>CM071599.1:213211177-223211177 GCA_036435485.1 Saposhnikovia divaricata
CTTTAGATGCTTTTTTCATTTTTGAGAATTGAGATTCAATTTTTTGTGATTTATTCATTATTTTCAGGATCGTAATGGAAAAGTTTTTTGCAACTGAAACTCCTATCGAAACAACCACTCCGATTCCTGCACCAAACACCATACCACCAAACACTTCATTAGTTTGCAGTAAAGTTTGACAAATCTGTTTGTCATGATTGATAATTTGGAATTCTTTGAACCAATTACTTGCACCACTAATCTCCTACAGTTTAAACTTTAGGTGTAAATCCCGTTTTGAAATTTTAAGTCCCGTTTTAAATTATGATCTCTTTTGTTTCTAGGTAAATCCAATTTAAGATCCATACCAACATCTCTACGTTTTCTAGCTGGTAACCTGTTTGTGAGCTGGTTTCTTGGTTATAAGCGGTGAAGAATTAGTTGTAGTGTCAAGTTTTTTCTTAAGTCCTAAAAAAATCTGGAGAACATTAAAACTGTCAGAAATTAATCTTGTAGCTTACAGTTCACTAAAAAAGATCTACACATTGGGAGCCTAGAACTCTCTGTGGGAGCATTAGTTTTGCTGCAGTAAATATATCCAAGATGCATGCAAATTGAAAGTGTATTGACAGAAGTTTTGCTTCCCGCTCTTTGCTTCCTAGTCTTGTACTTTAAATACTTGCTTTAATTATTCCAAAGCGTGATTTGCTATTCTACTAATATAATTGTTCGACAATCCTGTCATTGGTCTAGCACTTGATCATAAAAGAACAGATTGAATTGTTAATCAAAACTTTTGTACTTCCTTAAATGAGCTGACCCTATGCCTTGTATTTTAATTTACAAAAGCAAAACAAATATCTAATTTGGCATACAAGAGAACATATCAATTTATTTGCTAATATTGCTGCAAATACTACACTGGTAAAACAAGAACATATCAATTTATTTGCTGATATTGCTACAAATTTGATGACCATACATGCTATTTATTCATTAAAACTCAATGTTATGTTACAACTGACTATTAGCAGGATGCTGGTGCTGGAGGTGAATCTCCGCCAAAGAGTTCTGCCATCAAGGAAACTCGTAGAAGGAGGTTGTTGGACAATTATCTGCAGCAACAACAAATGCAGACAACTGAGAATAAGAATGATCTTGATAAATACTTTGCTGAAGAGCCTTTAAATCCAATGACATCCTCATTTGATATACTGTTTTGGTGGAAAGAAAATTCCAGCAGGTATAAAATTCTATCACTAATTGCTAAAGATGTACTTGCTATTCCTGTCTCCACAGTTGCTTCCGAAGCTGCATTTAGTACCAGTGGGCGTATACTAGACCCATTTCGAAGTTCTTTGAGCCCAAAAATGTTGGAAGTATTAGTGTGCACCCAAAGTTGGTTGAAGGAGGGTTGTGGTGGGATGAAATCTAAAGAATATTTGGATGAAATCCAATCATATCAGTTTCTTGAAGAAGGTAAAACAAATTAAATAAGCTGATTTAGTAGGCTTTTTGTTTTTGTTTTTATACTTATCTATATTCTTGTTTATTTTTTGAATTTTTTAGGTAACATGGACAAGGACGGGGATGCATCAAATGACAAAATGAAGACCAAGATTGTTGATGTTATTGACGATTAATTCGTCACTGATTATGCAATATGTAATTTTAAGCTAGAAAACTTTTATTTTGGACTAGTCTACTGATTATGCAATATGTAATTTTAAGCTAGCAAACTTTTATTTTGGACTAGTCTATGTGGTTTGTTTAAAACTTTGTGGCTTTGTGAAGTTTACTTAATGGAGGAGTTTAATATTTTGGCATGTATGAAACTTTGGATTATAATTTCAGATTTCAGTTCAAGTTTTGTTTAGTGTTGAACCCGATCAACCCAACCCGATCCAACCCAACCCGACATACAAAGGGTAGGGTTGGGTTAGACATATATTTTCGGGTTAATGGGTTAAAATTTTCTAAAACCGAATTAATTGGGTTGGGTCATTTTATTACCTCTAACACGACCAACCCAACCCGTGTTCACCCCTACCATTAATCTCAATGTGTGAAGTAGGAGTTAAGAGTATTTCTTTTCCTTCCCAACTGAACTGCATAGTACTGTCTTGATAGTTACTCTTAAAATCTCCCAATTGAGTTAACCAATCCACTCCCAAAATAAGATGCCATCCCTTCAAGTTAGCCACATAAGCTTGCAAACTTAATTCAGCTTCTCTATACTCCATTTTAACTTGAGGACATATGGTATCACTGATGAGTTCTGAACCATTAGGAAGATTCATTACCACAGGTTTGTGGGGTTTAACTTCAAGATTTAGATCCTCACTTAGATCTTTAGATATCAGAGTCAATGCACTTCCTCCATCTATGAGGATCTGACATTCTTTGCCATTAAATGAGCCTGTAAATTGCATTGGCCATTTTTTCTTAACCTCATTAATACCTATAGCAGCCAATACAAGCTTTTGTTCATTCCAATCACACTTCTCCTCATTAGGATCTTCATCAAAGATAGGTGCATCTTAACAATCCTCATTTTTCTCCTCTTCTGCAATCATTAAGAAGGTTTGAGGCTTCTTACATTCATGTCCCCTAAAAAATTTCTCATCACAATAAAAACACAGCCCTTTCTGCCTTCTTTCTTCTCTCTGACTGTAAGTCAAAGGCCTTGGCTTAGAACTCAGAGTTTCAGTGGTCTTTGCTGCTGTAATCAAGTTAGACTTGTTAATGTTTCCACTACTAACAGGTTCTACAGAATACTTGTTTGTGCTTGCCTGAATGTTGGAGTTTGGCTTATAAGTACCTCCCTTCTTAACTTGACTGCCTTGTGACTGTTCATAAAACCTGGCAAGTTTCAAAGCTTGTTCCAAGGACTTAGGTTCCAACAACCTAATCATGGCTCTTATCTCACCACTTAATCCTTCCACAAAGTTTTCCAGGAAGTACTCTTGAGTGAGACTTGGAATTTTGCTCAACAATTGCCCTCTGCTCTTCTCAAATTCATCAAAGTAAGCCTCTATAGTAGTGGTTTGTTGCAGCTTCTTGAATCTGTCAAATACCAATTCTGTTTCCAATTCTCCAAATCTAACCAGAAAAGCTTGTGAAAATTGCTGCCAAGTAACCTTCTCTTTTCCCACCATAAAAGACTTGTACCAGTACCTTGGAGTTCCACTCATGTGCATAGCTGTAATGGTTGGTCTCCTGTAATCACTTACTTCAAATATGGAGAAGTATTCCTCACAATCTCTCAGCCATTCTACTGCATCACCTCCCTCTTTCAAAGATGGAAAGGTCAACTTGAGGTGTCTCAAGCTATTAGCATTTATCAATTCTTCACTAGGTCTAGAGTATTCTATCCTAAACTCTGTATTCTTCTTTCCAATTATTGAAGAAACTTTCTTCTGTCTTTCAGAAGCAGCATGAATATGATTTCTAAAAACTCCCTTGGCTGTTAGAGTGCCTATTTCTTCTTCATTCAATTCAGCCTCACTATCATCAGAACACACCTCAAACTCCTTTTCCTGTGTTCCTAATACTTCACTCAATCCTTTGAGTATTCTACTAAGCAATCCAAACTTCTCATTTGTTCCATCCATATAACTTTGGAACTTTAGATTCATCATCTTCTCTGAACCTTGTTCTGATGTTTCAGCTTGTATGTTCTCATTTCTATTGATATGAGCCATCTTATAACCAATCAGTATGACAATTTCTCAAACACCTTAAGTACAGAATTATCTCTCTGAATCACAATTATATACTGAATCAATCAGAAAACTCAAGTATACTCTTAATTTTTTTGTGATTTTCTGATAAAAATGCAGTAAACAACTAAGGATTACTTAAAACGAACTAGAATCAACAATTTCTAGCTTCAAATCCACAGAATCACCTCTACAATCACAGATCTGTGAAGAACAATTAAGTACAGAGTACCTGTAATAATTTGAGTAAAGGTAGAGACTTATAGATGCGATTACTAAGATTCCACAACCGCACAGCTCGTCTTCATCATCTCAACACAATCGAAGCAGTGATTTGGATCAAATATGTGCTTTGATACCAATTTGTCAGGAACTGATCTGTTTTCAATGATTTCTAGGTATATTTTTGGTGTTTTCTGTATAATCAAAGTAAAATAACAGCTAATATAGATCGATTAACAGAGAATCTAGAAGAAATAAATGAGAAATAGAAGAAAGGAGATGAGAAACAGATCAGAATCAGATTAGATGAGAGAAGAATAAGAACCCTAGGAGAGAGAAAGAGAGAAAGTTTGTTATAGAGAGAGAAAGAGATTTGGAGGGAAACTCTATTTCATTTCATAACCTCAAAAGTAAAGCTTACACAAGTATTTATAGACTCTCCATACACAGACTTCCACTACTACAGAGTAAAGAACAGAAATGACCAAACTACCCTTACTGAGTTCTTCTAATATAACCAGCACATACTCCCTATTACAATTATACTACTGAATTATATGATAATACTACTGAAATATAATCCAAATTCTGACAGGGGCACCGCCAAGGATTATGAGATAAAGGGATTCCCAGAACTTTTCTGAGCTCCCAGGGGCCAACACACTCTAGCTTGTCATTAACCAACTTAATTCACCCTATTTTTATACTATGCAAAGAGAAACTTAAAGCACCTTAGGTTCATGTGTTTCTGTAATATCATATTAAGTAGAAAAGGAACATCCAACCAGCAAAGATTGTTCAGATTTCTTTAGTAAATACTAGCAAACTCACCCGATACAAACGATACAAGGTCATTAAACCCCCCAAAACATTCTTCTACAATATAACTAGACATCCGGTCAACCCTACCTAATATCCACCATTATGGCATTACAGATGGTTTACATCACACCAACTACTTAGGAAAGCATAAAACACTAGAACACACAGTTGTAGATGACCATATGAATTAAGCAATTGACTTACAGGGCGGTTGACCCAGGAATGTCAATCCATTCCAGTTGTAGTTCAACTTCACCACATTCTACGTTTCGTAGTCTAAGAAACAAGTTTTGGACAATCTTTCCATTTGTCCAGACAATGCAACTCTCTTCAGACAAGCAGTTGTCCCTGCTTGGTTTTACTTTGGTGACTATAGTTCCTTCAGGGGGGATCTTCGAGTAGCATCCTTACAACTCCTACAAATGTTTTGATGTCAAACTCTGCATCTCCCATTTTGTCGTCGAGTGAGAATGTATCCTTGTCATAAACTGCCTTCAATTTTGTAAAGAATAATGGTGTTAGAAACAATCTTACTTTGAAAAAATAATGGTATCTGCACATCTGTAAGAGTGTAACAATGTGGACAATGGACTAACTTATTGTCTCTCATCATATTTTACATGAAGATTTACTTATAGTCTATACTATTATATAATAAGCAAACAGGGGTATAATTTGTTATTTGGTTCAACCATCTAAATGAATATAGTGACAGTTAGAAATTTAGTAAATAGATAATAGCTGTTAGATCTAATAATAAGGAATATTCTATATTTAAATCTCTCTTCTAAATATCCAAGGTTCGAATCCCGTCAACAACAAATTTACATTAAGATTTTATATTATTAGTTATAATCAATATATATCATTTATTAAATAACTATTATTATTACTAATAATTTTATTATTTAATTACAAAGTTAAATTATATCCATAATAAATTATTATACTCTATTTTATTTAATCATATAATTTTAAAAGTATTTAAAAGTAACTCGTGTTTTGCACGCGCTATAAGCTATTATATATAATAAGCAAACTAGGGTATAATTTGGTTGTTTGGTTCAACCACTTAAAAGAATAGTGAAAGTTAGATATTTAGTAAATAGATGATAACCGTTAGATCTAATAATAAGGAATATTCTATATATAAATTCCTTTTCTAAAGATCCATGGTTCGAATCACATCATCAACAAATTTATATTAATATATTATATTATTAGTTCTAAACAATACATGTCATTTATTAAATAACTATTATTATTACTAATAATTTTATTATTTAATATTACAAAATTAAATTATATCCATAATAAATTATTATACTCTATTTATTTAATCATATAATTTTAAAAATATTTAAAAGTAATCCGTGTTTTGCATGGCTATAACCTAGTTACATATAATACATTGTTTTTACTATATTATTACTTGGTAAACCTTAACTGTAATCAAACACACGTGCTGGTTGAACTCTTGCATCACGACGCTGACTTCGTCTCGCCACTAGTAAGGACACAGAAATTGTTGATCTCCATACTGAAGACGAACAAATGTCACACAATCAAGGATCTAAGGATACGATGAGTGTTGGTGATGATTCAGGGCTTCCAGTTACAAAGAAACTACGGTTCGCTATATAATTCTCCACCAAAGCTCTCGAGAAAAGGTAAAATCAGTTCAATAATGGTCATAGAAATGTCATGTTTGGTAAGACTGTTATTAGTGTTGAGTATATTGCTTATGGTTTAGTCGACGAATTTGAAAAATAGAAGATGTAATCACCTACTCGCCTGCACTAAGATTTGAAGCATATACAAAAAAAAAATGGTTTTGATTAGAATTTTAAAGGATCAAGGTACATTATACAGTTAAGTGCCGACAAGTCCCTGGAAGGCTGGAATTATAACTCTTAAGAGTTGAGGCTTCAGACAATCAAAGTCTTAAAAAGCAAGTAAAAATATCAAATATTGTTTATCCACAGAGAACCATAGTCTCGTAAACAATGCACAACTTATTACAAGAAGATTAAGCATTTAATTACATAGTTACCCGAAGTAGTGTGTTCTGGCTACATCTTCCAAAATCTTAAAATGAAACCAATCATGTGGCCAATTCTCTTGCCAACCACTCCAATGCAGGATATGCAAAATACAATACCAAGAAAGAGGGGAGCGCAAACAAAACAGTGATAAGTAAATACAAGGCTAAAATGGCAACGCTGGCAGGGATCACGAAAAGAACAACCAGAAGAAGTAAGAGTACCAATGGGATCTTGGCAGATAAGTTGATGAAGAAATCCAAAGATTTATGAAATGAATGGGTTCTCTCCAGACTAACAGAACCACCGACACCATTACTATTATCACTGTTGGACCCGGACTGTCCCGAGCGATGAGACCTCCTTAAATTTACACGGCTGGAATGATTTACAGTACATGAAGTGCTTTTGGGAGACCAAAGTGGTTGAGAGTCCTCAGAGATTAAGGAAGAGGTCTTCAGTCTGTCACCATTTAAGCTCTCTACCATCCAAAGGAGAAAGTAATTCTTGCAAGGAAATTTGAGGTTACCCTTGTAAACCAGTCGCAGAGTTAACAAGTGGGACCAAGGGCATGAGATAAAGAATGGAATCTGGATTTTTTGGTTGGAGAACGTATAAACAGGTGACTGAAGCCCTAGGACACAATTTTTGCAGAGTGTGTGGCCACACCATAAGACGTAGGGCACGTTCTCAACAATATTAAAAAATTCACAGCATATTGGACATTCCAGCCCATCATCAGAACTGTCATTTGAACAGGTTTCATCGTCTCAGATATCTACAGAAGCTTGAGTTCGGACTAAAGAATTTTTATTGATCCATCTGATGCTTCCAATAGCCTTTGAGATCACTTCACCATAGATGGCCTATAGCAACCTTTTGGCAAGGGTGTTACCACTATGGGTTTTACCATAGTTATGAAAATTTTGACCTATCGCAAATGGTGTTACCATAGGTACAAAAGTATGTTACTTTAGCTATAAAAGGTGTTACATTGGGCTAACACCATGAGGTGTGTTACATAGAGTATTCATTAACAAAATTTTTATTTAATTTAAAATTAATGATTTAATAATTATTTGACTTTAAAAATAATTAATTTTAACCAAATCATTGAAATAAACATTTTAAAACATAATATTCCATCACATAATTGAATTATTGATTTTTCATAAATATTAAATTTTGTTTATAAATTTCAAATAAAAAGGTTTTAAAATAAAGTAATATCCAAATATTATTAAATTTTGATTCAAATCATTTAACAATTAAAAAATTCATAATTTATATAAATTGTTAATTACTTCTAAATAATGAAAATAATCAATTTAATAACTATAATTTAATATAAATAAATAAAAATAAATTTCTAATATTTTTAAAAAATAAAAAAAAGTATAATGAATTATTGAAAGGGCTTGACCGGCAAATAGAAAAAAGAAGCGGCATAACGAAAATTTAGAATTGGGGTTAATAAAACATAAGTGAGGGAAAAGAATTGGGGGGGGGGGGGTGGGAAACGCTTCACTCATCTCTCACCTCTCTGACATCTCTCGTCTCTTACGGATTCAATTAGGGTTCAAAATGATTCAATTAGTGTTCGAGCTAGGTTAATCAAAGCTTGGTTCAAGGTCTATTAGGATTCGAGTTGGGTTAATTGAAGGATTCAATTAGGGTTAATCAAAGCAGGGTTTGTGTTCGAAGGCGTTTGATATCAATTTGAGGTATAATCTCTCTTTAAATGCTTCGTTTTTTGTTACATGCTTCGATTTATGTGTTTTTAGCTTAATTTGACACCTCTCTCCCCCGCTCTCTCTCTCTCTATGTATCTCTCCCCATGTCTCTGTCTCTCTATGTATCTCTACCTCTCTCTGTCTCTCTCTCTGTAACTCTCCCCATGTCTCTATCGCTCTATGCATTTTTGGAATTCACTGTAAAAAACTCATCCCCTTTTCCTTTCTTTTGGTTAGCTGAATGTTCGAAAGTACAACGAGTGTGGTCAGCTGAATGCCATGTACAAGAGAACTACGACTTTATAAAGGTATTAATTCTGACTAATGGTATATTGGTATTTGGTAGTAAAAAGTTAAAATTTTACATTTTGGAAATTGCTTCTTTGACCTAAGCACTGTGGTGTGAAGTCGCAGAGAGAGTGAACTTGAACTATTAGAGCTTGACCCGATTTAAGGTGTGGTATGTTTTTGGATATACACACATTTTCATGACTAAACTACCTAACACTCACTATTGTAGACGTCTCTTCACAATAATTATGTTAAAGACCAAATTCAGTTGAATGGATTGAAAATAATGTTACTGCACAATCGAAATTATAAATTTTATTAGTTCCATCGATTAAAAAAATATTAAATCACTTGAATGGATTGTTTTAAGTTGTCAAGTTGCAAATAGTTAGTTGCCAAGATCTGATTATAGTTGTAAAATATTTAATTACGTGATATGTTTGTTCCTTAAGGGTCTAAGAAGTTCTTACTTGGAACTGGGGGATTTAATTGAATTTTTTTTGTGTAACAGTGATACTTTACATTGTTGAATGGACCCATTCTAAAACCATTAGAGGATCACAAAAATTATTATTGTTTAAGGACATGATTTGTGCCACCTATGAATATCTGTGAAGAAATAGGTGTAGAGCAAAAATGTGTGAAATATTTTTAGTTGTAATTTATGAAATGTGTGAAATAGGTGTTCTTACAAGGGTATCATATATCGGGGTTTTCCCGGATTTCAGGGTCAACAGCTAACTCTAGTCGAATACACATTGCTTTTGTATCGCATATTGTTACCAACACCTGTTTGGTACCGATTCTTTTTGAACAAAGATTATTTAAGTCTCTTTTTGTCAGTAACAATGGGGCTATACTTAACTTTTAAACTCACATCAGTTGTTGAAAAGGTTATTTTCCGAATATTCTTACGTACTATACCTAGCTATCTGGCTCATTTTTTCCATCTTCTTATATTAAGTGATACTTTGGCTATGATTATGATTCTAACTACTCTGTTTCTTTGGTCTGATCCTTCTTCTCTGTCTTAAAAGCATGACTGAGTTGATCATATGCTTATCGTTTAACAAGGAGTGGATGCTTCATATACTTTTTGTAAGGTTTAAGTATGAGTATTGACCTCATAATTTACTTGTATCAAGATAATTGACTGCTTAGAGATTACATTTTGTACATTGCAGGCTCACTAATTTTCTAAGTGTTAGCTTGTCGATTACTTCTTTCAGGTAAACTATACAGGAGACTTGTGTGCTATTTTCTAGGAAAAGTTGAATGCTCCAGTTCTGTTGCGTTGCAATCACGCCTTTTGCGAAGACTGTGTTTCGAAATGGTTAGTTTCTTGCATCATTTCTTCATTTTTGGATCTAATTTAGTTTATTGCATCATTTGTTCATTTTTGGATCTAATCTAGTGTTAAGACAGATGGAAGCTATTAAGACTCATAGTGGGTATAAATTGTTTATTAACCCTAATTGTTTACTTTGATTTGTTAGTAGTTTATTATGTTAGTGCCATTATATGCTTTGTGGCTATGCAGGCATTTGCGAGAATTGAGAACCACTACTTTGTGAACAAGGGATTCTTTCCTTCAGATTCATACTTGTTAGACAACATTAAAAAGAGAAGGCATATTAACGCTATAATTGTACAGGAATAGTGATATGAATGAGTAATAGTGATATGAATTATTGATCTTAAGTGAAACTGTTTTAAACTACATTGGGCCTACTTTACATTTTCTATAAAAATATATAATTAGGTTGAGATAATTACTAAAATCGCAACATTTTTTTAATTCTCGGTACTTTATACTTCAGGTTTTTGTGACTGAAAACCGTTCTGAAGTAATATTCAAAAAGGTTTTTCTGAACTATTATGTAAGTTCACTTCAACTTTATATAACTATTGCTTATGTCATTTGGTGAATTGTAAGTTCGCTTAAAATTATATGTAAAAATAAACAAGGTTATTGAATATTCCTGTTAAGGTGAAATACATCTGATGTTTGCTCAGAATGTGTATGGTATTTACCAGTATCGGTACAAGTTGTCTATTGGACTGTCACTGAATCTTCCATCCAGTAGATCTTTGTGCCTTTGAGATATTATTGCCTCTGAGATAGAAGTATGTATGTGCATAATTCTGTTTAACATTTCTGTGAAGTGATTAAAGGTACTAAAATTTTTTTAACGGCATACGTTTGGGGGATTTTAACTGAAAGAAAAATAAGAATATCAAAATTGTAGCAGTAGAAAGAACTACGACTAATTTTTATGTTCTAGAGTCTCTTGACATATTTCAGGGTAACTAGCAAATATACTAGTCTGAATTATCTGCTTTTATGAATGTTCTGGAAACCAGGGAAAATGTGTGTGAGATTACTAAGCTGATCATGTATACCCACTTGCTTTAAATATTAACTTTGCATTTTTATTGCTGTGTTAAACTTCAGGCAGCAACTTTCATACAAGCTAATGTATACCAAAACTAATGTGTTTCTTGTATACCCAAACTAATGTGTTTCTTGTATGGTATTTGACAGTTGTTTTGTTGCTGCTTCTTGGCTTATTAGTATGGTTTATTTGGAGACGTAGACAACAAACTTGTAAACTTTGCTTTTTCAGTGCAAGAACTCCAGCCCATTGTAAGCTAAGACAAGTTTCCCAGCTTAATTAGCTAGAGTATAGAAAATGCAAAAGAGAAAAGAATATGCAGCAAAGTTAGGTGCAGTTATAATGGGCTATAATGACTACCATAGCAAAAGATGGATCAAAGACTTTGGAAGTTGAGTTTTTTTTTTTTTTCTTATATCGGTAGAATTGTAAAAATGGATCAAAAGATGTAGTTGTTGGTTGATTTGATGTAGTTGTTGGTGGATTTTAATTGTTGTTGGTTTGTTTTTGGGAATTTAATATTATGTTGGTGCATTTTTATTTTGTTACATTTATGGTGTTACAATAGGTGCAAAGTGTGTTGCAATAGGCTATTATTTTTTATCATATTGCATGTATTGCAGTAGGTCATATTAGGTGTTACAATAGGCCTTGCATATTTAGCAGGTCGGCCCCACAGTAGGCCCAAAAGTGGGCCCCACATGTGGATCCCACGTGTGGGCCCCACGTGTGGGCCCCACGTGTGGGCCCCACGTATGGGTCTCACGCGTGGGCCCCATAATATTATGCAAATTTGTATCATCTATTGTAACACACAAACTATGTTGCTGTAGAGTGTTTAAGGTGTTGCTATAGAGGTCTTTAGTAACCGCATTTGCCGTGTTACCATAGGTTGTTTTTGATGTTACCTTTGATATCTATAGTTACTGCTGAGAACCTAACATGGCTGAAGTGTTACCATATCCCGATTTTAGCCTATGGCAACTTCAAACAGGGGTCTATGATAACACAGTTTGGGTGTTGCTTAAAGCAATCTATGGTGTAGTGGATGAAACCCCACATGGTGACAGAAAAACTTTAATCAAAAGAATTGGTCAACTGAAGTATTCTGGACATTCTGCCTCGTTTTTAATAATATATCGTACACAGAGTTGGTCCACACAATCTCTATAGCTAAAGTCCTGACTTCCATGGGCCCTTAGATAATTCCTCAAACTGAACCTGAAGTAGTGTTGCATATTAGCAGTGATTTCAAATGTCACACTTAGAGCACTCACACTCGGTTACCCATCTTCAAAATTTGAGGACTTTTATAGTATTCTACACAAAAATTGCTTTACATCCGGATCCCCAAAATGCAATATAGTTTTGGGGACTTAAATTGAACCCCCATCATGGGGGAAAGACTGTTGATCCCCATATGTTGCTGGCGCCTGCCATAAATCTTTTTAATTTGTATTTATAAATAGTATGTGAGTTTTGGTAGTTAAAATTGTAAGTGAAAGAGAGAGAAAGAAGTAATATAAAAAATATATATAGATATGGGGATAGAAATGGGGAATGGGATGTAGAACATTTTTTATAATTTTGGGGATTTACTATTTTTGTTTGGGGATTTACTATTTTAGTAAGTTTTTTGGGGATGAGGATGGGTACCGATTACTAATGCTCTTACAACGAAGATACAAAACAAAATGAACATGGTATAAAAATACACATATGCTTCTGTTTAGACGTGGGTTCAATTAGTGAATCATATAAACTAAAAGTGCCAAAATCATAATTAGTGCATTGACACTTACACGAGCATGCCAACAACAGGTTGGTGCAGTGGTTGAGCCACTGGCCTCCTTTGAAGGAGGTCAGGGGTTCGACTCCTGCGTGTGCGTGAGTTTCTTAGTTTGTATTAGGTTTCCTTTCTGTATTTGTATTTCTGTATTTGTAATGGCCGGGGGTCCTTCGGAAACAGCCTCCCTATTGTATAGGGGCATGGTCTGCGTACAGCTACCCTCCTCAGACACCACTTTGAGTGGTATTATAACTGAGTAAGCTAAGTTTTTACACTTACACGAGCATATCTATATCTATACTATTATATTAAAGCCGAAACATTGAAAGTTTTGGTTTTCGGTTTGTTTATCCCATTTATTTTGGTTTTCACAGATAATTAAATTATAAAAATAATTTAAAAAGCTAATTACTAAGGTTAACGTAATTATATTCAGATTTCCTTTATCCATATTGAGCTTCTACTTGGACTCTTTTTTCAGCTCCAACAACTCAATTACCCATTTTTTCTAAAGATTTTACTTCTAATTGAAACACTTTACCATTTAATTTAAAACTAATATTAAAATAATTAATATATATCCAAAATATCACACCATATCTTTCCGTAATTATTTTAGTAGTAATTTTTGTAATTAAAACAAGTTACTTTTTAATTTATACTATTATATTAAAGCCGAAACATTGAAAGTTTTGGTTTTCGGTTTGGTTATCCCATTTATTTTGGTTTTCACAGATAATTAAATTATAAAAATAACTTAAAAAGCTAATTACTAAGGTTAACGTAATTATATTCAGATTAAAATTCCTTTATCCATATTGAGCTTCTACTTGGACTCTTTTTCAGCTCCAACAACTCAATTGCCCATTTTTTCTAAAGATTTTACTTCTAATTGAAACACTTTACCATTTAATTTAAAACTAATATTACAATAATTAATATATATCCAAAATATCACACCATATCTTTCCGTAATTATTTTAGTAGTAATTTTTGTAATTAAAACAAGTTACTTTTTAATTTAAAATTAATCTTGCGATAACTAATATACACCCAAAAATATCTCACCATATATTCAAATCATTATTTTTAGTAATAAATAAGAATCGTTAGATCTAATAATAAGATATATTATATGATTAATTTACTAAAAATTCAAAGTTAGAACCCGTCAACGACATTTTTAATTTAGAATTTTACAAAATAAATTTCAAACCATGCATATCATTATATAAATTTATATTAAATTAAAATTAAAAAATTATTAAAAATAAGGATTATATAAAAACATAATTATAATGTTAAATAAATTTTATAACCTATCGAAAGAAACCCGTGCTTCGCACGGGGTTATAAGCTATTTATTTTGGTTTTCGATTTGGTTAATTTAATTTTTAATTAATTTTAAATATAAAATAAATCAATTTTAATCCGTTATTGGCTATAGTCCTAAAGACACAATAGTATTTTATATTTACACCATTACTAATACAGCTAAACTTAAAACCTTCGTTGCCTTCACGAACACTGCGCACAGAACTCTATTCTTCTTTGGTTATACTAATTATTAAAATAAATAATTAAATTACAAAAGCAACTCAAAAAGCTAATTACTAATGTTAACGTAATTATATTCCGATTAAAATTCCTTCATCCAGCTTCTACTTGGACTCTTTTTTCTGCTCCAACAACTCAATTACCCATTTTTTCTAAAGATTTTACTTCTAATTAATACATTTTACCATTTAATTTAAAACTAATATTACAATAATTAATATATATCCAAAATATCACACCATATCTTTCCGTAATTATTTTTAGTAGTAATTTTTGTAATTAAAACACGTTACTTTTTAATTTAAAATTAATCTTGCTATCACTAATATACACCCAAAAATATCTCACCATATATTCAAATCATTATATTTGGTAATAAATAAGAATCATTTGATCTAATAATAAGATATATTATATGATTAAATTAATTTACTAAAAATTCAAAGTTCGAACCCGTCAATGACATTTTTAATTTAGAATTTTACAAAATAAATTTTAAACCATGCATATCATTATATAAATTTATATTGAATTAAAATTAAAAAATTATTAAAAATAAGGATTATATAAAAACATAAATATAATCTTAAATAAATTTTATAACCTATCAAAAGAAACCCGTGCTTCGCACAGGTTATAAGCTAGTTATATTATAATAAGCGAAATGGGGTATAATTTGTAGTTGGTTACCCCCTTATTTTTGGTTATCCCCTTATTTTTGGTTATCCTCATTTACAACCGTTAGATCTTCAATTCAAATAGATCATGACCGTTAGATACAACAATACTAAAAGTTGAAGGTCTAAGGTTCGAATCCCGCCAACAACATTTTAATATAAAATTAATACTAGATTATGTTATATAGAAAGATTGAAGGTTCGATTCCCATCAACAGCATATTAATTTAGATTTAATACTAAACTAAAAATAATGCTTAAAATATTATATATACTAAACTATAAACAAATTTAAAAAAATTAAAAATAACCCGTGCTTTGCACGGGCTATTTGCACGGGCTATAAGCTAGTTATTTAATAAAAATAAAGACAAATATCTTATTTCTTAAGGTTTCAACTACGAATCCATATATGTCTCGCTCAGCAATGTATGGTCAATAATGTATCTGGACTAACTAATGGGTTCATTCATTTATCAGTGGGTTCATTCATTTATCAGTGTTATCAGTGATAACACTGATAACACATATGATTTACGATTTCAAAAAGTTAACCTATATTAGTGTCATCAGTTTTGTATAAATCTCCAATCACTGTAATATCATCTACCAATTTGCATGACATGCTTTTAAGCTGCTTAGATCATTCGGGTGTCTGTTTAAGCCTGTAACTAAAAGTAGCAAGCCCTAGAAGCTCATTCGATAGTTGAAGACTTTTAAAACACTGTAACACTTGATAATTTCGAAAAATCAGTTAGTACAATAGAAGTTTAAAACATACAGGTTCATTAAATGAGGACTCGATATTTTTTCAGTGTTGAAAACATACAGGGTTATAACTTGAGTATATAACCTAGATTCATCACAATGTTTTTGAGTATAAATTGGATCAAATATTACTCTGACTTACAATACGCAAATAGTGGAAACATAATTAGAATTCTTTGATTAATGAAAATTCTATACGATTAACAAATAAATAAATCTATACGATGGAAATATTATTGAGCGTATAAGATTGAAGAACTAACAGAAATGAAGCAGATACGGAGAAATCGACGAAAATGAAAAAAATAATGATAATAAATGAAGGATAAATTAGGAGTATAAAAGTGAAGGACTTTCAGAAATGAGTAGAAGCAGGGGCGGACGCACAGTGTGACCGGCGGTGGCCGTGGCCCCACCGGACTCTCAGCAGAAGGGTTTTTACACATATGGCTATAAATTATAATTAAGTAATTTGGGTTATTTGGCCCCTACCATCTTTCAATTTTCTGGTCCACTTGATCAATAGTATAAGCCCATAAATTATAAAACAACATAATCATTATTTAATTGTCCAATTGTAAAGAGTGAAGTTAAAAATAAGGAGACACCTCGTATATTAGAAAACAAAAAAAAAAAAGCTCCGTCTCCCGGCATCAGTATTTCTAAACCTTTGTTTCTCCCGTAACCGGTACGGTGGTGCATCTCAAAATATTTGATGTTGTAAATTAAAAAGAAATCACTCGTAATATTAGCATAGATGTCATAATCAATGATTTTCGTGATTTAAGATAGTGTCGGTCTCAATTTTAATGTATTAGAGCAATATTTATTTTTATGTAATATGAATTATAAAATTTATTCTTTCTGCGTCCGTCCCTGAGTAGAAGAATCTGGAAGCATTGGAGAAGAATAGATCGAGGAGAAGGAAGAGTCTCTCCCTCCCTCTCCCTCTCCCTCTCCCTCTCCCTCTCGCTCTCGCTCGCTCTCTCTCTCTCTCTCTCCCTCCCACTATCCTCTCTCCGTCTCTTTCTCTCTCTCTTTCCTCTCTCTCTTTCCGTGATTCAAAAGAGATGTACTAGATCTTTTTTTTTTGTCGATATTCGATAATAAGTTAATAATTTTCATTTTTTTCTCTACTCTTTTATGTTCCTTTTTGTTGAGCAACTTTCAGGATTCGAATAATAAGAATAAGGTGATGTCCAACTGTACAAGTTGTTAAAGGATTTAACTAAGTTTTTTTTTGACACAATTTGTTTTCCGTTTATCTTGCATATATAAGTTTTAGATTTTTTATAATTAATCATATAATCATTTTATCTTTTGTAAGTCTTCATTTACTTATAAAATAAATTTGAATTTTTTTGGGTATCACAGTCTTGTTCAACAAATTTTTTTTTTTTTTGGATTTTATATTCTTTTTTTGAAAATGAAAATTAAACCAACATACTCGATCAACAATTTTCTTTTTTTGGATTTTATATCCTTTTTTTGAAAATGAAAATTAAACCAACATACTCGATCATCTGGATCATGAACGTTGACCTCAGATATGGTTTTGCAAAAAATCTATGGCTTTCGAAAGAAGAAATTAAAATAAAAAAGAACCAAAATTATTCCTAAATTTTACATGTTTAAATTGTTAGTTGTAGTCTATTTAATATAAGTAATACAGAATTAAAGCAAAAAATTTAATAATTGTATAAGCATTTATTATTTATAACTACATAATGACATTGAAATAAAATTTTATTTAATAAATATTGAAATAAAATATATCATGACATAATAATTATATAAATATTTTTTGATAAAATAAGAAAATATTTCAGACGAAAGTAAACACTCTTACAATATAAATAATCAACTGGATAATATGTTACAAAAAATATCATATTTATACATGTACTTTCATAAATCTAATTAGACCAAAATATGTAATTATATGTGAATTTTTCTAAAATACCTAAGGGTATAAACATTTTTGGACAAATATGGTATGTTTTTAAAGTATCTTGTAAAAATAAGTTTTTTTTTCAAAAATATTGCAAATATACATTTTTTGAATTTTTTCACAAAAATCTGATTTGCAATTTTGCAACTATATTTGTCATTGAAATCAATAAAAAACAACCATAAAAGTAACTTTAAAATTTAGTAAGTAAATTCACTTTTGATTGGATAATACCACGCACATGTTAAGTAACCTATTTTTGCACATGTTAAATCAAATACAATTAAAAACAACTTTAATTATTTTTTTAAAAAAAACGAAAAACAGTTACATTTGATTGTAAATTGTATTTTTCAAATATTATAAAAATTGCAAACAATTTTAAAAAAAAAAAAATTTTTGATAATTTTTATCATAATATTTGTAAAATAAATTGATTATGCAATTCGAATGTGATTATTTACCATTACTTAGTGACATTATGCATCACGATATAGTTAGGGTTGCATCCGTGATGAGAGAAAGAAGTAACCATAAAGCTAGTAAAAGGAGTCAGTGGTCATAACCGAAGGTGGCTGAAGAGGTCCATTAAATTCCGCAGCTGATTGGCGACACCTCAATAAAAGAGTTAAATATAATCCAGAAGTGAAACATCTTGGTCCTCCTAGGAGTCGTGCCTTGGGAATGAAGGATACTGGTTTCTGAATAAACATCATCCAGGTTCAGAAGTGAATGAAGCAACTTGTTAGCTACGGTTGCCATGTGCGGGTCCAGGTACGGATCTATCTAGTTTATCCTTTTCTTTCTTTAGCATACTTTTTTGGTATTGAATATTTGTGGACTTGGTATACTTAAATGTTTAGGCTTAGTTCTTCAACATAGCTAGTCGTATGCTAAAGGACTAGGGGGTAGTGGGTGTATGGACCCGCTAGGTGGGAACTTTTTAGGTAAGAACATTTTTAGGAGGGAACTCTTCAGGTAAGAACTTTTTAGGTACGGGGAAATTGGAAGCATATGGTTGGTATGCTATGCATGGGTAACCTAACCTAGAGTTCGCTTGTACTTGAAAAGCCTTCAAAGGGATTCACCTTGTGCCCGTACGGATTCACTTGGTGGCCCGAGCGTTTGAAGGGATTCACCTAGTGCCCTTACGAATTCACTTGGTGCCCCTAGAATTTGAAATGATTCATCATGTATCCTATAGATTCTCTTTGTGCCCTCTTCAGGGTTCACTTAGAGCCTATAAGGATTCACTTGGTGCCACAAAGGAATTCACTTAGAGCCTATAAGGATTCTCTTCGTGCTCTTGCCATGATTTACCTAGAGCCCGGATGGATTCGCTTCGTGCTCCCTAAAGCCAAAAGGATTCATTTGATGCCCAGTCGAATTCTTTAAGTGCCTTTCTCAGGACTCACTTAAAGCTCAACTGGATTCGTGTTATGCCTTATTATTGATTCACTTAGCGCCCAATTGAATTCTCTAACTGATCTTCTCAAGATTCACCTAAAGCTCAATTGGATTCGCCTTGTGCCCTCATCAAAGCGGTACATTGATGAATACTCTCATTTACAAGGCTTGTATATGATTGAAACATGTACTGTACTACTAACAGGTTCTTGATAAAATAGCTTGTAGCATCCTTGATGATCATCAAAATCTTCCAGTTAATAGCTTTCAGCTTCTGGTTATCAACCCGCAGTTTAAGTACAAGTTATCCATTGAGATCACATAGGGCAGCATAAGATGGTTAAAATTACACTACGAATCATGCATGTCAAAACATCCATAAACCTATGCTAGCATGGCAAGTTCTAAATCTCTATATCCACTGTCGCTTCAATAGAGATTAACAATACAACTTAGATGTTAGCTACGCATCCAAGAAGAATAAGCACAACCATACGAGGAAATCACTAAGTCATCACACACAAATCTTTAAAGAAATCAAACTACTAAATTCCATAAATAAATCCGTTAGAATCCCATGACAACGATTAGTTCATAATCGAACGGCTCGTCATCATGGGATCTAATGATAACATGATAATAAACAAGATCTGAATAAAAATAATAGTGCTAGAGTAATAAGGTTTGGAAAAAAAATCCAAAATGAGCATCCAAAAGTATCGCCTAATTAGAAGAATAGAAAAATGTAGATCTAAATCTCCGATAGTTGTCACAATCTTCGATCTCCAAGTCTCTCTTGTCTCTCCTCTGTCTACCTCCCTCTTATATTAATATCAAGTGTTTATATAGCCCTAGACGTCTTAGACAGCAAGAAATATCGAAAACTGACTTAAAACAGGAGAAATTTCCAAAACATACTTGAAACAGAATTTCTGGCAGCCACGATAAGCGCACCAGCGCTCCATACGGCGCGCCCGCGCTCCATACGGCGTGCCCGTGCCCTATTTGCTGGAACACTTTGCTACAAACAGATTCTTCTTCTTCCAAGATTTCCAACGACTACTTACGGGTGACAAGGCCGTCGCGTGCCTATCAAATAATAATTTCTAACAAATCCTTCTAACTATATAGTAGGGTAAGTCAGAGTCGATCCCACAGAGACAAACGTATCAATCACTAGTTGTTTCTGATTTAATTCGGCTAAGCAAGTAACACAATAAATTTTGAGGATTTATTAAACTAAACTTATACTAATTCGAATTGTGTTTATATTAATCAAATATTAAAAACATCCAGAATTAAGTATCCCCACTAGCATGAATTGATGCAATCGTGAATTCCCTCCCCAATTAATCGTATACTACTCAACAGGAAAGATGCGCCCTATAAATACCAATAATCTCTCTCGAGTATTAATGGCTTCTTTTAAAATACAATCAAACCTATTCTCATGGTATCATGCAATTTAGAGACATTAAACATAACATCCTAATTTCCTAACAATCCATTCTACCTATTCTCATGGAGAATTTCATGTTCTTATTGGATAAATCACAACCATCTAAATCCAACTCTCGTTGATAAATAGACAATGGTTCAAACAATAAACATAATCACGTCTGATTTGTAATTGCTAATTAAAACAACTCAATAAGCAAGAGCAATTAAACAATCAAATTGGGGGAATTGGGAAAATCACACATCAATCATAACTAGGGTTCTACTTAACCCTAGATTAATTATCTACTCACTCATAATTGAATTAACAAAACAAGAATTAATAATTGAACACATAATTATAAGAATAGAAGAAAAACCTTTAATCTTGATCTTCAAAGAAAATAAGTATTCTCCCAAAAATCTCCAGAAGAAAGTGTTTACAAAGTTGTGTGTATAATAATAATAATCGATCCCTAAATCAATCACCTAGATGAGTTTTTATAGTGTTACAAGACTTAAGTAATTGCCTTAAAATAAATAGGCCCAGCTAAAAGTAATTAGAATTATATTACAAATAGAAAAGGACCAAAATTCAGCAGAAAATTCCCGCACAGCCACACACGGGCGCAGCTGCGCAAGGAAGGGCGCAGCTGCGCTTGGTGAATTCTGTCGAGCAGTGCTTGAAGGGCGCAGCTGCGCAAGGAAGGGCGCAGCTGCGCTTGGTGAATTCTGCCGAGCACTTCTTGACAAAATAAAGGCTAAACTTCCGCGTTTTGTTGCCTGGTTCGTGTTGCGCTTTAGCATCATTGCGAACAAGTGATCAAGCCTCAAATCTTTATCAACAATCCACAATTCCATCACTTCTTCTCACAAATTCATAAAGTCATTGCTCGGAGCCAAAAAACACCGTAAAATCGTTAAATCCCTTCAAACTTGGCAATACTTTATTTCCTGCGATAAACTCATCAAAAACTAATTAAATACTCACGATTATTCGCAAAAACACTATAAATGTGGGAACAAAATCCTCTAGAGTATATACAAAATACACTCTATCAAATATCCCCACACTTAGCATTTTGCGCGTCCTCGTGCAAACTAACATAATAAATATACTAACTAATTAATACCACTTCCGTAGGTGATCACGGTTGCATTTAACATATGCAACAAGTCCTTTAAACCCCTAGGTAGCCCTAGTGGACGAGTAAGGTCTCGTGAGGGTTTATAGTGAATATACCCACAAAATTCATTTAACTCATGCAAAAGACCACACTTCAACACGACATCACACACACCCGTCCTCTCATGCCACTTCCGCTAAAGAATCAAAATGAAAATGCAATGCCTTGGTGTATAGAGTGCAAGTATCCACATAGTCTACTCAAAGAAGATGCATAAGATCATAGAAATTCATGTCAAATGTAAGAATAGGTTGGTAAACATGCTAAGCACACAAGAGCACATCTTTGAGACAAAATCTGGGATCTCCTATGCCAAAAGCAAAAACTCACCGTTCACTCACAAAAATATTCACTCAAAACAAAGGGTAAGTGTTTCACTCTACTCCAACAATATCATAAACATGCTTCGTCCTTGATATCAATCTAACTCTTAACACAACATACATCATTGATGACAACCAAAAGGTCTTTTATGAGGTTGTAATGGGGCGAGGGACAAGGTATGTCAAGAAAGCCAAAGAAGGTTAAGTCAAAAGCTAGTACCCGACAATAAAATTCAAACGACTCCCGTACTTTCATCCCCACACTTGAACTTTTATTTATAAACAACTTGACTAGTCGAAACTAAGTAGGATCACAAAAGATAAAAATGCTCTCATGTTTATTTTTTTTTTCTTTTTTTTCTTTTTTTTTATTTTTCTTTTTTTTTCTTTTTTTTTTTCAAGAGAGCAAAATAATAGCAATAGCAACGATCCCATAAATATGATTTCAAATTTCGACTATCAAGCTATGAACCAAACCCCAAATATTCTCCCAAAGTTATGATCATCAATAAAACCCCCCTTTTATGCACACCTTATCACTCCCTTACAAACAATACTAGCCTTTGACAATTAGGTTCAAATTTAATGTAAGGCCAATAGAATAAAAAGGATAATGGCAAGTAATGTGGTGTGTCACCGAAAGAATAAGATTAAGCTCAAAGGGTTAACTAATGGATCATGTATAAATGGTTAGGATATATAGGAAATATGAGGTTATACCTAATTGCCTTTATCATCTTATCATCAATTAATGTCATGCATCTCAAGAAAGACCTCAAGCAAGTGCTAGCAATGCAAACGACAAGTGGACACTCAAGCAAACGAATAGTCATGCAAAAGATATGCATATAGGCTCAAAATCTCACTTGGTGTGACAAAGCATAATCAATCCCAAACATAAGTCTTTTTAATGCACCTACTTGTATTCAAAGCATATAGACCAAATTACCTTGAACATATTCATGTCATTCTAATCATTTAGCACATTCAATAAGTCTACTAGTTTCTACTTGCTAGTGTACGTGTGTGCACAAGAACATCACATATCACTTCTCAAACAAAAGCATCCATAAACACAAGATTTCTAAGCATGCATGGGTGTGTTTACGTAAGTAATCTTCACATGGCTGGAAATATTTTTGGTATTTTTCAAATTTTTGTTTTTTTTTTAATTTTTTAGAACACAATATTCAACACAAAACACAATATACAACACAAATATACAATAACTACTGCTTACCCCTAAAATTGCCCCCAAACTTGAAATCTTCAGTGTCCCCAGTGAAGACAATAAAAGGAATAACAGAAAACATACCTAATCATCCTCAGAGCCGCCCTCCTCAGGTGGTGTATCCGGAGGTGGATAAACAGTGTGAGCTCCATAAATAGGCCATGTAACCTGCACTCCCTGCTGTTGATACACCCCATCCAAGGCATGAGTTAAATCCGCAGCAAATCGACTATTGATTTCATGCGAGGTATCCAACCGCCTCATTAGACGCCTAAACTGAGCATCACTAAAAACCACGGCACCCTGACTGGGCTGTGACTGAGAAGGGCCCGATGTACCGCCCCGTCTAGAAACTCTCTCCTCAGGTGGTGGATTACCACCTCCAGCAGAATCAATCACATAACCAAGACCTCTAGGATGAGGAACGCCGCCCGGCCACTCCGTCATCCTGTTAATATCATGGTGGTCAATATTAGCAGTAGGCCGCTGCAGAACCTCATCAATATGCCAACGGACACCCACAGCATAACATAAATTCGTAACAATAACTGCATGCGGGATCCCTCCGGTAGTGCCACCATTCAAGAATTTCAGGATATTTTGGTGAATTAATGACCCAAGATCAATGTAATATCCGTTTAGAATTGCCCACAAAATGATAGCTCGCTCGACGGAAACCTCGGTGACATGTGATGAAGGCATTATGCGAGCACTTAGAAAAAGGAACCAAGCACTCGCATATCTAGTCAATGCAGCCGCAAGGAAGTGAAGCGGCTCAGTCGTGCCTGCCTTACATTTCCATACCGTGCCCGGCACACACATCCCTGTAATAATAGCCTCCAAATCAACGTCCGCTCGGGTCTTGAATGTCCAATTCTCAGCACCCCTAGGTCTATCCGGCTGAAACACAACACGTCGAATAGCCGCTGGCCCATAATCCACAATTTTGCCCCTTACCATAGCTAACCCATTTTTCTCCATCTTAGCGTTAGCATAGAACTCCTTTACCACACTCAATGGAATCGACTCCGGCTTGGCACAAAAATCCGCCCACCCCCTTTCATCTACCATATCCGCCAACTCACCATCCTCACTTGAGGGTGCAAAACCCCGTTCCTTAATTACCAATCTCATCATTAAACTATCAAACTCATCTTGCGCTTATCGAGAAACAAATATTTTATTATCAAAATCCTCCTCCGTAGAGGGGTTCGA
Source organism: Saposhnikovia divaricata (assembly GCA_036435485.1). Taxonomy (NCBI): domain Eukaryota; kingdom Viridiplantae; phylum Streptophyta; class Magnoliopsida; order Apiales; family Apiaceae; genus Saposhnikovia; species Saposhnikovia divaricata. The sequence continues at coordinate 213,235,927 of CM071599.1, forward strand.
ACTACTACCACCCACAATCCTTTGTTTCTTAGGAGCCATAATCCAAACACTTAGCACAAATAATCAACAATTGCAACAACCCTAAAAATCTTACACACAATATCCCAATTCCAATAATTCAATTCAAACAAAACAAAATAGAAAGAAAGAATTGTACCCACTTGAATTGAAGATTATAACCTTGTAAGAACTCCCCCAAACTTGAATTAGAGAATCCCTTGAAGCTTTATTGGAGGGTGTATGAATTGGAATAGAGAGGGGATTTGTGTGTATAGGTATAGATATAGTGTAGATGGGTTAGGAGAAAAGATTAATTTGAAAAGGATTTGTGTTTGGAGAATTGTAATTAGATGGGAGGTAGTTTTTAGGGCTTGAGAGTTGAGAGAGAATTGATTTTGTGTTAGAGAAATAGAGGAATTGGGGAAAGATTGGTTAAGTAGAATTTTTTTTTTTTAATAGGGGCAAGCGCAGTTGCGCGTGAGCAGGCGCAGTTGCGCGGTGAAGAACCTGTCCAGGCGCGCAGAGCAGAAGTGCAAGCGCGCTGTTGGCGGAAATGGGCGCAGCTGCGCGAGTCATTTTCTGTTTTTTCATTTTTTTTCTTTTCTTTTTCTTTGCTTTCTTTTTTTTTTTTTCAAAGAAAATAAATCACAAAAGCTTGGGTTGCCTCCCAAGTAGCGCGTTTGTTTAATGTCGTTAGCCCGACATTGTCACGTCAATCATTCTGAAAAAGGAGAAGACAACCGAATATCCACCTCCTCGTTAATTGGTTCACCAGCTCTATAGTGTTTCACTCGTTGACCATTCACCTTAAACGACTCTCCCTTGGAATTCAACAATTCGACAGAACCATTCGGAAAAACTTTGCGTACCTTGAACGGACCCGACCACCTAGAACGGAGTTTTCCGGGAAAAAGTCTTAACCTCGAATTGAATAGAAGAACTAACTCCCCTTCCTTAAATTCTCTACGTAATATCCCCTTATCATGCCACTTCTTTGTTTTCTCCTTGTAAAGCTTAGAACTCTCATAAGCCTCAAAACGAAGCTCTTCAAGCTCATTAAGTTGTAGAAGTCTCTTCTCACCCGCTGCTAACATATCGAAATTCAAACCTTTGATAGCCCAAAATGCACTGTGCTCCAACTCAACGGGAAGATGACATGCTTTTCCATAAACCAATCTATACGGAGTTGTCCCAATAGGTGTCTTAAACGCAGTTCTGTACGCCCAAAGTGCATCATCAAGTTTCATAGACCAATCTTTCCTTGATTTTGCTACTGTCTTTTCCAAGATAGTCTTTATTTCGCGGTTAGAGATCTCCACCTGACCACTGGTTTGGGGATGATAAGAAAGTCTCACCTTATGATAAACTCCATATTTCTTCAACATAGCTTCAAAACGATTCTCGAGAAAATGCTTTCCTCCATCACTGATTAAAATCCTTGGCACTCCAAATCTAGGAAAAATCGTCTTCTTAAAGAATTTGCTCACAACGCGAGCATCATTAGTGGGAGATGCAACGGCTTCAACCCATTTCGAGACGTAATCCACAGCTACCAAGATATATCTATTCGTAAAAGATGGAGGGAAAGGTCCCATAAAATCTACTCCCCACACATCGAAAAGCTCTACTTCAAGAATGCTATTGAGAGGCATCTCATTGCGTCTTGAAATATTCCCCGTTCTCTGGCAACGATCACAAGAATGAACATATTGGTGGACATCTTTAAAAAGAGTTGGCCAATAAAAACCGCACTGAAGAACCTTTGCTGCAGTTTTCGTAGTACTTGCATGACCACCACTTGGCGAATCGTGACAATGTGAGATTATAGAAGCAATCTCATTATACGGAACACATCGTCTAATAACTCCATCAGCACAAGATTTATAGAGAAATGGATCATCCCAAAAATGCTTCCTCACATCATAGAAAAATTTCTTCTTTTGCTGTGACGAATAACCATGAGGAACAGTTCCACTAGCTAAGAAGTTGGCTATGTCAGCATACCAAGGAACCTCTAGACTTGCAAGAGAAAGTAGATGATCGTCAGGAAAAGAATCATCAATCGGAGTAGATTCATCACCACCTATATTAAGAGTAAGGCGTGAAAGATGATCCGCAACCACGTTCTCAGCCCCTTTCTTATCCTTAATCTCTAAGTCAAATTCTTGAAGAAGCAAAATCCACCGAATCAGACGAGGTTTAGCATCCTTCTTACTCATCAAGTATCTCAAAGCTGCATGATCCGTGTGAACAATAACTTTTGAACCAACGAGATACGATCAAAATTTTTCCATAGAGTAGACCACTGCTAGCAATTCTTTCTCCGTGGTTGCATAATTAATCTGAGCCCCATCCAAGGTCGTGCTTGTATAGTATATAGCATGTAGCTTTCCATCTTTCCTTTGGCCTAGGACTGCACCAATAGCTTGATCACTAGCATCACACATGATCTCAAATGGTAGACTCCAATCCGGTGGTTGTATAATTGGAGCAGAAACAAGTGCTTTCTTCAACGTTTCAAAAGCCTCAACACAAGCATCAGTGAACACAAAAGGTACCTCTTTACCCAAGAGCTCGGTAAGAGGTCGAGCAATCTTCGAAAAATCTTTTATGAAACGGCGATAGAATCCCGCATGACCAAGAAAACTTCTTATCCCCTTGACTGAAGTAGGGGGTGGCAAGCGCTCAACAACCTCGACCTTGGCTTTATCAACTTCAATGCCTCTCTTCGAAACAACATGACCCAGAACAACTCCCTCTTGTACCATAAAGTGACACTTTTCCCAATTGAGAATGAGATTAACTTCTTGACATCTATGAAGCACCTTCTCCAAGTTACGTAAGCATACGTCAAAAGAAGTTCCACCAACTGAGAAGTCATCCATAAAAACCTCCATAATGTCTTCAATGAAATCTGAGAAAATTGCCATCATACATCGCTGAAATGTGGGAGGAGCACAACACAGACCGAACGGCATTCTGCGGTATGCAAATGTACCATAGGGACATGTAAAAGTTGTCTTTTCTTGATCATCTGGATGAATAGGAATCTGGAAAAAACCTGAATATCCATCTAAGAAGCAGAAGTAAGAATGTTTCGCCAACCTTTCAAGCATTTGATCAATAAAAGGGAGAGGAAAATGATCTTTCCTTGTGGCCTTATTCAATTTTCGATAATCAATGCACATGCGCCACCCTGTAACAGTTCTAGTAGAAATCATCTCACCCTTATCATTCTTCACCACGGTCATTCCTCCCTTTTTTGGAACAACATGTACCGGACTGACCCACTTGTTGTCAGAGATAGGATAGATTATACCTGCATCAAGAAGTTTTAAAACCTCCTTTTTGACCACCTCCATCATATTAGGATTGAGTCTCCGTTGGTGCTCAATAGAAGAAGCTTGCTCATCTTCCAGAATAATCTTATGCATGCAGAATGATGGATTGATGCCCTTGATATCATCAATGGAATAGTCAATAACATTTTTATACTTTCTCAAAACCGTGAGCAATTGCTCAATTTGAATGTCATCAAGCTCAGAATTGACAATGATAGGATATGATTCATTAGGGCCCATAAACACATATTTCAAAGACGCAGGTAGGGGTTTCAGTTCTACCTTAGGAGGCGTGGAACTCTCCTTAACTTCCTCATGCTGTAGCACATTAGAATGTTCATGCTTATATGTAGGTGCTGCATCCAAAAGTTTCTCGTAACCCATACACTCTCCATCTTCTTCATTTACGTTACCCTCGAGAACGGCTTGAAGTGGATCCTCAGATAAAAGAATTTTTGTTTTCATGTCGATCACTTCCTCTAGTGCATCCACCCTATTAACAAACTCATCCGTAGAAGGATGTCCCATTGTACTTTGCAGCTTGAATTCCATCTTCTCGTCGCCTACTTCGAAAGAAATTCTTCCATTTTTCATGTCAATAATAGCTCCAGCTGTTGCTAAGAAAGGCCTCCCAAGAATGATAGGAATATTGGCATCTTCTTCCATTTCCATGACAACAAAATCGCATGGAATATAAAACCTTCCTACCTTAAGGGGCACATCTTCAAGAATTCCAAGTGGAAATTTCACACTTCTGTCGGCCAGTTGTAGAGAGATGCGCGTGGGTTTCAGTTCACCCATCTTAAGTTTTTCACAAATTGATAGTGGCATCAAACTGACACTTGCTCCAAGATCACATAAAGCCTTTTTTATTTCGACATCCCCAAGCTGAACAGGAATAGAGTAGCTACCTGGATCCGCTAACTTCTTTGGAAGATCATTTTGCAAGATGGCACTGCACTCTGCCGTTAATGTGATGGTAGAGCTTTCTTCAATTTTTCTCTTCCTTGACAAAATATCTTTAAGGAATTTTGCATAAGATGGCATCTCAGTGATAGCGTCCATGAATGGGATATTGATATGTAGCTTCTGCAAAATTTCAAGGAACTTACCATACTTCTTCTCTAGCTTGGCTTGTGCCAACCTTTGTGGAAAAGGAACAGGTGGCACATATGGCTTAGGAAGAACAGCTTTTGATTCTTTCTTCTCTTTGTCCACGGCCTCTGGTTCTACCAGTTTCTCAGTTGCAATCGCCTCTTCACTTCCCTTAGCATTCACAAAATTTTTGCTCACGTTCAATTCCGGCTCCTTCAATTCTTTACCACTCCTAAACGTGACAGCATTGATATGACCCCTTGATGGTTGCTCAGTTTGACCAGGAAGTTGGCCTGAAGATTTATTTAGCTGGCTCAACTGTTGAGAAATCTGAGTGATAGTGTTCTCCATCATTTTGTTGTGAGCCTTTATCTCGTTAATGCTCGAATCAAAATGGTCATTCTTCTTTGATTGTGTAGCAATGAACCCTTCCATGAGATTCTCCAAGTTAGATTTCTGTGGCGGAGCTTGTTGAAAACCAGGAGGCTGAGAAAAATTGTTTTGTGAAGATTGAGCTTGACCCTGATTGTTCCTGTAGGAGAAATTTGGATGATCTCTCCACCCTGGATTGTATGTGTTGGAATAAGGATTATACTGCGGCCTTGGATTCTGATTGTAAAGAGCATTAGCCTGTTCAACTGCCATTCCAGAAGGATTGTATTGACAAGCAAGTTTGGTGTGTCCAACAACTCCACATACCTCACATGAAGCAACAGTAGATGAAGTACTCCTAGCATCCAATTGCTCAATCTTCTTAACCATTGCCTACATAGTAGTATTCAACATGGTTAGAGCATCAACATCATACTTACCACCCTTCTTAGGATGATTTCGATCATTGTATGGAAAATTGTCATTAGATGCCATCTCGTCTAACAAAGTTTTCGCATCTTCAGTACTTTTCTTCATAATAGAACCACCAGAAGAGGCATCAACAAAGTTTCGGAACTCTTGTGTCAACCCATTGTAGAATGTTTGGATCAACAACCAGTCAGGAATTCCATGGTGAGGGCATTGTCTCTGAAGTCGCTTAAATTTTCTCCAAGCATCATGAAGTGACTCGTCATCATCTTGACGAAAATTAGAGATCTCATTCCGTAGCTTAGAGGTCTTCTTCTGACTGAAGAATTTAAGTAGAAAAGCCTTCGCAAGACTATGCCAAGTAGTGAATGTATTTGGTCCTTCATCCTTCAACCAATCTTTTGCTGCATCCCGAAGAGAGAATGGAAATAATCGCAGCTTAACAGCTTCATCACTTACCTTGGTCATCTTTATAGTATCACACTTCTCCAGAAAACTCTCAAGATGATCAACAGGATTTTCATTGGACAATCCTGCGAAAGAGTCATTAGAGATGAAATGGATGAACTGAGGCTTCAGTTCAAAGTGTGTAGCTGTGATTGCTGGTCTGACAATGCTTGAGAGTACGCCTGTAGCATCTGGCATACCATGCTCCCTGAGAGCTTTAGCTGGTGCATCACCCATAACTTCCTTGTTCTTGTTTTTCCTTCGCTTGCCTGCTTGCCTTCTTGCTGTAGCTTCAATTTCAGGATCAATAGTAATTAAATCTTCAGTACCTGAACTTCGAGTGTGCATGCAACAAGAGAACTAGAAACGATGATCAATTAACAAGGGAATAATAGCCGAAGCAACATAACTAAAATACTTAGCTAAATCAATTCAAAATTAACTAATCTAACACTGCTTTGTCCCCGGCAGCGGCGCCAAAAATTTGACAAGGCCGTCGCGTGCCTATCAAATAATAATTTCTAACAAATCCTTCTAACTATGTAGTAGGGTAAGTCAGAGTCGATCCCACAGAGACAAACGTATCAATCACTAGTTGTTTCTGATTTAATTCGGCTAAGCAAGTAACACAATAAATTTTGAGGATTTATTAAACTAAACTTATACTAATTCGAATTATGTTTATATTAATCAAATATTAAAAACATCCAGAATTAAGTATCCCCACTAGCATGAATTGATGCAATCGTGAATTCCCTCCCCAATTAATCGTATACTACTCAACAGGAAAGATGCGCCCTATAAATACCAATAATCTCTCTCGAGTATTAATGGCTTCTTTTAAAATACAATCAAACCTATTCTCATGGTATCATGCAATTTAGAGACATTAAACATAACATCCTAATTTCCTAACAATCCATTCTACCTATTCTCATGGAGAATTTCATGTTCTTATTGGATAAATCACAACCATCTAAATCCAACTCTCGTTGATAAATAGACAATGGTTCAAACAATAAACATAATCACGTCTGATTTGTAATTGCTAATTAAAACAACTCAATAAGCAAGAGCAATTAAACAATCAAATTGGGGGAATTGGGAAAATCACACATCAATCATAACTAGGGTTCTACTTAACCCTAGATTAATTATCTACTCACTCATAATTGAATTAACAAAACAAGAATTAATAATTGAACACATAATTATAAGAATAGAAGAAAAACCTTTAATCTTGATCTTCAAAGAAAATAAGTATTCTCCCAAAAATCTCCAGAAGAAAGTGTTTACAAAGTTGTGTGTATAATAATAATAATCGATCCCTAAATCAATCACCTAGATGAGTTTTTATAGTGTTACAAGACTTAAGTAATTGCCTTAAAATAAATAGGCCCAGCTAAAAGTAATTAGAATTATATTACAAATAGAAAAAGGACCAAAATTCAGCAGAAAATTCCCGCACAGCCACGCACGGGCGCAGCTACGCAAGGAAGGGCGCAGCTGCGCTTGGTGAATTCTGCCGAGCAGTGCTTGAAGGGCGCAGCTGCGCAAGGAAGGGCGCAGCTGCGCTTGGTGAATTCTGCCGAGCACTTCTTGACAAAATAAAGGCTAAACTTCCGCGTTTTGTTGCCTGGTTCGTGTTGCGCTTTAGCATCATTGCGAACAAGTGATCAAGCCTCAAATCTTTATCAACAATCCACAATTCCATCACTTCTTCTCACAAATTCATAAAGTCATTGCTCGGAGCCAAAAAACACCGTAAAATCGTTAAATCCCTTCAAACTTGGCAATACTTTATTTCCTGCGATAAACTCATCAAAAACTAATTAAATACTCACGATTATTCGCAAAAACACTATAAATGTGGGAACAAAATCCTCTAGAGTATATACAAAATACACTCTATCAACGGGCCTTAAACGGACTTGTAAAACTCCCGATAGAGCCAAAACAGTGCAGACTGCGCAACCTACCCGGAAAATTCGAATTTTCCACAAATTAGTCTCCAACTCTTGTTATTTAAACTCCAAGCCCTCCTTTATTATATTCCCTTGATACTTCTTTTCTTAACGTATCTTTGGCCTGCTTCTGACCTTCTATTTCTGAGCTAAATTCCACCACAATTATGTCATTAAACACCATCAATGCCTCCAATTATTAGTTCTGCAAAACTCAATGAAAACAAATTAAACACACCATATACTTGAGGTCAAGTAATCAATTTAAGCCGATACGAAGCATTCCAAGTGGATATAAAATCCACTTATCACACCCCCAAACTTAAACCGATCCTTGTCCTCAAGCATAATCAGACTCGACACATACAAATGCAATGCATGAATGCAACTAATATGAAAATGCAATGATCCACTCGGAATAACCAAAACCAATTCAACAAGCAAATATTTTAAATAATGTAATAACTCCAAACAGAGCTCGACTAAGTTCCCGTATACTAACATTACATGAACAGAAATGTGGGTGTGTGCGACGCTCATCAGATATACTCCTAACACTAGATCAAAGTCATAACTATTCTTCGCCAAAACAATCACAGGTTTATAAATAGAATGAACGCTAAACACTACATAACTCAGAGATAACTCCATCATCACTTGAGTTAGACAAGGATTCATGCTAAACTACTAAACAAACAACGTCACATAACATAACACACATGCTTATTTGACCGTGCAATGAATGAGGCCCCTAAAGACTTATACAATAATACCCATGTAGCGAGCGTTAGGTTAGTGGATCCCAGACCAAAAAAACCTTAGGTCACTAGGCACAAAGTCCCCTAGAACTTAATTGCTCGAGTATTAAAGAGCTCACCCGTGGTCAATTCTGCACTTACACATTAACATAACTGTTTTTTTTTCTTTTATTTTTCTCTTTTTTTTCACACACTAATAACTAACTTGGAATGAGTGCGTTTCGCTCCATCTCATCCAACCCTAGACTACTCATAAATATGAGCGGCTACTAGCCTTTTGACGCCTAACTTTTATTAACACTAGCATGAAATCCCTGGTTTCCCCCAAACTTATACTTTAGTGCTCCTAAGCCATCAAGGGAATAAAGAACATTCTAAATATAAACAATTGATTAAATTTCAAACAACGAAACAAGTATGACCCAATCTAGACCAAAAGCAAACAATGAGACTGTGTAAAAATTTTGTTTCTGAAACATGCAAGTCAATTCCTAAGAACTTAAATCAACCCTCTATTCATCATTACCACATCCAAATCAATATCTACCTACCAAACGGAAATTGCCAAGTCCTACGGATCATGAAATATGTTATGAAAATGAGAATAAAATGGACTCACATGGAATATGCAAACATATATGCTCTATATGAAATAGTCATGCAATAATATGAATGAAACCACTACTACACATGCACTATGATTCCTACATGAATAAATACTCTACTAACTACTAATCCTCAATCACCCCCAAACTTAAAATATTCAATGTCCTCATTGAAGACAATAAAAAGGATATTAGAGAACATACCTAACTATCAGCAGGGCCACCCTCCTCGGGTGGCGAATCAGGTGGTGGCTCCTCGGGTGGTAATGGCTTGAGTTCAGGTGCAAAAGCTTCCCCACTTGACAACTTATGTAGCACCTGAAAATTATTAGAATCAGCTAGCCCACGATACTTATACAGAATGTCAACTCTTCTTTCCCATGGAGTTGCATCCAACAACTGAAATAGCCCCCTTCTTTCTTCGCTCTCAATGCCAGAAATCCCTCTTGAAGCTTTTTTCACGGAATCTGATTTTTTTAGTTGTTCAATCTCCTTCTTCACAATCTTATCAACAACGTCCACTTTGAAACACTCCGCTGAATCTGACGGATATTTTGTTGCCTTGAACACTTTGAAAGTGACTTTCTGATCATGCACTCTCATAGTAAGCTCTCCTTTTTGCACATCAATCAGAGTTCGGCCCGTAGCTAGAAATGGCCTTCCCAAGATGATGGGAATCCTCTTATCCTCCTCAAAGTCTAGAATAACAAAATCAATCAGAAAAATCAGCTTATCCACATTCACTAATACATCCTCCACTATACCCCTCGGATACGTGATTGACCGATCTGCCAACTACAAGGTCATATTAACCGGTTTCGAATCAGGTAAACCAAGTTGCTTGAAGACTGACAATGGCATCAGATTAATGCTAGCTCCCAACTCACACAAATATTTGTTGAAAGATAAGTTGCCTATAGTGCAAGGTATGGTGAAACTTCCCGGATCTTTAAGTTTCGGAGGTAACTTCTGTTGCAGAACAGCACTGCATTCTTTGGTCAAAGCAACCGTCTCTAAGTCTTCCAGTTTTAACTTCCTTGAGAGAATACCCTTCATGAACCGTGCATAACAAAGCATATTTTCAAGTGCCTCAGCAAAAGGTATATTAATCTATAATTTTCTGAATACCTCAAGAAATTTACCTAACTGGTTGTCAAGCTTCTTCTTCTGGAGTCTCTGAGGATATGGTGGAGGTGGGTAGATATATTCATCGTCCTTCTTCTGCTCTAAAACTAATTTTTTTAGAAGACTTCTTTCTTTCTACTGCTCCACTGCTCAAATCTGATTTTTCCAACTCAGCATCTGATTTCTCTTCCTCCGCATCTTCATGAGGGTGCGAATCTGATTTTTTAAACTCATCATTTACAAGGGTACGCGGGGCCGCGATTAATGGCATCTGCTCCTTGCTTTGCTGATTCTCTACTTCATTTACCATGCTTCCTGTGACTTTTCCAGACCTCAAAGTGATAGCTTTCGCTTGTTCATGGACAACTTTCTTTCCTGGATTAGGCTCCGTGTCACTAGGAAGCACTCCTTGTGGCCTATTTAGCAAAGCAGTAGCAATTTGCCCAATCTGATATTCCAAGGTCTTGAGCGAGACAGCTTGACTTTTGTACATCAATCTCAACTCCTCTAGTTCTGATTTTTCAGAAGTGGAATGCCCAAAACCTGCATGTGAATGTTATTGCTGAAAACCCGGAGGTTGAGATTGCCTAGGGGCATACTGTTGCTGAAAATTCTGCCCTTGCTGTTGTTGAAAATCTGGGCTAGCTGTTGTTGATTCTGAAAGTTGCTCACAAACTGCACTGATTCATTAGAAATGGCACATTGATTCGTCTCATGTGTGCCTGCACATAGCTCACAAACACTAGCAACCTGACGAATCCCATGATTTGCCAAAGAATCTATTTTTATATTCAATGCCTCTAGCTGAGCTGCTAAAGCTGTGGCTGCATTAACATCAAGAATTCCTGCCACCTTTTGCTGTAGCATTCTCTGAGTTGGATTCTGATATTCATTTGCTGCCATCATCTCAATAAGATCATAGGCTGGCTCATAGCTTTTAGTCCATAAAGCTCCACCTGAAGCTGCATCCACCATCGATCTCGACTGCCATCCAAATCCATTGTAAAAACAATTTATTACCATCCATTTTGGTATGCCATGATGAGGGCATTGTCTAAGCATCTCTTTGTATCTCTCACATGCTTCACAGAGACACCAGATTACTAAGAAAATTGAGTAAGAGCATTCCTTATAGTTGCAGTATTTGCCATGGGAAAAAATTTTGTGAGAAATTTTTGAGCAAGATCCTCCCATGTTGTAATAGAGCCTGCAGGAAGAGAGTGTAACCAGCCCTTGGCTTTGTCCCTGAGAGAAAATGGGAAAAGCCTCAATTTTACAGCATCCTCCGACACATTGTTAAACCTGAAAGTGTTGCATATCTCGATGAAGTTCCGGATGTGCATGTTGGGATCTTACGTTGGAGCACCCCAAAACTGAACTGAATTCTGTACCATTTGAATCATGCCAGGCTTGATTTCAAAGGTATTAGCTGCAATGGCTGGTCCGACAATGCTAGACTGAATATCATTGATTTTTGGTTGAGAGTAATCCATTAATGCTTTCGTTGCTGCTGCTGCTGGATCTCCCATATCTACTGCTGCTTCAAGTTCTTCTTCTGCCCGTTTATCCTTACGAGCTTGAGAACATGTTCGCATACATGCTCAAGTACCTGAAACACACAGAACAAAACAAGATAATTAAGAAAATAATCTGAGTCAGTGAACTTTATTGACCACTGATGACAAGCACATAAACTATAATAAACACCGAGTCCCCCGCAGCAGTGCCAAAAACTTATTCGCACTAAATCACGCAAGCGTACGCGGTCACAAGTAATATAAGGTTAAGTTAAGTTCGTTCCCACAGAGACTGGTATAATTCAGAATATGCACTTATGCAGCAATGTATGATTATTATTCACTGCTAAGACAAGTATCAAAGTTGGGTTTTGATTAACTAAATTAACTAAGAAGCAATTTAACAATACTAAAAATTAACTAACTATTGAGATTAAAGTCGGATTACTTATAAGAGATAAAACATGGGATCCTAACTTCATTAAATACTTCGTTTAGAGTTGATGCCTTTAATCAATGTATGTGGCGGTTATGATAACTGATCGGACAACACGAAATTAGTACACGCTACCTTTCAGCATACGTATACCAAACCACTCAAACATCCACAAAATAGATAGAATCTAGGCAGACACCAATTATGTTTAGACCCTATATGTCTATAAGATTTGAAAACATAACGGTTTAAGTACAAGTTATCCATTGAGATCACATAGGGTAGCGTAAGATGGTTAAAATTACACTACGAATCATGCATGTCAAAACATCAATAAACCTATGCTAGCATGGCAAGTTCTAAATTTCTATATCCACTGTCGCTTCAATGGAGATTAACAATACAACTTAGATGTTAGCTACGCATGCAAGAAGAATAAGCACAACCATACGAGGAAATCAATAATTCATCACACACAAATCTTTAAAGCAATCAAACTACTAAATTCCATAAATAAATCCGTTAGAATCCCATGACAACGATTAGTTCATAATCGAACGGTTCGTCATCATGGGATCTAATGATAACATGATAATAAACAAGATCTGAATAAAAACAATAGTGCTAGAGTAATAAGATTTAGAAAACAAATCCAAAACGAGCATCCAAAATTATCGCCTAATTAGAATAATATAAAGATGTAGATCTAGATCTCCGATAGTTGTCACGATCTTCGGTCTCCAATTCTCTCTTGTCTCTCCTCTGTCTACCTCCCTCTTATGTTAATATCAAGTGTTTATGATATTCCAGAGAAAAGAAGAACCTATACATTGCGCACTATTGGTGCTTTGTGGAGGCTGCACAAGTGCCGGATTAAGAAAGACCATTATCTCAAATATGATAATGATGAAGACAGGCAAAAAAATAGGCCCTCTGTCATTTCGAACGAAGAATTCAAGGTGCTTCTCAAGTATTGGGTGGATGAAGAAGTTAAGGTATATCCACTAATATATCAATCCATTAGCTATTACTTTTTCACAATTTTATTTTCAAAATTGTTTTAAGTTATTTTATATTATGTGCACTTTATTTAATGGTCAGGATCAAGCTAAAAAAATGCAGATAATCGTAAATGATTGTAGAAACGCACACTGCTGGTCGTAAAAGTTTTGCGCAGATTGGAGAGAAAATAGTATGTCCAGCTTTTATTTAAAAGATGCTTTCATTTTCTAATGTGTTTATGAAATCACCACTTCTATACATGCTTTAATTTTCTAATTATCTCACTCTCTGCATAATTTTGGCAGAAAGCAGAAAAGAATATCGAACCTGAAAAGCTAGCTCCGAAAGACGATATTTATGAGAAAACTCGTAAACGGAAGCCAGGACACGAATATAAGGTAAGATGCAAGTATTTAATTTTTTAGTCCTTTTTCATCTATTCAATTTTTACCTTTAAAGGTAGTCTTTCTTTTTAGTTTTAATGTCCTTGTATTTTTGTTTGATCATGCTTTTTCGTAGACTGCAACTGTTGTTGAAGATGGCAGTGGGGGGAACAAGTCAAAAAACCAAGACATTGACCAAATTGGCTTTTAGGATGATCTGGAAAATGCAGAAAAATGATGAAAGCTCAGCAGCCAAAACTTTTTACTTCCATTAGTACTCCTGATATTGATGATCTGAAAATGTCTTTAAGGGAGGAAATCATGGCTGAAATGCAGGAGATGGTAGATAGAAAGGTATGTGAGAAAATGTTAAAGGTAATAGCAAAATTGGGAGAAATCAATCCAGATTTCAAGTACCTTGATGTCGAAGAGTTATGTCTTGCATCTGGTGACGAAAGTGAGGACAATGATCAGGAGCAAGAGGACGATGATCGCGATGATAACAATGCTCACGAGGCCGACGACGAAACTGATGATTGATGATTAGTACTTAAGTATTTTTTTCTATATGCGTACTTTTGGTAGTATGTTGGTACCTTAACTAATTAGACTACGCGCTTAATGTAGAATTATGGTGTAAGTCGACATGTGTTTTGACTTTAGATTTAAGAAGATATTGTCCTAAAAGCTGACTATGTTCGGGCTTCATTGACATGTGTTTGTTGGACATTGAAATGTCATTTCTTGTTTGGTATATCATGCATGGGATATTGAAATTTCAAACAGGACATTGCAATGTAAACTAATAGAAGTGTTGCCAATAAGTGTTGCCAATAAAATTTAAAAATATTACAATAGTAATTAAAATGTTGCAGATAAATGTTGCTAAAAAACCTAAAAGTATTGCAAAAGGTATAAAAATGTTGTAGATTATTGTTACAAAAATATCACAAAGTATTGCAAAAGGTACCAAAATGTTGCAGATAATTGTTGCAAAAAAATAAAAGTATTGCAAAATGCATCAAAATGTTACAATAAACTCAATTTGTAACATTTTAAGTCAATTAATGTTGCAAAAAAGTGTTGCATTAGTCTGTTGTAACACATTAAAAATGTTTTTAAAACATGTAAAAGTGTTACAACAAACTCTTATTGTAATACATCAAAAAGTTTTGCAATAAGTTCGAAAAGTGTTGCTATAGAGGGCATAGGCAACGCCGGCAAATGCAACGCTGAGTTTTGGCAAAAGCGTTACATAAACATCTAATGTAACATTTTTGGGGCCTAATAATACACTTTTTGGCGTTGCAATAGGCCATATTTGGTATGTCTCACCAAGATATTTCATCACTTTATTCGTCTCGATCCCCGATTTGTTAAACAACTCATCAATGATCGGATGATCGAATCGATGTTGATGTTTGAAAATTGTCTCTTATCCGGTGTTACCATGGCATGATTGTGTTTCAAATCAATCAAAGTTACCTTTCAATTGTTTATATTCACTAGATGACATACGTATATTCGAGCACGACAATTCGTTCGTGGATCGGCATCTCTAATGCGTCGTTTTCCTTTATCACGATATTCCGATTCCGGTGCTACTCTTCCACCCTTCTTACAAATAAACATATGGGATGATGGATCATGACTCCGTTGATGTCTATGAGTATTCCTAATTATTATCTCGAATTCGACATTTCGGCCATAATTTCTATAAAAAAAAAAAATTTGCCTCATCTAATGTATCGAAAATCATTCCAACACAAGGCACAACCTTATTAACATCCGCAAATGTAAACTCACAATTTTTGTTTCCAATATCCTCATCATCATCAATTTTTCCCATCCTAATATCCTCATCTCCTTGATCATCATTTTTTCCCATCCCAAATTTCTCATCTTTTTCATCATCACCATCACTAATAATTATCTTGTTTTTACCCTTTCCACCATCATTTTTTCCCCACCAATATCATTAACATTCATTTTATCTTTATGAACATTGTAATAATTATCAACATTCATTCTATCTTTATAAACATTATAATAATTATCAACATCTATAACATCATCAACGAATAATTTACGAGAAACATTTTTTTTTAACGGGCAGCGTAACATAATCATCACCATTACGTTCACTAGATGAACTAGATGAGGTAAATAAAAATGAAGTCATTGAATAGATGACTAACCTTAATTTTGGATGAATTTTTTAGCTCCAAATCCTTAAAAAACGTAGTTGTTTTCTGCTGTTTGTAAAAATGAGAGTGGTGATGAAAAATTTTGTAACCTTAAAAGTGACAGATTTTTTGGGGTCCGCGACAGGGAGTAATTAATGCGATACTCCAGCAATGGTTCATTGTTGCAGGTGGTTCATTTAATACTAACCACCAACCATAATTAATGCCGAAAAATTTGCGTGAGCCACAACTAAACATTGCGGTAGTAAAAACTGCCGCAATGAGTCATTGTGGCAGAAATTTAAGATTTTTTTTTAAATCTTCAAATATGCATCCAAAAAATAAACTATATTAATTTTAAATTTAAAGTATCTTTAATCATGTATTATGGATACTTTTTACATGTTATGTAGTTTAAATAATGATGGATTAATATGTACATCTCAATCTTAGCTAACTGTTGAAAAATAAATGAGTATGGTAACATTTTTTGCTATTTTTTCTATTTAAAATATTTAATATAACCTTTTTCTTAACGCTTTCATTCATTTTAACTTACATTACTGTTTATGCTATTTTTCATTTTTAAGAATATAATAATATATATTATAATTATTTTCAAATTTTTACTTTACATAACTTTATTTTCTAAATTTGTTTTAAAAATTAATTAATTAATAATTTAAAGGTGTCATGGTTGGAAGTCATTCCCGTGTTCATTAACTCGTCTATACACATATTTATATGTTATTATCTATTAATTTACTATTTTTTATTAATTTTATTAATAAATATATATATCAAATTACAATAATGTAAAATAATATGTAAGATAATTTTGCATAAACTTGCAAGAGTACAAGTTGGTGGAGTGGCAAAATGTTTGTTTTATTTGGAAAAGGTCAAGAGTTCGAATCCAAAAGAATGGAAAAGGTTTGTTTTAATTTATTGTTTTTTATTAATTTTATAAATAAATATATATATCAAATTAATAATGTAAAATAATATGTAAGGTAATTTTGCATAAACTTACAACAGTACAAGTTGGTGGAGTGGCAAAATGTTTGTTTCTTTTGGAAAAGGTCAAGAGTTCGAATCCAAACGAATGGAAAAAGTTTGTTTTAATTTACTATTTTTTATTAATTTTATAAATAAATATATATCAAATTAATAATGTAAAATAATATGTAAGATAATTTTGCATAAACTTACAAGAGTACAAGTTGGTGGAGTGGCAAAAGGTTTGTTTTATTTGAAAAAGGTCAAGAGTTCGAATCTAAATGCTATGTTTGTTTTAATTAAATAAATAAATACTGTTGCATTGAAGGCTTACGGCAGTGCTATTTCCAATACTGCCGCAACCCTTCATTGCGGTGGTTGTTCCAACCAACGGTGGTTGTGGACCAAACCTCATATAAAATATATTTATGTTTTGCATTTTTAGTTGATAACTATACTTCCTCATGCATTTGATTATCAATATAAGAAAGCCAAATTGTTGATAAGTATATGTTTCTTGAAAAGCCTATCCTTGTATGTTATATGATGTCTCCTACAATGTTAACATAGTACCAGCTCTAGGTTTATTTCCTTCGTAATAATATTGCCATGCACATCAAATTATTTTATTGTTGATCCCCAAGAGGAGTAGCTATATTTTCTGAAGTGTTTC
The DNA here is from genome assembly GCA_036435485.1 of Saposhnikovia divaricata. Lineage (NCBI taxonomy): Eukaryota > Viridiplantae > Streptophyta > Magnoliopsida > Apiales > Apiaceae > Saposhnikovia > Saposhnikovia divaricata. The sequence continues at coordinate 213,253,259 of CM071599.1, forward strand.
TTAAATTTCACTTGAATAATTATATTCGAGGGTTTATGTTAATATATAACATTATTTGTCCTGATTATGCAGGTTCAAGCTAAACGACGGAAACGGCCAATGATGGTAGGACGAAAACGGTCAATGATGGTAGGTTTTTCTAAGCACTCAGAAATACGATTTGATCTAAGCATCGACACTCCGGAGCCTATTCAATATGCCATACTTATTAAAGCAGTCCTCTCACACGAACCGGCAAGAAAGATGATTCTCCTGATCAAGTACTGGTCAATGGTACTTGAATGTAGTAAATAGAGTACTTTTTTAGTTCTTTTCTCTTTAGTGTTTGTTGCTTTGTTTTTTTCAATACAGCTAGAGATGAAAGATTTTGTTCCCTAATGGCGAAGTTTTGTTTTATTTTTGTTCTTTCTTAAATATAATATTTTCATTTATCTATCTTAGATGTGGAATTACAATGGCCGGGACAAAGGGTCACAATCCCGCGAGGGTGAGCTAACTCTAAAAAAGCAAACAAGGAATTTGAGAAATAAGACAATAATTTTGAATTTAAGATAGGTCAATGAACAGAATGACGAATATGCTGTTGAGGAAGAATCATGGGAGACCACAACATAAGAGCACATGCACCCATGAAGTCCATTGATTCATCAATCCATGGATTGAATTGATGGAGTATTACTATTCACAATGAATCAATGGACTTCAAGGAAGGATTTGAAAGTTAAAATTTTGAAAATTCTCTTTTTGTCAAACATGGTAAAGATAACAGAATCTTCATTATTTGTTCATATGTGGATGATCTTGTCTTTACCGGTATTGATGCTAATATGTTTGAGAGCTTCAAAAAATCTATGATGGAGGAGTTGATAAGTGGATTTTATATCCACTTATTATGCGCTAAATGGACCTAAATTGGTGGTTTATCCTTAAGTATGTTGTGTTTTTTAATTAGTTTTATGTTGTTTCAAGTCTTTGTAGTGCAGAACTCACAGTTTCAGGTATCCTGGCGATAAAAGGTTAAAAGACGGTGGATTTATGGCTCAGATGGATTGGCTACGAGGAAAAAGAATTATCATAAAGATTTCTGAGTGATATATTCTTAAAGCAGGAATCCCGGTTGGAATTGTTATATTTTTTTCTAAGCAAAAGGAGTCCGGTTTTAGAGCCTCAAGAGACCGTAACTTGCATCTGGACGAGCAATGAAGAAATAAGAATTATCACAAAAATATGGAAAGTGATATTTTCTTAAAGCTGGAACCCCGGTTGGAATTAATATATTTTCTGTTAAGCAAAAGGAGTCCGGTTCCAGAAGACCAGAGACCGCAGCTTAGACAATAAAGATTTATTTATATTATTAAATAATTTTATTAATTTAGAAAATTATATTTATAAATATCTAATAATATTAGATATTTATTTTTATAATTTTTGGATTAAAATAATTATTTATTAATTAAAGATTATAAGCTGTGCGGGTTAAAAAGCATTTTTACGGAGCCGCATATTAAATTCAACTACCGCGTGGAGAAGAGCTGGAAGCGTGTGTAAATTTCTATAGAGTTGTTAGAAATTAGGCAGGACTTTTAATACTTCTGACTTTGTAATACATAACGTGCTAAATTGCACTATAAATAGGTGTGATGTGCTTAGTTTTAAAAAGACCTGGAGAGCTGAAGTTCAGTATTTTACTCTCCCTTTTTTTCATCATTTTCTGTTGTAATTTGGTCTCATTTTATATATTTTTTAAATTTCTGCAAACAGTTTATTTTTATACAATTTAAATTTCTGTAAGGTTATTATATTTTAACACTTTAAATTTCTACAAAAAGTTTATTTTATAGTTATTCAGAAGGGCCCAACTATTTTAATCGGAAATGATTTCAAATTGCTGTTTGAAATAAGTGAATTAGGTACTGCAAATTTTCGAACCACTGCCAATCCAAGCGAGTGAAGAACACGCACGGCTTTTTGTCCAGTTATCACGGGCGCGTGCACGCCACGCGCGGGGAGGCGAGTGGAATTCCTGCCGACAGTTGTTGTTGCATGTGCTGGTGACCTTTTGCTTTTGTCCAGGTGATTTAATTTAATTGTTTAATTTGTTTTACTTTTTATCATTTGCTTTTCTTTCTTTTTTTTTACTTTTGTAATACAACTAACTTGAGCGCTCCTCTTTTTATTAGTTGTTATTTCGGTTTGATTTTTTTTATTTTTATTTTTATTTTTTTAATTAGTTATTGATTTATTTTTATTATTTTAAATTCTTGTAATTGCATATTTAATTTATGAAATTTTCTACCATGATTTTATTTAATTCCATAAAGGTGCCTAGTTTAATTATGAACTAAACACTTTCATGGGGTTCTAATGTAATGAATTGTTAATGCTCATGTTAATTTGATAGATAATTTGTGTTTACAATTTTTATATAAGATTGCCTTGCATGGTTGTTTTAATTGAATATAGGTGAATAGCTAACATCTATTGTACCAAATCTCTAATGATTGCGAAAGTGGATTTATAGATTTAGGGTTTGCCATGCTAGCATAGGTATGTCGGCTTCTCCGCATTTCGGATTATAGTTTCGAAAGAACGTTATTCCCCTATGTAGTTAATTGCGGAACTTGTGCTTAAATTGATTGTATCACCCATTCACATAGACATATAGTGTATTGGATATAATTGATGCCCTTATAACTTCTATCTCTTTTGTGGATGATTATTTGGAATGGTGTGAGTTAATTGAAAGATGGCTCATATTAGTGTCGTGTTCCCGCTAGCATTCTTAACAATTGTAACACATTAATTCTTGATAGTTAATAGAGCTAAAACATTCATGAAATTAGGACCCCATGCCTCTATCATATTATTTTAAACAATTAGTCGTTACGTCATTAGTTAATTGTTATCTGCAAATACACCATTTTTAGTTCGTTCATGCTTCTATAATTAACCAACATTGTTGAATAGACATATTTACAAAATAACCGAGTCTTCGTGGGAACGATCCTTATTTCCCTATATTGCTTTTGGACTGCGTACACTTGCGTAGAGGAAATAGCGAACAAGTTTTTGGCGCCGCTGCCGGGGACTCGGTATTATTTTTGTTTATGTGTTTTACTACAAGAGAAGTTAATTTGTTTGACTTGAACATTTTATCTTATATTTTTGTGAAGTGATTATTTGTGTCCAGATACTTGGATTTTTATGCTAACACGTTCTAAAGCATTAAAAGCCAAACAAGTACTTGAACAAGCAAAGACTCACAAGATGAACGGAGAAGGCGAAGTAGTTGCACCTACAGCAGCAAGGGCTTTAATGGACTACTCGCAACCAAAGATCGATGATATTCAGTCAAGTATCATTCGTCCAGCAATTGCAGCTCCTACATTCGAAATTAAATCCAGCACTATTCAGATGGTGCAGAATCAAGTACAGTACGGAGGGACTGCAACGGAAGATCCTAACTTACACATCAGGAACTTCATAGAAATATGCGACACATTCAGATTCAACAATGTGTCAGATGATGCTGTGAAGTTGAGACTCTTCCCGTTTTCCTTAAGAGACAAGGCTAAGGGTTGGTTACACTCTCTGCCACCGGGATCTATCACCACTTGGGCTGATCTAGCTCAAAAGTTTCTTAGCAAATTCTTCCCCATGGCAAAGACTGCAGCTATAAGGAATGCTATCACGCAATTTTCTCAACAGTCTGGTGAATCCTTATGTGAAGCGTGGGAAAGATACAAGGAGATGCTTCGGCAATGCCCACATCATGGCATGCCAAATTGGATGATCATAAATTGTTTCTATAATGGGCTAGGAATGCAATCAAGGCCAATGGTAGATGCAGCTTCAGGGGGAGCACTATGGGCTAAAAGTTACGAAGAGGCCTACGATCTTATCGAGATGATGGCAGCTAATGAATATCAAAACCCAACTCAGAGAATGCCACAACAGAAGGTAGCAGGAATTCTTAATATCGACAAAGCCACTTCCTTAGCAGCTCAGCTAGAGGCCTTGAAATTGAAAGTAGACTCTTTGACAGCACAAGGATTTCATCAAATTGCTAGTGTTTGTGAGTTGTGTGCAGGCGCACATGAATCAAACCAATGTGCCATCTCAAACGAGTCGGTTCAGTTCGTAAGCAATTTCCAGAGACAGCAACAGCCAGCTCCAAATTCCTACCATCCGAACAACCGAAATCATCCAAATTTCAGTTGGAGCAATAATCAAGGAGGAGCACAACAATCACATCAGCCCTACCAACAATCTAATCATCAGCCATTTGGAGCTAAGCAGTATAATCCATCTGGATTCCAGCAACAACAGGGGCAACATTTTCAACAACCATATGCTCCTAGACAATTTCAGCCCCCAGGATTTCAACAACAACAATCTTATGGAAATTCTGGACAATCTTCGAATGAAAAGACTGAATTAGAGGAGTTGAGGTTGGGCCAAAAAAGCCAAGCGGCTTCCATTAAAAATCTGGAAACTCAATTGAGTCAACTCGCTAGTTTCATGATGAACCGACCACAAGGAACACTCCCCAGTGACACTGAACTTAATCCTGGGAAAAAGGATAATCACGAGCACATCAAAGCAATTACCCTCAGATCAGGGAGAATCACGGAGGATGCTGAGCTAAAAGATACAGAAAAAATTCTGCCAGACAACGGAACAGAAAAAGCAGATTTGGGAGACACAAAGGACATGGGCAATATATCAGAATCAAAGGAGGAGATTAAAGAAAATATGCCAACTCCTAAACAAGCTGTCCTCGAGCAAAAAGAGCAAGTCTACCCACCTCCACCATTTCCTCGACGAGTGCAAAAACAGAAATTAGACAAGCAGTTTGGCAAATTTCTTGAAGTCTTTAAAAAGTTACATATCAACATTCCATTTGCTGAAGCTCTCGAACAAATGCCAAGCTATGCCAAATTCATGAAAGGCATTCTCTCGAGGAAATTAAAACTTGAAGACTTAGAGACCGTTGCTTTGACGGAAGAATGTAGTGCGGTATTGCAGCAAAAGTTGCCGCCTAAGCTGAAAGATCCAGGGAGTTTTACAATACCATGCACCATTGGGAGATTATCTTTCGACAAATGTTTATGTGATCTGGGAGCAAGTATCAATCTTATGCCATACTCGGTTTTCTTGCAGCTTGGTCTTCCTGAACCAAAGCCGACAAGTATGTCCCTTCAGTTGGCTGATCGATCTATCACCTATCCTAGGGGAGTTGTTGAAGATGTGTTGGTGAAAGTAGACAAACTCATCTTTCCTGCTGATTTTGTCATTCTTGATTTCGAAGAGGACAAGAAGATTCCTATCATTCTTGGTAGGCCATTTTTAGCAACAGGACAAACGTTGATTGATGTCCAAAAGGGGGAACTGACGATGAAGGTGCACGATCAAATTGTCACCTTCAATGTTTTCACAACTATGAAATTCCCAACAGAAGAAGAGCAGTGTCTGAAGATAGACTTGATTGAGTCTACGGTGCAAGAAAAGTTAGGGCACACGCTCATGAATGATACTTTGGAAAAGGCCCTCAGTGGGGAGTATTCATTAGATGAAGATGACATTGATGAACAATTGCAATATCTGGATGCTTTGCCGTGGCAAAGAAAATTTGAAAGACCAGTTGAATCGTTGGGACTGCCAGAATTAAAAGGACCACATCAGCAATTAAAGCCGTCTATCGAAGAAGCTCCAACTCTAGAGCTCAAGCCACTACCGGATCACTTACGGTATGCTTCCCTTGGTGAAAAATCCACTTTACCTGTGATTATTGCCGCTAACCTTTCAGACTCCGAGGAAGACAAGCTCTTGAGAGTTCTTCGAGAATTCAAATCAGCCATTGGTTGGTCTGTTGCGGATCTAAAAGGAATCAGTCCCGCATATTGTCAACATAAAATTCCATTGGAAGAAGGGAGTAAACCAACAGTAGAACACCAAAGGCGGTTAAATCCTATCATGAAAGAAGTGGTAAAGAAAGAAATTCTCAAGTGGCTAGATGCTGGTATCATCTATCCCATTTCAGACAGTTCATGGGTGAGTCCAGTGCAATGTGTGCCTAAGAAAGGAGGCATGACAGTAGTTGCCAATGAAAAGAACGAGCTCATTCCGACTCGTACAGTTACAGGGTGGAGAATTTGCATGGACTACAGAAAGCTGAACAAAGCTACAAGGAAGGATCACTTTCCCCTTCCATTCATTGATCAAATGCTAGACAGGTTGGCTGGGCATGAATTCTATTGCTTGCTGGATGGTTATTCAGGATATAATCAGATTGGTATTACTCCAGAAGATCAGGAGAAGACCACTTTCACATGTCCTTTTGGCACTTTTGCGTTCCGACGCGTTCCTTTCGGACTCTGTGGTGCACCTGCTACTTTTCAGAGGTGTATGATGGCAATTTTTTCGGATATGATTGGAATCAATGTGGAAGTGTTCATGGATGATTTCTCAGTCTTCGGGAAATCATTTGATGAATGCCTCAAAAATCTAGGCATGGTGCTGAAACGATGTGTTGAGACTAATCTAGTACTCAACTGGGAAAAATGTCACTTCATGGTAAAGGAAGGCATCATTCTTGGGCACAAGGTATCTGGTAAGGGGCTGGAAGTGGATAAGGCTAAGTTGGAGACGATTGGAAATCTCCCTCCACCAATTTCAGTTAAAGGAATTCGTAGTTTTCTTGGTCATGCGGGTTTTTATCGGCGATTCATCCAAGATTTTTCGAAAATATCTAAACCTTTGTGCAGTCTGTTGGAAAAGAATATTCCTTTTAAATTTGGTGAAGATTGTTTGGAGGCATTCAAGCTTTTAAAGAAGAAATTGACAACTGCGCCCATTATCACTGCACCTGATTGGAGTGAACCTTTTGAATTAATGTGTGATGCAAGTGACTATGCAGTAGGAGCTGTTCTTGGTCAACGGAAGAATAAGGTGTTTCACGTGATTTACTATGCTAGCAGAACTCTCAATGATGCACAGCTGAATTACACTACTACAGAAAAGGAACTCTTAGCTATTGTATATAGCTTCGAGAAATTCAGATCGTATTTGCTCGGAACTAAGGTAGTGGTGTTTACAGATCATGCAGCCATTCGATACCTAATGTCGAAGAAAGATGCTAAGCCACGGTTGATTCGTTGGATTCTGTTGCTTCAAGAATTTGACTTGGAAATCAAGAATAGAAAGGGTACTGAGAACCAGGTGGCTGATCACTTGTCTCGGTTAGAGGAACACGGTAACTCAGCGGATAAAACTCTCATCAACGAATTTTTTCCTGACGAGCAACTTTTTGGGGTGCAAAATGAAGAACCATGGTTTGCAGACATTGTAAACTATCTTGTAAGCAATATCATCCCCTCGGAATTTTCTTATGCTCAAAGAAAGAAGTTTCTTCATGATGTAAAATGGTACCGATGGGATGAACCCTTCTTATTCAGACAGGGAGCTGATCAGGTGATTCGTAGGTGCATTCCGTTTAGTGAGGTTGAAGGTATTTTGCATGACTACCATTCTACCACTTACGGAGGTCATTATGCTGGAGAGAAGACAGCCACTCGAGTACTTCAGGCTGGGTTTTATTGGCCAACACTGTTTAAAGATGCGCATCAGTTTGTGTTGAGATGCGATAGATGTCAAAGAATTGGTAATATCTCTAGGAGGAATGAGATGCCTCTGAATATGCTGTTGGAAGTGGAGATTTTCGATGTGTGGGGGATCGATTTCATGGGTCCTTTTGTTTCTTCATGTAATAATCAGTACATCTTGCTAGCGGTGGACTATGTTTCTAAATGGGTCGAGGTAAAGGCTTTACCGACCAATGACGCTAAAGTGGTGCTGAATTTTCTAAATAAGCAAGTTTTCACACGTTTCGGAACTCCAAGGGTAATTATCAGTGACGAAGGATCACACTTCTGCAACCGCAAGTTCACAGCATTGATGGCAAGGTACAACATAAATCATCGAATTGCTACGGCCTATCACCCTCAAACGAATGGCCAAGCAGAGGTTTCCAACAGAGAGATAAAACGGATCCTAGAGAAGGTCGTGAATCCTTCAAGGAAGGACTGGTCACTAAAACTTGATGAAGCTGTTTGGGCATATAGAACAGCTTACAAAACACCTTTGGGCACGTCACCTTTTCAGCTAGTATATGGCAAGGCTTGTCATCTGCCTGCCGAACTAGAACACAAAGCTTATTGGGCGCTGAAGAAGTTGAACTTTGACTTAACAGCAGCGGGTGAGAAAAGAATGCTTCAGATTAATGAACTGGATGAGTTTCGGCTACAGGCTTATGAAAATCACAAATTATACAAGGAGAAGGTCAAGAGATGGCATGACAGACGTTTGGTGCAAAAGTCTTTTGTACCAGGACAGCTAGTGTTGCTTTTCAACTCTCGTCTCAGACTTTTTCCAGGGAAACTTAAGTCAAGGTGGTCAGGACCATTCACGGTTAAAACGGTGTTTCCACATGGTGCAGTGGAAATTTTTGATAAAACACCGGAAGCGGCTTTCAAAGTAAATGGACAGAGGTTGAAGCCATATTTTGGTGAACAGGTGAATCGCGAGGCGGAAACCGCGGTTCTTAGCACTACCAATTGAAGTGCGCAGGTGGTCAAGTCTAGCTAAAGACGTTAAAGAAAGGCGCTTCGTGGGAGGCAACCCATGTGTTTCGGTGTTTTCAGGTATGTTCTCTACTATCCCTTGTATTTACTTCCATTCAATGCGGACATTGAATATTATAAGTTTGGGGGTGGTTTGGGGGATAAGTAGTATGTAAAAGTGATAGTAGTTTTTGTGAGTCATTGTGTTCATGTAGGATATCATGTTTTGCAATTTAGTAGTAATTCATGCATATTTGTTCGTATTATCGATGTTGTTTCATTTAGGACATTCTGTTATTGTTTGTTTGTTTTACCATGTGAGTCATATTAGTTGCATTTTCATGGCATGCATTCTTCATGATCCCTTAGGACGAGCTGATTCTGATTGATAGGTGGATGTTGATTTGGGTGTGATGATGATGAGAAGAGGGCTGATTTATAGTTCCTATGAAATTGACTTGCATGTTTCAGAAACACAACTTTTACACAGTCTCATTGGGTGCTTTTTGGGCTAGGTTAGGGTCATGCCTGTTGGATGTTTTGAGATTTAATCACTTGTTTATTCTTAGAATTTTCGTTATTCCCTTGATAGCGTAGGAACACTAAAATCTAAGTTTGGGGGAAAACAGGGATTTCATGCTAAGTGGTAATAATTGTCAATAAAGGCTAGGCGTGAAATGGCTAGTAGCCGGCTCATATTTATATGAGTAGTCTAGGGTTGGAAATGAGAAAGGCTCATTCCAGATAAAAGAAGAAAAAAAAAAGAAAAAAAAAAAAGAAAAAAAAAAGAGTCAGAAGTCCAATTAATTATATGCAAAATTAACCAGAGTGAGCTCTTTAATACTCGAGTAATTAAGTCTGAGGGGACTTATTCCTAGTAACCTAAAGCCCTTGTGGTTTGGGATTGCTGACCTAACACTCGCTACATGGGTATTATTGTATAAGCCTTTTGGGGTCTCATTCATTGCACGGTTAAATAAGCATGCGTATTGTATATGTAGTGTCGTAGTATAGTAATAAAGCATGAGTTTATGTCTACCTTGGATAAGGTTGGAGGTGTTCCTAGATTATGAAGTGTCTACAGTTTATTCTAGTTATAAACCTGTGATTGTCTTGACGGAAAGCATGTATGGTTTTTGACCTAGTTTTGGGAGTATTTCTGATGAGCATTGCACACACGCACGTTTCTGTTCATGTATTTGTTAGTATACGGGGACTTAGTCGAGCTCTGGTTGGAATTGTTGCATTCTTTGGAGATATTTGCTTTTTAGTTGATTTTGGTGAGTTTGAAGGGGATCGTTGCATTTTTCATATTAGTTGCATTCATGCATTGTTAGTTGCATTTGATAAATGGATTTTGTGGGTACATTCGCTATAGGCCCTCACGAGACCTAACTCGTCCACTGGGGCTACCTAGAGGTTTAAAGGGCTTATTGCATATGCCAAATGCAATCGTGATCACCTACGAAAGTGGTACTAGTTAGTTGTATATTATTATATTGTTTATGCTTGAGGACAAGCATCAGTTTAAGTTTGGGGGTGTGATAAGTGGATTTTATATCCACTTATTATGCGCTAAATGGACCTAAATTGGTGGTTTATCCTTAAGTATGTTGTGTTTTTTAATTAGTTTTATGTTGTTTCAAGTCTTTGTAGTGCAAAACTCACAGTTTCAGGTATCCTGGCGATAAAAGGTTAAAAGACGGTGGATTTATGGCTCAGATGGATTGGCTACGAGGAAAAAGAATTATCATAAAGATTTCTGAGTGATATATTCTTAAAGCAGGAATCCCGGTTGGAATTGTTATATTTTTTTCTAAGCAAAAGGAGTCCGGTTTTAGAGCCTCAAGAGACCGTAACTTGCATCTGGACGAGCAATGAAGAAATAAGAATTATCACAAAAATATGGAAAGTGATATTTTCTTAAAGCTGGAACCCCGGTTGGAATTAATATATTTTCTGTTAAGCAAAAGGAGTCCGGTTCCAGAAGACCAGAGACCGCAGCTTAGACAATAAAGATTTATTTATATTATTAAATAATTTTATTAATTTAGAAAATTATATTTATAAATATCTAATAATATTAGATATTTATTTTTATAATTTTTGGATTAAAATAATTATTTATTAATTAAAGATTATAAGCTGTGCGGGTTAAAAAGCATTTTTACGGAGCCGCATATTAAATTCAACTACCGCGTGGAGAAGAGCTGGAAGCGTGTGTAAATTTCTATAGAGTTGTTAGAAATTAGGCAGGACTTTTAATACTTCTGACTTTGTAATACATAACGTGCTAAATTGCACTATAAATAGGTGTGATGTGCTTAGTTTTAAAAAGACCCGGAGAGCTGAAGTTCAGTATTTTACTCTCCCTTTTTTTCATCATTTTCTGTTGTAATTTGGTCTCATTTTATATATTTTTTAAATTTCTGCAAACAGTTTATTTTTATACAATTTAAATTTCTGTAAGGTTATTATATTTTAACACTTTAAATTTCTACAAAAAGTTTATTTTATAGTTATTCAGAAGGGCCCAACTATTTTAATCGGAAATGATTTCAAATTGCTGTTTGAAATAAGTGAATTAGGTACTGCAAATTTTCGAACCACTGCCAATCCAAGCGAGTGAAGAACACGCACGGCTTTTTGTCCAGTTATCACGGGCGCGTGCACGCCACGCGCGGGGAGGCGAGTGGAATTCCTGCCGACAGTTGTTGTTGCATGTGCTGGTGACCTTTTGCTTTTGTCCAGGTGATTTAATTTAATTGTTTAATTTGTTTTACTTTTTATCATTTGCTTTTCTTTCTTTTTTTTTTACTTTTGTAATACAACTAACTTGAGCGCTCCTCTTTTTATTAGTTGTTATTTCGGTTTGATTTTTTTTTATTTTTTTAATTAGTTATTGATTTATTTTTATTATTTTAAATTCTTGTAATTGCATATTTAATTTATGAAATTTTCTACCATGATTTTATTTAATTCCATAAAGGTGCCTAGTTTAATTATGAACTAAACACTTTCATGGGGTTCTAATGTAATGAATTGTTAATGCTCATGTTAATTTGATAGATAATTTGTGTTTACAATTTTTATATAAGATTGCCTTGCATGGTTGTTTTAATTGAATATAGGTGAATAGCTAACATCTATTGTACCAAATCTCTAATGATTGCGAAAGTGGATTTATAGATTTAGGGTTTGCCATGCTAGCATAGGTATGTCGGCTTCTCCGCATTTCGGATTATAGTTTCGAAAGAACGTTATTCCCCTATGTAGTTAATTGCGGAACTTGTGCTTAAATTGATTGTATCACCCATTCACATAGACATATAGTGTATTGGATATAATTGATGCCCTTATAACTTCTATCTCTTTTGTGGATGATTATTTGGAATGGTGTGAGGTAATTGAAAGATGGCTCATATTAGTGTCGTGTTCCCGCTAGCATTCTTAACAATTGTAACACATTAATTCTTGATAGTTAATAGAGCTAAAACATTCATGAAATTAGGACCCCATGCCTCTATCATATTATTTTAAACAATTAGTCGTTACGTCATTAGTTAATTGTTATCTGCAAATACACCATTTTTAGTTCGTTCATGCTTCTATAATTAACCAACATTGTTGAATAGACATATTTACAAAATAACCGAGTCTTCGTGGGAACGATCCTTATTTCCCTATATTGCTTTTGGACTGCGTACACTTGCGTAGAGGAAATAGCGAACAGGAGTTCGAAATGACTGATCTTGTGCAGCCGAGATTCTTTCTTGGAGTGGAAGTGTCACAGGGGTATTTGTTGAAAAGTCTTGGAAGAAAGAGTCTGCATTTTTTAAATAAAGTCCTAGTCCTATGGAATACCTGTGTAATAGCGATTTGTTAGTTGGATTTTCTTTCTACTTTGTATCTATGTTATCCAATATGTTAGTAGCTGAATTAATGTATTAGGGATTGGTAGTTGAATTTGATATTTCTTTTGTTCCGTATCATAAGAGTTTTTATCATTAAGATTTTTGTTCTTTACACTTGTATAATGTATCATTGTATGTTATCATTTTATGTTAACAAGACAATCTCATAATAAGGTGATGATCATTGGGTCACTATCTTCGTACTCAGATTTCAACCCAATTCTCGAACCCATCCTGATCTCACTAACGGGGATTGGGCTCTGCAGGTACAAGGCATTTGCGACTCTAACAAAGGTAGTTTGGCAAGCATTGGTTACAATATGATCTCAATCTGGTTCCTCCAGAAAGTTAACATACTTCCCAGGTTTTCTCGTGTGGTATAAAAGACTTTTAATGACTTGTGAAATGGCCAACTTTAGTATACTAATTTCAAGTTCTAGGTATTTTTTCCTGATTGTTTCATTATCAAGCATCTAGTATGCATACTTACACTCAAGTATTACCCCTTGTTTCCCACTCCCAAATATACCTTTCGTGTTTTCCACTCCCAAATTTACCTTTCATCTCTCACTTTCTGCATAAACCCCAACCTGGGGAAGGGTGCTTATCATTGAGCAACTATTCTTCTTTACTTTTTCTTTTTTTTTATTTTTATTTGCTACAATCAATCATTCTTATAATTTCCAAGCTTATTCTTGTATTTTTATCTGTTCATTGTTGATATAAGGTCTTATGCAAGCTACACTCAAGTATTATTTTCTTTATTTTTATTACATAGATCCTGTATGAGATTGAATCAATCTTGAGTTATGTTGATACTGTTGCATCCTGATAGAGTATATATTTATATATGTATTTATATGATTTTATCTTCATATTTATTGTATTTAATAAATAATTGGATATTATTAATTAAAGTTTAATGTTTTATGATAGGAAATGAAGAATTCCCAAACTTGGAAGGAATTGAGTTTATTTGGACTTAAATTACAAGAAAATTCGGATTTATTGGGTTACACGTGCAACGATCACTGTTTGGACCTTAATGAAGGTAGTGTTTTTCGTAGTTCGTTCACAGGGAAGGACTATTAATATCGATTTTAAGTAGATTGCCTCTTACAATTTAGAAGTATGAACAAGGGGGGTTTTGATTTGGTTGTGGTGTTTTATCAAACACCTTGAACACAAGAAATAAATTGCTATAAAAATTACCAACACAACACAATGAATAAATTACCAAGACAAGAGATATTTGACCCAAGGATTATGGATATTCAAGCACTTATCCCAAACACATATGAGCAAGATATAATCAACTCTACCTAACCAAGATAATTGGTGAAGCACACAATCACTTATTTCTCTTCTATAAACACTAATTTAGTGAAGCACATAAATTAGCTCTCTTGACACTTGCAACCAATAATGAAGCACTATCAATTTAACCAAGTCAAGGAATTAAACAAAGAGAGGCTAGGACAAACCCAAGGATGAGAAGCTCAACCTAGGTATTTGTACTTGAATCTTGAAGTTTAGGTACACCAAACTTTGTGCTACTACAATGAATGTACTAACAATTAAGGATTAGCACAAACAATTAGCAATTAAAATTACAAGAAGAGCAAGATGAAGCAACTTACAAATCTCCAAGCAAAATCATAAACAATACATCACAAGTATTCAAGATAGAGTGAAAAATCTTACTTAAATTGAAATGGGTTTAGTACAAGAATTCCTCCTTGAGCCAAATAAATGGAGTTAGTTACTCATAATCAATGCTAGATTACAAGTAATTGATGTTTCTCTCTACTCTACTAACCCTAATTGAATGGACTTTGAAGAGGTTAGGTTAGATGAAGATAAGAGGTAGGTTAAGATATGAAGATGTTAGATTAAGAGATGTTTTGTTCTTTTAATACACAGCAGCTCTGTACGGCCTGTTGAACGGTCGTACAGCTACCCGTACAGAAAATCTGCTCCTTTGAACGGCCTGTCGAACGGCCGTACATCAGCCCGTACGAGATAAAATCTTCAAGATAATACATTAAACACCTCCCGACATCGCGAGCTTTCATCTTCTAACTTCCCTCTTGAATAATCTTCGCTTTCATGCCCAAATTAAGCCATCTTTTAAACAATTAAGCACGAGGCACTGAAAGATGAAAAACATAACAAATATTAATAAAACAACATTCGAAACTAACAAAAATGCAGAAGAATAAAAGACAAAATGTGTATAAAATACACGTTATCACTTAACTCGAGTTTCAGACATCAGAATTGGGCGACCTTACAGCACATGCGAAGCTAACGAAATTATCTAAAACTCAGAAGTTGTCCAATATCAATATTTCAACTGGAGCTGCCCAAAAATAGGCCTGGAAGTTAGACTACGAAATTTACTTCAGAATTCAGTTTGTTTCGGGAAATTAATTGTGTTTTCTTGGAAATCATTATAAATTCTTATATGTTAGGTTTTTGGATATGTAGAGAGACATCATCATATCATAACATATTGTATTATAGAATAGAAATTAGATAGCCATACTTTGGAGAGAGAAGGGAGAGAAGCACCTTGAGAGCGAGATTGGAAGAAATAGTGAAGGGATTCATCCTGATTTCGAGAAGCTTTTAAAGTTGTATTCTTCGTACTTAAACTCTTATACTCATGGTTTGTGGTATTAATATATATGTGTTTTATTGAATCATGAGTAGCTAATCCTTTTATCCAAGAGTTGGGTAGTATTCGTTGGCTTATTGAGTTTGTTTGATTGTATTGTGATTTCTCTTGGTTTGTTAATCTGTCATTGAGCGCTTTATACAAGTCGCGAACTTTTAATTGAATCTCTAGGAATTATAACGAGTCGGGAGAGGAGTTGTAATTCTAATACATGATATAATAGACACGATTTAGTTATTAGATCGGACGATTGATATGCGAATTGTGAAACTGATAATTCTTGGTTCGTAACAGTCTATAATTGTACCTTGTATGACCATGAGAGTGGCGTTTAAGAGATAATTGTAGACACTATAATTTACCCTTGGGAGAGAATTTTATAAACATTAGAATGATTGTTTTTAGCAAAACAAGAAACACAAATTAGACATTCATGATAGCCAATTGAAGAACCCTAATTCTTGGATTATTTTCACTCACATTTGTTATAGTTTTTATTTGTTTATTAGATTAATTACTAGATAATCACACACCCACAAATTCTTCCACACTTTTAGATTGTGAGAGATAAGATATTTGAAATTGGTAATTATATAAGTCCTTCCCTGTGAACAAAATTCGTAAAATATATTTTAACACATCCTATAGGAATTCTACATGACTTTTTGGATGCATTAATATTAAAAAGAAAACGAAACTTACTCAGTTATAATACCACTCAAAGTGGTGTCTGAGGAGGGTAGATGTACGCAGACCATGCCCCTATACAATAGGGAGGCTGTTTCCGAAGGACCCCCGGCCATTACAAATATAAAAATACAAATACAGAAAGGAAACCTAATACAAACTAAGAAACTCACACACACGCAGGAGTCGAACCCTTGACCTCCTTCAAAGGAGGCCAGTGGCTCAACCACTGCACCAACATGTTGTTGGCCATTAATATTAAAAAGCTTCCTTCCTTACTACTCATGATTCCTTTTAGATTTAATTTACTATGTTATCATGAAGAGAGTGTTTATTCCTTTTAAATTTAATCTACTCTATTATCATGAAGAGAGTGTAGACCACCTCCACCCTCACTATCAGTAGTAAACTGTGAATTGTGTTAACTTTTTATCTTACTGCAAATTGGAGCAAAGATTGAAGTATTGATATGCTCATTCATGCCAAGTAACGGCTACTTTTGTCCTTGCCAAAGTGAATTGGCTGTTCAAACAAACTTCAATTTGCGACATGAACAAATCTATTGCCTTTGTTTAAAAGCACACATTTATTTATGTCACTAGACTAAAACGAACGAACGAAACCTACCCAGTTATAATACCACTGCGACATGAACAAATCTATTGCCTTTGTTTAAAAGCACACATTTATTTATGTCACTAGACTAAAACGAACGAACGAATCCTACCCAGTTATAATACCACTCAAAGTGGTGTCTGGGGAGGGTAGATGTACGCAGACCATGCCCCTATACAATAGGGAGGTTGTTTCCGAAGGACCCTCGGCCTAGTACAGAATTACAAATACAGAAAGGAAACCTAATACAAACTAGGAAACTCACGCGCACGCAGGAGTCGAACCTCTGACCTCCTTCAAAGGAGGCCAGTAGCTCAACCACTGCACCAACATGTTGTTGGCTATGTCACTAGACTAGAGTAGTATTTATAAAAAAAAAAAGACTAGACTTCAGTTAAACCTCGATAAATGAATACGCTCGGATCGGAAAATTTTATTTATTAATCGAGAGTATTCATTTATCGAGATTAAAAATACACTGTCTATATTATGTCGGGACCGGAAATAATTATTCATTTGATAAGATTAATCGTTTATCGAATATTCATTTATCGAGGTTATGCTGTAGTATTTTGTCCTTGCATAATTACTTTAAAATGCTAAAAACGTGGATTTTAAGAGAGAGTGTAATTTTAATATGTTAATGATATTCCTTTTTGTTAAAGAAACTTAAATTTACAATATAAGTTTTTTTTTTAATTTTTTTACACATATTTGTTCGTTTTATAATTACTTACTAGATAGAAGCCATATTTCTTACAAAATAAATATTTGCCATTGCACTTTGCATAAATACTTTTTCGCACCGTAGATAGGAAAAGGCCATCAAGCCAGCTCTATATTCGGTTTCCTAGTGCTCAAAATCTTTTAAACACCCAAGTACAATATCTCCCTCATCCACCTCCCTTGAACTCTGATTCGGGACAGATCCCCCTCGCCTCCATTTATCACCACCGAGAAGGGGTAATTGCCGACTATCCCCTAATCATGGCTTGCTAGTTGCAATTTGGTGCAAAAAATTCCCGTAGATTGCCTCGCGTAAAAAGCCTAGCTCTCAGACACACACACAACACAAATGCAACTATCAAGTATCAAGAAACTGCACTTTGCTGGTTAACTTGATTGCTAATTCTAATCAAGAATCAATTACTGCTCTTTTTCTGGATTTGTATAGGAGTTGATAACTGACCTATTACAAAACTGGTAGGGAGAGTTCAGACAGGTTATAGTTTTCTACAAACAACTAGTCAGATGGAATGTTGTATGGCTGAAGATCAGCTACGATGGACTTAAAACAACAATACTTGACTTCCACTTCAGGAGGGAAGTATCATTTACTACTTACAACTATACATGCATCTGCTAGTTACGAAGGCAGTTCAATTCAAACAATCAAGTAAAACTAATGAAAATCATTTTGAAAAATTATGCCCCTTCTGCATTTAACTAATTCACACAGTATACAACCTTAAAGCATCCTTGGTGGATCATTATCTATGTTCAAGATGATTACTGAATCATATATCATATATAGTCTGTACCAAGGGCCAACTTCCATAATAGTGTATTACTAGCATATAAAGATGCATGAGACAATATCTATGTTCAAGATGATTACTGAATCATATATCATATATAGTCTGTACCAAGGGCCAACTTCCATAATAGTGTATTACTAGCATATAAAGATGCATGAGACAATAAAAGGACAGAAAACTATAAGTCTGTACTACTATCAATAGTAAATATGCTACAAGGTATTGAACGTAGTATCTTAACCAGTTCAGAAAGATGAAATATCTTCCATCAGCATTGCAGTTACTAAGCAGTGGGTCCATCATATCTTCGACTTGTCGTGGAGTGCCAGATCTCAAGCTAAATGACAAGTTCACGGCAATATAAGCTTCCACTTCACTAGTCATACTCTCTACTAACGAAAAGGTATATTCAAAACAACACACTTCTTTCTTCTCACTTCTCAAAAACGAGCTACAATCAAGAGAACACTCGACTTTCCAAAGCAGCTCCTGACTTTCTATTTGCTGTATAAATAATCTTGGCAAAATCATTAATAATATTATTGTACTTCAGGTGCTGCTGGGGAAATATTCCGGGCTTCTAAAACTGGCTGACATTCTTCATGTGAAGATTCCAAACTGTAGGACTTGCAACTGAAGTAAAAAACTGTACTCATCATTATATCAATGAGCACTACAAATGAATACATAAGCACCAAAAGTGGTCCTTCCCATATCCTGGAAGACCCATCTCCGTAGCTTAGCGTCTTCACTCTATGCTCAAACAAACCCTCCACAAATGACATCCCAATGGTGGAACCGAGAAATATCAACAATCCAACCTGTGTCTGACCCCTAATAAGTATACTAGACCTTATCAATGCCTGAGGCCCTGCTACATCCTCCAACACCGAGATCACAGTAGCAATATTACAAATTATAATAGCATTAGCCAAAAAGATGGAGAAGAAAAGCCCGATTATAATTGCGAAATACACATTAAAATCAGGCGGAAACCCAATCAAAGAAAAGAAGCTGCTGACCGTAACAAGAAACACAAGAAACAACGTCAGGGAACCGACCATCACAGTGCAAGCCCACAAATACGTAAAAACAATTCTCTTCCAAATCTTGGTCATTATAACATAACACTTGTTCGCATCAAACATTTTCCTCGCATACGTACAATCCACCGAATAAACAACAGCAGCTTTCGACATCAACAACAACGTAATAAACAACGGAAAACACACAGTAGACGAAATAGCCATTTCCGAGAACTTCTGACAAGACTGTCTAACAAAAGGCTTTAACGGAAGTCCACTCGACTTGACAACTAACAAAAGCCTGATCGTAACTCTCTTAACGAGACGATGATCAACTAAGAAATTAGACAATAATAACGCGGAAACAGGGCAAATTAAGACAAATGTAATCGCCATAAACCCGGATAAATTGTACCGGAGAATTCTGACAGTTTCTCGGAGAATTTCGAGAGCACTTTTCGATGCGAAATGGTGGTGATTATGATCATAATCATCCTTATCTAATTGAACATCTAATGAATCAAATGTGTCAATGGTGTGTGTAGCTATAGAATTGAGTCGAGGACTAGGTCCACTAGAGAGTTCCATTACAAATTATCAATCAATAACAATATATGTATGTATATGTAAGTAGAGAAATTGAATTGAAATGAGATCTGAGTGAAATGTGATTTGAAGATTACCTATATGTATGAGATGTGGATCTGAAACGTGAAGAGTTCGAGGATGGAAGGGGGAATGTGAGAGTGGAGGGAGAGATCACGTGAGGCGGGAGAGAGAGAGAGAGAGAGAGAGAGAGAGAGAGAGAGAGAGATTAAGAGAGAGAGAGAGAGAGAGAGAGAGAGAGAGAGAACGATTGATTGATTCGTAAGTTTTATGAGGGAGACGTGATTGCTGCTTGATTGTTGTTTAATTTGCTTCACATTTCCCCAATTTTGGATCTACTGCTCTCATTTCTAACTCATAATCTACCGACCTCATACTGCCGATCGGATTTATATTAGGGAAAAGAGTTTCTAAAGTACACAATAGAGAAGTACTCTATTAGTGCGGTTTAAAATATTATAAATTAATTATTATTTGAACAATCCAACCGTACGGACGTGAATGTAAAAATTTTTGTGTAATTTAATTATTTGGAACTATAAATTTATAGCAATAAGATTATGATAAATCTGTGTCGTTGAATATATATAGAAAATAGTATTATTATAAAAGTGATGTTCCACTATTTCAAATATAATAAAAATTTGTATACAATGTTATTTCGACATAAACTTTTCATCGGTACGGTTGGATTATCAAAAATAATAATAAATTACAAGATTTAAGGTGCACTAATAGAGAACTTCTCTATTGTGTGCTTTAGAAACTCCATGCCCTTTATATTATAGCGGATATTAGTCTAGATTTTATAAAAATTTTAAAGATTGATGATATAAAAAATTTAAATCGCTTTTGTCAAAAAATATAAAATTAGATGGCCTTTTTTCACTTTAATTTTACGTTAAGTCATTATATACTATATATTATATAATAAAAATAAGAGGGATAATAGGGGAATAAATTAAGAATTCGATATTCCCCAACAACCTATAAACTATAATATTTATAAAATAACCAACAAACTATAACATCTGTAATTTGTACACAACATACATGGTAATCGATACTAATGTAACGTGCCCTGAACCTCATCAGGTGAACCCAAACAGAAAATTTTTACAAGTTTGTTTTGCGTGTATTTCCTTTTTACATAGTGTGGTGATTACAAATCAAGAAAAATAAGTATAACTTGTTAGATCTAAATAAATAACCACGGATCATCTTATGTGATATTATCAAGGTTACACGATAAAACTGTAGTACGAAAGCTTACCTGATTCCACAGACTTGATTCGCCTCTAACCGTATCTCTCTCTGACTGATGGGAATAGAGGAGTAGAGGTTGTGAATTAGCCTTGGGGACCAAGACCCTATTATGTTCTTTATATAGTACTCTAATTAGACCACATTAACCCTAATCAGATTACTATTGGGTATTACACATTACAAAGCCCATACCGAATAAGATGTTATTGGACCCTTTATTTAAGACCACTTAATTAGTCCAAATATAGAATAAACATTAAATATAATTATCTTTAATTTGTAAGCCCATAATTATTATTAGATTATAAAATATAATCTAACAATCTCCCACTTGGGCTACAAATTGTTCCAAACAACAATTACATTCAATAACCATAATTGCGCACAAAATTGTTTATTCTTTAGAAAACATCTTCCTTAGTCAATCTGGTCCATCTCATATATAAACATGGAACCAAAGCGACCTTCGTCACATTGTCGTAACTGGATCCTCAATGATCACCATATAAATATATTCAATGACATAGATCAAGTATGGATGTGTAACTGGAAATTACATGCAATGTGATCTTAATCATGCCTATTTCCAATTGGTCCTTAATACCTTAGTGAGATCAATCTTTATTCTTTCAAACTTTATGTCAAAATCACAATTGAAAGAGACAGCTCATATAGATCAATAGAGAGATATAAATAAAATAACTTTATTCTGCAGAATACTCAAAAACACAAATATCACCATAGTGTCAATAAAAACTGAGTACCTAATATAAGAACAAAACAAAAAATTCCTACTAAAACTGAATATTCTCCAATTAGACAACACCCATATGAGCAGTATGCCCAAGAAAACTTTATGGTGTCAAAGCTTTAGTAAGTGGGTTTGCTAGCATAGAATTTGTTCTTATATATACTCAATAGACACTAAATGATATTGCAATCTCTCTATAATAACTTGATATTTAATGTCTATCTGTTCAGACATAAAAAAAACTTAACCAGAAGTAGATTTTCTTGTATCTACACAACCAACAAAATCAGAATTGGAATACATAATGATCTCCAAATTTTTCGAATTCTGATAAACGAGCATGTAATATTTTGTTCCTTACAAGTACCTTATAACCCATTTAATTACAATCCAATGATCCATTCCAGGTTTACTCGAATATCTGCTTAACATACCCACAGCGAATGCCAAAACCGGCAGGGTACTAAACTTGACCATACATAAAACTCCCACTGAACTTATGACATAGCCACAAGTGCCATTATTGTCTTTACTGGATCTACTAAGTGGCACTTTATCTTGAGTTTGTTGAGTTTGCTCTTCTTGAGCATCATCTTGATTTTGAGTAGGAAACTTTATAGGTATATCCACATTGTTATCTTGAACTACACGAGGCAAAGAAACTAATTCTTCCTCAAAGACAACATTCCTGACTTTATATCTTCCCCCTCAAACTCAACATCCTCAAGAAATCTAGAGCAATAAGCGATTATAACGCTCCCACTTCTCAAAGTTCAATTTCTCAGTATTAGAACTTTCATCCGTAAGAGAAGGAGGTTGTTCTTTTCTTATAGCATAGTCTAAATCCATGCAGCCGAGAACTAACAGAACGTTCTCTTTCCAGCTCTTAAAGTTTGTGCCGTTAAGCACATGAATGGAGTTCATGTTGGCAGTTATATTAGCAGCAGATGTATTAACTAGTAATTTAGAACAAAAAAAAAATAAGCTCGCATAATGGAAATTCATGTCATATGCATACATGATAGCACAAAAAAAACATGAATTTAAATACTATAGTGTGTGTGGGCCCATTCAAACAAGATACCTAGCACAATATTAATATTTAGTCTTTGGACAGAAATATTAACTTGCAAGTGGTACTCTCCACGCAGAAATCAAATATTAATAATAAATTCGGTCAAGCAATAACCTTCCTTTGGGCCGGTTTATTACTCACATGAAAAATTTATAATTATTACATATTTATTCCCGCACGTATATTCATTATTTGGTCATTAAATAATCTTCCTTTGGGCAGATTATTTTAACGCATAAATAATAAACATACACATCCTATTATTTCAAAATAAATAAATCTACACAGAAATATCACTTTGGAAATATTTTGTTTCAACTCACTTATTCACGAAATAAAAGGACAAGAAAAAAAAAATTATTTCTTAAAAAAAAATGTGCCGAAATCTGAATTAATATAATTGTAAAATATTAAAATAAATCACCTAATATTTTAATATTGTTTACAATTCAAATTATAAAATTAACATATCAACACTATTAACATCCAAGCTTCATGTGTAGATATCTAAGTCGGGAAAAATAAAGTATCGCAGCTTGGTGTCCCATAAAAATTAATTCAATACAAAGAATTCCTAGATTTTGGCTTGCCAAGATTCCAACACAAGCATGATAAATAACGTTCAAAAATTATGTTATTATTCGAATGGAGAAAAAATATATGATAACATGGTAATGGCTTCACACCTAAACTAATGGCAGGAATCACCAAACATTAGCACATACGTGATCTTGTTCATGCACGACAAAAAAAACATGCGAACACATAATTCACAATAGCATAGTACATGTACATCATATTTTACAACAAAAAATCATGTCATCTAATTAAAAAAAATGGCACAGATTTCCTGGATTTTCCATCGCAATAAACGTATAATCAAGAAGGTATAAAACTAGTTTACTTGGATAACTACTTCAAGCCAAAAAAAAAAAAAAATACACGTCCATACGCATCTTGAGATTTTGCAATACATAAATTAACAATCATATATATTATATGGTCAACCTTAATAATTCAACATAAGATAGGCTCGGATACCAATTGTTAGATCTAAATAAATAACCACGGATCATCTTATGTGATATTATCAAGGTTACACGATAAAACTGTAGTACGAAAGCTTACCTGATTCCACAGACTTGATTCCCCTCTAACCGTATCTCTCTCTGACTGATGGGAATAGAGGAGTAGAGGTTGTGAATTAGCCTTGGGGACCAAGACCCTATTATGTTCTTTATATAGTACTCTAATTAGACCCCATTAACCCTAATCAGATTACTATTGGGTATTACACATTACAAAGCCCATACCGAATAAGATGTTATTGGACCCTTTATTTAAGACCACTTAGTTAGTCCAAATATAGAATAAACATTAAATATAATTGTCTTTAATTTGTAAGCCCGTAATTATTATTAGATTATAAAATATAATCTAACAATTGGCTAACATAAAAGATCGAAACTTAGAAAATATAGTGTACAATTGAACTTGACTTTTTAAAAATGTAACTTAAAAGTTATGTTGTTTTTCTATTTAAAAACAAATCAAATTAACAACTTGAAATTAATAAATTTAATATGTAACATGCTAAAAAATTAATTTCTACAATTTTTAAAAGAAAGGTCTCACAAATGGCTTCAGACCTATAAATATTTAGGATAATGCTTCTATACTATCTATACAATACTATAATTACTAAAAGGGGTATATTTTATAGTTTGATTTTGGCCGATTATCCTTTTCATTCACAATCGTTATATCGATAGCTTAAATAGATGATTACTGTTGGATAAAATATTAAAAATTGTTATAAAATTTGTTTTATACAGAGATCAAAGTTTGAATCTCGTCAACAACATTTTAATTTAAAATTAATACTAAAAGATGTTACATAAGAAGCTGAAGGTTCGATTCCCACAAAAAATATATTAATTTAAATTTAATACTAAAAGTTTTATATACAAAGAAGAAATATTTATAATATTATATAATTACACTATAAGTAAATTAAAAAAAGAAAGTTAAAATTAATCCATACTTTGCACGGGCTATAAGCTAGTAATTACATGATATTGATACAAGAGTTTCAAAGTATAAAATAGTTAGCTTAGCCAAGAAAAGATTAAAATAGTTCCGGCGTTCCAAATTAAATGTAAAAAATATATTTGTAAATATTAATTTCTCATGTTTTTTGTTTTATACGAAATTAGGATCTTCAAATCTATACTATATTATCAAAAATGAAATATTAAAAGTTTAGTCGATAGTATGGTATGTTATGTTTTTATTTAACCCTCATTAAATATAAATAAAATAATTCCTAATAACTAATCAGTTTCCTTTTTTTCAGATTAAACATATTTTTTTTCTATTTTTTAAATAATTAATCAATTTTCCTTTTCAAGTAAAATACAATATATTTTATATTTTATCTAACTAAATTTCTCTTTTTTAAAAAATTCTATGGACAATTCTATTTAATAATAATAAAATAATTATATTACAATTACTATGAACTAATTAATTATCTTTTTAGCTAAAATACGTTATATTTTCTATTTTCTCTAACTAAAACCTCTCTTTTTCCAATTATATCATGGACGATTTAAATTTATAAAATAAAATAATAATATTATAATTACTAATAATTAACCGATTACCTTTTTTAGCTAAAACATATCTTCTTTTTTCTATTCATTTTCTAGAAATATCATTGGTTATATTTGTATAATTATCATCAAATCATATCATTTAAAATTTTAAATTTACAAAATTCATGTTTTAGAAAATTCAATTCAAATTAAAGAAAAAAAAATTCAATTCACATTAACACGGGTTTATGTCGTTGCTTTTGCATCATTTGGATTTTTAGTTTCTGATACTGTTGAGCTTTTTAGGAGTGTTCAGAAGATCATGAGCAAGAACATGATGACTGCAGCAGAACATGTATTTCGTAGGATTCGGTTTATTATTCAACAAGGACTTGAGATACAATTTATTGCCCATATACCTTGTACATTTGTATAGTTATTTTCAATATTTTTCATTATATTTTTATTTTGAATTGTTTAAAAAAGTTTGTGCATCACACGATGCTTAAACTAATTTTTATACAAAATAAAAAGTTCGAAAAAAATAATATCTACAATTATGTTTAAAAAGAATATGACATTCATTATGTGATGGAAAAAGAATATTTTTTCAATTTTTTCTTCAAACATCAATTAAATTTATCTTATGTTTCATAGATTTATAATTAATTATATAGTTAATTTTTAAATTTAATTATAGATTTATAATTAAATTTATCTTATGTTTCATAGATTTATCTTATCACAACGTAGCAATTTTTACATTTATTATTATTTCGTATTGACTTAAAGGTTCAGAATTAAGCCTCCAAGTATCGCAATTTTTACAATTATTATTATTTCGTATTTTGTCAAAAAAAATTTATTATTTCGTATTGATTTAAAGGTTCAGAATCAAGTCTCCAAGTATCGCATGAATGGATAAATTGATTGTTATGTATGATCAAATTGTTTTCATGGATTGCTTGTCCTAGGATTGCATCGCATGGCCAAACTTTAGAAATCACATGTTAGGTCCTGTTGGGACTCTCTGTTATGTCTCTTGGGTGTTTTTGGTTTCAAAACCATGACAACTTCTATAATGGATTAATTATTTTAATGGTCATTGAAGTCAATTTAATGTATTAAGTTGAACTAAAATTCGATTCATGTAGGTCAATAATTTGTATCAATTGTACAATCCGTTAAGTTTTCTCAATTTTTTAAACAGAATTCGTTGACCTGGTAAAAGATCCTGGCATGACGTGGGAAAATATGCTGACGTGGAAAATGTGAAAAGGAAGTTGAAGAATCATTACGTATTTACTGTAGATTTTATATGTAATTATGAATGTAATTTGGAAAAAATGTTTATACTGAATAATTTATAAGTTTAGGAAATTGAAAAATAATTTAACAAAAATATCATGTTATAGCAACATATACGATAACATCTAATGTGTACAAAACATAAAACTACTAACATACTTAACAAAACATGATTTTGATACTATAAGTCTGCTAATAATACTTAGTACTTCTCCTGGTAATCATGCAGCTAGCTAGACATTGAAGCCTTGGTAGACAGTGCAGACTTCCTCCTCTGACTTGGAGCTGTCTTCAACTCGGATGCTTGAGATGATCTATTCTTAGTCCTCCAAGGTGTACAAGCTTTTCTCTTTGGCTTGTATGTCCTTTTTGGCTTATTTGTTGTTGCAGGCCTCGTAATTGCAGTTGCTTTTGACTTCCCCTTTTCTTTACTGGATTCCACATGAGAAGTTGGATCTGGACAATTGTTCTTTCATGTCCAGTACCACCACATACACTGCAATGCATGATTTTTGCTACGGTGTACCTTAGAATTTCCGAACCTTGGTGTATTGGTTGGCTGACTCTACTCCTGTTACCTCCATGCCATTCTTCCTGTCTTCGAAGTTTTTTGGACGGCCTCTCAATTTTTAGCAATATCAGGTGGCAACAACGGATCAATGGTCTGAAATTCCAAAAATTCCTCTCCTTTTAAGGCCTCCAGAGGTTGACTATAAGACTGCAAGTACCTATCTCTTTTAAAAAACTTTGAAAAAAAGTTAATTGGTTGTTGCCTGTTATCATGTATAGCTGCTATAGCATGTGGACACGGTATTCCCGTTAATTGGAATACTCGACAATCACATGTTCTGTTAACCAAGTCCACTGTAACAACCCTCGCACCTTGTTTAACCTAGGAAAAAACTTTATAGATTAATATACAAAATTTTTAGGGTAATGGTTAAAAATAACCATTTTTTAAAATTTCGTAATGAAAATACTCATTTTGAAAGTGATGTGTTATTTATAACAGATGAGATACGCATTTATGAGTTGGGTATCTCATTAATTTGGGAGTTGGGTATCTTAATTTCTTTTAAAAAAAAAAATTGGGATACCCATTTATGGGTTGGGTATTTTATAGGGATACTCATTTACGAGTTGGGCATCTTATACAAAATGAGATACCCAATTACCAGTCGGGTATCCCATTGGATAAAAATAACGATACATTTTGAAAATTGTTATTTTTATCATTTTTAACTTAAAAATGAACGTTTTAATCATTTTTTCAAATTTTTAATTCAAAACTAATACCTACGTAACACTTACATTATACAGACATAAACATACTTGCAGCATCTTGACAAAAAGAAAGAAAAACTATCATATTTACAATATAATTTCTATCTCCATCCCATGTGACATTCCAATTTCTCGTTTCGTTCACATAAAAATCAAGTTTCTTTTTTAATGTTCACATAATTAATTTTTTTAATTAGAGGAATTAAAATATAATTATCAATTATCAGACACCTTTTATCACTATAAAGAGGTTCTATCGGATTGATATATCGTACATTAAAATCATATTTTATCTCATATAAAATATTATATTAATTGTTTTAGAATTATTCATAGTAGCATCATTTTCCAAAAAAAAAAAAAGTATTTTATCATTTTTACCTCCAAAACAGTGTAACGTTAAGAAAACATACAATAGTGATTAAAAAAAATTCTACTTTATAAAGAGCTGATTTTAATGGTTCTAAAAATCTTCGATTCAGTTGATTAATGTTCGATTAATTCTCTATAAGATAATAAACCGATTCAATTTTTGAAATTCGATTAATTCCGTGAATTTAATTAAATTGATAAGTTCAATTGTAAATTAGATTAATACTCCATATTAAATATTATTATAATATCCGGTTAATACTCCGATTAATCTCAATTACCTGAGAAAAAATGATCAAAATACATCATTTTTCAGAGCTTACTGTCCAAAATACCTGCAAGTGATAAGGACCGATCAAAATATTCGCCGAATACGCATGTTAGACTTGTGCATTCATTTTCAGGGTTGAACACGTATGTCCAACATGCGTGTTCTTTAGTTTTTTTTATAAAAAAAAGTTATACGCATCACAAAAATGCGTACACAGTGCAAAATACTAACCTGCTTCTTTTGTACCCGCCAGAAAACTTTCTAAAGTACACGCATTACTATAATGCGTAGATCAATTTTTTTCATATATATAAAATAAAGAATCTATGTATACGCATTACTATAATACGTGGCTCAATTTTAAAAAAAAATAAAGAATACGCATGTTAGTATTGGGTGGCTTGTTTTTAAAAAGAAAAATAAGAAGACTACGCATGTTAGACATGCGTATATAGTGGGTATTTTGGGCGAAAACTCGCATAGATGGATATTTTGGTTAGCTAGTTTGAAAAAGTGAGTATTTGGAGATTTCACCCATCCTTTATTATAATACCTGAGTCTACCCAGGTATACAGTTAGGTGTAGTTAGCTAATCAGAAAACTATGAATTATTTTAGGAACAATCAGAAGTCATTCCTCAATTTTAGACCAATCATATTATATCAAAAGTTTACCTTATTTACCATTCTTATCCTATCATACTAACCATGGTTAGCTAACAATTCTATTTTAAATATAGTAATGACTTTATTTAACATATATATATATATATATATATATATATATATATATTACGTATTTTTTTAATATAAAGAATATATATATATATTACATAATTTATTATATATATATATATTACATATTTTTTTAATATAAAGAATATTTATAATAAATTAATATATTAAATTAAAACCAATTAGGATTATATAAATATATAATATTAAGCGATTTTTGCAAGATGAATTTTCCTTACAATATTACGAATTAATTTTCATAAAAATATATAAGAGCCAATTAGAATTTCCTAATAAAATTAAATTAATTATAAAAAGCAATCACAATGATATATTATTATATAATAGCACATCTGTTCTTTGCCCCACTCTCTTTGTATAGAGCTATTTTCCGAAATTTCGTATTTATTAATTGTTTTTAACATAAATATATTATTTTAATGCATGGGTCTATTTTATTTATATTATAAAATATAATATTTTAATATCTCAAACACTCGATCCATAATCATAATCATAAGGTACAAACAAATTTGAATAAATCCACTCTATTCAATTAAATATTTTAAAATTTTAAAAATATTTACTACACCATTCCAAATACACAATTAAAATTTAAGTAATATAAACTTTAAATTAATCGATTATAAAAAAATTAAATTCAATCAATTAAAATCTTAAAAAATCAATTTTAAACCAATTATCATTAACATTTTACTTATCAGTATTTTTTAGTTATGCAAGAATTAATGGAACAAATAAATTAACTTGATGATATATTTGAATTATTCAAGATACTGAATAGACTCTCAAATAGTATTATACATTATTTGGTGTATATATTATCAATCCAAAAAATAAAATTCATTACAGAGTCAATAAAAATATTGTTAGTGAATGTTTTCATAGCAAATTGGTTAACTCAGCGGAAAAATTCTAATAAATCACTATTTTTTTATATTTCATAAACCAATTATCGTTAACATTTTACTTATCAGTATTTTTTAGTTATGCAAGAATTAATGGAACACATAAATTGACTTGACGATATATTTGAATTATTCAAGATACTGAATAGACTCTCAAATTGTATTAGACATTATTTGGTGTATATATTATCAATCCAAAAACTAAAATTCATTACAGTGTCAATAAAAATATTGTTAGTGAATGTTTTCATAGCAAATTGGTCAACTCAGCGCAAAATTCTAATAAATCACTATTTTTTGATATTTCATAGTAAATTGGATAACTCAACGCACAAATTCTCATAAATCATTTTTTTATAGATAATTAATTTATCAACAAAAGGGCATATGTCATCTACACAAATAATCATTCAAATTTTCTTCTAAATCACTGTTTTTTATAGGTAAATAATTTATCAATAAAATATCATACATCTGTAAAAATAATCAAGACTGGACAAACATATTAAAATAGATCATATCAAGATAACAAGGGTTTTTAATCCAAACTACAATCGTTGATCAGATCTTAAATTGCGATACATCACTCGCTTATATCATTAAAATATATAGTCTTTTGGGCGAAATAATCCAACAATTTATTTATTCTATAATCGTGAGAGAAATACATATGCGATTTGTGAGAACGCATTTGAACAACTTACCATAACTGCGATTCTATATTATCCAAATCAATGAACCAATATAATAAAATCCTGTAGATCTAAGATCATTGATGCCAAAATAAAGGAACCTCGTTTTCAAAAGAGAAAAAGAAACGGGAGTTATCATTCATAAGGAAAAAGTACAAAATCCAATATATCAGTAGATAAAACCCACCAACGTGGTACTAGATTCTCAATAAAAAGATATTTATTGAAAAACAAAGCAATATCAAGGAAAACAATAAAAATGAGCTTATCATCAACCAAAATGGAGATGTCAACCCATAAACTTTAGTTTAGTATTTTTTTAGGAGAGGAGGGGACAGAGAAACGGCTATAGCAATCATTCAAAATTAAATATTATTGATAACTATATAGGTCAATACATATAAAATTATATATTGTTTCTAATAAAATGTGCCCATTTTAATTTTGTATTCTTGAATTCAAGTAATAGTATTCAATTCTCATATCCTATCTAAAAGCACACATATCGAATTTGTTTGGTTGCTTAATAATATTTATTTTTAATATCAACAAAATCTTAAATATAGGTAAAAATTTAATAACTTAGTAGATATATTATAATCAAACAGATATATTTATTAACAATAAACAAAATAAGAAAATGGAGAGCTTCATTTTTATGTACTCTACTCTTAGTTTTATTTTGTAGCATTTCAATGTTATTTTCAATTATATAGTAACATACTTAGAAAACTTGGACAGAGAGTAAAATTATATGTAATTATTTTTTCTTTTCGCATATTATTTTCTTTTCCTGTAAAAAAAAATTGCATAGTTTAGTAGCATTTGGTGTTCAAATTTTGGGTACACAAAATGATTTCATGTCTGTGACGCCTCGCAGATCCGGGATACAGATCCGAGCTCACAACTCACTTAAACAATACAAACCTGTAAATGCGGAACAATAATAATACAATTCCTCATCCAAGATACGAGCACAAGCTAAAGTATGAAACAAACATTGCTAATTACTATTACAAACCTCAAATATAATTTAATACAATCTGATAGATCTTAAATGTCTAGTCTATCCAATCAATTTATTACAACAATACACGAAATTAAACCAGCTGCACTCTCAATCATCAAACCTCACTCCCCTGGTTGCCTAGCCACTAGATCTAAACATCCTCGATCTTAACTGGAAAAGAAACATTACATTGCAAGGTGAGCCAGAAAGCTCAACAAGAATATCCTTCAATGTATACATAAATAATAAACTTTTAATCGTTCCAGGTATTAACTACAAGCCATACTGGAATATCTGAAAGGTGAATCAAGTTCAGTGATATGAACAGATAAATTCGGATAAGTTCCGACAATCAATAATGCCATAAGAAAGTGGCTCAACATCAACTAGAGTCAAATACTCAGAATGTTAGAACTGGTCCATCTCATAATTTTTAAAAACAAAGTTAGGCATGCTGATCAGTCACGCTCTAACCCGGACAGTGCACAAAGCAAAGTCCTCATCGGATCCAAGGCACTGAAAGGCCTTACACATTGACCAATATATGGTCAGACCAATTAAGGTCAAGTTTTATATAAATCCACCAATTCTAACCTTACGTTCAGGTGTCGGTACAATTGACAACCTTTAAATCATAATTAGGTGTCGGAAGATTGACAACCTCGATCATAACAATCACTGGAAGTTCACGTTCCAGGAAAACAACTCAAAGTGAAGGTATGATAACAAATGGTACAACATCTAGTATCAATGAGTTCGATACAACAATGGGGTGATAATGAAGAATCAACAATAATAACAATAAGTGTCGTTTAGATCGATACAAGAAATGGGTAAATCGAATGCAACGATATTATAGGCGTCGACGAAGTCGAACGCCATAATCTGGGTAATAATAATTAATCAAGAGTAATAAGGCATCGACTAGAGCGAATGCCTAAAAAGGTTGAAATGAATCGTCAATGATAATTTAAATGAATCTCGTCAAAGTTGATAAGAATAATTCAATGGATTCATGCTGTGAATAATTTAAGAATGATTTCTTGAACAATAATTTAAAGGAATACATGGCATAGCATTTGTATATTCAATAGGATAACAAGTGATAGAAAAATACTTGCCTGATAATAAGGTCAAGTCCGTCTAAATATTCTCGTAACCTTCTGCTTTAGCTTTTCCTTTGCTCCTCTGACTCGACTCTATAATAAACGTCTCGAATCAAATACTAATACATCTCACTATTCACTCCACGTATTTCATATAATTCACAAAATTTACATAATTCATTTAGCACGTAACATTTATATTGCCCTAGCGGACACATTCAGATCACGTAATCAATTAATGGAACTCTACAATTATTTTTAACATATGTCCAAACCTCGTCATAAATTAAATCTCGCTTCGAAATATTTTTAAAACAATTTTCATAATTTTTGGGATTTTTCTAATATTTTTAAAGCATTTAAAACTCAAAACAGGCTAATTTGGAATTAAATATCCTCAATTATATCAATTAAATAAATAATTAATTAATTAATAAAATTATTTAATAAATAAAATCATTTATTAAATAATTAAATCAATTAAATATTATTTAAAATTAATTAACATAATTAAAAGTAATTAATTCTAATTAAAACAATTTAAGAAATGTTTTGTAATATCATTAATTAAATAAAATAATAAAAACAAAAATCCAAATTTAAAATAAAACATTTCCGGAAATATTATTCTGAAATTTAGAAAAAAAAAAATTTAAATCATTTTTCGAATTTATAAATAATTTTTCAAATTAAAAATCATTTATAAAAAATGATTTTCGGATTTAATTTATTTGAAAACAGATTTTCAAAAATCAGGGACCAAAGTGTGAAACTTGAAACTACAGTATTCCAACTTCATCATCTTCAATAGTGTAGGTATCAATCGGTAAAAAGCTCGGTGACCAGCTTTAATGGAGGTTCGCCGGAAATCTGAAAATTTTTCCGGTGACCGCCAAATCTTCCGGCGACCATAACTTACACATAACTTAATTAAATCAAGCGTGTAATATAAGCATTTTGAACAAAATTTCAAGACGAACCCAACCGTGCCAACGAAAACAGCAAAAACACAACCAAAATCCGGCAAGGTGGTCGGAAAATTCGGCAGATTTCTTTACAAATTCATATAAAATTGAAAATTGATCATTTGATGAAATGGATTGAATATTAGGAAACTAGATGATGTGAGCTTCGATTCGACTGTAAGATCGTCGAAATCGGACTCCGATAACACCTCCAATTATTGGTTTGATTCTCAAGAACACGAAGAACACAACAATCAAACCTCGATTTCTACTTGATATGGAACTCAAAAATCAACATATGATATACCAAACTGACCAGGAGAAAATTATCTACAACATGGACTCATCAAATCTCATAAACAGTCAAGTTTACGAAAAATCATAATTTTGAATCTTTAAATTCGAATTTTGTAAAAATCATATAAAATCAAATAATGATCCCCCACGAATTCTGGGCACATAATTAGAAACTAGATTTTGATACCTTCGTTTTGACTACTAGAACGCTTGATTTCAATTCCGGGAAGGCCTCCGATTTGGAGCTTGAAATTGAAGAACACTAGAATTTTCTCTCTAAGAGATTTTTGATTTTTGAAACAATAATTGGAGAGAATGATTGCTGGGGCTGGTATTGGTATTATTGACAGATTTGTTGGGGAATATTTTGCTTTTGTGAATATTTTATTCAGGTCTCATGAAATCGGTTCCGTAATTGCCGCTTAGTGGAATTTCGGATATAAAACAGAGGCGAAATTTTTACGAAAAATCACGAAAATAATTTGAAAAATCCTCAAACATGATAGAATGAATAAAACTTGAGACAAGAATATTTTAAAATTTATTTGATCAGTTTTGATATAAATACGCTTTTAAAAACGAAACCGTTGAGCTTTTAAAAGTACGGTATGCCGAAACGGCAAATACTACTAACATGATTTTTGATTAAAAGAATACGATCAACTAACACATTTTTTTTTCTTAACATATACGGGGAACTCTAACCTCAATTAAATACATATAACGATAATAATATCCGTCTATAACACATCGTTCCATCGAGTTGAATAACTCAGATAAATATTTATTCCATTCAATAATAATAATTACATTTTAATACAAGTTCTTGCAATCTTTCCTCCTTAAAAGGATTCTGTCCTCAGAATCAAACTAAGCAAATAGGTGTGGATACCTCTCTAAAATCTCACTTTCTAGCTCCCAGGTAGACTCTTCGACCCTAGGATTTCTCCACAAAACTCTTACTATCGAAATGGTCTTATTTCTAAGCACCTTCTCCTTCCTGTCTAAAATCTCTACCGGTAGTTCTACGTAGGACAAATCCGGCTGAATCTCGACTGGTTCTGACTCTATCACCTGGTTTGAATCTGGATAGAACCTCTTCAACATTGACACGTGGAAAACATTATGAACATGTTGTAAATGCGGAGGTAGCGCTAACTCGTAAGCAACTTTCCCAACTTTCTTCAGGATTTCGAACGGCCCAACGAATCTTGGACTTAGCTTTCCTTTCTTCCTGAATCTCACTAGCCCTTTCCATGGAGATACCTTCAGCAAAACTGGTTCTCCTACTTCAAAGTTTATGTCCTTCCTGGCTCGATCAGCGTATTTTCGTTGTCGATCCTGTGCGGCTATCAATCTCTTCTGTATAAGTTCAACCTTGTCCTTGGTTTGCTGGATCAGCTCGGTTCCCAATATCTTCTTCTCGCCTACCTCTTCCCAATATAATGGAGATCGACACCGTCGTCCGTATAAAGCTTCATATGGTGGCATTCCAATGCTGGCGTGATAGCTGTTGTTATAAGAGAACTCCACCAAAGGTAGATGGTCATCCCAACTACCCTGAAGGTCCATCGCACACACTCTCAACATGTCTTCAATCGTTTGAATCGTACGCTCGCTTTGGCCATCAGTCTGCGGATGATATGCCGTGCTCATGTTTAGTTTAGTTCCCAGAGCTTCTTGAAATTGTCGCCAAAATCTGGAATTGAATCTCGGGTCTCTATCAGACACAATCGAAACAGGGATTCCATGTCGCATCACTATCTCTTTCAAGTACAGGTGAACTAATTTGTCCATTGTATATCTTTCGTTGATCGGTAGAAAATGTGCCGACTTAGTTAATCTATCAATGATAACCAAAATGGCGTCGTGATTAGATTTCGTCCTGGGTAATCCCACCACAAAATCCATGGCAATCTGTTCCCATTTCCATTCAGGAATCTCTAGGGGCTGTAACAATCCACTCGGCCTCTGATGCTCTGCTTTAACCTTCTGGCAAGTGTAACACTTACTAACCCATTCTGCAATCTCTCTTTTCATGTCTGGCCACCAAAAATTTTCTTTCAGATCTCGGTACATCTTCGTACTCCCTGGGTGAATTGAGAACTTTGAATTATGAGCTTCTTGTAAAATTTCATTCTTCAGTTCTGCCACATTAGGAATCCAAATTCTAGAAGAAAATCTTAAGACTCCTTCCTCGTCCTTTTGGCTGCTTAACTCTTCTCCCGACAATTCATTCACATCATGGTTCATTATTTCTTCTTGGCACTTTCTGATCCTCTCCAACAGTTCTGGTTGAAATGTCATTGCGTAATTCAAATCAGTTGCACAAACTGGGGCACGAATCTCTATTTCCAATTTCTCAAATTCCCTGAATAATTCTTGGTTCATAGTAAACATGTTCAATCTTTTTTTTCGACTCAAGGCATCTGCTACCACATTGGCTTTCCCCGGATGATAATTGATGGTACAATCATAGTCTTTAATCAGTTCCAACCATCTCCTTTGTCTCATGTTAAGTTCCTTCTGGGTGAAAATATACTTCAAACTCTTGTGGTCAGTGTAAATCTCACACTTCTCTCCATATAGATAGTGTCTCCAAATCTTGAGCGCAAAAACAATGGCTGCTAGTTCCAAATCATGGGTAGGATATTTCTGTTCATGTATCTTCAACTGCCTGGAAGCATAGGCTATCACCTTGTCATGCTGCATCAATACACATCCCAGTCCTTTATGGGACGCATCACTATATATCACAAAGTCTCCTTGTTCATCTGGCAATGTCAACACCGGAGCTGTCACCAATCTCTTTTTCAGTTCTTGGAAGCTTTCCTCACACTTGTCATTCCAAATAAACTTTTCACTTTTCCTTGTCAACTTGGTTAGTGGAGTGGCTATCTTTGCAAAGTCTTGGACGAATCTTCGATAATAACCTGCCAATCCCATAAAACTCCTGACCTCTGTCGGTGTCTTTGGTCTCTCCCAATTCAGTACAGCCTCAATCTTAGCCGGGTCTACTTTAATCCCTTCACTGCTTACCACATGCCCTAAGAATTGAACTTCTCTTAGCCAGAATTCACATTTTGAAAACTTAGCAAACAACCTTTCCTTTCTCAAGATCCTCAACGTTATCCTCAAATTTTCCCTATGTTCCTCTTCTGTCTTGGAATATACCAAAATATCATCAATGAATACAATTATAAATTTATCCAAGTATCTCTTAAATACCCTGTTCATCAAGTCCATAAAAGCAGCAGGTGCATTTATCAGTCCAAAAGCCATTACCAAAAATTCATAGTGTCCATACCTACTTCGGAATGCCGTCTTAGGTACATCTTCAGGTTTGATCTTTAGCTGATGGTAACCCGATCTTAAATCAATCTTCGAAAAGTGGACAGCTCCTTTCAATTGGTCAAACAAATCATCTATCCTTGGCAATGGATACTTATTCTTAATAGTCAATTTATTCAACTCTCGGCTGTAACGCCCCCAAATCCACCCTGACAGGGGACCCGGGTCGTCACATTGTCTCAATATGATTTGGCTCAAATTCATCTTGAAAATATCATACTCGAAAGGCTCAAAACTCATCTCAAAACAGAATACTCAAAAGACTCATTACTCATCTCGAAACAGAATACTCGATAACTCATTTGATATAACTCTGATAACTCATGATTTAAGAATGAACTGGTCTTCCACCTCTCCGTATCTCGGTGGGGCGATCAACTAACCAACCAAAAATACCGGCCTCCATTGACACCGCACTTCGCTCGATCACGGCTACAATACGATATCAACAATAATATATATATGTATGAATGCTAGCATCATAATGGTTATCAATTCAACCAAGGCAACAAGGTGCCTAATTATTCTCGGGTCCGTAAAACGGTACACAAGTCTCTCTTTCTCTATAATGGGCCTCTTGCCCAAAATTGACCAGTAGAATACAGAATTCCCGAATATTTGGGGTACAGATAACTTGAAATAATTCTCCCAGAAAATATTTACAAATCTGACGGACAGCCAGTATGACTCGATTTTACCACCAATCCGAACAATGGACTGATGTAAATTCTCAATAATAATAATTTATCGGTTGACATGAACAAAATGCCAAACCTTGACAATAAGATCGACTATCTCGAATTTATGAGAATAGTCTTAAGATTGAAGTAATTGGGAGTCGTACTGAACAAATAGTACTTCTCAATATTTATAATACTCAACATTGATGAACGTTTAAATAGAATATTTTTCACTTGATCGACGAATAAAAATCTCTAACAATTATAATTTTAAACTCCTATCGGTTAGTTCAAACGAGGAACTAACTAAAAGATAATCAATAAATAACGATTGAATTTGTACAATAAATTCAATCGAAAAGAATAAATTTAACTATCCCAGACGAATGAGATTAGTTTCACTGAATCAAAATAATAGGTAGCAGTCTGTTGAGTCAAAGTTTGCAATAGTTGAACCAACATAGGGTCCATCTGATTTCTAGGAGGTGAATTGGTTCGCTGTTCAGGATTGGTTTGTTGACCAGTAAGTTGGCGAGTTCTTCTTGGAGGCATTCTCAAAACTGATAGGGAAAAGTAATTTGATCAATAACAATTCAAGTTATAATTGGCTTACAAAAGTTTATCAAGAGTAAAAAAAATCAAAACAGTTGTTCAGGGTTGCTATACGAAGTTTGATGGCAAAATGTAATATAAAGATATGACAAGAGATAAAAATTGTGTGCACAATGTCGTGGAAATAATCATCGACTAAATCAAGGTATATGAAACTGACAAGTGAATGACGAAAATGAATATTTATAACTGATCAACATCTTTTATACCAAATTGGTACAAGCGTAAGATCGCTTCAATGGAAAGAAAATGAAATAAAATTCAATCATAATGAAAACTACTATCTCTAGTCGACAATACAACAATAAACGATACCAAAAATGGTTAGTAGTACCCAGCCACTCCCTTACTTCAGTTCTAATCCATGCCAATAATTGCTTTCGTATCTCGTTCATAGTACTTTCGCATTCTCTATAACGTTCACGACGTCTGTAAAGCCTTGCCCCCAATCAGATATTTGGATGCATCGAACTTCTACTCGTGTGATACGTCGAAAGACCCTATAACGTCGCAATACTCATCTTACTAACCTAAGGTGAATCCTATCTCAAATCGCTCTACTTAACATCTAATACGTACTCCTAACTATTGCAACTCGTTTCTTAATCTAGACTCTACTTCCTACTGTTTCAGGGACCTTAACCTGTGGCTCTGATACCAACTGTGACGCCTCGCAGATCCGGGATACAGATCCGGGCTCACAACTCACTTAAACAA
This sequence comes from Saposhnikovia divaricata, assembly GCA_036435485.1. NCBI lineage: Eukaryota > Viridiplantae > Streptophyta > Magnoliopsida > Apiales > Apiaceae > Saposhnikovia > Saposhnikovia divaricata. The sequence continues at coordinate 213,292,961 of CM071599.1, forward strand.
TACAAACCTGTAAATGCGGAACAATAATAATACAATCCCTCATCCAAGATACGAGCACAGGCTAAAGTATGAAACAAACACTGCTAATTACTATTACAAACCTCAAATATAATTTAATACAATCTGATAGATCTTAAATGTCTAGTCTATCCAATCCATTTATTACAACAATACACGAAATTAAACCAGCTGCACTCTCAATCATCAAACCTCACTCCCCTGGCTGCCTAGCCACTAGATCTAAACATCCTCGATCTTAACTGGAAAATAAACATTACATTGCAAGGTGAGCCAGAAAGCTCAACAAGAATATCCTTCGATGTATAAATAAATAATAAACTTTTAATCGTTCCAGGTATTAACTACAAGCCATACTGGAATATCTGAAAGGTGAATCAAGTTCAGTGATATGAACAGATAAATTCGGATAAGTTCCGACAATCAATAATGCCATAAGAAAGTGGCTCAACATCAACTAGAGTCAAATACTCAGAATGTTAGAACTGGTCCATCTCATAATTTTTAAAAACAAAGTTAGGCATGCTGATCAGTCACGCTCTAACCCGGACAGTGCACAAAGCAAAGTCCTCATCGGATCCAAGGCACTGAAAGGCCTTACACATTGACCAATATATGGTCAGACCAATTAAGGTCAAGTTTTATATAAATCCACCAATTCTAACCTTACGTTCAGGTGTCGGTACAATTGACAACCTTTAAATCATAATTAGGTGTCGGAAGATTGACAACCTCGATCACAACAATCACTGGAAGTTCACGTTCCAGGAAAACAACTCAAAGTGAAGGTATGATAACAAATGGTACAACATCTAGTATCAATGAGTTCGATACAACAATGGGGTGATAATGAAGAATCAACAATAATAACAATAAGTGTCGTCTAGATCGATACAAGAAATGGGTAAATCGAATGCAACGATATTATAGGCGTCGACGAAGTCGAACGCCACAATCTGGGTAATAATAATTAATCAAGAGTAATAAGGCATCGACTAGAGCGAATGCCTAAAAAGGTTGAAATGAATCGTCAATGATAATTTAAATGAATCTCGTCAAAGTTGATAAGAATAATTCAATGGATTCATGCTGTGAATAATTTAAGAATGATTTCTTGAACAATAATTTAAAGGAATACATGGCATAGCATTTGTATATTCAATAGGATAACAAGTGATAGAAAAATACTTGCCTGATAATAAGGTCAAGTCCGTCTAAATATTCTCGTAACCTTCTGCTTTAGCTTTTCCTTTGCTCCTCTGACTCGACTCTATAATAAACGTCTCAAATCAAATACTAATACATCTCACTATTCACTCCACGTATTTCATATAATTCACATAATTTACATAATTCATTTAGCACGTAACATTTATATTACCCTAGCGGACACATTCAGATCACGTAATCAATTAATGGAACTCTACAATTATTTTTAACATATGTCCAAACCTCGTCATAAATTAAATCTCGCTTCGAAATATTTTTAAAACAATTTTCATAATTTTTGGGATTTTTCTAATATTTTTAAAGCATTTAAAACTCAAAACGGGCTAATTTGGAATTAAACATCCTCAATTATATCAATTAAATAAATAAATAAATAAATAATAAAATTATTTAATAAATAAAATCATTTATTAAATAATTAAATCAATTAAATATTATTTAAAATTAATTAACATAATTAAAAGTAATTAATTCTAATTAAAACAATTTAAGAAATGTTTTGTAATATCATTAATTAAATAAAATAATAAAAACAAAAATCCAAATTTAAAATAAAATATTTCCGGAAATATTATTCTGAAATTTAGAAAAAAAAATAAAAAATTTAAATCATTTTTCGAATTTATAAATAATTTTTCAAATTAAAAATCATTTATAAAAAATGATTTTCGGATTTAATTTATTTGAAAACAGATTTTCAAAAATCAGGGACCAAAGTGTGAATCTTGAAACTACAGTATTCCAACTTCATCATCTTCAATAGTGTAGGTATCAATCGGTAAAAAGCTCGGTGACCAGTTTTAATGGAGGTTCGCCGGAAATCTGAAAATTTTTCCGGTGACCGCCAAATCTTCCGGCGACCATAACTTACACATAACTTAACCAAATCAAGCGTTTAATATATGCATTTTGAACAAAATTTCAAGACGAACCCAACCGTGCCAACGAAAACAGCAAAAACACAACCAAAATCCGGCAAGGTGGTCGGAAAATTCGGCAGATTTCTTTACAAATTCATATAAAATTGAAAATTGATCATTTGATGAAATGGATTGCATATTAGGAAACTAGATGATGTGAGCTTCGATTCGACTGTAAGATCGTCGAAATCGGACTCCGATAACACCTCCAATTGTTGGTTTGATTCTCAAGAACACGAAGAACACGAAGAACTCGAAGAACACGAAGAACTCGAAGAACACAACAATCAAACCTCGATTTCTACTTGATATGGAACTCAAAAATCAACATATGATATACCAAACTGACCAGGAGAAAATTATCTACAACATGGAATCATCAAATCACATAAACAATCAAGTTTACGAAAAATCATAATTATGAATCTTTAAATTCGAATTTTGTAAAAATCATATAAAATCAAATAATGATCCCCCACGAATTCTGGGCACATAATTAGAAACTAGATTTTGATACCTTCGTTTTGACTACTAGAACGCTTGATTTCAATTCCGGGAAGGCCTCCGATTTGGAGCTTGAAATTGAAGAACACTAGAATTTTCTCTCTAAGAGATTTTTGATTTTTGAAACAATAATTGGAGAGAATGATTGCTGGGGCTGGTATTGGTATTATTGACAGATTTGTTGGGGAATATTTTGCTTTTGTGAATATTTTATTCAGGTCTCATGAAATCGGTTCCGTAATTGCCGCTTAGTGGAATTTCAGATATAAAATAGAGGCGAAATTTTTACGAAAAATCACGAAAATAATTTGAAAAATCCTCAAACATGATAGAATGAATAAAACTTGAGACAAGAATATTTTAAAATTTATTTGATCAGTTTTGATATAAATACGCTTTTAAAAACGAAACCGTTGAGCTTTTAAAAGTACGGTATGCCGAAACGGCAAATACTACTAACATGATTTTTGATTAAAAGAATACGATCAACTAACACATTTTTTTTTCTTAACATATACGGGGAACTCTAACCTCAATTAAATACATATAACGATAATAATATCCGTCTATAACACATCGTTCCATCGAGTTGAATAACTCAGATAAATATTTATTCCATTCAATAATAATAATTACATTTTAATACAAGTTCTTACAATGTCATTTTCATGCAAGACCCCAAAGACACATGACATGAATGTAGAAATCACAAACGATTTTTCAGATCTACGTTAATATATGTTGAAAAAATATACTCACTGTTAAATGAAAATGAATTTCATGTTTTTTAACTCAATAATTAAATTACAAGGACACATATATAATAATGTGATTACGTCTTAATATATGACACATTTGATTTTTGTTTCACGTACAGTTTTCTATTTTAACATGTTAGTCTTAGTCAAATAAAATATAGATGGGTGATACTCATTTTCAAATGTCTTATTTTACGTGTTTGGATGACAACGGGTTGGATGACAACGAGTTGGGTTTGATCCGAATTTTGTAAAATCCAAACCCACATCCAAATATTTTTGGGTTTTAAAAATAAATCAAAATTAATATCCAAAACCAAATTCGTCGGATTTTGGATTAGATTTGGTTGTTTTGGGTATCCAACAGAATAATGCTAGGTACCCCAAATTGAATCCCTAATTTTTTCCCAAATTACATGTGTCATTATCTGATTGGTTATAACTATAATGGACTGCCAGGGTCAAATCAATTTCACCAATTAATATCCTCCATACAGCCAACTCATCCATGTCACATCATTTGGGAGCATTTTTTTTGTACCAATTTGGGGTACCTAGCATTACTCTATCCAAAATTAGTAATAATGTAGTCAAATTAAAATAATTGTTAAACACAAACAATATTAATTATATTTATACAAAAACTAAAAATTAAAATAATTAACTTTAGTCAAATACAACATATTATACGAATTAACATATTATGTAAAATTTTAAAATATGTTAAAAAATAATTCTTTTATACACAAAGTGAAAATTTTATGTAAATTAAAGAAAAATACATTTAAATATATCAATAAAATTTGAGATTGAATAGAAGTTCAAATTACTAAATTAGTATTGACTAATTCTAATAAAATATTTGAATAAAAATAAATAAAATAATATGTCTTACATCTATAATACAACATAAAATAATTTCAAATTATATTATTATATGATTTGTGTATCGGGTTTCGATAGTGGATCGGGTTTCAAATTTTGGATAAGATATCAGTTTGGTACAACTTAAATCCAAATGCAAATCGATACTATTTCGGGTTTAAAATTTATATCCAAACCTGAACCCAAAAATTCAGGTTCGGTATATCCAAAATTTTGGTGTACGGATCGGGTACTGTCAGATCGAATAAATTTTCCTTCCTTATTTATGGGTAAAAGAAAACTAATATTTTTCTTTTTGGCCACGAAATAAAGCTTTCATTCAACTTTCAAATCGTTTAACAGTACATGAATCAAATTAGAGTGGACATTTTCCCCTCCTCAAATACAGTCAGCTATTGAACTACTGTGTCTCGCTATGAAGTTTAATATACCATATTCTGATAGAAAAGAATAAAAAATTCAACATACAAACTCTCAAGCTGAATATACACATTTTAAGTTGACATTAAAAACAAGCTGATGGCAATCACCATAAACTCTAATAGTCATTTCTTAATCTCCGTGAAAGTCAAACCAGTTCATATATTATGGGACGGAGGTATTGAAGTACATTTGTAATAAAAATTGCCAATAATGAGATAGAAGAGAGAAGAAATAAAAAAATAATATATATAATGATGCGGTATAAATTGAAAACTATGTTGACATACTCTAATCTATCCTCTCCGGCAACTCCAAAACCATCCTCATCATCAGCACCAGTCCACCATGGCTTCTCCAAAATAATCATATTTTTAAGAATTAATAATACATAAACATTTTGGCCAACTTTCCAGAAAAGTATAATAATAGAGTCCTGAGCTAGCGTCTATCCTCTCCTGCAACTCCAAACACACCATCATTATTATCATCTTCCCCATGGCTTCTTCTCCTTCAGCTGAACCCATAACCCTAATCAACATCCTCTCCGAAACAAAACGCATAATCAACGCTCACTCTCGCCACTTCTTAGCTCTCTCTCTCATCTCTCTCCTCCCCATCTCTTTCCTCATCACTATTTATCCCACTCTCTCTCTCCAATTACAATCTTCTCTCTTCAACAATCACCTCCTTAACCCCAAAACCCTAACCCTAATCTCCACCCCAACCCCTAACCCTAATTCTTCTTTACCCTTTATTGCCCACATCATTTTCTCCATTTTCATCGCTTTTTTAAGCGTTTCTGGTGTGGGAACTATTACTTATAGTACTTTTCATGGGTTTTATGGGCGCCCAGTTCGGCTAAGTTCGACTATGAAGTCTTTGATTTGGAATGTTGTTCCGATTGTTTTTACTGTGTTTTGTGGGTTGTGTTTTGTTTGTTTGATTGTTGCGGTTTTTGGGTTTTTTTTGTTTGTTGTTGTGGAATGTGTTTCGTTTTTCGGGGTTGAGATTAAGGCTGGTTCGGGTTGGTTTGATTGGTTAAGGGTGTCGTTTGTGTTTGCTTTCTGGTTGGTCATGGTTTATTTGCAAGTGCATTGTACGTTAGCGTGTGTTGTTGTGGTGGTGGAATCGAAATGGGGGTTCGAGGCTTTACGGAGGAGTGGGAATTTGATTAAGGGGATGCGATTGGTTTCGTTGCGGTTGTTGTTGTTTGGTTGTGTTACGGTTGTGTTTCCGTTGTGGTTGAATTCGTTCCCGTTGGTGAGGTTTGAGGGTGGTTTTGATTTTTGGAAAAGTGCGGGGTTTGTTGTGCAAACGGTGTTGAGTTCGAGTTTTGTGACTTTGTTTATGCTTTTTTGTATTTCAGCCAATGCTGTGTTGTATATGTATTGCAAGGCTTTACATGGCGAGCTAGCTTCGGAGATTGCGGAGGAGTTTGCACGAGATTATGTTAGTTTGCCTTTTGATGATGAAAAGGTACCCCATATTGTTACTGTTGTGCAAGCTTGAAGTTGGTGTGCTTCTTATTCTATGTCTTGTTGAATGTATAGGTTGTTGTATACTGGTGTTTACTTGTTTGTGTAATGTTGTTTTTACTCTGTATCTGAAACTGAATTGCGTGATGGTCTGAAGAACAAACAATAAAAAAGCTTTGATACTTACTTTTGCTAATGTCCTGGTCTATTCCTGTGTCTGCAACTTAAGAATTATAATCATAGAGCGATTCTCTACATGACCGGTTAATGTTAATTGTAAATTAACACATGAAATGGCGTTTGCTATATGTTATTTTTCCCATGAGAACTCGCTACATGTGACAGCTTTTAAAGCTATATGACTTACAAATTTCCTCTTTCTCGAGAGCTAAAAGCTTAATGATGTTGCTCAACTATTAGTTGGAGAATGCTTGATAACTTTGTACATGGAATAGCAATAGCAACAATGGCCAGTGAATTTAGTTATGTTGTAGATTATATTTAGAGCTTTGTATTCATGATCAAGATGACATAGATATAACAAAGAGGAGGCTAGGATGAATTTTATTATGCTTCTCTTAAGTCTTTATAGAAATATCCACGTTATTATATGTTCTGGTCTGCTAAAAATTGGGTAAACCGGAAGCTGCAAAAATGTGCAACTACATCACTTTAGATATTCCACTATTTAATTTGTGCAATATAAATTTCTACATTAGCCAATGAACATTTCGTCCTTGTTAAGGGAGATGGTTGTTCAACATGAAACTTCATCGCGCCAGAAAAGTGTATAAAGTTGCATCACCTTAAATATTCCACTACTAAATTTGTGCAATATAAATTTCTACATTAGCCAATGAACATTTCGTCCTTGTTAAGGGAGATGGCTGTTCAACATGAAACTTCATCACCAGAAAAGTGTATAAAGTTTAGACTTTCAATAGAAGTAATTAATATTCTTTAAAAGCTTCTGTTTAAAGCTCTCTGTTAGTAGCATGCTTAGAGAACTGATACAATGGCGTCCATGGTATTTACACTTAGAATATTAATTAAAAATGTATATGTATCAAATAAAATTGTTGTAAATACTAGCCACACTTAATATATCTACAATAAAATCAAAAATATCTTCAGTTATAATGTCATTAATATAAGATTATTACGGTAATAAATATAATATGAAGTTGCAGTGGACCAGAGTATGAGAGTACATGCAGTACATGCAGAGTTAGATACATATGAAGCACAGTGAGTTAGTAGCCATCGCACATTAGCATAACTAGAAAAGGACCATAAGTGTATTTTGATAATTTAAGCAAAATTTGTTGGATTTAGAGTACAAAATCAATTGGTCTGTAACAATTAATTGATAATTAAGGTGATTAGTGCAGATTACTAAGCGAACTTGATTCATATTTCATTATTTACACAATTAAAAGTTAGGTTAATTAGATGAATAAAACGTAATATTCTAGCATATATTATTAGTACTTATATTGCATATTTAATTTTGTATCAGATGTATATATGAATACAGTAATATTGTCCAAGTAATTAATCACATTAACATTACAGATTATTCAGTTATGTAGTGCATGTGTATGATACAAGAGTAAAGACGAAGCCTTTTTCTGGGGGACCATGACTATAAATGTACGATTGAATTGATCAGATCAAAATGCAGCTACTCTTAGAACGTTAAAATTCTTATTTGAGGACTGTTCTTGACTGAGCATTTTGGAATACCTTTCTCCTCAATCATTTCATTTGAATTGGACTTGAATCTGAAACAAAATTGTTCAAATATGCAAAATATGTTATATGTCAGACCATCGAATTTTCAATTTGAAAATTCAATTACCAAAATGTCGTATTAGATAATATACCCACCAAATTTATATAGTAAGGCCTTTTAAAAGATTTTCATGAACAAATTCGCACAGAAAATACTATATTGGAGTTAAGGGATGTTGCGCGACAAATAATTCCGTCACACTTGTAGCCATTGGCCTGCAATTGTCTATAGAAAAGTCCAGATTGCTGTGTAATACAGGAATTAAAACCGTTCTTTTCACTTACATTTATTATCATGTAAAGTGATCCATCTACTCCACCAACCTTGTTTTATAGCTTATTACAATGTCATGTAGTTCAGTACCAGAACCACATGATTACATGAAGCTGTTTTTTCCCCAGCCTACTTTAAGAGTCTAGTTAACTATATTGAACTATTCTCCTCAGCATCAACTTCTTTTCGTTTATCTGTTGCTGTTCTTTCGATCCAACTTCTACGAAGAATTATATCGATTCGAAAATAAAAACTTTGCTTTAACTAAAAAGCGAAAACAAGATAATGAAGTTTGGTAAAGAACTAGTTTCTCAAATGGTACCTGAATGGGAAGAAGCATACATGAACTACAATTATCTCAAATCTATCTTGAAAGACATTGATCATTACAGAAACAGGAATAAACCTCCAACACCTGCAGCAGCAGTTACTACTAATAATCCGGCTGGACTTAAGCGAAGGTTAACACTTTACCGGGCTTTTAGTGGTCTGATCCAAAGAACATCGTCGTCCAAGATTTCATCACCAGGCCCCATGCAAGATGTCGAAAGCCAGCCAATTTTAGTAAGTTCTGTGAATAGATCAGATGGCCAAGAAGGGTACGAGACTAGGTTTCTCATGTCGGGAGATGAAGGAGGAGAATACGAGCTTGTTTTCTTCAGAAGACTTGATGATGAATTCAATAAAGTCAATAAGTTCTATAAGGCCAAAGTTGCAGAGGTGATGAAGGAGGCTGACGTGTTGAATAAGCAAATGAATGCTTTGATTGCTTTTCGGATAAAAGTTGATAATCCGCAATATGACTGCCCTGATGACGCGATTGAGATGAGTCGTCTTGCTTCGGAGGTTGAAGCCTCATCTGTAGCTGCAGCATTATCAGCCTCAGCTTCTGAAGCCATGAGAGAAAGTACAGATACACACTTCCCTTCATAGTTTATATCTCAATAATACCATATAATTTTGATATCTGGATTCACTTGACTCTGATTAGTTTCGAAAAAAAGTAAAACAGCGCAACTGCCAGATTATCCTTTCCAACTGAGATTTCCAACATTAACATATCAGATTTCAGTGTTTATCAGTGCCAAAAAAACGGTTTCCATGCTAATACATCCATTTAATTATTTAGATTGTCTTAAAAAACCCGGATGCCATTGAAAATAAGTAATTAAAAATTTAAAACTTAATATGTGCAGAGAAAGCAGCTCACATGGATGTAATAGATGAAGATGGATCAAACAGAGGGGAATTATCAAAAGAGGATAATGAAGATAACAATGAAATAATACCTTTAAGCTCAAGTGCCGATGAGAACATCAGAAACAGACCAATGATTAAGTCTGATGGATCTTGTAGACCACCTCCACTGGAAATACTTGACCGTGTGAGGGTCAGTCATCCTGTTGAGACGCCTCGATCAACCATCAAAGGCTTCCTTAATGTTCCTATTCAGACAGAACTGAAATTCAGCAGGGAAAACATGATCAAAATTGAAGATCAGCTTAAAAGGGCTTTCACTGAATTTCACAACAAGCTCCGGCTACTTAAAAGCTACAGGCAAGGGACATCGTAATTCTTTTTTAGCGTGAAACTCAATACATGGTGTCAATATTCATTAATCTTAGCTAATGTTTTTTTACTAAAAATTTCATGATTTGAACAGTTTCTTGAACCTTACGGCTTTCTCGAAGATAATGAAGAAATACGACAAGGTATAATCTTTGGCAGTGCCTATCTTTAGCAATGTTTATTTTCACATTTTCCCTGATTAGGAACTTTACTCAGTGCTGCTCATTGCTCAACTGTTACAGATCACTTCACGAAATGCTTCTACATCGTACTTGAAAATGATTGATAACTCCTATCTTGGCAATTCTGATGAGGTGAACCTTTGTATTGGTCTGGTTATTTATATTGACATCAAACAATAAACAAATCCATCAGAACCAAGTAGCCAACCAATAAACTTACTGTGCCTAATTTGGGGATCGCTGCAGGTCACTAAAGTTATGGATAAGGTTGAAGCTGCATTTATTAAGCATTTTTCTAATTCGCATCGCAAGGAAGGAATGAGGATCCTAAGACCAACAGCTAAAAGACAGAGGCACAGAGTTACTGCATTTTTAGGTACAAACAACTAATTAATTTTATTCAGAGCACGACACACTCCCACGTATATTCCGGAAATGTTCCATTAACAGATTTTCCTTTCATCGGAGTACACCCCTCATATTTGAGGAATGTTGTTGACAAAAGGGAGAATATACAGTGATCTGTCAAGCTGTATGGCCAGTGTCATCAGAGCACACCCCTCATATTTGAGGAATGTTGTTGACAAAAGGGAGAATATATAGTGATCTTAAATTTTATGGCCAAGATGTTCAACAGAATTCCTTATTTATATTATCTCATTACATTTTAAATCATCTGATCCCTGCCAAAAAACTTTTAGGATTTTTTTCTGGATGCACAGTATCTCTCGTACTTGCCCTCATTCTGATTATACGTGCCCAACGTATTTTAGACAAGCCAGGCAGACATCAGTACATGGTAACACTGTTTCCCCTCTATAGGTACTGCTACTCTAAACTGGCTATATTGCTGCTTGAATAAAAACCTATTTTACATGGTAACAATTCTCTGCAGCTTGTTCGCCTTCATTGTACTACACATGCTTATGTATGCTGGAAATATATACTTTTGGAGGCGATATCGAGTGAACTATCCCTTCATTTTTGGCTTCAATCCAAGAACTGCACTAGGCTACAGAGAAGTTCTTCTACTGAGTTCAGGCCTCGCAGTCTTAGCATTAGGAAGTGTTCTAGCTAACCTTGATATGGAACTGGACCCTAAAACAAGGGATTATAAAGAACTTACTGAGCTACTTCCTCTTTTTTTAGTTGTGGTAAGATCATGAAGCCTTTGTAAAATTCTATGGTCAACCAAGTATACTGATCCAATCCTCACTCTATCTACAGTTTGTAATTGCCATCCTCATCTGCCCATTCAACATTATATATCGTCCTAGCCGCTTCTTCTTTCTCTCTTGCCTGCTTCATGCTATCTGTGCACCTCTATACAAGGTATGATAGAATGCTACGAGTCTCTAGCAGTAAAAAATCATAGATCAACTCACTAGTTTCTTCTCTGCAGGTTGTACTTCCAGATTTTATACTGGCAGATCAGTTTACTAGCCAGGTATGTTAAATATAATTATGCTAGACAAATTAATCAATATTGATGCTATCTATGCTAATAATGTAGTATTAATTCTAGGTCCAAGCTTTCAGAAGTTTTGAGTTTTATATCTGTTACTATTTTTCTGGCAACTACAAACTGAGAGATAACAGTTGCAGTAAAAGTGACGTTTTTAAGACTTTCAGTTTCATTGTCGCTACAATTCCATACTCATGGCGCCTTCTTCAGGTACTACTACTACATAAATAATTCTGAAGTAAGCTGTAAACTAATCTTATTTATTGCTCTCTATAGCTCCACCGTGTTGATGGAAACATTAAAAAGAAAATCAATGTTATATTTTTCTTCGTGTTCTAGCATTTTTTATTTGTCTCTTGCTACTTGAGTTATCTCATCGCGCTCATGTATTTAAATTGCTAACATTACACAATGACAATTATCTTCATTAATACACATGATATAATATTTCTAACAGCACAGGATTATGTAGTTATTGTTGCTACAAGTGCATCGATCCACATTATTAGATTCTAACAATTTGAAGTAAAGTTAACAATTTGTATAACTTCTGGTGTTGAGAAGATCTGATTTGATTCCAATCATTCAGTGTCTCAGGCGTTTCTTCGAAGAGAAAGATAATATGCAGGGATTGAATGGATTAAAATATTTTGCTACAATAGTAGCTGTTACTACCAGGACTGCATACTCTCTTGACAAAAGTAGTTCGTGGAAGGTGGTAGCCATAATTACTTCAGCCATTGCAGCTATCTCTGGCACATACTGGGACCTTGTGTACGATTGGGGACTCCTTGATCGGAAGTCTAAAAACCGTTGGTTAAGAGACAAACTACTAGTTCCACATAAAAATGTTTACTATGGAGCCATGGTTAGTCGCCAAGAATTACACTCATAAGTTCCGCTACTCATAGGATACTAACTCTGTTCCTATACCTGTATAGGTGTTGAATGTCGTATTGAGACTTGCTTGGCTTCAAACAGTGTTGGATATCAATTTGACTTTCCTGCATAGAGAGACCCTGATCACAGTTGTAGCCAGCTTGGAGATCATTCGTCGTGGTGTATGGAACTTCTTCAGGTAAAATAAAATGCTGCCTTTGCAGCTTTTTTCATTTGGAAATTTGTTGAATTTTGAATGACTTGTGATTTGTGTAGCAAAATTTACCCAATCATTGCTGAGATGTTGATACATGCACTTATTATTTGGTTAACTTGATTTGTCGATATTAAATGGAAGAATGACAAAATTTGAAGCTGCTGTCACTTAACCTCAAACTCATTTAACCAGTCTCCGCTTTATTCGATTCGAACTCGTTTACGTATCAAGGTCAAACATCTGCCTTGGTGCATCTAATTCTCACTTGGAATCGAAAAACTGACTTTAGCTCGAACTCGTTGATCATTAGATAAGAACAACAAAGTACTCAATTTTGTATTCACAAATATAAAATAATTTCATGTAATTTAGTAATTGAGCTCGCAAGTGAACTATGCTCATTAAAACTCCTGTCATCTACTCACACCTGGAAATATGCTAATGATTGTGGCAGGACATTCATCATACATAATATAAAATAATCAAGAAGAACCCTGCACCTGGTATCTAACATCGGAACTTTGATTTGTTCATGTTCACAGATAAAGGCTGATATTTAATCATCTGTCTAGTTGCTCCATGTGATTCTTCACAGGACTGTTATTACGTACATGTGTGTGTCCACATATTCCGAACAGCTTAAAACAATCCTAGTTAATAAGAAACTGTGATTCCCGATTCTTGGGATAACCTGGCATCCTTCTTAGCATTGCACATAAACCTGATTTTTATAGCAGACAGAATTCAAGACACCCTCAGTCATTGTAATTTCAGAACAAGTTTATTGGAAAACACTACTATAAAAATTCCATCTCACGGTAATACCAATCATTTGGCTTAAAAATCATGCATCATCTTCTCCTTGTCTAAACATTTTGTGATGGATACAAAACAAAAAGTGAATCCAAACTAACATACAAATAAGCAAAGACAAGCCCCACTGCAAATAACGGCAATAGATAGAACTGTTAAATTAAGCTTAGGAACCAGGAATAAGAAATTCAAAAATGGTATTCTAATAAAAATAAGAGAAAATCTTCCAAGCATGGTGCAACAGTTAATCAAGGATAAGGAGAAATCTTGAGATACATACGGGAAATGATCTCTCATTACATACTCATGAACGAAATGTAAATCTAGCAAAATACCATACAACTGTTCCTGATTGCAATAAACCACTTAGATGATACCAATCTTGTTTGCAACATCCAATGCATCATAGTCAGGCATCAACCTAACATAGGCTTTCTTTGTTCCATCAGGCCTGTAACAAAAAAAATGAGGTATTATTTTACAACACAATCCTTTTGGCAAACAGGCAACAAAGAAGGGCAACTGAGGTTAACATGCATGGTCGCACCCAACATACATATCGAAGTACAGTACATATGAAGTGTAAAAAGAGTTACAAGGCAATATCAACACATTCACAAGTACAACAAGGTGGCCCTGTATTAGTATCCAAGTAGAACATGATTTTCACCTTTATCTTTGAAAGTTTTATAATAGCATAAAAAGCAAACTCATATACAGTTCCTAAAACGTGACCAATATCTACTCATCACAAAACCATGGGAACTCAAAATTCCCCCACACCAAAACTCATCAGCACAGAAAAATGTTCCTCCCGCTGATCACAAGACAAAGTAGCAGACTATGGTCCACAAGTAAAATTTATTTCCCTCTCTTATAATGCACAATATACTTGCATATCTATTGTCTCTTTTACTTCACAAATTAAAATTCTAAAACATTCCAATTTATTTTCTTCAAAACTTGCAAGAAATTGCAAAAACATACTAAACCATAACTGGCAGACAAAACACTGACAAAACAGGTGCATTCATAGCTAGGTTTAACACTGATGCTGTCCAAAATAGGTTCATAGTTATATGTGCTCGAAAAAAACCCTGAGCAAAAAAAACATTTAAAGTAAACAAATAATTGTGTGACAATATTTGACCTACTTTGTATCCACAGTATTTCAGTTTCAAGTTTCTAGAAATAGAGTTGCATAATATAGCTTCAAATAGGCAATTTTTAACGGGAAAACACATAACTTGAAGAAAACAGGGAGCCAAAGGACACAACAATTTACCTGATCAATGTGTTAACCTTCTTGGTCTGAATGTCATACATCTTCTTGACAGCATCCTTAATCTTCTTCTTGTTGGCACGGATGTCAACAATGAAAACCAAAGTGTTATTGTCTTCAATCTTCTTCATTGCAGATTCAGTGGTCAACGGGTACTTAAGAATCTGGTACTGATCAAGCTTGTTCCTTGGGGTTGCGCTGATACGGGGATATTTAGGATTCCTGTCCTTGGTCAGTGTCCTTGGCCTGTGAAAAGTGACTGACGTCCGGATCTTCTTGACCTTCTTAAATGTTGTTGTGCCAGATTTCACAGCCTTGGCTGTTTTCAGTGCCTGAGACTTTGCATCAGACTTCTTAGCAACATCAACTGCATACAGAAACACCAATAACTTAATAATCTCAAGATAATTACCTCTTCATTTAGCATAATATTTCTCTAAATATGCAATATTAAAAATCTCAATATTTACCAAAGTCCAACAGCATTCCATAGTATCTTATTTTTTGTTATCGTTTCAAAGTCTAAATATGTCAGCTATGTTCAATACACACATTAACGACCACCGAAAATAATAAAACAAAACATACAGCTCGGGACCTAGTATTGCCTCAGTCAGCTTAATTTTTGTCGTAAAAACCCTTAAATGCCTATACGACTCTCTTTCACATATTATAACCCGAACATATCATTACACCTTACAAGTTACAAGTCACTGCACTAAACATCTCTGCATCTTGTCACTCTACGGTCTATACAAGCACACAACCGCTAAACTTATTCTTCAAAAACTAGAAGTGCACAAACACAAACTGTATACACACTGTAATTCCAATTTTAACAAACAAACTACTCCAAAATCATATCATTTCACGAATTAACATATATAAACAGTAAATCAAAGCCACTAATTACATAAACACAACCAATACAGTACGGATCGATTAATTACACAACAGAGTGTAAATTCAAAGCAGCAACATATACATACATATATATAATAAACATAAATGAGAAAACATAAAAATGAAATTACCTTTAGCCGGCGACATGGTTGATTGTTAAGACCTGTGAGACTTTACCTGAATCAATAGAAAAAGTTAATTAGGGCTAAATATATATGTATGTATAATGAATTACCGATCAAGAGGGAGACCTGCAACGGCTAGGGTTTTGAGACTGAGGAGATATAGAGGCGCAGTAATATATATACTCCCCCACCACTTTACATTTGGAGAGGTTTGACACGTATTTAAGTATATAATTTCATAAATTATCTTAATTTTTTTCTTCTTCTAGAGAATAATTAAATGTTTAAATTTTTATTTAAAAAAAATAAAAATAAGTTATGAAATTATATTTTATATATACTTTAAAATGCGTATTAACTAATGACAAAAATTATAAATAAATTAGAAGGACGGAGGAAGTAAGAGATTGTAATTCATTAGGTGGGATAGAAATTTTTTATTCCTACGGAGTACTTATTTTTTGAGGTGTTCTATTGTAATGAATTTTAGTTAAAATAAATTTAAAACACAAATTTACAAATTTTTGGTTGAATACATATAATTTGGGTTTAATATCATTTATCAAATTATAATATATTCTTATTTGATCGAATAAATAAGAATGATGGGAGTGGGGGACGGCCCTACACGTCCTGGGCTTTCGAAAAGATGAAGCCCGTAATCGTAATACGCGGTTCGTCGCTATTTTGATTCAAAACAAAAGGTAATCGGGGGGTTAGGATCCGGATCCGTTATTCATCCAATAAAAACTTTTGTTGGATATTCTCCAAATAAAAATCAGTATATTTATGCATTTACACACGATCATGGTTTAAACAAAAACATACCTGTTTTGTTGGAAAATGCACAAAAATACGATCATACCCAAAAGTACGGAATGGGCCTAGTCTACGAAGCGGAGTGACCTCGTCTCTTCAATGGTGTAGAGAGGCACAACATAAATAAATAAATATATGGAAATTGTTAGATTTAACATAAATAAATATTCTATACATTTTATTAAAATTTTATTGAATATACATCATTTATTACGAAAAAATATTCCTGATAACTTAAAATCTATTAAAAACGGTTTTGCAACATTTTTTATGAAAAATTGATTTTTTATAACGAGTGTTTAAATAATCTTTATATTATTTAAAGGAAATTTATCGGTCGTTTCATGGGACTCTGAAATCACTCGAAAACCATTTATATACTTTTCTAAATTATCTCAATTTTCAAACATAATATATGCAATCAAGAAAATAATTTATGTTATTAAGTTCAAGTCTCACCTTAAAATCATATATTTATTATATTATATAAAAGAAATTTTCCAGTCATTTCATGGAACTCTGAAATCACTCGAAAACCATTTATCTACTTTTCTAAATTATCTCAAATTTCAAACATAAAATATGCAATCAAGGAAATAATTTATGTCATTAAATTTAGGGGGTGTTTGGGGAAACTTTTTTCCAGAATAAGTCAACTTATTTTAACACAAAGTTAGAGATTCCTAACATTTAAACTTATTTTTCAACTTATTTTTGCAACTTATTGAATCTCAAACATACATTAAATACTTGTATAAAAAAAATTATCAAAATATAAAATTTTTACCAGAAAATAATTCCATAAGTCCTAGAAAAAAGTTTTGGCAAACGGGCACTTAAGTCTCACCTTAAAGTCATATTATAGTTAGGATATAAAAACCAAGTTTTAACCTTTTTTTAGATCAGTATCTCCAGTTCTAATTGAATTCTACGAAAATTTCATCGACGTGCAAACCAAAATCAAAGTCAAAGAGATATTTAGTATTTAAATTTTTATTATTGTGTACACTTATTTTTTTTTATAATATATACAATGGGTGTCGGCATAAAAAATCGTGAGACAAAATTAGTATAAAAAATATATAAATAATTTATTTTATTTGGTGGAGCTCTGAAATCATTCGAAAGCTATTCATCTAATTTTCTAAATTATCTCAATTTTCAAATATAGAATATGCAATCAAGAAAATAATTAATGTTATTAAAAGCAATTCTCACCTCTAAATTAGATTATAATTAGGATATAAAAAGCAAGTTCTAATCTTTTTTTAACAATAGTATTTCCCAAGAAAATCTCACCGGCGTGCAAATCGAAATCAAAGTCAAAGAGAATTTTGATATTTAATTAAGCGCGACTTAATCGACTAGTACTATTATATAAAGGAAAAGACGAAGGCGATGAGATAGTGTCTCTCAAATCGTCTCAATCTATTTTTTCAATTTTCTCAAAATTTTGAATTAAGAAATAATGAAATTTACAATTGCCTTATAAATATTTATTAATGTAGGAAACTAAAACTACCATCTTAATGTTCTCCAAAACTTTCTCTTGAAATAAAAATTACGATTAACTTATTATATCCTATTATATAATAAGAGTAAGAGGGACAATAAGCGAATACTACCATAGGTCAAGGATTCGACTCTTACGAACTACATAATAAAACAATGTATAATTATATCTTATTACTAGTTTATAACCTGTGTTTAGGCATTTTTTTAATATAATATAATATTTAATTTTACATTATAATAATAGCTTAAAACCCGTGCAATGCACGATTTTCTTTAATATTATTTGATTTTTTCAATAATTTGAATTAATTTTTAATAATATGAATTTTTTAAGTTAAAATTTTATATGATATTATTTGATAATAATTATATATATATATATATATATATTACACTTTAGTTGAAAAGGTAATCAGTTAGCTATTAGTAATTCTAATATTATTAGTTTATTTTATTAATTAGAATGACCAAATCTTTGGGAAAAGAATATATTTTACTTAAAGAAGTTAGAAAAGGTAATAGCTGAAAAAGGTAATTGATTAGTTATTATTTAGGAGAAGTGTTTGGAAGAATTGCCTGATATTTTGGAAAGAAGAGATTTTAGTTAGAAAATTTAGAAAAGGTAATAGCGGAAAAAGGTAATTGGTTGGTTATTATTTAGAAGAAAATGAGATTTTTTAGTTAAAAAAATATAGAAAATTTATTGGCTGTAAAAGCTAATCAATTGGTTATTGGTAATTTTAATATTATTGGTTTATTTCATTTATTAGAACGACCATATTTTTGGAAAGAAGATATTTAGTTAGAAAAATTAGAAAAGGTAATAGCTGAAAAGGTGATTGGTTAGTTATTATTTAGGAGAAAAGATTGTATTTTTTTTTGTAATTAAGTAAAATAATTAAGGGTAATAAAGTAGAACAATTAAATAAGGTAAGTACCGTACCGTACCAAAACTTTTAATGTTTCATCTTTTATAATATAGTATAGATATGTAGAATAAAAGAAATGATAAACAAGTATTTTTTTTACAAGCAAAATCTATCATTAATCAAAAGCAGAGATATACGAAATTGAATCACAAAAACAAAACATCCACCATGAGACAAAAAGATCATCAAGAAACTATATAAAAAAACACCAATAACACCCAAACATTGGAATGAGCCTATCAACAACCTACTAAATATTAAATACAAATTATAAGTCTTAAAAATATTATCAAAATATTTATATTATGAGTTTAAAAATTAAAACTTATAACTACCGTACGATTTATTAGAAATCGTATACTCAAATGAGCAATACGAACAAAAACGAGAAGAAAATAGTATGATCAATGCGACAGGACAATAACTAAAGAAATATCTATATGGACCTTATTTCCTCACTTACTTGAAAGTTTAGGTACCTATAACGTAACTCCACATAACAAGACCTTCCAAGTGCTTTTATTACAAAGAGAAAGAGGACGGTGTAACAATAAAATATTTTGCCCAATACCTGTCACATATCTCATGTTGCCTCCGGGACACACGTTCAGCAACCCCATCTTCATCAAAAGTCATAAAACCTCTGTGGCCACTTCTTCTTGGATCCTAAATCAATATGATAACATGAGTTTAATCTACATATCATTTATTTATTTCATTTCTTTTTGTATTCTACAAGAAACCAATTTCAATTCTATTACATATAATGGTGCATGTAATTTACCTTTGGAACATAAACATCTGAGACTCTACCAAATCTACCAAAATAATGGCGAAGATCATCAATATTTGCCTCCTGCGAAAGCCTGCCAACAAATATTTTTTTACCCATTCCACGAGCAGATTCCCTTCTTGTTTTAAGTAGACTGTTAGCAAATTACACACCAGGGGCGTCATTATACAAATGAGTGAACATCAAAAGTGGGCTTACTTGAGTACATAGAGCATGGACGATCATACATGGTAGGAGCGCCTAGAGCTGCATATTTTGTAGCCGATGTAATGTAAGAATTGTAAGCACCATATCCACCCTGTGGCCCTCGACTTACTCGACTTACTGGTCGGAATTCCTCTTCCTGTTACAATATATCAAATACTAAATAACCCACAAGCTTCAAACCAAACGTCCCTTTTTTCGATTACACACTAAAAATCAAAGTCATTACTTGCCTTGGGTGTTGCTCGGTCAACAACTATAGTCGAACCTTCCATTTAATGGGTTTCAGCCATCAAGTCATCCATCGATTCAGTAACCACAAAACAATACATATGGTGCCATAATTCAATATAGGAAAGCGTATTTTTAATGATTAGAAGCACAGTGATCCGGTAGTAAAATATTAAATAAATAATTAACATATGAAACAAAAAAACTGCATATTTTAATATTGGAAAGCACAATGATATTAAATAAAAAATTAACACATGAAACAAAAAATTGCATATTGCCATCACCTGCATTTGCAAAAGTAATAAAACCAATTCCTCGATGCCCTTTGGTACTAGCATCCTGAAAGATATTAATATATCAATAAAAAAATTAATGAACATTACATTTGAAATACATGAATGTTAAAGTAAAAGGCATGATCTAATAGTATAATACATAGAATTAATATACGTAATTTAATTCATGAAAAAGATTAAATTTGGATCTTGAATTCAATTAATATAGTATAATTTAACATTACATAGGGTTAATGTTAAAGTAAAAGGCATGAATGTTAATTGCATATTTTCAATTTGGATTTTGAATTCAATTTGGATCTTGAAAAATTCTTTAAAATCTGATGGTATTTAATATTGATTTCAAAAAGTTTTTTGAAATATGGCGGTAGTTTACATTTTAAAAATTCCATTAAAATATAATGATACTCAATTTAAATTTTACAAAATACATTAAAATTTGTGGTTAAAATTCATGAAATTTCATAGGATTTGTGGGAAATTCCTTTAAGAACAACAAGATTATACGATATATTTTATTAACTCTGCTAAAACCATGTAGAATTAAAATCAATAACAATTTTTTAAAATTTTTAAAATTTTTATTAATCCATTAAATTCTAAATTGAATCCACCCCCTTAGTGTTTAATAGACATTTTAGTTAAAAAATTAAAACAAATGTTGAATTAATGGTTATTTTAGCATTAAGGAGTTGTATAATGGTTATTTTGATAAATTAATAAGAATTAACTAGTACAAAAGCCCGTGCAAGCATGTGCCTCCTATTTAAATTATATTTTTTGCTATATTATTTTTTTAATTATAAATTTAAAATTTCTTACTACATATTTATTTTTAATGAATTTTAAAAATAAATTTATTTTTATAATTTATTTCAAAAAAATAAAATTTTTACTAATATATTAATTAAAATTAGATTCTGATTATACGATCATTTAAAAAGCGTAACTCAAATTTAACAATACAGATAATTTAATTTACAAACATAAGTAAACAGTAAAAAATTGATTTAACTACCCCGATGATCTTATATTTTAAATTTAAAAATTTTCCAATGAATGATAATTTTAATTTGTTCAAACACATGTACATAATATATACATTTACGCAAATTAAGTTCATTTTTAAATAAGAACTAAAATTTATTTATGAAACTTAGTTTTTTAAAATTTAATAATTTTATTTCAAGCTTATATCGACTACTTGATTATAATACTTTATAAAAACTTAGTATCCTATTTTTAAATCTTATACGTTAATAGAAATGTATATTTTAAATCGATTATTTGTGCATAATTTAAAACGTTATGTTTAAAATCGAATCACTTATTTAAATTATTTTACGAACTAATTCGCTGGACTTAAAAGATCTTTAACATTTTGTGTGCCTACTTTTTTTTACGCGATCTTTTCTGCTAGTATGGTTGAATTTGTAAAAAAAAATTGTTAAAAATGTGATTTCAAATCACTTGTGTAGATAAATTTTTTATCTTGGTATCCTATTTTTAAATCTTATACTAATAGAAATATGTGCTTTAATTTGATAATTTGTGTATAATTTAAAATTTTATATTAAAAACCAAAATACTTATTTAAATTACTTTAAGAACCAGTTTGTTAGACTAAAATGATCTTTAACATTTCGTGTACCTACTTATTTTTACGCGATCTTTTCTTATAGTATGTTTGGATTTGATAAAAAATTGTTGAAAACATGATTTCAAGGCACTTGTGTAGATAAATTTTCTACCTTGGTATACTATTTTTTAATCTTATACGTTAATAGAAATATTTACTTTAAGTCAACTATTTGTGTATAATTTAAAATTTTATATTTAAAATCAAATCACTTATTCAAATCATTTTATGAAGCAATTCATCAGACTAAAAAAATCTTTAACATTTTGTGTACCTCCTAATTTTTACGCGATGTTTTCTTCTAGTATGGTTGGATTTGTAAAAATTTGTCGAAAACATGATTTCAAGGCAGTAGATAAATTTTTATCTTGGTATCCTACTTTTAAATTTTATACGTTAATAGAAATCTTTATTTTACGTCAATTATTTGTGTAGAATTTCAAATTTTATATTTAAAACTAAATCACTTATTTAAATTATTTTACAAATCATTCGTTAGGTTAAAAAGATCTTTTTTATATTTTGTGTATCTACTTATTTTTATGCAATCTTTTATTCTAGTATGGTTGGATTTGTAAAAAAAATTGTTAAAAACATGATTTCAAGGCACTTGTGTACATAAATTTTCTATCTTGTCAAATAGAATACAAGACAAAATCAAAAAAAATTGGTTAATATAATATATGGGGTGCTTGCACATATAGATAAAGTGTTTTATATTTTTATAAAAATGAGCATATAGCATAGTGGTTAAGAATGTTATCTTTAAGTCTAAGGTCATGGGTTCAATCCCCATCACAACTATTATTTTTTTTAATAAAATTATAATGCCATTTTTGTAATTATGTTATAAATAAGGGTATACCAGACATTTCATAGCCTTGTTTTTTGCACTTTTTGCCCTTGTGTTCTCCTTTAATATATAGTAGCTAGCATAATAACCTGTGCGAGGCACGAGTCATTTTCTAATACCACGTTGAAATGTATCCTATTAAGGAGTTTGAGATGCTAGAATAAACGTGTTTTATAAAAAAGTAAAAAAACATATGGTCCAACTTATGTAATCCAAATGTATGATCAAAACAGAATGCAAATGGTAATACACATTTGTTGGTGATCTTTAGTCAGTGTATGTCTTTCTGTGTGAGTGTTCATGTTGATTTACAAACCAAACTTAGTTCTAGTTGAAGAATGAAGCCTACAAATGCACCCATTCGTCTTTTAATAAAAGAGGGAAACAAAATAAAATTAAAAAAAAGCATAGGTTTCAAACATGAATAAGCAGCCATGCAATAAATATGTATATATATGCACATGAGCATGATTGCCTTTGCTTTTGAGCTTATTCAAGCATATTTTTATTTCTTCTGCAAGTTGCCGCTGGTATTATCATCAGCCCTGTTGATAGCAGTTGGTGAACAATCAGGGCATCCATGGGTTATGTTGTAAGAATCGATCTTGATTTGAAATGCACACATTTTCCAAAAGATGTTTTTCACATCTGGAGGAATTTAAATCGGTCCTTGAAAGGGAGGCATAATCTGAAGCATTATTTCATGAAAGTGTTTGAGGTTAGAGCATACGAAAGAAGGAATATAGCTCTAAGTGTGTTTTTGTAGGAATTTTTTTCTCTAAACTTAATAATTGCTACCTAAATTTTTCGCCAACTTTTCAGTGATCATAAAGATTGCCACGTCTCGTACCTCTGCCATTGAGGCCATGAACTGGTATGCCCCGTCCTCCCCTGAGGAGACCAACACTTAAGAGCATCTCCAATAGGGGTTGCCAAGTCCTATGTGGCATGGCACCTTGGTTGCCCACCTATTGGAGGATCAATGTTGCCATCAAGTTGCCAACCAAAGTTGCCAAAAGTTGGCAACTTCCCCATTTAGTTAAAACACATACAACTCTCCAAAATTGTATTTAACTTTACCCTTTTTTATATCTCCCACATTTTATTATCTATTTAAATGTTTTTTTCTTTTTTTTTCTAAATATCTCACATATCTAATATCATTAATGCACATGAGAAGAAAAGAAAAAAAATATCATTTTTTTTGCACTATTTTCATTTAATCAAATGATATTGATGTAAAGATAATATTATTTTATATTTAAAAATTTAAATCATTTGATATTTTATATTAATGTAATGTCGAAAAAAGAAAAAAAATCATTACGGGAGGGAATTAAGTATTTTAAATATCCAAATTTTTAATTTTATTTAGAATATATAAATATAATATGTGTTTATAAGATAATATAAAATTGATGTATGGGACCACATTGGCAACTTTTAAAGTTGCTAACTATTGGAGTAGATTTGTAACAAAAGTTGCCAACAATGAGATGGAGGAGAGAATAAATAAAAAAGTAATATATGTGATGATGTGTTAGAAGTTGGCAACTTCTATTGGAGATGCCCTAATTAGCAATTTCACCCACTTATATTATCAGTCTGTTTGGCAAGAGTTCCTTAAAGGAGTTTTGAGCTTTAATGTAAGAACCCCAAATTTTGGATATAATTAAAACTTTTTATTAAGTAATGATAAAATGAGAAACAATGATTCCGACAACAAGGTCACCAGCTCTAATGAATGGTGGTTTCAAAGAACAATGATTGTAATGAATGGATATTGCTTTGGACAATGATCCTGATGCATTGGTATATTGTCAGAATAGAGTAATTCGATGGTTGAGGACCTAGATAAGAATAATCTACCATCCAGGAAGGAGCTAATGGATCCTTGAAGGGAAATGAGTACGTGCATAGTGTTCCCCATACGTGCATAGTATTTCCCGTACGTGCATAGTGTTTCCTGTACGTGCATAGTAATTTGGTGGATGAATAGTGATTTTGTAAGTTGGAAAACTTTTCACTCCACCCTATGTACGGGACGTGATATGGATGTTTCGAAGTCATATTAGTAATACGCGGAGGAAATAAGTGAATGCAGAGACGATCGGAATTCAGAAATTCCAAATTCTTTTCGGTATAATATTTGACCGGACAGTGGATTAAATATTATTATAATCCAAGAATTGAGATATTAACTTTGAGGATTTGATATTTTGGGATGTTATTATATTGATTTAAGAATGAATGTAGGAAACCACTGAGGAGTGGTTATGGCTACAATGTAATAATTGATATTTGGAAAGAATGAATGGAATTCGACTTTATTATTTCTATGTCTTGAAGAATGCTAAAGGGTAACAACATAGGTAAGAATAATCTATCTTCTAAGGGAATAAGATATGGCAATTTCAAGCAGGAGAATATTCTCATGTCATTCAGATCGGTAACGATTAATCCAGTAGTTCCGTAAAAAGGTTAAGGAACGATCGAAAGAGAATACGGACAATTATACAACCCTAAGAGAACAAGTAAAGAATACAGAATTAATAGTGTTGTGGTGGGAGTATATAATAATATGAGACGACACTATATAGAAGTATTCGGAACGGATTTCCGAGTTCGTATTAGTGATCCAGGGGGAAAATAAGTGTATGTAAAAGCTGTCGGATTTTGAAAAACCGCACTTTTATTTTCTCCGAGAGTTCCCTGGACACTGATAGCCTTAAGTATTTAACGAATGGATTTAAGGTATATAAATTGGAACGTTAGAATGAAAGATGGAGAATGAAAGTATTATTATTAAAGAGGATTCCCGGTAAACCCTAATTAGAAATCCGTGAAATATTCTCACGAACGATCAATCGAAACGGGCAATAACCGGACATAGAAACAAGCCGGTAATCAAGATGCATGCATGTGCTAGTAGAAAATATCTAGCAACCAAGTAGTTACTTAAGCAACTAGCACACTTAGAATCAAAACCAAGTACTTAGTTCATTCCATCATCCATCCACTAAAAACCAACACTTGTCTCTTGAAATTACCTCATGCATGACATACTAGCTTTAATAAAGCTACTTTATGAGATAATATCTCAATAATTCAAGATGGGAGCAAGAGGTTAGCCAAGCAAAAACACAAAACAACTCCACCATTCTCTTGAAAAATACCATTCGGCTTATGCTCTTAATTCCAAAATCAAAACCCCTCTTCCCACCATCTCTTGATCTTGTAAAAATTATGGTGAGTCTTACATTTCCTAAAAGTGATCCCCTAAAAATTTCAAAGCCAAACTCTCTTGTTTCCATTTTCAAAGAAATCATCAAAGACTAGGGTGAATAGTGATTTTCAAGAACAACTCTTGATTTTCTTGATTTCTAGGATGATCTAAGCTTGGTTATGGGTATACAAGGACTATGCAAAGCTTAGCAAGGTCTTTACACACTCCAAGGAAGGTATAAAGCTCTTGAAACCCTAACCCTTGTTTGAGGTTTAAGCATGTTTATGATAGTTATAACTTAGTTATGGTTATGTTAAGATTATAAGCATGATTATGTATGGATTTTGGATTAATGATGTAAATAGCTAGATGAACGGAAAGGCATTGCTTGGCCTCAGTTCATGTATATAAGTCATGTATATGTTGTTTGGATTGGATACTATGTTTATGGGAAGATTCGAAATTGGTAGATATTCGATTTACAGCCGTTATAATGCCCGATTTCACAATACCATGTTTTGTATGCCATTTTCCATGTCGAAACCCTACTGTCCAGAGGCCTTATCTGCCATGATAGGATAGGTAATGTTCTAAGATTCGTTTTGATATAAAGATCACGTGAAACGGACTTACGGTTTAGGATTTATGACCAAATTACTAAAAGTAGTTCGAATCCGTAAACGAAAGTTCGTAACTGTAATTGAACCCTCGTAAACTATGTAACGTCATGGAGAATATTGGTAAATAAATACTAGAGGTAAAAAGGAAGGTGTGAAAGAAAACCGTATGTCAAAAGGATCATTTTTCGATTTATTAAAAATGTTCGAGTCGAGGTTAAACGCGAACGAACCCTTAAAAGACGACTCTTTTATAACTTCGGTAAAACACTTAAAAACGGGAGATAAAACTCGGAGTATACTATTGGTTCGTAACGATCGACCTTAGAACTCATATGACTTAAGTATGTCCCAAGTATAAGTACAATGACATGTCGTATTAACGAACGAATGTCGGGTCGGATCAGTGATAAAAGTAATCCACTAAACGGGGTATAACGAGATAACTCGAGAACGTGTTTCGAATTAAGTATAACTTAACTTTTAATATGTTAAGTGATTAATCCCGAATGCCTTGGCTATTTATAGATCACCAAGCTGAACCGGGACCCGCTACCACTACCCCTTACCGTACTCGACTACCAGGCAAGTTTCAATTCCCTTCTTTTAGGCTGTTGTTGTGATTGAATAAATATATATATATGATTGCTGATATACATATGCCATTGCATGCATGCCTACTTTCAAGTTGAATTGATATACTTGTTCCCTGAATGTTATTGTTGGCTTATAAGCTAGATAGTTATATATCAGTTATAAGCCGGTTATTGTAAGACCCTCATAGAAGGGCGTATACATCTTATTAATCAAAAATAGACCGGGAGTCAATATTCCTTGATATATCGAGATTACCTCGGAGGAAAATATTTAAGTAAATATTTTCTATTATTTGGGCGACGAATATTATTTGAATATTCGTTCGAGACTAATTATTTTAACGATACTTACTTCAAATAATTATTTGAACGTAACTATTCAACGAATAATATTTCTCAATATTCATTCAGAGTCGAATTGATTATCGACTATTATTTCGATTATTCTTCTAAAGATGAGACTATTAAATGAATATTATTTGGATATTCTTTTAGAATATTATTTTATTAAATAAATATTACTTTTGAATATTCATTTAAGATATTAAATACTTGATGGATATTATTTTAATATTCATCTGAAGCTTGATTTAATTATCGAATATTATCTCGAATATTCCTTAAGGCTTGGATTACTAAATGAATATTACTTGATATTCATTTAGGATATTATTCATTAAATGAATATTACTTTTGAATATTCATTTAAATTCCTAATTAATTATGAATATTACCTTAAATATTCTTTTCAGGTCTTATTAATTAATGAATATTGTTTTGAATATTCATTTAAATATTTATTTATTCAATAAATATTCTCCTGATATTTCTTCAGGGATTATTTGAGAAATACTCTGATTAAAGATATTCTTTCATATTCCCAAATATTCTTTAAATATTTTAATTCAATAAATATTCTCTGAATATTTATTCCATACTTAGAATAACCTCGATAAGGTTTATCTTCTTCGATTATTACAGAAAATACCTCGGAATCATATTATTATTAAGCTTATATCAAGAAAGGTTCTCAGACATCATTCTTCTTTGAGTCTATCTTCTTAATAATAAGGGAACCTTACTTGGAAAATGTTATTTATCTTGTCGACTTCCCGGTCATAAAGTATTCCCTTCACTCGCAACTCGGGTGTTGTTGACTTATTAAGTCGTTGCTTACCTTCTCATCTTTCGAGAGGTAAGATTACTGAAACAAGTTGATATCCGTTACCAAGTAATAGCTTGGGAGTTATTGGTAAATTTTCCTTTCCAACTAGATACGACTACTTTGTGGAGTCTTATCAACAAGTATTATACTTGGGGAAAGGGGGACGAACGTTACATTCAGAATCATGAATTCTATTTGAACTAGGAGTCGTGTAAGAGGCCGAGTAGCGCCGGTCCATCCCCTTTGGCCCAACCGTTGGCCGGGGAGAGCTAGTAAGGCGGTATACAAGTAAAGCCGTCAGTTCTTCCTTCTACCGGTAGTAAATCTAAATTGAGCTGTACGATCTCGACTGATCATCAAGATTGGAACAGCGGGCGCGGTGAATACTCCATCATTGGTTCATCATCCAAATTTATTTATTTCCTGCAACATGATTACTGTTGGCAGAGTTGGAAAAAGGGTCATAACTGGAATTGCAACCTTTTCTTGCAAGTTCCTCTTCTTAATAACAATAAGAATATCTCGCTTACTTTGATGTAGCAGATATTTCTACAAACAAATACTTCAAGTTACCTTGTAACTTCATCGTTCATATTATACTGGCATCATTTCTGTAAATGCATGGCATATGGTTTGAAAGATACTTTTGAACTGTTATACATTATTGTTCAGTTATATATTATTGTTGGTGGGCTATTGCTCACCCTTGCTTTATTATTATATCACAACAACAGCTAGACCAGATGACTCGCACAAGGCGCACTCGACGCGGGCGAGGACGATGAGACTACCAGAGCTGAAGAAGAAGCTATTGGTAGGATATATTTATTCTTTCAGTACCAAGAATATGGTCTAGTATGACTTATGTAAATGGATGGCAAAGAGTATGTATTTATATTGAAATTCTTTTGGATTGTAAGAACTCATAATGTGATAATAAAAATTTGATTGTTACTCTGATTTCATCTCTGGGACTATAACGGGTGTGTTTTATATTGTTGTGTTGGGTTATAGAGACGTAATTTATTTTATGATTAAGGAAAGTTCAATTGTTGTGGAAAGAATTGGAAACCGTAACCACCGGATCCCGGATCCCGGATCTGGGGGTGTTACATTTAAGCCGGTTTTGTCATGTTTGGCAACCTGGGCTTTAAGCCCGCTTTAAGTTAAAAAACTGCTTTAAGTCATAAGTTACATTTAGGTACTTTTGATTTATGACTTATGACTTATAGAATTTTTTTTAATTTTTTTTTTCACGATTCTTGTAAAGTGTAAATATTATGAATTTAAAATTTTTTAAAATCAAATTTCATTTTAAGTCAAAATTATTAAACCTCCATTTAACTTTAAGTAAAATTACCCAAACACATTCATTCAACTTAAAGTAAACAACTTTACTTTCTCCTTTAAGTTAAAAACACCTCTATTAAGTCAAAAGTAACTTATTTTAAGCAATGTCAAACACCCTCTATCGCAAAAAGACTTATTCTACTCTAGCTAAAGTAACAGATTCGAGCACTTGTACACACTCACATGCTACTATAAAGTAGTCAAAATAATCAAAAAGTCCACTTATAACTTGTGGTAAGCTTAAAGTCAATCCTATATTGAGTGCTGGCATCCCACATCGGTCCACTATCTTGAAATAGGTAGCTACTGGTCTCATCTTTGTTTCCCTGACTTGCTAGTGAAGTTGTCTTGTAATAACCTCAGATGAGTAAGTAGCAACCTCAGCACAAGCTCCAATAATGGATCCATACATCAACGTTCTAATGGGACCCCAACTGCACTTTTTCAAAAGTACCTTGTTCTTACCCTGGTTTTCGCATATGTTGATATCATTTTTTCCCTTCAGGTGAAGGTGTCGTATGCTTAATATGGACGTTCCTAGACCTTTATATAAATAGAAAAATCATTCCGCCTATATAATATGGCGAAAAGCACCAAATGCGCCTTATATCACTCAAATCATCTACAATATATAGACGTAAATGCATATTATATTTTCTTTAAAACTGAAAAATGCATATTTTATAATTAAAAAGTAGGAAAGAACTTGCAGAGGCTATCACAAAGTTAAAGCGCATCATCTCTTTATACTTTAAACATGGATCGTGTATATAGTTCAAATCTAGGCTGCATTTGGTAAAGGAATAAGCAGAAAAATGGGGGTAATAGTGTGAGTTAACACAAGCATTATCATATAGGGGAGCGTTTCAGCACAGAATAAAATACCGTTACCAATTATTCCACCACCTACAAAACCAAATTCTTGACCTCTTACGCCGGATAAAAATATCAGGTGTGCAAACCCCATAGGCCAACTCTAATGGAAGTAAGAAGAAAGGCAAAATAAGTTAACACTTCTTAGAGATAGATCCAAGAGAATCGTTCGGGAAAGGGAGGAAATAGTTGGCCTAATCAGTACATCTCTCTTGTTTAGGTGATGGTGTGTCGACATCTCGGGAGCTTCCACTGGAGATCATGTCTAAGAAAAGAAAAAGCACTACTTAGAACACTAAAGTCAAAGCATTTAAAAAGATGACACAAGCAGAATATACCGTGCAAATTCCTGCTCGAATCATTGCGCCTCTTCCTCAACATTCTCCACCTTTCCGCAACATCTTTGGAGATGAATACTTTGGGCCACCTCATTTGTTGGGGTTCAGGTCCATTAATTTAAGACTTTGTAGAGTAGATTTTGGTCTGCGGTGCCTTTATGAATTATTCTGCCAAAAGTTACATATTAGGGCTGAATGAGAAAAATATGTAAATGGATATGGGGCGCAAATAAATAATCAGGTGAATTGAACAGTCTAAGGAACACTTGAGTATACACCACTTTGCTTGCCCCTTGTTTTTATATTATAATGCTATGTTTTTCCTGATTTAGAGACATCCAGTCAGGGTAGTGTTATGCCCAAATCTGGCATAATAGCTAAATTGATTTGATTTGCTAAATTAATGGTTCATAATTGACTATGGGCCTAAAAGATGACAATTGGGGCCACTAAAGAACACCATTGGATTCAGCCCGGTACAGCTACAGGGCCACTGCGCTCATGATTCGATCTAAGGGACCGCTGCGCTGGTACACCCTCATTGGGATCGCTTCGCGATACCAACACGTCATTTGGATCGCTATCTCTAATTCTTTATTGGAAGACTCATGGCCAGACCCAAGGTTGCATGAGCAGTTGGACATAAGGGATCGCTTCGCATGGCCAGATCCCACAAGGTCGCATGCTAGGTCCTGATTAATTCTCTATTGGCCAATTCTATCCGTTCGAGACTATGGGATTCCACAACTGGGCCATGGATCATGGTTAGAGTTGATGATTCACTGCCATGTCATCCCTAAGCGAGTGGGCTTGGACTTTGGTCTATCTCCTAAAACCCTAGCCCGCCTAGGTAACTTGTTGCCCAAGAACTACGTCAGGCTTGATCCCTATAAATATGGTACGTAGGCACCTTGATACGGATGAGAAACAGTTTACCTGAAAACACCTATCAAGCTCAGCCACATCTAAACACACAAACCCTAATCCTTGTTCTTCTTTTGTTAGCAAAATATCCGTATTTTGCTCCGATAATCCAGCAAACCTCCAAAATATTGTTATACAATATTCTCCCTATAACATTTTGCGCTAGAAGGAGGGCAAGTCATTGAGTTGGGAGAAGCGATGACTAAATCACACAAAAAGAAGAACGATGGAGAGACCCCGGGATCGCATAAGGTTAACAAGGACGATCCCCTGACGAGGGACCCCTCAGAGGATGAGGTGTCCAAGGACAACTCTAAGACTGGGTACAAGGAGGAGCACAATGCCCCAGTACAGAGGGTGGCGTTGACCAACGAGGTTATGTCTTTTCTAAAAGGCCTCGGCGAACAAGTGACCGCTGTACATGAGAGGGTCGCAAAAGTGGAGAAGCGCTATAGTTCTAGAGGATCGAAGAGGAATGCAAGGACAGGTGGTCGAACACATCAAGGGGAAGGAAGCAAACTCCCTACCAAGAAACTCATTGATGACTTCGAGGATGTCCTAACAGATCAAACAAACCCTGACTGGAATGAGGAAGAGGATTCGCTAGAAAAGAAAGGAGGATCGCATGACATGGTCGCCTCATCTGAGGGGAGATCGGTCAGTGTTTTTGACCGCCTCGGAAAGAAGCTAACTGAACATGACCTTCGTCTAAAATTAGAAAAGGTTAATGCACCTCGGAATGAAGAATCTAAGAATAGAAGCAAGGGCACTCATCGACCATTATCTCCTCATCGAGATCGCGAGCGGTCATATCGTCGCGATGACAGACCCCCCTCTCCTCGTAGAGAGCGTGAGCGGTCCCATCGTCGCGATGACAGACCCCCGTCTCATCGAGACCAAGAACGATCTCAATACCATGAAGAGGATCGTAAAAAGAAGGATCGCAGGAATGACCAGGAGGAGTCTAGCGTCCCAAAAAAGACTCAGTCACACCATGGAAGTACTAGAGGTAAAAAGGAGGGTGACAAGGAGGCCAAAGTAGGAGACTATAAGCTGGAGGAGTTGAAAAAGGCCTTGGATGCAATGAACAATGAGAAATGGATCTTTAGCACTATGGGCTCTTCTTCGCCCTTTACCCACGAAATTCGAACCGCGCCACTTCCTGCGGTGTTTCGAGGGCATCATTCGGACATGACCTATAATGGAGATACTGATCCAGCGGAGTTCGTAATTCGGTTTAAAAATGAGATGGATGTCTACCAGGTCTCGCATCTGGCGAGGTGCAGATTGTTCGCATCTGGCATTGATTGTCATTGATTCTTGGGAGCAATTCGTGGACATCTTCATCAAACAGTTCCTGTCCTCAATGCTCTACGCACCCCCTGTGTCTACCTTGGCAAACATAAAACAGAAGGAAGGAGAAACCCTTCATAATTATTTCAAGAGGTTCAATGTTGAGGTGCCTCGCGTACGAGGTGCAAATGATGAAGCTGTAAAAAATTTCCTCATCGCTGGAGTGAGGGAAGGTACTGAATTTTGGAAAAAGTTACAAGAGCAAACCCCTAGCACTCTTTCTGAATTGCATAGAGTCGCTGAGCCTTTCAAGCGTGTCGAGAAGTCACTTGCAGATCTGAAGAAGAATAATGAAAGGAGTAGCAGTTGGAGTAGGAATAGGGGAGTAAAAAGAAAGGACTCCAGAAGTCCGAGGCGAAGACGGGATCGAAGTCGAAGCCCCAGCCCAAAAAGGAGAGATCGCGATCCTTTGAGGCGATCCCCTCCTCGAGCTCGCCCTGCGAGGAGTGAAGATAAGTTTATTCCTCTGGTCGCCCCAATTGATCACATCTATGCAGTCAATGCAAACAAGGGGGTATTCAGGAAGCCTCCACCGATGGGTTCGAATGGGACTGTAGACACTAGCAGATATTGTGCCTTTCATGAACAAACAGGGCATGATACAACAACTTGCCGGGAGCTCAAACAGCAAGTGGATCAGTTAATTCGTGATGGAAAGTTAACTGAGTGGGCAGTTCGCGAGGTGAAAAAGCATAATCCCAAGTCTGGCCTTGGTTATAATCAAGCCCCCCCACCTGAACAGAATCCAGTCATTAAGGAAAGGGAAACGCGAGACGGGAGTATTCATGTGATAATTGGAGGACCCCGCATCGGGGGAGATAGCAATAGGGCTAGAGAAAGATATGCTCGCGAAGCCAAGGAGCGACCTCTCACCAATATTCATCACCTGCAGGAATGACCCCCAAAGCTCTTCAAGGGGGAAGATACAAATATCATGTTCACTGAAGAAGATGCGAAGTGGGTCCACCACCCTCATTCCGATGCCCTCGTTATTCGAATTCGCATTGGATCGCAGAATGTTCACAGGGTCCTTGTGGACAATGGAAGCGTAGTGAATGTCCTAACATACGAGGTCTACCAGAAAATGGGATTCGTGGACAGAGACCTTATCCCTACCATAGGGCATCTTTACAGTTTTACTGGAGCTTCAGTCAATGTCAAGGGTCTCATAAGGCTCCCTGTCACTTTAGGGGACGAGCCCTATATTACTACCCAAATCGCAGACTTTATGGTGGTTGATCAACCTTCAGCCTATAATGCTATCGTAGGGAGGCCAATACTCAAAGAAATGAGGGTGGTTACTTCTATTTACCATCTCTCTATGAAGTTCCCTACCCCGAATGGAGTCGGATGCATTAGGGGGGCACAACATGAATCTCGTGAATGCTACAACAAGGCCCTCAAGTCAGCAGAAAAAGGGAGTAATTCTATGACAGATAAGATGGAATGCGAGGAGGAAAGCAGGCCTCGCAAGATAACCTTTGTACCTCCAACAGATTGTAACATGATCTCAATTGAGGAACTCCCAGCTGACTATTTTGATAATTTGGGAATTCAAGTAGAACCAGTCCCTTGGGCTTTGATGATGGGAACCTCGCGGCCAGAAATGGTTCTCCAGGAAGGGATCGTGGAAGAGGCTACGGATAGTGATAGCGAGGAGAGCCCGGAACAGGCTGTTGTGCGAGCCCGAAAGGGAAAATGGGTTCGCAAGGAAACATCTACACTGACAGAACTGCCAAATGGAATTACACAGACAACAACTGTTGTTAAGGAGTATGGGCACGCGGGTACCAACCCCTACGAGGCAGAATCAAGTCAAACTCGTGGGTATAATCTAGATCTTGATCCTCGCATCCCAGAACATGTGGAGCGAGCCGGGGCAGCTGAAGACACAATTCATGTCCTCGTTGATGAGCAGGACCCATCAAAAGTGTTGAAAATAGGGTCGCAACTCAATCCTGATTTGAGAGAAAGGCTGGTTACTTTTCTGAAGACAAACCTTGACGTGTTCGCCTGGTCACATGAAGATATGGTTAGGATCGATCCTAATGTAATGTGTCACAAGCTAAACTTGGATCCAAGCAAGAAGGGAGTCAGACAGAAAAGGCGACCCATAAGTGGAGAACGGACTGAGGCTCTAAAAGCAGAAGTGGATAGACTCCTCGAGGTAGGGCTCGTTAGGGAATCATTCTACCCTGATTGGCTCGCGAACCCAGTCCTCGTGAAGAAGCCAAATGGAAAGTTGAGGACATGTGTAGACTTTACTGACCTCAACAAACATTATCCCAAAGATAGTTTTCCATTACCAAGGATCGACCAGTTAGTGGATGCAACAGCAGGGCATGCACTTCTTTCTTTCATGGATGCTTACTCTGGATACAACCAAATACCCATGTATGGTCCTGATCAAGAGCACACCTCATTTATCACAGATAGAGGTCTCTACTGCTACATAGGGATGCCCTTCGGTCTCCTTAATGCTGGGGCTACCTACCAGAGGCTCGTTAATATGATGTTCGAGAAACAAATTGGCAAGACAATGGAAGTCTATGTAGATGACATGTTGGTCAAGTCTAAGGAAGCTGGGGATCATATCTCTCACCTCGCAGAGATGTTTGATATATTAAGGAAGTACAGAATGAAGCTCAACCCCCAAAAGTGTGTCTTTGGAGTCGAATCTGGAAAGTTTTTGGGATTCATTGTCAACCACAGAGGAATCGAAGCGAACCCTGCAAAAATAAAGGCTTTAATAGACATGCGATCCCCAAGAAGCGTGAAAGAAGTTCAGAGTTTAACAGGAAGGATCGCAGCTCTCAATCGGTTCGTTTCCAAATCATCAGATAAGTGCCATGAGTTCTTTAAGGCCATTAAAAAGGTGGGAAAAAACTTTGAATGGACATTGGAATGCGAGGAGGCTTTTCAGAAGATAAAGGAACACCTGGGCTCGCCACCACTTCTCTCGAAGCCCCTTAAAGAAGAGGTCCTCATTGTCTACCTCACTGTGTCTGAACACGCGGTCAGTGCAGTATTGGTTCGCGAAGAGGGAAAGGTTCATTATCCAGTCTACTATGTCAGTAAAAGAATTTTAGATGCTGAAACTCGATATACAAACATGGAGAAGCTAGCCTATGCCCTGGTCTTGGCCTCGCGGAAGTTAAGGCCCTATTTTCAGGCTCACAGCATTGAGGTTCATACTGCCTACCCACTGAGGCAAGTAATGCACAATCCAGAGTCTTCAGGGAGATTGTTAAAATGGACAGTAGAGCTTAGTCAGTTCGACATCGAGTTTAAGCCTCGCGGCCCTATAAAAGGACAGGCACTTGCGGATTTTATCTTGGAGTTTCCTCCCCAATCCAAGGGAGATGACTGGGCCATCATAGCAGCACCAGAAAAAACAGTTACCGAGGACAAAAAAGAAAATTTGGCCTCGTGGTGGGAGCTATACGTAGATGGGGCATCTAACAAGGAAGGAGCCGGGGCCGGCAACGAGTTGGTAACTCCAGAGGGTCGTAAGTTACAAAGTGCAGTACACTTCGCTTTCGAAGCCACCAATAACGCAGCCGAGTACGAAGCCCTCATTATTGGTCTCAAACTGGCACTGGAAATGAAGGTAGAGAACCTCACAGCTTACAGCGATTCCATGCTGTTAACATATCAACTCTGGTGTGGGTGGCAAGCTAGAGGTGAGCAGATTGAGCTATATCTGCGATGTGCACAGAGGTTGATGAAAAAATTTAACAATGTCAAGATGGTCCATATCAGAAGAGAAAAGAATCAAGGAGCAGATGCACTGGCAAAATTGGGGTCGCGTCGTGAGGCTACATTACTTGGAATTATCCCATTTGAAATTCAGATAAAGCCTTGTGTACCGGAGGAGTTCGTTATGGAAGTAGCGACCCCAGAATTGACTTGGATGACTCCAATATGGGAATATGTGAAAAATGGAGCTTTGCCTCAAGACAAGAAAGAAGCAAGGAAGATTAAATATCAGGCGGCTCGCTATGTCATTTATGACGAAGTCTTGTATCGAAGAGGGTTTAACATCCCACTCCTGTGGTGTGTAGATGGGGAAGAGTGTAATTACATTCTCAGAGAGTCCATGAAGGGATATGCGACAATCACACAGGGGGTAGTTCGCTGGCCCAGAAAATTCTTCGCCAAAGGTATTATTGGCCTACGCTGAAAAGGGATGCATTTGAGTTTTCAAGAAAATGCGATGCCTGTCAAAGGATCGCTAACTTCAGCAACGTTCCTGTCTCTCAGCTTACTTCGCTAACGAGCCCATGGCCCTTTGCTATGTGGGGGATCGATTTAATTGGAGAACTCCCAAAGGGGAAAGGGGGCTTAAATATGCAGTAATGGCTGTTGATTATTTCACCAAGTGGGCAGAGGCCGAGCCACTTGCTACTATCACTGCAAAGAAGCTCAAGGACTTCGTTTACAGGGCAATTGTGTGTCGTTATGGGATCCCCTATCAACTCATTTCGGATAATGGAAAGCAATTTGACAGCAAGGAAATGAAAGAATTCTGTGAAAATCTGGGGATAAAAAAGAGTTTCTCTGCTGTGAGCCATCCTCAGACGAATGGCCAAACCGAAGCCATAAACAAAATTATAAAGCACACTTTGAAAGCTAAACTGGAAGAGAGCAAAGGCAATTGGCCTGAGGAGTTACCTAGGGTCTTGTGGTCATACAACACGACCCCACGAACCACTACTGGGGAGACCCCCTTTTCTTTGACCTATGGTTGTGAAGCCATGGTTCCGGTGGAAGTAGGATCAGGATCGTTCAGAAGGGAACACTACGATCCCGATGAAAACGAGGTCAATCACAGACTCTATCTGGACATGGTAGAGGAAACGAAAAGCGAGGCCCAGCTACGCCTCGCAGCCTACCAACAAAGGACAGCTAGGTACTACAATGGGAAAGTCAAAGCACGATCTTTACAAACAGGCGACCTAGTGCTTAGAAGGGTCATGCCTAACACTAAGGTTCCAGGTCATGGAGTTTTTGGTGCTAACTGGGAAGGACCTTACAAGATCTATGCTACTCTTTCAGAAGGAACCTATTATCTCACGGACATGAAAGATAAGGTTATTCCGCGAGCTTGGAATGCGGAGCATCTGAGAAAATACTATCAGTAAGGGCCACGCCCCTGGTAGCCTCTCTCTACTACTACTTAGCATGAATAATTCATACAAAGTACTGGGGGGTAGTGATCATATAGACACCTCCCCTTTATGATGTAATGATTTCTTGGGCCTCGCCCCACTTGTTAACATTTGGGCCTCACCCCACAGTTCATTTTAGGGCCTCGCCCCTACTTGTCAAATTTGGGCCACGCCCCTATCAATAAAACTTTGGGCATCGCCCCTACTGTTTTCATCATACGAGTACGTTTGCTTTATGAATTATGTTTTATTTTGCATTCAAAATAAATTTGCTTGTCTGTTAGCACCTACACTTTAAGGTCCAAGCCATCTCAACGATGCTGGGATCGTACTTGAGACTACTTCAAGGTGACAGTTCATAACTGTTATTATCTACAACGAGTCTAAGCAAAAGGAATACAAATCTAAAGCTATTCAAGGCACTTCGCATCTGCGAACACAGATTACATCTCAACATTTTGAAGGATGGAGTAATTACGAAGCTAATATTATTGCATATCTCAACATCTCAAAAATTAAACAAGGGAAAAAGTTAGAACTAAAGCAACATTAATGTAAGGATTAGCAACTGTGAGGTCAGGTTACTTGAAGAAAAATGATAAGCAAGAAAAGGGGATTCTTCACATTTATGCAGAAAAATAAACGGATCGCATCGCGATCCCAAAATTCTTGGGAAACATTAAGTTAGGAAAAATTAATATTACACTTGCGAGGCATTCAAGGTGTAATGACCCTAACTTTAGAAAGGCTACAGTGCCCAAATGAATAGTAATCTTGAGGAATTTAGGGAAATGGTGTGTAGGTACTCTATAATGGAAATGGAAAATGAACAAACAAAAACCATATTAGTGATATACTATAAAAATAAGTGACTCAAAATGACGATGGATTTCAGAAATTCCTGAATTTAAATTTTGAGGATTTTGAGTTCGAACGAGCTTCTATTTATGGGATATTAAGGAGCATAGAAATATTAAAGGAATTATATATTGAGGAATTAGTGAATTTAAGTTAAACCAGGGGATTTTTTTAAGTTAAGAGAATGCTAAGGGAATTTGGATTTTTTTTAAACGATTTCAAAACCACTGGATGACGAGATATATTCGAAACGAACCACAACTACACGAGTATGGAAACCAAACAACCAAGATTATAATATAACAAGGATATATACCTCATTATTATTACCAAGAGTGCTAGCAAATTACTTAGGAAAATCAAGAAAAGAGAATTATGAAATCATCCAAATGACATCATCATCCACTAACTTGTTTTAAGGGGTAGATTAGTCTTTTAACCTTGTAAATATCCACAAGCTTCCACAAGACACTAGATTAAACAAGATTAAGATGAGATAAGATCAAAAATCAAGAAAAAAAAAGAATCTCTCCGCATCCTTTGCTCCATTCGGCCTCACCAAGAAAAAACAAGAAAAAGAAATTCAAAACCATAGCAAAAATCCATCATAATTCAAGGGAAAAATCATGGAGGTTACTTAAAGTTATATAGAGACATCCACCAAGTTTCATAGCAAGCAAGCATAATTTAGTAAGGTAATTAGATCATCAAAGTTACTAGAAATGATGATGAATATTGTTTTCTTAGAACTAACATTGGTTTTATGATTCCTTTAGTTGATTCAAGCTATTGTAAGGTTGTTTAAGCATATCCCAAAGCTTGCTAAGTGTTATCAAAGCTTCAAGAAGGTATAAATCTCAAGACCCTTTAGTAGTACTTTGAATATATGATAGATTATAGAAAGGTTAGTGATTAAGTAGTATAAATGATAAGATTATGGTGATTTATGTGTTTGTAAGTGGTTTGACTTAAATATGGAAGTGTTTGTGTTGGAAATCCATGGTTGGTATGATGACCACATGGTGTAGGGTTGATGTATGTGTTTGGTGATGGATTTGGAGATGAGAAAAATTTGGAAAGTATGAAATTATAGCCGTTATAATCTGCCCTGTTTTGGACCCCTGTATCCGTACGGTACCCTACTGTCTAGGTTACCAATTGACCATGAAATGATAGAGCTTAGTTCATAGATCGTTTTGATATAAAGTACGTTAAAATCTGACGTACGGTTTAGGAGAAAAGTCAGTTTTAGTGAAAGACGTTCGAGAACCGAGAAAACGTAGTTGTACCAACTTTGAGGCTATAACTACCATACTAAGACATTTTTAAAAATTATGAAACTTTGGGATGTTATAATAGGGTGATCAAAGAACCCTTACCAACTGACCTTGTGTCAAATTGTGGAATTTATGAATTATGAGGATTTTTACAGTCGAGAGTGGTTGTTAAGGAAAGAATGTAAATCGTTAAGAACTTTAATCGGGAATAATAATGGTTAAGTCATCAAGACCTTTTGAGATAGTAATGGGATATTATAAGGGTGTTATTATATGAGCGTAGGTGGTTAAGTGGAATATGTTCTGATAATGATCCTTTTTGTGTTTATAGAGACTTCGGGAGAGCCACGAGCTATACTTCCGTCTTACAGAGATCGAGGCAAGATCCTTCTATCCCTACTTTGAAAATTATTTATCTTCGGAATAAAAATGATATCATGGAATATATATATATATATATATATATATATATATGTGTGTGTGTGTGTGATGCTATTGTTGCTATGTTGCAAAGAATATATTTCCTTGATTTTGGGAAATTAAAGAGAGATGGATATGATTTATGAAATATGGATATAGAGATGATTACGAATGAAGCGAATATGCTCTATGGTAAAAGAGATATGAAAGGGAATGGTATCAGTTGTTATCTAGGGTTATATGGTTTATAATACTATATTAAAAATATTCTTTTTGAGTATCAGTGGTTTAAGAAATATTATTTGATTATTAATTACTACTCTTAAAATAGACGGAATATTTTATGAATATAAAAGTATATTTGATTTCTTGAATATGAAAGAGATGTCTGGATCATAATCAAAGCATTATGTTATATATATATATATATATATATATATATATATATATATATATATATATATATATATTTTATAAAAGTAATGTGCGAGAATGAAAATGATATGAGTGAATGATATGTGGAAATGGAAGCGAGAAAATGGAAATGTGGAATGATATTTTATAAATGGAATAATGATTTGACAAAAAGGGGGATAGCAACAAAAAGCGTAGGAGGCTGTGTGCGGCACAGTCCAGCAATCAATATTTTATTTCGGCCCAAGAGTTGCCGAAGGAGGATGTAGTGGTGTACCTTCCTCCAGGGGGATGTAGTGGTGTACCTTCCTCCTTCTACCGGTAGTAAAAAGGATGGGTACGGAGGGTGACTGATCATTGTCATTACGTATTCGGCAACAGTGAAAGTCCCCAAAAACTTGAAAGAAAGAATTGAAAATGGTTTTCAGATTTCTATACTAAAAACAGAATAATGATATGAGATGATGGAATTATGGTTACAGATGAAGAGAAACTAATATTATATTATTTTAGATTTCTTTCCTATAATAGTAAGTGGATGATGTATTATTAAATAAGAGCTTTAGTCTTCCTTAAGGATTATAATTGGTTTTTGCTTA
This sequence comes from Saposhnikovia divaricata, assembly GCA_036435485.1. NCBI lineage: Eukaryota > Viridiplantae > Streptophyta > Magnoliopsida > Apiales > Apiaceae > Saposhnikovia > Saposhnikovia divaricata. The sequence goes on from CM071599.1 coordinate 213,335,140, forward strand.
TATATGCATAAATATGTATACCTGTTCACATTTTAAATTCTAGTTTAGAATATTATCTTGCTGAGCTATTATAGCTCACTCTTGCCACTTATGTATATAGCAGCTAGGTCCCATGCCGATTCTACGCACTACACCCCGTAAGAGGGTAAGGGAAAGGCGACCTTTTGAGAGAGTGCTGGCGACCATCCCCGAGGTAGTGACAAGCGAAAGGGGCTTAGTAGACTTATGCAAATTAAGTGTGTAAGTTTGTAATAAACTTTTGGTTGTTGAAATGCTTTCTGTAGAAGTAATATTCAACAATGTACTTAGTAGAATTCTGGGTTTGTAATAACTGTTAACTTTAAACTTTTAATATTGTGGATGTTGTTCTATGAGCATATGACTGGTGTGTGTGTGTGTATTAGTGTGGGGTCAATTGCATAAGTATTAAGTTATAAACAAAAAAAAGACTCAAGAGATATTGATATTGATCGAAAATTGGACCGTGATGACCTGGATCTTTGACCCCAGATCTAGGGATGTCACACAAGGGGTGCCCGCATCCCCAGTTCAGAGTTACATCAAAATCATGGAACAAATTTACGAGGCAGGTGGGTTCTGATTAGCATCGGCGGCCTCCTTGGCTATCCTCGCCTCTTCCTCCAATCTCGCCTCCTCGGCATCCTCTTCTGCGATCTCCTGTTTGAGGATCTCAGCATATTCAGCATTTCCAGGCCCAAGCCGGTCCCAGTCAAAGTCAGGGATCGCACGGATGAATCCCTTCATGAAAGTGACCTGGCCTTGGGCGAGGAATTTTTCTTCAGCAGAGGACAGCGAGGCTTGCGCAGCAGTTAGTTCGCCTTGGAGCTTTGCGATCTCATCAGCATTCTTCTTAGCAGCCTCTTCGCTGGACTTCTGCAGTTCCTTAAGAGATTTTTCAAAATCATTCCTCTCCTTGCGAGCATTCTTCAAATCAGTGTGAATCGTGGCAGTCTCATGAGAAAGTTGCTTTTTAAACTCAGCCTCCAGGGATCTCTTATCTTCAACCTTCTGGAACTCAAGAACCTTGTTCTTTTTATTCAACTAGAAGAAGTTTTTCGTATGCGCAGCTTGACGGATGAATGCCTCAGCTAAACACTTGGTTAAAGCATTAGCATTCTCCTCGGGAGTGGCTTTCCACCAGTTGGACGCCTCAGCCTCTTCGGTATACTTGCTCCCCAGCGAAGCAAAGAGATGCTGGGTCGCAGTAGCATTCACAGTTCGGGAAGATGGTTGAGGAGGCCCACCAGGCTGCCCATCCTTCCTGGCTCGCTTCAGAGGGCTCGCTTCAGGAGATGTTTGAGTTTGATCCCCGACCGGATTTGATTGGGATGGAGGATCGTTGACTGGTTTGGGAGCTATTGGAGGAAGAACTTTTAAAACAGGGACCGCTTTCGAGGTCACCCCTTTCTTGCCACTTTGAAGAAACGGGGGAGCTTGACCTCTTCCACTACGAGCAGACATGTCTGTAGAAAAAGAAAGAGACAAGTTACGAAACAGTTCAAAAAATCTGGCATAAAGTAAAACAGTTAAGATGCAAAATTAGGTGACAGTTATGTATATGGAGGAAAAAGGAAATGCGATGCAATATGCAAAAAGTAAGGGGTCATATCGCTATATAAGAATACCCTCTTCGTCTGTTATTGCGACATGAGAAGACGAGGCCTCTTCTCTTATCTTTCTTTTCTTCGAGGCCCGCCTCGCATTCGAAGGCCCCGCTTCAGGGGAGGCACATATTCCTACCTTGAGGAATCCGCATTCTATTAGGTTATCTAGAGAAAGAAGAGTCCTAATGTTTCTCTCCTCTGCGGTGGATTTTGTTAATACATCATCGGCTCGCTGTTTTGCATCACCTCTTAAGACGGTGCGAACTGGAGCGACTGCGATGCCAAAGGAGTTGTTAGTTTGTGAACAAAGAACAAAGAGTAAGACAAGGGGTTACAACCTCGGTAGCTTACCAGTGAGGTAGTTGAAACTCGTTTTAACTCGGGGAACCTCGTGGACATAGAAGAAAGGCTCCTTCCATGAGTCCGCATTACTTATTCCGCCAGGGAGAAGGCTTTTCTTGTTGAATTCTGGCCACACGGAGAAATAGACGTAGCCAAAGTCCTTGGCCCCACATCGCTTCAGCTGCAGGAAGTAGCCCATTGTCTTCGCGTCCAGGGGCGGGTATCCAAGCTTGTGGTAGAGTATGTACAGGGCAATCATGGATCGATAGCCGTTAGTGCTAATCTGGATGGGGGCTAGATAATATGTCTCACAGACATCCTTGATGAATGGGTGGAGAGGAGAAGAGACGCCTATCTTCATCAGAGGGACCGTTAGAACCATTTTGGGCACCCTGCCTCCATTCTCTTCGTGATTAAAGCGATAGCATCGCATTTTCTTCTTAGGCAGAATGATCTTGCCTTCAGGTCAGAATCTCTCGACCCCCTCTGTGATAGTCTTCACAATCAAGGTTGAAGACATATCACGGCATGCAAGGATACGAGCTTTGCCTGGTTTAATCTTCGAACCGGGCTCGATATCCTTGGGGTTAGGCCCATCAACATATATAACTCCCTCCAGCTCTGGTTGAGGGGTAGGGATGTAAGGATCGGGCGAAGCCTCAGGAACATAGTCATCTTTGAAGTTTACGACTCTGGCCACTTCGTCGAGGCCACCATCATCCGAGGAAGGCTCTTCGTAGTCATCATCGTCAGAGTTGGCTTCGTTGTCAGCACCTCCCTCAATATCATAATAAGCATCGCCTAATGAATCTATTGGAGAATCGCTTATATGAATGGGCGACATGGTTTGAGATGGAGGTATTCTAGAGAGAATTTCTACTGCCTGAGAGCTAAATGCATCTTCTTTCTTTGTTAACATTTCAATGTCATGTTCGATGTCTCGGTGTGGGGCTCGTTATGGGCTGGAAGTACATCTAAAGATTGGTCTCGTGAACTAGCAGGACGTTTGTATCGCCACTTATCTAAGGGCACCTCCCTGGTATATTCTTAATTTGACCACTGCGAGTCGAAGTATAACTTGAATGAGCTCTCGCTAGTACTCGCTTCTCTTGCGATGTTAGCAGCAGCCGCTTTGCTAATTTGAACGTTGGGCATCGGGGAAGGTGTCCTTGAACTGTCGTCTTGCGACATCTGAAAAGAAGTGAAATGATTAAGTGTGTGCTCTTACAGAAAGCAAATGAAGGGAGAAAAGAATAAATAGACAGAAGGGCTCTATGTGTTTTCGCTTCGCTTGTAGGAAATAATGGAAGGTTCATATTTCTAAATGAGGGATCGCATCTATATTCCTAAAGGAAGGATCGTATAATTATTGTAACGAGGACGGGATAACACATTAAAATAGATGATGTGGGATCGCAGTTAATATGGATCGCATACAATTGAAACTATCTAATCATGCAATTATGATGAAGAACAGCAATTTAAATGCAACAGAGGAATGAAGACTTACTTTTTCTTGAAGAAGATTGAAGAAATCTAAAGAAAGTTGAGGTCGCTGATATTAAAGCTCGAAAATTTCTTGTGTTTGATCCGGGAGCAAACTGACAGCACTTCGGTAATGTGTTTGTGAAGATAAAGAAGGAAATGATTGTGACAGGAGTATATATAGTCATCAGGAGAGAGAAAGACACAGCGCACGTGTCATCATCTCAACCGTTGAACATGCATCTCGAGACACAACAGCTGTCAAACCTCTTCAAATTCTTGGGGTCGTGACCATTCCAACGGTCATATTCATGTCAGTAGTGAGCCATGGCCTCGCATTATGACGTCACTTGGTTGATACTTGAGTCCACATCGCATCTCTAATGGCAACATGGACTCGGGGGGTAGTTGTTATGCCCAAATCTGGCATAATAGCTAAATTGATTTGATTTGCTAAATTAATGGTTCATAATTGACTATGGGCCTAAAAGATGACAATTGGGGCCACTAAAGAACAGCATTGGATTCAGCCCGGTACAGCTACAGGGCCACTGCGCTCATGATTCGGTCTAAGGGACCGCTTCGCTGGTACACCCTCATTGGGATCGCTTCGCGATACCAACACGTCATTTGGATCGCTATCTCTAATTCTTTATTGGAAGGCTCATGGCCAGACCCAAGGTCGCATGAGCAGTTGGACATAAGGGATCGCTTCGCATGGCCAGATCCCACAAGGTCGCATGCTAGGTCCTGATTAATTCTCTATTGGCCAATTCTATCCGTTCGAGACTATGGGCTTCCACAACTGGGCCATGGATCACGGATAGAGTTGATGATTCACTGCCATGTCAGCCCTAAGCGAGTGGGCTTGGACTTTGGTCTATCTCCTAAAACCCTAGCCCGCCTAGGTAACTTGTTGCCCAAGAACTACGTCAGGCTTGATCCCTATAAATAGGGTACGTAGGCACCTTGATACGGATGAGAAATAGTTTACCTGAAAACACCTATCAAGCTCAGCCACATCTAAACACACAAACCCTAATCCTTGTTCTTCTTTTGTTAGCAAAATATCCGTATTTTGCTCCGATAATCCAGCAAACCTCCAAAATATTGTTATACAATATTCTCCCTATAACAGGTGGTTTTGTTGTGTATAAATTTACAACATTATGTTTTCAGAAAGTTTTTGACGTGCATGACTATTCAAAGTCCAGTTCTAATTTTTGAAGTTTTTTATTTTTTGCTACTACAGGAAGCTCTGGAAAATAAGATGTAGTTATTAACTTTTATTTGAGAAAATTTTGCTATGAATCTGTGGTCCATAAGGGTAAACTTGAATTCTCTATATTGTCCTGCTCCCGTATCGTTCCCAATACGAGTTCTCACTGGAAAAGAACTTCAGAAAGAAAAAAATAATTAACTTATGCACAAAATTATAACAGGACAAATATTTATTTGAAGTGCGATTCGATCTATACCAGCCTACAAAGTTGTGTATAGTGATTTGTCATTAATTAGCAAAGTTCATTAAGAGCTCAAAAGGATACTCATCCTGACAAACTTAATAAAATAGTAAAATGTAGAGCAAATGTCAAAGCTGGTACTAAGTTTAACCACAATTGCGTGTTGGGCTTAAACCCAATACGGTAGTATGGGTATTGGTGATATAAGTCATATATGGGTAAGGTAATACTTGTATGGATACACAATTATTATATATGGTATGTCTTATTCACAAAGTTAGGTAATTAGGTGCCAAGAATTGGAAGGCTTGTATAACAAGTATGGTAAGACTTGTAGAACAAGTATGGCAAGTCTTGGTGGCTAAGTTTTAGGTGGCTATATAAACATAGTCATATTATGTTTTGATATATACTTGAGTATTGTTTGGCTTGAGTATTGTATGAGTGATACACCGAGTGATTGATGTATTATTGATATTGTTAAGATTAATAATACGAGTTTGGGACGTGGGTTTTCCGCGTCAAATATATTTGTGTGTGTGCTTTGTTTTATTTGTTTGTTTGAATCTCGTTAATTGTGTAGCCCTAACTTAATAATTGGTATCTAGAGCCGAGGTTCGAGGTTCGTGATGGATAAGGTCGGGGGATTCGAGATTGAATTGTTTAATGGAAGAAACAATTTTACCTTGTGGCAGAGCACGGTGAAAGATCTGTTGATTCAACGAGGGTTGTATGCAACTCTTGAAGACAAGAAGCCTGCTGATGTGGAAGATACAAAGTGGGCAGATATGAAGTTACGTGCAACATCGACAATCCGGTAGGCCATTGCACCGGAAATTAAGTATGATGTTCTTGAGGAGGATAACCCAAAAAAATTGTGGGAGAAGTTGACGAAAACGTATCACTCAAAGTCATTGGCAAATAAGTTGTTCCTCAAGAAAGATTTTTTCGGGCTCAAGATGGAAGAAGATGGAGATTTGAGAGATCATTTGAATCGTTTTAATGGCCTGATCAACCAGCTGAATAATTTGGATGAAAAATTGAAGGATGAGGACAAAGTTGTTCTTCTACTTGTGTCTCTACCAAAGAAGTATAGTACTGTGATTACTTCTTTATTGGTTGGGAATACGGAGTTAGCTTTGGATAAGACTATTGTTGTTCTTCTGGAGTCCGAAAGATTGATGAAACAAGGATCGAGTGACGCATCTGATGGAAGTGCACTCGTGGTGGATGCACGTGACAAGAAAAAGAAGTCTGGTAAGAAACATAACCCTAATATCAAGTGCTTTTATTGTGATGAATTGGGTCATATACAATCATGGTGTCCAGAGGCAAGAGAAGACTTGAAGGAGTTGAAGAAAACTCGGGGAGGGGGTAGTGTTTCGCTTGTGGAAGGTGATGCTCTTTTGGTACAAGAAGATAAGGGATCGAAAGAAGAATGGGTGCTTGACTCGGGATGTTCTCATCACATATGTACTAGGAGGGAGTGGTTCTCGTCCTACAAGAAGTGTGATGGAAAGATGGTTGCTTTACCAAATGGTAAAAGGGTAAAGGTTGCTGGTATTGGTGAGGTAATGATGAAACTTCACAATGGTTGTGTTCGAAAGTTAACTCAAGTGAGGTACGTACTGGAGTTAAATCGAAATCTAATTTCATTGGGTAAATTAGTTGATTTGGGATATACTGTTATGATGAAGAACGGTATTTTGGAGGTCACTAAAAGGGATTTAGAGATACTCAAAGGATGGAAGGACAAAAGAATTTTTTTTGTGCTAGAAGGAGAGGTTATTGTTCGAGGGGAGGCATTGGCGGATGGACGTTGATGTCTTGATGGTGACCGTTAAATCGGTTGTGCATGGAACCGTATTGGGTTGAAGGGGAGGAATGTTGGGCTTAAACCCAATACGGTAGTATGGGTATTGGTGATATAAGTCATATATGGGTAAGGTAATAATTGTATGGATACACAATTATTATATATGGTATGTCTTATTCACAAAGTTAGGTAATTAGGTGCCAAGAATTGGAAGGCTTGTATAACAAGTATGGTAAGACTTGTAGAAAAGTATGGCAAGTCTTGGTGGCTAAGTTTTGGGTGGCTATATAAACATAGTCATATTATGTTTTGATATATACTTGAGTATTGTTTGGCTTGAGTATTGTGTGAGTGATACACCAAGTGATTGATGTATTATTGATATTGTTAAGATTAATAATACGAGTTTGGGACGTGGGTTTTCCGCGTCAAATATATTTGTGTGTGTGCTTTGTTTTATTTGTTTATTTGAATCTCGTTAATTGTGTAGCCCTAACCTAACATTGCGAACACCAGACAGAATACACAAACTCAAATGTACACTTCGTGGCATTGATTCTAGCTTGCGGTACATTTATGAATTATTGTGCCAAAAATTACATATAAGGCTTGAATGAGCCAAATATGCATAGCAAATGGTCTAAGGAGCACTTGAATATTTGCTCGCCTCTTTTGTTTTTAGAGTTAAGTGCCATTTTTTCTTGACTGTGATACATTCAGACGGGGTAGTTTTGTTCTGTACAAATTTACAGGATTATGTTTTCTGAACGTATTTGACGCGGATTGACTATTCAAACTTCAAACCTATATTTAAGTTTTTAATTCTTTCCCATTACATGAAGTCCTCTGGAAAATAAGATATAGTTAGTAACTTTTATTTCTTACTTTTAAAAACACCGAGGAGAAAATCTCGCTATGAAGTATAAATATTTGCAACATAAACTCATTGGCTGCTCTCATATCGTTACTAAAACCATGTACACATTGGAACAAAACATGAAAAAGAAAAAAAAGAACCCTGCACACAATTATAACAGGACATTAATCTATTTCATACGACATTTAATCTACAGCATCTTATAAAGACATGTATAATGATTTTTAATTAATTAGCAAAGTTCATAAAGAGCTCGAAAGAATGCTCATATTGACAAACTTGGTACAGTGTAGAGGCAATATAACAGCTGCTACTAATTTTAACCACAATAGCGACCACCAAACAAACTTCACAGCTCACAAACTTGAACGTAGATTATGGATAAGAAAATCCATACATAAGCTCTACTTATGTAAGGTTATTAGGAATCATAGAAGTTAACTTAAAAATATAAGCAAGAAACCACATTTTCGAGAGAAGGTCAGACGAACCTATCTCTAACGCATACCACATTCATAATGCAACCATGAGATACTTGGATAAGAGATTATGCATGCATAAATTGTAATTTCCAATTATCAATAATTGCAGGAGATCAGGAGATGTTAATATAAGAAGGGAGTTCTCTCATCTCAGCTATAAGCAATACGCTAGTAGTGATGCTTTATTGGCTTACGAACCCATTATGTGACAAAGTATCTAGGTTTTTTTATACTATCAAATACCGCATGACTCTATAGTCTACACTAACAAACACTATTTCATAAGTTTTTAGGAACTGTAACTCTCGGTTGATCTATTTGGTAACATATATGAGGCTATGTTCAGTATAGTTGCATTCACAAATATAAGAGTGCCCTAGATAATGTTTCAAACTGGAGATTTTATAAAATCTATTATGCAACATCGTATGTATGGTAATCTTATTAAGCAAATTACCCAGTAAACAATTAAATGGTTTACGAGTTTAAGAAGTTAACGCACCCTAAGAATTAAATGTTTTTGATACGAAAGGCACTACAGTATGCAAGTACAAAAGTACAAGCTTCATGGATTTTAGAAATAGGAATATAATTAATTTTATAAAAGATGCCAATTTGCTTCTACCACTGTATAGAGATGCAGAATTGAATTGCAAAGTTTAATGAGACTGTTTAGTCTAGAACTTTCTTTACCGGAGTAAGCACTAATCTAACCATCAAATGCACAAGAAACTTAGCAATAAGTTTATGTTCATAACCACAATTATACAAACATATATATACAACTCTATAAACATGATATTCAAATTTAGATTAAGGCAAATTCGTGAAGATTACCTGCAATCGCTAGGGGGTTTGGAGGATTAGCCCTGAAAATCGAAGAGGGTTTGGAGGATTAGCCCTGAAAATCGAAGAGGGTTTGGAGGATTAGCCCTTCGAAGAGAATCAGAGAATCAATCGGACTTAGGACCGCAGTTATATTTGTAATGGTGGCAATTATGTTATTCTGCATAAGGTGAGGGTATGCTGGTAATTTCATAGGGATTTTTCTTGCTCAAATTAGCCCTGTGTTCTCCTATAATTAGGCTTAGTTATTTATAATTTGATAACTCCAGTGGAATGAATTATTTACAATCAATTTACAAAAAATTAGTGGGAAGCCGAGATACAATCTGGGCCCCCACTCCCCTAGCTATAACAAAACCCATCCTGGTAAAGATATGAGCAGCAGCACGAGCCCCAATATCTTGAGTAGTAGAAAACTTCTGAACCCGCTTCAGCAACGCAACAACATCCTTATCCAGCTCCCCCAGAGAAGAAAAGGAGAAAGGAAGAAAACCATAACCAATTTCCCGACAACGTGCCTCGTACTTGACCCGCTTTCGATTAGCCGCATTAGTCACAACCCATCCCGGAACAAATCCAGACAATCCAGTTTGTGTCAAAGGAGAAAATCCTGTCAAGTCAACACACAGATCACGGCCCCCGATCCCAAGAATAGAGTAACACGTCTGCAGGTCGAAGAGCTCCGTCGTTCCCTCCAAACAGTCCAATATCAACCTCTTTCCTTGCCGAAATCCCAGACCGATAACAAACATCAACAAGGGTGTCACGAACAACATTATGTCGATATTTAATTCCCACGATACCAGCACAATACACTGCATGATCACCGATGATATCCCTCGCAAAAACCCTGGAGCAAGCAGAACATGGTGTCGAAATAGAGAACAAAGGAACACCTAACCGATAACATAACACACAACGGTAAGTCTTAGCATTCATCGTCTGTCCCAGACCCGACATGGGGACCGCCCGAAGCCATGCAGAGGTATGATCTCCCTGCTGCGATTTCCACAATGCCAATTGTCGAGTAAAGAAAAGGTGGATTCTATAGATGCAGTAACCTTTGTGAAATATATATCTGCCAATTTCTTCATGAGTTTAGGGGCAACGACCTCACTAGGATTACTCAAAATGTCAGACTCCACAGTTCTATTAGAAAGACTTAACGCATCTTCAAAAGCACGACCAAGACCAACAATACCAGCATGTCATAGAAGCTTAGTCTGCAAACCAACAGACTGCAATCGAGAAGCAAGAAAAACATAATGACGAACATCACCTGCAGAATAAACACCAAGCCCTCCAAACGAAAAAGGTAAGGTGGCAAGCCGCCACTGCCAATCACCAAACCCAGTTCCCGAAGCAGTAACAATACGCTCCAAGGAAGATCGAAGAGCCCCATCAAATGTGCGCTGAGCCTCCTAAAAAATACAGGGAGGACAAGTACGCAGAGTAAAATAGAGTTTAGAAATTCCGGTACATGCCCTAAGTAACAACAACTCACACTGAGGATCATCAAGCTTAGCAACCTTATCCATAAGCTCAGTGGTCTTGGTCACCCTCTGCATCACAAGCTCACCACTGAAAACAGAAATGGAACTGGCAGGACCGCCATATATAGAAAGATAGATTAATCATGCCTGCTACGTCATGACATGTGGGCTTCTAGTTGGCAATCAGGTTACATCTATTTGTCATGTCACTTTTTTTATCAACCATGATTAAATTTTGCATAATTTTAAAAAGGTAGGTGTTTAAAATGGTAACAAAAAAACCATAATGGTTATTATGCAAAATCTAGAAAAGTTCAATGGATTTTTTGGCAGATAGCTCGTTATTTATAGAAAGGGTTTTTAGGAGAAGTGTTGGATTGAAAAAACAAGGGTAAATAAATAAATACGCAATATACCAAAAAATAGGTACCATACTGATAATGTGTATTTTATACACATTTTGTCTTTTATTCTTCTGCATTTTTGTTAGTTTCGAATGTTGTTTTATTAATATTTGTTATGTTTTTCATCTTTCAGTGCCTCGTGCTTAATTGTTGAAAAGATGGCTTAATTTGGGCATGAAAGCGAAGATTATTCAAGAGGGAAGTTAGAAGATGAAAGCTCGCGATGTCGGGAGGTGTTTAATGTATTATCTTGAAGATTTTATCTCGTACGGGCTGATGTACGGCCGTTCGACAGGCCGTTCAAAGGAGCAGATTTTCTGTACGGGTAGCTGTACGGCCGTTCAACAGACCGTACAGAGCTGCTATGTATTAAAAGAACAAAACATCTCTTAACCTAATATAACTTCTAACACATCTTATTTTCCTCTCTTCTTGGCCTCTTCAAGAACACAATTAGGGTTAGTAGGAAATAGAGAGGAGACATTATTTCCTTGTAATCTAGCATTGATTATGAGTAACTAACTCCATTTATTTGGCTCAAGGAAGCATCTCTTGTACTAAACCCATTCAATTTAAGTAAGATCTATTTCACTCTATCTTGAATACTTGTGTTGTATTGTTTATGATTTTGCTTGGAGATTTGTAAGTTGCTTCATCTTGCTCTTCTTGTAATTTCAATTGCTAATTGTTTGTGCTAATCCGTAATTGTTAGTACATTCATTGTAGTAGCACAAGGTTTGGCGTGCCTAAACTTCAAGATTCAAGTACAAATACCTAGGTTGAGCTTCTCATCCTTGGGTTTGTCCTAGCCTCTCTTTGTTTAATTCCTTGATTTGGTTATACTATTAGTGCTTCATTATTGGTAGCTATTATCAAGAGAGCTAATTTATGTGCTTCACTAAATTAGTGTTTTTAGAAGAGAAATAAGTGATTGTGTGCTTCACCAATTATCTTGGTTAGGTAGAGTTGGATATATTTTGCTTGTTGGGTTGAAGTGCTTGATTTGCTATATCCTTGGGTCAAGTATATCTCTTATCTTGCTCATTTACTCATTGTGTTGGTAAATTTGGATAGTTGCCATTAACTTAGTTGTATTTTTGTAGCAATTTATTTATTGTATGCAAGGTGTTTGATAAAACACCTCAACCAAACTCAAAACCCCCCATTTTCCACACTTCTAGATTGTAAGAGATAATATACTTGAAATCGATATTGATAGTCCTTCCCTGTGAACGAACTTACAAAAAACACTACCTTCACATACCAATTTTGTAATGTTTCGACTGCTATAATATAGTAAGTCTAGTATGATAATACACATTTGGAATAAAGAAAATAAAATCTATCACTAATATATTAAAGGAGAACACAAGGGCAAAAAGTGCCAAAAAAATGGTTGTGAAGTTACAGTTTTACCCCTGCATGTCACAAAATTGAAAAAATGTCGCCCTTTTATAATTTATGCTAAAAATACATGATTTTTTTGTATTTATTTGGAATCGAACCTCCAACCCCTTTTAACAAATTTAATGACATAACCACCGTGCTACATTGCATTTTGAGTTTACTTTCAAAATTTTATTAGATATGCCACATATTCTCCTCTTATCCTAACTTATTTTATTTTAACTCTTTAGTACAATAAACTTTTGATTTAATATATTTATATAACTCCATTTTTTCAGTTATCGTAATTTTATATATAACCATTTATCAATCATTTTTATAAATTTTTATGATATTTGTATTTTTTTCAATTGAATATATATAAATTATTTTGTTAATCATTATCTATTACTAGATATTAAACTTCAAAGCAAAGATTGTCATTTTAAGGGCTACAATTTTACCCCTATATTTTTAAAAATTACAAAAATATCATCATTTAATAATTATGTAAAAAATCGTTAAATTATGTTAGTGTTGGGATTCAAACCACTTACCTTCTTCTATCAAACTCATGCCATAACCAACCGTACCACACTTAATTTTGAGTTTTGTTTAAAAATCCTATAAGATAAACCACATCTTCTCTTTTTGTCTCATCCTATTTTATTTTTATTTTTGAGTAAGTAAAGTATTGATTTATATTATTTCTAGAATATTGAATAGATAAAATTACAAAAAAAATATTATAAATGTATAATCTATAATTCTCCTTTGCTATTCTACATAACTGAAATAAAAATAAAATTTTCGATTATACATAATGTAACCGAGTAAAAAAAATTTATTTACATGCATCTCCATATAGATATTAAATTCTTGAAATAAAAAATAAGATTTGATTTTAAAATATATGTAAATTTTAGTTATCAAATCAAACATAATTATTTGAATATATATACAATTTCGGAAGAGAAATTAGTTCAGTGCCCCGGGCCTTACACGGGCTTTTACGCTAGTTGTATTTTAAATCGTAATAGTCGTGAAATACAATTTTAAAAAGGGGATGGAGTTTTTAAAGCACACAATAGAGAAGTTCTCTATTAGTGCACCTTTAATCTTGTATTTTATTATTATTTTTGATAATCCAACCATACGGATGAAAAGTTTATGTCGAAATAATATTGTATACAAATTTTTATTATACTAGCTTATAACCCGTGCAACGCACGGCTCCTTTTCTAGTATATATAATTATATTAATTTTTTAAATATTTATATGTTATTAATTTACATATCAAATTGTTGTTAAAAAATTAATATATATATAATTTTACACGTTCAATTTAATATTTGTGCTTTATTTTGAATTCTTAAAATTTGATTTGGACGATTTTACAACCCGCATCAAATTAACAAAATAATCTTTAATTTAGTGATGATTTAACAATTATTTTTCAATTAAAACTACGCATAAACAAAAAAGAGAAGAAATTGACGATTTTTTACGTTGAAAATTTTGTTCGATTTATGAAATCTACTTATATTTCGTTTGATTATCAAAATACCCTTCTTATTATTTGTAGATAGTTCTACTAACAACCAAATATAGTTTTAATAATAAATGTAAGAGTGATTTTGTCCAAAACTTTGGTAGTTGGTAGTCTGGTCTTTAGTACGACAAAATAAATAAGAACCGTTAGATCATAAAATAAATAGACGAAAAACGATGGATCTAGCATAAAAAATATTTTATTTTTTAACACGTAAAATAAAAAGTGTATTTATATTGAAATATGAAAAAGTGTATGTCAATGATTTAAATCGTATAATTTGGTTTTCTACATTGAATAGAATTATCAATGTAGGTCTTCTACACTGAATAAAATTAATGTAAAAATCAGTACTTATATTTTCTCTTGAGATTCTAAGTGTTTTCATTTCGATAATAATTGTTAAATTATCATTAAATTAAAGATAATTTTGTGAGTTTCGTGTGGGCCGTAAAATCATCCAAATCTGATTTCTAGATCTTAAGATAGAGTCCAAATAGTAAAGATGACCTTTTTTAATATTAATAAAAATTTAAATTCAATTATATCCTTTTAGTTATATAATTTTCATATTATAATTTTCTTTTTAAAATTCAATTCTAGTACAAACTTTTTTATTTTTATCCTTTTTAGATTATAATTTTTTTTAATAAGATTCGACGGTTGAGATTGTTTTGGTAGTACAGTGACCAAACCAAAATTATGGATAATATACCTCGTACGCTTTATTATATACTAGCTTAAAACCCGTGCGATGCACGGATTTTTTTAATATTATATAAATATTTTTTATTTGTTTAAATTAATTTTTTTAAACATGAATTATGGAGGTTTAAATTTTTATATGAAATGATTTGATAATAATTATATAAATGTTATCTGTGATATTTTGGAAAAAGAGGGATTTTAGTTAGAAAATATAGAAAAGATGATAGGTTTTGGTTGAAAAAGGTAATCGGTTAATTATTAGTATTATAATATTATTATTATTTTATTTTTATTAAATAGAAACTCCCGTGATATAATTGGAAAAATAGAGGTTTTAGTAAAAGAAAAGAAAAAAGGTAACGTGTATTGGCTGAAAAAGGTAACCGCCCATGATATAATTGAAAAAAGAGAGATTTTAGTTAGAGAAAATAGAAAATGTAACGTGTTTTGGCTGAAAAAGGTAATTGATTAGTTAATATTAATTATAATGTAATTATGTTATTTTATTAAACAAAATTGTTTGTAGTGTTTT
Source organism: Saposhnikovia divaricata (assembly GCA_036435485.1). Classification (NCBI taxonomy): domain Eukaryota; kingdom Viridiplantae; phylum Streptophyta; class Magnoliopsida; order Apiales; family Apiaceae; genus Saposhnikovia; species Saposhnikovia divaricata. The sequence goes on from CM071599.1 coordinate 213,350,152, forward strand.
TAAAAAAAGGAGAAATTTTAGTTAGATAAAATGTAAAAGATATTGTATTTTCAGGTTATTGAAAAATAGAAAAGGTAATATGTTTAACCTGAAAAAGAAAATTGATTAATAATGGAGAAATTTTAGTTAGATAAAATGTAAAAGATATTATATTTTACATGAAAAGGAAATTATTTAGTTATTGAAAAATAGAAAATATAATATGCTTAATCTGAAAAAGAAAATTGATTAGTTAGTAGGATGGATTTTATTTGATAAGGGTAAATAAGTAAAATCAACAGGTACCATACCGACCGACCGACCGACCGATCGACCGACCGACCAACCAAACTTTTAATGTTTCGGTTTTTATATAATAGTATAGATAAGGATATAATATAATTTGAAATAGTGGAGCATAACTTTTATAATAATATTATTTTCTATATATATTCAACGACAAAGATTTATCATAATTTTATTGCTATAAATTTATAGTTTCAAATAATTAAATTACACGAAAATTTGTACATTCACGTATTTTTGTATGAATTCAACATCCGTACGATTGAATTGTTCAAATAATAATTAATTTATCATATTTTAAGAACTTATTGTGTACTTTATAAAATTTTTCCCTTTCAAAAAATATATACAAATTCAACTCACTAGACACTTTAACCCCTAGGTAAGAACAAAAGTTACCTTGCTTACAACTTACAAACCCCTTTATATACACCCCCCTGCCCTAAGTCTCGGCCGCCCTTTTCATCAAATTCTATCCTGCTCCTCCTCCTAACCTTTTACTTACAGGTGCCAATTCATAGATCTGCTAATTCTTTATTTATCTTTACAATTTTTACTTAATATTTGTCATGTATTCATGTTTAATTTATCGATTTGTATAATTTGAATTTACTTAGCTCACTACTAGATCCAATACTGCTCAGAAACTCAATTGTTGAAACTTAATGATTTACATGTCGTAATTGATTTAATCGGCTTATTTTTTCGATATACGATGTCAGAGATTGCCTCGTTTTAATTATGTCTTTCGATATATGTTGTTACGAATTTGATATTGATTGAGTATATGCTAAACTTGCATTAAGTTGTTTGATTGTATATATGGGTGTCGGAGATTGCCTCGTGTTAATTATGTCTTTCGATATATGCTGTTATGAATTTGATATTGATCGAGTATATGATAAACTTGCATTAGGTTGTTTGATTGTAGACATGATTTCGGATATTACCTCGTGTTAATTTAGTTGTTTAATTCTGTGTTAACACCACTTTACTTTGATTTCCTGGAATATGCTGGTTTGAATTTAAATTCAATTGGGTTTATGTATATGATTTCGGGTAAAATTGTTATTACGCTCATATTATACTTGACATTACTTCTTTTATGCAGTTTCTTATGTGATTGATATTGTTTAGGTTTCATTGTTTGTTTCGGCTTTGAATGTTCTTGGAAGGGTTTTCTTATTTTTGTGTAATTTTATGATGGACAGATTTGTGCAATATAAGACATGAGGGGACGAAGTTACAGTCCTTCACCACCGCCAAGGGGCTATGGCAGAAGAGGAAGGAGCCCCAGTCCCAGGGGTAGGTACAATGGTGGTGGTCGCAGTAGAGATCTTCCTACTAGTCTTTTAGTTCGCAACCTTAGGCATGACTGCAGGTAATTTCTATGTACCTTTAATTTACAATTCCTATTGAAAGGTTTAAATGATAGAGTTCTGCTTTGTGGTGATCTTATTTCCTTTTGTAAACATGACTATAAAACTTCGGAAAATTAATGTTAATTTCGTCATATTGGTGTCTAGACAAACTTTTGAAATATAGGACATATGTCTAGTCGGGAAATTGTACATTTATGATTAGTAGTCTTTGTCTGAAAGTTCTATATATGATACTGGACTTGACATTTTATGCTCAAGGTGTCTTTACAACATCCTAGATTGCCCTGAGCTTGACTTGTACCAAAATAGTAGAAGTTACCTTTAATTGTTAAGTTTCTTTCGCTATTCTTGCATTTGAAATGGACCAACACTACTTTATACAACATGCATTGCTTCAACCTCAAATCATAAGGTATTAAAGGATATATGGAACATAGTACTACGTGATGTTTCTGCTTCATGCAATGTTACATAATCGTAGATTTTTATTGTACTGCTACGCTTTACTTGCCAACATAACAAAAGACTCGCTATACTTGTTGTGATTGGATTCTTTTGGGTTTACTTCTCTGCTGTGTTACTTATGCATTGTCATCGTTATGTAATCCAGGGCTGAAGATCTTCGAAGGCCATTTGAACAGTTTGGCAATCTAAAGGACATTTATTTGCCAAGGGACTATTATAGTGGGTGAGACAAATTGCATGGAGATTGAGATTTACATTATCTGGACTATATCTCCGTGTTTCCTTTGCTCTCTTTTCTAAGATTTACTCTATTTATTAATTGGTTGCTTTTCCTTTTCATTTAAATGTTTATATGAATTTGGGTTTCTTTATTAAGGTTGTTGAGATTTAACAGTGAATCAAAAGATATGAAGACTTCAATCAAGTAGTAAGAGTTGACACATTCAAGTAGTAAGAGTTCTGTTGACATCAATCAAGTAGTAAGAGTTCTGTTCCAGGTGAATTATATGATAAGTGAAGATGGGAACGAAATTGGGTTTGATTACATTTTGAAGATATCAAGTCTTGAAGATTTTCAAGTCATTTAATACTGACACTTGCAAGGTCAGCAGCAATGTGCTTGCTTTATGTGCTTATCATGGGCCTGCCATATTAGTGTCGTTCTTTTTAGAAAATTTTAATATTGTAGGGCTGTTCAGAAATATGAATGCATTAGGGTGCCATTTTTGTAGATTCTATATGGGATTAAACAACTCCTTAGCTGCTCCGCCGTGACGATCCAATAAATTAAATAAGCTTAGAAAACACAGAACATACATTACATACCTCTTCCCCTTCATATGATTGAGTTTTGATATATTCAAACAGCCGCTAAGGTGTATGGTCTTGTCTGTATGCTGTCAGATTATCACCCTTGCTTACCTCATAGAGCAGAATTATCTCAGTTATCATTAATTGCAGGGAACCACGAGGCTTTGGTTTTGTGCAGTTTGTAGATCCTGCTGATGCTCAAGAAGCTAAATATCAGATGGATGGTCAGGTTCTTCTTGGTCGGCAGCTTACGGTCGTATTTGCTGAGGAGAACAGGAAGAAGCCAACTGATATGAGGCACAGGGAACACAGGTAGTTTTGGCTTTTAACATTAACGTTTAGGTGGAAATCCACTATAGTGTAGTCTGTTTCAGTTATGGATTGTAAGTATCCCTAGATCCGAATTGGTGGGAAAACGGTTACTTTAAAAAAATATTTGATCTGTCCATGATCAAACTCTTGTTAGTCTAATTACTCGGGTGCTGGGGGTTAACCACCAGCATAGTTATACACTACTTACTGTCTTACTCTATCTTAGTTTATGATAATGGCTAGCTATATGATAATTTTAAACTACTACAGATTGCTTCAACATGCCAGTTTACACCCCAAAATAGATAAACATCATCGTGCATGAAAGTAGTTTACAAGTTGAAATGACATTATAAAGCTCCAGTTGAGAGAGCATATGCTTTACTTTGACAAAATTATTTAAGTTGTGAATTGTGAATACTTGCTGTTTCTAATGAAAATTATTCCCTATACATTACATATATTAACTCTGATATCCAACATATCTATAGGCCCTTAACTTTATGCATATAAATTCTCCAAACTTTAACAGGGGTGGCCGATTTTCCGATAGACGCCGTTCACCTCCTCGTTACTCTCGTTCGCCGTCTCCTGCTCCTCGGTATTCTGGATCACGATCTCGTGACTACTCACCACCTCACAAGAGAAGGCAGTATTCGAGGTATGATTCAATCTGAAAATGCTACTGCTGCAATGAAGGATATTTATTGTTGGAATCAAAATCTTATGTTTCATTGTTTTGTACTTTCTTTTTTGTTGAAAGTCTTACTTATCTTGGCAGTTGTATAATTATGTTTTTTTTGTTGTAAATTCTTACTTGTCTTGGTGGTTATGGTATATTATTACGTATTATTATATATGAAAATATAAATTTTTATTTTTGGGAACCATTTCTGTTTAAGTTCTGTTAGTTTCCTTCATGACGTTTTTATTTATTCGAATTTGCACTCATCCGCTGTTTTATTGTCTTCTTTTCTTTTTGTTTTAAACTATTTGTTGTATTAATATGTTCCATTAATAAATTAGCTCCAAACTTTACTTTTGAGCTCCAAAGTTATCAGTTATTTATTCAAATATGTAGTCATTTTTGTTTTGTTTGTATCATTGATTCTCTGGTTAGTTTTTAATTGTCACTATATAATAAATTAAAATGCACTGTATTATTAATAACCAAGTTGGATTTTTTCACCAGACTTAGTTTTAGCTTTCCCTCGACCAGAATCCTAGCTTTGGCCCTTATTTTGATCGCTGTTATTGTTCTGTACCATGTAGATTGAACCTACTCTGCTGGTCTTGTTTACCAGCTTGTCCTAGCTTTTTGTCTATTCGCTAAACATTTTTAAGCATTTTTATTTTTTTAACAGGTCTGTTTCACCTGAAGAGAGGAGGTATAGTCGAGAAAGGTCATACTCGAGGTCACCTGTAAGGGAGCGCTCTCCACCACCCTATAATGGATCAAGGGTCCGCAGTCAAAGCCCTGTAAGGAATACCAGCCAAAATCCTCCAATGGCCCGTTCCCCATCTAGAGGTCGGAGTCCAAGCCGTAGTCGTAGCCGGAGCAGGAGTCCAGATCCCCAGCACTACTCTAGGGGACCTGGGAGGGATCGCTCACCTAGTCAGTGAGTTCTGTGCTGGGTCCTGGCCCCTGGGATAGTGTTTATGCTTGGAACTTAGAGCTTCCCTCAAAACTATGCATAACATTACTATAGCCATGGTATGGATTTGTATGTGAAGTTGGATGGTTGTAACTTATGAACTAGGATGCTTATATGTGAGTGACCAATCTAAAATTTTATGTGTTCCAACTAGTGTCGGTTTTTTCTTCGGTGTAATTTTAGAACTATTATGTAGTTCAAGATTCTGTGGTAGTTATGTGATACTGATGTCATGAATGTTGAATTGGATTTGGTTTTGCTTGATTAACTAGCTTAATATGGTCTTGATATTTCCGCAGTCTGCAGGTACTTGGCTATCCGTGGTTCACACAGGTCCTTATTATCCAAGAAAAACTCCTAAATCGGAGAATGTATTAAGAGGCACCAAAGAAATCAACTGTGTATGCTCTTTGTTGATTGCGGCTTAACCGTTTAGTTTATTTATTTGTGCTTAAATCTTTTTACGCTAAAAACCATCTGCTAAAGTATCACAAACAAAATATTAGGTACATATACAAATATTCAATTTTTATTTTTAAAATTTATGTTTAAAATTTTAAATTCAATTTTTATATTCAGTTTTTATGTTTAAAATTTAAAAATATTCAAATATTTTGTCCCTGAAATTTAAAATTTTAATTTGCAAGGACCTAAATAAAAAAATGGAAAGGTTCAAGGACTTAAACCATAAATTTGTTTTCCACATTTGTTACACGTCATCAAGATTCCAACGTCCGTTAGAATATTTTTAACGATGGGATTTGAATCAGAAAAAATAATAATTTAAGAACCCAAAATACGGAATCTTTTATTCAGGGATCTAAACAATAAAACACGAATAATTCAGGAATCTATTATTTAATTTTTCCTTGAATTTAAATATATCAACGAAACAGAAATTATTTATTTAATAACTCCATAGTGCAAAGTACAAACATAGATCTTTGAAATTAATTATTCAATACTTTTTTTTATTCATATCTTATTTCATATTCAATAATTGAACACTTACATGCCCGTCTACTATTTCTATCTTGTTTTTGTTTTTGTTTTTTTAAGAAATTTCGAATTCCTGCCGATTAACCGACACTACTCCAAAGCAGTATCATACATGCTCTAATTAAAAGTCGATACTATTCTGAAGCAGTGTTTTAAAAGTTGGTCGATTAATCAATTAATGGGTAGATTGACAGATCTCATCTCGATTAAGCGAAAATTGGATAAAAAGTGATTTTTAAAAAAATGGGTCAAAAATTCGGATGAAACAGTCAAAAAATGATATTAATCAGTTAAAGTTGATTTTATTAAATAATTTTTTAAAAGAAATTAATAAATAATATAAAAATATTTAATTTGATATCATTGTAAAAATGACTTTTTCATTTGGTACCATTGTACATGTGGTACCATTCATTAGTTAACTTACGATGTAACATTTGAAAATACATATACTAACATTTTGATTGACGGAATGCTATTTAATGGAAAAACCAATTATACAATAGTACCATTTGGAACTCAAAAATAGTGAATGGTATTTCATGAAAAAACCAATTATACAATGATAGCATTTGAAATTTTCCAATAATATATTGACTATTATATATGAGTATCACTTAATTTATCAACTAATTTTTTTAATAAAATCTTAATTTATCATTTATACTCTCAAATTGAATGACTTTTTTTCATATTAAGTATGCAATAATAATATGTGACTTTTTTTTCGTATAAATTTTTACACTCGAATACCAAACATTAGACTAATGATAGGTATATTTTTTTGTAGTTTGATGATGTTTAAATATTATTATTATTTATTATATTAATTTTTTTTGATTAATGATTCGATTAATTGATTTGATTAATGTTTTGACTAATCGATCTGATTAATTACCGATTATCCAATTAATCAGTACAAGAAAATGAAAATTGGTTTTATTATGTATTTTACTTTTAAGAAAATGAAAATTTTAAAAATAATTTATTAAATCATGTTTTATTTAGTACTTAAAATACATAAAGTGGATAATAAAAGAGGGAAAATTACCAAAATAATCATATTTGAGCATGTCTGGCTCTATTTACCGATCTAATACGGCGTTTAGTGTGAAGTATCAGTGGCTAATACGGCGTTTCGTGTGCCACATCAGTAATTGATACGGCGTTTGGTGTGCCGTATCAGTAGCTAATACGGCGTTTGGTGTACCGTATCAACGTTGATACTTCACATGAAACGTCGTATCAGTGCTGATACTCTTATAGACCCCGTCAGGGATACTAAACTTTTAACCTAATACGTTACACCAAACGCCATATCTCGATGTTGCGGCACACGAAACGCCGTATTAGATGATGATACGGCACACGAAATGCCGTATTAGAAGGATACGATGCATGCAATACCGTATTCCGTCAGTATTTAGGGCCAACTTTTCCAGAATCATTAATTTGGGCAAATTTTCCCAAAAACGATTATTTTGGACCTACATAATAAAATATATAAATTAGACAATAAAATAATAGGGACGAAGGAAATATATAAAAGAAAAAGAGGAGTGGCAGTGCCAGTGGTGTTGGTTTTCAAAGTGATGCTGCTTTAAACTTTTTATAAAGCTGATCCACTATCCTATTCTATTCTATTCAATCACCTTCTTCTCCCCTTTGCCTTCATCCTCATAAACTTTTACACTAATCATCAGGTATAATTCTACATCATATCCCTCTTCAATCTCCTGCATTGATTTTCGTGCCATGCTGTTTTGTTTTTAGCACCTGTAATCTATCTTCTTCTGCTCATCAATTGTTTCCAATTTGTTTGATTGTTGCCAGTATTAGAAAATTTGTGGTTTTGTTTTTGCTTAAATCTATCCATGTCTTGTAGATACCCGATTTTCGAGTATTTATCGATAGCCAGTAGTGAAAATACTTTGTGTTGGACTTTTATATTAGATTTTTACTTGGTTACCAAGTTATAGGACATGTCTTAATAATGGTTGTAATCTTAGTATACGGATTTGTCATGCGATTCCTGTTACACCGTTGTCTAACATGAGTATATGTCCAAGGTTTCGTAAATTGGGTGCATAAAGTCATAAACCTTGTTCACATACTTGTCAAGGATAATATTAGTAATACTAATACACTTATGCTTAAGTTTTTTAGTGGTTGAGATATCCATGTTTTATCATTACTTGTTTGTCATCTTCTAGGAATCGTAAACATCTCTTACACGAGTTTTCGTAGAATCATAGTTGAGCACATTTTGCAAATTATAGGTCTATTATATGTTACATGTGGATAGTATATTTGTTTTGTTGCTTTTAATCTGTTCTTAATAGCTGATGTGGTAACTGTCTTAAATTTTTCGGCAGGTGGTATATAGCATCACTTGTCTTGAATTTGTTGGCGATTGATAGCACGTGATATTTAACTTTTGGCGAGCAAGCGGGCTCCTTTGTGGCGCTTTTAAATATTTGAACCTTATAACATGTCCACCGATGAGTCCAGAAAGGGATCAGGCCAAGATATACAAGTGGTATGCTATTAAGGTCACCTGATTCCTTTTGCTGCTACTTCATAACTATTTATACGTAGTTTCTCACTCGGGATAAAGATTAGAAAGGTCACATATGACCAATTAATGATATCTTCAAATTAGACTGTGGAAATAGGTGAACGCAAAAAGACAAATTTATCCTATTATTAAACAATTGAAAGAATTTTCCATTTTCATTAAGTAGAGGTTACTAAAGTTTCCTCAATATCAGAATTCTAGATGCGACTCCCACGATTCCTACAAGTTTCGTTTACCAGTTCTGTAGGTGTGTCTACCTGTCTACCACACTTCAGTTTAGCATTTAACTTGATTCCCACACTTTTAACCGAGTAGTGATTGACACTTCCAAATCCTCTGCCCCACTGTAGACTGGATTGTTCAACCTTCCACAGGCCAGTCCAAAACACATAGCTGGTTTGTTGCACATCAGCAGCGAGTTTAGTAAATCTTGAGAACTGAATCACAGATTAGACTTGTTAAAATATGTGGTGTGAAATTTTTACTATTTTTTTCCTGAAAAAAATACATGTTGGAACGTACAATTGAGAAAAACAGTTTTTATACACAGTTTTTTTATCGTTGACTTTTTTCTAGGTGCAAAATCTTATTGAACAATGTCTGATCCGCTACATGAATCGGAAAGAAGTTATGAATTTTCTCTCTGCAAAGAAGAAAATAGAACCTGCTGTTACCGAACTTGGTATTGTTATACCCTCTTTTACTTCTTTAGATCTTTAATGTCATTATCTTTTTCTTTAGGACATCTTTTATTTTGATGTCTACCCGTGGAACAAATGTTGTTGCTAAATTCCTCTGGTTTTTTGTTTTTCAGAATCTGCGGTATGTTCTGTAGTTGATGTTTACATTTTTATTGAAATTGTGCATTCCTGGAGCTCAAACAGGGAAAAAGTGATCAAGAACTTGGTTACAACCTAGGCTTGTAGAAAGCAACTATTTGCATTTTTAAATTATCCTACTTAAACCACCATTGAGAAAATGTACCCAAGCAACTTAAAACTAAATATAGAGACTAAATCTTTCTCACAGGTTGAGGGCTTGTAATTTTGAAACCTTCAGCTACTTTAAAGCTCATTTAAACTTTTAAAATCTTTCATTGAATCAAAATGTTAGGCCACTACATCTTGAGCTAGACACATTATCGAGGCAGAGCAGGATCTCATGTATTGATGGTTCTGCTGTAGGATAAAAATCATGAACAGGAATAAATGAATTGCAGGAAGTCAGTATGTTAGAATTTATGTCTTGTGAGCTGCAAATGGTGAGGTGATTTTATTGATTACAACCAATAAAATAAAATATATTCATCTTAAATCTCATTATGAGGTGAAGGTACATCAGTATTTATATATAGCAAATTCTGATTTCACTTCGAAAGTAAGAAATTACCTAACCTGTGAAAAACCTGTATAAATAGTTGTACTGTATAAAAGATCTTCTTAAATTAATAGTAAATTCTTAGAAATCTCCACTATCATTTAAATAGTAATAAATTATTTACATGATCTTTGTTGCATAAATCTTAGGCAACGTTTGGTATTGTTAGAACCTGTTGTTGCTAAGGGGAAAAGTGTTGTTTGTAAAGGTGCTTGTTAATAAGTGGAGGCTATTTGGTAATGTTAACGATAAATATGCTCTTTGGTAAATAATATCTTCCTGAAGTACTGTTCATGCTTGAAATTTTCTGTAATTTTATTTTGAATGTTTAATCTATAATTTCTAATAAAAAAATTGTATATAAAATAGAGTAAAGTGAATAGTGTGTATCTGAACTTTGGCTTCTCCGCAAAGTGTGTACATGACCTTTAATAAATGTAGTTTGTGTACTCCAAGTTCTAGGAATGCTGCACTTTGTGTGTTTCAAACAGGTTCCTCTTAACGTTGCACCTTATTCTGCCGTCAACTGTTGTATTGCTTCCTTACCCTACTTGTGTCATGCTTGTTTGGGGACTCTCCTAATTCTCTTATGTTTTCAAAGTTTTTTTATGAGAGAGGACAAATATGTAAATGTCATAAAATTAATTTGATTGGCTGAGGAGGTTTGGATCTTTTTGCCAAAATTTGTGCATTTTATTAGGTGCCTTGAATGCATAGGCAGATTGAAAGCTAGTTGCAAAACCATTTTGAAGTGCATCTTATTCTAGTTGACATCTCTTAAGTCATTATGTGGCATCTGTAATGCGTGCTTATTCTTATCAAGACTAAATATGTTTCGTTCTTCGTAGTCTGGCAGAAACTAGAACAAGAGAATCAAGAATTCTTCAATGCATACAATCTGAGGTTGACGTTGAAAGAGCAAATAGCGGAATTCAATCAGTTGCTAGATAGACAAGTTAAGATGATGCATCATGCGGATACACAAGGAGTCTCTTACAGACCTGTTAGTGCATCTCATGTCTCACCAAGTAAGACATCTTTTGACATGAATTCAATGTGGACTATTTATGGTGTGGAACATGTTGTGCAATTGTCTCAAACTAGTGAAGTGAATATTATAAGTCCTCATTTTATCACATTTGTATATTTTGTTATTTATGTCCACAATAGGATATCTTGTTGCAGATTATTTTTCCCATTACAACTCTCCTTAACAGAAATATAACTCCTTTTTAGAATTTCTTAATCGGATTAAAAATATTATAATTTCATAATTAGTTATTGTTAGGTTACACTTCTAAATTTTTATAAGATCCTTTTTATTAGGTTTAGTTTCTCATTTCTTAGGGCGTCTTCGACTTCAAATACTATAATAATGTAAAGTTTCCAATATTTTAGACTCCAACCCAACACTACACTATAGTACGTACACACAAAATGAATAGTGTTACAATGAATTTCATTTGGATTATATAACAGAATTTATTTTCTTTAAAATTTCTTTGGTATCTTTTAAATTTTAATAATTATGTACAAAAATTTGATATTTTATTAATTCTATTTTTTTGATAAATAATGATATTTAGCTAAGAGACATACTTCTTCCATTACAAAATAGTTGTCTAGTTTTGATGCTTCTCATCCAAATTGGCCAGATTTGACTGAATACTAATTTTTTTTTTATAATTTAAAAAAATGAAAAATACATTTTAATGAAGGTTACATATATCTTTCAACTATTTTTTTCGATTATATAATATATGTAAATTCCAATCAAACTTTGGTCAATTTGGCTGAGAAAAGTCAGAAGTGGACTACTATTTTGAAACAACGGAAGTACCTTAACTTTAATATAAAATATAAAACAAGGGAGGCTAGCTAGCTTGAAGAGATATCATGTTGATTGGTTGATTTACTGGTTGTAGTCTAATCAAAATTAAGCTAAAGAAATTGCAAAACCATCACATTATATATGCTTTACAAATTGATTTTTGCAGCTTAACTTTTAAGGATTTTGTTATAATGCATTTATTGATGGATTTAATTTTATGCATTCACAATATTATAATGTAAAATGTGGTAGTTATTGATATGGAACTTTGATAAAGTCATAAAATATGCTTTTTATATGCATTAGATTTAGAGCTGTAATTCGGGCCGAGCCGGGCGAGTTCGAGCCGGGTAGTTATTCGAGCCGAGTTTTTTTTTCACGAGCCGAGCCGACTCGTTTAACTAAACGAGCTGAATTTTCTGTCCGAACTTGGCTCGTTTAACTAAACGAGCCGAGTCGAGCCGGCTCGTTTATAAACGAGTCTATTTAAACGAGTCGAGCGAGCCGAAATAACACTTAAACGAGCTTAATTTTCTACCCGAACTCGGCTCGTTTAATTTCACGAGCTGAGCCGAGCCAGCTCGTTTAATTAAACGAGCCGGAACCTCTACCCGAACTCGGCTCGTTTAACTAAACGAGCCGAGTCGAGCCAGCTTAAACGAGTTCGAGCCGAGCGAGCTCGCGAGCCGCTCGGCTCGAATTACAGCTCTAATTAGATTCTTATTGGCTATAATGTAATGATTTGAAGCATTTCATGTGTAGTGTGATTTTTTACACAATTTTGGTTTAATGGGTTGGAGATGGTCTTATATTGTTAGTTTCTAACTGAATCTAACTTACATATTATTATGTTTTGTAATTAGTATGCAAATTCAGAATAAAAATATTCTTATGCTACACGACGACCAATATTATGATTGGATCTTTCTTAAACTTATAATATTCTACCTTTTCGTGAATTAAAATGCAAATTTGATATTCTTATAAGTATTTTCACCCTGCAAATTATCCCTTTAAGAATTGCATACTTGTCAATTTGTAATTAATGGTGTTGTCACTGTTAGAATTTTAAATCTTTACGTTGCATGAGGGTCAACCTCCTTCGCTTTAGTTCTTATTTTTTCTATTTATACTAGCTTATAACCCGTGCAACAGACGGTTCCTTTTCTAATATCTATAATTATATTAATTTTTTTAATATTTATATGTTATTAATTTACAGATCAAATTGTTGTTAAAAAATTGGTGTATATATATATAAAAGATTTTACACGTTCAATTTAATATTTGTGCTCTACCTTGAATTCTTAAAATTTGATTTGGACGATTTTACAGCCAACATGAAATTAACAAAATAATCTTTAATTTAGTGATGGTTTAACAATTATTTTCTAATTAAAACTAAGCAGAAACAAAAGAGAGAAGAAATTGACGATTTTCACGTTAAAAATTCTATTCGATTTATGAAATCTACTTATATTTCGTTTTGATTATCAAAATACCCTTCTTATTATTTGAAGATAGTTCTACTAACAATCAAATATAGTTTTAATAATGAATGTAAGAGTGATTTTTTCTAAAACTTTGGTAGACATAAAACTTTGGTAGTCGGTAGTCTGGTCTTTAGTACGACAAAATAAAAAAGTACCGTTGGATCATAAAATAAATAGATGAAAAATGATAGATCTAGCATAAAAAATATTTTATTTTTTAACATGTAAAACTAAAAAGTGTATTTATATTGAAATATATAAAAGTGTATGTCAATGATTTAAATAATATAATTTGGTTTCTACATTGAATAGAATTATCAATGTAGGTCTTCTGCACTGAATAGGATTAATGTAAAAATTCGTAATTTGGTTTTCTACATTTAATAGGATTATCTGAATAGAATTAATGTAAAAATTCGTAATTATATTTTCTCTTGATATTATGAGTGTTTCTAGTTCGATAATAATTGTAAAAACATCACTAAATTAAAGATAAGTTTGTGAGCTTCTCGTGGGCCGTAAAATCATCCAACTTTTATTTTTAGATCTCAAGATAGAGTCCAAATAGTAAATATGAACTTTTTTAATATTAATAAAAAAATAAATAAAATTCAATTGTATCCTTTTTTAATTATATACATTTCATATTATAATTTTCTTTTTAAAATTCAATTCTTATACAAACTTTTTAATTATATTCTTTTTAGATTATAATTTTATTTTTAATATGATATAATCTTGATCGTCTATTTTTAAAAATATTAAATTCGACGGTTGAGATTATTTTGGTAGTACAGTGACCAAACCAAAATTATGGATAAGATCCCTCTTACGCTTATTATATATAAGGGGTGAAACACGAAAATACCTCTTTTTTGGAACAAAATGCCCAAATTACCTGTAGGCGGTCCGGGACAACCAAAATACCCGTCGAATACGCATGTGGAATTTGCGTATTCATTCCAGGAAAAAATACGCATTCACCACATGCGTATTCTTTATTATTTTTTTAGATTATGCATAGGCTACACATGGTAACCATGTGAATGTCCATATTTGAGTTTTGTTTAGTTTTTACTTTGAAAGCTATACGCATGTATTATTTGCGTGATCCATTTTTTTTTATAAAAAAATATAAATATATACGTATGTGCCACTTGCGTGGCCTTCATAAAAAATGGGGTGTTTGTATGCGCATGTTGTATATGCGTATTCGACAGGTATTTTGGGCGGAGCTTCCCGCCTATAGGCATTTTGGGCAGTGGGTTCTCAAAAGTAGTGTAATTTGATCATTTTTTTCATATATAAGGATATAATGTCATATATCATATATAATACGATTTATAAGCAAAATTAGTATTTATTATTTTTTACCATGCACTTATTATATGGGATTTCATACTTAAAGTGACAGACTTTTATACAATATTATTTAATGATAAAATTAAAGGGATATAAATTAAAAAGAATAAGGTTGTTAAGCTCAAAACACCCTAAATATTATATAATGAAGAATTTAAACTACTATTCATTAATGTATTTAAAACACATTTATTTTTAAATTTAAAATTATAATGCGTTTCACTTTGTTATGTACACAAGTTTATATTTTCTTATGCCATTTACATTTTCTTTATCATTTTCAGTTAATGTTTATATAATTTTTTATGTGCTATAGTGGTATTAATCTTTCTATATTCATCAAAATTTATTTATTACTAACAATGTATATAAACTTAAAAAGTTGTGCAATATGTATTATCTATAAGTTATTATTAAAATATATATTATGTTTTTTTGCCAAGTATCAAACTTTCGTTATATAAAATATATTTTAGTTTATTTCTAGTTGCCAATATAGATCCTATGTATTATTTTATACATAAATACTCCCTTTTTTCCATATTATTTAAGTCACTTCTTTTTGCACTCTTTTCAAGAATTGTGAAAGAGGTGCTCATAATATATATTTTCTTCGTTTTTTACATTTTTATACAAAACGAAAAATTGAAAAAACAATTTGTGTACGTTTTTCTTTTAATATTTTTTTAACATAATAGATATACTCAACAATTTGTGTAAAATGTATATTGATTGTAAAAACAATAGTCTTGTTCAGCAAGTATCAATGTTAGATCTTTTTTGGTTATGGCAACAACCAAATGCTAGTAGATAAATATTATATTTTCTGTATTTTCCATAAATGTTCCTATAATTATATTACTAATAAATAAGTATAATGTGAGTTTTTAGTTTATTCACATCTAATAAACACTTGCTCTCTTCTCTAAATAATTATATCATTTATTTTCTTGTAGTTGCTAGGAGATCCGACCTCTACTTTCATCTCTTAATAATAAGTTAATATGGCATTTCTTGTAGTCTTAAAGAATCGAACACTTGATCTCTCAAAAAATTTAAAAGTAGAGCATCTATGGACTATGAAGCATCTTTTAGTTGTAAATCTATTAGTAGTGGTTCTTATGGTCATGATGCATTTGGCAGTAGTAGGAAGATGAAGATCCTTCTTATGCTTAGGAGATAATAGGACATAATTGTCATGATGTAGCTTTGCTTCACAGTGCTTTAGGAAACATCCTTTCCTTTTTGGATCTACTGGACTCTTCTCTTGTTGTTCTTTACTTCACATACTGTTGTATTTTACAAACTTTTTGTGTTCGATGTTTTTTTCCTGCGAGTATAATTCTTATAAAGCTTGACATAAATATTAAATAAAATAGTATTGGATGCGTAGATTATGCATGTATCTGGTGTGTGACGAGGGTCAAAGGTTAATTCGGTCCTCTCTGCCTGTTTAGTGTGTGCCTGCTTACCTTTTTTAGTGTTGCTCGACGAATGTTGTAGTTGTCATTTCCCTTTAAGAAATGCATCCTCCCCTGATCTTCACAAGGGCTTTGCTTCTGAATAATTCAGTGTTTATTCCCCCTCGTTTATTCGGCTTTCTTTTAGGATGCTCCTAGTCCGTCACCCTCACCTGGTCATGTATCTTAATTTACTCGCATGTATTATCTGCATCCTGGTATTTAACTGTAGTCGTGAATGTATGACTAAAGATTCCAACTCTATGGTTCTTTACTTAAATTGTGCCTATTTTTCATACAGTTCCAGTACGAACTTGTAGACTGGCATCATGAGATTCCATTGCATTAACTTGATCTCATGTTATATATGTTATATTGGCAGTGCATCGTAACTCGTCAAGTTATCCCTCAGAAAATGCAGGACATGCTTTAATGACAGAGAGCATGCGGCAGCCCATTACCACTAACATACCAAATGAATTCAATAATCGTGGTTTGTCAGTGCCGTGCATGCAAATACCTGTTGATATGTCTGGTCAGTCAAGAAAAAGTGAAACCTCAAACGTCATGCTAACTCAGAATCAAAATGCCGGTATGTCACAAGGACTAAATGGTGGGATGCTGAAAAGAGAAGCTGGATATTCTGGAATGTCTCAGTTCATCTATGGGGGTGACAACAATATCATGGAAACACATCCACTCAGTAGTGATGCATCCAATTTATTATACAGTGATGTCGAGTCACACACTCTACCCCCCCTAAATGAAACAATGCTGGATGCAGCAGACACAACTAATTTTGGATTACTAGGGAACTATGGTATATCAGACTTGACAACAGAGTTTTCCCATAGTTCTGGTTCGCTTCCCCTCCCATCTGATCTCCCTACCTCTCTATATATATACACGTGTACACACATATATGCACATGAACACAGTCAATGCTGACCCCCCCCCCCTCTCCCCTCCCTCCCTCCGTGTGTATTTCCTGGTTGCATGGAATGCTAGATATTTGTTGTTAGGTCAGTGCCGACATACTATCTAAATTATCACTCCTTAAAAGATAGGGAACCTATCGGATATATATAAAGGCACTAAAGTGTTTGATACAACAGGATATGGAGTTCTTTAGCTACGCCCTGGCCTTCAATTTCAAATAGGGAGGAAAGGAAGAGAAATTGAAGGATCAAATTTTTTTTCCCAATAGTGCTCCCTAACTTTTATTTAGGAGGGAAAGTAAATTTTGTTTCCACACTCCAAACTAAAAAGGGAGTAGATGACAAAATGAGTGAAAGATTTTTCAAAACATTTTAATAATTCCAAATATAACGGTATGTTCTAATTAATTCTTTTCATTCAAAACCCACGTCCCACTTCCTCTCCTTATGAAGAGGGAACATGCTAAAGTTATTTCACTTTACCTGATCTATTTCCCTCTGCTTTCATTCTAAAAAGCCCAGGAGCCTGTTGTTACTCCTGACAAGAGATGAACCAATACATACTTGGCTGAGTGGATGTTACTAGACTTAGAGCTCATTGGTTATGTATGTGTGTCTTGCGAGTTTATATATATATATATATAGTCCTAAAGTTGAACTAATAAATTGACAAATTCTTTTTGGGTATTGGTAGATTTTTTGGAGTAAGCTAATGCAATAATGTGTTGTATCACCTGATATAGAATTCATAACTCCTTGTCTAAGATACATTAGTTGTTTCGCTCTGAATCAATTATATCCACAACTGGTATGTAACATGTATATTCTTTCCTTGAATCATTTTCAGATATAATGGATAACTACAGGTCTCCCTTCCTAGAGACAGCTCAAGACAGTTTCCTTGATTTGCATAGCAGGGGAGATAATCAAGGTAATTTTCCGAGCATTAAAAGTTTGTCGCAAATGCAAAAACATAAGTACTGAAAAGGTCCTACTCTGTCAGGACCAAATACGAGGTTGGACGGGTATGGAGATTTTCATGGCGACTGATTGGATGATTTCGCTGGTACTAATCTTGCACTCACAATAATGTTATCAAATATGTACATATAACATCTGATGATGTTTCGTTAGCACTTTTATGCAACGCTTGCATTGTTCATATTATGTAATGACTGTTACAAGTACAGCACAACACCTACTAGGTGTTCCTCATTAGTGCTTATGTATGCAGATCTATGTGATAACATGATGAAATTATTTGTCATTTGCACTCTCACGGCACCGAAAAATTAAAAAAGAAGATTAAAAAGGAGGTTGTCATAGATTAGGGTAAAAGTGTAAAAAATATGAGCAACGCGGAAGTAATAAACGGAACTAGTAGAGAGGAGAGAAAAACACGGTAGTAATATTAGAACTACATTGTATTATCTTCTTGTTGTTATTGTTGAGACCATTTACATAAGACTATATTTATAGGCTTTAATCTCACCAACCATTAATGTTAGTCAAAGATTATGGCTTGCCTAACTTGGTTGGTGGCCTGGCCTTGTCATTGCTTACCTCACTTCCTAGGTTATATTTAACAAAAAGTTATGCATAGAACTCTGGTGTTGCATGGCCATTACTTGGTCAATACTAATACTTATTGTTATTTCAGCTTCTGCCCAAAATGACGGTGTTGCTTGCTGTTGTTATTTTGTTGCAGGTTCAGCTGCATTCCTCTGTTGGCAAAGAAACTTTTGTAGATAACAACTTAAACATGCAGAGATTTCAGCATTTAAGCTGTTAAAAAATGATGTGCAGAGGTAATAACGTAGTTATAATGTATGATAGTGGAAAGTTTCTGCTGGCTTTGAGGAAGGAATAACGATGGAAGTTGGAACAAGTGAATAAATCGCCTGTTTGGTAATTGGGTATTCTTTCAGTTGTATAATATGAATGATAAACATAAAATCCTACATTAGTAAATTGGCACTAGTATGGAATTTGTTTTCTATGCTCTAGTGATCAAAGTAATCCAACTAGACCTGTTTTGTTTTCCTATAGTAAAATAATGAACATTTAATTAATATAAATGTCAAAGTGCAGTTTAAATAGTAAAATTTGGAATTTATTTAACAATTCTCTATCTTATAAAGAGTAAATATACATATATATCATGTACTACGAAAGTGGATGAATAAAATATTGTAGTCTTATGCAGGGTAGGGTTTTTATTTAGACCAAATGCAATGACTGAGGCTGGACTCGGTTAAGTGAATCAAATTAACTTTTTTAATGACTGAGGTTGGTCGAACAGGACTTCAAGTAGTATTCATTTTTTTTAATAAATCGGGACAAGCGAAAATTCAATTTAGGATGATGATCAAAATTATCATAAATTTTAAATCTGATAACCAGAATATCACATTTCAAAAAAAAAAAAAAACAGCCAAAATTATCAGTCAAATGCGTTTTTCTCAACTGGATATCTCGAAATACACTTTCGAGAACGGGAGATTTAATCTACTTTTTTTATTTAAAATACGCTTTGCTTGACTGGGTATTTGATATACGCTTTTCAAGAGTGGGTATTTGCACATATACTCATTCCAGGATTGGGCATTTCATCCAAAAAAAATTAATTTTTTTTCATGAAAATACATGCTTTCCCAAAAAAATAAAAAAATTACACTTTTTCAGATACCTAGTCCAGAATTGGGTATGTAGTTGGTAAAAATGACCAGAAAAATTATTTATTCTTGTTACTTAATCATATAAAAAATGGTATTTTTGTCATTTTTTTTTCAAATCCCCAAATTCACATTGGGACAACATAGGATACTAGTAGGACAACATATAATAAACTAGTATCATGTACTGTATTATTATTTATTATTTCGCATTCATAATCTATCTTTGTAAAAGGAGGAGGTCAGGGTTCGATTCCTGTGTGTGCGTGAGTTTCCTTGTATTAGGTTTCCTTTATGTATTTGTAATTCTATACTAGGCCGGGGTCCTTCGGAAACCGTCTCCCTATTGTATAACGGTATGGTTTGCGTACATCTACCCTCCCACACACCATTTGAGTGGTATTATAATTGGATAAGTTTCGTTTTTCGTTTTTCGTTTTTTAATCTATCTTTGTAAAAACAAGTGCCAAAAGTTCTTGAATGTAATGAGTACAAAAAGAATATAAACTGGAAATTGTCATTGTGGTGGCAGACAATCGGAAGTGATAACTTCTTTTCAATTGCTATCAGGCCTGGAACTCTTGGCATCCAGAAATGAATAAGTAGCTGAACTTTCTTTTCTTGAACAATATGATGGAATGACGAATCTTGTCAAAAACAAGACGCGTGCGTGACTCGTTACTGTGTTACTTATCGAAAAGAAAAAAATTACTGCATCAAGTGCGAAAACATATAAAATCACACGTTAGTTATAGTTATCACTGTGAGAAGTTGAAGCTAGGTAGTGATCATGGAGATAGTTTGGCTCTCCACTTCAACATCTTTTTCCTCCTTCTTAGTAACTAGCCTTATAATCATATCGACTCTGGTAACGATCCTTTTCGTAACCACAAAAATCGTGAAAAAGGGCAACAAAAATCTCCCACCAGGAAGATACGGATGGCCAATCATAGGAGAAACACTATCACTTCTTCAAGCAGGGTGGAATGGGACTCCGGAGAAGTTTATAAAAGAGCGAGTTGAGAAACATGGGGATGTGTTCAAGACCAGTTTGCTTGGAGATTCGATAGTGGTGTTTGCAGGGGTGGCTGGAAACAAGTTCTTGTTTGGAAATGAGGGCAAGATGGTGGCAGTATGGTGGCCTAAATCAATAAATAAGTTGTTTGGAAGTTGCTTGATTACGAGTAGTGGAGAAGAAGCTAAGTGGATGAGGAAAATGCTGCACTCGTTTCTGTCCCCGGATGCTTTCTCTAGACTTTATATCGATATCATGGATCTGGTTACTCAAAAACATATCGAAACTCATTGGCAAGGTATGTCTTACGTTAATCTAAGATTTTAGCAGCACAGATGATCAAAAAAAATAATGTAGTGTACTAAATAAGTGTTGAACTATGTATTTAATAAAATCTTCCAAAATCAGAATGTTTAGGTAGGACTTGTGAATGTTATATATGTGTTCGTAAGCTCCTCATACGAGCTCATCTTTAGGACAATATACGTACTGCTTAAACTGCAAGACTACTAGATTCTCAGCATGTCGAGATTGCAGGATCAAAGTACTGAGAGGCACTGCATCATCAAGTCATTAGAGGGATTTTCGGGTTTTGGGAGTTATGACCAGGCCATACCATTAGTCCGTCCCTCAACCAAATCCTAAGCTACATATTCCTCACTATACAAGTACCTCATAAGCTCAGAAGGCCCTGTATAAAGTTCTCTGTTAGTTACTAAAGTTGCGCTATTTGGGTGATCAGAAGTTCAAATAAGTTAAGCACAAACATATCTCCTAGGACCAGGGTTAGTGGCAAGGTTATGATGAGAGCTTAATAATTGGTATTTTGAAAAAGATAGTGGGAAAGGGACCTGTGATATTCTGATTCCCAGCTACATGTTGGGGATTTGACCTGAATAGTAGTATGATCCTACATAATAAAAAAAAAATTATGATTTTACTCGACATAAATGTATGTATATTACGTATAGAGTAGAAGCTCGATAAATGAATATTTAATGAACAAATAATCTCGTCAGATTAATAATTTTTTCCAATCCCTACGTAATAAAAACAATGTAATTTTTCTATGGTTTAAAACTGAAGCCTTCGGATGAAATGATAAGACTTTTACACAACCACTAACATCACCATCAGGAACCTTAGGTGTCTGCATTATTTCATATTGGAGTCTTATCACACCACCAAAGTACCTCACAATCCACTCAAATGCCATGATTTCGGGTGGCTCTTATATTTCAATTTACATTTAGATTATAATTTTTGTCAGATTAAATTACAGTTGTAAATTAATTTTTTACTCAAGTATCTCACGTTCAACATATAGATGTATTTTAACTTGGTAAGTTTCTAAGAGGTAAATGTACTAAGTGATTTGATGAGCGTCGCCATCATACCGGATAGCCTGTTCAATTCCTGCTCAGCCCGAGAATTATTTGATAATGGATACAAGCAATACTATTTTATTTTTTCAGATTAAAGTGCATAAGACATTCCTTTGAAGATTTTCCTAATCAAACAATTATATATGTTTACTGAATGATTTGATAAGTAACTAATTGTTTCTGAACTAATTGCATAACGGCTACCTGAAGGTAAACAAGAAGTGAAAGTCTACAACACCATCAAGCTATATGCATTCGAGCTTGCTTGTCGTTTATTCATGAGCCTGGAAGACCCAAAC
The DNA here is from genome assembly GCA_036435485.1 of Saposhnikovia divaricata. Taxonomy (NCBI): domain Eukaryota; kingdom Viridiplantae; phylum Streptophyta; class Magnoliopsida; order Apiales; family Apiaceae; genus Saposhnikovia; species Saposhnikovia divaricata. The sequence continues at coordinate 213,372,473 of CM071599.1, forward strand.
CATATCAAGAAACTAGCCTCCCATTTCAATATTTTCTTAAAAGGGGTCATACAGATCCCTCTAAATGTGCCTGGCACACGATTTTATAATGCAATGAGGTCCGCTGATGCTATAAGAAAAGAGCTTCACGCGATAACAAGACAGAGAAGACTAGACTTGGAGCTCAAAACAGCTTCCCCTTCCCAAGACCTATTGTCTCATCTGCTAGTTTCTTCGGATGAACATGGGAGGTTCTTGACTGAAGCTGAGATTGTCAACAATATACTGACATTACTTTTTGCTGGACACGACACTTCAAGTGTGTCAATAACCTTAGCCATGAAGACTCTTGCGGAAAAGCCTCAAGTCTATCAAAAGGTTTATGATGGTCAGTGTACAGTTCTGCCTGGTTATACTTAATTTATTTGAAATTATCTGTATTGAATGAACTAATACATTGTATTTTGATTACGTCGATGGGGGTACTAGAGCATATGGATATAGCAGCAGCTAAAGGACACGAGGAGTTACTACAATGGGATGACATACAGAAGATGAAGTACACGTGGAATGTTGTCAATGAAGTTATGAGATTAACGCCACCAACAACCGGAGCTTTTAGAGAGGCCTTAGTGGATTTTACTTATGCAGGATACACCATTCCCAGAGGGTGGAAGGTAATTTTACTTGGTAACTTGCCATTTTTAATGTCTATGGCCAAAGAACAAACAAGTAACAAAGTAAACTTCTGTGAATTCTTATAAGATGTTTTTCCATTAGCAGTTATATTGGAGTACTGTTTCGACAAACAAGGATGAGAAGTACTTTCCAGATCCCACAGAATTTGATGCTTCACGTTTTGAAGGTGCAGGACCAACTCCATATTCCCATGTTCCTTTCGGAGGGGGGCCTAGAATGTGCATAGGCAAAGAGTTTGCTCGGATGGAAATACTAGTATTTCTGCACAATGTGGTAAAGAGGTTTAAGTGGGATTTACTGATTGCTGATGAGAAAATTGAATATGATCCTATGCCTACCCCAGTAAAAGGACTGCCTATTTCTCTTCATCCTCACGATGTTTGAGTTTCTCATATATGTTGGGTGGAGTAGTAGTCGGGATAACAGAATGACCTATTATCCCGGCTCAATAGGCTTTCAGTAAAAGCAGATCGCTACAACTAGCAGACGTGGTTGCCTGATAAAGTTAAATTAGCAACCGCAAGGTCAATATAATTGAGAGACCTCCGACAACCAGAGTTGAGATAAGAATAAACCATGTCCCCTCTGTGGAGGGGTTTGTGTGTGTGAGTAATTAAATTTATGTAATTGACCATAACCGGATGTCCATGTGTAGATAAAGACTCTGAAAGCTCCTTTAGATTGATTATAATGGTAAAGTTTGTCTACAACTTCGTAGAAAGATCTATGTAGACTTGTATAATCACATATATTATCTATCTTAAGTAAATTTCTGATATAGTACACAATTTGTAACTTGGTTTCAGAGTATAGTTTTGCCACCCGAGTACTATTATGCAGTAGGTGTCTTACTTTTACTCTACTCCAAATGTGGCTAAGCCATTCGTTAAAATCACTAAATCAAACCAGTATAATCTTTTTGTTATCCAGAATTCCAGATGCTAATATATCAGGGACTAGGAGACAAACTTTTACATGCTATCAATGCTTGAGATACAACCAGAACCGTGATATTATTACAAGTATGGATTGTGACTTTACTCCCAGTAAAAATATCGTATAATAACAAATACAAAAAAAAAAATTACTGGGAAAAATTGAACTAGAAAATCACAGAAGAAAATTTTGAGCTTTGCGAAATCACGTCCTGAACTCAAGTATCAACAAAACCGGATCATAGAAGCTTTTGATTTCAAGATATAAAATAAAGCTGGCAACTGATATGTCCATCCATTTGTAAGCCCAAACATAGAATAAACTATTGACATGCTTCATGACTACTTCTTACCAAATCCAAACAGCGATTTAATAGCATTGATGGCATTTTCATTAATAAATGATTCATCAAACCTTTTTAGGAGAGGATCAAACTTCTCTGATTTCCTCACATTCTCTAGATCAGGGTCAGTTCGGATTCTCTGCCATGTCAATTTAGATTGTGTTAAGATGCTTTTAAACCAGTTAAATAATTGAAACCAAATTACGAAGACTTTGACTTGCCTTGAAGTCCTCAAATCCTGATTTCAGGGCATCTTCAAGAGCAGATAGTCCAGCTTGTATCTTTTCAATTTCACAGCAAAAGGTGTATAACTCATATATACTATAAAGACGAAATCAATTACTAGGCTTACTAAATTTCGCTATAAAAAAGAAATACCTCATCCCCACCCCGGGTGTTTAAGGATTGAACAAAAAGGGAATAGTTTGATATATTGTTGTATTACTGATCAATGTATATTATTAAACTGAACCTAATAGTCTCTTCCTCCTTCTCTACGTTCCCCTCACATGAAAGTTGAGAAATACCTGATTAAGTTTGGAGTAACAGCATGCAACATTATAGCTTGCTACTGAAGCTTCATTATATTCTGGTTTTGATCCCAAAACAGACTCGAATTTCTCCAGTGCTTCTTCATATTTGCCAAGCCTTCATTAGTAGTAAAAGATAAGTAATGTGTCAGCCATGTGGGTGTATTGTGTGTGTATCTATATGGTACTTTCACTAGTTAGATATATACGAATGGTCATTTAGCAAGGCAAGCTGGCTCACTTTTTATTATGACTTTCACATTATTCTGCTTTGCTTGACATGTAGGAACAGTGATAGGAAGGATATGAAAGGGTAGACACATGTTTCAGATGTCCTTCGATGGGCAGGGGATATATAGAGAAAAGTACATACTATTGACTCGTATAGTTCACACTCACAAGGGAGAGAAAAACAGTCTAATATGGAATTCAATTCCACTTTGCCAACAAATCAACGAACAAAACATTGTTGAATAATGAGATTGGTGAATAACGCTATTAAAAGGTAATAATTTAGCATCACCAACGACATAAGAGAAATTCAACAGAATATGCACAAGTAATACGTATATCAGTAGCCAGTCTTTGAGCACACTAAGAGATGATTTGCTTTTTGTCTGCTTTAAGATTAGGGATGCCTTTCATATATGACTATAAAGTATCATAAAGTTCCTAACTAGCTGTTGTTATTTAAGTAGATTGAGGACTACATGGGACTACTACTGCAAGCTAAGTTATGATGGAGATTTAATTAAGAACAATACTTACTTGTATAATTGTAGTCCTTCACGTAGTTCTCTTTCTCTCTGTTCTTTCTGCTCTTTTTTCCGAATGTAATTTTGCATCTGACACCAGATTTTAGTTTTCAAACAGCAGGTAACATTTATGCAGGTCCAAACTTAAGATGTACACATATGAAACTAGTGGAAGAAAATTAGAAATTGTTTCTCACCTGGATTTCCCTCACTTTATCACTAACGACACCAGAGTTTCTCTCAGCTCTAATAATTTCTCTTTCAGTTGGTTCGCCACCAGTCTCAACCTTACCTGGCAACAGACACAAAATTTGTGATTATAGATATTAAGTCAAACAAATTTGGCCATCAAATCACACCAGAAAACATGCAGGTTTAATTATGCATGCGGAAAACTGATGCAACATGAAAAGCAGGTGATTAAGGAGTTAGAATAAAACCATATCTCTTCTGCATCTTCATTAGTAAAGGACCGATTCTCTGCCGAATGGTATACATCGTCCTTCCATATTCAGCTGCAGGCCACATTTCTGTTCCAAATACTGCACTGCATATATAGTTCATAACTCAGTAATCAAATACAGTTGCAGTGTGATTGTAATTCGAACACAAAGGTAACCTTTGTTCATATGGAGTAAGATGTATGCATAAAATTATTTCAATATGAAGATACTCCATGGTCCCACTACGAGCGGCATATGTTGGGTACGTTTGATTTATATGGATGAGTGTGTATGCTCTTAAACTTAAATGTAGCTCTAACTTTCTTTATGTAAGGGATACAAAATTAATTGTGAGCATCAATTTGGTTGGTAAAGGCTTGTCAGTTACATGTTAATCCATTTCTGTAAATGTTATCGTTATGTAAATGAAAGCATCAAATGGATAAATTAGGAGGTTGCTTGGTTGATATCTAATATATCCAGGAAGTTGAAATTTCTAGGAAGTGTTACTTGATTAAGTTCCTTGGTTACTGGTTAGCACTTAGCAATACAGAGGAAAGTATTACTTCATTGAAAGTTTGAATATTAATCCCTAATACTGACACCTTGGTTTTAGATTAGCTAAGAACATAGCACGCATGGTATTAGAAGTTTCGAGTTTGAACCCTCCCTATCCCCTATATTCTCATTTATTTAATTTGGACACTAAGGTTGATTATTGGCCCCAAAGACCGGGTCCTGCTAATCCTCTAGTAGTTATCTCAAGTGGTAAGGATTGAATTTTATGGAAGCCTCACTGCTCAAGTTCTTACTCTTCTGCTTATGCTTTGCGGTTCTTGCAAGGATCCACTTTGTTTGTCCCTTACCCTTAGGCTCCCCCATGCATGGTCCAGGGAAAATTTCCAGATATGCATCTATTTTGTGGTTGGCTATTCAGGAGCACTTATCCACTATTTCACTATAAATAATCTTTTGCTTCAACGGGTAGATGGTATTTGTGATTAGTGTGCTAAGGCTGCTCAGTCTCATTCTCCTTTCTTCCAATCAGAGTGCTTCGATAGCTAGGAGTTGGTCATATGCTGACTACATGTGTTTCCTGGGCAGCTACGAGCTGGAGAGTCAGCATGTTGTTAAAAATACTTACCGTATTTTCTTGGCTGCTTTGGTGTATTTGATTTGGTTAGGGGAGACGGGATCCTCATTCCAACACATTTTTGGGTTCAGGCCCTTAACTATCCTCTTGTCATAAGTGATTGAGGTTTAAGATCCGGTCAAGACTATCTAAATTTCTATATCTGATCATAATTAAAAAGTTTTAGTTGTGGCACTTCAATTAGAATTGACAATTTGTGGTTAAAAAAAATAAAAAAATCACCCATCTAAGGCTACAAGCAAGTCATTTTGGGATCAACATACACATATTGCAATGACTCATCTTCAACAGGTAGCATTAACCTATTTAGCAAGTAGCAATGACTTAATCTCTTACAGGAACATGAAAGTGGGATACACACACACACACACACACACACACACACACATAGCATTAGCATATAACTTGGAGTAGAAACAAAACCTGGTTGCAATGACTTTATCTCCAACACTAAACATTTTAGTCTGGTCAGCAAAACCACCAGGGGCAATAGCATCAATATAAGTCCCACCATCTCTACCTTTAACAAATTTAAGACCATATGGCTGCACTATCTCCACTTCATACTCTTCATATTCTTCTTCCTTTTCCTCCTTACTTTCAGAAGACTCTGTAGTCTGTTTCTCATCCAATGCCCTTACTCTCCACACACAAGCTCTTGCCAAATGAGCTGCTTTTTTACAATAACCAGTTGAAATGCCATGATTCTTGACTTGGGCATTACTATTAGAAAGTGATGCTACAGAATTATGCTTATTTGCTAAGTTTCTTGATCTTGGCAATGGTGGGGATGAACAGAGAGATGGGTTGTTTCTTGGAACTGTGGCCATGATTGTTGCCTTTTAATCCACAAATTCAAAAGATGATCTTGCAGTGAGAAAAAGGGTTCAAGAATTGTTGCCTTTTTTTTAATTTTCTAGCAAAAAAATAAAAGATTGAATGCATGGCCTTATAGGGACTAGTGGTTCCAAATACTTTGCTAAGATTTATCTGATTGTCTGTAACGTGTCATGTTCTGGGTGGGTTGTGCTTCATTTTACAAAACAAGACCAACCAAATTATAATAAAAATCATGTCTATTTTGCCCTTTATTTCCTCAAAATCTCGTCCAAAGTTAATTTTTGCTTAATACTCTTTCATAATTTTTGAAAGTGATTGGCTAAAACTATCAGAATGTTTATCGGGGGCAACTGTTTCTCAAGTCATTGTCTATTTACCAACAATTAACATCAGTTCGTATATCCTTGCATTAAAAAAATAAACAGAGAGAAGTTTGCTGCTGGTAGACTGTAGATGGCCAGAACTCAGAAGTGAAATTATAGTAGTAGCTACCCAACCTGTGTTGTGCCGGACTTCACCGGAAGACGGTCACCAAAGCTTGCATCAAATGTCTGGGAAACAATTTACAAGCAATACAAATCTGGCAAAACTTGCCAAAATACGATTTATCCGATCATTGGTATAACAAATTTACGGATGTAGATAGTTTATAAGGCAATCATTTTATGAACTCACAATCAGTCATTCATAACAGGAAAATTGTAGTTCAAAACAAAGCTCTGGCAGAATCCAAAGAAACTAGCCAGTCAAGCATTTGGGATAATAATTGCATAAATTTCAAATGAACTCTCATTTGCCCTAACAGTTTCTGATTCAGATCAGTATAATAGTTCTAAAAGTCTGCTACAAAAGAATTTCTGAATAAACAGTATTTCGACTGTTCTTAGTTGTCAGAAACCAACAAGAACACGAAAATGAGGAATTATTTTAATATAGCTCAGCTCCGGCAACCATTCTACAAACCAACTTTCTTCTCCAACTTTTGGATATGGTTGAGGAACAGCCATGTCATCTGCAAAGTATAGAATACGGTCAAGCACATGCACCACAGCGACACAAGAAAACAAATAACTATGGATTTCGGGGATAAGAGAACGAAAAATAAATGAGGATACCATGACATGAGGTGCGATCCTAACACAATACACAGGGAATCCGGTGTAGAATTTGAAGGGCCCCCCAGCTTTCAGAGTCTTCACAACACAATCTAATGATCCAGTATATGGATATTTTCCCTGTGCATCAGGCTGCATCTTCTGTATTTGAGTTTTAACATAATCAAATGGCAAACTGCAAGCCGCAGCAAAGAACCCTGATACCGCACTAGCCCCTGGATGAGACAGAAAGATTAATACAAAAAATTGTAGTCAATATATAAATTGTAAAATACTAGTACAGTAGTACTGATTTACTCATGACTAGCATAGGTTTGCTCTATAGAGTATAGAAAACAGATACTTGTAGGACAATACACTGTAAACATAATAGAAAACAGATATCCTATCAACACTAAGACATGTTGCTGGTGGAGAGGATGATGCTGGCTCAATGATGTGATAAGTTCGAAAGTAAACTGATAAGAATGTAGTTTAGTCATCATTCACAGAAATAATGTACGAGGTGGTGAGCACTTGCTACGAATAGCTTACTTGATGACTTTTCATATATGAGTTCTTTTGTGAAGTTTCATAATAAAGTTTAAATAAATTAGAAAAAAAAAACAATAGATATATAAAGCTGCACCAGACAAAAGAAACTGAAATTTCAATAATTACAATGCAATCTCCGACATTTTTGCCGCATAAAATGCAAAAAACAGCTAAATTGAATTTGACAAGTTGCATACCTAGAACTGTAGCACCTTCCCCGAAACCAAGTTGATCTTTGCAGAATTCCACACTTTGATCATAAGATGCAAGCATTCCCATGTTCAATGCCATTGCTCTTACTACAGTTGGCCCAGCACCCTTCCAAAGTGCAAAAAACCCTTCATCTGCTGTGATTCGAGTCAGAGCATGGAATGCATTGGTATAATGGCGACGCTGAGCAGCAGGTAAGGTTGCATCAGCCTGCATACGGATTAGTGCTAGATCTGCTGGACTACCAACAGTTGCTCCAATGGCTCCAGCAGTTAGTCCACACAGAGCTTTTTGATACAAAGGCAGGGGCTTCCCATCATTAGCTTCGACTGCCTTGTTAGTCAAGATCCTGATGAATAAAAGAAAAAATTGTTAGACTTCACTACAGCTGTGCAGTTCACAACACGCACAGATACTACTAATAACAGAGTAAATGAGTTAAAATCATTATTGAAATAGAAATCATAGATCTGTTGTAAGAAAAATAAGAACCCCAATTCATTACAGCCCTTAACTTTCGAGAAGTTAAGGCTCTCCAAATGCTAACACTCACTCCAATTCTTTTCGTACTTTTTTTCCCCATCTAAACTATACTCCTTTTTTCTGCCACTTCAACATTATACCCTTCTTCTGTGAAAAGACCCAATTACCCCTAGCCTACTAAAATCTAGTATATGTTAATTTAAAAGGTTGGTAATCCCTGTTCCTTGCAAAAATTTGTACTTGGAAGGTACAATTAGTAGTTTATATCCAGTTCACTTGCCTTGGATAAAGTTACTTGTACTTTAAAGTTATTATACAACTCATACTACATTAGATGTGATCCACGTTAAAACTCAGCTAACAAACTCTCAAGAGTTGGAGCACAACAATATCATTATTTCTCTTATATATATATTGAGATACGGAAATTATACATTTATCTTTCACACATAAAGTAAGTCTAATAATATAAAGGTGCCCCATTTTAGTCAGCTAGTAATACACACACACACATAGCCATAGACATCTATTGGATCGATATATACAAAAAACACAATTTACACAGAGCAGATACAATAACTGTAAAATAGAAATTCATAATAAAAAACAATCATAAACTGAACCATAATATAAGAATGCCTCACCCTTATATACTATATGTCTATATCTGCTTTGCCATATAGAGTATCCTGACTAAACATGCCACATGGTGACTTGAAAAATTAAAATTCTCTATTCACATTATAGAACCCCAAATGTCTCAGTTTTTGTTATCACAATGAAATCAAATATTAATAAATAATATAGTAATTGTCTAGCTTAAAACTTTGAATGAAGCATTCTCCAACTTAAACAGTACCGATAATGACTGCAAATGAAGCTGTATCTAGATCATCTGTGCATTCATATAGGTCATATACCAAATATTTTGTGTAAATTAGTTTCCCAAAAAATTTAAATGCGTCATTAGCTATGCAGTGTCGGCATGTGTATTATGACTTAATACTTTCTAGAGAAATTTAATCATTTTTATTTGAAAACTGCAAAAGAGCCGAAACAAAGTGGATGCGCAATAACTAAACATTAGACTGATAAAGGAAAACTTTTAACTATGTATTTCTTCTACATGTTATATTGTATGTCTAATACCGGTGAACTATGTCACTTGCCAGTCGAGGCATTCACATGAACAGATGACAAGTACATGTCAGTCAGAGGCAGGCATGTGAACAAAAAACAAGTGGTCTGAGCATAGATCAGGAGTTATATAATTTAAAACAAGCACATGCCTGTCCTTACATAAAAATTTTTACAGAAAAACAAGTTAAAGTTATGGACTAGGTGCCAGGTGGTCTCAGCATAGATTGGGAAAACATAGCATAGGGGCAATTTAAGCAGGTGACAAAAGTCTAATACTACTGTGTATCAAATTCTAAAGGATTCACTCAAAAATACAACTCACCCAGCACATCCCCTTCTGATGTGCCGTCAGGATCGGTAAATTCTAATGTGGTAACAATAACTGTTTAATTTTCACAGAATTTGAGGCCTTTGCAGGAACACGGCCACCAGCCCCAAGTAGTATTCATGTAGAATATAAGATTAATTAAATAGGGAACTTCAGAAGCTAATAGTTAAAAAAAATGTAATAACCACAACTGGGGAATCATTTATAGGAAATAAGAACCACGGGACTTCAAAGGAAAGCTTGTTTGGCAAATATGGTATAGCATATGAAGTAACAAGTATAATTCTAATCTACAATTATAGATATAAAAGGACACAAACACACAATGAAAATGGGTGAGACATTTACGAAGAAATGCTTCAGCTGGAAACGTTTAGGACTATACCTGAATGATCCAAGTCGGGCAGTTGTATAGGTAGCTTGTCTAAGAAGACCAGCAGATAATCCCTGCTCAAGTTAATCCACAGCAGTCAGGAAGTGTTAGAGATAATTGGACAACAAGGGTTAAACATCTTTCAAAATTCTGATATAATCATAGATGGATGGACAATCAACAAAGAAATATTAAGAATCACGCAATTTTTTTTAAGGAAAACTTCAAAGCCTTCAACACTAAGGTTAAAGTCCAGACCGTTTACAATGTATGATCTTCAGCTAGCTTTAAGAATCTAAACCAGTCAGAAAAAGTAACCGAACCTTGTAAAAGGCACCAAATCCCTCATTCTTAAGCATTTCCCTTGTCACACTAGCAGCAGATCCCTGACCCAATTGAATTCTCACCTGCAAATTCACATAAAAAGAAACCAAATTAAACCCAATAAACATCCCCAAAAATTACTAAATCTGAATCAAACAACAAATTAGTTCAATAACATCAGATCTACAAAAAAACAACTACAAGCCAGTTAGATTAATTTTCAGCTAAAAAAACACAAACCACTTAAGAATTCAAGAAAAAGCTCAAATCTTTAACCACGTCTGTAGATTTAACAACATACCAGAAGCTCCACCATTAACAAATGGCTTAACAACAGGCAACACACCATAAGAAGATTGTGCCTTTTCACCCATTTTTATTTCAAGATTTTTAAAAATTAAAAATGGGTTGTGAGCAAATAAGAGAGGGTGTACAACAAGGGTCGTGTGTGAATATATACACACCACATATATAAAAGTAATTTTAGTACACAACCCTATTCCTATTTTTTGTGTTTTGTGACAGACCTTAACACAACACTCACTTAATCCAAGATCCAAATCACTTCAAAAATTCACTTCAAGATCAAGAACCACAAATTTCCCAACTACCCAAAAACCCCGTCACATCTACCACACACACACACACACACACACACATTTTTACAAGTAAAAACCCATCTAAACCAAGATCTAAAACCCCAAAACACAATCAAACTAATTCAATCATTACATACAAATATACACACAAAAAAAGCACACAGATGAGTGAGTGTACCTTGATCATATCAATGGGTTGAATAACACAAGTAGCCAACATACCAGAAGCTCCACCATTAACAAATGGCTTAACAACAGGCCACACACCATAAGAAGATTGTGCCTTTTCACCCATTTTTATTCCAAGATTTTTAAAAATTAAAAATGGGTTGTGAGCAAATAAAGAGAGGGTTTACAACAAGCGTTGTGTGTGAATATATACACACCACATATATAAGTGAAGTACTTAATTTTATTACACAACCCTATTCCTATTTTTTGTGTTTTGTGACGGACAGGTCTTAACTAGGTTAGTTGGAATCTTTGTTTTTAACCCCACCATTTTCCAACTATTTCTACATCAAGCCCCTCATATTTTATTGTCCCTAAACTACCCCCTCTTCATTTTTTTAATTTCATTTAAAATATTTTTCCAATTTTTTTCATTATCATATAAATACAAAAATGATGAATTTGTTAATCTTATTCGATCCAGAACCGAAAAAATTTATTGAAATCCATTGAAGTTAATTTGTTATTTCATCAAATTTATGACAAAATCTGAAACAGTTTTATATATTATTCTTCGAATCATTATTTGTTACATGGATCAAATTTTGAAATTTAATTTATACAAAGAAAAATATAAATCAATATAAAATTTATTTTTCTGCTTAGGTTATTTATCATTCCTCATTTTCATGAAATAAGCTAGATTTTTACAATAGTAAAAGATTGTGTTTAGGATTAAAAATCAAGATCTGAAATATGTAATAGTTCATAATAATTAAATAATTGCCAACCAATGCAATTATTTTGTCACTTTGATTGTCTTCTACTCAAAGAAAAAGAAAATTAATATAGCCTCTTCGGCATATATTTTATAATTTGAGAAGAGGGAACAGGGACAAAATGGTAAAAGCAGAGAAATAGTTGAGATTTTTTTTTTTTTTTACTAATTGAAATAGAATAGTTGAGATTCATGGTTGCGTGAATGTGCAAGTTGGCTTTTGATATTCCCAATGATCCAATCCAACTTCGGTCGATCCGATCTTTGCTACACTAAATTTTTGTATTTGTTTACATATTTAAACCGGTTTCCTAGCAACACCGGTTTATTTTTGAAAATTAGATAAAAAAGTGTTTGATAAATTTTAAAAATTATATTTTTAAAAAGTAATTTTAACTGAAAAGTTGTTTTTAAGAAAAGTACGTCTTCCCATGATTTTGAAAATAATTATTGATTTCAACATCAAACCTCATCAAAAACATTATTTTTAATAAATTTTAACAAAAATATGCATATATCAAAAATATTACTAGACAGTTATTTAATTTTCGTAACAATTATTTTAACAACCTTTTTTTCAACAGTAATATTGTAATTTTAGTTTATCAGATTTTGATTAAATTAATGAAAATGTATTTATCAACTTTGTTTTTTCAGCAAAAATTTATGCAGGAAATACTTTTAGAATATTAAGAGAAAATAGTACTCCTCTCAACACGGTTATAATTTTCCAAAAAAATAAAATTTGATATATTACTTTTTAATTTTTTATATAATAGAGTCCTTACATATTTAATCATAACCAATATCTGATATTTTTAAGCAATCTTCAGGAAATCTTCGAGTTCAAACTTGACGTGGAACAGCTTATGGCAAGTCCATGTCAGCTTGCTGTTTTGGTTTTTTTGAGTCCATGTCAGTTTGCAATTTTTGTTGGGTTTCAACCTAATATGATATTATGAGCTTGGGTGATCTAAGATATATATGGGTAAGATAATAATTGTATGTGTAGACAATTATCATATATAGAATGTCTTGATCACTAAGTTGGGTAATTGGGTGCCAAGATTCGGAAGGCTTGTAAAACAAGTATGGTAATACTTGTAGAACAAGTATGGTAAGTCTTGGTGGCTAAGTTTTGGATGACTATATATACATAGTCATATTATGTTTGATACGTGAATGCTTAAGAGATGTAGTCTTAGTTATTGTTTGGGAGATGCTTAAGCATTGTTTGGCTTAAGTATCAGTTTGGGACATCGTTGATGGGTCTTGTTTTGATGTATTATTGATAACTGTTTTGATTAATAATACAAGTTGGGACGTGGATGTTTCCACGTTAAATATTTGTGTGTTCTTATTTTACTTTTACTTATTGATCTGATAGAAGTAGAAATGATACTTGAATAACGTGTGACCGCGCTTTAGTGGATCTTATCAACTAATCGATTGGTTGTGTATGTGCGTTGTGAATCTCGAATTGTGTAAGTCCCCCAACAATTTTGGTTATGGCGAGTCCATGTCAGTTTGCTGTTTTGGTTTTGCACCACATCTTGGCAGGCTGTAAAGATAGATGGCTTTGAACCTTTATATTTCCATATCATCAACCAAATTGTCTGAGAGTATACTTATACAAGCAAACACACACACACATATATATATATATATATATATATATATATATATATATATATATATATATATATATTCATATGATCATATCAAGTGATTTAATCATATAATGGTAAGCAGAATATAGTAAAATTAGTACAAAGAAGCTGAATGTAGTAAAACTAGTATAAAAATAAGCTATCAGTTTGCTGTATATAACATCAAAACACACTAGGGTAACAATCTCCCTTTTTTTATGAATATATACCAATACGTGATTGAGCTAAAAGCTCCCCTTTAATCAGTGATCAATACTACATGCAAAATAAGATTAGACACATACACATGAAGTATTACGACGCAATATTTGAATTCGTCATCAAAACATCACGCTAACAAAATGTGGCAAAATCATCTCAGGACAAGGGTATCATGTTCACCAAATGAAATGCTTCCAACATACTTTTTTTCTTATCCTTTTTTTCATATACATATGTATAATTAGTTTTAAGGTGTCTATCTATCTATACATTATATTAAAGCCGAAATATTGAAAATTTTAGTTTTCCTTCATTTTAAAGTTTTAATTTTCGGTATGGTTTTCCTTCATTTTATTTAATATATAATAAAATAAAATAGTAATAGTAATAGCAGATTGCATTATATCACATTTCCTTTCTTCATTAATAAATATTACCTTTTATAAACATCTAAAAGCATCAATTGTACTATATCTTCCAATCATTAACATGTCTTCTTTAATTAAAACATGTTACCTTTTACTTCAAAACATATTATTTTTTCATGATTTGGTTTTCCTTCATTTTATTTAATAAATAATAAAATAAAATTATAATAGTAATAGCTGATTGCTTTATCTAATTATATTACGTTACCTTTTTTCATTAATAGATATTAACTTTTATAAACACCTAAAACTACCAATTGTACTATATCTTCCAATCATTAACATGTCTTCTCTAATTAAAAATTGTTATCTTTTACTTTAAAATATATTATTTTTTATGGTTTGGTTTCCTTCATTTTATTTAGTAAATAATAAAATAAAATAGTTATAGTAGTAGTCGATTTCTTTCTCTAATTATATCACGTCACCTTTTTCACTAATAGATATCATTTATTATAAATACCTAAAAATACTAATTGTACTATATATTCCAATCATTAAAATGTCTTCTCTAATTAAAATATGTTACCTTTTACTTCAAAAAATATTATTTTTTATAAGATACACCTAAAAATACCAATTATTATCAACTAATAAAATTATTAAAATTTTAAAAAAGAGAATTATAAAAGTACAAATATTAAAAACAACACGTGCATTAGACGAGATATAAGTTAGTCTACATTAATGAGCGAATGCTAACGACAACGTCAGTGGTTAGAATCTAAAGATAATCAATAAATACAAAATCCTAAAAATATAGTATATGAATTGTAAGATTAAAATTTATTCTAACAAATTTAAAACCTTCATTACAAGAAGACAAGGGATACTTGTATCCTGAAAAACTAAAAAACAAAAGAGGAGAAATCTAGCACTCGCTATATATTCGAATGATTAAAACTTAGTTGATATAGTAATAATATATTTCTCTTCGAATGTGGTCAAGGGAGTGCAAGCCTCTATAAATTCTACGCTCTCATAAAAATCTAAGATCATCTCATACAATGTTTATTACTTCATGGTGAGGGTAAAATCGTCAATTAAAATAGTTAATTTTGATATTTATCTACCATCAAATATGCCATTCTCACCATTAGTAACTCAGCTATTTTGTTCTGTTCTGTAGAAATGCTTTTTGCATTTTATGTATTTCTTCTCGTGGATTACCGGAGAAGAAACGTCTAGACTGTATTCGTTTTGTGATCCAAACTTACCAAGTACAGGTTATATAACAGACCCACATTGTACCCACCTTACTTGTAATTCGACCTTCTGTTTGTTGTAATTTATTTAGTTTCTTTTGTACCATCGACTCTGTTAATTGTGATTTCATATTCTGTTTATATATATATATATATATATATATATATTGGTCATTTGACTCACTCGCATAATTTTCCTTCCACAGGTAATCAGGGATAAACGGGATTAATGTGAGTGTTGCCCAGACTTTAGCTTCTGTTTATTTTTTGGATTTAGTCAATTCGAGAACTTGTTCTAGTTGTCTAGAAACTTATTAGTTTCATCATTTGGAATTTTCTTTAAACCTTCTTTAATTTATTATTGTTATTGGTTCTTTTTTTGGTTTGGTTTAACATTATTTAGACATTATTTTGATATTCATGTTATTCGGAAATGATCCGAAAAGTCAGGTTATTACAGTAACCTTTTGCTATATATCTTTCAACTCGCATGTGTATTTAGCATTAAAAAGAAATAACGTCAATATATTTAATTTCTCAAATAATTCATCATATAATTACTAATCATATTCTTGAGTTAATTTGAATATTATTCCAAGAAAGTACAATTTAGTTTTTTTGTCAATTAATTTCGTCATCACCTCACACGAACTATTCACCTAACTATATGTATTCAACCCTATTATTCACCATTTGACGATTAAACTTTTTTTGACTACACATTTACTTAGACTCAAATAAATTCAAACATAAATTATTTAGATTTAAAATTAAGAATGAGTTATTATCTACTTATTCAAAATCATGTAAAAAAATTTCAATTTATAAGAATATGTATTGTAATTGTTATAGAATCTAAGAATTACAATTTCAATGATAGTTCGAAGCATAATATGACGAAATACAATGGACGAATGTTATGGGCAATTGAATATTTTTTTAAATCATCAAAAATCATCGAAATCCGATGTAAATTGAATTTATTACGAATTTTACAAGATTGGTAATTTTGGAACGTCATCCATTTTTTTAATCGATAAATTTTATTTAAAAAATTTGGGATATTATGCTTAATCTTTTATAAAATGATCGGTTTTTTTTCTGAAAATATTCTAAAATTTCTAAAATAATATAGGAAGCAAATATAATCCCACTTGTAAATGAACATAAAAACATTTAATGGATTATGTAGCATAAACAAATAATCTTTAAAATGAAGAAGCAAAAAATGCTTAAAATGAACTCTTTAGTTCGTGAGAGGTGGATATGGGTTCGTTTAACCTTTATTCTTAATGATGAAGGCTGTTCTACGACATTGCTTTTAAATTTAAATTTTAAAACTTTAGATTGTAATTAAACTCCATATAGCCTTGTAGGGGGGCTTCTCTTACTAGTAAGTTAAAATTAGTCTTCTTCTATATATAATAGGAGAACAAGGGGATATTTCAGGGGCATTTTGAGCCAATAAACCCCCTGTGAAATTATGAGTTTACCCTTATATATTACAAAATTACATTGATTTGCCACTCGCTTATTTGAAGGAAAAAAATAAGTTATTTTGTGTTTGTGGGGAATTGAACCAACAACTTCCTCTGTATATTTCTTCCTCCAAACCAATATGCTACATTATGTTTTTTGGTATGGAGTTAAAACTCTTTTTACATAAGTTCGACCTCTCTATTATCATGTTTTTACTATTATTTTGACTTATGAGTAAAAATAGTAATGACAAATATTAGTTTCAAAATTTGAAATTTTACTTTTCAAAATATGGTACGTAGTTATATACACTAATTTCAAAATTTTATTCCACTCTCTTATTTTAAATGAGTTAGTTTATTTTTGTTGTGAATTGAATAATTAACCTCGTCCAAACAATTCATCCTTCCGATCATTGTACTACATATATTTTTGGTTTTTAGTTAAATTTCTTTAGATAAATTCGACCTCTTATTTATTCTATTTTAACTACTACTTTAATTTTTGAGCAAAAGATAAGGGTGATTCAAAATACTTTTAAAATATTGTATTTTAGTTTACAAAACATGGTACGTGATTATATATATAACTAATTTAAAATTTTGATAATAATATCACGTGATGTAAATTGGTTTATTTTCAGTTAATTAAACATTTGTTACATATAATATTAACTATAATATATTTATATTTTTACATAATAATCTCTACTAATATATTAAAGCCGAAAGATTGAATGTTTGTCGGTTTAGTTATCCTAATTACTAAAATAAAATAAATAATAATATTATTAAATCTAATTACTAATGTTAACGTAATTATATTCCGATTAAAATTCCTCCAACCGCATAGAAATTTTTTTTGGACTCTTTCTTATGATTACTTATATCCTAATTATTAAAATAAATAATAACATAATATAATAAATGGTAATTAGCCGATTGTCCTTTTCACATTTACTTTAGTTGAACATATTACCTTTTATAAACATCTAAAAACATCTATCGTATCATATCTTTCAATCATTAATATTTCTTTTCTAATTAAAACACGTTACCTTTTTTATTTAAAATTAATCTTACAATCTATACTATTATATTAAAGCCAAAACATTGAAAATTTGTCGATTTGGTTTGATTATCCTAATTATTAAGATAAATAATAAAATAATATAATTAGTGGTAATTGGTCGATGATGAAGTATATTTTTGTGTTCGTTCGTAGGGAGACAGGTTTTATCAATTTTAATTTAATTATCAAAAATTATTAAAAACAATTATTGAGAATTTTTATAAAACTAAACAACGCAAATAAATGTGTTTTAAAGTCGATTAACTAAAAGTCTAGGATGACTGGGTTCACCATGTTTACACCGAAATAAATTATATGGATGTA
The DNA here is from genome assembly GCA_036435485.1 of Saposhnikovia divaricata. Classification (NCBI taxonomy): domain Eukaryota; kingdom Viridiplantae; phylum Streptophyta; class Magnoliopsida; order Apiales; family Apiaceae; genus Saposhnikovia; species Saposhnikovia divaricata. Next base: position 213,390,584 of record CM071599.1, read on the forward strand.
GTAATTTAACGGATTTAAATAATTAGAGCATGTGTTAATCTCTCTCAAGCATTAACGCTCTCGGAAATCCAATTATGCTCTCGCACTAAAATTCAATTCCGCTAATCGTATGTATGCCTCTAGTGAATAAAATCTCTCGATCTATTATTCGTATTCGCAAATAATTAATTAACGATACCGGCCGATAACATAAATTAGATTTTATAACATATCGATTAGAATTATTTTATATCCGTTAAACAACTAATAAAATTAAAGCACTATCATGGCGTAAACATGGCTTCCCCTTACACCCTAGAAATAAACTACTCACACATGCTATTAATAGAATTGACAAAAATAATTAAACAAAACATGTAAAACATATATTAATAAACAAGATAAAATTAAAGAGTACCTCAAATTTGTAATAAATGGAGAATTAAGCCAAACAAAGTGTACATAAAAGAGAAGAAAACCAAGCCCCTAATCCTAGCTCTTGCAGTAGCCGAATAAAGATAGCTGTGTAGAAATAAAAGTGCAGGATGAGTGCTTTTCTTTTTGTAAGATGGAGTATGCTGTGTGTTCTGTGATTGTCCCCTTGAATGAACAAATGCCAAGTCCTTTTATAGGACTTTTGTTTGGTTACTTTTCAAACTTGGCATTTTCTTTTCAAAGTTGGCTGAATGTATTTTTCAAAGGACGGCTGGCTGCTGCATTATTTCAAGGTTGCCTGCTTTGATTTCAATATTGCCTGCACTGCTTTTCAAAATTTTCTGCACTTGCTTTGGGGTGTATTAGAAATATTCCAATTCGCTCCAAATTTCTAATTCTTTTTCCTTCTTCTTTTATTTCTTCTTTGCACTTTATTTCTTTATTTTGTTATTTCTTTATTTTTCCGAATTTCTTCCAATTTTAGCTCCAAAATAGCTCTTTAAGCCCAAATTCTTCCAATTTAGAAATTCTTGTCTTCCTACAATAAAACATCAAAATTAATTAAATAAATATCCAAATCAATGCAAAATGCAATTAAATATGGGAATAAAATTATCTAAAATGTATATAAAAATATATCTTATCAAACATCCCCACACTAAGCATTTGCACGTCCTCGGGCAAATAAGCGAAATAAAAACTAAATCCTAATATCACTTTCGTAGATGACACGATTGCATTGAGCATATGCAACAAGCCGTTAAACCCATAGACAGCCCTAGTAGGACGAGTGTTGTCTCGTGAGGGTTTATAGTGAATTTACCCACAAAATTCATTTTTTTTCTGCCAAGTCTCAAGTATGCAACCTATCATAGTACTCCACACCAGTAAACCTCAATTGCACAATACTGAAAGTCTGTTCACTTACACATCATATGCACAAGACTATCCAAGTAAATACACAGTCTAGATAGACAAAAAGATCATGAAATAGATATCAATTTCGCATTCAGTGAGTAACATGCTATGGATAGAAAATCTCACATAACTCTCAAATCACACAAGTGTATAGGTGAGGTGTATTCGCTCAAGTTCAATCAATTAAGTCATGTGCTACCATATGCTTGGTTGTCCACCAAATCTCTACTACCTTGAATACATGCATGCATAAATCAAAAGGTCTTTGTTAAAGGTTGTAACGTGGCTAAGGTAAAGGGTAGGGAATCAAGAAAAAGGCTAACAAGTGGCTAACTCGACAAACTAATAGAGCACAATGTTCATTTCTAATTAAAGCACTCAACATGAAATTTCGATCATGTAACAGCTGAGCAAACTCTCACAAGCATTAAACCCCAAGCACATATTACCATGTACTTTTCCATTTTCATATTGCACAAACCAATGAACACAACTCTACTTGATCTTTTATTTTTATATATATATATATTTTTTTTCTTTTTCTTTTTCTTTTTTTTATCTATATTTTTTCTTTTTGATTCCCACCAAATTTTTCACATTTTAACAAAGAAATCACCACACTATTCACTCACCAACCTCCAAATGAATCGAAATGCTCTACTAGTAAATCAAGAGAAGAATAAACAAGTAGGCTCAAGAATTTAGATTGGTGATATACAAAAATAACGGATAAAAAAGCTCAAAGGGGTTTACTAGGGATATATGATTCAAGGGTACTGTTTGGATAAATACGGTTAATCCTAGTGCCTTTATCATTTTCATGCATACAGATATCATGTAATCTTAAAATGGTGTAAAGCAAGTTCTAGAGCAACATGCTTAATGATGAACAACACACAACAATAAAATTCGATCGATATAAAATGTACCAATCACAAATTAGGCTCAAGATCTCACAAGGTGAAAGCATGCTTCAGTACTCACTAAATTTAACAATGATGTATCTCAAGTTTTAAAATTTTCGCAAGTACGTACAAGGAATCATCAAGTAACAAATAACTTTCAGAGATATGACATGTCAAATAATCATGCAAAATAAGCTCACAAGATGTGTACCTATATTTGTTAACACACTATGAGACGAGGCAAATAATTTTCTAATTTTCTATTTTTTTTGGTATTTTCAGTTTTATGTATTTACACTAAAAACCCTAATGAGAACATCCCCACTCTTATCTCATGCATTGTCCTCAATGTATGCAAATAAAAAATGAGATATGAACAAAAGTGAACGAAAACTCCCCTCAAAATAAGCAAGATAATTGTTCCTCTAGACTGAACATATCTTCAAGCTTTCCTTGCGTAATTCTTTCCACATTGCACGAATACTCCCCTTAGCTTTTCCTTCCCAAAAATAAATTTAAATCCGTGTCAGCAACCTTTTCCTTGCCTTTATTATGCCTTTTAGCTTCTTGCTCATCCACCTTCTCCCCCTCAGTTGGGTTATCCTCCAGATTAGTTGGATGTGGAGTTGGGAAATTAGAAGAAGTTGTTTTCATCAAGGAATTAATTGCATGACTAAACTGGGCTGCCATGGAGCTTAATTGAGCCTGGAATGCATCATTTTGAACAAGTTGCAGATTTTTGATTTCTGCAATGGACTCACGGATATGCGGCAACTCGTTCTCCAGTGTTTGGACCCGTGCAAGGAGTCCGTTGAATCCCGCTCTGGTTACAGGTGCATGTGGTTGAGCAGGTTGCCCACTCTCATGCTCTGCTCGTGTTTCTCTCAACTTTTGTCCAAAACTTTCACCGAGATGCGTATCTGCAAATGAAATCATGCTAGCCCCTTTGTCGGATGGTGCAATGAAAGTTCGGGAGCTTCCATCCTCTCGTGAAGCAAGTTGCTGACCACTGGAAAAGAGTGATAAATCTGGAAAGAGATCCAGAGATTTTCTCTCCGGGAGGTTAAACTTGAATGGATTAAACGGCACAAGACCCAAGTTTCCCTTGAATGTCTCGGGTTCGCTAGGTTTACTCCGTTTAGCAGGAGGTAGATCGGCTGATGTAGCAAACTCCATATGTGGTGCTGATCTTACTGGTCTTGGTAACAATGGAAGTGGGACAGTCTTTAGATATTCAGTTAGGACTGTAGGCACATCCGTATAGCTCTTATGGCTTATGTAGTTAATTACATTCTTCTTCATGGAAGAGCATTCCAAATCTTGACCATTGTCCAAGCGTATCCTGTCTACATCACTCAAAAAATCATTTAATATTAACTGCAGAAATCTTGGATATAAACATTCGACCTTTTGAGTCCGGGTATCCCTTGTTCCTAAGTGCTTCATCTTCAAAATGATTTGACCAAGCACTATCTTACCAAAATTAATCCTCAAATTATTGGCAACCGCATACCCTATTTTTTGAATAAACTCAGGTATTCTATCTAGATTTGTTCTAGCTGAGGAAAAAACATGGTTAAGAATGTGGAAGAAGAAATTCCAGTACTGGGTTAGATATGTTCTAGAGAGATTACCAGTACTGAAATTGCTATCTTGGTACCTTATGAGACGAAAGAACCTTTCAATCTGGTCAAGTGTAGGATCAGCAACGAGATTTTCCATAGGAAAATGAAGAATTCGATTAACATCTCGTTCGGTGACCCTAATCGACCTACCAAGCAGTTGAAATGTGATTGCACTTTCGTCCACTCTAGAAGTGTCGACCGCACTGCAATATAACTCACGCAAGGCATCATGGTTAAGCGGCACCGGTGTAACTAAAGCATAGCGAACTATTGAATGCTCATTCAGAAATTGTACCCAAGCCTGAAACTGCTTATCCCGGATGGTGTTGATTTCCTGGATGGAAGTAGGATTAACTCTAGCAATCCAGAAGCTTCCCTGCAATGCCATTTTCAAGACAGCTAGATGATGAGATCTTTTCCCGAGGAGGTTGAAATTTTCAGTATATGCTCTGTATATCTGTATAACTGAAATGATGATTTTTAACACAGACAAAAACTCATTGATTTATAAAGAAAGATTAGCGGGTTATGTGTGATATAGTACAAGCTATGTACTACCTTGCCGCTTTCTTTTCTTCATTTAGCTCCAGCCCTACTCTCGCTTTTGTCTTCAAAGTCCTCCTCGAGCCACACAATGCTCTTTCTTTTTCAATCAACAAAAATATTTGCATGGCCCTCTTCTAAATCAATTCAGTGGGGATGAGTTCTCGATGAACAATTATATAAAAGAGGAAAACAAGAAATCCTAAAAATTACAGAATAAATAAAAAAAAATAAGAAAAGATAGAAAAACTCCCCTAATAGCTTGCTCAAACCATTGGGTTGCCTCCCAATAAGCACTCTTTTACCGTCATTAGCTTGACTTCTGCCTTCGAATCAAGGTTCCATGGAGAGATTGTCGAGCCGAATCGTCTCCATTTTTCCAACAAATGCGCCGTCCACATATAATTTAAGGCATTGACCGTTTACCTTAAATTTTTCTCCATCTTGCCCCATGATTTCAGTAGCACCATGAAATTTAACTCCAGTTACAGTGAAAGGTCCGGACCATCTAGATTTGAGTTTCCCAGGAAAGAGTCGAAGCCTTGAGTTAAATAACAAAACCTTGTCACCAACTTCAAAATCTCTTCGTTGGATCATCTTATCATGCATTTTCTTCGTTCTCTCTTTGTAAATCCGGGAATTATCATAAGCATCAAATCGAAGCTCATCTAATTCATTTAATTGAAGAAGTCTTGCTTGTCCCGCAGCCTTTAAATCCATTTTTAGTTCTTTTATAGCCCAAAAAGCACGATGTTCCAACTCAACTGGCAAGTGACATGCCTTGCCATATACTAACCGATATGGGGTAGTTCCAATAGGGGTCTTATATGCTGTCCGATAAGCCCACAAAGCATCATCTAGCTTCAAGTACCAATCTCTTCTAGATTTTGCAACCACCTTCTCTAGAATGCTTTTAATTTGACGATTTGAAACCTCCACTTGGCCACTTATTTGAGGATGATAAGCAAGACCAACCTTGTGAGTGACACCATACTTCTTCAACAAAGTTTCAAATTGTCGGTGGTGAAAATGAGAACCACCATCACTTATCACGGTTCTTGGAACTCCAAAGCGCGGGAAGATGATTTTCTTGAAGAGATTCATAACAACCTTAGAATCATTGGTGCGCGATCCAATCGCTTCAACCCATTTGGAAACATAATCAACTGCAACTAAGATGTATTTCATCCCACAAGAAGTTGGGAACGGTCCCATAAAATCAATACCCCATACATCAAATATCTCGACCTCAAGAATACCGGTCTGAGGCATCTCATTGCGTTTAGAAATATTACCCGTTCTTTGACATGCATCACACGCCAAACAGAAAGCACGAGCATCCTTAAATAGAGAAGGCCAGAAGAATCCGGATTGAAGTACCTTAGCAGCAGTTTTAGAAGTACCATGGTGCCCTCCACATGCAAGAGAATGACAATGCTTGAGAATGTCATTAACTTCAAACTCAGGGACACATTTACGAAAGATCCCATCAGCACACTTTCGATACAAGAAAGGGTCATCCCAAAAATATTGTTTAGCATCATGATGGAACCGCTTTCGTTGTTGATAGGTCAAGTCTGGAGGATGAGAGCCACTCACACAAAAATTTGCAAAGTCTGCATACCATGGAGTTTTAGTGGCAACAGCAAATAAATGATCATCAGGAAAAGAGTCGTCAATAGGAGTATCAGATGCAACATCTGATATGAAACACAGTCGTGAAAGATTATCTGCAACCACGTTCTCAGCACCCTTCTTGTCTTTGATTTCCAAGTCAAATTCCTGGAGTAACAGAATCCAACGAATAAACCTCGGTTTTGCTTCTTTCTTGGCCAACAGATATCTCAGTGCTGAATGATCTGTGTGAACAATGATTTTGGAGCCAATGAGATAGGTCCGAAACTTGTCAAGAGCATAGACCACAGCTAGAAGCTCCTTCTCAGTAGTAGCATAATTGACCTGAGCTTCATCCAAGGTTTTACTTGCATAGTAGATGGCATGCAATACCTTGTCTTTCCTTTGACCGAGAACGGCTCCCACAGCATAATCACTTGCATCACACATGATTTCGATTGGAAGGCTCCAATCTAGAGGTTGTATGATTGGTGCACTAATCAAAGCTTCCTTGATCCTGTTAAAAGACTCCAAACAAGCGTCAGTAAACACAAAGGTGGCATCCTTAAGCAACAATTGAGTGAGAGGTTTTGCAATTTTTGAAAAATCTTTTGTAAAACGACGATAAAAACCCGCATGACCAAGGAAACTCCTCACTCCCTTGACATTAACAGGAGGAGGAAGCTTCTCAATCACCTCAATTTTTGCTTTGTCAACCTCGATGCCACGTTCAGAAATCAAGTGACCAAGTACCACTCCTTCATTTACCATGAAGTGGCACTTTTCCCAATTCAAAACCAAATTCACCTCTTCACAACGTTTAAGCACTTTAGAAAGATTATGCAGACATACATCAAAATCAGACCCATAAACACTGAAATCATCCATAAATACTTACATGATAGACTCTATGAAATCAGAAAATATGGCAGTCATGCAATGCTGAAAAGTAGCAGGGGCATTGCACAATCCAAAAGGCACTCTATGATATGCAAAAGTACCATATGGGCAAGTAAATGTAGTCTTTTCTTGGTCATCAGGATGTATAGGGATCTGAAAGAACCCTGAATATCCATCTAAATATCAAAAGTACTTATGCTTAGCAAGTCTTTCAAGCATCTGATCAATAAATGGGAGAGGGTAATGATCTTTTCTAGTAGCAGTGTTTAAATTACGGTAATCAATGCACATTCGGCAAACGGTGACAATTCGAGTGGGAATTAATTCATCTTTATCATTCTTAATTACCGTTGTTCCTCCTTTCTTAGGAACTACCTGAACTGGGCTTACCCATTTAGAATCGGAAATTGGGTAAATGATGCCCGCATCTAACAACTTCAAAACTTCTTTTTTAACAACCTCTTGCATGTTAGGGTTCAAGCGACGTTGTCCCTGTATGCAAGGCTTATGGTCATCATCTAAGTGAATTCTATGCATGCAAAAGTCTGGGCTAATCCCTGTAAGATCATCAATACTATACCCAATAGCTTTTCTATGCACACGCAAAACAGTAAGAAGCTTAAAAACCTGGTTATCATCAAGACTAGAGCTAACAATCAAAGGACAAGTCTTTTCATCATCAAGAAACACATATTTAAGATTAGATGGCAAAGGCTTTAACTCCAACTTTTTTACCTGAGGTTGACCACAAGAAGTGACAGTGTTGGTTACCTCACAATTCGGATCAGCTACACCATCCAACTCAAGAATCAATGAATCGACTTCAGCATGTCCTTCTCCTTCGTATGCTTCAAGCATGAGCACTACTTCCAATGCATCATTCAATAGAATCTGAGGCGTCTCATCTTGGACAATTTCATCTATAACATCAATCCTGCAGCAAGTATTCTCAAGCAAAGGGGATTTAAGAGCAGAGGTTAGAGTAAAAGTAATTTTATCATCACCAACGCTCAATGTGAGAGTCCCACTTTTAACATCAATTACAGCACCTGCAGTACAGAGAAATGGTCTACCTAAAATAATAGGTATTCGGCTATCCTCTTCCATATCTAGAACTACAAAGTCTACAGGAATATATAATTTTCCAACCCTAACAGGCACATCCTCTAAAATTCCAAGAGGATATTTTATCGAACGGTCTGCCATTTGCAAAGTCATCTGTGTACATTTTAATTCTCCCATGTTTAATTTTTGAAAAATCGAGAGAGGCATGACTGAGACGCTAGCGCCTAAATCACATAAAGCTTTATCAGTAAACAATGCACCTAAATGACACGGGATCGAAAAACTACCAGGATCTTTAAGCTTAAGTGGAGACTTATTCTGTAAAACAGCACTACACTCCTCAGTAAAAGCTACTGTCTCTACCTCACCAAAGGACCTTTTCTTAGTGAGAATATCCTTGAGAAACTTTGCATATGATGGAACTTGAGAAATTAAATCAGTGAAAGGAACTGTTACCTCAAGGTTCTTGACAAGTGTCATGAACTTACCAAACTGCCGGTCCACCTTAGTTCTGTTCATCCTGCTAGGGAATGGGAGCTTTGGCACAAATGGTGGAGGGGTGACTGCAGTCTTTTCTTTGTCCTTTTCCTTGCTTTCCTCAGTTTCACCTTCGTTTGTGTCTTCAACAACTTTCTCTACCTTGTCTTCCTCAGAATTTTCTTTTTTAGTAGGAACATCGTCAGTAGGCATTGGAGGAGCATCATATGTATGACCACTCCTAAGAGTAATGGCATTCACATTCTCCTTTGGCTGAGTTGGTTGTGCTGGTAGAGAGCCTTGTTGCCTTGTAGACGAAGAACTAGCCATTTGAGCAATCTGAGTTTCTAGCATCTTATTATGAATCTCCATCTGGTTCATCTTCCTATTGGTATCCTCCATATTCTTTTGAATTTGCAACAATATCTTCATCATATCACCTTGATTATTAGCCTGTGCAGCTTGATTGGCTTGAGGAGCATAATTCTGATAGGGATTCTGAAATCCAGGGGGATTCATAGGTCCTTGCGGGGGCCTATACTGCTGCTGATTAGGAACATTTGAATTCTGAGCGTTATTGTTCCTATATGAGAAGTTCGGATGATCTTTCCAACCAGGATTGTAAGTGTTGGAATATGGATTGTACTGCTGCCTCTGTTGGAAAACATTTGCTTGCTCCATCTGAAAATTTTGTGAATTTTGAGCATTGTATTGGCAATCGTTACCATAGTGGCCTTGGATGCCACAAACTTCACAAACAGGATAATTCATAGGAGCCACGGATGACAATGCATTGATACTCATAGGTGGAGTAGAGGGCTGAGATGTTTTCAATGAGTGGATCTCCTGAGTCAATTCAGCGAGTTGAGATGATAATCCACTTCGAGTTTACCCCCTTTCTTGGCTGCTCTCGGGTTACTGAAGTGATTGGCAGCCAAATTTGAAAGAAAAGCATGTGCATCATCAACTCCTTTGTCTAAAAACACGCCACCTGCAGCGTTATCAACTGTACCTTTTGTTTCAGGATCAAGACCATTGTAGAAGCGTTTAAGCAGAAACCACTTCTTAAGACCATGGTGAGGGCATGCACGTTGATAATCCTTGAATCTGTCCCAAGCATCCCGAAGAGATTCGCCATAATCTTGCTTAAAACCCATCATCTTGTCGATCAAATCGTCTGTTCTGTTAGGAGGGAAGAACTCAGTTAAGAAAGCCTGAGCAATCTCATCCCACTCGGTCAAGTCAATATCATTCAACCATTTTTGAGCTTTGTCACGAAGAGAGAAACCGAACAACATGACTTTCAACTGGTCTGGAGTGACTCCCTGATGTTTAATGGTAGAACAGAGCTGTTGAAACCTTTGCAAATGAAGTGTAGGGTCTTCGGATGGAAGACCAGCAAATGATTATGTTGGATCATACTGAGCAACGCCGGTTTGATCTCAAAGTTTGCTGCTTGAATAGCTGGCATAGCGAGACCAACCGGTACCCCACTCGGAGAAGGCTGCGAATAGTTCTTCAAAGATTTAAAAGGAAGGTTGGCCATTTTAATATCTGAGAAATGGATCTTTCGCTGTGTTTTATTTCTCTGTTTGTCGATGTATTGTTGCAGAGGTTCTCCGGAATCAAGACCCCGAGTAGAATCCGGAGTTATAATTGCGTCTTCTGTAGACCTGTGCATCAACAACAAAAACAAGGAAAGCAGTAAAACCAATCTCAATTGGAACTAAAGTTCCAATGAGACAATGAAAAAAATAGACTAATTAAAATGTTAACACAAAATTTAATAATTAAACAAAATATAAAATATGTATTTTTTTTAATTTTTAGTTTTTAATTTTTTATTTTATTTTATTTTATTTTATTTATTTTTTTTTTAAACAAAACAAGGTAACTTAGTGAATTAACTACCAAAAAGTCAAATTACAGCAATACAACTCGGCAGCAATTTTAACAAACTCGATAACGAGTCATCTCGATTCCAAACTCAGAACTCAGACTGTAAACTCGACTATTCAGTAAACTAAACTCGAACAAAGCGAAACCCAGACACACAAAGAGCAATTCTAAACTCAACTTGAACTACAAATCTCAGAAAACAAAAGCAAAACTCAGCTGCGTAACAAGAACCTGCAAAACAAAGAACTCAGAATTCTCATAACAAACAACTTGAAAAAAATGATTTACTAGTATAGAGTTGGTAACAATCTAAATTCTTAGCCAGTATTACACAAACACTACGACTTAGCCAACTCGAAAATTAACACAAACACTACGACTTAGCCAACTCGAAAATTAACAGCTCGAAAACAAAACCGAGCCGCAGCAACTCAGAAAAACAGAAATTTCAGCACATTCGACTACCCAACTCGGTCAAGACTCGCGAACTGGACTCAGCATAAAACACCAAACTCGACGCAAAATTTGACTCAAAACCAAACTAAACTAAACTACACAAAAACAAAACTTGAAGACAACGAAAACCAACTTAGCCCAGTCGACTCAGTAACTCACTTAAACTCAGCACATAAACACAATGATTCAACCACAGCAACTCTGCAACTCAGCGCAGCAATGGACTCAACATCGAAAGAAACAGACAAATATTCGACGATTCACAAAACTCGAAACAGCAATTTCGAATTAACAAAATTCGCACAAGAGAGGCGGCGGACGGTGTGCGAATGGAGAAGGACGCGCGAGGAGATGGCGGAAGGGGGCTTGGTGACGAGAATGGGCTGCTCGGTGGTGGAGAAGGAGAAGTGGTAGTGGTCGGAGGAAAAGGGGTGAGGCTGTGCGAATTGATGAAGGAGGAGGAAATGGAGAGCTGTGTGATTTGAGTTGAAACGATTTACTGGGTTGGAGAATGGTAGACAGTGGTGATGCAGGGTGGTTTTGGATATGGAAGGAAACGAATTGGCTGTGTGATTTGTGCGAAAAAAATGAAAAAGGGGAGAGGTTGTAACGAAGAAATGAATGCTGGGTTTTGGTTCTATTTAACAAATACAGAGGCTTAAAAACAGGGGAGGCTACACTACTGGTGTTTTGAATTAAACAGAAACAAGCAAAAAATACGAATTGAAATTTAAGAAAACTAATATTTTTGTTTTTTTTATATTACTCTAATACATAAAACATAAAAATTAAATCTACAACTGAAAATTATAAAACCCTGACAATTAAACTAAAATTTATAAAAAACTAACTGCCTCCCCGGCAGCGGCGCCAATTTGATGAAGTATATTTTTGTGTTCGTTCGCAGGGAGACAGGTTTTATCAATTTTAATTTAATTATCAAAAATTATTAAAAACAATTATTGAGAATTTTTATAAAACTAAACAACGCAAATAAATGTGTTTTAAAGTCGATTAACTAAAAGTCTAGGATGACCGGGTTCACCATGTTTACACCGAAATAAATTATATGGATGTAGTAATTTAACGGATTTAAATAATTAGAGCATGTGTTAATCTCTCTCAAGCATTAACGCTCTCGGAAATCCAATTATGCTCTCGCACTAAAATTCAATTCCGCTAATCGTATGTATGCCTCTAGTGAATAAAATCTCTCGATCTATTATTCGTATTCGCAAATAATTAATTAATGATACCGGCCGATAACATAAATTAGATTTTATAACATATCGATTAGAATTATTTTATATCCGTTAAACAACTAATAAAATTAAAGCACTATCATGGCGTAAACATGGCTTCCCCTTACACCCTAGAAATAAATTACTCACACATGCTATTAATAGAATTGACAAAAATAATTAAACAAAACATGTAAAACATATATTAATAAACAAGATAAAATTAAAGAGTACCTCAAATTTGTAATAAATGGAGAATTAAGCCAAACAAAGTGTACATAAAAGAGAAGAAAACCAAGCCCCTAATCCTAGCTCTTGCAGTAGCCGAATAAAGATAGCTGTGTAGAAATAAAAGTGCAAGATGAGTGCTTTTCTTTTTGTAAGATGGAGTATGCTGTGTGTTCTGTGATTGTCCCCTTGAATGAACAAATGCCAAGTCCTTTTATAGGACTTTTGTTTGGTTACTTTTCAAACTTGACATTTTCTTTTCAAAGTTGGCTGAATGTATTTTTCAAAGGATGGCTGGCTGCTGCATTATTTCAAGGTTGCCTGCTTTGATTTCAATATTTCCTGCACTGCTTTTCAAAATTTTCTGCACTTGCTTTGGGGTGTATTAGAAATATTCCAATTTGCTCCAAATTTCTAATTCTTTTTCCTTCTTCTTTTATTTCTTCTTTGCACTTTATTTCTTTATTTTGTTATTTCTTTATTTTTCCGAATTTCTTCCAATTTTAGCTCCAAAATAGCTCTTTAAGCCCAAATTCTTCCAATTTAGAAATTCTTGTCTTCCTACAATAAAACATCAAAATTAATTAAATAAATATCCAAATCAATGCAAAATGCAATTAAATATGGGAATAAAATTATCTAAAATGTATATCAAAATATATCTTATCAAACATCCCCACACTAAGCATTTGCACGTCCTCGGGCAAATAAGCAAAATAAAAACTAAATCCTAATATCACTTTCGTAGATGACACGATTGCATTGAGCATATGCAACAAGCCGTTAAACCCCTAGACAACCCTAGTAGGACGAGTTGTAATAACCGTGAATATTTCGAATAAATTTTCCTATCGTTATTTAAATTTTATTTAAGAGCGATTCGTTATAATATTTTAAATAGCTCTTTTTAAAAATTTTTGAGATTTTAAATATTCGTTTTATATTTAATTAGTTACATTTATTTAGTGTTTACTAAAATTAGAAAAAAATATTTAGGAAAATAGGATTTTTATTTTTATTTTGGATCGATTTTATTTTAGAAAACGGAATAAAAGTATCGTTTTAATTGACCAGCACGAGGAGAGACAACATTACAGATTTTGAGGAGCACGCCACTACTTTTCCAGGATTTACTCCCCAATTTGCTGCTACCTTTTTATTTTTTTAAAATAGAGAAAGGGACCTTATATTTATAAAATGATACAGTTAACACAGAGAGGTTTTATATTTGTTTACCTTACACGGCAAAACAGAAACCACAAGTCTTGTATCTTCTTTTATCTCTCTGCAAACTAGGAAACCAGGTAGTTAGTATTTATTTCTATTTCCTGTTAAAAATTATTTTTTTTCGTTTCGTTGCTTCTTTTTTTTTCGATTTGTTGTCAGTTTTGTGTGGTTTGTTCTTGGATTAGGTGTTGAAATCGGAGTTCATGGGGGGAAGGTTTTGTACTGCCTCGAACAGAAAAGGAGAAAGGGGATTGTTTGGGGTTGTTGTGGTTGCCGCCGGAGTTATAAGGTGAGTCGGAGAGAGATTTTTCCGGAGACAGAGAGGGCGAGAGGCTGACAGAGATCGGAACAGAGAGATTGAGGGAGTAAATTGTGTTATGGTGTTTGTTGTGTGGCCGGAGGAGGGAGAGAGGGGGTCGCCGGCCGGAGTTATAAGAAGAGATCGGCGAAGAAGAGAGAGAGAGAGAGAGAGAGGGGGGGGGGGGGGAGAGAGAGAGAGAACAGAGAGAGAGAGGGAGAGAGAGAGAGAGAGGGAGACGGAATAGCAGGGGAGGGGGGAGGTGTACGGCGGCGGTGGAGGCGCGTGGGCCCCACGCGCCGCTGCGATGTCGAATTTCTGTACTGATTAATAAATGGGATAAATAAAATAAATAAATAAATATATATATATATATATATATATATAAATAGATTTAAATAATAATAATGAGTGAAAATTTTATATAAAGAGATTGAAGATTTTTTTTAAAATTAGTTTTAAATAATTAAGATATTAGTTTAAAATTTTGGGAAATAAAGAGATATTAATAATAAAGGAGGTTGAATATTGTTAAAATTGGGTTTTAATAATTGTGATAATAATTAAAAATTATGAGAAATAAATCGAGTTTAATAAAATGGTGATTGATTTATTAATTAAATATATAAGAATATTTTCTGATATAAATTAGAGATTTATTGATTCATTAATAAAAGAGTGAATATTAATGAATAATAGCGTAAAATATGATTTTTATATAAAAAGAGTTAATTTGTGATTTTTGGACGAAAATTAGAGGTTTAATAAGTTGTCGATAAAAAGATGAGTAATTGTGAATAAATAGGATTAAAATATGATATAATTTTAGGAGATTTTTTTTATTTATCGTTTCCGAAGTATTTAATTAACCGGATCGAGTTAGATTATTTTAGAGATTAAAATCGGAGTATTATGTAATTATTTATGAGATTAAAAAGAGAGTATTGCCGTTAATTTCCGTAACCCTATTTTCGTTTTAAGACAAATTTACGGATAATTAATAGGATTTATTTTCGAGATTTAATCCCTGAGTTTGAAGAGAGATTTATTTATCCGGGAATTATTTTCCGTTAATTATCGTATAGATTTTCGAGAGATATTTTATTTAAATATTATATTAGCGGTTGAGAAGTATTCTATTTTTGACGAAGCGCTCATGTAATTTTTGGTTGCCATTTTTAGAGAATAATTCACGAGCCGTAGACCGAAGCCGAGTTCACGGGTAGAGTACAAATTTTATCTACACTTATTTGCACTCCGAGATCGAGGCAAGTTCATTCCTACCCTAACTCTTAGAGATTTGAATTTCTGTTCGTATTATTTCATTCCTTATTTAATTTCGACCTGTCAATTATGAGATTTAATTATCCTTTTGAGCATTATTTTCTCGTTGCGATATTTTGTTACTGTTAAAATTAGTTTATTTGTGAATTATATCCCTTATAAGCGTAGAATTAATTTCGTTGCTATCGGGTCGATCTCATTAATTCGAGACGACTATTATTATGATTCAGTGAAACTATTCTCATTTATTCGAGATAGTTAAATTTATTCCTTTCAGTCGAATTTATTGTACAAATTCGACAATAATTATTGATTATCTTTTAGTTGGTTCGTCTCTCGAATCAATAAATAAGAGTTATAAAAATTAGGATCGTTAGAGTTTTACTCGTTGATCAAGTGAAAAATATTCTATTTAACGTTCATCAATTATGGGTATTATAAATATTCGAGGAGTACTATTTGTACAGTACGACTCCAAATTATTTCATTTTAAGACTATCCTCAATATTTCGAGATGGTTGACTTTATTGTCGAGGGTTGGCATCTTGTTCGTGTCAACCAATAAAATATTATTATTGAGAATTTACCTCAGTCCATTGATCGGATTGGTGGAACAATTGAGTCGGTCTGGCAGTCCGCCAGATTTGTAATTGTTTTCATGGAAGAATTATTTCGAGTTCTGTTCATCAAATATTCGGGAATTCTGTATTCTACTGGTCAAATTTTGGGAAAGAGGCCCATTTTAGAGAAAGAGAGACTTATGTACCGTTATGCGGACACGAGATATATTGGCACAATGATGCCAGGGTTTAATTAATAACCCCTATGATGCTAGCATTCATATTTTTATATTATATTGTTGATAGAGTATTGTAGCCGTGATCGGGCCAAGTGCGATATCATTGGAGGACGGTATTCCCGGTAGGATAGTTGATCGCCCCACCGAGATACCGAGAGGTGGAAGACCAGTTTATTCTTAAATCATGAGTCAACAGAGTTATATCAATTGAGTCTTTCGAGAATTCTATTTTCGAGATGAGTATTGAGTCTTTTTCGAGTATTCTGCTTTCAAGATGAGTACTGGGTCAAAATCCAGATTTGTGATATTCAATTAATTTTGGGATATCTTATTATATTTATATACCGAGTAAGAAGAGAACTTGCTGAGCACTGTAGTTGCTCATTCTTGCTTTACAACATTTTTATTCAGCTATCAAGAGGGAAAAAGGCGAGACGTCCAACCAGGGATCCAAGGGAAAGGAGAAAGCTCCAGGCTATGCTGACGAGAACTAGAATGTCTAGCTGGAATCTTTATCTACCTACTTTTGTAAACATATGTAAAATATTATCCCGAGATGTATTATGTCGTATGATAACAATGTGTGAAACTGATCTTGGATTTGCGGAGTGTGACACTTATGCTCCGTTGTATTATATATTTTGCTTTATTACTGCGTAACTTGTGCTACAGGATATTGAGACAATGTGACGACCCGGGGTCTCCGGTCAGGGTGGATCTGGGGGCGTCACAAAGTTGGTATCAGAGCATTAGTTATATTTTTAGGAATCGTACGAGCCTTGGAGTATAACCTGATGCGAGAATTTAGAGATGTAATACGAGCCTAGAACTATAACGCGACGTGAGAATTTAGAGATATATTATACGATGTTGAGATTTTGGCACTAAGCGCTTTACGCCTTTTTATATATATTTATAGGCATATCTAGTCGGTTGAAACCTGACCGAGGTTTTTCGTACTTTTGTAGATGTCTACTTCCACACCAACTGACTTTCGTTCTACTCCAGATAGGCTTCCTACACCTTATTCACATGGACCCCTAGTTCCCAATTAATTTAAGATAGGATGCCTAATTTCCCAGTATAAATGAGATCGGATGATACCTTGCAGAGTTTCCACATTTTTGTAAATGTTGACAATACCTTTACCAGAGTCTACGAGTGTCACTTTTATTCGAGAATCGATAGTCGATCCTAAGAGCTTACTGTGTGCTAGGAAATCGTTCCTTAAGTAACTTCCTTAACAATGGTTATCGGTGATTTTTATCATTCGAATTTACTCAGGCAATATCTATCCTGTTTGAAAAGACCTATATTGTTCAAAGGTTCATTTGCAGAGCGTCATGTACTTCTATAAATATAAAACTCTTTCATATTCCTTCCTATATTTGTCACCCTTTGTGATACTGAGATGAACAACCCTACTTATACAGGGGAAGACTGTCTATCTCTGAGATAGAAGTCTGGTGGGACGCCACCATTTGTACTGTTGTTTGTTAATTAGAGTACTAAAGGCTGGCCACCTTGTGTACTATGACGGTTGTCCTAATGATACATGCAACAAAACAAATGTTCGATGATCATAATGATCTCTCAGCTAATCCTTTCATAAAAGATTCTCACCATCAAGAATTGAGCGTGCACATGTGTTGTTTAACATCTATTCCTTATGAGTTATCTATATTCAATGTTCTTATGGATCCTATAATGATTGGGGCCTAAGAATTCTAAAAGTGGTATACAAAAATTTGAAAGTGATGAAACTTCTCTTCCAGAAATGGAAATTTCAACAACTCAAGTCGGAATGACAATTTCTAAATAGAAATAGACCTGATGCCCAGCCTGTTGGGTAGTAATCTTTATTATCTCTACTAGACTAGTATGTTGGTTAGATACTTTTACGATGTACTTATTATCAGCGACCAGTTGTATTCAGTACCATGACCTGGACTTTACCAGTATGGAACCTTATCAGTATTATATTGTAATCTGCTATAGTACCGTTGTCTCATTTTGTTTATTATAGATCTGTGTTATATTAGAATAGCATGTTAGAATAATTTCCATATTACCCCTGAATTAGTTAACAATTTCTTTTCCGGTACTACGGCTTAAAAAGAATTTTCGAGAACCAGAGATTTATGATGATTGAATTTTTGAGAACCGCCATTTAAATTGAGATAAATCTTCACGAGTATCTAAAATCTTTTTATATCGAGAAATAAGAGTAACTGTTTATAAAGAGACAAGAGAGAGTCGTGATTTTGAGTATTGTGAGGAACCATAAATTTTGACCGAGTAGATATTTATGAATACCAATTTTAATTGTGCCAGCAATGGTGTTTGAGAATTGCATATCCGAAGTATAACATACCTTATTGTTTTCGCTCTTATAGAAAAAAAAAAGATGCCACCAAAGAGAGGAAGACCCGCAAGAAATCCTCGTCCTCAACCCGAGGTGAATCCAGAGAATGAGGTTCCACCTCAGAACCAAGTTCCAAACCCGGAACCACAACTCGCTCGAGATCCCAACCAAGAAAATAACCCGATGGGTCTACTTATGAACTTTCTTATTCAGCATACCCAGAACCCTCAGCCTCAGCCGTACCAAAATGTAGGAGGGAATCCACCTCCAGCTCAACTGACCCAAACTACTGTGAGTTTCAAATCATTCAAATCCTTGAGTCCACCTAAGTTTAAAGGTACCACTAACCCAGTGGAAGCTAGAATCTGGTTACGTGAAATAGAGAAGACCTTTGAGATAGTGGGAGTGGAAGAGGATAAGAAGACGGTATTTGCAGCTTATATGTTGAAAGGTGAAGCTAATTATTGGTGGGAAGCGAAGAGAGCCATGGAAGGTGATACGATTATACCGTGGGCTAGATTTACAATGTTGTTTCTGGAGAGGTATTTCCCCAAATATCTGGAGAACCAGATGGAGATAAAGTTTTTAGAGCTCAAGCAAGGAACGATGACTGTTGCAGACTACGAGGCCAAGTTTACAGAACTCTCGAGGTTTGTACCCTATCATGTAGACACTGAAGAGAAGAGAGCAAAACGCTTTCAACAAGGATTGAAACCATGGATACAAAATCGTGTTGCAGTATTTGAGATCACCAATTATGCAACTTTAGTTCAGAAAGCTGCGATAGTGGAAGGTGGAAGTGAACTATACCCGAAAGATGGAAATAAAAGGAAGTTTCAGAGCAGTGGAAGTAACTTTGCGAGGAGATTTGATAATCGGAGTGTTAAGAAACCGTTTGTGAAAAGGGAAGATAAGAGTGCTGATACAAGAAGGTTTGGGAACTTTAACACCAGAGGAAGCAATCAGAGGATCAGACAGCCACAGACAGTTAATGTGATGCAAGGAAGACCACCTTTGCCAGAATGCAAGACATGTGGGAAGAAACACCCCGGACCCTGTCATCTAGCGACTGTGAATTGTTATAACTGTGGACAGAAGGGTCATTATGCTTCTAGTTGCAAGGATAAATCTGTCACCTGCTTCAACTGTGGAAGGAAAGGTCACGTGTCCCGAGACTGCCGACAACCTGCGAAGGAAAATCCGGTTCCTCGACTCACAGCACCTCCCAGCAACAAGCCAACCGCGAGAACCTTCAACATGACAGTAAGAGATGCCATTGATAACAGCAATGTGATCACAGGTACGCTTCTAGTAAATTCTGAGGATGCGTGTGTTCTAGTTGATTCTGGAGCTACCAAATCTTTTATTTCTGATAACTTCATGAATAAGTTGAATCTTGAGTCTGTGCCCTTAGAGGGAATTCTGAATATAGAAGTAGCTAATCAAGAGGTTATACCGGTGAACCGATTGTGTCCGAATTGTTCCATAGAGATACATGGGCAACATTTTGATGCAGACCTCATTCCTTTTAAGTTAGGGGAATTTGACGTAATCCTAGGGATGGATTGGTTATCACGTTATGATGCTCTAATAGATTGTCACCGTAAGAAGGTCAGCTTAAGTGGACCTAACGGTATAAGTATTTCGTTTCACGGACGGAAACCGACTAAGGATTTCCTGTCAATAATTCAAGCTAAAAGATTACTTCGGCAAGGATGCCAAGCCTATCTAGCTTATGTGATAGATACCGAGAAACATACCCCTATGATCGAGGAGGTCCCTGTAGTTAACCAGTTTAGAGACGTTTTTCCCGACGGGTTACCTAGAATTCCACCAGATCGAGAGATAGAGTTTACGATTGATCTGGAACCAGGAACCGCACCAATCTCAAAGGCGCCGTACAGAATGGCACCAATAGAAATGAAGGAATTGGCAACACAGCTGCAAGAGTTACTTGACAAAGGTGTAATTAGACCAAGTGTATCCCCGTGGGGAGCTCCAGTATTGTTCGTGAAGAAGAAGGACGGAACTATGCGATTATGTATTGATTACCGTGAACTGAACAAGATGACTATCAAGAATAGGTACCCCTACCTCGGATCGACGATTTGTTTGACCAACTTAAGGGAGCTATATATTTTTCGAAGATCGATTTGAGATCCGGCTATCATCAACTATAGATGTGACGCCCCTAGATCCGGGGTCAAGGATCCAGGTCATCACGGTCCAATTTCCGATCAATATCAATATCTCTGTAGTCTTTTTTTTTATAAATAAATAAGCAGTTGACCCCACACTAATACACACACACACCAGTCATATGCTCATAGAACAACAACCACAATATTTAAAAGTTTTAAAGTTAACAGTTATTACAAGCCCAGAATTTACTAAGTACATTGTTGAACAAAGCTTCTACATGAAGCACTTCAACAACTAAAGTTTATTACAACTTACACACTTAATTTACATAAGTATACTAAGCCCCTTCGCTTGTCACTACCTCGGGGATGGTCGCCAGCACACGCTCAAAAGGTCGCCTTTCCCTTACCCTCTTGCGGGGTGTGGTACGTAGTATCGGCATGGGACCTAGCTGCTATATACATAAGTAGCAAGAGTGAGCTATAATAGCTCAGCAAGATCATACTGTAACTAAAATTTAAAATGTGAACGAGTATACATATATGTATATGCATATATAATAGCAGGAAACAATTAAAATCCTTAAGGAAGAATAGAGCTCTTATTTAATAATACATCATCCACTTACTATTATAAGAAAGAAATCTGAATTAATATAATATCAGTTTTTCTTCATCTGTAACCATAATTCCATCATCTCATATCATTATTCTGTTTTCAGTATAGAAATCTGAAATAATATAATATCAGTTTTTCTTCATCTGTAATCATAATTTCATCATCTCATATCATTATTCTGTTTTCAGTATAGAAATCTGAAATAATATAATATCAGTTTTTCTTCATCTGTAATCATAATTTCATCATCTCACATCATTATTCTGTTTTCAGTATAGAAATCTGAAAACCATTGTCTACAGTTTCTTTTCAAAAACATTGGGGATATCTGCTGTCGCCTGATACGTTAGGACGATGATCAGTCGCCTAATCGTACCTGCTCTCTTTTTACTACCGGTAGAAGGAATGAAGATCATCCCTGGAGGAAGGCCACCTGCTAACATCCTCCCTTGGCATCTTCGTGCCGTAATAAAAATAATAAATGCTGGACTGTGTCGCACACAGCCCTGACACAGCCACTTACGCAAGTCTGTTGCAATCCCCCTCTTTATCACATCATTATTCTCTTTTCAAAATATCATTTCCATTCTCGCACATTACTTCTATAAAATATATATATCATAATGCTTTGATTATGATTCAGACCTCTCTTTCATATTCAGAAATCAAATATACTTTTATATTTGTAAAATATTCCATCTATTTTAAGAGTAATGTATGATAATCAAATAATGTTTATTAAACCACTGATACTCAAAAAGAACATTTTTAATATAATATTATAACCATATAACCCTCGATAACAACTGATACCATTCTCTCTTATTCTCATAATCATAAGGCATGTTCAATTCATGCATAATCATCTCTATACATATCCATCTCATACTCTTATTCATATTCATATACATCTTATACTCATATCCATATTCATATACATCTTCGTATATCTTTCTTTTCAATATTAATACTCAAGGAAGACAATTTCTTCACAATATAGTAATAATAGCATCACATATATATTCCACGAAATCAAGTTTCTTTGTGAAGATAAGTAGTTTTACAAATAGGGATAGAAGAAATCTTGCCTCGGTTTCAATATCCTGACGGTATGGCTCGTCCCTCTTCCGGAGTTTCTATAAACACAAAAGGACCGTCGTTAGAACCACATCTCTTACTCACTACACTCTTGTATAACATTACCTTTTGAAACTTTAATATATGTTTAACGTATTCCTATTACCCCAAAGGTTCAAGAACTTAACCATTTATAACCTAAATCGAAGTTTCAGGGGTTTTCACCATTTCCCTTAACGACAACACTCGACTGCAGAATTTCCTATAATTTTTAAATTTCGAATTTTAATGTAAGGTCAACTGGAAATAGTTCTTTGACCACACTACTACCATATCCCAAAATTTCGTGACTTTTAACAATGTTAAAGTATGGTAATTGTAATCTCAAGTTTGATACATTTACGGTTTCTCGGTTTCTGAACCGCTTTCACTAAAACTGACTTTTCTCCTAAACCGTTCATCAGATTTTAACGCACCTTATATCAAAACGATCTATGAACTAAGCTCTATCATTTCATAGTTAATTAGGAACCTGGACAGTAGGGTACCGTACGGATGCAGGGGGTCCAAAACAGGGCAACTTACATCCTAACGAAAATCGGGCATTATAACGGCTATAATTTCGTACTTTCCATAAATCCAACTCCTCCAAATCAATTATCAAACACCATAATCATCACCTACACCATGTGGTCTTCTTCACCAGCCATGGTTACAATCCCAAACACTTCCATATTTAACTCAAACCACTTACAAACACATATAACATCATAATCTTAACATTTACACTACTTAATCACTAAACCAAACAATATCCACCATAAATATAAAAGAGCAAGCATGATTATACCTTCTTGAAGCTTTGATAACCCTTAACAATCCTTGATATATCCTTAATCAACCTTATACTAGCTTGAATCACTAAAAGAAACCATTAAAACAAAGTTAACACTTGAAAACACTATTCATCATCTTTTCTAACGACTTCCATGATTTTATTACCTTGCTAAATGATGATGGTTGGCCTTGAAACTTTGTATATGCTCCTTCCTAATCTCCAAGAAGCCCCATGAATTTCCTCTTGATTTTATCTTGATGCTAGCTAGGATTTTTGTTTTTATTTTCTTCTTTTTTTCCTAAATGGCCGATTGTAATAATGAAGGAGGTGGGGAGAGATTTTTGTGTTTATTTGATAATTATCTAGCTTAATCTTGTGTATTCTAGATTACCTTGGAAGCCTTGAAAGATATTTGTGGTTTAAGCCAAGCAAAAGTACTAATTTACCCTTAATTTTGAGTTAGTGGAATATGAGATCATTAGTGATGTCATTAGGATGAGTTCATATTCTCATTTACTTATTTTCTAAGTATTATGCTACTAACCTTGGATAATCATAATGTGATATGCATCCTTGTTAAATTACTAATCTTGGTTGCTTGGTTTCCATACTCGTCTAATCGTGGTTCGTTTCGAGTATACCTCATTATCTCAGTGGTTTTCGAAATCATTTACAAATCCAATTTCCTTTGGTATTCTCTTAACTTAATAATCCCCTGGTTTAA
Organism: Saposhnikovia divaricata; assembly: GCA_036435485.1. Classification (NCBI taxonomy): domain Eukaryota; kingdom Viridiplantae; phylum Streptophyta; class Magnoliopsida; order Apiales; family Apiaceae; genus Saposhnikovia; species Saposhnikovia divaricata. The sequence goes on from CM071599.1 coordinate 213,414,241, forward strand.
CTTAAATTCACTAATTCCTCAATATATAATTCTTTTAGTATTTCTATACTCCTTAATATCCAAGATATAGAAGTTCGTTCGAGCTCAAAATCCTCAAAATCAAAATTCAGGAATTTCTAAAATCCATCGTCATTTCGAGTCACTTATTTTCAATGTACAATAATAATATGGTTTCTGTTCACTCATTTTCCATCCCTAATATAAAGTACCTACACACCATTTCCCTGGATTCCTCAAGATCACTATTCATTTGGGCACTGTAGCCTTTCTAAAGTTAGGGTTATTACAGTCTTCCCCCCTTAAAAGGATTCCGTCCCGGAATCATGTTGAAAATGTCCATGGGTATCTTTCTCATTCACACCTTCTAACTTCCACCCTATTTCTTCTATCCTTTTCCTTTCGTAATATCTCTATCTTGTTTGCGCAGAAATACACCAACATAACTTCCTTGTCATTCATCAACATGCCATTTAGTTTATCAATAGCAGTCCTTTAATCTGTTTCCAGTCATTCCATATTATCTCATCTCTCCTTCCTCTTTTGACGAAGATATCCGCCACCACATTGACCTTTCCTGAATGGTAGTGTATCTCACTTATGGTTTGACCATCTTCTGATCTCTATCATGACATAAATATTAACTCCTCAATATTCCTATAGCTCCTCTCTGTAAAATTTTCCAGAAAATAAGCTCTAATAATATTCTTTAAAACAATTGTAAGAAAATACTACCTATAATATATATTTCCTGTTCGTCTCAACGAGCTTGTGTTTTCCCAAAACACTCCTACTTTTCTTTTCATAACGTTTCCTAGCCCTTAACAGATACTGATTTTCCTTATCTATTTTATTAACTTATTTATTCCATTAATTGATTAAGTCGATCCTTAACCAAAGACTTACACACAAAATTTAAATCGAAAAGCAAGTACCTGTATCCGCATCTGGTTTCGTCAACGCTTCCCCTAAGGTCATGTTGTACACTCTAGCAGTAGGCCTATTTGAAGCAGCCCCACTCTGTCCTGGCGCGTATGACCCACCTGAACGGCAATCTCTAGCAATGTGTCCTAATTTCCCACACTGGTAACACTTAACATCTCTTTTAGGGTTTGTATCAGTTGATGGGCACTGGTTAAGGTAGTGTCCTTTTTGTCCACACTTGAAACAAGTTACTCCCAGCACTCTACAGACTCCTATATGGTTCTTACCACACGTGTCACAATCTGGTAATGGTGGTCGTGATTGATTGGACTGAAATGTCCCTGAAGATTTTCCACCCTGATTCACCGTCTCACTAGTAGTCTTGTTACCTCCCGACTTTCCCACAAATTGAGATTTTTGTCCTCTACCTCCTTTCTTAAAGTAGCTTCCCTCACTTGAACCTCCTTTTGGGCCCTCAAACCTTCTTTTCTTATTCTCTCGACCTATTTGAGCCTGCTCACTCTCGGCCTCTATAATTGATGCCTTTTGAACCACTGCAGCATAATCAGTCAACTCAAATGGGGCCACTCTCGTTCGTAACCAGGGTTTCAACCCTTGTTGAAACCTTTTTGCTCGTTGTTCTTCAGTACGCACAAACTCGGGAACAAACCTCGACAGTTCTGTAAATTTAGTTTCGTACTCTGCCACTGTTAAGTTATCCTGTTTTAACTCCAAAAACTTTAATTCCATTTGGTTTTCTAAATACCTAGGAGAATACTTATCTAGGAACACCCTAGTGAAACGCTCCCAGGTTATCACTCCCGCTTCTTCTAAGTTCTTCTTAGCTTCCCACCAGTAATTTGCCTCTCCCTTTAAGAGATAGGCTGCAAAAACGGTTTTCTGATCTTCCTCTATCCTCAGTATTTCGAAAGCTTTCTCCATTTCTTTTAGCCATGCCCTAGCTACTACTGGGTTAGTGGTTCCCTCGAATTCTGGGGGCTTTAATGACTTAAAGGCACGAAAGGAATTAGCTGCCTGATTGGGGAGAACAGGTGGTTGTTGGGGATTCTGTGGATTAGCCAAATTCTGTCTTAATAAGTCCATGAATTGGGTAAAGGGATCACCTCCCGGATTCCTTTGTTGGCCAGTTGATTCCTCTTCTCCTTCTTCATGATTTTCTTCATTATGAGCATTTTCGTTCAGTCTAGTACCTTCGATATTTCGACTTCTTTCGTCTCTCTCATTTCCCCTTGCATTCGCTCTACTATCACGTCTAGGCGGCATAGTTCTGTACATAACAATAGTCCTTATTAATTACCCGAATTTGGGTTACTATATACATCATTTCTATATACACAATTATATCATTAATTAGCTCATTTGCACATCACAATATCTTTATCACGCGATTTACATCTAGTTATACCATAACTTTAGTAGGTAGTTGTATCGCCCTTAACACGATAGCCTTTTCATTAAGTCAATCACCTTTTATACATAATTTTTTTTTTTTTGAGTCTCAACATTTATAAAAATGCAGCAAAAATTTAGATAGAAATGCACAAACTTCATTAATATACATAAATTTTTTACAATTTGGGTACAACATCTTTTACTGCTAATAATATACATCATCTAATACAAGGTTCGAAACTTAAAACATAGCCGTACATACTAATCCGATATCACAAAAGTACTACTAACTGTCCTCTAATCAGACTGGGATTAAAACAGTGAACAACTAAACTAATCCCCAAAATGACATCAACAAGATGACTAGTCTGATTAGTGACGAAACTACTATCCCGGCTCACAACCCTGCCCTGACAACATCCCGTATCTGGACTACCATGGTAGTAACCGTATCAACTATCTGGGCCCTCCATGCCGGGTCTCCTCTATCACCCAACAACCTCCTAATATCTCCTAATGCTCGTAGCTCAATACTGATCATCCCCAGAGACATCCCATCCGGGATAACCCCTCCTCTCCCTCTCTCTAACCTCTGTAGAAGGGTGTCTATAGTCCTGCGGGACTCCTCCAACTGTCCCTGAAGGGCAAAGTACTCGGTCAATAAGGTAGCTGAAAGTGGGTCACCCGCCGGTAGGGGTGCCTCCTGAGGGGGTACAGCTAGGGGAGGTGTATCCACAGGTGGAGGTGGTGGAGGTGCAAAGGGTGGGGATGGAGGAACCGACTCTATCTCAGCATCCTCTGAAGGATCCTCCTCCTCCTCAAAAAACCCAAAATGCCCTGGAGGGGTAAACTGCTCAAAAGGATCATCTATAGGGTCAGGACTAGGTAGAGGGGATGGAACTGGTGACGGCACTGGGACGGGTCGGACAGGAGTGGGAACCATCTGAATATCCCTCCACTCAATCGGCTCTTCAGGTATAACTGACAACCTAGGCCTCTTACGCAGTGGCCTCTCCTCCTCAGGGATCTCCGATCTCACTCTGGAAGGACCTGCCTCGTCAGATCCTGTAGAAGGTCAACCCATATATGGCACTAGGGCCACAGCATCTCTCCGTCTCTGCTCCTCTGCCTCCTCTCTCTCTAATCGCTCTCTAGCCGCCGCCCGGCGTCTCTCCCTGAGGTCCTCAACTGCATACTCCGGGACCTCTACCCCGGCCAGCTGAAGATCTAATAGCTCCTGCTCTGACATCCCTAGCCACTGGGGGTCCTGACTCGGCTCACCCATCTCCGCTCCCTATAATAAAACATAAAATTCTTTTAGCAACAGTCTAATAAATTATAATATATGCTTAAAGTAAATACTACCTGCGATATACCACCCCTGAACTTGATGGAAGTTCACAATTTATATTATAACTGATACATTTATTATTATCACTTTTGTTCTTGAGCATTATGACTCTTAGCTCTGATACCATCTGTGACGCCCCTAGATCCGGGGTCAAGGATCCAGGTCATCACGGTCCAATTTCCGATCAATATCAATATCTCTGTAGTCTTTTTTTTTTATAAATAAATAAGCAGTTGACCCCACACTAATACACACACACACCAGTCATATGCTCATAGAACAACAACCACAATATTTAAAAGTTTTAAAGTTAACAGTTATTACAAGCCCAGAATTTACTAAGTACATTGTTGAACAAAGCTTCTACATGAAGCACTTCAACAACTAAAGTTTATTACAACTTACACACTTAATTTACATAAGTATACTAAGCCCCTTCGCTTGTCACTACCTCGGGGATGGTCGCCAGCACACGCTCAAAAGGTCGCCTTTCCCTTACCCTCTTGCGGGGTGTGGTACGTAGTATCGGCATGGGACCTAGCTGCTATATACATAAGTAGCAAGAGTGAGCTATAATAGCTCAGCAAGATCATACTGTAACTAAAATTTAAAATGTGAACGAGTATACATATATGTATATGCATATATAATAGCAGGAAACAATTAAAATCCTTAAGGAAGAATAGAGCTCTTATTTAATAATACATCATCCACTTACTATTATAAGAAAGAAATCTGAATTAATATAATATCAGTTTTTCTTCATCTGTAACCATAATTCCATCATCTCATATCATTATTCTGTTTTCAGTATAGAAATCTGAAATAATATAATATCAGTTTTTCTTCATCTGTAATCATAATTTCATCATCTCATATCATTATTCTGTTTTCAGTATAGAAATCTGAAATAATATAATATCAGTTTTTCTTCATCTGTAATCATAATTTCATCATCTCACATCATTATTCTGTTTTCAGTATAGAAATCTGAAAACCATTGTCTACAGTTTCTTTTCAAAAACATTGGGGATATCTGCTGTCGCCTGATACGTTAGGACGATGATCAGTCGCCTAATCGTACCTGCTCTCTTTTTACTACCGGTAGAAGGAATGAAGATCATCCCTGGAGGAAGGCCACCTGCTAACATCCTCCCTTGGCATCTTCGTGCCGTAATAAAAATAATAAATGCTGGACTGTGTCGCACACAGCCCTGACACAGCCACTTACGCAAGTCTGTTGCAATCCCCCTCTTTATCACATCATTATTCTCTTTTCAAAATATCATTTCCATTCTCGCACATTACTTCTATAAAATATATATATCATAATGCTTTGATTATGATTCAGACCTCTCTTTCATATTCAGAAATCAAATATACTTTTATATTTGTAAAATATTCCATCTATTTTAAGAGTAATGTATGATAATCAAATAATGTTTATTAAACCACTGATACTCAAAAAGAACATTTTTAATATAATATTATAACCATATAACCCTCGATAACAACTGATACCATTCTCTCTTATTCTCATAATCATAAGGCATGTTCAATTCATGCATAATCATCTCTATACATATCCATCTCATACTCTTATTCATATTCATATACATCTTATACTCATATCCATATTCATATACATCTTCGTATATCTTTCTTTTCAATATTAATACTCAAGGAAGACAATTTCTTCACAATATAGTAATAATAGCATCACATATATATTCCACGAAATCAAGTTTCTTTGTGAAGATAAGTAGTTTTACAAATAGGGATAGAAGAAATCTTGCCTCGGTTTCAATATCCTGACGGTATGGCTCGTCCCTCTTCCGGAGTTTCTATAAACACAAAAGGACCGTCGTTAGAACCACATCTCTTACTCACTACACTCTTGTATAACATTACCTTTTGAAACTTTAATATATGTTTAACGTATTCCTATTACCCCAAAGGTTCAAGAACTTAACCATTTATAACCTAAATCGAAGTTTCAGGGGTTTTCACCATTTCCCTTAACGACAACACTCGACTGCAGAATTTCCTATAATTTTTAAATTTCGAATTTTAATGTAAGGTCAACTGGAAATAGTTCTTTGACCACACTACTACCATATCCCAAAATTTCGTGACTTTTAACAATGTTAAAGTATGGTAATTGTAATCTCAAGTTTGATACATTTACGGTTTCTCGGTTTCTGAACCGCTTTCACTAAAACTGACTTTTCTCCTAAACCGTTCATCAGATTTTAACGCACCTTATATCAAAACGATCTATGAACTAAGCTCTATCATTTCATAGTTAATTAGGAACCTGGACAGTAGGGTACCGTACGGATGCAGGGGGTCCAAAACAGGGCAACTTACATCCTAACGAAAATCGGGCATTATAACGGCTATAATTTCGTACTTTCCATAAATCCAACTCCTCCAAATCAATTATCAAACACCATAATCATCACCTACACCATGTGGTCTTCTTCACCAGCCATGGTTACAATCCCAAACACTTCCATATTTAACTCAAACCACTTACAAACACATATAACATCATAATCTTAACATTTACACTACTTAATCACTAAACCAAACAATATCCACCATAAATATAAAAGTGCAAGCATGATTATACCTTCTTGAAGCTTTGATAACCCTTAACAATCCTTGATATATCCTTAATCAACCTTATACTAGCTTGAATCACTAAAAGAAACCATTAAAACAAAGTTAACACTTGAAAACACTATTCATCATCTTTTCTAACGACTTCCATGATTTTATTACCTTGCTAAATGATGATGGTTGGCCTTGAAACTTTGTATATGCTCCTTCCTAATCTCCAAGAAGCCCCATGAATTTCCTCTTGATTTTATCTTGATGCTAGCTAGGATTTTTGTTTTTATTTTCTTCTTTTTTTCCTAAATGGCCGATTGTAATAATGAAGGAGGTGGGGAGAGATTTTTGTGTTTCTTTGATAATTATCTAGCTTAATCTTGTGTATTCTAGATTACCTTGGAAGCCTTGAAAGATATTTGTGGTTTAAGCCAAGCAAAAGTACTAATTTACCCTTAATTTTGAGTTAGTGGAATATGAGATCATTAGTGATGTCATTAGGATGAGTTCATATTCTCATTTACTTATTTTCTAAGTATTATGCTACTAACCTTGGATAATCATAATGTGATATGCATCCTTGTTAAATTACTAATCTTGGTTGCTTGGTTTCCATACTCGTCTAATCGTGGTTCGTTTCGAGTATACCTCATTATCTCAGTGGTTTTCGAAATCATTTACAAATCCAATTTCCTTTGGTATTCTCTTAACTTAATAATCCCCTGGTTTAACTTAAATTCACTAATTCCTCAATATATAATTCTTTTAGTATTTCTATACTCCTTAATATCCAAGATATAGAAGTTCGTTCGAGCTCAAAATCCTCAAAATCAAAATTCAGGAATTTCTAAAATCCATCGTCATTTCGAGTCACTTATTTTCAATGTACAATAATAATATGGTTTCTGTTCACTCATTTTCCATCCCTAATATAAAGTACCTACACACCATTTCCCTGGATTCCTCAAGATCACTATTCATTTGGGCACTGTAGCCTTTCTAAAGTTAGGGTTATTACAATAGATCAAGCCTGAGGATATTCCTAAGACTGCCTTTAGGACCCGATATGGACATTACGAGTTCCTAGTCATGTCTTTTGGATTGACAAATGCGCCAGCTGCTTTTATGGATTTAATGAATCGTGTGTTCAAGAGGTACTTGGATAAGTTCGTAATTGTATTTATTGATGACATCTTGATATACTCGAAGTCTCCTGAGGAACATGCTGAACACCTATGTTTGGTTTTGGAAGCATTGAGAAAGGAAAAGTTATATGCAAAGTTTTCAAAGTGCGAATTTTGGTTGAAAGAAGTTCAATTTTTGGGACACATTGTGAGCGGCGAAGGGATTTCTGTGGACCCCGCAAAGATAGAAGCCGTAGCAAATTGGGAGAGACCCAAGACTCCAACAGTGGTTAGAAGTTTTCTTAGATTGGCTGGATACTATCGTAGATTTGTGAAGGATTTCTCAAAGATAGCTACGCCACTGACTCGACTTACCAGAAAGAGTGAAAAGTTTGAATGGACCCCCAAATGCGAAGACAGCTTTCAGGAATTGAAGAAGAGATTGACTACTGCCCCAGTGTTGACCTTACCTGATGAGAAAGGCGATTTCGTAATTTTCAGCGACGCCTCTCACAAGGGTTTAGGATGTGTTTTGATGCAACACGAAAAAGTAATAGCTTATGCCTCTCGACAACTGAAGGAGTATGAGTCCCGTTACCCTACTCACGATTTGGAACTTGCTGCTATTGTTTTTGCACTCAAGATTTGGAGACATTACCTTTATGGAGAGAAGTGCGAGATTTACACGGATCACAAGAGTTTAAAGTATATATTCACGCAGAAGGAATTAAACATGAGACAAAGAAGATGGTTGGAGTTGATCAAAGACTATGATTGCTCGATAAACTACCACCCAGGGAAGGCGAATGTTGTAGCTGATGCATTAAGTAGAAAAGAGAGACTAAACCTGTTGACAACCTCAGAAGAATTGGCTAGAGAATTTGAGAAAATGGAATTAAAAGTCAAGGTCCCAGTCCAAAACAATGAAAGAGTTTACAGCATTCAGTTTCAACCAGAGTTACTTGAGAAGATTCGCCGTTGTCACGAACAAGTAATGGAAGAAAGAAGATCAGAGTTAACCGGAGAAGAATTTCGGAATTCAAAAGATGATAAGGGAATTAAGCGAATTGCATCAAGAATATGGGTTCCTAATGATACAGAGTTGAAGTAAGAAATTATGAGCGAAGCGCATAACTCAAGATGTTCCATTCACCCAGGGAGCACAAAAATGTATCAAGACATCAAGTTGAATTATTGGTGACCTAGTATGAAAAGAAAGATTGCAGAATGGGTAAGCAAGTGTTTGACCTGTCAGGAAGTGAAAGCCGGACATCAACGACTAAGTAGACTTTTACAACCATTAGAGATACCTGAGTGGGAATGAGAACATATTACCATGGAATTTGTCGTAAGGTTGCCCCGAACTAGAGCTAACTATGATGGAAATTGGGTTAGTGTCGACCGACTCACCAAATTTATGCATTTCCTACCAATTAGTGATAAGTACTCCGTTCAAAGATTGGTGAAGATATACCTAAAGGAAATTGTAGTTCGTCATAAAGTGCCTGTTTCAATTATATCTGAAAGGGATGTTGTTTTACTTCTCGATTTTGGAAAAGTTTTCAGGAATGTCTTCGCACGAAGTTAAATCTGGGCGTTGCATATCATCCACAGACCGACGGACATAGTGAAAGAACAATATTAAAACCTCGAAAAAGCGCGGGAAGCAGCCTCATTTCTTTCCTCTCCGTAATATTAAGAGCCTGGGTACTTGAGTTCAAAAAGAAGTTGGGATGAGCATTTGCCCCTAGTTGAGTTTGCTTACAATAACAGTTACCACTCCAGCATAAGTATGGCACCATATGAAGCATTGTACGGAAGGAAGTGTAGACCATCTCCATACTGGGATGAATTAGGAAAGAAGAAAATACAAGGACCAGAACTACTCCAACAAACCAAATAAGCAATCGAAGTCTTTCGAAAAAGGTTAGTTGCAGTTCAGGATCGACAGAGGAAGTATGCAGATCAAAAAGAGAAAAGGTAGAGCATTTAAAGAGGGAAATAAAGTGATACTGAGAGTTTCACCTTGGAAAGGAGTAATGAGATTCGGGAAGAAAGGCAAGTTGAGCCCTAGATATATAGGACCTTTTGAGATTCTCAAGAATATAGGACCACTAGCTTACCAGTTGACCCGACCTCCAGACCTTCAGCATATCCATGATGTGTTTCATGTTTCTGCGTTAAGAGTGTACCATTCTAATTTCAGATATATGTTATAACCTACGAACGAGTGAAAATACGTTTTGATTTGACATACGAAGAAAAGCCAATACAGATCCTAGATCACAAAGTGCAAGAGTTAAGAACTAAGAAAGTAAATTTAGCAAAAGTACTTTGGAGAAACCACCAAGTTGAGGAAGCCACGTGGGAATTAGAAAGCGAAATGCGGAATAAATATCCAGATCTATTTAGTGTATAATTTTGATTCCGAGGACGGAATCCTATAAGGGGGGAAGACTGTAATAACCGTGAATATTTCGAATAAATTTTCCTATCGTTATTTAAATTTTATTTAAGAGCGATTCGTTATAATATTTTAAATAGCTCTTTTTAAAAATTTTTGAGATTTTAAATATTCGTTTTATATTTAATTAGTTACATTTATTTAGTGTTTACTAAAATTAGAAAAAAATATTTAGGAAAATAGGATTTTTATTTTTATTTTGGATCGATTTTATTTTAGAAAACGGAATAAAAGTATCGTTTTAATTGACCAGCACGAGGAGAGACAGCATTACAGATTTTGAGGAGCACGCCACTACTTTTCCAGGATTTACTCCCCAATTTGCTGCTACCTTTTTATTTTTTTAAAATAGAGAAAGGGACCTTATATTTATAAAATGATACAGTTAACACAGAGAGGTTTTATATTTGTTTACCTTACACGGCAAAACAGAAACCACGAGTCTTGTATCTTCTTTTATCTCTCTGCAAACTAGGAAACCAGGTAGTTAGTATTTATTTCTATTTCCTGTTAAAAATTATTTTTTTTCGTTTCGTTGCTTCTTTTTTTTTCGATTTGTTGTCAGTTTTGTGTGGTTTGTTCTTGGATTGGGTGTTGAAATCGGAGTTCATGGGGGGAAGGTTTTGTACTGCCTCGAACAGAAAAGGAGAAAGGGGATTATTTGGGGTTGTTGTGGTTGCCGCCGGAGTTATAAGGTGAGTCGGAGAGAGATTTTTCCGGAGACAGAGAGGGCGAGAGGCTGACAGAGATCGGAACAGAGAGATTGAGGGAGTAAATTGTGTTATGGTGTTTGTTGTGTGGCCGGAGGAGGGAGAGAGGGGGTCGCCGGCCGGAGTTATAAGAAGAGATCGGCGAAGAAGAGAGAGAGAGAGAGAGAGAGAGAGGGGGGGGGGAGAGAGAGAGAGAACAGAGAGAGAGAGGGAGAGAGAGAGAGAGAGGGAGACGGAATAGCAGGGGAGGGGGGAGGTGTACGGCGGCGGTGGAGGCGCGTGGGCCCCACGCGCCGCTGCGATGTCGAATTTCTGTACTGATTAATAAATGGGATAAATAAAATATATATATATATATATATATATATATATATATATATATATATATATATATAGATTTAAATAATAATAATGAGTGAAGATTTTATATAAAGAGATTGAAGATTTTTTTTAAAATTAGTTTTAAATAATTAAGATATTAGTTTAAAATTTCGGGAAATAAAGAGATATTAATAATAAAGGAGGTTGAATATTGTTAAAATTGGGTTTTAATAATTGTGATAATAATTAAAAATTATGAGAAATAAATCGAGTTTAATGAAATGGTGATTGATTTATTAATTAAATATATAAGAATATTTTCTGATATAAATTAGAGATTTATTGATTCATTAATAAAAGAGTGAATATTAATGAATAATAGCGTAAAATATGATTTTTATATAAAAAGAGTTAATTTGTGATTTTTGGACGAAAATTAGAGGTTTAATAAGTTGTCGATAAAAAGATGAGTAATTGTGAATAAATAGGATTAAAATATGATATAATTTTAGGAGATTTTTTTTATTTATCGTTTCCGGAGTATTTAATTAACCGGATCGAGTTAGATTATTTTAGAGATTAAAATCGGAGTATTATGTAATTATTTATGAGATTAAAAAGAGAGTATTGCCGTTAATTTCCGTAACCCTATTTTCGTTTTAAGACGAATTTACGGATAATTAATAGGATTTATTTTCGAGATTTAATCCCTGAGTTTGAAGAGAGATTTATTTATCCGGGAATTATTTTCCGTTAATTATCGTATAGATTTTTTAGAGATATTTTGTTTAAATATTATATTAGCGGTTGAGAAGTATTCTATTTTTGACGAAGCGCTCATGTAATTTTTGGTTGCCATTTTTAGAGAATAATTCACGAGCCGTAGACCGAAGCCGAGTTCACGGGTAGAGTACAAATTTTATCTACACTTATTTGCACTCCGAGATCGAGGCAAGTTCATTCCTACCCTAACTCTTAGAGATTTGAATTTCTGTTCGTATTATTTCATTCCTTATTTAATTTCGACCTGTCAATTATGAGATTTAATTATCCTTTTGAGCATTATTTTCTCGTTGCGATATTTTGTTACTGTTAAAATTAGTTTATTTGTGAATTATATCCCTTATAAGCGTAGAATTAATTTCGTTGCTATCGGGTCGATCTCATTAATTCGAGACGACTATTATTATGATTCAGTGAAACTATTCTCATTTATTCGAGATAGTTAAATTTATTCCTTTCAGTCGAATTTATTGTACAAATTCGACAATAATTATTGATTATCTTTTAGTTGGTTCGTCTCTCGAATCAATAAATAAGAGTTATAAAAATTAGGATCGTTAGAGTTTTACTCGTTGATCAAGTGAAAAATATTCTATTTAACGTTCATCAATTATGGGTATTATAAATATTCGAGGAGTACTATTTGTACAGTACGACTCCAAATTATTTCATTTTAAGACTATCCTCAATATTTCGAGATGGTTGACTTTATTGTCGAGGGTTGGCATCTTGTTCGTGTCAACCAATAAAATATTATTATTGAGAATTTACCTCAGTCCATTGATCGGATTGGTGGAACAATTGAGTCGGTCTGGCAGTCCGCCAGATTTGTAATTGTTTTCATGGAAGAATTATTTCGAGTTATCTGTTCATCAAATATTCGGGAATTCTGTATTCTACTGGTCAAATTTTGGGAAAGAGGCCCATTTTAGAGAAAGAGAGACTTGTGTACCGTTATGCGGACACGAGATATATTGGCACTATGATGCCAGGGTTTAATTAATAACCCCTATGATGCTAGCATTCATATTTTTATATTATATTGTTGATAGCGTATTGTAGCCGTGATCGGGCGAAGTGCGATATCATTGGAGGACGGTATTCCCGGTCGGATAGTTGATCGCCCCACCGAGATACCGAGAGGTGGAAGACCAGTTTATTCTTAAATCATGAGTCAACAGAGTTATATCAATTGAGTCTTTCGAGAATTCTATTTTCGAGATGAGTATTGAGTCTTTTTCGAGTATTCTGCTTTCAAGATGAGTACTGAGTCAAAATCCAGATTTGTGATATTCAATTAATTTTGGGAAATCTTATTATATTTATATACCGAGTAAGAAGAGAACTTGCTGAGCACTGTAGTTGCTCATTCTTGCTTTACAACATTTTTATTCAGCTATCAAGAGGGAAAAAGGCGAGACGTCCAACCAGGGATCCAAGGGAAAGGAGAAAGCTCCAGGCTATGCTGACGAGAACTAGAATGTCTAGCTGGAATCTTTATCTACCTACTTTTGTAAACATATGTAAAATATTATCCCGAGATGTATTATGTCGTATGATAACAATGTGTGAAACTGATCTTGGATTTGCGGAGTGGGACACTTATGCTCCGTTGTATTATATATTTTGCTTTATTACTGCGTAACTTGTGCTACAGGATATTGAGACAATGTGACGACCCGGGGTCTCCGGTCAGGGTGGATCTGGGGGCGTCACAAAGTTGGTATCAGAGCATTAGTTATATTTTTAGGAATCGTACGAGCCTTGGAGTATAACCTGATGCGAGAATTTAGAGATGTAATACGAGCCTAGAACTATAACGCGACGTGAGAATTTAGAGATATATTATACGATGTTGAGATTTTGGCACTAAGCGCTTTACGCCTTTTTATATATATTTATAGGCATATCTAGTCGGTTGAAACCTGACCGAGGTTTTTCGTACTTTTGTAGATGTCTACCGATTACCAAATTTTTAGACAAAATCCCTCTTATACTTATTATTAAAATTGTATTTGGTTGTTAGTGGAACTATTTTAAATAATTTTAAAGAATGGTGTTTTGAAAATCAAAAAGAAATATAAGTAGAGTTCATAAATTGAATAGAATTTTCAACGTAAAAAATCGTCAAATTCTTCTATCTTTTGTTTCTAGCTACGTAGTTCTAATTAGAAAATAATTATTAAATCATCACTAAATTAAAGATTATTTTGTTAATCATGGTCAGCTAAAGTGCCACCTAAAGTAAGATTCTTTCTTTGGCAGTGTGCACATATGATACTACCAACGCTAGGGATGCTGAAAGAAAGGGGTGTTAACTTGGACCCAGCATGCAAATGGTGTAAAGCAAGAGTCAAAGACATTAATCACTTGTTCTGGGATTGCCCAATGGCGCAGAAATCATGGTCCTTCTTCCTTGACTAGACAAATATCAAAATCGATGTACATAATTCGTTCCAGTTAAACTTTGTATATAAACAGATTTAAAATAAACCATCTCGTACGATAAATATTGTATGCATAGCTTCTCTTTTATGGTCGCTCTGGCTAGCACGAAACGAATGCACCTTCAACAATGTAAGGATAGAACATTCAAAGATGGAGTTTCTCATTAAGCACAGATCTTATTCATGGAGTAAGGCAGCAAAGATCGTGCCACCTAGTCAAGAAAGTATTTTGAATTGTTACCCCATGCAAGCAGTTAAACAGCACACCAAATGGTTGAAACGAGAGCTATTGCAATCTTCCCTTGCAATGTCAGACTTTCTGTGTTTTACAGATGGATCATGGAGTAAATCTCAAATCGACACCATAGAAGCTGGAGTAGGAGGTTTCATTCTTAACAAGCACTGCAAGGTTTTATTTATCTTCTCAGGGCCCTCGGTGCAAGCTACTGCACTCAATGCGGAATGGGCAGCATTACGAGTTTTACTCATCAATATCAAGGCAAGCATTTACAAAGATGCACGATTTTCATTCCTTTCAGATTCGTCTCAACTAATCCGAACAGTTAATGGGATCAAAGGCGGTTCACACACTTCATATATGGATACGGAGTCTTATGCAAACATTCTGAGGAACAATAATTTCATACATATTCCAAGAGATTTAAACTCAGAAGCTGATTTTTTGGCAAAGCAAGGAATAGCGCTTCATAAAATGTACTCAGGCTGGCTGATTGGACAATCAGGATCACATGAAAACTCCAATGAACAGGGTGTTTAGAATGGTTGGGCCGTCTCAGATAACGTAGCTGGCCATTTGGAACCATAGGTCCACATGGTTAATATGCTGGCATTACAACCAGTTCATTGGTCACAAGATGTCATCACAAGATGTCCAATTCAAAAAATAGGCGGCAAGCAATTAAGAGGCAAGAGAGGATACCTTGTTATAACTATCATCCACTAGTAACCGCGTTGTTGTTAAAGTAAGGTTTAGGTTGTAAGTAGGGTCCTTATTCTGATCTATGCGTAGACTACCTTCTCAATACCTTCTCAACATGGTTGAGAGGTAGCATGATTTGTATTTCTTTTCCAATATTAATACAAGTCTCGGCTTATTAAAAAAAAAAAATTTCACGTGGGCTGTAATATCATTCGAATCAATTTTTAAGAATTCACGATAGAACACAAAGACTAAATTTAAAGTGTAAAATGTTAAATACATACATATATATATATATATATATATATATATATATATATCATTTTTTAACAACAATTCGATATGTAAATTAATAATATATAAATATTAAAAATATTAATATAACTATAATATTAAAAAATGTAAACACAGTAACTAATATGCTAATATATATTATCAACCTTTGATGTAATTAAATTTGACTAGGATAAATGAATTAACTTAAGAACATAGCTAGTAATTTGAATAATTGGTTATCAAGGATATTCTATACATAGTTCATCTAGCAAAAAAAAATTAATGCCCTTTATGTTTTGTTGATCACACTGTTAGCAAGCTTAAAGCTTGAACTAATTGATGTCATCAAGCTATTTTATACGTTGAATTTTATATTTATGTTCTATGTATTAATTTTTAAAATTTTATTTGGACGATTTTATAACCCACGTGAAATTAACAAAATAATCTTTACTTTAGTGATGGTTTAACAATTATATTCCAATTAAAACTTTGCAGAATTAAAATAGAGAAGAAATTGATTTTTTACGTTGAAAATTATATTTGATTTCTGAAATCTACTTATATTTCATTTTTATTATCAAAATACTCTTCTTATTATTTGAAGATAGTTCTACTAATAATCAAATACAGTTTTAATAATAACTGTAAGAGGGATTTTGTCCAAAATTTTGGTAACCGGTAGTCTGGTTTTGGTAATCAGTAGACTTGTTCTCTGTACGACAAAATAAATAAGAAATGTTTGGTCGATGAAAATCGTTGGATCTAACATAAAAAAATATTTTATAATGTAATATGTAAACTAAAAAGTGTATTATGTGTATGTCAATGATTTAAATCATATATAATTAGGTTTCTACATTGAACAAGATTATCAATGTAGGTCTTTACATTGAATATGATTGATATAAAAATTCGTAATTATATTTTCTAAAATTTTGAGTGTTTTCATTTGGATAATAATTATTAAATCATCATTAAACATAAAATAATTTTATAAGTTTCGTATGGTCTATAAAATCATCCATATCTGACTTCTAGATTTTAAGATAGAACCCAAGTCTTAAATATAAATTTTATCTGAATTCTATTTTATTATGTTATCTGAATTCTATTTTATTATGTTAATATTTAAAAAGTTCTTATTTACTATTTAGGCTCTATATACAGATCTAGAAATCGGATTTGGATGATTTTACAGCCCACACGAAACTCATTAAATTATCTTTAATTTAGTGATTATTTAACAATTATTATCCAAATTAAAATAGTTAGAATATCAAGATAAAATATAATTACGATTTTTTTAAATTAATCATATTCATTGTAGAAGACTTACATTGATAATCCTATTCAATATGGAAAACCTAATTACATATGATATAAATTATTGATATTCACTTTTCGTATTTCAATATAAATACAATTTTTAAAATAATTAAAATATTTTTTATGCTAGATCCAATGTTTTTCATCTATTTATGTTAAGATCTAACGGTTCATATTTAATTTGTGGTAGACTAGACTATCGACTACCAAAGTTTTGGATAAAATTTCTCTTACACCTATTATTAAAATTGTATTTGGTTGTTAGTACAACTATCTTCATATAAAACAAAATATAAGTAGATTTTGTAAATCGAATAGAAATTTCAACGTGAAAAATCGTCAATTTCTTCTCTCTTTTGTTTCTTGGTATGTTTAATTGGAAAAATAATTATTAAATCATCACCAAATTAAAAATATTTTGTTAATTTCACGTGGGCTGTAAAATTGTCTAAATCAAGTTTTAAGAATTCAAGATAAAACAAATAGTAAATTGAACATGTAAAATCTCATATATACTGTATCAATTTTTTAACAATTTGATATGTAAACTAATAACAAAATAAATATTTAAAAATAATATAATTATAGATATTAGAAATATATATATATATATATATTATATTTATTGAAATCGAATTAAAATTGCATTCAATTTGAAATCGAATTGAAATTGGAATTAAATATTCTAATCGATATCAAATTAGTGTTGGAATAGACGCCCATACAAATTAACCCTAATTCCTCACTATATAAGCCAGCCTGCTACCTTCGATCAACGATCAACGTCATCAAAAAAAGAGAATTCTCATAATCTTGTTTCATTCTCTACAATCAATGGAAGACACGCACGATCAGCAAGTTGAAAAGATGCGCTTACTGTTGACTAAGCAGCACACACTCAGAATTTTCCAAGCAAATGCCGCTAATAACTTGAATCTTTTGAACGAATTAATTGCCCAGAGATCTCAAGTTCTTACGCGAATACATGCAGCCCGGAATCAACAAGCCATGACATCGGAGGAATTAGGCATTCTTGATCGGGACAATACGCGTTTCAATGCGTTGGATTTAAGAGTTGAAAAATTGAGAAAACAAAGATTGGAACTACTCCAAGATCTTGGAAAAATTGAAGGAATATTTCGCGAAAAAATTAGTAACGCACTATTTGTCGAAGTGAATGACGTCGAGGGAGCTGCGTATATGACGTCACTCTATGATGGCGGGATGTGGAATGGAATAATATGTATTTTTCAGGATCTTGACGATGATTTGAAAGCAGAAATTCGAGCCCGGGTTCTTGGTCTTCGTCATTGCGAATACATTTTGGATAAAAACAATAATGTGGTATTTCAACCGGAACAATATTGAGGTATTGATGATACGCTACATATGTTTTGTTAATTACTTGTAATGACGTTGAGTCTCGTTAGAATGTTGTTCTCTGCTAGTTTTATCAGGGTCTCGTTAGTATGTTATTAGGATGCCCACTTTTTCTCTATTCAAATTTTAGGGATAGGAAGTCTATTATGAATATTGCTGCTGCTGTGGTGTTTCATTGGCTGGTTTTTTTCTGTTAAGGTTGATTTATGTTTGATTTGAGACAATAAAGGACCCTTTGGTTTTGTTTTGTTATTAGGCGGGTGTGTTATGTTATAAAGTTTGGATCTTTGGTTTTGTTTGTGTTTGATATGTGATAGTAAGAACCCTTTTTATTGAATTTGTAACTGTTGATTGGCTCTTGTTGTTATGTGATCTTTGGTTTTGTTTGTGGTATTTGTACTGTTTTAGGGTCTGCTGAAGCCATATATATCTGTCAGCCCATTGAACTAGTAAAGGAAAACCTGCCTTGCCAATTTGAAGCTTTGAGCTTGTCACTTTCATAAACCCATTCTTCCCTCCACCACTTTGTCCTTGTATGGTTTTAAATTGATCGGCTCTTTAAAATTTACTTGATGCTACATTTACATTCTCCCAACCAAGCTCTTTTCCCTTGTCTCCTCCCCCCTCTGCCCACCTCTTTCCATTTGTGGCCAGGTATCCCTTTTCCGTTCTGCAAATTATGTAGTGGGAACTGGGAAGTCAAGCCAATTTTCACATGGAACCACGTGTTTGGACTCTGTCTATGATCATTTGTCTTCCAGATAAATCTTCTTCATACCCAATAACCTGCAATTGAACATGCAAGATAATGAGACTTGACGCATTTTTTTACTTTCGTTTTTCAGTACTCTTACTGCGTAACTTTTCTGTTCAATATTCTTGAACAATATTAAGCGGTGTTGTGATCATCATGCCATCATTAAAAATTAAAATGAATCGACAAGTAAGGTAATAAAGAAAACCTGAGACTCTGTTTGGATTTCACTGAAACCATCATAAATGCTCTTTTCTTGATCATTGATTTAAATAACGATACACCTAAGTGTTAGGCACCGGCCTATTATTCTTATTTTCAAACTTCACCAACCTCACCACCTACCCCCACCTACTACCCCCCTCCTATTAATACCCCCCTCCCCTTCATTAGTTAATACACCAAAAACATAATTCTCTCTTCTTTCTCTATATAGCTGCTAGATAGTCCGTCTAGTAGGAAATCCGGTTTAGCCCACTTTTAGGAAGTGTCGGGATAGAAGGTCCTCGTGCATAAACTATTTCTTAGGGTACTTTGGTCTGACTGCA
Organism: Saposhnikovia divaricata; assembly: GCA_036435485.1. NCBI lineage: Eukaryota > Viridiplantae > Streptophyta > Magnoliopsida > Apiales > Apiaceae > Saposhnikovia > Saposhnikovia divaricata. Next base: position 213,433,618 of record CM071599.1, read on the forward strand.
GCCATCGGAGGTGGTCCCGCTGCAGGGGTCTTTCTATCAGGTTGTGTGGCACTGTCCGGGTTGGGAGAGGGAGAGAATGAAAGGTTGTCGGGAAACAGTGATAGGGGAGGTTTTGAGATAAACACTTCAGTGAGTTGGGGATATACATAATAGGTATCGTAGGGCTGAATTTGTGTATAAAATTCAGGGGCCGGATACCCGGATATTGTAATCTCTTTTATCTAGTGTGAAGTTGTTACTCTTGTGGATGTAGGTTGGGCCGAACCACGTTAAATCTCTTGTCTCTTTTACTGTATTGTTGGTTTGTTGCTTTATTACTATCACGTATATTTGTGGGATCTAAGCACACATATTTACCAAATCGCTTCCGCATTCGCCGGGAATCGGGCAGATTCCTAACACTAAGAATAGTTCTCAGGATTTCTCATTTCTATCAAAGAGTCAAACTTAGCTTATACAAGAAAGCCTAGATTCTGCCAAATCTTCCAGTAAATCGTGACAGTATATGTGACTGTTGACAAGATTTAAAGAAAAACCAGGAAAAAGTACCTGTGTATCCAGTGCTTAGACAATGCAAAACTAGACTGCAGGTCAGCATGATCTTGACCCAGGATTGAGCTGTTTCTACAATTAAGAAATGACATTGCTGCAAACATCAACCATATAAGAATACAGGTAACATATATAATCAAGTGAATCGAAGGATATACTTTTAACGCATCCAGTTCTCTCAGGTGACTTCTGATCAGGAATCTATAACCAAAAGGCGAAAGATATGAGAAGTATTTATGGTCAACCTTAGGGCAACAATAGATTTTGTTATTACCTTGCTCGTTTCCTCCGGCAAATCCTTGATAGCTGTAGCAACATCAGGAACTGCAAAAGAAATTCAACAGGTTTTTCTTTTGGGAAGCTCTCCTTGGTAGTAATCTCACACATAGGATTAATCGGGCTTTTATAGAAGGCAATTTACTGTTACGGCAGTCACTATCTACTATGTGTTCTGTGTAATTTACTGAACGAAGTAACTAATTTCACTTTCGTATCTACTCCCTCTAGTCCACACGTAACTTTAGCCTTTAGGTGCTTTGACTACATAGCTAAAATTATTATTTTTAAAAATTTCTTTTTCTAAATAAAAATTAAAATATTATATTTTTATTCAAAAAAATTTAAAAATAATTTTTTTTACATATAGTCAAAGCACCTAAAATTATGTGCAAAAAATTCAAATGCTTTATATAATGGATGGAGGAGTACCATTTGTTCTGTGTAAGTGTGTACATCTCTTAGACTTAAGTGTTTCATGTAAGTTCGGGTTCGGAAAATTAGGACGAATATAGCACTCATTGCTGAAATGATTCGATGCCCATCACTGTCCCTATGCCTCCCATTAAACTTCAGAAATAAATATTTATTTTCAGAAAAAGGTACGTAAAATATATATTTCTTTTAGAAATAATTACGTCTCTCAATTATCGATAAATGAATATTTATTCATTTAGACAATTTTTTATTTTATTTTCTTATAATAATGGTGTTTTAAAATTTAATATTAGAATGTATCTGGAAGATAATAGTTGAAAATTTAAAGTTCTTATCATATATTTTCTTCACACTCACTAATATACATACTTGGAAGTATAATGTACTTGAACTATTTTAACATATTTGAGAATATTTATAAGATTGTACAGGTAAAATACATAGACTCTATTGAAATGTATATGAATTTATGAATTTGATGACCTATATCATAAAAATATATATTACTTTAACTTTAGTGAATATTCATTTATGTTTATATAGGGCCTTTAAGGATTTCAATAAAATTTAATCATTTATGCGAGATTATTTGTTTATCCCATTATTTCAAGTTGGGATCGGAAAAAACTATTCATTTGACGAGATCATTCATTTATCAGACATTTTTTTTATGGAGGTTTAGTGTATGTGGTATGAAAATTTTTATCGGATTGATTACATGACTTGGGTGAGTTGATTTATTTAATTTAACTATTTAGACTTACTTTTGATTCAATTAAAATGAAAACTCTTAACTCTATATTGTAAATGTGTTATGATTTAAATGGCTTTAACTAGTTATAATGTGTTATTTGATGTATGATATTTGATTTTACTTGGTTATTTGATATCATGATAACCTGTTCGAAAAATGGGTCAAAGAGAATTTATATCATAATTTATATTTATTTGGTCATGAACTCTTCACTTGCTGGTATAGGGCAGCTTTCTGCACACTCTTTGATAACTTAATGATAATCTCCGTTCATTCCTGGTTGTCAAATATAGTTGGGTGCAAAGATGGGCAATAATGATGGAGTGGCAGTTGGACTTGATTTAGGCACAACATACTCGTGCGTTGGAGTCTGGCAACATGATTGAGTTGAAATCATCGCAAATGATCAGGGTAACAGAACTACACCCTCATGTGTTGCTTTTACCGAAACAGAGCGTTTTGTTGGCGATGCTGCTAGAAATCAGGCTGCTGCAAATCCTGTCAACACTATTTTTGGTACTCATATATGTTATTTACCTATATCTTTGATTGGAGTCTTGTTTGTGGTATGTTTAGTTTTTTAAATAGATAACTATATTTGAAGCCATGAGGTAATTGTATGATTTTCCAAGGTAAAAATGCTACTGACCAATTACTATTACTATAATACATTTTGTCTACATAAAAGGATAAGGCTCTTTGTGCTCACATTCTAAATAATAAACTCTTAAAGTGTTACTAATCCACTCAATTATGACCGATCTCTCAATTTTGTAGTTGAATTTTCCTCCTACCGCTCTTCGCGAGATTTCGTTGCTCCAAATGCTTTCTCATTCTCTCTACATTGGTCGTCTCCACATAGGTTATCTTAATTCTGCTCCTGTTGATCCTAATTGCGATATTAAGGATCAGAAAAAGAAGAAGCCAAGTCTTTACCTTGTTTTTGAGTATCTCGATACTGATTTGAAAAAGTACATTGATTCGCATCGTAAGGGGGCTAGCCCTAGGCCTTTGCCTAATTCGATTATTCAGAGCTTTCTGTTTCAGTTTTGTAAAGGCGTTGCTTATTGTCATTCTCATGGTGTTCTTCACCGGTTAGTTTGTTATTTTTGTTTCGAATTTTTATTGATTGTTATGCTAATAATGATGTATTATATTGATACATGCGATTTATGTGTTTTAGGGATCTGAAGCCTCAGAATCTTCTGGTGGACATGGACAAGGGGATTCTTAAGATTTCTGATTTAGGTCTAGGTAGGGCTTTTACTGTGCCTCTTAAGAGTTACACTCTTGAGGTAGGTACTTTCAAGCTATTATCGCGTTTAATTACATATGTACGTGTATGTTTTATGCACTAATTGAATTTAAAATTGAAATGTGAACTTGGAGTCATCATCACCATGTGCTGCTATATAGTATTTACTAATAAATCATTTGAGCAAGTCAATTTTAGTTATGTAAATGGTGAATTCTGGTACTGTATAAAATGATTTTTATTTCTGAATCCAGTTAATTGTATATCGTTTATAGGATTTCTGTGCTAAGATGGTTTTAATATAGTTGTCATATTTACTGTCGTGTGGTCTTTATTTGAGTTCTTGTAATTCCAATTATTTTGGTTCCCAAAATTTGTAGATTGTTACTCTCTAGTACAGAGCTCCATAGGTGCTCTTAGGAACAACCCATTATTCAACGGCTGTTGATATGTGGTCTGTTGGTTGTATTTTTGGTATGTTCCCCCTTTTCTTCTCCATAAATCTGTGTGGTCCTTTGAATCATGTTGTGTAGTTTGTGTATTACTTTTGTTCATCCTCATACATATGCTTAACCCCCTATTAACTTCATAGTATAGTATGTAAGAACCCAGATTTTTGGTAGTAATTAAAACTTTTATTTATGTAATGGACTACAATGTATCAGTGGTTCTAGTAAATGAATATGGAATGGATTGGGATTCAAATGTTTATATGCCATGAGCAATGCAATTGGTTGACAAGTTAGATTAGAATAATCTATCTCCTAGAAAGTAAGATACGGTATTCCAAAGAGGAAGGAAATATTCTCATGTCATCCAAATCGATATCTGTTATATGTCCAGTTGTTTCGTAAAAGGGTTAAAGAACGCTCGAAAGAGAACGAGAACATTTTTCTAATTATAAGGAATAAAGGGAAAATAAGCAATGAATAGTGTTTTTGGTGGAAATTGGAATATTATCAGACGACGCTATATAGAAGTATTCGGAACGGATTTCCGAGTTCGTATTAATGACCGATAGGCAATATAAGTGTATGTAAACGATATCAGATTCAGAAAAATAGCACTTTTATTTTCTCCGAGATTCCCCTAGACACTGAATGATTTAAGGATTTAATATAAAGATTTAAGGAATTTAACTCAAGAATTATAAAGGAGGATTGAGAATGGTAGTATAAATATTAAGAAGGTTTCCGGTAAAACCCTAACTAGAAATGCTTGAGATATTCCTCCGAACGATCAATGAAATTGAGCAGTAACCGGAAAAAAGAGCAAGCAGAGAACCAAGGTGCATGCATGTGCAAGTGGATATGATCAAGTAACTAAGTAGTTACAAGAGTAACTAGCATACTTAAAGAACTAACCAAGTACTTAGCTTCATCATCTCATCAAACCACAAAAACACAACACTTGTCTCTTGAAATACATCATGCATGACCTAGTACCTTTAATAAAACTACTTTATGGCCTAGATATTTTATTAACACCACAATAATTCATTTAACACAAGATTAAACCAAGCAACCAAGCAAGAGACTCCACTCTCTCTCTTTTCATTCCATTCGGCCCCAACCCTAATTCCAAAATCAAAATCCCACTTTCAACCATTGTTTGATCTCCAAAATTTTATGGTGAGTACTACATTTCATATAATAGCTATCCTTTTCAAATAAATCATCAAAGTGGAGGATGAATAGTAACTTTCATGAACTAACTTTGATTTCTTGTTTTCTTTGGATGATCTAAGCTATAATAAGGCCATACAAGGACTATACAAGGCTTATTAGGGCTTTTACACTCTCCAAGGAAGGTATAATTCTTAGGAACCCTAGATCTTACTTTGAGATTATGTATGTTCTTGGTGGTTTTTAGCTTAGTTACGATTATAGTGTTATTATAAGCATGTAAGCATGATCTTGTAGTTGATTTAGCCATATGATGATTACGATGATGAAATGAGATGTTCTTGGACTTTTTAAGATGAGAATCATGTGTATAAGATGTATGGTATTCCCGGTGTGGCTTGGTTGTGATGTAACAATTTGGAAACGTTCGATTTATAGCCGTCGTAATGCCGAAATTTCGTTAACCCTTGAAATTCGTGCATAGCAGTAGCCATTAGTCACTGATCTTGATAAGTATATGACATAACCTTGTAGATCTCGAGTCATAGATCGTTTTGGCACAAGAATCGAAGCATTACTTACGGTTTAGGAATTATGGTCAAATTAGTAAAAATGGTTCGAAACTGTAAGTGCGAGTTCGTAATTGAAATTGAACCCCCTTAACATGATTAATTCAGTGGCGAATTTTGGTAATTAAATATTAGAGATCATAAGGAAGGTGTGAGAGAAAACCTCATATCAAACAGATCGTTTTTCAATTTTCTAAAAATGTTCGAATCGAGGTTAAGTACGAATGAACCTCTAAAAAGGACACTTGGTTATAACTTTGGAAAACCACTTAGATAGCGGTCAATAAATCTCAAGGTATAATCTTTATTAGTAAACGACCGACCTTAGCACTTTTATGGCATAAGTACCTACCAAGTGTAAGTGTAATGACAAGCCTTAATGCCGAACATGTGTCGGATCATATCGGTGTTAATAAGAGTTGCACTAGATGGTGTACATCGAGATAACTTGAAAACGTGTTTTAACTTAAGTAAATATATACTTAGCCTTTAAAAAGAGTTAAGTGTTTAATCTCGAATACTTTGATTATTTAAAGATCACCGAGCTGACCCAGGACACGCTACCCCTACTCGACTACCAGGCAAGTTTCCAATACTTTGGAACTGTTGTTGTGATGATATATATAAAATTGATTGTTGTTATACATATGCCATAGCATGCATGCATTCTTTCAAGTTATATTGTGATACTTGTCCCCTGACTTAATGTTAGCTTATAAGCTAGATAGATAATATATCAGTTATAAGCCGGATATTGACAAGACCCTTAGTGAACGGCATATGAATCTCATTCTTCAAATATAGATCGGGAGTCAGTATTTGATACGGAACGTGATGTTCTCGTAATTGTAAAGACAAATATAAAGTAAAGTCTGAATCTCCAAAGATGGCGAAACAAAACTCTAACTCTGAATCTCCGAATGGAGAAACAAAACTCAAACTCTGAATTCACTCCTGAATTCGATTCTCAAAGCTACCGAATAGCCAAAATTTTATTATCAATATCTGTTCCCCAAAAGATTACAAGATGAGAGTATATATAGGCTAAATAAATAACCTTATCCTGGTTGGAATCCAAAAAGGAACAAGAACAGCTAGAATTTAGCTAATACCTGAACCCAACTAGGAAACCATTAAAATCCTGGTCTAACTTGAAATATAAAATCCTAAGTGCTTAAAACAAGAAAAACCCTTTCAAGTGAAAGGTAAAAACTTGCAAGCCAAATATCTACTTTCTCAATAAAGTCCATAACAATTGGACTAATTATTAATAAACTAGATAATTAGAACTCATTTAACTAACACCTATAATATATTTTCTGAATACTAGATATAAATAAAGTGTATAAAAACTCTATTTTACTTCCACTTCTATTCCTCATCAGTATTCCTTGATATATTGTGATTATTTTCGGAGGAAAATATTTAAGTAAATATTTTTCCACTATTTATATGATGAATATTATTTGAATATTCAATTGAGATTATTTATTTAATGAATATTATCTTGAATGTTCATTCGAACTTTATTTATTTATTTAATGAATGTTATTTTGAATATTCATTCAAGCTATATTTATTTAATGAATATTATCTTTAATATTCACTTAAAGTTGATTTATTTATAGAATATTATTTCGAACATTCATTTGAGTTATTTATTTATCGAATATTATTTTTGAATATTCATTTAAAGGTTGGATTATTTGGTGAATATTTTTATATATTCATTCGAGGATTATTTATGAGCAATGTTTTATATTAAGAATATTCTTTAAATATTTATGATTTAATAAATATTCTTGGAATATTCATTCGATTCTTTGAAACTAGTTTTAAAATAATTTTCTTGTTCAAATTATTATCGTTGATCTTCAAATACTATGCAAATTGTTTCTGAGTCTTATTATTAATATTATTTTATCGAGGAAGGTTCTCAAAACTCTATTCTTCCTTCAAATCTATCTTCCCAATTATAAGAGAACCTTACTTGAGAGCTGTTATTTATTCGTTTGACTTCCCGGCCATAAATGTTTTGGAAACTATTCTTTCACTCGAAACTTGGTTGCTGTTCATCAATTGAATCCTTGTATTACCTCCTCATCATTCGAGGGGAAATATTGTTAGAACAAGTTGGTATCCATTAACAAGCAACGGCTTGGGAAATATTGGTGAATTTTCCTTTCCAACTAGATACGACTACTCTGTGGAGTCTTATCAACGAGTATTATACTTGGGGAAAGGGGAACGAACTTTATGTTTCAGAGTCATGGATGTTATTCGAACTAGAAGCCGTGTAAGTGGCCAAGTGGCGCCGGTCCAACAATGGCCGGGGGGTTCAAGAGGGCGGTAGAAAAGTAAATCCGTCGGTGCTTCCTTCTACATGTAGAGAACAATGATGGGAAGCATAACATGCGACTGATCATCGTAAATGTTATGGCTTTTGGCGTGTCAATGTTCCAGTATTAGTTCATCTTTCAAAGTTGGAAATTTTCTGCAACATTATCAGTGTTGGCAGGGTTGAAAAGTGTTCAAAAATGGAATTGCAATATTTTCCTGCAAATTCCCCTTTTATGATATATGTCGATATCTTGCTCATATCTTTGCAAAACATATATGTCTACAGAGTATATATTCTGAGTTACCTGGTAACGTCATCTTTTATATCATACTCGCACTATGTTCGTTAATGCATGACATATGGTTTGAAAAATACTTTTGAATTGTCATATATATTATTGCTCAGTTATATATACTATTGTTGGTGGGCTATTGCTCACCCTTGCTTTATTTATTATATCATAACAACAGCTAGGTTTGATGGCCTGCGTAAGGCGCACTCGGCGCAAGCAGGTGGCTCCAGTCAGAGGACTACCCGCTGATATTATCGCTGCCATTGCTGAGGTAGCCTAGACTGGCAGCTTTTGTTTTCAGCCTTAATTATATGTATCATTAATGTTAATCAATGGCAAGAACTTTTAAACTTATGCTGTAATCATTTTGGGTTGTAATAATTATATTCGTGGATCCTATTATTAGAGACTTATTTCAATTTCATCTCTGGGACTATAACTGTTTGTGTGTGATATGATATTGTTGCGGGATCATAGCATGTTAATTATTTGTTGTGGACTCAAGTGCAAGTACTGTTTATGGAATATGAGACCGTAACGACCAGGTCCCCGATCCCGGATCTGGGGCTGTGAGATAGTATGTGTTGTCTAACCATACCAACATAAAAAGAATTAACAATTTTTTATTACTTCTGCAGCTGAAATGGCAAGAAGACAAGCTCCCCTGCCCCCTGGTGATTATGAGTGCTGCTTCACATATTCAGGTACACCTTTGTTGCTGTTTACAGGTTCTTACTACTTTGTTTGATACCTTTGCTTGACATGCTATTAACAATATATAATGCTGTTTGTGTACTGTTACCAGCTGTCACAAAACCTTCAACCTTTCACTTAACACCCCAATTTGAATTTTAATTAATTAATTTGTTTATGAGATGAGTTTTGATACCATGTTAATCTACCATATGTCCCAAGTCCTAACACCTTAATAAGTTACTAGAAGGTTTAAATGAATTATATATTTTTAGCACACCCTCTCACTTAAGATCCCATATTTAGGGATTAAAAAAACGAAGTGGAACATAAGAACCCATTAATTTGGGGGTGTTAGTAGAGGAGCTTACTTGGATCATATCTTAATAGTTTTCTGACTCCTAATGCTATCTTTACCATTCCTAAGTAAACAAGAAAAAGGTAGACATAGATTACTTCTAATGTTTGGTGTTCTATGGCATGTCCGATTCCAAAGATATGGGTTGCTGATAAACTGACCTTATGCACTCTACTGTATTTATGCTCTGTACTTTAAGAGCATCCACAATGGGGGAGGGACAAGTCCCTTTTTTCTGGGCCCATTTACGTGCCAAATAAGCCTCAAATGATAAGTGGTCATATTGCTACAATGCACGGGGACACTTTTATGGGGACACTTTCATTTTAATCAGTAAATTAATTATGCAGAATAGTTCATATTTCATACATGTTCAATATTAGATGCTATTAAAATCAATAAAGAAATGATTACCGTACATGTGTCTGAGGGACACCGTTCCATCCCCGACCCAGTTTTTATGTGAGGTTGCAATGCATGAGGGACGGGTCAGTTCCATTTCACGTGTCCCCAAGCACCAAATGACCCTGCGCTGGGATGCTCTAAAGGCTATGTCTGAATTAGAGAGGAAATATAACAAGTACTTAAATAGTAATTGTATGATCTAATTAACAAATTCTGTTGGCGAACACAAGTTATTTATTCAAAACTCGGTCATAATAAATTGGCCAATATAAGGTTGCATGAGATGAGAGCCTAGATCTACAACTTACATTATCATATTCTTTGCAACTATAAACTTGATTACGAGATATACAGCTTAGTTGGTATGACTTTGGTTAAACGTGTATACAATAAATGAAGCCTGTTAATATAGAAATCCTATGTGCTGGGTGTTGTAATTGTTAATTTTCTTTCAAAGTTGTAGTAATTGATTTATCGTTTTAAACATATTAGACAGAGGAAAATAAGGCCAGAAAATTAGACACAATAGAATCAAAATGAGAAGATGACGTCAATGAATATGAGATTGTCTGTGAGGGACTGGGTCATGTTTTGAACTGTAAAAAACAACACAACACAACGTACTCAGTATATCCCGCATGAGCAGGGTCTGAGGGGGTAGGATGTACGCAATCATGCCCCTACACAAAGGTAGAGAGATTGTTTCCGGTTTTTTGACCCCCGGCAGGAATCGAACCCGTGACCTCACGATTCACGGATTGGGCACTTACCACTGTGCCAACTCAACCCCCTCATGTTTTGAACTGTCCTATTTACATATCTAGCTTCGCTAATTCATATACGATCATAACAATGAAAAAGATCATAATTATAGAACACAAGCATGCTGATGTATTGAAATTGTTGAGATGATTATGGATAAATTATCTATATAGAAGATGATTAGGTTTATAATTCAGAAGTTATTTAGATTTATAATTTTATAGGACTTGTATTTTATATCTTCTTTATTTATGTAATATAAAAATATAATTTTAAAAAATCTTTATTCAATTTTAAAAAAAAATAACCATTTTCTATTCTAATTAGATCAATGGTCGGAGAATGCTACGCAACCACCAAATTTGAGTCATTGATTCATTGCGGTAGTACTACCACATTGTTTAAATTTTCCTCCTTTTGTATTTTCAAAAAAGAATAAATTTCAATTTATAAACATTCGAAAAAAAAATGGAAAAATTGAAAAATAAGGAACTTCGCAGTAGTCCAAGTGTTATTCCAACCCGACCACACTTAACTTTACAGTATATGATCCTCACACGTAATTCACTAATATTTCATTTTTTTAGAAAAATTAATATTTTACTCATTTATTTCCAAATATTCAATAAAAATGAAAAAAAAAATTTTATTCATTTTTTTTCGAATTTTCCTCCTTTTGCATCTTCAAAAAAGAATAAGTTTATTTATTAGCATAGAAAAATAAAAATATTACGATAAAAAATTGGAAAAATATAAAAATGAGGACTTCATTGTGGTCACCCATCCAAGTATCACTCCAACCCGAACACACTTAACTTTATAATTTTGAAAAGAGAAATGCTGTATGTCCCAAAATTTTCCCAAAAAGTGATGTGGCAAGTTGTTATTGGCCACTCACTTATAAATTAAATGAACCCCCTGCATACACATTAATTCTCCCAATTAAAACATGCCATGTGTCTTTTGGAGTTATTTTGGTACCTATTTTGGTACCTCTAGCATTGCTCTTTTGAAAACCATCCGGCAAGACTGAAACCCATATATATTCTATTAATGATTGAAAAATGTAATGTATAATTGCATATTAAATATAGAATTAAATATGTTACTTACAGTATTTTATTACTTATTAACTAGTATAATGATCGAAAATATATAAAATCTTGTGAACAATTTTTTGAAACATACTCAAATCGGGTTAAATGACTAATTCATCATTGTAGTCGGTACTAACTTGTAAGTGAGTCACCAAGTTAAAAAAAATTTCAGTCGCATCATAAAGTTACAATTAGCTTGAAATTACAATATTGAACTTCAAAATACTTTCACGACCATTAAAAATGTGTTGACTTTAACGAAGAACCGTTAAATTGTGCTTTCGAGTTTAGTTTCCATGAGTTTAGATTGAGTAAAATCCTTTCTTCGATTGTACTTTCTATTACAAACCTCACAACCCTACATGTTTTCACAAGAGATTGAGGAGAATACTAGAAGACTAATGCAAGCAACTATGTAGCCAAGGGACTTGCCTTATAAGTTTAAAAACTGTCCAGTTCTATGTAATCTGTCTTGGGCCTGTCGGATGTCGCTCAACAGCAGGATTCCACCAGGGGTCCATCAAGAATACCTGTACGGGCCAAAGACCAAAACACACTAAGTCTTTCCTTAATTTGCAACATCAAAATAAACATTGACCTTCCATTTCGGGCGGATCATAGCCAAAAAAGAAAAACAAGCCTCTATATGGTTGCACTTCAGAAATAATATAATAATCTCTTACATGTGATGCCACTGTGTGATTAAGTGCAACCCCTCCCGCTTTCAAGCTCGTGAGATATAATCTGCAATCTGGATCCTTGGTAAATACTTGAGCGCTTAAATCCTTTAATGTTCGTCTTCGTATCTTCATCTCCTTGGTATTTCTTTGTGAGGTTCATAATTGTGATTGATTTCAAACTGAGAAGGTAGTTTTGGAGTTTCGTTTGATGTTTGTGTTGATTTGTTTTGATTTATTTGAATTCCTATTTGATTGAAAATTTGAAATCCGAAAAGGTTACAGTTATGTTGTAATCCGAAAAGGTCAATATGTCTACCTTAGACCTTCTATGGGTTTTTGGATTTCTCCAACAAAGTAACCCACAAAAGTTCTGTAAATATAAGGTGACCGATGAGGGTACTGCTAATGCTAATGAGGCGAATCCTGGGGTCCAAGAGGAAGGCGGTTCATGATGATGACCCATTCAAGAGGAAGAGGGTTCGTGATGATGACTCATCCGGTCAGCAACGAACCACAAGAAGCCAGACTACAAAGGTACTTCTATTTTCTGTCTAAAACCACAAGTAGTTGCACCACATGTATGGAGTTAGTTTATATGGAAGTCCATTTAATTTAGATGACGTAATCTATTTATGACTAGACATTTGCTATCTTTGACCAAATCAAATCTTGTTTGTTGCTGTTACTTCACTGACCCATGGACTCAATTTTCTGTCTAAACCCGTATTTGCAGGGGTAGTTGCTGATGCTGCTTTGAGAGTCATGAGAACTGCACAGTTGCGTATGTAGTAGTTTGTGTGGAAGCATGTTTAATTTCCAATGGTGGTATCTATTTATGACTAGACATGTCCTAAGTTCGGAAGTAGTTATGCCTAGGCTATCAGTCATCAGACCTATTTTGTAATGTTTACTCTGTTTTTCTACTTGCGTCATCTGCACAATTACTATGGGATCCTGATATGGATAAAAGTCTCTCTTTTGATGGCTATTGTGGTTATTATTTGGATGTCAATATTTTATCTGGATGTGAAAATTTGAAAGGACATAATAGAATTGTGAGATAAAGCCTTGATCACAAAATCAGCATTTAGATGAAACTATGGTAGCATATCCCGGTGTCCAGTAAGCAAATTTGACCTGTAAATTTGCAGTTATGCCTCGCTGCTGAACAACACAATTTCCACACCCTTTACTACAAGTCTACAACCACATTTATCAGCACTCTTTTATTAAATTTTCTCACTACATGACCACTGCACGTCCCTGAAACTCTACTGTCCTCATACCGTTGCAGTGGGCAATCTTTGCAATTTAAAAGTTTCGGACTAAGATTTTGATTCATCAACATATATTTCTCAATAAAGAGCAACCCGCGGCCTGGCCTCCCCAGTCCTGTGACGTACAATCACCAACACCACTTGCACAACAATTGTCATCTGATATCCAAGAATGAAGAAACTTAACATTGGCACTTTGATATGTTACATTTTTGGGGATGTAGTTAAAGACAGGCCGACACTCGTTAATTTCGTTTACCATGGAAATTTTACGTAATTCCTCACCTTTAGTTACAATACACACATCCATGGATTCGAACCCTTGACTACTCTTAAAGAAGCTGAGAACTTAAACCACGCACGACGCACCCATATACATACATCACACACTCATATACATATTTTTAGGGTGCTGATATAGGTTACACACCCTATATTATTTTTTTGACTAAAATACCCTCACCTCTTTCTTGTATCTACATCATATATCCTCTTAATTATCCTCATGCTTTCTTGTTTTGTTTTCATCTTGTTTTCTTTTTCCGAAAACATTATCATCAATCTTTTATAATTAATGTTTTGCATTTCTAAGGTTTGTAAAGGATCATCAGATAAGATCAAAAATGTAAATGAGATTTAAAAAAAAACATGTGCATGTATGTTCACCATTATTAGTTGAATTAAGATCATTAAATTACAATGATCCTATTTTTTCATCCATTTTTCTAATTTATTTTGCTTTAAATATTAATAACTTTATTACTTTTAAAATTATGTTATTATTATTTAAAAGAAAATATTATTCTAATTTCTAGCTAGTTATGTTATTTATATATATTAATGTTTTTAATTCAAGAAAATGAATTTGTAATAATTAAATTTTATTTTTATTTATATATATGTGCTAATACTTATGTTAATTAAGAGAATGGAAAAAAATTATAATATAAATCATGGTGATAATATTGAAGACAGGTAAACATCGAACGATATATTTGAGGTGAGCAACAATAGTGTACAAAATACGGGTAATTTAGACAAAATAATATTAAGGGTAGGTTGTGCATATATCATCATCTTTTTTTATATTAGTTTTCAGTAATCTCTTTTATATACTAGCATTTTGCCCGTACTTCGTACACGACATATTATTTAATTTAAAATGATAATACCAAAATTTAACAAATTTGATTCATTTCTTAAAACATCTTATTTAATGTAAGAACCCCAAATTTTGGATGTAATTAAAACTTTTTATTAAGTAATGATAAAATGAGGAACAATGATTCCGACAACAAGGTCACCAGCTCTAATGAGTGGTGGTTTCAAAGAACAATGATTGTAATGAATGGATATTGCTTTGGACAATGATCCTGATGCATTGGTATATTGTCAAAATAGAGTAATTCGATGGTTGAGGACCTAGATAAGAATAATCTACCATCCAGGAAGGAGCTAATGGATCCTTGTAGGGAAATGAGTACGTGCATAGTGTTTCCCATACGTGCATAGTATTTCTCGTACGTGCATAGTATTTCCCGTACGTGCATAGTGTTTCCTGTACGTGCATAGTAATTTGGTGGATGAATAGTGATTTTGTAAGTTGGAAAACTTTTCACTCCACCCTATGTACGGGACGTGATATGGATGTTTCGAAGTCATATTAGTAATACGCGGAGGAAATAAGTGAATGTAGAGACGATCGGAATTCAGAAATTCCAAATTCTTTTCGGTATAATATTTGACCGGACAGTGGATTAAATATTATTATAATCCAAGAATTGAGATATTAACTTTGAGGATTTGATATTTTGGGATGTTATTATATTTGATTTAAGAATGAAGGTAGGAAACCACTGAGGAGTGGTTATGGCTACAATGTAATAATTGATATTTGGAAAGAATGAATGGAATTCGACTTTATTATTTCTATGTCTTGAAGAATGCTAAAGGGTAACAACATAGGTAAGAATAATCTATCTTCTAAGGGAATAAGATATGGCAATTTCAAGCAGGAGAATATTCTCATGTCATCCAGATCGGTAACGATTAATCCAGTAGTTCCGTAAAAAGGTTAAGGAACGATCGAAAGAGAACACGGACAATTATACAACCCTAAGAGAACAAGTAAAGAATACAGAATGAATAGTGTTGTGGTGGGAGTATATAATAATATGAGACGACACTATATAGAAGTATTCAGAACGGATTTCCGAGTTCGTATTAGTGATCCAGGGGGAAAATAAGTGTATGTAAAAGCTGTCGGATTCTGAAAAACCGCACTTTTATTTTCTCTGAGAGTTCCCTGGACACTGATAGCCTTAAGTATTTAACGAATGGATTTAAGGAATATAAATTGGAAAGTTAGAATGAAAGATGGAGAATGAAAGTATTAATATTAAAAAGGATTCCCGGTAAACCCTAATTAGAAATCCGTGAAATATTCCTACGAACGATCAATCGAAACGGGCAATAACCGGACACAGAAACAAGCAGAGGAAGCAAGAGTCTTGTGCAAGCTACTAGTATAAAATATCTAGTAACCAAACTAGAATCAAGGAACTAGCACCCTAGAGAATGCAACTAAGTACTTAGCAAGGCAACCATGTAGTTAGGCTAAAACCACCACATTTTCAACACTTGTCATGGTAATCCCTCATCCAACACCTCATCACTTTAATAAAGTGAATTTATACAAGATATTATCTTGATAATAGATGAGAATGGATGAGATTAAAACAAAACAAACCAAGCAACTCCCCCCCCCTTGAAAATTCCATTCGGCCTCCCTCCTAAATTCCAAAATCAAAACCCCTCTTCCCACCATCTCTTGATCTTGTAAAAATTATGGTGAGTCTTACATTTCCTAAAAGTGATCCCCTAAAAATTTCAAAGCCAAACTCTCTTGTTTCCATTTTCAAAGAAATCACCAAAGACTAGGGTGAATAGTGATTTTCAAGAACAACTCTTGATTTTCTTGATTTCTAGGATGATCTAAGCTTGGTTATGGGTATACAAGGACTAGGAAAAGCTTAGCAAGGTCTTTACACACTCCAAGGAAGGTATAAAGCTCTTGAAACCCTAACCCTTGTTTGAGATTTAAGCATGTTATGATAGTTATAACTTAGTTATGGTTATGATTAAGATTATAAGCATGATTATGTATGGATTTTGGATTAATGATGTAAATAGCTAGATGAACGGAAAGGCATTGCTTGGCCTCAGTTCATGTATATAAGTCATGTATATGTTGTTTGGGTTGAATACTATGTTTATGGGAAGATTCGAAATTGGTAGATATTCGATTTACAGCCGTTATAATGCCCGATTTTGCAATACCATGTTTTGTATGCCATTTTCCATGTCGAACCCCTACTGTCCAGAGACCTTATCTGCCATGATAGGATAGGTAATGTTCTAAGCTTTGTTTGGATATAAAGATCACGTGAAACGGACTTACGGTTTAGGATTTATGACCAAATTACTAAAAGTAGTTCGAATCCGTAAACGAAAGTTCGTAACTGTAATTGAACCCTCGTAAACTATGTAACGTCATGGAGAATCTTGGTAAATAAATACTAGAGGTAAAAAGGAAGGCGTGAAAGAAAACCGTATGTCAAAAGGATCATTTTTCGATTTATTAAAAATGTTCGAGTCGAGGTTAAACGCGAACGAACCCCTAAAAGACGACTCTTTTATAACTTCGGTAAAACACTTAGAAAACGGGCGATAAAACTCGGAGTATAATATTGGTTCGTAACGATCAACCTTAGAACTCATATGACTTAAGTATGTCCCAAGTATAAGTGCAGTGACATGTCGTATTAACGAACGAATGTCGGGTCGGATCAGTGAGAATAAGTAATCCACTAAAAGGGGTATAACGAGATAACTTGAGAACGTGTTTCGATTTAAGAATAACTTAACTTTTAATATGTTAAGTGATTAATCCCGAATGCCTTGGCTATTTATAGATCACCAAGCTGAACCGGGACCCGCTACCACTACCCCTTACCGTACTCGACTACCAGGCAAGTTTCAATTCCCTTCTTTTAGGCTGTTGTTGTGATTGAATAAATATATATATATATATATATATATATATATATATATGATTGCTGATATACATATGCCATTGCATGCATGCCTACTTTCAAGTTGAATTGATATACTTGTTCCCTGAATGTTATTGTTGGCTTATAAGCTAGATAGTTATATATCAGTTATAAGCCGGTTATTGTAAGACCCTCATAGAAGGGCGTATACATCTTATTAATCAAATATAGACCGGGAGTCAATATTCCTTGATATATCGAGATTACCTCGGAGGAAAATATTTAAGTAAATATTTTCTATTATTTGGGCGACGAATATTATTTGAATATTCGTTCGAGCTTATTTAATGATCCTTACTTCAAATAATTATTTGAACGTAATCATTCGACGAATAATATTTGTCAATATTCATTCAGAGTCGAATTGATTATCGATTATTATTTCAAATATTCTTCTAAAGATGAGACTACTAAATGAATATTAATTGGATATTCTTTTAGAATATTATTATAGTAAATAAATATTACTTTTGAATATTCATTAAGATATTAAATACTTGATGAATATTATTTTAATATTCATCTGAAGCTTGATTTAATTATCGAATATTATCTCGAATATTCCTTAACGCTTGGATTACTAAATGAATATTACTTGATATTCATTTAGGATATTATTCGTTAAATGAATATTACTTTTGAATATTCATTTAAATTCCTAATTAATTATGAATATTACCTTAAATATTCTTTTCAGGTCTTATTAATTAATGAATATTGTTTTGAATATTCATTTAAATTTTTATTTATTCAATAAATATTCTCCTGATATTTCTTCAGGGATTATTTTGAGAAATACTCTGATATAAGATATTCTTTCTTATTCCTAAATGATCTGTAAAATATTTTAATTCAATAAATATTCTCTGAATATTTATTCCATACTTGGAATAACCTCGATAAGGTTTATCTTCTTCGATTATTACAGAAAATATTTCGGAGTCATATTTTTATTAATCTTATATCAAGAAAGGTTCTCAGACATCATTCTTCTTTGAGTCTATCTCCTTAATAATAAGGGAACCTTACTTGGAAAAATGTTATTTATCTTGTCGACTTCCCGGTCATAAAGTATTCCCTTCACCCGCAACTCGGGTGCTGTTGACTTATTAAGTCGTTGCTTACCTTCTCATCTTTCGAGGGGTAAGATTACTGGAACAAGTTGATATCCGTTACCAAGTAATAGCTTGGGAGATATTGGTAAATTTTCCTTTCCAACTAGATACGACTACTTTGTGGAGTCTTATCAACAAGTATTATACTTGGGGAAAGGAGGACGAACGTTACATTCAGAATCATGAATTCTATTTGAACTAGGAGTCATGTAAGAGGCCGAGTAGCGCCGGTCCATCCCCTTTGGCCCAACCGTTGGCCGGGGAGAGCTAGTAAGGCGGTATACAAGTAAAGCCGTCAGTTCTTCCTTCTACCGGTAGTAAATCTAAATTGAGCTGTACGATCTCGACTGATCATCAAGATTGGAACAGCGGGCGCGGTGAATACTCCATCATTGGTTCATCATCCAAATTTATTTATTTCCTGCAACATGATTACTGTTGGCAGAGTTGGAAAAAGGGTCATAACTGGAATTGCAACCTTTTCTTGCAAGTTCCTCTTCTTAATAACAATAAGAATATCTCGCTTACTTTAATGTAGCAGATATTTCTACAAACAAATACTTTAAGTTACCTTGTAACTTCATCGTTCATATTATACTGGCATCATTTCCGTAAATGCATGGCATATGGTTTGAAAGATACTTTTGAACTGTTATACATTATCGTTCAGTTATATATTATTGTTGGTGGGCTATTGCTCACCCTTGCTTTATTATTATATCACAACAACAGCTAGACCAGATGACTCGCACAAGGCGCACTCGACGTGGGCGAGGACGATGAGACTACCAGAGCTGAAGAAGAAGCTATTGGTAGGGTATATTTATTCTTTCAGTACCAAGAATATGGTCTAGTATGACTTATGTAAATGGATGGCAAAGAGTATGTATTATATTGAAATTCTTTTGGATTGTAAGAACTCATAATGTGATTAATAAAAATTTGATTGTTACTCTGATTTCATCTCTGGGACTATAACGGGTGTGTTTTATATTGTTGTGTGGGTTATAGAGACGTAATTTATTTTATGTTAAGGAAAGTTCAATTGTTGTGGACAGAATTGGAAACCGTAACCACCGGATCCCGGACCCCGGATCTGGGGGTGTTACAGAAGTGGTATCAGAGCGTACGTTATAAACCCCAGAGATGAGGTGACGTTAAAACAATAAATTCAATAAGATAAAAAGAACTCTTGCCAAGTTCATAGTCGGACTACTTAATGTAGTGATGACATATAAAACCCTTATGGGAACTCGTAAGTATAATGATAGTAACTTAGCTCGATATCGTATCGACGAGTAAGGCGATTGACCTTGAGGCATACGAGCAACGTCGCGATGATGCTTTATATGCTGAAGATCAGCGGGTAATTCGATGGAGTACCCTACTGGAGACCCGGAAGAGGTTCCAGCAGATAAGGAAAATCCTGTGAGGATAAGGAGCTTACCCATGGGTAATGAGGGTCGCAGCCAGAATGACTGTGATGATTAAGATATGGTGCTCAGAAAAGTGAGTATAAAGAACTGAGATATTATTAAGAGATCTGAAGATGCATGTTGAATTCATAGTCGGACTACCAGATGTAGTACCAGCAAGAATGAAGGATTGGAAGAATTACTTGAGATCTTATACGGAAATAGATGAGAATCCTTAGAGATTTTCATCTTAACAAAGAAAGAGCTAGAGGGATGTATGATTATTAAAGACATCGATTTAGGGCGAGGAGCAGAGTCCCTAGGAATAGTTGAGAAGGAGGCAGTAAGTGCCATATCATTTGATAAAATGAATTAGTATGAATATGGTCAGTAATAATTCGCCATGGGAAGGCAGGTGTCGTAGGTTGTAAATTATGGAACCAAATTGAGGTTAATAAGTTGGTTTTATTAAGGAAAATGTTCATTTTATGAATGAATCATTTAGAAAGTAAAGACATTGGGAAGTGATAGCATGATTGGGTAAAGTTATATAAGGAAATAGTAAGCAAGACAATGATCTCAGAACCTACCGGAAGATAAGACTAGTGAGTCAAGATGAACTCGTAATGAGACTACTGCCAGAGACTGAGTATAGAGTTAATTCAACTCAGTTAAATGATGAACCAGAAACGTTAGATGCATGTGATTCAGAGGAATATTAAATTCCTTCTTCTCTTTGAATGGATTATAGTAGCTACCTTAAGTTTACTCCGACACGGAATTATAATAGATCGAGTAATACGATCAGCAGTTAAAGAGAAAAATGTGAGAAAATCTTCCTGGAGCTAAAAGGTGAAATTGGTAATGACCAAGAGCTGGCATTGCTTAATGGAAAAAGGAGACTTTGTGCTTCCAATGACGCTTCGCATAAAGGGTTAGGTAGGCCGACATTCGGTAGTATTGAATATCAGGACGTTGTGACAGGTTTCAGTTTGAAACTATTGATTCCCTTCTAAGGGATGGATATAATTGATTCCTCTCCAGTGAGTAAACTTCCAATCCGATGATGATTATTTCGTTAGCTATGACTGCTTATGATCCCACCTGCTTGGAGGTTCATAGAACTATTCTTCAGGTTTCGAAACTGGTCTCCTTAATGTTGCCAGTAGGTGGGTAGATTGATCAAAATTTCCCTGAGTCTGGAAAGGAATTCGGTGAATTTTGGCAAACCTTGTCTTTCTGATTATCAGAGAATGTCATGGAAGAGAGTAAAAATTGGAGCAAACCCTGTGATTTGGGTAAGGATGCTGTAAAATGGGTTAGTAAACGGACCCTGAGCATTACAATCGACGGTAGTGATAAAATGATGGAGTGAGATTGGACGAAAATAGGAAATGTAAGTAAGAAACCAGCCGGACTGAGAAATTCCAGGATTGACTTAAATGAAAAGGCTGTTATGCCAGGAATGGTAAGCTTGTGTGGCACGCAGGATTGATAAGAATAGTTGAAAAGATAAAAGTGGAGGAAAGGTGACCGGAGACGGTGCCGAGTAGCCGATTAAGACTTATATGGAGTAAAGTTTTGGAAAGGTAGAAAGGTATCAAAGAAGAAGGCACTATGCCGGCAATTGCTAGAAAAGTAATGCTATTAGCCAACCCCTAAAATCATATATTTTTATGTGTGGCCAGTTGAGGCCAAGTCACAACGGATTATAAAGTGACTAGACCAGCAATGAAAAGACAAAGCAGGGTTGCTTCTAAGAAAGCACCGACTGCAAGGGCTTCTGATATAAAGGAAACATTAATGAGATCGTTTGAATCTTCTGCCGAACAACCCATGTTTTGATTGGGAATTCACTAGACCTTTTTGGGATGGGGTCACCCGTACTAAAGTGACTCATGTGTATATGGTTGTCCAAGATTTCGAGTAAAATGGAAGTATAGTGACTTGAGATGTATGATGTTAGGGTATCATGAATACCATGAATATATTATGACGGAGGAAAGTAAACCATGAAGGTATATGAAGAGGGTATAGAAAAGGTCAGAAATTGAACAGTATGCTGTAGGAATTTTGTCTGAGGCAAGTACCTTTGCGAAGAACGATAAGCACTAAGAGATTCACGTTGAACTTGACCAATATCTTCCAGAACATCCTTGCTACCATTAACAAGTTCGGTAAGAGAAGAGATTGACATACGTTGCCTTTTTGGAAGGCCAAATAGGCTGACAACTATCTGAAAGAAGAGGGTGGCATTAAACCACCGATCGATTATCAAATGAGAATGATTGAAAAGAGACCTTTATTAAGGATACATGATCTGATTGCCAATTATAAGATACAAGAATTCCTTGGCAGTTGAATTAAGGATAGGATATCCATAAATTAAGACAAACCCTAGGGAATGCACAAGGGGTGGCATTAACCCTAATAACGACATTATGACTTCAGATGATATGAGCTGGACTTGCTAAGGCAACAATGACCGGTAAGGATTATTAAAAAGGGTTCTGGAAAGAACATGGATAGAATTATTAGAGTATTGACCAATGACATTTTGATATACCCGGTACCTAGAAAATACCGGAGGAATGATAAGGATGGCCTACGAAACCTTACAAGGAAAAAAAAAAGGTAATATTTCGAACTTCAAATATGGAAGTTTGGTAAGGAATGTATGACA
This sequence comes from Saposhnikovia divaricata, assembly GCA_036435485.1. Lineage (NCBI taxonomy): Eukaryota > Viridiplantae > Streptophyta > Magnoliopsida > Apiales > Apiaceae > Saposhnikovia > Saposhnikovia divaricata. Next base: position 213,456,320 of record CM071599.1, read on the forward strand.
TCGTAACAATTATGCCAGATGAGGCATGTATGAAACCCTGAGGAAGTATGGGTTGAACCTATAAAGATTGAGATTATCCTAAGATAAAGAAAGAACTAAGAAAAGAAGTATCCTAAGTAGGATTGGGAATAAACATGATAAAGTTCCCACGGGTAGGTGGAAGCAATGACTTATGGAAATGACTGATAGTTATATTTTCTCCTTCAGCAGAGCTTAAGGGAGAATGCTTTAACCCAACAGTGATGGGAATGAGGTAGAAAAACTTGAGTTGGAATGTACCCAGAGAACATGGGTTACAAGAAATCATTATCATCAAGAAAGGCCAATGAGGTGGCCGACAATCTAAGTATAAAGGAATAATTACAAATGTTCATACCGAAGAAACAGGATGATATTTGGAAGGACCTTGAAGGTCATATCGGAATGGAGGAAATTACATTCCTTCTGATGACTGTGCAAGAATTGACAGTAATAATAGTTTAAGTAAAGATTCGATTCCTGATGGAGTCTTAAGCATATTACGTACCTTAGAAGGTCCCGTTTTGAGGCAAACCAGGACCATGGTACAAAATTGATGAAGTAAACCGTTAAGTTTCCAGTCTTTTATGGAAGATGCATAAGTGATAGTTTCATCAACCGGACCTAGCTGCGATGCTTGAAACTCTTCTGCAATTCTATCTGCTTCATGTTATATCTACATCAAGTTCAGGAAGTGTTCCTTATGGATAAGGAATAATGATTACTTTGTCTCCCTAAGGGATTTGAAACCCGTAGGGTTAGCTATTAACGCACTACGTAAACAACAAGCGATGGTGATTCCTCTAAGAAAGGAGATGACAACGTAAAGATAAAGAAAGTGCTGCTATTGATAAGCTAAATGGCATGTTGATGAATGACAAGCAAGTTTGTGTTAGTGTACTTCTGCACAAACAAGATAGAGAATATGAGGTTGATAATTCGTGATGCTAAACGTATTCCCGTAGAAAGAATTAATGAGACTTGGAGGGAAGGGCGGTTGAGCCCAAAACTTATTGGGCCACTTGAGAGTTTAAAGTGTTCGGACGGCGGTATTCGAGCCAGCCTTACCCCAAAAAAATTATTTAACGGGTTTGCATGTGGCCAGGCTACGCCAGTAAAATGCAGATATTCAACAGATAATAGGAGTACGAGCATGTAGATATACGACCTGGTCTGACTTACGAAAGACAACCTGTGGAAAACCATGGATAGAAAAGAACAAGTAATGAGAAACAAGGTTGGCAGAAGTAGATTATATGAATCTAAGTTAAAGGAATCGGGCCAGATTCATTTCGGAAAGTTTAAATTGAAATAACGTGATGATTATAGAATAAATGAGACGGAATACCGATAAGGAGGTACCAAGTGCAAAAAGGTGTCTCAATAAAGAGGTGAAGGTGAAAGTAAATAATAGAAATGAGTAAGAATCAGCTAATAATTAGGATGTGATTGATAAAGAAAAGGCTGGGGGAAGCAACTATGGAATGAGAAGCAAGGAATGTTATGAATGGGTTTTCTAATGAATTCTCAGGATGACAACCTGATAGTGTCAATATTATAGTTATGAAAAAGCTAGTAACATGATATGGGATGTCAGTAATAATGATGTCAAGTGAGAAATCTAAGATTTAACCTGAAAGGTTGAAGGATTTCCCGAATGTGAGTATCGCTAAGATTGAACAAGAGTATTTGTCCATAGAATAATGGACAAAGCAGCAAGATATGTTGACACGTGAGATTGCGATCAAATAGTACTGGATATAATTATGATTAATTTCTTCTTTGATGAACCTCTATAGTTCAGAGGTAAAATTCTGAGTATGATATTCTACAATCATGAAAGCTTTCTATAATCCTTTAGAACTCTTTTCTCTTCCTCTCTCTTATTCATCTTCTTTATGAATTGAGAAGAACAACCCTTTTAGGAGGGGAGGTACTGCTACGTGACTATCTGTCTATGTGATAGAAGTCTAAGTGGAATGCCATGACTTGTTTAATTGCTTGTCAAGTACTAAAGGCTGGCCCCCTTCTGTACTAACTATGCAATATAACAAATGTTCAATTGATCATAGTGATCTCTCAATAAATCTTTCCACTTCTCTATATTGATCGAGGTTGTGAAGATTAAAGCGATCAGGAAATGCACAGTACGAGCGAGGTTACCTCCGAATCGTAGGGTGATAGTGATACCAATGTTACTGCAGGTATCAATAAGGATAAGACTGAGTAAGAGTATAACCCGGATAGTGAGTTGTACGAAAAGTAGCAACGTTGATGGAAAAAGGATAAAGTATGTATTGTAGCACTAGAAGATGTGCTGAGGAAGGGTAGAACGACTAAGAATTGACCGGGAAGCTAAAGAGTGAACGACAGGCAAACGACTCTTTGCTTCCTACCTGATTCCGGGACGGAATCCTTTTAAGGAGGGGAGACTGTAAGAACCCCAAATTTTGGATGTAATTAAAACTTTTTATTAAGTAATGATAAAATGAGGAACAATGATTCCGACAACAAGGTCACCAGCTCTAATGAGTGGTGGTTTCAAAGAACAATGATTGTAATGAATGGATATTGCTTTGGACAATGATCCTGATGCATTGGTATATTGTCAAAATAGAGTAATTCGATGGTTGAGGACCTAGATAAGAATAATCTACCATCCAGGAAGGAGCTAATGGATCCTTGTAGGGAAATGAGTACGTGCATAGTGTTTCCCATACGTGCATAGTATTTCTCGTACGTGCATAGTATTTCCCGTACGTGCATAGTGTTTCCTGTACGTGCATAGTAATTTGGTGGATGAATAGTGATTTTGTAAGTTGGAAAACTTTTCACTCCACCCTATGTACGGGACGTGATATGGATGTTTCGAAGTCATATTAGTAATACGCGGAGGAAATAAGTGAATGCAGAGACGATCGGAATTCAGAAATTCCAAATTCTTTTCGGTATAATATTTGACCGGACAGTGGATTAAATATTATTATAATCCAAGAATTGAGATATTAACTTTGAGGATTTGATATTTTGGGATGTTATTATATTTGATTTAAGAATGAAGGTAGGAAACCACTGAGGAGTGGTTATGGCTACAATGTAATAATTGATATTTGGAAAGAATGAATGGAATTCGACTTTATTATTTCTATGTCTTGAAGAATGCTAAAGGGTAACAACATAGGTAAGAATAATCTATCTTCTAAGGGAATAAGATATGGCAATTTCAAGCAGGAGAATATTCTCATGTCATCCAGATCGGTAACGATTAATCCAGTAGTTCCGTAAAAAGGTTAAGGAACGATCGAAAGAGAATACGGACAATTATACAACCCTAAGAGAACAAGTAAAGAATACAGAATGAATAGTGTTGTGGTGGGAGTATATAATAATATGAGACGACACTATATAGAAGTATTCAGAACGGATTTCCGAGTTCGTATTAGTGATCCAGGGGGAAAATAAGTGTATGTAAAAGCTGTCGGATTCTGAAAAACCGCACTTTTATTTTCTCCGAGAGTTCCCTGGACACTGATAGCCTTAAGTATTTAACGAATGGATTTAAGGAATATAAATTGGAAAGTTAGAATGAAAGATGGAGAATGAAAGTATTAATATTAAAAAGGATTCCCGGTAAACCCTAATTAGAAATCCGTGAAATATTCCTACGAACGATCAATCGAAACGGGCAATAACCGGACACAGAAACAAGCAGAGGAAGCAAGAGTCTTGTGCAAGCTACTAGTATAAAATATCTAGTAACCAAACTAGAATCAAGGAACTAGCACCCTAGAGAATGCAACTAAGTACTTAGCAAGGCAACCATGTAGTTAGGCTAAAACCACCACATTTTCAACACTTGTCATGGTAATCCCTCATCCAACACCTCATCACTTTAATAAAGTGAATTTATACAAGATATTATCTTGATAATAGATGAGAATGGATGAGATTAAAACAAAACAAACCAAGCAACTCCCCCCCCCTTGAAAATTCCATTCGGCCTCCCTCCTAAATTCCAAAATCAAAACCCCTCTTCCCACCATCTCTTGATCTTGTAAAAATTATGGTGAGTCTTACATTTCCTAAAAGTGATCCCCTAAAAATTTCAAAGCCAAACTCTCTTGTTTCCATTTTCAAAGAAATCACCAAAGACTAGGGTGAATAGTGATTTTCAAGAAAAACTCTTGATTTTCTTGATTTCTAGGATGATCTAAGCTTGGTTATGGGTATACAAGGACTAGGAAAAGCTTAGCAAGGTCTTTACACACTCCAAGGAAGGTATAAAGCTCTTGAAACCCTAACCCTTGTTTGAGATTTAAGCATGTTATGATAGTTATAACTTAGTTATGGTTATGATTAAGATTATAAGCATGATTATGTATGGATTTTGGATTAATGATGTAAATAGCTAGATGAACGGAAAGGCATTGCTTGGCCTCAGTTCATGTATATAAGTCATGTATATGTTGTTTGGGTTGAATACTATGTTTATGGGAAGATTCGAAATTGGTAGATATTCGATTTACAGCCGTTATAATGCCCGATTTTGCAATACCATGTTTTGTATGCCATTTTCCATGTCGAACCCCTACTGTCCAGAGACCTTATCTGCCATGATAGGATAGGTAATGTTCTAAGCTTTGTTTGGATATAAAGATCACGTGAAACGGACTTACGGTTTAGGATTTATGACCAAATTACTAAAAGTAGTTCGAATCCGTAAACGAAAGTTCGTAACTGTAATTGAACCCTCGTAAACTATGTAACGTCATGGAGAATCTTGGTAAATAAATACTAGAGGTAAAAAGGAAGGCGTGAAAGAAAACCGTATGTCAAAAGGATCATTTTTCGATTTATTAAAAATGTTCGAGTCGAGGTTAAACGCGAACGAACCCCTAAAAGACGACTCTTTTATAACTTCGGTAAAACACTTAGAAAACGGGCGATAAAACTCGGAGTATAATATTGGTTCGTAACGATCAACCTTAGAACTCATATGACTTAAGTATGTCCCAAGTATAAGTGCAGTGACATGTCGTATTAACGAACGAATGTCGGGTCGGATCAGTGAGAATAAGTAATCCACTAAAAGGGGTATAACGAGATAACTTGAGAACGTGTTTCGATTTAAGAATAACTTAACTTTTAATATGTTAAGTGATTAATCCCGAATGCCTTGGCTATTTATAGATCACCAAGCTGAACCGGGACCCGCTACCACTACCCCTTACCGTACTCGACTACCAGGCAAGTTTCAATTCCCTTCTTTTAGGCTGTTGTTGTGATTGAATAAATATATATATATATATATATATATATATATATATATATATATGATTGCTGATATACATATGCCATTGCATGCATGCCTACTTTCAAGTTGAATTGATATACTTGTTCCCTGAATGTTATTGTTGGCTTATAAGCTAGATAGTTATATATCAGTTATAAGCCGGTTATTGTAAGACCCTCATAGAAGGGCGTATACATCTTATTAATCAAATATAGACCGGGAGTCAATATTCCTTGATATATCGAGATTACCTCGGAGGAAAATATTTAAGTAAATATTTTCTATTATTTGGGCGACGAATATTATTTGAATATTCGTTCGAGCTTATTTAATGATCCTTACTTCAAATAATTATTTGAACGTAATCATTCGACGAATAATATTTGTCAATATTCATTCAGAGTCGAATTGATTATCGATTATTATTTCAAATATTCTTCTAAAGATGAGACTACTAAATGAATATTAATTGGATATTCTTTTAGAATATTATTATAGTAAATAAATATTACTTTTGAATATTCATTAAGATATTAAATACTTGATGAATATTATTTTAATATTCATCTGAAGCTTGATTTAATTATCGAATATTATCTCGAATATTCCTTAACGCTTGGATTACTAAATGAATATTACTTGATATTCATTTAGGATATTATTCGTTAAATGAATATTACTTTTGAATATTCATTTAAATTCCTAATTAATTATGAATATTACCTTAAATATTCTTTTCAGGTCTTATTAATTAATGAATATTGTTTTGAATATTCATTTAAATATTTATTTATTCAATAAATATTCTCCTGATATTTCTTCAGGGATTATTTTGAGAAATACTCTGATATAAGATATTCTTTCTTATTCCTAAATGATCTGTAAAATATTTTAATTCAATAAATATTCTCTGAATATTTATTCCATACTTGGAATAACCTCGATAAGGTTTATCTTCTTCGATTATTACAGAAAATATTTCGGAGTCATATTTTTATTAATCTTATATCAAGAAAGGTTCTCAGACATCATTCTTCTTTGAGTCTATCTCCTTAATAATAAGGGAACCTTACTTGGAAAAATGTTATTTATCTTGTCGACTTCCCGGTCATAAAGTATTCCCTTCACCCGCAACTCGGGTGCTGTTGACTTATTAAGTCGTTGCTTACCTTCTCATCTTTCGAGGGGTAAGATTACTGGAACAAGTTGATATCCGTTACCAAGTAATAGCTTGGGAGATATTGGTAAATTTTCCTTTCCAACTAGATACGACTACTTTGTGGAGTCTTATCAACAAGTATTATACTTGGGGAAAGGAGGACGAACGTTACATTCAGAATCATGAATTCTATTTGAACTAGGAGTCGTGTAAGAGGCCGAGTAGCGCCGGTCCATCCCCTTTGGCCCAACCGTTGGCCGGGGAGAGCTAGTAAGGCGGTATACAAGTAAAGCCGTCAGTTCTTCCTTCTACCGGTAGTAAATCTAAATTGAGCTGTACGATCTCGACTGATCATCAAGATTGGAACAGCGGGCGCGGTGAATACTCCATCATTGGTTCATCATCCAAATTTATTTATTTCCTGCAACATGATTACTGTTGGCAGAGTTGGAAAAAGGGTCATAACTGGAATTGCAACCTTTTCTTGCAAGTTCCTCTTCTTAATAACAATAAGAATATCTCGCTTACTTTAATGTAGCAGATATTTCTACAAACAAATACTTTAAGTTACCTTGTAACTTCATCGTTCATATTATACTGGCATCATTTCCGTAAATGCATGGCATATGGTTTGAAAGATACTTTTGAACTGTTATACATTATCGTTCAGTTATATATTATTGTTGGTGGGCTATTGCTCACCCTTGCTTTATTATTATATCACAACAACAGCTAGACCAGATGACTCGCACAAGGCGCACTCGACGTGGGCGAGGACGATGAGACTACCAGAGCTGAAGAAGAAGCTATTGGTAGGGTATATTTATTCTTTCAGTACCAAGAATATGGTCTAGTATGACTTATGTAAATGGATGGCAAAGAGTATGTATTATATTGAAATTCTTTTGGATTGTAAGAACTCATAATGTGATTAATAAAAATTTGATTGTTACTCTGATTTCATCTCTGGGACTATAACGGGTGTGTTTTATATTGTTGTGTGGGTTATAGAGACGTAATTTATTTTATGTTAAGGAAAGTTCAATTGTTGTGGACAGAATTGGAAACCGTAACCACCGGATCCCGGACCCCGGATCTGGGGGTGTTACATTTAATTTAAATTGACAATACCAAAAATTTAACAAATTTGATTGATTTCTTAAAAAGATATTGTATGCAATTATATAAATAATCAATTCTTAGAAAGATATTATATACAGTTATATAAGTATTTAATAAAATAATGATATGCTAAAATTTATATAAAAAAGTAGCATACAATTCTATTTTAACAATGTTGAAAATTTATTTCATCCATCAAAATCTGCAATAAAAGTAATAAATATTTTTACAAATATTGTTCTCTAATTGAAAACAATAATAAATTGCCTTCATTATTCAAATGCGGAAATGATAATCCCATCACCCCCAATGGCTCCAAAACATTAAACCTCATATAATATCAAGAACATATTATATTAACTATGAGACCTCATAGTTAATATAATATGTAAATGTTGGAGAATAATGAGACCACATTTCAAGCAATTTTTAATTATTTTTGTTAATTTTTTTTATCAATGGATAGAGGATGGAATTATAAGACTTTTGTGTGAAGATGTTCCTAGCGGGGCCCTTTAAAATAGCTTAAAATGTAGCGAATATGTGTGTTCTTACTGTTCTCATTTTATTTTTTTCGTTAATTTTTTTATGAATGGATAGATGATAGAATTATAAGGCTTTTTTTGTGAAGATGCCCCTAGCGGGGCCCTTTAAAATAGCTTGAAATGTAGTGAATATGTGTGTTCTCACTATTCTCATTCTCACCGGAGCATGACCATTAAACTTTATTAGTAAATTCATGTATGAAAATATAGTGTATATATATTATTAATATAGATTCTTTTATTAAAAATAAGTAAATAATACAATTAAATAAGCAAGCCAAAATATCAGATAAATATTCTAGTAGATTTATAGTTTATGTTCAAATTAAGGTCTTTCACCATGGCTCTCGCTTTCTAAAATTGTTGAATTTTTATTTTATTGACTTTATTATATTAAAAGTATGTTCTTATTGAAACGAATATAATAATTTGAATTTGAATATATTTTTAAACTACTTATTTTGATGGGTTAATTTTTTTGTGATCAACTTAGAGGGGTGACCAAAAATAAAATTAATGGGAATTCATAAACCCATTACCCACGTTATGATAAACAATACCTATAAAATGGAAGTTGCTTATGTGGTTCAGGCTTGTTAATTACTTTAATACTTCATTAGCTTGATCATCATGTGGACCATCTTTCTTTTTATTACTTATGTTGCTGCAATGTAGTCCATCTATAACTAACATCTTTCTTTTTATCACTTATGTTGTTGCTATGTAGTCTATCTGTAACTAAACATCTCTCTCTGCTTGTAATCTATATTTATAAATGCAAACTTCTTCTTGTATTGTATTTTGTTCTCAATATTTAAAATTATGTAGCTGGAGGAGAAGAGAAAGGCTTGAGGTGCAATCGTAGTACTACAACATTACTGAAAATAAGTAAAATATCATAATAGAATTTTTTTGTTCCAATCTAAATTGGGTCGCTCCAAATGCTTTGTAATGACAAAAAGGGCCATTAAAGAAATAAAGAAGATTAAAAAAATGAAGGATAATACTGTTTACCAAAAACACAGGTCTCCGCAAGAAGCTCACTTATTCACTTTTATCTTCAAATAATGTATGATTACAACAAATTATAAAAATGACATTTTCCATTACCTATTCTCTCTCAAAAAGCCAACTAAACTGAAAAAGGGAAAAGTTAATGCTTTTATATTTTAATATGGAGCTCAAGTGAAAGTGCTAAATATGAGATCATATATGAAGTGAAATTGAACGTGAGTAAAAAAGATATTTAGAGCATAAATAGGAGCAATGTTGCCTGACCTAGAGGGTGAGGCTTGTGACGTGGGTCTGAGCTTCTAAGTATGCTACTTCATAGTCCCTTCGGAGACATCTGATAAAAATTATTCTATTCCATAAGACCTTCTGATACGTAGCATGTCTACCCCATAAACCTTAAGTTGAACAAATCCATAAAGAACATAAACTTGCTTGAAAACAAAATAATGTCTATAAGTATCAAATTGAGTCCCAAGATTATTTACAAATAACATGGTCTGTACTGTGTCAATGTTATTAACTGGTAATCTTTCCAACTACCTTTGTTATTAAGACATGTAAAATCGAAAATTGAAAGGCCAAGCAAATATTTTAAAGGTACCTTTCTAGTGTCCTGTATATTATTGTAACATCGGGTAATTCATTAAAACTTTAATTCTTAAATTCCAAACCAAAATCAAAACCAAACAAATATTATCCTGTCTAATTTTTAATACTGTGAAATCAATAAAAACTTAACTCTTATGGACAAACTAAAAACCGGAACCAAACATATATGACCCGTACGGAGGTCTAGCAGTACACATATTTTAACCCTACTTCAGGGGGTTGAGATGTTAATTTAGTGAAAACCCCAGCTTTCAAATCTGAAAAGTGCAAACATGCGTCAAAATCCAGTAGTGTGAAGATTTGAGCGGCTTGGACTTGAAGGTTAAAAAAGACAGAGATAGATTTGAGTAATGACAAAAAGGAGAATCAAAGAAATAAAGAAAGATAAAAAAAATAAAGGATAATAGTAGAGGTTTAGATTTGGGTCGACCAACCGATCAACCAACCAACCGACCGACCAAACTTTCAATGTTTTAAAATGCAATTTTAAAGGTAAGGATATTAAAATTGTATATTTAGTTTCCTCGATTAGTAAAAATTTAAAATGCAATTTAGATATTTACTTTACTTCATTAGTAAAGATTTTATAGGCAAAAAATAATGAAACTATATATTTAGTTTCCTCTATTAGTAAAGTTTTAAAATGCAATTGAGATTTTTTTAATCATTGGAATTATTAATTCAAAAATTTGAGAAAATTAAAAAGATGACATAATTTATGTGAAAAAGGTAATTGATTAGTTTATAGTAATTATAATTTAATTATGTTATTTTACTAAATAAATTTGCTCATAGTTTTTAGAAAATGAGAAATTAATGTTGCCCCTGAAATTTTTCAGAATTTAATTAGGAAAAATATAAAAGATGATACGTTTTAGTTGAAAAGGTAATCAATTAATTATTAGTACTATAATATTATTATTTTATTATTATTAAATAGAATCGCCCGTGATATAATTGTAAAAAGAGAGATTTTCGTAAGAGAAAGGAAAAAAAGATAACGTGTTTGAAAAAGGTAACCGTCCATGATACAATTGGAAAAAGAGAGATTTTGGTTAGATAAAAGAGAAAATGTAACGTATTTTGGCTCAAAAAGGTAATTGATTAGTTAATACTAATTATAATATAATTATGTTATTTTATTATACAAAATTGATCGCAGTTTTTAAAAAAGGAGAAATTTTAGTTAGATAAAATGTGAAAGATGTTATATCATACCTAAGAAGGAAATTATTTAGTTATTGAAAAATAGAAAAGGTAATATGTTTAACCTGGAAAAGGAAAATGATTAATAAAGGAGAAATTTTAGTTAGATAAATTATAAAAAATATTGTATTTTACTTAAAAAAGGAAATTATTTAGTTTTTGAAAAATAGAAAAGATAATATGTTTAACTTGAAAGGGGAAATTAATCATGTAATATATTTAATCATTAGATCTAACAGTTCTAATTTTTAACTAAAAATCTAACGGATATTATTCGTTTTATACAAATTTTTATTATATCTATACTATTATATAAATTCCGAAACATTGAAAGTTTTGGTTCCTGTTTTTTGGTACGTAGTGAATTTACTTATTTACCCTTCAAACTCTTAAAATAAATAATAACATAATATAAATTAATGGTAAGTAGTCAATTGCCTTTTTTCACATTTACTTTTAGTTTAAGATATTACCTTTTATTAACACCTAAAAACATCAATCTTCCGATCATTAATATTTCCTTTCGAATTAAAACTTTACTTTTTTAATTTAAAACTAATCTTACAATCATTAATATATAATCGAATATATAACATCATATATTTCAATTATCAATAAAATATATTAAAAATATGTATACATTGTTTATAATAAGGAAACATTAGCCGAAACATTAAAAATTTTGGCACTTATTTTTTGGTATATGTTTTTTAGTATTTCGTGAATTTACTTATTTAACCTTTATTATAAAGAAAAATATATACAATATCTATGCTATTAAAACACCTAAAATAAATAATAACATAATATAATTATGGTAATTAGTCGATTGTCTTTTTCACATTTACTTTTAGTTGAAGATATTACCTTTTATTGTTACGCCCCAAAATCCGGGTCAGGAGATTTGGTCGTTACCTAAAAATCCTCGAAATAAAATCACCACTTTTAATAAAACATTATTCCTTGTAATTATCAAAAATTGAAATTTAACTTCTGTGACCCAAACCATCCAAGATCTTTTAGGTTATAGTGCTAGAAACAAGAATCCAAATTCCATAGAATAGCAACTTTCAGCTTTACCACATTTTCTTAAATCAAAACCTAGATCACTGGTATAACTTCGACAAGAAGTATACCAGGCCAGCAATACATAATAATAATTATTAGAGTTTAACTATATTAAATAAACCTTACTCTGGATCAGGGTATCCCGTATCACGTTTTCTTCAGGATATCGTCTGCTTCTTCTCTCTTCGAATTGTACGAATATGTCTCGCCAAACTACCTTACTGAAAAGTTAGGGTTTCGAAACAAACAAGTATGAGCGGAAGAAATGCTCAGCAAGTGTGTAGTAAAACAGGAGTAATAATAATATCATTGTTAATGAAAACATATAAAATCTATCAAAACTCAAATCACAAGAGAAATATTTCGAATCAAAAATCTATCAACACAGAAGGGATTAAAATAAGGTGTAAAAAGGGTATTCGGACATGATAGGTTCAGTGTTCTACTAGTGGGATCTCGACTACCTACACAATTGGTTTAGCTGTACCCTAACAAGGAAGCGTCATTAAGGAATGATAGTCTCAAAAGTTATCGACAAGTTCGATACAGTAAACGGGGTATAAATTGAATAAAACAAGAATGACAATAAATGTCGACAGGATCGACAATAAATGGGACAATACCATAATAAGCATACTTAATATGATCTCACTTGAACAAGAAGTGAAGGGAAAACACTTGCCTCGAATTCTCAGCTATCAGGAAATGTCACCGTAATACTGCTTTCATCTTCTATCTTACGGCGTCACAATCTTCGAATTTGATCATGACTTGGTTCAACGCTCTTGCGGTTGCCATGAGTCTAATCCGCCGATATCGAGCTCGCGCGTCGATTCCAATATCAAACATAAGACAATACTTTAGTCTCTAAACGACAATTCTAATAGTTTATATAAACGCTTATAACTCAACTTGAACGTATTAACCATACTCACCAATTTCTCTGTTGGAAGAAGATAATCGAAGACGTCCCCTCTGAATATATATGTTTTACCGTTGGAAAACGCCTCACAGTGAATCCAACACCCACAACCAATACCTCATTCATCTTCATCCTTCCTCAACTAACCCCCACTTATACCTGCCGACAATTCTGAGTCAACTCCCCACTACTTCCTTCGAATAAATCTTCTCCGAACCCAGGAATCCAATCTATATAATATAATATTTTTAATGTCTGTAAATCCCAGTCATGTAATTGTAAGAAAATTCTCATTTAGAAAGACTCTAATGAATTCTCTATAATTCTCTAAAATTTTCTCATTAAATACAATTAATCTCTATTTATTCTTAAAACAAAATAATTCAACAATCCATTTTTATTCAGTTTAAATCTATAATTATTATTAGTCTCACTAACTAATTTCTCTTCCATTTTAAATCTCGTAAGTAATTTAATAATAATCCGATTTTTAGCCTCTAAATAAATGACTCATACAAATCTCAAAAATTTCACATAAAAGCTCTATTTTAAATTAAATCCATTTTAAGGCAATAATAATATTATAACTCTCTATTTATTCTCAAAAGCAAAGAATCCATTTTTTATTGGAACAAGGGTATAAATCTCTATTTTATTCCAGATTTAATCCAAGAACTCATTTTAATCCTGTAAATAATTAAAATAATAATTCCGGTTTTAGTCTCTAAAATTAATTTGGCTCGATCCGAATAATAAAAATAATCCGGAATTACTGAATAACATCTTCCAAAATTAAAACCATATTTTTCTTTATTTTTATTCACAATTATTCTCTTTTATCGACAGATTATTAGATTTCTCGTTTTCGTCTAAAAAATCTCAAAATAATTCTTTTTAATTAATTAATATTTATACCATTTTTATTAAACTCTTTATTTCTCACAATTATTTTAAATAAAACCCCAATTTTGTAACATCCAATTTAAATATCAACCAACTCAAATTTTATTACTGTCAATTATTATTCATTCCTTCATTTCTTTATTAATATTTATTTCATTTTATTTACTCATTATTATTATTATTATTATTAGATATATATATATATATATATATATATATATATTTATCAATATTTATTCTTCCATGTTTAACAGTTTTAGCGAAAGTAATCACGATGGTATGTGGGGCCCACACGCCACCACCGCCGTCCGGAAAAATGCTCCCCTGCACTGCCTCACCCCTGCTCAATCTCTCTCACAAATCTCTCCCACTCTCGTCTTCCTATCTCTCTGCATAACCAACAACAATCTCTCTATGTTACTCTCGGCAACTAATCTCCCTCACTAACCTCCTACATCGACTACATACCACCCAGAAAAATCTCAATTCCCCACCTACAATACATAATAACAATCAACCACTACAATACCTCTCTACTTTCTTCTCTCATTCTCATCAAACCCGACCTTTCTCTCAATCTCTAACAATCTCTCGCCCTCTCGGGATTGTCTAGCCATCCTCTACCCCTCTTCTATCGTTACCACGACAACGTCGCTCTCTGCCTCGTCTCTCTTCTCGGTACAACCTAACAACATACAACATCATCAACACTACCATCCCTCTCCCCATCAATCGCTCCCTACTCAATTCAAACGCCAACCAACACCCAATCGACTTCTTCCCCCCCTTTACCGATATCTCTCGTTAAATCCAACACCACTACCATAAGAACGCCACCACCACAGCGGTGGTGGTCGTCTCCGAATCACCCACACAAGGTAACACCCGTAATCGGTATCTCCTACTCGCCTCCTCTAAACATCGACAACAACAAGAACATCGCCACCTCTCTCACCTTCTCACCACCACCAATCACTCCCCCTTCGACCTCCAGTCGTTCCTTTCTTCGTTCTTGATCTCCCTCGAACTCAACCTCGATCCCACTCTCTCTCCCGACGGCCTCCCTCAACCTCGCCTCAATCTCTCTGCATCAAAATCCCTTTTGCCTTAATCTCCCCTTCGACACACCCAACGATTAATACAAACCCAACAACAAAAACAATCGGCAACTCAACGAATAAAAAAAAAAACAAGAATGAATCTGTTTTGTGTTTTCTGTTTTTTTTGCAAAGAAAATAGAAAGTATAACCTGTGGTCTCTTGGTTTTGCAGAGAGAAAAGAACAAAGAGATATGTGGTTTCTTTTTACTCGGTAGAGAGAAATAATGCCCCCTATTTTTCATTCTGTTTTGTATATATCCTGTATAAGGTGGAGTGGTTTTTTTTTAATTAAAAGAGGCAGTGTCCTTTTATTGAATAAAAATGTCAAAAACGTGGGGGACAAAGCATGGGGAACAAAAAGTAATGGAACAATTAATATTCCGGAATTTAAGCCTTGATTTGTGAAAACTGTCTCCTCTTAGTGCTTAATGATAAATCAGTAATACTAATCTCGTCGTTTTTCTGCTGGCTCAAATAAACGAGACTCGAATTTTGTTCTCTAAATAAATTCCACGCTTTAAAAAAAATAATATCCGTCCCAAAAATTTAAAATCCTCTTTTCCTAAATTTTCTAATTTTAATAAATACCTAATAAATATAAATAAATAGATAAAATAAATATTTATTTACATACGAATATATAAAATCTTAAAACTTTACCGAAACACGCTATTTAAAAGTATTAATTCATCGATCTTTAATAAATTTAAATAACGAGTAGAAAATTATTATTCAAAAATTTTGCGGTTATTACAGTCTTCCCCCCTTATAGGATTCCGTCCTCGGAATCAAAATTACGCTCTAAACAAATCAGGATATTTATTCCGCATTTCGCTTTCTAATTCCCACGTGACTTCCTTGACTTGGTGGTTTCTCCAAAGCACCTTCACCAAATTTACGTTCTTAGTTCTTAACTCTTGCACTTTGTGATCTAGAATCTGTACTGGCTGTTCTTCGTATGTCAAATCAGGATGTACTCCCACTAGTTCGTAGGTTAACATGTCTGTCTTTACTTCTTTCAATCACTGATAACTTTAAGAATCATAAGGGTTTATAACAAAACGAATCGTATATGCAACGCTCATCTTCAATTGAAGTATAATTGATCGTCAAATAAAATATGGTGCCAGCAAAACAAAGAAGAACAAAATGAAGGTTAAATCTCCTTAGACGATCTTACTCTCAACACGTGCCAGTAATCGTATTTCGCATCTTGTTTGTATCCTTTTCGTACTCTCTATAATGCTCGTTAACTGGTAAAATCGCAGAAGGAATCTTTTAGAAGGTACATGCGGATATCTAGGTGGCTTCTTACTAGCTAGTAGCTCCGGTTGCCCAATTAGCTCACGCAGCTTCGAATCAGCTGGTTCGTCCATAGCCAAAAATTTTGGATGAATCGAACTCCTACTCGCACGATATGTCGGGATACCTAATAACATCACAACATTCGTCATCCGATATAAACTTTTCTTCTGCACGACCTAAGTTTATCGATACCCTACGTCGACGTCAACTTGTAAAAAATCTCTAAAGGCTCCTCAATGGACATTTTCAGCAGCGATAAGTTCTATCCAGTTAGGCCTAAACATTTTAATGCTAGAACGCCATCTCGACACATAATTGTATTTTCTTTAATTCCTCGAAACTTTCTTAGTCATCACGCATCTGTTCACGTAAGGCTTTATTATACAATCACAGCCAAAACAGGCACAACATTCTTCTTGTCTCTATTCGAAAGACTTATTGTTCTCACATTTCACTATTGGGAACATTATAATAATATCCAAGGGTGAGCACATAAAATGTCTGGCAAGTTCACTATCCCAAATCTTATACAAGAATTTTTATTTTTACTTGACGATCATGGAAGATAATGCTAGAATGGAAAGGAGACTCATATAATTTTCAATAATGAAAGCCGTATAGGCAACTTCTCAAATTTTGTGAGAATAATAAAAACTTCTTTTAAAATCTCTGGTAACTCAAGGAATTTAACTCATCTCAACAACAAGATCATCAGAAACGAACTTCTCAACAATTTCAAGAATTTTAAGAAAATCACCAACTTATTTGGCAGCTCAGAATTTAAGAAAAGATTACTGGTCTTCCCCCACTCGGTATCCCCCATGGTGCGATCAACTACCATGTCTCAAGGTACCGTCCTCCCGTGATACTCCACCCAACCTGATCAGGGCTATGGTGTGGTACCACCAAATTTTCTCTTTGCTAGCATAGAATGGGTTATCATTTTCAACCCTGGCAACATTAGTGCCAAAATAATTAGCCGCTTTCACGATACCCCACAATGCGATCAACCGTTGTGTCTCAAGTACCGCATACCCGTGATACCCCATAGCACGATCACTACTATGTCGCAAGTACCACTATATCGTTTTGCTAGCAAAAAGTTGGTTGAAAAGTCAACCTGAAATATTTCTCTTTCGATACCACGAGTTTATTCCTCGTGTTGATCTGAAAGAAAACCCATGGGCCATCTCCCATGTTGACCAGTGGATTATAAGATTATTCCTCCGAATAAAAATTGATTGATTTGGATTCCTATTCGCTTCTGGCCAATCGCCAATCTAAACTTTGTATGAGACCGACCTGAACAATAGGTCGTCGTAATATTTTCAAAAGAAACTAATTTATCATATTGACACAAACAATATGTCAATTCCAGACAATAAAGTAACAACCTTGAACAAGAAAGGTTCACTGATTAGAATAAATCCGGTGGAATCGTCTTGAAATAATGAAAACGACTCGATTCAAAAAGAAACTTCCAATTACGCTAGAGTAGGTATTTTAGAGGGAATTCTGACGATAAGATGATCTTCTGTTCTCTATTCTGAATGTATCTACCCTGATTCGAACAATGAATCAATTTTGAATATTGAAACAAAATTCATCGGATATGAACAATAGATCCGATTGAAGTCAATAAAATTTAAACTACCTCGATGTATGAGCGTAGTTATAACTGAAATAATCTTTAAGGGTCATCTTGAACAAATAAGACGCCCTAGATTTCAATCTAAGTACGTTCTCTGAATTTATCAAGATTTTGGGAAAGCACTGAATAATTTTCAACGATTTAAGCAAAGTAGACACTTCAAGAAGTTTAACTTGATTATCAAGAGATAAAAAAAATAAATAAATAAATAAATAAATAAATGTTACCTTTTTAATAAATGATCCGAACTATGAACCATTTCTCAATGTCAAGAAAAGTAGTCAAATTTGAGGGATAAATTCAACTGGTGGAAATAAATATTTATCTATCTCGAAACAATAAAACAAGACTCAACCGAATTAACTTAAAGAGTCGTCCCGATCAATGAGACCGACTAATATTTTTTTTTTTTAAATTCATTTTTTTTTTCGCGCACAAAAGGCTTTTGATGATTTAATACTTCAATAAATAAATCAACTCTAAAATTCTTATCACACTTAATAATCAGCATTTTGCCAAGAATTTTCCGCAATAAACAGGAATCTTCGAAAATAATATTCTCAGAAAATCTCATAATTTCTTTAGGAGATAAGGGATACAATGAACTTGCCTCAGTCTTTGTGTTTGCTCAAACCCGCTTAAGACTTACTCTCTGAAAATCCGTAGTAGACATCAACAGTCTCAAGGTGTTTTATCCAATTTAGCGCAAACGTCTTATGCGAACACTCAATTCTTAACCTACTAATTTGTACTATATCCCATAGTCCAACATGAACTCTATATGAGTTCAGACGTTCCTTACTTAGCTATACACACTCCTACTCACTCTCGTTTCTAGTTTACTATAACCCTGCTCTGATACCATTCTGTTACGCCCCAAAATCCGGGTCAGGAGATTTGGTCGTTACCTAAAAATCCTCGAAATAAAATCACCACTTTTAATAAAACATTATTCCTTGTAATTATCAAAAATTGAAATTTAACTTCTGTGACCCAAACCATCCAAGATCTTTTAGGTTATAGTGCTAGAAACAAGAATCCAAATTCCATAGAATAGCAACTTTCAGCTTTACCACATTTTCTTAAATCAAAACCTAGATCACTGGTATAACTTCGACAAGAAGTATACCAGGCCAGCAATACATAATAATAATTATTAGAGTTTAACTATATTAAATAAACCTTACTCTGGATCAGGGCATCCCGTATCACGTTTTCTTCAGGATATCGTCTGCTTCTTCTCTCTTCGAATTGTACGAATATGTCTCGCCAAACTACCTTACTGAAAAGTTAGGGTTTCGAAACAAACAAGTATGAGCGGAAGAAATGCTCAGCAAGTGTGTAGTAAAACAGGAGTAATAATAATATCATTGTTAATGAAAACATATAAAATCTATCAAAACTCAAATCACAAGAGAAATATTTCGAATCAAAAATCTATCAACACAGAAGGGATTAAAATAAGGTGTAAAAAGGGTATTCGGACATGATAGGTTCAGTGTTCTACTAGTGGGATCTCGACTACCTACACAATTGGTTTAGCTGTACCCTAACAAGGAAGCGTCATTAAGGAATGATAGTCTCAAAAGTTATCGACAAGTTCGATACAGTAAACGGGGTATAAATTGAATAAAACAAGAATGACAATAAATGTCGACAGGATCGACAATAAATGGGACAATACCATAATAAGCATACTTAATATGATCTCACTTGAACAAGAAGTGAAGGGAAAACACTTGCCTCGAATTCTCAGCTATCAGGAAATGTCACCGTAATACTGCTTTCATCTTCTATCTTACGGCGTCACAATCTTCGAATTTGATCATGACTTGGTTCAACGCTCTTGCGGTTGCCATGAGTCTAATCCGCCGATATCGAGCTCGCGCGTCGATTCCAATATCAAACATAAGACAATACTTTAGTCTCTAAACGACAATTCTAATAGTTTATATAAACGCTTATAACTCAACTTGAACGTATTAACCATACTCACCAATTTCTCTGTTGGAAGAAGATAATCGAAGACGTCCCCTCTGAATATATATGTTTTACCGTTGGAAAACGCCTCACAGTGAATCCAACACCCACAACCAATACCTCATTCATCTTCATCCTTCCTCAACTAACCCCCACTTATACCTGCCGACAATTCTGAGTCAACTCCCCACTACTTCCTTCGAATAAATCTTCTCCGAACCCAGGAATCCAATCTATATAATATAATATTTTTAATGTCTGTAAATCCCAGTCATGTAATTGTAAGAAAATTCTCATTTAGAAAGACTCTAATGAATTCTCTATAATTCTCTAAAATTTTCTCATTAAATACAATTAATCTCTATTTATTCTTAAAACAAAATAATTCAACAATCCATTTTTATTCAGTTTAAATCTATAATTATTATTAGTCTCACTAACTAATTTCTCTTCCATTTTAAATCTCGTAAGTAATTTAATAATAATCCGATTTTTAGCCTCTAAATAAATGACTCATACAAATCTCAAAAATTTCACATAAAAGCTCTATTTTAAATTAAATCCATTTTAAGGCAATAATAATATTATAACTCTCTATTTATTCTCAAAAGCAAAGAATCCATTTTTTATTGGAACAAGGGTATAAATCTCTATTTTATTCCAGATTTAATCCAAGAACTCATTTTAATCCTGTAAATAATTAAAATAATAATTCCGATTTTAGTCTCTAAAATTAATTTGGCTCGATCCGAATAATAAAAATAATCCGGAATTACTGAATAACATCTTCCAAAATTAAAACCATATTTTTCTTTATTTTTATTCACAATTATTCACTTTTATCGACAGATTATTAGATTTCTCGTTTTCGTCTAAAAAATCTCAAAATAATTCTTTTTAATTAATTAATATTTATACCATTTTTATTAAACTCTTTATTTCTCACAATTATTTTAAATAAAACCCCAATTTTGTAACATCCAATTTAAATATCAACCAACTCAAATTTTATTACTGTCAATTATTATTCATTCCTTCATTTCTTTATTAATATTTATTTCATTTTATTTACTCATTATTATTATTATTATTATTAGATATATATATATATATATATATATATATATTTATCAATATTTATTCTTCCATGTTTAACAGTTTTAGCGAAAGTAATCACGATGGTATGTGGGGCCCACACGCCACCACCGCCGTCCGGAAAAATGCTCCCCTGCACTGCCTCACCCCTGCTCAATCTCTCTCACAAATCTCTCCCACTCTCGTCTTCCTATCTCTCTGCATAACCAACAACAATCTCTCTATGTTACTCTCGGCAACTAATCTCCCTCACTAACCTCCTACATCGACTACATACCACCCAGAAAAATCTCAATTCCCCACCTACAATACATAATAACAATCAACCACTACAATACCTCTCTACTTTCTTCTCTCATTCTCATCAAACCCGACCTTTCTCTCAATCTCTAACAATCTCTCGCCCTCTCGGGATTGTCTAGCCATCCTCTACCCCTCTTCTATCGTTACCACGACAACGTCGCTCTCTGCCTCGTCTCTCTTCTCGGTACAACCTAACAACATACAACATCATCAACACTACCATCCCTCTCCCCATCAATCGCTCCCTACTCAATTCAAACGCCAACCAACACCCAATCGACTTCTTCCCCCCCTTTACCGATATCTCTCGTTAAATCCAACACCACTACCATAAGAACGCCACCACCACAGCGGTGGTGGTCGTCTCCGAATCACCCACACAAGGTAACACCCGTAATCGGTATCTCCTACTCGCCTCCTCTAAACATCGACAACAACAAGAACATCGCCACCTCTCTCACCTTCTCACCACCACCAATCACTCCCCCTTCGACCTCCAGTCGTTCCTTTCTTCGTTCTTGATCTCCCTCGAACTCAACCTCGATCCCACTCTCTCTCCCGACGGCCTCCCTCAACCTCGCCTCAATCTCTCTGCATCAAAATCCCTTTTGCCTTAATCTCCCCTTCGACACACCCAACGATTAATACAAACCCAACAACAAAAACAATCGGCAACTCAACGAATAAAAAAAAAACAAGAATGAATCTGTTTTGTGTTTTCTGTTTTTTTTGCAAAGAAAATAGAAAGTATAACCTGTGGTCTCTTGGTTTTGCAGAGAGAAAAGAACAAAGAGATATGTGGTTTCTTTTTACTCGGTAGAGAGAAATAATGCCCCCTGTTTTTCATTCTGTTTTGTATATATCCTGTATAAGGTGGAGTGGTTTTTTTTTAATTAAAAGAGGCAGTGTCCTTTTATTGAATAAAAATGTCAAAAACGTGGGGGACAAAGCATGGGGAACAAAAAGTAATGGAACAATTAATATTCCGGAATTTAAGCCTTGATTTGTGAAAACTGTCTCCTCTTAGTGCTTAATGATAAATCAGTAATACTAATCTCGTCGTTTTTCTGCTGGCTCAAATAAACGAGACTCGAATTTTGTTCTCTAAATAAATTCCACGCTTTAAAAAAAATAATATCCGTCCCAAAAATTTAAAATCCTCTTTTCCTAAATTTTCTAATTTTAATAAATACCTAATAAATATAAATAAATAGATAAAATAAATATTTATTTACATACGAATATATAAAATCTTAAAACTTTACCGAAACACGCTATTTAAAAGTATTAATTCATCGATCTTTAATAAATTTAAATAACGAGTAGAAAATTATTATTCAAAAATTTTGCGGTTATTACATTTATAAACACCTAAAACATTTTAAAACTCATAAAATAAATAATAACATAATATAAATTAATGGTAAGTAGTCAATTACCTTTTTTCACATTTACTTTTAATTGAAGATATTACCTTTTATTAACACCTAAAAACATCAATCGTATCATATCTTGCAATCATTAATATTTCCTTTCGAATTAAAACACGTTACCTTTTTTATTTAAAACTAATCTTACAATCATTAATATATACCCCAAAAATATAACATCATATTTTTCAATTATTAATAAAATATATTAAAAATATGTATACATTATTTATAATAAGAAAACATTAGCGGAAACAATAAAAATTTTGGCACTTATTTTTTTGTATATGTTTTTTAGTATTTCGTAAATTTACTTATTTAACATTTATTATAAAGAAAAATATATAGTATATCTATACTATTAAAACACCTAAAATAAATAATAACATAATATAATTATGATAATTAGTCGATTGTCTTTTTCACATTTACTTTTAGTTGAAGATATTATCTTTTATAAACACCTAAAAACATCGATCATATCATATCTTCCAATCATATTATATCTAGCAATAATTAATATATACCCAAAAATATCTCATCATATCTTCTAATCACTAACAAAATATAATAAAAATCCGTATACTACGAATAATGACCATTAAATTTTTAGTAAAAAATCAAAATCGTTAGATCTAATGATTAAATATATTATATTCAAGGTTCGAATTCTATCAAAAACGTATTTATTTTAAAATTTTATAATATAAGTTTTAAACCATGCATATCATTAATTAAATTTATATTAAATTATTAATATTAAAATTAAAATAAAATATTGTAAATAATGATTATATAAAAATATAATTATAACATAAAATAAAATTTGTTACATATCAAAAAAAATCCGTGCATCGCACTAATTATAAAAAAATAAATATCATATCTATACTATTAAAACTCCTAAAATAAATAATAACATAATATAAATTAATGGTAAGTAGTCAATTGCCTTTTTTCATATTTACTTTTAATTGAAGATATTACCTTTTATTAACACCTAAAAACATCAATCGTATCATATATTCCAATCATTAATATTTCCTTTCGAATTAAAACAATTATATAAAAGCCGAAATATTAAAAGTTTTGGTACCTGTTTTTTGGTACGCAGTGAATTTACTTATTTACCCTTAATTATAAAAAAACATATATCATATCTATACTATTAAAACTCCTAAAATAAATAATAACATAATATAAATTAATGGTAAGTAGTCAATTGCTTTTTTTCATATTTACTTTTAATTGAAGATATTACCTTTTATTAACACCTAAAAACATCAATCATATCATATATTCCAATCATTAATATTTGCTTTCGAATTAAAACACGTTAACTTTTTAATTTAAAACTAATCTTACAATCCTTAATATATACCCATAAATCATATTTTTCAATTATTAATAAAATATATTAAAAATAGGTAAACATTATTTATAATAAGGAACATTAGCCGAAACATTAAAAATTTTGGCACCTATTTTTTGGTATATGTTTTTTAGTATCTCGTGAATTTACTTATTTAACCTTTATTATAAAGAAAAATATATACAATATTTATACTATTAAAACACCTAAAATAAATAATAACATAATATAATTATGATAATTAGTCGATTGTCTTTTTCACATTTACTTTTAGTTGAAGATATTATCTTTTATAAACACCTAAAAACATAAATCATATCATATATTCCAATCTTATAATATCTAGCAATAATTAATATATAGCCAAAAATATCAAATCATATCTTCTAATCACTAAAAAAATATAATAAAAATCCGTATACAACGAATAATGACCAATAGATTTTTAGTAAAATCTAAATCGTTAGATCTAATGATTAAATATATTATATTCAAGGTTTGAATTCAACGACATATTTATTTTAAAATTTTATAATAGAAGTTTTAAACCATGTATATCATTAATTAAATTTATATTAATTTATTAATATTAAAATAAAATATTGTAAATAGTGATTATATAAAAATATAATTATAACATAATTTTTTTTTGTTACATATCAAAAAAAAAACCGTGCATCGCACGGGTTATAAGCTAGTTTTGTTAATGGTTAGAAGATATGATGTCATATTTTTGTGTATGTATTAATTATTGCAATATTATGTTTTAAATTAAAAGTCAACGTGTTTTAATTAGAGAAAAAAAAATTATTGATTGGAAGATATGATATTTTAGGTATTTATAAAAATTCGAACCTTGAAATTATAGTAAATAATTAAATTTAATCATGTAATATATTTAATCATTAGATCTAACCGTTCTAATTTTTAACTAAAAATCTAACGGATATTATTCGTTGTATACGAATTTTTATTATGTTTTGTTAGTGGTTAGAAGATACGATGTCATATTTTTTGGTATGCAATTAGTAAATAAATTTAATCATGTAATAAATTTAATCATTAAATCTAACAGTTCTAATTTTTAACTAAAAATCTAACGGATATTATTCGTTGTATAAGAATTATTATTATATTTTGTTAGTGGTTAGAAGATATGATGTCATATTTTTGGGTATGTATTAATTATTGCAATATTATGTTTTAAATTAAAAGTCAACGTGTTTTAAATAGGGAGAAAAAAATTATTGATGGGAAGATATGATATTTTAGGTATTTATAAAATGTAATATCATCAATTATAAGTAAACATATTTTAATTGAAAAAGACAATAACCTAATTATCATTAATTATATTATTAATAAAAAAAATGAAGGATAATAGTAGAGGTTTAGATTTGGGTTGATCCAATTGGGTCGCTCCAAATGCTGATTAGAGAGAAAAAATTATTGATTAGAAGATATGATATTTTAGGTATTTATAAAAGGTAATATCATATCAATTATAAATAAACATCTTTTAATTGAAAAAGACAATCGGCTAACCTGAAAGGGGAAATTAATCATGTAATATATTTAATCATTAGATCTAACAGTTCTAATTTTTAACTAAAAATCGAACGAATATTATTCGTTTTATAAGAATTTTTATTATATTTTGTTAGTGGTTAGAAGATATGATGTCATATTTTTGTGTATGTATTAATTATTGCAATATTATGTTTTAAATTAAAAGTCAACTTGTTTTAATTAGAGAGAAAAAAAATTATTAATAAAAAAATGAAGGATAATAGTAGAGGTTTAGATTTAGGTAAATCCAATTGGGTCGATCCAAATGTTGTGTAATGATAAAAAATAGTATAGATTTAGATTTGGGTCGATCCAATCTAAATTGGCCGCTCCAAATGCTGTGTAATGACAAAAAGGGACATCAAAGAAATAAAGAAGATTAAAAAATAAATAAAGGATAAAAGCAGTAATTTTCCTGTGTAATGACAAAAAAGGACATCAAAGAAATAAAGAAGATTAAAAAAATGAAGAATAAAAGCAGTAATTTTCAAAATGCAATACTAACAGACATTAGGAATATATTGATATTGATATTATATGCTAACATGGCTTTCCATGCCATTTAATAATTTACTAAAATACCCTTAGATTTAGTAATTTACTAAAATATCCTCAGATTTTATAAATATATTAAAAATTGTTGTTGGCATGGATTGAACCCATGTCCTCTTGCTAGGAATCAATTTTATGGTCACACCATTACCATCAAGCTAGAAGCCCACTTCATGAAAATTTTGGAACTCATCCGCTAGATTCTTAAATAGCTTAATTCTTCATTTTATTTAACACTTATTTTAGAAATAATTTCAAAGAAAACAAATGAAATAATGTCTCTTTTCATTTATTATAGGTCAAAATGCACTTTCAAGCCAATTTAGTAATTTATATACCCCACTTTATATTAATGTTAAAAAATATTTGTATTAGGAATAGATTTCATAATCCCCCTGTGATAACAACTTAAATTTATGCACACAACCACTACACCATAACAATTTCTGATACCTACTTAAAAATCATTAACTACATTTTCAAAGAACCTGCTTCCTACATTTTCCCTGGTTTTTTTATAAATTTATGCACGATAAAACTATAAAAAATATATTTCCATCTCATTTAATTAAAATTATTATTATTATTATTATTATTATTATTATTATTATATTTTCATGAAATTTTAAAATTATAAAATATTCTTTTTGTATTATGTAGGTGATGCGAAAATACGACACAAATTCACATTGTACACGAAATGACATAAATTCAAATTTTGATTTCTGGTACATGTATAATAATATTTTTTTGTGAAATCATAAATAATAATATTTATTCATGTTTGTTATGCTCATGACAAACATAAAACAAATTTACTTGGTACACGTATAGATGAGCATTTCATCCATCCTGTCCGACCGCGATCCAATCCCCTTCCCATTCGGATTGAGGATTGCGAAAATTTTTCTGTCAGTATGAGAAATATGGAATATTATAAAATAGAAATTCGGGGGATGAGAATGGGATCGGGGATTAAGGTATCCCAACCTGATCCCCAATTCACGTTCCCAGCCGATTATCGGGTATTAATGGAATATTTTATTTACTAGATTATTAAAGATAAATATAATTCAAAATTTTAAAATTTTGATAAATTTAAAATTTCACAAAAAAATAACAAAATAAAATTTTGATTTTAATAATTTTAGTTATATATTTCATCTTTTATTATAAAAATAATTTGAATCGCTATTTATGATATAATAATAATAATAATAATATTTATCATGATTTATAAAATTATTTTTATTAAAAAATAAATTAAGGAATTATAAATTTCAATTAAAAAAATAAGAATCCTCAATTTCTCGTGGGGATCCTCGTTCCCCTTTCGGTGTAGTAAAATTATCCTCATTCAGGGATTTATAAGGGTTCAACGATTATGTTCGAAATTTTAATTAACAATTATATTTCGATTAAAAACAAATCACGATTTCTCCGGGGATCCTCATTCCCGTTAGGGGCAGTAATCAGAGAGCAAAATAATCTTCGTTCAGGAACCGAGACAGGTTCGATGATAATGTTCGAATTGGGGGATCACCATGGGTATAACACTCTTCGATCCTAAATTGACCTGATGCCACTCCCAGGTACACAAAATAACATAAATTTATTTACTGTCAAATTTCGACATCGAGATATGAAAAATGCTTATTGCAAACACTTATGTCTCAGTTAAATACTATCGAAAGAATATGTACATCAAATTTTTTGCCAAATTATAAACAAATGGTAATAGAACTAAATAGTTGATAATAATATGTTAATCTAACCTGTTACAAATATTAGATGAGTTTAATTAAAATTTAAAAATTATAATGTTAGTAGAAAAACATTCGAAAGAAGTATGTATGTTTAATGTGCGAGAGGTATGACAATTAACTATTTTAATTATTAATTATATTCAAATTAAAAATATATATAATGTTGAAACAATAACATTCAAAATATATGTATAAGATTATTGTACAAGAGATATGGCAATCAAATATTTTTATACCTAATTAGCTCATAATTCTCATTCCCGTCCGGGGTAGAAATCGGAGAGCAAAATACTCTTCGTTCAGGAACCTAGACGGGTTCAATGATAATGTTTGAATTCGGGGATTGCCATAGGTATATTACTCTTCAATCCTAAATTGAATTGATGCCACTCCTAGATACACAAGATAACATGAATTCATTTACTGTCAAATTTGGACATCTAGATATAAAAAACGCTTATTGCAAACATTTATATCTCAATTAAATACTAACAAAAGAATAGGTACATCATTTTTATGTCAACTTAAAAACAAATGGTAATAGAACTAAGTAGTTGATAATAATATGTTAATCTAACCTATTGACAAATATTAGATGAGTTTAATTAAAATTTAAAAATTATAGTGTTAACAGAAAAATATTCGAAAGAAGTAAATGTATAAGATTATTGTACGAGAGATATGACAATTAAAGATTTTTATACCTAATTAGCTCATAATCATATAGTGATAATTTCATACGAATATGTGCATGTAAAATTATCATAGTTAAAATGCAGGTCATGCATTACACGACTATCATGCTATCATAATAATTTCACTTTTAAAATTCTAAGATAAAAGTGTTTAAACAACTACAAAAGAAAATTATTATCGAAAAAAAAAATTTGTTCTGAAATTAGAATTATAGTTTTATGAAATTATAATATAATAATATTTTTATCTACATTATGAATATGCAATGAAAATAAGATATGCATTCACGTGGTACACAAGATAACGTGAGTTTTTCAACCATCGAATGAGGACAAATGATATAGAATATACGGAAACACGACATGATTATATTTTTGGTCTTGTCAAAGGAACTGAATTTATGACCTCTAAATACAAACGGAGTTAAATTCACAACTACTAAATAAATTATCTCTTTTAGTGTTTGTTTATATCTTATTTTAAATTTACTTTCATAAAATTTATTTAATATGTGATTGTTGGGGTTTGATACATTTACCTAAAATTGTTGTCTACAAAAGTTGCAATTGTGAAAAATAAATGTTTTTGCTAAAGCAATTTTTTTATAAAAAATATTGTTGAAAAATTGCTTTTTGATTTACTAAGTTGTTTTGAACTAGGTTTTCTACAAAAAATTGTCGTTGCGGTCTGCAACATTAATACCAAACAGACCTTTAATATGATTGATACAATGTACAATATATATATATATATATATCTATATAAAAAAAATCAGAATTAGCTGATATGTTAGATTTGGACTCTATATGAGTTATCGATTAATAAATGAATAAAATGCATAGTTGAATTATAATATAGTATCATAAATACATCAATTCATCTCTCCATTTTCGGCGAAAAGGGGGACAGGGAGCAGAATTTCATTCCCAACGGGGGATCTTTCTTTTATACCCCGTGCTAAGAATCTCTTTGTGTGCGGGTGCGGGCCGTTCATGCCTTTGGAATCGTCAGGTGCTGGCATCTTCTGTGTGACGAACATGGCATCTATCACCAACTGGGTCCTCTCCTACCCTACAGTCTAACAACATAAAATTAGAGCTAACGCCTAGCGGGCTTCTCTGGCTCTCTCTTTGTCTGCTTCTTAATTGACTCTTATGAGCTAGTTTCCAGTCGATAGTGAAGACCATACTTAATGCATATGCGGGATTACCGGAATAGCAACTACCACAGGTAGCATGTCTATCATAGTCCTAATCTTTTTTATCCTTGTTCAGAAGAAAGGGAACGCTAGCTAGATGCTTAACCACACAGGTAGCGTGTCCACGCTTACGGCTTCCGATCGCTAGCTTTCTTTCTTTAGCAAAGAAAGAGTAGGAATAGCTCGGTCATAGGTACCATACGAAGAAAGATCTTCCGTTCATTGAAGAAAAGAGAAAACGAATAAAAAAGCAACAACAAGCTCTAATTCGGGAATAAAATAACAACTGGAATGCTTCATCTCGTAAGCAGACTTTGATTGATCGAATGCTTTTTCTCTACTACTTCATTACTTTTATGTCTAGGTCTACAATTAGGCACCCTTCATTAGGTTCTTCGATTTGTTCAGAAAAGAAAGGAGAGACAAGAAAACATCTTTGATTACGATTAAAAGAGAACCAAAACACATTTTGTTGTACTATCGCAGTCTCGACCAAAATTGTTTCGGCGCCGGATTTTCAGGACAACCCTAAAGACCTTTTTTTAAGTCCGTTATAGAAAAAACAATGAATTTGCCGCGATATCTCATTTCTTGGAAGCTACTATAAAAGGGGAGCGGGAAAGCTGCAGTAATTCTTTGGAAAAGCCCTCTCTCTTCTCTTTGTCTTCGAGCTTCCTTTAATCTATTGTTTCGTTTCTTCATATACCTCCCCATCAATAGATAGAGACAAATGGGAATAACCAAACCACGTCTACAAAATGCCAGTACCATGCAGCTGCTTCAAAGCCAACGTGATGCTCCTT
Organism: Saposhnikovia divaricata; assembly: GCA_036435485.1. Lineage (NCBI taxonomy): Eukaryota > Viridiplantae > Streptophyta > Magnoliopsida > Apiales > Apiaceae > Saposhnikovia > Saposhnikovia divaricata. The sequence continues at coordinate 213,486,999 of CM071599.1, forward strand.
GGTCAGATGACCAAGATATTGGCGAATACAACATACGATCAAGAAAAGAGTACCTATAATCACATGAAACCCATGAAAGCCTGTTGCTAAGAAAAAGGTAGAACCATAAATACTATACGAAAGAGTAGAGGGTGCTTGATAATATTCCATTCCTTGAAAGCCCGTGAATACTAGAGCCAGTGAAACGGTAGCTACTAAAGCGTAAACAGCCCGCTTTTCCTTTCCCGTGAGTATAGGATGATGAGCCCAAGTTACGGCAGCTCCGGATGAAGGGAGAATAAGGGTATTAAGAAAAGGGATTTCCCAAGGATCTAAAACCCCAATCCCTTTTGGGGGCCAAATACCTCCGATCTTTACCGTAGGTGCCAAAGAGGAATGAGAAGAAGCCCAAAAAAGAGCAAAAAGGAACATAACCTCCGATACGATAAACAGAATAAAACCATATCGAGGTCCTAATTGTACGACTTTGGTATAATGTCCTTCCAACGTGGATTCACGTAGAACATCGCGCCACCATACTAACATAGTATATAGGAGAAATATGAGGCCCAAACTGAGAAGTGTTGCACCCCCTTGAAATGGGTGCATGTACATCACACCTCCTACGGTGGTTGCCAAAGCTCCGAGTGAACCCGAAATAGGCCATGGGCTTGGATCTACCAAATGATAAGAATGCCTTTGAGATTCAATCATAAACTACTTTGCCTCGGTTGTATGTAAACAAAGATGTAAAATTATATATGACTACATATAACATAATGATCGATTAGTGATATTTTAAGACTGTATACAAATTTTTTTTTTTCACGGTAGCACATATTAGTTTGTATGGATACAACATACATTTTAGTTGATTTTTCCTAATATTAAACCGGTTTGTGCTATTGCTGCCATAATACATCTCCTACCAAATATGTAATGATCCACATATCTCCTGCCATTAGGGCTGCACAAAGGTTCAAAACTGGACCGGACCGACCCGGACCGAAGATCGAATTTTATTGAATTCATGGACCGGGGACCGGACTGATCATAAACGGTCTTGGGACCGGACAGGACCGAAAAAACCCGGATCGGTATGGACCGGTTAGTTAATATTTTATAAAAAAAATTAATTTTGATAATTTAATTTTCATTCTTTGTTGATATTTAAATTACTTGGTATGTTAATTTAAGTTTAAAAATAAGTAAATGTCATATTATTTGTAAAGTAACATTAATTTGTAAACGTAATTATAAATTATATATAGTACGAAATATGAAATTTAATCATTTATATTATAGTGTTTATATATACTATTTCATAAATATGTTATATAAAGTACGAAATATGAAATTTATTATTTACCAATTTGGATCACTAAAATATGTTATATATTAATATTTAATCATTAAACTATATAATTTAAAAGACAAAATAGTGTAAAATTAACTATATACATAAAATCTGGTCCGATCCGGTCCGGGTGTTTTCAGGGTTTGGACCGGACCAGACCGAAGACCGGATTTTTTTGATTTTATGGACCGGGGACCGGACCGGTTATATTCGATCTGGTCCGGTCTTCGGACCGATAGACCCGGTCCGGTCTAATTTACCGGTCCAGACCGGAAAGTTGTGCAGCCCTACCTACCATAATACATCTCCTACCAAATATGTAATGATCCACCTATCTCCTCTTACTGGTTTACTATTACTAATGGAAATAAAATAAATAGCATATCATTATCGTGATAATCTTTTAAAAAAACTGCTAGAAAATAGACTAAACGACACATTATTGTTGCAATAGTACTTTGACCACTAATGATGAGTAACTTTTACGTATCATTATTATCTAGGTCGGTCTTGAGAAATTGAAAGTTCCAAGTGAATTTGAATTTTGTACTTAACTAAAAATCTACATACCATTTATTTTTCGGCATATCTTAAACTATTTTTTGTGCTACCTTGAACAAAATGTGCCCCAAATATCATTTTTGTGCCTCTACGTACTTTTAAATTTTTTTACTTATTAGAAAAGATGTGCCCTAAATTACATCATCTTCTCGGTGCCCCATTGCATGAACGGCTTAATCTAAGGATTGCCTCTGTATGATATTTAAAATATCGAATTCAATAATATTTCAAAATTTGAACAGTTACCAACTATTGGCCGTAAATAAATCGAAACACATAGAATAGACTGAAAAACACATAAAATAGATTGACAAAAAGATATGACCGACTAAAACACGATTTGCGAAAAAAATTGTACAAATTGGAATGTGGCTTGCACGGGCTTTCATGCTAGTTTTGTTTAATAACTGAAATTTGCTTGCCTGGACTTTGTAGTGCAAGGAATATAAGAGTTAGAAGTATAAAGCTACACCCGAATTTCAACTCTAGAAAGCTTATACAATGTACCTCTCAGGGTGGACATTCTCTGACACTCGCTTTCTCAATTTACCAGAGGCCTTAGAAATTGCAGTCTGCAAGGAGCGCTAGCTAAATTTAGCAAATTATCGAGGCTTAAAGATCTGTAATTTTGAACTTGGACCCTAGAGTCAAGTGATCAACCTGTATAGTTATAAGTTCTTCAGCTGGCTTTATACACTTTGTGCTTTGGAACTGAATCATCATTTAAGCAGAAACAATTTAGAAGAAGAAACATGACTGCTTATTAACAGTGATCTTAGCTGGAATCAACTCACTGGATCAATACCATCAGATAGGCTGTCGGACAATATGACAACTATGTATGCACATGATGTACCGAAAATTAAAAATTTACTCCATACACATACAATTTAATTCATGTACGTACCTTTGTGTTATAGGTTGCTAATGCCAAGAAAATCTTTTTGTAAACTATTTGTCTGGTGCAGTATTTTGAATAAGTCCTAGGAGCTCCTGTTCCATGTTTCTGTGCATCACCTCTTCGAATTGGATACAGGCTGAAGAGCCCTGGTTTCTCTTATTTCCCACCAGATATAAATCTATTCAAAATGTACCTTGGCAAGTCTCTTGGGTTAAGCCTTTATCAGATATCTATTGAACCATACTTTTGGGAAAAAGGACCTCGCCTGAGGATGTATCTGAAGCTTTTTCCTGTAGTGAGGGTTGAACACTCCAACACATTTAATTAATACAAGTGAAATTCTGCGCATAAAAGACATTTTCACATCTTGGAGTTTCTCTGGTGATGACTTGTATGGACCTTATGAACTCAGTTTTCAGTCGACTATAGCTAGGACCCTATTCAGATGGTACGCATTTAAATCTTTCAAGAGTTAATTAGGAACTCTGCGTATGCAACACGCCAACACTACTGACAATCACAATCAGAATCAGATGCTCTTCAATTTATCAAGGATATAATATGATAAATTAAGATAGATTCAGTAGTATAATGAAAGAGTATGTTGAATCAAACAATTAGCAGTGATATCTATGTTAGTTTAGACCCTAGAGTAAATCAAACTCAACGGAAAGGGAATGATAAAGCTTGTAATGGTCCACACGGCTGCACAAGCCTGTTCATTCAAAAGCATGTAAACTCAAAAAGAACATAACATATGTGAGCATCGTACGTATATATCAATATTGTTCCTTGTAGTAGGTGAACACATTATAATTTTTTTTCTTGCAACTTTTTTTGATGCTGCAGCAGTGAATACTGAGCGTCAAGGAACAAGTATAAACAGACATGTTATGGCGTCTGTTGTATTAGTTGCAATTGCTTGTGCAGTGGTAATAACTATAACAGCTACAGTTTGAATCTCCGTAAAACATTCTAGATCATTTCCGTAAGCTGTCAAGAACATGTACATGTAAGTTTCCAAATCCTTTCGTTTAATGTGATACTTGCAACAATACATGCATCAAAGGATATTTGGAATTTGTATAACGTGATTCTCACTGTAAAGATTGATGGGGTTAGAAGCTTCAGCTTTGAAGAAATGACAATGGCGACCAGCAATTTCACCGACTCAACATTAGTAGGTCAAGGAGGCCATGGGAAAATTTATAGATGGATGTTATCCAGCAACAAAATTGCTGCCATAAAGCGTATATTATGTATACATAATGTGACCACTGTACGTATTTATTGTTGGTTTTATTTTTAAATAAACATATTTTAATAGCTAAGGCTGTTAGAATAAGTTAGAGTCAGTTTGTTTTGTTAGAGTAGTAGTAGGAAGAGATAAGGTGATAGAGTTGGTTTAGGAGTTTGTTTTTCGTTTCCTAGTTTCTAGTAGATAGAGTTCGATTGCTTTAAATACTCATTCTGTACTTTCATTTGATTAACGAAGTAGAAGATCGTTCCCCAGTTCTGTTTGCATACAAGTGTGTGTGTTTATATTGATACTATACTTGGTATCAGAGCTAACCGGTACCTTATCTGTTCAGCTTCAATGGAGACTACAAAGAACAAGGAGAGCTCGTTTGGCCTCAGCTTTCCCATGTTAACTAAATCGAACTACACAGTGTGGGCTTTAAAAATGAAAGTGTTCATGCAGGCCCATGGAGTATGGGAGGCAATAGAACCAAAAGACGTCAAGGCTGTGGTGGAAGAGAAGATGGATAAGAGAGCACTAGCTATCATTTACCAGGGAATCCCAGAGGACTTGTTGCTGGCCATTGCGGAAAAGACGACATCCAAGGAGGCATGGGATGCAATAAAAACCATGAGCCTGGGTGCTGAGAAAGTAAAGACGGCGAAAGCACAGACGTTGAAGGGAGAGTTTGAAGCTCTAAGAATGACGGAAGCTGACCAGCTGGATGAGTTTTATATGAAGCTGAATGGTTTGGTTACAAAGATAAGAGCATTAGGTGAAACAATGGAGGAATCGTATGTAGTGAAGAAGCTTCTCAGGGTCGTACCTTCAAAATTTCTTCAAGTTGCATCAGCGATTGAGCAATTTGGAGATTTGAAGGCCATGTCAGTAGAAGAGGTGTTTGGTTCATTGAAAGTTCATGAAGAACGTCTAGGTGGAAGTGTTGAGACGAGCCAAGGACAGCTTTTACTGACAGAAGAGGAGTGGAGGAGAAAGGAGAACAACGGGGGACAAGTATTGTTGACTCGAGAAGAGTGATTGAAGAAGACCAATAAAGAAGGAAATCGAGGTGTAGGGGATAACCGTGGCAGAGATGGGAACCGTGGTGGACGAGATCGCAACATGGTGAGATGTTATAACTGCCAGGGACTAGGACATTTTGCGTATGAATGTCGAAAACCCCGTAGGGGAAGAGATGTGCAAAAGGAGGTGAACCTATCTAAAATTCATGAAGACGAGCCAGCACTTCTTATTGCTGAGGTAAAAGACGAAGGAATGAAAATGATGTTACTCAAGGAAGAAACAGTGATTCCAGTATTGAGTGGAAATGTGGGGGGTAGAAAGGAGTCACAAGTTTGGTATTTGGACAATGGAGCCAGTAATCATATGACCGGCCATCGAGGGAAGTTTAAGGAACTGGATGAAAATGTGAGCGGACAGGTGAAATTTGGTGATGGGTCTACTGTAAGTATTGAAGGATATTTCATTTCGTTGTAAGAATGGGAAGAGAAACTTCTAAAGGATGTGTACTATATTCCTGCTTTGTGTAACAATATCATAAGTCTGGGACAGTTATCTGAAGATGGGAATAAGGTGGTTCTGGAAGGTGATTACTTGTGGGTGTATGAAGAACGTGGGAGGCTGTTGATGAAAGTGAAAAAGACAGAGAATCGACTGTATAAAATCAGTCTCGAAGAAACCTGGCCAAGGTGTCTAATGTCAAGGGCCGAAGAAAGCACTTGGTTATGGCATTCACGTCTTGGGCACGTGAATTTCCAAGCATTGGAGCTTATGTCAAAGGAGAAGTTAGTATACGGTATTCCAAGGACGATTCAGCCATCAAAACGGTGCGAGGGATGTTTAATGTCGAAGCAAACCAGAAGCTCATTCCCATCACAAGCAACGTTCGAGGCTGAAAAGATATTAGAGCTAGTATATGCTGACATCTGTGGCCCTATCGCACCAACAACACCTGGAGGTAACCGGTATTTTCTTTTATTTGTCGATGATTTTAGTAGAAAGATGTGGATTTATCTATTGAAGGAGAAGAGCGAGGCTTTGTCCGCGTTCAGAAAATTTAAAACGATGGTTGAGAAAAGAACAGAAAATAGTATAAAAATGTTGAGGACGGATCGTGGTGGAGAATTTTGTTCAAAAGAGTTTACAAAATATTGTGAAGAAGTGGGAATCGTCAGACAACTCACAGCTCCATACACCCCGCAGCAAAACGGGGTGGTAGAACGCAGGAATCGTACAGTAGCAGCAATGATAAGAAGTTTTCTGAAAGAATCAAAGATGCCATCGTGGATGTGGGGGGAAGCAGCCCGTCATGCGATCTACGTTTTGAACCGTCTGCCAACTCGTGTCTTGAAGGGTAGAACACCATACGAGGCATGGAGTGGTAAGAACCCTGATTTGGCACACATAAGAACCTTTGGTTGCATTGCTTATATGAAAGTACCTATGGTACATGTCAAGAAGTTGGATGATCGCAGCAAAAGGGTAGTGTACCTCGGAAGAGAGCCAGGAACGAAAGGAGATCGCCTCTATGATCCAAAGACAAGAGCCATACATGTAAACAGGGACGTTGTGTTTCAAGAAAGTGAGTTCTGGGTATGGGAACAAGAGGGAGAAAGTAATGCATCGATACCTGAATTCTTTGCTGTGATTGACAGTTTTGCAGATACAGAGAAAGCTACAGAGACTGAGCAAGAGATGTCAACACCTACACGATCTCCAAGTGGTCAAGATACTTCAACACCTACACAATCTTCAAGTGTAGGTACGGTAGAGTCACTCACAGGTGAGTCGTCTGGGTCCAGTAGTGGACCACATCGTTACAGAACATTAGAGGATTTGTATGACAATACGGAAGTAATAAACATGATTGATGAGCTTATGCTGTTGAAGGCCGAAGAACCAGTGTCGTATGTTGAAGCAGCAAAAGAAAGAGAATGGGAGAATGCCATGAAGTTGGAGGTAGAAATGATCGAGAAAAACAACACTTGGGTACTCACAGAATTGCCACCTGGACATAAAGCTATTGGCTTGAAATGGGTCTACAAACTCAAAAAAGATTCAGATGGGAAGGTAGTGAAATACAAGGCTCGCCTTGTGGCGAAAGGTTATGTTCAAAAGAAAAGAGTAGATTATGACGAGGTGTTTGCCCCGGTTGCACGATTAGAAACAATACGTTTGTTGTTGGCTCTCTCAGCAAAGGAAGAGTGGGAGGTGCACCACCTGGATGTCAAGTCAGCGTTTTTGAACGGAGAATTGCTCGAAGAGGTATACGTTACACAGCCTGAAGGGTTTGTAAAAGAGGGACAAGAATGGAAGGTGTATAAGTTGGTTAAGGCGCTTTATGGGCTGCGTCAAGCTCCAAGAGCATGGAATATTAAGTTGGATAAATGTTTGCAGGATTTGGGTTTCAAGAAGTGCTTGCACGAGCAAGCAGTGTATACAAAATGCAGGCATGGAAGTGTTTTAATAGTTGGGATCTATGTAGACGATTTGCTGGTGGTTGGTTCGAGTAAGAGTGAAATCAGGCAATTCAAGGAGCAAATGAATGAGCAGTTTGAGATGAGTGACTTGGGGTTGTTATCATATTACTTGGGTATAGAAGTATACCAAGGACAGTCATCGATCACTCTGAAGTAGTCAGCATATGCAAAAAGGATTCTTGAAAAAGCAGGGATGTCGAAATGCAACTTGTCAAGATACCCAATGGAACAGAAATTGCAGCTGGACAAAGACGAAGGAGGACAGTTAGTAAGTGCATCAGAATACAGGTGTCTTGTTGGAAGTTTAAGGTATTTGACTCATACTCGACCCGATATATCCTATGCGGTAGGAGTGGTAAGCAGATTTATGGAGAAACCTACGATAAAACACCAGCAAGCAGTGAAACATATTCTGAGGTATGTACAGGGTACTGTCAACTACGGGTTGGAGTATGAAAAGGCTGGGAGTAAGAGGGTGTTAACTGGGTTTTCCGACAGTGACTTAGCAGGAGATGTAGTAGATAGAAGAAGCACGGGAGGGATGTGTTTCTACTTAGATGGAAATCTGATTTCATGGGCCTCACAGAAACAGAGGGTTATTGCATTGTCGTCTTGCGAAGCTGAGTACATGTCTGCGACCACAGCAGCATGTCAAAGTATATGGCTTCGAGGGTTGTTAACTGAGCTGTCAGGACAAAGAGTTGGAGCTGTGACATTATGCATAGACAATAGGTCAGCCATCGAGTTAATGAAGAACCCTGTGCTGCATGGAAGGAGTAAACACATAGACGTTCGATTCCATTTTATTCGAGAGTGCATTGAACGGGGAGAGTTGATTGTCAAGTACGTAGGCACGCAGGAGCAACGCGCAGACATACTAACGAAAGCATTGGGCAAGGTTAAGTTCGAGGCTATGAAGAAGCTGATCGGAGTCAAGGAAATTACTGCAAATGGATAAGCTGTGTGCAGAAAAATATGTTTAGTTTAGGGGGGAATGTGTTGGTTTTATTTTTAAGTAAACATATTTTAATAGCTAAGGCTGTTAGAATAAGTTAGAGTCAGTTTGTTTTGTTAGAGTAGTAGTAGGAAGAGATAAGGTGATAGAGTTGGTTTAGGAGTTTGTTTTTCGTTTCCTAGTTTCTAGTAGATAGAGTTCGATTGCTTTAAATACTCATTCTGTACTTTCATTTGATTAACGAAGTAGAAGATCGTTCCCCAGTTATGTTTGCATACAAGTGTGTGTGTGTTTTACTCTCTCCGTCCCAATTTTATTGTCCACATTACTTTTTGCATGCATTCTAAGAAACTAATAAAACATAATTCCTTAAATTATTTTTCAAATTTTCTTTTTCTGAATTAAATTCAGTATCTAAACTTTTATTTAGAAAAAAGAAAATTTTGAATTTTTTTTGGAATTATGTTTTATTTGCACCTTAAAATGCATGCAAAAAGTAAACTGGACAATTAAATCGGGACGGAGGGAGTACTATGTACATTATTGGAGGATTATTTACTTGGTAAGGGAAATACAACATTATAAACTCTATATCTGCACCAAAATGCAATCTTTCAATTTCAATTTCTTCCTTCTATGTCAAATTGTTGCGTCACTCGCACACTTCTGTATTACCCATAATTTCTTTGATTTGAAACAAAGTACTGATTTTCGAAATAATATTTATAGACTATGATAAGCTTTCTTTTAGGGGTGGATCATGCCATTACTGCAAACTTCACAGCTTGACTATGGGGGTGTTTGGGGAAACTTTTTTTCAGAATAAGTCAACTTATTTTAAGACAAAGTTAGAGATTCCTAACTTTTCAACTTATTTTCAAACTTATTTTTGAAACTTATTGAATCTCAAACATACGTTAAATATTTGTATAAAAAAAATTTCAAAATATAAATTTTTTACCCGAAAATAAGTCCGTAAGTCCTTAAAATATGGTATGCCAAACGGGCACTATACATTCATCTCCTTAAACAGCCGAACGAATCAATTAGTCACATGTAAAAAAAATCCAAAAACCTCTTTTTCTTCTATGTAGTCATATATTTTTTAGAGGGACTGCGACATTGGAATTCGAACTCATGATCCTGTCACAGCAAGGAATAAATCTTTTTTCTTTACCATAAGGAAAAAGACCTCTTTGTGGATAGCAATGGTAATATTGCACACATACGCCATTTCGACAACCTTACCCTGCTGTTTACATAGGGAACGTTGTGCACCAGGTAAAACTGAGTAGTAGTTTAAAAGGCGTAGTGATTTAACCAGGTTCTGGAGTCTAAACTGGAAAATGCAGCAACAATAACACGGGAGAGTTTCGACACCCAATATGGGCCAAACCCAAGTCAAATGCGGTGTCTAAATATTCGATGGTAAACTGGAAGATTATCCAATTTTTTTTCCCTTGACCTCTGTCACTTGTAGAAATAAAGATTGGAGTATCAAAATCTGCCAGTATCACTAGAAGAAATCAAACATCATATTTAACATTCGTACAAATTGCAGTAGTAGCTCAGCCTAACTAGATCGCAAGCGTAGGACCAGATTTGTTACAACTACGATATTCTCTTCTTTATGAGTGTATTACCAGATTTGTTCGAAGTAATTTCATTTATTACATGTTTTATGCATGTTCTATGACATGCATAGAACAAAATCTATAAAATTTCAAAAAGACATGATGTAGCTAGTGCCTAAACTTCAAAGGTCTTGTTGAATCTAGAAAATGACAAAAACTTAATTTGATCAATCATAAAATCACCACATCCAGAGGATATTGCCTCCTTTGAATCTGTTTTGCAAGAAGCTCTGTTCTCCTCACAATTTCCACTCGATCCCTATAATCAGAGATATAGCGTGGCCTTTCTGTATACCAGGGTTTACGAGTATCAAAAATAAACCTCTGAAGCATGGGAGCATGCCTAGCAAGACAAATTGCAAGCTCGGCAGCAGATGCACATCCATCATATCCAAGGTACTCTACAACCTTAAGGTGCTGATGGCAACGTATTGCATTTTCCTGAGCATAGTTTGGGGCTGAAATTCGCCTTGTCATATAAAGTAGCTGTTCGTAACAGACACACATTATCTGAAAACCAGCATAAATTTGTGTCAATACTGCATGCCATGCCAACTTAAAATCGAAAAGTGCATCATTTTAACAAGTTCAAAAAGTAGAACATAAAAAATTGATGACTGTCTGGTACTGTAGAATTTATGACAATACAAAAGGTGCTCGAGTACAGGAAATTCACAGGTTGATCCTAGTAAAGCTCACATTTTTCCAAAAGTGTTGTCCGCAGAATTCTTGTATAGGAGCCTAAGATATGAACTTCTTAAATCAAACAATCCATTTTCTATCATATACCAAGCACTAGTTAAAAGTTAAGAGTGCATAATTAGTAAACAGAAATTTAATAATCAAATTTGAATAAATATATAAAAGATGCATCCAACCTTCAACTTGAATTTATGCAACAAAGGACAAGCCTCTATCAAGGAGGTCGATAGAATGAGGTCAGCGTGCCCAGGGGGGGATACTATCTCCAATTGCTGAATATTAGAAAAATTCGGAAATTGACTATAAACAAAGTCAGAGTATGCCTACAAAATTAAAATGGATCAAAAGCATTAAAGCTGCGAAAAGACACAAGTACTCTGGTCTGAGTAACACAAAGTATCATTTCATTGACCAATTAGCAACACATACATAATAGCAAGCAGTGAACTAACCGGGTGCCACCGAATTGACAGCTTTTCAAGCTGGGAAGAGAAGCCAGATAGGGTATCCAGGTCCTGGAAAATGTGATAACAATAAGAACATCCAAAAGTAGCATCCACAAGTGATGGAACACTGCGATACTCCACCTCGCATTTAGACTCTAATATTATAAATGAAGTAAGATTTGGAGCAGATAAACAGAGCAGTTCAATGTTAAGTGACTTTAAGCTGTCAATAAACTCCAAGTGTTTCAGCTGAAGGGACGAGACAACAAGTTTTCGGTGTTGTTTGGAAGAGGCAGCGTCATTTTCAGCCCAGGCCCTACAGAGGTAAAGCGACAGACGTTGAAGATTAAGACAGTTAGTTAAAACCCATTGAAGGAAAGGTCCTTTTATAGTCACTGATGACAAGTGAAAAGATGTGAGTGTAGTATTGAGAATCAAGGCAGGATCGATAGAAAAGATTTTGGAATAATGGATACTTGCATAAGTACTGGCTCCAAAGTCGAGGTCCAGATTGCGAACCTCTTTACCAAAGGCAAATTTGAGCCAATTGTGAATATCAGCAGTATAAGAACTATTAAGGGGAAACCGTATTCTGAATGTATCAAGATATGAAGCTTGATTCGCAATTATAACGCGGTTAACCCTGTCAACAAATTTATCTATTTCAGGTTGGGCATAACATGCACTCTTTAGAGTGCCAGAAGTTTCAGGGTCATCGAAATCTAGATCCTTGAGTTGAGTCCAAACATGTGTCCACCTCTTGGAAAGAAGGGAGGTTCTTGCCGCTGTTTTCATATCAGCAACTAAGAAAAGCACGTAAACGAGCAAGTCATCAGATAAATTGCTTATTAAATCAACACGATCATCATCGACAACCTGATCATCTTCGTCGAGATCAATGTAATGAATGAACCTTCTCTTCTTCTTGTTTACTGCGGTAGTATATTCTTGACAAATATCACGGAGAAATGCCCAAGCATTCATGGCACTAGAATGTACTTTAACGCACAACCTGGCAAGTAAATAAGGCGATATGGTGGCATAAATCCACGAAAGAACAATGGCATCTTGTCGATGCCAAAGAGTGGTGTCATCAACGTCAAGACTAGTAATTATACTGACATCAGGTAATGGGGGAGTAGGAATAGTCGGATCAATGTGATGGAGAAGATTATAAGCCCGAGCCGCGTCACAAAAAACAGTAGACCAAGAATAATATTGGACACTGTAAAGATCAAGAACAACAGGTATCAGATTCTTGATGTACATGTATTTGGGAGGAACAAAACTCTTATCATTCATACTTTTCATTCTTGGTAGACATAATTCGTCCCCTAAGGGGGATTCATGGTGTTTATGAGAATAGTTATTAGGGTTTACCCACTCTGCATGTAGTATATATCTCTGTCGCTCTGTATGAACTGAACCCTGATTATAAGCCGCTGATGTTTCCCGTTGCCTATGGGATTAGGGATTCATCATGTATATCTTTATCTCTGTATATTATATCATTTTTTGAATAATTATTTTAATTTTATTTTAATATAATTTAATATAAAATTTAATTCACAACTTGCATATATCGTATGAAACTTATATTATAAATACTAGTTTTATACCGTGCGATGCACGGGTAATTTTATTAATATTTTGTAGTACAATTTTGATTATAACTTTTTTCGTGAAAAATTAGTTTTATAGCATTTTGAATAATTTGTTTTTACTTTCAATGATTATAATACATATGTTATATGATTTGTAAATATACATTTATTTTTTTCTTGTAAATGGTTTTTCTATAATTTATATTTCAAAGTTTATGCTAACATATTTTTTAGTATTTCATAATTATTTTTGATTTTTTTATTTTATTAGATATGATATACTTGAAACATATAGGTACTATATTCGTGTAACAATTTATTATTATTATTTTATCTTTTGATTATGTAATTTAATGGTTATCTTAAAAAATTTAGATCTTTTGTTATAGTGTTTTTATAGTTTTTAAAGGCATTTTTTAACTTTTTTGAAAATATATGTGTAATATTAAATTTTTTATATTTGTTTGAATATTGATTATTTTTTCATGTTAATTTTATATTTTTGCCATGTGTGGTGTTTATTATGTGTTTTTATTTAGAGTAATCTTTGGAATTTTTATGTTGTATTATATTTAGATATTAATATAAATTTACTGTGTGGGTGCTTAGATTGCTTTCTAATTTAAAATATGTTCATTTATTGATTTCCATTCACTTTTTCAATTTAAATTTTTTCTTTGCAAAGTAATAATTTGTTTATTTGTTGATTTGTGCTCACATTTTTTTCATTTAAATTTTAGAAACATATTTGTTGTCAAACCTAAAAATAGAATCTTTAATGATTTTTATTAGAATATTTTTTTCTTAAAGCACTTTTATTTGGTACGATTTTTGTTTTTCTAAATTATAGTTTAATGTTTAGCCTAATATATATTTTAATATGAAAGAATGCCCAAAATACCTCTTTTTTACTACCCTACTTACCAAAATACCCGTTTTGAAATACACTGCCCTATCTACCCATGGGATACGCGGTTGGAGAAGGCGTATCCCACGTCCCCCGTGTCTCTCTCTCCCTCTCCCTCGTCTCTCTTTTTTTTTCTCTCTCTCTCCGGCAGACAGTCCGATTGGGCATTTATTTCGGGCAATCAAATGGACTATAATTGTGGTATAGGATTGTAGATCGTCAGACGAGTCTAATGGACTATAAAACATCAACGAAAAGTGAACGAAACTGGACGAACGAAGGAGAAGTTAGCTCATCGGAAAATCGGAAAATCGGAGGAGAATTGGGGCTTTACAATCCGGAATTAGAAATGCAAAAAGAATGGCATAGGGTTGTAGAGGATGAAAAGCCGATTCCATTGATGTATAGAACATAACTGATAGAATATATTTTTATATATATTTTAGATGATTTTATTCTCATATTTATTGTGTTTTGCATTGATTTGGATTTTTATTTAATAGATTTGATTGTTTTATTGTAGGAAATAAAGAATTCATGACTTGGAAGGATTTGGAGCAAAAAGAGCTATTTTGGAGATAAAATAGGAGAAAATTCGTATTATTGGGCTGCACGGGCTGCCTGCACTGTTTGGGCCATATCTTGAGTTCCAGAAGTCAGAATTTAACGATCTTACTGTCCACGCGAAGCTTGTGGAATTTTCTTTAATTCAGAGGTGGTCCAGTAAGCAAAATCCAACTGGAAGAGCCCGGAAACAGAGGAGAAAAAGAAGTGACGAATTTTACAAGAAAATCCTATTCAATTATGGATATCTTTTTGTAAATTGATTAGAATATTAAAAAATACTTTTATTAGGAGATAGAGATCAGATTTTATGAGGAGGTTTTATTATAAAAACGTGGGAAGAGATAGATAGAGATATACGTATTTTTACAAAAGCTAGGGTTTTTGGTTTTTCTCTCTCCATCTCGTCCTTTGTAAGCACTTGGTTTAATTTGGATCTTCATTGTTCTTCGTTAATACAAAGTTTGAGGTATTCTTTATTCTCTTGTTTTATTATTATATGTTTTACATGGCTTCTTTTATTATTCTTATTGCTTTTACTTCTACCATGAGTGAGTAGTTTAATTCTAGGGTATTAGGGGAAGCCATGTTTGCACCATGATTTGGGTTTAATTTGATTAGTGAATTGATGGGTAAAGAGTAATTCTAATTGATATGTATTAATTCTTAATTTGTGTAATTGCGCAATATCATAGATTAATTGATTGCAATAGGAGTAATAGATCGAAAGATTTTACTACTAGAGGCTTACATACAATAAGCGGAATTGAAGATGAGTGTGAAAACATCATCGGATTTCTGAGAGTGTTAATACTTGGAAAAGTTTAACCATTGCTCTAATTATTTTATCCCATTGATAAGCTATACCTTTGTTATTTGTTTGGTGTAAACATGGTGAACCTGAATTGCCCTAGATCCCTTAATTAATTGAATTAAAACCTTGTTAAATTTGCTTTAGTAGTTAACAAAATTCTCAACTAATCGTTTGTGACTAGAAACAATTGATAACCATTGAATTGAATTTGAAACTGTCTCCTTGAGGATTCGACCCGTATTTGCTAGTATCTACTACAATTGATACCGTGCGCTTGCGGTTAGACATAATTTTACACATCAAGTTTTTGGCGCCGCTGCCGGGGAAACGCCTAGTTTCTATAATTTTAGTTTGATTGTTTAGATTGTTTCTCTTGTCTCTTTGGAACTCTTGTTCCATTTGAGACCGATCTTACTGCTTTTCCTTGTTTAGTTGTTGATGCCCAGGACCAGGTCTCAAACGAAAGAAGATCAAGCGGAAGAGGATACAACTCCTCTTAGTCCAGATTTTAAACTTTCTTGTCAACAATACATAGATCTACAAAGGAAAGAGAAGCAGCAAGAGACACCTGAACCAAAGATTGAGATGGCGGACCTTCCCAAATCTTTGAAGAACTACTCACAGCCCTCTCCGAGTGGGGTACCTACTGGCCTTGTTATGCCAGCAATTCAAGCAGCAAATTTCGAGATCAAGCCTGCTTTGCTTACGATGATCCAACAGAATCAATTTGCTGGGCTTGCCTCCGAAGACCCTACAAATCAT
This sequence comes from Saposhnikovia divaricata, assembly GCA_036435485.1. Taxonomy (NCBI): domain Eukaryota; kingdom Viridiplantae; phylum Streptophyta; class Magnoliopsida; order Apiales; family Apiaceae; genus Saposhnikovia; species Saposhnikovia divaricata. The sequence continues at coordinate 213,502,925 of CM071599.1, forward strand.
CTGCAACGGTTTCAACAGCTCTGTTCTACAATTAAACATCAGGGAGTCACTCCAGACCAGTTGAAAGTCATGTTGTTCGGTTTATCTCTTCGTGACAAAGCTCAAAAATGGTTGAATGATATTGACCTGACCGAGTGGGATAAGATTGCTCAGGCTTTCTTAACTGAGTTCTTCCCTCCTAACAGAACCGACGATTTGATCGACAAGATGATGGGTTTTAAGCAAGATTATGGTGAATCTCTACGGGATGCTTGGGATAGATTTAAGGATTATCAACGTGCATGCCCTCACCATGGTCTTGAGAAGTGGTTTCTGCTTAAACGCTTCTACAATGGTCTTGATCCGGAAACAAAAGGGATGGTTGATAATGCTGCGGGTGGTGTGTTTTTAGACAAAGGATTTGATGATGCACATGCTTTTCTCTCAAATTTGGCTGCCAATCACTTCAGTAATCCGAGAGCAGCCAAGAAAGGGGGTAAACTCGAAGTGGATGCCTATTCTTTATTATCATCTCAACTCGCTGCATTGACTCAGGAGATCCACTCATTGAAGACATCTCAGCCCTCTACACAACCTATGAGTATCAATGCACTGTCATCAATGGCTCCAATGAATAATCCAGTTTGTGAAGTCTGTGGCATCCAAGGCCACTATGGTAACGATTGCCAATACAATGCTCAAAATTCACAACATTTTCAGATGGAGCAAGCAAATGTTTTCCAACAGAGGCAGCAGTACAATCCGTACTCCAACACTTATAATCCTGGTTGGAAAGATCATCCGAATTTCTCATATAGGAACAATAATGCTCAGAATACAAATGTTCCTAATCAGCAGCAATATCAGCAGTCGTACCAGCCTCCTCCACAGCAACAGTATAGGCCTCCGCAAGGACCTATGAATCCCCCTGGATTCCAAAGGCCTCCTCAGAATTATGCTCCTCAAGAAAATCAAGCTGCACAGGCTGATAATCAAGGTGATATGATGAAGATAATGTTACAAATGCAAACAAAGATGAACCAGATGGAGATACATAATAAGATGCTGGAAACTCAGATTGCTCAAATGGCTAGTTCTTCGTCTACAAGGCAACAAGGCTCTCTACCAGCCCAACCAACTCAGCCAAAGGAAAATGTGAATGCCATTGCTCTTAGGAGTGGTCGTACATATGATGCTCCTCCAATGCCTACTGATGATGTTCCTACAGAGAAAGAAAAAGAGAATTCTGAGGAAGACAAGGTAGAGAAAGTTGTTGAAGATGCAAGCGAAGGTGAAACTGAGGAAAGCAAGAAAAAGGACAAGGAAAAGACTGCAGTTGCTCCTCCACCATTTGTGCCAAAGCTCCCATTCCCTAGCAGGATGAACAGAACTAAGGTGGACCAGCAGTTTGGTAAGTTCATGACACTTGTCAAGAATCTTGAGGTAACAGTTCCTTTCACTGATTTAATTTCTCAAGTTCCATCATATGCAAAGTTTCTTAAGGATATTCTCACTAAGAAAAGGTCTTTTGGTGAGGTGGAGACAGTAGCTTTTACTGAAGAGTGCAGTGCTGTTTTACAAAATAAGTCTCCACCTAAGCTTAAAGATCCTGGTAGTTTTTCGATCCCGTGTCATTTAGGTGCATTGTTCATTGATAAAGCTTTATGTGATTTAGGCGCTAGCGTCTCAGTCATGCCTCTCTCGGTTTTTCAAAAACTAAATATAGGAGAATTAAAATGTACACAGATGACTTTGCAAATGGCAGACCGTTCAATAAAATATCCCCTTGGAATTTTAGAGGATGTGCCTGTTAGGGTTGGAAAATTCTATATTCCTGTAGACTTTGTAGTTCTAGATATGGAAGAGGACAGCCAAATACCTATTATTTTAGGTAGACCATTTCTTTGTACTGCAGGTGCTGTTATTGATGTTAAAAGTGGGACTCTCACATTGAGCGTTGGTGATGATAAAATTACTTTTACTCTAACCTCTGCTCTTAAATCCCCTTTGCTTGAGAATACTTGCTGCAGGATCGATGTTATAGATGGAATTGTCCGAGATGAAACGCCTCAGATTATATTGAATGATGCATTGGAAGCAGTGCTCATGCTTGAAGCTTCAGAAGGAGAAGGACATGCTGAAGTCGATTCATTTATTCTTCAGTTGGATGGTGCAGCTGATCCGAATTGTGAGGTAACCAACACTGACACTTCTTGTGGTCAACCTCAGGTAAAGAAAATAGAGTTAAAGCCTTTCCCATCTAATCTGAAATATGTGTTTCTTGATGATGAAAAGACTTGTCCTGTGATTGTTAGCTCTAGTCTTGATGATAACCAGATTTTTAAGCTTCTTACTATTTTGCGTGCGCATAGAAAAGCTATTGGGTATAGTATTGATGATCTTACGGGGATTAGCCCACACTTTTGCATGCATAGAATTCACTTAGATGATGACCATAAGCCTTGCATACAGGGACAACGTCGCTTGAACCCTAACATGCAAGAGGTTGTTAAAAAAGAAGTTTTGAAATTGTTAAATGCGGGCATCATTTACCCGATTTCTGATTCTAAATGGGTAAGCCCAGTTCAGGTAGTCCCTAAGAAAGGAGGAACAACGGTAATTAAGAATGATAAAGATGAATTAATTCCCACTCGAATTGTCACCGGTTGGCGAATGTGCATAGATTACCGTAAGTTAAATACTGCTACTAGGAAAGACCACTACCCTCTCCCTTTCATTGATCAGATGTTAGAAAGACTTGCTAAGCATAAGTACTTTTGCTATTTAGACGGATATTCAGGGTTCTTTCAGATCCCTATACATCCTGATGACCAAGAAAAGACTACATTTAATTGCCCATATGGTACCTTTGCATATCGTAGAGTGCCTTTTGGTTTGTGTAATGCCCCTGCTACTTTTCAGCGTTGCATGACTGCCATATTTTCTGATTTCATAGAGTCTATCATGGAAGTATTTATGGATGATTTCAGTGTTTATGGGTCTGATTTTGATGTATGTCTGCATAATCTTTCTAAAGTGCTTAAACGTTGTGAAGAGGTGAATTTGGTTTTGAATTGGGAAAAGTGCCACTTCATGGTCAATGAAGGAGTGGTACTTGGTCATTTGATTTCTGAACGTGGCATCCAGGTTGATAAAGCAAAAATTGAGGTGATTGAGAAACTTCCTCCTCCTGTTAATGTCAAGGGAGTGAGGAGTTTCCTTGGTCATGCGGGTTTTTATCGTCGTTTTATAAAAGATTTTTCAAAAATTACAAAAAACCCCTCACTCAATTGTTGCTTAAGGATGCCACCTTTGTGTTTACTGATGCTTGTTTGGAGTCTTTTAACAGGATTAAGGAAGCTTTGATAAGTGCACCAATCATTCAACCTCCAGATTGGAACCTTCCATTTGAAATCATGTGTGATGCAAGTGATTATGCAGTTGGAGCAGTTCTCGGTCAAAGGAAACACAAGGTATTGCACGCTATCTACTATGCAAGTAAAACCTTGGATGAAGCTCAAGTCAATTATGCTACAACCGAGAAGGAACTTCTAGCTGTGGTCTACGCTCTTGACAAATTCCGGGCCTATCTCATTGGCTCCAAAGTCATTGTTCACACTGATCATTCGGCACTTAAGTATCTGTTGGCGAAGAAAGAAGCAAAGCCAAGGCTTATTCGTTGGATTCTTTTACTTCAAGAGTTTGACTTGGAAATCAAAGACAAGAAGGGTGCTGAGAATGTAGTTGCGGATCATCTCTCACGGTTGCGTTTCAAATCTGATATTGCGTCAAGTACTCCTATTGACGATTCTTTTCCAGATGATCACCTGTTTTCGGTTGCTACTCAAACTCCCTGGTATGCAGATTTTGCAAATTTCTGTGTTAGTGGATCTCACCCTCCAGAATTGACTTATCAGCAAAGAAAGAGGTTTTATCACGATGCTAAACAATATTTTTGGGATGACCCTTTCTTGTATCGAAAGTGTGCTGATGGAATCTTTCGTAGATGTGTTCCTGAGTTCGAAGTACATGACATTCTCAAGCATTGTCATTCTCTCGCATGTGGAGGTCACCATGGTCCTTCCAAAACCGCTGCTAAAGTACTTCAATCCGGTTTCTTTTGGCCGTCTCTATTTAAGGATGCTCGTGCTTTCTGTTTGGCGTGTGATGCATGTCAAAGGACGGGTAATATTTCTAAACGCCATGAGATGCCTCAAACCGGTATTCTTGAGGTCGAGATATTTGACGTATGGGGTGTTGATTTTATGGGACCCTTCCCAAGTTCTTGCGGGATGAGATACATCTTAGTTGCTGTCGATTATGTGTCCAAGTGGGTTGAAGCAGTTGGATCGGTAACAAATGATTCCAAGGTAGTTATGAAGCTTTTCAAGAATATTATCTTCCCACGATTTGGAGTTCCTAGAACAGTGATAAGCGATGGTGGTTCTCATTTTCGCCATCGTCAGTTTGAAACTTTGTTGAAGAAATATGGCGTTACTCACAAGGTTGCTCTTGCATATCACCCCCAAACAAGTGGCCAAGTGGAGGTTTCTAACCGACAAATCAAAAGCATTTTGGAGAAAATGGTTGCAAAGTCAAGGAAAGATTGGTATTTGAAGCTAGATGATGCTTTGTGGGCTTATCGGACGGCATATAAGACACCTATAGGCACCACTCCTTATCGGTTGGTCTATGGTAAAGCATGTCACTTGCCAGTGGAATTGGAACATCGCGCCTTTTGGGCTATAAAAGAACTCAACATGGATTTGAAGGCTGCGGGGCAAGCGAGACTTCTTCAACTTAATGAGTTAGATGAGCTTCGATTTGATGCTTATGACAATTCTCGGCTTTACAAGGAGAGAACGAAGCAGATGCATGATAAGATGATTCAGAGGAGAGATTTTCAGGTTGGTGACAAGGTGTTGTTGTTCAATTCTAGACTTCGACTTTTTCCGGGGAAACTCAAATCAAGATGGTCGGGACCTTTTACCGTCACCGAAGTCAAATTTTATGGTGCTATTGAAATTATGGGACGAGACGGAACAAAATTTAAGGTCAACGGTCAACGCCTTAAATTATATGTGGATGGTGCATTCGTAGGGAAGATGGAAGTGATTTATCTTGACAACCCCTCCACGGAGATCTGAACCAGCTGAGTCGAGCCAACGACGTTAAACAAAAGCGCTTCATGGGAGGCAACCCATGCATTTGTGGAAAAAAAAGAAAAGAAAAAAAAGAAAAAGAGTGTTGTATTCAAAAAAAAAAAAAAAGCAAAACAGTGATTTTTTTCGCAGGCAGCACCCCTGTAACGCAGGCTGCGCCTGCGTTACTGCCTGAAGCGCTGGCTGCCCCCTGTAACGCAGGCTGCGCCTGCGTTACTGTCCCCCGCGCAGTCTGCGGCCCTAAAACGCAGCCTGCGGCTGCGTTACACCCCTTCCAGAATTTTTTTTTTTTTCCTCCGAAAATTGTTGTTTTAACCCCCAAAATTCCCCAAATTCAATCCTAACTCATATTTCTTCAATTCTAAATTCCTATATCTATCCTACATCAAATCCTAACCTCTCCAAATCTCTTCTACACAATTGAAATTTTTATTCAACCTATCCATCATCTTATATATATATACACACCTTTCCATACAAATCCAATTCCTCTTTTATTTTATTTAAATCTCTAAAAATTCAATTCTAAAGAGGAATTAATTGCAAGTTCACCTCTTTGATTCGTAGTGGGTTTATTTCTTCTCTCCAATTTTATTTTAATTGCGAATTTGTGTTCTTGTAAATTGGGATTTATATTATTCTTGATATATTGGGGTATTTTTGGTGTGATATTGCTTGGTAATTTTTGGTGGAGCTTCTTATGAGTTGGGTATTGATTATTTTGGCTCGTAAGCATGGGAGAGATAGTGCTAATATTGGGAAATTTTCATTTTCGACGGTGGAGGTTAAATTTAATCGGTTGATGTGAGACTAATTGCTAAGGAAAGGGGATTTTTGCGAGAAAAAAATTGTTGGGTTGGTTCATATGATTAGTGGGTGGCTCCTCCTAAGCGAATGAGGAATGATTTTCACATCCGACAACTTGATTCCAGGGGAGTTTTCTTTCTTTTCTTTTTAGTGTAGTTTTATTTTGTTTTTAGTTGTAGTTTTGTATCTTGTTCATTAGTTCATTGGGGACAATGAACCGCTTAAGTGTGGGGAAGGGTTCTCAATGTTAAGAGAAAATTTAAAAAAAAAAAAAAAAATTAAAAATTGAAAAATACCAAAAATAATTCTAGCCATGCAATTTGATTAGTTGTTGTATTTTGCTTGATACACCCATGCATGCGTAGGAATCTTGTGTTTATGGATGCTTTTGTATGAGAAGTGACGTGCTTTGTTCTTGTGCACACACTTTCACTAGCAAGTTGAAACTGGTAGACTTAATTGAATGTAGTAAGTGATTAGAATGACATGAATATGTGCAAGATGACTTGGTTTCCATGCTTTGAGTACAAGTAGGTGCGTTAGAGAGTCTTGTTACTTGGGATTGATTATGTTTTGTCACACCAAGTGAGTTTTGAGCCTATATGCATATCTTTTGCATGATTTTTCGTTTGCTTGAGTGTCCACATGTTGTTTACATTGCTAGCACTTACTTAAGATCTTTCTTGAAATGCATGACATTACTTGATGATGAGAATGATAAAGGCACTTAGGTTTAACCTCGTATTTCCCATATTTCCACACCTTTTAAACATGATCAATTAGTTAACCTGTTGAGCTTAATCCTATTCTTTCGGTGACACACCACATTACTTGCCATTATCCTTTTTATTCTATTGGCCTTACATTGAATTTGAACCTAAATTGTCAAAGGCTAGTATTGTGCTTAAGGGAGTAATAAGGTGTTCATAAAAGGGGGGTTATTGATGATCATACCATTGGGGAATATTGATTTTGGTTGATGCTTGTTAGTCGAAATTCATAAAAATATCTATGGATCATTGTGCTTATTCCTTAGCTCTCAAAAGAAAAAAAACAGAAAAAAAAATAGAAAAAAAAAAGAAAAAAATAAATAAATTTGAGAGCATTCTTATATTTGTATGATCCTTCTTCATTCGACTAGTCAAGTTATTATGTAAGGGTTATTGATAAATCCAAGTGTGGGGAAGTATTTGTGGTTTTAATAGAAAGGGAATTGAATAATGATTATTGTTGGGTACTAGCTTTTGACATTTAACCTGTTTTAGCTTTACTTGACATACCTGGTCCCTAGCCCACGTTACAACCCGAATAAAGACCTTTTGATTGTCATCAGTGATGTATGTTGTGTTGAAAGTGAGATTGATTGCGAGTGTCAAGTTGTGTTTATGATTTTGTTGGAATTGAGTGATACACTTAACCTTGTTCTTGAGTGAATATTCGTTTTTGAGTGAAAGGTGAGTTATTACTTGTTTTGGCATAGGAGATCCCAGGCTTAGACTTAAAGATGTGTTTCTTGTGGGCTTAGCATGATTACCAACGATTTTTACACTTGACATGAATTTTTATGACCTTCTGCATGTTGGTTGAGTAAACTACGTGAATACTTGCACTTTTGACACCAAGACATTGTATGTTTACTTTGATTCTTAAGTTGATGTGGCATGAGAGGACTTGTGTGTGTGGTGTTGTGTTAGCATTGATCTTTTGCATGGTTAGATGAATTTTGTGGGTACATTCACTATAAACCCTCACGAGACAACACTCGTCCTACTAGGGCTGCCTAGGGGTTTAACGGCTTGTTGCATATGCTCAATGCAATCGTGTCATCTACGAAAGTGATGTTTGTTAGGACTTAGTTTTTATTTCACTTATTTGCCCGAGGACGTGCAAATGCTTAGTGTGGGGATGTTTGATAGAATATATTTTTATATATATTTTAGATGATTTTATTCTCATATTTATTGTGTTTTGCATTGATTTGGATTTTTATTTAATAGATTTGATTGTTTTATTGTAGGAAATAAAGAATTCATGACTTGGAAGGATTTGGAGCAAAAAGAGCTATTTTGGAGATAAAATAGGAGAAAATTCGTATTATTGGGCTGCACGGGCTGCCTGCACTGTTTGGGCCATATCTTGAGTTCCAGAAGTCAGAATTTAACGATCTTACTGTCCACGCGAAGCTTGTGGAATTTTCTTTAATTCAGAGGTGGTCCAGTAAGCAAAATCCAACTGGAAGAGCCCGGAAACAGAGGAGAAAAAGAAGTGACGAATTTTACAAGAAAATCCTATTCAATTATGGATATCTTTTTATAAATTGATTAGAATATTAAAAAATACTTTTATTAGGAGATAGAGATCAGATTTTATGAGGAGGTTTTATTATAAAAACGTGGGAAGAGATAGATAGAGATATACGTATTTTTACAAAAGCTATGGTTTTTGGTTTTTCTCTCTCCATCTCTTCCTTTGTAAGCACTTGGTTTAATTTGGATCTTCATTGTTCTTCGTTAATACAAAGTTTGAGGTATTCTTTATTCTCTTGTTTTATTATTATATGTTTTACATGGCTTCTTTCATTATTCTTATTGCTTTTACTTCTACCATGAGTGAGTAGTTTAATTCTAGGGTATTAGGGGAAGCCATGTTTGCACCATGATTTGGGTTTAATTTGATTAGTGAATTGATGGGTAAAGAGTAATTCTAATTGATATGTGTTAATTCTTAATTTGTGTAATTGCGCAATATCATAGATTAATTGATTGCAATAGGAGTAATAGATCGAAAGATTTTACTACTAGAGGCTTACATACAATAAGCGGAATTGAAGATGAGTGTGAAAACATCATCGGATTTCTGAGAGTGTTAATACTTGGAAAAGTTTAACCATTGCTCTAATTATTTTATCCCATTGATAAGCTATACCTTTGTTATTTGTTTGGTGTAAACATGGTGAACCTGAATTGCCCTAGATCCCTTAATTAATTGAATTAAAACCTTGTTAAATTTGCTTTAGTAGTTAACAAAATTCTCAACTAATCGTTTGTGACTAGAAACAATTGATAACCATTGAATTGAATTTGAAACTGTCTCCTTGAGGATTCGACCCGTATTTGCTAGTATCTACTACAATTGATACCGTGCGCTTGCGGTTAGACATAATTTTACACATCAATAACGGGAGAGTAACTGATGGTGTTGGACGAACATCGCTGAACTATCGCCGGAAATCGCACAAAATCGCCAGAGCTCGCGAGTTTCTAAGAAAAGTGATGATGACATCATATGACGTCATCACGCATGTCACGTATGCGTTACCCCGGATGTGCCGTATGCGTATCCCAGATAAATGTGACTTTTTGATGGGCGTGTCTCTGTAATTACTCCTCTTGTGTGGGCGTATCCAATGTACTGCTCCACTGCCATAGGCGTATCCGACGATAATCCTCTGTCATGGGCGTATCTTGTGGGTATTTTGGGCGCGCAGCGCTAAATCTGGGCATTTTGGTTATGAAATAATAAAAAGTGGGTAGAAAGGGCAATCACCCTTTAATATTTCATATTTTTTGGGGAGTTTTCATCAATTTTATTAGAATATAGATATACTTTAGACATGTGGGAACTAATCCGTTTAACTATTCTTTATATATGTGTATGTGATTATGTAATTGTGAACACACATACATTTGTACTTTTTTTTAAAAAAATTTGTACTATCTTTTATGTTTTGTGTTGGTATATATTTGTTTTAAGTGCATTATATTAAAGTTTATTGTTGATTTTAGTTTTCTAGATCTTTTTTTTTTGAATTGGCGTTTGTTTTGTAGATTATATTTTGTTGAATTTTGGTGTCATTTTTAATTATGACATGTTTTTTGATTACTTTTTTATTATCTTATTTTACCATATATTTTCTTAAAAACTTCTTTTTTGTTTTGTAATTAAATGTACATTCTTGTTTTTTAAAAATTTATTTTTTTAATTAAAAATCTGATGATATGCTTTGTTTACTTGTTTACTATATATAAAGAATGAATTTGCGACTTATTTTTAATTATGATTTTTTGCAATTTTATCATTGTCTGTTAATATTAGAAACATATTTGTTGTCAAACCTAAAAATAGAATTTTATTAAAATAATGTTTTTCTTAATACATTTTTATTTGGTAAACGATTTTTTTTTAAAATTATATTTTAATATTTAGCCTAACATATATTTTAATGTTTCATATTTTTTGGCGTATTTTCTTCTTTTTATTGGAATATATATAATATATTTTAGACATGTGGGAACTTATTGTAATTTAACATACATGTGAATACACATACATTTGTACTTTTTTTAAAGAAAGTTTGTACTATCTTTTATATTTTTGTGTTGGTTTATATTTATTTTAAGTGCATTCTATTAAATTATATTGTTGATTTTAATTTTCTAAATTTAGAATTTTTTTTGAATTGGCTTTTGTTTTGTAAATTATACTTTGTTGAATTTTTGTGTCATTTCCAATTATAACTTTTTTTTTATTACTTTTTTAATATCTTGTTTTAACATATATTTTCTTTAAAAAAATTTGGTTTTGTAATTAAATGTAAGTTCTTGTTTTTTAAAAAATTATTTTTTGAATTGAAATTCTAATGGTATGCTTTGTATACTTGTTTATTTTATATAAAGAAAGAATTTGTGATTTATTTTTCATTACTATTTTTGGCTATTTTATCCTCATTTGTTAACTGTGTGTAAATTTTATGCTACTACAACTCTTTTTCCTATAATAATAATAATTAATTAAGTTGATGATGAATATTTTATTAGTTTTATTATTTATTAATTTACTTTAAATTTTATTGTTGATGAAATTTAATATTTTTGTAACTTTTAAATTATTAAATTATTATAGGATTTTTTGTACTTATTATATTTAGATTCTCAAATAATTGTTTTATTTTGGATTTTCGGGTTATTTTTTAATTTATTTACAACTTTAGTACCGAATCTAGAATCTTTGCAAAATAATAAAATGTTAATTTATTGATTTGTGTTGAATTTTTTTAGTATAAATTTTAAAAACATGTTTGTTGTAAAATCTAAAAGTAAATTTTTTATGGCTTTTCTTTAAAATTAAGTTTTCTTGAAACTATTTTTTGTGGTAAGGTTTTTTTTAAATTATATTTTAAAATTTAGTCTAAATTATTTTTGTATTAGTTTTAGTAAAGAATAATTTTCTCAAATTTAATTTTTTTCTGTTTTATCATGTGTTATTTATTTTAGTGCATTCTTTTTTTATCTTGTTTATTAAATTAAAAATACCATTAGTTACTTGGTAGCATTGTTTTAGATTTTAAACCAATATTATGGCCCAACTAGTTTTCTGGTCCATTTCTAATGAAGGGACGTTTTAACTCTGACGACCAGACGACGACCACCTGAACTTCCTTACGCCAATTATATATAGGATATAATTTAAATTAAAGAATCAGAGTCAAAAGGAGGATCCCTCACTTCTTTCTCTCCTTCAAAACCGTGCAGGACTCACACGACTCCTAACTGATTAAAAAAGAATGTTAAGTTACCAACTCATCTAAAACCTTAAAGTGTTAGAGGGATATATTATATTCTAACACTCCCCCTCACTCGAAGGCCCTTTTTTGGGTTGAGAGTGGATCACGGGCGCTCATCTTTGGAGCATAACTTGCCTTCATGTCCCATATTAAATACAAGAATATTGGGGGTGGCAGGGAGTCGAACTTGGGACCCCCGCCAAACCAGAGCTCTGATACCATGTTAAGTAACCAACTCATCTAAAACCTTAAGGTGTTAGAGGGAGGCCTTATATGGATCTTATATTATATTCTAACAAAGAAGAAGAAGAAGAAGAAGAAGAAGAAGAAGAAGAAGAAGAAGAAGAAGAAGAAGAAGAAGAAGAAGAAGAAGAAGAAGAAGAAGAACTCATTTTCTTTCTTTTTTGATTACCTTCTCTCCCGTATATATAAGACCGAATCCATTCAATTTCTTTAGTAGAGTAATAATTTAAATATACTAGTTTAAAACCCGTGCGATGCACGGATTTTTTTAATATTATATGATTTTTTTTCAATAATTTGAATGAATTTTTATGATATGAATTTTATAAATTAAATTTTTAAATGATATAATTTGATAATAATTATATATAAGGTAATCATTTAATTATTAATAATTACAATTTTTATTTTATTTCATTAATAGGAACGATCATATTTTTGGAAAGAAAAGGTTTTAGTTAGAAAAATTAGAAAAGATAATAGCTGCAAAAGATAATTGGTCACCACAACAATTATATATATATATATATATATATATATATATATATATATATATATATATATATATATATATATTCACCATCGTACTCGGTTACTAACCTAACTTAACTTTATTATTATTACCAAATTACTCCATATGTTCTATTATACATGTCCCTTTTGATTTTTGATTGATCAAACTAACCTAAATATGACTAATATTTATATGTATTATATAAATGAGAAAACTAAAAAAATTATATCAATAAAAAGTACATGTAATCTAATTTAAAGTATAACTTTCGGTTTTTAAAAATAATAATAGAATAATTTTTAATATTTAGTTAATAATTGATCAATTTAACTATTAAAAAATCAAAAAGGAGATTTAATTGGGACGGAAGGAGTACCTACTATGCGATTGAGTTAACATTACTTAGTATCAATTATAACTAAAATCATTATTGTTTTTTGAACTAAAATCATTACTTTATATATATATATATATATATATATATATATATATATATATATATATATTTCAACTCACATATGTATTTATTTTGGAAAAGAAAATAGCATTAATTTATTTAAATTCTCAAATAACTCATCATCATATTAGTAATCATATATTTGTGTTAAGTTAAATATTATTACAGGAAAATGCTATTCAATTCTTTTGCCAATTGATTTTGTCATCACCTTACACGAATTATGCACCTGATTACAAATCTTATTATTCATTATTTGACGATTAAACTTTCTTTGACTGCGCATTTACTTATAATCAAATAAATTTAAACTAAAATTATAAAAAAGACTAATTAGATGTAGCATAAGCAAAATAATTATGTAAATATAAAAAAGCAAAAACTGAATAACTAGACGTAGGAAAGATTTTTCCCATAAATATGTGCAAATTATATATGTATTTATTATGATTTTTTTATGTGTAAAATGAATTTTAAAAAAAAAAATTAAAATTGAACAAATAATATTTTCACTAAAGTGTATATAATACGGGCATAACGCTTGTATATTATAATGCCTGGAGATCAGAAAGTTACCAGAAGCGTTCAAGGTATTTTTCTAGAATTTTCGTATTTTTGATTTTTTTTATTAAAATTGTTTTCTTGCATTAAATAGCTTTTAATGACATATTAATTAGTCATTAATTATACCTAATAAGTATGTATTAAATTCATTTTATTTTATTTAATTAAAAAATTTTAAAACTTTATTTGAGCATTATAATTATTACTTCAGTATTAAATATTAAATACATATATAATTAAGTTTATTTTTAGGTAAAATGACGACTAAAAATTGTTTGCATTACGTCCTTTTTTTATTCCCAATCGATTACCATTCCAAATTTTTTCGCACAATTGTAGTTTAGACGACCCTTAACTTCTCAAGCAATTTTTATCATTAGTGATTATGGAAATCGTAATAAATTATAGAAGTATGTAAATCTTCGCTTAACACCTGTAATGAAAATAATACAAATAGTTTTTATTTTTACACATGAATAAATTACACATGGATTATGACCAAACTGATTAAATTGAAAAAAAATCCAATTTTATCGATTTATTAAATCGATAAAAAGGTTATACACCCATTGTTCATTATATTGTGTTGAAATAAATTAACAATCTAATTAAATAAATTCTTACACTACAATTGAACATGTAGAGGGGCGTCGGCTTTAAAAAATGTTATTGTATATAATATTTATAATTTTTGATCTAAAGATTACATTTGTATTATAATTGCTACTTTTTATGTTTACGATATTTTTGAGATTATGAAAATTTTAGATATATAAAGTGAATATCTTCAAACTTACAATTCATGTAAATTGTTTTGAACTAATGTTTTTTTAAAAATTCTTAAGAAACCAATCAATTTTTAAAAATATTAAAAAATCATTCAACTATTTTTAATATTTTAAAATGAAAATTTATGTACCGCGCGAAGCGCGAATAATTTGCCTAGTTTAGAATAAACAGTGGGATTTTTTAAAATTTTTTTATTGAATTCTTTAAAACATAAATTTTGTAGGTTTTTTTTTTTTGCTAAGCAAATTGTGTAGGCTTTAATTTTTAGATGATATGATTTAATAGAAATTATATATTTATTGATCGTGATATTTTTAGAAAATGATTAATTTTAGTTAAAAATATAGAAAAAATGATATATTTTAGCTAATAAATAGAAATTAAAAAGTTTCATGATGTAATAAATAGAAATTCCATAGCAAATCCTTCTTTGCAATACTGCACAAACACAATGTTAGCTAAACACCGTAAGCATTACAAAAGAGGTGAACCAACCAATGAGTAAAATTCGAATCAACACTCCATACATTAGCAATCAACTACAACTTACAACAAATCAAAAAAAAAAAAAAAAATCACCTCTTCCCCCAAGATTAAAGACTTCAGCATCATTCCATTTAGACTCCTGAAAACGATAGACTGCCTTCTCCTTTGTAGCAAGCAAACTATTCGTGAGGATTACAGTAAAACCTCTATAAATTAATATTATTGGGATCAACTCATTTTATTAATTTGTAGAGGTTATTAATTGATCGAGATTAAATTTATACTTCCGTTATTATGTTGGGACCAAATTCACATTGAAAATATTATTTTATCCTGGTATCGGAGTATTATTTCGGGTAAAATTTTTATATTTGAATTTATATTATATATTTATAATTTTTCATAATATTATATATTATATTATATATTAACTCTAAGTAAAATGCAGATTATTCATAATTTTTCAGATTATATTATATATTTATATAATTATATATATATATATATATATATATAATTAAATATATATTTATAATTATATATTACATAATTATGACGTCATCCGGTTGAACCACTAGTCGAACCGGTTGAACCAATCGAACCAGTAACCAGCAGGGCTTCCGGTTCGATGTCCGATCCGGTTTTGAGAACACTGCTCTGGTGATCAAGCTCTAGCTATCTTAGCTACATCACTTGTGTGTATTACGAATGAAATCACACATACTAATGTACATTAAAATAACATGAAAACGCAGAATGCATCACTTGTGCAAATTTTGGTAGAAGTTTCATTCGAATGTTCATTAACATAACCAGAAAACACAATGTACTAACCTGGCCAGCTGCCACATCAGGATCGCCAGTCAATTTCACAACTTCAACATAACTGCATGGATGGAGCTTTGAAAGATCATCTACCCCATCATCTCCAGGCCAGTGGCCAAACTAACGACTAATCTGAATCACCTCGGTAAGGAGGCAACCATTCATTAAAAATTATTAAAAATTATTGGTCTTGCTGCTAGTCCGACCAAAAACAAATTAGTGATTGTCCTAAAAGTGAGTCATCACATCACATAATACTATAGCACTTCTTCTCGATTAAACAGCCCCAAACCTTCGTCTACACCAGCGATCGCATGAAACTTGGCTCACATATTTGAAGCTAAAGAAACCAATTCTCTTTTGATGTGAAATACAACACAAAGCTTTAGTTGCAACAAAAGACTTTGTTTAACCACAAACCAAGTGACCCAAGAACCAAAGTCAGCAAATGTAATCAATTTTACAACTACATTTGTTGCAAAACTGAGGCAAGTCAACAACGTTAATAATCAGACATGTTTCCAACCTGTGTGGCAGCTAGAATCCCACCTACAACGGAAGCCAAAATCAGGTTTTCTCTTTCTTCTAGCCAGTTATCTCTATGTTTGCTACAGGTACTAGCCATGGGAATAGGAACTGTACCATATTTAAAGGGACTGATCTTCACACCTGATGCTCCGCTTTACTTCTTCACCGACAGCTGCCTGATACTTGGGTAGGCTTGCTCTATCTTGACATGGTTTTCATTGTTGGCTGAGAAGCTTGGCTTCCTTCCACCTGGTGATAAGAATTTAAAATTTGTCCTTCTCCTCCAGCACACAATGCCAACATCTGTGCTTTCTGGTAAAACCAATCCCTTTCATAAGTTATGTGATTCAAAGTATATAATAGTGATATATATTATATCATAATATCTAGGTTCTTATCAGAAAATTACTTGTTTTTTTTATTATTTGCGAAAAGAATTCATAATATTATTTAACATCTTATTTTAATCTTATCCCAAAAATGCATCAAGGAAGATTAGACAAAAATCCATAACATTTTATATGATTGATTTAGTTTCCTTATAAGTAGCAAAATCTTTTAGATACTTAACTTGGGTACCAAGTTTAATTGAGTTTTATTAGGAGTAAGCAACTCCTTATATACTACACAAACTCTTTTAATCCTCATCTCAGTTTTTTTTTACCCTAATTTTTTCTCTTTCAATGGCTCTAACCAGGGTCTTTCGCCTGTCAAATTCTCGTCCTCTATACCACTGCCGCCGCACCTTCTCTACTGCTCTTAGTCACACCCGTGTAGTTTTTCCTACTACTAATAATCGTGAGTCGAAATCACCATTAATCGGATCCTTTATTCGTCTTTTTTCTACTTCCCCTGTGGTTTCGGATGACATGCAAAAATCGGTTTCTGATGAAGATTTAATTTGCAGTGTCAAATCTCTACGTCAAGACGTTGAATCACTGCAAAAACAATTCAGCTCGCTTAACCAGGTGGTCGATGCAATGCGTACTGCTGTTGGATTAGTTAGTGATTATGATATTGATGATGCCAAGGATTATGTACTCTTGAATGGCAACGAAAAGACGATAGAAAAGAGTGATTTCTCAGAGGCGATGGCTACTCATTTTAATACAAATATTGTGATCAGTCAGGATAGCCAGTCGGCAGAAAAGGTGAGCGAGCTCTCAGAGGAAATACGGGAGGGTGAAACAGGGGATGTAATTGAGGAGATACCGGAGAGTGACAGTGGGGACAACAACCAGAAGGTCGCGGCAGAAGAGATGATTGATCTCTTTGCAGAAATACAGAAGAGCGACACTGAGGGAAACAGCGAGAAGGCCACAGAAAACATGAGTGATATCTTCGAAGCTATGGCTACTCAAGATACAGAAATACAGAAGGCTGAAACTGAGGGCAACAACGAGACGGTTCCTGATGGCAAAGAACAAAATCTATTACTTAAAGAAATTGAATCAGAGATATCGCAGGCTGAGGAATTCCGTCATGTCTCTAGCCAGGTTTGTTATCAGTATAGAGTTCATCTATAATTGTTGTCTTTTTTCTAATTGCTAGTATTACACATTTTTATACCACACATTAACAAGTAGTGATACCTAACACAGCTCTCAAAGGGCATGCGCAATGAGTCTAATGTATGATTTTGTTCTGCCAACTACTCCACCATGTTCTTCAAATCTAATGCTATCTATATGACTAAAAAAGAACAGAGTTTACAGTCTGTAGTATTTAGACTTGTAGAAAATTAGTTATCTAATTCTTAGCCTGGTTTCATCAACCAAAAGCCTGGTATACGAAGTGTGGTAGCCATTCCAGTAGACCCTTTTAAGGGATTGTACAGAGTAGAGACCGTCTATCACTTTGAAGCTAATCAAGTTGAGAAAACAAGGCAATTTTACGATCAATCCAACACGTTTTGTATTTTGAAGTATGAACAGTTGAAATCAGTCCATGAATGAAAAAAACTGGTTTTCAGTCATATTTCCTTTGGTACTAGGTTCCCACAAGTCTTTCGGTTCTCGTTTGGACCAAAGCAGCCCTAAATGTTGAATTATATAGTTTTTATGCAAGCCATTCACTCCTTTTCTTAATACATGCTATAGTGCTTTGGGGATTCATGTTGGTAATTTTAATATAATATTGAAACAATCAACTTAGGATTTATAGTTACTCAAGCTCAAGTAATGCTAAATATTAGTAAATGAAAATCATTTTTTCCTTACCAATGATTAACTTTACTATTTTTATCTTGCATTTGTAGGGTGTAACCTTTCCAGATGATTTCCCCTTCAAGCTGGAAAATGATGTTGATGGGATAGCTTCAATAACTTTAAAGGGGCGTTACAAATCAGAAAATATCATTGTCATTGTCAGGACACCTTCGGTCTTTACTCCGATAACAACTCATAACTATGATTATTACAAGAGTAGCAACTTCATAATGAATCTAACTGTTAAAATCTTTCCTGCCATCTCCGAAGAGAAAGAAATTGCTTTTGACTGTTCTGCATTCAGCACCGGATTCATGATTGAAAATGTTTACGAAAGTTCTGGTGACAAACTCATTTTTAGGTGAGTATCAATTTTTTTTTTTATGATGTTTCCATTTTGTAAAATGAATACTAACCCGTATTCCAATCTACAATTTTGAATCCAGGGAACTGAATGACAACCTGAAATTGCAATTCAAGAAATATTTGGAGACAAGAGGAATCATGCCTAGCACCACAAATTGCATTCTCGGCTACATGCTGCACAAAGTGAATAGAGAAAAATTGTTGTTCTTATATAAATTAAAGGAGTTGCTGGAGGCATAACATCTTAGTTCCACCAACATTTCGTTCTTTTCTTGTTATCGTATAACTCTACTACTGTAGTTTCTTCAACTGTGTTCGACTATATAGATGAACTAAGCATGAGCTTTTTCCCAGTACTTTTTATTTATGATCATTTTACAGTTGAGGAGCTTTGCTCGATCTGGAGATAATGTTGGGTAAACTATGTTTAAATATATATCATATATGTGCAAAACAATTATGATGCACACTAAGCAAAACAATGGCCAATATGGCTGAACACAGGATTCACTGCTACATGGGCAAAACTATGCAAACTATAAATGTATGA
Source organism: Saposhnikovia divaricata (assembly GCA_036435485.1). Lineage (NCBI taxonomy): Eukaryota > Viridiplantae > Streptophyta > Magnoliopsida > Apiales > Apiaceae > Saposhnikovia > Saposhnikovia divaricata. Next base: position 213,521,965 of record CM071599.1, read on the forward strand.
GAGCAACTGAGTTGCAACGCAACATTTCGTTGTTTTGCGAATTCAAGAAAAATTATTATTATCTTTTTAATATCGTTTTAAGTTTTATGGAAATCGCCATAGCCATGGTTATACCATAATCTATTGACTATTTTCAGATTTATGATAATTACGCCAATTATAAATAAGATACATTATAATTTTTTTTGTCAGGAATAAAATATATTTTATAGATGAAAAGTATGGGGATACAATATCCTAATAAGGAGTTTATTTTGATGAGCAAAATTCTGTGGAAAAAATCTCAATGAGGAAAAAGAGTGCCCTCAAGATACATGAACACATCGATATACAGATTGGCTTCTAAAACATTGGAACTTTTTGTTGCTTTTATAAGAGCATCTCCGATGGTAAAATTTAAAATACTTTGCTAAAATGATTGGCTATAATAATTATGTAAAATTTTAGCTAAGAGGAAGGGTATGCACTCCAATGGTATTATTCGAAAATTCGCGGTTATTACATTTTAAGATTGAAAATTATGGCATCATTAAATCAAAAGTCGAGGCATCGCTAACGGCGATGCCGAGCCGCGTTCACGGTGATAATTTAATTCTTAATTATGAGTAAAGTGACCATATTTTTGAAATAAGTGTTTACTAAATTCAAGTTAATAATATGTATAATATATCATTTTACTTATATTAATGATTAAATTAAACATCATAATTGAAGATAGTTAACTTTTTTATATATAATTTACAATTTTAGTTAAATGTATTTTATGTACAATGATTACCGTGATTGATATAGATTGTAAATAGCTGAACACGATAATACTTTATGCAAATTATGTTTGTTTTATAATTATTTATGACTAAAATTTCTTTTATGAAGAACTTCAATAAAATTTGATACATGTATCAATCCAAAAGCAGTGTTTTTTCCTAAAGGCCCATTTGTTAACAACTGAACAACATCTGAATGAGTTTTTGCTGGATCAAACATGTATCCAGATCGTTTGATTGCTTTATTTGGACTGAAAAGAATCTGGACGAGACCCAAAAATTCTCTGGACGAGTCCTACTATAATTTTTAGCTGAACCATTCAAGAAGCCCCCTTAAACTCATCTTTTCGTTACTTTACTATCATATACATATATATGATTATAAATTTATTATTATTAAACTTGTCTACCTCCTTATATTACTATTAATCCTTGTAACACGTTTCAATAATTCAATTTTAAATTTTTTTAACAATTGTAAATTTTTCTTGATACATGTACTTTGAACAAAATATTTTACAAATAAAAACATATTGATGAACACATAAAAATAATATATTGATGAACATATATTATCATAAATTTAATGATATAATAAATATAAATTAATAAATAATATATTATTTTGAAATAAATAATATATAATTTGGTACTTTTGCAAACAATTTTAAAAAATAGAGTATTTTTGCAAAAAAGTTTCTAAGTTTAGACATTTATAAAAAAAAATTCTTAATTTTATCATCCAGAAAAACTAATTAACTTAACAAACGACATCACTTGTTCAGCATTCAGATTAATCATTCGTTCAGAATTTTAATCATTCAAAAATTATTGTTCAGATTTAACAAATGGCCCCTAAGTTATAGCTTTGAAAAAAAATCGGTTATTTTTTTTATATTATAACATGTAACAATGTGTTCTAAAAGAATCATATTACATAAAATTTACAATTTAAAATGTTGTAATATTAATTTAATGTTATACTATGATGGAAAAGAATAAAACTTCATTGTACCTATGATTTAATCTGAAATTTTAGAATTAGAAATTATAGCATGGTAATATTAAATGTAAAGATGAGCGATGTTGTGTGACTTTTATAATGTCAAACTGATTCTTAATTATATTTAAACAAACATTATTCTTGAAATAAGTTATCAATAATTTCATTTTGAATGAAAAATAATTTGTAATTTTACTTACATCAATGATCAGTTTGAATTGATCTTTAGGACTTGAGGAAGTTGGGTATGGGCCCAAAAGTTTTTTTTTTTATTGTCCATATGGTCTTGACTTATATTTGTGTAATGGCTATGCTTTATTTCAGTTATTAACGAATGAATCTTTTTTATCAAAAAAGGTACTTATGTTTATGTTACAATCCTAATTTATTGTTATAGTAAGGTTAATAGATTTATATTTCATTGAATTTAAAATTTATTTTATAATATTCTAAATTTAGAATTACGGCACCATTCAAGTAAAAGTCGAGGCGTCGCCAAAGGCGATGATGAGCCGCTACGAACGACGGTAATAAATACGGTAGAAGTTGCATATGAGGTTGCACAACATGTTGAAGACAGTTGCATTTCACGTTGTAACAGTTGCATTCCAGGCTACAATCCAGTTGCATCCCAATATTCTTACAATCCATTTAATAACCTTAATAGTGAATTATCAATTATAATTATTATTATAAATACAACATGCAATTTATTATAGAAATTGACGAGTATGCTCGTGGAGCGGCTGACAAGTTATAGAAGAAATACAGATGTATGACCGATTAGAGACCAATGTATAAAGAAGGAGAGACTGTTGTAAAGTGAGTAAAGGATTAAAATGTTGGAATTGGAAATTGTGTGTATTGAGGCAAGTATACTATCCCTCACTTATCGTTCAAGTGATGTGAAACTGTTTTCATTATTTATACGATGTTCTTTCAAATCATTTTGCTTGTATCTATACCCCTTCCTTTTGTTCCAAGTGACTCGAACTTTGTATTGAAATTCAGATTGCTTGAACTGCTTATGAATTGTTGTTTAAATTCTTATACCTTACTGTCATTCATTTTTAATTATTGTTGATCCCTTTATACCGTATTGTTTCTTATAAATTGTTATTGAAACACCTGTACCTTGTTTACCCTTATGAATCATCATTTAAATTTATGTACCCAATTATTTACCCTATTTCTTATTGAACTATAACCCTTGACTTATAATTTATGCCTTGCTTTATCTTAGCCTTTTTCCTAATGTTTATTCCTTTAAACCATACCAGCGTAACCAAACTTCATAACCCCTGAATTAAATTCTAGAACCATAACCCTTGTTTTACTCTTTATTAACTAACGACTTTTCATATGTTTATAACCAATGTATTACTCAATCTTCCCTTGAACTTCAGATTCCTTTATTCTAGGATTATTTTATAAATTGTTGTTAAATCTCTAGAATCGTAACAGTTGCTTCATTTCTTTAACCGATTAATGCTTCCTTATTGATATATGATTTTGTCTTGCTGAACTATACCATGCCATGTTTATTTTAATCTAGTTCTTTGCTGCTTATGATTCTTTATATCAATTGCTTCCCTGACCCTCAGTCTTTTATAATGGTAAATGGTACTGGTTTAATTAATTAAAAATGTTTTTTTTTAAAAAAATTCCTTATACTGGGCTGATATGTTATCGGTGAGTATAAAGGACTTGAAAGTGAAATGTTTTAAAGGTTTTAAAGATTTTATTGTGGGGGATTCCGTCAAAAATGTTTTCTACGGATTCCTTCAGATTGGAGGCGTAAGAGGCCGGGTGATTGTGACAACCCGGGTCAAATCCCGAGCCTTTTTTTGAAAATCGGGTCGAGTCCCGATTCCGAATCCGAAATAAGCCAAAGCAAACTGGCCTAAATGCAGCCAACTTGGGTAGTCCACAAGCCCGCCACAGGACCCCAAAAGATCATGATTTGTTGGTGCACTTAGTAGTAGTACTTTGCCTTATAAACTGAACTGAAGTCCCGAATCTCCTCGATGTATCGATGTGGGACTAGGGTGTTACAAACTCCCCCACTTAAACTCCTGACGTCCTCGTCAGGCCTGAACTGATATCCCAAAGGTTCAAGATCGTTCCTCTCTAGCCATTGTGGGATAATACCGGCTGGCTTCGTGTCCCCACCTCCGGACCTCTGTCCATTGTGGGATAATACCACCAGCCTTCATGTCCCCACCTCCGGCAACTTGACGAATCAAGCTTTCGAGAGTCGGCTCTGATACCATATGTGATAACCCGGGTCAAATCCCGAGCCTTTTTTCGAAAATCGAGTCGAGTCCCGATTCCGAATCCGAAATAAACCAAAGCAAACTAGCCTAAATGCAGCCAACTTGGGTAGTCCACAAGCCCACCACAGGTCCCCAAAAGATCATGATTTGTTGGTGCACTTAGTAGTAGTACTTTGCCTTATAAACTGAACTAAAGTGTCAAATCTCCTCGATGTATCGATGTGGGACTGGGGTGTTACAGTGACGCAGGTCCAACATGTTTTATTTTTATGTTGTAGTTTTAGTGGGACCAGTCCAGCACCTTTAAAGGCCAATGTGTTGCCTAATTGGGAACCCAATTTTATGTCCAGATGGACTTTGTGTCCGGTATGGGGACTTTACGTGGCTGATCACCCGTATGTAGTCGTGGAAAATCTCCAATTAGCTTAAATGATTTTTTTTTTAAAGGGCTTTATGGAAAGTATGTTTTAATGATAAAATGGTTTTAAGAAAAGAAAGGTTTTCATGAAAGATGGTTTGAAGAAAATAGAAAGTTTAATCCAATGATGGAAATTGAATGTTCTTTTGAGATAAAGTATTTATTGATATTGTTCATCAATGAATTATCATGATATCGTTGTTTCACTATACTATTTACTTGTTGAGCATTGTTGGCTCATTCTTGCTTTGTTTTACCTTCTCTTTTCAGTTAGGGTTAAGGATTGGTTGTCTATGTATTATAACTCGAATGAAAGCGATGAGGCATTCTATAAAGATTAGAATTCAGAGTCAACATGAACGCATACGGTAATAGACTCTGCTACAGATAAGAAGGTATAGTGATTGTAATCATTGTCGTAATTTAGATTCTTGATTCATACCATAACCTGAGATCGATCCTTGGTGAGGAGTCGTTTGTATAATTAAGTTATACTTAATTGTATTGGTTTGTGGCACCAAATCTTGATCCCGGATTTGGGGGCGTTACAATTAGTGTGATTATAGATACATGACTAATCCTAAAAAATGGCATTGGTACACTATGAAGTGGATTCTTAAGGAGTAGTCCTACAAGTACCAAAATGGGTACCAAAAATTTATTTCCAAATGACGTGGCGTTGATTATTTGGCAATTTGGGATATTTTTATTGGTGGAAATTAATGTGAATGCAGGGGGTCCACTATTATTATTTGTCTTGTACCCAATCAATCCATGACATGTGGCATTTGGGATATATTTTGGGAACAAATTTGGGACCTCAACCATTATTGATTCTTAAGTATATGACCTTGTCTCAAATTTCTTACATGGAATTCGGTCATATAAATTTAGAGGTATATTGTTAAAATTGTTACTTCCAGATATTTTGACGAAATTAAGTCAATGTGGAGATTTGTTATAATTTGACTTTATTTTATAGAGTGAGCATTATCTATATTATACTAAAGTAGAATCCTTACCTCCATTTTTCTCTCCCTAATTTCACTCTTCTCTCTCCTCCTACTTCCTCAAATATTTATTTTTTTTCCTCTTCTCTCTCCTCCCACTTTACATACAAATATTAGTTTATTCTCCACTTTTCTTCCCTCCCTCATTCTCTTTCTTCTCTCCATTAACTTATTATTTTATCATTTTTTCCTCAATTCTTATTTTCCCTCCTAAGTATCTCATTCATTTTTTTTCCTTATCATCCATTATTAATATTTAAATTTAAATTAGTATTTGTTTCATATCTATCACACTTTTCTCAAATATTAATTTTTTTTTAATTTCTATTATATTATTTCTGTAAATAATAGTGCAAGCTGAATAAAATTTAATTTTCATTAAATTTGTATTTCATACTTCTTAATGTGTATCTACAACTTTCAACATTAATTTTTTTGCTATGTCTATTTAAATCATATACTCATGTGTTTATATATAGACAAGTGCTAAATAAGATCATTTACAGATATGAGAATCGAAAACTAATCATAACAACACATTCAAATCTAATTTACATCTCAACCTTCACCAACATCCACTCAAATGCCCCTTCCATTTTCGGCAACCTTAGATACCATTACTTCCTTTACACCGCCGTTCTCGCTACCTCTTTCCATTTGTCATAATCTTTCATGATATACACACACATATGTATAATGTGTGTGTGGACGAGAGAGAGGGAGTGTGTATAAACCATAATCACTCTGCGATCTTTTGTTACCAAATCAACCATCACTCCGAAGGTAACTGATGAACATGTTTGTCATGAATTCCAATCATATTCCTAACCACACCTACACTAATTCATTCATCCTTCTCTCAATAGATCTAAGTTTGTAACGCCGATCGATAATATTTTTACTCACTAAACTATTGTCAACACCATTACCAACAGCTTCGAATATTTACACAATTCTAAATTTGGAATATTCTTGTAATTTGTGTTCAATTTTTTTAATGATTTACGTTCAAGTTTTGGTAACTTTAGCTGAATTCCTGGTGATTTTGATTTGATATTGGTGATTTTGGTGGTAAGTGGTGGTGTTCATGTTACAGATAAAATTCTGGTAATTTTGGTAGTGGTGCTTGTCGTGCTCGTGGTAGTGGTGGCGTGTCAGTGGTCATGTGACAGTGATTTAATATTATTGTAATATATTCATGTACATTGTGATATATTATCTACTAAGTATCATATTTCAATAATACAGTTAGACATTTTAAATCTATTATTTTTAAAAGAGTATCTATAATATATTCTTTAATAAATATTTTTGACCTAACTATGTGTTTTATCTAAATATTTATCTAATAATTAATATAAAGTTCAAATCTCACTTGCAATAAATTTTGTTTTGGTTTCCTTAATTTTTTTTTTCTAGTCTATCAAAATATTTTGCCCAATAGGAATGAGAGTGGGGTGTAATCGAGTCGAATTGAACATTGCCACACTCGAGCTCAAACTCGGTTAAAAAGTTCCGTCAAGCTTGAACTCGAGCTCAAATTCAATTGGTCCTTTAATTTTAATCTCAAAATTTGACTCATAAAGCTTGAAATCTCGAATCGATTCAACCTATTTTGAAAAAAAATTGAATATAAACGGTTTGACTCACGTTCGACTCGGGTTTAACTTGATAAAATATATGAATTTTATAAAATATTGAAAATTTACATTGAAATTTAATTATAATATTTAAAAAATTTAAATATTAAAAGTCCGATTAATCTGGTGAACCTCTCGGTAAAGTACTTAAATAGCTAAATATCGAGTTTAACTCAAATACTATCAAAATGAATTCGAAAATTTTATTAGCCAAGATTGAGTAACTCCAAAGTTTGAATCGAACTTATTCCAAAAAAAGTTTGAATATGAACAATTCGGCTCGGGTTTAACTATAAAATATATGAATTAATAGAAATATTGAACATTATAATAAATGAGTTCTTGGAGTATGTATTTAATGAGTTATAAAAAGGTTCTAAAAATTTCTTTGGTGTAGTGGTTGGAGATGCCAAAATAATTCACTCTTTGCATAAAGGTCATGGGTTCAATTCTCATGGCAACCATTTTTTTTAATATTAATATAATGAAAGGGCAAATTAGTAAATTACTAAATAGATTGAAACACCTTGTTGGCCTATAATATATATAAAGGATTTCTAATGATACCATTATGATTTTGACTTTTTTCCATTGGTTTGGTACCATTTTTTCTTAGTATTGACATCTCCGAATGGTATCATGTGGTACAATTGAGAATCCTTGAATTGCATATTAACATTAGAAAAAATAGTTAAAAACGACGGTTATAAAAAAGATAGTAAGGAGTAGACGATTGAAAATGAATATACTTTGTTACTTGTTGCTTGAGGCGATGAAGAATATCAAATCGCGTCTAACTTGATATATATTTTAAAATATTAAATTCTAATTAAGGAGTTTCTTACTTTTGACAAATTAGAAGAGTAAATAAGACTAACAAATTAAAAATTGGGATATTTCATTTGGTACCATTGTATAACTGGTTTTTCCATTTGGTATCACTCGAAGTTTTTGACTTCCAAGTGACACCATTAAACTTTTGGCTTCGTCCAGATAATGCAACTCTGTTAACCAAAAGTTAGTAGACCGTTATAAAATTATGGGTTTTTCCATTTGATACCACTCAAAATTATGACTTCTAAGTCGTACCAATCTACTTTCGACTTCAGCTCCAAAATACCATTATGTTGGTGAATTTGTTCATTCTAATCAAACTCATTGGTTTTTGGTAGGCAAAGGGATGCCTAACAATATTTCGAGGGGTCTAAAATCAAAGAGTTTAAACAGATTCATTAAAAAAGTGGTATTTTGGAGCCGAAGCCCAAAGTAGAATGGTGCCACTTAGAAGTCAAAAATTTCGAGTAGTACTAGATGAAAAATCCCATTATTTTTTAACGGTCAACTAACGTGGTAGTTGCAGAGGCATTCCTGTATATCAGTTATAACAAGCCTACTAGATTGGAATACTATGTGTTACTTACTTGACCTCTTAACCGAGGGATCCCTTTGTCCACCAAAGGTTCTTAATGTATACTTAATCCATATGTAAAACTCAATGTATGTAACTTCAAATAAGTCACTGAATGTAACTTGGAAGAAGATCTATGGGTCATGCTTTAAGACTTTCTGAAGATAATTTGAAGAATAAGGAAGGTACTAAGTTGAAGTTTGAAATTTGGTTAAGTCAGAATTCGAGAAGTGTAGAATGAGTAGATTCGAGAAGTGAACTAACAACTGATTAGAGAAGTCATCAATTCAATATGTGTAACGTTGAAGATTCAATAAGTGGAGAAAAACAATAATTCGAGAAGTCTAGAGTAACACTAATTCGATAAGTCTGGATTAGTGTGATCCGAGAAGTCTGAATTTATGAAGTCTAAAAACAACTGATTTGAGAAGTCAAGGTAATTGGTTCGAGAAGTCTAGAAATCAAATCAGTTGTCTCAGAGCTATCTCAGAGTTATCGAATGTGAGACTTGTCAGGTCTTCAACACAATACTGTTCAGTATTCTGCGAAGATTTGAGGACAGAGAATCTACACGAACCAAGACATCTACAGTATCAAATCTACTGTAATGTCATGGAAAGTCTACAAAGGAAGCTTAAAGAGATATTCGTGAACAAGTGAGGAAGAAAATATGGTTAAGCATGGAAGTTGGTCATATCACAAGATATTGAGACTTAACAAAAATGGTAAGATGTGTTGAGAAAGCAAATTTGTCTATTACCATTTTTGTGACAAGAATACTAATTTCTGTATTCACAGTTTGCAATATATTTCGATCTAATAAAACATTAGATTAAAGTGAGTTGTTTGTGTGCTTAATTTTCTGTATTTAATCTTTGATAAACACTTACATACGTACTTAGCTATAAAATCAAACACAGATTCATACAGGTTGTAAAAACGAGAGAAAATCGAAGAAAGTTAGAAAATACATTCACCATCCCTTTGTATTTTCTCTTGGATGTTACTCATACTCAACATAACGTTCGGTCAACGGAGTGATATTGTGTGTATGAAGCCAAAAGTATAATGGTATCACTTGGAAATCAAAAATTTTGAGTGATTCCAAATGGAAAAGTCACTTGTACAATGGTACCATATGAAATATCACTTAAAAATTTAGATGCACTAGAAGTAAAAAAATATGAAATGATATCATTGGGAAAAGTAAATATCACGATGGTATCATTGTGAATATCCCCCAATATTTTATATCACCTTATATGAAAAATGATTTACATAATCTTATTTTCATTAGTTTATATAATATTTTAATTAATTGTTTCTTTTCTAAATTATAAAATTTTATTGAGATATATTCAAATTTTTAGAAAATGTTATAATACCACTGAAAAACTTGACTAGTTAATTCTAAAAAATAATCCGCTATATATTAGAAGTAATAAATTCTATAAATTATAGTAATACAGTGAATGCTATTAAAGCTAATAATACTTTTTTTGCAGATTATTAAAATCTAATATTTCAAAATATTCAATAAACAATTTCAAAAGCATTCATTAAAATATCTCAAAAAGTATATTCAATATTATCTCAAATTCTATTCCAACCAAGATATATCTAAAGCAAAAGTAATAGAAATACTCCCCAAAATAAAAACAATACTTTAGTAAAAAATTCTCACAAAAAAAGTAAAAATATTATTTTCGTATATGGGTTTTATATATCAAGTCAAAATCTCAAAAACCCAATACACCCACCTCTCTCTTTCTCTCTCTAGGGTTTTTCTCTTTCTAAAACCCTCTCAATTCTTGATATCATACATGGCAACTGTCTCTTCTCCCTCTGAAAGTAAGCTTTTTTTCTCTATTTTCTTTATTTTCTTGTAATCTTCAAGTTTTTTTTGTGTGTTTTTACACTTTTCTTGATGTGGGTTATGTGTAGATACAGATCTTTGTGTGTATAATCTTGTAAAGGTGGCTTTTTTGATGTGGGTTTTGTTTGATTTTATGTTTTTTCATATTGGGTGTTCAAGATTTGATTTGTTTGATAATCTTTGTTTGTCTTTTTCTGATGTAAGTGTAGTTGTTTGATTTTTGTTGAAAAAATTGTTGATTTGGGTATTGTTTAGATCTTTTTATTTGTGATTCAGGGTTTTATGTTGAGATATATGTTTTTTTCGCAATTTTGCACATATAGATTTGTTGTTCTTTCGATTCTTGTGTATTTTGGTTGTAGATGTTAATCGCGGTATTTTTATAGAAGGTTTATTTGTGTGTGTGTGCAATTGTCTGTGCTTATAGGTGCGGTTTTCTCAATGAAATGGTTTTTTTGTAACTGTTGTGCCTCCTCTGATATGCATTTATGCTCGTGTTTTTTTTTTATTTCGGTTTTGGATTTTATGCTATCGGATGCTTTGATTATTTTGTGTGTGTATACATATAATCTAATGTGTAGCTTCACCTTTTGTGTAATTGAAGCTGCGGATATGCTGCAAAAGCTATCGCTTGATCCTCAGACCAAGACGGAGAATACACAGCCCACTAAGAAGGTGATTTGGAGTTGTATCATGTTATGTTTTCTATACCTGTATTCGCTTGTATTAACCTATTGTCTAACTTTATCTACTCACAGCCTGTTGCAGATTCAGGTAATGTATCAGACAGCCAGGTTCAGTCATCTGATCGGTCTGCGACACCATTGTTACCTGATCCGATGGATCCGACAATGTGGTATGCTAATGGTTATGCTCCATATTATTATGGAGGTAATGCAATCAATCTTCTTTTCAACTTTTGTTTACATGGAGAAATATTTAGAATGAAATGAAGTGTTTTGTACATTTTTATACTAAATAAAGTGTTTGTATATTCTTATAGAAAAAAATTGTTAAATTAAAATTGTTTTTGTTACAGGGTTTGATGGGACTGGTGGTAATGGGTGGGAGGATTACTCAAAGTACGTAAAGCCGGATGGAGTTGAGATGCCTCATGTAAGGATTTTAATTCTGTCGCTTTTTATGCTCTAATGTTGTAGTATCTTACAATGTAATGTTACAAAAGTTTATCCTTTGTACACTAAAAAATTGCAAACCTGTTCTAAATTTTCGTTTCATGTTCTCTATTTCAATGTTGCACATTATTAGGGAGTATATGGGGGTTATGGTTATGCACCTTATGGTCCTTACTCACCTGCGGGTACACCTGTGCCAACACTTGGGCATGATGGTCAGATCTATGGAGCTCAACAGTACCAGTACCCGGCCTCTTATTATCAGCCTCCAGCTACCCCTGCAAAAGGTGATATTTCAACCGTTGCACCTGCCGACCAACCAATTTTGTCTATTGAAACTCCTAACGGGAAGTCTAATGGCATTGCGAATGGCAGTGGTATAAAAGGAAACAAAGGTTCAACTGCATTGAAACCTACATATCAGAATTCATCTTATAATGCAAATAGCTCCAATGGCGGGGGTATGTACCCAGGATATGTTTATGATGTTTCACGATCTTTTCCTTGGATTGATGCTTCTTTTTACTCTGATGCAAAGACCAGGCAACATGGGTCTAGTGCGAATGGTTTACCAATGTCCAAGAATCGGAATGCTCGTTCTCATTCCCAGTTCATGGTAACATTTTTAATTTACATGTGAATGTTAGAAAGTCTTGGTACAGATATCCATGATGTATCTGACTTCTGGTTGAAAGTAGTCAAGAGGGACATCATTTCTGTTTTAAATTCTGTCTTGTCTGTATTATTTGTCGAGCCAAGTTACCCTAGTTTACCCTAGTTCTGGGTTCCTTCTGTTTTTACGTTACAAGTCATCATTTACATGTTTCTGAGGTGCACTAAGAATTTGTAATGTCTTTTCCACTTCAGGGATATAACAATCAAAGGCCATTATCTGGTCTTAATACAGGGAATGCCTATATGAACAGGATGTACTCGAACAAGTTCTACAATCAGAATGGTGTCTCTTACAGATCTGGTTTTTACGGGTCTAATGTTTATGATTCCCGGACTATGGGAAGTGGGTGGTTTTCTGTTGATAACAAGTACAAACCTAGGGGACGAGGCAATGGTTTCGGGAATTATGGAAATGGGAATATGGATGGATTAAATGAACTGAGCAGGGGCCCGAGGGCAAAGAGCTTCAAGAATCAAAAAGGTGCTGAACCTGCTGCTATGAAGGGACAGGACAACCTTGTCACCAGGACCAATGGGAGTACCGAGGACAACCCTAGTGCGGATAAAGACAACTTACAATATAACAGAGCTGATTTTCCTGAAACATATGCTGATGCCAAGTTTTTTGTAATAAAGTCGTACAGTGAAGATGACGTTCATAAGAGTATCAAGTACAATGTGTGGTCAAGTACGCAAAATGGAAACAAGAAGCTTGATGCAGCTTACCATGAAGCACAGAAGAGTTCTGGCAATTGCCCCATCTTTCTGCTTTTCTCAGTGAGTTCTCTAGATGCGAACTTACTTTACAGTGGAACATGGATTGTATTCTTATCTTTTTTGTCTTTAATTTTCTTTTGAACTGTCCAGGTCAATACTAGTGGTCAATTTGTTGGTCTTGCGGAGATGTCAGGGCCAGTTGATTTTGACAAGAATCTCGAGTATTGGCAACAAGACAAGTGGCTTGGCTGTTTCCCCGTTAAATGGCACATTGTGAAGGATGTGCCCAACAGTGTGTTGAAGCACATCACTCTTGAAAATAATGAGAACAAACCTGTCACCAACAGCAGGGACACTCAAGAGGTGGGTGGTGTTCGTAGTTCTCTTCTTTAATAAATTTACTGTAGTCATGGTATTCATGTAAATTATATTTTGTGTACAGGTAAGACTGGAGCAGGGACTTCAGTTGCTCAAAATTTTTAAGGACTATTCCAGTGAGCTATCCTTACTGGATGATTTTAATTTCTATGAGGACCGTCAGAAGAAGATCCAGGATAAAAAAGCTAAGCAACAGCTAATTCAGAAACAGGTATGAGTTATGACTTACATATATGCAAGTGTTCCATTTAATTGCATCTTAATATCATCTAACTAGGTCTTCTCTTTTAAGATTATTATTTTGAATAAAAAAGATAACACGATCTTAATTTATGACCTCTTGACCGTGTGTATGTTGTATATTCAGTTGCGGGAAGGAAAGCCTGCTTATGATGCCACCAAAGAAGGCCCAAATGTAGAATTGACTAACCAGAAGTCGATAGATGTTCCTTCTAATATAACCAAATGTGCAGCCCCTGCCGTTTTAACTAATGGGGATGCAAAGGTGTTGGAGAATGTTGCAACTGTTAAAGCTCAAGAGGTTAGTAAACCAGTACCGGTAACAGCAAAGGAATTGGTATCGAATGGGGTTACAAACGGGTTGCTAGCTTAGCTGTGCACAAAGATGGTCAGGCTACACTGCTAAAGTAACTGTGGAGCAGAGAACTCACTGTTACTATGAGAGACATGTAGTCTGCTGTTTTTGTAGCCTTATGATTTAGCAACATATAGAGTGTGCAAGAGGCCGGTGAAAGTATGGTTGTTTGTGCTGTAGGCCGACTTCTTATGATATGACGTTAGTACAAGTCTCTTTTCTTCCTTCTGTTTCTTTTGCATTTATAGAAAAGATTTTGTCTCTTGACAGACCATTTCAATTTTATTTTGGAGTTCCGTTTCTTTCATAGTCTAATGTGGTGCTGTGGCTTTAATATTTCAGAGTTTTTTCTTAACGAGTGTTGTTAAAAGAGTATACTGAATGGGTTAATGCTGATTATGTTGGTACTTAATTACTTTCTGCAAGTACTTTTAATTTAGTTAGGATGAAAAGTTCTATTGTGATTGAGTTCTAGCTAGTTCTTACGTGGTGCTACTTTTATTTAGAAGGTGTTTGGTTGGGGAAATTACAGGCTGGTTAACAGGAATGGGATGGCGATAAACGTGGTATGGTGTTCTGTTAAACATTTTTAGTATGGGGTATGAGAATTTGAGTACTGTTATGCGGTGTAAACCCAGACTAACCCTGGGATTACATTTTATTTCTTGTCATTCACATTCTATCTTTCTTCCTCTCTTTTGTCAAAACCTATCACGGCTTCTTCACTGGCCGATGTTTATATTCCATTATTTTCCGTTGATTTCTTCTCATGGTATCTGCAAGTTTTTGAGTTCCTCAACTCTGCTCTCTGTCATTGTAAGTAGATCTTGAGTTTGTATCTGAAGTTGTATCTTCATCTGCAAATTATGTACGTGTCTGTATGTAATGGTGTATTGTTTCATCTTGAAATATGTAATATATCGAGGAATATTATTGTTCTACAATTTGTACACCCCTTCACTTGTTAGCTTCAGAACACCGTCTTCTAAAACAATATTAGTTTCTGAGGGGGTGGTCGTCAACGTCTTTTAGAACACCGTCTGCATTAGTTTCTCTTTCTTGATGCCCCTGTTATAAAATGATGACAATTCCGTACTCACAAGTCAATCTCGAAGGGGTCGGGGTCTGGGTCTGTGTTCGGGTTAACCGCTAAAGAGGAAACTCTCGAGGTTCCTCGTATAGATTCATGTAACTTGTATCTTGTAACTGGCCGTATAAATTTATTTTTTAAACATCCGATTGCATTCTGTTAACTAAATTTGACGGACGTTAATTTTTCGAGTGTAAAAATGTCAAGAATATTTATCAACAAGTGTGTCTATACAAGCTATAAATATGTTCCCAAATGTTTTTGAGCAAATCCTAGACTCCAAATAAATTTTAAATTCAGGATTTTCTCAAATAAATGTGGGAATATAAGTGTCTACTAGGTATAAAGACGTTTGTGAAACATTTTTATCCTTAAAAAATTAACTTTCTATCAAGGTCAATTACTGGAATGCAATCAGGCGTTAAAAAGCCATAAATTATAATTCAGGACATTTTATTCCAATTAAGTCGTTAAAAAGTGTTACAACAATGGTATTGAGGTAATCCTGAGGTAGATTACCTTTTTATTTTGGATAAAGTTATATTCAACATATATGTAGCCATCTTTGTGAATTAAAAAAAATTGATTTAAACGTGTTAAAATTATCTAAATTCATTTTGATTCAAAACCAAAATAAAAAATATGTTACATGTAAAAGTTTAATAAGGATAATCAAGTGGTTAAGAGCTTGTCGTCCCAAACTGGATTCGATTCTGGCTCAATTCAATATTTATCGAAACATTTAAACATATAAGCTTAATTATTAAAAAGAAAATCTAAAAAAATAGTGACAAGAGAGTCAATGTAAATGGGTGCTCTAAGAACGGTAGCTCACTAAAATCAAATCATTCATCAATTTTCACACATTGCTGTTACAGTCATTACTTATAGTAATATATTAGCTGAAAGTGAAGCTTCTCGTTGTAGCTGATCGAACACAAATTAGTTATTAGGGTTCAATTAAATTACACACACACACACTCACACACACTAGTCTAAGCTCAACTACAATCCAATTGAATCCGCACAGAAATGATGCGTAACATCAACAAATCATCGTTGTTCATCGTGTTGTTTATGGTCCATTTGTTGTTTTTGATCGATCCATCGACATCTTCGTCTTCGATTAATCTCCTCGGTGTTTCTCCGCAAGGTGTTTGATCAAGTGCCTCACCTAAAATTAACCTTTTTTTTAGTGTGAAATGATGATTGCGTATGTGTTTTGTAACAGATTTGAGTTATTTCTCGGGCAGTTCGTCGGTTATTAAGTGTAGAGATGGATCTAAGAAGTTTGATAAGGCGCGGATTAATGATGATTTCTGTGATTGTCCTGGTGATGGCACGGATGAGCCAGGTGTTGCTGTTTTTCTTCGAGTTTTGTGGTTTTTGTGTTTGTATGTTTGTTTGTGGTTGTGTGTTTGACGAGACGGTTTTTTGGGTTTTTTTGTGCAGGAACCTCAGCGTGTCCTAATGGAAAATTTTACTGCAAGAATGCGGGTCATGTTCCTGTTATTCTGTATTCTTCTAGAGTCAATGATGGCATATGTGGTAAGACGCCGCTTCTTTCTTTCTTTTTTGTCGTCTGTGTGTTTCCTTAATTTTGGTTGTTTTCCAATTTTATTGTTTGAAATTGGCTTTTGTATTAAGGAGAAGTGTAAAGAGATATATTTGAAGTAGACACAAATGAAATGTTGGTTGAGAGAGATGGTAGAGTCTAGGAATGATGAATAGGATCACAAATGCCGTGACTAATTTAGGTATATGTATACATATTTATAGAATTTGGATGATTCAATTAAATAAGATTTAATTATATTTCTCCAGCTTTCTCAGTTGTCCACATCGAGCATTTTTACTTATTAATTGTGAGTGGTGACACTAAAGTTTACTATTTCCCTATTTAGTTTCCGCGATATATATGAGATAGATGGCTACATGTAGGAACTGCTGTAACTTAAAGGATTTAAGTAAGACGATCTTATTGGCCGATGGCCTTCTTTTTTATTTTTATTTTTTTAATTTCTTATGGTTAACAAGCTCATGTTTCGCATCATGTTCTTGTCTATTAGCAGTCGTCTATTTTTGTGAGGTTGCATGAGAACCAATTCCCAGACAACAGGCTTCTACGTCACTGCATGCAGTGGCGGAATTAGGATTTTATGTTTGAGTAATATCATTATATATGTTATAAGTTATATTTATATTATGTTTTTGTGCTTGTACTTTTGATCAGATTTATTAGATATAATATATGCCAAATATATTTAAAATAACATATTCCTTTTGTTTAACATATAAACCTGATGAGAAAATTAAGTGTGGCCCTTTTCAGCGCATTTTCCAGCATAGTCACCACCTTACAAATCCGAAATTTCGCTCATCCTTGATATTTCTCCATATATGCCTTTCCTGGTGAGGTGACATATTTCTCTTGTCATCTTCACCAGTAAATTAATCAAGTATTTCTGTGGAGGTATGTTAGGTATTCCATATTTATCACGATATTAAACATTTTTTTTTCCAAAATTAAGTTAGAATAGAGGATGTCTGTCAATTACTGGTTTAAATTATTATTACCAGATTAACCAGGGAAGCCATGTAGTTATTAACTTGTTGAAAGGAATATTTTTTTTTAAGATAACTGTGAAAAATTCTTGGTTCTTGTAGATGGAGAAACTGTTGGGCAGTACAGGTATGCTCACAGAAGCTATTGCTTACAATGTCGATATATTCATATTTTTTGGATGAGGAGCCCACTGATAACAACCAAAATGCCTTCATATTCTCTATACAATAGAGAAGTATAAACTCTAATGAAGAATGTGGGCTGGCTCATGCGTTATTTTGTTACAAACTGGATTAATTGCAATGAGTTATGCTATTGTATAGTTGCATTGCATTCCCATGAACATCTTGCCCAATTCTTTTTATGGTTGCTCTGATTTTTATTTTTTCCTAATCTGGATTTAATCGATGTTGGTGAATTATAACAATGGACACCAGTGCATAGGCAGAGTCGGATGATTTAAATTATATATATATATATATATATATATATATCCTATATCAGTTTTTGCATCTTAGTTATTCCTGTATTTATAAATTCATTAATATTGTTCCAGATTGTTGTGATGGGAGTGATGAGTATGATGGTAAGATTAAGTGCAACAATACTTGTTGGGAGGCTGGAAAAATGGCTAGAGATAGGTTAAAGAAGAAGATCACAACGTATAACGAAGGCGTCACTATAAGGAGAAAGGACATTGAACAATCAAAATTGGCTGCAGCAAAGGATGAGGCAGAACTTTCAAAACTGAAAAATGAGGAGAAAATACTTAAGGGGCTGGTGCAGCAACTTCAGGGTAATCTCTTCATTTCAACAAAGTTTAACTGTTACTATTTTGTTAAAATTGCCAAAAATGCAGAATTAACATCTTCAAAATTTGACCTAAATTGGACTTTTGGAAGGAATTATATCAATGGATGTTCGTAGTTATGAATCAGGTTTTCATCCAAGTTTAAGATTTGTGATTACTTGGTTTTATTCATGACATATATGAGATAAGCACTGCGTGATTGCCCTACTGAGCATAAATTTTGACTCAATGTTCTAAATATATTGTATTAGCTGAATCATTTTAGTAATTGGTGCCGAAGATCCTATTGAGGCATTTTAAGTCTTTAGTTATTCATGTTGCATGGGTTCTTGAATAATTGTGTAAGTTCTTTGTTTCATGAGTAATTTGGAAGTCCTCTTTGTAGAACTAGAATGTGATTAACAAAAGCATGATTGAGTTCCACTGTAAAAATCATCTTTTGGACTAACGTAGAATGAGGTGGAACCAGCTCAGTTATGTGTTTTTCTCCGAACAGAGGACTTCTTTAAATAATGTCAACCATAATTTTCCTCGTGACTGTAAGTATGAACTGGACCACTTTATCATCTTTCAAACGCAAAAGTAGGTGTAACTAAATTGCAGACAATTATGGGTGTTGGCAAGATTATGGCATCCCTAATTTGGGTCATAGTCATTCCGACTCTACTCCAGTTCAAATTTATTGTAATTTATACAATTTTTAAACAGTGTGCCAGCAAGCTATATAATGAACTTTCCATATTTTTAGCTGTGTCTGAACGTAGTTGGCTCAAGATTGAGCTAGTTTATGTTATGCAGATATTGAGCTTGTTTGTGAACAAGTCGAGCTTAAGCAGTGTGATGTGTCTATCTGTTGATCAAGCTTGACCTATTTGTCCGCCAACAAAGTCCGTGTTACAGCAAAATATGCTTAGTTCTCTTAGAAACTGTATAAAGTTCATTTAGGTTTTAGTATTAGTGTTTGTTAGGTCCCAGTCAAGAGTAAATGGAAATACTCGATATATTTTTTCTGTGGAGGAGAATAACCACAGATTTGAATCTACTTATAAGCTCCTCCCCTAATCCATTCTGGAGTGACTTAAATAATCAATTCCTCCTAAACTTAGGGCCACTACTATCGTGAAGACATATAAACTACTCACTCTTCCTAACTTTACTTCCACAAATATTATGCACGATCATAACCTATACACTTAACAACTATTAGCAAATACATAACGACTATTGATGTAAATAGTAACATCAACCAACCAAGTTAAATTTTGCGTAGCTCTTCTTATGTAATGGTGGCTTATCAATGCCTCTTTTTCTGAATCCTTGTCCTCAAGGTCCATGTTCAAACTCCTCTGTGCCGGCAGAGATGATCTCATCGAAGGTATTAAGCATCATTAGTTTCGGTATTACTGCAGAAATATTAACGACCCACCCTTTCTAACTTTAGTTCCACAACTATCATGCGCAAGCATAACATAACCACATACCAATTATTAGCAAATACATGGCTATTAATATGTAAATAGTAATAAACATCAACCAACCAAGATATATTTTGCGTGGCTCTACTTATATACTGGTGGCTTATTACTACATGCCTTTTTCACCGGGTCCTTGTCCTGGAGGTCCATGTTCAAGCTCCTCCTTTTTGCTGCCAGAGGTGATCTTATTGGAGGTACCAAGCATCTTCGGTTGTGGTATTGGTCCTCGATGTTTATAACCTGACACAAATTTGTTGTTGCAGTTCAAACACAAAACTTGAACACGCCTTTTTTCTTTCTTCCCAAGGTAGTCGTTCACCAATGATGACGCCTTAATATCGGATCTGGTTGGTTCAAGATTCTCAGTGATGATTGTCAACTTCAGGAGGTCTTTAGATTCACCTTGTCGAAAAAGTTTGTTTCTCTTTCGACCCAAACCAATAGCATCCTTGCATCTTTCAATGCCATAGGCTTAAACATTTAAATTGCATTAGCATTTTCAGGAACCAGCTTAATATGTACCATCTGATGCCTTTTCTGTCCATCCATGCACCTGATTACCGAGTTTTTCGTACTCTCGTTGGTAGTCTTGTAGGGAGCCTACCTGTGCCACCTTTGATAATGCCTCATCGAAGTCTTCACATTATCCAAAGCAAGCCCAAAGTTCTTTCTTAAAATGATTTCGATGTATTTTATGTCCTTCCTCTTCACAAGTGCGGTGCAACCATTGCCACCATTGATTTGCTTCGCCCTCGAGCTCAACGAATGATATAGAAACTTTTTGAATTTCTAGCCTGACACATTTGAACCACTCTTTCGGATTGTCACCTTACTTACTAAAATTCATATTTACTTATCATGGATGATTAAATTGGTTTGAACAGCTGACCCATGCATATTAGAAGGTATGTAATCTTAGGATAATGTTCACTGGCCTTTGGCCAATCAAGAAGACATCCTGTTACCTTATTCTGTGAGGCCATCTTTCCTTTTTGGAATCACAAATTGGCTGTAATCCATTATGAGAATAAACATAGAATGTTAAGAGAAATTGAAATAGTTCAACTATTGAGACCACAGTTGGTGAAGTGGTGTATTGATTAAACCACATGGTAAGCTGCTTTTGAAATGTTATAAAGATTAGTGCCTTCATCAAAATGCTTTATCTTTTGTGAACTTGACTATCGACTCTAGTCATATTTTTCCTAGTGCACTGTAATTAGTTTCATTGAGCACTTTTTCCCTGAAAGTTATTTGTATTGATATTGTAAATTTATAATACCGAGAAAGTTGAATAAGATAGGTTATTGCGAAGTACTTGTATGTGTTGGCATCAAACTTTGATACTGCATTAGCACATATGTAGATCAAGATATTGAGTGGTATTTATTATGCAAAGCTGAATCTCTGGTTGCTGACATTTTTAACTCATATTATTTAGACCGCAAAGAGCAAATAGAGAAGGCAGAAGAGAAAGAACGTGTGCAAAAGGAAAATGAACGTTTGCAAAAAGAGAAAGAAGATAAGGAGAAAAAAGATTTGGAAGATAAAGAAAACGATAACAATGCTCTGGATACAGGTAACACCGGAGGACAAACTACAGAGAGTACAGATGATGTACATATTGGGGTATTGGAAGATTCTCCTCCGATACAGGTCAGTAATGTAGTTTTAATGGTATAAGTAGGGTAACTAGTATTTATATATGCATATTTGTTTGAAAATTACACACATCACCGTCAAAAGGTTATGACCTAGCAACAGAATCCCTTGGAATCATTTTATGTAAATATATTGTAGTAAGAGAAGTTATCTATATAACAATGAGTAACCAAAAGCCTCTGCGGGCTACTCAGGCATATGAGTTCAAAGGCGAGGATCACAGAAATGGTGTTAGCTTGATCCCTTAATTTTGATTTAATAATGCCTACCTTTTTTTGTCTCTCGTAAAAAAATACTGTCATGGCCTGAAAGACTCTACACCAGCTTAGTAATATAAGTATGCGTAAAACCAAAGTTTGACATGATTCATTTAACATCTTGGATGAGCCAGAGATTGTCGAGCCAAAATTCTGCGCTGCTTTTTAGCAGCCCAACTTAAGACTAACCAACGGCTTTGTTACCCAGATTCTGCTGGAAGTGTCCAACAGCTGGACTCAGCAACGTTTTGAATATTTTACATGTTTTTGGCCTAAAATAAGTGTCCAAGATTCCATATCCTTGTCTGAGTGTTGAGTGTAAAACATGGGACGTGAGACAAAATGAGGAGTCCCATTAACACAGACCAATGGTCAACATGAAAGATTTCAAGCAAATGGGGATAAGAAGAGTTGCAATAGGAGGCTGTGAAAAGATAGACCCTAAGTTTGAGGTCCAAATGAGCTTGCAGCTTTTAATTATCATACTTTCTAATCATGATATATCACTTTATTTTGTGGTAGATTTTATCATTTAACAGTATAAAAGGAAAATAACTACTAGCTTTAGTATTCTTGCATATTCTACATTCTAGAATATGTGTTTATCTGCGTACCAATGATTGATAATCAAGCAAGTATAGATTTATGATTTGGTTCATTGTTAGCTCCCCAACCTATCTGAAGCCATGCATACCTTGTGATGTTAGACAAGAGAAACGTGAAACAATACGGGAACAATGTGATGGCTTTAAAGACTAGGATAGTTGTAGTCATCTTTTATGTTAAGCACTTATCTATGCTATCTATCTTTTAGACTTTAATTTCAATTTGGATAGTATATTAGGTTGGTTATAAATAGTAGTTTCCTCTTTGCAATTCATCGGAGATTGTCATTTCAGAATTGTTATGTCGTTGAATTTCTGTTTTGTGAGAGAATGATCCTAAACCCTAATTTTGTGTGTCCCTCATTACCATGCTTTAACATCCTAGAAGAAACAAAGTTATAAGTCCCGTTTAAACTTTATATATACAACATATTTAGACTAAAAATGGTGGTCTACTTTGAGACATTGACTCACCAAGTACAAATATTAGAAGTCAGAGTTATTCTGTCCTAAATTCCATTAACAATAGCGACAATAATAACAGAGTCAATTCTCACAAGGGCATACACTTTAATCAGATTCAGCTTATGATTCACAAGGTAAGTAGGTTTATGAAAACTCTCTCATGTGTACTCTGCATGAGAGCAGAACATCATTTTTTTCATAACCATTAATCAATCCTCCATTACGTGTACTGTGTTGGACCTATTCAATGATAGTTCTTGTTAGTGCAGGCCTCGCAGTCTTCGTGATGTGGAGAAGAAGATATATAAATTGGGTGTTATTTTTTATATTATTATTTAGATACAAGTGTATTTGTGGATAGATAATATTTTCCTTTTAAATTTTTTATTTATTTAGAATTTAGATATATTGGATTAGATAAGTATGAGGTATTAGTCAATAATAAAATGATTTGTTTCATTTTATCAAGGATTTACAAAATCTCTTAAGTTTTAGGATTATTATTTGAACAATTGAAATCTTAATTAATTATGAATATTACGAATTGATAATTGTTGATTAAATCCGAGGATTTATATGTAACTCCACCCATCCTCCTGAAGATATGTTTTGTCCCCCTTTTCTTACGCCCATTCCGCACTACATCAAGTATCAAGAGCTAAATTTGTGATACTTTTTAATTCAACTTTTTTCTTCCTACCTAAGTTACTACCATCTCCACCCATTTGTCAATGTTCGCTAAAGAATTAACACTCAACAGTGACGAAAGCAGGTGAAAAATCGTTGTTGCGCAGTCTCAAGTTTACAAAATGTGTGATCCTGTACTCAACTCGATGGACTGCTTAACTATGTGGTCTCAATGGTATCATTAAACAATTTTATCCACGTGGTTTTGATTTTTGGGGCCGTTGATAGATATGAAGAATTGGAGATCAACTATGAAATATACAAAATGATTCGAATGAAGTTATTTGGTGATTGATACATCAAACTGGCGAAGTCCATATGGTTTTAGATAACGGTTTTGGAGATGATTCAGATGTGCAAATTGATGTTGAAAATTTTGTTCCAGAGAACTCGATTCTGAGATGAATATTTTTTCCCTTGAAGATGTCAAAGAGACATTTCAAATTCTCCACATTGATTTCATTATTCCTGATTGGTTTTATGAAGTAAAATATGCAAATGGTATATCTACATGGTTTTAAAAATTTATGTCTAGTTTAATGGAGTCCCGTTCGAGGATTATGGATTCTTCCCTATCACAAAACTAACAAAACTTGTGGACAAGTTTTATTCAAAGGAGAGGGGGGAATGATGCGGAGAGAAAATATTTAAATTAGTTAATAATTATAGATATTTATATCAACAACTTATGGATATTCTAGAATCTAGATATATGGCAGTAGATAAGTATTAGGTAGAAAAAATGACAAAAATACCACTTTTTTAAACCAAGTAACAAGAATACCCATTTTTATTTTTATTTTTGGGTAAAATTTTTTTTTCATAATTTTTTTTTAAAATTTTATCAGTGCGATACACAATATCATGCTTTATTTTTTGAATTTTGAATTTTGATATTTTTGGTGATACCCATTTGTCAGATGCGTATAACTGATACCCATTTGACGTATGCGTATTCTTGTTAAGTTTTATAACAAAATGGGTATTTTTGGCCATCATCCTATTAGGTATGAGCTGTAATAAATGATTTATTTCTTTGATTTATTTCTTTTATCTAGGATTCTGCTAATTCTCTGAGTGTGCTTCTTCTCCAAATTTTAGGATTTTTATATAAATAATTAATTGAAATACTAAAATTTAGAGATTATGGATATCATGAATTGATTATTCTTAGAATAATCCAAGGATTTATTTGTTTCCTCGCCAATTTTCTGCGGAAATAGGGTTTTATCCCTTTATGTCGACCCTTTTCTAGAATTTGTCCTACATCACTTCTTCCTAAACCTTCTTTGGTATTGTTGGATTATTAGGATCTAGTTTGTCAGAGGTTGCAAGGCCGGTGATCTGATGGACCCGATAATGTGTGTTTTATTGAATGTTGGGTTCCATCTGATTTTAACATTATGGTTCTACTTGAGTGATTCCAATCGTGACAACATAGATAAGTCATCATTTATTTGTTTTCGGTCAGGACATTGATTACTTATATATGCATTGAGAAAATTAGTAGCTACTTCTCTAGGATATTATTTTGAACTTTCTAGGAGCACATTGCCCTCTTGTTTTGCTGTGTTCTTTATGTTGCATCTTCACACAAAGATGTCTAAAAGGTAATAATGCTATACATAGCCTTAAAGGTTGTGATTTATATTGAAGAGTCTAATAACAGTAAAAAAAGAAGCAATGTAAAGAAATTGGATGAGAAAAGGGGTTTAAGGAGGAATCTGCTACACCTTCAAAGGTTATCAGCATAAAAAATACTGCGGTGAAACAATTATGTGTTCTTTTTTTCCCCCCCGATGGTTTTCCTCTTGGAATTATCTTTATTTTATAATAGATTAAATTCAGGTTTCACTGTGTTTTCTGGAGATGGTAAGCATTTAGTAGTTTCTGTTAGAGAAAAAAGGTACATAAATATTACCCCCCCCCCCCCCCCAAGTAATGGAACCAAAACAAGTGTTAGTTCTTAGTCAAATATGTTGATGGATGCACATGCTTGATTTAGTAGCAATGATTGATGAGTTTACATCAGAAGTACATCAGTGATTACATTGTTGGTACAAACAAGAGAGCCATGACCCCAACTGGTCCCCTTTTGTCATCTTTTGTGTGATTTGATAATGTCTTTTCAAGCATCTGCACATTTTTATGACTAATATATGGCATTTTCTAAATGAGAATTTAGTAATTGTAATGGAAATTACAGTTACTAAATGCCGACATATAGCTAATTGGACATAAATATCAAGTTATTATATTGAAAATGCCTTTTTTTGACACTCTAGCTCTCTAAATCCCATCCTTTCTATTAGGATGTGACTGTACATGGAAAACCTGTAGATGAACTTCAACATAGTGATGATCATGGAGAGCCACAGTCTTCAAGCAAAGGAGAAGAGGTGAACTTCTCTCTTAGCTTAGATTTACCTATTCACATGGATTGTAAATGACGGGACTAGGTAATGGACATGTTTATTTGAATGTGATATTTTACATGAATCTTAGCACACTGCGATGGAGGAAGTTTCTGCAGTTGCATCTGAAGCTGGCATCGACACTGTTGGCAAGGTATTTGCTGATCATGCCGAAGTTTATAATCTTATTTGCATGAATGAATGTGTCCTACTTGTCATGAATTCATTGTACCCTAATGTATGCTGGAAATGTGATTTATTCAGATATGAATTCTTAGATGTTGAATCTCTTAACTCTGCAAATACGTATGTTTGATCAATTTTTTGCAAGCCTTGCGATTGATCCCATATTCGTGCCTTTGACAAGGCTTGAATCCTCTTGTTGGTCAGAGAGAGTAACTGCTAGGCTATAAGCCGGGGGCTAGAGTCTAGAGATACATATTTTTAAAATTCTGATTTTACACATGTTAATTCTAGCCTTAAAATAGTTTTATATTGAAAGATCAACACATGCCACCCGCGTGATACTCTCTCCCTCGCCCCCTCTTCTCCCTCCCTCCCTCCCTCCCTCTCTCTCTCTCTCTCTCTCTCTCTCTCTCTCTCTCTCTCTCTCTCTCTCTCTCTCTCTCTCTCTCTCTCTCTCTCTCTCTCTCTCTCTCTCTCTCCTCTCTCCCTCCCTCCCTCTCCCCCTCCCTCCCTCCCTGTCTTTCGGGCACACACAACAATCATTTCTCTTTAAAGTACTAAGTTTATCTTATCAAACCTACAGTCATGGCTGTGCCATATTTGAAGACTTGTTACCTCCTGCTAACCATCATCGTTAGTGAAGTTTTAAGTACCAGTTAGAATTTTATTGATGTAAAGGCTGCTTGCCATTCTTAAATATTGATAAAACTGGCGTGACTTTATCTTATATCAAGTCAATTCCTGGTACTTTATTTGGAGTTTGCAGGGAGATGATGCATCTGATAACACTGAGTCTTTGTCGAAGGAAGAGTTAGGTCGCATTGTTGGTTCTCGTTGGACTGGGAAGAAAAGTGATCAGGAAAGTGCAGAAGCTGACTCTGCTGCTGATGATGAGTATCATGAAGAGCAGACAAAGAGTACACATGATGAAGAATATAACAGCTATGAGTCAGATAACGAGGATGAGCACTCTACATATGATGATGATGAAGCTGAAGATCATGTGGAAGATCAAGAAGAGGATGCTAGCGAAGCTACTAGTTCTTCGTACAAATATGAATCAGATGATGATTCCGACTTTACAGGTCTGTAGATGCTTTTATCGAAGTTCCATGTGTATAGATGTACTAAATATTAGATTTGATAAATAAGCTCCAAGTTATAAAGAAATGAGTGCCAGTTAGACCACCCGGGATCGTGGGTGCAGGGTGCTCTTTCTTCCTCAGGGATTTTTTTTTAAAGTCAACTGTTGCTTTAATTGCCCGATGGATATGATATATTGTGTATATCTGTTGCTGTTGTATGGCCCGAAAATTTTAACTTATTTTGAATTATATAAAGATATTTCAAGCAGAAGTAACCCATCTTGGTTGGAAAAGATACAACAAACCGTTCGAAACATTCTTAAGGCTGTTAATTTGTTCAAGACTCCAGTTGATAAATCAGGTGCAAACCAAGGTCCTATGTTTTTCAGTTCCTGTAACAAATAAGATGAATATAAATGAACCTGAGCTGGTTATTTGTTGCATTCAACATTTGTAGAGGCTGCACGTGTACGAAAAGAATACGACGAGTTGAATGCCAAGTTATCTAAGATACAGTCAAGGGTATCAAGCTTGACACAAAAAGTAAAACATGATTTCGGTGAGTTCACATGGTCATGCTTAATATGCTATTGCTGTGGATTTCATTCTGATTTAGCGCATAACATTTTTAATTCTATGTCGAAATTATTTCATCATAATTGCAGGAAGCGAGAAGGAGTTCTACTCATTATATGGTCAATGTTTAGAGCTGAAGGAGAACAAGTTACTGACTTCCTACATCCTATACTTGCTTTAGCATTCAATATACTTTTCAAGTATATACTTCTATTTCCATTTTTATCTTCTGATTTGTTAGATTATCTGATTTTTTATATTCTCATGCCTCAGGTATGTTTATAAAGTATGCCCTTTTAAGCAAGCAACTCAGGACGAGGGACACAGTTCAACTCGTTTGGGGTATGCGCAATATTGTAAAGTTGTGCCATTAGATTGGTTTGTATACTACTATAATTATCTTAATGTAGTCTTCCATGCCAAGGTGCCCACTCATGATGTGAAATTTGTAATTTTCTTTCATATATTATATAGCTCACCATTCGTAATATGTTTAACATTAGGAGCTGGGACAAGTTTGAGGATTCGTACAGAATCATGCGCTTTTCAAATGGTGACAAATGCTGGAACGGGCCTGACAGAAGTTTAACGGTATGTGAGCCTTCCCTCTGATCACATTCCTGCATTGGTCTCTCAAGGCTCCCTTTTCAACTATCCGTCACCTATTTAATCGGAACTTTGCGTAACTTTATTGCTTTAAGTATTTCATCTAGCATAAAAGATTTATAAATGTGAAGCTCTTAATTTTTTCCACAATACAGGTAAGGTTAAGATGTGGGTTAAAGAATGAGATTACTGATGTAGATGAGCCAAGCCGTTGCGAGTAAGTCTCTCTCTCTCTCTCTCTCTCTCTCTCACACACACACACACACCCTTCCCCCCTCTTTCTGCAGTTGCTGTAACTTAAGCCTTTTTTTTTGGTAGATATGAAGCAGTATTATCAACTCCGGCTCTTTGCCTAGAAGAAAGACTCAAGGTAAACTGTATTCATATTTTGTTCTTAGTTGAGTCTTGGTAACCTGTTCTTTATGGCCCGGATCTTATAATCAAATACCCACATATTTTTAAAATCCAAATAAAGAAATTCTATAGAATCAAAACTAAATACACCAGTGTTTTGCGTTCTGTTCTGTGATAGGAATTGCAAGATAAACTGGATTTGATGAACAACGAACAACCTCGAGGACACGATGAACTTTAATATTTATGGAAAGAAGTTTCTTAATGTGCTCGCCACCCCATGTGATTGCACTTTTTTACTCTGAGAACATTTCCATCGTCTTCAGTGTTGTCACTAAAAGCAACCATTGTCTGCTTGCTGTCTGCAAATTTAGCAATATATGAGGTGACTCACTTTTATGTATCAGTTATAGAGCTTCCGCTTACTCGGTTGCGATCTTAAGTGAATCTTTTTGAAGGAATAACAAAAAAAAAAAAAAAAGTAGTGTAGCATGGTTGTATTGAGAAGATGTGGAAGTCCGGCTAAAGGAAGAATGACTCCAAATCTGAATTGCTGCTAGAACATTATATGCTAATGATGATATCAATTATACTCTTTAGTCTTTACCTCTACCTGGTCACCTTGGTAGCTTTATTATACTATGAAAATTGAGGCATTCAGGAATGTAATTCCATGTATTGACAAGTTTCCATTACTGTGATGAGAGTTTATTATGTCTCCTGTTACTTTTTGGTGACAAAAAATATCTATTACCTGCACGGTTGTGCAAAACTGTGGTGCTTGCATGCGTACATGCCCACCACATGCCAGATATATTTAGGAAAATGTGAGAGATATGCTACAAGGGACATTGGAGTAGAGAGTTTGAATGCCAACCACATGCCAGATATATTTAGGAAAATGTGAGGGATATGCTACAAGGGACATTGGAGCAGAGAGTTTGAATTTGTCATATCTATGGCAACAGGAAAAAGTTTTATGTAACTGACTTTCTGCAATTACTAATTGATGTAAGTGCAATTGTGTTGGTTGGCCTGGCACGCTCTGCTTTTACAATTACCTCACAAGTAAAACTTTGCTCTCTACCCATTCGCTAAACAGTCTTATTGTAACTTTTAAAATCCGACTTTGTGACCAGAGTCTGACATGTTCGTATGTAAAACCTTGGAATGTCTGTCAGTGTTTACCTGAAGTTACTTTATTTAGAAGATGGATGTTTTGTCCAAATAACGTGTTACTTGTTTGGTTGTCAGTATTGGAATGATGAATATTTGCACAATCGTATTTGCCGTCTTGAATGAATATGATGGGTCAATTGACAAGTCTTAAATTGGCTAATACAACTACACATTGCTGGAGAATATCATTATGTGACAATGATGTACAACTGCAAAAAGAAACATTTTCGAACACATGAAAGGTTGGAGACGGAGTTGGTAAAAGATCCAAGTGAAGAAAAAGTCTGGTTGCATCCTATCAAAATAAGTTTAATTATATCGAAAGAAATATGTGATTCAAACTTGTGACATTTGGCCCTAACAGGTGGGAAGAAGAGCCTTGTATCTAAATAGGGGTAAAGAGGCTAAATTAATCAACGGATTAGATAGAATGCAAATAGGGAAGCTTGATGTTCTAATTTCATTCTTTTGTAGAAACTTGGGGTGAGTATTCGGTAATTCGGTAAAATAACCGAACCGAATTACCGAATAAGGCCAAATATTATAACCGAATACCGAACCGAGTTCGGTTCGGTAACCGAACCGAAATATTTATTTCGGTTATTTCGGTTATTTTACCGAAATAACCGAATTATATATATTTATATATTTTATTTTACATATTAAATGTAAAAATATAAATATTATTATTTTACATATAAAATTATTATTTTACATATAAAAAATTATTATTTTACATGTAAAATATAAATATTATTATTTTACATATAAAAATTATTATTTGACATATAAAAAATTATTATTTTACATGTAAAATATAAAAAAATATTATTTTACATTTAAAAAATTATTATTTTACATATAAAATATAAATATTATTATTTTAAATATAAAATATAATTATTTTAGATATAAAAAATTATTATTTTTCATATAAAAAATTATTATTATACATATAAACTTTAAATATTATTATTTATTATATATTTCGGTTAATTCGATAATTTCGGTTAAAAAATCGAAATAACCGAATAACCGAATAACTGAAATACCATAACCGAATACCGAACCGAAATATTTCGGTTCGGTTAACCGAACCGAATTATTTCGGTTATTCGGTTCGGTATTCGGTTAACGGAACCGAATACTCACTCCTAGTACCCTAGTAGAAACACAAAACTGTGGGTGCCTTCCGACTTGACTAGAACATTCAACAAAATTTACATGATTGTGAAAGTCTTAGAGTCGAGATGCAAAATCCATAATAACCACTTAAAACTATTAGTGCTACGTATCCCATATTAGATCCCAAATATCTTTCCAAATGACATGTGTCGTACTTTTATTTATGGGGCTCAATATTTATGCACGAGTTGTCTGTCATATTTATGATACAATATCCAATAATATAGCGACATCTCATCATATTTATGATACAATATCCAATAATATAGCGACATCTCATTATCCGGAACCGTTTCGGGAACGGTTTTAGAAATTATAGCATTTCTCTAAAACTATTTTTGCCAAAGAAGCATATACCACACATTATGTGAAGAAAAGTTTTCAGCAGTGATTAACGAAAGAGACCCTTGATGCATTAGAAATGAAATCTATTGCACTGTATAACCTACCACACGGTGGAGACTCACATGAACTTCTCGAAAAGGATTGCCAACTTATATGCGTTTTTAGCCAAAAAAAAAAAGGAAAAAAGAAAAAGAAAAACTCTTAGAGCATCTCCAATGATAAAAACCCTTAGCTAAAATTATCTATGTGACATCTATGTGACAACTAGGTGACATTTTTAGAGATTATATAAAAATTCTACAACTCCAACCCTCTATCTTCTTAGTAAAAAATATAGCCAACCATGTTTCATTGACTATATTTGTCGAACCAATGAAACTGTTTGGTATAATTTTACCCATTGGAGTATATATTGGTCCCCTTAGCTAAAATTTTACATAATCATTTTAGACAATCAATATAGCCAACAATTATACATATTAGCCTTGTACATTACATGCGTTAATATTTTACTAAACGAAAAAAGAAAACAAGATGCCAATCATAATGTGAAAAAAGCTCAATCCAAATGTACAATTATTATTATTTTCATTTTTGCCAAGTAATAATCAATCATAATGTACGTTTTTGAATGAGCCAACGCTACATCAATCTACTCCTTGCTAGAGGCTTCTCTGTCCTGGATTCCTGTTTAGTACACATTCTGGTTAACTGAAGTCCAAAGAATAAGATTAGTACAAGAAGAGGTTTCAGAGTCTCTAAATGGATAGCTCTTACTTTATACGGCTATATTCTTCTGTCAAAAACTCGCTTACTCTTACATATTGTGTTTAGTTCATTGATCTATAAATCTTACAGCAATGCATGAAGACACACAAATCAAGAATCATACAGCAGAATTTTCTCCATGCTTCAATAGTCAATTACATCTAGATTCGATAGTCCCTCCATGAAACACCAACTGATCAAACTCGATTTGGTAGCAAGTCTTCTCTCGGAACAAAAAATTAACGGTGCCTGCACTTCTGCATAGGAAATTATAGAAGTATACAACTCTTCAACACTCATAAACACGACAACTGTACATTCACTTTCAAATTTCAATAACCAGTACAAGGGCCAACCCAAATTAAGGAAGTAGATATGTCATAAACTGAACAGCAACTGTACATTCTGTAATGAAAAGTTTACTCGAGCAGTGATTCTGCTGAGAAGGCAAAAGAGCCTCGACGTAAAAGTAGATGCAGATTACACATATTCATTGCAAAATATCAACTTTGCAACTGGAGTACTTTTTACACGAGCTAAACGGTATGTAGAGAAGACAAGAGGCTGATAATTGGCACAAACGTACTCAATTTTCCTCTGTTTGAGTAGAATTTCCAGATGCATTTGTTGACGATCCTGTTGAAGATGAGTTTGCGTTCGCCACTGGGGACCCTGAGGATGAGAACAAATTACTAAAAGGCCAAGGGACGTTAAACCGTCTCGGGGTTCCATTTGTCCCCTCCACTTCACCTTCAACACTATTGTTTCCATTATTGGTTTCACCCATCCCGCGGCTACTAACATTTTCGAGCTTTGACTCGTCACTAGGTAACTGATGCCTGCAAACAGGGCATGAACTGTGCAGCTCGAGCCATGGAAAAATACAATCGCTATGAAACCTATGTTTACAAGGCATTTCCTTTGCTTCAGCCCCAACTTCAAAGTCCTCTAAACAAACTGAACACTGCAGGTTCCCATCAACTTTGACAGTAGGCAATGCTTCCACTGCTTCCTTCTGTGCTGGTGGAGTGCCATACCTGTTAGGGTCATTTTCGGCTAAATGCTGCAGAAGCAAGTCTAACCCAGGGCCTATGAAGTAATCACCCAAAGATCCAACCGGATTCTGACTTCCAGTGTTGTTGCCCGAGCCATATGAACTCTGGACAATAATTGTCTGATTGAACGGGTTGATCAGAATGACACGCTCCCTGTCTCTATTGTTACTGCGATCCCTGTTGGTGTCATTATCCGATTCACCATTATTTTCTGTCTCGGATTGTATTCCAGCTCGAATGCCTTGAAGGAGTTGAAGAATAGTTGCTGAGCTCCTCCTCCTCCTACGAATGATGGAATCCAGTTCTCGATCAAGTTCACTCTCCCCTTCAGGATGATGATGCTGATGACGATTATGGTGTTCATGTTCTTCCTCGCCACCTCCTACTTCTTCATCATCATCATCCTCAGGTAAACGCCTAGTTCTACGCCTACGACGAGGATTACTCATCATACCAAGCAAAATAGGAGCCCACAAGGAAAGTGAGCGATCCGAATCCAAACCTTCAACCCCTCCAAATTCAGCTGAATGATTGTTGTTCCCACGGAACGGATTGGCAGCAGGGGCAGTCTCAATTTCCTCTACAAACCCACCTTGACAAAAGGGGCATTTGATGCTCTCAACCTCCATAACTGGATCAACCATTTGGTTACACATATGACACCAGAAACCAGTTGAACCATCTCTATTCTCATCCATAACTTCTTTTTTCGATTAATCCAATAGATCCTCTGGGCTTCTGTTTTTCGAAAACAAAAAAAACACCACCAACATCAAAACCAAGAAAACAACCTCAAATTCACAAATTCAACATAAATTCAACACCAGTATCTTAAAGATTTAGCTACACAGCTCAAGATCCAACTAAAACAATCTCAAAATCAAAGTCTAAGAATCACCATCCATACAATTTCAAGAACCCCACAAGAAAAACAGCATAAAACAAAGTCAAAAAGCAGATGCACACACAACTAAAAAGCAAACAATCAAAAGGGTATAAACAAAGCAAGAAAGAGATGCGATCTTTACCAACATATCAATAATACACATAAAAAAAGCAACCAAAAGAATCAAATATGAGTTTAAAGAAGACAAACCTTTACAATGGTTCTTGATCAGCTAAAACAGATTAAAATAAATCCTCTACATACAAAAATATATACATATGTGGGCTTCAAGGAAAGTGGTAGAATTTGAATGGGAAACAATCAACTTAACACAACAAGATTAGAACAATCTGGAAGGTAGCTGTAATAAAATGAGCTATTAGCTGTTTGAAAGTCAACCCCAGCCAGCCTAGCCTCCTTTGAATTTAACCACATTAATATTTTTATTACAGAAAATAATTTATAAAAAAAGACTAAAACATAATATATATACATACAATGATAGATACATGAATATTACCAGGCAGGATTCAGGAAGGCAGGCAAATTTTGCTGGGAATCTCCTTCCTCCCACCTGCCTCTTTCTTGTTTTATTTCTTTATCAAGATTCTGATTCTGTTTTTTTTTTTTTTTTTTGGGTTTTTGTATTACAAACTCTTATAAAAATATTCTAATCCTGTGTGTAATGGGATGTATGTATGGTCTGCTATAATCTTTTGTGGAATATGTGAACATGTGGTCTAGGATTGCTTTGGCCCCGTTTGGTAAATTCCATTTCTCAGAAATAAATTACGTATATGTACTTTTTTCTGAAATAAGTAACCTATTTTTGCAAGATAACGAATATTAAACTCCTCATAAATATTTTTTTCTGAAAAAAATATAAATACGAAACTTTTTTCAAAATAAGTAACTTATAAGTTCGAGTTAAGACTAGCTTATAACCCGTGCAACGCACAGTTTCTTTTTTAATATTTATAATTATATTAATTTTTTTTAAACTTGAATTCTTAAAATTTGATTTGGACGATTACAACCCACGTGAAATTAACAAAATACACTTTAATTTAGTGATGGTTTAATAATTTTTTCTAATTAAATCTACACAGAAACAAAGAAGAGAAGAAATAGACGATTTTTCACGCTGAAAATTCTATTTGATTTATGAATTCTACTTATTATTTGTTTTGATTATCAAAATACCCCTATAATTATTTGAAGATAGTTCTACTAACAACCAAATACAATTTTAATAATAAGTGTAAAGGTATTTTGTTCAAAACTTTGATAATCGGTAATCTGATCCTTCGTACGACAAAGATCTTAAAATAAATAGATGAAAACCATTGGATCTAGCATAAAAAAATATTTTATATTTTAATATGTTATAAACTAAAAAGTGTATTTATATTGTAATACGAAAATGTATATGTCAATAATTTAAATCATATATAATTAGGTTTTCTACATTGAATAGCATTATCAATGTAGGACTTCTACATTGAATAGAATTAATGTAAAATTCGTAATTATATTTTCTCTTGAGATTCTGATTATTTTCATTTGAATAATAATTATTAAATCATCACTAAATTAAAGATAATTTTATAAGGTTCGCGTGGATTGTAAAATCATCTAAATCTGATTTCTAGATCTCAAGATAAGCCCAAATAGTACATATGAATTTTTTTAAATACTAATAAAAAAAATAAAACTCAATTCTAAATACAACTTTTTTTAATTATATCCTTTTCAGATTATAATTTTTTTTAAAAATTCAATTTTAATATAACCTTTTTTAATTATATCATTTTTAGGTTGTGATATGGGCTAAAAGTAAGCCCTAGAGACACATTTAATTTTGCATTAATTAGACCCAGTATGGTCCAAACGTGGGGCCCATTAGTGGGGCCCAAACCCTTAATTTCAGTATTAAATTCGTAATTAATATTGGAGGGGATAAACAACTCAGCAATAAGAGTCAAACAAGGAAACGATATCATTAGGAGTAGCCTTCAAGGCACCCAATTCAATATGGAAACTGATTCCTACAAGGAAGGAGTCTAGAACCTTCCTCAAGACGGTGACTTGCCCACCAAGTCTCCGAATTCTACCATAATTCTAAGGCTCCCGTAGCCTATATAAGGGCCTAACCCCTCATTTCAGACCTACGTTGGCTTGATTCTCTAGCAATACAGAGATACGTAGGCATCTTGTGAGGACCGTTTAGTCTCGAACGCAAGAACATCCATTAAAGCACGAAGCTCACGAACCTTAACATTAAATACATACAAACCCTTGTTTTTATTCCACATCATTTGGCACCGTCTGTGGGAAGACAACATCAACCATGGTTCAAACACGGAGAACAACATCAACCTCGACTAAGGCCATACCCCTTAGCTCTGCCCCACCAGTCACTTCCGATCCGCCTATCACTACTGAAGGAGGGCAAGTACCCCCATCAACAGGGGCGATCATTCAACCTCTAGTCTCTCAACCCCCAAGGACGATTCCCCATGTTGAGGGAACTCTACCGGTGGTCGTCCATCAAAGCCAAGAAGCTAACCCTCTTCAGATGGTGGTTTCTTATCTTAATAACGTTGATCGCACGCTACTCCCAGGGGTACGGATCTCCTCGCAAATACCAACCCGATGTATGGTCTGCCTAACTACCCTCCTGCTATTCGAGGTGTTGGAACAAGCGGTCATGCCTTGCTAATTTAGGAGCCTCCTTATAATAGGGGGTTGGGCCGAGATCAGGAATATGATGACTACTCTAGCCCCTATACTGACGACTCGTCATCTGAGGACGACAATCATGATGAAGCCCCGAGGAGGCGACGCGCTAGCAGAGAACCTCGAAGGAGGACACAAACCATCAATGATGGACCCCCTTTGACAACTGCTGAGAGGATAAGGGCTCATGAGGCCGAGATCTTAAAGCTGAAGGACGACATGGCAAGAGAGCAGGCGAGACAGAATCAAAATCGACCTCCTCCGACTACAGGAGGGATTCCCCTTATTGGTTTGGAAAGGCCTTCAAGGAGGCAAAGAAGGGCTGATGCCCCTACTGGAAGAACAACAAGGGTGGAAACCCCCAAGGAAAATCCCAAAGATCTAATGCCTCTTGGAGATCCTGATGATCCCACACCCCCATTTACTGAGGAGGTGATGAATGCTCGTATTTACAGGAAGTTCAAGATGCCGACAATTAAGGCTTATGATGGAACGGATGATCCCGCAAATCACGTCAGGACATTCTCAAACGTACTGCTGTTGCAGCCTGCAAGTGATGCTCTAAAGTGTAGGGCATTTCCTCAAACCCTGTCGGGCATGGCTCAAAGATGGTATAGCCGATTACCTACAAATTCGATTGGCTCCTTTAAGGAATTGAGTGTCGCTTTTGTCAACCAATTCATTAGCGGAAGAACTCATGAGAAAAGCTCTGCATCTTTTATGTATGTGGTGCAAGGAAAGAATGAGAATCTGAGGGATTACCTCAAGCGATTCACTAAGAAAACACTGAATATCACTGACTTGGAGAACAAGGTGGCCATGGTAGCCCTGGAGCATGGAACTACTGATCTTTTCTTTAAGAGGTCATTGGTAAAGCATCCCCTTGAGAATATGACTGAGCTACAACGAAGGGCTAATAAATATATTAAAGCTGAGGATAGCATGAAGAAGGAGGCCACAGTAGGTAATGGAGGGAACAACAACGACTCCAAAAAGCGAAAGCAAGAGCAAGAGTACGATGCTAGGGACAAATATCCTCGAACTAGCAAAGACTCTGACTCTACACCTAAGAAGAGTCTGGGACCAAGATTTTCTGAATATGCAAGCTTGAATTCTCCTAGGAGTCAGATCTTGTTAGAGATCGAGAAGGATAAGGACTTCCGATGGTCGAAGCCACTCAGGGGTGACCCCTCAAAGAGAAACAAGGATCAGTATTATAGGTTTCACAAAGATGTGGGGCATGACACCGACGATTGTAGACAACTCAAGGACGAGATTGAATTCTTGATCCGAAGAGGGAAACTAAGCCATTTCACGAAGGGTGAAGAATGTGGAAATCAAAGAAGGGATTATGACAGGAAGAACAATGATCGTAGGGATAATGACCGAGATCGTAACCCACAGCCCCGAGGGCTGGTTATCAATATGATCTGGGGAGGCCTGTTCACACAATATCACGCAAGCGTACGCGGTCGCAAGTAATATATAAGGTTAAGTCCAAATTCGTTCCCACAGAGACTGGTTTAGGTTCAATACAGATTTATGCACCTATGCAACAATGTATGATTATTATTCACTGCTAGGACAATATCAAAGATGGGTTTTGATTATCTAAATTAACTAAGAAGCAAATTAACAAACTAAGAATTACTTAACTACGGAGAATTAAAATCGAATTACTTATGAGAATTAAAACATGGGATCCTAACTTCATTAAATACTTCGCTTAGAGTTGACGCCTTTAATCAGTATATGCAATGGTTAGTATATGCAATTATGCTTAGACCCTATATGTCTATAGAATTTGAAAACATAACGGTTGAAGAACAAGTTATCCATATTGATCACATAGGGCAGTATAAAATAGTTCAAATTACACCACGAATCATGTTGATAACAATCATGAACCTATGCTAGCATGGCAAGTTCTAAATCTCAAGATCCACTCTCGCTTCACAAGAGATTAACAGATTAGATGTTAGCTACGCATCTAACAGTTAAGCATAACCATACGAGGATATCAATATACATCACACACAGATCTTTAAAGAAATCAAACTACTAAACTACATAGATAAATCCGTTAGAATCCCATGACAATGATTAGTTCATAATCGAACCGCTTATCATCATGGGATCTGATGAAACCATGGTAATAACAAAAGTTTGAATAAAAACAATAGTGCTAGAGTAATAAGGTTTAGAAAACAAATCTCAAAAACATCCAAGAGTTCGCCTAATTAGAAGAAAACAAAAGTAGATCTAGATCTCCGATAGTTGTCACGATCTTCGGAATCCTTCTCCAAGTCTGAATCTCCGTCTCTCAGCTCTCTCTGTGTTATGGAGGGTATTGGTCCGAATAATAATGATAGGAAGTGTTTATATAGGCCCTAGAATTCTTTTCCAGCAAGAAACTACCAAAACAGAATTAAAATAGAATTTCTGCAGTTCGGCACAAAATCCATTTCCTAAACTGATTTTGTTTTGAAGGAAAATTCGTAACTGACTTTTCTTCAGTATTTCTGGGCCATTCCAGTTGTATTTGGACATATGGACCACTTTAGAATGAAAGAGAATTCCATTATCTTCGCGTGAACTGTAAGATCGTCCAAAACGGACTTGTAGAACTCAAGATATGGCCAAAACAGTGCATCAGCAATTCTGGCAGAATAGGACCCGCGCCGCAGCGCGCCCATGCTGCTGCCAGACCGTGCCGTAGCGCCCGCACCACGCGCCGCAGCGTCCATGGCTTCTACCGGAAGCTGATTTTTGCTATTTTTCTTCTTTTTAACTCCTTTTCCCTTCGTTTTTTTGCAAGTTGTTATTCTTCACTTCTCGAACTCAAATCCATCATAAAATATGTGATTTGTACCTCACCAATACGAGAAAGTAACCCTGCATAATCTCACTAAAAATGCATCAAAAACACGACATACTTGAGGACAAGACACCAATTTAAGCCGAAATGAAGCGTTTCAAGTGGATATAAAATCCACTTATCAAGGCCAGACAGCGGACGACACGACAAGAAACTCTCGATAGGCTTATGCCAGAGAAGTGATGCACATCATGGGAGAGGCCCCGAAGCGTGCAAAAACTGAGTTAGTGATTGGTTTTGATGATTCAGACCTGGAAGGGGTAAAGTTCCCCCATGACGACCCGTTGGTCATAACTCCTGTGATTGGGAACTCGGAAGTAAAACGAGTCTTGATAGACAATGGAGCTTCTGTTGATATTCTGTTTCATGATGCGTTTATAAAGATGGGATATAATGAGTCTCAGCTAACCCCCACCAACATGCCTATCTATGGATTTAATGGAGTTGAATCCAAGGTTGAAGGAACCATTCAGCTGCCCGTGACTATTGGGCAGGAACCTAAGGAGGCTACTCAGATGCTGAACTTCTTAGTAATCAAGGCAGCCTCAACATATAATACAATCCTGGGAAGGACTGGGCTTCATGCGTTTAAGACTGTGGCCTCTACTTATCACATGAAGATTAAGTTTCCAACCCGTAATGGTGTTGGAGAATAGAGAGGAGATCAGAAAATGGCTAGAAGTTGCTATGTAGCTACTTTGAGAGCCGATGAAGTCGGGGGGCAGGTCCTTCCGATTGGAGACATGGATGTCCGAGGTGATGATGAACACCGAGGGAAGCCAGCAGAAGATTTGGTTCCTATACCTCTAGATCTTGGAGACCCCGAAAAGGTTACGTATATTGGAGCTTCTTTGAAGGAACCTTTGAAGGGTAGATTGACGACTTTTTTACAAGAAAATAGTGATGTGTTTGCTTGGACAACGGCCGACATGCCAGGGATTGATCCCCAACTCATAACTCACAAGTTGAATGTCGATCCAAAGCAGAAGACAATAAAGCAAAAGAAGAGAAATTTTGCTTCTGAAAGGCAAGAAGCCATTAGGAAAGAAGTTAACAAGCTCTTAGAAGCTGGGTTCATTGAAGAAATTCAGTTCCCCGAGTGGTTGGCTAATCCTGTGATGGTCAAGAAGGCGAATGGAAAGTGGAGGATGTGTATAGACTTCACTGATCTGAATGATGCATGTCCCAAGGATTGTTTCCCTCTACCAAGGATTGACACACTAATAGATGCCACTGCTGGGCATGAGATGTTGAGTTTCATGGATGGTTTCAGTAGCTACAATCAGATTAAGATACATAAGGATGACATCCCAAAGGTATCTTTCATAACTGACTTTGGTGTTTTCTGTTATATTGTTATGGCTTTTGGACTAAAAAATGCAGGAGCTACTTACCAACGATTGGTGAATAAGATATTCGCTCATCTAATTGGGAAAAACATGGAGGTCTATGTTGATGACATGTTAGTCAAGAGCCTAATCAAGGCAGACCATATTAAGCACCATAGAGAGGAATTTGAAGTGTTGAGGCACCATAAGATGATGTTGAATCCAGCCAAGTGTGCCTTTGGCGTTGGATCAGGAAAGTTTTTGGGTTTGATGGATTCAAAGCGAGGCATAGAAGCCAACCCTGATAAAATCAAGGCGATTCTGGATATGGAGCCACCACGCTCTGTAAGAGATATGTATAAATTGACAGGCCGAGTTGCAGCCTTAGGGAGATTCATCTCCAAATCTGGTGATAAGTGCTTGCCTTTCTTTCAAGCATTGAAGAAAGTGAAGAACTTTGAGTGGACTCCTGAAAGCCAAGAGGCCTTTGAGCAGTTGAAGAAGTACATGACAGAAGTCCCGTTGTTGGCCAAACCTAGTCCCGGAGAGACATTGTATTTATACTTGGCAGTGTCTGAACAAGCGCTGAGTGACGTCCTCATCCGAGAAGAAAGCAAGGTTCAGAAACCTACTCCCTCCATCCCAAATTGTAAGATCTGGTTTGACTTTCACGAAGATTAAGAAAATTCTATTTGACTTGATTGGTGGTAACATGTGGTTGGTTGGTTGTGAAAGTGGGTGTAAGTGGGTGTATAAAAAATGGGTAAAGTAGGATAGTCGTGGGTGTAATAGTCTTTATTTAATAAAGAAAGAGTATAAAATAGAGAAGTAGTGGGTGTAATAGTGAAAAGTAGTGTTAAAAAATAGTAAGTTTAGTAGGTTCATTCTTTTTAGGACGTCCCAAAAAGGAATAAGGGTCTTATAAAATGGGACGGAGGGAGTATCTACTACGTTAGCAAGGTGTTGCATGGAGCTGAGTTGAATTACTCTCCCATTGAAAAATTTGCTTTGGCATTGGTGACAGCCTCGAGGAAGCTACGACCATACTTCCAGGCATACAAGATTGAAGTCATGACGGACCAGCAGCTGAGAAACATATTACACAGCCCAAAAGCAAGTGGAAGGCTGATTAAGTGGGCGATCGAACTCGGATAATTTGACATCACATACAAGCCTCGAACAGCCATTAAGGCTCAAGCATTGGCTGACTTCGTGGTTGAATGTACCATTGGCAACCAAGAAGTCGGGGGGCAGGAGATAGTACCCACCCCTGGAAGTGAGGATAAAGATAAAGAGTTTGTACCTGATCAAAAGGAATATTGGGTGCTCTATTTTGATGGGGCATCAAAAACAAAATCTAGTGGTGCAGGAATGGTTTTACAAAGCCCTGATGGGTTCACAGTTGAGTATGCTTTGAAATTGGACTTCCCAACAACCAACAATGAAGCTGAGTATGAAGCCTTGATAGTCGGATTGGGCTTGGCCAGAATAATGAGGGTCAAAAACCTTAAAATTTGTGGAGATTCAAGACTGGTCATCTCGTAAGTGAACGGTGAATTTGAAGCCAAGGAAGAAACTATGGCAAAATACTTGAGAGTTGTGAAAGCTATTATGACTCAGTTTGACGAGTGCTATGTGGAGCACATTCCGAGAGAAGAGAACGTTAAGGCTGATGCCCTGTCCAAGTTCGCTTCTTCAGAAATAGAGAATTATGCAGGGAGTGTTTACTTCCAGGTCTTGAAGGCCCCGACCATCAACTCGAAATTGGTAGCACCAATTGATGTAGGGAGCTGCTGGATAGATCCAATCAAAGCTCACCTGGAAACTGGATGGCTCCCTGACGATGCCCAGGAGGCACGAAAGCTGTCAGTAAGGGCGTTGAGATATGCCTTGATTGAAGTCATCCTATACAAGAGGTCTTTCGTCATTCTATACTTGAGATGTTTGAGGCCCAGGAGGCAAAGGAAGCACTAGAGGAAGTTCATGGAGGAATCTGTGGGCAACACTTGGGGGGCAGAGCCCTACCTCACAAGATCACTCGTTTGGGATTCTATTGGCCAGAGATGTTGGCCGATGTTGACCATGTAAAGCATAATGTAATGTAATATGTAATAGAGGACATATATAACTCAACTAGGATAAAAGATAAATAATATTAACTCGATACAGGGATCGTGAAATTTGAAGAACAGGCACCGACAAGGATCAAGTCGCAGAAAGAAGTTCATTAACATGATCAAGCCTCAGTGACAGAATAAGATGTACAGATGATTCAGTTGAAGGGCCAAAAGATTCCATGTACTTATATTATTTGAAGATACTGCTGCAGGCTAATCAATTGGAATGTAACGAAGGTGTGAAAATCAAGATCAGTGCTAGTCACTTGTGAACCAGACCAGTGCACTAAGTGTCAGCACATACGAGAAGGATCAACACATTAATTCACAGAAAGAATTGCCAAAGCCCATTGACGATCAAGGACAGACATAATATCTCAAGCAGAATATTTGAAACAGAAGAGAGAAGCCCAAAAGAAGCAGCCAAAAATAGTAATACTATGCAAAGTTACTATGCATGATTACTATACAAGGTTACTATGCAAGATTACTATGCACGGTTACTATGCAGGTTGCTTTGTAAATAGTAATTACTATGCAAATAGTAGTTACTATGCAAATAGTGGTTACTATGCATGTGGGGCCCACGGAAGAAATTTTTTTAGCAGACACGGTTTGGTTGGTGAAATAGTGGTTACTATGTAGGTGGGGCCCACGTGAATAGTACAGCATAATGCAGCATAGTAACTTTCTATAATCTATAAATAGGCCTGTTGTATTTCATTTCAAATCACACTTCAACACACAACTTTCTCTTCTCTCTTTTATATATCTTATCTGTGTAAGCTTCTAGACAGTCCATCTAGTAGGAAAGCCGGCTTAGCCCGCTTTCAAGAAGTGTCGGGTAGAAGGTCCTCGTGCCTAAACTATCCTTAGGAGTGTTTGATTTTGTAGCTGATCCATAGGATTAGATTGTGTAGCAAACCTCCGGGTTTTATCTATTCAAAGATATTTCCCAAACAATTGTGTTATTTTGATTCAGTATTTTTGATCTCATATTCACATCAAAAATTGAAATATTTCTAAATAACGTATTCAACCCCCCTTCTACGTTATTCCGGACTTAACAATTGGCATCAGAGCCACTCTGTTTTTATACAACAGTTAAGATCCAAAAAGCTATACAATCATAACAGAGAAAACACAAACTCCAATAACAAGCAGATATGAATCAATCAGAAATACTAAGGGCATCAGAATATCCCATATGGAAGGTGAAGATGGAAATGTTTCTGGAGGCTACAGATTCAGAGTA
Source organism: Saposhnikovia divaricata (assembly GCA_036435485.1). Classification (NCBI taxonomy): domain Eukaryota; kingdom Viridiplantae; phylum Streptophyta; class Magnoliopsida; order Apiales; family Apiaceae; genus Saposhnikovia; species Saposhnikovia divaricata. The sequence goes on from CM071599.1 coordinate 213,566,438, forward strand.
CTTAGACAGAATCCATGATGGTCCACATAAACCGACCAAATTGTCTGTTGCAGTTGATAAAGAGGAACAGAAAACGATTCCAAAGGAGAAGAAAGACTACACTCCTGAAGATATCTCCTCTATTAGCAAGGATGCCAAGGAAAGACATTTATTACATAGCGCTCTTGACAATGTTATGTCTAACAGGGTCATTGGATGCAAAACTGCTAAGGATATTTGGGATGCTTTGGAAGTCAGATGTCAAGGAACCAAAGCCATCAAGAAGAACAGGAGAACAATACTCACACAGGAGTACGAGCACTTTGATTCGAAGTCTGATGAGTCATTAACAGATCTATATGATAGATTCCTGAAATTGCTGAATGATTTGTCACTGGTAGATAAGGAGTATAATCTTGAAGACTCTAATCTGAAATTCTTGTTGACTCTTCCTGAGAAGTGGCATGTAAAGGCCACTACCATCAGAGACAATTATGATCTGGAAGACATGTCTCTTGATGAAATCTATGGAATGCTCAAGACTCATGAGCTTGAGATGGAACAAAGAAGCAAGAGGCATGGAGGCAAGCCCAAGTCAATTGCTCTTAAAGCTGAGGAGAAAGCTTCTAAAGAAGTTACTGTGAAAAAGAGTCAATCCAATGGAAAGGCTCTTATTACAAAGTCTGATACTGAGTCATCAAACTCTGATGATGACTCAAACTCTGACAATCACACAGACTCTGATGATGATGGCAGTGATGCTGAGATGATACAACTTGCAGCCCTGATGGTAAAAAGCTTCAAGAAGATGGCTTACAAGAACTTCAGGAAAGGAAAGAAGTTCACACGAAGAGATTCAAATTCCGAAAAGAAGAATTTCAGAAAAGCTGAGGGAAAGGAAGGCAGGTCTGGGAAAGTGGACAAGTCCAAGATCAAATGCTATAATTGTGGTGAGAAAGGACATTTTGCACCTGAGTGCAAGAAAGCCAAAGCTGATAAAGGTCAAGCTTACATCACAAAGAAGAAGGACTGGGCTGACACTTCAGACTCTGAAGATGAGGTGAACTATGCCTTAATGGCAAATGCTGATAGAATCTCTGAAGCTACTGAGACCAAGGTACCTCACTCTACTCTAGCTTTTGATACTACTGATATATCTGAGTTAAGACTCTTTCTTAAAAACTTGCATGTTAGCTACAGAGATCAGACTTTAGAAAATGAAAGAATAAAATCTGAAAGTCTAGACCTTAGAAAGAGAAATGGCTATCTAGAATTAGAATTAGTCCAGATGTTAAAAATTCAGAAAGAGAGAGATGATGCTATTATTGTTAAAACTGAATTATTGAAAAAGCATGCTTATCTTGAATCTGAACTTGCTAAAGAAAGAAACATTATTAAAACTTGGACTAACTCTGGTAAAACTACTCAGAGTATCTTAGAGAATGGTTGTTGGAAACAAGGTCTAGGTTACACTAATAAAAAGAAAACTGCCAACCTAGAAGCCGAGACCTCTAAACCTGTATTTACTGAAAGGGCTGCAAAGCCCAAAATTAATCTTGTGAGGTTTGTACCAAAATCTGACAAACCAAAACAGGATGAAGTCAAATCAGTAAATATTGACTTAATGTCTCAGAAATAGCTTAAACACAAGCTGAAGGAGATAAAAGGAGTGAACAATGTAAAAGAACCTAGGAAAAACAGAAATGGAAATGTAGGCATCAATAAAAGCAATAACTATATGCCTATTCCCAATGCTCCTAGGAAGAAATGTCATAACTGTGGAAATCCTAACCATCTTGCTACTTTTTGCGGGAAGATTAAAAATATAAACTCTATACCTCCTAAGTAAGGATCTAAGAGTGGTCCAGTTAGGTTTAAGCCACCGAATCCTTGTTTTCACTGTGGCAGTATTTGGCATTCTATTTTGTTAGGAATAAATTCATGAGTTTTGATGTGTAGAATAGAATATAATAACACTTCTTGTAATACCCTAATCTTATAAAGGGTTTAGCATTTGATTAAGGAGATATCAGTTCTTTAAGATCTGTAGAAACTGTGAACAGTACTTGATAAGAGACTAGAGTCACGGACTATGAGTTCCCAGGGACTATGACAAACCCTTACTGAAGCTGCAGAATTGGAAAGTACTATTCTATAGGATCTAATATTCAGAAAATGGAAAGAAGTGTGCATGAAGAAAGGAATCGACTATCAGTGGAAACTATCAACTAGACGGCAGAACATTACCATGTATTAATCATTACTTTCTGTTATTAGTTGATAGGTAGCATTATAAATACTCTCTCTATAACATTGTAATGTGTGTGAGATTTGTGATCATAGTGAGTATACGAGTGAACAAACAGAGAGAGATTTGTATTGAGAGCAGCTGCTAAAGGTATTGTACACCTTTGGTAGAGTTTGTATTTGATTTTATTAATACAAACAGTTTGATTTATTCGCTTGTTCTTGTTTATCTAATCAAGTAAAAATAAGACACGATTACATAACTTGTATTCAACCCCCCTTCTACAAGTTATTCGAGTTAACAATTGGTATCAGAGCAGGTTGATTTCGAATAATCATAAAGATCTGCAATCATGTCTGGTTACAAGGATGGTAATACTAAGATCCCTATGCTCAAGAGAAACGAATACACTCTATGGGAAGTGAAGATGCTGCACCACCTGGAGGCAACAGACCCTGATTATCTTGATAGGATAAGAGATTGACCTTTTGTTCCAACAAAGGTTGTTCCTCAAGCAACTGTCGAAGGAAAAGTAGTTCCAGAGCACACGGCAGAGAAGCCTAAATCTGAATGGTCAGATAAGGACAAGGAAAACGTTCTTAAGGATGCTAAAGTGAAAAACATACTGTTTAACAGTCTTGATTCTGTTCTCACTAATTATGTTCTTTCTTGTAAAACTGCTAAGAAGATATGGGACAATCTAAAGGTTCACTGTGAAGGAACAAAACCTGTCAGGAAGAATATGAGGACACTTCTCATACAACAGTATGAGTATTTTGAATCCAAGTCTGGTGAGTCACTTACTGATACCTTTGATAGGTTTACTAAACTCATCAATGAGATGGCCATGCATAGTAAATATTATGACTTGGAGGATATGAATACTAAGTTCATGAAAGCCTTGCCTGATTTCTTCAATGAGAAAATATCTGCAATTGAGGAAACTAATGATCTGGATGAAATATCATTAGAGGCAGTTTATGGAAAACTAAGGGCTTATAAACTGGACAGGCAGCAGAAGAAGAACAGAGGTGAAGGAAAGATGAAAAATGTTGCACTTACTGCTCAATCTGGATTAAAGAAGCTTTCAGAAGAACAAAATGTTGAGCCTACTGTAAAGGACTCAAGGAAGAAGAAAATCAAAGAAAGTTCTGAGTCATAGACTACAGATATAGACTCTGACAACAGTGATTCTGAATCAGAGATGCAGGAACTCTTTGCTAAAGCTTTCAAGAAAGGAAGATTCAACAGGAGAAGATTTAGAAAAAGACATTTTCAAAAGAAAGAGGAGAAGAAGAATGACAAGGGCAGAAGTACAATTGTCAAGCTTGATAAGGCAAAGATCAAATGCTTTAACTGCAGCGAGCTTGGACACTTTGCTAGTGAGTGTAAGAAGCCTAGGAATTCAGGAAAGGGTAATGCACTCATGGTCACACAGAAGGATTGGGCAGATTCCAGTGATTCTGAAGATGTATTGGATTATGACAACATTGCATTGATGGCAAATACTTCAGACAAACCTGGATCTCCAAAGAAAACTTCTCCATCTTCTGTTAAGGTATCACTTCACTCTCTTGATTCATTTGATAGCTTAGACTCTGAAGATATTAGATCTATCCATGCTGAATTTAAAAATCTAATGACTAATTTCAGAATTCTTACTAGTGAAAGAGATGAACTTAAGATTAAGAATGATGAATTAGTTGATAGAAATAATATTCTTGAATCTGAGTTAACTCAAATGGAACATTATAGGTTAGATTCTGATAAAGCATGATTATAGTGTTATTCTTGAGGCTTATGACTATGTCAGAAAAGAACTAGAGGAAGAGAGAGATAGGTTTCACACATGGAATACCTCTTGCAAGAAGACTCATGACATTATTAACAATCAAAATCTTGGTAAGGTTAATGGCTTAGGTTTTGACAAGGCTAATGAAGTAGCTATTGTCATTGATGATAGAAAAGTAGAAGATAGCACATCTAAATCTGAAGGTAAGAAGATAGTTTCTGAACCTAAACATGTTAAGTTTGTTGATTCGAGTGGTACCCCATTTGTGCACAAAAGAATTGACAACACCAATTCAGATAGTAAAGTGTTAGATAAACCTAAGAATATTAATATAGGCTTTCTGTCTAAGTCTCAGCTGAAACAGAGACTAGAAGGTCTTTCAGAGTCTAGCAAGACCAAAAGAAATAAGAATGGAAAAGAAGGTATTAACAGAGAGAATAATTACAAGAATGTACCTGATGCACCTAGGAAGAAATGCTATAAGTGTGGAAATCATAATCATTTGGCCCTAGACTGCAATCAAAAACCTTCTTGGAAAACTGAGTCTAGATTCCCCAAGACTCAGAAAGTTCAATACCAACCACAAAAAACTTTTTATCATTGTGGTAGTTTATTTCATTCCATTTAAATGTGTAAGGAATATCATGAACTGTATTATGACTATTATTCTCTGAAATCTGAAACTCCTTGTCATAAACAGTTTGTGAAATCAGAGTCTAAGGTTGACTTTGCAACAGATAAATCAAAAGTAAAATCTTCAAAGCCTGTTGTTTCTAAAGTTAGTAAGAAAGGATCCAATCAAAGTTGGGTCCTAAAAATTTCTAAATAATTACTTTTTTGTTTGCAGGGCACAGGAAGGAAGCATTCAATTATCTTGGATAATGGATGCTCTGGACATATGACTGGAAAGAAGTCCCTGCTTACAAAGTTTGAGAGGAAAGTTGGCCCAGTAATATCTTTTAGAGATGGCAACAAAGGAGAAACTCTGGGATTTGGCTAAATTGTTTTGGGGAATGTCATCATAGAAAACGTAGCACTGGTTGAAGGCCTGAAACACACACTTTTAAGCATAAGTCAACTGGGTGATAAAGGTTACCAATCAATCTTTGACAGTGAAGGATGCAAAATCTTGAATATGAAGAATGGAGACATTATTCTAACTGGTCAAAGACATGGTAACATTTATGAAGCCAGCTTGAGTGACAAATCTAAAGGAATTGTCAGATGTCTTTACAGCAAGGCATCAAATGATGAAAGCTGGAATTGGCATAAGAAACTCTCACATCTTCATTTTAAGAAGCTTAATCAACTTGTTAAGCACAATCTAGTGAGAGGCCTACCTCAGGCAAATTATGTGCAAGATGGACTTTGTGATGCTTGTCAGCTTGGAAAACAAAGAAGAACCACTTTCAAGAGCAAGACAGAAAATTCAATTACTGAACCATTTCACATGCTGCATCTTGATTTATTTGGTCCAGTAAACATTATGTCTATCAGCAAGAAAAGATATGCTCTAGTTATAGTGGATGATTACACAAGGTTCACATGGGTATTCTTTCTACATAAAAAGGATGAAGCTCCTCAGCAAATCATTGAACTTGTCAAGAATATTCAGAATAGCTCTGAGTACAAAGTCAAAGTACTTAGGAGTGACAATGGTACAGAATTCAAGAATTCTACAATGGAGGAGTATTTTGTAGACAATGGAATCACTCAACAGTTTTCTGCACCTGGAACACCTCAGCAGAATGGTGTAGTAGAAAGAAAGAACAGAACTCTCATAGAGGCAGCAAGAACCATGCTTGCAGATGCAAAGCTTCCAACCTATCTCTGGGCAGAAGCTATCAACACTGCATGTTTTACTCAAAATTGCACCTTGATAAATAGTCATGGAAAGACTCCCTATGAGATGATCAAAGGAAAGAAGCCAAGTGTGAAATACTTTCACATCTTTGGATGCAAATGCTATGTCCTGAAAGTTCATCCAGAACAACTTGGAAAGTTCGAAGCCAAATCGGATGAAGCAATCTTTCTAGGATATTCAACATCAAAGGCCTTCAAAGTTTATAATCTCAAAACTCACATTGTCATGGAATCAATTCATGTTGCATTTGATGACAAGAAATTCGGAATTCTGCAAACTGATGAAAGTCATGATCAATTGGAATTTGAAAATCTTAAGGATTCTGAGATTTTCTCCAGTGATGATGAAGGTTCTCCAGAAGAAATCTCTATTGCTTCTCAAAGGAATGCTGTTGCTGAGGGGGAGCAAATCAATCAAGGAGAACATAGTACTAGTCAGGAGTAGACCAATCATTCAGAGTCTACTTCATCAAGGACTAATTTTTCAGGGACTAATGGAGAAAGTTCAAATACTAGTAGCAGTATGGAGTCTATTGATTCTACTGATCAAGGGGGAGCTTTTGAAGGAAATGAACATTCTTCTTCAAGAGATACCACTAACATAGGGGGAGAGTCTAGCAGGAGTAATCTACCACCTGTTAGAAAATGGACAAGGGATCATATTGAAGATTTGATTATTGGTGATCCAAATAGTGGTGTTCGAACTAGAAGATCAATTCAAAATGAATGCTTGTATAGTTGTTTTCTCTCAAAGAATGAACCTAAGAAGGTTGAAGAAGCCTTACAGGATCCTAATTGGGTAATTGCAATGCAGGAAGAACTAAATGAGTTTGAGAAAAACAAAGTGTGGAAATTAGTACCAAGACCTAAAGACAGATCTATTGTTGGTGCAAAATGGGTTTTCAGAAACAAGCTAGATGAATCTAATATGATTATAAGAAATAAAGCAAGACTGGTGGCCAAGGGATACTCTCAGGAGGAAGGAATTGATTATGATGAAACCTTTACCCCTGTAGCAAGATTGGAAGCAATCAGGATGTTTCTTGCATTTGCAGCTCGTTCAAAGTTCAAGGTATACCAGATGGATGTAAAGAGTACTTTTCTAAATGGCAAGCTTGATGAGGAAGTATATGTGGAACCACCACCTGGTTTTGTTGATCCAAAGTTTCCAAATCATGTCTACAAACTTGATAAGACACTCTATGAACTAAAGCAAGCACCAAGAGCATGGTATGAGACTTTGTCTAAATTTCTTCTTGAAAATGGCTTCACAAGAGGTACAATTGACAAAACTTTATTCTTTAGAAAAGTGAAAAGTGATTTGCTTTTAGTTCAAGTTTATGTTGATGACATCATATTTGGTTCTACTAATGAAAAGTTGTGTGCTAAGTTTAGCAAGCTTATGCAGTCTAAGTATCAAATGAGCATGATGGGTGAAATAAATTACTTTTTAGGTTTGCAGGACAAATAGACTGAGACTGGTATTTTCATTAATCAGTTAAAGTATATAAAAGATCTTTTAAAAAGGTTTGACTTTCAAAATTGTTCAGCTGCAAAAACACCCATGGCAACAGCCACTAAGCTAGACTCTGATCCTAAGGGAAAGAGTGTTGATAACACTAGCTATAGAGGCATGATAGGTTCATTATTATACTTAACTGCAAGTAGACCAGATATAATGTTTTCTACCTATTTATGTGCAAGATTCCAAAGTGATCCTAAGGAATCTCATTTAATTGCTGTGAAGAGAATTTTTAGGTATCTCAAAGGAACTCCAAACCTTGGTTTGTGGTATCCTAGAGAATCTGATTTCTCCCTAATTGGCTATTCAGACTCTGATTATGCAGGGTGTAAAATAGACAGGAAAAGCACAACAGGTACAAGTCAATTCTTGGGAAACAGATTGATCTCTTGGACAAGCAAGAAGCAACAATCTGTCTCAACCTCAACTGCAGAAGCTGAGTACATTGCAGCAGGCAGTTGTTGTGCTCAAAATCAGTTGATGAATTATGGTATGACACTTAGTAATATTCCTATGTTTTGTGATAATACTAGTGCTATCAAAATTTTAGAGAATCCAGTTCAACATTTAAGGACTAAGCACATCGATGTCAAATATCCTAACCAAACCACTTGATGAGTCTACATTCATTAAATTGGTTAGTGAGTTAGGAATGTTAAATTTCTAGATCTTTAACATTTGCACAAGTAGCAAGGTATGTTGTTTAGCTTATAGATTTGGTATTCATATCAGTATCTATATTTGTCGTTTAGACTCTGAAGCTAATAACATTTTGCCTAGATAAATTATAGTATGAATAAACAAGTCATTAAGAACTAGACTCTGAATTCTTAGTCTCTGACTTAGTAATTTAGGTTCTGAATTACTTAGTTGTTTCGTTCTAAATGATTGTTGCATGTTTTGATAATTCAATATATTCATACTCATAAATGACTTCAATAAACAAGAAATAGACAAGATAGATCAAAATAAAAGCTTGTATTTTCATTAATCAAAAGCATTACATACATAGAAATGAAATACAATTTTTCTTTTTGCCTAATAGTTACTACTAATCTTGTTCTTGTCTAATGTTGTGGCTGTTGGAGTTGTCTCTTCCATGAATCTTCCACAATCAATTCGTCAACTCTCCAGAAATGCCAAAATCCATTTGGGGGATGCCGAGTACATCTGCTCTTGAATTCCTTCTCTGAGCAATTTCAAGCGGTAAGAACCGACTTGAATGAGAGCAGCTGACTCCTGGCATCTTAGAAATAAATTGCATCTCCATCAAGATCAACCCCAGACTCTTCACCAAATTCTTCATCCTCAAGGTGTGAAGAGATAAGAGGGAGATTTTGTTCAACTGGTAGATGTTCTAGAAGAGGATTTTCTACATTACATGGATCGATTCCTACAATATCAAGTTCGATGAGAAACGTCATCTCTTCAAAGAGATAGTTTATTTGCTCTTGATCATCAAGATCGTTGAACTTCTTAGAAGAGAGGAATCGAAAGTTAGGGTTCATGTGAATATCTGGGTTAAAAGCCATTGTGTTTGGAAAGCTCTTTATGTCTTTTACAGAGAGTGTTTGAGTGGTTTTTAGAATGGAGTAAGGCAAATGACACCAGGTTATTATATAAAAATTCGTGAGAAGCTGGACAGTCTTTTGAAGTATTCCAATGCAGCTATATCATTATTACTTCGCGCGTGACTGAACTTCTCATATTTCCAAGATACTTTAAAATCTAATCAAAATATTTTGCTTGGATTATTGGTGTTTATTTTTAGGAAAATATATGACATGCCACATATGCAACTCCATTTTAGTCTCTGAAAATCGGTTCAAATTCAAATTAGACCCTGATTTTAATTAAAATCAATTTTGGATTTTATTTCCAAAAATCATGGGTAATTACACTTTTTCAGGGACTGCCACCTGTCAATCTACGTGTGGACGTGGATTAGTGGGTCTGAAGGAATTTTGAGTATATTATTATTTTGAGACTCTGATTGTTATTGCTTTCTTCATATTTGAATTTTCTAAAGAAAAAACTGATTCAAGCTCTCAAAATCTCTAATAAGTTTCAAAGATTTCTCAAGTTCTTCTCAGATTCAAAATCAATGGCTGCTCAAAGAAGATTACCCAAGTCAGTTGCTTTCAAGTTTGGTGACTTCGACTTTATGACAAACAACCATGTTGCTGCAATCACCAACAAGAAAGGGGTATCAACTGATTTTCGCCCAGTGATGGATTTTATGGCAATTGGACCTTTGCGTTATGCACTGACAACATCTCCAGTGATTAATCAAGCTGCTGTTTCACAAGCTTGGGAGAATGCTGAGGTAGTTGATCCTGTTCAGGGTCAACCAGGTAAGATTGTTCTACACCTAAGACAAGATTCTTTTGATATTACTGAATCTGTTGTCAATTCAGTACTTCACTTACCTGTTAATGTGCCTTATGTTAGTGAACCATCTGATGATGATATTAGAACTATGTTATCTTCACTAGGATATAGTGGACCTTTAGATAACATGAGCCAGTTAAGGAGACCTTTTCTTAGAAAAGAATGGTCTTTCTTCTTTGATCAATTAGCTAAATGCTTTACTGGTAAATGTAGTTCTTTTGAACAAACTACTTCTGTTACTTCTCACATTGGATATAGTTTGCTTTATAACAGAGTAATTAACATTGGTCACATTTTATTGAATCAGATGAGTATCAAACTTGATCCTAATAAAAATAGAAGGAATATGGTTTATTATCATAGATTTATGCAATTATTTATCAACCATTTTATTCCTCATGCTAATCCCAGGTTTGGTAGACAACATTGTGTTCCTTCTTATGTACAGCAAAAGAGAATTTTCTCTGATATTACAAAGAAGGACAGTGAGAAGAATTCAGAGGAATTACCTGCAATGCATTATCCAAATCATGTTCAGGTATTTCTAAGAACTCATCTTCCTACTCTCTTTAATTCTTCTTTCTTTGGTGGTGAAATGATTCAGGAACCTCAATTGGAAGAGGACCCCCCTGTGTCTACCAAAGTAACCCAAGACATCACAGTCTCTGAAACAATTCAAGAACCAAATTTTGATCCACATCCTATTGTTTCAAAGAAACCAACCTCTGGTGTTTCTCAAAAGGCATCAGTTGCAAAGAAGAGAATATATGTAGCCCCTAGTTCTAGTAGTGAAGATGATGATATACCTCTTGATGAGAGAGAAGAATTGAAGGCTGCAATTCAACTTTCTAAGCTAGGTGAAAGAGGTGAAGGACCTAGTCACAGCCAGGCTGCAGTCTCCCAAAGGACTGTAGTTCTTAAAAAGGGAAAATAGTTACTAGGTACAGTCTCTCAAAAGGCTGTGTCTATTGAAAAAAGATCTCAACCAAAGATCACCACTGAGTCTGCACCTCTTGAGTCTTCTCAAGATAAATCTTTTGCTCACTATACCAGGAGAACAAGGAGAAAGATTCAATTATCACCTACACACACAGAGTCTAGTCCAACTAACATTTTGCAGGTCTCTAAGCATAAAGCTGTATCCAAGTCAGAATCTGACAAAAGAGGCCTTGATATTGATTCAAGTTGGGAAACCACTTTGACATACAGGATGGCTATGAAGCTTATTTCTATCAAAGTCAAGCTTTCCAGGCCTGTTCTAGACTTTCTGATTGAGAGAGTACCCAAACTTTCTCATCCTCAAGAATATGGAATTCTATGTCAAAGACTTGATCTTATGAAGATGCATTTCTATCAATCAATCAGAGGAGAATTGAGAAAGAAGTTTGGACTTTCTAAGCATGGTGCACTTCAGTCACTTCACACGTACTTGTTTCACAGGGATTTCATTGTTGAAGATGCTCCAGCTAAAGGTGAACAAAAAGAGGTAGTAGATAGTGGAATGCAGTCAACAGAAGATACTATTGCACCAGTGGTAGATAGTAGGATAGATCAGATCACAGTCACTACAACTCAAGAACCAGTTAGTCAGAGGTTGGATGACTCAGGAATTGTGATAGTTGATGTTGAAAGGTCTTTTGTGATGGCTGAAACTTCAATTGAGATACCCTATGATATGGGAGGAATGACTTTGATTTATTTTCCTGAAGATCAAACAAATATTGTTCAGTCAGAGTCTATCCACCTTGAGGGTGAGTCTCAGCAAACAACACTTAAAGACGGTGACATACTAACTATGGTGTCTAATGAAGTTTTACTGAAGACATCAGAGTCTAGTGTAGACCCTAAAAGTGGTATACTGGAGCCTGTAGTGTCTGAAAAGACAGTAGATGTTTGTAAGGGTTCAGAGACTGTAGCAGCTCACTCCATGGAGAAAACCTCAAGCCCCTTGCCATATGAGGAACCCTCTCTCCATGTGAGTTCAGGTATAACAACTTCTCCTAACCCCTATTTTTCTGTTGGTCATGAGAGCACTTATCCAAATTTGAGTGATACACTTGAAAAGATGGACATAGATCCACAAATTTAGAGGTTAGCTCCTGACCAGGCAAAAGGAGAGGTAGAAAGAGCGTTGGCTTTAGTAAGTCAAAGTGAGAATGAGGGTATGGATGATCAACTCTATAGTGAGGGAGAGAAATCTAGGATACAATCTTTTGATTTCTGGGATCAAGTATTTCCTGAATCTTGGTCTAAAAATCTTGGTATGGATGCTGGTACTTATTCTTTCATAAAGATGTATGAGAAACAGGACTTAGCCAAGCATAATTCAAAGCCTAAAGTTAGAGCACAGCAATATCAACAAAGGCTTGTGGATGCTATAAATCAAAGAGGACATAAGCTAAGGGAGTCACTTTCTCAGAATGTGCCAGAAGATTTACCTCATGATCCTAGTGTCCCTCTAAATGTGTTACCAATCTTAGCTAGGATTGAGACATTTGCAGAAGCTGATCACTCTATGGAGGAGTCAGAGTCTGTAACTGTTAATACACAGGATACTGGTGAAGGTCAGGATGTGAGTGCTGTTGGAAATTTGGCAATAGTACCTTTTACTTCAGTTTCAAATACTCCAGTTGCAGCTGTAAGTCATTCTACTCAAGTACCTTTACTTGAATATCATTCTACATCTGTAGTTCTTGATTCACAGGCAACATCATCTGCAAAGGTTAAAGACCCTTCCTTTGGTTATTTTGATCAACTGTGGCCTACTAATCTAGTAGAAGCTCATGATCTGGGTCTTGATTCTCTGAATTTCACGTTTATTCAACTGCTTCAAGCAAATGACAGAGAACATGCTCTTGAGAAAGCTACACCTTTGCATCTTGATTTCAACAATCAGATTGATGATACTAATTCTACTCATTCTGATGCTGAATCTGAAGAAAATGAGACATTTACTTATTGGGATCAAGATTTTCCTACTGAAGTTGGTCATAGTCAATTTGTTACTGATCCTGACTCTTTCACACTTATCAAACACATTGGTAAAATTGAGAGAACTAGAGCCAAGGACAAACTGGAATTCTTTAACAAGTATAGAATCTATCCAGATGAAGTATCAGATCCTACAGCATTAGCTCATACTAAGGGAATTGCTGAATTCAGTTATCAAACTGAGTTTCTTGTTTATTCTCATAAAATTTCGGATGCTGATCTTTCTTTTGTAAATCGGTCTGTTCAAGCTCTTGCTACTCAAGTTGCATGTATTGATACTACAATTCAAGCTACCAATGATTCTATGAAATTTGTATCTTCCGACTTTGAAGTCAATTTTTATAAGCACAAGACACTTATTGAAGGTGTTCAACAAACTCAAACAGATGTTCAACATCGGCTTTAGATATTAGAGGATAACCAGGTCACTATCATGGAAAATCAAGCTGTTTTGATGAATCTTATTTGTTCTCTCACTGAAACTCTTGGAGTACATGTTGCTGATGTCAAAAAGGGGGAGATAAAAACAATTAAGAGGAAACAAAAAGGAATAGTCATCAGAGATACTTGCAAGATAAGTCTGATAGAAGAGATAAGGGTGATGGTGGTGGCAGTGGTGGTCAGAATGTTGGGAGAGGAAAAAGTAAAGTTGGTACAGGCACTGATACTGGTAGATCTACTCAGTCGAGATCTAAAGACAAGCAAGTTTCTGGACAATCAGAGTCTGTAACAAAGAAAGCTAAAACACTTCAAGTACAAGATACTGCATCAATTCTTCTACAGGAACAAGTTGTAAAAGATGTAGTGTTAGGGACTACTATAAATTTGAAGAATGTAGGATTTACACAGGAGGAAGTGATGAAATCACAAGATGTTCAATCTACTACTTCTGGTGTTGAGAAGCAAGTTCATTCAAGTTCAAAGGAACCATCTTACTAGACTATGAGTCAAAATTTACAATCTCTAATTCCTAGAAAAAGGACTGGACTTGGTCATAGTGAGATTAGAAAGCATACCACAGATGTTACAAAGCTACAGGCTGATCCTCATTCACTCTTGGACGAGTTTGGTGAAAAGATGACTCAAAGACATCTTAATAAGTTGATTTCTGCACAGCTTGTTCAGAGAGTGAAGACATATCAAGAATATGATAGAAGAAGATGAATGGTTGATAAAGAAGAAACAAAAGTTTTTCTTGTATACTTCTTATCTGATGGTAGAGTGAGGTGGATGGATTTTTCTACGTTCTTATATCACAAGAAAGAAGAAGAGTTATCATATGTTCGATTCTTGTTACACAAAAATGCTAAAGTTACTCAGAACTGTAATGCATCACTTATGCACTGGACTGGTGAAATTGATAAATTGTTGAAGAGATTGTATGGAGCAAAGAAGGAGAATGCACCACTTTTCAAGCTACATTATGTTGATGATGATGGTAAAGACAAAGAGATTGAGTATAAGTCATTAAATATCAATGTTGATGATGGGGGATCTTTTGTCTTTTATCAAGCTATGGAAGGGAAGTATGATTCTGTTTCTATTGAAAATCTTAATCACTTCAGATACAGGCCAGACAAGTTAAGAGCTCTGCATTATCAAATCATTATTGATAATGATGACATGTTAGATCTGAAACAGAGTGTTGGTGAAGTCTTAGCCAAAACTGAAGATGTTTTGCTTGAAGAATTTCTCAAAGACAATTCACAGTTCAGAAGAATTAAGGCAGATTGAGTAATTGAGGTACTTATGTGACTTAACTTCATGTAAATATTAGATTCATGAATATTCTATTCTAGTTGCATTGTTAGAGGTTTTGACATCAACAACTCAGATTTATGCTTCATGTTATAAAGCATAAATAGGGGGAGATTGTTAGGAATAAATTCATGAGTTGTGATGTGTAGAATAGAATGAAATAACACTTCTTGTAATACCCTGATCTTATAAAGGGTTTATCATTTGATTAAGGATAGGGCTGTAATTCGAGCCGAGCCGGGCGGGTTCGAGCCGAGCTTTAAATCGAGCCGAGCTTTTTCTGACGAGTCGAGCCGGGCTCGTTTATTAAACGAGCCGAAAATCTCTGCCGAACTCGGCTCGTTTATTATACGAGTCGGGTCGAGCTACTCGCGAGCCCCTCACGAGTCGAGTCGAGTTCTGTTATACGAGTCGGGTCGAGTTTCTGTTAAACGAGCCGAGCCTAACGAGCTGTTAAACGAGCCGAGCCTAACGAGCTGTTAAACGAGCCTAACGAGTACAAGACAATATAGTAGTGTTCTATTAAGATCTCCAACCAAACTAATTTTTTATTTTTTGAAAAGTTGGGAATATCATTTAATTAGATATATCTTGACATCCGTATGGTTGGATCGTCGAAAAATATTCTTAAAAAAATGGAAACAATAATCTGGGACGAACCACTAGTTACGAGTACAAGACAATATAGTAGTGTTCTACTAAGATATCCAACCAAATTAATTTTTTATTTTTTCAAAATTTGGGAATATCATTTATTTAGATATATCTTGACATCCGTATGGTTAGATCGTCGAAAAATATTTTTTAAAAAATAGAAGCAATAATCTGGGACAAAGCACTAGTTACGAGTACAAGACAATATACTAGTGTTCTATTTAGATCTCCAACCAAATTAATTTTTTATTTTTTGAAAATTTGGGAATATCATTTAATTAGATATATCTTGACATCCGTACGGTTGGATCGTCAAAAAATATTTTTTAAAAAATAGAAGCAATAATCTGGGACAAAGCACTAGTTACGAGTACAAGGTAATATACTAGTGTTCTATTAAGATCTCCAACCAAATTAATTTTTTATTTTTTGAAAATTTGGGAATATCATTTAATTAGATATATCTTGACATCCGTACGGTTGGATCGTCGAGAAATATTTTAAAAAAAATAGAAACAAAAACGTTTTATATTTTTTATTATTTTTTTTGGTCAAATATTGACCCGGTCCATTTGACTCAGCCCAGCCCAGTCCAGCTTCTATTACATTTAACCCGGCCCAATTTTGTTAAAACCCTAATATGTCAGCCATCCATCTATAATTCTATATGATGAATTAATATCAGCCGTTGGTTAGTAAAAATATATATACAAAAGTAACAAAATGAACATTAATCTAATTCCCAAATTTTTCTTTAGTCGTACTGAGTACATTTCAATATTTCATCTTCATTCTTCAAGTCTTCAGCCCTAGTCGAGTAGTCGTACTGGCGACTGCACTGTGCAAGATCAAATTCAACAGAGCGCAAGATCAAATCAACTATTCAAGTGAGTTACCATAAATCCTAATTATATATATATGTACTATCTATGTTTAGTGCTGGTGGTCGAGTTATCGAGCCTCATCGCTCATGCTTGAAAACGGAAACAGTGGAAATGTTGTTATGCGGGGCTGATTGGGCAAGATCGCTCTATGGATTAAAAAAAACATGTCAGGTACTTGTTAATTTAAAGCCTTTAAATTTTACCTTTCAGATTAGTTTGAGTTGTATATTTACTTAATTTGCTGTGATATAATGATTTATAATCTTTTATTAGTAAAAGCAAATAAAGCCCGTGGAGATTAATTTGTATCAGTAATTTTGGCTGGTCACTCACAAGTTACAAGGTATGTATATATTACTCTCTAAGTGTAAATTTATAGAAGTTCTGTCAAAGTGAATTTTTCATCTGTATCCTCGACTTTATGCTTTATTATATATACTGGTGGCAGCTGTGATTCTATTTTTTTTCGGTGGGAATAACTGATAATCTGATATTGATTACTAAAAGCATCAAGGTTTCAAAACAGAATCCTAAATCAGATCTGTATGGGATACGATATTTACATATAATGCGTTTACAGCAAAAGTCAATACTTTTTGTAAGCTAAAAAAAAAGATTTGGAAATGAAAGGAATTACAGGCAGGGTTTCGATAATGGTTTCAATTGTCAGAATTTTAAAATATTCTGTATACATGTTAAAACCACTTTAGCTGCATTGCACAGATGCTATGCTTTAAACCTTTAACACTGAATTAAGCATAGTTAAAGACTGTAGTTTCGATCCTTGATTTTCATTTTTACCAGTTTATAGCAAATGATGTTCATGCTTGGCGTGCCATATACAAGTTTCTACTTGTCATCTGCTTGCTGTTAAAGGATTAAGCCTCGAACAAATAGGCATCTTGTAATTTAACAAAAAAGCTCATAAAGACGCTCATTCTAACAAAACTTGCTAGTCATGCTTCTTGATATAAATCCTGAAATGTTACTCTAGTTTCAGTTATCCCTCTCCATCTAATCAACCCCATGCAATTTGTCCTTTATCTTTTCCATGAATACCTTATTTTTGGTCCTTCAAAATGTGGTGGAAGCTTCATATTGTTGTTGTACTGACCTGGCCAGTGACCTATTTCTTAGGTCTATTATTGAAAGCCTTTATTCTTTTTAGGCGTTAATGCTTCTGCATTCCTTACTTCATTGCATTTTTCCACTAGAGTTGATACGTTTCTGTGCTCAGCATCCTTTTTATATTTATTGATCATCTTATTCATGATCCTTTTTTTAGGCCCCTTTCTCCTTGTCAATAGAATGATGGCAACTTCTGGACTTCTGGACTGCTGGTGCTTGCTTTTGTTACTGGAATCTGGAACATTGGATGATGGCAACTTTTGCTAGTTCTTTTGCTGCCTTGCTGGTGCTAAACCAGAATTCAGATTTCATTAGTTTAGTCTGTTTAGACATTTTATGAATTATCAATGTAATGATTAATGAAGTCTGTAGTCTGTATACTCATGTAAAATGATCAGGTATTCAAGTAATCAGGTGCAAGTGCCTACCAAGTGCTAGCCTAGCTGCAATGTTATGTATATATGATATATGAATTAATATATTTTTTGCAAAATTTTTAAACGAGCTCGAGTTCGAGCTCGAGCCGGGTCGAGTTCGAGTTTTCGAGCCGGGTTTCATTCGAGTTCGGCACATACCCGACCCGACTCGTTTATATAAACGAGCTTGAAACCGTTACCGAGCTCGACTCATTTACGAGTTCGAGCCGAGCCGGGTCTTAATAAACGAGTTCGAGCTCGAGCTGCTCGCGAGCAGCCCGACTCGAATTACAGCCCTAATTAAGGAGATATCAGTTCTTCAAGATCTGCAGAAACTTTGAACGGTACTTGATCAGAGACTAGAGTCACGGACTATGAGTTCCCAGGGACTATGACAGACCCTGACTGAAGCTGCAGAATTGGAAAGTGCTATTCTATAGGATCTGATATTCAGAAAATGGAAAGAAGTGTGCATGAAGAAAGGAATCGACTATCAGTGGAAACTATCAACTAGACGGCAGGACATTACCATGTATTAATCATTACTTTCTGTTATTAGTTGATAGGTAGCATTATAAATACTCTCTCTATAACATTGTAATGTGTGTGAGATTTGTGATCATCGTGAGTATACGAGTGAACAAACAGAGAGAGATTTGTATTGAGAGCAGCTGCTAAAGGTATTGTACACCTTTGGTAGAGTTTGTATTTGATTTTATTAATACAAACAGTTTGATTTATTCGTTTGTTCTTGTTTATCTAATCAAGTAAAAATCAGACACGATTACATAACTTGTATTCAACCCCCCTTCTACAAGTTATTCGAGTTAACATATTTATACATGCAAAGAGTATCATAATTTGTATTATGATTATTATGAACTTAAACCCTCTTTGAATAAATTCAAGATTGATTCTACATGTATAAATTCTGATAAAAAGTATGTTAGCACAAACTCTGATAAGACTTCTGCTGCAAAAGCTAACAGACTTAATAAGGCCAAAGGATCCAAGCAAGTCTGGGTCCTTAAAACTAATCATTAGTGGTTTTTGTGATTGCAGGGTAAGAGGAAAATTATCCTTGTTCTGGACAGTGGATGCTCAGGACACATGACTGGAAATAAAGCCCTGCTATCAGAATTTGTGAAGAAAACTGGCCCAAGTGTTTCTTATAGAGATGGCAACATAGGAAGGACTCTGGGATATGGCAATATCAATCTTGGGAATGTCATCATTGAAGTTGTAGCTCTAGTCTCAGGACGCAAACAAAATCTGCTAAGTGTGAGTCAAATCTGTGACAAAGGTTATCATATGGATTTTTTTGAAGAACACTGTGAAGTTATAAGCAAATCTACAGGCAAAATTGTTCTGAAGGGATACAGGCATGGTAACATTTATGAAGCCCAGCTTTCAATAAACTCTGAAGGCTCTGCAATCTGTCTACTGAGTAGAGCATCAATTGAAGAAAGCTGGAACTAGCACAAGAGACTTTCTCATCTAAATTTCAACAGCATTAATGAGCTAGTGAAGAAAGATATTGTGAGAGGATTGCCCAAATCAGTTTTTACTCCATATGGCCTATGTGACTCATGTCAGAAGGTAAAACAAAGGAAAACTTCATTCAAAAGTAAGACTGAATTTTCAATTCTTGAGCCATATCACTTATTGCATGTTGATTTATTTGGTCCAGTAAATATAATATCTATTGGAAAGAAAAAATATGCTTTGGTTATTGTTGATGAATACACCAGATATACATGGGTGTATTTCATGCACAAGAAAGAAGAAACTGCATCAATCTTAATAGAGCATGTCAGACAACTGGACAAAGGATCTAAGCATACAGTGAAAATCATAAGGAGTGATAATGGCACTGAGTTCAAGAATGTAGCCAAGGAAGAGTTTTGTAAAGAAAATGGAATAAAGCAAGAATTCTCTACACCTGGAACTCCACAACAAAACGGAGTAGTAGAGAGAAAGAACTGGACTCTCATAGAAGCTGCAAGGACCATGCTTGATGAAGCAAAGCTGCCAACTTACTTCTGGGCTGAAGCTGTGCAAGCTGCTTGTTTCACACAGAATGCTACACTCATAAACAAGCATGTTAAAACACCATAAGATGGTGAAAAATAAGAAGCCGAACCTGAAGTACTTTCATGTGTTTGGATGTAAGTGTTTTGTTCTTAAGACTCATCCTGAACAGCTTTCCAAATTTGATTTAAAAGCTGATGAAGGAATCTTTGTTGGATACCCACTATCCACAAAAGCATTCAGAGTCTACAATCTGAGAAAAAAAGTGGTCATGGAATCTATCCATGTGTCTTTGATGATAAGAAGATAACAGGACTTGAAGATTTTGATGAACATGACCAGCTGAGATTTGAGAATGAAGAAATAAATGTTGATCTACAAAATTCTGATACTCTTTCAGACTATATTGTTCAATCTATACAAGTAGATCAGACTGCAGCACATATTGAGGGGGAGCAAGTGAACGATGAAAATGAACCCCAATCAAGTGAAGAAACATCAGAGAATGCATCTACTGCTAATGATTCATTAAACTTTGATTCATCAAACTCTGAAAGCAATAGCTCAGGGGGAGCAAACAATGATTTTGGATCTACTAGTCATCAAACTCAACACAATTATGAACTTGGGGAATCATCAAGATCAAATATGCCGAGACAAAGGGTATGGAGTAGAGCGCATCCCTTTGAATAGATCATTGGTGAACCGGACACGGGTGTACAAACTAGAAGAGCAACACAGAATGAATGCAATTTCGCAGGATTTCTATCTCAAATTGAACCTAAAAAGGTTGATGAAGCTCTTGATGATCCAGATTGGGTAACTGCAATGCAGGAAGAACTCAATCAGTTCGAAAGGCAGAAAGTTTGGAAGCTGGTGCCAAGACCAAAAGATAAATCTGTAATTGGCACTATATTGGTGTTTAGGAATAAACTGGATGAAAATGGTATTGTTACGAGGAACAAGGCTCGATTGGTAGCAAAGGGTTACTCTCAAGAAGAGGGAATTGATTATGATGAAACCTATGCTCCAGTTGCAAGGCTTGAAGCAATCAGGATGTTCTTAGCATTTGCTGCACACTCCAACTTTAAGGTTTTTCAGATGGATGTGAAGAGTACATTTTTGAACGGAGATCTAGAAGAAGAAGTCTATGTTGAACAACCCCCTGGGTTCGAAGACAAGGAATTTGAAGGTTTTGTATACTTTCTCTTCAAAGCTCTCTATGGTCTCAAGCAAGCTCCTCGAACATGGTATGATACTCTCTCCAAGTTCTTACTTGAAAATGGTTTTACAAGAGGTATCGTCGACAAAACTCTCTTTCATAAAAAGCATAAAAACGATATAATTCTGGTGCAAGTATATGTGGATGATATAATATTTGGTTCTACTAATGATTTGCTATGCAAAAGATTTGATAAGCTAATGCAGAGTAAGTACGAGATGAGCATGATGGGTGAGTTGTCCTTCTTCCTTGGACTTCAAGTTGTTCAGAAGCTTGATGGTATTTTCATCTGCCAGTCAAAATACATAAAGGATCTTATGAAGAAGTATGGGATGGAAGAAGCAGCTACTGCCAAGACCCCGATGCCAACTGCTGTCAAGCTTGATCAAGACAAATCTGGTAAGTCAGTTGACATCATGAAGTATCGAGGTATGATCGGCTCTCTCTTATACTTAACTGCTAGTAGACCAGATATTATGTTCGAAACTTGTTTATGTGCTAGATTCTAGGCTAACCCTAAAGAGTCACATCTTATAGCT
Source organism: Saposhnikovia divaricata (assembly GCA_036435485.1). NCBI lineage: Eukaryota > Viridiplantae > Streptophyta > Magnoliopsida > Apiales > Apiaceae > Saposhnikovia > Saposhnikovia divaricata. The sequence goes on from CM071599.1 coordinate 213,587,856, forward strand.
GTTAAACGTATTTTCAGATACCTTAAGGGAACCCCCAATCTTGGGATTTGGTACCCTAAAGGAACAGGTTTTGACCTAGTTGGCTATACAGATTCTGATTTCGCAGGTTGTAAGATTGATCAGAAAAGTACTTATGGAAGCTATCAGTTTCTAGGAAGAATGTTGGTATCTTGGTACAGCAAGAAGAAACACTCAGTATCCACCTCGACAGCCGAAGCAGAATACATTGCGGCAGGTAGTTGTTGTGCTCAGATCCTGTGGATGAGGAATCAACTTCAGGACTATGGACTCATGTTGGACAAAATTCCAATTCTATGCGACAACACGAGTGCCATTGCCATTTCCAACAATCCAGTTCAACATACCAGGACTAAGCACATTGATATCAGGTATCATTTCTTACGAGAGCATGTCATGAATGGAACTGTGGTATTATATTTTGTTCCCACAGATCAACAAATTTCAGACATCTTTACTAAACCTTTGGATGAATCCACTTTCTCCAGGTTAGTTGGTGAACTTGGGATGTTAAATCTGTCTAATTAATTTTGGATAATCAATAACTGCAATTTGTTATAAGTTCACATGTATTTTAAATGTCCATATGTTTAGGACTTGTGAATTTATTTGCATCCAGTCCTCATATTACAATTATCTCTATATTAATTACCATGCTTATAAATGCTATATTTTATGGTAATTAGTTAGCAAATAATTGTGTCAATTGTAGCATAATTAAATAAATATTTTATTGACATATATCAATTAATGATACTTTTGTTTATTTAATTAAGAGTTTGTCTGATTATTGTGGAATAATTCTTGAATTATTGATTGGTTATTTTAAATCCACAATAATTAGAAATAATAATTGTGTATGTGTGTGTGTACATAGGCTGATAGGTTTCGGTGATAATATGTTTTTTCGGCTGACAGGTTTCGGTGATAAGATGTTTTTCGGCTAAGTAGGTTGTTAGGTGAGAAATTATTGAGCGGTGTAATTTTTCAAACATAACCTGTCACGCTCTCACCTAACCTACTAGTCCTTGAAACCTTATAAATGATGAGTTTTTGTTTGTGTTTAACATCATCATTTTTCAGATATACAGAGCATATACACACAACTGAATATTTTGAGCTTTGATCGGAAAGATCTCTCAATCTAGCTGGTGATTTTTAGAGCGGATTTCATATTCTTGTTATACGCACTAACCCTTGTTTTTGAATTTCCTCAAAGTTTTCAAAATGGCATTGCAGGGAAGTTTTTTTAATTGCTAAAGTTAATCCTATTTCCATTCAGCAAATCGAAACCATTCAGGATGAGCAATTTCGGGCTTGGACACAATTTCTGAATGAACATTCATTAATTCGTTATGCTTTAGTTACACCAGTGCAGCTTAACCATGATGCATTGTGTGAATTATATTGCAGTGCGGTTAACACTTCTGGACAGGACGGGTGTGCAATCACATATCGACTGTTTGGTAGGTCGATTAGGGTCACTGAACGAGATGTTAATCGAATTCTCTATTTTCCTATGGAAAATCTCGTTTCTGATCCTACACCTGAACAGATTGAAATGTTCTTTCGTTTTATAAGGTACCAAGATGGCAATTTCAATACTGGTAATCTTTCTAGAACGTTTCTAACCAAGTATTGGAATTTTTTCTTTCACACTCTAAACCATGTTTTTTCCGCAGATAGAACAAATCAAGATCGAATACCTGAATTTATTCAAAAAATAGGGTATGCGATCGCCAATAATTTGAGGATTAATTTTGGAAAAATAGTGCTTGGTCAAATCATTTTAAAGATGAAACACTTGAGAACAAGAGATGTTCGGACTCAAAATGTCAAATGTCTATATCCAAGGTTTCTACAGCTAATATTAAATGATTTTTTGAATGATGAAGACAGGGTACGCTTGGAAAATGGTCAAAAGGTGGAATGTTCTTACATGAAGAAGAATGTAATTAATTACATAAGCAAAAATAACTATACGGATATGCCTACAGTCCTAACTGAATATCTAAAGACTGTCCCACTTCCGTTGTTACAAGACCAGTGAGAGCAGGTATACGTCAAGGTAATATTTCAATGCATGCTATTCCAACCTCTGTATTCCCTATCGTGTCACAGGAAATACAGTTTCTACAGCCCTTAGTGGCCATCTTACCCGACCAAGAGCAGGAAATCCCACCGACTCTAACACAGGCCGAAGAGCCCATTCTACAAATGCAAACACAACAAACTCCTACACCTCAATTGTCACTTAAACGACCAGTCATCCACATTATTGAGGGAGATAGTGCCTTGGCAGCACCACATAAGGAGTTAGTTACATCAGCTGCTCTACCTCATTCTAAACGGAGTAAACCCAATCAACCTGAGGTAACAGCAACTGTTAGTGAAACAATTCCTTCTTATCCAATGAATGAAAATGTAAATGAGGTTGAATTGATGGGAGCAACTATCTTGAGTTCCATTTCATGGAACATGAGAGTGGTTGATGATCTTTCTAAAGATCAAATGCCTTCACAGGCATCCGAGGTGGAATTACCTACCTCAATAACTGCTGGTGAATCTTCCATTTTATGGAAAGATCCATCGGTAGGTGGTTCTTTTATAAACCAAGTGTCTTCACAGACGTACGAGGGAAACTTGGGTTTTGTGCCATTTAATCGATTCAAGTTTAACCTCCTAGAGGGAAAATCTCTGGATTTCTTTCGAGATATACCACTCTTTACCAGTGGTCGGCAACTCGCTTCACGCGAGGAGGAAAGCTCACGAACTTTCATTACACCATCCATGACCTCTGAAAAAGGGGCTAGGATGATTTCATTTGCAGGTACACATATTGGTGGAAGCTCTGGAGGAGAGTTGAGGGAAACACGAACAGAACATGCAAGTGTAACCCAAACCACTAAACTGAGTGAATATAGAGTGTTGAGTGAAACACCTGCAGAACGTGTGAGTGAGCAACCTACTCAACCACATGCACCTGTAACCAGAAAGGAATACAACAGACTCTTTATACGGGTCCAAACAATGGAGAAAGAGTTGTCAAATACCTTTAAGTCCATTGCAGAAATAAAAAATTTGCAACTGATTCAGCATGATGCATTCCAGGTTCAATTAAGTTCCATGGCATCCCAGTTTAGTCATGCAATTAATTCCTTGGTGAAGATAGCTTCGTCCAATTTACCAACTCCACATCCTACTATTCTGGAGGATAACCCAACTGAGGGGGAGAAGGTGGATGGGCAAAAAGCTACTAGGCGTAATAAGGGCAAAGAAAAGGTTGTTGACACGGAATTAACTTTATTTTGGGAAAGAAAAAGCTAATTGGAGTATTATTGCTATGTGGAAAGAAAGCAAAGGCAAACTTGAAGATATGTTCAGTCTACAAGAACAATTGTCTTGCACTTGGTTAATTTTAGAAATCTAGAAAATGTATATATATGATCCAGAATGCACTTTAATATTATTTATCTTTGAACTTTATTTTTTTTTTTTGTATCAGTTGAGTTATCCTCTAGGAATTTGCTTGTCAAACCCTAACAATCAAATAGGGGGAGATTGTAAAGCATAATGTAATGTAATATGTAATAGAGGACATATATAACTCAACTAGGATAAAAGATAAATAATATTAACTCGATACAGGGATCGTGAAATTTGAAGAACAGGCACCGACAAGGATCAAGTCGCTGAAAGAAGTTCATTAACATGATCAAGCCTCAGTGACAGAATAAGATGTACAGATGATTCAGTTGAAGGGCCAAAAGATTCCATGTACTTATATTATTTGAAAATACTGCTGCAGGCTAATCAATTGGAATGTAACGAATGTGTGAAGATCAAGATCAGTGCTAGTCACTTGTGATCCAGACCAGTGCACTAAGTGTCAGCACATACGAGAAGGATCAACACATTAATTCACAGAAAGAATTGCCAAAGCCCATTGACGATCAAGGACAGACATAATATCTCAAGCAGAATATTTGAAACAGAAGAGAGAAGCCCAAAAGAAGCAGCCAAAAATAGTAATACTATGCAAAGTTACTATACATGATTACTATGCAAGGTTACTATGCAAGATTACTATGCACAGTTACTATGCAGGTTACTGTGTAAATAGTAGTTACTATGCAAATAGTAGTTACTATGCAAAGGTTACTATGCAGGTGGGGCCCACAGAAGAAATTTTTTTAGCAGACACATTTTGGTTGGTGAAATAGTGGTTACTATGTAGGTGGGCCCCACATGAATAGTATAGCATAATGCAGCATAGTAACTTTCTATAATCTATAAATAGGCCTGCTGTATTTCATTTCAAAACACACCTCAACACACAACTTTCTCTTCTCTCTCTTATATATCTTTTCTGTGTAAGCTGCTAGACAGTCCATCTAGTAGGAAAGCCGGCTTAGCCCGCTTTCAGGAAGTGTCGGGTAGAAGGTCCTCGTGCCTAAACTATCCTTAGGAGTGTTTGATTTTGTAGCTGATCCATAGGATTAGATTGTGTAGCAAACCTCCGGGTTTTATCTATTCAAAGATATTTCCCAAACAGTTGTGTTATTTCGATTCAGTATTTTTGATCTCATATTCACATCAAAAATCGAAATATTTCTAAATAACGTATTCAACCCCCCTTATACGTTATTCCGGACCTAACAGACCACACTCCTGGACCATTCAGCTGCGGCCCTAGAGTCGCCCACAGCTGTATCCCTGTTGCATAACCCCCAATCCACAGTGAAAGGGGTGAGATCTTCATCAACAGGAACGGGCCTTTCCTGAAGGAAGGAAGGAACGCGCTCCACTGCGGGAGTGGTGTCCTCAGTCCTAGGCCTTTTAGCCCTCTCTCTCACCGTTACTACCCCAGTAGCAGCAGCGGCTTCCCTTCTCTTAAAAATGGCCCCCAGGGCTGCCTTAGCTGCAAAATGAAAGCTAAGAGTTAGAAAACAAGTATGGTATAAAGAAAAAATAGGTAAAGAATGGGGATTTCAAGTTATTTACCCTCGGGGCCCAAATCACTAAGCTCATGGGCTTGCAGTGAATCCTCAGAAATCAAATTTGCACAGTGAAGAGGAGAATATTTATTTATATAAAATATAAAAGATATTGTATTTTATGTGAAAATTGAAATTGAGTAGTTTTTGGAAAAAAGAAAAGGTAACATGTTTTACATGAAAAGGGAAATTAATTAGTTATTGAAAATTATAATATTATAATATTATTTTATTAAATAGAATGGCGGACAAAAAAAAGTTAAAACAATTAAAGAATAAAGTGCAGTTGCCAAAATATAAGTATCGTACCTGAAAAAGGAAATTAATCAGCTATTAGGAGAGATTTTATATATATTTAAGTAAGGGTAATTAAGTAAAAACAATTATTAGGAGAGATTTTATATATATTAAATAAGGGTAATGAAGTAAAAACAACAGGTACCGTACCGATCAACCGACCGACCAAACTTTTAAAGTTTCGGCTATTATAATATAGTATATGTTTAAAACTAATAATATAAAATCTTAATGTAAATTTGTTATTGACGGGATTCAAACCTTGGATCTTTAGAAGAAGGGCTTTCGAGTGAGGGGGAGTGTTAACATATAATATAAGATCCATATAAGGCCTCCCTCTAACACCTGAAGGTTTTAGATGAGTTGATTACTTAACACCAGCGTAATACTCATCTTAAAATTGGATAATAGGATATACGCATTTTATATATGAGTAATACACAATACACTTTTCATATATGAGTAACAGTCATATAATACGCATTCTCAGTTGAAATAATACCTATTACGTATCCCAAATCGGAATTATACATACAAAATATTCGATCGGGTTTTTGACGACGTTGCAAATCACCACCACAATCTCAATTCCTCTCTCCCCCCTGACTCCACCCTTCTCTCTGATCCAACTCTATCCTCTCGATCTCTTTCTCTTTTTCGTTCGTTCTCACTCTCTCTTCAACAGGGATGTTTACAGATTGGTTTGGTCCATATTTTTTGTTTTTTCGAACCAAACCAATATAAACGGCTTTCGAAAATCAAAACCAAACTAGATCAGTTTGATGTGAAGACCAAACCAAACTAGACCATTGAAGAATGAATTGGTTTGGTTTCGAACCACAATAGAACTTTATAACATATTATTTTTTTAATTTTTGTTAAAGTTAAAATCAAATTTGATTTAAATAAATATATATAAAGTAAAATTTAATACATATTAATATTATACACTACATATATGTATTACTATATATATTTATCAATGTTTACATTACATACTATAAATTATAATCTTAACTTATAACTATCTATTAGAATTTTTAACTTATTATTATATAACGGCCTAGTTTGATTTAATTGGTTTTAAAATATTGAAAATCATAACCAAACTATTTATGTATAAACGATCCGGTTAACTGAACCACTAACAATGGTTTTTACGATTTCAATTTGTGTTGGTTCAAATTATTGTGGTTCGATCCGAATTCACGATTTGACGAATTTTTTGAACACCCTTATTCTTCGATGACACCGCTGAATTGATATATATTCATTTTCTAGGTATTACGCATTTTAAATGGGGATATTAGGTGGATAATTATGATTAAATAAATGAAAAACGTTATTTTGGTAATAGTATGACGAATTTGTGATAAAATTGTCATTTTTTCTTTTTTAATATACAAACATCAAGGTTTGAAAATCGAACTGAATGAAATTTGAAGGTTAACTATTCTTTTAACAAAATAAATTAAGCAAAAGCAGTCCGTATGAACTCACAAGCTTCATATTCATTCGACACAAATTTCACTCTTTTAGTGGGTGTTGAAGCAAAATATGCATATAAATAATTTGAAAAAATAATAAATGCGCCTTCATAAATTATTTAAATTTCTTTAAATTAGTTGAATTTTTTTATTTTTAACTTTTCAAATAGAGTAATAAACACCACATTTCTTTTCACTACTTTTTTGATCTTTTCTATTAAATATCTATAATATTATGTGATTTTCTTCAACACAGGTCTCAATTTTATACTGCTCTATTCACAATCAAAAATTAGAAAATTTTGGCCTACCTGAAATGTAAAATTAGACCAGGGCCATATAACAACTGCTAGCACCCGATTTACACGCAGGTCTATTTTGAAATTTGCATTGCAGATGCTTCAACTCAGATTCTAAAATTCTGTACTGCTCGTTTATCCTTTGTCATAAATATACAGCTAAAAGAATATTTTTTAATCTATTTTACTATCAAAAGATAACTTTAATAAGACGGCAGCTCAAGTACTAAAAACAAACTCACATTTTGCCTCTTGCAATCCCTAATCCTTTCTTGTTAACTATAACCTTGATGATTCAGTACCTCAAGCTTATATTGTAATCACATTCTTCAATTTCATATATTTCCTTTCATAAACGGTTCAAGAAGCAGATCACCATATGCTCTGCTGCCGATATTATCTAACAAAAATCTGTTTCGGACACTGAACCTACTGCTCTTAAAGCAACTGTGGAAGTAGAATGCAGATGCAAGGGGAACTACTATGTTGAAATATTCATCCCAAATGCACAGTCAAAGTCTTCGATTTGACTTTATCATAGCCATTACTAGTTTGAAAATTGTCGGTCTCCATCCCGCAAAGAATATAACAGGGCAACTGTACACTGCTCACTTACAAAACCACCCAAGGAAATAATCATCTAAACAGAGTCTGTGAAATGTACAAAGAGAAATTTATAGACAGTATAATCCAATTCATACACTTTCCCTTCTCATTGCATTTTTATTATCCTGCAAATCAAAACACAAAAAATCAACAAATTATTTGACCATTTGGAGGGCCTGGCCGCCTGGTTCCATAAATAATGTAATGGTGGAAGTTCAACTAATTCAGAAGCTCACTTAATCAGCAAGTTGCACAATTTTTTATCCTCCGTTCAAAGTCTAACTAAGATTCCCCACATTGCAAAGTTTTAGTCAGCAATCATTAACACCCACATTGCAATCCCCGATCAATTTATATCCAGACACATACTAGAATATATGTAGCATCGCGGACAAACTTACATTTATTGGCTGAAAGGATTTGCTGATGGATGGCTTCAGCAAACAAGCACTGGCAGATCCACCCTCACCAAACCTTTGGTTCTCACTCTGCATATATTTGATTGAAAAAAATGACAACTGACATGTTACCACTTATAACTTTACAACATGTTTATGAAATTTTAAAATTGAACAAAATGTGTATGTATATACATCAAAAGCGAGAGAGAGTATAACACAGCACCTTGACAGAGTATAAGCTATCTTTTAATTTAGTATTTCAAGACAACCATTAATTTTCTGGTCCCACTCAAGAGAAACTCTAGTGAAGCATAGTTTGTTGGACACTCTTTCAAAGGATTCCTGATGCATGTATGTCCTTACTTTAATACAGAAACTTGTTTTAACTTTTAATATTGAGTTGGCAAAACAAATGAATGGAAAGCCTACAAACTCAACCCAACTCAGCTCCACAAAACTAATTTAGTAAACTCTATGTAAACTAGTCCAACAGGTAGATCTAGTATTAACCAAAATTTCAACATGTTGCAGGATAGATCTTCTCCTATAATTACTAAAGTTTGTTCCATAGAGAGCTTAGCTAATTGTTTAAGATGATGCCAATTGCCATTTATCACTTCAACCAGTGACAAATTTGTCATGATGTTCGCAAGGACAATATTGGTCAATTGACTGCCCTTATTCTACTGACCAAATTTTACAACACAGACATATATAGCAGTTAACTTGTACGGTGGAGCACTAATGTACAGTTTGTATGAGAGGACACAACATGATCAAAACAGATACGGCTGTGCTGCTAAGTAATATTCGTAGCATTACCAACACTATAGTTACTATGTAATGTAGACATCAAGTCCAGAGATCTGGTTCGAGATACGGTCGTTCCAGTGACGAGGGCTCGAGCATGAGGTTAACAACATGCTTAATCATCTGGTCCAGAAAGTGCCAGTACAAGAGAAACACTGGTCTAGCTATCAAAATTGATTCAGAATATAACAATTTTCTTAGTAAATTTAAGGTTATTAATTTCGGAATTGTTAGGAATCTAACAACTTCCCTAGTTAATTTAGATATATATTTCCGAATTCTTGTAGGACTTATATGCCGATTACTGAAGAATTTTCGAATTACTGTAGGATTTCTTCTATGTTTAAAAATAACAGAATTCTAGCAGTTTTAGGATTTGTATTTTTCATCAATATAATGATGCTGTAAGTAACGTCATTTTAGGATTAATCACTAAGCAAGAAATATAAGGGTTAGCACTAAAATGAACATAATCCTTCAATTTTGAAGGATTGTATACCGAACATATAATACGGTCAGGGCTCAGGAAGCTGCAACTGTTTTGGATCAAAACAAAATGAAAGGAATCGAAATAAGTAGCTTATTATGTTTTTCTATCAAGTTTCTAATCAGGTAATATTCTACTTTAGAAAAACATAACTTCACTATTAGATGATAATTAACTGACAAACTCGGATCTCAAAAATAAACATCTAATTAAATTCCGAAAAATTCGTCTACCACTGAGCGAAGTGAAGACACGGGATGAAACATATGAAGTCTTAATAATATCATAATAGTGAACTGGTAAACAATTTGTCTGGAACCAAACTTAGATTATTTTTCAATGCATTGTTAAATTAATTAATTAATTATACAGTTACTACTGTCCAGTATTTAGAGTTTAACAATGATTTGATATAATACATGAAACATACAATGCTTTCCCTACTGGATTGTTTAAAACTTCTATATCAGCGGATTTGGTTTACCATAAACTGAGAGTATATTGTCCTGGACACACTATTACATTATCCACGACTCGTGCATTGCCGGGTATCACCCGGTCCACATTACTAGATTTCTAAATTTACAACATTTATGTCCGATAAACTAAGGGGTAACAATAACTAGTTCCACCAGGTGAAAACTGGCATCCACCCAGATGTACACTGAAGAAACAACTTCAACCTAATTTGGTTGATGGTTAATGTTAAACTTGATGCTAATAAACTGAGGAAACAAGATTTAAATTCCTTTATCATCCAATAAACGATAGTTATAATAAAATACCAAGTGATGTCTATCACATGGTTTGGGAAAAATACCTTACCCTGAATGAGTATCCATGCTCTTGACCATCCTCAAAAAGAGATGAGTAATAGGCTGGATCATATATAGAGCCTCCTAGAACATCATCAGAGCCTGAGGGCTGCCTCACAACAACAGGAGTTGAAGGATTTATAAAACTGTTTCTCAGATCCTGATCCACCTCTAGGGGATTGCTATGGTCTACATGTGAAACACCCAATCTGTACATCTGAATCCACAGTAACGATGAGGATACCCTTACAGAGAAACCAACAATTTGCATTAAAAGAGTAAGCTTCACTGAGAAGATAACTAGCTTCCCATAATTCTCTGAAGATATAGTCCTGTATATAAAGAAAACAGTGTTTCATAAGAATTCTATTCCAAGACTATACAAAGTAGAATCCATTATCAACAACTGAAGCTTATATATTGATATACTGATTATGGTGTCAAATATTTTATTCCATATTTTTACCAGCAGCATTTGCTTGTCTGTGATACTGATGCAGATATGTGCACTCTATCCAGTTGGTGCTTTATTATGATGCATGGTGACTATGCAGTTAAATCTAACATGAGCAAGGAATTGCCACCCATACTAGAGTACTGTTCATATGTCTATACGCATAAGGAGAATTTTAATTTATAACGTTTAGCATGTTCGTTCTAGATACCAAAAATTTAGGAAGCATCACAATAAATAAACCTAATAAGGGTGAATTATTTCCAAATCCACACATTAAAATGTGCGGGGGCTAAGAATAGCAATATATCCTTGTACAGACTAAAACCAAGGTTTTTCGAAGATAATTTCGAAAAAAATTATACAACTACAGAGCCCAAGAACTGAATCCGAAGACTAAGCCTCCATTCTTAGATACTTACAATTCAAATGTTCTTTGTTGACTTGTACCTTTAGTTGTCGTATGTGGAGGATTGCAATAATTATAAGCCAACTCCATAAATAATATAAGCATATGAATTTAGTTGTTTGTAAAGTGCACTTAATGTATGTCAGACCACTTTTAGAATTTAATTCAACAGTTCATAAAGTATGACTTCAAATATCAAACTCTCTATTTCTTTACATTTTGTGTCATCCCTTTAAAAATATATGAGGGCATTAGTATATAAGGTATAGAATAAGGGGAAAAAAAGTCTTAAATCTTATCATCTTCCTCTCCAAAACTCCTCGCTGCCATTGATAACTTTTTGACATATATTTTAAGCCCAAATCTCTCATTCTTGTTCAAATGAAACCAAATAATTCGAATTGAAAAATATCGTCCCTTCCTCCACTACAAATTGATATAGAAAATTTATTATATATAATTTTACTAAATCAAAAAATTATGATGTCCATAACAACTAATGTGTATAAAAGTCCATCATACAAATCTAATTTCCAAGAATCTAAATACGGAAATTACAAAAACAAATTCATCTCTCTTTGTGACTCTTTGAAATTTGAATTGGGAGGAAAAAAATTTGAAATTAATGAGAGGTGCCGAGGTAGCATGCAGGTTTGGTGATTCCTTCTTATTTTTGGTGATTGGCGATTTACGAAGAAGAAATTTGTATTCAAATTTGAATTGACATATTAGGAGTACCTAAATGGGCATTTTAGATAAGAGATGGCAGCGATTGTGGTTGTTTAACAAAATGTTGAGTTCAGTACCTAAGTGATACTTCATGAAATGTAGCATTAACTTTGTAATGCGGTCAGACACTCAAACTACAAGTACACAAAGTGCACTTTAATCTTCTACTTATTGATATCCATATATTCTTCACAAAGAGAACCAATCTATGAATGCGCTTGTACATTCATACTAAAGTGAGTAGTTATTGTTTTATCAAAATACTGAAGGTTTCATATACTCTACTGTAACATGACCTCTACAGGGTACTGAATCTACCAAATCTACCTCCAATTCAGAGCCGTCTAATAGGGTGTGCAAAAGGGGCGACTGCACAGGACTCGAAACTTTTAGGGCCCCCAAAATTCAGGGGTCAATAATGTCAAAATTGTCAGCCTAAGTTAGGCACCGTCCTTGAATATATACACCCTAGTATAGACTTTGGTGCCTTAGTTCTTCTATATATAGGATCTTCTCCTCATGTAAAATCATCATAACATATATGAAAATCTCTCTTCCTCTGTAAATCGTTCTCTATGCTGCTGTTATATATTATTAAGATGGTATCAGAGCATGTTCTATCATAGGGAAATACATTTGCATAAGAAATCAAGTTACAGAGGCACAAAAACCAAACTGCACAAAAAAAAAAACCAGACTACCCAGATTTCTTCTTTCCCTATCCAAATCAAAATCAAAACAAACTTACATATCTGTAAAGAATAGCTGAAGACAAGACAAACCCAGAAATTCGGCCGCCAGAAGCCTCCGCACGTGCCACCAGAAGCTGCCAGACGCCGCCAGACGCGCCCACGCGCCGGCGCGTCTGGCAGCCTCCAGTGCTTTTCCGGCCAAGAACTTCTTGTTTGTCTTGTTTTTCCGATTCCAACCGTGGTAACACTTTTCAGTTTTGTGAAGATTTATTTTCTGATATATAGTTGTATGTATATTTACGTATATATATATATATATATCTGGGCTATCACTGGTTTGGGTTAGGGATGGGAAAAAAATCCGATCCGACGGATACCCGATTCGAAATTCGATTTTTTATCCGATTCGAGCCCGATTTTTTGGATTTGGATATGGATATGGATTTAAATTTTAAACCCGAAAGATTTTGGATATGGATATGGATTTCATGAAACCCGATCCGAAACCCGATCCGAAACCCGAAACCCGATCAAAACCCGAGCCGAACCCGAAACCCGAAAAATACCCGATTTTTATTTATTATATTTTTTATATTATATATTATATATTATATATAAATGTATATTATAAATACATATTATACATATTGGGCTCTAATAAGACCACATTACCTTAGGCCCATTAGGGTTTAAAACCATTTTTAAACTTAGTTACTATATATTAAAAGCTTGATGTGTTTGTTGAGTCGTGGTATATATTAAAAGCTTGATGTGTTTGTTGAGTCGTGGTACCTGGATGATGATGTCGGTGGTGATAACAATAGAATACTACACTCTAATGGCTAGTTAGCACCCTGACTGAAGTGAATATTGATAAAATTAATATACATGTTGGATTACATATTCTAACTTACTTACACTATTTTTTTATTTTTTTGTTAAGCGACTTATTTACACTATTTTTAATTTTGAATACCCGAAAAAAACCCGATCCGATCCGAAACCCGATGGATTTGGATTTGGATATTGAGTTTTGGATCCGAAACCCGATACGATCCGAAACCCGAAACCCGAAAATATTTGGATTTGGATTTTACAAAACCCGAGCCGAACCCGACCCGTTCCCATCCCTAGTTTGGGTTATGTTTTTTAGGGCTATTGGTTGAAAAATATAAATCTGGTCAGTTTTTTGATGCACGTAATAATAGCTCCCTTTGTCATCTATATATATATTGGGTAGTTAAGACTTACTAAGATTTAAGGAGGAAAAAGAGAATTATTATTTGAATAATTGTTATTTGAATATTTTATAATGACGGATACTAGCAACTCCGAAATTTCAAGCAAAAATACTGCTATAAGTAGCAGTAAAATGGGGTTCCATAGTACTCCATTTGTAAGTCCTAAATTCGATGGAAAAATTTCCTTGAATGGTCAAGGCCTGCACAATGGCCCTTAAATCCCATAAATTAATGAAATACATTAATGGGAAAGTCAAGCAACCTCAGGAGAAAGATGCAGACTTTGATGATTGGGATTCAGAAAATGCCATGGTGTGCTCTTGGTTGTTCAACTCTATGGAGGTACATATTCACAAAAGCTATATCTTTATTGACACGGCCGAAGAAGTGTGGAAGTCTCTCACCCGGACATATTCTTTTTCCGGAAATGTAGCCAAACGATTTGAAGTAAATCGGAAAATATGGGCATTGGCTCAAGAAGGTAGAACTCTTGCTCAGTATTACTCAGAGCTGACATCTCTATGGAGTGAATTAGCTCATTACACTATTTTTGAATGCAAAAATGCCGAAGATCAGGAGAAATATCAAAAAATGTTGACTGAAGAACGGGTGATGAAATTTCTGGATGGTCTATCTGATGAGTATGACTCAATCAAAAATCAACTCATCGGACAAATTCCCTTTCCGACTGTAGAGGACGCATATGGCCGTGTTCAATTAGAAGAAAGTCGAAAGCAAAGCATGGCTCCTATGACTCCCTCTGATAGATCTGCACTCATAACTGGGAAAATTCCGCAACCTGAGATGGAAAAAGACTAGCAGTTTCCAGTAGCTCTTATGGGTGAAAGATCTACTCTTCAGTGTGATTATTGCAACAAGATGAATCACACCCGTGAGAATTGCTTTATCCTACACCCTCACCTAAAAAATAGAGGACGTGGAGGACGCAGCCGAGGTGGCTATCGTGGTGTATCATCCAGAGGTACAGGCAGAAATACAGGCAGAGGCAATCCTTTTAATGTTCAGTATGCAGTGTCAGAATATGAGGTTCCTCCTTCCGCAGGAACAATGACCCCTTCAGAACTCAACTTTCGACAGTTAATGTCCAAATTGAACACTACTCCATCAACACCCACTGCTAATTCTGCTCATGCAGGTATATCTTGTCACTTTACCTCCGATAAAAGTTCTAACTCATGGATTATTGATTCTGGAGCATCAGCACATATGACTGGAAATTCTAGTTTCCTAGAAACATATAATGGTGAAACAGACAATATTCGTGTTGCCAATGGAGCTATTGTACCTGTTCATGGACAAGGCACTTCTCACTGCCTCTCATCATCATTTCCGTTATCCGATGTGTTACATGTTCCCTCGTTAACAGCAAACTTATTATCTGTTCAACGTATTACTGAAAACCTTAATTGTTCAGTAACCTTTTTTTTCTTCCCACTGTGTATTTCAGGATCTGGCGACAGGCAAGGTCCTTGGCAATGGTAAAGTGATAGATGGACTTTATGTTATGGAAGGGAATTCTATTTCTCCCTCAACTTATCAGGTGTCATCCAAGTTAAATTCTGCTTTCGAATCTTTGTGTCAGTGGCATAGACGGTTAGGTCATCCATCTTTTGGTATTTTAACACATATATTCCCTGCCTTAATAAAAACTGTAAGAAGGAAGATTTTTTTTTGTGAACCATGTGAACTAGCAAAACATAAAAGATCATCTTATCCAACCAGAAATAAAAGATGTTTTACTTTGTTTTCTATTATTCATACTGATGTTTGGGGTCCATTTAGACATCCTACACATGATGGGTATAAATGGTTTATTGTCTTTGTTGATTGTTATCCTAGGCTTACCTGGGTATATCTCCTTAAGCAAAAAAGTGAAGTTTTCGAGTGTTTTAAATCTTTTCACCACATGGTACAAACACAGTTTAATGCATCTGTTAAAATTCTTCGGAGTGATAACGGTACTGAATATGGAGGTCTATTTATATCTTATTTGGACACATGTGGTATAATTCACCAAACTTCGTGTGTCAAAACTTCTCAACAAAATGGGGTAGCCGAAAGAAAAATTGGTCACCTACAACAGGTTGCTCGGTCGCTTATGTTAACAATGCATGTTCCCAAATACCTTTGGGGAGAGGCAGTCATGACTGCCGCATATCTTATAGTGTTCTCAAATTCAAAACACCGTTATCCTGTGTTCCTGCACCTTCTTCTCACCCACTACCCCTTCGAGTATTTGGGAGTATGTGTTTTGTTCATAATCATGCACCCTCTCGGGATAAACTTGATTCTCGGGCCCTCCGCTGCATTTTCATTGGGTATTCACCAACTCAGAAGGGATATAAATGTTATCATCCTTCCTCCCGTCGCATATTTGTCAGTCATGATGTCACTTTCTGGGAAACCATTTCTTATTTCTCTCCGGGTTCCTCCTCATTGCTTCAGGGGGAGATAAATCGACACAGTCTTGATAGTAAAGCAACAGATGAGTCACAGTCTCTTCCATTTATTAACATACCTATTCCAAACACTAGCTCAAACAGGTCATCTATTCCTCCACATACGAGTAATGAGTCAGATGATCTAAATAGGTTGGATATGCCAGATCTGATTACATATTCCAGGCGGAAAAGGAATAATATCACCACTTTACCGCATCCAGAGACCTCTGACCTCGAGACAGATCCTGCATCTCCTGTGTTGGAGCAAGAAATTGGTAATACTCTTGATCCTACTCTGAATCTTCCTATTGCTATAAGAAAGGGTGTACGTTCTTGCACTAACCATCCTATTTCGAACTTTGTTTCTTATAATGCATTATCTCCCTCTTCACTTGCTTTTGTGTCATCCTTGTCTAGTGTTTCTATTCCACATACTTGGCAGGATGCCTTATGTGAACCTAAATGGAAAGATGCCATGATAGAGGAGATGAATGCATTGAAACATAATGGCACTTGGGAGTTAACTCATCTTCCCGCTGGAAGGAAGGTAGTAGGATGCAGATGGGTGTTCACTGTGAAACAGAAACCTAATGGGCTGATTGATAGGTACAAAGCAAGACTTGTGGCAAAGGGATATACTCAAACCTACGGGATTGATTATCAGGAAACTTTTGCTCCGGTAGCAAAGATGACTTCTATTCGAATCTTGATATCATGTGCAGCAAATCTTGGATGGGAACTTCAGCAATTGGATGTAAAAAATGCATTCTTACATGGAGACCTGAAAGAAGAAGTCTACATGGATATTCCACCGGGTTTTTCTACAACTGCGACCATTGGGAAAATATGCAAGCTAAAGAAGACTATTTATGGTTTGAAACAGTCTCCAAGGGATTGGTTTGGCAAATTTCAGAGAGCAATGATTAAATTTGACTACAAACAGAGCAACTCGGATTAGGGGTGAACACGGGGCGGGTTGGGGCGGGTTGCCGGAAAAAACAACCCAACCCAATCACAGTACTAATTGTTTATGTCGATGATATTGTGATCACCGACAACGACACATGTGAAATTACTAATGTTAAACGCAAGCTTGCCTCTGAATTCGAAATGAAGGACTTAGGAAAACTACGGTATTTCCTTGGCATTGAGGTCTCTAGAAGTCCGGGTGGTATCTTCCTCTCACAACGGAAGTATACCCTTGATCTTCTGAAAGAAACAGGGATGTTGGAATGTAGACCTGCAGATTCTCCAATAGAAGCAAATCATAAGCTTTGTGGAGATGCTGGTGAAATTGTCAATAAATCTCAATATCAAAGGTTAGTTGGACGACTAATCTACCTTGCACATACAAGGCCAGACATAGCATATGCAGTAGGGATTGTTAGTAGGTACATGCATGATCCTCGCCAACCTCATTTGGATGCAGTTTATATGATATTAAGGTATCTCAAAGCTGCTCCTGGAAAAGGAGTAATGTTTACTAAAAACAATCATCTTGGGGTTGAGAGCTATACAGATGCAGATTGGGCTGGATGTCTAGATGATAGACGTTCCACTTCTGGATACTGTACATTTGTGGGGGGTAACCTAGTTACTTGGCGAAGTAAGAAGCAACCAGTAGTTGCATTATCTAGTGCTGAAGCAGAATACAGAGCTATGGCTCGAGGAGTGCGGGAACTACTATAGGTTAGATTGCTGCTTATAGAATTAGGACTTGCATTACCCACTCCGATGAAGCTGCATTGTGATAATAAAGCAGCAATTGCCATTGCACATGATCTAGTTCAACATGATCGAACCAAACATATCGAGATTGATCGGCACTTTATTAAAGAGAAGCTCAATAATGATATTATTAGTATTCAATTTGTAAGATCAGAAGATCAAGTTGCTGATGTGTTAACCAAGGGATTTGGAAGAAAAATGCTACATCCACTTATTGGCAAATTGGCAAGTTGGGCATGAGTGATATATATGCATCAACTTGAGGGGGAGTGTCAAAATTGTCAACCTAAGTTAGGCACCGTCCTTGAATATATACACCCTAGTATAGACTTTGGTGTCTTAGTTCTTCTATATATAGTATCTTCTCCTCATGTAAAATCATCATAACATATATGAAAATCTCTCTTCCTCTGTAAATCGTTCTCTATGCTGCTGTTATATATTATTAAGAAATAATATTTTATTTAAGAAAACATATATAAATATATTTCTAAGAAATACATGTAAAATTACACATTATTTTTTCTTTTGACTCCTAATTTTAAGTATTTACTAAATTATATGCGAAAGTTCTACATAGATTTAATATAAAGATACAGTTTATTATGCATATTTGCATTTTTGTGACCTTTAATATTTCATAGAATAATTATTCCTAATTACTTCTTTTCACACAATTTTTTTTTCATTTGAAATTTTATATTTCTTATAAACTTTAAATTTCATCAATTTTGTTGAAATTAAAATGATCTCGAATAAACATGCTTAAAATTTGTTGGAATTCTATATGTAAACTTTCAACAGGTGCAAATATTATCATAAATAACAAAATCTTTTATATTATTCAAAGTTCTTTATTTTAATTTTGCAAAAATAATCGGACATTGAATATGTAATTTTTTATTATATATAGATATATTTTTTGGAATTAATTGGGCCTAAATGCCTAATATAATTTTTGGCGCAGGACCCCTGAATTCTATTAGACGGCCCTGCCCTAATGTGTCACACACTGGTACCTTTACATGCCCTGTGGTCCATAATTTTTTTTTTTTTTTGAATAATGGTCCATAACTTAAAACTACTAAAGGTCAGCTAACACTACTGCAATTGGTTCCCATTTCCTATCCTCAAAATTAAACTAGTAATACTAGGACAAATTACATATGCAATTCTGGAATAACATGAAAGAAAGATCACAGTACTAAGTAAGTACTAACTAACCTACTGCCATTTTTACATGAATCTAGTCACCAAACTCTGTTCATCATTCACCAATCTTAACATGATACTGTTGAATGCGCCTTCGTAGATTCAAGAATCTAACCGCTCATGACCAAAAAATGATCTTTAACACGAAAGCAAGCAACATCTCTTGGTCATTATTCTCAAGTAAACATGAATAGTTATTGAATTTTTTTGTGATTTCAGGGCACGAAAGTGGTGCCCCTAATAGATTTTCCTATGTTCAAGTGCCGTGTGACTCATTCTTAATATAAACGAAAAGTAAATTATGAATAGCAGTAAAGTAGCTTGAGATGTAAGCAGAAAATGGTTAGGAAGCTATTATGTTCTTTATGAGAGAGCAGAAACCACTGAAGAAATTTATTATAGTGCAACTTATGAATCTGTTTGCGAAGTTATTCCTAAATGTAACACTTTGCATATTTGGTTCTTAAAGTAACACGTGAAAAGCAAAAGTTAGCAGGGTTACATAGAACTTTACCACAGTTTTTACTTCTAGAAAACAACCTTATCCAAGCTCATAAGATTAATGCAGCTAAACTGCTAAAGAAAACCTCAGAAATAATAATCCTTCAAATAGTATTTCAAACTGTAAATATAATATATATATTATGCGAAAAGCTTTAGTTATAAAATTTATACCTGTTTGTTCTATAACCAACCTTTTCAATTAAATGTAACTGGTAACTAAGATATAGTGCGATTCCGAATGAGAGCTTTGGAACCAAATTAATTTTAAGAAACTGAACAATGCTAGGTTATGCTATAAAGATCATTTCTTCATCAATTGGAGGGGCGACTAACCTCAGCCCAGCCATATGATTAGTATTCAGAACAGGATATAATGCAATATATTGCCTTACAATTTAATATTCATAGTTCATGGAAAACAATTTCATTATCCTTACAAGGGGAAAATTTGCATGTCGAAATGTGTAAAAGATTATAAGTACGTCGTCAATTATGACCGATTGTCATGTTAAAGGTGTATTTGACCCAGTGTGTATAACAACCACTGGACCTTCATAATTATGATAGTTCCTGGACATCTCATGGATAGATTTAAGAAAACAAAATTGTTCACTTCGATTAGCTTGCAGTTGCACTATCAGAATGTCGAAACTTCAGTAAAGTTGAGTTTCTATTATCCGATTTTTCCAAACCTTTTCTCCATCATTAGGCTTTGACCCATTGCTACCATGTTTATTGATTTTATACAAGATGTCAAGACCAATCTTTCTGTTATATATGTTCCTATAACCACCTAATTATATATGTTCCTATAAACCACCACAAAAGAACACTGTAATAAATATAAAGACAAAAAATGATATACAGAAAAAAATTTCTTAGCTATAGTCTATTATGTAGACTCCACTTTGTCTAGAAATACTCAGGCCTGACCCTAATCAGTTAACATTTTTTTTCAAAGATATTAGTGCAAGTTTTACCAACACATTGTCAATTCAGAGCAACCAAACCATACTGTACTCTTGAGATACACCTCCGCAATAGATCACTCTATCCTAGTCGATATAACGCACCTTAAAATAACTCATTACATGCCATCTTTCGTACCAAAAGGCAAAAGATAAAGATTCACGGTACAACAGATCATGACCTTGGACTCAAAACCAATCTTTACAAAACTTTGTAAGATTTTGGAGTCCCAAACATCCTTTTTACGGTGCTGGTGCAGCTTTTAAATTTCCAAGATTAAGGTCAAAAGCCAAAAGGTCAAGTAGAAACTGTATATTTTGCAGAAATTCAATAGAAACTAACAAATTAACTTTTGAGACAAAGGATACAATAAATACAACTAATAACACTTGTGTAGCCTCAGCTTGAAGAACGAGTTTTCACAATCTCCTTATACTCAGTTATATCACATAATTTTATATATTTGGACAGCATCAGCATTTAATAGCAACCACGTACCTAACCTTTACCTATTAGATAACTGATAATAATTATTTGAAAGTCGAAGTTTAAAATTTGTGAATTCAATCATTCAATTTTTAAGCAACAATTAACAAAACTATAGAAATAATAGTCGAACAAACACTTGATTAAC
This sequence comes from Saposhnikovia divaricata, assembly GCA_036435485.1. NCBI lineage: Eukaryota > Viridiplantae > Streptophyta > Magnoliopsida > Apiales > Apiaceae > Saposhnikovia > Saposhnikovia divaricata. The sequence continues at coordinate 213,609,107 of CM071599.1, forward strand.
TAATATACACATACACTGCTGAATCTGGATACCCTATATACACTTGCGCTTATCAAGAATAGCTCATAGTGCCTGAAAGGAATGATGTTTTTAACATTTTATTTCCATATTAATTAAAGAATTGAGTAACTATTATATGAAATGGCTCAGCCTGATAAATAGAAATGGTAAGCATTTAATAGTATGTAACCAGTCCTGTTCTTGTATGTAATGTCGCAATTCTACTAATATGTTTCGTGTAAATTAGAAAAGGAGATAAAATTCGGTGCAAGGAGAGGAAGGCAAACACGAACCAGATATCGTGGGTGAAAAGAATGAACCAACAGATATCGAGCAAAACAGCACTGCAGAGAAGAACGGCATACGTTCTCGCGAGACTCTGACTACTACTCTCAATTGCCACAAGTGCAAATAAGCCTATCCCCAAATTAATCAACGATACTCCATTGTACAGCGCTCCTAACGCTCCAATCAAAGCACATCCAATCTGTTCATAAACAAATAACAATAATCAATTAAAACAGAGAGAGAGAGAGAGAGAGAGAGAGAGAGAGAGAGAGATGAGGAAGAGGGAGGGAGAGAGAGACAGAGAGAGGGAGGGAGGGAGAGGGAGGGGGAGAGAGAGGGAGGGAGAGGGGGAGAGAGAGGGGGGGAGAGAGAGAGAGAGAGAGAGAGGGGGGGAGAGAGAGACCTGAATGTAGATGAGAATGACAGCAAACGATTGAATCCTATCATAATCACGAAGCCAGGATTGAACAACGGAAATGCTGAAATCACCACAACAACCACAACAAAGCATCATCTATTTTCCCAATCTAAACACAAACTTCCAACTCCATATATACATACACACTCCACTAAATGCGCTAACAGAATTTCTCGTTTGTTATTTTCGCGATTCAGATTATTCAGATTTCAGGTTACCTGCTTCTCGCCTTTTGATTATTCTAATCTAATCTAGTGAGGTGAGTTAATGAATTCATGGCTTTTTCGTTTCAATCAACCTATATACTACTTGCTACTTTTTTTTAATCGGTTTCTTCAATCATCTTCATTTTTATTTTTTTTCTTTTACTTTTCTCTTTTATTTTGGTAATAGGCTAATACCAGGCCTAGCAATAAATTAATTTCGCATACTTTCGTGTAGTGTAAAAAAAACGAAACGAAACTTACTCAGTTATAATACCACTCAAAGTGGTGTCTGAGGAGGGTAGATGTACGCAGACCATGCCCCTATACAATAGGGCGGCTGTTTCCGAAGGACCCCGGCCATTACAAATATAGAAATACAAATACAGAAAGGAAACATAATACAAACTAAGAAACTCACACACACGCAGGAGTCGAACCCCTGACCTCCTTCAAAGGAGACCAGTGGCTCAACCACTGCACCAACATGTTGTTGGCACTTTCGTGTAGTGTATTTTCGTGTATTATCGTAATTTTATGTATTTATAGTTAAAATCGAAATTTATCCGAAATCATTTCATGTACTTATAGCTAATACCAAAACCGAAATATTTTGTTTCATATCAATCCGAAAGTACACAAAATTTTATTTACACGAAGCAATCCGAAATAACAAACGATTATGTCTGAATACACAAAATATACACGAAATACTATTGAATATGTAAAATGAGTGGTTCAAAATACACGAAATATTAATGAATACGTAAAATAAAATACGTATATAATATTTATTATGATATATAAAAGTAAAATATATATATACATATACATATATATATATATATATATATATAGTTGCACTCCATGAAGAACACCTTATATAAAGAACAATAAAGAACACCTCATATTTAATTCAATATAAGAGTTCCGTCATGACACCCAATAAAAAAAATTCTTATTTTTTTATCTTCTATCCATTTAGCAAAAAAAAAATTAAAATATTTTTTTTTTGGAAAAATCACTGTTCATGATGACATCAGCAGTGACGTCATCATGAATAGTGCTTTTTTTCAAAAAAAAAAATTTTGAAATTTTTTTTGCTGGATGGATAGAAGATAAAAAAATAAGAACTTTTTGTATTGGGTGCCCCTAGCGGGGCCAATGGATCTATTGGAATAATTGATTTTATAGTGTTATTTATTGTTTGTTATATAAGAGTGTTCTGTATGGAGCAAAGGCCTATATATATATATATATATATATATATATATATATATATATATATATATATATATATATAATATTTCGTGTACTTTCGTATATCCAATATGAAAATCCATATCCGATACTAAATATTTCGTGTAACTTCGTGTTCGTGTTTCAAAAATCAAAATTCAAAATCGTATTTTTTGTGTCGTTTCGTATCGTATTCACATGTCAAATTGCCTGACTTAGCTAATACTCCCTCCTTCCATTCTATACATTTGGACAAATATTTTAAGGGATATTCTATTTGGTACCATTGTAAAAACAAATTTTCCATTTAATACCATTTTCTATATGATACCATTCACTAGTTAACTAACGAATCACGATGATACTATTTGAAAATACATATACTAACATTTTGGCTTACGGAGTAGTATTCAAAGGAAAAATTAATTGTACAATGCTACCATTTGGAATTCAAAAATAGTGGATGGTATTCAATGAAAAAACCAATTGTACAATGCTACCATTTGGAATTTCCCTTTATTTTAACTAGCTTATAACCCGTGCAACGCACGGTTTCTTTTCCAATATCTATAATAATATTAATTTTTTAATATTTATATGTTAATAATATACATATCAAATTATTGTTAAAAAATTGATATATATATATATATATATATATATATATATATATCAATTTTTTAAATCTGATTTTCTAGATCTCAAGATAGAGCCCAAATAATAAATAAGAACTTTTTTTAATATTAATAAAAAAATAAATAAAATTCAATTGTATCCTTTTCATATTATAATTTTCTTTTAGAAATAAATTTTTTTTAAATTTAATTCTAATACAAACTTTTTGAATTATATCCTTTTTAGATTATAATTTTCTATTTGATATGATGTAATCTTGATCGTCTATTTTAAAAATATTATATTCGACGGTTGAGATTATTTTGGTAGTAACCAAACCAAAATTATGTATAAGAACCCTTTTATGCTTATTATATATATGGATATAATGTTACAATGTTTTCATTATCATTATTTTTAAAATATTTTTTAATTTATTTATTTTAATTTAATATACTCATGTTTCAGGATTATACCAATATTTTCTTATTATAAACAACGTATAAGAATTTTTAATATTTTTTAGAGGTTTTTTGATGAATATATATATAAAGTAAATTTTTACAATTTTACTTTTGTTAAGAAAAACTATTTGCAATTTTACTAAACTAAGTTTCAAAATTGCAAAAATACTACAAATTTGGGCAACCCTTCCCCCCTCCTGCCCAGACTGCCCATATTCGACTCTTTTTTTTTTCTTTTTCTTTTTTAAGGTGGCCTGATTTTGGGTTTCAATGCCCCGCAGGGGCATATTCAACTGAATGCAATCACATGCAACTTTTTTTTTAAGGTAGGTTGATTTTGGGTTCCAAGGCCCCGTAGGGGCATATTCAACTGAATGCAACCACATGCAACTAAATTTGCAACTACATCCAACTGAATGTAATTTTTGTTTTTCAGTTGCATTCAATTGAATATGCCACTGCGGGGCCTTGCAACCCAAATCCACTAAAATCACCCCACCATTTTTTTTTTAAAAAAGTTAAATGTGATTACATTCAGTTGAATGTGGTTGCATTCAGTTGAATATTGCCCCTGGCGGGGGCTTGCAACCAAAATCCACCAAGATCTCCCCACCTTAAAAAAAAGTTGAATGTGGTTGCATTCAGTTGCAACCAAAATATCACCCAACCTTTAAAAAAAAGTGTTGAGGTCGGCTGGGCACAAGGGGGGAAGGGTTGACCTAATTTGTAGTATTTTTGCAATTTTGAAACTTAATTTAGTAAAATTGCAATTAATTAAAGAAGATGGTATTTTTGCAAATAGAAACTTTAAACCTAGTATTTTTGGTAAATTCTCTATTTTTTAATAATAATTGAAATATATGGTGTGATATTTCGGGTATATCTTAATGATTATAAGATTAGTTTTAAATAAAAAAAGGTAACGTGTTTTAATTAGAAAGGAAATATTAATGATTGGACGATATAGTACGATTTTGATGTTTTTAGGTGTTTATAATAGGTAATATATTCAACTAAAAGTAAATGTGAAAAAGGAAACCGATGAATGAACATTAATTATATTTTGTGACTATTTATTTTAATAATTAGGATAACCAAATCGATAAACTTTCAATGTTTATGTTTTAATATAATAGTATAGATAATGGCTTGGTTTAACTTGTCATAGTATAATAAAAAAATTTGATTTTTTCTGGTAAATAAACTTTTGTAAAATAATTATCTTAAAAATTTTTGGAAATTAAATTGGAGTAATTTCAAGAGTTGTAAATAAGCCATTAAATTGATTTATTATGAGTCAAGAAAAGAAAAAATAAAAATACTCGACGACACTTTAAACCAATGCATTGTAGAAATAAATTTAAGAAGATATAAACTGACGTGGCAAAAAATTATTTAGACAACGAAAATCGAAAAGGACTCACACTGTCACACATGTATTACAATTTACAAACGTGTAAAATATTGAAAAAGCCTTTACAAATTAAAAACAAAAGTTAGAGAAAGATATTAAAAAACAAAACTAAAATAAGACAAAAGTGACACTACAGAGAGCATGAGAATGAGCAGTAAACAATAAACAATATATAGTTAAGAGAAGAGAAATCCTAACCGAGACAGAAACTAACATATACAAAAGTAGGGGTGTTCACGGATTGGGTTGGGCGAGTTGGGAAGATTTTACGACTCAACCCATTTTAATCGATTTAGAAAATTTTCAACCCAACCCATAAAAATAGAATTTGTAAATCAACCCATTTAATGTATTTCGATTTGGATCGGATTGATCGGGTTAGTAAATATATAAATAAATTTTTTATCAAAAAAAAATAAAACTGAAAATGAGAGTCCAAAACAAATCAGAAATAGTTCAACAAAATATTACAATCATTCATGCAACACAAATAGCATAGGACTTAAATATCTGAAATTCTGAATTTTAACACACAAAAAGAAATTGATTAAACACTATACATAGTCTTTAAATTTGAACTGAATCATAACATAGATGAATCAATCATACAAATTAGTGTATTTGTAATACGTGATACTTTGATAGGGTAAATTATAATGGACCGGACTCCGGAGTCAGACTATAGTGGACTACTGGACTGGACTAATACTAATGTCTAATGGGTTGGGCTTATATATTTTAATTATCTTATTTTTAATCGGATCGGGTTGGATTGGATCGGATTTTAAAAATCGAAACTCATATCCAACCCATTAAAATCGGGTTGACGTTTTTTCAATCCGAGTATACATCGGGTTGGAAAAAATCGGTTTGGATCGGCTAAAAAGTGCCCGATTTAGATCGGATTGGTCGGGTTGCCCAAACCATGAACACCCCTATACAAAAGTATAATACGGGTCCATATAGAACTCATACACAAATAATCGAATGTGAACTAACGAAAGTATCAAGAGCTTTTTTGATAAATATATATAAAAAAATAGTTTTTTGTAATTTTATTATTGTTAAAAATAGCTATTTGCAAATTTATTATCTTAATTACAAAAATACTTTTTTTTTTACAAAAATAACATTTTTTTAATTTTAAAAAAATAAAAAATTTGTCATGCGGGCCCCACTACCACGTCAACAATCAACCACCTCACCAATCAATTGCCACGCTAGCAGGGGGTGGGACCCACTGCCACGTCAGCAGGGTGAGTCCGACCTGCCGCGTCAGCATGCCACATCAGCAGGGGTGGGTCCCACGTGCCACGCCAGTAGGGGTGGAACCCACCTGCCATGTCAGCAAGAAGCAGCCCACTGCCACTTCAGCAAAGTCCAGTCAGCAATGTGGGGCCCACTGCCACGTTAGCGCCCAATCATCATTGCCCAATAACATTATAATCTAAAATAAAAAATAAAAATAAATACATAATAGTATAATACAATTTAGATAGTATATCAATATCTATTATATAAAGGAGGATACGCGGGAGCTTAGGTGGCGCTCTAAGATCGTCTCAATCTATTTTTCTATTTTTTTTTCAGAATTTTAGGATTTTAAACACTAATAAATATAAAAAATATTTTTTCACATATTAGAAGTAGAATAGCTAGGTGTACAAATTTATAGATGAGAATAATTCGAATTTATAGGGAAGACATATAATTAAAAGTTCTATTAGAAGTAGAATATGTATTTAATTATAAGTCATATGATTAAAGGTTCTATTGGAAGTAGAATAGGAGTTCGAAGAAACGCTAATAAATATAAAAATATATTTTAACATATTATAATTAGAATAGGTGTTTGAATTTATAGATGAGAAAGGTTCGAATTTATAGGAAGGAAATATAATTAGAAGTTCTATTGGAAGTATTATAGTTATTTATAAGGCATATGATTAAAAGTAGAATAGGAGTTCGAATTTATAGAGAATAAGAGTTCAAATTTATAGAAAAAACATATAATTATAAGTTCTATTGGAAGTAGAATAGGTGTTTGAATATATAGAGAATACATGTAATAAAAAATTTTATTGGAAGTAGAATATAAGGATGGTGGTGACATCTTTTACGAAATTCTAAAATTATACATTCTTTGTACAAGTTATTTATACTTCTATTTGGAAAAAATTTCATAAATCCAATACTAATCACATAAAAAAAGACTTCTTATTAAAAAAAAAAAAAAGTAACCAATGTGCTAACATGATAAAAGAACATTCTTATGTGGGAAACCTAAATAAATACAGGAGTATCTATTATACAAAGAGAAAATAAGATGTTTTTTAATTTTTTAAAACTACATAAATTTTATAAAGCTCGGAGAAAATAAAAATTAGATTTCACTCTATTTTTAGGTTTTGATTATAAGTAAAAAAGTTGTATAAGTTAAGTATCATCAATAATATGTAATAAGTTGGAATTTCGATCCCAACAAGAGCGGCTGAAAACGTTTTTAACGGGAAGACGGTTCACTAGAAAAGATTGTATCAGCTATTAGATTTTGATATTGATGTTATAAATTTTATTTCATTTTTAGGATTCGATTTTTATGGATAAACATTGTTATATAAGTAATATATGTAAAAGTTAGGGTTTTGATCTTAACGATAGAGCGGCTCAACAGGAGTAACCATGTTTAACGAGAAAGCGGTGCATTAAAGGAATATTGATGATATAATAGAAAATAAATATATTTAAATTTTTAGAATTTTAAATATTAATAACTAAAAAAACTATCTTTTAACATTTTAGAAGCATAATAGGTGTTCAAATTTATATAGAATAAGAGTTTGAATTTGTAGGGAAGACATATAATTAAAAGTTATATTTGTAGTAGAATAGGTGTTTGTAAGATATATAATTAAGAGTTTTATTGTAAGTAAAATAGGAGTTCTAATTTATAAATAATAAGAGTTTGAATTGTAGAAAATACATATTATTAAAAAAATTATTGGAGGTAGAAAAGATGTTTGAATATATATATATATATATATATATATATATATATATATAGAATACATATAATAAAATGTTTTATTTGAAGTAGAATACGAGGACGGTGCAGATGTTTTATACGATTTTTTAAAATTATATATCTTTTTCCTAGAAATCTTTTATTTTAACTTTTTTTTATACAAGTTAATTATACTTTCATTAGAATAATATGTCCATAAATTCAATATTATTCCCATAACGAAAAGTCTTCACATTTAAAAAAATTGATGTGTTAAAATAACAGAAAAACATTTCCATGCGGAAGCTGTAATTAATACAGAAATATCTATAATTTATAGAAAATATAAGATGTATTTTCATCTTTTAAAATATAAGCTGTAATGTTAGAAAGATAAAAAAATGTAAAAATTGGAATTTACTCTCTTTATGGTTTTAATTTTCAAGAAGAAAAGTTATTTTACAAGATAAGTGTCATCAATAATATGTGGTGAAGTTAGAATTTCGGTTCCAAATAAGAACGGCTCGAAACATGTTTTAACTGGAAGACGGCTCACTAGAAGAGTTTGTATTAGCTATTAGAATTTGATACTGATGTCATAATTTTTTTTAAAAAAATGTTATTTCATAAGATAAGTGCCATCAATTATACGTAATGAAGTTAGAATTTCGGTTCCAAATAAGAATGGCTCGAAACATAGTTTAACAGGAAGACGACTCATTAGAAAAAATTGTATTAGCTATTAGTACTGATGTCATAATTTTTTTAATTATTTTTAGGGTTCGATTTTTATGAATAAAAATTATTATATAAGTCTTTATAATATATGTTAAAGTTGGGATTTCAGTTTTAACGAGAAAGTGGCTCAATCGAAAAAATTGTGTTTAATAAGAAATCGGTTCATTAGAAAAAATTATGTAACTATTAAAATTTAATATTGATAATATAATATAACGTAAATATGTATTGCATATTTGCAATGAATTTGAAGAGATAGTATTTTTGCAAAACAAACTAGCTAGAGAATCTAGTATTTTTCATAAATTCCCAAGTATCAACTTCGAGATTAATCACTGGATGCACAGGAAAACAAAAGGTAAAAAAAGGTTACGCAGCTCTAAAGATTGATATGAGTAAGGCCTACGATAGGGTGGAGTGGGATTTTGTGATGAACGTCATGAGAAAGATGGGGTTTGAAGAGAGGTGGTGTAGCTGGATTTATCTCTGTATGTCGACAGTTGCATATAAGTTTGTGGTTTCAGGTCATGAGATTGGGCCTATTTCTCCAAGTCGTGGTTTAAGACAAGGAGATCCCTTTTCGCCGTATCTTTTCTTGATTTGTGCGGAGGGTTTGTCGGCTTTAATTCAAAAAAGGCAAATTATGGGAAATATTCATGGTTGTAAAATCGCTAATGGAGCTCCAGTGGTCACTCATTTGTTCTTCGCGGATGATAGTTACTTGTTTTTTCGGGCTAATGTGGACGAAGCTAATTGTATTAAAGAGTGTTTTCTTCTCTATGAACGGGCATCAGGACAGAAGGTTAATTTTCTGAAATCTTCTATCTCGTTTAGTCGTAATGTGTTGGAGGCTGATGGAGCTAATGTTTGTCATGTGCTTCAAGTTCCAATTCGGTCTGATTCTATGTACTTGGGCTTGCCTAAGAAGGTCTCGAGCAATAGGTGGGAAACGTTTCGTTTTGTTAAGGAGAAAATTTGGAGTAGGTTGCAGAGCTGGAAGGGTCTGACGGTGTCTAGAGGTGGAAAAGAAGTTTTGATTAAATCTGTTATCCAATCTATCCCATTCCTACGTGGCTGGTATGTTTCTTTTTCCTTTGAAGTTATGTGAGGAGATCGAAATGCTTATGAATAAATTCTGGTGGTTGTCGGATGTGGATAAAAGTAAAGGGATTAGATGGATGTCGTGGAATAATATGTGTCTTCCGAAGAAATTTGGGGGGATGGGCTTTAGGCGTATTAGGGAGTTTAATGTGGCGATGTTGGGTAAGCAGGCTTGGAGAATTTTGACTGCTCCAAACTCTTTTATCGCTAGACTTCTTAAGGCACGGTACTTTCCAAAGAGTAGTTTTAATGAGGCTGGTTTAGGGAACAATCCGAGCTACGTGTGGCGTAGCATTTTGGCTGCTCAGAACCTGGTCTGTGAGGGGAGTATTCGTAAGATTGGAAAGGGTGATACTGTTAACATTTGGCAAAATCCGTGGCTTCCTAAGGTGGGTCATTCAAAAGTTATCACACCTGTGTAGAGTGGCTTAGAGGATGCTAAGGCCTGTAGTCTGATGGTAACTGACAAGATGGAATGAGACATAGATATTCTGAGAGATTTGTTTCTGGATGTTGATGTGCAGCAGATTTTGAAAATTCCTTTATGTCATAGTAGAGTAGAAGACTCTTGGATGTGGAGAGGGAGAGAAGGGGACGTATACAGTTAAGAGTGCGTATCGTATGTTATGTCAGGATTTTACTGGTTTCCCAATCCTGGGTGGTGATTTTAACTGGTTAAAGCTTTGGAATTTAGCAGTTCCTCCTAAAGTGAAGAATCTGGTTTGGAGAGCCTTGCATAATTATCTCCCGACGCTGGACAATTTAAGACGTAGATTCATTGAGGTTTATCCTTTATGCCCAGTGTGTCAAGAAGCCTTGGAGAATTCTGTGCATATTTTGTTCGAGTGTCCGTTTGCTCAGAGGTGTTGGAATCTAGCTAAGGTGGATATTGTTTTACTTCCTGACTCATCGTTTCAGGACATTATGAGGGGATTGTTTCAGTCAACAAATCTGAGGGAGTTGGAGATTATTTGCTCTATAGTTTGGCAGATGTGGACTCATAGAAATAGTGTGGTTTGGAATAAGAAGTTTGATTCTCCAGTGTCAGTGGTTAACAGTGCGAGTTCGTTCCTTTATCAATGGCAAAGAGCACAAGTTAAGCAGTTGGGATGTGCTAATCTGAACGCTAGAGAAGGGGTGATGGTCTGGAGGAAGCCTCAGTGTGGATGGTTTTCATGTAACGTTGACGCAGCAGTGTTTGCAGGTGAGGGGAAGAGTTCATTTGGGTGTGTGATTCGTAGCGATCAGGGTCAGTTTGTTGCTGCGTATGGAGGTTCATGGGTTGGAGTGGTGAACCCGAAGTTAGCAGAAGCTCTTGCTTTTAAGGAAGCTTTGTTTTGGTTGAAGAGTTTGGGGCGGAAGTATGTTAACGTTGAACTCGACTCCTTGGCTATTATTCAGGCATTCAACAGCAAAGGGTCGGACTTATCGTACTTGGGGTCTTTTATGGAAGATTGTCGTTCTATTGTTAAGGACTTAGGGTCCCTTTCTGTTTACTTTATTAGGCGTTCAGCGAATTCAGTAGCTCATGCTTTAGCTAGAGAGGCTGGTTCATTGTCTGATCGTAAGGAGTGGTGTGATGTACCATCCTTTCTTATTGATGCTTTAGCCATGATTTAATATAGTATCTCATTTTGGTTTCAAAAAAAAAAAAAACTCCCGAGAATATATGGTAGAAAATTTGTTTCTTGTCCTAGGAATTCGAATTCAAATTCTCATTGTCTATGAATTCGAACGTGTTTCTGACTTCTAATTCTAATTCTAACTGTTAAACAATTTTTAGTTTTTAATTTTACAAACTTATAGCCACTGCAAAAGCACGGTTTACTTTTAATTTTTTGTAAATTACTATAATATTATAAATATTAATTTTAATATGTTATTGGGAGTATTCGAACCTTATATCTGTATATAATAATTTTTAGAATTAAATATAAATTAATATGTTGTTGACGGGAATCGGACCTTAAACCTCTGTATATAATAACTTTTAGTATTGTTATATCCAACGATCATGATCTATTTGAGTTGAAGATTTAACGGTTGTGAATGTGAGATAACCAAAACCAAAAATGAGAGGATAATCAAACTACAAATTGTATCCCATTTCACTTATCAGAGTATAGTATAGTATAGATAGATAGTATAGATGTCTTCTTTAATGTACTTCTAATGCTTGTGGAACATGCAAATTATATTTCGCGAGAATTAGAAGATCAAGCATGAGAATCTCTGTATATACTCATGTCACTATGTCATATTCATTAATACTAGTTGATAATTCGTGTGAAGCACGGGCCGAGTTTATTTTTTAAAATTACTCATTTTTTTTTAATTTTTATTGACGATAAAATTTTAGATTTTATCGTTTTATATAATCTATTAATAATAATCTTTAAATTTTTATCTTTCTGTCATATTTATATGATATTATTTGTTATATATTATTTATTGAACACAAAATATTAATATTAATGTTATTTACATAAGCAGACATTGAAAGAGCAGAAGAAGTACATACCGTTTGGTTTATTTGACAGCTTAAAATCTGGTATCCTTCAAGAAGGCATTGTTAGGTGTTACGCCATATTTTCGGTTGCCTCTAATATCTCCCAAATTTCCAAATATGAATCTAATAATAATTAACTTAACCCCCAAGTTAATTATTTCCTCTCTCTAAAACGAGGAAAGAATCAATACTAATAAATTAATGATAGAAAATATCTCCAAACGATATTCTTCAAATCAGGAAGATATCACAACGATAAGATTAAATCAGATAAAATCAGTAATTACCCAGATTAACGAAGTTTATCCCTAAAGTCTCTAAGGGATAGGCACAAATCAATTTCACAGAACTGCGTTGGCTTGATCCTTATAAATATAAGGTACGCAGGCATCTTGAAAAAGGATCCGACACATCTAACAAGTCGAGACACCTCTCAAGTCCAGCCCCAAACATACAAAATCCCAAATCCCCCTATTTTCATGATTTCGTTATTCCAGCAACCTCCGAAATTTGTTATCACCAAATTCCTCCGTTAACAATTGGCGCTAGAAGGAGGGGATTATTTATTGATTGTGAAGGACAATCAACTCACACGCATGGGGGGTTATTATGGATCTGGAGCTGCTATAATGGAGGAGCTAAGCGGTGGAGGCGGTGGATCTATTGTGAAATAAGATAAGTTTTCTTATGATTTTGTCCATAAAAATCTGTTATCTTATAAAATTCGTAGTAAATTCATTGCATGTTGGATTTTGATGATTTTTAATGATTCGGAAAGCTTGTTAAATTGCCTATAACTTTCGTTCTTTGAGTTTTCTCAGATTATATATTGATCTATTCTCGAAATCACAAAAAACAATCAGATCTCGTTTTTCAGCATCAAGAAGGAGATCAGCAGACGTTTTCTTTGATTCCCGATTCGTTATAAGTCCGTTTTTGATGAGCCATATATCATCGGAAAGATATTTTCGTTATCTACAACTTTCGTGTTTTGTGTTTTTTCAGAAAAAATCGTTTAGAAGTTCAAAAATGCCAAAACCAGATCTGGACAGAATTTGAATTGTGAAGATTTTCAAGATTTTAGGTGTAATTTTCGTGATACATGAGTTTGGAAGGCTCTTAATTAAAGAGTTTATTATTTTAGAAGGCCCTCTTTTGTGGGTAATATTTTAGAAGGTCCTCCTTTGTAGGGGTAATATTTTTGAAGACTCTTATTCGAAGAATTTATTATTTTGGAAGGCCCTCCTTTGTAGGGGTTAATATTTTGAAAGACCCTCCTTTACATGGTAATATTTTGGAAGGCTCTTACTCGAAAGAGTTGATTGTTTTAGAAGACCCTTTGTGATGAGAATATTTTTTGAAGACCATTTGGATGTTGCTGATATTTTCTAGAAGAACCTTCAAGTGTCGCTGATATCTTTTTTGGAAGAATCTTAGAATATTGATATGGCTTTGGGAAGATGACCTCCTCTAAGGAGGGTCTCCCTTATTTTTTGTGATAGACGACCTCCTCTAAGGAGGGTCTTCGTGATTTATTTAAAAGATGATCTCCTCTAAGGAGAGTCTTAAGAACAATGAAGAGATCTTCGGAAAATCCACCTCCTGTGAGGAGGGTATTTCTGGAATGGGGAACGATCTACTTTGAGGAGGGTATCCTAAATTATCAAAATCCTTGCAAAAACCGTACTTCCGGGGGGGATGTCCGTACTTCCGGCGCCTCATCAAGGTTCGAGCTTCGGAAAGTCCACCTCCTGTGAGGAGGGTATTTCTGAACAAAAACTGATCTCCTTTGAGGAGAGTACCCTAAATTACTAAATCCTTGAAAAAACCGTACTTCCGGGGGGGATGTCCGTACTTCCGGCGCCTCATCAAGGTTCGAGCTTCGGAAAATCCACCTCCTGTGAGGAGGGATATCTCTGAAGCATTTATGGAAATTCTGGTGGATATGACCTTCTTTGAGAAGGATATTTTCCGGAATACGTTATGGAAACTCTAGAATACGTCCTTCTTTGAGGAGGGTATTTCGGAGTGCTTAATGGAGGATATTTCTTTGAATATTTGCTTTTCAGGGTATTGCTCGGAAAGCTTTGCACGACTCTGTGAATAATGCTTGGATGGCTCTCCAAGATACATTCTCTCACACCTACAAAACTTATTCTTTTTTACATATTGCATATTGTCTTATTTACATCTACATGTATATTACGAGCACCTTGGTGCTCCATATTTTTTATTAATCTTTCTCTCCTAGCTGTTTTAGTGACTCGGGAAATTTGGAAGATCGAAGCATGCTTAGTTCTCCACTGCAGCAAGCTACACTGAAGAACTGGGGGTAGTTGTTACGCCATATTTTCGGTTGCCTCTAATATCTCCCAAATTTCCAAATATGAATCTAATAATAATTAACTTAACCCCCAAGTTAATTATTTCCTCTCTCTAAAACGAGGAAAGAATCAATACTAATAAATTAATGATAGAAAATATCTCCAAACGATATTCTTCAACTCAGGAAGATATCACAACGATAAGATTAAATCAGATAAAATCAGTAATTACCCAGATTAACGAAGTTTATCCCTAAAGTCTCTAAGGGATAGACACAAATCAATTTCACAGAACTGCGTTGGCTTGATCCTTATAAATATAAGGTACGCATGCATCTTGAAAAAGGATCCGACACATCTAACAAGTCGAGACACCTCTCAAGTCCAGCCCCAAACATACAAAATCCCAAATCCCCCTATTTTCATAATTTCGTTATTCCAGCAACCTCCGAAATTTGTTATCACCAAATTCCTCCGTTAACATTAGGGTATCTATAGTGCTTAGAAAATATAAACCTTGTAGGAATAGAAGTCCTTTTGTATTTACTCCTTTAAATCAGTATTTTTATATAGGCATTCTCTCAGATTTGACTTTGCAATGAGTTCCTATATAAGATTCTTTCATTGAAAGGGATTTAGATCCAACATAAATAGTACCAAGTTTTTAGGGTAAGAAATAAAATGTTGGGTAATTATACGTTTTTTTCTTTTAAAAAGTTTAATTCATGGTTTTGTAATATTTTCTTATATATAATTTCATAACTATATTGTAAATTCTATTAAATTTATTTATTAACTTTTTAAAAATTTTAAGTTGTAAATTGAGTAATTGTTGTGTATATTGTTTTTTTTCACCAAGTTCTTCGTTTTTTTTTTAAGAATTGCTTTTTGGTTATATAAATTGCATATTAGTTTCTTCTGACATATATAATTTGGGATCCAATTTTATGATTTTTTTTCCAAGGGTTCTTAATGTAATTTTGTGGACCGTGCAATTGTTCAAATATAATTTTATCGATTACTTAGCAGATTTGGCATATACAGGTTTTATATTTTTTAATTAAAAAAATAATTTAAAATTCTAGTAGAATTAGGAGTTTAGGAGTGAAATAAAATATGGTACGAACCAAAAAAATATAGTAAATAGGGGTGAAACCAAAATATGGTGCAAACCAAAAAAGTAGTACCATTAAAAAGGAGTTGCATATTATATTTTTTAATTAAAAAAACAACATAGAATTTTAGTAGAATTAGGAGTTTAGGGATGAAACCAAAGTGAGAACAAAAAAAAGTAGTAAATAGGGGTGAAACCAAAATACGGTGCGAACCAAAAAAGTAGTTACGGGTTTCGCTTATTAATAAAGGTTGTAAATTCTTATACTTCTTAACACTCGCTCTTATTCAGTAATTATAGATATATTTTCCGGTGAAAAATGGTTGGCGGTGCAACAGAAAAGCTTATCCGGGCAAGCTCACTAAACGTGTTGTGATAGCATGCATTGTTGTGCCATGGGCGGTATGATCTTAGGTTACGACCTATGTGTCTCAGGTGTAAAACGTACATGATAAATGCACACTTAGATTTGTTTATGATTTTTGTAACGTTTATACTTTTTGTGCATGTTCGTAATGTCTTTTTTTAGCACTCCCAGGCCTAATGTATTTCACTCTTTAGGTGGGGTGACATCAATGAATTCGTTCTTGGAGAAGTTCTTTCCGTCTGTATATTGAAAACAAGCGGATGATTCCACCAATTAGTACTGTAAATTTGATAGTCAAATACTAACGATGTTCACATCATCATGTATGTAGCAGCTCTGTTTTCCTCACTAGTTGCTTCGTGGGTCACACAAAGGCTAGGTCGAAGGCTGTCTATATGCTTGTTGGTGGCGTACTGTTCTGTGCTGGTGCTCTATTATTGGCCTTGCTCAGAATATTGCCATGCTTATTGTTGGCAGGATTTTGCTTGGTTTTGGTATCGGCTTTGGAAATTAGGTAACCATGTGTTTCTTAATATGTCAAAGGATATTTTTTGAATAATTCTATGTGTTTGTATGATTTCGAAAACAAATTTTTATATAATATGATGTTTGTTACATGTTTTTCTTGTTACTAATATGCACTGAGTATATGAATGGGGCGTTTATAATTGAATTATATTCATAGCTCCTATTCCTATGCATTGCTCAATAACTGCTAATTTTCTATACATTGTGGATTTAGAACTGTTGTTTGAAATACAAGTTCTAACTTTTTGTTGTGACTGTAATTTTTTTTGGGCAGGTTGCTGTCGCAATTCTCATTGGCGTATGGTTTGAAACATCCGACAACAATGATAATTTACCGAAGTGGTATGCTATTCTTGTTGTAGGTTTCATATGCTTTTATGTTGCTGCATTTGCCTGGTCTTGGGGGCCTCTCGCATGGTTAGTACCAAGTGAGTTTTTCCCACTCGAAATCCGATCAGCTACACAGAGTATCACAGTTTCAGTGAACATGTTTTTCACATTTGTCATTGATCAACTCTTTTTGATGATGCTTTACCGGATGAAATTTGGCCTTTTCTTTTTCTTTGCATTCTTCGTCATTGTAATGACTGTGTTCGTACACTACTTGTTGCCTGAGACGAGAGGTATTCCTATCGAAGATATGACAATGGTATGGAAGTCACAAACATATTGGGAAAAGTTCATGAAAAATGATGTTATTGAGATGCCCAAAAGATGTTTTTCGTGAGCAAACTTTATTGAATTATAAATCATTTTGTCTTATGTTGAGTTGTAAGTTATTTTATGTTTATAATGAAACATTGGTAGGTAGCCGTAGTTCAGTGGATTTAACTTTTTGAATTACAAATTTTGAGACTTATTTTGCAAGTGTAATTTTCTTCGCAAGTTTTTTTTTACGGAAAATTCAAGTCTTTTTTGCCATGTTAGATACAAGTTTCTTCCTGATATGAAGGCCTTCTTGTATACTAACCAAACTTTATTGTCATGATCTTGTACTAGACAACGAGGCTAAAAAAAGACAACTGAAAACTGAAACAACTAATGAAGCATGCATGGAGGTATACACAATGGGGAAAAAAAACTGTTCCTACTAATTGTATTTGGTGCCACATTCCACTAAATATACTACTGAATTTATTTGAGGCTGACTTCCTAACTAACTTTTATGCATCTGATACTTCATCTTCTGCAAGTTTTTCTATGTTTTGGAGGTATCCATAATTTACAATTCTTTTTCTTCCACTGGTGGACCTTGTTAGTGACATTAGAATTGAATTCAGTAGTCCTGTTTAGGTAAAAGTTGAAAAATCCGGGAAATTGATAGCTGCTGCATTGCAAATTTGCAATCTACTTTGGGTTGTAATGTTGAGATAAGGATCAATCTTGTGGGTAGCAATTCTGACACCAAGTCTACAAAAGTAAAGAAATCATGTGCAGTTGTTCCCGAAGAATTCAGTGTCGTTCACAATCTACCACTGAGCTTGGGAGCGATCCTTCTGAAAATTGTACTTCATTGTCCGAGAAGCCTATGATAAAGGAAAAATCAGTTTCAACATGTTCCTTTGATTGTGAGTCTCAAAACTCGCGTATTTGTTGTCACAAACGAGAATCAGTTAAGAATCTGCGGGATAGTGATGGAAATGCACTTAGTGTTGAAACAACTACGTTGTATAGGTTATTGCCTGAGAATTCACCGAAGCCGGGATATTGTAGAGATGATTGTTGTAATGGAGAAGAAAGAAACTGTAAGTGTCAGAATTTATATTCTGACACTGTAGAGAAACAACCGGGCTGTTTCCCAAATACAATTAATCAACATAAAAAGTCACATGCATCAGGCAACAGGAAAATGGCTATTTTTAGTATGCAACCACAACAGAATCTTGCATTGGCCGACCATAGTCATACATTATCTCAAACATATTTCTGTGCGAGTGATCCTTACAGTTTTAGCAACAATTTTAAGAACACCACCGAGTGAATGTACAAGTGTGTCCGAGTTTAGTAGATATGAGCAGAGAGTTCTATTTATCTAGTTCTCCATGTTGATATGACACCGATCCTCTGATCTTTAGTGTGTTGTTGTTGGAAACGTAGATGGGCCTTGCACCAAATATATAAAAGCTTTGTATAACACAAGCACACACATGTATATATTAATAATAATAAGCTACAACTTTCTTACACAACAACAAGGCTTCATCCTTCTCTTTTTTCTCACAAGAGCTATAACTCTATTTTTCCTTCTTTCTACAACTGATGTTGTTTTTCTTTTTGGTGTGTTATCAAATGAACTGGCTTGGTTTCTATTTATAGGCTATAAAAAACTAACATACAGATCATGCCTTACATAACCTATTTTTAAATTCCTAGCCAGCCTACCTTAATTCCAGGAAGCTTTCTTTGACCTTGCATGCAAGTAAAAATTATTCCACACGGTTGTATTATTCTAATAATAGTTGTTGTTTTCTTTTCTTTGTTATGCAGCCTTCTTGCAGATTTTGTGGAATATATGTATATGAGTTTGAATTCTAACACTCCCCCTCAAACTCGATTTTCCATTCCGAGCTTCTTTTTCATTTTTTGAAACATATCCGGCTTCAACGGCTTTGTGAAAATATCCGTTAAATTTTCTTCAGTCCTACAATGCACCAATTCCACAATTTTATCGTTCACCTGTTCTCGAATAAAATGATATTTTATGTTGATGTGCTTGCTTCGACTGTGAGAAATTGGATTTTTTGCAAGTGAAATATCAGATTTATTATCCACATAAATTCTAACAGGATCCTTCTTGGCAAGATTTAACTCGCCCAATATGTAGCCTAGCCACATAGCTTGACACGCGCATGCTGCTGCTGCGATGTATTCTGCCTCACATGTTGAGAGAGCAACTGTCTGTTGCTTCTTTGATGACCATGAAAATATCGCCGAACCGATATGAAAAGCATATCCCGAATTGCTTTTTCTGTCATCCAAATCACCACCATAATCACTATCTGAGTAGCCAACTAATTTTGAATCTTGAGAATGTGTGTAAAACAAACCATGATCAAGAGTACCTTTAATGTATCTCAAAATTCTTTTAGCAGCCATAAAGTGATCTTGCTTAGGCTTTTCCATATACCTACTAACCAGTCCAACTGCATACATGATATCGGGACGAGTGAAAGTTAGGTACCTCAGAGTCCCAACCAGACTTTTGAACAATGTCGGATTTACCGACTCTCTCGTTGAATCAATTCTGAGCTTTATGCTTCCTTCTGCTGGCGTGCTCACTAGCTTGCAATCTTCCATTCTGAACTTGCTTAAAATCTGCCCGGCATATTTTTTTTGAGACATAAAAATCTCGTCTTTTCTTTGGTTGACTTCAACTCCAAGAAAGTATGACATTTGACCAATATCTATCATATCAAATTCGTTAGTCATAACTTTCTTAAAATCTTTGAACATACCAGGGTTGTTTCCAGTGAAAATCATGTCATCCACGTACAAGCACACTATCATGATATCTCCCCCTGAATTTGTCTTTGTGTAGAGTGCATGCTCGTATGGAGTTTTTACAAAACCATTCTTCTGAAAGTATTCATCAACCCTTGTATTCCATGCCCTTGGAGCTTGCTTCAAACCATACAAGGCTTTCTTCAGTCTATAGAATTTATTTTCCCGGCCTTTCTGAACATATCCAGGAGGTTGCTCTATGTAGACTTCTTCTTCAAGATAACCATTCAGAAATGCTGACTTGACATCCATCTGATAAATCTTCCACTGGTTCTGAGCTGCAATTGATGTAAGAAGTCTGATAGTATCAACTCTTGCAACCGGAGCAAATACCGCATCGTAGTCAATGCCAAATCTTTGTTTGTAGCCTTTAGCCACCAACCTTGCCTTGTGCTTTTCCACTTTGCCTTCTTGATTTGTCTTGGTCTTATAGACCCATTTGACACCAATAGCTTTGTGTCCTTCTGGAAGATCTGTGAGCTCCGAAGTATCATTCTTCTTTATAGCACCAATTTCTTCATCCATTGCTTTATTCCATTTGCTTTTTTCAGAAGCTTTCTCAAATGTAACTGGATCACATTCAGCCATCAAACAAAATAAAGAATAATCAAAAGATGTTTGTACCGGACTTGTTGTTTCATAAATATCATTCAGACTCCGCATTTTTCTCGGGGCTCCCCCTGACTGCTGCTACTGCTGCTCCCTGAACTCGATGGTGTTGAGGTAGGAGTTTGCTGATTTGGACTTTGGAGAGGAGTTGGATCATCATCTCCGCCATCTTCATTGTTGGAGTCATCACCATCATCATCATCATCATTAAAGAACAAGCCTGCAACTTTTCTTTCTTCCTCGCTCCATCTCCAGTAATCAGATTCATCAAACTCAACATCTCGAGAAATGATTAATTTCTTCGTGAGGGGATTATAGAGTCTGTAAGCTTTGCTCCTTTTATCATATCTGGTAAAGATGCATATTTCTCCTTTATCATCCAGCTTCTTCATTTTTTGATCGGGAACATGTGCATATGCAATGCACCCAAAAATTATGAGATGTCCAACTGATGGCTTGTTACCACTCCATGCTTCATTTGGAGTTTTGTTTCTGACACTTTTAGTTGGACAACGATTCAACAAATAAATTGCACATAGAACGGCTTCAGCCCAGAAATTTCTCGGCATGTGCTTTGCTTTCACCATACTCCTTGCCATGTCTAGAATGGTGCTATTCTTTCATTCTGCAACGCCATTTTATTGTGGAGTATATGTCGTTATCAATTGATGATTTATTCCATGTGCTCTGCAAAAACTTCTAAAGAGATTTGAAGTATACTCGCCTCCTCTATCTGATCTAAGTATCTTCAAATAATGGCCACTCTGTTTTTTCGCCAGTGCTTTGAACTCCTTGAATTTATCAAGAGCCTCCGCCTTTTCTTTAAGGATATACACCCAACTTTTCTTGCTAAAATCATCAATAAAAGTTAGGTAATACCTATTTCCACCAAGTGATGCAATATCAAATGGACCAGCAATATCAGTGTGAACAATCTCCAATGGCCTTCTAGCTCGCCATGATTTTCCAACTGGAAAGCTTTGTCGATGTTGCTTTCCTTTAACACAAGCTTCACACAACTGATTTGGTTCGTTGATTGCTGGCAAACCGTCCACCATCTTTGTTTTTGACAATAACTTCAGACCAGAAAATCCAAGATGACCAAATCTTAAATGCCATAACCACGAGTCATTTTTAATGACTGACTTTAAACACTTCTGCACCTCCGTCTGCATATCAAGAGTGAAGAGACGATTCTTTCACATCTCCACGTTTGGAATTAATTCTCGAATCTGATTTCTGATGATCAGAGAATTATCCTGCATCTGAATATTATATCCCTTTTCCACAAGTTGACCAAGACTGATGATATTACTTTTCAAAGCAGGTATATAATAAACATCATTTATATACTTCTTATCACCTTTCTTTGACACAATCGTAACATTGCCTTTTCCTTTGACTGGAATCTTCGATGAGTCACCAAAAGTAACTTCTCCACTGATGGTGTTGTCTATCTCCGTAAATAATTCCTTATGGCCACACATGTGATTGCTGGCTCCCGAATCAAGAGACCATGTATTCTTCTTGCCTTCGTCATCTCCTTTGTAAGTGAGGAACATAGCGGAACCCACATCTTTGTCTTCTTTTGCTGCGGCAAAATGACTTCTTTCTTCCACTTTTGGAGATCTACACTCATAACTGAAGTGACCATATTTTTTACAATTATAACATTGAAACTGAGACTTATCACCTCGTTGTTAGAATCCGCCTCTTCCTCGGCCTCTAAAATTTTTACCACGACCAGATGGTTGATAGTCTTCATTATTCTGGCCTCTACTGAACGTCTGTCTTCCACGTCCTTGTCCACCTCGGTAGCTACCTCTATAGCCACCTCTGCCATGTGAAGAACTGCTACTGCCAGAACTGTCACCGGTGGATACTTTACTTTGCAATGCCTTTTCAAAATGGCTTGCATCATTATATTGGTTCATCCGCTGCTCATGTGCTTGAAGTGAACCAACTAGCTCATCAATAGAAATCGTGGACAAATTTTTCGACTCCTCGATAGCAGTAACAACATAATCAAATTTTCTTGTTAGCGAGCGGACTTTTCCATGACCCGAACATCATCGAGACTTTCGCCATTTCTTTTCATTTCGTTTGTCACCGTTTTCAAACGCGTAACATATTCACCGATATTCTCTGAAGTCTTCATTTTGATATTTTCAAATTCGCCACGAAGAACGTGGAGCCGTACCTTTTTAATTTTCTCGACACCTTGGAATGATTTTTGCAAAATCTCCCACGCCTCTTTTGCTGTCTTTGCATTTGAAATTTTTTCGAAGGTGGATTCGTCGACACCTTGAAAAATTGTGTATAATGCCTTTTTGTCTTTTTTCCGAAATTCTTTTAATGCCGTCTTCTCTGCATTAGGAAGTGCTGCTTCAGCGGTAACATCTTCGGGCTCGCTATAGCCGCTTTCAACGATATCCCAATTATCGTACGAACCGAGTAACACCTTCATTTGGATACTCCAGTTTACGTAATTTGTAGCCGTCAATTTCGGAATATTTGGTTGCATCATATTCGTCATTTTCCACGAACGAAACCTTAGCTCTTGATACCACTTGTTGGAAACGTAGATGAGCCTTGCACCAAATATATAAAAGCTTTGTATAACACAAACACACACCTGTATATATTAATAATAATAAGCTACAACTTTCTGCAGCCTTCTTGCAGCTTTTGTGGAATATATGTATATGGGTTTGAATTCTAACAGTTGTTTATATAGAGAATGCTGTTGTAAACTGCTTCCTTGAAGAAATTAACCTGGCTTTAGTTTTAGACCTTAGTATATAAATCTAAAGTGGCCATTTAACTAGCAGGCAAATATCAATTACCTATTAAGCCTGATATGGTTTACCAGACAAGCCAACTGAGAAAGCTATACATGGGAATTGTTGTTTTGTCCAAAATAAATAAAATTCATGCATGCCAAAGGACTTGATTGCTTTCGATCCTTACATAAATTCATGCTCTCTCAGATTTGTCTCGGAATGATCACTGATCAGGACTCCTAATCTAAAAGAAGTCACGAGAAGTTCATGCAAAAAAAATTGTATGATTCCCAGAGAAGTTGGAAAAAAGTGTTGGGAGTTGTCTCACATCGTTTGTGGGAGGGGCAGATAGCTAGTTTATAAGCAACCAGTTAACTCCATTAGTATGAGGCCTTTTGGGAGGAGCCGAAAAACAAATTCGTGTGGGCGTTGCCACAGCCCAGAGCGGACAATATCATACTAATGTGGAGTTAATGGGTGTTGCGCGCCCAACAAAAAGTTATAAACTTGTTTATGTTACAGTACATGTATATGGAATTCATGTATCCATTCCTGGCATCACTAAATATAGATTACTCATTACTTACAACTTCCTCATTTTTACTATGCACATGGAATTGCCTATGATTTAGTTGTCATCTTCATCTTTACAATACGTATAGAAATCTATGATCTAGTAGTTGTCATCTTCATCGTTTTTTGTAGTCGAAGCCAATGATCTAGTCGTTATCTTCATCGTCTTCGTAGTTGAATGGTAGGGGTACAGACTTAAAGGCACGGTACTTGCCAGCATTGTTCAAGTGTTCATTCTCCAACCTTAGCAATGAAAAAAAATCATATTAATTACATTACGAAAATCAACATCGATCTATTCACCTATAATTAAAAGTATAAATGATACATGCATTAATATTGTTTATTCACCTGAAGAAGTTCCAAACGCCACGTCGAATGATTTCCAGAATGGCTATAACTGCGATCATGCTTTCTCGATGAAGAAAAGAAACTTCCAAGTCCAAAACCATTTGAATCCATGAAAACCTCAGCAATACATTCAAGGCCTGGATACATTTCCATGTAAATCAAGTAAAGAGTGATTATTATATTGCAACTCCAAATAATATGTCAATCTAATAATAAGAACATCGAACGAAAAATCATGTAAAAATATCTTTAATATTGTACTTACAATGGCAGCAAAGTATACACTTTTGTAAGGAACAAGGAGTTTATCTCTGAGCCAAGGATTGGTAGATTTTCGGTTGAGAAGACCCCAATCGTAGATGATGTCCCAGTATGTAGCAACTATTCCCGCTACTACAGAGGTAACCCAAGCTATAATATACCATTCGTTACTTTTGTTTCTACCGTATGCTGTTCTAGTAACAAACGATACGATAATCGAAAAATATTTCAATGAATTCCATCCTTGAACAGCATCTTTTTCTTCGAAGAACCGCCTCACACACTGTATGTATGAAGAAAACACGTACTTAGTAATGAAAAGATATATCAGAATAATGTCGATCGATTTGTGTATGTTTGTAAGTGTTATTACCTGAAGCATTCGCCACCAAAATGGAACCGCGGCTAGAATGTAACTGAAGGTACTGTAAGCATCATTGTTATTGCAACTGTTTTCTCTGTGTCTGTAGTCACCGGAAGTGTAGTAGCAAATGTAGAACTCAATACTTCTGAAAGCTTGAACCTGGCTCGTAAGTTGATCAGCCACGAAAAAATCCGAAAGCACAACCTGCATCACATGCACATGCAGGATACAGATCGATAAATTCAATTAATAATAATTGTTTCGTTAATTTTTTGGTGATGATCAACGTACCTTGTATAATGGTGCGAGGAAAACGTGAACTACACAGGTCAGAAAGAAGTAGCGGCTGGAGCGATATACAATGTTGAATGGGCAGATCATTATGGCAAATATAAACTGCAGATTGAAACAAAACAGATCAATAAAAAGTACAGAGTTATGTCAAATTTTGGTGAAATAACACTAGAAAAACGTCGAAAATTTGTTATGTAAGTGATAATGGATAAACTTACAATTACTAAAATTAGAGGAACAAGCTCAGTAAGTTGTTTGTAGTCTTTAGTTTTAGGGTCCATTTCCATATCAAGATTTGCATGAATGCTTGCTAATGCCAGCACTGAAAGACCAAAACTCACTAGGAGCACTTCTCGATAGCCTAATTCAGTTCCAGCTTTGAACCCGAATATGAACTGATAATTAACTTTATATTTCTTCCAGAAAAATATATTCCCAGCATAGAACAGCAAGTGCAAAACAATGAACCCAAAGAAACTGAAAAATCCATGTAAATTAAACTTTAATTATATCGAAAACAAGCATACATAATTATACAAATAAATTTGAGTAACTCTATACACTCACCTGTACAGTGGAAACAAGGTTTCCATATACCGTCCATGACCTTCCTTCTCAAAAATGTTTCGGGTTCTTATAGTCAATATGAGTGCGAAGATAAGAGCCACTGTACAACCAGCAAAGAATCCTGCAGAATCGTTTTCGAGTTAAATACATTAGCAATTTACCACCTTTATTATCGACTGAGAGAGTGAAGAGTTTAAGATAATAAAGATAGAGTTGCGTGAGCCCATGGGTTTACCCAGAGGGCACCCGAAGGATAGTGGCTGCCGGTTCCCACGTTAAAAATAAAAATAGAAATAAAGATAGAGTGCATAGAGAATTTATTTTGTGGAGATACAAATTACTACCACTTTTTCGTGTCACTGTCCGTACCTAAAGAAGCGCTCACTTTATGATTTTCTCTTTTAGCCTTCGGTCTTATTGTGTTGAGCCCTTTCTTTCGATTTCCATTGGCGAAATGCTTAATATATGTAGCTTCAACCCTGTCCAGGAGCTTCGTAATCACCTGGCATCCATGATTCACATATCATTTAGCAAACAGAGTAGTACATTTAATCTCTGTAGTTAGTTGTAAGAAAAAAAAATTATAATGAAGTGCCACTTAAGTTACCTCATCGGAGCTGCCTATGTAGGAGTTATCAACCATTTGGAGGTAGGACTTGGATGCATTTCTGGAAGTGATCTGTAAATGGATGAATTCGAATTTCGTATTATTAGCATAGAATTCCAAAAATCGAATTCCATCCTACACGCGACCAAGACAATTGGACCCGGGTGTGTAAACATATATAGGCATAAACTTTCACCAGAAACAAAACAAAAGTAGCTGGACTTGACTACTGTATTACGTTAGTTACTTGCGTACCTTGTCATACTTTTTCATGATCTTGGAAAATGCCAGAATATTCATGAAGCTGTTCATATTGCAGAGTACAAAGCAAAGTACAAGTTAATGATTGAATTTCGTAAAAATATATACATTAAAAAAAATTATTTGATCAACTTATAAATTACCTGAAACTTTTGAGAAGTCTAAGCTTGTTGTAAAACTCGATAAAAGCTCTTCTGAGTTGATCTTCAATTTTGCTGAGATTTTCGGGACTAAATTTTAAATCCGTCTGAATGGGAACATTAAGGACACCTTTGATTGTCGGTAGAGGCGTATCAGTAGCTTTGTTAAACGTGACACGGTTGAGTATCTCTAGTGAAGCTGGTTTACCAGTAATATTTCTGATTGTCACTTCCTGTACAATTCGGTTCGAATGACTTGCTTCTTGAGGATACTCACCTTGCGAGGATTCTTCTGTACTCGTTCCTCTTAGTGATTTGTCTTCGTCTATTTTATTCATGTGCTGATCAGCCATTCCTTCTGCACATCAACCGTATTTTATTAATATTAATTTATCGTAAAATGTAATGAATTTGTTTGATTCTATACTTTTAAGTTATCAGCTCTCCTAAAACCTCAAGGTGTTAGAATTTCGAGCTAAATTTGAATTTTGATCTTAATACATTGTTAACATATACTTACTGCTGTGCCTCCTCCCGGATGATGAAACTGAAGCCGATAAAGCTGCAGAAGAAGATGCAACAGCGGAAACAAGATTATCCATATCAACAGCGGTTTCAAACCAAGCATGTTTCGGATTCTCAACTTTAATCCGAAAAGCAATCAAAGCATCCATTTGTCTATTCAACTCATCAGCCTCCTTCATCACCTCTTCAACTTTCGCCTTATAAAACCTATTAACTTTATTAAATTCATCATCAAGTCTTTTAAAGTACACAAGCTCATACTCTCCTCCATCTTCTTCGGTCCTAAGAAACGTAGTTACATAACTATCTCCTCCATCCGATCTCCTCACATTGTTCACTAAAATCGCTTGGCTATCGAGGTCATCGTGGCGCCTACTACTAAAACTCCGCATAGAAATGCTTCTTTGTACCGAGGTAAGACCACTAAAGGTTCTGTAGTGTGAAAGAGCTCGTGGCAATCCAGGTGGATTCGAAGGTGGAGGCCTAACCTTTTGTCGAAAATGATGAATGTCTTTTATAAGATTTTTGAGAAATTCGTAATCCACGTATGCAGCTTGCCATTCGGGCACCATTTGCGCCTTTAGCTCTTTTCCAAACTTCATAGTTTGTTTTATGAGTGATGAGCAAGTAGTTGCTTGTAAAAGAGGAGATATATAAGTGATCAAAAGAGCTAGAGAGAGTTATACTCCAATAAGTTGGAGTATATGAGCAGGGAAAGATAAGAGGTGTGTATGAAAATTGCATGTGAGAATATATTACTCCATATAGGAAACGTTTATATAAAGAAAGAGAGAGACAGAGAGAGAAGATCTCGGGAGAGAGAGAGGGAGAGGGGAGAGAGGGAGAGAGAGAGGGAGAGCGAGTTATCAAATAGTAATGCCTTTCCGGGTTTGGCAAAATCAAACGCGGGAGGTAGCTAGATGGAGCTGCCAAGCCAAGTCAAAACCCGCAATATCTTTTTCATTAGTGTGTTGAATCAAAAATAATTTTCTTGGATTGTGTCTGACTTTAAGAAGATGTACATGCTGACATTATGAGTCGCATAACATACTCACTCCGTCCCAAAAGTATGAGCCACTTGTTTTTGCACGCATTTAAAGAATGTGGGTATTTATAAGTAATATTTTTAAAAATTTTCATTTTATATAAAAATATGGAATTTGTATTTTAATACATAATAAAAAAATTTAAAATATATTATTCATAAGTAACTCAACAAAACGTATTGAATCATGTGAAAAAATCAGAACGTCATAATTTTTGAGATGGAGTAGTACCATTTTCCCCCTTCTGTGTACACATGATGTAAGCCCTCACGATATTCGATACTGCGCTATCTATGTGTTTCAAAGAATGGTGATTCCTGGTCCGACGAATCTTTTATTAATTGCTGATGAATAGAAGATCATCGATTTTAAAATTGGGTTAAAGTTATTTTTTCTTTATGCAAATCGATCAAAATTGATTTAATTAACAAAGGTGTAGTTGGTCTAAGCTAGACTGCAGGTGTTGCAAAATATTAGTCCGTTTGATATTTTGGTCAGTATTTTACATGCGTAAAAATGATAGTTTTAAAAAAATATCGCATTTTCTTTTTTTGAAACTAAATTTCTGTTTACAAAAAGAAAAGTCAGAAAATAATAAATAGAGCTATGTTTCTTATACAACTTAAAATGCTTACAAATAATCAAAATGATTAATTTTTTGGGACGAAAAAGTAATATCAATGTAAAATGTGCGTAAACAATCAAAATGATTAATTTTTTTGGACGGAAAATATCATCAATGAAAAAAAATATAACTAAAAACTAATAGAAGTTAATATAAAAACTAAAGTGTCCTACTCTGATATGCATAATTTTTCTTTAAAACGATTAAATCACGACTACTTCTTTAAATTTTCCTCTTATATGATCCAACACAACATAATTTCTATTTGCAGTCACAATTTATCATTTACATGTATTTGTATACAGGCATAAATAATTAATGACTATCCATATCCTTATTTTTAGAATCCTGATAATAGCAAGGCACCATCGTTTCCCAAATCCCAGTAATGTCCCAGCTAGCTTCCTTACTTTTTGTCATTGATTATGTAAAATATTGTTCATATATATATATGTAAATCCTCTTATGTTTAAAATTTATAAGCAATGCCTGTCCGATTCCCTCCCATTAAAATTAAGAATTTGAGAAATTTTTTGAGTTCGGGACGATGATTGGGAAATTTTTTATAAAAAATTCGAGGATAATCCCCGATCCGATCCCCATTTTAATATTTTTTAAAAATATATTTATATATGTATATAATTAAATTATTATTAGTAAATATATTTATATATATATTATTAGTATTTAAAATTTTTAATTCATTTCATCGATTCAAAGTTTTAATAGTAAAGTTTAAATTTAATTATAATAATGTAATGATATCTTTTAATATAAATAAATATTAATTCAAAATATTTTTTTAATTGGTAATTGAATTTAAAATATATTTTATATATTCTAATTTAACAAATTAATTTTATTAAAAAATTTCTTAGAAAATGTGTAAAAAAAAATTTTAAAAAAATATTAAGAACTTGCTTTTCCTGAGATTACCTTAGGTAAGTTTCCTGAGGTTATTAAAAAAACAATACAAGAATAGCTATATTTTTGTAAATACAGGGGATCATGTTTAGTTATTACAAAAACATGTACGGTTCAAAAAAAACAGAAAAGGAAAAAAACCATTAATTATTGCCACATGGCTGTGGGTAAATATTTAAAGGGTGGGTGTTTTGAGAAAATTGTCAGCTTAATCAGCCGAGTCAAAGGAGAAGTTAGTTTTTTCCGTTTGAAGGTCAAACTGCAGACTATTCAATTCATGGCTTCTAGTTGAAGTAAGTTTATAGTAATATACTAACGTTTAATGCATGCAAGTATGCAACAAAAACTATCAAAATTCAAAGTAAATGTAGACAAAAATTGTTGTAACTTAACTTCCTATGCAAGATACTTATCACTTGAAGTGTAAAGTTTCATATATTCATATATTCAGGATCATTTAATCAGCAATTTTTGTATTTGGTTGGAAATAATAGAATGAATTTATAATTAAAATAAATGGATAACAATATAGTTTAGAGGAAAAATTAATTTGAAGAAAAACGAATGAGTGTAAATATATTATAATAAAAATTATGAAAAAATTGGATGTGAAACATGATAAAGCGTTTTTATTGGTGTTTAAATTCTAGTTTAGTTTTTTTTTTTTTTTGAAACGAAATTCCAGTTTAGTTTGTTGTGAATGAAATGGAAGAAATAAAAATAAATATGAACAATTATATATAGTGTATAGTACAAATTTTAATTTATTCGTTACATTTTAATTTATTCCGATCAAATACAACATAAATGTATACAATAGACTGTCTTTTTTTCTAATTGTCTCGTCGGATTCCTTGAGATAATTTAGGATTCCTTGTTCTCAGATTACTAAGATCGATAATTTTGGATTCCTTTCTCTAAATTAAAATTTTCGTTTGAAACCAACTATGAACGTAGATAATTGAAGTACCGATAATTTCCATTTGATATCTGCAAACTTAATTTACTTTATTCGGAATTAAGTATTGATAATAAAGTATTGTGCACGGTCAGCCCGCGTATATTTTTTATACTGATACGTATAGTAGCCTATAGCTAACGGTCCATGCACGTATATAATGGAGAATTTACACTGACAAACTCGTACGGTCCACCGATCTTTTTGAAAAGTTTGTTTTTCTTTTAATTTCTTGAAAAAGTTTGTTTAGACTTGGTTACAACAACTTCTTTGAACTAGCAACAATTGTCAGTTGTACTTAGACCTGACAATTTGGTAAATGATACGTGAACATGATACGAAACGACACGAGAGAATACGGATATGAATTTTGACTTTTAGTACACGAAACACGAAAGTACACAAAATATAATATATATATATATATATATATATTATGATATATATATATATATATATGTTATTTTTAGTTGAATCAGATGTTGGACTATTTGTAACTTAATTTTTAAGACCTTTGTTTGTTTTTAATTGGCCTCTGTTTCTATTTTTAAGCTGAATTTCAATGTTTTGGATATATTTCGTGGATATCGTTTCGGGTTGTTTCGGGTACACAAAAGTACACGAATTATTTCGTGTACTTTTCGTTTCATTTCGTGTAAACACGAAATTTTTCGTTTCGTGTTCGGTTCAGGTAATCGGGTACACGAAATCATTTCGGGTTGGGTTTAGGTATGAGTACACGAAAACACGAAAGTACACGACACGAAAGTACACGAAAACACGAAAGTACACGACACGAAAGTACACGACACGACCCGATTGCCCGCTCTATTTGTACTCCCTTAAATTTAAAAAGTTACATCATTTAACATTCTAGCTTCGTAGGGGTGATAGTGTAGCTCATGTGGTAAATGACGATTATGCCTTGTTGAACTGCCAAGGTTCGATTCTCCCCTATCGCATGTATCAGAACAGATACTAGAATTACAAGCAAAAGCTTGGGCAAAAAAAAAAACATTCTAGCTTCATGAATAATGAATTAAATGTGTGCATGTTCGGTTTGATCAGGAACGAAATCATTAGAAAAATTTTAGAGGGACGGAATGAAGAAAAAAAATTTGAAGACGAAAATTTATAAAAAATTCATAAGACATTCTACATTTTTAAGAACAAAACTATGATGTTATATGTATGAAACTCAAAAATATTTGATAATTATGAATGTATTTAGGGAATTATCAAAATTTATAAATTTATGGGGGATCAAATACACTTTTTAAATTTAGCAGGAAAAAAAATACACTTTATATATATATATATATAGGCTAATGATCAAATAGAAACCACTTTTAAAATAGAAACTAGAAACCACTATCTCCACACCATATTTTACTATCTCCACACTATATTTACTATTTCTACTCCTATATGACATCATCTACCCCCAATATGACACCATCATACCACCCCCCACCCCCACCGACGTACCACCACCGCCATCTTCCTTTCCGACCACTGGCCCCGCACCCCCCACCCCACCCCACCCCACCCCACCCCACCCACACCCCCACGCCCACGCCCATGCCCACGACACCACCACCGACACACCACCACCTTCATCTTCCTTTCCGGCCACTGGCCCCGTAGGGGCTCCGATTCCACCACTAATTTTCGATTACAGATCTGCTTCTTCCCGATCATTAATTCTGCTACTACAAATATAATTTAGTGATTTCTAACTTCAGATCGTCATCGGTGATCTGAATCCGGTGAAATCGTTCCGGTGATGACTTTCCAAATCTAAGTGTGTATTTGTGTATGTAACGATGTATGTGTGTATGTATCTAAACAATCATGGTGGTGGTGGTCGATGGTAGCGATGGCAGGTGGTGGTGGTGTTGACAGGTGGTGTGGTGGTCGATGGCAGATGGTGGTGGCGATGGAAGGTGGGGGTGGGTATCAGTGATTTTAGCTGTATATATTAGTGATTTCAGGTCAGGTCAGGTGGGGTGGGGTACGTATTAGTGATTTAGCTGTATATATTAGTGATTTCAGGTCAGGTGGGGGGGGGGGGGGTGGGGTGGGGGCTGAATTATTTTACATTTTATTATACTTTTAAATTAGTGATTTTTATTGTACAGATTAGTGATTTCTGTTGGGGTGGAGTTTGGTTTCTAGTTTCTATTCTAAGATTGGTTTCTAGTGGAGTAGGACCCTATATATATATATATATATATATGAATAAATTAATATTATGCAATAATTTTTCTATCCTCGCTCGAGTGGTGTCTTGGACTGTCGCTTACGTCGTTTTATCCAAAAAGCATCCCCTTCTTTTCTTTATAGTTTCCTTTTTGGGCTGTCCCACCATTTCTTTACATTGCCCTAAATAGCAACTATTATATATTATTATATTACTTTTATGTACTCTGATTATACAAGTTAAAAATATACTATTACACTAATCAATCTTCACTACAAGAAAAACGCAAACATATGACACCGATCAGACAATGCTCAGAGAAAAAAGTATTGTCCGAATTTAACAGACAACTGTTTATTTTTAGACTCAAAAAAGTGTCCCTCCACTTGCCCCTCTCTCTGTCCGGCGTTGTTTTAAAAAAAACCCTTCTTCATTCGGCCCCAAACCTCATCTTAATTCCATTCTCTTTAACTCAGCTTTTAAATTTCAATGGAGTCTCAGTTTCTTAACGATTCATCCTCAAGCCTCGATCTTGATTCTGAACATAAACCTTCTCCCCCTTCTTCACCACTTCCTACTAAACATCCCACAAAATTGATTATGGATGATTCTCTCGATTTGTTCGAAGTCGTTGAAGATACGCCTGATAGAGTGAAAGAGCAATTCGTAAAACCTAGGAAGACTACTTTAAAACCGCGAAAACTAGAATTCGAGGATCGAAAACTACAATTCGAGGACCCAGACCCAACTGGATTGCTGCAAATTTATCTCCCCTGATCCGTGTAAAATTATCTTATGATTTTTATAAGATTTGTTTAAGATTTAGTTGACTATTAGTGTGTTTGTTGCCTTGATTTGCTTGTTAATTGTTATTACTTGATTTCTTGATTTTTTGTAAATGCTCTGTATTAGCTTGTTTTTATGTTAGGATTGATGTGGAATAGGATTGATAAAGATTAAAAGGTCATCTTTTATTTGGTTTATGTAGTGACTGTTAATCTCAAAATTGAAAAATGATGAGTATAATGCAAAATGCAAATGTCTTGTTTTTGTGTAGTTAGATATAGGTGTATGATTCATTAAGTGTATTGGTTATTATCTGTAATTTGGATTATATATCAATTTGTAGATGGCATTGGGATTTGTTGCATGAACTTAATCTCGAAAGAGCAAAATGATGAGAATACTGCAAGTATCTTCTTTTTGTGGAGTTAGAGTTAGATATATAGTATAGGATTCATTAAATACCTATGTAAATGCCTTAAAGTTTTGGGAGAGTCTTAAGTGGTATTGAAGTTTGCATGTTCTTGAATACTGAAAATGAAAATTTTGGACATTGAGGTTCAGTTTTGGGAAAAGAAAGAATGGGGATGTTGAGTGAGGGAGTTTTAAAGATATGTAATAAATCGAAGTCCAGTTACTGATACGTTAAAGACTTAAAGTATTGTAGGAGTTAGTAACTTCAATAGTTATTATATTTTCAGATTATATTTAGAAGATACGACAAGATATTACAATGGCCTTTTACGTGGATAGGGCAGATACATATATGTGGTTGATTCTGTATAAGATTAGGATTTAGTAAAGCAATAGATAGTTATATGTGGTTGATACATATATGTGTGAGCTACCATGATCTGTTAGTTATATATGTGAGTAGTTGTTAGTCAACTTAATTCTGTAAGTATTAATTCCTTTAATTCTGAAGTACTTGTATAAGTTCGATTAATCCCTTCAGAGTATAAATTCTAAAGTAGGCCTAGTGATTGACTGATCATGTTAGTTCGATTCTGAGCTACCATGATCTGTTTTTGGTTTTATAACTACAGGAACAAGAAACCAGTGCACATAATAGATGAACTATAATTAACAATGCAGGATAACCAACAACCGGATCAGATAGATAATATTAGGGGCTGCTTACATTCACAAACCATAAAAGATTAATATAGAGATTAATATCTAGGACAAATAATTTACAAACCACTTCCTGATTAAAACAGCCTGAACTACAGTAGCTTTACAAAAGTTTTTTACCTCAAAAGTAGCAGCAATTATAATTTACCATAAGATTAGGGAGTCGTTTAATGTCATTTCCACAACATCTAGTGGAACAGTCATTTGAGTTGGTAATTGTCCAAGTCGCTCGAGCCTTTTCTTCCCTATATGAGGGAGCCTGTAATTGTTATTTCCACCATGCTTAAGTACATCGGTCATACAATTCTGTAGAGATAACCAAACATAATTTAAAGTAAAAGGTTTCAAATCTTCATATGCTCCAATCACTGCATCAACTAGCTCACGAACTGTTTTAGGGGCCTTGTATGACTCTAAAGAAACCCAAATCATTGACATTCAGATCCGAACTATTAGCCGGTTGATTAGCCAATATTATGTTAAATCCATCCGATTATGAAACTTTGATGAACTCTACGTCGTTACCATTGATATGAGGTCTAGCATTATCTTGCTGTATGATGATATGTTTA
This sequence comes from Saposhnikovia divaricata, assembly GCA_036435485.1. Taxonomy (NCBI): domain Eukaryota; kingdom Viridiplantae; phylum Streptophyta; class Magnoliopsida; order Apiales; family Apiaceae; genus Saposhnikovia; species Saposhnikovia divaricata. Next base: position 213,644,514 of record CM071599.1, read on the forward strand.
TTGTTGTCTGGTGGCCATTTGGCTTTAATAGCCGGCAAATTTTTTTCGATTAAACACTGCTTAATCACAAGTTTATTGATATTTTCTATAGCTTTGAGTTCTAGTACACCCCGTGCTCTGTTTTTACTTGCTCTAAGTGCTGGTTCTTCTATAGCGAAAGGGAATATCCCTATTTTTCCATCGAAGATACAAATACCATCTTTGTCATACCTAGATCTTGCAACCGCACTCATAAACATAACTTTGGTTATAAATCTTTTGGACTTGCAAGTTCTATGCGGTTCCGGTTCACTTGGCAATAGGTAGTATTTTTGTGAAGTTCTAGTCATATAAAACCACTTTTCATCTATGTGAACTATAGAAAACATGTCTATATACGTTGGGTGTAACACCCCCAGATCCGGGGTTCGGGATCCGGTCGTTACGGTCTCCAATTCTGTCCACAATACTTAAACTTACCTCAACATAAAATAATTTACATCTTTATGACCCAACACAACAATATAAAACACACCCGTTATAGTCCCAGAGATGAAATCAGAGTAACAACCAAATTTTATTAAACACATTATGAGTTCTCACAATCCAAAAGAATTTCAATATGAATACATACTCTTTGCCATCCATTTACATAAGTCATACTAGTCCATATATTTGGTACTGAAAGAATGAATCTATCCTACCAATAGCTTTCTCTCCGGCTCTGGTAGTCTCATCGTCCTCGCCAGCGTCGAGTGCGCCTTGTGCGAGTCATCTGGTCTAGCTGTTGTTGTGATATAATAATAAAGCAAGGGTGAGCAATAGCCCACTGTTGTGACCAAAATCTCGCATGGATCAGATTTAGGCCCGTTATGAGTTTTGGGTCCAATCCACAAGGAAAGAGGATGTTTTAGAGGGCTTCCAAGGTACCCGTGGTAACCCATGAAAACTGATAACAGGGCTCCCAAGATAATAGGGCTCCCAGGTAGAAGGACTCCCGAATGGCATGGCTCCCGGATAACAGGCTTCCAAGAGCCTATGACAACCCATAGGGGCTACCATGAGATGGGTAGCAGGTAGATATGACGATAAGGGTCCTGGGAATGGCCTCCCATGGATGATCTACAACCCATAGACATCATTACATAGCTTCTAGTATAGCTACCAGAGATGGCTTACCAGAATAGCTTCCGTAACTGGGTTACCGGAGGGTCTACCGGGTGGTACCCCCAGCTTCCGCCGGAAGCCTGATTAGGCTGCCAGTTCAGATAAGGCACGCCTCCTACTTTTTAGGAACACGTCTCCACAGCTGAAATACACCTCTAAACGGATAATTATTCAGTTATTCGAGGATATACATCATATATACATGATAAATCCTTCATTCATGAGATAAAACATCAGTGGATAGGCTTCCAACAGTCCTGATAAGGCTTGGAAACCTGATAACTACATCACAATCAGTTGATACACGATTTATATCAGCAACAACAGTCATTATCCCACTGGAGAGAGGATAAATCATCACAAACAATCGAACTTATCAATCAAGAACTACATTCGGGCTTGATCCACTATAAATAGTGGTATGTAGGCAGTTTATGGGATCTTCTTCGACACTTACACTCCTTGAGTAGCTAGAGCACGTGCACTCTTGTGTGACATAGTCAAATTAGGGTTCTTGGTTGGCCAACATTTGGTCCTTGAGCTCTCATCCCGTAGATTCAGCCCCAATCATCACCAAACCACCTTCCCGTGTTCTTCGGTAACCCCTAGCCGTGTGCCATAAATCTCCGACTGTGAGCCTTTCTGGGCAGTTGGGCGATTCCATATTTTACGGCGCTATTCCAGCAACGGCCTCCACGTAGTTGTGCTTAAATCCTCCCACAACAATTGGCGCTAGAAGGAGGGCGCCTTTAATTATCGTCTTTTGGAGGAAAAGATGTTTGACCGCTCCGGCAATGATGAAACGCCGTCTAACGGTATTGACAAGGAAAATGGTGATAAAAAGCATATTGCTACCATCCACGACATGTATCAGTACATCAAACGAATGGGAGCAAAATTGGACTCCCTTGAAAGAGCTTCTGAATTGAAGAAGGAGTGTGAAATGGAGCTTAATCCATTGCCAAAACGAGATGACCAAGAAACGATTCCGGGACGAAACTCGCATGAAAATGGGCCTGGAGATATTTTTTGAGATGATATGCAGGGACATGAAATTCCCTTAAAATATGAGATGATCAATAGTGGCATTGTTGGTGCACAAAATAAGCCAAATACGGGATTGGATGGCCTGATTTTTGGCCGGAAACCGCACAAAATGGGTGAAATTTCCCTTGAAAGAAGTAATCTGAAGAGATCTCAGTATGGGGCTCAAAATGGCTTTCGAGGACGAATGCAATCAGGGTGCCAAGGGGGCTTCCACCTGGGATCCCGCCTAGGGGTACCATGGCATCATCATGAAAGGTGGGCGAAATTTCCCCTTAAAGTAGTAATCTGAAGAGATCTCAAATGGGGGATCAAAAGGGCCTTCGAGGACCAATGCAATCAGGATGCCAAGGGGGCTTGCACCCGGTATCCCGCCTAGGGGTACCAAGGCATCAGCATGAAGGGCTCCCGCTGGAAACCCATGAATACCAAGGTCAGAACGAATCTCAAGCGTATAACCATGTCAGAGAAGGAAAGTTCCTATCCTTTGGAAGCCTAGTAGCTGGATGGATAAAGCATAAGTCAGGCTTCCGGCATACTTGCGGCCTTGGATGAAGAATATATACCCTCCAACGGGCAACCGGACCCATTTATTGTTGAAAGGCTGAGCAAAGCCTGGGAGGCGGATGGGCCGCCACTCCCCAGGTTCTGTGCAACGAGTGGCAGCCCCGAATATGATAGTAGCCCTGGATCTGGTAGCCCTGGATCTGGTAGCCCTGGATTCGGTAGCCCTGGATCCGGTAGCCCTGAAATCCGGTAGCCCTGAACTTGATCTCCTCCAAGCTTACGATTCGGAAGTCCGGGATCCGGTAGCCCTGGATCCGGAAACCCTAGATTCGGTAGCCCTGAATCCGGTAGCCCTGGATTCGGTAGCCCTGGATTCGGTAGCCCTTAATCCGGAAGCCCTAAAATTCAGAAGCCCTGGATCCAGTAACCCCGAAGACAAAACACCAACGAGCTAGACTGACCAGTCACATGATTGGATTGGGGTCCCAAGGAAGACACCCTAAATTGCCACCCATCAGGAAGCCCAGCGGAAGGCCTCTTTTGGGCATAGGCTCAATGATATACAACTTATTAGTTATATCTGTATAACTTTGAACTCAGCTATCATGAATTTTGTCATTCGTAGACACTTGGGGGGTAGCACATATGCACCACCCATGGTAATAGCAAAATGTTGTACCAATTGAATATCTATAAAGCTGGAAGCAGATTCCTATTCGTTGTCTTTATAAGTAAAATGCCTAATACAATTGACAAATGAGATCAGTAGTCAAAAAAAGAGAAATGATGACGATGTTCTAAACATGTGGACAAAAAAGTCAGTAAAAAGAAGATGTGCACTCAAAGTGTGGGGCTTCCACCATGGAAACCTCGTGTCAAGGTTCCCAATTCGTTCGGGGGGTAGCACCACCAATAATATTGATGTTGGAAGCTGGTAAGGGAAACCATGGAATTAAAAAATTCTTCCTCATGAGCAATTTGATACCGCGGAAGCAAATACAGGGCTTCCGGTGCAACTGATCAGCATCCCGGAACACAAATGCCATGTAGAAAATGAGTGACCTACCAGCCACGTTGCTAAACGGGAACAACTTAGACGATGAGAAGGTCCTCAAATATGATTTTAGGAAAGCTGAACTAAGGCATATCCTATAATTCTGTAAAAGGGTTACCGGCTGTAGAAGACAAGTGAGTGGTACCCTCAATTGCCATTTGACCACGAGGCTTCCCATCCAAAATAAGAAGGGTTGCCTAGAAGGGCCACTAACACAATCTCGAAGAGCACTACCAAGTCTCTCACCCAAGAAGAAAAGGCATGAAAGCCTTTAAGATGAACTAATGGAGGTGCCAATGCCAAAAATGCAAATAAAGCTCTTGGAAAAGGGGTAACCAAATATTATTGCAACTCCCAAAAATACAATCATGATTGCAGCATGACCAGAAGCCTCATGAGAATGGCAAGGATGGCTAAGGGCTAGAGGCTACCAAATAAAGAAGGCCTATATATTATGGTCACCTCAGGCTCCTAAAAGATTTACGAACCAAAAGTTTTCCTCACGGGATGCTCCTATGGGAAGCCCCTCCAACAGTTGAAGCTCAAATCATGAGATGTCTTCGGGAAAGAATTGTGAAAGCAAACAAAATTCTGGAAAGCTACCACAAAAATATTAAAGGATACCGATGATCTCACTACCAAAACGGAAGCGATATGAGGCCCACGTATGGCATGCCACTTGGGTTGCCACATATTAGGGCTACCAACTATCTGGCAAGTGTAGAATGGAAGGTTATCCTGAAAGTATGCAAGGAAACCGGAGGCATCTAAAAAGGGCTCTTAATCAAAAAAAAAAGAACCTTTCAAAGAGGTTGCTATGGGAAAGGGATGGCTTCCCCCCTGAAAAATATGGCTTGCAGCCTCCCACATGGGAAATGGAGAAAATCTAAAATGCCCAATGAAGGGTCTACATGAAGATGCTCACGAGAATAGCCAATCAAAAATTAATGAAATGAGGCTTCCTATCAAGAAGGAAATGGGCATAGGCCTCCTAACGATGGAAATAAATGTGGCTTCCCAATTGAGGTTCGTGAACCTGACAAGAGCTACAACAAGTTATGATACAATACCCTGATTCCCAGGTATAGATTCAAACCTTCTAAGGAAAGAAGTGAAATATAAAAAATAGAGCTGAACCAGATGCCCGGGGGGTAATGGATGCACATATCCCCTGGATGCAGTTTGATGTAATAGTACTCTTTGATTTTCAGTGAAAGGAGAAGTCGACTGTTTCCTTATACATTTGTTGACTCATGATTAATTGTAAAAGAAGGGCATGGAAGCCCCACAAACATAGTTCCACATGGCAGCCAGGCTACCATCCAGAACTAAGGGGGTAGTGGATGTACATCCCTCTGCAGCATGTTGAAATTATCAGAATTTTAAATTTTTCATGATCATTACCAGACATGTATGGAACCTTGAGTGGTTCACATGGCCTACTTGGTTACCAGGGCATGTATGGAACCCTGTTCGGCATACATGGTTCCCCTCATTACTTGGGCTGGTGTGGTACCCTGATCGGCACACCTAGATCCCTTCAATACCAGACATGTACGGAACCTTGAGTGGTTTACATGGCGTACTTGGTTACCAGGGCATGTATGGAACCCTGTTCGGCATACATGGTTCCCCTCATTACTTGGGCTGGTGTGGTACCCTGATCGGCACACCTGGATCCCTTCAATACCAGACATGTACGGAACCTTGAGTGGTTCACTTGGCTTACTTGGTTACCAGGGCATGTATGGAACCCTGTTCGGCATACATGGTTCCCCTCATTACTTGGGCTGGTGTGGTACCCTGATCGGTACACCTGGATCCCTTCAATACCAGACATGTATGGAACCTTGAGTGGTTCACATGGCTTACTTGGTTACTAGGGCATGTATGGAACCTTGTTCGGCATACATGGTTCCCCTCATTACTTGGGCTGGTGTGGTACCCTGATCGGCACACCTGGATCCCTTCAATACCAGACATGTACGGAACCTTGAGTGGTTCACATGTCTTACTTGGTTACCAGGGCATGTATGGAACCCTGTTCGGCATACATGGTTCCCCTTCATTATTTTGGGCTTTTGTGGAACCCTGATCGACATACATGGTTCCCGTCATTACTTGGGCTGGTGTGGTACCCTGATCGGCACACCTGGATCCCTTCAATACCAGACATGTACGGAACCTTGAGTGGTTCAGATGTCTTACTTGGTCACTAGGGCATGTATGGAACCCTGATCGGCATACATGGATCCCTTCATTATTTGGGCTTGTGTGGAACCCTGATCAGCACACATGGATCCCTCTATTAATTAGCAGACATGTGTGGAACCTTGACTGGTTCACATGGCATACTTGGTTATTTGGGCATATATGGAACCCTGATCGGCATACATGGATCCCTTAATTTTTCGGGCTTGTTTGGTACCCTGATCGGCACACCTGGATCCCTTCCTTTTTAGTCATGTATGGAACCCTGATTGGCATACATGGCTTCCTTTGTTATTAATCATGTATGGAACCGTGATTGGCATACATCGATCTTTCAATCACTAACCTACGTGGTTACAAGAGTTAACTCGTATGGATTATCAAAGATTTTACTAATGTAGCCTTGCAGGAATGGCTTACATGGCATTATCACACTCGATTTCATAAAATAATTGGGGCTCCCGGAATGAAGGCTCCCAGGTCGAGCTTCCGGCACCCAGGCTACCAGTAATGGGTTACCGCCAGTAAGGCTCCCAGAGCCAGGTTTCCATACTGCGGGCTTCCAGGACCTATAGGGTTACCGGACGGTACCCCCACACCCAGGGTGGCAACCACGAGGACTAAGGATAGGGCCCCGGAACAAACGTTTCCAGGTTGGGCTGCCGGTGCTAGGCTTCCACAAACAGGGCTCCCAGATGGGGCTCCCAGAGTCAGGCTTCCGGGTGACAAGCTCCCGCAACGGAAGCCCCTAAGACGGAAGTTGCAACCTCAAGGGATAAGGTACATGCAACCCCGTACGCTTTTGAGCAACCTATACGGGTATGTGAAGACTAAACTTACTCCTTTGAATTATGGTAATGCGCATACACTCTATTACTCTTCCAAGCTTGCTATTAAAAGAATTATCTTATCCACTAATGTTTAGTTAACGAATTCATGTGCATACCTTATGGCTATAAAAGAAAAGTGATTAAGCATTTATGTGTAGATCTATGATACCCTTTATTGACTTGCAAAGGTTACCTCCTGTATGGAAGCTTAACTTGATTATCATTTTTACTTGTAGAGCAGTATTCTCTTCATAGTACACAATCCTATCAAACTTCGAACACCTCGCTTACTTAGGAAAGCATTCACTACGACACTAAGTAAATGGTTAGCCCCTAATAATCAGATTTAGGCTTAGCTAGAATGCCTTAGCCTGAATATAACTGCTTAAACGTACTAGAATTGAATGGTAGGCCTAATGCCTAAACAGATTTTACTAAGTTAATCATGCGCTAGGTAGGAACCCTTGCACTTTAAACGTTAAGTGATAGAAAGAGGTTACCTAGTGATGGATATAGATGCCATTAACATATGTCTAAGGCTAATAATAAGATGACCCTATCAGATGCAATATGCATACATTCATTAAACTAGATAACAATTAGTTTATAAACCAACCAACCTAATGATTAAATTTTAAGGTTCCTGTAGGTATAATTCACAAAGTTTTGCAGGATCAGCTTTCGAAGCTAAGCATATTTTAGAAGATGGGCAGATTCCTACCCCAAAAATGGTTCCTGAATATTGGGGTTCCAAGACGGAAGCTCTAATACTTTCTACACCATACAAGGTTCCTGAACCAAAAGTGCTTCCAGGATGAAGGTTCTGCTAAACCTAGGGCATCCACGATGGAGCTTCAAGGATAAAACATCCAAGATGGGAACCCTAGGATGGGGCTTCCAGAATAAAACATCTAGAGTGAGGATCACATGATGGGGTTTCAAAGATGAAGCATCCAGGATGGGTATCCCAAGGTAGGGCTACCAAGACGATATGTCATGGTGGAAGCTCTTAGATGAATACTACAATCTCGAAGGGCAGGGTTCCAGTCACCCACAATGCATGTGAACAGTCATTACGGGTTACCATTGAAACAGTTGAAGGTTCCAAAGTTGGAAGCTCCTTCACTACTCCTATGATGATGACGAGGTAATATTTATGATGCGTCTGAATACACACGTCATAACCAAATTACACAGGTATGTGAGAAACTAAACCCTCTTTAATTGCATGAAATTGCACTCTATGACAAGTATGTGAAATGATTATCCCTTAGGCTAAGATTATTACTTTTTGATATGCCGAATTCATTGAAATCCTTGCGTGAATAGGAGAATTCGATATGCTAGGGGTATTAAGTCAAGATGATTAGCAAGACCTACAAGATATCTTTCATTGTGCATCCTATGTGACTCTACCACATGAATATCTGCATGATGCTAAATGACTCCTGCCTACTAAAATTCAAATATGTTATTAACATGTCTAGATATTGCCTAAGCAATACATATGTTGTCACTCATTTAGGATACATGAGATGAACATCAGGCATGCACTAGAAAATATATTGTGAGATAAGTAATGTTTGAGGTTAATAGATTCCTTGAATGTTTATATGTAGCTAACGGCTAGCCTATATCTTTATTGCTCACCTGCAATGGATAGCATGCAAGGTTAATGTTATTCACCTAACAACTTGCAGATTCCTTACTGTTTACCTACTACTAATAGGTTTCATGCTATATACCTATTGCTGATTGTTTACATATTATTTATATGCAATTAATAGCTTGAAGGATGATTGCTATTCACCTGAAGCAAATGGCTTCCGGGTTCCATGATGTTTACCTGTGGCTAACAAGTTTCCTTGTTATTTGCTTATAGCTAACGACTAATGATTTCTTTGATTTTAATCTGCAACTAATGGTATACAGGTTCTTTGATACTTACTTGAAGCTTATAGCTAACAACTTCCAACTAATAGCTTCCAGCTTGTTGCTTCCATTCTGCATCTTCTGTCAAACAGCTTGCAGGTTCATTGATGATCGGCTACAGCCAACAACTTCTAGACTTCACAAAAATAAGATTAAAGCTGGAATGGGCTGACATATTACATGAGAAAGAGATCTAAGGGCTCGGGGGGTAACTCGGTTCCCCAACACCCTACCACAAAGAAGAAAAAGGGGTTCCCGTCAGAAGTTCACATGAAACAAGGGGCTTCCACCCTCCATGTTCATCAACGGAAACCCGAACCCGGATTGGCACGATAAGAACAAAGATAAGTTCTACTCTACTGTCTTTGCATATTCACTATCATGCATATTTACACACTTATAAAGAAGATTTTTCAACATTCATCTGAAAACTTTGCTGAGATGCATGTTTTGTCAAAAAGATCATTGTTTTGCCTTGCATAAATTCACAAACATATGAGTATGCCTACATGATCTGAATTATACATGAACCAATGCATGAAAATCATCATGATTCACACAATGCACGTGTTTTATAAAACATTTTTTCGAAATTGCTAGCTGAAACTATCGAGTAGGTACCTAGGCACGCTATATGCCCCACATGTTACCACTTGGAAAGACATGGCAGCAATTGAAGGTGTCTCCACGACCTTCCATTGGTTCCCCTTGAGACACGCATACAAGATTATTAATGACATAAGTGCACATATGAGATTATGTGTTGCCTCTTGAAAATTCATTCGAGTACAAATCACTTACAACTTATAGGAGAAGTCCTCAAAATACTCATTATAGGAGAAGTCCTCAAAATACTCATTATAGAAGAAGTCCTCAAAATACTCATTATAGGAGAAGTCCTCAAATTACTCAACAATTTCTTTGGGGATCCAATGCGTTGGAATAATGGAAACATCTGAAAATTGTGGCACAATGCCTGAAAAAGTGTGTTCGCCAAGGTCCTACTTGATTGGAGAAGCGACAACATACATTTTTTACAAAATCATTTGCACTAGCATATTCATACTTCCATGTGTGCATCAAATATGTGTGATCTTGTGCATTATCTTTAAGGGCTACTTAGCCCTCGTTACTTATCTCATTTTCTAGTTGTCTTGGTAGCCCAGGTTTTGGACGCTTGAGGCATCCCTGCAACCACAGAAGCTTCCAGACATCAAAAGATTCTTATATGAAGGCCAAATTGGTAGAGAAAGGAAGCATCTCAGAACGTAAAGTCATGATGTTTAAAAAAGAAATGCCAGAAGCCGGTAGCCCCATGATATGATGCCAACCGGAGTACCACGAATGATACGAAGTGAATAGAAGATATCCTTGATTTGAAAACTCACATCGAAATATGCATGCAGAAGCAGAGTGTTTCCTGTTTCTTACGACGAGTTAGCTCATGTAAGCTTGGGAACACGATGTGGAAGATGTGTACTTCTCCGAGAGAATAATAAGAAAGGATTTGACATTACCTTGTTCTGGTTCCTCTTGCACTCATGCTTCAAGGAACCGGGGGGTAGTTGTTGTGACCAAAATCTCGCATGGATCAGATTTAGGCCCGTTATGAGTTTTGGGTCCAATCCACAAGGAAAGAGGATGTTTTAGAGGGCTTCCAAGGTACCCGTGGTAACCCATGAAAACTGATAACAGGGCTCCCAAGATAATAGGGCTCCCAGGTAGAAGGACTCCCGAATGGCATGGCTCCCGGATAACAGGCTTCCAAGAGCCTATGACAACCCATAGGGGCTACTATGAGATGGGTAGCAGGTAGATATGACGATAAGGGTCCTGGGAATGGCCTCCCATGGATGATCTATAACCCATAGACATCATTACATAGCTTCTAGTATAGCTACCAGAGATGGCTTACCAGAATAGCTTCCGTAACTGGGTTACCGGAGGGTCTACCGGGTGGTACCCCCAGCTTCCGCCGGAAGCCTGATTAGGCTGCCAGTTCAGATAAGGCACGCCTCCTACTTTTTAGGAACAAGTCTCTACAGCTGAAATACACCTCTAAACGGATAATTATTCAGTTATTCTAGGATATACATCATATATACATGATAAATCCTTCATTCATGAGATAAACATCAGTGGATAGGCTTCCAACAGTCCTGATAAGGCTTGGAAACCTGATAACTACATCACAATCAGTTGATACACGATTTATATCAGCAACAACAGTCATTATCCCACTGGAGAGAGGATAAATCATCACAAACAATCGAACTTATCAATCAAGAACTACATTCGGGCTTGATCCACTATAAATAGTGGTATGTAGGCAGTTTATGGGATCTTCTTCGACACTTACACTCCTTGAGTAGCTAGAGCACGTGCACTCTTGTGTGACATAGTCAAATTAGGGTTCTTGGTTGGCCAACATTTGGTCCTTGAGCTCTCATCCCGTAGATTCAGCCCCAATCATCACCAAACCACCTTCCCGTGTTCTTCGGTAACCCCTAGCCGTGTGCCTTCCCGGGCGGCTAGCCATAAATCTCTGACTGTGAGCCTTTCTGGGCAGTTGGGCGATTCCATATTTTACGGCGCTATTCCAGCAACGGCCTCCACGTAGTTGTGCTAAAATCCTCCCACAACACCCACCAATAATAATATATAACTGAATGATAATATATAACAGTTCAAAAGTATCTTTCAAACCATATGCCATGCATTTACGGAAATGATGCCAGAATAACATGAACGATGAAGTTACGAGGTAACTCAAAATGCATATATAGGTGGGAATATCTGCTATGTCAAAGATAAGCCAGATATTATCATTTATCATATAAAGAGGAACTTGCAAGGAAAATATTGCAATTCCAGTTATTAACATTTTTCGAAGTTCTACAACTTGAAAGAAGTCTCTTCGATACGTGTTGCGGGAGACACCGTCAACCTGAAAGAAGTCTCTTCGATACGTGTTGCAGGGAATTCCCAATTTGGGAGATGAACCAATACTGGAGTTATCACGCGCCAACTGTCCCACTCCCTGATGATCAGTCGGGGATGGTACAGCCCAATATTGTTTACTACCGGTAGAAGGAAGAACTGACGGCTCCACTTGTCGATTTCCTTTAATAGTAACTCCCTAGCCATTGGTTAGGCCTTGTGATGGACCGCGCGACTCGGCCTTTTACACACGACTCCTAGTTCGAATAAATCCACAGCATTAAAACATAGAGTTTGTCCTCCCTTCCCCAAGTGAAATACTTGTTGATAAGACTCCACAAAGTAGTCGTATCTAGTTGGAAAGGAAAATTCACCAACATTTCCCAAGCTTTTGATTGTTAATGGATATCAATTTGTTCCAACAATCTTACCCCTCGAATGATGAGAAGGTACACACAGACTTAATGAGTCCATAGCAACCAAGTTGTGAGTGAAAAGGATAAATTATGTGATTTATGACCGGGAAGTCTACAAGATAAATAACATTGCTCAAGTAGGTTCCCCTATAACATGGAAGTTTGAGCGAGCATTTAAATCCTTTTAAGATAGATTTAAATGAAAAATAAAGAGTTAGGAACCTTTCCTTGATAAAATAGTCGTAAAAAGACTCCGAAATATTTTACATGATATCTGGAGGTGACAGATAATCTCCAAATAATATAAATCATTTTTAAAAAGAATTTAAAAGAATTAAATAAATATTCCAAGAATATTTATTAACTCAATAATAATTACGGAATATTATTAAATCATAATATTGCTCGTAAGTAATCCTCGAATGAATATATAGAATTATTTACTAAATAAATCACTCCTTAAATGAATATTCAAAATAATATTCATTAATAATTAGACTCCAATAAGTATTTAAAATAATATTCAATAAATGAGTCAAACTTTAAATTAATATTTGAAAATAATATTCATTTAATAAATAATCTTCTAAATGAATATCCAAATAATATTCATTATTAATCAAAACCTTAAAGGAATATTCGAAATAATATCCCTTAAGTGATCAGAACTTCCAATAAATATTTTAAAATAATATTCCTTAAGTACATAAACCTTAAATGAATATTCGAAAGTAATATTCATTTAATAAATAACATTCTAATGAATATCAAAATAATATTCATTAAATAATCAACTCTAAATGAATATTCGAAACTAACATTCATTTAATATCTCTCGACTGAGATAATACTCGAATAACATTCCTCGAAAGATTTACAAGTAATTGATACTTTATGGAAATATAAATAACGTTTAATAATAACATTCCTCAGATAAATAGTAATCTGCCGTTGGAATCCCTCCGGGTTTCCACGACTATCTTTATCTCAAAATACCGACTCCCGGTCTATATTTAAGAATGAATATCATATGCCCTTCGCTAATGGTTTTACCAAAACAATCCGGCTTATAACTGCTAATTCGTATCTAGTCTATAAGCCAATATCAACTCAGGGAACAAGTATCATAAACTAATTTGACAATAGGCATACATGCTATGACATATGTAAAATGGCAATTGTTCGCACAAAATACACGCAAGCGCACGTGGACAACAAGTAATATAAAAGCAAGTAAGATTCGTTCCCGCAGAAATTGTATACTTTGATTTATGCGTCTAAGCAACAATGTTTGATTATCGTTCAATGCTAAGACAAAAGACAAATTGGGTTTTGATTTTATATTATGCTAATCAAATTTACTAATTACTAAAAGAGAATGATTTAATTTATGAATAGAAACATAGGGTCCTAACTTCATTAAATACGTCCATTAGAGATCATGCCTTTACTCGATTTGTATGGTGGTTACGATAACTAATCGGACAACACGGAGTAAGTATACGCTACCTTTCAGTACACGCACACCAATCTACACAATATCCACAAAAGATAGAAATCATGCAGGCACCAATTAGGTCTAGACTCTATATGTCTATAGAATTTGAAAACCTAAGGGTTGAAGAGCAAGTTATCCATAAGGATTACATAAGATAGTATGAGATGGTTAAAATCACACCACTAATCATGAAATCAATCACGAACATATGCTAGCATGGTAAGTTCTAAATCTAGAGATCCACTGTCGCTTCACTAAAGATTAACAAGATAGATGTTCGCGACGCATCTATTTAATTAATTCACAACCATGCAAGGATATCGCAAGTCACCACATGTATATCAATTAGGCATTCACTACTAATTTCTGTAAATAAATTCGTTAGGACCCCATGACGGTGATTAGTTCATAGTTGAACCGTTCATCATCATGGGGTTCGATGAAAATATGCTAATAAACATGACTAGAATGAAGAAAAGAATAATATTAATAAGGGTTTAGGAACAAATCCGAAGAATGCCAAGTTACAAAAGATAGGTAGATCTTGATCCGTTGCTTGTCACGAACAATCGATCATTCACTCCTTAATGTTAACAAAAAAAACCCTCCGTACTGATTACAATGATAACCAGAGTTTTTATAGGCCCTAGAAACCTCATCATACAAGGAAACAACTCAGAATTGCATTAACATTCGAAAAGGGCAAAACTGTAAAATTTCCAGAATTCAGGCCGAGCGGCCGCCTGAAATCTTGAGCTGCCGCCTGGACAATTCCCCCTGAGCGGCCGCCTGGGAGCTTGAGCGCCCGCCCGGACAACTTCCTGGAATTTCTGATTTTCATGGTAATTGTCGTTCCTTGCTTCGTTTTCCCTCGCTCTTCTGGAAACCTTCTTAAACAAACACCTTGGGCCTATATCCAACATAACATCTTCAATTACCAACTCCGATCCTGAGATAAAAATCCTGCACATTTCCACTAAAAACTAATCAAAACACGACATACTTGAGGCCAAAACTATCAATTCAAGCCGACATAAGACGTTCTAAGTAGATATAAAATCCACTTATCACACCCCCAAACTTGAACCGATGCTTGCCCTCAAGCATAAACAATATACAAACTAACTAGTACCACTTCCGTAGGTGATCACGGTTGCATTTGGCATATGCAACAAGCCCTTTAAACCCCTAGGCAGCCCTAGTGGACGAGTAAGGTCTCGTGAGGGCCTATAGTGAATGTACCCACAAAATCCAACTGACACAAACGACACAAACAATGCAATGCATGAATGAATGCAACTAAATATGAATGCAAAGGATCCCCTCAAACTAACCAACACCACTTAGCAAGCAAATATCTCCATGAATGCAATCAATCCAAACAGAGCTCGACTAAATTCCGGTATACTAACAATACATGATCAGAACGTGCATGTGTGCAATGCTCGACAGATATACTCCCAAACCGGATCAAAATCATACATATTCTTTTCCAAGACAATCACAGAGTTATAAATAGAATGAACGTTAAACTCAAGATCACTTTAGATACACCTCTATACTCCTCTAAAGTAGACAGAAATTCATGCTTTATTATGACTCAAACACAATATGTACACAACACACATGCTTATTTGATCGTGCAATGGATGAGACCCCTAAAGGCTTATACAATAATACCCATGTAGCGAGCGTTGGGTTAGTGGATCCCAGACTATAAAAGCCTTAGGTCACTAGGCACAAAGTCCCCAAGAACTTAATTGCTCGAGTATTAAAGAGCTCACCCTGATCAATTCTGCATACTCAGACTCTCACAACACTTTTTTTTTTCTTTTTCTTTTTTTTTTTCTTTTTTTTCTTTTTTTTTTCTTGCATTTTTTTTCGTTCACATGGAATCTGGAATGAGAATTCTCAATTCCAACCCTAGACTACTCATAAACATGAGCCGGCTACTAGCCATTTGACGCCTAGCCAACAAATACAAACACAAACATATTAGCATGAAATTTCTGTTTTCCCCCAAACTTGTATTTTGGTGTTCCTTAATCATCAAGAGAATAAAGCAAATTCTATCGATAAACAAGTGATTAAATCCTAAATCCAAACAAGCATGACGCAACCTAGTCCAAGAGCAAACGACGAGACTGTGTAAAAATTTTATTCATGAAACATGCATGTCAATTTCAACAAAATTTAAAATCAGCCCTCTGTTCATCCTTTTCACACCCACATCAACATCTACCTACCTTATGGCATCAGCTTATTATAAGGGATCATGAAAAATGCATGTAATGCAACTATATGAACTCACATACAAAACTCGACAAAAATGCAAACAGAATGCTCTATATGACAGGTATCATGCATGAAACTAACTACACATACAAATATGATGCAATATGAATTCCTACATGAAAACAGACAACATTAGTAACCTTGAAATCTCCCCCCAAACTTAAAATCTGCCATGCCCTCATGGAAGAAAATACAAGGGTTAGCAACATACCTACAACTCTGCTGAATCATCATCATCCCCCTCCTCATCAGAATCAGGGGGTGGGTAGACAGTGCGAGCACCATAAACAGGCCACTGAGCGGAAATACCTGCTGAGATCAAAGCAGAAGTCATATCCTCCGCATATTGACGGTTGCTCTCATGCATAGCGTCAATGCGCCTATTCAAGCGACGGAACTGAGCTTCCATAAATCCAACTGACAACGCATCACCATGAGACGAACTAGCGCGAGCTCGCGGAACCCTAGGAACCTGCGGCACTCGTGGTGGCATACCGCCTCGCTCAGCCGCAGTAATAATGTAGCCTAACCCACGGCCATGGGAAACGCCGCCTGGCCATTCCACCATCCGCTCAATAAGGGCGTCATCAATAGCCCCCAACGGCATCAACACCGGCTCGTCCTCATCCCACCTCACACCAACTGCCCGACATAACTCAGTAACTAGAGAAGGATGAGGAATCGACATTGTGGCCCCCGAACGCAAAAACCTGATAATATTCTGATGAATTATGTGACCCAAATCAATGTAATGTCCATTAATAATAGCCCAGAGCAGAATGGCCCTCTCAACTATCACATCATGAGAATGAGATGATGGTGAGATAGACGCACATACAAACAGATTCCAAGCCCTAGCATAGCGGTTCAAAGCCGAAGATGGAAACGAACGAGGCTCATTAGTCCCAGCCCTAGTCTTCCAAACGGTGCCCGGAACACACAACTGCTCCACAATATCCTGAAGATCCACATCGGCCTTGGTCTTATGCGTCCAATCCTCAACCCGTCTTCCTCTATTCGGTTGCAGCAAGACTTGACGAATCGCACCTGGAGTATAATCAACAGTCAACCCCCGAACCACTGAGTAACCATTCGTCTCCCCCTTAGCATTAGCGTAAAATTCTCGAACTATGCTCAACGGGGCTGCTGTAGGAGATTCACAAAACGGTGCCCAGCCCAACTCCTCTACCAAAGCACGCAACTCCCCTGCCTGAAACGGCAAGAATCCCCTCTCTCTAATCACCGTCCTTGTCATTAACCTATTATATTCACTTTGAGCCTCCGGTGATATAAACTTCTCAACCTCCCCCAAACTTGAATCTGAACCCGAGGAGGGGTGATTACTACTGCTCCCCGCACTCCTCTCAACAACCCTTTGACGCTTTGGTGCCATGATCAATTAACAAAATAACTCTTTATTTCACAATCACCAATGAAGATAACAAATCCACAACTAACCCCCAATTGGCAAATTCACAATTCGTATGTAATGAAATTAATCAATAATGAGAAAAGAAAGTTACCCACACGAATCCGAGAGGTGAATTGCTTTAAAAACTTCCCCAATTTGAGTGAAAATCCTTGTTGCTAGGGTTAGGGTTAAGCAAGATGAGTTTAGATAGGGTGGAGTGTATGTATATATATGGAAGATAAATGGAGAGATATGAGATGGGATTGTAATTTAGGGGTGAATTAGGGTTAGGGAAGATATATATGAGGGCAATAGGGAGTAGGGAATGAACCTAGACCTAAAATATGAGGTTGGGAGAGGTTTTAAAACACAAAAACGTGGGGAAAAAAAAACTGACCAGGGGGTTGCTCGAGCGGCCGCCCAGAAGCTTGAGCGCCCGCCCAGAACTGACAGTAGGAACCTTGAGCGGCCGCCCAGCCTGGCGCGCGCCCGCCCAGCCTGCGCACTGATTTTCTATTTATTTTTTTATTTTTTATTTTTTTTGACTTGAAGAAAAGAATAATACTACAACGTATCCTCGCGTGGGTTGCCTCCCACGAAGCGCTCTTTTACCGTCACTAGCTTGACTGGATTCGCGGACGTTACGTTTCCGTCAAAACGACGGATTCCGTTTCACGGTTCAATGGATCCCCGATATGATAATGTTTCAAACGCTGTCCATTCACCTTAAACGCCAACTCAGGTGATGTCTCAAAAATTTCAACCGCTCCATGCGGGAATACGGTTTTCACAGTGAACGGCCCCGACCACCTTGACTTGAGCTTCCCCGGAAAGAGTTTGAGACGGGAATTGTACAGCAAGACTAGTTGACCAGGAACAAAAGTCTTCTGAATCAACCTTTTGTCGTGCCACCTCTTAACTTTCTCCTTATAAATCTTGTGGTTCTCGTAGGCCTGCGAGCGGAACTCTTCTAACTCATTCAACTGTAGTAACCGTTTATCACCAGCAGCTTTAGTATCAAGATTCAACTTCTTTATTGCCCAAAGTGCTTTATGCTCTAGCTCCACCGGCAAATGACATGCCTTGCCAAACACCAGCTGATACGGTGACATTCCCAACGGTGTTTTATAAGCCGTTCTGTAAGCCCAAACAGCTTCGTCTAACTTCATCGACCAGTCTTTCCTTGACGGATTCACGACCTTCTCTAGAATCCTCTTGATTTCCCGGTTAGATACCTCCGCTTGACCGTTTGTCTGAGGATGATAAGCAGTTGCAACACGATGTGTTACCTTATACTTAGCCAACAATGCAGTGAACTGACGATTGCAGAAATGAGTTCCCTCATCACTAATAATAGCTCGCGGAGTTCCAAAACGGGTAAAGATTTGCTTATGAAGAAAATTCAACACAACCTTAGCATCGTTGGTTGGTAAGGCTTTCACCTCAACCCATTTCGAGACATAGTCTACAGCTAGAAGGATGTACTGATTATTACCTGAAGACACAAATGGACCCATGAAGTCGATACCCCACACATCAAAGATTTCTACCTCGAGAAGCATGTTGAGAGGCATCTCATTCCTCCGAGAGATATTCCCCACTCTTTGACACCGATCACACCTCAAAACGAACTGGTGAGCATCCTTAAACACTGTAGGCCAAAAGAACCCTGCTTGAAGAACACGAGCTGCTGTTTTCTCCCCTCCATAGTGACCCCCATACACAGTGGAGTGACACTCTGTCAATACATCTTCTGTTTCACCATATGGAATACAACGTCTGATAATCTGATCAACGCCTTGTTTAAACAAATACGGCTCATCCCAATGATACCCTTTCACATCATGTAAGAACTTCTTCTTCTGAGCATATGACAAGTCCGGAGGAATAATACCACTAACAAGATAATTTACAAAATCTGCAAACCATGGCTCCTCTTCTTGTATCCTGAAAAGTTGTTCATCGGGAAAAAATTCGTTAATCACAGATTCAGACTGTACATTCTTACCGTGCTCCTCTAACCTCGAAAGATGATCCGCCACCTGGTTCTCGGTTCCTTTTCTGTCTTTAATCTCCACATCAAATTCTTGAAGCAATAGAATCCATCGGATCAATCTCGGCTTTGAATCCTTCTTTGACATTAAATACCGGATGGCTGCATGATCTGTGTATACAATTACCTTCGTGCCAAGCAGATAGGCTCGAAACTTCTCAAAAGCGTAGACCACCGCCAAAAGTTCCTTTTCTGTCGTGGTGTAATTCAATTGAGCGTCATTGAGGGTTTTACTGGCATAATAAACCACAAGAAACATTTTCTCCTTCCGTTGCCCAAGAACAGCACCAACGGCAAAGTCACTCGCATCACACATTAGTTCAAAAGGCTGGCTCCAGTCAGGTGCAGTGATCACAGGTGCAGTAATCAACTTTGTCTTCAATAGTTCAAAAGCAGCTAGACAGGCTTCGTCCATTTTGAAAGGAACATCCTTTTCTAACAGATTGCACAGAGGTTTAGAAATTTTCGAGAAATCTTTGATAAAGCGACGATAGAAACCAGCATGTCCCAAAAAACTGCGAATCCCCCTCACAGAGATAGGTGGAGGTAGATTTTCAATAGTAGAAATTTTTGCTCTATCCACCTCAAGTCCTTTATTAGAAACCTTGTGCCCCAGGATGATTCCTTCCTGCACCATAAAATGACATTTTTCCCAATTCAACACCAGATTAGTCTCTACACATCTTTTCAATACCAGACTCAGATTGTACAAACATGCTTCATATGAAGATCCAAATACTGAAAAGTCATCCATAAAGACTTCGACATTAATACCAATCATGTCGGAAAATATAGCCATCATACATCTCTGAAATGTGGCTGGGGCACCACAAAGTCCGAAGGAGACTCGTCTGAATGCAAAGGTGCCGAACGAACATGTGAAGGTAGTCTTCTCTTGATCTTCAGGTGCGATGCAAATTTGATTGTAACCAGAATACCCATCAAGGAGGCAATAGTACTCATGACCAGCCAACCTGTCTAACATCTGATCGATGAATGGCAGAGGGAAGTGATCCTTGCGAGTAGCCTTATTCAGCTTGCGATAATCCATACAGACTCTCCACCCAGTGACGGTGCGCGTTGGAATCAGCTCATTTTTCTCATTGGTAACCACGGTCATCCCCCCTTTCTTAGGTACACATTGAATTGGGCTCACCCAAGAACTGTCTGAAATCGGGTAGATAATACCCGCATCAAGCCACTTCAGAATTTCTTTCTTCACCACCTCCTTCATTATCGGATTAAGACGACGCTGATGTTCCACCGTTGGCTTATATCCTTCCTCTAGCAGAATTTTATGCATGCAATAAGAAGGACTGATTCCCTTTATATCTGCTATGGTCCAGCCAATGGCGGCTTTGAACTCCCTCAAAATCCTTAAGAGCTTTTCCTCTTCACTTCCTGTCAAGTTAGAGGCAATAATAACAGGTAAAGAAGATGCTTCACCTAAAAATGCATACCTCAAGTGGTCCGGCAGTGGCTTAAGTTCAAGTGTCGGAGCTTCCTCAATAGATGGTTTGAGACGAGCTTGTGATTTTTTTAACTCTTCTAGCCCAAGAGACTCGATTGGCAACTTAAAGCTTTTCCTCCACGGAGTTGCCTTCAACAATTGAAGCTGCTCTATTCCTTCTTCGTCTTCCATAGTAGACTCACCTGTCAAAACTCTTTCCAACGGATCAGACATCAACAACTGACCGACTTCCGTCTTTACTGAAGATTCTACCCAATCCATCTGAAAGCATTCTTCCTCGTCTGAGGGCAGTTTCATTGCCTTAAACACATTGAAGGTGATAATCTGATCTTGAACCCTCATTGTAAGCTCTCCCTTTTGTACATCAATCAAAGTACGGCCGGTCGCTAGAAAAGGCCTTCCCAAGATTATGGGAATCTTCTTGTCTTCTTCAAAATCAAGAATCACAAAATCGGCCGGAAAGATAAGCTTATCAACCTTGACCAAGACATCTTCAACTACACCCCTCGGGTATGTAATAGAACGATCAGCCAATTGTAAAGACATATTGGTAGGTCTCGGTTCCGGCAAACCCAGTTGTAAGAAAACTGACAAGGGCATAAGATTAATGCTGGCACCCAAATCACATAAACATCTGTCGAAAGACAGATTTCCGATGGTGCATGGAATAGTGAAACTCCCTGGATCTTTTAGCTTTGGTGGCAATTTCTGTTGCAGAACGGCACTACACTCTTCTGTCAGTGCTACAGTGTCCAACTCCTCGAGTTTGAGCTTCCTAGAGAGAATTCCCTTCATAAACCTCGCATAGCTGGGCATTTGTTCCAGTGCTTCCGCAAAAGGAATGTTGATTTGAAGTTTCTTAAACACCTCGAGAAACCTGGCAAACTGCCTATCATTTTTTTGCTTCTTCAATCTGCCTGGATATGGAGGTGGTGGAAAGATTTTCGTATTCTCCGTAGACTTCTTTGCAAGAACTGTCTCGTCCAGATTTTTCGGCTGCACAACCTCACTAACCAACTGCTCAACTGCTGTATCCGATTGCTTTTGTACCTCTTCTTCTTCTTCAACAACTGGCTTCGAATTGCTTGTCACCTTACCGGATCTCAAGGTGACAGCTTTCACATGCTCTTTACCATCTCTCTTTCCTGGGTTAGCCTCAGTGTCACTAGGAAGAGTTCCTGCCGGTCTGTTTAGCAGGGCACTAGCAAGTTGACCGAGCTGATTTTCCATTATCTTCAGAGATGCCCCTTGACTCTTCACTGCCATCCGCAATTCTTCCAGTTCAGCTTTTTCATTAGGATATTGACCACTATTCCCCTGAGATTGCTGTTGGAAACCTGGTGGCTGAAATTGTTGCTTAGGCTGATACTGCTGATACTGCTGCTGAAATCCTTGATTGAATGGTCTAGAGGCAGGATGTTGCCCTTGATTTTGCTGATAATGTTGTTGTTGTTGAACACCGCCCTGATTGTTACTCCAGCTAAAGTTTGGATGATTGCGGTTATTCGGATGATAAGTAGCTGGCACTGGCTGCTGTGGCCTCTGATAATTACTCACGAACTGTGCTGATTCAGAAGAAATCGCACATTGAGTTGTATCATGTGCGCCCGCACACAACTCACATACACTAGCAACCTGCTGTAAGCCGTAATTAGACAACGAATCCACCTTCATAGCCAAGGCTTGCAATTGAGCTGTAATAGCTGTCGCTGCATCCACTTCCAGAACACCAGCTACCTTACCTTGAGACAACCTCTGAGTAGGATTTTGATATTCGTTGGCAGCCATCATCTCAATAAGTTCATAAGCCTCATCATAGCTCTTTGCCCATAGAGCTCCACCAGATGCTGCGTCTAACAAGGGTCTCGACTGAGCACCCAACCCATTATAAAAGCAATTTATCACCATCCAGTCTGGCATCCCATGGTGTGGACACTTCCTTAGCATCTCCTTATATCTCTCCCAAGCCTCGCATAGAGATTCTCCAGATTGCTGTGAAAACTGAGTGATAGCATTCCTGATAGCTGCTGTCTTCGCCATGGGAAAGAATTTGGTGAGAAATTTCTGTGCAAGATCTTCCCATGTAGTGATAGAACCTGCTGGTAAAGAGTGTAACCAGCTCTTAGCTTTATCCCTCAGAGAGAATGGGAAAAGCCTCAGCTTCACAGCATCTTCTGACACACCATTTGTTTTGAAGGTATCACAGATTTCAATAAAACTTCGAATGTGCATGTTTGGATCTTCAGTAGGAGCACCTCCAAACTGCACTGAGTTCTGTACCATCTGAATCGTGCCTGGTTTGATCTCAAAAGTATTAGCTGCGATCGCCGGCCTGACAATGCTAGATGCAATGTCATTGATCTTAGGCTGAGAGAAGTCTTTCAATGGCTTTGGCTCTGCCATCTCTAAAGTTTCAAGTTCTTCTTCTGTTCGGTCCTCTTCTCGATCTTTGTTTTCCAGCTTTTCTTGGTGAGTTTTCGAACGCGTTCGCATACACGCTCAAGTACCTGAATTTCAAAGAATCAACAAGGAAACAATTAGTAACCAATCCGAGTCAGTGAACTTTAACGACCACTGATGTCAAACACATAAACTATAACAACTCCCCGGAAGCGGCGCCAAAAACTTGTTCGCACAAAATACACGCAAGCGCACGTGGACAACAAGTAATATAAAAGCAAGTAAGATTCGTTCCCGCAGAAATTGTATACTTTGATTTATGCGTCTAAGCAACAATGTTTGATTATCGTTCAATGCTAAGACAAAAGACAAATTGGGTTTTGATTTTATATTATGCTAATCAAATTTACTAATTACTAAAAGAGAATGATTTAATTTATGAATAGAAACATAGGGTCCTAACTTCATTAAATACGTCCATTAGAGATCATGCCTTTACTCGATTTGTATGGTGGTTACGATAACTAATCGGACAACACGGAGTAAGTATACGCTACCTTTCAGTACACGCACACCAATCTACACAATATCCACAAAAGATAGAAATCATGCAGGCACCAATTAGGTCTAGACTCTATATGTCTATAGAATTTGAAAACCTAAGGGTTGAAGAGCAAGTTATCCATAAGGATTACATAAGATAGTATGAGATGGTTAAAATCACACCACTAATCATGAAATCAATCACGAACATATGCTAGCATGGTAAGTTCTAAATCTAGAGATCCACTGTCGCTTCACTAAAGATTAACAAGATAGATGTTCGCGACGCATCTATTTAATTAATTCACAACCATGCAAGGATATCGCAAGTCACCACATGTATATCAATTAGGCATTCACTACTAATTTCTGTAAATAAATTCGTTAGGACCCCATGACGGTGATTAGTTCATAGTTGAACCGTTCATCATCATGGGGTTCGATGAAAATATGCTAATAAACATGACTAGAATGAAGAAAAGAATAATATTAATAAGGGTTTAGGAACAAATCCGAAGAATGCCAAGTTACAAAAGATAGGTAGATCTTGATCCGTTGCTTGTCACGAACAATCGATCATTCACTCCTTAATGTTAACAAAAAAAAACCCTCCGTACTGATTACAATGATAACCAGAGTTTTTATAGGCCCTAGAAACCTCATCATACAAGGAAACAACTCAGAATTGCATTAACATTCGAAAAGGGCAAAACTGTAAAATTTCCAGAATTCAGGCCGAGCGGCCGCCTGAAATCTTGAGCTGCCGCCTGGACAATTCCCCCTGAGTGGCCGCCTGGGAGCTTGAGCGCCCGCCCGGACAACTTCCTGGAATTTCTGATTTTCATGGTAATTGTCGTTCCTTGCTTCGTTTTCCCTCGCTCTTCTGGAAACCTTCTTAAACAAACACCTTGGGCCTATATCCAACATAACATCTTCAATTACCAACTCCGATCCTGAGATAAAAATCCTGCACATTTCCACTAAAAACTAATCAAAACACGACATACTTGAGGCCAAAACTATCAATTCAAGCCGACATAAGACGTTCTAAGTAGATATAAAATCCACTTATCAGCAATCATATATATATATATGATCACAACAACAGGTTCAAAGTTTTGAACACTTTCCTGGTAATCGGGTGTGGGTGGAGATAGCGTGCCCTGGGTCTGCTCGATGATCTATAAACAATCAGAACATTCGAGATTAACCACTTAACACCTTTTAAAAGTCTAGGTATAAACTTCACTTAAATCGAAACACGTTTTCGAATTATTTCGTTATACACCTTTTAGTGTAACTCTTTTTATTACCGCTACTATCCGACATTTGTTCGCTATTACGACATGTCATCATACCCACACTCGGTATATACTTAAGTCGTATAAGTTCTAAAGTCGATCGATTACGAATCGAGATTATACATCGAGTTTTACCGTTCGTTTTCTAAGTGTTTTACCAAAGTTATAACCAAGCGAGTTTTTAGGGGTTCGTTCGCGTTTAACTTTGATTCAAACATTTTTATAAAATCAAAAAACGATCCGTTTAACATGTGGTTTTCTTTCATACCTTCCTTATGACCTCTAGTATTCATTTACCAAGATTCGCCACTGAGTAACATGCTTTACGAGGGTTCAATTGAAGTTACGAACTTTTACTTACGGTTTCGAATCAATTTTCGTAATTTGACCATAACTCCTAAACCGTAAGTCGGAATGTTTCGATTCTTGCGCCAAAACGATCTATGGCTCGAGATCTACAAGGACCGGTCATAATATTATCAAGGTCAGGAACTAATATTTACTATCATGCTCGGTTTCTAAGTGTTAACAAAAATTCAACATTACGACGGCTATATATCGAACGTTCTAAAAATCGTAACAACACAACCAAGCCACACCGGGCATCAACACAATTCATAAACATGATTCTCATATCCACAAGTCCTAGAACCACTGATCTTAACCTCAAAATCATCAAGGACTTGAATCATGACTAAATAACTACTAAGAACAACTACATGATCATGTAAACATGCTTATACTAACATCATCACCAAATCTCATCTAAAACTCCATTAAAACTCAAAACAAAAACTTGGGTTCTTGTATTTTATACCTTCCTTGGAGTATGTACTAGCCTTATAAAACCTTGTATAGCCCTTAGAACACCTTAAACAAGGTTGGATCATCCAAAGAAACAATAAAACTAAAGTTAGTTCTTAAAAATTACTATACATCAGTTCAAAGATCTGCAAAAACGAGGCCCTTACCATGCTTTCTTGGACGAGGCTCCTAAAGGAGAGTTGTAGAGAATCTAACCAGCTTTCCAACAAGCTAAAAGAACACTAAATTGCATTGAGAAACGAAGGAGATATGGCCGTTTGAAAATCAGTCCAGAAACTATCAAGCATCAGGACAGTTTGCTTCTCCAACTTGGGGAGGTGATTTGACTAGGCTATACTACTTGTATTGCTATGAAATTTGGAGCGCATATTTCCCATGGAGTGGAGAGGCTTTGGTTAAAATTTGGTGATTTTATCATGGCTAGAAATGGAGATATGAATTTTCTTCTCATGAGTGTTCTTGCTGGGCAGTTTGTACAAATGGAGAGAAATGAAGTTTGCTTGGTCTTGCTCTTGACAATAATGCATAAAGTGATGGTAATTGGATAATGTCTTATCCAAAACTACTTTAATAAAGTGATGATGCAAGGGATGATGAAATTGGGTGGACAAGTGTTGAAGATTTGGTGGTGTTAAGGCTAACCAAGTGTTTACTTGCTAAGTATTAGTTTAATCCCTAAGTGTGCTAGTTACTTGAGTCACCACTTGGTTACTAGATATTTTATAGTGGCTTATGCATGACTCTTGCTTCCTCTGCTTGTTTCTTTTGTCCGGTTATTGCTCGTTTTGATTGATCGTTCGTACGAATATCTCACGGATTTCTAATTAGGGTTTACCGGGAATCTTCTTAATATTAATACTATCATTTTCCATCTTTCTTACTAACTTTCGAATTTATATTCCTTAAATCCCTTCGTTAAATTCTTAAGTCTTTCAGTGTCCAGGGAACTCTCGGAGAAAATAAAAGTGCGGTTTTCAGAATCCGACAGCTTTTACATACACTTATTTTCCTCCTAGATCACTAATACGAACTCGGAAATTCGTTCCGAATACTTCTATATAGTGTCGTCTCATAATATTCACTTTTCCACCAAAACACTATTCATTCTTTATTCTTTACTTATTCTCTTAGGGTTGTACAATTGTCCCTAATCTCTTTCGATCGTTCCTTAACCTTTTTACGGACCCACTGGACCAATAACAGATATCGATTTGGATGACATAAGAATAATCTTCTCCTTCAGAATTATCAAATCTCAATTCCCTAGGAGATAGATAATTCTTATCTAAAGTGTCAACCAATAGTATTCTTCATGGCATATAAACATTTGAATCCAAATCTATTCCTTTCATTCATTATCTCAATCGTTACATCGTAGTCGTAATCACTATTCACCATTACCTCAGTACATAATAAAAAGTTTTAATTATATCCAAAATTTGGGGTTCTTACATTGGGTTTGTATGAAGTGTTGAGCTTTCAATATGTTTTAAAACAAACCTCACCCTTTCTTCCATATTTGTAGGTGTTAAATAAGGTTTCAAGGCATTCGAATGAGATTTAATTTTGCCTTTTTGGATCATTCTATGCAGAGTAGATTTACTAGTATTTACTTGACATGCTAAAGTCCTAATATTAGTTCTTAGGTGCAAAGGAACGGATCTTACCTTTTCCAAATCGAAAGAATACTTTTGGTTGCCACCTTTATATTTTCTGTCAACATTAGGATGTTCACCATCTTTAATTGACTGTTGAACAGCTTTTCATATATTGCAAATGGTTATCCTAGCTAACTCCATAATCAGTGGCAAGTACTTTAATCAATCCCAACTTGAGCTTGTTATTGCTGTAGTTTAATGACAGCTTGTGAACAATTTCTTTTTTTTTTAATTTGTCAACCTAGTGCCCAAAAAATGATGATGTGGAGTTATTTGTAGAAGTGTTGAAGTGCTCACTATTTCCATCTCCTCCTAAATCTGGAAATATAGACCCAGCTACCATTTTGTTAATGTAATGTATTCTGTAAAGTAGATTTAGATATAGAATCCTTTGTCTTTGCAAAACTAGCATGTAAAGAAACAACTGGGGACAGAGAGAGGGAGTATGATACTTAGGGTGGTATAAAATTTTGGTGTGGACTGTTAAATAGGTCGGATCGGATGTATTGATCCAAAATTCGGATCGGGGTCGTGTATAATTAATCCGATCTCTAGTTTTTAACATTAAAATATTTTGATTTTTGGTCCGATTAGCTTCAAATCTTGATAAAATCCAAATAGGATTGGATTGGATTTTATGTATATAGTTTTTTATATTATTTTACTTCTTAATTTATCTAATATAAAACTAAATTATTTAAATACATCATAATTTGATAATTCAAATTAGTTGATAATAAATTGATGAAATAGTAGGGATCAACATTACAATCTAAATAATTAAATGTCATATTTTATTGATAA
This sequence comes from Saposhnikovia divaricata, assembly GCA_036435485.1. Classification (NCBI taxonomy): domain Eukaryota; kingdom Viridiplantae; phylum Streptophyta; class Magnoliopsida; order Apiales; family Apiaceae; genus Saposhnikovia; species Saposhnikovia divaricata. The sequence continues at coordinate 213,672,853 of CM071599.1, forward strand.
AAAATTGATACACATGTTTAAAAATTACAATTATTTCACAAAAAATTAAATATAGATTTCACTTTTAAATTTGTATTAATCGGGAAAATAATTTTTTATTTTTATGGATTTAAACTTCATTTTGGAAAAATCCAATTTTCAATCTGGATCCCGACTGATCCGATTTTGGACCAGCCCTAATAATCCCAAGATATCTAGATAACAGGATCTATGTTTCCGTATTTTGATATAACTATCAAGGAAAAATGTTGGATACTCCAAATTGATTATTAAAATATTTTTCAAAAGATAAGTGTATTATTTTAATTGATTATAATAAAGTGAACCTCCTTACATTTATACCATCCTCCTAAATTTAAATTTTCCAATTTATCACGTCATCTTTTTCATATCATTTGAAAAAGATTTTTGGAAACAAATTCGGTATATGTAGCGTTAACATACCTTCATAAACCAAATACTTGAACGGCTTTGAGTTCAAGGGAGTTGTGTTATTAGATGCTTGGGTTATATTGAAACAAACGAGGATTAAATGAAAATTAATTAAAATTGAAATCCCGTTATTTAAGGTAAAAAAAATTAGTAGTGCTAGAGGCATCAAATTATGTACAAAATATTATTTCCAAATGACATGGCTTGGATGATGTGGCAGTTTAGAATTTTTTGATTGGGGTTGTTGGTGTGAATACAGGGGGCCATTTATTATTACAACAAATCAGGATCCGCTACGTGTATTTGGGAAAAATTTTGGGGACTAAATTTGGTGCCCCTAACATTATTCTTTTTATATAGTTTTAGTCAAGTCTCATCGTTACGATACAAATTTTTTTCTTAGTTTCTTTGATTTTCGAATTTCAGCGAAAAAATTGATTTTCAATGATTGCTGCTCATTCTATATCCTAGTTCGGCCAAATGAAATATACCAGACATATTTCACTCTCTGTTAGTAGTGCTTTACGAAACTGATCGTTGGTTCCTTAACCATAACCAATGGGCTTCAAACTAAACGAACTAAATATGCAAAGGGACACATAACAGTGATACTAACAGTTCCCTTTGATCTTTTCATACTTTACTAAAATCGCCTGGATTTCGAGGTCATCGTAGCGCCTACTACTAATATTCGGCGTAGAAATGCTTCTTTGTACTGATTTAAGACCACTGAATGTAGGGCACCATCCCATAAAGGTGCACCAAAAAAATAATATATACGTAGTAGATAACATAAATTTAGATATATAAATTGATATGTGTTATATATAATAATATAGAGATAAGATTTGAGAGAACTAGATAATAGAGAAGGGGGAGATCATTTCATTATTTGTTGTATCAAATCAAAGTACAAGCAAGCCTTTATATAGGCCATGTAAATGCATGTTACAAGGGTAATGTAAAGCCAAAGGTTGGCTATATTAAAGAGGGATATATGAAAGGTTAAGAGTTATCTATGAAATTCTAAGAGTCAGACAATAAATACATAACACTCCCCCTTGGATGACTCGTACAAACATCATGCCTCGTTAAAACCTTACTAGGAAAAACCCTGTGGGAAAAACCCTAGTGAAGGAAAAAGAGTACATGTGTTGTACTAATGAAAAAGAGTGTATCGTATATGTCTCCCCCTCATTGCAACATGACTATTAATATCAACATATATCTCGAAATCTACGCATTCCAATCTTGTGTACTAATTTCTCGAAAGATGACGTAGGAAGTGACTTTGTGAACAAATCTGCTGGATTTTCACATGAGCGAATCTTACAGACATCAATTTCTCCTCTTTGCTGAAGCTCATGAGTGAAGAAAAACTTTGGATCAATGTGCTTCGTCCTATCACCTTTAATGTAACCTTCTCGAGTCTGAGTGATACATGCTTCATTATCTTCAAATAGAACAGTAGGACTCTCTTTATTGATTAAAAGATCACATGATTCTCGAATATGATGGACCAAAGACCTTAGCCACACGCATTCTCGACTAGCTTCATGTAGTTCCAATAATTCAGCATGATTCGAAGAAGTTGCTGCAAGAGTTTGCTTTGTAGACCGCCAAGATATTGCGGCATCACCATGTGTGAATACATAACCTGTTTGTGATATACCTTTGTGGGGATCAGATCGATAACCTGCATCTGCATAACCAACTAATTCTACTTTTGAGTCTTTAGAATAAAACAAACCCATATCCATTGTACCTCGAAGATATCTAAAAATTTGTTTTACACCAGTCCAATGTCTTCGAGTTGGAGCAGAACTATGCCTTGCCAATAAATTAATAGAAAAAGCAATATCAGGTCGTGTACAATTGGCAAGGTACATTAGTGCACCAATGACACTAAGATATGGTACTTCGGGACCAAGAAGTTCTTCTCCCTCTTCTTTTGGACGGAATGGATCCTTTTTCTTTTCAAGTGAGCGAGCAACCATAGGTGTACTCACAGGATATGCTTTATCAATAATGAATCGCTTAAGGATCTTTTCAATATATGAAGACTGGTGGACAAAAATTCCTTTGGACAGATGTTCAACTTGAAAACCAAGGCATAGTTTTGTTTTGCCCAAGTCTTTCATTTCAAATTCTCTTTTCAAATATTCAATCGTTTCATTAAGCTCATATGGGGTCCCTATGATGTTTAGATCATTAACATAAACCGCAATTATAGTAAACCCCATTTTTTTCCTTTTAATAAAAACACATGAACAAATTACATTATTAACATATCCATTTTTCAAAAGGTACTCGCTAAGGCGATTATACCACATTCGACCTGATTGTTTCAACCCGTACAATGATCTTTGTAATTTAATTAAATAAATTTCTCGGGGTCTTGAACTACATGCTTCAGGCATTTTTAATCCATCGGGGATTTTCATGTAAATGTCATTATCAAGTGACCCATATAAGTAGGCAGTCACAACATCCATCAAATTCATTCGGAGCCCTTCTAAAATTGATAAACTTAATAAGAATCTGAATGTTGTTGCATCCATTACCAGGGAATAAGTTTCTTCATAATCAATTCCCGGTCTTTGTGAGAAGCCTTGTGCAACAAGGCGTGCCTTATATCTCACAACTTCATTTTTCTCATTTCTTTTGCGCAGAAATACCCATCTATATCCAACGGGTTTCACACCAGCAGGTGTTTGGACAATAGGTCCAAAAGCTTGACGTTTTTCAAGTGATTTCAATTATGTCTCAATAGCATTTTTCCATTTTGGCCAATCATTTCTTCTTTTACATTCATAGATCGATCTAGGTTCATGATCCTCAATTTCTTCAGAAATGTCAAGTGCAGCTGCATATGCAAATATTTCATCCATGACAATTTCTTTTCTATTCCACCTTTTTCCTGAAATGATATAATTTATCGAGATCTCTTCATTGTCCTCAGTTTCAGGTATTTGATCATCCTTTGAAGACGTCTCTTCAGTGATCAATTCTATTTCAATTGGAATGATGTCATTTGATGTACCAGCTTGTTTATCAAGTTTCTTTGATTTTTTAGGATTTTTATCTTTGGATCCAATAGGTCTACCACGCTTTTGGCGTGCTTTAGACTCATTTGCTAGCATGCTTTTATTTTCTTCATCAGGAAGTTTTATTTTACAAGGAACGTTGACAGCCGGTATATGCGACTTCGTCACTGTCTTGACATCAGTAAATGAATCAGGCAATTTATTTGCAATCTCTTGTAGGTGGATAATCTTTTGAACTTCAAGTTCACATTGATTTGTGCGAGGATCATAATGAGACAGAGATGTTGCATTCCATAAAATTTCTTGTCTTTCTTTTTCAAAATTTGACTTATCTCCCCCTAATGCAGGAAAAACTGTCTCATCAAACTGGCAGTCGGAAAATCTTGCCTTAAATAAATCACCAGTCATGGGCTCCAAATATTTTATAATTGAGGGAGAGTCAAACCCAACGTATACCCCTAATCTTCTTTGGGGTCCCATTTTTGTTCGTTGGGAAGGAGATATCGGAACATAAAATGCACACCCAAAAACTCTCAAGTGAGAATTATTTGGTTCTTGACCATTTACAAGCTGCATTGGGGAATATTTATGATTAGCAATCGGTCTTAAACGAACAAGTGATGCAGCATGTAATATTGCATGTCCCCAAGCAGTATTTGGTAATTTTGTTTTCATAAGCAAGGGTCTAGCAATCAATTGTAGCCTCTTAATAAAAGATTCTGCTAAACCATTTTGGGTATGCGTGTGCGGAACCGGATGTTCCACATCAATCCCAATTGACATGCAATAATCATTAAAAGACTGAGAAGTAAATTCTCCTGCATTATCCAATCGGATTTTCTTGATTGCATGATCTGGGAATTGTGTCCTTAATCGAATTATTTGGGCAAGGAGTCTTGCGAATGCAACATTACGAGTGGACAATAAACTAACATGCGACCAACGTGTCGATGCATCTATAAGTACCATATACTGAAATGGTCCACTTGATGGTGTAATAGATCCACATATATCTCATTGAATTCGTTCCAAAAAGGATGGACACTCAATTGCAACTTTAACATACGATGGTCTTGTTAATAGTTTTCCTTGAAAGCAAGCAACACAAGAAAAATCTTTGGACAATGGAACAATCTTATTCTTTAAAGGATGTCCATTTGAATTTTCAAAAATTCTTCGCATCATTGTTGAACCCGGATGACCTAAGCGATCATGCCACATAAGAAAATTTTCCGGGTTTGCTAATTTTTGACTCATTATTATGTGTGTCTCTACTGGATTAATAAAGGTATAATATAATCCAGATTTATATGATGGGAGTTTTTCTATTATTTGTTTCCTCCCAGAGACTATAGACGTGATACAGAGATATTCATCGTCATTCTCATTTGTTGTCTCAATATGATAGCCAGTATGGCGTATATCTTTGAAAGTCAAAAGGTTTCTTTTTGATCGGGTGGAGAACATGGCATTTTCAATAAATAAATGTGTACCATTAGGTAACACTATACTTGCTCTTCCAGAGCCTTCAATAATATCTGATGCACCCGATATTGTATGTATATTAGCTTTAGCTAATATGAGAAGCGAAAAATATTCTTTATTTTTCAAAATTGTATGTGTTGTTGCACTATCCGCCAGATAAAATAATTCCTCATCTTTTGCATTTAGTGAGAGGCTTCTGGCCATATTTCTTCACAAGGAAAATAAAAAATATTTCATTCATAATAAAAGGGATTACGTAGCATAAGCTTAAGTAAAGTCACCCAATTCAAAGTTCAAACATAAATATTTAATTATTCATTAAATAAAGCAAAGTTTTAATATATGGCTTAATTATTGCCATCAACAAATTTGGCCATCTCTTCATTCACGTCTTCAAAGAAATCACTAACTTCCATGTGAGTGAGATCCGAAGGATCAATCTGCACCACCAAGGTGTGCTTCAAGATGAGCAATTCCTAAGGGATCATTTTGTTCAGCAAAATTAGTTTCAATATTTTTCAAAGAGGTTTGATAAAGGTCAGTAAAGTGCTTGGAGGTATGACATGTACGCCTCCAATGACCTTTCATTCCACAACGACTACAAATACTTTCACCCCTTTTAATCATCGTACTTCCCTCGGGTTTCTCCTCATTTTTTATCCACTTCTGGTGGTGAGGCTTCCTTTTAAAGTTGGTGAAATTTTGATGATTATGACCTCGACCATGCCCAAAATTATGACCACGGGCACGTCCACGTTCACGTCCATATCCACGACCACGCCCACGTCCAAATGGCTTATTATCTCCATATTAATTATTAGTCACTGCATTCACTTCAGGGAATGGTGTTGAGCCAATTGGACGGGCTTGATGATTTTTCATCAAAAGTTCATTATTTTGCTCAACAAGAAGCAATACAGAAATTAGCTCAGAATATTTTGTGAATACACGTTCACGATATTGCTGTTGCAAGATAATATTATTGGCATGGAAAGTGGAATATGTTTTTTCCAACATATCTTTATCGGTGATACTCTCGCCACATAATTTCAATTGAGATGTAATTTTAAACATGGCTGAGTTATACTCGCTTACACTTTTATAATCTTGCAATCGCAAGTGTAGCCAATCATAGCGAGCTTTTGGGAGTATCACCGTTTTTTGGTGGTCATATCTTTCTTTGAGATCCTTCCAAAGAATTGATGGATATTTAATAGTTAAATACTCCGTTTTCAATCCTTCATCAAGGTGATGGCGGAGAAATATCATAGCCTTTGCTTTATCTTGCTCGGAGGTTTTATTTCCCTCTTTTATGGTGTCACCAAGATCCATGGCATTAAGATGGATTTCGGCATCAAGAATCCATGTCAAATAATTTTTTCCGGTGACATTAAGTGCATTGAACTCGAGTTTTGTAAGATTCGACATTATCACTAAAATATAATTCCAAACAATGTCAATTTATAAAATAAGCATAAATACAACATGTGTTACCAAAAACATTATATTGACATGGACACATATAATTTGATAACAGTATTCCATCAAGAAAATCATGCATAATTAAACAATTAGGCATATTAAATTTTGCACGCATATGAAATTAATCCATTTTGCTATAAGCCAAGATTTGTCTATTTTTAATTAGATAGAGATCTCAAGGAGCTTCAAGGTAAGCAAATATAATCATGTTGCATGCAGTTTATTTGCTATATAAACTAAGAGACATAATAACAAACAATCAGTATATAAGGTTGAATTCAATTTACCATGTAAATGGAGACTGATTATAAAGACACAGTAGATTGCATTCAATCTACCGTGTAAATAACATCAAAATCTTTTGTAATACTCATATTATAGATTAATGTTAATAAATAAGATTATACGTACCTTGTGGATAGCTCCACGATTTCTTGCAGTACTTCCCAGATTATTTTCCCGCAATCGTGCTGATAACGTGTTAGGTCCGGAATAACTTAGAAGGGGGGTTGAATACGTTATTTAGCAATATTTCGATTTTTGATGTGAATATGAAATCAAAAATACTGAATCGAAATAACACAATTGTTTAGGAAATATCTTTGAATAGATAAAACTCGGAGGTTTGCTACACAATTTAATCTTATAGATCAGCTACAAAATCAAACACTCCTAAGGATAGTTTAGGCACGAGGATCTTCTACCCAACACTTCCTGAAAGTGGGCTAAGCCGACTTTCCTACTAGATGGACTGTCTAGCAGCTTACACAGAGAAGATATAAGAGAGAGAATAGAAAGTTGTGTGTTGAGGTGTGTTTTGAAATGAAATACAACAGGCCTATTTATAGATTTTAGAAAGTTACTATGCAGTACTATGCTGCACTATGCAGTGGGCCCCACCTCACTATTCCACCAACCTCAAAACGTGTCTGATGAAAAGGAACTCAAGATAGTTGCTCCCGTCAATTCATCCTCATTTACATTTTCACTCATTTGAAAAGGAAGAATTGTTTCATTAACAGTTACAGTTACCTCAGGTTTATTTGGTTTACTTCTTTTAGAATGTGGTAGAGCTGCTGATGTAACTAACTCCTTATGTGGTACTGCTGAGGCACTATCTCCCTCAAAATTGTTGATGGTTGGTCGTTTAAGTGACAATTGAGGTGTAGGAGTTTGTTGTGTTTGTGTTTGCATTTGTAAAATGGGCTCTTCGACCTGTGTTAGAGTCGGTGGGATTTCCTTCTCTTGGTCGGGTAAATGGCCACTGGGGGCTGTAGAAACTGTATTTCCTGTGATACAATAGGGAATACAGAGGTTGGGATAGCAGGGATTGAAATATTACCTTGTCGTATACCTGCTCTCACTGGTCTTGGTAACAACGGAAGTGGGACAGTCTTTAGATATTCAGTTAGGACTGTAGGCACATCCGTATATTTCTTTTTGCTTATGTAATTAATTACATTCGTCTTTATGTAAGAACATTCCACCTTTCGACCATTTTCTGAGTGTACCCTGTCTTCATCATTCAAAAAATCATTTAATATTAGCTGTACAAACCTTGGATATAGACATTTGACGTTTTGAGTCTGAACATCTCTTGTTCCCAAGTGTTTCATCTTTAAAATGATTTGACCAAGCACTATTTTTCCAAAATTAATCCTCAAATTATTGGCGACCGCATACCCTATTTTTTGAATAAATTCAGGTATCCGATCTAGATTCGTTCTATCTGAGGAAAAAACATGGCCAAGAGTGTGAAAGAAGAAATTCCAGTACTGGGTTAGAAATGTTCTAGAGATATTACCAGTATTGAAATTGCCATCTTGGTACCTTATAAAACGAAAGAACATTTCAATCTGTTCAGGTGTAGGATCAGAAACGAGATTTTCCATAGGAAAATGAAGAATTCGATTAACATCTCGTTCAGTGACCCTAATCGACCTACCAAACAGTCGATATGTGAATGCACACCCGTCCTGTCCAGAAGTGTTAACCGCACTGCAATATAGTTCATGTAATGCATCATGGTTAAGCTGCACTGGTGTAACTAAAGCATAGCTAATTAATGAATGATCATTCAGAAATTGTGCCCAAGCCCGAAATTGCTCATCATAGATGGTTTCGATTTGCTGAATGGAAGTAGGATTAGCTTTAGCAATAAAAAAAACTTCCCTGCAATGCCATTTTCAAAACTTTGAGGAAATTCAAAAACAAGGGTTAGTTTTTATAAAGGATGATGTATAAAGCAAGAATATGAAATCCTATATAAAAACCACCAACTAGATTGAGAGATCTTTCCGATCAAAGCTCGAAATGTTCAGCAATTGTGTGTATATGCTCTGTAAATCTGAAAAATGATGATGTTAAGCATAAACAAAAGCTCATCATTTATAAGGTTTCAAGGACTAGTGGGTTAGGTGAGATATTGACAGGATATGTTGAATAACACCGCTCAATAATTGCTCACCTAATCAACCAATAATTTCTCACCTAATCAATCAATTAGCCGAAAAACATCTTATCACTGAAACCTGTCAGTCGAAAAACATCTTATCACCAAAATCTATCAGCCTATATATACACACACACACACACACATACAATACTTCTAATTATTATGGATTTAAAAATAATCACGCAGTAAATCAAGAATTAATCCACAATAATCAGATAAACTCACAATTAAATAGACATAAAATTAAAGAAATATCATTAATTGATATATGTCAATAAAATATTTATTTAATTATGCTACAATTAACACAATTATTCACTAACTAATTACCATAAAAGATAGCATTTATAAGCATGACAATTAATATAGAGATAACTGTAAGATGAGGACTAGATGTAAAGTAAATTCACAAGTCCTAAAAATATGGACATTTAAAATACCTGTGAATTTATAACAAATTGCAGTTATTGATTATCCAAAATTAATTAGACAGATTTAACATCCCAAGTTCACCAACTAACCTGGAGAATGTGGATTCATCCAGTGGTTTAGTAAAGATGTCTGCAATTTGTTGATCTGTGGGAACAAAATATAATACCACAGTTCCATTCATGACATGCACTCGTAAGAAATGATACCTGATATCAATGTGCTTAGTCCTGGTATGTTGAACTGGATTGTTGGCAATGGCAATGGCACTCGTTTTGTCGCATAGAATTGGAATTTTGTCCAACATGAGTCCTTAATCCTGAAGTTGATTCCTCATCCATAGGATCTGAGCACAACAACTACCTGCCGCAATGTATTCTGCTTCGAATGTCGAGGTAGATACTGAGTGTTGCTTCTTGCTGTACCAAGATACCAACCTTCTTCCTAGAAACTGACAGCTTCCAGAAGTACTTTTCCGATCAATCTTACAGCCTGCGAAGTCAGAATCTGTATAGCCAACTAGGTCAAAACCTGTTCCTTTAGGGTACCAAATCCCAAGATTGGGGGTTCCCTTAAGGTATCTGAAAATATGTTTAACAGCTATAAGATGTGAATCTTTAGGATCAGCCTGGAATCTAGCACATAAACAAGTTGCGAACATAATATCTGGTCGACTAGCAGTTAAGTATAAGAGAGAGCCGATCATACCTCGATACTTTGTGATGTCAACTGACTTACCAAATTTGTCTTGATCAAGCTTGATAGCAGTTGGCATCGGGGTCTTGGCAGTAGCTGCTTCTTCCATCCCATACTTCTTCAGAAGATCCTTTATGTATTTTGATTGGCAGATGAAAATACCATCAGGCTTCTGAACAACTTGAAGTCCAAGGAAGAAGGACAACTCACCCATCATGCTCATCTCGTACTTACTCTGCATTAACTTAGCAAATCTCTTGCATAGCAAATCATTAGTAGAACCAAATATTATATCATCCACATATACTTGCACCAGAATTATATCATTTTTATGCTTTTTATGAAAGAGATTTTTTTCGATGATACCTCTTGTAAAACCATTTTCAAGTAAGAACTTGGAGAGAGTATCATACCATGTTCGAGGAGCTTGCTTGAGACCATAGAGAGCTTTGAAGAGAAAGTATACAAAACCTTCAAATTCCTTGTCTTCGAACCCAGGGGGTTGTTCAACATAGACTTCTTCTTCTAGATCTCCGTTCAAAAATGCACTCTTCACATCCATCTGAAAAACCTTAAAGTTGGAGTGTGCAGCAAATGCTAAGAACATCCTGATTGCTTCAAGCCTTGCAACTGGAGCATAGGTTTCATCATAATCAATTCCCTCTTCTTGAGAGTAACCCTTTGCTACCAATCGAGCCTTGTTCCTCGTAACAATACCATTTTCATCTAGTTTATTCCTAAACACCCATCTAGTGCCAATTACAGATTTATCTTTTAGTCTTGGCACCAGCTTCCATACTTTCTGCCTTTCGAACTGATTGAGTTCTTCCTGAATTGCAGTTACCCAATCTGGATCATCAAGAGCTTCATCAATCTTTTTAGGTTCAATTTGAGATAAAAATCCTGCGAAATTGCACTCATTCTGTGTTGCTCTTTTAGTCTGTACACCCGTGTCCGGTTCACCAATGATCTGTTCAAAGGGATGCGCTCTACTCCATATCCTTTGTCTTGGCAGATCTGATCTTGATGATTCCCCAAGTTCATGATTGTGTTGAGTGTGGTGACTAGTAGATCCAAAATCATTATTTGCTCCCCCTGAGCTGTTGCTTTCAGAGTGTAAAGAATCATTAGTAGCAGATGTTTCTTCACTTGATTGGGGTTCATCGTTCACTTGCTCCCCCTCAACATGTGCTGCTGTCTGATCTACTGGTATAGAGTTTGAAAGAGTATCAGAATTTTGTAGATCAGTATTTATTTCTTCATTCTCAAATCTCAGTTGGTCATGTTCATCAAAATCTTCAAGTCATGTTATCTTCTTATCATCAAAAGACACATGGATAGATTCCATTACCACTTTTGTTCTCAGATTGTAGACTCTGAATGCTTTTGTGGATAGTGGGTATCCAACAAAGATTCCTTTATCAGCTTTTAAATCAAATTTGGAAAGCTGTTCTGGATGAGTCTTAAGAACAAAACACTTACATCCAAACACATGAAAGTACTTCAAGTTCGGCTTCTTATTTTTCACCATCTCATATGGTGTTTTACTATGCTTGTTTATGAGTGTAGCATTCTGTGTGAAACAAGCAGCTTGCACAGCTTCAACCCAGAAGTAAGTTGGCAGCTTTGCTTCATTAAGCATGGTCCTTGTAGCTTCAATGAGAGTCCTGTTTTTTTTTCTCTACTACTCCATTTTGTTATAGAGTTCCAGGTGCAGAGAATTCTTGCTTTATTTCCTTTTCTTTACAATATTCTTCCATGGCTGTATTCTTGAACTCAGTGCCATTATCACTTCTTATGATTTTCACTATATGCTTATATCCTTTGTCCAGTTGTCTGACATGCTCTGTTAAGATTGATGCAGTTTCTTCTTTCTTGTGCATGAAATACACCCATGTATATCTGGTGTATTCATTAACAATAACCAACACATATCTTTTCTTTCCAATAGACATTATATTTACTGGACCAAATAAATCAACATGCAATAAGTGATATGGCTCAAGAATTGAGGATTCAGTCTTACTTTTGAATGAAGTTTCCTTTGTTTTGCCTTTTGACATGAGTCACATAGGCCATCTGGAGTAAAAACTGATTTGGGCAATCCTCTCACAAGATCTTTCTTCACTAGCTCATTAATGCTGTTGAAATTCAGATGAGAAAGTCTCTTATGCCAATCCCAGCTTTCTTCAATCGATGCTCTACTCAGTAGACAAATTGCAGAGCCATCAGAGTTTGTTGAAAGCTTGGCTTCATAAATGTTACCATGCCTGTATCCCTTCAGAACAACTTTTCCTGTAGATTTGCTTACAACTTCACCGTGTTCTTCAAAAAAATCCACATGATAACCTCTGTCACAGATTTGACTCACACTTAGTAGATTATGTTTGAGTCCTGAGACTAGAGCTACAGTTTCAATGATGACATTTCCAAGATTGATACTGCCATATCCCAGAGTCATTCCTATGTTGCCATCTCCATAAAAAACACTTGGGCCAGCTTTCTCCACAAATTCTGATAGCAGGGCTTTATTTCCAGTCATGTGTCCTGAGCATCCCCTGTCCAGAACAAGGATATTTTTCCTATTACCCTACAATCACAAAACCACTAATGATTAGTTTTAAGGACCCAGACTTGCTTGGATCCTTTGGCCTTATTAAGTTTGTTAGCTTTTGCAGCAGAAGTCTTATCAGAGTTTGTGCTAACATTCTTTTTATCAGAATTTATACATGTAGAATCAATCTTGAATTTATTCAAAGAGGGTTTAAGTTCATAATAATCATGATACAAATTATGATACTCTTTGCATGTATAAATAGAATGCCAAATACTGCCACAGTGAAAACAAGGATTATGTGGCTTAAACCTAACTGAACCACTCTTAACTCCTGACTTAGGAGGTGTAGAGTTTATATTTTTATTCTTCCTGCAAAAAGTAGCAAGATGGTTAGGATTTCCACAGTTGTGACATTTCTTCCTAGGAGCATTGGGAATAGGCATATAGTTATTGCTTTTATTGATGCCTACCTTTCCATTTCTGTTTTTCCTAGGTTCTTTTACATTGTTCACTCCTTTTAACTCCTTCAGCTTGTGTTTAAGCTGTTTCTGAGACATTAAACTAATATTTACTGATTTGACTTCATCCTGTTTTGGTTTGTTAGATTTTGGTACAAACCTCATGTGATTAAGTTTGGGTTTTGCAGTCTTTTCAGTAAATACAGGTTTAGAGGTCTCAGCTTCTAAGTTAACAGTTTTCTTTTTATCAGTGTAACCTAGACCTTCTTTCCAACAATCATTCTCTATGATAATCTGAGTAGTTTTACCAGAGTTAGTCCAAGTTTTAATAATGTTTCTTTCTTTAACAAGCTTAGATTCAAGATAAGCATGCTTTTTCAATAATTCAGTTTTATTAATAATAGCATCATCTCTCTCTTTCTGAATTGTTAACATTTGGACTAATTCTAATTCTAGATAATCATTTCTCTTTCTAAGGTCTAGACTTTCAGATTTTATTCTTTCATTTTCTAAAGTCTGATCTCTGTAGCTAACATGCAAGTTTTTAAGAAAGAGTCTTAACTCAGATATATCAGTAGTATCAAAAGCTAAAGTAGAGTGAGGTACCTTGATCTCAGTAGCTTCAGAGATACTATCAGCATTTGCCATCAAGGCATAGTTCACCTCATCTTCAGAGTCTGAAGTGTCAGCCCAGTCCTTCTTCTTTGTGATGTAAGCTTGACCTTTGTCAGCTTTGGATTTCTTGCACTCAGGTGCAAAATGTCATTTCTCACCACAATTATAGCATCTGATTTTGGACTTGTCCACTTTCCCAGACCTGCCTTCCTTTTCCTCAGCTTTTCTGAAATTCTTCTTTTCGAAGCTTGAATCTCTTCGTGTGAACTTCCTTCCCTTTCTGAAGTTCTTGTAAGCCATCTTCTTGAAGCTTTTTACCATTAGGGCTGCAAGTTGTATCATCTCCGCATCACTGCCATCATCATCAGGGTTCGTGAGATTGTCAGAGTTTGAGTCATCATCAGAGTTTGATGACTCAGTATCAGACTTTGTAATAAGAGCCTTTCCATTAGATTGACTCTTTTTCACAGCAACTTCTTTAGAAGCTTTCTCCTCAGCTTTAAGAGCAATTGATTTGGACTTGCCTCCATGCCTCTTGCTTCTTTGTTCCATCTCAAGCTCATGAGTTTTGAGCATTCCATAGATTTCATCAAGAGACATGTCTTCCAGATCATAATTGTATCTGATGGTAGTGGCCTTTAAATCCCACTTCTCAGGAAGAGCCAACAAGAATTTCAGATTGGAGTCTTCAAGATCATACTCCTTATCTACCAGTGACAAATCATTCAGCAATTTCAGGAATCTGTCATATAGATCTGTTAATGACTCATCAGACTTTGAGTCAAAGTGCTCGTACTCCTGTGTGAGTATTGTTCTCCTGTTTTTCTTGATGGCTTTGGTTCCTTGACATCTGACTTCCAAAGCATCCCAAATCTCTTTAGCAGTTTTGCATCCAATGACTCTGTTAGACATAACATTGTCAAGAGTGCTATGTAATAAATGCCTTACCTTGGCATCTTTGCTAATAGAGGAGATATCTTCAAGAGTGTAGTCTTTCTTCTCCTTTAGAATGGTTTTCTGTTCCTCCCCAACAACTACAACAGAAAGTTTGGTAGGCTTATGTGGACCATCAAGGATTCTGTCTAAGTATTCTGGATCCGTAGCCTCCAGAAACATTTCCATCTTCACCTTCCATGTGGGATATTTTGATGTCCTGAGTATTGGAACTCTGATTGATTCATATCTGCTTGTTGTTGGAGTTTGTGTTTTCTCTATCATCATTGTATAGCTTTTTGGATCTTAACTGTTATATAATAACAGAGTGGCTCTGATGCCAATTTTTAGGTCCGGAATAACGTAAAGGGGGGTTGAATACGTTATTTAGCAATATTTTGATTTTTGATGTGAATATGAAATCAAAAATACTGAATCGAAATAACACAATTGTTTGGGAAATATTTTTGAATAGATAAAACCCGGAGGTTTGCTACACAATTTAATCTTATAGATCAGCTACAAAATCAAACACTCCTAAGGATAGTTTAGGCACGAGGACCTTCTACCCGACACTTCCTGAAAGTGGGCTAAGCCGAATTTCCTACTAGATGGACTGTCTAGCATCTTACACAGAGAAGATATAAGAGAGAGAATAGACAGTTTTGTGTTGAGGTGTGTTTTGAAATGAAATACAACAGGCCTATTTATAGATTTTAGAAAGTTACTATGCGGTACTATGCTGCACTATGCAGTGGGCCCCACCTCAGTATTCCACAAACCTCAAAACGTGGTTGATGAAAAAATTTTCTCTCGTGGGCCCCACCAGTCAATATTTGAACAGTACCACTATTTGCATAGTAACCACTATTTGCATAGTAACCACTATTTGCATAGTTGCCGTGAATAGTAACTTCGTGAATAGTACCATGAATAGTAACTTCGTGAATAGTAACCGTGAATAGTATTACCATTTTTTTTGGTTTCTCGCTTCTGTTTATTCTGCTTGAGATATTATATCTGTCCTTGATCGTCAATAGGCTTTGGCAATTTTTTCTATGAATTAATGTGTTGATCCTTCTCGTATGTGCTGACACTTAGTGCACTGGTCTGGTTCACAAGTGACTAGCACTGATCTTGATCTTCACACCTTCGTTATATTCCAATTGATTAGCCTGCAGCAATATCTTCAAATAATAACTACATGGAATCTTTTGGCCCTTCAACTGAATCATCTGTACATCTTTATTCTGTCACTGAGGCTTGATCATGTTAATGAACTTCTTTCAACGACTTGATTCTTGTCGGTGCCTGTTCTTCAAGTTTTACGATCCCTGTATAGAATTAATATTATTTATCTTTTATCCTAGTTGAGTTATATATGTCCTCTATTACATATTACATTACATTATATGTTAGGTCCACTATGATTGTAGAAGGGGGGGTTGAATACAATTTATATCAATTTCTCAAAATTTATTAGTTAAATAATTTTCACTTAAACGAATATTTTGCGCGGAATAAATTGACACGGATTTCAAGTTGAATATAACTGTATATTAACTTGATGTGGTGTTACAAAATCAATCCAAACTATTATCAAGTGTTTAATAACTAATTAGAAAATTCGACATGAACTTTTCTAATTTAGTTAATAAATCTCAAGATAAGTACTAGGAAACTTAATTCGCTAGTAATACAAGAATCACAAGTAGACAAGTTCTATCGGATAGAATATTACAAAGATGATGAACTTGAATTTATGTGAATTAATTTGTTCTTAGTGTTCTTGATATTTGAGAGAGAAAGCTGCTGTGTATTTTCAGGAATTCTGATGTGTTCTATTCTTTTTGATTTCTGCTGCTTCTGCTGTGTTATATAGGTCTGTACTGATTAGATATGACTTAAACTGCTTCAAGACCTATTAAATCAGCTGTCAGCATGACTTAATCTTGCTCCAAGACATAATTAATCCTTAGATATGACTTATTTTCTGTCGGTATGACTTAGAAAATGTGTCGGTATGACTTAATCTTCAACAGTGTGGTCGGTATGACCTAAACCACTTTTGTCGGTATGACTTAATACCTTTCCAGAAATATCTTGCTTCGGTATGACTTAATTCCCTCGGTATGACTTAGCAGCTTTGAGGTCGGTAAGACATAATTCCTTGCAGCAGCTCGGTATGACTTAATTTTCTTTTGCTCGGTATGACTTAAACTTAAGTCATGTCGGTATGACTTAACTTAAGTCATACCGAACCAAACTCAGTCAAGACATAATCTATTCAGCATTTAATTAAGTCATATTGATCCTTTTAATTAATTAATGATTAACTAATTCATGATTAATTGATACAATAATTAACTTAATAAATAAATTAATTCTATTAGAATTAACTCCTTAATTAAATCAATTAAATTATTTATATCAATTAAAAATGAATTAAATTAAATCAATAACTAATTAATTTAATTCTCCCAAACCACGGAAAATAATAAAGAATTACCACTGACTTATGTTGACGTTCGATGTACTGTCTGGTTAATGAACGACTAACTTCAATGATGCTTCTTCACTTCTGACTTTAAGCTGTGGTTTATTTCTTCTCTCAATTTTCTTGTATTTTGATTGATTTTCAATCTATAACTCGAAAAATCTCTGTCACTGTAAATGAATCCATTCACTTCAATGTTATACTGAGGCTTGATCAGATACCTGATACGTCTTCCAGTGTGAAACATCAAAACTATAGATTGACTTCCTTCTTTCTTCTGACAGATATTGCTTCCTGAGATTCCTGTGACAGATCATACGGATATTTACTTATTACAATTTGGTTTAAGTTGATTAGGATCCTCGAACTACAAATAGGCTGATTCATATGCCTTTCATTATACTTTACATAACGTGTTATATATAATATAATATAGAGATAAGATTTGAGAGAACTAGATAATAGAGAAGGGGAGATCATTTCATTATTTGTTGTATCAAATCAAAGTACAAGCAAGCCTTTATATAGGCCATGTAAATGCATGTTACAAGGGTAATGTAAAGCAGGGATATATGAAAGGTTAAGAGTTGCACGGGTAATTTATTAATAATTTTTTGTACAATTTTCATTATAAATTTTTTTCTTGAAATATTAGTTTTATAATAGTTTGAATAATATTTTTACTTTTAATGATAATAATACATATGTTATATCATTGTAAATATACATTTGTTTTTTTCTTGTAAATGATTTTTCTATAATTTATATTTCAAAGTTTAGGCTAACATATTTTTTAGTATTTCATAATTATTTTTTATTATTTTTTATTACATATGATATACTTGAAATATTGGTACTATATTCGTATAACAATTTATTATTATCTTTTTATCTTTTTGATTATGTAATTTAATGGTTATCTTAAATTTTTTAGATATTTTGTTATTTTGTTTTTATAGTTTTTAAAGACATTTTTTAACCTTTTTGGAATTATGTGTGGTTTTAAATTTGTTTATTTGAATATTAATTATTTTTTTATGTTAATTTTATATTTTTGCCACGTGTGGTGTTTATTACGTGTTTTGTTTAGAGTTATATTATGGGTTTTTATGTTATATTATATTTAGATATTAATATAAATTTATTTTGTGGGTAATTAGATTGCTTTCTAATTTAAAATATGTTCATTTATTGATTTGTGTTCACTTTTTTAATTTAAGTTTTTTTCTTTGTAAAGTAAAATTTTATTTATTTGTTGCTTTGTGCTTACATTTTTTTAATTTTTATTTAGAAACATATTTATTGTCAAACCTAAAAATAGAATCTTTAATAATTTTTATTAAAATAATTTTTTCTTAAAGCACTTTTATTTGGTAAACGATTTGTTTCTTGTAAATTATATATTAAGATTTAGCCTAACATATATTTAAATATTTCATATTTTTTGGGGAGTTTTCTTCTATTTTATTAGAATATATATAATATACATTAGACATGTGGGAACTTATTGGTTTAGCTATTCTTTATATATATATATATATATATATATATATATATATATATATATATATATATATATATATATATATATATATATATATATATATATATATATATATATATATATCTGTGTGTGTGCGCGATTATGTAATTGTGAATTACTTTTTTTTTTTAAAAGAAAGTTTGTACTACCTTTTTATGTTTTTGTGTTAGTATATATCTGTTTTAAGTGCATTATATTAAAGTTTATTGTTGTTTTTAGTTTATTACATTTAGATTTTTTTTTGAATTGACGTTTATTTTGTATATTATATTTTATTGAAATTCGGTGTCATTTATGACATGTTTTTTTATTACTTTTTTATTATCTTATTTTACCATATATTTTCTTAAAAACTTCTTTTTTGTTTTGTAATTAGATGTACATTCTTGTTTTTTCTAATTATTTTTTGAATTGAAATTATAATGATATGCTTTGTTTACTTGTTTATATATATATATATATATATATATATATATATATATATATATATATATATATATATATATATATATATATATATATATATATATTATATATATATATATATATATAAAGAATGAATTTGCGACTCATTTTTAATTATGATTTTTTGCTATTTTATCCTTGTTGTTAATATTAGAAACATATTTGTTGTCAAACCTAAAAAAAGAATCTTTAGTGATTTTTATTAAAATATTTTTTTTAATAAAACACCTTTATTTAGTAAATGATTTGTTTGAAAATTATATTTTAAGGTTTAGCCTAACATATATTTTAATATTTCATATTTTTTACCATGGTTTCCTCTATTTATTAGAATATGTATAATATATTTTAGGCATGTGGTAACTTATTATAATTTAACATATATGTGAACACACATACATTTGTACTTTTTTTAAAAAAAGTTTATACTATCTCTCATATTTTTGTGATGGTTTATATTTAATTTAATTGCATTATATTAAATTTTATTGTTGATTTTAATTTTCTAAATTTAGATTTTTTTTATTTTGAATTAGCTTTTTTTTTAAATTATTTTTTGTTGATTTTTTGTTTCATTTCCAATTATAACATGTTTTTTGATTATTTTTTTAATATCTTGTCATACATATATTTTCTTTAAAATAATTTTGGTTTGTAATTAAATGTAAATATTTCTTTTTAAAAAAATTACTTTTGAATTGAAATTCTAATGGCATGCTATGTATACTTGTTTTATATAAATAATGAATTTGTGATTTACTTTTTATTATGATTTTTTGATATTTTATCCTTATTTGTTAATTTTATGTATGTTTTGTGCTATTACAACTATTTTTCCTATAATAATAATTAATTAAGTTGATGATAATGAAAATTTTATTAGTTTTATTCTTTGTTAATTTATTTTAAATTTTATTATTGATGAAATTTAATATAGAATTTTTTGTACTTATTATATTTAGATTCTCTATTAATTATTTTATTTTAGATTTTTCGATTATTTTTTAATTTATTTACAACTTTATCACCAAATCTAGAATCTTTGCAAAATAATAAAATGTTAATTTATTAATTTGTGTTTATTTTGTGTTGACTTTTGTTAGTATAAATTTTAAAAACATGTTTGTTGTAGAATCTAAAAGTAAAATTTTTTTATGATTTTTTTTAAAAAATTAGGTTTTCTTCAAAAAAAATATTTTTGGGTAAGGTTTTTGTTAAATTATATTTTAAACTTTAGTCTAAATTATTTTTATATTAATTTTAATTAACAATAATTTTCTCAACTATAATTTTTTCTATTTTATCATTTGTTATTTATTTTAGTGCACTCTTTTTTTGTTTTGTTTGTTAAATTAAAAATACCATTAGTTAGTTGGTAGCATTGTTTTAGCTTTTTTGGGTTTTAACTTTTAAACCAATACTCTGACCCAACTTTTAATTTATTCTCCAGTCCATTTCTACTTTTTAATGAAGTTACTTTTCAACCCTGACGACCAGACGACCACCTGAACCTCCTTACGTCAATTATACTATATAATTTTTGAATACTAAAAGTTCTTTTTCAATTTTATTGTTCTATTTAACTAATATTGTTTTGAATATGGATAAATTTTTTCTTCACGATCTTGAAAAATAGGGGTACCATTTTAAAAATTCATCTAGAACACCCAAATCTCTAAGACCCGCCCCGATTGAATGTTCTGTTGTGAAAGTGCTCGTGGCAATACCCAGGTGTGGAGGCCTATCATTTTGTCTAATACCATCTTCGTCTCATCCAATTGTTAACACTTTTTTTGTCATTTTTTGACACGCATTTTAAGGTGAATTTTAAGGATAATTCCATAATTTATTTTTAAAATTTTCTCTTTTCGTATAAAAATAGGATTATTCTTTTTTTTTTTTGAAACATACTGATTCAATTCATTCAAAACGAAACATCATAGGAAAGAGCCTCCAACAAACACGTAGGAGGAGACGTGAACACATTATAGGAATTAACTAAACAAGGGATTCTAGCTACCTCGTGAGCTACCCTGTTAGCATTTTTCCGGATAAAAACAACTGCAACTCTATGTAGACTACTAAGAAGCTGTTTGCAATCTTCAATAATCTCTCCCATCTCCAGATAGTTCATACTCTGTCCTCGAATGGCATTAAGAGTGAGTTGGGAATCCGATTCAACTATTACTTCCTCATCTTGCTTCCGTAGTTCTTTGATCCATGATAGAGCTTCACGTACACCTACAGCCTCTGCTTCAACTACTGAAACTTCACCCCAATACTTCTGATTTTTGGCTGCCATGAATATACCCTCATTATTCCTCATCACCATGCCTACTGAGAATTCATTGCTTCCTGGATAAACAGAAGCATCAACGTTTATCTTTACCACTCCAGCTATAGGAACTTGCCACCTTGATTCTGCTTTTCGACCTGATCTTCTATCGTCTGTATTTTTCTGGTCATCACTTTCATTTTTCCTCCTCGCCTGAGTCCATTCTGTTTGTACCTGAAAGCTACTATCCATAGCAAAAGCTGGTGTAACTATCTTGCCCTCCCAAACCTTCTTATTCCTCCAGTGCCAAATACCCCATAAGATCACACAAATTTTAATCTTCAATTCTCCTCGTTTGTGGCAGAGCTAAGCTTTTGAAGCAGCCAGTCCGGAGCAAATTCTGCTTGACTCCAATCATACATTAAGCCAACATGGTTCCAACATCCCACAGCAAAGCTACAGTCATAAAACAAGTGTGACATATGTTCAATATCCACTGTGCACATAGGACATGTAATGGGTACTCTAACTCCTTTATAGCTTAGTCTTCTGCGTACTGGAATAGCATTTCTGCAAAACCGCCATACAAAGACCTTGATTTTGTGAGGTAATTTCAGATGCGAGATACTCTTCCATCCCGTACATTGTGGAACCACATTAGTGCCAAAGTGAGAATCATACCAAAAGCGGTAAGCATGTTTAGCACTATACACACCATTATTCGAATTAGCCCACACCATTCTATCAACCACTGTACGCTGTGGAATGGGCTGCATTAAGATTGCATCTGCATCTTCCTGTAGGAAATTCCTCTGAATGAAGTCTGTATTCCATTTCTTTTCTCCTGGCAAGAATAAATTAGCTACCTTTTCATTCCTTCCTGCATAAAACTGAGTTTGCTCTACCTGAAAGTTCACTTTATTTCGCAACCATGGATCCTGAGTTGCTACAATATTATTCCCATCACCCACCACCCATCTGAACCCTTTACTTAATTCCTCCTTTGCAGTCCATATTCCTGCCCAAATAAAGCTTGATCCTTGCCCTTTAGCTGCTTTCAACACATGAGTTTGAGGGAAGTACCTTTCTTTGAATACTCTTGTAGCAAGTGAGTTTGGATTTTGCATAAAATTCCAAATATGCTTCCCAAGTAAAGCAATGTTGAAACCATGTAAATTTCTAAAGCCCAATCCCCCCTTACTCTTCGCATAACTCATATTGTTCCAAGAAAGCCAGTTCATCCCTTTTTGATTGTCACCTCTACCTGTTCTCCACCAGTAGTTATTATACATCTGCTCAAGCTCGTTACACAGAGATATAGGCAGCAAAAAACAGGACATACTATAAGATGGAATTGCTTGGGCTACATTCCTTATTAGCACTGTTTTACCTCCTTGAGACATTGGTTTAGCTTGCCACCCTTGAATCTTTCTACTTGCCTTCTCTTTCAGGTAATTAAAAACTCTTCTCTTCGATCGCCCCACTAACGATGGCAAGCCAAGGTACATAGTATTTGTAATGCCATTATGCACCTCTAGAATCTGTGAAATTTCCCTCTGCTTATCATCCTTGACATTTGCACTGAAAAACACTCCTGACTTCTGAAAGTTGACAGACTGTCCTGAATACTTCTCATAATCGATCAGCAATTTCTTGATACTTCTTGCTTCCTCACTAGTAGCTCGAAAAAACAAGAAACTATCATCAGCGAACAAGAGATGAGAGATCGTTGGTGCTGTTGGGCTAATTTGACATCCATGAATCATATCATTACTAGAAGCATCATCAATCGCATTAGAAAGTCCTTCAACACACAGTAGGAATAAATACGGGGAGAGTGGGTCTCCCTGTCTCAACCCTTTCCTAGGCATAACTGGACCAACAAGAGAGCCATTTAGACTGAAATTATAAGTAACTGTTTTGACACATAGCATCATCCAGTCTATCCATTGATCACAGAATCCCATAGCTTGCATCCGCCTTTTCAAGAACGACCAGTTAACTCTGTCGTATGCCTTACTAATGTCTAATTTCAGAGCAACTTCCCCTACTCTTCCATGCTTTTTACGAGACATATAATGAATCATCTCAAAAGCGATTAGCACATTATCCGTTATACCTCTATTCTTGATAAATGCAGATTGGTTCTCCGATATTAGAGATGGAAGCACCTCCTGCAATCTGTTGGCCAATACTTTTGCCATAATTCGATAAAGAACATTGCACAAGGCAATAGGTCGTAAATCTCTCATGCTAGATGCGTTCTCTTTTTTCGGAATTAGAACCACATTTGTACTATTGAGATCTCCAGGAAAATTCTTTGCTTTAAGCCACTGTGTGCATTGTTGAAACACCTCCTTTCCCATCACTTTCCAAAAACTCTGAAAAAATGCTGGGTTTAGACCGTCAGGTCCCCCAGCTTTGTCTGGGTGCATTTGTTTTAACGCTGTAGTGAATTCCTCCAGTGTAAACTCCTCAGTTAGTTTACGATTCTGTTCAGCAGACATCATTCTATGACTATCAGAAATTGTCATATTAGTTACCCCTTCATCCTCAGTAAAAAGCTTTGCAAAATACCCACGAACAACTTCACACATCCCATCATGGTCCTCGACTGTTTCTCCAGCATCATTAGTTAAGAAGGCAATTTTATTTGCCTTTTTCTTTGCAGAGGCAGAGGCATGAAAGAACCGAGTGTTATCATCACCCTCACGAAGCCAAAACAACTTAGCACGTTGCTTCCAGTAGGTCTCCTCCTGCAATAAAAGTGCGTTTAACTGTTCCTTTTCACTTAGATATTTCTTCACACTCTCAGCATCCACACAATCCACAAGCTGCTCTAGCTTTGCCTTGTGTTCTCGTATTTTCTCTCTAAACTTGTGAAAGAAGGATCTACCCCATCTAGCCATAAATGAAGTGATCTCCACAATTTTTGGAAGCAGATGTATTACTGGAATCGACCTCCAAATCTCAGAAACTTCTCTAACAAAATTCGGTTATTTTAACCAGATGTTTTCAAAACGGAATCGAAACTCCTTTTTTGATATTTCAGTATTCAAAAGTTCCAGGATAATTGGCTCATGATCAGATACTGGTGCATGAACAATTCTCAGACTGTTTGCTGGGAATTTAGCCAACCAACTCGCATTAGCAAAACCACGATCTAACTTTTCTCGTACCCAAGCATTTGTACCTCGACCTCGTTCCCAAGTAAACTTCCCACCTCCTAAATTTACTTCAGACAACTGACACTCTTTGATGACATTACGAAAGCCATCAAGAAGATATTGAGGATGTGCAGTTGTACCTTTTTTATCTGAGGCGAAAAGAAGGTCATTAAAGTCTCCCCATATGCACCAAGGGACATTAGATATGTTTGCCAGCCTATTTATCAAACTCCAGGATTCTCTACGTCTTGTACGCTCTGGGTATCCATAATAGCATGAAAGACGCCATGACACAACATCATTATCCATAAACAACATGTCAATATGGTGATTAGAATAACCAGCCACCTGACATTGTGCAGTTTGTTTCCAAAGAACAGCCAACCCTCCACTACGTCCTACTCTATCCACCGAAAAACAATGATCAAATCCAAACTTAACTCGAAACTCTTCAATTCTATTAGCAAAAGAAATTGTCTCTATTAAAAACAAGAAAATGGGTTTGTGATCCCTTATAAGATCACCAAGTGCACGAACTGTACGAGGATTCCCAAGTCCTCGACAGTTCCAACTGATGTGACTCATTGCTGCTGGCTAGCTTGCGTAGCAAGTTTAGCCAATACATTTGAAGAGGTCCCTGCACAATCAACATTAGAAAGATTAGGGTCCTTGGTTGAGTTATCTGATTTTTGTGTTTGCACTGCTGTAACGTGGGCTTCTATTCTCTGTCTCTTTCTTTCCTCCAAGTTAAGCCCATATAATTCTTCCGAATCCAGCCCACTACTATTAGCTGAATTTGAATTTCCCGCTTTAGCTGTCATATTATTCCCATATTCCCTCCCATATCCCTGATTATCAGTTGAAACATTTATCTTATCCCTTGGATCACGCAAATCAGTTACTGGACGTGTGAAATCAGTTTTTTGAAAATCCTGATTTTTAGCATCGTGATTATCCGTCCCGTTCTGCCGCCCCCAGTCACCGTCACCATCCCCCCGGAGCCATTTGCTTGTACTACCTCCTGCATTTCTTCGTGGTGGAGCACGTAGCCACTGTCCCCATTCCTTAGTAATTGCTCCATCATTAATCTCCAGCTTCTTCCTACAGAATCTCTCTGTATGTGACAATAAACCACATATAAAGCAAAAGTCCCCCAGCTTCTCATACTTGCAATTAACCACAACCTCTGTTTTATCTTTTTTCACTATCTTCTTTTTTCTTTTGAGCGGCTTTCGAACATCTATACGGATTCTTAATCGCATAAACTCTCGCCATATGCTTGAATTGTTTTTTGTATCATATTGCAAAAATGTACCAAAAAAGTTCCCCAGTTGCTTACCCACCATTTCTGTCATATAGCCTACCGGAAGTCCATGGATTTGTATCCAGAAATCCACTTCATTCAATGAGACCTTGACAGGATCTTCTCCCATTTTTATTATGTTCATCACCAAAAGCGCACCATCGAATGTCCAAGGACCATTATTAAGCACCCAATTCATATCATCTTTATGGTAGAATTGAAACAAGAAAATCCCTGGCTTGAGATTTTTGATGTTGATGCCCATTGCAGGTTTCCACAAATCTGCAAGCTTTGTCTTCATTGCCCGAACATTAATGTTCTTCTCAGTCAAAAAGCGCCCTGCCATACACAATTCAAATCTGTTACATTCCTCTTCCACTCCTTCGTTGAAGATTAATTCCTCATTCTCTTCATTTTCAATATCCAGATCCTCCAACTGCATCTCTATGTCTTCCATTGTTGCCATGATACCACGGCCTCCCACAATTCTATGGTTTAGAAAGGAGAGAAAAAATCAACGACTCTCACATACGAAAGGAGAGAAAAAACTTTATATTCACTCTATAGGATTATTCTATTTTTATACAAAAAAAGAAAATTTCAAAAATAAATTATGCAACTATCCTTAAAATTCACCTGTGCCAAACACCCTACTCCCTCTGGTCCATTATATAAGGCATTTTGACTTTTTTGCACGTAACTTTAGGTGCTTTGACTATATGTTAAAATTTATTATTTTTCAATTTTTTTTTTGAATAAAAATATAATATTTTAATTTTTATTTAGAAAAA
Organism: Saposhnikovia divaricata; assembly: GCA_036435485.1. Taxonomy (NCBI): domain Eukaryota; kingdom Viridiplantae; phylum Streptophyta; class Magnoliopsida; order Apiales; family Apiaceae; genus Saposhnikovia; species Saposhnikovia divaricata. Next base: position 213,699,483 of record CM071599.1, read on the forward strand.
GAAATTTTAGAAAATAATAATTTTAGTCATATAGTCAAACTACCTAAAGTTACGTGTAAAAAAATCAAACGCCTTATATAATGAACAGGAGGGAGTATTTTGAAATATTAATAAATGGGTGCGACGGTAGGAGGAAGTATGTTAAAGTGATTACAAATTGTAAATGAATAAAATATTGAAAAGTTGGTGTTTTTGAGAACAATATTGTCAGCAAGTATGTTAAAGTGATTACAAATTGTAAATGAATAAAATATTGAAAAGTTGGTGTTTTTGAGAACAATATTGTCAGCTTGATTAGCCGAGTCAAAGGAGAACTCAGCTTCATACGTTCTGAGGTCAAACTGGAGACTATTCCTTTCAGCTTCTAGTTAAAGTAAGTCTATATATTCTTGTTTAATGCATGCAACATAAACAATCAAAATTCAAACTGCATGCAGACAAACGTTGTTGTAACTTAGGACCTCTTTGGGAAATCTTATATTTTTAGAAATAAGTTATTTATTTTGGAAAAAAGTTAGGAAATATATACTTTTTTTTCTGAAATAAGTAATTTATTTTTGCAAGATAACGAATATTGAATTCTCCATACATAATTTTCTCTAAAAAAAATATGTAAATATGAATTTTTTTTCCGAAACGGGCACTTAACTTCCTATCCAAGATACTTATTACTGGACTAATTTTCATCATCCTCGTTCCAGTTTTCTCCGGCAAAGTTATTTAAATTGTCAATATACCTTAACTACACCTGGAAACCATACTAGTACGCTAAATGGATACGCTAGACTATCTTTTTCCTACTTCTCTCGTCGAATTTCCGGAGATAATTTACGGTTCTTTGTGTTGAAAAGTATAATATCAAAATTCGATTTAATAAGGATTTTGGGTTAGAATGACCGGTTCCTTAACACCTTATTCGCTCATTATAAAATGAATAATGTTAGGGTATCAAATTTAGTTCACAAAATTTTTCTCAAATACATGTGATAGATCTGATTTATTGTAATAATAAATGGACCATGCATTCACACCAACGATATCAATCAAAATATTTTATACTGCCACATCATATATGCCATATCATAGCCTATATATGAACATATATATGAACATAGATAATTGAATTTATATATGCATACTTGCAAATTACCGTTCGTACTTGTGTTCGTTTCTTGACATGGCCCCTTCCCCGGATGTGTGGAAAGGAGGAAGAAGCCTAAAGCTATACGTACAAATATTTGTACGTCAATCTTTACTTTATTCGGAATTAAGTAAAGTATTGATAGTAATAATAAAGTATTGTGAATTTGAAACACACCACACATTCTATAATACAGCGAATGTAATTCATTGATGTCTTGAGAAAGACGGTCAGCCTGCGTATATTTTTGATACCGACTACTTATATAGCCTATAGCTAACGGTCCATGCACGTATATAATGGAGAATTTACACTGACAAACACGGTCCACCGATCTTTTTGAAAAGTTTGTTTTCGTTTTAATTTTGAGTGAAATACAGAGTTGTAATCGAATTTAATCTCGTTTAACATATTGATGATCGGAATTTTAAATTTAAAATATAATGATCAGCCATTGTTTTATATTTTAAAAAGGTGGCTAAAAATCACTTTTCTAAAAAAAAAAATCATTACATACATTTTCTAGAAAAAGTGATCCTGTGCCCCCTTGTCGAAAAATAAAACTAATGTCAAGTTTTTTATTGAGAAAAAAACTATTATTTTTTTTGAAAAAATTGATTATTAGCGACCTTTTCGAAAAATAAAAATAATGTCAATTCATCATGTTACAAATTTACAATTCCGACCACCGTAATGCTAAAGCAGATAAAATTCAACCAATATTTTACAATTTACTGTTTAATTTATGAGTAAAAGGAATATTATGTAAAATCTATATATATTATAATGCCAGGAGATTGGAAATGCACTAGAAGCGTTTAAAATATTTTTCTTAAATTTTCACTTTTTTGGTTTTTTTATTTAATTTTTTCTTGCATTAAATAGCATCTTAAGGACATCTTAATGGCATCTTAATAATCATTAATTCCGCTTATGAATATATATATATATATATATATATATATATATATATATATATATATATATATAAATTTACTTCATATTTTATTTATATAGGAGATTAACAAATTTTATTTGAGCATTATAACTTTTATTCAAATTTAAAATATTAAGTATATGTATAAAACTAAGATTATTTTCATGTAAATTAATGACTTAAAATTGTTCCCATTGCATCATTTTTTATTACATGTTGAAGATTTTTGCAAGTTTTTTTCGGACAAGTGTAGGACAAACGATCTTAACTTCTCAAAAAAAAAATTTATTATTAATTGTGGAAATCATTATAAGTTATGGAAATATAATCTTTTGGTTAAAATCTAGAATTTGTATAAAATAATATTGACAGCTTTTTTATTTTTTACATAATAAACTCAACCATTTTATTGATCGATTAAGTCGATAAAAATGTTATACACATGTTATTTCATTATAATTTTTTTATTATTAATTGTGAAAATCATTATAAGTTATGGAAGTATAATCTTTTGGTTAAAATCTAGAATTTGTATAAAATAATATTGACAGCTTTTTTATTTTTTACATAATAAATTCAACCATTTTATTGATCGATTAAGTCGATAAAAATGTTATACACATGTTATTTCATTATATTGTGTGAAAAGAAATTAATATTCTTATTACATGAATTTTGATGCTATTATTGAGTATGTATGTTATGAGAGGGGTGTCGGTTTTCCAAACGTTATTTAGTAATATTTTGTTAGTATTGGTGCCCTAGAGTCAATACAATCAATTGTATTTGTGTTTGAGTGATTGTATATATTTGATATATATATTTATTATTGGCTTTATTTACTGCGAAATAAATAAAGTATAATAAATGTCCTTGGAATCTTGATACAAATTATGTAGTTGCAAGTATGTGACTTGAACATGAGATTATATAATGATTGTATCATATTCTTAAATGTCCCTAGCCGAGTATTATTATTACTTAGGACAATAATAATACATTAAGGCTAGTATGTTTACTGACAAGATGACCACATCTCATTGGTCATAAGTATGCAGATACTAAAAGCAATGCATAGGTAACTATACGAGTACAGGGTACTGGACAGACCCACCGTGAGATACATCATGGTAAATAATAATAATAAATGTGTCATATGTATTCTCACAGTGATAATGGTGTAATGATCCTTAGACCTGAAGTCGTTATAATTCTACATGAGAATTAATATATTTTGAATTCGTCAAAAGTTATCTTTAGCCGGATAATGATAAAGGTGAATATCGGATATATTATGAATCATGTGAGAAATATGAACGATCTAGATGGAATTTAAATCTCCTGATAAAGGAGTGATATTATCGGCCTCTTGTTTGAGTGAGACTATGAAATGCATGGCCATGCTCAAATGTTGATTTGATTAAATAGTCTACTCATCGATCAAGAAAATGAAGATTAAATTATGAAGAGGATGACACATTACATGCCTCGAGTTTAATCTATAATATCATGATTTAAAGGGACTATATTACATGGAACATTAGTCATAAAAGGTTGATTGAATCGTTGATTTAATTATTGTTTTATTGGGTAGCAATAATGTGTTACTAGACGCCGCTTATTGTTTACAATTTTATTAAAGAATAAAATTGATGCCAATTAAATAATAACCTACAGGGTCACACACAAAGAATGTTTAAAAGGGATATTAATTTATTTCATGAATTTAAATTAATAATAATTTAAATTATGATTTTAAATTAATAATAAATAATAATTCGAATTTTATAAAATTAATTAAGTGAGACTTGATTAGTTAAAGATAAAATTTGAAGATGTATTTTCTTAACTTATTTGATTAATTAAGTATGACTTAATTAATTTATTTAAATAAATAAGATTTGTTTAAATAAAAATGGCTGTTGTGGAATAAAAACTAGGTTGAAATTATTGCGGCTGGGGTTTGTATATTTAATACTAGGGTTCGTGAGCTTCGTACTTTAATGGCTGCTTCTGCGTTCGAGACTTAAACGGTCCTCACAGAATGCCTACGTATCTCTGTAAATTAGAGAATCAAGCCAATAAAACGTAGTTCTGAGATGAGGGGTCTGACCCTTTATATAGGCTGAGAAGCCTTAGAATTATGGTAGGATTTGGAGACTTGGTGGGCAAGTCTTTGAGGAATGTTCTAGATCTATTCCTTGTAGGAATCAGTTTCCATATTGAATTGGATGCCTTATTGGATAAGTCTGAAGGGGATATTATCCTTATCCAACTCTTATTTGATGAGCTGTTTATTACCCTTAATATTAATTACGAAATTAATACTATAATCAGGGTTTTGGGCCCAGCTGGTGGGCCCCACGTTTGGACTATTCTCGGCCTAGTTAATGCCACATTAAATGTGTCTTTAGGGCTTATTTTCAGCCCATATCATTTGCCCCCCAACTTCTAAGGAAAACTGATCAGGTTTTCATAGAAGTTATATTTGTCTTAATCGAGACTCGGGGTCGTTTTTATCCCTTACCTGGGACTTCTTAATTACCCTTATATGGGAATTTTGGTTTACACTAGTGTTTCACAAGTATCGTCTTGGTTGTAAAGTGTGGAGCGACCTACACATTTACGACGATTTGCCTTATTCGAGGCTTTAATTTGTGCTTGCTTTTAGCAATTTCGGCACTTTCATAGAGTTTTTATGCATTATTAACATAAATTACTGCTCAATCTGTCAAGAAAATATTTCTATAACTTTCCTCGTATTTTTCTGTACTTTTCTTAATATTTTAGGAATTTTTATGTACCAACAGGTATTTTGATTATTTTTTGGGAATTATTTTTCAATTTCCCAACATTATTTTAAAGGAATAACTTTAAAAAAGTCATCCTGGCAAAAATGCTTCCTGGGCGTGGGTACCCCCGCCAAGGAGACACCCTCCTTAGGCACGCCTAGGGGGTTTGGTCTCCTGGGCGTGGGTGTATCTTTGCCCTTTGAAATGCTTCCTGGGCGTGGGTACCCCCGCCAAGGAGACACTTTCCTTAGGCACGCCTAGGAAGTTTGGTCTCCTGGGCGTGGGTATACCCGCGTTCCTTGAAATGCTTTCTGGGCGTGGGTACCCCCGCCAAGGAGACACTTTCCTTAGGCACGCCTAGGAAGTTTGGTCTCCTGGGCGTGGGTATGCCCTTCTTTAAAGAAAATCGAGCTGGGCGTGGGTACCCCCGCCAAGGAGACACCCTCCTTAGGCACGCCTAGGGGGTTTGGTCTCCTGGGCGTGGGTATAGCCTTCTTTAAAGAAAATCGAGTTAGGCGTGGGTACCCCCGCCAAGGAGACACCTTCCTTAGGCACGCCTAGGAGGTTTGGTTTCCTGGGCGTGGGTAGAGCCTTCTTTAAGGAAAGTCGAGTTAGGCGTGGGTACCCCCGCCAAGGAGACACCTTCCTTAGGCACGCCTAGGAGGTTTGGTCTCTTGGGTGTGGGCATGTCCTTTTAATTGGGCCTCCTGCCTTTAAATTCTGATGGGCTTTTATCCTATTTTCTAAAAATGTCGTAGAACATTCTAGAATTATTTCAAAATTTGAATTTCATGGGTTTCCCGCCTATTCAAAGGCCCAGTCACCTGTTGATAGCCCATTTACTGGATATAACCGGTTGAGTGACCAACCGTGAACTCTATAAAAGAGTAGTGTGCATCCTTCATTTCTCATTTCACTATTCAGCAAAAATTATCTCTCCCTTATCACAAATACTTTTCAAAAAAGCTCTGCTAGGGTTCTGTCGTGAGGCGATTTCCGGCGTCTTTCCTCCGCCCTGTTTTCCAGTTTCTGTTTGAAGATCGTTGAATCTTCATCTTCTTCAACCTCTTTTTTCAACATTTCTGGGTTTCAAGCCTTCAAGGGAAGCATATCAATGGAGGACTCTAGCTCTTCAGGCCAGTCACAACTTGCTAATACTTCTACCACCGCTCCACGGCTTACAAGGGGTAAGAACCCTAAAACATCTCTTGTCCATGCCAGTGTTTTTTCCCTTAGAGATCTTTTAAATGAGTTTGGTCAAGCTTTTCCAAATATGCTTCATTTAGATGCTTATGAATATAAATCGAAATACAAACAACATAGGGTAGACATTCTAGCCCAACTTTTTCATATTAATGGGCCTTATAGGGCCGTTGTTCCGGCCTCAAACGAAAGGGCTTGTCACCCAAAGCCCGGGGCCATTAGGATTTATAAAGAGACTTTTTATGCTGGTTTTCGCCTTCCTCCTCCTCCTTTTGTTTATCGTCTTTTGGCCGAAGCCCGGGTTTGTCCAACCCAACTTATGCCAAATGCATGGCGTTTTATCTATTGTTTCTTGGTCCAATGTAAGAAACATGGGCTTGAGCCCAGTATTTCTGTTTTTCGGTATTTATTCAAATTTGTCAATTCTTCTGACAATTCGGGCTGGGTCAAAATCCAACACCGTTCTTTAGCCCGTTCTTGTTTTGTTTCGGATTCCGCTCCTGATTCCCTTCCTAATTGGAAGAGGGAATGGTTTTATATCTTTTTGGATGGGGATGACTGGGACAACTATTTTCGGCCCAACTTCTGTAGAGCCGTTGATGGGCCTGTCAGGAGTTTAAAATTGGGCGTGGAAGAAGAGGCCGCCATAACTTTGTTAACATCGGATAATTTGCATCAATGTGCAAATTTGATTTCTGAAGATTCGTTGCAGGCCCATGGGCTAAGCGATTTGGGCCCTGAGGGTAATTCTCACCATTTGCTTTGTTAACATTTTATGCTAGATATAATTTTCTAACTTTCTTGTAATCATTTTGCAGCCAAAACTGCTCTGGGAGCAATTTTTAGGCAAAGGGAGACTGCTGCCACTGCTAGGGTGGTAACAGAGAACCCTAGGGCCAAAAGGGCCAGGACAGATGAGGCTTCTCCCGCGGTGGAGCGTGTTCCTGCTTTTCTTCAAGAAAAGCCAGTTCCTATTGAGGAAGACCTCACTCCCTTTACGGTGGGATGGGGTTTATGCAATAGGGACACAGCCGTAGGTGATTCTAGGGCTGCAGCTGAGTGGTCCAGGAGCGTGGTCACTCCACGAGATAGGATTCACATTGTGGAGTCCTCTGATGACTTGCAGATTGAGCTTCTTGGGGCTCAAGCTGTTGCTTCGGTAATTTCTTATTCAACTTCTTTAATTTAATTGCATTTACTTTTCCCTTATTCACTTGTTTCCTTTGCAGATGAACGCCTACCTTCAGGCCGCTTTTCATAACCTGAAGGAGGTGCGTGCTGATAAGACCATTGCTGAGAGGGACAGAGACAGATACTTTGATGCCTCCGAGGCAAACTTTGCTCGTTTTAGGGAGGTGGAGAAGGAGCTGGCTGCTGAGAAGGAGAAGAACAGGAAGCTACAGCTGGAGGTGCAGCAGAACAGGGAACACATCATTGCTGATTACAAGGCTTCTAAGGACTTCCAAGATGTCCTGAATGCCGAGTATGATGCAAACTTTCCTGGCACCTTCAAGGAGTGTTGGGAGGGGATCATTGAGGAGCTGAGTGGGAAGATCGAGGGGGTATCCCTGGAGAAGTTCCCGGTACCTGCTATCCCCGGATTGACAGATACTCTGGAGGTTGCTACTGAGACAGCAGTAGATTGGGACTCTCAACCCACTCAGGATCCACCTTCTTCTCCTGGAGTAGAGACAGCAGATCCTTCTTCTACCCAGGGAGATGTTGTTATTGAGGACTTAGATGCATAGATGGCCCTGCGTGGCTTATTTCTGTTTGTCTTTATTTATTCTGAACTTTTGCCCTTCGGGGCTTATGACTTAACTTATTTATGTAGTAGTTTCTTTTGTTTCCATGTTCTCATTTTTGGCTTATAGTTAGTTAAACTTTAGAATTTCTCAAGTACTTGGCCTCCTGGCTGGTACTAAACTCACAAGCTAGTCCAACATTTGCCTTTCGTGTTTATTTTAACAAAGAGAAATAACTCATAGAGAAAACAGTATAAATTCCATTATGCTGTCAAAAGATATCAATAGAATGGGTTCAACCCTTACATAAATATTCTATCTTCTACTGGGAGCAACATGCTCTAAAATGGTTTCATTCGAACCTTATTCTTAATAAATAGGTAAAAGTCCAAGCCTTTGTCAAAAGGACTTAGACATAATAAACTTTGAGGTTCACAGCATGCCAAGTTCGGGGCACCTCAACCCCGTCCAAGGTTTCTAACTTGTAGGATCCTTGCCCTAACACCTTTCTGACTAGATATGGTCCTTCCCAGTTTGGTGCTAACTTTCCTTTCTGGCCAACTCCTGAGGCTTCAATCTTCCTTAAAACCATGTCACCTTGTCGAAAGAATCTTTCTTTAACTCTCTGGTTGTAGTGAAAAGAGGCTCTCTTCTGATATTCAGCATTCTTTGCATTAGCTCCATCTCTAACCTCATCAATTAAGTCAAGGGCAAGTCTCATTCCTTCGTCATTAGTTTCTGGCTCATATGCCTCAACTCGAGGTGATGCTTGCATGATCTCTAAAGGCACAACTGCCTCGGCTCCATAAGCCAGCAAAAATGGGGTTGCTCCAGTCGTTACCTTACAAGTGGTACGATATGCCCAAAGTATGGGCAACAATTCATCTACCCAAGTATTCCTAGAGCGTTCGACCCTCTTTTTCAGTCCATCAAGGATAATTCGATTAGCTACCTCAGCTTGCCCATTGGCTTGAGGGTGTGCCACCGAGGTAAAACGGAGCTCAATCGCATTCTCTTCACAATACTTCTTGAACTCTTCATTATTGAATTGTGTCCCATTGTCTGTCACAAGGATTCGTGGGATTCCGTATCTGCAGATGATGTTCTCCCAAAAGAACTGGGAAACTTGCTTGGTGGTTATCTTGGCCAGGGGTTTAGCCTCAATCCACTTAGTGAAGTAATCAATTGCCACTATCAGGAATTTCCTCTGTGCTGAAGCCATGGGAAAGGGTCCAAGTATATCCATCCCCCACATTGCAAATGGAATGGGAGAGTTAATCGAGGTCAACATCTCAGGCGGTTGCCTCACAATTGGGGCATGCTTCTGGCATCTCTCGCATCTCTTGACATAGTTTTGTGCATCAGCCAACATCTCCGGCCAATAGAACCCTAAACGAATTATCTTGTGAGCTAGGGCTCTGCCCCCCAAGTGTTGGCCACAAATCCCTTCATGAACTTCTTCCAATGCTTCTCTTGCCTCTTGAGGCCTTAAACATTTCAAGTATGGGATGACAAACGACCTCTTATACAAAATGCCTTCAATCAAAGTGTATCTCAATGCTCTTACTGAAAGTTTTCGTGCCTCCATGGCATTGTCTGGGAGCCAACCGGTCTCCAGGTGTGCCTTGATAGGATCTATCCAAGAGCCTCCTATATCAATTGGTGCCACTAACTTTGCATTAACGGTCGGGGCCTTCAAGACCTGAAAGTAGACACTCCCAGCATAATTTTCTATTTCAGAAGAAGCAAACTTAGATAGGGCATCGGCCTTAATGTTTTCCTCTCTTGGAATGTGCTCAACATAGCACTCCTCAAACTGGGACATAACAGCCTTTACTACTCTCAAGTATTTTGCCATAGTCTCATCCTTAGCCTCGAATTCACCATTTACTTGTGATACCACAAGCCTTGAATTTTCACAAACTTTGAGATTCTTGACCCTCATGATTCTGGCCAAGCCCAAACCAGCTATCAATGCCTCATACTCCGCCTCGTTGTTGGTAGTAGGGAAATCCAACTTTAAAGCGTACTCAACTGTGAACCCATCGGGGCTTTGCAAAACCAAACCTGCACCACTAGATTTTGTTTTTGATGCTCCATCAAAATAGAGCACCCAATATTCCTTCAGATCGGGTGTAAGTTTTTCTTCTTTTTCCTCTTGCCCAGGGGTAGTCATTATCTCTTGCCCCCCGACTTCTTGGTTGTTAATAGTGCATTCAACCACGAAGTCAGCTAATTCCTGAGCTTTGATAGCTGTCCGAGGCTTGTATGTGATGTCAAACTCTCCTAACTCAATCGCCCATTTGATTAGCCTTCCACTGGCCTTTGGGCTATGCAATATGTTCCTCAACTGCTGGTTTGTCAGAACTTGAATCTTATGTGCCTGAAAGTAAGGCCGCAGCTTTCTTGAGGCAGTTACTAATGCCAAAGCAAACTTTTCTATGGGTGAGTAATTCAACTCAGCCCCATGCAACACTTTGCTCACATAGTAGATAGGTTTCTGGACCTTCTCCTCTTCCCGAATAAGGACAGCACTCAGGGCTTGTTCGGATACCGCCAGGTATAAACTAAGAATCTCCCCAGGACTTGGTTTGGTCAACAACGGGGCTTCAACCATGTACTTCTTCAGTTGCTCAAAGGCCTCTTGGCTCTCAGGTGTTCACTCAAAATTTTTCACCTTTTTTAACGCTTGGAAGAAAGGCAAGCATTTGTCTCCAGACTTGGAGATGAATCTTCCTAAAGCTGCAACTCGACCTGTCAACCTCTGCACATCTCTTATAGAGCGTGGTGGCTCCATGTCTAAAATCGCCTTGATCTTGTCAGGATTGGCCTCAATGCCTCTTTTTGAAACCATCAGCCCTAAAAACTTCCCAGATCCAACTCCAAAAGCACACTTGGCGGGATTCAACATCATCTTATGGTGCCTCAGCACTTCAAATGCCTCTCCGAGGTGCTTGATATGATCAACCTTAAGTAGGCTCTTGACTAACATGTCATCAACATATACCTCCATGGTTTTTCCAATCAGATGGGCGAATATCTTATTCACCAATCGTTGGTAAGTAGCTCCTGCATTCTTTAGACCAAAAGCCATGACAAGATAACAGAAGACACCAAAGTCAGTTATGAAAGATACCTTAGGTATGTCATCCTTGTGCATCTTAATCTGATTATAGCCGCTGAATCCATCCATGAAGCTTAACATCTCATGTCCAGCTGTGGCATCTATCAACATATCAATCCTCGGCAGGGGAAAACAATCTTTTGGGCATGCATCATTCAGGTCAGTGAAGTCTATACACATTCTCCACTTCCCATTTGCTTTCTTGACCATGACTGGGTTCGCTAACCATTCAGGAAACTGAATCTCTTCAATAAAACCAGCTTCCAAGAGCTTATTCACTTCTTGCCTAATGGCCTCTTGCCTTTCCGGAGCAAAGTTTCTCTTCTTCTGCTTTATTGCCTTCCTTTTGGGATCAACATTTAACTTATGAGTTATGAGTTGGGGGTCAATCCCTGACATATCAGCTGCTGTCCAAGCGAACACGTCGCTATTCTTCTGTAAGAATTCTATTAACTTGCCCTTCAGGGGTTCTTTCAGAGATGCTCCAACATAAGTAACTTTTTCAGGATCATTAGGTTCTAGAGGTACGGGAATCAAATCCTCTGCTGGCTTCCCTCTATGCTCTTCATCATCGCGGACATCCATGTCTTCAATCGGAAGGACCTGCCCCCCGACTCCATCGGCCCTCAGTGCGGCCACATAGCAACTTCTTGCCATCTTCTGATCACCCTTTTGTTCTCCGACACCATTCCGTGTCGGAAACTTAATTTTCATATGATAGGAAGAGGCCAGAGCCTTAAACGCATGAAGTCCAGTCCTTCCAAGGATTGCGTTGTATGTTGATGCTGCCTTGATCACCAAGAAATTCAACATCTGAGTCGCCTCTTTAGGCTCCTGCCCAATAGTCACGGGTAGCTGAATAGTCCCTTCAACGTTGGACTCCACTCCGTTAAACCCGTATATAGGCATGTTTGTAGGGGTCAGTTGAGAGTCATTGTAACCCATCTTTACAAATGCATCATGAAATAAAATATCCACAGAAGCCCCATTGTCTATCAAGACTCGTTTTACTTCTGAGTTTCCAATCACGGGAGTTATGACCAGCGGGTCGTCATGGGGGAATTTCACCCCTTCCAAGTCTGAATCATCGAAACCAATTACCATCTCGGTTTTAGCACGCTTCGGGGCTTCTCCCACAATGTGCATTACTTCTCTAGCATAAGCCTTTCGAGAATTCTTAGTCGTGCCAGCTGCTGTCGGACCTCCCCAGATCATATTGATAACTGCCCTTCGGGGCTGTGGATTGCGATCATGGTTGTCATCCCTCCTGTTATTATCTCTCCTTTCATTGTCCCTTCTCTGGTTCCCACGGTCATCACCCTTGGTGAACTGACTTAGTTTTCCTCTTCGTATTAAGAATTCAATCTCATCCTTGAGTTGCCTACAATCGTCGGTGTCATGTCCCACATCTTTGTGGAACCTGCAGTATTGCTCCTTATTTCGCTTAGCTGGGTCTCCTCTAAGTGGCTTCGGCCATCGGAAGTCCTTTTCCTTTCCAATGTCCAACAGGATCTGGCTTCTTGGAGCATTAAGTCTGGCATACTCGGAAAACCTTGGACCCGAGTTCTTTTTTGGAGCAGATTCAGAGTCTCTGCTAGCTCGGGGATACTTGTCCCTAGCATCGTACTCTTGTTCTTGCTTCCGCTTGTTCCCTCCATTGCCTAACGCGGCTTCTTTCTTGATGCTATCCTCAGCTTTTATATACTTGTCCGCCCTTCGTTGAAGTTCATCCATGCTTTCAGGGGGTGTTTTGCCAACGACCTCTTAAAAAAGAGATCCGTGGTTCCATGCTGCAAGGCTACCATGGCCACCTTATTTTCCAAATCGGTGATATTCAGGGTTTCCTTAGTGAATCGCTTGATGTAATCTCTTAAGTTCTCATTATTTCCCTGTGTTACATACATAAGGGATGCGGAGCTTTTCTCGTGAATTCTTCCGCTAATGAATTGACTGACAAAAGCGGTACTCAACTCCTTGAAAGAGCTAATCGAGTTTGGAGGTAAACGACTATACCAACGTTGCGCCATGCCCGACAGGGTTTGGGGGAACGCCCTACACTTAAGGGCATCGTTAGCAGGCTGCAGTAACAATGCGCTTGTAAACGTTCTCACATGAGTTGCGGGATCCCCCGTTCCATCGTAAGCTTTGATCGTGGGCATCTTAAACTTTCGGGACATATGTGCATTCATCACCTCCTCAGTGAATGGAGGGGTCGGATCATCCAGATCTCCTTGTAGCATCAAATCTCTAGGATTATTCTTGGGGAGTTCCACCCTGGTAGTTCCTCTGGTTGGGGCTTCAGCCCTTCGGTGTCTCCTTGAAGACCTCTCCAGATCTATGAAGGGAATCCCTCCTGAAGTCGGAGGAGGTCGAGTCTGATCAGGGTTCTGTCTCTCTAGCTCCCTTGCTTGGTCGTCCTTCAGCTTCTGAATCTCGGCTTCATAAGCCTTAATTTTCTCTGCAATTGTTAAAGGACCATCTCGGTTTGATGGATTCCTCCTCAGAGGTTCCTTACTAGCGCGTCGCCTCCTTGGGGCTTCGTCTCGATCATCGTCTTCAGATGACGAGTCTCCGGTATAAGGACCAGAGTAATCATAGTATCCTGGTTCAGGAGGAGCCGGGCCTCTAAGATAAGGGGATTGTTATTGCCCATGGATCAACCGAGCATGACCGCTTGGTCCTGGATCCCTTGGATCTTGGGGGTAATTAGGCAGCCCATACATTGGGTTGGTGTTGACAGGGAGCGAAGAAGTGGAGAGACTGTGAAGCGGCGGGCGGCTGCTCAGAGGGAGAGGAGAGACCACCATCTGGAGCGGGTTAGTCTCCTGTCCTAGAGGGACGATTACAGGTTGAGATCTTTCAGCGGGGGGATCCGTCCCTTGTGGTTGAGAGGCCTGACTACGAGGGTTTGTTTCCGTCAATGGGGGTACAGACCCTGGCCCTGTACCAACAGGAGGAGCAGCGATCGGTGGAACGATGGTTCCAGAGGTAGCCTCGGTTGAGACCGGTGTTGTTCTTCGAGTGGTAACCATGGTTGATGTCTTCTTCCCACAGACGGCGCCAAATGTTGTGGAATAAAAACTAGGTTGAAATTATTGCGGCTGGGGTTTGTATATTTAATACTAGGGTTCGTGAGCTTCGTGCTTTAATGGCTGCTTCTGCGTTCGAGACTTAAACGGTCCTCACAGAATGCCTACGTATCTCTGTAAATTAGAGAATCAAGCCAATAAAACGTAGTTCTGAGATGAGGGGTCTGACCCTTTATATAGGCTGAGAAGCCTTAGAATTATGGTAGGATTTGGAGACTTGGTGGGCAAGTCTTTGAGGAATGTTCTAGATCTATTCCTTGTAGGAATCAGTTTCCATATTGAATTGGATGCCTTATTGGATAAGTCTGAAGGGGATATTATCCTTATCCAACTCTTATTTGCTGAGCTGTTTATTACCCTTAATATTAATTACGAAATTAATACTATAATCAGGGTTTTGGGCCCAGCTGGTGGGCCCCACGTTTGGACTATTCTCGGCCTAGTTAATGCCACATTAAATGTGTCTTTAGGGCTTATTTTCAGCCCATATCAATGGCCTAATTGTTTAATGGTCCATTTTTCTTTATTTCTCTTTATAAGCCAAAGGTTGGCTAGTCTTCTTGGGATAACACAACTGAAAATTTCAGTTCATACACATCTTAGAGACAAGGGAGAAATCAAGATTTGTCAAGAACACATCGGTTTATTTATTTTGGCTAGTACCAATTTCCGTGGCGTAATCGTTCGACGATTCAAGCAAGCATTCAAGTGTGGATTCCGGCGGAGGAGTTATAATTTTAACTCTCAAGATCAACAAGCTAGGATCTCCATTTGTCATCCATTGGAAAGCTTAAACAAGGTACAATCTTGTTCTTGAGAATTTTTATACCATGATCATCATTTTATACATGGATCCGGGCTTTGGAATTCGTTTTTAATTGTTATTTACGTTATTTCCGTTGCGTTATTATGCCCGAATTCCAACAATGGTATCAAAGCTACATGTATAAAAGGATGATTTGGTGTTGTGTTCTTGAAAATGAATCATACATGAATTTTATGAATTTTTGCCATGCTTCATTTTAACATACAAAAGATTTTATAAATTGTTATGATTGTTTGTATGATGTTATAAATTGTTATAACATGTTTTGAATGATGTACTATATGTTAGATATGGTAAACACATCATTAGAATAATTTTAGAATTGATATAAACTGAAATAATTTCATTCTGCACTGTTCTGGAGCTTTCTGCAATTTCTGGGAAAAACTGTATGTACAGGTGTTGCGCATCTACAGAATGCGCAACAGGAATTTATATATGGGTTGCGCATGACGGACATGCGCATCACCCGGAGAAAACAGGTGTTGCGCATGTACGACATGCGTATCACAGTTTTGACAGGAGTAGCAGTTGACGTGCTGTTGATTTTATTTGTTTTATTTAATTCTAATTTTTTATTTTAGCTTTTGCTTTTGCTTTAATAATTCAATTAGTTGCCATGTTAGACTTATTGCCATTAATCATTAGATTCCTAATGTTTTTAATGATTAAAGTTTTAATAATTGAATATTTAAATCATGGATTTAAAAATTATTATTAATTCAAAATTTTATTAATTAATTTAATTTCAAATTTTAATAATATATTTAAATTATGAATTTGAATATTATTATTAAATTCGAATTTTGATTAATTAATTTCGATTTAATTTTTTTTATTCGGATTAAATTTTTAATTAGTTAATTATATTAATTCGAATTTAATTTATTAAATTTGATTTATTTTAATTCCTTTTAAATAATTAGGTATTTAAATTAAGGAGTTAAAATATTAATTGTTATCTATGATGTGATCATGATAAAATGTCTATAATTGTTATATGAGCATGGTGCATTGGTTATGGCCTAAAGACCCGTAGAATAAATGTTTTAATTTTATTTATGGTCTGTAATAATTAAATACGACTTGCATGTCGTTATTCTTGTAATTATTATTTCTCGAATGCAACTCGAGTTCTTTTGTAATGTATTTCAAAACGAACTTGGAGGCAATCAATGGAGGCTTTGGAAGCAATGAAGAATTTTGTAATAATTAGTTATTACAACCATAGATTGACCTTGATCTTTTCATTAGCTCGAAAAGATCGCATAGGATCGGGCCATAACCATTGCACGTTTAATTTTGCGTAACTGCACTTTACATATGATGCATGGATATATTAGATATATGAATGGATTCATGGATGTATGGATATTTTAGAATGTATGTATTAGATACGACACATATGCCATGTTTAAACAAGATAAAATCTGTAACGATTTAAGATTTAAACAGACGATCAAGATCGTTAAATTTTTCTAAAATCCCTTAAGAAATATTAAGTTAAACAGATGCTTTCCAACAAATAACACTCATTAAATCCTAGATCATTGAGGAGTGGATTTGCCAAAGCAAGGGCTTCTCTTTTATCGTGGTGAGATGTGATTAAGTAAACAAGCTTACTTAAATTGTTATTGTTGGGTTCAACTTAAATAAGTCGTCATAATAGGATTATGAACTTATAAGCATAGAGTTTAGTGAAATCTATTAGATAGATCGGAGCAATATGTTGTTCACTAAGCTATCCAAGAGTTATATACGATATAATTGACATAACGGTCTACCTAAATAATCATATTTAAGAGGAAAGCCAAAGCTGACTTAAAATATGACGAAATATGGATCTTGGCTCACTAAGAAAGGTTTTATGGGAACCATTTTCCGAATTGATAGTAAGGGCTATTAATTTGATAAAAATAGTGGGAGATATATTACGAATATGCTATAAATCAACTTGAACATAATTGGTTTTACGAACATGCAAACTAACTCATTTTATGCGCTTTTACAAAATTGTAGATAATAAATGGCAAACAACACAAACCACTTTTCGATACGATCAGTCCTAGAAAAGGAAAAGCTGACAGGGACAAACTTCCTAGATTGGTTTAGGAACTTGAGGATTGTCCTCAGGCAAGAGCGAAAGCTGTATGCCATTGAAGTTCCTCACCCAAATCCTCTTCCTGCTGGAGCCACACGTGCCGAGCAAAATGCTTATCAGAAGCATTTGGATGACTCAAATGATGTGTCATGCCTTATGCTTGCATGCGTGGCTCCTGAGATTCAAAAGCAACATGAGTTGATGAATGCTTTTGAAATAATTGAGCACCTCAAAAGCATGTTTGAGGGACAAGCTCGCCAGGAGAGATATGATACGAGCAAGGCTTTGTATGCTTGCAAACAGGGAGAGCGAGACCCGGTTGGACCACACGTTCTTAAGATGATTGGGTACATTGAACAACTAAGTACCTTGGGCTTCCCGATTGGTCCGGAGGCTCAAATAGATTTGATCTTACAATCACTTAACAAGAACTTTTCTCAATTCGTTATGAACTACAACATGAATGAGATAGATAAGACACCCACTGAATTGTTGGGCATGTTAAGAACTGCTGAAACCAACATTCAGAAGGAATCTCCTACTCCCATGCTGATGGTGAACAAAGGAGGTGCCAAGGGGAAAAGAAAGTGGAAGGGCAATAAGAAGAGGAATGTGTCCAAATCTGCTGCCAATCCTAATTCTGCTCCCAAGAAGGCTACCAAGCCTAAAGGAGGTGTTGAAAAGGGTGATTGTCACCACTGTGGTAAACCGGGACACTGGAGGAGAAACTGTCATGCATATTTGGAAGAACTTAAGAAGAAGAAGGCTGCTGGCCAGACTTCAGCTTCAGGTATTTATGTAATAGAAGTCAATTTGTCTACTTCTACATCTTGGGTATTGGATACCGGATGTGATTCTCACATTTGTATAATTGTGCAGGAACTGCAAAGGAGTAGGGTACTGGCTAAGGGAGAGGTAGACCTACGAGTTGGAAATGGAGCAAAGGTTGCTGCTTTGGCTGTAGGGACTTACCATTTATCGTTGCCCACTGGGCTTATATTAGAACTTGAAAACTGTTTGTATGTGCCTTCTATTTGTAGAAACATTATTTCTGTTTCTTGTTTGGACAAGAAAGGTTTTTCATTTACCTTTAAAGACAATGGTTGCTCTTTTGGTTTGAATGACATTACCTATGGTGTTGCACAATTATTTAACGGTTTGTATGTTCTTAATTTAGATACTCCTATCTTGAATGTAAATAACAAACGACTTAAGACTAATGACTCAAATCAAACATACCTTTGGCACTGTCGTCTAGGCCATATAAACGAGAAACGCATTTCCAAGTTACATCAAGATGGTTTCTTGGATCAGTTTGATTTTGAATCATATGATGAATGCGAGGCTTGTTTACTAGGCAAGATGACTAAAGCTCCTTTTACCGGACAGAGTAAGAGGGCCACCGTACGACTAGAACTAATACATAGCGATGTATGTGGTCCTATGAGATCGATGGCAAGGGGTGACTATTTCTACTTCATTACGTTTACTGATGATTTCAGTAGATATGGATATGTGTATCTTTTGAAGAACAAATCCGAAGCATTTGAAAAGTTCAAAGAGTATAAGACAGAAGCAGAAAAGCAAACTGGCGAAAGCATAAAAACTCTAAGATCTGATCGAGGAGGTGAATACTTAAGCCATGAGTTTAAGAACTATTTGAGGGAGTGTGGTATTGTATCACAACTAACTCCTCCTGGAACACCACAATGGAATGGGGTTTCTGAAAGGAGGAATCGTACCTTGTTGGACATGGTGCGATCTATGATGAGTCAAGCAGATCTTCCAATTAGTTTCTGGGGTTATGCCCTGGAAACGGCTGCATATACACTAAACCGTGTTCCTACTAAAACGGTTCAACAAACTCCATATGAGATATGGACAGAGAAACGGCAAAGCATGTCCTTTATGAAAGTATGGGGATGTGAAGCATTTGTGAAACGCCTAACATCAGACAAGCTTGGACCGAAATCTGAAAAATGTAATTTTATGGGATACCCAAAGGAAACAAAGGGTTATTCTTTCTATAGTCCCTCGGAGAACAAAGTAATTGTTGCTCGAACTGCATGTATTCTTGGAAAGAGAGCTAGTCTCTAGAAAAGACAGTGGGAGGAAAATAGATCTCGATGAAGATCGAGAACCACTTGATAACATTGAACCAGAAGGGGAGCATGAGCAAGAAATACAAGATAACATTGCTCAAGAAACACAGGTTGTTCGTAGATCTAGTAGGATTCGCCATTGGTCAAAGAGGAATTATGGATTTCTCTTAACTCAAAATGACGATGTGATGCTCATAGACCAAGATGAGCCTCTCACCTACCAAGATGCTATGAACTCACCAGACTCTGAGAGATGGCAAGAAGCCATGAATTCTGAGATGGATTCCATGTATGAAAACCAAGTATGGACTTTGGTTGATCCACCTGAAGGGGTAAAACCTATAGAGTGCAAATGGATTTTCAAGAAGAAAATCGACATGGAAGGTAAATTACAGACCTATAAAACTCGACTGGTTGCAAAAGGCTTCAAACAAATTCATGGTATTGACTATGATGAAACCTTTTCACCAGTAGCAATGATAAAATCCATCAGAATTTTGCTTGCAATAGCGGCTTACTATGATTACGAAATATGGCAGATGGATGTCAAAACAGCCTTCCTTAACGGGAGCCTTGAAGAGGATGTGTACATGACACAACCTGAAGGTTTTGGAAATCCAAAGGATGCCGAAAAGGTATGTAAGCTGCATAGATCCATTTATGGATTGAAGCAGGCCTCTCGGAGATGGAACATCCGGTTTGATGAAATAGTCAAAGGTTTTGGCTTTATTCAGAACGTGGATGAACCATGTATTTACAAAAAGGTTAGTGGGAGTCATGTGGCATTCCTAGTATTATATGTCGATGATATATTATTAATAGGGAATGACATTCCTTCTCTACAGGCTGTAAAGACTTGGTTAGGACAAAGTTTTTCTATGAAAGACTTGGGCGAGGCTACCTATATATTAGGGATCAGGATCTATAGAGATAGATCAAGAAGATTAATCGGCTTAAGCCAGAGTACATATATTTATATAATTTTGCATCGTTTTGGAATGCAAGATGCAAAAAGGGGATATGTCCCTGTATCTCATGGGATAACGATCTCAAAAGAGAATGGTCCAAAATCATTGGATGATAAAGACCGCATGAGTAAGATACCATATGCTTCAGCAATTGGATCTATCATGTATGCAATGATATGTACTCGTCCGGATGTCTCGTATGCTTTGAGCATGACGAGCAGATACCAGTCTAATCCAGGTGAAGGTCACTGGACGGCGGTCAAGAATATTCTTAAGTACTTGAAAAGGACTAAAGATTCATTCTTGGTGTATGGAGGAGAGGAGAAGCTAACGGTAAAGGGTTACACGGATGCTAGTTTCCAGACTGACAGAGATGACTCTGTGTCTCAGTCTGGATTTGTGTTTTGCCTAAATGGAGGTGCTGTAAGCTGGAAAAGTTCGAAGCAAGACACAGTAGCTGATTCTACAATGGAATCCGGGTATATTGCGGCATGTGAAGCAGCCAAGAGGCTGTATGGATACGGAAGTTCATTACAGTACTTGGTGTAGTTCCATCGATCGCAGATCCCATAGATCTTTACTGCGATAATAATGGAGCTATAGCACAAGCCAAGGAGCCGAGAGCTCACAGCAGAACAAAGCATATACTTCGGAGATATCACCTTATTCGAGAGATAAATGATAGAGGAGATATTCACATATGTAAAGTGCATACTGATGATAATATTGCAGACCCGCTGACTAAGGCTCTGTCGCAGCAGAAGCATGAATGTCACACTAGTAGCATGGGTATTCGATACATGTATGATTGGCTCTAGTGCAAGTGGGAGATTGTTAGTATTGGTGCCCTAGAGTCAATACAATCAATTGTATTTGTGTTTGAGTGATTTTATATATTTGATATATATATTTATTATTGGCTTTATTTACTGCGAAATAAATAAAGTATAATAAATGTCCTTGGAATCTTGATACAAATTATGTAGTTGCAAGTATGTGACTTGAACATGAGATTATATAATGATTGTATCATATTCTTAAATGTCCCTAGCCGAGTATTATTATTACTTAGGACAATAATAATACATTAAGGCTAGTATGTTTATTGACAAGATGACCACATCTCATTGGTCATAAGTATGCAGATACTAAAAGCAATGCATAGGTAACTGTACGAGTACAGGGTACTGGACAGACCCACCGTGAGATACATCATGGTAAATAATAATAATAAATGTGTCATATGTATTCTCACAGTGATAATGGTGTAATGATCCTTAGACCTGAAGTCGTTATAATTCTACATGAGAATTAATATATTTTGAATTCGTCAAAAGTTATCTTTAGCCGGATAATGATAAAGGTGAATATCGGATATATTATGAATCATGTGAGAAATATGAACGATCTAGATGGAATTTAAATCTCCTGATAAAGGAGTGATATTATCGGCCTCTTGTTTGAGTGAGACTATGAAATGCATGGCCATGCTCAAATGTTGATTTGATTAAATAGTCTACTCATCGATCAAGAAAATGAAGATTAAATTGTGAAGAGGATGACACATTACATGCCTCGAGTTTAATCTATAATATCATGATTTAAAGGGATTATATTACATGGAACATTAGTCATAAAAGGTTGATTGAATCGTTGATTTAATTATTGTTTTATTGGGTAGCAATAATGTGTTACTAGACGCCGCTTATTGTTTACAATTTTATTAAAGAATAAAATTGTTGCCAATTAAATAATAACCTACAGGGTCACACACAAAGAATGTTTAAAAGGGATATTAATTTATTTCATGAATTTAAATTAATAATAATTTAAATTATGATTTTAAATTAATAATAAATAATAATTCGAATTTTATAAAATTAATTAAGTGAGACTTGATTAGATAAAGATAAAATTTGAAGATGTATTTTCTTGACTTATTTGATTAATTAAGTATGACTTAATTTATTTATTTAAATAAATAAGATTTGTTTAAATAAAAATGGCCTAATTGTTTAATGGTCCATTTTTCTTTATTTCTCTTTATAAGCCAAAGGTTGGCTAGTCTTCTTGGGATAACACAACTGAAAATTTCAGTTCATACACATCTTAGAGACAAGGGAGAAATCAAGATTTGTCAAGAACACATCGGTTTATTTATTTTGGCTAGTACCAATTTCCGTGGCGTAATCGTTCGACGATTCAAGCAAGCATTCAAGTGTGGATTCCGGTGGAGGAGTTATAATTTTAACTCTCAAGATCAACAAGCTAGGATCTCCATTTGTCATCCATTGGAAAGCTTAAACAAGGTACAATCTTGTTCTTGAGAATTTTTATACCATGATCATCATTTTATACATGGATCCGGGCTTTGGAATTCGTTTTTAATTGTTATTTACATTATTTCCGTTGCGTTATTATGCCCGAATTCCAACATATTTAACATTGTAATTATTATTTTTCATATTTATGATATTTTTAAGATTATTAAAATTTTTGATATATAATGAGAGTATTATTCCAACTAATAATTCATACAAATTATTTTAAATCACTTTTTTAGGAAATTTTTAAAATGTCAGTTAATTTTTATAAACAATAAAAATTAATTACCTAGTTTATATAATATGAAATTTATATGAGATGAAATTTATTATGTTATGATGTGATGTGCACTGCAACACCCACCATATATGCAGTTTTTATCATTTTGGAATGAACATAAAAATTAAAATAAAAAGAAAGAGAAAGGAAGGTTACGAAGGAGAAACAGAAAGATAAGTGGGATCCATGACCAAATAATGCTAATTATGAAAGTAAAGTAAAACAGCATAAATATGAAAGTGATCATTCAAATGAAACTCGTATATCAGTTTGCTAATCGATTTTAATACCATATCATTTTCATTAAAATCATAATAAATATCAAATTGATATATTTAAATATGTATTTGAAAAGTAAAAATATTTTTTTTTTCAATTGTGTACATTTTTCTTGAATACTGTCGCAAAAGTTGTTAACTTCAAGTATTTCAAATGATATATTAAAATTTTAAAAAATTTATTTACTATTTATTTTTTAATTAATACGAAGAAAATAACTATAAATTAAAAATAAATATACATGAATCTTTATTTTGAATCTTGATAATACTCATTAAATTTGTAAACTATTGTACATTAAATTAACTGAATCAAGTATGAACATAAATTGTTCAATTGATTTTTTTAAATTTATATAACTAAAGTTAATTTTATTTGATATTGAAACTTTTTTATAAATTAATAATTATTAATTTATCGATTAATTAATATCGTTTTAAATTAATAAAATTCTCCGAAATATTATAGAGTTAGTTAGATATCTAGGGATTATTAGGGCTGGTCCAAAATGGGATCGGCCGGGACTCGTCCAATTGAAAATTGAATTTTTCCCAAATGAAGTTTAAATCTAAAAAAAGTAAATAATATTACAGGTTAATATAAGTTTAAAAGTGAAGTTTTTATTTAATTTTTTGTAAAAGAAAACATGTGTGCCATATGAATGATGAAATGTAATTATTTAGATTGTAATTTTTATCCCTATTATTTTTTCAATTTATTATCAGCTAATTTAAATTGTCAAATTATGATGTATTTAAATATTTAATCTTTATATTAGATATATTAAGAAGTAAAATAATATAAAAAACTATGTATATAAAATCTGAATTTTATCAAGATTTGGATATGATCGGATAAAAAAATCAGTTTTATTAATTCAAATGATATTTCGTTAAAATAGATGAAAAAAGTGATTTTCTGATACCTTTAATATTTAACCCAAAGTAAAACATAGGTTGAAAGTTGAAACGTTGTTTTATACGTGACTTAAACATAAGAGTTATATCAGCTCAATCTGATATTTCTTTTTCAAATAATTAATATTTGTTTTGAATTCATTCATTTTAAATGAGTCATATTTAGCTACTTTGTTAATTTGAGAAGACTCCACTGTAATTATCTTTTTTACTTTAACAAACAATGTGTAAAAAAATTAAAACTACAACCAATCAAATGCAATTCAATTTTACTTTATTTAAAAAAACCCTAGCTAACGTCGTTAGTAAAATGCAATTCAATTTTACTTTATTTAAAAAAACCTTGGAACCAACAGAAGTAAGTAACCCGGAACCACCTAAGTGTTGAAAAATTTAATAATGAGTAAATTACAAAATTTAATAATGAGTAAATTACAGAATGATAATTATATTTTACATCAATTTTTAAAATAATGATCAAATTTTCAGATTCTCAACACAGTTGCCAACTTTTCTTTTCTCTTTTCAAAAGAGTGACTGTCGCCTGCCGTCAACTTCTGCTGTTATACGGCTCATTACAAACGAGTGGCAATTTTCGTTATTTTTATACGGCTCATTTTTGGAACATTTGTATACTTGACTTGGGATTATGACCATGTCCAGTTTGTTGAAAAAGATACAATGTGTTAATGACAATGTAATTATCACGGCTTTGGTTAGCAAAAAGAAAATGTGGCGTTTTTGTTTACCTTGAATGTGACACCCTTTGATCGTCACGCGAAAATTCTCAAAATAAAACATTTGTTTAATAATAATTATTCATTTGTGATTGTCCAATACTGAAAATATAACATCTGTGACCCCAAACATACCAAGATCTTTTAAGGTTATAGAGCTAGAAACAAGAATCAAAATTCCATTAAGTAAAAAGTATTCATTCTTTACAACATTCTCTTTGATCAAATCTTAAATCACTGGTTTAACTTCGATAAAAAGTACGCCAGGCCAACTAGGCTAGTACATAATAATAATAAATATTAGAACTCAATTATATAAAATAGATCTTACACTAAATCCAGACATCCTGAGCAAGTCATCTTCGAAATAGCATCACGCATCTTCTCTTTCTGAACTGTGCGGATAAGTCTCGCCAAACTACCTTACTGAAATGTTAGAATTACAACAGCAAGTATGAGCGAAAGAAATGCTCAACAAGTGTATAAAAATTTTGATATGAAACCAGGATAAGTGGGGCATAAAATCAACTGAAATGTAAAACAGTTTATAGAGAAAACTGAATCAACAAATGTGATATAATTCAATTCATCACTGAAATCATTTGGCATGTCATAAAAATGAATCATCTGCCAACTCACAATATATAATAGCCATTCGGGCGATATGGATTGGATATACATAACTGAAACACCATTGCCCCTGATCAGGTTCAAAAGCAATGGGACCCTTTATACTCCACTAGTACATCTACACCCGTGTGTATAATCCGGATTTCATGAGGGTACCAAAATAGGCAAGTAATGTTAGTGTAATAACCCTAACTTCAGTAATGCTACAGTGGTCACAGGAATAGTAAATCTCGAGGATTTAGAGAAATGGTATATAGGTACCCTATAATGGAAACATAAAATGAATAAACAGAAACCATATTAGTATTGTACAATGGAAATAAGTGACTCGAAATGACGTTAGATTTCAGAAATTCCTGAAGCACGGATTTTGAGGATTTTGATTTCGAATAAGCTTCTATTGGATATTAAGGAGCATGGAAATATTATAAGAATTATATATTGAGGGATTAGTGAATTTAGATTTAACCAGGGGATTATTAAGTTAAGAAAATACCAAAGGAAATTGGATTGTTAAATGGTTTCAAAACCACTGAGATAATGAGGTACATTCGAAACGAACCACAATTAGACGAGTATGGAGATTAAGCAACCAAGATTAGTAATATAACAAGGACACATACCACATTTTACTTACCAAGATTACTAACATAATAATTAGAAAAAAAAAAAAAACAAGAAAAGAGATTATGAGGTCATCAGGGTGATGTCACATTCCATTAACATTTTTAAGGGTAAATTAGTAACTTTGCAAGGTGTTAACCACAAATATCTTTCCAAGGCTTCCATAACACTCTAGAATTAGCAAGATTAAGCCAAGACAAGATCAAAACAAAACACAAAAATCTCTCCCCCAACTCCTTCATTGCATTCGGCCATTTGTAGAAAAAAGGAGAAAAGAAAAAAAAAATAAAATCCAAAACCCTACTTCTCTTCAAGATTAAACCAAGAGAAAAATCATGGAGCATCTTGGAGGATAGAACAAGACTAGCACAAAGTTTCATAGCCATCTACCAACATTTAGCAAGGTAATAAAATCTCCAAAGTTGATGATGAATAGTGATGAATAGTAGTTTTCTAAGAACTAACTTGATTTTCATGGTTCTTTTAGTTGATTCAAGCCATTGTAAGGTTGTTTAAGGGCTAGCTAAGGATTATTGAGTGTTGATAAAGCTTCAAGAAGGTATAAACATGCTTGGCCTTTTATATTTATGGTAGATATTGAAGTGGTTGGTAGTTAAGTGGTGTTAATGTAATGTTTATGATGATTATGTGTTATAAGTGGTTTGTTTTGATGTGAAAATTTTGTTGTGGACTTGTAACCATGGCTGGTGAAGAATACTACATGGTGTAGGTGATGATTATGGTGTTTGATAATTGATTTGGAGGAGTTGGATTTATGGAAAGTACGAAATTATAGCCGTTATAATGCCCGATTTTCGTTAGGATGTAAATTGCCCTGTTTTGGACCCCCTGCATCCGTATGGTACCCTACTGTCCAGGTTCCTATTTAACTATGAAATGATAGAGCTTAGTTCATAGATCGTTTTGATATAAGGTGCGTTAAAATCTGATGAACGGTTTAGGAGAAAAGTCAGTTTTAGTGAAAGCGGTTCAGAAACCGAGAAACTGTAAATGTATCAAACTTGAGGTTACAATTACCATACTTTAACATTGTTAAAAGTCACGAAATTTTGGGATATGGTAGTAGTGTGGTCAAAGAACTATTTCCAGTTGACCTTACATTAAAATTCGAAACCCATATTTTCTGAGAATTTTTACAGTTAAGTGTGGTCGTTAAGGAAAATGGTGAAAACCCCTGAAACTTCGATTTAGGTTATAAACGGTTAAGTTCTGGAAACCTTTGGGATAATAATAATACGTTAAACATATATTAAAGTTTCAAAAGGTAATGTTATGCAAGAGTGTAGTGAGTAAGAGATGTGGTTCTAACGACGGTCCTTTTGTGTTTATAGAAACTCCGGAAGAGGGACGAGCCATACCGTCAGGATATCGAAACCGAGGCAAGATTTCTTCTATCCCTATTTGTAAAACTACTTATCTTCACAAAGAAACTTGATTTTGTGAAATATATATGTGATGCTATTATTACTATATTGTGAAGAAATTGTCTTCCTTGAGTATTAATATTGAAAAGAAAGATATCTGAAGATGTATATGAATATGGATATGAGTATAAGATGTATATGAATATGAATGAGAGTATGAGATGGATATGTATAAAGATGATTATGCATGAATTGAACATGCCTTATGATTAAAAGAATAAGAGAGAATGGTATCAGTTGTTATCGAGGGTTATATGGTTATAATATTATATTAAAAATGTTCTTATTGAGTATCAGTGGTTTAATAAACATTATTTGATTTCTGAATTTGAAAGGGAGGTCTGAATCATAATCAAAGCCTTATGATATATATATATTTTATAGAAGTAATGTGTGAGAATGGAAATGATATGAGAGAATGATATGTGAAAACGAAAGTGAGAAAATGGAAATGTAGAATGATATTTTAAAAAAGAGAATAACGACGTGATAAAGAGGGGGATTGCAACAGACTTGCGTAAGTGGCTGTGTCAGGGCTGTGTGCGACACAGTCCAGCATTTATTATTTTTATTACGGCACGAAGATGCCAAGGGAGGATGTTAGCAGGTGGCCTTCCTCCAGGGATGATTTTCATTCCTTCTACCGGTAGTAAAAAGAGAGCAGATACGATTAGGCGACTGATCATCGTCCTAACGTATCAGGCGACAGCAGATATCCCCAATGTTTTTGAAAAGAAAGTGTAGACAATGGTTTTCAGATTTCTATACTGAAAACAGAATAATGATATGAGATGATGAAATTATGATTACAGATGAAGAAAAACTGATATTATATTATTTCAGATTTCTATACTGAAAACAGAATAATGATATGAGATGATGGAATTATGGTTACAGATGAAGAAAAACTGATATTATATTAATTCAGATTTCTTTCTTATAATAGTAAGTGGATGATGTATTATTAAATAAGAGCTCTATTCTTCCTTAAGGATTTTAATTGTTTCCTGCTATTACATATGCATATACATATATGTATACTTGTTCACATTTTAAATTTTAGTTACAGTATAATCTTGCTGAGCTATTATAGCTCACTCTTGCTACTTATGTATATAGCAGCTAGGTCCCATGCCGATACTACGTACCACACCCCGCAAGAGGGTAAGGGAAAGGCGACCTTTTGAGCGAGTGCTGGCGACCATCCCCGAGGTAGTGACAAGCGGAGGGGCTTAGTATACTTATGTAAATTAAGTGTGTAAGTTGTAATAAACTTTAGTTGTTGAAGTGCTTCCTGTAGAAGCTTTGTTCAACAATGTACTTAGTAAATTCTGGGCTTGTAATAACTGTTAACTTTAAAACTTCTAAATATTGTGGTTGTTGTTCTATGAGCATATGACTGGTGTGTGTGTGTATTAGTGTGGGGTCAACTGCCTATTTATTTATTTATTTATTTATTAAAAAAAAAAAAAAAAGACTACAGAGATATTGATATTGATTGGAAATTGGACCTTGACGGCCCGGATCTTTGACCCCGGATCCCGGGGCGTCACAGATGGTATCAGAGCTAAGAGTCATAATGCTCAAGAACAAAAGTGATAATAATAAATGTATCAGTTATAATATAAATTGTGAACTTCCATCAAGTTCAGGGGTGGTATATCGCAGGTAGTATTTACTTTAAGCATATATTATAATTTATTAGACTGTTACTAATAGAATTTTATGTTTTATTATAGGAAGCGGAGATGGGTGAGCCGAGTCAGGACCCCCAGTGGCTAGGGAGGTCAGAGCAGGAGCTATTAGATCTTCAGCTGGCCGGGGTGGAGGTCCCCGAGTATGCAGTTGAGGACCTCAGGGAGAGACGCCGGGCGGCGGCTAGAGAGCGATTAGAGAGAGAGGAGGCAGAGGAGCAGAGACGGAGAGATGCTGTGGCCCTAGTGCCATATATGGGTAGACCTTCTACAGGATCTGACGAGGCAGGTCCTTCCAGAGTGAGATCGGAGATCCCTGAGGAGGAGAGGCCACTGCGTAAGAGGCCTAGGTTGTCAGTTATACCTGAGGAGCCGATTGAGTGGAGGGATATTCAGATGATTCCCACTCCTGTCCGACCCATCCCGGTGCCGTCACCAGTTCCATCCCCTCTACCTAGTCCTGACCCTATAGATGATCCTTTTGAGCAGTTTACCCCTCCAGGGCATTTTGGTTTCTTTGAGGAGGAGGAGGATCCTTCAGAGGATGCTGAGACAGAGTCGGTTCCTCCATCCCCACCCTTTGCACCACCACCACCTCCACCTGTGGATGCACCTCCCCTAGCTGTACCCCCTCAGGAGGCACCCTTACCGGCGGGTGACTCACTTTCAGCTACCTTATTGACCGAGTACTTTGCTCTTCAGGGACAGTTGGAGGAGTCCCGCAGGACTATAGACACCCTTCTACAGAGGTTAGAGAGAGGGAGAGGAGGGGTTATCCCGGATGGGATATCTCTGGGGATGATCAGTATTGAGCTACGAGCATTAGGAGATATTAGGAGGTTGTTGGGTGATAGGGGAGACCCGGCATGGAGGGCCCAGATAGTTGATACGGTTACTACCATGGTGGTCCAGATACGGGATGTTGTCAGGGCAGGGGTGTGAGCCGGGATAGTAGTTCGTCACTAATCAGACTAGTCATCTTGCTGATGTCATTTTGGGGATTAGTTTAGTTGTCCACTGTTTTAATCCCAGTCTGATTAGAGGACAGTTAGTAGTACTTTTGGTGATATCGGATTAGTATGTACGGCTATGTTTTGGGTTTCGAACCTTGTATTAGATGATGTATATTATTAGCAGTAAAAGATGTTGTAACCAAATTGTAAAATATTTATGTACATTAATGAAGTTTGTGCATTTCTATCTAAATTTTTGCTGCATATTTTTGTATAATAAATGTTGAGACTCAGAAATATTGATGTATAAAAGGTGATTGACTTAATGAAAAGGCTGTCGTGTTAAGGGCGATACACTTACCTACTAAAGTTATGGTATAACTAGATGTAAATCGCATGATAAAGATATTGTGATATGCAAATGAGCTAAATAATGATATAATTGTGTATATAGAAATGATGTATGTAGTAACCCAAATTCGGGTAATTAATAAGGACTATTGTTATGTACAGAACTATGCCGCCTAGACGTGACAGTAGAGCGAATGCAAGGGAAAATGAGAGAGACGAAAGAAGTCGAAATATCGAAGGTACTAGACTGAACGAAAATGCTCATAATGAAGAAAATCATGAAGAAGGAGAAGAGGAATCAACTGGCCAACAAAGGAATCCGGGAGGTGATCCCTTTGCCCAATTCATGGACTTATTAAGGCAGAATTTAGCAAATCCACAGAATCCTCAACCACCACCTGTTCTCCCCAACCAGGCAGCTAGTTCCTTTCGTGCCTTTAAGTCATTAAAGCCCCCAGAATTCGAGGGAACCACTAACCCAGTAGTAGCCAGGGCATGGCTAAAAGAAATGGAGAAAGCTTTCGAAATACTGAGGATAGAGGAAGATCAGAAAACAGTTTTTGCAGCCTATCTCCTAAAGGGAGAGGCAAATTACTGGTGGGAAGCTAGGAAGAACCTAGAGGAAGCGGGAGTGATAACCTGGGAGCGTTTCACAAGAGTGTTCCTAGAAAAGTATTCTCCTAGGTATCTAGAAAACCAAATGGAATTAAAGTTTCTGGAGTTAAAACAGGATAACCTAACAGTGGCAGAGTATGAAAATAAATTCTCAGAACTGTCGAGGTTTGTTCCCGAGTTTGTGCGTACTGAAGAACAACGTGCAAAAAGGTTTCAACAAGGGTTAAAACCCTGGTTACGAACGAGAGTGGCCCCATTTGAGTTAACTGATTATGCTGCGGTGGTTCAAAAGGCATCAATTATAGAGGCCGAGAGTGAGCAGGCTCAAATAGGTCGAGAGAATAAGAAAAGAAGATTTGAGGGCCCAAAAGGAGGTTCCAGTGAGGGAAGTTACTTTAACAAAGGAGGTAAAGGACAAAAATCTCAATTTGTGGGAAAGTCGGGGGGTAACAAGACTAC
Source organism: Saposhnikovia divaricata (assembly GCA_036435485.1). Lineage (NCBI taxonomy): Eukaryota > Viridiplantae > Streptophyta > Magnoliopsida > Apiales > Apiaceae > Saposhnikovia > Saposhnikovia divaricata. Next base: position 213,730,819 of record CM071599.1, read on the forward strand.
TAGTGAGACGGTGAGTCAGGGTGGAAAGTCTTCGGGAACATTTCAGTCCAATCAATCACGACCACCATTACCAGATTGTGAGACGTGTGGTAAAAAGCATATAGGAGTCTGTAGAGTGCTGGGAGTAACTTGTTTTAAGTGTGGACAAAAAGGACACTACTTTAACCAGTGCCCATCAACTGATGCAAACCCTAAAAGAGATGTTAAGTGTTACCAGTGTGGGAAACTAGGACACTTTGCTAGAGATTGCCGTTCAGGTGGGTCATACGCGTCAGGACAGAGTGGGGCTGCTTCAAATAGGCCTACTGCTAGAGTGTACAACATGACCTTAGGAGAAGCGTTGACGAAACCAGATGCGGATACAGGTACTTGCTTTTTCGATTTAAATTTTTGTGTGTAAGTCTTTGGTTAAGGATCGACTTAATCAATTAATGGAATAAATAAGTTAATAAAATAGATAAGGAAAATCAGTATCTGTTCAGGGCTAGGAAACGTTATGAAAAGAAAAGTAGGAGTGTTTTGGGAAAACACAAGCTCGTTGAGACGAACAGGAAATATATATATTAGGTAGTATTTTCTTACAATTGTTTTAAAAGAATATTATTAGAGCTTATTTTCTGGAAAATTTTACAGAGAGGAACTATGGGAATATTGAGGAATTAATATTTATGTCATGATAGAGATCAGAAGATGGTCAAACCATAAGTGAGATACACTACCATTCAGAAAAGGTCAATGTAGTGGCGAATATCTTCGTCAAAAGAGGAAGGAGAGACGAGATAACCTGGAATGACTTGAAACAGGAGAAGATTTGTGAGGAAAGGACAGTAAAAGGACTGCTATTGATAAACTAAATGGCATGTTGATGAATGACAAGGAAGTTATGTTAGTATATTTCTGCGCAAACAAGATAGATAGATTATAGAAGGAAAAAGGATAAAGGAAATAGTGTGGAAGTTAGAAGATGTGAAGGAGAAAGATAATTATGGACATTTCCAACATGATTCCGGGACGGAATCCTTTTAAGGGGGGAAGGATGTAATAACCCTAACTTCAGTAATGCTACAGTGGTCACAGGAATAGTAAATCTCGAGGATTTAGAGAAATGGTATATAGGTACCCTATAATGGAAACATAAAATGAATAAACAGAAACCATATTAGTATTGTACAATGGAAATAAGTGACTCGAAATGACGTTAGATTTCAGAAATTCCTGAAGCACGGATTTTGAGGATTTTGATTTCGAATAAGCTTCTATTGGATATTAAGGAGCATGGAAATATTATAAGAATTATATATTGAGGGATTAGTGAATTTAGATTTAACCAGGGGATTATTAAGTTAAGAAAATACCAAAGGAAATTGGATTGTTAAATGGTTTCAAAACCACTGAGATAATGAGGTACATTCGAAACGAACCACAATTAGACGAGTATGGAGATTAAGCAACCAAGATTAGTAATATAACAAGGACACATACCACATTTTACTTACCAAGATTACTAACATAATAATTAGAAAAAAAAAAAAAACAAGAAAAGAGATTATGAGGTCATCAGGGTGATGTCACATTCCATTAACATTTTTAAGGGTAAATTAGTAACTTTGCAAGGTGTTAACCACAAATATCTTTCCAAGGCTTCCATAACACTCTAGAATTAGCAAGATTAAGCCAAGACAAGATCAAAACAAAACACAAAAATCTCTCCCCCAACTCCTTCATTGCATTCGGCCATTTGTAGAAAAAAGGAGAAAAGAAAAAAAAAATTAAAATCCAAAACCCTACTTCTCTTCAAGATTAAACCAAGAGAAAAATCATGGAGCATCTTGGAGGATAGAACAAGACTAGCACAAAGTTTCATAGCCATCTACCAACATTTAGCAAGGTAATAAAATCTCCAAAGTTGATGATGAATAGTGATGAATAGTAGTTTTCTAAGAACTAACTTGATTTTCATGGTTCTTTTAGTTGATTCAAGCCATTGTAAGGTTGTTTAAGGGCTAGCTAAGGATTATTGAGTGTTGATAAAGCTTCAAGAAGGTATAAACATGCTTGGCCTTTTATATTTATGGTAGATATTGAAGTGGTTGGTAGTTAAGTGGTGTTAATGTAATGTTTATGATGATTATGTGTTATAAGTGGTTTGTTTTGATGTGAAAATTTTGTTGTGGACTTGTAACCATGGCTGGTGAAGAATACCACATGGTGTAGGTGATGATTATGGTGTTTGATAATTGATTTGGAGGAGTTGGATTTATGGAAAGTACGAAATTATAGCCGTTATAATGCCCGATTTTCGTTAGGATGTAAATTGCCCTGTTTTGGACCCCCTGCATCCGTATGGTACCCTACTGTCCAGGTTCCTATTTAACTATGAAATGATAGAGCTTAGTTCATAGATCGTTTTGATATAAGGTGCGTTAAAATCTGATGAACGGTTTAGGAGAAAAGTCAGTTTTAGTGAAAGCGGTTCAGAAACCGAGAAACTGTAAATGTATCAAACTTGAGGTTACAATTACCATACTTTAACATTGTTAAAAGTCACGAAATTTTGGGATATGGTAGTAGTGTGGTCAAAGAACTATTTCCAGTTGACCTTACATTAAAATTCGAAACCCATATTTTCTGAGAATTTTTACAGTTAAGTGTGGTCGTTAAGGAAAATGGTGAAAACCCCTGAAACTTCGATTTAGGTTATAGACGGTTAAGTTCTGGAAACCTTTGGGATAATAATAATACGTTAAACATATATTAAAGTTTCAAAAGGTAATGTTATGCAAGAGTGTAGTGAGTAAGAGATGTGGTTCTAACGACGGTCCTTTTGTGTTTATAGAAACTCCGGAAGAGGGACGAGCCATACCGTCAGGATATCGAAACCGAGGCAAGATTTCTTCTATCCCTATTTGTAAAACTACTTATCTTCACAAAGAAACTTGATTTTGTGAAATATATATGTGATGCTATTATTACTATATTGTGAAGAAATTGTCTTCCTTGAGTATTAATATTGAAAAGAAAGATATCTGAAGATGTATATGAATATGGATATGAGTATAAGATGTATATGAATATGAATGAGAGTATGAGATGGATATGTATAAAGATGATTATGCATGAATTGAACATGCCTTATGATTAAAAGAATAAGAGAGAATGGTATCAGTTGTTATCGAGGGTTATATGGTTATAATATTATATTAAAAATGTTCTTATTGAGTATCAGTGGTTTAATAAACATTATTTGATTTCTGAATTTGAAAGGGAGGTCTGAATCATAATCAAAGCCTTATGATATATATATATTTTATAGAAGTAATGTGTGAGAATGGAAATGATATGAGAGAATGATATGTGAAAACGAAAGTGAGAAAATGGAAATGTGGAATGATATTTTAAAAAAGAGAATAACGACGTGATAAAGAGGGGGATTGCAACAGACTTGCGTAAGTGGCTGTGTCAGGGCTGTGTGCGACACAGTCCAGCATTTATTATTTTTATTACGGCACGAAGATGCCAAGGGAGGATGTTAGCAGGTGGCCTTCCTCCAGGGATGATTTTCATTCCTTCTACCGGTAGTAAAAAGAGAGCAGATACGATTAGGCGACTGATCATCGTCCTAACGTATCAGGCGACAGCAGATATCCCCAATGTTTTTGAAAAGAAAGTGTAGACAATGGTTTTCAGATTTCTATACTGAAAACAGAATAATGATATGAGATGATGAAATTATGATTACAGATGAAGAAAAACTGATATTATATTATTTCAGATTTCTATACTGAAAACAGAATAATGATATGAGATGATGGAATTATGGTTACAGATGAAGAAAAACTGATATTATATTAATTCAGATTTCTTTCTTATAATAGTAAGTGGATGATGTATTATTAAATAAGAGCTCTATTCTTCCTTAAGGATTTTAATTGTTTCCTGCTATTACATATGCATATACATATATGTATACTTGTTCACATTTTAAATTTTAGTTACAGTATAATCTTGCTGAGCTATTATAGCTCACTCTTGCTACTTATGTATATAGCAGCTAGGTCCCATGCCGATACTACGTACCACACCCCGCAAGAGGGTAAGGGAAAGGCGACCTTTTGAGCGAGTGCTGGCGACCATCCCCGAGGTAGTGACAAGCGGAGGGGCTTAGTATACTTATGTAAATTAAGTGTGTAAGTTGTAATAAACTTTAGTTGTTGAAGTGCTTCCTGTAGAAGCTTTGTTCAACAATGTACTTAGTAAATTCTGGGCTTGTAATAACTGTTAACTTTAAAACTTCTAAATATTGTGGTTGTTGTTCTATGAGCATATGACTGGTGTGTGTGTGTATTAGTGTGGGGTCAACTGCCTATTTATTTATTTATTTATTTATTAAAAAAAAAAAAAGACTACAGAGATATTGATATTGATTGGAAATTGGACCTTGACGGCCCGGATCTTTGACCCCGGATCCCGGGGCGTCACAGTTAGCCTATAGGAACATGGAATGGTTACCATATCCTCCTTAAATATTGCTGGACCATGACAGCAACCATGGCCTCCTACGTTTTATCATTTTCCAATAAATATTGCTGGACCATGACATCAACCATGGCCTCCTACGCTTTACCATTTTCCAATCCAATAGAGCAATTTCCGAATTCAACAGGAAATGCTTAGTTTCACATACAGTTCACATCCCTATTATTTACTACGATAATAAGGATATGAAGAGTTTATCTTAAACAATTCCCCACATCAAGGGTACCAATATCAAGTAACTTTGTTTGCACAAAAATATTTAAGAATCACAAATAGCTCTGAACAATAACTATTTGTCATGATATGAATCAATGAAACATAAAATAAAAGTGTTTAAGATGATCAAGGGAGAAAATACTTGCCTCAGATCCTTAGCTAATACGTAGCACCGAAGTAATACAACTATCTTCTTCTATTTTACGGCATCAAAATCTTCTATTTCAATCATTCGTTGGTTTGACGCTCTTGCGATTTTCACGAGTCTGATCCGCTGACATCGAGCCCGCACGTCTACTTCAATAAATCTTTTAGAAAAAAAAGATTTAAATTCATGGAGGTCAATTATATATTTAAATAATAATTAATTAATATAATTAATCAATGAAAATGAATTAATCAATTAATTAAATCAATTAAATTATTATTTAAAAATAATTAACTAATTAAATTTAATTTTTAGAAATTAAAATAATAATACATAAAAGAATTTTGAATTTTAGAAATTTTTTATAAAAATATGACCCAAAAACATTAATCTGAAAAGTTATGCTGAAAAAACGGATCAAACAGCACTATTCATCACCATCTCCACTCATTCATCACCAAGAACACCAGGAACACTTGACCACCTTTAATGGAGGTTCGTCGGAATCCGGAATTTACCGGCAACCGAAAAACACTCCGGTGAGACAATTCAAAGCTCAAAAACACACCAAAACGCATGGTTTTTTACTGGTTTATGTACCAAATTCACTACACGATCCAATTAACACGACAACACGAACCAATAATCATCACAAGCTAAATACGGCCAAAAATCAAACTAATTCCGGCCAAAAATTCGTTTTCGCAAAATCGGGAACCAAATGGCATGGTTTTGGTATCAAAACGAAGCTTAGAACATTTACAAACTACCCATGACAACCAATCTTACAAACAATCAGCAAATAATATGGAAAATTGATTCAAAGCTTCGGTTAAAACTAATAAACTTGAATATCACAATCCGGCATTAAAACAATCAAATTAAACACATAGATATGCTCCTTAGGACCTCTAGAAGCTTTACAAACAATCAAATCAATCGGAAAATTACTCAATCAAAAAGCCCTAATTTGACTCAAGAACCCTAGAATTCGAATTGACCAAACTAGCAATATAACGATGAAATTGAACATGGAATTGAACTCCTGGAATCAATATGAAGTTATACAACCAATCAATTCAACCGGAAAATAAAGAATCGAAAAGCCCCAAATTTTATGAAGAACCCTAATTTGCAGATTCAAAAGAAAATTCATATAAAATCGGGAAGTTACCCAACACGAAAACGGATTGTAGATTATGAAACTAGATGTCAAGAGCTTCAATTTGAGCATAAGAACACCAAAATCTGATATCAATAACACCTTCAAATTTGGATTTGATCCTCAAGAACATGAGAGAGAAAATATATTTTTATATTTATTTATATATAAAAAAAATCTGATTTTTATGAATTATTAATAAATAAAAAAATCTGATTCCTATTTATATTAATCGAAAATTAATACCCCAAAAATATTTTTAACCCCTAATTAAAATCATTAAGTCTTAAAAATAATTTTTATGGGATAAAAATGTAAAACTTTTATTTTTAAACAATTATAACTTAAAAGTCAAAATTCTCCAAAAATTACGAATATTACAAAATAATCCATTTTTAGATATCCCATGATTATATAAAAATAATTTTATCAAAAACAATGCCTCAAACACAATATAGGGGATGGGTCCGAAAATTAAAATGCGAAATAACTATATTCTAAAAATATAAAAATTACATAAAAATAGAATAAAATAATCTATGATACACAAAAGTCACATAACACGTATGGAATAATTTTCCTATTCAATAAAAATCCTAACGCGTTTAAATGCATTAAAAATAAACTAACACACAGTAAATTAAACTAAAAATATATTTTAATATAATAAATTACACATAATTTTTCCCGATTGATCAAAAATATAAAATACAGAATTTTCAAATATTTTCATAATGCACCCAAATATTAACGGGGCACGGATAAGATACTGGGTAAAATTTTAGTACGAGAAAAATATAGTTTTGATCCTTAAAATTCTAAAATAATCTCAAGTTACCAAAAATGTTAAAATACTAAATTTTAAACATTTTAATAATTTATACAAATAAAATTTTTGTACACGGGTAAAATATCGGGTATAATTTTTGTACCAATAAAATACCTGCTCGATCCATAAAATTTTAAAACAAACTCAATTTATCACTTTTGATAAAAATATAAATTTTTAATAGAATAAACATTTTTACTAACACAGACAGTATCAAATACAGTCTACCCGAATAACCTATTAACAATTAAACACATAACTGCATTCAAATTAAAATTAAATATTCACAATCTTATTATTCCTTTATGGAAAACCAATAAAATATTTAAATAATAATAATAATAAATCCGGAAAAATCGGGGTTGTTACATTGAACATATGTAAATTAAATTATTTTATTCATTAATATTATATAATTAACTTTAATTTAAAAATTTTAATGTGAACCAATTGACAACATAGATAATTAAACATCGACTAAAAAATTTTCATAACCCACTTTCACAAAAAATAATTGATCACACCCTCATTGCATACCGCACGTTCAAGTTGGGAGAGGAAACTAAAACAAATTGCCCTTTGAGAAACCAAACAACATATATTACAAACTTTTGCAAATAAACTAATTTAAAGTGTTTATTGTTTAACCTATTTGAAATTTGCTATTGTTTGATCGCCTAAAGAAGAATATAATGCATAATGCATGATATAAATACACGCGAACTTAGCGTCTTAGCCCCAAAATTTGTACCAAAAAGAAAAAATGACCCAAATAAAAGAAGTAGACTTCTAATTTGTTTTATTCCTATTTTTTAACAAAAATTGCACAAACCAAGATGGACACTACACTACACTGTCCTTTTTTTTAAAAATTGTCTCATGAAAGTTTCTTGATATATGTAATCTTCGGTTGCTTCTTCTCCGATTCTTTTAATTTTTTTACGTATTTTAAGACACTCAAAAATGGTATTTATAAATAATATTTTTCAAATTTTTTATTTTATGTAAAAATAAAATTTTTATATTTTTATATGAAAAAACTGGAATAATTTTATATATAAATATTTTTATCAAATGTGAAATGACTCATACTTTTTGTAACGAAAAAACAGACGATTCTAATGAAATAATCTCTACGTTGATAAATGAAATGATAGATACGTACATACGTGAGATAACCATTCACCGGATGCTTGGAAAGAAGCCTAAATCTACCAAGAAAACACGTTTATGTGTACTTTATTCGGAATTGAGGAGTCATAACTCAAAAACTGTAATAAAGGGGGTGTTTGAGAAAATTTATTTTCAGAATAAATCAACTTATTTTATGTTGAAAGTTAAGATTCCTAACTTTCTAACTTATTTTCCAACTTATTTTTGCAATTTATTGTATCTCAAACATACATTAAATACTTGTATAAAAAAAGATTATCAAAATATAAAATTTTTACCCGAAAATAAGTCCATAAATCCTTATATTAAGTTGGGCCAAACAGGCCAAAAGTATTGTGAATGTGAGACACACCACATATTTATATATGGACAATGAAATTCGTTGGTCCGCACGCATATTTTTGATATAGAACTATGATAATAAACTACTCTACTATTCATAGCTAACGGTCCCTGCACGTATGTAAATGAATGAAGAATTTATATATATTGAAAAGAGAAAAATGTTCCTACAATCTTGATTTTACTGGTTAATTTTATGAAATTCTCCTACATTTAACTATATGATTATTAATCCCGATTATAATAGCAAGGTCCACACATATTTTTTTAAATGTTTGTTTACACTTTGGTTACAACTTCTTCTTTAGGCTACCGATAGTTGTAAAGATCATTCATAAAGTTTAATTTATTTATATTAATAAAAACTTGTTCTACTAAATATAATATAAAATTGGATTGAATCTTTTTTTAATTTTAAAATTTTTAGATAAGTTGGTTACTTAATATCTTATTAGAGTTCATATACGCAGAGATTTTAGATTTCAAAGATGGATATTCGTGATTTATTCTTGACCCAAAATTGAATTTTCGAATAAGAAAAAATGTTAAAATATGATATAAAAATTCGATCGAAACTTCCTCTAACACCTTAAATAGAGTTGATGTTCTAAATTCGACGAATTTGTCACAAGTTTGTTTTCTCCTTTTGTTTATTTTATTCATTCACTATTCTTTGATTGAAACTAGCTGGGAATTAATTAAGGTTCAAATCCCTTCTAAGACGATTATATAAACAAGTCTGGGACATTATTTTTCAATATGGGGCATGAAATATATTTTTCTATACAGGAAGGAAAACAATTAAAAAAATTTAGAGGCACAAAGTATAATCAGGAGCATAGTATTTGCTTATAAAAATCTATTAATTAACTATACCAATTATATAGTGACAGTTGTAAAATATTCATTTTTTAGTAAAATTTCTAATAGAATAATTTTTTAAAAATTAATTTTATTTATTTTATTTGTATTATTAATGTGCACAAAAGAAAATTTTAAGACTGGTCTCTTTTCTATACTTAAGAGTTAAGAATAGTCGAAATATTTTTTTTATCGATTTCGTATTCAATATTTGTGACTGATGCTCATTCTGAAACCTCTGTCGACCAGATGAATTAACGGAGAGGTTTCAAAATGATCAAGGAACCAAATAATGGAGAGGTTTCAAAATGAAGTAGGTGACAGGCTATATACTCTGGATAGGCAGGTGGCTGGAATTGAAGAGTTGTTGGATTGCGATATGGGAATGGGGCCTGACCACCCAGACTATGATGATGTTGTCATCGCCAACAACGCACCAGATCTGTAGATTTCAAAGGAGCTTTGGCACTCTCAGACCAACTTGACAATCTAGGACTAGGGCAAGTTGATGTAGAAATTAAAACTGTTAGATCCTAATACTAACAATATAGGGACAGTAGGTTTATATGTATAAACGGAGAAAATAGATAAAGACTACATTGTATTATATTCTAGTGAATAAAACTGAACGTACACCTACAATATAAATAGACTTAACCCACCCAAGGTGGTGCTATAAATCAGCAACTTACTTCCTATTTTATCTCCACTTGTACTAATTAAAATGCATCCTAAACTTACTCCACTAGGTGCATGACCAGGTCACACGGATACACATAGAATATTACACGTTTGAAAATATCCTTAACGTTAAACATAAATATAAACACAAGCCCATCAGCTAAACAAAGTCTTTCAACCTAAACAAAACCCATTAGTTTAGATTAAAAGCCCAACAATCCCCCCCTTAATCTAAACTTAGCTTCTATGCCCATCTGGCAAGTTTTTCGGTGCCCATCTGGCATGATCTTTGGTGCCCGTCTGGCAAGATCTTCGTAAGCCCGTATGGCTTTCTTTATCGGCCCGTATGGCCTTCTTCATCATAGGCCCGTGTGGCCTGTTCGACCGTATGGCTCTCTTTCATACCTCTTGTTACCCTTTTTCTTTGCCTCTTCCTTTGAAGCGTATCTTCCTGTCAAGCAAGCAAGCACACAGCCTACAATATACACCAACACACGTCGATGTCTTCATCACACATCTTACATCACAACCTCAAAAAATATAGCAACTCATGCCGCAATACTACTCCCAACATTCCGACTTATACACAAACCAACACTCTTCCGTATATACATCCTGCACATTCACACTCCCTGTCAAGCAAGCAAGCACACAGCCTACAATATACACCAACACACGTCGATGTCTTCATCACACATCTTACATCACAACCTCAAAAAATATAGCAACTCATGCCGCAATACTACTCCCAACATTCCGACTTATACACAAACCAACACTCTTCCGTATATACATCCTGCACATTCACACTCCCTGCACTTCTTTTAATACAGCCCAAAAATAACCAAGTAAACATCACCATTTCTGCCTCCAAGATTCTACCACAATCCAGTGCTATAGCGTGAGTATTAAATATGGTGAATGGGCCTCTGCACCTTCAAACCCCTTTTAATAACAAACCATCTGTTGAGGCTTCTCTTGGGACTTCTTCCCAGCCTCCGATCCTTGGGACTTCTTCCCAGCCTTCGGCTTCATCCCAGCACGGAGCTTCTTCTCAGAAATTAATTGTTATACCTTGCTAGAATCTGCAGCCCTTTCTCGCTCATGTGGCCGAGCCTCTTGTGCCACAATTTTGCCGAGTCCTCATCTTCAATTGTATTCAAAGCATATGAACACATCTTCACTTGTGTCTTGTACAAAGAGCCACAAGTGGATCCTCTTGCAACCACCAATGAACCCGTAGTAAGCTTCCACCTTCCACCACCGAAGGTATTTACGTACCCCTGCTTGTCTAGCGCCATGCCGGAAATCAAGTTGAGCCGTAAGTCCGGAACATGCCTGGCATCTTTCAAAGTCATTGAACAACCCATGTTTATCTCAATACAGATGTCACCAATGCCTGCGATCTTTGATTGATCTGAGTTACCCATTCTTACTGTACCAAAGTCCCCTGACTTGTACGTCTTAAAGAATTCCTGAATGGGTGTTGCATGATACGTTGCTCCAGTATCTACCACCCATTCGACCTTCTGATCATCAACATGTAAGCATTCTTCTTCCCCAAAAAAAAGGATCACAACATCTTCTGTCATAGCAGCTGTTGTACTTTTCTCGACATGTTTCCCTTGCTGACCATTGTTCTGTTGCTTGAGCCAGGCCCTACAATCCTTTTTGTAATGACCCTTCTTCTTACAATAGTAGCATTCAACATTGGCATTTGATTTGCCACCGGAATTACCAAAATTCCTACTTTTACTACGTCCTCGGTTTATCTCCCTGTAGTTGCTTCTGCCCCTGTTCTCAGTAACAAGAGCCTGGGAATCATGGTTGACTCCTTGTACCATTCTTCTCATGGATTCACTAAGGATACTCTGCTTAATTGATCTCAACGTTAGTTGCTCAGTTGGTATAACATTAGTTACTGTCACCACTAGCGTATCCCAGCTGGATGGTAAAGTGTTGAGAAGAAATATTGCTTGGAATTTCTGCTCAACCTCCATCTTCATATTTGATAGTTGATTTAACAACCCTTGGAATTCGCTCATATGCTCTGACATGTCGTTCCCATCCTGGTACCTCATGTTCACCAGCTGACGAACTAGAAAAGTTACATTTTATGAACTTTTCTCTTGGAACTTAGACTCTAATGTCGTCCAAAGCGTATAAGCGTCTTCTTCTTCAGAGACATGATGATACTCCGAATTATCAATCCATCGACGAATGAGACTGATAGTTTTCATGTTCATCTTCTTCCAGTCAGCATCAGACTTTGCTGCAGGTTTAACTCCTTTCAGCTCCACCGGATCAAACAAGTCCTTACTATAAAGCAAATCCTTTATTCTGCTTTTCCACGTCGGATAACTTGAAGCTGTTAGGCTTACCATTACACTGGAAGAATCATCCATTTTAATTTAACAAACACTATGGGAATTTCACTTAGAACCACACAAGTTGGCCAGGAAAGTGGATGTGTTTGGGGAGCCTTCCGTATTAGTACGGTGCGTTATCAAGTAACCACTGCGCACAAAGCACTTTCCTAGACACCAACAACGTGGGCCCCAGCTCTGATACCACTTGTTAGGAATTCCCGTTTCCTGTCTTTGCGCAAATTAAATACGGAGATTATAACAGTCAATAATAAAGACAGATGAACACCAAGATTTATACGTGGAAAATCCCCTTAAGTAAAGAGGTAAAAACCACGGGGCCAGCTCCGAATGTTTCCACTATAATGATAACAATGGTTACAATATTCTCTCTCAAGTTTACGAAGTAACACTTGAGGCACAACTGAATAGAAACACAACGATTCCCTACTCCTTCGGTACTTGACCGGATAACCTGGATGAACTCCCTTTGTAGCAACTACAACAGCTTGACGAACTCCTAATGCTGCAGCGGGACAGATTCCGATGGCTGCAGCCTGACACTCACACAAACTCCCTCGAAACGAAAGAATAGAGTAGCACGAGGGCCCCCTATCCTGACCTGCTTGAAACTACCACAAGGTAAGTTTCCTACTAGACGGACTATCTAACAGCTATATATACTGAGAAGTATGAGAGGAAGAAGAGATTTTGGTGTTTGGTGTGTTTTAGAATGAAGGGAGATGGAGGTATTTATAGGAGGGGGTTGGTGACATGAGGGGTAGAAATGTAAGAATGAAAGTGGGGGGTAGGTGGGTTTGGTAGAAGTGTGTGTTTGGGAAGAAATGGTATGGTAGGCTACGTATGGTAGGCTGCCTAACAATCTCCCCCTCTTTCCAAACACACAGCTCTTTACTTGCACTCCATACCTGCGCCCTGTTTGCACAGCTCCAACTTTTCTCGCGGAACCACCTTTGTCATCATATCAGCCGAATTCTTATCCGTGTGTATCTTCTCTATCTGTATCACCCCATCTTCAACATGTTCCCGTAGCCAATGGTAACGTACATTAATATGCTTAGTACGACTATGACAAGTAGCATTCTTGCTCAAGTCAATAGCACTCTGGCTATCACAATACAACTCAAAGTTGTCTTGCTTCTGACCCAATTCTTGGAGAAACCGCTTTAACCAAACCAGCTCCTTTCCTGCTTCACAAGCAGCAATATACTCTGATTCAGTTGTTGACAATGCAACACACTTTTGCAACTTGGACTGCCACGCTACAGCTGCCCCCGCAAATGTGAAAAGCATCCCTGACGTGGACTTCATCCCATCTGGATGTCCAGCCATGTCAGCATCTGTAAAACCTTCCAAGACTGGTTCACCATGTCCATACTTCAAGCATAACCCGGAAGTGCCCTTGAGATATCTGAGAATCCACTTAACTGCTTCTAAATGCTTTCTTCCTGGATTTGAAAGATATCTACTCACAACTCCAACAGCATGAGCAATATCTGGTCTTGTACAAACCAATTCATACATAAGACTTCCCACTGCGGATGAGTAGGGAACTTCCTCCATATCCTTCTTCTCCTTGTATGTTGACGGACACATTTTCTTGTCCAGTTTAAAATGTCCAGCCAATGGTATGCTAACAGGTTTAGAATCATCAATATTGAACCTTTTCAATACCCGTTCAATATATCCCTGTTGTGAAAGCCACAACCTCCGAGTTGTTCTGTCACGAACAATCTTCATCCCTAGGATTTGTTTTGCTGGACCCAAGTCTTTCATATCAAAGAACTTGGACAAATCTTCTTTCAGCTTGCGGATCATGTTAGCATCTTGGCCGACCACTAACATATCATCAACATAAAGCAGCAGGATGATGAAGTTACCGTTAGGAAACCTTTGCACATAAGCACAGTGATCGGATGCAGTTCTCTTGAACTTATGATTCCACATGAATGAATCAAACTTTTTGTACCACTGTCAGTGTCTTGGCGTTTGCTTAAGCCCGTATAAACTCTTCTTGAGTTTACAAACCATGTGCTCCTTCCCTTTCACTTCAAATCCTTCTGGCTGGTGCATGTAGATCTCTTCCTTCAAATCTTCATGAAGGAATGCAGTTTTCACATCTAACTGCTCAAGCTCAAGATCCATGCTAGCCGCTAATCCGAGAACTGTTCGGATTGATGTCATCTTTACAACCAGAGAAAAAATTTCATCGAAATCAATGCTTTCCTTATGTGCAAAGCCTTTAACCACCAAGCGTGCTTTATACTTTACAAGATTTTCATCATCCTTTTTTACTTTGAAGACCCATTTGTTCCTTAAAGCCTTCCGTCCTCTCGGAAGTGTAGTCAACTCATAAGTTTCATTCTTGTTTAAAATATTCATCTCCTCTTGCATTGCTTTCAGCCAGCAACTGCTTTATTTATGAGTCTTGACTTCCTCAACGGTCTCGGGCTCCCCCTCATCAACAATTAAGATATACTCGGATGAAAGATATCTTCCTGATGGTCTCCGTTCTCTCGTTGAACGCCGTGGCTGTGTTTCTTCAGCTTCAGGCTGAGGCGGTAGCTCCCCCAGCTCAGCAGCCTCATCATCTGCCATATCCTCTCCATCATCTTCTAATGTATCTGAATTTCTAGCTTGCCTTGATTGTTGAGTGCTCCCAAAATTCTCATAATTTTGAGACTCATGGAAAACCACATCTCTGCTCCTGAATATCTTCTTCAGGATTCCACAACCGATACCCGAACTCTTGATCCCCGTAGCCAACGAGAATACACGGAGTTGTTTTATCTTCAAGCTTTGTTCTATGCTCCTTTGGGATGTGTGCAAAAGCCTTGCATCCAAACACCCGTAAGTAGGAATAGGAAACATCCTTTCCTAACCAGATCTTCTCTGGAATCTCAAAATTCAGAGGTGTCGATGGAGATCGATTGATCAAGTAGCAAGTTGTTCTTACAGCTTCTCCCCAAAATGACTTCGGCAATTTAGCCATTTTCAACATGGATCTGACTCGTTCAACAATGGTGCAATTCATTCTTTCTGCAACGCCATTCTGTTGTGGGGTGCCAGGAACTGTTCTTTCATGCCGGATACCATGTTTTGTAAGGTACTTTTGAAACTCTTTTGAAGTGTAATCCCCCCCGTTGTCACTACGAAGGCACTTCAGGTGTTTCCCTGTTGATCTTTCAACCATGGCATGAAACTTCTGGAAGTACTCAAACGCTTGATCTTTGGATTTGAGTATCTCAACCCACACCTTTCGAGATGCTTCATCAATGAAGGTAACAAAGTACCTATTTCCGCCTAAGGACTCCACCTCAAACGGACCACAAACATAAGAATAAACTCTTTCTAACAGCCCCGACTTTTTCTTTAGTGGACTACTAAAAGATACTCTATGTTGTTTCCCAAATAAACAATATTCGCACGGCTGCAATGCAGTTCCTTTAGCAAATGGAATGAGGGATTTCTTTTCTAGAATCTGCAGCCCTTTCTCGCTCATGTGGCCGAGCCTCTTGTGCCACAATTTTGCCGAGTCTTCATCTTCAATTGTATTCAAAGCATTTGAACACATCTTCACTTGTGTCTTGTACAAAGAGCCACAAGTGGATCCTCTTGCAACCACCAATGAACCTGTAGTAAGCTTCCACCTTCCACCACCGAAGGTATTTACGTACCCCTGCTTGTCTAGCGCCATGCCGGAAATCAAGTTGAGCCGTATGTCCGGAACATGCCTGACATCTTTCAAAGTCATTGAACAACCCATGTTTGTCTCAATACAGATGTCACCAATGCCTGCGATCTTTGATTGATCTGAGTTACCCATTCTTACTGTACCAAAGTCCCCTGACTTGTACGTCTTAAAGAATTCCTGAGTGGGTGTTGCATGATATGTTGCTCCAGTATCTACCACTCATTCGACCTTCTGATCATCAACATGTCAGCATTCTTCTTCCTCAAAAGAAAGGATCACAACATCTACTGTCATAGCAGCTGTTGTACTTTTCTCGACATGTTTCCCTTGCTGACCATTGTTCTGTTGCTTGAGCCAGGCCCTACAATCCTTTTTGTAATGACCCTTCTTCTTACAATAGTAGCATTCAACATTGGCATTTGATTTGCCACCGGAATTACCAAAATTCCTACTTTTACTACGTCCTCGGTTTGTCTCCCTGTAGTTGCTTCTACCCCTGTTCTCAGTAACAAGAGCCTGGGAATCATGGTTGACTCCTTGTACCTTTCTTCTCATGGATTCACTAAGGATACTCTGCTTAATTGATCTCAACGTTAGTTGCTCAGTTGGTACATCATTAGTTACTGTCACCACTAGCGTATCCCAGCTGGATGGTAAAGTGTTGAGAAGAAATATTGCTTGGAATTTCTGCTCAAACTCCATCTTCATATTTGATAGTTGATTTAACAACCCTTGGAATTCGCTCATATGCTCTGACATGTTGTTCCCATCCTGGTACCTCATGTTCACCAGCTGATGAACTAGAAAAGTTACATTTTGTGAACTTTTCTCTTGGAACTTAGACTCTAATGTCGTCCAAAGCGTATAAGCGTCTTCTTCTTTAGAGAGATGATGATACTCCGAATTATCAATCCATCGACGAATGAGACTGATAGTTTTCATGTTCATCTTCTTCCAGTCAGCATCAAACTTTGCTGTAGGTTTAACTCCTTTCAGCTCCACTGGATCAAACAAGTCCTTACTATAAAGCAAATCCTTTATTCTGCTTTTCCACATCAGATAATTTGAAGCTGTTAGGCTTACCATTACACTAGAAGAATCATCCATTTTAATTTACCAAAAACTATGGGAATCTCACTTAGAACCACACAAGTTGGCCAGGAAAGTGGATGTGATTGGGGAGCCTTCCGTATTAGTACGGCGCGTTATCAAGTAACCACTGCACACAAAGCACTTTCCTAGACACCAACAACGTGGGCCCCAGCTCTGATACCACTTGTTAGGAATTCCCGTTTCCTGTCTTTGCGTAAATTAAATACGGAGATTATAACAGTCAATAATAAAGACAGATGAACACCAAGATTTATACGTGGAAAACCCCCTTAAGTAAAGAGGTGAAAACCACGGGACCAGCTCCGAATGTTTCCACTATAATGATAACAATGGTTACAATATTCTCTCTCAAGTTTACGAAGTAACACTTGAGGCACAACTGAATAGAAACACAACGATTCCCTACTACTTCGGTACTTGACCGGATAACATGGATGAACTCCCTTTGTAGCAACTACAACAGCTGGACGAACTCCTAATGCTGCAGCGGGACAGATTCCGATGGTTGCAGCCTGACACTCACACAAACTCCCTCGAAACGAAAGAATAGAGTAGCACGAGGGCCCCCTATCCTGACCTGCTTGAAACTACCACAAGGTAAGTTTCCTACTAGACGGACTATCTAGCAGCTATATATACTGAGAAGTATGAGAGGAAGAAGAGATTTTGGTATTTGGTGTGTTTAAGAATGAAGGGAGATGGAGGTATTTATAGGAGGGGGTTGGTGACATGAGGGGTATAAATGTAAGAATGAAAGTGGGGGGGTAGGTGGGTTTGGTAGAAGTGTGTG
Source organism: Saposhnikovia divaricata (assembly GCA_036435485.1). Classification (NCBI taxonomy): domain Eukaryota; kingdom Viridiplantae; phylum Streptophyta; class Magnoliopsida; order Apiales; family Apiaceae; genus Saposhnikovia; species Saposhnikovia divaricata. The sequence goes on from CM071599.1 coordinate 213,748,751, forward strand.
TTTGGGAAGAAATGGTATGGTAGGCTGCCTAACACAAGTTGATGTAGAAATTAAAACTGTTAGATCCTAATATTAACAAAATAGGGACAGTAGGTTTATATGTATAAACGGAGAAAATAGATAAAGACTACATTGTATTATCTTCTAGTGAATAAAACTGAACGTACACCTACAATATAAATAGAGTTAACCCACCCAAGGTGGTGCTATAAATCAGCAACTTACTTCCTATTTTATCTCCACTTCTACTAATTAAAATGCATCCTAAACTTACTCCACTAGGTGCATGACCAGGTCACACGGATACATATAGAATATTACACGTTTGAAAATATCCTTAACGTTAAACATAAATACAAACACAAGACCATCAGCTAAACAAAGTCTTTCAACCTAAACAAAACCCATTAGTTTAGATTAAAAGCCCAACAATCTCCCCCTTAATCTAAACTTAGCTTCTATGCCCATCTGGAAAGTTTTTCGGTGCCCATCTGGCATGATCTTTGGTGCCCGTCTGGAAAGATCTTCGTAAGCCCGTATGGCTTTCTTTATCGGCCCGTATGGCCTTCTTCATCATAGGCCCGTGTGGCCTGTTCGACCGTATGGCTCTCTTTCATACCTCTTGTTACCCTTTTTCTTTGCCTCTTCCTTTGAAGCGTATCTTCCTGTCAAGCAAACAAGCACACAGCCTACAATATACACCAACACACGTCGATGTCTTCATCACACATCTTACATCACAACCTCAAAAAATATAGCAACTCATGCAGCAATACTACTCCCAGCATTCCGACTTATACACAAACCAACACTCTTCCGTATACACATCCTGCACATTCACACTCCCTGCACTTCTTTTAATATAGCCGAAAAATAACCAAGTAAACATCACCATTTCTGCCTCCAAGATTCTACCACATTCCAGTGCTATAGCGTGAGTATTAAATATGGTGAATGGGCCTGGAGTGAATGGGCCTCTACACCTTCAAACCCCTTTTAGTAACAAACCATCTGTTGAGGCTTCTCTTGGGACTTCTTCCCAGCCTCCGGTCCTTGGGACTTCTTCCCAGCCTTCAGCTTCATCCCAGCATGGAGCTTCTTCTCGGAAATGAATTGTTATACCTCCAAAGAACGGTGGGGAAGGCTGTTAAGCCTTGATTCTCCCCCCAAGCTCTGATACCAAATGTAGAAATTAAAACTGTTATATCCTAATACTAACAATATAGGGACAGTAGGTTTATATGTATAAACGGAGAAAATAGATAAAGACTACATTGTATTCTCTTCTAGTGAATAAAACTGAACGTACACCTACAATATAAATAGACTTAAACCACCCAAGGTGGTGCTAAAAATCAGCAACTTACTTCCTATTTTATCTCCACTTCTACTAATTAAAATGCATCCTAAACTTACTCCACTAGGCGCATGACCAGGTCACACGGATACATATAAAGTATTACACGTTTGAAATTATCCTTAACGTTAAACATAAATATAAACACAAGCCCATCAGCTAAATAAAGTCCATCAACCTAAACAAAACCCATTAGTTTAGATTAAAAGCCCAACAGTTGATGCTCCTGGGGTGGTTGTTCTTAATATTGAAGTGGGTGAGAACCAAGACGATATGGACGGGGTGGAGGAGGAACATTTTCAAGGAGCTATTGCAGCAGATGAAGCAATACTGTTCGCAGGAGACATCCCCCTAGTGGATGTTGACTAGTCCAGTGATGCTCAGAATTTCAGAGGCGTACAAGCTTTTGTTCTGCTAGTTCTATTCAAGTATATCTATTATGGCATCTGAGAATCTAGTTGTGGGTTGGGTTTGTTTATAGCATTATCCTACATATATGCGCCCATCTTACCTTGTTTTTTCCAAACAACAAGGATCGAGATGCTTATTGCTAATGTAGGTCGGTTTAAGTTTCCCATTGTAGTAGGCTTTGTTTCTAGGTTTGTGGGTCTTCATATCTGTATGTCTCTGTTAAAGGCATTCAGCCTATCTTTCCTTTCTAATATATTGACTTGTTTATCAAAAAAATGAGTTAGGAGCCAAATAACAGTGAGTGGTTTACTTGGACCTTGATTAAAACCTGAGCAGTTATTGAACAGGAAATGATGCATAGGGACCAGAAACTAACAGGAAAATTGGATACTACTAGTAACTTCGAAGACAATACATTTACGTCTTTCAATTTCTAAGTAAAATTTGATACTCCTAGTTGTTTCCGGAGTTGACACAAAAATAGCCTAATATTCTATGTTTCCACGGGCCACGAGTCTAATAAAAACTAGTAATTATGTTCGCTTTGGGTTTTACAACATCTATAACCGAAACACCCTTCTAACGGTACCACACGATACTTTAGCACTGTATTAGTCTATTTTGGTTTCACCCCTACAATCCTATTTCTACTATAATTCTATGTTGTTTTTTCTAACAAAATGGAATTTCTATTATAATTATAATTCTTTTATTACAACTTTAAATAAACAAAATAGTTTCTCCCCTAGAATCATATTTCCCTTATAATTCTATGTTATCTTTTAAAGAAAAAAAAATAAAATTGAAATCCTATTATAATTATAATACAATTTTTTTTATCATAATTTAGAATCAAAAAATAATACGATCAATTCTCCAAAAGATTTTTCAAGGAGAACAACTAGAACATGTTTCTATACGCTACTGTAGAACAACTTCCCTGCGATTATAGTTATTTTTTAAAAAACATAATAAAATTGAAATATTATTATTATTATAATTCTTATATTGTATTAACAATTTTTTTTATTTTAACTTATAATATAAAATGATTACGATCAATTATCTTAAATATTTTTCAATGAAAATAACCGAAACATGGTTCCATGCACTTCTATTAAACGTCTAAGTTTATAGTTTGACAATCGCAAAATTTTTTTATGCAAATAACATAGTTCTTTTTATAATTTTGTAATATAATTTTATAAATATTTAATTAAATAAAAAAATTAGTAATTAATTAACATAAATCCCCGAGCCCGTGCTTGGCACGGGTTATCATCTAGTAATAAATTATTAAAGAATAAATTAAAAAGTAAATTTTTCTTGGTAAATAGTATTCGCACTAAATCACGAAAGCGTACGCGGTCACAAGTAATATAAGATTAAGTAGAGTTCGTTCTCACAGAGACTGGTATATTTTAGATTATGCAACTTATGCAACAATGTATGATTATTATTCACTGCTAAGACAAGTATCAAAGTTTTGTTTTGTTTGACTAAAGTAACTAAGAAGCAATTTAATAATACTAAGAATTAACTAACTATTGAGATTAAAGTCGAATTACTTATGAGAGAATAAACATGGGATCCTAACTTCATTAAATACTTCGTTTAGAGTTGATGCCTTTAATCAATGCATGTGATGGTTATGATAACTGATCGGACAACACGAAACAAGTATAGGCTACCTGTCAATATACGAATACCAAACTACTCAAACATCTACAAAAGAGATAGAAGCTAAGTAGACACCAACTATGTTTAGACCCTATATGTCTATAAGATTTGAAAACATAACGGTTTAAGAACAAGTTATCCAATGAAATCACATACGGCATCATAAGATGGTTAAAATTGCGCTACAAATCATGATGTCAAACATACATAATCCTATGCTAGCATGGCAAGTTCTAAATCTCAATATCCACTGTCACTTCAATAGAGATTAACAAGGCAACTTAGATTTTAGCTACGTATCCAAGAAGAATAAGCACAACCATACAAGGATATCAATAATTCACAATACACAAATCTTTAAAGTAAACAAACTACTAAACTCCGTAAATAAATCCGTTAGAATCCCATGACAATGATTAGTTCATAATCGAACTGTTCGTCATCATGGGATCTGATGAAACCATGGTAAATAACGAGGTCTAAATAAAAACAATACTAGAGTAATAGAGTTAAGAAAACAAATCTGAAATCCAGAGTATCGCCTAATTTAGAAGAATACAAAAGTAGATCTAGATCTCCGAATGCTGTCACGTCCTTCCGGGAATCCGTCTCCAAGTCTGAATCTCTAGTTTTGGCTCTCTCTGCACTTATCTAGGGTGTTGGTTACATTCAATGATGATAGAGTGTGTTTATATAGCCACGGAAGTCTTTTCCAGCAAGAAACTATAAAAAATACAATTTAAATTCGAAGTAGGAAAAAATTTAAGGATCTTGCCCGTGCCACGACACCCGTTCCCCGCGCCACGGCGCCCCCTGAGGCTGCCACGCACTCCAACGCGCACACCATGCGCCACGGCGCCCTTGCCAACTGCCGACATGCTAAATGTCTTTTATTCCTTCGTTTCTCTTCCGTTTTCTTCCGTTCCTTTTGCAAGTTGACCTTCTTCACTTCTAGAACTCAAATCCACCATAAAATATGTGATTTGTACCTCACCAATACCAGAAAGTAACCTTGCACAATCTTCACTAAAAATGAATCAAACCTACAACATACTTGAGGTCAAGTCAATCAATTTAAGCCGATTCGAAGTGTTCCAAGTGGATATAAAATCCACTTATCAAAGAGTATTTTTTTGGAATTGTAAAGTTGAACTAATATTATTAGAGATATTTACCTAATATTTATGAATTAAACGATTAAAAGAATATTTATGAATTAAAGAACTAAAAGATACCCGTTTGATACTAAAAAGTTGTATCCAAATTTTTTCTTTCGTTTTTTTTTTGTTTTTTCAATTGATAATTTTATTTTAAAAAAGAAAATGAGTATTTGGTAATTGATTATATTCACGAAAGAAAATGTTCAAAAAATACACGAGACAAAACAACTTATTACTTTAAAGATGAAACGACTGACTAAAAGAAGAATAAATGTACATACTTAAACAGCAATAGACCTGACAAATCGGATAATCGGATCGGTTTCGGATTGGATTCATTTCGGATCGGATTAATTTTTGGTTTTAATATATTTGGATACAATTAGGAATAGATCGGATCTAATTCGGTTCGGTAAATCGGTTTTACAAAATTTTAATCGGTTTCGGTTCGGTTCGGGTCTGGTTTCGGATCTGGTCGATTTCAGATTAAAATCGGATAAATTTTGGATTAATGTAAGATCCCACATATTTTTATTTTATAAGTATTATATATTTTAATTAAGTACTTATTTATAAACAAATATGTTTTCATTGAAAATTAGATTATTAGTATTTAATAAATTTGAGATTTATTTTATATGCAGATAAGATTTCCGTTGCAGTGTGATAAGAATGAAGTTAGAATACTAATCTCTAAAACCTAATTCTAGTAGATTTACATCTATCTACCTAGTTTTATAAATATATGATACCAGGAGTTAACCATATTAGAAAAAGAAAATAGAGGACATAATAAACAGAGTATACGAGAGAGCATATCTAAGGTATCCATAAACTTTTTAAATATGCGTACATGTATTACACCACATTAGCACCATACAATTTTTGGTCCTCTCCTGGAAAGTTTTGACGTATTTTGCTTTGTTTACTTTAATTATCATATTTATGCCCACTAGATTTATGTGGTAGATTATATACAAGTTTTGATTAAAATTATATATGCTCTTTTTTTTATTGAAGCTTCGTTTTGTTTTGTTAAATGCATGATGAACAATCGTGGTAATTAATTCCAATGATTTTCAGGATTCTACATCAATTTATTATATGTATTATTTATTAGTGAACATCTTGCAATATTCATTGTTTAATTGGTTTTACTTTCATTTTTAATACAAATGTACCTTTACTAACTAACTTTGAATTAATTCACTAGTAATCAGAATTATATATATATTTGGAACATGAATTTTGTTAAGGAATTTTATATTATAATATTCTAAATTAATGTTATTGCATGAATTTAATTGACAAAATTATTTAATGCTATGGTCATAAAAGCAAACACAGTTCATTCATCTCGGTAAGAAATTGCATGTCCTGGTGGGTGGTTAAGATGGGTAAGCAAACACAGTTCATTCATCTGATAGTTAATAACATATAAATGCTAAATTACATAAGTTTCAGATGACAAAGCATTCGCCTACATGTACTTATATAAAAATGAGTATTATAGAATTATTATACAATTGATGATGTGTAAATTTATTTATTCCATTATTAGATTGAGTTTGGAGCTTATAGTGGATTGTTCGTATTTATTGAATTAATTTAGACGCAATATTAAGGTACGAAATTCTTATTCTTTTTTCTCTTCATTTAAATTGTAAATATTCATTAAATAAATTGTTGAGTCAAATTTATAAATTGTCACCTTTTTGTACTCTCCTTGATACGAGTTATTTGCTCTCTTTCTCATTATAAAATCTTATTCTTTACTCGTTATATTTATTGTCGATTCAATCTTATAAAACTGTGACCCTTGTATTTTGTGTGTACTTTTTAGTGCACATTCTTACTTTCGTTTCGTCTTCCTTATTTTTGGAATTTTTATTGCCAGCTCATATATAGATTTTTTTTTCGCTTACGACATTGTTTTGTTTATTTTGTTTTGTGCAATGAGTCTGGCAATATTTTTGAAACCTTTTTGTTGGGCTCTTAGACCTATCTATGTGGTTAAATTATAAACGAGTTCATGGAGTTCGGAGTGTCTGGTGAACTCGGCACTTACTCGTATCAGTGTTGTGAGTATACGAGTACGTCTCTGGGGTATGAGATTATGTATAGATCATGATTGTGAATATGCGTTTTCTTCCTTCTGGATTACCGAAGAAGGATTTTCTGTTTTGTAGAAATGCTTTGTGCATTTCATGTGTTTTCTTCTCGTGAATTACCGGGGAAGAATTCTCTGTTTTGTACTTCGCTTTGTGCGAGTACATATTTGTATAAGAGACCCTTATGGATACATACCTTACTTGATTCAACCTTATATTTGTTCTATTTCAATCAGTATTTTATTCTTGTTGGCTATCTTGCTTATTTTACATTTGGACTTGATTTGAAAATTCTGTGTTGGTAAGGCACAATTCATTTGGATATTTGAAAACTTATTTTATTTTTATATTATATTCGTACTGGGCGTTTGGCTCACTCATATTGTTTTCCTTCCGCAGGCAATCAGGGGTAAACGGGGTTGAGATGAGTGATGCCAACTAGACTTTAGTTGCAGTCTATATAGTTATTTGAATAAATTTGAGGACTTATTAGATTTGTTTTTATACTTACAATACTTTCATTTTGATGATTAAAATATTGATATTTATTAGGATTATCGATTGTTTTCTATTTCGATTTAATATAAATTGTTATCTGTTTCGATATTCGTCTATTAGTTAACGGTCCGAAAAGTCGGGCTGTTACATTATGATCGGATAAAATTCGGTTCGAATTTTGAATTATCATTGAAACTAAATAAATGTCATTAGTAAGTTTGTAGAATTATAGTTATACGCGAAAATAAATACTCAATTGAGTAATATAAAACTTGATTGTTTTTTGAGTATTTAATATTTAATATTGTTTTTTCTAGTCTGTACTTAGACTAGTAATATAAAATAATATTTTTGCTCAATGTATAATATTATAACTTTAGCAAAATAATATTTACTATATTATACATTATCCATTTATTTTTAAAATATGAGTTATATTTACCTTTATTTTCACTTCTCACGAATTTAAAATTTAATTTCGGTTTTTTAAATTTTTTCATTATGGAATACATACTATACCATATATAATTTAATGAGAATAAAGATCCTAAGATCAATCTCAGGAAACTTTTCCTAAGATACTTAAAAAATACACTTTAAATTTGATTGGGCCCGTAGAGCTAATTAAAAAATTTCGATTTTACAAAAATGCCCACCCTATATTTGCATATAAATCCCATGTATCTCAGGTGTATGTCAGGGTAGCTCCCTAATCTCTAATTTTTTTTTTTTGACGAAACCCTAATCTCTAATTTAATTATACACATTGCTTGATGTTTTCAGCAAAAGTCGAAAAATATAATACTTTTTTTATAAAATTATTGATTTACATATCTTAATTCAACTTTCATGCATATTCAATTATACGTGACAATTTTTTAATCTAAATCTTTATTTTGTCTTTTAAAGATTTTTTAGTGATTAAGATTTTTGTAGCTAGTTGAAAATGAATATATTATTGTAATTAATAAGTCTCATTTAATCATTTATATTACTAAATGGATTTTATTTCTTTATCATTTAAATAAAAGATTTTCAATTAGTTGAGAAATAGAATTGTAGAATAATTTTTAAATTTTTTATTTAATAAAAAAATGTTCAAAAATTATTTATTTGGATTTTATTTTGTTTGACAAGAATCTTGACGGGATGGGTTGATACACTTATTAGGAATGAGTATTTTTTTCTTAAAATCATTATTTAATAATGAGCAATAATTATTAATTATTTATTAGTTATTACCTTAGTTTATATAAAAAATATATATTTAATTACAATTCACAAACATTCTAATTACTAAACATGTGTATCCAGGAGATATGAAGGTTCAACATGTGTAGATACACGGTATATTTAATACCTATTTTTCATAATAAATAATATCATTCGTTTTTATTTCTTAAATAAAATATTTACTATACATGATATTTTGATACATATGTGATATCTTGAAACGTTTTTTCCTAAAATATAGAATATTTTGAGTCAGAGAGAGAAATAAAATATAATCTCAATAATATTATTTCATCACATAATTTTCGTATAGGTGTTTTTAGTTTCCAATTTAGAACGGATATAGTACTTTGAGTCATATTATTTTCGAACAATTTTTTTCAAATTTGATCGGTTTCGGATCATCATCGGATCAAGTATTTTGGATTATTATCGGTTAGATATTCGGTTCGGGTAAATTTCGGATCGGATGAGATCGGTTTTCGGACAATAATCGGATTTGACTATATCAGATCGGATTTCGGTTCGGATTGTTTCGGATTCGGTTAAATTTTGGTTAATCTAATTCGAATATAAAATTGGATCTCGATTTCATGAATTTCGGATCGGTTCTACGGATCCAGACCCAATTTGCCAGGTCTAAACACCACTACTAAAATACTACATATATTTTAAGATCAATTAACCAATCAACTGATGTACCTATATTTTAAGATTAATTAACCAATCAACTTTCGTCGAAAAAAAAAAAAAAAAACCAATCAACTGATGCATTTTCATTTTCACCCTATTTATTTTTTATACAGCTATACTTAGTTTCTTTTATGAATTCGTTCCTATTTTATTGATTAAAACATAGTTTTATGATTTTAACAAAAAAACATAAATTTATAAAAATACACTCTCTAAAACATAGTTTCTAATAATAATCATTTTAAATAAAGTTCCAAAAAAAATAATCATTTTAAACGTTCCATTTAAATGTTTGGACATGAACCATTTTCATGGCCTAACCAAACCATCCATTTGCACTTTTGAAGAATAGTATTTTCTCCGTTTTTTTCAATTATTTACAATTTTTTATATAAAAAAAATTAATGCGTATCAGATATTTCTTGAAAAATGTAAATAATTGGAAGAAACAGAGGTAGTAGTATATTCCCCCCGTCTCATAATGCTACTCTCGTTTCAAATGTCGGGACTGTTCATAAGATGAGACAAATTACTAATTTAAGTCTAATTTATAAAACCAAATATAGTCATGAGTGATCTTGTTAGATTCTTATTTATGAGTACTTTAATACAATGAAGTTTTTATATTTAAAACTAATACGAAATCAAAGATATTAACGATTAAAAGTATGCGTTGGCAAACGTGTCCAAGATAAATGGGAAGAGTTTTTTGGAACAGAGATAATAGTATCTATGTGTGTTAGCAAATAGCAATGATGACTCTTTCTACTACAATTTGAACATTAATTGTGTATAGTGAAGCTTTAGCCCTAGTTAGGAGGGTCGAGAGTCTGGCGGTTGTTGGGGCGAGGAGGAGAGGCAGACCGAGGAGGTCGTGGGAAGAGCAGATCAGGATGGACTTGAAGGCCTTAGACTTAAATGAGACCATGATTGCGGATAGGTGTTCTTGGAGGCGGCGTATCAGAGTGGTGGATTCCCTGTTAGGTTGTGGCTCTATTGTCGAGAGCCTCAGAGTTGGTTTGTCTCGGTTAGCGATTTTTTAGTAGTTCGGCTTTAGCATTCTCACTTCTAGTTTTTAGTGTCTTCTGTTTTCTTTATGCAGTTGCAGGGAGCTTGGCGCGGTGTTATCTTTGTGCGGGACTTGCCGTGTAGTTGGAGCGCATCAAGCTAGGAGTCTCATCATCCCCCGCAGGTAGGTAAGCCCCATGTGGAGAACGCCATGGGCCTCAGGTATATCTTTGCCCATTTCCGTTTCATTTTCAGTTGTTTTTACCACACTCTTTATTTGTTGTGCACTCAGCCGAGGGTCTTCACGGAAACAGCCTCCCCGCTTTAAAAGTGGGGGTATGGTCTGCGTACAATCTACCCTCCCCAGACCCTGCTCTGAGCGGGATATACTGGGTATGTTTGGTTTGGTTTGGTTTAGTGAAGCTTTAGCTACTCAACTTCAGAGCACTGGTGTCCGTTACCCTGTACTCCTGTAGGTGTAGCAACAATTTATACATTTGTTCTGGGCCAAAGTCCTCAGAGTCTTATTGGGTCAATACGGAGTATATGAAAATTTTAAATTTTTACATTGACAATAATGAGCAGAGAGCCTGCCTGGTTGGCTTTATAAGCAGTTTTGGGCTCCCATAGTGAACTGGCCCGGTTCCTTGCAATCATTTTGGACAGTACAAGACAATAATCATTCGGCTCCGATATGAACATTTCTAGACAATAATGGAAAACAAAACCTGACTTATAATCACAAAGATCCGTACACGGGTTATAAGTTAGTATAAGATTGTTTCTTCGATGAAAATTATAGTTTCGAATTTGTACGAAACGACTCCTTATTGTCTTCTCATTGCCTTTTAAATTTTCCAGAGTATCGAAATGAAGTATTGATCAAGCAATTCCTTTCTTCATTGTTATTGTACTAAAAAGCTATCTGAATAAAATGAAAGAGAACTGATACGTTTATTGGCATGCAAGTAAAGGCACCACATTCTTTAGCTTGTGCTCTTTAAAACCTCGACACACTTTGCATGTAAAACATAATTTCTAATAATGGAAGGAGAGAATCAAAAACAGATGCTTGATCGGGAGACCCGAGACATGTTTTCCGCAATCAATCATCGACTTCAACATCTGCACAAACTGCCCAAAGGAGGAGATACGAGCCACAATGATGATGATGATGAGACCGATGATGATCATGGCGTTCGAGTTATAACACTAGCTGGTAGCAATGTTGGTGCAACAATGCGAAGTGAGTTGGATGATCTTGACGAAGATGTGGAGGATGATTCGGATGATGATCCATTTTCAGCTCTTGTCAACAGTAACTTCCAGGCTATAAACAATTCCCTAATGATTGATGGGAGTTATAACACAAATGATCCGGGAGTTCATATGGAAATTTACCATAAACAAGAAGCTAAAACGGAGCAAGTGAAACAAAAGAGGGGAAAGAAGAAAGAAGGTGGAAGTAAGAATAAAGGCAGCAAATCTTCGAAAAGTGAACATCATACAGATGATTATTCTCGTGATGAGAATAATCATATAGATGATTATTCTCGTGATTAGATGAAGTGATTACAAAAACACTTCATCTTACTGGGATTTTCTGATTTTATTTACGTACCTATTCGCGAGTAATGTTATATTACTGGTGTATGATAATTTGTATTGTGTCTGAGCTTGTAATTTCAATATGATAATTTGTATTGTATCTGAGCTTGTAATTTCAATATGATAATTTGTATTGTATCTGAGCTTGTAATTTCAATCAATTTGTCTAAATAAAGTTCTTGCTTAGGAGAGCATGAACAAAGATACATCTTCTACTCTGTATTAATGGCCTTAATAGTAGACTAGCACCCAAAGAAGGTTAATTTGGATCAGGCTATGAAATTGATCTTGTTAAATTAATAACTAATTTTTGTTTGTTTCGACGATGTTCTGTTTTTTCAGAAAGAGTTTATTACAGGAACTTAAATACTTGCACACATACGCCTTCACTCAATCTCCAACTCTCGGCAACTAATTACAAAGAGAATAAAAGAAGACCATCCGCTAGACTACAAGACATGGGATTAGTATCATTAATATTAGCGACGTATTATATTTTTCTGGATACAGGACCATAAGTTCATCTGACAATCGATCAATTCTCAGTTTGGAATTTGACAATTGTATTATTATAGTTGATAGCGATGACAAAGAAAGGAGACAAATTATTTAAGAGCAAAGATATATTATTGATTGCACTCATCCCATACAAATCAGTACAAAAGATCATCTAAGATATTTAGATGGAAACAAATGCAGATAGAGTATGAGAGTGTAAATTAGGGGGTATATGGTGCAGGCAAAGGCAAGCCCTTGACAATGCCACACAACTTGAAGTTAGTTGGCATGTCATACTCGTCTCTGAGGGAGCGTTCTGGAGACAGAACACTAACATACATTTGTTGTCCGAGGTAGAATCTTTCCCACATATCTGACCTTAAACTCCACATACCAGCATTGTCCAATGTTGTCATGACGGCAGCCCAAGAGTTGGGGTAGACATGGATGGTGTGTCGACTCACACTGTCCACTAGATTGTAGTTCTTCCTCTTCTCCGGGCTCCATTTCCCACTTTCCATTGCAACAGCAAAGAATGAGTAACCATCCAAGTGCCATGTCTGGATTGTATGCTCGGGATTCTCAAAGATGATTTCCACAAAGTTACGGAATGTGGCGTTCACCACATTTGGCGCTAAGATCACCTTGTTCTGTTGTGCTGGTGGCTCATCGCCAATGAGGTCATACTTGAACACATCCTGAGCCTTTCCAAAGTATTCAGCCAGCTTCAATGGGGTAGTGGGTTCAACATGTGACACACCGTTGATGCCAAAGCGAAGCTTTCCATCAACAATGGTTCTAGTGTTAGCAAGCTTGATAGTGCGAGTGATGTTGATTTGGCCATAGTGGTAAGATCCTTGTGGGTTAGGGCGAGCAGCGCTGGCTGTCAAGTTCCATCGGAAGGAGCGGAACTGGTTGAGCGACCACGCAACTCCAGCAGTATTCTCTGGTGGTGGTGGTGGAAGCTCTGTGGATGGAGCTCCATTGCTGTTGGCATAACGGACAACAGCAACGGTGCTAAGAGGCTGTTTGCTGAACCTGGCAGAAGCAACCAAGTAATAATCCTTGGGCTCCTTATCAGCAGTCACCAAAACAGACATACACTGGCCAACATGAACGTCAAGGGATTCATAAAGTTGTTGGACTGTGTGGGAGCCTTCCAACTCAACCAACTTTATGGGATGACCTTGAAACCTGAAGTTGAGGGAAGTCCTCATACCTACATTGCATAGTCTGTACCTATATGTTTTCCCTGGCTCCATAGTAAACATAGGCTCGCTTACAGCCTCGCCAACCTTTCCACTCTTTCCATTAATATGAACACCATCAGGTCTGCCAATGGAATGGCTACTGTCCAAAAGTCGCTTAAGGGCTTTGTGTCCCTTATTAAACCAATCCCCAGCCAAGACATTGAACTCATCAGCAGGGTTAATATCAAAGGGGACAGGAATTAAAGCACGGCTATGGACATTAAGCGGACCAATCCCACCAGCGGCCTTTAACATACCAGTCGTAGGAAAATAAACATAGCTTCCAATCTGATCCTTAACCTGGAAATGATACGTAAAATTCATTCCAGGTTGAATTGGACACATAGTACCGGGAGTACCATCCTGCCACGAGTTTTTCCTATGCTGAACACCAGCCCAAGTAAACAACAAAGGCTCATCCAAATTATTGTACACATTAACAACAATGTTATTATTCGAAGTACAATTTATCGTCGGACCAGGAAACAAGCCATTGATCAAAATCCCCTGAACAGGCACTCCAAGCGGAGAAATTGTACCATAACTAACATTCCAGTCCAGATAAATGTAAGGATCCTCAGCAAAAACCGCGACTGCAGTCGACAACAACAATGTTGCCACTGCAACTAATGCAGGTCTTGCCATGCCTAGCTAGCAAACAGCAACCACAACAAAAAAGAGGAGGCTGTAGCTAAAGATATATTCCCCCCGAATATATCTTTGCTCTCTTAATTATTCAATCTTTTTTTTTACCTTTATTGCAAACTATTCTATATATTGCTCTTTAATAAATTTTAAGAAGAAGATGCCTGAGGCTCTTCTTCAGGGAAAGAGCTTAATTTTTCTCATTCTATTAAGGCCTTTTTATAGCACTTGGCATGCCTGTATAATCCAGTAAAATTAACGATTTTCCACATTTTTAGACCATTTTTTAGGCTTTCCATTGCCTTGTTCTGTTGTACACCTTACATATTATAACTTCACATTCTATAAATGAACAGCAACTAGCACATATACCTCCTCCCTCTTACTTATTTTGTACACAAAATCTATTCTTATTCGAATATATTAGATAAATAGATCGTTATTAAAAAATTGCATTATTTTTCTTATAAATTAATCTAATTATGTATTGATTTATTATATTTATTTAACATGGACAATAATTTTGAAACAAACAAATATACCATATAACATCATTTCAATTTTTTCAAATAATTTATTTTACCTTTATTTTTAAACTTATTTTTAAAATTATTATCATTTGTAAATTTATTTCAAAAATAATTTTTTTCAAAATTAAATTTTCAAAAATACGATCCTCAAACTTTGCAACCTAAAATGTAAATTTATTCCAATTTTGAAAAAAAAATTAATTTTGAAATTAATTTATGTTGCATAAGTTGTTTTTCTGTTAAATTAGATCAACCTTAAAATCAATTTTGAAAAAAATTTAAAAAATTTAAGTTACATTTTAAGTTGCAGAATTTATTTAAAATTAAAAAAATTGTATTTTTGAAAATTATTTTATAAAGTTATTAAAAAACAAAGTTGTAAAAAATGAAAAAAAACCCTTTTTTAAACAAACCAGCAATTATAGGGCCATTATCATCTCAGAAAATTCCCTCAAAAAAAAAAATTATCTCAGAAAATTATGGATTGCTCCAATGCTACTAGGCCCAACATAACATATTCTATTGTTCACCAAAATAACTAGTCGTTAGAGTTCTTCCCCAAATTTATCGATCTCTTGTTATTTCATGATTCATATATACTTACGGATTTTATTGCAAAATAATTGTTATCCAGGCTTTAATGTATGCAATAAATGCTTTCCAAACTAGTGTTTGGTACATATTTTATCAATCTAGCAGGAGGCCGGCTAATGACATGTGCAAGTGGACTTGTACAGGGCCTCAAATTTTATAGGATCCCAAAATTTTAAAAAAATATATATTATATATAGGGCTTAATGATCTTATAGTTAAGTATAGGAGAATTTTCTACAGTTAACCATTGAAATAATGACACATCATATAGTTTCTTAAATAAAAATACACATTTTTAATGCCCTGCGGGGCCCATATAAATAAAAGGTAACACTCAAATGTTTTTAAAGGTTAACTTTAGGAAATTCTCCTAAAGTTTAACTGTAGAAACATTTTTCTCTTATATATATACATAATATTTAATTGGATCATAAAAATATTTGTATTTATTTTTTAAACTGTTTAAATACCTTACAAAAAATTAACTTTAGTTTTAAATTTAACTTGAACTAATTTTCTTTTTCAATCTGTAATTTATTATTTGTTTGAAAATTAATTTTATATAAAATAATATAAACAATCGCGTACACAAGATTACTTATTTATAAAAGCATATTTATTCCTATATAATATTGTTTTTATTGATTTTTATATTAAATAAAGATAAGTAATTTTTTAAAATAATTTATTATTTTATAATTTGTAGTAAAATAACCTTTTATAAAAATATAATTTAAATTACAATAGGGGCCTCACTTTTATCTTGAACAGGATCTTCTGATGTCAAAACATCGAAAGTTACTATTTTGTGAAAAAATAATCACATATACAAAGATAACAACTCTTAAGATTAGGCCTGGCAATTTGACATGTGAACACGACACGAAACGACATGAAAAATACGGTTTTGAGTTTTAATTTTTGGTACACGAAACACGAAAGTAAACGAACACCAAATTACACGAAATATTTAGTGTCGGATATGGATTTTCATTTCGGGTACACGAAAGTACACGAAATAAAGATGTTTATAATTTACTAGTTATAGAGTTTATGTATATATTAATATTATTTTTAGAAAGATATATATTTTACGCAAAAATATACATATTTATAAGTTTTTATAGAGTTGTATTGAAATTTACATATGAAAATGTAAGATATTTTATGTATATTTCATATGAATATAATATTTATTAATAAATTTTAATTAAATTTTATTTTTAATTTTACATAATATATACACGAAACACGACACAAAAATACACAAATTCATTTCGGATAGATACAGGTTTTACATTGAAGTATACGGATTCATTTCAAGTGGATACGGATTTCACCTTCAAATACACTAAACGAAAGTACACAACATGACACGATTGATGGGTCTACTTAAGATTAATATCACAGAACATTCATGAGAATCATCATCACATGTACCATGTAATGTACGAATATTAAGTTACTAGTTTATTATTTTTCTCAAATAATTTACGGTATACAAAATTTAATCACGAAAACGTAAAGCAAATAGCAAAAAGCATCAGGAATACCTTTTACTTCTCGATTTGCGTGGTATACCTTTTAATTTTTTTGTTACATTTTCGTATATCTAACATTTGTTTTTGCAAGAGTTTTAATATTATTTGTGTTTATAGTTGTGTCCATTTTATTTGTGTATTGTTATTTCTGTTATTGCTAACGTTATGGATGCAGGAGCTGCCAATTCTTCATTTAATAAGGCCACTCAGTACATTTTATTTCCTTGTCTTGTATAATTACTCTGCATTTGTTTTGTGTGTGTTTGTTTTGATTTTTCATCTCGGGCTTGAATGTGTGTGTGCCTTGAATGTGTCTGAATTTCTAAAACATTTGTTTTAGGTTGCATCCTCGTATAGGTGTCCTAAAAAAGACTGGATCTTGTGATCTTTGTTGAGGAAATTGAGGTTGTCATATGGCAATGCCGGGTTGTACAGCAGCAGCAGGCCGAGCCCAAGAATCACCTCTGTTCTGACTGCACCATTGCGAATGACAGGATTCCAAGAACAACAATTACGAGAGACAAAATAGCAGCAGCAGCGACGCGCTGCTTGGTCGACAATCCAATTTTTTTTACTTTTGTTTTCGAATTTTAACTGAATATCAATACATATAGTAAATATTAGTTAGTTAGATGGGATACATTAACTTTTTGCAGCGCGTTACCCGGTACTTGGTCGACACTCCAATTTTTTTTTATTTTTGTTTTCGAATTTTAACTAAATATCAATATGTAGTAAATATATAATACTGAATGCTCTAAAATCATTTTGTCATTTTGTGTGAACTCCAGAAACAAGTAGGAGTATTAAAGCATGTTTGCAACCTAAAATGTAAATTTATTTCAATTTTGAAAAGAAATTGATTTTGAAATTGATTTATGTTGCATAAGTTGTTTTTCTGTTAACCTAGATCAACCTTAAAATCAATTTTGAAAAAAATAAAAAAAAATTAATTTACATCTTAAGTTGCAGAATTTATTTAAAATTAAAAAATTGTATTTTTGAAAATTATTTTATAAAGTTATTAAAAAAACAAAGTTGTAAGAAAAAGAAAAAAAAAACCTTTTTTAAACAAACCAGCAATTATAGGCCCATTATCATCTCAGAAAATTATGGATTGCTCCAATGCTACTAGGCCCAACATAACCTATTCTATTGTTCACCAAAATAACTAGTCGTTAGAGTTCTTCCCCAAATTTATCGATCTCTTGTTATTTCATGATTCATATATGCGTATTTACGGGTTTTATTGCAAAATAATTGTTATCTACGCTTTAGCGTATACAATAAATGCTTTCAAAGCTAGTGTTTGGTACATATTTTATCAATCTAGCAGTAGGCCGGCTAATGACATTTGCAAGTGGAACGCTTGCACAGGGCCTCAAATTTTATAGGGCCCCAAAATTTCAAAAGATATATATTATATATATACATAATATTTAATTTGATCATAAAAATATTTGTATTTATTTTTTAAACTGTTTAAAACCTTACAAAAAATTAACTTTCGTTTTAAATTTAACATGAACTAATTTTCTTTCTCAATCTGTAATTTATTGTTTTTTTGAAAATTAATTTTATATAAAATAATATAAACAATTGTGTTCACAAGATTACTTATTTAAAATCATATTTATTCTTATATAATATTGTTTTTACTGATTTTTATATTAAATAAAGATAAGTAATTTTTTTAAAATAATTTATTATTTTATAATTTGTAGTAAAATAACTTTTTATAAAAATATAATTTAAATTATAATAGGGGTGATGTCTAAACATCAGAAGTTACTATTTTGGGAAAAAATAATCACAGATACAAAGATAACAACTCTTAAGATTAGGCCTGGCAATTTGATATGTGACACGTGAACACGACACGAAACGACATGAAAAATACGGTTTTGGGTTTTGATTTTTGATACACGAAACACGAAAGTACATGAACACGGAATTACACGAAATATTTAGTGTCGAATATGGATTTTCATTTCGAGTACACGAAAGTACGAAATAAAGATGTTTATAATTTACTAATTATAGATTTTATGTATATATTAATTTACTAATTATAGTTAGTTAGATGGGACACAACAACTTTTTGCAGCGCGTTACCCGGTGCTTGGTCGACACTCCAAGTTTTTTTTACTTTTGTTTTCAAATTTTAACTGAATATCAATACATAGTAAATATTGAGTTAGTTAGATCGGACCATTGGATTGTTAGTTAGATGGGACACAACAACTTTTTACAGTGCGTTAAGCACCCGTGCGTTACCCGATGCTTGGTCGACACTCCAATTTTTTTACTTTTATTTTCGAATTTTAACTGAATATCAATACGTAGTAAATATATAGTACTGAATGTTCTAAAATCATTTTGTCATTTTGTGTGAACTCCAGAAACAAGTAGAGTATTAAAAGCATGTTTGCCCCCTTAAAACTAACTAAGTTACTTATTTCAAAAGAAAAATAAGTATTTATATATTTTTTGTAAAAATAAATGTTTATGGGGAGTTTAATATTCATTATCATATAATTTACTTATTTCAGAAAAAAGTATATTTTACGTATTTTTTTATAGAATAAGTAACTTATTTCTGAAAAATAAGGTAAGCCAAACCGGGCCTAAATTTTACTTAGAAATTGAAAGACGTAAATCTATACTATTATATAAAAGTCGAAATATTAAAAGTAAATAAAGCAAGTTTGAAAATGAGATATTTTAGTTATAAAATATAGAAAAGATATTACCTTTTAGATGAAAAAAGTAATCAGTTAGTTATTAGTAATTATAATATTATTAATTTATTTCATTAAATCGGACGACCCATGATATTTTATCTAACTAAAATTTCTCTTTTTTTAAAAATACTACGAGAAATTTTGTTTAATATAATTACTATTAATTAATCGATCAATTATCTTTTTCAACCAAAATATGTTACCTTTTTTTTTCTCTAACTAAAATCTATCTTTTAGCTAAAACGTATCATCTTTTCTATATTTTCTAACTAAAATCACTCTTTCTCTAGAAATATCACGGGCAACAATTTTATTTAGTAAAATAACATAATTAAATTATAATTGCTATAAACTAATCAATTACCTTTTTCACCTAAAACATGCCCATGATATTTTATCTAACTAAAATTTTTCATTTTTTAAAAACACTACGAGCAATTTTGTTTAATATAATTACTATTAATTAATCGATCAATTACCTTTTTCAACCAAAATATGTTACCTTTTTTCTTTTCTCTAACTAAAATATCTCTTTTCAGCTAAAACGTATCATCTTTTCTATATTTTCTAACTACAATCCATCTTTTTCGACAAATATCACGGGCAACATTAATTTCTCCTTTTCTAAAAAAACTATGAGCAATTTTATTTAGTAAAGTAACATAATTAAATTATAATTACTATAAACCAATCAATTACCTTTTTCACCTAAAACATGTCACCTTTATTTTCACGTTACCTTTTCTATTTCCTCTAACTAACATCTCTCATTTTCCAATTATATCACAGTCGATTCTATTTAATAAATAAAATTATAAAATTATAATACTAATAATTAATCAATTACCTTTTTCAGCTAAAACGTATCATCTTTTCTATATTTTTTAATCCCTCTTTTTCTAGACATATCACGCGCAACATTAATTTCTCATTTTCTAAAAACACTACGAGCAATTTTATTTAGTAAAATAACATAATTAAATTATAATTACTATAAATTATTTAATTACCTTTTTCACCTAAAACATGTCACCTTTTTAATTTTCAACTAACCTTTTCTATTTTCCCTAACTAAAATCTCTCTTTTTCCAATTATATCACATGCGGTTCTATTTAATAAAATAAAATAATAGTATTATAATTCTAATAATTAACCGATTACCTTTTTCAACTAAGACCTATTATCTTTTCTATATTTTCTAACTACAATCCCCCTTTTCTTAGAAATATCACGGATAACATTTATATAATTATTATCAAATCATCTTACTGAAAAATTTGAGTCATTCATGTTTTAAAAAAAATTAATTCAAAATATCTATACTATTATATAAAAGTCGAAACAAGTTTTGTTGATCGGTTAGTCAGTACCGTACGGTACCTGTTGATTTTACTTATTTACCCTTACTTAATTACAGATAAAATCCATCCTACTTGTTAGGAATATGTTGTACTTGATGATAACTTCACAATCAATCAAATTGTATAAGGTTTTGTAGCTGTCAACGGATGAGGATTTATAACTCTATCCGTTGACAGGTAGCTCATCAAGGATGAGGTTTTGTAGCATACTGCAGTATCTCTATGTTATCAGTTGATAGTGTTTTTATCCACAGTCATGTTGACCATCAACGGATAGGCAGAATAGGGTAGCCAATTGTAAATAAGTTATGCTATGTAATTATGTCTAAGTGAAAGTGTATCAACAGATGAAGACAAAACTCTATCAACGGATACAACTCAAATCCACTCTATCAACGGATACAGCTCAAGTCTCAATATCAACGGATACCGCTCAATACATCATCAACGGATGTCAGTGTACAATATCAACGGATAATCATTGACACTGTCTTCTATGATTAGCTGGGGATTAGCAGTTGATAAGGACATGTTTTGACTGACTGATCACATGGGTTGATAGTAGATACAAAAACAGTATGGCAGCCATACTTTGGAAACACAGAAGAAAGAAGCATTCCGTTTACACTATGAATACAAGAAAGGTGCAGGAGACATGTCTGAACACAAGGACAACCTTTCGGCTACATGTGTATTTGGAGTGTAGTAGCAAGTCAACTAGAATTAGATTAATATTATCTTATTCCAGTAGTACTTGTAAAACTTGGGATTTATAACCAAGTGTAGCAACTCTTTGTAAGTTAAGAAAACAGATACATTTTGCTTATGGTTTTTATTGAATATTCTTAGAAAGCAAAGAGTTGTAAAACAGAAGCTGTGTACATTTGTATCACAAAGTTTTCTTCGAATAAAAGCTTCAGGTGGTGCATTTAACCACCTGATTTTTATGTGTTTGTGCATTAATCTTTTTACAAGCAATTATCTAAGTATGGATTTCTGGAGTTCTTATCAGAAATTTATAAATATCAAGAATTGTATTCAACCCCCCCTTCTACAATTATACAAGTGTGTAATCTGGGAATAACAATTGGTATCAAAGCTTGCTTCTAACATATTTGAAGTTTAAAGATCAACACACTTCCAACATGTCTAAGAAGGATTATGGAGTAAAGATTCCAGTTCTTGATAGAGAAAATTACTTTCACTGGAAAGTAAAAATGCGTCTACATCTCTCGTCTATTGATGAGGGCTTTGTGGATTGCATTGACAAGGGTCCTCACGTTCCAATGAAGACTGCAACAAGAGTTGGCCTGGCCGAAGGTGTGCCTGACACTCTCATTCCCAAACCTTTTTCTGAGTGGAGTCTTGAAGATATTACAGAATTCCACAAAGACAAAAAGACCATGAATATTCTGTTCAATGGTCTAGAAACAGACATGGTTGACAATGTTATTAACTGTACTACCGCCAAGGAAGTATGGGACACTGTTCAAACCCTGTGTGAAGGAACAGAACAGGTAAGGGAAAACAAGATGCAACTACTAATCCAACAGTATGAACATTTTCACTTTAAGAGTGGAGAAACATTGAATGATACATTTAGTAGATTTCAAAAGCTACTAAATGGTTTGAAACTGTATGAAAGAATCTATCAAGTTAAAGATTCTAATCTCAAATTTCTGAGATCACTGCCCAAGGAATGGAAGCCAATGACTGTTTCTCTAAGAAACACTCAAGAGTACAAGACATTTACTCTTGAAAGGCTCTATGGAACCTTAAAGACCTATGAGCTGGAAATGGAGCAGGATGAAGAGATTAAGAAGTCTCAAAAGAAAAGTGGGTCAGTTGCACTTGTTGCCAACTTGGAGCAAAAGGAGGAAAGAACAGAAACTGCTAGTTCTACACCAAACAGGGAGGTTTGTAAAGGTAGAGCAGAATCAAGCAGGAGTAAGGAAAAGGTGTCTGAGGAATTGAATGTTCTTCAGCAGGATGAATTGGATGAGATAGATGAGCACTTAGCTTTTCTATCTAGGAGATTCTCTAAGCTGAAATTCAAGAGAAACTCTGGGGTGGCCAAGCCATTTAACAAGGATTTTTCCACAAGCAACTATGTGGATAAATCCAAAATTAAATGCTACAATTGTGGAATTGCTGGTCACATGATAAGTGAATGCAGGAAACCTAGATCTGAGAACAAGGGAAAGTCAACTGAGGCTGTTGACTATAAGAAGAAATATTTTGATCTTCTCAGGCAGAAAGGAAAGGCATTCTTGACCCAAGAGTATGACTGAGCTGTTGATGACAATCATTCTGATGATGATGTTGAGTTAGTCAACCTTGCTTTAATGGCTGATTCTGGAGAGCAGGAAGCAAGTTCAGCTAGCAATCAGGTATTTTCTACTAATCTCTCTGAGCTCACCAAAGAGGAATGCAATAGTGTTATAGATGAAATGTCTACTGAACTATATCACTTAAGTGTTACTCTTAAATCACTTACTAAAGAGAACAATAGGATTAAAGAGTCTAATCTGTTTTTAAGTGATAGAAATGCTGCTCTAGAAACTCAATTTCTAGAATTTGAGAAAATGAGAATTGATTGCAATAATGCTAAAAGTGAACTTGAAGCTGTGTTAAAAAGAGAACTGATTTTAAAAGACCAGCTTGAAAAGGAACAAGGGATAATTGCTAAATTTCAAAGTTGTAGGAATATTTCTCAAAACATAATAGAAGTTCAGGGAATAGAATCGTTTGTGAAGGATACCTGGACTCAAAAGAAAAAGGAGCTAGAACCTGGCCTTGAGGATCTAGAGACTATTTGTGAATCAATGGATAGTGATCATCCGTTGACAGATGAACCGTCAACGGATGAGAGGTATCCGTCGACTAACAAAAAGTTTGTTAGTAAGAAGGAACTCAGGAAACTGGATATCAAGTATGGTTCGGTCAACAAGAATTTTGTTAGTGGTGAGTGCAGCAAAACCAAATCCAGTGGGAAGGCTAAGGCAGGTGATTTACACAACAAAAAGGCTGTTGGTAAATCAGATAATGAAAAGGTAGAAATTGAGGATAAAAAGAAAAAGAACAGAAATGGTAAGATAGGCATCAACAAGAAAAACAATTACTCTCCTGACAAGTTTGCTCCTAGGAAAACTTGTAGTAATTGTAATAGTGTCAATCATCTATCTTCTAATTGCAAGATTGTCAACAAGGCTCCTGTTCATGTACCTCAACCAATGCCATGTATGCCTGCAATGCCTGGTTTGTATCAAAATGCTAGTTTCTCAAATCCATATGTGAACATGCCATATGTGTCTAATCCTTACTTTCAATCTATGAATGTGCCACAAATGTCATGGAACATACCTAACATGAATAATATGTATGCCAATTTTCCACACATGCATGCATCAAATATTCATGCAAATGAGCATTTGTCAAACCCCATCACTCAAGCATCTACACCTAAGTTGAAGAATGCTAAGAGTGCAAAATCAAAGGCTAACAAGAAAGGACCCAAGGAAGCTTGGGTACCAAAATCAACTTGATCTATTTTTGAAATATGTGCAGGGAAACAGAAGGAATCTATGGTACCTAGACAGTGGATGCTCTAGGCACATGACTGGAGATTCAACCCTGCTCACAGAGTTCAAGGAAGGAGCTGGCCCTAGAATTACCTTTGGAGATGACAGCAAAGGATATACTAAGGGATATGGCCTGATTTCAAAAGACAATGTCATCATTGAAGAAGTGGCTTTAGTTGAAGGTTTGAAGCACAATTTTTTGAGTGTCAGTCAGATTTGTGACAAAGACTATGAAGTAAAGTTCACAAAAGAAGCCTGTGTTGTTTCTGCCAAGGAAGACAACGATGTGGTATTGACAGGCTTTAGAAAAGGAAATGTTTACATAGCTGACTTCAATTCAGCATGCTCAGAATCCATTACTTGTCTCTTCAGCAAAGCAAGTAAGGATGAGAGTTGGCTATGGCATAAGAAGCTGTCACATTTGAATTTTAAAGTTATGAATGATTTGGTAAGAAAGGATCTTGCTAGAGGAATTCCTCAATTGGAGTTTGTCAGAGATGGACTGTGTGATGCCTGCCAATTAGGGAAACAAAAGAAATCATCCTTCAAAAGCAAGACAGAGGCATCCATTGTTAAGCCTCTTCAATTGCTGCATATGGACTTATTTGGTCCAGTAAATGTCATGTCTATTTCAAAGAAGAAATACTTTCTGGTGATTGTAGATGATTTTTCTAAGTTCACATGGACCTTCTTCCTGCACTCCAAGGATTGTGCAAGTGAAATCATCATCAATCACCTCAGAATACTAAACAATGGTTCTGAAGACAGAGTACAAAGAATCAGGAGTGACAATGGTACTGAATTCAAGAATTCCACAATGAAGATTTTCTGTGAAGAGAATGGAATTGTCCATGAGTTTTCTGCTTCCAGAACACCTCAACAAAATGAGGTTGTTGAAAGGAAAAACAGAACTCTCATTGAAGCAGCTAGAACAATGTTAAGTGATCAAGGTTACCAACATATTTCTGGGCTGAAGCTGTCAACACTGCATGCTTTACTCAGAATATTTCCTTGGTCAATCAAGCTAGAGGAATGACTCCTTATCAGTTATTAACCAACAAGAAACCAACTTTAGCTTTCCTACATGTCTTTGGATGTAAGTGTTTTGTGCTAAGGAATCATGGAGATAACTTGAGCAAATTTGAAGCAAAGGCAGATGAAGCTATTTTCGTTGGATATGCAGCAGGGAAATCCTACAAGGTCTACACTCTAAGAACCAACATTGTTATGGAATCTGTACATGTTGTGTTTGATGATCAAAAGATTCTAGGCCTAAATGATGAAGGTTTCCATGAAAAGTTGGAATTTGAGAATAAAGTTGAAGGAAGAATGTACTATGATGATGATGATGAGGAAAGTGAAGATCATGACCACAGAGATCCACCTAGAGCTGTTATACAAACTAGAAGTGATGCTTACACTGAAAATGAAGCATCCGTTGACAGTCATTCTGCAACATCCGTTGACAGTCATTCTGCAACATCCGTTGACAGTCATTCTGCAACATCCGTTGACACTATTAGAGATGCATCCGTTGACAGAGATTTTCAAACATCCGTCGACAGGCAAAATGATGCATCCATTGACAGTCAACTTCATAATTCAGCAAGGACAACAAACTCAGGGGGAGTTTCTCAAGGTCAAAATTCAATGCTAAATCAACATGATCATGCTCATGAAAATGAAGCAACCTCATCAAGATCAAACCTTCCACCTGCAAGAAAATGGACTAGAGATCATCCATTTGAGTTAATCATTGGTGAATCAAATTTAAGAGTCCAAACTAGGAGGGCCACTCAAGCAGAATGTCTATACAGTAGCTTCCTGTCTCAAGAGGAACCTAAGAAGGTGGAAGATGCCCTTCTAGATCCAGATTGGGTGTTAGAAATGCAAGAAGAGCTAAACCAATTTGAGAGAAATAAAGTATGGAAACTTGTGCCCAAACCTGATGATAGAAGTGTCATAGGTACTAAATGGGTTCTCAAGAATAAGACAGATGAAAATGGCATAATTGTGAGGAATAAAGCTAGATTAGTGGCAAAAGGCTACTCTCAAGAAGAAGGAATAGATTTTGATGAAACTTTTGCTCCAGTGGCAAGACTTGAGGCAATAAGAATCTTTCTAGCCTATGCAGCACATGCCAATTTCAAAGTCTATCAGATGGATGTCAAAAGTGCCTTTCTAAATGGGGAACTGGAAGAAGAGGTCTATGTCCATCAACCTCCTGGCTTTGAGGATCCAGAATTTCCAGGATATGTATATCTTCTCATGAAAGCACTTTATGGTTTGAAGCAAGCACCAAGAGCCTGGTATGACACTCTATCTCAATTTCTTTTGGAGAACCACTTCACTAGAGGTACAGTAGATAAAACCTTATTTCATAGGACTATTAATGGCTCTTCAATACTTGTTCAAATCTATGTAGATGATATTATTTTTGGGTCTACAGATGAGAAGTTTTGCAAAAAGTTTGCCAAACTTATGCAAAGTAGGTATGAAATGAGCATGATGGGTGAATTAACTTACTTTCTTGGCCTACAAGTAAAGCAAGTTAATGAGGGCATTTTCATAAGTCAAACAAAATATATTTATGATCTCTTAAAGAAATTTGACTTAATGGATTGTACATCTGCTAAAACACCTATGACCAATGCAACTAAGCTTGAGTTGCATGCTAAGGAAAAGTCTGTGGACATCTCAAGCTATAGAGGCATGGTAGGTTCACTTCTATACGTAACAGCTAGTAGACCTGATATAATGTTTTCTACTTGTCTTTGTGCTAGATTTCAAGCTGATCCTAGAGAGTCTCACTTAATAGCTATTAAAAGAATTTTCAGGTATCTCAAGGGAACACCAAACCTTGGCATTTGGTACCCAAAAGAATCTGGTTTTGATCTAACTGGCTATTCAGATGCAGATTATACAGGTTGCAGAGTTGATAGTAAAAGTACTACAGGTTCCTGTCAATTTCTAGGAAACAGGCTTGTTTCATGGTTCAGTAAGAAACAAAACTCAGTCTCCACTTCTACAGCTGAAGCTGAGTACATTGCTGCTGGAAGCTGTTGTGCACAGATTCTATGGATGAGAAATCAACTCATTGACTATGGTCTAAAAGTTGAGAAGATTCCAATTTTCCGTGACAACACAAGTGCTATTGCCATCACAGGGAATCCAGTGCAACATTCGAGAACCAAGCACATTGACATCAAATACCACTTCATTAGAGAACATGTGATGAATGGTACAGTAGAAATGCACTTTGTGCCAAGTGAAATGCAGCTTGCAGATATCTTCACCAAGCCTCTTGATGAATCCACATTCACAAGATTGGTAGGTGAGCTAGGTATGCTTAACTTGTCATAATTCCTAGTGATATTTGTTTTCACTGCATTGAATCTAGAAATGTGTTTTGATTTACTTCAAAGTTAAAACTTTCAGAAAAATTTTCTGCAGAAATTTTGTCTAAGGCAAAATTATCTTATCAACGGATATCCTTTTATCCGTTGATAGTATAAACACATTACTAGATTTTCGCATGTCAACGGGTAACAGGCTATCCACGTCATCAACGGATAAACTGTATCTCAACCGTTCATTCTATATCCGTTGATATACATTTTTTTTATAACCGTTGGTAACCGTGTATATCTAATCATGGCTGTACTTATTTTCTTTTCATTTATTATCTGACAGTTACTTTTGACCAATGGAGTAATTACTTTTAATTATTTCATTTTTAATTCTTGAAAAATATAAAAGGCTGACTTGTACTCTCACATCTCACTTTTATTCATTTTCAAGCATATCAAAAGTTAACTGCATCTTCTTCTCTAAAACTCTCTGTAACCAAAGTTCAAACACTTCAATGGCGCCCATTGTTAAGATGATGTCCTCCACTGGGTTTACCTATGAGAAGAACAATTTCGCGGCCTTTGTTGACACAGTGAATGCTCCAGAAGCTTACCACACTTTGATGAGTTTCGTGAAGAAATGCAAACTGTCATATGCTATGACTGCCACCACTCCCTTAATCCACGAGGTAATTGAAGAAATGTGGACATCTGCTGAGTACAATGGCACAGACGGTACAATTTCTTTTTTTTTAAAGGGTAAAAACTATGTAGTTAATTCTGATGTAATAACTGCTTGTTTAAAATTGCCTGAGAATAACTGTCTGAAAGTACCCACTGATGCTGAAATTGTTGCCATACTTAATTCTATTAATTATGCCGTTAGTACTGAAAACTTAGGGAAAATTGTTAGGAAAGGAATGGTTAAAGAATGGAGCTATTTCTGTGATGCCTTCATTAAAACCTTTTCAGGCAAAATTAGTAATTTTGATGCTGTTACCCAGTCCATGCTAACTATGATGTGTATGCTCTTAAATGATAAATTCTATAATTTTGGCACATTAGTTATGTATGAGATAGCTGCAAAGTTAGGTAAAAAGGAAACTAGGAGCAAGAATATCTACTTTGCTAGATTTTTAATGCTCTTACCACTGCATGTATCTGAGAATGAGCTATCCATTGCTAACCCGGATAGCAAGTTCCAATGTTTTGTTCAGGAGAAGAGAGTCTTAAGTGACCTAATTCGAATGAACCTCAATGCAGGAGTACAATTGGTATATCTACCAAATGTTCAGGTAACCATTTCTAACTCTGAAACCCCTATCTCCAACCCCCAAATTTCTTTGCCTTCTAGTGTCACAATGGAGTCTGTAGTTGTGACCAAACAGGCTCCTACCAAATTGACCAAATCCAGAGTTCCAAAATCACATTCTAATAAGCAAACCTCAAGTGTCTCTCAAAAGACACCTGTTGTAAAATCTACCAAAACTCTTGAGGGGAGTGTGAAGGTGGTAGTGAGTGGTGAGGGACAGGGTGAACATCAAAGAAGCCCTAAGGATAAGGAAGGAGAGATGAGTGCAACCACCATTTCAGTCTCTCAAAAGACTGCTAATGTAACTACAAGCCAAATTCTAGTTACACTCTCTCAACAGAGTGTGACTACTGAATCAAGTTCCCCACAAGGAACACTGCACAAGAGGGTTAGAGAAACAAATAGCCCACTCTCCAAAACCTATGGAAGAAGAGTGAAATCTAAAACCACAGGGGAATCACAGGGTGCACACACAGTACAGGAAACTGTACCTTCTCAAACTCAGTTTGATGTGGCTTCAATAAATGTGGAGTCACAGCCCCTTGATCTTAATCTTCAAATTGATACACATTACAATCCACCATCACCAACTCCATCTCTGGATGTGGATATGATATCTACATCAATTCCTGATTCTCCATCTTTAAGATTCTTGGAGAAGCCCCACTCTGCAATTGGTGGTCATCATCTTTTAGATGATTTGTTGGACCATCAATCTTCCCTTCCAGAATTCTCAACACAGACTGTGGCCTCGAACTTAAAATCAATCTCCACAGATTCAGTGTTGGTTTTCTCTTCAACGGATAAAATTATTCCTTCCTCAACGGATATCCTTCATCCGTTGATAAGTGTTTCTCCATCAACGGATGCGCCTCTGTCTAGCCATCCGTTGATAGCTATAACTGCTCCATCAACGGATATTCCTTATCCGTTGATAACTCACTCTACCACTGCTATATCTGACATTCCTGTGTCAAGTGTGGAGGAGTTCTCAGTAATTGAAACACTTTTAGGATTGAGGGAAGGGAGTGAGAGGCTGCCTTGTGAGCAGGCAAAAGGAGAGCTAAATAATGAGAGGCTGGCCATTTCTTCCGGTCAGGCAAAAGGAGAGACTGAGAGTTCCACCTTAGTAGGTGAAGGTGAGGGTGTGAGAGGTGTGAGCCAAGGGGAGCCCTTGATGCAAGAAAAGAGAGATGAGAGGAGAGAAGGGACTACAGGAGAAATAAGGATGGAAGAAGCAGCCATTGCTAGTGAGTCAATGGAGGTTGAGGATGCAGCCAAGGAAATGGAATTTCAAAGAGAATATCAGTCCATGATTGACTCCATTTCTTTGGATGCTGAAACCTTTACTCACCCTGTTCCTGCCTATCAAATTCTGGCACAACAGGGCAATGTGGAAGCAGAGGAGGCAATGCACCTAGTGCACACCTCACAGTCTCTACTTAGAGCTAAGGAATCTTTAGAAGCTCTGCCAACCATTGCTGAGAGTGAAGAATTTGAAGATTCTGAAGATGAAGACAGCCAGAGCCCTGAAGATGAAGGTGGTAGCAGTATTCATGATTTTAAATTTGCTCAAAACTACACCTATCATCAACTTGATGTGGAAATCATAAGGCAATATAAATCTGCCCTGGCTGAGCACCCAGAAGCAGATCCACAGAGAAAGGTTATTCTTCAGCAGGTAATTGACTCCCTTAAGTTACAAAAGATGCAAATGGTGATTCAGAGATCCAACTTAGAGGAGGTCAAACAAGAAATCAAGGATGTGAAGATCTCTGTGGATTCCAAGTTAGAGCAACTAGCTCCTACAGCCACTCAGAGGGTGTTGCAACAAAGGTTCATCAAAGAAGACAACCTGGCTAAGTCTGTGCAACTACTCAACTCAAGAGTGGAAAAGATGGAATCCCAGATGGAGCAATTTCTTCAACATCAAAAACTGCAAACCCAACTGCTAGAAAAGTTAGTTGCAGCCCCAACTTCTAGTCAAACCCTTGATGCTAACAAAAAGGGGTAGAAAGTGGCAGAGGCTGTGGCAACTACAAGTCAAATCTTAATTTCTAAAAGAAGGGAAGCAGCAAGTGAGGGGGAGCAGCAGCCTACCATAGTGGTCAATTCACAGGACTTCATTGTCACAGCTTCCCCCAGCAAATCCAAACCGGTACAAGTAGCTCTATCTGAAGAGTTTGATTTCTCAAACTTGACAGAAGAGGAAAAGCTAGCCAAGATTGAAGCCCTGCAAAGGAAGAAAGAGGAGAACAATGAAAGAATAATGAGGACAGAAAGATTGATCAATGCATCTATTGTATCAAATCTGTTCTCTAGCCAAACCTCAGCTCCAACAATATCTACTACAATTCTGAAGGTGCTCACTCCAGCAATTGTGGCTCCTACATTCTATGATGCTGAGCCTTCTCATGTTAAAGAATTTGAACCCTACATCAAAGCAAGACCCTACTCACCACCAAAACCAAATGGGAAGAACAAGTTACAACTGGACTTTCCATTTCCCAAGGATGATGAAGAGAAGCTGATGGGTAAGCAAATTAAGGAATTCAAGGAGAAGACTAACAGTTGTGTAAGAGAATGGATGGCTGTAATCATAAGGAATGGAAAAGTTCTAAACATATCCAACAGCCATCCTAGATTTGTTGAAGCCAAGAGAGAAGAGACTTCAAGGCTGCTAAGAGAATCTCAACCAAGCACTGAATATAAATATGAAAACTCAGATGAGAAGCAAGCAAGGCTGGCTCAAGAGTTAATGGATGAGGTAGAGGATGAAATGAGGGAACCTGAGAAAGTCCCCAAATCCAAAAGGAAAGGGAAATCAGTCCCCAAATCCAAATCTAAGAGAATGAAATCAAAGGCAAGGAGGCCTGTCTCTCCAGAAATTGAAAACAAGGAGACAGTTGGCTCATCACAACCTACTTCTGTAAAAGTATTCAACCCAGCTGTGAATTTCCATGGAGATCCTATAGTACCTAAAGAGGAACCAATGAATCTTGACTCCATTGAGGTTCCTTCATTCTTGCTGAAGCCTCAACAGAAGCCTATACAGAAGAAAAGGATACCAAGTAAGCAACCTTCAAAGGAACCAATTCAAGTTGCTAGGGTACCTGCTATTGTTAGGCAGCCAATCTTGGAAAACAAGGATGATTTTATCTATCAGGCAGATATTGAAGAATACTCTGGCATGAATCTTTATCTGGATGAATTGTCAGAAGTAAGAGGGATTGACAAATATAAACATTTGCCTGGGAGATTGGTCTTTGTATACAAGGGAGGAAAGGAAAGGACATGGCCACTACAAAGGGTTCTTGGAGAAAATTATCAGACCTTAACCAAAGTGTTCTCTGCAATCAAGAGATACACAGGGTTCTCCAAGATAGCAAAAGGGGAGATACTGGACAGAATAGAACAAATAAGGAGGGAATGGAACTCACCATCAAGTCTACCAAGGAAGATGAAGATCAAATACAATGGACAGAAAATCCACCTTCAACCCTTCTGGATGATGGAGTTCAGGGATGAAGATGGTAACAGGAGATTCTTCAGGTTAGAAGACC
The DNA here is from genome assembly GCA_036435485.1 of Saposhnikovia divaricata. Lineage (NCBI taxonomy): Eukaryota > Viridiplantae > Streptophyta > Magnoliopsida > Apiales > Apiaceae > Saposhnikovia > Saposhnikovia divaricata. The sequence continues at coordinate 213,781,480 of CM071599.1, forward strand.
AACTACCAAAGGCTAGTTCTCAATACCTGAGATGGTTACAACAAAAGCTAAATCCAAAGGTTGATGAAGAAGATGTCTTCTATAGGCAACTCAAAATACAGATTGAGTCCAACTCTGCCAAAGAAGGAAAATCAAGGGTGATGCCAACAAGAGAAAAGAAATAGTCTTAATCTGCTCAGTCTAGAGGAGTACTTCTCTGTAAATTTCTCAAACTTTCAATTTTTAATTTTTGTAGCTTAATACAATTTTTGCATTGTTCTATATATATCTTTAGGAATGTTTTGTTATCATCAAGGTCCTGAATTTATGCTTTATTGCCATCAAGTATAAATTGGGGGAGATTGTTAGGAATATGTTGTACTTGATGATAACTTCACAATCAATCAAATTGTATAAGGTTTTGTAGCTGTCAACGGATGAGGATTTATAACTCTATCCGTTGACAGGTAGCTCATCAACGGATGAGATTTTGTAGCATACTGCAGTATCTCTATGTTATCAGTTGATAGTGTTTTTATCCACAGTCATGTTGACCATCAACGGATAGGCAGAATAGGGTAGCCAATTGTAAATAAGCTATGCTATGTAATTCTGTCTAAGTGAAAGTGTATCAACAGATGAAGACAAAACTCTATCAATGGATACAACTCAAATCCACTCTATCAACGGATACAGCTCAAGTCTCAATATCAACGGATACCGCTCAATACATCATCAACGGATGTCAGTGTACAATATCAACGGATAATCATTGACACTGTCTTCTATGATTAGCTGGGGATTAGCAGTTGATAAGGACATGTTTTGACTGACTGATCACATGGGTTGATAGTAGATACAAAAACAGTATGGCAGCCATACTTTGGAAACACAGAAGAAAGAAGTATTCCGTTTACACTATGAATACAAGAAAGGTGCAGGAGACATGTCTGAACACAAGGACAACCTTTCGGCTACATGTGTATTTGGAGTGTAGTAGCAAGTCAACTAGAATTAGATTAATATTATCTTATTCCAGTAGTACTTGTAAAACTTGGGATTTATAACCAAGTGTAGCAACTCTTTGTAAGTTAAGAAAACAGATACATTTTGCTTAGGGTTTTTATTGAATATTCTTAGAAAGCAAAGAGTTGTAAAACAGAAGCTGTGTACATTTGTATCACAGAGTTTTCTTCGAATAAAAGCTTTAGGTGGTGCATTTAACCACCTGATTTTTATGTGTTTGTGCATTAATCTTTTTACAAGCAATTATCTAAGTATAGATTTCTGGAGTTCTTATCAGAAATTTATAAATATCAAGAATTGTATTCAACCCCCCCTTCTACAATTATACAAGTGTGTAATCTGGGAATAACACTACTAACTAATCAATTTTTTTTCAGGTTAAACATAATATTTTTGGAAAGAATAGATTTGGAAAAATTAGAAAATGTAGGAGAAATTGCCCAAACTACACCACATTTTTGTGGAAACTGCCCGAAATACCGATATCCAAACGCGCCTGCCCTTTTTGACCACGGACTACGCATGTCCAGCATGCGTAGGTTGAGATACACATTCAGCATTGCGCATCACAGGATACGCATCTCCAAGTTGCGTATTGACGTTAGCTGATGTCATTATTCAAATTGCAGCTCCGGCGTCTCAGGCGAGCTCAAGTCGCCACTTCTTTCGCCTGCCCGCATTCTCCTTCCACCGGTTGCCTCCACCAAACCTGAGGACATACAAACGATGTCCAGACCTCCCTCTCCCTTTCCCCCCTTTATCTGTTAATTTTCGACCCCGCAGGGGCCTGTATGAACAGATCGGAAAGATAATTGGAAAATAAGTTCGGTTTTGGGGCTTTTAAATCCGGGAAACAAAATGGAAAATGAATTAGATAGGATTGTAGAGGGGAAAAGGGCCATCATTTTGGTGTGTAGTATGCTAGTGAACTATGCCTGGAAAGGATTGTAAAAAGTGGTCGAAGTTTTGGTCGGAATATGTTCTCCGACATAGCTGGGAAGACGATGACGGTGCTTCATATACGCATCTTACAGATGCGTATTCCCCTACACGCATTGAACAAATGCATATTCGCGGTATTGTTCCTGGAATTCAGAGTCGCAGTTAACAAAGTTCACGCACAGAAATCATGCGTATAGGCTGACAAAGTAAACTCCAAATGCGTATAGCATGTACGCATTTTCAAAATGCGTGGCCCATGGGTAAAAAGGGCGGACAATTCTGAATATAGGTGTTTTGGGCAGATGGAAATAAAATATGGGTATTCTGGTTTTTCACCCAAAATGTAGTAGCTGAAAAAGAAGTAAAAAAGCAAGTTTTGGACAGAATAGACTTTAGTTAGAAAATATAATAACCGAAAAAAAAGTAAAAAAAAGTAAGTTTGAAAAAGATATTAAAATATAAAAAGATATTACCTTTTAGCTTAAAAAAGTAATCATTTAGTTATTAGTAATTATAATATAATTAGTTTACTTCATTAAATTAGATGACCCATGATTTTTTATTTAACTAAAATTTCTCTTTTTTTAAAAATACTATGAGAAATTTTGTTTAATATAATTATTATTAATTAATCGATCAATTACCTTTTCCAACCAAAATATGTTACCTTTTTTCTTTTCTCCAACTAAAATCTCTCTTTTTAGCTAAAACGTATCATCTTTTCTTTGTTTTCTAACTAATATTCCTCCTTTTCTAGAAATATCACGGGCAACAATAATTTCTCATTTTCTAAAAAACTACGAGAAATTTTAGTTAGTAAAATAACGTATTTAAATTATAATTACTATAAACTAATCAATTATCTTTTTCACCTAAAACATGCACATGATATTTTATCTAACTAAAATTCCTCTTTTTTTAAAAACACTACGAGCAATTTTGTTTAATATATTTACTATTAATTAATCGATCAATTACCCTTTTCAACCAAAATATGTTACCTTTTTTTTTTCTCTAACTAAAATCTCTCTTTTCAGCTAAAACGTATCAGCTTTTCTATATTTTCTAATTAAAATCCCTCTTTTTCTAGAAATATCACGGGTAACATTAATTTCTCCTTTTCTAAAAAACTATGAGTAATTTTATTTAGTAAAGTAACATAATTAAATTATAATTACTATAAACTAATCAATTACCCTTTTCACCTAAAACATGTCACCTTTTTAATTTTCACGTTACCTTTTCTATTTTCTGTAACTAAAATCTCTCCTTTTTCAATTATCTATTTTCTGTAACTAAAATCTCTCCTTTTTCAATTATATCACGTGCCGATCTATTTATTAAAATAAAAAAATAAAATTATAATACTAATAATTAATCGATATCTTTTTCAGCTAAAACGTATAATTTTTTCTATATTTTTTAATCCTTCTTTTTCTAGACGTATCACACGCAACATTAATTTCTCCTTTTCTAAAAACACTACAAGTAATTTTATTTAGTAAAATAACAGAATTAAATTATAATTAGTATAAATTAATTAATTATCTTTTTCACCTAAAACATGTCACCTTTTTAATTTTCACCTTACCTTTTCTATTTTCTCTAACTAAAATCTCTCATTTTCCAATTATATCACGTGCGGTTCTATTTAATAAAATAAAATAATAGTATTATAATACTAATAATTAACCGATTATCTTTTTCAACTAAAACCTATCATCTTTTACATATTTTCTAACTATAATCCCCTTTTTTAGAAATATCACGGATAACATTTATATAATTATTATGAAATCATCTCATTGAAAAATTTAAGTCGTTCATATTTTAAAAAAACTTATTCAAATTAATGAAAAATATATTCATATAATATTGCAAGTACAGGCTTTCGAACATGAGCAGTTGCCCTGTTACTTTGACTCTTCACCATTCTCATCATTACGTGCTGCACCAGATAGCAACAGAAGAACTGTTGTAGCAAATGTGAACCTGCAAAATGATTTCACATACAAGCTCATCAAAATTACTCGTTGTAGAACAATCCTTTATAGTGGTGGGATCATTGATATTCAGTTAAAATTCGAAAACAAAAGTACTACATATTTGATATTAAGTAGTAAATTTTACTTAGAAATTCAAAGACGTAAATTTTACTTTGAAACTGAAAGACGTAAATGTAAATTGAAAGACGTAAATCGAAAAAATATTATTTTCTAAGTAATAATATTTTTGCAACTTTTTGCAACGTTACCCGGTGCTTGGTCGATACTCCAATTTTTTTTACTTTTGTTTTCGAATTTTAACTGAATATCAATATGTAGTAAATATTAGTTAGTTAGATGGGACAAAACAACTTTTTGCAGCGCGTTACCCGGTGCCTGGTCGACACTCCAATTTTTTTTACTTTTGTTTTCGAATTTTAACTGAATATCAATACGTAGTAAATATTGAGTTAGTTAGATGGGACCATTGGATTGTTAGTTAGATGGGACACAGCAACTTTTTGCAGCACGTTACCCGGTGCTTGGTCGACATTCCAATTTCTTTTACTTTTATTTTCGAATTTTAACTGAATATCAATATGTAGTAAATATATAGTACTGAATGCTCTAAAATCATTTTGTCATTTTGTGTGAACTCCAGAAACAAGTAGGAGTATTAAGAGCATGTTTGCGTCCTTAAAACCAACTAAGTTACTTATTTCAAAAAAAAATATGTATTTATATATTTTTTGTAAAAATAAATGTTTATGGGGAGTTTAATATTCATTATCTTGTAAAAATAAGTTACTTATTTCAGGAAAAAAAAATATTTTACGTACTTTTTTCTAGAATAAGTAAATTATTTCTGAAAAATAAGGTAAGCCAAACCGGGCATAAATTTAATTAGAAATTGAAAGAAGTAAATTTTACTTAGAAACTGAAAGACCTAAATTTTATTTTTTGTCATATGGCAATGCCGGGTTGTACAGCAGCAGCAGGCCGAGCCCAAGAATCACCTCTGTTCTGACTGCACCATTGCGAATGACAGGATTCCAAGAACAACAATTACGAGGGACAAAATAGCAGCTGCAGCAAATACAGGCTTTAGAACATAGCAAGAGTAGTTGCCCTGTTACTTACTCTTCACCATTCTCATCATTAAGTGCTGCACCAGATAGCAACAGAAGAACTGCTGTAGTGAATGTGAACCTGCAAAATGATTTCACATACAAGCTCAAAATTACTCGTCGTAGAACAATCCTTTATACTGGTATCTTTAAAGTAAACAAGACTACCCTATATTAGCTTGTAAATATAGTTGCATACGTGACTGCTGCTACTGTCCTTAACCATATGTTAATGTTTAGATGGTAGTCTGTATGTGTCGTTTTGCAGTAGCAATTAACCATATGTCGTTTAAAGCACCATCTGAATAAGACGTTTTTAGTCATTATTCTGCAGAGGGTTGATTAGCCAACACTCTCATCTAGGGTCAGAGCCATACTGCTTGTCCGAAGCCTGATTGACAGAGGGTCTAAGAGATCAATGAGCATTAGACCCATAACTTACTACATTTTTTTCTCATAGAACTATTTTTTCTTTCTAGCATTTTGCTTTCTTTGGTCTTAAAATATTGGAGTAGTTCGTACAAAATTCACGTAATTTATTTTATTTTTGGCTAATTTATATTCCACAAAACTTTAAGTGCAGAGAAGTACATGTTCATTTTAACTTGCAGTTGTTGTAGACCTGCAGTAGATATTAGGATTGAGAGAATTCGCGATTTCTTAGGTTGTAGATTTCTTAGTTTAATCCTCATGTTACTTTTCGTAATATAATGGTCTTGTGTACGGTGTTCTGAAGTGGAAGTGGCCATAAATACCTGATATATGCTTCTTGTTTTACAGCCGGGTATCAGGGTATGGAAGGGTACAAGAATTGCTATTCTGATGAACGCTATCTGCCTACTTTTTTCCATGTGAGACTAAATAATGTATTCTCCCATTATAAGCTTCTTCCATGCTCATGATACCATTGAATGTTGAATGAGTTCTCTATCAGTTCTTTTTCGATGCTTGATCCAGTTGGCATAGCGAACTGGTCAGTCACACATGTTGATTGGTCTGAAGGAAAGTGGCACCCAAAGTCACACAGAGCTGATGATATCAGCATGAAACTCATACAAAATATTACAGTAGGGGTCTTCTTTATACATTATTGAATCCACAACAACAAATTCACGCACACTTCTGGCTTTTGGGGAAGTTATATTCTTGAAATTTCATTGACGCTTATGTTATTTGTGCAGTCTATTACAGAAAATGTTCATACGACAAGTGATGAAAGGGTATGCACTTTACTTTAATATTAAACTTTAGTGTTAAACTTAAATTTTCCTGAAGGAAATCCAGATCCGTCCTTGCTTGTGGAACGGAGAGTGACGACCATGTTACTTGTTTGCAAGAAAATTCTTGCCAGAAACCTTAGACGAAATGATGATTCTTTTCTCCGACCACACAACATATTCATTATTAGACATCATTTTAATTATTAGTATTATTTCACTGCTAATGAATGAATTTTAATATACATCAATTATAATTTGAATTTATTATTACTGTTAATTTGTATCAGATTCTAATTACAAATAAAAACAGTTGTTTTGTGAACTGGAATAGGTGGAATAATAGACATTTTTCACAACTTTACGAGACTTCTGAAGGAAAACACATCGTTTTCTATATTTCAGGAATAATTATTCCTGCCAACACTTGAAGTCCCCTTTAGTCAAGCCCTTTGCATCCTCATATAGGTGTCCTCCGGACCTGAAAAAATACTGGATCTTGTGACCTTTGTCGAGGAAATTGAGGCTGTCCCATGGCAATGCCGGGTTGTACAGCAGCAGCAGGTCGAGCCCAAGAATCACCTCTGTTCTTTGTTGACTGCACCATTATGAATGACAGGATTCCAAGAACAACAGTTGCGAGGGACAAAATAGCAGCTGCAGCAAATACTCCAGGCTTTAAAACATAGCAAGAGTAGTTACCCTGGTACTTTGACTCTTCACCATTCTCATCATTAAGTGCTGCACCATATAGCAACAGAGTGAATGCTGTAACAAATGTGAACCTGCAAAATGATTTCACATCCAAGCTCAAAATTACTCGTCATAGAACGATCCTTTATACTAGTACCTTTAAAGTAAACAAGATCACGCTATATTAGCTTATAAATATAGTTGCATATGTGGCTACTGCTACTTGTTCAATGAACAAAGCTTGTTTTTATGATTACACTTAAAAACTAAACAAAGGCTAAACTTTCAGGCATAGAGGATGATCAGAAGTGGAATAGTGCAGGCTAGAAGATGTTTTACTATATTACCAGGACACAACAGAGCAGAATAGAGCCACCGTCCAGCTACAGTATGATTGAGAAGGTCCTCTTCTGTAACAAAGACAACCAGTCGCAACACTGATTATAGTCTGAGCCTTGACAAGAGCCACGACAGCTATCAATCCTAGAGTTAGAGCTGGACTCCTGGGATGTGTGCATTCAGACGGAGATACGTAAAGTATCTGACTTCTCTGCCATTTGTTTTCAAGAAATGTTGTTATAATTCTACATAAAGGTTCAGTAAACTCGTAAAATGCAAGCTAATATGGAATGAATGAAATTAGATAAGTATGTCATTTGTTCAGCATCAGACAAACCTGAAGCTGAAGCTGATGGAACAGTAGATTACATAGCAGACTATTGGGAAGAGGGGAAATAACTAATGTTCTTAACAAAATAAAACTTAACTATAGTATTAATAATACATAAAACTTAACTAGTAACTTCTTGACACTGTAATAGTATACTGTATTTTAGCTTCATCTATCTACTGCATGTTAATGAAATGAAGTACGAAACCAATAAATAAAACAACTGGTAAATTCTTGACACTGTAATACAGGTAAAGATGAAAAATTGCATATTACTGTACGTCTGTACCTTAATCCTCTTGGCCTCTGCAGCAAAACTTAAACCAGTAGCTAAAAGCCCAAGAAACGCCACCGTTATGCACACAGCCATTACTTTTATCTCCATCTCTCTCTCTCTCTCTCTCTCTCTCTCTCTCTCTCTCTCTCTCTCTCTCTCTCTCTCTCTCTCTCTCTCTCTCTCTCTCTCTCAAATTATGCAACTTTTCTTCTTCTCTCCGGAAAGAGCAAGTTAAATTGTTTAAGCATCCTTGTGTCTATAAACCGAGAATAGAATAGAATAGACGTCAGAGAATGCATTTGTACGAATTTGGTAGTCTCAAAATTGAAGTAAAAAAATGTAAAATGACAGTATAATGTCTAAAATAGAATTTTTGCCCATTTTGACATCGGTATACATTCATGATCAGTCTAAACTATACAATAAGTGATATCATGAAGCATGAGTAGACCATTAAATTTAGCGAGTTCGTTTATTCTTAATTTTTTAAAACTTTTATAGTAAACTATATGTATATAATGTTGATAATAGAACCGAAATAACACTTCTAAACAAAGAAATTAAAAAAAATGAATGAAACTAGAACATATTAAACGTTCGATGACAAAAAATTAAATGAAGTATATATAGCTTGATTTCTAACACTAGTAACAAAAAGGACGTCTTGATAGAAAGCAAAATTCCTCTGGATAGATGAAACACTCAGATTTTAGAACTCCTGAAGTGGAAAAACCTGCACCAAAGGCAGCTCAAGAGCCAGTTACTCATTTGAATTCGCAACAGGTAAGGTGAAAGACTAGTGTGATCTGTCAAGAAAGATTGTAGAGACCCCAGAAGAGCTAGGGACTTGAATACATATTTCAGTTCCAACAAAGATTGGATGGGAGATATCCTTTTTTCGAGGCAACTGAAATATACTTGTAACTAAATGAAAAGCAACACAAAAACCTATTGTGATGTCTACTGAGTAAATAAATGGGCATGGAGTTTCTAAAGCACACTATAGAGAAGTTCTCTATTAGTGCACCTTAAATCTTGTATTTTATTATTATTTTTGATAATCCAACCGTACAGATGAAAAGTTTATGTCAAAATAACATTGTATACAAATTTTTATTATATTTGAAATAGTGGAGCATCACTTTTATAATAATACTATTTTCTATATATATTCAACGACACAGATTTATCATAATCTTATTGCTATAAATTTATAGTTCCAAATAATTAAATTACATGAAAATTTGTACATTCACATATTTTTGTATGAATTTAACATCCGTACGGTTGGATTGTTCAAATAATAACTAATTTATCATAATTTAAACCGCACTAATAGAGAACTTCTCTATTGTGTGCTTTAGATACTCTTTTCCCTAAATATTAACAGACTTACAGACTTCATTTCAAGCATTTATGTTGTTATGGTCTGACGAAACTACATTAAAGATATGGTTGCTCTATGTAAAATGTCGTAAATAAAAACTACATTAAAGTAAACAAGATCACCCTGCATTAGCTTATGATCTGAGCTAAGATCTACATGATTACAAGGACACAGCTGAGCAGAGCAGAGAAGAGCCACTGTCCAGCTGCAAATGGATTGACAACAAAGGCAACCAGTCATAACAGTGATTAGAGCTAGAGCTGGACTCCTGGCATATGTGCATTGTGATGGAGTCATGGAGATGCGTAAACTATCTGACTTAGTTATGCATTCTTCTCTTGAAACCTTATGGTTCCGTAAACTCACCAACCTGAAATGGGTTCGACTCAGCTGGACTAATCGGTGCTACTCCTCCGTTTATAGTCATTAAATTTGTTTTAAAATGTTTTTGTTGTTAAATAAGAAATTTTTGGTTAATTATCGATTGGGTACTTTAGCTGTCACATGCTCCCTTTCTCTTGACTATGCATGTATCACTGCAATATTGTGCTGGACTGCTAGCTGGTTCGAGGAAGACATCCATTTTACATGAGGTGTGGTTTAATACTTTTATTTGGAATGAAATACAACTACTAATTGTTTGTTCTGTTAGTCACTATAAAATTTGTGGTTTATGTTATATTTTATTTGTCAAAATTTTAAAATTTGATATGTTAGAGTAAACTAAAATTTGATATAGTTATGTTGGATAAGGAAGACTTGTATCAACACAATTAATATACTAGTATTAGCACAAAATATGAGAAAAAAATTTATGTTACGCTTATTTAGCAAGGAATGTAAATCATTAACCTTCTTAACGATAAGCGTAGTTTTGGCAAAACATTTCAATTGATATGTGTGATAAATGGCGTTGATATTTTCCTTAAAATTAATTATTGCTAGTAAATTAAACTGATTTTTTTTTCTTAAATTCTTTTAATTATTTTTGGCAAGTAAAGAGCAGCAAGAAAATAGCAATAGTATTTATTTTTTTTGTCAAGAAAATAGCAATAGTATTTTAAGCATTAAAATGCAATATTCCGATATCTACGTTGATGTTAATCATAGGGTATTAATTTGATATGTCCCAAATTAACAAGTCAATTGTAAATATATCCCTCTTTATTGAATAATTATAAATATGTCCCATGGTTAAATTTAACTCATATATAACTTATATACATATAATTATTCATATATTTATATTAAATATGACTAGAATACCCCCGGCACCCACCTCCTCCTCCCTCCTCCCGATACCCGGCAACCCCTCCACCCCCTCCGGCCCCGCAGGGGTTCAACCCCTCCTCCCTCGACATAGTATTAATCTATCCAGTGAACTTCCTTTTCTATTGTTTAGTGCTGAAATTCATGTGCACCCATGGCTGATGCTTTTATTTCAATTGCTTATAAAAATTGTAATCTAGGTTAAAGAGTTTCTTGAAGCACTAAAATAAGAAGAGAACACCGTTGTTTATGGAGTCCCTCCTCCCTGCCACAGCCATTTCCGCACAGCTATTTGATACCTTATATATTATATATAGATATATTGTAGTTAGTAATTAGTATAATTATCATTTAAGAGGGTAAAATTGTCTTTTAAGAAGGCATAGTTAGTTAGTTAATCATGATTACAATAAAAAATAGGACATATTGGAAAAATGGGATATATTTATAATTATTTAATAAAGAGGGATATATTTGCAATTGACTTGTTAATTTGGGACATATTAGAAAAAGACCCTTAATCATAAGTATTCCAAAAGAACTGAAATCATTTATTTTTATTAATTCTTCTTTCTTAATTCCAATTTCTCTCCTAATTTTGTTTTTTTTTTTGAATAAAATCGAACTTGCATTAGATAATAGAATCAAGCTCCAACGAGCGTACAATGAAATTAGGAGGAGTGACAACCCACTCTCCTACGTCTGTCATAGAATAAGCAGCCTGTGCTAGGACGTGGGCTACATTATTCGCAGAACGAAAAGCAAACCGAAATAGCACTTGATTTATGTGCTTACTTAATCCAATACAATCAGTGACAATTGTGTCAAACAAAGAATTCCCCGGGCTGCCATTGCAAGTAGCAGCTAATGCGTAGCAATCAGTTTCAAACTCACACTTCTGGTAGCCTTTCTTTATCACCCAGGACAAAGCTTCTTTAAGGGCCAAGGCCTCAGCTTCTCGCGGCTTCCACTTACCTGGAAGTTTCAGAACATGAGCTGCAACAAAGCCCCCTTGATCATCCCTGACTACTGCTGCAACTCCAATTCCACCGAGCATGAACACTGCTGCATCAACATTTACTTTAAACCATCCCAATGACGGCTTCGACCATACCCTGTCCCCATTCCCTCCTGTAATTGACATACTCCCTTCTCTCGCATGCACCTCTGTCCATTCTCGAATTAAGCACTTGGCTGTGTTCCACACACCAAAAATAGAACCATTCGCATGATTCCAAACCCATTTGTTTCGACGGTGCCATAAGCTCCAGCACAGCATTGCCACTTCTAAACACTGATCTTTAGTACCTCGATGAAACACACGCTGAAGCACTTCCTTTGGGGTCTCCTGGTCTGTACATTGCACCAACGAATGTAAACCTACTGTTCGCCACAAGGTCAGAGCAAAGTCACAGAGAAACATAGTATGCACATTCGTTTCCATTTCAGAGTGACACCATGGACATAACGGATTGACATCAACATACCTATTGTAAAGCGCTGCATTAGAGGGCAGACATTCTTTACATAATCTCCACAAAACATGTGCTACCTTTCTCGGGAGTTTCATTGTCCAGATTCGTTTCCACAACCCTTTATAAGCATCATCACACTCACCTTGAAGCAGTCTGTAACAGCTCTTAACAGTAAACACGCCCTTGTCCTCCATTACCCAGTACCATGAATCGTGTGTTACATTCCTGGAAAGCGGTATGCTTTGAATCCTCGCACAGTCCTCCGCATCAAACAGATCATTAATAACTTCTAAATCCCACTCTGTACCTTCATTATTCAATAAGTTGCAGACCTTGATGTTTTGCAGTTGGTCATAAACTCCTGTTCGAATATATCCATGGGATATATCGGGTAACCACGGATCCTGCCAAACCAGCGTATTCTCTCCATTCCCAATCTTTCGACGAACTCCACTTTTTAACGTCTCCATCGCTGCAACAATCCCCCTCCAAACATAGATAGGATTATTTCCTAACCCTGCATTTAACAGGCCAGTTTGAGGATAGTACTTGGCCTTCATAACAGCAGTGACTAAAGGATTCACTTCCGTTAGGAGCCTCCACCCTTGCTTAGCTAACATCGCAATGTTAAATTTCTTCAGTTCCTTTAAACCCAAACCTCCAACTTCCTTTGGCACGCATAATTTTTTCCATGTAATCCACTTGACTCCCTTACCCGTAGCATTACCCCATAAGAACGCATTCATTTTTCGCTCTATCTCATCACATATTGCCTCCGGAATCAAGAAAAGGCTCATCCAAAAATTTGGAGTAGTCTGTGCTGCCGTTCCAACCAGAGTCAGTTTCCCAGCCTTTGACAGCTCTCTATTGCTCCACGATTGCAGCTTGTACTGGATTTTATCGCTAATAAACCCAAAAACTTCTTTTTTGCTCCTCCCCACATACATCGGCATGCCTAGATACTTTCCAGGTTTTTCTTTTACATTCACCTCCAACATGTCGCAAATTTCTGTCTTCACTTCTCCACCAGTATTCGGACTAAACACAATATCTGACTTGGCAAAATTTATTTTCTGTCCCGATATTTGCTCATACTTTTTCAAAATGGTGACCAACATTCGAGCCTCATTGCCTCTAGCCTTGAAGAACAGATAACAATCATCTGCGAATAACAGATGTGTTATACTAGGAGCTCCTCGAGCCACCTTGCAACCATGAATGAGGCCACTTTCTTCATACTGACGAAGCAGCCCTGTCAATCCTTCAGCACAAATAATATATAGATAGGGAGAGATTGGATCCCCCTGTCTAATTCCCCTAGTCGGATGCACTTCGCCAAAATATTTTCCATCCCTCACAAAGCTATACGATACTGTTGTTACCAGTTGCATGACACGAGTTATCCAACCCTGAGGGAACCCCATCTTTCGTAACATAAGCTCAACATAAGTCCATTTCAGTCTGTCATATGCCTTAGATATGTCAATCTTTAACGCTGCTACCCCATCAGCCCCTTGTGTTTTTCTGTGAATATAGTGATTAATCTCGAAAGCCAGCATCACGTTATCTGTAAGAAGCCTATCCTCAATAAACGCAGATTGGTTGGGAGATATAATGGAGTTTAAACAAGGCTTCAATCTGTTAGCTAGCACCTTCGAAACAATTCTCATAATTACATTACACAAAGAAATCGGCCGTAAATCTGCAACCTGTTTCGGGCATTTGACTTTTGGAATTAAGCACACCAACGTCTTATTTACATCCTCTGGTAACCTCCCCTGTTCAAAAAATTCACGGCAAAACTGAACAACATCTGACCTTACTATGTTCCAATAAGTTTGGAAAAAACACGGGTTAACTCTCGTTCTCTCCAACCAAATCAGTTCTTTCACCCATTCTAACTACAAAAATAGCACTTCCAAACCACAATGAGTTATACCCATTGTATTTTTATCAGGCACACTCCCAGAATGAAGTAATTTATAATTGCAATTGCAGAGCACCACTCACAGAAAGATTTTACTTTCACGGCCATAATTCCTCTAGTATAGCTTATGTAATTATGTTTAGCAATGTCACTAATCTAAGAAAGTTTCGGTTTCTGTTGTGGTTCTATACTTTGCACCATCTTAACAGATATTCAAATTTAATAACATCCAGACACAATTCGTATAAATAATTTTTTTACCATGTCAAATGGTAAACAGCTGCTTCTAGGAATGTACATATTAACCCCCATTTATGTTCCTAGTTTGGTTTGATTTATTACACATGTTTACTCTTGTGCTAGGACATTACATGAAAATGGGTTTTCTAGTGTCTGGATTCTGCAACTAAAGGCCGTCCGTGTATTCTACTCAGTGGACTGCTCGAATGGTACACGCAGAAAGAGCTGGCCATGCAGAGTAACCCGAGCATATATCTGTTGTGCATCTATCCCGGAAGGCAAGCTGACAACCAGAGCAGATATATGTTGTTGTCTTCTAATGAATCAGTTCCTAAAATTGTGGCACCTGACCTTGTGTTACAAGTCCATAACAAGCAGTCCTGTTTCAAGTCTTTCCAATGATAGTTATTTGATCCTATTTAGCTTTTTTTGTCAAAGAACTATTCTCACAATCATCGTAATGTTGCATTATTGTGCACTACTTCCATGTTTGGCACTTTCTAAGTTTTATCACTAAACTTGGTAGAACAGTAGTGGAACACATGATTTGTCTATTTATATGTATCATCCATTTTACATGAAGTTTCGTACTTTTAAAATGATATACAACTATTAGTTGAGCGTTTTTGGTTATTTCACCATTAAATTTGTTGTTTATCCGACACAAGAATGTTTTTGTTTTATTTTTTTGGTCAAAATTTTAAACATTAATATGTTAGAGTAAACTAAAATTTGATACAGTACCAATCAAAATTTTAAAGAGAATATATGATTAAGACTCAGAAAATGCATATTTGGCCTTTTAATTAGGGTTGAAATAGCCAAAAGTTTTTTCAAAGATTTATTGATAAATGTTAAAGGATCTTTATTTCTTTGAATTTTTAAAATTAATTGTTACTAGTAAATACATTGATCGTTTTTGCATTAAAATTTTAAAATCTTAATTTTTATTGGTAAGTGCTGCAAAAATTAATAATAGATCTACAAAAAAAATTGAAATTAATAATTATATTTTAACATTAAAAGTTGAATGCAATATAAAGCTATCTTACGACACTACAAGAAAATCGTTTTAAACCGACCGTCAAAAATGGTCGGTTATAAAAGGAATCGGTCGGTTTAACGACTAAAACCGACCAAAAACGCTTGTCGATTTAAGCCTGGTTGGTTATGTCATTTGGTCGGGTTTAACACACATAACCGACCAATAATTTGGTCGGTTATATGTGTTTACAAATTCTCTAATGTGGGGTCCGAATTAGACATGTGGCACCACGTGTCACCACGTGGCGACAGTTGTCGACAGACCTCATCAACACATAACCGACCGATAGTGGTCGGTTATGACTTAAAAAATAGAAAAATACATTTTGACTGGCACACATAACCGACCATAGTCAAACGTGCACAATCAATCGGTTTCATGCCAGTAGCTGTGCTAATTTGCATAACCGACCACCATAATATAACCGACCACCTTCAAAGGGATCGCATAGTAAAAAACGGTCGGTTATGTCTTGTTGTGGTCGGTTTTATGGGAATTGAAGGGTAAAAAGTGGTCGGTTCTAAGGCTCGTCGGTCGGTTTTCTGGGTTTTTTTTTTAAAAAAAAAATTGCAGGTTTTGCCAGTACTGCAGCATGCCATTCCATTTCAACATTAACAATTCACCACACCATTCAACTTCATAATAACATAATCAAACATACAAACATAAAAATTTCATAAGTTCGATCATTCCAAAAAATATAAAAACCACGTTCATACAAACATTCCAAGTTTTCTGGTCATTCCAAATATCGAAATCAAAAAGCCAATATATACCAAAGCTAAACATAAAATTCAATCGTCGAACTACATTATCCAATTCATATATGAAAATACATATATCCTTACATCGCACTCTTGTGCACACTAAGATTCTATTAATTAAGAAATAATAATTAAGAAATAAGGGAAAACATAGAGATTGTATGAGAAATTGCGAACTATACTACCAAGCCATCAACACTGCATCCCAAGCATCATCTTCATCCTACAAAATAGCAATTTTCACATTATTACGAATGAATCAATTGACTCACAGCAGTTACCATTTAATGTTAATACATAAACATTAGTTGTCTTATTGAGAATATTGTATTCCAACTTTCTTTGATTATGTCAGGAGTTAAGGTCTAAGTGAATTCACTTCATCTATGCACATAGAATTAAATTTTATATGTATGTGTAAACATTTAACTTGCCTCATCCCAATTCCTTAGAGACATCATATGGGCATCTGCAGTGAACCAAGCTTCCATCCTGCATATGTACAACTGCAAAAATTCGTGGGCAATACCTTCTTGTTTGCACAGGATATATTTATGTTCATGAAAAATAGAAGGATTATCCAGAACCATAGATTGTGAAAAGATAATTTACATCCACAAGCCTAGTGATTAACGATTTATACCTCAATTTCGGATGCCTATCAAGAACAATTGATATTGCTTGAGAAACAGACATTTCATTAGTGTGCTCGTCTCTCACAATTTCAGTCTGCAATATACAGGAAATTAATCAATAACAAGCCTCTACAAAACAAAATACATTTACACATATAATTCAGAACCCCAATGGCAGAAGGAATACCTCCTTAAGGATTTTCTTAAAGGCTTCTCCAACTTCGATCACAATTTGTTAGGGAAGCTTATGACCATCCATAGCAAAAGGTGTATAACTGAAAGCAATCCTAGAAGTACCTCCTCCGATAATAATAACTGAAGAAAGTGAGCTACAATCGAGCAAATACAATCAATAAAATCAAATACAATAAAATATCATATATATATAAAAAAAAATCTTTAACACTATGAATCAAATTACTTTTAAAGTGAAATATATAACTGGCTTTTCGAAGAGACTCAAATCGTTAATCTGTCAAGATGACAAATATATACCAACTCAAGTGCAACCATTTTCTTTTACAAATATAAAAGTTTGAAGTGAGATTATATGCAGAGTGAAAGAAAGTAAAACAAAACAGAAAGTGTCGACTAAATAGATATATCTGATAAACTATGGTACATATAAACTATGGTCTGACACTTTGACTCCAATCACTACCAGAATATATAGACATGTAGTCCTAATTAAAGTTCAACATATCATATTCCAAATAAGATGATAAACAGTGAAACTTTACTTACAGCTAATGGTTCTGGTGGCTGCAGAGCAGTTGACAAAAATTCTCCAATACTACCAACCTGCAGACTTTTAATTTGCAAGCAAAGGGAATTCAAGGTACAGTTACCTCACCTTCATTTTCTTCATCTTCTACTATCTCCTCTATCCTTAGTTGACTTGTAGATGCTTCTAGGTCCTGTTCAGATTTGCTAACAATCAAGGCACATGATGTGTTTACCATTCTGCCTTGGTTGGCTTGGATAGCCATTTTCTGAAGAACTCAAGCTCATGAGTTTTTAGAACCCCATAGAGCACATCATATGTGATTTTGTTCAAATCTCTTTCCCTTAGAGAAATGACTCTTTGCTCTAGATGGTTTGGAGAAGACAGCAGAAATTTCTTGTTTAATTCCTTGGTGCAGTAAACCTTCACATTCATTTGTAGCTCAGTCACCAACTTGTGAAATCTTTCAAACATATCAGTAATGTTTTCTTTAGGCTGAGCCATGAAAGCTTCATACTGAGTGACCAGTATCTATTTCTTGTTTTCTCTAACCTCCTCTGTTCCCTCACATAATACTTCAATATGATCCCACATCTTCTTTGCTGTTCTGCAGGAGGCTATGTTGGCAAACATTGACATCTCCATTGAATCTATGATCAGCAACATAAGATGACTGTCAAGTGCAACCATCTCTTTTTCTGTCTCTGTCCATTTAGATGGTTCTTTAGCCACATAGGATCTAGGAATGGTTACAGTTCCAACAGTCTTCTCAGAAATCTCCTGTTGTGGAACAAAGGGACCATTTTTTAGTATCTCAGGATATAGAGGATTAGCAGCTTTGATGAACAACTGCATCTTGATCTTCCGGAGGTTGTAATTCTCTTTTTCAAACTTAGGGACCTTCACCGTTCCTGTAGTCTTTGGTGTATTCATGATCGTTTTCTGTTTTTGAATAAACAGCTCGCTCTTATACCACTTGTTGAGTATTGAATGCCACGAAAGAATACAGAGGGGGGGGTGAATGGATTCTTGAACTTTTTTGTGTTCTTGAAACTGGATATAGTGTGTAGCAAGATATGTGATGTGTGTGTGTGTGTGTGTGTGTGTGTGTGTGTGTGAATATGAAAGTGCGGATAACGAACAACACAAGGCACAATATCACTTTAATCTAATATTTTATTAGATAAAGATTTGTTACAACCTGTGAATACAAATGGTATTTTCAGCTCCGTTTTTCTCAGAGAGATGTATTCTTGAATGTATGAAAAACTTCCTTTTTTTTTCTAAAGTTGTGAGACTGTATTCTTATAGAACATGAATACAGCCTGCTTACTACAAACAAGGTAGCTAAACAACTTACTTTCTAGTATGTCTATCCTTTTTGAGTAAGCATCCAAACGGCTATAGGTTTGACTTTGTAGGGCTCTGTTCAGATCCACTTCTTTAGCTCTTTGTCTCTTGTACATCTCTCCAAGCTTTTTTGTAAGCTTTCCAAAGTACATTACTGATTGCGGTCCATAAAGTGCTTTAGCTTGTTGCAGGTTTCTGACTTGTACAAATTCACAGTAGTTTGTCTCCAAGAATGTATTCGAGAAGTGACTAGTGTTTGAAATAACTAAATGTATATTTAGTCACTCTTCGATAAGATTTGGTATACGAATAAAATTTATTTGGTATACGAATAAAATATACACTACTTATGTCAAAACCAGTACAAATATTGCATGCACTTGAGTTCTTTCTCTTTTGATAAGACTTCACATTGCTAATATACGACCATGAGAAATATTATGATATTAGTCCCAAAATTCATAACTTGGAATACTTTTTTTTTTGTTAAGTATAACTTGGAATACTTGATCTAGAAGACTAGAACTACTCCATACCACAGATTATTCATTTTTTATCATAGTAAATATTATACCTGGATTATATAATCATAAATTCGTACTCTTAATAAAAAAATATGTGGATATATTGACCTTCTCATCTCATAGACAATACATGAAAATTTCTCACCAGCAGAACCTATATCAAACCAATTAACCACACGCTTGAATAGTCTCCCGTCATAAACTCACATCAACCGAATGAATAAAATTATAAGCCTTTGACATAGCCAAGTGGTAAGAACTTATCTCTTGTCGTCCTGATTCTCACTTGGAACAAATATTCATTTGTAAAGATACTCATTTGTAAGGCATATAACTTAAATGGTCAGGAAAAAAAATTGAAATACAACTATTAATTGAGCGTGTTTGGTTATTTCACCATTAAATTTGTTGTTTGTTCAACAACAAAAATGTTTTTGTTTTTTTATTTTGGTTTTTTGGTCAAAATTTTAAACATTGATATGTTAGAGTAAACTAAAATTTGATATCATTTATTTTGTGTATAGCAAACTTTTACCAATTTTACTGCAAAATATTAAAGAGAATCGGGGTTGTCTCCAACATTTTGGAGGTCCTAGTTTTCATATGCCGAAAAATTTAAAAGCATCGAAATATCATAAACTAAAATCACACATAAAATTGTAATAAAATTTTATTTTATTAGTAACAAATAACATAATAGTAAGTCGAAACTAACAAGTTTTTCGTCTCAATTTAGCTCATGCAAAATCTCTAATCAAATTACTTAATCTAACTTAATTACCTAACATTATTTCTCAACAGGTAACATAGTCAACAGTTGAGGCTCTCTTATGAGTTCTCTTGTGAGTTGGGACATAGTTGATCCAAGATAATTTTTTTGAGATTTGAATTAATAGAAACTCAATATGCTATTGCTTATACGCAAGATATCGGACAAAAAGAACAAAAAAAATTTATATTATATTAGGTTTTTTGTTCGATAAATATAAGATACTATACATTGTACTTTATACACACACATTGTTATATAAAAATTAGGCTCTTTTAAATATTAATGGATGGGCCCTTAAACTAAAGAAGATACATTGTTATTATTTAAAAATTAAATTTTTTAAACATTAATAAACGAGCTTCTAAATTAAAGAGAATTATTAAGTATCAAAGAGTCCAAACATGATATGTCCACTAAAATTATGTAACCTTTAGACAGGGAGCCGGAGAAACTCCGGTACTAAAGAGAATATATGATTAACACTTACCTAAGCAAAAAAATGTATGTTTGGGCTTTATAATTAGCTAGGTTGAAATAGTCCAAACGGTCATTATTTCTTTGAATTTTTAAATTTAATTGTTATTAGTAAATACATTTTTTCCTTTAAAATTTTAAAATTTAATTTTTATTGGTGATGAGTAAGTGCTACAAAAATTAATAATAGATCTACAAAGAAATTTGAAATTAATAATAATATTTTAAGCATTAAAACTTGAATGCAATATTGAGCTACCTTACCACCATGTTAAATCACAACAATATAACTATACCAAGAACCTAAAATGACAGTATGATGTCTAAAATAGAATTTCTGCCCATTTTGACATTTGTATGGTATACGGTAGAACTCGTCTAAATTAATACTCTCTAAAATGATAACCTTGATAAAAAGTCTCGATCTCACCTTTAACAGTTATATTTTAATTAATCCCTCTAATATGATAATCTATTTAAGATGATAATTTTTTCCGGTTCTAACGATATAACTTAGAGGGGTTCTACTGTACATTCATGATAAAATTAGCAAGTTCATTTGTTCTAAATTTGAATGATAAAGCTTATAGTAAATTATGGATATAATGTTGATATTAGAGAACTGAAATAACACTTCTAAGCAAAAAAAATCAAAAAAATGAATAAATCTAGAACATATAAAAAGTTCGATAACAAAAAATTAAATGAAGTATATATAGCTTAGTAACAAAAAGGACATCTTGATAGAAAGCAAAATTCCTCTGGATATATAGTTGTGAAGTGGAAAAACCTGCACCAAAGGCAGCTCAAGAGCCAGTTGCCCAAATCGCAACAGGCAAGGTAAAAGACTAAACGTAAATCGTATCCATTGTGTTGTGTACTGTGTAAATTTTAACAGTCTTCATTTCAATCATTTATGTTGTTATGGTCTGATGAAACTACACGAAAGATATATAGTTTGCTCTATGTAGAAAGTCGTAAATAATAACTACATTAAAGTATACAAGATCACCCTACCTTAGCTTATGGATACGGTTGCTCATTTGGCCTCTGCTACTCAATCTATGAACAAAGCTTGTTTTTAAAGTTAAACGTAAAGACTAAACGGATGCTAAGCTTGTTTTCAAAGTTAAGCGTAAAAACCAAATGGATGCTAAACTTTCAGACTTTAGAGGATACTCAGAAGTGGAAAGTAGCAAGCTAGAATACGTTTTACATGGTAACCAGGACAGAGCAGAGCATAGAAGAGCCAGGCAACCAGTTATAACAGTGATTAGAGCTAGAGCTGGACTCTCCGGATATGTGCATTCAGATGTAGTCATGGAGATGTGTAAACTATCTGACTTAGTTATGCATTCTTATCTTGAAACCTTATGGTTCCATAAACTCACCAACCTGAAATGGGTTCGATTCAGCTGGACTAATCGGTGCTACTCCTCGGTTTATAGTCATTAAATTTTTTTAAAAATATTTTTGTTGGTAAATAAGAAATTTTTGGTTCATTATTGAAGGTACTTTAGTAGTCACATGATCCCTATTCCTTTTGACTATGCATGTATTATCACTGCAATATTGTGCTAGTTCGAGAAATACATCCATTTAACATGAGGTTTAATACTTTTATTTGGAATGAAATACAACTACTAATTGTGTGTTCTGTTATTCACTATAAAATTTATGTAATAATAAATACATCTTTGTTACTATATTTTATTTGTCAAAATTATAAAATTTGATATGTTAGAGTAAACTAAAATTTGATATAGTTATCAATGTTAATGGTGTGCTATGCACAACCCGAATATACATACAAAATTGATACTTGTATTAAGGGCATAGAGATATTTGTTCAAAGTAGTAGATAGATTGTTGATGTTTCAATTGATTTCACTTTTAACTATTACTGTACAATTTAGAATACAGTATCTTTGCTCTAAAAAAAATGAAAGAATACCGTCTTTGTTATACAGTTTCTTGTTTATCTGATTCTACAAAATTTTGAATGTTTGATGTGTTACATTATTCTTAATTACTTACAGAATAATAAATTAAAAAGTATTTATAGAAGTTAAAAGTATTTAGTGATTTGTAGAGGTTCTAGAAAGAAAGAAGTCCCCTGGGCAGTTCATTGCATTTTACAAATTGCGTGGCCTTTTTTACGGTAGATCACTGTAGGGCTGTAAATGAACCGATACACTCGTGAACGGTTCGGCGTTCGGTTCGAAAAAAGCTCAGTTCGGGTTCGGTTCGATTCACAAACGAGTCGATCTTGAACATGATTTTAAGGATCGATTTATAAACGAGCTGAACTTGATCATGGTAAAGTTCGACTCGATAGCTCGCAAACAAGTTCGATTAACGTGCTCGTGAACATAGTTCGTGAACAGGCCTGTGAACATATCTCATGAACATGTTCGTGAATAAGTTCGATAATTGATCTCTTACGTGCTCGGTATATGAGTTCATTAGTGGTTCATAAACAAATTCGATAAACAATCTCCTATATATAATATACGTTTGATTATTATAAAGCTGGTGCAAGCTTCAGTTTTTTAAATGATTAAGCTTTAATAACTTAAGTTTATTTATATCAAACAATTACGTTTCTTTGCCCTTTATTTTTAAATCAAACTTTGTTTGTTTTTTGGAATTGGAGATGTGAGAATTTTATTGGTTGATGATTTATTATTATTTCTAGTGCTGAGACAAAAATTTAACTATTTAATTTTGGACTTTTTAATTTTTTTAATATTAGATTTTTGCATACAAAAATAAAGAAATAAACTTATGAGTTCGCGAGCAATGTTTAAGATTATTTCGTGAGCATAATTACATGAACAAGCTCTTGAACAAGCTTAATGAGTTGTTCGAAAGCAAAAAGTTTGTGAGTAAGCTCATGAGACATGTTCGTGAGCTGTTCGCGAACTGTTCGCGAACAACATTTTATCTTAACGAACTGAGCTCAAACATATTTTTTGGCTCGATTCAAGTTTGAGCTCGAGTTCGAAATCGATAATTTCTTAACAAACGATACATGAACATTTTAGAGTTCGGCTCGGCTCGGCTCGGCTCATTTACACCCCTTGGTAGATGGTTCTAGTTCACACAAATTATTTAGGGTGAATGCTGAAGTTCAATTTATGCCATGTCTGTGAAGTTGAATTAAAGTAAATTAGTTACTATTTACTATTTTTTGACAATTCATGTTTTAATTGCATTCACCTTACCGTGTAATTTGCCAATATTCCTTTTTTTTTGTTTAGATTTTTTTAATGCTAGATTAATTAAATTTTAATGTGCTCATTTTATTTTAATTAGTTTGTATGTTTAATTAGTTGTATGTTTAGCTTTTAATTCTATATTAGCACTAAGACATGGGAGGATGGTAAGAAGGACAAATTGACCTTATATAATTCATATACATCAAAGTGGTCATACTAACTATTTGTGTGACGAACATTACCCTATTTTCACTAATTTTTCATTTTTTTTATTTTTTTCCCATTTTTTAACTAGTTTGTGAAATATATGAAAAAATTGAAATTTTTGAACATAAATTCATACACACCAAAATGGTCATACTCACTATTTGTGTGATAAATATTATCATACTTTCACTAATTTTTTCTATTTTATATAATTTTTTGATCTTCATTCATATTTTTATTCAATTTTTTAAAATTGGCATCGCACTGTTTGTGAACACCTGCAATGAAACATTGCGGATGGAAGATGTACAATGGGCAGGGGCGAATGTTAAGGTAAGCGGGCCCAGCCTCCGCTGGGTAGTTTTTTTGCAGGCCAGGAGGAAAAAAAAATTCCGCTGGGAGGAAATTTCATTTTTCTGCTGGGTAGCAATATAAGCAACATAGTTTACCTTTCTTACTGAATATTCTGGTAGCTCAGCCGGCTTGTTTATTGTTTGCAAGCGGGGAGACCCGTGTTCGACTCCCAAAGAGAACAAAATGTATTATTTTTTACTACTAATGCTAACTTCTTTGTCCATTATCTATAAAATTATCTAGTCAAGTTGGTTTAGACCATTTATTCACACCAAGGAAGCTAAGGTTCTAATCCTGCCGGCTACATTTTTACATTAAAAAAAAATTGAAGATTATTCCGCTGGGAAGCTTTTTTCGACTAGATTCGCCACTGACAATGGGGATTGTGGAACGCGCCCATGTATGTATATATATATATGACACTGAATTGAAACCTTATGGTTCCGTAAACTCACCAACCTGAATTGGGTTCGACTCAGCTGGACTAATCGGTGCTACTCCTCGGTTTATAGTCATTAAATTTTTTTAAAATGTTTTTCTGTTGGTAAATAGGAAATTTTTGGTTCATCATTGAATGGGTACTTTAGTAGTCACATCGCATGATCTCTATTCCTTTTGACTATGCATGTATCACCGCAATATTGTGTTGGTTCAAGGAATATATCCATTTTACATGGGTTTAATACTTTTATTTGGAATGAAATACAACTACTAGTTGTTTGTTCTCTTAGAGCATCTCCAAGAGTCTCTTAGCTCACTCCTAAATATATTATAAACAATTAAGCTCTTAGCAAGTTATTACATTGATTTATGTGTCAACTCCAACAATGCTCTCTATTATAGCTTTTTATTTTATATTTTATTCATATTTCAATTCCACTTGGACAAACAATCAATAGATGAGAGAGAAGAACCACTATTTTACTAATAAAATATTAAGTTAAGAGCTACTAGTTGCTCTTAAAATAGAGGAGAGAGAAGAAGCTCTTAACTTTTTAAAGAGCCTCTAAGAGTCTCTTGGAGCTTGATTTTTATTCTCTCTCCTCATTTTTTGATTTAAGAGCTACAATAGAGAGCCTCTTGGAGATGCTCTTAGTCACTATAAAATTTACTCGTCAAAAAAAAAACTATAAAATTTGTGTGTAACAATAAATATATTTTTGTTATATTTTATTTGTCAAAATTTCAAAATTTGATATGTTAGAGTAAACTAAAATTTGATATAGTTATCGATGTTGATTGTGTGTTGTGTGTGCATATATATGTATATAGGCAATATATGTATATACTAGATAGAACTTCCCTTGATATAATTGGGAAAAAAAAGATTTTAGTTAGAGAAAATAGGAAGGTAACGTGAAAATTAAAAATGTGACATGATCTATGTGAAAAATGTAATTGATTAGTTTACGGTAGTTATAATTTAATTATGTTATTTGCTAAATAAAATTGCTCATAGTGTTTTTAGAAAATGAGAAATTAATGTTGCCCGTGATATTTCTAGGAAAAAGGGAATTTAATTAGAAAAATTAGAAAAGATGATACGTTTTAGCTGAAAAGGTAATCGGTTAATTATAATTATTTTATTATTATTATTTTATTTTTATTAAATAGAAACGCCCATGATATAATTGGAAAAAGAGAGGTTTTAGTAAGAAAAAAAGAAAAAAGGTAACTAGTTTTACTTGAAAAACACGTTATCGTCCATGATCTAATTGGGAAAAGAGAGATTTTAGTTAGAGAAAAGTGAACGTGTTTTGGTTGAAAAAGGGTAATTGAGTAGTTAATAGTAATTATAATACAATTATGTTATTTTATTAAACAAAATTGCGTGTAGTGTTTTTTAAAAAATAGAAATTTTAGTTAGATAAATTGTAAAAGATATTGTTTTTTTACCTGAAAAAAGGAAATTATTAGTTATTGAAAAATAGAAAAGGTAATATGTTTAACTTGAAAAAGGAAATTGATTAATAAATGAGAAATTTTAGATAGATAAAATATAAAAGATATTTTATAAGTAATTGAGTAAAGTAAATAAATAAAATCAACAGGTACCGTACCGACCCACCGACCAAACTTTTAATGTTTCGGCCTTTATATAATAGTATAGATAATATTATTAGTTTATTTCATTAATTAGAACGATCATATTTCTGGAAAAAATAGATTTTGATTAGAAAAGTTAGAAAAAGTAATAGTTGAATAAGGTAATTGGTTAGTTATTATTTAAATAAAATGGGATATTTTAGTTAGAAAATATAGAAAATATATTACCTTTTAGCTTAAAAACGTAATCAGCTAGTTATTAGTAAATATAATATTATTAGTTTATTTCATTAATTAGAACTGTCATATTTTTGGGGAAAAAAAAATTAGTTAGAAAAATTTGAAAAGGTAATAGATGAAAAAGGTAATTGGTTAATTATTAGTTTATTATTTAGGAGAATTGTTGGGAAGAGTTGCGTGTAATATTTTGAGAAAGAAATTGTTTTATTTTTTATAATTAAGTAAAATAATTAAGGGTAATAAAGTAAAATAATTAAATAAGATAAGTACCGTAACATACCAACACTTTTAATGTTTCATCTTTTATTGTTTAGTATAGATTAATGATTGTAAAATTTGTTTTAAATTAAAAAAGTAACGTGTTTTAATTCGAAAGGAAATATTAATGATTGAAAGATATGATACGATTAATGTTTTTAGGTGTTAAAAAAGGCAATCGACTACTTACCATTAATTATATTATGTTATTATTTATTTTAGGAGTTTTAATAGTATAGATATCATATACATTTTTCTTTATAATGAAGGGTAAATAAGTAAATTTACTATGTACCAAAAAACATGTACCAAAACTTTTAATGTTTCGGTTTTTATATAATAGTATAGATATGACACTAATATATGAAGAAGATAACTACGAAAAATGTTACTCCCTCCGTCCCATTTTATGTGAACCTCTTTCCTTTTTGGGACGTCCCAAAAAGAATAAATATAATATACTTACTATTTTTGAACACTACTTTTCACTATTACACCCACTACTTCTCCACTTTTTTATTAAATAAACATTATTACACTCACTAACTTCCTCCACTATCTCAAATCTATTATTAAATATTGATAGGTCCCACCACTTTACCCACTTTTTGGGACGTCCCAAAAAGAATAAATATAATTTAATTACTATTTTTGAACACTACTTTTCACTATTACACCCACTACTTCTCCACTTTTTTATTAAATAAACATTATTACACTCACTAACTTCCTCCACTATCTCAAATCTATTATTAAATATTGATAGGTCCCACCACTTTACCCACTTTTACTATATTTTCTTAATTTCCGTGAAGGTCAAAGTGGTTCACTTAAATCGGGACGGAAGGAATATTCAGCTAGAATATTTACAGAATATTTATTACAATTTGACTTCGTACTACAAACCAACCGTGTAAAAATATTTACTACAGTTTAACTTCGTACTACAAACAAACCGCGTACAACTGGTTGCTATTGAATAAATAGTGTGAGTTTTTCGACTACTATTATTCAACAACTAACAACTAGCACTAAACTTATTTCAAACAATTATGTTGGTTAAGGCAAATTTGTATCAACAATATTATAGTATTAGTAAAAAATATTAGGAAAAAATTTATGATAATGCACACTTAGCTAGAAACGTAAATTGTTAATCTTCTTTACCATTAGCGTAGTTTTGGCAAAATATTTCAACTGATTTATGATAAATGTTGAAGTGCTATATTGATCTTTCTCTTAATATGATCTTTTCCTTAAAATTTTAAAATTAATTATTATTAGTAATATATATTAATTTTTTTTCTTAAATTTATTCTAATTATTTTTGGCAAGTAAAGAGCTGCAAGAAAATAGCAATAGTATTTTAAACATTAAAAGTTGAATGCAATATTCGTATATCTACCTTGCTGCTAAATCACAACATAAGTATACAAAGAACCCGAAAATCACATATTTTTATACAATTCTTCTTTCCTAAATCTAATCTCTCTCCTTTTCTGTTTTTGTCGGGAAAGACTTTTGCGTCAATAAATTATATCAAAATACAATATTCGCGAATTTTTTCATTCAAAGTGATATTAATATAACAAAGAACTTGTAATTATCAACATAAGAAAAATTACCTAAAATAATACAAAACTTGTCATTATCGACACATAAAACTGGTCATCAAAACACCACAACATATGATACTCCCTATTTAGCACAAAAAGTCAAACATATACGGCACAAAATCGTTTTTTTAAAAAAGTACGAAATGAATGCATTAAAAAATAAAATTGAGACATTGGATTTCAAAATAATAATCAAGACAAGAAGTAAATTACAACTTTAAAAGTAAAACTAATAATTAAATATCCCATTTCAAACAACTTCAATGAGTTACACCCATTTTTATCACACAGTAATTTATAATTGCACAACACCACTCACAGAATGAAGTAATTTATAATTGCAGAGCACCACTCACAAAATGATTTCACTTTCACGACCATAATTCCTCTATTATAGCTTGTGCCTTGTGTAATTATGTTTAGCAATCTCGATAATTTAAGAAAGTTTTGTTCTTTGTTGATGTGGTTCTATACTTTGCAGCATCTTAACATATATTCAGATTTAGTAACATCCAGACACAACCTGTTCGTATAAATAATACTTTTACCATATCAAATGGTAAACAGCTGCTACGAAGAATATGCATATAAACCCCCATTTATATTGCTAGTTTTATACTGCCAAGGCATTACAAGAAAAATATGTTTTCTACTGTCCGCATTCTGCAACTAAACATAAGGCTGTCCTTGTGTTCTACTCATTAGACTGCTCGAACGGTACACGCAGAAAGAGCTGGCCATGCAGAGTAACCAGAGCAGATATCTGTTGTGCATCTATCCTAGAAGGCAAGCTGACAACCTGCAAAGAGAAACAGATACTCTGGTTGTTAAATTACTAGTTTCTCCAGTTACAATCTGGATAACCAAGAAAACCAGTCTGAAAACTGGAGCTAATGACAATTTTAAGAACTTACGAAAACCTCATACATCACTAATTTTCCTTGACAACAAGTACAATTCCAACTGAGCAATATATAGTACTAACACTTGGCATGATGTAAACAGCTCACCAAAGATGAGTGTTTATTAGAAGGTTCCCACATAAAAAAAGAAAAATTTACAAATGACGTGGTTTAACAAAACAAACCTTCTTAAATGGAACAACACCCCAAGGATTATCTATATTCTCTGGCTCGCCTGATAAAATTAAGTGCCCTGCTGGATCAGATTGTACCCGTACCTAATCAAATCAAATTATGAGGTTTCTTGACAGTGTGCAGTCTGAAGACATAGCAGCTAAAAGTTGCAGTTCACTGCATCTAACATTTATAGATTGCTTTAACAATAAAAATATATCTATTACCTCCTCTCTCAAAAGCCCTGGAACTAAAGCATATATCTCATAGCAGTCTTTCTGTATAGTCACACACACACAAAAAAAACATAGTTGATTAGTTGATATAAACATAACGATATAATTATGTAATGATCCAAATAAGTCGAGTTATAGAGACTTGCAGTTTTTTGCACGTTGATCTTCACCCAATCAGCAGGAGTGCCAATGTCAACGACCATAGTGTCCAACCTGCCCCACCAGACATGATAAAAGTAAAACCAAATGCTTTAGTAAATAAGAATGTTATTTACAATAAACTGTTTGTACTGATGAAAAGAGATCGAGTCAAACAGTCCTCTTATTCTCAGCACATTTGTTTGTCACTCTTGTTTACAGGGTCATGTTCATGACTCTTTACTGATCTACAATTTTTATTCAAATGGCCTTACTTTCATGTCATGATCAGTTGACACTTTTTACTTCATTTATTAATCCCTAAAAATAATTTCCTTCCTTGTGTCTTTCTCTAAATTCGTCATTTCTTGCCTCCACCTTCTCTGGGGGAAAACCTTTTCAACATAGGTGTGTTAATAGGTACATCCTTCCATCTTAGTAATTACAATGTTACAAAACTTAACTGTTGCTTTGATGTATTAGCGCCTGCGACTTTAGAAGCATCATCCATGGGGGGTGGCGTCTTACGTTTCAGCAAACCTAAGCAAAAGAACAAAAATTAGAAAGAAAAAAAAAACTGTTCCCGACATAATTCA
The DNA here is from genome assembly GCA_036435485.1 of Saposhnikovia divaricata. Classification (NCBI taxonomy): domain Eukaryota; kingdom Viridiplantae; phylum Streptophyta; class Magnoliopsida; order Apiales; family Apiaceae; genus Saposhnikovia; species Saposhnikovia divaricata. The sequence goes on from CM071599.1 coordinate 213,811,970, forward strand.
ATAGATCATCCAAGATTATGACATTGGAAATCATACCGATGCTTTTCAGTTGTTTTTCACGTTTTGATACTGGGGATGAATCTTTATCCTACAAAATCATTGGTGTTAATTGAAGAACATAAGTAATATTTTAATTCATACAACCAAGTATATTTCAACAAACCTTAATGATCTGATCTCCAACATCTCCATTGCTAGGAACGCGTTGAGAGTGCCAACCCTGCATAGCACGGGTTGCGGAATCTCTTCTTACCCTTCCTGGACCTACGGCTTGACTATGACCAACCTGCATAAAAGAAACATATGAACAACAATTCTTCAAGTTTCCGAATATCAATATGTACAACTAGTTCTAAAAAACCACTGCACCGAAAACGGTGTTTCATGCTCAAGTCTTATAAAAGTTTTAATTTCATAGAGATTATAGATGTTACATAAGAAAATTGCGCCAAAGACAGTATAATAGGCAAGCTAGTTTCATGCAAGATCTGGAAAGTAGGTCAGACTGCTGTAAACAAATAAGCACGAGACTGAAAGTAACTATCATGCTGTTCTGGGATGAGCATATGCACGAGGCATTAATGAGAAACTACATACTATCCAGAGTTTGCTTAATTTGGATTAATTTATCTTCATTTAAACTCAGTTTCAACTTGGTTTCCAAAAGAAACTCAGTTTTGACTCTAGTTATTAAGCATTATAGTTTTCCAACTAAACCAGGACCGATACCATGCTCCGTTACCCATATTAATTTACAAATGTAAAATATATTATAATTAGGTATGATTCCACTTATGTGAAGGTTAGATGCCGACTCCCCGCATCCGTGTCCAATTTCAGATCCATGTTCATGAATCCTTATGTGAAGGTTATATGCTGAATCCCCGCATCCGTGTCCAATATCACATATGTGAAGGTTATAGAACCAGGACCATTATCATGCTCCGTCACCAAGATCGATTTACACCTGTACCCAAGTCTGACACCCGTACCCAAGTCTGGGTAACATGGATACCCTGTGCCTAGTCCCCGAAAAGCTTACAACGCTGATAAGAACTTAACATTATTCTTAGCAGTCATTCTGTCAAAGATAAGAAATTTAATTATCACCAACTTTGTGAACAGTAATCATTAGTTAATTTTTTTCGCTAAAACCCTATCAAGTAGAAAGAGCAGACATAAGGCCAATTGGATATCTTATTTCCTCCTCTTCTCCAATTTGAGGGGGTAGAGAGAAGCAGCATGAGAGGAATAAACAGAGTCTTATCCAATTTCTACCAATTTGTGCAATATCTTGTCCACCTCTCTACTATTGTAGTGGAAGGGGAGTTTCAGAGCTGGTTACGCACAAGATACAAAATATTTTTCTAATCAGAAGGTAACAGATGCATGAAAAAAAAACATACTGAAAAAAAACCATATTTATATGTCCAGCCAATAATGGTAAGAGAAAGTTGACTTACATAAGTTGAAACTTAAGCACAATGGGGGAAACATTAGGAAACTATAATGTAATATGGCAATTGGGTTCAGACTTCAGATATACACATTAGCATAAGTAAGATGTAACCCACAGTTCAATCAAAACAAAAAAGGGCAAAGATGACATGCTTCACTGCACAAATGCACCAGAAGCAGCCAAGTGACCACAAGGAGTGGTAACCCACAGTCTTAGGGGCAACTATATATAAAGAATTTTTATAAATGGATAAACCATCAGTAACATTTTATACAAGACTAAGTTTGCAAAACACAGTCCAAAATCGTGCGCAAGGCAAGGTACCTGATCTCCTGCACCGCAAGGCAGTGGAAATGAAGCATCTGTAAACGGGAGCTCACCGCTTCGCATCTTATGTTTTTCATATTCAAGTAATGACTACAAAAGCTAGAAGTCAGTGAATCCAAATTCCATGGAAGCAACATAAGAGCTAAAAAAACAGTGTGCGAACAATTGTACAGTTCATCACAAAGTAAAATTACTTATGGCCTAGTGGGAAGCAAGGAGCCTTTATATATAAAGAGCTTTTGAATATGATAGACCACTAGGGACACAGAAATTTAAAGTGATATGGTCTGACAGCAGAAACAATTGCACAACAACATTAGAACTGATAATTTTTGTGCAGTCGAGCTTCACCTTCTCGTAAAAGCATCTAAATGTCCATGAAACAGTAGTGCACGTCCTGCAAATTTTAAATACAATACAATGAGTAACTAGTTGATTTTGAAAATATATGTATCACTATATATATATATATATATACACACACACATATATACACATATATATATATGAGAAGATGAAAACTTTTCAACTAATAATATTAATACATAATGAAGAAACTAGAAAAGAAGGGAACTGAGAATGTATTAGAACTACTCTTTTCTGGTTCCTAGCCCAAGGTGTAAGCAATTAAATTTCGACTAGTATAAATACGAAGATGACTCGATGCAAAATAAACTGGTAAATGGAAAGCAAATACCAAGATGATACAAAATTATTAGGGATTTCGCATTAGCAGACATTGCTGGTATGGCGAGAAGATTAATATATACTATTGGTTTCAAGCGCGAAAAAATTGGTACCATAGATTAGCAATGAAATGAACAAATGAGAACTTTTGAGAATATAGAGTAGCCAACACGTAAAATTGGTAAAACAGAGAATATCCAGGCTATTATACTAAAATTTAGTATAATATGCTACAAGAATTGAATATTGGAGCAGTGTTGTGAAACACGCAAAATCATAAAAAGCGCAAGCTCTAATTTTAAAGCGCGACTCGTGAAGCGCGATTAATCGCACGATTTTTAGTCAAAAATGAAAATATTTACATAATTATCTATATTTATACTTATATACTTTTGAGGATGTTTGTTCTAATATTAAACAATAGAATAGTACTTAAAATAGTTTCAAAAATAAATAAAAGTCTTAAACACAGTGGATAACACATAAAAGTATCAAACTATCAATCGATAACATTTAGTAAGTCAAAGGCTTCCAAATCGTTTAGCTTGATCTCAGTTTCCTCAATTCTCTCTCTTCCTCGTCATCATTTTCGTCTAATAGATTTGAAGAAGAAGCTCTTTCATTTGCTTTTGAGGTGGTCATATTTCTTGTCAAGCGTCTTGTGCTAAGCTTTTAAAGAATATAAGACATACCACTTTATAGAGACAAGTGATGGCTGATGTGAAAATTATGAGGCTGTAAAGGGTTATAAAGATAAGTAGGGTTTTTTTTAACATACGGTTATTTTTGTCTTTCTATACAGTTTGCGATTTTTAGCGCTTTTTTGCGATTTTTTGCGAGTAATCGCGATTCAAGCGCGATTTTTAGCCAATTTGATAATCGCACTAAATCGCTCATACGCAGCTCGCACAGCTTGCGCCTAATCGCGAAGCGCTATTAATCGCGATTTTAACAACACTGTATTGGAGTAATGATGCAACAACTTCTTATTTGTGCAAATTAAGAGTGGAACATGTCATGTTGCCTCCGTTTCCTTCTCTCATTTTTAACCTTGCTCTCTTAACAAAATACAGAGTACAGATTTTCACTTTTACACATGACTTTTCTTATCCTTATTCAATTTGTCACAAGAAAAACATGACAAGAACAATCAAAGCAGCACGAAAGAATGTTTGCCTTTTGCATAAAAACCTCATAGAACATTACCCCTATGATTTGATTTCTCAACTGCCGAAGAGAGTGATTAGCGTGTATTGCCAGTCGTACCCCATGACAAGAGAGAGAATCCATAATTTTCAATAATCAATCAAACTCTTCCAATAATTAAATTTTATATCTCCTTTCATGAAGGAGTAAAATCCCAATACCTGCCCAACCAAGTAAAAACCTACTAAAAACCTAAGAAGAGCGAAACTAGTATGTTAGAAAAAAAATTCCATTACTCTTCTAGTATAATCTAGAAAATTACTGATTATATATTTAAAGTTAAATTCAGATAAATACAAAAAAAACTTGCTCCCACAGAACAAAATATGTTAGTATAATGCACTTCTTGTACCTGAATTTGGGGTGTCAGACCACTTCTAATACTCAAATTCAAAAAGTACAATTTGCTACTTTTAATTTCTACATTCGTTGCGTATTTACCTAACATCATGAGGGTATATTTTTGGAATCACATTTTCAATAGTTGTAAACCCTACCAAATAATATTCCTAAATCAAAATCTTAAAATCAAAAGCAATATGGCCACTGTTGAGGAAGTTTATAACAACATATGTGACTGAAATTGATTAACTTTTGAAAGGTTTATTGGTATTGAGAAAGTGCGACAATGAGATATGAAAATTATTATGATTTTTGAGATTGTTTGATTTGCCATAATTTAAACCGTATTTATTTGATGGGAATTAAGCACAACTTTAAATTAAGATCCATTTATCTGTTCTTATATATATATATATATACATATATATATATATATATATATACTTCTTATATCTACACTTAATAAATACATTTTTTGTTCACATTTTCCTTAATATGCAAAGTTACTAAAGGTAAAACTTTCATAGTTAAAATTGATATTGTTTTGTAGATGAGAAAAAGATGATCTTTTTGTATTTTGGATGAGTTGATTTCGTTGACATACTTGAGTTCCAACTCCTAAAAAAGTCCATATATGGTGGACATTGGTACGGGACTATTTATCCTAGCTTTCAACATTATTAACAAGAGCTGCTAAGCTCTTTCAACGGAATCTCATAAACTGTAACTAAAACTAAAATTTAGCATAGCAACTTCCCTAACCAGAGTATTGCAAGTGGTGTGACATCTTATGTACAAAGTGCATTTTACTCGAGTAAAAGATATACAAACTAATATTTTAAATCCATGCTACATGTTATTCTCCTCTCCAATGGAAAACACACATCCACAAGTTTTATTAAATTCAACACACAACGACATGACAATGATTTGTTGCAAAACTCAAATACTTCAAATTTCAACACCATGAGCAATATCTTTAAAAGCAACATAAAAACCATAAGATATTTCAATACGGTACCAATTCCTAAGATGTTGTCTTTGCCTAGAAAATTAAAATGTTCCACCATGAAAATGTTGGTCTCCTTATCCACAACTTTGATTTGAAACACCTCGTCTATTTCTTCTCTACTTCATTTCTTTCTAGAGTAGACACACATGTTAAATCATTCGACAATCTAATTTTCCTTAACTTAACAATCAAAATATACCCGCCATGTGATTTACTTTCCTCATCGTATTGAATTAGCTCTTCCAAAACCTTTACTCCACTCCATCTTACCACTAACTTACCAACCATAACAAGTATATTCTCAAGTTCAACATTAATCAATGTTCCAATGTGATGGGGATCAGCTATTGGCTTTCATAATTGTTGTGCTTTCATAATTGTTGTGCTTTAATAATTGAGCGCTTTAATAATTGTGTACTTTAATAATTGTTGTGCTTTAATAATTGTGATGGGTGGTTGTTAACCCTTTTATTTGTGTATTTATGTTGATTGATATGAACCATTGTATGGAGCTTTTGGAATATACATTTTCCTTTGGAATAATATTGAAATTATTCTTGGGGTATAGTATAATTCATTGAGTAATTTCTACATTGTTATTATTTCTTATAGTCTTTGATTTTAGATATTGTCCTGCATCAAATTGGTATTCAGAGCTGAATCTGGGATTTTTTCTGTCAAAAAAAAAATACTGTTCCCACCCATTTACTGTTCATCTCCGAGTTCTGCACCAGAACTGTTCTCTGCTGTTGCTGCTGCTGCCATACACCACCAGAACCTCCGCTGCCCTAATTCCTAAATTTACAACAGTCGCCAGAACCGCAATTCACACCAACTATTGCCCTCAAATTCACCGCTAATCAGCAACCAACACACCAGAAACCAGGAGAATCAGAAAGGGAAAGAAGAGGACACACCTGGATATGTTCTGCCGGAATGTAGGAACGACACTGGAGGTCAAGCACCCCGTTCACGTTGCTGCCACGGACATCTGAGTTCGGCGAGTTCATTACTGCCTCTTCTCGGAACATAGCTACTGCACCTTTCTGTTTGTGCGTGAGAATCATAAAGTGGTAACCCGTAACCTCTCATCCATATATACATACACCCACTTATATATCTATATACACACACCACTGTCACATATTTCTCTTTGATTTTGAAAGACGCCTGCCTTTGACTTTTAAAATCAGACCACACCCCTGTTCCTTTTGCTTATTCAGAATCTATATTTTATTTCCAGTAATTAGATTGTTTTTTTTTCAAAAAATTCATATTAAATTTTAGGTTCATTATTCATATTATTAGAATATTTAATTCATAATATTAGTAGTTAATTCTCCTAGCGTATTTATGTGGATTCATTTTCTTAGTTGCAAAATTATTCCATATTAGTTGCATATTTCCTGTCATGTTTATTAAATTCCTTTGAGATTAGTGATAATATCTGTCGTCGAGTTATAGTTTAATTGTTTAATTAATTACTGTTATATCTCAGCTTTTGCATTTAGGCACATCATGGTAGGTACACGTGGTAGTAGCACAGACCCCCCTGAGCCGACTATGGCTCAAATTTTACAGGGTATACAGACACTCACCACTAAGACTGGAAGCCATGGATGCTAAGCTGGAAACTAAGCTTAATGAGGTACATGCTAGGATAGATACATTAGAACCAATCATTGTTGAGAATCGAGAGAGTAATCGCGAAGAAGAGGTGTTCGATCCACCTCCACGTCTTACAGGGATCATGGAAGGGTTGCAGGTTAGCGTAATTATAGGGACCATGACCCGGGACGAAACGATGTGTCAAAGATTAAAGTAGACGCCCTAGAGTTTGACGGGAGGTTTGACCCAGATGCGTCAGTATAGAGAAGTTCTTCGATTGGCATCAGATGAGTGATGAGTATAGGATTAGGTTTGTCAAGATGAAGTTTGTGAAGCAAGCTAACATCTTTTGGAGCAGTGTCGAGAGAGATATTGAGCGCACGGGACAACCGCCTATTAGGCATTGAGTTGAGATGAAGATGCGCTTGTCTCGGTACTACCTACCTAGGGGACATAAGGATAGGTTGATGGAGCAGTTTGATAACCTCTACCAGGGTACTATGCCTCTTACTGAGTATATCAGTAAATTTCGGGAACTGCTCCATAGGTGTGATCTTAAGGAGGAGACTCGCATGACCCTCGTTAAGTTTCACAATAATATGCGACCAGAGCGTAGACAACATGTGCATGTGCTCATTAATCAGATGAACACGTTAGAGGATATTTTTCAGGTCGCATTAGAGCATGAGTATCGGTTGAAGGACCCCTCCCAGCAGAGGAGTGCTTCATACTCGAGTCAGACAGTGAGTCGGGCCGCACCCCAGAGTCGGGCAGTTTCCGCACCTCAGGGGAGTACTAGATCTAGTAAGTGTGAGTGCCCCTATTAGACAGCCAGTAGGTACCTCCACTCTTAAGTGCTTCTATTGCCAGGAGCCAGGGCATAGGTCATTTGAGTGCCCGAAGAAGAAGAGTGTGACCCATATTGGAGCTATTCCAGAGGGAGAGGATGACATTCCTGTAGTTGATGAGTTTAGCTCACATGATGCATTGGACGACGAGGCGGAGCAGAGCCTAGAGATGGCAGGTCATCAGTTGAGTGTCATGCGATGCATGTATACTCGTGTGAGGGAGGAAGATTGGAGGAGAACTTCTATCTTCCATATCTTCAGTAGGGTTGGGGGAGTGTCGTCTAAGGTCATTATTGATGGGGGTAGTCTTAATGTGGTTGCCGAGATCGCCATGGTTGTTACGTCGGTAAGTCGAGTCGAGTCGACCGGGATGCCCGGCAAGTCGAGTCGTGACTAGTCGACACTAGTCGACATGACATAAAATTAAAAAAATATATTTTTTAATATATAATATATGTGTGTTCTAACTTCAAACGAAGAACAGAACAGAACAATGAGAACATAACAGAATTTAAAAAAATAAAACTAAGAAAAAATAAAAATTTAAACAGAGAAGAAAAGTGTTTAAACAGAGAAGAGAATTAGAGAAGAGAGAGTGTGATTAGTGATTAGTGTTTAGTCATTAGTGATTAGTGTTACTAACTTGTAAGTTGTAAGTATATGAAATATACATACACTGTGTGTATAACTATATATACACTGTGTGTTTATAAACAGAGAAGAGAAGATTAATATTATATGTAATCAAAGCTGGATAAATAGAGGAGGATGATTGTAGACGACTAGAGGCGTTTTGAGGCGTTTGTAGATGATTGGAGGCGTTTGAATCTCGATTGTAGACATTTAGGTTACATATATTGCTTAATGGGCCTGTTTCTGTTAATGGGCTTTTATGTTTTTGGATTTTTAACACCAGTCGCTCGACTAGTCGACCCAGTCATCCCGATTAATCGACTCAGTCGACCCAGTCGAAGCAAGTCGCCCGAAATCTGCACAAACAGCAAGTCGAGCATCCAAGTCGAGGTTTGTATACCGACTGGTCGACTAGTCGTCGACTAGTCGCGACTAGTCGAGCGAAGTAACAACAATGGAGATCACAGTTGCGCGATTGAAGCTAAAGGCTGAATCACATCCACACCCTTATAGTGTTGCTTGGGTCAACAAGACGTCTATTCCTGTGACTCATAGATGTCTTGCACCGATCCACCTAGAGGGTTATGAGGAGAGTGTATGGTGTGATGTCGTCCTCATGGATGTTGCTCATATACTCCTAGGGCGACCATGGTTATATGACCGCAGTGTGACTCATTATGGGAGGCAGAACACTTATGTGTTTATGCATAATGGGCAGAGGGTCACTTTGCAACCTAGTAGACCTCGTGAGATTTCCAGAAGTGAGACGAAGGTCAACAGCGTACCTGTTAGGAATATGTTGTACTTGATGATAACTTCACAATCAATCAAATTGTTTAAGGTTTTGTAGCTGTCAACGGATGAGGATTTATAACTCTATCCGTTGACAGGTAGCTCATCAACGGATGAGGTTTTGTAGCACACTGCAGTATCTCTATGTTATCAGTTGATAGTGTTTTTATCCACAGTCATGTTGACTATCAACGGATAGGCAGAATAGGGTAGCCAATTGTAAATAAGCTATGCTATGTAATTCTGTCTAAGTGAAAGTGTATCAACGGATGAAGACTAAACTCTATCAACGGATACAACTCAAATTCACTCTATCAACGGATACAGCTCAAGTCCCAATATCAACGGATACTGCTCTATACATCATCAACGGATGTCAGTATACATCATCAACGGATAATCATTGACACTGTTTTCTATGATTAGCTGGAGATTAGCAGTTGATAAGGACATGTTTGACTGACAGATCACATGAGTTTATAGTAGATACAAAAAGCAGTATGGCAGCCATACTTTGGAAACACAGAAGAAAGAAGCATTCCATTTACACTATGAATACAAGAAAGGTGCAGGAGACATGTCTGAACACAAGGACAACCTTTCGGCTACATATGTATTTGGAGTGTAGTAGCAAGTCAACTAGAATTAGATTAGTATTATCTTATTCCAGTAGTACTTGTAAAACTTGGGATATATAACCAAGTGTAGCAACTCTTTGTAGGTTAAGAAAACAGACATATTTGCTTAGGGTTTCTTGAATATCTTTAGAAGCAAAGAGTTGTAAAACGGCAGCTGTGTACATTTTGTATCACAGAGTTTTCTTCAAATAAAAGCTTCAGGTGGTGCATTTTAACCACCTGATTTTATATGTGTTTGTGTATAATTCTTACATTGCAATTATCTCTTCATAAGTTTCTGAAGTTCTTATCAGAAATTTATAAATATCAAGAATTGTATTCAACCCCCCCTTCTACAATTATACAAGTGTGTAATCTGGGAATAACAATTGGTATCAGAGCAAGCTTCTAACATATTTGAAGTTTAAAGATCAACACACTTCCAACATGTCTAAGAAGGATTATGGAGTGAAGATTCCAGTTCTTGATAGAGAAAATTACTTTCACTGGAAAGTAAAAATGCGTCTACATCTCTCGTCTATTGATGAGGGTTTTGTGGATTGCATTGACAAGGGTCCTCACGTTCCAATGAAGACAGCAACAAGAGTTGGCCTGGCTGATGATGTGCCTGACACTTTCATTCCCAAACCTGTTTCTGAGTGGAGTCTTGAAGATATTGCAGAAGTCCACAAAGACAAAAAGGCCATGAATATTCTGTTCAATGGTCTAGAAACAGACATGGTTGACAATGTTATTAACTGTACTACCGCCAAGGAAGTATGGGACATTGTTCAAACCCTGTGTGAAGGAACAGAACAGGTAAGGGAAAACAAGATGCAACTACTAATCCAACAGTATGAACACTTTCACTTTAAGAGTGGAGAAACATTGAATGATACATTTAGTAGATTTCAAAAGCTACTAAATGGTTTGAAACTGTATGGAAGAGTCTATCAGGTTAAAGACTCTAATCTCAAATTTCTGAGATCACTGCCCAAGGAATGGAAGCCAATGACTGTTTCTCTAAGAAACACTCAAGAGTACAAGACATTTACTCTTGAAAGGCTCTATGGAACTTTAAAGACCTATGAGCTGGAAATGGAGCAGGATGAAGAGATTGAGAAGTCTCAAGAGAAAAGTGGGTCAGTTGCACTCGTTGCCAATTTGGAGCAAAAGGAGGAAAGGACAGAAACTGCTAGTTCTACACCAAACAGGGAGGTTTGTAAAGGTAGAGCAGAATCAAGCGGGAGCAAGGTAAAGGTATCTGAGGAATTGAATGCCCTTCAGCAGGATGAATTGGATGAGATAGATGAGCACTTAGCTTTTCTATCTAGGAGATTCTCTAAGCTGAAATTCAAGAGAAACTCTGGGATGGCCAAGCCATTTAACAAGGATTTTTCCACAAACAACTATGTGGATAAATCCAAAATTAAATGCTACAATTGTGGGATTGCTGGTCATATGATAAGTGAATGCAGGAAACCTAGATCTGAGAACAAGGGAAAGCCAACTGAGGTTGTTGACTATAAGAAGAAATATTTTGATCTTCTCAGGCAGAAAGGAAAGGCATTCTTGACCCAAGAGTATGACTGGGCTGTTGATGACAATCATTCTGATGATGATGCTGAGTTAGTCAACCTTGCTTTAATGGCTGATTCTGGAGAGCAGGAAGCAAGTTCAGCTAGCAATCAGGTATTTTCCACTAATCTCTCTGAGCTCACAAAAGAGGAATGCAATAGTGTTATAGATGAAATGTCTACTGAACTATATCACTTAAGTGTTACTCTTAAATCACTTACTAAAGAGAACAATAGAATTAAAGAGTCTAATCTGTTTTTAAGTGATAGAAATGCTGCTCTAGAATCTCAATTTCTAGAATTTGAGAAAATGAGAGTTGATTGCAATAATGCTAAAAGTGAACTTGAAGCTGTGTTAAAAAGAGAACTGATTTTAAAAGACCAGCTTGAAAAAGAACAAGGGATAATTGCTAAATTTCAAAGTAGTAGGAATGTTTCTCAAAACATAATAGAAGTTCAGGGAATAGAATCTTTTGTAAAGGATACCTGGACTCAAAAGAAAAAGGAGCTAGAACCTGGCCTTGAGGATCTAGAGACTATTTGTGAATCAACGGATAGTGATCATCCGTTGACAGATGAACCGTCAACGGATGAGAGGTATCCGTCGACTAACAAAAAGTCTGTTGGTAAGAAGGAACTTAGGAAACTGGACATCAAGTATGGTCCAGTAAACAAGAATTTTGTTAGTGGTGAGTGCAGCAAAACCAAATCCAGTGGGAAGACTAAGACAGGTGATTTACACAACATAAAGGCTGTTGGTAAATCAGACAATGAAAAGGTAGAAATTGAGGGCAAAAAGAAAAAGAACAGAAATGGTAAGATAGGCATCAACAAGAAAAACAATTACTCTCCTGACAAGTTTGCTCCTAGGAAAACTTGTAGTAATTGTAATAGTGTCAATCATTTATCTTCTAATTGCAAGATTGTTAACAAGGCTCCTGTTCATATACCTCAACCAATGCCATGTATGCCTGCAATGCCTGGTTTGTATCAAAATGCTAGTTTTTCAAATCCATATGTGAACATGCCATATGTGTCTAATCCATACTTTCAATCTATGAATGTGCCACAAATGTCATGGAACCTACCTAACATGAATAATATGTATGCCAATTTTCCACACATGCATGCATCCAATATTCATGCAAATGAGCATTTGTCAAACCCCATTACTCAAGCATCTACACCTAAGATGAAGAATGCTAAGAGTGCAAAGTCAAAGGCTAACAAGAAAGGACCCAAGGAAGCTTGGGTACCAAAATCAACTTGATTTGTTTTTGAAATGTGTGCAGGGAAACAGAAGGAATCTATGGTACCTAGACAGTGGATGTTCTAGGCACATGACAGGAGATTCAACCCTGCTCACAGAGTTCAAGGAAGGAGCTGGCCCTAGAATTACCTTTGGAGATGACAGCAAAGGATATACTAAGGGATATGGCCTGATTTCAAAAGACAATGTCATCATTGAAGAAGTGGCTTTAGTTGAAGGTTTAAAGCACAATTTGCTGAGCATCAGTCAGATTTGTGACAAAGACTATGAAGTAAAGTTCACAAAAGAAGCCTGTGTTGTTTCTGCCAAGGAAGACAACAATGTGGTATTGACAGGCTTTAGAAAAGGAAATGTTTACATAGCTGACTTCAATTCAGCATGCTCAGAATCCATTACTTGTCTCTTCAGCAAAGCAAGTAAGGATGAGAGTTGGCTATGGCATAAGAAGCTGTCACATTTGAATTTTAAAGTTATGAATGATTTGGTAAGAAAGGATCTTGCTAGAGGAATCCCTCATTTGGAGTTTGTCAAAGATGGGCTATGTGATGCCTGCCAATTAGGGAAACAAAAGAAATCATCTTTCAAAAGCAAGACAGAGTCATCCATTGTTAAGTCTCTTCAATTGCTGCATATGGATTTATTTGGTCCAGTAAATGTCATGTCTATTTCAAAGAAGAAATACTGTCTGGTGATTGTAGATGATTTTTCTAAGTTCACATGGACTTTCTTCCTGCACTCCAAGGATTGTGCAAGTGAAATCATTATCAATCACCTCAGAATGCTAAACAATGGTTCTGAAGACAGAGTTCAAAGGATCAGAAGTGACAATGGTACTGAATTCAAAAATTCCACAATGAAGATTTTCTGTGAAGAGAATGGAATTGTCCATGAGTTTTCTGCTGCCAGAACACCTCAACAAAATGGGGTTGTTGAAAGGAAAAACAGAACTCTCATTGAAGCAGCTAGAACAATGTTAAGTGAATCAAGATTACCAACATATTTCTGGGCTGAAGCTGTCAACACTGCATGCTTTACTCAGAATATTTCCTTGGTCAATCAAGCTAGAGGAATGACTCCTTATCAGTTATTAACCAACAAGAAACCAACTTTAGCTTTTCTACATGTCTTTGGATGTAAGTGTTTTGTGCTAAGGAATCATGGAGATAATTTAGGCAAATTTGAAGCAAAGGCAGATGAAGCTATTTTCGTTGGATATGCAGCAGGGAAAGCCTACAAGGTCTACAATCTAAGAACCAACATTGTTATGGAGTCTGTACATGTTGTGTTTGATGATCAAAAGATTCTAGGCCTAAATGATGAAGGCTACCATGAAAAGTTGGAATTTGAGAATGAAGGTGAAGGAAGAATGTACTATGATGATGATGAGGAGAATGAAGATCATGACCACAGAGATCCACCTAGAGCTGTTACACCAACTAGAAGTGATGCTTACACTGTAAATGAAGCATCTGTTGATAGTCATTCTGGAGCATCCGTTGACAGTCATTCTGCAACATCCGTTGACACTATTAGAGATGCATCCGTTGATAGAAATTCTCAAGCATCCGTCGACAGGCAAAATGATGCATCCATTGACAGTCAACTTCATAACTCAGCAAGGACAACAAACTCAGGGGGAGTTTCTCATGGTCAAAGTTCAATGCTAAATCAACATGATCATGGAAATGAAGCAACCTCATCAAGATCAAATCTTCCACCTGCAAGAAAATGGACTAGAAATCATCCATTTGAGTTAATCATTGGTGAATCAAATTCAAGAGTCCAAACTAGAAGGGCCACTCAAGCTGAATGTCTATACAGTAGCTTCCTATCTCAAGAGGAACCTAAGAAAGTGGAAGATGCCCTTCTAGATCCAGATTGGGTGTTAGCAATGCAAGAAGAGCTAAATCAATTTGAAAGGAATAAAGTATGGAAGCTTGTGCCCAAACCTGATGATAGAAGTGTCATAGGTACTAAATGGGTTCTCAAGAATAAGACAGATGAAAATGGCATAATTGTGAGGAATAAAGCTAGATTAGTGGCAAAGGGCTATTCTCAAGAAGAAGGAATAGATTTTGATGAAACTTTTGCTCCAGTAGCAAGACTTGAGGCAATAAGAATCTTTCTAGCCTATGCAGCACATGCCAATTTCAAAGTCTATCAGATGGATGTCAAAAGTGCCTTTCTAAATGGGGAACTGGAAGAAGAGGTCTATGTCCATCAACCTCCTGGTTTTGAGGATCCAGAATTTCCAGAATATGTATATCTTCTCATGAAAGCACTTTATGGTTTGAAGCAAGCACCAAGAGCCTGGTATGACACTTTATCTCAATTTCTTTTGGAGAACCACTTCACTAGAGGTACAGTAGATAAAACCTTATTTCATAGGGATATTAATGGCTCTTCAATACTTGTTCAAATCTATGTAGATGATATTATTTTTGGGTCTACAGATGAGAAGCTTTGCAAAAAGTTTGCCAAACTTATGCAAAGTAGGTATGAAATGAGTATGATGGGTGAATTAACTTACTTTCTTGGCCTACAAGTAAAGCAAGTTAATGAGGGCATTTTCATAAGTCAAACAAAATATATTTATGATCTCTTAAAGAAATTTGACTTAATGGATTGTACATCTGCTAAAACACCTATGGCCACTGCAACTAAGCTTGAGTTGAATACTAAGGAAAAGTCTGTGGACATCTCAAGTTATAGAGGCATGGTAGGTTCACTTTTATACCTAACAGCTAGTAGACCTGATATAATGTTTTCTACCTGTCTTTGTGCTAGATTTCAAGCTGATCCTAGAGAGTCTCACTTAATAGCTATTAAAAGAATTTTCAGGTATCTCAAGGGAACACCAAACCTTGGCATTTGGTACCCAAGAGAATCTGGTTTTGATCTAACTGGCTATTCAGATGCAGATTATGCAGGTTGCAGAGTTGATAGGAAAAGTACTACAGGTTCCTGTCAATTTCTAGGAAACAGGCTTGTGTCATGGTTCAGTAAGAAACAAAACTCAGTCTCCACTTCTACAGCTGAAGCTGAGTACATTGCGGCTGGAAGCTGTTGTGCACAGATTCTATGGATGAGAAACCAACTCATTGACTATGGTCTAAAAGTTGAGAAGATTCCAATTTTCTGTGACAACACAAGTGCTATTGCCATCACAGGGAATCCAGTGCAACATTCGAGAACCAAGCACATTGACATCAAATACCACTTCATTAGAGAACATGTGATGAATGGTACAGTAGAAATGCACTTTGTGCCAAGTGAAATGCAGCTTGCAGATATCTTCACCAAGCCTCTTGATGAATCCACATTCACAAGATTGGTATGTGAGCTAGGTATGCTTAATTTGTCATAATTCCTAGTGATATTTGATTTCAATGATTTGAAGCTGGAAATGTGTTTTGATTTACTTGAAAGTGAAAACTTTCAGAAAAAAATTTCTGCAGAAATTTTGCCTAAGGCAAAATTAGCTTATCAACGGATATCCTTTTATCCGTTGATAGTATAAACACATTACTAGATTTTTGCATGTCAACGGGTAACAGGCTATCCACGTCATCAACGGATAAACTGTATCTCAACCGTTCATTCTATATCCGTTGATATACATTTTTTTCTTTTCCGTTGGTAACCGTGTATATCTAATCATGGCTGTACTTATTCTCTTTTTATTTACTATCTGACAGTTACTTTTGACCAATGGAGTAATTACTTTTAATTATTTCATTTTTAATTCTTGAAAAATATAAAAGGCGGACTTGTACTCTCACATCTCACTTTTATTCATTTTCAAGCATATCAAAAGTTAACTGCATCTTCTTCCCTAAAACTCTCTGTAACCAAAGTTCAATCACTTCAATGGCGCCTATTGTTAAGATGATGTCCTCCACTGGGTTTACCTATGAGAAGAACAATTTCGCGGCCTTTGTTGACACAGTGAATGCTCCAGAAGCTTACCACACTTTGATGAGTTTCGTGAAGAAATGCAAACTGTCATATGCTATGACGGCTACCACTCCCTTAATCCACGAGGTAATTGAAGAAATGTGGACATCTGCTGAGTACAATGGCACAGACGGTACAATTGCTTTTTCTTTAAAGGGTAAAAACTATGTGGTTAATTCTGATGTAATAACTGCTTGTTTAAAATTGCCTGAGAATAACTGTCTGAAAGTACCTACTGATGCTGAAATTGTTGCCATGCTTAATTCTATTAATTATGCCCTTAGTACTGAAAACTTAGGGAAAATTGCTAGAAAAGGAATGGTTAAAGAATGGAGCTACTTCTGTGATGCCTTCATTAAAACTTTTTCAGGAAAAATTAGCAATTTTGATGCTGTTACCCTGTCCATGCTAACAATGATGTGTATGCTTTTAAATGATAAATTCTATAATTTTGGCACATTAGTTTTGTATGAGATAGCTGCAAAGTTGGGTAAAAAGGAAACTAGGAGCAAGAATATCTACTTTGCTAGATTTTTCATGCTCTTAGCACTGCATGTGTCTGAGAATAAGCTATCCATTGCTAACCCGGATAGCAAGTTCCAATGTTTTGTTCAGGAGAAGAGAGTCTTAAGTGACCTGATTCGAATGAACCTCAATGCAGGAGTACAGTTGGTATATCTACCAATTGTTCAGGTAACTATCTCTAACTTTGAAACCTCTATCTCCAACCCCCAAATTTCTTTACCTTCTAGTGTCACAATGGAGTCTGTAGTTGTGACCAAACAGGCTCCTACCAAAGTGACCAAATCCAAAGTTCCAAAACCACATTCTAAAAGGCAAACCTCAAGTGTCTCTCAAAAGACACCTGTTGTAAAAACTACCAAACCTCTTGAGGGGAGTGTGAAGGTGGTAGTGAGTGGTGAGGGACAGGGTGAACATCAAAGAAGCCCTAAGGATAAGGAAGGAGAGATGAGTGCAACCACCATTTCAGTCTCTCAAAAGACTGCTAATGTAACTACAGGCCAAATTCTAGTCACACTCTCCCAAAAGAGTGTGACTACTGAATCAAGTTCCCCACAAGGAACACTGCACAAGAGGGTTAGGGACACATATAGCCCAATCTCAAAAACCTATGGAAGAAGAGTGAAATCTAAAACCACAGGGGAATCACAGGGCACACACACTGTACAGGAAACTGTACCTTCTCAAACTCAGTTTGATGTGACTTCAATAAATGTGGAGTCACAGCCCCTTGATCTTAATCTTCAAATCGATACACATTACAATCCACCATCACCAACTCCTTCTCTGGATGTGGATATGATATCTACATCAATTCCTGATTCTCCATCTTTAAGATTCTTGGAGAAGCCCCACTCTATAATTGGTGGTCATCATCTTTTAGATGATTTGTTGGACCATCAATCTTCCCTTCCAGAATTCTCAACACAGACTGTGGCCTCGAACTTAAAATCAATCTCCACAGATTCAGTGTTGGTTTTCTCTTCAACGGATATAATTATTCCTTCCTCAACGGATATCCTTCATCCGTTGACAAGTGTTTCTCCATCAACGGATGCGCCTCTATCTAGCCATCCGTTGACAGCTATAACTACTTCATCAACGGATATTCCTTATCCGTTGATAACTCACTCTACCACTGCTATATCTGACATTCCAGTGTCAAGTGTAGAGGAGTTCTCAGTAGTTGAAACACTTTTAGGTTTGAGGGAAGGGAGTGAGAGGCTGCCTTGTGAGCAGGCAAAAGGAGAGATAAATAATGAGAGGCTGGCCATTTCTTCCGGTCAGGCAAAAGGAGAGTTGGAGAGTACCACCTTAGTAGGTGAAGGTGAGGGTGTGAGAGGTGTGAGCCAAGGGGAGCCCTTGATGCAAGAAAAGAGAGATGAGGTGAGAGAAGGGACTACAGGAGAGATAAGGATGGAAGAAGCAGCCATTGCTAGTGAGTCAATGGGGGTTGAGGATGCATCCAAGGAAATGGAATTTCAAAGAGAATATCAGTCCATGATTGACTCCATTTCTCTGGATGCTGAAACCTTTACTCACCCTGTTCCTGCCTATCAAATTCTGGCACAACAGGGCAATGTGGAAGCAGAGGAGGCACTGCACCTAGTGCACACCTCACAATCTCTACTTAGAGCTAAGGAATCTATAGCAGCTCTGCCAACCACTGCTGAGAGTGATGAATTTGACAATTCTGAAGATGAAGACAGCCAGAGCTCTGAAGATGAAGGTGGTAGCAGTATTCATGATTTTGCATTTGCTCAAAACTACACCTATCACCAACTTGATATGGAAATCATAAGGCAATATAAATCTGCCCTGGCTGAGCACCCAGAAGCAGATCCACAGAGAAAGGTTGTTCTTCAACAGGCAATTGACTCCCTAAAGTTACAAAAGATGCAAATGGTGATTCAGAGATCCAATTTAGAGGAGGTCAAACAAGAAATCAAGGATGTGAAAATCTCTGTGGATTCCAAGCTAGAGCAACTAGCTCCTACAGCCACTCAGAGGGTGTTGCAACAAAGGTTTCTCAAAGAAGACAACCTGGCTAAATCTGTGCAACTTCTCACTTCAAGAGTGGAAAAGATGGAATCCCAGATGGAGCAATTTCTTCAACATCAGAAACTGCAAACCCAACTGCTAGAAAGGTTAGTTGCAGCCCCAACTTCTAGTCAAACCCTTGATGCTAACAAAAAGGGGGAGAAAGTAAAAGAGGCTGTGGCAACTTCAAGTCAAATCTTAATTTCTGAAAGAAGGGAAGCAGCAAGTGAGGGGGAGCAGCAGCCTACCATAGTGGTCAATCCACAAGAATTCATTGTCACAGCTTCCCCCAGCAAATCCAAACCTCTATATGGAGAGTTTGATCTTTCAAACTTGACAGAAGAAGAAAAGCTAGCCAAAATTGAAGCTCTCCAAAAGATGAAAGAAGAAAACTATGAAAGGATAATGAGGACAGAAAGATTGATCAATCAATCTATTGCATCAAATCTGTTCTCTAGCCAAACCTCAGCTCCAACAATATCTACAACAATTCTGAAGGTGCTCACTCCAGCAATTGTGGCTCCTACATTCTATGATGCTGAGCCTTCTCATGTTAAGGAATTTGAACCCTACATCAAATCAAGACCCTTCTCACCACCAAAAGCAAATGGGAAGAACAAGTTACAACTGGACTTTCCATTTCCCAAGGATGATGAAGAGAAGTTGATGGGTAAGGCAATCAAGGAATTCAAGGAGAAGGCTAACAGTTGTGTAAGAGAATGGATGGCTGTAATCATAAGGAATGGAAAAGTTCTAAACATATCCAACAGCCATCCTAGATTTGTTGAAGCTAAGAGAGAAGAAACTTCAAGGCTGCTAAGAGAATCTCAACCAAGCACTGAATATCTATATGAAAACTCAGATGAGAAGCAAGCAAGGCTGGCTCAAGAGTTATTGGATGAGGTAGAGGATGAATTGAGGGAACCTGAGGAAGTCCCCAAATTCAAAAAGAAAGGGAAATCAGTCCCCAAATCCAAGAGATTAAAATCACATGCAAGGAGGCCTGTCTCTCCAGAAACTGAAAACAAAGAGACAGTTGGTTCATCACAACCTATTGATGTGAAAGTATTCAACCCAGATGTAAATTTCCATGGTGAGCCTATAGTACCTAAAGAGGAACCAATGAATCTTGACTCCATTGAGGTTCCTTCATTCTTGCTGAAGCCTCAACAGAAGCCTACACAGAAGAAAAGGAAACCAAGGAAGCAACCTTCAAAGGAACCAATTCAAGTTGCTAGGGTACCTGCAATTGTCAGGCAGCCAATCTTGGAAAACAAGGATGATTTTATCTATCAGGCAGATATTGAAGAATACTCTGACATGAATCTTTATCTGGATGAATTGTCAGAAGTAAGAGGAATTGACAAATATAAACATTTGCCTGAAAGATTGGTCTTTGTATACAAGGGAGGAACGGAAAGGACATGGCCACTACAAAGGGTTCTTGGAGAAAATTATCATACCTTAACCAAAGTGTTCTCTGCAATCAAGAGATACACAGGGTTCTCCAAGATAGCAAAAGGGGAGATACTGGACAAAATAGAACAAATAAGGAGGGATTGGAACTCACCATCAAGTCTACCAAGGAAAATGAAGATCCCATACAATGGACAGAAAATCCACCTCCAACCTTTCTGGATGATGGAGTTCAGGGATGAAGATGGTAACAGGAGATTCTTCAGGTTAGAAGACCAACTGCCAAAGGCTAGTTCTCAATACCTGAGATGGCTACAACAGAAGCTAAATCCAAAGGTAGATGAAGAAGATGCCTTCTATAGGCAACTCCAAATACAGATTGAGTCCAACTCTGCCAAGGAAGGAAAATCAAGGGTGATGCCAACGAGAGGAAAGAAACAGTCCTAATCTGCTCAGTCTAGAGGAGCACTTCTCTGTAAATTTCTCAAACTTTCAGTTTTTCAATTATTGTAGCTTAATACAATTTATGTATTGTTCTTTATATATCTTTAGGAATGTTTTGTTATCATCAAGGTCCTGAATTTATGCTTTATTGCCATCAAGTATAAATTGGGGGAGATTGTTAGGAATATGTTGTACTTGATGATAACTTCACAATCAATCAAATTGTTTAAGGTTTTGTAGCTGTCAACGGATGAGGATTTATAACTCTATTCGTTGACAGGTAGCTCATCAACGGATGAGGTTTTGTAGCACACTGCAGTATCTCTATGTTATCAGTTGATAGTGTTTTTATCCACAGTCATGTTGACTATCAACGGATAGGCAGAATAGGGTAGCCAATTGTAAATAAGCTATGCTATGTAATTCTGTCTAAGTGAAAGTGTATCAACGGATGAAGACTAAACTCTATCAACGGATACAACTCAAATTCACTCTATCAACGGATACAGCTCAAGTCCCAATATCAACGGATACTGCTCTATACATCATCAACGGATGTCAGTATACATCATCAACGGATAATCATTGACACTGTTTTCTATGATTAGCTGGAGATTAGCAGTTGATAAGGACATGTTTGACTGACAGATCACATGAGTTTATAGTAGATACAAAAAGCAGTATGGCAGCCATACTTTGGAAACACAGAAGAAAGAAGCATTCCATTTACACTATGAATACAAGAAAGGTGCAGGAGACATGTCTGAACACAAGGACAACCTTTCGGCTACATATGTATTTGGAGTGTAGTAGCAAGTCAACTAGAATTAGATTAGTATTATCTTATTCCAGTAGTACTTGTAAAACTTGGGATATATAACCAAGTGTAGCAACTCTTTGTAGGTTAAGAAAACAGACATATTTGCTTAGGGTTTCTTGAATATCTTTAGAAGCAAAGAGTTGTAAAACGGCAGCTGTGTACATTTTGTATCACAGAGTTTTCTTCAAATAAAAGCTTCAGGTGGTGCATTTTAACCACCTGATTTTATATGTGTTTGTGTATAATTCTTACATTGCAATTATCTCTTCATAAGTTTCTGAAGTTCTTATCAGAAATTTATAAATATCAAGAATTGTATTCAACCCCCCCTTCTACAATTATACAAGTGTGTAATCTGGGAATAACAGTACCTACACAACCAACTAAATCTCTCCATGTTTTGAAGAAGAATGAGCTTGAGAGATGTGCATTAGAGTCTAAGGTTGTGTATATTCTAGTTGCTAGAGAGGTGAGAGACACACCCGTAGAGAGGGGTACGGAGCTTCCTAGGGATGTTCAACATATTCTTGATGAGTTTGCAGATGTCATGTACTGAGAAGATAGAGATGCGGCGACAGGTTGAGGAGTTGTTGAGTAAGGGATTTGTGAGAGAGAGTCTTAGCCCTTGTGTTGTACCAACCTTGTTCACACCAAAGGCTGATGGCAGTTTGAGGATGTGCTGTGATAGTCGAGCTATCAACAAGATCACCGTAAAGTATAGGTTCCCTATCGCTAGACTTGATGACATGCTAGATTTGGTTGTTGGAGCTCAGTTTTTCACAAAGATTGACTTACAGAGTGGATACCATCAGATTCGTATCCGGAAGGGAGATGAGTGGAAGATTGCCTTTAAGACATCGGATGGGCTTTATGAGTGGTTAGTCCTACCGTTTGGACTATCCAACGCCCCGAGCACGTTCATGAGGGTCATGAACCAAGTGCTTCGTTCCTTTATTGGTAGGTTTGTTGTCGTATATTTCGATGACATACTCATCTATAGCCCCACGCGTGAGGAACACTTATCTCACTTGCGACACGTTCTGGCAGCTCTTTTACGTGAGAAATTATATGTGAACCTGAAGAAGTGCTCTTTTGTGCGTGACTCCGTGATATTCCTTGGATTTATCGTTTCCAAAGATGGGGTTTCTGCAGACCCTGAGAAGGTAAAAGCCATTGCAGAGTGGCCAGAACCTTCTAATATCCATGAGGTGCGTAGTTTCCATGGATTAGCTACCTTCTATAGGAGGTTTATCAGAGGCTTTAGTACCATTATGGCTCCCATTACTGATAGCCTGAAGAAAGGGGAGTTTGTTTGGTCTAAATCAGCCGCGAGGGCCTTTACTGAGGTGAAGGATAAGCTGACACATGCTCTAGTCCTTGCTTTGCCAGATTTTGGTAAGGTTTTTGAGGTAGCATGTGATGCCTCTGGCGTAGGTATAGGTGGAGTATTGAGTCAGGAGGGCCATCATATAGCTTTCTTCAGTGAAAAGCTTAACGAGGCCAAAAAGAGATATACCACCTATGAGAGGGAGTTCTACCTGTAGTGCAGGCGCTTAGGTATTGGCGACATTATTTGTTGCCTAAAGAGTTTGTGCTCTATTCCGATCACCAAGCGTTACAGTATATTAACGCCCAGAAGAAGCTTAATCATCGACATGCTAAGTGGTTTGAGTTTGTTCAAGAGTATACCTTTGTGCTTAGGCATTGCAAAGATAGCGAGAACAAAGTCGCTGATGCACTAAGTAGGGTATCCATTCTCCTTCACACTTTGAGTGTAGAGGTAGTCGGATTTACACATATGATACAGGATTATCCGTTATGTCGAGATTTTGGAGAGATCTAAGCTAGCTTTCAGGATCCTAGCTCTCCACCTTCGAGAGAGTATTGTGTTCATGATGGATACTTGTTTCGAGGGGTTCGCTTGTGCATCCCTAGTACGTCTTTGAGGGATCATCTCGTGACAGAGTTGCATGCGGGAGGGTTAGCTGGTCATTTTGGTCGAGATAAGACCATTGCCATTGTTGAGTATAGGTTTTATTGGCCTAGCTTGAAGAGGGATGTCGCTCGTATAGTTGCAGGGTGCCGTACTTGTCAGACGGCCAAGGGTAGGAAACAGAATACGGGTTTATACACTCCTCTTCCGGTTCCTCATGCTCCTTGGGAGGACCTTAGTATGGATTTTGTATTAGGGTTGCCTAGGATGCGTAGTGGGCATGATTCAATCTTCGTTGTTGTGGATCGTTTTACTAGGATGGTTCACTTCATTCCTTGTAGTAAGACTGATGATGCTTCCCGTATTGCCTCCATCTTCTTTCGTGAGGTAGTTAGAATACATGGGATCCCCTTGACCATAGTTTCCGATAGAGATGTAAAGTTCGTGAGTTACTTCTGGAGGACCCTTTGGAAGTTACTTGGAACTAGTCTCAAGTTTTCTACCGCCTATCATCCACAGACTGACGGACAGACTGAGGTCGTTAATAGGAGTCTAGGAGATTTGATTAGGTGTCTTGTAGGGGAACATGTGTCCAGTTGGGATAGGGTTTTACCTACAGCTAAGTTTGCCTATAACAGTTCTGTTAATAGGTCTACAGGGGTCAGTCCTTTCGAGGCCTATATCGGCCGACAGCCTAGGAAACCCGTTGATTTGGTTCCACTTCCACCTACAAATATAGGTCTAGCGAGTCTGCATGGTCTTTTGCGCGTCACATTCATGAGTTGCATGCTGAGATACGACAGAAAATTAATTTAAGCAATGAAAATTATAAGTCTGCTGCAGATGTTCATCGCAGGTTTCGGGAATATAATGAAGGTGATCAGGTTATGTTGCGACACCGCATTGAGAGGTTACCTCCTGGTGCTTGGAAGAAAGTGCATGCTAAGAGGATGGGACCATTTCGAATTCGAAAGAGAGTTGGTACTAATGCTTATGAGTTAGATCTTCCTAATGGTCTGTCTATTGGCCCTGTGTTTAATGTAGAAGATCTTACTCCTTTTCATGAACCAACTTATATTTATACATCTCCTTCACTCTCTTCACCTGATATCCCTTCATCTTTACCACCTGTTACTACATCAGTTCCTTTTGATCCCATAGAGCCTATATCTACCCCACCGGTACCGGCGCCTCCTATCCCCCCTTATGTTTCTTCACCACAAACAGTTGATGTACCTATTGACGTTCTCGATGAGAGAATTGTGCCAACTCGACGTGGTGGTGGTTATCTACGGTATTTGGTTCATTTGAGTGGTAGATCTGAGGATGATCGTACTTGGATAAGCGCCTCAGAGTTTCGCCGACTTGCCCCTGATCTTTTTACGAGCTATACGGAGTTCAGTTCGACAGAGCCGAACTTTTCTTAGCCGGGGAGAGTTGATAGGGATCAGCTATTGGCTTTCATAATTGTTGTGCTTTCATAATTGTTGTGCTTTAATAATCGAGTGCTTTAATAATTGTGTACTTTAATAATTGTTATGCTTTAATCATTGTGCTTTAATAATTGTGATGGGTGGTTGATAACCCTTTTATTTGTGTATTTATGTTGATTGATATGAACCATTGTATGGAGCTTTTGGAATATACATTTTCCTTTGGAATAATATTGAAATTATTCTTGGGGTATAGTATAATTCATTGAGTAATTTATTTAGCAAAAAAAAAAAATTTCATTGAGTAATTTTCTGCATTGTTATTATTTCTTATAGTCTTTGATTTTAGATATTGTCCTGCATCACAATGACCATCAAATTATCAGTTGTCTCTCCTAGTTTGGTCATGACAGATTTTTTTTTTTTGTGAATATGAACTATGGGGACAGACAATACTATCGAATAGTAAGACATGGAGGTAGAAACCTGAACTTTTGATAACGATTTAATGTTGGACAAAGATGAAAAAAGGATAATGGAATAAAACAATAATAGGATTCTATGGACCAACTGCTAAATTTCACTAGCCATGAGGTGATCCAACCGCAAAAAAAACCAATACCCCTACGATCTCAACCACGAAAAAGAGAAATTTGCAAGTAAGATTCTCAATTAAAACTGTAATTGATCAGTCTTCTAATAAAAAAATGTTAGATCTAATTTACATCAAGGAGTAAAACCTGATACTTGCCCACCAAGTAAAAACCCAATACCCAGTGAGAAGGAAACAAATCCTTTGCATTATTCTACTAATATAATCTAGAATATTCCTAATAATATACTTATAACATAATTTTAATATACAATAACATAATTTCTAAACAATAAAACAAAATATGTACAAACTAATAATTCCATGCTTCACATCATTATGAAAGTGGAGCACGTGGAGGAAGGTAGGGAAAAGTTAAGAAGACACTACCAATGGAGAAACGGTCTGTCCGAACGAAGAGACTACGATTTGTTGGGACATAGAGCGTGAAGGAAATTGATGAGATAATGAGGGGTCAATTCACGAAAAAATTAGAACTCACTTACTTTCTTCCAAATTATCTCCATTCCGAAGTGTCCTTCGAAAGGAAAGTGGAGATCAATGTCTTTATCCCTATTTATCTATATATACAATTTACATATAACCTTCGCTTTCTTTCTTGTAAAAACTGTAAGAGGTCTGAATACATATTTCAAAATCTAAAAAAGAGACAATCTAAAAGTGACAATATCCACAGATAGATAACTTATAAATTGTTGGGTAACGAGTATTTTTAGTAATTGAGATCTCATGCATTGCCTTTAGCCCAAATTCATCTAATGTATCCCTTTCAATCTGTTTCAACCATTAACAACATGACAGAATCTCATAATGAAGTGCAAACTCGAGACATAATCCCACAATGAAGTGCAAACTCGAATCTAAAACCATAATACTAAACTATGGAACAAGTGAAATTCCAATAAAAGTCAAATACTGATGACAATTTTCTAGTATCTACTAGTAGTCTATCATTATAATTACTTGAAAATATTCGGTATATTAACTTATAAGTATTTAAAGTTTCTTCACTACTATATAATGACAGAATAATATCACTCAGTAAACTACATGTCTTAATCCTCTCTGAATCGGCATTTTGGTAATAAATTGACTATTCGTTCATAATACTGATCCCCAAGTGTGAAGGGTCAATAGGAAAATATAATATAGAGGCTATTTTTCTGACTAATCATTGTTAAATTCTATAGATAGTATACAAGGTGTTACGAAAGGCATATGCAAAGCTTTAGATAATAATCAATTACTGGCTTAGAAATTAGAGATTAAAAAGTGAAAGAATCCAGTGTACAATTTTGTGAGGACATGAAAATTCAGCAATCTGCCCTGCAAAAAATAAAGAGACTTGATCAATTAAAGTACAAACGACTACTTACTTTGGAGGATTAAATGACTCTCCCACTTGCCGCCAAAGCTTGCACGAAGTCACCTACAAACAACAGAGTCTTAAAGTAGAAAGCATTCACTACTTGTTCAATCCTAAACATACTTTTGTCTATCAAAATTATGCTCAAAAAACAACTTCATACCAACATGACAACCGAAGACAGATGAATGAGTTAATCTAATACAGAAAAATCAATAGTAATAGCTTCTAAAGGTTTAACAAGCTAGGGCCATATATGTACATGCCCTTGTTTTCCCAGCCAAAACCAAATAAGAAACGACCTATATCTTTTCAGCCACTTTAAGTCGCCTATACCTCCTACTTGTCAATTGAAATATTGCGCCTATCTAGTCAATTTGATAGAAATCAAGTCTTTTCAACGAATATTTCCAAAATTATGGCCATGCGACTGGAAGATGCATTGCTAAAGGGACAGTTTTATGTCTTCGGACCCATATATACATATAAGAATGATTATTGAAAAAAAAACTTTCATTAAGTAAAATACTACAACATTATAAATCGCTCAGTAATTAAAGATCAAAATCAATACCTAAAATTTAAAATGAACACAGAACTATAGGGAACAATGTAAATAACATTTGTTCCCCGTCCTCCCAGATCTAGACATTTAGACCAGCACCATCTGTTGCCTCCTCCCACCTCCCTAACATCACCCTTGACCTCTAGAACCATTCAATTTCATGACGCCGAGCAAGGATAAAAGTTAATTGTAATATTATATGCATTCTAATAATAATATTGGATAAGCTATTATAAGGAATACTCTAGGTTATAGTAGTTAAGTAATAGAAGGAGCTCCTTTTGTTTAATTATGGTAGTCGATTGGTATTAAGTACTTTCTTTAATTATGGCTAATTAGTTTAATTAGAGCTAATGTAGTTTCTTTACTATCAAGGGTAGTTTAAGGATTCTCCTTTAGGAGATGCAATTTTTAATAAATTTTTGGAGCTTCTTCTATTTGGGATTGTCTATCTTTTTATGGGTTGTGATGTCTAACTTGAGGAATTCTTAGGTGATGGATTTTCTGTTGTTAATCCACACAAGTTAATCTTTTTATTGGTTTATTCCATAATCTTTGCTTCTAAATGTTGTCCACTGCATTAGCCACCAAGATCTACCATTATAAAGGGAACAAGTATCTGACTGTCAATTATTAGATCCCAATTTAACTTTAAACATTTCCATGTCCCCTCTTGTGGCTAAACTACTTCTCTTCACCAACTCATAATTAGTATGTCTGAAAGTTATAACAAGTTCACAATTCATTAGGGCAGTTTCATATCGTGTACATAAGCACCCACAAAAATTAAGATTTTCTTGTGATTAGTAGGACATTTAACATATGTTCAGAGTATGATATCTACTTTTAAAGAGTTGCTAATGGGGTTAGAACTATGACTGTGAGTACAGAAACTAAGTTCTTGGTGCTACATTTGATGGATAGCGAAAATTGCAACTACAACCATAAATCAGAGATATTTGAGGATAAGGTAACTCAAAGATATAGCAATTCTACGTTATAGAAATAGACGACCGCGAAAGTTGGAGCTAAGAAGCGTTATATGGTCAGGCTCAATATAAAGTTCAAAAGCCTTATACTGCCAAAAAAAATTATATGATACCCCTATTCCCATGTTTTCCCTCTTCATTAACACCTACCTTAATTTAACATTTTTTGTGAAACATGTACACAACTTTTCTAGACTGTAATTAGAACCTCAAACCCTACCGCCTGTATCCTCAATCCCTACCACCTATATGCTGTTTTAGACAAGTTTCATCTGAAGCAGGTAGCTAAATGCTAAGAATGGATCAAAACAACCTATTCTCCGGGGCTTATGGTGATCCTTTTAGCACTTGGGTTCTTTTACCTACTAATACTATGATCTCAGAATTATGATTCCACATATTCCTAATTCCAGAGTCCATGAGCTTCTAAATGCGTAGTATTTCCTGACTGGCCCTTTCAGGTCATTATCTTAACTTGTCAGATGAGTCTTTAATCTCATATCTGGTATATCAAAAGCAGAATAAATATCTTCTTAAGATAAGCGCTCCCTCATAAGGACTGTAACTACTAACTACGAAACTGATTTTGTGCTTGGGGCACTGAACAAATGTCCGTGGTTTTGCAGTACGTTTATATATATTGCAGGGGTGAACCCGTACTTGAGGGTAGAATGGAGAACATAGGACTGGTTATCTAATGAAAGTAGCAGAAAACATAAATATATGTCAAATGTCAAATGTCAATTGCCAAAACTCAAGTGTATAAACATTTAAATCGGCATACTAACAAATATAATGATAGATAAAGCACAAGATAAAACATTAAGCATCAAAGACAAATAGACAATAAGGGGAGTATAGTGCTGATTAACCTGCTCATAGCCACCAAGCTTGATTACTGATCTCCACAACCTAATCAGAAGAAGTATATCAGTATCAGATTTATAAAACCGTGGCATAAATACTTAAAAAATGAAAGGCTGAACTGAAAACACACTTAAGACAGTTTAATGGCTCTTGATAAAATCTTGGAGGCTTGAACTCCAAGAATCTCTCTTTGTGAAAAGTCTCCAGCTCCTTCATGAACTCAGCTCGCTCTTCCTCTGTTCCTGTCTCATCACCCAAAAGTGGATCTGGTCCTAGAAATGAATTGTTTGATGTCTTCGAGAAAACCTCCTGCCTTGTATCTAACTCCGGGTTTCGCAGCTCTCCCTTCCATTCATTGTCCAACACCATGTCCATCCCTCTGACCTTGTTACTCAACTCCTCTTTTCTTCCATTCTCCTGAAGCACATCCAACTCACTCAACGTATCAGTCGACGTATCCATCTTTTTTCCATCACTCATAGCAGGATCCCTTTGTATCTCCCCATTGTTTAATTCTTCTTCTTTGCTTCCATTATCTTCACCTGATCCTGGTACTGAAGCCTCGTTGGTCGTATCCATTCCATTCGTCACATTTGTCAACTCCTCATCCTTTCCATCCCTTTCTTTTACCTCCGGGAAACAATCATTACTTGCTACTACTGCCACACCCTGATTCTCTGGCTCATGACTTTTCTTGTCGTCCTCTCCAATTCTTTCACCAACATCGTCACCGCCACTAGCTTCAACACTAGAAACAGCCGCAGATACAGTGGTATCAGTTGCAGCAGGTATATCTACGCATCCATCCTTAACGACTGTATCTTCAGCTGAAGCAGGTACATCTCCACATGCATCCCTAGCGACAGTGTCTTGAGCAACAGCAGGTACATCTTCACATCCATCCCTAACGACACCAACTTCAGCAGCAGCAGCAAGTACATCTCCACCATCCCTAACGACAATATCTTTTGCAACCGCAGCAGGTACATCTACACGTCCATCCTTAACAACAGCATCTTCAGCAACCATAGCAGGTACATCTCCACATTCATCCTTAACAACAGTCTCTTCCGCAACCACAGCAGGTACATCTCCACATCCATCCTTCACGGAAATATCTTCAACGGCAGTCATTTCAACATCATTTACATTTGACACATCATTACTTGTTTCCACTGTATCCTTCAATTGAGTTAATTCCTCCGATTTCAACAACTCCTTGTTTTCAGTTTCAACAGCCTCGGGCAGCATACCTTCTTGTTCATCCTCCAATCGAGTTGTCACATCCTTCTCGACCTCCATGTCAGTCGCCATCTTTAATGCAAACCAAAACCTACTCACTGGCGTAACCTACAATTATCAACAAATTTACTTCCATCATCAAAAAAAACGAATAAATTGCACAGTAGTAATTCAACATGACCTAATGCAGCATGGCTTCAGTCTTTCCAATTACTTTTTTCAAATCACTTACGAGTACAAATTAACTTCTATTATTAGGTACCTACTTAGTGAAAAAACCTATGAGTATCTATCATCACCAATAAACGAATAAATTGCAGAGTTGTAATTCGACATTACCTAATGTGTCATTTCATCCATCATTCCAAATTACGTACAAGTATCAACAAATTAACTTCTATTATTAGATTCGTACTTAGTGAAGAAACTTATGATTATCAACAAAATTACATCTATCATCAAAACACGAATAAATTACAGAGTCGTAATTCAACATAACCTAAACCTAATGTAGCATTGCTTCGGTCTTCTAATTCACTTTCTAAATTACTAACAAGTGTCAACAAATCGACTTCTATCAGTAAATACCTACTTAGTAAAGAAACCTACGAGTAACAACAAATTCACTTCTATCATCAGACAACGAATAAATTGCAGAGTCGTAATTCAACATAACCTAATGGAGCATTGCTTCCGTCTATTAAATTACTTTTTCAGAATTACAAACAAGTATCACCAAATTTACTTCTATCATCAGAAAATGAATAAATTGCATAGTAATGTAACGTTGCTTTCGTATTTTAAATCAAAGACGAAATCAAAATCAATGTCCGGCCACGAAACAGCGACCAGAACAATTAGCACAATTACCATACAGTCCAGCCAACTAATTTGACACATGGAACAAAAAAAACATACACATACACAAAAGCGTATGTAAATCGGCAAATAAAATGCGATATTAAATTATGTATATACCTTAATAATTATACACAACAACTTAAAAACCTAAAATTAGCTTTAAAAAGTAATGGAAGAGGAATTACACACAGCGACAGAAAGCTTGTGTATCTATATGTGTGTGTATATGTGAGAGAGACTGGGAGAGAGAGAGAGACAGAGAGACAGAGAGACAGAGAGAGACGGAGAGGGAGGGGGAGAGAGAGAGAGAGAGAGAGAGAGAGAGAGAGAGAGAGAGATTAGCGAAGGAGAGAGATTAGCGAGGGAGAAAACGAACCAGATCAGAGTGAGAGAAGAGAAATGTGAGAAGATAGGCAAGTCCGTGATTAGTGTTTGCATTGAAATAGGGCAGTGATTCTGGGAACCAGTGTTTCAGTTCATAGATTTAGCAACAAAAAATTAAAGTGATCAAGTTTAGATGGGGCGTTTCATTTTTCTCAAATTATTATATTAAATTTTTCTTTCTAGGTTTTTCTAAAAGTATGGTTTTATTTTGTAAAAAATGCGGTTTTTTTTAATTTCTTTGTAAAATATGATTTTTTTGATTCTTTGCAAGATACAATTTTATAATTAAGTGCAATTAAAATCAAATTTAAATTCAACTAACAGCAATTGTAATTATTTTAAGGAAAATTCCAAATGGTACCATTGTACAATTGGTTTTTCCCTGAAATACCCTTCACTATTTTTTACTTCCAAATGGTACCATTGTACAATTGATTTTTCCATGAAATACCATTCCATCGGCCAAAACGTTACTATCTGTTTATTTAAATGGTATTAAATGAAATATCCCTTATTTTAAAAGGGTTTCGTTTGATTGATTATTATTACAAATAGTATAAAAGATGTTGTATTTAGTTATTTCTTCGTACCCTATATTTATAAATAATTTTTGGAATAATAGAAGAATTGTAAATAATTTAAAAGAACATTATTTTTTTAACAATTTTTCTTTTGGGGGAGTTAAAAGATAATAATTTAGTTTATTAAAATGTGTTGTGCTCAAGAGTGCATGTGTTAGTATAGTGGTTTGAGTACTGAAATTTTTTAAGAAATGTAGAGGATTCGAATTCTGGAATATGCGTGTGTTGTAACTATCAAAAAAAAATATTTAACGTATCGTGATTTAGAGATACAGAAAAAGTCTTTCTTACGAATTTTTGGAGAAATGGATCGGGTTGAACTTTCTTTAAAATATGAGGATCGTTTTAGATTCGTGAGCCAGGTCAAATCGGATTTTTATCTGAACTTTTTTAATATATATATTAATATTTTTAAAATTATTAAAAATATTATATATTTTTAAATTTTATCTAAAAAAATCGTATTTTTATCAGGGCTTTTAAATTTATATATTTATATTTTTGAAATTAGTAAAAATATTTTATATTTTTAGATTTACCAATAAAGCCGGGTTTTTATCCGGGTCGAACTGAACTTTTTTCCGAACTTTTTTGGAATTTCAAGTTTTATCTGACTTTTTCGGGTTTCAAGCTTTTATCCGGATTTCGGATCGGGTCGGGCTTCAATAAAAAAATAGAATTCTCATATAAAAGCGAATCAAATCGAACCGAACCATAATTTTTTCATTTAGAATTTTTTGAATTTTTTTTTAAATAAGATCGGATCGAATTTCAAAGTTTTGGATCTTTAGAACATCCTCTACCGTAAGAGCATCTCCAATGACGTTAGCTAAAAATGATTGGCTAAATTACATAAAATATTGATTATGTAAAATTTGTTGAACCTGTAAGACATTGTGTTCCGATGGTATTGGCTATAATGATTGACTATATTTTAAAAATGGTATGTTATTAATATTTCAAGTTGTTATTAATGGAATATATAATTTTAATATAGAAATAAGTGATGTGGCAATTCACTACAGGTCTCTAGAGGTTCGACAAATATAGCCAACATCAAGATATTATCTATAATTATAGACAAGGTTTTGTCTCATTGGAGTGCAATTTTTTTTACACATTCTTTATAATTCTTATTTATGGTAATTAATTTTAAATTTTACTTAAGAGGTCTCTCCTATTGGAGATGCTCTAAATCCGTGATCATGACCCAATATCACTTATGTCGGATTTATAATTCTTTCTAGGGGTACTTTGATTTAAAAGGTAGTATGAATTCTAAAACGGATTAATCCATATAGAATTCAAGTATCATTTCTTTTATTATATGTTTAGTTTAGTACTAAAATAAATTTATTTATTTTAAAATATTAGTTTAATAAATTTTAAAAAAGTTATTGATTAGTATCAAATATATTATCCTAAATTGTAGTGTATCTTATCTTAAACTCAAGGAAGTAATCTGAGTTGTCCTCAACCCAATAAACTCATTAAATTCCTTTTTATACATAATAAATTGAAATAATAAACTTCAATATGGTATCCCTTACCTTCCTTTAAAATCCACCTTCACTTGCATATCAAATCTCATAAAGTGATACGAAATCTCATTTCTGATGAATTTGATGTATGTATTTCAAATTACAAAAATAATAATCAAACATATACTCCTATGTTTAGAATTTAACGAAAGACCAAACGATTATTTGCTAATCTACTATTACAATATTTAGCAAAAAAAAAAATCTACTATTATTATATAATAAAGGATGATTGCCCAAAATATTCATATGGGAGCCATGCTGGCCCTTTTTTACTGACTGAAAACGCTACACCGTCTACCGTGATATGAGGGGTGTTGCGGAACACCGTGTTCCGTATCATGGGATGTTGCGGAACACCGTGTTCCGTATCATGGGGTGTTGCGGAACACCATGTTCCGTATCATGCACGGATACGGAACACCGTGTTCCGTATCATACTAACACGGAAGATGGTGTTCCGTATCATGCATAATGCGGAACACGGTGTTCCGTATTATGCTAACACGGAGGACGATTCTCCGTATCCCGTCGGTATTTCGGGCCATTTTTTTCAAAATCAGTATTTTGGACAAAAAAGTAATTCTCTATAATAAATCGGTTCACGTAACTGAATTACATTTGACACCATTATGAATTGATTGAGTTTTGTTTTAACATTCAAACTTAATATATCTCGAACCTCATTGACATTATGTCCTAAATATTATGTACATACATCTGAAATCTACATTTTAGAATGACATTAAAGCTCCTAAATATTATGTACACAGTACATACGTTAAATCTACATTTAAAATAATTTTCGGAAGATAATTTTCAAAATCAAAATTTTTCCCAATAAACAGACCGAGCTTTAGATTTTCTTTTTCATCTGGGCCTTCCCAAATAATGTGCACAATACGTCACAACGTTCTACATTATACAGGATCCTAAATCACTTTTTCAAGAAATTACTCGTTACCAGATACATACTTGAGCTAGCTTTCCAACTCAAGATGCATCTCATACAAGCATTTATCTATAACTGCTTTGTGCCATTACTTCGCCTAATTATGTGTATAAACAAAATAAAATAATTACGGAATTTAATAGATTGTTACGGCAAAGGTGAGAGATAGTGCCAATCATTGCGGCTGTATTATTGAAATGAATTCCCAGAACCATAACAATACAACTCTTGGTTACAACACAATGACAGAACAGTCGAATGTGGCTAGCAAATACAGTACAAACTGGAGACAGGCAGGACCTTACAACCCGAACAACAGAAAACGTTTATACAAACCAATTCACAGGTAATATATGTTGACAAACTACGATGTTAAAGCTACACTTCCAGTTGATTTCCTAAATTTTTAGGGTAACTGTTAAAAAGCCCAATAACTGCACAGGTAGAATCTTCAATCCTATATTGTACAAAACACAATGGAGAAGATTCAACATCTTTTACCAAACAAAAATATGGGGTTTAGTTTACTCCCTTGGACGGGCCAGCCAGAGAGAGCTAAGAGCTCGGAGTCTAGAGAAATAATCACTAATGGCTAGGACGGCACGAGCTGACTGTCGAGTTGTTAATATACCATGCAATTGTTGGAGGGTTTGTTGTCTTAGATTATCTGCCTGGTATTACATAAATCAATTGCGTCACTTATTTTTTGCCTACATCTTTAAACACCATATATGTGTAAATATGTGTGCGCTTGATGGGAAATGTTTACCTGGCGAATAAAGTTTTCAAGAGTTCCTAGCTTTCCCATAGCCATTGCCATTTGACCCATGTAATTTGCAACATTTTCTGATGAATTTGAGGGTCCAAGTGATCCAGCCAGTGTATCAGCCAATGACTGCTGCAATGACTCCATCCCCTGAGACATAGCATCTTCAGCCTGTTGGGATGACTGCTGCAAGTTGCTGATGGACAATAACTGCTGCTCAGTCAAAGGCTCTAACTGACTTGTAAGCAGCTACAGCCATAGTTCAAATTTCAGAAGAATGATATAGATAGAAATGACCCAAGTAAAAGTGAAAAAGTAACCACCTTACATATTTCGAAAAGGAAAAACAAAATATCATATCATGCACAGTTGACGAAGTAGAAATTCTAAGAAGCAAAGATGTAATAATAGCAGTAAATTATAAATATAAGCTAAATGTTAGCAGTAGAAGAACTATGAAAAATACAGGGCAGACAGTAGGACCTTCTAAGGTCTGACCTAGAGCATCTAAGTAGCAAGATATTAGCTTCGAAACTTCTTCCGCACGACTTTAATGAGTCAAAACAGTGTTCAAATTTAAATATATAAAATCTAGTTTTAGATCATCTCTTGCTCTTCTGGTACAGGGAGATTCACCAGACTAGCAACATGCGTAATGAGCAATCCAGAAGGATACTGATTCCCAAGTCAAAGAAAAATCCCTACTGTGGATTGCAAATTTAAAAGAAAAAACACATATAACACGAACTGTAAACAAAGAGCACAGGCTTATGTTGTGAATAAACAAACAGTTAAAAATAAGGTCTGAATTTCCAGAAAGGAACAGATATATTGAAACAGACACATTATAAACTAGTCTATTAAAACTCACCTTCAGGATTTCAGATGAACGAAATCCACCAAGCCACAAGAAACACCTCTCAGCAGGAGTCTTCCACATTCCCGATAAAATATGGAAGACATCCGCTTTAGCAGCATCACCTTTAATTCTAAAAATTTCATCATAGTGTGCCAATACTCCATCCACAATGATGCGAAGTTCAGCATCACCCGCATGGGAATTCACAGCTCCTCTCAGTTCATTGACACGCCTGTTGTGCTCTTCCAACCATCGAGCATATTCTACATCAAACGCCAAGGCTCCTACAAAGTGACGTGACCAACAATCATCCACATCAGGAAATAATATGGAATCAACTGATTTTTATCTCTGAAATCATTTCCCATGGTCTAAAATCGAGATTAGATGCTGAAAGTCGTAAGATTAGAGAGAAACAAACAAACAAGCCATTGTTTTTAAATTGTCAATCCGGCAGGAAGGTTTCTCAATGGAAACTCAATAACCTACTACAATTTGATCACGTCCTAAGAGCATCTCCAAGAGTCTCTTAAGTCACTCTTAAATACAATATAAAATATTGACTCTTAGTGATTTAAGATAGATTCATCTCCAACAATGCTTCTTACATTCACTCCTTATTTTATTTTATATTATTAAAAGTAAGTTACATCCATAAAAGTACAAAAGAAAGTAGGGTAGAGAGAGAATGTTTCCATACAAATTTATTATTTAATATAAGTTAAGAGTGACTAGTAGCTCTTAAAATTGAGGAGAGAGAAGAGAATTTTAGTAAAATTAGGAGCCACTAGGAGTCTCTTGGAGCAAAACAAGTGACTTAATTCTTTATATTTCAAGTTAAGAGCCATTATAAAGAGGCTCTTGGAGATGCTTAAGTAGCCAAAAATACGAAAGTAATTAAAAATGGGTTTGATTCCTCGCAAATATTACAAGTGTGCTACCAAACCAATAAACAGATAAAAGTTCACATAGACATATACAACTAAGAATTGATGGCCAACATCTCAGCATTGAATATCAATTGCATTTTTCATTTGAAGAAATATCAGACAGCAAGAAGGGACTGCAGATGTGGTATAGAATGGGTGGAAGAAAACTGCAAAAGTTTGGAGGCCTTGACAGTCAAGGATCTGCCTCTATTTAGTAAACGAAGGAGACCATAATGGTTGAGGAGATTTACTTTCAAGATCAACAAGTGATGGATGATGGCAAGCCATATGAGTCTAGAGATCTGCTGGTTTCTTTGGATGTTCTTACAATGCACCTCCTACGAGCAGAAAGAACAATATTGACACTAGCGAAAAAGCCTTATGCAGTAGGGTGTGACAAATATCTTTAAACTTGTGGATAAGTTGGCTTACAAAAGAGATCGATCATGAGTTTTGCCTAATATAGGTCCCAAGGCATTTGGGAGATGCTCTTTTGTTTACACAATTAAAGGAAGTGGGCGTTCATATAATTTTTTGGGCGTAGTGCGTTCTAAGATCCTAGGCTGATCAAAATTAAAAAAAATTAACGTTTGCAACTCGTTCTTAACTATATTGCATTGATTGATTACATGTTCATTTAAAAAGTTATGTTTCTGTAAATTAAGGATTTTGTATGGTGCCTCTTATTTATATGCATGCCAACAATTTTCCTTATGTATGAACGCCTTTCACTCTTGCCTGGTTTTAGTTCTATGGCCCTTTCATAACTTCATAAAAATAGAAGGGCTTCAATCCACAGAAAGGATAGTGGTGAGACTTTGAATTTCTGCAGTACTAGGCCATTCTTTGAGTTCTCCGCATACATTTAATGTATATACTGAGACACAGACAGTGGTCATGCATATAAAATATTCCTTCTCTGTTTACTTAATAGAGAATCTTATAATCTTAAATTTCTAAACAAATTGACAAGTCTGTTATTCTTGCAGATGATGCCAGAGTGAATATTCAAAAATCTCATACCAATGACTGGACAGAGCTAATCAACTCTTTAACAATGCTTGTAGCATTATTGTTTTCTTGTTAACTCTTTTAACCTCTCTTGTGCATTTATCGAAATAACTATATGGTGAACAAAAGCGAGAAGTGTAAGTACGCATTACAGCTACAAACCGTGCATTGAGTTTAAGTTTGCAAGTTGGTATTACATGTGTTACACTTGTAACTTGGTCACAACTCTTTTAATCCCACCCATTTATCTGAATAATGTTAATATTATTTGTATGTAACTATACAAATCATTTGTAGAGAAAACAGATATTTAAAGGAAACAGATCTTTTATCAATCAAAGTTTAGAAAAAGGAAAGATGATGATCATACCATTACCACTCATCGATTGAGTTTGATCTCCTGAACTTGAAATGAATATGCCCTTCAGGGAAGTAAAAGATTTTTGTTAAACTTGAAAGTAACTTTAAGACAGTGAGGATGTAACGAGAATGTTACTAATCAAACCTGCTGCCTAGCTCGTTGAAGTTCCTGTTCAAGTTGGGTCAGCTTCATCCTACTGCTCTCAAGCTGTTGGACGTAAGCCTGTAATAACAAAAATATATACAACAAATCAATCAATATAGTATTTATTGGGACCTTCAAAATGTAATAAATGAACACATAAAGCATGGCTCC
The DNA here is from genome assembly GCA_036435485.1 of Saposhnikovia divaricata. Lineage (NCBI taxonomy): Eukaryota > Viridiplantae > Streptophyta > Magnoliopsida > Apiales > Apiaceae > Saposhnikovia > Saposhnikovia divaricata. The sequence continues at coordinate 213,851,115 of CM071599.1, forward strand.
TGACCTTCACGGATAGACAAGTCTTAAAGGTATGGGATAGATTGTTCAACGTAATATACAATTTTTTAAAGGACCCGGTGCGAAACCAGTATAAGATAGAATTGTGGTTTACATTCAGATTTGGGTGGTTCAACGAGGTTGGGGAAATTTTCAAAGGAAATGGTGTTATTATTCGATCCAATTGTTGCAATACACCATGACATTTCAGTATACTGGAGAACATGCTTCTTTGAAGCAATGCGTCATAGTGTTTTCTATGCATGTTCCAAAAGATGTGTTGAAATTGTTTAAAACTCATCTTGTCTAGTCAACAGTGTGCCAAATGGTTAATGTATGGCACACCATCAATTTTTTCAAGAAGTTGAAGTACTCACTTCGCCATCACACTTCTTGACTTCCCAACATAAGTTTTTAGTTATGCATATATTGTCCACCTACCAAATCCCTTTTATTTCAAAACAATTTACTTTTATCTATTACTTCAGTAAAAATTGGTACAAGTGAGTCATTTCTTCCGCAAGTGAAGGTTCACATAAGTTCGCATGCCTCTTTTTTATAGAAATTAACACTTGTATACCAAAAATCATATTTGAGGGAGAGAATAAGCAAGAAGAAGATAATTTCAAAATACTTTAGAACCTTTCTTGACTGTGATGCCTTTAACAAATGAGATTACTGCACAAAATTACTCTAAAAAAACAATCACTTAAAGGAAAGGAACTCAAAGAGAGAATCTAGGCTATATATAATGGCTCTGTCAAGGCTTCAACCCACATCCAACATTAAAAATCAAGGAAGAATTACCTTAAATATCGTACATTTAAGTTAACAGCACTAGCATGAAGTCTCTTGGGAAGGACCCAAAACCAAATATGTGGCCCAGAACGGACAATATTATTGATGTAAGACGGGTTTAGAAAAAGGGATAAAAGAAGGGGATAAAACCATCTCCTCAGAGAATTGGTAAAGACACATATAACTTCCAATTTATCCAATCATATTTAGTTCAAAATATTCATAATCTCTCCTGATTACAATTGTTGATATCCTATAACTCGGAGAGTAGGTAAAATCCTAAATAAAAGGAAACAAATCATTTCCTCATTATACTACTACAATATAGAATATTTCTAACAATCTAGATACTTAATATAACTAAAAAGTAAAAACAAGTAATTTGTCCTTGAATAATAAGATAAAATATAATCAATTTGATATAGTGTGAACGTACGATTAGAGATCTGTGTTTTGCAGATTGTGTGAAAAGCCTTCTACTATTGTGACGATCAAGAGATGTGTCCTTTGCAGATGAATAGGACGGTACAAGATGATTGGACATATTAGATGAATTATTGCATGAGGTGAAGGGAGGACTAATGGGGTAACCCAAGTCCCACATTGGAAAATAAAGGACGAATTACATTAAACATAAGCGTACAATGCTTAGTCACAAACTCAGGAAGAGAGCTACTCAACTGTACGGATGCACCCCCCCCCCCCCCCACCCCCCGGGGTTCTGTCACAAGTTTGAGGCATTTCTCAATATCCTAACTCCTAAGAAGTCCGAAAGATGAACCTAGAACAAGTTTATCTCTAAAAAGAGGGGAGGTATACAAAGAATAGCTTGCATAAGTGCATATCAAGCTGAAGGGTCAAGCTGAAGGGCATAAAGGGTAAAAGATCTACTTGTTCGTCACAGTAACTGGAAGAAATCTTGCCACCTGGAGAACATGGTGATCTGTACACCATCACCTATCAAGGTTGATTTTGACATCAAGGCATCCCTACATCAACTACTGATCAAATGGGTGATATTCTATATGGCCTTCAAAAGAGACAACTGGGTAACATAAAGAGAGCAAGCTAACTGGAAAGAATTTTTTTTTTCTTTTTTTTGCTAATTGTAACTGGAAAGAAAAGTTATCACTCCAGTTGAGCAGAAAGTGTTCAAATAGTAAAAATCTAGTAAGGTCAGATACCAAAATCTAGAATATCACCTAAGGCTGAATACAAAATAAATACTTAAGATGACCAGGTCTTGAATGCTTAAGAAGCCACTACCCAATTTGTTTTGGTTCACTCGTTTTTCCGCTTGAAGCCCTAAATAAGCTTAGGAAGCATCTTCTGATCTAAACAGGAAGAGGGAAAGTGACAGTGACTTTTTCCTGTGATAATTTACTTGATCTATTGTAATCCTATCCCCAAATATATAATTGTAAACCCTACAGAGTTCTAGGGGGTATGACTGGAATCCCATAAATCATAATTATGAAGATTAAAGTAAAACATTTTGTACGATAAGAAGTGATCAATTCCCCTTTCCCAAGTACCAATATGCTCCACAAATCTTCACAGTTCACACTTGATACAGGTAAGTGACATACTACGGAGTTCAGAGCTCTTTTCCTACTTAGAACAGGAGTGACAATTCATTTATTGGATCTCTTTTCATTTGATTAATAAATGTCGTTAGACTTGTACAGGCACAAATACCAGACCCAAGTAACAAGGTTGGATTGTAGTAACAAATACAACCTCAGCAACAAAACCTCTTAATGGTTGAATAAAATTAGTAATATCGGCATCATCATCATTATTATCATAATTGGTTCTTAACAGGGTCATGGATGAAAATGGGTCGCATGCGAAATTTGCAAATGCCTATGTTTGTTAATAGTATGATATGATCCTGATAAGCCCAACTCGTAACACCTTGGGGTTTTAGGAACATGGTATAGAGCTCGGTTTGTTGGAGGTCTCAAGTTCGAGTCCCTCCTACCCCCAATTTTCTCAATAATAATTGAAAATATTGTTGTATTTTGGTGGGCCCAAAAATGGGACGAGATCCCCACCTAGTAATTGAAAATTGTCCCGGATGCTAGGCCCAAAAAGCAACGAACCACCTAGTGATCCACTCTTCAAACCCGAATAAATAGGATATCGAGTGAGGGGGGATGGTAATGATATAATATGATCCTGTTAAGCCTAACTCCTAACACCTTGAGTTTTAGGGGAACTGTTAAGCCTAACTCCTAACACCTTGAGTTTTAGGGGAACTGATAACTTAACAGCCTTTAATTATAGTTTTGGAAAAATCTTATTAATATTTGCTGACACGCCGGTCAAGCACGCAGAGTTGAGAAAAGATATGGAAAGAAAGTTAAACTAGGGACAAAAATCATTTTCTCAAAGTTCTTATCCTATGAATCCTTCAAACAATCAATAAATGTGTAAAAATATAGTATACATCATTTATGTAGGTATTGAACCACAATAAGATCTATTTGATAGTCAAGTCTCGACAATTAATCTAGTACATATCTACTAATTCCAAGAATCACAGAGATCATGTTTGGCTAAGCTTTTTTAAATATAGAAAAAAGCCTAATAAAGAAGGGAATTTAATAAACATCCTACATGAATGAAGTAATTACTTTCAATAAATCAACTAACCATTACATACTAACCATTACATAATACTTTATAACGGTTTTTTTCTTCCTATACCCTAGATACCAGATCTTTAACAAACATAATTTACAATATATCTTACAAGAATCAAAACGTAAGTATCTAACCTAAACTAACGAAGCAAATCTCCAAACAGTCAAATGCTTACAAAACTACATTCTTCAATCTTATTTATTAACCAATGTGCTTTATTATACAATCAAGAAGGCTCGCACCATTCTACATATTTAATATACAGGAATCAGGTCATCTTTTTAATCAATTCTCTTTTTTGTTTCTGTCCCTAAATTTTTCTCCATGTGGTCTCGGTTAACAAGGACGCTAAACACTAAATGACTGAAATTAGTATTACATCACATAAAAAACATGACCCTGACAGATTTTAATTAGATTAATATAAATTATGTTTCAAATGTGAAGTGTGACAGGTTAGGGTAGATATTTTAGCATAAGTTCATTTTGTAGAAATGTTTTCTCATATGATTTAATTTAATAGCAAGCAAGTTCATCCTATGTACAAAAAACACAATGACATAAAATACTTCAAAAAACATGAAGATATTGCATGACAAAGAAACTACAGAAGCCTACCTTTTTTCGTAACCTGCTTTTTCTTGCAGCTTCACGATTTTGAGCAAGCCTACGAAGCGTCTGCCAAATACAGTAGAATTTAATAAGTCATTTTTATTAGCATATACAGTTATATACACCTGTGTATATACCTATCAATACATTCTAAAGGAATTTACAAATATAAAATATTATAATAACCAACAATCGAACAGTAAAAACCTTTTGATCCCTCGACTTGTCACTGGCATCAGAAACTACAATTCCCTGACCGTTATGGAACTGCATAAACAATCAACATTAATACGATTAAATTGTCTATTAGTAAACAAAAAAAAGAAAATCGAAATGTCCAAAATAAAACTAAAACAGTACAGTTACACATAAGCACAATACTGTGGTTTATAGAAAGATATATCTAGCATCAAGTTTAATGCATAAGGTTAAGTGCAGGGACCATTACCCCCAATGCCTTATCATCAGTGTCTCCATCTGTAGAAGAATCACTTCTAGCACTTGCATCTGCCATCATGGATTCTCCAGATAATATTGCTCGAGACTTATCGCAATGTTGTAATTCACTCCTTTCGGATGGAACAAATCAAATCCCAACCTAACTGAAAATTTATCAATATCACAGGGGATTACTAAGTGACTCTGCAAGAGATGTAAAATGAAAAAGGTTACAGCAATAGGCAAATTCCTTTAAGCTCTACAGAGTAGAGATTCAAGTGTGAATTTAATAACGAGATGCCTATTTCTTTAAATATAGCCAAAAAAACCTATTTCACAAATACAAGCTATGATGCCCATCTCAGTTCCCAATCCCAACCTCATTTTCATAAACTTCTACGGTTTCTTTCTATAGGGTTTCTATAAATAAGTCCAACAACCAAATCTCTAGTTTCTTTAACCATCTAAGCTCCCAAGTTAAGTATCATTAATTAGGTATTACTTGCAACAAAATTCAACACCGACTCCATCATAATATAAATGTACTCCAATTCTCTTTCCGAATTCTAGAAACATGCTCTAGTTGTTTCGGAACAACAATTCTACCAGGGATTTAACAGATAAAACACAGACTCACAGTATAACAGTCAAAAGATTAAGAATCACTCTCTATAACAGAACTACAAAACCACCATTTATCGAGATTCAAAGAAGCTACAAACAATTTTAGTGTGTGTGAGTGTAAATACATAGATACATATATGTGCATCAAGAAATGTATAGCTAAAAGAGTCCAATAAACACACACACACACACACAATTAAAGGTAAAAAAACCAATAAACACACACACACACACACACAAACACAGGTTATGGATAGAAAACAAGAATTGAAACATACCCAAGTGAAAAAGATACAATTTTTAGCAAAAACAAGATAAAAAACTCAGAATTTTAGCGAAAACAAGAAAATAAAAGCTCAGATTTTGGCAAAAAACGAGAAAATAAAAGCTCAGATTTTTAGCAAGAATCATTTCAACCAAACACACATGCTTACTTGATTATGACTCTCTCCCCCTTTTCTCACTCTCTCTCGGTAAGCAAGAAGCCAAGAAGGTGAAACCCAATTGTTGCAATATCCCGAATATGGTGCCCAATTTTGACTTTTGGTCTTTATTTTTTTTTATTTTTTTTTTGAGTAATGGACTTTTGGTCTTTATTATTTCTTCATTGCTCTGCTCCTCATATATTTATTTATCTATTTTTAATTTAATCACTAAAATGATCTCAATATAAGAAAAAATAGTCTTGCATATTTGCAAGGTCTGTCTTGTCTATATGACAAGTTTTGATTATATTATATTGTATACATATATCTTCCAAATCGCCACAAAATCTATCCAAAGCTCTCTCATATATATCTAATATAATCAACTAGTGCATTTTATATCCTATTTCACAAAAGAGTTCTAGTAGTCTCAAGAAAATGAATTCATCTGGAGGAGTTATACGCAAGGCTTGCATTGGAGGATGGTGATGAGGGTGAGGGTGGGGTTGTAGTTGCTGCATCGGAAATACGGCCACAGAAAAGTACGTATGTATTGGTAGGACGTTTCATAAATGAGAAAAATATCAATTTTACTGCAATGCAAAATGTCCTTGCATCTCTTTGGCGACCAAAAGAGGGTATGAAGGTGCATGATATAGGAGGAAGTCGGTATTCATTCGTGTTTTACCATCCATTGGATCTTCAAAAAGTCATGGATGAAGGCCCCTGGACGTTTGAGCAAAACCTCCTGGTGTACCATAAGTTAAAGGAAACTGAAGATCCCCATCTTGTTAAGTTGAATAGCACTGATATATGGGTTCAAGTGTATGACTTGCCACAGGGACTCGTATCAGATAGTATCCTTATGAGCATCGGGAACTTTGTGGGAACATTTAGAAACGCTGATGCTACAAATGTTACAGGAGGATGGACACAGTATAAACGTGTCAGGGTAACAATGGATTTAGGAAAGCCATTAAAACGGCGCATGAGAATCAAGAGGGAGGGAGGGGAATGGAGTTGGGTCAGCTTCAAATATGAAAGGTTGAGTACTTTCTGTTTTGTGTGTGGTTTGATAGGGCATGCTGATCGTGATTGTGGCATAGTATATGCACACCATGACAAAGAAATACTTCGAGCATACGGAGTGGAGTTAAGAGCACCAATGAGAAATATGAAGAACCAGAACATGGGGGCGAAATGGCTGAGATCCGGTGGGGAATGGGGGACAAGTGGGAAGGAGAAACAGTCGCCGACCACTGCGTACGACGGTAACAACATGCAAGCGCGATTTATGGAAGTACATGGTAAAATAAGCGAAATTCCAGGAGGATATGGGGGGATAAGTGTTATACAGCGGGGTCAAGGGGACAACTCAAAAAGTAACACCCTAACAGGTCAAAAAGAAACAAACATGAAAGATTATGGTGGGGAGCTCGAAACAGTTATTACGGAATCTAAACGCAAAAGAATGGAAAGTGAGGAAAAGGAAAAAGGTGATGTACAAAATATTCTAAATGGGCCTGCAATTTTCACTGGGTCAAAAAACTTGTTAGAGGCGGGTCCTGTTCCACAGGCCCGCCTAGACCAATGAGTCTTATTGCTTGGAACTATCGTGGGTTGGGTAGGGCACGGACAGTTCGTTTTTTGAAAGAAATTACCCAACAATTAAAGCCTTCTTTTATTTTCTTGTCTGAAACATTAGCTACTAAGAATAGGGTAGATGTAGTTCGGCGGGAATTAGGTTTTGCGGGATGTGCAGTAGTTGAAGTTAGAGGTCATAGTGGGGGCGTCGCTCTCCTATGGAAGAATGAAGCAGCTTGTGTAGTGAAGGAAGTAAATACTCATTATATCGATTTTGAGGTTGAAAATGACCAAGTTGGACGATGGAGGTATACAGGTTTTTATGGTTGTCCGGAAAGGTCTCGGCGACGGGAATCATGGGATATAATAAGGAGCATGGCATCTAAATCAACTCTACCATGGTGTATCATTGGTGATTTTAATGACCTCATGTATGCAAGGGAAAAAAGGGGTGGAAGGGACCATCCTCGTTACTTGTTAAATGGCTTTGTAGACACGATTTCTGAGTGTGGCCTGTTTGATTTAGGTTTTGTTGGAGAAGTGTACACATGGGAAAAATCTCGAGGGACAAGGAACTGGGTTCAGGAAAGACTGGATAGGGGTTTAGCTACTCACGAATGGCGTACTCTGTTCCCTCTAGCACAGGTGCAGGTGCTCGAAGTAGCAACCTCTGACCACTTACCACTCCATCTGCAATTAAATAAAAAAATTTATGTTCCACGAGGAAAGCGCTTCAAATTCGAGAACGTGTGGCTAAAGGAGAAGGATTGCGTTAGTCTTGTCCAAACCAGCTGGAATTATTCTGAAGGAAAGGACATTTTAGAGAAGATACACTATTGTTGTGTGAGACTGGAGGAGTGGGGTGGAGGAATTCACCAAGAATACAAAAGAAAGTTGAATAACTGCCGTACTCGAATGCGTAACTTGAGAGGCCGTCGTGATACTGCTGGAGTTCGAATATACAATGCAGTTAGGTGGGATTATTTGAATTTGTTGGAAAAACAAGAGGTCTATTGGAAGCAGCGTTCTAAGCAGTTTTGGCTGCGAGAAGGGGATCGGAATACGAAGTTTTTTCATAGGAATGCTTCAGTTCGAAGGAAACAAAATGCAGTTCAGAAAATAAAGGATGAAGATGGAGTCTGGCGAGAAAATGTGGAGGATATACAAGAGGTTGTCGTCGCTTATTTTACTAATCTATTCAAGTCTACGGAAGAGCACGGGAGACTTACAGACAGAGAACATGTGCACCAGGTGACAGCAGAAGAAAATAAGGAGTTAGTATCACCAGTTACAATTGCGGAGGTAAAAGAGGCAGTCTTTGCTATGCACCCGGACAAATCGCCCGGCATTGATGGCCTAAACCCAGCATTCTTTCAGACATTCTGGAATCTGGTCGGAAGGGACGTTTTCACTTTTTGTAAAGACTTCATGACTACAGGAGAGCTGCCGTTAGGTGTAAACAAGACTCTTGTATGTTTAATCCCGAAAGTAAAGGAGCCACAAGTAATGGGTGACCTCAGACCTATAGCATTGTGTAATGTGCTGGTACGTATTCTATCAAAGCTGCTAGCAAATCGTTTAAAACCATGTCTGACCTCGTTAATCTCTGATAAACAAAGTGCTTTCATAGAGGGTCGCTTATTGACAGATAATGCCTTGATTGCCTTCGAAATTAACCACTACATGAAGAGACACACGCAAGGAAAATCTGGTATTGCGGGGTTAAAAATAGATATTTCAAAGGCCTATGATAGGCTTGAATGGGGGTTTATTCGAAGCATGATGGAAAAATTTGGATTTAATGAGATATGGATTCATAGAGTTATGAAGTTGGTCCAATCGGTTACATATAGTTTTCTCCAAAATGGACTTACGTTTGGTGAAATTACTCCTCAACGAGGGATACGTCAAGGTGATCCCATATCACCATATATATACATTCTATGTGCGGAAGGTTTAAGTTCTATCATTAGGCGAAATGAGGATGTGGGATTATTGCATGGCTGTACTATTGCAAGGGGGCGCCTACCATTTCACACCTTTTTTTCGCGGACGACTGCTATTTCTTTTTTAGAGCAAATGTGTCTGAGGCGAGTACCATGAAAAATATACTCAGTAGGTATGAGATTGTTTCAGGACAAAAGATTAATTATGCAAAGTCTGGAATTGTTTTTTCTCCAAATACAAACGAAGGATGTAGACAGGAGATATGTGATCAGTTGGGGGTCAGGGAACAACAGAATCCAGGGAGATATTTGGGGATGCCTATGGTGGTAGGGAGAAACAAAAACGCAGTTTTTGATTTTCTGATCGACCGAGTGAAACAAAGACTCCAAGGCTGGCATAAACAGACCCTCATAAAAGCAGGAAAGGTCCTTATACTCAAAACAGCGTCCCAGGTAATACCGAACTTCTGGATGAACATGTTCCTTATTCCTGTAAATGTTTGTGATGGGATTGAGAAGGCTATGAATGCATTTTGGTGGGGAAATGGCTGCTCAAATAAGGGTATACGTTGGATGTCGTGGGAGAGGTTATGTGCAATCAAAGAGGATGGGGGATTGGGATTTAAGAGGCTGAGAAATTTCAATTTGGCAATGCTATCAAAACAAGCATGGAGGCTGATAAATAATGCAAATCCTCTCGTAACGCAGCTAATGCGTGCTCGCTATTATCCAAATGGTGAGTTCTTAACTGCAAGAATTGGTAATAACCCGAGTTATGTATGGAGAAGTATACTCGAAGTTCAGAATGTTGTTACGCAAGGATGTCGACGTCGTATAGGGGATGGACTAAGTACTAAAATCTGGAAGGTCCCATGGCTTCCTTGCTTGGAAAATGGGTTTGTGACAACTGAAATGCCAGACGACCTCGAACATGGACTAGTGCAGGGATTACTAAAGGAAAATCAGGAAGGGTGGGATGACGATATTCTTGCCGATATGTTTAATGAGAGGGACAGGGACCTTATTCGAAAAATCCCAATTTCAAGAAGACAACCAGTGGATACTTGGTTTTGGATGCTGGAGGAGTCGGGGAATTATACGGTAAAAAGCTGCTATCGAAAGTTAATGGGGGAAGCATATTGTGTTGATAAAATGTTTTGGAGGAAATTATGGAGGTTGAAACTACCTGGTAAGGTATTAAACTTGGTTTGGCGTGCGTGTCGAAGTTGTCTACCAACGGCTGCAGCTTTATTTACAAAGGGAGTTGACATAAACACTACGTGCTCTTGGTGTCATATGTGTGTGGAGGACGATATTCATGTTCTGTTTCAATGCAGATTTGCTCGTGAGGTTTGGGATCAAGCTGGCCTAATAAGACTAATTACGGTGTGCCCAGAAGATAGAGTCATTGATGTGTTAAGAAGAGCGTTCCAAATAGGCAATAATGATCAAATATTAATGGCTGGGTTACTATGTTGGAATCTATGGCAGCGACGAAACAGTTGGGTATGGAATAGATTAAATATGTCCACCTTTGGAGTAAGGTCTAGGGCATGTAGTATGTTACAGGAGTGGCAACGAGCTAGAGAGGAAGACACTGTATCTTCTGCTAGGCAACTAGAAGTCAGTCGAAAATGGTGCAAACCACCACCAGGTTGGCTGAAGATAAACACTGATGCATCAGTTATGCCGGGATCGAATCAGGTGGGTGTAGCATGTGTTGCTAGGGACGAGGGGGGCAACTTTCTCCGAGCAAGAAACAAGGTAGTCCAAGGAAGTTTTCAGGTACGGGAAGCCGAAGCCATAGGACTCAAAGAAGCTATTCTATGGACAAGGGAGTGGAGGGGGAACAAATGTATTTTCGAATGTGATGCGAAAGTGTTAGTCGACTCAGTTAATGGAGGTCGAGGTAATACATATTTCCATATGATTGTAGACGATTGTAAGGAAATTCTCAAACACTTTGATGAAGTGTTAGTGTGTTATACACATAGGTCTGCGAATAATGTAGCTCATGCATTGGCACGGGCGACATATTCTATGTCAGATCTCACGGAGTGGAATATCTCAGCTCCGGACTTTATCGTTTGTATGTTAAATTCTGAAAAGTATTAATGCAAGTTCGTTTATTCAAAAAAAAAAAATTTAATCACTTACTGACACACCTACTCCCTATAGTAAAAAGTGTAGCAGTATTATTTATTTACATGGATGCAAGAGTGTTATAAAAAGTACTACATCACTCACCTTGTTTGTCTTCACGGACATTAAGAAAATATAGTAAAAGAAGAGTAAAATTAGTTAAAAAGTGGGTAAAGTGATGGGACCTATCAATATTTAATAAATGAAAGTTGTGAATGTAATAGTGTTTATTTAATATAAAAAAGAGTATAAAGTGGAGAAGTAGTGGGTGTAATAGTGAAAAGTAGTGTTAAAAAATAGTAAGTATAGTAGGTTCATTCTTTTTTGGACGTCCCAAAAAGGAATAAGGGTCATATAAAATGGGACGGAGGAAGTAGTAATTAATTGGGATTAATTGGTAGATGAGTGCCCAAAATGCCCCATTTTCAATTTCCATGGCCCTTTCTATCCCATTTCAAAATTTCGACGCAAAATACCCCATAAATGCGTTCTTTCGTGCTCCGTAACAGGTGATGCGCGCTTTCTTCTAGCGCAACAGGGACCTAACATGTTAAATCGTCTGCCACAACATGCTTGATACGGCAGATCATGTTCAGAAACATGTGCTAATGCGCAAGACGAACATGCGCAACAGTGATTTTTTTTAAAAAAAACAAGATACGGTAGACGATCTGGCATATCAAGAGGGTAGTGCAGGGTCATGCATCTTGGATTTGGTCCATTTTGGGCATTAACTCTTAATTGGTTCGTTATTTGATGATTAATTGAATTGATTTTGTTATTATGAGTCAAAAATTGTATTTTATAAAGATTGGTCAATAATGGATAAAATTGATCTAATTCGGTTAATAATCAAAATTAATTAGTTAAATTTTTTAGGAAAAAAATAATATAAAAAATTCACAAGATTATTAAAAAATTGAAAACAAAAAAAATATATAAATTGTAATGTAAAAATAATCCTCTTTTTTGTTAGTTCTCGAAATTGAAGCACGGGTAGAAATTTTCAACGTCGACAATCAAATACTTTTGTACTATGTTAAATATCTTAATGTATACAAGTGAATTAAATTATTTATTTAACAACTTTAATTTTTTGTGTTTCAATTTTTTTAAAATTTTTTATTAAATAGTTGTTAAGGTCTATATTATAGCTATAAAAATAATTATATATAAAAAATAATATTAAATTGATTTCGATTCAAGGTCCGATTAATCCCCAAATATTTGATTAATCGTTTTCTGTGATTTTATTAAACAACTCCAATTCTCGCTTTTTATAACACTGAGAGGTAGTATTATATTCTTCTGAATTCCAAATCGATCCTTCTTCAACTTCTTCCCAAAAATATTGTATAAAACCTAACAAATAAATAAGAAAATAATATAATTAATAGTAAGTAGTCGATTATACTTTCAAATTAAAATACGTTACTTTTTAATTAATAAATATTACCTTTTTATAAATAACTAAATTCATCAATTGTGCTATATCTTTTAATCATTAATATTTCTTTTCTAATCAAAACAAGTTATTTTTTAATTTAAAATGTAATCTTACAATCATTAATTAATATGTATCCAAAAATATTGTATCATATCTTCCAGTCATTAATTAAATATATTAAAAACATATATACATTCAATATATATATATATATATAAAGGAGGATAGCGGGAGTTTAGGTGGCGATCTAATATCGTCTCAATCGATTTTTCTAATTTTCTATAATTTTAAACACTAATAAATATGAAAATATCAATTAGCATATTAGAAGTAGAATAGGTGTTCGAATTTATAAAGGAGAAGAGTTCGAATTTATAGGGAAGACATATGATTAGAAGTTCTATTGGAAGTATAATAAGTATTTATAAGGCATACGATTAAAAGTTCTATTGGAAGCAGAATAGGAGTTCGAATTTATAGAGAATAAGATTTTGAATTTATAGAAAAAATATATAAATAAAAGTTCTACTAGAACTATAATAGGTGTTTGAATATATAGAGCAGATATATAATTAAATATTTTATAGAAAGTACGATCTTCTTAAATTATATATTTTTTATATAAGTAATTGTACTTATATTAGGAAAATTTATTCATAAATCAAATACTATTGTCATGAAAAAAGTCACCGTATTTAAAATGAAAAGAATTGATGTCTTAACATAATAAAAGAACAATGAGTAAAAGAACAATCTCATGCAGTCTTCATAATATATGTTAAAAAGTTGGGATTTCGGTTTTAACGAGAGAGCGGCTCAATCGAAAGAATTGTATTTAACAAGAAATTGATTAATTAGAGAAGATTATTTAATTACTAAAATTTAATATTAATATTATAATATAACGTAAATGTATTGAATTTTTTTAAAAATATTGTAACGCCGCCGCGAAGCGCGGCTTTATCAAATAGTTATAATAATAAAACATGATTATAATTGTTTGTATTTTGGTGCAACCTTACAATGAATAATGATCATTAGATTTTTAGTGAAATAAATAAGAACCCTTGATTATTATGATAAGATATATTATATATTTTAATTACTTACGAAAGATTAAAGGTTCAAATCCCGTCAATATAATATTTAATTTTAAAATTTCGCACACAATTCTTACTGCGACTCTTTTTTTCTACGATTTTAGATTTACAAAAACTAAATAAATAGAAAAACTAAATAACTCAACAAATAACTTAACTTAGAAAAAAACTTATAGCATGACATATATAGATTAATAATATTATAAATTTAAAAATACCTATAAAAGTATTAATATCACCGGCATATTATACGGATTAAAAAACAAAACTTTTTAAAATAGGATATTGTAGGATTTAAGTAGCAATTACACACTTAAAAAATTAATTTTTAAAAAATATTTATTGAATTCTTAAGATACATAATAATAAATTTAAAAATAGTATTTATTTATGTCTTGAATTTAAGTTTGGAACATAAGTAAATTTAAAAATTAATAACACAAAATTATTTAAAATAATAAATTTATATCAAATCAAATATATAATAAATAATAATAATAATGTAATATAGGACCGCCCATGTTTTGCACGGGTTATAGGTTAGTTATATAGGCCATTATTCTAGAGAGGACCTCCTTACATGGAGAATATGAGAGAACTACCAATTTTATGATTCTATAATAGAATCAAAGTTCTAATTTTTTGGTTCTATAAAAAAAATACCAATTTTTTTTGGTTCTATAATTAAAAAAAGACCAATTTGCTGATTCTGTAAAAGAACCAAATTTTTTTTTAAAAATTTAAATTTTTAAAAAAAAATTATAAAAAAGTCTGCTGGCGTGGCAATGCCACGTTAGCACTGCCACGTCACTGCTGACGTGTCACTGCCACGTCAGCAGTGACGTCAGTAGTGCTGACGTGTCACTGCCACGTCATCAGTGATGCCAGCAGTGATGATGTGGCACTACCACGTGGCACTGCCACGTCAACAATGATGATGTCATTGCTGACGTGGCAGTGACACGTGGCAGTGACACATCATCACTGCTGACGTGGTAGTGATGACGTGGCAAGTCCGAATTTTTTTATTTGAAATTAAAAAAAAACTTTTTGTAATAAAAAATTAAAGAAAAAATTTGGTTCTACTGTAGAATCAGAAAAAATTATATGGTTCTCTCCAATTCTCTATCTAACAAGTTCTCTTTAGAAGGGGACTCTAGTTATATATATTGAAAGCCGAGAGCTGAATCCCTTGTTTTGTAGCATAATGGCGGAGTATATTCCTGAGGACCTAATGTCCAACATCTTCTCACGCTTGTCGGTAGGGGTGAGCAAAAAACCGAAATAAAACCGAAACCGAACCGAAACCGGGAAAAATCGAACCGAAAAAAACCGAAACCGAAAAAAACTGAAACCGAAACCGAAAATTGAAAAACCGAACCGTTCTAATATTTCGGTTCCGGTTTTAGGTGGAAACCGAACCGAAAAAAACCGAAACCGAACCGATTATTTATATAAATAAATATTTATATTTTTTATAAATATTTTTAAAATTAATCACATATAAATAAATAAATAAATATATATATATATATATATATATATATATATATATATATATATATATTATATACACAAAAGTAGAGAGGCACTGGAACATGTATTATGAGGGGTTGCAGAGAAACTCATTTGACACAAATTCAGCTCCAATATGATATGCTTTGCACATTTGTTCTTGTGAGGTGGAAAAGTTTTAACACGTACATTTGATTTTTTTTTAATGTTCAATAGATGGTATCATCATACTACTATAATAGTCGAGAACTAATTTTAGCAACTCGTTATAGGCAATAGGAGGGGTAATGAATTTCTAGTTAGTAAATGCTAAAATGTATGCACAAGGACATAGATGAAATGTTACCAGCAGTTGGAAGGAACTTGTTCAAATGCGGCTCAAGTGCAATGTTAAAAAGTGCAATGTTGGTCTTCAGTAGCAGGTGATTTGCGCATGCAAAATGATTAGTGATTTGTGTTGGCTTTGGAATCACTCATAACTCTGTATTTGCAATGTGAGCTAGCATAAGGATTTTTTTTTAAAAAATTGTTGTATGAATACATTTGGACGATTTATGTTTTTATGGTAGAACTACTTTTTTAATTAATTTGTAATACTTTCTTATTTTTATTTTAATCTGTTTTAAAACCGAAATCGAACCGATAAAAACCGAAACCGGGATTTTAAAACCGAAACCGAAACCAATGGTTCGGTTGCGGTTGCGGTTTTCGATTTTTAAAACCGAGGACATGCGGTTTCGGTTCCGGTTTTACCCGAAAACCGAACCGAACCGGGGTTTGCTCCCCCCTACTTGTCGGTGAAATCTCTCTTACGCTTCCGCTGTGTTTCAAAATCTGTTTGTGCATTAATCGCTTCCGCTTACACTATTCAAACAAACTCATGCACAACTATTATAACAAATTCTGTCGCACGTACTCATGGCCTTCACTATAAAAAATTTGATTCACTTGATCAACCAGAAACTAAAATTAACCACCCTCTGGAACATTGATGGGTAAAGAATATCGTTTAATCGAGCCTCCGGGCTATCCTACTACTGGTTATATGGGGATTCTTGGAGTGGTAGGAAGGAAACTCTGCATTCAATTCAACTACGACAAGAGGCACTTCACGATATGGGTGAAGGAGCCATGGACCAAGTTGCTTTCTCTTGTGTACGATGTTGATATTGAGTCCCTGAAACCTTTGGCATATTCAAATGAGGGTAAGAAATTGTTACTAGAGGTAGAGGGAAAGCTTGCGTGGTACGACCTCCAACTGAAAGTTATGAACATAATAAGAAATCCTGATATTCCTGAGTGTTGGAAAGCAGCAGATGTATCTCTCGAAAGCCTTTGTTAAGGTGCAGGTTCAAAGGAAACAAAAAAAGAGGTACCATCTCTGTTCTTATTCACTGTAGATCTTTTTTAATAATTAAAATTTATATCTGTCAAGCGCTTGGCAAATTATAGAATTTCAGTTGAATAATATTTGTACTATCTCTTGCATACTCACATGACTCTTAACTTAGATGTTTTGATCACTTTGATCGTCCGATTAGCAGTGGTTGCACTTATATTGTCATATATAGAATTGTACCTTACTTGCTTACAGCTATAATGTAAATGTGCCTTGTTCTATGTATACTGGGTGCTGTGATTATTATAGTTATATAACTAGTACACTCTAATCACACTTGATTGCTAACATCGTAATGTTTTTTGTTAGTGATGGTTTTTTGTCCAAGGGATTCAAACTGGTGCTTTAGTCAACTGGACCCTACACAGTGCAGGAGTGTGTTGCGTAAGTTTCAAACAATTCTTTATCGGTAGCCGGTCAGTGGCACGGGGTTGCCAAACTACTGTTTGTCAACATACGGTTTTATAACCATTGGATGGTTAATCCAATGGTCCTGATTTAAAAAAAATTTGTACCGTACCGTTGAAAGTTTATGCGGTACGGAAAAATTACCAAACTGTCCCCTGTTTTTACACCAAAAATCTATTGTTCACCGTACCGCAAAAACTTTTTGCGGTACGGAGAAATTACCAAAATGCCCCCTGTTTTCACACAAAAAAGCTACTGTTCACCGTACCACAGAAACTTTCTGCGGTACGTAGACGGGGGTATTTTGGTAATTTCTCCGTATCGCAAAAAGTTTCTGCAGTACGGTACAATTTTTTTTTAAATCAGGGACGTTGGATCAACCATCCAACGGTTATAAAATCGTATGTTGCCAACAGTACCGCACCCCTTCTTTATCTGTTTAGTATACCAGACACTTGAATTTATGATAGTATATATAAGGGTGTCAAAATCCGACACGACCCGAAACTCGACACGGAAAAATACGAATTAGGGGTCGGAGTTTTTACGTTTCGGGTCGGGTTCGGGTTGGGTAAATTTTTACCCATTGGGTTCGGGTCGGGTTTGGGTTAACCCAGTGTACCCGAACCCGACCCGAAATTTTTTTATATATATTTATATTACAAAATATATACATTTGTCATATATCTATATATTATTTAAATAATTTTATTCAAATATCATCTTATAAAGTTATTATTATAGATTTTTTTGATATATTATAAATAAAATAATTTAATATAATTATAATAATTAATTTTTAATAATTTTCAGGTCAAAACAGGTCATTTTCGGGTTGATCAGGTACATAACAGGTCGGGTTCGGGTTGAAAATTTTAACTCATTTTGGGTTTGGGTCGGGTTCGAATTGACCCAAAAACAGGACCAGGTACAATAAATCTGACACGAACCCGACCTATTACCCAAAATTGACACCCCTAAATATATAGTATCATGTTTTGGTTTAACAAGTGTGCATTGTGATTTGTGAATATTATGCAGGACCTGGGTTGCTTTTTGGTTGCACCTGGAAAGTTATGGACATGTTGGTTAACCGTGCTATGTTGACCTCCGAGAACAAAATAACCATTAGAAACTTCACTTGATTTAGAAGGCTGTGTAGACTCTCAGTCTCTCAGTCTCTCAGTGTCAATTTTGCATCATTTCGCAAAATCATTTGCTCAGACGTTGAATTTTGTCCTCAATTTTCTCAATCTAATGGTCCCGCGTTAAGTGTTTTCATTTTTAGTTTTTTTTTTTAACATAGGGCATGTTTGGCACCAACTTAATATAAGTCCTTTTGCACTTATTTTTGGGTAAAAATTTCATATTTTAATAATTTTTTTATACAAGTATTTAATATATATTTAAGATTCTATAAGTTGCAAAAAAAAAAAGTTAACTTTTTCAGAAAAAAGCTAGAAATCTCTAACTTTATCTTAAAATAAGTTATCTTAAAATAAGTTTATTTATTCTGGAAAATAAGTTCCCTAAACACCCGCATAGTTTTACAAACGGGGTAATCAACGATTATGTTGGAAATATATTATTGCGTGTCGTCCTTGGCTTAGCCTAGCCTACGGAATACTCCCTCCGTCCCACCCAAATGTTTACATTTGGGTTGGCACGGAGACCAATGAAAATTATAAAGAAAGAGTAGAGAAGGAAGAAAAATGAGTAAAGTGGTGGGACCCCTCACTATATAATGTATAAAATGAGTTAGTGGAGGAAAGTAATTTATGTAGTTAATTTTTATATTATAAAACTTTATTATTTTGAAAAAGTTTAGAAATGTAAAGAAATGGATGAAACAATCCAAAAAAAAAGTGTAAACAAATGAATGGGACAGAGGGAATATCACTCTCGTCTCTCCTTAGAGCATCTCCGATGCACTAGGCTCCTTACCAATATTTCAGCCAGGTGAACAAGTATAGAAATTTGACATTAAAATCACCACCCCAACGCTGCACATCCTTACCAAAATATTTTAGGTGAGAGAAAGAGCTTACCTACATGTGGGGAATGAATATGGTTCCCTATATGCTGCGGACTCGGCTCAGGACTTTTGTTTATTCTTCTTCGCTCACATTCAAGCAACAAGATTACACTGATACAAGATTACAATTAATATTAAATACTATTTTTCAAATATAGGTAATCAAATAAGGAATCTCATTGGAGTAAAATAACTTTTTCATTCCCTATATTTTAGGTAATTATTATTTAATTATATTTTAAGGAATCAAAATAAGTAATTATTATTTAATTATATTTTAACGAACCAAAATAAGGAATTGGAGTTGCTCTTAACACAATATTTTAAGTCTTTTAGAGAGATGAATATTCTGAATATTTAAAATTTCAAATTCTTGCCATATCCTTTTTTTACGAACAAGAATATTTTATTAATACTAAAATATTGGAATCTAGCCGGGATAAACCCCCGAATTATCAACTACAACTTGATTGTAAAATAAAAAACGAGCTAAACAAAACCATTTTATTTTCAGATCGCTTAACGCATAAAATATAAATATTCTTACCAATAAAAATGATTATAAAGGTTTCCCGAGCAATCCAGTCGACGCCAACAACCCTGAAAATAGTAGCATCAAAATTGACCTGCGCACATAAAAATAAAAAATCGGTGATAGTCCAGTGTTCATACCCATCAGTTACACCAAACTGAGGTTGGGGGTACAGATGCCCCCATATATTGAACAATCTTTCGTTGTACATGGTGAGCTCTCGCGATAATCACCACCGTTCCAGATTCGAAGTGGACTTCCCAGATCTCCTAATACACCATAGAAATCATTTTTAAAACAACATGACAACAAACCAAAACGCAACAAAAACACTCCAAAAGGAGAGCCACAAACCAATCCAAAAGAAAAGACAGAAAACACCTAAAAAATGGATGCAAGAATTAAAAATCTCACCAAAAGATGAAGATTATTGAAAATTATTGAAGGAAAAAAGAAAACAAGATAAAGAAGAAGATAGATCTTGTAAGGTTATTTAGATTGAGTGTATGTAAATAAGGAATAGAGGGAGAAAGGAGGCGGCGAGTGAGGAGAGAGATGGAAGAGAGAGGGGTGACTCTCATTTAGGATTTTCTTAATCTTTTGCCCTTTTTAATTCTTGCAATATCCAAGTTACAAGAAAGAGAAATATAGTGTTGCTGATGATACTTTTTCAAGGATAAATTTTAAATGAAATATAATACATTGTTATATGCAGAACCATCTTATATGGAGAACCGTAGAGAATCACTAATCTTTGATTCTGTAGTAGAATCAAAGTTCTAAATTTTTGGTTCTATAAAAAACAAGACCAATTTTTTTGGTTCTATAAAAAAAATCTTTTTTTATTCTGTTGTAGAACCAAATGTTGATGTGTCACTACTGACGCCATCTGCCACGTCATCATTTGCTGGCGTGGCAGTGCCTCGTCATCAATGACGACGCCAACAGTGATGACGTGGCAGTGCCACATCAGCAGTGGTGATGTGGCACAGCAGTGATGATGTGGCAGTGCCATGTTAGTAGTGGTAACGTGGCAGCGGTGTTTTTTTGAAGATTTTTTAAGAAAAAAATATAAAAAATTGGTTCTGCTATACAATAAAAAAAATCGATGGTTCACCACGGTTCTCTATTTGATTTTGCTATAGAATAAAAGAAAAATAGATGGCTCCATGATTACGTAAGACGGTCCTATCTAGGATGCTACTCTACGTAACTATAAATCTCGCCAACTTCGTATTGAATAAAAATCAATGGACCACATCAGAGTATTCAATACCGGAGGAAATCAAAATTTATAAATCTATTATATTAATAATAGCCCAACATGGGGCAAAAAATCTTGAGACAATTTATTAAATTCTAAAATTGTGTGACATTTTATTCCAAATGAGAAGACGATGTTACCCCCGCCTATTCTCGATTGACTTGTCAGTACCCTTACAGCCTATTTCCCCAATTGTACATTACTGTCCAGGAATCGAGTCGCACATGCGCCCAGTCATTGTCACGGTCATTGTATCAGTCTATCAAACCAGGTGGAATTGTGTGTGTGTTCGTCTGTTCTTTACCGGGCTTCTTCTTTGGTCTGTTCAAACCAGGTGGAATTGGTTATGTTGGAAGAGTAAATCTTAGCATACATCGTTAAATACTACAAAGTACACGACCGTCAATTTAGAACCCTAACTAACTAAACTTATTTCCTTCTACAACATTTCCTTTGTGTGTGTGTGTGTATATATATATATATATATATTAAAATTAAATAAATTTAAAATAAATAACATAGATAATTAATAATTGAATTTTTTTAAATTTATATATATACATATTTTGAATGTAATGTGAAAATAACTTTTATTATTGTAAGATAATGCATATTTTATTTTGTATAATTGCCCAAAATACCTACTTTTTCCCTACCCACTGCACAAAATACCCAATTTTCAAAACACCGCCCAACATACCCAAGGCGTAACCAATGTTTACTGTAGCAACCGAACACCTCCCGCCGGCGACAACTCTCCGTTTTGGGGGTTTCAAATATCGCGAATAATATGCTATGAAACTGGTATGGATGTGTAGAGGGTGAAGAGACGAATTGATTGGTGTGTATAACGTTATTGAATAAACACGGGAGGGGGGTGAACGGAGGGAGAGAAAAATGGCCACCGGAATCGCGATTTTGAAAGGGTGGTCGCGAGATCTCGAAATCCGAACAATGAACTGTGATGAAACCTGTATAGGATTATAGAGGAGATGATGCCGGTTCGATTGGTATATAGATAGTGACTGGAAAACGACGGGAGAGAGATGAACTGAGAAAAGAAGAGAAGTCGCCAGTGATTGCAAAATCGCCAGGGCGCACGAACGAAGGAGATGATGGATACGCATGTTCAAGAAGCGTATCCTGAGTTGCGCCTTCTTGAACGGCGTATCCAAACCCACCTGCGCCTACATGAGTAGCGTGTCCAATGATTACTCCGATCACAGAAGCGTAACAGATGCAAAACTCTAGTGCCGTAGGCGTATCCAAAGATACTCCTCCACCAGAGACGTATCCAATGGGTATTTTGGGCGCCCAACACGGGATTTAGGTATTTTGGTCAAGGAATAATAAAAAGTGGGTAGAAAGGGCAATCACCCTTTTATTTTTATATTTAAAAAAAAAATTAATTTTTGACTATGTAATTATTCTGTTATTATATTTTTATCAATGAATTGATAAGAAAATAATAGTAAAAAGTTTCAAGTGATTGAAATACAAGTTATAACGATTAAACATGATACATCCTAATATGCATTTCAATATGCATTTTATTACAAATTTCAATTTATTTTTAACCAAATGAATCTAACTTACAGAATTTGGTTATATTATCACATAATAAAGAATAAGTTTCATTAATAAAACTTGAACGCAACCATGAAAGAAACAAAGTGCAAAAAAAAGAGAAAAATGTTAAAATAAATTAATGAAGATAATGCATGTGTTTGATTGATTAATTGTTCCTAAAATGTAGGTAGTGTATTGATAGTGTTTAAGTATGTACGTGAAAGAAATTTCGTTTTCGATTTGAGAACACGTGGCTTAAGGAAGCTTCATTTCATGAGGACGTTGTGAAATACTGGGGTAATCTCCCGCCTATTCAAGTTCTACCAAAGTTGCTAGATCTTTCTTCGTTTATGGGGAAGTGGGGTAAAGAGTTCTTCAATAAATTTAGAGAGAAAATTAGGAGGCAGAAAGAGATCCTGAATTGCTTTGAAGACTGTTTTTCAAGATCTATGAACAAGAGAGATCCCTAAATATCCATTTGAAAAAAGAGATGAATAGATAGGGCGAAGCCGGCTGAAGGAAGGGCGCTAACGAGCGAGTGAAGTATACGACGTAACGAGGCATTAGAGCAACGGCTTTCTCTGATAGAGAAATGAGGAGAGAACGAAGAGGTATTTTTAGGAGAAAAATAGACTGGAGGAGTTACTGGTGCATGAGGAAGCATACTGGAGACAACGTGCCAAGTCCTTTTGGCTGTTGGATGGGGACATGAACTCTAAGTACTTTCATGCTTATGCTATAACAAGAAAGAAAAGAAATATGATTACTCAGCTTCGCACTGATAGTGGAAATATAGTGACAGATCAGGTGGATATGTGTAGAGTGGTTCAAGATTATTTTGGTAATCTCTTTGGGGTGGATGATAACACGAATGAGGAGGAAATGGATAGCTTTGATCCTGTCTTAACAGAAGAGCAGAGGCAGAGTTTGGAGGTAGAGTTCACTTTCGAGGAGTTCTCAGTAGCGATAAAACAAATGCACCCTGACAAAAGTGCAGGACCTGATGGCCTTAACCCGAACTTTTATCAACACTTTTGGAAGATGCTAGGGAAAGAGGTGTTCTTGAGTTGTAAACAGTGGTTGAATGAATTGCAGTTCCCTGTAGACCTGAACAGTACGAACATTGTCCTAATTCCGAAGAAGGAGAGTGCAGATTCAATGAAGGATTTACGTCCCATTGCGCTATGTAATGTCCTTTACAAAGTGATTGCGAAGGTTCTATCGAATCGTCTTAAAGCCATTCTTCCTCAGATTATCTCTGAGAACCAGTCATCTTTTGTCCCGGGACGAAGTATTACATATAATGTTTTGGTGGCTTTCGAGTTGTTACATTACATGAAGCAGAAAAAAAGAGGTACAGAAGGGGAAGTTGCTTTAAAGTTGGATGTTAGTAAGGCATACGATAGAGTGCAATGGGATTTCTTAAGGCATCAGATGAAACAGATGGGTTTTCCTGACAAATGGATATCGTGGACTATGCTTTGTGTTTCGACAGTAACATATTCAGTGCAATTCAATAATTCTCAAGTAGGTCCTATTATCCCATCGAGGGGGTTGCGACAAGGCGACCCGTTATCACCATATTTATTCTTGCTTTGTGTAGAAGGGTTATCTTGTTTGATAAAGAAAGCAGCTGATGAAGGTAAAATAAAGGGCCGTTCAATTCAGACGCAAACCCCTTCAATTACTCACCTTTTATTCGCAGATGACAGTTTTCTGTTCTGTAAAGCGAGTTTGGAGGAAGTCTCTGCAATAAAAGCAATCTTGAATAAGTATGAGAAAAACTCTGGTCAAGCTGTAAACTTTCAAAAATCAGGAGTATTCTTTAGTGCTAATATCAGAATGGACAAGCAGCAAGAGTTGAAGAATGTCTTGGGAGTGACGAATGGGTTAGAGGGAGGCAGGTACTTGGGTTTACCATCTTTTATTGGTAAATCGAGAAAAGCGGTTTTCAGTTTTTTAAAGGATCAACTGTGGAAGAAAATACAGGGGTGGAGTGTCAAGTGTTTATAGCGAGTTGGGAAGGCTGTGCTACTTCGTAACGTTGCTCAGGCTGTCCCTTCTTATACAATGTCCTGTTTTCTATTACCTAAGACTTTATGTCAAGAAATGGAGAAAATGATGAATAGTTTCTGGTGGGGTTCAGGTAAGGATGCTAAAAAAGGGATTCGATGGCTATCGTGGACTAACATGAGCATGTCTAAGAATGTAGGAGGGATGGGGTTCAGAGATTTGCACGGTTTTAATCTAGCATTGTTAGGGAAGCACTGCTGGCATTTTCTCAATAATCCAACCTCGCTAGTGGCAAGGGTTTTCAAGGCTAGGTATTACCCAAACACCTCTCTGTTCAATGCATCTAGAGGGGGTGGCGTTAGCTATATCTGGTCGGGCATTTGGCAAGCGAAAGAGGTATTAAAAAGCGGTTTTAGGTGGGTGTTAGGTGATAGAGAATCGATTAATGTTTATAAGGATGCTTGGCTAAGAGGCAAGAAAGAGTTTAAGGTGGATAGTAATAATGAGGAGGCTGCAGATGGGTTGAAAGCATGCGATTTATTTGTTCCTGGTAACAAGAGTTGGGATATAAGAAGGGTTAACAGCTTATTTACAAGCTATGATACCAAGTTGATTTTGGCAACACCTATTCCCAGTAATCAGGTTAGAGATCGTATTGTCTGGACTTATGCTGTGGATGGGAAATATAGTGTCAAAGCTGGGTATCGCTTCTGGTATGATCATGTTATTGAACGTCGTCAAGAAAGTTTTAACAAAGGGTGGGCTAGACTTTGGAATTTAGACGTGCCTCAGAAAGTTCGAGTGTTCTTGTGGCGAATCTGCAAAAACAATATTCCGGTTCGTAATCTCTTAAGGGGCAAAGGAGTTCAGACAACCATCTTGTGTCCGTTCTGTGTTTATGATGTAGAACATTTGCGTCATACTTTTCTGGATTGCAGGTTTGCAAAAGAATGTTGGAGGATAGCAGGAGTGGAGCTAGATACTTCGTATGTTGAATCGTGTACTGAGTGGCTTTTACAGATGTTGGCAACTGAAACTTCTGAGCGTGTGGTGCAAATATCGACGGTTCTTTGGGGTATATGGTCTGTCAGAAATCTGAAAGTTTGGGAGGGTAAAGATGTTAGTCCAGGGATTGCGATGCAATGGAGTTTGCAGCAGATGCAGCAGTGGAGAAATGTGCACATTCATGATCAGAAGGGTAGACAAGCTGGAGGAAGAAATAATCAGGGTGTAGCTGTTCACTGGAAGCCTCCGGTTGAAGGGAAACTTAAGATTAATGTTGATGCTTCAGTTGTTAAAGGTGCTGAGAATTTCGCAGAAGGAATGGTCCTTCGCAACCACCTGGGAGAGTTCATTAAAGCTAGAAATTTCAGGCTTGGTGGAGAAGTTGCAGTCTTTGAGGCCGAAGCGAAAGGAGTGCTGGAAGCCTTGAAATGGATTATCTTGCTGGATATTTCTGAAGTGGAGGTAGAATGCGATGCTATGCTAGTGGTTCAAGCTATTCAAAAAGGCACAGATAACTTACTGGAAGTCGGAGCTATTCTTCAAGAGTGTCGAGCTATTCTTAGGGAGCGACCAGACATTTCTTTATCTTTTGTTAAAAAGCAAGCCAATGAGGTTGCCCATTTGTTAGCTAGGGTACCTTGCGAGGTCAATTGCTTTGAAAATTTTGAATCTCCTCCATTTATAGTGTTGGAGACCCTGATGTACGATGCTTCTTTCGTTTAATGCAATTTGCAATTTCAAAAAAAAGAAAAAAGTATGTACGTGAAGATTTATTCTATGTTGGAAATATATTATTGGGCGTCGTCCTTGGCTTAGCCTAGCCTACGGAATATCACTCTCCTTAACACAATATTTTAAGTCTTTTAGAGAGATGAATATTCTGAATAAGAAGATTTTATTAATACTAAAATATTGAAATATCCTTTTTTTTACGAATAAGAAGATTTTATTAATACTAAAATATTAGAATCTAGCCGGGATAAACCCCGAACTATCAACTACAACTTGATTGTGAAACAAAAAAATATTGGAATCTAGCCGGGTCAAACCCCCGAACTATCAACTACAACTTGATTGTGAAACAAAAAACGAGCAAAACAAATAGCCATTTTATTTTCAGATCGCTTAACACATAGGATATAAATATTCTTGACAATAAAAATGATTATAAAGGTTTCCCGAGCAATTCAGTCGACACCAATATCATTGACATGTGCACATAAAAAATCGGTGATAGTCCAGTGACCCATCAGTTACACCAACTGAGGTTGGGGTACAGATGCCCCCATATATTAAACAATCTTTCGTTGTACAAGGTGAACTCTCGCGATAATCATCACCGTTCCAGATTCGAAGCGGGCTTCCCACTAATTTTTGATTCTATAATAGAATCAAAGTTCTAATTTTTTGGTTCTATCAAAAAAATACCATTTTTTTTTTGGTTCTATAAAAAAAATATCAATTTTTTGATTCTGTTTTAGAACCAAATGCTGACGTGTCGCTGCTGACGCCATCTGCCACATCATCACTGCTGACGTGACAGTGGCACGTCATCGATGATGACATCACTGCTGACGTGGCACTGCCATGTGGCACTGCCACGTGGCACCACCACGTCAGTAGTGATGATGTGGCAACAGTGATGACGCGGCAGACATGGAAAGTAGTTAGTTTTCAATAGGTCATAATCCTGTAGATACTCGAGAGAAAGAGAAAGTTAGATTAAAACTCTGAATCTCCTGTACATATAACAATCCTTGCAAATTATACTTTCTAAAAATAAAAATCATTCCAGCTTGATAAAAATTGCAAGTTTGGATTATAATCCAATTGCCTTTTGGAATTTAATATTGCAATGTTCTCTACTGTATACATTAAGCAGAAAGGATAGCATGCACACATGTACACGATGCAGAAGACAGACGGACAACTATTTGTTTATGTTTAGCGAATTAGAAAGATATATCATCCCTGTTATAGGAAGTAAGGCCTTACGAGGATCTTATATTAATATTTTATATTAATATTTTAACATCCTCAGTCGGAGGGTGGGATCAAGGCATTTACGTACAGACTCCTCGATAGCTCGTCAAAACAGGATGCAATACAAAGCTGAACTTAAACGACTAAGCATCCACAATGCAAACGAACACAACAATCAGCTGGATGTTAAGCAGCCCATCTCAAGAAAATGAAAATCCAATCGATGTTAGATACACCTGGGTACAGAGCAGTGCATTGCGCCTGAAGTTTTACACAATGCCTCTGTCACTGTCACACTGTCTTTTTGCTTGCACACGACATACCACACACACACACACACACACACACCGATTAGTAGTTTCACCAACATACATTCTGGCGTTCTATATTGCTTAGGCTGTGGCCAAGGGATCATGCCTACTTCATATACTAATACTAGCTTCTAAATTACCTTTACTCTGTGCAGAAAGGAAAGAAGATGCGGATCTACCTCACTATGTTTTACCTTTACTCTGCAGAAAGGAAAGAAGATGCGGACCCACCTCACTATGTTTTAAGGTTTGATCGCGACATCATACATTTATCAATCAAACACATTTGTATCGTAATGGTATAACTGAATATCTTCTCTACTTCAGTACACTCAAAAGTGAGAACTGTCAAAATTACGCTATTCATTTCACAATTCACATATTATACTGAATGAAGTATAAACGTAGTGTAAAAACTAGAGTTGTTGTAAGTTATCAAATAATGATATCAGGTATATACATGAATTTTGATGCTGATAATTACAAATTGATATAGCAGTAACCCAATTTTTTCTACAACTTAAATCCACAATTTTTTCATTTATTCCTAGATTAAAGCTCTGGGCTTGAAAGTAGTTTATATAATGTTCTAAATATATAAAACGTGAAATTAGAAAAAGAACCTACTTTTAAGTTGCCACTTTGGACCGTTTTACTGGGGCTTTCAGAGAGGAAATATATTTTTCATCAGCTTTATCGATTCCGGTAAAAAGATAGTTGTAAGGTGGCATCTCTATGTACTTGCCAGACCCCGGAACGACGCTTAGAAAACCGTTTTCCCATACAATCTTTCCACCAGCAATTGTTACCTCAATCTTTCCCTGTGAAAGATTAAATAATTAATATACATTACATAAACACACAAAAGACTACTAGAGACCTAAGATAGCATAAACATGTGCTTTAAGAAACTAGATACTCGCAACTGGCAACAATGATTATCATGTATCAAATAGGATGTTCAAGTACGAACAAAGTGGAATATCTCTAGAAACGCATCTATTATTCAATTTATTTAGGAGATCTATCCCGAAATCAAATCTATGAATTGTGCTAAAGATTCAACACCCATTTATTGTGAAATGCTTCTCTAGAATGCCCAATATCTTTATTACATCAATTATGCAAACATGTTCAATTCTCATAGTGACCGAACCAAGATTGTAAGTTTGGTGGGGTAAAATATTTTTAACTTGCATATTATATGTGTATTAATAAGAACATAAATAATTCACAATTTCAAAGAATTGTAAATTGTAAAAAATCATAAATATAATCTAATTATGCACCTATTTTGAGGGAGAGAGATTAAAAAATTACAAAATTTTACTAATAAATAACAAAATTCATATAAATTATATTAATATTTTAATACTAGGTTTGTAAAAGTTCCGGAATTTAGGGTGGTGATCGCACCAGCATGCTACCCCCTCCCTACGTCCCTGGTACAAAGTTAATTGATATGCATGAATTCTCATGAAAAGATGGAGAACATGATAAATATTCTAGTCATATGTAACATGATGCACCAATTGGACCTATGAACATTTAATGGGTGTTACTGTAGTCATGTCAAGGTTACTTGTTCTCTGTTCTCTTGCAATTTAAATCACAAAATGTACTCCTTTATACAACTTATTTTGCATCAACTTTATATCTGCTTTCAAACAGATTTAACTACAATTCAGCAACACACCTGTTGCACTTCAAATACGTTTGCAGTATATCTGATATATGAATATTAAAATCAAATGGTTACAGGTGTGTTTGGTATCAAAAAATTGCCCGGGTAAAAAGGAAGAACTAGCTTATAGCCTAGTAGTTACCCTCCCCTCCCTTCTCTTGGTCACTGGTTCAAAAAGAAGTGACTAGTAGGTTGAGGGTTCAAGCCTAGTTAAAGCATACTGTGTGCGAGTATATATATCATCAGATAGAAATTAAGAGAATCAAATTTTAGATTTTGCAATACTTTCTCCAACAAAGCATTTCCACACATGAATATATATTGAAAATTTATAATTCTGATCTCCTAAAACAATTTGGATTGATCTATAAGCAATAATGTGGATATAAAACAAAATTAAAAAACCAACCTTCCCTTTGCGTCCCTCGTAGACATTTGTATCTGATCTTGAATGGTGGGAACGGGCGCTTATTTCAAAGCTTGAAAGAGGATTGAGTATAATTATATCTGCATCAGATCCAGGCAGTATCGCTCCTTTTTTTGGATAGATATTAAATATCCTCGCGCTGGAATAATGATGTCAGATACATATTTAGAACTTGTAATGGCAATGAATACCATATCCAAAGAATCAGCACAAATAATTGTATAGAGGTATAAAGAGAGCTTCAGAAAAATTTGACATTATCAAGTTACAAAGATTCAGGATACCACTCAGTGCTTGTTATCCGGACATAGTCGGTCATAGATATTTGGCCGGATTCCTATATGACAAATGGATTTAAACTTAAAGTAGCAGTACAAGTACAGTATAAAGGTATCATATTAGAAACTTGCAATTCTTGTGAACAAATCAATCACACTTACCACCATGGTATCCCAAACTAGATGCATCCTTTCCTCGATACCTATTATTCCCAAGAGAAACAAGAATCAAGGTTGAATAACTTAAAAGTATCTTAATAAGTAGCATAGAGGTAAATATCACAACTTTAAAGTACCATTGACCCCATTTGGTATCTTCCTAAAATCATCAACTCCAAGAGCTTTTTGTGTGGAATTGAAGGTGCAATGATCAGTTCCTACTAGCTGCAAAAATGACATGATTGTAAGTGTTAATATGACAGCTAGAAGTTAAGGGGTTAAGATTTTTTTTTACATATAGCATAATGGTAATTGGATCGTAAAACGCTTGAAAGCACATTGCCTTGAGCCCTTGACTTCCATTTTATTAAAGGCACTAAAATTATGTGAAATTGCTTTACAACTTGTAGAGTTCAAACTTAGCACTCTCACCCGCAAAGAAATATAGAGTACCACATCAAATCAGATAAACTTAAAATAAGATCCAAATTCCCAAGTCCATTGCACAGGTTCGTAATAATTCACTAAGATAATTTAGTAACTCCACAGCATTCAGTAACATTTTTACCACTGCCATATTGCTGCATAATAAAAACCTAATGCAAACTTAGAATTACATTACGAGTAAAAAACCTGCAAAACCCCTGTTGACAATGCTTGTTGAAGCGCTTCGCCATGTCCTAATTCTCTGATAGGGGGGCTCATGACGAACCTGGAACATGAAAAATCATAATATATTGTAAAGCGATAAATTAATAGGGTTTTAATTCTATGAAAGAGGATAGACACGCTTACTTAGCAGCCGAGATAAAATCAGGATCCCAAAGGCTAGAATCGTCAAGGATCAAACCTGAAACAACGGGCTCCCCAATAACTCGCTGCCCTGCATCAGAAATTAAAGTTAAAACAGAAACTACATTTTTTAATCCACCAAGGGAACAAGTTGATTTGTTTTCTTAAATACGCTTTAAAGAGTATAACACAGATTGATAACAGTTAAGAGAATGTCTCAAACTAAACAGAGGTAAATAGCACAGGACATATTTGAATATTAATTTATGAAGTGCAAAGACAAATAGTAGGAAATATAGTGTCAACTTTGCGTTTAAAAATGATCTAGAATGGATATATAGCTGTGAGGTTGTATGATGAGTTGTTAATCTGTAATTGACATTTGACAGTAACCTGTTGGATAATTGTGTAGATTTTTTTTTTAAACCTGGATAATTGTGTAGATTGTTATACAAATCATAACACTTATATGATTAATATAAGGTCTACATTCATGTGCTCCATAGATGTAATTGCTATGTTACCCAAATTCAGTTGTGAGAGGACACATGGATGGATCCAAATATCAGATTATCAATTTAAGAAATTTTTGGATTCTTGGGATGTGTATATACAGTTGCACACAAGTTTTGGACCTGGCATGCAAGAGTGAATCATAGAATTTTAAATATTCTTTATTTGTTAAACTAGTATATATTATCAATGAATTAGTTTTAAACACTTATATATGTATTCATAACACAGAAACCAAAGCAAAGAATTGCCCAGGGACCTTAGATTCTACTTTTGGATTGAACTAGTGTAGTGTGAAGTGTCCAGCGGTAACATGAGGGATTGGACTCGGATATCACACCCACACCTCTTTTGTGTCCAGAGATGGGTCAAATAGAACATTGAAGAGTCTAGTTAACAAGGTATATCTGTAAAGATAGAGAAAGTTTGGCATTACATATCTGCAATCTAAAAACCTGATTTTCGAGCTCGTGCTATTTCATCCATCGCATCACGACTCATGACATGAACAACATACAAGGGAGTGTTAACAAAACGAGCCAGACGAATAGCACGCGCAGTTGCCTCTCCTTCTAGCTGCATAGGAAATAAAGATGAACTATTTGCAATCAAACACTTATATCAAAAAAGAAAACAATAATAACCTAAAACAGGTTTATGTTAAAGAACGAAAAATAAAAATAATATGTAATATATGTATCATAGGAACATAGATAAAATGGTGTTCTGTCTCCTTGTAATTAACCTCTTTCACAAATATGGGGTTGGAAGGTGAATTTTAAAGCAATAATAGTCGTTCCTTCATTCCTAGATAGTCGTAATTGTTGGGAATTGATCTCCACTTTTCTTCTCATAAAATCCATTGGATGTCAGTTAGTGCTTGTGTTGTTCACCTCGTGATCTTTAGCGTAAAAGCAAGCAGATCTTTTCTATCTTATTCGAGGGATAATTTGATGCTCCATTTGACCCAGTCTCTTCTAGCATATATAACTGGATGGACACTTCTTACTCTGAAGTATTTGAGTTTATAATATTTCTCATTAAATAAATTTAAATATTTGATGCTCACTATAAGAAGTTTACCTATATTGTGCTCTTCTATGTTGTATACAATTCACACTTTCTAAGCCACAACCACATACTCTGCGACCCACATAGACAGTTTTGGCAAAGTTCACCTTGGCCTTTCTGGTATGAATAATGATATCATTTAGGGGACTTATCAGCTATTATCTTCCTCATTCTTAGCTTTGTCCAATTTTCCTTTGGTCATACGTGCTAGAAGGAGAGGCGAGGGACAACGAAGGAAACTACGATTAAATTACAGATGTGATCCCAAATGCTAACAAGAAGAATTTTTTATGCACTCTATGAGTACACAACAAGTATACAGAAAACTCAATATACATCAAAGAATCCCACGCCTAAAAAAAAAAAATCTATCAGCACAAGCAACCTACTTATATCTCACTATATAATGCAAGTAAAAGAGGAAGAAATAAAGGTTGGATGGCAAAATCAAAAGAACATGTAATTTTGTAAGCCTTGTAACATAATTGAGGGTTACCACTGGAGGCCTTGAAAGAGCGTGTCCCTCTGGGCCCATAATACCAAGTTCAATCATTCTTTTTTGGCCTTCAAATACAGCGTCTCCATTTTCAGCATGAACCATGGCCAAAGCACCAAGAGATTTGCACTTTTTAAATCCCTCCAATAAAAGCTCATCATTAATCATAAGAGAACCCTTGTATGCCATGAAAAACTTGAACGAGTTGATACCTTTCAGTCAAGATTTTTTTTAAAAAGAAGTTTAGCAATGACCTAATGCACACATTACATATAAATGCATCACTGATGGTTCATGTTAAAAAAACAAATAACCCAAATTCATGTTATAAAACTCAGAATGTTCGAACCTTTCTCCTTTACCATAATTTCCATATCCTTTGAAACAACATCATCCCATTTTGTGATTGCCATATGGAATCCATAATCCATGCAAGAGCTTTTTGCTTTTTCGACATAGGCTTCAAAGCCTGCAGGCAAGCTCCCATTTACAGGAATAACAAAATCAATATGCATTGTTGTTCCGCCCGCTAATGCAGCAGCCTGACCACTAAAGTAGTCATCAATAGTCTCAGTACCCATGAACTCCATAGCTAAGTGTGTGTGAGGATCAATTCCTCCTGTCAGAATCACAACTGAATTGTAAGGATAAATACAAACAAATTACATGGTTTGATGCAATATGTTCACGGGAAGCAGACCTGGCATAACAAACTTTCCAGTGGCATCAAGAACAGTAACATCATCACCAACCTGCAGATTGGCACTTAGAAGACTCAAATGGAAGTATCAAAGAACAAGAAGTAAAAGTAAAGCAAATAGTTCAACTGTGAAAATCTGCAAACATATACAATGCTACGAAAGATAGCAAGCGTATGCAACCAAAAATAATTATAACAGCCTATGTCACAAGTGTAACAAATGAAATGGTAAAACAAAACAGTGAACAACTAATTCAGCTAAGCCTACTCCAGGCAAAAGACTAATTATCTTAACACAACGAAACTTATCGCCAAACCCTTTCCTGGTCTATACAATTCTTAAAAAAACCCCTGAATGCCAACTGAAAAATAATTCAACACATTCCAAATGGCCTAGACAAAAAGAGGCAAGCAATCAATTTCTTTAGCCACTGGTCCAAATTTTACATTTCCGGCACAAACTTGGTCATGATAGAAATAGTGAGGTGACTACATGACCTGCCAGCTATAGGCAGTAAATCTTATATATTTTGACATTTAAAATTTAATTCCTTCAAAGTTATCCATTCATTTGTGACTTTTATCAACTCTTCATCGAATAATGCTAGAGATACCAAACTTGGCACAAAAATATTCAAGAAATTCCACATGTCATACACTGATCGACTATAACACAATTAAATATAAACGAACCCCCGGGTATTCACATTATTTTCACCAATTAAAACATTCCATAATGCCACGTCATAAACGTCACTTCATTTGGTACCCAATTCCGTACCTCTAGCATTACGAACAAAATTACAAATAGAAAGACGAAATAATCAAACATACTAGTACTAGTCTAGTACCATGATATTAGGCTTGACTGCAACAATCAAGCCATCCTCCACATAAACATCAGCAAGTTCCTGAGAATAAGCATTGACCACAGTTCCACCCTTGATCAAAATCTTGTTTGAGTATCCACAACCAGAATCAGCTGCATACCCATTAATCCCCGCATCACATACCTGCACAAACACAATTCATTACTAAACAATATATTAATATTAATATTAGTTGAGGTTGTAGTGAAGAGGGCAAGAAAGTAAGTACCGAGTGAGCTTGAGAACATGGAGACCAGAAGAGAAGGACAAGTAAAAGGAAGTGATAATACATGATGATTTTTTTGTGGAGCGACAAATTGGATTTGATTTTCTTTTTCTTGTTTGATTCTAGTTGGAACCAAGATGGAACAGATGAAGAGAATATTAGTACTACAACTCAACAACTGTGTTGGGACTTGGGATCAAGTCAACTTTTCATTTTTTTGACGAAAGTCAACTTTTTATAGTATCCGCTGTACACTGCAATAATTCTAAGCTTTAAACTATGAGCCAGTTTGCCACACCTTATTTTATGGATTTATGAACTTATTTTCGGATAAAAATTTTATATTTTAAATTTATTTTTTTATACAAGTATTTAATGTATGTTTGAGATTCAAAAAGTTGCAAAAATAAGTTGGAAAATAAGTTGGAAAGTTAGGAATCTCTAACTTTGTCTTAAAATAAGTTGACTTATTCTGAAAAAAAGTTCCCCCAAACACCCCCTACAACTAGCGTAAATGAAACTATAAGCCAACCCTTATTTTTTATTTAAATAATTTAACATCTACACGGGGATACATGTAAATAAATCTTTTTTATTTTTGAACTCGGTTACATTATGTATAATTTATTTGTATATCAATTATTTGAAATGGCAAAATAGAATTATAGAGTATGCTCGATCAATTAAAATATATTTTATAATTTGTCTATCCAATGTTCTAGAAATAATATGAACTAATATTTCATCTACTAAAAAAAAAAGAATGAGACAAAAGAGAAGAGAGGTGATTTATAGTGTGTTTAACTTAACTAGCATATTTTTTGAAAATAAAATATGTTGATCAAACAGAGAAAAATCTTATAAAAAATAGTGCGATTTTATAAGATATGTTGGTCAAACAGAGAAAAATCTTATAAAAAATAGTGCGGTTTTATAAGATGACTGATGATAAATTCAAACTCATCTGATCATCTAGGGCTGTCAATGGATCGGATCTGGATCGGATCAGGCATGATCCATATCCTGATCCATTTAATTTTACCGGATTCGGATTCGGATCGGATCATAGCCGGATTTTTTTCAATATGATCCATATCCGGATCCGTTAGGATCACGGATTATCGGATCGGAGCTCCGATCCGTTTATATGTAGAGAAAAAAAACCTTTAATTTAATATTATAAGTCTTTTTATCAATATTTTGAAATGTAAAGTACACAAATAAAAAGTATACAAATGAAATATTACAAGTCTTTATATATCCAAAAAACTAGAACATTGCAATACATTTAGAAAATTACAAATATTTGTAATAATCCAATGACAAAGATCTCAAAGACTGGACACTGACTGGACTACAAGAGCAGGGCTGGGCATCTGCAAGTTGTCCTGTGCCTGTTTCAGATATATTATGAAGATTTTAAGCACTATGTTGCAAACCAAGTGCAGAAGAGAGACAGTAGCATATATCATTCCACTTGAGGAGCCAAATTGTTTGACAAGTGCCAAGAGTCACTGCTTTCTATTCTTTTTTTAAAAAAAAAATTTAATATATAAATATATATAAAATAAATTATATATATATATATATATATATATATATATATATATAACCGGATCGGATCTTTAACGAATCGGATCGTATCAAATCCATATCCGCTCCATTAGCTTTCGGATTTTTTCCGGATCGGATTTTTCTCGGATCGGATTTTTTTTATATGATCCATATCCGCTCCATTAGCCTTTGGATCGGATCGGATCGGACCGGATATCCGATCCATTGACAGCCCTAATCTCAACAATGCATATTGGGGAGAAAAATGGTTCATTATTAGATCAATATATATATATATATATATATATATATATATATATATATATATACATCAATGACGTCATCAGTGAACATTAATTTTTTTAATTTTTTTTTTACTGGCTTGATAGTGGGTAAAAAAATAACAACTTTTTGTAATGGGTGCCCCTGGCGGGGCCAAAGGATGTAATAGATCTAAGGTGTTCTTTGTTGTTCATATATATAGGCTTTTGCTTCATACAGAACACACTTATATAACAAATAATAAAGAACACTATAAAATCAATTATTCCAATAGATCCATTGGCCCCGCCAGGGGCACCCAATACAAAAAGTTCTTATTTTTCTATCTTCTATCCATCCAGCAAAAAAATTTTTTTTAAAAAAAATTGAAAATATCACTATTCATGATGACGTCAGTGCTGATGTCATCATGAACAGTGATTTTTCCAAAAAAAAATATTTTAATTTTTTTTTTGCTAAATGGATAGAAGATAAAAAAATAAGAACTTTTTGTATTGGGTGTCATGACGGAACTCTTATATTGAATTAAATATGAGGTGTTCTTTATTGTTCTTTGTATAAAGTGTTTTTCATGGAGTGCAATTATATATATATAGGGTCTTGTTCTAATAGAAACTAACTTAGAATAGAAACTAGAAACTAAACCTAAATTAAATATTTCAAGCTAATCTAATGACCAAATTAGGGGTACTCCAATACAAAAAACGTTTAAAATTATTGTCCCTATTCAACAAAAATAAAAAAAATAAAAAAAAATTAAAAAAAGTTACTGTTCACGTGATGACGTGGCACGTGAACAGTAACTTTTTTAAATTTTTTTTTTTTTATATTTTTGTTGGATAGAGCCAAGAATTTTAAACGTTTTTTGTGAAGGTGCCCCTAGCGGGGCCATTAAAATAAATGAAATATAATTTATTTAGTGTAGGTTTCTAGTTTCTATTCTAAGGTTGGTTTCTATTTGAACGCTAGCCAATATATATATATATATATATATATATATATATATATGGCAAACGGTCCGGTGCAAACGTATGCACCAGACTGGTTATGGAACATACGGTTCCAGAACCGTTGGATCGTTGATCCAACGGCTCTGATTTAAAAAAAAAAAATCATCGTACCGCAACAAGTTTCCGCGGTACGGGGCAATTACCAAAATGCCCCCTGTTTTCACATCAAAAATCTACTGTTCACCGTACCGCAGAAAGTTTCTGCGGTACGTGAACAGTAGGGATATTTTTGTAATTTCTCCGTACCGCGGAAACTTGTTGCGGTACGGTGATTTTTTTTTTAAATCAGAGCCGTTGGATCGTTGATCCAACGGCTCTGGAACCGTATGTTCCATAACCAGTCTGGTGCATACGTTTGCACCAGACCGGACCCCTATATATATAGGTATGTGCTGAAATACAAACCACTTTTAAAATACAAACCTACAAACCAACACTAAATTATTTATATTTCATCTATTCTAAGGTTCCCGCCAAGGGTACCTTCACAAAAAATGCTTAAAATAATTGGCTCTATCCAACAACAAAAAAAAATTGCCGTGGAAATGCGAAGCATTTAAGACAGTAAACGGATGAGTTAGGTAGTCATGAGGGCCGAAGGCTCTCGACACACCCGTCAATCGTCTATTGCCTTTACCATTGATTGTCATTCCTTACAACTTTAGAATGATAATGGCGCGAAGCGCCGTACAAGAAGGTGCGAAGCACCGTTAACCAGTGAAATCCACTGCCACATCATCACGTGAACAGTGATATTTTTTTTTGTTGGATAGAGCCAAGTATTTTAAACGTTTTTTGTATTGGGGTACCCCTAGTTTGGTCATTAGATTAGCTTCAAATATTAGATTATGCTTGGTTTGTAGGTTTGTATCGGAGTAGCCCCCTATATATATATATTGACCTTTGCTCCATACAGAACACTCTTATATAACAAACAACAAAGAACACCTTAGATCTATTAGATCCTTTGGCCCCGCCAGGGGCACCCATTACAAAAAGTTGTTATTTTTTTACCCTCTATCAAGCCTGAAAAAAAATAAAAAATAAATAAATAAATTGAAAAATACTGTTCATCGATGACGTCACTGATGACGTCATCAATGAACAGTAAATTTTCAATTTTTTTTTTGCTGGCTTGCTAGAGGGTAAAAAAATAACAACTTTTTGTATTGGGTGCTATGACGGAACTCTTATATTAGATATGAGGTGTTCTTTATTGTTTGTTATATAAGGTGTTTGCTATGGAGTGCAACTCTACATATATATATATAGGCTAGCGTTCAAATAGAAACCAACCTTAGAATAGAAACTAGAAACCTACACTAAATAAATTATATTTCACTTATTTTAATGGCCCCGCTAGGGGCACCTTCACAAAAAACGTTTAAAATTCTTGGCTCTATTCAACAAAAATATTAAAAAAAAAAATTAAAAATTTTTTTAAAAAAATTACTGTTCACGTGCCACGTCATCGCGTGAACAGTAACTTTTTTTTAATTTTTTTTATTTTCTTATATTTTTGTTGAATAGAGACAATAATTTTAAACGTTTTTTGTATTGGAGTACCCCTAATTTGGTCATTAGATTAGCTTGAAATATTTAATTTAAGTTTAGTTTCTAGTTTCTATTCTAAGTTAGTTTCTATTAGAAGAAGACCCTATATATAAATATATATATATATATATATATATATATATATATATATATATATATAATGTAAATTTTTTTACCCAATTAGAAAGGAGCATCATGAAGAAGAATTCTTGTCACTAAAAAGATGAAAAACACACAAGAGAGTCTGTTCTGGCAAGGAACACAGAAGATGTGGTACCAAGTTGTGCATAAAACAAGCAGGGGAGGGAAGGCAAAAAGGCCCCATCCAAGATTCTCAAAGCAGATTAAAAATATGTATAGTATCACTGCAACCTTTTTGCAGGGGAGGGAAGGTGTCCAGAAGTTCTCTTTGCTTCTCTACTTTAGGACAGAGGTTAGCTAGTTCAAAAACAAGACATTTCAAGCCAAACTGATGCACGTACATTTACTACGTGCTAGCATCTACTAAACCTTTGTGAAATTCTCCAGATATGTCTTTAAAGCAATGTGATTGTCTTGGTCAAGTGCTAGACCTTCTGCTGGCCAAGCCGCCTGAGTTGAATTATAGGC
This sequence comes from Saposhnikovia divaricata, assembly GCA_036435485.1. NCBI lineage: Eukaryota > Viridiplantae > Streptophyta > Magnoliopsida > Apiales > Apiaceae > Saposhnikovia > Saposhnikovia divaricata. Next base: position 213,891,135 of record CM071599.1, read on the forward strand.
ATCCATAGATATGTTGAACCAGTGATTTAACTGATATCAATCAAAAAGTTGATCATAGTGCTAGGGGATTCTATTTACCAAAGAAAAATTGTACTGGACTAACTGTGTGTTCAGCAGACGAGCGTGCATCATCAACATTGTAGACATGTCAAGTAAGCTTTTAAAATTAACTATGCCTAATTTTTACCAAGTTCCAGGTATTTTTCGCCAGCTTAATTATGCTACTGAAATTTTGAATATTTTTGCAAAGAAGGGTTTGAGAGCACATATGTCCTCGAATCCTAATTTGGTTTACCAAATATAAACACAACACATGTTGTTTTATTCATACAGTCTCAACATACAATAAAAAAACATAATGAAACATATAACAGTATGTTAGTACTTTGTTCTCTAAGGTACAATGAAACCATCATTTGAACCCTACACACTATAAATCACACTTGATCCACAAAGGCTCATCAAATTTACCCATCAACTCATCTCCAACCACATCATCACCCAAACTCAAACGCCCAACATCCACATCATTTCTCGGATGCCATGCTGGTGTCCCATTCTCGTATCCATTCCATGTCAGCCTCCTCAATCCACTTCCATCAAGCTTCACTATATAAAGATCACCATAAGGCTGAAACTGATTAGGCAATGAAATCGGCTCTGCTGTAACCCCAGCCATATTCGTGGCAAATAACATCCACTCTCCGTCTGCACTAAAGCACACATGGTTTATCCCCTCAGTATCTCCAACAGATCCTTCAATATGGATTCTCCTCAAATCCGAACCATCCGCACCAACAACATAAATGCTAAATTTACTCACATCTTTCGGATTATGCCTATTAGACGAAAATGCAATTAGTTTTCCGTCTGGTGACCAGCTTGGCATTGTGTCAATCCATGGTCCTTCTGTCAATTGACGAATCTCACCCTCAAATTCGCCGTTAACAGCATCCATTACGTATAAATTCTTATGACCAGAACGACCAGACCTAAAAACTAAATATTTTCCATCTGGTGAGCAAGACGAAAAGGCATTATTTCCCGTAACTTCTTTGGTAAGCATTTTGACATCCACTTCAACTTCTTCACACTTATCTGTTAAATTCGCTGGATCAAATGTGATTCGAGCAATTTCAACCGTTGCTTTCACTGTCGCAAAAATAGGCCCAATCGATGTGTATATCACATTCTTCTCAGTTGGACTCCAAACATTACAAAATGCAATTCGATCCTTCAATAAAGTCCATCGTCTAGAGCCATCCGATTTAACAATTTTTAAGCCAGTATCAGGGCGTAAACCTAGATTATACGCGACCAAATCACCATCAGGCGAAAAAGTAGGGAAAAAACCATTAATTCTTAGCATTCCCAAGCTGTTAATTGGAGACGATATTGGTTCCAAGTACGGAATCACGGATTCTCCTGTAGAAGATGCACCTCGAAATCTATGATAACCGAGAGAAGTTGAGTCCGTGGAAACAAACGGGCTGTAATGATGAAAATCAGGATTCGGCAACAAAGTGACAGGAATAAATGTCTTCAATTCAACATCGAAAACCTCAATGTGACGATATTTATTATCAGGCCTTCGCGTAGCGACACTGATTTGATTAGTGTTGTGTATTGCAGCAGGAGTAAAACAGTGAACACCTGGTGGAGTGATTCGAAGAGGAGCAGAAGATTCGCTAGATTCATTGAAATTATCCGTTAGGACTACTCGAAAAATACTCCACCAACCGTCATCAGCTTGACGGTGAAAGTAGATAGTGGAGTCACCAGACCACGTAGGCCAGCCACCGTGCTGGCAAACCACAATGCGTTTTTCCGGATTGGATCGTCGAAAAACGATAATATTAGTTTCGAGATCGTGAAATGCACCGGACCAGGGATGCGAACCGTACGATGCAACAGCGACAAAATCTCCAGACTGTGAAATGGATGGACTGTAATCAGCTTGAGCTTTTGGTGTTAATCGAGTGAGATTTCCTTTTTCGCCATTTATTTGAGTAGTATACAGAGCAGACCAGCTCTTGAACAGCTGATCAGGCTCTTGGTGAGCTGAAATGAAGTATAATTGATCATTTTTGATGATCGGGCGGTCGTGAAATTTGCTTTCGGGCACTGATTGAAGAAGCTGAGGCTTGGTAAGTCCTGGTTTGGTTAAGTAAACCTGAGCTGATCCACTTCTTTCGGAGACATAAACAATAGATTGATTGTTATCGTTGTCGTTGTCGAGAAATTGTGCATTAAAATTGATGGATATTCCGTCTGTGAGACGTCGTTCTTCGGAGAATTTAGTGGTGGGAGATTGGTTAAGAAAGCGGGAGAGGTTCACGGAGAAAACGTCGAATCCGTATTGAGTTCTACCTACGGTGGAAAAGATGATAGTACCATTCGGGTTTACCATTGTTGAAGTTGTGGAGTGATCAAAGTAAGTGAAGTGTTGATAAGTGGAAGGAGGAAAGTGTTTGATTGAACCAATGAAAGTACGAGGAGATTGGTATCATGTGTATATGGAATTGGTACACGGAAGTGGAAATTTGATAAAGTGATTGCAATAATATTAACCAAAGTCAAAAATCTTGGACTCACACATGACCTCCTGCTAATTTAATATTTAGGAAACAACATAAGTTATGCAAAGTCAAAAATCTTGTACTCAGAAATGTAACCTCCTACTAATTTAATATTTAGGAAAGAACATAAACTATGTATAATTACAGTTATTTTAATGATGTTTAAGTCAAATAATAACTCTACACAAAAGATGGGTAAAAAACTTGTTAAAAAATACTTATTTTAATTGGATTTAGAACGAATTAGAAGAATAACAACCAAAACTCCTACTTATAATAAGGATATTAACCAACATATTGAAAGTAGTAGAATCAGTCTAGACCAGTACTGTAAAAATCGGCCTAGGCGCTCCCAAAATGTCCCGACTCAGGCCGAGGCGGTCAAAAAAACGTTTTTTGTGTAAATCGGTCAAAAGTCAGCAAAAAAGCTGTCTAGACGGTCAAAAATCAGTCTAGGCGGTCAAAAATCGGTCTAGGCGGTCAAAAATTGGCAAAAAAAATGGCAAAAAATCGGCAAAAAACAGCAAAACACGTTGAAAATTTCAAAAATCGGCAAAAATATTTGGCAAAAATATTTAATAAATAAAAATACTAAAAAAAATATTTAAATACGACCAATTAATGGTCCGTAATCCATCTAATAAATCTCCGCCTACCCGTTTGCCATCCCTAGCGGTACCCCCGACAGCCCTGGACCGCCTAGCGATTTCTGGAACACTGGTCTAGACATAATAAATCAAAGAGAAGACACAATAAAAATATTAAGAGACTTGCTAGCAAGAAAAGATGAAGAAATAAGGAGATTAAAAGAAAATAATTTAACACTAACAACAAAAAATACAGAAATAAATGAATTTAAAAAATTTATAATATAACAATATAAATTAGACAAAATGACAGTTTGTAACCCCTATGTATATGGATTTTGTCAAATTGGTCCAGATTTACGTTTTTTTAGCACTTTGCAACCCATGTCTTCAAATCTCGCTTCATATTACAACCCCTATCTTCAAAAATGACAGTTTGTACCCCTTATGTATAGAGGTTTTTGACTCATTTTTGCTTGTAAAATAGGTCAATTAGACGGGAGGGGTTGTAATATGAAGCGAGATTTGACAATAGGGGTTGCAAAGTGCTAAAAAACGTAAATCTGGACCAATTTGACAAAACCCATATACATAGGGGTTACAAACTGTCATTTTGTCTATAAATTAATAAATGATTCAGCTACAAAAAATATATAAAATAAAGATGATAATTCGAAAAAAATTGAAATTTTTAAATTTTTATAAAATCTGAAGGGAAAATTAATGAAGAAATAGAAAAAATTCAAAATAAGATTAATACAATAGATTGGACAGAAGAAAATTATATAGAAAGAATAAGATTATATCAAGAATTAAAAAAAATAATTGAGAAGTATAGAATGAACAGAATAAACAAAAGATGGTATTATATAAGTCTATTAGAAAACGCAAATTTAACTGGATAATATGGATAAATCTTACTTTGCATACAAGCCTGTACGATGAACAAGCTATAAGATTTCTTAAAGATATGGTCAAAGAAGCTAAAGAAAAGTTTAATAGAGAGGCAAATATTTATTTATATGGATAAAGAAAAAGAATTAACAGATGACTCTAAATAATCATATTACCAAATTGATGCATATGAAGAAGGAACATCACATACATTAAGTTTTAAACCAGAGACTTACCAAAAAATACAAAATGAAAAAGATGAATTATCTGTTAAGAAAATATTTACAACTAATTGGTTTGAAAGAAATAAAGAAATTAGATATATAGCACAAAAACATGAAAATATAATAGATACTACTAGTGTAAATGGTAGAGCAAAAATAAGTTTGATAACTGATGAAATAATAAAAAAAGAATTAAGAAAATCATCTACTAAAGAAGCAAACAAATATAGAACTATATATTTTGGAGGTGTGGAGTTTACAATAAAAACATATTTCCAAAAAAATATAGATACACCAATACAAATATAGCCCCCAATTAAAATGAAAAGATAGATTAAAAATTAAAATAATTATATTTGACGGAATTACAGCAAAAGATTGCGCCGTAACTGAAATTAATAAATATTAGAGATATTAAAAATTTTGTACGTATAAATAAAATTAATTAGAATGATTGCTCTATAAAAGAACCACAAACTTATAATGAAAACTTATAATTATAAATGAAAACTATCAATTTGTCAGTAAACACAAGATATTAAAACCAACGCCAAATATCCTAATCCCTGTACGTGTATTCTTAATCAATATTCCTTTTATGAGTTTATTTTGATAATTGTCCTTCCCTGAAGTTGGATTTCCAGTTATGATGGAGGCTGTAATGCCTATTTCTTTTATATCTAAACCCTGTCAAGTTTGATATATGAGTTTCAAAATTTCTTCATTAGTGAATAATTCTATTGTTGATAGATCATCATTTCTTAGTATTGTGCCAGTCATTTCTTTCCTGACCCATGGAATCCGTTTAGTTGTAATCCAGGGGTATGTCTGAGAATTTCTCATCAATTGATTGTTAATTCGATGTTCGAATTTTTTATGTTTCTTTACTCCAACTGAGGTGAACAACCCTATTTATAGGGGACACAAGGACTGTTTGTCTGTGTGATAGCAGTCTGATGGGACGCCATCACTTGTGTGTTGCGAAGTACAAGAAGGTTAATTACCTTTAGTCATGTCTTGAATAAGGCACGCAACAAGGCTCATTTGATCATATTGATCACTCAGTAATTTTTCATTTCCAAGAATATTTGTTTGAAAACTCATAAATTAATTCTAAAATTGTGGAACCTTTGCTACGATGTGAAATCGTTCTCTTCAAATATCATGAATCATAATATCTCGAGTAGTCTTGAACGTATGTCAATCGAGTTTAGAATACAAGTAACGCGTGACGTATAGTACTACGATTAGAGTTGTTCTATATAGAGAGATCAGTAGAGCTCCCAGTATAGTAAATAAGTATCCAGAGTACAGATTAATAGAGTTGCGGATGCAACACGAGTTGGTAGAGTAAACCCCAGTAACCCTTCTTTACCTGATTCCGAGGTCGGAATCCTCTTAAGGTGGGTAGAATGTAAGATACCAGATTATTTTAGGATTTATTATTATTATTTTATTATTATTTAATTATGTTGATTAGTATTTAAAGAATAGAATTGGATTTGAGGATATCGTTGTGGAATTCAACGATATTTAGTATTGAGTTTATATGAGTATATATTGAGTTATGTGTGCCAATGTGTGCCCCAGTGTTTTATTGGTATTTTAGTGATTTAAAAATATTTAAATCAAGTATTATTGATCTTCAAAAATCTTTATTTAATTATCGGAGGGCTTACAAAACATGAAATCTTTTGTAAAATTATCTTTATATATTTATTGAGTTTTTAAAATTGTTGGGTGGATTAATTTGGGTGGTCGAGTATTTTAAAATGATTTTAAGAGTTTTATTGTATTTAAAGGATCAAAACTTTGAAAATTCATATTTAATTCATTTTTGATCCGAAAAATATTTTAAAAATATGTGGATGCTTGTAATTTCATGCTCTTGATTTTAGAATTTTAAAATTTAATTTTCATCTATTTTCCTCTTAATTCGATTTTTAGAAGTTATTTAATTGATTTTAAAATGATTTTCAGCATTTAAATTACCAATTTACCCCAGGGGCTATATACCCAATTTTCAGCCGTCTTCTTCTGGACTCTTCTTCATTTCTTTCGACTGAAACCTCTGGCCTCTCCTTGCTTTCGATTTTGAAGCCGAAATCCTCTTCAAATCGCTGTATAATCCTTGTTCTAGTTAGCTTGATGATATCCATGTATGGTTATATGTTCTTGTTAGAATTTTTAAAGTTTTTATATATACATATTTGTATGTATATGTGCACGGGTGTACAAGGACTGTAAGGGGTTCGATTATGAGTTTGAAGGCAACAACAAGATGGTTATGAGTTGAATTGGAGTTGTAGTGCAGTTTTGTGGGTGAAGAACTCGGTTTGGGTCCTCCCCGTGAATGTGCCACCGCCGGTATAACTCCGGCGAGCCGGCGGAAGTGGTGGAGCTTGTATCCGAGTCTTCATGCTTGTTGAACGTTGTCTTGTGGTAATTGTTGGTTAATTGAATTTCATATGTGTGTTTTCGAATTTTATATATTATTTTGGATTTTATGTAATTGACCTTGAGTTACATGAATTTTAATCGTTAATTAACATGTTTAGATGATTGTTAAGTGTCAATTATCCTATTATGAATTATGATGGTTATATGACCTGCAAAAATATTTAAATGATTTTAGTTGATTTTTCGGATTTTTGAGTAGTGAAATTGATATGAACTTGTGGTATATGAACCGTTAATTGTAAGTCGATTTGAATTGATATTGGATAGAAGGTATTGCTTGATTGCTTGCGTGTGTCGGCTATGTTCCGACGGGAAGTGTAACCGTACAAAAGAGGTGTTGTCCGATTTTTGTTAAGATTAATTCGTAATTCTTATAGTAATTAATAGGAACTAATTATAAACTGATTTGATAACGGGTTAAATGGTAGAGGTATAATCTGACAATGCATGCTATGTGTTTTTGTGAATTATCTGGGTGTACTAAATTATTTTATGATTATAACGTATAAGTCATTACTCATTAGTGGAATAATATCGGATTATGTGAATTGTTTGATTGTAAATAGTACAAGGATGCACGGGTGTATGTAGATTTATAATTTGATTTTCTTTTAACTGATAGTGATTAATGGATACGAGGTATAATTAGCAAATTATTGACATGCTTGTGGACTTTTAGTTAGACATTGAAAGTGGATAAATGTTATAGTCGAGTTATAGTATTTGTTGGATATTCTACTTGTCGAGTATTTGGTGGTAAATTATATGTGGTGGTGAGCTATTTGTATAATTTTAAAATGTGATTTACATCAAAGATTAATTGATAGATTATTTTATTATGCGTTTAACTGCGAGGAGTCGTAAAGAGACCATAAGTTCTAAATGTCAATATTCAAGGACTTGTGAAATTCTCTTCGACTAGATCCTCGGGCTTACGAATATCCATGATTAACTATTACGAGTATAATTAATATACTCGAGTGATGTGATCATTGATATAGCGTAAGTAATAGTTAGTGCTAGGGGTTGTTCCCTAGGGCTTACGAACATCAATAATTGATTGTCACGTGTATCATAAATGCGTGAGTGATACGATTATTGATGTAGCGTAAGTAGTAATTAATGTCAATGTAAATTATTATGTGCTATGTGCCGCATGTCAGGGCGGATACTTTCTTATGTGTTTACTTTAAGTTGCTGCCATAGAAGCAGCTTGATATTTCCTTGGGATTGTTGAATTGAAAAACAGGGGAATAGTCCTATTTACGAATACTTCATGCCAAAATTTTCTGAAAATCCCCTGTATTTAAAGTTATTTAAATTATTTGATTTAAGGATTTAAAGGCATGTATGTGTATGAGTGTTTAAGTACATATGTATTGATTAGTGAGGTGCGTATATATTTATGTATGTATTTCTTTGTGAGTTATAAGTAATTAGTTATTAATTGGGTTGTTTATGTACTAAATAGTACTTTACTATTATTTCGAGTATAATTAGGGATTCGATATGGACCCGGCGAGCGTGTTGGCGAGACGATTGAAGGAAATGAATGCGTGATCGAGTAAAGACCGAAGTATAGTAAGTAGTGAATCGACGCATTGGAATCGAGGCAAGTGCACTAACCCTCGCTTATCGTTCAAGTGAGATAAATATGTTTCTATTCAATATAAGTATTCCCTTCAAATCCGTATTGCTAGTATCCTCTCCTTCAAATTATTGATAAGGATATATTTTATTCATATATCATGTGGAAAGTAGAATTTCAATTTTATTGCCAGTATTATTCTTTCTTAAGTATTGTCAGTAATATTCTGTTAAAGTTTTTGCTGGTATTGCGTTCGTATTCCTTGTTTTAGTATAATGTTCTTAATGTATATGGTTTCCCTGAGATTAATTGATAGTAAAGTAGTTTAATGGAATTGGAAGAATTTTATAAAAATGTGGACCAGCTTCGTGGTCAGTGTAGTAAAGGCCAATGTCAATAAGTGCCTAGTGAGGGATCCCAGAGTATTGTTTTTAGCTGGACTTTACGTGGCTGATCACCCGTAATGTCCAGAGTATGATGAAAACTCCAATTCTATTAAATGTTGTTTTTATGCAAATATATCCTTATGATAGAATGTTTAAGTTAAAGTACATTTTCATTTCCAAGTATGTTGGATATAAAGTTATGATTTGAGTTAAAAGTTATGATTTGAGTTAATAAATACTGTTAGTATAAAAATGGAAAGTTATTATACTAGTATTTTGAACGGTGAAAACTAATTCACGGTTATTATGGTCGCTATGGCATTTGTTGCGCAGTGATAGTAAGGACCGAGAATGAATTGAGATCTTCTTATTTATTCAAACTCATGATTGTCAGGCCGGTTAGGCAGCTAGGTGTGCAAACGCTTAGTGACATGAATGAAATTTGAGTAATTGAGAATTTCTTGGAGATTTTGTTAAAGCAATAGTTAAAGTATTTTGCAAGTATTAAAAGTATTGAATCTAGTATGACAAACCTTCTCAGTTATTAAATTATGATTTTGAGTTATAAATGTTTTAAATGATATTAATCTTCTGTTAAAGTTAAGAATCCAGATTTCAATTATAGTATTGATTATAAATTGGTGAGCATTCCTTCGCTCATATTTATTATATAACTTGCTGAGCATTCTTTGGCTCACACTTGTTGTTTTTAAAATCTAACTTTTCAGTAAACTAGTTGGCGAGGCTTAGCTTGTGCAGTTCAGAAAGTGGAAAGAAGAAGCAGGATGTTGTTGTGCAGCTGACGTGGATCAGGGTATTTAGATTTAAAGTTGAATTATTGTATGTAAATATAGTTTAGTAGTTATAGTATGTATTTGATTAGTTGGCCTGGTATACTTCCATTCGAAGTTATACCAGTGTATTAAGTCTGTATATAATTTTGTATATAGAGTTCCGTTTAAGTTGGTTATGGGTTTTCTTGTTTCTAGAACTGTAACCTAAGATCCTTAGTTGGGAGTTGGGGGCAAAGAGCTTTTGATTGAGTTTTATTTTCATTTCAGTTTTATGTTGACTTCAGATTTTTAGTTTAGTATTCAGCAGGTTTATGTTGTATTTACGAATACATCATGGCCAATTTTGTTAGAATTATTGAGTTTGTTAGCGTGACGCCCAAATCTTCTGACCCCGGATTTGGGGATGTTACATTACGGAGCTGTGTCTTCCGTGTTATGCATGATACGGTGTACCGTGTTCCGTGACAGTGCTGCGCACCCACCTAACACGGAACATCGTCCACCGTATCATGCATAACACGGAAGCCACAGCTCCGTATCTATGTAATACGGAGGACGATGCTCCGCATCATGCTAACACGGAGGACGATGCTCCGTATCCCGTCGGTATTTCGGGGCCATTTTTTTCAAAATCAGTATTTTGGGCAAAAACTTGTGAAAAATAGGCATTTTGGTCATTTTCTCTTTGGGAAATGGGTTTCTTATACAAATGAGATACCCAATTCGCAAATACGTATCTTAATCGTTTAAAATAACCAATACATCTGACAATTGTTATTTTTGTTAATTTTAATTGAAAAATTGTTTTTTTAACATTTTTTCTGGGTTCACCCACTCTAATGTTGAAAACATCGTAATTTCGATTCATTTAAATTTTTGGATAAATTTTATATCATAGATATAAATTTTTGATTTTAAAATTTATTAATTATAATTGTAATTATATTGGAATTATTAGTTTGATTTTAAAATTTTTGGTTTGTTAATCTTAATTCAATTTAATATTTAAAATTTATGGTTTAGGTAAAATCAATTGAATTTTGATTACAAAATTACATTAAATAAAATTGTGAAAAATATTTACAATTTCATTACAGAAAATTTAATCAACTAAACCTTTTAAGATGAATATTTTTGTTTTCTAATTTCATAAAAATATTTTCTTCAGGCAACTAGTTTTATGACCCGTCTGAATTGATCCCAATAATCTCTCTAAACTACAAAAAGTTTTAGTTTTGAACACGATTAATATTGAAATCTAATAATTTTTTGTGAAGTTGAAATTTCAATCTTTACTTTTTTATAAAATAATATTTTAAATTAAACATATATTTTTATATATTTGATGAATATAAAAATATTCAATAATATTAATTAGCAAAAATATTATTAGCTAATAATTATACACCGTAACTATTTTTAATTAATAATTATAATCTCTATCATTTTTATTTTATCGGTATAATGGTATCAAAAATTAGTATTGTTCTGAAATAAAAACTAGGTTGTATATTGCGGCTAGGATTTGTGTATATTTAATGCTAGGGTTGGTGAGTTTCGAGCTTTAATGGCTGCACTTGTGTTTCGTGACTTAATTCGTGTACTCACAATATGCCTACGTACGTATCTTAGATGTTGAGAATCAAGCCAAAAACGTAGTTCTGAGAATGAGGGGTCAGACACTTTATATAGGCGTTAAAAGCCTAATATTTAGAGTAGGGTTAAGTGACTTGGAGGCCTTTATCCCTAATCCCTAATCCTTTTTAGAATTAAGTTCTTGTTTTGGCCTCTTATTTTTAAAGCGTAATTAACTTTCAAAGTTCGGATGGTTATTCTACTACAACTCCTTGCCGAATACTTATTCATATTTCTCGTTTTTTTTCCCAGAATTATACGAGTTACAACGATCTTATTCATCTTCGACCGACCATTTTTGCCGTTTTTGTGTTTATAATTGGTACATGACCTACAAACGCGAACCAGTCTATGTGAGGACCTGGTGTAGTAGGTTACATTTGCTATATAAAAGAAGGGGTGAAGCATCCATTTCACTTCACTTCTTCATTTCCAAAATTTGCTCTCAAGCTCTCAAATTCAAGTTCAAGTTCAAGTCTCGAAGATGTATTACAGCAACTAAGCACCCCCAGTATCCATGCATGGCTGAGGTGATGGTTAAGAGGAGCAAGGCCAGGTCTTTGAAAGGTAAAAAAATTAAGATCACCCTTATATGTTGATCACCGTTTTGACTCTTGGTTAGAGTTACTGAACACGATAAGGGATGCATTCCCTAATAGCTCAGACTCAGATTCTTATCAATGTTAGTGCAAATTGAAAGAGTCTGATGTTGAGGACATCAGAAAAAAGTATAGTTTTCCAAGGTCGGTCAAGGTTCGCCTACCAGGCTTGGGTGACAGAGCTTGTAATTGACACCCCGAGAAGCTTTGTGTTTTCAAGGGTGCTCTTGAAGCGGGGTTGAGGTTTTCTGTCGACCCCTTTATCATTAGGTTGCTAGCTGAGCTCAGGTTCACCCCTGTCAGTTACATCCTAATGCTTGGAGGTTCATTATCATGTTCATACTGAGATGCTGTGATTTGAACATCCCTTTAATCACTATGATGTTCAGAAGCATCTTCCTGGTCAAAAATTCTGGCAGTTCCAAGAAAGATGGATAAGTTTCTAACACAGGATGGACTGGAGTTCCACACATGGTGAACTCAGATTTCTTCACGGACTCTCACCATTTCTGGCCTAGGGAATTCGTTGTCCTTAAGTGGAAATGTGGTGATTGGGTTCAGTTTTTTGTGAAGAAGTTTTGCAATGTGGAAGACAGTTCACACTTCATCTATGACCTCGAACCTCATGAATTATTGGATCGTGGTAGGCTCCTTCAGGACAATGGTCATTCTCATTATCGAGCCTTCTTGAATGAGAAACGGATTGTTGAAGCAGGCCTCGGCTTTCTTTCTATTGAAGGTAATTACTTTCCCGTTGTCTATTATAGAATATATTTGTTCTTATTTCGATGTTCTTCCTTTACATGTTTCAGTTTCTGAGGAGTTGGATAGCAGGCAGGAGATGGAAAAGATTCCCACTGGGAGAATGATTAAAAAGGCAGAGAAGGCGAATAATCCAACCGCCCCGAAGATCCCGATTTTCTTGAAGCGTTGCTCTCAGCCGGGGAAAAGGGCTCGGAACACCGAATGGAGCATCAGGTCCCCCTTTATACCAACTTGGGGTATTTGTGAAAAAGACTCCGTCTTAGGGAGCCCTGCCTTGGCCCTGGATTGGGCTAATTGTTCTATCACTCCTCCAGACCTTCTCACAGTGACTGCTGGGGACAAGATCGACGAGTCTGAGCTTCTTGGAGCTCAGGCTCTATACCAGGTAAGGTACTCACTTTTCTGGTCTCGGTGTTTATAATCATTTTGATGTTTAAATGTCTTAACAAACATCTTTTTTCAGGCCAATACCTATCTTCAATCCGCTGCCCTCCAAGGTCGGGCTTTTAGGGATGAAAATGTGGCTCTAAAGGAGGAGAAAAGCAGATTTGAGCAAGAGTGTAGGGATTGGGAGTCTAGAGCTCTCAATACTTGCTCAAAAATTTCCAGATACAAGTATAGGGTTTCCCATGGGCTTGGTTTGGCCAACAACGGGGCCTCAGCCATGTACTTCTTCAATTGTTCAAATGCCTCTTGGCTTTCTGGAGTCCATTCAAAATTCTTCACTTTCTTCAATGTTTGGAAGAAAGGCAAACACTTGTCACCAGATTTGGAGATGAATCTCCCCAAGGCTGCAACTCTACTAGTCAACTTCTGTACGTCCCTTATGGAACAAAGTGATTCCATATCTAGAATTGTCTCGATCTTATCAGGGTTGGCCTCGACTCCTTGCTTCGAAACCATCAGACCCAAAAACTTTTTTGATCCAACGCCAAAAACACATTTGGCTGAATTCAACATCATTTTATGGTGCCTCAGCACTTCAAATACCTCTCTGAGGTGCTTGATGTGGTCTGCCTTCTGAAGGCTCTTGACTAACATGTCATCAACATAGACCTCCATGGTAAGTAGCTCCTGCAACGTACATATCTCAGAAGTTTAGTATCAATCCAAAAACGTAGTTCTAAGAATAAGGGGCCATGCCCTTTATATAGGCGTTAGAAGCCTAAGATTTAGAGTAGGATTAGGTGACTTGGAGGCCAAGTCTCCTAATTGGATGGTAACTTGACAGCTCAAGGCGGTGGATTCTTCTGGATCCTTTCGCAAGATGGTAGTTTCCATGTTAGAATAGGTGTTCTAAACATGGGCCACGTTTTGACCATGGGTCATGTCCGTGGGATGTCAGCATGGGCCTATATCAGGCGTCCTTGATATAGGTCACGTTTCAAACATCACCCTTGTTTTAGTATTCATATTTGACTCTCATTATTGGGCTGTTAATTAGCCTTAATATTAATTACAAAATTAATATTCAGTTAGGGTTTTGGGCCTCATTAATGGGCTTCTTATTTGGACCAAGCCATGTCTAATTAATGTATCATTAATTATGTCTTTAGGACTTATTTCTAGCCCATATCAAGTATTTCTTAGATTTTTTTATTTTTTCTTTCCCGTTTTTTTCCCAAGAAAAAGTTGGGAAACCAACTAACACAAGAGAGAATCACCAAAATGCCCCACTTGCAAGACTGATGGCCCTCATCTATCCCATGAATCCAACACTTCGTCTGGCGCAACAATTTTTTCAAAAAAAACCTAATACAAAAATTCGTCTACCGCATCAGTGTTAGTTTCTGAACACCATCTGCCGTATTAGCCCTAATACGGAGAATGAAACGCCGTATAAGAGGCCTGATGCGGAGAACAAAATAACACATCATTTGTTGCGGAGCACAAAACACCGTATCTATGGGATATTTTGGAACGAATTTTTCAAATGGAATAAGTAGATCCATGAAAAATGGAGATAGAGCATTTTGAATCATCACTCCTCACACAACTACAACTAACAGATCACTCTTTAACAATGGGATAACATGACAGGATCAAAAACTCAATTAAAATAAAAAACATTTCGAAATTCTTTATTCGTAGTCGCATTAACAAGATGCCGAACGAAATAGAAATAGATATTTAAATGAATCGTCGTTGATTTTAGGGAAAATTAATTCTAAACATTTCTAAATTATTGGCGTTTTTTTCTAAGTTCATGAACAAAAAAATGTGAATTTCTAGGTAATCAAACTTTTGAACTCCATCGCAATCCTTCCGTCCAAATTTGATTAACGGATTTTAGTCAATGCTGATGTGGCAGTTACATGACAATCGAAAATTCACGGATCGAAGTGAAATTTTAATATATTAATCTAGTAGTGATTATAAGAACACAGGTGATGAAGTTTTCGATTTTGAGTTCACTAACATATGGAAATCTACAAATTTTAGTAATTTTTCTTCGTGTTTTTAAAATTAAAGTGCAGATTTATATATATTGGTGAACTCGAAATCGAAAACTTTCACCACCCATATTCTTGTAATCACTCCTAGATTAACATATCAAATTTTCACTTCAATCCGTGAATTTTCACTAAAAATAATTTTACCAATTTTTATTATATTTTTTAAAAAATTTAATACAGTAACTTTTGTAATAAGTTTAATTATTTGAAAATTAAAAATCTTACCATCAATATATATATATAAAGGAGGATAGCGGGAGTTTAGGTGGCGCTCTAAGATCGTCTCAATCTATTTTTCTAATTTTCTAGAATTTTAGAATTTTAAACACTAATAAATACAAAAATATCAATTAACATATTAGAAGTAGAATAGGTGTTCGAATTTATAAAGGAGAAGAGTTCGAATTTATAAGGAAGACATATGATTAGAAGTTCTATTGTAAGTATAATAAGTATTTATAAGGCATACGATTAAAAGTTCTATTGGAAGTAGAATAGGAGTTCGAATTTATAAAGAATAAGAGTTCGAATTTATCGAAAAAATATATAAATAAACGTTCTACTAGAAGTAGAATAGGTGTTTGAATATATAGAGCAGAAATATAATTAAATATTTTATAGAAAGTACGATCTTCTTAAATTATATATTTTTTATATAAGTTAATTATACTTATATTAGGAAAATTTATTCATAAATCCAATACTATTGTCATAAAAAAAGTCACCGTATTTTTTAAAAAAAAATTGATGTGTTAACATAATAAAAGAACAATCTCATGCAAGAATCCTAAATAAATACAGGAGTATCTATAATATAAAGAGAAAATAAGTTGTGTTTCCATTTTCTAAAACTCCAAAAATTTTAGAAAGTCTAGAGAAAGTATAAATTGGAATTCACTCTATTTTTTAGGTTTTGATTTTAAGGAAAAAAATTGTTGTGTAAGATAAGTATCATCAATAATATGTAATGAAGTTGGAATTTCGATCTCAAACGAGAGCGGCTCGAAACATGTTTAACGGGAACACGGCTCACTATAAAAGATTGTACTAGCTATTAAAATACCATATTGATGTTATAAATTTTATTTTATTTTTAGGATTTGATTTTTATGGATAAACATTATCATACAAGTAATATATGTAAAAGTTAGGTTTTTGGTCGTAACGAGAGAGCGGATCAATAGTAATAACCGTATTTAACAAGAAAGCGGTTCATTAAATAAGACCGCATAAAAAGTGTTTAAATATATAATACATAAAATAAAATGTTTTATTAGAAGTAGAATACGAGGACGGTGGAGACGTTATATACGATTTTTTTAAAACTATACATTTTTTTCCTAAAAATCCTTTATTTTAACTTTTTTATACAAGTTTATCTATAATATACAGAAAATATAAGATGTATTTTCATCTTTTAAAACTCTATAAATATTAGAAAGTTTAAAGAATATAAAAATTGGAATTTACTCTCTTTATATAGTGAAGTTAGAATTTCGGTTTCAAATAAGAGCGGCTCGAAACGTATTTAACGGGAAGAGGGCTCCCTAGAAAAGATTGTATTAGCTATTAGAATTTGATACTGTAGTCATAATTTTTTTTATTTTTACGGTTCGATTTTATGGATAAAAAAATATTATATAAGTCTTTATAATATATGTTAAAAAGTTGGGATTTCGGTTTTAACGAGAGAGCGGCTCAATCGACAGAATCGTATTTAACAAAAAATTGGTTCATTAGAGAAGATTATTTAATTATTAAAATTTAATATTAATATTATAATATAACGTAAATGTATTGAATTATTTTAAAAATAAAAATTGTAATGTCGCCGCGAAGCGCGGCTTTATCAACTAGTTTTTTTTTTAAAAAGTAATCTTATACTATATATTATATCTTACAATTTACAAGTGAAATCTTTCCGGAATGAAACCCAATAACGCATACAACAAAAAATAAACTCTTATTATTTGAATTATATCATTACGCTCAATTGTAATTATACTTATTTTAGTCTTATTTATTATTGTTACCACTTAAATTTTAACGTCTGGCTGACATTAGCCAGACTAGATTAAACACTTAGCTACAATGTAAAATTAACGAAGCACGCAACCTGTTTGATGAAATGTCTGACCCAAATGTCATTACTTGGACTGCTATAGTTTCTGGGCATTTTAAGTGTGGAAAGATGGTGGAATCTGGGAGGTTGTTTGATAGGAATGATGTGAAGAGAATATGGTTACGTGGACGGCGATGGTTTCGGGGTACTTGAGGATACTGTAAGTGTGTTTTCGAGGTGGAGGAGTTGTTTGATTGAATGCCGGAGAGGAATGTGGTTTCTTGGAATACGGTGATTGATGGGTATGTTAGGAATGGGAGGGTTGATTTGGGGTTGGGTTTGTTTGAGAGAATGTCGGAGAGGAATGTGGTTTCTTGGAATACGGTTGTAAATGTGAAGTGTGGAAAGATTGAGGCTGTGGAGAGGGTTTTTGATGAGATGCCTGAGAAAGATGTGATTTCGTGGACTGCGATGGTTGGGGGATTGGCGAGATTTTGGGAGAGTTGATGAGGCGAGGAGGTTGATTGATAGGATGCCTGGGGGGAATGTAGTTTAGCGGAATGCTATGATTACGGGGTATACGCAAAATAAAAAATTGGATGAAGCGTTTTATTTGTTTGTGAGGATTCTGGAGAAGGATGTGCCTTCTTGGGATACTATGATCACGGGCTTTATTCAAAATGGTGAGTTAAGGAGTGCTAGGAAGTTATTTGATGAGATGCCGTAAAAACTGTTGTGTCTTGGAGTACTTCGATTAATGGCTATGTCTTAGATGATCAAAGTGAAGAAACATTGAAAATTTTCATGAGCTCGGTAAGGCCAAATTTTGGAACTTTTGTGACTCTTTTGGGTGCCTCAAATTCTCATATGGAAATACATGAATAGATTTATTGTTGTGTTACCAAAGTACACTAATTCATTAAGGATTGTGTTTGGGTTTGATATTTGTGATACGAAAGTACACGACACGAAATGATTGACATGTCTACAAACCACATAGGAATGATTGACATGTCTACAAACCACATAGGAATTTTGTTTATATGTAAGTTCAAAAGACCTTCACTTACCTTTGCACAAAAGCAAAACATGCCTCACACTTTCCGCACTTTATTTTGGTTCCATATACAATTCGCGTTTATCCATTAAACGTCATTGCGGCAGTTTCACTTCATTTTTGGCAATTCAATCTCTAAAGCCTATAATAAATAACTATCGCCTAAGATAGTATTTGATATTTATGAAGCAAATGGTTTAGCCTTTCACGGTTGTATAATTGGTGAGTTAAGGAGGGCTAGGATGTTATTTGATGAGATGCTGGTAAAAATGTTGTATCTTGGAGTACTTCGACTAATGGCTATATCTTAGATGATCAAAGTGAAGAAGCATTGAAAATTTTCATGAGCTCGGTAAGGCCAAATGAAGGAATTTTATGAGTCTTTTCACTTTAAGGTGCCTGTAGTATCTTAGCAGGGTTAGTGAGGGAAAGCAATGAAGTTATGTTACCAAAGTACACTAATCCATTAAACGTCGTGTATGGGTTTGATACTCCTGATACGAAAGTACACAACACAAAATGATTGCCATGTCTACAAATCACAAAGAAATTTTGTTTATATGTAAGTCCAAAAGACCTTTACTTACCTTTGCACAAAAGTAAAACATGCCTCACACTTTCCGCACTTTATTTTGGTTCCATATACAATTCGTGTTTATCCGTTAAACGTCATTGCGGCAGTTTCACTTCATTTTTGTCAATTCTATCTCTAAGGCCTATAATAAATAACTATCGCCTAAGATAGTATACAATATTTATGAAGCAAACGGTTTAGCCATTCACGGTTGAATTGCACGCTGTAATTTTTGACTTTGGTAGTGACCATCTCATCTATATAAATCAGCTTTAGACTTTGATCAATCTAGCAGATTAACTCGGCCACTTCTTTGCAAAATCGGAGGTTTGTTTTGATCTCTCTCCTACCTAATAGTTTTTCTAATTACAATTCTTAAATTCAAATGTGATATGTAGGACATTCGCATTGAAAGCCTCTCGATTACTGAAAAATTATCCACTGCTGAATTAGTGCTCTTTGTTTCTTTGAGTGCATCTGAATATTGCTTATGGTAGCTGTACTTGTATATTATCTTTTTTTTTTCTCCAATTCGGTTTTGTGCCTTGTTGCTTATTGCAGTTAAACCTTATGTCAGTTCTCACGCAGGGATGATGAATGTTTTTAAGGCTTAGGTTTCATTATATAGGTTTCATTATATTTCTCTTTCTTCCGCTGAAGAAAGATTAACATGCTCAAGTCACTTCCTGTTTGTTAAAAGAATATCCCATCGTGTGTAAAGTTACTCTTTGGTGATTACTCATTTTACTTCCCTTGTGACGCTGCAGATAGAGATTACTCTCTGTACTTGTATATTATCTTTTTTTTTTTCTCCAATTCGGTTTTGTGCCTTGTTGCTTATTGCAGTTAAACCTTATGTCAGTTCTCACGCAGGGATGATGAATGTTTTTAAGGCTTAGGTTTCATTATATAGGTTTCATTATATTTCTCTTTCCGCTGAAGAAAGATTAACATGCTCAAGTCACTTCCTGGTTGTTAAAAGAATATCCCATCGTGTGTAAAGTTACTCTTTGGTGATTACTCATTTTACTTCCCTTGTGACGCTGCAGATAGAGATTACTCTCTGATACTCTCTCGCTCACAATGGTGATGACAGACCACTCAGATTTTTTATCGCAAGGAGTGGTTAAATCATCTCCTCAATCAACAAACCAGAAATATCCTGACAGCCATGAACTCCCACCACTAAATCATCAATCGTCAATCTCTTCCCTCAATCTTGATGAGTTTGAAGACATATTCTCTGGTGACTTCGAAAGCTTCGGATCGATGAACATTGATGAGCTCCTTGACAACATTTTGACAGCAGAAGCAATTCAAGCTTATGAGCAAACACTTGACCCCAACCTCAGTATTGCCCTCAGCACTGCGGTCCCTACAGCTGCAGCCACAGCCAATGTTAATCCACAGTATCCTGAAGGCGAGATTATCACATCAACAGTGAATGGTACTGATATACAGCAGAGCTTGCTACGACAGGGGTCTTTGACACTTCCATCGCCATTGTCCCGGAAAACTGTGGATGAAGTGCGGTACGAGTTACATAAACTTCAGCAAGAACAGGAAAATGGTAGTACCGCTAATGTTCAGGAAGTTGACTCTGCCCAGCACCAGACAACAAATGAAGAGATGACCTTCGAGGATTTCCTTATTATGGCTGGTGTGGTCCGGCCCGTCCTGGCGCATGATCGTCCTTTTTCACCTCTTCTGCAGCAGTCCTGTGTGTCATACCAGAACAACAATAATACAGCACTTGGATCTGGACCACCTGTTTCTATGGTCAGGCCTGTTATGGCTTCGGGAGGGGGCGGGGATGTGCCAGCTTATCAGGCAGTGCCTGAAAGAAGCGTCAAAGATGCAGCATCACTTGCAGTCAGAAGAGTACCTTGTGGATACCAACCACAAGAAGTTCGGTATGGTGGGAAGATGCAGACTAAAACTGGTGGAGGTGGAGGTAAGCAGGGATTACCTGCTAGTCCAGTTTTCCCTGACAGTGTCGGGGCAAACCAATCCAAAAGGGTGAATAATCTTGATATGAATGGTAATGCAGCGGACAGGTGCAGTGGTCCGGTGGAGAAGGTGGTGGGAAGGAAGCAGCGCCGTTTGATCAAAAACAGAGAATCCGCCGCCAGGTCAAGAGCAAGGAGGCAGGTATGCCCTGTTTTCAGTGAAATGAATATATCGTAAAGGAATTTTATGGAAGATGCAAAGTGATACCTAATGCTTTGTTAAGTGGTTGCAGAAAAATCAATTTGGTTTTAATTTTATGTAAGAAGAAACATTCACAAAAAATAAAGTATGCCTATGTAAATATTGTAGATAGGTCTTTAAAAGAGCCAGACCAAGTCTGTTTCTAAAGTTTGTTTACTTAATTTCTGATTGGCTAGGCTCATACTTGTGATCTGGAAGCGGAACTGCACATGTTGAAAGAAGAGAATGCACGGCTGCGACAGGCTTTGGTAAGTAAGACACTGGCTACAACTTTGTTTCTGTAGAATGAATCTGTATGGTTAGTATTATTTCTCCTTTTGAGTTGAGCAGTATATATCACGTTACAGGAAATTGATAAAGCAGCAGGTATGTTGAGCACACTAATCACTTCATATAACAAATTGCAATACACACATGCATTGTAATTTTGCAGACAATGGAAAACTTTTCCTTCACAAATCCATTTCATATTTTCACGACTTTGTGCAGAACATGGAGGAGCTCATGAAAGCTCACAACACGAAAGCCGGGAAAAAAGGGCTGAAGAGGAGCCGGAGCTGTTTGTATTGAAGCAAGGCCGGCACCATTACTCCCCTAATAAAATCTATTCTGCTGCTATGGACTGCAATAGTATAATGTCGTATTTCATTTTGCTCATCGTGTTGCTATGCTTCTGTTTGCGGTTTTCGACTGAGAAAGCATGTAATTGTCTTTCAATTTGGTACTTGTTTAGATGCTTTTGTATTGTGAGGATTGTAAAATAAATAAATGCTTTGTAATAAGGTTGTTACTATTGTATTTGTGCTGGACTTTTTCATTTTTATAAATATCAAAATTAATGTAATTCGTAAATATTGCATAATTTTTGTAAAGTGAACACCGAGTTTTTAGTCTAATTGCCATATAACACAAATCAAAGGAAAGTTACTTAATATTAAATAATTAATTCGTCACAACAATTTCAAATTTTGTGGCATAAATAAATCGAATTGCGAATCGAATCGAATTCGAGTTGTATTTCTATTAGTGCCTCATATTGTCGAGCCTTGTGTCAAAAAAAGAAATTTGTAAATTCAGACAATTGGAATGAGAATACTGTTTGTTCGAGTATCTATTATCTTAAAATCATCATCTTTTATACAGCGCCACCTCAGCATTCAATCACAACTACCCAGATTAGATCACACACTTAATCACAATGTAATGAACTCAAATTGGGTTATTACCAAGTGTTGCAAAGAGGGTAAAATTAATGAAGCACGCAAACTGTTTGATGAAATGTCTGACCCAGATGTGATTACTTGGACTGCTATAATTTCTGGGTATGTTAAGTGTGGGAAAATGAGGGAGGCTAGGAGGTTGTTTGATAGGAATGATGCGAAGAAGAATGTGGTTACGTGGACTGCGATGGTTTCGGGGTATTTGAGGAGTAAGTGTGTTGTCGAGGCGGAGGAGTTGTTTGATAGAATGCCGGAGAGGAATGTGGTTTCGTGGAATACGATGATTGATGGGTATGTTAGGAATGGGAGGGTTGATTTGGGGTTGGGTTTGTTTGAGAGGATGCCGGAGAGGAATGTGGTTTCGTGGAATACGGTTGTAAATGCGTTGGTGAAGTGCGGGAGGATTGAGGATGCGGAGAGGCTTTTTGATGAAATGCCGGAGAAGGATGTGATTTCGTGGACTGCGATGGTTGGGGGATTGGCGAGGTTTGGGAGAGTTGATGAGGCGAGGAGGTTGTTTGATAGGATGCCGGAGAGGAATGTAGTTTCGTGGAATGCTATGATTACGGGGTATACGAAAAATAAAAAATTGGATGAAGCGTTTTATTTGTTTGAGAGGATGCCGGAGAAGGATGTACCTTCTTGGAATACTATGATCACGGGTTTTATTCAAAATGGTGAGTTAAGACGGGCTAGGAATTTATTTGATGAGATGCCGGTAAAAAATGTTGTATCTTGGAGTACTTTGATCAATGGCTATGTCTTGGATGATCAAAGTGAAGAAGCATTGAAAATTTTCATGAATATGCAGGCGGAAGGCTCGGTAAAGCCAAATGAAGGAACTTTTGTGAGTCTTTTGGGTGCCTGTAGTAGCTTAGCAGGGCTTAGTGAGGGAAAGCAGATTCACCAGATTTTAAGCAAAACATCCTATCAGGATGACAAACTTGTTATATCTGCACTCCTAAACATGTATGCAAAATGTGGGGAACTGACAACTGCTGAGAAAATCTTTGATGATGGGTTGAGAAGTCAAAGAGATTTGGTCTCTTGGAATGGAATGATTGCAGCATATGCCCACCATGGCCGTGGCAGTGATGCAATAAACTTATTTAAAGAAATGCAGAATGTCGGGTTCAAACCAAATGATGTGACCTACGTAGCCTTACTTGCTGCCTGCAGCCATGCTGGTTTAGTAGAGGAGGGTTTACATTACTTCGATGAGCTTACGAGGGACAGGTCTATACAATTGAACGAAGATCACTATACATGCCTTATCGATCTTTGTGGGCGAGCTGGTAATCTCAAGGGGGCTTTTGATTTGATTAAAAAACTCCCAGTTAAACCTTCATCAAGTGTATGGGGGGCATTGCTTGCAGGATGTAATGTTTATGGGAACGCTAGTTTAGGAAATCTAGTATCAAAGCAAATGTTGGCAACTGAGGCAGAGAATGCAGGTACTTATATTCTTCAGGCTAATATATATTCTTCCAGTGGAAATTATAGAGAAGCTGCAAATATAAGAATGAAAATGAAGGACAAAGGCTTGAAGAAGCAGCCAGGTTGCAGTTGGATCGAAATAGGAAGTAGGTTCCATGTTTTTGTTGTGGGTGATAAATCTCACTCTGACACAAAGCTAATCTATAATTTACTAGGGGACATTCATGGAAAGATGAAGAAGAATAGTTATGTACAAACTGATGAGTTAATATTAGAAGAGGAATTTTTAGTAACCTAAATTATATGGTTCTAAACTTTCACTAGAATATTGGTACAGTGTTTTTTAGTTTTAATGGTAATTTACATACTTTACTTGGTTGCGACATTTATCTTCACAAAAAATAGTTTATAGTGTAGTGTGACAGTGAAACTTTCAGATAAAGCTCTTCCTTTTTTTAGTAGCCGAGAATTCTGCAACAAATTACTACTACTAATTACCAACAGTGACTGATAGAATAATTTAAATGTCTGGATTACTACAAACTTGAACAGAAAAGACAATTAGGTTACAGGATAAAGCCCCAATTCGAGGAGAGGACGCCTCCAAATAAAACACTCAGATCTCAACAATAATTTTCATATCTTCTCCAACCCTATCTCATTCTATTTATATCACTACGTGAAATTCCCATTCTGCCCTTGAGGTCAATTCTTCAGTCAACCTTTGTTTTTATTCTTCCTCCTTTGAAAAGTCAATGTCACTGCTGGACCAGTTAAATGCCTTCCATTACCCCGGGCCCAAACTTGCACCTTGTCCTCAAGGTGAAAAGAAGGAAACAGCTCCTGAATCTGGTGAAAGTCTTCCCAAGTGGCTTCCCAGTCTGCCATGCCCACCCACTGAATTAAAACATCTGTTCTGCCACTGTTATCAGCTGCTCTGCGGGTGCCCATCACTGCAGACGGTTCTACTTCCAAAACTAGGTCTTTCGTGAGTTGGGGCGGTATAGTAGGGGCGCATGGTCGCAGGCCAATGGCTTTCTTCAATTGAGAGACATGGAACACGTTGTGCAGTTTACAAGAGGGTGGTAACTCCAGTCGATATGCCACTGTACCAATGCGCTCTATTACCATAAACGGTCCATAAAAACGTGCTGCTAATTTCTCACAGATTCTTCTAGCCAACGACTGTTGTCGGTATGGTTGTAGTTTAAGATACACTTGTTCCCCCACCTTGAACTCGACTTCTCTCCTGTGAGCATCTGCATATTTCTTCATACGATGTTGAGCTCGCAACAAATTAGCCTTAATGTCATCGAGGATGGCATCTCGCTCGACCAACTGTTCTTCCAGGCTTGCAACAGCAGTACTGCCCTTCTCAAATCGGACCAAATGGGGTGGTTCTCTCCCATATACTACCTTGAAAGGAGTGCACTGGATAGACACCTGGTAAGAAGTGTTGTACCAATATTCTAGCCAAGGTAACCACTTAGCCCAGGAGGATGGCTGTCCATTGATGAAACAACGAAGGTAGTTCTCCATGATTTTGTTCACCACCTCCGTCTGCCCATCTGATTGGGGGTGATACGCTGAGCTTCGGTGAAGTTTAGTCCCTTGTGAGTGGAACAACTCTTTCCAAAAAAGGCTGAGAAATACCCTATCTCGATCGGAGACAATGGTAGTGGGTATTCCATGCAATCGTACTATTTCCTTTACGAACACATTGGCCACTGATGGGGCTGTATACGGGTGCTTAAGGCCAATGAAGTGTGCATACTTCGACAGGCGATCCACGACCACTAGCACTGTGTCAATTCCCTGGGAACGTGGCAACCCATCCACAAAATCTAATGATATGTCCTCCCACACCTTATTGGGAATGGGTAAGGGCTGGAGCAGTCCAGCTGGGCTCAAAGAATTGGACTTGTTTTGTTGACATACTGAACAAGCTTGCACGTATTGCTGTATGTGCTTCCTCATACCGACCCAAAACCATTCTTGAGCAATGCGTTGGTACGTCTTAAAATCCCCAGCATGCCCTCCAATGGGGCTGTCATGATACTCTTCCAGCACTTGTTTCACTATTGTCGACTTAGCTGGAAGTACAATTCTTCCCTTGTAACGCAGAATACCGTGATCCTCTGTATAAACTTTTGGTGCAGACTCGCCTCTAGAGATATCCTCCCGTACTTTCTGAATAAATGGATCTGTCTCGACTTGGGGTGCTATATCTGTCCATCTAATGCCACACCTTGTTACCAGGTTTGCCAACTCTATTTCACGAGATAAGGCATCTGCTATTCTGTTAATTGCCCCCGGTTTGTACTGAATTTCAAAGTCGAAACCCATCGGCTTGAAAACCCATTTTTGATACTCCATTCCTACTTCTCGTTGCTCAAACAAAAATCGTAAGCTTTGTTGATCGGTGCGAACCACAAACTTCCTTCCCATGAGATAATGTCTCCATTTTTGTACCGCAAACACTATTGCCATTAACTCTTTTTCGTAAATTGATTTGAGCCTAGTACGAGGACCTAGCAATTTGCTAAAATATGCTATAGGGTGATTATTCTGCAGTAAAACCGCACCAACACCGAACCCTGAAGCGTCAGTCTCAATAACAAACCTTTGGTCGAAATCTGGTAGTGATAAAATAGGTGCCTCTGTCATGGCTTTCTTTAGGGCCTGGAATGATGTTGTTGCCTCTGCAGTCCATTGGAAACTATCTTTTTTCAGTTGGTCTGTCAACGGGGCAGCTATTTTAGCATAGTTCTGGATAAATTTCCTGTAGTAGCCGGTTAACCCCAAGAAACCCCGAAGTTCTTTGATGGATTTTGGCAGTGGCCATTCTTGCATTGCTTGAACCTTTGAGCCATCCATGGCCACACCTGCCTGTGTGATAATATGCCCCAGATAAGCCACTTGGCATTTACCAAACTCACATTTCTTCCGATTAACATACAAGTGATGCTCTTGTAGAACCTGCAGAACAGTCGCCACCTGTTGGATATGTTCCTCATGACTCCGGCTATAAATGAGGATGTCATCGAAAAACACCAATACGAACTTCCTCAAATAAGGCCTGAAAATCTCATTCATGATGGCTTGGAATGTTGCCGGCCCATTTGTCAATCCGAACGGGAGCACTCGAAACTCATAGTGCCCTTCATGTGTCCGGAAAGCCGTTTTGGGAATGTCTTCGTCCCTCATTCTAATTTGATGATACCCCGATTTTAAATCCAATTTGGTGAACACGACTGCCCCCCGCAACTCATCTAATAACTCGTCTATCACGGGTATGGGAAACTTATCGGGTACCGTAGCTTTGTTCAATGCCCGATAATCCACACAAAAGCGCCACGACCCGTCTTTCTTCTTCACGAGCAGCACCGGGCTAGAGAAGGGGCTCGTCGACAGTTGTATAATCTTTGCTTTGAGCATATCATGAATTAGTCTTTCAATTTCATTCTTCTGTATTTGAGGGTATCTATACGGCCGGACATTTATTGGATCTGTGCCTTCTTTCAATATGATAGCATGGTCGTGACTTCTTTTCGGAGGCAGTCCTTCAGGTAGTGCAAACACTTGATTGTACCTTTCCAACACTGGTGCTAAGAATTCTGGGCAGTCCGTTGTTTCACTGCCCTTCTCAGGGTGTTCAAGCATAGGAGTCTCCAGAAAATTGAATTCCACCAAGTACCCTGCTCCCTCCTTTCGCAACTGCCTTATCATAGCTTTCAAAGAGATTCCACTCCTACCCAAAGACGGGTCCCCTCTCAATGTCACTGTCTCGTTGCCCAGCTGAAAACGCATGGTTTGTGTTTTCCAATTGGTGGTAGTAGTTCCAAGTTTTTCCAGCCACTGAATTCCCAAAATGACATCCGAATTTCCCAATTCTAACGGTAAAAAATTCTCTACTATGACCATGCCCTGTAGCTCCAACACAACTGATTTACAAATCCCTTTTCCATGTACTGCTTCCCCAGTTCCCAGAGACACTCCGAATTCTTGAGACGGTGTGACAGGTATTCCCAATTTCTCTACGGCCTCCTTTGATATAAAATTATGGGTAGCCCCCGGGTCTATCATAACTACTACCCCACTACCTCCAATCTGCCCAGCCAATTTCAACGTTCGTGGACTAGAAATACCCATCACAGAATTTAATGAAATCTCGGGTTGTGGAGAGTTGGGCATACCTCACTGTTTTCCTCTGAAACTTGACTGTGAGGGCTTAGTTCCGGCTCTTCCTCCTCACCATCGTATGTAAGCAACACGCTGAGTTCTTTTCTCTTACACCTATGTCCCACTGACCATTTATCGTCACAGCGATAACACAAACCCTTCTCCCTTTTCAACTGCAGCTCTCTATCACTTAATCGCCTGATTGGTCCACTACCCCCTGTCGAGACCATTGATTGGTTTGAACTCGAATACACACTCGGGGATCTCGTTCCTGTTGAATATTGCACCGTACTCCCTTGTGTTGACCACGCTGGTGTACTATTATTTGACACCCCCTTGCTATTTGCTGTTGCCCCAATTCTGCTAAATTCTTTTTTACTATGCCCAATTCGCAATTTGTCTTCCACCATCATAGCCAAGTCCATGGCATTATCCAGGTTGGTTGGTCCCAACAATCTCACCTCTACTCGTACTTCTTCCTTCAGACCATTGAGGAACTGTCCTTTAGCAATCTCTTCAGGCACTCGATCCAATGGAGCCAACAACTCGATGAATTTCCTGCGATATTCCCCTACATTGCCCGTTTGTTGATGGGCCAACCATTGTTCATGTAAAGACCCCATTGCTGTCGACCTGAACTTACGACGGATCATCGCTTTCATTTCTTCCCAATTAAGAATGGGTCTCCATTTATGTTCCCATTGGAACCACAACAACGCATCTCCTTCAAGTGCTATCACCGCTGCCTCGATTTTATCCTCCTCACTCAGTCTATAAAACTGGAAATATCTCTCCGCCCGCAGAATCCACCCATCGGGATTTGTTCCATCAAAACATGGCATGTCCAACTTTTTAAACCTCCAGTTCGCACCTCCTCCCCCTCCTGCATAACACCCTCCAGATCCACCCACACCGCCTCCAGGCCCACCACCTGACCCTTGCCCCCCATGGCTCCCAGCACCCATCATTACCCCTGTATTTTTACTACTACTTTCGCCCATCACAGTTTCCCCACCTTTGTCCCCTTCTGTAATTATACTAGAGTTGTGGATTACCTCTGCTGATTTTAAGAACACGGTGTCTTTGGGCAAGAGATCCTTCAAAGCCCCTCTCATCTCTGCTTGAAATCGGATCTGATCGGTCTTGAGCAGAGCGAGCATCTGCTCTTGGTGCTCTCGTGATCTACTAATTCGCCCTTCCAATCGCGTGGTGGTTTCATCAATTTTGGCCTCTTGCCTTTTGAGAGTTTCTTCGAAGGTATTGATGACCCGATTAGACAAAGCTTGCTCCATCGCTGCCACAGCCCCTTTTATCGCCGCCGTCACCTCCTCTGTCACCGTTTCTCTTATAGAAGCGTGCACCGCCGCGATCTGCTCATCTAACAACTCCAATCTCTGAGCCGCAGTCGGAGGTCCCATCCCGACTGCTCTGATACCACTTTGCAACAAATTACTACTACTAATTACCAACATTGACTGATAGAATAATTTAAATGTCTGGATTACTACAAACTTGAACAGAAAAGACAATTAGGTTACAGGATAAAGCCCCAATTCGAGGAGAGGACGCCTCCAAATAAAACACTCAGATCTCAACAATAATTTTCATATCTTCTCCAACCCTATCTCATTCTATTTATATCACTACGTGAAATTCCCATTCTGCCCTCGAGGTCAATTCTTCAGTCAACCTTTGTTTTTATTCTTCCTCCTTTGAAAAGTCAATGTCACTGCTGGACCAGTTAAATGCCTTCCAAATTCCTATGAGTTATCTTCACTGTTATGTTCGAAGTGTTTGATTCCATTATTTGTGCCAAGTAACCTCAATAAATGATACTGGAGCAAAAACAAAGACCAGTAAACGTCTCATATTTAGGCAATATCCCGTTATACAGTAGGATGATTGGAATGCTATACAAATCTAGTAGTATGTAGTTGGAAAGCTCTTGAATCTAGTTTATGCAAGTGCCTTTTCCACTCTTGAGATAATTTTAGCCAAATTTATGGAAGGATGATATTCTAGACAAATTCCTCTGGACTTGGTCTTCTGAGCAATAGCTCGAGACTTTTCATGTCTCCTAGACCTCTTAGATTGCACTGATTGGCATAGTTTATATATTATAGTTTCCTATGCTTGTAGGATGATCCATTATATTATTAAATACCTATTATGTACATGAGCAGAGGAAAGAATACAAGCTAGCTTGTGATGTTAGCTCTTTACTTCCTACCCTTGTTCTTTATCGCTGTGGTTCTAATCTCCAGTAGTGCACATTTCGAAATTAAGGTCTCTTAGTGGATTCCCCGAGAGACTGAGACGGTACTGAGTTGATTTGTGCCTTGTATGTTTAAAGTGGATTCCTAAGCTCGTTCTGAGGAAAATCAAGAATAGGGCACATGATCTATCTGGAGACAGGTCTGCCGGGGATAAGTTATTTTATGTATGCTGCTGATTAAGTGGTAATGTTGGATGCTTCCATGAAGTCAAAATGGTAACACTGAATGTTTCGGTGAGTTCAAAAATATAGAGAAGGTTTTTTGTGGATAGTCCATTGGTTTAATGTTGCTGCAGATCAAGGGAAGAGAACAATTTAACGCATTGAAATGTAAATTATTCAAAATGAGTCTATCTCATCGGTTATTACATTTTGAAATCCAACAAATTTTGAGTTCTGATTACAATAAATTCACTTCAAAGATCAAACTGGCCTCAGGGTACAGGCTGCGGAATCCTACGGAGAATATGCATTTATGCACTTCAACATTTTGTTGAATGTGTATACCGTTCCAGATGTTACTTCTGTGGTGACTACAGATTCTCTGTAGTGCAATCTTATGGTGGAAACTGAGCCAGAACTATTAGACCACAAACCAACTTCATGAAGATCTCCTTTAGTCCAGGAAATACTGACAGCTAGACCACCTCGTGCCTTCAAGCCTTTAACACAACCATTTTGCCACTTGTCTCGGGGGAGGGCAGGAAGCAGGTACAAGTCTTCCATAGTGCTCTGAACCAGCATTTCAGCTATTGCTGCAAAAAAACTGGTAGAGTTGCAAAGTCAGCTACGTTCATATCATCTAACCATCTTACTGCCAACAATGCATGAATAACAAGTCTGGGATCCAACGCGGACAATGATAAAGCATTTTAATTTTATCGGTTTTGGTATGGTTATGAATTATCCATGGAATGGTTTTGGTTTTGCTATACTTGGTACCTGCACCTCCTACTGTAAGCGTAAAACTATAGGCCCATATGAAAACCATATCATAAGGATAAGTAGTTCTGATACTTACCGTTTAAACTTAAGAAGTGGCACAAAAGTACACTCAAAATGTTTGAACTCGAGGAGATTATACTTGCCGTTTATGAATGGGCTCATAAAGAGGTGGTAATGATTAACATTGCAAACAGGCTGCTTCTTACCCAAAGTTGCCATCAATCTGAAAAGGAGGGTGTGCAGTGAACAGGTTACTGTAAAGTCCTCCCTCAAAATCAGCTTCGCGATCAGGATCTACAAGGTCAACCAAATGCTTAACCATTCTATATGCATGCTCACTGTTGTGAAGACGCGCCCAGAGAGCAGCTTTCCATGTAGTCGACCATCCTGGACCCTCCTCCCCTGTTGGAAAAATCAGTATCTTCAATACACAAAAAAAACAAAAAAGGGAGAACACTTCTCATATTAATTCTCACATCACATACACACCTCGTTTAATGAGAGAATAGTCGGCAGCTTTACAAAGATCAGGAGTTTTCTCAAGGGTTATTGTATGCCCTGGGAAAAGACCGAAAAGGTGTGACACATGTCTATGATGCACCTCTGGATCCTCAAAATCTTGTGCCTGTCACGATAGCAGTACAACTATAAGTCTTTAACAAATCAATTTCGCGATGCATATTGTGGGTTGATAAACTATCCTACTTCTTAAGAAGCACATTCGAAGGATATAAACATAGATTTTAACGTACCCATTCCATGATTGACCCATCCTTAGCAATTTTCGTGGGATAAAGACGAGATTGAGCTTTGACAACTTTCTTGACCAGATCATCCCCACTTTTTCCCAACACCTGCTCAAGAAATATCATTATTTACTAAGAAGATTAAGAGAGGAGGAGAAAGAGATGGAAACTTAGAAATCTATAGCCATAGATTTACCTCAGAAGCAGATATAACAGCAGAAAAACTTCTCTAATTATTGACATATCCATGGTTGATGAGTAGCTTACGCTAGCAGGCTGGCCATCAGGAGCAACAAACATATGTTCCGGAGAAGTTGATGGATTTGTTTCTAGATATCCCCCGCGGCCTTCAATCAACCAGTCCAGAAGAAATGAAGCACATCCTTCCATTAAGGGATATGCTTTGTTTTTCAGAAAATCCTATAAATGTGAATATCCATTAGTATTAAAGTGATTGCTGGGTATACTACGATTGTAATACGAACATGTTTGTTTAACTTTTCCCCTGCAAGAAACCATCGAAAGCCTTCTCTGCTACAACAATGAAGCAATGGATGAAAAGATTAACTGAAAGAATTAGGGGACTTACTTTGTCTATTGTGTAGGTATAATGCTCCCAGAGATGGGTACAAAGCCAAGCTCCGCCCATTGGCCATAAAGCCCACACAGCTTCACCTCGATCAGGGGATGTTTTTGCCCAAATATCAGATACCTGATGGACAACCCAACCACTTGCTTCGTAGTTGACCTGCAACACAACTCAACTAAATGCACAGTTTCTACAAGGAGGTAGTGGAGAAGGTACGCTGAAATAGATTGTTTCGAAGCACAGTAATAATGTAGTGAGTCGTGGGTCACAAATCTTTCTGGGAGTGTGTAACGATAAGTAATGTCTAAACGAGTGTGAAAGAATGCCTCACTTTAGCAGTCTTACTGCCATTTACTGACAGGGATGAAATGTAGTCGAACAAAGGCTCTTGGCACTCTTTAAGGTTGCAGGGGAGTGATGGCCAGTAGTTCATTTGGAGATTGATATTTGTGTGTGGAGCACCACTGAAGAAGGAAGACAGGGAGAAATGTGAAATTAATAAGAGCACCATACAAGGACAGAAACAAATGGACAATCAAATTAAGCTGTAATGAGCATTGAAACACATGCTAGCTTAATATGATGTGAAGTATTGGACAGTGAAAGGAAGATGTATAGCAAAAGATGAACGGACATACTCCCATGGTGGCGTAGCATCCTTGTTCCAGATTCCCTGCAGGTTTGATGCCTGAGTTCCAGGCCTCGAACAAGATATAAGCAGATATCGACCATATTGGAACAAAAGCTCTATGAAGGAAGGATCTTCATCGACTTTAAAGGATTTCACCCTCTGAGCAGTTGAAACTTTCTCATCTTCAGTAGCTTTCAGTGGCTTACCAGTTGCAAAGGACAAATCTTCTGCAACACTTTTTGAGCTTTTCGAAAGCTGCAGGGAGACACGGTGAAATAGCTTCTGATAATCATTCAAGTGGCGTGCAGAAAGCTCAGCGTATGAGAAATTCTTTATTAAATCCAAATCTTTTAGAGATTCTGAAGTAGGGTTCTTTTTCGATTCGGAGGCCTTAGTAAATGGCCCATCAAATGAGGTAGATGCAGCCAGGCGAATAACAGCCCAGTCAGCACCCTCAACCTTAATCTTTTTGTTATCTACTACATGCATCTTACCAGTACCAGCACTAATTTTCAAATCAAGAACTGCAGAGAACTTAATGGCCATGGGATTACCTCCTTCCATTATAATCTGATTTTGTCCACTTAAATGTGATTCATAAGGTAACTTGCTATCAAGATATACCATGAACGATAAAGACCCAGGTTTGCTGCTGGAGATATTTGTCACTATTACTTGATCTGGATTTGAGGAAAAATGTTCCCTAGTATAATTAATTCCACCTGCAGTATACTTTACTTTTACCATGGCGGTATCCAAGTCCAGCTCTCTCTCATAGGTTTCTTTATCATACGCAGCATGAGACTCATCGAACTCTAGCTTAATATCCCCCAGAAGCTGGTAAGCCTTCAATTATGCAACAAATTATTAGAGTATAATTCGTAAATAGAACCCTTTTCAAGAGACTTGAATCATTTTTACATTTACGCGTCAGATTGACTCTTTTCCAAATTTATAACTTTGCCAAACTCAGCTATCAACATACCAACTTAAATATCAATCCTAATTAAGTATTTTCAGGATCACAAAAAATAGATCCACTTTGAGTATGAATCAAAGTTATATTACTTTCATCAAATTCAAATCTGAACACGTAATTTGAAAGGAAGAGAGTACGTTTTGTTATA
Source organism: Saposhnikovia divaricata (assembly GCA_036435485.1). NCBI lineage: Eukaryota > Viridiplantae > Streptophyta > Magnoliopsida > Apiales > Apiaceae > Saposhnikovia > Saposhnikovia divaricata. Next base: position 213,925,158 of record CM071599.1, read on the forward strand.
ACAGGAGTCATCTATCATTTGATAAACCAGTATGAATCAAAAGAAAATAAGGAATATGATACTATAGATCTATTAATAATGTCTTATATCCAGTGTATCTTTCCGGCCTTTTTTTATGTTGTTCTTATGTCTGGTTACATGCTCTACGTGCAAGATTCACTAGTAAATTTTAGCTTGGTTTTGTGTGGTTTTAAAAACAAATGTATGGAATCAGAAGAATGTAGCATACCTGAGAAGGATTTCCAGACAAATTAACTGCGGTCTTAGTAGCCTCAGCATACTTGCCATCATTAACTAGTTTTCTGACCTCAGATAATACCTTCGGAGCATCTGGATTTGTATAATTCCCAGGATCCCCAGTCCAAATTGTGTCGTCTACACATATATACACAAAAGACTAACAGAGATTAACTAACAAAGGACGGAACATAAAAAATTGTGCAATGTGCTTGTAATCTATCCTAGACATTCTGAATCGTGATATGAATTGTACGAGTATAAGCTTACGCACAGAGAAATGACATAATACATGCACAGTACTAAGGAACTAAATAGATGCACACCTCAATATATTGTAGTATTAGTGGTGTTGCTTCTGAAATTAACACTAGTCAGTAGTGAGATGATTGGCATATACAGTACGTACCATTGAGGTTAATAGTTTCAGAAGCAACACCACCCCAAATCATACCACCTAATCGGCCATTGCCAATAGGCAGAGCATCAGTCCAGTGTGTTGCTGGCTCGAAAGACCGTATTTTCAGAGGCTTAGAAGTTTTCTCCATTTCAACATTCACCATTTTGCTCGGACTCCATACATCTCTATCCAATAGTTTCCCCACCATTACCCGTTCACCACCCTCTTCTGTGGTATGCAGAACCTCAGCCTTAGAAAGGGTTGGTGTGTCTTTGATGATATGCTAACATGCTATGTCTGTGAAGTGTTTCCTAGCACTCTAATACACAAATACCCAGCTTTCTTACCTAAAAATCATGTCAAGAGTAGAGAATGGAGATAAGTTTTGTGTGCTGGGCCAACGTGAAGTTAAGATTTATCAAAACGGACAAGGCAGTTGGTGAGTGGGCACAATGCATTAATCTTGCGTAGAGTAACATTTCCTCATAAAAACCGGGCCATGCAGTTTTCGTTTTTGCTTTCTTCATTTCTCCTCACCTTTCTACGTACGTTTCCCCTGTTCTTTAATTTTCCAATGTTACTGTACATACTTTGCTTCGAATTCAATTCCAGAATTGCTAGCTAGTTTCATATCTTTAAAATCACTGTCTCTTTGTGTTTGTGTGGTATTTAAAACAAAGTGCAGGTTTTAGCAATTGCTTGCTGTGTTGCTAATAATAAAACTAAACTAAGTATTGTTTCACTCTCGGGATCCTTTAGAGCATATGCACCGCGGTACTAAAATAGTTAATTCAGCAGCTGAATTGATGGGCAGCTGAATTAATGCAGCGGTTCATTTTATCGTCCATCAACTATCAAACCCCCATCAATTCACTAGCAGCTCCATTGATTTTCAATGGACTTTGCAATGGCCACCAATTTAGTAGGGCCCATATTCTTTTTATTTTTAAAGCGTTAGAGCATCTCCAATCGGCACTAGGTATAATAGTTAGCTAAAATAAGTGTTAGTTAAAATTTACGGAAGCTGTAACACATTGTGTTCCAATGGTGTTAGCAATAATGGTTAGCTATAATTCAAAAATAATATTTTATTATTATTTTGGTTCACCTTTACAGACTCAACAGATATAGAAGATGAAATAAAGGATATCTATAATTTTTGATAACAGGTCTTGTGGTTGGAGGGATATATTTTTTAGCTAATATGTATATCATAGTGCCACCTAGACTTTTTACCTAACAGGTGGGGGTGGTTGGAGATGCTCTTATAAGGATTATATATGGCTATGACGTTTTATTTTTTCTTGCATTTAAGGCCATATTTGGCTGGTTTATTTATTTTTATGGATTTATTTTTGGATAAAAATTTCATATTTTGATAATTTTTTATATAAGTATTTAATATATGTTTGAAATTCTATAAATTGCAGAAAAAAGTTAATTTTTTTCAAAAAAAAATTAAGAATCTCTAACTTTGTCTTTTAAAATAAATTAATTTATTCTGAAAATAAGTTCGCCCAAACACTCAGTGATGTCACCTTGCAGCCTTATAACAAAAAGAGATAGTTTTATATTGGATTGGAATTTTTATAAGTAAATTTTATTATTTTTTTGAGAGAATTTTAATGATGGTTTAACAATTATGATATAAAATATAATTATTTATTTGATGAATAGTAACCGATGAATTGATGGAATTTTATGGGTGCATAAAAATCAACATAAATAGTTGATTCATCGTGAATAATAACCAACTCCAATTCAATCCATGAATTGATAAATCAATGAATTTTATGGGCGCAAAGTAGACTTATACTATTTATAAAAATGAGATGAAGTAGATTACAGTGGTGGCATTAGGTAATTATATGAAATTAGTTGTAGAAATGTTAAGACATAAGATGGTGTGATGACAGACTGGAATGACAGTCCATGTGTTATGGTGCATCCATGTGTATGTAATGATTTGCTTCCCATGTTAGCCTTGCTGTTAGCCCATGTTAGTCTTGCAGTTAGTCTCAAACTTTAACATGTTATGAGCTGTTATGTACGTATATATAAACATTTGTATTATCAATGAAAGAGACAGAGCTCATTTTACTTTCACATATACTAGTCTGCATACCATTTCATGGTATAAGAGCCACAAAACACGATCATATAAACCATGGCAGGGGATGATGTACTGTCACCAGTCACAAAAATCGAACCAAATTCACCTTATTTTCTTGGATCACAAGATCGCCCTGGTGATTTCATTACTCCCACCCGTCTTCGTGGTGACAACTATGATGACTGGGTTGGGGACATTCAAACGGCGTTGGAAGCACGACGCAAGTTCAGTTTTTTGGACGGCACCATCACTGCCCCAGTCTCACCATGTACTCAATCTGATTGGAACACCATTCATGCTATGCTTGTTTCATGGATCATGAACACTATTGCTCCTGAGGTAAAATCCATCCTTTCCAAATATCGTGATGCAAAACGTCTTTGGGACACTCTTAAATCTCGCTTTGCTGTAGTAAATGGTCCTCGCATTTAACAATTAAAATCCTCTATTGCTAAATGTGAACAAACTAAGTATATGTCAGTTGCTACTTATTCTGGAAAGTTAACAGCTTTGTGGGACGAACTACATAATCATGAGCCTTTGATTACATGCTCCTGTTGTACCTCTTGTTCGGCGGGTAGCAAACATGAAGAATGTCTCCAGATCAGTATGCTACATGAGTTTCTCATGGGTCTCTATTCTGAATACTATGCTCAACTTCGTACCAGCATTCTATCACAGGACCCATTGCCCTCCCTTGATCGAGCATATCAGCTGGTAACTCAAGAGGAACGTGTACATCTTGCTACATCTATCTCCATCGAGGCACCACTTGATGTTATGAGTTTCGTTGTCCGTACAAACACAGGTTGAGGTCGTGGCACGTTTGATAAACCAGACAAGTCCCACTTGGTCTGTACACACTACAAAAAGATTAGTCACGAAGTTACAAGCTGCTTCGAAGTGAACGGATATCCGGAGTGGTGGTCTGATCATGTCAAGGCTACTGAAAAAGGGGCAGGTCGTGGAAGACCTTCACAGTCAGGTGGCCGTGGTCGTGGGTTTGTTCGCAATAATGCTGTTGCCGCCTCCTCTACTCCCATAGGTTCTGCTGGACAATCTGTAGTTGGCCAGATAACAGGTCCTTCTCATCCTCATGTGTTTTCAGCCGAACAATGGCAAACTCTTGCTGGACTCATTGGTAATATAAAAATTCTCGAGGATCGTATTAGTGGTAAGTTTAACAATAAGTTATGGATCATTGACACAGGGGCTACACACCATGTCACCGGCAATGACACGTGGTTATTTGACACTACATTCATTGAGTGTCCAGTTGGTCTTCCCAATGGTGACACAATTGTTGCAACTAAAACATGATTTATTCATTTATCGGATAAAATTACTCTACATCATGTTCTTTTTGTCCCAAACTTGACTTGCAATTTAATTTCAGTTTCACAATTGAATGATGATTCACATTGTATTGTCCAATTTAACGCTTATATGTGTGCTATACAGGACTAGTCGAGGGCGCTGATTGGAACGGGTGTTAGGCAAGATGGACTGTACTACTTTAGCAACGCTGATTCCGTGCAAAATGTTTCAGTACATGGGACAACTTCAACATTGGACCTTTGGCACAAGCGCATGGGGCATCCGCCTGAAAAAGTGGTGAAATTGCTTCCTCCTATTGGTCTTTCTAAGGGTACTTTATCAAAAGGTTGTGAGATTTGTTTATGTGCTAAGCATTCTAGAGACAAATTTTCTTTGAGTGAAAATAAAGCGACTAGAATATTTGAGAAAATACATTGTGACTTGTGTGGTCCTTATAAGCATATTTCCTCTTCTGGCGCTCGTTATTTTTTAATTATAGTAGATGATTACTCTCGTGCTGTGTGGGTATATTTACTGGTTGATAAAACAGAAGTTTTTAAAATGTTTATGTCCTTTATTGCAATAGTTGATCAACAATTTTCTCAAAATATTAAGGTTGTTCAAAATGATAATGGCACTGAGTTTAATTGTTTGAGGGATTATTTCTCTGCCACGGGAATACTATTTCAAATCTCTTGTGTGGGCACTCCTCAACAAAATGGGAACGAAAACATAAACATATTCTAAATGTGGGACGAGCTTTGATATTTCAAGCTAATTTGCCTATTTATTTTGGGGGGAAAGCGTTCTTGCTGCTGCATATTTAATAAATCGAACCCCGTCTTCTTTGTTAAATAATAAAACTTCCCATGAGATGCTTTTTGGTCAACCTCCTTCATATAATCTTATTCGCATGTTTGAATGCCTTTGTTTTGCTCATAATCAGCAAGCAAAGAGCGATAAGTTTGCAAGTAGAAGTTGAAAATGTATTTTTTTAGGATATCCGATTGAAAAAAAAGGATGGAGACTCTTTGATCTTGATACCAAATAATTTTTTAATTTCTCGGGATGTTAAATTTTTTGAAGATGTATTTCCATTCATTACCTTGGATTTGACAAATATTGTGCCTGAGAACATTGTGCCTATGAATGAGGATGTTCACTCAGATTTTGATGATTATTTTGATGAGGATATTGCAGTTAACACTTCTCTTAATCCACCCAATGGGACACCAGACCAACCCACTATTGACCCCACTTCTCCTACAAACACGCCATGTGAGGACCACATGGACAATGTTGATACTTCATCGGATTCAGCTGCTTCTGATCCTTCTTCACACCCACATGATTCATCCACTACACAAACTTCCCCCAGTGAGCTTGGTCGCGGCATGAGAGCTAAACATCCTCCCGGTTGGTTTTGTGATTATGTGACACATACAGTAGTAGTTGACAGTCCATCCCCTTCCACTTCGTCTCATTTGCGTTCCTCAGGTACTCCTTATCCGATAGCACTTTATATAAATTGTGACAATTTTTCTGTGAATTATCAAAAATTTCTTGCAGCTATTACTTCTAACCATGAACCTAAATCTTTTAAGGAAGCAACGAAGGAGAAATGTTGGAAGAAATCAATGAAACAGGAAATACAGGCATTAGAGTACAATGGAACTTGGACTATGGAACCTCTTCCTCCCGGAAAACGGGCTTTGGGCAGTAAGTGGGTATACCGCATTAAATATAACTCGGATGGAAGCATTGAACGTCTTAAATCCCGACTGGTGGTTTGTGGCAATCATCAGAAAGAAGGCATTGATTATACGGAAACTTTTGCTCCGATTGTAAAAATTGTTACTGTTCGGGTTTTCCTTGCTATTGCCGCATCTAAGAACTGGGAGCTCTATCAAATGGATGTTCAAAATGCTTTCTTACATGGCGATCTTGAGGAAGAGGTGTATATGAAACTTCCCCCGGGATTCGAATCTTCTAGTCCTAATTTGGTATGTCGATTGCTCGAGTCCTTATATGGACTAAAACAGGTTCCACGATGTTGGTTTGCTAAACTAGTGACTGCATTGAAAAGGTATGGTTTCTTACAGTCGACCTCAGATTATTCATTATTCACCTACTCTCGCGGAGGCGTACAACTTAATGTGCGCGTGTATGTTGATGATCTTATTATCTCTGGAAATAACTCTGCTGCCATACGAACTTTCAAAGCTTATCTTAGTGACTGCTTTCATATGAAGGACCTAGGCTTGCTAAAATACTTTCTTAGGATTGAAATTGCTCGTAGCTCCGCTGGCCTATTTTTATGTCAACGAAAATATAATCTTGATATTATATCATAAACAGGATTACTGGGTGCCAAGCCATCTGGTTTTCCTATTGAGCAAAATCACAAACTCACCCTTGCTACCGGCGAGTTGTTGACAGATCCCGAATCATCAGACGGCTTGTAGGTCGCCTCATCTATTTGGCAGTCACTCGTCCGGATCTTGCATACTTTGTGCATATCTTGTCTCAATTCATGCAGGAACCTCGTGTGGACCACTGGGACGCAGCCTTAAGGGTGGTTCGGTACTTGAAAGGGACATTAGGTCAGGGTATTTTATTAAGTGCGGGTAGTGAATTATCTTTACAAGGCTGGTGTGATTCCGATTGGGTAGCTTGTCCTCTTACTCGCAGATCATTGACTAGCTGGCTCATTTTTTTAGGTCACTCTCCAATTTCATGGAAAACAAAGAAGCAACAAACTGTTTCTCACCCCTCTGCAGAAGCTGAATATCGCTCAATGGCTTCTATTACATGTGAAATTAAGTGGTTAAAAGGATTACTATTGAGTTTGGGTGTTCAACATCCTAAGGCAGTTCCTCTTTTCTGTGATAGTCAATCCGCTCTTCATATTGCTAATAATCTAGTATTTCATGAACGAACTAAGCATATTGAAGTTGACTGTCATTTCGTCGGAATGCCATTTTTGATGGATTAATTGCTCCTTCATACGTTCTCACATCTACTCAATTGGCGGACATATTTACGAAAGCCCTTGACAAGAAATAGTTTGATAATTTACCCATTTTTGGATCTGCATGCTCCAACTTGAGGGAGGGTGTTAATACATAAGATGGTGTGACGAGAGACTGGAAAGACAGTCCATGTGTTATGGTGCATCCATGTGTATGTAATAATTTGCTTCCCATGTTAACCTTGCTGTTAGCCCATGTTAGTCTTGCAGTGTACGCATATATAAACATTTATATGATCAATGAAAGAGACAGAGCTCATTTTGCTTTCACATATACTAGTCGGCATACCATTTCAAGAAACATTTTTGTCTTAGATAATTATATGAAGTTGCAAGAAGAATTAGAATAATCTTTCTGGCGTGTGTCCATGTAATTATAATTTGGGTTAGAATTTTGTGCATATTGGGAACTATTATTATTAATGAAAATAAAATCAATACAAAAATATCTACTAAGCTCTCATCATGTTTTTGCATACACACACATTAGATAAACCGTATTAGAAAAATAAATGATTAAAAATATCATTTTTTTTGGTTTAATTAACAAGAATATCCATGCATTCGGAATACTTTGGCTATATTTATCTATATATAACGCATTTCTAGAAAGATATTCCGTAAAAAAGGTTAAAAATTGGGTGCAAAATATTTTCGGAATGCGTGATAGGTGTGATATGCATTTACCATAATATTTTCTGAATGAGTGAATGTGTATGGATCGAACCAAAACTGGTTCCAAAGAGAAGAATTGTTCGCCCCCGGGCTAAAGTTTGCATAGTCGCAGCCGATTTTACAACTATGCATGAGCCTTTTTTAAGCACATTACTAGCTTAAAGGCCTAAATTGAGGGGTGTTTTGGGAAATTTATTTTTTAAAATAAGTTAATTTATTTTAAAATAAAATTAGAAATTTTTAATTTTTATCCAAAAAATTAATTTTTTTTGTAATTTATAGAATTTCAAACACTAAAATATTTGTACAATTTTTTTATTAAAATATAAAATTTTTACCTGATTAAGTCAACGCCAAACAAGCCCCGAGTCCATAGCCGAAAACAAAACAAAAATAGTTTCAAGACTTGCCTAATTACTCCCTTTGTCCCCAAAAAAGAACGAGTCACTTTTTTTCAACGCATTTCAATAATTTATATTTGGGGAAAAGGACATTTTCACCATTGTACTATTTCTAGAATTGCAATTGTACTACTGTACTACAAACGGACTACTATACTTTAGCATTTTTAACAAATTCACCACTTCCGTCAGTCAAATTGTAAAACAGTAGTGGTGAATTTATTATAATTTGACTGACGGGAGTGGTGAATTTGTTAAAAATGTTAAAGTAGAGTAATCCGTTTGTAGTACAGTAGTGCAATTGCAATTCCGGAAATAGTACAGTGGTGAAAATGTCCTTTTACCCATTTATATTTTCATATAAACTAAAAAACTGAAAAACAATTATTTATAAATAATTCAATTGATATATTAAAATGTATAAAAAAGTGAAAAATTCATATAAGTTGGGATAAAGGTAGTATGCTTTAATATTTTTGGGTGGCGGCTAATATTCATTTAAAGAAAGTTGTTGACTCTCTGTTGATATTTTTCTATTACAGATTTAAAAATTGCAAAAAATACTGAACATGAAAAGAGGGGGTCTAAAATGGCTTGCTAACTGCTAAGTGAAGGATTATTATAGTAAGAGCATGCATTTGTTGAAGTCATCTCTCTTCGTTCTTGTGCTTGCCTTGGTTTTTATCTATATTCTACCTTACACATTTCCATCTTTCTCTTTTTCTGCTAAAAACATGGATGGGGAGACTCCTAAATCAATCTATAATTTCACTGTCAAGGTAATGCTTTTTTTTTTTAATACATATCTTTTATAGTTTGCTTAGCTATTTTGAATGTTTCCTCATGCATTTTCATTCACTTAGCTAACTAAATTCTTGTCAGTGCTCCTCACTCTTTTTACGAGATATCGAGGGTTCGAATATTGTCAAAGACCAGTGTGGGGGAGTGTGTTTAATCATTAGAAAAAAACTGTTTTGCTCCCTTTTTGGGTTTCACAGGATCAAGAACTTTCTTGATATGTTATTTCATGTTATTACTTTATTAGTTTGTGTGCCTTTGTGTTGTTATATGAACTTGCTTAATTATGTATCTTTTAATCTGTTTTGTTTACTAGTCTTGTTGTTTTAATCTCTGTATGGTGTTTATCATTTATCTGTCAATTAGTTGCAAGCTGTATTCGAAATTAATTGTTCCATGCCTGCATGACTTTTTCGGTTTGATTTAAATACGATATGTAGCCATACACATTCGCATAAGTGGCTCTTAATTTTTGGAATTCAATTGTTTTAGTTACTAAGAAAAGCTCTCATAATCTATAAAGATTCAAATATTATGCCCTTGTTACACTTTACATATGTTAATTACATAGCAGGAGTAGTTTATGTAGTTTGATAGTTTATCGCTTTGTTCTATTATCGTAAAACTCAACTATTGCATAGGCATTGTTTCACTCTATGAACCCTAGAATCCTAGATGTGTTGTTGTCTTCACTTACTCTTCCTGTATTTTTATAAATTAACACCCTAATATCTGTTGTGATTCATTTAGCACTATTTGACTTTCTTATGTTGTAGTAACAAATTCAGTATTGTTTACCAGTTTTCTGGAAAATCCCGGTTTTTTTTTTTTGCTCTGTTTCATCTGAATAAACTGAAATGAGTTGCAGGATATTCGAGGAAATGATGTACCTCTTAGCAATTACAACGGGAAAGTTCTTCTAGTTGTAAATGTTGCTTCCAAATGGTAATTAACTGACTTGATCTGTTTATACTCTTTGTATCTTATTATTTTACCAGTGACTGAACTATAGTCGCTGTCTTTCTCATTTTGGTGTTTATCTCTATGTATTAATGTTATGTTTTACAAGATACTCAAAAGTCAGTACTGGTGGGCTGGGGCCTTGTGGTTACCAGACACCTTCTTTATAATATGTAAAATGCATTCCATGTGTAATAAAATAATGATAACTTTTCATAATCTCCCCTTCCACTCTTTTTCAATTTTTATTTTTGGTAAGGTTACAGAGTGGTAGTGCAGAGTTACCTACTGATCTTTATCAGTAATTGAATTTTTGCAATAAGGTTGGTTAACAGCGGAAACATGTAACTAGTACCGCTATGTCTTAAGCCTTCAGTCTAACCCAGAGAGTTGAGATGCAAGTTTAAAATCCTATACTATAAACTTGAAATCATAACTAATATGTGAAATGACAATGCTTATGTAGCTTGTTGAAGTGTAGATTAGTGTACCTGTTAGATATTTCGACAACTAATACTTTATACCACTTGCTTCTCGTCCACAGTGGTTTTACTCAATCTAACTACAAAGAGTTAAACATATTGTACCAGAAGTATAAAGATCAAGGTCAGTAATCTGACTTATTCGAGAGTAATTTTATTTTACTACCGGAGAAGTTTCATTCTATAATCTTCTGTATTTTATCAATCTCTGTATGAACATCGGCAGGTTTAGAAATTTTGGCATTTCCTTGCAACCAATTTGGCTGGCAAGAGCCTGGAACTAATGAGGAAATTCAGGACACTGTTTGCACTAATTTCAAAGCTGAATTCCCGATATTTGACAAGGTCAATTCTTAAAGACTGGTCAAGATTTTAATATTAGGTTAGGAATATAGAAAATTCTTTTGCAGATTTTAAACCTGCAAACATGAGGATGATCAGTATTTAAAAGGGACCATTCTAAAAATTATACTTACAAATCAGACTAGCATTACGTAGAACATGATTCAATTTATTATATATTTTTCTGTCACAAAATTAAAATTTTATTATATTCCAATTCGGCAATTCCCAACATTTCTCTCGTTTTGACTTTTAGTTCTTTGGTATGTATTGGACAATGTGTTTACATTACATTCGATAAACTGTATTGGATTGCAAATTTCTCATATTTGGAAAATGATGTAGGTAGAAGTGAATGGAAAGAATGCAGCACCTCTATACAAGTTCTTAAAGGCAGAGAAGGGGGGCTTGCTTGTAGATGCCATAAAATGGAATTTCACAAAGTTCTTGGTAAACAAAGAAGGAAAGGTTATAGCACGATACGCCCCTTCAACATCTCCTCTCAAAATTGAGGTTGTACATCATTTTCGATTTGTGTAGTATTTAGTTCCTAAATAACTTACCTCACTAGTGATGGTTTTTAATTATATTGTTTCCTGTTCGCAGGAAGACATACAAAATCTGCTGGGATCCTCCTGATTACCAAGGTCTACAGACTACTCCCTTTATTTGTTCCTATATTATATCCTGTTAATAGTACCATGCAAACAAAGAGCACACAAACAAAGAAAACAAAGTAGAGATGTTGTACTGTACTAACAAAGTAATATGCCTTATGTACCTCGAAGTTTTTTTATTGCCTCTATATCTTGCAAATGTAAGGTGCCATCCAATTTGATATCTTAGCATTTTTTAAAAATTTAGCAAACTGGCAAGATTGGATTTAAACAGCAAGGCTAGTGAAAATGACAATCCATGATTAGGCACTAGTCCAATTCATTTTTAGAACAATCGTATATTCATAACAAGGATACGAAGAGATCTTTGCAAAGAGAAACGTAAGCAGCTATCACATATGTTTTAGTGAAAGAATGTGTTATAGTGAATTCTTATATATATGTGTGTATGTGTTTTAGCACTTTCTCTATCTATTGTTTTGAAATTCTTACTAAGAGCGAAACACTGGTTCTCAGGTTCTCCGGGTCTTGTAACCAGAATCTCGATATATAGTAAAGTGTATCTGAGACTGAAGTTAAATCTATATGACATTGTACTATATTTTTGGCAATGCAATTTAGAACCACTAAGACTGAAGTTAAATTTATATGACATTGTATTATCTTTTTGGCAATGCAGGACTTTTAAGAGCAAGATGGGAACTTCATAAATAAAGCAAATCAAAGCTTGCTAATCCATGTATTTGAAGATTTTACTTTTATTTGTTATAATTTTGGTTGGCACACCTTAATATGCATTTTGAACGATTATTGAACATCTTTAGTAGCAGCATTTGTGTTATTTCTAAATGTACTGTTCTTACTTCTTATGATCTCTGAGCTGAGCACTTCACTTGTATAATGTACAACAAAACGTAAAAGGCTTGGGTGTCCTGCACTTAGAAGTTAGAACTACAGCTGCATAAAGATTAGGTTATTCACATATTGACCATCGATTACACCTGTTTGTACACATTCACCTGCATAAAGTTTATATGTCGTTAGTATTCTACATTAGAATCAATTTTATGTTTTTAAAAATTTTATTTGTAATTTTTTGATGAAATTCTATGGTAAAATCAATGAGCATGTCAGTATTTGTAAGGAACTGCTATATATTCATATTACTGCAGACAATTATGTATTTGATTTTTAAGCAGCAAAAGTAGCTTTCCAACTCAACCACCAGTCCAACCCACCAAATTCTACTCTGCTTCAACCTTCAGAGGATGCATGGTATTAAGACTGGCGGTTGATTGGCAACAAACCAATACACCCCTACTATATATATAATCTGAGTGAAAATATGCAACTGAAGCTTATCATCTCAACTTCTTCCTCGAAATTAAATCGTCCTTCCTGCAACTCTCATAGTCCGTTAATAAAAAGCTATGGCTGCACCAAGTCCAACCTTGCACATTGCCATGTATCCTTGGTTTGCACTCGGACACCTTACTCCTTTCCTCCATCTATCAAACAAGCTAGCCAAACAAGGCCACCGAGTTTCCTTTATGATTCCCACCAAAACCCAATCAAAACTACAACATTTCAATCTCCATCCAGACCTCATCACCTTCATTCCAATCATTGTTCCTCATATCGAGGGACTTCCTCCTGGATCAGAGACAACATCCGACGTGCCCTTCCCATTACAGACCCTACTTGTGACTGCCATGGACCAAACCAAGGACCTAGTGGAAGGTCTCCTCCGTGACCTGAAAGTGGATGTTGTGTTCTTTGATTTTGCATACTGGATCCCCAGCCTGGCTAGACGTTTAGGAATCAAGTCACTTCATTACTGTATTATAAGTCCAGCTACAATAGGCTACACGGTCTCCCCGGAAAGGCATTGCAGTGGAGATAACATATCTGAAGCAGAATTAAAGAAACCGCCAGCAAGCTATCCTGGTTCAAACATCACACTTAGCTCCCATGAAGCACGGGCTTTTTCTGCTAGAAGGGTGATGGAGTTTGGAACTAATATGAAGTTTAACCATCGTCTGTTCATCAGCTTGAGCCAGTGTGATGCACTAGGTTTCAGAACATGTAGGGAGATTGAGGGTCCTTACTGTGACTACCTTGAAAACCAATTCAAGAAGCCTGTTTTACTTACGGGGCCTGTTATCCCAGAGCCTTCTACAGCTCCTTTAGAAAAAAAATGGGCAAAGTGGCTAAGTAAATTTGATACAGGTTCAATTATTTACTGTGCATTTGGAAGTGAATGCACCTTGAAAAAGGATCAATTTCAAGAATTGCTCTCTGGCCTAGTGCTGACAGGTATGCCATTTCTGGCAGCACTGAAACCACCAGCTGGAGCGGATTCGATTGAAGAAGCATTGCCAGATAAGTTTGAAGACAGAGTTCAGGGAAGAGGAGTGGTTTATGGAGGTTGGGTTCAACAACAGTTGATATTAGAACACCCTTCAGTCGGATGCTTCATAACACATTGCGGATCAGGTTCTTTAGCAGAAGCTTTAGTCAGTAAGTGTCAACTCGTGCTGCTACCGCAGGTTGGGGATCAAATAATCAACGCCAGAATGATGAGTCGAAATCTGAAGGTTGGGGTGGAAGTGGAGAAAGGAGATGAAGACGGGGTGCTTACTCAAGAGAGTATATGCAAAGCTGTGGCTACTGCAATGGAAGGTGATAGTGATGTTGGGGAACAAGTGAGAAACAATCATGCCAAGTTGAGGCATTTTTTGTTAGACAAAAAATTGGAATCCTCTTACATCCACAACTTCAGTAACAAATTGCAGGAGTTATTGGTGGGTTGATATTGATGTTATGCTGGATGTGTTTGTTCTTCTTACTATGCTACTCGAACTCTCTCTCCCCTTTTCGTTTGTAAAGCAGGTTCCAGGTGTCTCCCTCCGGCGGTAGCTAGCCACCGCAGGAGGCCTCCCTTTTTTTTCTTACCTTTTTTTTCAATAAACATCCTGCTTTTGTTGCCATATCCATCTTTTTTTTTTTTGATTGTCCCCGATTTTTTGGGTTTACGTTTTGTTGCATTTTGTTAAAAAAAATGATTTCTAGGAGATATGGGAAGTTCGTTTTGAATTTGAACGGTAATGATTATTGCGAGAGCTCATCTTGCATAATGAAACTCAACCTCAGTTGGTGTAAAGATCAATTGTAATGCTACTATTGGTGTCTACTGAATTGCTCGGGAAATCTTGGTAATCATTTTTATTGTCAATAATATTTATATTCTGTATATTAAGCGATCTGAAAACAAAACGATTATTTGCTTAGATCGCTTATTTCAGTATACCATTCAGATTGTATTGTCAGGAATTTGTCCTGACTGTATTCTAATATTTCAATGAATGCATTAATAAATTTGTTTGTCAAAAAAAAAAACATGGCTGAATACATTATGGTGTGTAGAAGTTGTTCGTGTGAACACGAAGTTAAATTTTAAAAAGTTATGCACTAGCACTAGTGGAGTTCTATCTTGCTATCAATGTCGTTGTATTCATTTTTGACAGTTAAAATAAAGTTTTTTTAAAATAAAATAAAATAAAATTGCTTATTCTTTTCGTGGAAAATATATTAACTATTATAGAGTCATGCTATTAATATTATATTTTGATATTTACGAACTTTTTGTATATTATAATATATCAAAATTATGTAAAAAATAATTAAATTTATTCGGTCAAAATTAAACTTTAAGTTATTATAAATAATAATTATTTCTTCATTTCATTCTATCTGGAATTAAATTAATCAAATAAGAGAATGAAAATGGTAAAAAAAAATGTTGGATAAGTAGATATAAAATAGGAATAATTATTTTATTTTTTATTATTTCTTTTCTTCCTAATTTCATTCCCATATTGATCTCAT
Organism: Saposhnikovia divaricata; assembly: GCA_036435485.1. Taxonomy (NCBI): domain Eukaryota; kingdom Viridiplantae; phylum Streptophyta; class Magnoliopsida; order Apiales; family Apiaceae; genus Saposhnikovia; species Saposhnikovia divaricata. The sequence continues at coordinate 213,940,419 of CM071599.1, forward strand.
ATTTAATTCACTTTATTCTTTTCAAATTTAATTCACTTTATTCTTTATAAAAGCATTGATCATAAACAATCATAACGAGTATAGTTAGAAGTCTCCTATAAAAAATCCAAACATTTAGATAGCTACTTTCCATCTTTTTGATGTAGTTTAACACATTTGTTACCTTCGGTCGAATTATGAATCATTATTTACAAACTTTTATATAAAAATAACTATAAAATTTGAAACATTTGAATTTTAGGATCATAAATGCAAGACTATTTTACTAGGGCCACCCCTAATCTATATAAAAAGGTTTTTTCTAGAAAAAACAATGACCCTGATGTATATGTATTCATATGAGAATGGAATTTTATGAAGACAAGATATGTCTAATTTTTTGTATCATATTGTTCTGCAAATTATTTTCTTCCATTAGCGGAGCACGTTATTTCATCAATGTTTTGTATAAAAAAAATCATATATTGATATGAAAATAATATGAGATAAAAGTATTCAATAACAAAATATTTAAAAATATGAAAATTTAATTATCATATTATAAATTTCACATATATAATTTAAAATTTTAAGTGTATAATTTTTAATCTCAGGACAATATAACGGCTTATTAAAACATTGATTTAGATATATTTCATTTTGGGTGAAGGCCCAAAATTCCTCTTTTTTCACTCCACATTACTAAAATACCTACCGCCAATTCAGACGGCCCTAAATACCCACAGGACGCGCCACTGGTGAAGGAGTGTCTTGAAGACACGCTAATTGTGAAAGAGTGTCTTGAGACACGTAACTGAGGAAGGCGTGAAAACCACAGATACGCATTTATGTACAGCATATCAGGGAGACACGCAACTGGGTCAAGCGTGACGACGTCACCTTACGTCAACATCACGCTGTTGGGTGGATGCTACAGTGCCTTGGGTCACGCATGTTGAACATGCGTGACAGGTGATGCGCATGTCCAACATGCGTGACACAGGTCACTGTTCATCTCCGTCTCCAATCGCGACAATGGCGATTCCGGCAACCAAACTTCTTTCTCTTCGTTCGTCTATTTCAAGCACTTTCCAACTACATTCTACATACCAACAGAATCGACATTCGATTCTCTACACAACTAAACCAATTTCATTACGTTTCATTTGCAGGATTGAAAAGACCCAATTCGATGGTTTTTCCGATAAGCTCGTGTACGCCCCTACGGGGCCAAAATGCAATAAACGGAGATGTAAAAATGTAGACAAAGTCCTGGGCTTCATTTTGATGTATAGAATTTGATGTGTAGGCTTGGGAATGTGATGGACGGAATGAGAGAACGGAGAGACGATTTTTACCTCCAAAGGATCGTCGGAGCTGAATTGTAAGAATGACGTCAGCTTACGTCATCACGCATTCTGCTCATGAGTGACACCTGTTACGCATTTCAGAAATGCATGTCTCAGGAATGCGTGACCCGTCGGTATTCTGGGCCGTCTCTTCCGACAATCAGCATATCGGGCCATTGAATCCCAAATCTAGGCATTTTGGACATTTTCTCTTTCATTTTTATATACAAGACACTTGCAAGAATACTGGTGAAAATTAAAAAAAAATACACTAGTAACTAAATTCACTTAAACACCATTAAGTATAAATAATTTTTATCCAATTTTTTTTTAATGCCTAATAGTTCTCTATTGAACCGAACTCCACTTTTATAAATTTATGCATCTCTTTCAATAAATAACTAAATTAATATTTAAAATTAAAATATTTAAATTAAATCCAGCATAAATTTGATTAAAACAACAAAAATTATAAATTGAAGTCACTACTTCAGAATTCTTAAGTGTAATTTTTTTATCTTTAGAAATGAAATTAGCGATAATAGATTAAAATACATTTTTTTCGAAACAAAGTAGATTAAAATACATTTGAAAACTGTAATTTCTGTTAAATTCTAATCACTAATTTGGATCCCAAAATTATCAACACGAGGCAGTATTCTAAAAAGGGCCAACTCGGTCGATAACTCGACTGAGTACTCGGACTAATTTCCGAGCTGATTTTGCATTATCCGGATGGTAACTCGATTTTAAGTCTAACTTGGATTAACTCGGTATAACTCGAATCAACTCGGATCAAATTCGGTCCAACTCGAATTGAACATTAAAAATTTTATAAAAATGAAAAAGAACATCAAAATTAAATCAACTTAATAACCTAGTTATTTAATCAAAAATCTTCCAAAAATCTTCCATTCATCTCACTACATAGTATATTTATAACCAATTTGTATACAAAATTGATAATTTTTCCCTTTTCTGAGTCCGAAACTCATCTTATTTTCAAGTTTAAATCATCGAGTATGAATTAAAATTAATATTTTTTTTGTTATTTATGGAAATATATATTGACAAGAATAGGGGTAATATGCATTATTTTAGTTAATTTACAATATGTAATTTATTCTATGATATATATTTATATTAATAATTTAATTTATAAAAATATTTTTCTAATATATATAATTTTTGATCCGAATACTTATTTCGAGTACTCCCCGATTAATCCGAGTACTCGTGACTCGGTAAATTCACCGAGTCGATCCGAGTCACGAATACTGACGCAATTTAAATTTTACCTGCTCTTCTCTCTCTACCTACAAAAAACAATCCTAACCTACTCATTAATTTAGATAAACTTTTAAGAAATAAAAAAATAAATACTCAGTCAGATTTACAAAGCGACTAGATATTCGAATTTTCTCGTCAATATATTTTTTTTCTTTAAACAACAGGAGTTGTTCTTTTTTGGCATCGCGTGCGCTTATTATTTATTACTAGGTAATAAAGCCACGTTACGCGCAGCACGAAAACATTTTATAATTTATTTTTTTTCTTACCAAATAACAATGTCAACATAATTGTTATAATAAAAATTTATAAATATTAAATATAATTAATTAACATTTTTAAATGCCGACACCCGTCTCATAACATACATGCATACATGCATGATTAATTGATTAGTAAAAGTATAAGAATCTATTTAGTTAGAATATTAGAGGGGTGTATTCAACTGAGATTTTAATGGATTTCTGATAATCCATGGATTTTAACGAATTTTTTAAATCCACATATTGTTTAAATTCTACAAAAAAATCTAGTAAAATTGGTGTAGATTCATTGAGATTTGAAAAGTTTTTTTAGAAATCCATCAAAATCTCATTGATTTTTGCAAGATTTCAAAACTTATAAAAACAACTAGCAAATTCACCAAAATCCACCATTTTAATAAATCTAAAAAATTCTTGGATTTTTGAATACCCCTAGATTTAAATGAATTGTTTTAAATCCAGATTGAATACACCAGATTTTAAAAGACTTTTTGAAATCTTAATTGAATACCCTCGGATTTTAAATAACATTTTGAAATCCAAATTGAATACCTCAAGATTTTAGTGGATTTAAAAAAAAATCCAAATTGAATACCCCTAGATTTCTAAAATCCCTCAAAATCCTTCAAAATCTCAGTTGAATACACCTTCCTTAATTTATTCCAACGCAATGTAATTAAACAACGAATGTATACTTTTTCATTGATTTAATTAGTAAAGAAAAGGGTTAAATTGGTTTAAATTAATTGAGTTGGTCACACCCATGTGTAATTTGTTCATGTGCAAAAAGTAAATTATAAAATATTACTTGCATTAAAATTGTGGATGTTAATCGGAAAATTTCTATACTTACGTATCTTATCATGATTTTCACGGTCACTAGTTAAAAGTGGATGATATAAATTAATTTTATTTTATCATTTTACATTTATATAATTGTACTTTAATCTATATAATTTCAATTTATATTAATATTATAATTTTAATGTTCTAATAAAGATTGCTAAAATTTTATATGAATTATAAAATAAAGTATATTTAATATAAGTTTAATAAGTACACTTGATGACAAATTAAAATGCTATTAAATGAAAGGAAATTATTTTAATAAAAAAATAAAAATTGTGTAAAATTAAGAAAAAAAATTTGAGGCTTCTGAGTGAAAACTCTCCGATCTCCTGCTATTATAATAATAAAATATATAAATTATTCATATTATTTCATAAATATGTCATTTGACTATCTTACAATTTGTTCATTCTCCTTTCTACTTAGCCGATGCTCTCAGTTATAGAATATTATTTTAATAATTTATAATTTATTAAATAATAAATTATTTTTAATATGTTCTTTTATTACGTTTATTCATTTTTTCAAAATGAAATATTGTATGACTTAGTATATATTTTGCCGACACTCTTTCCCCTACTCATAACTTATAAATAAATATGTTATAAGAGTTTCTTCAAGTAGAACAGAACATTCAAAATACAAAAACAAAAAAAAATACTTAAATATATTTTTGTGCAACACCGGGTAAAATTAGCACTTCCAAGGTTTCCTTTATTTGATTTGTTAATTTAAATTTGAGTAATGGTGAAAATGTAGCTTCGATATATCTTCTCAAATCATTAAAAGATTTTTCTTGATTCGAAGAACCATCATTTTATATGCTGTTAACTAACTTTTCAAATATAAAAAATTGGTTGATAGCAATTATTCTAATGATAAGCAGCTTGGGTTACTTGAGGAAGTTAAAAAAAAGTGAAGGTATGCTAGAAAAACCTAGTACAAACTACTTGCATATATTATTAGTGTTGGAAAATGATATGAAAATTAATGTCCATGCTGAGGTTTGATGTTGGAACTGCATAAGAAAGGCCAAGCGCCTCTTTTTTCGGGAGATGCTATGTAGAAAATTAGAAATAAAATTTTTAAGAGTTTAGAAGTCGCCACCTCAACGTTTCGTTCGTCTGCTTTTTTTTTTTGACGGAAAAATGATTTATATTAAATCAAATCTTGCAACATTACATTATTTAGATCAACATGAATATCACTCCTATTAATCACTCGACCTGGATGTGAACATGACTCCTTAACTAAGAGATGAGCAGCCATGTTTGCAGTTCGTCTAATAAACGACAAACTAACTTTGTTTGAATTACTAAACAACTTCCTACACTCTTCAACCACGATACCAAATGGTGAAAGCATAGGAATATTGCTTCTGATTGCCTGAATCGCCACTAAGCAGTCCGATTCTAGCTGGAACTCTTCCCCTGCCTGTTCCATTATCCAACTGAGGGCTTCTTTTATAGCCATAGCTTCTGCAAATTTTGAACTGACCTCTTCCTTATAGTACGATGAACTAGCATGCACTAACTCTCCCTTCGAGTTCCTGGCTATCAAACCTACCCCATAAGCTGAAGGATCTTTAAAAATTGCTGCATCGACATTTACCTTTATTGTTACCATCTATGGTGCTGCCCAAGAATTAGCTCCATCTCCCTGATTCACAGATTGGATTAGAGCCTCATTTGAACGACCTTGAGCTTCCTGCCATTGAGTAAGGTAAAGTTTCGTCGGAGCTAACAACCCATTAATCGACACTTGCTTCTGGTTCCAGTGTTTGTCATTCCGAGCCTTCCAAATTGCCCAGCATACAGTAAAAACAACTGCTCTCCTGTCCTTGCTTACACTGCCCATAATCTTCTCAACCATCCTTCAAAACCTCTATCAACCTCCTGTTGCACGTCTGGAATAACCTTTTGCCAGCACTGACTTGCAAACGGGCAAGTAACCAAAGCGTGGATAATAGTTTCCTCCTCAGCATTGCAGACCGGACACGTTCGTAAAACTGGCACATTTTTTTGAGACAACATCACCATTGTAGGCAGACAATAAGAGAGAGCACTCCAAATGAGGTTTAAAACCTTGGGGGGAGCTTTTACTTGCCACATTCTCTTCCATAGGCTGCCATTATCCTCAACTGACCATCTTGCCTTTTGTACTTGTAACAATCTATACGCACTTCGAACTGAATAATCTCCAGACACCTCCTTACTCCAGTACATTCGATCTTCTGTAACTCTCGTGCTAATACTGGTGTTTAGGATGCACTGTTGATCTCGCTCATTGAACAAATCAGCAACTATTTCTGTATCCCATTGCCTGCTATCCACCCTCATCAGAGAAACAACATTGTTCTGATCAAAACTGGGAGATTCTGATGAAACATAAGGGTCGTCTGCATTCAACCATGGTTGATGCTTAATACTAATTTTGTCTCATGTACCAACCAGCCATCTAACCCCACTTTTTAAGAGAGGGATAGACTCCCAAATGCTTCTCCACACGAAACTAGGGTTATTGCCTAAACTTGCTTCTAAAAAATTATGATCTGGGAAGTATCGAGTTTTGAATAACTTACACACCATGCTTTTTGGTTTACTGAGAAACCTCCATCCCTGGTTCACTAACATGGCTAAATTAAAGTCATAAAAGTCTCGGAAACCCATTCCCCCTGCTGATTTATGATTGGTAAGCCCCGACCAGCTCATCCAGTTGATACCTGAGTTTTGTTTTGGCTTCGATTTCCACCAATACCTAGCCAGTAGCCTCTCCATGTCTTTTGTGATCCCTTGTGGTAGTAGAAAAACACTCATCGCGTAGCTTGGGAGTGCTTGTGCCACATTCTTAATTAGGACTTCCTTTCCTGACCGAGATCTGAATCCCTCATCCCAACTTCTCACCTTGTTATCAATCATGTCCTTCAAGTAGCCTAATAGAGCAGTTTTATTTCGACCCAACATTGTTGGAAGACCCAAATATGTTGTTCGGTTCCCTGCTTCTGTTATCTGCAAACTCGTACATAGCTCCGTTTTATCAGTATTGACAACATTCGGACTGAAGAACACAGATGACTTTCCATAATTCACCTTCTGACCTGATGCATTCTAAAAAATGTTCAACAAATTCTTTACTTTAGCTGCCTCTGTCATATTTGCTTTACAATACACATAACTATCATCTGCGAAAAGCATATGAGTGATTGCAGGAGCTCGTTTGCAAACCTTGACCCCAGTTATCCATTTATTCACCTCAAAATTTTGAATAGTGGCTGAGAGCCCTTCTGCGCAAAGGATAAATAAATAAAGCGACAGGGGATCCCCCTGCCTTATGCCCCTCCCTGGGTTAATAACCCCTAGTTTCCTCCTTCTATGAGTAACTTGATACTTAACTGAGCTCACACATTTCATGACCAACTGCACCCATCTATCCTGAAAATCCATTTTAAGCAGAATTTCTTGTAAATATGGCCATTCAATTCTGTCATAAGCCTTACTTAAGTCTAGTTTCAAGGCCATGAAACCTTCTTTTCCACGTTTCTTCCTTTTCAAGTGATGCATCACTTCGTAGCTGATCAAGATATTATCTGATATTAATCGGCCTGGAATAAATGCACTCTGATTCTCTGTCACTACTCCATTCAGAAAAATTTTCAAATGATTCGCCATGACTTTTGTAATTACTTTCACAAGTACATTACAAAGAGAAATAGGGTGTAGATCTCCAATGTTGACAGGGCATTTCTTTTTAGGAATAAGTACCACGTTTGTGTCATTCAGTCCTTGAGGTATAGCACCATCTTCAAAGAACTTTCTGACCAAAACAACCACATCCTTACCTACTCTCTTCCAATGCTTCTGAAAAAATGCAGGTGTCATCCCATCTGGCCCGGGTGCCTTGTCCGGGTGCATTGAGAATAATGCATTCTTAACCTCCTCCTCTGTAACTGGCATTAATAAGATATCATTCTGATCCTGTTTTATGCTTGCTGGAACGTTTCTAACAACTTCTTCCCATTGTATTTGCGAGGCATAGAACAGTTCATTGTAGTAATTAGTTATCAGCTCCTCCAGGCCATTGTCCCATTCCTTCCAAGTTCCTTCTGAGTTCTGCAACTTTGTAATATGATTATTTTTCTTTCGAGTTGTTGCAGCAGCGTGGAAATATTTACTGTTTTTATCCCCCGATTTCAACCAGAGCTGTTTTGAGCGTTGTCTCCAGAAAATCTCACGTTGATCAAACGTCAAGTGCAGTCTCTTTTTTACTTCGAAGAATTCCTGTAATGCTTGGTCATCTTTTTTATTTCTCAACGTTTTCAGTTTTTGTTTGCACTCTTTGATAACCTTACTAAAGTTGCCCGTTATGTCTTTGCCCCATACTGCTAAGATATCACTACAGGCTTTCACTTTGCTCTGAATGTCTATACCTTCGTCCCCTTTCCAGTATACATCGACTATTTGTTGACACATCAGCTCTAACAACCATGCATTCTCAAATCTGAAAGTACCTGGCCCCGTGCTAGCTTCTCTTTTCTTTGGTACCAGTAGAATCGGGCTGTGGTCTGAGTTTGATCCTTCCAGATTATACAAGTTTGCCATCGGAAACAAATCTATCCATCCTTGTGTAACCACAGCTCTATCTAGTCTCACTTCTGTCCAATCCGGCTTGCCTCTACCTCTCTCCCATGTAAACTGATGACCTATTAGTTCCATATCTAAAAGTCCAGCATCTGTCAAAGCTTCATTAAAACCATCAATCAGCCAAGTAGGGTACAAATCTCCTCCCTGTTTATCCTGCTGTGAAGTGACATTATTCAAGTCTCCAATCGTGCACCATGGAAGATTAGAATCCCTCGCTAGATTACGAAGAAGATCCCAAGTTTTCCTTCTATTATTCCGTTCTGGTTCTCCATACATACCTGTTATCCGCCATTCTCCCATTCCTTCAACCGAGACCTCCATATCAACATAATGTTGTGACATACTCAAAATATTTGCTTGATCACGTTCTCTCCATAAAAATGCTAAACCCCCACTCCTTCCTTGAGGATCTACTACAACCATTCCCTCAAAACCTAGCTTAATACGTAAAAATTCCATCTTTTCTCTTTTACACACAGTTTCACACAAAAACAAAGTTGGGCCTTTCCTGACGTATAACGTCCATTAGGAACCGAACTTTCCAAGGAGGCCCAATGCCTTGGCAGTTCCAACTCAAGGTTGTCATAATTCTAGGCGGGCCTGCAATGCAGTACCCGCCCCCATCATGTTTTTTTGGTTCTGTTGTGTAGAGTTCTGTGAGTCCAACATTTCTGCATCTGTTGGGCCTTCTAGTCCATCTGTTCTGCGTCTTTTTGAATCCACAACAAGTAGCCCACTGGACTCGTTATCATTATCCATACTTTCCCGCCTCACGTTCAAATTCCCACCCCCCATATCTGTTACATCTGCGACAATTACGCTCCTGTTTGTTCCTGCTAAGACTCCAGTTGTTAACAACTTTCCTCTATCCAACTCCTCAGTCACAACCCCTGATTTATCGTGATTTTGTCTTCCATCCAACTGTCTCACCCTGAAATCTTGGGATTTTGTTACAGAGCTTCCCGCCTGACCTAGTTGTTCCATCTCTCCCATCTCTCCGTTGTCCTCCTTCCCCCCAGAACCCAGTTTACCTCCATCAGAACCACGAAGCCATTGGTTCTTGCCTGCTGATACTTGGTTTCTGACTGCAGCTTTTAGAGAGGCATCATACCTTCTATTCCCCTGTTCCCCTCCATTATCGAACAATGCCTCACAAAACTTCTCCGAATGTCCTATTATTCCACAATAGAAACAGAATGATGGAAGGCGTTCATACTTGAATTTGATCCACATCCATTCACCCCAGACTTCTTTATACACATTTGAGCTTTTAATGGTTTCGTCATATTTATGGCCACTTTGATGCGTAAATATTGCCTCCATATGCTTTGGAAATTCTTTGATAAATTCCTACATAGTTACCTATCGACTTTAACACATACTCCGAACTGAAACCCACTGGTAAGTCATAAACTTGCACCCACATGTATAACTCATTAAGCTTTATATCCGATAGCCTTTCTCCCAACTCCAATCTTTTAACCATAAGTACCTGATTGTTGAAGGTCCATGGTCCGTCATCCAGAACACGCTTCACATCAAGCTCATGAAAGAACTTGAACATAAACAGGTTTGGGATGTTGGTCTCTTCCATAAACACTCCCTTTACTGGCCTCCATATTGATGCCAATGTATCCTGCATCGCCTGGAAATTGATTTTCCTATACGTTAAAAAACTACCCACAAGACACAATGATACATCCGTTGTTGAGATCTCCACATTAGTTTCCTCCAAGATCAATCCCTCTTCATCCTCATCATTTTTAGAGAGATCTGCATAGCTCTCCACTATAGGTTTCTTTGATGAATTCGCCATTGTAATTATCTACTACAACTGAAAAGAGAAAAACTGAATCCGCACCAATAACACTTCAAATGACGAGACTGAATATAAAACACATCATAAGATGAGATTTTTTTTTATGTGTATTATCATTCGTCTGCTTTTAGAATATATAGAGATGGATAGGTTATTTTTAGTGTGAATATTAATTAATTAATGATTAATGACGTCATCGACATGTATATAACTTATATACATTCTGTGAACTAACCCACCCCTCCAAGTCTCAATTACAATTACTATACAGGAGTCTCATATTTGTCTTGGAAAGAAAGAAACAAATCGAAAAGCAAATTAGTAAAAGAAATGGCGGGATCATCGTCGGCGTCGGCGTTGCCGGAGAAATCGGAATCGGAGAAGGAAGAGATGTTAGATCGAATGCTTACTCGTTTAGCTCTCTGCGAAGACTCTAATCTTCAGAACTTACTCTCCAAGCTTCTCCCCCTTTCTATCTCTTTTCTCTCCTCTAATTCTACTCCTGTTAGAAACAAGGTCTCTCTCTCTCTCTCTCTCTCTCTCTCTCTCTCTCTCTCTCTCTCTCTCTCTCTCTCTCTCTCTCTCTCTCCCTCTCTCTCTCTCTCTCTCTCTCTCTCTCTCTCTCTCTCTCTCTCTCTCTCTCTCTCCCCCTCTCTCCCCCTCTCTCTCTCTCTCTCTCTCTCTCAGTTTTGCAATTAGATATTTATTTAGTACTCTCTCTCTCACACAGTTTTGCAATTAGATATTTATTTAGTTCTCTCTCTCTCTCTCTCTCTCTCTCTCTCATTCTCCCTCAGTTTTGCAATTAGATGTCTATTCAGTTTTCTGTTTGCGAAATTGAAATAATTCTACAGTTATCGAACTTTTATTTATTAAATGATTATGTGCTTTCGATTCGATTCCTCATTTATATATGATCTTTATTAAATAATTTTGTGCTTTTGGAGTTCATAGTGATTAAAAAATATGGGTTTATAACATATATTTCCACTTGCAGATGTTATATATAATAGTCCTTTCTCTTTCGAGCTTCTACAACTTGGAGATATTAATCAATTTTGTGGTTTTAGGTTATTGAGATCCTGAGTCATGTCAACAAGAGAGTGAAACACCAGCTAGATATTGGTTTGCCCTTGTCAGAATTATGGAATCTGTACATAGAACCAAATGCAGCCCCTATGGTTAGAAATTTTTGCATTGTGTATATTGAGATGGCATTTGAACGTGTACAAATAGAGGTTAGTTTCATTATATTTGAACTCCTGTTTGATAGCTTGTAATTTTACGTGCATACGGAGGCTGCATTTTAGAACGTTTTGTGAGTTGATACTGTATCTGTACACTGTTGATTTAGGTAAAGGAAGATATGGTACCTCTTCTTGTTGCTAACATCTCAAAGCTCCCTACTCAGCACCAAGAGATAATTTTGAGAATATCTGCAAAGGTATGTTCCGGATGTTTCAATTCTGGGCAAACATTAATCTTCCTTTACCCCGTGTTTGTACTTTTTGCTTCTATTCAAGAATTTGCAGATAGCAATTGCTACTTTTTTTTTTGTTGGACATGGTTGACTTACGTTGTTACTTCATTGTAGTAGCATCACCATTATGCAGATTATGCCCAAGTTGATATGTATATTATAATTTTGTTATGTACTTGTTGCATTGCCTTGGAGAAGATGAATGGAATATTATATTGAGAAAATGAAACATAAATGTGTAAAAGGAATATGAATAATTCGTTGGCAAGCCAGAGATAATCAACACAGAGTATTTCCTTAATCCCTATTATTATGAAGTTACATTATAAATAAATTTCTATCAGAAATATGTAGCGTAATAGGCAAAACGAACATTTACAAGAGCTTAAACCATAAAAAAACTGCACTCACTCTAGGTGTTGTACCATACACTCTATGATCTCTATCTCATATTAAACCGTGTGTCTTATACTTTTAATACAATATCTATTACCAAAAAACACTTTCACAAATCTGTAACTTTGGAACCTCTGAAATACCCAGAGGACTTTTCATGTAATAGAATGAAGTAATGATTGTGTCGTGACACTAAGGGAGGGAGGATATTCACAGGACTAGTAGACACAGAATACACTAAATACATTTTTGGAAGAAATAATGCCACAAATAAAGAAAATGTAGTCTACCTCAACCAAATTCCCATTTCTTGAGAGTTGAAGACATCTTTGTTGTTTGTAACCCGCTCACCGCATATGCGTATTATAACTCCACCCTATTATTTTTCTACCCGACCCATTTACACATATACAGCCACTGTCTTCTTTCCAATTTGAACATCAACTCAACCTATGCATAAACATACAACATCTGTAGATAACTCTATTATTCGATCTACACGCCAATTCATCAATCATCATCATGTCTCGAAGGCCGAAAGAACTGAGGTTCGTCAGATCAAGTATAAGGGTGCCGATGAAAGTCGGAGAAGATAAGGCAATATGGTTGAGAGCAGGAAAAATAGGAGAGAAGAGAACTTGCAAAAGAAGCGGAGACAAGGCAGAGTATACATGTTTGCTGAGCAGATTTGGGCCTTTTAATATTGCTATCAAGCATCAACCATAAATCCGATCTTGATATTGTTTCTCTGATCCTTTGGTGGGACAAAACCTTCAACATTAGCTACCCTTTTCATATTCCTTGGTGTGATTCTTTTTCTACCATAGTATCATGGTTACCTGGGAAGTGGGAACTATTCTGAAATTCGAAGTGCCAAGCAAGGACTGCAACTGTCCGGCTGCAAATTTGGTATATCTGGGAATAATCCTAGTCAAGCAAGATGATGCATAAGCATGATTGTTGTGTTTGTGGTATCAAGCTTGTATTTTCTTTGTGGGTCTCTAGCTTATCAGCTTACCTAACCTATGGTATTTCGGTTCTTAAATAATTCACTTGCAGTCACAAACCATGTCAAGGCAAGATCTGAATGTTATTTGCAAGATCAGATTGGAAGATTAATACAAACTTCTATCACAGCTACATCAAAGTGGAAGGCAGGCTGAAAATCAAAAGGACAAGACTCATGAAATTTAAGAGGGAACAAGACTAACTTTATAGATGGGTCAAGCACTATATTTTTTTTTTTCTTCTTCTTCTAGGAATGATATGTTTAAACATCTCAATTCTTCTATAAATGATATGTTTAAACATCTCATTACTATAAATTCATGCCAAGTTTCTTTTAAAATAAGGGAGAATAATATGAATTGAGGAACATTAAAAATTAATTAGTGTATTTTTTTCTATTATTGTTTGTAAGATAAATTTAACTGTAATAGGTAAGTAGATAAGGGTATTCAAGATCCATGGGATTAGATCCATGAAATTTTATTAACTACGGCTAGTTGATTGGTCTTAGGAAGTAGATATCGATTATCAATATTACATATTTTCTTCTCGAAGGTATAGGATCTAAGTACACAAGTAAATGTATCAGAGTTGAATGAGTTTTTCTTCATATATTTACCTGGTCTTTGTGATTTTCCATTCATGGACAAGTATGTATTTCTTTTTCCCATATGTTATGTTGTCTTGTGCATTATCCTGGTTTGCACATGGTTAAAGAAAAAACCAAATATATTATAAAAGGAAATTAACATGGTTAGCTGCTAGTAGTTAACTAGTTTTTATAAGTAAAAGTAGTAAATTAAGGACTTCATGAAACCAATTTGGTCTTCTTGCACACTCCTCACCCAGTCACCCAATAACTAATTATTTTTTACAGGTTATTGGTGACTGTCATTGCACTCATCTTAGGGATGAAATTGCTGGAAAATACAGATTGATAAAGGGTTCTCAAGATAGTGAGATATTTCTTGAGTTTTGCCTTCATACAATGTTATATCAGTCACCATCTCAAGGGTCAGAATTCAGCTATACCGCTGTTTTTATTTGATTTATCTTTAAACCATTTTTAATATTAAGGCAAGAGCTCTGTCCATCTTTGCAGAGGAGGTTCCCCAGCTGGGCTTTCCATTTCCCAAAGCAACCGTGTTTCGGGAAAACAGTTGTTGACAAGTGATATACTTTCAAGAAGAAAGGTAAATGATGTGTGGAATTTGTTATGTAACTTAATCTTTTAACTAATGTCATGGCCTTTTTTTGTCAAAGTGTGCCTGTATATATACTAGACTTTTTTTTACTATGTTGGTTTCTAATATTGCAGTTAGGGATCTTGAATGTTGTCGAAGCTATGGAATTGGTGCCTGAGATTGTTTATCCTCTTTTTCTTGTTGCATGTGTTGACTGGTATCCTCGAAAACAGAGTCTCTTTTTATTTCTTATATTTTCTTATCCATATCAGTTATAGCATGATGACATGTTTATTGTTTTCCTCCTCAAGTCATGAACCTGTTATTAAGAGAGGAGAAGAGCTTCTGAAGAAAAAGGCTTCTGGTGTGAATTTAGAGGATCAAAGTCTGATAAACAGGCTGTATTTATTATTTAATGGTATGCAAATTTAGAACTTTATGCTATATACTGTACCATTTTTTTACATGTTATTAGAACTCTTATATTTTGTCTAATGGATATTATTTCATTATGCCAAGGTAGTGAAGTTAATGTCTTAAACTTGGGAGTTATAGAAAGAGTTTTTTTTCTGTATTACTTTGTTTAGGTTGCTGGATTTGCATTTTTCAGCTCCTAATATTTGTGAATTAATAATTGCAGTTGTGAGATCTTGTGGCTAGATGTTAGGGTATCTGCATATATGTTCGACTACTGTTTTTATGTATGGATCACGTTGTCGAAAATTACAGTGATAGTGTATGTGGGTCCACTATCATTAAAAAGAGAAGTGCTGAAAAGATTATTAAAATGGTTATTGTGCTCAAATTGTAGGCTCTGAAAGCTAACCTTTGAAATTTAATCTAACTGTTAGTGTGCACATAGATACTGACACAAGTGATTCACGCTATTTATTATATATGTTCTTGCTGGAGAACAATAGTTCTTTACTTTCTTATGCAGTTACTTGCACTAAATAAGTCTTTTATTTAGGTATGTGAACACTTCCTCTTACAATGAGTTTGTGGTCTAGGTAAATTTTTGCATTGTTTCTATGTTGCTGCAAACACATGGGTGTGTGTATTGGTCTGTATGTACACAGTCATGCATAAATATATTATATGTTGTCTCTTCCTTTCCATATGAATTTCTTCCCTGTCTTCAACTTATTTTGTTAAAACGGGTCTTTTGAGTTGGGTGTATATGTAAGAAGGTATAGTGAGAAAATGGTTAGCAATATTCTGTAGCTCCCTTACTACGGAAACAACATATGGCAGCACATTAACTTCCTATTTCTTTCACATTAGTGACCACTTGCTATTGTTGAGATTAAATTATGGTGCCCTTGGAACTGTATGCTGTTGCTAATCTGGTAACCACGATCTTACTTGGCTACATTAGTAGATTACTTTGTTAATTTGTTTCCATCTTTTTCTTGTGAGAGCCCTAAAATGACTCGTCTTTTGGCAGGGACTGCTGGGGCTCAACATATTTCTCAGGATAACAAGGTGTCTCCTGGTAGTCTTGCTTTGAGAGCAAGGTTGATGTCTGTCTTTTGCCGATCAATCACTGCTGCAAATAGTTTCCCAGCAACTCTACAGTGCATTTTCAGCTGTATATACGGTAGAAAATACTTTATCTTTTATCTTTTATTTTTTTATATCCAAGGAACTACGCATGCCATAAGTTGCTTTTTTGGCAACTTTTAAAATGAAATTGTGGCTTTTATGAACTTTATAATTTGCATACGGTACATCTCCTTTTAAGCCACAACCATCCTTCTCAATATTGTGTTCTCGATATTGACTTCAATTAACTTTTTTATAATTTTCGTATGCCCTCAGCAACAATATTTGCTTACTTCATGGTGCTATATGACAGGAAATGATACATCCTCAAGGTTGAAGCAATTAGGGATGGAATTTACTGTGTG
The DNA here is from genome assembly GCA_036435485.1 of Saposhnikovia divaricata. NCBI lineage: Eukaryota > Viridiplantae > Streptophyta > Magnoliopsida > Apiales > Apiaceae > Saposhnikovia > Saposhnikovia divaricata. The sequence continues at coordinate 213,956,586 of CM071599.1, forward strand.
GGTTTTTAAACATGTAAGAAGTTCACACATTATCACATATTTTATAATTTTATAATTGGAAATTCCAAAAGCAAGAGTAAAAAATTAGTTCAATTAATGTATATATCCATGCCGTGCACAAGGCTAGTATGTAAAATTATATTACCTAGCTTATAGCACAAAAGATTGTGTATTCTTTGCATGAAATATTTTATTGTGAGAAGTATGATATGAGATATTTGAATGCACGTTTTAGTACTAAGTAACATGTTAATTGTAATAGGACTTGCTTTATTCCTTCACCTTAACAATTGGCACATGCCCTCGTGGTTCAGTTTCAAATTGGAAATGTTGATATTGAGCAATCCCTCCTCTTATAGCATTCTAGACAGTTCATCTTTTACATTAAAGATTGAACTGTACATATACCAATAAAAGCTCCGTAGCATTTCTGTTTAGCCTATCAGGCTGCCGATTGAGTACTCTTACGATCCCCATCTTCAGTTCTTCTCGTTTATTCACGAGGAAATTAAGCATTAACTTTGTTGTATTGCACACGTTTTGTTAATTACAAAACATTAAAAGTAGGATTGATTCTGAAAGTTCAGGCAGGTTTTGCTTTCAAGGAAAATTCTCAATCCTATTTTAAGTTATTGTAAGGCTACGAGCATTCTTGTTTTGTTGTAGCTTTAAGTAGGTTGGCCTCTCTGTGAATTTACTTATCAGTTTCTATCTGTCTGCCGAAGTTTACGTTCTTGCTTTAACCTTCTCAGAATATTGATAATCACTGGCCATTCGTTTTGCTTCTTGTATAATAGAGTTTCTATTACATCTAAGGACTAAAATTTTTCTGTTTCTGTCCCACAATATATAATGATGCAGGACATTTAAATGGTTAAAAAGTAGGGGAAAAAGAACTCTCCAGAGGAATATAATATATGCATAATCAGTGGAAGTCATAAAATATTGGAATTGTTGTTAACATTAACAATATATGATAAACTACATTGTTAAATGTTAAAGATTGCAACAGTTTAGCAAAAAAAAAAAAGATTGCAACAGTGTAAATATAAATCTTAAAACATTACAACTTAATCATCAAGTAAAGTCCTTATAATAAGAATAGTAATCTCAATTGATATTTACTTCCAAATGGTAATCCACTACCATGCTCTTACAAGGAAACATCTATTAAACTTATTTTAGTTATATACTATTCGAGTACAATAGTACTATTTGTCTATTTCAATACATTAAAACAAAGTAAGCGTCAAATAATTTGAAAATTTGTTGCCAGAGTCTATTCCAGGGTTGTCTGTATGTCTTATAAAATTGTAAAAATAGACAACGTGCTTAAATCAAAAGATTACATCGTTGTGCTTTTGGTGCTTGAAGACCCTGAGTCTTCCGTGACCATAAGTATTGTTTTAGAAATTACAGTTCCATAGTCAAGAACTTTGATGCATATGGAGACTTAAACATATTATCAGACAACAAATTAAAGATATTGTAGTTCTACTCAGTCTTCATGTACGTGTTTACTGTTTAGTCTATGTACGTCCGGTTTTTAAGCCCTATGTTGCAAGCTTCTCAGGCTCCATTATGGATGGATCAACGATGTCGTGACATAAATATGCTTGGAGATGAACAACTTTAGAATACGTGGAACTCTAAATAGCACGTGGTTTATTACTTTGTCCATAATGTAAACGTTTATATTGATTCTCATAATGTAATCTTCTTCATTTATCTGCTCACATAGTCCCTTAAATCTCTTGCCCATAATATGTACACAAATGTACATTCCCAGTTGTCCCTCTTGTAACTCATATTAGAGTTCCCTGTGGCCCTTTTTTTTTGTTTTTTGGCAGTGTAGAGTTATTTAGCATTATTGACTTTATCCCTTTTTCCTTTTTTTTTATTTCTCATGTGATAACTTTGCTTTTATTGATATGTAGGCAAAAGAAGCTCAGCTGAAGCTTATGGGTCCTGTTATTTTGAACGGAATCTTGAAATCCCTTGATGGCTCTTCGACTTCAGAATCAGGTTTCAGTATTACATTTACTCTTTAGGAAGTTGGTTATAGTTTTATATTTACATATTTTTTGTTAAGTTTTAAAAATTGGTTCAATGAATTGTGTAAGCTCCCTTTCCAGATACTATTGCTAGGGAGACCAAGACCTTTGCATTTCAAGCAATTGGATTACTTGCCCAGCGCATGCCTAATCTTTTCAAGTATTAATCTGAATCACTCTTGTAGAAGGGTTATTGGTATTTTAGCCCTAAAGGTATCTATTTGGTTTATATAAACCCTCAAACTAAAATAATATATGTGCCCTCAATGTTTGTCCAATATACACATCGGCCCCTTTTTCTTTATTTTTTCCGGTATATAATAGATACAGTTAAAGGGGTATTTTTGGAATAAAAATAGAACAGGTGGCCTATATGTACATTTGACAAGCATAAAGGGGAACGGAGGTATGTTTTTGAACTTTGAGGGTTTATATATAGACATTGATATATCTATGGCTAAAATGTTAATTACCTTTTTTAGACTATTAACTAGAGCTCTTATCATCGGTTAACTGCCTACTTGATCAGAGATAAAATTGATATGGCTGTCCGTCTTTTTGATGCCTTGAAATCTGAGACCCAATTTCTCCGCCTAACCATCCAAGAAGCTACCAGTTCTCTCGCTGTTGCATACAAGGTGATAATATATTTGGGTCCCCCCATATTTGTTCAATATTGTTTTGTTTGTTGCTCATTTGGTTTATATTATCAGGGTGCAGATAAAAAAGTGCTGGAGAACTTGGAGTTGCTTCTGCTGAAAAGTTCTCAAGTGGTAGAGTACCCTTGGGCTTCTTAATTTTTTTGTTCACCCATAGTGTTTAATAAACTGTCTATTGTAAATTAATTTCCTATACACATTTGCGTTTATGTTGTAACATCATTATTATTTTGGTTACCAGGAACAAAGTGAGGTACGCTTTTGTGCTGTGAGATGGGCAACCTCATTGTTTGACTTGGATCACTGCCCCAGTCGATATATATGTATGCTTGGAGCGGCCGATATGAAAATGGATATAAGGTAGCCAAACACCTACCTGTTAGTTGCAAATCTGTTCTAATTATGCTATTTTCCTGTGTAACAAAATAATATGCATATTGTAATTAACTAGTAGGTACTTGGTGTATTATTATTATTAGTACCATGTTGTTAGGTACTTGTTTAGTTATAGACATACATTAGGGCCTTAACATCACTTATCTATCTATACTATCTATACTATAATAAGCGAAAGGGGGTATAATTTGTATTTTGGTTAACCCCTATTTTTGGTTATCCCGTCATTTTTGGTTATCCCTCCTTTACAAATTACAACCGTTAGATCTGCAACTCAAATAGATCATGATCGTTAGATACAACAATATTAAAAGTTGTAATATACAAAGGTCTAAGGTTCAATTTCCGCCGACAATATATATATAAAGATGTAAGGTTCGAATTCTTCCAATAACATATTAAAATTAATTTTTATTAATATTATATTACACTATAAATAAATTATAAAAAATTAAAAGTAACCGTACTTTGCACGGACTATAAGCTAGTATGACTAAAGTGCCAAAGGCCGTAAATTTATTAATTATTGAATTCGGTTAGGGCGCAAGGAAAATTAATGATATTTATTGGTGCCTTAACACTACAAAAGTAAAATATAAGGGAATTAAGAATTAGCATGTCAAAAATAAGATATAAGGGAATCAAGGATTTGGTTAATAACTGAAAAGACTAGCTATAATATTTTGGTGTGATAGGAACTTGTAAACTACAAATCTATTATGGGAGAGCAGAGGGAACTGGAAATGAGTAAGAAGATTGGAAAAAGAGTATATCCCCAATTTTCTATCATTTAGAATTCAAGAGAGTTTAAAGCTTTAATTCATGAATTGAGCATCTAGATTATTGAACAAGGTATTGAACCAGTTAAAAGGAAGTAAAGATGGATCTAGGGACTGCTTATTGTCACGAATCAGTGGTTTCTGAGGTAGTTTTTTTTACTATTTTTGTAGTTTTCTAGAGATAAAAGAGATGGCAGCTAGATATAGTAAGAGAAACAGAGAGAAATAGCAAAAGAGACAGATTCAGATAGATAGAGATCATAATCGTAGAGAGAAGATCAGAGTCCGATAGAAACTTGTAGAAGAAGACAATTTTGAGAGAGAAAGAAACCCTAGAGAGATGGATTGGTGAAAAACATCCCATTTCATTTTTTCATTCATAAGGAGAAATACAAGACGGTTACAACTTACAAGTATTTATAGACCTTGACTGAAATGTAAATAACTCCTTGAAATGAAAAGATAAAACTACCCTTCCACTAATTAGTGCAGATCCTGACATACTGTAGTCCTGACACTTATATTGTGTTAAGTAACCAACTAATCTAAAGCCTTAAGGTGTTAGAGGAAGGCGGAAGGCCTTACTAGGATCTTATAATGTATTCTAACACTCTCTCTCACTCGAAAGCCCATTATGGGTCGAAGAGTGGATCACGGATCCCCGTCTTTGGGGCATAAATTGCCTTTCGTGTCTATTATAAATATTGAGAATATTGGGGGTCGCAGAGAGTCGAACCTGAGACCTTTGCGTGCTTGAGCTCTGATACCATGTTAAGTAACCAACTCATCTAAAACCTTAAGGTGTTAGAGGAAGGTCTTACCAGGATCTTATAATGTATTCTAACATACTGAGAGTGGACTTGATGGAGTACAATGTCAATACTTACCTGCAATTATTTTCCAAAATTGTTTTCCTATGCTGCCTGTGTTTTAGTATCAAATGTAAGCCGGGATTGTAGTTGAATGTTTAGTGTTCTCAACATCTTTACATCAAGATGATTTATAAGTAGCTTAATACATGTACAGAATGTATTATATTAAAACAACATTGACGAAAGTATTACATTATTAAACTTATTTGCAATTGGCGTTTAAGTAGATTTTTATACAAATATGTTTTCGGAGGCCTTTGTGTTGAGTATACATGATACATGAACCTAATGTAACCCAATGGGCACACGAGAACATTCTCAATATCAACCTATATTATAATTGTAGTAATAGGTTTAGGCATGTTACATGGTCACTATTCAAATTGACGTGGCTTTCAAAATTCAGGCTGTTACATTGTAAGCTCAGACCCTTTGTCCTCAACCAATCGACAATATATTAGTGTTTCTAATATCCGGGACATGAATTTTAGGCTTACATAAGACCTAATATTAGGATCACTAGATTTATTTGAACATGACTTTTGTGATTCATGGGGCATATGGATTGAAGTAGTTTAAACACCCCTGTCTTGTTTCTGTATAGTATTCTATTATGGATATACTCATATACCTTTTTATATAACTATGTTTTCCCAGGGAAATGGCACTCGAAGGTTTAATTCTTGGTAAAGATCAGCAGAGGACTTTTAGTGAGAATCCAACTCTAAAGTACCCAAACGTGGGTGATATGCTAGATTATATAGTTAAACAGCAGCCAGCTTTGTTAGAATCCACCGAAATGAGAGGCTCGGCACTTCTTTTCCCGTCCAAAACATATGTAGTTATGATCCAATTTTTGCTCAAGTGTTTCAGTGCTGGGTTGGATGAGAGCACTGCATTAGATAAAATGCCTAATGATAGGATTCCACTGGAGAATATGTTTTTGCTGTTGGAACATGCAATGGCTTATGAAGGTTCTGCTGAATTGCATGCTAGTGCATCTAAAGCAATGATTGATGTTGGAGCTCATTTTCCAGAGGTCGTTTACATCTATATCTAATTGATCAATTAGTGTGCTCTTGTTTTAGTTTTAAAATGTGTTGTTTCGAATTACAGATGGTGGCTTCTCGCTATGCTCTAAGAATAGTTTGGCTAAAGCAATTGCTGGGACATGTGGACTTTGACACTCGTGAATCTATAGCACGCTTGCTTGGAATAAGTTCATGTGCTCTTCCTTTATCTGCTTTGTCTGATCTTATTGCCGAATTAATTTCGTCCCTTAGTGGATCTAAGTTGAGGTCTGTGTTTAAAATCTCCTCTGATTTATTGCACTGGAATTTACCAGCTCTATGTTTCTGTTCCAGATTTCTAGTCGATGTATTATCTAAGAGTTTATTAATTCATACTTGTTAGGTTTGAAATCCAGCATGGAGTGTTATGTGCCTTGGGATATGTTACTGCAAACTGTATGTCAAGGTCACCTACTGTAAGTCTTATTATTTACATTTCGTCAAGTCTTGATATTTATCTACACTTATCTGAAGTCTTGATAGTAAGTCTTATTATTTACATTTCTGTTTGTTTCATATCTTGTCTTTTGTTGTTGCTGTGAGTCTTGAGAAGTTCACACAACGGGTAAAATGATGCTTTTGATACTGTATGATGCTCTAATTACAATGTTGGTGCTGCACTATTTTTTCTTTAATGGAGGTACTGTTCCTTTAAATGATCAAGTGAGTAATATGACTTTTTGTCCGATTATTTCGGCAGAAATCCAACTTGGCTAAGAGTAACTTACATGTTAGATGATGTGGGCAGAAGGACGCAAAGAAGCCTAAAGTAACATCATAGTTGCAAGAAGAAAATATAACAAGTATAGCCACGAGATACAAACAAATGGGAACAACATGATCCTGAACAAGAATAGAATGCCCTTGACATTATAGTACATGGTCCAGAACTCAATTTAACGTCTTTATCCCCATACAGAAAAGTTACATGTTTCATAGAGATATGGTAATAGTGGTCGGTCTTTTAAAGCATAAGTTGGGAACAATATCAAGAAACATACATGTTAGCATTACGTTTTTAAAAAAAGATATCGTAACCAGCATTTTTAGAAGTGACATGTTATATAGCTTTGATCCGTATTGTAGGATGTGAAATCTTGTTTATTAAATTAATTTCTTTACTTAAAAAAAAAAACTTACTTGCAGTTTGTTTAACCCTGGACAAGTATGGTTATATGTGGGTCTTATTATAGATTCTTTTACCCGGATTTCTCTAAGACTATTATGGTTGGCCCTTTTTGATATGTAGGTCGCATTCAATTTACCTATCTGTAAGTCTAATTAATGTTACAGAAGCTGAATTCAATGTTGAGTTGCTGCATAAGATTAAGTTTACAAAAGAGAGAGAACACACACATTTCCACCTTCACTTGAGGATCCTAAATCATGGAAATTTCAAATCGAGTTTTGTGGCACAATGAACTGGTCGAGGTCATTTTGAATTGTTTTTGTGTGAGTTTCGTGGTGCAATTGAACTGGCGAGGTCATTTTGAATTTCAACTCGAGCTTGACTGGAGTGTCCCATTCACAAAGTGTTCAATTATTCAATTTAATTGAGTTCTTCTCCACTTAATTCTTTTGCCATATTTCAGAACATATATTTAGACTTTTGTTTCTTTATTAATGTAGATGACTCCTATATAACATAGAATAAAAATAAGTAGAGGCATCTCATCTACATGAAGCTTATATTACTGGTGCTTTGGACTCTGGGGTTGCAGGAACTATCCTTCAGTTTTTCTTTGCTAAAATGGTTTTCGCTAAAGTTTCTTCTTCCACTGGATATCTGTCTAATATTAATATCTATCTAATATCCCTACTTATCTAATATTACTACTTATAAATTAATACAATTTCAGCTACGCACTACAATCATTTGTATTTTTCTCTTTTCCAAGTGATTTATTTGTATGGTTCTCCTAGATTTTTTATGCTTTCTTCCAGCTAAATCACATTATCATTATGTTAGGGCAATCTGTGGAAGTGTTTTTGGTTCTTGTGCACGATAAGATTTTTTGGTTTTGTAACTTTTTTGACTTCAGTTATCACCATGACTTTAGTTTTGTCGTTGAACTTTTGTACTTGTCCTGTCTTATGTCAATTTTCTACAGATCTCGGAGTCCCTGCTTCAAAGTGCACTTACATGTTTAGTCGATATTGTTAGTAGTGAGACGTCTACACTGGCTTCTATCGCGATGCAAGCACTTGGTCACATTGGACTTGGTGTGCCATTGCCTCAGTTACATAGAGACTCAAGCTCAGGTAGTAACTACCACCTTATGTACATGTATACCCTTTGAAAGAGGCGGGGGTAATCCACTCTTTTTTTTGCAGCTCCCATTTTGACAGTTTTGAAAGAAAAGTTGAGCAAGCTGATTTCTGGTGATGATGCCAAAGCGACTCAAAAAGTTGTTATAGCTTTAGGGCATATGTGCGTTAAGGAATCGTCTTTGCCACATTTAACTGCAGCTCTTGATTTAATTTTCAGTCTTTGCCGGTCAAAGGTGTGTTTCACAGCATGCTACTTACCATACGGGACTCTATAGTCATTCTCCTGGATGCTTATCAAGTTCTTTTTAATATCGAATAGTTAGTAACTTTCCTTCGTGTGGGCAGGTTGAGGATATTTTGTTTGCTGCTGGAGAAGCACTATCATTTTTGTGGGGTGGTGTTCCGGTGACTGTTGATGTAATTCTTAAAACTAATTACAGTTCACTTTCTATGAGCTCAAACTTTCTTATGGGAGATGTGTCATCTACCCTATCTAGATCTAACTACATAGAGTTTGATGCCCATGGAGACTGCGATGTTAGCGTGAGAGACTTGATTACCAGAAAACTTTTTGATAATTTATTATATAGCAGCAAAAAAGAGGAGAGGTGTGCTGGAACGGTTTGGTTACTATCATTAACAATATATTGTGGGCGCCATCCAGCCATTCAGAAATTGCTTCCAGATATCCAGGTTTGTAGTCAACATTTCATAATTTTCTTTGGAAGATGAGTAATATATATTGTCATGTATATGAATCAACAATCTTACATTATCTGTTTATTGTATTTTTTAGTCACTTGTTTTATAACATTATTATACTAGTAACGGCCCAGTCTTCATATTTAAATGTGGATTGTTTACTGCTCAATCTACTCATAAGTTTGTTGGATCAAAAAAACAAATTGAATTTTTAACATATTGACTTTTTGCAGTTAGTTACTTGTAAAGGCTTTAAGATTAGTAAACATGTCAAAATCAGCAAGACACATAAAATTGCAGCAGTGCCTTGGGGATTTTTTTCGAAACACTAAAAATAATTTAATTCCTATTGATATTTTGAAATTTATCTGCGTGTATAACTGATTGTACTATAATTTTACTGTGCCTACTAGACTACTAATAATTATTTTGATTTAAGATAACTTCAAGTATATTGATATTTATTTTATATTCAATGATAGATGTGACTTATTTTTTACTAGTATCGAAAGCATTGTTGTTATTATTTATTAGTAGCTGGTAGTATTACCCATTGATTATCATACATTGTTATCTTACTTTTGGATACTAGGTAAGAATTTATCACTACCGCACTTTCAGTTTAACTTCTAACCATGCCAGATAACTATCTGTATAAGGTATTTTCAACTTGTTTACCAAGGGACAACAACGAAACCTAATCAATATTTCTTGAGTCAGTTTGCAGTTTACTAAGTCAACCTGGACACGCTCTGTTATGCATTATATTTTTGTTGAAACCACATATAACTAATTGTGTCATTTTGGTGGCCAAAGATAAGACGTATCACGTCTCTTAAATACAAGTGCGTTAGTTTGATGCACGTGTCCATATGCCAAGTAATTTGTGATAAGAATCGGATTTTAGTTATGTAGCATTTAAGTTGTGGACTTTCTATTTATTGTTATTTTGTAGTATTATATTGTAAACGACTGCTATGGGCTTTAGTCCATTAATTTAGCATTCCCTTTCAATACTCCTGTGTATGGATATTGTTTTTCGCACTTGTTTATTTGGCATTCGATTTTTATCTAAATACGATTGCAATTAGTTATTTTCCTACTGTTGGAATACTCTTGGCTAGTGATTGTTCAGGGATTCAGTGACCCAATTAGTTACTTTACTTTTTGTGATTGTCATACATGTTTACATTAGTTTAAATTGTTTTGTGTGCAAATATTAATTTATCTTATATGTATTCAGTAATTGTTCAGACCTTCTTTTCTCCCTTATATTCAGCTTTAAGGCTCAATCAAGTGGTTGTGTACGAATTTTTTGTTGTCGGTTTATAATTTAGTCCACTGCCTTTTATTGTTATTCGTTGATAATTTAGTCCAACCTTTTTTGTTATCGGTTAGTAGTTTAGTCCAACGCCTTTAAATCAAGGGTTGACAGATTTTTTTCACTTACATGACTGATGGGTTAATTAATGATGCATGCTTGTGCACATCTTTCAGTAGATGATATATCAGGTTTTTAAGATCTTTTTCATATTAGTGATGGAATTTGTGTGTTGGTCATAAGATGTTTGTGTTTTTTTAGACCAATATTTTGTTTCGGAGTATGTGTACAATTTGACTCATTGTTCATGTAATTGCAGGAAGCTTTCTCACACCTAATAGGAGAACAAAATGAGCTTACACAGGAGCTCGCTTCTCAGGGTCTGAGTATTGTCTATGAACTTGGTGATGCTTCAATGCAAAAGAATTTAGTAAATGCACTTGTTGGTACCTTGACTGGATCGGGGAAGAGGAAAAGAGCAGTAAAGGTCAGGAACAAAAATTTATTCCTTTCTGTCAACAATCCATGTCATTTTTTGTCAATTAGAAATATTCTTCATTCTTCTATGTAGCTTGTTGAGGATTCAGAAGTTTTTCAAGAGGGTGCCATTGGTGGCACTCCTCATGGAGGAAAACTTAGCACTTATAAAGAGCTTTGCAGTCTTGCTAATGAGATGGGGCAGCCGGACTTAATTTATAAGTTCATGGATCTAGCCAACTACCAGGCTTCCTTAAACTCTAAGAGAGGTGCTGCTTTTGGGTTTTCAAAAATAGCAAAACTTGCAGGGGATGCTCTACAACCCCATTTACGTTTATTGATACCTCGACTTCTGCGATACCAGTATGATCCTGATAAAAACGTGCAGGTATGTATTATATTTTAATATTCAGAATTCAAATGTAGTTGTACTCATAAGATTTATTCGATGTTGTGCAATTGATGGTATCCAGGTCGCCTTACTGTCCACTGTTAAGGTGCCTGTGCACATGTAACAGATGGTAGGTCACATTGACCCGACCTGGTATGTTCAGGTCGTGAAGATTAAAACCCTCATTCACGTATAATTTGCAGACTAATGGATTAAGTAACCACGAGGAAGTTGGAAGTGATATTAGAGATGATTTGTTGCTCAATGATTTCATTTCAATGTTTTATGTTTTAAGACCAGTGGATTGTTTATTATGTGATAACTTGTGACTCTCCTAAATGACTTCCTTACATAAAAGTGTACATAATATTCTACATTCTTCGCTACCAACTATTACTTCTATAATATATAAAGATTTAGTACTTGCATGTAAATGTCAAGAGGGCTATCTAAAGCCGCGATGGATGCTGAATCTACCATTCCCTTGAAAATCAGAAATAGTAAATATTTGGTCCTCTAGTATTGCAGCTATCGAGGTGTTGTAAACAACCTTGGGTTTATAGTGTGCAATTTTAATGATCAAATTAGCTCTGACGTTCCATTCGCCTTTTCCAAATTTATATTTTCTTCTTCTGCATAATTTAGTATTACATCTAGTGAAGTTCTATTCAGTTTGTTTCATATATAACGTCCCTCAGTATTCTCTTTAAATAATGGTTTGATTGTAAAACGTCTTAGGATGCAATGGCACACATCTGGAAATCACTTGTTGCGGACTCAAAGAAAACCATTGACGAACACCTAGACTTAATAATCGAAGATCTCTTGAGTCAGTGTGGTTCCAGGCTTTGGCGGTCACGCGAGGCTTCTTGTCTTGCTCTTGCAGACATAGTTCAAGGTCGTAAATATGATCAGGTAAAATTTTTATATTCCAAGGTTTTCGTATTTAAATTGGTGATATAACCTAACCAAATCATCAACTAGAAGATCATTGGCCTTTTGAACATCTTGTTTTATTTGGGTAAAAAGGACTGTGGATGGTTATAATTAAGAAGTAATGACCATAATAAGAGCATGTCTGATGTAGATATTTTTATACTTAATTTTGAAAACCTTAGTAACTATCTATTTTAATATATTCAGAATTGAAAACTTTTATGTTTGTAATTTGAAAATTTTAAAAAAATACAAATGTGAGACTAAACATAATAAACAAATTAACATGCCGGTTCTGTAAATAATATTGTACTATAAATTAACATTAACAACAAAGTAGACAATTTTAAGCATAAAACATGTAAGAATACAAAAAAGTAGAGAACAAATTGGATGTCATTTTGCTGAAATGTACGTTAAATTAGGGTAAAGCTAACATGTGTCATGAATAATTACTTGTCTTGGACCTCCATGCCAGAGCGGACCAGTTTTTGGTAATCTGTCGAGTGCATGTTTTTAGGGGACAGCTGTCCCGCTTTGCGGATGGTCTAAGGGATCTAATTGAAAAGCGTGTGGATGAAACTTTGCCACTCATATAGTCTTATACTCTATTGATTTTATGTCATTACGTTGAAAATTTGAAATGGTTAAATTGCCTGTTGCACTGCCATCAATTTCTTTTATGTTTGAAATTTATGTGTTTCATCTGTGTGTCATATAGGTAGGAAAGTATTTGAAGAAAATATGGACTGCTGCTTTCCGTGCCATGGATGACATAAAAGAGACTGTTCGGAATTCTGGTGACAGACTATGTCGTACATTAACTTCATTGACAATTAGACTCTGTGATGTCTCGCTCACTGATGTTTCTGATGCAAGACAAACTATGAATATTGTTTTGCCTTTGTTGCTAACTGATGGCATAATGAGCAAAGTTGACAGCATTCGCAAGTCTTCAATTTCAATTGTTACAAAACTTGCAAAGGTAAACATGCTCGAAGATCTTAGTACTACATGAAATACTATTTTGTGACAGATATGTAGTTTATTCTTCACAGTTTTACATTCTTTATAAGTCGTCTGATGAAAAAATTATGTTTGCTATTAAAACTGCATTCTAAATTGAAAAATCGTACTAAACCTAGTTGACCTTTTTTGTTTTGCACATTTTTCCTATTTGCCCTTAGATTCTAAAATACTTTTTCCATATCATAATTTTTCTTTGTTTTTGTCACTGGCGAAGATATTTTCATTTCATCTCTGTTGTGTAATTTCATGATTTTTGTTTTTCGGGAAATTTAGTTTGAAATCAGATGGAAAAATTAGGATTTGAAATTTCTAGCATGTATAGTTGTATCCGTAGTCCTGTTTATATATATATGGTGTTATAAACTTATCCTCTGTGTTAGGCAACATAAAATATTGTACCTACTGTTTAACAAGTTTGGCACTAGGTATTCAATATTAATAGTATTGGCCAACTCAAATAACAAAAAAAAATTCAATGATAAAAGACCCACTGAAATCCAATTTCAAATTAATACTCTGGCTTGCTTATGTTTTTATTTTTCTAAATCAAATTGCTTAAGTAATTATGAAGTTAAGCACCTGTCGAGATCGACACTGCACAGACCTAGAAAGACCGTTCATTTTTTACGTTGCTGTTTTTGTTTTCCGGGATGAGTGGTTACGTAGTTATGTACAAAACCCGATACTTTTTCATGTACCTACGATATCAGAATGAATGAGCAATTCAATACAAACGTGATATACTATTAGAGTTGGTGGGTGGCTAGGGATTGTTCGGGCTGAGTATGTTTAAAACACCAACCCATCCTTGCAGGGCGCAGGTATTGCGATACTTCCTCATCTATCAGATCTAGTTTGTTGCATGCTGGAAGGTCTGTCCAGCTTGGAAGACCAAGGGCTTAATTATGTTGAGGTCTCTCTCTCTCTCTCTCTCTCACACACACACACACACACACAGTCTTATTGGCAGAAATATATATTGCCATGTTTGGTGTCAACACTCTTATCATGAGATCACACACCCATGGTCATTGTCATATTTATTAATCTGCTGAATAGTATTTTATCATTTTATTTTATTTTTGTTTTATAGTATGTATTACACACAGTTTTTTTTTTTTTTTTTTTTTTTTTTGTCTCAGATGCACGCAGCGAATGTTGGAATACAAACCGAAAAGCTTGAAAATTTACGTATTTCGATTGCCAAAGGTTCTCCAATGTGGGAAACCTTAGATCTGTGTATAGACATTGTAAATTCCCAAGCACTCGAACAGCTAGTACCTCGTCTCATTCAATTGGTGCGGTCTGGTGTTGGGCTAAATACAAGGTATAAAAGAAAAATGTGTACAATGTTAAATGGAGAATGGATAGCTTGTCCAAGTTAGCATGGTACATGATTAAACATCGCAAAGCTTAAGTCCATCTAGTGTCCGTAAAATATAATTCAATGCAATTTTCATGATTTTGTTTATGTTACCAGTGACCACTTGATCAAGCGGTATTCCCCTCGCTCCCTTGACGGGACGTCGAGGGTTCGAACCCTGTCAATGACAAGGCGGGTGTGTGAGTGTGTTTAACTATTAAATAAATAAAGATTTTGTTTATGTTTTTTGCGTCATATATTTGTACCAATTACATGTTTTAAATTGATGAATTTCTTGAGGAACTATTATTCATGTCATCTGTGGTCACCGAGAAATCTGAATGTTTTAACATGTTTCCAAATCATCGAAGTGGTGTGTTGATTCGTGAATTTGTTAGAACTTTAGGCTTACGGCCCATATGTTAGAATTTATTTAGCTATCATGCGTCATTAGGATATGCTCGACCTCTTGTACTGTCTACATGTCCATTGCATAGTAATTTATTATATTGTATCTTTTAGCGTAACAGACGTGTCATGATTTTTTAGCACATGCATGGTGTTTAGTCAATATATTAATACATCTAACATAGTCAGATGGCATCGTTTTTTCTCATTTAGATGTAGCCTCATTTGTTTGATGTCATATTTTTATTGTAAAGCCAAGATCTCAGCCGAATGTTCATCACTATGCAGTTAGCCACTTAGTAAAGGCTTGAACTATTTAGGCAAAAACAAAGAGAAAAAGCTTGACCGATTATAAGTTAATCTTGTCACATTAAAAGTAAGCAAATTAGTTACAATAGTAGCTGGAATGCTGGATAAATATAGGTGTGTGAGAACTGCAAATGTTTTGCTAATTTACAAAGCAGTAGCCATAGACAGTAATTTGTTAAATTGTATTCCATGTTATGGTAAACTAAAGCTGATCATGAATACATAATGCATCATAAGTTCCTATCTATAGTTCCATGATGTGTATACTTATACATATATATTAAATTAGTCAAAGAAGATGATAGCTACCTCTGAATCTATTATCCAACTATTTTTGGTATAGGGTTGGCGTGGCAAACTTTATAAGCTTATTAGTGCAGAAAGTTGGTAGCGACATAAAACCATACACAAGCATGCTATTGAAGCTCTTATTTACAGCTGTCAAGGAGGAGAAAAGTGCTACATCCAAACGTGCCTATGCAAATGCTTGTGCATTAATTTTAAAGTATTCAACTCCCTCCCAGGCCCAAAAGTTGGTTGAAGATACGGTAGCTTTGCATACTGGTGACAAGAATTCTCAAAGTTCATGTGCACTTCTATTGAAAAGCTACTCATCAACAGCCAGTGATGTATTGGGCGGATATCAGACTATAATTGTTCCAGTTATCTTTATATCAAGGTTAGTAGTTAGTACCATGCTTTTCACTGGAACTGTTTGTCACCTTTTCAATTTTTTGGCTGTAAAGTTGACTGTTATGCTATATAAATTTTTATGCATTGATTTGATTATTATTTGCTATTATTCGACAAATGATAGTACTAAATGGGCTGAATTCTTGTTAAATTCCACAATATGGTTCCTTGTTCTCCAATTCTTAAGACTTGCACTTGTTATCATGGAGTCGCCATGTATGCCTTCATGGCGCTGGAAAAAGGCAAAGGATAAGGCATTCCGGTGCAATGTTCTCCATTCCTTATCTGGTTTACTCCTCCTACGGTTTTCCTTGGCAAGCTTGTTTTGACCCGACCCATTTTGAGATGTGTTAAAATAACAACTCCTTTTGTTTCTGCTGCTTCTATTTTCTTCCTCCCTTCTTCATTCCTGTTTTTATCTTTTTTTTTTCTACTATTTAATTTCTTTATCTTACCATTTTTTCTAATTAAATAAAATTGAAATATTTAAACTTGTTGACACGTAAGCCTCCCGCAGGCTAATAATTAATCACTGATGCCTCTTTTTGTTGACCCCTGGCCAGGAGTGGCATTATATTATAATACTTTAATATATGTGCCAATAAATTTATTGTTTTATGTAAGTTATATTTCTGCAGATTTGAGGATGACAAGAACGTTTCTAGTCTATATGAGGAATTATGGGAGGAAAATATGAGTAGTGAACGAGTTACTCTCCAGTTGTATCTGAATGAAATAGTTACTCTTGTGGACGAAGGAGTTACATCTTCATCATGGGCAAGTAAAAAAAAGGTATCTAGATTTTTTCCCTTCCACTTTTTAAAAAAAACCCTTATTTACTTTTTTCTTTTTTAACTTTACCAGCTTGTTAATTGATTTTTGTTTTTTTCTTTTTTCAGGCCGGCCTGGCAATTAGTAAGCTTTGTGAAGTCTTAGGTGATACCTTATCACCTCGTCACCATGTTTTGCTTGCATCTCTTATGAAGGAAATTCCTGGCCGTTTATGGGAGGTACACTATTTTCTTTTGATTTTAATTCAAGTGCAATAAACACAAGAAATGCAAGTTGTTTGCTAAGCTGAAATATCTGAAAACGTGTATGCAAAGATAAATTTTCAAGGGATGGTTGTGTGAACCATGATTTGCATCCAAAACAAGTACCTAATTTAATCTTATTCGTTTATTGTTTCCACTTTATAGACAATAATAGTGAACATCAGATTTAGGTTTAGTGTAATTTGTATGTTTCCTGGCAATTGAACAAAAAGTTAATTTAACTAGAGTGGAGACGTATAAAATTAGTGCAGTATAAAGGCCTACCCATTTCCACTCCACTGTTTTTTAGTATATGTCTTATGACCAGGAGTTTCTGATCTTCCTGCAACACTTGTAATATTTTGATTAAAAGAGTTTATGCTTCATCCTGGTACTTATCTTTATCTCAATTGATTTCCAGCTTTATCATTTATACTGTGTCATTGACACTTTTATAGCTTGGAAACATTACGTTTTGGTCACGAAGCTTTCAAATACACAGAATATTGTCAAGCCATTCGTAAATGCCATGAAACAAATAAACTGGCGAATTTTGGAAACAATATCATAGGTGTAGTTTAATAATTGTCATTGTTTGTGTCCGTTTGCTCTCTCTCTCTCTCTCTCTCTCTCTCTCTCTCTCTCTCTCTCTCTCTCTCTCTCTCTCTCTCTCTCTCTCTCTCTCTCTCTCTCTCTCAGTTATCCCGCTTAGAGCAGGCTCTGAGGGGGTAGGATGTACCAGCCTTTCTTACGAAGGGAGTAGAAAAGCTGTTTCCAGAAATTGACCCCCCCCTTCCCTGGCATGCTGGATGTGGAATCGAACCATGACAGTTAGGTCACGGATTGGGAACCTAACCACTGGGCCAATTCAATACATACCTTGTATTCCTAATACTAAATGTCCCAATGGATTGGCCAATGCCCAACAAGTTCTTCACAAATTTATCTTTTATTAAGTTGGCTGGGCAGCCTACTTTTTGAAACGGGCAGGAAACATAATAAATAGCTTCGTGCCTTGCTGCCCTTGTGTATGTAGTTCTTGTTGTCTGTTCAAATTGGAGGCTCTTATGTGTGCATGTAATTAGTATTCCTTTAATTTTGCTTTAGTTTCTCAAGAAAATGAGTTGATTTGACAGGGAAAGGATGCTTTACTGAATGCTTTGTCAGCTCTTTGTAAATCTTGCCATATCGCAATCGTAAATTCAGATCCTGCAGCATCAACTGCAATTTTAAACTTGGTATCTTCTGCATGTAGAAAGAAAGACAAGAAATATAGCGAGACAGCTTTTAGCTGTCTAGAGCAGGTAAATATTTATACTGCTTTCAAAGTATGTACTTGTAATGCATCTTGTTTAACTTTTGGTAACTGAATTGTGTGAAACTGTGAAATTGATGATTTTTTTCACTCCTGGTATCATCCCTAAACAGAGAACTTTTGTAATATTATATATTTAAATATGAATTATTAGTTGATAGTAGCTGTTCAAAATGACCTAATATTATTAGATAAATTGAATCTACTTTGCAAGAAGATTACTAGTGTATTCCCATACTCTCTTTGAAGAACAACGGAGAATGGAAAACATAAATAAGAGAAGCTCAAATACCAATCAACCAAAATAATAAGAAACCAAAGAACTAAGTAACAGAAAGAGGGAGGTTAAAATTTTAAGCAGCATAAGTTACAAGACAAGAGAAGCATGGACCATGGGCGGTAATAATTGCAACTGCAGCTGCCGTCCTGATAGGACCGCCAAGCATACTTCTTATGACGTTCATTGAGAAGAGAAGATCCTTTTGAAAAATGAAATAGATTCTAAAGGATGAAACTCATCCTTTGACTTAACAACTTATTTAAATTAAGTATAATGTAGTTCTGCATCACAACCTTGAACCTCATTTAGTGAAAAGGAAACCATTTTTTTCTCAATAATAAGTAAATATGAGAACTTAGTACCTGTTATGTACTCCCTTTGTTCTCATATTTCTGCTTTTCTAGAGTTCTACTCTTGTTCCGAGATATTAGCTTTTCTTTCATTTTCAAAGTTCATTTAATGCTACAATACCAACTATATCCATTAGGTAATAAATGGTGTCTTTAATTTATTTGGCAAATGTGTTTGACTACTAGGGGTAATCTTGTAAAACAAACAATTAATTATGTTAAAATTAGAGATATTAAATGAGATAATTGGTCTGTGTGCAACAAATTTAAGAAGCAAATAATTGAGAACAGAGGGAGCAACTCATATTCAGGTTACTACAGATTATGCTATTAATTTATCTGCAAACATGAACCCATTGCACTAAGCACTACATGCTACCCTTTCAAATGCTGTTCTTTCTTATCTCTTCCGTCTATCTTCTTAATGTTTTTCAGGTGCTTTGTTTTATGAGATATAGCTATTCTATGTTCAAGATGTGTTTTATCTATGTATCTTCCAAAGTTATATAGTCCACATGTTATTGATAAGATGTTCAAGATGTGTGTTTCATCTATGCATCTTCGAAAAGTTATGTTAAGATGATATTTGATCTGGATAAATCCTCTTTAGATTTTAGAAGAACTAGTAACTTAACAGATATGATTGTATTTCTTTTTAATATAATGCTTCCCACTTCCCAGTATGGCTGGCTTTATTGAGCATCCATTTATTGTTTGGGCCTTAAGCAGGTTCTGTTCTTGTTCTGATAGTTTGACATTTTAGTTTTTTTTTACTTACCTATTCAGATTATCAATGCCTTCAATAATCCAGACTTCTTCAATATTGTCTTTCCAATGCTATTGGAGATGTGCAATTCAACTATAGTCTACTCCAGCCAAGTACCTTCAAGCAATAACATTGTCAAAGAAGGTAAAGTCTACAGATTAGATGGTAATAGCATCAATTGACTTATTTACCTTTGTAGTGTTTTGATAATGAGCACAACATGTTGGTTCTTTATAGGACACAACACAAACCATAAGACTCATTTCACACTTTGTTTTTACCTTTATGAATTTGTACTGACTGGAGTGATAAAATTTTATCCGTGCTCTCTCTAATTGGCCCCTCAACAAAAAGTACAGTTCTGTTAGAAGTTTCTTCAATAGAGCAACACCTGTCTAGTATGTGTGAAGCTGCTTATAAAACATTGTTGAAGTAAATAGTAACTTGTCATTGGTTAGATTTTGACATTGCAACTATTAGTGTTGGATTATGTTGATTTTTTTGTTTTACTTTGTCTTGAGCTGTCTTATAATGTATAATTGAGATCAAATATTTTCTTTTTATTAAAATAAGCAGATGTGCAAGTTTCTAACATCTAGTCAAAATGAGAGGGGAATTGAAAGAGTGCAAAGTTCAGGCACTAAAAGAGAATCATAGATGGAAAATTTTGAAGCAGAATAAAACTAGGGAGCATGAATTTGGGAAGAAAAAAAAAGAAAGAGGGTCTGCAGCTCTCGTAATATCTTTATAATTCAACTTGGGCTTCTTTTCATAATTAACCGTTGACGTATAACACTGGATGTTGCTATCAACTCATGTACTGGAATCTAATTTACATTGTTCTCATATGTGGTTTGATATGAGAGAATAGTTGATTGAATATCCATGACTGCAAGTTTTTAAAATAGTATACTAAAATGTAATTTTAAAAGTTGTAATTGTAGCTACTTATTGATCTATATATTTTGCAGAAACAGATGAAAAGAAAGATGTTGTCCCGCATGATAAAGTTATGAATTGCATTCAATCTTGCATCCATGTGGCTCATGTAACAGACATTATTGAACAACGTCCGAACTTGCTTCATGTGCTTTCAATTTCACTGGCTCCAAGTGTTCTTTGGACAGGTGATTTTCATATTTCTGTTTTTCCAAATCGATTAACATCATCTACATGTTTTCTAACTGTTTGCTCTGTTGTGGGCAGTTAAAATGTCGGTCTTTTCATCAATAAAAGAATTGTGCTCCAAACTTCGTGGTGATTTAGTAGAAATTTCTCAACATGTTAGAATAGCAGCTCTTGTTCATGAGGTACTATCAAATGGCATAGTTTTGTCTTAAACTTTCAATCAGTTTACAAGTCAAAGCTTAATCTACAACTTTTGTGTCCTCTCCAGCTATTTCTTTCTATTTCTCCTAAGGTGGTTGAATGCATCTCGACTGTCAAGATCGGGCAGGTATGTCAGCCCCTTCAACATTTGTTACAAATAAACATTTTCTACTTTATTCTGTTGTACATTATTGCTACATGGTACATAGCGTTTCCTTGCTTTAGCTTTTATTTTTGTGACCGCTTTTCTCTTTCTTAAATACATGTATACTATATCTTACCAGAAAACTGGCAAGCAATTTAATTAGGTGCGCTTGTCACATTGTACAGTATATGTTCTCATATTCATCTGAATATATATCCTTATTCTTTGTGATTAGGTACATGTTGCAGCCTCAGAGTGTCTTCTGGAAATTACCTTGTTGGTTGAATCGCTTCCAACATTTCAGTTGATAGAAATTGGGTTTAAGGGTGAGCTTTACCGTCAGTATGAAATAGAAAAAAATCAAGAGGCCAAGTCTATAATGAAGAAATGCATGGACATAATTCAAAGCTTAGAAGAGAAAAGTCTACAAAACTGCTAGTGAAAATTAGATTGGAATCATGATCACGTTACATATATAGCAAAGATGTACGTTATATTCGAATTTAGTCCGTTTTCGCACTGTGCGTAAACCTAGTATATTAAAAAATTGTAATGGTTATTATTCAAAAATAGCGAAAATCAGAAATTTTCAAGTCAAATATAGAGATCTTCATCATATGCATAAGACAAATTAAGTGTGTAGTACAGGATCTCTGTATTTGAACCTTGAAGTAAACTGAAAGTAAAATTATTTAAAATTATTTAGTTTGTCAAAGTCTTTTTTTTTAGTTTGTCAAAGTCCAAAAAGGAAAAAGAAACGGATTTTTTAGAAATAATATTTTATACATGCCACAGTAGTGATGCTGATGTACACTGTGTATGTAGACATATTTGTTCTTTGTACTTCAGCATATAGTGAACGACACTTGCCCTCTCCCATTGAATTCAAGCTTCATATTAATAATTTTAATAATTCCGTTCGAACAGATGAAACTGTGAAGTTCTAGTTTGTCAAAAGAAGAACCAGTTTTTCTAAATTAAGGGATGATGATCCATCAGGACCACAAGCCTTTTCTGCCATTTTCTTCCACTCCATAGCCTTGCTCTTCATTTTCTTACCCTCCAATCCATCCATCAATAGTCTAACAAGCTTCTCCACATCATCTCTGTTTGCATCATCACGAATCTCCATTCCACACTCCCATTCGGTACACATGAACCTACAGTTTGTTTGTTGATCTCCTAAAAATGGCCAACAGAGCATTGGCACGCCAGCTGATAAGCTCTCGATGATCGAGTTCCACCCTCCATGTGTCAAAAACCCTCCCACTGACACATGGTTGATGACTTCCTCTTGCGGGCACCAGCTTGCAATGAAGCCTCTGTCCTTGATGGTTCCCATAAATTCAAGTCCCAAAGTAGTTTTGGATTCACCAACAATCAGATCAGGCCGAATTATCCATAAGAAGTAGTGGTTGCTATTACAAAGCCCCCATCCAAACTCCACCAACTGTTCTGGAGACATAACTGTTATGCTTCCAAAGTTTACATAGATAACAGAGTTTGCTTCCTTCGAGTCTAGCCATTGGAGACATGTTTGTTCCTCTTCCCATAGACTGTATCCAATGGCCTTAAGCTGCTCAACCTTTTCAAACTCTATTTTGTTGAGGAGCAACTGTTGAGGACCTATTGTGTATACATTAGGGAACATAGATGATAGGACATTCACAAGTTCTGGTTCCAAATCGTCGAAAGTATGAAATACATTCCCTGTACCTTTACTTGCTCTCTTAGTAGCTTCTATTATGTAGTTGACAATTAAATCATTTGGATCCGTGGTCCGGACGTAGCTGGGGAGATCCCTTAAGCAAATTTGTGGCATTCCTGGAATCCAGTCTATGACTGTGTCCAAATATCCATTTGTTAGGTAACTATCATCTGTCCTGTGCAAAGAACTAGGTAAGATTCATATAAAAAAATTTCGGGTAATCTTCGTTCCTTCAGTTTGTTAATTACAAAAGTTGATTTTCTTCCATTTTACAACAAAACGTTCAAAATAAAATTTATTTTGACATCCATACAATGCATTGTTTTGTATCCTTCTTCCAGTTAACCGCTAATCTTCTTCGTACATATCATTACAATTCTAAGAATAATCGATAAAGTAACATGGTTTACTTCCAGCATGTTAAAGATTTATGACCCAAAATAAATAAAAGAAAAGGAACCGTACCTTTCAATGGTATAACACCTTTTTCAAGAAGATTTTGGAACTGATAAAATCCCATGAATGCACAAGCAGAAATTGTCCAAAGCAAAACTACAGGTACTCCCAGCGAATGTGCAGCATCTGCTGTGAATGGCATGAAGCCATCGGACAGGATGGAAGTGACCTGTGGATTCCTGCATTGAGTTTTGCAAGGAGAGCCTGAAACGGAGGCAACATCTTATTTTCAATGATGGAAAGGCAAAGTGCAGCAATGTCTTGGGTTGCGTCAGGATCTGACGGAGGGAGGCCATCAGGGATTGTTTCGAATCTGAAACCAGGCAAGGCATCTAGAGATTCAACTAATCCCATTTTGAGGAAGCGTTTGTGATTGAACTCTGTATTAACAAATGTGATAAAAATGCCTTTGCTGTAAAGTAGCTTTGCCATCTTTAACATTGCCTTTATATGGCTTTGGGTTGGGGAAGGTATGCAAACTACATGAACTTGCTTCACTGCTGATCTTGCTGGAGATTCCATACTTGTAACTAAATTGTTTTCAGTTGACTTCTTTGAATAAAAAATGTACTCTGCTGGAATATAAAGAAAGGATGAAGTTGATTCAAACTCAAGAGACAAGTAAATAAATCAAAGTAAATCAATCAACTTTTTTTGACTTAATCATAAATATCTTGGGAACAGTGGCGGAACCAGAACCTGAATCTAGTCGGGGCTCAATTAGCTTAGTGCCCCCGACGAAAAAAATTTTTGGATCCGACACTATTGTCATCGACGGGAAAATTTTTTGGATCCGACAATGTTGCCACTATAAATGACTTATTTTTACTATTTGGACTATAAACGACTTATTTTTACTACTTGGACTATAGTTTTGATGTCAAGAAACAATCGAAAAAAAGCAAAGAGTGAGAGTGGGATGAGACTGTTGAGCTTGTGACTTATTTTTACTACCTGGACTATAGTTTTAATGTCAAGAACAAAGCACAATCAGGTCATCATTCGGGGCTAAAATAGTTTTGATGTCAAGAACAAAGCACAATCAGGTCATCATCCAGGAAATACCCGGGGTAAAAAAAAAATTTATTTGATTTTTTTGGTTTGACCTGGCCTAGCCCCTAGTTCCGCCTTGCTTGGGAACTATATTGAGCAACAGAAAAAAACAGTTTGTAAATAATCAAAAATATCTATATGATACAGATTTCTTACAAACTTTTAAGCTGGACTTGAAAAACAAGAAGACTATTTTTCCACTTAAAGTAGAATCTTAAACTCGGGAAGCATGATTCAAATGGACATACAAATTACAAAGAGGAACACTTGAACATGTGACTTACCGTACACATATCCGAGAAAATTATGTGTGTGTGTTGTGTGTTTTAGGACTACATGTACATGATACTAGTGTGAAATGAAGAGTTCGATATTACAGACTTACACTCTTACAGCAACAGGGAATGAATGATCAAGAGCTGAATATTCTTAAAAACTTGAGTTTGAGGGTAGCAGCCCGTGCCTGTGTATTAGGAGTACATTATTTTCCAAATTCCATTCTGTATTTATTAACTCTCTGATTGTAAAGAAAGACCCACCTTATCTCTCTATATTTAATTATTCTCCTTGTCCCATGCGTGCAGTAATTGTTATCTTTACTTTTTTATCACTCTCAGTCACATAAAAAAAAGCACAAATCGGACCTAAGTTGTATGATGACCCTCTAGCACTTAAGCGATTAAGTGGATGCTTAAACAGTTTTAAAAACGGATCATTAATCGGATTATAAATAAATATATATTTATATAAATAAATACAATTTAGTGTTTTTTAAAAAGATAACATTCACATATGATATAACATATTATGATAAAGTTAAAACCAATAATCTCCCCATTCACAAAGTCATAGTTAATCGTAATGAATTTAGAAAATACAAACGTAACATTTAAAAATATCAAATTACAATTTTGTTTTCAGACCCGTTTAAATCCGCTTAAAACCGTTTAAACCACTTTTGACCCGCTTTTGACCCGCTTAAACCCCATTAAATGCTTAAAAACCCGATTATGTTATAAGTTAGGCGTTTTTATCCCCCTACCGCTTAAACGAGCTTAATACGCTTTGTAGAACACTGCTCCCACTTCCCTTTTCAAAAGTTTTTCTGAATTCTTTTCTCTTTAGAAAATTTTAACTTCATCACTATTCACTAGTATTATTTACAATCATTACGTTAGTTTCAAGAAATTTATATATGTGTTTTGTTATAACTAGTCGATGACCCGTGCGAAGCACGGATCGTGATCAATTATCTTTAATTTATATATTTATCATATTATTTCGATTAAAAAATATAATAACATTTACTTATTTTGATGCTAGTATTTTTCTAAAAACCCATATTTCATTTGATCGTAATATAATTTTTAATAATACTTATAGGATCTAGATCAAGATAGAACCAAACATTAAAAGAGAGCTGGAGAACCATTATTAGTCGTTGGATTACTACTAAATCAACTATCTAGATTCATTTCATTTTCAAATAAATTTTTAAGGATATTATTGGAAATAAACTACACTATTAGTTATATTAATTGAAATAAGGAAATTTAATAAGTAACTCATTTATGAAAATCTTTTATTTTTATTAATATTTTTTTATCTCACATAACTTTTGGCTGATTTTTTTAATTTTTTCAATCTTCTTTCTCTAAAAATTTAAATTCATTTTATTAAACTTATTTAAAAAATAATTCCCGAGATAATACGGTTCTACTGCAGAACCTATTTTGTTTCGTATTAAAAATACGATATTTTGTTACCGAATTTCAATGTTATGCACACGAATTTAAAAGTTTTAAAACTGGCTTTGCTTTTTTTACAAAGTTTTACAACTGAATTTTTTTTTTTGAAACCAAAGGTAATTTTAAAGCAAAGAGGACGAGATGTCCATGGATACATAATGGGAAACCTCACAAGGACAATGGTTTTCCCAGATTTGTTCATAACCAAACGGAACTATTCTAGCAAGATGATGAGCAACTGAATTTCCATCTCTTTTTACATGAGACCACCTGATAGAATCAAAGTGAGAACTAAAGGTAAGAACATCATCTAATATGGAGACTAGGTCTGAATAGTAGATGTAGGCACTCTTAAGTCGTGTTGTGATGGTTTGGCTATCAAATTCCACAATGATGTTTCTAAGGCCATGCCTATGAGCCAATCTTACTGCAAAATGAATTGCTTTACATTCTGCTATCATTGGTGAAAGACGGCCTCGAACCCTTCTTGTGCCTGTAAACAACACCTCTCCAAGATTGTTTTACAACTGAATTTAGCTTTTTAACAACACTCTACTGCGTTACTGAATAATCAAACCAACTGAACTTACCTTTTTAACAACACTATGATGCTCAACACTATTATCTCATATTATATTTATACCATAGTTTTAATGTTTTATAGCCGAATTTAAAAGTTATGCAACCGAATTCTGAAGTCAAGCACATTAATTCTAAAGTTCTGCAACTAAATTTACTTGTATGTGAATGTTCTATTGTTGAACATTTAATCTCATATTGTGTTTAAACCATAATCTTGAATATTCTCATAAAAATTGAGAAATATTGGAAAATTTTGTGGTGTTAATGAAGGATTTTTTGATTGATGTTGGTGTATTATTATAATTTTCAATCAAATATGAATTATTTCTAAATTAAATATCTTGTATTTTTGGATAATTTTGTCCTTGATTATATATAATAAAATATATATTATTATGATATATATGTCAGAGTTCTTAGGTTCTCCAATTAAAGATATATTATTATGAAATATATGTAAGAGTTCCTAGGTTCTCCGTTAAAGGATTCTCCAAAGGTCATGATTCATGATCCCCTTATTGTAACAACCCTTTTAATATATAAAGGATTCTTTACCTTTTAATATATAAAGGTAAAGAATTTGTTTGTAAACAATTATATTTCTGTCAAAGCATCTACCTATCTTTAACTTTTATTTATCCTTTTTCAACGAGAGTACTAGGAGTTTAAAATTCGTATCAATGGCTGTTAGGTCCAAATGTGTTGTAGAGGGGGGGTGAATACAACTTTTCGAATATGAGAAGCAATAAAAACGATGCAATAAATGAGCACACAGATTCAAGGAATATATTTCTTTATATATAACTTGAAAGGGTTGCTACAACATTCATTACAAAGTATAACAGAAGTTCAGAGAGAAGTGAAGGATTCTAAGCTCTGTGAATGCACTCTCTCTTTCTCTTGTGTTTTTCTCAAATATTGCTCTCTCTATTCTTAATAAAACATTACACAAGTACTTCTATTTATACTACATGTAGTCTATGTCCTGTAGTCTTCAACAGCTAAGATGTACGTGGCCCAGTGGTGTCCACATAAATCTTGCCTTAACTTGAAAGCTTGGAAATCTGCCAATCAGAAGATGCCATGTGTCATGTTGAAGCTGCACCTAAGTAGAACTTCTACTTGAGAATTTCTACTTGGCTATCTCGAAATTCCTAAATGGAACTTCTACTTGGCTATCTCGAAATTCCTAAGTAGAACTTCTACTTGAGAATTTCTACTTAGCCATCCAGAACATTTAGTACTTAGAAAATATTCTGGTCTTCAACTTGAAACTTCAATGCACATCTTGAACTTGTGATATCTTCATGTCTTCTTTATTCTTCAACAAGCTCTTGAACATGGTTCTTTATTACTGACATAAACTTGCTATCAATGTCCTGACACTTGATGCAATGGTCTGGTTCATAAGTGACTAGTCTTGATAGTGTTTCTGCTTCTTGAATAAATTACCATATTCACTGAATAATTTGGCTTTCCAATATTTGCTTTCCTTCTTCTTCACTTGAAATCAATTGGTCTTGTTGATACTGATAGTTATGATCTTGATTCTTGATTTATCGAATCACTGAGGCATGAACAACTTTGACTTGAACTTCTCTCAATGATTTCTTCTTGGCTTGATCATAGTTAGCATGTTTAATTGTATCAATTACCTTGTCTTCATTTAGTGTTGATTTCTTGTGACTTCCTGTTCTTGATTGTCTTCTGGTTAAGTATCTTTTCCTTTAGTTTGAGTTACATTAGTTATAGTGTTACAAGTTTATACACTCTGCCTTTCAATCTCCCCCAATTTGATTGTCTAACAATGACATTCAAATTAATGAAGGATAACTCAACTAAACAATGAGACGAGAAAAGATAATTAACATTACAGTCTTGAATAATATACAATTGAAAAGAACTTGAAAACAATACAATGAACACAAAAACTAGAAACAGAATTCGAACCTCGAATTAAAGATCATTTGAGTGATTCCTATCACCTGGATTATTTCATATCTTTTGGTCAAACTTGTATCACCTTATTGGATTCACTCTTAGGTGAATTTTCCTCAAGTGAGTTAAAGCAACCGAAAGACATGAAGTTTTTCCAACTTCAAGTTCACACCACTCTGACCTTTAACCCTAATTCCGTTTCCTCTTTCTAGCTTCAGCAGCTTGGTCTCTCTCTTCTTTCTGCCTTTTGAGCTTCTCCTTCTGCTGCTTTTCTTTCTTGTATACTGGATCTTTAAGCTGCTTCCACCTAGCATTCAACAGACTTACAGCTTCCATTTCTAGAGGGTTCTTGGGCTCTGGATAAGGATGTTTGAAAAGCCTTCTGAGTTTGTCCACCTCCTGAGTAGTCCTGATCTTTGGAATATCCTCAAAGTTCTTCATGATGAGCTGAGATTTCCAATGAGTTTTATCAGCTTTAAACTGACAATAGATCATCTTGGGGTAGCCCTTGACACGGTTAGTATTGTGGACACTAGCCGCATCTCGCTCCATTTGCTTCTTTTCCACCACTACTTCAGACAGGTAACTCACGAGTCTCTGCTTTTCTTCAACAAACTTGTCTTCCACTTCGCCCCATTTGAACACATATAACACTTTCTCTAGAAATGCAGCATCTTGAGTCTGTAGCAGCCATTGTCTACTCATATGCAAGAGTGTTTGTTTCTGGTCTGCATCTATGTATGCTAAGGCATCAGCTGTATCATCAGCATAAGAGTGTATCCAGTATACACTATCTTTCCCTGGAACGCCAACTGCCTCCCTTATTTCTCCTTGTTCCAGTTCTCCAGAAGGAAGAGTCAAAGCTTCATCTACATTCTTCATTGCTTGAAGAATATTCCATTTCTGTTCTATCAGCTCCGGCTCAATCTTCACGTTGTCGAGAGGGTTTGGAGCAATGACATCACACTTCCACACCTCATTGCTCTTCAAGAATATGACTCTTTCAATGATCCTCACGGATTTATCTTTAAGCTCAGAGGCGAATCCCTTACCCATCATTTGTCTACATACAGCTTTAAGAGATTCCACTGAAAGTTCCATCAAGTTTTTTTCCTCCATGCTCACCCTCTTCATCTTTCCTTGAACCACCATCCGGACAAAATTTGGATAAGCTGAGAATTCTGGACCCTTGTCCTCTGCTAGCTGCATTAACTGATCCCTGTACAGAATGCTTAGCTCCTCAGATTGAGAGTACTGAATTTTAGTCGCTAGCAAGAACAACTCTGACGCAGATCTTCTCATTATGAATTGGTCATCCACAAATAGGAAAGATGTTGGGACTCCTTCTACCAAAGACAAGATAACCTGCCACTCCTTAAGATTTGCATTGTATCCAACCCTGACTTTAGAAATTAATCTCTTCAAAGCATTTATATAGTCCCCAGTCATTGGATTCTGCAAATTCAAGTTGTAGAACAGATCATCTGCATCCTTGTTATGAACTCCTTTTGCACATGGTCCCATCATTATCTTCCTTGCTTCATCCCATTTCTGCCCTATCCTTCTTTTGTCCAGATCAACTTGAGGATTGGCTAGCCTTGCAAGCTCATACTCATACTGCTTCCCTTGTAGCTCCACCTTCTGTTCTAGGAACGCAGCATGTTCTTGCATCATCTTCATTTTATGGAACTGAGCTTGTTCCAAGGCTAACTGTTGAGACTGCAGGGTTTCTTCATCAACAGGATCTTCTTCAGGCATTCCGAAAGACATACCAGCACCTCCACCTTGTTCCTTCAAAGATCGCTTTACAGCATGTGCGAAAGGTACGTCTTCCATATCAGAATCTGAGTCTAGTACCTCCTGTACTTTGTCCTGATGACTCAGGTCAATAACTGGTTCATCTTCTTCAACCATTATTGCCTTACCCTTTCTCCTCCTCAGAGCCTCTTCAGCAACAGCAGGCTCAATTTCTGGTTCCTTAACAAGATCAGCGGGTTCTTCAATTTCTTCGATGTGAACTGCCTGCTGTCTCGTCTCCTTTCCACTCTCCCCCTTAGGTGAGTTATCCTGAGCTCCACCATGGTCTTCAGATCCACCAGCTGCATAGGAACCTCCAAAACCAGAACCAGAGGCTCCCGCTCCACTAGCACCACCTGCACCACCTGCTCCAGCATCGGGGGGAGGTTGTTCCGACTCGAAGCACTCCGGGGGCACAAAACTCCTGACTGCGAACATCATTCTACTGATCTCCATAATCATTGTATGCATTGTAGACTCCAATGCCCCCATCCTCTCATTGAGAGTGCTTCCCAAGACACCACCAGCATGGCCCAAGTCATTGACCTTATTTGTCAAATCATCAAAAGCTGTAGCTTGACTTGCCATTCTTGCTGCGTAGTCGTCTAGAGCCCGTTGATTGTTTCCAACATTAATCCCCAACTGCCCCATCGACTGCCCGAACTGCTCCATTTTATTCTCCATTGAAGTCATACGAGTATCAAAATTTTCTGTATTAAGGGACGGTGTTTGGTTTAGGTGACCTCGCTCTAATACGCGTTCTGTTGGTATTTGGCGCTCGGTTTCGGGCCTTAAAAATGAAGGTCCCTCTCTCCCTAACCTCTCACACACACTCCCTGTCTCACGCTCGTGTATGTCTTCAATGACTGATCCTAAAAGTGAAGCAGTACCTGCAGAAGCTTGATAAGAAATGTTGTTGACAGTTATGGGATCAAATTCTGTTTGTTCCTGAGTTGGAATCTCAGTCTGAGAGGCTGCAAAGTGTCCTTGTACGACATCAGAACCGATCCTCTTTGCAGCATCAGTACGTACCGGTGAAGGTACGGCTGAAGTTCTTAATACTTCATGTCCTCTTGAAGCAACAGTATCATCAAGAGGCACATCATCTTGACCAAAATCAAAGTCCCTATGTGCAGAATGTTCAAGGGGTGAACCACTCGCGTGAGGTGGAGTGGTTGCGTGTGACACGCTAGGGTTTGACTGTGGTTGTGAAGTAGCAGCGTGGAAAAGTTTGGCTTTCTTGCGAATAAGTTGCTGCTCTTCGGGTTCATTCTCCTCATCATCTTGTATAAATATACGTGCTGGTTTTCTGACTTCCGTTAACAGGGGTGATAAAGAATAGGAATGTGTATCAGACTCAGAGTCAGAAATATGGCTCTTACCCTGGGATAGATCCTGCGGGTTAGCAGTCTCATGGGTCGCGGAATCAGAAACGTAGGAGGAGGAATGAATAGTATGCATAGAGAGATTACCTGATTGCTTACCTTGTGCATCATCGCTTTCCTCATCCGGAATCTCATCAAATGCCTCAGCATGAACAGATGGATTTTGAGCATGTGATGAGACTTGTGATGATGCCTCCAAATTGGTAACTCCTGCATCATATCTAAGCCACATTTGTATATTTTCAGGAGTAGACATTGGCTTACCTTGATGTTTATCCTGATTTGCAATAGTTGCAAGTGACTTAGTGCCCATCCCTAGTGATTCAGATGTGGGGCTTCTGGCAAATCCCTGTCGAATAGCAAGAGCATCCTTCGGTATTAAGTCATTGATTAGCATTTGAAGAAACCGAGGAAACCAACAGACGACATCAGTGGTAGAGAGGTCTCTGCTTGCAAGGGATCCCATTGAGGCCACTATCTCGGAGAGAACTATACGTCCATAGTTTATATCCAGTTCTCTTGCTAGGGCTACTGCAAAGGTTTGCATGGGAATTGGAATTTGATGAAAGTCTTTTTCGCGTGCCCGAAAACATCTTGTGATGGCCTCGAAAAAGTAATTCCATTCCGCATGGAAGAATTGCTTTTGGATATTTCCCGTGATTGGGCCTTTTGTAGGATAACATCCAATTTCTTCAAAGAATCTGAGGCGTTCTGCAGTAGTAGGTTCTGGATCATAGGCATCTTTAATGGGGAATCCTAGAACTCTGTTGACAATTTGTTCTGTCACCTCATATTCCTGACCCGCTAAGGTAAACCTGAAACCGTAGGGGGTTGATTTACTCCCAAAAGTAACCGCACTAGTCCATAATTGCTGTAAAGCATCATGTACTAGTGTAGGTTTAGCAGTAAAAGCTTGGCTAGCTTTGGAATACAAATTGAGAAATCGTATCCAAAACTTAAACCGCGGGAGTTGATCACCAATTTCCGTAGAAATATTGTAAAAATTGTTTTTAGCAAGTGAAAATTGGTGAGCCATTTTGATTAAATGTTTTTCTTTTTAAAGATGTGAATTTTTATTTTTTATTTTGAAAAACAATTAATTTTCCGAATTACAAAAGAGAATTGTAACCCTTTTAATTTTTCAAGAACACCAAATGGAATCTGAGAAATCAAACTACGGGATTCAATTCAACAACCAATTACTATTTATTGTGTATACCAGTGGAATCGTGTGTGTTTATAGATGGAGAAAATGGAATCGTGTTTATGAACAGTACACAAACAATATGTGTTCGTGTGTATGTATATGCGCGTGTATGAATGTTCACAAAACACAGTAACACAAAGATTAAGGTTAACACAGATAATAGCAGTCAACAAATCGGCAGTAATTCGTGATTAGTACGAGTTTAATCACAAAAACAAGGATCAAAGGTATGTAATTAGTAAAATCGCACTGTTCTTGTGAAACGGCTGCTGAAAATTAGAATTAGGTAAAGTGAATTTAGGCATCGAGTTAGAGATGTATATATAGGTTAATGAGAAATGACAAAAATGTCCCTGTTAAAAAATGTGAAAAGTACTAAGTCCATACAGGGGACATCTAAGTCGAACTCTATCTCGAACTTTTCTATCTCGAACTTTTCTATCTCGAACATCAAGTCGAACTTCGAGATAAAGTTCGAGATAGAAGTTAACTCGAACAAATATGCACAAAGAAGCACTTTAACCAAAATTACAGCAGAAACTATAGGGAAATACTATCTTGAACATTATTGATTTGTAGTAAACTTGGAAAAACAGAAAATTCAAGATACTTTTCGAGTTAGAGTCTATCTCGAACATCAAGTCGAAATTCGAGTTGAGTTTCGAGATAGACTAAGTACTCTATCTCGAACATCAAGTCGAACTTCGAGATAAAGTTCGAGATAGAAGTTAACTCGAAGTTAATCTCAAATTCTTTCCAAAATACTTCCTTGAATCAAAAAGTCCAGGGTAATTCAAGATATGTTTCGAGTTAGGAGTGTAACTCGAAAAATTCCCTTTAGCTTAACTGAGAACTCTATCTCGAACACCAAGTCGAAATTCGAGTTGAGTTTCGAGATAGACTAAGAACTCTATCTCGAACATCAAGTCGAACTTCGAGATAAAGTTCGAGATAGACTAACTCGAAGTTAATTCTCAGTTCTTTTCAAAATATTCCCTTAATGGAGACTTCATCTCAACCTTAGAGATAAAATTCGAGATAGACTTTATCTCGAATATTTTGAAGATAGAATTAGGCACACTGGTAACTCGAACTCGAACTTTAAGTCGAATTTCGAGATGAATTTCGAGATAGGTACTAACTCGAAATTCTTCCCAGACTTAGAATTTTCAAAACTTCACCCTGGAAGCTCAAGTCGAAATTCAAGTCGAATTTCTACATGAGTTTCGAGATAGAGACTAACTCGAAATTTTGAAGATACTTAGAATAATTTGACAATTTTTCTTTGAAAAACTCAACAATTAATTTTGCCAAATTAATATAAATATCAATTCAAGGATTTTAATATATGACATAATTAAAACATTCCTTGATAATTCTAAGGCCTCTAATTACATGAAAAACACAGGTAAATTCATCTAAAAATCATGCAATATTTAGACTATTATGAATTTAACTCCCCCTATGATCATGCAATCTAACAAGCATAAATTCACAGATTTGTGCTATAAAAGACACTTAAAACACAATGAATTCATGCAAAATCACACTATATGCAACCTATAACAATCATTAATTAGGCATATTAAAGTCTAAGCACAAAATGATTGATTAGCTTGCACATACAAACATAAACATGGATTTTACAGATAGAAGGCTTTACTAACTTGTGTTAAGCATTCCCAATTCACCAACCAACCTATTGAATGTTACTTCATCAAGAGGTTTGGTGAATATATCTGCAATTTGTTGCATTGTGGGCACAAAATGTAGCTCCACAGTCCCCTCCTCGACATGTTCTCTTATGAAATGATACCTGATGTCAATATGCTTGGTTCTTGAGTGATCTACAGGATTGTTGGTTATGGCAATGGCACTTGTGTTGTCACACATGATTGGAATTTTCTTGTGCTCCATGCCATAATCCTTCAATTGGTTCCTCATCCACAGTATTTGAGCTACACAGCTTCCAGCAGCAATGTACTCAGCTTCAGCAGTAGAAGTAGATACTGTATGTTGTTTTTTACTTTGCCAGGACACCAATCTTCTGCCAAGAAATTGGCAAGCACCAGATGTGCTTTTCCTATCAATCCTGCAACCTGCATAGTCTGAATCCGAATAGCCAATAAGATTAAAACCTGTATCTCTTGGGTACCAAATCCCTAGATTTGGTGTGCCCTTGAGATACCTAAAAATTCTTTTGACGGCTACGAGATGTGATTCTCTAGGATCCGCTTGGAACCTTGCACATAAACAAGTTGCGAACATTATATCTGGTCTACTTGCAGTTAAATAGAGGAGTGAGCCAATCATACCTCGATAGCTTGTGATGTCAACTGATTTACCTGATTTGTCTTCATCAAGCTTCGTGGCTGTTGCCATGGGAGTCTTAGCTGCTGATGCATCTTCTAGATTATACTTCTTGAGTAAATCTCTGACGTACTTGGATTGACAGATAAAGATACCATCTTTTCTCTGACTGATCTGTAATCCAAGGAAGAAGGACAGCTCTCCCATCATGCTCATCTCATATTTTTCCTGCATTAGCTTGGCAAATTTCTCGCACAAGCGCTCATTTGATGACCCAAAAATAATATCGTCCACATATACTTGAACAAGTATTAAGTCATTTCTCACAACTTTATAGAACAATGTTTTATCAATTACTCCCCTAACAAAACCATTTTCAATTAAGAATAGAGATAGGGTTTCATACCATCGCCTTGGGGATTGCCTGAGGCCATAGACAGATTTGAAGAGTAGATACACAAAATCTGCATGTTCTGGATCAACGAAGCCGGGCGGCTGTTCCAGATACACTTCTTCTTCTAACTCTCCGTTCAGGAAGGCACTTTTCACGTCCATCTGGAATACCTTGAAGTTCTTATGTGCTGCAAATGCCAAGAACATCCTGACTGCCTCAAGTCTTGCAACTGGTGCATAGGTTTCATCATAATCAATTCCTTCTCGCTGAGAATAACCTTTTGCAACCAAACGAGCCTTGTTTCGTGTTACAAGTCCGTTTTCATCCAGTTTATTTCTGAATACCCACCTAGCTCCAATTACGGATTTGTTCTTTGGTCGGGGTACCAGTTTCCAAACTTTCTGCCTTTCAAACTGATTGAGTTCCTCTTGCATTGCAATCACCCAATCAGCATCGCCAAGAGCTTCTTCTATTTCTTTAGGTTCAAGCTTGGATAAGAACCCAGAATATAAGGAGATATTAGCCATGTCAGCTCTTGCAGTTCTTCTAGTAGTCACACCAGCATCTGGATCACCAATAATTAACTCAAACGGATGGTCTCTATTCCATACCCGTTCACCTGGAAATTGTCTAGATGATTCAGCTTGACTTTCTGAGTTGGGGTGCTGACTACTTTGAATATTTTCACTAACTCCCCCTGAGTTAGTGCCAGCTCCTACAGAACTAGAGTCAACTCGACTCGAGCCTTGAACAGTAGTCCTTGAGCTGCTATTTACTCCCCCTGAGTTGTTGCCGGTTGGTACTGAAGAAGTCTCTCCTGATCTTGTAGAATTAGCTTGTTCACTAGACTCAGGTTCTTCACGTACGCTTGGAACATTTAATGGAACAACCAACTCAGGTTCATCTTCAAGATCTTCTAAGTCCAGATTCTGAAATTTTAGGGACTCAGGTTCACTAGAATCTCTTGAAATTGATGAGAGTTTGGTATCGTCGAATCTGACGTTGTAACTTTCAGTCACTTTTCGATCATTCACTAAGAACACTCTATAAGCTGCCACCACGTCTGTAGAGTAACCAACAAAGATTCCTTCACGAGCTTTTGCTGCAAACTTGCCTAGATTTTCATCATCTATAAGCACATAGCATTTTGCTCCGAAGACATGAAAGTATTTGATTGTTGGTCTTCTGTTGTTTATTAGCTCACATGGTGTCTTTTCTTTATCTTTTATGATCAAGGTTCTATTTTGAGTGTAACAAGCGGTACTCACTGCTTCGGCCCAGAAATACAAAGGAAGTTTTGAATCATACAACAAAGTTCTTGCTGCTTCAACCAAAGTTCTATTCTTCCTTTCAACTACTCCATTTTGCTGTGGAGTTCTCGGGGCTGAATACTGACGACGTATTCCCTTAGATACACAGAAGTCATTTAGCACTGCGTTTTTGAATTCAGTGCCATTGTCTGATCTAATCGTCTTCACAGTAAGTGTTGAAACATTCTCAATTTGAGTGATGTGATCAATGATTAAGAAAGGTACTTCGTCTTTCGTCATTGCGAACAATACCCATGTATACTTGGAGAAGTCATCCACGATTACCAAAGCATATCTTTTCCTAGACAAAGATAGGACATTCACTGGGCCAAACAAATCCATATGAAGAAGTTGTAGAGGCTCAGTAATACTAGAAATTTCTTTGCTTTTATGCGATGCTCGCTTCGACTTTCCCATTTCACAAGCTTCACAGAGTCCTTTCGGAGCGAACTCCATTTGAGGTAGATCTCTCACCAATTCTCGCCTCGCGAGAGCATTCATCGTTTTGAAGTTTAAGTGAGATAGCTTTTTGTGCCATAACCAGCTTTCATCATCCGAGGCTTTGCTGTAGAAACAGGTGACCTCATCCTGATTTGCTGAATCCATATCTGCAACAAAAAGATCTGCCTTTCGAACTCCTCTTAAAGCTAGTGAGCCTTCCTTGATGTGAGTGATTGAGACACCTTTCTTGTTGAAGACAATTTCGTAACCTTTGTCACAGAATTGACTTATACTCAACAGATTGTGCTTTAGTCCCTCAACATAGGAAATATCTTCAATGATGACATTGCCAGTTTTCAGTTTGCCATATCCCTTAGTCACACCTATGCTGTCATCTCCAAAGGTAACATAAGGGCCAGCCTTCATAACCAACTCTGTAAGCAGGGACTTGTTTCCAGTCATATGCCTCGATGCTCCACTGTCTAGCACCCATATAACTTTATTTCTATTCTGCTTAATGCCCTGCAATGACAGATTGGTTAGACATTCTTCGGAACCCAACTTTGATTGGGCCCGGCTTTTCGATAAGATCGAGAATCAACAGATTTAACAACAGGAGATGCACTTTTCTTCACATTACTAGAGCTTTCGACTATCTCCTTTCCTTTCTCAGACTTGACAGATTTGTCAGTCTTAGGAGAAGGTTTGTCACTCCTAACTTTAGGAGGACTGACAGTCTTGGCTCTACCATACTTTTTCTTGATATTTGAGCTAGCAACAGTATTTGAGCATGACTGGCTAGATGCATTCATTAAATGCACAAAAGTTTGCATGATATTAAAAGTGCATGGCATACAGTTAGGTTGACCACACTGTGCATGATTCTGATGCAGATTATTCATTGTATGTGTGGTAGGCATGGCATGTGCAGCAGGAATATTCATGTTAGCTTTGCATGCATAAGAAAGATGTTCAGTAGATTTACAATGATAACATGCTTTCTTTATTCGTTCAGCCTTAACCTCTTTTATGCCTTTTTCTTTCTTTCCTTGTTGTTTAACAGCCTTAGCTCCTAATCCCAGTCTAGATTCATCTCTAGGGAAATTGATTTTCACTTGTTTAATAGGAGTTACAGGTTGTTCTTTCTGGCGATCTTCCATCTCAATCTCATATCTAGCTATCAATTCAGTCTCTTCTTCTTCTATTCTAGGAACAAGATGTTTGTAGATAGGTTTGACAGCTGATTTAAGAATTCTAGGTGTTTCCTGTTTAAGGTCACTGGAACTAGGGTCAATAGGTCTCTTCCCTTCTTTCTTAGATAAGTCAGAATAGTCAAGTCCTACACCTACTCCAGTTATCTTCTTAAATACGTCATTATCTACATACACTCTACTAGCTGCTAGTTTGTAAGCTTCGCATTTTGTTTCTAACTCAGCTAGATTGTTCCTAAGACATGCTTCTACTTCTTCCTTAAGGACGAGCTTGTGTTCCAGAGATTTAATAAAGTCTCTTAGAGAAGTATCTACAGTGCAAGCAGCCTCTAGCTCTTCCACTTTTGCCTCAAGCATTCTGCATTTGGCAACAAGTGTTTTCTGTTCCTTTTGAGAAGAGTCTAGGCTTTTGCACAACATGTAGATCTCTTCACTAAGAGCCCCGTTCTGTTCTTTATAATCATCAATAGACATTTCTACTTTAAGAGTCAGAACTGGTACCTCTGGTTCCTCTGATGTCTCAGCCATGAGCGCAAAGTTTGCTACTTGAGTAACATCTTCCTCATCTGAATCATCCCAAGCTCTTCCTTCTGTCACCAATAAAGCTCGTTTTCCATGTCCTTCCTTCAACAGTGCTTCATAGTTGCTTTTGAGAGCTTCAAATGTTTCTTTTGGATAAGTCTGTTTAGGCTTTTTGCAGTCCGAGGCAAAGTGTCCAGCTTCACCACAATTATAGCATTTGAAATTCATTTTGAAATCCAAAGGAGATTTGTAGCTGGTATTCTTGCCTTTTCCTTTGTAGCCTGACGAACTACCACCACCCTTAGCAGCCCGATAATAAGATGAAGATTTTCTCTGTGGTCGGTTGCTCTTTCTAAATCTCATGTTGCTGAACTTCCTTGCCATGTATGCCACGACACTATCGTCCATGTTGTCCAGCTCTTCTTGGGTGTAGTAGTCATCATCACTGTCAGATGCGCACTCGTCATCATTATCAACTTGATGTGGTGCAAGTGATGATTTAGGCTTTGCTGCAACCATTGCCTTCTTAGACTCTTCCTCATCAGCAACTAATCCTGATGCACTTTCTTTTGACTTTGAATCATTGTCCCATGCTTGATCTTGAAGCGTTTCCAGCTCATAGGTCTTTAATATTCCATAATACTCTTCCAGAGAAGTTGTATGCAAATCTCTGGTTTCTCTGATTGCGTAGACCCTATGCTCAATGCTTTTTGGCTGGTTCCTCAGATATCTCGTATTTGTTTCAACCATGGGGAGAGTCACACCTCTCAGATTCAAATCCAATACCAACTGACTGAATCGTAGATAGACTTCTGTAATGCCTTCTCCTTTCCGTATTCTAAAGGTGTCATACTCCATCTTGAGTATGAGTGTCTTGTTATTTCTGACCTCTGCAGATCCTTCCATGACAACTTCTATCTTGTCCCAAATCTTCTTCGCTGTAGTCAAACCTTTGACTATGTTGAACATTTCATGATCAAGAGATTCCATCAAGGTTTGTCGTACGGCAGTATCCAAAGCTATTTGCTCTTTATCAGCATCCGAAAAGTCCGCTGCCTTTTTGGGCTCAGACCGGGGTGCTATAACCACCCTTCCTTCCGTATGTGAAGGAATAACCACCATTGGAACAAATTTACCCTTGTCAAGGACTTCAAGATATTCAGGGTTAACAGTCTCTAGATATAGTCTCATTCTGGAAACCCACTCTTCATAGTGATCTCTGTTGAACATTGGGATCTTGAATGCATTTTTAGGAGCCATTTGAATTCTGGTCACTAAAAGTTTCTAAGTACCCAAGACTAGGCTATGTAGAATATGTATGTAGAACTTTAGCCTAAGTCGAAATTTCTCTAAGTCGAAATTTTGTTCAAGTCGAAATTGCCAAGTCGAAATTGCCAAGTCGAAATTGCCAAGTCGAAATTGCCAAGTCGAAATTGCCAAGTCGAAATTGCCAAGTCGAAATCACCAAGTCGAAATTGCCAAGTCGAAATTCTATGTAGAAATTCTCAAGTAGAAATTCTATGTAGAACTTTTGTCCTTAGAATAATTTTCTGCAGATTTCTTTAAATATTGAATAAACAATATTATCACTTTAACACCTTTTGACTTTAGATGCTTTACTCACCAAACCCACCTAACCCACTTGCTAGGTACTAAGTATGTCTTTTACTTTCGGTCGAATAAAGTAAATCAAAAATTCCAAAAACCACCTTTTTATTCTTTTACTATTGAAAAGGAGATCAAAAAGTTGTTGGGTTGTATTCTTTGATAAGAACAGATGATGAACACTCAAGAACACCAAATATGAACTAACCCAGATAAATTCACAAAAATTAATTAAAATACACCCAAGCTAAATAATCACACCTGGAGTATTTAAATAATTTTTCAGATGAGTTTTCACTACCAACGAATTAAAACACACTTTTCGAGAAAATGAAAAGTAGATCTGAAAAATGAAAACTCACGATTCTTCTACTCAACACAAGGATCTATGTTTTGTATGTTAAACATGTAGCTTTGATACCAATTGTTAGGTCCAAATGTGTTGTAGAGGGGGGGTGAATACAACTTTTCGAATATGAGAAGCAATAAAAACGATGCAATAAATGAGCACACAGATTCAAGGAATATATTTCTTTATATATAACTTGAAAGGGTTGCTACAACATTCATTACAAAGTATAACAGAAGTTCAGAGAGAAGTGAAGGATTCTAAGCTCTGTGAATGCACTCTCTCTTTCTCTTGTGTTTTTCTCAAATATTGCTCTCTCTATTCTTAATAAAACATTACACAAGTACTTCTATTTATACTACATGTAGTCTATGTCCTGTAGTCTTCAACAGCTAAGATGTACGTGGCCCAGTGGTGTCCACATAAATCTTGCCTTAACTTGAAAGCTTGGAAATCTGCCAATCAGAAGATGCCATGTGTCATGTTGAAGCTGCACCTAAGTAGAACTTCTACTTGAGAATTTCTACTTGGCTATCTCGAAATTCCTAAATGGAACTTCTACTTGGCTATCTCGAAATTCCTAAGTAGAACTTCTACTTGAGAATTTCTACTTAGCCATCCAGAACATTTAGTACTTAGAAAATATTCTGGTCTTCAACTTGAAACTTCAATGCACATCTTGAACTTGTGATATCTTCATGTCTTCTTTATTCTTCAACAAGCTCTTGAACATGGTTCTTTATTACTGACATAAACTTGCTATCAATGTCCTGACACTTGATGCAATGGTCTGGTTCATAAGTGACTAGTCTTGATAGTGTTTCTGCTTCTTGAATAAATTACCATATTCACTGAATAATTTGGCTTTCCAATATTTGCTTTCCTTCTTCTTCACTTGAAATCAATTGGTCTTGTTGATACTGATAGTTATGATCTTGATTCTTGATTTATCGAATCACTGAGGCATGAACAACTTTGACTTGAACTTCTCTCAATGATTTCTTCTTGGCTTGATCATAGTTAGCATGTTTAATTGTATCAATTACCTTGTCTTCATTTAGTGTTGATTTCTTGTGACTTCCTGTTCTTGATTGTCTTCTGGTTAAGTATCTTTTCCTTTAGTTTGAGTTACATTAGTTATAGTGTTACAAGTTTATACACTCTGCCTTTCAATGGCCTTGTTTCTAAGGCTCTGAAAGTTCCCGAAGAAGGATGGATCATGCAAGATGGCACACCCTGTCCTGGAAATAATACGAGGGATCATCCTGGAATGATACAAGTGTGTTTTAAACAATCATTATAGAAATCTTTTACATGAAGCATGATCTTGGTAGCTGTACAAATCTGTAATTAGTT
The DNA here is from genome assembly GCA_036435485.1 of Saposhnikovia divaricata. Lineage (NCBI taxonomy): Eukaryota > Viridiplantae > Streptophyta > Magnoliopsida > Apiales > Apiaceae > Saposhnikovia > Saposhnikovia divaricata. The sequence continues at coordinate 213,998,907 of CM071599.1, forward strand.
TATGTGATCTTTACTTGGTTCAGTTAATTAGAAAATTTATGATAGATAATTCAAGGTTCAGTCTGAAGCCATAGATATTATATGTTTCTTATTCTGTAATGTATTTACGTTGCTTTATTCTGGCTTCTTTGATGAACATGCTAGCATTGTAAGAACCCCAAATTTTGGATATAATTAAAACTTTTTATTATGTATTGAGGTAATGGTTAATAGTGATTACGACTACGATGTAACGATTGAGATAATGAATGAAATGAATAGATTTGGATTCAAATGTTTATATGCCATGAAGAATACTATCGGTTGACACTTTAGATAAGAATTATCTATCTCCTAGGGAATTGAGATTTGATAATTCTAAAGGAGAAGATTATTCTTATGTCATCCAAATCGATATATGTTATTGGTCCAGTGGGTCCGTAAAAAGGTTAAGAAACGATCGAAAGAGATCATGGACAATTGTACAACCCTAAGAGAATAAGTAAAGAATTAAGAATGAATAGTGTTTTTGGTGGAAAAGAGAATATTATGAGACGACACTATATAGAAGTATTCGGAACGGATTTTCGAGTTCGTAATAGTGATCCAGGGGGAAAATAAGTGTATGTAAAAGCTGTCGGATTCTGAAAAACCGCACTTTTATTTTAATCCTTTATGTGGTGAAAGATTTTTAGATTCAAAATGCTTATCTTGTGATTGGAGCTTTTGACAAAAGATATTTGTTTTACTACCAATGATCGCTATTAATATTCTTATTTACTATATGCTTGCTGAGCATTTCTTCCGCTCATAATTGTTGTTTCGAAATTCCAACTTTTCAGTAAGTTAATTTGGCGAGACTTACCTACGTAGTTCGGAAAGAGAAGAAGCAAAATGCTATTACGAAGATGACTTGACGCGGGAGGTCTGTATCTAGTGTAAGATCTATATCATATAGTTAAACTCTAATTATTATTATTATGTATTAGATGATATAGCTGGCCTGGTATACTTTTTGTCGAAGCTGTACCAGTGGTTTAAAATTTGATCAAAGAGATTGTTGTAAAGAAAAAGTTTTATTTAATGGAATTTGGATTCTTGTTTCTAGCACTATAACCTAAAAGATCTTGGAAATTTTGGGTCACAGATGTTATATTTAAATTCTGGACAATTACAAGGAACATTGTGTCATTAAATAGGTGATTTTATTTTGAGGATTTTCGCGTAACGACCAAATCTCCTGACCCCGGATTTGGGGGCGTTACACTTATAAAATATTTATTATTACGATATATGTAAGACTTCTTAGTTTCTCCGTTTAAAGGTTTTCCAAGGAACATAACCCCTTATTTATAATTGATTATAATATATGTCAATCACCTTAAAAGTATAGTGGTGGTGTAATATAAAAGTATATATATTATTGATTGTATCTATTATTAATCTATTATAGATACTTTTTAAATCTGAATTAATGAAACCCAAGTTGTATATAATATTATATTCTCCATTAAATTAAATTAATATTTAATATTGTAACAACTCCGATTTTTTTCCGGATTTATTATTATTATTACTTAAATATTTTATTAGTTTTCCGTAAAGGAATAATAAGATTGTAAATATTTAATTTTAATTTGAATGCAGTTATGTATTTAATTGTTAATAGGTTATTCGGGTAGACTGTATTCGGTACTGTCTGTGTTAGTAAAATATTTATTTTATTAAAAATTTATATTTTTATCAAAAGTGATAAATTGAGTTTGTTTTAAAATTTTATGGATCGAGTTGGTATTTTATTGGTACAAAAATTATACCCGATATTCTACCCGTGTACAAAAGTTTTATTTGTATAAATTATTTAAATGTTTAAAATTTATTATTTTCACATTTTTGGTAACTTGAGATTATTTTAGAATTTTAAGGATCAAAACTATATTTTTCTCGTACTAAAATTTGACCCGGTATCTTATCTGTGCCCCATTAATATTTGGGTGCATTATGAAAATATTTGTAAATTTTGTATTTTATATTTTTGATCAATCAGGGAAAATTTCGTGTAATTTATTATATTAAAATAAATTTTTAGTTGATTTTATTGTGTTTTGATTTATTTTTAATGCATTTAAACGCATTATGATTTTTATTAAATAGGAAAATTATCCCATACGTGTTATGTGACTTCTGTGTAGCATAGATTATTTTATTCTATTTTTATATAATTTTTATATTTTTAGAATACAGTTATTTCGCATTTTAATTTCCGGACCCAGCCCCTGTTCTGAATTAGAGGCCTTGTTTTTGATAAAATTATTTTTGTACAATGATAGGATATATAAAAATGCATTATTTTGTAATTTTTGTAATATTCATGATTTTTGGGAAATTTTGATATATATATTACATTTGTTTAAAAATAAAAATTTTACATTTTTATCCCATAAAAATTATTTTCAAGGCATAATAATTTTAATTAGGGGTTAAAAATATTTTTGGGTATTAATTTTCGATTAATATAAATAGGAATCAGATTTTTTTTATTTATTAATAATTCATAAAATCAGATTTTTTTTATATAAATAAATATAAAAATATGTTTTTCTCTCTCATGCTCTTGAGGATCAAATCCAAATTTGAAGGTGTTATTGATATTGGATTTTGGTGTTCTTATGCTCAAATCGAAGCTCTTGACATCTAGTTTCATAATCTACAATCCGTTTTCGTGTTGGGTAACTTTCCGATTTTATATGAATTTTCTTTTGAATCTGCAAATTAGGGTTCATGTTAGAATTTGGGGCTTTTTGATTCTTTGATTTTCCGGTTGAATTGATTGTTTGTATAGCTTCATATTGATTCCAGGAGTCCAATTATATGTTCAATTTCAGTGTTGTATTCCTAGTTTAATCAATTCGAAAATTAGGGTTCTTGAGCCTAATTTAGGACTTTTTGATTGAGTGATTTTCCGGTTGTTTTGATGATTCCAATAGCTTTATATGATGATTTGGAGTCGATTTATGTGGTCAATTGTATCATTATATTGCCAGATTGTGATATTCGAGTTTTAAGTTTATTTAGTTTCTTTAATCAATTCGTTCGTAATATCTGTTAATTGTTCGTGTTAGAAGTGTTAGGGGTTATATTATACGTGTTCTTAGCTTCATTTTGGGATATAGAACGAGTGATTTGGTGTACGATTTCGTGTTCGTCGGAAAATGGATGAAGCTCGCTGGAGAGCTTCATTTTTTGGCCGGAATTGGCGATTGGTTGGCCGATTTCTGCGTTTGTTTTTATGATTTGATTACTGGTTTGATTTGGAACGTATTGCAATCTAAAAATTTGAGAAACGGAGTTGTTTTTGGCCTCGCCGGAGTGTGGCCGGATTTACTACGGCCGGCATGAATAGGAAATTGGGGGGGTCTGTGAAGAAGACGTGGGTTTTAAAAAAAAAAAAATTTACTTTTATTTACTTTAATTTACTTTTAAAAAATCTTTTAAATAATTCTGAATTTAATTATAAAATTCAGAAAAATTATTTCTAAAAATATTTTTGAAATTCAGAATTTATTTCTGAATTAAGATTTTATTTTCAAAAATTATTTTATAATTTTTTTATAAATTCGAATTTTATTTTCAAAAATTGGAAAAATACTTTTAAAAATTCAAAAAATTATTTTTAAATTTCGAAAAATTATTTTTAATTTCTAAAAATAGTTTTAAAATTTTAATAAATTATTTTTAATTCGAAATTTATTTTATTTGATTATTTTAAATCTATTTAGCTAATATCTTAATTAATTTAAATTGATTGATTAATTAATAATAATCAATTAATTTAATTAAATAAATATTATTTAAATATGATAAAAAAATAATTAAATTTAATTATTTTGGAAATAAATAATTTATTTATTTTATAAATATTATTTTACCTTTAATATTTATTCCCTTATTTGTTTAAAATGAAATAAAATTATTTTAGAATTCTAAAAATAATCCGGGAGTGATAAAAATATTTTTAAAATCCTTAGATTTATTTTTTTTATGAGTTGATTAATAAATAATTAATTTGAATATTCAATTAATTTAATTATTAATTGAATTATTCTTATTAATTGCGTATTAATTCAACCGTTTGTCCGTTTTCAACGCGAAAATTATTTCTGGAATTAGAAAAATGACCCGGTTCTTATAAAAATAGTTTTAAGTTAAAATTCAACTTTTAAATTTGGATCGACTTTTTTACCAAACCATTTTATTGAGTCGGTTATATCCGATAATTAGGGTTTTGACCCGTTTTCTGTTTTAAAAATATTGGATAAAATCTTTTTATGATCTGATCAACGTGCTATGTGATTATGTGATCTATTTATTAGTCTCTTTACGTGCGATGTGAATTATCGAAGTGTTTACTTCGAGGGTTAAGCATTGTAATTATATTTCTATTTCTTTATCGAGGATTAATTGGTAAGTATTGACTTAGGTTTGTCAGCGGAGATGTAATGAAGAGGGTTGGAGATAGATGTGGTATTCTTTGTGGGTTATGAAAATGGTGGAGATGGATACAGTATTATTTGTGGATTGTTGGATTTATTGTGAGGTGTCTTAACACCGGGAAAATGCCTATGTTCAAAGGAGATATTTCCAATTATTTTCTTCCGTCGTAGATAGTGGTAAGCATTGTTAATACATTCGAAGTAAATTTGCAAGCGTTTATAGAATGTCAGAATTTTCGTCTGAAGACTGAAGTACTAGCTTATGTTTGACTATATAAGTAGACACGCGGGCTCGATGTCAGCGGATCAGACTCGTGACAATCGCAAGAGCGTCAAACCAATGAATGATTGAAATAGAAGATTTTGATGCCGTAAAATAGAAGAAGATAGTTGTATTACTTCGGTGCTACGTATTAGCTAAGGATCTGAGGCAAGTATTTTCTTGATCATCTTAAACACTTTTATTTTATGTTTCATTGATTCATATCATGACAAATAGTTATTGTTCAGAGCTATTTGTGATTCTTAAATATTTTTGTGCGAACAAAGTTACTTGATATTGGTACCCTTGATGTGGGGAATTGTTTAAGATAAACTCTTCATATCCTTATTATCGTAGTAAATAATAGGGATGTGAACTGTATGTTTTCTAAGCATTTCCTGTTGAATTCGGAAATTGCTCTATTGGATTGGAAAATGGTAAAGCGTAGGAGGCCATGGTTGATGTCATGGTCCAGCAATATTTATTGGAAAATGATAAAGCGTAGGAGGCCATGGTTGCTGTCATGGTCCAGCAATATTTAAGGAGGATATGGTAACCATTCCATCTTCCTGTAGGCTAACATTACTTGCCTATTTTGGGTACCCCAGAAATCCGGACTATACACACACGGAAAAAAAAGTGAATACCGGTGGAGTATAGAGGGTCCCATTGCCTTAGAACCTGATCAGGGGGCAATGGTGTTTCAGTTATATATATCCAATCCATATCGCCCGAATGGCTATTATATATTGTGAATTGGCAGATGATTCATTTTTATGACATGCCAAATGATTTCAGTGATGATTTGAATTATATCACAGTTGTTGATTCAGTTTCTCTATAAACTGTTTTACATTTCAGTTGATTTTATGCCCCACTTATACTGGTTTTATATCAAAACTTTTATATTCTTGCTGAGCATTTCTTTCGTTCATACTTGCCGTTGTAAATTCTAACATTTCAGTAAAGGTAGTTGGCGAGACTTATCCGCACAGTTCAGAAAGAGAAGAAGCGTGATGCTATTTCGAAGATGGTTTGGCTCAGGATGTCTGGATTTAGTGTAAGATCTATTCTATATAATTGAGTTAATATTTATTATTATTATTATTATTATTATTATTATTATTATTATTATTATTATTATTATTATTATTATTATTATTATTATTATTATTATTATTATTATTATTATTATGTAATAGTCTAGTTGTCCTGGCGTACTTCTTATCGAAGTTACACCAGTGATTTAAGATTTGATCAAAGAGAATGTTGTGAAGAAGGATTACTTTTTATTTAATGGAATTTGGATTCTTGTTTCTAGCCCTATAACCTTAAAAGATCTTGGTATGTTTGGGGTCACAGATGTATATTCCCAGTGTTGGACAACTGCAAGTGAATGATTATTATTAAACAGATGTTTTATTTTGAGAATTTTCGCGTGACCACCAAATCTTCTGACCCCGGATTTGGGGGGCGTTACAAATATTATTATTTTCATTATTTATAATTGATTATAATATATGTCAACTATCTTAAAAATATAGAGATCTCATACTATAAGAGTAATATATAACTTCATCATTAAATTAAATTAATATTTAATATTAAAATTTTAATTAATTAAATTTATTTAATATTTAGTGGCATACCGCAGTATACATAGCATACCATACCATTAAAAAGGAGTTTTTACTTTTAATAAAGAGCTTTGTCCCTAATTATATATAATAAAATATATATTATTATGAAATATATGTAAGAGTTCTTAGATTCTCTGTTTAAGGATATATTATTATGAAATATATGTAAGAGTTCTTAGGTTTTTCGTTTAAGGATTCTCCAAGGATCATGATTTATGATTTCTTATAAAATATTTATTATTATGTATTATGAAATATATGTAAGAGTTCTTATGTTCTCGATTTAGGGTTCTCCAAGAATGACCCCTTATTTATAATTGATTATAATTTATGTCAACTACCTTAAAAGTATAGAGATCTCAAAATATATATAAAAGTAAAATATAACTTCATTATTAAATTACATTAACATTTAATATTAAAATTTTGGGAAAATGGATTTTTTTGTCACCAAATTATTGACCATTTTAGAAAACTACCACCGAACTAAAATATTTCTCAGAATTATATGTCAACTAATTATATGTTTAGAAACTAGTCATGCCGTTAAAAATACTTAACGGGTGTTAATTATCTAGCTTTTTTTTTAAAAAAAAATTAATTTTTTTTAATGAATTTTTATAACTAGTGAAAAGGACGAAAAAAGAGGGATACGGGTTATCGAAGCACGCTTCCAAAAATTCCTTTTAATTAAGTATTTTTCCGCATCTTGTCCAAGTTTTCCCAAATCTTAATTTTCTGATTTTTTTCATCATCTACTTATTTTTATTTTATTTCTTTATTTATTTAATGATTAATGATGTACTTAGTCTACATCAGCCACATGAATAATATTGGATTTAAATAATTTTTATATATTATTTATTAATAAAAAAAATCTAGGAAATTCTTTATCAAAGCACCAAATTTAGTTATTACTTATTTTTTTATATATTTCAGTCATCTCAATATAAGTTTGTTATTCTTTTTGTATAATTAACCGAACATATATATTCATTAAAATCCTATTCCTACACTAATCTATATTATTTGTTCATAATCGAAATCTTCTTGCACTCAAACACAAATATTTGATTTTAAAAAATTTGTATGTATTAGATTATTAAAATCATTATAGTACTGTATATCATAATATTTTATTTGTTTAACTCATCTAAATTTATATTTTATTATTTTTTTTACTCTTTATTAATAATCGAAACTCACCTTTAGTAGAGTGGATCGTTAATTGATTAAAATACATCTCTAAACAACACATACAAATCAGCCTTGGTTAGTTTGTATTTGGGCCTTGGTTAGAGGGTCATTAATTGGACCTAAAAAACTTTAGTTTTTTAATTAAAACACATCTCTAAAAAACACATACAAATCATATCCTTTATATATACAAACACAAATAAAAATATGAGCAATTAACAAAATTTATATTCTTCAAAGACAAACACAAACAATATAAATAAAAAATTATATAAAAATATTTATACACATATTAAATAAAATTATAATTATTATTGAAAAAATAAAAAACAAGTATAAATCATACAAATATTGGGAAAAAACAATTTTCCCAAAAGAATAAACATGTCATTTTCTTATTTATATAATTAGTTCTGTGGTAATTTTCTAAAAGGGTAAATAATTTAGTGACAAAAAAATAAACATTGGTAACGTTAATGTAATAAACGTTGGTAACGTTAGTGATAATATGTAAAAACATTTTAATTCGGTGGCAGTTTTCTAAAATGGTCAATAGTTTAGTGACAAAAAAATCCATTTTCCATAAAATTTTTAATCAACTACCTTAAAAGTATAAAGATCTCATAATATAAGAGTAATATATAACTTTATTATTAAATTAAATTAATATTTAATATTAATATTTTAATTAATTAAATTAATTTAATATTTAGTGACATATCGCGATAAACATGACATACCATTAAAAGGGGGTTTATGCTTTTAATATATGTCAACTACCTTAAAAGTATAGAGATCTCATAATATATATAAAAATAATATATAACTTCATTATTAAATTACATTAATATTTTATATTAAAAATTTTAATCAACTACCTTAAAAGTATAGAAATCTCATAATATAAAAGTAATATATAACTTCATTTAGTAAAGTTCTGTGAAGACCAAAATTTTAGTGGAGACTGGAGACCATATATCAATCAAAATATTGCAAAAACTTATTCATTGAAAATCATGTTCTATGAAAATCACCACCATTTCATTTATTTCATTGAAAATCTTGAAAATCACATATATGCAAATTTCATTAAAAATCTTGAAAATCATGTATGTTCTAGGGATGGGAAAAAAATCCGATCCGACGGATACCCGATCCGAAACCCGAAATTTTGGATAACCCGAACCCGATTTTTTGGATATGGATTTGGATTTGGATATGGATTTGGATTTGGATATGATTTTTAGACCCGAAAATTTTTGGATTTGGATTTGGATATTAGCTATACCGATCCGAAACCCGATCCGAAACCCGAAAACCGATCCAAACCCGACCCGAACCCGAAACCCGAAAAAAACCCGAATATATATATATATATATATATATATATATATATATATATACACACACACATATATATACACACACACACATATATATCCGAAATTTAATTTAAAATTTATGCATATCCAAGAATTAATGATAATTATTTTTATGATGATATTACCTAATATTCTAATAATTTGATTTTTCCCTTTTTTTAAGTAGTTTGTAGAATTATTTGATAAATTAAATAAAATTAGGAAAAAAAAGTCAAATTTTGATTTAAAATTCATACACAACCAAAAATAGTCATACTAACTAATTTTGGGAAGAATTTTACCTTACTTCCACTAATTTTGTAATAATTTGATTTTCCATTTATTTCTAAGTAGTTTGTAAAATAAATTAAAATTAAAATTAAATTAGGAAAGAACCAAAATTTTGATAATAATTCGTACACACCAAATTAGTCCTACTCACTGTGAACATTACAAAACATTGAAGCAACTAAAAATAGTAGTTTAAATTTGTCTATTAAAAAAGATGCCTAAATTACTCTAGTAAAGCTTAAGTGTCTGTGTGTATGTGTTATTTGTACAAGTCATTAACTTAGTAAGCCTTGTTATGTATGTCTGACAGGCATGAGCCTCACTTGTTCAGTGGTACCATGGACCAAACTTTAGTCTGGTTATTGTCTTTCTCGATTCCTTGTCGAGGCATGCAATGTAACCGCTTTCGCACGTTTGGTAATTTGTAGTTTATGTTTTTTATATGAGCCTCATGAATTCAATCTTGTGTAATTTGTAGTATATGTTTTGTAAATGAGCCTTATTAATTCAATACTTTTGTGAGGGTCTGATATATCCCCCCTGGCATTTTGTTTCATAAGCTGCTAGATTACGAGGAAGAAAAACGTAAAGTTTGTAACAACACTCTTTTTGTATGTCACGGCATTTTACAATGTGTAGACTAAATGTTTATATTGCCTTTAAAGTTTGTTTGTTGTGACTAAACATGTCCCTTTCCATGGATGTATCATTGTCTTTGTTTGTCATCACTCTTTACATTTCAGCCTGTAAAACTGTTGGTAGCATTAGGAGTATCTGACCCATAATGTTAGAATAACTATAATCTAATTTATATGTTAATTTATTTTGTTCTGTAGGTGGTGTTTCTGCTCATACTAAAGATGGGGACATTGCCACCATCTTTGTAGACCATACCAGTCACTGTAAAGGATGCTGGCATGCTGCTATTTTAATTTTATTGTTGTTGAATCTACTATTAAACTAATGTAATTTGATTGTGCAACTAAATGATGTAATGTTACTGATGATTGATGAATGTAATCGTTAAGAACTTATTTGCTGCCAGAGTTTAGATTGTTAATGGTGGCTAATGGGCAATGTTAAATTATATTATTAATTGCTGATTTTCGGATTTTGGATTTCGGATTTCGGGTATCCAGATCTTTCGGGTTTTGGATTTCGGGTATCCATATCAGATCCGAAATTTTCCGAATTTCGGGTATATCCGAATCCGATCCGAAATCCGTTGGATCGGATTTGGATATTAATTTTCGGGTATTTTTCGGGTTCGGATCGGGTTCGGGTAGGATAAAAATTTTCGGGTTTGGATATGGATATTGCCATATCCGAGCCTATCCGACCCGATTCCCATCCCTAGTATGTTCTGCAAACAAAATATTGCAGAACGTATTGTTCTCCAAACATGTTCTGCTTGCAAATCATATTAACAGTGTTCTAAAAATCGGTTTAGGCGGCCGATTAATCGGCGCCTAGGCGATAGGCGGCCATTAAACGCCTAAAATCTGTAAAAAAATCGTTCATTAGGCGGCGCCTAGTCGGTCCTAGGAGGGATTAGGCAGTTTAATGAGTTAGGCGGGAATAATCGATTAGGCAGCGATTAATCGAATTTAATCAGCCAAATTTTAAAAAAACAGTCAAATTAAGAATAAAACTTTAAAATTATAATTTTTTTAATAAAAATATTATTTACACATGAAAGGGTAAATTCACTCATCATATTTAATAATAAAATGAAAATATTTATATTTTTAATTATATAAAATATATGTTTATATATTAAAATTAAATTATATAAAAAATAATATTTTCATACATCCGATTAATGTTCTGATTAATCGCCGCCTAACCGATTAATTGCTAGAAGGTAGGCTCACCGCCTAGACTTGCCTTGCGATTTTGACAACATTGATCATATATGATTTTTAAGATTTTGAAAGAGAAACTAATGTTCATTGAACATTCTTTTCAAATATATACGTTTTTCAATGTTTTGAGTGTATAATGTATATGATCTCCACGATCTCCACTCAAATGTTGGTCTTCATAGAACTTAACTCTAACTTCATTATTAAATTAAATTAATTTTTAATATTAATATTTTAATTAATTAAATTAATTGAATATTTAGTGGCATACGTATACATGGTATATTATTAAAAGGGGTTTCTGCTTTTAATAAAGAATACTAGCTTATAACCCGTGCACGGGTTTCTCTTGATAGGTTATAAAATTTATTTAACATTATAATTATGTTTTTATATAATCCTTATTTTTAATAATTTTTTAATTTTAATTTAATATAAATTTATATAATGAAATGCATGGTTTAAATTTTATTTTGTAAAATTTTAAATTAAAAATGTCGTTGACGGGTTCGAACTTTGAATTTTTAATAAATTAATTTAATCATATAATATATCTTATTATTAGATCTAACGATTGTTATTTATTAATAAAAATAATGATTTGTATATATGGTGGGATATTTTTGGGTGTATATTAGTGATCGCAAGATTAATTTTAAATTAAAAAGTACTCCATGTTTTAATTACAAAAATTACTATTAAAAATAATTTGTGTGATATTTTGGATATATATTAGCTATTGTAATATTAGTTTTAAATTAAATGGTAAAGTGTTTTAATTAGAAGTAAAATCTTTAGAAAAAATGAATAATTGAGTTGTTGGAGCAGAAAAAAGAGTCCAAGTAGAAGTGGATGGAGGAATTTTAATCAGAATATAATTACGTTAACATTAGTAATTAACTTTTTGAGTTGTTTTTGTAATTTAATTATTTATTTTAATAATTAGGATAACCAAACCGAAAACCAAAACTTAGGATAACCAAACCGAAAACCAAAACTTTCAATGTTTCGGCTTTAATATAATAGTACTAGCTTATAACCCGTGCGAAGCACGGGTTTCTTTTGATAAGTTTATTTTGATAGGTTATAAAATTTATTTAACATTATAATTATGTTTTTATATAATCTTATTTTTAATAATTTTTTAATTTTAATTTAATATAAATTTATATAATGATATGCATGGTTTGAAATTTATTTTGTAAAATTCTAAATTAAAAATGTCGTTGACGGGTTCTAACTTTGAATTTTTAGTAAATTAATTTAATCATATAATATATCTTATTATTAGATCTAACGATTCTTATTTATTACTAAAAATAATGATTTGAATATATGGTGAGATATTTTTGGGTGTATATTAGTTATCGCAAGATTAATTTTAAATTAAAAAGTAACTTGTTTTACTTACAAAAATTACTACTAAAATAATTACGGAAAGATATGGTGTGATATTTTGGATATATATTAATTATTGTAATATTAGTTTTAAATTAAATTATTGTAATATTAGTTTTAAATTAAATGGTAAAGTATTTCAATTAGAAGTAAACTAGTTGATAAAGCCGCGCTTCGCGGCGGCGTTACAATATTTTTTAAAAAATTCAATACATTTATGTTATATTATAATATTAATATTAAATTTTAATAATTAAATAATCTTCTCTAATGAGTCAATTTCTTGTTAAATACGATTCTTTCGATTGAGCCGCTCTCTCGTTAAAACCGAAATCCAAACTTTTTAACATATATTATAAAGACTTATATAATATTTTTTATCTATAAAATCGAACCGTAAAAATAAAAAAAAAATTATGACTTCAGTATCAAATTCTAATAGCTAATACAATCTTTTCTAAGGAGCCGTCTTCCCGTTAAATACGTTTCTAGCCGCTCTTATTTGAAACCGAAATTCTAACTTCATTATATAAAGAGAGTAAATTCCAATTTTTATATTCTTTAAACTTTCTAATATTTATGGAGTCTTAAAAGATGAAAATACATCTTATATTTTTTGTATATTATAGATATTCTTGTATTTATTTACAGTTTCCGCATGGGAATGTCTTTCTGTTATGTTAACATATTAAAAAAAATTAAAATACGAAGACTTTTCGTTATGGGAATAATATTACATTTATGGATATATTTTTGTAATGCTATAATTAACTTGTATAAAAAAGTTAAAATAAAGGATTTCTAGGAAAAAAGATGTATAGTTTTAAAAAATCGTATAAGACGTCTCCACCGTCCTCGTATTCTACTTCCAATAAAATATTTTATTTTATGTATTAATTATATATTTAAACATCTTTTATACGGTCTTATCTAATGAACCGCTTTCTTGTTAAACACAGTTATTACTATTGATTACCTCTCTCATTAAGACCAAAAACCTAACTTTTACATATATTACTTGTATGATAATGTTTATCCATAAAAATCAAATCCTAAAAATAAAATAAAATTTATAACATCATATGATATTTTAATAGCTAGTACAATCTTTTATAGTGAGCCGTCTTCCCGTTATACACATTTCGAACCGTTCTCGTTTGGGATCGAAATTCTAACTTCATTACATATTATTGATGATACTTATCTTACACAACAATTTTTTTCCTTGAAATCAAAACCTAAAAAATAGAGTGAATTCCAATTTATACTTTCTAGATTTTCTAAAATTTTTGGAGTTTTAGAAAATGAAAACACATCTTATTTTCTCTTTATATTATAGATACTCCTGTATTTATTTAGGAATCCTGCATGAGATTGTTCTTTTACTCATTGTTTTTTTATTATGTTAACACATCAATTCTTTTCTTTTTAAATACGGTGACTTTTTTCATGACAATAGTATTGGATTTATGAATAAATTTTCCTAATATAAGTATAATTAACGTATATAAAAATATATAATTTAAGAAGATCGTACTTTCTATAAAATATTTAATTATATGTCTACTCTATATATTCAAACACCTATTCTAGTTCTAGTAGAACTTTTTTTTATTAATATATTTTTTCTATAAATTCAAACTCTTATTCTCTATAAATTCGAACTCCTATTCTACTTTCAATAGAACTTTTAATCGTATGCCTTATAAATACTTATTATACTTCCAATAGAACTTCTAATCATATGTCTTCCCTATTTATCCTTTATAAATTTAAACACCTATTCTATTTCTACTTCTAATATGTTAATTGATATTTTTATATTTATTAGTGTTTAAAATTCTAGAAAATTAGAAAAATCGATTGAGACGATATTAGAACGCCACCTAAACTCCCGCTATCCTCCTTTATATATATATATTGAATCTTTAGAAAAAATGGGTAATTGAGTTGTTGGAGCTGAAAAAAGAGTCCAAGTAGAAGCTCAATATGGATAAAGGAATTTTAATCTGAATATAATTACGTTAACCTTAGTAATTAGCTTTTTAAGTTATTTTTATAATTTAATTATCTGTGAAAATCAAAATAAATGGGATAACCAAATCGAAAACCAAAATTTTCAATGTTTGGGCTTTAATATAATAGTATAGATAGATAGATAGATAGATAGATAGATGTGCAGTGATTAATATATGATTGCATACATATAAATCGCAATGTTAAAGAATGTCGGTGCCATGCACATGCTAAGTCCTCCGTATAGAGCTGGCCAAACGAGCGGGCCGAGCGAGCCGGGCCGGTTTTCCGGCGAGCCGGTTTGGCCAGCCTCAACTCGTAGACGGCACGTGAAGACAGCCGGGCCGTGCCGAGTCGGGCGTGAAAAACCCATACCAACAGAAAAACAGAGAGCTAAAAATTGTTTTGTAGAAACAGAGAGGAGAATCGAGAAAGAGCGTGTGGTGTGGTGTGGGAGAGAAGAGGTGAGGTGTGATATTTATAGGAGAGGAGAGGAGAATATAGCCGTTATTTGGTCGACCGTTGAGGAGAATATAGCCGTTTATAGCAGACGACCGTTGAAGGAAATTGGCCGTTGGGCGCGTGCACCCTAGTCGCGTGCCGGGTTACACGTTTGTGCCGGGCTGTGCCGGGCCATTATGCGGTTTTTTTTTTTTTTTTTTTTTTTTTGAAACTAGTCGCGTGCCGGGTTACACGTTTGTGCCGGGCTGTGCCGGGCCATTATGCGGCTTTTTATTTTTATTTTTTTTTGAAATGCTTTTTTAACATTTAAAATCGTTTTATTATTACATTTTTTGGCTAATTTATTATGTTTTTTTAAATATCAGCTAAAAAACTTTTTTTTTAATTATTCTTTAATGTTAGTTATACAAAATTTTTATTATTCATAACTCATAACTCATAAGTTTAATTATATTGGATATATCAACTTAAAACAAATATGGAATATCATATTTTATAATAAAGGAATATCTTATCAAATAAAATAAAAAGTTATATAATTTAAATAATTTATATGTTAAATAATACCGTTACGTGCCCGAGACGAGCTACGAGCGTGCCGGACAAGTTCGTTTTAACGGGCCGTGCCGGTCCGGTTACGGTTCTTGAAATATTAACTCGTGAACGGACCGGATCAAATAACGGGTTGTGTGGGTTTTGAACCGGCCCGTGGCGTGCCGAATTTCTGGCGAGTTTTTGGCGAGCCGATCCCGTGCGGTCCGAGCCAACCCGCTCGTTTGGCCACCTCTACCTCCGTAATCTTTTCAAGTTTACTAAATATTGTCCATATAATCAAATAGAATGAATGCCCGGACAGCATAACAAAATCATCTACACATCTATTGCATCAAGCCATATGGATAGAAAACAATGTTGGGCCTCTGGGAACATTGGGCCCAGTGCGGCTGCACCGCCTGCACTGGGCCAGGACCGCCCATGACAACCATATGTGTTCTTCAGCAATCGATGGTTTTATACAAGTCAAAAGCCAGCACAGGAAAGGTCACTAAACTACAAACTACTGTAGTTGTAAATGAGTGGACAATACAATTATAGTAGAGACTTATTGTTTACTATAGTAGCACTCCGGCCAAATTTAAAGTACCTTAAACTTGTCGAGCCCTATTGTTTCCTTCCAACCAAAGTGAATAGACATTGTTAACTTCACGGAAGCTGAATAAACATTATTACCTTCAAGGATGTGAACAGAACATAAATCATTCCAAAAGAAGAATTGATAGACGATGAGCCAGCAGGAGTGCAGGCCTTCTCTGCCAGTATCTTCCACTCCATAGCCTTTTTCTTCATTCTCTTACCCTCCACACCATCCATCAACATTCTCACAAGCTTCTCCACATTATCTCTCTCTACCTCATTATCAATCTCCATTCCACACTCCCATTCTGTACAAATGTATTTGCAGTTTATTAATTGGTCTGCGAAAAATGGCCAACAAAGCATTGGCACACCAGCCGATAAACTCTCTGTGATCGAGTTCCACCCTCCATGTGTCAAGAAACCTCCCACTGATGTGTGGTTGAGGACTTCCTCTTGTGGACACCATCTCTCCTTTATGGCTTCCATAAATTCAAGCCCCAAAGTAGTTTCGGAGTCGCTAACAATCAAATCACGCCTAATTATCCATAAGAACTGGTGATTGCTGTTAGCAAGCCCCCAACCAAACTCCACCAGCTTCTCCGGAGACATGACTGTTGTGCTTCCAAAGTTTGCATAGACAACAGAATTAGTTTCTTTAGAGTCTAGCCATTGCATACATGTTTTATCCTCTTCCCAAAGACTATCTCTGATGCCCTTAAGTTTCTCTTCTTGATCCAGTGCTATTCGATTAAGGTCTTCAAATGGAGGTAACAAGTTGTTTGTGATAGCATAGACCAGGGATGTCGGGTCTTGAGTAGAGTCAGGATCGGATATAGGAATGCCATCAGGGATCGATTCAAATATGAACCCAGGTAAGCCATCAAGAGAATGAAGTCCTCCGGATTTGAGAAACCGTTTGTGATTGAACTCTGTATTAACAAATGTAATCATGATGCCTTTGTAGTGAAGGAGTTTTGCCAGCTTTAACAATGGTTTTATGTGGCCTGGCCTTGACTTGGGGAAGGAATGCAAACTACATGAGCCTGTTTCTTTGCTGATCTTTCTAATGATTCCATACTTTTGCTTTCCAAGTTCTCTGTTACAAGAATAACTGTACATTTTCTCAGCTGGAAAATAAAACACCTCAAATGCACCAAAACTTCTGATTAATTTAATACGAGTCTATATTTTAGACTTTCGACATCACCAACAAAGACATAAAATGCCGTCCTGTGTGAAATGCAGGACAACATATAGTGTAATATATGAATGTTATAAAGATAATACTGAAATGACATTACATAACAGAAATCAATAATTCCAAGAGCTTACTGTGCTGATATTCCCAGTATAACAAAAATGTTCATCATAATCTACCACATTTTTTGTACTTTTAATATATTTACCTTCTCAGTAGGTTTACCAGGACAAACAAACCATGAATCCCCACAAACATAAATGGTTCAAGCGTAGAAATAATATTTGTAGAAATTAAAATTTAAAGATTTGAAAATTTTAAAATTTTAAGAACAAATAAAAAAATATTATTATTATATGCATAATTTCTGTTTTAGGAAATTAAATTAGAAAATCTCTCACTTTTTCTGTCAAGTTGATCGAAATGACGCCGAATACAATATTAAAGATCTTTTAAATTATTTATTGCATTTATATAATATTTATAATTAAACTTATTTAAATATATAATGATTATATATTTATTGTTAGTTTAGGTTTTCAAGTAATTCAAAATGCATGAATGATTAAAATTCAAAAGGCATTTTGAAAATTTTCTCATTTTCAAAATTTACAAATTTTAAAATCTGCGTTGTTGACATCAAAAATCAAAAATTTATTTAGCAAAAAAGAAAGCCAAAATTTAAAAGATGTAATATATTTAAATTTGAAAGATAAATGACTTCAAAAATTCAAAATTTTAAAATCTAAATTAATTAAGTGAATTTGAAATTCATCTTTGATTTCCTTATACGGGAGTATATATACTGCTCCTCCTGATTTTATTGCTTGTAACTTTATTTCTGAGGAATTTTAATATATGCAAGTGAGTTTTTTCAAAAAAAAAAGAAAAACATTAAAAGAAAATATAGAAACACGTAAATAAGAAACAAGGTGCGTATATAGTAAGTAAGCAGAGATGTTCTAAAGTTCAAAATCCGATCCGATACATTCCGGAGAAAAACTCGATCAGCAAAAATTTGTTTCAGTTTGGCTTGATTCGTGAGTCTTATACGAATTTTCTATTTAATATAAAATTTGGCCCGACCTGAATTGTGAAAAACTCAAATAAAATCTCGAAACCCATTCGAATTTTTAAAAGATCGTCAAAAGCCCAATTCGGGCGGATAAAACTCCAGTTTTTGGGGAAAAACGGGATAAAAACCCGATTTTTCATAAATAACATCTAAAATTTGTAATACTTTTAATAATTTTAAAAATATTAATATATAAATTACAACAATTTGAAAGCAGCCGCCGCCTCTCCCATCAATCCATCCTCCGATCTTCCCCACAATATTCTAACCCCTTTTTTATTTTATCCAATTTTCAATAAAAATTGATCCAAAATCAAACATCTTAGAATTTATTTCTCAGATCTATCTTGATTTTGAGTCCGTCTACTAAAATTACTAAAATAAAAAATACATTGAGATTCAAATTCTCCTCCTTAACATCATACCAAAATTTGGTGTTATTCCGAGGTCTTTGAATTTTGGTTTTTCGTCTCGTCTTTTGGCGTGAGTCTCACCTTTTGGCGTGTGTTTGTTTTTATGTTGGTATGGGTTTTGTTCCAGACTACTTTGAAAAGGATTTTTGTGGTTTAGTGGGAGATCTGTAATTCATGCATTGAATTTGGGTTGGTGTCGGATATTGCAAGAGCTTACTTTTCACAACTAAAATTTGTTCATTTTATGAGATATTTCACTTTCGGCATGTCTATAGCTGGTTTTCGGCATGTAGATAGCTGGGGTGTTTCTGAACATTGGGCTACAGGTGGTGCGTACGTGAAGGTCATTTGCGATATTACTGGTTCCAGGATTGGTGCAGGTTTGATTGATCGGGAAGCTACTCTAGTCTTTTTTAATTTGAAGAATTTTAAAATTCATGATGTAAAACAGTCTGCAAACATAAGCGACTATTTCGTTGGCTTGTTTATTTATTTACATTCAGATCGTAGTATCAGTTCAGGGGTTTGTCCTGGCTGTGATTTGTTTGATGCAAGTTAATATAATTCCTTGTTCGCCAAAAAAAAAACCCAAGATTTTTATGGATAGAATTTTAAAATATTTAATACTTTAATTACTTTTAAAAATATTAATATATAAATTAAAAAAAGCATGGAAAACTTGGCCCTACTCAATCTAATTTTCTGAAAAATTCAACCCAATCCAATTCTAAAAAAATCCAATATTTAAAATCCGGATAAAACTTGATCCGAAAGCTTTGTCTACATCTTTAATACAACCTTAGAAAAAAAAAAAGGCACGTAAACAGTAATAAGGAGCAAATAACGCATATCAGAACTCCGACCCGACCCGACCCGAGAAACTGCTTGAACCAATTGAAAAATAATCAAGTTTGTAATAACAAAGCCTTGCTTAAACCCTTGCAAACGCACCCTTACAATCTTCTGGAAATTCTATACACACACTGGTATGTATGTATGTATTCATAACTTTGTGTGCACTCTATTATACAAATCTTATATGCACTTTATTATTCTGTTTTTGTGTTTGGTTAGGGTTTCCTGAATTACATTACAATTAGATTATAATGGATGAACTTGTAATTAGGGGATTATTGAATTTGGTTGATTCTAGTAGTAATAGTCGTTCCTAATCCTACTCCTGGTATCGAAAAACAAATTGATTAATTATTTGGTATTGTAAGTCATCATCCCGGATTGCGTAAACAAGTATAAATTAGTAAGAGCAGATAGTAGTAAAATTTTAAGTATGAAAGCTATTGCAATTGTTTAATTGTTTTTATACAAGTATCGTAAAAAATTATAATAATGTGGTGGTTCTGGGAGTGTATGACTTGTGAGCAGGACTTGCGGAATTGAAATGTTGATCTAGGGAAGTGTTTAAGCAATTGCTGTATGCCACTTCTGATCATAGGCATTGTGTTTCTTTTTTTAATTAGTTTTTTTAATGTTGAAGTTTTGATAATGCAGAAACACAGCAGCTATGGGAGTTATAGATGAGGGATCTATCTCAGGAGTTCTACCTAGTACTAAGTTATTTGCAGTTCACTACCCTGGTTACCCTTCATCAATTACACGAGCTGTGGAAACTCTTGGCGGGACTGATGGTATTGTTAAGGTATGGAACCATAATGCTTTTAGTATAAGTAGCTTTGAGATGCAGTTACGGAGTTTTTGTTTCATTCACAAGTTAATTCTCCGCAGGGTTAGTTTTGTGAAGTTACTATAATGTAACCATGGTAAACATGTATTTTTGGTATTATGTTTTTTTCTATGAAAGCTCAAGACGATTTGTGAGCTATATACCAAATTTTTGTAAATGTCAGTCAATCTTCTTTTGTTTGGCCTTTTTGTTCCTATTTTTTGGCTTGTTGCATGAAGCTTGTTTTCACTATTAGCTATTTAGCTGACTCTTTCTTTGGTCTGTTCCATGAAGCATGTTTTCACTATATTAGCTGAAGACCTGTTAATTGAGTAGGTTCTTAGATATTTGATACGCTATACTAATATTTCATTTCTAATTTTTCCGCTACTAGATGAGGTGATTGATTAAATGTAATTCTAGGAGTTGGAGAGTAATATATTCCTTCTTCATGGGTGTTTCTATGCATGCATAGTGATAGTGGTTGGTTTGGTGAGATGCATAAGTGTCCAATTGTTGATTTTCCCGAGAGTGATTTTTTTCTCCACTATCTTAATAATTGTTTCTCTCAGTAAGACATATTATTGTAATCTTGTTCATCTTTGTTTTCTTTAAGAATCAAGACCTATAGGTTTTCTGCATGGTTTTTGGCAATATGAAAGAGGAACAGTAGTAATATAGACTAGATCTTGTAGTGAAAAGAAATGGGTAAGATGCTAAACCTTGTGACATTACTTATATGATTGTTATTGATATGCAATGTCTGTGTGATTTTAAGTAGTTCATCAATAAAACCTTTTCACTGTCACCTGCTAGTTTTACTGTGGATTTCTTGCAGGCACGTAGTTCACAACTAAACAAGTTAGAGCTTCGTTTTCGTCCTGAAGATCCATATTCACATCCTGCCTTTGGAGAACTTTACCATTGTAATAGTTTTCTGCTCAAGATATCAAAAAATGGAGTAGGGGAAACTTCAAGTTCTGTTGACATGGAAAATACTTCTACGTCCGTATTAGCAGATTCCAGTAATCAACACCCCAAAATTAGCTTCCCAGAATCCTTAGAAACAGAACATATTGATCAAAATAGAAGTGAGTCAGTTTCTGCTTCTGCAACTGTCAAATCGCAGGCATCTGAAGAAGTGCAAGGAAATCTTTGTGCTGACATTGTTGCTCAAGTTACGGAATCTTATCATTTTAATGGTTAGAATGACTTGTTGTAATTTATTAATTTCTGCTTTTTTCCCTCCAAAGATCTTAGTTAATCTTTAAATGGTTCCACAATTTTATTTCTCATATATACGTGTTTCAGGAATGGCAGATTATCAACATGTTCTTGCTGTTCATGCTGATATTTCACGACGAAAGAAGAGAAAATGGGCAGATGTGGATCCCCAATTTGGTTTGTATTATTATTGATGTGATATTTGATTTGTTTTGTTCTTTGTAGTATAAACTTTAATATATATATATATATATATATATATATATATATATATATATATATATATATTTCTTTAGAGAAGCGTGGTCTTTTGGATGTGGATCAAGAAGATTTGATGATGTTAGTCCCGCCACTTTTCTCGCCAAAAGATATGCCTGAGAAATTAGTGTAAGATACTTTAAATTTCCTATTTCTTTACTTTATGAATCTTGCAGATGCTCCTATGTCTTGTTGCCATTTGGTCGTAGTCAGGTGGATCTGAAATTCAGTTGCTAATAATCGTGGTGATGAATTTTTACAGAGCATTCACTGTCAATTTCACAGTTTTGGGATATATATTTCGAAATTTGTAAGGATAATTTACAACCGACTGAATACAGATTCTTGATTTGGGTTTGTGTTGGGCGGGTTTGTAGTAATATTACCTAAGGTGTTGTATCACTGTCTTGGTTCTGGCATGTCATGGACATGAATTGTGCCTTGTTGGTTGTTTGGTAGGTGTTACTATGTCAACAAAAGAAGCCCGTGGGTTCAATAAACTGGTGCCTGTGTAAACAAATTTTTTAGGATTGACGAATGCCAAAACTCCTTGTTTTTCTTAGTAGATCATAGTTAGTATAGAGGAACCACACATGCTGACCGTTTTAAGGGAATATTGTAATTTCTTTCTTGTGATACACGAGACCTAGTCACTTAGAATTCACCTTATTTAGTGAAGAAATTACTATACCGATGTTTATTAAAATACCATATGAGAGGTTCTTATATAACCACATTAAAAAGCCAAGGAAACTCCTATTAAATATAAACTCATAAATAAAGTCTAATGTCTTACCCAAATGTATAAGGGGAGGTCTGGTAAAAACTTTGTTAAGATAGGAAAGAAATTTTTTTAAACTTGTTGGACCTTAGTTATATATATGTTTTGAACTGGGTACCGTGAAATTTTTGAAATTAGTTAAAAGACTATGACCTCTTAATTAAAAATTATATAATGGTGGCATTTTTGAAATTAAGTGAAACTTTTCTTACTGAGAAAGACATATGCAATTAGGGTTCAGCACATGTGATAGAAAAGAACACAGTGGCATTTTGTAAATAACTGGAACTTTCTATATAGTTGTTGGAAGCATACTTGTGTTGAAGCGTAGGTATATAAAGATTTTAACAATGTGACAATTAAGTATCAAACAAACCATGTTAAATAATTTCATTTACAATTCTTTACCTAACTTTGGAACAGGTGAATGCCGGAATAATCATTGAAATTAAATGTAACTTGTTAAGCTCTCAAACATAGCTACACGTGTGTAAGATTCAACACATATTTAATTAAGATTCATCTTGTTGGAAAAAGTTTCTAAGTTTCTAGTCGATCCAGTCCCTGTATGTATATAATATCTCAACATACCTGTGTTTCGAACTAGGAAGGATAAATCCAAAATTGCAATCTATGGGAACTGTAATTAGGTTCTTTACTCTGTTTATTCTTTTAATCTCTAGTCTGTGTATGGCAATTCTGTAAAAACCAAAGAGAGCATCCC
Source organism: Saposhnikovia divaricata (assembly GCA_036435485.1). Taxonomy (NCBI): domain Eukaryota; kingdom Viridiplantae; phylum Streptophyta; class Magnoliopsida; order Apiales; family Apiaceae; genus Saposhnikovia; species Saposhnikovia divaricata. The sequence goes on from CM071599.1 coordinate 214,022,362, forward strand.
AAGGCTTTGTACACATTAACTGGTGGATATGGTTGGATGATGCGAAATCGTGGTCTCATTTTTCGGTTTTTGTCCCTTCTTATTTTCTCATCTCAGTTTAAAATCATCAATGGAAGTGACTTTGAAGCAGAAGCAAGTGAGAGTCGCACAACAACAACACCGCTGGGAGGTAATCTTCAGATTGTTAAGATTTATATTTTCCTTAAGTGCTTGCTTGCTTAAGCAGTAACTGCAGATATCACTGCTTTCTTTGATTGTTTGTGTCTTGATGCATTTATATTTTGTTTGTGTTGTATCAGGTTTGTAGTACGCCCATTGAGCATGCAAGTACCTTATTTAACCACTTTCTAATCTGAATGCGATGCTCTACTTGTCCTCTGGGCCCAAATAAATTTTAGCACTTAGGTTCCTTTTTACTGGCTGTATGCTGGTCTATGCATGGTTGCATATTGATATATTAAAAATTGATTATTCGTTATTCCATATTTATAAATAATGATAAATTGTTTGCAACTAAGATAATTATTTTTTATAAATATGTTAGTAGATGAATGTTAGGTAGTAATTACAAATTAGGATTAGTTTTCTTTTATTAGGATTTTTACATGTTCTCCATGTATTAGGATATCTATACACACAATTGTAATCATCAATATTAACAGAGTTGAATTATATGATATTAGCAGAGTTGAATTATTTTAGGAACCAAATCTGAGGATTTTATTGTCTTTACTACAGATTCTCTGAGGATCCCTGTGTTTTTACTCTTTTTTCACCGTTATCATACATCAAGTGGCATCGGAGCCGAATTCTTGTGATTTGCGTCACCAAACTTGCAAAAGCTTATTCAAAAATCATAACTGGTCTGCCCTACCCTACCTTTGTCAACCGACAAATCATGCCACGTTGTTCCCTGGAAATTTCTTTAGCAAGAACTACCTAAATAGCCTTTCTATTGTCCTGCATCACATATAACATTTGGTAGAGCTATGTATACCTGTTTCAGATTATGCATAGAGAACTCAATTGTTTAACTGTGTTTTTCCTACTACAGGCCTTTTTCTTAGTTAATTGTGGTGGTAAAAGCTAAATTGTCAGCATACTGCGTCATAAATTTTGTTTATTCTTTTTTAATTCAAACTACAAAAAATTGTAGTGTAATGTTTCTCATTTATATTTTCCTTCAATTATTCCATAAGTTGTGGACATTTGTACTTCTCCAGTTCAGTTAGAACTAAGGTTATCTGTCTTCACCATTCATTATTAGCAATACAGCATATCTTGTGAGACTTGTATACATATCTGACACATTGCATTTTTTTATACAGATGGATATAGAGCCAGGTCTTGCCTTGGACTTTGACAGTGATATCCTAATTTTCTTGTCTGATACATACTTCTACCTTCTCCCTGCTACATTGCCTGACCTCAGCTGAAATATATGTAGTAAATAGTATTTATACTGCCACATTGCTTGAACTCAGCCGAAATTTATGTAGTAATTACTGCTCGGTAAGAACTGGGGTTTATGACACTTTTTTAAGACATAATAGTTATATTCTTTCCAATGCATTTTTTCATGCCCAAGTGGAACAAGTCAAAAATATGTTTCATTTCCATCAACTTTATCTCATCAAGCATAGACTATGGTACTGTTTAAGTCCTTACGGATTATGCTCACCTTTCTCCATAAATTTTTTTCTTGGAATTCCTAAATTTAGAGTGCTTTTCTATCAAGCGTGATATCCATTTTACAGTAAAGATTCATGAGTTTTTATGCAATTTGCTGATGTGACCTACAATGAGGTGTGGACAAAATCTTGATTAGATTAATTACATGTCTTAGCTTGGCATATATCTAGCTTTCTTACGTTTTAGACTTTCTATCCTTAACGATCATACATGTCCCGAGAAAAGTAAATTGGGAGAACTACTTGGCAAAAAGTTCTGAGCAATGGCAGTGGCAGATGGCTGTCTGTAATTTGTTTGATGAACGTCCTATATGGAAAAAAGATTCACTTGCTGAACAGTTACATGATAAAGGACTGCGGATTGGAGACAACATGCTTAGAAGGTGATCTGGATTATCACTTCTTTAATTATAGAACTTGTAATGGCTGTGATTATGTATAAACAGCGATTAATGATTCTTATACTGATATTCTAGCCGGTCCTTTGTTTCGTGTTTCAGGCTTCTGTATCGAGCAGCTTACTATTTTTCCAATGGGCCATTCCTTAAGTTTTGGATCAGAAGAGGATACGATCCTCGTAAAGATGTAGAATCACGAGTGTAAGTGTTATGCCTAAATAAAGAGTAACAATGTAACATATCAAAATACTACTTTCTTCGGTCATCGTTGATCATTTTTTGTAATTCAAAATGTGGGATCTCTTAACTGTTATGTTCTGCAAGAATGCTGGAGAGGATTTATGATTTTATTATCATGTAGGTGAATTAATGTAGAAATTGTTAAATTCTGTCTTCATAGGTTTTATATCTTTAAAATATTTAAAGCTTTACTTTCTTATAGGTTTTGGTTTATAGTTTATACAGTTTATTACTTCACATGATATAGCAAGCCATTATGGTAAACTTCAAGGATGTCAACAAAGTTATTGTTGTACATTTATTTGTTGTTATACTCTGTATTTTGTAGAGCTGAATATTAAATTATGAAGAGTGAACTGGTATGATTAATGGTAAGAAACACATTACGCCTAATGCCTTTAAATTGTATGTTGAAATACCATCATATCCAAACTGAGTTGGGACTACTGGTTTCCTACTGAAACTTGTTCTTACTTCTGTAAGTTGTGTTTTGCAGATATCAAAGGATAGATTTTCGAGTGCCACCAACATTGCGAAGCTATTGTGATGCTAACATTACGTAAGGAATGTTGATAAAATAGTGCTTTTTAATCATCTGAATAACTCTTGTATTTAGTATGTGACTTTGCCCGTTAAACAGATTACAGAAACATCCGTGCATGTTATTAAGCTCTCTTTGATGATTCTGAATCAGTATAGGCATATAAGGATGGAAAAAAGCTCATCTTTAACTTCGTCATGTGTGTTAATGGGTCTCATGTTTTCTTGATTTTCTACTTTGAGGAACTAGTAAAACGAAACAAAGCAGATCAACAGGAGATTTGGCATTTTTAGCTTTATCTAGTTTCAATCAGTTTCACCACAAGTTTTTAATTTCTAAGAGAGTAAAAACTTCAAGTAATGGTCTTTGTTGTTAATAATTGAAAAAAGCAATGCGAACATATGGAAGGAGATAGATATACTATACTTTTATGTTAAGAAATTTGCTAATATAAATAAGTCATTAAGAGGCAATGTGCATGTATCCCTCTTTCTTAGCACAAGTTGCTCCTAAATTGCCCCTATTTAGTAATAACCAATGATTTGGAAGTTTGATGTTCCTGCTTACGGTTTATGTATAATTATGTTTTTTCTGTTATTTACATAAATATCTGCAAATTACAACCCACTATCACTTTTATTTTGTGCAGGTCGAAGCATAGATGGAGTGATATAAGTTCCTTTCGGGTTTTTCCTTACAAGTGTCAAACTTCCTTGCAACTTTTTGAACTTCTCGATGATTACATACAAAAAGAAATTAGAAGTGCTTCAACTCAACCAACTTGCAGTGTGAGTTATACATATTAATTTTTTACGAAATTTATATATGTCTATATATGTGTTTTGTTTTATAATTAGACAAAAAGCTTGCAACAATATATGTCTTATTGACTGAGTTCTTTTTATATATTTATTAGTAATAGTTGTTTCGATCTCCGGTTTGCATGATTCCAATATTACTCGAGCAAATATATATTTGTATGATGATTAAAATTTATTAGACAGAAAGCTTGACCACTGTGTGTGGGTGCTTTTATCAGGGCTGTGCAGGTTAAGTTGTAACCCGAAACTTGTAAAGGAGCTGTTGATTCTTTCCTTATGTCCACTTTTATAGTTTGGGGGATTACCTGTCTTACTTGAGCTTGTATTATTTCTTTTTGTCAAAATAACTTTTCTTCTCTATGTGCAGTTTTAGATATTTTAAATAGGTCTTCTGTCAGCAATTTATTAGTAGCAAGTCAGTCTCAGGTGTATAGATATTCATACTATTGATTTGCAGTTGGCGACAGGATGGTTCTCGTCACGTGTGCTTAACACATTGAGATTACGAGTCGCGGTTAGGTTTTTGGAAATTTATCCTAAAGATGGTGCAGAATCATCTCTCAAAAATGCCTCTACCCGATTCGAGAAGTCAAAGAAGATGCAATTTATTGTCAAAGACCAGAGACCCAATGATGGACATAAAGAAGTTGTAAAAGGTTTAGTACAAAATCTCTTCACATATATTTATATAATGATATATTTGCAACTGAACATATCCGTAAATTCTTCCTCCTATCCCAAATTCTTGAATATCCCCAAGCATTGATATAACTCAATAGGTGCCCAACTCATGACCAAATGGTCATAGGTTTGACTCTCTCATCCGACATGCCGTGGGTCATTTTCTAGAAACAGCCTCTCTACTTACTTGAGTAGGGGGTAAGGCTGTGTACATCCTACCTTTCTCATACCCTGTTCTTTAAGAGGGATAAGTCACTACGTCCTTTTTCCCATCTATTATATATATACTATGGCAACATGTCATATTTTATTCAAGTGCAATTTACAATTATGCTCTCTACTTTACTAAGGTTTTACAGTTACGCCTCCTAAAATTTAATTTTACAAAAATATCAATATTTTTAAAATGCTGAAAATTGTACCCATGACATCAAAATCCCGATTCTAATGATTTTAAGGAATATCATTGTACTAGATGCCTATTTGGTTGAATCCCTTCAAGGTAAAATATGTATTTTGCTCATGTGTCACATCTTATTCACATATTATATGTCAGTTTTATTTTTTGATTTTTTGAATAAAACTCCTAAATAAAATAATGATTGTTTCTCAAGGGTCCAATATTATTCATATAACCCGTGTCGATTTTTTTTTTTTTTTATAAATTTATATATCTCTATATAGATATAAAAATTCATGGGTTTACTCTATTAATAACTTGTATTAATTTATGTAATGTAAAAGTTAGAAAATGAATATGAATATGAATCTTACATAGAATCGGTAGAGGGTTGTTGGACAATTTTTTTTATTACTCTAATTATTTATAAAAACACTTGGTCCAATTTGAGTGCATGCATACAACTCCACTCAACTTTAAAACTTCAATAAAATACCAAACTTTCAAGATGTGACGGAAATCACAATGAGGGCTTAAAGTTGCACTTGAAGTTATATTTGCCTATTGCAATTATTTAACTGACCTTTTTAACTTAGGGAACCACCCTTAGCCTCTTACGCTAAGTAAAAAACTGATGGACCAGGGAAACCACCCCTAGCCTCTTACACTTCTCCAATCTATAAACAAGTTTATTAACAATTAAAACATTTCACTTTTCAGTCCTTAAACTCACTGATAACAGATCAGCCCAGTATAAGAATTTTTTTAAAAACATCTTTAAATAATTAAGCCTTTTTAATGAGCAACAATGAAAGATTAACAGGTAAAAGAAGATATTAAATATGTAGACTTAAATAACTGCAAAATCATTTTCATCGACAAGAATGTATGAAGTTATTCGAACAACGTCGCAGATTTCCTCACCACAAAAAAATTAAAAAAAAATAGATATTGAATCATCAACACACAAATACGGTAAACACGACCAACAAAAATAAAAAATTATACAAAATAGAGCATTTCTGGCCTTCCACGAGTAGTGAAGCTAGTTCATTGTAATAACTGGGTATTCATTTTTAGAGTATTTTATTGTTCACAAACATTTCATATACCATGCTAAATTTTGGTTTGGAAGCGTGATTTATCATTTAATTTCTACTGATTCTCCCTGTTTAGTGTTGCGGATTGGTCTAGATTTCTTAATCATATTACATCATGCTACTTATGTTATTACAATATTTTTTCTTATGATTTCGTGATTCGATGCTTATATGTAATTTAAAACCACAATTTTGCAGAAATTGCTGTTTTAATTAACAAATGTGTAATATGTTGCTATAAACCTCTGGAGCATTCATCGCTCGTGGACTCTATCTTGTAAAATATTATAACAATTGATTTTCTGTTGCAGAAGGAGTTGATAATGAAGAAAAGGAATTGAATGATGACGACGAGGAGGAAGAAGAGGAGGAAGAAGAAGATGATGAAGTCGAAGATGACATAGCTGAAGACGAGTTCAATACATACGATGAACTTGACTTGGTAAACTAGGGCCTCCCTTTGTTAGCTTCCAAATGTTTAACAATCGTTCTTTAAAATATGGACATTCTTCGTTTGTTCATTTTGCCTTCCTGCTAAAAAATATATGTTTTATTCCCTTTTACAGGCTGGTGACTCTTCTCTGCAACCATCTTCATGTATCCTTTGTGATACTATTTACTAGTTCTACTTGTAACTGAACAGCATTTTTCAGTTCGGTAAAAATTATACGATGTAGTCATTGTAGGTGTCTGGTGTCATAGGAGTTCCAAAATATTCATACAACGGTTATCGATATGTATATTTCCTAATTTAAAGGAGCGGGTTACTGTGAGTGTGTTACAAGTGTGCATCCTCACGTAGACTTTGTAAGAGCCACAAGGGTATCCTAAATAGATCATCAAGAGTAAAACCCAAGCCTTACTATCAAGTGAACAGAGTTCAGAGCCGTCTTGGATCACATTAAACTATCAAAAACCGTTAGCAGGGAGAAACCACATTCCTGAAGGGGGTAACCCATTCAAAAATTTATTGTTGGTACTTGGTACTAATTACTGGTGTTGCACCCTCAACCTCCTGATAACTTCCAAAAGATGCAAAGTACCACTAGGTGGAAGCCTTTTGCTTTTGGGTCACTTGAGTGAGGCCAGACTCGGTTTAACATTTAAATACACAAAAGAGGCTTTCGGGAAGGGGTAGCCAGAATCAGTTCAAATCATTTGGGATTGTGGTGGGTTATTTGAATTGGAAAAAATCTGTAGATGATTCGGTGAGGAGCTGCAATATTCCATATCGTGTCCTTTGAACTTCATTGTCAGTTTACTGACGCACTTCTGGGTTCTGTCAGATTCATTTGGTTTGGTGTTTAGCCGTAAATGGTTGAAATGGTTTGTTTTTAAATTTTACAATTAAGTCAATTCTGTGTAGGCCCCGCAGGCACTTAAAAGCACCCCTTAGATACTCTTTTCTGTTTATCAGACAAAAATGATTAATGGTTGTGCTATATTAAAAGTTAACAGGGAGTGACATCTTTTGAAGTCTAGAAACTGTAGCATAGGGAATTGTTCTCTGTATCTAAGTGTGGTCAAGATGTTGCTTTATTGCGGAAGTTTGCGCAAGACTGTACCTTGTTCTCAACTTGCTCAGGAGACAGCTTGGTCATACCAGTAGTCATGTGTGATATTGCTCTGGTACAGTTTTCCTTTTATATACTTTTGCTTGACAGATTAGGAGTTATTTGAGGTATTTGGCGTTGGTTACTTGTCCAGCCATTTCTTATGGCAGTTTTTTGGTTAAGTCTCATCATCAGATTTCTTCCTTTAGTAGTCTTCATATCTTACTGCTATAGTTTATTTATGTACTACACTCTCTTCATTTGTAAGTTTCTTAAGCAATGCATCATGGATAAATGCTGAAATAATTATTGTCAGTAGTCCATCCAATTTACTTTCGGTAGAATGTAAATTGTACGTCCATGCGAGAATTCCTATATGTTTCTTAGATACAGGGCAGCAAAACATTTCAAAGGACTACTTGCAGGAGCTCTTCGGTAGTTTTCCAGTTAGTGACGGTGGTGGTGTAATGCCAGACGCTGCTAATAGCGATGATGAGTTCCCCATATATGAGCAATATAGTGATATAAATTACTCAACTGATGAAGAATACTAAATCTTCATACACTGAACTACTGAAGTGTTTCTGTGGAGGCATTTTTCTGTAAGCTCTCTATATTCCTTTACTTATTATAGAACATTGTCTACTCGTCCGGTACCACTGTAGGTTTATAAAGAATAAGGGTCACACTTTCCTAAAAGGATATCTTGACATGGTAACAAGCACACACTTAATTTCTTTTTAACTTTATTAAATATAATCTGTTAAGATTCTATATTTGCATTATTAATAATAATGTCTACTGGCTGTTTTCAAAGAAATTAAACTCCAAATTTTATAATCAAAAGTGTTTCTTGAGCATGCTTTTTTTAATTGTTGATAAGTGAACATACTCACACACCTACTTTGCCTTTAACAAGGCTTAAATCCTCAACCTCCCATAAAGGGGGCGGAGGAAGATACCGGTAGGACCCCATGCTCTGAAAACACAAACTTGCCTTGATAACAGTATCACAGCCTCTTAACATGTGTGTTTTTACTGGAGACCTTGTTAAACAACCACATGTGTACGAGATCTTGACAAGCCCGGTAAGTGACATCTGCATGTCTGTATATGTACTTAGCTATGACTATCAATTTACATATTCTAAGTAGTATTGATATATATGTTTACATCTTTCAGCTGAAGCTGTAAACGGTTACCAGCAATATATGTTTACATCTTTCAGCTGAAGCTGTAAACGGTTACCAGCAAATCAGCCCTTGAACTTGGTGTCAATACAAAGCCTGATACGGTGATTGTCATGATCGAGTGAATGAGTTTTATTTTTCTTGTCCAAAATTACTTTGATTAGTGTAAAAATTGTAATTTGTAGGTTTTCTTATTTCAGAATAACAATTTTAACTTAACTCGTTCTATATTTTTTCGTAAGGACCTTGTGACCATATTTTAGAAACTCTCTTGATAAGCATTGAAGTTTAAAGGTCGTCTTCTACCCTATTTTTAGTTTAAAATCGATGCCATTGATTCGAATTTCTGGTTTATGAAATTTTGTTATTAACATTACATTGGACGCAAAGTGCAACATTTATGTAATTTAGATAGACCTAAACTGACAACGCTGTTGGTTTGAATAGTTAATCCATAGGCTATATTATTATATCGCTGTCAATAATTGGTTTGCTGAATCACTAAATAACTATTTGATAGAAATTGTGAATTGAATCAATTTTTAATTAGAAAAATACAAAAAGAAAGTAAACTATTAGAGTAAAAGTATCATATGAAAATTATAAAAATTAAAATAGTTATTCAAAAAAGTACTTCAGCCTTCAGGTGACATTTTAATTTTGAGTAAAATTTTTGTAAACTTATTATACGAAAACACGCTTTCTTTTCCTTTTAATTGTTACACAAACACTTTGTTTTTTTCACATAGGGATGTTGGTCCTATCTATTATAATTTAAAAGGAAATGGTCCTAAATATCACAGCTCATTCTAAGTCTAAGACACAGTTGGATATTTTTTAGACACAGTTGGTTGTAACATTTTGGATTTTTTTTTTTTTACCGCATGATCGCGCAACACTTTCGAGGGAGAACGCTACTTGAAGTGGCATTTTTCGAAGGGGAGGGGTGAACGGCACATCAAGTGATGTTTAAGTGTTTACCTTTTTTTTTCTTTTTGCTAAATGTGTATTTACAACTTTTTTTTTGCTAAATATATAATACCCCAATATTTTTGTTAATTATTTAATTATTAATATTTGTAAAATATGTGTTAAAATATATTTATCTATATTATATTCTAAAAATATCTAGAAGTTAGTGTTGGAGTCCTAATTGAATTCTATAGCGATATTGATAAGTATTGTTAGTTGTTAGATAATATTTCTAATATCTTCTCTTAGTCCAAGATACTTATCTTAGCAGGCCTATAAATATTAAACTGTATATTCATGTTGGGGTATAGCCGCGTACAGTAGTCATCACAGGTGCATATCAAATCTATTGTTAATTCTTTAGTTAGCATAAGCACTACATTTTCGATTAATAAATTATATATGTACTACTTGTTCACCTGCCGGGGCTAGGGAAACCAAGTCCTAAGCTGTTGCGTGCTTACTTAGTGTCTTGTACTAAAATAAGAAAGGTATGTTAGTTTATTGTGAAAGCTTATATATATAAGATGTCGATTTTATACCATATTGATTTAATTTTACATATTTATTTTCGGTATTGCGTTGCCTGCTTATACTCTCTACTTTTGGATCTCTAGTACACATAATTGTAAGTTTATTTCTCTTTAATTAGTCTATTTATATGTACTGCATTTACAAGATATTGACTCGTATGCTTTTATATTTTATTTTGTTCTAATAATTTTGGCAGAAATATGTGTATTATAATTTGTCATGAGTATCATTTTTATTGATTTCCTATTATTTTAATATTGAGTGTATCATGTATTCCCTTTAATTTATTTTCCTTCGATGTTTGCGATTCTCAGATTATTGAATTTTAGGGTAACATGTTATCTGCATGTTTCTACAGTGAAGCTTGGGTGATACTACCATTGTTAGTTCATGAATATGATTTGTGGTTTTTATCATAACTATAATATTTAATTCTAGTATTGTTAGTTTATTTAATAAAATTGATTTATCAATCATCTTTGTATAATTGGCTGAGTAGCTATATTCTACTTGTCATATGAATTTATTGTGTCACTTGATTATTATTCTTTAATTGAACTTATTATTTTATTGTTATTATTAGTTTTCGATGACTACATCATATTCCAGTTAGATTGTTACTAAAATATGGTTATCTTATTTTGTGGCCTCAGGAACATTTTCTGGTGGTACGGTACTGACAGTACTAGCTAATACTTGCTAAATGATTTACTTATTAATTTATTCTTATTTGGTATTATATTAATTATTTGTCATTTATTAACATTTGAATCTGTTGCTTTTGATTTAATACATTAGAATGTGGTTTACTGGTTTCGGGTAAAATGTCTGAGCTAGTTTGATCACATTACTATTTTATTACTATTTTGGTGGACACTAATTCACTTAAAGCCTATAATCATCGTGTAATTATTTATTAGCATATTTAAATTAGTATTTGGATTTTAATTTAATTTTGTATATATTAATATACCAAAATATTGTACTTCGATACTAATATATGGCTATGAAATTCGTTTCTAGATTCGAATAAGGACTGTTAGCGGTACACCTGATTTCAGATATTTTACAGTTAGCTCAATATTCATATCAGGTACGAATTCTTGGTTCTCTCTTTTTAATTTATAAATATTTGTTAAATTTATTGTGGATTCGTTTTATAAAATTGTGATCCTATTGTACTCCGTGTGTACCTAATTGTACACATTCTCAGTTTCATTTCGAATTCCTTATTTTTGAATTTATTGTTGCCTTGACTCGTATATATTGTTTTATTTCGCATTTTCTTGCGACATTGTTTATTTTGCTTCGTTTCGTGCAACGAGTCAAGCAACCTTTGTAACCTATTTGTTGGGCTCTTAGACCGATCTGTGTGGGTTAATCACAGACAATGTTCACATGGAGTTCGGAGTAAAGGTGAACTAGGCACCTACTCGTATCGGTGGGTGAGTATACGAGCGCGTCTCTGGGGTATGAGATGTGACTAGATCATGATCGCTATTGTATTGTTGGGATGTTTTATACATTCCTTATTTCTTCTTCTGGATTACCGAAGAAGGAACCATTGTCCTGTACTTCGCTGGTGATTGGAGTTAGCGAGTATAGTTTTGTGTAAGAGACCCATATTGTACCCACCTTACTTGCTATTCGGCCTTATTTTCAGTTTCATTGTTAACCTAACTGTTTTAAATTATTATCCTGCTGATTCGTTTAACATCGATAATTGTTTCGAAAATATATTGTTGATCTCTATATCATCTTTCGTTGTATCTTTGTGTTAGTAAGACACCACCCACTCATATTTAAATTTCATATTTTATTTAAATATTATTCGTATTGAGCATTTGGCTCACTCTTTATTGTTTCTTTTCCGCAGGTAAATAGGGGTAAAGCGGGAAGAGTGATGAGTGCCACCCAGTCATTAGTAGATCTTTGGCTTAGTGATTTATTGATTATGAGAACTCATTTTATTAGTTTCGAACATTTCTAGTATCGTTACTTTGGATATTTAGATCACGTACTTTTATTTGGATGATTGACATTGGTTTATTGCGGTTTTATATGATTCAGAATTGTTTAAGATGTAGCCTTATTTGTTATTATAGTAGGGTGTTACAAAGTTGGTATCAAAGCTAAGGTTATAGATTCTGTAGACTGTCCTTTAGGCATTGACCTGTGAGTTTTGGGTTGACTTCGCATGGGTAGAATTATGACTTTTAATATCGACCTGTGATATGATTGTTTCGTATGTGCACTCACGAAAATTTTTACAGAATGCCGCCAAGGAGATCTAATACAAACCAAAACACTGGGGGAAATGTTACTCAGCAAATTGTGATGGATCAAACCACTTTTATGAATATGGTGCAGCAGGTGGCAGCTCAGCAAACACAGAATCCTGGTGGTAACACACAGAATCAAGAAGGCCAGACTATGTTTGATCGTTTTATGAAACAAAGGCCTAACTGCTTCAAGGAGGCTAAGACCCCCATGGATGCTGAAGCGTCAATATGGAGAAGATCTTTCGGGTACTTAACTGTTCTGAGCTGGAAAAGGCTCGTTTTGGCATTTACCGTCTTGAGGGGGATGCTAGCATTTGGTGGAAGTCAGTGGTGGCTTCCCACGCAGCTGGATACGAGAATACTGTCACTTGGAATGTTTTTAAGGCACAGTTTGATCAGAGGTACTTTCCTGCCAGCATTCGTGAGGAGTATGTTCGGGAATATCAAAGCATAACTCAGAAGGAGGATGAATCTGTGGCGGACTTTCAGATCAGGTTTCAGAGGTTAGCTGGCTATGCACGGTCCGTTGCTGGTACAGAGGAAGATAAAATCATGAAGTTCAAATGGGCTCTGAAGACTTCGATCCGTAATCACATCATAGCTAACCGCTACACTACTATGGACAGTTTGGTAGACAGTGCCAGAGACCAGGAGCTTCATCAGACTGATTTCCGTAAACATAGAGACTTGCAGAACCAGAAAAGGAAGAGAGAAGATGATTCTTCTAGATTTCAGAAAAATGGAGGAGCTGTAGGCAGGTTTAAACAGAATGAGCAGAGGTATAACACTCGTTTTCAGCAGAGGAATGGAAATCAGGGTAACCAGCAGAACAGGTCAGGGACTCAAGCTGGGAATCAGAATGGAGGAAAATCTAATTGTGAGCATTGCGGGAAGATGCACAGTGGTGTCTGTTATTGGCTTACTAGATCATGCTTCAACTGTGGCCAGAAAGGCCATACTATTCGAGATTGCAAGGTGCCATTGAAGAAATCTGCGGACCAGAATGATCAGAATGGGAAGAATAATCAGAAGAATGGTGGACGTGTCTTTTCTATCACCGCAAAGGATGCTGCAAATACCCCAGGTACCATTACAGGAACACTATCTATTGGCAATAGGAATGCTACAGTTTTATTTGATACTGGTGCTACGAATTCATTTGTCTCTACATCTTATGCTAAACATCTATGCATCACACCTACTACATTATCAACTGAATTTTCTGTTGGCAACCCTATTGGGGGAAATATGTTTGTGAACTCTCAGTATCATGATTGTGTAGTTATAGTTGAGGACAGAAGATTATTTGTTGATCTCTTACCTATTCCGTTGCGAGACTTTGATGTAATTTTGGGGATGGATTGGCTAGAGCGACATAAGGCTACTATTGATTGTCAGGGAAAGAGAATAATTTTCGGTGATCCAAATTCACCTGAGTTCGAGTTCCAGGGTTCTACGCCCAGTGGTTTGGGGAAATTTGTGACGGCCATCAAGGCCAAACGGATGCTTGCACGTGGTTGTGAGGGATATTTAGCTCATATGATTGATTCTTCCAAAGAACAATCTAAAGTTGAAGATGTTAGTGTTGTTTGCGAATTTCCAGATGTATTTCCAGACGACTTGGATGGACTACCACCACCGCGAGAGGTGGAATTTTCTATTGATTTGTTACCTGGTGCGCAACCTATTTCTAAGGCTCCGTATCGCATGGCTCCACTAGAGTTGCAAGAGTTAAAGGAACAATTGCAGGAACTACTTGTGAAAGGTTTCATTCGGCCTAGTGTTTCCCCTTGGGGAGCACCTGTCTTATTTGTGAAGAAGAAAGATGGTTCAATGAGGCTCTGTATTGATTATCGGGAGTTGAACAGAATCACTGTGAAGAATAAGTACCCACTGCCTAGGATCGATGACCTATTTGATCAGCTACAAGGAGCAAAATATTTTTCGAAGATTGATCTACGTTCAGGATACCATCAGTTGAGAGTGAAGGAAAGTGATATCCCGAAGACCGCATTTAGGACTCGCTACGGGCACTACGAGTTTCTTGTTATGTCTTTTGGGTTAACTAACGCACCAGCAGTTTTCATGGACTTGATGAACAGGGTATTCAAAGATTTTCTTGACAAGTTCGTGATCGTATTTATCGATGACATTTTGGTGTATTCAAAGTCTAAAGAAGAGCACGAGGAGCATCTGCGAGTTGTATTGGAGATATTGCGGAAGAACAAGTTATATGCAAAGTATCAGAAATGTGAATTTTGGCTTGAGCAAGTTTCCTTTTTGGGACACATTGTATCAGCAGATGGAATCAAAGTGGATCCTGCTAAGGTTGAGGCTATTACCGATTGGCCAAGACCTAGCACTGTTACTGAGGTTAGGAGTTTCTTGGGACTCGCTGGTTATTATCGTCACTTTGTTGAAGGTTTCTCGACTATTGCCATGCCTTTGACACAATTGACTCGAAAAAGTAACAAGTTCATATGGACCGAGGAATGTGAGGCTAGTTTTCAAGAGTTGAAGAACAGACTTGTGACATCTCCATTTTTGACACTACCATCGGGAATGGGAGGTTATGTAATTTACAGTGATGCTTCAAAGAAGGGACTTGGCTGTGTACTGATGCAGCATGGAAAGGTGATCGCCTATGCTTCGAGGCAACTAAAACCTTACGAGGTGAACTACCCGACACATGATTTGGAGCTTGCAGTTGTGATCTTTGCGTTGAAGATATGGCGACACTACTTGTATGGTGATAAATGTGAGATATTTACGGACCACAAAAGTTTGAAGTACATCTTTACACAGAGGGAACTTAATATGAGGCAGAGAAGATGGATTGAACTTTTGAAGGACTATGATGTAAGCATTCAGTATCATCCAGGCAAAGCTAACAAGGTTGCAGACGAATTGAGTAGGAAGAATTTTGGGAATCTGGCAGCGCTGTTGACACAACAACGACCTCTTCAGCGGGAGATTGAAAAGTTTGGCTTGGAGTTTTATTGTCATGACTCAGATGGTATTGTGGCAAGTATGCATGTCGAGCCTAGTCTTATCTCTAGGATTAAGGCAGCTCAAGATGGTGATGAGGAATTGTGCAAACTGGTACGAGATAGTGAAGCAGTGAAACAACCAGGACTTCGAAGTGATGATCACGGTATTATTTGGTTAGGTAACCGATTGTGTGTGCCTAATAATAAGCAACTTAGAGAGGAACTATTGGAGGAAGCCCATCGATCACCATTTTCTATTCATCCAGGTGAAACGAAGATGTATCATGATGTGAAGGAACACTTTTGGTGGATAGGTATGAAACGTGATATAGCTGAGTTTGTTTCGAGGTGTTTGACTTGTCAACAGGTGAAGATTGAGCATCAGAGACCGAGTGGATTGTTACAGCCTTTGGAAATGCCTACTTGGAAATGGGAAAACATTTGCATGGATTTTGTGATTGGATTGCCTAGAACATTGAAGAAAAATGATGCGATATGGGTGATTGTAGATAGGCTTACTAAATCTGCTCACTTTTTGGCGATTCGTGGGAACATGTCTTTAGAGAGTTTAGCACTTGCCTACAGGAATGAGATTGTTAGACTTCATGGTATTCCAGTTTCGATTGTATCTGACAGAGATCCGAGATTCACTTCAAAATTTTGGCAGGGATTTCAAAAGGCATGGGGTACCAAGTTGAACTATAGTACAGCTTTTCATCCGCAGTCAGATGGACAGTCAGAGAGGACGATTCAGACTTTAGAGGATATGTTGCGAGCTTGTGCATTGGAATGGTTTGGAAATTGGGATGAGTATTTACCACTGGTTGAATTTGCATACAATAATAGTTGGCAGGCAAGCATTGGTATGGCTCCTTTTGAGGCATTGTACGGGCGAAAGTGTAGGACACCGACATGTTGGAATGAAGTAGGAGAGAAACTTTTGGAAGGTCCCGATTTGGTTCAGATCACTACTGATAAGGTAACATTTGCTTTGGAGAAGCTCAGACAAGCACGATCCAGACAAAAGAGTTATGCAGATAAGGGTAGACGAGAGTATGAGTTTAAGGTTGGAGACAAGGTCTTTCTTAAAGTATCTCCAACGAAGGGCATTCAACGTTTTGGTCAGAAAGGTAAACTTAGTCCGAGATATATAGGTCCTTTTGAGATTCTTGAGAAGGTTGGAGTAGTAGCATATAGGGTTGCTTTGCCACCACAATTGTCACTGGTACATAACGTATTTCACGCATCAGTTTTGAGAAAGTATGTTTATCATCCACACCACATCGTTCAGTATCCTTTAGACACCTTTGACGAGGACTTATCTTGTGAAGAGGAAGCTGAAGCTATATTGGCGAGAGAGGAAAGGGTTATGCGTAAAAAGACGATTCCTTTTGTGAAGGTCCTTTGGAAAAATCACAATGCTCGAGAAGCTACATGGGAGATGGAGGATTCTGTTCGTACAAAATATCCTTATCTTTTTGAATCAGGTGCGTTTGAATTTCGAGGACGAAATTCTTTTAAGGAGGGAAGAATATAATACCCCAATATTTTTGTTAATTATTTAATTATTAATATTTGTAAAATATGTGTTAAAATATATTTATCTATATTATATTCTAAAAATATCTAGAAGTTAGTGTTGGAGTCCTAATTGAATTCTATAGCGATATTGATAAGTATTGTTAGTTGTTAGATAATATTTCTAATATCTTCTCTTAGTCCAAGATACTTATCTTAGCAGGCCTATAAATATTAAACTGTATATTCATGTTGGGGTATAGCCGCGTACAGTAGTCATCACAGGTGCATATCAAATCTATTGTTAATTCTTTAGTTAGCATAAGCACTACATTTTCGATTAATAAATTATATATGTACTACTTGTTCACCTGCAGGGGCTAGGGAAACCAAGTCCTAAGCTGTTGCGTGCTTACTTAGTGTCTTGTACTAAAATAAGAAAGGTATGTTAGTTTATTGTGAAAGCTTATATATATAAGATGTCGATTTTATACCATATTGATTTAATTTTACATATTTATTTTCGGTATTGCGTTGTCCTGCTTATACTCTCTACTTTTGGATCTCTAGTACACATAATTGTAAGTTTATTTCTCTTTAATTAGTCTATTTATATGTACTGCATTTACAAGATATTGACTCGTATGCTTTTATATTTTATTTTGTTCTAATAATTTTGGCAGAAATATGTGTATTATAATTTGTCATGAGTATCATTTTTATTGATTTCCTATTATTTTAATATTGAGTGTATCATGTATTCCCTTTAATTTATTTTCCTTCGATGTTTGCGATTCTCAGATTATTGAATTTTATGGTAACATGTTATCTGCATGTTTCTACAGTGAAGCTTGGGTGATACTACCATTGTTAGTTCATGAATATGATTTGTGGTTTTTATCATAACTATAATATTTAATTCTAGTATTGTTAGTTTATTTAATAAAATTGATTTATCAATCATCTTTGTATAATTGGCTGAGTAGCTATATTCTACTTGTCATATGAATTTATTGTGTCACTTGATTATTATTCTTTAATTGAACTTATTATTTTATTGTTATTATTAGTTTTCGATGACTACATCATATTCCAGTTAGATTGTTACTAAAATATGGTTATCTTATTTTGTGGCCTCAGGAACATTTTCTGGTGGTACGGTACTGACAGTACTAGCTAATACTTGCTAAATGATTTACTTATTAATTTATTCTTATTTGGTATTATATTAATTATTTGTCATTTATTAACATTTGAATCTGTTGCTTTTGATTTAATACATTAGAATGTGGTTTACTGGTTTCGGGTAAAATGTCTGAGCTAGTTTGATCACATTACTATTTTATTACTATTTTGGTGGACACTAATTCACTTAAAGCCTATAATCATCGTGTAATTATTTATTAGCATATTTAAATTAGTATTTGGATTTTAATTTAATTTTGTATATATTAATATACCAAAATATTGTACTTCGATACTAATATATGGCTATGAAATTCGTTTCTAGATTCGAATAAGGACTGTTAGCGGTACACCTGATTTCAGATATTTTACAGTTAGCTCAATATTCATATCAGGTACGAATTCTTGGTTCTCTCTTTTTAATTTATAAATATTTGTTAAATTTATTGTGGATTCGTTTTATAAAATTGTGATCCTATTGTACTCCGTGTGTACCTAATTGTACACATTCTCAGTTTCATTTCGAATTCCTTATTTTTGAATTTATTGTTGCCTTGACTCGTATATATTGTTTTATTTCGCATTTTCTTGCGACATTGTTTATTTTGCTTCGTTTCGTGCAACGAGTCAAGCAACCTTTGTAACCTATTTGTTGGGCTCTTAGACCGATCTGTGTGGGTTAATCACAGACAATGTTCACATGGAGTTCGGAGTAAAGGTGAACTAGGCACCTACTCGTATCGGTGAGTGAGTATACGAGCGCGTCTCTGGGGTATGAGATGTGACTAGATCATGATCGCTATTGTATTGTTGGGATGTTTTATACATTCCTTATTTCTTCTTCTGGATTACCGAAGAAGGAACCATTGTCCTGTACTTCGCTGGTGATTGGAGTTAGCGAGTATAGTTTTGTGTAAGAGACCCATATTGTACCCACCTTACTTGCTATTCGGCCTTATTTTCAGTTTCATTGTTAACCTAACTGTTTTAAATTATTATCCTGCTGATTCGTTTAACATCGATAATTGTTTCGAAAATATATTGTTGATCTCTATATCATCTTTCGTTGTATCTTTGTGTTAGTAAGACACCACCCACTCATATTTAAATTTCATATTTTATTTAAATATTATTCGTATTGAGCATTTGGCTCACTCTTTATTGTTTCTTTTCCGCAGGTAAATAGGGGTAAAGCGGGAAGAGTGATGAGTGCCACCCAGTCATTAGTAGATCTTTGGCTTAGTGATTTATTGATTATGAGAACTCATTTTATTAGTTTCGAACATTTCTAGTATCGTTACTTTGGATATTTAGATCACGTACTTTTATTTGGATGATTGACATTGGTTTATTGCGGTTTTATATGATTCAGAATTGTTTAAGATATAGCCTTATTTGTTATTATAGTAGGGTGTTACAAAATATGTATTTGCCAATATTATTAGAAAATTTATAATCAAGAGGTTAATTTAAATTTTATTTTCTTACCGAATTTGGTAACCAGATTTTTAAAAAATAGGGGACCAACCCCGATTTTTTAAAAATCAGGATAAATTAGGTTTAGTGTTTCGTAATGTTTATTAGTCGTTTCGAATATTTCTAAATTCAAAATGTAACAGTTGAACCCAAAGGTTAACTGGAGAACACAGATAAAATTTAAAATTTTTATTTAAAAAATTGAATCTGACGGCCTGATTTTTAAAAAATCAAGAGTCAACCCCGATTTTTATTTTAAAAATCAAGATAAGTTAAAATTTAGGGTCTAAGGTTTAGACCCTAAACCCTAAGTTCGTATACGGTTTATTCGTCGTTTTGAATATTTTTAAAACCCTAAATGAAAATGTTGAATCCCAAAAGTTAATTGTTGAACCCTAAGGTGAATTAAAATTGTATTTTTTAAATTTAAAAAATACAATTTTAATTGACCATTTTATTATAAGTTTTTTAATATTATTTGCAAATATATATTTAGGAGAAAATCAAAAAAAAACACACAAACAAAACAGAGGAAAAGCACCCCAAACGCCTCATGAAGTGGCATTCCCAACCCCCTAAATGGCATTTCATGTGGCGTCCTCCCCCAACGCCAATTAAAGTAGCATTCCGCCTCCCCCTCCCCTCCCCTCCCCTCCCCTCCCCTCCCCTCCCCAGACACGCTGCACGCTTTAGCGTTTTTAAAAAAAAAAAAATCAAAACGTTAAACGATAATGTGTTTTAGAGTGATATTTGAGGCCAATGTTTTGAGTTGTGATATTTGGGATCAACTACTCTTAGAATTGTGATATTGGGGGCCTATTCTCCTAAATATGTCACTTTTCACCAGGTTTCAGTGAAAAGCTTCAATACAACATATGAGAATCTAATAAAGATCCATAAGAATCAGGAATAGGATGGATGGCTACTAGAAATAGTTGGAGCCATGAGAATCGCTATAATCATGCTGTTTTACTTTTACATTAACTTATAAAACTCCAACAATAACTACAATTTAACTTTTGGAGAGGAATTTGAAAGAGAGGGCAAGGAAAATAATGTGCTACAATTCTTACTGAATTTCTGAGCATTGTTCATAATCAATAGAATTCTACGCTGCTTCAATCTCAATCTTTTCTATTGCTTCCTCTCCCATCTTGATCTCGTGTCTAGCTATCAAAACTGATGAAGGGCTGTCTACAGAAAGTGTACCTTCTAAAACCTTAACAACTTCCCCAATGGAAGGCCTCAGAAATGGTTGGCTGGTCAATAGTTACCTTAATTATTTGAGGAGGAGCGGACACAGGGAGGTTCTAACCAATAAGTTGTGCTAATCTTATCTGAAAATTTTATACCACGAGTATACTTGTATTCCGGTGAAACACCACCACCACCATCCTCCAACAAGTTTGAAGTAATTGACTTATACTCAACTAAATCCCCATCCTGTATGGAGTAAATAAGGCACCCGCCATAAAAAACCTGGTATATCTTGTTTGATAAGATTCCATTATTTGTCCTATCTTTTGTACAAGTTTTCCCAACCCCAACAATTCCTTTACCAACAAACAATGCATTATCTCCCAAGGTGCTTACAGGAATCTAACCGTTGCTTGACCAATCATACCTTCTTATACAAGGTTTACCAGCCAGATTGACATTCGCTTTTGCAACTGGGCCAAAAAACATTATCATCAGCTCACCATTCAACGTAAACATTCTGTATGGCCTAGTTGAGAAAACATTTTGAACAAAAAGGTCGTCTAAAATCAAATTGTCATACTTGAATTCTTCATTACAATAATTGAAGGATGCTAGTTGTCCAAAAGGAGAAACAATGTAGAGGATTCCACCGAGGTAAACAGGACAACAAGTAGCAGGCTCAAAATCACGAACCGGCTCGAATTGTCTAGCCGTCCATTCTTTATCACCATTGCGATATGTTTGTTACAATATAAAATATACAATGCTGCCCTTTATCATACAGTGCTGCCCTCTATCCTTGCTGGATCCTTGCTGTCATGAAGCTGTCCAGCTCATCTTACCAACTGATATCATCACCGACCTCTTAGTCTATATATACCTGACTACACATTCAGTTAGATAACTCTGAATATTCACAATGTAGTCTTTACATTTACTTCACCTCTGTAACAAACTCTTGTTATGTAAATATACAATTCTGTTTTCCTCAATATACATTTTACATCTTGGTCTTCTTCATTGTTACTATCTCCATTGATGGAGCTTCATACCTCCAACATTAATAAAAATGACATGGTATCAGAGCCTCCAATCGCTGAGGCTTCTTATTCCGTTGCTTACGGTTGTTATCTTCCGCTGCTACACATGCTTGTTAACGAGTTTGTGTTCATCTACCTGTTCCGCCATTATTGATGAGTTTCAAGTTTCGAGTTCTTCATCTGCACTTACAATTGTTATATACGATCTATTTCGTCATCACAGAATTGGTACTATCTGATCTCATCTACTGATTTGTTGATTGTCTTTGTTATCGATCTTTGTTCATCAATTTGTTGCGAGATTGTTAGATTACTCTGATCTTCAATCTTCAATTACTCAGTTCAACTGTTCTGTATCATCTTCATAACCTGTGATCTGGTTTGGAGAAATCATTGATATATTTTGTTGAGATCTTGCTTTACGAACTTGTTGTTCTAAGTGCTTGTTTGTTGATTCATGTGACTCTTACGAGTTTTTCAGTGTAATATTCATTCTGTGTTCAATCTGTTCATTGTGCATATCAAGTGTTTGATATTTTGTCTCTTTCCATTCTGTATATATCTTGTTCATATATACACTCTTTATCACCTGTGCATTGCTCCTGCCTACCTGTACATTAAAAACCTTTCACCATTTCTGCAATATCTGTGCATCATTTCACCATTGTTTCACCGGTTGTTTCGCCGTTGTTCATCGTCTCGGCAAGTTCTGGTGAATTTCTGCTTATTCCTGGAGTGTCTTCTGTGAAATAGTTGCAACTAGAGAAGTTGTGCATTGGTGCCTTCGAGCTATATATTCTCTATACATATTCATTCCTATACTCATTCCTGCCTTGAGTTTAGCATTCAGTGCTTGCTCCTTTGTTATGACAAGAGGTTGATTTCTGCTGCCTCCTTAAATTCTGATGAACACCTTGTGAACTTGTTGATGTTCCAACTGCCTTCATCCAGGAAATGGAAGAGTTTTCTCTACCTTACAAATTACACATGATGTGATCATAAGAATCACACATGATGTGTTGATTTTTCAGTAAATGGAAATCATTTTATCTACACATTGCTTTCCAGAAAATGGAAGTAACATTACCCTTGCTGTGCTCACCATACTGAGTTTCAGTTTGCTACTTTTGTGTCCACTTACGGCAAGTTTATAACTATTATCGGCAAGTATCTAGCTGGATTTCGGCAAGTCTATAGCTGTTGGCAAGTAAATAGCTGGGGTGGTACACTATAACCATTGATACTTGTGTTCTAGCTGCCTTGAAGCTTCAAATTGCTTCCTGTGTTACAGCTAAATTGGTAACCTGAGGCTTCCAGTGTGATCTCTGGTCGCTTCTCTTGTTATACCAACTTATATTTCTTGTTACCAGTTTGCTACCAGTGTGATTTCTGGTGTTGCTGCTCCTACAAGACTCTGTTAATCTATGTTCTTTCTGCCATGGTTTCTTGTCTGGTAGTTGCTGTTGATGTTACTCAGATTACTACATCTGGAGTTATTTTGCTGTGTGAGTTGCTGTCTATATTGCTGTCAACAAGTTTATTCACAATGATTATGGTGATATTTGCTGCTGTCACTGTGATCTCTGGTCTGTTAAGTAACACACTGCTGTCAGGATTCCATCAGGTTTCCATCAAGATTCCATCAGGATTTGCTCCTTTGTTGCTATCTGGAGCTGTCTACTACACTTTGCTTTTGTACCCCTCAAGTTGAACCAGTTGTGATCTCTGGAAGATATTGTACTGGCTGTTTCTTGTTGTCATTGTTTAAGCTTCAAGTTGAAGGTTTCCATTGTATTTCCACCTTCAACTTGAGGGGGGATGTTACAATATAAAATATACAATGCTGCCCTTTATCATACAGTGCTGCCCTCTATCCTTGCTGGATCCTTGCTGTCATGAAGCTGTCCAGCTCATCTTACCAACTGATATCATCACCGACCTCTTAGTCTATATATACCTGACTACACATCCAGTTAGATAACTCTGAATATTCACAATGTAGTCTTTACATTTACTACCTCTGTAACAAACTCTTGTTATGTAAATATACAATTATGTTTTCCTCAATATACATTTTACATCTTGGTCTTCTTCATTGTTACTATCTCCATTGATGGAGCTTCATACCTGCAACATTAATAAAAATGACAATGTTAAAAGAGCAAAGTCACCAGAAGCAGTATTAGTGTCTAGAAGAAAGAAGACACAATCCGATGAATCGGGTCGGGTGGAAAACGTGGATCTAAAATAAAAAGAATCATCATCAGATTGGGTGAAAAAGGAACGAAACGGAGTTGATTGGTGAAATTGAGGGAGGGTTATGATTTTTTTAGTTAGACGGGAGAACAATAAGAAGTAATATCTACGAGTAGTCGGAGAAAAGAATCTACGTTTGTCGACGAAGATAAACAACCAATCTTGCATGACAGAAGCTCTAATATTTAAACGATAACCGGGAGATGGAATGCCTAATTTAGTGAATGATATATTTTGAACTGAAGCAACGCGATTCGGGGATGATGATGATGTGTCATAGATTTCGAATACAAAGGTTTTGCGATTGAAAATGGCCCACCATGGTAACAACAATGAACAACAAGATGAATTAGGAGCAGCTAACCAGTTCTTGCAAACAGCACGAAAATGAGTGTCACAATTTCAGCTGAGTTACAATGTTGGGTCTGATTTTATGATTGGGCCAAGTCTAGTTAGGTTATTATGTTTTGGGTTCGGACCAATAACGTAGTCCCGGAAAGAGTGTTATGCCTATGTAATGTACTTTCTTCTTCAGATTATGATTATCAATGAGAATGAATGTTTAATTTTTAACTTTTGTTTCCCTGTATTTACTTTCCTGCATTTTTTTCCTTCTTTAGTAGCTTAATTCTTAAATTCTGACTGTCAAAATCATGACAAATGGTATCAAAGTCGACGTTTCCTCGGAAATGGGTACCATTCATCTCACTTCATATCCACCTCAAAACCCTAATTTCTATCATTCCTACCAGTACCCATACACACCCTTTCCAAATCCTGATGCTTATTCTTCTTACCAGTATCGACCAACTCCAGCATCTCCCTATACCTACCACTCACCTCAACCACCACCGCAACACTCGTATCAACTCTATACTACTACTCACATACCTGACACATCTACACATCTATCATTCACAGATGGATTGTCCGGATATTTCACTTATCAGGCTGAATTCCAACCAACCCTAACATCTCATTCGTACAATACCCAGCCTATATCTAGTGGTTATATATGAGTTCAACTATCACTGCACAACACTATAAAAAAGAATCTGTGTCCGTGCAGCAACCAAACACATACGCGCCTCAGATGTTTGATGAAATTCCAGATTCCCATATGCCTGTTTCCAATGCCTTCATTGATAATAGGCATAAGATAGAAGAGAAGCTCACTGAAATGCTTCATACGCTTTAGAAGATGGGGAAGATTTACGCAGATATGCCAAAGCTAGTTGAGAAGAATTGGGTTGGGAACGTTGATAGAGAGAGCGGAGAGGATTCTCAATCAAAGGAGTTGTCCACCAATCAGGTAAATCAGTATTCTAATACACCTACTCCTGTTTTGGTTGTTGATAGTCTGGCTGATTTGTGTAAAATAGAGAAAATAGTTAATGATGAGGATCTGATGGTGTTGAAGGATGAGAATGAGGAGGCGAAAGCGATTCGTGATGAATTGGTTGATGATGGAGTGGATTTGTTTACGAGAGTTGATTTTGTGAGATTAGAGGCGTTGGAAGGTTTGAGAAGTGGAGAGTTGGATGATTCGGAGGATGTGATGGTGTTGAAGTCTTGGGATGAGAAATTGGGTTCAGGTTCGCTTACTTCTGTTAATTTTAAGAAATTGGAGGATTTGGAAGGTTCGAAGAGTGTGAGTTTTGATGATTCGGAGGAATTGGTGATGTCTCAATCTTCGTCTCGGGATGAGAAGGTGAAGGTTAGTAAGTCGGAGAAGAAGTGGATTAGTGAAGGTGAGTGTAGTGAGAAGGAAGAGAAGATGATTGATGTTAAGGATGAATATTTGAATCAATTAAAAGTGTCACAACCTTATGTCCCTCACTTGTTCGATGAAAGTCTTGAAAAGGTATATGCGGTACAAATTCCAACCATGCCTTTATACGCCCCCAACTCTGTAGTTTCTCCTGTCAAGTCAATTGAAAGAGCTTTGACAACAGGTTTAGGTATTGATTTTGCTATGAATGATAAGGAAACGATTTATAAGGTTCAAGAAGATGAACGTGGTAAATTTGAAGTTCTAGCAGAACGTAGCAAATATATGTGTGAGTCAGAGTTGCTCAAGAAGGGTATTGGATTTGAGGTTCCACTGAAATGTTTTTGCGGTGATTGTAGTTTGTGTAAGACTGTGTTTTTGTATTCTAAGTCTGGTCAGTTATATAATGCGTGTGTATTGTTTCCAAACACACTGAAAAGTGAGACAATTCAAGGAAATGCAATCAAAGTTGTCTTGGCATCGAAAGATTGTATTGAACTCGCATTGTTTAAAATGTACTTAGACTCTGGTTAACTTGAATATGCCACATCCTTTCACAAGAAGTTGCTAGTGGGTGTGGCAATTTTGTGGGAAAGCTGTTGGCGAATCATGCAGAAGTTTTTCGTTTTCATTCTTGAGGACAAGGATGATTTGAAAAATGGGCAATTTTCAATAATCTATAGAGGGATCAGAACGACTGTGACAGTTTTGATGATCAATTTGGTAATGAGGGAGAGTTCGGAAGTAAAGGAATTCATGGAAGCATTGCAGGCTGGAAATGTTTTTATCAGTTTTAAGGCTGGAGTAGGAGCGAAAAGAGCTTGGCTCTTGATTTTGCTATTGATCTTGTGGTGGAATTATTAGATATTGACATATTGGCGTTATGCTCTGGTTGTGCTATGCACGATGACATTCAGCTCTCAGCCTTTGCCTCTGCAACAAGAAATGGAATCTCAGAATCCACAAATGGATTTTTATCCCTTTCAGACTTTTGTAAAAGTTTATCTAACACACCCATATCTGAGTGACGGAGTAAGCAAATATGCTCAATTATGGAATGAACAGAGGAAACTGATATTGCAGGATGCCATTTTTGATTTCCTTCTTCCTTTAAAGGAGAAGGAAGCAAGATCATTGCTGGCTAGTAGAGCAAAAAGTTGGTTACTTCTGGAATATGGAAATTTGTTCTGGGACAGAGTCTGTGTGACGCCATATCGGAGGAAGGAACACAATCCGAGCACTGATGAAGAAACTGCAACCAGAGTTATGGCTTGCTGTTGGGATCCGGGAAAGTCTGCAACTACATTTGTGATGCTGGATTCATCTGGAGAAGTGTTGGATATCCTGTATGATGGGTCCCTTTGCAACCGTGGCCAAAGTGTTAACGATCAACAACATAAAAAGGGCAGAGAGTTTTGAAGTTCTTGACTGAACATCAACCACATGTTGTCGTTCTCGGAGCTGCGAATTTGTCTTGTACACGTTTAAAGGAAGATATTTATGAGATTATTTTTAAGATGGTCGAGGAAACTCCTACAGATGTCGGTCAGGACATGGATGGTGTAGATTTTTTATATGGAGATGAAGCTCTTCCTCACCTTTACGGGAATTCTTGTATCTCTTCAGATCAGCTTCCCTTGTAGCCAGACATTGTCAAGCGAGCAGTGGCTCTAGGTCGTTATCTTCAGAATCCACTAGCAATGGCTGCAACACTTTGTGGACCAGGGAAAGAAATATTATCTTGGAAGCTCAGTCCTCTGGATGATTTTTTAACTTCTGATGAGAAATATGGCGAGGTTGTTCTTCTTGAGGAAGAAATATTGAACCATCTCAAAGTCACAATTGATGAGTTTGCCAGTGAAGCTCTACGTATCTTATGTCTTGGCTATGTTGAACTAGAAAATGAGTTCTCTGCTGATAATTCCATTCCAGCCTCTGGATATACCTGTATCGGAATTGTGGGGATCAAGGATCCTGTACGACCTGGTGTGAAAGAGTCAGTTGCACCTTGTCGGTTAGCTGGTGTAACTGTCCGGATAGTTACAGGAGACAACATAAATACTGCAAAGACTATTTCCAGGGAATGCGGGATACTCACCGAGGATGGTATTGCCATAGAAGGTCCTGTTTTTCGGGAAAAGAGTTTGGAGGAATTGCTTGTACTAATTCCAAAAATTCAGGTGATAGCTCGATCTTCTCCAACACTCACTACACATCCACTAAAAGCTATCGGATCAGTGGATGATTGTGAGTTTCTGGATTTGATCCACCTCTGTGCTTTACTTACATTACAAGTGATGCAATTTGTGGCTGCAAATGGCACTTGACTACATGTTTGGTAAAAGGCTAGGTGCTTCATATGTTTTTTTTATCAAAGTGTTCAATCTGATTGTGCTCGTGTTGCGTCGCTGCACCAGAAAAAGATGTTGGCACCTATGCAAGAATCTTCTTATCTTCATCCTTGAGGACAAGGATGTTTTGAAGAAGGAGCGTGTGTCACAATTTCA
Source organism: Saposhnikovia divaricata (assembly GCA_036435485.1). NCBI lineage: Eukaryota > Viridiplantae > Streptophyta > Magnoliopsida > Apiales > Apiaceae > Saposhnikovia > Saposhnikovia divaricata. The sequence goes on from CM071599.1 coordinate 214,050,708, forward strand.
GCTGAGTTACAATGTTGGATCTGATTTTATGATTGGGCCAAGTCTAGTTGGGTTATTATGTTTTGGGTTCGGCCCAATAACGTAGTCCCGGAAAGAGTGTTATGCCTATATAATGTACTTTCTTCTTCAGATTATGATTATCAATGAGAATGAATGTTTAATTTTTACCTTTTATTTACCTGTATTTACTTTCCTACATTTTTTTCCTTGTTTTAGTAGCTTAATTCTTAAATTCTGACCGTCAAAATCATGACAACGAGCCTGGTCAGTAAGACAGAGTCTGCCAACAATTTCACCCAGATTGCTATCTAGTTCAGACCATATGTTGCTGCTTTTGATTTCTTTCTCTTCTTCTTCTTGAGCTTGTTATGTTTTGGCTCAGATGACGACAAGTAATAACGAGTAATAATCACACCCAAAGGAATTGAGAGGTTTAACAAACCAATCACTTTCACGCCATTCATCGTCGATCCCTTTCCCTTGCTCCTCCCTCTGCCTTTCCTTAAACCCTAATTTACTTTTATTTTATACACCCTTTTCCAATAAAAATTATATATACACCCACTGTATGTATCTTTTAAGTTTTACGCACCCAAGCCCAATCTTAATTATAGATGTTTCGGTCCGATCCGGTTTGATCCGATACAAAAAAAAATTCTTCAAAAATCCGATTCGAGAAAAGTAAAAAAAAATCTTGAAAAGTCCGATTCGAACAAAGTTCACATTTTTATCCAAATCTCTTATTTTTCATAAAATTCGGCTCGATTTTTTAAAAAACTTGATCCGGTTGAATTCTCAAAAAGTTCGATTTTTTTAAAATCCGATCAAAACTGCATTATAAAATCCTAATTGTAATTCATTTTCTCCTCTTTTTTTTTTTTTTTTAATTTTATGGTTAACTAGCACAATAATTAGTGTGAGACATGGATCATTCTCTACCATTATGCATAAATATCTAAACCAATATCGTTTATATAAAAATTTTAATCGTTTCTTAAATTTGTTCGCTTGTATTTTAAGTTTCGTTTATATAATGATTTGACTGCTTTACAAATATACATATACTAGCTTAGAACCCGTGCGATGCATAGTTTTTTTTTAATATGATTTAATTTTTATTTAATTTATTATTGAAATTTTAAGGTATAAATTTATAGGTTTAAAAGTTTTAACTGATATAATTTAATTATAATATTTATATATACTACCTTATAACTCGTGCAATGCACGATTCCCTTTTTAATATTTATAATTATATTAAATTTTTTTAATATTTAAGTATTATTAATTTACATATCAAATAGTTATTAAAAAATTGATATATATATAAGATTTTATACGTTCAATTTAATATTTGTACTTTATCTTAAATTCTTAAAATTTGATTTGGACAATTTTATAGTCCACATATAATTAAGAAAATAATCTTTAATTTAGTGATGCTTTAACAATTATTTTTCAATTAAAGTAATGCAGAAACGAGAGAGAGAGAGAGGGAGAGAGAGAGAGAGAGAGGGAGAGAGAGGGAGAGAGAGAAATTGATGATTTTTAAGTTAAAATTCTATTTGATATCATACGAAAACGATGGAGAGACAAAGGAGAGAGGAAAGAGTCAGAGATCCCAGTTTTTTTTCAAAATTCAAATTTTCAAACTGACCGACGGCAACCACAGATTTATTACGGGCCGGCAACAACTAAACAAGACCAGTGGTTCAAGGTTCAGCGAGATGCAAAAATTGGAAAGAGGAAAATCACAAAGGTCGAAGCAAGACAGACATCACAAAACCAGACTTATGCTGAGGTCCTCAAAAGCAACACGGCTACTAATCAACCCTTACGGAATAAGGAAAGTGGGAAATTTGGGAAGAAAACTAACTACTTCACAATCATGATACACAATCTTCCAACTCAGGCATCTACTAGAGAAATATGGCTTTTCTTCAATAAGAAAAGATTCATTAGAGACATCATATTACCCAAGAAGACAGACAGGAACAATTATCGGATGGGGTTCATGATAGTACTAGATAAATGGGAAGCCTCGACGCTGATTGCGGATTTCAAGAACACAAACTTCCAAGGTAATAGACTCCTGGTCAAACCAGCAGCTAGTAACTCTACTTCCATCCCAGTTGTACCACTCAAACCTTAAAAAGGTTATCAATTCCCCATAACAAACAGCCACCCCTCTCACCGACAATCTATACTGGCACCCACCCAAACTCCCTCAGAGACCCCACAGCCTCGATTGGTGCAGGGCCATATCAGTTCCGCAACAAAGGATCTACTAGATAGATCATTTATTGGGATAACAGAGGAGCCAAAGAATGCTTCATCCCTTCTGGAAAAATTACTACCGCAAGGAATATCATGTATAGACATCAGGGGAATTTCTTTTTACAAATTCCTTACTAGATGGGATCAGATTTTTTTAAGTTCCTATTCATAGAGATTCATGAGGCTTCTTTGAAAGACACAATAGCCCCAAGAACCACATGGATAAGTTGTGAAGGGCTACCCATGCTAGCATGGAACCAGCAAACATGGAGACAACTTCTTAGTAAAGTGGGGATTCTTATATCTGACTGTGAAATCACTAACCGTGAAGGTATGTTCACTTGTCCAAAACTTTGCATTCAAACTCACCACCTTTTAGACATAGATGAAACCTTCAAAGTTACACTTTTAGATCAAGCTTTTTGGGTAACTATTAAAGAGGATAAGCATTTCACTATGGTCAACACTTCCCAAAACTCTAGCTACACACCACCTTTAGACAAAGCCACGGCTACAGATGCAAGGGAAAAGAAGCAGAAACAGAAACAGGATGTCACATATAGTGTAGACCAAACAACAAAAGCATTAGCAAAAAGGGCTGAATTTTCAAACAATGTTGACTGTTCATTGGAATTAATCCTGCCGGAAAATACTAGTCAGCAGGAAGATCGATACGAAGATCTACTTGAACAGAAGTTATCTCCACCACCAAGTTTGGATTTCAATGGGAAAGCTACTGCTGAAAAGGACTTCATCTGGGAGAGTAGGGATACGGAAAAAAGCTTCATCTCCATATCTAACAGTACAACTCCTTCGGAGACACCGATCATTGAACATGATTTAGTCCCAAAAGAAAATGAAGTAGATTCGGAAATGTCCTCGGTAGCAACCCTGGGTTCGCTGCACACAAGTTTGGGCAACCTCAAACTTGGCAAAAAACCTGGACGACCTAGGAAATCGAGAAAGCAACTATCTTTCCTTGACTTCAATTGCAGAACCAGGAGCACAAAGAACAAATCCAGGATTCAACTGCCAGCACCCCATGTTGGGAAAATTGGGTAATTACTTGGATTTTTCTGAAGTCGTGTGAACACTTTTAGATTGAAGTTATTTGTGGTTCACCCAAATAATTCAATCGGATAAAATCAGAAATTCTGCAAGAAGAGAGAATGTGTTTTGCTGTGAATTTCAAAATGAACCTATACAGAAAATGATCAATGCCACATCTAACCTATTTATAAATGCCAATAGATGTGTCTTTTGCCAATAGACACATCTCAAGATGTGTCTTTTGCCAAAAGACACATCTCATTTCCAACAGTCATGTCCAATTCCAATAGACACATCTCAAGATGTGTCTTTTGCCAAAAGACACATCTCATTTCCAACAGATGTGTTTGATCCCAATAGACATGTCTCATAAGCAATAATTCTGAAATCATAACGAACTCGAACAAAGCATGCACTCCGCATTCTCCCGACTTGTTCGATGTAACATTACGATTACACTGATCAACTAGCCAACCCAATTACACTAAAATATCCAACAATCCTCCCCCATTTTAGCGTAATCCATGATTAACTAAACAAAATTACAACAAACAACAAACTTATGCATAAATGAAATATCGTGACGATTGAATTTCACATTGGTATATTACACATTCCAAATATTCGAATACCAATGTGTCACTATGGATTGAACCTTGGTTATTCATAGTGAATACATGAAGATAATATACATATAAATTTACATTCTCAAATGTTCTTACTCGACACTATGTTTTACTAGCCTAGTGTCCTAATCCTTCTTAAGCATATCAAAGCCAAGTCCAAGCTTCTTGAAGCGGCTAAACTTCATGCTCAAATAGGTAGTTCTTTTATTCTCGCACCTGCATATGCAATTTTTCAAAAGAACTATTAAGAAGATAAACTTCAACCTCCTCAACTTGTAGGTCTGAACACATACCTTGGGATGATGCTTTAATGTGTTCCAATCTCTAAATGTTGAGCTTTCCACATTGAATTCAGCACCTAATGTCATATTAGATGGGAATTGGGTATCTCAACATGAGAGGTTATTTGATGGACTTTAATCCCATCCCTACAACCGACTTGTGCACAAGATCTCTACTCAACCCTTTGGTTAGATGATCGGCTAAATTATGTTGAGTTCTTATAAACTCCACTGATATAACACCATGTGTGATAAGCTCACGAATCATGCTATGTCTAACACCTAAATGTCTAGACTTGCCTTTGAACACTTGTCTATAAGCATTAGACAAGGCAGACTCACTATCGCATCTGATAGATATCGGTGATATCGGTTTAGGCCACAATGGAATCTCATAAATCAGATTTCTTAGCCATTCAGCTTCTTTACCGGCCGCTGATAATGCTACAAATTCAGATTCCATCGTTGAATCAGTAATGCAACTCTGTTTCTTTGATGCCCAAGTGATAGCACCTCCCCCAAGAAGGAATACCCATCCACTTGTGGAAGAATGATCTTCCTTATTGGAAATCCAACTTGCATCTGAATGACCTTCAATAACCGAAGGAAATCCAGTATATGTCAAACCATAATCCATGGTTCCTTTTAAGTACTTGAACACTCGGCTCAAGGCTTGCCAATGATGTGAACTTGGTTTGCTAGTATATCTACTAAGCTTTCCAACAGCATAGGCAATATCTGGCCTAGTGCCTATCATGGCATACATGAGACTACCAATAGCCCTTGAATATTCAAGTTGTGATACTGCAACACCTGTATTAGGTAGGAGTTTAATACTAGGATCAATAGGAGTGCTAACAGGAGAACAATCCTTAAAGTTAAATCTTTTCAGAATTTTCTCAATATAATGAGATTGAGAAATTGAAATGCCATTGTACTCACGCTTGATTCTTATACCAAGAATCACCTCGGCCTCCCCCATGTCTTTCATATCAAAATTAGAAGACAAGAACTTTTTGGTTTTATCCACTTGATTTTCGTCAGTACCAAAAATCAACATGTCATCCACATATAAACAAATTATAACTCCTTTACCAGAAGCATCAAATTTGCTATATACACACTTGTCTGCTTGGTTAAGAAAATAACCGTTTGACAAGACCACAGTATCAAATTTATCATGCCAATCCTTCGGTGCTTGTTTCAGACCATAAATTGATTTCTTCAATTTACACACCTTGTTTTCACAACCAGGCATAACAAACCCTTCGGGTTGTTTCATATAAATTTCTTCATCTAATTCACCATTCAAGAATGCAGTTTTCACATCCATTTGGTGAATGACAAGGTTCTGTATAGCAGCAAGTGCTATTAACAACCTAATAGTAGAGGTTCTAGCAACAGGAGCATAAGTATCAAAATAATCAATCCCTTCTTTTTGTCTAAAACGTTGGATTACCAATCTGGATTTAAACTTATCTATGGTACCGTCCACCTTCATTTTCCTTTTGAATATCCATCTTTTTCCCAATGCCTTACAGCCAGGGGGCAGATCACTCAATTCCCAAGTATTATTATTCATGATAGAATCCATTTCATCTTGGATAGCTTCTTTCCAGAATGCAACATACCTAGATTTCATAGCTTCGCTAAATGTATTTGGATCCTCCTCAATAACAAAACAATATTGGTATTGATATTCAATTTCATCTCTAGAGCCTTCTACTAGATAAAGATGAAAATCATCTCCAAAAGACTTTGCTTTTCTAGCTCTAGTGCTTCTCCTTGGTTCAGACGGTCCATTAACATCTTCAGTAGAAACTGAGTTCCTACTAGAAGAATTCTGAAGCATGTCCCTTGGTCTAGGTATAGATGTAAATCTGTTTTCATCAAATATAGCATCCCTTGGCTCGATAATCGAGTTCACAGATACATAGTCATTAGATTCTAACACATAGAATCTATATGCTATGGAATGCTCAGCATAACCAACAAATATGCAATCTATACATCGTTCACCCAAGTTTCTTCTTTTGGGTTCAGTGAGTCTTACAACTGCTCTACATCCCCAAACTCTCAGAAAACTCAATTTTGGTGACTCTTTATACCAAAGTTCGTAAGGGGTAATCTTATTCCTCTTGCTAGGAATTCGATTCAATAAATAACAGGCTGTTAACATAGCCTCACCCCAAAAACCCTCACTCAAACCCGAGTAGGATAACAAGGAATTAACCATTTCTTTCAAAGTCCTATTCTTTCTCTCTGCCACACCATTTTGTTGTGGTGTATAAGGAGCCGTGGTTTGATGTATTATACCAATAGATTGAAAATAAACCGGATCATAATACTCACCTCCTCTATCAGTAAGTAGATTTTTAATCATGGTACTCTGATGTAGCTCTACTTCTTCTTTATAAATTTTAAAGAAGTCAAGAGCTTCATCCTTAGCATGCAATAAATATACATAGCAATATCTAGTAGCATCATCAATAAAAGTAACTACATACTTTTTATTTCCTAATGATGGTGTAGAATGGAAATCACACAAATCACTATGAATTAGTTCTAAAACATCAGACACCCTATTAACCTCTTTAAATGGCATTCTGGTTATCTTCGTTAACATGCATGTTTTGCATTTTTCATTATCTAAATCAATGGCAGGTATGAGACTCATTTTTGACATATCCTTTATTCTTTTGTAATGTACATGTCCTAGTCTAGCATGCCATAATTCAGATTTATTCAAATCATTGCTTGTACTAGTAGAAGCCATGCAACCAGATTCATCAATAAATGGAGTATTTACATTCAACATAAACATACCATTACACAAATAGCCAAAGCCAACAAAAGAGCCATGTTTTGACAATATATATTTGTCACTTTCATAAACTTGTTTATATCCACAATTGTTCAATACAACACCAGACAAGAGATTCTTCCGAATCCCAGGAACATACAACACTTTATTTAACAATATACATTTGCCAGAAGTAAAAACTATCTTGACATTTCCTAGTCCTTTGATCGGTTCAGTTGCAACATTTCCCATCTTTAAGATAGATCCATCTTCGATTGGTTGAAAGTCTATGAACCAACGAAGATCTTTGCATACGTGACTCGTTGCTCCTGAATCAATCCACCAAGCAACATTGTCATCCTGCACATAAAATGCCTCAGATATTAGTGATACATAATTCTGACCAGAATTATAATTCTGTATTAAAATCTGACCTTGTTGCTTTTCTGGATCCTTGGATCCACTTGGACCAGCAATCTGCTTCTCTTGCTTGCCTTTACCAACCCGACAATACTTCTTGAAATGTCCAGGTTTGCCACACTTCCAACATGCCATCTTAGGCCTTTTATTGGAAGAATTGTTGTTGTTTCCTTTAAACTTTCGTTTATCACCCTTGCCATTCTTAGAATTCTTGGAAGATCCACCATCTTCAACCATATTCACAGAAGAGTTACCGACTTGGTTCTTTCCCTTAGGATTATTCTCAATTTCTTGAGTCCTCAAAGCCTCTTCAATTTTGAAGTGACTTCCAAGTTGAACCAGAGTCATATCATCTTTATTATGTTTCAAGGAGTGTTTAAAATCCTTCCATGATGGTGGTAGTTTGTCTATAACACCAGAAACTGAGATAGATTCATCCATCTTCAGATTGTGTTGGGCAAACTGCCCCAGAATCCTTAACAATTCATTGTATTGTTCCATCACTGGTCTAGAATAGACCATTTTATAATTCATAAAATTACTAACCAGAAACTTCTTACTAGAAGCATCTTCTACCATGTACTTGGATTCAAGAGAATCCCACAATTCCTTCGCTGACTCAACATTTTGGTATATATCGAAAAGGGAATCAGACATACCGTTTAAGATGTGGCCGCGACAGATGTAGTCATCGTTTTCCCACTTGCACCGCTTCCTAGTCTGTTCAGCGGTTTCATTTTCGATCACTTCTGGAATGGGGGTACTCAGAACATACACAACTTTCAGCGTGGTCAACAGAAAATGCATCTTTTTCTGCCATCTTCTAAAATCCTGGCCCTCAAACTTGTCCATTTTTGAAAACTTGCTTGTCATGTCTTTTGCAGATTCTTCGTTCGCCATCTTCAGAAACAAATGACTTCAATCTTTGTTGGGAAAATTGGGTAATTACTTGGATTTTTCTGAAGTCGTGTGAACACTTTCAGATTGAAGTTATTTGTGGTTCACCCAAATAATTCAATCGGATAAAATCAGAAATTCTGCAAGAAGAGAGAATGTGTTTTGCTGTGAATTTCAAAATGAACCTATACAGAAAATGATCAATGCCACACCTATTTATAGATGCCAACAGATGTGTCTTTTGCCAATAGACACATCTCAAGATGTGTCTTTTGCCAAAAGACACATCTCATTTCCAACAGTCATGTCCAATGCCAATAGACACATCTCAAGATGTGTCTTTTGCCAAAAGACACATCTCATTTCCAACAGATGTGTTTGATCCCAATAGACATGTCTCATAAGCAATAATTCTGAAATCATAACGAACTCGAACAAAGCATGCACTCCGCATTCTCCCGACTTGTTCGATGTAACATTACAATTACACTGATCAACTAGCCAATCCAATTACACTAAAATATCCAACACCCCATTCCAAACGATCATTTCCTGGATGAAAAAACATCAAACGGAATAAACTTTCATCAAAGGAAGCACCATTTGAAGAAGCGACAATGAATCAAAAAAGAGACTTAGCATTGGAAATTTTTGAAACAGGCCAAATGATTGGCCTCATCCCTTTGCAGGGAAAAGAAGACTCAATTCAGAGCATTCGACTAAACCTGCAAACTGTCTGAAAGAGAGGTCATTTCTTCTGAATCAGAAATAAGAGTTGCTATAACGACCTAGAAAATTTTGAATTATTTATTTGATATAAATTATGAATAATATTATGTGATTATTTTTGGAAGGTGTAATATATGTGAAATTGTGTTTGTGTGTTTACGTGATGATTTGTGTAAGTTGTAGAGGTCGGTGTATTTTTATTTGTATTTTTGAGGATTTAAATATGATTAAATCCTGTATTATTGGTCTTCTAAATTTTTTATAAAATCATCGGGATTACTAGAAATCCTGAAATCTTTTGCATTATTAACTTTATTAATTTATTTGAGTTTTAAAAATATTAGATGGAATTATTGTAATTTTTAAGGATTTTAAAATGATTTTATGAATTATTTTTCATTTTATGGATTTAATTTGCAAAATCCATATTTAATCCATTTTTGGTCCGAAAAATATTTTAAAAATATGTGTGTGATCGTAATTTTATATCTTTTATTTTAAAAGTGAAAATTTTAATTTTCATGATGTTCTATTTAATTTCGATTTATAAGAGTCGTTTAGTAGTGTTATATTTGGGCCGAAATGAAGTATAGTAGAGATCTATTGTTATTGGGCCAAGCCCAATAAGGAAGAAAACACAGCAGACCGAACCTTCGAGATAGTCGGGAAAAAAAAGAGAAGAAAAGAGGTTGGGGAAGAAGAAGGAGGGAGAGATGTATATACATATACATACATATAATTCGTGTGTGAGAGTGAGAGTATAATCAAGAGTGTGTGTGTGTGTGTGCAAGTGAACGGGGGAGAAGGAAACAGAGCAGTGCAGCGGGAGCGTGGGTGACCGGCGGCGCCGCCGCGTGGGTGGCCGGCGGTGGCTGCGTGCGCGGTGGGCGGCGCGGGAGACAGCGAGGCAGGTGGCGCGAGCAACAATAGTTGGAATAGATGGCGCGAGCAGCAACAGTTGGAAGAGAGAGAGAGAAAGAGAGAGAGAGAGAGAGAGAGGCTGTTGGGAGAGACTTTTTGGTGGAATTGGGACCGAAGAGGTATTATTTTTTATTATTATTTAATTATTTTATTTTTGATGTAATTAGTTAATAATCATTTTAAATAAATTGTGTTAATTGTTGTAATTTAATTAGTTTTAAATTTGCGAGTTCAATGTGTTAATTGTCGTAATTTGATTAATATGGTAAATTATGAATATTGTTGTAATTCCGTGATTAATCCGGAGAATATAGTTAGTAAATATCATTGGTGGTTAATTATAATTGTGGGGATTTATTTCGAGTTCGCTAATATGCTTTGGTGACTGTTAGTTGCTAATTAATGTTATTGTGTAAAAAGTGAAGTTATAATTTCGAAAGCTGAACTTGGAGGATTGTGATGAATGTCGGGAGTTATATGGATTGTTGTTGTATAATATATGTTTATATGAGTTGGCTAAATTGTAAAGGTATATGTGCTAAATGTTATAGGTCGAGTTATAGTATTTGTCGGATATTATGCTTGTCGAGTACTTGGTGGTAAATTATATGTGGTGGTGAGCTATTTGTATGGTTTTAAAATGTGATTTATATCAAAGATTAATTGTTAGATTTATTTGACTATGTGATTATCTGCGAGGAGTTGCAATGAGATCACAAGTCTTAAATGTCAATATTTAAAGACTTGTGTAATTCTCTTCAACTAGTTCCTCGGGCTTACGAATATCCATGATTAGCTATCACGAGTATAATTAATATACTTGAGTGGTGTGATCATTGATATAGCGTAAGTAATAGTTAGTGCTAGGGGTTGTTCCCTAGGGCTTACGAACATCAATGGTTGATGGTCATGTGTATCATTAAATGCGTGAGAAATACGATCATTGGTGTAGCGTAAGTAGTAGTGTAATGTAAATTTCTTATGTGTTAGTTGCCGCATGTTCGGGCGGGTACTTTTCATTAATTGTTTACTTTTATGTTGCTGCAAGTTGAGGCGGCTTTATTTTTGTAAAAGCAGGGTTGAATTGTTTTGATTGATATTGAGGGGATGTGCCCATAGTCCGATAAACGAATATTTCATGCCGAAATTTTCTAAAATTCCCCTGCAAATCTATTTAAAATCTATTTAATTTATTTGATTTCGATAATTTGAAAGTATGTTGTGAATTTGCTGGGAAGTGGTTGCCTAGATGGTATCTAAGTATCAAGTGACCATCTGTGTTAAGTATTTGTGTGAAGTAAGTATTTGACCTAATGGTTATATTAAAGCTATTTTATGAAAATGATTGTATATGTTTATATAAAATATGTGTGTAAACGATATAGGACGCGTATGGGTAGAATAAAGCAAAATAATAAGATTTTGTTTAGTTGGGTACTGAAATAGTATCTGACCTTGTAAAGGTTTAAATAGGAAACCTGGCCAAGGACAGTGCGCGAGTAATCTGAAGGATGAACAGAAGGACAAGTATCAAAGCCGATTGGTGAAGTGACGTTAAGTTTAGCGGATGATGAAGTAAAGATGAAAATAGGGCCAAGTAAGAAACCCACATGTAAGGAAAGAGACTGACGAGAAGCTAAGTTGAGTATCGATGTGAAAATCAAGAACTTCGCAAATCGAGGCAAGTGTCACTGCTATTCACTTATTGTTCATGTGATGCAATTTAGTTTATTTATCATATGAAATGAGTTGGTCAAGTATAGTGGAAAGATGATATATATATATATATATATACTTCTTCAAATTAGTATGATGTTGCTAACTTTCCCCCCACCCATAACTCATATGTCGGTTTTACCAAGATTCTTGTAAATAATTTTTTCTTTTTGTCAGCGGAATGCCATTTCTTTTAGTTTTGTTAAATACTCTTAAGAAATTTTCTAAACAAGAACATCTAAGTTTTTCTTAACTTTTATAAAAATCCGCTGGCACAATGCCTGATCTAGTGTATTTTTATCGATGGACTTCCACTCGGACAATGTTCCCTGAGCCGATCTAAACCTTTCCCCATTGAAACTATTTTTACAATTATTGTTCTAATCTGTTTTCTCCGCTTATGGAAGCTCAAATTCTTCAGTATGTATAAATTTTATTAAATGCCGGTACTTGACCATGTCGTTGCTTTAGTCTAGAATTTCATTGTTGGAATCTTATTGCAATTATATCCCCATTCTTGCTCAAATGAAATTTCTCTTTGCATAATTTGCAGTGGTTATAATTCGAAGTATTCGTATCAATCTTGTTGATACCTTTTGAGTTGACGTTCTTTATAATTTTCCCTATGTGGTATCGAACTTGTCGATACCAGACGATGATGTCGTTTCTTATTAATTCCTAATCATAAGTTGCTATTCTGGACGTGAGTTCCAGTTGTTGGAAATCAAGGGTGGTCGATTGTTCCGGCACCTGACCTGAGTATTAAAGATAGAATTGGAAATGTTTTTATTAAATGAAAATGTTTTCAGGACTGAGGACGCTAGTCAGAGTATGAGTATTATGTTATAGGCCAAAAGAGGCCTTGGATCCAGTTGAGTATTTGGATATACCAAGAGAGTATATCCGGAGTTTTAGTGTGACTGATCATCCACTTTAACTCGTTGCGTCGAAATGAAAATCCAATTCTATTCTATAAATTGAGTATCCAGTTGGACATTGATTCTTATTGCTTGACAGTGAATTTCCAAGTATTATTATTGAATGATTATCATTTGACCTTGAATTTTCGAGTATCATTATTGAATTGTTAAAGCTTGATTCCCTTGAAGTCTATAATGCTTATTTTGGTTGACCAAAACTCTTACCTGTTCTAGTTCCTGTTGCACCCCATTAATGGTGAAGTATTGGCCCTCGTGGCAACTTAAAAGTTAATATCATAGATTCTTTCATAGAATGAGTTGAAATTCTTTTGTTATCAGAATTGTTTCGATATTAAAATTGTTATCGCTTTATGCACTTGCTGAGCATTGTTGGCTCACTCTTGCTTTTGTTTGTTTTTCTCCAGTTAATAGTGAAGTTTAGTAGACCTAGTAGTGGACAGTGAGTATTGATCTCCGGGCAGCGAGAAGAGATAGTCAAGTTATGGACTTCGCCAGATAGTGGATTGAGAATTGTCAAGGTTGGAGATATAGTTAGGCAGTGGTTTGTATATTCACAAAATGTATAATATTTTATTCTGAGATTGAGTTGTAATGATGTAGTTCGATAGTTTGTTTCATACCATAACCTGTATGCGATCTTGGTTAAGGGGTTTTTGTTGTTATATAATGTTTATATCCAGGGATTGTATAATGTGTTTATGGGTAATGGCTCCAAATCTGTACCCCGGATTTTGGGACCGTTACAATTACTATATGGAGCAATTATCAATCTTAAGTTGGAACTGCAGAGGCATCAATAACTCAATCACTCGCAGGAATGCACGATCTCTGATCACTTCATCTAAGCCTCATATTCTCTTTCTTCAGGAAACAAAATGCGAAGCATGGAGCATCCCCCTTAAGGCCTCTATTTGGGATCACCATGAGCATGGTTGGCTTGAATCTCCTAGTTTGGGATTGTCAGAAGGTCTCATTACTTCCTGGGACTTGAAACACCTAACGTACTAATAGATCTTGGATATGGACCAGGTGGGCTATCAAAGGCGCCCCACATCAGTTTTGTAATTGTATTAACCTCTATGGGCCTCACGATTTATCAGAAAAAAGGCAAGTTTGGAAGGATCTGACAGACATTTTGAAGGCACACGAAGAAGAACCACTCTGTGTCATAGGGGATTTCAACTGCATAGCAAAAGAAGAGAAGCGTATAAACTGCATTTACAATAGGCAAGACATAGCAGACTACTGTAATTTATTAACGGAGAATGACCTGAAAGACCTACCTATAGGGAACTACAAATACACCTGGTTTGGCCCAAATGCAAAATGCATCCAATTAGATAGAGTAGTTGTCAACATCTCATGGTTCAGATCTGCAAACTGGGTGGTTGAGGGTCAGAGTAGAAAATCGTCTGATCATGTGGCTCTACATCTTAACACAAACTCCTCAGACTGGGGAAAAAAACCTTTTAGGTTATTCAATGTCTGGCTTCAGGATGATGATTTTGTAAACCAAATCTTCTTAGTAGGGCAACAGATATTTCAGCAAAATATGAGCATTCAAGCTAGGTTCAAACATCTCAAATCTAAAATGAAGCAATGGGTCTCAGCACAAGGAAATGCAGGGAAACAAATTAAGGAGCTAGAATAGAGGATAGCAATTTCAGATCAAGTCACTGCACCTTCTACTGAACAAATTTCTGAGAAACACAAAATGGAACAGGACCTACAAAAGGCTTATCACACTTGGGATGGCACCCTCAGACAGAAATCAAAGCACAACTGAGAAACACTTGGAGATGCTAATACAAAATTCTTCCACAATTATGTTAGCTACAAGCAACACAAAAACCACATCCGAAGTATTTTCTGGCAAGACACTTGGCTCACCAAGCCAACCGAAGTGAAGAACGCATTCTGGCAACATTTCAGTACTTTCTTTAATAAGCCAAGTCCAAAATAGGTCTTCTCTTTAGGCAACCTAATTTTGAATCAGATCATTACGCAGCAGGCTTCAAACTTGGAAAAAGAGTTTCAGGCAGAGGAACTTTTCTCTTCCATCCAAGAAATGGCATCAAACAAAACTCCAGGCCTAGACGGGATCTCCCTGGAATTCATCAAGAAATTTTGGCATATCTTTCATACTGATTTCGTGTTCATGGCATCATTTTTTCACTCGAATAACCAAATTCCACTAGGGCTTAATTCCTCTTTCATCGCTCTTATTCCCAAAATTAAACACCCTAGATTGGTAACGGAATTCAGACCTATTAGCCTCATCAACAACTCTCTCAAGATTCTCCTCAAAACGATGGCAAATAGGTTAAGGTTAGTCATTGGGAGTATTATCTCACAAGAACAGTCAGTGTTCATGAAGGGTCGTGATATTGTGGATAGTGTCATTGTTACGCACGAAGTAGCTCACAGTATTTTATCCAACAAATTCGAAAAAGCCTTTGATTCAGTAAGTTGGGAATTCCTCTTCCACACGCTGCAACAATTAGGTTTTGGGCAAAGATGGATTGACTGGTTAAGATCTATTTTAGTTACAACTAGAATGTCAGTCCTAGTAAATGGTAGCCCAACACAAGAATTCAAATCATCTCGAAGCCTACATCAGGGTGATCCCATGTCACCGCTATTGTTCAATATTGTAGGTCAAATCCTACATCTTCTTATAGACAAGGCAACGGAGATAGGAATGATAAAAGGAATTAACTTTGGCACGGGGCCAACCCTAACTCAACTACAATTCGCAGATGACTCCATCATCTTCCTGAAGAGCACTGAAAATTCTTGCAAAGGTATTAAAATAGTTCTCCAACTCTTCGAAATGCTATCAGAGCTGAAAATAAACTACAATAAAAGTCACATGTATGTGGCTAAGAAGCACGCAAACCTGGCAACAGACTGGGCAACAATTCTAGGCTGTAATGTTGGCACTTGGCCCTTAACTTACCTGGGAATCTCTATTGGTTTGCCTCCAAAATCTAAAAGCTTCTGGCGGCCTCTTACATCGAAAGTGAAAACCAATCTAAGCGAAAGCAACTCACTAAATAAACAAGGCAGATCGGTGCTCATCAAGTCAACTATAAACAACATGTCGATCTATTGGATGAATTTTTTCCTCATCCCAAAGGGAGTGCTCAAGGAATTGGACTTGATTAGAAGACGTTTTTTCTGGGGAGAAATAAACGAGGGGGAAACTGCAAAGCGAAAGCTACACACTCTTCGTTGGGACTCCATTTGTGCACCAAAAGACAAAGGTGGTCTAGGATTATCAAACCTGGAAGCAAGGAACCAATCAATCTTGGCAAAATGGTTATGGAAGTTCCACTCAGAGAAAAACAAACTCTGGCATCAACTTTTATCCAGCAAATATGGTAACTTAACAGCAATATCTTTTGACCAAAGAGGACCAACTTCCCCAATCATGTCCAGCATTGCCAGTCTGCATAATTCAACCCACTCTTACCTTCATCATCCGAATTTCAATTGGAGGATAAAGAATGGGGACTTGGCACGTTTTTGGACAGACACCTGGTACCAAGGAAGCACATTAAGAGAAAGGTTCCAAAGGCTTTATAACCTATCGAATTGTAAAGACATCTCAGTGAAAGATATGCATGTTGCTTGGTCACCTTGCTACACAACAAAACCGTTGTGGAGACGTCCCCTGAGAGACTGGGAGTTAGATGATTTTGAGGAATTAAACTATATTGTTAGCAATATAGTGCTATCTGAAGGAACAAACATTCTCCGCTGGGACCAAATGAAGGGCAAATACAATACTCGTCTCTACTATGAACAAATCATGCAATTCCCTTCAAGTGTTGGCCCATGGAACCTCATTTGGAAACTTAAGATCCCCCCAAAGGTCAAGTTTTTTCAATGGCAAAGCGGGAGGAATATTCTTCCTACACTTAGTTTTTTGCACAGCAGAGGCATAGAAATCAACACGATTTGCAAGTGGTGTAACTCAGACGAAGAGGACCAGACACACCTATTCCAAAACTGCAAACTTGCACAAATGGTATGGAGCATTTATTCTACGTGGATAGGGAAATCAATTCAGCACTTCGACCTAACAACAATGCTCAAGCAGGCTTCAGACAGCAACTCAAAAGGGGGTCAAGCTATATGCCTAACAGCAACATTGTGGTCCATACAGCTTGCCAGAAACGACGTCATTTATAAAGCTATTAAAGTGTCATTCTCAGACCTCTCTTTTATTATCAAACACAGAGCCTACCTCTGGTCTCAAGCAGCCACTCTAGTCTCTCCTAGTCAAAATAGCATTTGGGTGCATGACCCCCTTCATAGAATTGCCCTTCAGAGAAGATGGACTGTAAAGGCCTTAGTAGACAAATGGCTGAGGCTGTCTGACTATATATGCTTCGCGGATGGAGCTTGGTCAAAAAACACGAGTAATATCATAGAAGCAGGTATCGGTGGCTTCATATTGAACAAGTAAAAGGCAGTAATTTTCATTCTTGCAGGGCCTTCTCATCAATAATCACCTCAGGATACGGAAAGAGAGGCACTATCCATGTTAATGCAGCACATTCAAAACAGTCCCTTACACTCAGTACATTTTACTTTCTTCACAGACTCCATTGGCTTGGTCAAATACATAAATTCTCAGAAATCTCGGGGAAGCAGTCAGAGTGTATTCTTTAATTCCCAAATGCTGCACAGCTCAAACGTAGTTCATGTTTCAAGAGAACTAAACGCAGTAGCTGACTGGCTAGCGAGAAAAGGTAAAAAGAGACATAGACTGTTAACGGGCTGGATGAATAGGAGTCCCTAATTTTCATGGTATAGCTACTCGTGGGCCTGGTTTTCTTGACACTAAGGCCCAACTCCTTTAAGATCTCAGAAACCCAACCCAATCTGTACTGAAGTTTTTCTCTCCCTTTAGTAATTACTCACCATCTTACTTCAGCGAAACCACTAAGACTTCAATAAATAAGCAGACAAGTTTCACATCTCTCTCTTCAGTCCCAGCAAGTGGTAATTCTTGTCGAGCGGCGGCCGCCTCAGGTTCTCTATCATTTTGCCACCCACTATCTCCACATGCACCATTCATCACTTCTACAGCATTGACTAGATAACACGTGGCAGCTTGCATGTCTTCGTTTATTCTTCCCTCATACTTCCACTCTCTACACATCACCACTTCAGTAGTTATGCCATCAAGACTCAGCAAATGCTATTAACTACCTTCATTTACTCATGTAATAGTTGAGTGTAACTATATATTCCACAACCCTTGCCCTTTCGAAATTCATACCATCCATCTACAATCCTCTCATACCACCTTCTTGTTCTAATGGCCTTCCACTGGATCCCACCCCCCTCCCACCTCCCACCTCCCACCCTTAAAATCAATGTCCATGGCACCTTCTCAAACACATTAAGGCCAAATGGAAATGACTCGGGCATAGGAGCCATTACATGAACTGCCATGGCAAACTCGAGCTTCTAACAGTTGGCACAATCCCCTATCTCACTAAGCTGGGAAACCAGCTCTGGGCGATCTTCGTCCCTCTGCTTCGAGCCTTTAACGAAGGGTATCGTGACGTAGTTATAGAAACAGACAACTACGATGCTTACCTAACTGTTAAGAACTTTCACCTGGTTGGAGCTCCAGCATCAGTCTACGACATATCATCTCAAATCGATATTAGGATGAAGGACAAACGCTGGAAGTGCAAAGTGGCTTATGTCTTCCCAGCTAGGAGTAAGGTCGCTCGTTTCTTGGCAAGACTGGGGCTGGAAGTATATGACAGGCTATACACTTTCGATCGTCCTGTGGGAGGTGTTGAGGAACTTCTGAGCTGGGATATGGGCCTAGGGATTGACCACCCAGACTTCCAAGATGTTTACTTACCAAGCGAAGCTCCTGACTCGTTAACTTCGATATCGTAGCGAACATATCAGACCAGTTAAGTGATTTAGGCCTGGGGCAAATGAATGCTCCCCAATTTGTCAGTCTAGACGTTGCTCTGAATGGAGACGTGCTCCAAGATGGCACAGGAATGGAAGAAGACTTCTTCCATGGAGGCATCGTTTTCCATGAGGATCAACTTCCTCAAGTCCCAGACGTCCCTCTGGAAATGGTCGATTAAGTCCAGGAACTCTTTCTATCTATCTGTTTTGATATAGTACAAACCATCAAGGTTTTTATATGTAATCCATGTAGCTTCAGGTTGTAATTTTCCCTTCTATCACCCTGAGTCAGTCTCGATGGTAGATCTCTGTAGGCCGCAGAGTCTTTTGCTTTAGTTTCTTCTCCTAACTGCTACCTCTTAGCATGTAATCCTCCTCAAACATTGTATCTTTTTCCAGTGCAATACAATTGTTTGGCTCTATAAAAAAAATAATTCTATTCGATTTATGAAATCTTCTTATATTTTGTTTTGATTATCATTATTTGAAGATAGTTCTACTAACAACCAAATATAGTTTTAATAATAAGTGTAAGATTGGTAGTCTGGTCTTCAGACGACAAAATAAATAAAAAACGTTACATATTAAAATAAATAGATGAAAAATCTAGCAAAAAAATATTTTAACATGTAAACTAAAAAGTGTATTTATATTTTTTTAAAAGCAAAAAGTGTATTATATTAAAATACGAAAAAGTGTATGTCAATAATTTAAATCATATATAATTAGGTTTTCTGCATTTAATAGGATAATCAATGTAGGTCTTCTACACTAAATAGAATTAATGTAAAAATTCGTAATTATATTTTCTTTTGAGATTTTGAGTGTTTCCTTTTCGATAATAATTGATAGATCATTACTAAATTAAACATAAATTTATGAGATTCGTGTGGGCTGTAAAATCATTCAAATCTGATTTCTAGATTACGAGATAGAGTGCAAATAGTAAATATGAACTTTTTTTAAGATTAATAAAAAAATAAATAAAATTCAACTATATCCTTTTTTAATTAGAGTAAAATGTTCCTAAAGGTAACCACTAAATCTGTGTTTTTAAAAATTTGTTACATTTTATTTATAAGGACCCTGCAGGGGCATTAATGATTATGATAAACTGTCATGATTTTATTGGTTAACTTTAGAAAATTCTCCAAAATTTAATTGTAGGCTCCCTTCGCCCTTTTAATTATATCGTTTTCATATTATAATTTCCTTTTTAAAATTCAATTATAATACAACATTTTTTTTGATTATTTTCGTTTCTGATTATAATTTTCTTTTTAATATGATATAATATTGATAATCTATTTTAAAAATATTAGATTCAACAATTGAGATTATTTTGGCGATATAGTAACCATAATTATGGATAAAATCCTTCTTATTATTATATCCTTATATATATTAAGCATAAGAGGGATCTTATCCATAATTTTGGTTTGGTCATTGTACTACCAAAATAATCTCAACCGTCGAATCTAATATTTTTAAAAATAGACGATCAAGATTATATCATAGTGAAAAGGAAATTATAATCTAAAAAGGATAGAATTAAAAAAGGTTGTATTAGAATTTAATTTTAAAAAAATTATAATATGAAAAGGATATAATTAAAAAAGGATACAATTGAATTTTACTTAATTTTTTTATTAAAACTAAAAAAAGTTTATATTTACTATTTGGGCTCTATCTCGAGATCTAAAAATCAGATTTGGATGATTTTACAGCCCACGCGAAGCTCATAAAATTATCTTTAATTTAGGGATGATTTAACAATTATTATCTAAATGGAAATACTCAAAATCTCAAGAGAAAATAAAATTACGAATTTTTACATTAATCCTATTCGGTGTAGAAGACCTACATTGATAATCCTGTTCAATATAGATAACCAAATTATAAATGATTTAAATCATTGACGTACACATTTTTGTATTTCAATATAAAAACACTTTTTAGTTTACATGTTAAAAAACAAAATATTTTTTATGCTAGATCCATCATTTTTTATGTATTTATTTTATTTTATGATCTAACTATTCTTATTTATTATTAAAACTGTATTTGGTTTTTAGTAGAATTATCTTCAAATAATAAGAAGGGTATTTTGATAATCAAAACGAAATATAAGTAGATTTCATAAATCGAACAGAATTTTCAACGTAAAAAGCGTCAATTTCTCCTCTATTTTGTTTCTGCGTAGTTTTAATTGGAAAATAATTGTTAAGTCATCACTAAATTAAAGAATATTTTGCTAATTTCATGTGGACTGTAAAATTGTCCGAATTGAAGATAAAGCAAACATATTAAATTGAACGTGTAAAATCTTATATATATTATTTTTTTAACAACAATTTGATATGTAAATTAATAACATATAACTATTAAAAAAACTAATTATATAATTATAGATATTAGAAAAGGAGCCGTATGTTGCACGGGTTATAAGCTAGTATATAATAAGCGTAACATGGATCTTATCCATAATTTTGGTTTGGTCACTATACCGCAAAAATAATCTCAACCGTCGAATATAATATTTTTAAAAATAGACGATCAAGATTATATCATATTAACAAATTATAATCTAAAATTAAAGATTTTAGATTTTATCATCACAAAATTAAAGATTATTTTGTTAATTTCACGTAGGCTGTAAAATCATCCAAATCAAGTTTTAAGAATTCAAGATAAAACACATAATAAATCGAACGTGTAAAATCTTATATATATATATATATATAGGGTCTTGCTCAAATGAGAACCCTCACTTATGGTGAGATATGAGATCTAATCCTATCCATATATTTTTTATATCTAAATTAAATCCTAGCCCCACAATTAATATTTAAAATTTTATTTTTTTTTATTATTCATTTAATTCAACATCATCTTCCACAATCATTTCTTCCATACTCCGGTCACCATTTCCGGTCACCATCTCCGGCGACAAATTCCGGCCAACCCAAAAAATCACCACCGGTAAACAGAAAATCACCGCACTGCCGCCACCTCCGGTCACCACCAACAAAAATCACCACCTGTAAACAGAAAATCACCACACTCTGCCACCTCCGGCCACCGCACTGCCACCACCACCAACAAAAATCACCACCTGTAAACAGAAAATCACCACACTCCGCCACCTCCGGCCACCGCACTACCACCACCACCAACAAAAATCACCACCAAATAACGAAAATCACCACCAAAAAAATCACCACCAAAAAACACAAAATTCACTATCGAAAAAACAAAATCACCACCGAAATACAAACCCAACACCACCAGTTCTCTCATTTTCCTTCTATTTTTATTTAATTTTAGAAGCCTTTTTCGTGCAAATGTCAAATCCGAATCAAACCTTTTGCTCCTGTAATTAATACTACTTTTATTCTTTTGCCTAAAAGCTGAAATGGCGTCAGGTTTAATTTCTCCGGCGGTTACTCTGATTTTTCGATTTCCGGTAACATGAATACGAGATCTATCACCGATCCACAACATCCGTACATGTCTAATCTCACCGGAATTGACTCCGACGTGTCCTCTCAGGTGTTTAATCGTTGGGCTGAAGCTACGACCAAGCGATCTTTAGCAGAGTTTTAACAACACTTTCAACAACTACAACAACAGTGGTGGCGGTGGGGACCGACTGAGTTGACTTACCTTCAACGCCCATTGATTTAGATCGAGGTGGGTGAGTTGAAAGCCCTAAATGAATCGTTTCGAAATTAATATAGAGGAGAGAGAGAGGAGATGATTAATTCAAGTCGTCTGATTTTGTGTCGAAATTGAAAGTCAACGGTGATGATGAGGAAATTTTTGACTCGCCGGCGGTGGTCAGTAACGTTGTTGATGAAGACTGGACGGTGGCTAGCGGGTCGGTGGGGAGGCAGGGGTATATACATGTTTGTGTGTGTGTGAGGTACAACAGACGGGGGATTGTTAAAAACTTATGGTCATGATTAAAGGTATATATTAGAAATGAAGGGTTTAGATTGGTTCTTAGTTCTCACAATAAGATGGGTTCTCACCTGAGCAAGACTCTATATATATATATCAATTTCATAACAACAATTTGATATGTAAACTAATAACAAATAAATAATAAAAAAATATAATAAATATTAGAAAAATAATCGTGCGTTGCATGGGTTATAAGCTAGTATATATAAGGAGAGTAGCATTCCATAAATAGTGATGATGTCATCGATGACGTGGCAGTGGTGACGTGACGGCGTCATAATTATTTTTTATTTTGAAAATTTTTGGTTCTGCAGAATCAGAAAATAAAACTGGTTCTACTATAGAATCAGAAAAAATAAGGTAGTTCTCCATGTAAGAAGGTTCTTCATAGAACAATGGCCTATATAAGGATATAATTATTCTTTATATAAGAATATAATTACTCTTAGATTGTAATTGTAATGTCCAACGCAGAAGCCCATTAGCGAATCCTCTTTGATCGAATAATAGTAATTTACAAACAAAAACTTATTTTATTATCATTCGAATTGAATTATATGCTTTATAGCGTTTTGAAAATAAAAATATTAATATTAGTACTCGTTTATTATCCCTCTTATTCTTATTTTATAATATGATATAATAGGATATAATGTATTTTTATATTATAAATTATTTTGTAAAAAAATTATATATGTAACTAACAATAAGTTGATTTTTGATTTTTTTGTTACATCTTATTATTACCACCTGAATTTTATTTTTCAAAATTAACGTAAATTATATGCGCATATGAAGTACAGAAAACAAACATGATTTTTTGTTTGGAACAGAAACTATTTAGTAGTTAAAGTCGGGTCTAGTTTGGATTGTTTCCCCGAAGCAATGGCGTAGTAGGAGATGAGGACTGCTTCGTGTTTATGTACTTGGAAATTTACAATGCTATTTTGTAAACCAAAGGCATGTACTAATATCAAATTTAATAGATGATTAATAAGTTTTTGATATTAAATTTAACAGATGATTAATGAGTTTTGAAAAGTGAATTTTATTACATGTTTTATTAGTATATTTAAAGTTATAAATATTAAATTTATTTATGTTGTTGGTGAGAGTCGAACCCCTGACCTATGGTAGTACTCGCTTATTATCCATCTTAATCTTATTATATATTAGGATATAATGTTGGGTATGATATTTTAGTTACAAAATATAGAAAGATATTATGTTTTTATTGAAAAAGGTAATCAGTTAGTTGTTAGTAATTATAATATTATTAATTTTTTTCATTAAATAGAATGATCCATGATCTTTTTGAAAAAGGTGAGGTTTTAGTTAGAAAAGGTAGTATGTTTTAGCTGAAAAAGGTAATTGGTTAGTTATTAGGAATTATAATATCGTTATTTTGTTTTATAAAATAGAATTGCCCGTAACTACAATTAAGGTATCGTACTAACCAAACTTTCAATATTTTGGTAATTACAAAATATAGAAAGATATTACGCTTTTACTATAAAAGGTAATCAATTTGTTATTGGTAATTATAATATTATTAATTTATTACAATTTGAGAGAAAATGGCCCTATCCCAAATATAACTCTAAAACACAATTACGTCTAACGTTTTGGGTATTTATTTTTTCTTAAACATAAGATCGTGCAGCGTTTTCGGAAGGGGAGGGGGAGAACGCCACTTAAGTGGCATTTTTTGAAGGGGAGGGGTGAACACCACTTGATGTACCTTTTTTTTTCTTTTTGCTAAATGTGTTTTTGCAGTTTTTTTTGCTAAATATGTATTTATAAATATTATTAGAAAATTCATAATGAATACGTTAATTTAAATTTTGTTTTCATACCGAATCCGGCGACCTGATTTTTAAAAAATCGGGGACTAACCCCAATTTTTTAGAGATCAGGATAAGTTAGGGTTTAGGAACCCTAGGTTCGTATACGATATTCGTCGTTCTAAATATTTCTAAACCCAAAATGGAATTGTTAAGCCCCAAAGGTTAATTGTTGAAACAAGGAAGACATAAAATTTAAACTTTTTATTTAAAAAATTGAATCCAGCGACCTGATCCCCGATTTTTTAAAAATCAGGATAAGTTAGGGTTGAGGGTCTACGGTTTAGGCCCTAAACCTTAGAACCTAAATCCTAAGTTCGTATACAGTTTATTCATCGTTCTAAATATTTTTAAAACCCTAAATGGAAATGTTGAACCGCAAAAATTAATTGTTGAACCCCTAGAATTATTTAAAATTGTACTTTTAAAATTTAAAAAATACAATTTTAATTGACTATTTGATTATAATTTTTTAATATTATTTGAAAATATATATTAAAAAACAAACAAAACAGACGAAAGCACCCCAAACGCCACATGAAGTGGCATTCCCACCCCCCATAAACGCCATTTCATGTAGCATCCTCCCCAAACGCTCCCTCCATCCCCTGACATGCTGCACGCTTTAACATTAAAAAAGAAAAAGAAAAAATCAAAACGCTAAACGATAGTGTATTTTAAAGTGATATTGGGGCCAATGTTCTAAGATGTGATATTTGGGACCAATTGTTCTAGAATTGTGATATTGAGGACCTTTTTCTCCTAAATATGTCACTTTTCACCAGGTTTCAGTGAAAAGCTTCAATACAACATATGGAAATCTAATAAAGATCCATAAGAATCAGGATGGATGGCTACTAGAAATAGTTGGAGCCATGAGAATCGCTATAATCATGCTGTTCTACTCTTACATTAACTAATACAACTCCAACAATAACTGCAATTCTAACTATTTTGGAGAGGAATTTGAAAGAGAGGGCAAGGAAAATAATTTGCTACAACTCTTACTGAATTTCTGAGCATTGTTCATAATCGATAGAATTCTACGCTGCTTCAATCTCTATCTTTTCTACTGCTTCCTCTCCCATATTGCTCTCATGTCTAGCTATCAAAACTGATGAAGGGATGTCTACAGAAAGTGTACCTTCTAAAACCTTAACAACTTCCCCAATGGAAGGCCTCAGAAATGGTTGGCTTTGCATGCACCACAGAGCTATTCTAACAACTCTTTCTACTCCTCTGGAGTCCTCCATTTCGTATAATTCCTTCTCTTTATTCAACTGTTCTAACACTTGCTGACCGATGGCTATATTCCTCTTGCACAACACAATTTGAAGCAATATTTCCCCAAGCATGTAGATATCCTTTTCTGGTGAAAATTCTGAAGTGGCGGCTCCTTCCATTAACTTAAAGAGTCCAAAATTTGTCAGCTTGGGGACCAGCTTCTCATCAAGCAAGACATTTTCCAGCTTCAGATTTCCGTGAATTATACACTGTTGACACTCGGAGTGTAAATAAGCAATGCCACGAGCTATTCCAATAGCAATATTAAGCCTATTCTGCCAATCAGAGTTACCTTTGTCATGATCAACATTCAATAAAAAGTTGTCCAATGAGCCATTCGAGATATACTCGAAAAGTATGATCTTGTGCTTTGTCTCAAAGCAAAATCCTGTCAGGGAGACGAGGTTACGGTGATGAGTCCTTCCCAAGCTTGAAACTGCTACTCGGAATTCTTTCTCAGATATAACTGGATTGTTTATCACTTTGGCAATCACTAGTGTTTTGTTTGAAAGCTGACCCTTAAACACTGAAGGACCAAGTTGATTTGCAAAGTTTGAAGTTAGCTCTTGTATCTCTTCAAAAGATAATCTGATAAGAGCGCTGTAGTGTGGGTTCATCTGGTCGTCCTTCCCGAATGGAATCCGTTTCCCAGCCTTTGTTTGCCTTCTCTTGTCAAGAAACCAAAATGCAAACATCTGCAAAATTAAGATAACCAACAGCGTCCCCAAAATTATGATCACTATAGTTCCTATAAACTTTTTACTGCTACCTCTTTCAGCTCCAAGTTTACCAGGTGACAAAGAAATCGACCCTGCATCTCCGTGAGGGTTAGCACCTCGAGCTGAAACTGCCTGAGGGACAAAGCAAGCCTTCAAGTATGAAGTAGAAGGCACAGATGGGGTTTGATACCCGCTTATAAAGCTAGTCCTTTTCACAGTGCATAGACCTGAACCATCATTCTTAGAAGTTGCAGCAATACATGTAGTATCATTAGAGCAGTACGCTTTACAAGCTTCTTCACCCAACATCATATCCACATCATGAGGAGGATATAGACCATAAAGTACTGTTTGTTTCATAACTAACATGCTCGTACGCATCTTGCAATTACTCAAGTCGGTCATCTTTTTGCACCCAGAATTACCAAAATCAGTTGCAGGAGCACCAGCTGCCCATTCGTTAGAATCCGAAAACAGGCAATCACAAACAGGTCCTGATGAATTGAACCCACATACACTATATAAACCACAAGCACCAAACACAGTACACTGGTTTTCAACTGCTTGCCATCCTACTCTCCAAGTCTGAACAAAATTATCCCATGAATACATTCTCAAGTTCCCATCTTGATCTATCCTCAAATGTCTCAACTTCACAGAAGGGTCTCTAAAATCTTTACTCGAAGTAGACCAAACCATCTTGTTTGCATCATCAAACACCCCCAGAACACCATCCTCATCAAATCTCGCTTCCTTAATAACACCCGACCAGCTTAAACCACTCCTCCAATAAGTCACATTGTGCTCCCACAAAAGAGCCAGCTCACCAGACTCCCTAATCACAAAACTATAGTAACTAGTAGTAGATTTCGTCGAAGGGGCTCTAAGAGTTTGCGAAAAATGAAGAGCCTGGCCAGGAAGTAAAGTACTTGTTGGGCTATTAAAGCTTTCCCACACTACCTTACCCTTACTATCAACAAGAACTAAGTTACCATTGTTCAAAAGACTAGCTTTTTCAATGCCTAAATTAGATGTATTACTACTCCAAACAACTAAACCATCAAGATCATTAGTCAAAATGAGTTTACCATCCATATCAAGCTTAAATGTAGAATTCAAAGAAACCTTAAGTCCACCACCTACAGTCCATACAGGAACATTTGCACCTTTTGTATCTATATTTGTATCTATATTATATCTAACACCTACCAAAAGCCCATCACTATCAAAACCATCTTTTTTCAAGAACCCAAATGCAAAAACACCATTTTCAGAAACTAAGCTGTTTTTTGCATCAAACCCAGAAATTTTAAAGCCTAATGGAACTGAAAGAGCAGAAAAATCATCACAAAACCCAAGATTAACAAAGCCCAGCAACAAAATAACAGCTAAAACCCAAGAAAGATTCTTGAAATGTATAAAGTTATGATTTTTACCTGGAAAAAACTTGATGGGTAGCAAAAAATCAAACATCTCAGCTGCAAGAATGGTGTTAAAATGTGAAAAAAAGATAAGTGGTGTGCCAGAGTTGAAGTAGATGAGGGTAGGGAGAGAATCTGAGAGATGGGTATGAAAAAGGAGGAAAAAAGAAAGGTGGGGATTAAAAGGAGTGTTTTATTTTGGAATTTTTAAATAAGTGATGTTACTTTTTTCATAAAGGTTGAATCTTTGTAAACATGTAATGTAAAAGAAAAAGAGACAAAATGAATACACTTTTTGGAGATTCGAGGTTTCAACACTACTTTTGTTTAAGTTCCATTAACTACTTTTTAGTAATGTATTTTAAGTTCACAGTTGGAGAATTTGTGGCTCTACTTTTCATGGTAAATTGTATGTAGTGAGAGCATAGAATAGGTGTATTGGAGCAGTGTTTTGACTGTTTTTCTTGATTTTGGTTGGATAAGCCATGGATTATGGACCATAACAAGAGGTTAGAGCATTTCCGAAACCGATGTCGACACGATCGTTAAATTCTATGTGTCATGATTTTTTTTCATCATTTTTTATTAGAATTATAAAGACTATCTTCTAGTTCATGCAAAGTATGAATTATTTTTAATTTTTAAAAATTTATTTATAATATAATATTATAAATATTAATTTTTAATACGTTATTAGAAAATTTTTAAATTTACATCTTTGTATAATAATTTATAGTATTAAATATAAATTAATATGTTTTTGGCAGGAATCAAATTTAAGACTTCGGTATATAACAATTTTTAATATTGTTGTATTTAACAGTTATGATCTATTTGAGTTGAACATGTAACATATAACCAAATTATAAATTATATCTCTTTCGCTTATTATAGTATAGTATAAATAGTATAGATGTTCGAGAAATATTAAGAGAAGTAGTTAAATTTTGAAATCCACTTGATATTTTCTTTAAATGAAAAGATTCAAATTTTTGTACAAAAATAACTCATATGTAATATATTATATTTAAATTTAATAATATTTATTTGGATACTTTGTTTAGGTAGGAAGGCCATAAAAACTTATGAGGGGTGTTTGTCTATTTAAGTTTTGGCTCAACTTATAATTTATATGTTGATAAGTTGAATGTTAAACACAAGCCGAAAATACTTCAGTATGATTTCTCTCCTTTGTGAGAGATTTGTTATTCGCTTCTTAATTGTGAGCGGCAGTATTGTTTTTCTCTCCTTTATTATGAGGGCTAGTTTTGATTTATGGATGAAGTTTTGTATGGAATTGCAATCATGGCCGATAGCTCAAACAGGTTACGAAAAAGCGGGTGAAGTGAGCGGTATTTGTAAATACATCATTTTCAACAAATTGCTAGACTATCTCTTCATGATGATAGGCAATTATTTCTATTTTATGTCTGTTCGACTCGACTATCTGTGTAGATGCCGTATGGCTTTTATTCTATGAGTTAATTCTATTATTCTTCAAAAAAAAAGTTGAATGTTAGAAAATCCTAACATTCAACTTATTCTTATAACTTATTTCTCGATACACGAAATATATAATATCCTTCAAATCTTCAAAATCATATATTTTTTGATCCGTTCATTAGAAAATTGATATGTATATATCAAATTACTCTACTCATCGAGATCTATCTATTGACATCTATTGTTATATATTAAAAAACAAATTTTTTGAAAATAATAAAAAAAAGTTAACTTATAAGTTCTGATTTACCAAACACTCTACTCATTTATAAGTTCTGATTTACCAAACACTTTACTGACTTATAAGTTCTGCTCTACTTATCACTTATATGACATTTATGCTTATAAGTTATAAGCTACTCTTCTTAAGATACCCCAAACACTCACATGGTGTGTCAATAATTGAAATTAGACCCCTCAAAAAATACCTCTATTAAAGATGTTCTTATTATACTAATTTAAGTATGTTCAATTGAGATATTTGTAAATAATTTTTTAAATGTTTTATTTTATACGAAAATATTAAGTAAGTGTAAAAAGAGTTAATTCATTTTTGAAAAGGAGTATAAATCTTAAATATTACATTATCTTATTGTAAAATAAGCGCTTATACAACATTATAGTAATGTAAAATTTATATTATTAAATTAATAATATTGTATCAAATTAGGTGGTCAAGATATATCAAATTTCATGTTTTCTAAAATGTTGCTGGTATCATTTTTCTCATATTTATATTCTCTTATTTCAACAAAATAATTATCTTGAAAATTGCAAAGGTATATCTACACTTGTAATATGTTTTTTTTGTGTGTAAATGTGTAATACTTGGTATAAAAATGGAAATACAGTATTGCACTTATTCACGAAACAAAGGCTAGTCTTCTGAAAACAAAGACTTGCCATACAAGTCGAATGCAATCTAATAACTGTTTGGTTATCTTATTGCGATATATAAAATAGTTACTTCAATCATAATTATAATTAAATGAAATATAATTTATTAATACTTCTTCCATTTCACTTAAATTAATTTGTTTGACTTTTTTTTATCAAATTGATCAAAATTTGTGTGACTTTTACTAATTATTGATTTACATTTTTATAAATTTTAAAAAAGTAGGTTATAATAGATGATCTATATTTTCTTATCATATTTTTTCATTAATTATATTTAACATATAATAGAAAGAATTCCCTAAATACCCAAAAAATCGGTACCCACTTACCAAAATACCCGGATTTCAAAATAACGCCCAAAATACCCGTGGGATACGCCGTTTCCACAGGCGTATCCGAAGCACTGTAGATCGCCAGAAAACAGAAGCTCACTGCCGGAAAATCGAGAGCTCCTAACACGGCGACTTTTGGGCATTCCATTCGAACTCACACTTTAGGCACTTTATACACGCCTAAAGAACATCAAAATGACCAGAAGCTCATGTACATCATCTTCCCGAACTCCGTTTATCACCTCCGGCCCCGCAGGGGCGAAACGAAGCTCGTCGGAGTGTTTGAATTGGTTGAATCGTCGTTTTGGGCGTTTTAATTACGGTAACAGAACTGGTATAAAATTAGTATAGGCATGTAGAGAATCGAAGCCCGATTCTAATGGTATATGGTAGGTGATGGGGAAGTCAGGGATGTGGACAAACGTAGAGCTCGAAAATAGACACTGGAATCGCCATTGTTGTCGCCCGGTTGGAGCTCCAGGATGACGTGTCCTCAATTGCGTGTCTGCTACAGGCGCATCCAACAACGGATACTCCTTCAGTGTAGGCGTATCCAAAAACTTACTCCTTCCCTGTAGGCGTATCCAACAATATACTTCTACCCCAGTGGCGTATCCGAGGATACTCCTCTGTTATGGGCGTATCACGTGGGTATTTTAGGCGGTACTTCCCGAATCTGGGCATTTTGGTGAGAGAAAGCTAAATTTTGGGTATATTGGGCACTCACCCCATATAATATGTGTAATTTAAGTTTGTGTAATTTTCTATCCTTCTCATTTCTCATCTTTTTTTTTTTCACCTTTTTCCAACAATATTGGCATAATCATTTATCAATGTTTCTAATACTTATATAGGGTAAAAGGAATCTCAGTTCCTTTTATAAGATATTGAAGAAAATCAATATGTTTTGGTATATTCAATTTCTTGATATGAAATTTTTTATTCAATATTTTAGGAAAGTTATTTGAGAAGTATTTTAGGTGTTCCGATCTCTTTGTATAATACTAATTTTTGTACAATTTATGTTGACCGGTTTTTAGAATTACTATTTTGAATAAATTAGAAAATAGAGCAAGAATGAAATAGGATGATGGGTTTTGGATCCAAACAATTGTTTTTAGGTAACCTTCTCTCCCAAGGCCT
Source organism: Saposhnikovia divaricata (assembly GCA_036435485.1). Lineage (NCBI taxonomy): Eukaryota > Viridiplantae > Streptophyta > Magnoliopsida > Apiales > Apiaceae > Saposhnikovia > Saposhnikovia divaricata. Next base: position 214,082,433 of record CM071599.1, read on the forward strand.
AAGGTCGTGGTGTGCATCTCAGGTTTTATGGAGTTGATGTCAACAATAATTTTTTGTTTATGATCAAATTCTTTGTCTTTACTTTATATCTATGATTTAGTTCATTTATCTTTTGAACTTGAATCTGACATTCTGGGAAACTGACATAAGCCTAAATTAATAGATGGATTAACTACTCTTCTAATTGTATAAAGTGTTTGATGATAAATTAAAAAACCAAAAGAAATCACAATATAATCAAACAAACGAAACCAAGAAATATCAGTTTCACAATTTCCATATCAATCTCCCGATCTAATACTTAAATTGTGTCCATAATATCATGTACTAGAAAATATAGATCCTCTCCCGATTCGTTATAATTCCTAGAGATTCAATTAAAAGTTAGCTACTCTTCTAATTGTGTAAAGTGCTCAATGATAGATTAAAAACCAAAAGAAATTACAATATAATTAAACAAATAGAATAAGCCAATTGAATACTACCCAATCCTTGGATAAATGGATCAACCACTCATGATTCAATGAAACAAATATGAATTAAAAACGGGAACCATGAGTTTAAGAATTGAAGTACAAAGAATACAACTAGAAAAGTTCCCTTGCAGTCCGGATGAACCTTCACTCCTTCTTCCAATCTCCCTCACAAGGTGTTTCTCTCATTTCTCTCTATCACTATTATCTTTGTGTATATGTATGTAATATAGCTATCTCCCCCATAATATATGTAAAAACCTATATGCTTACATACTTGAATGAGCTTTAAATTGTTTTAAAAGATGTAAGTGTTACAAGACTAATTAAGAAAGTCGCAAAACTCTAATTCCCGTCATATTTCAAGACCTTGAGATTCAGGGTAAAGGCCTTGAGTTTCGAGATTAACTTCAAAAAAGTTCATTGTCATGATCAAGCCTCAAGTAAGATATCCCTGATGACAATACAAAATAAAGACATTATCAAACAAAATTCCTAACAGCATAACTACAAGAATGACAACAATTTCTTCAACACAGCACGGTGACTGACATCATCCTTGCAGTCTTGACAACATTGGCGGAAGTTCGGAACAAGATCATTTTATAGTATTGACAGCATAGTCTGCAAAGTCCTGACAACACAATTCTATTGACAACATCAATGGCGTGGAATATCACCATCATCATATGAACAATCTTGACCCCAGACTTGACCGAAGAAGTACTGTCTCAAGATATGAAGCATTTGAAATAGAGGTATCTATTCAAATGTGTGACATGCGTTTCTGTAACAGGTTGTGCAGAGGTCACTTGACTCTGTAACAGACCTGTAAAGACTACGATAGGACCTTGAAAGAGAACAATATAAAGTTTGCCAATTCAAGAGAATGCAAAATCAACATCAACTGAGATTTTGTAAACTACAAATAGAATGTATATAGATTGTTTTTTGTTACATAAATAATCTATCTAGTTATCATGATGCGGAGCACAACATCAAGATCTTCATATGTGTTTATTGTTTAGTTGAGGACTGTTTTCGAAGAAGACGAGAATGATGCATGAGCATTATGGCCGATGTACTTGTTCTCATGGAGACAAACATGGCTTTGGACTTATCTACATTCACTGTTATTCGTGAGAATTATTTGAACAATATTGCAATGTGAATAATTAGTTTAGTTATCAACTGGGGCTAATCAATTGGATTGGGCTGATTTACTATATGTTTATTTAGTAGATTTTTGACTTACAAGTTTCACCATTCACTTGAAAGGATTTTTCTTATTTTAGGTACTTAGGATTTAATTTTCTAGTTGAATTTGGTTTATATGTAATTTCCTATTCAGAGTAGGTTTTTATGTAATCTCCTATGTGGATCGGGTTTTTGATAGGTTTTCAAGTTTGACTCAAATATTAGCTAATTAGCTAATTTTGAAACTTATTAGGATTCTCAATGGTTTAGGTTATTTGCCTAGCCTATATATGCCCCTATATTATAATCTTTTATTAGAGAAGATTTTGATGATAATGAATCGTGAGTTTCTACTTGCGAAATCTTTTAATTGAATCTCTAGGAATTATAACAAATCGGGAGAGGATTCATAATTCTAGTACATGATATGATGGACACAATTTAAGTATTAGATCGGAAGATTGATATGGGAATTGTGAAACTGATAATTCTTCGTTCTAAAATAGTCTATAATTGAACTTTAGTTGACCATGGGAGTGACGATTAAAGAATAGTTGTTGGCATTATAATTTATCTTGGGAGAGGACTTTATAAACATTAGGAGGATTATTTTTAGCAAAACAAGAAACACAAGTTTTGAAAAATAGGTTTTGAACATTCCGGTCACCGGAAAAGCCGTCAGAAAACCAAGGACTACATTTCTAACTCCAACATGACGTAACATGTTTTGTTTTGCTTTTTGTGTGTAATTTTTTAAACTTGTGTGTATATGTATATAGTATGCACTTTATGTATGAGTAGTAATAGTGGTGAGTTGCGAGTGTTGGACTCATGGATGGGCTTAGAAAATATAAAGGTGAAGCTGACACAAATGGTGAGAAACACCATTTCTGCAACACTAAGCTCAGAGAGCACAAGTATAGATAAGAAGAAAGTAAAAATATATTTTCAACGCTTAGAGTTTGTTACAATCAGATCCTTGTCCTTATATACTACACACAATAAACAATTACATATAAAACTGTATGTATAAATCCTAACTAACTGCCAACTGTTCAGATTGTCACTTCACTAGTGGTTGACTTCTTTGACTATTTTGGATTGGTTGACTTTGACTGTTCTTGATTGATCATATCTGTAACATCCTCCCTCAAGTTGGAGGGTTTGAATAGATCACAAACACCCAATTTGGAAAGTAAGAATTGTAAGTGAGAAGATGAGACAACCTTAGTGTAGATATCAGCAGGCTGATTTGCAGAGGGAATATGAGCTGTCTGAATTATTCCCAGTTGAAGCTTTTCACGAACAATGTGGCAATCATGCTCAATGTGTTTTGTGCGTTCATGGAACACTGAATTAAAAGCAATATATAGGGCAGATTTGCTATCACAGAAAAGAGTAACTGGAGTAATATGATGATAGCCAAAAGTTTGAAACAAGCTTAACAACCATACCAACTCACAGCATGTGTTAGCCATACATCTGTACTCTGTCTCAGTAGATGATCTAGAGACTGTGTGTTGTTTCTTTACATTTCCACGATATTAGAGAATCACCAAACTTGACACAGTAACCAGTCAAGGACTGTCTGGTAGTTTGACAACCACCCCTAATCTGAATCACAGAAGGCAGTTAAAGCTGGTTTGAAGTTAGCAGACATGAGAAGACCTTGACCTGGAGAACCTTTAATATATCTGATAACCTTGTAGGCAGCAGTCAAATGATCAACCCTAGGTTGAGCTAAAAACTGAGATAACACTTGCACTGAATAAGAGAGGTCTGGTCTAGTGACAGTCAAGTAAAGGAGATGACCAACAATTCGTCTATAAAGCGATGAATCAGACTCAGACAGAAATAGACTCTCATTATTCTGTAAAGAATGATTTTGTTCCATTGGAATCTTTGATGGTTCAGCACCCAACATCCTTGTATCTGTTAAAATATCTAGAGTATATTTTCTCTGATTTAGGTAGATGCCAGCTGAGGATCGAGCCACTTCAACCCCTAAAAAAAACTTCAAGTCACCAAGATCTTTTAATTTGAATCTGGTGCTCATAAAATCAATGCTCTGTTGAATCACAGATTTAGTGCTACCAGTGACTAAAATGTCATCTACAAAGACTAGAATAGCCACAACTAAGATGAAGTATGATGAGTAAAAAGACTATTGCCTGAGTGAGATTGAGTAAAACCAACAGACTTTAATGCATCTAAAAATTTGGTAAACCAACATCTTGGTGCATGTTTCAGGCCATACAAAGATTTAACCAACTTGCACACCCAATTAGCATGGTCTGTAATTTTATTTAGAATAGGAATAGATGACAGTTGAAAGTAACCAGGAGGGACTTTCATATACACAATTTCATTCAGATCTCCATGAAGAACGACATTAGTAATGTCTAGCTGAGAGATAGACTAGCCTTGGGCATCTGCAATTGCAATCAATAGTCTTACTGTTGTCGTTTTGGCTACTGGGGCAAATGTCTCGAAATAATCCAAACCATAAGTCTGAGTGAAGCCTTTAGCAACCAAACGAGCCTTGTATCTTTCAACTGAACCATCAGGATTATATTTCACCTTAAACAACCATTTACAATCAACAATATGTTGATCAGCTGGTTTAGGAACTAACTCCCATGTGTGATTATTTTCCAAAGCATCTAACTCAAGTTTCATAGCAGCAAGCCATTTAGGATCAGTAGAAGCTTGTTTAAAAGTATAAGGAGTTGGCACTGTGGTAGTAGCACACAAATACTGACCATGCTTTGGTGTAAAAGCATGATATGATATGTAATTCTGAAGAGGATATGAACAAAGTGAATTACCTGTTACAGCCCCTGCAGTGAAAGAGACCTTGGGAGTTTGAAGCCCTGTGAAATCTTTGTACTTTGTGGTTATAGTTTTTGTTCTAACTGGCCTAGATGAAGCTCTAGGAATTGAAGGTTGAACTGAAGTAGAGGGCTCAGATGTAGGAGGATTGATGTCAAAGTATCCAATTTCTTGATTGAGAACTAGAGAAGTGTTCTCAGTAGGAGTGACAGTAGTAGTGCCATCAGGAGTAACATCAGGACTGACATCAGTAGTGTTATCAGGATTGATGATAGGATTAGTAACATTAGGATTAAAAGCTAAAGGACAATCTGGAAATATATAAGAAGATGATGAAGATTGTGATTCAAATGTAGTAGGCATATGAAAAGGGAAACAAGTTTCAACAAAATAGACATCCCTTGACACATAACATTTTCTGGATTGAAGATCCAAAACTCTGTATCCTTTTTTGTTAAAAGGATACCAAATAAAGACACATTTGAGAGATTTTGCAAAAAAATTATCCTTAGGGAAATACAGATAAAAAATTGAAAGGCAGAGTGTGTAAACTTGTAACACTATAACTAATGTAACTCAAACTAAAGGAAAAGATACTTAACCAGAAGACAATCAAGAACAAGAAGTCACAAGAAATCAACACTAAATGAAGACAAGGTAATTGATACAATTCAACATGTTAACTATGATCAATCCAAGAAGAAATCATTGAGAGAAGTTCAAGTCAAAGTTGTTCATGCCTCAGTGATTTGGAAAGCCAAGAATCAAGATCATAACTATCAGTATCAATAAGACCAATTGATTTCAAGTGAACAATAAGGAAAGCAAATATTGGAAAGCCACATTTCTAATTGGATATGGTAATTTATTCAAGAAGCAAAAACCCTATCAAGACTAGTCACTTATGAACCAGACCGTTGCATCAAGTGTCAGGACATTGATAGCAAGTTTATGTCAGTAATAAAGATCCATATTCAAGAGCTTGGTGAAGAATAAAGAAGACATGAAGATATCACAAGTTCAAGATGTGCATTGAAGTTTCAAGTTGAAGACCAGAATATTTTCTCAGTACTAAATATTCTAGATGGCCAAGTAGAAGTTTCTAAGTAGAAGTTCTACTTAGAACTTCGAGATGGCTAAGTAGAAATTCTCAAGTAGAAGTTCTACTTAGAGTGCAGCTTCAACATGACACATGGCATCTTCTGATTGGCAGATTTCCAAGCTTTCAAGATAAGGCAAGATTTATGTGGACATCATTGGGCCACGTATATCTTAGTCTTTGAAGTCTACAGGACATAGATTACATGTAGTATAAATAGAAGTACTTGTGTAATGTTTTTAGAGAGTGAGCAATTCTTGAGAAAAACACAAGAGAAAGAGAGAGAGTGCATTCACAGAGCTTAGTATCATTCACTTCTCTCTGAACTTATGTTATACTTTGTAATGAATGTTGTAGCAACCCTTTCAAGTTATATATAAGACATATATTCCTTGAATCTGTGTGTTCATTTATTGCATCGTATTTATTGCTTCTCATATTCGAAAAGTTGTATTCACCCCCCCCCCCCTCTACAACACATTTGGACCTAACAAAAATATAGCACAAACACCCAAAACTTCTTAAAGTAGAGTAATCTGGAACTTTGTGAAATAGAATTTCATAGGGAGATTTGAAGTAAGTACAAAAGATGGTAACATATTAATAAGATGAGCAGCTGTGAGAATACAGTCTCCCAAGAGAGAAATTGGGAGATTTGATTGAATTTTCAGAGATCTGGCTACATTTAAGAGGTGTTGATGCTTTCTTTCTACAACCCCATTTTGTTGGGGTGTAAGAGAACAACTATTTTGATGTATAATCCCTAATGATGAAAGGTGAGTGGAAAGATCATGATTCACAAATTCTGTACCGTTATCTGTTCTTATAATTTTGATAGTTTTATGAAATTGTGTTTGGACATAATTGATGAAATTTTTGAGTAAAACAAGTTCTTGAGATTTGTGTACAAACAAGAAAATCCAAGTACACTTAGAACAGTCATCCACTATTGTAAGAAACTGATTAAATTTTCCATGTGTTACATGTTTGTAGGGACCCCACACATCACAATGAACTAGATCAAATGTTTCCTGAGATACAAAACTACTAGTAGGAAAACTGAGACTTACTTGCTTGGACAGTTGACATATTTCACAATGAGACTTATCAACAGATTTAGGAATACAAGAAATATGATCTAGAACTACACTAGAAGGGTGTCCATGTAACAGGCCGACTTTTCGGACTATTAATTCTAAATCGAAAACTAAAACAATTTATTAAACCAAAAGTCAATTATAAATGTACTTATTACAAAAGCGCAGCTAACATCTATCGAAAAGTCAATCTAGCATAATCCTAAGGTCCTCGAACTCCAACGCTACCAAACTCAATTGCACACCGAACCTGAAATATTAAAAGAATGAGCTACGAAGCCCAGCAAGCAACTACCGTCCAACGGATCAAAATAATATTTTATAATTTTTCAAAAACACGATTTCGACATTTAGTACATAATATCTATCACATAGTTTCACATAACATGCTCGATAACAATTACGTCAAAAATTCACACAATATATTCTATAAATAATATCAAATCGATGTACACCATATTTTCAATAACTCACATAATCTAAATTCTGAATCGAACAAATAAATATTAACATCAAATTTTATTTTAATTCCCACAGTTCTAAATTACGGTCACACTGTGCCAGTGACACGGCTTATATAATTCGATGGTTCGATGGGGGCCAGTTTACGTCCCTCGTTAAGTCTTACTCAACAAGGTATCTATGTGTTCCGGAACGTGCATAAACTAGTTCTATATGCCACACTATCCTGTGACCGGATTCTATGATTCGATACGCAACTAAAACTGGGGAATCAAAACAAAGTTCTTATCTCATAAATCACATATCAATATCATATTTTCAATAACTAAAACAAATATCTAACATGTAATCAAACAACATAAATCACGCTTTAGAATAATATAGAGCAACAGACAGTTACTTACAACTATACCGAGGAACAGATAATTACTTACACAAATATTCAAGAACGTGTAATCAAATAATATAAAGCAGGTTTCAAATTAATACGGAGCAACGGATAGTTACTTAACTCAATTAAACAAATCAAGAATTCACATAAGAACACATGTACAATCCTTATCTAAAATCTTGAACGTCACCACGATTCCAATTCTGCCCAGATATGTTTTTAGCCTTTTTAACCATCTAAACGATGTTTTCTTGAAACACTCAAAGAACGAAAGTTGTAGAGCACGAAAATATATTTCCGACAAGTCCAGAATCAACAAATTTTGATTACGATGAATTTACTACGAATTTTAGAAGATTACTGATTTTGTTTGAAGAATAGACCTACGAATTTTGATAATAAAAGAGAAAATGATGTATATATAGTTTTACAAAACCCTATGTCTAAACATAAAAGTTATCCGTATTCAAATTCGATCCATATTTTAAGCCCAGTATTCTAATCCAATTTTAAATCCTATTTAATATCTAATTTTTAATCCTTTTTTATTCTATTATTCTTTATTATCATTAATCTAAAAATTACGGGATATTACATACTACCCTCCTTAAAAAGAATTTGGTCCCCAAATTCTCGAACTCCTATACTCCAAAAGTTCGTGACACATCTATTCTAAAATTCTAGTCCTAACGATCACATCTTAGAGAATGTACTAGTCCCATACCTAATACACTCCGAAGGACAGCCTGTTCTTGATACCAACTGTAACAGCCCGACTTTTCGGATATTAATTCTAAATCGAAAACTAAAACAAATTACAATTTATTAAACCAAAAGTCAATTACAAAGGTACTTATTACAAAAGCGCAGCTAACATCTATCGAAAAGACAATCTAGCATAATCCTAAGGTCCTCGAACTCCAACGCTACTAAACTTGATTGCACACCGAACCTGAAATATTAAAAGAATGAGCTACGAAGCCCAGCAAGCAACTACCGTCCAACGACTCAAAATAATATTTATAATTTTTCAAAAACACGATTTCGATATTTAGCACATAATATCTATCACATAGTTTCACATAACATGCTCGATAACAATTACGTCAAAAATTCACCCAATATATTCTATAAATAATATCAAATCGATGTACACCATATTTTCAGTAACTCACATAATCTAAATTCTAAATCGAACAATCTTAACATCAAATTCTTATTTTAATTCCCACAGTTCTAAATTACTGTCACACTATGCCAGTGACACGGCTTCTATAATTCGATGGTTCGATTATATGCCACACTATCATGTGACCGGATTTTATGATTCGATACGCAACTAAAACTGGGGAATCAAAACAAAGTTCTTATCTTATCAATCACATATCAATATCATATTTTCAACAACTAAAACAAATATCTAACATGTAATCAAACAACATAAATCACGCTTCAGAATAATACAGAGCAACAGACAGTTACTTACAACTATACCGGAGGAACAGATATTACTTACACAAATATTCAAGAACAAGTAATCAAATAATATAAAGCAGGTTTCAAATTAATACGGAGCAACGGATAGTTACTTACCTCAATTAAACAAATCAAGAAATCACAAAATCACATAAGAACACATGTACAATCCTTATCTAAAATCTTGAACGTCACCACGATTCCAATTCTGCGCAGATCTGTTTTTAGCCTTTTTGACCATCTAAACAATGTTTTCTTGAAAAACTCAAAGAACGAAAGTTGTAGAGCACGAAAATATCTTTCCGACAAGTCCAGAATCAACAAATTCTGACTTACGATGAATTTACTACGAATTTTAGAAGACTGCTGATTTTGTGTGAAGAATAGACCTATGAATTTTGATAATAGAAGAGATTATGATGTATATATAGTTTTACAAAACCCTATGTCTAAACATAAAAGTTATCCATATTCAAATTCGATCCATATTTTAAGCCCATTATTCGAATCCAATTTTAAAGCCTATTTAATATCTAATTTTTAATCCTTTTTTATTCTATTATTCTTTATTATTATTAATATAAAAATTATGGGATATTACAGTCCAAGTCTGCAATGCCAGTTAGAAACTTTATTGGTACTTGTCTTAACATGATGAACCTGACACAAGTTTATGACAAGAATAGCATACAAGGAAGAGATTTATACAATCCCTCTTCCAACTCACCAATCTCTTTCTCCATCTGCAATGTAGGGACCTGCAACACACATTTATTTGACAAGAATAACATTTTACAAGGAAGAGATTTGGTTAGTTGAGGAACAAAAAGAAGGTTGCACTGAAACTTTGGTATAACCAACACATCTTGTAATGTCAAATAAGAAGTGAGTTGAATACTGCCAATATGACTCAAAGTAGAGACATCACCATTTGGTAAGTGAATTTCAGAGTTAACAGGTGTAAATTTGGTAAGCAAATTCAAATGTGGTGTAATATGGTGTGTAGCACCAGAATCAATTATCCAACTATGCTTATGAGATGTCTGTGTGTGTGATTAGCAAAGATGACTGAGTTGATAGAATATGATTTAGTGCATGCACACTGAGTATTGGAATTTGTTATCCAGGGAGCATAGTGTGCAGCAGGAGAATGCATTTTAGCCTGTAGCATAGTGATTAACTGTTGACATTGAGCATCAAAGAGATTATCCGTGCCAATAGATTCTGAAACAGATGAAATCTCAGTTGTTGTAACAGGACCAGCTTGAGCATTTTGAGCTGTCTTCTTGAAAGTAGACTTCACTTTAGGTTTTGGTTGACCATACAACCTATGCCACTCAGGATAGCCGTGTAGAGCAAAACACTTATCACGAGAATGGCAAGAGAACTTACAGTAGTCTGTAGTCATAAACAATTGAAGTATTTGAACATTTCCTGTCATCCTTTCGAGAACTAGTGAGTCTGTTTTTACCAACAGAGGTTGTGCTTTGTCCAACTCTCACATTCATAGCAGCATTATCATGAATTACAGTAGTAGAATTAACACAGTCTCGCTGATTTTCCTCTTGCAGTAACATTGCATAAGCATGACTTAGATCAGGTAAAGGACTCATCAACAAGATTTGACCACGAATGGACGTGAACTGTTCATTTAATCCCATCAAAAACTGACTCAGTTTCATCAATTATTCATAGTTAGTCAATTTCTCTGTGTGTTGACACTTACAAGCAGTTGTAGCACAAGCACATCTAGGTATGGGAGCGAGATTATCCAATTCAACCATTAGACCTCAAAATTGAGTAAAATAAGCAGTGATAGACTTAGTTCCTTGAGTCAGTGATGAAAATTCCTTTATTAAGTTAAACAAACGAGGAACATTGTTTTGAGCATCTCGATGATGAAGATCATCCCAAATTTGTTTTGCAGTTGACATATAAACAACACTTTTACGAATTTCAGATGATACAGAGTTTAAGATCCAGGATATTACCAAATCGTTGCTTCGCATCCATAGAGCTAACTGAGGTGATGCAACATCTGGTTTGATTTGAGTTCCATCAATGAATCCAAGTTTAAGCTTTGCAGATAGTGCGATCGAAACAGATCTACTCCAGTGCTAACGAGTGAGAGACCTGGATGATCTGATATGCTAAGATAATATGGATGATTGATATCGATTACAGGTGCTGTTGTTGAGGTTTGTGTGGGATACAGTGTTTACAGCGGAAGCATAAGAATGCATCATAACGATGAAGAAAGTACGGAATCAAACAAGTACAGAGAAGAAGAAAGTAAAAATATATTTCCAACACTTAGAGTTTGTTACAATCAGATCCTTGTCCTTATATACTACACACACTAAACAATTACATATAGAAACTGTATGTATAAATCCTAACTAACTGCCAGCTGTGCAGATCGCCACTTCACTAGTGGTTGACTTCTTTGACTGTTCTGGATTGGTTGACTTTGATTGTTCTTGATTGATCATATCTATAACAGAAGCCCGTAAGGGTTAGTGTCTATGATGGATTGAACATCGTGATACATGAGTTATTAAAATCAAGTAATATTAATAGTGTTATTTATTTATCAACAAAAAATATATGTATTATCGAAAAAATGATTACCTAACTAATAACTCACAATAACAATTTTGTCTTTTTGGTGTCTTTCACGTACATTACTTTTTTGTATTGTTTATTCTTTTTTGTGATCTTCCATTTGTCTATTTTGTAATTTTTATCTTCACTTCTGTTCTAATTAATAATTTTGTTTGTTTTCGTGTTTTAGTGAAAATATTGAATGCTTTCATGATAATTCATTTTCTTTAATAACTTGCATAAACACTCAACAAGATCGTTTTTCATTATGTATCATTTGCATCAAACATCCTTTAACTAATATTAAATTTTAAAGTGAACTAAAATATATAAACAAAGTTCAATAGATTCAAATTGTGGGTTCAACAACATACATATCATTTTTCTCTATGATTCAACATATTTTTAACAATGGTTCAAACTTCTACAAATAACATATAACATATCTGAGATGATCAATAATACATTCAAGATGTATATAAAGCTAAAATCAACAAATTTAAAATGCACGCTCAACATCATGTAAAACATATTTTTCCGCATTTCAAGCGGTTTATAACGAGGATTCAACACTTTTACAAATTCTATCTAACATATATGCGATTATCATTGATAACATTTAATATGTCTAAATAAGATCGAGTTTCAACTTGTTTTTAATACAGGTACAACATCATATTTAACATTTTTCCTTTGATTCAAGAAATTTATAACAATGGTACAACACATAATTTAAAGCTACAATTAACGACATTCAATATATGTATATATAACTAAAAACTCAACAATTTTATAGTATGAATCCAACGTAATATAAAAATATTCTTTGTTATGATCCAACAAATAACGTAATATAAAAATATTATTTGTTATGATCCAACAAATTTATAATAATACATTGTACATACGTCAAATTAATCTGCTGCATAGCTAAATAAGCAATGAAACGTCTAAAAGAACAGATTAACCGATAATAAAATAACATGAAAAAACCATAAATATAAATTCCTTTTCTATACTGTTATGCACATCTAAACATAAATCTATAATTAACAAAACAGCCAGGTTAAATCAGTAATTATTAGTATATCAAACATAAAAAATTTGAAATCATACAATGCTAATTCACAGAACAAGATCTAAAATCTATACATCATAAATAAAAAAATAGCACAAGCAAATTCATATAAATAATCCCTTTGCTGTAGTGTAATTAACCCAGATCCATTCCTTTCTTTATAATACACATGGACTACCGATGCACATGCAAACATATATGACACAAGAAAAAAATTAAAAACATTAAACTATGTTCCAAACAAATATAGATACATATATATAGAAGGAAGGAGAGGAAGACGGAGGGATAGATGAAATCAAATCTCAGATTTGTACAAAAAAAAAGCACATTGCTAATTCATTCTAAGACTCAAATTAACACTTAAATGTTAAACATAAATATCAACAAAAAAAAATCTAATTGATTGAAGAAGGAATCTTACCTAGAAATGAAAGGTTCTTTGCTTGATCTTTTGAGGAAAATGTAGAAATAAAAAGACACTGATTTGATTTTGAGATTGGGTTTATATGATTTTATGGGATTTTCGTTAAATATCAAATTCATCACCGAAGTGAGTGCCAAATATCAGTTCATTTCTTATAGTTAGTGGAATTTCTAATGCATCATTCTAGTAAAAACAATAATGACAAGTTTGTGTATTTGACTTGTTGATTTGATGGAAAATGTCTTGAGCATAACGTGACTGAAAGGATATCTTCGATATAATATTTATTTTGGTATTTGTACGATTTAACATAAAATTTAAATACACGTAGAATCCTCTCCACTAGGTCATTTATTTAATTGATTCGGTCAAAAGTCAAAATGGTCAATTCTAGCAAAATTTATCATCCTATTTTAAAGTATAAGAGATATTCCGATTTGCTGAAAAATCAAAATATATTTTACGGAATATATCTCTACCCTAAGGCAATAAGATCGAAAAAGAAATATCAAGATTTGATATTTTTTAGATCTACAATGCGATATTAATAAGGCAACAAACTCGAAGAAAGAATATTCGAGATTTAACGTTCTTTAGAGAACTCGTGCTAAATTCAAAAACGATCAGTTTTTATTCGAAAAATATTCTCTCTTTGCACTTAAAATATTTTTCTCATCCTAGAAAAGACTTTTCACTCTCGGGAAAATTTTCCTCTCGTGCCAGAAATATTTAAAGTAATTTTTCTCCCAATTCTTAAATATCTTATATTTCGGAGAAAATTATTTTCGCTCAAAAATATTTCATTCACTCTCAAAATATTTTATATATTAGGAAATATATTCTAAGTATTTATTCTAGTCAAAATATTGGTCAAAAGATTTATCTTTTTCGAGAAAAGACCAATCGTGTTTTATTCGGAACCGAAAGTTGATTTAATCGTTTTAAATCCAAATAAAATACTTCCACTTGCTAGAATGACTTGAAACTTGAGATTGATAACTTAAATACTATTTTATATGCATGGTTAAAATTTCGTAAGTTTTCGAGAATTTTCGTCCAGGCACGAAAATCGAGACGATTAGTCAGCTATTGACTACGTTTGACCAAGTCAACCTTGACCAAAATTGACCAAACTTTCCAGAATATTATTTTATAATATTCCTAAGTACTCCATAATTTTAGATTTATTTATTGGGTATTATTAGAGAATTCGGGTATTTAATTAACGATACTTGATTCGTATTTAATCGTTAATAACGAATGGCTTATTATATAATATATGAGTGCTGGATATTTTGGCTCATCCACTTGCAAAGAAACACAAATTTTCCATGTTGGCAATCCAAGTGAAAGCCATGTCACCAATCCACACCCTTTTAATATCAACCACTCCTTAAATCTACATCTCAACCATTCATTCCACCCAACTCTCTCTATAAAAAAAACCCCTCATCCACCCATTTTAAACACAAGCTAAGAGCCAAATACATGTTGGGATTTTAGAAGTAGAACACACTTTCAATCATATTTTCTCTATTCATCTACTTCATCTCAAAAACCTTCTCTCTCTTATATATATATATCCATATATTCAAGGTTTTTGTTCAACAAGCTTAGTTCCACCCAACCAAGCTTTGTTCACCCAAGCTAGCTCATCCACCACCACTTTCCGGCCTCCCGAAGGGCTGCCCAAAGTTCGACCACCGTGCCAAAATCCGGCCGAACCTCCGGCGAACTTTTTCCGGCGACTTTTAAAAGTGGTAATTTTTAGCTTCGTCTTTGTGTTTATATTTGAGATTTGTACTTAACTTTTATATTTCATCTTAATCTCTATTCTCGGATCTATTTTAAATATCCCAAAAATCTCTTTATAAAAGAGAACGATTATCCGACAAACGTCGAGGTTGTAACGATTAAGTATTCTTACGGGTTCCCAACTAGCATCTACAGTGCTCCGTGGGAATTTCTTTTAAAGGAATACTTCATTCAACATAAGCTTCTTTAAGCACAAGTTTAGCCACTTGTTTTATTTACGTTTTATTTTACGTGGCCATAAACTTTTTAGTGCAAGAAGTTATAAAGAAGATTATACTTTGACATTGATTTTAATCAATAGCAAGTATACATCTTAAAAGTCTTAAGCCTAGTAGCTTAAAAAGACTTGCATATTTGACACACGTCAAAGTGCTACGATTAAGTATTCTTACGGATTCCCAACTAGCATCTACAGTGCTCCGTGGGACATTCTTTACAGGAATACTTCGTATCACATAAACTTCGTGAAGAAGTTAAAATAACAAGACATAACTTAATATTCTTAATTGAATATTAACGTTCCAATACCGCTTGTGCGTAAAGTCCACTCGTGTGACTTAACCCTTGCCGTTATTTACTATTTTCCGCACTACGCATATAGCTAACGTGTAATAGCGTTCTTTCACGGTCCTCGCACTTGCGAGTTGAATTTTTCTTTCTCATCCTCACACTTGTGAGTTGAATAATATTTTAACGCATAATAGCGGCCCTCGTTTTATCCTATAGATAAGAAAGTTACTTTTATGTACGTGTGTGTTTATATACTTGTGTATGGTGTTTAATTTTCCTAACCATTTAAAGTGCAAACTAATAAAGACACATATTGAAATCAAGGATCCTTAAGCAACGAAGCTATTTAACAACGACTTGATATATTACTCCATCCATTTTGATATCCACTTGGATTAATTAAAAGTATACTTTGATTATCATTTAATATCAAAGAAAGTATACTTAAAAATACAATATAACTTAATATTCTTTCACGAATATTAAAGTTACCTTTTGGGTTAAGTACTGTAACATACTAATCCAACCTTTTTATATATTTACCATATTTGTTTCGTAGATATTGTTTGTCTAACTTTTGTAGTGAGGTGAAGTTGAAGTGAGGTGATTCTCGTTCTAAGACCCAAGTCCTAGGTGTACTAACGGGGAGTTAGTAGTCTTCGCACTGTGAAGAAGTGGAAAGACCCGAGACCTTTCATTTAAGACCCAAGACCGACAAAAGCCAGGAATCAATAGTCTACACCAATGGTTATACATCAACTTTGAAGAAATAGCGGGGAGTTATTGTCTAAGATAAGTTGTGTAGGTGTTTACATTTATTTTGAGGTGGTAACGGGTAGTTACACACCAAGACAAATATTTGTAGGGTTGTAAAGGCTTCTCCGCCTACTAAAGGAGCGAGTTTATTTTTAAGGGTAAAATCTCGAGTCCGGAGAGGAGCTCGGGGATTGGAGTAGGGGTGAGCGAATCCATTAGGGATTGCGCCATCGCGAACCAGGATAAAATATCCTGTGTGGTATTTACTTTCCTTATCTTTTATTTCCGCACATAAACTGCTAATGACTCGGTAAAATATTTTAAAACAGGAGAAATATTTTAAAATGCCATAATAATTTTTAAATTGGATATTAAGCTATTCAACCCCCCCTCTAGCTTAAAATAGCCCTCACACGGGACCTAACAGTGACATTGACGCCTTTTGGGACTCAGATAACAGTGATAACGAATAAAATTTGATACTCGGGTCAGGATGGTGGTGGGGAGTTATTTGCTCAAATTTTCAACCATTATCTTAAAATTGTGGATTGTTTAAGATTTAGGATAAAAAAGTGAAATGAGACTAAGTTGATATGATTTTGATTGGTTCTTATGTGAAATTAGTAAGAAAGGTGGATTGAGGAGTCAAAGAATTTTTTTTTGAAAAAGATAATCGATATAACAAATTAACATATTTATAAATATTAAATTACCAACATTTTTTATCGTGCATATAAAAATTCATATAATTTTTATCATATTTTTTTCTACATTTTAGTTCATAATACATGTCTGCGTTGTGTTAAGTCATTAATGTGTCAGGTGAATTTATATTGTTGTCATTGCTGAATCGATATTGCCACATAATGTTCTTGTTATCGCTTCTGTTTGAATAGATATTGCCACATAATGTACACGTCAGTTCTGTTACTCTTTCCGTTAAGTCAAAATTTTAAATTAACGGGAGTGTCATTACTGGTTACTGTAATAATTTAAGTGATACGTCGTTAACTATAATAAATGAATTGAAATATCACTCACTTTACGGACCACTTTATTATTTAATCCTAGGGTACTGGCTCAATTTAGCTTTGGGCATCATAAATAGGTTCTATTTACACATTTGTGTTTATTTTTTAATTTTTTTGACTAGTTATTGTATTTAGTATTTGAACGATAATAGAAGTTTGAATGTATTTAGAAGTTATGTTTGAAAGTTTGCATTTAATTCCTTTATACTATCTTATCCAAATGTCGTTTATTTTGTGAGTGATAAATTTTTTTAAGTAATATAAAGAAATCAATCATTTAGTTTTGTTTCTTGGTGATTAAATTCTTTATAGAAGCAAGCTAAAGTTAATTTTTTCTGCTACAGATCTGATATACAAAGAAAATATATATCATACCATTTACAATTGTAGTTGTCACTTGCCAGGAAAATCATAAGGAGCTGTCACTTGAACATATAAGCAACTACATATCTCAAATGTGACAACAACAACACTTTTACAACTCATTTTTCCATGTTGTTTTCGTAAAATAAATAAATAAAATTTTTCCATGTTGTTTTCGTAAAATAAATAAATAAAATTTTTGTTTTGTGGAAATACTGTCTTCTTTTGTGAATGTATTTCTTTACTAGATAAGACTGAATCTTGGTTTTGTTGTTAAAGAATTATCATTATGCATTTAACCCCCTTTCTGCAATACTCAATACTCTAAGTGACTAACAAGACTTAAAAGAAATGTATAGGCCGATCGAACGGAAATTATTAAAGTAATTATTGTGTAATTTAAAAGTAATCATAATAGAAATATTCTTAATTTGAAAATATATTCATAACGAATAATAAGATACAACATATAAGTTTTTACTTATTTTTTTTATTCAGTTTTACGTTATATTTTATGTGTTTATAGTTGACTAATCAAATAAATTATAATGAAAGATATAAAAAAATAAATTGTAGCAATTAACAACATAATTGATATATGTTTAATCGTTAAATTAAAGTGGAATAAAAGTTTATAAAGATGATTGATTGCATGTTTATATATATAATTATGAAAACTGAAAAAAAAGGAGTTACAAAAATAATGTAAACCGATATTTACACAAAAGTTAAATTTTAAAAAAAGAAAGGATAAGAGTGACTTATCTATTGGTAAGTTTTTTGAAAAAAAAAATCAAGATTTTATGTATTATGGTGGTTACGATATGGATTTTATGGGAGTAGATCAATGATTCGATTTCTAATTTTAACACAATTTTTTTCATTTTTACATAAATTATAGAAAGATAACATTTTTGTGAATTTATGGTACATAGAAAAACAACATAATTAACATATATTTAATGAAAAATATACATGTATAATAAAAATTATAAAGATGATTGAATATATCGATATATAAAATTATGAAAATTTAAAAAAGGAGTTATATAAATAATATAAACTAATATTTTATTTACTCAAAAGTTAAAATTAAAAAGAAAATCAATTAAATGTAAAGAATGTGATTTATGATAAAAAATTTTAAGCTAAACTTGAAAAATAATGTAAAACAATAATTATGACATAAATTTATTAGAAAAAGATCGGAGGTTTGATTCTCCATATTAACAAAAAGTTAACATATATTATAGAGGGATGTTTTCAAAACATAAACGTAAATTAATAGAGTAATGCTAGAGAACCAAAAAAAGTGTTCAAAAAAATTTTCAAGATGGAAAATTTTAATTAGTTTGTTCATATTAATGCACGTGGGATCTATCTCGTTATTTATTTTATCAACCAAATACAGAAAGACATGTGGTATTTGGGATAATTTTTTGGATTTTTTTTTATGCAAATTTTTTGAATTTTTTATTTGGTTACAAACCATTTTTCAAATTGATAACTTGACGACCATTTTATAAATAGCCGTTATTAGCTGCACTGTGGGAGTCAAGTCAAGCCCATATTTACTTTGTGCTAAGTTGTAATGGGCTAAGCCCAGAATGTTTGGGGTTCTTCCCAGATAATATAAGCTTCGTTTATCTGGAAAAGAAAATAATTCAAAAAACTTTAATAAATTAAGCAAAATACATTTTATTAAAATAAATAGAGAGAATATTAATAAGCCTCGCCAATCTTAACCAACAAGTTTCGCCATTTCTTCTTGTTCTCCTCTCTCTCTCTCTCTCTCTCTCTCTCTCTCTCTCTCTCTCTCTCTTAATCTCTCTCACTCACACACGCACACAATTGCTGAAACATACATAAAATGGAAGCTAAAGTTGGAAGATTATTGAACAAGGTTGGCACGTTTTTCAAAGGCAGTGATAAGCTCCCCTGGTGTGAATCTCATGTCATTGTTGTAAGTATATATTTGCGATTATTAATTTTTAATTTTTATATCATTTTTTGGTGTCTAATGTTACTTTGTGACTTTCTAACTAATTGTTTTGTAGCTAAAAATGCTAAACTCAATGAAAATGAAATTCCTCAGTTTAATTAGGGATTTATGTTGATTCAATTGGCGGATTTAGCTTTACTAAGTGTTTCTACTCATTTCGGAGCTTAGAATAGATTTTTCGAAAAATGTATCCGGCTCGTAGAACAGATTCTGCAGTGAGTTAGATAGGATACGCAGATTTTAACTCTACTCTAGTTATCGAATTCTCGAGTAATGTTCCATTTCTAGAGTAGTAGTCAGGAGAGATTGCTTGAAATTAAGTGATGCTAGTACAAGTGTTTGGCTAACCATATAAGTTAGCTTATATGGCCAAAGTCCGTTTCAACTTATTTTGTAGTGTTTGGCAAAATAAGTGAATGAACTTATTAACAACTTATATGGGATAAGTTGAATGTTAAAAAATCCTAACATTCAACTTTCAACTTATTCTTATTTCTCGATACACGCAATATTCTTATCCTTTAAATCTTCAAAATCATATATATTTTGAGCTGTTCATTAAAAAATTGATATGTATATATCAAATTTCTCTACTCATCGAGATCTATCCATTGATATCCACTTATATATATTAAAAAACAAATATTTTGAAAATATTTTAAAAAATTAACTTATAAGTTCTGATTTACCAAACACTCTACTGACTTATAATTTCTGATTTACCAAACACTTTATTGACTTATAAGTTCTGATTTACTTATCACTTATATGACACTTATCACTTTAAGCTATAAGTTACTTATTTTAAGGTAAGCCAAACGGGCACCAAATGTAGTTTGTATGACAAAAGCCAGTTGCGTCGTAGTGCGTAGTATCTAGATGAAGTCATTTCGGTCCTATGGTTTCCGATGTTGAATTTTATTTCTCTTGCTACGCAATTGTATTATATGTTTATCGATAGATGGTAAATATTATCGTTCTTGTGCTACTGATTTCGCTCTGCTGTTGGGTTTCTATTGTGAATGAGCTTATTAATATGAATAAATTAGTGTAGTATATATATATGCTGCAGAACCTGTTAGGTTTCTCCAGAAGTAGAATTAGAGAGTTGTTAACGAAGTTGTAGTGTCAATCAGTGGCGATTCCAGAGAAATAAACAAGACAGGGACTGTATCGGTATTAATTTTCTGCCAATGGTTCTCTCTGGAGTTTTGTATTATATATAACAGTACTTATTATGTTTTTAAAGGATTGAATTTTGAGAGTGTTTGCTGCTGATGATTTAATTGAAGTCGGAAGAGAATGCTAAAAGATAGGAGGGAAAAATAGGAGAATCTACATGAATTCATAAAAGAGTCGGTTGCATTTTGGTGGCCATAGTTTGCACCAAGTTTCATAATTGTCGTTGTAGTTTTATCGGACTAGAGTTAATTCTCAAAAAGTTCAATTAAAGTAGTTCTTACATGTTCCATGCAATTAATTACCCTACTCCCTCCATGGCACCAAATATTGACTAATTTTGCTTCTTATAAACGTTTGTGACCTGGCCCAAATGCTTTCTGAGTGAGTTACAAAAAGTTACTGAATCTGGATATTTCTAAATCTGGCATGCAGTCTATGCTACCTATCCTTTATACTACAATATTTGTAATGCGCTAGGCCAGAAACCTTTCCGCTTATGTGTTGTCATATGCTCTCTCTCATAATGATAGTAAATTGTGCTTTATCTTTGTCTCATACAATACTTGTAATTCTATTTTCTAAATTTCCAAACAGGATATGCATAAGATATTCCTACTTATAACCTTGATTACGTCTTTAGGACAAGTGATGCTATGTTTTTAAAGAAACCTCCAACTTATCTTATACCCTCTAAGCATTTTTGTTGCTTTTATTATACGTCTCATGATACTGCTACTGGACATACAGAATTGAACATCTTTCATGTTCAAAATTGGATATCACAATAGATCTAAGATTAAACACATCACGGGCTGATGCCAGCCCGGATTGTTGGTGAGGACCATTATGAAACCGCCCTTACTACTTTCCGGACTAAATATGATAGTGTTCGTTTTTTAGTGATTGTTCTCTGATTATGGATCTCTAATGTGCATTCAGGGTTGTGAGCGTGATGTTGCCGAGGCTGAGAAAGGTTCTTCTGATGAAATTAGAAGGGAATGCATTACGAGGCTATCATGGGCTCTTGTTCATTCGAGTCGTCCAGAAGATGTACAGCGTGGCATTGCAATGCTAGAAGGTTAGAAACTGATCTGGATCTTTCTTATTAGTATTAATTTTTTATCTTTATTAGTTTACCTTGTCTTTTCAGTAGTAAGGTTTAGTTCTTTTATGTAACCCAAACCTAATACCGTTTCAGCTTCTCTAGCCGGAAATAACAGCCCACTTCAAGTTAGAGAAAAAATGTATCTTCTAGCTGTTGGGTATTACAGAAGTGGAGATTATTCTAGGAGCAGGCAACTTGTTGGACGTTGTTTGGAGGTATGATGCATGTGTACACCTTACAAATTGTTAATTGCAGTTATATACTGGAACTTGCATCTGACTGGATATTATAGGAGTGAAATAAAAACTACCTGCAACAAACTCATATTATCTACTGCTTTATATTGGCAACCATTGTGCCTTTGTATATTCTTTGTATGCCAAGTTGCCTCAAGCATTCTTCAAGTCAATTCTATATAATTAAAGGTTTTGAGATCGTTGTGTTGGTCATGTCAACTTGTTTGGTCACCCAATAACAATTTTCCTGTCTAGATTGCACCGGATTGGGGACAAGCTTTGAACCTTAAAAGTGCTATCGAAGAACGTATCACAAAAGGTATCATATATACGTCAAAATCGTATCTTTCTTATCTGCATTCAAATGGAAAACCAACTAACACATTTTTTTCCTGTTCTATTTTGTCCGTTGCTTTCTACCAAGATGGAGTGATTGGCGTGGGGATTGCTATAACTGCCATTGGACTTGTTGCTGGTGGTGTTGCCGCAGCACTTTCGCGTAAGAAATGATTCAGCCATTGTAGACACGACTCTGTTCATCAATACCTACGGTCCATATCACAAAAAGCCGGGACGTTGAATCCATCAATGTGTACTTTTAGGTGAAAACAGAACCATATACATTTTACAGTAGAATTACTGTAACTTTTAGTTGGATGTACAAAGTTCGTGTACATATTTGATAAAATAACTTGAATATTTTTTGTATTCTAATTACTCAGCATATTTTTGTTTTGTCATGCATGAGTACTTGTTTTCTTTATCAGGGTAAAACAAGGGAAGCCAAATAACATTTACCCGTAGTAACTTCTGTTATGCATGAGTACGGGATCTCTAGCATTTTCCTTTAAGATTAACTCATGTATTATAGTACTATATTCTAATTTATGCGGGCAACAATTTAGCCTCAAACTGGGATTTCGATTCATCCCCACCAGATATTACGTTTGTTGCATGTATTTATGCTAGTTTAAGATTTTGAACTAGGAAGTGGACATCTCATTTGTATTAAAATAGTACTTCCTCCGTCCCAATAGATTTTGTTAACACTTTCTATTTTGGGATGATGTCCCAATAGATTGTTAACATTTCCTAAAATAGTAAGTTTTAACACTATTACACCCACTACTTCACTTATTTTAACAATACTTTACACTATTACATTCACTACTTAATTTATTTTAACAATAAAATCACTATTACATCCACTACTTCATTTATTTTAATAATATTACACTCACTATCTTGGTTTCCGTGCAAAAAGTAAATGTTAATATCTCATGGGACGGGACGGAGGGAGTAAGACTTTTAATAAGAATTTCTATTAAAAAAGTTTTGATCAGATGCAGCCATTTTTATACAACTCACGAGTCCTTGCAACAAACAATTATTCATGCAATTAAGTTGCAACTATTGCAACTTTTTACCCTTTCACGAACTAAGAAGCTACTAGTAGTAGATGTCATAGTTTAGATGCATCCATTTGTAGATGAATATTTTGTGCAATGCTGAAAAGACTAATAATAACAAAAACAATTGCGATGAAAATAGAAAGAAACTAACTTGGTCTAACAATAACAAAAACGATTGCAACAAAAATAAACAAACTCGGAGGAGGAAATGAGTAATGCACATCCAAATATACATAATTCACTGGACTGAGCACTAAGGAAACAACTACATAGAATTTAACGATAAACTAAGTCACGAAGTAGCACGAAAATACAAACTAACTCACCAAGTAACACAAAAATACTTGACCAGGGACTTTATATACGAATCTGGCCTTTGACTTCTTGATCTGTCATATCTTTGCTCTAGAAATCAAAAGCAATAATTAAATCTTACTCAACCGAAAACAAAAACATTAATTCCATAAATGAGTTACTGCCATTACAAAAACATAATTAATGAGATTAAACACCAACGGAGAGCAATATAAAATCGAACTCTACATCAAAAGCCCCAAAGTAGGCCAAGTACAAAAAGACCTCAACATAAAATCTGGAAAGCCACAAAACATTTGTTCAAAAAAAAGACAAGAACAGTACACTTAAAGCAAGTAGCCCTCGGACTTTATATGTGAAAGAATTTCAAATATAAATTTGTCATCATTTTCCTCAACATCATTGGGGTTTTTCATCGCACTCGTTAGGACTTTGAAAAGATTTACTCCTTCATGACATTTGAAATGCATGCCTGTTGTAATTTGAAATGCATGACATTTTGTTGAGAGTACAAAATGAACTAAACAAAGTTCAACAAACAGAAGGCTGAATCACAAGTAAGGTGGGTACAATAAGGGTCTCCTAAATAACCTGTACTCGCTAAGTTCGGATCACAAAGCGAGTACAGTCCAGACGTTTCTTCTCCGGTAATCCATGAGAAGAAATACATGAAATGCATAAAGCATTTCAACAGAACAAAAGCGATCATGATCTAAACACAATCTCATACTTCAGAGATGTGCTCGCATACTCACAGCACTGATGCGAGGAAGTGCCTAGTTCACCTTTACTCCGAACTCCATGTGAACATTGTCTGTGATTAACCCACACAGATCGGTCTAAGAGCCCAACAGAAAGGTTACAAATATTGCCAAACTCATTTTACGGAACAGAGCAGAACAAATATCGCAATACAATTGCGAAACAAAACAAATAAAAATGAGTAAGGCAATTGTAATTCCAAAAAGAAGGAATATGAAACAAATATAAGAGTGTGAATTATAAAGTACACACAGAGCACGAGAACTAACAATTTTAGAAAAATGGGCTTACAATAAATTTAACGAATAATTAAGTGGAGACAAAAGAATAAAGCATTTGTAACAGAATTTATAAGAAGAATACAATAGATCACAATTGATGAATAGCAACTTAGCGAGTATAAATGAATTTAATTTAAAAGAAAGGAATCAGAATTCGTACATAGTACAAAAAGATGACAATTTATAAAATTAGCTCGACAATAAATGTAAAAACATTTGTAATGATAGAAAAGGAACAAGAACCGGAATTCGTACCTTATTTAAAGCAATGAATAAAAGATAAATGAATCTGGAAAATAGACTATAGCTACGCCTCACGGTCCAAATCTATAACCAAATGAACTATATAAGTCTAAGACCCGACACAAATCTAAACAAAATATACTTTATTTTTATAATTCTATGTAAACATGTAAAATAAAAGTAATTTACATTACCCGACAAACATATAACCAACCAGAATCGTACAAGCAAAGCATGCATAGTTTGTTATCATGAATTGTACCAGAGAGTAATTACTGAGTCATTTATAAATAAATTAACTCAACTAAAAACACCAAGTATCATCACACACATTTAGCACCACACACATTTAGCACCACATTTAATTTAAATAGATTCATGATAAGTGAGTACATGCCTAATAAATTCTTTATTTAATACTCAATATTTTTACAAAAACTTGGCCATGCAATTGTGATATATACCCACACGTACAGAATGAATTACACATGCATGTGTACATATTAAATGAATCAATGATTAATCACTTTACTAGATTCATTAATTAATTAATTATATTTATATAATCAATGCTTCTACAACTAACAAAACTGACGCAAACAAAAGGCCACATACACAGGGACATTATTATAGACAATTCCAATTTAATTAATGCCTCATTTTCTTATTAATCAACAATTAATTACAAGAAGTCTCCGTGTAATTATTATGAATAATTAAACATAAATTCACATAACTAGCATAACCAAATTGTATAAATGCTATTAATAAATCACAACCAATTAATGCTAAACGCTATAAACCAAAGATATATAAAATCATGTTTTCATATATAAGAAAATTGCTTAAAAAGTTTAGTCAATGAAAGTATATAATTCAAATAAAAATAATTAAATTAACCACAACATTTACATGGTTACACATAACATAAAACTTTCAAATGCATGAAATCATGATTTTGAAATCCTTCATAATTTTTAAACCGAATGTAACATGAATACAATTAAATATTGATGAATGATATTTTATTCAAATATACATAAAGAAAACATGCATATCACACACACTGAATTTGAATAATTAATAATATAAGAAAAGCTTCGTACCTGGTAAGTAGTCAACAGAGCATGACACATAGGATGAAACAGAGCAGGCAAAACAGAGCAACAAAGCGATTCATGAAAAGGAATCAAATAAGGTTAACATATAATTATATAAAAAAAATACAATGACAAGAAACAACAAATACCTTGACTCTGGACTCCTTAATTCTTAACCCTATTTGACTTATGCAACACGTATCTACAATCCTTATATAAATCCATTTAGATAAAATTATATTTTAATCTACAAACTAATTGGCCTGAAAATACGGCCTTCAAGTCCATTAATTAACTTAAACACAACAATACTTATCCACTTAAACAAACACATATATTAGTAAAACAAATAAATAGAAACAAAAAAAAAACAAAAGTGAATAACTAAGCCCATAAAATTACGGGGTATTATAACCACGCTGTAATCTCAATTTCTTAGTCATAACTGGGATGGATGATTTAAGAAGAGTATATCAATGCTTTGACTAGGTGTGTGTATTTATACAACTCAAACTACCATTCATAATCCTAATCTGATAAGGTTAAGAATAGGTGTATATGTAAAATAGATGCACGGATGGGGTAATAATACTATGTTTTTGCAAGTAATAATTCTTGATGGGCACGTTGGTTTGAGGGGTGAAATTGTAATTACACAAACTTCTTGTGTAATTACATATGAAAGAATTGTAATACTATGTAAGAATGGGTGTACTATCTTTATCCATATGAAACTTCTTGTGTTTGAACACGTCACACGATCATTTTCTTGTCTGAAAATCATTGTTACAAACCCAATCCTAGTAGTAATTTGATTTTCCTTTCTGTATTTGTATTTCTGTATTTGTAATGGCCGGGGGTCCTTCGGAAACAGCCTCCCTATTGTATAGGGGCATGGTCTGCGTACAGCTACCCTTCTCAGACACCACTTTGAGTGGTATTATAACTGAGTAAGCTAAGTTTTTTTAGTAGTAATTTGATTTTGTAATAATCCAATCCTAGTAGTAATTTGATTTTGTAATCAAACCCAATCCTAGTAGTAATTTGAAAAATATTTTTGAGTAGCTTGCAGCCCACGCAATACGCAAGATACATATATAGATAGATGCACGCACGGGGTAATACACTGCAGCTTACTATTTATTGTACTGTACTATGTTTGCAAGTAATAATTCTTGATGGGTACGGGGTGAAATTGTAATTACACAAAAGATTTGTTACGATATTGATTGTGATATCTTGGTTTTATTCTTTTTCTATAAAAGTGTGTTATTTTGCGTGTGTTATTTTGCAATAATAAGCTATCCAAATATATATATATACTAGTCGATTAAGCCGCAATTCACGGTGGTCTTATAATTTTTTTAAAATTTTTTTTACAGAAATTTGGTTAGGACATCAAAAAATAAATTATGGATAAATTCGAATTCTTCCTTCCTATAAATTTGAAAACCTTTTCTATTTCGAATATGTTAATAATTATTTCATTAACTGAAAATTATGACATTAAAAAATGAAATATGATTTTTTATAATTTTCCTTTATATAAAGATAAAAAGAAAAAGAAAAAGATTGATGTAATTTATGTTTAACAATTTAGTTAGTTTTCTTTTACAAATACTTTTTACCGTCAAAATGAGGACATTTAAATTAGAGATAAATTTGAATCCTCTTTCCCTACAAATTCCAAATCCTTTTCTATTTCAAAATTCCTTCCATAAAAATTAAGACATAAAAAAATTAATATTTAATATTTAAATTAGAGGAGTTTTGGGGGAAAAAAAGAAAATTATAATTCATATGGCTCGGGAGATCCAGAAAATAATATAGAAACATAACGCACCGTAAAAACAATTTAATGGTAGTGAAAAATTATTATACCAAGTTACCAACAACAAATAGAAAATAACGAATGTGAAAAACATAATCCTAGAACTAAAGTAAACCAATTTACATCAAAAAAGAATTTTAGCATCCTCTAATTGCACTTGTTGGCAATCAAAAAACAAAAGCAAGATTCGTCAAAAAAAAAAGAAGTAAGATACTCTTTAGAAAATACAAATAATATATGAATCTCTTAATAAACATCATAATAAACAAAGTTTGTATAAAAGTATGGAAAAAGGTTATTTTTTTTACAAATTGGAAGGGATTTTTTTTCTTATATGTAGTAGTTGCCGATAGGATTACGTGTGACCAACTTTTATCTCAAAACAATGACTGAGATAAAGGTGAGATTTTGTGTTGCTCTGAAATAATAGAGCAAAGTTTAATTAAAAAGATGATTAATCGAACAAAAATTTTAAAGATTAGAGTAAAAGTAAACTAACGTGCATGTGATTGGATATTTAATCTATGCATTACAATTAATCCAGACTTGAAAAGAATTGATCAAAAAGATAATTGTTAGGTCCGATAAGATTGTAGAAGGGGGGTTGAATACAATCTTTACCTTTTTATCGAAATTTATTCTTTAAATTAAATTTGATAAAGACAAATTTATGTGCGGAATTATTTAACACAATTTTTCAAGTTGAATATAACTGTATATTAACTTTATGTGGTGTTACAAAATCAGTATAACAACTTATCAAGATGTTAATAACTAATTAGAAAATTCGACATGAACTTTTCTAATTTAGTTAATAATAATCAAGATAAGAACTAGGAAACTTAATTCGCTAGTAGTACAAGAATCACAAATAAACAAGTTCTATCGGATAGAATATCACAAAGATGAAGAACTTGAATTTCTGGGAATTGTTTAAGCAGTGGTGTTCTTGGTGTTCTTGAGAGAGAGAATTCTGGTCTTGATGAAATGTTTCTGCTGTGTTTTCTCCGTTATGACTTAATCTGGTCTGTTCTGTTCTTTTATATCAGTAACAGGTCTTGCTGGCTTTCTGTAGGATATTTAACTGCTCCAGCATGACTTAAACTGCTTCCAAGACTTGATTTTCCTTCATTAAGACTTACACAAACCTCCATTAAGACATAAAATGTGTCGGTAAGACTTAACAGAAGTTCGGTAAGACTTACAACAGCTGGCAGAGGTCGGTAGGACTTAAATCAGGTCGGTAAGACTTAAATCAGAAAAGCTTTCTGTCGGTAAGACTTAAATTAAGTCATACCGAATTTTTCCTTCTCCAAGACTTAATCCAATCTTCTTTCTTTAAGTCATATTGATCCATTTAATTAATTAATGATTAACTAATTCATATTTAATTGATATAATAATTAATTTAATTAATAAATTAATTCTTCCAGAATTAATTCATTTAATTAATTCAACTAAATTAATTTATATCAATTATAAATGAATTTAATTAAATCAGTAAATAATTAATTTAATTCTTACAAACCACTAAAGGTAGTAAAGAATTACCACTGATTTGTGTTGACGTTCGATGTACTGTCTGGTTCATGAACGACTAACTTCAATGATGCTTCTTCACTTTTGACTTTAGGTTGTGGTTTGTTTCTTCTCTCAATTCTCTTGTACTGTAACTGATCTTCAAACTATCACTCGAAAAATCTCTGTCACTGTTCAAATGAATCCATTCACTTCAATGCTGTACTGGGGCTTGATCAGATAACTGAATCGTCTTCCAGTGTATGACATCAAAACTATAGATTGACTTTTCTTCTTTCTTCTGACAGATAATACTTCTTGAGATTCCTGTGACAGTTCATATGTATATTTACTTATTACAATTTGGTTTAAGTTGATTAGGATCCTCTAACTACAAATAGGCTGAGTCATATGCCTTTCAATCTCCCCCTATTTGTTTGTTAGACAATAACAAGCAAATTCCTAGAGGATACCTCAACTAATCCAACTTAACCAAATGAAAGATAAAACTTTAAATACTAAGTAAATATAAAAAAAAGTTCTGGTTTATATTTAACATTTGCCAGATTCAAACATGAAAGATAAATACAAGATAGATGATCCTCTAGACTGATCATATGATATAAATTCCTATCAAGATTTATCTATGCTCTAAAGATATAACATGTAGAGCAAATCTTTTTCTTCAGTTGTCTTCCCTTCTGAATTCTCCTTCTTCTGGCTCATCTGTGACTTGAAGTTTCATATGTAGATCAGAATCAACAAGACGTTCTCTTCTTGATGACAATCCTTGAGGTAAGACTAAAGGAATTCCAAGCTTCTTTCTCAGTTCACCTTGAAATTTCTTGTAATCTTTTATGTTCGTTTGTGCATAGGAACGAATGTGATCTGCAGCTATTACCTTTTCTTCAGTCAAGTATCCATGATTTCTGAGAGCATATTCAGCATATACCAAGTGCTTTGCATGATGTTCGTATAGCTCATCTGTCTGAAGATTGATTGAGTGAAGTACCTCTCCCTTAAGAAATTTTACTTGTGGAGGTTCCTTAATCACTTCTGGTCAAGCTCTTTCAGCAAATTCTTTGAACTTTTCATGTAACAATACACCTAGCTCAGAAGATGTTCTTACCTTAGGCCTAAGTACCCAAATCTCTGTCAATGATCTATCATAAAAGAACTGAATAGATACTCTGAAAGTTCCAACTTTATGACAGTCTACAATTATTACCAGCTCATCAGATTTAGGTTCAAATGCAGTAGTTATCCTGATGACTTCTACCTGTAAAGCCTTTATATACATTTCATGAATTGGATTTGCCAGTTTGAATTCCTCGAGAATTTGTCCAAGACGACGATCTTCATAATCAGAACTCTGAGGTGAATCAATTGCTCTTTGAGCACGTTCCCATTTGTCACCGCTCTTTAGTCTGATATATGTTTTTCTCTTCTCAACATTTATAGCATGTAGTCGTTGTAATGCTTGCTGTTCAGCTTTCTGAAGTTCTTCATTTCGTGCAATTTGCTCTAAAGATTTTTGAAGTTTTTCTTCTCTCATTTGCAAATTAGCTTCCCTTTGAGTAAATAATTCTTCAGATTCTTTCTCAGCTTGTTGAGCTTCAAATTCAGATATCACTGGTCCTTCATCTTCCCAGTGACTATGATCAGGTTCAGGAAGTTCTTCACCTTGATCAGGGAATTCAAGATCAGCAAAAACATCGAAGTTATCCGGTTCACCCGTGTAATAATAACCTGTGTTCTTTTCTTGAATTTCTTCTTCAGTTTCTTCAACTACTTTCTTCCTCTTATCTTTACCTTGGTCAGATTTACCAGATTTTCCTTCTCCTCCCTCTCTTTCTTTAGTTTTATCTTGTGACCCCTTTGATTTCTCCCCCTTAGTTGAGGAATCCTCTACAGATTTATCAGTTGCCCCAGCTTCAGGATCTTGTTCATCATCATCACCACCCTTACTTGTAAAGAATTCAATTTCTTCAATTGTAGGTTTGCGACTTTGACTTACAAGATTAAACAGATGTCTTAACCCTTTAGCCTGGTGTGCATTTTGCTTTTCGATCTGGTCCAGACGAGAATCAGTAGATTCCTGATTGTGCTGTACCTCTGACTGTAGATTATCAACTTTCAAGGAAATCTCAGAAATTAACATGTCTTGAGCATCAGTAATATCTCCAGAGTCATCAAGTGCCTTTTCATGAGAGAGTTCGAGAGATTCTATCTTCTTGGTGAAAGATGTCTTTAAGTAGTTTATGTCCTTCTTCATTACAGCAAGCTGACTGTTGACAGAGGTGGATGTAGAAGATCGCTCACCCACTTGTGCTCTAAGGATTTCTGTTTCAGCCTTGCTGACTGCAAGTTCTTTCTCCAAAGCAGTTATCTTTTCTAATAATGAGAGAGTGTATGTGTCAGTGTGTGCGCTCACCTGACGTTCACTTTGAGATCCACTCACCTGAAGTGCATGTGTTTCACTCAATTTTATGGTATTCCTCACATCACTCCTCTCAGATTCCTTAGCTGCTTCCAGATTTGTACCTGCATGTAAAATCACCCTAGCCTTCTCTGGGAAGGTCAGTGGTGGTGCAATGGGAGTTCGCAAATCCCTGTCCTTAATCAAATCTACTTGAACATTTGAAATTGTTGACTGAATTGCTTCAGTAGTAGATTGATCAAGTTGCCTTCCACCTTCTCCAGTCGAAACTGCGAGTGGAAAATCCCTTGTGGGAGCCAGGAGTGTTTGTCCTGGGAGGGGAGATGATGGTTCTATTAAAGTTGGCTGAGAACCAAGATTTCCCTCTAAAGCCTGTGAAGACTCTTCTACCGTAACAATGGTAGGCACTGTCACATTTTCTACGTGCTCTCCTTGCAGTGTGTCCTGAGACTCATTTAAAGGTATGTCTTCCCCCATTGTGAGTAATAGGGAGGTGTGCTTGACTCACTACAAGGTGCCACGGCCCTATGGCGAATTTCAATAGAAGCATCCTGTTGAGAAGATGATTCTAGTAACTGTGTAACGGCCATATCAATTTCCATATCCTGTTGGGAGGATACAGACGGGCTTACAGTTGCCTCAGTTTGAGTTTGACTTTTCTTTTCTAGAGGCAGAGCTGTGGGTTCACTCATACTACCACTACTGATTCGACTTCTTTTAACTTGCAATTTCTTTCTGGAGTGAAAAGATATGAGTTTTGTTGGTTGAGTGTTTGGCTCTACGACCTTGGTTAGAGGTTGTGGTACTACAACCCCTTGGTTAGACCTACCAACCACTTGAGTTCCAGAAATAGATTGAGAAGTAGTAGTTTGAGGAACAGAAGGCAATACCTGGTCAGCTGATTCCGCAACAGTCTCTGATAAGATGGGTTGATCTGATTCAGGTTCAGGGACAGATGCAGTTTCTTGCACTGGATGTTCAACAGCAAGAGCAGCTGGCTGAGGAACAATTTGCTGAGCAGGTTCAACTTGTTGATTGCCTTGATTTTCATTATCAACAAGTATGTTTTCCACTGGTGGTTCAGGGTTTTGTTCTGGTTGTTCAGGTTCTGGTACAGGTTCAATAACAGGTAGTTGTATATAGGTTGACATGTATTGGGTGACAACTACAGGTATGTTTGTGAATTTTGGCTTGTTGCTGTACTCAGTGAACAATCTGGTAGTAGGTTTACCTGACGCCAGTGACTCTCCATTCAGGAATTGGGCTTGGTTTTCTAGTTCCACAAGATGATTAAAAATCAATGACAAAAATCTTGGATAATAACATGATACTTTATGTCCATTATCAAAATTCTTCTTTGCATTAATGATTCTTCTAACCATCGGAACACACAGTAGTCTGCCAATATTAATTCTTCGGTTGTGTGCAACTGCATATCCAATATGCTGCAAGAAAGATGGTAATACCCCGAAGTTCCCT
This sequence comes from Saposhnikovia divaricata, assembly GCA_036435485.1. Classification (NCBI taxonomy): domain Eukaryota; kingdom Viridiplantae; phylum Streptophyta; class Magnoliopsida; order Apiales; family Apiaceae; genus Saposhnikovia; species Saposhnikovia divaricata. Next base: position 214,115,950 of record CM071599.1, read on the forward strand.
TTAGTAGTATTGGCAAAGACTCTACCTAGTGTGTCAAACAGATAATCCCATTCCTGAACGAAGTTCTTTTTATTCCAGACAGTTTGATCAGGACTGTCTTGATAGAATACACCATTTAAAAAATTTATCAATTCTTGATCTGATGGTAATTCTTCGAAATTATCAGTTGGAAAATTTAAGACCGTATTTATTGTATTTTCATTCACTATGTACTGATTATCTCCTACAGAGAAGACAAAAGATCTGTTATCATTAGAAATGACAGCAGTAGTACACATGATTCGCAAAGGTTCAATCTTCAGAGGAGCATCCAATCTCAAAGCATTGCGAACCAGTGAATTTTCATTTAAAAACCGAATCCACAGTCGAAAACGTTCAACTGAACATTTTTCTGGATCAAAATAACCGATTAAATTATGTTTAATAATTTCAAATCGATCAGCCATTTTAATCAAGATTTAATTTCCTTGAAAATTTCAGATTTTACAAATTTTTAATTTAAAAATTAATTTTTCGAATTAATAATTAATTAAAAATTCGAAATAATTAAAAGTTCTTCAAAAATTCTGAAAAATTCACACAATGATCCTTGTATACACGCAAACACACGTGTATTTTTAGTTTTGCAAGAATCAAGCCCAGTTTTTCACAAAAACAGATCTTGAAATCGTTTTTTTTCGAAAATAAAAACTCTTAAAAACTCGAACCAAAACTTGAATTTAACCACTTAAAACGAAGATAATCAAGCAAGGAGTCCAGATATGTGGTTAATTCGTGATTTGGTTGAGAGAATCCGGTCGAAAATCCGGCAGAGGTTGGACAGATATGTGTGTATATTGTATGTATCTGTTGTTCTCTAAGACTTAACTTGAGAGACTTAAAATGAAATAAGACTTAACTTATTCTAACTGCTATATATATACTAACCTATTCGAATAAGACTTAAAACTATAACTAATAAGACTTAACTATATTAAGACGAATAAGACTTAATAAGTTATCTAAAACTGAATAAGACTTAACTGTATTAAGACATAACTAATATGTATATATATTCGAATATGACTTAAATAAAAAATATTCTATAATGACTTAATTAAAACTAAGATTAAATTAAGACTTAATATAAACAAGACTTAAAAACTGTTACTATTAAGACTTAACTAAGAAAACTAAGACTTAAGTTGAATAAGACTTAATCTAAAAATAGGTGAATAAGACTTAACTAATACAGACAAGACTTAATAATTATATACATAAATTATAATTGATTAAGACTTAATTTATACTGACTTGCGAATATGACTTAGATTTAAAACTCGGTAAGACTTAACCTGTTTAAGTCATACCGATTTTAAATTAAGTCATATTGACTGTTTTTCCTAATTTTAAGTCATATTAACTTTAAATAAACATTAAAAATACTATAAAATATACAATTAACTTATAAAAATAATAAAAATATTAGATAAAATTAAACAAATAATAAAAATAATTATACATACCATATGCTAACCTATTAACGAAAACAAAGCAATATTAACAGGACAAACATTACAAAACATATGATAAATTAATTAATAAAATAGAAATAAATATCTACAAATATTCTAAAAATACATAAGTATGAAGTATTAAATAATATGAATAACCAAAGTGAAAAATAATTAAACAAGCAAGAAAATCAGATGATAAAATAATTATACAAGTGATTTCAAACAACAAATATTCACAGAATAATCACTTGCAAAATTATTAAAGATCAAATTTCAGATATTAACAGTATTAATTACTAGGACTGTTTAACATACCCAATTCACTAACAATTCTAGTGAATGAGGATTCATTAAGCGACTTAGTAAAAATATCTGCAGTTTGATCTCCAGAGCCTACAAATAGTAGTTCCACTGTACCATTCATTACATGCTCTCTTATAAAATGATACCTTATGTCAATGTGCTTTGTCCTTGAGTGCTGCACAGGATTGCTTGCAATTGCTATGGCACTTGTATTATCACATAAAATAGGAATATTTTCCAATACAATGCCATAGTCCATTAATTGATTCCTTATCCATAAGATCTGAGCACAACAGCTTCCAGCAGCTATATATTCAGCTTCGGTTGTTGAGTTGGAAACTGTTTGCTGTTTCTTACTGAACCAGGATACCAATCTTCCACCTATGTATTGACAACTTCCAGATGTACTTTTCCTGTCTACAACACTTCCTGCATAGTCAGAATCTGTATATCCAATTAAAGTAAAACCAGTTTCATTAGGGTACCAGATGCCTAAATTAGGCGTACCCTTTAGATATCTTAAGATTCTTTTGACAGCAGTGAGATGGATTTCTTTAGGGTTCGCTTGGAACCTTGCACACAAGCATGTGGCAAACATTATATCTGGTCTACTAGCAGTTAGATAAAGCAATGAGCCAATCATACCTCTATAGCCTGTGATATCTACCTTAGCAGAACTTTCACATAAACCAATTTTGACAGCTATAGTTGATGGTGTCTTTGCCGATGAGCACTCCTCCATGTGATATTTCTTGAGGAGTTCCTTAATGTACTTGGATTGACAAATAAATATTCCATCTTGTCTTTGACTTATTTGTAATCCAAGAAAGAATTTCAGTTCTCCCATCATGCTCATTTCAAACCTACCCTGCATTAACTTAGAAAACTTCTTGCACAGAAGCTCATTAGTAGACCCAAATATAATATCGTCCACATAGACTTGGACTAGTATTATATCATTCTTATGTCTTTTAGTGAAGAGAGTTTTGTCTATGACACCTCTTATAAAACCATTTTCTAATAGAAATTCAGAAAGATTGTCATACCATTTTCTTGGGGCTTGCTTAAGACCATAGATAGCTTTGTAAAGAAAGTAAACATAGTCCAGATGATCTTGATCTTCAAAACCAGGGGGCTGTTCTACATACACTTCTTCATCTAGCTTACCATTCAGAAAGGCACTCTTGACATCCATTTGATAAACTTTGAATCTTGAATAGGATGCATATGCCAAGAATATTCTGATGGCCTCAAGTCTTGCCACTGGAGCATAGGTCTCGTCATAATCAATGCCTTCAGCTTGAGAATAACCTTTAGCTACCAGTCTTGCTTTGTTTCTTATCACAGTGCCATCTTCATCTAGTTTGTTTCTGAATACCCATCTTGTGTCCACCACTTTTCTATCTTTAGGTCTGGGTACCAGCTTCCATACTTCTAGTTGCTTAAATTGATTGAGTTCATCTTGCATAGCAATCACCCAATCAGGATCAGATAGAGCTTCTTCTACTTTCTTAGGTTCCATAACAGATAGAAACCCAGAATAGTTACATTGATTTTGATAAGCTCTTCTTGTTTTCACACCAACATCTAGATCACCAAGAATCAGCTCAAAAGGATGAGCTCTATTCCAAATAGTTTGTCTGGGAAGCATTGATCTTGATGATTCGCCTTGATCTTCAGTATGATATTGAGTATGACTTGTTGACCCTTCATTATCTCCCCCTGAGTTGTTGCCAGTTTGACTTGTTGATGGTTCAAGAGTATCAGTGGTGTCTTGAAAATTATCATTGTTTTCACCAGCATCACCTTGATCATTACCACCAACATTTGGATTATTATTATTATCAGCAACAACGTCAGGTTGATTGTCATCATCTGAATCTGAGTCTGACATATCATCAAACTTAAGCTTTTCATATGGATCTTCATTTTGGATATTTGGGAGTTTTGTGTCATCAAATGTAACATTGACACTTTCCAAAGTTTTCTGTTGATCAATAAGATACACCTTATAGGCTCTTCTAGTATAACCAATAAATATTGCTTCATGTGCTTTTTCTTCAAATTTACCACCTTGTTCATCTCCTTCTTTCAGCACAAAGCATTTTGTCCCAAATACATGGAAGTACTTAAGAGTTGGTTTCTTGTCATGTAGAGCTTCATATGGTGTCTTCATTAAGTCTTTATTGATAAGTGTTCGATTCTGGGTATAGCATGTAGTGTTGACAGCTTCAGCCCAAAAGCTCAATGGAAGCCTTGATTCACTTAGCATAGTACGTGCAGCTTCAATCAAGGTTCTATTCTTTCTTTCAACTACCCCATTTTGTTGAGGAGTTCTGGGAGCCGAGTACTGTCTAGTTATACCCTTTTCAGTGCAAAAGTCATTCAGAACTGCATTCTTGAACTCAGTTCCATTGTCTGACCTTATAGCTCTAACTGGACGATTAGAATCCAGCTCAATTAACTTAATGTGATCAACTACCAGTTGTGGAGTTTCATCTTTTGAGTTCAGAAATAGTACCCATGTGAATTTTGAGAAATCATCAACAAACACTAGAGCATATCTTTTCCTTGACATAGACATCACACTAACTGGACCAAACAAATCCATATGGAGAAGTTGTAATGGTTCAGTTATTGATGATATGTTAGTGCTCCTGTGAGTTGCTCTTTTTAACTTCCCTTTTTGACAAGCATCACATAGACCTTCCTGTGTAAATTCAATCGAAGGTAAACCTCTCACCAACTCTCTTTTCACTAGAGAATTCATTGTTTTGAAGTTTAGGTGAGAAAGTTTCTTGTGCCATAACCAACTTTCATCAGTGGATGCCTTTGAATAAAAACATATAATTTCTTCTGTGCTTCCAGAGTTCATATTGGCTATGTACAAGTTTCCTTTTCTTACTCCAGTCAACTGTGGCCTTTCATTTCTCTTGTGTGATATTAGACAATTCTTCTTGTTGAAATGAACTTCATAACCTTTGTCACAGAATTGACTAATACTGAGCAAATTGTGCTCAAGGCCGTTCACAAAAGAGACATCTTCAACAATAACATTTCCAGCTTCCAATCTGCCATATCCATCAGTTTTACCTTTGCTGTTATCTCCAAAGGTAACGACTGGGATGGCCTTCTCCACCATATTTGTCAGCAGGGCTCTATCTCCGGTCATATGCCTTGAACATCCACTGTCCAGAATCCACATGACTCGTTCAACCTGTTTCAAACCCTGCAATGACAAATTGGTTAGACTTTCTTCGGAACCCAAATTTGATTGGGTCTGGAGTACTTAAAGAATTGACCTTTATCTAGTAAAGCAACACTTTTTATTTTAACAACATTTTCTTCAGGTACTGGACATTTAACCCTGTAAATAGCTTTAACTTGTTTTGGTTTCAGCTTGGGTAACCATGTCTTTACCATATCCTGAGAAGGACTTTTTGGAGTCCTAATCTTAGAATTAGGTGATGTTACAGTCCTGGATCTAACATGTTTATTTCTGCTCATATGCTGTCTAGGAGCATTCTTATTAACACATGCATGATTACCGTTAAAGTAAGCAGACATTATATTAAAAGCACAAGACATACAATTAACAGCATCGCATTTCTTATGAGCAGTATCAATAACAGGAATAGCATGCATGGTAGATTTGTTGTTGCATTTATTCATGTTGTTACTTCTGCTACTAGTTTTCAATGAACTAGTAGACTCACCAACTCTTTCTGCTTTTACAAACACAGTCTTTCTATCTTTATCATTTTTAACAACTTGATTACTTTCTAAGTACGCCATTAGCTACATCCTTAATGATTAAAGATGTTGTATCCAAAGGTTCTGCTATGGATTTCTTAAAGAGTGGGTTACTAACACTCTTAAGCACTAATGGTATACCCCTATCTACAGCACTGACACGATTAGGGGTAATAATGCTTTTTCGACCAACAGCTTCATTATAGTCAAACCCAATACCCACGGTTTGATTAATAACTTGTTGGTTAAACAACTCTTTAGCTACTTTACATGAATTAGAAGTAGCATTAGCCCTTATTTCTAGCTCAGCTATTGTTTCACGTTGTTGACTCACTATCAACGCTAGAGACCTCTCAAGTTCTTTTAGAATTCGTATTTCTGATTTTTGTTTATCATGGCAATTTTGTACATCGTGTAATTCTGATAATTGATTACTAAGATCTGTAATTACCAAATTTAGCCTTTCAATCTCTCTATTAGCATTACCTAGTGTATCACTAAGTTGATAGATATATTGACTATCAGTGCATGATACCTCAGATGAAGTACCACTGGAGTTATCAGATTTTGCCATCAGGGCAAGATTGCCATACTCTTCATCTTCAGAGTCTGTATCATCCCAACTCTTTCCAGCAGCCACATAGGCTTTTCCTGTCTTCTTCTTCTCAGATCCAAAGTCTTTTCTTTGGTTTTGTTTTGGCTTCTGACATTCAGTAGCGAAATGTCCAAGTTCATTACAGTTGTAGCATCTAATTTTACTTCTTTCAACTGTTCCAGTTTTGTAACCTCCTCTGTTACTTGAGGATGAAGAACCTCCTCTCTGGAACCTGTTATAGTTAGATTTGTACCTGAACTTGGGATTCTTCCTGAATCTGAAGTTGCTGAATTTCCTTACCAACAAAGCCATGGACTCATCTTCCAACTGATCTAGCTCTTCTAACGAATAGAAGTCTCCTTCATCTGGACTAGCATTCGTTTGACCAACTTCAACTTCAAGCTTACCACTGTCAACATTACAAGGTTGAATAACCTTATCTTCCACTTCCTGTTTGTTCTCAACAATAAGAGCTGTAGAAGTATTAGCAACTCTTCCTTTTCCATAAATCTCCTTTTGTTGAGATTGTTCCAGTTCATAGGTTTTTAGAACACCAAAGAGTCTTTCTACAGTTATTTCACTTAGATTCCTTGACTCTCTGATAGCTGTAATTCTATGTTCTAGATGAACAGGCATTGACAGTAGAAATTTTCTGTTGATCTCTTTCTGAGTATAGTACTTGCCATGCATCTGTAAATTGTTGACAAGTTTGTTATATCTTTCAAACACATCTTGTATACTTTCATTGTATGCTGATCCAAAGTGTTCATACTCAGATGTCAGAATTTCTAGTCGATTCTCCCTAACTTCCTCTGTTCCTTCATTCACAGTTTCAATGGTTTCCCACATTTGCTTTGCAGTTTTGCAGTTAATCACATGACTGTACATTACAGAGTTTAGAGAATCTATTAAGATCAGTCTTAAATTAATGTCAAGTCCAGCTTCCTCTCTTTCAGCAAGAGTGTATTCAGAAGAATCTTTGTGTACATACCTTGTAGGGGAAATAACTTTTCCATCAGTAACAATTTCAGGAATTATTCCAAAAGGTATTATAGGTCCTTCTGATAAGACTTTGATGTATTTAGGATTTGCAACCTCGAGGAACATTAACATTTTGTTCTTCCACATATCATAACTATTTTTGTCATATATGGGAATTTTCACAGTTCCAACTTTAGAAGACATGATGAATTTTTTAAGAGAGTTAAAAAATTTGGGGATGATTTTTAATCGAGTGAAATGGGATCTTTAATTTGTGTATCAATCAACCTCGCTTTGATACCAATTGTTAGGTCCGATAAGATTGTAGAAGGGGGGGTTGAATACAATCTTTACCTTTTTATCGAAATTTGTCCTTTAAATTAAATTTGATAAAGACAAATTTATGTGTGGAATTATTTAACACAATTTTCAAGTTGAATATAACTGTATATTAACTTGATGTGGTGTTACAAAATCAGTATAACAACTTATCAAGATGTTAATAACTAATTAGAAAATTCGACATGAACTTTTCTAATTTAGTTAATAATAATCAAGATAAGAACTAGGAAACTTAATTCGCTAGTAGTACAAGAATCACAAATAAACAAGTTCTATCGGATAGAATATCACAAAGATGAAGAACTTGAATTTCTGGGAATTGTTTAAGCTTTGGTGTTCTTGGTGTTCTTGGTGTTCTTGAGAGAGAGAATTCTGGTCTTGATGAAATGTTTCTGCTGTGTTTTCTCCGTTATGACTTAATCTGGTCTGTTCTGTTCTTTTATATCAGTAACAGGTCTTGCTGGCTTTCTGTAGGATATTTAACTGCTCCAGCATGACTTAAACTGCTTCCAAGACTTGATTTTCCTTCATTAAGACTTACACAAACCTCCATTAAGACATAAAATGTGTCGGTAAGACTTAACAGAAGTTCGGTAAGACTTACAACAGCTGGCAGAGGTCGGTAGGACTTAAATCAGGTTGGTAAGACTTAAATCAGAAAAGCTTTCTGTCGGTAAGACTTAAATTAAGTCATACCGAATTTTTCCTTCTCCAAGACTTAATCCAATCTTCTTTCTTTAAGTCATATTGATCCATTTAATTAATTAATGATTAACTAATTTATATTTAATTGATACAATAATTAATTTAATTAATAAATTAATTCTTCCAGAATTAATTCATTTAATTAAATCAACTAAATTAATTTATATCAATTATAAATGAATTTAATTAAATCAATAAATAATTAATTTAATTCTTACAAACCACTAAAGGTAGTAAAGAATTACCACTGATTTGTGTTGACGTTCGATGTACTGTCTGGTTCATGAACGACTAACTTCAATGATGCTTCTTCACTTTTGACTTTAGGTTGTGGTTTGTTTCTTCTCTCAATTCTCTTGTACTGTAACTGATCTTCAAACTATCACTCGAAAAATCTCTGTCACTGTTCAAATGAATCCATTCACTTCAATGCTGTACTGGGGCTTGATCAGATAACTGAATCGTCTTCCAGTGTATGACATCAAAACTATAGATTGACTTTTCTTCTTTCTTCTGACAGATAATACTTCTTGAGATTCCTGTGACAGTTCATATGTATATTTACTTATTACAATTTGGTTTAAGTTGATTAGGATCCTCTAACTACAAATAGGCTGAGTCATATGCCTTTCAATAATTATATTGGTTCACACAAATAAATTTTATTGAAAGAAATAAACATACGCTAAAATAAATATATGGGCACAAAGTTGTTAATACTAACTTGGCTTCTTATTTCTTGTATCTGACTTATGTAATACTTTTTACAAAGTTCTGAAAAATAACAAAAAGAATCATTGGATCCCTTAATCTAAGAACATTAGAACTATATGATCAAGTTACGAAAATAATTTTGCAAAAAAGGGAAGTTACGAAAACGTAATAAGAACCATAACAAAAAGCGAAACACGCAATTCTAAAATATCATGTTGACATGGATTTGTTTTTATAGATTTATCAAATAATGTGTTATGGAGACATTGTAATAGAAATTTCTTATCCAATTTAAAAAAAGTTTTGAAATTCTTTTGTTAAAAATAGGATTAAAAAAGAAAGTTATGATATTTCAATTATAAAATCTCCTATCAAATTTGAAAACCTTTTCTTTTTCGGAGATGTTAGTGCCGATGTTAAAAAAAGGAAGTTTGATTTCTTTTCTAAAAAATAGGGCTTAAAGAAGGAAGTTTTGATTTAATTATTTAAAATAGAGGAGCTCTAGAAAAATAGATAAATATGAATGGAGCGATTTCAGAGCTCCTCGGTTTTCCCTTATATATATAACTAGTTGACTGAGCCGCGCTTCGCGGCGGCCTTGTAATATATTTTTAAAAAAAATAAGAAATCGAAAAGAAAATATCTATAAATAAATTAATGAACACAATATTGTACAAAAAATATCTATAAATAAATTAATGAACACAATATTATACAAATTTTAATATATAGAGATAACTAAATAAACTATATACTTATTTTCTATGTCGATTTTGTATCACATTTTCTTAGTCCAACACCCGTTGTAATAAATACATATAAGCCGCGTGTTGCAGCGGCCTTGTAATAATTTGTAATTTTTTTCAAAATACAGACTATTTAAGATAGAAATCAAAAAGTAAATATCTACAAATAAATTAGTGAACACAATATTGTACAAATTTTAATATATACATATAAAACAAAATAAACTATATACTTGCTTTTTACGTCGATTTTGTGTCACATTTTATTAGGCCGACACCCGTTGTAATAAATCCATATAGATAAAAAAAACATATTTGATTGAAATAATTAAAAGAAGACGTTCAATATTATGATCAAGAACAATGAGAAGATAATAACGATAAATTAACAATTAACAATAAATATATAAAGAGTGAATGATAAAAGTTCAAACCTTTTGTACCAAGTTTCTCAAGTGTTTCTACTTTCCAAACGGCAATCCATGATTATAACTAAAATCATAACAAATCATAAGTTTAAAAATAAACGAAGAAATCAAATACTAAATCAGTAAATTTAAACCTTAAAAACCAAAAAAAAAAAAAAACAACAACAACAACTTGAAAATCACTAAACATCAGCCATGTACATTGAGAATTAAACAAAATAAGAATGAATAAAAAAAATAAAATAAAATAGACGAAGAAAGTAAATAGAAGCAAGCAAGAAAAGGGTTACAAACATGGTGATAAAATTTAATATAATATAATATAAATTAAATACATATAGATAATAAGATAAGTTATTCTTTTTATACTAATCTTGTCTCACAATTTTTTAGGCCGACACCCGTTGTGTATAATATAAAAATACCAAGCGTACAAAATAATAAAAAGTTAAATACCAAAATCTTCTTTGACTTAGATTTCGGTTTGTATGTCGGTGAAATTTTCTTGGGAAGTACTATTGTAATAAAAAAGATTAGAACTTTCTTTTTATATCCTAACTATAATATAATAATTTAGAGGTGAAACTTGCCTTTAATAACATTAATTATTTCTTTGATTGCATATTCTATGTTTGAAAATTGAGATGATTTAGAGAATTAGATAAATAGCTTTCATTCAGAGCTCCACCAAATAAAATAAATTATTCAAATAATTTTCTAAATCAATCTTGTCTCACGATTTTTTAGGCCGACACCAGTTGTATATATTATAAAAATACTAAGCGTACACAAAATAAAAATTTAAATACTATATTCCTTTTTGACTTTGATTTCATCAATTTGCACGCTAGTGAAATTTTCTTCGGATTCAATTAGAATTGGGAGATACCGTTCTAGAATATAATTTTAAATTAAGACTTGTCTTTAATAACATCAATTATTTCCTTGATTGAATATAAAAAACACTATTCTTTAACCTAATACTCTTAAATAAATATTCTTAATAGAGAATAAAATTAAGATGCTAATTAATCAAGTATTAGAACCTATAGACTTTCACATTCATATTGTTTCCATCGGTGCCAACTACATCATGAGATTAGTGGTGGTTTTGGCCAAAAAAATCATGCTAATGTTTGCCAAAATTTAACTTGTACACTTCTCTAATTTTATCACTTAGATTTTATTGTTAACATAAGATTAATGTTAAAGAAATTCATTTACAATAATTACACAACAAAAAGAAAAACACTAATATAAACATAAGATTAATGTTAAAAAAATTCATCTACAAAAATTAAAAAACAAAAAGAAAAACTTAATATTAATAGGATATTAATAGTATACTAATATTAGCAAAAACAAAATTAATATAAAAAGATGAATTAGTATACTAAGCCGTCTTTCGCGGCAGTCTTATATGTTCTTAAATCTTAAAATATTGTTTTCTTTCAAAAATTAAGAAACTAATATTTATAATATTATATAAATTACTAATCATCACCACAGTTTTATACTATTTAGAATATTATGAGATATAGTAAATAAAAATAAAAATTTATCTTGATAATATAATATCCAGCTTAGAAATCGTTTCTAAACCAATTTATCGTCATCTTGACAAAAGTATTTTATACAAAAAGAAGGCAATATTTATCTATGAAGAGAGAAAGAACTCCATAGTATTTTTCATGAAAAGTGAGTTCTGATCATTTAATTACACATAAGATATAAAATCAAAGAAAAGGGAGGCAAATATTAAAAAATATACGCATAAGCAAAAAGATATTAGAATGCATTCAATTTATCTATTATAGATGGGGAGAATTTTTTTTGTTAAGGATTGATTAGTAATCATTAATCAATACCTCCAGGCTCCAGTACCTTTTGAGGATTCCACATAGACAATCAAATTTGTGGAGCGGGTTTGAATATCTGGCTAATGTGAGATTGAGAGCATCTAAACAAACAAAAAACACGTATGTGAAGCTCAATAATAAAATATGAAATTGAAAAATAAAATCAATAAAATCGTAAAGTAAGAGGTATGAAGATATATGATTCTTAGGGGTGAAAACCCCTTTATATAGATTTTTCTCGAATAAAAATTAAAATATGATTTAATGTAGTTGAGAAAGAATTGATGAAAGAAGATAATATATATTTAATTAACTTCTAAATAGGATTGAATTTGTATATTTATATTCTAAAAATCACGAATCCATTATCTTAAATTTACAACCCAATACTATCAAAAGTTAAAAGATGGCCATAATGTGTATATAGATTTGACGGGCTTGAAACATGGTTGAGATGTGTTCTTCTGGTGACTACAATCCATCACATTATTAAACTATGTATACTCAAATATCTTCTTGTAAATAAGAGATTAACGTGGGTTTTTTGAAACTTACCATTGGAATTTTTCACATAAAAAGAACAAAGATACAGTAGAAAAACTTTAAAGCCCTAATGTCGCGAGCGTCAAAAACCTTGCTGCCAGAATAAAATCTTCACAATAAACCTGAAATCGGAATGCTTGCATATTAATAAAACGTAACAATAATCAAATAAATTGTTATAAAAAATATTACAACACTAATACAAATATAGAAGCAAACATGTAAAAAGTAAACAAAAAAAATATTTAATACCATACAAATTTAAGAGATTTATACATTATGTTTCCTCAAAAAGTGATGGAGATAACAATGTACCTAATATGGAAGAGATGAAAGAATAAATCGTCTCAAAGAAAATAAAGTCCTTCGCTATAATCAGATGAATCAAAATAAATAAGATCCATATATTAATAAATTGATAAACAATCAAGATCTTGCTACATGTATATATAGGCCCTAAAAATATTAGAATTTGAATAGATTTATAATTTTTGAAGGACTTGTAAAAAAAATTATCCAATTCTAAAAAGATTTTGGTTTTGTTTTCTAAAAAGTAGAGATTATTTAAAATAGAGGAGCTCTAAAAGAAAGTAATCAATTAATAAAAAATATAAGAGATTGATAACCAACTATTCTATACAATACATGGATACATGAGGTTGAAGAAAACAGCATGAGAAAAGTTATCCAACTGCATCTCACATAAAACTAACAATAAAGTTTGGAATTGTACAAATATAGACCATTGGATACATTAACATTATTAAGCAAGCAAAATCAAAAGAGGCAAAAAGTTGGGATGATATAATCTTTGTGAAGATAGCCTACGCTAGTGGAACTTACAGAAAATTATTTCATGAGTAGCAAAAACATGCCGGAGTGAATTAAGAGTAACAACACATATGAACAGAAAAGATTATATTTGAGATCTCAACCCAAAAATACAAATAATTGTTGTATGTATAACTCACAATATTGTAAGAGATTTTACCAACATCTTCTATACCTGAGAAAAAGATAGCAAAAAACCGATATAGTTACATGGATCGATTGATAAAGGAATGAAGAAGAAAATTATATCGTAAAACTCTTATTGGATAGATCTCTTTATTTGTATGGCTATTTGTATGGCTGTATATAGATTGATAAGTAAAACTCTTATCGGATCTCTTTATTTGTATGGCTGTATATATAGGTGCAACATGGAGAAGGAAATTATTTAATTTTAAAAAACATTTTTAATTTTGAAGATGTTAATGTTATTATTAAAAAAGGAAGTTTTGACTTTCTTTTATAAAAAATAGGACTTATTGAAGGAAGTTTAATTTTAATTATTTAAAATTCAGGAGCTCTAGAAAAATAGATAAATATGATTCGAACGATTCTGGAGCTCCTGGGGGTTTTCCTTTATATAATAGATAGACTAGTCGACTAAGCCGCACTTCGCGGCGGTCTTATAACATTTTTTTTTAAAATCTTAAACAAAAATTATTTAAGAAAAAAATTGACAAAAATATATGTTTAATATCAATATAGATTGATGAACAAAATATTGTATAAATTAAATATATATAGATAATAAGATATATTATTCATATATTTTTCTATATAGATTTTGTCTCACGTTTTTCTTAGGCCGACACCCATTATATATATTATAATGAGCGTACACACTAATAAAAATTTAAATACTAAAATTCTCTTTTATTTTGATTTCAATTTGCACGTTGGTGAGATTTCCTTATGATTCAATTAAAATTGGCAGATACTATTGTAAAAGAAAGGTTAGAACTTCCTTTTTATATCCTAAGTATAATATAATTTAGATGTGAGACTTATCTTTAATAATATCAATTATTTCATTGATTGCAAATTTTAGTTTGAAAATTGAGATAATTTAGAATATTAGATAAATAGCTTTCGGGTTTTAAAAAAATCTACAAAAATATATCTATAATATCAATATAGATGGGTGAACACAATAGTGTATATACTAAATATACATGCATGATAATAAGATTAATTATTCATATATTTTTCTATACATATTTTGTTAAACTATTTTTTAGGCCGACACCCATTGTATATAATAAGATAAATTATTCATATATATTTCTATACTGATTTTTTCTAACTATTTTTCAGGCCGACACCCGTTATATATACTATAAAAATATTTAATGTACATAATAATAAATATTTAAATACTAAAATCCTATTGGATTTTGATTTCAGTTTGCATATCGATGAGATTTTCTCATGAATTAATTAGAATTTGGAGATTTAGTTGTAAAAAAGGTTAGAACTTGTTTTTTTTTATATTTTTTTAAAAAATCTACAAAAATTTATCTATAATATCAATATAGATGGGTGAACACAATATTGTATAAATTAAATATACATGATAATAAGATAAATTATTCATATATTTTTCTATACCGATTTTGTCTAATTATTTCTTAGGCCGACACCCGTTGTATATATTATAAAAATATTTAACGTGCATAATAATAAAAATTTAAATACTAAATCCTCTTTGATTTTGATTTCGGTTTGCATACTGGTGATATTTTCTCATGATTCAATTAAAATTGAGAGATGTTGTTGTAAACAAAAAGTTAGAACTTGTTTTTTATATCCTAAATACAATATAATTTATAATTAATGTACTCCTCAAAATATATACCTACTTTTGAAAGGGTTTAAGACGATTAGTCGATTACAAATTTCTTCCGAAGAAAACGGTTTTGGTATAATGATTAAGAAAATTGATGGAAAAGATTTTAACTCAAAGTAACAATGTGACATAATTATTAATTGATGAGCAAATCAATTATACTATACATTACGTTTACAAAATTCTTTAATACTTACTTGCACACCAACCGAGAACCTGCAAAAAAGTGTATTTTATGAATATTTTTTTAGACAAAACTTGAAATATTATGTGACAAACATTGATTGAGAATCAAATCAATTACAAACACTAAGTTTACCAAATTAGTTTATACCTACCAACATACTAAGAACCTGTAAGTACAAATTATGGACATATTTCCAAACAATTTTTTTTTATATAAAATAACAAATCATGAACAAATTTTTGAACAAATTTTACCTAATAATATGACATAAATTATAATTTGATAAACAAATAAAATATAAATTAAGTTTATGAAATTTATTAATATTAACTTGCAAGAAAAGTACAAATCATGAACAAAAAAAAAAAGAAGATAAGATTTATCCTGCACTATAATGGATGTGTATATAATTAACAGAAATCGTATAAATTAGTTAAAATAAACTATGAATGAATAGGATATTACCTGCGAGAGACAAACATTCATGTTCAAATAAAACCTAAATCCTCAGCCATGCAAAGAAATTCAATTTTCATCCGCGGCATAATGGGTAATATATTAATTGTTTATGAGACTTGATCAACAAAAAAAGAACATGAAAATCATAAAAAATCAATAGCGCACACATATAGTCATGTACATTGAAAATAAAACAAAATAAGAATGAATTAAAAAAAACAAAAACAAAAAAGATGAAGACAAAAGCAAACAGAAGCAAGAAAAGGGTTACAAACAAGGTGATGAAATTTGATCCTTAGACGTCATGATGATATATATATAAAAATGTAATTTTTTTTTTCTATTTCGAATATGTAAATTTGACTTATTCTTCCCTACAAATTCGAAAATCTTTTCTATTTTGAATATTTTAATGTTAATGTTAAAAAGGGAAGTTCTAATTTATTCTCTAAAAAATAGGGCCTAAAGAAGGAAGTTTGATTTTAATTATTAAAAAACAGAGGAGCTCTAGAAAAATAGATAAATCATATAAATTTGACTTCTTCTTTCCTACAAATTCGAAAACCTTTTCTATTTCGAAGATGTTAATGTTAATGTTAAAAAAGGAAGTTTTGATTTCCTTCTAAAAAATAGGACCTAAATAAGGAAGTTGTAATTTTAATATTTAAAATACAGAAGTTCTAGAAAAATAGATAAATATGATTCGAGCAATTCTGGAGCTCCTGGGGGTTTTCCTTTATATAATAGATAGACTAGTTGACTAAGCCGCGCTTCGCGGCGGCTTAGTAATATTTTTAAAAAAAATTCAAAATATGAATTTAAGAAAGAAATCAAAAAAAATATATTTATAAATAAATTAATGAACACTATATTGTACAAATTTTAATATATATAGACAACAAAATAAACTATATAATAATTTTTTGTGTCGATTTTGTATCACGGTTTTTTAGACCGATATCTGTTCTAATAAATACATATAAGGCACGTTTCACGGCGACCTTGTAATAGTTTTAAATTTTTTTCAAAATGTAGACTATTTAAGAAAGAAAAAAATATCTATAAATAATTAGTGAACAGAATGTTGCACAAATATATACATATATATATATATATATATATATATGTATATATAACAAAATAAACTATATACTTATTTTTTACATCGGTTTTGTTTTGTGTCACATTTTCTTAAACCGACACCCGTTGTAATAAATACATATAGATAAAAAAACATATTTGCTTGAATTAATTAAAAAAAACGTTGGAATATAATGATCAAGAATAATGTAATAAACTTTTTCTATTTCAAAATTTAAAAGTTTCTTGTCCAGTTTACATAAAAATTTCTTGTCCAGTTTAAATAGGACCCGAAGAAAGAAATTTTAATTTTAATTATTTAAAATAGAGAAGCTCGAAAACCTTTTCTACTTCAAATTCAAAAATTTCTTGTCCAGTTTAAATAAGGTTTCGATTTCTTTTTCTAAAAAATAGGACCTAAAGAAAGAAGTTTTGATTTTAATTATATAAAATAGAGGAGTTCTAAAAAAATGGATAAATAGAAATCGAGCAATTTTTCCATTGTAACGAATGTTTAACAAAATATTTACATATTTTTTTACATTTATATCGATATGTATCTCGTTTTTAGGCCGAAAACTGTTGTAACAAATTTTTATCGATTTCGAAATTAAAATAAATTTTAAAATTAAAATTTTCAAAATTAAAATGTCTTTTGGTTTACCGATTGTATTCAACATGATAAACATGTGTTATCGATATTTACTTACAATTTTATGTACTCGTACCACAAATCTAAATAGATTTATCAAATGTTGAAGTCAAAATCCTCTTGGAAAAGATAATATACATGCATAAAAGTTTTGTGTAGGACACTCACAAACTTTAGATTGGTCCTTACTTCCAACTTACTTCACAAAATTGTCAATTTGCCGAAAACATATATAATTACATAAAAATACAAAAAAAAAAATAAGAATGAAATATGTGATTAAAATTTAAAACAAATAAGAGATATAGGAGAGCCTATACAAAATTAGCTTCGTTGCTATTTTTTTAATTATACCGATTTATGTACATTTTTTATGCCGACACCCGTTGTAACGAACATTTAACAAAACATTTACATATAAATTTTTTTAACTTTTACCGATTTTTGTCACATTTTTTTGGGCCGACAACCGTTGTAACAAATTTTGATATTTATTTAATCGAAATCGAAATTAAAATACATTTTAAAATTAAAATTTACAAAATTAAAATGTCATTTAATTGATCAATTGTATTCAATATGATAAACATGTATTATCGATATTTACTTATACATTTTATGTACTCGTATTATTAATCTAAATAGATTGATCAAAGATTAAAATCAAAATCCTGTTGGGGAAGGTAATATGCATGTTTAGAAGTTTTTTGTCCTCCATCGCCAACTTTAGATTGGTCCTTCCTTCCAACTTCCTTTATAAAATTGTCAATTTGTCGAAAACTTTTACAATCGCATAAATATCAAAAACAAAAAACAAAAAAAAACATATGATTAATTTTTTTTGTAAAAATAAGAGCTTTTAGGGGAGCCAGCCTACATAAAATTAGCTTATTTGAATGAAGTATATTTATTTTTTTAATCACACATATGCCAATACATAGTACTGATATAAAGATAAGATAAAGATATCCAAAAACAATTCTGATTTTAAAAATCTTTTATCCAATTTAAAAAAGTTATGAATTTTTTCCAAAAAATAGAACCTAAAAAAAGGAAGTTTTGATATTTCAATTATAAAGATCTCGTATCCAGTTTAAAAAAAGGTTTCAATTTACTTTTTTAATATTTAAATAGAGAATAGAGGAGTTCTAAAAAAATAGATCAATTATAAAGATCTCATAGCCGATTTGAAAAAGGTTTTGATTTCTTTTCTAAAAAATAGGGTTTAAATAAGGAATTTTTGATTTTAATTATTTAAAATAGAGGAACTCTAGAAAAATAGATAAATAGGATTCGAGCGATTCTAGACCTCTAATAGATAAATAGATAAATAAGGAATTTTTGATTTTAAATATTTTTTATACTATATATTTATTTTTTACATCGATTTCGTGTCAAATTTTCTTAGGCCGACACCCGTTGTAACAAACATATATAGATAAAAAAGCAAATTTGATTGAATTAATTAAAAGAAAACGTTGGAATATTATGATCAAGAATAATGAGAAGGTAATAACGACAAATTAACAATAAATAAATAAATAAATAGAGAATGGTAAAAGTTCAAAGCTTTAGTTTCTCAAGTGGTTCTACTTCTCAAACAGAGAAAGATCTTCTAATTCTTGTTCACAAGGTGTTTCTATACGAAGACACTAACAAAAAAAATACAAAAGCCAAAACAAAGAACAAATGGTTACTAATAATCCATAATTATAACTAAAATCATAACAAATTATAAATTTAAAAATAAAACGAAGAAAGCAAATGTTATATCAGTAAATTCAAACCTTAAAAACCAAAAAAAAAAAAAAACCTGAAAATAAAAAAAAAACAGTGGCGCACATACATAACCATGTACATTGAGAATTAAACAAAATACGAATGAATAAAAAAAACTAAAAGAAAATAGACAAAGACAAAAGCAAACAGAAGTAAGAAAAGGGTTATAAACATGGTGATAAAATTTGATTGTTAGAAGCAATGATTATATTTATATATATATATATATATAAAATTTCTTTTCCATTCAAATATGTAAATTTGAATTTTTCTTCCCTACAAATTCAAAAGCCTAGTCTATTTCGAAAATGTTAATGTTATTGTTAAAAAAGGAAGTTTTGATGAACGGGAGAAGAAAGTTTTAATTTTAATTATTTAAAATAGAGGAACTCTAGAAATAGATAAATATGATTTGAGCGATTTTAGAGCTCTTGAAAGTTCTCCTAAAAGGGATACATACACGTCACATATAAATATTATGGAATTTGTAGCCCAAATTGCACTGCCGATCATTGCTCATTAGTCCTTGCACGATCCCAAGATGAAGCAAGTTGCAATTTACATGTCTTAGAGCATCTCCAATGGGGAAAAACCCTTAGCAATATTATCCTAGTTGGCATATTAGGTGGCATGAAATAGAGAATATGTAAAAAAAACACTCCAATGCACAATTACCCTTAGCAAAAATTATAGACAATCCTACTTGGTTGGCTATATTTGTTGAACCAACATAAACCCTTAGCAAAAATATACACAATTTCATTATAGCTATGTTCATTGGAGTTTTACTTGCCACCCTTATGTAAAAATTTTATTATTTCCTAATTTAAAATTTTTTAGCCAACCATTATACATGTTGCCATTGGAGATGCTCTTAGAGCATCTCCAAGGGTAGAAAACTGTTAGCTAAAATATCTATGTGTCATCCCATGTATCATGTAGGTGGCCCTTTTAGATGATATGTAAACAATATTGCACTCCAACCATCATCCCTTAGCAAAAAGAATATAGATAACCATGTATGATTCGATATATTTGTTGAACTAAAAAAAGCTTTTAGGTATAATTTTAGCTTAACATAATTATACATAACACCATTGGAGTGTATATCTGCACTGTTAGCAAAAAAATTGTATAATCCATTTAGATAAGCATTATAGCTAAAAAAATTTAGATTTCACCCTTGGAGATGCTCTAGCATCTCCAATGGTATTGGCTAAGCTCATTGGTTAAATTTCAAAAAATAATAGTTGGCTATAATTTACTGAACCTGTAGAGTGTTTTACTCCAATGGGGATCGGCTATAATGATTGGTTATATTTTAAAAAAGGTATGAGTATTATTATTAATAATTTTTTTGGTCAATTATGGGAAGAAAATGGGCGGGAAATGACATGGCATTTGCTACAGATCTCTAGTGCTTCAACAAATATGGCCAATATTAAAAAAATATAAAGGATTGGCTAAATTTTTAGACAAGAGGAATGCCCCATTGGAGTGATGAACTTTTAATATGATATGTATAATTATCAATTTTGGTAAGTTATTTAAAATTTTAGCTAAGAGTTTCATTGCATTGGAGATGCTCTTATAAGGAAAATTTTACCGAAAAATTAATAGTTAGATTTAGTGAAAAAGTCATAGCTAACTGTGAAATATTGATATGGTTAGTATACAAAGAAGAAAATCATTGGCAAATAATTAACATATCAGTTTTAAAATTTAAAATTAGCAGCTTCTAAAAAAATTAATTAAAATTAGCATCCTACGCAAATCAAGCAAGCTAATGTTAGGGAATGCACTTGTTCAACCAACGTAATGTAAAAAAAATGGTTTGAAAAAGAAGAGAGATGGACCAATTTTGCTTCAACTTCAGCTAAATTTTCAGCCTCCCAATTAGCGACAACTTTTTCGACCCAAAAAAAATCCTAATATTAAAGCCACTAAAAAAATGAAAAATTCAGTTACCCTAACATGAATGTTGTAGATGGCAACCTTCTTCCTTTGCCATATTTCCTGAAAAAAAATACTCAATTGATGTTGTAATACTCCATTAAAATAATTAAAGAAATAGCATAATTTACAACATTGAAAAGTTTGGGAGCTAGTAATATGAGTTTTTAGAGTGTACATGTACATATGACTTACATCTCCGATGTTGTGGTTTGACGATCTTCTTTTTACCATACCATGTTGTGGATTGACATGTTTTTATCTTTTTCTTGCATGGGAAAAAATTCTCCTATATATTATAGCAATCAAAAAACAAAACTCTATCAAAAAAACAAAGAGATAGTATAATCTCATAAGTTATACCAGATAAAAGGTTTGCCAGAAAAAATATTCTCAATCAATATGGTAGCAATCAAAAAATAAAGAGATAGCATAAAATCTAAGATTAAAGAAAATATTTTGAAGAGTCTCATAAGTTATACCAGATAAAAGTTTTTCCAGAAAAAATATTCTCAATCAATATGGTAGCAATCAAAAAATAAAGAGATAGCATAAAATCTAAGATTAAAGAAAATATTTTGAAGAGTGTAGAGTTCGGGTGGACATGAGTATATTCGTCCATTCTAATAAGATAGAATGGCCATAGATCGGTTTATATACGATTATAGATATAGTCCATTGGTTATATAATTTGATTTGATGTATAATTTAAAAAAAAAATTGTGATGAAAATTTCTTATCCAGTTTTTAAAAAGGTTTCGATTTTCTTCTCTAAAAAAGGGGGCCCGAAAGAAGGAAGTTTTCATTTTGATATTTAATTTTGATTTTAATATTAAAAAGGAAGTTTTGATTTCTTTTCTAAAAAATAGGACTTAAAGAAGGAAGTTTAATTTTAATTATTTAAAATTTCTAAAAAATAGGACTTAAAGAAGGAAGTTTGAATTTTAATTATTTAAAATTGAGGAGCTCTAAAAAAATAGAAAAATATAAATCGAGCGATTCTAGAGCTCCACCCAACTCCCGGGGGTTTTCCTTTATATATATAATAGATAGACTAGTTAACTAAGCCGCGAAGGCCTTCTAATTTTAAAAAAATAAAAATAAAATAATGATTATTTAAGAAAAAAATTAATAAAAATATATGTATAATATCAAAATAGATTGGTGAACAAAATATTGTATAAATTAAATATACATTGATAATAAGATGTATTATTCATATTTTTTTCTATACAAATTTTGTCTCACGATTTTTTAGGGCGACACCCATTGTATATATTATAAAAAGAGTACACACTAATAAAAATTTAATTACTAAAATTTTCTTTGACTTTTATATTCGAACTATAATTTTCTTATGTTTTAATTAGAACTTGGAGATACTGTTGTAAAAAAAAGGTTAGAACTTCCTTTTTATATTCCAACTATAATTTAATTTAGCGGTGAGACTTACCTCTAATAACATCAATTATTTTCTTGATTGCATATTTATGTACATCGATTATTTCATTGATTGCATATTTTAGTTTAAAAATTGAGATAATTTAGAAAATTAGATAAATAGCTTTTGAGTTTTTAACAAATCTACAATAATATATCTATAATATCAATATAGATTACTAAACACAATATTGTATAAATTAAATACACATGTTAATAAAATAAATAATAAATTATTCATATGTTTTCATTGATTGCATATTTTAGTTTAAAAATTGAGATAATTTAGAAAATTAGATAAATAGCTTTCGAATTTTTAACAAATCTACAATAATATATCTATAATATCAATATAGATTAGTGAACACAATATTGTATAAATTAAATATACATGTTAATAAGATAAATAATAAATTATTCATATGTTTTCGGTACCGGGTTTATCTAACTATTTTTAGGCCGACAACCGTTGTATGTATTATAAAAATACTAAATGTCACAATAATAAAAATTTAAATACTAAAATCCTCTTTAATTTTGATTTCTATTTGTACACCGATGAGATTTTCTCATGATTCAATTAGAATTGAGAGATTTGGTTGTAAAAAAAGGGTTAGAACTCGTTTTTTATATCTAACTATAATATAGTTTAGAGGTGGCACTGAACTAATTTCTCGTAATTAAAAATATGATAAACTATAAGATTTCAATTTATCTAATATTTTTATAATTATTTTATAATTTTCCATACTAATTTTTTATATTACAATTTGAATTAGTTTTTAACTCAATTTTAAAATTTTCTAAATAGGGCTTAATGATCCTATAATTAATTGTAGATAATTACCTAAAGTTAAGACATATTATAATACTATTCGAAGGCTAGCATGGGGTGGATTTCATTATTATAAAAATGCCATCCACTTTTTATACTAAAAATGTTGATAACTTAAGATAATTACCTAGGGTTAAATATATGAACATTTTTCTCTTCTAAATATTTCATTTAATGTTAAATATGATAAAACGACCTTAATGACCAACGTATAAGAAATTTACAATCAATTTTTTTGATTTTATCTTATAATGATTTAAGAACTCAACCATTATATATTATATTTTGATCAATTTGTCATATTATATAAATATTCATATGTACCATACTTCATAGTCGAGTTATAGTCTAATTGATCATTATAAATAATTGTTGTAGTTTTGTAATAATTATGATTTAAAATTTTATATATTTTTTGATTTTACTGAATGTTAATTAATTATGTTACTTTTATATATATAACATAGATCACATTTTTAGAGTTCTCATCCTTTTAACATGATTTCATTTTTCTTCTTGTATATTTAAATATATATGTTTTTAGACCAATCATATATTTTATTCGTTGTGTGACGCCCCCAGATCCACCCTGACCGGAGACCCGGGTCGTCACATTGTCTCAATATCCCGTAGCACAAGTTACGCAATAATAAAGCAAAATATATAATACAACGGAGCATAAGTGTCCCACTCCGCAAATCCAAGATCAGTCTCACACATTGTTATCATACGACATATTACAACTCGGGATAATATTTTACATATGTTTACAGAAGTAGGTGGACAAAGATTCCAGCTAGACATTCTAGTTCCCGTCAGCATAGCCTGGAGTTTTCTCCTTTCCCTTGGATCCCTGGTTGGACGTCTCGCCTTTTTCCCTCTTGATAGCTGAATAAAAATGTTGTAAAACAAGAATGAGCAACTACAGTGCTCAGCAAGTTCTCTTGTTACTTGGTATATAAATATAATAAGATTTCCCAAAATTAATTGAATATCACAAATCTGGATTTTGACTCAGTACTCATCTTGAAAGCAGATTACTCGAAAAGCTCAATACTCATCTCGAAAATAGAATTCTCGAAAGACTCAATTGATATAACTCTGTTGACTCATGATTTAAGAATAAACTGGTCTTCCACCTCTCGGTATCTCGGTGGGGCGATCAACTATCCGACCGGAAATACCGTCCTCCAATGATATCGCACTTCGCCCGATCACGGCTACAATACGCTATCAACAATATAATATAAAAATATGAATGCTAGCATCATAGGGGTTATTAATTAAACCCTGGCATCATAGTGCCAATATATCTCGTGTCCGCATAACGGTACACAAGTCTCTCTTTCTCTAAAATGGGCCTCTTTCCCAAAATTTGACCAGTAGAATACAGAATTCCCGAATATTTGATGAACAGATAACTCGAAATAATTCTTCCATGAAAACATTTACAAATCTGGCG
The DNA here is from genome assembly GCA_036435485.1 of Saposhnikovia divaricata. Lineage (NCBI taxonomy): Eukaryota > Viridiplantae > Streptophyta > Magnoliopsida > Apiales > Apiaceae > Saposhnikovia > Saposhnikovia divaricata. The sequence goes on from CM071599.1 coordinate 214,140,939, forward strand.
GACTGCCAGACCGACTCAATAGTTCCACCAGTCCGATCAATGGACTGAGGTAAATTCTCAATAATAATATTTTATTGGTTGACACGAACAAGATGCCAACCCTCGACAATAAAGTCAACCATCTCAAAATATTGAGGATAGTCTTAAAATGAAGTAATTTGGAGTCGTACTGTACAAATAGTACTCCTCGAATATTTATAATACCCATAAGTGATGAACGTTAAATAGAATATTTTTCACTTAATCAACGAGTAAAACTCTAACGATCCTAATTTTTATAACCTTTATTTATTGATTCGAGAGACGAACCAACTAAAAGATAATCAATAATTATTGTCGAATTTGTACAATAAATTCGACTGAAAGGAATAAATTTAACTATCTCGAATGAATGAGAATAGTTTCACTGAATCATAATAATAGTCGTCTGGAATTAATGAGATCGACCCGATAGCAACGAAATTAATTCCACGCTTATAAGGGATATAATTCACAAATAAACTAATTTTAACAGTAACAAAATATCGCGACGAGAAAATAATGCTCAAAAGGATAATTAAATCTCATAATTGATAGCTCAAAAATAATTAACGAACGAAATAATACGAACAGAAATACAAGTCTCTAAAAGTTAGGGTAGGAATGAACTTGCCTCGATCTCGGAGTGCAAATAAGTGTAGATAAAATTTGTACTCTACCCGTGAACTCGGCTTCGATCTACGGCTCGTGAATTATTCTCTAAAAATGGCAACCAAAAATACATAAGCGCTTCGTCAAAAATAGAATACTTCTCAACCGCTAATATAATATTTAAATATAATAATAAAATATCTCTCGAAAATCTCTGCGATAAATAACGGAAAATAATTCCCGGATAAATAAATCTCTCTTCAACCTCAAGAATTAAATCTCGAAAATAAATCCTATTAATTCACAATTATTCTCTTTTTATCGACAAATTAATAAATCTCTAATTTTCGTCCAAGAATCACAATTCAACTCTTTTAAAATAAAAAAAAAATCATATTCTACGCTATTATTCATTAATATTTACTCTTTTATTAATGAATCAATAAATCTCTAATCTTACGTCACAAAATATTTAATTAATTAAAAAATCTATCACCATTTTATTAAACTCGTTTTATTTCTCATAATTTTTAATTATTATCTCAATTATTAAAACCCAATTTTGACAATATTTAACCTCTTTTATAATTAACTCTTTATTTCTCAAAATTTTTAAACTAACATCTTAATTATTTAAAACTAATTTTAAAAGAACACTTAATATTCTTCTTTTTTTTATTACTATTAACTCTAATATATATATATATATATATATATATATATATATATATATATATATATATTATATTTTTATTTTATTCATATTCTTGTTTTTAAAAACTGTTTAGAAAAATAACCGACGCGACGGCGCGTGGGCCCTCCTGCTCTCTCCTCCCTCTCTGTCTCTATCTCTCTCTCGGTTTCATCTCTCTCTCTCTCTCTCTCCCTCTCTCTCTTTCTTCCCGTCGATCTCTCTCCACCTCCCTTATCTCTCTTCCGCCTCTCTCTACATCTCTCTGCCTCTCCTCTCTCGTCGCCAAAACCAACACAACTCCGACAATCACAACCTCCCTTGTATCTCCCTCACCCCGTCTCCCTCTTCTTCAACCCCCCGTTTTCCGATTAGCTCTCCGGCCAAAACCAATCGACACCACCACTCGCAACGGTGGTGTCGCCTCCTCTCCTTCGATCCCCGATGACAACCCAACTACCATCAGTCTCTCAACTAACACAACCACAAAGATTAACCCTCCCTTCCTTCTATCACTCCGTCCGGTTCTCCCCCACCGGTAATACATCCCAACAAAATCCAACAACTAAACCCACAAGCATCAATCATTAATCAAGAAAATCGAAACAACAAAAAGAAAGTAAAAAAAATGGAAATAATTTGATATAAATAACAAAGTAACTACCTGTGTGATAAACTGATTGTATCTATGTATATAACCGAGTTTTTGTTTTAAAGAGGAGTAGTAGCTGGGCTTTGATACCAAAAGAAAAAATCTCTCAGTTCTGTCTCTTATGAAATGAATATAAGGCCCGATCTTGTATCTATTTTAAAATAAAAAGGAGCAGAAAACATGGAGTAAATTCTGGAAAAGAAAGGTGTGCTCCGGGAAATCTGAAATATTGTCTCTTGTCTCCTCTGTTGATTAATAAAAACGAGATTCTATTTCCGTTTTCTAAAATAAACTCCATCAAAAATAAAATAGAAATCCTATTTTCCTAAATATTTTTCTAATTATAGTAAACACTAAATAAATGTAACTAATTAAATATAAAACGAATATTTAAAATCTCAAAAAATTTTAAAAAAAACGCTATTTAAAATAGTATTATAACGAATCGCTCTTAAATAAAATTTAACTAACGAAAGGAAAATTTATTCGAAATATTCGCGGTTATTACACGTTGAAAGTCTAAATAGTTGGTCGATCAAACCCCATAATATAACTCACATATTTAACTTTTTATATACCTAAAACTAATGTCATGCAATTATTAATTATGTATGATTTGATAACTAAAATTTACATATTTCTAAAAATCAATTTTTATTTTTTATTTCAAGAATTTAATATCTACATGGATTGGAGATGCATATAAATAATTTTTTTTTGGTACTCGGTTAAAGTATGTATAATATAAAATGACAAAAGAGAATTGTAGAGTATACTCAATCGATTAGAATATTTTTTGTAAGTTTTTCTATCAAATATTTTAGAAATAATATAAATCAATATTTTACTTACTCAAAAATAAAAGTAAAAGAAGAATGGACAAGAATAGAAGATGTGGCTTATCTTATAGGATTTTTGAACAAAACTCAAAATTAAGTGTAGCAAAGTTGGTTATGGCATAAGTTTAATAGAAGAGGGTCAGTGGTTCTGACATAAGGTCAACTTTTGCCCTTATGTCAGCTTATAATATATAGTAATAGATTATTTACTTAATTAGATATTTTATATTTGAAAATTGAGATAATTTAAAAAATTAGATATATAAACAGCTTTCGAGTAATTACAAAGCTCGAAAACCTTTCTATTTCGAATATGTAATTTGAATTCTTCTTCCCTACAAATTCGAGAACCTTTTCTATTTCAAAAATGTTTATGTTCATATTTATATTAATGTTAAAAAAGGAAGTTTTGATTTCTTTTCTTAAAGATAGGGTTTAAAGAAGGAAATTTTATTTTAGTAATTTAAAATAGAGGAGCTCTAGAAAAATAGATAAATATGAATCGAGCGATTCTAGAGCTCCACCAAACTTCCGGGGAATTTCCTTTATCTCTTTATTTGTATGGCTGTATATATAGGTGCAACTTGGAGAAGGAAATTATTCAATTTAAAAAAGTTTTCAATTTTTTTTCTAAAAAATATGATCTAAAGAAGGAAGTTTTGATATTCAATTTAAAAAAGGTTTTGATTTCTTTTCTAAATAGGGCCTAACAAAGGAAGTTTTAATTTTAATTAATAAAAATAGAGGAGTTCTAGAATATTAGATAAATAGGATTCGCGAAACTTTTTCTATTTCGAAAATGTTAATCTTAATGATAAAAAGGAAGTTTAGATTTCCTTTATTAAAAATAGGACCTAAAGAAGGAAGTTGTAATTAATGTTAATCTTAATGTTAAAAAGGAAATTCTAATTTCTTTTCTAAAAAATAGGGGCTAAAAAAGGAAGTTTGATTTTAATTATTTAAAATAGAGGAGCTCTAGAAAAATAGATAAATATGAATCGAGCGATTCTAGAGCTCCTGCGCGTTCTCCTTTATATATATAATAGATAGACTAGTTGACTAAGCCGCGCTTCGCGGCGGCCTTGTAATATTTTTAAAAAGATTCAAAATATTAATTTAAGAAAGAAATCGAAAAAAAAAAATATTTATACATAAATTAATGAACACAACATTATACAAATTTTAATATATATAGACAAATAAAGAAACTATATACATATTTCTTATGTCGATTTTGTATTACGTTTTCTTTAGCCGGCAACCATTGTAATAAATACATATAAGACACGTGTCGCGGTGATCTTGTAATATTTTTAAAAAAAATTCACAATATAGACTGTTTAAGAAAGAAATCAGAAAGAAAATGTCTATAAATAAATTAGTGAACACAATATTAAACAAATTTTAATATATAAATATATTGACAACAAAATAAACTATAAACTTATTTTTTACGTCGATTTTGTGTCACGTTTTATTAGGCCGATACCCGTTGTAATAAATGCATATAGATTAAAAAGAAGATTTGCTTGAATTAATTAAAAGAAGACGTTGTAATATTATGATCAAGAACAATGATAAGATAATAACAATAAATTAACAATTAACAGTAAATAAATAAAAAGGGAATGGTGAAAGTTCAAAACTTTTGTTCCGAGTTTCTCAAGTGCTTCTACTTCTCAAACAAACAAAGATCTCTTAATTTTTGTTCACACGATCAGGTGTATATATATAGACAACAAAATAAAATATGAACTTAGTTTTTACGTCAATTTTGTGTCACATTTTCTTAGTCGATACCCGTTGTAATAAATACATATAGATAAAAAAGCAGATATGATTGAATTAATTAAAAGAAGATGTTGAAATATTATGATCAAGAACAATGAGAAGATAATAACGATAAATTAACAATTAACAGTAAATAAATAAAGAGGAAATAGTAGAAGTTCAAACCTTTTGTGTCAAGTTTCTCAGGTGCTTCTAGTTCTCAAACAGAGAAAGATTCTCCTAATTCTCATTCACACGATCAGATGTTTTTGTACCGAAATCACTAACAACAAAAATACAAAAACCAAAGCAAAGAACAATCAATAATTACTAATAATCCAAAATTATAAGTAATTATAGCAAATTATAAATTTAAAAATAAAACGAAGAAAACAAATATTAAATCAGTAAATTCAAACTTTAAAAACCCAAAAAAAAAAAAAAACAACCTGAAGATCACTAAACAGAAGTCATGTACATTTTGAATTAAACAAAATCAGAATGAATAAAAAAAACTAAAAGAAAATAGATGAAGACGAAAGTAAACATAAGTAAGAAAATATGAACATGGTGATAAAATTTGGTCGTTAGAAGTAATGATTGTATATATATAAGAATATAAAATTTCTTTTCTATTTCAAATATGTAAATTTAAATTCTTCTTCCCTACAAATTCAAAAACTTTTTCTATTTACGATTTTAGAACTCCTGCTAAATATAACTAACTCACCCTATTATTCAAAACAACTAAGTTAATCTGCTAATGTTAACAGCTAACCACTTTTATCCAAAAATGACCATTACTTAAGCAAAAACAATCGTACCTTTATTTTTAAGACATGTCTTCTTGTTTAAAAAAAAATGTTTTCTTATTCTTAGTATCTCCTCCTCTTGCAATATAAAGTCTAAAATTGATGAAAAGAAAAGTATAACAAAAAAAAATTACATTTAATACCAACTTCAATAGCATGAAAAAAGAAAGGCCCAAGTTATATTCTGTTTTGAGAGTCGGCCGCCTTCCATAGCTTTCACCCATCCTTCACCGTCCCATTCTTCCATCAAACTCACATCCATCCCACCCATTATTTCATCTCATTTCCTCCATTTCTGAATCTTTAATTTCTATTTTTAGTTTTTCAATAAAATTGAGATTCAATCCTTTTTGGATGAGATCTTTTTGTCGTACCCATCTTTTTGGGTTGTTGATTATCCCCAATTTTTTGGGGTTTATGTTTTGTTGCGCTTTTTATTTGTGGTCATGTTACGTTAAGAATGATTTCTATGGTGGGAGATCTAAGAATCCCGCTTCGAATATGGAATTGTGTATTTGGAGATCTGAGAATCCCGCTTCGAATCTGGAATGGTGGTGATTATCGCGAGAGCTCACCTTGCACAACAAAGGATTGTTCAATATATGGGGTATGTGTATCCCCAACCTCAGTTGGTGTAACTGATGGGTATGAACACTGGTCTATCACCGTTTTTTTATGTGCGTAGGTCAATCGTGATTCTACTATATTCAGGGATGTTGGTGTCGACTGGATTGCTCGAGAAGCCTTGGTAATCGTTTTTATTATCAAGAATATTTATATTCTAAATGTTAAGCAATCTGAAAACAAAGCGACTATTTATTTAGCTCGTTTTTGTTTCACAATTAGGTTGTAGTTGACAGTTTGGGAATTTGTCGGCTGGGTTTTTTTTAATGCAAGTTAATAAAATCCATTTGTTTGTCAAAAAAAAAAATAGCATGAAAAAAGCAAACATAATGACAAAATTATTTCTCACAGATAAATCACATTTTTCAATTAAGGGGAAAAAAAGAAAAAAAATACACTTGCCTGACCTACAAAAAGCGTGAGTGTGTGTTGCATCTTGAAGAACTTTGTTTTCAATCCAGTCTATACCTATTTCGAAGCTTTCGATTCTGCACAAAAATTATAAAAGTTAGCTATCTGATATTTTTTTAAAAATAATTTTAGTATAAACTTTTGATGAGCTTATATATAGATGAGAGAATATAAATCAATTACAATTATGATTATATTTTGTAATGATAGTAGGAAATTAATTACTGTAGAAAAAAAGAGTACGATTTTAAAAATCTCTTACCCTATTTAAAAAGGTTTGGGCTTTGTTTTCAAAAAAATAGAATCTAAAAAAGCAAGTTTGAATATTTTAGTCATAAAAATCTCTTATCCAGTTTCAAAAAGCTTTCGATTTTCTTTTCTAAAATATTGGATCTAATGTAGGAAGTTTTAATTTTAGTATTTAAGATAGAGGAGCTCAAAAAAATAAATAAAAATTCGATTTTAAAAATCTCTTACCCAATTTAAAAAGGGTTCGACTTTGTTTTCTAAAAAATAGGATCGAAAAAGAAAGTTTTGATATTTTAGTTATAAAAACCTCTTATCCAGCTTCAAAAAGCTTTCGATTTTTTTTTTTTCTAAAAAATAGGAACGAAAGAAGGAAGTTTTAGTTTTAGTATTTAAAATAAAAGAGCTCTAGACAAATAGATAAATATCTAAAAAATAGGAACTAATGAATGATGTATTAATTTTAGTATTTGAAATAGAGAAGTTCTAGAAAAATAGATAAATAGGATTCGAGTAATTATAGAGCTCCCCGGGGTTCTCCTTTATGATATTCAAATTAGAGATAAAATTGAATTCGAACTCCTTCCATATATTCAAAAACTTTTTCTATTTTAGTATTTTAAATTTTTGAATATGTTAAAAAAAATAGCTAATAATGTTCAACTTTTTAGTATATTTGAACTGTTCTTCTTTACAAATTTGAATATTTTTTTCTATTTCAAATGTGCTAAAAATTCCTTTTACTATTAGTATTTAATTTTTGAAATTGTAAAATTCCAAAGAATAAAAAAATTTAAATTAGAGCGAATTTGGAGTTGCAGTAGATATGTTGCAAGATTTGTATCTTGACGGGATAATGCAACTCATGCATTGTTATGTATGATAAAGGAATGAAGAAGAAAATTTTATAACAATAAATTAACAAATAATAAATAAAGAGAGAATGGTAAAAGTTCAAACTTTTTTTGTCAAGTTTCTCAAGTACTTCTACTTCTCAAATAGATAACCAATATTATATATTTGTTTGATTTTATTTTTTGAGTGGGTCTTTTTCGATAACCAATATGCACGGAGGTTACCTACAAAGCTCAAACAAATTAAGTATAATAATCTTAGACCAAAAGCGAAAACATGATGGAGTGAATTAAGAGTAACATATGAATAGAAAAGATTATATTTTTAGATCTCAACGCAAAAGTACAAATAATTGTTGTATGTATAACTCACAATATTGTAAGATTTAACCAATATCTTGTATACCTGAGAAAAAGATATCAAAAAACCAACATATTACATGGGTAGATTGATAAAGGAATGAAGAAGAAAATTTTATCGTAAAAACTTTTACCGGGTAGATCTCTTTATTTGAATGGCTGTATATATAGGTACAACATGGAGAAGGAAATTATTTAATTTAAAAAAGGTTTCGATTTTTTTCTCTAAAAAATAGAATCTAAAGAAGGAAGTTTTGATATTAAATTTAAAAAAGGTTTTGATTTTATTTTAATAAAAAATAGGGCCTAACAAAGGAAGTTTTAATTTTAATTAATAAAAATAGAGGAGTTCTAGAAAAATAGATAAATAGGATTCGCGAAACCTTTCCTATTTCGAAAATGTTAATCTTAATGTTAAAAAGGAAGTTTTGATTTCTTTTATAAAAAATAGGACCTAAATAAGGAAGTTGTAATTAATGTTAATCTTAATATTAAAAAGAAAGTTCTAATTTCTTTTCTAAAAAATAGGGGCTAAAAAAGGAAGTTTGATTTTAATTATTTAAAATAGAGGAGCTCTAGAAAAATAGATAAATATGAATCGAGCGATTCTAGAGCTCATGCGGGTTCTCCTTTATATATATAATAGATAGACTAGTCAACTAAGCCGCGCTTCGCGACAGCCTTGTAATATTTTTTAAAAAAATACAAAATTTTTTTTTTTAAATATAGACTTTTGAAGAAATCAAAAAGTAAATATCTACAAATAACTTAGTGAACATAGTATTGTAAAAATTTTAATATATACATAGAAAACAAAATAAACTATATACTTATGTTTTAAGTCGATTTTATGTCACGTTTTTTAGGCCGACACCCGTTGTAATAAATACATATAGATAAAAAAGCATATTTGATTGAGTTAATTAGAAAAAGACGTTGAAATCTTAAGATCAAGAACAATGAGAAGATAACAACGATAAATTAACAATAAATAAATAAATAAAGAGGGATTGGTAAAAGTTCAAACCTTTTGTGTCAAGTTTCTCAAATACTTCTACTTCTCAAACAGATAACCAATATTATATATTTGTTTGATTTTATTTCATGAGTGGGTCTTTTTCGATAACCAATATGCACGGAGTTTGCCTGCAAAGCTCAAACAAAATAAGGATAATAATATTAAACCAAAAGCGAAAACATGATGGAGTGAATAAGGGTAACAACATATTAACAAAAAAAGATTATATTTTGGGATGTCAACGCAAAAGTACAAATAATTGTTGTATGTATAACTCACAATATTGTAAGATTTAACCAACGTCTTGTATACATGAGAAAAAGATATCAAAAAACCAACATATTACATAGGTAGATTGATAAAGGAATGAAGAAGAAAATTTTATCGTAAAATCTCTTACCGGATAGATCTCTTTATTTGTATGGCTGTATATATAGGTGCAACATGGAGAAGGAAAATATTCAATTTAAAAAAGCTTTCGATTTTTTTCTAAAAAATAGGATCTAAAGAAGGAAATTTTGATATTCAATTTTAAAAAGGTTTTGATTTCTTTTCTAAAAAAAATAGAGCGTAACAAAGGAAGTTTTAATTAATATTAAACCAAAAGCGAAAACATGGAGTGAATAAGAGTAACAACATATGAACAGGAAAAGATTATATTTTAAGATCTCAACGCAAAAGTACAAATAATTGTTGTATGTATAACTCACAATATTGTAAGATTTAACCAACGTCTTGTATACCTGAGAAAAAGATATCAAAAAACCAACATATTACATAGGTAGATTGATAAAGGAATGAAGAAAATTTTATCGTAAAAACTCTTACCGGGTAGATCTCTTTATTTGTATGGCTGTATATATAGGTGCAACATGGAGAAGGAAATTATTCAATTTAAAAAAGCTTTCGATTTTTTTCTAAAAAATAGGATCTAAAGAAGGAAGTTTTGATAATCAATTTTAAAAAGGTTTTGATTTCTTTTCTAAAAAAATAGAGCCTAACAAAGGAAGTTTTAATTTTAATTAATAAAAATAGTGGAGCTCTAGAAAAATAGAGAAATAGGATTCACGAAACCTTTTTTATTTCGAAAATGTTAATCTTAATGTTAAAAAGGAAGTTTTGATTTTTTTCTAAAAAATAGGACCTAAAGAAGGATGTTGAAATTAATGTTAATCTTAATGTTAAAAAGGAAGTTCTAATTTCTTTTCTAAAAAATATGGGCTAAAAAAGGAAATTTGATTTTAATTGAGCTCTAGAAAAATAGATAAATATGAATCGAGCGATTCTAGAGCTCCTGCGGGTTCGCCTTTATATAATAGACTAGTTTGACTAAGCCGCGCTTCGCGGCAGCTGTAATAACCGCAAATTTTCGAATAATATTTTCTAATCGTTATTTTAATTTATTTAAGGGTCAATGCGTTAATATATTTAATTAGCGTATTTTTGGTTAAATTTTTAAAATTTTATATTTGTATGTATATTTATATTTATTATATCTATTTATTTATAATTATTAGGTATTTATTAAAATAAGAATATTTAGGAAAATACGATTTTAATTTTGGACGGATATTAATTTATATCGCAGAATTTATTTTAGAAAGCGAATTTGGGTCTCGTTATAATTAGCAGGAAAATCGACGATAATAATGTCACCGTTTTAACTGTTCGAATCATTAATTACGAAGGAGGAGACAGCAAATTCCATTTTTCGGAACACGACATTTCTTTCACCAGACACAATTCATTCTTTACAAAACACAAAATTATTTTGTACAAAACACGATATATTCTACCACAAAACACCACACTCTTTTTATAAAACCAAAATGTCCCAGTACTTCTTTTTATTTTTCTAAACTGCACGTTTTGTTTGCTATGGTGTTTAAACAGAGGATTAAAACAGAGTACACGGCCTTCATTGTTTCTATATGCAAATTCAACAGAGAAGCCTTATTTTCTCTCTGCAAAAGCCAAAACAAAAGCCCACTATTAAAACACATAATACCAATTCTCCTAACCCTTTTTCACAAAACCAAAAACCCCTTTTCTTTTTTTTTTCTCTGCGTACAGAGTTGTAACCACAGGTAGCTCTTTCCTTTCTCTTTCTTTTGTTTTCTTGTTTGATTTCTTTTCCATTCCTTCAATTCTTCACAACATTCGTTTTGGTGTATGGTGTTTGTACTGGCGTCGTAAGAAAGCGAGAGAGTTTGGGTGTTGCGTGTGGGTTTGTGGATGGTTCGGTGTTGGTATTGTTACCGGAGGAAGGGACGAAGAGAGGCAGGGGTGAGAAAGGTGGTGGGATTGTTAGTATCGAATTAAGAGGGTGAGGGAGTATAGACAGGGAGATTGTGTTGTGTAGTCGGAGAGAAGTAGGTGTAAGGAGGAGGTTGTAGTTATCGTTTGGTGTGTTTGCGAGGTGTTGGTGGGCGGAGTAACCACCACCGATTGGTGGTGGTGGTGGCTTATACCGAGACAGTGAGTTTTGTGGTGTGGGTTAGCCTTAAACGGAGGTATAAGGGAAGGGGATTTATAGTTTTTGATGTTGGTTGTATGGATGTTATGGTCTTGATTGGAAAACAGAGGGATTGAGATAGAACGGTGGGACGGAGAGAGATTAGAGGCGAGGAGAGTGATGTTGAGGCGAGAGAGAGACAGTGAGATGAGAGATTTCTGTGGTTTCGTTGTTGATGTTGGTATCGACGTTAAAGAGTGAAGAGAGATTAGAGGTTAACCGTGTTGCTTAGCGTGTGTGTGGGTGTTTTTGTGCTGAGTGTGTGATGCTGTGTGAGTAATGAAACCAAGAAGGAGGTAATAAAGGAGATATGTTGGGGTAAGTTGAGAGAGATTATTAGCTAGGGAGTATGAGAGATGAGGGAGATGGTCATTGTAATTGTTTGTTGAGTTTGGGTTAGTGTTGGCTGTGATCGGAAAGGGAGGGACGACTGTGGTGGTAGCCGAAACAGGGAAGCCGAGGGAATTGTTGTTGTCGAACAGAGAGAGAGAGATTTTCGAGAGAGAGTGCAAAGAGATTTCGGGAATTTCTGTCTGTCTGTTTCGAGGAATAAACGGAATAAAAACGTAACAATAAATAAATATAAATATACATATTTATCTATCTATAAAATAAATAAAGAGATAATAACAAAAGAGGTTAAAATTGAGAGAATGTTTAATTAAAATGAAAAAGGGTGAAAAATGTTAAAAATTTGTTTATTATCTAAATTGTGAGAAATGAGAATATTTTTTTAAAATAAAAGGAGTTTGATAAATGGAGTAATTATTTATTAAATTGTTAAAAATATTCATTTGATGATTATTGGACAAAATTGAAAGATTTATTATTTGTGACAGTAAAATGAAGAATAATTGGAATAAAATTAGGATTTTCTATAAATGGAAGTACGATTTTCTATAAATAGAAATAGTTTTAATTGCGGATTAAATTGAATAAAAATGGATTGTCGGATTATTTTGAGAATAATTAGAAAGTTAAATTATTTACGAGACGTAAGACACGGAGTATCGTCGGAGCCGTATTTCATATTAAGTCGGATTTACGATAAATATTACGGGTTTATTTTTGTGGTTCAAAGAGAGATTTATTTATTCGGGGATTATTTATCCGTTAATTATCGAACAGATTTTCGAGAGTTATGTTATTATATTTAATTATTATTATCGGCTGAGAAGTATTTTATTTCGACGATTCGCTCACGTATTTTCTGGTTGACATTGTTAGTGCCTAATTCTCGAGCCGTAGACCGAAGTCGAGCCCACGGGTAGAGTATAATTTTATCTTCATTTTTCTGCACTTCGAGATCGAGGCAAGTTCCTTCTGACCCTCACTCCTTTTGAATGATTTCGAGATATGCTGAGATATTATGTTATTGAATTATCTGTTTAAATTGCTAGTTCGTGATAAAATGTTCTGTTATCAAAGTATTTATTTAGAAACTATAGAATTGCTCTCTAAAATTTATAGAACGTAATTTGATTGAATTCTAGGGCACCTTATTGTTCGAGATGACCCTTAAATATTATTTAGTTATAATTACACTCATATATCGAGGTAGTTAGATCTTCATTGACTTCAAACGGATCTATTGTCCATATCCGTTAAACTTTATTTCGATAATAAAATTTGATTCATTGTTCGAATCAAAGTAGATATACACAGAATAGTGACGAGATGAAGGGTATATCATCAGAAGTTCCTCTAAATTACCTACTCCAACGTATTTAGAAGTTTCATTCCGTATCAGGTCGTTCTTATTATTTCAAGACGACTCCACAAGATTTATTCCGATCCGCAAACCTTTCTTGTTCAAGGTTGCTACTTTATTGTCTTGGATTGACATATTGTTCGTGTCAATACAATAAATTAATTCCTTTTTTGAGATTATTGTGACGGCCTATTGTCCAGGTCGGTTTTGAACAAAGTGTAGACTGGCGATCGGCCAGAAGTGAATATGAATCCAAATCAATCAATTTTATTCGGAGGAATAATCGTTTAATCCACTGGTCAACATGGGAGATGGCCCATGGGTTTCTTTCAGATCAACACGGGAAAATAAACTCGTGGTATCGAAAGAGAATGTTTATATTTTGGCACAAATGTTGCCAGGTTGACTTTTCAACCACCTTTACGCTAGCAGAATGATATTGTGATACTTGCGACATAGTAGTGATCGTGCTATGGGGTATCACGGGTGTGCGGTACTTGCGACACAGCGGTTGATCGCGCTGTGGGGTATCGTAGAGGCGGAAGACCAGTATCTCAAGCTTTTCAATTTCAACTTCATTGTTCTGAGATAGATTGTTATTGTCTATCAGTAAGTATTATCATTATTAAAACACATTGCCTGCAAATGAGAATCTTTCTTGATCAAAGTTGATTTCCTTCCATTTTCCATTGTTAGTGAGAGAGCGAGTCAGTGGACTTGCTGAGCACCTAGTTGCTCACTCTCGTTGTTAATATTGTTTTTCAGTAAAGTTGGAAAAAGGCGAAACCTCTCGTTTCAAGGGGAAGGAGATAATGCACCAGAGCACGAAGTCAAACTAGTATGCTTTCCTCTAAGGCGACGACCCTGTCGAAGACTGCCTATGTTTGGCATATCCGGCGATATCTTGTATAATTATTATTATGTTGTACTATTCAGAGATTTGTCGATGCTTGGACCTGTGGGATGGAACCGCTGTTGTATGATAAAGCCTTTATGATGATTATGTATTGTAACGTTTCTTGGATTAAGACAGGTATTGACGGTAAGTGGCGACCCAAGTCCACAGATGTAAATGTTTTCATGGAAGAATTATTTCGAGTTATCTGTTCATCAAATATTCGGGAATTCTGTATTCTACTGGTCAAATTTTGGGAAAGAGGCCCATTTTAGAGAAAGAGAGACTTGTGTACCGTTATGCGGACACGAGATATATTGGCACTATGATGCCAGGGTTTAATTAATAACCCCTATGATGCTAGCATTCATATTTTTATATTATATTGTTGATAGCGTATTGTAGCCGTGATCGGGCGAAGTGCGATATCATTGGAGGACGGTATTCCCGGTCGGATAGTTGATCGCCCCACCGAGATACCGAGAGGTGGAAGACCAGTTTATTCTTAAATCATGAGTCAATAGAGTTATATCAATTGAGTCTTTCGAGAATTCTATTTTCGAGATGAGTATTGAGCTTTTCGAGTAATCTGCTTTCAAGATGAGTACTGCGTCAAAATCAAGATTTGTGATATTCAATTAATTTTGGGAAATCTTATTATATTTATATACCGAGTAAGAAGAGAACTTGCTGAGCACTGTAGTTGCTCATTCTTGCTTTACAACATTTTTATTCAGCTATCAAGAGGGAAAAAGGCGAGACGTCCAACCAGGGATCCAAGGGAAAGGAGAAAGCTCCAGGCTATGCTGACGGGAACTAGAATGTCTAGCTGGAATCTTTATCCACCTACTTCTGTAAACATATGTAAAATATTATCCCGAGTTGTAATATGTCGTATGATAACAATGTGTGAGACTGATCTTGGATTTGCGGAGTGGGACACTTATGCTCCGTTGTATTATATATTTTGCTTTATTATTGCGTAACTTGTGCTACAGGATATTGAGACAATGTGACGACCCGGGTCTCCGGTCAGGGTGGATCTGGGGGCGTCACAAAGTTGGTATCAGAGCTATAGTTATATTTTTAGGAATCGTACGAGCCTTGGAGTATAACCCGATGCGAGAATTTAGAGATATAATACGAACCTAGAACTATAACGCGACGTGAGAATTTAGAGATATGATACAATGTTGAGATTTTGGCACTAAGCGCCTTACGCCTTTATATATATTTATAGGCATATCTAGTCGATTGAAACCTGACTGAGATTTTTCGTACTTTTGTAGATGTCTACTTCTAGACCAGCTGATTTTCGTTCTACCCGAGATAGATCTCCTACACCTTACCCGCATGGACCATTAGATCCTAGCTCAGGTTCAGACAGTGACCCGTCTGAAGAGTTTATGCTGATGGTTAGTGACACGGAGGATTCTTCGGTTCAGATCCTTACACCTTCTCCTCCACATGTGATAGATTTAGTATATTCTCCTGACCAGATCATTGAGATAGCCGATTCTCCTCTACCAGTGATTGATTTAGAGGCTCCTACCCCTGAGATGTTCAGAGCTGAGACCCCAGTGCCCGAGATTACTGATCCAGTTGATGAGAGCCAGCTTTCACCCGTCCGTACTGAGGTTGTACCTAGCTTGTCTACTCCGGTATCCAGAGTTGATACACCTACCGGAGTAGCAGCTCTTGCTGAGATGTTTACTTTACCTGTTCCAGTATATGCTTCGACGCCGACAGTCCCTACCGTGCCTGACTACATGTTTCCACCTGTCAGTGCCATTCCTGCTTGTGATACTACTCCATCTGCACCTACCATACCTGCATCTGCTCCTGCTCAGCCCACTGTGGTTGCTACTACTACTTCTATGCCACCTGTTCCTTCTGAGCATCCTGTTGTGGCCGGAGGGATGGTCCCTTGGCATGTCCACCATACACTGTTCCAGCATTACCGTTGGTTGTGGGGACGTTATGAGGAGATTTTTACTACTAGGGATAGTATTCTTCGACTGTTGTCAGTTTCAGAACCTCTTGCCGTGCATCGTGGAGGGAGTCTGTTGGTAAGAGACGTACCCATGGAGATTATGCACCAGATTGCCCTGACTGTTTTGACCGGGCTTCAGAATGACTTAGCCGCATTACCATCATCCAGCACTGGACAGATTGATCAGACCAGAGTTGCCACCATGGTTTCAGACATTATCAGAGAGTTCCATAGGAGAGTGGGTGAGATGTTTCCCCAGTGATGACGTCGAGATAGACCCTTCTGTAGTAGGGTTCATATATTATGTTGATCTTTGTATTTTAGACCTCATGCCAGCCTGTTGGGTAGTAACCTTTATTATCTCTACTAGACTAGTATGTTGGTTAAATACTTTTACGATGTACTTATTATCATCGACCAGTTTGTATTCAGTACCATGACCTGGACTTTACCAGTATGGAACCTTATCAGTATTATATTGTGATCTGCTATAGTACCGTTATCTCATTTTGTTTATTATAGATCCGTGTTATATTAGAATAGTATGTTAGAATAATTTCCATATTACCCCTGAATTAGTTACCAATTTCTTTTCCGATACTACGACTTAAAAAGAATTTTCGAGAACCAGATATTTATGATGATTGAATTTTTGAGAACCGCCATTTAAATTGAGATAAATCTTCACGAGTATCTAAAATTTTTTTATATCGAGAAATAAGAGTAACTGCTTATAAAGAGACAAGAGAGAGTCGTGATTTTGAGTATTGTAAGGAACCATAAATTTTGACCGAGTAGATATTTATGAATACCAATTTTAATTGTGCCAGCAATGGTGTTTGAGAATTGCATATCCGAGATATAACATACCTTATTGTTTTCGCTCTTATAGAAAAAGATGCCACCAATGAGAGGAAGACCCGCAAGAAATCCTCGTCCTCAACCCGAGGTGAATCCAGAGAATGAGGTTCCACCTCAGAACCAAGTTCCAAACCCGGAACCACAACTCGCTCGAGATCCCAACCAAGAAAATAACCCGATGAGTCTACTTATGAACTTTCTTATTCAGCATACCCAGAACCCTCAGCCTCAGCTGTACCAAAATGTAGGAGGGAATCCACCTCCAGCTCAACTGACCCAAACTACTGTGAGTTTCAAATCATTCAAATCCTTGAGTCCACCTGAGTTTAAAGGTACCACTAACCCAGTGGAAGCTAGAATCTGGTTACGTGAAATAGAGAAGACCTTTGAGATAGTGGGAGTGGAAGAGGATAAGAAGACGGTATTTGCAACTTATATGTTGAAAGGTGAAGCTAATTATTGGTGGGAAGCGAAGAGAGCCATGGAAGGTGATACGATTATACCATGGGCTAGATTTACAATGTTGTTTCTAGAGAGGTATTTCCCCAAATATCTGGAGAACCAGATGGAGATAAAGTTTTTAGAGCTCAAGCAAGGAACGATGACTGTTGCAGACTACGAGGCCAAGTTTACAGAACTCTCGAGGTTTGTACCCTATCATGTAGACACTGAAGAGAAGAGAGCAAAACGCTTTCAACAAGGATTGAAACCATGGATACAAAATCGCGTTGTAGTATTTGAGATCACCAATTATGCAACTTTAGTTCAGAAAGCGGCGATAGTGGAAAGTGGAAGTGAACTATACCCGAAAGATGGAAATAAGAGAAAGTTTCAGAGTAGTGGAAGTAACTTTGCGAGGAGATTTGATAATCGGAGTGATAAGAAACGGTTTGTGAAAAGGGAAGATAAGAGTGCTGATACAAGAAGGTTTGGGAACTTTGACACCAGAGGAAGCAATCAGAGGATCAGACAGCCACAGACAGTTAATGTGATGCAAGAAAGACCACCTTTGCCAGAATGCAAGACATGTGGGAAGAAACACCCCGGACCCTGTCATCTAGCGACCGTCAATTGTTATAACTGTGGACAGAAGGGTCATTATGCTTCTAGTTGCAAGGATAAATCTGTCACCTGCTTCAACTGTGGAAGGAAAGGTCACGTGTCCCGAGACTGCCGACAACCTGCGAAGGAAAATCCGGTGCCTCGACTCACAGCACCTCCCAGCAACAAGCCAACCGCGAGGACCTTCAACATGACAGTAAGAGATGCCATTGATAACAGCAATGTGATCGCAGGTACGCTTCTAGTAAATTCTGAGGATGCGTGTGTTCTAGTTGATTCTGGAGCTACCAAATCTTTTATTTCCGAGAACTTCATGAATAAGTTGAATCTTGAGTCTGTGCCCTTAGAGGGAATTCTTAATATAGAAGTAGCTAATCAGGAGGTTATACCAGTGAACCGATTGTGTCCAAATTGTTCCATAGAGATACATGGGCAACGTTTTGATGCAGACCTCATTCCTTTTAAGTTAGGGGAATTTGAAGTAATCCTAGGGATGGATTGGTTATCACGTTATGATGCTCTAATAGATTGTCGCCGTAAGAAGGTCAGCTTAAGTGGACCTAACGGTATAAGTATTTCGTTTCACGGATGGAAACCGACTAAGGATTTCCTGTCAACAATTCAAGCCAAAAGATTACTTCGGCAAGGATGTCAAGCCTATCTAGCTTATGTGATAGATACCGAGAAACAGACCCCTATGATCGAGGAGGTCCCTGTAGTTAACCAGTTTAGAGACGTTTTTCCCGACGAGTTACCTGGAATTCAACCAGATCGAGAGATAGAGTTTACGATTGATCTAGAACCAGGAACCGCACCAATCTCAAAGGCACCGTACAGAATGGCACCAATAGAAATGAAGGAACTGGCAACACAGCTGCAAGAGTTACTTGACAAAGGTGTAATTAGACCAAGTGTATCCCCGTGGGGAGCTCCAGTATTGTTCGTGAAGAAGAAGGACGGAACTATGCGATTATGTATTGATTACCGTGAACTGAACAAGATGACTATCAAGAATATGTACCCTCTACCTCGGATCGACGATTTGTTTGACCAACTTAAGGGAGCTGTATATTTTTCGAATATCGATTTGAGATCCGGCTATCATCAACTAAAGATCAAGCCTGAGGATATTCCTAAGACTGCCTTCAGGACCCGATATGGACATTACGAGTTCCTAGTCATGTCTTTTGGATTGACGAATGCGCCAGCTGCTTTTATGGATTTAATGAATCGTGTGTTCAAGAGGTACTTGGATAAGTTCGTAATTGTATTTATTGATGACATCTTGATATACTCGAAGTCTCCTGAGGAACATGCTGAACACATCCGTTTGGTTTTGGAAGCATTGAGAAAGGAAAAGTTATATGCAAAGTTTTCAAAGTGCGAATTTTGGTTGAAAGAAGTTCAATTTTTGGGACACATTGTGAGCGGCGAAGGGATTTCTGTAGACCCCGCAAAGATAGAAGCTGTAGCAAATTGGGAGAGACCCAAGACTCCAACAGAGGTTAGAAGTTTTCTTGGATTGGCCGGATACTATCGTAGATTTGTGAAGGATTTCTCAAAGATAGCTACGCCACTGACTCGACTTACCAGAAAGAGTGAAAAATTTGAATGGACCCCCAAATGCAAAGACAGCTTTCAGGAATTGAAGAAGAGATTGACTACTGCCCCAGTGTTGACCTTACCTGATGAGAAAGGCGATTTCGTGATTTTCAGCGATGCCTCTCACAAAGGTTTAGGTTGTGTTCTTATGCAACACGGTAAAGTAATAGCTTACGCCTCTCGACAATTGAAGGAATATGAGTCCCGTTACCCTACTCACGATTTGGAACTTGCTGCTATTGTTTTTGCCCTCAAGATTTGGAGACATTACCTCTATGGAGAGAAATGTGAGTTTTACACGGATCACAAGAGCTTAAAGTATATATTCACGCAGAAGGAATTAAACATGAGACAGAGAAGATGGTTAGAACTGATCAAAGACTATGATTGTTCGATAAATTACCACCTAGGGAAGGCTAATGTCGTAGCTGATGCTTTAAGTAGAAAGGAAAGACTCAACCTGTTGACAACCTCAGAAGAATTAGTCAGAGAATTTGAGAAAATGGAATTAGAGATCAAGGTCCCAGTCCAAAACAATGAAAGAGTATACAGTATTCAGTTTCAACCAGAGTTGCTCGAGAAGATTCGCCGTTGTCAGGAACAAGTAATGGAAGAAAGAAGATCAGAGTTGACTGGAGAAGAAGTTTTAAGTTCAAAAGATGATAAGGGAATTAAGCGATTTGCATCGAGAATATGGATTCCTAATGTTACGGAGTTAAAGGATGAAATTATGAGTGAAGCGCATAACTCGAGATATTCCATTCATCCAGGGAGCACGAAAATGTATCAAGACATCAAGCAAAACTATTGGTGGCCTAACATGAAGAGAGAGATTGCAGAATGGGTAAGCAAGTGCTTGACCTGTCAGAAAGTGAAAGCCGAACATCAACGACCAAGTTGACTTTTACAACCCTTAGAGATACCTGAGTGGAAATGGGAACATATTACCATGGATTTTGTCGTAGGATTGCCCCGAACTAGAGCCAGTCATGATGCGATTTGGGTTATCGTCGATCGACTCACTAAATCTGCGCATTTTCTACCAATTAGTGATAAGTACTCTGTTGAGAGATTGGTAAACATGTATCTAAAGGAAATTGTAGTTCGTCATGGAGTGCCTGTTTCGATTGTTTCTGATAGAGATGCCCGTTTTACTTCACGATTTTGGAAGAGTTTTCAGGAATATCTTGGCACGAAGTTAAATCTGAGTACCGCATATCATCCGCAGACCGACGGACAAAGTGAAAGGACAATTCAAACAGTTGAAGATATGTTGAGAGCCTGTGCACTTGATTTCAAAGGAAGTTGGGGTGATCATTTGCCCCTAGTTGAGTTTGCTTACAACAATAGTTACCACTCCAGCATAGGTATGGCACCATATGAAGCATTGTATGGAAGAAAGTGTAGATCACCTCTATACTGGGATGAGGTAGGAGAAAGGAAGATACTAGGACCAGAACTACTTCAACAAACTAAGCAAGCGATCGAAGTTATTCGAAAAAGGTTAGTTGCAGCTCAGGATCGACAGAAGAAGTATGCGAATCAAAAGAGAAAGGACAAAGCATTCGAAGTGGGAGATAAAGTGATGTTGAAGGTTTCACCTTGGAAGGGAGTTATGAGATTCGGAAAGAAAGGCAAATTGAGTCCCAGATATATAGGACCTTTTGAGATTCTCAAGAAGATAGGACCACTAGCTTACCAGTTGGCCCTACCTCCAGACCTCCAGCATATTCATGATGTGTTTCATGTTTCTGCATTAAGAGAATACCATTCTGACTTCAGACATGTTATAACCTACGAACCAGTGGAAATTCGTCCTGATTTGACATACGAGGAACAACTAGTACAGATCCTAGACTACAAAGTGCAAGAGCTAAGAACTAAGCGAATAAATTTAGTGAAAGTACTTTGGAGAAACCACCAAGTTGAGGAAGCCACGTGGGAATTAGAAAGCGAAATGCGGAATAAATATCCTGAATTGTTTAGTGCGTAATCTTGATTCCGAGGACGGAATCCTGTAAGGGGGGAAGACTGTAATAACCGCAAATATTTCGAATAAATTTTCCTTTCGTTAGTTAAATTTTATTTAAGTGCGATTCGTTATAATAATATTTTAAATAGCATTTTTTTTAAAAAAATTTGAGATTTTAAATATTCGTTTTATATTTAATTAGTTACATTTATTTAGTGTTTACTATAATTAGAAAAATATTTAGGAAAATAGGATTTCTATTTTATTTTTGATCGAGTTTATTTTAGAAAACGGAGATAGAATCTCGTTTTTATTAATCAACAGAGGAGACAAGAGACAATATTTCAGATTTCCCGGAGCACACCTTTCTTTTCCAGAATTTACTCCATGTTTTCTGCTCCTTTTTATTTTAAAATAGATACAAGATCGGGCCTTATATTCATTTCATAAGAGACAGAACTGAGACATTTTTTCTTTTGGTATCAAAGCCCAGCTACTACTCCTCTTTAAAACAAAAACTCGGTTATATACATAGATACAATCAGTTTATCACACAGGTAGTTACTTTGTTATTTATATCAAATTATTTCCATTTTTTTTACTTTCTTTTTGTTGTTTCGATTTTCTTGATTAATGATTGATGCTTGTGGGTTTAGTTGTTGGATTTTGTTGAGGTGTATTACCGGTGGGGGAGAACCGGACGGAATGATAGAAGGAAGGGAGGGTTAATCTTTGTGGTTGTGTTAGTTGAGAGACTGATGGTAGTTGGGTTGTCATCGGGGATCGAAGGGGAGGAGGCGACACCACCGTTGCGAGTGGTGGTGTTGATTGGTTTTGGCCGGAGAGCTAATCGGAAAACGGGGGGTTGAAGAAGAGGGAGACGGGGTGAGGGAGATACAAGGGAGGTTGTGATTGTCGGAGTTGTGTTGGTATTGGCGACGAGAGAGGAGAGGCAGAGAGATGTAGAGAGAGGCGGAAGAGAATTAAGGGAGGTGGAGAGAGATCGACGGGAAGAAAGAGAGAGAGGGAGAGAGAGAGAGAGAGAGAGAGAGAGAGAGATAGAGACAGAGAGGGAGGAGAGAGCAGGAGGGGCGGCGGCGGGCTGTGGTGGCGCGTGGGCCCACGCGCCGTCGCGTCAGTTATTTTTCTGAACAGTTTTTATAAACAAGAATATGAATAAAATAACAATATAATATATATATATATATATATATATATATATATATATATATATATATATATATATATATTAGAGTTAATAGTAATAAAAAAAAGATTAAGTGTTCTTTTAAAATTAGTTTTAAATAATTAAGATGTTAGTTTAAAAATTTTGAGAAATAAAGAGTTAATTATAAAAGAGGTTAAATATTGTTAAAATTGGGTTTTAATAATTGAGATAATAATTAAAAATTATGAGAAATAAAACGAGTTTAATAAAATGGTGATAGATTTATTAATTAATTAAATATTTTGTGACGTAAGATTAGAGATTTATTGATTCATTAATAAAAGAGTAAATATTAATGAATAATAGCGTAGAATATGATTTTTTTTTATTTTAAAAGAGTTGAATTGTGATTCTTGGACGAAAATTAGAGATTTATTAATTTGTCGATAAAACGAGAATAATTGTGAATTAATAGGATTTATTTTCGAGATTTAATTCCTGAGGTTGAAGAGAGATTTATTTATCCGGGAATTATTTTCCGTTATTTATCGCAGAAATTTTCGAGAGATATTTTATTATTATATTTAAATATTATATTAGCGGTTGAGAAGTATTCTATTTTTGACGAAGCGCTTATGTATTTTTGGTTGCCATTTTCAGAGAATAATTCACGAGCCGTAGATCGAAGCCGAGTTCACGGGTAGAGTACAAATTTTATCTACACTTATTTGCACTCCGAGATCGAGGCAAGTTCATTCCTACCCTAACTTTTAGAGACTTGTATTTCTGTTCGTATTATTTCGTTCGTTAATTATTTTTGAGCTATCAATTATGAGATTTAATTATCCTTTTGAGCATTATTTTCTCGTCGCGATATTTTGTTACTGTTAAAATTAGTTTATTTGTGAATTATATCCCTTATAAGCGTGGAATTAATTTCGTTGCTATCGGGTCGATCTCATTAATTCCAGCTGACTATTATTATGATTCAGTGAAACTATTCTCATTCATTCGAGATAGTTAAATTTATTCCTTTCAGTCGAATTTATTGTACAAATTCGACAATAATTATTGATTATCTTTTAGTTGGTTCGTCTCTCGAATCAATAAATAAAGGTTATAAAAATTAGGATCGTTAGAGTTTTACTCGTTGATTAAGTGAAAAATATTCTATTTAACGTTCATCAATTATGGGTATTATAAATATTCGAGGAGTACTATTTGTACAGTACGACTCCAAATTACTTCATTTTAAGACTATCCTCAATATTTCGAGATGGTTGACTTTATTGTCGAGGGTTGGCATCTTGTTCGTGTCAACCAATAAAATATTATTATTGAGAATTTACCTCAGTCCATTGATCGGACTGGTGGAACTATTGAGTCGGTCTGGCAGTCCGCCAGATTTGTAAATGTTTTCATGGAAGAATTATTTCGAGTTATCTGTTCATCAAATATTCGGGAATTCTGTATTCTACTGGTCAAATTTTGGGAAAGAGGCCCATTTTAGAGAAAGAGAGACTTGTGTACCGTTATGCGGACACGAGATATATTGGCACTATGATGCCAGGGTTTAATTAATAACCCCTATGATGCTAGCATTCATATTTTTATATTATATTGTTGATAGCGTATTGTAGCCGTGATCGGGCGAAGTGCGATATCATTGGAGGACGGTATTCCCGGTCGGATAGTTGATCGCCCCACTGAGATACCGAGAGGTGGAAGACCAGTTTATTCTTAAATCATGAGTCAATAGAGTTATATCAATTGAGTCTTTCGAGAATTCTATTTTCGAGATGAGTATTGAGCTTTTCGAGTAATCTGCTTTCAAGATGAGTACTGCGTCAAAATCAAGATTTGTGATATTCAATTAATTTTGGGAAATCTTATTATATTTATATACCGAGTAAGAAGAGAACTTGCTGAGCACTGTAGTTGCTCATTCTTGCTTTACAACATTTTTATTCAGCTATCAAGAGGGAAAAAGGCGAGACGTCCAACCAGGGATCCAAGGGAAAGGAGAAAGCTCCAGGCTATGCTGACGGGAACTAGAATGTCTAGCTGGAATCTTTGTCCACCTACTTCTGTAAACATATGTAAAATATTATCCCGAGTTGTAATATGTCGTATGATAACAATGTGTGAGACTGATCTTGGATTTGCGGAGTGGGACACTTGTGCTACAGGATATTGAGACAATGTGACGACCCGGGTCTCCGGTCAGGGTGGATCTGGGGGCGTCACATTAGTTGTTAGGAACTATAATATCGTTATTTTATTTTGTAAAATAGAATTACATGTTTTTACCAATAATATTTTTTTTTTTGAATAATTAAGCTTATATGCCTCAAAAGTGAGTATTTGTTCTAAGATAATTCTCGGGATGAGCGAGAGTTGAACCAAGGACCTGCACCGACGATACAGGATAAACCCTTTACCACTTAGGCTTTCCAATCGCGCTCCCAATCATAAATATTTAAGCAAAGATGATTAAGTAAAAAAATCAAGTTTATAAATGAGATATTTTAGTTAGAAAATATAAAAAGTACATTACCTTTTAGTTGGAAAAGATAATAGTTAGTTATTAGTAACTATTATATTATTAGTTTATTTCATTAATTATAACCATCATATTTTTTTAAAAAAGATATATTAGTTAGAAAGAGTAATTGCTGAAAAAGGTAATTGGTTAGTTATCAAAAAACATGTACCAAAACTTTCAATTGAGAAAGATTGTGTTTTGTTTTTCAATAATTAAGTAAACTAATTGATGGTAATAAAGTAAAATAATTAAATAATGTAAGTATTGTACTGTGTCGTACCAAAACTTTTAATATTTCATCTTTTAGTAAGAAAAGTTAGAAAAGATAATAGCTGAAAAAGATAATTGGTTAGTTATTATTTGGGAAAAGTCTTGGGAAGAACTGCATGTAATATTAATTAGAACACCCATATTTTTGTAAATAAAAGATTTTAGTTAGAAAAGTTAAAAAAGGTAATATATGAAAAAGGTATTTAGTTGGTTATTATTTAGGAGAAGTTTTGGTTAAAGAGACGTGTAATATTGAGAAAATATTGTATTTTGTTTTTTTATAATCAAGTAAAATAACTAAGTAAAATAAATAAAAGTAATAAAGTAAAATAATTAAATACCAGTAATAAATATTTAAGTAAGAATAATTAAGTAAGGAAAAAAGTTTAAAAATTAGATATTTTAGTTAGAAAATACAGAAAAGATATTACGTTTTAGATGAAAAGAGTAATCAATTAGTTATAGTAAATATAATTTTATTAGTTTATTGCATTAAATAGAATGGCCCGTGATATTTTTGGAAAGGAGATGTTCTAGTAAAAAAAGTTATAAAAGATAATTGGGGGTGTTTTGGGAAACTTATTTTTTAGAATAAGTCAACTTATTTTAATACAAAGTTAGAGATTCCTAATTTTTTCTGAAAAAGTTAATTTTTTTTTTCAACTTATAGAATCTCACAAATACATTAAATATTTGTATAAAAAAATTAACCCAATATGAAAATTTTACCCGAAAATAAGTTCATAAGAACTTAAAATAAGTCGTAGCCAAACAGGCCAAATGTGTTTTTGCTGAAAAGGTAACTGGTTAATTATTAGGAACAATAATATCGTTATTTTATTTTATAAAATAGAATTACATATTTTTACCAATAATAAATTTTTAAGTAAGGATAATTAAATAAAATAATCAAGTTTGAAAATGATATATTTAGTTAGAAAATATATAAAAAATATATTACATTTTAGTTTGAAAAGATAATTAGTTAGTGATTAGTAACTATAATATTATGAGTTTATTTTGGTAATCAGAACGATCATATTTTTGGAAAGAAGTTAGAAAGGGTAATAGCTGAAAAAGGTAAATGGTTAGTTATCAAAAAACAAATACCAAAACTTTCAATTGAGAAAAGATTGTGTTTTGTTTCTTAATAATTAATTAAAATAATTAAGGGTAACGAATTTTAATTAGAACACCCATATTTTTGTAAAAAAAAATATTTTAGTTAGAAATGTAAAAAAATGTAATATGTGAAAAAGGTATTTAGTTACTTATTATTTAGGAGGAGTTTTGGTCAGACCGGCGTGTAAGCATGTAATATATTGAGAAAATATTCTATTTTGTTTTATTATAATCAAGTAAAATAAATAAGTAAAATAACTAAGAGTAATAAAGTAAAACAATTAAATACCAAAAATAAATATTTAAGTAAGAATAATTAAGAGCCCATTTGTTAATAGCTGAACCAAGCGAATTGAACTGGACGACTCGATGTTATGTCATTCAGGTTGTTTGTTTGAAAAGTTTACTCTTCTGGACGAGCTCATATTTGTTCTGGACGAGTAGGCCTAAAATTTTTAACTGAACCATCCATGTAATTTTACCTTGCTTGCTATAATCCGGTTGCTAACTCAAATGAATATTAATAATCTATCACATTATATGCTATCTTATATTACAGTAAAACCTCTATAAATTAATATAGTTGAGACCGGAGAATTCTATTAATTTAGAAATATATTAATTAATCGATAAATTAATAATTATAAATTTATAGAAAATTTTGACATCAAAGAAAATTAATTTCCAATTATATATATTTAAATAGAATGAATTGTACAATTTATATTTTATGCTTAATTCAATATAAATTGTTTTACAATTTTATTGAGTATTAGCGGGATTCAAAGTAAAGATTTATTATATTTAGATGATGTCAAAGATAAAACAACATTTTTGAAACCTTTTGCACGTAATCACTCAAGACATCAAAAACATTGATTAATAACCTTTTAATGCTTTACGAAAACACCACATAGATGCAACAAAGAGAGTTAAGGATGAGTTTCATATAAATTTTAATTTTAATAACACTAGAATCATATTTTACAAAAGACTAATACATATATTTTTATGATTATAAAGGATTTATTAATTTATATTATTGGGACCAAATATTTATATAGGCTTTTTCAAAAAAAATTATTATCTTATCGAAATTGATCATTTTTTGAACTGACCCAAGTTGTGACCGGAGGAAATTAATTTAAAGAGATTATTAATTTAACGAGTATTAATTTAACTGAAACTCCTAGGTTTTGATGATGAAAAACAGTAAGCTTTTTGGCGCTTACAGATATAAAACAGCATGCCATTGTGTTAGTTCTAACTTTGGTTTTGCAGGATAAATCAGCATGCCATTTGTGTGTACTCTAACTTGTTTTTACAGGACAAAACAGCTTACTGATTTCATAATCAGTATATCTCAAACAGCAAGCCAATTGTCACAAACAGCGTGCCAATTGTACAATCAGCAAGCTGATTGTGTCTGCAGAAATTAAAGATCAATTCGGGAAATTCAAAGGACATCAAGAGAAATAATATATAGAATATTTGTAAAGGTCCTCAGAATATATGATGAATATTCCCACCTCTCAAGCTTTTGGAGACAAGCAAATATTCTCTTTAGTTAAATAAGGTTACTTTACCTTATTTAATACACCACCTTATCTCCACTCAAAATATGTCACATGGGACTCATCATAACCTTGTTCCCTGCATATTCCTATCTCCATACACGCTCCAGATTTCAGCTTTGCAGATTATCAAAGTATTTCTTCTAGCTCAAAAGCATTGCTTCTCTCTAACGGATTAAATTCATACCGTTGGAAATTTTTATCAAGCAAATTCAAACTTTTCTTGTTCACCTATATAAGAACTGAGTATTACCAGTTCTTTGTACTGAATACAACGTGCATAAAACGAGATATACTAAAACAACTTCTGAGCTTACATTGCTAAACTTTCCAAACCTTCAAATCTCTTCATACACGCATATTCATCATTTTGAGGATTTATAGGTTGAGTTGTATTCTTTCAAAACTTTTGTATTGTTCAAAGTGTATTGTTTTGTTGCTGTACAAGATTGGCTTCAGGTTTTAGGGTGAGTCGAACTATACTAGAGAAGTATACTTGGGAAGTAGTACTTAGAGGGTTGGTTCAGCACAGGTAAACAGCAAGCCGTTTGTAAGCAACAAGGGTTAAGGGAGATATATTGTTGTATCTTGTAATTGGATTATAGTTGATCAATAATATATTCTCTTACCAAGTTTGGTAAGGGACCAGGACGTAGACCATAGGGGATTAGGGGTCGAACCTGGCTAAAAGATTGTGTGTCTCTTTTACTTACTGTTTATATTCATTCTGCATTGCATTTTAGATACAAACAGCGTGCTGTTTGTGAACTGTGTTATTACAAACAGCAAGCTGTTTTCAGTAATTTTCTAAATAGTTCATAAATTCACATTAATAACCATAAACACCTATTCACCCCCCCTCTAGGTGTTGTTTTTCAATTGGTATCAGAGCCTTGGTATACTAACAATTCTGTAACAGGAAAGTATCGATCATGGCAGAACATTATCTTGAAGCAAAAGCCGATTATAGGGCTCCTCTCCTCACTGGATCAGAAAATTACAATTGGTGGAAATGTAGAATGGAAACATTCTTATCCAAGAGGCCACTGGTGTTAAGAGTTGTACAGAAAGGAGATTATCAATTCTTGGATGAAAAGAATCAACCAAAAGATGTTGATGATCTTACTATGGATGAAATTATCAAATGCGGTTTTAATGGAGAAGCTAGAAATTCCATAATGAATGCTCTAGATCAAGCTGAGTATGACAAAGTCTCCTCCCTAAAAACAGCAAAAGAAATGTGGGATGCTTTGGAAACCTATCATGAAGGATCAAAAACCTTGAGGAAGGTAAAGCTTAGCAAACTAATGAATGATTTTGGAAACTTCAAGCTCAAGGATAATGAAACTATCAAAGAAGGTCAAGCAAGGTTCCAAGTTACTATAAACTCATTAAAGAGACTTGGAAAAGACATTCCACAAGATGAAATTAACATGAAAGTGTTAAGTGCGGTACCATTTATTTATGAAGCAACGGTCACGGCTTTGGAATCATCCTCAACAATCGACACTATGGATCACCTAGCCGTGTTTGCAGAGCTAGAACAATTTGAAAGCAAGATAAGCAAAGGTCAGGCTGAAGATGTTCGGGTCCCCATAGCCAAAATGAGGAATTTGGCTCTTCACTCTACAAACAGCAAGCCAGAGTCTGCAAACAGCAAGCTGCTTGAATCTGACGAAGAAATGGCACTCATCTCACAAAAGATCAAGAGGCTGATTGAAAAGAAAAATAGAATGAAAAAGGAAAGAGGTGAATACTCCAAAAGGAAGGCCAAGGAACAAACTTGTTTCGAATGTGGCAAGCCAGGCCATTTTAAGAAGGACTGTTTTAAGCTAAAGTCCAAACAGCAAGCTGCTTTCAAGGACAAGAGAAAAGCAAAGGCTCTACTGACTTGGAGTGATGATGATTCAGACTCCAGTGATGACGCAAGCGAGGACATGGTGAATTTGGCACTTGTAGGTCTACATGATGAAGAAAGCTCACTAGGATCCATAAAAGAAGATTGTGTGGATAGTGATTATTCGAATTCAGAAGATGATGCAAGTGAGGTAAATTCAATATATTCTGATTTAAATTCATCTCATAATATGCTAGAAGAACTAACCGTGCAGGTACCAAATCATGTATCCATAATTGAGTTTATGGAACTAAAACATAAGAATAGCAAGCTGGAAAAGAACAACAATCAGTTGAAGAAGATGATTGCTGATTTAATGGATGAAAAGAATCCAGAAACAAATCACAATGATCTTATTACTGATTTAAAGGAGAAATTAGTTCAATTCGAAGGAGTCAACAAAGTGATTCTACAAAGAAATGAGGTTCTTATGAAAGAACTTAGAAGATTGAAGTCAGAGATTGAAGAAAGGAATGAATGCATACAAGCATTCAAGAACACAGAGTCAAACCAAGCCGAATCCTCAAAATCTGTGGAAAAGCGAAAACAGCAAGCTGAACTTATCAATCAGCAAGCTGATTTGATTTCCCTTCTGGAAAAAGAGGTCAAGGACCTCCAGAAAGGAATGGAAACTTTTGTACTTGGAGAAGACACCTTAAAGACAATGATGAAGAAGGCAAAAGTTCCTGTAGTTAGAGAAGGAGTTGGCATGGACATACACAAGAAGCTTGGAGTCCTCAATACACTACACCATATAAGGCCTATCGTAACCCCTACCGGAGAAATGTTACCCCAATATGTTACCCTAGCTATACTACTTACATCCTGAGGTAACATTGTGTTTTTTATGTTACCTTAGCCAAAAATATGATGTTACATTAGTTAGAAAGTGTTAAAGCATGTAACATAAATATGTAAGTGTTACACTAGAGTTGGTCATGACAACTATTTTCATCTAATTTAATTTTTTTTAAAATTTTTTTAAAATTCCCAAAAATAAATTTAATTTTTAAAATTTGTTAACTTTTTTATAAAATGAGTTGGAAAATTATTTTATTTTTTAAAATTAATTTTTTTCAAAAAATAATTTTTTTTTTAGAAATTGTAATATTTTTTAGAAATTATAAATTTTTTAAAATCCTGCTCACAATTTTTTTGTAAAGATTTTTTTTTGAATTGTTAAACTTTTTCTCGAATTTTTTAAAAAAATCGAATAAAAAAGTTTTTATAAAAAAATATCAAAATTATTATTTTTTTAATAAATACTTTACGTTTGTGTAGTTAATTTTTTAAATTAAATTATAAGTATTTTAATAAAATATTATTAACAAATAAACAGTTTTTCAAAACAAAAAACAAAAAAACAAAAAAAAATCAATGTATATTTTGGTGGGATTTTTTGTTGGGCTGGGCGGGAGGTTTTGGGGGGATTTTTGCTGGGCGGGATGTTTTTGTTTCGGTTGAGCGGGATATAGATTAGGTCACTTTACTTTCCCCAAATGACTTTACTTTCTATCAACATAGCAAAACTAGAGTAGCCAACTTCTCTACCCAAAGACCAGAGCCGTTTTAAAGACGAGATTTTAAATTGTATTACAAATATTATTACAAATACATATTATATTATTATTATTATTATTATTATTATTAAAAAATTAAAATTTTAATTAAAAAGTTTAAAATCATTTTAGGATAACAGTGATGGAAAAAAAACACAGGGATAAAAACAGGGGTGAGAAAAGGGCGGATAGTTTCCCCCCAATTGAAATTTGGATCTCACTTTACTTTTCCCAAATTCAATATCACTTTAATTTCCCCAAATTTACTCTAGTCTCTCTCTCTGCTCTCGACCACTGCTTACACTCAAACTCTCTGAACATCTTTTTATTTTAGTTTAAACATCTTCTTTACCAAATTCATTCTTTTTACACATCTTCTGTACTCACGGTTTAATTCCTTTTCATTTTGCAGTTGAAATTAGGGCTTTTTCAATTGGGGCTTTCAGTTAACTAGGGTTTCTGTGTAGGTACAAATCTCTAATTAACTTTGGGTTTTTACATGTGTGTAAACCCATGTATATATTGCTTTATATGCTCCTTTTCCATTATTGAATTTTTTTTTTTTGATTCCAGTGGTGTTTTAACTGAAGTTACGATGTCATTCATTGATATATGTGCTAGTAAGTGAACGATAGCTTCTTACATTACTTGCTAATTTAAATATCTTGTGCTATCTTGTAGCTGCTTTGCTATCTTGTGTGTGTTTATTTATTCTGTAACCTGGGCTATCTGTTGTTTGTATTTTCATATGCTACGCCTGGTATTCATCTAAATAGTTTTTCACCAAACTTTTCTTGTTTGCTGTAGGTTGTTGGCTCTTACAAGTCGTGAACGAGATGCTTTTGGTATTTTCTGGTTAAAATTTAAACAAATAGCTCCTATTTTGAAGTAGTTGAGCAAAGGTTTCATAAGTTATTTTTTTTTCTGTTGTTTGCACTGAACTCTTGTAACCTGTAGATATGTTATGGTTTTAACAATATTTTTGCGACTTTGGGCTTCCTCTCCAACTTTAAGTTGGAAAAAGCATCTAAGTTGTCTCTTTTTCTAAAGTTCAAAAAATTGTTACATGGCCTCCAATGTTACTGCCTAACTGTTTTACAAGAGAGCCGACTGCTCTTCATTTTGTATTAATTAGTAATGCTCGAGTCGATTCAGCAAACATTGTTTAAAAGATTATTGAATTTTAACCACTTCTTATAATATTTCATTTTGTGCATAATTGCAGTCATCTAAATATTCCGAACAATCTAATGTTATGTATATTATTTCTTTGTTACCAGGATACGAAGCACTTCAAAAGCAGCACGAGCATGAAAACAAAACCATTGCCCAATGCCGAAGCTCGAAACTCATTAAGGCAAGAGGTACAAAGAAAAAAAATTGTTTGTTTTCTCTTTTCCCTTCAATTCTGAGCAGCCAACAATATGTTGGATCAAATGTTGTTTGTTATAAAACCCATTAAGTTCATGAGGAACCTAGTAGCAACTTTCTCCTATGGTACTTTTTCTAAGTGATTATATTATACTTCTTCTTTTGCAGATACTACAACTTGAGAAAAGATTGCAAAACCAGGCGCTTATTGTCATATATAGTGTTAGTATTACACTTGTCACTGGGACATATGACAATAAAAGCTTATAGTCATATATATATATACCACTGTTTCTTTGCTTGTTATTTTCGTTACTTGTAATGCTTGCTGAGGAATTTGAAAGATGCATCCTTAGTTACTTTGCTTTCCACTGGAGGCATGCTTATACTATGATCAGTCAAGTAATGACTAAAACTGCTACGAACTGCTAACACTAAAACCAGATCTTTCATTCAACCAGATCTTTCGTTGAACACCATATTTGTATTCTAATCTCTTTCGTTGGCAGCCCTTGCACGTTACGAACTGCTAACACTGAAAGTAATAGGGGAAAAAGTTCTATTCATGTCAGGGATGCGACAATATGAACTAGCAAGTCAATGATAAAATGACAAATTCCAGGTAATATATAAGAAAATTATTATAATACAAAAATAGGCAAATAATGGAGTCAATAGTGTTATTTTGATCTTCTTTTGACATATCTCTGTTTCTTAATCAAGGTTCATATCTCTGTTTCCAGCTTAGGTACCAGCTAATTACCATCTCATCCCAAGTAGTTCTGGTAAAAAGACTAAGCAGTCAAAAGCTTCTGATAACTCGACTGCAGAAGAAAATCATGATAGGATAAAGACATCTGAAATGCAATCGAGGTATTTTTATCTTCATGTTAAAACTTTTATAGGCAATAGGCATTATGTTCCTTATGGCTTTACTTGCATTTTTTCTTTTTGCTGCATATTTAGCACCCCATTTTAGCCTTCAAAAGTGTTCATCGATGAAAGGTCTGAAAGAGTTACTTAGATTACATATACTGCCTTGTATTTCAAGTTCACATCAGCGTATCTGTATTTTAAAATATTAATTACAAGTGAAGTTACAAGTGATAGATTTATGTTTGCTAAGAAAGGTGGTGATGACAAGTCACTTGAAAATTTCATTCTGAAATCTGAAAGTGCCTTTTTAGAATATGCAGAGCTCATTTCACATAAACTCCAGCCATACGAGGTTAGTTAAAGTTGCAGGGTTTTTTTTATAATTTTAAATAAATTGTTTTTTGAGTGCCTTTTACTATGATTACAGAAAAGTTATCACTATATTGGGTTGCTTAAGGCTGTAATAAGACTGTCCATGACCAATCTGAAACTTCATTTTTGTATAGCTTTTGGTATTTGTCTCTTATATTATATTTGTTTCAGCTCAAAACCTTTTATTTCATAAAGCTGCGCTCTCCAGGCCGAAGTCTATGTCTTTGGGGAAGATTAATAAATCTACATAAATATAGCGTTAAAGTAATTTGCATTATCATGATTATTTATGTAGATAAAAAGCCTTGTTTATGTGCATAAACACAGGGGTTTTTTTTAGGAAAGTGTTTTATATTCATTAATATATGTCTATAGAAATTAGAATGGTATTGATCTACTTTCTTCATTTATTTGCTAATTATTATCATCTATTTTCAATATTGATGAATCAATTGTATGATCTATCTAATTTTTTCTGACCGTGTCAGGTTGAACTTGCTGATAAGCTCCCTCATATTCAGTCGTTGTGTATTCATGAAATGGTTACTCGAGCTTTCAAGCATGTACTTAAAGCTGTGATTGCTTCTGTTGAAAATGTCACTGATTTTTCTGCACAAGTAGCTTCTTCCCTGAATTTTTTGCTGGGGAATTCTACAACAGAAGACAACTGCCATAATTCAAGTGAGGATCACTATATTAAATTACAGTGGTTGAGGACATTTCTAGCTACAAGATTTGGTTATACAAAAAGAGATGATTTTCAGCACTTGAGAAAATTTTCTATTCTCCGTGGACTTTGCCACAAGGTATCCACTTGCACCATTTACCTTTTGGGTTCCAGCCCTATCTCTGCTCTAGAACATCTCTTTACTTCCCTTAAATTTATTCTTTTACAGGTTGGGTTAGAGTTGATTCCAAGAGACTATGATATGAAAAGTCGAAACCCCTTCAACAGATCTGATATTATTAGCTTGGTTCCTGTGTGTAAGGTAGCAGTCTCTCTCTCTCTCTCTCTCTCTCTCTCTCCGAGCTCATGAAGCTGGACTTGGACAAGGAAAGGAAAGACAGAACCCTGGAGGAAATGGCTCAAGAAGCAGCATAATACAAAAAACTTTTGGTGTAAAACTTGGTCTGTTCTTTTTAATTGTAGAATTGGTCATATGTATTTCGTGTTGTATGTTAAATTAGTTTGTTTTGTTTGGATGTTGAATCAGAATTGATTAGTTTGTTTGGATGTTGAGATGGATCTCTTTGTGGTCCATTGTGGTTGAATGGTATTTTGGGATTGTATACTTTTAAAAAGGTGATGTTCATTTTTTTTTTTTGGGTAAAGTGTTACATTAGCCTGTTTTAGTGTTACATTAGCCTGTTTTAGTGTTACATTAGCCTGTTACAATATTCTAGTTAAAAAATAGGGTCCACGGGTGGGGCTCACATGTTGGACCTACATGTGGGGCCCACATGCTGGGTCTACAGGTGGGGCCCACATGTTGGACCTACAGGTGGGGACCACATTTTGGACCTACAGGTGG
Source organism: Saposhnikovia divaricata (assembly GCA_036435485.1). NCBI lineage: Eukaryota > Viridiplantae > Streptophyta > Magnoliopsida > Apiales > Apiaceae > Saposhnikovia > Saposhnikovia divaricata. Next base: position 214,176,743 of record CM071599.1, read on the forward strand.
GGCCAACATGTTGGACCTACAGGTGGGTCCCACTTTTTTAAAAAACTGAAGCACCCTAAGGTAACCGAATATCTATGTTACAATATGCTATTTTTATGTTACAACAGACCTCTATGGTAACCGAAAAGGCCATGTTACCCTAGGAGTGAAATATGTTAGCTTAGGTACCCTAGGGTAACATCGAAATATGTAACATGTAATTTATGTTACCCTAGCCCAAAAATGGGTCTATTGTAACATTTTACCACCCTACTGTAACAGAATTTTTGGGTTACAGCAGGCTGTTTATGGCGTAGTGATATGATGGTAAAAATGGCATACCTTATGATTATGCCATGCCTTGGAAAACATGCAACAAATTTGGTGGAAAAGGCCATCTGGAAATTCATTGTGTGGTTAAAATCAATGGTAAAGGGAAAACAGCTTACCAGAATGGACCAGCCAGGCGACAAACAGCATACCAAAATGCTCCTGACAGAAGACAAACAGCACGCCAACAGTCACCAAAAGTGATCCAAAAATGGATCAAGAAAGCTGAATTAAATGTGTTATATATTCTTGCTACTAACCAGTTTGGACCCAAACCTATATGGGTACCAAAACATTAAGTTTGTGTTTGTTTGTTTTGTAGATATGTCTTGCCGCCAAAATAAAGTCGAAACAATGGATCTTGGATAGCGGTTGCACTAGACATATGTGTGGAGACAAGTCTCAGTTCATAAGTCTCAACATGAAGAAAGGAGGAAGGGTTACAATTGGCAACAATAAAACTCTTCGAATCCTTGGTATTGGTTCGATTGGCAATAGTAATATTTCGATTGATAAAGTTCAATATGTCAAGGGTCTTTCATATAATTTACTTAGTGTCACTCAATTATTTGATGATGGACATTTTGTTCAATTTGGCATAGATAAAACTATTATTACTATTGGTGCTAACAAAATCCCACTAGTTGCTAGAAGGGAAGGAAATATATATGTATTAGATTTCGAAATGCAGGAAACAGCATGCTGTTTGGCTGCAATCGACAATGATCCATATATATGGCATAGGAGGTTGGGACATGCACACATGGACTTGATAAATAAACTTTCAAGTAAGAATCTGGTCAGAGGGCTACCAAAACTGAAATATACTCAGGTCGAAGTATGTTCAGCATGCCAATTGGGTAAACAAATTCGAAGTACTCACAAAGCTAAGAAAATGGTATCTACTTCTAAACCCTTAGAGCTTCTGCACTTAGATTTATTTGGTCCAGAATCCTATAAAAGTATTGGAGGTAAACAATATGGTTTTGTAATTGTAGATGATTATTCTAGATTTACTTGGGTATTGTTCCTTAGTACTAAAGATTGTGCTTTTGATGAATTTGAGAAACTGATTAAACTACTTGAGAACAAGCATGATACAAGACTTGTAGGTATAAGAAGTGATCGAGGAGGTGAATTTGTCAATGACAAATTTATCACATATTGTGAACAAAAGGGAATCTCTCATGAATTTTCTGCTCCAAGGACTCCTCAACAAAATGGAGTGGTGGAAAGAAAGAATAGATCACTTCAAGAAACAGCAAGGACTCTACTGCAAGAAAGCAAGCTACCTAGAAGTTTTTGGGCCGAAGCTGTGAATACAGCATGCTATTTGTTGAATCGAATCATAATCAGGCCATTATTGGACAAAACTCCCTATCAACTGTTGAGAAACAAGAAGCCAAATATCAGTTACTTCAAGATTTTTGGCTCTAAGTGTTTTGTGCTCAAGACAATGGGTAAAGATGGTAAATTCGATGCAAAATCCTACGAAGCTATATTTCTTGGTTATTCTTTAACAAGTAGGGCTTATAGAGTCTATAATTTAAATAAACATATTGTTGAAGAATCTATTGATGTTACCTTTCAAGAACCTAACAATGATCTACCAAGAGTTGAGGAAGGATTTGCAGGTGAAGAAGAAAATGTGCAACCTCAAGTCACTGACAATCAGCAAGCTGGAAGTACAAATCAGCAAGCTGGAAGTGCAAATCAGCAAACTGGAAGTGAAAATCAGCAAAATGGCAGTTCAAATCAGCAAGATGAAGATGAAAGTGACACTGAAAGTCAGCAAGCCAAAGAGGATGCAGACACCGACATCCAGCAAGCTGAAAGCTCAAAACAGCAAGCTGAAGTGGAAGATTCAATTACAAAAATAGCAAAGATGACTTTGGAAGGTCCTAGAGGATCAAGAGCTACTGCAAAATTGCCTCTATATGATGGAGAAGAACAGTCACCACCATCAAAGATGAGAAAGACAACTCATGAAGAAATAGCTCAACATTCTTTACCAAGGGCAACAAGAACGGTTAAAAATCATCCACCTGAGTTAGTCATTGGTGATATTACTGATGGAATTACTACAAGAAGAGGGAAGGCAAATTATTGTGCTCATGCAGCCTTCCTAGCTCAAGAAGAACCTAAAAATATAGATGATGCATTAAAAGATGAGAATTGGATCATGGCCATGCAAGAAGAATTAAATCAATTTGAAAGATGTAATGTTTGGGAACTTGTCAAGCCACCAAAGGATGCCTCTCTTATAGGAACTAAATGGGTGTTTAAAAACAAAGTTGATGAATTTGGCATAATTACTCGAAATAAAGCAAGACTTGTAGCTCAAGGCTACAACCAACAAGAAGGCATTGATTTTGATCAAACCTATGCTCCTGTTGCTCGTTTGGAATCAATAAGGATGCTTCTGGCGTATGCATGTTTCAAGAAAATCAAGCTATATCAAATGGACGTGAAGAGTGCGTTCCTAAATGGCGTGCTGGAAGAGGAAGTTTTTGTCAAACAACCTCCTGGATTCGAGCATGATCAATTTCCAAACTACGTATTCAAGCTAAAGAAGGCTCTCTATGGATTAAAACAGGCCCCTAGAGCTTGGTACAAAAGGCTTAGTAAGTATCTAATCCAAAATGGATTCATTCGAGGTAAAATCGATCCCACATTATTTATTATGCAAAATGGTAAAGATATTTTAATTGTTCAAATATATGTGGATGATATTATTTTTGGAGCTACTAATGAATCTATGTGTAAGTGGTTTTCCAAGTGTATGCATAGTGAGTTCGAAATGAGCATGATGGGCGAACTCAATTACTTCTTGGGTCTTCAAATCAAGCAATCCAAAGATGGAATTTTTGTGCACCAATCCAAATATACACAAAGTCTATTGAAGAGATTCGGTTTTGAAGATGTAAAACCAAAATCAACTCCCATGGTGCAAAACAGCAAGCTGATTGTAGATGAAAATGGTAAGACTGTTGATATTAAAAGATATTGAGGTCTGATTGGAAGCCTACTGTATTTAACTGCTTCTAGACTTGACATAATGTATAGTGTATGTGTTTGTGCAAGGTTTCAATCAAACCCCAAAGAATCTCACTTAAATGCCATTAAAAGAATATTTCGATATTTAAGTGGTACCATTTCTCTTGGTTTGTTTTATCCTATCACAAATACTTTTGATCTTGTTGGGTATAGTGATGCAGATTATGCAGGTTGCTTAATTGATAGAAAAAGTACTAGTGGTGTTTGTACATTCCTTGGACAAAGCCTAGTTTCTTGGCAATGCAAGAAACAAACTTCGGTTGCTTTATCCATTGCAGAAGGGGAGTACCTAGCAGCTGGGAGCTGTTGTTCTCAACTTCTATGGATGATTCAAACTCTAAGGGACTTTGATATCAAGTGTAGAAAAGTTCCAATCAACTGTGACAACACTAGCACCATTAGCATTTCTAAGAATCCTGTGAATCACTCAAGAACGAAGCATATTGATGTTCGACACCATTTCTTGAGAGACAATGTTGCTAAGGGCAAGATAGAGTTGGTCTTTGTTCCAACTGAATATCAACTAGCTGATATTTTCACAAAGCCCCTTGCTGAAGAAAGATTCTCAGTCATTCGAATGCAACTTGGTATGTGCTCTATGTAAACAGCGTGCTGATTGACAAATACTGAACAGGTCAGCTTACCATTTGTCCTAACTCTAGTTACAAACAGCATGCTGTTTGTCTCCTCTGGTTTCCTACCTGTGAAAATAGCCATGTATATATTATGATTATTGATATAACATGCTAAATGATTATGTGTTTAGAAAATTTTTGAAATTTAGATATATGCTTATTTAAACTTATAATTTAAGAAATCATGGTTAAAATTAAAATTGAGAAATTTGCCTGTTTTAACAATAGCAATGTGCTTATCAATTATTTATTTAAGTAGAATTTAGCTTTATTAATTAAACCTAAATTCTCCCCTAAAATAAATCAAAACTAGAGAGACACGGTTTTAGCCGGTTCACTTCAACTCAAACACGCTCTCTCTCTCTAAGCGGCGATTAGGGTTTTCTCAGCGGCGATTAAGCAAAAAATTAGGGTTTATCCATCTCCTACCATGGTTCGTAAGACTAGGGCTCGTAGGGAACTGTCTCCATCTGTTTCAAAGAAAGAGGAAACGATTATGCTAGAAAGTGGTGATGAAATCACTCCAACACCAGAATCGAAGAAGCTAAAAATGACAATGTCGCCAGTGTTTGTTTCTCCTGCGTGTGAAGACCGGTACAAGGACCTGGATTTGGAGAATCGGGGAATCATCAACGGTCAGCCTTTATCAAGTAAGATTACTCCTCTCTTAGATGAGTGTGGTGTAATGAAACTATTTCAAGATATTGGTTTAGAGTCGTTCGTATCTGATATGCCAAATTATTTTTATCCTGATTTAGTAAGAGAGTATTATGCTAATTTGCAAACTGATAAGTTTGGGAATGCTATATCCACGGTTAGAGGTACGAAGATTCAATTGAATCCTCCAATCCTTAGTTCGCTCCTTAAAATTGAAATGGATAGTTCTACTGATGTGTATACTGCTCAAGGATTTGTGTCCCTTCCTGATTTTAGTGTTGAGGATCAGTTACAAGTCATAATGGGTAATGTCAAGCTCTTAGATACAAACCCTCCTCCTACCACCATAGTAACTCCTTTAGCTCACCTGGTTTTTAAGATAGCTAGGTCTCATATCTGTCCTCGAGTGGGAAACAAATCAAATTTTACTTGCCAAGATGTGGTGATTGTGGCTATGATTTTAACTGGAAGGTCCTTTGATTTATCCTCTTTTATTTTGAAAAAGATGCAAGCTACAGTTGAGAAATCTGTTAGTGGGCTGCCTTATGCTTCTTGGCTGTCCAAAGTATTTAAGCTGTTCAATGTCAATGTCAAGGGTATGACTAAGGTTGTTGTTAAGGATTGCATGGACCAAAAGTTTTTATCTTTGAACAATCTGCAAATTGAAGATGGTGTGTTGTCTAGAATTGTGGTTCCTCAGGATGACCCTCCACATGATGATCCTACTACCTCCACTGCTCCCCAAACTGCAACTCAGAACTTGGTGACTCAATCTCTACAAGCTGATGTGACAATCATGACTAGTGAGATCATTTCTCTTCGAAATGATACTCAAGCAATCAGAAATGATGTACAGGACCTCAAGGCTGAATTCCAAGCCATCAAGGGTGCTATGAAGGATCTTATCTCTCAAGTCACCACAATGAAGGAATTAATGCTCAAGACAGTTGGGAACACATCTACTGCTCACTCAGAAATTGAACATGGTCAAGGGTTGGACAACTTAGCCAAAGCTGCTGCAAAGGATGCTACTGGAGATGACACAGATACAGAGGCCACCAAGTCAAATGCTCAAACCAGTGATCCTTAGTTTTTTGATGAATTAAGGGGGAGAATTTAGGAGAATTCAATGTTTGTTGTTTTATGTTTGAACTCGGTTTATTTGAACTTGCCTGAACTTGCTATATTTGTTGTGGTATGTTATGGTACTTGAATTTTATTCCTGTTTATTCCTGTTGAACTTGATTTGATTTCTGTTGAAATGGTTATGTGGCATATATTGCTAAGTTTAAGTTTATCCTGAATATGCTATATCAATGCTCTATAATTATTGTTTTATATCTAATGCTGAGATGCAGGAATTTAGGGGGAGTTTCAAAATTCTCCTAAAAAGTTTTGTAATCATCAAAAAGGGGGAGATTGAAACTCCTAGGTTTTGATGATGACAAACAGTAAGCTTTTTGGCGCTTACAGATATAAAACAGCATGCCATTGTGTTAGTTCTAACTTTGGTTTTGCAGGATAAATCATCATGCCATTTGTGTGTACTCTAACTTGTTTTTACAGGACAAAACAGCTTACTGATTTCATAATCAGTATATCTCAAACAGCAAGCCAATTGTCACAAACAGCGTGCGAATTGTACAATCAGCAAGCTGATTGTGTCTGCAGAAATTAAAGATCAATTCGGGAAATTCAAAGGACATCAAGAGAAATAATATATAGAATATTTGTAAAGGTCCTCAGAATATATGATGAACATTCCCACCTCTCAAGCTTTTGGAGACAAGCAAATATTCTTTTTAGTTAAATAAGGTTACTTTACCTTATTTAATACACCACCTTATCTCCACTCAAAATATGTCACATGTGACTCATCATAACCTTGTTCCCTGCATATTCCTATCTCCATACACGCTCCAGATTTCAGCTTTGCAGATTATCAAAGTATTTCTTCTAGCTCAAAAGCATTGCTTCTCTCTAACGGATTAAATTCATACCGTTGGAAATTTTTATCAAGCAAATTCAAACTTTTCTTGTTCACCTATATAAGAACTGAGTATTACCAGTTCTTTGTACTGAATACAACGTGCATAAAACGAGATATACTAAAACAACTTCTGAGCTTACATTGCTAAACCTTTCCAAACCTTCAAATCTCTTCATACACGCATATTCATCATTTTGAGGATTTATAGGTTGAGTTGTATTCTTTCAAAACTTTTGTATTGTTCAAAGTGTATTGTTTTGTTGCTGTACAAGATTGGCTTCAGGTTTTAGGGTGAGTCGAACTATACTAGAGAAGTATACTTGGGAAGTAGTACTTAGAGGGTTGGTTCAGCACAGGTAAACAGCAAGCCGTTTGTAAGCAACAAGGGTTAAAGGAGATATATTGTTGTATCTTGTAATTGGATTATAGTTGATCAATAATATATTCTCTTACCAAGTTTGGTAAGGGACCAGGACGTAGACCATAGGGGATTAGGGGTCGAACCTGGCTAAAAGATTGTGTGTCTCTTTTACTTACTGTTTATATTCATTCTGCATTGCATTTTAGATACAAACAGCGTGCTGTTTGTGAACTGTGTTATTACAAACAGCAAGCTGTTTTCAGTAATTTTCTAAATAGTTCATAAATTCACATTAATAACCATAAACACCTATTCACCCCCCCTCTAGGTGTTGTTTTTCATTAACGAGGTTTTATTGTATATTTTACTTATTAATATTAATATTATATTTTTATCATGATTATTATTGAATATATTAATTTAGTAGTTAAAATTATTTTACGACATATTTAGATACATTTTTATTGATTATATTTATATACTCTTTCATTAAATATTGAACAGAAAATAATGTGAGATATTAAATTAAAAAGTTAAATATATGCTATAATATAATATTTTAAAATTATAAAGTAGTACAATATCAAAAAAAATGTACAAAATTCTTTCATTCAGAAAAATTAAAAATTAATTTAACAAATATCATTATTCCTCTAGCATTCAGATTAATCATTCGTTCAGAATTATAATCATTCAGAAAATATTGTTCAGATTTAACAAATGACCCCTAAGTAAGGAAAAAAAGTTTGAAAATTAGATATTTTAGTTAGATAATAAAGAAAATAAATTAAGTTTTAGCTGAAAAGAGTAATTAATTAGTTATTATTAATTATGATTTTATTAGTTTATTTCATTAAATAAAATGGCCCGTGATATTTTTGGAAAGGTGATGTTCTAGTCAAAATGTTAGAAAAGATATGTGTTTTTGCTGAAAAGGTAACTGGTTAGTTATTAGGAGAATATTTTTTTTTGAATAATTAAGCTTATATGCCTCAGAAGTGAGTATTTGTTCTAAGATAATTCTCGGGATGAGCGAGAGTCGAACCAAGGACCTGCATCGACGATAGAGGATAAACCCTTTACCATTTAGGCTTTCCAATCGCGCTCCCAATCATAAATATTTAAGCAAGGATGATTAAGTAAAAAAATCAAGTTTGAAAATGAGATATTTTAGTTAGAAAATATAAAAAGTAGATTACCTTTTAGTTGGAAAAGATAATAGTTAGTTATTAGTAACTATTATATTATTAGTTTATTTCATTAATTATAACCATCATATTTTTTTAAAAGAAGATATATTAGTTAGAAAGAGTAATTGCGGAAAAAGGTAATTGGTTAGTTATCAAAAAACAGGTACCAAAATTTTCAATTGAGAAAGATTGTGTTTTGTTTTTAATAATTAAGTAAACTAATTGAGGGTAATAAAGTAAAATAATTAAATAATGTAAGTATTGTACTGTGCCGTCCCAAAACTTTTAATATTTCATCTTTGAGTTAGAAAAGTTAGAAAAGATAATAGCTGAAAAGGATAATTGGTTAGTTATTATTTGGAAAAGTCTTGGGAAGAACTGCATGTAATATTAATTAGAACACCCATATTTTTGTAAATAAAAGATTTTAGTTAGAAAAGTTAAAAAATGTAATATATGAAAAAGGTATTTAGTTGGTTATTATTTAGGAAAAGTTTTGGTTAAACAGGCGTGTAATATTGAGAAAATATTGTATTTTGTTTTTTTATAATCAAGTAAAATAAATAAAAGTAATAAAGTAAAATAATTAAATACCAGTAATAAATATTTAAGTAAGAATAATTAAGTAAGGAAAAAAAGTTTAAAAATTAGATATTTTAATTAGAAAATACAGAAAAGATATTACGTTTTAGATGAAAAGAGTAATCAATTAGTTATAGTAAATATAATTTTATTAGTTTATTGCATTAAATAGAATGGTCCGTGATATTTTTGGAAAGGAGATGTTCTAGTCAAAAAATTTATAAAAGATAATTGGGGGTGTTTTGGAAAACTTATTTTTTAGAATAAGTCAACTTATTTTAATACAAAGTTAGAGATTCCTAATTTTTTCTGAAAAAGTTAACTTTTTTTTTTTCAACTTATAGAATCTCAAACATACATTAAATATTTGTATAAAAAAATTAACCCAATATGAAAATTTTACCCGAAAATAAGTTCATAAGAAATTAAAATAAGTCGTAGCCGAACAGGCCAAATGTGTTTTTGCTGAAAAGGTAACTGGTTAATTATTAGGAACAATAATATCGTTATTTTATTTTATAAAATAGAATTACATAGTTTTACCAGTAATAAATTTTTAAGTAAGGATAATTAAGTAAAAAAATCAAGTTTGAAAATGATATATTTAGTTAGAAAATATAAAAAATATATAACCTTTTAGTTTGAAAAGATAATTAGTAACTATAATATTATTAGTTTATTTTGTTAATCAGAACGATCATATTTTTGGAAAGAAGTTAGAAAGGCTAATAGCTGAAAAAGGTAAATGGTTAGTTATCAAAAAACAAATACCAAAACTTTCAATTGAGAAAAGATTGTGTTTTGTTTCTTAATAATTAATTAAAATAATTAAGGGTAACGAATTTTAATTAGAACACCCATATTTTTGTAAAAAAAGATTTTAGTTAGAAATGTAAAAAAATGTAATATGTGAAAAAGGTATTTAGTTACTTATTATTTAGGAGGAGTTTTGGTTAGACGTGTAAGCATGTAATATATTGAGAAAATATTCTATTTTGTTTTATTATAATCGAGTAAAATAACTAAGTAAAATAACTAAGAGTAATAAAGTAAAACAATTAAATACCAAAAATAAATATTTAAGTAAGAATAATTAAGTAAGGAAAAAAAGTTTGAAAATTAGATATTTTAGTTAGATAATAAAGTAAATAAATTAAGTTTTAGCTGAAAAGAGTAATCAATTAGTTATTATTAATTATAATTTTATTAGTTTATTTCATTAAATAGAATGGCCCGTGATATTTTTGGAAAGGAGATGTTATAGTCAAAAAGTTAGAAAAGATATGTGCTTTTGCTGAAAAGGTAACTGGTTAGTTATTAGGAACTATCATATCTTTATTTTATTTTATAAAATAGAATTACATGTTTTTACCAAAAATAAATTTTTAAGTAAGGATAATTAAATAAAAAATAAAGTTTGAAAATGAGATATTTTAGTTAGAAAATCTAGAAAATATATTACTTTTAGTTGGAAAAGATAATTAGTTAGTTATTAGTAACTATAATTTTTTTAGTTTATTTTGTTAATTAGAACGATCATATTTTTGGAAAGAAGTTAGAAAAATTAGAAAGGGTAATAGCTGAAAAAGGTAATTGGTTAGTTATCGAAAAATAGATACCAAAACTTTCAGTTGAGAAAAGATTGTATTTTGTTTTTTTAATAAGTAAGTAAAATAATTAAGGAGAATGAATATTAATTAAAACATCCATATTTTTGTAAAAAAAAAATATTTTAGTTAGAAAAGTTAAAAAAGGTAATATGTGAAAAAGGTATTTAGTTAGTTACTATTTAGGAGAAGTTTTGGTTAGACAGCGTGTAATATATTGAGAAAATGTTGTATTTTTTTTTTTATAATCAAGTAAAATAACTATGTAAAATAACTAAGAGTAATAAAGTAAAATAATTAAATACCAATAATAAATATTTAAGTAAGAATAATTAAGTAAGGAAAAAAAAGTTTGAAAATTAGATATTTTAGTTAAAAAATACAGAAAAGATATTACGTTTTAGCTGAAAAGAGTAATCAATTAGTTATTAGTAATTATAATTTTATTAGTTTATTTCATTAAATAGAATGACCCATGATATTTTTGGAAAAGGGATGTTCTAGTCAAGAAAGTTTAGAAAAGATAATTGGGGTGTTTTGGGGAATTTATTTTTCAGAATAAGTCAACTTATTTTAATACAAAGTTAGAGATTCCTAACTTTTTTCTAAAAAAGTTAATTTTTTTTTGTAACTTATGGAATCTCAAACATACATTAAATATTTGTATAAAAAAAACAAATATGAAAATTTTACTCGAAAATAAGTCCATAAGAACTTAAAATAAGTCGTAGCCAAACAGGCCAAATGTGTTTTTGTTAAAAAGGTAACTGGTTAGTTATTAGGAACTACAAAATCGTTATTTTATTTTATAAAATAGAACTACATGTTTTTACCAATAATAAATTTTTAAGTAAGGATAATTAAGTAAAAAAATCAAGTTTGAAAATGAGATATTTTAATTATAAAAAATATATTACCTTTTAGTTGGAAAAGATAATTATTTAGTTATTAGTAACTATAATATTATTAATTTATTTTGTTAATTAGACGATCATATTTTTGGAAAGAAATTAGAAAAATTCGAAAGGATAATAGCTGAAAAAGGTAAATGGTTAGATATCATAAAACAGATACCAAAACTTTCAATTGAGAAAAGATTGTGTTTTGTTTTTTAATAATTAACTTAAATAATTAAGGGTAATGAATATTATTTAGAACACCCATATTTTTGTAAAAAAAAGATTTTAGTTAGAAAAATTAAAAAAGGTAATATGTGAAAAAGGTATTTACATAATTATTATTTAGGAGACGTTTTGGTTAGACCGTAACATATTGAGAAAATATTGTATTTGTTTTTTTATAAACAAGTAAAATAACTAAGAGTAATAAAGTAAAACAATTAAATACCAATAATAAATATTTAAGTAAGAATAATTAAGTAAGGAAAAAAAGTTTGAAAATTAAATATTTTAATTAGAAAATACAAAAAAGATATTACGTTTTAGCTGAAAAGAGTAATCAATTAGTTATTAGTAATTATAATTTTATTAATTTATTTCATTAAATAGAGTGATCCGTGATATTTTTGGAAAGGAGATGTTCTAGTCAAAAAGTTAGAAAAAATAATAGCTGAAAAAGATAATTGGTTAGTTATTATTTAGGAAAAGTCTTGGGGAGAGGTGTTGGGAAGAACTGCATGTAATATTAATTAGAACACCCATATTTTTGTAAATAAAAGATTTTAGCTAGAAAAGTTAAAAAAAGGTATTTAATTAGTTATTATTTAGGAGAATTTTTGGTTAGACAGCGTGTAATATATTGAGAAAATATTGTATTTTGTTTTTCTTTATAATCAAGTAAAATAACTAAGTAAAATAACTAAGAGTAATAAAGTAAAACAATTAAATACCAATAATAAATATTTAAGTAAGAATAATTAAGTAAGGAAAAAAAGTTTGAAAATTGGAGATTTTAGTTAAAAAATACAGAAAAGATATTACGCTTTAGCTAAAAAGAGTAATAAATTAGTTATTAGTAATTATAATTTTGTTGGTTTATTTCATTAAATAGAATGGCCCGTGATATTTTTGGAAAGTAGATGTTCTAGTCAAAAAGTTAGAAAAGATATGTGTTTTTGCTGAAAAGGTAACTGGTTAGTTATTAGGAACTATTAATTATCCTTACTTAAAAATTTATTATTGGTAAAAACATGTAATTCTATTTTATAAAATAAAATAATGATATGATTAAAAAAAATCAAGTTTGAAAATGAGATATTTTAGTTAGAAAATATAGAAAATATATTACTTTTTAGCTGGAAAAGATAATTAGTTAGTTATTAGTAACTATGATATTATTAGTTTATTTCGTTAATTAGAATGATCATATTTTTAGAAAGAAGGTAGAAAAATTAGAAAGTAATTGGTTAGTTATCAAAAAACAGATACCAAAACTTTCAATTGAGAAAAGATTGTGTTTTGTTTTTTTAATAATTAAGGGTAATGAAGTAAAATAATTAAATAAGGTAAATACTGTACTGTACGCTACCGTACCAAAATTTTTAATATTTCATCTTTTATAATATAGTACTGATTAGTTTTGAAATGGTGCTTTAAAAAGAACTAGCACACTAACCCGTGCGAGGCACGGGTCATTTTCTAGAAATTGAAGTAAATTTATTTATTTTTATGATTTGAAGAATATATGTGGGCACTATTGCATAATTTCCGTTAAAACATGTTTGTTATAATGTCCCAATTTTGTTTTACAGAAAATTTGGTTTACTTATTCAGATAAGCACTCAAAATAAGATTCTTCGTGTCATATAAATGTGTTGGACATAGTATGTGTTGGGTATAGTATAACACATTTACATCAATTTACACAAATTTATGTCACAAGTAAAAAAAAATCTAGTAATTTGTTATTATAATAAATTTGGGTAAAAGAATATAAAATTTAAATAATAAGTGGGGTTTTCGGCTTAATTATTCTTGGTGTTTTTCATCACTACAAATCAATTTTTGGAATGGTACTTTTTAATATTTTATAGTTATTTTTATTGCCATTCTTTCATAAATAATCTAGTCAATACATAAGAGGGAGGAATAAAGTTATTTTGATTTCTTTCTCTTCTAAGGTATATTTAAGAATACAATCATAAAATAAATGAGTAGTACAAAAATGACATATTTATTCATATACCAGTTATAATTTTGACAACTTAAAAACATATTATTTACCCACGTAATGTTTCACAATAAAGATATTGTTCAATTAGTATGTAAAAAACTAATTGCATATTTTAAAATTTTATCTTTTTAACAAATTATTTTAACTAACTCGGGGTATATAATGTGATTAATCGATCATAATATTTTGTGTGTGTGCATGCTATGTAATATCCTATTTTCTAAGATATTTGTTAACTTGACTGTATTTTTTAATCCTTGTTATAATTTATTTTGAATATTTTAATATTCTTTCCAACCAAAGTTTTTTTATGTGTATTATCCGATTTTTTTATGAAAATATTAGTAATCTTTATTAGAACATTAAAATTTTACTAATGATAATGGCGAGAGAGGAAGAGAGGAGAGAGAATATTGAGTGGAAGAAATCAAAGCTTCCAAGATCAAGCTCGGTGGATACAATAGGTAGCAGGTTTTCCATAGATGAGGAATGGTGGAGTAACCGTTATCCATCTATTCAAGAAAGCAAGAAGAATTGGGAAAGAAAATTTAAATATTGGGACAAAAAGGAACTTAATAACTATGGACCAGGTGACAAGCATGTCGAGAATCAACTGAAGCCCAAAGTAATTGATTACAACTCAAGGGGGGAAGTGAGGATAAGGCTAGCGGAGGACTCGCCATGGAATGACAGAAAAGAGGAAGAACATTTGAGAAATGTGCTGCTCATGTCTTGGAATCTTTCAAATAAGAAAAATGGACAAACTTCAGAAATGCCAGGATTAAAGGACTCAAAAGACCAACAAGGAGAAATAAAAGGTGTTGCAGATGAAGTATTGCTTAAAGATTTCATCCTCAAGCATCAAAGTTGGGTGGAAGAAGACGTCCTACAAAGTGTTCGACAAAATGTCAACTCAGATATTAACAGAGCATTGGACCAAATTCATCAGAATTCACTCTCAACATACTTCAGTAGAGAAAAGGAAGGTACTACTCGCGAGGTTGATCAAAATAAGGTACTTATGGATTTTATTACTAATCATAGGAACTTTGTTGAAAAAGGGGTAATGTTGGATGCATCTAAGGGAGATGATAACGCGATAAACCTAGCTTTGGGTCAAATACATCACAAGTCACTTAGCAATCTCTCAGACAATACATTGCATCACAAAACCTTTAAGGAGGTTCTGATAAAGGGCAGCTCTGACCAAATTGGTACAAGTAAAGTATCATCGCCACAGAAGTATACCAAACCCTCTAATCAAGGGGTTTTCATTAGCAAGACTCTTTTCATTTCGGGCTTTGCTGAAGATACACAGCTTAGAGATTTATGGCAGTTGTTCAAAAGGGTGGGAACCATAAAGGACATCATATTACCAAAAAAGAGAGACAAAAATCACAAAAGATATGGGTTCGTGAAAACTACAAGTGTTGACACGGCAAGACTTATGATCAACAAACTAAATGGAACTAATCTTGGAAAGGGGAGGATTTATGTCACCTCAGCAAGAGCAAGAAAGGAAAAAACAAGAGAACCTCCTGTTACAATCGAAGCTCCAAAAAACATTCCTAGTCCCCCTCCGAGACCTCCGTTAATCAGAAAACCTAATGTTGTCCAAGGTGAGTCCGAGAGGGTGAAGAGATCAGAATCGAAAACCTCAAATTCCATGAGGCCAGATGAGAGTAAGCCACTAATTCTGCAAGTAAATAATGCCTTTACAAATGATCTTTCTAGTAGCTATATAGTAGAGACTGTAAACAAGGAAAGAGTGGAAACAGTGCAAATGATAGTGGAAGGACTGGGATTCAAGGAAACTATCATAAGAGGGATTACTAGCAGTCGTTTTATCTTTCATTTCCCAAGTGAAGAATCTCTGTCCAAGCAAGACTTGGATTTTTTAGAAATAGGATTCACTTCAATTCGTAAAGCGAATTGGGAAGATTTACAACCATCTAGGAAGACGTGGGTGGAGTGATGGGGACTGCCTATGGGTGCCTGGACAGAATCAAATTTCAAACAAATACTACAAATTTGGGGGAATATTGTGCATATATCTCCGTTTGTGGATGATGAGAATTGTTATGTGAATCCCAGAATACTGTTGGAAACCGAAACCACTCATAAAATAGAGTTCAAGAAGGTAACATGCATAAATGACAACTTGTTCAATATTACAGTCATAGAAACTTGGGGTCCAGACTGTGGTGATAGAAGCATGAAGGGTACAACTTGTCAAGAAAAGGGGGGTTTCTTTCAGGAAGAAAGCTATCAGGAGTTTGATGAGGAGGGCAAAGGTACGGTATTTGACTCAGAAGTAATCGGTAGGAATGCACATATTGCAGTTATGGATACAGAAGAACAATTCGATAATCCTCAAAGCACTGACATCAAAAATTCGCAGAAAGCAAACTCTATTGTAAACAGGGATGAGCCACAGGATATTCTTGAGCCCACTCTATCTCAAGAGTTGCCACAAATGGATAAGATAATCCCTACTACGGCAGTGGAGACACATGAGGAGAATGACTCGGATGTTACATCTAAATTCTCGGATGATAACCAGGAGAACTGGACTTGGAGATCAAAGGACTCTACGGAAGACGAAATTTCTCAGTTTTTATCAGAGTCGTCTCAGCTGGCATCTTATCTTGATGACAGCAATGGGCAAGATTTATCAGACAAAGCGGACTCTCAATTCTCATTAATGAAAGATTTGAAAGAACTAAGGATCAAGAGTAAGAGGGGAAGACCGAGAAAGCTACTGAGAAGCAAAGAGAATAAAGCCTTTAAGATACCAAATAGTAGAAGATTCGGAAAGAAGCAGGCCACAAAAGCTATGCCAACTCAAGTTCTTACCCACAAAGTGAATGAGGCAGAAGCAATACTAGAAACAGGCATACAATTAGGCTTAATTTTGGAGAAGAACAAGGAATCAGCCATTTCAGAAATTAAGAAGAGACTTAATGTCTAAATTCTTAAGGTTTTACTACTCCATTAGACTAGTTTGATGAATCATACAACCTTTGTAAGTTGGAATGTCAGAGGAGCATCGAATGATATAGCAAGAGCAAATATTCGATCAGTGGTATTAGAATCAAAAGCTTCCTTTCTTTGTATTCAGGAAACCAAATGTTTGGATTGGAATGAGAGAAAACTACAGTCTATAGGGCTGGGAGATTACATTGGCTGGATAGAAGTACCTCTGACAGGGCTTTCAGGAGGATTAATCTCGGTTTGGGACTTATCAGTCTTTTCAATATTTCGTACTATAAAGGCAAGGAACTGGATATGGGTTCAAGGCGAATGTGTATCTTCAAAAAAGGTCTTCTCTTGCATCAACATTTATGCTCCAACGGGCCTTCAAGGAAAAATACAGCTTTGGCAAGATCTTTCAAGCATTCTCCTTTCAAGTACCTCACTTCCAACAATGTTACTAGGGGACTTTAACAGTGTTTTGAACCAGAGAGAACGTCTAAACTGTCTATATGCAGCTTCAAACTCAATTTTGTTCTCGAATTTTATCCAGTCAAATAATTTAGTAGAAGCTCCTTTACTAAATTCCAGGTTCACTTGGTTTGGCCCAAAAGGAAAGCAGAGTAAACTGGACAGAGTCCTGGTAAACGAGGAATGGGCACTCTTGGGAAACTGGACGACAATTACGTTGAATAGGAGAAATTCACATCATAGACCACTTGTTACTAGATGCTCTACTCATAACTGGGGTCCTATTCCATTTAAATTCTTCAACTGTTGGCTTGAAGATGACAACTTGGTGGAACAATTGAAAGCTACTTGGAAAAATTCAAAAGACAACAACATTCAGTCCAAAATCAAGCTCATCAAATATCACACAAAGGTATGGAGGAAATCTACCTTTGGGGACCTAGACAATAGAATCAAGCTTTTAGAAGAGAAACAAGCAGAAGCTGATCAATCTGGGATGGACTGCAAGGGGAAGGAAGAGATAAAAGAAAACCTGGATGAACTATACAGAATTAAGGCTCTTGTTCTTTTCCAAAAATCCCGACTGCAATGGCAGCTTAAAGGTGAAAAAAACACAAAGTTTTTTCACAAAGCCATTCAAAGAAGACGAAGAGCAAATCAAATAGTGGGTGTACAGATAGAAAATGACTGGTGTGTCTCGCCAAACACGGTTAAAGCTGAATTCTTCAAGCATTTCAGTACGTTCTTTAAAAAGGACTTAAAGGATAGATTATTCAGTATAGGACCAGGATTGGTAAAACAACTATCATCAGCGGACAACTCTTGGCTAGTTAGCAGGTTTTCCATGGAGGAATTAGAATTTGCTCTTTCAAGTACAGAGTCATGCAAAGCCCCGGGCCCAGACGGATTAAATGCGGGAGTTCTTAAAAAACTTTGGCCATCCATAAAAGAGGAGGTTTTGGTCTTCTTCTCTAAATTTCATGATTCAGGATTTATCCCGGGTGGTCTAAACTCATCCTTTATTGCTCTTATTCCGAAAATAAAAGCTCTAGTTTGCACTACGGACTTCAGACCTATTAGTCTGATGAATGCTCTAATGAAACTGCTAACGAAGGTGCTGGCTACAAGATTAAAAGGGTAATGCCCATGCTGGTATCTGAGACCCAAACTGCATTCATCCAAAATCGCCAAATAACAGATTGTATCTTAATAGCAAGTGAGGTCTTTGCAGCTTTGAAAGCAAGGAAAGCTAAAGGGTTAATAATGAAGATAGATTTTGAAAAGGCATTCGACTCGGTGGATTGGGATTTCCTCCTTCAGGTTCTAGAAAGTATGAATTTCAATAAAAAGTGGATAATTTGGCTGAAATCTATTCTGTATACCTCTAGAATCTCTGTATTAGTTAATGGTTGCCCGACGGACGAATTCTCACCCTCCAGAGGTCTTAGGCAGGGGGACCCCTTATCCCCTCTTTTATTCAATATAATTGGGGAAACGTTGGCTATGCTGTTAGAGAAAGCACTGGATAAAGGAATTTTTCAGGGTGTCTCCCTACCTAATTCAACAATGGAACTATCTCATCTCCAATTCGCAGATGATGTGATCTTATTCATCAAGAATGACATTCGGGCAGTGCAAGGGGTAAAACGAGTGTTACAATGCTTTCAGCTATTATCTGGATTAAAAATAAATTTCCAAAAAAGTAATCTCTTTGGGTTCTGTGAAGACATAGAGACTCTGAATCAATGGGTTCCAGTTCTCGGGTGTCCGGTAGGGAGAGGAAATCTAAAATATCTTGGTGTAGAAATAGGGCAGTCCCCCAAGTCAATATCGTATTGGACTCCTCTTATTTCAAGAGTGGAAAATAAGCTTCTTAGTTGGAAATCAGAATCAATATCAATGGCAGGTAGATTAACACTTCTCAAAGCGGTACTAGACAGCATGTCGGTATACTGGTTCTCCCTCTTCCAAATTCCGGCCACCATCGTCGAGCAATTAGAGAAACTAAGGAGACAATTCCTATGGGGCCACTCTCCAGTATGAAATGGACAACACAAGAAAATGCATCTAATTGGGTGGAATAAAATTTGTCAACCAAAGCATATTGGAGGGCTAGGTCTGCAATCTTTGAAAACGAGAAACCTGACTATGCTTGCCAAATGGCTGTGGAGAAGCTATTCGGAAAGATCAGCTTGGTGGAACAAGGTTCTTGTTAGCAAGTATGGTGCGTTGTTTAACTATGACTGGGGGAATATGGAAATTAAGAAAGAGTTTTCGTATCCCATCCAGAGTGTTATTCGAGCAAGCACAAATAGTGAATTAGCCCCACTAGTGAACAGAATTATGTTTAGGTGGGTCCTTCAGAATGGAGAGATGGTGTTTTTCTGGGAGAATTGCTGGCTCCCGGATGGACCGTTAATGTTACTGATCCCAAGATTATACCGTATCTCAAACACAAGTCATATCACAGTTAAGGAATTCCTTTTCAAATGGCTTAATAGAACAGATCCATCCATTGTCCTGTGGAAAAGAAACTTGCATCGAAGAGAGGAAGAAGACCTTTATACTCTGTCATTGATAGTCTCGTCCATCTCTCTAACGACAAAAAAGGATTCGCTTACATGGTTGGCAAATAAGGGGTCTTAGCACAAAAGAGTGTGGAGTTATTTTGCATCAAGGCTTCAATCATAATCGTATCCCAAATGAAATTTGGAATCTAATTTGGCATGCTAAGGTTCCTCCAAAGATTTTGATATTCTTATGGAAAATCCAATGTAATAGCATTCCTACGGCTCTACTACTCAGTCATAGAATCCAGAATTTCAGCCAGGGTCCCTTGTGCACCTGGTGTAGGCGTGAAGAAGAGACAATTCAACACTTATTTTGGGACTGTTTGATTGCAAGATGGGCATGGGATTTCGTAGGTAAATGGTGGAATGTCACAAACAAATTAAATTCCATCCAGCAATTCTCCTTACTGGAAGTCTTTAAAATCCATAAAAATAGGCAGCTGCGAAAATTCTGGATCATTGTGGTGGCCGCTGCGTGCTGGACAATTTGGCTTGCAAGAAATGATTTTGCTTTTAAAAACTCAAGAATTGACAGAGAAGCTATGGAATTTTTGATTTTTACTAGGGTCAACAAATGGGGTGTGGCGTCTCAGTTAATAAGTTTTAGTAATGACGCTCTTTGGAGAGTAAACCCACAGGGATCAATAGCAATTCATTTTCATTCTCTTTCGGAATCCTACTGGAAATACAAATTTGAGCAGTTTGAGGTGGTTTGCGCAGTGGATGGGGCCTGGGGCCCATCACCTTCGGGTCATTTTGGAGGTGGGATAGGAGGTAATATAAAAGAAAGGAAAGGGCAAATACGTTATGTATTTTTAGGGCCTTGCTCAGCAAATAATAGTACAGAGGCTGAACTAAATTCGATTCTGCATGTAGTAGAAATATGGTTAGAGGGGCACTTCACTTCAAAGAAATTGGTAGTGTGCTCGGACTCTAGGGAAGTAATAAATCTCTGCAAAATGGGTTTCTTTAAAGGCTTCCCAATACAAGTCAAGAATCGTAATGTATCCTCTATCTTCAAAGAGCACATCCAATTAGACTATGTTCCAAAGGATCTTAACACGGAGGCAGACAGTTTAGCATTGAATGGATTATGTAAACCAATAGTACACTCAGTGTGGGTCGGTCGAGTTTTCTGAAATCCTAAGGACTATTCTGCAATGTTATCAGTCCTCAAGCTCCAGTATGTTCAATGCAAAATTTCTGGGGTCTGTCGCTTGTAAGAGTTTTTATCAGGATTCATTTGTGTATTTTTGCGGAAATGGAGTTATTTGCAGGGCTAGTTATGTTGCATGTGATAATAGTGCAGTGCAACAACCTTTGTTGTTTGCATTGTGCTTGTTATTTGCACTATGCTTATCAGAATTCTTGTAAGGACTGGTGGTTGTGGGTGCGGATTTATGTGACAACTGGTTCTCCTGTTCTTAGGAATCTTTCTGGTGGAGTGTTTTATGTACCACCTGGTGTTAGTATAAACTCGAATCCTCACATTGGATTGTGTCTAGGGGCTGCTGTTAGAAGATGCAGGTGGGTTTCTTGGTATTTTTGCTTGAGGTTGCCAGAAATTTTACATCAACATCCTGCCAAGATTGCTACTTTGTACGTATGGTTTGGTGACCCTCCCTTGAGTGGTGCTTTTTGGATCAAAGTCCTGGTCAGATTCCAGGCATGTTCGGCTCCCTTCAAGACCTTATGAATAGCAAAATGGGCCTTGGTTGGCCTTTCCAGGACAGAGTCATGCAGGAGAACTTTGGCCTTGGCGAAATTTTGGATTCTCCTTCAGCTTAATCTATCCCTGGACCATCTCCTTCTGATTCAGTAGTAGTACTAGAAGCATTTAAGTAGAAATTTTAGGTCTGTGCTGTACTAGTTTCCTTCTTCCTGTTGCTTGTTGCTTTCCAGTACTTAGGTCTATGGACCTTCTGTTTCGTGTTTCCCAGGCTTGTCCTGCTTCTAGTTTCAATGAAATTATTGGTTTTACAAAAAAAAAATATATGAACTGATTCCTATATCTTGTATTAATATATATTATATGATCTTTTTTCAAGGAAATTTATCTTTCTCAACTTATCTGCATGATTCATTTTTTTTAACTTTTGTACTATCTAACATTTTTAAAGATCTCATCTTTTAATTAAATATTATTATGTAAAAATATTAAATATATTGTAGTTAATATTATATGTAAGAAATGTTTAATTTATTGAAAATAATCCAATTTACATCACGTGATATAATTATCAAATTTTTAAATTAGTTGTATATATAATCACGTACCATGTTTTGTAAACTAAAATACAAAATTTTAAAAGTACTAATGTGAATCACCTTTATCTTTTGATCAAAAATTAAAATAGTAATAAAAATAGAATAAATAAGAGGTCGAATTTATTTAAAAAAATTTAACTAAAAACCAAAAATATGCGTTGTATAATGATCAGAAGGATGAATTGTTTAGACGAGGTTAATGATTCAATTCACAACAAAGACAAACTAACTCATTTAGAATAAGAGAGTGGAATAAAATTTTAAAATTAGTGTATATAATTACGACCATATTTTGAAAAGTAAAATTTTAAATTTTGAAACTAATATTTGTCATTATTATTTTTACTCATAAGTTAAACGAATAGTAAATACAGGATAATAGAGGTCGAACTTATGTAAAAATAATTTTAACTGCATACCAAAAAACATAATGTAGCATAATGGTTTGGAAGAAAAAATATATAGAGGAGGTTGTTGGTTCAGTTCCCCACAAACACAAAATTACTTATTTTTTCTCTTCAAATAATGGAGTGGCAAATCAATGTAATTTTGTACTCCCTCCGTCCCTTTTGATTCTTAACATTTTTTCACACTTTCTGACACGCATTTCAAGATGCATTTTAAGGATAGTTCCATAACTTATTTTTAAAATTTTCTTTTTTGTATAAAAATTTAAACATTAAATTTTTATACAAAAAAAGTAAATTTTAAAAATAAGTCATGAAACTATCTTTAAAATACACCTTAAAATGCGTGTTGAACACCCCTTTTCAAATGTTAAGAACTCATGGGGACGGAGGGAGTAATATATAAGGGTAAATCGTAATTTCAGAGGGGTTTATTGGCTCAAAATGCCCCTAAAATATTCCCTTGTTCTCCTATTATATATAGAAGAAGATGACTTATTAATTTATATAACATCTAAGATCATACTTTTTAATTCATCTTACGTTATTTTTAGTATGTGTTATTAGTCTATCATAATATATATTTTGAAATCCTAAATTTTAAGAAGGTCATTTTTAACTCAAATTCAATTATGTATTAAAATTGATTCAAGTCTAAATGAGTGTTCGAACAAAAATCTCTATTTAACTCACATATTTACATTTTTATAAATCTAAAGAATATATGTAATGCAATTATAATATTTTCCAAAATGTAATCACATTTTTGATTTCATTGAAATATAATTCTATTTATGATTTCAGTAATCTAATAATTATAATTACAATGAAACGAATGTTAGCAAATTCAATTTTTTTTTTATCTAATCTTAGTTATATTTATGTATAATTTAGAGTTTTATTTTCTATAAATAATAAATTCAACAATTTATTTACTCAAAAGGTAAGAATAGAAAAAGAAAAATAAGATAATAAAAGAACATGTGGCTTATCTAATAATATTTTAAAAATAAACACAACAATCATAATAGCACAACGGTTATGTTATGAACTTTGTACTTGGAAGTTATGGGTTCGATTCCTACAAGCAACATAAATTTAATTGTTTTTTACATTAATTACAGGGGAATGGCATTTTTGTAGTTTCTCAAAAAATAAGGGCAAAATGGTAATTTCACAGACATTTTTTAGGCACTTTTTGCCCTTGTGTCACCCTATAATATATAGTAATGGATAGATAATAGATGTGCAAAGGATGCAGGTCAATTTTATATGTCTTGTTTCCTTTTCCTTGTCAGTTATTTTTTTCTTGTTCCAAGTAATTTATTAAAAAATTGAGATAATTTAGAAATATTAAATAAATGGCTTCTGAATGATTTCTTTTCTATTTCGAATATATAAATATAAATTTGACTTTTTCTTCGCTACAAATTGAAAATCTTTTCTATTTCAAAGATGTTAAAAAAGGAATTTGTTAACTCGAATAACTTGTAGAAGGGGGGTTGAATACAAGTTATGTAATCGTGTCTGATTTTTTCTCGAATAAATAAACAAGAACAAACGAATAAATCAAACTTGTTTGTATTAATAGATCAAATACAAACTCTACCAAAGGTGTACACAAACCTTTAACAGTTGCTGACAATACAAATCTCCCTCTCTGTTTGTTCACTCGTATACTCACGATTATCACAAATCTCACACTAAGCTCACGCTTTTTACAATGATATAGAGAGAGTATTTATAATGCTACCTATCAACTAATAACAGAAATATATAATCTATACATGACAATGTTCTGCCGTCCAGTTGATAGTTTCCATCAATAGAAAATTCTTTCCTTCATGATACCTTCTTGCTTGTTCTCCAAAACAACGATCCTATTTTATAGCACTTGCCAGTTTCTGTAGCATCCATAATGACATCATCAGTAACACGACTGATATCAGGATTCCACCTTGCATCAGGATTCGACATCCATCAGTATTTGACTTGGCGTATCAGGATTTGATCTCAGTTCCTGACATTTAGTCCTTGATGCACTGTTGTTCCTGACTAAACTCTACAGATTACTGTCTAACATATATATCCTATACAAAGTACTGTATCCTTTATAAGATCAGGATTTACAAGAAGTATTTGCAAATTCTATTCTTAACATCACAACTCATGAATTATTCCTAACAATCTCCCCCTATTTATGCTTTAGAATCTGAAGCATAAATCTAAGTTGTAGATGTCAAAACATATAACAATACAGTCAGAATAGAATTTATGAATGTAAGTTCCATGAAGTTAAGTTCCTCCTTCTTCAAATGTAGACATAGTATCTAGTACTTAGAAGAAAGAATTTAACTATTTGATGCTTCCACTTCCCTGCTGAGATTTACCTCTGTCACTTTTTGATCCTTTATCTCCCCTAGTCTGTTTGCTTTCCCCAGTCTGTTGCCTTTGAATTGTTTTAATCTCCCCCTTTTTGACATCAGCAACATTTAGTCCAAGAGATTCAGTAACAGAACAAATGAGATTCATCAGAACTGCTTTATTTTCCATAATAGTGACTTGGTTATCTTCAAGTGTTTGAAGTCTTGATTAAATAGAAATTTGAGATTTCTGAATATCCTTTAGAATTCCAGAATTAACTTCAAAGTTGGAAGTGTTTGTTGTATCTTCAGACTCAGATGTCGAAATAACTTTATCTTCAATTCTTGTAGAAGAAGCTGCCTGTGTAGCATGATCTACTGAAGTAGAATGATATTCAAGTAATAATACTCGAGTAGAAGTACAAACACCTTCATCTTTCTGATCTGAAGCTGAAATATGATCATCCTGTCCTACACCAGTATTCTATGTACTAACATCTACAAATCCTGACTCATCCTGATAGTGATCAGAAACTGTTGATGTCTCAATTCTTACTGATATTGGAAGTACATACAAAGGAATACAAGGATCATTAGGAATATCTTCTGGTACAAGTGGAGTAAAAGATTGTCTTAGCCTTTCACCTCTTCTGTTGATGATTTGTGCAAGCCTTTCTTTCTGTTTCTGAGCTTTAACTTCTGGCTTTGCATTGTGCTTTGCTAAGTCATTCTTCTCATACATCTTGATAAAAGAATAAGTACCAGCATCCATACCAAGATTTTCAGACCAAGATTCAGGAAAAACCTGATCCCAGAAATCAAACGATGGTGGTTTCCTAATTTTCTCTCCCTCACAATGGAGTTGATCATCCATACTCTCATTCTCACTTTGACTATCTAAAGTCAACACTCTTTCTACCTTTCCTTTTTCCTGGTCAGGAGCCAGCCTCTCTATTTGTGGATCTATGTCCATCTTTTCAAATGTATCACTCAAATTTGGATAAGTGCTCTCATGACCTACAGAAAAATAGGGGTTAGAAGAAGTTTTTATACCTGAACTCACATGGAGAGAGGGTTCTTCATATGGCAAGGGGCTTGAGGTTTTCTCCATGAAGTGAGCTACCATAGTCTCTGAACCCTTACAAACATCTACTTTCTTTCCAGAGACTACAGGCTCCAGTATACCACTTTCAGGGTCTACACTAGACTCTGATGCCTTCAGTAACACTTCATTAGGCACCAAAACCTGTTTGTCACCGTCTTCAAGTGTTGTTTGCTGAGACACACCCTCAAGGTGGATAGACTCTGAATGAATAATTTTTGTTTGATCTTCATGAAAATCAATCAAAGTCATTCCTCCCATATCATAGGGTATCTCACATACAGTTTCAGTCATCATAGAAGACCTTTCAGTATCAGCAATCAAAGTTCCTGAGTCATCCAACCTCTGACTAGATGGTTCTTGTGTTGCAGTGACTGTGATCTGATCTATCCTACTATTCACCACTGGTGCAATAGTATCTCCTGTTGACTGCATTCCACTACTACCTACTACCTCCTTTTGTTCACCTTTAGCTGGAGCATCTTCAATAATGAAATCTTTGTGAAACAAATATGTATGAAGTGATTGAAGTGCACCATGCTTTGAAAGTCCAAACTTCTTTCTCAATTCACTCCTGATTGATTGATAGAAAATCATCTTCATAAGATCCAGTCTTTCATTTAGAAATGCATATGCCTCAGGATGAAAAAAGTTTTGGTACTCTTTCAATCAAAAAGTTTAGAACAGGCCTGGAGAGCTTGACTTTTATAGAAATAACTTTCATGGCCAGTCTGTATGTTAATGTAGTTTCCCAACTTGAATCAATGTCAAGATCTCTCTTGTCAATTGTTGACTCAGATACAGCTTTATTTGAAGAGACCTGCATGATGTTAGTTGGACTAGACTCTGTGTGTGTAGGTGACAAATGAATCTTTCTCCTTGTTCTCCTGGTATAGTGAGCAACAAATTTATCTTGAGAAGACTTAAGAGGTGTAGACACAGAAGTGATCTTGGGATGAGATCCTTTTTCAATAGACACAGCCTTTTGAGAGACAATATCCAGTAACTGTTTTCCCTTTTTGAGAACTATAGTCTTTTGGGAGACTGCAGCCTGGCTGTGACTAGGTTTTTCATTTCTTTGTCCTAACTTAGAAAGTTGAATTGCAGCCTTCAATTCTGCTCTCTCAGCAAGAGACATATTATCATCATCTTCACTAGAACTACTACTATAAACAACAAATCTTCTCTTCTTTAAAACTAATGTCTTTTGAGAAACACCAAAGGTTGGTTTCTTTTACAATAGGCTGTGGATCAAAACTTGGTTCTAGAATTATTTCAGAGATTATAATGTTTTGGGTTACTTGGGTAGACACAGGGGGGTTCTCCTCCAAATGAGATTCCTGAGTCATTTCACCACCAAAGAAAGAAGAGTTATAGAGATTAGGAAGATGAGTTCTTAGAAGTACATGAACATGTTATGGATAGTGTATTGCAGGTATTTCATCTAGATTTTTTCCACTGTCCTTCTTTGTAATGTCAGAGAAAATTCTCTTTTGCTGTACATAAGAAGAAACACAATGTTCTCTACCAAATCTAGTTTCAACATCAGGAATAAAATGGTTAATAAATAATTGCATAAATCTGTGATAATAAACCATTTTCCTGTCATGACCTCTTGATCCAAGTTTGATACACATCTGACTTAAGATAATGTTACCAAAATTAATTACTCTGTCATAAAGCAAACCATACGCAATGTGAGATGTAACAGCAGTAATTTGTTGAAAAGAACTACATTTACCAGTAAAACATTTAGCTAATTAGTTAAAGAAGAAAGACCATTCTTTCCTAAGAAAGGATCTATTTAACTGGCTCATGTTATCAAGAGGTCCAATGTAACCTAATTCAGATAACATAGTTCTTACATTATCATCAGATGGTACATTCTCAAAATTCATACTAACAAGTAAGTGAAGTACTGAATTAACAACAGATTCAGTAATATCAAATGAGTCTTATCCTAAGTGTAGAACAAACTTACCTGATTGACTCTGAGTAGAATCAATTACCTTAGCATTCTCCCAGGCTTGTGAAACAACTGCTTGATTAATCTGTGGAGATGCTGTCAAGGCATAACTTAATAGTCCTGCCGCCATAAAGTCCATAATTGGGTGAAAATCAGTTGACACCCCTTCCTTGTTAGTAATTGCTGTAACATGATTATTCATCATAAAATCAAAGTCACCAAACTTGAAAGCTACTGATTTGGGTAGTCTTCTTTGAGCTGCCATTTTGATCTGAAAAGGACTTGAGAAATCTTTGAAATTGATTAGTGATTTTGAGAACTCGAGAGTGCTTTTGCTTTAGAAAAGATGAAATTAGAGAAAGCAATAAACAATTAGAGTTTCAAAACAAGTGTATTTCAATAATCCTTCAGACCCACTATCCCATGTTGACACGTAGGTTGACAGGTGTCAGTCCATGAAAAATGCAGTTACCCATGATTTTTGGAAAATAAAATCCAAATTCAATTAAATAAATCAGGGTATAATTAAGATAAAAATCAATACTGATCAGCTTTCTTTCCTGATGTGATCTTCTCACCAAGATAATCACAAATTTCAATGTGATTTATAAATAATGATATTCACAAATCCTGATGATCACACTTGTATTCCTGATCAATATCATCCTGATTCCAGAGACTAAATGGAGTTTCCATGTGGCATTTTCTTTTATCTGAAAAATAAATAAACAATAATCTGAACAAAATCAATTGGTTAGATACGTTTAACATTTCTTGAAAATATAAGAAATACAGTCATGCGCAATAATAATGACTGACTGCATTGATAATTTCCAAATGACTGTTCAGCTTTCCACGTCTTTCTATAAAACAACTAACGTCTTATGCCATTCTTCACTCCAAAAACCATCCAAGGTTTCTCTGTAAAAACAACACCTTTCTTTTCCAATGGCTTTCAATCCAAATATCCACATGAACCCAAATTTTCGTTTCATTTCTTCTGAGGAGTTCTCTGCTCTTGATGATCAGAAGCAAGTGGGCTATCTTTTAGAAGAGATGACTTTTCTCATCGAGTTAGATATAACTGATATTAACCCAAATGATATCCAAAAGTCTCCTCTAAAACATCTACCAGTTGAACAAAATCTCCCTCTAATCTCTTCACACCTTCAGGATGAAAAATTTGGTGAAGAGTCTGGGGTTGATCTTGATGGAGATGCTACCATCAGTCCTCAGTAAACATGGGGTTGTTGAGTCAGCTGCTCTCATTCAAGTCGGTTCTTACCACTTGAAATTGCTCAAAGAATTAATTCAAGAGCAGATGAGACTCTTCGTATCCCCCAAATGGATTTTGGCATGTTCCTCGTCCTCTATCTCAGATGCATGAAGAAGCAATATCCAATAGCCATTACATTAGACATGAATAGAATTATCAGTAAAAATTAGACAACAAAAAATTTGTATTTCATTTCCATGTATGTAATGATTTTGATTAATGAAAACACAAGTTTCCTTATTATCTACTTGTCTATTGTTGTTTATTGAACTGATCTGAAAATAGTATAAACCATCAGTATGCATGTATTAACACTTGCTAGCATAGACTTAACAAAACTCAGAATTGGACCACTGCATGAAATGAACTTCAGGATTTGAAACACTAAGACACACAAATTTCACAATCCTGATACTGACGATACAATCCTGAAGTCAATACTGATGACGTCAGCAACCTGATAGCAATCCTGATTCTGATGTTTATTAATAAGTCTATCATACTGAAATTTATCAAAGTAAAATATTACAGCTTAAGCATTTAACTATCAAATATAGATCCTGACAAAAATATCAAGTGTATAAGCTGAAACAACATACCTTGCTACTTTTGCAGATGTTAAAGGTCTAGAAATTTAACATTCCTAACTCACTAACCAATCTAATGAATGTAGCCTCATCAAGTGGTTTAGTTAGAATATCTGCAAGTTGTTTGTCAGTAGGAACAAAATGAAGTTCCACAGTACCATTCTCAATATGTTCTCTAATAAAATGATACCTGGCATCAATGTGCTTAGTCCTTGAATGTTGAACTGGATTTTCTGTAATTTTAATAGCACTTGTATTATCACAAAACATATGAATATAACTAAGTGTCATACCATAATCCATCAACTGATTTCTTATCTAAAGGAGCTGTGCACAACAACTTCCTGCTGCAATATACTCAGCTTCTGCAGTTGAGGTTGAAACTGATTGTTGCTTCTTGCTTGCCCAAGAAATCAATCCGTTTCCCAAGAATTGACATGTACATGTAGTGCTTTTCCTGCCTATTTTACACCCTACATAATCAGAGTCTGAATAGCCATTTAGTGAGAAATTAGATTCTCTAGGATACCACAAACCAAGGCTTGGAGTTCCCTTGAGATATCTAAATATCCTCTTCACAGCAATTAAGTGAGATTCCTTAGGATCACTTTGGAATCTAGCACATAAACAGGTAGAAAACATTACATCTGGTCTACTTGCAGTTAAATATAATAGTGAGCCTATCATGCCTCTATAACTAGTGTTATCAACACTCTTTCCCTTAGGATCAGAGTCTAGCTTAGTGGCTGTTGCCATGGGTGTTTTTGCAGTTGCACAATCTTGAAAGTCAAACCTTTTTAAAAGATCTTTAATATACTTACACTGACTAATGAAAATACCAGTCTCAGTCTGTTTGGCCTGCAAGCCTAAAAAATAATTTAGCTCACCCATCATGCTCATCTGATACTTAGACTGCATAAGCTTTCTAAAATTAGCACACAACTTTTCATTAGTAGAACCAAATATGATGTCATCAACATAAACTTAAACTAAAAGCATATCACCTTTAACTTTTTTAAAGAAAAGAGTTTTGTCAATTTTACCTCTTGTGTAGCCATTTTCAAGAAGAAATTTAGACAAAGTTTCATACCATGCTCTAGGTGCTTGCTTTAGTCCATAGAGTGCCTTGTCAAGTTTGTAGACATGATTTGGAAATTTTGACAAAACCAGGTGGTTGCTCCACATACACTTCCTCATCAAGTTTGCCATTTAGAAAAGCACTCTTTACATCCATCTGGTATACCTTGAACTTTGAATGTGCTGCAAATGCAAGAAACATCCTGATTGCTTCCAATCTTGCTACAGGGGCAAAGGTTTCATCATCATCACTTCCTTCTTCCTGAGAATAACCCTTGGCCACCAGTCTTGCTTTGTTTCTCACAATCATACCAGATTCATCTAGCTTATTTCTGAAAACCCATTTTGCACCAACAATAGATCTATCTTTAGGTCTTGGTACTAATTTCCAGACTTTGTTCCTCTCAAACTCATTTAATTCTTCCTACATTGCAATTACCCAATCAGGATCCTGTAAGGCTTCTTCAACCTTCTTAGGCTCATTCTTTGAGAGAAAACAACTATGCAAGCATTCATTCTGAACTGATCTTCTAGTCCGAACACCACTATTTGGATCACCAATTATCAAATCTTCAGTATGATCCCTTGTCCATTTTCTAACAGGTGGTAGATTGTTCCTGCTAGACTCTCCCCCTAAGTTAGTGGTATTTCTTGTAGAAGAACTTTCTCCGCCTTCAAAAGCTCCCCCTTGATCAGTAGAATCAGTAGATTCCATACTGCTGCCAGTACCTGAACTTCCTTCACTAGTCCCTGAAGTGTCAGTTCCTGATGGAGTAGTCTGCTCCTGACTGGTACTATGTTATCTTTGAGGAGTAATAGACATCTCTTCTGGAGAACTTTCTTCATCACTAGAGAGAATCTCAGAATCCTTAAGATTTTCAAATTCCAATTTGTCATGACTTTCATCAGTTTGCAAAATTCCAAATTTATTTTCATCAAATGCAACATGAATTGATTCCATAACAATATGAGTTCTGAGATTATAAACTTTGAAGGCCTTTGATGTTGAATATCCTAGAAAGATTGCTTCATCCGATTTGGCTTCAAATTTTCCTAGCTGTTCTGGATGAACTTTCAGGACATAGCAATTGCATCCAAAAATGTGAAAATATTTCACACTTGGTTACTTTCCTTTAATCATCTCATAGGGAGTCTTTCCATGACTGTTCACCAAGGTGCAATTTTGAATAAAACATGCAGTGTTAACAGCTTCTGCTCAGAAATAGGTTGGAAGCTTTGCATTTGCAAGCATGGTTCTAGCTGCCTCTATGAGAGTTCTGTTCTTTCTTTCCACCACACCATTTTGTTGAGGTGTTCCAGGTATAGAAAATTGTTGAGTAATTCCTTTGTCTGCACAATACTCCTCCATGGTAGAATTCTTGAATTCAGTACCATTGTCACTCCTTAGTATTTTAACTTTATACTTGGAGCTATTTTCAATATTTTTGACAAGTTCAATGATTTGCTGAGGAGCTTCATCTTTCTTGTGGATAAAGAACACCCATGTGAACCTTGTGTAGTCATCTACTATTACTAGAGCATATCTTTTCTTACTGATTGACATAATGTTTACTGGACCAAATAAATCAAGATGCAGTATGTGAAATGGTTCAGTAATTGAATTTTCTTTCTTGCTCTTAAAAGTAGTTCTTCTCTGTTTACCAAGTTGACAAGCATCACAAAGTCCATCTTGCACATAATTTGCCTGAGGTAGGCCTCTCACTAGATTGTACTTAACAAGTTGATTAATCTTCTTGAAGTTGAGATGTGAGAGCTTCTTGTGCCAATTCCAGCTTTCTTCATTTGATTCTTTACTATAAAGACATCTAACAATTCCTTTAGATGTGTCACTTAAGCTGGTTCATAAATGTTACCATGTCTCTGACCAGTTAGAACGATGTCTCCATTCTCTATATTCAAGACTTTACATCCTTCTCTGTCAAAGATTGATTGGTAACCTTTATCACCCAGTTGACTTATGCTTAAAAGTGTGTGTTTCAAGCCTTTAACTAGTGCTACATTTTCTATGATGACATTTCCCAAAACAATTGAGCCATATCCCAGAGTTTCTCCTTTGTTGCCATCTCCAAAAGATATTACTGGGCTAGCTTTCCTCTCAAAATCTGTAAGCAGGGACTTCTTTCCGACTTTATGTCCAGAGCATCCACTGTCCAACATAATTGAATGCTTCCTTCCTGTGCCTTGCAAACAAAAAGTAACTAGTTAGAATTATTTGGGACCCAACCTAGATTGGATCCTTTCTTACTAGATTTAGAAACAATAGGCTTTGAAGATTTTGCTTTTGAGTTTCCTGTTGCAGAGTCACTCTTAGACTCTGATTTCACAAACTGTTTGTGACTAGGAGTTTCAGATTTCAGAGAATAATAGTTATAATACAGCTCATGATATTCTCTACACATATAAATGGAATGAAGTAAACTACCACAATGATAACAAGCTTTTTGTGGTTGGTATTGAATTTTCTGAGTCTTGGGGAATCTAGACTCAGTTTTCCAAGAAGGTTTTTGATTACAGTCTAGGGCCAAATGATTATGATTTCCATATTTAAAGCATTTTTTCTAGGTACATCAGGTACATTCTTGTAGTTATTCTCTTTGTTAATATCTTCTTTTCCATTCCTGTTTCTCTTGATCTTGTTAGACTCTGATAGACCTTCTAGTCTCTGTTTTAGCTGAGATTTAGATAGAAAGCCTATATTGACATTCTTAGGTTTTTCTAACACTCTTTCATCTGAACTACTTTTGTTAATTCTTTTGTATACAATAGGGGTACCATTAGAATCAACAAACTTAACATGTTTAGGTTCAGAAACTATCTTCTTACCTTCAGATTTAGATGTGCTAGCTTCTACTTTTCTATCATCAGTGACAATAGCTACTTCATTAGCCTTGTCATAACCTAAGCCATTAACCTTACCAAGATTTTGATTGTTAATAATGTCATGAGTCTTCTTACAAGAGGTATTCCAAGTGTGAAGCCTCTCTCTCTCTCTCTCTCTCTCTCTCTCTCTCTCTCTCCCTCTCTCTTCCTCTAGTTCTTTTCTGACATAGTCATAAGCCTCAAGAATAACACTATAATCATGCTTAGCCTTATCAGAATTTGACTTATACTGATCCATTTGAACTACTTCAGATTCAAGAATATTGTTTCTACCAACTAATTCATCATTCTTAACCTTAAGTTCATCTCTTTCACTAGTAAGAATTCTGAAATTAGTCATAAGATTCTTAAATTCAGCATGGATAGATCTAATATCATCAGAGTCTAAGCTATCAAATGAATCAAGAGAGTGAAGTGATACCTTAACAGAAGATGGAGAAGTTTTCTTTAGAGATCCAGGTTTATCTGAAACTTTTGCCATTAATGCAATGTTGTCATAATCCAATTCATCTTCAGAATCACTGGAATCAGCCCAATCCTTCTGTATGACCATGAGTGCATTACCCTTTCCATAATTTCTCGGCTTCTTACACTCACTAGCAAAGTGTCCAAGCTTGCTACAGTTAAAGCATTTAATCTTTGCCTTATCAAGCTTGACAATTGTACTTTTGCCTTTGTCACCCTTTTTCTCCTCTTTCTTTTGAAAAGGTCTTTTGCTAAATCTTCTCATGTTGAATCTTCCCTTTTTGAAAGCTTTAGCAAACATGGCAAAGATTTCCTGCATCTCTGATTCAGAATCACTATTGTCAGAGTCTATATCAGTAGTCTCTGACTCAGAAACTTCTTCGGTCTTCTTCTTCCTTGAGTCCTTAACAGTAGGCTCAACATTCTATTCTTCTGGAAGCTTCTTTGATTCAGTTTGAGCAGTAAGTGCAACAGTTTTCATCTTTCCTTCACTTCTGCTCTTCTTCTGCTGTCTATCAAGTTCATAAGCCCTAAGTTTTCCATATACTGCCTC
Source organism: Saposhnikovia divaricata (assembly GCA_036435485.1). Classification (NCBI taxonomy): domain Eukaryota; kingdom Viridiplantae; phylum Streptophyta; class Magnoliopsida; order Apiales; family Apiaceae; genus Saposhnikovia; species Saposhnikovia divaricata. The sequence goes on from CM071599.1 coordinate 214,211,242, forward strand.
TAATGATATTTCATCCAGATCATTAGCTTCCTCAATTGCAGATATCTTCTCATTACAGAAGTCAGGCAAGGCTTTCATGAACTTTGAATTCATATCCTCCAAGTCATAATACTTGCCATGCATGGCCATCTCATTGATGAGTTTTGTAAACCTATCAAAGGTATCAGTTAATGACTCACCAGACTTGGATTCAAAGTACTCATACTGTTGTATGAGAAGTGCCCTCATATTCTTCCTGACAGGTTTTGTTCCGTCACAGTGAACCTTCAAATTGTCCCATATCTCCTTAGTAGTCTTACAAGAGAGAACATAGTTAGTGAGAACAGAATCAAGACTATTGAATAGTATGTTCCTCACTTTAGGATCCTTAAGAACATTCTCTTTGTCCTTATCTGACCATTCAGATTTAGGCTTCTCTGCTGTGTGCTTTGGAACAACTTTTCCATCAACAGTTGCTTGAGCAACAACTCTTGTTGGAACAAAAGGTCCATCTCTTATTCTGTTAAGATAATCAGGGTCTGTTGCTTCCAGATGATGCAACATCTTTACTTCCAAAAGAGTATACTTATTTCTCTTGAGCATAGGGATCTTAGTATTACCATCCTTGTAACTAGACATGATTGCAGATCTTTTTGATTATTCGAAATCAACCTGCTCTGATACCAATTGTTAACTTGAATAACTTGTAGAAGGGGGGTTGAATATAAGTTATGTGTAAGAACCCAGATTTTGGGTAGAATTTAAAACTTTTATTCTATATCAATGTAATAGTGAATAGTGACTACAACGATGATGTAACGATTGTTCTAACGAATGAATGGATTAGATTTGGAATCAAATGTTTATATGCCATGAAGAATACTATTGGTTGACACTATAGATAAGAATTATCTATCTCCTAGGAAATTAAGATTTGATAAATTCTAAAGGAGAAGGTTATTCTTATCCAAATCAATATCTGTTATTAATCCAGTGGTTCCGTAAAAAGGTTAAGGAATGATCGAAAAATAGGGACAATTGTACAACCCTAAGAGAATAAGTAAAGAAAAGGGATTAATAGTGATTTTGGTGGAAGGAGGAATATTATTACACGATGCTATATAGGAATAGCCGGAACGAAATTCTGAGTTCGTATTATTGATCCGGAAAGAAAAATAGTGTATGTAAAAGCTGTAGGATTCTGAAAAATAGCACTTTTATTTTCCCCAAGATTTCCCTGGACACTGAAAAACATAAGGATTTATTTAAAAGATTTATGGAAATTGGATTCAAGAATTATTAAAGAGAATTGAGAATGGTAGTATATATATTAAGAAGGTTTCCGGTAAAACCCTAACTAGAAATTCTTGAGTTATTCTTTCGAACGATCTATCAAATTGAGCAATAACCAGACAAAAGATCAAGCAGAGGATCAAGATTTATGTATGTGCAAGTGGATGGAGTAAGAGAAACCAAAGTGTGTTATATGTAAGTCAACTAGAAGCTAAGTGGTGTAAATGCACTTTTGCAAAAAAGGGTATGCATAATAAGAGTCATACACTTGTCACAAGATGTAGCATCAAGATAAAGCTAGTGGATCATGATGTAATCACTTTAGGCTAGATAATATCTTAAGGAATTAGATAATAATTCATTTCAACCAAGCCAAAGATAATCAACCAAGCAAAACACTCCATTTTCTTCTTTTTCTTGCAAAACTTTCGGCCAAAGCTAGAAACAAGGGTTCCCACCATCAATTGATCTCCAAATTTTAATGGTAAGTACTACATATCATAGCTTAGATCTCCTAGAAATCTTAGCTTCAAATTCATCTTTTTCCATTTTCAATTAAATCATCAAAGTAGATGATGAATAGTGTTTACAAGGACTAATCTTTGTTTTTCTTGAAATCTTGGTTGATCTAAGCAAGTTTAAGCACTCTCAAGGACCATTCAAAGCTTAGTAAGGTTGTAGCATACTCCAAGGAAGGTATAATCTTTAAGAACCCTAGCTCTTGTTTGAGATTTATGCATGTTCTTGGTGGATTTTAGCTTAGGAATGATATTAGTGTTATTATAAGCATGATTATGTAGTGATTAATTGATTTAAAAGATATGATGTTCATGACTGGTAAAGCAGATGATCTGGACAGTTGGGGATGAATAATATGTGTATAAGTTGTATGGATGCCCGGTGTGGCTTGGTTGTGATGGATTGATTTTTGGAATGTTCGATTTATAGCCGTTATAATGCCAAAATTTCGTTAATCACTTAAATCTATTCTTGACAGCCGGCATAGTTCACTGGACTTGGTAATATTTTGACATATCTTTGTAGATCTAGAGTCATAGATCATTTTAGAAAAAGAATTGAATCAAACGGACTTACGGTTTAGGATTTATGGCCGATTTACTAAAAGTAGTTCGAAACCGTAAATGAAAGTTCGTAACAGAAATTGAACCCTCGTAAATCATGTAAGTCAGTGACAGTGATGGTAAATAAATATTAGGGATCATAAGGAGGGTGTAGGAGATAACCTCGGGTCAAACGAATCATTTTTCAATTTTATAAAAATGTTTAAATCAAGGTTAAACGCGAACGAACCCCTAAAAACCCGCTTGGTTATAACTTTGATAAAACACTTAGAAAACGGGCGATAAAACTCGAGGTACAATCTTAATTCGTAACGACCGACTTTAGCACTTACATGACTTAAGTATATATTAAGTGTAAGCGTTGTGATGAGTTATAATAACGAGCAAATGTCGGGTCGAATCAGGGTTGATAAGGGTACACGAAAAAGGTGCATAACGAGATAATTCAAAAATCGTGTTTCGACTTAAGTTAAGCTATACCTAGTTTTTTAAAGAAAGGTGTTACGTTACTAATCTTCAATATTCTGATTGTTTATAGAATAGCAAGCAGACCCAGCGCACACTACCTCTACCCACACCCGACCACCAGGTAAGTTTCAAATCCTTTTTAAAGGCTGTTGTTGTCATGCATGCTTACTTTCCAAGGTTTATTGATATACTTGTTCCTTGGTTATTGTTGGCTTATAAGCCGGATGTGATAAGTCCCTTAGAGAAGGGCATATACATATTATCCGTTGAATATAGACCGGGAGTCAATATTCCTTGACATATTATGATTACTTTCGGAGAAAAGTATTTAAGTAAATATTTTTCTATTATTTGCCAGACGAATATTATTTGAATATTCGTCTGAGATTATTTATCTATCGATCATTACTCCGAATATTTATTTTAACGTTATTCACTCGGTGAATATTATTTTTCAATATTCATTTAAAGTCGATTCAATTCTCGGATATTATTTCGAATATTCCTTTAAAGCTTGGACTGCTATAATTTGGATATTCATTTAGAATATTATTCATTAAATGAATATTACTTTTTGAATATTCATTTAAGTTCCTATTTACTTAATGAATATTATTTTAAATATTCATCTGAAGTTCTATTTATTTATCAAATATTATTTCAAATATTCTTTTCAAATTTTAAATATTAAATGAATATTATTTTAAATATTTAATTATTCAATAAATATTTTCTCTTTATTTATTCGAGAATTATTCTGAGAAATGCTTCGATATAAATATTTCTGATTCCTTAAATATTCTCTGAATATTTATTCGATACTCTGAAATCACTTCAGTATTGTATTCTTCTTCAATTATTGCCTCCAATCTTCGATTATTATAAAATTTCTTCGGAGTCATATTATTAGTATATTCATATCAAGAAAGGTTCTCAAAAATCCATTCTTCAATCCAGTCGAGCTTCCAATTAATAAGGGACCCTTACTTGAGAAATGTTATTTATCTTGTGGACTTCCCGTTCATAAATTCTTTGCAACTATTCTTATGACTCGCAACTGGGTTGCCGTTTATATATTAAATCTTGTGTACCTTCTCATCATTCGAGGGGTAAGAATGTTAGAACAAGTTGGTATCCATTAACAAGCAGTAGCTTGGGAAATATTGGTGAATTTCCCTTTCCAACTAGATACGACTACTTTGTGGAGTCATATCAACAAGTGTTATACTTGGGGAAAGGGGGACGAACTTTATGTTTCAGAGTTATGGATGTTATTCGAACTAGGAGCCGCGTAAGTGGCCGAGTGGTGCCGGTCCTGCAATGGCCCAACCGTTGGCCGGGGGGTTCCAGAGGGCGGTTGACAAGTAAATCCGTCGGTACTTCCTTCTTCATGTAGAGAACAAATGATGGGGAGCATAACATGCGACTGATCATCTTAAAATGTTATGGCTCCTGGCGCGTCAATGCTCCGGGATTAGTTTACCTTTCAAATTTTAGAAATTTTCTACAGCACCATCGATGTCCGTAGGTGAAAAAGTGATTGAATCTGGAATTGCAATATTTTCTGCAAGTTCCTCTTTATGATAAATGATGTTATCTCGTTTATCCTTGAAAGGCATATGACACAGCCTATTTGTAGTTCGAGGACTCAACTCAACTTAAGCTTAGTTTGTAATAAGTAAATAACTTTAACTGTCACTGGAATCTCAGGAGGTACTATCTGTCAGAAGAAAAACTCTAAAGTCAATCTATAATTTTGATGTTTTACACTGGAAGAAGTTCAGATTGCTGATCAAGCCTCAGTATAGCATCAAAGAAGTGGATTTATTTCTAAGACAGAGATTTCTAGAGTGACAGGTTCAGACAGTATACAGTGAAGTTCAAGAAGGAGAAAGAGATGAGAAGAAAAATGAATCACATTATTAATGTGAAAATTAAAGGACAGTCATTGAGGTTAGTCGTTCATGAACCAGACAGTACATGGAACGTCAACAAATTATTCAGTGGTATTCCTTTATTACTTTCAGTGATTCAGAAAAGAATTAAGACAATCCAAGGATATATAATTATTCTTGTTTAATTAATTTAAATCAAGTATTCAATTCAATTAATTAATTAATTCATCTTGAATTAATTCTTTAATTAAATTAATTATTAGATTAATTAAATCAGATTAATTATTTAAGTAAGAATAAATTAAAATGATTATTTATTAATCAATTTTAATTTAATTCTGAAAAATGAACTAGCAAGACAATCCCTGATTTTCTTGCCGATTGTCTTGAAGGTTAAATTCAGAACAGCAAGACAATAGGAGATTGTCTTGCCGATTGTATTGGAGAAGAAATCAATAAAGCAAGACAATTCCTGATTGTCTTGCCGATTGTCTTGATAATGATAATGTCTGAATATCTTTTAAAAAGTAGAATAAAAATCTAATTTGATTGTCTTGACGATTGTCTTGGTAGTTCAATTTGATTGTCTTGATAATGATCAAAAAGAAAAAGCTTCAGACAGAATGATAAATTTGATAAAGCAAGAGAAAGATATCTGAATTTGATTGTCTTGACGATTGTCTTGGAAGAACCTGATTGTCTTGACGATTGTATTGCCTATTGTCTTGGCAGTACAAAATTGGTTGTCTTGGAAGAATAAATTGTATTGACGATTGTCTTGGCAGTTATATTTGAAGACAAAGAGTCAGTGATTGATATATAACAAGATATATCGACAGAAGCAATCAGCAAGAAAAAGAACACAGAAAATATTACATTCAAGAACTAAATTCTCTTTTCTCTCTCATCAAGAACACAGCACAAGAAGCAGAAAATTATTTAGAAAATCAAGTTCATCTTATTTTTAATATCTGATCCGATAGAACTGATTTCCTTGATACTCTTGTACTATTAGCGAGTTTTTACTCCTAATCTATATCTTGATTTTTATTAACAAATCTAGAAAAATTCATGTCGAATTTTCTAATTTGTTTTTATTAACTAGATATAAATTCTGTACTGTATTTGTAACAAACCCCTCAAGTTAATATAATTTTATATTCAACTTGAATTTTGTTTCATTTAATTCCGCTCGAATTTGTCAAAATATAAATTAAATTATCCGGACAAATTTCGATAAAACAATACTGTTTGTATTCAACCCCCCCTTCTACAAACATATTGGACCTAACAATTGGTATCCGAGCCAGTTGGTTGATACACAAACCAAAGATTCCATTTTACTCAATTAAAAATCATCCCCGAATTTTTTAACTCTCTTAAAAAATTCATCATGTCTTCTAAAGTCGGAACTGTGAAAATTCCCATATATGACAAAAACAGTTATGATATGTGGAAGAACAAAATGTTAATGTTCCTCGAGGTTGCAAATCCTAAATACATGAAAGTCTTATCGGAAGGACCAATAATACCTTTTGGATTAACTCCTGAAGTTGTTACTGATGGAAAAGTTGTTACCCCTGCAAAGCTTGTACAAAAAGATTCTTCTGAATTCACTCTTGCTGAAAGAGAGAAAGCTGGACTTGACATTAATTTAAGACTGATTTTAATAGATTCTCTAGACTCTGTGATGTACAGTCATGTGATTAACTGCAAGACAGCAAAGCACATGTGGGAAACCATTGAAACTGTGAATGAAGGAACAGAGGAAGTTAGGGAGAATCGACTAGAAATTCTGACATCTGAGTATGAACACTTTCGATCAGCATACAATGAAAGTATTCAAGATGTGTTTGAAAGATATAACAAACTTGTCAACAATTTACAGATGCATGGCAAGTACTACACTCAGAAAGAGATCAACAGAAAATTTCTATTGTCAATGCCTGTTCATCTAGAACATAGAATTACAGCTATTAGAGAGTCGAGGAATCTAAGTGAAATTACTGTAGAAAGACTCTTTGGTGTTTTAAAAACCTATGAACTGGAACAATCTCAACAAAAGGAGATTTATGGAAAAGGAAGAATTGCTAATACTTCTACAGCTCTTATTGTTGAGAACAAACAGGAAGTGGAAGATAAGGTTATTCAACCTTGTAGTGTTGACAGTGGCAAGCTCGAAGTTGAAGTTGGTCAAACGAATGCTAGTCCAGATGAAGGTGACTTCTATTCATTAGAAGAAGTAGATCAGTTGGAAGATGAGTCCATGGCTTTGTTGGTAAGGAAATTCAGTAACTTCAGATTCAGGAAGAATCCCAAGTTCAGGTACAAATCTAACTATAACAGGTTCCAGAGAGGAGGTTCTTCATCCTCAAGTAACAGAGGAGGTTACAAAACTGGAACAGTTGAAAGAAGTAAAATTAGATGCTACAACTGTAATGAACTTGGACATTTCGCTACTGAATGTCAGAAGCCAAAACAAAACCAAAGAAAAGACTTTGGATCTGAGAAGAAGAAGACAGGAAGAGCCTATGTGGCTGCTGGAAAGAGTTGGGATGATACAGACTCTGAAGATGAAGAGTATGGCAATCTTGCCCTGATGGCAAAATCTGATAACTCCAGTGGTACATCATCTGAGGTATCATGTACTGAAAGTCAATATATTTATCAACTTACTGATACACTGGGTAATGCTAATAGAGAGATTGAAAGGCTAAATTTGTTAAATACAGATCTTAGTAATCAATTATCAAAATTACATGATGTACAAAATTGCCATGTTATACAAAAATCAGAAATAAGAATGCTAAAAGAACTTGAGAGGTCTCTAGCAGAGATAGTGGTTCAACAACGTGAAACAATAGCTGAACTAGAAATAAGGGTTAGTGCTACTTCTAATTCTTGTAAAGTGGCTAAAGAGTTGTTTAACCAACAAGCAATTAATCAAACTGTAGGAATTGGGTTTGATTATAATGAAGCTATTGGACGGAAAAGCATTAATACCCCTAATCGTGTGAGTGCTGTAGATAGGGGTATACCATCAGTGCTTAAGAGTGTTAGTAACCCACTCTTTAAGAAATCCATAGCAGAACCTTTGGATACAACATCTTTAATCATTAAGGAAGAGATGCGCATTGAGGACGTAGCTAATGGCGTAGTCTTAGAAAGTAATCAAGTTGTTAAAAATGATAAAGATAGAAAGACTGTGTTTGTAAAAGCAGAAAGAGTTGGTGAGTCTACTAGTTCATTGAAAACTAGTAGCAGAAGTAACAACATGAATAAATGCAACAACAAATCTACCATGCATGCTATTCCTGTTATTGATACTGCTCATAAGAAATGCGATGCTGTTAATTGCATGTCTTGTGCTTTTAATATAATGTCTGCGTACTTTAACGGTAATCATGCATGTGTTGATAAGAATGCTCCTAGACAGCAAATGAGCAGAAATAAACATGTAAGATCCAGGACTGAAACATCACCTAATTCTAAGATTAGGACCTCAAGTCCTTCTCAGGATATGGTGAAGACATGGTTACCCAAGCTAAAACCAAAACAAGTTAAAGCTGTTTACAGGATTAAATGTCCAGTACCTAAAGAAAATGTTGTTAAAATAAAAAGTGTTGCTTTGCCTGATAAAGGTCAATTCTTTAAGTACTCCGGACCCAATCAAATTTGGGTTCCGAAGAAAGTCTAATCAATTTGTCATTGCAGGGTTTGAAACAGGTTGAACGAGTCATGTGGATTCTGGACAGTGGATGTTCAAGGCATATGACCGGAGATAAAGCCCTGCTGACAAATGTGGTGGAGAAGGCTGGCCCAGTCGTTACCTTTGGAGATAACAGCAAAGGTAAAACTGATGGATATGGCAGATTAGAAGCTGGAAATGTTATCGTTGAAGATGTCTCTTTTGTGAACGGCCTTGAGCACAATTTGCTCAGTATTAGTCAATTCTGTGACAGAGGTTATGAAGTGCATTTCAACAAGAATAATTGTCTAATATCACACAAGAGAAATGAAAGGCCGCAGTTGACTGGAGTAAGAAAAGGAAACTTGTACATAGCCAATATGAACTCTGGAAGCACAGAAGAAATTAGATGTTTTTATTCAAATGCATCTACTGATGAAAGTTGGTTATGGCACAAGAAACTTTCTCACCTAAACTTCAAAACAATGAATTCTCTAGTGAAAAGAGAGTTGGTGAGAGGTTTACCTTCGATTGAATTTACTCAGGAAGGTCTATGTGATGCTTGTCAAAAAGGGAAGTTAAAAAGGGCAACTCACAGGAGCACTAACATATCATCAATAACTGAACCATTACAACTTCTCCATATGGATTTGTTTGGTCCAGTTAGTGTGATGTCTATGTCAAGAAAAAGATATGCTCTAGTGATTGTTGATGATTTCTCAAAATTCACATGGGTACTATTTCTGAACTCAAAAGATGAAACTCCACAACTGATAGTTGATCGCATTAAGTTAATTGAGCTGGATTCTAATCGTCCAGTAAGAGCTATAAGGTCAGACAACGGAACTGAATTCAAGAATGCAGTTCTGAATGACTTTTGCACTGAAAAGGGTATAACTAGACAGTACTCGGCTCCCAGAACTCCTCAGCAAAACGGGGTAGTTGAAAGAAAGAATAGAACCTTGATTGAAGCTGCACGTACTATGCTAAGTGAATCAAGGCTTCCATTGAGCTTTTGGGCTGAAGCTGTCAACACTGCATGTTATACCCAGAATCGTACACTTATCAATAAAGACTTAATGAAGACACCATATGAAGCTCTACATGACAAGAAACCAACTCTCAAGTACTTCCATGTATTTGGGACAAAATGCTTTGTGTTGAAAGAAGGAGAAGATCAAGGTGGTAAATTTGAAGAAAAAGCACATGAAGCAATATTTATCGGTTATACTAGAAGAGCCTACAAGGTGTATCTTATTGATCAATAGAAAACCATGGAAAGTGTCAATGTAACATTTGATGACACACAACTCCCAAGTATCCAAAATGAAGATCCATCTGAAAAGTTTAAGTTTGATGACATGTCAGACTCAAATTCAGATGATGACAATCAACCTGAAGTTGTTGCTGATAATAATAATCCAAATGTTGGTGGTAATGATCAAGGTGATGCTGGTGAAAACAATGATAACTTTCAAGACACCACTAATACTCTTGAACCATCAACAAGTCAAACTGGCAACAACTCAGGGGGAGATAATGAAGGGTCAACAAGTCATGCTCAACATCATACTGAAGATCAAGGTGAATCATCAAGATCAATTCTTCCTAGACAAACTGTTTGGAATAGAGCTCATCCTTTTGAGCTGATTCTTGGTGATCCAGATGTTGGTGTGAAGACAAGAAGAGCTTATCAGAATCAATGTAACTATTCTGGGTTCCTGTCTGTCATGGAACCTAAGAAAGTAGAAGAAGCTCTATCTGATCCTGATTGGGTGATTGCTATGCAAGATGAACTCAATCAATTTAAGCAACTAGAAGTATGGAAGCTGGTGCCCAGACCTAAAGATAGAAAAGTGGTGGACACAAGATGGGTATTCAGAAACAAACTAGATGAAGATGGCACTGTGATAAGAAACAAAGCAAGACTGGTAGCTAAAGGTTATTCTCAAGCTGAAGGCATTGATTATGACGAGACCTATGCTCCAGTGGCAAGACTTGAGGCCATCAGAATATTCTTGGAATATGCATCCTATTCAAGATTCAAAGTTTATCAAATGGATATCAAGAGTGCCTTTCTGAATGGTAAGCTAGATGAAGAAGTGTATGTAGAACAGCCTCCTGGTTTTGAAGATCAAGATCATCTGGACTATGTTTACTTTCTTTACAAAGCTATCTATGGTCTTAAGCAAGCCCCAAGAAAATGGTATGACACTCTTTCTGAATTTCTAATAGAAAATGGTTTTATAAGAGGTGTCATAGACAAAACTCTCTTCACTAAAAGACATAAGAATGATATAATACTAGTCCAAGTCTATGTGGACGATATTATATTTGGGTCTACTAATGAGCTTCTATGCAAGAAGTTTTCTAAGTTAATGCAGGGTAGGTTTGAAATGAGCATGATGGGAGAACTGAAATTCTTTCTTGGATTACAAATAAGTCAGAGACAAGATGGAATATTTATTTGTCAATCTAAGTACATCAAGGAACTCCTCAAGAAATATCACATGGAGGAGTGCTCATCAGCAAAGACACCATCAACTATAGCTGTCAAAATTGGTTTATGTGAAAGTTCTGCCAAGGTAGATATCACAGGCTATAGAGGTATGATTGGCTCTTTGCTTTACCTAACTGCTAGTAGACCAGATATAATGTATGCCACATGCTTGTGTGCAAGATTTCAAGCGAACCATAAAGAAATACATCTCACTGCTGTCAAAAGAATCTTAAGATATCTAAAGGGTACGCCTAATTTAGGCATCTGGTACCCTAATGAATCTGGTTTTACTTTAATTGGATATACAGATTCTGACTATGCAGGAAGTGTTGTAGACAGGAAAAGTACATCTGGGAGTTGCCAATACCTATGTGGAAGACTGGTATCTTGGTTCAGTAAGAAACAGCAAACAGTTTCCAACTCTACAGCCGAAGCTGAATATATAGCTGCTGGAAGCTGTTGTGCTCAGATCTTATGGATTAGGAATCAATTAATGGACTATGGCATTGTATTGGAAAATATCCCTATTTTATGTGATAATACAAGTGCCATAGCAATCGCCAGCAATCATGTGCAGCACTCAAGGACAAAGCAAATTGACATAAGGTATCATTTTATAAGAGAGCATGTAATGAATGGTACAGTGGAACTACTATTTGTAGGCTCTGGAGATCAAACTGCAGATATTTTTACTAAGTCGCTTAATGAATCCTCATTCACTAGAATTGTTAGTGAATTGGGTATGTTAAACAGTCCTAGTAATTAATACTGTTAATATCTGAAATTTGATCTTTAATAATTTTGCAAGTGATTATTCTGTGAATATTTGTTGTTTAAAATCACTTGTATAATTATTTTACCAACTAATTTTCTTGCTTGTTTAATTATTTTTCACTTTGTTTATTCATATTATTTAATACTCCATATTTCTATATTTTTAGAATATTTGTAGATATTTATTTCTATTTTAATAATTATTTTATTAAATGTTTTGTAATGTTTGTCCTTTTGTTATTTGTATTTGTTCTCGTAAAAAGATTAATCCATGTTTCTGTAAAATATTTATTGTTAGTATTTTTAATAATATAATTAGAGTGTATTTTAATTGGATTGATTATGTACATTAATTTGTATTTTATTAGCATTTAATTAGCAGTTTAATTAATTGTCATGATTGTGATTATCATATCAAGACAATCGCCAAGACAATCCTCAAATTGTCTTGGAAGGTTATTTTGTTGATAATAAAACATTTTTTCAGATTTTTATTCTGTTTTTATTTTGTTTTACTCAAAATAAACGATTGTCTTGATAGTTTTGAACTACCAAGACAATCGGCAAGACAATCAACTGATTGTCTTGGAGTGTTTTTCTTTATTTTCAAAATTTAAAAAAAAAATGTGTGTTAATTTGTTGATTATTCAGTTAAATAATTGATTGTCTTCATAGTATTTATACTAACAAGACAATCGGCAAGACAATCAAACTGATTGTCTTGTAGTGTTAGTTTGTGTTTTAATAAAATTAAATTAAAAAAATATAATATATTTTCGTTTTCATTTTATTTTATTCAGAATTGTAAACCGATTGTCTTGTAATGTAGTTTTGTACTTAAAAAAAAAAACAAAAACAGAAAAACAGATCACAAATCACAACAATACAATTATCTCTCTTTCTCTCTCGTGTCTTTACACAGAGATCTCAGCATATATACATACAATACACGCAATTTTGTACTGAATCGCTGCCAAAATTTCCTCAACCAATCTGAAAAACAAGACCAGATTTAAATAGATCGTTCAATTATCCTTCTTTTGAACCGATCATCTTCAAGTTTGGTTAAGTTTTTGAAAATCAAATTTTTCAAAAAGTAGAATCGGATTTTGACTGTTTTGAGAGTTCTAGATTTTTTCTGTGAATTCTAAAAATAGATTGAGACTCCCAGTGATCAAGAGAACATCATATAAATTTTTGGGATTTTTCTGACAACTTTGAATTAATTCGAATTTTTAATTAATTTTAATTAATTATTAATTCTGAAAATTTTCGAATTGTTTTAATTTTCTTAAAATTAAAGTGTGTTTTTGTATTTAAAAATGGCTGATAATTTTGAGATAATGAAACATAATTTGGTTGGCTATTTTAATCCGAACGATTGTCCCTACGATCGATTTAGGCCTTGGATACGATTTTTGAATGACGATTCAATTATCCGAACTGCTATTTCGATTGAAGCCCCAATTAAGATAGGACCACTGAGATTGATTTGCACAGAATCTGTGGTGTCTGAAGACTTGACCTCATTTTCTTTTGATTTTGATGGTACACACCACGTCGTGACAGAATCAACCCTAACTACTGTTTTGGGTCTCCCGGCGGATAATTATGATCCATTTCCAACCAGTGAGCAACTCTATCAATTCTTCATTGATATTAATTATCATGGAGTAATTGATATGAACAACCTGAGCAAAAGGAATCTGGTTCAACCATGGGATGCATTCTTCGACACGATCTCCAAGGTATTTGCTAATTCAGCCAGAGGTAATTTTCACTTACTCACCTCTATGTTACAAACTATTGGTTATGCTGTTGCTAACAACCGTAGAATCAATATTGGTAATCTACTTTGGAATACTATTATTAACAGGATTGTTAAGGCCAGAAAGGATTTTGATGAGGGTAAGAAAGTTCTATGTTATTATCCTAGATTTTTAACTTTATTATTTAATCATCTTGTTCCTGTTGGTCAACAAACAGTTTTTAGGAATGACAACCCTATGGTATCAGGCAGGAAAACCAAGAAAATATTCACTAGCCTTGATACACATAGAAAGTTGATAAATGTGCCAGTGTATATTACACCATATTTGTCTAACTTCATAAATCTTCCTGTCATTCCTCGACTTTTGAATGCACCTGAACCTGAACCTGAACCTCAAGATGTACCTGTCCCTGAACATCAACATCAAATGGAACAATCTATTCCTTCAGGTACAGCTACTGCATCAATGGAGCAGGTATTGCCTTCTATCTCTCAAACTGTTTCTGGAGCCCAAGTGGCTGATAGGTCAGACCAAGAGGTTGTAGAACCACAGCCTCTATCCCAGGTCTTAGAGCCAAACACTGTGTCTAACCAAATCTCTAAACCTAAAGCCAGAAGCAAGTTGTTGACAAAAAGAGCTGATAGAAGAAGTGATGATGTGAGTGATCCCACAGCTCTGCCTCCACCAAAGAAGAGAAGAAACCTACTACTTGAGGCATCTGTTAGCCCATCCATTTCCTCCCAACAGGACTTGGACATTGAAATGGCCGATGAACTGTTACTAATTTCATCCTCTCAACAGGATGCAATTATTGAAATTCGCCAAAGGGCCGTGGCACCTTGTACAGAGTCAAGCACACCTCTATTACTCACAATGGGGGAAAACATTAACTTAGAATCTGATGTTGCTAAGGACACTGAGCAAGGAGTGCACGATGGGATTGTTACTGTGCCTACCATTGTTACGGTAGAAGAGCCTTCACAGGCTTCTGAGGGAAATCTTGACTCTCTGCCAAGTATAATAGAGTCATCATCTCCCCTCCCAGGAGGAACATTCCTGGCTCCCTCAAGGGATTCTTCACTCGCATATTTATCTGGTGAAAGTGAAAGGCAACTTGGTCATCCTATCACTGAAGAAATTCAGTTATCAAATCCAAATGAATTGATAGAGATGACTGAGGATTGGGAATTGCGAACTCCCATTGCACCACCACTGACCTCTCCAGAAGAGGCTAGGGTGATTTCTTATGCAGGTACAGCTCAAGGAAAGGAGCTAGTGTTGAGTGATGTGAGGACCACCTTAAATATGAGTGAAACACATGCACGAAAAGAGAGTGATATATCTTTGAGTGAACATCAGGTGAGCGCACACACTGACACAAACACTTTGTCTCTAATGGCTCAAATCAAAGAACTGCAAAAGAAATTAATGGAAACTGAGGCTGAAAAACAAGTTTTAAAAGCACAAGTGGATGAACGGTCTTCGTCTTCCACCTCTGTCAACAATCAGCTTATGATCATTCGTGACGATGTCCACAATATAAAGACTACACTCACTCCAGCAATCAATACATTGATACAATCCAACTCCCAGGCATCTACAGAAAGAACAGACATTCTAAATGCTATTGACAGACTCTCTAATAGGGTGGATGAACTTCAAGTGGAAATGCATGAATCTGCTCAATCATATGCTACAACCTTTGCAAATCTTGAAGAGAAGTATGATTACATGTTTGAAGGACTTGATCATCTATACAACATTGTTAAACCTACTCATAATATCACACCAGAACAAAGAGCATACTTTGAAGACTATGATGATGATAATGAGGGGGATAATGATGCAAATAGGGAGCTTGACAGTCAACGGAAGTCTGTAGAGGATTCCTCAACTAAGGGGGAGAAGTCTAGAGATGGAGGAGCAGGTAAGTCTGGAGAAGCAGGAGGTAGTAAGTCAGGAGATCAAGGGAGGCATAAGGAGAAGTCTGAGAAGTCTACCAAGGGAAAAGAAAAAGCTGCTCAAGCTGCTCATGATCAGGATGCATTTGAGTTTGATTTTGATCTCAAGAATAGTAAGTTTGAAGTACAACAATTAAATGATATCGAAGAAGATCTTTCAAACTGGCAAGATGATCCTGTGTTTGAGAAGGAACTGCAAGAGGAGACAAGCTAAGCTTGAGAAGACCAGACAGGTAGTGAATGAAAGATTGAAGCTGAAGCAAGCTGAAGATGCAGAGAAACAAAAGCTACATGCAATCAGTGTACAGGAAAGGAAAAGAGATATTCAGTTGAAGATTGGTCCAAAGTGGGATAGAGCAAGAGAGATTTTTGATTCTATTCAGAACACTGCTAATGATGATGAACGTTTACTCCAACTACTTCAACAGTTTCAAGAGACCAATCCAGATTACTTGCAATATATGGATGCACTGATGCTGGAAATTTCAAGGATAGTAGCTGGATTTGATAGATGTGCAGATCAACTGATAATTCAGATTGACTCTCGTATAATGGGTTCTCTCTATGTGTCACTTCAAATCTTTCAACAGAGAAGCTTGATGGAACTGTGGATTATGTCTATAAAGGTAAAAAGGTTTTCTGAACTGAATATTTTACTTCATGAAAGACTTTTGGAGTTTGCTCAAAGGAATAGTCCACAAGTTATTCAAACTCCACATCATGTTAAGTTTCTCAAGGGTAATACACTACACTCTTGTTTCCTTGATTCTAAGTCGATGAAGTTATACACTGCATCTCATCTGGTATGGTTAGAACATATGCTAAGGACTACAGGATTCGAAGATAAAGAAAGTATCTTTGTTGCTGACATTATTCGATCATATGCTTTAACTGGATTTGAAAAGAAATATTACATTCTTCGGAATCGGCTTTGGGGTAACCTTGGAATCTTGCCTAAGAAACCTAAAGGTCTTGTGTCAGATTATGAATGTGTACTTGACAAGGATTTGATCAAAACCTTGGATGATCAAGAACGATTTGACACAGAGAATATCAGAAGATTCCTAGAGCAAGAAGATGAAGTTGAACCTGGAGAGATAAGGGATGAAGAAACTTCAAAGTGAAGATCAGCTCTACATGTAATATCTTTAGAGCTTAGATAGGTCAAGATAGAAAAATGTATTATATGATCAGTCTAGAGGATCATCTATCTTGTATATATCTTTTATGTTTGAATCTGGAAAATGTTAAATATAAACCAGAACTTTTCGTTTATTTACTTTGTGTTTAAAGTTTTATCTTTTACTAAGTTAAGTTGAGTTAGTTGAGTAATCCTCTAGGAATTTGCTTGTTATCGTCTAACAAACAAATAGGGGGAGATTGAAAGGCATATGACACAGCCTATTTGTAGTTCGAGGACTCAACTCAACTTAAGCTTAGTTTGTAATAAGTAAATAACTTTAACTGTCACTGGAATCTCAGGAGGTACTATCTGTCAGAAGAAAAACTCTAAAGTCAATCTATAGTTTTGATGTTTTACACTGGAAGAAGTTCAGATTGCTGATCAAGCCTCAGTATAGCATCAAAGAAGTGGATTTATTTCTAAGACAGAGATTTCTAGAGTGACAGGTTCAGACAGTATACAGTGAAGTACAAGAAGGAGAAAGAGATGAGAAGAAAAATGAATCACATTATTAATGTGAAAATTAAAGGACAGTCATTGAGGTTAGTCGTTCATGAACCAGACAGTACATGGAACGTCAACAAATTATTCAGTGGTATTCCTTTATTACTTTCAGTGATTCAGAAAAGAATTAAGACAATCCAAGGATATATAATTATTCTTGTTTAATTAATTTAAATCAAGTATTCAATTTAATTAATTAATTAATTCATCTTGAATTAATTCTTTAATTAAATTAATTATTAGATTAATTAAATCAGATTAATTATTTAAGTAAGAATAAATTAAAATGATTATTTATTAATCAATTTTAATTTAATTCTGAAAAATGAACTTGCCGATTGTCTTGAAGGTTAAATTCAGAACAGCAAGACAATAGGAGATTGTCTTGCCGATTGTATTGGAGAAGAAATCAATAAAGCAAGACAATTCCAGATTGTCTTGCCGATTGTCTTGATAATGATAATGTCTGAATAGCTTTTAAAAAGTAGAATAAAAATCTAATTTGATTGTCTTGACGATTGTCTTGGCAGTTCAATTTGATTGTCTTGATAATGATCAAAAAGAAAAAGCTTCAGACAGAATGATGAATTTGATAAAGCAAGAGAAAGATATCTGAATTTGATTGTCTTGACGATTGTCTTGGAAGAACCTGATTGTCTTGACGATTGTATTGCCTATTGTCTTGGCAGTACAAAATTGGTTGTCTTGGAAGAATAAATTGTATTGACGATTGTCTTGGCAGTTATATTTGAAGACAAAGAGTCAGTGATTGATATATAACAGGATATATCGACAGAAGCAATCAGCAAGAAAAAGAACACAGAAAATATTACATTCAAGAACTAAATTCTCTTTTCTCTCTCATCAAGAACACAGCACAAGAAGCAGAAAATTATTTAGAAAATCAAGTTCATCTTATTTTTAATATCTGATCCGATAGAACTGATTTCCTTGATACTCTTGTACTATTAGCGAGTTTTTACTCCTAATCTATATCTTGATTTTTATTAACAAATCTAGAAAAATTCATGTCGAATTTTCTAATTTGTTTTTATTAACTAGATATAAATTTTGTACTGTATTTGTAACAAACCCCTCAAGTTAATATAATTTTATATTCAACTTGAATTTTGTTTCATTTAATTTCGCTCAAATTTGTCAAAATATAAATTAAATTATCCGGACAAATTTCGATAAAACAGTACTGTTTGTATTCAACCCCCCCTTCTACAAACATATTGGACCTAACAATCCTTGTCATAAGTGTACCTTTCCACGGAAATTATATACTTTGAGTTACCTGGTAACTTCATCTTTTATATTATATTGGCACTGTCTTCATTAATGCATGGCATATGATTTCATAAATATTTGAACTATTGCATATATTTTTCATTGTTCAGTTATACTATTGTTGGTGGGCTATTGCTCACCCTTGCTTATTTATTATGTCACAACAACAGCTAGGACAGATGGCCCGCGTAAGGCGCACTCGGCGCAAGCAGGTTACCCGACCTACAGGACTCCCCGCTGATATGCTAGCTGCCATTGCTGAGGTAGCATAGATAGACAGCTTTTGCTTCCAGTTTAACTATATGTATAACTAATGTTAATCAACGGCAAAAACTTTAAACTTATGTTGTTACTCCTTTTGGGATTGTAATAACTTTTATTCGTAAACCCTTTATGTAAGACTTATTTCAATTTCATCTCTGGGACTATAACTGTGGTGTGTGTAAGTGGATATTATTGTGGGATCACAGCATGCTACTTACTTATTGTGGACTCAAGTCAAGTGTGATTTATGGAAAATGAGAACGTAACCACCAGATCCCTGACCCCGGGTCTGGGGGTGTTACAGAGATGGTATCAGAGCGAGAGTTATATATCCTAAGAGATGATGCAACGTTATATAATAATAATAAACTCGATAATATAATAAAAACCCTTGCCAGGTTCACCTAAAACCCTTATGGGAACTTTTAAGTACCATGATAGTAACATAGTTCGTCTTGTGTAGGCGAGCGATATCTCCGACCCGGAGGCTTTCAAGAGAAAGCATGACGAGGTTATCCAAGCTACCGAGGATACTGAGGTTATGGAGTCTGAGGAGGAGGACCCTGAGGAGGTCCAGGTTGATGCGGATACTGTGGTTATTGAGTCTGAGGAGGAGGAGGACCCGGAGGAGGTCCAGGCAGGACAAGACACAGAGGAGTTGCTGAGGATGATGATTTTTAGGTTGTATCTGAGATTAGGACTCTGGAGGTGGACACCGAGATGACTACTGAGTAGGTCATGGCTGTTGTTGTTGGGCAGACTATAGATGAGGATTCTGAGGGAGATGTTGATTAGCCAGTGGATGATGTTGTAGGGAGTTCAGGACTTCGTGTGCCACCCCTCTCTGTTGAGAGAGCCCCTTCACCACCACCCCTACCTATGAGCCCATTTTCCGATGAGTTTGAGGAGCTGACACCAGAGTCGCAGCAGGCAAAGGCCACACCTCTAGTAGAGCCATCTACTCCACCCCACATTCCAGTAGAGGGGATCCCATTGGGCGTGCACAACTATATTGTGGCCAGACTTTCGACAGAGGTAGCCGTGGCTGAGGCCAGGTTGGCAGAGCCCCGCAGAGAGCTAGCAGCGGAGAGAGATGCCCGATTGAGGCACCAGGGTGGGAAACGTGCTAGGGCTAGAGAGATGTATAGGGAGGTGACCCGCATAGAGCTGAGGGCCCGAGTGAGAGTGAGACGGTTACCCAGTGATGGACAAGGCATGGTATCCAGAGCAGATGCAGAGGAGATCTTCCGTAGGGCTATGAGGAGGGTTCTAGATGTGACCCGCCGTTGTGGCTGACTGCAGGGATAGTGATGTATTGGTCTAGTTGTCTAGTCTTGTACGGACATAGTAGTGCCGATTTTTGGAGGTATAGTCTCAGTGTATTTAGTTTTCCTGATGCAGACTAGACAGATAGACAGCTTATTTCACTTTTGACTAGTGTTATTCGGATGGTTGTACTCTTAAAATGGTCCATGTGACCCAGATGGTGTACTTTTCAGTATCTTGTATATATTTCCCTTTTCAGTTATTGCAGTTTCTTTATGCTACGATCATTAGTTGTTTTATTATATCTGCTCGTACTGCTTTCAATTAAAGTTTCCATGAGATATAGAACTGTGGGATCCTAAATCCAAACATGTATCAAAATTGCCAGGGGAACTCTTTCAAAAATAGGTAAATGAACCTAATATGTGATTTTCCAAATTTTCAGTGAAATGCCTCCGAGAAGAATGGGCACTAGGGCTAACCCCCGCGAGTCCACCGACCAAGAAAGCCACAACCAACACAGAGAAAACCCTGAGTATGAGGAAGAGCAAGACGAAGATTATAATGAACAAGACGACTCCCAGTACGGAGCAGAAGATGAATTCTTACACATGGAAGAGTTCGAAGAAGAAGTAGAAAGGGATGAAACGGAGGTTGAGCAGGAAGGAGAAAACCGAGACATGGACCCCATGGGGCAGTTTATGAACCTACTTAGGCAAAATTTGGACCGTTATCCTCAACCACCCCAAGCCAGCAACACCACTTTGGCCAATTCTTTCAGGGTAAGTCCCTTAAGCCCCCAGAGTACCACGGATTGGCTGATCCAATTGAGGCTAGAGCATGGATCAAGGAAATGGAAAAGTCCTTTGAGATTCTGAGTTTAGACGAGGCACAAAAGACTGTCTTTGCCACCTACCTTCTAAAGGGTGAGGCCAATTATTGGTGGGAAGCCAAGGAAAACATGGAAACTGATGTGATAGTAGCATGGGAAAGATTTAAGCAACTGTTTTTGGAGAAGTACTTTCCAAAGTTCATGAAGACTCAGATGGAGCTTAAGTTCTTAGAGCTGAAGCAGAATAACCTGTCGGTGGCTGACTATGAAGCCAAATTTACCGAACTGTCGAGATTTGTGCCCGAATTCATGGACATAGAAGAAAAGAAAGCTAACAGGTTTCAGCAAGGGCTGAAACAATGGATTCAGAACAGAGTTGCAGTCTTAGAAATTAATGATTACGCCACCTTGGTGCAGAAGGCAACCATTGTGGTAGCCGGAAGTGAACAGATGCAGAAAGAGAGAGAGAAAGGAGGAATAAAAAGGAAGTATGTAAGTATGGGTGGGGGTTCCACAAGAGGGAAACCCCCGAACAAGTTCAACCGAAGAGCAGTTTCCCTACCTGGGAGGAATGAAAGATTTAAACCTTCTGCAAGTGCAAGTATGAGCCATGGCGGCCAGCAATCAGGAATGTCCCGTTCCCATCTCTCCCGACCTCCATTGCCAGCATGTGTGACTTGTGGGAAGAGACATTCTGGAGTGTGTAACCACAAATAGATAACCTGCTTTAACAAGGACACTGCATGTTTCCAGTGTGGGCGTCAAGGTCACCTGAGGAAAGACTGCCCAATGAATAAGCCAGCAGCATCAGGGGCAAGCAGGGCTGCTTCCAATCGGCCACCAACTGCCAGAACCTTCAACATGACTGTGCAAGATGCCGTGAGGGACACGGACGTTATAACAGGTACTTTTTCCCTCAACTCAGTCAGTGCAAATGTCTTATTTGACTCTGGAGCAACTAAGTCTTTTATATCGAGGGATTTTGCGCGTAAATTGAAACTTAAAACCCAACTTCTAAGAGAGTCTTTACAAGTAGAGATAGCCAACCAGGAAGTAGTTCCAGTTAGTCATGTGCACCCTGATGGTAAATTAGTGATAAAAGGACAATCTTTCTATGTTGATTTGATTCCTTTTAAGCTAGGGGAATTTGATGTTATCTTGGGAATGGATTGGTTATCTCGCAATAATGCCCGGATAGATTGTTAAGGAAAGAAGGTTAAGCTGGAAATCCCGGGGAAAAAGGAGATAGTGTTTCGAGGGATACGACAGACCCAGAAGATTCTTACCATGGCACAAACTAAGAGATTACTGCGAAAAGGGAACGAGGCTTATCTAGCTTACGTCATAGATACCTAGAAGGAAGCACCTAAATTACAAGCCATTCCGGTGGTTAATGAATTCAAGGATGTGTTTCCACAAGATCTTCCCGGATTACCACCGGATAGGGAAATCGGACGGCGCCAGTTTCGAAGGCCCCATACCGGTTAGCCCCAGTAGAGATGAAAGAACTTGCTAAACAGTTACAAGAACTGTTGGATAAGGGTATGATCAGACCCAGTGTGTCGCCATGAGGGGCGCTGGTGTTATTTGTCAAGAAGAAGGATGGGAGTATGAGGTTATGCATCGACTACCGTGAGTTGAACAAGCTAACCATAAAGAATAATTATCCACTACCCAGGATAGACGATTTGTTTGATCAGCTAAGAGGTGCTGAATACTTCTCCAAAATTGACTTGCGAACCGGGTATCACCAGCTGAAGATTAAAACCGAAGATATTCCAAAGATCGCATTTCGTACCAGATATGGGCACTATGAATTCTTGGTAATGTCGTTTGGATTGATCAATGCTCCCGCAGCTTTTATGGATTTAATGAATAGGGTGTTCAAGAAATATTTGGATAAGTTTATTATAGTTTTCATCGATGATATTCTTATCTACTCAAAGACAGAAGCAGAGCACGCTAAACATTTGAAGATAACCTTAGAGACCTTCAGGAAGGAACAACTTTATGCCAAATTCTCGAAATGCGAATTCTGGAAAAATGAAGTACAATTCCTAGGACATGTGATCAACAAGGAAGGAGTGTTAGTTGACCCCTCCAAGATAGAGGCCGTCTCAAATTGGGAACGACCAACCACGCCAACTGCGGTACGAAGTTTCATCAGACTAGCAGGATATTATAGAAGATTTGTTCAGGATTTTGCAAAAATTTCAGCTCCGTTGACCCGACTTACCCGCAAAATTGAGAAGTTTGAATGGACTGAAAAATGCGAGAAGAGTTTCCAAGAGCTAAAGAGGAGATTGGTGACGGCCCCAGTGTTGGTGTTACCTGATGGAAAAGGTGATTTTGTGATTTACAGTGATGCTTCGCATAAGGGATTAGGTTGCGTGCTTATGCAGCACGGTAAGGTGATCGCATATGCATCAAGGCAGTTGAAGGATTATGAGATTCGATATCCCACCCATGATCTAGAATTAGCAACAATTGTTTTTGCCTTAAAGATCTGGAGGCACTATTTGTATGGAGAAAAGTGCGAGATATATACTGACCATAAGAGCCTCAAGTACATTTTCACTCAGAAGGAACTGAACATGCGACAGAGAAGATGGCTAGAGTTAATCAAAGACTATGATTGTGAGATTCGATATCATCCGGGTAAAGCCAATGTGGTGGCTGACGCCCTTAGTAGGAAAGAGAAGCTCAAGATGATAACTTAAGAGGAAAAGTTAGTGAAAGATTTTGAGAAGTTGGAAATTGAGATTAAGCTACCCGAAGAAGGCCAAGAGAAGTTGATGGAAATTAGAATCCAACCTCCATTGTTAGAAAAGATTCACTACAAGAAAAACGGGCTTTTCCCACCGTTTATTTCCTACCGACGCATTTCCTACCGACCAATTCCTACCGATTTTCGAGTCAAACGGCTATTTCCTACCGGACCACTAGTCGATAGGAAATGCCGAAGTATTTCCTACCGAAGTTAGTAGGAAATGAGTCGAATGGGCCCCAAGTGACATGTGGCAGTGTTGTTTTACGTTTATCATTTCCTACCGCGCGAAATCGGTAGGAAATGTCTCTAGTATTCACCAGCAAATGTTTACTTGGCGGCTTCTGATTGGTTGACGGGTCGGTGGACATTTCCTACCGAAAACGGTGGACATTTCCTACCAATTTTCGGTAGGAAATGAGCTGTGACGAAAATTAAAATCTTATCTACATTTTTACTTTTGTTTGTAGTTGGTTGAGGAAAAAAGTTGTAGAAGAAGAAGAAGAAGAAGAAGAAGAAGAAGAAGAAGAAGAAGAAGAAGAAGAAGAAGAAGAAGAAGAAGAAGAAGAAGAAGAAGAAGTTGTAAGTATACATTTTCAAGTTTTTAACTTGACTTGTTAAATTCAATGTTTATATATTTGAAATGTTGGATAATTCAAATATTATTTATGCTTGAAAAAAGTTGTAGAAGAAGAAGAAGAAGAAGAAGAAGAAGAAGAAGTTGTAAGTATACATTTTCAAGTTTTTAACTTGACTTGATAAATTCAATGTTTATATATTTGAAATGTTGGATAATAGAAATATTATTTATGCTTAAAATATTTGTGTATAAATGTTAAATACAAATTTATGCTTGAATGATTTGTGTATAAATGTTAAATACAAATACATTTTATGAATGTTAAATACAAATGTTTATGTGGAAATGTTAAATATTTATGGTGAAGAGATTGTGTTAAAGAGAGAGTTTAAAGAAATGTAATGAAATGTGTGTCTATAACATTGTAGATGTCAACCGGAAGTAATCGTGAATGGATTAGACGTCGTTTACAAAATGATCGTATTACATTGACAACGGAATACAAGAATGGTGTTGCCGAGTTTATAGATGTTGCAACTAAGTTTGGGTTGATTGGGGGTAAGACCAAATGTCCTTGTGTTAAATGTAAAACTTCAAAGTGGCAAACTATAGATGATGTTACATTTCATTTGTATGCCGATGGATTTTTACCACATTATATCGTATGGACTTTTCACGGTGAGAGTGAACCAAGAACGGAATCCCAACCACCACGCCGTCGTCGTCGAACCACACCAATTAATGTAGAACCGCCGATTGATTTGGATGGGATGTTACGAGATGCCGCTGGGCAAGATTATTATAGTTTCAATGATACAGCGGGTACTAGTACTCAAAATGTCCAACAACCCCCAAATAGTGATACTTCAACATTTTTTACCGATGTTAATACTTGTGGAGCTCCCATTTATCCTGGAAACAAAGACTACACAAGATTCACCTTTAGTACGAGATTGTTACATTTCAAAGATGTATCCAAGTGTAGCGAAAAAGCATTCAACTTGTTGCTTGAAATCATTGGTGATGTACTTCCCAAAAATCATACACTACCAAATACCCATTATGATATAAAGAAGATGGTGAAGAAATTGAAGTTGGGTTATGACAAGATTGATGTGTGTGAGAATGATTGTATGTTATTTTACGGTAACGACTCAAAGAAAATTGTGTGTGACATTTGCAATACGAGTCGTTATAAAGATGCAAGGGGAAAAAATGGGAATAACATACCTAGAAAGGTTCTAAGACACTTTCCACTTATTCCTCGTCTACAACGGTTATTCATGTCGGATCGTACGGCCAAATATATGACGTGGTACAAGAATAGGGAAGTAAAAGATGGTGAACTAAGTCACCCCGCGGATGGAGATGAATGGAAAAACTTTGACTTAAAATACCCATCGTTTGCTAAGGAGTTTCGTAATGTTCGACTCGGATTGTCAAGTGATGGTTTCAATCCATTTGGAAATTCGGGAAATAATGTGTATACGGTATGGCCGGTTGTAGTGGTTGTATATAACCTTCCTCCTTCTATGTGTATGAAAAGACCCTTCATGTACATGACTCTTCTAATTCCGGGTCCTAACTCTCCAACAAAAAATCTCAATGTATTTTTAAGGCCACTCATGGATGAATTATTTATTTTGTGGCAAAGTGGAGTTGAAACCTATGATCAATCACTAAAGCAAAATTTCAATATGAAAGCGGCACTATTATGGACAATTAGTGATTTTCCCGCTTTAGGTATGCTTAGTGGATGGTCAACAAAAGGAAAGATGGGTTGTAATGTTTGTGTGGGAGATGTAAAAGGTTTCCAACTCAAACATTCTAAAAAATGTTGTTTCTATGGTACATACCGTACCTTTTTGGAAGAAAATGACCCTTTGCGGAAGAAAAGTGTGAAGTTTCCCACGGTAGAGAAAAAAGTGTTCAAAGGTCGGTCTACGGGCGAGTCTTTGTTGTCTTCCATATTACAACTAGAATTCTCCCCCCCGGGAAAAGCTTTTAGGATAACAATGCCTAGTGGGTACGGGGAACAACACCATTGGACTCACTTTTCTATGTTTTGGGAATTACCATATTGGTCATCTCATAAGTTAAGACATTGTATTGATGTCATGCATACGGAAAAAAATGTGTTTGAAAATATTTTTTACACAGTTGTGGATGATAGGAAGAAGAGTAAAGATCACTCAAATGGTAGAAAAGATTGCAAGCTCCTAGGGATAAGGCCCGAATTGTGGCTCGATGAAAATGGAGTGAAACCGAAAGCACCATACACACTTACTAGGCCTCAACTTCGGCTTTTATGCAATTGGATTTCATCACTAAAACTTCCGGACGGATGTGCTTCAAACATAGCTCGTTGCATAAAATGGGATACTTTAAGAATCACGGGTTTCAAATCACATGATTGTCACATTTTCATGCAAAAACTAATGCCTATTGCGTTTCGTGAGTTTTTGCCATCTTATATTATGGATGCTCTCGCGGCCCTTTCAAATTTTTTCCGTGATCTTTGCTCATCGGTTTTACTACGCAACGATTTGGATTCTTTAGAAAAATCCATAATCAGGACAATGTGTGTGCTTGAGACTATATTCCCGGCTAGTTTTTTTGATATTATGGAGCACTTGCTTTTACACTTGATTGAAGAATGTAGACTTGGAGGACCGGTGTACTATCGATGGATGTATCCTTTTGAGAGGTTGTTGAAATTCATAAAAGATAAAGTAAAACAAAAGGGACGAGTGGAAGGTTCAATTGCGGAGAAATACGTCGAAGAAGAGATGGTCAATTTTTTCTCAATCTACTTTCGTTCAACCGTAGAGACGGTTCATAATGTCGTGCGTCGTAATGAAATTGTGATTGATGAACGAGAGGAGTCTATTTTAGAAGTTTTTAGATATCCTATCAAAACGAGTAAGAAACAAGTCATTGGGTACTTGAAAGATAATGAGTTGAAGATTGCCGAATATTACGTCCTTTTAAACATGCCGGAAGTTCAATCATATATTCGGTATGTGAACTTTACTCCTTATGTAAATTTGTGATATGATATACCACTCTAGTTTATATTTATTTATTTCAGGGAATATGATGCCCATGTACGTGAAACTTTTCCGGGCGTGTCAAGTGAGCAATTAGAATCACTTCAGAAATCCGAATTTAAACATTGGTTTCGTCAAAAGGTATATTTTGGAGCAATTTTAATATTTGTGTTTGATATAGTCAATAATATTATATATGTATTTTGATATATTCTCATGATTTATTAGATTGAGAATGATGATGCCAAACGTTTTCTCTTCAAGAATTTGATTGATGGACCTATTCGTAATATCTTCTCATTTCGTAGTTGCACGATCAATGGATATAAGTTTCAAATTAATGATGGTGTTCTTGTCAAAGGTACTTCTCACAATGATGCACTTACTAATTATTATGGTCAATTAGAAGACATAATAAAACTTGTATATGGGGGTGGGAATTTTGTATATTTGTTCAAATGTCGTTGGTTTGATAGTTTTGGAAACGGTGTTCGAGTTGATCAAAATCGAGTTGTGACCGTGGATATCAAATCAAGATTGAGGTCCAACGAGGTTTTTGTTTTGGCAAGCCAAGCGATTCAAGTGTACTATGCGCCTAGTGTAATGAATCCTCGGAGTAATATTTATACCGTGATTAATTGTAAAAATCGTCCGATTGATGAAACTACTAATGAACCAAATGACGATGCATTTCAAGAGAATGTATCAAATGCATCTTCCTCATCATTTTTTATTGATTTTGCACAATACGACCCAATTCAAATTGTAAGAGATTCAAATGATGAAGAGGAAGAAGAAGAAGAAGAAGAAGAAGAAGAAGAAGAAGAAGAAGAAGAAGAAGAAGAAGAAGAAGAAGAAGAAGAAGAAGGGGAAGGTGAAGAAAATGATGAAGAGGAAGATGACGAGACCGATGGTTACGAAGATATTGATTAGTTTATATTGTAATAGATATTGTATTATAAAAAATTTAATTGCATTGCTTTAAATCTTAAGTAAATGTTATTTTCTGTTTTTGGTTGGAAAATTTATTCAAATGTCTTTCCTAGCAAAATTTTTTAATCTAGATATGGATAAACTAAGTGAAAAAACAATATGTTAAAACCCACTATTTCCTACTGCAAAGAGACATTTCCTACCATTCGAAACCCAGTAATTCCTACCGCACACAACCATTTCCTACCGGCCATCTCTACATCTCCCTATAAATACATTAAAATGTACTTTTTAGGGTTAAGGTTTTTAGAAAGAAGAGCTGCTGAAGAGAAAGAAGAGTGGCTAGGGTTAAGGTTACATATTCTCTTTCTTTAAATCATCCCCCTTATACATGGATCCATGGTTTTGGATTTCGAATTTTTTTATACTTATCATTGTTATCGTTGTGTTTTACTACATGGAAATCCGACAATGGTATCCTAACTACTTGCATCAAATGATGATTTGGATATATCTCTGGTGTATTTTGATGATAACGACTGTTTAAGAAGAAGAAGATGAAGAAAATGAAGAAGAAGGAGAAGAAGATGAAGAAAATGAAGAAAATTTATGTAATAGATATTGTGATGCTAATAATTGTTATGAATTTGGTTATTGTGATGCTAATAATTGTTATGTAATAGATATTGTATTACAAAACATTTAATTGCAATGCTTCTAGCAAAATTTTTTAATCTAGATATGGATAAACTAAGTGAAAAAAATAATATGTTAAAACCCAGTAATTCCTACCGCCTTCATCGAAACGCGGTAGGAAATGGCTAGTGGCGGTAGGAAATGACCAGTGGCGGTAGGAAATGACCTGGGAAATGCATTCTTACATGCCTCCTGTTTTATTTCCCACCGCCTACCTTACATATCCTTTTCTAATCGGTAGGAAATGGTTTAAAATGAAAAATGAGCCTACTGGGAATCGAACCCCCATCTCCAACCCCATTTTTATCACTTCAAACCACTATGCCAAGGTGTTTCTTGTGTTTTATTTTACTCTTAAATTATATAACCACAACACATTATTTCTCACTTTTCCATTAAAAAGTCTTTACAAATGAACTTTAAAAATCACAATTTTTTGTAAATGTCACTAATTCATAGTGATCTTGAAATCCTCAGAGTTGGATCGTGAAAATTGTTTTTTTAAATGAATTGATACAAATTATTGTTGAAATTGGGGTTTTAGCTTATAAAATCACGTCAAATGAATTTTAAAAATCAATATTTTTTTCATACATGACTAATTTGCAGTCATATTGAGATCCGGTAGGAAAATTCGTTCAAAAAAAAATTTAAAAAAATAAATTATTATTTTTTAATAAATAATAATTTAAACTCAAAAATAATAATTTGTAAAATAATAATTTTACAAATTCATTCTGGTGGATAATTATTTTTTAATAAATTTAAACTAAAAAAAGAAGAAGAAGTAATGCATACTTCTACTTAAAAGAAGTAGTGCATACTTCTACTTCAAAAAAAAAAAATTCAATTCAAACTTAGAGTTTTTAGATTAATTTAGTTTTTGTTCTTTTCAATTTTATTTGCGTTTTTTGTTAAAAGAAAATATAATAATAATAATAAAAAATTTGAACGATTTAACCGTACGAATCTCATTATCACTGCAAATTAGTCATGTGTGAAAAAAATTGAGATTTTTAAAATTCATTTGACGCGATTTTATAAGGAAAAACCCATATTTTAACAATAATTTGTATTAATTCATTAAAAAAAAAATTCATGATCCAAATTTAAGGATTTCATGATCACTATGAATTAGTGACATTTACAAAAAATTGTGATTTTTAAAGTTCATTTGTAAAGACTTTTTAATGGAAAAGTGAGAAATAATGTGTTGTGGTTATAAATTTAAGAGTAAATATAAAACACAAGAAACACCTTAGCATAATGGTATGAAGTTATACAAATGTGGCTGGAGATGGGTGTTCGATTCTTGTCTCTGTTTTTCTTTTGTTTTCGTAAAATGGAGCCCAAATTTCACAAAAAATATCAAAAAAAATGCACCGAAAGTTAATTCAATCAGTTTACACATACCTTTTCCTTTTTACTTCTCTCACTCTCTCCTTTACTCTGCTGATCATCTTTCATCGCCTCTCTCCTTTTTTCATCGCAGTATCAAGCCGATTCTTGTATTTGTGTTTGTATGTTTATATCTCTAATTGTTTCTTGTTACTTTACTGCTATTGCTAGATTGTGTTTTTCAATATGTTTATATCTCTGATTGTTTCTTGTTTCTTGTTACTTTATTGCTATTGATAATGAAATTGTAGGAAGTTAGGATTATGATTTTGTATAATCTCTGTATATATATCGAATCACAAACATTTATATATATCAAATCACAAACATTAGGAAGCCCCAAATGAAGTTATAAACTTCTATGTCACAGCCTTTATGGCCCCAAATCTCTTTCCCTTATCTCACCCTCTCCTTACACATATATTCCTGCTGAAATGAATGAAGATCAAGTAAGCAACTCTAGGGTCCAGCTAGAAAAACCATTTCCAATGGATTCAGAAGATTTAAGTGAGCAACTCTAGTTTCTATCTTGCCGATTGACTCGAAATGCCGATTTAAGTAAATTTACATACGCTATCATTGATACATACACACAAAATGGCGATTTCAATCTCCTCTTCAAGTGCTGCACTTTATCAACTATCAAACCTTAAGCCTGTCTCAGTCTCTCTCAGACCCACAGGTACAATCTTTCTAACATTTCCTTAAAATATACAAGATTTAATTTTATTTAACTATCAGGGTTATTTACTTGCTTTCTTGGATATTGAACTTAGTAAGGCACACATTTTTAGTGACCTTTCTACTGACCCAGTTCATGTTTTACTTTATTTTGTATATGTTAAGGACCCAATTGTGTGAAATGCAATTTGCAATCTGGGTGTGTGAAATCTTGGACTGCTGCTGGTAATTATGTGAAAATTCAAGTGGACACCGGCAAATTTGCCCGAAAAGCTGTTGTTTTTTCACAGAGGAGGCAAGTCAAGTGATGGGAATTTTGGTACTTTTTAATTGTAGTTGTTGCTTTAGGGTGTGGTTTTTTCGACTTTTTTTGTCATGTTTTGTTTGTTTGTATTTCAGAATGGGGACCCTGAAGTGTGCAACTATGGAAGATCCACTCAGAAAGAAAGAATGGAAAAGACTATTGAAAATGTCAAAGCAAGTTTTAACTCTATTAGGACCGGACGTTCAAATCCAGAGCAGATAGTTTATCTATACCAGGACTAGAAGAAACTCGAAGGACAGCTAATAGCAGAACAGGAAGTACTCTTTGGATCAAAGCCAAGCCCTATGAAAACCCAGAATGCAAAAAAAGGTTCTAGACTGTCATGTGGTGGTACAAATATAAGACTTTCACTTGGGGGAGCAATGCTACAAACTCCAAAAACTGACCAACTTCACTCTCTCAAAGGGACTCCTAATACACGTCAAAATAAAAAAGAATGAGCGACCACAGCAGAATGGCTAATTAAATCCACGAAGAGACGGTGGCACTACAGCTTTATCAGCTGGTAATTTCTTTAATCTGTTTATGAATAATTAGTTTTCATCACATGTGCATTATTTTGAGGATATAACGTCATGTTTTATCCATTTGTGAAATGTAGAGTAAAGCTTGAAAAATTAATTATATTATAAAAGTTGATTATAATAGGAATACATATAACAAGGAAGCACTTCATACTTTGGTTTAGTTCTTTGAAACTTGTTTTGCCTTCTAAGCACATCTTTCTGCTACAGTTGATTATACTCAGATTCTGCTGAAACCCTTGGATTCGTTATAAACATATAATTGCCTCAGATTCTGTCACAGTTTCTTATTTTTTTTATTCTTCTCATCATTTAGGTAGGAGAGGCTTGGACATTGCTGGCCTTCCTGTGAAAAAACACTCATTCAATGCCCATGAAGTCGAATCATCGCCTGTGCACCGCAAGCCATTCTCGCCTATACCATCCAGAGAATCCTCAAAGATATTGGAAGACCTGAATCGGAAACGTAATGAGACATTACAAAAAACAATTCCAGGTAACAACACTACGCCGTTTACTACTCCATTGAAGACAGTTTTTGCTGCAGCTGAAGAAGAGAACAGGACTCCTAAGACAATTCCTGTACCCTTTACGCCTTCCACACCATCAATTCCAATGCAAACAGGCATGACTCCAGCTCCTCATCCAGTTTCTTATATTGCTACTACTCCGATTAAAGAGGTTCCTGAAGAGATTGAATATTCTTTTGAGGAACGAAGAGCAGGGTTTGTGCTTCCTGGAACACATCCCAAGATTCAGGTAAGCATTTGCAAGATATCATGTTATACTTTCGTTATGTGACACTTGCCATCAAGAGCAGATAGTTGATGAGTTGCAGTTGATATTTATATCCTTCTTGCAGCATGTTGATGTAATTTATATTCTGTTTATAGTATATAAAGAAGACTATGAAAAATCAACAAAGCATGTCGTTGAGTCATACATTAGGTACAATATATGTTTTTCTGAACCACTATTATCGATCTTAGTCAGTACAAAATGTTTCCTGCTTGCATAGCAGCACAACTTGAAGTAGTTTTGCATAATGCTAATGATAGTATCTGCTATAATTTTGTGCATGACACTAAATGTTTAAGTTATAAGTTTCATTTTGTGGTTTCTGGTTATCTTGAATATTTTCTTTTATCAACATAAACTCTAGCTCTCAGTTGTACGTTTATCTTTTGAAACTTCTAAACCAAATTCACTAATTTTCTTCTTGCATTCCAGCTATACATGTATTTTCTTCTTAGTGAATTGTTAAGGTGACATCATGCTTTTGCATAAGTTATTATATTTCTTTCACCTGATCAAAGATTCATTGTACCTATATTACACACTGGAACACCAAAAAGTAGCTCTATTTACATACGACACAAACAGGGACATGTCACATATTCATATTATGATGCATTTGAAACTGTCACCAAACTAAACTCTTGACAAACTACACCTTTTCCCGATATAAAGCTTAAAATGAATGTGTGACACAACATTATGATCAAGCATGAATGTCAAGCCATCAACATGTTAAGTATTTCTCTGGTGTTTAGTAAGCCATTAATGTGATACACACAAAAGCACTGAGGTTAGTATTTGTAACAAGCATCAAAACATAAACATAGTAAAACTGCTTTACAAAAATAAAATCATCAAGATTGAAATATACCGTCAGAATAAGAGTGACAGCCATAATAATCTCATTCTTTGACATCGGTCCCATCTTCTCCAACTTCTCTTTAGCAAGCTTTGGAGCATCCAAAATACATGTATAGCTGGAATACATGTATAGCTGGAATATTCTCTTGCATTCACTAATTAGTGATTCTTTTATCACTAATTGTTTTTTGATTTTGTTGTTCAGGTCTTTTTACTTTTTCCCAAATGGTACCCTTTTGTACTTGGTGATAGACCTTAATTCAGTTCATGAAAAGTGCTGTAAATCTTGTTTTCAAGATTTGAGAGAATCTCATTTTGCAATTTTTTCAATATTTATTTCATAAAAAGTATTTCCTTTTTACATCAAATGAAATGTAGATCACTGCAGTCTGCATCTTTGTTAAGCTAATTACCAATGTTAAATCAAGTCCATTTTTATACTACAAATTATTACATAAACTTTGGAAATTTTAAACTGAACTTTTGTTCATACAATTGAGTATCATTATAAAATGTAGTCCTTGATTTTTGAAAAGTGAAAAAGTATCTATGTAGTATCTATCATTCAGATTCAATAATTCTTTCGATCGATCTGGTTATAATCATTTGTTTGCATTGTCTTGGATGAGCAGGGTTGCATCCAAATTCTGGAGTACTAGCGAGACCAAGAGTGGTGATATGTTGAGGTCATCCAACAACACCTCTAGTACTAAAGGCAGTTCGAGAGATTTATCTACTGGACAATCATCAAGCAATGACCAGGAGGAGTGTATACTGCAGGCTAGCTTGTCAGACAGCCATTCATGCAGTTTCAACAACCTGCGCAATACCTCCAAGCGGCAGGCAGCAGCCATAATCCACTATTGCAGCAGCAGTCTAGTCCTCATGTTTTACATGGACCAACCCAATTGCTATCAGAAAACCTCCCTAGACAATTGCAGCAACTTAATAAGCGACCAGAGGAACAACACAGTAATGCATATCCGGAGGCTTATATGATACAGAGTGAACTGCTGCAGCAAGCTAGCATTCCTTCACCTTCATATCCTAACATCTAAAAGTAGGATCAACTCTAGCATTTCAACCTTACCAAACCCAACTACTTCTAAATAATATCCCCCATTAAACAGACCACCTTAAATCTCTACTAACCAGTTTATTGCATTCTCGTATCTAATTAGTACTTATTGGTTCGTTCTATATCAGTAATTGTTAATTATGACTTGATAAAATTGT
Source organism: Saposhnikovia divaricata (assembly GCA_036435485.1). Taxonomy (NCBI): domain Eukaryota; kingdom Viridiplantae; phylum Streptophyta; class Magnoliopsida; order Apiales; family Apiaceae; genus Saposhnikovia; species Saposhnikovia divaricata. The sequence goes on from CM071599.1 coordinate 214,245,845, forward strand.
TAATTGTATATCAGTAATGTTGCAGTACTGTGGCAAGTCCCTTTATCCTTTACTACATAATTGTTACTTATTGGTTCATTCTATATGTACTATATTCTTTGTAATCTTCTCTATGATCCTCGCATTGATACTACTGCTCTAGTATATTGACAATTTTTTTATGTGATTGTGATCATAGTTATCATGGCAAGAACTAAGGGTAACAAGGCACTGCAAAAGGGCAGTGTTAAGGACAACGGGAAGACAATTTCAGAAAAACAGGACATGGGCCCAAGTGTTTTGAACAAACAGAGCAAGACGAAGAAACTTTCAGAGATGACACAGGACAAGGGAAAAGCCAAGGCCAAAGTCAGTTTGGCTTCGAGGAAAAAGATTGACAAGCGTAAGGGTAAGGGGAAGAAAATCATGACAAAGAGGCAACAGATTCAAGCTTTTAAGGAAAGTTATGGTGGTATGACAAGGACGGAAGTGATCAAGTGGAGGGGCCCAAAGCCAAGATCTAACTCTCAAGGATTGTTTGCCGCTGCTTTTCCAACCCATCCGACTCGCATAGACATTTCAAATGGGATGTAAGTTATTTCATTTATTAGCAATATGCAATCATTATATATACTCTTAAATTGTTACTAGTGACATTAATTTAATTTTATGACAGTTATAATTAAGCATAGAAAGATAGAATAATAGCATAGATTCGTTGGGACAAAGGGAATATAAACTCATAAAAAATGCATTTATTACGAGAACTTACCTTTAGTTCTTTACCTTTGTTCGAGTCTGTCAATCATGATACTAATGATTGTGCTTAATTATAATACATATGTAGTATAAAGAATAATTGTGCGAAGAAGACAATTTTGGGTGCCATACGTGCATTTTGGCCAGCGGGGTCCTATACTTGGACAGATTTAGAGGACAAGCATCCTGATTTCCCAGAAAAGGTTTGGGAAAACTTTAAGGTATGTCATATACACAAACTTAATTATTTTACGTATTTTCCCGTGATGACTCTTTATGGTAAACTTGAATCATTATTTGACGCATAATTATGTTTATTGCAGATGTATTTTAAGCACTTGAAGGGTCAAAGCCGGTCACAATCCAAAGCTATTGTAATCGAATACATCCAGGCAGTTTGCAAGCGGACATTGTATGAAGAAAAAAAGAGAGTTCATGAGAAGGCAAGGACAACCGGAAAGTCTTTCTTGGAGCTCTGTCCATCCTACTATGATATTGAATTTTGGAAAGGATTGATAGAGTTTTGGAGATCAGAAGAGCATCAAGAAAGATCGAAAGTGGGGATTGAGAACAGGAATAAAATGACCAATTTGCATAGCTCAGGTTCAAGACCTTTCCAAGAAGTTGCTGAGGTGGTCCTTTAATTAATTTCTCATAATTCTTTTGATCGTTTAACTAGTATTTGATTTTTATGTTTTGTCAATCTTCGACCACTAATCTACTCTTGCTTAATTTTTTTTGCAGATAATGAAGGTGGAGAAAGCTGGAAAGATGCCAACGCGTCTTCAACTTTGGGACCGAACTCATACTCGAGCTGGTACAGAACTTGACGAGAACGGAAACCCGAAACAGTACACCACTGCTGCTGCCATGGAAATCGCTGTAAGAATGTCGATTATAAATATATTTGCACTTTTAATTTAAGCACATCATCCATATGTCTTCAGAGCATGTTGTATATAATAACATATAACACGGTGTGATATGTTTCAGACTCGGTATGCGTCGATCTTGAATGATAAAGGGGTTGATCAGACCCAACTTGATGAGAGTTTGGAGCCCTTTGACTGGTGGCTGCAGGCCACGGCACCAGGGCTGAGCAAGCCAAAAAAGGGTAAGCTGATTGGTTATCCCCGTTTTCCGGCTAGAAAACTCTTGGCAGACTTGGCAAACAACCACCAGAAGCGTATTGCGAAAAATCCATGCTCATCGCTCGAAGGCTCCTCTAGCTCTGCTGCTGGGCATAAGATGCCGAATGACACTTTTATGAAGGTGGTCTCCGGGGTGCTGGATTATTTGAAAACCAATCCAGAATCTTACCAGAGAGATCTCAATGACGAGCAAATTGAGAGCCTAACTGAGGCGGCTTTGAGTCTTGGCGATCCAGCTGCTAGAAGTCAGTTCTCGCAATTAATTTCCCAGGAAGTTGTGCATGTTGTGAAGGAAATTGTTACTGACATGTTCGAAAAATATAAAACGGTAGTTTCATTTTATAAACATTTTTCCAATGTAAGCATTCATTTATTCATGGACTGTCATGCAACTCTATTAACTCTTTTTACTTCAACTGTAGGCTGTTGCTGAGGAGGGAGGTAGCGAAGCTACTTTGGATGAATCCGACTACACGGATGAAAGTGATCAAGACAACGATGTTGACTGCAATGGTGGTGAAAAGACAACGATGCTGACTGCAATGGCAAATGGCAGTGAAGAAATTGTCGAAGAAGACATTGGTGAAGATGGAGATAACGTGGCTAGTGGCTAGGATGCTCATGCCTCTGAAATGGATTAACCGTATGGTTTGTGGTAATTTAGTACTTGGTTGATTATGGTTTGTTTGGTTTGGTTTTAATTATGGTTTGTGTTAGAGCTTGCTTAATTATGGTTGGATATTTTGCGTTGTGATGATCTTCGGATCTTTTTGGTTTGTGGTATATTTGAATTATTGGTGTGATAAGGTGGAAATGTTTATTTGTGTGATAAGGTGGAAATGTTTATTGGTGTGATAAGGTGGAAATGTTTATTGGTGTGTTGAGGTGGATGTTTAAGTATGTAATGATGAATGGTTTGATTTTGCGAGTGAATTGGTTTGTAGATGTTTAAGTATATTTGAATTATTCGTTGGTTTTTTGGTTTGTATGATTGGTACTATTTGCGGAACAGGGTAAACTAAAAACAAACATTTCTTATCACCTTCACAAAAAGATGGTAGGAAATGAGCGGTAGGAAATGCTATCTTACAATCCTCCTGGAACAATTCCTACCGATGGGTGCAGAAGGAGACGGTAGGAAATAACTGTTTAGTTTCCACAATTTCCATGTCAGCAGCTGATGTGGCTGGTGACATGTGCGGGCCCGCCCACGTGTCATATGACATGGCATCTGACGTGTTGCCACGTCATCGTCCAAGTTGGCATGTGGGTCCATGCCATGTGGCACGCCATGTCATTTTGTGGGTCCCACGTTGACCAGGTCAGTATCATTTCCTACCAAAGTCATTTCCCACTTAAGCATTTCCTACCGGGGGGGACGGTAGGAAATGCCACATTTCCTACCGATTTTGGGCCTTTTCCTACCGATTTGACGGTAGGAAAAGCCCGTTTTTCTTGTAGTGATTAGACTATGTCAAGAACGGATAATGGAGGAAGAAGAGAACTTCACGGAAGAGATAATGACCGGGGAAGAAATTAAGTGCGAAAAAAACAAGGAAGGAATCATGAGGTACACGTACAGGATATAGATCCCAAATGTTCAGGAACTCAAGGATGAGATTTTATACGAGGTGCACAACTCAAGGTACTCGGTGCACCCCGGTAGCACCAAGATGTATAGGGATTTGAAGGAGTATTACTGGTGGCCCAATATGAAAAAGGACGTAGCAGAGTAGGTAAGCAGATGCTTAACCTGTCAACGAGTGAAAGCGGAGCATCAGAGACCCAGTGGACTTCTACACCCATTGAAGATTCCTGAATGGAAATGGGAACACATAGCCATGGATTTCGTAGTAGGTTTACCAAGGACCAAGGCTAATCATGACGCCATATTGGTAATGGTAGATCAACTGACGAAGTCAACTCACTTTCTCCCGATCAATGAAAGGTACACGATCGACAGACTAGTGGATATCTACTTAAAAGAGATAGTGGCACGACATGGAGTCCCAGTCGCTATAATCTCCGATCGAGACCCCAGATTTAACACCAGATTTTGGAGAAGCTTTCAAGAATGTGTAGGAACCAGGTTAAACATGAGTACAACCTTATCACCCCCAAACAGACGGGAAAAGTGAAAGGACCATCCAAACGCTAGAGGATATGTTGAGAGTCTGTGCTATAGACTTCAAAGGAAAGTAGGATGATCACTTGTCATTGATTAAGTTTTCCTACAACAATAGTTTTCATTCAAGTATAGGAATGCCACCTTACGAGGCCCTTTATGGAAGGAAATGTCAATCTCCCTTGTATTGGGATGAAGTTGGGAGCGAAAGATGCTCGGGCCCAAAGTGGTCCAACGAACTAAAGATGCAATAGATCTAATTAGAGGACGGCTGGTAGCAGCCCAGGATCGACAAAAGAAATATGCCAACTTAGCTCGGAAGGGCAAAGAATACGAAGTGGGAGACCTAGTGTTCTTAAAGGTATCACCTTGGAAAGGTTTAATGAGGTTTGGAAAGAAAGGAAAGTTGAGTCCCAGATACATTGGACCATTTGAGATCTTAAGACGGATTGGGGAACTAGCTTATGAACTAGCCTTACCCCCAAACCTGCAGCAAGTGCACAATGTGTTCCATGTTTCGATGCTGAGGAAATATAATCCGGATCCCAAGCACATAGTGGAATATGAGCACGTGGACCTGCAACCAGATTTAACCTATGTAGAGCAACCTGTGGAAATTATAGACCGGAAAGAGCAAGTGCTCCGAAACAAGGTCATCCAGCTAGTCAGAGTCTTGTGGCAAAACCATAATGTAGAAGAATCAACCTGGGAGCTAGAAAGCACAATGCAAGAGAAGTACCCCCATTTGTTTTCAAACTGATTTCGGGACGGAATCCTTTTAAGGAGGGGAGACTGTAAGAACCCAGATTTTGGGTAGAATTTAAAACTTTTTTTCTGTATCAATGTAATAGCGAATAGTGACTACAACGACGATGTAACGATTGTTCTAACGAATGAATGGACTAGATTTGGAATCAAATGTTTATATGCCATGAAGAATACTATTGGTTGACACTATAGATAAGAATTATCTATCTCCTAGGAAATTAAGATTTGATAAATTCTAAAGGAGAAAGTTATTCTTATCCAAATCAATATCTGTTATTAATCCAGTGGTTCCGTAAAAAGGTTAATGAACGATCGAAAAGGAACAGGGACAATTGTACAACCCTAAGAGAATAAGTAAAGAAAAGGGATGAATAGTGATTTTGGTGGAAGGAGGAATATTATTACACGATGCTATATAGGAGTACCTGGAACGAAATTCTGAGTTCGTATTATTGATCCGGAGAGAAAAAGAGTGTATGTAAAAGCTGTCGGATTCTGAAAAATAGCACTTTTATTTTCCCCAAGATTTTCCTGGACACTGAAAGACATAAGGATTTATTTAAAAGATTTATGGAAATTGGATTCAAGAATTATTAAAGAGAATTGAGAATGGTAGTATATATATTAAGAAGGTTTCCGGTAAAACCCTAACTAGAAATTCTTAAGTTATTCTTTCGATCGATCCATCAAATTGAGCAATAACCGGACAAAAGAGCAAGCAGAGGATCAAGATTTATGTATGTGCAAGTGGATGGAGTAAGAGAAACCAAAGTGTGTTACATGTAAGTCAACTAGAAGCTAAGTGGTGTAAATGCACTTTTGCAAAAAAGGGTATGCATAATAAGAGCCATACACTTGTCACAAGATGTAGCATCAAGATAAAGCAAGTGGATCATGATGTAATCACTTTAGGCTAGATAATATCTTAAGGCATTAGCTAATAATTCATTTCAACCAAGCCAAAGATAATCAACCAAGCAAAACACTCCATTTTCTTGCAAAACTTTCGGCCAAAGCTAGAAAAAAGGGTTCCCACCATCAATTGATCTCCAAATTTTAATGGTACGTACTACATATCATATCTTAGATCTTCTAGAAATCTTAGCTTCAAATTCATCTTTTTCCGTTTTCAATTAAATCATCAAAGTAGATGATGAATAGTGTTTACAAGGACTAATCTTTGTTTTTCTTGAAATCTTGGTTGATCTAAGCAAGTTTAAGCACTCTCAAGGACCATTCAAAGCTTAGTAAGGTTGTAGCATACTCCAAGGAAGGTATAATCTTTATGAACCCTAGCTCTTGTTTGAGATTTATGCATGTTCTTGGTGGATTTTAGCTTAGGAATGATATTAGTGTTATTATAAGCATGATTATGTAGTGATTAATTGATTTAAAATATATGATGTTCATGACTGGTAAAGTAGATGATCTGGACAGTTGGGGATGAATAATATGTGTATAAGTTGTATGGATGCCCGGTGTGGCTTGGTTGTGATGGATTGATTTTTGGAATGTTCGATTTATAGCTGTTATAATGCCGAAATTTCGTTAACCACTTAAATCTGTTCTTGAAAGCCAGCATAAATCACTGGCCTTGGTAATATTTTGACATATCCTTGTAGATCTAGAGTCATAGATCATTTTAAAAAAAGAATCGAATTAAACGGACTTACGGTTTAGGATTTATGGCCGATTTACTAAAAGTAGTTCGAAACTGTAAATGAAAGTTCGTAACTGAATTGAACCCTCGTAAATCATGTAAGTCAGTGACAAGTGATGGTAAATAAATATTAGGGATCATAAAGAGGGTGTAGGAGAAAACCTCGGGTCAAACGGATCGTTTTTCAATTTTATAAAAATGTTTAAATCAAGGTTAAACGCGAACGAACCCCTAAAAACCCGCTTGGTTATAACTTTGATAAAACACTTAGAAAACTGGCGATAAAACTCGAGATACAATATTAATTCGTAACGACCGACTTTAGAACTTATATGACTTAAGTATATATTAAGTGTAAGCATTGTGATGAGTTGTAATAACGAGCAAATGTCGGGTCGAATCGGGATTGATAAGGGTACACGAAAAAGGTGCATAACGAGATAATTCAAAAATCGTGTTTCGACTCAAGTTAAGCTATACCTAGCTTTTTAAAGAAAGGTGTTACGTTACTAATCTTCAATATTCTGATTGTTTATAGATCAGCAAGATGACCCAGCGCACACTACCTCTACCCACACCCGACCACCAGGCAAGTTTCAAATCCTTTTTAAAGGCTGTTGTTGTGAATATATATATATATATATATATATATATATATATATATATATATATATATATATATGCTTTCTGTATACATATGCCATGTCATGCATGCTTACTTTCAAAGGTTTATTGATATACTTGTTCCTTGGTTATTGTTGGCTTATAAGCCGAATGTGATAAGTCCCTTAGAGAAGGGCATATACATATTATCCGTTGAATATAGACCGGGAGTCAATATTACTTGACATATTATGATTACTTTCGGAGAAAAGTATTTAAGTAAATATTTTTCTATTATTTGGCAGACGAATATTATTTGAATATTTGTCTGAGATTATTTATCTATCGATCATTACTTCGAATATTTATTTTAACGTTATTCACTCGGTGAATATTATTTTTCAATATTCATTTAAAGTCGATTCAATTCTCGGATATTATTTCGAATATTCCTTTAAAGCTTGGACTGCTAAATGAATATAATTTGGATATTCATTGAGAATATTATTCATTAAATGAATATTACTTTTTGAATATTCATTTAAGTTCCTATATACTTAATGAATATTATTTTAAATATTCATCTGAAGTTCTATTTATTTATTAAATATTATTTCAAATATTATTTTCAAATCTTAAAGATTAAATCAATATTATTTTAAATATTTAATTATTCAATAAATATTTTCTCTTTATTTATTCAAGAATTATTCTGAAAAATGCTTCGATATAAATATTTCTAATTCCTTAAATATTCTCTGAATATTTATTCGATACTCTGAAATCACTTCAGTATTGTATTCTTCTTCAATTATTGCCTCCGATCTTCGATTATTATAAAATATCTTCGGAGTCATATTATTAGTATATTCATATCAAGAAAGGTTCTCAAAAATCCATTCTTCAATCCAGTCGAGCTTTCAATTAATAAGGGAACCTTACTTGAGAAATGTTATTTATCTTGTGGACTTCCCGGTCATAATTTCTTTGCAACTATTCTTATGACTCGCAACTGGGTTGTCCTTCATCTATTAAATCTTGTGTACCTTCTCATCATTCGAGGGGTAAGAATGTTGGAACAAGTTGGTATCCATTAACAAGCAGTAGCTTGGGAAATATTGGTGAATTTCCCTTTCCAACTAGATACGACTACTTTGTGGAGTCATATCAACAAGTGTTATACTTGGGGAAAGGGGGACGAACTTTATGTTTCAGAGTTATGGATGTTAAGTGGCCGAGTGGCGCCGGTCCTGCAATGGTCCAACCATTGGCCGGGGGGTTCCAGAGGGTGGTTGACAAGTAAACCCGTCGTTACTTCCTTCTACATGTATAGAACAAATGATGGGGAGCATAACATGCGACTGATCATCGTAAAATGTTATGGCTCCTGGCGCGTCAATGCTCCGGGATTAGTTCACCTTTCAAATGTTGAAAATTTTCTGCAGCACCATCGGTGTCTGCAGGTGAAAACGTAATTGAATCTGGAATTGCAATATTTTCTGCAAGTTCCTCTTTATGATAAATGATGCTATCTCGTTTATCCTTATCATAAGTGGACCTTTCCACGGAAATTATATACTTTGAGTTACCTGGTAACTTCATCTTTTATATTATATTGGCACTGTCTTCATTAATGCGTGGCATATGATTTCATAAATATTTGAATTGTTGCATATATTTTTCACTGTTCAGTTATACTATTGTTGGTGGGCTATTGCTCACCCTTGCTTATTTATTATGTTACAACAATAGCTAGGACAGATGGCCCGCGTAAGGCGCACTCGGCGCAAGTAGGTTACCCGACCCACAGGACTCCCCGCTGATATGCTAGCTGCCATTGCTGAGGTAGCATAGATAGACAGCTTTTGCATCAAGTTTAACTATATGTATAACTAATGTTAATCAACTGCAAAAACTTTAAACTTATGTTGTTACTCCTTTTGGGATTGTAATAACTTTTATTCGTAAAACCTTTATGTAAGACTTATTTCAATTTCATCTCTGGGACTATAACTGTGGTGTGTGTGAGTGGATATGTTAGAAAATTGGAGTTTAGAGCATAAATTAGTTTATGTTCTTGATATTAATTCCGGATTTTAACAATTGTAAAGTGTTCCTTGTTATGGGAACTTAAACTTTGATTTATGGATTTAAGTTATTTACTTAGTGAAATCCATTGAGAAATTAAGTTGAAAGTGTTAGCTTATGAAAGCTTGGAAATGAGAATGTGTTGTTTTTGTCCCACATTGAGATAAATAAAGGAGGCTATTGGCTTTATATTGTATTACACACAAGGGTAGTGTACAACTACTAGAGTGTGTGATAGTGCATGGTGTTACTGTGTGCTATACGCGCACACACACACACACGCGCGCGCCGCCGCCGCCCGCCTCGCCACGCCACGCCACGTCACGTCTCGACTCGGGTCGGGTCGGGTCGAAGGGCGATTTGGGCGAATGTCTCGGCGTCTCGCGTACGCGAGGCGACCTGGGCGAGGGTTTTATTTATATTTTTAATTAGAATTAATATATATATTTATTTAATTAGAATTAATATATATATTTATCAAAGTTGGACTGGTTGTACTGTTGGGCTAGATCACTATTGTAAGTGGGCTATTCGGACTTGGACTGGATCACTTGCTAGTGGGAACAGATACATTGAACCTGGACATGTAACTGATATATATATATATTCTATATTAAAAACGTAATTTAATTGTGAGGAATAAATGGGCTGTTACAATTGATTTAAATTATCAGTTTTGATTTTTTAATTAATTATATAGCAGCTGTTACAATATTCATATATTAAATTGGTGCAACAGTTACACTTAGCCTCTCCTATAAATAGAGAGCTAAGCATACACTGAAAATACACACCAGACATTCTCTCTTTCTCTCTATTCTCTCTGCTCTCCCTAAGTTCTGTTCAGCTGTGGTTTTTCCGGCCAACTGAGGTACCAGTCGCTGTTGAGCATCGCCGGTTGCTGTGAACTCTTTGCTCGTTGCTGTTTTATCCTGGGAAAGATATTGCAAGAATCCTAACACACAGTAGGTAAGGGGCAATATATTTTTCAAGAACAGTCAGTGCTTCGTACAAGTGCTGGCGACTTAGCTGTTCGATTATATATTTTCATCACTGTTCTTAGCATCTTCTCCGATTATGTATTCTGTTCGACCTACAGTTTCTGGTACGCATGCTAATCTTCTGTTGTTATTACAGTTTCTAGTTTGCATGTGTTTTACCTTCATGATTTGTTTCGCGAATTGTTACTGTGGCCTTGCCTTGTTAAATTTGTTATGTAACTGCCTCGTTATACTTCTTATTTCCAACAATCTTGAAAATTATATTAGTTACATAATATTTAGAGTAATGACTGGCGCAACTGAAAATCCTGCTAGTGGTGCTACTGGTGCCACTGGTGCTGATGGTAGTTCGAGTGCAACTGTTGGGGTCATTGATTGGACCACGTATAGTTTTCCACAACCAGTTGAGTTAACTGGTCTACCCGAGAAGTTCAACGGTGGCGTTGGCTTCTCTCGTTGGCAGAAGAGGATGAAGCTGTGGTTAACTGTAAAGGGTCTTTGGCCCGTCATGGAGTATGAGAAGCCGGTGGTGATTCAAGGAAATGCTGAAACGGTTAAGGCTTTAGCGAAGTGGGCTGAGAAGGATGGGGTTGCAAGGGCGGCCATTTTGGCTGCTCTAACCAACACATTGTTTGATGTGTATTCTTCTGATGCCTACACCGCAAAACTCTTATGGGAGAAGCTGGACCAAACCCACAATACTGACTCACAAGGTCTGGAAAAGTATTCGGTGGCTAGGTTCCTTGAGTTCAAGCTGGTGGACAACAAGTCGATGACGGAGCAAGTGCATGAGTTCGAGAAGTTGGTGCATGCTTTGAAGGAGTCTGGTATGGACCTCCCTGAAAAGTTCAAGGTTATGAGCGTGATTGAAAAGCTTCCGAAGTCTTGGGAGGAGTTTTCTCTCTCCCTGAAAAGACAGAAAGGAGAGATCACCTGGACCAACCTTATGCTAGACATCTCGGTTCAAGAACAACACAAGTCCAAACAGGGACATGTGATGCCCACTGAGCATGGTAGTTCAAAGGTAAATGTTGCAACTGTAGGTCAGAAACGTAAGAACTTTGCTAAGAAACCTAATAGTAATAAACCTAAGAACGACAAGGACAAGGTCAAGAAACCCAAGGCGAACAAACCATGTTGGTCTTGTGGGCAGGTTGGGCATTGGAGTAAGGACTGCCCTACAAAGAAAGCGAAGAAAACCGAGGTGGTAGCACAAGCGAATGCTGTGCTTGGAACCATAAGTGGGCCTGTAGTGAACATGGTTGTTGGTGAGGTCACGGCTTCTGAAACCAACATGGACCGGTATGTATCCTACAACCCTGTAATATTTTCTACATATCTGTCAAATGAATGGTTGATCGATACTGGTGCTAATGTGCATGTTTGTGCTGACATTAGTCTGTTTGTATCTTATCAACAGAGTCATAGCTTGACAGTGACGATGGGGAATGCGAGTGCTGCTCAAGTGCATGGAGTAGGAAACGTGGACCTGAAGTTCCCTTCGGGGCGTGTTCTATCTCTAACTCGAGTGCATCATGTTCCCGACATGCGTAGAAATATAATAAGTGGAAGCTGTTTAGTTTCCAATGGTTTTGAAATTTCGTTTAAGTGTAATAAAGTAGTTCTTATTCACACTGGTACTTTCTTTGGCAAGGGTTACTTGTCGAATGGTTTATTTGTAATAAATGCTGAACCCGTTTTGGGATCTTTAGTTAATAATATTTCTGTTGTTAACTGTGTTGAATCCGCAAATTTATGGCATGCTAGACTTGGTCACTTAAATTTTGGTGCTCTTAAGAATATGATGAACTTAGAGTTGATTCCAAAACATACCATAGAAAAGAATTCTAAATGTCAAGTATGTGTGTCTGCTAAACTAATAAGGAAACCTTTTCATCACATTGTTAGGGATTCAGGCTTGTTAGATTTAGTACACACTGATATTTGTGAATTTGGTGGTGTGTTAACCAAGGACCAGTTTAGATACTTCATTACCTTTATAGATGATTGTAGCAGGTACTGTTATGTTTATTTACTTAGACATAAGGATGAAGCACTTAGTAAATTCATTATATATAAAACTGAAGTAGAAAAACAAAGTCGCAAGGTACTTAAACGATTGAGATCTGATAGAGGTGGTGAGTATACGAGTAACTCCTTTAATGAATTTTGTGCAAACAATGGTATAGTTCATGAAGTTACTCCACCATACAGACCTGAATCTAATGGAGTCGCTGAGCGAAAGAACAGAACATTTAAAGATATGATTAATAGTATGCTTATTAACTCTGGGTTGCCTAAGTACATGTGGGGAGAGGCTCTAAATACGGCTTGGCATATTTTGAATAGAGTCCCTCTGAAACACATGGATAAGACACCCTATGAGTTATGGAAAGGCAGGAAAACTAATCCAATGTATCTTCGTGTATGGGGGTGCCTTGCTAAGGTACTTGTCCCTGAACATAAGAGGAAGAAACTAGGACCAAAGACTGTTGATTGTATCTTTCTGGGCTATCTTGAAACCACTACAGCTATGAGATTTTTAGTGTTAAAATCTGACATAGATGGTATAGTGGCAAACACGATAGTTGAGTTTCGTGATGCTACATTCTTCGAGGATGTCTTCCCTATGAAGACTGGTATACCTCTAGTGACTTCTGAGGAAGATCCTACTCACACATCGAGTTCTATTCCTCATCATGTGGAAAAGATGACAAATGTGGGGGTGGAACCAGGTAGTAGCTCTACTCCTAGTGAAGTAGAGGAACCGAGGAGAAGTAAGCGTGCTAAGGTAGTTAAGGACTTTGGAAGTGATTTTATCACTTACAATGTCGAAGACGAATCTTTAACTTTCCGACAAGCTATGAATTCTTCGGAGTCTAGGCACTGGAAGGGCGCTGTGAAGAGTGAAATTGACTCTATTGTTTCTAATGGAACATGGGAGTTGGTTGATCTCCCTCCTGGGTGTTCTACTATCGGGTGCAGGTGGATCTTTAAAAGGAAGCTGAACCCAGATGGATCGATAGATAAGTATAAGGCTAGATTGGTAGCTAAGGGTTTTAGGCAAAGAGAAGGAATTGATTACTTTGACACATACTCTCCTGTTGCAAGAATGACAACAATCCGAATGCTTGTAGCATTGGCTTCTGTAAATCGTCTTATAATACATCAGATGGATGTAAAGACAGCTTTTCTTCATGGTGATCTTGAAGAAGAGATTTATATGGATCAGCCTGAGGGATTTGTTGCATCTGGCAATGAAAGGAAAGTATGTAAGTTGATCAAGTCCATCTATGGCTTGAAACAAGCTCCCAGGGATTGGCATAAGAAGTTTGATGAAACTGTGTTGCCATTCAGTTATGATATTAATGAAAGTGATAAATGTGTCTACACCAAAGTTCAAGGTAGTGAGTGTGTGATCATGTGCCTGTATGTGGATGACATCTTACTGTTTGGAACCAATATTGAGATTATTAACGAGACAAAAGCTTTCTTGAAAAGGCACTTTGAAATGAAGGATATGGGTGAGGCTAGTGTGATTCTTGGAATCAAACTGATTCAGTCCGCTGAGGGAATAACCTTGACTCAATCTCATTATATAGAGAAATCTATACTTGAGAAATATGGTTATTCACAGTGTAGAATCGCTAGTACACCCTATGATCCTAAAGTTGCCCTTGTCAAGAATACTTCTGGAGTGCCAGTGTCTCAGTTAAGGTATTCTCAGATTATTGGGAGCTTGCAGTATCTTGCTAACTATACTAGACCAGACATTTCCTATTCTGTGTCTAAGTTGGCTAGATATACAAGCTGTCCAAACAGAACTCATTGGGATGCTCTTGATAGAGTACTTAGATATCTAAAAGGCACAATGTACCTAAGTCTACACTATAGGAGATTTCCTGGTGTACTTGAAGGGTACAGTGATGCAAGTTGGATAGCTAAGAAGTCTGGTTCCAATGGAGTGACTGGATACGTGTTCACCCTGGGTGGTGGAGCGATATCCTGGAGGTCGACTAGACAGACTATTGTGACTCGGTCTACATTTGAGGCTGAGTTGTGTGCACTTGATGCAACAGGGTCGGAGGCTGAATGGTTACACGGACTAATGTCCGCAATACCTGTAGTAAGCAGACCGCTTCCTGCTATTGCTATTCATTGTGATAGTAGAACAACTATCGACAAGATTAGCAGCAAAAAGCATAATGCTAAAACAAAGAGACACATCCAAGTTAGACTGAAGTCTATAAGGGGTTTGGTGTCTGATAGGATTATAGCTATAGAGTTCATAGGAACTCAGAATAATATAGCTGATCCTCTGACTAAGGGACTGGAACCTGCAGTGGTCCTTAAGTCAAGGTTGGGGATGGGACTGTCAACCCATAATAGTTCATCAACAGTGGGAACCCAATACACATGAGAGGAGATCCCTCGAAGTGTATTCAATGTGGTAATAACAAAGCTGTAAGGGTGAATTGGTAGTACTTTTGCTACATAGATGATACTTCAGTATCTGAGTCTATTCCCTGTAAACCTAGAAGGTACTGACACTGCTGGATAGCAAGAGTGTTAAATCTCTGAATGGGGTCAAGTCATTTTGACGAGATGGTAGCAGTACATCTCTGGAGATGCCCAGCTAAGCGAATGTAATTGTGTGGTCGCAATTAGAGGAAAGGGTTATTCCTTGAAGCATTCGACGAACAGGATCGAGACATGACCATTAACGTCTCAAAGCCGTAGATTGGCACCATGGCCGTTGACTTGTCGTCATCTATGGAAAATGGTTACACTATACGGATTTAGATTCAAGGTGAAACATTCCATTTGAATCCGGTAGCCATTGAAGTAGAGGACTTAGGAGGGTTCAAACCTGGAAGGGTACCGACTCTGAAAAAACAAGTCATGATGAGAAACCTGAAGCATTTCTGAATGGATTTATGGGGGATTGTTAGAAAATTGGAGTTTAGAGCATAAATTAGTTTATGTTCTTGATATTAATTCCGGATTTTAACAATTGTAAAGTGTTCCTTGTTATGGGAACTTAAACTTTGATTTATGGATTTAAGTTATTTACTTAGTGAAATCCATTGAGAAATTAAGTTGAAAGTGTTAGCTTATGAAAGCTTGGAAATGAGAATGTGTTGTTTTTGTCCCACATTGAGATAAATAAAGGAGGCTATTGGCTTTATATTGTATTACACACAAGGGTAGTGTACAACTACTAGAGTGTGTGATAGTGCATGGTGTTACTGTGTGCTATACGCGCACACACACACACACACACACGCGCCGCCGCCGCCCGCCTCGCCACGCCACGCCACGCCACGTCACGTCTCGACTCGGGTCGGGTCGAAGGGCGATTTGGGCGAATGTCTCGGCGTCTCGCGTACGCGAGGCGACCTGGGCGAGGGTTTTATTTATATTTTTAATTAGAATTAATATATATATTTATCAAAGTTGGACTGGTTGTACTGTTGGGCTAGATCACTATTGTAAGTGGGCTATTCGGACTTGGACTGGATCACTTGCTAGTGGGAACAGATACATTGAACCTGGACATGTAACTGATATATATATATATTCTATATTAAAAACGTAATTTAATTGTGAGGAATAAATGGGCTGTTACAATTGATTTAAATTATCAGTTTTGATTTTTTAATTAATTATATAGCAGCTGTTACAATATTCATATATTAAATTGGTGCAACAGTTACACTTAGCCTCTCCTATAAATAGAGAGCTAAGCATACACTGAAAATACACACCAGACATTCTCTCTTTCTCTCTATTCTCTCTGCTCTCCCTAAGTTCTGTTCAGCTGTGGTTTTTCCGGCCAACTGAGGTACCAGTCGCTGTTGAGCATCGCCGGTTGCTGTGAACTCTTTGCTCGTTGCTGTTTTATCCTGGGAAAGATATTGCAAGAATCCTAACACACAGTAGGTAAGGGGCAATATATTTTTCAAGAACAGTCAGTGCTTCGTACAAGTGCTGGCGACTCAGCTGTTCGATTATATATTTTCATCACTGTTCTTAGCATCTTCTCCGATTATGTATTCTGTTCGACCTACAGTTTCTGGTACGCATGCTAATCTTCTGTTGTTATTACAGTTTCTAATTTGCATGTGTTTTACCTTCATGATTTGTTTCGCGAATTGTTACTGTGGCCTTGCCTTGTTAAATTTGTTATGTAACTGCCTCGTTATACTTCTTATTTCCAACAGGATATTATTGTGGGGTCACAGCATGCTACTTACTTATTGTGGACTCAAGTCAAGTGTGATTTATGGAAACTGAGACCGGAACCACCAGATCCCTGACCCCGGGTCTGGGGTGTTACATTATGTAATCGTGTCAGATTTTTTTCTCGAATAAATAAACAAGAACAAACGAATAAATCAAACTTGTTTTTATTAAATAGATCAAATACAAACTCTACCAAAGGTGTACACAACCTTTATCAGCTGCTGACAATACAAATCTCCCTCTCTGTTTGTTCACTCGTATACTCACGATTATCACAAATCTCACACTAAGCTCACACTTTTTACAATGATATAGAGAGAGTATTTATAATGCTACCTATCACTAATAACAGAAAGATATAATCTATACATGACAATGTTTTGCCGTCCAGTTGATAGTTTTCATCAATAGAAAATTCTTTCCTTCATGATACCTTCTTGCTTGTTCTCCAAAACAACGATCTTGTTTTGTAGCACTTGCCAGTTTCTGTAGCATCCATAATGACATCATCAGTAACACGACTAATATCAGGATTCCACCTTGCATCAGGATTCGACATCCATCAGTATTTGACTTGGCGTATCAGGATTTGATCTCAGTTCCTGACATTTAGTCCTTGATGCACTGCTGTTCCTGACTAAACTCTATAGATTACTGTCTAACATATATATCCTATACAAAGTACTAAATCCTTTATAAGATCAGGATTTATAAGAAGTATTTGCAAATTCTATTCTTAACATCGCAACTCATGAATTATTCCTAACAGAATTTTTGATTTCTTTTCTAAAAAATAGGGGCTAAAAAGAAAGTTTAATTTCTGTTATTTAAAATAACGAAGCTCTAAAAAAATAGATAAATAGAATTCGAGCGATTATAGAACTCCACCAAACTCCCAGGAAATTTCCTTTATTATATATATATATATATATATATAAAACTCAGACTTACCTATCATCCATTCATAATCCTAAAACTTACCTATCATCCATTCATAATTCCATTCTATGAAATCCCAAACAAATTTGAACTAGTAGCTCCACGAGTTACTTCTAAATATTTATTTTTTAAAATTTAGGATATTACTTTTAATTTTGTTAATGTAACACCCCCTTCCTAAAAAGGAAGGAGATATTACTTGTAATCCATAAACCTGCAAACAGAGCACTAAAAACAATCTCTAAATAATGATTAAATAGTCTAATAACCTTCAAATAATATTAAAACTCCAAATTATATTTCACACCAATAAATATGAAAAACTAAAATCTCTAAATAAGTCTTAAAGTTTAAATAATGCTAGAAGTCCAAAAGTCCTAATCAATGGAATAAGGATAGCTCTCCATCACACAATCCAGATCCCCATAAGCACCTGCCAGAAAAAAAATACGGCATGAGTCAATCGCCCAGTACGGATTTGGAGTACAGTTTATAAAATAGAAAAACGGTTATGTGTAATTGACAGTTTATAATAAAGCATTTATTTAAAAAATAAGCATGGCTAAAGCAACGAGGGGTTAGGATATTTCATACCGAGATCAGAACAAAACATATACAAATACACACATCATAGGGTAACTAATGTGTGCAACAAATCAGATGACGTGTATGGCATATACAATGTCACCGTCAAATCAAATCACAAATCACAAAATTTGGGTGCACCCACGTATCCTGAACAAATATCAAATATGCACAAAAGCTCGCCACCTGAGCTATCAGAAGGATACGCCGTGACCATTCACACTGCCACGGAAGTGTCATGCCACTGGTGCCGCAATGACATGACTGTAGTACCCATATAGCTGGTTAACTTGGTATACCCTATATCACTAAGGGTTCAAATAAAGTATTTTCGCAAATCTCTAAAATCACAATTAACAAATGTTTTCAATATTTACAGCAGATATATAACTTGCAAATTTGAAAAATCGTAGAAATAGATATTTAAATATTTCAAATCAAATTTAAAAATCACTTTCATGTCGATGAGGCAAAACATTTTTCAGAACCAAATTAGTATAAACGATCAAAATCAAGTGAACAGATTTGGGGATAAAACATATTTAATATAACTAATCCTAACATGAGTAGCGCTGAATAAAAAAGGAGAGAGAATCCGTACCTCAAGATAACGATCTCAAACACTCACAAAATCCGTAATTAGTCCGCTAAACTCCTGACCCGTGATCTAATTACAAAATATAATTTATAATTAACATACCCTCTTTATATATTCAATAATTAAAATTATCACTGCTTTTGACATGTTTGCTCTGGACAACACTAACTACACTTACATGCTCATGTATTAGCAATTAAAATCACATGTACCAATTTTATATAACATTATTTAATGATTTATACATAATTAATTGAAAGTACAAACATAAATCTTAATCTCACAAATGTATTATTTTCACTCTAATATAAATACATGCGTGGGAACATGATTACCAGTAAGTTTAATGAAATATTAACACCTAACTAGTATATCAATTAATTTATTATTAATAACTTGAGGAGTTCATACAATATTAGTGTATAGGGACTTATAAAAACTATGTGGACATCTTGGTATTAAAGCTTCAATATAATATTCACATGTATCAGTATTCACATAACTAACTAGTATTAAAAAGTGTTTGTTATATAGTACCTGTTCTTGTTGATATCCTGATAATGAAGTGAATCAAGAAGCTATAATATTAAAGTCAGCGCCCCTGTCTTCTCTGTTTTTTTTAACCTCACTCTGCGGCTTAGCTCTAGGGTTTTATTTATAATACTCAGTGTATTCGGACTATAAATAACATGTATATATATACTCTAGTTATCCTATAATTATTAGAATTTTAATAAATAACAAAATAATTTATTATTCATTCTTTTTTCTTATCTAATTAAAAATATACTTAATGATTTATCCTAATTCTAATTTAGATTATATTATCTAATTCTAATTCAGATTATTATTATTATTATTATTATTATTATTATTATTATTATTATTATTATTATTATTATTATTAAATATCTAAATTTCCTATATATTACATATATACCCCCTTAAAAAGGATTCCGTCCCCGAAATCAAACAAAACTAAAACTCGTACATGAATCAAATAAGTGAGATCATTTTTTTTACTGATAAATAAAAAAGTAAACTAAGATTGAGTATTCTTATACGTAAATATAAGTATGCCTTATATTAACAATAAACAAATTCTCACTTTCTGTTTGTGGGATTTTTTTTCAACAAATTAATTATTTGAATTAACATCTTCAATATTAGAAATTTGACATATAGTTACAATCAAATAATTTTATAAAATAATCTCATGCAACAAATATAATATATTAATTAAATTAGCAACAATCTAGTCTCACACGATTTAAATTAATCAAGGCACGTTGCAAATATCAATGATATAATTTTTCGTATGACACTATATGAAATATCAAATAACTTGATTTATTGTAAAATACAAAGCCATGAACTTAATAAGCATGCATAAACACTAATAGACAATAGGCTAGAAAATAATTAATTAAGTACGTCAATTAAGCATAGCACATAATTACGAAATATGTAACTTCGTTTGTACTTGACTAAAATTATAGAATATCTATGGTACTTTTTGTTCTTTCTCCACTCTCCCTCACATGCTCAGTCAATTTTTTTTCTCGTCTCCTGATTCTCTCCCAGTAGCTATTGTGGCTAAATACACAATACAACTCCTAATTTAAGAATTAAGGTATCATAGAAATATTAATTTATTTTAATTATCAAAATTGATAACATATGTGCCTCAACATGTTCACTATCCCTTTGTCCAGATTGTAAGACCTGGTCATAACAAAATATATTAAAATTGAAATAAGTTAAATTATCTGTTAGATATAATTGATGTGAATAATAATCAGTGTTTAAGTGTTATAGTGAAATATCAGAGTTTAGATGGAAGCTCGACAGAGTTTGTTAAACTCTGTCTCGAGGAAGCGTCTACTGGTCAACAGAGTTTGAAGAATACTTGAAGATAATTATGGAAGCAATATCTTTGAAGATTGGATAGCTGTCAAAGAGATTGTGTTGACTAAGGAGACGTGTAGCAATCGTAATTAATATCAATTGTATTGCTAATTTATAGGAGTATCAATTATCGATTGTATAGCAGCTGTATATCTTATAAATACAGTTAGGTTAACCCTAGAAGGGTATCGAAAAACTCATAATCTTATCATTGTAACCTAAGCAGCTCTCTGTCATATTTTTACATCACTGAGAGAGGAGTTATTAATTCCAAACAGTTTTTGATTGTTAAAACGTGTGTTCTTCTTAATCTCTCATACAAATCTTGATTATAATTGTGTATTCGGCCTATCAAGTGGTATCAGAGCAGATCTGTTATGTTAATACAGTTTAAGATCCATACACAACTATAATCAATGATAGAGATACCTCCTCCAACAGGTTCAAGTTCTGAGAAGACTTCTACCACAGTGAGTCGTTATGAGACAATTATGGTTCCTATTCTCAGGCCGGCAGACTATGCAATCTGGAAGGTGAAGATGACTATGTTTCTGGATGCTACAGATCCTGAATATCTTGACAGAATTCATGAAGGTCCTCATAAACCTACAAAGCTATCTGTTGCTACTGCTGGTCAAGAAGCTAAAACAGTTCCAAAGGAGAAGAAAGATCTGACTCCCGAAGATCTTTCATCTATTGCTAAGGATGCAAAAGTTAGGCATCTACTTCATAATGTATTAGACAATGTTATGTCTAATAAAGTGATTAACTGCACTACTGTCAAAGAAATCTGGAATGCCCTTGAGGTTAGATGTCAAGGAACTGCTGCTATCAAGAAGAATAGAAGAAACATACTCACAGAGGAGTATGAGCACTTTGAGGCTAAATCTGAAGAAACCATGACGGAAACATTTGACAGATTCTGTAAACTGCTCAATGATTTGTCACTGGTTAATAAAGAGTATGATCTAGAAGACTCAAATCTCAAATTTCTTCTTGCCTTACCTGAAAAGTGGGATGTGAAGACAACCACCATAAGAGATAACTATGATCTTGCTGATACTGAGATTGATGAAATTTATGGGCTGCTCAAAACTCATGAATTGGAAATGGAGCAGAGAAACAAGAGATCAAGCAAGAAGATAAAGTCTGTTGCTCTTAAGGTTGAAGAGAAACCCTTGAAGAAGAAAGCTAAGGGAAAGGCTTTAGTTATACATTCTGAAAGTGAGTCATCAAACTCTGATGTTGATTCAAACACTGATGAATTATCTGATTCTGAGGATGATGAAGAAGAAATGAGGAAAATGGTTGTCTTGATAGTGAAGACTTTCAAAAAGATGGGTTTCAAGAACTTCAAGAAGGGAAACGGGTTCTCTAAAGATTCAAATTCAGACAGGAAGAGTTTTAGAAAGTCTGAGAGAAAGGAGACTAAAACTGGGAAGAAAGACAAGTCTGAGATTCAATGCTACAAGTGCAAGGAGATGGGTCACTATGCTCCTGAGTGCAAGAAGGGTAAAACTGGAAAAGCACTTATCACAAAAGGCAGAGACTGGGTAGACACTTCAGACTCAGATGAGGATGTTAACTATGCTCTCATAGCTTCTATTAAGAATATTTCTGAAGACTCTGAAAACAAGGTACCTCTAACTCCCTATGCTTATAATACTGATAATATAACTGAATTGAGAATCTATCTTAAGGCTTTGCATATCAGTTATAGGGATCAGACTTTAGAGAATGAGAGAATCAAAACTGAGAATTCTGAACTTAAAGAGAGAAATAGAATTGATGAAGAGAAACTTGAAAACATGCAACAAGTTCAGAAAGAAAAAGATGATGTTGTTTATCTAGAACAGAAGTTGCTAGGAAGATATAAGCAACTAGAATCTGAATTGGAGAAGGCAAATCACATAATTAAAACTTGGACTCATTCTGGAAAAGTCACTCAAGAGGTTTTTCAGTCAGACACAGTTGGTTTAGGTTACTGTGTGGAAGATGAACTTAGGTTTCAAAATAAGGTCAAAGTTAGAACCAGTAAAAGGAGCTGGAAATAAATGAACCTAAGTCTTCCATCTACAAAATTGTTCATGGAATAATTGAACCTAAGTGTGAAGCTGAAAAAGGAGCTGTTAAGAAAGAACCAGTAAAAACTAGTGTTAAACAGGTTAATATTGGTTCAATGACAGATAAACAACTCAAGCATAAGCTTAAGGAGTTAAAATCTGTTAAGAAACAGAAAGTGTCTAGGAAGAATAGAAATGGTAAAGTAGGTATTACTCAAGGTAATTATCCAATGCTTGCTACTTCTGCTCCAAGAAAGACATGTCATAACTGTGGTAGCACTAACCATCTTGCTAGTTTCTGCAGGAAGAATAAAAACATTAATTCTTTACCTTCCAAGTCTGAAGTAAAGAAAGATTATGTTAGAACTAGACCACAGACTTTATGCAAACATTGTGGAAGTACTTGGCATTCTATTTATACTTGCAGGGATTATCATACTATTTATCATAATTACTATGAACTTAAGCCCAATTTGAAATGGGTTAAGGTTAATTCTGCAAGTGTAAACTCTGAAAATGTTAGCTTAAACTCTGATAATGTTAATTCCACTGCTAAAGCTAACAAATTTAAGAAAGCCAAAGGATCCAAGCAAGTCTAGATCCTTAAATCTGACCTTCAGTGAATGTTTGTGATTGCAGGGCATCAGGGAGAGTACCCTAGTCATGGACAGTGGATGTTCAGGACACATGACTGGAAATAAAGCCCTGCTATCAGAGTATGTGGAAAAGGCTGGTCCAAAAGTTTCCTATGGAGATGGCAACATAGGACATACTCTGGGATATGGCAATATCAATCTTGGAAGTGTCATCATCACCAATGTAGCTCTGGTTCCAAGACTCAAGCATGATCTGCTATCTGTGAGTCAAATATGTGATAGAGGATATCATGTAGATTTTCAGCCTGAATACTGTGAAATCATCACTAAATCTACACGGAAAGTTGTTCTAGTTGGACACAGGCACAATAATATCTATGAAGCAAGTTTGTTGACAAAATCTGATGGAAAAGATGTGTGCCTGTCCACAAGAATGTCTAGTGAAGAGAGTTGGAAGTGGCATAAGAAACTCCCTCATCTGAATTTGAACAACATTAATGAGTCGATAAGAAAGGATCTTGTAAGAGGACTTCCAAAGTCTTTATTAAATGTTGATGGCCTGTGTGATTCCTGTCAAAAGGCCAAAAGGCCAAACAAAGGAAGTCATCTTTCAAGAGCAAGTCTGAATCTTCAATTGTTGATCCTTATCATCTTCTACATGTTGATCTCTTTGGACCAGTGAATGTCTTGTCAATTGGAAGAAAGAAATATGCTCTAGTCATTTTTGATGAACACACTAGATACACTTAGGTGTATTTTCTAGCAAAGAAGGATGAAACTGCATTAAATCTGATGGAGCATGTGAAGCTATTAGACAAAGGATCAACTCACAAAGTCAAGATAATCAGGAGTGATAATGGAACTGAATTCAGGAATGCAACAATGGAAGAATTCTGCAAGAACAGAGGAGTGAAGCAAGAGTTTTTTGCACCTGGTACACCACAGCAAAATGGTGTAGTTGAGAGGAAGAACAGAACCTTGATAGAAGCTGCCAGAACTATGCTTGATGAAGCAAAATTGCCAACCTATTTCTGGGCAGAAGCAGTTCAAACAACCTGTTTTACTCAAAATGCCACACTAATCAACAAGCATGGAAAAACACCATATGAGATGGTGAAGGAAAAGAAGCCAAACCTGAAATATTTTCATATTTTTGGGTGCAAATGCTTTGTGTTGAAACTCATCCTGAACAGTTGACCAAATTTGAGTTAAAAGCTGATGAAGGAATTTTTGTTGGCTATCCGCTGTCAACTACAGCATTCAGAGTTTATAATCTGAGAACCAAGGTGATCATGGAGTCAATTCATATGTCATTTAATGACAAGAAAATAACTGGACTTGAAGATGTAGATGAACATGATCAACTGTACTTTGAAAATGAAGACTTAATCTCTGATGAAGTAAACTCTGATGAAACTGATCTGACAAACTCTGTTGAAGCATACTCTGAACCTCTACTGGTAAACACTGAAAAAACTTCTCAGCCAGAACAAAGGGGAGAACCAGTTGAGGGGGAGCATGATCAAAATGATGACTCAAATTCTGATAGTGAGTCAACTGAAAAATCTGGATCGAATTCAGGGGGAGTCTCAGAAAATGAAGAAAGACAACAAGAAAATCAGGAGAACATGGATCAAGGGGGAGGATCATATACTGATAGAAGCCATTTACCTTCTGCTAGGAAATGGACAAAATCTCATACACCTGATTTAATTATTGGAGATCCAGATGCAAAAGTAAGGACAAGAAGTGCTACAACAAGTGAATGTCTGTTTCATGCATTCTTGTCTAAGAATGAACCAAAGAAGGTACAAGAAGCTCTTCAAGATGCTGGCTGGATAACAGCAATGCAGGAGGAGTTGAATGAATTTGAAAGGAATGAGGTTTGGACCCTTGTACCAAGACCAAATAATAGATCTGTTGTTGGTACTAAATTTGTCTTTAGAAACAAAACTGACAGTGAGGGAGTTGTTACAAGGAACAATGCAAGACTTGTGGAAAAAGGCTATTCACAGCAGGAAGGAATAGACTATGATGAAACTTTTGCTCCAGTTGTAAGATTGGAGGCAATAAGGATTTTTCTAGCATATGCCTCTCATAAGAAATTCAAGGTTTTTCAGATGGATATAAAAAGTGCTTTTCTGAATGGGAAGCTTGAAGAAGAAGTGTTTGTTGAACAACCACCAGGATTTGTGGATCCCAAATATCCAGACTATGTCTACAAGCTGGATAAGGCTCTCTATGGACTTAAGCAGGCACCAAGAGCATGGTATGAAACTCTGGCTCAATTTCTTTTAAAAAGTGGGTTCAACAGAAGTATAATTGATAAAACCCTGTTCTATTTTAAATCTGGCAGTGACTTGCTTTTAGTTCAGATATATGTTGATGACATAATTTTTGGATCTACTAATGATAAACTCTGTAAGAAGTTTGTCAAGCTCATGCAGTCCAGGTATTAAATGAGCATGATGGGAGAGCTTAGTTATTTTCTAGGCCTACAAGTGAAACAAACAGATGATGGGATTTTTATAAATCACGCAAAATATACCAGAAATCTTCTCAAGAAATTTGGTATGTTTGACTGCTCATCTGCATCAACTCCTATGGCAACGGCAACAAAGTTGGATAAAAACACAGGAACTTTAGTAGATATGACAAACTACAGATGCATGATAGGGTCTCTTCTTTACCTAACTGCAAGCAGACCTGACATCATGTATGCAACTTGTCTTTGTGCAAGATTTCAGGCAGACCCCAGAGAACCACATCTAATAGCTGTGAAGAGAATTTTCAAGTATCTCAAGGGCACCATTAACTTAGGCCTGTGGTATCCTAGAGAATCAGATTTCAAGCTACTTGGTTACTCTGATGCAGACTTTGCAGGCTGTATGATAGACAGAAAAAGCACCAGTGGAAGTTGTCAATTTCTGGGTGATAGACTTGTTTCTTGGTACAACAAGAAACAGAAATCAATTTCTACATCTACAGCTGAAGCAGAGTATATTGCTGCTGGTAGATGTTGTGCACAGATTCTGTGGATGAAGAATAAATTGTTGGATTATGGATTGAGGTACAGTAAAATACCTATTTACTGTGATAATCAAAGTGCTATTGCTATGACAGGTAATCCAGTACAACATTCAATGACCAAGCACATCAGCCTAAGGTACCACTTTATCAGAGAACATGTAGGGGAAGGGAATATTGAGCTTCATTTTGTGTCTACAGAACAATAGCTTGCAGATATCTTCACCAAGCCATTGAGTGAAGCTATATTTACAAGGCTGGTAAATGAACTAGGAATGGTCTCTGGTTTTGACTAGAGATATTGGTTAGACTCAAAATTTTACTTATGTAATGTGTTGCTCATATTTCTGTGATATGTTAACTGCTATGTGAACTGTAAACTCTGTTCGTTAACTGTTAAACTCTGTTAGCATGCTCTGTAGGTCATACACTGTTGACAAGTTGGATAAACTCTGAGAAACTCTGATATTATTATTGTCTGAATGTAAACACCGATGAAGAAATACATATGAAGCATGATACTCACTAAATAATCATGAATCCTTCTAAGTTATTTGTGATCTAATCTTAGACTGTGCAGAATATTAACACAGCATGATACTGTTTCATATTTATAGCATCTCTTAGTTTATTTATCCTAAACACTGAGTCTGTAAATACTATGTGCATTGCCTCTCATGAATAACTTCTGATGTTGATGAGCTCTAAACTCTGTTAGTTATACACTGTTAATTTAAATGCTATTATTAGACTACCCCCAAAGAAAATGTATATAGGTTGCTAAAACTCCTTTGAGATTATGTTGGTGTCTAGGACGACCCAGGAACTTGCTGGTATATAGTAAGGGCTAAGATTCTCTAATTTTTGGTGACTAGTCAAAGACTAGGAAGACCCAGGAACTTATCAAAATGATAAGGGCTAAAATTATAGGATTTTTGGTGACTAGTTCCAACCTCTGATTACTGGAATGAATAAATAAAAAAATATATATATAGATTAGTTAAAAGGGGGTATAAATTAATTAAATGTTACTGTATATAAATTTTTACTACGGAGTTTAGCATTCATCATACATTCAATGTTTACTATGAGAGTTTGTCCATCCTGTGTTTACTGATTTACTTTATGGATTTTATGAAAAATTAGATGCTCTAAAAATTGAATTGGTAAACTCTGCTATACACACACATATATTCACACCTGTGCAGTTTTTGAAAGGATTATGGTAATGAAGTTGGAGAATTGACAAACGCTGACGAATTTTGTCTAATACTCTAAGGTATATTTTCTTTCAGATAATTTACATACTTGGGGTAACAAGAGTTTTGCCAACTGTTAATGAGTGTTGGAGTGTTAAAGTGTGTCGGTAATGGGAGAGAGAAAGTAGCGGTAATTATTGCTATAATTACTGAGCGTGCATAGTTGTTTCATTGCACGTGTCCCACTCACCCACTAATGTGTCCCACTCACACATTAATCAAGAAACTGTTGCGTGTATTACTGCTTAAAACGATTGAGTGTTAATTTTTAATTACATCTCTAATCATTTTACATACACAATTCATATTTACACACATCCACTCACAGTTACTTTTCACACAACCACTCAGTTACTTCGTTCTTTCACTTGGGCATTTTTGCAAACACCTTGCATACATATCACTTTTAACTGCTATTTTCTTCTCACATCGATTCTAATGGCCACCAAAGCTTTTTCTGCTCAAGAGTTATTGTTTGTTCCTAATAATTATGCAGCCCCATTGAACAATACAAACGTTCCAGAGGCGTTTCATTTGATTCAAAATTTCTTGAGAGATTCAGAGATAGGTCAAGCCCTAGTCGAACCACCAACGCTTTCTGCCACGCAGATTGCTACTTTCTGGGAGAACTCTACCTATGATGATGGAGGAGAGGATGGGACTCCTTCAATCATTTTTACAAATGACGAGACAGAGTATGTGATTACTCTAACTACAGTTAGAGAAACCTTGGGTTTTGATACAAACACTTCCTATAGTGTTGCTTCTGGCAATACCCTGAAAGAGATGTTGCAGCAACTTGGTTATTCAGATTCTCTAGCAAGACTTGGTAATGTGAAAAGGCCAAAGCTAAGAAAAGAGTGGAGTTTCTTCTTCGATTGTATAACAAGGGCCTTTGGAAAGAAAGTCACAAACTAGGATGCCATCCCTACTGATAGTCTACAAATTAGGTATTCTCTTCTCTATGGAAGTAATTTCGATTTTGGTAGACTTGTTTTAATGAACATAGGTGATAGATTGTCAGAGTCTACTACTATCTACTATGCTAGATTCTGTCAATTATTGTTTACTGCTTGTGTGCCTGGTATTGAAATTGCTGAGGATGATGTTATTCAGCCTTTTAAAGTCAATAAGAGAATATTCTCTGATTTGACTAACAAGGATACCAACAAAGAGCAATTACCTGACTTGATTTTGCCTCTTGCTCTTCAAAATTTCATACATCAACCTCAAGAACCACAACAGCCTGAGCCTGAACCACAATCACCTACAAATACTGAACCTCAACAACCTGTAAACACTGAACAAAATCCAAATACTTCACCACAACAACTTACAAACACTCACACTCAAACTCAACCTCAAGCCCAACCTCAACCTGAACAACAACCACCACCTACACATGCTAAATCAAAATGTGGAGGTAGAACAAAGCATACAGCACATAATACAAGGCATAGCTCTTCCAGGGCTATAAGGGCTAGAAAGGAAAAGAAGGAAAGAGCAAACAGGTCTCCATCACCTTTTGTTATAGAAGAAGATTCTACTGAAGAAGAAGAGGCAGTTGAGGTGCCTCAAGCTAAGAGGAGAAAGTTGATACTTGATGAGTCTGATGAGGAGATGAACATTGAAGCTCCAGAGGTGATTTCTAAGGAAATACCTACTGTTGAGGTACATACTGCAGAAGAAGCTATCCATACAACTGAAAATGTACAAATGGATGAGGCAAACAGAGATGGTTTTGCTGCTATGGATGATTTTGTTGAAACATTCATACCATTCTCTGATCCCATTAATGTTCCTATCTCACCTGTCTTTGCTAATTCTAGAGAAACTGGTGCAGCTGATCAGCCTACTGTAGTACTTGATGAAACAGTAGCAACTCATACTGAGTTATTCTCTAATGCTCACCAAACTACTGAACAGGGTGACATTGCAAAGTCTGTTGAAACTAGAGAGCAACCTGCAGAGAATGTTGCTGATGAAACTACATAGAATGTTGTTGATGAAACTGCAGAGAATGTTGTAGAGACTGTTGCTGAAACTGTTGAAGCTGCAGTGCATATTAATGAGATTGATCCAGTTGCAGATGCAGATGCTGATGTTGAAGATGAAGAAAGTGTAGAGTTTAGCTCTTCTCAGAGCATACCAGTACAAACTGATGGAAAGCACACACATTTTTCTCAACCTTCACATGCACATGACATTGAAGCAGAATATTTTGCCAAGTATTCAAAGGATTGGTATAAATCAGATTGCATTTTTCCTACTGGAAGAGCAGCTAAGTTTGTGCATCAGACTGCTAACACGATTTCAAATCCAGACATTCTCTCAAGTCTGCAAGCAACTATTGTTCAAGTCAAGACACTGAATGAAAGGTTTGATGATTCTCAAAAATTTATTACTGATCTAAGAGCTGAAGTTGTTGCCAGAGACATGAATATGCAGAGAGATAATCAACTGAAGTTTCAGACCTTTTCTAAAGCTCAAGAAACTCTGTTTCAAAGGCTAGGTCAAGTTGAACAGAATCAGACTGTCTTGTCTAGTAAGATTGATTCCATTGCTACCTCTTTGGATCTGATTATATCTATATTGATTCCTGATGATGTCAAAAAGGGGGAGAGAGTTGCTAAGTCTAAATGCAGGCAATCTCAAACTCTGACTAAGAAGAATGATACTGAAGATGGAGGAGTAAATGACAAAGGCAAGAGATTAAGAGCTGATCAAAATCTAAATCTGAGATCTGGCAAGTATTCTAAATCAAAGTCTGATGGAATATACACTGATACTCAGGGTACTTCAAAAACCAGGAGTTTGTTATTCACTGAAAATCCACAGACTGATGAAGAATTGGCTGCTAGATTGTTTCTTGAAGAAAATGAAGAAGGAGTAACCATTGAAGATATTCAAGCTGAAGAAAAGAATCTACGAGAAGAACATCAGAAAGCTTTGAAGTCTGGAAAATTCAAAAAGAATGTAAAACCTCCTAGGCCTGTTCTTAAAGGCATTGTTATTAAGGAAAATGTTGGTGCTGATCAAAGGTTACAAGTGTCTAAGAAACCAACAGAAGCAGAAGCTAAATTGAAGCTGAAAGGCATTGTTGAAGAAGGAAAGGTTTCAAAGAAAGTGAATACAACCTCTGTTGCTACACAAGTTGTACAGAAACCTTTGTCTACCTAGATGCAAATGGTTTTTGGAAAACCAACACTTCATGATCCAAATCTGGTGATTGGAAGTATTACTTCTCTACAAGACAAAACTTTAACAGGTAAGAAAGGTCGAGATAAATCTGGATTGGGCTCTCATAGAGAAGTTAGAATGAATACTGGTCCTTGAGATCCTTCATCACTGGCTGTTCTAGGTCTTGGTGTTACACAGAAGAGTTTAGATAGACTGGAATCAGTGCAGTTGATTCATCAAAAGAGCTTAAAGAAGGATTTTCTTCTATACTTTATGGCTGATGGGACTGTGTACAAAATTGGTGAGAATGATCTTGATTTGAAGCTATGGGAGGAATTAGAATATGTTCTATATATCTTCAAAGTGAAAAATCGAAGGACTCGGCTAGCTGCAAATGTGCTAAGAAAGAAGATGCTACATAATTTGGCAGTTAGAGGTATAAAATACAACTGTAAGTATATCCCAAAGTACAGAGATTATCATGGGAATATTGTTGAGATGAAGAAGAATAGTGTTAAACTGAAGACAGATCTGGGTATAACAGTTCTTGATTTTAACTCAGAGTCGGAGAAAGCACAATTCATCAGACTGGGTAATGAAATGAGAAGAGACAAAATCTATTCTTTAAGATCTGCTATCTACCGAACTGGTGAAGATGATCCTAAGCTGAAAGAGATCAAGGAGTTATGCAGACATAACTTGAAAATGCAGAAAGAAGATTACTTATAGACTATCTCAGATCAACACCAGATGTTGAGGAAATTAAGGAATAAAGCTCTGTAAGAATTTTCTTGTTTTTTTTAGATTTTGGTCAGTAGAAGTTTAAACTCTGTTTGTATATTAAACACTGTATTTGTTTATTTGTTTTGACATCATCAATTATCGTAAACTTGTGCATTTTTGCTAATGAACAAGTTGGGGGAGATTGTTTGATATAATTGATGTGGATAATAATCAGTGTTTAAGTGTTAAAGTGAAATATCAGAGTTTATATGAAAGCTCGACAGAGTTTGTTAAACTCTGTCTGGAGGAAGCGTCTACTGGTCAACAGAGTTTGAAGAATACTTGAAGATAATTATGGAAGCAATATCTTTGAAGATTGGATAGCTGTCAAAGAGATTGTGTTGATTAAGGAGACATGTAGCAATCGTAATTGATATTAATTGTATAGCTAATTTATAGGAGTATCAATTATCGATTGTATAGCAGCTGTATATCTTATAAATACAGTTAGGTTAACCATAGAAGGGTATCAAAAAATGCATAATCTTATCATTGTAACTAAGCAGCTCTCTGTGATATTTTTACAACACTGAGAGAGGAGTTATTAATTACAAACAGTTTTTGATTGTTAAAACGTGTTCTTCTTAATCTCTCATACAAATCTTGATTATAATTGTGTATTCGGCCTATCATTATCATATATTGTAAATAAAATAAATAACGTTCAACTCAACTCAAAACAGCCAACACCTGTAAACTATATAGATCAGCTGCACAAGTATCTAATATGAAACAAATTTACAGGAAAAACAAAAATTAGTAATTCCAAAATAATTATATTCTAAAGCACAACATTGAATATTAAATATTTTGCATACAACATATATTATAATAAATAACTTAATCCCATCCAAGTCCTACTGAACTTATTAAATTATAACACTTCATCATTTATTAAATACATACAATTAGAACATTAAAAAAAAAAATCATTGTCCAATTGCATAGTAAAAAAAGAATTCGACTGTTAAGGTATATTAAACTAAAGTTATTAGTCTTTGAATAATTCTTGATACTAGTAAAGAAAAAAATAATTGAAAATTAAAATTGAAACTTAAAACGATTTATATTTTTTTAAAACCTATTTGGGGTGCCAAATGATGGCTGCTAAATAACATACAATACAAATAATTCCAAATACCTTGATACTTGTTTTTTTTTAATAAAAATTATCAGAATACATAACACTTACATTCCTTTACTGAATTATTAATTTTAGGCGTCCCTAAAATTAATAATACCATTTCATTTAATTATTTATTTTGAGCGTCCCCAAAATAAATAATTAAATTAAAAAAATTTGAATGAGTGTTTTAGGCATAATTGAATAAAATTGAGAAAAACTTTTTTTTTATTAGTAAAATAAGATGGAGGGTACCAGTATCAAAACAATGTGAACATACTATAATCTTACAAGTTAACCACTAAAACATATATGAATATGGGAAATAATAAAATAAGCATATTTGGTACAAATAGATAAATAAAATAAAATAAAATAATACCAAAGATTTGTCTTCTAGAAGACTGAAAATTTACTTAATTTGAATAAGCAAACAAAAGTGCACAATAGACCTTTTTCTATCGATAATTCAAAATGTAAGCATGACTCACAAACACGAAACAATAGAAATATTATTCAAAATCTAAAATAATTTTAAATAATTAATAAAAAAGATAAAGGTAGTACTCAAGAGATATTGATTATCACGTATACTAACAAATTGCATGAAAGTCAACCCTCACCTCACACACCTACAAATGGTTTACAGAATTACAATCTAAATTAACATCATCTTATCCTCGAGTAACATTTAAAGTTAACATAATTCTTATCTAAAACTTTTATCTCTAGTAAAACTATCAAAATTTTCAAGACTCCAATAAGTTAAGACTGTTATTAAATATATTCTAATAAGTCTGTGTCTTTAAAGATCATTTATTTTCCTTACAAATCAATTGTTGCACAAATTATACTCAACCAAACTATACTTAAACGATTAATAAATAATGCATTATTCTTAAAAGCAACACACTCTTAAAATTATCTAACATTTTTTATACTCAAAAATTGTAACATTCATTTTAGGATCTAATGTAAGACGATTCACTAACAAGGACAAAACTCAAAGGTACTGAATTGATGACAAGGAAATGATAGAGCGAGTATAACCATAATCGAATAACAAAAATAAAAATTTTCACTCCTACAAAAAAAATTCGTGTATAAATATATTTGAAAAAATTCACAAGAAAGAAATGGGCCGAAGTAGTTTAAAATATCATAAAGGTAAAGTAGTTCTCAAATGAACAAAACTGAATAAATTTTTAAAACATTGAACCCATCTTAACATCTACCCAAACTCACAGGTCAACCTAAATAGGTTTTCTACAAGAAGGAACCTAGCTCTGATACCATTTTTGTAACACTTTTAAAATAAATGTTTTATTATGTAATATAGGAAATTTAGATATTTAATAATAATAATAATAATAATAATAATAATAATAATAATAATAATAATAATAATAATAATCTGAATTAGAATTAGATAATATAATCTAAATTAGAATTAGAATAAATCATTAAGTATATTTTTAATTAGATAAAAAAACGAAATAAAAAATAAATTGTTTAGTTATTTATTAAAATTCCAATAATTATAGGATAACTAGAGTATATATATACATGTTATTTATAGTCCGAATACACGGAGTCTTATAATAAAACCCTAGAGCTAAGCCGCAGAGTGAGGTTAAAGAAAAATAGAGAAGACAGGGGCGCTGACTTTAATATTATAGCTTCTTGATTCACTTCATTATCAAGATATCAACAAGAACAGGTACTATATAACAAACACTTTTTAATACTAGTTAGTTATGTGAATACTGATACATGTGAATATTATATTGAAGCTTTAATACCAAGATGTCCACATAGTTTTTATAAGTCCCTATACACTAATATTGTATGAACTCCTCAAGTTATTAATAATAAATTAATTGATATACTAGTTAGGTGTTAATATTTCATTAAACTTACTGGTAATCATGTTCCCACGCATGTATTTATATTAGAGTGAAAATAATACATTTGTGAGATTAAGATTTATGTTTGTACTTTCAATTAATTATGTATAAATCATTAAATAATGTTATATAAAATTGGTACATGTGATTTTAATTGCTAATACATGAGCATGTAAGTGTAGTTAGTGTTGTCCAGAGCAAACATGTCAAAAGCAGTGATAATTTTAATTATTAAATATATAAAGAGGGTATGTTAATTATAAATTATATTTTGTAATTAGATCACGGGTCAGGAGTTTAGCGGATTAATTACGGATTTTGTGAGTGTTTGAGATCGTTATCTTGAGGTACAGATTCTCTCTTCTTTTTTATTCAGCGCTACTCATGTTAGGATTAGTTATATTAAATCTGTTTTATCCCCAAATCTGTCACTTGATTTTGATCGTTTTAACTAATTTGGTTCTTAAAATGTTTTGCCTCATTGACATGAAAGTGATTTTTAAATTTGATTTGAAATATTTAAATATCTGTTTCTACGGTTTTTCAGATTTGCAAGTTATATATCTCCTGTAAATATTGAAAACATTTGTTAATTGTGATTTTAGAGATTTGCGAAAATACTTTATTTGAACCCTTAGTGATATAGGGTATACCGAGTTAACCAGCTGTAGGGGTACTACAACCATTTCATTATGGCACCAGTGGCATGACACTTCCGTGGCAGTGTGATTGGTCACGGTGTATCCTTCTGATAGCTTAGGTGGCGAGCTTTTTCGCATATTTGATATTTGTTCAGGATACGTTGGTGCACTCAGATTTTGTGATTTTGTGATTTGATTTGACGGTGACGTTGTATATGCCGTACACGTCATCCGATTTGTTGCACACATTAGGTACCCTATGATGTGTGTATTTGTATCTGTTTTGTTCTGATCTCGGTATGAAATATCCTAACCCCTCGTTGCTTCAGCCATGCTTATTTTTTAAATAAATGCTTTATTATAAACTGTCAGTTACACATAACCGTTTTTCTATTTTATAAACTGTACTCCAAATCCGTACTGGGCGATTGGCTCATGCCGTATTCTTTTTCTGGCAGGTGCTTAGGGGGATCTGGGATTGTGTGATGGAGAGCTACCATTATTTCATTGATTAGGACTTTTGGACTTCTAGCATTATTTAAACTTTAAGACTTATTTAGAGATTTTAGTTTTTCATATTTATTGGTGTGAACTATAATTTGGAGTTTTAATATTATTTGAAGGTTATTAGACTATTTAATCATTATTTAGAGATTATTTTTAGTGCTCTGTTTACTGGTTTATGGATTACAAGTAATATCTCCTTCCTTTTTAGGCCATAATATCTCACAATTTCCATCAATCTATCTATTATATATATATATAATAGGCCAACACAAGAAAAAATGATGAGACTTTTTAATGTACATGAAAAGTCCAGTTTGCCCCTCATCTCAAATTTTTAAAAAATTATGGTTGGTGGGAATTCAGCTTGGGTCTCTAGGTTAATTCAAGCATTCTTTCACCACTACACCACTCAATCACATGTGTTTTAAATCAAACATAATATAGATGCATGTGTGTGTGAATATTTTAATTATTGTGATACACTAATAATTTTTGTCCTAATTTTACTTTTACATTTATTGATTTGGACTATAATATATTATATCAAAATATTAATTATTGGTACATAATATATGATTTGATTATATTATAAAATTGTAATAACAATAACAATAACAATCAACATAATAATAATAATAATAATAATAATAATAATAATAATAATAATAATAATAATAATAATAATAATAATAATAATAATAATAATAATACAAATTACTATATAACTGTTATTCTCTTAAACAACCTTAGCACTTATCTATACGTATTTTCAATAATACACATAATATCTCTATGTGTATCGCACAAGAGGGGCAATATTTGGTTTTATATAAAGAAAAAAATGAAATGCATATTGTACTTTTATGAAAAGTATTAAATATAAGACCAAGTCAATAACTAAATTACTTTATTCATGATTTAAAAGCACCAATTTACCCCTAAGTTCCTATTCATATATAGAAGTATTATTTTCAATTCTAATTGAACTTGGAACACCGAGTTAAATTGTGCATATTCATACCATTATGCCACACATTCACATGTATTTTAAATCATACACAAAATGTGTATGTGTGTGATATTGATGAAATATTATTAATTAAATATTACTGGATTTTAAATGAGTTTTGGACTCTTTTATCATTTATTGAATAAAGAATTATGTAAAATACACAATTGGGCTATAAAATGACATTATAATTAATATAATGGATATTATTTAATAATATATTAGAGAAAAAAATATTGAGGTGTTAACGTAAAATGAAAATTTTATATTACTACACAACATACAATAATTTATTAGTCAAACAATTCGGGTCGTAAAAATATTTGGCTGTAGAAAAGCGAATCCTATAAATAACACATTACCTTTTACATACAAATTTGCTAATGTTTAATTTAAAATATGACTTTATGTAGAAAAAAAAAAGGATCGTATATTATATATGTTATTTTAATTATGGAGGTGACTCAATGAAAGTCAAACGGACATTGGAAGATAAACAAAGGCAAGAAATTAGATGAAAACAAATAAAACAGTTAAACATGTGGTTTTAAGAAGTAAGCACAAGATCTGAGAAGCATTTTAAAAGATTTACGAAGATTTTTTATTAGAATCAGGACTAAAACCTACATTCTCAGAATGCAACATCTTGAAGAGTATTTAATTTTTATCTTGAATATTATTGGAGATACAACTAAATGGATGCATCATTTTTGAAGAATGTTTAGGATTGTAGGTGCTCTGAAAAATCATATTAATTAGACAACACCCACATAACACTGAAATTATATTCTATGACCCACAACAAAATTAAAAATGACATGATTGCTATCAGTATTACTCGTATTAGTTTTTAAAGTACAAACTTGAACATATTTAAGTAAGTACACAATAATCACATATGCCACTAACAAGAAAAATTCTAAGAAAAACTATCACATATTTCAACCAATATTGATCCTGAATAATTTGATTAAAAAGTACAATTTAAGTAGCAGACCCGTGCCTCGCACGGGTTTTAATGCTAGTTTGATTTAAAAGGTCCAACAACTATGTGTACGAGTAAACAAACTACATACGACCAAACGAAACTTTAATGTTATGTTATTAATATATTATATTAATGGTATAGCTTTTTATACATTGCATTTATTTTTAAAATAAAGTAAAATCAACCAGGATGTCTCCAGTTGGGAAGGAATAATGTTCTATGATGCTACCGATTAGAGAGTTGTTGCAAAATATTGATTCTGTGGAGTACAAGAACTTGTCTTCTGATCATGTCACCACCCAAAAACAAATGCCTAGAAGACTTGCAATTCAAGCGTTGTCTTGCAATTGAGATAATTGACATGAAGAAACAATACACAAGAATCAGACATATGTGTATCTCTAATTGTCTACAAATTTGAAGATAAGAATAAGCATAGACCCTGGAGCCGAATAGGTACTTTCATGAATGAAGATTGTTTGTCTATCTCTGGCAGCTACTGGACTATTTTGAGTTTGATGAAGCAGAAATAGCTTCTCATGTCATATCCTAGGATGATAAATCTTTAAGTTCAATTTAGTAACCAGACAAGCGAATCCCAATTGGTTTAAGAGCAAACAAGGAAAACATTATCTTAGCTCAATCATTTTAAATTCATAAAACAATCATCTTCAGATATAATCAACTAAAGAAGTAATTTTTTTATTTTACTGCAAGCCTGCAATTACCTTCAGATCTAGCACAACTCACAAGACAAGAATCATGAAATACAGTGCAAAACTCTTCTTTACGATCATCAATTGGTTTGTAATTCGAGAGTTTCATCCATCTAAGCGAAGGGGAAGATGCAAGAAGAAGCTTTATAAAATAGAGTTTCGATGTTGAACCTACTATTCCTCTTATATCCACAGTTTCAAGTTCCTCAAAAACCATATCGACCAAATTTGGCAATTCTAAATACTGTTCAACCCTGCTCGATGTGCCACCCCAAGAGTAACCATTATTTTTCTACATACAAATGCAAAAACTAATAAATTAGATCCTAATCTCAATATGCCAGGTATAAAGAAAAAAATTATGCATCGGTACCAAGGGAAACATTACGTATAATATATCAAATATCTGTCTATAATAATGTTGAAACATTTTCAAGTATCAAAAGATTGTACATGAATGATGATGCTTTATGATGAAATTGTTAATAAAACTGACATGTTTGATCTTCACCTACCGGAAGAAGAGAATAAATGACACAAAAATAAAGGGAGGACCAAGTACAGGATAAATATATATATAATAGACAACATGAGATTTTTTTACACATACAATGTGATTCTTATAGAGAAAGTAAACACAAATTTTGTCAGTAAAATTTTAACATAGAATAAAGTGAAAATAATAATATTGCAAGGTACAAAACAAGGTAGACCTAAGCTGATTACATGAGAAAGAAGTACATAAAATTTTAGACTTTTAGAAATGAGCAAAATTTTGGGAAACAAAATAGATGTACCAAAGATGGATATCTGAATATCAAACATATTCAGTTTTAACAAGATAGCTTCGAAATATAGTACTAGTCCTCACTGGCCATATACAGAGATTTTGAAGGTTGGGAGAACTTCTTATCAAACAAAGAACATACTGAATCTGAACCACATTACAAAATTCAACAGAGAAAAGGTACACATTATTCAAATTCCCCATCATTGTAATAAGTCTCTTCGGAACAGGTGTACCTGGTTCCAAACACTATGTATACAAGTCAAAAAAAACATGAGACACATGTGGCATGAGATTTTTCATTTGTTTTTCTATTTGATTATCTGTTACTGAGATTTGTATAATATTCACTTACCTTAAGAATTAAGGCAAATTAGTGAAATTTGTATGAATTTTACTGACCTTTAGGAAAGAACCATCAAGTGAGAGAGAAGAGATCCCAGGCATATTGCCAAGTAGCTTGTCGAGATTGATGATTTTCTTCATAGAATCTGAAAAACCAAATTTGAGACTAAGAATTTCCACCATTTTGGTACATACAAACCATCGCCAATCAATTTCTCCACAATAATGGATAATCAACTTAATTAGATTCTTGTAATATTTGAATTGACTTCCCAAATGTTCAATCCCAGTGCAAAATTGCAAATCCAATGTTTCGAGCTGAGTCCTGAATGACACGTCCTCAGTTATAGTGACGTCCATGAGTGTAAGATTACAGAAACCTCCAAATTTAAGGGGTGGATTCAGTATACACTTGCAAAGCTTCAAATAAGTCAACTCCAAACAGGAAAATAGATAAGATCGTACTTTGTAGGCTGTCTTGTTTTATTGAAAAGCTCCAACATCCTAGTCCCACCTCTTGATATGGTTTTAATCCATAAATCCGTATATGGAAGAGGCAGATCATGAGGAATGGAATGGAACTTCAAAATAGGGCCAGTGTGAAGTGAAAGGATATGACTGATGGTTGTTGAAATTTCAAATTGTTGAGATTGTCCCACTTTTTTAGAAACCAGTTGGGAGAAGAATACATCATCGAAAACTAGATGTGGGTGCATGTCCCATATATTCCTCCAAGCTTTTGATAGAATAGTTGTTCTTGCTGCATCATGCAGTGGCAAGCGTTCTAGGATGAGGTCTATTAGGTTTCTCGGCAAGTTGCTAATTCTATCAACTACACCAGCTCCACAATTGACTCGCCTTCTTTTAACATCATTAGCAATGCTTCTACAGACCCAAATTATAAGGATACTGTAACTACAAGTATTCCATAGTAAGTTGTACTGATCAAATTACTCGTAGCATGTAAACTACTACACATTTATTTCATTATTTAAAATGGTAGAAACCTAGGATTTCGCTACACCATTCCAAGTGAAAACAAGATTACTTAACACAATTCATAAGAGAGAGTTAAGACCCATGTAAACAATTGACCCATCTAAGCAATGTGACATTTAAACAAAACAAAAAAACTCTAGAAAAACCCACAAACTATCAAGTAAAACAAATGCGAAATTCATTTGAAACATCATAAAAAAGATTTATTCATACATACATATGTACCTATCTTATTAAAGTGCTTAGTCAAAGTGTGGTAATAAAATAAACTCGTGGCTCAACTTAAGCACTTTCAAGATTCTTTAACAACTTGGTACATCGATATCCGTGTCAACTTCGACAATACTCTTTATTTTCATTTTTGTTAGTACCACAAGAACCACACAAATCAAAAACTATAAAAACTCTAAGATTTTTCTATGAATGCTAATAAATATATAAAAATAATCAACATGATCAATCTTTTCAATTTTGTAAGAACTATACAGACAAACGATGACATTTTACACACACAAAAGGCAAAGTTTCAACAGTGTACCTGTGTTTTGGATGAGAAAGAGTGAAAGAAATGAGCTGACTGTCTGTGTTCCTCTCTCGAGCTTGCAAAATGAAGAGAATTAAACATAGGGGTTATGTAACTCGAACGAGTTTGGAGTACTCCCTACCTTTCCCAAAATAAGTTTGTTGGAAAAGACATTGTGCCTGTTTGGGTTAAAGGGAGAACGCCCGTTTGCAACTTATCTGGGCGAAATGCCCGTTTGCAACTATTTGGAAAACATGTGAAATGGACTTATTTTATATAAATAAGTTGATAAGTTCAAAGTTTTAAATTGTAATATTCAATTTTTAGTTATAAGTTATCATTTATGGGTCCTGGTCCATGACAATTGATTGTTTATATAACAATCAGCTCTTCTGCCGCTAGATCAAGATTTCGACGGTTAAGATTAAAAAAAAATTACCTGTCCGCTATAATTTTCCGCGGATAGGCTACCTATCCTCTATAAATTTCCGCGGAGCGACAGAATAGCCAAAATCCCCTTCGCTTAAAATAATCGCGGATAGACTCACCTCCCCCAAATCAAACACCCGACTCTTCTCTTTCTTACATTCTCACCAACACTATTCTATACATACAAACTCACAGATAAACACACACAGTTACAGTAATCGGGGATTTGAATTTCCCTAAGAGACCAAAGGGCATTATCATTAGAATATCTATTACAATCTTGGAAAGTAAAAATTTATTATCAAGTAATTGTTTGAGATCGACCCATTCTCTTACATTTTTATCCGTTTTGCTTTGGATCTTTCTTTGTCATTCGAAACAACTTGTTACCCATTTTGTATCAATGATTTTTGGACAACCCCAGATGATTATTTGATGGGTTTGTTGTGATTTTGACATGGGATAGTTGTGTGTATTTTGTATCTGCGTGTTTGATTTGGGGAGGGTGAACAAAAAATACCTCTATTGAATTTTTGCTTTTACTCTGTTGTTGTGTCTTTGCCTATGATTTTTTTGAAGCAATTGAAAAAAAAGATACATACAAGAATTGTGTGTACAGGGGTGAGATCTATTTAAGGGTGAATTAGAGTGACATTAGTGGTGGGTTTTAAGAATGTGGTGTTGGGAATCGGGAGGACGGCCATGGGCATTTGATTCTTGGGGGTTGAAAGCTAATGTTTTTTACCTCTCCTGTTTCTAACTTTGGTTTTAGAATGTGGATTGTAAGTTACATGTTTATCGGCGATTTTTTGGAAGGGAATTTTGGTCTTCGTCACTCCGCGAAAATTTATAGAGGATAGGTAGCCTATCCGCGGAAAATTATAGCGGACAGGTAATTTTTTTTTTTTTAATCTTAACCGTCAAAATCTTGATTCAACGACAAGGGAGCTCACCAAAGGGACCAGGACCCATCATTTATATGATACTTATATGACATTTATCACTTTAAATTATAAGTTATTTATTTTAAGATAAGCCA
Organism: Saposhnikovia divaricata; assembly: GCA_036435485.1. Classification (NCBI taxonomy): domain Eukaryota; kingdom Viridiplantae; phylum Streptophyta; class Magnoliopsida; order Apiales; family Apiaceae; genus Saposhnikovia; species Saposhnikovia divaricata. The sequence continues at coordinate 214,288,176 of CM071599.1, forward strand.
AACAAATCCATTATTTGTTACTACAATATAGTAATAATATAGAGAAGATAGAGCTGGGCCTATAATATAATATAAGGATATACTTGGGTCTTGGAGCACAGGTACATAAGGTCTCAGCTTCGATTTTTTGTGATTCCAAATTTTTTTTAATCTATGAATCTGGGTGTTCGCAATCCATTCTTCAATCCATAAATGAATTTTTGAATGGGGGGAAATGTTAGAATATAATATAAAAATTTAGTTGCATTTGAATGAAGAAGAGTGTTAGAATATAATATAAAAATTCAATTGGGTCTTCCTCTATTAGTTAAATTAATCATATAAAAAGTTAAAAAAGTGGAGAAAAGTGTTAGAATCTATTATATTGTTAATAGCACAACATGGGGTTTTGGCAAGACAATTTAATCCACGTCAGCTGCCACATAGTTGCCACCTCAGCTACTATATTGTATTAATAATAAAAAAGTTGATCCTAGTGAGAATTGAACCCCTGACCTCTAAGGTAGGAGTTAGAGTACTTACCACTACGCTCAACATGAGAATTGAATATATTTTAAAACTCATCATTAATATATCATGAGACAACCCTCATATATTATATTAATAATAAAAAATTGTTCCTAGAAAGAATTGAACCCTTAACCTCTAAATTAGAAGGGAGATTCCTTACCCCTAAGCTACACAACAATTTTGAAAATATTATAAAATAAATTATTAATATATCGCGAGACAACCCCCATATATTATATTAATGATAAAAAAACTGTTCCTAATAATAATTGAATTATTGACCTCTAACTTAGAATAGAGATTCCTTATCACTATGATACATCAATTTTGAATATATTATAAAACGCATTATTAATATATCATGACACAATTTAATTATCATGAAATTACTAAATTACCCCTCCTATATTATATTAATGATAAAAAAAATTGTTTCTGATGAAAATTAAACCCCTTACCTCTAACTTAGAAGTGAGATTTTTTACACTATGCTAGATATCAGTTTTGAGAATATTTTAATTTTGGTTATATATACATCATGAATAGATAATCTTTTATATGTATTTTGCGTACTAAGCATTAACATGTTCTAGCACCATTTAATTATAAAGTAACATAAATACATTGTAAGTGAGAATCCTTACCGCTATGCTAGATATGAGTTTTGAATATATTCTAAAACTCATTATTAATATATCGTGATACAATCATCATATATTATATTAATGATAAAAAATAGTTCATAAAGAGAATTGAACCATTGACCTCTAACTTAGAAAAAAAAAATTACTTACAACTATACTAGACATTAGTTTTGGATACTGTAAAACTCATTATTATTGAGAGACAATTTAATTATCATGAAAGTATTAAATTACCCCTCCTATATTATATTAATAATAACATTTCACTAATATATCGCTAATGTAATGAAGAGAATTGGATCCTTGACCTCTTACTTAGAAAAAAGATTACTTGCCACTATACTTGATTTTAGTTTTGGATATATTGGAAAACTCATTATTAATCTATCAAGAAACAATTTAAATATCATGAAATTACTAAATTATCCCTCCTATATTATATTAATAATAACATTTCACTAATATATCGATAATGTACCTGTTATAGCCAAAATTCGGTTCGGGTTTTTCAAGATGGATTCGGGTAAAATTACGGGTTCAATTTGGGGATTCTAGGTTTAATTAGGGATTTTATTCAAGATTAGGGGAATCAGGACGTGCCCTCTCTTTCTCTACAAAGAGGGCGCGCCCTAAGTGTAGAAACATGGTGACAAATCTATTCAAGTTGAAGACTACTCAAGTATGAATTTCACTCAAGAGTGGATTCCACTCCAGCTGGAATTCCAGAAGTTGAAGAATTCCCTCCTGTCGTATCTCAGGAGGGGGATGTCCGTCGCAGAAGGCCTCCAGGGGTTTGCCTGGATATAAGGACCCTTCTTAAACACTAAGGGCGCGCCCTAAGGTGGAAAGATGGGGACTTTTTGGTGTGTGCTTTGGGAGCTCTGTTCCTGTAGCCAATGGGCGCGCTCTCATTGGGGAACTTTGGAGTAATCCTGCACTTTGCACCCAAAAGCTCTGGATCACCTGTCCTGTTATCTGGTGGGTGCTTCTCATTCGGGGGACAGGGATGCGTTCTGCACTTGGGGTAAACCACGGCTATACCTGCATCCTTGAAATCAAGAAATAGCTGGTAACGGATGGGACTAGTCCTCGACGGGGGAAGTTTCCTTATCCGTGAAGTCTTGAGATTTTGGATGAGCCTTGGGCCTTTGTGGTTAGGCCTCATAGTAGAACATTCCGGAAGCTGGTCCGTTATCCAAGCCCATTTGGGTTTCTTGTTCTCCAAGAACTACGTCTGGCTTGATCCCCTATAAATACCGGGGTACGTAGGCCGATTGGAGGGTTGGAAGTCGAGAGCTCTGAATAGCCGCCACTAACCCTATCAATCTCAGCCACCAATTATCTACAGCCACCACACGCCACCACTTTTTCCGGAGAAAAACCACCGTCTAAGATCTTGTTTCCGGTGACGTACCTCGAATTTTGTTGTTACCAAATTCCTCCGTCAACAAATTGGCGCTAGAAGGAGGGCAGCCAATCAAGATCTACATCTTAGGAGGAAAAGATGTCTCACAATCATGGCAGAGGTTCTCGAGAAGAAGATGGTTACGATTCTGAAGATAGCTTGGGAGATAACCGAGCGCGTCATGAAGCTTACGTCCCGGAAAATATAGCTGCTCCTCCGCGACATCAAGGAACTCCGGTTGCCATCGGCGGACAGCCGCCCGTTCTCATCAGTAATTCGGCGTTAATGGAACAACTGTATATTATGCAAGATGCCATAAATAGTTTCGGGGCGAGATTGGGTTCGGTGGAGGAAGAGCAAGAATCGAGGAGAAAATCTCAGAGTATCCCACGAAATCATCGCCGATCAGGGAAATCCCCTCAGATCGTGGAAGATTCTCGAAGGGGGGAGGAAAGTCATGAAAAAAGGTTTCAGCTAGTCACTCCTCGAAGGTTAGATTATTCTGATCCTATTATTGAATATCCTAGTGAAAATAATTCTGAGCGCAGGTTGGTGAATCCTCAAGAGAGGGCGCGCCCTCATCCTCACCGTTCAGGGCGCACTCCTCATGAGATTCAAAGGGATGAAGAGCAAATCGCTAAAGAAAGGAGAGATTTTGCCAGCTTGAAAGAACGCCTTGGAATAAGGCTTGATGACGATGATTTGAGGATGGTGCTCCTCGAGCTTCAGAAGAAAGACAAATATATGGAATAGAGACCCCATGATTCACAGCGCGTGCCCCCTGATAACAGGTCGCGGCCCCTTGAACATGAGCGAGCCCTTCCTCAGAGTCATGATCCACAGCGCGTGCCCCCTCACAACAGGTCGCGGCCCCTTGGATATGAGAGAACTCTTACTCGAAATGATAATCCACAGCGCGTGCCCCCTGTTCAAAACAGGTCGCGGCCCCTTGGATTCCACCAAACTCCTCATCGTGATAATACCGAAAGAAGAAACCGTGATAACGGTGACAGAAGAATGGATTGGCACCAGGGAAATAGGCGCCCCCGTAATCAGGGCGCGCCCTCAGGTGGGAGATCCCCTCACATCCATCAAATCCCCTCAAGCACTTCCAGTGAGTCCAGGTCGAGGACGCACTCTCGCTCGGGAGAACAGTATCAGAGAGGTTCTCAAGGGAATCCACAACCTCATGGAAATCCCGAGGGTCATCAAATTCAAACACAAGAGGTTGTGACTCAACCACAAGTTGAAGTTCAAGGAGGTGTTCAGACGGCGGCTCCACCGCCACCTCCACCCCCGGTGGGTACTCAGACTGTGGAACAACCAAATATCCAGAATATTCCTGGAGTGGGAACATTTAATGTGGATGACTTAAAGAAACTCCTTGCTCACCTAGATGGAGGAAGAATATCTGCAACTGCGCCAACATCTTCTCCCTTCTCAACTGAGGTTAGAGAGGCGCAGCTCCCTGCTGGGTATAGATCAATGACTAATGATTTGCGATTTCATGGAAATGCAGACCCTGTGGAATTCCTTGGACGTTTCGATATTGAGATGGATGTCTATCAAGTTACGGAACTGGCTAGGTGTCGATTGTTGGCAGCAACTTTCAGGGAGAGTGCCCAGCAATGGTTTCAGAAGCTTGGTCCGGGGGTAATTACGTCATGGCAGGTGATGAGGAACTTGTTCTTGACTAAGTTCCAGGCTGCGGTAAAATATGCTCCTCCGGTCACGACCTTGGCCAACATCAAACAAAGGGAAGGAGAGAGTTTGCAATCCTATTTCAAGAGATTCAACTCGGAATCCACTATGGTGAGAGGAGCGACAGATGAAACACTCAAGAGTTTCTTAATTGCTGGATTGTCGGTGGGAACTGATTTCTGGAAACATCTTCAAGGACGTGATCCACCTACGTTGGCTGATGTGTTTGCACAAGCTGAGTCTTTCAAAATTGTGGAACAATCCTTGGCAGACAACCGAAAAACTGACAGTCAGAACGGTTCTAAGGGAAAGATCGGTAAAAGGAAGGATAGGTCTCCCAGTCCTACCCGTCGTATAGCAACTGGTGCGAACCGGATAAATCTAACTGAAACTGGAAGGAGTTGGGGTCCACCTGATACATACACTTACAATCAAAGGCCGGGTAACTATACTCCTTTAGCAGCTTCTATTGAACATATCTTTGAGGTGAATAAGAACAAAAGGTTCTTCAGAAAGCCGGAACCATTGACCTCCTGGCAGAGTAAGGATAAGAAAAAGTATTGTGAATTCCATGAATCCTCAGGGCATAACACTCATGAATGTCGTCAACTCAGGGAAGAGATTGAGGATTTGATTAAGGAAGGATACCTGACGGAATGGATTGTTAGGGAGGTGAAGAAGCATAGGGAGAATCCCGACAGGAGAGATGGAGGGCGCGCCCTCCACGGAGATGGTAAGCCGGAAGAGAAGAAATTCGTCAAAGAAGGGAGTATTCACACCATCTTTGGAGGACACCATTTAGGGGGAGATACCAATCACGCTATGGAGAGATATTCCAGGGAAGCGAGGTATCGACCTCTCACAAATGTGAATAGTTTGGAATTGAGGCCACCTAAGTTGTTCAAGGGAGAATGTGCTGACATTACTTTCACTGAAGAAGAAGCTAGATGGGTACATCATCCTCATAATGACGCTCTGGTAGTAGCAATTCAGATTGGTTCGAAGAATGTCCATCGGGTTTTCGTGGACAATGGAAGCTCGGTGAACATACTCTACTACAGTACTTATAAGAAGCTGGGACTCTTAGACAAAGACATGATTCAAGACAACGGATGGATCTATGGTTTTTCAGGAGAATCGGTAAAAGTTATGGGAGCTATCAAATTACCGGTAACTCTTGGGGAAGGAAACCTTTCTGTAACGCAAATGATGGATTTCATGATTTTGAATGTGGATTCCTCACATAATGCTCTAGTAGGATGACCCCTGTTGAAGGAAATGAAAGTTGTGACCTCCATCTATCATCTCGCGATGAAATTTCCTACGCCAAATGGTGTGGGAACCATACGGGGCTCCCAGCATGACTCCAGAGATTGCTACCATAAGGCGATTAAAGGGTTTAGAAGACAGCAGGATGGAGGGCGCGCCCTTCGTGAGAGTGGCTCCGGAGTCATGTGTGTTGTCCCAGAAGAGGTGAAAGCCCATTATCTTGTCCAGGAACCTGAAGAGGAAGAACTGCTATACAGGGCGCGCCCTGAGGATGATACCTCGGTTCTTGATGAGCTTCAAGAAGGAATTTTGGAGGAAATAGAGGAAGATGCAGAGGAAGTAATCTCGTTTGATCTCAAGGGTGAGCAGGTTGAAGGGAGACGAATGTTGCTTGAAGGTTTGATGCATACCCTTGTCGAGGAAGACTTCCCTCTTAAAGAGGACGTGCCCTCCAAGGACGTAGCACCGGTTGAAGATCCTCGAAGTTTTGATTTCAACCTTGACCCAAGGACACCGCAACCAGTGGAAAAGACTGGTCCTGCAGAGGATACAATTTCTATTTTGGTGGATGAGAGGGATCCAACTAAGGTTCTGAAGATTGGGTCGCAGTTGAACTCCAAGTTAAGAGGCATGCTCACCAATTTCCTTTTAAACAATCTGGATGTTTTTGCTTGGAGTCATGCTGATACGGTTGGGATTGATCCGAAGGTTATGTGTCACCGTCTGAATATAGATCCTACCAAGAAGGGAATTCGCCAGAAACGCCGGCCAGTAAGTGGAGAGAGAGCCGTAGACTTGAAAGAAGAGGTGGATAGACTTCTAGATGTTGGGCTGATCAAGGAGTCATATTATCCAGATTGGTTGGCTAATCCGGTTCTTGTGAAAAAACCAAATGGAAAATGGCGAACTTGTGTGGATTTCACTGATCTGAACAAGGCATGCCCGAAGGATAGCTTTCCACTCCCGAGGATTGATCAGTTGGTGGATGCTACGGCAGGACATGTTCTTTTAAGTTTCATGGATGCTTACTCTGGTTACAACCAGATTCCTATGTATGAGCCGGATCAGGAGCACACTTCCTTTATTACAGATCGAGGATTGTATTGTTACATTGGAATGCCTTTCGGGTTAATCAATGCTGGCGCAACCTATCAAAGATTGGTGAACATGATGTTTAAGGACTTGATAGGGAAAACCATGGAGGTATACGTGGATGATATGCTTGTTAAATCCTTGAAAGCAGAGGACCATGTAAAGCATTTGGAACAGATGTTCGAGATTTTGAGGAAGTTTAGGATGAAGTTGAATCCTCAAAAATGCGTCTTTGGGGTAGAATCCGGGAAGTTTCTAGGATTTATTGTTAATCATCGTGGAATCGAGGCAAATTCAGCAAAAATAAAAGCTCTTCTTGACATGAAATCTCCGACTAGTGTAAAGCAAGTTCAGAGTCTCACGGGAAGGATAGCAGCCCTTAATCGTTTCGTTTCAAAATCATCGGATAAATGCAGAGAATTCTTCAAGGCGATAAAGGGGGCAGCCAAAGATTTTGCATGGACATCCGAGTGTGAGGAAGCTTTTCAGAGAATAAAGGAGCATTTGGGAAATCCCCCTCTCTTAGCTAAGCCCGTGGAAGGAGAGACGTTAATTTTATACTTGGCAGTTTCAGAACATTCTATTAGTGCGGTATTAGTAAGAGAAGAAGTTGATCATCAGTCTCCGGTTTACTATGTGAGTAAGCGTTTGCTTGATGCGGAAACCAGATATACTAGCATGGAAAAGTTGGTTTATGCCTTAGTTTTGGCGTCAAGGAAGCTTCGTCCTTATTTTCAGGCTCACAAGATTGAAGTTCGTACGGCATATCCATTGAGAGGAATTCTCCACAAGCCGGAAACCTCTGGTCGAATGTTAAAATGGGCAGTTGAGCTGGGACAATTTGATTTGGAATATACTCCAAGGACAGCTATAAAGGGTCAAGCTTTAGCTGATTTCATTCTTGAATTCGAGTCGGAAAATGAAGAAAAATCAATTGTATTAATTGAGCCTGAAGTTCTGCTTAAGAGGGCAACCCCATTTGAAGAAGTTCCTCAACCTTGGTGGAAGTTACAAGTAGATGGAGCTGTCAATAATGGAGGGGCTGGAGCAGGAGTAATCTTGCTTACCCCCGAAGGGAATCAACTCATGAGTGCTATTCACTTCAAATTTCAGGCGACCAATAATGATGCAGAGTATGAAGCCTTGATTAATGGGCTAAAGATGGCTTTGGAGATGAAGGTAGTGAATCTCATTGTGTTAAGTGATTCAGAACTAGTGGTCGGACAAGTGAAAGGTGGATTTCAGTGTAGAGGTCCAAGGACAGAGCTTTACATGAGGTGCGCTCAACGATTGATCAAAAAGTTCCGAGAAGTACGGGTAGAGTGTATTCCACGAGATGAGAACTGTAGTGCAGATGTATTAGCCAAGTTGGGGTCACAGAAAGACGCTATGCTATTGGGGACAGTACCTTTGCAAGTACAGGAAGTTCCTAGCATTCCAGAGGTTGAAGTCATGGAAGTGGAATCTATTCCCAGTGTTACTTGGATGACTCCCATTCAAAAATATATTCGAGATGGGATACTTCCAGGTGAGAAGTTGGAGGCCAGGCGGCTTCAGTATCAAGCAGCTAGATTCGTGGAGTATGATGGGATACTATATAAGAGGGGTTTCAATCAACCACTTCTCAAGTGCATAGATGGAGATCAATGCAATTACATCCTTAGGGAGATTCATGAAGGGATTTGCGGCAATCACTCGGGGGGTGGTTCGTTGGCAATGAAGGTGTTAAGGCAAGGATATTATTGGCCCACCTTGAAGAAGGATGCTTACGAGTTTGTTAAGGCGTGTGACAAGTGTCAGAGGTTTGCCAATTATTCTACCAGCCCAGCTACCACTTTGACTTCTTTAATGAGCCCATGGCCATTTGCTATGTGGGGAATAGATCTCATTGGAGAGCTCCCTAAAGCTAGGGGAGGAGTGAAATATGCTGTTGTCACTGTGGATTACTTTACCAAGTGGGCGGAAGCAATGCCCTTGGCCACAATTACTGCAAGGAAGATTCGAGATTTTGTTTTCAACTCTATTGTGTGCAGGTTTGGAATTCCATATAAGCTTGTATCGGATAATGGAAAGCAGTTTGACAGCAAGGAATTGAGAAAGTTGTGTGATGATTTGGGGATAAAAAAGGAATTTGTAGCTGTGTATCATCCTCAAAGTAATGGGCAGACAGAGGCTGTCAACAAAATAATCAAGCATACCTTGAAAACGAAGTTGGAAGAAAGCAAAGGGAATTGGCCTGAAGAACTTCCCATGGTCTTGTGGTCATATAACACAACTCCAAGGACCACAACTGGAGAATCTCCTTTCATATTGTCTTATGGATGTGAGGCAATGGTGCCAGTGGAGATTGGTGCTGGATCATTTCGAAGGGATTTTTATGACGAAGAATCAAATATGGTGAATCAAAGGTTAAATCTTGATTTCCTAGAAGAAATGAGGGCAAATTCACAGTTGAGGTTGGCAACTTATCAGCAAAGAGCTGCACGGTACTATAACAAAAAAGTGAAGGCTCAGCCTTTCAAGGTGGGTGATCTAGTTCTGCGGAAAGTTATGCCAAATACAAGGGTAGCAGCGCATGGAGTCTTTGGTCCCAACTGGGAAGGACCTTACAAGATCAAGTCTATCATCTGGGAAGGGACTTATCATCTAGAAGACTTGGATGGCAACACAATCCCAAGGGCATGGAATGCAGAGCATTTGAGGAAATACTATCAGTAGGGTGTGGCTTTGACCCCCTATTGTATGAAGGCTTATATTTAAGTGGTAGACTAGCATAAATAAATCTTCTCCTAGTCTAGGGGGGTAGTACACGTACGCCTTCTGTAGTTCTAGTCGAGACTTGCTGTTTTTATTCCATGTTTTTTCGAAGTTTATTCTCCTTAGCTCGGGGGGTAGTTTATGTATACCTTCCCTTATTAACGAACTTTTCACATTATATGATGTTTGCACGGAAGAATTTACAAGTATTTTAGTTAACGAACTTTTCACATTATATGATGTTTGCACGGAAGAATTACCTGAAAATTTTTGAAGATGTGTTAACAGTGATAAAGAAAATTTTACAAAGGCCGCCCCCTATATGTTAGGGCGCGCCCTATAACTGTTTTACCGCAAAAGTAATTTGGCAGTTAACATTAAAGTCATTAAAGGTGCAAATAAAGTTCAAAGTTAAGTTACAACTTGCAGGGTTTTACAAAGGACCCGCGCCTTGGAAGTTGGAATAAATTCGGATAAACTTGAAGATAAAATTCTAGGACGCGTCCTTGGGGGGAGAAGGAGGTGCGTCCTTAGCATCACTAGGGGGAACAATAGTGAGAGGAGAGATCATTTCAGGAATGGAGTTTTGGTTGGAAGGATCGACGGTTTGGATTTCTGGATCTTCGATTCGTTCAGATTGCAGGGGAGCCTCTTCAGTTGAGGGCGCGCCCTGTGGATTCTCGTCCAATCCCAGTTCGATCCTCTTTGCCAAGATGGCATCCGCGTGCAGCATTTTAAATTGATTGATGTCCTCAGCACTTTCTGGACCAAACTTTTCTTCCCAGTTGTAATCTGGGTCATTTGCAAGAAAACCAAGAAGATAGAAATCAAACCCAGCTTGGAAATTTTTATCTTCCATGGCTTGCTTCTCATCTTTCCAGCAGTCTGCTTTCTCGATCTCAAGGGTGTCCCGCTGCACTTTCAAATCTTCGTTCTCTTTCTCCAACCTGTCATTCTTGTCGGCCAAGAGTTGGCGATGATTGGCAGCATCTTGTAAGTCATTTTTGAGGTCTTGGATAGTAGCATCCTTGGAATCGCACTTACTCTTCCATTTGTTGTCAGCCTCCACAATCATTTTTGCATATTTTCTGTTCTCCCCTTCAAGTTTGTTGATGTGAAGCTTCTCTTTGTGAATCCTTTGGGCGCGCCCTAAGGATTGAATTAAAAGTTGAGCAGAGGCTTTAATCATGGAGTTTGTCTCATCATCAGCATTCATGTTTTGCCAATGATCAACCTCCTTTTCATCGACAAGAGATGCAGCAGCTGGCCCAATGAGGGTTTCAACGTACGAGGGCGCGCCCTCAGTTCTTGGCTTCTTGCCCTTGTCAATAGGAGGGTCTTGGGCTTCAGTACTCCTCTTCAAAGATCTGGAAGAAGTAGGAATTGTTGGGTTGGGTTCTTGCTGGGTTTGACTAGGGCGCACCCTAGTGTCAGAAGAACCCGCTTTGTCGGTTGTTTTTTCCTTGTCATTTTTCTTCCTGGATCCAAAGCCACGAGGAATTTGAGGAGCCATATCTGCACAAGACAAGAGAAACAATTAGGCCGCGCCTTAGGAAAAGGTTATGGAGCACATGTTAAAGAATAAATATTAGGGCGCGTCCTAATCTATAATTTTATACCTTCATTGGAGTCATAATTTTCATCACTATCACTAGAGGGTGAGGGAACGGCAACGCCATTTCTAAATTTCTTAAATTTACAAAAGGAACCAACTTTCTCAGAGAGAATCCCAACTCTTTTCAGGTTTTCTTCTGTGATAAGAGTTTGAAGATTGAATTTTTCTTCGGCAATTTTGAGGACAGCCTGAGCCCTGAGAGAGGCCGCGCCTTGGAGAGTTTTTTGAACTCTTCTATCTGTGTTAATTCAAAATTAATAAAAATTTAAGAGTGGAAAGTTATTAAGGAAAGAAGAATTTAAGGCGCGCCCTGACTTACAGGGATCAGTGTTAAACTGCACACGAATTCGAGGGACATCCCAAACGAAGAAGAATGGCTCCTTCCAATGTTTGGTGTGGCTGACCCTACCCTCAGAAAATCCTTTATTATTGTGAGGCTTATTTATTACTAAATAGTAATAGCCTATACTGGATTGACGAATGCTGTAGAAGAAACTGACTTCGTGCATGGAAGGAGCTCCAAATTCGAGATCGTGATAGAGAATGAATAAACCAAGTAGAAGTTTGTAGCTATTGGGACTTAGTTGGATGGGTGCAAGATTGTACCATTCGAGTACTTGCCTTAGATATGGGTGTAAGGGCGCGCCCACACCAAGAGCAACTAGCTTTGGAGTTAAGACCATCCTCGGAATTTTGAAATTTTTACCATAATTGAAGATGTGTGGGCGATGATGAGCATATGGAATGGCCCAGATTCCTTCTTGGCCATAATATTGCATAGCCCATCCTACTTCGTCGCTTGTAGCTGTCGAAGACATATTCACGCAAGCCAATTTGCCTCGTTTCTTTCTAACAATATTTTTGTCCTTTTCAGACATGGTATCATATCTACCAAAGTCAACATCGATTTCTGCATCAAGGACTTCCCAATGTCTAAACGGGATTGGAGAAGGTAATGGAGATGTAGGTTCGGAGTCGGCTGTGGGTGAAATAGAAGAAGCTGAGGGCGCGCCCTCAGAGGAGTAAGTATCAGAAGAATGTGTGTCGTTGGAGGAATTGAAATTTGGAGTATAGTCACTATCTGAGGGATCTGTATGCAAAGGGTCTGGAATTTTTTCGGGTATTGGTTTTGAAATTTCTATGTTGTTCTTCATACGGGTGCTAAGGGGAACATTATCCAAGGAATCTTCACTGGAAAAACTCATCCTGTCTTCGTTAAAATCCTGGATGAGGCGCGCCCTGTCTTCTGAGGATACAAATGAGAAGAGAGGTCTAGGTGGATTGGGAGGAAGAGGTGCTGGCAAAGGAGAGTAAGCCCCAATGCGTTTGTTAAGTTCCTTAAAAGGGTGAAATGGAGACGGCGCGCCCTCCAGCTGCAAAATTAAAAGAAAATAATAAAGAAACTGAGGGCGCGCCCATGAGAGGAATATAACGAGAATTTTTTCTACAAGTCAACTAATAGGTTGGTCGATAGAGAGGGTACTGATACGCAACTAGGGACAGCCTTGTGTATTAGCAAAGTAAAGCTAAGGACGCGCCCTATGTGTAAGGCGCGCCCAACGGATTAATTCAATATACAGAAAAATGTTCTGTAAAAGTTATGATGGCAAAACAAGATCAAACACATATACATACATATATACATACAACGGAAAATGAAGAACATGGGGTATGTAAACAGTTGTAACGTCGGAATGAATAATTTACACGGTCAAAATGAAAAGTAAGGACATAAAAACGTACCTTGTAAGTTCTGGAATGCGATTTGGTGAAGAAAATGATTGAAAACGTGACGAGGACGGCCGGATTGACGTTTAAATATTGGAGTCGCCGGAGTTCGGTTTTTTGGAGAGAAAATAGAAAGAGTAAAGTAAGAGAGAAGGGAGGTATTTATAGAGGTTTGAAAAATGATGGATGACAGCTGTAAAATCGTTTGGAATTCCCAGGACGCGCCTTATTTTAGGGCGCGCCCTAAGGGAAATCTTAAAGGAATTTTGGGTTTTATAGAAGGAATTCCGTACATCATCTTTGATTTCATACGGAATTAGGGGGTAGTTGTTATAGCCAAAATTCGGTTCGGGTTTTTCAAGATGGATTCGGGTAAAATTACGGGTTCAATTTGGGGATTCTAGGTTTAATTAGGGATTTTATTCGAGATTAGGGGAATCAGGACGCGCCCTCTCTTTCTCTACAAAGAGGGCGCGCCCTAAGTGTAGAAACATGGTGGCAAATCTATTCAAGTTGAAGACTACTCAAGTATGAATTTCACTCAAGAGTGGATTCCACTCCAGCTGGAATTCCAGAAGTTGAAGAATTCCCTCCTGTCGTATCTCAGGAGGGGGATGTCCGTCGCAGAAGGCCTCCAGGGGTTTGCCTGGATATAAGGACCCTTCTTAAACACTAAGGGCGCGCCCTAAGGTGGAAAGATGGGGACTTTTTGGTGTGTGCTTTGGGAGCTCTGTTCCTGTAGCCAATGGGCGCGCTCTCATTGGGGAACTTTGGAGTAATCCTGCACTTTGCACCCAAAAGCTCTGGATCACCTGTCCTGTTATCTGGTGGGTGCTTCTCATTCGGGGGACAGGGATGCGTTCTGCACTTGGGGTAAACCACGGCTATACCTGCATCCTTGAAATCAAGAAATAGCTGGTAACGGATGGGACTAGTCCTCGACGGGGGAAGTTTCCTTATCCGTGAAGTCTTGAGATTTTGGATGAGCCTTGGGCCTTTGTGGTTAGGCCTCATAGTAGAACATTCCGGAAGCTGGTCCGTTATCCAAGCCCATTTGGGTTTCTTGTTCTCCAAGAACTACGTCTGGCTTGATCCCCTATAAATACCGGGGTACGTAGGCCGATTGGAGGGTTGGAAGTCGAGAGCTCTGAATAGCCGCCACTAACCCTATCAATCTCAGCCACCAATTATCTACAGCCACCACACGCCACCACTTTTTCCGGAGAAAAACCACCGTCTAAGATCTTGTTTCCGGTGACGTACCTCGAATTTTGTTGTTACCAAATTCCTCCGTCAACAGTACCATTTCACAAACATACATACAATTGCACAACATGGGATGCTGGAACTTGCCCGTGCCTTGCACGAGCTACAAAGCTAGTATAATATAAAGATCTCAACCTTCCTCTAACATTTTAAAATTTTAGAACGATTGATTATTTAACATTATTCATATAAAAAATAGTTAGAAAAATTAATATGCTGAAACAATATGAATTGAAAACGACACTTATCTTAAAACAGAAAAAGTACTCTTTAAATTTGAAAATGAGTTTAATGGTCGTTGTATTATAATAAACCTTTTAGTTGGGTTATCGTTTTAAAACAAAAAAAAAAAATCAAAAGCATTAACAATTTGTAGTTGTTTTATATTAAAAATTTTGTTAAGCATTAACAATTTGTAGTTAGCTTTTAACAGAATCACATCTATCTATTTGTAATATCTATACTCTTTATTAATGTGAAAAATCATGTTTTAATAATATATAATACTATATACTAAAGTTCCAAAATATCAAATTTGATTATCACTAAATTCAAAGTTTGATTTCTTACAACTACATAATTATATAAAATTTATTTATTTTAATTTTTTTTAGCTTTACTTAGGTTTCGATTGCTTACAACTACATTATTATAAAGATTTACTTATTTTAATTTTTTTAGCTTTATCTCGAATTCGATTCTCTATAACTACATAATTAAATAGTGTTTATTAATTTATTAATGAAACAAGCCTGACTATTCAAGATGAAATGAACTTAGTAAGATAATTGAGGAGCTCATTGATATCTATTATCGACCGACTTTAGGAGGAGGTAACACATGAGATGCACTGCGCTTTACATTTGCTTCTATTCCTTAGAAATTTCATTTTAGCCACGGGAGTAGTACCTATGAATTCTAGAAAATATTAATAAAGATCCCGCTCAGACTTCTCCTATTGGGAAGATCCAATCACGAATGCTTTCAGTTTCTATGATGAAAAGTTGCACGAAATAATTTATAAACTCGTGCAACGCACGGCTCCTTTTTTTTAATATTAATAATTATATATATTTTTTAATATTTGTATGTTATTAGTGTACATATGAAATTGTTGTTAAAAAATTGATATATATATATATATATATATATATATATATATAAAATTTTACACATTCAATTTATTATTTTTGTTCAATCTTGAATTCTTAAAATTTGATTTGGACGATCCTATACCCCACATGAAATTAACAAAATACTCTTTAATTCAGTAATGGTTTAACAACTATTTCTTAATTAAAATTACACATAAACAAAAGAGAGAAGAAATTATTTATTTTTTACTTTGAAAATCCTATTCGATTTAGTAAATTTACTTATATTTCATAAAGATAGTTCTACTAACAACCAAATACATATCCTTATATATAATTGTCTTGTTATAATAGTGATAGAATAATGTAAATACATATCCTTATATATAACTGTTTTGTTATAATAGTGATAAAATACTGTAATTATATTCTATGCATGATTGTATTATGATTTAATTTAAATATATTCTATCTATGATTTGTATTAGGTCTTTTGTAATCGGTTACAGTTGTCGGATATTATAATTAACTTATACTCAATAATATATTTGACTTAAAATCCAATTTATAATCCAAACACATTTACAATCCAACTGTTAATATTCAGTTGTATAATCCAACATATCATATGCTTTTAGTAGTACAGTGACGAAAATTTTTGATAAGATCTATATATATATATATATATATATATATATATATATATATATATATATAAGGATATGATTAATATTTTAATCCCGGTTCACGTTCAATCTGTGCACGTGCTTGGCACGTGTTATCAACTAGTATCAATATAAATAAAATAGGTTATATTTGGTTGATTGTTAGTTTGGTGTAATAATTTTGGTACACTGAATAACAG
This sequence comes from Saposhnikovia divaricata, assembly GCA_036435485.1. Taxonomy (NCBI): domain Eukaryota; kingdom Viridiplantae; phylum Streptophyta; class Magnoliopsida; order Apiales; family Apiaceae; genus Saposhnikovia; species Saposhnikovia divaricata. The sequence goes on from CM071599.1 coordinate 214,304,122, forward strand.
CCGATAGATTGTAAGATAAATAAAAAAGAATCGTTGGATGTAATGCTAAAAGAATATTTTTTTATAATATATAAAAAAAATTATAGGTTTAAGGTCTGAATCTCATCAACAACATATTATTAATAAACTTTTATATCATCTTATAAACTACTCTTACAAGTTCAAGGTTCAAATCCCTTCAACAACATATTTTAGTTAAAAATTTATATTATCTATTTTCGTCACATTACTATTAAACATTTATATTATACTACTAGCTTATAACCTGTGCAACGCACGGCTCCTTTTCTAATACCTTTAAATATATTATTTTTTTAATACTTATCTATTATTAGTTTACGTATCAAATTGTTGTTAAAAAATTGATATAGGTAAGATTTTACTCGTTTAACTTACTATGTGTTTTATCTTGAATTCTTAAAACTTGATTTGAACGATTTTACAGCCCACGTGAAATTAACAAAACAATCTTTAATATAGTGATGGTTTAATAATTATTTTCCAATTAAACTATCAATAAACAAAAGAAAAAAGAAATTTGACGATTTTTTACGTTAAAAATTCTATTCAATTTAGGAATTCTACTTATATTTTAACATTATAACATGTAAACTAAAAAGTGTATTTATATTGAAATACAAAAAAATAAATGTCAATGATTTAAATTATATAAAATTAGGTTTCTTGCATTGAATAGTATAATCAATGTAGGCTTTCAACATTAAATAGGATTAATGTAAAAATTCGTAACTGTATTTTATCTTGAGATTTGAGTGTTTCCATTTTGATAATAATTGTTAAATCATCACTAAATAAATATAATTTTATGATGTTTGTGTGGACTATATAATCATCCACATCTAATTTCTAGATTTCGAGATAAAGTCCAAATAGTAAATATGAATTTTTTTTTAATATTAATCAATAAATAAATAAAATTCAATTCTAATACAACCTTTTTTAACTATATCCTTTTCAGATTATAACTTTTTTTGAAATTCATTTCTAATACAACTTTTTTTAATCATATTCTTTTTAAATTTTTTTAATATGATATAATCTTGATCGTCTATATGAAAATTATTATTAGATTCAATGATTGAGATTATTTTGTCAATACAGTGACAAGACTAAAAATTATGGATAAAATAACTTTTACGCATATTATATATAAGGATATAATAAGGATATAGTTATTCAAATTTGATTATTTTTATTGAAATATAACCAAATTTGAGTATTAAAAAATTTAAAAAATATTATTTAATAGACTTGACTCTATCAATTTACTATTTTAGCTCTTTCTTGAGTTTGAAAAATCACATTTAGACGATTTAACAACCCACTTAAAAATCAAGAATTATTTTTTAATTTAGTGATGGTTTGACCATTATTATCCAGTTGAAACTACGCGAAAATTGGACAGGAAAAAAGTTACAAGAATTTCACACTGAGAATTCTATCCAATTAAAAAACTTATTTATAGTTAGTTTAGATTATTGAAAATTACTTTTTAGTATTTTAATATAATTCTACTATAAATTAAATAAAACTCTTAATACCAGATCTAATTCTTCTCATCAATTTATTTTAATATTCAACGATGCATATTATTTTGGTTGTTGACCGTACTAGCAAAAGAGTGGATAAGATACCCCTATAATTATATGACAGAATATTATTGGCTAACATGTATATTATAAATAATTTTGTAAAAAATATTATATATGTAACTTATAACAAGTCGTTTTTTAAATTTTTGTTACATCTTATTATTACCTGATTTTTTTTTCAAAATTAATGTAAATTATATTCACATATGAAATACAGAAGAGATGACTAATTATTATCACATGACAAACATGAATTTTGTTTTGAATCGAAATTATTTAGTAGTTAAAGTCAGGTTTGATTTGGATAGTTTCCCGAAAGTCGGGACGTAGTAGTTTTCAGTTTCCAATAGAAGAGACGAGGGATGCTTCGTGCTTATGTAGGACTCACAATTTTTCAATGCTATCTTGTAAACTACATTTTTGGCGTGTACTAATATCAATTTAATAGATGATTAATAAGTTTCTAAGATTAAATTTAATAGATGATTAATGAGTTTTGAAAAGTGAATTTTATCATATATATTATTAGTATATTTAAAGTTATAAATATTAATTTAATTATGATGATAGTGAGAATCGAACCCTTGACCTACGGTAGTACTCGCTTATTATCCCTCTTACCCTTATTATAGGATATAATTATAAACTATTCCAAGAATTTCAAGGTCCAATTCCCTTCAACAACATATTAAATTTAATAAGTTATTTATCTATTTTCAATATACAAGCAAAAAAATATCATTTATAATACTATCAAATACATATTATTATATTCTATTATTTTCAATAATTCATTTTTTACAAAATTAAAAAGCAAATTTAAAAATCATGACTAACAAAATGTAATATTTTGCACGGACTATAAGCTAATTATTATATATTAATATACTAACTTATAATCATGCTATGCATGAGTTTCTTTTAACATATTATATTTATTTTCTTATTATTTTTTTATATTTTTTCGTTAATTATTTAGGTTTTGATGGGATTATAATTTCTTGATATGTTATTAGTGAAAATAATAGATGTTTAATTAGTGACAAAGTTTTAAACCATTAAAAAAACTTTAATTTAAATATGTTATTAGCGAAATTCAAATCTTTGACTATTAGTACATTAGTTTAAAAAAAATATTCCTTAATATGAGATCTTATGGACAATGGTTAGGGTGAAAAACCAAAATACCCACCATTTAAGTCCACGTGCCCAAAATGCCTACTATTATAACCAAAATTCGGAAAGTTTATGAGAATCTGGAAAATTTCTGGGTTTCATTGTGAATCATCGTGGAATTGAAGCAAATCCGGCAAAGATCAAAGCCTTACTGGACATGAAATCACCCTCTAATGTGAAGCAGGTTCAAAGTTTGGCAGGAAGAATAGTAGCTTTAAATCGTTTTGTATCAAAGTCGTCGGATAAAGGTAGAGAATTCTTTAGGGCAATCAAGGGAGCAGCCAAGGATTTTGTATGGACTCCTGAGTATGAGGAAGCTTTTCAGAAAATCAAGGAGCAATTGGGAAATCCCCCACTCTTGGCTAAACCTGTGGAAGGGGAAACCTTAATTTTATATTTGGCAGTTTCGGAGCATTCTATCAGTGCAGTGCTGGTAAGGGAAGAAATTGATCATCAGTCTCAGGTTTACTATGTGAGTAAGCGTTTGCTTGACGCAGAGACCAGATACACCAGCATGGAGAAGTTGGTCTACGCCTTAGTTCTGGCATCAAGGAAGCTTCGACCTTATTTTCAAGCTCACAAGATCGAGGTTCGTACTGCATATCCATTGAGAAGAATTCTTCATAAGCCGGAAACTTCTAGAAGAATGTTAAAGTGGGCGATTGAGCTAGGACAATTTGATTTGGAATATACCCCAAGGATGCCTATCAAGGGTCAAGCTTTAACTGATTTCATCCTTGAATTCGAATCGGAAAATGAGAAAAAGTGTAACGCCCCCAAATCAGGGCCAGGAGATTTGGTCGTTACCTAAAAATCCTCAAAATAAAATCGCCACTTTAATAAAACATTATTCTTTGTAATTGTCCAAAGTTGAAATTTAGTCTCTGTGACCCAAACAATCCAAGATCTTTTAGGTTATAGTGCTAGAATCAAGAATCCAATTTCCATTAAATAAAACTTTTCTTTACAACAATCTCTTTGATCAAATCTTAAATCACTGGTATAACTTTGACAAGAAGTATACCAGGTTAACTAATCCAATACATAATAATAATTATCGAAGTTTAACTATATAAAGTAGACCTTACATTAGATCAAGACCTCCCGTGTCAAATCATCTTCAAGATCGCGTATGATTCTTCTCTTTCTGAACTGTGCGAATATGTCTCGTCAAACTACCTTACTGAAAAGTTAGGGTTTCGAAATAAACAAGTATGAGCGAAAGAAATGCTCAGCAAGTGTGTAGTAAAATAGGAATAATAACATAACATTGATAATGAAATCATATATCATTCATCAAAACTCAAATCACAAAAGATGTATTTTGAACAAGAATCAGAGAATGGATTAAAAATAAAGTATGAAAGGGGTATCTGGACATAACAGGCTCAGTGCTCTACTAGTAGGATCCCGACTACCTAAGCAATTGGTTTAGCTGTACCCTAACAATGAAGCATCATTAAGGGATAATAGTCTCAAGGGTTATCGACAAGTTCGATACAGTACATGATGTATAAATTGGATAAACAAGAATAGCATTAAATGTTGACAAGATCGACAATAAATAGAATAATACCACAATAAGCATATTTAGGATAATTTCACTTGAACAAGAAGTGAAGGGAAAACACTTGCCTCGAATTCTCAGCTAATATGAAACGTCACAGTAATACCACTTTCATCTTCTATCTTACGGCGTCACAATCTTCTAATTTGATCATTATTTGGTTCAACGCTCTTGCGGTTGCCGCGAGTCTAATCCGCCGATATTGAGCTCGCGCGTCAATTCCAATATCAAACATAAGACAATACTTTAGTTTCTAAACGACAATTCTAATACTTTCTATAAATGCTTATAAACTCAACTTGAACGTATTAACCATACTCACCGATTTCTCTGATGGAGGAAGATAATCGAAGACGTCTCCTCTGAACATATATGTTTTTCCCGTTGGGAAACGCCTCACAGTGTATCCAACAACCACAACCAATACTTCAACCATCTTCATCCTTCCTCATATAACCCTCACTTATACCTGACGAAAATTATGAGTCAAACTTTCCACTAAATCCCCGGATAAATAAATCTTCTCTGAACTCAGGAATCAAATCTTGGAATTATAAACTATTTTTTTATATCCGAAAATCTCGCTTTATTTAATTGTAATAAAATTCTCATTTAAAAGGTCTCTAAATATTTCTAAGTATTCTATAACAATTAATTATTCAAATAGCACTTCTACTCTAAATTGGCTCTTATGAATTCTCTACAATTCTCAAAATTTCACATAAAAGCTCTATTTTAATTCAATCTACTTTAGGGTAATAATATATTATAAATCTCTATTTATTCTCAAAAGCAAAGAATCCCTTTTTATTGGAACAAGGGTATAATTCTCTATTTTATTCCAGAAATAAAATAATTCAAGGATTCATCTTAATTTTGTAAATAATTTAATAATAATAATCTCTATTTATTCTCAGAAAATAATCAACAATCCACTTTTATTCAATTTAAAACCTAAATTATTATTAATCTCACTAAGTAATTTCTCTTTCATTTTAAATCTCGTAAATATTTAATAATAAACCAATTTTTAGCCTCTAAATAATCTGGTTCAATCCGGTTAATTAAATAATCCGAATATATTTAATAGTAGCTTTCCAAAATATAACCTTATTAAACTCCATTTGTTCACAATTAAATCTCTCTTTTATCAACTAATTATTAAATCTCTAAATTATGCTCAATAAATCACAAATATTTCTGTTTAATTACTTACTCAACTATAACATTTTTACTAAGTTATTTATTACCAACCGTTTTAATTATTAAACTGCTTATTACTAACCATTTCCAATCCAATAATATTCCAATTTTAACGGAACTAAACTGAACCTCTTTTGTTACTTCCGGATTAAACAGTCAGACAACAATTTTACTAAAACTGTATTATTCTAATAATATTTCACAACAACTACAGCGGCGCGTAGGGCCCACCCGCCACCACCGCCGCCGCGCACCGCCCCTCCCCTGAATCTCTCTTCCAATCTCTCCTCTCTCGCTCTATCTCTCTCTCTCGGTCATCTCTCTCTCTCCTTCTCCCCCTCTCTCTCTCCCTCTCCCTCTCCCCCTACAATCTCTCTCATGTTCGCTCCCACTCTATCTCTCTCCCCAAATCTCTTCGTCTCTCTCTCTCAATCTCCCTCCACCACTCTCGACCTCACTCTCTTCTCTCCGTTAAATCTCTCCCCCTTCCCCTTCACTCCTTCGAATCCTACCACCACCACCATCGTTCCCTCTCCCCAAAACCACAGCCCACCATTACAAACTACTCACTTCTCTCGCCCTCTCTCCACTCTTAGCGACCAACACCCCCACCACCACCTCCGATTACCTCAACAAACACCACCACCACAGCGGTGGTGGTCGTCTCCTAACTCCAATTCAAACCCCCATCAATCTATCATCACACTCTCGACTCCCTCCCCCGGTTACAACAACCCAACCTCCCTTATCACCGATTCAAACCACGGCTACTCTCTCTCTACAATCACGCGAAAACAACACGAAACAAGCCGACGAAACAACGAAATTAAACTGACACAGGAAATTAACAGGAAGAGGGAAAAAAATGAACTACTTGCTCTGTTTTTGAATGTATATACCTATGGTTCGACTTTATGATTACCAGGAAAAGAGAGTCATGTGTCTGTGTTTTAGTTTATACACATAGTCGAGTATTTGGTTTTTAAAAGAGAGAAAATAGTAAGGTGTGGTTGTTCAAATAAAGAATGTTGTATCTATATTATAAAAGAATGGGTGGTTCATTTATTGAATAAAAAAAATAAAAACGTGGGGGACAAAGCATGGGGAACAAAACGTAATGGGACAATTAATATTCCGGAATTTAAGCCTTGATTTGTGAAAACTGCCTCCTCTTAGTGCTTAACGATAAATCAGTAATAATAATCTCGTTTCTCCTCGGCTGACTAATTAAAACGCGACTCTAATTTCGTTCTTTAAAACAAATTCGATCCAAAATTAAAATCTTATTTTCTTAAATTTCCTAATTTTAATAAGTACCAAGTAAATATAACTATATAAATATAATATAATACTTACTCACATATAATTTTAAAATTTACAAAAATGCGCTAATTAAAATATAATAGTGCATCGCTTTTAATTAAAATTTAAATATCGATTAGGGAAAAGTTATTCGAAAATTCTCGGTTATTACAAAAAGTCACTTGTATTGGTTGAGCCTGGAATTCCACCTAAGAGGGCGCGCCCTCTTGAGGAAGTCCCTCAACCTTGGTGGAAGTTACAAGTAGATGGAGCTGTAAACAATGGAGGAGCTGGAGCAGGTGTAATCTTGTTTACCCCCGAAGGAAATCAACTCATGAGCACCATTCACTTCAAGTTCCACGCAACCAATAATGATGCGGAGTATGAAGCCTTGATTAATGGGTTGAAGATGGCCTTGGAGATGAAGGTAGTGAATCTCATCGTTTTGAGTGATTCCGAATTGGTGGTTGGACAGGTAAAGGGTGGATTTCAGTGTAAAAGCCCAAGAACAAAACTTTATTTGAAATGCGCTCAGCGGCTGATCCAGAAGTTTCGAAAAGTAAGGGTAGAGTGTATTCCATGATATAAGAATTATAGTGCAGATGTTTTAGCTAAGTTGGGATCTCAGAAAGATGATATGTTGTTGGGAACGGTTCCTTTATAGATTCAGGAAATACCTACTATTCCAAAGGTAGAAGTCATGAAAGTGTAATCGACTCCATAAGTTACCTGGATGACTCCTATTCAAGAATATATTCAGGGAGGGATACTTCCAATTGAGAAGCTTGAAGAAAGGCGGCTTCAGTATTAGGCAGCCAGATTTGTGGAATATGATGGAGTTCTATATTAGAGAGGTTTCAACCAGCCCCTTCTCAAATGCATAGATGGAGATGAATGCAGTTATATACTCCGGGAGGTGCATGAAGGGATATGTGGTAATCACTCGGGGGGTGGTTCGTTGGCAATGAAGGTGTTGAGACAAGGTTATTATTGGCCTACTATGAAGAAGGATGCCTATGAGTTTGTTAAAACATGCGATAAATGTCAAAGATTTTCCAAATACTCTACGAGCCATGTTACTACCTTGACTTCCACGATAAGTCCGTGGCCATTTGCTATGTGGGGAATTGTTCTCATTGGAGAACTTCCCAAGGCTAAGGGGGCATAAAATATGCTGTTGTTGCAGTTGACTACTTCACCAAGTGGGCAGAGGCAATGCCCTTGGCTACAATCACTGCAAAGAAAATTCGAGATTTTGTTTCCAACTCTATTGTGTGCAGATTTTGGATTCCATACAAGCTTGTATCAGATATTGGAAAGCAGTTCGACAACAAAGAGTTGCAAAAGTTATGTGATGATTTGGGAATCAAGAAAGCGATTACAGCTGTGTATCATCCTCAAAGTAATGGACAGACGGAGGCTTTTAACAAGATCATCAAACATACTTTAAAGACGAAGATAGAAGAAAGAAAGGGGAACTGGCCTGAAGAATTTCCTATGGTTTTGTGGTCATATAACATAACTCCAAGGACTACAACTGGGGAGTCTCCTTCTATGTTGTCTTATGGATGTGAGGCAATGGTTCTAGTGGAGATTGGAGCAGGCTCGTTCAGGAGAGATTTTTATGATGGGGAGACCAATATGGTGAATCAAAGGTTGAGTCTTGATATTCTGGAAGAGATAAGGACTAACTCACAGCTGAGGTTGGCAACTTATCAGCAAAGGGCTGCAAGGTATTACAACAGAAGGGTGAAGACTCGTCCTTTCAAGGTTGGTGACTTGGTTCTTTGAAAAGTCATGCCTAATACAAGAATAGTAGCTCATGGAGTTTTTGGCCACAACTGGAAGGGACCTTACAGAATCAAGTCTATCATTTTGGAAGGTACTTATCATCTAGAAGACTTGGATGGCAACACGATCCCTAGAACATGGAATGCGGAGCATTTGAAGAAGTACTATCAATAGGGTGCGGCTTCAGCCCCCTATCTTATGAAGGCTTATATTAAGTTATATACTAGTATAAATAATTGTTCTCCTAATCTAGGGGGTAGTGCATATACGCCTTCCTTAGTTCTGATTGAGACTGACTTGTTTTTCACACTTTTCAATACTTATTATCCTTAGCCAAGGGGTAGTGTATGTACGCCTTCCCTTATTTTGAAGAGATTCAAGTTTAATGGAGATTTTCAAAATTTTCAAGATTTTGATATTTTCAAGAATTGTTAAAAGAATATCGGCTGATTGGAATATAAAAGGCCGCGCCCTAATCCAATAAGGCGCACCCTGTGCTTACACAGAAAAATCTAAAAGTATTTTTTGGTGAAAATTTAAAGCTTTTTTACAAGCTTGTTCGATAATATTTGAAGAAATTCTATCTAGAAACCACGCACTAGTATAACAGGGCATGTCCTCAGTTTACATACAATAATGAAGATATGTTTTTAACGTGTGAAATCTTACAATCAAAGTGTTAGAAGAGTTTGAAAAAGGATTCCAATAAGGATGCCCTTATACATTAGGGCGCGCCCCGCGATACTTTTTAACAAAAATGACTGGCGATTAAAATGGAAGCATAGTATTTAGAATCATCAAAAGACATCTAGTAAGTAAATTCAAATTACAAATTGCAGGGTTTTATAAAGGGCCCGCAACTTAAAAAGTTAAGGATATCTTGAAGTAAAGTTTAAAGGGAAGTAACAACTTTAAGGTGCGTCCTTGGCAGGGGACGTGTCCTTTGTTGACGGAGAATAGGTAGTAGCAGGAGGTATCACCTCAACGATTGTATTTTGATCAGAAGGGTTGGATGTAGAAATTTCAGCGTCTTTAGCTTGCTCTGTCTCCAAAGGCATTTCTTCGATAGGAGGCGTGCCCTTTGGGTCTTTTTCCAGCCCAAGCTCAATTCTCTTTGCCAAGATGGCGTCAGCATTCTTGAGCTTAAAAGATGAAATATCCGCAGCACTCCCGGCACCAAATTTCTCCTCCTAGTTATAGTCAAGGTCGTTGGCAAGAAAACCAAGGAGATAAAAATCAAATCCAGCTTGAAAACTGCTATCTTTGATAGCTTCCTTTTCTTTACTCCAACCATCAAACTTCTCGATTTCTAGAGCATCCCGCTGTGCTCTCAAGTATTTGTTTTCTTTTTCCAGTAGATCATTTTTATCGACAAGAAGCTGATGATGTTCGAATGATTCCTGAAGTTGATCTTTAACCTCGACAAGAACAGCTTCCTTTGCATCAAGATCTTTCTTCCATTTGTTATCGTTCTCTATGATCATTTTCGAATACTTCCTGTCCTCAGCCTCAAGCTTGTTGGTGTAAAGCTTTTCTTTGTGAACCCTTTGGGCGTACCCTAGGGATTGAACTAGGAGTTGAGCCGAGGCTTTGATCATGGAGTTAACCTCGTCATCAGTGTTCATGTTTTGCCACAGATCAACCTCTTTTTCTTTGACAAGTGAAGCAGCGGTAGGCCCAATGAGGGTTTTGACATATGAATGCGCGCCCTCGGTTCTTTGTTTTTTGCTTCTCTCATTAAGAGGCTGATCCAGAACTTCAACATTCCTTTTCAAAGTCTCAGCAAAAGAGTTTAGAGTTGTGCTTGTGTGCTTAACAGGGCATGCCCTAGAATTAGAAGTGCCAGCCTTGTCTCCATTCTTTTCATTATCGTTCTTCTTGATGGTTTCGAAGCTACGAGGAATACCAGGAGCCATGTCTGCACAAAAAGAAAAATTGTTAGACCACACCCTCATAAGCAAAAAGTATATATAAAGTGAAGAATATAAGTAATAAATGACTGGTTAGGGCGCGCCCTAATCTGAAATTATATATCGTTCGTTCGTTCAGAGTTTTCATTTTCACTATCACTAGATGAAGATAGGGGGACGGCAACACCATTCCTAAATTTTCTAAATCTGCAGATGGACCCAACTCTATCACATAAAATTCCTACTCTTTTCAAGTTTTCTTCAGTGATGAGAGTTTGAAGGTTTAACTTGTCTGCTGCTACTTTGAGCACGGATTTCGCCCTAAACGAGGCCGAACCTTGAAAAGATTTTTGAATTCTTCTATTTGTTTTAACCTTAAGGTTAGTATGAGGTAACGAGGAATTAAGAACAGGAAATTAAAGAAATACAAGGCGCGCACTAACTTACGAGGATTGGTGTTGAATTGCAATCTGACTTTAAGAACGTCCCACATGTAAAAAAGGGTTCTTTCCACTTTTTAGTGTGGTTAACCCTTCCCTCAGAGAAGCCCTTGTTGTTGTGTGGTTTATTGATCACGAAGTAGTAGTAGCCAATACTTAATTGTCTGATGCTGAAGAAATAGCTCACCTTGGGCAATGAGGGAGTCTCAAATCCCAAGTTGTGATAGAGAACGAGCAAACCGAGAACAAGCTTGTAGTTGTTGGGAGAAAGTTGAATTGGGACCAAGTCATACCACTCAAGGATGTCTTTCAGGTAGGGGTGCAAGGGCACGCCCACACCAAGAGCTACTAGTTTAGGACTCAAAACCATCCTTGGAATTCTGAAGTTTCCTCCGTAATTGAAAATATGAGGACGATGACGAGGGTGAAGGATAGCTTAATGACACCACCCCAATTGCATTAATATACTGTACGTTCTTTGGTTAACAGGTAGGGGTAATTTACTCCCAAAATTTAAGCACCTTTCTGTACGATTATACTCCCTCCGTCCCAAAAAGGTTGACACACTTTCCTTTTTTGGACGTCCCAATATAATTGAACCTACCTTTATCAAAAAGTAACTTTAATAATTTAAAACACATCTCATCAATTCTTAAATACTGTACATACAAGTACAAGTCCATTAAATTAAATAAAGATTACATATGTGGATATCATCACTGCTAGTCTGCTATACAACTTGAACAAAATACATGCATGCAGATTACACTTTAAAGAAAAGTTTGTCACTTTTTTCCGTGACATGCAAAACAGAGTATTCCATTTACATTCTTCCCAGCATACAAGAGTTGTTTTCTAAACAAAAGTTTCGCACTTCCTCTAACTATTGTGAAGCAGCCTGTATAAACTGAATTGCTTGTTGAACACTACCAACATCACATTTTAAAGTTGTTGGTAGTCCAGTAGTATGAACCAACTTATCTTTTCCAAGATGAGTCAATTTGTAAGCATTGTTACCAAAAGACTTAATAACCTCAACCATACATGCTTGTAGAGATAGGAATACATTGTTAAGACAACTTGGTGATAATTTATCAAAAGATTTATACACCGCATCAATCAACTCGTCTATGTTTTTAGGAGCTTCTTGGTGCTGAAGTGATTGGATTGATCTGAAGAACCCAAGATCAAGAACATTCAAATCGGGACTATTTGGTGGTTGACAAACCAATCTAATATCGAACCCATCTTGTTTTGCGGCATTTATAAACTCCTCGTCATCTATTTTTATGTGCGGTTTAGCGTTATCTTGTTGGATATAAATAAGTGGTGAAGATAAGAGAGGCCATTTTTGTCAAATTTTGGGTAAAACTTGTTCAAGTAAATAAGCTCTGTACACATCTTTTGTAACTGATGTACATGCTTTTGTTTCCAAAGTACCCGCGACAGGGTTTTTACTTCTTCGTTTAGCAGGTTCCTTGTACACCAGAGGAAAGATACCGATTTTTCCATCAAACAAAGTGTTGTTATCACTATCAAATTGGGGACGACCAACCGCAACTAGGAACATAACTTTTGTAATAAATCTTTTACTCTTACATGTTCTTATTAGATCACTTTCCTCCGGTAATAGGTAGTACTTCTCCGTTTCTTTGGTTTGAAAAAACCATTTTTCATCAATATGCACTACGTTAAACATTTCTTCGAACTCGGGATTAGTATTAAGTGAGTCATGTTTAAGTTTTTTTAAACAAAAAGCTAACCTGGATAGTTTGTTTTCATGAGTAATTTGAGGCTTAATAGCATTTGAATGAGATCGAATGTCACCTTCTTTAATTCTTCGGTGGAGAGTAGACTTTGCCATGTTTAAAGCACTAGCCATTGATCGTATGTTTGTCCGACGTCGCAGCGGAACTTCCGAGACTTCTCTACGATCAATCTCAATTTTCTTCCTACCAACTTTGCCTTTTAATCTTTGTGATGTATCAACGGGTAATCCGTGTGTGAAAGTGTTTTTTGCTTTGTACCAAATTCTTTTGATAGTACTGATTGAACATGAAAACACAATACTTGCTTCAAGTAGTAAACCCTTTTTTAATTTTCCATGTACCACTCTTTCTAACAAAAATTGAAAGATTACTTGTCTCTCAGCTTGGGTTAGTATTTTGTATGCCATCCTCTCAAGTCTCAGCTTGGGATACTCTGTATATGGAAAAGTGGAGGGAATAAAATGTTAAATATGGCGCCTTTATTACTCCTTTAAGAGTGTTAATCAGAAATGGGGGGAACATTTGCCGCCAACTACTTTCCTCAACCTGCAATCTTACACTTTAAGAAAGAGTACAGTATAAAATAGTAATATAAATAAGTCAGCACCAGCTTTCTTAATTTCTGTGTAAAATTGACCGTATCAACCATTAAGGGACAAAGGGAGTAGCGGATGACTTGTCCTCCATTCATCATGCTCCACGGGCTATTTATTTAAAGTTTTTTCACAACCCCAATTAACGTATCATAGCTAGTATTACACAAATGGAGTCTGAGACAAGAACGATTAGAAAATCTTGTAAAAATTAATAATAAATTGAAAAAATTAATCGAAATGAAAATAAATATATTTTCATATTATAATATTAGGGTATGATTCAAGTGAGAACATGTATGTAAATGTTGGAGAACAATGAGAACACATTTCAATCTATTCTAAAGGATTCCTCCAAGAGCATCCATATGAAAAAGTCTTATAATTCTATCCTCTATCCATTCATAAAAAAAATTAAAATTAAAAATAAAAATGATGACGTTGTAGCAGTTTTTTATTAATTTTTTTGTTAATTTTTTTTTTTTGTAAATAAATAAAAGGTAGAATTATAAGTCTTTTTTTTGATGGTGGAGCCCTTTAAAATAGCTTGAAATGTCATGAATATGTGGGTTCTTATTGTTCTCATACTAACATGTGTTCTCACTAGAACGTGGCTCTACAATATTATTTAGTATATTATTATCTATACTATACTATTATAAGCGAAACAGGGTTTAATTGGTTGGTTGGTCAGTTGGTTAACACATTCCAAAAAAAATATTAGTACTTTCTAAAAACAAATTTAAAAATAAACCATGTATATTTTAAAATACAAATAGCTCACTAAAAAAGCTAATTATTTCTCATTAAAAAAGCTAATTATTCGGCTTAAAATACGTCTTGGACTCTTCTTCCCGGGAGTCTTGGACTCTTTCTTCTCCGGGAGCTTCTTCTTGGACTCTATTATTATCAATCTACCTATGCAGCAGCATCTATTCACACTCAATACTCCATAAGCTCCAGGTATTAATATCTCCCTATTTTTGTATTTTAAATTGTTTAGATTAGTTGTTTTAATCTGCTGTTTAAATTTTAGCGTCAGTGTGTTAAATAATAGGCTAAGATTCGTCACACTTTTGTTCTTTGTAATAGATGTCACTAAATTATGCTACAACCTGTTTGATTAATTGTCTTAGTGAAAAAAATGCACAATTCTGTTTGGAAAAGTAAATTCACTAAATTATGCTACAACCTGTTTGATTAATTGACTTAGTGTTAAAAAAATGTACAAGTTTGGAAAAGTGAATGTCGCTGCCTTACGCTCCGATTTGATTACTACAACCTGTTTGATTAATTGTCTTAGTGAAAAAAGAATGTACAGTTTTGTTTGAAAAAGTGGATGTCACTTCCTTATGCTCCGATTTGATTAGCTTTGTTGTTCCTATCCGAAAGACATGAACTCCTTACTTCCATTGCATCGATTTAGTCACATATGTTTTGAATACATGGGAATAGAAGTCAGATAATGCAGAAGCAAATAAATGATATAGCTATTAGAAGAATTCTAAAAACATAGAGTTAAAACGCATACATCCAAACAGCAGCTGTGTGATCAGGTGAGTACAGATGTGGATTGTAAAAATTGTTCCTTAAATAAAGATACCTGTTTAGAAGACTATCCAGACTAGAAGAATCACAGCTTGCTTTGTTGAATAAAGAATCTGAACCAACCATTCTTAATTTCTATATTACATTACGAGATTTAAGGTCAGCAGTAAGGCCAAATATAATAGTCAAGATAGAACTTCAGTTCGTAATAACAAAATTGATGCACTAGCAACTAAAGCATGCTGGATTTTTAGATTAAGTAATCTTCTTCTACATCAAGGTTATCAAAAACTTCATTCTGATCCTCTTACACCCTCAAATTCTTCCTCCTCTACTTCATGGTCTCCTTCCACATCAATAAGCAGCTTTAAGATGTGATTATTCAGAATTATTCCTCAATCTTTTCCTCTTTTATTCACGATCGAAGACAAAGCAATTCACATAAGAATATTGTTAACATAAGGTTGATTTATATAGTTGAATGACATCTTTAAAAACTATATCGCCATGATCATTTAAAATATGTTTTACATTATATATTTTAATGTGTTGATGTTTGATTCTTTGATTCTTTTTCGAGATAAAATGTCACCTGTAAGATTTTGAAATTCAGTCCAGACATCGATCTCACAAGTTTGTGGTTTTTGAGGGTTTAAGAGAGAGAAGTAAGGGGGTACAGGAAATCAAATGGGCCGTTGGATCTTATTAGATGATATTTTGGCCGTTGGATGATTTGAGTATGACGGTGAGTACTGAGTAGTACTAATCTCTACTCTCTACCAGTGTATCTGCTTTGACTTTTTAATGGGTCAATGCAGAGAAACTTTTTTCTACAATAAATCTGAAGCACCAAATATTTAATGTCTGCTTGATCACGTAACTTATTTCCTCAATTATTATTGAAGTATCAATTAAGTTATGTGGTATTTATCTGCAACTTTTACCCCTGCATAATTTTTTTTATTTGTCTCTACATAATTTCTTTTTTTTAAACTACAAATTTTGAGTCTTAAAACTACAGTTTCTTGCTTTTCCCAATGTCTTTTATTACAATTTATTTACTTCTTTTGCCGCAAAATTTATAGTTTTAAACTTTGATGACCTACTAAAATGAAGTATCAACTGGCCATCAAATGTCCATACCCACCTCCGAGTATCGAGTTTCCCCGAGAAGGGTATGATAAAATAGAAGAGTTCAGGTAAAAGAGGTGTTGGCCTGAGAATCATTCCATATTTTATTTTCCTTAATAAAAAATATTTGAGTCTTTGAATATTAGATTTGGGTCGTTACCTTATTTAGCATAGACAGGGAAGATGATGCAACAACTTGATTAGAAAACCTAGCTTTAATGGGTCTTGCCTTAAAACATTTACATTGTAATGAATTAAGGACCTTCCTTCACTTTTGCAAATGTCGCTGCTACCTTTAGTTGTCTACATCAGCCTCTCAGATACCTCTTCTACGGCTTACCAAATTGATTTTGTTTCTTGCAAAACTAAAGAGTTGGATTAGGACTGGAAATTTTGAATTTCTATAATGATTCAAGGGTATCATTTGTAATAAGTTATCTTCTAAGCATGCAATTTTTTCTCTTGATTTCGTGTACAGATTCCATTGTATTCTGCAACCCTCTTCCCGAGTAAAACTGATGGGGAAGGAATAAATTTTGTTTTATACTTCAAACTTTCCAAAAGTTACTCTAAAGAACTTCCATCTCATTGCAGAGAAGGGATACAAGTAAGATTTCACCTTTTCAGTATGCAATATTCTTCATTTCCAAGAAAATAATATCAATTTTGTGGAGATATTTTATCATGTACATTATGTTTTATCTGTCTGAATCTTTTTTTATACCACCAGAATCTGATCAATGATGAAGTTTAAAAGGTTAAAGGTTCATCTGTACCATCCCGGGAAAAATTAAAGATATTGGGTCGTGTAGTAAATGTGGATGACCTTCAATTAAGTGCAGCAGAGAGGAAACTCATGCATGCTTACAATGAAAAACCTGTCCTTTCACGTCCCCAACATGAGTTCTACTTGGTGAGTTTGTACTTAATACTTCATACCGAGATTTTGATTTCAGCACTCTTTTCTTAATATCCTCAGATGATATATGTAATATGTAATGTGTAATGTACGGGAATAAGAATACTTTTAGTATTTTTTCATCAAATTTTTTTTCAGGGAGAAAATTATTTGGAGATCGAATTAGACATGCATAGATTTGATTACTCCAATTACCAGAAGCTAGGGTTGAGTCTGGATTCCCCTTGATTAGTGTATGAACAATTAAGTCATTAAGATATTAATATATGAAAAGTCTCTTTTGAGCATTTAGTGCAGTGTTCCGGCATTTTTCTTTTATTTGCTTTTCAAATTTTCACAATATTCTTGTGCTCACAAGTATGTACTTGTGATTTTCCTAATACATCAAATTAATTAAAAGAGAGGGGGGGGGGGGGAGGGGAATAAATGAAAGCTTTTGAAAATGGTCTTATTCATGAAACCTTGGTTCCCTAGCATTTTTCATACTTAATTGATATCATTTCCATGCATCTGGTGACCGAAGCGGCAGATGAGAACTCAAGACAAACAAGGATCAAGGGGTTTCCCGCACAAACCTTTATTACCGGAGACCCGAGTCAGTACTTCGTGGGAAATCACTTAGAGGCTTCCCGAATGGAATTCTCCCTTCCAAGTAGATTATCTGAAACGTCGAGCTCTTTCAACCTTTTTAGGTTTAGAAACTGAAAAATCCATCGCCAACAAGGATCGTTCGATGACATGCGATGTGTATATAACATCATTCATCACACACATAACATAATACTAACCCGTGCAAAGTACTATACTATTTATAAGTCGGATATATTTGATTAGTTGGTTGGTTAACGTCTTTGTAAAAATACTAAGTTAAAAAATATATATTAAAAATATTAATTTATTTATTATAAAAAACAAAATTTACCAAAAAGGTACAAAAATACATTTTTAAAAAATTAAAAAAACGTGTTACAAATTCCAAATTCAATTAAATTATTTTTAATTTATTTAAAACAAAAAACCTCATGAATTATAAATGTTTTTAATTATATCCCGATTAGAATCAGTATCCGCACACACTTCTTCATTTTTTTTTCTTCTACGATTTAGGTTACACTAAATAATTTTTAAAAAATAACTATTAAAATCATAAGATATTTAACAATAAATTTAAAAATAACCTTAATTTAATGATATTTATTTATGTCATGATATGGAACATATGTAAATTTAAAATTAATAATAAAATTGATTTAATAAATTAAAAATTGTAATTAATATATTAATTTATAATAATATAATATAATAGCACGTGCTTTGCACGGGTTATAGGCTAGTATTATATTAATCGTGAATTTTGAAAATCAAATCCATTGAACATCTGTACCAAATTAATTGGTAATAAATCGATTGAATCATGAATTTTTTGAACACTGATTCTAGCTCAGACTTTTTCTCATAGTTCGTGTTCTCTGATTTTGAACTTTCACCAAATGGAACTACGTCTTGCTTTTACTACGTTGGACATTTTTGCACATGTACACCATGTATCCGTGCATCTATTTACTGTTTTTCACATTTTCCATGTACAAACCTACGTAGAATTATAATTTAGTAAGACGTTAAATTCAAAACCGAAACCAAATTAAACGAATAGTTTACTTTTTCGATATCTCGGTTGGTATCGATTATTTTCGGTTCGGGAACAAATAGTCAATCAATTTGGAAATTCAGTCAACCTAGTATTAAAATTTATTTTCGGTTCAAGCATCGATTTTCTTCACCACTACCTATGCTAGTATGCTGGCTTAGTCTTGAACACCAACAGTTGATATCCTTCGATTTTGCTATTCACTTTGAACCAGCCACGCCGGAAAACAACAGTTCCATCATAAAATATTACTTGTGCTTAATTTTTACAATCTTAACTACCACACTTGCACCAACATTTTACCATAGTCATTACCAGACTAAAAATCAGAACTAATTACTCTCTCTTTTTTACAGTAGTCATTAAATTATAAGATCAAAGTATCTTAAATTACGTACAAAAATGTTCGGAGGAAGTATAAGTTAATTAACACTCACCTAGCTATTACACGTACATTACCAACATCTATTTGTTAAAGTGATCATCAACCCATCTCACCAACCGTGTTAAAGTCATCACCAACCCATCTCACCAACCAAACTTTGAATTTATGTACTAATTTTCTTCTATTTAAGCATCTCATCTCCTTTGTAATAATCAAGTTTCAAGTTATCAATACAAGAGTTTCTTTTCTTACATTATTCTTGATTCTTCATAATACATATATTTACACATACCTCTATTTTCTACATGGTATCAGAACTATAGCCTCGTTTCTCTCCGCTGCACTATTAAACTCACCATATTCCGCTGCCTCCATTCTTTCCGGCATCAGTCATCCTTTCCGGCATTGCCATCTCTTTAAATCAGTTTATCAAATAGTTGGTGTGCCACCGGTCTTCACCTACTGCCGTTGCCTTCATATCATTTCCGGTCCCCACCTTTCTCTCTCCAAGTCTCTAAATCGCCCAGTTATGCTCCCCATATTCTTTTCATCTTTAGCTTAACAAATAAAGCATTCAATTTGTCAAAAGTTAAAGCAATCAATTTGTTTTTTTTCTTTTAATTGGGTAACACTTTTTGCACACCACCCCAATATCACGTGAAAAGGAATATGGGAAAGATATTTTTGTCAAAATTACGTTTCACGTTTCAGTACCCCAACTTTGTCAAATCGTGCAGATTGAACCTTCAAGTTTTGAAAACTGACACAACGGCCCCTGGACTATTTAAAATTACAGTTCAGTCCCTGAAGTTTTCAAAGTCTTCACTTTCAACTCTGTACTTGCAAGAATGGAACGAGAAAATAGTTCACCGATTCAAACAATCTTGAATGGCTCCAACTACTTACCTTGGTCTCAAGCTATGCGCAGTTTTCTAAAGGGTAAAAGAATTTGGCGATATATAAACGGGGATTTTACAATTCCTACAAAAGAGAAGGATGAAACCGATGCCGCGTTAAAGGATCGTGTTGAAGAGTGGGATGTCAAAAATCATCAAGCTATCACATTTTTTAGAAACTCTTCGATTTCTAAAATCAATCTTCAGTTTGGGAACTTTGAAACCGCAAAAGAAATTTGGGATTTATTGGCATCTCGGTACACTACATCTGATCTGTCTCACCAGTATCAGATTATGAGTTCTCTTAGCAAGCAGAAGCAAGAGCCCGGTCAATCCGTAGCTGATTTTCTATCACAAATACAATCACTTTGGGATCAACTGACATTATCTGAACCAAAGTGGAAACACACAGAAGATGCCACTCTCTATCAGGCATACCGTGATCAACAACGACTCATCCAGTTTCTGATGGCTCTCACTCAGGATTTCGAGCTAGTTAGAGCTGCTCTTCTTCATCGTGTTCCTTTGCCCTCTCTGGAGAGTGCTCTAACTGAACTTATTTCTGAGGAAACTCGACTTGGCATCGGCAAAATCAGTCTCATGGCTGATACTGTTCTAGCGGTACCTCCAACACCTACTTTTGATAAACCATTCTGCAGGTTTTTTCGTCAAAATGGACATATAACTAAGGATTGTGCAGCTCTTCGCAATCACACGTGCCAACATTGCCATCAAAAAGGTCACTACTCGATATAGTTCTGCAAGAAAAAGCTGTCCTTCCGTCCAAATAAATTCTCTCAGTCTTCTGTTACTGCAACCTCTGAATCTATATCAGAAATTGCACAAGCTATGTCAACCCTCGAGCTTGAATCCTTACTTAAGCAGTTTTTAATGAAAGGGAACTCTCCATCCACTACTTTCTCTGTCACTCCAGGTACTTCTTGGTATTTCGATTCTGCATGTTGCAATCATATGACAAATGATTCATCCATTTTTTCCACGAAAAAGGAGAGTTCGGACCTTCCAACTATTCAAACTGCTGATGGTTCAACAATGAAAGTGACACATATTGGAACAATATCCACAGAAGATCTTTCTTTTCCTAACACATATTTTGTTCCTAACCTTTCACTTAATCTTATTTCCATTGGTCAATTATGTGATCTCGGTCTTAACATTATTTTTACCTCTTTTGGTTGTCATGTACAGGATCCTCGGACAGGTCAAACTCTTGGGACAGGACGTAAATGCGGAAGGTTTTTTGAGCTCACTTCTCTCTACCTTCCTATACCAATATCATCATCCACTCATCTAGTTGGTTCGATTTCATCTACAACCAACATCTGGTATTCCCGGTTAGGTCATCCTTCAACTTCTCGTTTACGAAGTCTAGTGTCTGGTGGTCATTTGGGTAGTGTTAATGTTGACACGGTTGATTGTGTATCATGTAAACTAGCAAAATAGCATGTACTACCTTTTCCTATTCATTATGAAAAATCATTAACTACTTTTGATCTTATTCATTCTGATATTTGGGGTCCATCTCCGACCCCAACTATGGGGGGGTCAAGATATTATGTGATATTTGTTGATGATTTTTCTCGATACACTTGGATATATATTTTGAAAAATTGATCTGAATTGGGGGAAACCTACAAAAAATTTGCCACCATGATTGACACTCAATTCAAAAAGAAAATCAAACTTTTTCGTGACGATAATGCAAAAGAATACAAAGAAACTGAACTTACTAAATTTTTGGCATCTTATGGTATACTTGTACAAAGTTCTTGTCCTTACACATCACAACAAAATGGCCGTGCTGAACGTAAACACAGACACATCCTAGATACCATTCGAACTCTTCTCATTTCTTCTTCTTGTCCGGAATACTTTTGGGGGAAATCCGCACTAACTGCTGTTCATACAATAAATATGATTCCTTCTCATGTTACAGATAATTTATCACCTCATGAAAAGTTATATGAAGAACCACCATCATATGATTCTCTTAAGGATTTTGGTTCTACATGTTTTGTTCTTCTTCCTCAACATGAGAGAACAAAACTCGAACCACGTGCTCGCCTTTGCTGTTTTATTGGCTATGGCAGTGGTCAAAAAAGATGCCGATGTTGGGACCCTATCTCACAACGTCTTCGTGTCTCTCGTAATGTTACTTTTTGGGAGCACATAATGTTTTCATCTATGTCAGAATTTCACATCGACACTTCTACTAGCATTTCTCACTTTAAAGATCCTTTTGTGGAGCTACATCCCAGTGATGAATATGTAGAATCTCCGACCTCTTCTTCGGAAATACATTCAGCAGATCCTTCGGTTGAGCTCACACAACCATCTTCATCTACTACTGTCCCTTCAACAACAGGCCAGTCTGAGGATTCCAGTACCGAGCCTCCCATTTTACCATCATCTTCCGATGAGCATGCTCATCGATCTATTCGGGTAAGAAAACCTTCTATTCGTCTTACTGATTATCATGTATACTCTGCTATACAATCATTACATGAGCCTCAAACATATAGAGAGGCAAATGTTAACCCTCTTTGGCAGGAAGCTATGGCAGAAGAACTTCAGGCATTAGACAAAAATCATACTTGGGATCTGGTTACTTTGCCTCCTGGAAAAATAGCCGTCGGTTGTCGACGGATTTATAAAATCAAGACAAAATCTGATGGCTCTATTGAGAGATATAAAGCCCGTCTAGTTGCTAGAGGCTTTACCCAGGAGTATGGCATTGTTCATGAGGAGACTTTTGCACCAGTTGCTCGTCTAACATCAGTTCGAAGTTTACTCGCTGTTGGAGCATCAAAACAGTGGGATATGTGGCAAATGGATGTCAAAAATGCTTTTCTCAATGGTGACTTAGATGAAGAAGTTTATCTCAAACCTCCTCCTGGTTTTGATCACTCTCCAGGACAAGTGCTCAAGCTTAACAAGGCACTTTATGGCCTTAAACAAGCACCTCGAGCATGGTTCGAGAAATTTAGCAAAGTCATTAGTGAGTTGGGATTTTCATCTAGTCCATATGATCATGCTCTCTTCATTCGACAAACAGAACGAGGAATTGTTCTTCTCCTCCTCTATGTGGATGATATGATCATCACTGGAAATGATACTATAGGTATCTCTGAACTCAAACAGTGTCTCAATCAGCATTTTGAAATGAAAGATCTTGGTTCACTAAGCTATTTCTTGGGTATTGAGGTTTCATCCATACCTACCGGATACACTCTTTTTCAAGTTAAATACGCATCTGATCTTTTGTTGAAATCTAGAATCAGCGACACTAAGATTACATCTACGCTTTTGGAATACGGGATCAAACTTAACTCCGAAGATGGTGATCTGCTTGTCAACCTTACTCTATATCGCCAGTTGGTAGGAAGTCTAATCTATCTTACTGTCACTCGCCCTGACATTGCTCATGCTGTTCACATTGTAGTCAACTTATGGCAACTCCTCGAACTCCTCACTATACAGCTGTCCTTCACATTCTTCGTTATGTCAAGGGCAACATCTTTCATGGTCTTCATTATGCATACAACTCATCACTTGAGTTACATGCCTACTCTGATGCTAATTGGGGTGGTGATCCCACTACTAGATGTTCCACTACTGGATTTTGCTTCTTTCTAGGTGACTCTCTTATCTCTTGGCGCAGTAAGAAACAGTCCCTTGCCTCAAGATCTAGTGCCGAGTCTGAATATCGAGCTCTTGCTGACACCACACAGGAATTGGTTTGGCTACGATGGTTAGTTGAAGAAATGACTGTAACTCATTCTCCAGCCACTATCATCTATTGTGATAGAAAGAGTGCTAGGGACATTGCTCACAATGATGTCTTTCATGAACGCACTAAACATATATAGATCGATTGTCATTTCACCCGTCAACAGGTTGCAAAGGGCACGGTTCATCTTCATGCTGTCTCTAGCGCTGATAATACTGCAGATATTTTTACAAAACATCTACCTCCTGGTTCTTTTCGTGACCTTGTTTGCAAACTTAAGTTGGCTCAACCATCTTCAGTTTGAGGGGGGGTGTTAAAGTGATCACCAACCCATCTCACCAACCTATCTCACCAACCGTGTTAAAGTCATCACCAACTCATCTCACTAACTCATATCACCAACCAAACTTTGAATTTATGTACTAGTTTTCTTCTATTTAAGCATCTCATCTCATTTGTAATAATCAAGCTTCAAGTTATCAATACAAGAGTTTCTTTTCTTACATTATTCTTGATTCTTCACAATACATATATTTACACATACCTCTATTTTCTACACTATTATAGATTAGGACTACGTACCATTAACAATTTCAATGGAAGCTATAACATCATTTTTTTTTTGGATAATTAGCTACAACATCATTTCTGGAGGTACAATACAATACTACAATACAACTTACTTAGACCCTAGCTAGGTTCAAGCCAAACACCATTAAAGTTGAAGCTGCTATTACTAGTAGTGCCCAACTTCAAGTCTAGCTCCAAATTAACACTATCACTACAATTCTTTTTATTATTTTCTCCCTTAATATTCGCATTTAGAGCCTGCGTATCACAAGTGGTACTACTAAATAACTGAGCCACGGATGTCACAACTGCACACTTCCTTTTCTGGGCCCCTGCCGTTCCACTGCCGGCTTTCCTCTTCTTGACCTCCGACGAAGACGACGATGACCCCTTCGTTCCCGGAGAAATCGGAAACACGGAGGGTATCTCAAAGTTAGTCTTCGCCTTTGACCCTCTAACTCTCCTAGCAGCCGAATCATAAGCACGCACAACATCCTCCGGCGTATCAAACGTGCCTAGCCAGTGTCTACACCTCCCTATTTTGTCACGAATCTCCGCTGACCACCTCCCCCACGGCCTCTTCCTCACTCCCTATAACTCTTCTCCTGCGGCGGCGCGTGAGAACCATCACTACCTCCACCACCTTCATAATCATCTTTCTTGTCATCCTTCTTATTAAGATCAGAACCAAACACTGTCTTGGCTATTGGATTAACATCTTATCTTGGTTCAGTTTGTATAGCTAATGCTTATCTTCTAGCTGAGTTAATTCTGTTTTATACGTGTATTTTTCTCATTGTATCCAACTATAAATATACATGTACTATAAACATTAGTGATCAATTCTGAAGAACTAAGATACGAGAATATTTCTCAGCAGACTATCTTTCTTTTATTAATCTTAAGTTGGTATCAGAGCCATAAAATGGACTCTTCAAGCCTAAGTGAATCCTCATGCACCACACCCCAGAAACAACTCAATGTGAGTACACTGACCTCTCCTTTAAATGTTTCCAACCCAACCCAAATTTTGGTAATGAAACTTCACCCAGGCAATTATCTGTCATGGAAAGCCCAAATTATGCCCCTACTTCGCGGTAACGACCTTGTTCGATTTGTTGATGGAACATCACTTCCTCCTCCGGTTATGATTCCTGGTGCAACCAAGGACTCTCCCCCGGTAAAAAATCCTGATTATTCTTTATGGTACAAACAAGATCAAAATCTTTTAAGCTTGTTAATTTCTTCTTTGCGTGAGGACATAATTCCTCTAATCATTGATGCTCAATCATCTAGAGAACTCTGGATTATGTTAGAGAAGGCCTATGCTTCACCTTCTGTTACTCGGATGCTTAATCTTCATCTCACTCTTCAGGACATGAAACAAAATGATGATACTGTTACTAAATTTTTATACCGAGCCAAAGCAATTGCAGATCAGCTAGCTGCTGCTGGACGTCCTATTTCTGCAGCGGACTCAACTGTATTATTTTCAAAGGGTTGCGACATGAGTTTCATCCTGAAATTCCAAATCTTGCAGAGAAAGGCGGGGAAGTCACTTTCTCGGATCTTCATAGTACTCTATCAAACTATGAACTCTTAATTAATAACTTCAGTACACCTGTTCCACCTAAAACTGATGTTGGCATGGTTGTTCAACCTTCAAATCCTTCTGTCAATTATTGCCCAGCGCACACTCGCTATGCGTTCTGGTGCAGAAAGAAATCATGTGCCTGCAAATTTCAAGCCAAGGTCTGATTATGTTTCGAACTCCAATCCTTCGAAGCAGCGGTACACATCAAACCGTCAATTCAATTCTGGTCAACGAAGATCCAACAACAACAATGGTCGATCATTTAGTCAAGGATCTGTGCAGTGTCAAATCTGTCATAGGTATAATCACTCAGCGGATACTTGTCGGCAACGATACAATCATGCTTCATCTCCAAGTGCTAATGTAGCTTCCTTCTACCCTGGAGATCTAACAGATGCATGGTTCCCCGACACTGGTGCCACTCACCATGCTACACCTGATCTGCAATCCGTAGATCATGCTGCAACATACTCTGGCCCAGACAATCTTCGTGTGGGTAATGGTAAGGTTTGTCGATTACTCATATAGGTTCCTCTCATCTTAAAACTCATGCACGTTCTTTTAAAGTTCATGATGTTTTAAGAGTACCTTCCCTCACTAAATCATTACTTTCCGTAAATAAATTTTGATGGGAACACACAGCAGACCAAACAATGCTTCACTTTACAATTGCATCAATGGATGATTATAGTAATCAACGGATGCAGCAAATGTTCATCGACGGATAATGAGCTATCCAGAATAATGCATCAACGGATAATGAACTATCCAGAATAATGCATCAACGAATAACAAAGATAATACAAAATATTAATGCAGTAAACACAACAAAGTTTTATGTGGAAACCTTCCCAGTGAAGGAAGTAAAACCACGAGACCGATATCGGAGTCTACCCAAAATTTCACTATGAACAAGAACGTTACAAGAGTGAATCTCTAGCTCAGACTAGAGTATACAAAAACAAGTATGATAGATACACACTTGTACACAAAACCTTATTACTCCTTGCATACATGGCCAAGCAATATATCTAGCAAAAAGAGTAGACAGACTCATCATGTTGATGATACTCAAGTTGTCTCTCCATGCTATAATTAGAAACCTAAAGCAGTTTGCTTTCGGTTGTTTATGCAATAAAGAAGACCCTTGCTTTATCCTTCTTGTGACAGCATCCTATGTGAATATTATTTGATCATTGGGCTCCCATATAGGAAGGACCCAACAAATCTCCCTCTCATGACGATGTGGGAGTGATCACCATCCCGACAATCAACTTACAATGCTCAAGCTTTCCTCTAGGTAGTGATTTTGTCATCATATCAGAACCATTCTCATCTGTATGAACTTTATCCACTTCCATTAGCTTAGTATCAAGAACATCCTGTATCCAATGATACCTTACCTCAATGTGTTTTGATTTTGAGTGAAAAGATGAATTCTTAACAAGATGGATTACACTCTGATTATCACAGAGCATTACATACCTATCTTGTTCAAACCCTAGTTCTTTCAAGAACTTCTTCAACCATACAAGCTCTTTACTTGCTTCTGTCACTGCAATGAACTCAGATTCTGTTGTTGACAGTGCAACACATTTTTGCAGTCTTGACTTCCAGGAGACAGCTCCATCGCATAACTTAATCAAATATCCAGTGGTGGATTTCCTTGTGTCAATGTCTCCAACTAAATCTGAGTCAGAATAAGCCACTAACTGAACATTTTCCATCCCAAAACTGAGCTTTAATTTAGAGGTTCCTCGTAGATACCTCGTAATCCATTTCACTGCATTCCAATGCTCTTTACCTGGGTTTGATAGAAACCTGTTCACAACACCAACTGCATGAGCCAAATCAGGTCTAGTACACACCATGGCATACATGAGACTTCCAACTGCAGATGCATATGGAATGTTTGCCATATCTCTCTTTTGATCATCCGTTGATGGACACTGATTCTTACTTAACTTGAAATGACTAGCTAGTGGTGAACTAACCACTTTGCTTTGTCCATCCTGAATTTTTGAAGGACTTTTTCAATGTATTTCTCCTGTGAAAGAAACAGCTTCTTTGAATCTCTATCTCTAGTAATTTGAATGCCAAGAATCTGCTTTGTTGGCCCTAAATTTTTCATTGCAAAAGATTTACTTAATTGCTTTTTCAAGGAATCGATTCTTGAAGTATCCTTTCCAACAATAAGCATATCATCCACATAGAGTAAGAGAATAATAAAATCACCATCAGCAAATTTCTTCACAAAATACACAATTATCAGAAGATGTCTTTTTGTATCCTTGCTCCCTCATAACTGACATAAACTTCTTGTACCATTGTCTGGGAGCTTGTTTTAAACCGTATAGACTCTTCTTCAATCTCCAAACATATTCTTCTTTTCCTTCTACCACAAAACCTTCAGGTTGTTTCATGAAAATTTCTTCTTCCAAATCACCATGTAGGAATGCAGTTTTAACATCCATTTGTTCAATATCCAAATTTTGGCAAGCTGCAATGCCTAGAACTTCACGAATAGATGACATTTTCACAACTGGGGAAAATATTTCATCAAAATCAATCCCCTTTTTCTGACCAAAGCCTTTGACTACCAATCTTGCTTTACATCTAGGTTGCAACAGGTTGTCATCTTGTTTCAACTTATACACCCATTTATTCCTCAAAGCTTTTCTTCTTTTAGGTAGCTTAACCAACTCAAATGTATGATTTTCTCGAAGTGACTCCATCTCATCATTCATTGCATCAATCCACAAATTTTTACATTCACTACTAACAGCCTCATTATAGCACTCAGGCTCACCTGCATAAGTTAGCAAAACATACTGATCATGAGTATACCTAGTAGAGGGTTGCCTGTCTCTAGTAAATCTTCTAATTGGAACTTCTTCAGGTTGTTCATCATCTTCTTCAACCTCTTGTTCAGCCATAAAGTCATTGTCATGATCACCATCATCATGAATGTGAGATTCTCTTGAGGTAGAGGTTTCTCCCTCTACAGTTTCTTCAACTTCTATAGGAACATGTGCAAGAGGAATGTGATTCAAATCAACTAAATCACTTCTAGACATAGGCTCTAAGTTCTGACCTTTTCAATGTCATGAACTATTTGATCTTCTAAGAACATAGCATCTCTGCTCCTAATTAGCTTCTTGTTAACTGGATCATGAAATCTATAGCCTAAATCATCAAGGCCATATCCAATAAATACACACTCTCTTGTCTTTGAATCAAGCTTGGACCTCTCATCTTTAGGAATATGCACATAAGCTTTGCACCCAAAGACACGAAGATGATTATAAGAAACTTCTTTACCTGTCCAAACTCTATCAGGTATATCTCCATCTAGAGGTACAGATGGACTGAGATTCAAGACATGTACCACTGTATTCAAAGCTTCACCCCAAAAATATTTAGGGAGTTGTGATTGAGACAGCAAGCACCTCACCCTTCCACTAATGTTCTATTCAATCTCTCAGCCAAACCATTCAACTAAGGGGTTTTTGGAGGTGTCTTTTAATGTCTAATACCTTGCTGTTTACAGTATTCATCAAATGGACCAATGTACTCACCTCCATTATCACTTCTGATACATTTTAACTTTTTCCCAGTTTGTCTCTCAACTGAAGCTTGAAACTGCTTGAAAACTTCCAGTACTTGGTCTTTTGTTTTCAAGTTATAAACCCAAACCTTCCTGGAGTAATCATCAACAAATGTAACAAAGTATGAACAGCCACCAAGTATTTTGGTCTTGAAAGAACCACAAACATCAGAATGTACCAAGTCAAGTGGACTTGATTTTCTTGAAGGAGTAGAGCTTTTGAAAGAAACTCTATTCTGCTTTCCAGCCAAACAATGTACACATTTCACCAAATGGTTTTCCTGTATACTTGGAATGTACTCCTTCTTCCTCAATATGGCCAGTCCCTTCTCACTAATATGACTGAGTCTTTTATGCCACAAATTAGTCATTTCTTCATCATTAACAACATTTATTCTCTTAGCAGGTACAATTGCAGACATAATGTAGAGAGAAGAGCATTTCTTACCTTTAGCCACAACCAATGAGCCCTTGGTAAGCTTTCATATCCCATTCATGAAGGTATTGCAATAGCCCTCATCATCTAGCTTCCCTATAGAGATCAAATTTAATCTCAGATCAGGTATGTGTTTAACACCCTTCAAAAACAGTCTTGCCCCCATGCTTGTTTCTAGACAGACATCACCAATGCCAATCACCTTTGATGTCTCATTATTTCCCATCTTTGCAGAACCAAAATCACCAGGGGTATAAGCTGAGAAAAAATCTCTTCTAGAGGTAGCATGAATTGTAGCCCCACTGTCAACTACCCAAACACTATCATTAGTCACAAAATTCACAGCATCATCACCAAGAATAATGAAGTAGCTATTTGAACCTGCAGCAATTTGTTTCTCATCACCATTATCATCACTTTTCTTCTCCTTGTTCTTTTCTTCTTTTCCCTTGTTATTGTTCCCAGAACTATTCTTTCTTAGTATGTCCAAACTCATGACAATAGTAGCACTTATAATCTGCAAATTTATTAGACTTGCCCTGACTCTTGCTTTTGCTTTTACTTCGAGTTTTTCCACCTCGATTTTCACTTTTACCACGTTTTTCAACTACAAGAGTTTCTGAATGTAAAGAGAAGCCAACTATTTTTCTTCTCATATCTTCATTCAGCATGCTACTTTTAGCCAATGCCATAGAAATCTTTCCTTCAGGAGCTGAATTAGAAAGGGACATTCTGAAAGTATCCCATGAGTCTGGCAATGAACCAAGTAGCCATAATGCCAAAACCTCATCCTCAAATTTGATACTCATAGCTGCCAGCTGATGTATCATTCCCTGAAAGTTGTTCAAGTGATCTGTTAAAGATGATCCATCTTGATACCCCAAATGCATCAATTGTTTGAACAGAAATAGCTTGTTGTTTCCTGTCTTTCAAGCATATAACTCCTCAAGTTTGTTCCATAAAGTCCTAGCATGTGTTTCTTCTATAACATGATTCAACACGTTATCATCAACCCATTGTCGAATGAAACCACAAACTTGTAGATGAGTTATCTTCCATTCTGCTTCTGACTTGTCATTTGGTCTTTCTTCACCAAACACTGGTAAGTGAAAGCCTTTAACATAGATAAGGTCTTTCATTTTTGCCTTCCAAATGTGATAATTCGAACCATTCAACATCACCATCCTGCTTGTATTCACATCCATAATTATCACAGTATGAGTGTAAAACCTGGAGCTCTGATACCACTTTGATGGGAACACACAGCAGACCAAACAATGCTTCACTTTACAATTGCATCAATGGATGATTATAGTAATTAACGGATACAGCAAATGTTCATCAACGGGTAATGAGCTATCCAGAATAATGCATCAACGGATAATGAACTATCCAGAATAATGCATCAACGGATAACAAAGATAATACAAAATATTAATGCAGTAAACACAACAAAGTTTTACGAGGAAACCTTCCCAGTTAAGGAAGTAAAACCACGAGACTGATATCGGAGTCTACCCAAAATTTCACTATGAACAAGAAGGTTACAAGAGTGAATCTCTAGCTCAGACTAGAGTATACAAAAACAAGTATGATAGATACACACTTGTACACAAAACCTTATTATTCCTTGCATACATGGCCAAGCAATATATCTAGAAAAAAGAGTAGACAGACTCATCATGTTGATGATACTCAAGTTGTCTCTCCATGCTATAATTAGAAACCTAAAGCAGTTTGCTTTCGGTTGTTTATGCAATAAAGAAGACCCTTGCTTTATCCTTCTTGTGACAGCATCCTATGTGAATATTATTTGATCATTGGGCTCCCACATAGGACCCAACAAATTTACCATAGATAATGATGTATTTTTTGAGTTTCACCCATCTTTTTTTTTATGTGAAGGATCGCAAAACGAGGGAAGTACTCCTAGTCCGGCCGAGTGATCATGGTCTCTACGCACTGCCAAAGTCCCCACCTTTTTCTACTTCTCATACTCCAACTCCAACTGCTCTTTTGTCTGTTAAAGCTTCACCTTGGGAGTGAACGGTTAGAGTCAGAGTTCCTCGTGGTAGAGTTCCTTGGTGGCGGCGGGGGTAGATTTCTTGTGATTCTAATCTCCTCCACACAACGATCATCAACACGTTCTCGATTTGACTGTGACATCCTTCCTCCTGAGATGTCCTAAAAAGCTCCTCCGTCTAGCGCCAATTGTTAACGGAGGAATTTGGGAAAACAAATTTTAGGGAGGGTTGCTGGAATTGTGGTAGTGATTGATGACTGTGAACGGCATAGGGGTTTATGATTTGGGGATGGCTGAGATTGTATGCTGAGAAGGAGAGATTCCTTTTTAGGGCGAGATTCTCGCCCTAATTGACTTTTGATTTGAAGGCGATTCCTTCTCTCCGTGGACGACGTCTGTTGGAAAAAATGTAATTTCATTTTACTTTGGACCAAGTCCAATAGACGCATCCTTTATTCTTGCCAGACTTGTGAGTCAGGTCATAAGCAATGAAAATTTTAGTGTTTTGTTTTCATGACCTAAATTTTTTTAAAAAAATATTGTAACATAAAACTTTTCTAAAGCAATGTGATCTTATGTTCCAGATTAGCACGCACTTCATATTCTCTCCTTTGTAGTGTATTCCCTCGTTATGGTGATGGACCTAGAGCATAATGTGAGGGGTCCAAAAAATTTAAAAAAGCTCGAATCGTGCGAAGTGCAGATTTTTTCCCACTAAATCATGCAAAAAAAAAAAGAAAAATTTTCACTAAATCATGAAAAAAATAGATATTTTCCACTAAATCATACAAAAATGAATATAAAAGAAGACAAATAAATCATCTAGGAGAAGTAACAATTAAATGATGGGCATACATAGATTTTTCCAAAAAAAAAAAATAAAAAAAAATTCCCCCGAGTCCAAATTTGATTAAAATATATATTATATAATTAGAAAAAATTGTAAAATTACAGACTTGAAAAATACATCTAATTTATTTTAAAATGTAATTTTTAATTTTTTTTAAATGACAATTGAGTTATGTTATCAAAAATTGATCAATTTTTAATTTTAATTTGTATGTAAATCATTTCCAAAGAGTGACTTGTTTTTTTGGGGAATTTCCAAAAGAGTGACTTGAAAGCTTCATGTATAAATGTCAGTTGTCACGATGCCTAGCCTATAATACCCCATTATTTTAGTTAATTGTTTAATTATTAATATTTGTGAAATATGTGTTAAAATATATTTATTCATATTATATTCTAGAAATATCTAGAAGCTAGTTTTAGAGTCCTAATCGAATTTTAGAAACTAATGATAAGCTTGAGGTTGTGTGGCTTAATAAATGTTATGCCCAAATCTGGCATAATGGATAAATTAATTTGATTAGCTAAATTGATAGTTCATAATCTATGATGGGCCTAGAAGATGAAGATTGGGTCACTAAAGCCCACTATTGGAATTAGCCCGGCATATCTTGGCAATAATACTTCTATTACAGGAGCACCTCGCGATGCAGAGCCTCGGTGGCGATGCTCGCAGGAGGATCGCTTCGCTTTGCACCACATATGTAACTCACAGCGGGATCATCATCTCCTCTTCTTTGAAAGGCTCATGGTCAGACTTAAGGTCGCATGAGTAGCTAGGCACAGGGATCACTTCACATGGCCAGACCTCTCAAGGTCGCATGCAAGGGCCCTGATGGATCTTTCATTACGAATCTATTCATTCGAGATTATGGGCTTCTACAGCTGGATCATGGATCATGGATAGATTTGATGACTTACAGCCACGTCAGCCCTAGCTACATGGGCTTGGACTTTGGCTTATCTCTTAAAACCCTAGCCCGCCTAGGTAACTTGTGGCCCAAGAACTACGTCAGGCTTGATCCCTATAAATAGGGTACGTAGGCACCTTGATACGGATGAAAAATAGTTTACCTGAAAACACCTATCAAGCTCAGCCACATTCATACACACAAACCCTAACCTTAGTTCTTCTTTTGTTGGCAAAATATCCGTATTTTGCTCCGTTAATCCAGCAAACCTCCAAAATATTGTTATACAATATTCTCCCTATAACATTTGGCGCTAGAAGGAGGGCTAGTCATTGAATTGGGAGAACGATGACTAAATCACACAAAAAGAGGAACGATGGTGAGACCTCGGGGTCGCATAAGGTGAACAAGGACGATCCCTGACGAGAGGCCCCATAGAGGACGAAGCGTCCAAGGACAACTCTAAGACTGGGGACAGGGAGGAACACACCCCCCCAGCACAGAGGGTGACATTGAATAGCGAGGTCATGTCTTTTCTAAAAGGTCTCGGTGAGCAGGTGACCGCGGTACATGAAAGGGTCGCAAAGGTGGAGAGGCGCTATAGTTCTAGAGGATCGAAGAGGAATGCAAGGACAGGCGGTAGAGTGCCAGTGGAAGGAAGCAAACTCCCCCCTAAGAAACTCGTTGATGACTTCGATGATGTCCTAACAGATCAAACCAACCCTGACTGGAATGAGGGGGAGGACTCGCTCGGACAGAAAGGGGGATCGCATGACAAGGTCGCCTCATCTGAGGGGAGATCGGTCATTGTTTTTGACCGTCTCGGAAAGAAGCTGACTGAGCATGACCTTCGTCTAAAATTGGAAAAGGTTAATGCGCCTCGTCATGAAGGATCTAAGAACAGAAGTAGGGGCACACATCGACAATTGTCTCCTCGAGATCGCGAGCGGTCATATCGTCACGATGACAGACCCCCCTCTCTCCGTAGAGAGCGTGAGCGGTCCCATCGTCGCGATGACAGACCCCCATCTCATCGAGACCAGGAACGATCTCAATATCTTGAAGAGGATCGTAAAAAGAAGGATCGCAGGAATGACCAGGAGGAGTCCAGTGTCCTAAAAAAGACCCAGTCTCATCATGGAAGTACTGGAGGTAAAAAGGAGGCTGAAAAGGAGGTCAAGGTAGGAGACTATAAGCTGGAAGAGTTGAAGAAGGCCCTGGACGCGATGAACAGTGAGAAAGGGATCTTTAGCACTATGGGCTCGTCATCGCCCTTTACACACGAAATTCGAACCGCTCCGCTTCTTGCAGTGTTTCGAGGCCATCAGCATGATATGACCTATAATGGCGACGCTAATCCAGCGGAGTTCGTGATTCGATTTAATAATGAGATGGATGTTTATCAGGTTTCATTACTAGCGAGGTGTAGACTATTTGCGGCCTCGCTGAGGGGAAGTGCTCAGCAGTGGTTTTCGAAGCTAGGGGCATTGATTGTCATTGAGTCTTGGGAGCAACTCGTGGACATCTTTATCAAACTGTTCCAGTCCTCGATGCTCTATGCACCCCCTGTATCCACCTTAGCAAACATAAAACAGAAGGAAGGCGAAACCCTTCATGATTACTTCAAGAGGTTCAATGCTGAGGTGCCTCGCGTGCGAGGTGCAAATGACGAAGCTGTGAAAAATTTCCTCATCGCTGGAGTAAGGGAAGGTACAGAATTTTGGAAGAAGCTACAAGAACAGACCCCTAGTACTCTCTCTGAATTGCACAAGATCGCTGAGCCTTTCAAGCGTGTTGAAAAGTCACTCGCAGATTTGAAGAAGAATAATGAAAGGAGTGGCAGTTGGAATAGGAATCGGGGGATAAAAAGGAAGGACTCCAGGAGCCCAGGGCGAAGACGGGATCGAAGTCGAAGCCCCAGCCCAAAAAGGAGAGACCGCGATCCTTTGAGGCGATCCCCACCGAGATCTCGCCCCGCGAGGGATGGAGACAAGTATATCCCTCTGGTCGCCCCAATTGATCACATTTATGCAGTCAATGAAAACAAAGGGATATTCAGGAAGCCTACACCGATGGGTCTGAAGGGGACCGCAAACACTAGCAGGTATTGTGCCTTTCATGAACAAACAGGGCATGATACATCAACCTGCCGAGAGCTGAAGCAGCAAGTGGATCAGTTAATTCGTGATGGAAAGTTGACTGAGTGGGCGGTTCGCGAGGTGAAGAAGCATAATCCCAAGTCTGGCCTTGGGTATAATCAAGCCCCCCCACCTGAACAGAACCCAATCATTAAGGAAAGGGAAGCGCGAGGCGGAAGTATTCATGTGATAATTGGGGGACCCCACATCGGGGGAGACAGCAATAAAGCCAGAGAAAGGTATGCTCGCGAGGCCAGGGAGCGACCCCTCACTACGTACATCACTTGCAAGAGCGACCCCCAAAGCTCTTCAAGGGGGAAGATACAAACATCATGTTCATTGAGGAGGATGCGAAGTGGGTTCATCACCCTCATTCTGATGCCCTCGTTGTTCGAATTCGCATTGGATCGCAGAATGTCTACAGAGTTCTGGTTGATAATGGGAGTGCTGTGAATCTCCTGACATACGAGGTCTACCAAAAGATGGGCTACGTGGATAAAGATCTCATCCCAACTGTGGGACACTTGTATGGTTTTACTGGAGCCTCAGTGAGTGTCAAGGGTCTCATACGACTTCCTGTGACTTTAGGAGACGAGCCCTGCATCACTACGCAGATCG
Source organism: Saposhnikovia divaricata (assembly GCA_036435485.1). Lineage (NCBI taxonomy): Eukaryota > Viridiplantae > Streptophyta > Magnoliopsida > Apiales > Apiaceae > Saposhnikovia > Saposhnikovia divaricata. The sequence continues at coordinate 214,340,510 of CM071599.1, forward strand.
CAGACTTCATGGTGGTGGATCAACCTTCAGCATACAATGCTATTGTAGGGAGGCCTATACTTAAGGAAATGAGGGTGGTCACTTCTATCTATCATCTTTCCATGAAGTTTCCTACCCCAAATGGAGTGGGATGTGTCAAGGGGGCGCAGCATGAATCACGAGAATGTTACAACAAGGCCCTTAAGTCCGCTGAAAAGGGTAGCATATCTATGGTAGACAGGATGGAAAGCGAGGAGGAAGATAGGGCTCACAAATCGGCCTCGCGACCCTCAAATGAATGCAACATCATATCAATCGAGGAACTCCCAGCTGGTTATTTTGATAATTTGGGAATTCAGGTAGAACCAGTACCAGGTGCTTTAATGATGGGAACCTCGCAGCCAGTAATGGTTCTCCAGGAAGGGATTGTTGAAGAGGCTACAGATAGTGATAGCGAGGAGAGCCCAGAGTAGGCCGCTGTGCAAGCCCGAAAGGGAAAATGGGTTCGCAAAGAAACATCTACACTGACAGAACTGCCAAATGGTATCACACAGACAACAACTGTTGTTAAGGAGTATGGGCACGCAGGTGTCAACCCCTGCGAGGCAGAATCTAGTCAGGCTCGTAAATATGATCTAGACCTGGATCCTCGCATCCCAGAGCATGTGGAGCGAGTTGGGGCAGCTGAAGACACGATCCCTATTCTTGTTGATGTGCAGGACCCTTCAAAGGTGTTGAAAATAGGGTCGCAACTCAACCTTGATCTGAGAGAGAAATTGGTCACTTTTCTGAAGGCCAACCTTGACGTGTTCGCCTGGTCGCATGAAGACATGATTGGGATCGATCCTAATGTGATGTGTCATAGGCTCAACTTGGATCCAAGCAAAAAAGGTGTTAGACAGAAAAGGCGACCAATAAGTGGAGAGCGAGCCGATGCTCTCAAAGAAGAGGTGGATAGACTACTTAAGGTCGGGCTCGTTAGGGAATCATTCTACCCTGACTGGCTCGCGAACCCTGTCCTCGTGAAGAAGCCAAACGGAAAATGGAGAACATGTGTGGATTTCACTGATCTCAATAAGCATTGCCCAAAGGATAGTTTCCCATTTCCAAGGATTGATCAGCTAGTGGATGCAACAGCAGGGCATGCACTTCTCTCCTTCATGGATGCTTATTCTGGGTACAATCAGATACCCATGTACGGTCCTAATCAAGAGCACACCTCGTTTATCACGGATAGAGGTCTCTATTGCTACATAGGGATGCCCTTCGGTCTCCTTAATGCTGGGGCTACATATCAACGGCTCGTTAATATGATGTTTGAGAAGCAGATTGGGAAGACAATGGAAGTTTATGTAGATGACATGCTGGTAAAATCCAAAGAGGCTGGGGATCACATCGCCCACCTCGCTGAAATGTTCGATATACTAAGGAAGTACAGAATGAAGCTCAATCCATAGAAGTGTGTCTTTGGAGTTGAGTCTGGAAAGTTCTTGGGGTTCATTGTCAATCATAGGGGAATTGAAGCCAACCCTGCAAAAATAAAGGCCTTGATGGAAATGCGATCCCCAAGAAGTGTGAAGGAAGTTCAGAGTTTAACGGGACGGATCGCAGCCCTTAACCGGTTCGTCTCTAAATCATCAGATAAATGCCATGAGTTCTTCAAGGCGATTAAGAAGGTTGGAAAAAACTTTGAGTGGACCCCTCAATGCGAGGAAGCTTTCCAGAACATCAAGGAGCAACTTGGCTCGCCACCAGTATTATCTAAGCCCAAGAACGGGGAGACGCTCATTGTCTATCTCGCGGTGTCAGAACATGCGGTCAGTGCAGTGCTAGTTCGCGAGGAGGGGAAAGTTCGGTATCCTGTATACTATGTTAGCAAAAGGATGTTAGATGCTGAGACTCGCTACACCAACATGGAGAAGCTAGCCTATGCCCTGGTGCTGGCCTCGCGGAAATTGAGACCCTACTTTCAGGCCCATAGCATTGAGGTTCGCACAGCCTATCCATTGAGGCAGGTAATGCATAAGACAGAATCCTCAGGAAGATTGTTGAAGTGGACAGTGGAGCTCAGCCAATTTGATATTGAGTTCAAGCCTCGTGGTCCCATTAAAGGTCAGGCACTTGCAGACTTCATTCTGGAATTCCCTCCTCAGTCTGAGGAAGATAAGTTGGCTGTCATAGCGATCCCAGAGACCGCATCTAGCGAGGCTAAGAAAGAAAATTCCGCCTCGTGCTGGGAACTATATGTTGATGGAGCATCAAATAAAGAAGGAGCTGGGGCTGGCATCGAGTTGGTAACACCAGAGGGTCGCAGAATAAAAAATGCAGTGCATTTTGCTTTTAAAGCCTCTAATAATGCAGCAGAGTACGAGGCCCTCATCATTGGTCTTAAACTTGCATTGGAGATGAAGGTGGAGAATCTGACTGCATACAGCGATTCTATGTTGGTAGCATATCAGCTATGGTGTGGATGGCAAGCTAGGGGTGAGCAGATTGAGCTGTATCTACGATGTGCACAAAGATTGGTTAAAAAATTCAACAATATCAAAGTGGTTCACATCAGGAGAGAAAAGAATCAGGGGGCTGATGCACTAGCAAAGTTGGGATCGCGCCGCGAGGCCACCTTACTTGGAATTATTCCACTGGAAATTCAAACAAAGCCCAGTGTGCCAGAGGAGTTTGTTATGGAGATAGCGACCCCAGGGTCGACCTGGATGACTCCTATATGGGAATATGTGAAAAGTGGAGCCCTTCCTCAAGACAAAAAAGAGGCAAGAAAAATCAAATATCAGGCAGCTCGCTATGTCATCTATGACGAGGTCCTATATAGAAGAGGGTTCAACACCCCGCTCCTAAGATGTGTGGATGGAGAAGAATGCAACTACATTCTCAGAGAAGTTCATGAAGGAATATGTGGCAATCACTCGGGGGGTAGTTCTCTGGCCCAAAAGATTCTTCGCCAAGGGTACTACTGGCCTACTTTGAAAAGAGATGCTTTTGAGTTCGCTAGAAGGTGTGATAACTGCCAAAGGATCGCTAATTATAGCAATGCTCCTGTCTCGCACCTCACCTCGCTAACGAGCCCATGGCCCTTCGCTATGTGGGGCATTGACTTAATTGGGGAGCTACCTAAGGCCAAGGGAGGTGTCAAGTATGCAGTTGTGGCCGTTGATTATTTCACCAAATGGGCCGAGGCCGAGCCACTTGCCACTATTACTGCAAAGAAACTCAAGGACTTCGTGTACAGGGCAATTGTGTGTCGCTATGGGATTCCTTTTCAGCTCATATCAGATAACGGAAAGCAATTTGATAGCAAAGACATGAAAGAGTTCTGTGAGAACCTGGGGATCACGAAGAGTTTTTCAGCTGTGAGTCACCCCCAGACAAATGGTCAAACTGAGGCCATCAACAAAATCATCAAACATACTTTGAAGGCCAAGTTAGAGGAGAGCAAAGGCAATTGGCCTGAAGAATTACCAAGGGTCTTGTGGTCATACAACACGACCCCAAGGACCACAACTGGAGAAACTCCCTTTTCCCTAACATATGGCTGCGAGGCTATGGTCCCTGTTGAAGTAGGCTCCGGGTCGTTTAGAAGGGAACACTACGATCCCGATGCAAATGAGGTGAATCATAGATTGTACCTAGACATGATAGAAGAAACAAGAAGCGAGGCTCAGCTTCGCCTCGCGGCTTACCAACAGAGGACAGCGAGGTACTATAATGGAAAGGTCAAAGCAAGTTCTTTAAAGACAGGTGACCTCGTGCTTAGGAGAGTCATGCCTAACACTAAGGTCCCAGGCCATGGTGTCTTTGGTGCTAATTGGGAAGGGCCTTACAAAATCTATGCTACTCTCTCAGAGGGAACTTATTACCTCACAGACATGAAGGATAAGGTCATTCCGCGAGCTTGGAATGCGGAACATTTGCGCAAATACTATCAGTGAAGGCATCGCTCCTGGTAGTTTCTATCTATTTCGCATGAATAAATTCATACAAAATACTGGGGGGTAGTGGTCGTATTGACACCCTCCCTTTATGATGTAATGACATTGGGCCTCGCCCCACTTACCACTTTCTTGGGCCTCGCCCCATTTATCATTTATTGGGCCTCGCGCCATTTATCATTTATTGGGCCTCGCCCCATTTATCATTGATTGGGCCTCGCCCCGCTTGTCAACCTGTTTGGGCTTCGCCCCGTTTATCAATATAAAAGTTCAATTTCTTTATGAATTACTTTTTATTGTGTATTTTACTTGCCTGTTTGTTAACATTAACATACTAAGGTCCAAGCCATCTCAACGATGCAAGGATCGCATTTGAAGTTACTGCTACAACAATCTAAGGAATCTAAGCAAAGTCATGCAAATCTAGTACTATTCAAGACAATTCAAGAATGCAAAGATGAAAAGTAAAGATATAATTTCGAGGCCAAGGTACTAAGCAAGCGAAGCTAAATTACTTGTGCAAATATGTTATGTGCAAAAATAACGAGGCAATATTGGATGGAAAAGTTAAAATGGGACCACTTCATAAACAAAGGGTCGCCATGCGATCCCAGTTCAGTTAAGGGATGATTAGAGTTAAATAAAATAATATTACAAATCGCGAAGCATTCTAAGGGTGCCCGCATCCCGAGTTCAAAAGACTTCATCAAATATATAACAAATTTTAAGAAGCAGGTGGTTCTTGATTGGCAGTGGAAGTTTCTTTCAACAGCCTCGCTTCTTCAGCCAGCCTCGCCTCTTCCTCCAGCCTCGCTTCCGTAGCGTCCTCCTCAGCGATCTCCTTTTTGAGTGGTCCAGCATACTCAGCATTACCTAGCCCCAGCTGATCCCAATCAAAGTCAGGGATCGTTCTGATAAACCCCTTCATGAAGGAGACTTGACCCTGGGCCAGAAATGTGTCCTGAGCAGTGGCCAATTCAGCCTTAACAGCATTGAGGTCGCTTGCCAGCTTCGCGTTCTCATCGGCGCTCTTCTTAGCAGCCTCCGCGCTGGATTTCTGCACATCTAGAAATGCTTTCTCAAAGTCATTTCTTTCCTTTCTGGCATTCTTGAGATCGGTGCGAAGCGAGGCGGTTTCAGTAGACAGTTGCTTTTTGAATTCAGCCTGGAGGGATCGCTTGTCTTCTGTTTTCTGGAATTCAAGAACCTTGTTCTTTTTGTCCAGCAGGAAGTAGTTTTTGGTATGAGCAGCCTGGCGGATGAATGCTTCAGCGAGGCATTTGGTCAGAGCGTTTGCATTTTCCTCGGGAGGCGCCTTCCACCAGCCGGATGCCTCAGCCTCCTCAGTATATTTGCTTCCCAGCGAGGCAAAAAGATGCTGGGCCGCGGTAGCATTGACGGTTCACGAGGCTGGCTGGGACGATCCGTCAGGTTGCCCATCTTTCCTTAGCCGCTTTAAAGGGCTCTGATTGGGTGAATTTGGAATTTGATCCCTAGCAGCATTTTGCTGGAGTGGAGGATCGTTGGAAGGCTTAGCCACAGGGGGCTTAAGAGGAGGAGGAGGAACCTTTGAGGCAGAGGTCGCCTTTGAAGACGCCCCTTTCTTGTTGGTTTGCAAAAATGGGGGAGGCTGACTCTTTCCACCTCGAGCAGACATATCTGTAGAAAATTGAAGAATAAGTTACAAAGCAGTTCAAATATAATTCGGCCTAAAGTAAAACAAGTTATGCATGTGATGTAAAAGGGAATGCGATGCGATGCATGTTTCGGTCCTAGGAGTTGTTGGTGTATACTGAAAATATTTATTTGAAGGAACCACGAGATCACAAGGCAGCTAAACATATTGAACGTAAGTATCATCTCATACGAGGAATCGTAAAGCGAGGAGATATAGTTGTGGCTCACATATCATCAGAAGACAACCGGGCAGATCCTTTCACAAAGAGCCTGCCAGCGATAGGAGTCAGATGGATGGACACATAGTTTTTTGTAATAGTGGATTAAATAAACACTGATACACTCATAAAATATTTTGAGTATAAGTGGGAGATTGTTGGTGTATACTGAAAATATTTATTTGAAGTATTTACATTTATTTCTGGCCGGTTTAATTGAGAATCATTTAAATGTTTACATGTTGTCTAAATATTATATATTGTGAATAATCTAGTATCAAATGGGATACAGAATATTAGATTATTAAATACGGTTTATATAATATAATAAGGTTCACAGCACAGGTGGAGTTAGACAATCCACTGGAATGGCTGTAGTATTATTTAGATTAGTTTATATTGACTAATAAATAATACTAGTATACTTTGTGTATATTGAACAGGATCAAATTTAGAATTGTTCCCTAATACTGATTAAGAAGGTGAACTAAGATTCTATGTTATTATTAATGCTTAGGTTCTTAATCCGGAAATAATAATTGACACGTATATATTATTTACATGCTTTGATTTATATATGAAATAATTCTTTTGATTTATTTCATTATATTTTGGGTGATGAAATAATATATATGGTGGGATATTATTTATTGAAGGAATCCATGTCCTGATAATATTCGGGTTAATGATGTCCCCTTGAAAGCTCAAAAAGATTTAATTATGTGAAACCCTGCAGGTGGATTTATTCCGGCATAATTAAATAAAGGTTGAGTGGATGATCAAGGATAAAAGATATTAATTAAATGAATTATCAGTAATTTATTTAATTAATGGACATGCGATATTTTAAACATGGGGAATTTAATAAGCAAATAATATTGGAACCGAATTAATTAATTAAATTACGGTATTAGGAAAGGTAGTGCAAATATTAATTCTTTAGTGGATTGAATTAATATTTAATTACATTGGGCTAGGCTCAAGATGTAATTAGAAGACCCAACCTAATTATCCATGATCCCTATTGTAGCCTATATATATTCCTATTCTCTTCTTGCTGGGGCTGGTCGAAAAAATTTTGTAGCCACCCAGGAGCAAGAAGAGAGGTAAACTTGAGAAGACGAAGGCCACACTTCGCTCAAGGGAATTTGGGAATACAATAGAAGAGCGTGGAATCAACCGTTAACAAGGTGATTTTTCTATTCGTACTCGTTAATTTAGTGTATCAAAATTCGCAGTGCCAAGTTCTGATTGTCCCAACAATTGGTATCAAGAGCCTGGTTCATTGGTTCTGCGAATTTTGATACGATGTCCATGTCGTAATTATATATGCATGTGTATAGTGGTGTGCTTGGATAATAATCTTTTGCAGGTTGTTTAGTATCCACTATTATGGCCATGTAATTTTAATTATGTGTTTGGATCCCACGTGGTTTAATCGTGGTTAATTTTTTGTTTTTGGTTTCCACGTGGTTTATCGTGGTTGTAAAACACGAGGGTTGATCGTGTTAGAATAGATTTACAAAATTAGTTTTGTATTAGATCTATTTTTTTGTAATTGTTTGTTGGATTTTATTAAGATCCGGGTAATTTGTAACAATTATGTGCGATCGGAAATCAAAACGGAGATCAAAATTATTCCGCTGCGAAGCTGGTTGAAGGCTGTTGGTTTGGTAATTTACTGTTGTTGGAACGAAACAGAAAACAGTCGAACAGATGCAGAGAAGAAGAGGCGCGCGTGAGAAATTCTGGTCTGAAGCCTGTAACGCATGTGCAGACTGCGTTACAGGTCTGTAACAGGCAGTAACGCATGACGCACATGCGTGACAGGTCTGTAACAGGCTGTAACGCATGACGCACATGCGTGACAGCAGTTCCAGGGCAGTAACGCAGTCCGTGAATGCGCAACATCAAGGTTTTTGGCAGAAAAATGTTTTTCCAGCAAAATAAAGGGCTGGAAATTTATTTATTTTTCAAGGGGCCATAATAGTGGATTTAAATTATATTTTTTAATTTTAATTCCGCTATTTAATTTTTTAATTATTTCTTTAAATAATTATTATGTGTGTTGTTAATTATGTGTGTAATCTTAATTGCATGTTTAACATAATTAGGACGACATGGACATTAATTTTATTTATTGCTTTAATTTTATGATGCATGCTGCTATGTTATGTGTTCTTTGTTTTGTTATTTTTATAACATGTGGACCTCGAAAAAAAAATAACATAGGGCGATGCATCTAGATAAAATTCCTCAATTTTAAATAAAAATTCTAAGTGGGTGAGGGAATTAATTAGGAATTAAATCCCATGGTCTCCATTATTGTTTGTATGTAATTTAACACCGAGACGAATATAAATTATATACATGCCACCCATCGTGGCGTATGATTTATGGTGTCAGGTAGTGTTATGGATATTACTAGAACAAACTTCCTAAATTAATTACGAATATTGAAAGGTATACATGCCACCCATCGTGGCGTACCAAGTTTCATAGAATTCGATTAATTAGAAGGGTACCACTGATTGAATATAGATTTTCAATATTGAGAGAAAGGATGATTCTGTCTAGAAAGGGGTCTTAAGTGATGCCTCTTGACAATGCTCCCCCCGATCTGGGAATTATCCTATTATCGATTATTGATTTGAAATATTTAATGGTGGTATCCAGTCTTTTTATTAATTTAAGATTTAATAATGGTATACACTTAGCTATGAAAAATAATATATAGTCCACCCTAACGTGGCGTATTATTTAGTAATAGGACCGAAGTAATATTTAAACGAATTTAAGTGGTATATAAGTCATCCATCGTGGCGTACCAGATACTTATGGTGTTTAAATATTAGTGCATTAATTTTAATTAATTGTTAGAGGAAACCAATAGGATTTAAGATTTATGCAACTATCTGATTATGTGTTACATGTATGATTCTCAGGATTAGATCACTATGGGCTTTAATCCACTATTCACCATACTTAAGGATAACAAACTTACTGGACCGAACTATATTGAATGGAAACGTAATTTGGACATAGTGTTGACTGCTGAGGAGTACAAATTTTGTACTTATGAACCCAAGCCAGACCAGCCTGCTGAAGATGCTCCTGAAAGTGAGAAGGAGTATTATAAGCGGTGGATTAAGGCTGATGAGATGTCGCGATGTTACATTCTGGCAGCAATGTCGGGTGTTTTGCAGCATCAGCATCAGGCTATGCCCACTGCTTCAGATATGCTCTTTAATATCAAGGAACTTTTTGGAGAACAGAATAGGGCTGCTAGGCAAGTAGCAATGAAGGCTTTAATGAACACTCAGATGGTTGAAGGAACACCTGTAAGGGATCATGTTCTCAGAACGATGTCTCATCTGAATGAGATGGAGATCCTTGGTGCTGATATTGATGGGGAAACCCAGATCGATATCATCCTTATGAGCTTGCCCAAAAGTTTTGAGCAGTTCCGCTTGAATTACACCATGAACAAAAGGATGTATAGTCTCGCGGAACTTCTGACAGAACTTCAGGCAGCTGAAGGACTCTTTAAGCAGAATGTTCAAGTGAATATGGCCGAGAAAGCTTCTTCATCTAAACCGAAAGATAAGAAGAAGAAAAAGACTCAGACACAGAAAGCTGGAAAGGTTGCTAATGCAGTGGGAGTTCAAGGTGGTGTGAAAAAGCCTAAGGGCAAGTGCTTCAGGTGCAAGCAGTCAGGTCACTGGAAACAGGATTGTCCTCTTCCTAAGAAGACAAACAATACTGGTATGTCTCTTTCTCTAGTTACAGAAACATATATAGCGGCTATATCTACGAGCACTTGGTGTGTAGATACAGGAGCCACTGACCATGTTTGTAACTCTATGCAGGGGTTCCAGCAATCCAGAATGCTTAGAGATGACGAGATATATGTGTTCATGGGAGATGCTACGAAAGTAGCAGTAGTTGCAGTTGGAATAATTACATTGTCTTTTGGCGATGATAGGATTTTGGTTTTGAACAATTGTCTTTATGTACCTTCGTTTAGAAGGAATTTAATTTCGGTTTCTAAACTTGCCATGGATGGTTATAATGTTTGTTTGGATCGTAATGTTTCTATTATGATGAATAAACGAGTTATATGTTCTGGTACATTGCAAGACAATTTATATATTATTAATCCTATCCAACCAATGCTGCAACATAAGGAAACTAATAACATTCTTTCTAGCTCAAATAAAAGAAAGAAACCTTCTGAATTGAACCAAACATATCTTTGGCACTTAAGATTAGGTCATATTAACTTGAGGAGGATTCAAAGACTGGTAGTAGATGGGCCATTAGGCTCGTTGGCAGTGGAGCCATTTCCAGTTTGTGAATCCTGCTTGGAAGGTAAGATGACTAATAGGCCTTTTAAAGCAAAGGGGAATAGAGCTAAAGAAGTGTTAGAATTGGTTCATACTGATTTATGTGGACCTATGAGTATCCAAGCAAGAGGAGGTTATGAGTATTTTGTCACTTTCATTGACGATTATTCTAGATATGGGTACATTTATTTGTTGCGCCGTAAGTCTGAGTGCTTTGAAAAATTCAAAGAGTACAAAGCAAGTGCGGAGAAGCGACATCTTGGAAAATGTATCAAGTCACTACGATCAGATCGTGGTGGCGAATACTTGCTTGGAGAATTTAGGGAATATTTATCAGAAAATGGGATTGCATCCCAATTGTCTGCACCTGGCACACCTCAGCAGAATGGTGTAGCAGAGAGAAGGAATCGGACTCTTTTAGAGAGTGTTAGATCGATGATGAGTTATTCAGATTTACCTAAGTCGTTTTGGGGATATGCTATAGAAACAGTGGCTTACCTTCTGAACTTGGTACCTTCTAAGTCGGTTCCCAAGACTCCAATAGAATTGTGGACTGGTAGCAAGCCAAGTCTAAGACATATTCGGATTTGGGGTTGTCTAGCACATGTGCTGAACAAGAACGCGACCAAGTTAGAATCTCGTACAGAAGTAAGGTTGTTTGTAGGCTATCCCATGGGAACGAAAGGTTATTCATTTTATAGTCCTAGGGATCGAGATATCATTGTTAGCACCAATGCTAGATTCTTAGAAGAAGACTATATAATGAAACACAAACCCATGAGTAGTATCGTTTTAGAGGAACTAGTGGGAGGGACAGATAATCCCCAAGTGCCAATAGTACAAGTAGATCAACCACAAGAAAATGCACAACCTGTCACTAATACCACACCGGTGCTTCGTCGTAGTGGGAGGGTTGTTCAACAACCTGATAGATTCATGTTTTTGGGAGAGTCCTCGGACTTGGTCTCTGGTGAACATGATGAGGATTCCAGGACATACGAACAAGCAATTCTAGATAAAGATGCAGATCTTTGGCAAAAGGCAATGGAATCTATGTATTCTAATCAAGTTTGGGAGCTCGTGGAACCACCCAAAGGTGTAAAACCCATTGGATGTATGTGGATCTACAAGAAGAAAAGAGGATCTGACAAAAAGGTGAAATCCTAGAAAGCACGACTTGTTGCGAAAGGGTATACTCAGAAAGAAGGGATCGATTATGAGGAAACTTTTTCGCCAGTTGTTATGCTTAAGTCGATCCGGATTCTTTTATCTATAGCAGCTCATCTCGATTATGAGATTTGGCAAATGGATGTCAAGACAGCTTTCCTTAATGGAAGTCTTGAGGAAACCATCTATATGCAACAACCAAAAGGATTCATTAAGGAAGGCCAAGAGCATCTTGTTTGTAAGCTTAAGAGGTCTATTTATGGACTAAAACAAGCTTCTAGGGACTGGAATATTCATTTTGATCAGGCAGTCCAGTCATATGGATTTGATCAAAGTCCAAGCGAATCATGTGCGTATAAGAGAAGTGAGGGTAATGCAGTGGTTTTTCTAGTACTGTATGTTGATGACATTTTACTCATTGGAAACAATGTTAAGATGTTGTCATCAATAAAGGCATGGTTGTTCAAACAATTTGAAATGAAGGACTTAGGTGAAGCGGCATACATCCTTGGGATCAAAGTAATAAGGGATCGCAAGAAAAGGATGTTGGCTTTATCTCAAGAGCCCTACATTGATGAAGTATTATCTCGTTTTAACATGCAGAACTCTAAGAAAGGTTTTCTACCTTTTAAGCATGGAGTGGCTCTATCCAAGGAGCAGTGTCCTTCGACACCTAAGGATATAGAGAACATGAAAGCAGTTCCTTATGCTTCGGCATGTGGAAGCTTAATGTATGCTATGTTATGTACGAGGCCTGACATCTGCTTTGCTGTAGGCATGGTTAGTAGATATCAGTCGAACCCAGGTCAGGAACATTGGAGTGCAGTAAAAACTATACTCAAGTACCTAAGAAGGACTAAGGAGTATATGTTAATTTACAAGGCCTCAGATCTATTTCCTTTGGGATATACTGATTCAGATTTCCAATCAGATAGGGATAAGAGGAAATCGACCTCGGGATATGTTTTTACTTTGGGAGGTGGAGCTGTTATATGGAGGAGTGTAAAGTAGAAATGCATTGCAGACTCTACCATGGAAGCCGAGTACATGGCGGCCTCTGAGGCTGCAAAGGAGGCTGTATGGTTTAGGAACTTCCTTTTGGACTTAGATGTGGTACCTAATTTGCCTAGGAGCTTGACAGTGTATTGTGATAACACTGGTGCTGTGGCAAATTCGAAGGAACCACGAGATCACAAGGCAGCTAAACATATTGAACGTAAGTATCATCTCATACGAGGAATCGTAAAGCGAGGAGATATAGTTGTGGCTCACATATCATCAGAAGACAACCGGGCAGATCCTTTCACAAAGAGCCTGCCAGCCAAAGTTTTTGACAGGCATGTGGAAGCGATAGGAGTCAGATGGATGGACACATAGTTTTTTGTAATAGTGGATTAAATAAACACTGATACACTCATAAAATATTTTGAGTATAAGTGGGAGATTGTTGGTGTATACTGAAAATATTTATTTGAAGTATTTACATTTATTTCTGGCCGGTTTAATTGAGAATCATTTAAATGTTTACATGTTGTCTAAATATTATATATTGTGAATAATCTAGTATCAAATGGGATACAGAATATTAGATTATTAAATACGGTTTATATAATATAATAAGGTTCACAGCACAGGTGGAGTTAGACAATCCACTGGAATGGCTGTAGTATTATTTAGATTAGTTTATATTGACTAATAAATAATACTAGTATACTTTGTGTATATTGAACAGGATCAAATTTAGAATTGTTCCCTAATACTGATTAAGAAGGTGAACTAAGATTCTATGTTATTATTAATGCTTAGGTTCTTAATCCGGAAATAATAATTGACACGTATATATTATTTACATGCTTTGATTTATATATGAAATAATTCTTTTGATTTATTTCATTATATTTTGGGTGATGAAATAATATATATGGTGGGATATTATTTATTGAAGGAATCCATGTCCTGATAATATTCGGGTTAATGATGTCCCCTTGAAAGCTCAAAAAGATTTAATTATGTGAAACCCTGCAGGTGGATTTATTCCGGCATAATTAAATAAAGGTTGAGTGGATGATCAAGGATAAAAGATATTAATTAAATGAATTATCAGTAATTTATTTAATTAATGGACATGCGATATTTTAAACATGGGGAATTTAATAAGCAAATAATATTGGAACCGAATTAATTAATTAAATTACGGTATTAGGAAAGGTAGTGCAAATATTAATTCTTTAGTGGATTGAATTAATATTTAATTACATTGGGCTAGGCTCAAGATGTAATTAGAAGGCCCAACCTAATTATCCATGATCCCTATTGTAGCCTATATATATTCCTATTCTCTTCTTGCTGGGGCTGGTCGAAAAAATTTTGTAGCCACCCAGGAGCAAGAAGAGAGGTAAACTTGAGAAGACGAAGGCCACACTTCGCTCAAGGGAATTTGGGAATACAATAGAAGAACGTGGAATCAACCGTTAACAAGGTGATTTTTCTATTCGTACTCGTTAATTTAGTGTATCAAAATTCGCAGTGCCAAGATCTGATTGTCCCAACAGGAGTACCCTCTTCATCTGTTATTACGACATGAGAAGACGAGGCCTCTTCTCTTGCCTTTCTTTTCTTCGAGGCTCGCCTCGCATGAGAAGGCCACGCCTCGGGGGAAGCATCTATCCCTTCTTTGAGGAACCCACATTCTATTAGGTTCTCAATGGAAAGGAGAGTCCTGATGTTCCTTTCCTCTGTAGTGGATTTTGTTAATACCTCGTCGGCTCGCTGTTTGTCAACACCTTTTAAGACGGTGCGAACTGGAGCGACTGCGATGCCAAAGGAGTTTATCAGTTTTGAGAATAAAAGGTAAAAAGTATGATAAAGGACTACTGCCTTGGTAGCTTACCCGGGAGATAGTTGAAGCTCGTTTTCACCCGAGGGACTTCATGTACGTAGAGGAAAGGCTCCTTCCACGAGCCCGGATTACTTATCCCACCAGGGAGGAGGCTTTTCTTGTTGAATTCTGGCCATACCGAGAAGTAGACATAGCCGAAATCCTTGACTCCGCATCGCTTCAGCTGAAGGAAGTAGCCCATTGTCTTCGCATCTAAAGGAGGGTATCCAAGTTTGTGATAGAGTATGTACAAGGCGATCATGGATCGGTATCCATTGGTGCTGATTTGGATGGGAGCGAAATAGTATGTCTCGCAAACATCCCTAATGAATGGGTGGAGAGGAGAAGAGACACCTATCTTCATTAGAGGGACCGTCAGGACCATTCTGGGCACTCTGCCTCCGTTCTCGTCATGGTTAAAGCGATAGCATCGCATTTTCTTCTTGGGCAAAATGATCATGCCTTCAGGGCGAAACCTCTTAACACCCTCCGTGATAGTCTTCACGGTCAGTGTTGAGGGCATATCGTGACATGCAAGTACGCGAGCTTTACCTGGCTTAACCTTTGAGCCGGGCTCGATGTCATTGGGGTCAGGCCCGTCAACATAAATAACTCCCTCCAGCTCTGGTTGAGGGGTAGGGACATAAGGATCAGGTGAGGCTTCAGGAACATAGTCGTAGTCTCTGAAATTTACAACTCTGGCCACTTCGTCAAGGCCACCATCATCTGAGGAAGGCTCCTCGTAATCATCATCATCAGAGTTGGCTTCGTTATCAGCACCTCCCTCGATGTCATAATAGGCATCGCCTAATGAATCTGTTGGAGAATCACTTATGTGAATGGGCGACACGGTTTGTGATGGAGGCATGGTTCGTGGTGGAGGCACTTTGGAGAGAATTTCTGCTGCCCTAGCATTGAGTTCATCTCCTTTCCTTGTCAGAGTTTCGATGTCATGTTCGATGTCAGTCATGGTGCGAGGCTCGTTCTCAGCTGGGAGTACATCCAAAGATTGATCCCGCGAGCTTGAAGGGTGCTTTGTTCTCCACGAAATCAGAGGCACCTCACGGGTATATTCTTCGTTAGACCATAAAGGGTCGAAGTATAGCTTGAACGAGCTCTCGCTGGTGCTCGTAGCTTTTGCGATGTTGGCTGCTGCAGCATCGCTGATTTGTATATGAGGCATGGGAGAAGGTGTCCTTGAACTATCGTCTTGAGACATCTGAAAAGGGTGAAATGATTAAGTGTGTGCCCTTACAGAAAACAAATGAAGGAGGAAAGAAACAAGCGAACAGAAAGGCTCTATGTGTTCTCGCATCGTTCACAGAGAATATGAGGGGTCGCAATCCTAAGGGGAAGGCTAACGTTCTTAACCTATGTTTCTATCTAAGCAATTACGGATCGCACTCCTACAATAGCGAGGACGGGTCGTATCATAAAATTGGCATTTTGGGATCGCAGTTATTTGGGTTCGCATCGCATGCAATTTAAGCTATCTAATCATGCAATTCCAATGAAGAACAGTAATTTAAATGGAAGAAAAGAAAAAAGACTTACTTTTTCTTGAAGAAGGTTAAAGAAATCGAAAGAAACTCGGGATCGCTGGTGTAAGAGCCTGAAAATTCTTTGCGTTTGATCTGGGAGCAAACTGACAGCACTTCGACAATGTGTTTGTGAGAATGAAAAAGGAAATGATAGTGAAAGGGGTATATATAGCTATCAGGAGAGAGAAAGACATGGGACACGTGTTGAAATCTCGTCCGTTGGACACACATCTCGAGACACGACAGCTGTCAAACCCTTTCAAATTCTTGGGGTCGTGACTACTTCAACGGTTATATCTATTCCTGGGTTCGCTTCGCGATGACAACTCGTATTCTTTGAGTCCACATCGCATCTCCAATGGCAATATGGACTCGGGGGGTAGTTGTTATGCCCAAATCTGGCATAATGGATAAATTAATTTGATTAGCTAAATTGATAGTTCATAATCTATGATGGGCCTAGAAGATGAAGATTGGGTCACTAAAGCCCACTATTGGAATTAGCCCGGCATATCTTGGCAATAATACTTCTATTACAGGAGCACCTCGCGATGCAGAGCCTCGCTGGCGATGCTCGCAGGAGGATCGCTTCGCTTTGCACCACATATGTAACTCACAGCGGGATCATCATCTCCTCTTCTTTGAAAGGCTCATGGCCAGACTTAAAGTCGCATGAGTAGCTAGGCACAGGGATCGCTTTACATGGCCAGACCTCTCAAGGTCGCATGCAAGGACCCTGATGGATCTTTCATTCCGAATCTATTCATTCGAGATTATGGGCTTCTACAGCTGGATCATGGATCATGGATAGATTTGATGACTTACAGCCACGTCAGCCCTAGCTACATGGGCTTGGACTTTGGCTTATCTCTTAAAACCCTAGCCCGCCTAGGTAACTTGTGGCCCAAGAACTACGTCAGGCTTGATCCCTATAAATAGGGTACGTAGGCACCTTGATACGGATGAAAAACAGTTTACCTGAAAACACCTATCAAGCTCAGCCACATTCATACACACAAACCCTAATCCTTAGTTCTTCTTTTGTTGGCAAAATATCCGTATTTTGCTCCGTTAATCCAGCAAACCTCCAAAATATTGTTATACAATATTCTCCCTATAACAATAACTTTTTTTTGTTTTTTGTTTGTTTGATTTATATTTATTTAACATTAGGACGATAAATATTTATTTATTTATTTTTGTTGGTTTTGTTAATTTACTTGTTTGTTTATGATATGCACACTTTGTTTTCCAGCTTATTACGTGAGTTGGTAGTGATTTGTATCATGTCCGTATTTTTAGGTCAGATAATTTTCAAACTAAGATATAGGGCCTGTTTGTTTTAGCTTTTTACTGTTGACTTATGGCTTATAAGGCCATAAGTCCTTATGGGGGGTGTTTGCCAAAATAAGTTTTAGCTAAACTTATGACTTATAAGTTCATAAGTTGAATGTTAGGAATTCTTAACTTTCAACTTATAACTTATTCTCGATATACGTAATATATAATATCCTTCAAATCTTTAAAACCATATATCTCTCGATCCATTTATTAGAAAATTGATATGTATATATCAAATTTCCCTATTCATCGAGATCTATCCATTGATATCCATTGTTATATATAAAAAAACAAGTATTTTGAAAATTATAAAAAAAATTAACTTATAAGTTCTGATTTACCCAAACAGTATACTGATTATAAGTTCTGATTTACCAAACACTCTAATCTTTATTCTACTTATCACTTATATGACATAAGTGCTTATAAGTCATAAGCTACTCATTTTAAGATACCCCAAACATACACATAGTTTTATCAATATAAACTAAGGTAACTGCGTTCTGCGTTAGTGGAAGAACAGGGTTAAAAACGAGCCCTAAGTGAAGGTACAATTTATTGTTTCATGATAGTATTATTAATTAAATAGATATAATTATCTATTAATCTTGTTTAATTTCTTTACATGAACTATGGCCGCTCTGTTTTGCCTTACTCTGTTTCGTCCTATGTGATCATCATCTGTTGACTTGGCAGGTACAAAACCCTTTTTATATTATTGTTATTATTTGATTAAATTGTACACTTTTTCCTTTTTATACGTTTGAATCACTTGATTTGATTATATCATAAATGCATCATGCCACGCAATATTTAAAGATTTCATAATCATGTTTCCATATATTTTTGAATATTTAAAATATATATAATAATATAAAATACTAAAAAATTAATTTATTATTTGTAATTAATTTATATACTTTTAATCATTATTTCATATACAAATTATGAATCTGCATCTTTGATTTATGTTGTTTAACATTTATTGCTTGCAATTTGTTAATTTGGAAAATGTGAATTAATGTGATTTTTGTGTTAATTACATATGCTCCTCACCCCTGTTTCAGTATTTACACAAAAATTTAGTGTCATGAACTGTTGGTTTTTAATTGTTGAATGAGTTGTGAATCTTGGGATCCTGGAGTATTATCTATCTATTTTTTTAATGAGTATTAGTCGCAAGATTTTGATATAATGTATTTTAATTATGGTTCAATATTTGTTATATATTTATTTTGTATCAAGATACATTACGTGTTAATTGAAATTTATTTTGTTAATTTATATATATATATATATATATATATATATATATATATATATTAATATTTTATATTATAATACTCTTTATGGTGACCATTGTTTTCAATATGGACCATATTTTGTTTGACTTGCTGTAGCTTTATTGTCACAGATGGTAATCATCATATTAATTATTGTTTAATTAGTATGATAGTTATTTATTAATCTTAAATTTTGTTAAATAATTTAATAATTGTATGCTTGTAATTAAATCGGGACTTGTGCACTTGTTGACAGAAGAAATGTTGTTAGAGTAGAATAAGACATACTCCTACAAAAGTATT
This sequence comes from Saposhnikovia divaricata, assembly GCA_036435485.1. Lineage (NCBI taxonomy): Eukaryota > Viridiplantae > Streptophyta > Magnoliopsida > Apiales > Apiaceae > Saposhnikovia > Saposhnikovia divaricata. Next base: position 214,359,190 of record CM071599.1, read on the forward strand.
TCTAGGGAAACACATGAGGCACGTAGTTTGACATGGCTTAATGTTAATAATTAAAATATGGTTAGCATGTTACACTTTCTGGTCATGTATGTAAACTTAATAGGATTGCCAACTAGTATATGCATGGTTTATTAATTACAAAATGATTGATTTAATTGCTAGTATATTCATTGTTATTAAAATATAAAGGTCGTGCACAAAAGTACTCCTATTGGCTTGATTAACCACTAGTTTGGTGACACAAGTGTTTATTACCTGAGTTAGTTGATCAATTACAGATACTTGTATTTTAAGAATAAGTGTAAGTTTGCAGTGATAAAAGTAGTAACCTGATTTAGATTCTGGCAATAGGTGCATAGCAACTCATCTTGTAAGTCGATTTTTAGTATTTATTGGATACAAAGGCGTTACAATAAGGTACGAATTCTTGGTTCTTCTTTTTGATTAAATAAATATTCGTTAAATTTATTATGGATTCGTTTCCTAAAATTGTGATCTTATTATACTCCATGTGTACATATTTGTACGTATTCTCAGTTTCGTTTCGAATCCCTTATTTTAGATTTATTGTTGTCTTGACTAGTACATATTATTTTGTTTCACATTTTCTTGCGACATTGTTTATTTTGTTTCGTTTCGTGCAACGGATCAAGCAACCTTTGTAACCTATTTGTTGGGCTCTTAGACCAATATGTGTGGTTTAATCACAGACAATGTTCACATGGAGTTCGGAGTAAAGGTGAACTAGGCACCTACTCGTATCGGTGGGTGAGTATACAAGCACGTCTTTGGGGTATGAGATGTGATTAGATCATGATCGCTATTGTATTGTTGGGATGTTTTATACATTCCTTATTTCTTCTTCTGGATTATCAAAGGAGGAACCATTGTCCTGTACTTTACTGGTGATTGGAGTTAGCGAGTATAGTTTTGTGTAAGAGACCCATATTGTACCCACCTTACTTGCGATTCGGCCTTACTTTCAGTTTTATTGTTAACCTAATTGTTTTAAGTTATTATCTTGCTGGTTCACTTAACATCGATATTTGTTCCGGAAATATATTGTTGATCTCTATATCATCTTTCGTTGTATCTTTGTGTTGGTAAAACACAATCCACTCATATTTAAATTTTATGTTTTATTAGATAATATTCGTACAGAGCATTTGGCTCATTCTTTATCGTTTCCTTTTCGCAGATAAATAGGGGTAAAGCGGGAAGAGTGATGAGTGCCACCCAATCACTAGTAGAGCTTGGCTTAGTAGATTTATTGATCTTGAGAACTCATTTAGTTGGTTTTGAACTCTATTAGTCTCGTTATTTTGGATATTTGAACCTCGTACTTTCAGTTTGGATTATTGACTTGGTTTATTGCAGTTTATTATGATTTGGAATTGTTTAAATCATTGTAGCCTTATTATTAAAATAGTAGGGTGTTACATAGCTTATTTCTCTTTAACCTCCTCAGGTCCTTCCATTGAATCTTTATTGATTCCCAGATATATTTAGAACTGATATAATTCACAACATCGATGGTACATTACCAATTAACAAAATCCAAAAAAAAAAAAATCAAAGATCTTGATCGAAAAATTCGAAAGCTCGGATCTTGATTTGCATGTCAATTAACATATTTCTATATCAAAGCGCATTGTAGGAGGAAGGAAGTAGGAAGAATACAATACAAACATGCTATTTTAACAAATGGGAAAAGAGTATCTAAAGCACACAATAGAGAAGTTCTCTATTAGTGCGGCTTAAAATATGATAAATTATTATTATTTGAACAATCCAACCGTACGGATGTTAAATTCATACTAAAATACTGAATGTATAAATTTTCGTGTAATTTAATTATTTGGAACTATAAATTTATAGCAATATATATAGAAAATAATATTATTATAAAAGTGATTCTCCACTATTTCAAATATAATAAAAATTTGTATACAATGTTATTTCGACATAAACTTTTCATTCGTACAGTTGGATTATCAAAAATAATAATAAAATACAAGATTTAAGATGTACTAATAGAGAACTTTTCTAATATGTGCTTTAGAAACTCCATAACCCTTTTCAAATTCATCACGATAATCAAAGATATTTGTCCTTGAAAGAGTAAGTAAAATAACAAGATTTCGAAGTTTTATATGTCTATATAAACTTAAAGTTTACTACACGCCGTAAATAAGTGTACTGGCTGCAGCCTACAGAGGAAAATTAGGAAAATACATTCCTTTATTCCTCTGTAAACAAAGATGGTAAATTTTTTCCGGATAAAAAAAAATGATAAATTTTTTAAGAGAAAATTGGCCTTGAGGGTGATCTCGGAGGAGTTGAAAGAGCTTATATCAGTTGTAGTACAAATTCCAAATGATATAATTGTAATTTTAAAATGTACTATGTTTATTTTTCATAAATATCCCTATGTTTATATTAGATTTCTTTTAAACTCACGATAACAGCTTGAGAACGACCTCACACACATCAAATTCATTTTTTTGGTGAAAAGTAGCCATTTGCGTCAAGTAATAGAAAAGCTTACATAACTTGACATTTTTAATAAATTAGTAAGGTCAAATACACTTCCAGAATCGAATAAAATACGTGAGCAAAGATTAAAAAAAAAAAGGTCCATGAAAATACAAATTGTTTCGATGTAACTGCAATTTCCACATAGAGCTGAGCAAAACCGAACCGAAACCGAAAAACCGAACCGAACCGTGCAAATTCGGTTCGGTTCGGTTCTAATTTTTTGAAAATTCGGTTTATTCGGTCCAGACCGAATAGACCGAAATAAAAATCGGTTCGGTTCGGTTCTTTGAAAAATATTTCGGTCCGGACCGAATAGACCTAATAGTCCGAATAATATATACTTTAATTTTTATATTTATGTTTTATACATTTTATATATATCTTATAAAATATAATTATATTATCTAATTTGTAAATTCTAATTATATCTATGTTGGTGAAATAGTGATGATTAATTGATTATTATTTTTGTGATAAATCATGAATTTTTAGCTTTATTTATAATATAGGTTTTTTTTAAAAAAAAAAATCGGTTTTTTCGGTCCGGACCGAACCGAACCGAATTATTTCGGTTCGGTCCGGTTCGGTCCATGATTAAACTTCGGTCCGGTTCGGTCCAGAAAAAAATGACATTTCGGTTTTCGGTTTATTCGGTTCGGTCCGGTTCTGGACCGAACCGACCGAATGCTCAGCCCTATTTCCACAAACTCAGTAAAGACTAGTCACTTTTTCTTGTCAAGGAAATCATTAAATCCAGGTGCTCTATTTTATCTTTAGAGAGATGCTCAGCCAACTCCTCCGCATACTTGTCGAAAAGTTTGTCCATGAACGCATCTCCGAAATGAGCAGCAAGCATACGTTCATTTATGACCCGAATTTGTTTAGCCGCGATTCTGCAGAAGTTGTCCCTGTTAGTGGATTGTATCCCAATGTCAAGACTGAAGGTTTGCAGTTCTTGAATTTCAAAGGAGCCCTCGGTATCAATTATAGTCTTCACTTCATCTGGGGTGGGGTTATAGAACGGGATATTAAATGAATCGATTTCTGCTTCGCTGATAAATCCCTAAAACAATGAATCACGTAGAAAAAATTACTTAGAACCATTAGAAGAGGGACATCATGCTTTAAAATCATCAAGTTTCCAGTTTTACAAGTCAGGGATACCTTGGTCGACAAGTCTTGAAGTGACTTGGCTAGGATTTCATATAAAATGCAACAACCACTGTTGCTGGGATCTGCACTGCCCCTCCCTTGGAATGTTAAAAACCATGCAGCCTTTGGGGGCTAATTCAAGAGATCGGAGGCGTAAAAATGTTGAGAAATCTCTTGTATATTGATCAAAGTACGCCTCACAAATACCAGGTGGACTTGATTTTGCCATGTAGATATTTCCTCTGTTTTCCTCTAGTTTCGCGGGGACCTGCACTGATTAATGTTAGTCTCTGCCTTAACTATAACACCTGATATCCAAAGCAAACATGTAAATGAGAAGAATTATAATATTTTAAGTCATATTATGTGGTAACCTTAGAAAGCCAATGAACACTATTAGACGAATGAACAAAGTGAAGGCTTCTGCTAGGAAAGAGTCTTGTGTAAAAAGAACCCGGGACTCCGGATATAAAACAATTATCCCCCAGTGCATCTTCTTTTCCATTTGTAAGACTCGGAGAGGATGGTTTTACAATTTTGAATATCGTATTGAAATCGTTATCTGGAAGATCATTCAGATACACTTGAAATTCTGGTACCGTAAGATCTTTCTGCTGACATACTGCACGAACATTGTCAATTATCGTGGTAACAACCAATAAGGAGTTGGGACCTGAAGCGCAACCCAAGTTGTCACACCTTGATTTTTAGGGTTCTAGATCTAAGATAACTTGTAAAGAAAGAAGACAGAAAATGCAAAACAAACTAAGGAAAAGAAATATTCATTTTTCATTTCTGCCATACCTGCCAGGTGGCACAATTACAACCATAGACTCAATCATAAGGTTATAATAGTAACTACAGCCTTACTAACACTTAAAACAAATAAATAACAAATCCAACAGCCAATAGGAATAAATAATGCAAAACGTGACACAAGTCAGCAAACGTAAAGCACTGTGGAAATCCATTGATAGCAAAAACATTGACGGAGTTCTCCAAAACTTTGCTGGATCTCAGTAACGAAGCTTTCTGCACAAAAATATATATATATATATTTTTTAAATTAGCATGAAACTTATTGACAAAGTACTCAATGGTATAGGCTTCGTGTGTTCGAGGAAAGACCTGAAAGCTTGAGTTCTTAGCATAACTAGATTCCCCAGCACCAGCATTCATATGTAGAACATTTTTCGCCATAATTTCAGTTGTTTCGTCTCTGTTTGGATATGAAAATATGGAGTAAATGTTTTTAAGTACGAACAATCTCTCTTTGAACTATACACCTATAAATAGTAGCTCGTTCACTACCTTCTACAAAGGAATCCTTTTTAGTTTCATCGATAGAATTAATAATCCTGTAAATAAGATTTAAATACCGGACTTTGATGAGTTAGAAGAAATAGGATAAAGTACAAAGAGGTGGTGGAACTTTGACTGTCGTACGTATTAATTTAAGGGTTGAATTTTCAAAACAGCATTATTTAGGGTGATAAATAATGTAGGATTTTTTTCAAAAATATCCATTTGCAAATTTTTTTTAAAAAAAACGGTGTAACATTTGAAATGCAACTATTCCAAACTAAAATACAACTACTCTCAAGCAACCTGAATTGCAATTTTTATCGTATGTTTAAAAAAAGTTTGAAAATATAAACATGTTTGAAAATTTCCCTAAATAATAAGAGCATCAAAATCTAGGTATCTTCTAGGAATGACAATTTTTACCGACCCGATGGATACCCGATCCATACTGACCCGATTGGATCTTACCGAACCCGAAAATTTGGGTTTGGGTTTGGGTTTAGGTTTATTTTTTAAACCCAAACTATTTTCGGGTCGGGTTTGGGTTTTGGTCTTACCGTACCGAACCTGACCCGAAAACCCGAAACCCGTTTCAAACGTGATCGAACCCGAAACCCGAATCAAAATAATATATATTTTATTATATATTATATATGATTATATATATATTTTATATATTATATATAATTATATAAATTTTTCGGGTTTCGGTAAAACCCGAACCCGATTGAAACCCGACGGGTTCGGGTTCGGGTTTAGTATTTCGGGTTCGGGTTCGATTTATATTTTCGGGTTCGCGTTCGGGTTTGACCAAACCTGTGCGGACCCGACCCGATGCCATCACTATCTTCTAGTCATCCTCAAGTTTGATGCCCTCTTGTCCTGGACTCTAGAGTTTGATACATAGTAAAATCATATGGATATGATAATCACTGGTGTATTGCATCGCACATTGTTTGTCTCAAATGGAAAGAAGTTAACAATAATATTTTAAGGGCATTATATTTTAATATTCTTGTACCCTGCGAAACTAATACTTTTATCTTGCTAAAATATTGTCATTGACCGGAGAAATATGCTGTCAAACAAAGTAGTAATAACGTGTGTGTATTAGGACAAAATGAAAATTTTGGAATCATTCAGTAAGTATATATATATAATATATTCTGCCAATCTGTTAATGAACATTTTTGTTTGTTTTGACAAGAAGGAAATCGTGTTTGTTGTTTGTCTGTTTCTCCGATGTATGTGGGTACAGAATGACAAAATTTGAATATAGATTAGGGAAATGTTATTTTCAAAACTTTTTTTTATTATTAGAACTGGATTTGTAGCATATGCCCCCTTACATTCATAAAGTGGTGCTAGAAATAGTTCCGGAAGTAAAAAAAGAGCTCCGGAAATTAAAAAAGGGTAATATGTTCCTATAGTTAACTTTAGGAAATTCTCCTAAAGTTAACCATTAAGATTGTGACACATATGCACAATCAATAATGCCCCCTGCGGGACCCTTTTAAATAAGAAAAGAAATCCATCCAAACTAGCTAGTTTTAATGGGTTAACTTTAGAAAATTTGCTATAGTTAACTATAGGACCATTTTTCTCATTAAAAAAAGGGCTCTATACAGTATACATTAATGAGTAGATGAAAGATATTTGCAGTTGGGTTCTTTAAGCACAGTATAGCTTTAGGACATCCACAGGTATTAGCTGCAAGTAGAGGTGGCCAAACGGCCGTGCCGTGCGGGCTGTGCCAGTTTGGCCACGGGTCGTGCTGGCTGAAACCGGGCACGGGCACGCACGCACGGGTTGGACGTGCCGTGCCGTGTCTTCGAAAATATAGCCCGTGGATGGCACACGAGTTACGCGGTTCGGCGGGTTTTTTTTTTTTTTTTTTTAAGGAAAATTCGAAGGTCTATTAAAAAATTGTACATAAAATTTGAATTTTTTTTTGTTAATTTAATATTTGTTTTTAATATTTTCAAAATATGAAATATTTGGAATTAAAATGTTTCGATTTTACAAATGGTGTGAGAGGACTCCTCTAAAAAAAATGGAACAAACCGCATTAAACATGTTTACAAAATTACAGACAAATAAATTCTAAAATATAAAATAAATCTAAAAATATAACATAATACAAATTCTAGACACTATTCTTCTATTTGTTCGGCCCCCGAATCTGATGAAGTATCCGAGGCTAAAAACCGTATTTATTGTTATTTACTTTTTATATTCTCAAAATATGAAATTATTTAGAATTTGTAACTTTTTTCATTTAATTTTATTTCATATTAAAATATATCGAATTTTCAAGAATATAAGATTATATGAATTCTATTAATTAAAATATTTTATTAATTAAAAATATTTTACAAATGGTACAAATCGCATTAAACATGTTTACAAAAAATAAAATCTAAAATCTAAAATAAATCTAAAAATACTAGATTAGTGTTTTTTTGTGCTAAATAATAGATCAGTGTTCTATTGACCAGAGATGAGACAACGTGCTTTTGGCGTACCAAACTTGCATGCCGAACGTGCCGTGCTATTTTTTTTTTTTTTCATTTTCACGTGCTTCGACGTGCCGTGCTGAACGAAGTACGGTTCACACATATCCGACTCGTGCACGGCTCGTTGACGTTGACGTCCTAAACGGGCTGGCTCGTTATTCGTACTGTAACGGGCCGAACGGTTTATTAGACGATTTATTCACGTGCGTGCCGGACCCTGCGAAACTAATACTTTTATCTTGCTAAAATATTGTCATTGACCGGAGAAATATGCTATCAAACAAAGTAGTAATAACGTGTGTGTATTAGGACAAAATGAAAATTTTGGAATCATTCAGTAAGTATATATATATAATATATTCTGCCAATCTGTTAATGAACATTTTTGTTTGTTTTGACAAGAAGGAAATCGTGTTTGTTGTTTGTCTGTTTCTCCGATGTGTGTGGGTACAGAAAAAATTTGAATACAGATTAGGGAAATGTTATTTTCAAAACTTTTTTTTTTATTTTGAGAACTGGATTTGTAGCATATGCCCCCTTACATTCATAAAGTGGTGCTAGAAATAGTTCCGGAAGTAAAAAAAAGAGCTCCGGAAATTAAAAAAAAAGAGCTCTATACAGTATACATTAATGAGTAGATGAAAGATATTTGCAGTTGGGTTCTTTAAGCACAGTATAGCTTTAGGACATCCACTGGTATTAGCTGCAAGATCCAAATCATGATTAGTCTCTTAATCTTTGTCCGTGTATATTTTATTTTTACGATGTTGCTTTCTATTCGTATTCATATATACATGGAGTACCAGTTAATGTGATAATTATGAGTACAAATGCACTCATATTTGAAAATTGTGAATTAAGTGTTTCCTTTGCAAAAGTTAGAAATTAATTCAGCCACTGGTATACAAAAGTTCGTCTAAGTATTTTAAGTATTTAAACAATGGGCAAACAGCTTTTGTTGGCACTTGAGCTTTTTTTTCATTACATCTTTACACTGTATTGTACTAAATCTATCAACATTGATGTAGGCTTGTGCTCATGAGAACTGCAATGACGGGTGATTTGTAAGGTCATACCCGTAATTTCGATGCAAAACAGTAATAATTATATGAATACAAATCACTAGGTGATTTGCATTAAATCACCAGTTCCCAATGTTCAAATTCAAATTTGATTCTCATTAAAATCGAAACTCTCTATCAAGTTCAATTTATGTCCCTATACATTTACCTTTTTTTTTTTTTTTTTTTTTGCTAGTTGAACACACACACCCAATACTCCCACTGGAATCGAACCCTCGACCTCCTTATTACCGGAGGAGAGGGGTATCCACTCCACCAATTGGGGAGGACGCATAAAGTATCACCTACTAACAAATGAACCAGGTATAATTAAGCCTTTCCTTCAATTATAAAGAACAGCCAAAAACCGGACTTCTTTCTAATTATAAAACAGCATTATAATTATAAAAGTAGGGTTTAACCTTTCCGTCAATCCTCCCTATCCAGGTATAAGCAATTCTTAAACAAAAGTCTCAGCCAAAAACCGGACTTCTTTCTCCTTTTTTCCTTTACTTTTAGCTTTCCGCGGCAAAAAAAAAAAAAAAAAAAAACTTTTAGCTTGGGCACACAGCATAACAAAAAACAGTAAAAAAAATTTAGTATGAAGTTACAGGGAGAGCAAGATAAAGAAGTGTTCAAAAAGTAGTAACTTAAGTTTTTTAGTCTCGAATAATTAAAATTTAAAATATAAGAGAGTATGTAAAATGTACTGGTCTCACTAATTTCAAGAATAAACAGTAGCACTTGTCCTCTTATGAAGCAGACGTGGGCTTGACCTTCTCTCTCAGGAATTGCAAGATGTGTTCTCGTTTCCAGTTGTCCACCCTGCACAGAGAAATACCAAGGGCTGGGTTTTATACAAATTACAGAAATTTTAAGAAATTGAGTATCAAGGTTCTGCTAGTGTAAGTGGACCACATAGTAATTCCTTGCGTACAAAAGCATCGAAATTGATGTAGATTAATATCACAAAAAAGATGAATTTCAGAAACTCACCAGTTTTAGAACAGTCAGACTGCATGCATAAATCAAGAGGCATGTATTGTTTAACTTAACTACAGTTCTATCCAGTAATGAATTTGGATTTGCTCAGAGCCACCTTTTATCGCCGTACAAATTTTACAGTAGTAGTTCATGTCCGCAGAAGACAAAACAAATCAAATTTTAGATGATTGAAGATGCGTCATTTTCAAATTTGAGATGCAGTCATGCATAGCGCATCTCTTAGTAAGTAACTTTGTTATGGATTAATTGTGTGAAATTGGTTACTTAAATGTGTCAATGTCTGCATGATCCTATATTTGTTTTGTACAATTATACTTGGTCATATGTTATTTGCAATAGTTTCTTATGCACAATGATACTCGAACTTGCAAAAAAATTGCTGGACCCACTTCTAAATTCTTGTAATTTTGTTGTTGAAGGTAACAAAACAATGTGAATTACTACTTTTTATTTAGGGAGGGGCCTTCTATGTTTTGTAATGATAAACATGACAAGTGCAACATGGTCTAACAAGAAAAACAAAGTTTTCCAAATGAATTTGGATGGATGTAGTACATTTTATAATCTATTTGGTACTCCAGTTACCCCATTGTTGCCTAAAACCAAACCAAACCAAACATATCCAGTATATCCCGCTCAGAGCTGGGTCTGGGGAGGGTAGGTTGTACGCAGACCATATCCCCACTTTTAGAGCAGGGAGGCTGTTTCCGTGAAGACCCTCGGCTGAGTGCACGACATACACAGAGTGTGGTAAATACAACGGAAAAGAAACGGAAATGGACAATGACATACCTGAGGCCCATGGCGTTCTCCACATGAGGCATACATACATGTGAGGATTTATGGTACTCCTAACTTGATGCGCTCCACCCACACGACAAATCCCGCACAGAGATAACACCGCGCCAAGCTCCCTGCAACTGCAAAACCGGAAAACAGAAGATATTAAAAATGAGAAGTGAGAACGCTACAGCCGAACTTCTAAAAAATGGCTCAAAATACCCCATTGTTGCCTGTCGATACTATATTCTATACTCCCTCTGTCTCAAAATATTTTTCCTGTTTACTAGTGGACACGTATGCCAATGCATATTTTTCATCATTAATATCTTTAATTTCGTATTAGTTTTAAATATAAAAATTTCACTGTATTAAAGTACTCACAAATACGAATCAAACAAAATCACTCATGACTATATTTTATTTTATAAATTATGCGTAAATTAATAGTCAATCACTAACAATGAACGGTGTTCAAAAGTCAAAACGAGAAAGGTTTTTTGAGACGGAGGGAGTACTATCTATACTAATCTATACTGATATATAATAAGCAAACTTGAGATCTTTTCTAGTCGGTAGAAATCTGGGATAGTAGCTGCAGCTGTGCAGAATTTGACAATGTTACCCATTGGAATTTGGAGTCCCAAATAGTTTATATATGTATTATATTGTGTTAAATAACTACTGAATGCTGTAGATCTGAGCTTTGCTTTCCTAGATAAATCTCTTCAGCTGGGCACCCAAAACCCATGGAGGCATGCTCCACAATAGATGGGCTGCACCTTTGTAAGTGGTAGAAAAGGCAGGGGAATTATTAGGTATCTGGCATTTTCAAAGAACTCTCGCAAGAGAACTTCGAAATTAACACAAGAAATTATCAATATATTAGAACTCTGATCAAAATACAAGCTAGCTGAAGTACCTTTTTATAAACCCTAAACTACTTTCCTAAATTAAGTCAAACTCTAAATGGTAATAGAAAACTGTAGATTATTATCCCAAATTACAAACTTAATTTATTAAACTATTTAATCAGCTTCCAGAGTCGTCTATATTGTAATTTCTTTAGCCATACCGTGAAGAACATTCAATAAAGGCATGTAAGGGGTTAGGAAGATTCTGCCCTGACATTTAGTGAGGGTATCTGCAAAGTTACGGGACTAGAGAAAGAAAGAAATGATTGAAGAAAATCCAAGAGTTTCACTTATATTATTATTCACTAAGATGATGCTTATGAACCTGATATAGAGATTCTAGGACTTGCCAACTGACAACAGCTGTCATGATCTTATATGATTAAGGAAACATTTTAGGAATTTTTTGAGTAAAACAATCTAGATTTCAGCAATCTTTTTTTTGTTGTACTTGTTTATTATGAGATGGCAAGGTCCATCCAAATCGGATATCTTCATCGGCTGTTAGTGTTAAGACTTAAGAGGGGAGCAATTCTTCTCACAGATAGTTCTGACTTTTGACTGAGCTGAGTTATGCATCATCACTTGGATCAGGAGATAAATGGATGAATTTTTTTGAAAGCGAACAACAAAATTTTTACGTGGATAGATTGGAAGTTTTGGCCTTGGTTCCACGAGAAATTCGGGTGGTTCTTCCACCCGGGATTGTAAGTAGGAGAGAGGGTCATTTTTTTGAAACATGGCATTGACTTGTTGAAAGTCTTGGGGACTTTGCACCCCTTGATTCGGGTGTAAAGACATGTGTGAGGGGCCACTATGAGTTTCTAAAGCCTCGAGTCTCCTAGTAAGGGTGGCTAGCTTGGAATCGGTTGCAATATTATTTCCAATTGAATGCAAACCCCTAGATGTACTAGATGACTCGTTAGATTTATTCGGTTCCCTAGTGGACTCCCACAACATCGTCTTTTCAGCTAATTCTTCGAAAAATTCCCACCTTCGTCCTCATCTTCTCCATGAATTTGCCTTGACACATTGACTCCAACAAGGCAGTTGTTTGAATATCTAAGGATTCGTAAACTATGTTGCAAAGTCTCCATTTTTCTATTCCGTGGTGGGGGCATTGTGATAAAAGACTTTTGAAACGATCAAATAATTTCCAAAAAGACTCATTTTCTTTTTGATGAAATTGATTTATCTCGTTGGTGATCCTTGTAGTCTTGTGATTTGGAAAATATTTTTTAAGAAACATTACCACAAATCCTTCCCACGTGGAAATAGAATTAACGGGGAGACTATACAACCATTTCTTAGAATTTTCTTTCAAAGCGAAGTTGATGAGTCTAAGCCTAATAGAGTCCTCGGTGAGTTGTTGGATTTTTTACAATGTGCAAACCTCCTCGAATTCATGAAGAAAAAGATACGAGTCCTCACCCTCACTCCCGGTAAATTTAGGTAACATACTAATGTGGTGAGCTTTGATTTCAAAATTATTACCATTTACGGGAGGAAGAGTGATACACGAGGGTTGAGCGGAACGGGTGGGATAGCAACGGTCCTTAAGAGACATGGCCATGGTTACTACTGGTTCGGAATTATCTAAAGACTCGGAATTAGATGAGGAAGAAATCTCGAATGATCTCACTAGTCTAGCATAATTATTCCTAATCCAAGTAGTTCGCATAAACCACGAAAGGAAACACGTAGCAAATAAGTGCGAAAAATTTAAACACACAAAAGAAAGGGTGAAAAAATCAAAAGAAAAAGTCTAACCCTAGGGTTCCTTAATAAATAAACTAGACCTTGCTCCTAACTGTAAGGACCACCAAAAACTCGGTAAATCAGAAATTATTCGGACCGATTTGGCCAGGTAGGTACAAGCATTGCCAAGAGGCTAAACACCAGCCTAGACACCAAATCTTAATTGTCCAGGTAAGCTTTCGCTTGCCTAGACACCAAAAAGTCGGAATAATTAGTGATTACTTCGTTTCTTAGGTACCTTCCTAATTGAGCGCGAAATTCCTAGGGGCAAACGTCTAATTAATTTTATTAAGGCTTGGGTATGCAAAATGAGGAATTAATTGTTTTGGGCTAAGGAAAGAGTGATGAAATCCCTTCCCTTATCTTTTGAGTGGTTTTTGCCCTTAAAATTTATTTACAAATGATGCAACAAATAGTGAGATATAAAAAGGCTATATACATTTATGGATGCTCTACACTACGTGTCCTAATTTAAAGAAAAGAAGAATTTAACGTACCTTTGGGTTCTCCAGCGATCACCACAATTATAAGGTACGAAAAATTAAAAACAAGAAAATAAAAATCTAGATAATGTGCCCTAAGTGATTAAATGCATGATGCAACAATTATGTAATTTCTAACTAATTTTTTTGGATTTTAATTTTCAATTTTTTTGTGATTTTTGATTCTTTTTTTGATTTTTTTTGTGATTTTCTAAAATAATAAAAAGGCGAAAAGAGAGAAATACGGGTTACCGAAGCACGCTTCCAAAAATTTCCATTTTGTTCCAAGCTTCGAGAGGAGATTCCCGAAATTCCAAACTTTCCTAAAAGAAACGAAACAAAAATAAGACAAGTAAAAACTAATCCGAAAAATTAAAAATCAAGGCGCGAAAAATAAATAATCCCCGGCAGCGGTGCCAAAAACTTGATATGCTAAAATAAATGATAATTAAAATCGCAAGCGCACGATCTCGTTTTAATATTTATGATTCATTCCACAAAGACTAATTTTATTCGCAAACCTTAATTTTTAATTTAATCGAACTGGAACAAATGGATTTTGGATGATTTTGATTTTACTAATTAATTTCTAAAAGAAAAATTTTAACTATTTATTAAAAGAAAATTAAATCTATTCTAATTTTAATCTAACTAATTAAAAGTGAAAACAATAAAAACTAAATTATCTAAAAATATTAAGTTCGAATTAAAACAAGATTTTATTCTAAAAATAAAATTATTTACAGAAATGTTTTAGGAAAAATTTTGACATGAGGTATATTTGAAAAATCAACTAGCCACGAAAATCATAATTCGGCAAAAACCAACAGCAAACGGAACTTTCGACATCAACTCGATCGAGACTCAGTAACGACTCACAGATCACAGTAACTCAGCACTAATCGACAACGAACGCTAACTACGAAAAAGAAACTCGGCAAAAAAAAAAATCAACTCACAACTCGAAACATAATCAAATTAGAAATCAGAAACAAAATCAACTTAGAAACGAAATCAAAATGCTGAAAGGAAGCAACAAACTCGATTACAAAACAAAGTGAACTTAGCCACAAAACCTCACAACTCGGTTAACTAATGAATGGACAACTCGAAAACAGACTCAACCAGCAACGACTCAGCATAACTCCTTGAATTCAACACTAAGAAAAAATGACTGCAGAAACAAAAACTCAGCTGCAAACGAAACCTCAGACACGAAACTTGACAAAAAACTCAAAAAAAAATGCAGCATAGAACAAGAGCTTTAATTACAATGTGGACTCAGACTCAGCATAACAGAAGAATAACAGCAAAAACCACATAACAGTATTCTTGACAGAAAAACTCGAAACACTCGCAATAAAATGAGACAGCCACGGACTCGAACATTACTCGGCAACTCAGAAACTATTCATAAAATTCGTATCAAAATGAAAACGAAGAACATAACAGGGGAAATAAAAACTAAGGAGAAGAAGAAAGGGAAAGGGGATTGCAAAGGAAAGAAAGGGAGAAGGCTGGGGATTGATGGGTTCATGAAGCAAGATAAGGGGAGGGAAGGATTTTTAAAACAAAAATGAAGAAGAATCAAAAGAATTGGGTTTGGTGGATTGGATCGAAGGGGAATAAAGGAGAAAACAGGGGAAGAGGGTGCTGGGTTTTGATTTCAGAAAACTAAAAATAGGGAAATTAAATTACCACGAATTAAACAAAAACAAAGAAACAGAAATACGTATAAAAAAAATTTAAGCTAATTTTTTTGTCTTTTTTTTATAGCTAAAAATGAAAATAAAGAAATTTAAGTATGAAATTAAAGTTACACTAAGGAAATTAAAAAAAGGATACAAACCCACAATAAAATTGAGATTTAAAGGGGCTCAAATTAAAAATTATAACTAAGAACAAGAAAATAAATTCGTTAATTTCAACCCCAAGTGGTTAGCATTTCGCTACTTTGTCCACTCAACGGATTTACGAAAATAATGAAGCAAGATAATATAAATGAAAGAACAAGACAAGAAATTAAAGGAAATGAAATTGCATTAAAATAAAAGAGAGTGTTTACAAGATTTAAAACTAACAAAAAACAAGAAATTAAACTACAAAGGGGGGTGAGGGGGTATTTATAGGATAGGAATTAGGGTTAAGGGGGGTGTTGGGTTAATCCCCACCATACATTTGTGGTGTGTGGTGGTGAAATCCTAGCCATTGAAGTATTCCTTCCCCATTAAGATTTGGTTGGTTAGATCTTGGCCATACACTTCTTTAATGTGTTGGAATGATCTCCACCTTCCACTTGTCTTGGAATATTCCTTTTGCTCCAAGCTCTTAATTCTTTTCCTTCTTTCATTTTTGGTTCTTTTTCTTCCTCTTTTTCCCTTTCTTGCTCTTTATTTCTTTATTTTGTCATTTCTTTATTTATTCACGAATTTCCTGAAATGCAACAAAATAAATTGTTAAAATACGGGTTCAAGCAATAAATTGATAATAAAAATATGCAAAAATATGCACTTATCAGATACAATAGTCAAGGGTGTATAACTCGTGGGTTTTTTAAAAGTTTTTTGTTAGCAAAAGATCTTTCTAGTGAGCAAGGACTACAATACAGTGGATAGTGGTAAGTAAAAAATTAGATGTGTATGTTTGAATTGATTAGTTTGTGAAAGCTTGCTTCATTTTGGTGGTGATACATTCATAATATTTGAAGTTGCTTCATTGTGTTGATGATATATATATATATATATATATATATATATATATATATATATATATATACTTTATATGCTAAGGTTTTGGGGGAATCCTCTTTTAAAAGAACTAGCGTTCTACCCGTGCTATGCACCGAACAACAAAATTGATTAATTAATTAATATAAATATATTATTTTAGTTATTATTTAGAAAAAATTATTCATTAAATGTAATTAATTTACGTATAAATAATTATTCTTCAATATATACCAATTGTATTAATATTAATATTATCAAACAATTACCATAACATTCACATCCCCAGCTGAAACGTTCTAAGTCCCACTTTATTGTTTTTACTTAATTTTGTTTTTCATTTGATTTCTCTCATTTTTTAAAATCTTTCTACCAAGTTCATAAGTTTTTTATCCATATTTTAAGTTTTGTTCTTTTGAAAATTTAGAATTATTTAAATGTGCAGTACTTTGGGTTTCTAGAATTTTTATCATATTCATTCAGTCAAAAATGTGTATGGGTCACGATCAATTTTCAAATACATAGTAAAAATTCATAAACATTTATTCCCACAACCGTTATAAATCATTTGATAGTCTCTCAAAAAAGGGTTGCATGTTTCAACAATATGAGAAATGATCTCTATAGTGCAATCCATTAAACGAACGTAATTATGACAAAGGAAACTATCGTCTAATCTAGTCTCCTATGTATTCGTTCAATGTCGTTTTTAGAAATTGTATGTTTTTTATTAGTGAATTGATTTACAGTAGAAAAATAAAAATTATCAATCAACCAAACCTATCCAATATATCATGTTCTTAGAGTAAGATATGACTGTTAGAATTTATGGTGATTGCCCTCAGCTTATTTTTAATGACAACATAAAATGTGAAATCAATATCGAAACCCGATGCATAAATAATATAATACCATTGATAAGTGGATTTATTATCCACTAGGAACGCTTCATTTCGGCTTAAATTGGTGTCTTGACCTTATGTATGTCGTGTTTTTGATCCGTTTTAATGGGTTTGTGTAGGTTACTAACTTGAGGTTGGAAGATATAAATTGCATATTTTATGGTGGATTTGAGTTCAAGAAGTGAAGAATGACAATTTGCAAAAGAAACGAAGGAAAAAGGAGTTAAAACGAAGAAAATCAGCCAAAATCAACTTCCGGTAGAAGCCACAAGCACAGCCAGCGCCAGAATAGTGTAGATGGGCGCAGTCAGCGCTACCAGCCGCTGGGAAAATTTCTGATTCACTGTTTCGGCCATATCTTGAGTTCTACAAGTCCGTTTTGGACGATCTTACAGTCCACGCGAAGCTAACGAGATTCTCTTTCATTCTAAAGTCATCCAGATGTCAAAACACAACTGGAACGGCCCAAAAATACTGAAGAAGAGTCAGTTACTAATTTTCCTTCAAAACAGAATCAGTTTAGGAAACGTATTGGTAGTTTCTTGCTGGAAAAGACTCCTATGGCCTATATAAACACATCTTACCATCATGAAACAACCAACAACCTACATAACACAGAGTGAGAGACGAGAGACAGAGATTCAGAGTTGGAAAATGATTCCTACGCTCGTGACAAGCGACGGAGATCTAGATCTACTTCATATCTCTTCTAATTAGGGGATACTCTTGGATGTTTTTGGGATTTGTTTTCTTATCTTATTACTCTAGCATTATTATTTTAATTCAGACTTTGTTATTTATCATGCTTTCATCAGATCCCATGATGACAAGCGGTTCGATTATGAACTAATCGTTGTCATGGGATTCTAACGGATTTATTTATGGAGCTTTAGTATTTTGATGCTTTAAAGATCTGTGTGTGGTGTATATTAATATCCTCGTATGGTTATGATTAATTGTTAGATGCGTAACTAACATATAATCTGTTAATCTCTTGTGAAGCGAGAGTGGATCTTGAGATTTAGAACTTGCCATGCTAGCATAGGTTCATGATTGTTATCAACATGATTCGTAGCGTAATTTGAACTATCTTATGATGCCCTGTGTGATCTTTATGGATAACTTGCACTTCAACCGTTATGTTTTCAAATCTTATAGAGATATAAGGTCTAAGCATAATTGGTGTCTATTCATCTTCTATATCTTTTGTGGATGTATGGGTAGTTTGGTATACGTATACTGAGAGGTAGCGTGTACTTGTTCCGTGTTGTCCGATCAGATATCAATACCATTGCACATAGTGATTAAAGGCATCAGATTCTAAGCAAAGTATTTAATGAAGTTAGGATCCCATGTTTATTCTCGTATAAGTAATTCGATTTAAATTCTCATTAGTTAATTAATTCTTAGTTTGTTAATTTGTTTTTAGTTAATCAACCCTCAAATTTGTTAATTGTCTTAGCAGTGAATAAAAACCATACATTGTTGCATAGGTGCATTAACTGAATTGAAACCTAAACCAGATCTCTATGGGAACGAATTCAACTTAATTCTATATTAATTGTGACCACGTACACTTGCGTGATTTAGTGCAAACAACCATCATTTGAAATTATAATATGTATTATTTTAGATGTAAGACATATAATTTATTTATTTTTATTCAAATATTTCATTGGAAATAGTCAAGATTAATTTTGTAAATAAAACTTCGATTTCTCAATCTAAAGTTTTATTGAAATATTTAAGATGCAAGTTTATTTGCTTTACATAAATTTTTCATATGTGTTGTATACGAAAAATAATTTTTAAAATAGTAGTTTTCTTTTACCCATAAATAGGGATGGCAAATCAATTCAAACTGATGGTACCCGATCTAAAATTCGAAATATTGGATATACCGAACCCAAATTTATGGATAAAGTTTGGATTTAAATTTTAAACTCAAAATAGTTTCGATTTGGATTTTGATTTTAGTTTACCGAACCGATAACCAATCTGATACATAAATAATATAATATCATAATTTGAAAGTATTATATGCAATATTTTAGATATAAGACATATAATTTATTTATTTTTATTTAAATATTTCATTAAAAATAGTCAAAACTAATTTAGTAATTACAACTTCTATTTCTCAATCTCAAATTTCGTTGAAATATTTAAGATGTAATTTTCTTTAATTTACATAAAATTTTAATTTGTGTTGTATACAAAGAATTATTTTTCAACATATTTGATATGGGCTAAAAATAAGCCCTAAAGACACATTTAATGTTGCACTAATTAGACCCAGCATGGTCCAAACGTGGGGCCCATTAATGAGGTCAGAATCCCTATTTTAATATTAATTTCGTAATTAATATTAAGGGAAATAAACAGCTCAGCAATAAGAGTTGGATAAGGATATTATTTCCATTAGACTTAGCCACCAAGGCATCCAATTCGATATGGAAACTGATTTCTACAAGGAATTGATCTGGAACCTTCCTCAGGGAGGTGACTTGCCCACCAAGTCTCCGAATCCTACCATAATTCTAAGGCTTCTCAGCCTATATAAAGGGCCTGACCCCTCACCTCAGAACTACGTTTTCTTGGCTTGATTCTCTAATATAGAGATACGTAGGCATTCTGTGAGGACCGTTTAAGTCTCGAACCCAGAAGCAGCCATTAAAGCACGAAGCTCACGAACCCTAGCATTAAATATACAAACCCCAGCCGCAATAATTTCAACCTAGTTTTTATTCCACAACATTTGGCACCGTCTGTGGGAAGACAACATCAACCATGGTTCAAACACGAAGAACAACACCAGTTGCAACTGAGGCCATACCTCTCAGATCTGCTCCACCCATCACCGAACAGGTTCCCCCAGCATCAGGGGCGATTTCCCAACAAGCTCCGCCAGCATCAGGGGCGATCACCCAATCTCAAGTTTCTCAACAATCAGGGGCGATCCCCCACGTTGAGAGTACATTACCTCCGATTACCCGTACAAGACGAGAAACCAATCCTCTTCAGATGGTGGTCTCTCCTCTTATTGATCTGAACAACCCATTGCATGGGGTCCAGATCCACACTACAGATCTCCCCGTGAGTACTAACCCGACATACGGGCTGCCTAATTATCCTCCTATCCAAGGGACAGGCCCAAGTGGTCACGCTTTGCAGATCCGAGATCGAGAGTATCACGATTATTCGGGTCCTTATACTGATGAAACCTCCTCCGACGATGAGGATGATGACGGTGATGAAGCCCCGAGGAGGTGACGTGCTAGTAGAGAACCTCGAAGGAGGACTCAAGACATCCGTGATGGACAATCTTTGACAACTGCTGAAAGGATCAAGGCTTATGAGGCCGAGATCTTAAAATTGAAGGAAGATATGGCAAGAGAACAAGCTAGGCTAAATCAAACTCAGCCTCCTCCAACTGCAGGAAGGATTCCCATCATTGATTTGGAGAGGTCTTCAAGGAGACAAAGAAGGGCTGATGCCTCATTCGGAAGAACAACCACAAGGATGGAAATTCCCAAGGGAAACCCCAAAGATCTGATGCCTCTCGGAGATCCTGATGATCCAACACCCCCGTTCACCGAGGAAGTGATGAATGCTCACATCTCTAGGAAGTTTAAGATGCCTACAATAAAGGCTTATGATGGAACGGGTGATCCCGCAAACCATGTGAGAACATTCTCGAACGCACTGCTGTTGCAGCCTGCTAGTGACGCTCTCAAGTGTAGGGCGTTCCCTCAAACCCTGTCGGGTATGGCTCAAAGGTGGTACAGCCGTTTACCTTCAAATTCGATTGGATCTTTTAAGGAATTGAGCACTGCTTTTATCAGCCAATTCATTAGTGGAAGAGTTCATGAGAAGAGCTCTGCGTCTCTTATGTATGTGGTACAAGGAAAGAATGAAAATCTAAGGGATTACCTTAAGCGATTCACTAAGGAGACTCTAAATATCACTGACTTGGAGAATAAGGTGGCCATGGTAGCCCTGGAGCACGGAACCACTGACCTCTTCTTTAAAAGGTCATTAGCGAAGCATCCCCCAGAAAATATGGCTGAGCTCCAACGAAGGGCTGATAAGTATATTAAAGCTGAGGATAGCTTGAAGAAAGAAACCACCGTAGGTGGAGGAGGAGGTAACAATGACTCCAAGAAGCGAAAGCAAGACCAAGACTATGATGATCAAGAGTATGATGTTAGGGACAAGTATCCCCAAACTAGCGAGGACTCCGACTCTGCCCCTAAGAAGAACCAAGGGTCAAGGTTCACTGAGTATGCAAGGTTGAATACTCCTAGGAGTCGAATCTTGTTGGACATTGAGAATGATAAGGATTTTAGATGGCCGAAGCCACTCAGGGGTGATCCCGCAAAGAGAAACCAGAATCAGTATTGCAGATTCCATAGAGACGTGGGGCATGACACTGACGATTGCAAGCAACTCAAAGATGAGATCGAGTTTTTGATCCGTAGAGGGAAGCTGAGACACTTCACTAAGGGTGAAGACCGTTATAATCAGAGAAGAGACTATAATAGAAGGGATGACGATCAAGATTGCAACCCACAGCCCCGAGGGCCAGTAATCAACATGATCTCAGGAGGCCCGACTGCGGCCGGGACAACTAGGAACTCTCGAAAGGCTTATGCCCGAGAGGTGTTGCACATCGTGGGAGAGGCCCCGAAGCGTGCAAAAACTAAGGTAGCAGTTAGTTTTGATGACTCAGACTTGGAAGGGGTGAAGTTCCCCCATGACGACCCATTGGTCATAACTCCTGTGATTGGAAACTCGGAGGTGAAGCGAGTCTTGATAGACAATGGAGCTTCCGTTGACATTCTGTTTCATGATGCGTTTGCGAAGATGGGATACACTGATTCTCAGTTGACCCCCAATAACATGCCTATATACGGGTTTAACGGAGTGGAGTCCAACGTTGAAGGGACTATTCAGCTACCCGTGACTATTGGGCAGGAGCCTAAAGAGGCCACTCATATGTTGAACTTCCTGGTAATCAAGGCGGATTCAACGTACAACGCTATCCTTGGAAGGACTGGACTTCATGCATTCAAGGCTGTTGCCTCAACCTATCATGTGAAGATCAAGTTCCCTACCAGGAATGGTGTTGGAGAACATAAAGGTGATCAGAAGATGGCACGAAGCTGTTATGTAGCCTCGTTAAGGCCTGATGGAGTCGGGGGGCAGGTCCTTCCGGTTGAAGACATGGATGTCCACAGTGGTAAGGAACACAAAGAAAGGTCAGCAGAGGACATCACACAGAAGCCTCGGACAGCCATTGAGGCTAAGGCGTTAACTGACTTTGTGGTTGAGTGTACCATTGGCAACCAAGAAGTTGGGGGACAGGAGGTAGTACCCCGAGCAGGAAGTGAACTGCAGAATAAGAATGAAGAGAAGAAGGAATATTGGATGCTCTATTTTGATGGGGCATCAAAAACAAAAAGCTCTATTTTCATGGGGCGTCAAAAACAAAACCCAGTGGTGCAGGTTAAGTTCTGCAAAGCCCCGATGGGTTCACACTCGAGTATGCCTTGAAGTTGGACTTCCAAACAACCTACAACGAGGCGGAGTATGAAGATCTGATAGCCGACCTTAGACTGACAAGAGCCCTGAGGGTCAAGAACCTGAAAGTCTGTGGAGACTCAAAGTTGGTAGTCTCACAAGTCAATGGAGACTTTGAGGTTAGAGAAAAGAATATGGCCAAATACTTGAGGATTGTGAAAGCTGCGATAGCCCAGTTAGATGAGTGCCAGGTATATCCCAAGGGAGGAGAATACAAAGGTCAATGCCTTATCTCAATTCAAGGGTCGAGACCCATTCTGGGAGCGTCTACTTCCAAGTCCTGAAGACCCCCACCATCGATTCGAAGTTGGTGGCACCGTTTGATGTAGGAAGCTGTCAGATAGACCCTATCAAAGCTCATCTTAAGACTGGTTGGCTCCTTGATATTTCCTGAAAGCACGGAAACTGTTAATGAGAGTGTTGAGATAAGAAGTCCTTTACAATTCCACACTTGAGGTCTTGAACTTCAAATCTCAAAATTCAAGCCTTGATGGCCAACAAGGTTATCTGCCTCCAAACGAACCTGACAAGAGGCATCACGCTACTTAAAACCTAGCCAAGGTTCTACAAGTATAAGAAGAAGGTTGGAAACCTAGAAGTAAGATAGAGGGTTGACAACTAGCCAAGGCACACCAGACTTGAAGTCAAGTGCTCAGTGGCAAGTGAACTTCTTGAACGATCAACCGAGAAGCAAGACCCCCACTATATGAAGCAAGAGGGCAAAAACTAAGGGACTCCATCATTTCAACATCTTAGAATGAGAGTTAAAGGTTGAATGGTTGATGATAACCAACAACCACGAATGAATTCTCGTTTTCGAATCAAGGACTCAACAAACGAATTAAGGCCCTGAAGGTCACGAAAGCTAAGAAACGGGTCGTTTCAAGGTTCTGCAGGAATCTCAAAAATTCGAAAATAATAAGGCTGAGAGCCCGACAAAAACCAAAGAAACGGTCCACAAATAAAAATTGGCCCAAAGGATAGGAGCCTAGAACACCAACGCCCAAGAAGCTAAATCTCCTAGGCGTTGGATCAAATAAAGCCTCCTTGGCGGGGATACCCACGCCAAGGCTGGAGTAACAAATGAAGGGTATTAAAGTACCCACGCCAAGAAGACTTAAAATCATAAGACAAGGTATCACAAAGTGCCTCCTTGGCGGGGGTACCCACGCCAAGGTTGTACGAATTGAGGGTGAAAAAATACCCACGGTCAGGAAGCCATATCTCCTAAACGTGGTTGGCAAAAACATCTCCTAGGCGGGGATACCCACGCCTAGAGTGGTTGTACAAATGAAGGCATGAAATACCCACGCCCAGGAGACCAACTTCCTTGGCGTGCCTAAGGAGAAGGTCTCCTTGGCGGGGGTACCCACGCCCAGAATAAATTTTGAAAATTGAAGGCATGAAATACCCACGCCCAGGAGACCAACTTCCTTGGCGTGCCTAAGGAGAAGGTCTCCTTGGCGGGGGTACCCACGCCCAGGGCTCCTCTTCGAACGACAAGCCATTTTTCAGAAATTAAAAAAGGAATAAAATCCTTAAAAATTCTGAAAATAGGCTAGAAGTGATGATAAAATGGGTAAAAATACCTATTAAAAAAAATGTTTGAATAATTTATAAAATTATTTCTAAGGCATGAGGCCCAACATTTTATTTTTGGTAAAAATTATCGAAAATAAAATGTATAAAACCTGATGGTTTAAAAAAAAAAACAAAAAACAAAAAAAAAACAAAAAACAAAACAAAAAAAAAAGGTCACCCACGCCACCCCAGGCTTTTCTCCTGGGCGTGGCACCCAAATACTCCTTCTAGGCGGTGGTACCCCCGCCCAGGGTGTACCACAAGATGAATGGTTGAATTGCCAAACTGCAATTTGATACCCCAAGTTCTATCTACTTTACAAAAAGGACCCTGCACTTCACAATTTGACAGAATAAATACCTGTTGGTACATTAAAAATTCCTAAATTATTAGGAATAGTACATTAAAAATTCCTAAATTATTAGGAATAATTAAGGAAATACCCATGGGTACATAAAAATTCCTAAATTATTAGGAATAATTAAGGAAAATACCTGTTGGTACATAAAAATTTCTAAATTATTAGGAAAAATTACGAAAAATACCTGTTGGTACATAAAAATTCCTAAATTATTAGGAATAATTAAGGAAAATACCTGTGGGTACATAAAAATTCCTAAATTATTAGGAATAATTAAGGAAAATACCTGTTGGTACATAAAAATTCCTAAATTATTAGGAAAAATTACGGAAAATACCTGTGGGTACATAAAAATTCCTAAATTATTAGGAATAATTAAGGAAAATACCTGTTGGTACATAAAAATTCCTAAATTATTAGGAAAAATTACGGAAAATACCTGTGGGTACATAAAAATTCCTAAATTATTAGGAATAATTAAGGAAAATACCTGTTGGTACACAAAAATTCCTAAATTATTAGGAAAAATTAAGGAAAATACCTACTGGTACATAAAAATTCCTAAATTATTAGAAATAATTTAGAAAAACACCTGGGGGTACATTAAAAATTCCTAAATTATTAGGAATAATTTAGAAAAATACCTGTTGGTACATAAAAATTCCTAAATTATTAGGAATAATTAAGGAAAATACCCGTGGGTACATAAAAATTTCTAAATTATTAGGAATAATTAAGGAAAATACCTGTTGGTACATAAAAATTCTTAAAAAATTACGAAAAATACCTGTGAGTACATAAAAATTCCTAAAATATTAGGAAAAGTACAGAAAAATACGAGGAAAATTATAGAAATATTTTCTTGACAAATTGAGCAATAATTTATGCTAATAATGCATAAAAGCTATATAAAAGTGCCGAAATTGCTAAAAGCAAGCACAAGTTAAAGCCTCGAATAAGGCAAATCGTCGTAAATGTGTAGGTCGCTCCACACTTTACAATCAAGACGATACTCGTGAAACACTAGTGTAAACCAAAATTCCCATATAAGGGTAGGAAAATTAAGAAGTCCCAGGTAAGGGATAAAAACGATCCCGAGTCTCGATTAAGGCAAATATAACTTCTACGAAAACCTGATCAGTTTTCCTAGAAGTTGGGGGGCAAATGATATGGGCTAAAAATAAGCCCTAAAGACACATTTAATGTTGCACTAATTAGACCCAGCATGGTCCAAACGTGGGGCCCATTAATGAGGTCAGAATCCCTATTTTAATATTAATTTCGTAATTAATATTAAGGGAAATAAACAGCTCAGCAATAAGAGTTGGATAAGGATATTATTTCCATTAGACTTAGCCACCAAGGCATCCAATTCGATATGGAAACTGATTTCTACAAGGAATTGATCTGGAACCTTCCTCAGGGAGGTGACTTGCCCACCAAGTCTCCGAATCCTACCATAATTCTAAGGCTTCTCAGCCTATATAAAGGGCCTGACCCCTCACCTCAGAACTACGTTTTCTTGGCTTGATTCTCTAATATAGAGATACGTAGGCATTCTGTGAGGACCGTTTAAGTCTCGAACGCAGAAGCAGCCATTAAAGCACGAAGCTCACGAACCCTAGCATTAAATATACAAACCCCAGCCGCAATAATTTCAACCTAGTTTTTATTCCACAACAATATTTTAAACTTTACTTAGTATGTCAATTTGTACAATATGTTACATTTGACTTTAATCATTTTAATTTTTAATTATTTTATAAATATAATTAATATTGTTTACATTTAGCAATTATTTTGAATTTGACTACATAATTACTAATTTTGGATACCCGAAAAAACCAAATCTTATTTGAAACCCAACGGATTTAGTTTTGGATATTGAGTTTTGGATTTGAATTTATTTTTAAAACCCGAAAATATTTGGATATGGATTTAGATTTTACAAAATTCGGATCGAACCCAATTCATTGTCATTCCTTTGCATAAAATAAGACAATTGAAAATGAGTATCATCTATCTTTTTTCTATTTGACTAACATGTTAAAATAGAAAACTATACATGAAACTAAAATCAAATGTCTAATATATAAACATGTAATGATGTATTATATATGTGTCCTTGTAATTTAGTTATCAGGTTAAAAAACATGAAATTCATTTTTCTTTAAGTGTGAGTATATGTTTCTGACATATATTAGAAGAAAGCGCTTAAGTAAACCTGACAAATCGTTTGTGTTGTGTACATTAATGCCGAGTATTTTTTGAGGTATTGCATTAAAATGACATGAAATTTTTTTGTGCACCCAAAATTCGAACATAAAACGCTACTAAACTACATTAAATTTTTTTCTATAAGAAACGAAAATAATACACGAAAAGAAAAAAATATGACAATTACATGTAATGTTACTCTCTACCCAAATTATCAAAGTATGTTCCTATATAACTGAAAACAATAATGAAATGCTATAAAACAAAATTAAGAGTAGAGTACATAAAATGAAATCATAATTTTTTTATTGGCTAACTACATCTAACTCCATACCTGGGTAGACTCAGGTATTTTAATAAAGAATTAGAATTGTTAAATAACCATGATTTGCATAATAGGAATGGAATGTTAAATAAACAAAATTTTAAAAGAATATGATTGGTCTTTTAATTTAGGAGTGGTCTCTGATTTATCCTAAAATAATTCATAATTTTTTGTTTGGTTAACTATATAATAACTATACATGGATAGACTCGGGTATTATAATAAAAGAAAGATGTTTTGATATAAGAAAAGTATAATTAATGAAGACAAAGATGAATTATTTTAGTTGTTTTTCGAGATTGGTTTTAGCACAGCGGGGGGAGGTGTGTTGGTCTTGATTGCGAGGATTGCATGGTATAATAATTAAATTATATCGATTAATTATATTATATAAAAAAAATTGAATTGATTAACTTAAATTCTAGCTTAAAACCCGTGCGATGCACGAATTTCTTTTAATATTAAATGCTTTTTTTTATTGATTTGAATTAATTTTTTTAAAATATAAATTTTGGTGGCTTAAATTTTTCGAATAAGATGATTTGATAATAATTATATAAATGTTATTCATGATAATTCTATAAAAGAAGGAATTTTAGTTAGAAAATATTGAAAAGGTGATAAATTTTAGTTTGAAAATGTAATCGGTTAATTATAAGTAATTACAAAATTTTTTTTATTTTAATAAATGTTAGATATTGATTCAAGTGATGATCAGGATCTGGACTGTTACTGATCAGATACTGATGCTGACGTCATCAATAATACAACGCCAGTATTGGGCCGTCATCAGTATTGAAGTTGATCAGGATTACGAGAAGATTTACATCAGTCCAGAGTTCAAGGAAGATTGATTTGTCGGTTCCTAATTTATAGGAATGCAGCTATCATTCTAGATATGTACTAAGAGACGTATGTAATTGATTTGATATATCTTGTAATTGATAGTGCAGCTGTGTACACTATATAAATACAGTTTAGGTTTTACATTATGTAATAGCTTACACGAGTTATCTTGTAACCTAGCAGCTCTCAAGAACATAAGAATTTCTTGAGAGAGTTTGTAACAGTTTTATATCAGAATTAATAAAGCTGTTATTTATTCATACTTGTGTTATTGTTTCTGTTTAAGTCGAAAATCCTATATAATTGTATTCAACCCCCCTTCTACAATTGTTAATTACTGGGCAACAATTGGTATCAGAGCAAACTGATTATCTACAATCAGAAACGATCTTAAGATGTCGACAAGCAAGTATGAAAATATCAAAATCCCTTTTCTCAAAAAGGCTGAATACCCCACATGGAGGGTAAAGATGTTGATGTATCTGGAGGCAACAAATCCTAACTATCTTGATCGAATATATGATGGTCCATATATTCCTAAGAGACTGGTTGCTAGAACAGATACTATACATGAGCACTATGTTCAGAAGACAAAGGCTGAATGGACTCCTGAGGAAAAGGCTGAAGTACTCAGAGATGCAAAGGTGAAGAACATTCTTCATAATAGTTTTGATGCTGTCATGTCAAACAGAGTGATAGCATGCAAAACTGCTAAGGAGATCTGGGAAACTTTGGAAACCCAATGCCAGGGCACTGAAGCTATCAAAAGAAATAGAAGGGCTCTGTTGATTCAAGAGTATGAACAATTTGATGCAAAATCTGATGAAAGCCTCACTGATCTGTATGTTAGATTTCTGACATTATTGAATAATCTATCTCTGGTGGGTAAAGAGTATGATCCTGAAGACTCTAACACCAAGTTTCTTAGAGCTTTGCCTGAGGAGTGGGATACTCAAACCTCAATCATTAGGCATCAGTATGATCTTAATGTTGTTTCTCTTGATGAAGTTTATGGAATGCTGACAACCCATGATCTTGAGGTTCAACAAAGGAAGAATAAGAAAACCAGAAAAGCAAAGGCTTTTGCTTTGAATGTTGAATCAAGATCAAAAGGAAAAGCTGTGGAGGTTTTTAGAAGGAGAAGTAGAGTTGCTGAGTCCAATACTGATGACTCATCATCATATCCTAATGCCAATCCTGATACTGATACTGATGATGACTCTACTGATTCGGACATGATGGAAATGGTTGCTATGATAGTCAAAGGCTTCAAGAAGATGAAGTTCAGAAAGGCTAGAAGAAAAGGAAACTTTCAGAAGAAACCTGCCAATACTGACAAGAACAGGTACAAGAAGAATGAAAGCAAAGGCAGCAAGTTTGACAAGTCAAAAGTCAAATGCTACAAATGTGATGGAATGGGTCATTTTGCAACTGAATGCAAAAAGGCTAAGACCAAAGCTCTTATCTCATCAAGCAAGGATTGGATGGACTCTTCCTCAGAATCTGAAGAGGAAAAAGTGAACTATGCATTAATGGCAAATGTGGATGAGACTGCTGCTTTTGAAAATAAGGTACCTGAAATTGTCTTTGATTTTGATACTGATAATGTTTCTAAGTTAATATCTTTCTTAAAGTCTCTGCATATTAGCTTTAGAAGTCAATCTCTTAAAAATGCTAGAATAATATCTGAGATGACAGAAATGTCTAAAAGAAATGATCATCTAGAAGCTGAGTAACTCTTTATGCAAGAAGTACAAAATGAATGTGAAAAGGCTAAGCACATGAAGCTAGAAATGGAGTTTAAATGTACTGCACTTGAAAAGGAACTTAATGATGATAATGAGAAACTCAAAACCTGGACACACTCTGGAAAGAAAACACATGATATTATCACAAATAAGAACTGGAAAGAGTGTATAGGTTATAAACCAGAGGACAAGAAAAAGAATAAGGGTAAAGTTGTTACTGCTAAAACAACAGAACCAGGAAGAGTTGTAATAGATGAGTCAACAAATCCAAAAACCTATAGACATGTTACAGATAGAACAAAGACCAAATTAAAACCTGTTAATTATGTGTATCCAGAAAATTCCAAATCTACTTTAGAAAAGGGATCTACTTCTACACAAAATTCAGAGACTAAGTCTGTCAAAAATATAGGTCTTTTGTCTAAGAAACAACTCAGAAACAAAATCTGTGAAGTGATAGATAGAGAGAAAACCACTACTGCTAAGAGAAACAGGAATGGTAAAGTTGAAATAAACAAAGAGAACAATTATAAGTATATTCCAATTGCACCAAGAAAAACATGCTTTAATTGTGGTAACTCTAATCATCTTGCTATTGATTGAAGGAGGAGTAAAAAGAAGGCTACTGTATTTCCTAAGTCTGACATTAGGAATAGATCAGTATTTTATAAACCATAGAATCCTTGTTTTCACTGTGGCAGTAAATGGCATTCTATCTATACATGTGAAGAATACCATAGTTTGTACTACAACTATTATGATCCCTTGCCAAAGTTTAATAAAAGTGCAAATTCTGGTAAAACAAAGAGTCTGAATACTAAGCATGCATCTGTTAATTCTAATAATGACAAAGCAAATTTTGATGGACTTAAATCTGACAGAACTGCTTTTGTTAAAAAGACTTCTGCTGCTAAAAGTATTAAATTGCATGCAAAAAGAACCCAACAAGTGTGGGTTCTTAAAAATTCTAAATGAGTTCTTTGTGTTTCTGATTGCAGGGTAAAAAGAAAAATG
Source organism: Saposhnikovia divaricata (assembly GCA_036435485.1). Taxonomy (NCBI): domain Eukaryota; kingdom Viridiplantae; phylum Streptophyta; class Magnoliopsida; order Apiales; family Apiaceae; genus Saposhnikovia; species Saposhnikovia divaricata. The sequence continues at coordinate 214,390,004 of CM071599.1, forward strand.
TGTTAGTCATGGATAGTGGATGCTCTGTGCACATGATTGGAAATAAAACCTTGCTATCAGAATTTGGGGAGAAAGCTGACCCAACAGTGTCTTATGGAGATGGCAACATTGGACAAACTTTGGGATATGGCAATTTAATCATTGGAAATGTCATCATTGAAAAAGTAGCTCTTGTGAAAGGACTCAGACACAATCTGCTTAGTGTTAGTCAAATCACAGACAGAGGTTATCATGTCAACTTCAATGATACTCACTTTGAAGTGATCAGTAAAACATCTGGAAGGATTGTTTTGACTGGTCAAAGACGTGGTAACATTTATGAAGCCAACGTCTACACCAATACTGATGGTCCCTCAACATGTCCCATCAGTAAAGCAACAGTAGATGAAAGTTGGAATTGGCACAAGAAGCTTTCTCATCTCAACTTCAACAACATCAATGAGTTTGTTAAGAAAGATTTGGTCAGAGGATTACCAAAAGCATTGTATACTCCAGATGGACTCTGTGATGCTTGTCAGAAGGCTAAACAGAGAAGGACATCATTTAAGAGTAAATCTGAATCCTCAATTGATGAACCATATCACATGCTACACCTTGACTTGTTTGGACCTGTCAACATTATGTCCATCAGTAAGAAAAGGTATACTCTAGTTATTGTTGATGATTATACTAGATTTACCTGGGTGTATTTTCTGCACAGAAAAGATGAAACGGCTGAGATACTTTTGGACCATGTAAGACTGATTGAGACTGGCACAAAGTACAAAGTCAAGATTCTAAGAAGTGATAATGGGACTGAATTTAAGAATTCAGTAATGGAAGAGTTTTGCAAGTACAAAGGAATAGTTCAACAATTCTCTGCTCCAGGCACACCCCATCAAAATGGAGTAGTTGAAAGAAAGAATAGAACTCTTATTGAAGCTGGCCGAACAATGTTGGAGGAAGCTAAACTACCGACATATTTCTGGGCAGAAGCAGTCAACACAGCATGTTATACTCAGAACATTACTTTGATCAACAGACATGGTGTCACTCCTTATCAAATGATTAAAGAGAAGAAGCCAAGTCTGAAACATCTACATGTGTTTGGCTGCAAGTGCTTTGTTCTTAGACCTCATCCTGAACAGCTAGGGAAATTTGAAACTAAAGCCGATGAGGGCATTTTTATTGGCTATCCAACATCAAGAGCCTTTAAAGTCTATAATCTAAGAACAAGGACAGTCATGGAGTCTATCAATGTTTCTTTTGATGATAAAAAGATAACAGGTATTACTGAAGACTCACATGACAGCTTTATCTTTGCAAATGAAGCAACCAAGAATTCTGATGAAGTATTGTCAGATACTGATACTCTGTCAGATCCTGACGATCAACCAATTCCTGATGAAACATAAGTTACTGATAATGCAAATGTTGAGGGGGAACAACAGCAAAATACCATCAGTACTGAACCAACTCAAACATCAGGAGGAGATTCATCAGAAACAAATTCAAGTGATAATCTTGACAGCACTTCAGGAGGAGATAGCACTATCTCAGGGGGAGCTTCTAATAATTCTAGTTCATTTAAAGATAACACCAATCTAGGGGGAGCATCCAATTCAAGAAATGATTTACCATCAGCAAGGAAATGGACCAAAAACCATACTCCTGATTTAATTATTGGGAATCCTGATGCAGGTGTTAAAACCAGAAGTGCAACACAACATGAATGCCTCTATAATAACTTTCTGTAAAAGGAGGAGCCTAAGAAAGTTGAAGATGCACTCAAGGATGCTGATTGGGTTACAGCAATGCAAGAAGAACTAAATGAATTTGAAAGAAATGAAGTCTGGAAACTGGTACCAAGGCCAAAAGGTAGATCAATTGTTGGTACAAAGTGGGTGTTCAGAAACAAGACATATTCAGATGGCACTATTGTGAGGAATAAAGCTAGACTAGTTGCAAAGGGGTACTCTCAACAGGAAGGAATAGACTATGATGAGACTTTGCTCCTGTTGCAAGGCTAGAAGCCATCAGAATTTTTCTGGCATATGCAGCACATAAGAAGTTTAAAGTTTTCCAGATGTTAAAAGTGCTTTTCTAAATGGAGAATTGGAAGAGGAGGTATATGTTGAACAACATCCTAGCTTCATTGATCCTAAATATCCAAATCATGTCTATAGATTGGATAAAGCACTTTATGGACTAAAGCAAGCTCCAAGAGCCTGGTATGAAACTCTGGCTCAATTCTTACTGGAAAGTGGTTTCAAAAGAGGTACGATTGATTAAACCTTGTTTTACTTGAATCATGGTAAGGACTTGCTATTAGTTCAGATTTATGTTGATGATATCATTTTTGGGTCAACTAACTCCAAACTATGTGAGAAGTTTTCAAAGCTAATGCAGTCTAGATATCATATGAGCATGATGGGAGAAATGAGCTATTTCTTGGGTCTGCAAGTTAAACAGACTGATGATGGAATTTTTATCAATCAGTCAAAGTACACAAAGAATTTACTGAAAAAGTTTAACATGCAAGACAGCTCTACAGCTTCAACTCCTATATATAGCTACAACTAAAAAACTTGATCATGATCAAGGCACTGAAGTAGATGTAACTAACTACAGAGGTATGATTGGCTCACTTTTGTATCTAACAGCTAGTAGACCAAATATCATGTATGCAACCTGTCTATGTGCAAGATTTCAGGCAAACCCCAAAGAACCACATCTCATTGTTGTTAAGAGGATTTTCAGATACTTGAAAGGCACTCCATCTCTTGGCCTTTGGTATGCTAGAGAGTCTGATTTTAATCTATGTGGTTACTCAGATGCTGATTTTGCAGGATGCAAAATAGAGAGGAAAAGTACTTTAGGCAGTTGTCAGTTTCTTGGAGGAAGACTAGTTTCTTGGTTTAGTAAAAAGCAAAAGTCTATATCAACTGCAGAAGCTGAGTACATAGCTGCTGGAAGCTGTTGTGCTCAGATCATGTGGATGAGGAATCAGCTAATGGACTATGGTTTGTCATATTCAAAAATACCTATTTATTGTGATAACCAAAGTGCTATTGTTATGACAGGAAATCCAGTCCAGCATTCTCTTACTAAGCATATCAGTATCAGATATCATTTCATAAGAGAACAAGTATTGGAAGGGACAATCGAACTTCACTTTGTTCCTACTGATCAACAGCTAGCTGATATATTCACCAAGCCACTTCCTGAATCTACTTTTACAAAATTGGTGAATGAATTGGGAATGGTAAACTATGAGACTTTCTAAGAACAAGGGGAGACCAAATACTGATGACTGTCAGATCCTGATGCATGTCGAATACTGACAAAAAGTCAATCCTGACTCTAGTCAAACATCAGATCCTGATCAACGGTTTGACTATCAGTATAATTTGTATAGTTCAAGTATTCCCTAATTATTCTATTCCTGATTTGACTGTAGTTATTGTTAATGAACTTGTTACTTATATGATTACTTTAATTAGTTTTCATATTTAAATTCTCTGATTTGATACTTTAAAAGAACAGTTCATAAACATAAAAAAAATTGCAGAAAACATTGAATAAGATTAGAGAAACAGGATTCTTCATTGATAATAAGAAAGAGATTACATGCAAATATTACATCTTTTTGTTCTCTCTATCTACTAATCTATTCAACAGGAAAATAAAATGTGAAGTCCAAACCACTCCATTGCTAGCAGCCATCCCAGATCCCATTTTTCCCACTTTGTTTGGGAGGAAGTTGAAGGGATAAGGTTATTTTTGCTGACATATTCCTTAACAATGGTTGGTGGTGTTGGATGAGGATGCCTTAGAGGAAAGCCATGTTAATGTTGCTTGGAGAGCAGCATCGATGTCGATCACTCTTACAGGCCTTTCTCTTTCTATTTCTTCAAGACTGGCATCCATCTGCAGCCACAAAGTTTCAAGCTGCCTTTCCAAGTCAAAGGCATCAAACTCTTCACGAGTGTAACTGAAGACATCTCTCTTCTCTACGAGATGAAGATTCTTTTCTTTGATGGTAAGTTTTAACATTGTTTAAAGGTGTGTTGTTTGAAAGGTTTTTGAATTGTGGGAGAGAATAATGGGTTAAAGGGATAGTGGACGAGTCTCTGAGTGTTAAATAGAGATGGGAGAGTAATGGAGTCAAGAAACGCTTCGTATTCTGGTTTGATGGTACCAGGTATTTTAAGATAGTGATATTTGGTTTTATAATTAAATATCTTATTGCAATATTTTTGATCACTATCAAAAATGTATTTCTTGAAAATACGAGCACGTGTGTTTCACGCATTGATACATATAAATACACAGAGTAAGACGTGTCGCGTGCAGTTCACACCACTCTCTCACGTAATTTGGTCCACTACTTATTTTGCACAAATTGATTACTGACACCTGTCTTTGAGAAACCATTAAATTGTCTAAAATCAATTCAGTTTACTAATTGATTCAGTATTCTCAAACTCTATCAGTATTGCCTTTTCTCTATATCTCTGTGCGACATAAATCCTAACTGCTCAAAATCACAATCTCTCTCACTATCACAACAAAAATGGCTAATTCATCGTTTGTCAACAATAAGGTTGTTATCAATGGTGTCACTTTTGCTCCTAACAACTATGTTGCTATTCTTGACCATAAGGAATTAACGAATGAATTTCACATCATTCAGGATTTCTTGGCGTCTAGTCCGATTAAGTATGCTTTAACGGCACCCGCCAAAGTTTCTTTCAAGTGTGTAATGCAGGTTTGGAACACCGCAGTATTTGGTGTGTGTGAACCTTCAGGAAGGCCTAATCTGTCTTTTACATACAATGGAGTTACACATCATGTCACTCCAGAAGTGGTTGTTGAAGCTCTACAATTACCCCCTCTCAATGGTAAGACTCCAGCAACAATTCCTGATGCTTCTTTGTTGGAGTTTGCTACGAGTTTGGGTTATAATGGACAACCAAGAAAGTTTGGAGAGCTATACAGAACCAAGCTTAAGAAGGAATGGAATTTCTTCTTTGATACTATCAGTAGGTGCTTCTTGAACTTTGATGCACTACCAACTGCTTCAGTTCACATTGGGTACTCTCTAATCCATGATACTGTTTTTTATTATGGGTCTTTTATTTTGAGAGCATTAAGTGCTAGAAAAGCAGATAAATGTGGCTATGTCTGTTTTATTAGATTTTTTCAATTAATATTCTCTCACTTATGTCCCAATGTTGAGTTTGAAAATGATACAGTTTTGTCTATCTTCAAGATTTCTGAAAATAATATCAAATCTTTGGTCAAATCTGATAAGGAAAATGGTTTTGAGGGAAATCCTTACATTCCTGATGGGGTCTGACTTCTCTTGAAAAAGAGATTGCCTGCACTTTATGGCCCAGCTACAAGTGCTATGGGACAGGACCAAACACATTCTGTTCCTGACACAAGCACACATCACAAACAGTTACCTAAACAGTCAACCACCTCTGATGTTTCTTAAAAGACATTAGTTGTAAAAGAAAAGAAATCAGCTAGATCTGATGTGTCTAGAAGATAATCAGGATCAAAGGATTTCTCCACTCCAAACCTCTCTAAAAAGAAGTCACAAGGAGGTGAACAAGGGGGTCTGACTGATAAGTCTTTGCTTAAGGCTGGAGCATCTACAGAAACAGGTGGAAAGCGAAAGTTTTTGCAACAGGTTTCAGATTCTAATTCTGGTGATGATATATTACCTATATCTACAATCATGAGGAAAAAGAAAGTTGCTGCTCCGGTTGCTGCTGAATTGGTTAAGCCTGAAAAACCAAGGAAAAGAAGAAGATTAATCAAAACGAGCAAATATTTCATTCCTCTGGCTAAGCAGAAACCAACTGAGACTACAGGATCTATTGCTGATGTTTCTGTCAATCCTGACGAATCATCAGTTCTTGACACAACTACCAATCCTAATATCTCTACTCCTGATGCATCACCTGTAAAGACTGTTGAGATTTCTGATTCTCCAGCACCTGCTTCTCCAAAACGAAGAATAATTGAGATGTCTGTGGAGGAAGCAAATGCAATTGCAGCTAATTTAGGTCTTGCACCATCACCCATTTTAGTGCAAAGACAAACTGCAGTAAGAGTTTTTCATCGACAGAAGAAATAGAGGATAACATCACCTCTGAAAGGATCAAGCCCGCAAGAACCTGAACTTCAAAGGAGTTCAGCAGCTATTGCAGATCCAGTCCCACAAGAACCACTCACTCAAAGTGTGAGTGCAGACATTTCTAAATGAATGGTCCCACAAGAACCACTTTCTCAAAGGGAAGGTGAAGACAAGAACATTCCTACCACACAAGAACCATCTTCTCAAAGTGAAGATGCAGGCAACATCACATCAGCACAGGAGTTTCCTTACACTGCTCAAGGGATTTCTGAAATTGACTTTGATTTAGCTCAATCCCTGGCAGAAAAAGCTGCTCATGAATTGCACATTGCTGAGTGTGATAGATTGATTCAAGACAATGCATTTGAGGGAAACACACAAGAACCTTTGACTCAAAGTGTTGAAGCAGATTCAGAACCTCATACTACACAAGAACCATCAGTAGCAAATACTGTTGCAAGTCATCCTCCAGTTGCAGGTGTCAATCCTCATGCTAATATTTCTGATTCGAATATTCCATTGCTCATTGAACCACTTTCTTCAAGACCAATGGAATCTATCTCAACTTCATCAGGTAATACTTCTATCTCTGATCCTTTTATTACTGGAAGTATGATTACAGATAGACCTGAGACAAAGGATGCCTCTATTTGTATGACTTCAGTCCACTCTTCTCAGCCACCTATTATTTCTTTAAATTTGTTGAGCCAGAACCTTTCTTGTGAGAATGAGAGTAAACAATTAGAGAAAAAGAAGAGTGAAGAGAGGCAGTCTCCTGAATTGGCAAAAGGAGAGGTAGAACAGAGTGAGAAGTTTCCAACTTCTAGTGAGGTAGAAGTTACAATTGACAGTAACTTAGGAAATATTGTGAGAAGTGATGAGATCAATTTAAAAGATCAGAGAGATGTAGGAATTATTTCTGTTCTTGATTCAGGTTATCAGGATACACCAGCTCCATCTGGTGTTGATTTGAAATTGAAAGGAGTAATGAATCCTGATGACAATGTGGATGATATAATTCCTGATGCTCAGAATAGCTCAGATGATGAGGAGGATGATGATAATTCTGATGATGAAGATACTGATGCAGCTCAGCTAAAGGCAGTGATGAAAGCAAGTCTAGGATCTACTCATGGGTCCTCAAGCAAATTTATGGAAAGCAAAGCTACAGAAGGTACAGTTGCACATACAGGAAGTTAAGTACATCCTGAGATCCTTCATGATACTGGAACTGGAGAAAATGCTGAACGTTTTTGCCATTATGAATGGGATCGCAGCTGGGCTACTCCTAAAGATTCTATTTCCTTTGAAAATGCTCAAGGTCATGCCTACTCTGTTGCTAGAAATCTGCCTGCTGATTCTCCTCTACAAGATGTTGTCAAAATATCTACTATTCTTTCCAAAGGTCTTCAATCTGAGATCAATTCTGTCAAGGACCTTCATCAACATACTCGAGCTGAGTACCTGGGCAAGTTTGAAATATCTGCTTCTAGTGCTCAAGTTCGAATTCTCACAAAGGAGGTTGAGAAAACAAACAAGAGAATTGATTCGCTTGAAGGTAAAGTTGACAACATTGAAGCCTCTCTCCAACTTATTCTATCTTTATTGACTGATTCTGATGTCAAAAAGGGGGAGAAGGTAATCAAAACAAAATGCACACCTAATCCAGTAAGAAAGGATGATGATACCTCTGGAAATGATGGTGGTGCTCAGTCACATGAACTAGGAACCTCTGGTGCTGCTTTGGTAACAAAGAGACGTGTGTCTCAAACTCAAACCAAGCAGTCCACTCATGTTTCTAGGTCTGAAAAGAAAACAGTGCGAACGATGGTGCAGTCTGAAATTCTGACAGAGGAACAATCTCAATTATCTAGTTAGAAACAATTACTTCCAACAATTCCTGAAAGAGATGAGGATTTGTTCATTGCTGAGATAGAAGATGCACCACATCTCTTTAAAAAGATTACTTCCAAGTCAGGTGAAAGTGAAATTGTATTTCACAATGATATTAAAGTTCAACAACATCATGCTAGGAAAGCACTGGCTTTGATCTCTGCAGAGAATTCTAACATGAGTACTCAAGAGATCTTAAAAGAACAAAAAAAGATTCTTGAGGGAATTGCTCAACAGAAAGATACTCCTACTGTAAGTAGAGGAAGAGGCAGGGGAGGTAAAAGCAGAGGAAGAGGAAGAAAGCTTGTTCAGAAAAATACAAGACAAACAAGGTCTAGTGGAATTATAATTGAGGAAATAACTGAAGATCCTCAGAAAGCACAGAAGAAGAAATCTCCACTACTTCTTGAAATAATTCCAGATAACAAATTCAATTTGCCTGAAGAAGTTGTTGATGAAACACCACAATTAACTAGAAGAGGTATGGTTACTGTGAGAGCACAAAATGTCGCTGGTGAAATTACTCAGTTTTCTATTCCTGATTCTGGTGAAGCTAAAATTTTGAAAGAACTTGATTTCATGATTCTTAGTGTTGTGGTTGAAATTCACAATTCGGAAGTTGATGAACAAGAGAAGGAGGCCAGAATAAAAGTGAGAGATATTGAAAGGAATGCAACTAGAGAGTACATGAAGAGAGTTTATAAATCTGATAGGTTGATATGGTATGACAAAAATAGACTTGTTCCAGGACATCAACAGGATTATACATCAGTAGTAGGAAAGAAAAGCAAGAAAGGGAAGGACAGAGTGTGCAATTATAGTGAACCAGTTGTTTTCAAATCCGCTAGACTGATTATTGGATCTTTACTGGTTGAGTTTGATGAACCTTTATTGATTGCTGGAGTTGAATCTGTTGAGTCTGCTAAATTTCCACCACTGTGGACAAGTATGCAATCGGGTTTGAAAAGTTTGGAACCTGGAACAAGAGGAGGCATTGGATTTCATGGTGCAAATGTTGTTTTTACAACACAAACTGATCGACATATTCTAGTTGACAAGATTGGTGATGAATTAACTGTTGCTCATCTTTGGAAACTTGAAGCTGTTACTATCGTTGCTGACTGTCATGCTGGAGCTAAGAAGGTAGAGACATTGTTGTACTTCATGAAGGACAAGACTGTCAAGAAAATTGCTATTCATGAGCTGCTGTGCAAATCTACAAAAGAATTGAAATATGTTCTTTATTTGCTCAAGAATAAAATTGTCAGTGCTACAGAAAGAGAAGTCTACAACAATTGATTTTCTATGATTCATACAACTATCAGACAAAGATTTTTGGATGGAGGAACTAGGTATGATGGCAAATATACTCCCATGTATTTGAATACAAGAGGTGAAGAAATTGAAATGGTGAAAGGTACTGCTATTAAAAAAGAGTATCTACGTTTGGAACAATTATCTCTTAATCCAGATGGGGAGGAGTTTGCTTATATACTGCTAGGTGACTTAGATCTTCCTAGAAGCTCAATTCAAAATCTCAAAGCAGCTATTTATCAGATTAATGAGGAAGATGAAGAACTCAACAATCTGAAGAAGAAATTGATTCTAATTCTTGAGAGCAAGGAAGAAGAGTTATTGACTAACTTCTTGAAGGTGAATCTTTTCTATCAAAGAATTTCTGAAACTGTTCCTGACGATTTCTAGGAGGAATTTTGTTTTGAGTTTTTGTGTAATAACCGCGAATTTTTGAATTAATTTTCCTACTCGATATTTAAAATTTTATTTAAGAGCGATGCACTAGTATATTTTTAATTAGTGCGTTGTTGTAAATTGTAATATTTATATATTCATATGGGCGTAAATATTATATTTACTTGCTATTCATTAAAATTAGGAAATTTAGGAAAAATAGAATTTTTATTTTGGGTCCAATTTATTTTAGGAAACGAAATTTAGAGTATCGTTTTAATTAGCCAACACGGGAGAAAACGGGATTATTATCGGATAGTGGAAAAAAAAACAATTATTTGGCACTATCATGGTCATTATTATGACATTTTAAATTGTTCCCCATATTCCATTTCTTTTTATTTAAATACTAATGTCACTAACTGATCAGTGGTCTCGTTATTATTACAAACGGGTGGACTTTGTTTTATAAAACTAAGACAGATCTTACTTCTATTTCATTCAAAACCAAAACCACAGAAGTATATTCATACACAAAACCGAATACAATTAGTAAGCACCCATCTTCTTTTTCCTGCAAAAGAAACCGATTTCAGACTCTCTTTTACAGTGAAAAATTCGACCATATACACTAATATACAGGGTAGGAGTTTAAGTTTTTCTTCTTTTCCTTTCTTTAATTTTGTTTTAATGGTGATGTCCGATTAGTATTTGTATTGTGTTGTTTTTGTTATGATTGTTGTTTGGTTTAACTGGTGGTGGGTGTTGTCGGAATCGTTGGAGGCCGGGGAGGGGGGTGTGCGAACAGCGAGAAGAGGGGAAGAGAGTGGTGGGAGTCGATGTTTGTGTGCGTGTTGTCGAGAAGGGGGAGGAAGTCGAGAGAGACGGGGATCGACGGAGAGAGAGATGTCGGAGAGATTGGGGTTGCGAGAGAGAGTGAGATAGTGATAGGAGATGTTGATGATTGTGGGTGTTGTTTTGTTGCTACCACAGTTGTTGTCGACTGTGAGTTATGGGTTTGTGATGGTTTGTTCGGAGTTGTGGTGGTGATAGAAAGGTGCGAGAGAGGGGGATAGGCGGAGGGATTGAGAGAGTCGAGAGGTAAGAGAGAAGTGAGGTCGTTGTTGTGCTAGAAGGGAAGAGTCGAGAGGAGGCGGGGGGGAAAGGGGCGGTGATGGTTGCCGGAGATATAAGGTGGAGGGAGAGATAGCGAGAGAGAAAGAGAAAGAGAAGAGAGAGAGAGAGAGAGAGAGAGAGAGAGGGGTTGCAGAGAGATTTAAACCGGGAGAGATAGAGGGAGGGATATCAGGCGAGAAAGAGAGGAATTTCCGGACGGCGGTGGTGGCGCGTGGGCCCCACGCGCCGTCGTGATTTTTCCCCCTCTGTGACTGTTTTATTCAGGGGATAAATAATAATAATAATATATATATATATATATATATATATATATATATATATATATATATATATATAGATTAATAAATATATATATATATATATATATATATATTAAATAATAATGAGTTAATTAATAAAAAGAGTGAATGTTTTAAAATTGGTTTATTATTTAAATTGTGAGAAATAAAAAAAGTGTTTAATAAAAATGGTGTAATTAATTATTAATTAGTTAAAAATAATTATTTTGTGATTTTTGGATAAAAATTAGAGATTTAATAATTTATCGATAAAATAGAGATTAATTGTGAATAAATAAAATTAAATATAGTTTTATTTTGGAAAGCGGATATTTAATATTTTCGGACCTTTTAATTAATCGGATCGAGTTAAATTATTTTAGAGATTATAATTGGAGTAATATTTAATTAATTACGAGAATAAAAGTGGATTGTTGAATTATTTTGTTTCGAGAATAAATAGAGGTTAATATTATTAATTTATTTATGAGATTTAAAAATGGAGTTATGTCGTTAATTTTCGTAACTCTATTTTCGTTTTAAGCCGGGTTCACGGATAATTCAAAATAGGATATATTTTCGAGATTTGATTCCTGAGTTCGAAGAGAGATTTATTTATCCGGGAATTATTTTCCGTTAATTATCGTAGAGATTTTTCGAGAGATATTTTTTTGTTTAAATATTATATTATCGGTTGAGAAATATTCTATTTTTGACGAAGCGCTCACGTATTTTTGGTTGCCATTTTTAGAGAATAAATTATGAGCCATAGACCGAAGCCGAGTTCACGGGTAGAGTAAAAAATTTATCTACACTTTTTTGCACATCGAGATCGAGGCAAGTTCATTCTTACCCTAACTCTTAGAGACTTGAATTTTTGTTTATATTATTTCATTCCTTATTTATTTTCAAGCTGACAATTATGAGATTCATTTGTTCTTTTGAGTATTATTTTCTCGTTGCGATATTTTGTTACTATTGAAATTTAGTTTCTTTTTGTGAATGATATCCTTTATAAGCGTGGAATTAATTTCGTTGCTTTCGGGTCGATCTCATTAATTCGAGACGACTATTATTATGATTCAGTGAAACTATTCTCATTTGTTCGAGATAGTTACATTTATTCTTTTCAGTCGGATTTATTGTACAAATTCGATAATAATTTTTGATTATCTTTTAATTGGTTCATCTTTCGAATCAACAAATATGAGTTATAAAAATTAGGATCGTTAGAGTTTGACTCGTTGATTAAGTGAAAAATATTATGTTTAAATGTTTATCCATTATGAATATTGTAAATATTCGAGAAGTACTATTTGTACAGTACGACTCCCAATTACATCATTTTAAAACTATTCTCACTATTTCGAGATGGTTGACTTTATTGTCATGGGTCGGCATCTTGTTCGTGTCAACCAATAGAATATTATTATTGAGAATTTACCTCAGTCCATTGTTCGGATTGGGGGAAGAATTATTTCAAGTTATCTGTACCCCAAATATTCGGGAATTCTGTATTCTACTGGTCAATTTTGGGCAAGAGGCCCATTATAGAGAAAGAGAGACTCGTGTACCGTTTTACGGACCCGAGGATAATTAGGCACTTTGTTGCCATGGTTGAATTGATAACCACTATGATGCTAGTATTCATACATATATATTATATTGTTGATATCGTATTGTAGCCGTGATCGGGCGAAGTGCGGTGTCATAGGAGGCCGGTATTCTTGGTCGGTTAGTTGATCGCCCCACCGAGATACCGAGAGGTGGAAGACCAGTTCATTCTTAAATCATGAGTTATCAGAGTTATATCAAATGAGTAATGAGTCTTTTAAGTAGTCTGTTTTGGAGTTGAGTTTTAAGCTTATCGGGTTTGATATTTTCAAGATGAATTTGAGCAAAATCATATTGTGATATCTGATATTAAAAATTTTGAGTATTTCTTTCGGTAAACCTTATTATATTTATATACCAAGCAAGAAGAGAACTTGCTGAGCACTATAGTTGCTCATTCTTGCTTTACAACATTTTGTTCAGCTGTCAAGACGGAGAGAGGCGAGACGTTCAGCCAGGGATACAGAGGCAAGGGGAAAGCGCAAGGCTATGGTGACAATAATTAGAAGATCCAGATGGAATCTTTATATTTCTACTTTTGTGAACTTTTGTAATATATTATTTCGAGATGTAACAAGTTGGATTGTACTATGTTGTGAAGACGATCTTGGACCTGCGGAGTGGGACATTTATGCTCCGTTGTAATAAAATTTGGTATTGTTATTGCGTTATCATATTGAGACAATGTGACGACCCGAGTCCCCGGTCAGGGTGGATTTCGGGGCGTTACATTTTGATATCACTGAATCAAGGAATTTGTGCTTTACTTCACAAAGTACAAATTGGGGGAGATTGTTAGATATTGATTCAAGTGATGATCAGGATCTGGACTGTTACTGATCAGATACTGATAATGACGTCATCAGTAATACAACGTCAGTATTGGGCTGTCATCAGTATTGAAGTTGATCGGGATTACGAGAAGATTTACATCAGTCCAGAGATCAAGGAAGATTGATTTGTCGGTTCCTGATTTATAGGAATGCAGCTATCATTCTAGATATGTACTAAGAGACGTATGTAATTGATTTGATATATCTTGTAATTGATAGTGCATCTGTGTACACTATATAAACACAGTTTAGGTTTTACATTATGTAATAGCTTACACGAGTTATCTTGTAACCTAACAGCTCTCAAGAACATAAGAATTTCTTGAGAGAGTTTGTAACAGTTTTATATCAGAATTAATAAAGCTGTTATTTATTCATACTTGTGTTATTATTTCTGTTTAAGTCGAAAATCCTATACAATTGTATTCAACCCCCCTTCTACAATTATTAATTGCTGGGCAACAATAAATATAATGCCAGTGATTTAATTGGAAAAAAAAAAGAGATCCTAGTTAGAGAAAATTAAAAAGGAAACATGTTTTAGGTTAAAAAGGTAATAGATTAGTATAGTAATTATAATTTAATTATGTTATTTTACTAAATAATATTGCTCGTAATGTTTTTAGAAAAGGTATTAATGTTGCCCGTGATATGTTTAGAAAAATAAGGATTTCAGTTAGAAAATATAGAAAAGATTATATATTTTACCTGAAAAAATTAATTGATTAATTATTAATATTAGAATATAGTTATTTTATTTTATTAAACAGAACCACCCATGATGTAATTGAAAAAGAGAGATTTTAGTTAGTGAAAATAGAAAAGGTAATGTGAAAATTAAAAAAGTGATATGTTTAAGGTGAAAAGGTAATTGATTAGTTTATAGTAATTATAATTTAATTTATGTTATTTTACTAATTAAATTGATCGTAGTGCTTTTCGAAATTAAGAAATTAATGTTGTCCGTGTACGGTTTAGTTGGAAAAAATAATCGGTAATTATTAGTATTATATTATTATTTTAATTTATTAAATAGAACCATCCGTGGTATAATTGGAAAAAGAAATATTTTTGTTACAGAAAAGAGAAAAGGTAACGTGTTTTGGTTGAAAAAAGTAATTGATTTGTTAATAGTAATTATAATTATGATATAATTATGTTATTTTATTAAGCAAAATTGATCGTAGTGTTTTTAAGAAAGGAGAAATTTTAGTTAGATAAAATATAAAAGATATTGTGTTTTACCTGAAAATGGAAATTAAATAGTTAGTGAAAAATAAGAAAGGTAATATATTTAATTTGAAAAAAGAAATTAATTAGTTAGTAAAAGAGATTTTATCTATAATTAAGTAAGGGTAAATGAGTAAAATCAATAGGTACCGTACCAACCAAACTTTTAATGTTTCGGTTTTTATATAACTAGCTTATAACCCGTGCAACGCACGGCTCTTTTTATAATATTTATAATTATATTAATTTTTTTAATATTTATATGCTATTAATTTACATATCAAATTGTTATTAAAAATGTATATAACATTTTACACGTTCAGTTTAATATTTGTGCTCTATCGTGAATTCTTAGAATTTGATTTGAACGATTTTACAGCTCACATGAAATTAACAAAATAATTTTTAATTTAGTAATGATTTAACAGTTATTTTCCAATTAAAACTATGCAGAGACAAAAAAGAGAAGAAGTTAACGTTTCTTTATGTTAAAAATTCTATTCGATTTATGAAATCTACTTATATTTCGTTTTGATTATCAAAATACGCGTCTTATTATTTGAAGATAGTTCAACTAACAACCAAAGTTTTAATAATAAGTGTAAGAATGCCTTTGCCCAAAACTTTGGTAGTCGGTAGTTTGGTCTTCAGCACGACAAAATAAATAAGAACCGTTTAATCATAAAATAAATAGATAAATAACGATGGATCTAGCATAAATAATATTATATTTTTTAACATGTAAACTAAAAAGTGTATTTATATTGAAATACGAAAAAGTGTACGTCAATGATTTAAATCATATAATTCTATTTTCTACATTGAATAGGATCATCAATGTTGGTCTTCTATACTGAATAGGATTAATGTAAAAATTCGTAAGTATATTTTCTCTTGAGATCCTGAGTGTTTCCATTTCGATAATAATTGTTAAATCATTACTAAATTAAAGATAATTTCGTGAGCTTCGCGTGGGCTGTTAAATCATCCAAATCTGATCTCTAGATCTCGAGATGGAGCCCAAATAGTAAATATGAACTTTTTTTCATATTAATAAAAAAATAAATAAAATTCAATTGTATCCTTTTCGAATTATATCCTTTTCATATTATAATTTTATTTTTAAAATTCAATTCTAATACGAACTTTTTTATTTATATCTTTTTTAGATTATAATTTCTTTTTAATATGATATAATCTTGATTGTCTATTTTTTAAAATATTAGATTCGACGGCTAAAATTATTTGGTAGCACAGTGACCAAATCAAAAGATCAAACCAAAATTATGGATAATACATCTTTTGCGCTTATTATATATAAGGATATAATCAGGATATAATATAATTCATCTTAATTTTATTATATAATAAGATATAATCAACTAATAACTACTATATATACGTATTTTTTCCTAAAAACAAGCATAGACAGATTAATTAATAAAAAAGAAGTAAATAAATTTATACAACCTTTTTTAATGATATCCCTTTTAGATTATAATTTTCTTTTTAATATGATATAATCTTGATCGTCTATTTTTAAAAATATTAGATTCAACGGTTGAGATTATTTTGGTAGTACAGTGATATACTTTTTAGATTATAATTTCCTTTTTAATATAATATAATCTTGATCATCTATTTTAAAGCAATATTAGATTCGACGGTTGAGATTATTTTGGTAGTACAGTGATATCCTTTTTATATTATAATTTCCTTTTTAATATGATATAATCTTGATCGTCTATTTTTATAATTATTAGATTCGACGGTTGAGATTATTTTGGCGGTACAGTGACCAAAATTGAGTGACCAAACCAAACTTATGGATAAGATCCCTCTTACGCTTATTATATATAAGGATATAATAGTATATTTAAAATTTAATAGAAGGAAAGTTGAAAAATGAATATTATTAATCTAAAATTTAGGGCAGCTAAGTAATAAATTTTTAACTAAATTTATAATTATATTGGGATGCTTAATTGCCTAGGCCCTGGTGCAAGTTTTGTCCGAATAGAGCTAATATCATTTCGTAGATAATATGATAAATAGCTAAGTAATTCTCTTTTAACTAAATTTTAGTTAAGTTTTTGATGAACAAAGTATAAGTATAAATTAAGTTAAATTAAAATAATAAATATTGAGTAGTTCAAAACTAAGTAAAAAATATATAATTAGTATCTCGCATGTGTTGTAAATTGGGGTATAACATATAAAAAATATATTTAAATCAAAATTATGCAAATATATAATTTCATGGAAAAAATGGAATTGATGATTCTTTGTTTTTGAATAATGTTTTGATATAAGAAAATTATAATTAATGAGAACAAAGATGAATTAATTTGTTGTTTTTAAAGAGATCAAGGTTCAATTATAGATGAGTACAAACGTTAAAAGAAAAAAAGTTAATATTATTTGGTCATAAAAAATCCATATTCTAAAAATTTAACTCTATAAAAAATTTATTTATTATTGAATAAGTATTTAGGAATTCTTATTTTTTTTTTATAAACATCTTGGATATCACATTCCAGTAAAGTCTCGGGTAATGATCAACTCCTGGATTGTTAACCGAGACCCAAACTCGTGGGACGACCCAGAGGAGTTTAAGCCATCTAGGTTTCTGAAAGAGAGTATGCGGGGATGGGGATGGGGTTGGTCTTGATTGTGAGGATTGTATGGTATAATATTAAATTATATCAATCAATTAATTATATTATATACTAAAAAATGTATTGGTTAATTCATGGTTAATTTGTATGTTGTTAATATTTTGGAAAAATTTAATAGAAGGAAAGTTGAAGAATGAACATTGTTGGTCAAAAATTGAGGAATGGCCTCTAATTGAAATAATTCCTTTCCTCTGATTGGTTAATTGCATGTGGTTAATATTTTGGTTAAAATTTAATGGAAGGAAAGTTGAAGAATGAACATTATTAGTCTAAAATTTAGGAATGGCCTCTGATTGATCCTAAAATAATTCCTCTTTTCTGATTGGTTAACTAAATAATATTTGTATTTCGTTTCCTCTTTTTTTGTTTATTTTGTTTATTTTTTGTTTTCGATAATTAGTAGTTAATTATTATTAACTAGTTTAGATAATTAAGTGAACCTAATTTAGAATTTTAAAAAAAATAAAACTCGTGATCTGGTAAGAAATTTTTATCGACTAAATCATAAATACATGTTCTAAACTAGAATTAACTAGTCGATAAAGTTGCATTTCGCTGCGGCATCACAATTTTTTTTAAACAATTCAATACATATTTACGTTATATTATATTATCAATATTAAATTTTAATAGTTATATAATCTTTTTTAATAAACTGATTTCTTGTTAAACACAATTTTTTCGACTGAATCACTCTCTCGTTAAAACCGAAATCCCAATTTTAACATATATATATATATTATAAAGACTTATTTTATAATTTTTATCCATAAAAATCAAACCCTAAAATAAAAATAAAAACTTATGACATCAATATCAAATTCTAATAGCTAATACAATCATTTCTTGTGAGCCGTCTTCCCGTTAAAACATGTTTCGAGCCGTTCTTATTTGGAACCGAAATTCTAACTTCATTACATATTATTGATGTCACTTATTTAATGATATAACTTTTTTTCTCGCTCTCTCGTTAAGGTCAATGTTGACGGAGGAATTTGGTAACAACAAAATTCGAGGTACGTCGCCGGAATCAAGATCTATGATGGTGGTTCTTCGCCGGAAAAGTCGCCGGAGTGTGGTGGCTTGATGAATTAGGGGCTGAGATTGAGAGGGTTTTGCCTACGTACCTCTATATTTATAGAGGATCAAGCCCACGTAGTTCTTGGAGAGCAAGAAACTCAATTGGGCTTGGATTGTCGGTCTAGCTTCTAGAATGTTCTACTATGAGGCCTAACCACAAAAGGCCCAAGGCTCATCCAAGATCTCAAGACTTCACAGATAAGGAAACTTCCCCCGTCGAGGACTAGTCCTATCCGCTACAAGCTATTTCTTGATTTCAAGGATGCAGGTATAGCCATGGTTTACCCCAAGTGCAGAACGCATCCCTGTCCCCCGAATGAGAAGCACCCACCAGATAGCAGGACAGATGATCCAGAGCTTTTGGGTGCAAAGTGCAGATTACTCCAAAGTTCCCCAATGAGAGCGCGCCCATTGAGTACAGGAACAGAGCTCTAAAGCACACACCACAGAGAGACCTATCTTTCCACCAAGGAGAACATGCCCTCAGTGTATAAGAAAGGTCCCTATATCCAGGCAAATCCCTGGAGGCCTTCTGCGACGGACATCCCCCTCCTGAGATACGACAGGAGGGAATTCTTCAATAATCCTTGGAAAACCAGCTTTAGTAGAAATCTTCAACATAATTTTATCACTAAGGGCGCGCCCTCCTTGTATGGAAGGAGAGGGCGCGGCCTAATTTCTTGTAAAACTAATAAACATCCTTTTTGATTGCTTTTGTCTCTCAGGGCGCGCCCTCCACGCACGGGAGGTGAGGGCGCATCCTCCTTCTGTAATTTCTTATCAAAACCCTAATTTATCTAAGAAACCCCCAAATTGAACCCAATATCGACCCGAATCCATCTTGAAAATACCCGAACCGAATTTTGGCTATAATAACTACCCCCCAATTCCATGTAAAATCAAAGATGAAGCATGGAATTTTCAATCTTCAAGAAACCAAAATCTCCTCGTAGCTATTCTCCTACAGGGCGCGTCCTCGTTCTTCTTGTTTTCAAGATTCTATGCGAAGGGCGCGTCCTTCAATTCTTCAATCCAAAATTTTATCTCCTTGTCAACTCTAGTTTTGATTTCTTCGTAGAGGAATAACACAAATGCACTACATCTCTAAGCTTACATGAGCTAACTCAGCGTAAGAAACAAGAGATATTATGCACAAGTGTAGAACCTCTCACAGGGCTCGCACTAAAACTTATATATATATATATATATATATATATGTATGTATGTTGAGGGCATGCCTTCTGACATTAAGGTGTACGGATTCCTTTAGCTATCATCCACATACACTTCCATGGTCTTTCCAATTAAATCTTTGAACATCATGTTCACAATTCTTTGACAAGTTTCCTCCGCATTAATCAAGCCAAAGGGCATCCATATGTGGCAGTATAATCTTCTATCCTGTTGCTGCATCTACCAACCGATCAATCCGAGGAAGTGAAAAAACTATCCTTAGGGCAAGCCTTGTTCAGATCAGTGAAATCTACACAAGTCCTCCCTTTCCCATTAGGCCTCTTAACGAGAATCGGGTTAGCTAACCACTTTGGGTAGTAAGTTCCTTTAATAAAGCCAATGTTTAACAATCTATCAACTTCTTCTTTCAATGCAATAGCTCTTTCCCCACTTATCAGACGTCGCTTCTATCTAATACCCTTCCTGTTAGAATCTATATTCACGTGATGACACATGACTTTTTGGGTCAAAGCCTCACCATATCATTATGATTTCAAGCACAAACATCTGAATCCCTAGCATCCGCCAAAACTAAGATTATATCTTCTATCCAACTAGTCTTTTCCACTAATTAAGGTATTATTGGAACAAGATCGAAACCAAAACTTTGAGGGATCTTCAATCATGGCACCATCCGTGGAGGGCACATCCTCTTTGAGAGGGAAGTCTTCCTCAACAAGGGCATTCACCAAGCCTCCCAATAACATTCTTTTTCCCTTGATCTTTTCACCTTTAATGCTGAGGGCGCGCCCTCTGGGTGGACGCCTCCTTATCCTCTGGTTCTTGAACGAAATAATGAGCCTGAGTTCCTCCCTTGATGTTGTTCATGATTCCTCCAGAACTTCTTTCAATGAGGGCGCGCCCTCCATCCCTTTCTTCTCCTGAAACTTAATTGCCTTGTGGTAGCACTCCTGAATCATGTTGCGATCCCCGAACAGTGCCCACACCATTTGGTGTAGGAAATTTCATAGTAAGATGAAAAATAGAAGTCACTACCTTCATCTCTTTCATAGTAGGGATGGGCATTCATTCCGGCCCGCCCGATCCCGATCTGATCCCCGCACCGAACGGGGCGGGGATTCGAAGATTTTTTCTGGTACGGGCCGGGGAGCGGGGACAATTTTCAAAAAAAATCGGGGAGCGGGCCGGGGACGGGTTTTTATGTGTCCCTGGCCCGATCCCAGACCCCCGTCCTGATTTTCTCTATCCGACTCGATTTTCAATCCCGACTCTATTTCATCACACTTTAATACATACATACATATATATATATATATATATATATATATATATATTAATAATCACATAATAATATAAAAGAATTTCCAATATGAAATATTGGAAACAAATTTAATTTTATATGCATGTCTTTTTAATAGTTAAATAACTTCATTTCCATATTATTTAAAATTGTTTCTTTAAGTATTATTTTTTTATCTTAATTTAGTGCATTTGAGCTCACTAGTTAGTATTTAAAATTATTTAATATTATTTTTTGTTTTAAATAAAATTCCCCGATTCCCCGCGGAGATCCCCGTTACCCGTTTGGGCCGGGGACGGGGAATGAAAAGTAATCCCCGACGGGGATCGGGCCCGGAACGGGGATCGGGTTTGAATTCGGTGATGGGGACGGGGATAGCACTCCCCGACCCCGAAGTGCCCCGACGCCCCTCCCTAATTGTGAGCTGACTCCTAATCCAAAACCATGAATTCCATCATCCGAGTTACTGAGAGAGAACCTTCTCCAAGAGTTACTGGTAACCTGATTGCACCGATCACTTTCACAGCTTCTCCTGAAAAACCATAAATCCATGCATTGTCTGGTGCCATGTCCTTGTCTAGGAATCCCAACTTCTTGTAAGTGTCGTAATACAGAAATTACACCGAACTTCCATTGTATACAAAAACACGATGCACGTTCTTAGAGCCAATCTATAACCAAGGCATTATTATGAGGGTGGTGCACCCATCTGGCTTCAACTTCAGTGAAAGTGTTACCCGCAAACCTTTAAACAACTTAGGTGGTCTCAACTCCAAGCTATTCACGTCAGTAGGAGGTCTATGCCTTGCGTCTCTAGCATACCTCTCCAAAGCATTGTTATTATCACCCCCCAAGTGTTGTCCTTTAAAGATAGTTTAGATACTTCCCTCTTTAGCAAACTTCTTCTCTTCAGGCTTGTCTTCATTACGTAGGGCGCGCCCTCCGTCCTTCTCAGGATTTTCCTTATTCTTCTTGATTTTCCTGACAATCCAGTCGGTCAAGTATCCTTCCTTGATCAGATCTTCAATTTCATTCTTCAACTCATGAGTGTTGTGCCCTGTAGACTCATGATACTTGTAACACTTCTTCTTGTCTTTACTTTGCCAAGTAGATAGAGGCTCTTGCTTTCTGAAGAATCCTTTATTCTTGTTCACCTCAAAGATATGCTTAATTAAAGCTGCCAAAGAAGTATAATTATTTGGCCTCCTTTCATAAGTGTAAGTATCCGGAGGTTCCCAACTTCTTCCAACTTGAAGTGAAATTCACCCGATTAGCATCAATCCCAGCACGGTGAACAGGACTCACTGACCGATCCTTCCTCTTATTAGTCTTCCCTTTGGAATTTCCCTGTGCATTTATTTTCTGATTATCTGCCAAGGATTGCTCAACAATTTTGAAAGATTCAGCTTGTACAAACACATTGGCCAAAGTAGCCGAGTCCCTTCCTTGGTGATGCTTCCAGAAATCCGTTCCTTTCTGCAAACCAGCTATTAAGAAACTCTTAAGTGTCTCATCAGTTGTTCCTCTAACCAAAGTGGATTCTGCATTGAATCTTTTGAATTAAGATTGAAGACTTTCTCCTTCTTTCTGCTTGATGTTGGCCGGAGTTGTAACGGGAGGAGCATACTTCACTGCTGCTTAGAACTTGGCTAAGAACAAAGTCCTTTTCATCTCCCAATAGGTAATCACTCCATTGCTAAGCATTCTCACTGAAAGTTGTTGCCAGCAGACGACATCTAGCCAAGTCAGTTACTTGGTAAACATCCATCTCAATGTCAAAACATCTTAATAATTCCACATGATCTGCATTTTCGTGAAAACGTAGATCATTGGTCATAGATCTCTATCCGGTAGGGAGCTGTGCCTCTCTAACCTCTGTTGAAAATGGAGGAGTTTGTGTCGTAGCACATATCCTTTCTCCAACCAAGTGAGAAAGAAGTCTCTTCAAGTCGATGACATTAAAAATGCCTACACCTGGAAAATTTTGAACACTTGGTGGCACAGTTGTTTGAGTACCCCCCAAGGGTGGAGGTTGAGCTGTCGTATGAGCATTTCCTGGAACACCGGCATGAAGTTGTGGGAGAATTACCTCTTGAGTCTGAGTTTGTTCCTTTTTGTTAGTGTAGGTGCCCTAGAGGCAATACATTGTTTCTTAAATAAACCTTAAGTCATTTGATTATTAAATAAATGTATTTATTATGACTTTAATTACTTCGATATTTGTTAGCATAATAAATGTCCTTAGAATAATGATACACATTATATAGTTTAAGTATATAACTTGAATTTGAGATTATATAATATATCATATTCTTAAAGGTCCCTAGTCGAGTATTATTATATAGGACAATAATAATACATAAATAGACTAGTATGTTTTTGACCGATAACCACATCTCATTGGTTATAAGTATAGAGATACTAAAGTCAATAAATAGGTACATGTAGGAGTACATGGTACTGGACAGACCCAAAGTGAGATTCTTCATGTTTAATAAAGTCATAGGAATTACTCACAGTGGTAATGGTGTAATGATCCTTTGACTTGAGATCATTATATTTCTATACGAGGATTAATATGCTTTGACTACATTAAAAGTTACCTTTGACCGGGTGATGATAAAAGTGGAAATCGGGTATATTATGAGTCGTATGAGAAATATGAATGATAGATAAAGGATTTAACCCTCCTATAATTAGGAGAGATAATTATTGGCCTCTTGATTGAGTGAGACTATAAAATGCATGGTCGTGCTCAAATAATGATTTGTTATTCATAGTCTACTCATGGATCAAGTAAACCTGGATTAAATTATGAAGAGGATGACAATAAACATGTCTCGAGTTTAATCTATAATATTTGGTTAAAGCGATTATATTACACGGGAACATTAATCACAAAAAGGTTTATCGAATCACGATTTAATTATTATTTAATTGGGTAGCAATGATGTATTACTAGATACCGCTCATTGTTTATAATTTTATTAGAGAATAAAATTATTGCCAAAATAAATAATAACCTACAGGGTCACACACATAGAACATTTTAACAGGAAGAATTAATTTAAATTATGAATTTAAATTAATTAATGATAAGTTGGATTTTATTATATTAATTAAGTGGGACTTAATTAAGCTATAATAAAATACAAAGATATATGAGATATGATTTTAATAATTAAGTTTGACTTACTTGTTATTTATTTGAATAATAGAATTAGATTTTATTATTTAAATAAATCATACATGGGCTAGGTTTTTTGGCTTGGGCTTTTTGCCTTATACTATCATATATATACCTGATGATAGTAAAGGAAGGAGATAATTTTTGTACGACAAAATTATAACACAACCGAATAAGAAAACCTAACCCTACATCTCATATTTTCATTGGAGGCTAGTACCTCTCTTCCATTCAAGAATCGTTCTTGGAGTGTTCGTGTGGATACCGTAGAGGAGGCTTCGACGAGGAGCGTTCAGAATCTTGAAAGCTAGGATCTCCTTTTGACATCCAATACGTAAAGCTTCGAAAAAGGTAAACATATTCTTACTACCATGATTATCCGAGCATTAAACATGGATCCCGGGTTTGGAATTCGATTTAATTTTATTGTTTTCGCTGCGTTTTGATGCTCGAATTCCATCAATGGTATCAGAGCTACATGTTTAATGGGTAATCTGGTTATATCTGATATACACGAACTGATTTCTCCAAGAACCCTACGTGTCTGCATGTAAACAAACGAACTGTATGATTCTGTTTATTCTGTTTCGTTGTGTTCATCTGCTCAGTTATGTTCTAATAAGATTAAAGAGTAATCTGGACGTTTAACAAACCAGTTTAAGTCGATTTTGATGATCAGATTTGCAGAATTTTCAGTTCATGCATGTTTATTATACGTACATGTACATACATGTTCATACAAATCTTCAACAAGTTTTAGATGTTTGATTGTTCATGAATGACTGTGATGGTACTGCTATAGTAATCGTAAGACTGAATTCAGAATTAGGAATCAGAATCGAGATGAATAATGAAGAACACGATTCTGGGTTTTCTGGAGAAACTGCTGCAATCAGTAATGTACAGGTGATGCGCATATTGAGTATGCGCATCTGCTAGGGTTTCAGCATACACGCATACATGGAATGCGTGTCTGACAGAATTAACAGATTAGGTCATATGCGCATACTGGAGATGCGTATCTGATGTTTTTTTTAATAATAATAAAAAAAAAATTAGCCAGGTTTTGCATGCTAAGATTAAATTATAAATATTAATGTTTAACTTGGAGTATGCAAAATTTTATTAATTAGTAATTTTGATTACTAAGTTAATATTTAAATTAATTTTATTATTTATGATTTGATCGTATTTAATTTATGTTGTATAAAATTGTGATTATACAATATGTGATGCTTTTAATTGTTATGTGAGCATGATGCATGGTTATGGCCCCAAGACCTAGTTTTCAATTTATTTTATTAATTTTGATTTATAGTTTGTAATAATTAAATACGACTTGCATGTCGTTTTTCTTTTTGTAATTATTTTATCTCGAATGCAACTCGAGTTCTTTTGTAATTTGTTTCAAGAGGAGCTTGGAGGCAATCAAGGCAGCTTTGGAAGCGAAGCAAGAGATTTTGTAATAATTAGTTATTACCACCATAGATTGACCTTGATTTTTCCATTAGCTTGGAAAAATCGCATAGGGTTGGGCCATAACCATAGCATATTAATTTATGTGATGCACTTTACATATGATGCATGTGTAGAGTAGCAAATGTATGCATGTTTTAATTAGATTAATGATATATGCATGTATTAGATACGTCACCCATGTCATGCTTGCCATGCTAAACAAGTTAAAATCTGTAACGATTCGAGATTTTAAAATGAACAAACGATCATGAGATTTCTATGTTTATGAAACACGGAATTAAATACGAATTTTCAATTATTTAGATATGGGGAGATTTTGTCAAAAACGAGTTTTACCTGTAAGGAAGTTGGGTATTAAGTGTGGCCACTTGTGACTCCTCCAACAACCTGGAAATCAAACTATTGATGAATATTGATTTGAAGTATTTAATTCAAGGAAAAATTGGGAATCTCTTTATGATGGGATCATGGTCGTTTTAATTCAAAACCCCTTAACAAAATATTAAGTTTCTATCGGATGCTTTCCAATGAATGAACACTCATTGAATCCTAGATCGATAAGGGGAATGACTGCCAGTGGCAGGGGACTCCTATCTATCGTGGTGAGATGTGACGAATATAAGCGGTTATATTCGACCGTTGTATCATTGGGTTTAACTTAACTGAGTCGTCATAATAAGGTGAAAATAAACGGTTATATTCAATTATTATGAACTTAGAAGCATAGAGTTTGGTTCAAAATCTATTAGATTGATAAGAACAATTGTTGTTCACCAAACTATCCAAGAATTATATATGATATAATTGACAACTGTTGTCTACCTAAATAATCATGTTTTAAGGACTACCAGTGGTTGACTTAGGATATGACGAAATATGGATCTTGGCTCACTAGAAAGATTTATGGGATATTCTTTCCGATTTAATAGTAAGGGCTATTAATTTGATAAAAATAGTGGGAGATATATTATGAATATGTCATAATCACTTGAACATAATTAATGTAACAATCTAACTTATCTTATGCATTTTATCATTGTAGAAAACAAATGGCACAAAATACAAACAATACTTTCTCTGTGCGATCAGTCCTTGAGAAGGACAAGCTGACAGGATCGAACTTCCTCGACTGGTCTAGGAATTTGAGAATTGTTCTCATGCAGGAAAAGAAATCTTATGTGATTGATATTCCTCCACCGGCAGCCCCTGCTAACAATGCCACTGCTGCTCAACGAAATGCTTATCAGAAGCATATTGATGATGCAACTGATGTGGCTTGTCTTATGCTTGCTACTATGGATGCTGAGCTTCAGAAGCAGCATTTTGATATGAATGCTTATACTATGTTTGAACATCTTTCAACGATGTTTCAATCACAGGCTCGTGTTGAAAAGTTCAACACAAGCAAAGCACTCTTCTCGTGCAAGTAGGGCAATGGACCAGTCGGACCACATGTTCTAAAGATGATTGGGTATTGTGATTACCTTGCTCGTTTGGGTTTCCCGCTTCAGCGAGAGGCTCAAGTCGATATAATCTTGCAATCTTTGAACAGCGACTATGCTCAGTTCATAATGACTTTTAATATGACTGAGCAAGATAAGACTCCTATGGAATTGTTGGCCATGCTGAGGACCACTGAAGCAAATATGGTCAAGGCACCTGAGAAAGCTCCCATAATGATGGTGGGCAAGAAAGGTGCTAAGGGAAAGGGGAAATGGAAGGGCAAGAAAAAGGTTACACCGAAAGATCTTGGTCCTTCTAAGCCCTCTTTCAAAAAGGCTAAAAAGCCGAAGGGAGATGTCGCAAAGGCTGACAAAGGTGATTGTCACTATTATCACAAGCCTGGTCACTAGAAGAGAAAATGTCATGCTTACTTGGAGGATCTGAAGAAAATGAAGGGTGTTCAGATTTCTGGATCAGGTATTTATGTTATAGAAGTCAATCTGTCTATTTCTACATCTTGGGTATTGGATACTGGATGTGCTTCTCACATTTATATAAATGTGCAGGAACTGCAGAGAAGTAGGACTTTGGCTAAGGGAGAAGTGGACCTACGAGTAGGCAATGGAGCAAGAGTTGCTGCTTTAGCCATAGGAACTTATTATTTATCTTTGCCCTCTGGGCTTGTTTTAGAACTTGAAGACTGTTTTTACGTGCCTGCGATTCGCAAAAACATTATTTCTGTTTCTTGTTTGGACAAGAAAGGTTTTTCGTTTATAATAAAGAACAATAGTTGCTCTTTTGCTTTGAATGATTTAGCCTATGGTGTTGCGCGTTTATTTAATGGTTTATATGTTCTTGATTTAGATAATCCTGTCTGTAACATAGAAAACAAATGACTTAAAGTTAATGAATCGAATGCATTGTCGTCTAGGCCATATAAATGAGAAACGCATATCTAAATTACATAAGGATGGATACTTGGATAAGTTTGATTTTGAATCATACGAAAAATGCGAATCTTGTTTGCTTGGTAAGATGACAAAAGCCCCTTTTACTGGTAAGGGTCAAAGGGCCACAGAACGTTTGGAGCTAATACATAGTGATGTATGTGGCCCAATGCGTGTGATGGTTAGAGGAGGCTACTACTACTTCATAACATTTACTGATGACTTCAGTAGATATGGATATGTATATCTTATGAAGAACAAATCCGATTCTTTTGAAAAATTCAAAGAATACAAGGCTGAAGTAGAGAAGCAAATAGGCGGAGGTGCAAGTATTAAAATCTTACGATCCGATCGTGGGGGTGAATACTTAAGCACCGAATTTAAAGAGTATCTAAAAGAGTGTGGTATTGTATCACAACTCACTCCGCCAGGTACACCTCAATGGAATGGAGTTTCAGAGAGAAGAAATCGTACCCTGTTGGACATGATACGATCGATGATGAGTCATGCAGATCTTCCAATAAGTTTCTGGGGTTATGCTCTAGAAACAGCAGCTGTCACACTTAACCGTGTTCCAACCAAGAAGGTTCAAAAGACTCCATATGAGATATGGGAGGAGAAACGGTCAAGCATGAACTTTATGAAATTTTGGGGATGCAAGGTGTTTGTAAAACGTCAAGTATCTGACAAGCTTGGACCTAAATCCGAAGAGTGAAATTTTGTGGGATACCCTAAAGAAACAAAGGCGTATTATTTTTATAGTCCTTCTGAGCAGAAAGTGTTCATTGCTCGAGATGCTGTCTTCATGGAAAGAGATTTTGTTTCCAAAAGAAACAGTGGGAGGACTATAGATCTCGATGAAGATCGAGAACCACAAAATAGCATTGAACCTGAGGTGGAACAAGAGTAGAATAATGATAATGCTCAAGAAACACAGGTTGTTCGTAGATCTGGTAGAATTCGCCATGAGCCAGAGAGATATGGATTTCTTTTGACTCAATATGGGGATTTGATGCTCATAGATGAAGATGAGCCTCTCACATATCAAGATGCTATGAACAGTCCAGACTCTAAGAGATGGCTTGAAGCCATGAAATCCGAGATGGATTCCATGTACGAAAACCAAGTTTGGGATTTGGTTGATCCACCTGAAGGGGTAAAACCCGTAGGGTGCAAGTGGGTTTTCAAGAAGAAAACTGACATGGAAGGAAATGTTCAGACCTATAAAGCTAGACTGGTTGCGAAAGGGTTCAAACAAATTCATGGTATTGACTATGATGAAACTTTCTCACCAATTGCCATGGTCAAGTCCATACGGATTTTGCTTGCAATTACAGCATTCCATGATTACGAAATCTGGCAAATGGATGTCAAAACAACTTTCCTTAATAGGAGCCTAGAAGAGGATGTGTACATGACACAACCTGAAGGTTTTGTCTATCCAAGGAATGTTGGCAAGGTATGTAAATTACGTCGATCCATTTATGGGTTGAAGCAAGCCTCTAGGAGATGGAATATTCGTTTTGATGAAACAGTCAAGGAGTATGGCTTTATTCAAAACGAGGATGAACCTTGTGTTTACAAGAAGGTTAGTGGGAGCCATGTGGCATTCATAGTACTGTATGTTGATGACATACTACTAATGGGGAATGACATACCTTCTCTAAAGGCTGTTAAGACTTGGTTAGGGAGCAATTTCTCTATGAAAGACTTAGGAGAGGCAACCTACATTCTAGGAATGAGGATCAATAGAGATAGATCTAAAAGGATGATCGGTCTAAGTCAGAGTACATACATTGATAAGGTTTTGCATCGTTTTGGTATGCAAAATGCTAAAAGGGGATATGTCCCTGTGTCTCAAGGGATAACGATCTCTAAAGACCAGTGTCCGAAAACATTAGATGAGAAGGACCACATGAATAAAGTTCCATATGCATCAGCAATTGGATCTATCATGTGTGCAATGGTATGTACTCGCCCAGATGTTTCGTATGCTTTGAGCATGACGAGTAGATACCAGTCTAATCCTGGTGAAGGTCACTGGACGGTAGTCAAGAATATTCTAAAGTACCTGAAAAGGACTAAAGATTCATTCTTGGTGTATGGAGGAGAGGAGAAACTGGTTGTAAAAGGTTACACCGATGCAAGTTTCCAAATAGATAGGGATGATACTGTATCACAGTCTGGTTTTGTGTTTTGTCTAAATGGAAGTGCTGTAAGCTGGAAGAGTTCAAAGCAAGAAACAGTAGCTGATTCTACAATGGAGACTGAGTACATTGCAGCTTGTGAAGCGGCTAAGGAGGCTGTTTGGATACGAAAATTCATTTCTGATTTGGAAGTGGTTCCATCGATTGTAGATCCCATTGATCTATACTGCGATAATAATGGGGCCATCGCACAGGCTAGAGAGCCTAGAACGCACTCCCGATCCAAACATATACTCAGGAGATATCACCTCATACGAGAGATTAATGAAAGGGGTGAAATACATATATGTAAAGTGCATACAAATGATAATATTGCAGATCCACTGACCAAAGGCCTGTCATAGCAGAAGCACGACGGTCACACTAGTTCCATGGGTATTAGATACATGGGTGATTGGCTCTAGTGCAAGTGGGAGATTGTTAGTGTAGGTGCCCTAGAGGCAATACATTGTTTCTTAAATAAACCTTATGTCATTTGATTATTAAATAAATGTATTTATTATGACTTTAATTACTGCGATATTTGTTAGCATAATAAATGTCCTTAGAATAATGATACACATTATATAGTTTAAGTATATAACTTGAATTTGAGATTATATAATATATCATATTCTTAAAGGTCCCTAGTCGAGTATTATTATATAGGACAATAATAATACATAAATAGACTACTATGTTTTTGACTGATAACCACATCTCATTGGTTATAAGTATAGAGATACTAAAGTCAATACATAGGTACATGTAGGAGTACATGGTACTGGACAGACCCAAAGTGAGATTCTTCATGTTTAATAAAGTCATAGGAATTACTCATAGTGGTAATGGTGTAATGATCCTTTGACTTGAGATCATTATATTTCTATACGAGGATTAATATGCTTTGACTACATTAAAAGTTACCTTTGACTGGGTGATGATAAAAGTGGACATCGGGTATATTATGAGTCGTATGAGAAATATGAATGATAGATAAAGGATTTAACCGTCCTATAATTAGGAGAGATATTATTGGCCTCTTGATTGAGTGAGACTATAAAATGCATGGCCGTGCTCAAACAATGATTTGTTATTCATAGTCTACTCATGGATCAAGTAAACCTGGATTAAATTATGAAGAGGATGACAATAAACATGTCTCGAGTTTAATCTATAATATTTGGTTAAAGGGATTATATTACACGGGAACATTAATCACAAAAAGGTTTATCAAATCACGATTTTCTTGAGGTCGTGGATTCCCCTGAGAACCTTTTTGATGCTTTTCTTTAGAGGGTGGGCACGCCCTCGGCCTCTCTTCACTAGAGTACTTGAAGGAATTTGAGTGATACGAGGAGATCTACCTCCTAAGGGCGCATCCTCTTTGTTTTGAAGTCGCCTATCTTCTTGATACTTCTCCGTCATGCATTATTCATGGTCTCAGCTACTTCTTTCAGCATCACCTTGAGAAGGGGATTGTTCATATCCAAGGGGCCTCATCCTGTAATCAGGGGGCGCGCACTGTGGATTACCATCTCGAGGAAGGGCTTGCTCATGTCCAAGGGGCCTCGACCTGTAATCAGGGGGCGCACGCTGTGGATCACGGGGCCTCAATTCCAAGTAACTCTCTTTCTTCTGATGCTCAAGAAGTACCATCCTTAGATCGTCATCACTAAGCATTTATTCAAGCTTGAAAAGTCTTTCTTATCCCTGTACATTCTCTCTTCATCCCGCTAAATTTCACTAGTGGGCGCCCAGAGCGATGAGGATGAGGGCGCGTTCTCTCTTGAACATCTAGCAACCAATTGAAACCTCCTTTCTTGCTCTTCTTCCCCTCTTCGAGAACTTTCTTTAACTTGAAGTGCTTTCCCTGTTCGATGATGATTTCTTGGAATGCTCTGAGATTTCTTGTTCGATGATGTGAATCGATGCAACCATCAAATCTAAGAGAACTGCATTGGGGCTTCAAAAGGCTATGGAGATGAAGGGCGCATCCTCAAAAGAGGGAAGGTTTGCATGATTACAAAGAAAAGTTCCGGATTGCATCTTCTACCCGAGGGCGCGTTTTCCATTGTATGAGAACTATTCAAACTCGTCCTTCTGGGCACGCCTTATAGGCATAATCTTGCATTCTCAAAAAAGTTGAAGATTTCACTCAACTAATACTAGGGAAAGTGTATATGGACTACCCCCTAGACTAGGAGGTAATTAATTTACCTTGTAGTCTACTATTCAGGCATTGCCCTACTTCAATCAACTTCAAGTAGAACGAGGAACCATGGCATCATCCTATTGACAGCGGGGTCATAAACCTCACCCTAAAATGTTTTACAAAGTAGTAGTGAGCACTCTCCGATCATGAGCTATTCCAAATCTCATCCCATGAAGGGGCATCTCAATGTGAGGCATCTCACTAGGAGGCATCCTATGAAGGGCATCTCACGAAGAGGCATCTCACTATGAGGCATCCTATGAAGGTCATCTCACGAAGTGGCATCTCACTAGGAGGCATCCGTTAAATGGGAAGTGCATCAGTACTACCCCCCAGCGTCAGTATATCATTCCTTGAAGGATCATCTCTTAACGAGGCACCCCAAGAAAGGAATTTTAAGAGAGAGTCGTTGGATTTGCTGAGGATACGCCTTATTACTTATGGCGCGCCCTATGTGGATGAGGGCAGTGACAAATTCTCTTCTAGTACGGATGAATGTCATTCTTGTGTAGAGGGGCTCGCTCATGACCTTGGGGCCTCAACCTACCTATCAGGGGGCGCGCTCTAAGATTCATGAGGCCGCACATCAATACAATTTTCTTCAAGTAAAAGATATGCCATGGGTCGTTGCGATCATACTTGCAGACGAAGCCACAACATGAGGTTGATAAGTTTGGGCGCACCCTGATACCTATCATTCAGGTCATTGTAGATACGAGGGCGCGTCCTCTGTAGCAAAGTATTATTTCTTCATAGAAGGGCTCGCTCACGACCTTGGGGCCTCAACCTGATGATCAGGGGGCACACTCTATGGTTCGTGGGGCCGCAACTCAATAGCTTCTTTCCTTCTGGAGTTCAAGCAGTAAATTATCCTCGTAGGCATTAAAGTCCACTTGAGCATTTGCACTTTTCCTTGAGGGCACGCCCTAACCAGAAAAGTCCTCTGAGGGAGAGTTCCTTGAGGGCACGTCATATGTTGAAGGATTTTCCAGAAGTCGTGCATTTCCTTGAAGTTGAGTCCTGATGTAGAGCATCTTCATGGGGCTGAGGATTCTCACCCTATCTCTCACTTGATGATCAGGCCAAACAATGTAATTCCTACATCCTTGGCTTCGCTATCTTCCAATGAGATCTCAAATAAGGACTCTCTCGTGTCCAAGGGGCCTCGACCTGTAACCAGAGGGCACACGCTGTGGATCACGGCCTCGAGG
The DNA here is from genome assembly GCA_036435485.1 of Saposhnikovia divaricata. Classification (NCBI taxonomy): domain Eukaryota; kingdom Viridiplantae; phylum Streptophyta; class Magnoliopsida; order Apiales; family Apiaceae; genus Saposhnikovia; species Saposhnikovia divaricata. The sequence goes on from CM071599.1 coordinate 214,423,728, forward strand.
AAGGGCTCGCTCATGTCCAAGGGGCCTCGACCTGTAATCAAAGGGCATGCGCTGTGGATCACGGGGCCACGATTCCAAGTTCTTCTTTTTTCTGGCCAGGAAAACCCCTGGAGGCCTTCTCACCAGGTAAACCCCTGGAGGCCTTCATACTAGGTAAACCCCTGTAACTTTATACATGCAAAAAATATATAGAGCAAAACAATATAGATTTTGGATATTACCTGAAGGCGCGCCCAGTCAGGGGAAGGCGCGCTTCTTAATAATCTTCTGAGCCATGCTCTGCTTGAATTAGCAAAACTCACCATTTGTAGGTTTCTCTTCTATATCATCTTCCATGGGTAAGCCCTGTGGCGCGTCCAGGTAGTACGCCCTTGATAAGAGATGTTGCACCGTTTTAGAAAATCTTTGAGGATTCTATTGATGTGATCTCCTGGAGGAGGCGTTCTAGGATGTGGATGTGTTCTACCATCGAATTCTCCTATAAGTTGGAAATCATCTGAGCCTCGGCTACCACCCTCAGAGCGCGTCCTGAGAGTCCTTTGGTATTCTTTTTCACCATCTTCTTTCTGCAAAAGTTCAAGAAACAAATAATAGAAATCACAATAAAATAAGTCAAGGGTTACTTTGAGGGCGCATCCTGATGGTGAGGAAGAGTTCCCGATAACTACACCTCACTCCTTGAACATCCTTCTTCGAATCATATTTGAAATCGCCCTTTCGAAAACCTAGTTCAAAATGGCTGATCGGAAACCACCGCCTTTGAACATACCCGGAACCATCGTTCTGTAGTAGCAGCATGAAAATCATCTTTAGAACCATCTTTCAAATCTAGGTTGCGTTCGTTGAATCCTTCTTCAGATCTTGTTCGACCCCCCTGCTAGAGATCGCCATGCTTGGATCTTCCTCGTAGCCGTCACCCTCCTTATCAAGGCTATCCCTCAAATCTTGCTTGATGCTTCATAAGAACCTTTATCGTGATTGGAATTCCATCATCCTTGGATTATGATCTTGATTAGTAGCCTTCCTTCTCAGAATAGGATGTGGATTTTATCCTAAACCAATTACCAATAGGTTTCCTAAACCAGGTAGAATTCTTCATTGAAAATTCGTAGTTGTCTTTTTCCTCCAGTTTCAGACCGATTCCAACCAAATTCTTCAGATTATAACACCTTTGGGTTAACGAGAATTTAATAAGCTTCACGTGGGCTGTAAAATCGTCCAAATCTGACTTCTAGAACTCAAGATATGACCCAAACAGTGTAGATAGCGCGTGCAGCACAATGCATACGAATTTTCATATATTTTAACTCCAAGATCGATGACCCATCATCAATTAAGCCATACTTGAGACCATATCTTTCAAACCATGATGAGAATCGTAACCTGTTGAATGCAAAATCTTTAAAACCTTAGATTTGGTGTAACATCTTTCCTCCTAAGATGTAGATCTTGAATAGCCCCTCCTTCTAGCGCCAATTTGTTGACGGAGGAATTTGGTAACAATAAAATTCGAGGTACATCACCGGAATCAAGATCTATGATGGTGGTTCTTCGCCGGAAAAGTCGCCGGAGTGTGGTGGCTTGATGAATTAGGGGCTGAGATTGAGAGGGTTTTGGTGGTGGCTCGTAGAGCTCTTCGCTTCCATCCCCCTCAATTTGCCTACGTACCTCTATATTTATAGAGGATCAAGCCCACGTAGTTCTTGGAGAGCAAGAAACCCAATTGGGCTTGGATTGTCGGTCTAGCTTCTGGAATGTTCTACTATGAGGCCTAACCACAAAAGGCCCAAGGCTCATCCAAGATCTCAAGACTTCACAGATAAGGAAACTTCCCCCGTCGAGGACTAGTCCTATCCGCTACAAGCTATTTCTTGATTTCAAGGATGCAGGTATAGCCATGGTTTACCCTAAGTGCAGAACGAATCCCTGTCCCCCGAATGAGAAGCACCCACCAGATAGCAGGACAGGTGATCCAGAGCTTTTGGGTGCAAAGTGCAGATTACTCCAAAGTTCCCCAATGAGAGCGCGCCCATTGAGTACAGGAACAGAGCTCCAAAGCACACACCAAAGAGAGACCTATCTTTCCACCGAGGAGAACATGCCCTCAGTGTATAAGAAAGGTCCATATATCCAGGCAAATCCCTAGAGGCCTTCTGCGACGGACATCCCCCTCCTGAGATACGACATGAGGGAATTCTTCAATAATCCTTGGAAAACCAGCTTTAGTAGAAATCTTCAACATAATTTTATCACTGAGGGCGCACCCTCCTTGTATGGAAGGAGAGGGCGCGGCTTAATTTCTTGTAAAACTAATAAACATCCTTTTTGACTGCTTTTGTCTCTCAGGGCGCGCCCTCCGCGCACGGGAGGTGGGGGCGCGTCCTCCTTCTGTAATTTCTTATCAAAACCCTAATTTATCTAAGAAACCCCTAAATTGAACCCAATATCGACCCGAATCCATCTTGAAAATACCCGAACCGAATTTTGGCTATAACAGTCAAAACTCTAACTTTTACATATATTACTTGTAAAACAATATCTATGCATAAAAATCGAATCCTAAAAATGAAATAAAATTTATAACGTCAATAACAAATTCTAATAGTTGATACAATCTTTTCTAGTGAGCCGTCTACCCGTTGAACACGTTTCAAGCCGTTCTCGTTTGGGATTGAAATTCCAACTTCATTACGTATGGAGTTTTAAAAAAAAAATCTTATTTTCTCTTTATATAATAGATACTCCTTTATTTTTTAGGGTTCCCGCATGAGAATGTTCTTTTATAATGTTAACACGTGATTTCTTTTCTTTTTAAATACGGATACTTCTTTTTATGAGATTAGTATTGGATTCATGAAATTTTTTCCTAATAGAAGTATAAACAACTTGTATAAAAAATATATATAATTTTAAAATATTGTAAAAATGTCACCACTGTCTTTCAATAAAATTTTAATTATATGTCTGGTTTATATATTCAAACACCTATTCTACTTCTAATATAACTTATAATTATATGTTTTTTCTATAAATTCGAACTCTTATTCTCTATAAATTCGAACTCCTATAAATTTGAATTCCTATTCTACTTCCAATAGAACTTTTAATCATATGCCTTATAAATACTTATTATACTTCTAGTAGAACTTCTAATTATACTAGCTTATAACCGGTGCAAAGCACGGGTTACTTTTAATTATTTTAAAATTGTATGATTAAACAAAATAAAGTATAATAAATTATTATGGATATAATTTAACTTTGTAATATTAATTAATAAAATTATTAGTAATAATAATAGTTATTTAATAGATGACATGTATTATTTAAACTAATAATATAAAATCTTAATGTAAATTTGATGTTGAAGGGATTCGAGCCTTGGATCTTTAGAAGAGGGATTTAATATAGAATATTCCTTATTATTAGATCTAACGGTTAGCATCTATTTACTAAATATCTAGCGGTCACTATTCTTTTGCTGAACCAAACAACCAAACTACCAATTATCCCCTAGTTTGCTTATTATATGTAAAGCATAATGTAATGTAATATGTAATAGAGACATATATAACTCAACTAGGATAAAAGATAAATAATATTAACTCTATACGGGGATCGTGAAATTTGAAGAACATGCATCAACAAGGATCAAGTCGCTGAAAGAAGTTCATTAACATGATCAAGCCTCAGTGACAAAATAAGATGTACAGACGATTCAGTTGAAGGACCAAAAGATTCCAGTGATAAAGTTTTTATGATTGCACAATTCTTAGCAGTATTCTTAAAGACATGATATGAAGATCACGAGTGAATGTTAGTCGTCTGTGAACCAGACCAGTTGCACTAGGCGTCAACACTTCACAAAAGAATCGAAGTATCTAACTCAGAAAAACTATTCAAGAGGTATGATTGAGTTTAGAGCAGTATTGATATCCTCTAGTTAGTTGGAAGCTGAATATTTAAGGATGTCAAATTAAGAGGAAAATGAATAGTATCCGAAATTACTATTCATATGAATAGTATCCGAAATCACAATTCATATGAATAGTACTATTTATATGAATAGTAACCAACGGTTACTATTTGGGGTTGGTGTAATAATGCCCGGTTATTATTTAGGGTTGGTGGAATAGTGCTCGGTTACTATTTGGGGGTTGTTGGAATAGTGCCAAATAGTGACTTTCTAAAATCTATAAATAGGCCTGTTGTATTTCATTTCAAAACACACCTCAACACACAACTCTCTCTTCTCTCTCTTATATCTTCTCTATGTAAGCTGCTAGACAGTCCATCTAGTAGGAAAGCCGGCTTAGCCCGCTTTCAGGAAGTGTCAGGTAGAAGGTCCTCGTGCCTAAACTATCCTTAGGAGTGTTCTGGTTTTGAAGCTAATCCATTGGATTAGAAGTTGTAACACCCCTTCGAGTTTATTATCAATAAAGATATATTCTCGGAATTATTATTTTTTTTGGTAGTATCGTATTCAACCCCCCTTCTACGATACTTCGGGACCTAACAATTGGTATCAGAGCAAGCTTTTAGCATACAAGAAGTTTAAAGATCAAAACCATGGGAAAGAAGGATACAGGTGTGAAGATTCCAATGCTTGATAAAGATAATTACTTTCACTGGAAAGTAAAGATGCACCTTCATCTCTCAGCCATCGATGAAGGCTATGTTGATTGCATAGAGAAAGGACCTCATGTTCCAATGAAGGCCAACTCTGGGATTGGTCAAGATGCTGGCACTGTAACTGTTGGAAGGCCTATTCCAAAGACTCAAGCTGAGTACACAGATGAAGACTTGGAGGAGATTCACAAAGATAGGAAGACCATGAACATTTTGTTCAATGGAATCGACCAAGATATGTTTGATAATGTCATTAACTACACCAATGCTAAGCAAGTGTGGGACATTATCCAAACCATCTGTGAAGGAACTGAGCAGGTCAGAGAGAATAAGATGCAACTCCTCATACAACAATATGAACATTTCCACCATAATTCTGGTGAAAATTTAACAAATATATTCAGTAGATTTCAGAAACTACTGAATGGCCTAAAGTTGTATGGGAGAACATATGAAGTCAAAGACTCCAACTTAAAATTTTTGAGATCTCTTCCTAAGGAATGGAAGCCAGTTTCAGTCTCGTTGAGAAACTCTCAAGACTACAAAAGTTTTACACTTGAGAGACTGTATGGCATCCTAAAAACATATGAGCTTGAAATGTAGCAAGATGAGGAAGTAGAAAAGAGCCAGAAGAAGAGTGGAGCTATAGCCTTAATGGCCAACAATCCAACAATCCAAGGTGGTGGAAGAATGAAGAATGTAGAAGCCACACCAAATTCAAAAACTTGTGAAGATGGAGCTGAAGCTAGCAAGGGCAAAAGCAAGATGATTGAAGAACCTAATGCATTAAGTGAGGATGAAGCTGAAGTCTAGATGAGTATTTGGCATTTCTGTCAAAAAGATTTTCGAAGCTAAGATTCAAGAAGAATCCAGCAAGAGCTGGGCAATTCAAGAAAAGCTATCAACCGAACAAGGATGTGGTTGAAAGATCAAAGATCAAATGCTATAGCTGTGGAATTGCTGGTCACTTTGCCAATGAATGTAGAAAATCCAAAGCTGAGAAAGAGAAGAAACAATTCGAGACTGTTGATTACAAAAAGAAATACTTTAATCTTCTTAAGCAAAAGAAAAGAGCATCTGTATCTAGAGATGATGATTGGGCGGCTGGAGGAGACTCAGATGTAGAAGAGGAGTTTGTCAATCTTGCACTCATGGAAAACGAAACTGATGAAGAGGCTAGTTCAGCAAGCAACCAGGTATACTCTATAAACCTAACTGAACTTTCCAAAAATGAATGTGATAATGTTGTTAATGAAATGTCTAATGAATTGTATAACATGCATGTCACATTAAAATCGCTTAACAAGGAGAACAAAAAGATTAAAGATCTTAATGCTAAGATAGGTGATAGGAATACTCTGTTAGAGACTCAACTAATTGATTTTGAGACAATGAAAAGAGACTGCCAGGATGCTAAGAATGAGTTACTTGAGGCTCTGAAAAGAGAAGAGTGTTTAATAAAATAGTTAAAAGAGAAACAGAGTCTGATTGCTAAGTGGAATAGATCAACAGTTGTAACTGAGGAAATTTGTAAAGTTCAAGGAATTGATTCTTTCTGCAACTTAGCAGAAGCTAAGTTAGATGTTGATAGGGAAGTTGCTTCAGACAGTGATTTAATCGAAAAAGAATGTTCTTTGAGACTTAAGCCTGTTAGCAAAGCAACTTTAACTAAATTGAATAAAATGTACGGGCCTGTCAACAAGAACTTTTATAATGGAGAATGTAGCAATACTGAATCAGTTGAGAAAAGAAACATAGGTAACTTGTCCCACAAGCAATTGAAGGACAAGCTAGAAAATGTTAAGTCGGGTGTTAAGGACAAGAAAAAGAACAGAAATGGTAAGGTAGGGATTAACAAACACAACAATTACACACCTAATAAATATGCTCCTAGGAAAGAATGTGTAAAGTGTGGAAGTATTAATCATTTATCTACCAATTGTAAAGCTATGAAAGATTCTTTGATGCCTATGCCTGTGCCTACTATGAATGTTATGCCAAATATGTATGCTCCCTCTGCTCATGCATCTAGTCAATATGCTAACAGCCATTCATGTATAATCCATACTACAATGCTTTCAATATGCCTCAGTTGCCATGGATGATGAATAACATGTTTGCACAGACTATGCCAAATTATACATCTAATTTTAATGCATGTAAGCAAGTGAAACAACCTATTTTTTCAGAAACCTACAACAAGAGTTAAGGTTGATTTAACTCAATCAGAACCCCTGGATAGTAAGGGTTTAAAAAATAAGAAAAAGGCTAACAAGGCAGGACCCAAGAAAACTTGGGTACCAAAATCAGCTTGATTTTGTTTTGATGTGTGCAGGGAAACAGAAAGAATCTTTGGTATCTGGATAGTGGTTGTTCTAGGCATATGACTGGAGATTCTACCCTGCTCACTAAGTTTGAGGAGAGTGCTGGCCCTAGCATTACCTTTGGAGACAACAGCAAAGGGTATACTAGAGGATATGGCTTGATTTCACAAGGGAATGTTGTCATTGAAGAAGTAGCACTGGTTGATGGACTTAAGCATAACTTGCTAAGTATCAGTCAACTATGTGATAAAGGCCAGAATGTTTGGTTCACATCTGAAGCTTGTGTCATTTTCAAGAAAAGTGACAACAAGGTAGTGTTGACAGGAGATAGAAGAGGAAATGTGTACATTGCTGACTTCAATTCAACAAATGCAAACATGACTACATGTCTTCTCATCAAGGCAAGTGTAGATTAAGGTTGGCTTTGGCACAAAAGACTGTCACACTTGAGTTTTAAAGCAATGAATGAGTTGGTAAAGAAGGATTTGGTTAGAGGTATTCCAAAATTGGTTTATTCCAAGGATGGATTGTGTGATGCATGCCAGAAAGGGAAGCAGAAGAAGGCCTCTTTCAAATCAAAGTCAATGTCATCAATTGATCAATCCTTGCAACTACTTCACATGGATCTCTTTGGACCAGTCAATGTGTTGTCAATCTCAAAGAAGAAATACTGTCTTATGATTATTGATGATTTTTCAAAATTCTCTTAGACATTCTTTCTGCATTCTAAGGATAAGGCAGGTGAAGTCATTATAAATCACATCAAGATAGTCAACAACAATCCTTTACTCAAAGTAAGGAGAATCAGAAGTGACAATGGAATTGAGTTTAAGAATTCAGTAATAAGAGAGTTTTGTGAAGAAGAAGGAATTATCCAAGAATTCTCTGCACCAAGAACTCCTCAACAAAATGGTGTAGTGGAAAGAAAGAACAGAACTCTAATTGAAGCTGCAAGAATAATGCTTGAAGAGTCTAAGCTACCAACATACTTCTGGGCAGAAGCTATAAACACTGCATGCTACACCCAGGATATTTCTTTGGTCAATCAAGCAAAAGGCATGACACCTTATCAACTTTTCAAATGTAAGAAACCAACAATCAACTTTCTGCATGTCTTTGGATGCAAATGCATTATACTGAAAAATCATGGTGAGCATCTTGGAAAATTTGATTCAAAGGAAGATGAAGCTATCTTTGTTGGATACTCAGCTGGAAAATCCTACAGAGTCTACAACCTAAGACTAAATATTGTAATGGAGTCCATACATGTCGTCTTTGATGACAAGAAAATATCTGGTCTAGTAGATGAAGGTTTTCATGAGTCTCTCTCATTTAAGAATGAGACAAGTGGTGAAGAAAGTGAAAATGATGATGAAGAATGGAGATCAAATGGTGTGAGAAACAGACAAGGATCATCAGTTGAAGTGCAGAATGAACCACCTGTTGAAGAGCAACTTACACCATCAGTTGGAAATCGATTTGAAGCATCTGTAGAAAATCAAAGAGAAGCATCTGTTGATGAATTTGCAAGAACTCCATCAATCTCAAGGGCCATACACTCAGGGGGAGTTTCTCACAGTCAAAACTCAACAACAAGCCACAATGATCAACACAGATAAAATGAAGCCCCTTCATCAAGTTCAAACTTACCACCACAGAGAAAATGGACCAGGGATCATCCATTTGAGCTTATCATTGGAGATCCTAATGCAAAGGTCCAAACCAGAAGAGCAACTCAAGAAGAATGCTTATATAGCAGTTTTCTATCCAAAGAGGAACCTAAGAGAGTTGAACATGCTCTTCTGGATCCAGACTGGGTTTTAGAAATGCAAGAAGAGCTAAACCAGTTTGAAAGAAATGAAGTATGGAAACTTCTACCCAAACCTAAAGACAAATCAGTGATTGGCACTAAGTGGGTATTCAAGAACAAGATGGATGAGAATGGCATAGTCACAAGGAATAAAGCTAGATTAGTTGCTAAAGGCTACTGTCAAGAGGAAGGAATTGATTTTGAAGAAACCTTTGCACCAGTGGTAAGGTTAGAAGCAATAAGGATCTTCCTGGCCTATGCAGCGCATGCCAATTTCAAAGTCTATTAAATGGATGTCAAAAGTGCATTTCTGAATGGTATTCTGGAGGAGGAGGTGTATGTTAGTCAACCACCTGGTTTTGAAGATTCAGAATTTCCAGAATATGTGTTCTTTCTACTCAAAGCACTCTATGGCCTGAAGCAAGCACCTAGAGCCTGGTATGACACACTCTCACAGTTCCTTATAAAGAATTACTTCATTCGAGGTACTATTGATAAAACTCTCTTTTATAGAAATGTCAATGGCTCTATGATACTTATCCAAATTTATGTAGATGATATCATATTTGGGTCTACAGATGAGAAACTTTGCAAGAGGTTTGCCATACTCATGCAAAGTAGATATGAAATGAGTATGATGGGTGAATTAACTTATTTTCTTGGTTTACAAGTTAAACAAGTGAATGAGGGAATTTTTATAAGTCAAACAAAATACATTTATGATCTTTTAAAAAGGTTTGATTTAGCAGATTGCTCTTCTGCAAAAACACCCATGGCCACTGCCACTAAGCTTGAACTGAATACTAAGGAAAAGAAGGTGGACATGATAAGCTATAGGGGCATGGTTCGATCTTTTTTATACTTAACAGCTAGTAGACCTGATATTATATTTGCTACATGTTTATGTGCTAGATTTCAAGCTGATCCTAGGGAATCTCACTTTGTAGCTATTAAAAGGATTTTCAGATATCTCAAAGGAACACCAAACCTTGGCATTTGGTACCCTAGAGATTCTGGTTTTGATCTAATTGGTTACTCAGATGCAGATTATGCAGGTTGCAAAATGGATAGAAAAAGTACCAGAGAAACCTGTCAATTCTTGGGAAATAAGCTGGTCTCATGGTTCAGTAAGAAGCAGAACTCAGTATCTACCTCAACTGTAGAGGCTGAATACATAGCAGCTGGGAATTGTTGTGCACAGATTCTATGGATGAGAAATCAACTACTTGACTATGGAGTTAAAGTTAAAAAGATCCCAATTTTCTGTGACAACACTAGTGCACTTGCAATATCACAGAATCCAGTGCAGCATTCTAGAACCAAGCACATAGACATCAGATACCATTTCATCAGGGAGCGTGTGATGGAAGGCACTGTGGAACTTCATTTTGTTCCTAGTGAAAAACAGTTGGAAGACATTTTTACTAAAGCTTTGGATGAAGCAGCCTTTTCAAGGTTGTTAAGTGAGCTTGGTATGTTAAATTTCACATGACCTTTTAAAATGTATGTTCAATTAATTGCAGCCAGTGAATTTCATTCTCTGGATTTTGTTTGTTTTATTTTCTTATCTGCATGATTATTCTAGAGATATCATTGTAGCATAATTAAATAAATATTTTATTGACATATATCAATTAATGATATTTTGTTAATTTTATGTCTATTTAATTGTGAGTTTATCTGATTATTGTGGATTAATTCTTGATTCAATGTGTGACTATTTTTTAATCCATAATAATTAGAAGTATTAAATATGTGTATATGTGTATAGGCTGATAGGTCTTGGTGATAAGATGTTTTTCGACCGACAGGTTTCGGTGATAAGATGTTTTTTCGGCGAATTAGGTTGTTAGGTGAGAAATTATTTAGCGGTGTTAGTTTTTCAAACATAACCTATCATTATTACACCTAACCCACTAAACCTTGAATCCTTATAAATGATGAGTTTTTGTTTGTGTTTAACATCATCATTTTTCAAATATACAGAGCATATACACACAATTGCTGAATATTTCGAGCTTTGATCGGAAAGATCTCTCAATCTAGCTTGTGGTTTTTAGAGCGGATTTCATATTCTTGTTATACGCACTAACCCTTGTTTTTGAATTTCTTCAAAGTTTTTGAAAATGGCATTGCAGGGAAGCTTTTTAATTGCTAAAGTTAATCCTTTTTCCATTCAGTAAATTGAAACCATCCAGGATGAGCAATTTCGGGCTTGGACACAATTTTTTGAGTGAACATTCATTAATTTGCTATGCTTTAGTTACACCAGTACAGCTTAACTATGATGCATTGCGTGAACTATATTGCAGTGCGGTTAACACTTCTGGACAGGACGGGTGTTCAATCACATATCGATTGTTTGGTAGGTCGATTAGGGTCACTGAACGAGATGTTAATCGAATTCTACATTTTCCTATGGAAAATCTTATTTCTGATCCTACACTTGAACATATTGAAATGTTCTTTCATTTTATAAGGTACCAAGATGGCAATTTCAATACTGGTACTCTTTCTAGAACGTTTTTAACCCTGTATTGGAATTTCTTCTTTCACACTCTTAACCATGTTTTTTCCTCAGATAGAACAAATCAAGATCGAATACCTAAATTTATTCAAATAATAGGGTATGCGGTCGCCAATAATTTGAGCATTAATTTTGGAAAAATAGTGCTTGGTCAAATCGTTCTAAAAATGAAACACTTGAGAACAAGAGATGTTCAGACTCAAAATGTCAAATGTCTATATCCAAGGTTTCTACAGCTAATATTAAATGATTTTTGAATGATGAAGATAGGGTACGCTTGGAAAATGGTCAAATGGTGGAATGTTCTTCCATGAAGACGAATGTAATTAATTACATAAGCAAAAAGAAATATACGGATGTGCCTACAGTCCTAACTGAATATCTAAAGACTGTTCCACTTCCGTTGTTACCACGATCGATGAGAGCAGGTATACGACAAGGTAATATTTCAATCCCTGCTATTCCAACTTCTGTATTCCCTGTTGTGTCACAGGAAATACAGTTTCTACAGCCCCCAGTGGCCATCTTACCCGACCAAGAGCAGGAACTCCCACCGACTCTAACACAGGTCGAAGAGCCCATTCTAAAAATGCAAACACAAACACAACAAACTCCTACACCTCAATTACCATTTAAACGACCAGTTATCCACATTATTGAGGGAGATAGTGCCTCAGCAGCACCACATAAGGAGTTAGTTACATCAGCCGCTCTACCTCATTCTAAACGGAGTAAACCCAATGAACCTGAGGTAACGGCAACTGTTAGTGAAACATTTCTTCCTTATCCAATGAGTGAAAATGTAAATGAGGTTGAATGGACGGGAGCAACTATCTTGAGTTCCATTTCACGGAACATAAGAGTGGTTGATGATCTTTCTAAAGATCAAATGCCTTCACAGGCATCCGAGGTGGAATTACCTACCTCAATAACTGCTGATGAATCTTCCATTTTACGGAAAGATCCATCGGTAGGTAGTTTTTTTATGAACCAAGTGTCTTCACAGACATACGAGGGAAACTTGGGTTTTGTGCCATTTAATCGATTCAAGTTTAACCTCCCAGAGGGAAAATCTCTGGATCTCTTTTGAGATTTACCACTCTTTACCAGTGGTCGGCAATTCGCTTCACGCGAGGACGGAAGCTCACGAACTTTCATTGCACCATCTATGACCTCTGAAAAAGGGGCTAGGATGATTTCATTTGTAGGTACACATCTCGGTGGAAGCTCTGGAAGAGAGTTGAGGGAAACACGAACAGAACATGTAAGTGTAACCCAAACCACTAAACCAAGTAAATATAGAGTGTTGAGTGAAACACCTGCAGAATGTACGAGTGAGCAACCTACTCAACCATATGCACCTGTAACCAGAAAGGAATACAACAGACTCCTTACATGGGTCCAAATAATGGAGAAAGAGTTGTCAAATATCTGTAAGTCCATTGCAGAAATCAAAAATTTGCAACTTATTCAACATGATACATTCCAGGTTCAATTAAGTTCCATGACAGCCCAGTAAAAAGATGCAATCAACTCCTTGGTAAAGCCATCTTCGTCTAATTTACCAACTCCACATCCTACTACTCTGGAGGATAACCCAACTGAGGGGGAGAAGGTTAATGACCAAGCCTCAATGACAAAATAAGATGTACAGACGATTCAGTTGAAGGACCAAAAGATTCCAGTGATAAAGTTTTTATGATTTCACAATTCTTAGCAGTGTTCTTAAAGACATGATATGAAGACCACAAGTGAATGTTAGTCGTCTGTGAACCAGAGCAGTTGCACTAGGCGTCAACACATCACAAAAGAATCAAAGTATCTAACTCATAAAAACTGTTCAAGAGGTATAATTGAGTTTAGAGCAGTATTGATATCCTCTAGTTAGTTGGAAGCTGAATATTTAAGGATGTCAAATTAAGAGAAAAATGAATAGTATCCGAAATTACTATTCATATGAAGGCATGTTGTACTTCATTTCAAAATACACCTCAACACACAACTCTCTCTTCTCTCTCTTATATCTTCTCTGTGTAAGCTGCTAGACAGCCCATCTAGTAGGAAAGCCGGCTTAGCCCGCTTTCAGGAAGTGTCGGGTAGAAGGTCCTCATGCCTGAACTATCCTTAGGAGTGTTCTGGTTTTGAAGCTAATCCATTGGATTAGAAGTTGTAACACCCCTTCGAGTTTATTATCAATAAAGATATATTCTCGGAATTATTATTTTTTTGGTAGTATCGTATTCAACCCCCCTTCTACGATACTTCGGGACCTAACATTATAGTATACTAGCTTATAGCCCGTGCAAAGTACGGGTTACTTTTAATTTTTTTTATAATTTGTTTATAGCGTAGTGTACTATTATAAATATTAATTTTAATATGTTATTGAAAGAATTTGAACCTTACATCTTTGTATATAATAATTTTTAGTATTAAATATAAATTAATATGTTGTTGGTGGGAATCGAACCTTAGACCTTTGTATATAACAGCTTTTAGTATTGTTGAATCTAACGGTTATGATCTATTTGAGTTGAAGATCTAACGGTTGTAAATGGGGGATAACCAAAAATGAGGGATAACCAAAAATTGGGGTTAACCAAACTACAAATTATACCCCATTTTGCTTATATTATAGTACTAGCTTATAACCCGTGCAACGCACGGTTCCTTTTATAATATCTATAATTATATTAATTTTTTAATATTTATATGATATTAATTTACATATCAAATTGTTATTAATATATATATATATATATATATATATATATATATATATATATATATATATATATATATATATATATATATATATATAAGATTTTACACGTTCAATCTAATATTTGTGCTCTATCTTGAATTCTTAGAATTTGAATTAAACGATTTTACAACTCAAATGAAATTAACAAAATAATTTTTAATTTAGTAATGGTTTAACAGTTATTTTGCAATTAAAACTATGCAGAGACAAAAAAGAGAAGAAGTTGACATTTCTTTATGTTAAAAATTCTATTCGGTTTATGAAATCTAATTATATTTCGTTTTGATTATCAAAATACGCTTCTTATTATTTGAAGATAGTTCTACTAACAACCAAATATAGTTTTAATAATAAATGTAAGAATGCCTTTGCCCAAAACTTTGGTAGTCGGTAGTCTGGTTTCAGCACGACAAAATAAATAAGAACCGTTTAATCATAAAATAAATAGATGAAAAACGATGGATCTAGCATAAATAATATTTTATTTTTTAACATGTAAACTAAAAAGTGTATTTATATTGAAATACGAAAAAGTGTATGTCAAAGATTTAAATCATATAATTTTGTTTTATACATTGAATATGATTATCAATGTTGGTCTTCTATACTGAATATGATTAATGTAAAAATTCGTAATTATATTTTCTCTTGAGATTCTGAGTGTTTCCATTTCGATAATAATTGTTAAATCATCACTAAATTAAAGATAATTTTGTGAGCTTCGCGTGGGCAGTCAAATCATCCAGATCTGATATCTAAATCTCGAGATGGAGCCCAAATAGTAAATATGAACTTTTTTTCATATTAATAATAATAATATAAATAAAATTCAATTGTATCATTTTCATATTATAATTTTATTTTTAAAATTCAATTCTAATACGAACTTTTTAATTATATTCTTTTTAAATTATAATTCTTTTTAATATGATATAATCTCTATCGTCTGTTTTTTAATATTAGATTCGACGGTTAAGATTATTTGGTAGTACAGTGACCAAACCAAAATTATGGATAATATATCTCTTGCGCTTATTATATATAAAGGATATAATAAGGTATAATATAATTTATCTTAATTTTATTCTATAATAAGATATAATCAACTAATAACTATATACGTATTTCTTCCTAAAAATAATTATAGACAAATTAATAAAAAAGAAGTAAATAAATTTATACAACCTTTTTTAATGATATCCTTTTTAGATTATAATTTCCTTTTAATATGATATAATCTTGATCGTATATTTTAAAAATATTAGATTCAACAGTTGAGATTATTTTTGGTAGTACAGTGATGTACTTTTTAAATTATAATTTCCTTTTTAATATAATATAATCTTGATCATTTATTTTAAAAAATATTAGATTCGATGGTTGAGATTATTTTAGTGGTATAGTGATATCCTTTTAGATTATAATTTCCTTTTTAATATGATATAATCTTGATCGTTTATTTTTATAATTATTAGATTCGACGGTTGAGATTATTTTGACGGTAGAATGACCAAAATTGAGTGACCAAACCAAACTTATGGATAAGATCCCTCTTACGCTTATTATATATAAGGATATAATGTAGTATAGATAGTACAGATATCTTCCTTATAAATCTGAACTCTTCTCATCTATAAATTCGAACAACAATTCGACTTATAATATGTTAAAAGATATTTTTATATTTATTAGTGTTTATTCGAACTCCTATTCTACTTCTAATAGAACTTTTAATCATATGTTTTATAATTAAATACCTATTCTACTTCCAATGAAACTTTTAATTATATGTCTTCCCTATAAATTCGAACTCTTATCATCTATAAATTCGAACACCTATTCTACTTCTAATATGTTAAAATATATTTTTATATTTATTAGTGTTTAAAATCCTAAAATTCTAAAAAATTAGAAAAGTAAATTGAGACAATTTTAGAGCGCCACCTAAGCTCCCGCGTATCCTCCTTTATATATATATATATATATATATATATATATATATATATATATATATATATATATATATATACACTAGCATTTTACCCGTGCTAAGCACCGAAAGCACAATTTTTAATTTTTAAAATGATTATATATATATATATATATATAATATTTTTTCACATATGTTCATGATCGTTTTATGTTGCTATTATCGAAAGTTCATAATAACACATTTACATGTATAAATAGATATAAGTTATAGCAATCAATTAATGCCTGCCAAGGAATTAAAAATATATGAAGCTTGAATTTTAATATCCGTAGATCCAATCAACGTATAAAACATGAATTAAATGGATAAATTTAATGTTAACACCGTAAAAAAAATTACACCAAAATACGATGCTTGTAACGTAACTGCAAATGTTCAAATGAATGTAAATGTTTTACGTCCTAGACCATTTTAGATTTATTCTTCTTATTAGCTCCATTATCACTTTCGTGCTTGCGTTTACTTATTGCTGGTTTAGATTCCAAATTTTCGTCTATAGCGTTGTCATCCTTAGAAGAATCAGGCACCTGTTTCGAAAAAATTGAATTTATCATTTTCCATCGATGTGGAATGCATATTTGGTGTAGACAACTATCACAATTTTCGCTTTTAATTGAAATTCTACACTTACCATTACGGGAAGGACATCATGTGACGTGATTTCAGATATTTGTGAGGGCGTTTGAACTTCCTCGATCACATCTGTAGCAAAATAGACCGTATTTCCATGTATTAAGTTTTTCTCATTCAAAGATATAGTGAGCGTCAAATTTTTTCCTTCGATTACTTTCAATTTTTCAGGATACTTGTCACGCTTCCCTTCCTGCGATAAAGGTTATAAATTTTAATCTCATAAAACATGCGATATTTTTAGGATTTAATATTTATACTTATATGTAATGTTAGTCATTACCTTTAGATTCTGACCAATGAGGCTGTTTACATTTGTTAATGTTAGCCTTCTTACTTCGCGGTCAAATAGAAAGACTTGAATTGTCTCACTTGGATCGGTTACGTAGATCGGCACTTTAAACCTGCAAATATTATATGTAATTATTGTATAAAAGATACGAAGATATGATGTTAAAAATCTTGATTCATTGAACATGATACCTCTTGTCCGGGTATGAGCCGATTTTTCCACATTCGCATTTGTAATTATCATCGATCACAGAGAGTTCCCTTGGACATGAGTCACAAATGTAGAACCACCATTTAGATTGGACTTCAACACTACAAACTGATACATGACATATCACCTCCATCTACATAAAGGTTTAAAAATTTAACAACGAAATATTTTGTAGTCTAACAACTAATTGAATGATAATGCAATAAAGTAGGAGTCACATACCTCTTTAAGCTCTGAACTTCTAAGGTCCGTGATTTGTTTTAAATTGTAGATGGCGTCTTCTTTACCGTGCAATCACCGACAGAAGATGTATTGTCCGGAACAATTGGTTCATTTATTGCATTTAGCCTGTCATAGCAACGGAACATGATAATATATAAGCATATACACGTAGTAAAAATACATATTTTTTATTTTTATGATAATATACATAAAAATAGAAAATAGTAGCATGCATATGATTGACGATAAATCATATTTTGAAGTGAATGTGCAAGGTAATTGATAGTGCAGTAAAACGAAATTCGATCAAGTAAATCTCATAACATGCATATTTGATTAAAAAAAACTTACTTGTAACGTAGATTGTACACGGCATCATAGTCTGGATTGATATCGTAGTTGGAAGGTGACAGTGTACTCGCCTGTAGTTGTTCTGCAAGATGTAGAGTATTTTGTCAAGATCCCACATATATAAATTTGTTTTGAGAAGATTAAAATATTTTTTATGAATAGTGAAACAGTTGTATATAGGTAACTATTCATACGTTGGTATTTTGTTATGCTGCAACTCGTAAGAATGATAATATTATCTTGAGTGTCCATTCTGTCTAGCTCTTCATTCAATTTGTTTGCAAGATCGGCCCATATTGTTACCTTTACAATTGCACTGCAGTTAAATATATTTTTGTTAGATAGTGAATAACAGTTCTCACTTGCAATATTTGCAACTATTTTTTGTCAAATTTACCTTCCATCACTTATGTCAAACAGCAATACATCTTTTGGTCCTTTTGCTGTGTTGCGACTTTGCATAGGAAGCCTATTTTGAACTAAACCCATCAAATCTAAAAATTGCAGAATATATATAAAAGAAAGTATAGCTGATTAAACAAAGAGAGTATATATATAAAAGTACGGATAGCTGATTGTTTATACCTGATAAAATTTTGGTATCTCCAACCTTATTTCCCAAGGTGTTGAAAGCAACTAACTCGAACTTATATTTTGGAATCATCTCATCATCTTCTTTAACTTCAGTCATAGTTGTGAACTTCAAAAAGTATATATCTTTTTTGTTGCTTACAACTGAATAAGAAAATTTTGCATTACCAACAGTAAAGTTTGATATGACATATATTTTTCCTTCTTCAGGGGCACAATCTATTCCATTGACATAATCCATCCCTGCAAAAGCGTGGATATGTGTTTTCTGCGTATAAAAATTAATATTGATAAGTTAATTTGAAGATGATATATACATGTGCACGCCAACCAATTATATCAATTATTATCTGTTATTTGTACATAAGTATACCGTAACATGCAATATATGCTATCCAAATTGTTACATGATCTACAATTTTCACACGGGATAGCATATAAAGCAAGGCATGTAAATCTATTCTTAATATTGTTGGGCAGTTTTAGTAGCACAATATTAAAAACCAAAATAAAGCATTGTAGCATACTATAATAAAAATACTATTTAGAAAACATATAGTAATTAAAAAGTATAGATGACAGATGTTTTAAAAAAATACTTACATCGTCGTCAAGAAGTATCATAATATAACCTTTGAAATCGCCTGTGGTGCCATTGATACTCTTCCAAAGTCGAGTTAATCTAACTTTAATTTTCCAGTTAGTTTTATCATTGGTTAACATGCTAATGCGATCAAATCTTGAAGTCTCCATTATGCACATAATGATAATCGAGATTAGTCATTGTTGATCTGCAAATCTTTCTCTTGGCTGTGTTTATGTTGAGGATGAAATTTGTATGTGTGATTGTTTGTTTACATAGGCTTCTTTACTTTATAATTTTGTAGTTAACATATTATAATAGAATTAAAGTTGGAAATTGTATAAAATTCTATTTTGTATAGGTTTTGTTAACATATTATAACAGAATTTAAGTTGGAAATTGTATAAAATTCTATTTGTTATAGGTTTTTTTTAAAAAGCCGAGCTGTTTTATTGGGTTTGATTACGTGAATGAATAAAATTGATTGTCAAATTTTGATATTAACGCACAAACGGTGCTAGGACTGCTGGCAACATATCAACATGAACAACCATATCCAATAAAGAAATTCGAAAATGACAAATGGCCATCCGGTCCACGTCAGCAACCCCATCTCCTGCCATCCCCATACACTTGACCTGAAAAACTTAGATATGGAATTACCATCTAAAGTCTTCAATCTAGAATCAACAATCCACTCTTTTAGCACCATTTTCTCTACCAGCAACAATTACTTCCAAGTCAGCATATAAACATTAACGTGATACACAGGTAAAATATTAATATAATGAAATTAAGAATTTACTTTCTTACGTTAGTATATTAATATAATGAAATTAAAATTTACTTTCTTAAGTTAGTAGTTTACATATTTGAAAAGTATTTTATTTGGTTAGTGCATTAAATTCTACTCTTCCTAAATTTTTATTAATGTTTGAACAATTTTACAAATGCAGAATGGAAAGGGTTTTTTTTTGAAAGAAGTGTTTGGTTTGGTCACGTGAATAAATTATTAATACTTAATTTTAGTTTTTGGAACTATAGCTAATATTAATTTAATTTTTTTTTTTTGAAGTGAGTTTTTTATTCTAATATTACACTTTTTATAAAATGCATGTAATTAAACCATCATTTGAATTGGTATTATTATTTATGCTAAGATAAAATTCTTTTTTAATAATGTAATGTTTTTAATATATTATTAGAATTGTGTTATATAGTATTTTGAATTTATTAATTTAATAATTCTTTCTACATATTTACTATGCTAATATTAAATTATTTATTCATTCAATTGATTTTTTTCATCTCAAAAAATATTGTACTATCATAAAATATTAATCAAATAAGCTTACTATCAAATAATATTGTATAATTTATAATTGTACATGAACTATTTTTTTAACTAAGGCAGGGTTTCAAAAAAGAATAATTGCAAAAACATAGAATTAAAATTATTTTAAGAAAGTATTTTAATGAAAAATATTGTTATAATTATATTAATTATCATTAAATTTAAATTGCAAATTCACTTTTAACTATAGACAGAAAAATATATTTGGTAAATTTATTTGTTGAGTTTGCTAAAGTAAAATTGAAAATAAAGCAATCAACACAAAAGAAATTAAAAAAGGTTTGTCAAATAAATTAAGAAAAAATATTATATTTTAAGATATATAAGATCTTAGAAAAGATATTATATTATATTTAATATTATATTTAAGATCTCAAAAAGGATATTATATTGTGAGTTTTTTTCTAATATTAGACTTTTTACATGGTGAATGTAATTAAACCATCATTTAAATTTGTATTATTTCTGCTAAGATTTTTTTTTTTGGTAATAATTTTAATATGTTATTAAAACCGTGTTATATAGTATTTGGAATATATTAATTTAATAATATTTTGGACATATTTAAAATGTTACTGTTAAATTATTGGGTGAAATCCCCAAATACCCACATTTTCAAACCAAATAACCAAAATACACACCGGTGAAAACCTCTGCCCTTTTTACCCACAGACCACGCATGTCTCTCATGCGTACAGCGTATACGCATGTCTCACATGCGTGGTCTTCAGAAAATGGGAGTCAGCTATCACATGCGTATTCGAGATACGCATGTTCATGATGCGCGGCTGCAGATACGTATCTGAGAGATGCGCAACTACGGTACTGTTCATCGTCTTCACCGAAGACGAGAGAGAGATAACGGTAAGGCGATTTTTTCAGAAAATCCGGCCAGCCTTCGTTCAGGCCCTTCTAGCAATTTTTCAGTAGCATACCATACACCAAAATGTTCGCCTTCTTCTCCTCTACAAGGCTGTACCATTCGATTATCGTTTGTTTCGCCGGAGTGGAAAGCCCCAAACCCAAGCTCCTTTTTCCGATAACATTTTCCGATTGGTTCGTACATGCCTCTGCGGGGCCAAAAATCACCAAATCAAAATGGCAAAATGGTGAGGGATGTCTGGGCAATCTTTTTATGTTCTCAGATGTGGTGGTGGCAACCGGAGGTATGCGAACGAAGGAGACGACCGGAGAGGCGATCGAGAGAGGGAGAGAGACGCCGACTGTGTCTGTGAACAAATGACGTGGGATGACGTCATTGCGCATCTGAGAAATGCGTTATCCCAAATGCGCATCTCCAGAATGCGTATTCCGACGTGGGTAAAAAAGGCGGAGTCTCCCGCATATGGGTATTTTGGACAAGTGAAACACAAAAGTGGTGTATTTTGGGCATTTTTTCTACATTATTTATGTATATAATTGATTTTGATTTTTTATTTTGTACTGATTTTTTCCCTATAAAAATAATAATAATAATATATTAATGTAATCCATCATAATTTAATCTAAAATTATGATAGATTATATTAAAAAAAATTAAAATTGGGTTTGATTACAATGACTATAATATTTTTGGCTTTTTGAAATTGGGTTGGATTACAATTACTATATATTACACTATTTCAATTGCAAATTCACTTTTAATTATAAGCAAAAAAAAAAATTAACACAAAAGGAGTTTAAAAAGGTTTGTCAAGTAGATTAAGAAAAAAAAATGTTATATTTTAAGCTATTTAAGATCTTAGTCCAAAAAAGTTTTTAAAAAATATAGTAATTATAATTATTTTATACATATACATATATTATGTTTAAAATATAAAATTTAATTGAAATTACTTGAAATTAGCAGAGTAGTATTTCTTTAAAAAACAGAATAATATTGATTTACATAATATTAAATAAGATTACAAATTTAATTGAAAGTATTAAATCAAAATAAACTAAAAAACTAAATAAAAACTAATTTTAAAATTCTATAGCTGAGAGTTAACAATCCTCTCAAGTTCATGCATCAATAGAACAATATCCTAACACTGATCTTTTAGAAAAGAAAAAAAAGGAGGTTCTCATTTACAATATCCTAAAAAATGAAAAAACTGTAATA
Source organism: Saposhnikovia divaricata (assembly GCA_036435485.1). Lineage (NCBI taxonomy): Eukaryota > Viridiplantae > Streptophyta > Magnoliopsida > Apiales > Apiaceae > Saposhnikovia > Saposhnikovia divaricata. Next base: position 214,446,112 of record CM071599.1, read on the forward strand.
ATTAGAACAATAATATCCAGAAAATTTCAGAAATATACAAATATTTATACAATAGTATCTGTATATGGACCTGTAAATTGAAAAATACACATTTCTAACTTATAAATTACTTACTATAAAGAAAGCACATCATCCTTCAAGTTTTTATGATCCACCTACAATTGTACTTTGACTCTGTTCTGATCAAAAGTTAAGCTCCTTCGGCTGTCTTTGAAACTGCAATTAAGTTGTACTCCACTGAATTTGGGTTTTTTTGCAATCATCCCCTGTATGACTTTTGCAACATCCTGCAAACATGTACATTACAGACTAATCACTTATAATTCACATTCTGATAGTAGAAAAAACTTATGTATAAAGAATCATTTTACATATGCTAGAAGCTCAGAATCCGAATTCCAATCTGTTGAAGTGCTTCTGCCCTGCAGTGGCAGATCACAATTTATGGGTATTCAGCATATATATAAAGGATATGTAATTTTATAGTCAGCCTAGACTACTAAAGCTTGTTAGTCGTCTACTACCCAATACAATTGTGCAGTACATCTTAGATATTACTTAACACAGATGTTGTCATTTGTCAATGGACAATCACCAATAAATAAAAATAATTTAACATATAGAACTGTTGTGGAAAAAAAATTATGTTTGCACAGTCATGAAGTTGAATGCAACATACAGAACAACATAATCACAGATGTGTAATGAAAGTATCTGTTTATACACTGATAATTGAGTTGCTTAGATACATAAGCACCGAATAATAGGTTTACCAAGGACATGCTAAATAAATCCCACAATAGTATAATGTTCATGTTTATGGTAGAAAAAACAATAGTACATCCATCACCACCAGATCAGTGAATTTAGTGGAGCATCAAATCAACAAAAAATAATTAAAAAATACATTATAAATTGAAATATTAAAATATTTCAATTTATATAATGACCAAATGGTTTATAATGAACCATTTATAATAAAACAAAAGTTAAATAAAGTGAAAATAAAGTAAAATAAGGTACAGTCTCCTCTAACCTACTTGATTCATTAGTCTGACCTAGAAAAGGCTCAACCTTTGCATCAGCATTTACAACTCTACTCCAATCACTACCACCTTTTGTATGTTTATTGGATAGAGTTGAGATGCTTAATTACATGAGTGAAGTCAGCTTTGTACACTCTTATTTTATGAGAAATGTAAGTCATAGTCCTTAGAACTATGATTAAATATTAAATATTTTTATTTTTTTAATATCTATTTTTAAGTATTTTATTATTTTAGTTTTCTAATGTTTCTGTGCAGAACTAATTTAATTTTCCGAGTAATAATAGTAGATATTCACATTAATTTTCACCAATAAAAACTTCACATAGTTTCCCATGTACCCTCAACTCCAAGGCATAACTAAGATATGTTAAATTTTACTAAAATAGTTATTTTATTAAAAATAAAAATTTTAATTAACAAAGATAAATAAATTAGGATAAGAATGATATAACTCATTTATTTGTAGTTTTAATTTTTAGTTTTAATTTTAATTTTTAAGAAATACCAATTGTTTCTCTAGTAGGCCACTGATGCACTTCAGTTTACAGCGATGAAGGGTCATTCTGCAAATGTATACACATAAATCTCCAACATCTCTTTTGTCTGCAACAGTGTAAATTACCTAGAGTTGAGCTTCGAGGTTAGTATGAAATCCACCTTCATAGAAAAAAGGAGCAAGTACTATTGATCTCATCCCAAACAACTTATGCTGGGAACAATAAATGCATGGAGCTAATAGTTTCAGAGTTAAAAATTAGTTCCTTACACACTTGTCCTAGAAACATCAAATTTTGTTTTCTGAAACTACAATGAAAATGCCTCTCCCGCTATTTCTATGCAAGTAGCATTGTAGCCTAGTGCTAGCAAGTAGCATTCGAGCATCAATGGAAGCGTGTGTGTGAGTATTATAATTTTTTGCAACTGACCATTATCAAAAAAAAAGGTAACCAAGATGATAATCATTGATGAAATTTTAAAATAAAAAAGAGGATAAGCAATCAATACCAGGGATGTAGAATACGCACATCTAAGAAAAGTACCTTTAGGTTGGCTCCAACTTCGGAACTATTGCAGATGACAACTCTACATGAGAAACACGGATAGCACTTATCAGTCTCTCTGGTAATTCATCTGTAGTGTTTGCCTGTGAAAAAAATTTGCAAAGCTTAAGTGCATGGAATGTTCCCTTAACACATATGCTAGGACATACTGCCCTTTGGCAAAAAGGATAGAAATAAGAAGATTCAAGTACTTTATTTTTTGTCATCTCCAACATCCAGAATTAAATGTCACCATAAAATGTTCAATCGCACCTTACAAACACACATAAAGGAATCCAATATATGATTCTATTCAAGTTCTTAAGTACATTGTAAATTAGAATCTAAGTTTAACAACCCTAAAAAATACATTTAATTATAAAATCTAATAAAAATCAAATAAAACGATACAACTCCTCAAAATCCAATATCTTACAATTCATAAACTAAAAATACGCATAAATTCTCCAAATATCGCAACTCACACTCTTCCCAATAAGTAGCCCACCTAAACAAGATCACCTACCGGAAGGAATAAGAAAAAAACAAAGAACCGGTAGTGAGCGAAAGGCTCATATACGGATATCAAAATAATGAATAAAAGCTGGATGAAAACTACATACGAAGACAATACAACTGAACAAAGTTAAAGATAATGAGTTTACGAACAATTTTGAATATCCAAATAAGGAATAATGAGACATAACAAATGAGACAATATAAAATGGAGACTCAACTCAATATAAAAATAAATGCTCTCAAAACAAAATAAACTTACTCTAACAAATAATCATATCACTGAGGCATAATTATCACATTAAAATAAAGAAAAGCATAACCGATAAAATATGTCATACTCTGATACTTACACATAATATCCAAAATAACTTATTTACTAACATAGGAGACGATCTTACACGAACAGGGGCAAAGCACAAAGCAAATACCACCCAAATTTCAGACAGGGATCACAAGGCAATAAGCACATGCTCCCAGAATGGCCAAAAACATACAAACTGACTAGTCATGACTATACGTGTCCCACTACTCCGGCAACACGTCTATGCTATTTATACACCGCATAGGAAGTGCCAAACACGAGATTATCCGCTCGCGACGGATGTATTACGAACTCCCAAATCATAATAAAATCATAAGTAACTTACTCGAAAAAGAAATGATCTCACAATATCTCCGAAACCATATGTACATCACAAATAATAGATAAACATAAATGGTAGATTACATCAGAACTGAAATTAACCCACCAGATCATATAAACGGTAGATTTTGACATACTTACAAGTAGAATCTCAGAAAACGTAAAGAACGAAAAACAAAGATAATCAAATTATCTTTCCAACGAGTATAAAATCATAACGATCCAATAAACGATGAATTAGATACGAATTTTGAAAGAATTCAGAATTGATGTAACTCAAACGAATAGCAATACGAAGATAAAGAAAGAAACGAAGAAATCTGTACCTCAAACTTGATGATTATCGCAACTTCTCAATAAATTCAGCCCCTCCAAGCCAAGAATCCTAAATTATAACAAAAGATACTATAAACCCTAATCTCATACACATGTATATACATAACCAAGATTCGAATCTCTTACCTCGAACTCAAAATTCCTAAGCCTTCAATTAGGCTTGCAATCTCCTCTTCTCTTTCTTCTTCTCTTTCTTTTCCTTCTTTCTTCTAACCCAAAAGTAACGTAAGTCTCTCAAACCCCTTTTTTTTAACGCTTCTCTTTTTTTCTCTCTCTTTTTTAAACTCTTCTCTTAACTAATAATCTCTAAAATAATATCTTAATTAATAAAAACATATACTGTATTTGCATATAAAATAATTTAATATTATCTAACTAATATTTTCTAATCCTCAATATAAAATAATATACACAAAAATATTTATAAAAAATGCGGGATGTTACATTATTCCCTCCTAATAGAAATTTCGTCCTCGAAATTAATCTTCCGCACCTTACTCGAACAGATCTCGATAAAGAACACGAACAATTTCTGTTGGTCTCCCAAGTAGCATCTTACATTACTAACATTCCAAAAAACCTCGCTTTCTACTTTCGCACTTAAAATAAAACTATGTCGAAACCTGTAACGTTCTTGTTATCCTCCTTGGTTCAAATATTCACGAACGATTTAACGTTAGCCATAGAGCATCTATAACCCAAATATAATTAGCAGCTCTTGTCATCATAGAACACGATTAAATATTGCACGGAAAGATGATTCCAGTTAATCACGTAGAGAAATCAAAGGAACACAAAATGAACAATATTCTTAACTAACGATCCATCACACGGTCTATCCAAAATCAGAGGTCATGCCTAAAGGCAAGTCTAATGCTCACACTCTATCTTACAGCTACCCAAACCTCGCAATTCGAGCCTAAAGGCAAATCTACAGAATCTATAAACTCTAGCTCTAATACCAACTTTAACAACCCTAAAAAATACACTTAATTATAAAATCTACTAAAAATCAAATAAAACGATACAACTCCTCAAAATCCAATATCTTACAATTCATAAACTAAAAATACACCTAAATTCTCCAAATATTGCAAATCACACTCTTCCCAATAAGTAGCCCACCTAAACAAGATCACCTGCCGGAAGGAATAAGAAAAAAATAAAGAACCGGTAGTGAGCGAAAGGCTCATATACGGATATCAAAATAATGAATAAAAGCTGGATGAAAACTACATACGAAGACAATACAACTGAACAAAGTTAAAGATAATGAGTTTACGAAAAAATTTAAATATCCAAATAAGGAACAATGAGACATAACAAATGAGACAATATAAAATGGAGACTCAACTCAATATAAAAATAAATGCTCTCAAAACAAAATAAACTTACTCTAATAAATAATCATGTCACTGAGGCATAATTATCACATTAAAATAAAGAAAAGCATAACCGATAAAATATGTCATACTCTGATACTTACACATAATATCCAAAATAACTTATTTACTAACATGGGAGACGATCTTACACAAACAGGGGCAAAGCACAAAGCAAATACCACCCAAATTTCAGACAGGGATCACAAGGCAATAAGCACATGCTCCCAGAATGACCAAAAACATACAAACTGACTAGTCATGACTATACGTGTCCCACGACTCCGGCGACACGCCTACGCTATTTATACACCGCATAGGAAGTGCCAAACACGAGATTATCCGCTCGCGATGGATGTATTACGAACTCTCAAATCATAATAAATCATAAATAACTTACTCGAAAAAGAAATGATCTCACAATATCTCCGAAACCATATGTACATCACAAATAACAGATAAACATAAACGGTAGATTACATCAGAACTGAAATTAACCCACCAGATTACATAAACGGTAGATTTTGACATACTTACAAGTAGAATCTCAGAAAACGTAATGAACGAAAAACAAAGATAATCAAATTATCTTTCCAACGAGTCTAAAATCATAACGATCCAATAAATGATGAATTAGATACGAATTTTGAAAGAATTCAGAATTGATGTAACTCAAACGAATAGCAATACGAAGATAAAGAAAGAAACGAAGAAATCCGTACCTCAAACTTGATGATTATCGCAACTTCTCAATAAATTTAGCCCCTCCAAGCCAAGATTCCTAAATTATAACAAAAGATACTATAAACCCTAATCTCACAGACATGTATATACATAACTAAGATTCGAATCTCTTACCTCAAACTCAAAATTCCTAAGCCTTCAATTAGGCTTGCAATCTCCACTTCTCTTTCTTCTTCTCAATCTTCTTCTCTTTCTTTTCCTTCTTCCTTCTAACCCAAAAGTAACGTAAGTCTCTCAAACCCCTTTTTTTTTAACGTTTCTTTTTTTTTCTCTCTCTTTTTTTAAACTCTTCTCTTAACTAATAATCTCTAAAATAATATCTTAATTAATAAAAACATATACTGTATTTGCATATAAAATAATTTAATATTATCTAACTAATATTTTCTAATCCTCAATATAAAATAATATACATAAAAATATTTATAAAAAATGCGGGATGTTACACTAAGCCTTGTACTAACTTGTAGTAACTGAATGTTGGACATCATGTCACCACCAAATTTAAATTTACCGCAAAGAAAGAAAGTATATAGAATGCCAAACCAACGTAAAAAAATTATACTTTGCGAAAATAAATTAGATAAGTTAGAAATTCATTACATGCGTAAATTTGAACAGAAAAAAATTATAATGTACAATTGTTTAAATTTGTTCTAGAGAATTCTTCTATTCAGGTAAGTTATAAAAAACTTCTTCGTAAACGATATTTTTTATGAAATTTCTTTCCGCAACAATTCCATTTCCTAGTAGAATATGTAGCCATTTGGAGAAGTCACATGGGAAATGGCAACATATAGCTGGCCATGACAGAAAGTAGGTGTTGAAAGATATAAGCCTACTTTTTCCACTGATTGACCACGAATTTTATTTATTGTCATTGCAAAACAGACTTGCAATGGAAATTGCTTCCTCCTGAATATTAAAGGCCACTTTGAGTTGTTATCGCAAGGAGTGGTTGTCATCCTTGGAATAATATGTCTGCTTCCAGCATGGCTTCCGGTAATTACTTCACATTCAATGGTCCATTTAAATAGTTTTTTGACAACCATTCGTGTGCCATTGCACAATCCAAAAACCTGATTCACATTTCTTGTTAGCATGACCACGGCACCGACTTTCAGTTTGAGCTGGTGCTTAGGAAGTCCAGGCATGTCGATTGAGTTCAAAAATTCTTCAGGAAAAGCCGAGTTCAGATCACTCTCATCTACCGATCCTTCATCAATACTATCAACACTCAAGTAAATATGTTCTTCACCGGGTATATGATCCATGATGTTATCATTAATTCCATCAACTACTTTATTAGTTGGAGCAAGAATTGCCCTATCCCTTAGATATTGATGATCTTTGAAGTTATTTTCAAGATTCGGGTAAATTAAATCAACAATATCAGTCAAAGGATTATTTGTGGATCGGATGATAAATTGTTCAGGGATTACAACTTCTGGATCCTTGTTTGGGTCATTGTCTTTGATAATTGAAATTCAACCCTCGCCAATATCTGATACCCATTTACTGAACTCATTAATAGCATTGTTTACTTCATCACAATTACCTCTATGTAGCCTCATATTTTGCTTGAGCGTGAATAGTGTGACTTGATCCCACAGATAAGAGCAATTAATGCAAGCACTAACAATGTCTTGTCGATTACCTTTCTCTACAACTGGTAAGATCTGCCTGAAGTCGCCACCAAAAACTACCGTAATCCCACCAAATGGTTTCAGTCTGTTGTCTTCTAAAATGCAACCAAGTATATCTCTAAGAGCTCGATCTAGTGCCTCGAACGCATACTTCTTTTGCATTGGAGCCTCATCCCAAATTATGAGTTCCGTATTCTGCAACAATTCAGCTATATTGGTTCCCATTTTTAGTCCACAACTTGAATGTTCATCAACACATAGTGGAATCTTAAATCTTGAATGTGCAGTTCTGCCTCCTGGCATTAGTACGGCTGCAGTTCTCCTTGATTTTTTCTTTGTGACCTCATTCGGGAAATGATTGTTCGCCAAAGGAATGTTTTACCACAACCACCACTACCGTGGACAAAAAAAACTTTTCCCCTTTTGTTGTAGACAGATTCAATCATAGCATTGTATATCACCATTTGATCTGCATTAAACTTGAGTGTAACTTTTGGTGTTCAACTATCATGGTCGGAATGTCATAACTCCTTTCTTTTGCAATGAGAGTATTTGAAATTCCACACAAAAATTTGAGCAGAGGAAATGGCATATCTGCATAGCTTTGCAAAGACTTTCCAATGCAATTTAGAATACGTTCAACTTCTATGGAAAATTAGATTTATTTTGTTAAAATATTCCAGTGAAACAAAGTAATGAAACAAAAATAATATATGTTAGGTTTTAAAAAAGAACCTGCCAAAGCCCAGTTGTGTATTTCTTCTTCGGATAAAATTAGCTCATCATTTTTTAGAGCACATCGGCGCATTCAGATTATATCATCTAAAAAGTCTTTGATATGATCACCCCCTAATTTTGATGGGTTGCTTACCTCGCAATTGACAATGATGTGCACAAAAAGCTGACGCAACTATGATGCAGTGGCGTAGTGAGAATTCTCTTGTATTGCCTCGTGCCATTCCATGTCATTTTGTAAAAGTCCCAAAGCATTGCAGGTGTCTTTGAAGGTCCTATGCACTTGGCCATTGACGGTGTGAAGGTCTTTGAAAGACATTGCACCTTTAAATCTCGTGAGTATCATTCTCAAGTAGAATAAATCCCTGGAAGAAGCATATGTAGAGTTTAGCCGACCAACAACAAAACCTTGTTTTCTCGGTGTCCATTGGCAAGAATTCGCATCCTACACAAAAGAAGCAGGAAACTCTTGATAGTAGAGATTTCATACCCATGGATATTTTTTGTTAGCTTGAAACCATGCTTGCAATTTACTAAGTCGAAAAGAAGCACATTTTTCAACACTTGTCAATGACTCATTGCTGTTGAATGTGATAGTCTGCATATCCTCCAAGTGAATTGGTAGTCGTTCTATATGTTAGTGTAGGTGCCCTAGAGGCAATACATTGGTTCTTTTAAATAAACCTTATGTCATTTGATTATTAAATAAATGTATTTATTATGACTCGAATTACTGCGATATTTGTTAGCATAATAAATGTCCTTAGAATAATGATACACATTAAACTTGAACTATATAATGTGTATCATTATTCTAAGGACATTTATTATGCTAACAAATATCGCAGTAATTCGAGTCATAATAAATACATTTATTTAATAATCAAATGACATAAGGTTTATTTAAAAGAACCAATGTATTGCCTCTAGGGCACCTACACTAACAATCTCCCACTTGCACTAGAGCCAATCACCCATGTATCCAAAACCCTAAAAACTAGATCTTATAATTTCATTGGAGGCTAGTACCTCCCTTCCGAACAAGAATCGTTCTTGGAGTGTTCGTGTGGATACCGTAGAGGAGGCTTCGAAGAGGAGCACTCAATATTCGTGGGAGGCTTGCATCTCCATCATTGTTACGATTGTAAAGCTTCAAAAAGGTAAACATATTCTTACTACCATGATTATCTAGCATTAAACATGGATCCGGGGCTTGGAATTCGATTTAATTTTACTATTTCCGTTGCGTTTTGATGCTCGAATTCCAACAATGGCATCAGAGCTACATGTTTGATGGATAATCTGGTTAAAATATGTGGTATACGATCTGTTTTACTGATTACAAGTTCTAAATTTTTTTCTCCCGATATGAACCCTAACTGCATGAAAACAAAAACCGTTTTGCAAGCTTCTGATTTTCTGTTTTCGTTGTGTTCATCTGTTAAGACATGTTCTAATAAGAATAAAACGTAATCTGGACGTTTAACAATTAGTTGAAATCGTAACAGATGAAAGATTTAAGGTTTTATAAGTTTATACGTAAACATATACATACATGTTCATATCGTCTAAGTTTTGATTTTAATTCGTTCAAGAATCATGATATATGATTATGTTATTACTAAAAAGGTAATCGTAGACCTGGTTGATAAGTCTGGAATCAAAATCGAGTGTTAATTTTGATGAACACGAACTGGGTTTTCTGAAAATCTGCAGAAAAATCGCATGTGCAGGTGATGCGCATACTGAGTATGCGCATCTGCTAGGGTTTCGGCCAGAAACGCATACGCGGAATGCGTTTCTTATAGAAATATCAGAATAGGTCATATGCGCATACTGTAGATGCGTATCTGCTGTTTTTCTTATTAAAAAAAAATCCCTGCTAGGTTTTGCATGCTAGGTTAAATTTCAAATGTTAATGTTTAACTTGTAGTATGCAAAATTTTATAAATTAGTAATTTTGATTACTAGATTAATTTTTTAATTAAAGTGCGTTAATTTTATTATTTATGATTTGATCATATTTAATTTAAGTTGTATAAAATTGTGATTATACAATATGTGATGCTTTTAATTGCTATGTGAGCATGATGCATGGTTATGGCCCCAAGACCTAGTTTTCAATTTATTTTATTAATTTTAATTTATGGTTTGTAATAATTAAATACGACTTGCATGTCGTTTTTCTTTTTGTAATTATTTTATCTCGAATGCAACTCGAGTTCTTTTGTAATTTGTTTCAAGAGAGGCTTGGAGGCAATCAAGGCAGCTTTGGAAGCGAAGCAAGAGATTTTGTAATAATTAGTTATTACCACCATAGATTGACCTTGATTTTTCCATTAGCTTGGAAAAATCGCATAGGATTGGGCCATAACCATAGCATATTAATTTATGTGATGCACTTTACATATGATGCATGTGTAGAGTAGCAAATGTATGCATGTTTTAATTAGATTAATAATGTATGCATGTATTAGATACGTCACCCATACCATGCTTGCCATGCTAAACAAGATAAAATCTGTAACGATCGAGATTTTAAAATAAACAAACGATCATGAGATTTCTGTGTTTATGAAACACAGAATTAAATACGAATTTTCAATTATTTAGATATGGGGAGATTTTGTCTAAAACGGGTTTTACCTGTAAGGAAGTTGGGTATTAAGTGAGGCCACTTGTGACTCCTCCAACAACCTGGAAATCAAACTATTGATGAATATTGACTTTAAGTATTTAATTCAAGGAAAAATTGGGAATTTCTTTATGATGGGATCATGGTCGTTTTAATACAAAACCCCTTAACAAAATATTAAGTTCTTTTATCGGATGCTTTCCAATGAATGAACACTCATTGAATCCTAGATCGATAAGGGGAATGACTGCCAGTGGCAGGGGACTCCTGTCTATCATGGTGAGATGTAACGAATATAAGCGGTTATATTCGACCGTTGTATCATTGGGTTTAACTTAACTGAGTCGTCATAATAAGGTGAAAATAAACGGTTATATTCAATTATTATGAACTTAGAAGCATAGAGTTTGGTTCAAAATCTATTAGATAGACAAGAACAATTGTTGTTCACCAAACTATCCAAGAATTATATATGATATAATTGACAACTGTTGTCTACCTAAATAATCATGTTTTAAGAACTACCAGTGGTTGACTTAGGATATGACGAAATATGGATCTTGGCTCACTAGAAAGATTTATGGGATATTCTTTCCGATTTAATAGTAAGGGCTATTAATTTGATAAAAATAGTGGGAGATATATTATGAATATGTCATAATCACTTGAACATAATTAATGTAACAATCTAACTTATCTTATGCATTTTATCATTGTAGAAAACAAATGGCACAAAATACAAACAACACTTTCTCTGTGCGATCAGTCCTTGAGAAGGACAAGCTGACAGGATCGAACTTCCTTGACTGGTCTAGGAATTTGAGAATTGTTCTCATGCAGGAAAAGAAATCTTATGTGATTGATATTCCTCCACCGGCAGCCCCTGCTAACAATGTCACTACTGCTCAACGAAATGCTTATCAGAAGCATATTGATGATGCAACTGATGTGGCTTGTCTTATGCTTGCTACTATGGATGCTGAGCTCCAGAAGCAGCATTTTGATATGAATGCTTATACTATGTTTGAACATCTTTCAACGATGTTTCAATCACAGGCTCGTGTTGAAAAGTTCAACACAAGCAAAGCACTCTTCTCGTGTAAGCAGGGCAATGGACCAGTCGGACCACATGTTCTAAAGATGATTGGGTATTGTGATTACCTTGCTCGTTTGGGTTTCCCGCTTCAGCGAGAGGCTCAAGTCGATATAATCTTGCAATCTTTGAACATCGACTATGCTCAGTTCATAATGACTTTCAATATGGTTGAGCAAGATAAGACTCTTATGGAATTGTTGGCCATGCTGAGGACCACTGAAGCAAATATGGTCAAGGCACCTGAGAAGGCTCCCATAATGATGGTGGGCAAGAAAGGTGCTAAGGGAAAGGGGAAATGGAAGGGCAAGAAAAAGGTTACACCGAAAGATCTTGGTCCTTCTAAGCCCTCTTTCAAAAAGGCTAAAAAGCCGAAGGGAGATGTCGCAAAGGCTGATAAAGGTGATTGTCACTATTGTCACAAGCCTGGTCACTGGAAGAGAAACTGTCATGCTTACTTGGAGGATCTGAAGAAATTGAAGGGTGTTCAGATTTCTGGATCAGGTATTTATGTTATAGAAGTCAATCTGTCAATTTCTACATCTTGGGTATTGGATACTGGATGTGCTTCTCACATTTGTATAAATGTGCAGGAACTGCAGAGAAGTAGGACTTTGGCTAAGGGAGAAGTGGACCTACGAGTAGGCAATGGAGCAAGAGTTGCTGCTTTAGCCGTAGGAACTTATTATTTATCTTTGCCCTCTGGGCTTGTTTTAGAACTAAATGACTGTTATTACGTGCCTGCGATTCGCAGAAACATTATTTCTGTTTCTTGTTTGGACAAGAAAGGTTTTTCGTTTACAATAAATAACAACAGTTGCTCTTTTGCTTTGAATGATTTAACCTATGGTGTTGCGCGTTTATTTAATGGTTTATATGTTCTTGATTTAGATAATCCTATCTGTAACATAGAAAACAAACGACTTAAAGTTAATGACTCAAATCAAACATACCTCTGGCATTGTCGTCTAGGCCATATAAATGAGAAACGCATTTCCAAATTACATAAAGATGGATACTTGGATAAGTTTGATTTTGAATCATACGAAAAATGCGAATCTTGTTTGCTTGGTAAGATGACTAAAGCCCCTTTTACTGGTAAGGGTCAAAGGGCCACTGAACGTTTGGAGCTAATACATAGTGATGTATGTGGCCCAATGCGTGTGATGGCTAGAGGAGGCTACTACTACTTCATAACATTTACTGATGACTTCAGTAGATATGGATATGTTTATCTTATGAAGAACAAATCCGATTCTTTTGAAAAATTCAAAGAATACAAGGCTGAAGTAGAGAAGCAAATAGGCGGAGGTGCAAGTATTAAAATCTTACGATCCGATCGTGGGGGTGAATACTTAAGCACCGAATTTAAAGAGTATTTAAAGGAGTGTGGTATTGTATCACAACTCACTCCGCCAAGTACTCCTCAATGGAATGGAGTTTCAGAGAGGAGAAATCGTACCCTGTTAGACATGGTACGATCGATGATGAGTCATGCAGATCTTCCAATAAGTTTCTGGGGTTATGCTCTAGAAACAGCAGCTTTCACACTTAACCGTGTTCCAACTAAGAAGGTTCAAAAGACTCCATATGAGATATGGGAGGAGAAACGGTCAAGCATGAACTTTATGAAAGTTTGGGGATGCAAGGCGTTTGTAAAACGTCAAGTATCTGACAAGCTTGGACCTAAATCCGAAGAGTGCAATTTTGTGGGATACCCTAAAGAAACAAAGGCGTATTATTTTTATAATCCTTCTGAGCAGAAAGTGTTCATTGCTCGAGATGCTGTTTTCATGGAAAGAGATTTTGTTTCCAAAAGAAACAGTGGGAGGACTATAGATCTCGATGAAGATCGAGAACCACAAAATAGCATTGAACCTGAGATGGAACAAGAGCAGAATAACGATAATGCTCAAGAAACACAGGTTGTTCGTAGATCAAGTAGGATTCGCCATGAGCCAGAGAGATATTATGGATTTCTCCTGACTCAAGGTGGTGATGTGATGCTTGTAGATAATGATGAGCCTCTCACCTACAAGGATGCTATGAATAGTCCAGATTCTGAGAGATGGCTGGAAGCCATGAAATCTGAGATGGATTCCATGTATGAAAACAAAGTATGGACTTTGGTTGCACCACCTGATGGGATTTAACCCATAGAGTGCAAGTGGGTTTTCAAGAAGAAAACTGACATGGATGGAAATTTACAGACCTACAAAGCAAGACTGGTGGCGAAAGGTTTCAAGCAAATTCATGGTATTGACTATGATGAAACTTTCTCACCGGTAGCTATGGTCAAGTCCATCAGGATTTTGCTTGCGATAGCGGCTTATTATGACTATGAAATCTGGCAAATGGATGTCAAGACTGCTTTCTTAAATGGAAGCTTAGAAGAGGATGTGTACATGACACAACCTGAGGGTTTTGTCGATCCAAAGTTTGCTAGAATGGTTTGTAAGTTGCTACGATCTATTTATGGATTGAAGCAGGCCTCAAGGAGGTGGAACATCCGTTTTGATGAAACAGTCAAAGAGTTTGGCTTCAAACAAAATGAGGATGAGCCGTGTGTTTACAAGAAGGTTAGTGGGAGCCATGTGGCATTCCTAGTATTATATGTGGATGACATATTACTAATAGGGAATGACATTCCTTCTCTACAAGCTGTGAAGACTTGGTTGGGAAAAAGTTTCTCGATGAAAGACTTAGGCGATGCTACCTATATCTTAGGGATCAGGATCTATAGGGATAGATCTAAAAGATTAATCGGCCTAAGTCAGAGTACATACATTGACAAAGTATTGCATCGTTTTGGAATGCAAGAAGCAAAGAGGGGCTTTGTCCCGGTGTCTCATGGGATAGTGATCTCAAAGGAAAACTGTCCTAAATCATCAGATGATAAGGACCGTATGAGTAAAGTACCATATGCTTCGGCAATTGGTTCTATAATGTATGCAATGATATGTACTCGTCCTGATGTCTCGTATGCTTTAAGCATGACGAGCAGGTACCAGTCTAATCCAGGTGAGGGTCACTGGACAGCTGTCAAGAATATTCTTAAGTACCTTAAACGGACTAAAGATTCGTTCTTGATATACGGAGGAGATGAGAAGTTGGTCGTAAAAGGTTACACTGATGCTAGTTTCCAGACAGATAGGGACGATTATGTGTCCCAGTCTGGATTCGTGTTTTGTCTAAATGGAGGTGCTGTAAGCTGGAAAAGTTCGAAGCAAGAGACAGTAGCTGATTCTACAATGGAAGCTGAGTATATTGCCGCCAGTGAAGCAGCCAAAGAGGCTGTTTGGATTCGGAAATTTATTACCGGACTTGGTGTGTTTCCGTCGATCGTAGATCCAGTTGATCTGTATTGCGATAACAATGGAGCCATTGCGCAGGCTAAGGAACCAAGGTCCCATTCCAAGGCAAAGCATATACTTAGAAGATATCATCTTCTTCGAGAGATAAACGAGAGAGGAGATATACATATAAGTAAAGTGCATACCAATGATAATGTTGCGGACCCACTGACCAAGGCTTTGTCGCAGCAGAAGCACGAAGGTCATACTAGTTCCATGGGTATTAGATACATGGGTGATTGGCTCTAGTGCAAGTGGGAGATTGTTAGTGTAGGTGCCCTAGAGGCAATACATTGGTTCTTTTAAATAAACCTTATGTCATTTGATTATTAAATAAATGTATTTATTATGACTCGAATTACTGCGATATTTGTTAGCATAATAAATGTCCTTAGAATAATGATACACATTATATAGTTTAAGTTTACAACTTGAATTTGAGATTATATAATATCATATTCTTAAAGGTCCCTAGTCGAGTATTATTATACAGGACAATAATAATACATAAATAGACTAGTATGTTTTTTACTGATAACCACATCTCATTGGTTATAAGTATGGAGATACTAAAGTCAATACATAGGTACATGTAGGGTACATGGTACTGGACAGACCCACCGTGAGATTCTTCATGTTAATTAAGTCATAAGAAAGACTCACAGTGATAATGGTGTAATGATCCTTTGACTTGAGATCATTATATTTCTATACGAGGATAATATACTTTGACTACATTAAAAGTTACCTTTGACCGGGTAATGATAAAAGTGGACATCGGGTATATTGTGAATCGTATGAGAAATATGAATGATAGATAAAGGATTTAACCCTCCTATTATTAGGAGAGATATTATTGGCCTCTTGATTGAGTGAGACTATAAAATGCATGGCCGTGCTCAAATAATGATTTGTTATTAATAGTCTACTCATGGATCAAGTAAACCCGGATTAAATTATGAAGAGGATGACAATAAACATGCCTCGAGTTTAATCTATAATATTTGGTTAAAGGGATTATATTACACGGGAACATTAATCACAAAAGGTTTATCGAATCACGATTTAATTATTATTTAATTAGGTAGCAATGATGTATTACTAGATACCGCTCATTGTTTATAATTTTATTGGAGAATAAAATTATTGCCAAAATAAATAATAACCTACAGGGTCACACACATAGAACATTTTATAGGAAGAATTAATTTAAATTATGAATTTAAATTAATTAATGATAAGTTGTATTTTATTAATTAAGTGTGACTTAATTAAGCTATAATAAAATACAAAGATATATGAGATATGATTTTAATAATTAAGTTTGACTTAATTATTTATTTGAATAATAGAATTAGATTTTATTATTTAATTAAATCATATTTGGGCTAGGTTTTTGGCAAGGGTTTTTTGGCTTTACACTATCCTATATATAAAGATATGGGGTAAAGGATTTTGTACGTGAAAAAATCAATAGAGCCGCATCCCAAAAACCAAAACCCTAAAAACTAGATCTTATAATTTCATTGGAGGCTAGTACCTCCCTTCCGAACAAGAATCGTTCTTGGAGTGTTCGTGTGGATACCGTAGAGGAGGCTTCGAAGAGGAGCACTCAATATTCGTGGGAGGCTTGCATCTCCATCATTGTTACGATTGTAAAGCTTCAAAAAGGTAAACATATTCTTACTACCATGATTATCTAGCATTAAACATGGATCCGGGGCTTGGAATTCGATTTAATTTTACTGTTTCCGTTGCGTTTTGATGCTCGAATTCCAACACTATAGATGGAGTTCTATGGTGTATACTAAATCCATAAATTCGCCACACCGCTTCTGCAGCACAAACATATCGTC
This sequence comes from Saposhnikovia divaricata, assembly GCA_036435485.1. Lineage (NCBI taxonomy): Eukaryota > Viridiplantae > Streptophyta > Magnoliopsida > Apiales > Apiaceae > Saposhnikovia > Saposhnikovia divaricata. Next base: position 214,463,143 of record CM071599.1, read on the forward strand.
CATCCAAATATTGTTTAATTTCATCAACCTTATCAACTTCAGGAATTTGAGAGGGTTGGGCAATTGCTTGTGCTCTTTGTTTAGCTTTCACCAATAGCATAGTTGCTCTATCGTGCCCTTTCATGCAATATTTGAAAAGATACTTTAAGCTTCTTGAATGATTGCAGATTTCCACATTTATATGACACTGAAACATGACCAGCAAGTCTCTATTGTATGGGACAACCCATTGATTGTCAAGGGTGACACCATTTTTTTCAACAGTATGATTAGATTTGCGTCGTCTATACACGGGGAATCCACTATCATTGAAGCATGTTTTTGAAGTGTACCTTGTAAAATTCAAATGGAGTTTCATTTTAGATATTTAGCATGGAGTGCATTCAAGCAAGAGTGTATCCTTATGATGATTACCTTTTTGGAAAATGACATGTGCAAACCTTGCGTTCGATATCCATACACGGCGATGAGTTGTCAAGTGTGCCACATGGTCCATGAATCGTGAATTGTTTAACAGCATTGTATCCATCAGGATCTTGATCTCTGTTTGGAATTTTGGCAGAGACCATTGCATCAACCTGTTCAATTGTCTTTGGCTTACGATCTGAATGTAGCCAAATCACCATGTGTGTATGAGGCAAGCCGCATTTTTGAAATTCAATGACATGCAATGCTGAAAAATAATTATTACATTAATTTGTCAGATATATTCTGAACCGTATGTAAATAATGTGCACGTCTATACTTGTAGAGTATATATTTACCTCCAATACAACGACCAAAAAAGTTTTTTTTTTCTTTATAAGATTTATTAGATGGTCTAGTTTTAATTTAAAAACTCAAACAACTACATCTGGTGCATCATTTGCAGTCAATCCAGGAGTTTGGTCAAGCATTTGTTGTATCTCCGACCATTTAGGATTAGCTGTCATTGTTAAAAATATGTCCGGATGTCCGATAGCTCGACATATGGCAAGAGCATCAAGAAAGTTTTGGTTCATATACCTTTTTGAACCAGTAAAGGACGCTGGCAAAATAAATGATTTGCCACAACTATTTGGATTTTCGTCACCTTTTCTTACTTGATCGCGAATGTTTTGATATATATCGGCCCTGACTGTATTTTGATGAGTTCTAAACCAATGAAGACGTATTTGCTCAATCATAGAAAAAGCATCAACTATGTACTGTTGGTATAGACGTCCACCGTATCGCAAAGTCATTCCTATAAGTTTTGTGTTTTTTGCAAGTTCACGTCAGATGCATTTTATCAAGATAATATTAACATGACACACCAGTAAATGTATAATGAATATAACTTAAAGAAATTAACCTTCGTTGGACCTTATATAGAGTTGGCAAGAGTGGTACTCTTTCAAGGTTACATTCTTTCTTTTTTTGTTAGTATTTGAATTTGCAGTTTATATTTAATTCCTTTATGAAATCCATATTCTGCATATGGGAACAAAATAGGATACTGCAATGCCATGAAAAGCGGGTGTATGAAACTTATCCTCTTTGGACCGGAGGCCTTTGTATGGACAATTACACCCCGTTCACCACCTGTCGGATCATTCTCAGCAACAATCAATGCAGCAATCTCTGACGATGGTTGTATATGATTCGGACATCCAGAAGTAGATCTTGATTCTTTAAGGACAATCTTCAATTCTTATGGTTCTTCTCCCTTGAAACGATCTCTTGCTTGTTGGAATTTCTTAGCCAAAGGACTGAATTCGTCAAACATTTTTATGAGGTTGACAACAATTTCACGTTGTAGACCTTGTTTATCGTCTTTCGAACGAAATGCATACATTCTTTTATCAACTTCATTTTCAGTGTCGTAAAAGTATAACTGGCAAAATTTTGGTTTTCTACCTTCAAGTGGTACCAAACTCCCAATACTATGATGATTCTGACAACTAAGTCGAAAACAAAATGGACCTCCACCGTTCTTGTTTATAAACTTGTCTACACTACCTCCCAATGATGTATATGAAAACATGGAATTGTACACTTTGATTGAATCACGGAAATGTCTCGATTGTCCAAAAAATAATTCAGCTAGATATGGAGGAGGCTGTTTGACCTCTGGTAGCTTAATTTGTCCACGAGCACAACATATTGAGAATGTAGGGTCAGCCATGGATTTGTTATTCCTCTCCTCTATCCACATTATAACCTGATAAAATTTGCACTTGTACTTGGGCATATCTAAATTAAGATACTGACCTCGGACATCTGATGAAGAGTATTATTATTATACCAAATGAATTAAGTGATCATCATAAAATTTATAATCGTTGCCACAGACTATATTTATAATTGTTGGCAAATGACAGTAAAAAAATTTGTTTATTTACTAATTTAAAAGAAATACCTTGGTGAGTTTGGGACATTACTGTATCATTATCAATCGCATCTTCACTATTGTCAAAATCCTGACCATCGTTACCATCGATTATATCATCTGCATGTCCACGAAAAGAATTTAAACGATTTGAAAAGGTTTCAATGTTTTGTATATATGTTATAACATACGTATTGACGTGAATGGTTACCTTGGCCATATTCTTGTGATTCAAAACCACTAATATCATCGAAAGATGACAACCTTGATGATGTTCCAGTCACACCATTCCTATTATCATCACATGAATGACCAACACCTAGAAAAAGTAAATAGTTTCAATCAAAATTAACGAAAGAAATCAATATATAACAAACTTATTGATATATGTGATTTGGGAAATAAGTTTGAGAAATTTGGACTGTCCAATTTCTAAACAAATACAGTGTTGATCATGTTTTATCCATGATATAAATATATGACAAATTTACAATCAATAATGCAATATAATACACACCCTTGGTTAGTTGCGAGGCAGATTGTGCATGTATCAAACCATTATTTGGAAAATGATACTGATCTGGCAAGTCGTGGTAATAAAGGGAAAAATTGAGCTGAAAATTGAAGAAGTACAACATTTCTAAAAAGATTAAAAAAATAGCGGCAATTAGTAAAAAGTATAATAATAATAAAGATATGAGACGTACCATTTGGACCACTATATGTTGTATTACATTGTGGTGTCTTTCTAATAAGAGGTGAAAATCATTGCACATCAAAATTAAAAACCAATCTAAAATAAAGGGTAAAGTTAAAACCAAAACTTTTGTCGATGTGAAATAACTAAACAAAACTTGGTACCTGTCATTATTTTACAATTGTCACTTGTTGGATTTATCTGCACCTTCCTAGGATGACCTGTTAATACCATGTAGATTTTTATTATTCTTTAGCCTTCACTATCTTTACAAATAATTAAATGTCGTTGACAATTTGTCTCAGGAAATTTATAATCAGAAAGTTTTTTAAAAAAAAAAAATAATCATATATAGAGAGCAGATTTTAAGTTATACCAACCAGTCTCTTTTTTGGAATTGATATATGTTGAGATGTTGCGTTTGAAGTCCCAACACCTTCATCCTTTCTTTGTAGGTCCCCTGTTTAAAAATGAGTTTAAAAAAACTTTGTAAGATAATATAAAAGTTAAAATTCGGCAATTGTTAATATTTTGTCATTGTAAGAAATAGGATTTAACTGAACATTCCTAGAATCTTTTGTTCATATAATGCAGAATTTATTATTTTGTAGCATATATAATTACACATTTCATTATGTAAGATTTATAATATATGAAACATATTTTAATTTATACTAACAGGCTTCTCTTGTGCTAGTGAACTGTGTTGAGATGTTGAATCTGATGACCTGACAACTTCGTCTTTTCTTGGTCGACCTGTTTAAAAAAAATGGTAATTGAAAACATGAGAGATGAAAATAAATTAAAACATAAAAATATTTAAGATATAATTTATGATAGCATTAACAAACCTCTTTTTCTTTTCTTGGTAGAATAGATGTTGTGTTTATGAGGATGTGAACTTTCCATGATTTCAAGTTTCTACCACTGCTACCCACCAAACGGAAAAATTAATTAAAAAATATATATACACACAAAAATAGTTAATTTAAAACTTTAAACACTATACTTTCGGTTAGCAACACTATTTAAAAAATTATATAACAAATAAATATTAAAGTTAATTTTTTGAGTGTAAATCAGAAGTATTGGAGCTTATTTTGTAGTCTATTTTTTTGTTTTTTTATTCCCTAGAGTAACTAATCAAGTGACATTGACAACCTAAAACCTAAAATAACATTTTTTTTTTTTTTTTTTTTTGAAATCAAAATGGAATTTTATTAAAAGCTCAAATCTTTTTCAAGTACATCGCTAAGAAAAGAAGGTGGAGAAAACCACTCCTCATGATCAGACATAGAATTAGCTACTCTAGCAATGGAATGAGCTGCTAAATTCGCTGACCTCCTAATAAAGTAAACAAAATGGGACCTCAAGTCCTTTAGATATTCCGAACAATCAGCAATAATGGAACCAAAGAAAGAATCATCTTGGTTCTTTGTACGCATTGCTTCAACAACACTAAGGCAATCGAGTTCAATGTAGACGTTTGAAAGATCCATTTTCTTCAGCCAGGAAAGGGCTTCTCTAAATGCTAGCGCTTCTGCCGCCCGAGGATCAAGAGCACCCGCCAAACGACCACCTCTACCTGCAACAAAACTCCCAGACTCATTTCTCACTATGCAACCATATGAACATCTGCCATCATTTCTGAGAAAAGCAGCGTCTACATTGCAAGCTAGCCACCCTGATGGAGGAGGTTGCCAAACCATCATCCCTTCGCGCTCAAAACACGAGCTTTGTCTATTCTGGGAAACCTGGGCTTGTTGCCATTGGAACAGACCAGCACTTGCCTCGTTATTCACCTGCGATGGAGTTTTAAATCTGTTCTCCCACACCGTCAAATTCCTGTGATTCCAAATGCTCCACATTATCGAGCAGAAAATTTCCAAATCTTTTGAGAGAGCTGAAGCAAAAAATTGCAGAATCACTTCTTTACAAGATAGAGCAGGGCCAAAATATAAGTCCAGACCACTGAGGTCCCAGCATCTGACAGCAAAGGGACAGGTTATTAGAGCATGAGTCGCAGACTCCATCTCCACCTTACAAACCTGGCAGAAAGGTTGAACATTAACAAATCTCTTTCTTAAATTCTCGAGAGTGGGCAGACATTCATGAAGAACTCTCCACATGAAAATTTTTACTTTTGGAGGAATAGCTAAATTCCAAAGCTTTAACCAGCTAATCGATGAATTTTCAGTTGGCGTCTGATAGTTCAAACTACAGAGGACACGATAGCCACTTTTGACCGTATACTGACCCTTTCCATCTTCTAACCACATCCATCTGTCCTCCTGATTAGAGATTGAAAGCGGAATTTTTAAGATCTTGCTCACATCCCCTTGATTAAAAATATCATTCAGAACTTCGATATCCCATTCCTTCATGCCCGTTTTAAGAAGACCATTTACCTTTCCTCCTTCCAGACCTTGCACCACAGGTGTGAGAACTTTTGTTGAACCCGTTTCTGGAATCCAAGGATCATCCCAGATATTTATTGTCTCACCATTACCTACTTTCAAAACACTGCTCATCCCGATAAGATTTTTTGACTCTAGAATACTTCTCCAGACAAAACTAGGATTACTTCCCAGCCCTGCGTTAAGAATGGAGCAATTTGGAAAGTATCTAGCCTTCAACAATCTAGCTACAAACGATTGTGGAACCGTAAGAATCCTCCAAATCTGCTTCCCTAACAATGCTATATTGAACTCCCTGATTCTTTTGAAGCCCATACCCCCAAACTTCTTTGGAGAACACATTTTGTCCCACGCCATCCATCTTATGCCATTACTCTTATCCATATCCGAAAGCCACCAGAATTTATTCATCAGCCTTTCAATTTCTTCGCAGAGGGAAATTGGCAACAGGAAAATACTCGACACATAAGAAGGGATAGCCTGAATTACCGATTTGATCAGAATTTCTTTTCCACCTCGTGAAATTGTTTTGCCTTTCCAACTTTGCATTCTATTCCAGACCTTGTCCTTAATATACCCGAAAACCTCTCTTTTATTTCCAGCAACATGCTTTGGGAGACCCAGATAAGAATCATCGTTACGAATAGGGACATGAAGTAACTGGCTTATATCCTCCATAGTAGTATCAGTAGTATTGCGACTAAAACTTATGCTTGACTTCTGAAAATTAACTTTCTGCCCAGTAGCTTTTTCGTACATTTCTAGACACCCCTTGATGCACTGAGCTTCAGCTATTGTCGCTCTGAAAAAAAGATAGCAGTCATCCGCGAAGAGCAGGTGAGAAACCAGAGGCGCTGAGTTGGCTATTTTACATCCATGAAGAGCACCACTGACTTGTTTCTTCTGAATAAGAGTGGAGAGACCTTCTGTACAAAGCAGAAAAAGATATGGGGATATAGGGTCACCTTGGCGTAATCCGCGTTTCGGCTTTATCGGTCCAACCTCATGGCCTGACACTAAGAAAGTATAATTCACTGTAGACATACACATATATATCCACTCAATCCATTTGCTCGAGAACCCCAATTTCTGCATGATCCCAATAATAAAACTCCACTCAACTCTATCGTACGCCTTGCTCATATCAATTTTCATGGCTGAATACCCCATTTTGCCTTGGGTCTTTCTTCTCATCCAATGATTTACTTCAAACGCTGCAATCACATTATCGGTTATGAGTCTTCCAGGAATGAAAGCACTCTGCATCTCCGAAATTACTGATGAAAGCACCCCCTTCATACGGTTAGCCAACATTTTTGTTATAATTTTCATCATGACATTGCATAAAGAGATTGGCCTCAAATCATTCATAGTATCCGGGCTGTGTTTCTTAGGAATGAGCACAACTAAAGTATCATTCAAATTATGAGGCATGCTATTAGTGGATAAAATGTTTATGCAAGCAGAAGTAATATCATCCCCTATAATATCCCAAAATCTTTGGTAAAAGGCTGGATTCATACCGTCAGGCCCAGGGCTTTTGTCCGGATGCATAGAAAAAATTGCATTCTTCACCTCCTCCGCTGAGAAATTATCAGTTAGCATCTCGTTCTGTTCCGAGTTGATTCTCCTGTTTACACCTTCAAGCACTTCCTCGAGATCCACCTCATTTGATTGGAACAGTTTTTCATAGTACCCTCCGATTAAATCTCCTAATCCATGCTCCCAATCACACCAGTTTCCATCCTCATCTTTCAGCTTAGAAATCTGGTTCTTCTTTTTTCGAGCCGATGCATACACGTGGAAATACTTTGTATTACAATCTGCACCCTTAAGCCAGTGCTGCTTTGCCCTCTGTTTCCAGAAATCTTCTTGCTGACTTAACACTCTCGAATACTCCTTCATCGCCTCTGTGTAGCATTGTACTGAAAACGCATCTATTCCTCCCCTATACCTATTCATTCTTTCCCTGCAATTACTAAGTCTATCCTTGAAATTTCTTGAAAGGCTTTCCCCCCAATTCTTAAGCTCTTTGGCACAAATGTTAATCCTCTTCTCGATACTACTATTTCTATTCTGATGCCAACATTCCTGCACTATCTCACTACACCTTTTCTCCCTCAACCAAGAGTTTTCAAAACGGAACCGCGATCTGCGAGCTACTGGTCTCCATATTCTGATTTGAAAGTATATAGCTGAATGGTCTGAAGATGGAGCTACTATATTATGAACAGAGTGAGTAGGAAATATTTCTCTCCAGTCATCACTAACAAAAACACGATCAAGCTTTTCTTCAACCCATCTATCAGAACCCCTGCTTCTCTCCCATGTAAATGGATATCCCTCCATTGGTAGATCAGAAACCCGGCAGTCAAAAATTGCCTCCTTGAAACCATTTAACAACCAAGTCGGTTGTTTGCATCTCCCCTTCTTTTCACTATCACGAAGGATATCATTAAAATCTCCCAAAATTACCCAAGGGAGGGATGATTGTGCGGCCAAATTTCTCAGCAAATTCCAAGAATCTCTTCGCCTTGCTCTCTCTGGGAATCCATAAAAGAACGTAAGCCTCCATATATCAGTGTTTTCCACCTGCACTTCAGTATCGATATAATTATGAGAGGATGTTTTAATCTTTATATTAGCCCCTTGCTTCCAAAATAATGCTAGTCCTCCACCATGACCTGGTCCCGCTACTGTAAATAGACCCTCATAGTTCATCTTCGCTCGAACACTCTCTACTCTATCATTGTTACACATAGTCTCTATCAGAAAAACAAACATGGGCTTCTTCATTTGGACTAGGTCCAACAGAACTTGAACTGTTTGAGGATTGCCCAAGCCTCTACAGTTCCAAAATAGAGTACTCATTGTGACTGGCGGGCCTGCACCACAGGACCCGCCAATATCAAGTTTTTTTGGTTCTTTTGCAATTCTGATTCTCCCATAATAGTGTCCAGCCCAATAATTTGCTCTTGATTGAGGCCCATATCTTTTTTATTCAAATTATCTATACGCGCTCTTTTCTGTTTGGCCACAATTAATCCCTCATTATTAGGGATATCATCATTTGAATTCAAGATATCCTCAACTTCCTCCTCCTGACTTAACGCTACTCCAGCCCTTGCAACTCCCTGATTGTTGCCTTCTCTTTCTGTTACACGAAAATCACGGTAGTTTGTTGCCTGTCCTTCCCTTCCATCTCCTCCAATCGGAAATCCCCCGTAGCCACCATTTGCATCTCTGAGCCATTGATTTCCTGTATTATTACTCTGTCTCCTGATCGGGGCTCTCAACGTACTACTGAACTTTCTCTCATTCCCATGCTGAGGATTATCGAACAGTGCTTCACAAAACTTATCTGAGTGACCAATTAGACCGCAATAGAAACAAAATGAAGGCAATCTTTCATACTTGAAATTTATCCATAGCCATTCCCCTCCTGCCTTTTTTATTTTCATGCCATTCTTTAACGGTCGACGAATATCCAATGCTACCTTGATTCTGAGGTAGTTCTTTCCCAGCCCTTGAAAATTCTTTGGATCAACCTCCATGAACTTTCCCACATAATTCCCTATTGATTTTAATATGATCTCTGAGTTAAAACCAATAGGGAGATCATATATCTGCATCCACATGTACACATCTGTTAGTTGTACATCTTTCAGTTGTTCATTGACGTCCAGTTTTTTCAGAAGCAGCACTTGTTGATTAAACGACCATGGCCCGTCATCAAGGACCCTTTTGATGTCTAACTCGTGAAAGAATTTAAAAATGAACAAGTTGGGGCAATTTGATTCCTCTATAAAGACTCCTTTAACAGGCCTCCAAATGGAAGATAATGTCTCCTGCATAGCCCCAAAGTTTATCTTTCTGTTCGTCAAAAAACTTCCAATCAGACAGCGATCGTATCCATTATTCTGGGTTTCCACCTGAGCTTCATCGAAAATAAGACCCCCTTGATCATCATCATTGATTTTTAAATTTTCATACGCCTTTAGAACCTCACGTTCATGGGAAGAGCTTGCCATGATCGAATTAATGAAATAGATACAATAACGAGATAGAGATTGAGACTCAAAGCAAAAGATTAATATTATGAAGAGATATAACTCACCATTAGATGAGACAGAGAAAAAAACACGTCAAAAGACGAGACTTAAAATGGTAACTTTTTTTTTATTTTGAGAACTTCATACGAAAAACCTAAAATAACATAAATAATCAACCTATAATTACAAATTTGGAAAGGGATGTGTGTAATGAAAAAATAGCAGCAATATAATAAATTTGATCAAACAAAATTTACACATGTATTTATATATATTTATACGGCTAATAGTTTTTATTTGACCAATACTATAACAATCTAACTTGACTGCCTGAGCAACAACAGCTTTTGTCTAATCTTAATTATTATTATTATTATTATTATTATTATTATTATTATTATTATTATTATTATTATTATTATTATTATTACTATTATTAGTATTATTATTATTATTATTATTATTATTATTATTATTTTTATTATTATTATTATTATTATTATTATTATTATTATTATTATTTTTATTATTATTTTTATTATTATTTTTATTATTATTATTATTGTCATTATTATTATGATTATCATTATTATTATTATTATCATTATTATTATTATTATTATTATTATTATTATTATCATGATTAAGATTATTATTATTATTATTATTATTATCATTATTATGATATTATCATTATTATGATTATTATCATTATTATGATGATTATTATTATTATGATGATTATTATTATGATTATTATGATTATTATTATTATTATTATTATTATTATTATTATTATTATTATTATTATCATTATTATTATTATTATTATTATTATTATTATTATTATTTTTATTATTGTTATTATTATTATTATTATCATCATCATCATCATCATCATTGAGGAAGGTTCTGACTCCTTCCTTATGGGAGTTAGTTTCCATGTCGAATTAGGTGCCTTGGAAGCTACATAATATCCCTGGGATATTCTAGAACGTTCCTTGTTTCTAGAACGTTCCCGGTTTGTGGATCAGGCCCATGTTGGAAACAAGCTTATACCGGGCATCCCTGGTTTGGGCTGTTCTTTTCGGCTTAATCATTACCTACGAATTTAATGCCCAACTAGGGTTTCGGGCCTTATTTATGAGCCAATTAATATTATATTAATTATGTCTTTAGGGATTATTTTTCACCCATATCATTTGCCCCCCAACTTCTAGGAAAACTTGATTTCGTAGAAGTTTATGGCCACACCGGCCCTATCAGGGTATCGTCTTACAGTGAAGTGTGGAGTGACCTACACATTCACAATGACTAAAATTCTCTCCTAAGTTAATATTTAAGAAAGTTAAACGTTTCTTGGCCTCTCGAACCTTTTTCTTAAGATTTCTGGGCCTTTCGGGAATAGAATTAGTGCCGTTTCGAGCTCGTAGGCACTAATCCAAGTGCAATTCGTGCATAGGATCCTTTATCATAGATTCATTGGTGATTTATTTCCCTCAACTTATCTAAGTTAGGGTTAATATCAGGCGGTCATCACAAGCCTTAATAAGGGCTAATTTTTGAGCAAAAGACACTAATTCGGCCCTAATCGGGGCTAAACAACCCTAAACGGTGCTATAAAGGCCTTAATCGAGGCTAACTAATTCGCACTTAATGTAATTACTACTAGGATATCCACCCTTAACCTTGAGATAGGTTAATTTTAGAGTGGAAGTCCTTAAACGTCGCTAAACGAGGTTAATCACCCCCTAACTGCGATTAGTGAAATCCTAACCTCAAATTTTGAAGTCAAGCTCATATTGTAGAGATTTTTATAATCTCCTTGATGGAAAAATAATCACGTGAAAATACCCATTTTTGAGCGTTCTAGAGCAAAATGAAATCAGCTAGGGGCTCAGGTGTTCGAAACACCTGGACCCATTTTTCCCCCATATTTCTGCTCGGCCTACCCTGGTCGGCCATTTGGCCAAGGGTGTCTGGGACCCACCCAAGACTATAGAGAATTTAATGAGCTTCGCGTGGACAGTAAGATCGTCCAAATCCGATATTCGGAGCTCGAGATATGGCCCAAACAGCGTGGACAGCCCTGAGGTGTTTTCAAACCCTCCTTAAGAGTTTTGTAGTAACTTGTTCTCACACAAATCATCTTGATTGCTTGAAACTTCATGTTCTTAAACCCTCAATCTTTCAATCATGTTTGAATCATGGATTCCCAGTTGATATTGGTTGGCTAAGGGGTGTTTCGAACACGCCAAGGGTTTCTGGTTTTCAAACCAGACCTGATTTTTCAACACCCCACACTTCTAACCTCAAATTTTGAAGTTGATCTTATATGATAGGGATTCTTATAATCTCCTGGTTGGAGAAAGAATCAAGTGAATATACCCATTTTTGAGTTGTCTAGGCAAGAAATACGGTCCCCTGGACTAGGTGTTTCAAACACCTTCACGGTCTTTCAACACCCTCACGGTTTCTGAACACCCCTGACATTTCTAAACCCAAATTTTGAAGTTGAGATTATATGATAGGGATTCTTATAATCTCCTGGTATGAAGAAGAATCACATGAAAAGATGCATTTTTGAACGTTTTGGAGGCGAAATGCCTCATTTTAAGCTGGTTCACAAACCAGACCTTGTTTCAAACACCTTCTTTTTTTCAACTTCTTGAAATCACTAAGAGACCTACCTAGGCTTGTAGAGGACCTTATAAGGTTTCCAAATCTCAAATTTGTGCGCAAACGGAGCATTTTTTAGCGTTCTGGAGGGTCATGAAATCACCTAGGGGCTTAGGTGTTTCAAACACCCGAGCAATTTTCCTCCAAGGTGGCCTGGTCGGCCTACCCTGGTCGGCCGTTTGGCCAAGGATGCCTGGTCGGCCACCCCTGGTCGGCTGGGCCCCATCAATATATATATATATATATATATATATATATATATATATATATATATTTTATTTTTTGAATTTTGGCCAAATTTGGATTTTTTGACTTTGACCTTTGACCTTGACTTTTGACCTTGACTTTGACCAAAACCAAAACTTGTCTTGAAATCCCCTCCTTATTTCTAGAGTGAGTTTACAACACCATGGTTGGTTTTGTGATCCTTGATCACAAACAACCTTCTTCTTAGTTTTCAGGACCTTCTGGGTCTTAACTTGTTCTTAAACTCTTGGTTTCAAATAACCTTGGGTTATACTATGGCCCTTGGCTTCTTGACATCCTTTCATACTTACAATAGGGTGCTTTAAACAACCTTGGTCTTGCCCCCCTTGTCATGGAGGTCTTTGCTTCTTCTTGATCACAAACAACCTTCTTCTTAGTTTTCATGACCTTCCGGGTCTTAACTTGTTCTTGAACTCTTGGTTTCAAACAACCTTGGATTCAACTATGACCTTTGGTTTCCAAACACCCTTCCATCCTCTTAATAGGATGTAGAATTTGTGATGAAGTATCTTTGGCCTTGCCCCCTTATCCTTAAACAAGGAGGTCTTGCTTTTTAGTTGCATATTCAAGGAATTCCCTTGTTTTCAACACCTGACTTCAAGTCTAGGATATTTTGGTTGGTTTTTTACCCTTGATTTTGATTCCAACCTTCTTCTTATGATCATAGGACCTTGCCTTGGTTTGAATTTTGTCGAAAAAGTATTGTGTGCACAAAATCATCCGTAACTTTTGACTCGCTACTCCGATGGAGACCCACGATATATCAAATCGAAGGTATTTCAGAGCTCTAGGTCCTGCAAATACGATTTATCCTATTTGCCCCACTTTTTGACCCCAAAAAACGTCGTTTAAGGCACATTTGGAGCCAAAATAGTTTTTTCATGGGTATTTCTAGCATCTGTGCGTATGTTTGAGAGACCATCAGGGCTTTGACCCATTTGCTGAATCCTTGATTCGAGACCTTGAATTCAAATGACTAGCTCGAGTGGAGGCCTACAGCCTTGGTAGCCATCAAGGCTTAGATCAATGCATATCTTAACGCTCTCACTGATAGTTTTCGTGCCTCCAAGGCATTATCAGGGAGCCAACCAGTCTCAGGATGAGCTTTGATGGGGATCTATCCAGCAACTTCCAACGTCGATGGGCGCCAACAACTTGCGCCTTATAGTGGGGGTCTCCAAGACCTGATAGTAGACACTTCTAGTGTAATTCTCGATTTCAGATGAGGCGAATTTAGACAAGGCATCGGTCGTTATACAAGGAGGCATTCCTCGAACCATATCAACTGTGATTTTATAATCCTCTGGTATTTCATCATCGTTTCATCTTTGGCTTCAAAATCTCCATTCACTTATCTCAATTCACTTAGGCTATCACCAGCCTTGAGTCTCCACAGGCTTTAAGATTTTTGGCCCTCATGGCTAGAGCCGAGCCTAGTCCGGCTATCAAGGCTTTATACTCTGCCTCGTTATTGGTCGTCAAAAAATTCAACTTCAAGGCATATTTAATCGTGAAGCCATCAGGGGTCAGTAGAACTAAACGAGCTCCACTTGTTTTTATTTTTGATGCCCCATCAAAGTAGGGCACCCAGTGTTCCTTCTGAACTTCATAAGTTCTCTCCCTCTTGGGGTGTTCCTTCTGAACTTCATAAGTTTTCTCCCTCTTGGGGTGTCTTATCTTGCCCTTGCTGGGGTGTTGTGCCTTCCTGCCCCCCGACTTCTTGGTTGTCAATGGTACATACAACCACGAAGTCAGCGAGTGCCCGTGCTTTAATTGCAATTCGAGGATTGTACGCGATATCAAATTATTCTAGTTCTATCATCCACTTAATTAGCCTTCCATTGGCCTTCGGGCTATGCAATATGCTTCTTAACTGTTGGTCCATTAGGACTTCAATTTTGTGTGCTTGGAAGTACGGTCGTAGCTTCCTTGGGGCTGTTACCAGTGCCAAAGCAAAATTTTCAATGGGAGAGTAATTCAACTTAGCTCCATGCAACATCATGCTCACGTAGTAGATAGGCTTTTGAACCTTTTTTTCCCCTCGAATGAGAACGACACTCAGTGTTTGTTCGGATATCGCTAGATATAAATATAGGGTTTCTCCGGGAATAGGTTTGGCCAACAACGGGGCTTCAGCCATGTACTTTTTCAACTGTTCAAAGGCCTCTTGGCTCACTGAAGTCCATTACAAAATTTTCACCTTCTTCAAAGCCTGAAAAAAAAGGCAAACACTTGTTTCCAGACTTGGAGATGAATCTCCCTAAGGTTGTAATTCTTCCAGTCAATTTCTGTACGTCCTTTATGGAACGTGGTGATTCCATATCTAGGATTGCCTTGATCTTATTAGGGTTGGCTTCTATGCCTCGCTTTGAAACCATCAGAGCCAAAAAATTTCCAGATCTCACGCCAAAGGCACACTTGGCTAGATTCAACATCATCTTGTGGTGCCTCAGCACTTCAAATGCCTCTCTGAGGTTTTTAATATGACATGCCTTGAATAGGCTCTTGACTAACATGTCATCCCTATAGACCCCCTTGGTCTTCCCGGTCAAGGGTGTAAAAATCTTGCTTGTTTATTAGCCTATGGTAAGTGGCTCATGCAGACTCCTCATCTTGGGTTGACATCAACCTAGAGTTTTTAACACAACCTTTTTTGGCTCGATTGGCCATCATGGCTTCAATGTTTGTCTTGGTTCCTGGGGCTTCTCTAGCGGCCTCTCGGCTGGCATGTGCTCAGCCTTAGGGCTGTTCGAGTGTTGAACGCCGATGCTCGAATGTCGCTGTTCGAATGTCGAATGTTGATGTTCGAAATTAAGGGTTTTCAACCTCAAGGAAGTTCTTTAAACTCTAACCTTGAAGTTTGGATGAAAGAGTGCATATTGGACTACTTTCGCATGGTTTCAAGCCAAGTTTTGAGTGTTTTAAATCACCAAAACATCAGAGCCTCCCTTGGCTTCTGGTCGGCCCCATGAGGTCTTGAACCTTCCCTAGGAGGTTTTCAATCTCCATTTCAGGGTTGATACTCAAGTGTTCAACTCTGGTGTTAGATGTTCAACGTTGGCGTTCTGGATCGAGAATCCAAAATTTTAGATTAGTTTTCCAGTTTTGACTTGAAGCTTCAACCTTTGGATCTTGATTGGAGGTTCATGACCCCCTCAAGTTTGACCTTCTTGCCCTCATGGCTAACATCTCGTGTTTCTCCACCTAGGATTCGAGGTTGATATTCACATGTTCAACGTTGGTGTTCATATGTCGACTACCAAGTATTCACGACCTTTCTTTTGGATTGATGTCAAAATAAAGTTCTCTAGGATCCCTTACTTGACTTCATATCTTTCATGTCTTGTCTCAAACCTTTGATTTCAGGGTTTTCAAACCTATCTTTGCTTCTTGGCAAGGCCATCGCGTGCCTATCAAATTATAATATCTAACTAATGCTTCTAACTGTGTAGCAGGGTAAGTCAGAGTCGATCCCACAGAGACAAACGTATCAATCACTAGTTGTTTCTGATTTAATTCGGCTAAGCAAATAACACAATAAATATTGAGAATTTGTTAAACTAAACTTATGCTAAAGCGAATTGAGTTTATATTAAATCAAATATTAAAAACATCCAGAATTAAGTGTCCCCACTAGCATGAATTGATGCTATCGTGAATTTCCTCCCCAAATCAATCGTATATATAACTCAAAAGGAAAGATGCCCCCTAAAAATACCAATAACCTCTCTCGAGTATTAATGACTTCTCTTAAAATACAATCAATCCTATTCTCATGGTATCATGTAATTTAGAGACATTAATTACAGCACCCTAAATTCCTAACAATCCATTCTACCTATTCTCATGGAGAATTTCATGTTCTTATCGGATAAATCACAACCACCTAAATCCAACTCTCGTTGATAAGTAGATATTGGTTCAACAATACACATAATCATAATTGATTTGTAATTGCTAATTAAAACAAATCAATAAGCAAGAGCAATTAAACAATCAAATTGGGGGAATTGGAAATTCACACATCAACCATAACTAGGGTTCAACTTAACCCTAGATTAATAATCTACTCACTCATAATTAAATTGACTAAGCAAGAGATATAAGAGTTGTAAGATGAACACATAATTAAAAGAATAGAAGATAAACCTTTAATCTTTGATCTTCAAGGAAAATAATATTCTTCCCAAAATCTCCAAAAAGAAGTGTTTACAAAGTTGTGTGTATCAAATAAAAAACTTCGATCCCCAATTCTAAACCCTTGATGAGTTTATATATTGGTAAAAGACTTAATAAGTTGACCCAAATAATTTAGGCCCAAACTAATATACTACAAATAATATTAGAAGTTGGAAATATACGAAACTGATTTATTTTTACAAAATTCCGCACAACAGGCACACAAGGGCGCTGTTGCGCCTTCCACGCGCTGTTGCGCTATCTCTCTCCTGGAAAAACAACTTCCTCGCGCTTTTGCTTCACGGACACGCGCAACTGCTCTCATACAGGCGCTGTTGCGCAGCTTCAATACGCGCAGGAGCGCTCATACAGGCGCTGTTGCGCCTCCCTTGAATGCGTGACAGCGCTCTTGCGCCTCCTGTGGCGCTCTTGCGCCTTCCATCTCCTGGATTCTCCCGTTTTGCCTTTTTCTGCCAAGCCAAGCGCAGCAGCCCTTCTTTTCTCACGCAGGTGCGCTTGGTACCTCCTGGAAATTGCTATGTTTTGCTCCAAAAATGCTTAGCAACGAACCATAACTTATTCATTTCTTCTCGTAAATTCACCAATCAATTTCTCGAACTAAAAATCACATAAATCGTTGAATAATGCTTGATTTCTTTCAACTTGGCAATTATTTATTTCCTGCAACAAACTCCAATAAAACTCATTAAATTGACACGATTATTAGCAAAAGCACCGTAAATGTGGGAATAAAATCCTATAGAATATATGCAAAATACACTCTATCAAATATCCCCACACTTAGCACTTTGTGCGTCCTCGTG
Organism: Saposhnikovia divaricata; assembly: GCA_036435485.1. Taxonomy (NCBI): domain Eukaryota; kingdom Viridiplantae; phylum Streptophyta; class Magnoliopsida; order Apiales; family Apiaceae; genus Saposhnikovia; species Saposhnikovia divaricata. The sequence continues at coordinate 214,480,608 of CM071599.1, forward strand.
CAAACTAAAATAATACACTAAACTAACTAATTAGTACCACTTCCGTAGGTGATCACGGTTGCATTTAACATATGCAACAAGTCCTTTGAACCCCTAGGTAGCCCTAGTGGACGAGTAAGGTCTCGTGAGGGTTTATAGTGAATATACCCACAAAATTCATCCAACCATGCAAAAGATTAATGCCAACACGACACCACACACACAAGTCCTCTCATGCCACATCAGCTTAAGAATCAAAATGAAAATGCAATGCCTTGGTGTCTAAAGTGCAAGTATCCACATAGTATACTCAAAGAAGATGCATAAGATCATAGAAATTCATGTCAAATGTAAGAATAGGTTGGTAAACATGTTAAGCACACAAGAGCGCATCTTTGAGACAAAATCTGGGATCTCCTATGCCAAAAGCAAAAACTCATCGTTCACTCACAAAGAATATTCACTCAAAACAAAGGGTAAGTGCTTCACTCAACTCCAACAATATCATAAACATGCTTCATCCTTGTTATCAATCTAACCTTTAACGCAACATACATCATCAATGACAATCAAAGGTCTTTATCAAGATTGTAACGGGGCTAGGGACAGGGTATGTCAAGAAAGCCAGAGAAGGTTAAGTCAAAAGCTAGTACCTGACCATAATATTCAAACAACTCCCATACTTTCATCCCCACACTTGAACTTTTATTTATAAACAACTTGACTAGTCGAAACAAAGTAGGATCACAAAAGACAAGAATGCTCTCATATTTATTTTTTCTATTTTTTTTCCTTTTTTTTTTCAAGAGAGCAAAATAATAGCAAGAACAATGATCCCATAAATATGATTTCAAACTTCGACTATCAAGCTATGAACCAAACCCCAAATATTCCCCCAAAGTTTTGATCATCAATAAAAAACCCCCCTTTATGCACACCTTATCACTCCCTTACGAACAATACTAGCCTTTGACAATTGGGTTCAAATTTAATGTAAGGCTAATACAATAAAAAGGATAATGGCAAGTAACTTGGTGTGTCACCGAAAGAATATGATTAGGCTCAAAGGGTTAACTAATGGATCATGTATAAATGGTTTGGATATATAGGAAATATGAGGTTATACCTAATTGCCTTTATCATGTTATCATCAATTAATGTCATGCATCTCAAGAAAGACCTCAAGCAAGTGCTAGCAATGCAAACGACAAGTGGACACTCAAGCAAACGAATAATCATGCAAAAGATATGCATATAAGCTCAAAATCTCACTTGGTGTGACAAAGCATAATTAATCCCAAAGTAACGGTCTCTCTAACGCACCTACTTGTATTCAAAGCATATAGACCAAATTACCTTGCACATATTCATGTCATTCTAATCATTTAGCACATTCAATAAGTCTACTAGTTTCTACTTGCTAATGTACGTGTGTGTACAAGAACATCACATATCACTTCTCATACAAAAGCGTCCATAAACACAAGATTTCTAAACATGCATGGGTGTATCAAGCAAAATACAACAACTAATCAAATTGCTTGGCTAGAATTATTTTTGGTATTTTTCATTTTTAATTTTTAATTTTTTTTTTACTACTAATATGCTACTACAACAAAGCTTTACTACTAATATGCTACTACAACAAAGCACATCCCCACACTTAAATGTGGCAATGTCCTCAATGGCATAATACTAAGAATATCAACGAATAACAAGAAGGAAAGAAATACTCCCCTATGCCGAAGCATGAAGTGAACCAGTCCTCCACAGTATACAGAATCCATGGGTTGCCTCCCAAGTAGCGCATTTGTTTAACGTCGTTAGCCCGACACCGACTCATCAATCATTCAGCAGACGGAGAAGACAACAGAATATCCACCCCCTCTTTAATTGGTTCACCAGCTCTATAGTGCTTCACTCTTTGCCCATTCACCTTGAATGACTCTCCATGTCTATTCATCAATTCAACTGCACCATAGGGAAAAACCTTGCGTACCTTGAACGGACCCGACCACCTAGAACGAAGTTTTCCGGGAAAAAGTCTTAACCTCGAATTGAACAGAAGAACTAACTCCCCTTCCTTGAATTCTCTTCGTAACAGCCCTTTGTCATGCCACTTCTTTGTTTTCTCCTTGTAAAGCTTAGAACTTTCATAAGCCTCAAAACGAAGCTCATCTAGCTCATTAAGTTGTAGAAGTCTCTTCTCACCCGCTGCTAACATATCAAAATTCAGACCTTTGATAGCCCAAAATGCACGGTGCTCTAGCTCAACGGGAAGATGACATGCTTTTCCATAAACCAATCTATACGGAGTTGTCCCAATAGGTGTCTTAAACGCAGTTCTATAAGCCCAAAGTGCATCATCAAGCTTCATAGACCAATCCTTCCTTGATTTTGCTACTGTCTTTTCCAAGATAGTCTTTATTTCGCGGTTAGAGATCTCCACCTGACCACTGGTTTGGGGATGATAAGAAAGTCCCACCTTATGATAAACTCCATATTTCTTCAACATTGCTTCAAAACGATTTTCGAGAAAATGCTTTCCTCCATCACTAATCAACATCCTTGGCACTCCAAATCTAGGAAAAATCGTCTTCTTAAAGAACTTGCTCACAACACGAGCATCATTAGTGGGTGATGCAATGGCTTCAACCCATTTTGAGACGTAGTCCACAGCTACCAAGATATATCTGTTCATAAAGGATGGAGGGAAAGGTCCCATGAAATCTACTCCCCACACATCGAAAAGCTCTACTTCAAGAATGCTATTGAGAGGCATCTCATTGCGTCTTGAAATATTCCCCGTTCTTAGGCAACGATCACAAGAATGAACATATTGGTGGACATCTTTAAAAAGAGTTGGCCAATAAAAACCGCACTGAAGAATCTTTATAGCAGTTTTCGTAGTACTTGCATGACCACCACTTGGCAAATCGTGACAATGTGAGATTATAGAGGTAATCTCATTATACGGAACACATCTTCTAATGACTCCATCAGCACAAGATTTATAGAGAAAAGGATCATCCCAAAAGTGCTTCCTCACATCATAGAAAAATTTCTTCTTTTGCTGCGACGAGTAACCATGAGGAACAGTTCCACTAGCTAAGAAATTAGCTATGTCAGCATACCAAGGAACCTCTAGACTTGCAAGAGAAAGTAGATGATCGTCAGGAAAAGAATCATCTATCGGAGTAGATTTATCATCATCCTTATCAAGAGTAAGGCGTGAAAGATGATCAGCAACCACATTCTCAGCCCATTTCTTATCCTTAATCTCTAAGTCAAATTCTTGAAGAAGCAAAATCCAACGAATTAGACGAGGTTTAGCATCCTTCTTACTCATCAAGTATCTCAAAGCTGCATGATCCGTGTGAACAATAACTTTCGAACCAACGAGATAGAATCGAAATTTTTCCATAGAATACACCACTGCTAGCAATTCTTTCTACGTTGTTGCATAATTAATCTGAGCCCCATCCAAGGTCTTGCTTGTATAGTATATAGCATGCAGCTTTCCATCTTTCCTTTGGCCTAGGACTGCACCAATAGCTTGATCACTAGCATCACACATGATCTCAAATGGTAGACTCCAATCCGGTGGTTGCATAATTGGAGCAGAAACAAGAGCTTTCTTTAACGTTTCAAAGGCCTCAACACAAGCATCAGTGAACACAAAAGGTACCTCCTTACCCAAGAGCTCGGTAAGAGGTCGAGCAATCTTCGAAAAATCTTTTATGAAGCGGCGATAGAATCCAGCATGACCAAGAAAACTTCTTATCCCCTTGACTGAAGTTGGGTGTGGTAAGCGCTCAACAACCTCGACCTTGGCTTTATCAACTTCAATGCCTCTCTTTGAAACAACATGACCCAGAACAACTCCCTCTTGTACCATAAAGTGACATTTTTCCCAATTGAGAATTAAATTAACTTCTTGACATCTATGAAGCACCTTCTCCAAGTTATGTAAACATGCATTAAAAGAAGTTCCACCAACTGAGAAGTCATCCATAAAAACCTCCATAATGTCTTCAATGAAATCTGAGAAAATTGCCATCATACATATCTGAAAAGTGGGAGGAGCACAACATAGACCAAACGGCATTATGCGGTATGCAAATTTACCATAGGGACATGTGAAAGTCGTCTTTTCTTGATCATTCGGATGGATAGGAATCTGGAAGAAGCCTGAATATCCAACTAAGAAGCAGAAGTAAGAATGTTTCGCCAACCTTTCAAGCATTTGATCAATAAAAGGGAGAGGAAAATGATCTTTCCTTGTGGCCTTATTCAATTTCCGATATTCAATGCACATGCGCCACCCTGTAACAGTTCTAGTAGAGATCGACTCACCCTTATCATTTTCACCACGGTCATTCCTCCTTTCTTTAGAACAACATGCACAGGACTAACCCACTTGCTGTGAGAGATAGGATAGATTATACCTGCATCAAGAAGTTTTAAAACCTCCTTTTTGACCACCTCCATCATATTAGGATTGAGTCTCCGTTGAGGCTCAATAGAAGAAGCTTGCTCATCTTCCAGAATAATCTTATGCATGCAGAATGATGGATTAATGCCCTTGATATCATCAATGGAATACCCAATAACATTTTTGTATTTCTTTAGGACAGTGAGCAATTGCTCAATTTGTATGTCATCAAGCTCAGAATTAACAATGATAGGATATGATTCATTAGGGCCCATAAACACATATTTCAAAGATGCAGGTAATGGTTTCAGTTCTACCTTAGGAGGCGTGGAACTCTCCTTAACTTCCTCATGTTGTAGCACATTAGAATGTTCATGGTTATATGTAGGTGCTGCATCCATAAGCTTCTCGTAACCCTGACACTCTCCATTTTCTTCATCAACGTTACCCTCGAGAACAGCTTGAAGTGGATCCTCAGATAAAAGAATTTTGGCTTTCATGTCGATCACTTCCTCTAGTGCATCCACCCTATTTACAAACTCATCCGTAGAAGGATGTCCCATTGTACTTTGCAGCTTGAATTCCATCTTCTCGTCGCCTACTTCGAAAGAAATTCTTCCATTTTTCATGTCAATGATAGCTCCAGCTGTTGCTAAGAAAGGCCTCCCAAGAATGATAGGAATATTTGCATCTTCTTCCATTTCCATGACAACAAAATCACATGGAATATAAAACTTTCCTACCTTAAGGGGCACATCTTCAAGAATTCCCAATGGAAATTTCACACTTCTGTCTGCCAGTTGCAAAGAGATACGTGTGGGTTTCAGTTCACCCATCTGAAGTTTTTCACAAATCGACAAAGGCATCAAACTGACACTTGCTCCAAGATCACACAAAGCTCTTTTAATTTCGAAATCCCCAAGCTGAACAGGAATAGAGTAGCTACCTGGATCCGCTAACTTCTTCGGAAGATCATTTTGCAAGATGGCACTGCACTCTGCCGTTAATGAGATGGTAGAGCTTTCTTCAATTTTTCTCTTCCTTGACAAAATATCTTTAAGGAATTTTGCATAAGATGGCATCTCAGTGATAGCATCCATGAATGGGATATTGATATGTAGCTTCTGCAAAATTTCAAGGAACTTACCATACTTCTTCTCTAGCTTGGCTTGTGCCAACCTTTGTGGAAAAGGAACAGGTGGCACATACGGTTTAAAAGGAACAGCTTCTGATTCTTTCTTTTCTTTTTCCACGACCTCTAGGTCTACCAGTTTCTCAGTTGCAATCTCCTCTTCACCTTCCTTAGCATTCACAACATTTTTGCTCACATTCAATTCCGACTCCTTCAATTCTTTACCACTTCTCAAAGTTACAGCATTGATATGGCCCCTTGACGGTTGCTCAGTTTGGCCAGGAAGTTGGCCTGAAGACTTATTAAGTTGGCTCAACTGTTGAGAAATTTGAGTGATCGTGTTTTCCATCATTTTGTTGTGAGCCTTTATCTCATTGATGCTTGAATCTAAGTGCTCATTCTTTTTTGATTGAGTAGAGATAAATCCTTCCATAAGAGTTTCCAAGTTAGATTTCTGCGGCTGAGCTTGTTGAAAACCAGGAGGCTGAGAAAAATTATTTTGTGAAGATTGTCCTTGACCCTGATTGTTCCTGTAGGAGAAATTTGGATGATCTCTCCAACCTGGATTGTACGTGTTGGAGTAAGGATTATACTGCGGCCTCTGATTCTGATTATAGAGAGCATTAGCTTGCTCAACTGCCATTCCAGGAGGATTGTATTGACAAGCAAGTTTGGTGTGTCCAACAACACCACATATCTCACATGAAGAAACAGTAGATGGAGTGCTTCTGGCATCCAATTGCTCAATCTTTTTGACCATAGCCTGCATAGTGGTATTAATCATGGTTAGAGCATCAACATCATACTTACCACCCTTCTTAGGATGATTTCGATCATTGTATGGATAATTATCATTAGACGCCATCTCGTCTAACAAAGCTTTCGCATCCTCAGTACTCTTCTTCATAATAGAACCACCAGAAGAAGCATCAACAAAGTTTCGGAACTCTTGTGTCAACCCATTGTAGAAAGTTTGGATCAACAACCAGTCAGGAATTCCATGGTGAGGGCATTGTCTCTGAAGTCGCTTAAATTTTCTCCAAGCATCATGAAGTGATTCGTCATCATCTTGACGAAAATTAGAGATCTCATTCCGGAGCTTAGAGGTCTTCTTCTGACTGAAGAATTTAAGTAGAAATGCCTTCGCAAGACTATCCCAAGTAGTGAATGTATTTGGTCCTTCATCCTTCAACCAATCTTTTGCTGCATCCCGAAGAAAGAATGGAAATAATCGTAGCTTAACAGCTTCATCACTTACATTGGTCATCTTTATCGTATCACACTTCTCCAGAAAACTCTCGAGATGATCAACAGGATTTTCATTAGACAATCCTGCGAAAGAATCATTGGAGATGAATTGGATGAACTGAGGCTTCAATTCAAAGTGTGTAGCTGTGATTGCTGGTCTGACAATGCTTGAGAGTACGTCTGTAGCATCTGGCATACCATGCTCCCTAAGAGCCTTAGCTGCAGGTGCATCACCCATAACTACCTTGTCTTTGTTTTTCCTTCGCTTGCCTTTTTGCCTTCTTGCTGTAGCTTCAATTTCAGGGTCAATATCAATTAAGTTTTCAGTACCTGAACTTCGAGTGTGCATGCAACAAGAGAACTAGAAACGATGATCAATTAACAAGGGAATAATAGCCGAAGCAACACAACTAAAATACTTAGCTAAATCAATTCAAAATTAACTAATCTAACACTGCTTTGTCCCCGGCAGCGGCGCCAAAAATTTGGCAAGGCCGTCGCGTGCCTATCAAATTATAATATCTAACTAATCCTTCTAACTGTGTAGCAGGGTAAGTCAGAGTCGATCCCACAGAGACAAACGTATCAATCACTAGTTGTTTCTGATTTAATTCGGCTAAGCAAATAACACAATAAATATTGAGAATTTGTTAAACTAAACTTATGCTAAAGCGAATTGAGTTTATATTAAATCAAATATTAAAAACATCCAGAATTAAGTGTCCCCACTAGCATGAATTGATGCTATCGTGAATTTCCTCCCCAAATCAATCGTATATATAACTAAAAAGGAAAGATGCGCCCTAAAAATACCAATAACCTCTCTCGAGTATTAATGGCTTCTCTTAAAATACAAACAATCCTATTCTCATGGTATCATGTAATTTAGAGACATTAATTACAGCACCCTAAATTCCTAACAATCCATTCTACCTATTCTCATGGAGAATTTCATGTTCTTATCGGATAAATCACAACCACCTAAATCCAACTCTCGTTAATAAGTAGATATTGGTTCAACAATACACATAATCATAATTGATTTGTAATTGCTAATTAAAACAACTCAATAAGCAAGAGCAATTAAACAATCAAATTGGGGGAATTGGAAATTCACACATCAACCATAACTAGGGTTCAACTTAACCCTAGATTAATAATCTACTCACTCATAATTAAATTGACTAAGCAAGAGATATAAGAGTTGTAAGATGAACACATAATTAAAAGAATAGAAGATAAACCTTTAATCTTTGATCTTCAAGGAAAATAATATTCTTCCCAAAATCTCCAAAAAGAAGTGTTTACAAAGTTGTGTGTATCAAATAAAAAACTTCGATCCCCAATTCTAAACCCTTAATGAGTTTATATATTGGTAAAAGACTTAATAAGTTGACCCAAATAATTTAGGCCCAAACTAATATACTACAAATAATATTAGAAGTTGGAAATATACGAAACTGATTTATTTTTACAAAATTCCGCACAACAGGCACACAAGGGCGCTGTTGCGCCTTCCACGCGCTGTTGCGCTATCTCTCTCCTGGAAAAACAACTTCCTCGCGCTTTTGCTTCACGGACACGCGCAACTGCTCTCATACAGGCGCTGTTGCGCAGCTTCAATACGCGCAGGAGCGCTCATACAGGCGCTGTTGCGCCTCCCTTGAATGCGTGACAGCGCTCGTGCGCCTCCTGTGGCGCTCTTGCGCCTTCCAGCTCCTGGATTCTCCCGTTTTGCCTTTTTCTGCCAAGCCAAGCGCAGCAGCCCTTCTTTTCTCGCGCAGGTGCGCTTGGTACCTCCTGGAAATTGCTATGTTTTGCTCCAAAAATGCTTAGCAACGAACCATAACTTATTCATTTCTTCTCGTAAATTCACCAATCAATTTCTCGAACTAAAAATCACATAAATCGTTGAATAATGCTCGATTTCTTTCAACTTGGCAATTATTTATTTCCTGCAACAAACTCCAATAAAACTCATTAAATTGACACGATTATTCGCAAAAGCACCGTAAATGTGGGAATAAAATCCTATAGAATATATGCAAAACACACTCTATCACTTCTCGTTTTTCTTGATTCTAGGTCAAGGATTTAAGGTTGATCCTCGATTTAGATTTCGAGAAATACAATCCCTTGGGCTTCTTGCCTTTTAAACTTCTGAGACGAAAACTTGCTTGAACTTCTTAATCCTTGTTCAAGGATATTCTTATATCCCTTGACCTTAGGACTATAATTCAAGGTTCTTTATTTGCTTCATCCTTGTACCCTCACTCCAGGTACTTAAAAAATATTGAAGAGTAGTTAGTCCTTAGCCTCCACAGCCTTGCATGGCTTTGATTGCCAGATGGGGCTTTCTATTCAGCTTGTCTTTTATCCAGGGTCCTTCAAGGAATTAAACTCTTATTTGGTTATATTATAACCTAACTCTCGACCCTTCAGGGTTTTATTTATGTGTTTGTTTGTTTTCATTCATGTATTCTTTTATTTTCGGTACTTGGTCACCTTTGACTTACACACATCATGTGTTTGGCGCATAAATAAAATCACAGAATAGAGAACGAAAAACAAACTTGCATTAATAACTTGAAATGGGTTCAACTCTTACATAGAGTACTACTGTCCTACTCGGAGCAACATGCTCTGCAATGGTTTCATCGAACCTTATTTCTACTTCTACTAGATAAATATGAAGCTAAGTCCCACTAAGATAGTTTGAACCCATCGGGGCTTTGCAAGACTAGGCCTGCATTGCTTGATTTTGTTTTTGATGCTCCATCAAAATAGAGCACCTATTACTCCTTCTGTTCTCCTCATTCTTATTCTGAAGTTCACTTCCTGCTTGGGGTACTATCTCCTGCCCCCCGACTTTTTGGTTGCCAATGGTACATTCAACAATGAAGTCAGTTGACGCCTTAGCCATAATGGCTGTCCGAGGCTTATGTGTGGTGTCCTCTGCTGGCCTTTCTCGGTCTTCATTATCACTGTGGACATCCACGTCTTCAATCGGAAGGACCTGCCCCCGACTCCATCAGGCCTTAACGCAGCTACATAGCAGCTCCTAGCTATTTTCTGATCACCTTTTTGTTCTCCTGCACTATTCCTGGTTGGAAACTTGATCTTCATGTGATAGGTTGAGGCCACAGCCTTAAAAGCGTGAAGTCCAATCCTTCCAAGGATGACATTGTAAGTAGAAGATGCTTTGATAACCAAAAAGTTCAGCATCTGCGTGGCCTCCATTGGCTTCTGTCCGATCGTGACGGGCAACTGAATAGTTCCCTCAATTTTGGATTCTACTCCATTAAAACCATATATAGGCATGTTATTGGGGGTCAACTGAGAATCATTATACCCTATCTTCACAAACACATCATGAAACAGAATGTCGACGGAAGCTCCATTGTCTATCAAGACTCGCTTCACCTCTGAGTTTCCAATCATAGGAGTTATGACCAGCGGGTCATCATGGGGGAACTTCACCCCTTCAAGGTCTGAATCATCAAATTCGATTATTACCTCGGTTCTTGCACGCTTTGGTGCCTCTCCGACAATATGCATCACCTCTCGGACATAAGCCTTCAGAGAGTTCTTTGTTGTCCCAGCCGCGATCGGGCCTCCTGAGATCATGTTGATTACTGGCCCTTGGGGTTGTGGGTTGCGATCTTGATCATCGTCGCTCCTATCATACTCTCTTCTCTGATTACCACGATCTTCACCCTTGGTGAAGTGACTCAGTTTCCCTCTACGGATCAAGAACTCGATCTCATCTTTGAGTTGCTTGCAATCATCAGTGTCATGCCCCACATCCTTGTGGAATCTGCAATACTGATTCTTGTTTCTTTTTGAGGGATCACCCCTGAGTGGCTTCGGCCATAAAAAATCCTTATCCTTCTCAATATCCAACAAGATTTGACTTCTCGGAGTGTTCAATCTTGCATACTCAGCAAACCTCGATCCTAGAGTAGAGTCGGAGTCATTGCTAGTTCGGGGATACTTGTCCCTAGCATCATACTCCTGCTCTGTCTTTCGCTTCCTAGAGTTACCATTTCCACCACTTTTGGTAGAGACCTCTGTTTTCCTCATGCTTTCCTCAGCCTTTATGTATTTGCTTGCCCTTTTTTGGAGCTCAATCATGCTCTCAGGGGGATGTTTTGCCAACGACATCTGAAAGTAAGTGTTCGTCATTCCATTCTCCAGGGCTATCATATCTACTTTATTTTCCAGATCAGGGACATTCAAAGTCTCCTAGGTGAAGCATTTGAGATAATCCCTTAGGTTCTCATTCTTTCCTTGTTTCACTTGCATGAGAGATGCAGAGCTTTTTTCGTGGACCTTTCCACTAACAAACTGATTGATGAAAGCAGTGCTCAACTCTTTGAAAGAGCCAATTGAGTTCGCGGGCAATCGGCTATACCATCTTTGAGCCATGTGCCAGGGTTTGAGGGAATGCCCTACACTTAAGAGCGTCGTTAGCGGGTTGTAACAGCAATGCGTTTGAGAACGTCTTGACGTGATTTGTGGGATCACCTATTCCATCGTAAGCCTTTATTGTCGGCATCTTGAACTTCTTTGAGATACGAGCATTCATCACCTCCTCAGTAAACGGGGGTGTGGGATCGTCAGGATCCCCAAGTGGCATCAGATCTTTAGGGTTACCCCTGGGGGTTTCCACCCTTGTTGCTCTTCTAATTGGGACATCAGCCTTCCTCTGTCTCCTTGAAGACCCTTCCAAATCTATAATGAGAATCCTTCCTGAGATTGGAGGGGGTCGAGTTAGACTTTGTCTTGCCTGCTCTCTCCCCATGTCTTCCTTCAACCTTAAGATCTCGGCCTCATGAGCCTTGATTCTCTCAGCAATTATCAAAGGTGGTCCATCATGGATAGTTTGAGTCCTTCTTTGAGGTTCTCTACTAGCACGTCGCCTCCTTGGGGCTTCATCGCGATCATCATCCTCTGACGATGAATCATCAGTATAAGGCCCGAAGTAATCATAATATCCTTATTCAGGAGGGGCTAAACCCCTAATGTAAGGTGGTTGATACGACTCATGTATCTGCAGGGCATGACCGCTTGGTCCAGGTTCCCTTCGATTTGGGGGATAGTTAGGCAACCCGTATGCCAGATTGGTGTTTATGGGGAGCGTATTTGTGGAAATCTGAACTCCTAGGGGCGGTGGACGGCTATTCAGAGGTGAGACCACCATCTGAAGTTGGTTGGTCTCGACCATTGGCAAGGTTCTCTCATCGTGGGGAGTCGTCCCTATAGTTTGAGAAACTTGAGGTTGAGTGATTATCCTCGTTGATGGGGGTACATACCCTTGTTCGGTAACGATAGGCAGAGCGGAGGTGACGGTGGTCGCCTTGGTTAACTGGTGTCCTTCATGTTTGAACCATGGTTGATGTTGTATTTCCACAGACGGCGCCAAAAGTTGTGGAATAAAAGTAGGGTTATCGAATTACGGCTAGGGTTCGTGAGCTTCGTGCTTTAATGGCTGTGCTTGCGTTATCGTGACCTAATTCGGGTCCTCACAAGATGCCTACGTATCTCAGAGTTGAGAATCAAGCCAAGACGTAGTTTTGAGATAAGGGGTCTGGCCCTTTATATAGGCTGTGGGAGCCTTAGAATCGTAATAGAGTTTAGAGACTTGGTGGACAAGTCACCGTCATTGAGGAAGGTTCTGACTCCTTCCTTATGGGAGTTAGTTTCCATGTCGAATTAGGTGCCTTGGTGGCTACATAATATCCCTGGGATATTCTAGAACGTTCCTTGTTTATAGAACGTTCCCGGTTTGTGGATCAGGCCCATGTTGGAAACAAGCTTATACCGGGCGTCCCCGGTTTGGGCTGTTTTTTTGGGCTTAATCATTAACTACGAATTTAATGCCCAACTAGGGTTTCAGGCCTTATTTATGAGCCAATAAATATTATATTAATTATGTCTTTAGGGATTATTTTTCACCCATATCAGGTACTACTTTATATCTTTTTATTATATGGCATTCTATACTTGGATAGATTATTTTTTTTTATTTCGATTGTATATATGAATTATATGTGTCGTGTTTTAATTTCCAATAAATTCAACAGAAAAACATTTCTAACAAAAAAAAATAGAAAACTGATATGGGCTGGAAATAAGCCCTAAAGACACATTTAATGTGGCATTAATTAGGCCAAGAATGGTCCAAACGTGGGGCCCACCAGCTGGGCCCAAAACCCCAATTATAATATTAATTTCGTAATTAATATTAAGGGTAATAAACAGATCAGCAAATAAGAGTTGGATAAGGATAATATCCCCTTCAGATTTATCCAATAAGGCATCCAATTCAATATGGAAACTGATTCCTATAAGGAATAGATCTAGAACATTCCTCAAAGACTTGCCCACCAAGTCTCCAAATCCTACCATAATTCTAAGGCTTCTCAGCCTATATAAAGGGCCTGACCCCTCATTCTCAGAACTACGTTTTCTTGGCTTGATTCTCTAATACAGAGATACGTAGGCATTCTGTAAGGACCGCTTAGTCTCGAACGCAGAAGCAGCCATTAAAGCACGAAGCTCACGAACCCTATCATTAAATACACAAACCCTAGCAGCAATAATTTCAACCTGGTTTTCATTCCACAACATTTGGCGCCGTCTGTGGGAAGAAGACATCAACCATGGTTACCACTCGAAGAACAACACCGGTCTCAACCGAGGCTACCTCTGGAACCATCGTTCCACCAATCACTGCTCCTCCTGTTGGTACAGAGCCAGGGCCTGTACCCCCATTGACGGAAACAAACCCTCATACTCAGACCTCTCAACCACAAGGGACGGATCCCCCCGCTGAAGGATCTCAACCTGTAATCGTCCCTCTAGGACAGGAGACTAACCCGCTCCAGATGGTGGTCTCTCCTCTCCCTCTGAGTAGCCGCCCGCCGCTTCACAGTCTCTTAACTTCTTCGCTCCCTGTCAACACCAACCCACTGTATGGGCTGCCTAATTACCCCCAAGATCCAAGGGATCCAGGACCAAGCGGTCATGATCGGCTGATCCATGGGCAACAACAATCCCCTTATCTTAGAGGCCCGGCCCCTCCTGAACCAGGATACTATGATTACTCTGGTCCTTATACTGGAGACTCGTCATCTGAAGACGATGATCGAGACGAAGCCCCAAGGAGGCGACGTGCTAGTAAGGAACCTCTGAGGAGGAATCCATCAAACCGTGATGGTCCTTTAACAATTGCAGAGAAAATTAAGGCTTATGAAGCCGAGATTCAGAAGCTGAAGGACGACCAAGCAAGGGAGCTAGAGAGACAGAACCCTAATCAGACTCGACCTCCTCCGACTTCAGGAGGGATTCCCTTCATAGATCTGGAGAGGTCTTCAAAGAGACACCGAAGGGCTGAAGCCCCAACCAGAGGAACTACAAGGGTGGAACTCCCCAACAATAACCCTAAAGATCTGACGCTACAAGGAGATCTTGATGATCCGACCCCTCCATTCACTGAGGAGGTGATGAACGCACATATCTCCCGAAAGTTTAAGATGCCCACAATCAAAGCTTACGATGGAACGGGGGATCCCGCAACTCATGTGAGAACGTTTACAAGCGCATTGTTACTGCAGCCTGCTAACGATGCCCTTAAGTGTAGGGCGTTCCCCCAAACCCTGTCGGGCATGGCGCAACGTTGGTATAGTCGTTTACCCCCAAACTCGATTAGCTCTTTCAAGGAGTTGAGTACCGCTTTTGTCAGTCAATTCATTAGCGGAAGAATTCATGAGAAAAGCTCTGCATCCCTTATGTATGTAACACAGGGAAAGAATGAGAACTTAAGAGATTATATCAAGCGATTCACTAAGGAGACCCTGAACATCACTGATCTGGAAAATAAGGTGGCCATGGTAGCCTTGCAGCATGGAACCACTGATCTCTTTTTTAAGAGGTCGTTGGCAAAACACCCCCCCTGAAAGCATGGATGAACTTCAACGAAGGGCGGACAAGTATATAAAAGCTGAGGACAGCATCAAGAAAGAAGCCACATTGGGCAATGGAGGGAACAACAAGCGGAAACAAGAACAAGAGTACGATGCTAGGGACAAGTATCCCCGAGCTAGCAGAGACTCTGAATCTGCTCCAAAAAAGAACTCGGGTCCAAGGTTTTCCGAGTATGCCAGACTTAATGCTCCAAGAAGCCAGATCCTGCTGGACGTTGAAAAGGAAAAGGACTTCCGATGGCCGAAGCCACTTAGAGGAGACCCAGCTAAGCGGAATAAGGAGCAATACTGCAGGTTCCACAAAGATGTGGGACATGACACCGACGATTGTAGGCAACTCAAGGATGAGATTGAGTTCTTGATACGAAGAGGAAAACTAAGTCAGTTCACCAAGGGTGATGACCGTGGGAACCAGAGAAGGGACAATGACAGAAGGGACAATGAAAGGAGAGATAATAACAGGAGGGATGACAACCATGATCGCAATCCACAGCCCCGAAGGGCAGTTATCAACATGATCTGGGGAGGCCCGACAGCAGCTGGCACGACTAAGAATTCTCGAAAGGCTTATGCTAGAGAAGTAATGCACATTGTGGGAGAAGCCCCGAAGCGTGCTAAAACCGAGATGGTAATTGGTTTCGATGATTCAGACTTGGAAGGGGTGAAATTCCCCCATGACGACCCGCTGGTCATAACTCCCGTGATTGGAAACTCAGAAGTAAAACGAGTCTTGATAGACAATGGGGCTTCTGTGGATATTTTAGTTCATGATGCATTTGTGAAGATGGGATACAACGACTCTCAATTGACCCCCACAAACATGCCTATATACGGGTTTAACGGAGTAGAGTCCAACGTTGAAGGGACTATTCAGCTACCCGTGACTATTGGGCAGGAGCCTAAAGAGGCGACTCAGATGCTGAACTTCTTGGTGATCAAGGCTGCCTCAACTTACAACGCAATCCTTGGAAGGACTGGACTTCATGCGTTTAAGGCTGTGGCCTCTTCCTATCATATGAAGATTAAGTTTCCGACACGGAATGGAGTCGGAGAACAAAAGGGTGATCAGAAGATGGCAAGAAGTTGCTATGTAGCCGCGCTGAGGGCCGATGGAGTCGGGGGGCAGGTCCTTCCGATTGAAGACATGGATGTCCGCGATGATGAAGAGCATAGAGGGAAGCCAGCAGAGGATTTGATTCCCATACCTCTAGAGCCTAATGATCCTGAAAAAGTTACTTATGTTGGAGCATCTCTGAAAGAACCCCTGAAGGGCAAGTTGATAGAATTCTTACAGAAAAATAGTGACGTGTTCACTTGGACAGCAGCTGATATGCCAGGGATTGACCCCCAACTCATAACTCACAAGTTAAATGTTGATCCCAAAAGGAAGACAATAAAGCAGAAGAAGAGAAACTTTGCTCCGGAAAGGCAAGAGGCCATCAGGCAAGAAGTGGATAAGCTCTTGGAAGCTGGTTTTATTAAAGAGATTCAATTTCCCGAATGGTTAGCGAACCCTGTCATGGTCAAGAAAGCAAATGGGAAGTGGAGGATGTGTATAGACTTCACTGACCTGAATGATGCATGTCCAAAAGATTGTTTTCCCCTACCGAGGATTGATATGTTGATAGATGCCACAGCTGGACATGAGATGTTAAGCTTCATGGATGGATTCAACGGCTATAATCAGATTAAGATGCACAAGGATGACATCCCTAAGGTATCTTTCATAACTGACTTTGGTGTCTTCTGTTATCTTGTTATGGCTTTTGGTCTAAAGAATGCAGGAGCTACTTACCAACGATTGGTGAATAAGATATTCGCCCATCTGATTGGAAAAACCATGGAGGTATATGTTGATGACATGTTGGTCAAGAGCTTATTCAAGGCTGATCATATCAAACACCTCGGAGAGGCATTTGAAGTGCTGAGGCACCATAAGATGATGTTGAATCCCGCCAAGTGTGCTTTTGGCATTGGATCTGGAAAGTTTTTAGGACTGATGGTTTCAAAGAGAGGCATTGAGGCCAATCCTGGCAAGATCAAGGCGATTTTAGACATAGAGCCACCACGCTCTATAAGAGATGTGCAGAAGTTGACAGGCCGAGTTGCAGCTTTAGGAAGATTCATCTCCAAGTCAGGAGACAAATGCTTGCCATTCTTCCAAGTGTTAAAGAAGGTGAAAAATTTTGAGATGACACCTGAGAGCCAAGAGGCCTTTGAGCAACTGAAGAAGTACATGGTTGAAGCCCCGTTGTTGACCAAACCAAGTCCTGAGGAGATTCTTTATCTATACCTGGCGGTATCCGAACAAGCCCTGAGTGCTGTCCTTATTCGAGAAGAGGAGAAACTCCAGAAACCTATCTACTATGTGAGCAAAGTGTTGCATGGGGCTGAGTTGAATTACTCACCCATAGAAAAGTTTGCTTTGGCATTAGTAACTGCCTCAAGGAAATTGCGGCCTTACTTTCAGGCTCATAAAATTCAAGTTCTGACAAACCAGCAGTTGAGGAACATATTGCATAGCCCTAAGGCCAGTGGAAGGCTAATTAAATGGGCGATTGAGCTAGGAGAGTTTGATATCACATACAAGCCTCGGACAGCTATAAAGGCTCAGGCATTAGCTGACTTCGTGGTTGAATGCACTATTAACAAGCAAGAAGTCGGGGGGCAAGAGATAATGACTACCCCTGGGCAAGAGAAAAAAGAAGAAGAACTTACACCTGATCTGAAAGAATATTGGGTGCTCTATTTTGATGGAGCATCAAAAACAAAATCTAGTGGTGCAGGTTTGGTTTTGCAAAGCCCCGATGGGTTCACAGTTGAGTACGCTTTAAAGTTGGATTTCCCTACTACCAACAATGAGGCGGAGTATGAGGCATTAATAGCTGGTTTAGGTTTGGCCAGAATCATGAGTGTCAAAAATCTCAAAGTTTGTGGAGATTCAAGGCTTGTGGTGTCACAAGTAAATGGTGAATTCGAGGCTAAGGATGAGACTATGGCAAAATACTTGAGAGTAGTAAAGGCTGTTATGTCCCAGTTTGAGGAATGCTATGTTGAGCACATTCCAAGAGAGGAAAACATTAAGGCCGATGCCCTACCTAAATTTGCTTCTTCCGAGATAGAAAATTATGCTGGGAGTGTCTATTTTCAGGTCTTGAAGGCCCCGACCGTTAACTCAAAGTTATTGGCACCAATTGATGTAGGATGCTCTTGGATAGACCCTATCAAGGCACACCTTGAGACCGGATGGCTCCCAGACAATGCCTTGGAGGCACGAAAACTTTCAGTAAGAGCATTGAGATACACTTTGATTGAAGGCATTTTGTACAAAAGGTCGTTTGTCATCCCATACTTGAAATGTTTAAGGCCTCAAGAGGCAAGAGAAGCATTGGAAGAAGTTCATGAAGGGATCTGTGGGCAACACTTGGGGGGCAGAGCCCTAGCTCACAAGATAATTCGTTTAGGGTTCTATTGGCCGGAGATGTTGGCTGATGCACAAAACTATGTCAAGAAATGTGAGAGATGCCAGAAGCATGCCCCAATTGTGAGGCAACCGCCTGAGATCTTAACTTCAATTAACTCTCCCATTCCATTTGCAATGTAGGGGATGGATATAGTTGGGCCTTTTCCCATGGCTTCAGCGCAAAGGAAATTCCTAATAGTGGCCATTGATTACTTCACTAAGTGGATTGAGGCTAAACCTCTGGCCAAGATAACCACCAAGCAAGTTTCCCAGTTCTTTTGGGAGAACATAATTTGCAGATACGGAATCCCACGAATCCTTGTAACAGACAATGGGACACAGTTCAATAATGAAGAGTTCAAGAAGTATTGTGAAGAGAATGCGATTGAGCTCCGTTTTACCTCAGTGGCGCACCCACAAGCCAATGGGCAAGCTGAGGTAGCTAATCGAATTATCCTTGATGGACTGAAAAAGAGGGTCGAACGCTCTAGGAACACTTCGGTAGATGAATTGTTGCCCATACTTTGGGCATATCGTACCACTTGCAAGGTAACAACTGGAGCAACCCCATTTTTGCTGGCTTATGGAGCTGAGGCAGTCGTACCTTTAGAGATCATGCAAGCATCACCTCGAGTTGAGGCATATGAGCCAGAAACTAATGACGAAGGAATGAGACTTGCCCTTGACTTAATTGATGAAGTTAGAGATGAAGCTAATGCAAAGAATGCTGAATATCAGAAGAGAGCCTCTTTTCACTACAACCAGAGAGTTAAGGAAAGGTTCTTTCGACAAGGCGACATGGTTTTAAAGAAGATTGAAGCCTCAGGAGTTGGCCAGAAAGGAAAGACGTCGGGAATCGCCTCGCGACAGAACCCTAGCAGAGATTTTTGGAAAGTATTTGTGGTAAAAGAGAGATAATTTTTGCTGAATAGTGAGATGAGAAATGAGGGACGCACACTACTCTTTTATAGAGTTCATGGTTGGTCACTCAACCGGTTATAGCAAGTAAATGGGCTGTCAACAGGTGATTGGGCCTTTGATTAGGCGGGAAGCCCATGAAATTCAAATTTTGAATTAATTCTAGAATGTTCTATGACATTTTTAGAAAATAGAACGAAAGCCCATCAGAATTTAAAGGCAGGAGGCCCAATTAAAAGGGCATACCCACGCCCAGAAGACCAAACTTCCTAGGCGTGCCTAAGGAAAGTGTCTCCTTGGCGGGGGTACCCACGCCCAAATTGATTTTTCTTGAATAAGGGTATACCCACGCCCAGGAGACCAAACCTCCTAGGCGTGCCCAAGGAGGGTGTCTCCTTGGCGGGGGTACCCACACCCAACTCGATTTTTCTTAGAGAAGGGCATACCCACGCCCAGGAGACCAAACCCCCTAGGCGTGCCCAAGGAGGGTGTCTCCTTGGCGGGGGTACCCACGCCCAGGATGACTTTCAAAGAACGAAGGTACACCCACGCCCAGGAGACCAAACCCCCTAGGCGTGCCCAAGGAGGGTGTCTCCTTGGCGGGGGTACCCACGCCCAGGATGACTTTCAAAGAACGAAGGTACACCCACGCCCAGGAGACCAAACCCCCTAGGCGTGCCCAAGGAGGGTGTCTCCTTAGCGGGGGTACCCAC
The DNA here is from genome assembly GCA_036435485.1 of Saposhnikovia divaricata. Taxonomy (NCBI): domain Eukaryota; kingdom Viridiplantae; phylum Streptophyta; class Magnoliopsida; order Apiales; family Apiaceae; genus Saposhnikovia; species Saposhnikovia divaricata. Next base: position 214,500,484 of record CM071599.1, read on the forward strand.
GCCCAGGATGACTTTCAAAGAACGAAGGTACACCCACGCCCAGGAGACCAAACCCCCTAGGCGTGCCCAAGGAGGGTGTCTCCTTCGCGGGGGTACCCACGCCCAGGAGACCAAAATTCCTAGGCGTGCCTAAGGAAAGTGTCTCCTTGGCGGGGGTACCCACGCCCAGGAAGCATTTTTGCCAGGATGACTTTTTTAAAGTTAATCCTTTAAAAATTCTGAAAATAATATTGGGAAATTGAAAAATAATTTCCAAAAATAATTAAAATACCTGTGGGTACATAAAAATTCCTGAATTATTAGGAATAATTGCGAAAAATACCTGTGGGTACACAAAAATTCCTGAGTTATTAGGAATAATGCCTGTGAGTACATAAAATTCCTAAAATATTAGGAAAAGTACAAAAAATTACGAGAAAAATTATAGAAATATTTTCTTGACAAATTGAGCTATCATTTATGCTCATAATGCATAAAAGCTGAATAAAAGTGCCGAAATTGTTAGAAGCAAGCACAGGTTAAAGCCTCGAATAAGGCAAGTCGTCGTAAATGTGTAGGTCGCTCCACACTTTACAATCAAGACGATACTCGTGAAACACTAGTGTAAACCAAAATTCCCATATAAGGGTAGGAAAATTAAGAAGTCCCAGGTAAGGGATAAAAACGACCCCGAGTCTCGATTAAGACAAATATAACTTCTACGAAAACCTGATCAGTTTTCCTAAGAAGTTGGGGGGCAAATGATATGGGCTGGAAATAAGCCCTAAAGACACATTTAATGTGGCATTAATTAGGCCAAGAATGGTCCAAACGTGGGGCCCACCAGCTGGGCCCAAAACCCCAATTATAATATTAATTTCGTAATTAATATTAAGGGTAATAAACAGCTCAGCAAATAAGAGTTGGATAAGGATAATATCCCCTTCAGATTTATCCAATAAGGCATCCAATTCAATATGGAAACTGATTCCTATAAGGAATAGATCTAGAACATTCCTCAAAGACTTGCCCACCAAGTCTCCAAATCCTACCATAATTCTAAGGCTTCTCAGCCTATATAAAGGGCCTGACCCCTCATTCTCAGAACTACATTTTCTTGGCTTGATTCTCTAATACAGAGATACGTAGGCATTCTGTAAGGACCGCTTAGTCTCGAACGCAGAAGCAGCCATTAAAGCACGAAGCTCACGAACCCTATCATTAAATACACAAACCCTAGCCGCAATAATTTCAACCTGGTTTTCATTCCACAACAAAAACGATTTAGGTTATCATCATCCCTAGTCCGGATTCTCTCAAAGTTACATCCCATTAGAATATTCAGTAGCAAACTTCAATATATAATCCAGCAACTTACTAAATTGTAGGCATCAATCCTTATCATATTACACTGATTTGTTTACATTATTACGTGTGCCTCAGTGTTGGGTTGTCAATATTATTCAGTGATTACTTAACAATTTTATTCTAAATACAATAATTATTTAATTTAAAAATTTATACATTAATACATGAATCTATTATATTTATAAAAGATATTTTGATATCTCAAACTTTCAATTCAAAATCATAAGGTACAATTAAAATCATGAATTAAAAATTATTAACAATATAAAACTATTTACCACACTATTCTAAGTACACATTCAAATTTTAAGTTATGTAAAGTATTAAAATGTTAGAATGAATTTTAAACCAATCATCTTTTAACATTTTAATTACGAAATTTTTTATCTATACAATAATTAATGGGAAAAAAATTGACCTGATTAAATTAAAATTAAAATTGAAATTAAAATTAAAACAATTAAAATTGAACAAACACATAGTAAATTACTCACTAATTTCCTTTATCCATTCATTGAACAGATCTTCAATTTTAATACATCCCTAGCTTATGCCACTAAATTATACAGTCTTTTCGGCAAGATAATATAACAATTTGTTATAAACGTGAGGAATATGTATATCTGATTTGTCATGACGTATTCAAACAACCGATCAGAACTGTAATTCTATACTATCCAAATCAATGAACTAATATAACAAAATCTAATACATGGATAGACAAAATCCACAAACAAGATATTTCAGGCTCTAAATAAAGAGAGATATTTAGTGAAAGCCAAAGTAAAATCAAGGAAAAGAAAATAGGGATTATAAATTACAAGGAGTTAGTACAAAATCTAATATTTTGGTAGATGAAATCCACCAAAGGGCAACGGGTACTAGACTCTCAATGATATTTTTATTAAAAAATAATGAAAAATCAATATGAAATTTTTTAAAAAAAACTTAAAAAAACTGATATCAGCTCCTAAACTTTAGTTTAGCATCTTTTGGAAAAGGTGGGGAGAGAGAGAGAGAGAGAGAGAGAGAGAGAGAGAGAGAGAGAGAGCAACTACGATTTGTTGTTATAAAAATTATTAATAATGATAAATAAAAAGGTTGATACACTTAAAATTATATATTATTTTTAATAAAAGGGTGCCTTTTTGAATTTTGTATTCTTGAATTAAAATAATAGTATCAATTCCTATATCTTAACCTAAGAGTATATATTGAATTTGCTTGGTTGGTTGACTATATTTTTTTAATATCAACAAAGCATAAAAAATGACTAAGAAAACTAAATAACTTGGTAGAAAGATTTTATACAAAGAGATATATTTGTTAACGAGAAATAAGAAAAAATAAAAAAAAGGGTTTCATTTTGTTTGGGAGACTTTACACCATGCATGCTACTCTTAGTTTTGTTTTGTAACATCTCAATGTTGTTTTAAGACATATAATTATATATTTTCATAACTTGGATACATAGTAATATTTCATATAATTGTTATATTTTTTCTATTCGCATATTTCATTTCGTGCACACGAAAAAATTTCTGTAATTTGGTGTCATTTTGTGTTCAGATTTTATATACACGATTTAATATCATATCATTTTCGTTCAAGACCCTAAAGTACATGACATGAATGTACAAAATGATTTGTCAGGTCTATATTTATTTCTTCTTATATATGTAAGAAAAATATACTCACTGTTAAAGGAAAATGAATTTCATGTTATTTAACCCAAAATCTGAATTACAAGAACACATATATAATAATATGATTATGTGTTTATATATTACACACTTGATTTCAATTTTATGGACAGTAGCTTATTTCAACAAGTTAGTCCAATTAAAAAAAGATAGGTGATACTCATTTTCATATATCTTATTTTAAGAATAAAAGAAAACTAAAATTTATTATTCCATGTTTTACTTAGAAAAAAAATAAAAAAACCAAAATATAAACTTCCAAACTGAAAATGCACATTTTAAGTTATCTTTACAAATAAGCTAAGGGTAATAACCATAAAATCTAACAATTATATGTTACTCCAATAGCACGATATATTGAATTTGTTTGGTTAGTTGATAATTTTTTTTTATAGTAAATCAATAAAAGGACATATAATTTGTAAAAATGATATTGAACAATCACATAGCAAACTAGATTAGATGAAAGTTTCTATTGTTATAACTACGTTCGTTTCATATATCTTGCACAGTAGATATCCTTTCTCATATCGCTGGAATATGCAATCTTTTTTTGATAGACAGTCTAATGATTTATTGGAGTCGTGAGGATTAAGTTTCTACATTATATCCTTATATATAATAAGCATAAGAGGGATCTTATCCATATTTTTGGTTTGGTCACTGTACTACCAAAATAATCTCAACCGTCGAATATAATATTTTTAAAAATAGACGATCAAGATTATATAATATTAAAAAAAATTATAATCAAAAAATGATATCATTAAAAAAAAGAAATTATAATCTAAAAAGGAAATCATTAAAAAAGGTTGTATTGGATTTGAATTTTTTTAAAAAAGAAAATTATAATACGAAAAGGACATACACCTTATATATAATAAGCGTAAGAGGGATCTTATACATAATTTTGGTCACTATACTACCAAAATAATCTTAACCGTCAAATTTAATATTTTTAAAAATAGACGATCAACATTACATCATATTAAAAGAGAAAGTTATAATCAAAATAAGATATAATTAGAAACGGTTGCATTAGAAGTGAATTTTAGAAAGAAAATTATAATCTAAAAAGGATATAATCAAAAAAGGTTGTATTAGAATTGATTTTTTTTAAAAAAAAACTATAATTTGAAAAGGATATAATTAAAAAAGGTTGTATTAGAATTAAATTTTATTTATTTTTTATTAGTATTAAAAAATTCATATTTACTATTTGGACTCTATCTTGAGATCTAAAAAATATATTTGGATGATTTACAATCCACACAAACCTCATAAAATTATCTTTAAATTAGTGATAATTTAATAATTATTATTAAAATGGAAACACTCAGAATCTCAAGAGAAATTTTAATTATGAATTTTTGCATTTATCCTATTCAATGTAGAAGATCTACATTGATAATGCTACTCAATGCAAAAAACGTAATTATACATTATTTAAATTATTGACATACACTTTTTCGTATTAGAAAATTATAATCGGAAAAGGATATGTCTTAGAACTGAATTTTATTAATTTTTTTGTTAGTATTAAAAAAATCATATTTATTCTTTGGGTTCTATCTTAAGATCTAGAAATTAGATTCGGGTGATTTTACAATTCACACGAAACACATAAAATTATTTTTAATTTACTAATGATTTAATAATTATTATTAAAATGAAACACTCAGAATCTCAAGAAAAAATTTAACTACGAATTTTTGCATTAATTCTATTCGGTGTAGAACAACAACATTGATAATGCTATTCAATGTAAAAAACTTAATTATATATTATTTAAATCACTGACATACACCTTTTTGTATTTCAATATAGATACACTTTTTAGTTTATAACATATTAAAATATAAAATATTTTTTTATGCTAGATCCAACGGTTTTCATCTATTTATTTTAAGATTTAACTATTCTTATTTATTTTGTCGTGTAGAGGACCAGACTACCGATCAAAGTTTTGGACAAAATCTCTCATACACTTATTATTAAAATTGTATTTAGATGTTAGTAGAACTACATTCAAATAATAACAATGGTATTTTTGATTATCAAAATGAATTATATGTAGAATTCATAAATCGAAAAGAGAATTCAACGTAAAATATCGCCAATTTCTTCTCTATATTGTTTCTGCGTAGGTTTAATTAGAAAATAATTGTTAAATCATAACTAAGTTAAAGATTATTTTGTTAATTTCACTTGGGCTGTAAAATCATAAAAATCAAATTTTAAGAATTCAAGATAGAATACAAATATTAAATCGAATGTGTAAAATCTTATAAATATCAATTATTTAATAACAATTTGATATGTAAATTAATAACATATAAAATTTAAAAAATTAATATAATTATAGATATTAAAAAAGAAGCCGTGCGTTGCACGGGTTATAAGATAATATTTTTAATATGTAATCGAAAAATTAATCATGATCATACAAATATTTTCAATAAATTAATATAATAAAAATTTTAAGGATTCGATATTTAATAAATATACCGAATTCTCAGAATATGGGTGAAAACTATTAACATGATATATAGAAATATTCTCCAACAAAGAGAGAAATAAAATGAAAGCTAAATTTTAAAAAAATAATAAAAAGGAATTTTGAACTTTTCAACAGGGGTTGTATTTGTTTTGATGATTGGTTCATAATATTAATATTAATTCAATTGGTATGAATTCACGGATAAGTAATTTTATACTTATGTTAATTAACATTCCAAATATATATATATTTTTCTAAATAAAAATAAAAATAATATATTTATATTTATTTATTAATACAATTTATCGATCGGTGCGTAGCACGGGTAGAACGCTAGTGTAGGTTCATCTTTATCTCCAAAACACATATATACATTCCTTTATTTATATTGACAAAAGCAATCAGGCAAATTTTATTTTCATACATTATAACATCTATAAATTACTACTCTTTAAATAAATAACCTCTCTCAAATAATATTTTTCTCTTGTACCAACTTCGTTCAGTTATTTTTTAAAAATCTATGTATTATATTACATATATGATCTTAATGATATCATAAATTAATAAATCTATGCATCATAAAAAAAATTCTATTACAATTTTGTAAAACATGATAATATGATTATCTATTTTTTCCTTAATATTTAATCTACCTTAAACATCTCGAACCTTCTTTATTGTATCCAAAAGTCCGTGGATGGTGCTTTCGAATTACATTTAAAAGTTGCTAAACATCTTTGATGTGATAAATGTGTGTAACGGGTTCCTAAAATGTGGAATCATTTTCAATATCATCTTCGACATTATTTAAAAATGATATTTACAATTGTTTTTAGCTAAATACGTGTCACTTTCACTTGGATAATCAAACTAACTATTGAAATCCATTTTATTACGATAAACTAGAACATCAATCATAACTTTGAGTTCGTAAATGGATTTTTTAGAATTGTACATTCATGTAAATTGCTTAAAACTTCATTTGTCGAACGAATTTTACAATGTTAAAATTAATTTATCAAAAATTCACCATAAATTAATAATTACTAATTTATCAAATAAATTAATTTTTTATATATTTATTACATTACATATATTTATTTTTATTATGCATAGTAAGTGCGGGTAGAATTCTATGAACAATTGAAAAATAAAGGGATTGGGAAGAAAATTGATTCCCTTCCAAATTGGCTTATACTAATTTTTTTTTGTCCATTCACTTCTTCGATTTAAAAATGGCATTATTGAGATCGAACATAAGTAAAAAAAATATTTTTTTATGAGTTAAGTATATATTGTTTAGTTTAATTGAAGTGTACACGTTATATTTTTCATTAATTATGTGTTGTTTGAAAATATTTGTGAAAATACGGTTTACAACTAAATGCAATTTTATTTTTACAATTTGAAACCAGTTGCAACTTATTTTACATATTTTTGAACATTTTTTGAAGTTAATTTTTATTGTATTTAAGATTGCATTAGATTGCAAGATCGTATTTTTGCTAAATTTTTTAAAAATCTTACTTTAAAAAAATTTAGATATTTCAAAAAATCTCAAAATATTATTTTTGTTGGGTCCCAAACATAAGGACACTTTTCACTTTTGGTTTCTTTTGTAAAATTAAGTTTAAAAAAATAAGCAAGAAAGATTAATACAAATCAAAAGCACATAACCAAAAATAATGATCATACTTCCATAATCTCCGACTAATGGCTTCAAATTACCTTCAATTACCGAGTTCATTGGATCTGAAATAAAGTTAAACTTAGAGTATTAATTACTATAATACTAAGTTATCATTCTTTTTACTTCGAATCAACAATTTTGTATGCAAAATCTAATTACTTGAATAAAGGATGAAACTTAGCTAAATTTAGGAAGATATTTAAGTTACTTTTTATCGTATGTGGTAAATTATAGCAATACGTTATAAATAAGATCCCGCAATTATAACACAGTAGAGCGATGACAATGACGTATAACGGTAATATGATGTATAACGGTCGTACATGATAAATGAGACATTATATTCACAACAAAAATCTTAGTTTTACACACGTTAAATAATCATTATACATTTACATTAAGTTATAACGATTATATGTGATAAGTAACGGCAGACGTAATAAACAAGACCCGCATTCCTTGGACAAACCCTAATTTTACACACTTTATGTAACTACCCGTACATTAAAATATAATAATTGCATGTCATATACATGTACCCTTTAAATCAAAAAAGTAAAATATAGTAGAACCCTCTTGATTGATCGATTAATTTAAGTAAAAGAATATCAGTTTAAAGTGCTAAAAATATCTAACAATTGGTTCACATAACATAAGAGTGGATCTGATATTATCATGTTGGAAAAACCGGTAGATAGCTACCTAGCCCACCTTTTGTATTAGGATTTATAGGTTTGCATTCCTCATAATTTTCTTCATTTTTTTAACCTTTCATTTTCTGAGAAAATGCTTAAAATGACACAAAAATGGGATTGGATGTCCAAAATAGTACTTCCTGAAAAACTGGCCCCCAGGGGCACTTTCCTAACGCATTTAAAAGTTGCGTTATGCGGTAACGCATGTCTAACATGCGTTATAACTCATTCAGTGCATGCGTTATGGTGGTAACGCAAATGCGTCATGCGTTATGGGCGTAACGCATCACGCACTTGCGTTACCACCATAACGCACGTTTTTCTTGTGTTTTGACCGTTGACTCAGTTGACAGTTGTGAACAAGGCATGAGTAACGCATATTGTACATGCGTGATGGAGGTAACGTAGACGCTATATGCGTTATACGTGTGCCATGTGAGGGCTAGGTTTTCTGTAAGTACTATTTTGGGCATTTTTCCTCCAATTTGTGCATTTTGGCCTTAAACCTTCATTTTCTAAACTCTTGTTGTATATATGTATTTGTGTGTGCATATATTTGTTGCATATAGTCACCATTTATGGTTTATCAATCTAGAGTTCTTTAAATAAAAATGGATGTCAATATTATGTTTTACAATTAGAATAAAACGAGAACTCTTCCATTATCTATGATGTGCTACTTTGAAATCCCTTCATGTAATGAATTGAAATCATATATGATAATTGAATATATCAAATAAACGCGGTACGTAAATAAAGTAACATTCATAAGGAAAAAAAGCATAAAACTTCATATTAGACTAAAATAATCTTGTGTACAAACATTCGGTTGTCATAAATCATAATACAATTCATAATATCAAAGATCGACAAATCCATTCCAAATTATAAAGCACAATAACTTTAAGTTTAGTCGTATAATTAAACTTTATAAATACAAAAATTTAAGGAATTTTTGAAAACCCACATTTTTAAAAGCCACAAATTAGATGATTAAACATATCTTTTAGTTGCATTATATTATTGTTTCTAATCATGGCTTGTTTTGTTAAAATTTTTAATAGTTCAATATATTTATTCCCTAATTCTGTACAAATATGTTTTAAAATACGATTTCTGAACATAGTTATTACGTTTTTCTAAGTAATCTATAAGACGACTTAATCATACATAATCGTCAAGATATACCAAAAAAAAGTGTGTGATCTATATTTATCACTAATTGTAATAGAACTATTTTTGTTGTTGTAAGTATTTACAAAATTGCTGTTATCAAATCAATTTAAGCTTTTTTTTGAAAACCCTGTATTCCTTATATTTTTTTTGTCTTAAAAAATATATAAAGCAAATAATAAAAATAATTAACCACACAAAATATCTTAATCCTCATTTTGAGCCTATACAACACACACATACACACACTCGCGTGTGTATAAATAACACCCAAACACCCCCTTCGCACAACTCAATTTCACATTCATCATATCATACCATCACTCACAAAAACCCTAGCAAAATGTCCGGCGGGTTCTTTGGGGTTAAATCTCTCACTTCCACTTCAATTCACTCTTTTCTCTATCTAATTAACAACGATATGTGACATATACATACACACTTATGTGTATCTATCTTCAATTGACTCAGATCTTTGTGTTTGAGCTGTTTTTGATTGTTTGTTATTGTTTTTAGGGCACGTCGGCTGATCAGGACACTCGGTTCTCCAACAAGCAAGCTAAGCTCATGAAATCGCAGAAGTTTGCTCCTGAATTGGAGAATTTGGTTTGTTTTCGTGATGAATTGTGTTGAATTTATGTGTGTGTGGTTGTGAATTTTGATTTGGTTTACGTGTTTGTGTGTAGGTGGATATTACGAAAGTTAAGATGGATGTTATGAAGCCGTGGATTGCTAATCGAGTTACGGAGTTGCTTGGGTTCGAGGATGAAGTGCTTATCAATTTTATTTACGGGCTTCTCGAAGGGAAGGTAATTCAATTCTTTCAAGACTTTAGCGGAATGTGAATTGATTGTGTTTTGTGTTATGTGCAAGTGTTGAGTTATGTGGTTATTAGACTTTAGCGGATTGGGAATTGATTGTGTTTTTTTTTGTTATGTGCAAGTGTTGGTTTACGTGGTTATAAGACTTTAGTGGATTGAGAATTAATTGTGCTCTTTGTTATGTGCAAGTGTTGATTTATGTGGTTATTAGACTTTAGTGGTATGAGAATTAACAAGTTTTTTGTTATGTGCAAGTGTTGATTTATGTGGTTTATATGTGATTGTTTTTATTGATTATATGTATTAGAAGCAAATGTTTAATGTGAATGTGTGAGTAAATTTTGTTTACGTGGTTCGCGGGAAAAATGTTACGGATATATGTTTATTCACATTTGCTGTGTTTATTCACATTTGCCCTAAAAGAGTCTGTTTGTATTGATTGTTTAGTAAGTAAATATGTGGTTCATATGCGTGGGTTAATTTTGTTTACGTGGTGCACGGGAAAATGTAACGGATATATATATATATTCACAGTTTTCTGAAAATGGTTTGTCTATAATGAATGTGTAGTAGAAACAAATATGTAATTATACATGTGTCTTAATTTTGCTTACCTGGTCAGACGGATATGCATATATTTGCATTTTCCCTGTAATATCTCTTTTTATTGAATATGTATTATTTGTAAAAGTGTTAGTTGATTTTGTAAACATGGTGTGCGGGAAAAATGTAATGGATATTCATATATTCATATGTTACCAAAAATAGTCTGTTTCTATTGAATATGTTAATTTTGTATACTTGGTGTGCGGGAAAAATGGATTGGATATGTGAATATTCACATTTACCCTAAATTAATCTGTTCATATTGATTAGTTTGATAGAGACAAATATGTACTAATAGTGTTGGTTAATTCTGTGTACATGTTCGTGGGGGAAATTGTAACAGATACACATGCATTAACATTTTTTCTCAAATAGTATTTTATTGAATATGTAAAAGCAAAAATATTTGAAATGTAAATGCGTGGGTTATTTTATTTGCATGTTGCGCAGGAAAAATGTAACGTATATACTATGTTCTTATTTTCCCTAAGGTAGTTGGTTTTTTAATGGGTCCCGTTCCCTGTGTTGCAGGTTGTTAATGGGAAGGAAATACAAATTCAACTGACTGGGTTTATGGAAAAAAATACTGGGAAATTTATGAAAGAGCTATGGACCCTCCTCCTCAGTGCAGAGAGGAATGCGAGTGGTGTTCCTCAACAGTTCTTAGATGCTAAAGAAGAGGAAGTTAAGAAGAAGAAGGTGCCACAATTTTCGTTAGCTATCTTATTGTTCAAATTTGTAATCGCTTACCTGCTGATCCTTATTATCGTATAATTAATCTCTGTAGGCGGATTCAGACCAGGAAACACATGAAATTCAAAAACGGAAAGAGAAGGAGGCTCGGGAACGTGAGCAAGAGAAAGTGGCTAAGATGGTAACTATTCTTTCCTTGAAGTAGCGAGGTTAAGCTGTAGTTTTTTTTGTTTTAATTTCAGTGCGTTTGATGACATTCTGCTAGCTTCTGCAATTTTTTGGGTTCATGTCCTTTATCTCAAAATACTGTAGGACGGCAAGGTTGATAACTCTGTGAGAGCTGATAACGATGCATTGAACACCACCTCGAGGCAGCGTCAGCCTATGGACTCCAGTACACAGCTGTCAGCAGATGAAAAAGAAGCAAATGGGAGGAATGGTTCAAGGGGAAGAATCAGGTTAGGTGGATACATGTTTTTACTTATTGTCTGGTAGAATTATATGCTTGTATTTTCCTCTCAACTGCTATTGATTGCTCTCGGTATCTTGTCTGTGCATGTGTACATATTTAATCTACCCATGCATGACATTAACATTCAGGGTTGCATGTATTTGCTGCTCTACTAAGTACTATAACTAGATGTTGGGGTTTGGAAAAAAAAATCTCTACTAAAATTTTCAATTCAGCTGGGGGCCTTGGTTAGCCCCCTCTGGTTTTACCCTTGATGATATTCCAAAAATGCTTGTGCAAAAGTTAATAAATCGGTAATGTGTTCAGTAAACACTGATGTTATACTACATTAAAAGAGCATGAAGTTTATCATTAATCACTTTCCACCTAGAGACTGGTATTTATTGTTTTATTTTGATTCTGTTTCTTTATTTTATGCGACTCAAATAGTCCACTATCACTGTATGTATAGAGTTTGAAGCAGTGACTTAATGTCGTCAGCCTAGGTTTTGGAGTGATATACCATTTAGGGAAGCTTTGTTATCAAGTTTTATCTTATGGAGGTAATTGATGATTCATTGTTTTTGAATAATGTTTTGATATAAGAAAATTATAATTAATGAGAACAAAGATGAATTAATTAGTTGTTTTTAAAGAGATCAAGGTTCAATTATAGATGAGTACAAACGTTAAAAGAAAAAAAGTTAATATTATTTGGTTAAAAAAATCCATATTCTAAAAATTTAACTCTATAAAGAATTTATTTATTATTGAATAAATATTTAGGAATTCCTAATTTTTTTTATAAACATCTTGGATATCGCATACCACTAAAGTCTCGGGTAATGATCAACACCTGGATTGTTAACCGAGACCCAAACTCGTGGGACGACCCAGAGGAGTTTAAGCCATCTAGGTTTCTGAAAGAGAGTATACGGGGGAGGGGGTTGGTCTTGATTGCGAGGATTGTATGGTATAATATTAAATTATATCAATTAATTATATTATATACTAAAAAAATGTATTGGTTAATTCGTGGTTAACTTGTATGTTAATATTTTGGAAAAAATTTAATAGAAGGAAAGTTGAAGAATGAACATGGTCAAAAATTGAGGAATGGCCTCTAATTGAAATAATTCCTTTTCTCTGATTGGTTAATTGCATGTGGTTAATATTTTGGTTAAAATTTAATGAAAGGAAAGTTGAAGAATGAACATTATTGGTCTAAAATTTAGGAATGACCTTTGATTGGTCCTTAAATAATTCCTCTTTTCTGATTGGTTAACTGCATACTGTGGTAGACTCAGGTATTTATAATAAAAGATATGAGATTTAAGAAAAGATTCTAAATATTTTTATTGCTTATTTTTACAAAATGATCTCATGCCTGCATTTCAATGTTATCATTTAAATTTAAAATTAAATTTAAAATTATTAACTAAATATCAAAAAAGATTTTTACATAATTTTCGAACTTTTCAATTGAGATTTAAAAAGAGATTTCTAAAATTTATTAGATTCAAAAATAATTTCTTAAAGTCTATAAGATTCAAAGAGAGTTCACAAGATTTAAAAAATAGATTAATAAAATTTATTAGATTTAAAAATAGATTTCTAAAGTTTATAATAAATTTTAAAAGAATAGGAAAATTGTTTCGTGAAGATACTCGACTTTGTGCATGATAAATAGAGTGATTGATAAATATATATATGTAGACATTGTTTTTGTGAAGATCCTCGATTTTGTGCACGATAAATTTAGCGATTGATAAATATATACACGCAAACATATCAAGATCAACAAACACATATACAATGATAAAATAAACAGAATATATTATATATATTATATATATATAGAATATATTTTATATATTATATATAAAAAGAATATAGAATATATAAATAGAATATATTATATATTATATATATATATATATATAGAATATATTTTATATATTATATATAAATATATTAATTGGTTGTATACAATTAAGCTAGGGTTCTGTATTAATTAATTGTACTTTATGATTGAGTAGTAATACATCTAGTGCTTTTTGTTGTCACAGATGGGTTGACAGAGAAGAAACAGCCGAGGGTGATCATATGCTGGTGCCCGCTATTCCTGCAGGTGTTTCAGGAACGGCATTAGCAGCTTCACTTCTTCGAGACGGATGGAGTGTATGTTACCTCCTTTTTCTTTTTTTCTTTTTTCATTTCCTTTTTATGTTTTATATAAGAATTTCTTTAGGGGATGATGTTTGTGGTTTTGCCACTGTGACGCAAACCTCTTTTTTTTGTTTATTCTGATTTGCTACTTTTACCACCTGTAGGTAGCCAAATTGTATGCCAAGTACCAAGAAGCTGTTGATGCTTTACGGCACGAAGAACTGTGTCGTAAGGATGCAGAGGAAATAATGGAGCAGGTACAGTCAGTCGTTTTTATTATTTCCAGGCTTATTCCTGTATTATTGTTTATCTGTTCATTGTTGATATAAGATCTTATGCAAGCTTCACTCAAGTATTATTTTCTTTATTTTTGTTACATAGGTCCTATATAAGATTGAAGAGAAAACTCCTCTAATCTTGGATGAGCGGGGTATGTGCTTATATGTAATTGAGTTTTTTTTTTAATGAGCTTCCTGTCTGGTTGATTGAATTTATTCAATTTGTTGTATCATTAAGGGCTATTTTTCTGTCCTTGCCAAAGTGAATTGGCTGTTCAAACAAACTTCAATTTGAAACATGAACAAATCTATTGCCTATGTTTGAAAGCACACATTTATTTATGTGACTTCATGTTTTATAAGTGTACAGCATCATTGGGACTGTTCAATTATGCAACTGGTTTCATAATTTTGCAGCGGAACATAAGAGATTGATGGAGGCATACTCCGCAGCTTTGCAGCATTCCCAGTCAGAACAAACTAGTTTACAGAAAACAATCCTGGATTTGAAGGTTTGTTGCTGTTTTAGCTCTGCTCTTTCACCCAAATAAATATGTTTTGTGCTCATGCATGTTATTTCAGGTGGATTTGAGGAGGCATGAGCACGATTTTGATGTTTCACAGAAACAAGTTGTTGACCTTAAGAAACAGGTTATCTTTTGTAGTTGTAGCTGTTCTTCAGTTTGATTTATCAGTAGTTTCTTTTTGTGAACAAGTTTCAGTGTTTTCAGGAATGGTCTAGCTTCAGCTGTATATTCCAATGCCAACTTTTTCTTCGTTCATGAAAGCTATTTCATTAATAGCATGTACTGTTAATTTCGTACTGGCATGGTTGAATGTGATTTGTTTTGCATCTGTAACTATGGTTAATTGCTGGAGTAAACTGTAACTGGATTCAATATTTGTTGAACTGAATACCCAGTTGCGTAGCCTCGTTCGCTGGCAATCAGACCAGATTGAGAACAGAGAAGCAGAGCTGAAGGTTCCTTCTAACATTTGTCAATTGCATCTTTTTCAATTTTGACAGGTGGCTTTGTATAAAAAACTGTATGTGGATGAACAGAAACATCACTCTTCATCTCCTAGCTCACCAGAAAGTCGAAGGAATTTCGTCAGGCTTCTACAGGAAAGCTCAGCTGCAAGAAAAGCTCATGAGCTGGCATCTGCACAGGTGATGCGTCTTGAAGAAGACATGGCTAAACTAAGAATGGAGCGAGACAAAATGGGTTTAGAAGCAAAATTTGCACAGGAAAAAATTCATGGATCTAATGAAGAGTTCCAACACCAGGTGGGCATCTTTTTAACCTTGCAAATTTACATTCTGTCTTTACTTCTGTACATTCTGTCTTTACTTTTGTACATTCCTGTTTGTTTGCAACCTGTTTATCTTCACTGTTTTCCTATGACAGAGAGCTGATAGAAATGACCTAATTTCAAAAAATGTCGAGTTACGACGACTGTAGCAACAGAATGTGCGTGAAAGTTCAGATTCTATGAGGGTTGCTGAAGAACTTTCAAAAAAGCTGTCTATGGAGGTGAGATTTATTTTCATTTCGTTGCTGATATATGTTGAAGGAAATATTGTTACTTGACCAAGTTAAATTTTTTTGTCATACTAATTACTGTTTATTATTTCACTATTAACGAAATAGATTGCATGCAGGTATCTGTTTTGAAACAAGAAAAGGAAATTTTAATCACCTCTGAAAAGAGAGCTTCAGATGAAGTTGGTAGTTGGTCAAAGAGGGTTCATCGATTACAGGTTTCCCTATAAAATTTGTAACATGGCTTGTAGGTGTGTATTCCTTATTTATTGACAAGTCATTTTATTGTGTAGGCTACTCTGGAAGCAATTCAAAGGACAGAAGAAGTTCGCGAGGTAGTCCTCTTTTTGGTACATAATTTTTTATGTCAACTTTTTACTTGTATAATTTTAGTAACTTCTCTTGGATCTGTAGGAGGCCAGAGCCACCGAGAGGAGAATTCAAGAGGAATATATTAAACGTATTGAGGTGATGTATTTTTTTTTATTATTAGTGCTTGTATTGGATATCTTTTTAAAGTTTCTTTTGGCAGAAGCTATTTTTTCTATTGTAAGCCACTAACCTATGTAATCAATCTCACTTTTAGCTTAAGTAACAAACGTAGAGATGTAATATATGCAGAAAGAATGGGCTGAGGCAAAGAAAGATCTCCAGCAGGAGCGGGATAGTGCTCGCACCTTGAGACTTGAAAGACAAGGTTTAAGTAGTGCCTTGAAACAAATGGAAGAGATGGGGAAAGAATTATCAAATGCTTTGCATGCTGTAGCTACAGCTGAGTCAAAGGTTGCTGTTGCCGAGGTTTGGAGATTTTTTGTGGTAATTTTGTCTTTTACTATTCTTTTCTGAAATCTCGTGATTTTCACTTTAAGTACATTTTGAATGCAGGCTCGGCTTTTTGATCTGGAGAAAACATCACAAGCTCTGGCATCACTACAAAAGGAGGCATCAGACCTCCGCAATGTCGCAAACTTGCTCAAGGCCGAAAAGGTATCTTTCCTGTCTGTAGTAGCTAAAGTAATCTAAAATTTTGAAAACCAAATTTAGAATCTCATCTTCACATTAACTTCTTATTATCAGCTAAAGGTAAAGGGTAAGGATTCTCAGTTACAAGAAATCCAGAGATCCATTTCGGAGAAGGTAGAAAGGATATTCCACTTGGAGCAAGAAGTAGGAAGATGCAGAGCGGAACTAGTTGTCAGAGAGGGGCGAGTAAATGGACTCCTGAAAGTTGAGGTACTCTAGACCAGCCACCTGACCACAATTAAGTTGCCGTCATTACGTCCTAACATGTTCATGATGAGTAATCAATTGCTTCAAATGCAGGCATATCTAAAATGTCATTGCACTTAAAGGTTTACCAAGTTGTTGCATTCTCTTCTTAGTGACAGATCTGCATGTTGTCTATGATGCAAACTCATAGTTTGTGAATTTTAGATTCTTGATTAATGTTTGTTTTTTTATCTTTGTTATATATTATGCAGCGGGCGTTTGAGAATTTATGCAAGTATAATGAAGACTTGAACAATGAGAACAAAGCTTTGTCCGACAAAGCTTTGTTCTCATTGTTCAAGTCTTCATTATACTTGCATAAATTCTCAAACGCCCGCTGCATAATATATAACAAAGATAAAAAAACAAACATTAATCAAGAATCTAAAATTCACAAACTATGAGTTTGCATCATAGACAACATGCAGATCTGTCACTAAGAAGAGAATGCAACAACTTGGTAAACCTTTAAGTGCAATGACATTTTCTTCTGATTTTCAACATCAGACTTTAGAGATGCCTGCATTTGAAGCAATTGATTACTCATCATGAACATGTTAGGACGTAATGACAGCAACTTAATTGTGGTCAGGTGGCTGGTCTAGAGTACCTCAACTTTCAGGAGTCCATTTACTCGCCCCTCTCTGACAACTAGTTCCGCTCTGCATCTTCCTACTTCTTGCCTCAAGTCCTGCATGTTAACAGCTTCGCATATAATATTTCAAGCACCTGGCATCCCTTCAGCAGAAGAAAGAGAGAGGCGGGATCGGTTGGCCTACAATCTGGTGGGACTTGAAGAGGAACCAAACAATGGTGGAAAGCCTCTGTTTTCTCTGAATGTTGATACTCAGACCATGGGTGCATTGTTTTTCTTTTTAATATTGTGATTCATTGTAATAACCGTAAATTTTCGAAATATATTTTATTTTGAGCCGAATTTTAGAATCTCGTTTTAATTAATCAGCGGGAGAAAAACGAAATCTTTTTATTAAATAATTATATTAAATATTTGCATCATTATAATTGTCCCCCATTTTTATTCTTTTAATTTAATAATTACCCACCTATTAAATAAAATATTTATTATGATTACACCACTACATGTTTTACAATGATTTTGTCTCCATGTTTTAAACTTTTAATTGTTTTTATCACAACCATTATCAATATCATGATTATCACAGTACCTAATTTTTGTTATATAAAGGATTGGTCTCTGCATTTACAAAACACACAACACAAGTCCTGTCTCTTTTAACCAAATATTCGGCCTATATTTATACAATCACAGATTGTCTATTTTAAATCAAAACCGGACTTAGTTTTTTTACAAACCCATTCATACATACTTACAAACGCAGTTGTAGACACAGGTGGGTTGCTTTTCTTTTTCGTTTCCTTCTTTCCGATTTCTTGTCTCCATTCTTTTTTTTATTTAATTGTTCAATACTTATAATTGTGTTGTGGGTTGATTAGTAGAATTAGTTGTTTGGTTTTTGTTGTGGTTTGGAGTATGAGATGCAGGGGAGGGCTCGACTTTGGTGTTGGAGAGATAAGGAAATAGGAGAGAAGGAGATGAGATTGTGTTGTGTTGTTGGAGATATAAGGGGGGATTATGGTTTTGTGATGGTTGTTCGGAGTAGGGGTGTACACGGTTTGGGTTGGTCGGGTTACGTGATTTTATTAACCCAACCCAATTAGTTCGGGTTCATAAATTTTCAATCCAATCCGCACCAATTAAAATAAAAAACCAACCCAATTTGTGAGATTCGGTTCGGATTGGTTCGGATTGGTTTGATCGGGTTGACAAATAAAATTTTGAAATAAAAAAAGTAAGTTATAAAACTAAAACTGAATTTCAGAAAGTAACATGCTGCTGAATTTCTAACAATACAAATTGAATCCTGGTCTTAGCAAAATATTACAATAATCCAATATTACAAACTGATTGCATAATATGATAATACTTAAGTCTTGAAGTCTGAACAAAATAACAAAACAAGAAACTCATTCTGATACTTTCAAACGTCAATTACATTGATGTTATTGGTCTTGATCTTCACAGTGCCATGGCCCTTGATCTTATCTTCAGTATCTACAGAATAAAAAGAACAAAATTATATACTTTACTAAAAGTCAAGTAAAGTAAGCAACGAAAATTGAAAATATATTTATACCTTCTTCAAGGAACTCATATGAATGAGTTTCATCAGTAAAGTCATCCAATTTCAACCCTCCATGTTGATCTTTCAACCAGTTTTGAGTGCACACTAATGCCTCCACCATTTTAGGGCTCAAAGAACTCCTAAAAGGGTCCAAAATGCGCCCACTGGTACTAAAGGCAGATTCGGAAGCAACTGTAGAGACCTGAATAGCGAGTACATCCTTAGCAATAAGTGATAAAATTTTATACCTTTCAGAATTTTCTTTCCACCAAAGTAAAATGTCGAATGAGGAGGCCATTGGATTAAGAGGTTCATCACTTAAGTAGCGATCAATGTCATTTTTTTTTCCAGTGTTGTCCATCTTTTGTTGGTGCAAATAGCTTTCTAATATTCTCCGCCTACTTGTTTCTTTGCCAACAGTTAATGGAGTGTTACTCTGATGCACCTGACAACAGTTAGCCAAGTGTATAGTCAAAGTGGTAATCAGTCACAGTACTTAAGGTGTATTTACGATAAATTTAAACAATGACATCACATACCTTCGAGGCTTCGCCATCACCAGCATAGGCAGCATACAATCGTTGGAGGAGTGACTCCACTTTCATCACAATTCTAGCAACCAAATCAGCATCATAAACACTTTCAAAACAATACTTTAAGTACATCATCTTGTAGCGAGGATCAAGTACAACAGCCAGAAATAATAAAGGGTTAATGTCCTCTGCATCTCCCCAATATTTGTTGTATTTTTCTTTCATGTTTCCAGCCATTGAAGATAGCAAAGGGTCCCTACTAGAAGCCAAATCAGTCAATGTGGAATGAACCTCACAAATCTCATGATAGAAATTATTTGATGTCACATTCAAAGTGCTGCTAAACTTAAGAGTAACTTCATAAAATGTAGCTAAGAATTTGACAAAGATAGCAGCAGCTTGCCAGTCAGTAGGAATGGGAGGGCCGATCCTCTTCTTACCATTTTCTTTTTCCATGAAATAACTCACAAATTTATCGTCCTCTTACTCATACCTTGCAAATGCCTTTTCAAATTTCAAAGCCACGTCCAACATCATATAGGTCGAGTTCCATCTAGTTTGGACATCCAAAACCAGCCCTCCCTTATATTCAATTTTCTCCTTTTCTGCACAGATTTTGAATTTTTGTAGCCTAGCTGGTGATGACCTAATGTATCTCACACTATTTCTGATGGCGGATATTGAATCATGCATCTCTTTTAGGCCCTCGTTTACAATTAAATTCACAATGTGAGCTCCACACCTCATGTGCATATTCTCACCACCAAGAACAGCCCCCTTCCATGCATTAACCCTTCTTCTAACAAAAGCAACAGCCTCTTTGTTAGCTGAAGCATTGTCAAGAGTCACCGTAAACACCTTTTCTATTCCCCAACCAAGCAAACAAGCCTCAATTGCCTTACCGATGGTATCACCTTTGTGATTCGAAATTTGACAGAAATTAATGATTTTTTTCTGCAATTTCCAATCAGCATCAATATAGTGGGCTGTGAGACACATGTATGACAATTGTGTCCTAGATGTCCAACAATCGGTTGTTAAGCATACCCTTTGACCAGTGGTAGTAAGCAACTCCATCAGTTTCGCCCTTTCTTTAAAATACAGGTGATGAACATCCCTAGCAATTGTTACTCTGCTTGGAACAACAAACAAAGGCTGCAATTCTTGGAGAAGCTCCCTAAAACCATCACCCTCCACAACTCTAAAAGCTTGTTCGTCCTTCACCACAAATTTAGCCAATGCATTTCGGCACCTCACCTTATTAAAGGTAACAGCCAGCAAATTAGGAGCTCCACCAGTTTCTTTTTTAAAACTTAGTAGTTTCTGCTTCTTATCCAATGCCTTTTCTGGATTCTTATCACATTTTCTGAGGTGAAACCATAAACTACTGGTGCCATTGCTAGTATGACAAGCATAATCAGCTCCGCAATATTTACACTTGCATCTGGGATTATTCGGATTTCCACCTTTGACTTTCGTAAAATGTTCCCAGATATTAGATACTCTTGTTGGCTTCCTCTTTTGTGTGAGTGGTTCATCATTGTCTTCTTTTTTAGGTGATTTAAGCTCAATAGGAGTGGTGACATTTGGAGTAGTGTTTGGGGTTAGTTCCGGAGTGTTTACAGTGGTATTTGGAGTGTTTGGGATGGGTTCTGTTGGAGGGTTTGGGATGGGGTTTGTTGGAGGGTTTGGGATGGGGTTTGTTGGAGTAACTTCCATGTGGTCTCCTGTAAAATAAATAAACTGATTATACTACACAACTAAATCAAGTAACCAAGTAGTCAAGAAACACAAATAAGTACATAGTAATAATCCCAATCGAAAAAACTAGCACCTGGACTGTTAACATTATCTCACTAAGTTAAACTTCTAGAGTTTGATGTTGGGAATTAGATCTAAAGTTCAAGACAGTAGAAATAAGCACAGATCATAAACAGAGAGTTTTATAGCTTCTAACTGAAGCAATACGCCAACTAAACCAAACAGAATACAAATCAAGTAAACTGTTCCCCAAAAGGATCCTGGAATATGTTTGTAATGACATGAAAAAAATGTTCCCAAATCTCTGTGTTGAACACCGGCCCTTTGTACATCAGTTCATCAATACAGTACCCATGTTGAACACCGGCCCTTTGTACATCAGTTCATCAATACAGATAATAGGTGCCACTTGGACATATTTTAGCTTAGACACTTGAGATAACACTAGAATATGACATCTTATTACCATGTTAAACACTTGACAGTTAGACATACATGCTATTACAAATAGAGAGAAGTCCACTTAAAGAGGAAACAGGAGCAAATCCTGATCATTTCCTCTCAGTATTCCCAAAAATGAATCACACACACACACACAAATATATACTTCAAAACTCCACTCCAATTCTCCAATGCAGGTAAAATTATTGAAAACAATGAACAATCTTTTAAGTCAACAAATAATTCATACACACACAAATCTACACACATACAAGAACTTGCAGATCTATTCTAACTCAACCAATGCAGGTAAATTCAATTAAAAAACAATCTTTAAAAACAACAAAGATATACATAACATGGGTACCAAAATTCCAAAACTCTTTTGTAGGATGGAGAGAGTAATATTGATCTCTGTGTTGTCCTGCACGCTCAGTGATCATATTTATTGATACAACTGATTTTATCCACCCCCTTCCCGGTTTTCACCACAAGACTCGAGTACAAAATGCGAAAAGACAGAGTAATTCATAGTCAATGCTAAACTTTTGATATTCAATTGTTTCATTCAACAAAAATGTAGGAAAACCAACACAAATTATAATCAAATCCTCGTAATTAGTCAAGTCGTACACAAATTTCCAAAGTAGACTCAACTACTCTGAAATCATACAAGCAAGCACAAGCAAGCAAAATCACAGTCATCCGACCTTCAATCACAGAACATTCGTATCCACTAAACTCTAATATCATTCGTATCATTCAAACATAAACACAAGCAAGCAAAGATTGAACAGAAAAAAGATATTAGACTAGGTTATGGCAATCGAAATCTACTGTTAGCTTTATACAGGCAAATAGTCGAACACATAACAATCCCAATTCATAACAATCCCAATTGAGAAAACTAGCACCTGGAGTCCTGGACTGAGAGTCGATTCAACTGTATTATTGAGAGTTTAATAAGGAAAGAAAGAGAGACGATTTGATACCTTCTTGGCTTCTTCCAATTTGTGCTTGAAAAAAGAAGGCGATAAACTGGTCGCTGCGCGGCTGAGTGTCGAGAACTAGGGTTGGGAATATTAGAATTATGTTTGTGACTTATTGACTCGTGTTTTTACCATTTAGAATGTTAACAGGCTGGATTCTTAATGGGCTTTGTAATGGATTGATAGTAATTATTAAGAGTCCAAGAGGTTACATAAATATATGATATTGTATATAACAAATAATAATTAGACAGGTTATATATATATATATATATATATTATTTTTTATTTAATTTTTTATTTTGTAATCGGGTTGGGTTGGGTTGGTTAAAAAAAATTGAAACCCATACCCAATCCAATTAAATCGGGTTTATACTTTTTCAATCCAAATACATATCGGTTTTTAAAAAATCGGTTTGGATTGGTTTAAATAGTGTCGGTTTGGTTTGGTTTGGTCGGGTTAGCCAACCCGTGTACACCCCTAGTTCGGAGTTGTGGTGGTGATAGAAAGGTGCGAGAGAGGGGGATAGGCGGAGGGATTGAGAGAGTCGAGAGGTGCAGGGTGAGATTAGGACGGGAAACAGAGGAGTTCGGGGGGGGGGGGAGATAACGGAGAAGGGAGGAGGAGGGAGGTTGTTGTCGGGTTGAGAAGAAATGGCCGGAGTTATAAGGGGGAAGGATTGATAGTTGGGTTCGATTAAAAATGGTGGTGTTTGTGATTGGTGGTGTTTCGTTATGCAAGGAGAGAGACGGGGAGTTTGCCGGAGATATAAGGTGGAGAGAGAGAGATTGAGAAAGAAGAGAGAAATAGAGGGCAGAGAGATTTGAGGGAGAGAGATAGAGAAGAGAGAGAGAGAGAGAGAGAGAGAGAGAGAGAGAGAGAGGGAGAGAGAGAGAGAGAGAGAGAGGTCGTGGGAGAGAGACGGTGTAGGGGAGAGAGACGGAGGGGGGTGTGGGGCCCACGGTGGTGGTGTCGGTGGGGCCCACGCCGTGGTTGCGGTCGATTAAACATTAAAATAATACAGTAAAAAAAATAAAACGATACAGTTTAGTGTATTAACGATTGAATATTTTAAATCGAGATTTAATTAATTGATTAGAATTAGTTAGTAATAAATAGTTTTTAAATGGTTTAATTGTTTAATTCATTAAATAGAATTATTTAGAGTTTTAAAAAAAAATGTAATTTAGGATTTATTACTTTATTATTTAAATAAGTATTATTAGGTGATTTTGAAAATAATTTAGAGATTTAATATAATTGTGATTTTGGACACAATTTTAGAGATTTATTAATTTACAATAAAAAGGTTATATTTGTGAATAAATAGAATAAAATGTGTTTTATTTTTGGAAAGATGTTTTTAATATTTTCCGGTTTATTTTAATTAACCGGATCGAGTCAGATTTAATTTAGAGATTTAAAATTTGTTTTATTAAAGAGTTTAGTAAATTAGAATTTTGTGAGATTTCTTAAAAATTAGAATTCTTTGATAATTAGTTTAAAAATGAGAATAATAAATATGGATTTAAATTGAATAAAAACGGATGTTTGAATTTTTCATTTTGAGTAAGAATTTAGATTTCCAGATATTAAAAAAATAGGATATATTCCCCATATTTAATTCCTGTGTTCGAATAAATATTTATTTATCCCGGAATTGATTTCTGTTATTTAGGATTTTGTGAGATATTATTATTAATTAGATTATCGGATCGGGAGTATTTTATTCTGAAGAATCACTCACGTATTTCTGGTTGCTATTTTTAGAAAATAATTCTCGAGACGTAGATCGACGCCAAGTTCACGGGTAGAGTATATATTTTAGCTTCATTCATTCGTACTTCGAGATCGAGGCAAGTTCGTTCTTACCCTAACTTTTGGAAACTGTGAATTTCTGTTCGTGTTATTTATTTTCTTAATTATTTTTGAGATATTATATATTGAGATTATCTGTTGCTCTATATGATGCAATAATTTCTTTTGAGAATCATTTCTTGTTAAATATTATTATGTTGTCAAGTTAGTTTATTTGAGAATTATAATCCCTATATGCGTAGAAACAATTTAATTGATATCGGGTCGATCTCATTAATTCGAGACGACTATTATTTTATTCAGTGAAACTAATCTCATTCGTCCGAGATAGTTAAATTTATTCTTTTCGATTGAATTTATTGTACAAATTCAATCGTTATTTATTGATTATCTTTCAGTTAGTTCCTCGTTTGAACTAACCGATAGGAGTTTAAAATTATAATTATTAGAGATTTTTATTCGTCGATCAAGTGAAAAATATTCTATTTACACGTTCATCAATGTTGAGTATTATAAATATCGAGAAGTACTATTTGTTCAGTACGACTCCCAATTACTTTAATCTTAGGACTATTCTCATAGATTCGAGATAGTCGATTTTATTGTCAAGGTTTGGCATTTTGTTCATGTCAACCGATAAATTATTATTGAGAATTTACATCAGTCTATTGTTCGGATTGGTGGTAAAATCGAGTCATACTGGCAGTCCGCCAGATTTGTAAATATTTTCTGAAAAGAGTTATCTCAAGTTATCTGTACCCCAAATTTTCGGGAATTCTGTATTCTACTGGTCAATTTTGGGCAAGAGGCCCATTATAGAGAAAGAGAGACTCGTGTACCGTTTTACGGACCCGAGAATATTTAGGCATTCGTTGCCTTGGTTGAATTGATAACCATTATGATGCTAGCATTCATACATATATATTATAGTTGATATCGTATTGTAGCCGTGATCGGGCGAAGTGCGGTGTCATCGGAGGCCGGTATTCTTGGTTGGTTAGTTGATCGCCCCACCGAGATACGGAGAGGTGGAAGACCAGTTCATTCTTAAATCATGAGTTATCAGAGTTATATCAAATGAGTTATCGAGTATTCTGTTTCGAGATGAGTAATGAGTCTTTTTAGTATTCTGTTTTGAGATGAGTTTGAGCCTTTCGAGTATGATATTTTCCAGATGAATTTGAGTCAAATCTTATTGTGATTTTCAATATTAAAATTTTGAGTATTAATTTCGGTAAACCTTATTATATTTATATACCGAGCGAGAAGAGAACTTGCTGAGCACTATAGTTGCTCATTCTTGCTTTACAACATTTTGTTCAGCTGTCAAGACGGAAAAAGGCGAGACGTCCAGCCAGGGCTATAAAGGCAAGGGGAAAGCGCAAGGCTATGGCGTCAATAATTAGAAGACCCAGATAGAATCTTTATATTTCTACTGATGTGAACTTTTGTAATATATTAAATCGAGATGTATCAAGTTGTTTTGTACTATGTTGTGAAGACGATCTTTGACCTGCGGAGTGGGACATTTTATGCTCCGTTGTATTATATATTTTGCTTTGTTATTGCGTAACTTATGCTACAGGATATTGAGACAATGTGACGACCCGGGTCCCCTGTCAGGGTGGATTTGGGGGCGTTACATTCATTACTACTATTAATTTTTGAAAAGACATTTAAATCATGGTTGCTTTTGTTTCAGTTAAATTTTAAATCATTTCTAACTAATATGCTGCATACAAGTTCTCTCCCCCTTCCCTTGTATTTTCCTTTAAAAAGTTATGATGTACCATTTTCCTTTAATTTTTAAAGTTATGATGGTTGCCTTGTATGTTTCATTTCTAACTAATCATCAAGGTGTTTGTTATTTGATTATTATTACGTTGGCAAATTGTGTTTTTGGATTTGTTTTTTTAACTGGTCTTTGTTAAAGTAGCTTGGTAATTGTCTTGAATCAGGGAAACGAAAACCAGCTGTTGTGAATGGCACAAGCTGAAAAGGTGGAACAGTAAGATTTTGTTGAATTTTTTCCTTGTACATTCTGTTTGTAATGTTGTACCGGGCCTTCTAAATTCTAATCTGCCTTTAAAGTGCTTTTTGATTGCGATTTTTTATTTGTTTTCAAATTTTGTTGTTGGATGTATTCGCTTATTGTATCTGTAATAAAAAAGTTCTGAAATTATGCTGTTCTTAAATCAGAGAGGTGAAATTGGAAGAATCTAAAAGCTGCTCATGAAGGAATTGCACATTGTAAGGTAACTCTAATTTCTCATTCTTATTCTCTAGTTAGCTGTGATAAATAGCGCACCAGACTCCTAGGTTTGCTTTTGAGTAGAGTGTCTTTTCAGTGCCAGTAGAGTGGCTGATTATAAAGGACTACTGGTCTTGTTTTTGCAATCTATAATATGTTACTACTAGAATATATGTTTATGCTGAGTTGATCACCTGGCATATGGCAAGTAGTCTATTCTGCTTCTTTTGTACTCGATTATTTTGAAATATAATTTGCTACAACTGACTAGATATGAAGTGTAACGTGACCATATATATATATATATATATATATATATATATATATATATATGTTGGAAGCCCATCGGCCCAATAGGCTATGTTGAGCCCATCACTGTACACCTGTGCTAAGCATCCAAGACATAGAGATCCGAATCCAAGACATAGAGATCCCTTGGATTCTTCGGTCCATTCAGCAAGCGACACCTCAGAATGTGGGGTACGGTTGTTCTTTCCTCATCATCTCCTAGGGCCCACATCCGAAGGCTATAAATAGAAGGAAGTAAACAACAACAAGGGACAATTCAAGATCACTACTCAAGTATTCTCTTTCACAATCTCTTTACGTTTTACCCTACCATTTTAACAACCAGAAAACTTACTCTTACGCCGGAGGTGAATCGAGGGTCAACATCCTCGCATTCTTTTGTCTTGCAGGTTGACCGAAGGCCCTACTCGGAAATATCTGGTTCCAACATTTGGCGCCGTCTGTGGGAACGTAGAGAGACAATTGTGTTGGAGTTTATCAAAGACTATGGCAGCCGAAGACACGCCCTTACCAGACGCCAGCACCGTAGCTGGGAACAGCCCCGTCACCCCTACCATCCAGAAAGTCGCCACTACGTCCCAGGAAATCCCTCCTGTGGCCCGAAGAACGTTGAATTTCGATGAAGAAGGAGACATGCCCACTCCCGAAGAGCAACAAGAGATGCTAATGAAATGGAGAGAGCAGCAGAAGACCAAAGGAAAGCAGAAGGAAATAAACGACAAAGAAGCCGAAAGACTAGCTAAGAAAAAGGCAGCTGACCAATTGAAATTAGAAGCCCTCAAGCTCCAAAGAGAAGAGATCGAGCTACAGGAAAAACTGCTTCGTGAGACCCTGGAAGCCGAAAACCCAAAAGCCGAAAATGAAAAAGAAAAGAGAACTAGAGACGACGAAGAGGAATCTTGGAATTCGGAATCACAATCTAAGAGAGCAAGATCAAAAAACAACTATTCCTCGGATTCTGAAGACGAAGGTCCTCGCACGGACGACCGAATCCGAAGGCTAGAAAAGGTGATGTTCGGCGAAAGAAAAGTGAGCCATGAGCCTGTGGTGACCATAGACGTGGAACAATACCGACCCCCGCCAGGAAGACAATTTCCGAAGATGAATGAATTCAACGGAAAAGGGGATCCCGAAGATCATTGCGAAAAATATGAATCGCTCATGACCGGTATGGGACACTGTGATGTCATGCTGTGCAAAATGTTTAAGACGTATCTAAAAGGATCAGCTTCAATGTGGTATCGCTCGTTAAGACCCAGGTCTATTGGTTCGTACGTACAAATCAAAAAGAAATTCATAAGGCACTACTCCCACATGTGCCGAAGAGAAAAAGATACGGAGGCCCTAATCCATTGCAGACAAAGACCGAACGAAGAATTGGGCGAATACCTGGCCCGATTCAAGGACGAAGCAGGGACGGTAACAAACTTGGACAAAGTCAAGGCTGCCGGGTTCCTCTCGGCCGGACTCGATCCCATTAAAGGAAGGAAGCTCCGATCCTCCCTGTACGATGCACCCCCGAAATCCTTGAACGATATATACTTACGAGGAGAAGCTATCCGAAGGAAGTTGGAATCCATCAACGGATACAAAGATAAGAAAAATGATAAAAGTGATAGGAGAGACGACAAAAAGGACGACCGAAGGGATCGTAGGGATAACAGAAACAGGCCAAATGACCTAAGGTCCCACAAGGGAACCGAACGAAGAAGAGATAGAGAAAACGCCGTGTTTACACCGCTCAACACTCCAATCTCAAAAATCCTTCATGAGATTAAAGGAAGGCCTGGATTCACTCGACCACCCAAGATGCGAGCTCCCGAACATCGAAGAAACGAAAATAAGTTCTGCGACTACCACCGTGACAAAGGCCATAACACCAACGATTGTTTCCATTTAAAGAATCTAATAGAGAGAATGGTCAGGGATGGAGACTTAGCACAATTCATCGGAGATATAAGGGAGAAGCTGGACAACAAAGAAAAGAAGGAAGCCGAAATATCGGAAAAATACCGAGGAGAGGTGAAAACCATTTCCGGAGGCACGATTCTTGATCGGAGCAGTAAAACCGCCCGAAAGAAGTATGCCAGGCAAATCTACAACCTCTATCAATCAAACGTCGCGAAGCAGCCTTTACCCATATCTTTCACCGAAGATGACTACGAGGACATAATATGGCCACACGAAGACCCACTCGTCATAAACCCAGTCATCGGCGAAAATAAGATTTGGAGAGTGTTGATTGACGAAGGCAGTTCGGTAAACATTTTGTACCACCGAACTTACTGCAAGATGAATCTTGGGGGAGAAGAATTGGAACCCTGCCATGAAGCACCATTGTACGGTTTTGGAAATCAGCCCATACCAATAGAAGGAACAATCACTCTCTCCGTCTTACTAGGAAAAGCACCGTACACTGTAACGAAGGAAGCAAAATTCTACGTGGTTCGGGTTGATAGCCCATACAATGGAATCCTCGGGAGGCCAGCCTTATCTTCATTTCAAGCTGTCTCCTCCATACCACATCTAAAGTTAAAGTTCCCTACCGAGAACGGGGTCGGAGAAATGAGAGGAGACCAGAAAGCCGCACGGATCATAATTCTGGAGGACCTAGAGAAAGACAAGGACACAGAGATGACTGAGGCAGGAAAGAGAAAGAGGATCAATGAGGACACTGGAAACAACCATCAATTGCTGAATATTGAGCTAGAGAAATTCGGAGTCGATTTATCTAGTCCGATTGCCGAGCCGGCAACGGAGACCGAGGAGGTCGAGCTATACGTAGGCCAATCGGGCAAAATAATCCAGATAGGCAAGGATCTAGATCCCGAACTGAAAACAAGAGTCATCAAAGTCATTCGGGAATTTCACGACGTATTCGCCTGGAATCCCGAAGACATGCCAGGCTTAGATCCATCAGTCGCCAAACACTGCCTCAACGTGAAACCCGATGCCCAACCAGTGAAACAGAAGAAGCGAAACTTCGCCATGGAAAGACAAAAGGTCATCGAAGCCGAGGTCGAGAAACTTCTGGAAGCCAAATTCATCGAAGAGATAGATTACCCCGATTGGTTGGCAAACGTGGTGGTGGTCAAAAAGTCTAACGGAAAGTGGCGAATGTGCGTCGATTACACCGACCTAAACAAGCATTGCCCAAAGGATCATTACCCTTTACCGAACATCGATCAGTTGATAGACGCCACTTCGGGCCATCAAATACTCAGCTTCTTGGATGCGTTCTCCGGATACCATCAGATCGCCATGAACGCCGAAGACATTCCTAAAACAGCATTCATCACACCGAATGGCACCTACGCCTACATCAAAATGCCCTTCGGACTAAAGAACGCAGGGGCGACGTTTCAAAAAATGATCAACAAAGTCTTCAAAGCCCAAATAGGCCGAAACATGGAATGCTACGTGGATGACATGATCGTCAAATCCTTGTTTAAAGATCACGCCGAAGATTTGAAAGAATGCTTCGAAGCCCTAAGGAAAAACAACATGAGGATCAACCCGAACAAATGCACATTCGGAGTTAACAGTGGAAAATTTTTAGGATATATGGTCAGCGCCCGAGGAATTGAGGCAAATCCCGAAAAAATTAAAGCAGTCATCGACATGGAAACACCGAAGACAATCAGAGATATTCAGAAATTGACCGGACGAATGGCAGCCTTGAGAAGGTTCATTTCTCGATCAGCGGAAAAAGCCCTACCGTTTTTCGAGGTTCTTCGAGGAACAAAAAATTTCGAATGGGGACCGAATTGTCAAAAAGCTTTTGAAGAACTAAAAGAATACCTGGTGAACACCCCACTCTTAATGAGACCGAGCCCGAATGAAACTCTTCAGCTATACCTGGCTGTGAACGACCGAACACTCGGGGCAGTACTGATCAAACAGCATGAAGGGAACCAACATCCAGTTTTCTACGTCTCTCACATCCTGAAAGATGCAGAAACAAGATACCCCAACGCCGAAAAGTTCGCCTATGGGCTAGTAATGGCCTCGAGAAAGTTACGGCACTACTTCCAAGGCCGAACAATCCAAGTGGTAACCGATCAACCCCTAAAGAAGATCATGCGAAGACCAGAAGCTTCAGGCCGAGTGGTCGCTTGGTCGGTCGAATTAGGAGAATACGACCTGGAATTTGTTCCCCGAACAGCAATCAAAGCTCAAACCCTTGCCGACTTCATAACGGAATGCTCTTTCTCTAGTCCAAAAGATTTGGCTCCTGAAGATCAACTAATACCTTCACCAGGAAAATGGAGACTTTTTGTAGATGGTTCGGTAGCAGGATCAAAGTGTGGCGCAGGCCTCATATTAACTAGTCCCGAAGGTTTCGAGATATGTCAAGCGATCAGATTCGCCTTCTCCTTAACCAATAACGAGGCCGAATACGAAGCGGTACTAGCAGGTCTAGATTTGGCAAAAAGTTTGGAGGTAAAGCACCTAAGAGTCTTCAGCGACTCCATGCTAGTCGTCAAACAGTTTTCAGGAGAATATGGACAAAGAGACCCCCGAACAAAAGCCTATGCCACGAAGGTACGCGAAAATTCACTAATGTTCGAATCATTCGAATTAAGCCAAGTAGCCAGGGAAAACAACAGCCGAGCCGACGCGCTATCGAGGTTGGCTTCGGCGGAAACTCAGAATCTCACAGGTTCTATCTATCTGACCGAAGTCAAGGCACCATCGATAGACAAAAAACGATGCCTGGAAATACATCAAGGAGTTAATTGGATGACGCCAATTAGGGCTTTCTTAGAAAAAGACACCCTTCCCCTTGATAAAAAACAGGCCCATAAAATCAGATACCGATCGGCCAGTTACTCCATCATTGAAGGTAAATTATTTAGAAGATCAGCCAGTCAGCCCTTGCTCCGATGCCTGGACCCTGACGAGCAAAAAATGGCATTAGAAAGTATTCACGAAGGCATCTGTGGTGAACACCTCGCAGGACGGTCACTTGCCTTCAAAATCTTAAGGCAAGGTTTCTATTGGCCCACGGTAAGGGAAGACGCTTCGGAGTACGCAAAGAAATGCAAGCAATGTCAATTATTCAGTAACATTCCAAAACAACCACCCGAAGAAATGACCTCGGTACTCAACCCGATTCCTTTCGCTATGTGGGCAGTAGATATTGTGGGCATTCTGCCAACTAGTACCAAGCAGGCCAAATATTGCATTGTGGCCATTGATTACATGACCAAATGGGTAGAAGCAAGACCCCTCTCAGCCATCACCGAAGAAGCCGCGAAAAAATTCGTACTAGAACAAATTATTCTAAGGTTCGGAATCCCGATGATATGTGTATCGGACAATGGAACTCAATTCATTGGGAGCAAATTCAGGAAATTTCTATTTGAATTCGGAATTCAGCAAAGATTCAGTTCGGTCGGCCATCCTCAAGGAAATGGAGCAATCGAAGCAGCCAACAAAATCATTTTCGACGGGATAAAGAAGAGGCTAGGAGATTCAAAAGGACTCTGGGCCGAAGAATTGCCGTATGTCTTGTGGGCCTACCGGACAACTCCGAGATCGTCGACCGGAGAAACTCCTTTCAAACTCGCTTTCGGCACCGATGCCTTGATGCCAACTGAGGTCGGCTTAGAATCCTATCGGACGCAGGTATTCAACGTGGAAACAAATGAATTCGGACTCCGAGCAAATGTGGATCTGCTTGAAGAAGAGAGGGAAGCAGCCTATCAGAGAAATTTAAGATACCAACTTCAGGCAGCCCAATATTACGATTCAGGAATAAAGAAAAGATCATTCCACGTGGGAGATCTAGTCCTCCGAGAATTAGCCACATCAATGCCCACCAGACAAGGCAAACTCATGCCGAATTGGGAAGGTCCCTACATGGTGATAGAGGTAGTTCGTCCAGGCACATACAAGCTAGCTCATTCGGACGGAAATCCCATCAAAAATACATGGCATGCATCCCGCCTTCGTCGTTTTTATCAGTAAGACCTTTTCATCTTATTGTAAACAAAGTAAATATAAGGAACCCATGTTTGGGGCAGACCGAATAAAACATGTGTTCTTATCTCTTGTTTAGTATTTATGACATTCTGACATAATTAAGGCAGGGAGGAAATATTTTTCATTAACCAAAGAAAACCTTAATTATTTACAAATCCCTTAAATACTTGGGGACATTAATTGCTAGGCTCCGGCCGAAGACGCAAATTGTCCGAAGACGCATAAAAAAGAAAATTATGCTAAGGACAAAAATTAAGTGCTAGGCTCCGGCCGAAGATGCAAATTGCTAGGCTCCGGCCGAAGACGCAAATTGTCCGAAGACGCATAAAAAAGAAAATTATGCTAAGGACAAAAATTAAGTGCTAGGCTCCGGCCGAAGATGCAAATTGCTAGGCTCCGGCCGAAGACGCAAATTGTCCGAAGACGCATAAAAAAGAAAATTATGCTAAGGACAAAAATTAAGTGCTAGGCTCCGGCCGAAGATGCAAATTGCTAGGCTCCGGCCGAAGACGCAAATTGTCCGAAGACGCATAAAAAATAAAATTATGCTAAGGACAAAAATTAAGTGCTAGGCTCCGGCCGAAGATGCAAATTGCTAGGCTCCGGCCGAAGACGCAAATTGTCCGGAGACGCATAAAAAAGAAAAATATGCTAAGGACAAAATGAATTATGCTAAAACGAGCAACATAAATATTTCCAAATATCATAGTTATGCCCGAAGGCTTACATCAATCCAAATAAAAAGTTATGCCCGAAGGCTTACATGATCAAAGAAAAATTTTTTAATCAGAAAGTTCAGGCTCGGAGCCCGAACTAACTTCGAGAGGTAGATCGGGTTCGGGAGGACGAATAACTGGATCTTCAAACATGCCCAGGATTTGCTTGTAGTCCCAACCCTTCTCGTGAACCCGAACTACTGCCTCATCGAAACCAGCTGCATAACTCCGGTCCTCACACTGTATCATCTTCTTCTCGGACTTCTTCAGCAATCGCCGGCTCCGCTTGGCTTGCTCGGTCCTCCTCGCCGCCAGCCTCGACTGGGAATCCCTCTCCAGTTCCAAAGATTTGCGTTCGACCTCCAAATTCCCGACACGGGTCTGGAGTTCGGCATTCTGCTTTCGGAGAGATTCCACTTCCTTCAGCTGCTTGGACATATCCTTTACCTTGTCCTGGACGGCCGCAGCCCAAGGAGCAGCCTGAAACGAACAAGAAAACAAGCATGAAAAACGTGCAAAAAAATACAAGTGCAAAAGTAGCAAAAAATGCAAGTGCAAAAATACCATGGTAAGGTGTCCCAGCAGCTCAGCACAAGCCGACACCGGATCGGCCGATTCATAGATAGATCGATCGGCAGGAAGAATCATGGCGTGAAGGAAGTCGTCAGAAACCTGCTTCGCTTCCGCGGGAGCAGGGGCAGCAAACTTATCCGTGGACATGATCGACCAAGAAGGACGATAGGACTGAATGACCTCTTCGGTATTCCGCAGCCTCTTGTTCACGATGTCAGCAGTGCCACCGGACGAAGAACCAGCCAAATGACCAGACTCAGAAACAGTCCTAGGATCGTTCTGATCGGTCTCGGTTCCGTCGGTAATCAGACGCTGCTCCTCAGCCTTTTTCTTGGCCTCCTCTTCGGCCCACCGAAGCAATCTGGCTTCCTCGTCGGCTTTCTTCTTAGCCGCCTTCTCGGCCTGCCTCCTAGCCAGATCCTGTTTGGAAGACACTGCAACAACAAAACAAAAATCAGCAAGTAATCATTTTCAAATAAAAATTTACCAAAGAAAGAAAAGATATGTTACCACCACGCCAATGGATAGCGTCAAGATAACCCTTATCTCGGCTCATGGCTAGAGGAATCTTATCCGGGATCATCGGTCGGCTGATCGAGTAGTAATCAGCCTTATCTTGATCAGACATATCGGGTGCCAGTACGTTCCGAGGTTCTATCTCTCGCCACACTCGGTAATTGTCTAACCTCGGGCCACTAATGAAAAACCACTTGGTGTGCGTGTTATGATTACTAGAGTTAGTGGCAGCCCAATCTGCCCGACCAGCTCTCCGGGCTATTGTGTAGAAACCCGCCGATTTAGGGTTCCTCCTTATGTCATAATGATGAAGAAAAAGTACCAGCCGAGGTTCGACCTCGGCCTTTATGCATCTTGTTTGAAAAGCGTTGAAGTGAATAAAGCTGTTCGGATCCAGCTGACCTAAAGCTACCCTCGTATGTATCAAAAACCTCCTAATGATGGGAAGTAGAGGGAGTCTAAGGCCGCAATGGAAAGCTCGTTCGGAAATACCTATCTTAAAGCTTCCGTGAGGACAAGGGGAGACAGGCGTATGGTAGACGAGGTCATCTTCCTCGGCCTGGTATGCCTCGTATTGCTCGGGGAAGTCATATCTACTATGCATATGTAAAACTTCTTCTTCGGACATATCCGAAATAAGATTGGCTGCCGGAAATTTTGTCTCATCGCCAAAATGCGCCATCGCCGAATACGAAGAAACTGCACCTGATTGAGCCATCTCCTGCGTTCGGAAACAGAGGAGTCAGCCATGTACTCGGAAAATAAGAAAAATTTTTAGGAAAAAACCTATTCGGTCAGCCACCGAGTACAGAGGGCTTGGATCAATCGGCCGAATAACACCCAGATTCATGCGAACCGAAGGGTGTTCTTAATGTATTGAGGACACCGAAGAAAGTTCTTGCCCCAGAAATTCCCAAAAACAAAAATAGAAACCTACAAAAACTAGTAAAATTCCCAAAACGGTCCAAACCCATACCCCCAGAAACTCCTAGTTGTCAAAGAAAACCCCGTTACATTTACATATACACATACAAACATACATTCGCACAAAATAAAAACACATGCATTTGCACAAAACAAGAACGAAAACCTTCATACCAACAAACTCTTGAAAGAAAAAAGCAAAACTCACTTGTTGTCCAGTAGAAGATGAGGTCAAGTTCCTGGGGATAATTCGCTTGAAGATGAACCGCGACCGGAGTTGGAGCAGCGATATCGTTCGAACCGGCGTTCCCAATCGTCGAATTTGAAGGTAAAGACGAGAAGAAACTCTTACCAACAGACCGATATGAAAAGAGAAAAGTAAAAAAGACAAAGAAGGTTGTTAAGGTTTTAATAGACACGACCCTTGAAGACAAAGGACGTTACAAATTCAACGGCTATGATTTAGGCGCAGATCTTAAGACAGGAGTAACTGCCATCATTAATGGGTGCGACTCCCCACGCGACTCTTTCTCATCAATAGCTGTCATCCACGTCATTTACAATGGCCGAGAAGGTAGTCCGAAGATAGGCCATTGGTTTCGGTCTTCAGTCCGAGGATACCTCTTACCGAAGCCCGGGGACATGTTGGAAGCCCATCGGCCCAATAGGCTATGTTGAGCCCATCACTGTACACCTGTGCTAAGCATCCAAGACATAGAGATCCGAATCCAAGACATAGAGATCCCTTGGATTCTTCGGTCCATTCAGCAAGCGACACCTCAGAATGTGGGGTACGGTTGTTCTTTCCTCATCATCTCCTAGGGCCCACATCCGAAGGCTATAAATAGAAGGAAGTAAACAACAACAAGGGACAATTCAAGATCACTACTCAAGTATTCTCTTTCACAATCTCTTTACGTTTTACCCTACCATTTTAACAACCAGAAAACTTACTCTTACGCTGGAGGTGAATCGAGGGTCAACACCCTCGCATTCTTTTGTCTTGCAGGTTGACCGAAGGCCCTACTCGGAAATATCTGGTTCCAACAATATATATATATATTGGGAATGTATAGGATCAAATAAGATTATTTATACTATCAAGTACAGTATAAAGCATTCATTTGTTTCATTGATTCACCTTTCAGGTATGAGGAAGTTCTGTGAGCTAATACGGGTATCCTTGAAGTATGATGGATACTCTGCAGGTTTGAAAAACGAACATTTTTGCTGCTGTTAATTTCCAACTTATGCTATACTTTAGTTTTGGTATATAAATATTAATGATATGTAAGATGTTGGACTGATTACAACTACAACTTACTAAATGTTCCCGAGTTATATATATGATGCTGGTTGGTACTTTTTGCTAAATGTGCCTATGATATCCATTAATTATTTTTTGGTATTCTAGTACATATTCGTTAGACTTGGTGATTTCGTTTCGCATGTTAAGTAGCTGTCTGTTTAAGTAGAAGTTATTTTCTACCAAACTTTGATATTTTAATGCATGACAACTATAACTTCATTTTAAGAGGACCTGTTGTATTTTGTAATGCAATTTTTTGAAGACTTTCACTGTTGAGCAAACGTTTAAAAAAAGTGTAAAATTTAAATGTGATAAACTTTGATTTCAAAGTGAAGAAGGCTCTTGGTTTTTCTTTGACAGTTATTTCCTATCTACTTGTGTTTAAAAAAAGTTCTGTTATGCTATATTTTTACACTACTCATATGCCTAGCCCTTTCTATTTACATTAATATATGTAAATATAAAGTAATACCATGTTTTTTTCACTCTTAATAACAATGATATTATATAAAATTCGAATATAAATAATCACCAAAGCGTTGTCGTCTTCCAGTGTCATGACTCATGATACGAGAAGTCTATTAATTATGATTAATACACTTTATGGTCATTTTTGTTTCTAGGGTTTATAATTTCGGGATAATAATCGGGTATAGTAGTCTCCTTTTAAATTATAATTTTTTAAATTATTTTATTCTATGTTTGTTTTAAAGTATTAAATTGAGGATTGTATTATAATTTTTGTAAGAAATTTATTGGTCCATTATTTTTTTTAAAATTTCTTATGTTTATTTTATAAGAGATTACTGTGAATTGATTATACTTAAAAAAATAATTTGGGAGAGGATTAAATAATATCTTCTCCAATCAACTATTTAGGGAGGATTTTAATTCGATTTCTTATCCAACTAAGGGATTATCCCAACCAAATAGGATACCTATTTCAAATAAATTTTTTTAATAAATTATAATTTTATCTCCTAATTAATATTATAAAACAAACATGACTTATATGCTTTTAAAAAAAAATTGTACTTCAAAAGAAAAAATGTGAAACAAACATGACCTCTATGCTTGCTTAGAGAAAAAAAAACCATGACTTGCATCACTACATGCTCAGTTATGCACCTTGATGATTACGAGCTGGGCTGTAATAACCGTAAATCCTAGAATAAATATTTTCATTCGATATTTAAATTTTATTTAAGAGCGATGCACTAATATATTTAATTAGTGCGTTTTTGTGAGATTTTAAGATTTTATTTATTTATAGGTGAATAAATATTATATTATATCTATTTATTTATATTTATTTGTATTTGTTAAAATTAGGAAATTTAGGAATATTAGATTTTTTTTATTTTTAGTCGAATTTATTTTCGGAAGCGAAATTAGAGCCTCGTTTTAATTGACCGGCATGGAAGGTAAGGATTAAATATTATTAATGGTGGTTAAATTCAAAAGAAAACAGCAATGATTTTCACAAAACCCGGAACTTGTTTTCAGGGCACATTCTTTTGTCCCCACGTTTTTGTTCCCTAAAATGACATAAACATACTACCACTTCTTTATATTGGTACAAAACAGGACACCAATAAAAACACCACTCTCTTGTTTTCTTTCATCTGTAACCAAAACACACAGCTCTTGTCTTTCTTTTCACCCAAAATCTTTGTCTCTTTTTGTTTAACCAAAATCTCTACCCATATATTTACATACACACCGAACAAAAACAATAACACAATACACTCTTGTCTTTTCTTCTTACCCAAAACCTCTGTTCAATATTTATACCTAAACACGAACCGTATAACACCCAGGTAGTTTGCTTTATTCTTTTCTTTCGTTATTTGTTTGCCGATTTCTGGTACTCGACTGTTGTGTGATCTGTTTTGATCGATTACTAGTATTACTTGTGTTTTTTTTCGAATGGCTCTAGTAATTGGATTTGTGTTGTGATTTGTGAAATTTGTGTTATTAATGGTGACTTTGACGGGGAGAGATAAGGAGAGGAGGCGGAGAGAATTTTGGTTTGGGTTGTATTGGTGAGAGAGACGGGGGGAACAAGAGAGATTGTAGTGTTGGTGTTGGGTTTTGTTGAGATGATTGTTGGAATTGCCGGAGGTATAAGGTAGGAGGAAGAAGGAGAATTGATGGTGAGTGTTGTTTTCGGTTGGATGTGGTGGTGTAGTGTTTGGTAACCGGAAAAAAAAGAGAGAGGTCCGGCGGGGAGAGATTAGGTGAGATTGGGGAGAGTTGTGAGATGAGAGATTGTTTGGGGTGGTGTTGAATCGGTAGGGAGAAGGAAGAGATGAAGAGAGAGAGAGAGAGAGAGAGAGAGAGAGAGAGAGAGAGAGAGAGAGAGAGAGAGAGACTGGGAGAGAGTCGAAGGGAGAGATGCAGGGGAGGGAAGAAAACAGGTGGGGCCCACGTGTGGGTCCCACACCGAGGTGTAATTGTTGTTAAATATATTAAAATATTAACGTAGATGTTCGGGTTTATAATCGGGATTCTTGTTAAACGAATAAAACGGGATTCAATAAATTTTGTTAAAAATGGAATATTAATTAATTTGGTTTGTAATTAATAATTTATTTAAATTGGTTTAGTTAATTAATTAAATAAGATTTTAGATGTAATTTAGAATTTATTATTTATTAATTAAATAAGTGATATTATGTGATTTTGATAATAAATTAGATATTTGCAATAAAAAGGGGTTAATAAAATGGGCTAATTATTAGTTTGTTAAAAAAAGAAGTTATTTTGTGATTTTGGACGAAAATTAGAGATTTAATAAATTGTTGATGAAAAGAAGAATATTTGTGAAATAAATAGAATAAAATATGTTTTATTTTGGAAAAGCTGTTATTAATATTTTCAGATTATTTTATAATCCGGATCGAGTCAGATTTAATTTAGAGATTTAAAATTTGTTTTATTAAAGAGTTTAGTAAATTAGGAATAATGCCTGTGAGTACATAAAATTCCTAAAATATTAGGAAAAGTACAGAAAATTACGAGAAAAATTATAAAAATATTTTCTTGACAAATTGAGCTATCATTTATGCTCATAATGCATAAAAGCTGAATAAAAGTGCCGAAATTGTTAGAAGCAAGCACAGGTTAAAGCCTCGAATAAGGCAAGTCGTCGTAAATGTGTAGGTCGCTCCACACTTTACAATCAAGACGATACTCGTGAAACACTAGTGTAAACCAAAATTCCCATATAAGGGTAGGAAAATTAAGAAGTCCCAGGTAAGGGATAAAAACGACCCCGAGTCTCGATTAAGACAAATATAACTTCTACGAAAACCTGATCAGTTTTCCTAAGAAGTTGGGGGGCAAATGATATGGGCTGGAAATAAGCCCTAAAGACACATTTAATGTGGCATTAATTAGGCCAAGAATGGTCCAAACGTGGGGCCCACCAGCTGGGCCCAAAACCCCAATTATAATATTTATTTCG
The DNA here is from genome assembly GCA_036435485.1 of Saposhnikovia divaricata. Taxonomy (NCBI): domain Eukaryota; kingdom Viridiplantae; phylum Streptophyta; class Magnoliopsida; order Apiales; family Apiaceae; genus Saposhnikovia; species Saposhnikovia divaricata. Next base: position 214,541,189 of record CM071599.1, read on the forward strand.
TAATTAATATTAAGGGTAATAAACAGCTCAGCAAATAAGAGTTGGATAAGGATAATATCCCCTTCAGATTTATCCAATAAGGCATCCAATTCAATATGGAAACTGATTCCTATAAGGAATAGATCTAGAACATTCCTCAAAGACTTGCCCACCAAGTCTCCAAATCCTACCATAATTCTAAGGCTTCTCAGCCTATATAAAGGGTCTGACCCCTCATTCTCAGAACTACGTTTTCTTGGCTTGATTCTCTAATACAGAGATACGTAGGCATTCTGTAAGGACCGCTTAGTCTCGAACGCAGAAGCAGCCATTAAAGCACGAAGCTCACGAACCCTATCATTAAATACACAAACCCTAGCCGCAATAATTTCAACCTGGTTTTCATTCCACAACAAAAACGATTTAGGTTATCATCATCCCTAGTCCGGATTCTCTCAAAGTTACATCCCATTAGAATATTCAGTAGCAAACTTCAATATATAATCCAGCAACTTACTAAATTGTAGGCATCAATCCTTATCATATTACACTGATTTGTTTACATTATTACGTGTGCCTCAGTGTTGGGTTGTCAATATTATTCAGTGATTACTTAACAATTTTATTCTAAATACAATAATTATTTAATTTAAAAATTTATACATTAATACATGAATCTATTATATTTATAAAAGATATTTTGATATCTCAAACTTTCAATTCAAAATCATAAGGTACAATTAAAATCATGAATTAAAAATTATTAACAATATAAAACTATTTACCACACTATTCTAAGTACACATTCAAATTTTAAGTTATGTAAAGTATTAAAATGTTAGAATGAATTTTAAACCAATCATCTTTTAACATTTTAATTACGAAATTTTTTAACTATACAATAATTAATGGGAAAAAAATTGACCTGATTAAATTAAAATTAAAATTGAAATTAAAATTAAAACAATTAAAATTGAACAAACACATAGTAAATTACTCACTGATTTCCTTTATCCATTCATTGAACAGATCTTCAATTTTAATACATCCCTAGCTTATGCCACTAAATTATACAGTCTTTTCGGCGAGATAATATAACAATTTGTTATAAACGTGAGGAATATGTATATCTGATTTGTCATGACGTATTCAAACAACCGATCAGAACTGTAATTCTATACTATCCAAATCAATGAACTAATATAACAAAATCTAATACATGGATAGACAAAATCCACAAACAAGATATTTCAGGCTCTAAATAAAGAGAGATATTTAGTGAAAGCCAAAGTAAAATCAAGGAAAAGAAAATAGGGATTATAAATTACAAGGAGTTAGTACAAAATCTAATATTTTGGTAGATGAAATCCACCAAAGGGCAACGGGTACTAGACTCTCAATGATATTTTTATTAAAAAATAATGAAAAATCAATATGAAATTTTTTAAAAAAAACTTAAAAAAACTGATATCAGCTCCTAAACTTTAGTTTAGCATCTTTTGGAAAAGGTGGAGAGAGAGAGAGAGAGAGAGAGAGAGAGAGAGCAACTACGATTTGTTGTTATAAAAATTATTAATAATGATAAATAAAAAGGTTGATACACTTAAAATTATATATTATTTTTAATAAAAGGGTGCCTTTTTGAATTTTGTATTCTTGAATTAAAATAACAGTATCAATTCCTATATCTTAACCTAAGAGTATATATTGAATTTGCTTGGTTGGTTGACTATATTTTTTTAATATCAACAAAGCATAAAAAATGACTAAGAAAACTAAATAACTTGGTAGAAAGATTTTATACAAAGAGATATATTTGTTAACGAGAAATAAGAAAAAATAAAAAAAAGGGTTTCATTTTGTTTGGGAGACTTTACACCATGCATGCTACTCTTAGTTTTGTTTTGTAACATCTCAATGTTGTTTTAAGACATATAATTATATATTTTCATAACTTGGATACATAGTAATATTTCATATAATTGTTATATTTTTTCTATTCGCATATTTCATTTCGTGCACACGAAAAAATTTCTGTAATTTGGTGTCATTTTGTGTTCAGATTTTATATACACGATTTAATATCATATCATTTTCGTTCAAGACCCTAAAGTACATGACATGAATGTACAAAATGATTTGTCAGGTCTATATTTATTTCTTCTTATATATGTAAGAAAAATATACTCACTGTTAAAGGAAAATGAATTTCATGTTATTTAACCCAAAATCTGAATTACAAGAACACATATATAATAATATGATTATGTGTTTATATATTACACACTTGATTTCAATTTTATGGACAGTAGCTTATTTCAACAAGTTAGCCCAATTAAAAAAAGATAGGTGATACTCATTTTCATATATCTTATTTTAAGAATAAAAGAAAACTAAAATTTATTATTCCATGTTTTACTTAGAAAAAAATAAAAAAACCAAAATATAAACTTCCAAACTGAAAATGCACATTTTAAGTTATCTTTACAAATAAGCTAAGGGTAATAACCATAAAATCTAACAATTATATGTTACTCCAATAGCACGATATATTGAATTTGTTTGGTTAGTTGATAATTTTTTTTTATAGTAAATCAATAAAAGGACATATAATTTGTAAAAATGATATTGAACAATCACATAGCAAACTAGATTAGATGAAAGTTTCTATTGTTATAACTACGTTCGTTTCATATATCTTGCACAGTAGATATCCTTTCTCATATCGCTGGAATATGCAACCTTTTTTTGATAGACAGTCTAATGATTTATTGGAGTCGTGAGGATTAAGTTTCTACATTATATCCTTATATATAATAAGCGTAAGAGGGATCTTATCCATATTTTTGGTTTGGTCACTGTACTACCAAAATAATCTCAACCGTCGAATCTAATATTTTTAAAAATAGACGATCAAGATTATATAATATTAAAAAAAATTATAATCAAAAAATGATATCATTAAAAAAAAGAAATTATAATCTAAAAAGGAAATCATTAAAAAAAGGTTGTATTGGATTTGAATTTTTTTTAAAAAGAAAATTATAATACGAAAAGGACATACACCTTATATATAATAAGCGTAAGAGGGATCTTATACATAATTTTGGTCACTATACTACCAAAATAATCTTAACCGTCAAATTTAATATTTTTAAAAATAGACGATCAACATTACATCATATTAAAAGAGAAAGTTATAATCAAAATAAGATATAATTAGAAACGGTTGCATTAGAAGTGAATTTTAGAAAGAAAATTATAATCTAAAAAGGATATAATCAAAAAAGGTTGTATTAGAATTGATTTTTTTTTTAAAAAAACTATAATTTGAAAAGGATATAATTAAAAAAGGTTGTATTAGAATTAAATTTTATTTATTTTTTATTAGTATTAAAAAATTCATATTTACTATTTGGACTCTATCTTGAGATCTAAAAAATATATTTGGATGATTTACAATCCACACAAACCTCATAAAATTATCTTTAAATTAGTGATAATTTAATAATTATTATTAAAATGGAAACACTCAGAATCTCAAGAGAAATTTTAATTATGAATTTTTGCATTTATCCTATTCAATGTAGAAGATCTACATTGATAATGCTACTCAATGCAAAAAACGTAATTATACATTATTTAAATTATTGACATACACTTTTTCGTATTAGAAAATTATAATCTGAAAAGGATATGTCTTAGAACTGAATTTTATTAATTTTTTTGTTAGTATTAAAAAAAATCATATTTATTCTTTGGGTTCTATCTTAAGATCTAGAAATTAGATTCGGGTGATTTTACAATTCACACGAAACACATAAAATTATTTTTAATTTACTAATGATTTAATAATTATTATTAAAATGAAACACTCAGAATCTCAAGAAAAAATTTAATTACGAATTTTTGCATTAATTCTATTCGGTGTAGAACAACAACATTGATAATGCTATTCAATGTAAAAAACTTAATTATATATTATTTAAATCACTGACATACACCTTTTTGTATTTCAATATAGATACACTTTTTAGTTTATAACATATTAAAATATAAAATATTTTTGTATGCTAGATCCAACGGTTTTCATCTATTTATTTTAAGATTTAACTATTCTTATTTATTTTGTCGTGTAGAGGACCAGACTACCGATCAAAGTTTTGGACAAAATCTCTCATACACTTATTATTAAAATTGTATTTAGATGTTAGTAGAACTACATTCAAATAATAACAATGGTATTTTTGATTATCAAAATGAATTATATGTAGAATTCATAAATCGAAAAGAGAATTCAACGTAAAATATCGCCAATTTCTTCTCTATATTGTTTCTGCGTAGGTTTAATTAGAAAATAATTGTTAAATCATAACTAAGTTAAAGATTATTTTGTTAATTTCACTTGGGCTGTAAAATCATAAAAATCAAATTTTAAGAATTCAAGATAGAATACAAATATTAAATCGAATGTGTAAAATCTTATAAATATCAATTATTTAATAACAATTTGATATGTAAATTAATAACATATAAAATTTAAAAAATTAATATAATTATAGATATTAAAAAAGAAGCCGTGCGTTGCACGGGTTATAAGATAGTATTTTTAATATGTAATCGAAAAATTAATCATGATCATACAAATATTTTCAATAAATTAATATAATAAAAATTTTAAGGATTCGATATTTAATAAATATACCGAATTCTCAGAATATGGGTGAAAAACTGTTAACATGATATATAGAAATATTCTCCAACAAAGAGAGAAATAAAATGAAAGCTAAATTTTAAAAAAATAATAAAAAGGAATTTTGAACTTTTCAACAGGGGTTGTATTTGTTTTGATGATTGGTTCATAATATTAATATTAATTCAATTGGTATGAATTCACGGATAAGTAATTTTATACTTATGTTAATTAACATTCCAAATATATATATATATTTTTCTAAATAAAAATTAAAATAATATATTTATATTTATTTATTAATACAATTTATCGATCGGTGCGTAGCACGGGTAGAACGCTAGTGTAGGTTCATCTTTATCTCCAAAATACATATATACATTCCTTTATTTATATTGACAAAAGCAATCAGGCAAATTTTATTTTCATACATTATAACATCTATAAATTACTACTCTTTAAATAAATAACCTCTCTCAAATAATATTTTTCTCTTGTACCAACTTCGTTCAGTTATTTTTTAAAAATCTATGTATTATATTACATATATGATCTTAATGATATCATAAATTAATAAATCTATGCATCATAAAAAAAATTCTATTACATTTTTGTAAAACATGATAATATGATTATCTATTTTTTCCTTAATATTTAATCTACCTTAAACATCTCGAACCTTCTTTATTGTATCCAAAAGTCCGTGGATGGTGCTTTCGAATTACATTTAAAAGTTGCTAAACATCTTTGATGTGATAAATGTGTGTAACGGGTTCCTAAAATGTGGAATCATTTTCAATATCATCTTCGACATTATTTAAAAATGATATTTACAATTGTTTTTAGCTAAATACGTGTCACTTTCACTTGGATAATCAAACTAACTATTGAAATCCATTTTATTACGATAAACTAGAACATCAATCATAACTTTGAGTTCGTAAATGGATTTTTTAGAATTGTACATTCATGTAAATTGCTTAAAACTTCATTTGTCGAACGAATTTTACAATGTTAAAATTAATTTATCAAAAATTCACCATAAATTAATAATTACTAATTTATCAAATAAATTAATTTTTTATATATTTATTACATTACATATATTTATTTTTATTATGCATAGTAAGTGCGGGTAGAATTCTATGAACAATTGAAAAATAAAGGGATTGGGAAGAAAATTGATTCCCTTCCAAATTGGCTTATACTAATTTTTTTTTGTCCATTCACTTCTTCGATTTAAAAATGGTATTATTGAGATCGAACATAAGTAAAAAAAATATTTTTTTTTTGAGTTAAGTATATATTGTTTAGTTTAATTGAAGTGTACACGTTATATTTTTCATTAATTATGTGTTGTTTGAAAATATTTGTGAAAATACGGTTTACAACCAAATGCAATTTTATTTTTACAATTTGAAACCAGTTGCAACTTATTTTACATATTTTTGAACATTTTTTGAAGTTAATTTTTATTGTATTTGAGATTGCATTAGATTGCAAGATCGTATTTTTGCTAAATTTTTTAAAAATCTTACTTTAAAAAAATTCAGATATTTCAAAAAATCTCAAAATATTATTTTTGTTGGGTCCCAAACATAAGGACACTTTTCACTTTTGGTTTCTTTTGTAAAATTAAGTTTAAAAAAATAAGCAAGAAAGATTAATACAAATCAAAAGCACATAACCAAAAATAATGATCATACTTCCATAATCTCCGACTAATGGCTTCAAATTACCTTCAATTACCGAGTTCATTGGATCTGAAATAAAGTTAAACTTAGAATATTAATTACTATAATACTAAGTTATCATTCTTTTTACTTCGAATCAACAATTTTGTATGCAAAATCTAATTACTTGAATAAAGGATGAAACTTAGCTAAATTTAGGAAGATATTTAAGTTACTTTTTATCGTATGTGGTAAATTATAGCAATACGTTATAAATAAGATCCCGCAATTATAACACAGTACCTAGAGCGATGACAATGACGTATAACGGTAATATGATGTATAACGGTCGTACATGATAAATGAGACATTATATTCACAACAAAAATCTTAGTTTTACACACGTTAAATAATCATTATACATTTACATTAAGTTATAACGATTATATGTGATAAGTAACGGCAGACGTAATAAACAAGACCCGCATTCCTTGGACAAACCCTAATTTTACACACTTTATGTAACTACTCGTACATTAAAATATAATAATTGCATGTCATATACATGTACCCTTTAAATCAAAAAAGTAAAATATAGTAGAACCCTCTTGATTGATCGATTAATTTAAGTAAAAGAATATCAGTTTAAAGTGCTAAAAATATCTAACAATTGGTTCACATAACATAAGAGTGGATCTGATATTATCATGTTGGAAAAATCGGTAGATACCTACCTAGCCCACCTTTTGTATTAGGATTTATAGGTTTGCATTCCTCATAATTTTCTTCATTTTTTTAACCTTTCATTTTCTGAGAAAATGCTTAAAATGACACAAAAATGGGATTGGATGTCCAAAATAGTACTTCCTGAAAAACTGGCCCCCAGGGGCACTTTCCTAACGCATTTAAAAGTTGCGTTATGCGGTAACGCATGTCTAACATGCGTTATAACTCATTCAGTGCATGCGTTATGGTGGTAACGCAAATGCGTCATGCGTTATGGGCGTAACGCATCACGCACTTGCGTTACCACCATAACGCACGTTTTTCTTGTGTTTTGACCGTTGACTCAGTTGACAGTTGTGAACAAGGCATGAGTAACGCATATTGTACATGCGTGATGGAGGTAACGTAGACGCTATATGCGTTATACGTGTGCCATGTGAGGGCTAGGTTTTCTGTAAGTACTATTTTGGGCATTTTTCCTCCAATTTGTGCATTTTGGCCTTAAACCTTCATTTTCTAAACTCTTGTTGTATATATGTATTTGTGTGTGCATATATTTGTTGCATATAGTCACCATTTATGGTTTATCAATCTAGAGTTCTTTAAATAAAAATGGATGTCAATATTATGTTTTACAATTAGAATAAAACGAGAACTCTTCCATTATCTATGATGTGCTACTTTGAAATCCCTTCATGTAATGAATTGAAATCATATATGATAATTGAATATATCAAATAAACGCGGTACGTAAATAAAGTAACATTCATAAGGAACAAAAGCATAAAACTTCATATTAGACTAAAATAATCTTGTGTACAAACATTCGGTTGTCATAAATCATAATACAATTCATAATATCAAAGATCGACAAATCCATTCCAAATTATAAAGCACAATAACTTTAAGTTTAGTCGTATAATTAAACTTTATAAATACAAAAATTTAAGGAATTTTTGAAAACCCACATTTTTAAAAGCCACAAATTAGATGATTAAACATATCTTTTAGTTGCATTATATTATTGTTTCTAATCATGGCTTGTTTTGTTAAAATTTTTAATAGTTCAATATATTTATTCCCTAATTCTGTACAAATATGTTTTAAAATACGATTTCTGAACATAGTTATTACGTTTTTCTAAGTAATCTATAAGACGACTTAATCATACATAATCGTCAAGATATACCAAAAAAAAGTGTGTGATCTATATTTATCACTAATTGTAATAGAACTATTTTTGTTGTTGTAAGTATTTACAAAATTGCTGTTATCAAATCAATTTAAGCTTTTTTTGAAAACCCTGTATTCCTTATATTTTTTTTGTCTTAAAAAATATATAAAGCAAATAATAAAAATAATTAACCACACAAAATATCTTAATCCTCATTTTGAGCCTATACAACACACACATACACACACTCGCGTGTGTATAAATAACACCCAAACACCCCCTTCGCACAACTCAATTTCACATTCATCATATCATACCATCACTCACAAAAACCCTAGCAAAATGTCCTGCGGGTTCTTCGGGGTTAAATCTCTCACTTCCACTTCAATTCACTCTTTTCTCTATCTAATTAACAACGATATGTGACATATACATACACACTTATGTGTATCTATCTTCAATTGACTCAGATCTTTGTGTTTGAGCTGTTTTTGATTGTTTGTTATTGTTTTTAGGGCACGTCGGCTGATCAGGACACTCGGTTCTCCAACAAGCAAGCTAAGCTCATGAAATCGCAGAAGTTTGCTCCTGAATTGGAGAATTTGGTTTGTTTTCGTGATGAATTGTGTTGAATTTATGTGTGTGTGGTTGTGAATTTTGATTTGGTTTACGTGTTTGTGTGTAGGTGGATATTACGAAAGTTAAGATGGATGTTATGAAGCCGTGGATTGCTAATCGAGTTACGGAGTTGCTTGGGTTCGAGGATGAAGTGCTTATCAATTTTATTTACGGGCTTCTCGAAGGGAAGGTAATTCAATTCTTTCAAGACTTTAGCGGAATGTGAATTGATTGTGTTTTGTGTTATGTGCAAGTGTTGAGTTATGTGGTTATTAGACTTTAGCGGATTGGGAATTGATTGTGTTTTTTTTGTTATGTGCAAGTGTTGGTTTACGTGGTTATAAGACTTTAGTGGATTGAGAATTAATTGTGCTCTTTGTTATGTGCAAGTGTTGATTTATGTGGTTATTAGACTTTAGTGGTATGAGAATTAACAAGTTTTTTGTTATGTGCAAGTGTTGATTTATGTGGTTTATATGTGATTGTTTTTATTGATTATATGTATTAGAAGCAAATGTTTAATGTGAATGCGTGAGTAAATTTTGTTTACGTGGTTCGCGGGAAAAATGTTACGGATATATGTTTATTCACATTTGCTGTGTTTATTCACATTTGCCCTAAAAGAGTCTGTTTGTATTGATTGTTTAGTAAGCAAATATGTGGTTCATATGCGTGGGTTAATTTTGTTTACGTGGTGCACGGGAAAATGTAACGGATATATATATATTCACAGTTTTCTGAAAATGGTTTGTCTATAATGAATGTGTAGTAGAAACAAATATGTAATTATACATGTGTCTTAATTTTGCTTACCTGGTCAGACGGATATGCATATATTTGCATTTTCCCTGTAATATCTCTTTTTATTGAATATGTATTATTTGTAAAAGTGTTAGTTGATTTTGTAAACATGGTGTGCGGGAAAAATGTAATGGATATTCATATATTCATATGTTACCAAAAATAGTCTGTTTCTATTGAATATGTTAATTTTGTATACTTGGTGTGCGGGAAAAATGGATTGGATATGTGAATATTCACATTTACCCTAAATTAATCTGTTCATATTGATTAGTTTGATAGAGACAAATATGTACTAATAGTGTTGGTTAATTCTGTGTACATGTTCGTGGGGGAAATTGTAACAGATACACATGCATTAACATTTTTTCTCAAATAGTATTTTATTGAATATGTAAAAGCAAAAATATTTGAAATGTAAATGCGTGGGTTATTTTATTTGCATGTTGCGCAGGAAAAATGTAACGTATATACTATGTTCTTATTTTCCCTAAGGTAGTTGGTTTTTTAATGGGTCCCGTTCCCTGTGTTGCAGGTTGTTAATGGGAAGGAAATACAAATTCAACTGACTGGGTTTATGGAAAAAAATACTGGGAAATTTATGAAAGAGCTATGGACCCTCCTCCTCAGTGCAGAGAGGAATGCGAGTGGTGTTCCTCAACAGTTCTTAGATGCTAAAGAAGAGGAAGTTAAGAAGAAGAAGGTGCCACAATTTTCGTTAGCTATCTTACTGTTCAAATTTGTAATCGCTTACCTGCTGATCCTTATTATCGTATAATTAATCTCTGTAGGCGGATTCAGACCAGGAAACACATGAAATTCAAAAACGGAAAGAGAAGGAGGCTCGGGAACGTGAGCAAGAGAAAGTGGCTAAGATGGTAACTATTCTTTCCTTGAAGTAGCGAGGTTATGCTGTAGTTTTTTTTTGTTTTAATTTCAGTGCGTTTGATGACATTCAGCTAGCTTCTGCAATTTTTTGGGTTCATGTCCTTTATCTCAAAATACTGTAGGACGGCAAGGTTGATAACTCTGTGAGAGCTGATAACGATGCATTGAACACCACCTCGAGGCAGCGTCAGCCTATGGACTCCAGTACACAGCTGTCAGCAGATGAAAAAGAAGCAAATGGGAGGAATGGTTCAAGGGGAAGAATCAGGTTAGGTGGATACATGTTTTTACTTATTGTCTGGTAGAATTATATGCTTGTATTTTCCTCTCAACTGCTATTGATTGCTCTCGGTATCTTGTCTGTGCATGTGTACATATTTAATCTACCCATGCATGACATTAACATTCAGGGTTGCATGTATTTGCTGCTCTACTAAGTACTATAACTAGATGTTGGGGTTTGGAAAAAAAAATCTCTACTAAAATTTTCAATTCAGCTGGGGGCCTTGGTTAGCCCCCTCTGGTTTTACCCTTGATGATATTCCAAAAATGCTTGTGCAAAAGTTAATAAATCGGTAATGTGTTCAGTAAACACTGATGTTATACTACATTAAAAGAGCATGAAGTTTATCATTAATCACTTTCCACCTAGAGACTGGTATTTATTGTTTTATTTTGATTCTGTTTCTTTATTTTATGCGACTCAAATAGTCCACTATCACTGTATGTATAGAGTTTGAAGCAATGACTTAATGTCGTCAGCCTAGGTTTTGGAGTGATATACCATTTAGGGAAGCTTTGTTATCAAGTTTTATCTTATGGAGGTAATTGATGATTCATTGTTTTTGAATAATGTTTTGATATAAGAAAATTATAATTAATGAGAACAAAGATGAATTAATTAGTTGTTTTTAAAGAGATCAAGGTTCAATTATAGATGAGTACAAACGTTAAAAGAAAAAAAGTTAATATTATTTGGTTAAAAAAATCCATATTCTAAAAATTTAACTCTATAAAGAATTTATTTATTATTGAATAAATATTTAGGAATTCCTAATTTTTTTTATAAACATCTTGGATATCGCATACCACTAAAGTCTCGGGTAATGATCAACACCTGGATTGTTAACCGAGACCCAAACTCGTGGGACGACCCAGAGGAGTTTAAGCCATCTAGGTTTCTGAAAGAGAGTATACGGGGGAGGGGGTTGGTCTTGATTGCGAGGATTGTATGGTATAATATTAAATTATATCAGTCAATTAATTATATTATATACTAAAAAAATGTATTGGTTAATTCGTGGTTAACTTGTATGTTGTTAATATTTTGGAAAAAATTTAATAGAAGGAAAGTTGAAGAATGAACATGTTCAAAAATTGAGGAATGGCCTCTAATTGAAATAATTCCTTTTCTCTGATTGGTTAATTGCATGTGGTTAATATTTTGGTTAAAATTTAATGAAAGGAAAGTTGAAGAATGAACATTATTGGTCTAAAATTTAGGAATGACCTTTGATTGGTCCTTAAATAATTCCTCTTTTCTGATTGGTTAACTGCATACTGTGGTAGACTCAGGTATTATAATAAAAGATATGAGATTTAAGAAAAGATTCTAAATATTTTTATTGCTTATTTTTACAAAATGATCTCATGCCTACATTTCAATGTTATCATTTAAATTTAAAATTAAATTTAAAATTATTAACTAAAAATCAAAAAAGATTTTTACATAATTTTCGAACTTTTCAATTGAGATTTAAAAAGAGATTTCTAAAATTTATTAGATTCAAAAATAATTTCTTAAAGTCTATAAGATTCAAAGAGAGTTCACAAGATTTAAAAAATAGATTAATAAAATTTATTAGATTTAAAAATAGATTTCTAAAGTTTATAATAAATTTTAAAAGAATAGGAAAATTGTTTCGTGAAGATACTCGACTTTGTGCATGATAAATAGAGTGATTGATAAATATATATATGTAGACATTGTTTTTGTGAAGATCCTCGATTTTGTGCACGATAAATTTAGCGATTGATAAATATATACACGCAAACATATCAAGATCAACAAACACATATACAATGATAAAATAAACAGAATATATTATATATATTATATATATATAGAATATATTTTATATATTATATATAAAAAGAATATAGAATATATAAATAGAATATATTATATATATATATATAGAATATATTTTATATATTATATATAAATATATTAATTGGTTGTATACAATTAAGCTAGGGTTCTGTATTAATTAATTGTACTTTATGATTGAGTAGTAATACATCTAGTGCTTTTTGTTGACACAGATGGGTTGACAGAGAAGAAACAGCCGAGGGTGATCATATGCTGGTGCCCGCTATTCCTGCAGGTGTTTCAGGAACGGCATTAGCAGCTTCACTTCTTCGAGACGGATGGAGTGTATGTTACCTCCTTTTTCTTTTTTTCTTTTTTCATTTCCTTTTTATGTTTTATATAAGAATTTCTTTAGGGGATGATGTTTGTGGTTTTGCCACTGTGACGCAAACCTCTTTTTTTTATGTTTATTCTGATTTGCTACTTTTACCACCTGTAGCTAGCCAAATTGTATGCCAAGTACCAAGAAGCTGTTGATGCTTTACGGCACGAAGAACTGTGTCGTAAGGATGCAGAGGAAATAATGGAGCAGGTACAGTCAATCGTTTTTATTATTTCCAGGCTTATTCCTGTATTATTGTTTATCTGTTCATTGTTGATATAAGATCTTATGCAAGCTTCACTCAAGTATTATTTTCTTTATTTTTGTTACATAGGTCCTATATAAGATTGAAGAGAAAACTCCTCTAATCTTGGATGAGCGGGGTATGTGCTTATATGTAATTGAGTTTTTTTTTAATGAGCTTCCTGTCTGGTTGATTGAATTTATTCAATTTGTTGTATCATTAAGGGCTATTTTTCTGTCCTTGCCAAAGTGAATTGGCTGTTCAAACAAACTTCAATTTGAAACATGAACAAATCTATTGCCTATGTTTGAAAGCACACATTTATTTATGTGACTTCATGTTTTATAAGTGTACAGCATCATTGGGACTGTTCAATTATGCAACTGGTTTCATAATTTTGCAGCGGAACATAAGAGATTGATGGAGGCATACTCCGCAGCTTTGCAGCATTCCCAGTCAGAACAAACTAGTTTACAGAAAACAATCCTGGATTTGAAGGTTTGTTGCTGTTTTAGCTCTGCTCTTTCACCCAAATAAATATGTTTTGTGCTCATGCATGTTATTTCAGGTGGATTTGAGGAGGCATGAGCACGATTTTGATGTTTCACAGAAACAAGTTGTTGACCTTAAGAAACAGGTTATCTTTTGTAGTTGTAGCTGTTCTTCAGTTTGATTTATCAGTAGTTTCTTTTTGTGAACAAGTTTCAGTGTTTTCAGGAATGGTCTAGCTTCAGCTGTATATTCCAATGCCAACTTTTTCTTCGTTCATGAAAGCTATTTCATTAATAGCACGTACTGTTAATTTCGTACTGGCATGGTTGAATGTGATTTGTTTTGCATCTGTAACCTGTGATGCTCGGACTCTCCGAAAAGCCCAGCCGTACCAGTGTCCATAGGACACGACACTGACACTGACACTTGGATCCGGATCCAAATGTCATCCAGAGATCCGACTCTTCATTTCAGACAACATATCTTTAATCTCAATGACCTATCTTTAATTTCGATAACCTATATCTCCTATATCTAAGAGAAAGAGAGGAATAAGAAAATATATGAAGTAACAGAGGTGAAATTCATGTAAAAGAAGAAATGAAGCAACTCTTGCCTTAATTTGTGCAATTGTTTGTTATGCAGTATAATCAAATGATAGTTATTTATTTATTAAAACTATCATGTTAATTAAAAATAATATTTGCAGTGTCCAAATCCAAGTGTCGGATCCTTATAAAACGTGTCCCCGAATCTTTATTTTTGTAGTTAGAAAGATCTGACACTTCAATTTGAGTCCGTGTCGGATCCTTCTAAAAGTGTCTGAGCATCATAGTCTGTAACTATGGTTAATTGCTGGAGTAAACTGTAACTGGATTCAATATTTGTTGAACTGAATACCCAGTTGCGTAGCCTCGTTCGCTGGCAATCAGACCAGATTGAGAACAGAGAAGCAGAGCTGAAGGTTCCTTCTAACATTTGTCAATTGCATCTTTTTCAATTTTGACAGGTGGCTTTGTATAAAAAACTGTATGTGGATGAACAGAAACATCACTCTTCATCTCCTAGCTCACCAGAAAGTCGAAGGAATTTCGTCAGGCTTCTACAGGAAAGCTCAGCTGCAAGAAAAGCTCATGAGCTGGCATCTGCACAGGTGATGCGTCTTGAAGAAGACATGGCTAAACTAAGAATGGAGCGAGACAAAATGGGTTTAGAAGCAAAATTTGCACAGGAAAAACTTCATGGATCTAATGAAGAGTTCCAACACCAGGTGGGCATTCTGTCTTTACTTCTGTACATTCTGTCTTTACTTTTGTACATTCCTGTTTGTTTGCAACCTGTTTATCTTCACTGTTTTCCTATGACAGAGAGCTGATAGAAATGACCTAATTTCAAAAAATGTCGAGTTACGACGACTGTAGCAACAGAATGTGCGTGAAAGTTCAGATTCTATGAGGGTTGCTGAAGAACTTTCAAAAAAGCTGTCTATGGAGGTGAGATTTATTTTCATTTCGTTGCTGATATATGTTGAAGGAAATATTGTTACTTGACCAAGTTAAATTTTTTTGTCATACTAATTACTGTTTATTATTTCACTATTAACGAAATAGATTGCATGCAGGTATCTGTTTTGAAACAAGAAAAGGAAATTTTAATCACCTCTGAAAAGAGAGCTTCAGATGAAGTTGGTAGTTTGTCAAAGAGGGTTCATCGATTACAGGTTTCCCTATAAAATTTGTAACATGGCTTGTAGGTGTGTATTCCTTATTTATTGACAAGTCATTTTATTGTGTAGGCTACTCTGGAAGCAATTCAAAGGACAGAAGAAGTTCGCGAGGTAGTCCTCTTTTTGGTACATAATTTTTTATGTCAACTTTTTACTTGTATAATTTTAGTAACTTCTCTTGGATCTGTAGGAGGCCAGAGCCACCGAGAGGAGAATTCAAGAGGAATATATTAAACGTATTGAGGTGATGTATTTTTTTTTATTATTAGTGCTTGTATTGGATATCTTTTTAAAGTTTCTTTTGGCAGAAGCTATTTTTTCTATTGTAAGCCACTAACCTATGTAATCAATCTCACTTTTAGCTTAAGTAACAAACGTAGAGATGTAATATATGCAGAAAGAATGGGCTGAGGCAAAGAAAGATCTCCAGCAGGAGCGGGATAGTGCTCGCACCTTGAGACTTGAAAGACAAGGTTTAAGTAGTGCCATGAAACAAATGGAAGAGATGGGGAAAGAATTATCAAATGCTTTGCATGCTGTAGCTACAGCTGAGTCAAAGGTTGCTGTTGCCGAGGTTTGGAGATTTTTTGTGGTAATTTTGTCTTTTACTATTCTTTTCTGAAATCTCGTGATTTTCACTTTAAGTACATTTTGAATGCAGGCTCGGCTTTTTGATCTGGAGAAAACATCACAAGCTCTGGCATCACTACAAAAGGAGGCATCAGACCTCCGCAATGTCGCAAACTTGCTCAAGGCCGAAAAGGTATCTTTCCTGTCTGTAGTAGCTAAAGTAATCTAAAATTTTGAAAACCAAATTTAGAATCTCATCTTCACATTAACTTCTTATTATCAGCTAAAGGTAAAGGGTAAGGATTCTCAGTTACAAGAAATCCAGAGATCCATTTCGGAGAAGGTAGAAAGGATATTCCACTTGGAGCAAGAAGTAGGAAGATGCAGAGCGGAACTAGTTGTCAGAGAGGGGCGAGTAAATGGACTCCTGAAAGTTGAGGTACTCTAGACCAGCCACCTGACCACAATTAAGTTGCTGTCATTACGTCCTAACATGTTCATGATGAGTAATCAATTAAGCTTTGTCCAAGCAGTTAGAGGACAAAGCTTTGTTCTCATTGTTCAAGTCTTCATTATACTTGCATAAATTCTCAAACGCCCGCTGCATAATATTTAACAAAGATAAAAAAACAAACATTAATCAAGAATCTAAAATTCACAAACTATGAGTTTGCATCATAGACAACATGCAGATCTGTCACTAAGAAGAGAATGCAACAACTTAATTGTGGTCAGGTGGCTGGTCTAGAGTACCTCAACTTTCAGGAGTCCATTTACTCGCCCCTCTCTGACAACTAGTTCCGCTCTGCATCTTCCTACTTCTTGCCTCAAGTCCTGCATGTTAACAGCTTCGCATATAATATTTCAAGCACCTGGCATCCCTTCAGCAGAAGAAAGAGAGAGGCGGGATCGGTTGGCCTACAATCTGGTGGGACTTGAAGAGGAACCAAACAATGGTGGAAAGCCTCTGTTTTCTCTGAATGTTGATACTCAGACCCAACCTGCTACTCGGAAACGATCTACCTCTGAACTGGCAGGACCTCTACAAAAGAAGTCCAAAGGCCAATACTCTATTGAGGGTCAAGATACTGAGGTTGAGCAGGAGGAACCTGATCCGGCAGCTGTGGACGTTGAACAAATTGCTACAGTTTTAGATTCTGGTTAGAGAACTTCGAGTAGTACTGCTGTAACTGGTGTCACAGACCATGGGTGCATTGTTTTTCTTTTTAATATTGTGTTTCATTACTATTAATTTTTGAAAAGACATTTAAATCATGGTTAGAGAACTTCGAGTAGTACTGCTGTAACTGGTGTCACAGACCATGGGTGCATTGTTTTTCTTTTTAATATTGTGATTCATTACTACTATTAATTTTTGAAAAGACATTTAAATCATGGTTGCTTTTGTTTCAGTTAAATTTTAAATCATTTCTAACTAATATGCTGCATACAAGTTCTCTCCCCCTTCCCTTGTATTTTCCTTTAAAAAGTTATGATGTACCATTTTCCTTTAATTTTTAAAGTTATGATGGTTGCCTTGTATGTTTCATTTCTAACTAATCATCAAAGTGTTTGTTATTTGATTATTATTACGTTGGCAAATTGTGTTTTTGGATTTGTTTTTTTAACTGGTCTTTGTTAAAGTAGCTTGGTAATTGTCTTGAATCAGGGAAACGAAAACCAGCTGTTGTGAATGGCACAAGCTGAAAAGGTGGAACAGTAAGATTTTGTTGAATTTTTTCCTTGTACATTCTGTTTGTAATGTTGTACCGGGCCTTCTAAATTCTAATCTGCCTTTAAAGTGCTTTTTGATTGCGATTTTTTATTTGTTTTCAAATTTTGTTGTTGGATGTATTCGCTTATTGTATCTGTAATAAAAAAGTTCTGTAAATTATGCTGTTCTTAAATCAGAGAGGTGAAATTGGAAGAATCTAAAAGCTGCTCATGAAGGAATTGCACATTGTAAGGTAACTCTAATTTCTCATTCTTATTCTCTAGTTAGCTGTGATAAATAGCGCACCAGACTCCTAGGTTTGCTTTTGAGTAGAGTGTCTTTTCAGTGCCAGTAGAGTGGCTGATTATAAAGGACTACTGGTCTTGTTTTTGCAATCTATAATGTGTTACTACTAGAATATATGTTTATGCTGAGTTGATCACCTGGCATATGGCAAGTAGTCTATTCTGCTTCTTTTGTACTCGATTATTTTGAAATATAATTTGCTACAACTGACTAGATATGAAGTGTAACGTGACCATATATATATATATATATATATATATATATATATATATATATATATATATTGGGAATGTATAGGATCAAATAAGATTATTTATACTATCAAGTACAGTATAAAGCATTCATTTGTTTCATTGATTCACCTTTCAGGTATGAGGAAGTTCTGTGAGCTAATACGGGTATCCTTGAAGTATGATGGTCGATGGATACTCTGTAGGTTTGAAAAACGAACATTTTTGCTGCTGTTAATTTCCAACTTATGCTATACTTTAGTTTTGGTATATAAATATTAATGATTTGTAAGATGTTGGACTGATTACAACTACAACTTACTAAATGTTCCCGAGTTATATATATGATGCTGGTTGGTACTTTTTGCTAAATGTGCCTATGATATCCATTAATTATTTTTTGGTATTCTAGTACATATTCGTTAGACTTGGTGATTTCGTTTCGCATGTTAAGTAGCTGTCTGTTTAAGTAGAAGTTATTTTCTACCAAACTTTGATATTTTAATGCATGACAACTATAACTTCATTTTAAGAGGACCTGTTGTATTTTGTAAGGGCTTAATGATCCTATAGTTAACTATAGGAGAATTTCCTACAGTTAACCACTGAAATAAAGACACATCACATACTTTCCTAAATAAAAAGACACATCATTAATGCCCCTGCGGGGCCCTTATAAATAAAAGGTAACAATCACATAATTTTAAAAGTTAACTTTAGGAAATTCTCCTAAAGTTAACTGTAGGAACATTTTTCTCATTTTGTAATGCAATTTTTTGAAGA
Organism: Saposhnikovia divaricata; assembly: GCA_036435485.1. Taxonomy (NCBI): domain Eukaryota; kingdom Viridiplantae; phylum Streptophyta; class Magnoliopsida; order Apiales; family Apiaceae; genus Saposhnikovia; species Saposhnikovia divaricata. The sequence goes on from CM071599.1 coordinate 214,560,280, forward strand.
CTTTCACTGTTGAGCAAACGTTTAAAAAAAGTGTAAAATTTAAATGTGATAAACTTTGATTTCAAAGTGAAGGGAAGGCTCTTGGTTTTTCTTTGACAGTTATTTCCTATCTACTTGTGTTTAAAAAAAGTTCTGTTATGCTATATTTTTACACTACTCATATGCCTAGCCCTTTCTATTTACATTAATATATGTAAATATAAAGTAATACCATGTTTTTTTCACTCTTAATAACAATGATATTATATAAAATTCGAATATAAATAATCACCAAAGCGTTGTCGTCTTCCAGTGTCATGACTCATGATACGAGAAGTCTATTAATTATGATTAATACACTTTATGGTCATTTTTGTTTCTAGGGTTTATAATTTCGGGATAATAATCGGGTATAGTAGTCTCCTTTTAAATTATAATTTTTTAAATTATTTTATTCTATGTTTGTTTTAAAGTATTAAATTGAGGATTGTATTATAATTTTTGTAAGAAATTTATTGGTCCATTATTTTTTTTAAAATTTCTTATGTTTATTTTATAAGAGATTACTGTGAATTGATTATACTTAAAAAAATAATTTGGGAGAGGATTAAATAATATCTTCTCCAATCAACTATTTAGGGAGGATTTTAATTCGATTTCTTATCCAACTAAGGGATTATCCCAACCAAATAGGATTCCTATTTCAAATAAATTTTTTTAATAAATTATAATTTTATCTCCTAATTAATATTATAAAACAAACATGACTTATATGCTTTTAAAAAAAAATTGTACTTCAAAAGAAAAAATGTGAAACAAACATGACCTCTATGCTTGCTTAGAGAAAAAAAAACCATGACTTGCATCACTACATGCTTAGTTATGCACCCTGATGATTACGAGCTGGGCTGTAATAACCGTAAATCCTAGAATAAATATTTTCATTCGATATTTAAATTTTATTTAAGAGCGATGCACTAATATATTTAATTAGTGCGTTTTTGTGAGATTTTAAGATTTTATTTATTTATAGGTGAATAAATATTATATTATATCTATTTATTTATATTTATTTGTATTTGTTAAAATTAGGAAATTTAGGAATATTAGATTTTTTTTATTTTTAGTCGAATTTATTTTCGGAAGCGAAATTAGAGCCTCGTTTTAATTGACCGGCATGGAAGGTAAGGATTAAATATTATTAATGGTGGTTAAATTCAAAAGAAAACAGCAATGATTTTCACAAAACCCGGAACTTGTTTTCAGGGCACATTCTTTTGTCCCCACGTTTTTGTTCCCTAAAATGACATAAACATACTACCACTTACTTCTTTATATTGGTACAAAACAGGACACCAATAAAAACACCACTCTCTTGTTTTCTTTCATCTGTAACCAAAACACACAGCTCTTGTCTTTCTTTTCACCCAAAATCTTTGTCTCTTTTTGTTTAACCAAAATCTCTACCCATATATTTACATACACACCGAACAAAAACAATAACACAATACACTCTTGTCTTTTCTTCTTACCCAAAACCTCTGTTCAATATTTATACCTAAACACGAACCGTATAACACCCAGGTAGTTTGCTTTATTCTTTTCTTTCGTTATTTGTTTGCCGATTTCTGGTACTCGACTGTTGTGTGATCTGTTTTGATCGATTACTAGTATTACTTGTGTTTTTTTTCGAATGGCTCTAGTAATTGGATTTGTGTTGTGATTTGTGAAATTTGTGTTATTAATGGTGACTTTGACGGGGAGAGGGAATGGAGAGATAAGGAGAGGAGGCGGAGAGAATTTTGGTTTGGGTTGTATTGGTGAGAGAGACGGGGGGAACAAGAGAGATTGTAGTGTTGGTGTTGGGTTTTGTTGAGATGATTGTTGGAATTGCCGGAGGTATAAGGTAGGAGGAAGAAGGAGAATTGATGGTGAGTGTTGTTTTCGGTTGGATGTGGTGGTGTAGTGTTTGGTAACCGGAAAAAAAAAGAGAGGTCCGGCGGGGAGAGATTAGGTGAGATTGGGGAGAGTTGTGAGATGAGAGATTGTTTGGGGTGGTGTTGAATCGGTAGGGAGAAGGAAGAGATGAAAGAGAGAGAGAGAGAGAGAGAGAGAGAGAGAGAGAGAGAGAGAGAGAGACTGGGAGAGAGTCGAAGGGAGAGATGCAGGGGAGGGAAGAAAACAGGTGGGGCCCACGTGTGGGTCCCACACCGAGGTGTAATTGTTGTTAAATATATTAAAATATTAACGTAGATGTTCGGGTTTATAATCGGGATTCTTGTTAAACGAATAAAACGGGATTCAATAAATTTTGTTAAAAATGGAATATTAATTAATTTGGTTTGTAATTAATAATTTATTTAAATTGGTTTAGTTAATTAATTAAATAAGATTTTAGATGTAATTTAGAATTTATTATTTATTAATTAAATAAGTGATATTATGTGATTTTGATAATAAATTAGATATTTGCAATAAAAAGGGGTTAATAAAATGGGCTAATTATTAGTTTGTTAAAAAAAGAAGTTATTTTGTGATTTTGGACGAAAATTAGAGATTTAATAAATTGTTGATGAAAAGAAGAATATTTGTGAAATAAATAGAATAAAATATGTTTTATTTTGGAAAAGCTGTTATTAATATTTTCAGATTATTTTATAATCCGGATCGAGTCAGATTTAATTTAGAGATTTAAAATTTGTTTTATTAAAGAGTTTAGTAAATTAGAATTTGTGAGATTTCTTAAAAATTAGAATTCTTTGATAATTAGTTTAAAAATGAGAATAATAAATATGGATTTAAATTGAATAAAAACGGATGTTTGAATTTTTCATTTTGAGTAAGAATTTAGTTTTCCAGATATTAAAAATATGATATATTCTCCAGATTTAATTCCTGTGTTAGGAGAAATATTTATTTATTCCGGAATTTATTTCTGTTATTTATTCCGGAGATTTTATGAGATATTATATTATTATCGATTAGATTATCGGATCGGGAGTATTTTATTCTGAAGAATCGCTCACGTATTTCTGGTTGCTATTTTTAGAAAATAATTCTCGAGACGTAGATCGACGCCAAGTTCACGGGTAGAGTATATATTTTAGCTTCATTCATTTGTACTTCGAGATCGAGGCAAGTTCGTTCTTACCCTAACTTTTGGAAACTGTGAATTTCTGTTCGTGTTATTTAAATCCTTAATTATTTTTGAGATATTATATATTGAGATTATCTGTTGTTCTATATGATACAATAATTTCTTTTGAGAATTATTTCTGGTTAAATATTATTATATTGTCAAGTTAGTTTATTTGAGAATTATAATCCCTATAAGCGTAGAAACAATTTAATTGATATCGGGTCGATCTCATTAATTCGAGACGACTATTATTTTAATTCAGTGAAACTAATCTCATTCGTCCGAGATAGTTAAATTTATTCTTTTCGATTGAATTTATTGTACGAATTCAATCGTTATTTATTGATTATCTTTTAGTTAGTTCCTCGTTCGAACTAACCGATAGGAGTTTAAAATTATAATTGTTAGAGATTTTTATTCGTCGATCAAGTGAAAAATATTCTATCTAAACGTTCATCAATGTTGAGTATTATAAATATTGAGAAGTACTATTTGTTCAGTACGACTCCCAATTACTTTAATCTTGGGACTATTCTCATAGATTCGAGATAGTCGATTTTATTGTCAAGGTTTGGCATTTTGTTCATGTCAACCGATAAATTATTATTGAGAATTTACATCAGTCTATTGTTCGGATTGGTGGTAAAATCGAGTCATACTGGCAGTCCGCCAGATTTGTAAATATTTTCTGAAAAGAGTTATCTCAAGTTATCTGTACCCCAAATATTCGGGAATTCTGTATTCTACTGGTCAATTTTGGGCAAGAGGCCCTTTATAGAGAAAGAGAGACTCGTGTACCGTTTTACGGACCCGAGAATATTTAGGCATTCGTTGCCTTGGTTGAATTGATAACCATTATGATGCTAGCATTCATACATATATATTATAGTTGATATCGTATTGTAGCCGTGATCGGGCGAAGTGCGGTGTCATCGGAGGCCGGTATTCTTGGTTTGTTAGTTGATCGCCCCACCGAGATACGGAGAGGTGGAAGACCAGTTCATTCTTAAATCATGAGTTATCAGAGTTATAACAAATGAGTTATCGAGTATTCTGTTTCAAGATGAGTAATGAGTCTTTTGAGTACTTTGTTTTGAGATGAGTTTGAACCTTTCAAGTATGATATTTTCGAGATGAATTTGAGTCAAATCTTATTATGATTTTCAATATTAAAAATTTGGAGTACTTATTTCGGTAAACCTTATTATATTTATATACCGAGCGAGAAGAGAACTTGCTGAGCACTATAGTTGCTCATTCTTGCTTTACAACATTTTGTTCAGCTGTCAAGACGGAAGGAGGCGAGACGTCCAGCCAGGGCTATAAAGGCAAGGGGAAAGCGCAAGATTATGGCGTCAATAATTAGAAGATCCAGATAGAATCTTTATATTTCTACTGTTGTGAACTTTTGTAATATATTAATTCGAGATGTATCAAGTGTTTCGTATTATGCTGTGAAGACGATCTTGGATCTGCGGAGTGGGACATTTTATGCTCCGTTGTATTATATATTTTGCTTTGTTATTGCGTAACTTGTGCTACAGGATATTGAGACAATGTGACGACCCGGGTCCCTTGTTAGGGTGGATTTGGGGGCGTCACAAAGTTGGTATCAGAGCATTAGTTATATTTTTAGGAATCGTATGAGCCTTGGAGTATAACCGATGCGAGAATTTAGAGATATAATACGAACCTAGAACTATAACTCGACGTGAGAATTTAGAGATATGTTACGATGTTGAGATTTTGGCACTAAGCGCCTTACGCCGTTATATATATTTATAGGCATATCTAGTCGATTGAAACCTGACCGAGATTTTTCGTACTTTTGTAGATGTCTACTTCTAGACCAGCTGATTTTCGTTCTACCCAAGATAGATCTCCTACACCTTACCCGCATGGACCCCTAGTTCCCAATTAATTTAAGATAGGATGCCTAATTTCCCATTATAAATGAGATCGGATGATACCTTACAGAGTTTCCACATTTTGTAAATGTTGTCAATACCTTTACCGGAGTCTACGAGTGTCACTTTTATTCTAAAATCGATAGTCGATCCTAAGAGCTTATTGTGTGCTAGGAAATCGTTCCTTAAGTAACTTCCTTAACAATGATTATCGGTGATTTTTATCATTCGAATTTACTCAGGCAATATCTATCCTGTTTAAAAAGACCTATATTGTTCAAAGGTTCATTTACAGAGCGTCATGTACTTCTCTAAATATAAAACTCTTTCATATCCCTTCCTATATTTGTCACCCTTTGTGATACTGAGATGAACAACCCTACTTATACAGGGGAAGACTGTCTGTCTCTGTGATAGAAGTCTGGTGGGACGCCACCATTTGTACTGTTGTTTGTTAATTAGAGTACCAAAGGCTGGCCACCTTGTGTACTATGACGGTTGTCCTAATGATACATGCAACAAAACAAATGTTCGATGATCATAATGATCTCTCAGCTAATCCTTTCATAAAAGATTCTCACCATCAAGAATTGAGTGTGCACATGTGTTGTTTAACATCTATTCCTTATGAATTATCTCTATTCAATGTTCTTATGGATCCTATAATGATTGGGGCCTAAGAATTCTAAAAGTGGTATACGAAAATTTGAAAGTGATGAAACTTCTCTTCCAGAAATGGAAATTTCAACAACTCAAGTCGGAGTGACAATTTCTAAATAGAAATAGACCTGATGCCCAGCCTGTTGGGTAGTAACCTTTATTATCTCTACTAGACTAGTATGTGGGTTAGATACTTTTACGATGTACTTATTATCAGCGACCAGTTTGTATTCAGTACCATGACCTGGACTTTACCGAAAAAGATGCCACCAAAGAGAGGAAGACCCGCAAGAAATCCTCGTCCTCAACCCGAGGTGAATCCAGAGACTGAGGTTCCACCTCAGAACCAAGTTCCAAACCCGGAACCACAACTCGCTCGAGATCCTAACCAAGAAAATAACCCGATGAGTCTACTTATGAACTTTCTTATTCAGCATACCCAGAACCCTCAGCCTCAGCCGTACCAAAATGTAGGAGGGAATCCACCTCCAACTCAACTGACCCAAACTACTGTGAGTTTCAAATCATTTAAATCCTTGAGTCCACCTGAGTTTAAAGGTACCACTAACCCAGTGGAAGCTAGAATCTGGTTACGTGAAATAGAGAAGACCTTTGAGATAGTGGGAGTGAAAAAGGATAAGAAGACGGTATTTGCAGCTTATATGTTGAAAGGTGAAGCTAATTATTGGTGGGAAGCGAAGAGAGCCATGGAAGGTGATGCGATTATACCATGGGCTAGATTTACAATGTTGTTTCTAGAGAGGTATTTCCCCAAATATCTGGAGAACCAGATGGAGATAAAGTTTTTAGAGCTCAAGCAAGAAACGATGACTGTTGCAGACTACGAGGCCAAGTTTACAGAACTCTCGAGGTTTGTACCCTATCATGTAGACACTGAAGAGAAGAGAGCAAAACGCTTTCAACAAGGATTGAAACCATGGATTCAAAATCGCGTTGCAGTATTTGAGATCACCAATTATGCAACTTTAGTTCAGAAAGCGGCGATAGTGGAAAGTGGAAGTGAACTATACCCGAAAGATGGAAATAAGAGGAAGTTCCAGAGCAGTGGAAGTAATTTTGCGAGGAGATTTGATAATCGGAGTGATAAGAAACCGTTTGTGAAAAGGGAAGATAAAAGTGCTGATACAAGAAGGTTTGGGAACTTTGACACCAGAGGAAGCAATCAGAGGATCGGACAGCCACAGACAGTTAATGTGATGCAAGGAAGACCACCTTTGCCAGAATGCAAGACATGTGGGAAGAAACACCCCGGACCCTGTCATCTAGCGACCGTGAATTGTTATAACTGTGGACAGAAGGGTCATTATGCTTCTAGTTGCAAGGATAAATCTGTCACCTGCTTCAACTGTGGAAGGAAAGGTCACGTGTCCCGAGAATGCCGACAACCTGCGAAGGAAAATCCGGTGCCTCGACTCACAGCACCTCCCAGCAACAAGCCAACCGCGAGAACCTTCAACATGACAGTAAGAGATGCCATTGATAACAGCAATGTGATCACAGGTACGCTTCTAGTAAATTCTGAGGATGCGTGTGTTCTAGTTGATTCTGGAGCTACCAAATCTTTTATTTCTGAGAACTTCATGAATAAGTTGAATCTTGAGTCTGTGTCCATAAAAGAAATTTTGAACATAGAAGTAATTAATCAGGAAGTTATACCAGTGAATCGATTGTGTCCGAATTATTCCATAGAGATACATGGGCAACGTTTTGATGCAGACCTCATTCCTTTTAAGTTAGGGGAATTTGACGTAATCCTAGGGATGGATTGGTTATCACGTTATGATGCGCTAATAGATTGTCGCCGTAAGAAGGTCAGCTTAAGTGGACCTAACGGTATAAGTATTTCATTTCGCGGACGGAAACCGACTAAGGATTTCCTGTCAATAATTCAAGCCAAAAGATTACTTCGGCAAGGATGTCAAGCCTATCTAGCTTATGTGATAGATACCGAGAAACAGACCCCTATGATCGAGGAGGTCCCTGTAGTTACCCAGTTTAGAGACGTTTTTCCCGACGAGTTACCTGGAATTAGACCAGATCGAGAGATAGAGTTTACGATTGATCTGGAACCAGGAACCGCACCAATCTCAAAGGCGCCGTACAGAATGGCACCAATAGAAATGAAGGAATTGGCAACACAGCTGCAAGAGTTACTTGACAAAGGTGTAATTAGACCAAGTGTATCCCCGTGGGGAGCTCCAGTATTGTTCGTGAAGAAGAAGGACAGAACTATGCGATTATGTATTGATTACCGTGAACTGAACAAGATGACTATCAAGAATGGGTACCCTCTACCTCGGATCGACGATTTGTTTGACCAACTTAAGGGAGCTATATATTTTTCGAAGATCGATTTGAGATCCGGCTATCATCAACTAAAGATCAAGCCTGAGGATATTCCTAAGACTGCCTTTAGGACCCGATATGGACATTACGAGTTCCTAGTCATGTCTTTTGGATTGACGAATGCGCCAGCTGCTTTTATGGATTTAATGAATCGTGTGTTCAAGAGGTACTTGGATAAGTTCGTAATTGTATTTATTGATGACATCTTGATATACTCGAAGTCTCTTGAGGAACATGCTGAACACCTCCGTTTGGTTTTGGAAGCATTGAGAAAGGAAAAGTTATATGCAAAGTTTTCAAAGTGTGAATTCTGGCTAAAAGAAGTTCAATTTTTGGGACACATTGTAAGCGGCGAAGGGATTTCTGTAGACCCCGCAAAGATAGAAGCCGTAGCAGATTGGGATAGACCCAAGACTCCAACCGAAGTTAGAAGTTTCCTTGGATTGGCCGGATACTACCGTAGATTCGTGAAGGATTTCTCAAAGATAGCTACGCCACTGACTCGACTTACCAGAAAGAGTGAAAAGTTCGAATGGACCCCCAAATGCGAAGAAAGCTTTCAAGAGTTGAAGAAGAGATTGACTACTGCCCCGGTGTTGACCTTACCTGATGAGAAAGGCGATTTCGTAATTTTCAGCGACGCTTCTCACAAGGGTTTAGGATGTGTCTTGATGCAACACGGAAAAGTAATAGCTTACGCCTCTCGGCAATTGAAGGAGTATGAGTCCCGTTACCGTACTCACGATTTGGAACTTGCTGCTATTGTTTTCGCACTCAAGATTTGGAGACATTACCTTTACGGAGAGAAATGCGAGATTTACACGGATCACAAGAGCTTAAAGTATATATTCACGCAGAAGGAATTAAACATGAGACAGAGAAGATGGTTAGAATTGATCAAGGACTATGACTGCTCGATAAACTACCACCCAGGGAAGGCTAATGTTGTAGCTGATGCATTAAGTAGAAAGGAGAGACTTAACCTGTTGATAACCTCAGAAGAATTGGTCAGAGAATTTGAGAAAATGGAATTGGAAGTCAAGATCCCAGTCCAAAACAATGAAAGAGTTTACAGCATTCAGTTTCAACCGGAGTTACTCGAGAAGATTCGCCGTTGTCAAGAACAAGTAATGGAAGAAAGAAAATCAGAGTTGACCGGAGAAGAAATTCTAAGTTCAAAAGATGAAAAGGGAATTAAGCGATTTGCATCGAGAATATGGATTCCTAATGTTACAGAGTTGAAGGAGGAAATTATGAGCGAAGCGCATAACTCGAGATATTCCATTCACCCAGGGAGCACAAAAATGTATCAAGACATCAAGTTGAATTATTGGTGGCCCAACATGAAGAGGGAGATTGCAGAGTGGGTAAGTAAGTGTTTGACATGTCAGAAAGTGAAGGCAGAACATCAACGACCAAGTGGACTTCTACAACCTTTAGAGATACCAGAGTGGAAATGGGAGCATATTACCATGGATTTTGTCGTAGGATTGCCCCGAACTAGAGCCAGCCATGATGCTATTTGGGTTATTATCTACCGACTCACTAAATCTGCGCATTTCCTACCAATTAGTGATAAGTATTCCGTTGAGAGATTGGTGAACATATACCTAAAGGAGATTGTAGTTCGTCACGGAGTACCTGTTTCAATTGTATCTGATAGAGATGCCCGTTTTACTTCTCGGTCTTGGAAAAGTTTTCAAGAATGTCTTGGCACAAAGTTAAATCTGAGCACTACATGTCATCTACAGATCGACGAATAAAGTGAAAGGACAATATTTAAACCTCGGAAAAGCACGAGAGCAACCTCATTTCTTTCCTCTTCGTAATATTAAGATTTTGTGCACTTGATTTCAAAGAAAATTGGGATGATCATTTGCCCCTAATTGAGTTTTCTTACAATAATAGTTATCACTCCAGCATAGGTATGGCACCATATGAGGCATTCGAAGTGGAAGGTAAAGCGATACTGAAAATTTCACCTTGGAAGGGAAATATGAGATTTAGAAAGAAAAGCAAGTTGAGTCCCAGATATATAGGACCTTTTTAGATTCTTAAGAAGATATGACCACTAGCTTACCAGTTGGCCCTACCTCCAGACCTCCAGCATATTCATGATGTGTTTCATGTTTCTGCATTAAGAGAATACCATTCTGATTTCAGACATGTTATAACCTACGAACCAGTGGAAATTCGTCCAGATTTGACCTACGAAGAAAAGCCAGTAGAGATCCTAGATTTCAAAGTGCAAGAGTTAAGAACTAAGAAAGTGAATTTAGTGAAAGTACTTTGGAGAAACCACCAAGTTGAGGAAGCCACGTGGGAATTAGAAAACGAGATGCGGAATAAATATCCTGAATTGTTTAGTGCATAGTTTTGATTCCGAGGACGGAATCCTATAAGGGGGGAAGACTGTAATAACCGTAAATCCTAGAATAAATATTTCCATTCGATATTTAAATTTTATTTAAGAGCGATGCACTAATATATTTAATTAGTGCGTTTTTGTGAGATTTTAAGATTTTATTATTTTTAGGTGAATAAATATTATATTATATCTATTTATTTATATTTATTTGTATTTGTTAAAATTAGGAAATTTAGGAATATTAGATTTTTTTATTTTTAGTCGAATTTATTTTCGGAAGCGAAATTAGAGCCTCGTTTTAATTGACCGGCATGGAAGGTATGGATTAAATATTATTAATGGTGGTTAAATTCAAAAGAAAACAGCAATGATTTTCACAAAACCCGGAACTTATTTTCAGGGCACATTCTTTTGTCCCCACGTTTTTGTTCCCTAAAATGACATAAACATACTACCACTTACTTCTTTATATTGGTACAAAACAGGACACCAATAAAAACACCACTCTCTTGTTTTCTTTCATCTGTAACCAAAACACACAGCTCTTGTCTTTCTTTTCACCCAAAATCTTTGTCTCTTTTTGTTTAACCAAAATCTCTACCCATATATTTACATACACACCGAACAAAAACAATAACACAATACACTCTTGTCTTTTCTTCTTACCCAAAACCTCTGTTCAATATTTATACCTAAACACGAACCGTATAACACCCAGGTAGTTTGCTTTATTCTTTTCTTTCGTTATTTGTTTGCCGATTTCTGGTACTCGACTGTTGTGTGATCTGTTTTGGTCGATTACTAGTATTACTTGTGTTTTTTTTCGAATGGCTCTAGTAATTGGATTTGTGTTGTGATTTGTGAAATTTGTGTTATTAATGGTGACTTTGACGGGGAGAGGGAATGGAGAGATAAGGAGAGGAGGCGGAGAGAATTTTGGTTTGGGTTGTGTTGGTGAGAGAGACGGGGGGGAACAAGAGAGATTGTAGTGTTGGTGTTGGGTTTTGTTGAGATGATTGTTGGAATTGCCGGAGGTATAAGGTAGGAGGAAGAAGGAGAATTGATGGTGAGTGTTGTTTTCGGTTGGATGTGGTGGTGTGGTGTTTGGTAACCGGAAAAAAAAATAGAGGTCCGGCGGGGAGAGATTAGGTGAGATTGGGGAGAGTTGTGAGATGAGAGATTGTTTGGGGTGGTGTTGAATCGGTAGGGAGAAGGGAGAGATGAAAGAGAGAGAGAGAGAGAGAGAGAGAGAGAGAGAGAGAGAGAGACTGGGAAAGAGTCGAAGGGAGAGATGCAGGGGAGGGAAGAAAACAGGTGGGGCCCACACGGTGGGACCCACACCGAGGTGTAATTGTTGTTAAATATATTAAAATATTAACGTAGATGTTCGGGTTTATAATCGGGATTCTTGTTAAACGAATAAAACGAGATTCAATAAATTTTGTTAAAAATGGAATATTAATTAATTTGGTTTGTAATTAATAATTTATTTAAATTGGTTTAGTTAATTAATTAAATAAGATTTTAGATGTAATTTAGAATTTATTATTTATTAATTAAATAAGTGATATTATGTGATTTTGATAATAAATTAGATATTTGCAATAAAAAGGGGTTAATAAAATGGGTTAATTATTAGTTTGTTAAAAAAAGAAGTTATTTTGTGATTTTGGACGAAAATTAGAGATTTAATAAATTGTTGATGAAAAGAAGAATATTTGTGAAATAAATAGAATAAAATATGTTTTATTTTGGAAAAGCTGTTATTAATATTTTCAGATTATTTTATAATCCGGATCGAGTCAGATTTAATTTAGAGATTTAAAATTTGTTTTATTAAAGAGTTTAGTAAATTAGAATTTGTGAGATTTCTTAAAAATTAGAATTCTTTGATAATTAGTTTAAAAATGAGAATAATAAATATGGATTTAAATTGAATAAAAACGGATGTTTGAATTTTTCATTTTGAGTAAGAATTTAGTTTTCCAGATATTAAAAATATGATATATTCTCCAGATTTAATTCCTGTGTTAGGAGAAATATTTATTTATTCCGGAATTTATTTCTGTTATTTATTCCGGAGATTTTATGAGATATTATATTATTATCGATTAGATTATCGGATCGGGAGTATTTTATTCTGAAGAATCGCTCACGTATTTCTGGTTGCTATTTTTAGAAAATAATTCTCGAGACGTAGATCGACGCCAAGTTCACGGGTAGAGTATATATTTTAGCTTCATTCATTCGTACTTCGAGATCGAGGCAAGTTCGTTCTTACCCTAACTTTTGGAAACTGTGAATTTCTGTTCGTGTTATTTAAATCCTTAATTATTTTTGAGATATTATATATTGAGATTATCTGTTGTTCTATATGATACAATAATTTCTTTTGAGAATTATTTCTGGTTAAATATTATTATATTGTCAAGTTAGTTTATTTGAGAATTATAATCCCTATAAGCGTAGAAACAATTTAATTGATATCGGGTCGATCTCATTAATTCGAGACGACTATTATTTTAATTCAGTGAAACTAATCTCATTCGTCCGAGATAGTTAAATTTATTCTTTTCGATTGAATTTATTGTACGAATTCAATCGTTATTTATTGATTATCTTTTAGTTAGTTCCTCGTTCGAACTAACCGATAGGAGTTTAAAATTATAATTGTTAGAGATTTTTATTCGTCGATCAAGTGAAAAATATTCTATCTAAACGTTCATCAATGTTGAGTATTATAAATATTGAGAAGTACTATTTGTTCAGTACGACTCCCAATTACTTTAATCTTGGGACTATTCTCATAGATTCGAGATAGTCGATTTTATTGTCAAGGTTTGGCATTTTGTTCATGTCAACCGATAAATTATTATTGAGAATTTACATCAGTCTATTGTTCGGATTGGTGGTAAAATCGAGTCATACTGGCAGTCCGCCAGATTTGTAAATATTTTCTGAAAAGAGTTATCTCAAGTTATCTGTACCCCAAATATTCGGGAATTCTGTATTCTACTGGTCAATTTTGGGCAAGAGGCCCTTTATAGAGAAAGAGAGACTCGTGTACCGTTTTACGGACCCGAGAATATTTAGGCATTCGTTGCCTTGGTTGAATTGATAACCATTATGATGCTAGCATTCATACATATATATTATAGTTGATATCGTATTGTAGCCGTGATCGGGCGAAGTGCGGTGTCATCGGAGGCCGGTATTCTTGGTTGGTTAGTTGATCGCCCCACCGAGATACGGAGAGGTGGAAGACCAGTTCATTCTTAAATCATGAGTTATCAGAGTTATAACAAATGAGTTATCGAGTATTCTGTTTCAAGATGAGTAATGAGTCTTTTGAGTACTTTGTTTTGAGATGAGTTTGAACCTTTCAAGTATGATATTTTCGAGATGAATTTGAGTCAAATCTTATTATGATTTTCAATATTAAAAATTTGGAGTACTTATTTCGGTAAACCTTATTATATTTATATACCGAGCGAGAAGAGAACTTGCTGAGCACTATAGTTGCTCATTCTTGCTTTACAACATTTTGTTCAGCTGTCAAGACGGAAGGAGGCGAGACGTCCAGCCAGGGCTATAAAGGCAAGGGGAAAGCGCAAGGTTATGGCGTCAATAATTAGAAGATCCAGATAGAATCTTTATATTTCTACTGTTGTGAACTTTTGTAATATATTAATTCGAGATGTATCAAGTGTTTCGTATTATGCTGTGAAGACGATCTTGGATCTGCGGAGTGGGACATTTTATGCTCCGTTGTATTATATATTTTGCTTTGTTATTGCGTAACTTGTGCTACAGGATATTGAGACAATGTGACGACCCGGGTCCCCAGTTAGGGTGGATTTGGGGGCGTCACATGGGCCAACCAAATCAACTTCTTCGCATGCATCGGTGTTTATAAATCGTATCAAATCGTAAAAATCGTATGTATCGCATCAATTGTATCATAATATATGATTTTATTTTTTGTGGTGCAATTGCAATTTCAAATTTTGACAAATCATGTGATGCGATGCGGGTTGCGGTTTTAGAAGATGGTATTGTATTAAAATTTTTAAAGACTTCTAATGATTTTAATAGTCATGAGGTATTCAATTCAAACATTTAAAGAGTCTTTAAAAGTATGGTGTTATTTAATTAAAATTTTTAAAAAGTATTTAAAAGTAGGATGATATTCAATTTAGACGGTTATAAATTCTTTATAAGTATCATGTTATTCATAAAGTCAATGACTTTTAATGAGAATGACTTTTAATGGCTTTTAATAAATATTATAACTACATTCCTTGAAAAAAAAAAGTCATGAGTTTTTTTGATAAGAATTGACATGACTTCTAATAACTTTATAAAAATTATCTTGAATAATATTGTTTCATTTGCTGTTAACAATTTTTTTTTAAATTTTTTGTCGCTTTTCTTCTCTTTCTTCCTCTTCTTCCATATCTTTTTCTTCCTCTTCTTGGTTTTCAATTTCCATATATTCATTTTAGTTAACGATATTGTTGAGGGTACAATCTTCTGCAATTTTGTAAAACTAGATCATAACACACAAAGTAAATAAGAATCCATCAAACATTATAGTAATTCATGGGCTTCTAAAAATGTGCTTGCAAAAATTCACACAAAACACCAATAAAATTAGCTTTGCATCATAAAAATATTGCTGACTAATAACATAGCTCTGCATCATAATTAGCTATGAATAGTGACAGATATATAATTCTTAGATAAAAATATGCAATGAATATGCACGGATTTTTTTGATATGTAACAAATTTTACTCTATGTTATAAATATATTTTTATATAATCATTATTTAAAATATTTTATTTTAATTATAATATTAATAATTAAATATAAATTTAATTAATGATATACATGGTTTAAAACTTATATTATAAAATTTTAAAACAAATATGTCGTTGATAGAATTCGAACCTTGAATATAATATATTTAATCATTAGATCTAACGATTTGATTTTTTATTAAAAATCTAATGGTCATTCGTAACATACGGATTTTTATTATATTTTGTTAGTGATTAGAAAATATGATGTGATATTTTTGGTTATATATTAAATATTGCTAGATATAATATGATTGAAAGATATAATATGATTGATGTTTTTAGGTGTTTATAAAAGGTAATATCTTCAACTAAAAGTAAATGTGAAAAAGACAATCGACTAATTACCATAATTATATTATGTTATTATTTATTTTAGTATAGATATTATATATATTTTTCCTTATAATAAATGTTAAATAAGTAAATTCACGAAATACTAAAAAATATATACCAAAAAATAGGTGCCAAATTTTTTAATGTTTCGGATAATGTTTTCTTATTATAAACAACATATACATATTTTTAATATATTTTATTAATAATTAAAAAATACGATGTTATATTATTTGGTATATATTAATTATTGCAAAATTAGTTTTAAATTAAAAAGATAACGTGGTTTAATTCGAAAGGAAATATTAATGATTGAAATATATGATACGATTGATGTTTTTAGGTGTTATAAAAGGTAATATCTTTAATTAAAAGTAAATGGGAATTTTTTTTAATGTTCCGGCTAATGTTTCTTTATTATAAACAATGTATCCATATTTTTAATATATTTTATTAATAATTGAAAAATATGTTGTTATATTTTCAGGTATATATTAATGATTGTAAGAATAGTTTAAAATTAAAAAGGTAACATGTTTTAATTCGAAAGAAAATATTAATGATTGAAAGATATGATACGATTGATTTTTTAGGTGTTAATAAAAGGTAATATCTTCAATTAAAAGTAAATGTGAAAAAAGACAATTGACTACTTACCATTAATTTATATTATGTTATTATTTATTTTATGAGTTTTAATAGTATAGATATCATAATTTTTCTTTACAATGAAGGGTAAATAAGTAAATTCACTACGTACCAAAAAATTGGTACCAAAACTTTTAATGTTTCGGTTTTTATATAATACTAGCTTATAACCCGTGCAACGCATGGCTCCTTTTCTAATATTTATAATTATATTAACTTTTTAATATTTATATGTTATTAATTTACATATCAAATTTTAGTTATATATATATATATATATATATATATATATATATATATATATATATATATATATATATATATATCAATTTAATATTTGTGCTCTATTTTGAATTCTTAAAATTTGATTTGGACGATTTTACAACATCAATTAACAAAATAATTTTTAATTTAGTGATGATTTAACAATTATTTTCAATTAAAACTATGCAAAAAACAAAAAAAGAGAAGAAATTGAAGATTTACGTTGAAAATTCTGTTCGATTTATGAAATCTACTTATATTTCGTTTTGATTATCAAAATACCCTTCTTATTTTTGGAGATAGTTCTACTAACAACCAAATATAGTTTTAATAATAAGTTTAAGAGTGATATTCTCCAAAAATTTGGTAGTCGATAGTCTGGTCTTCAATACGACAAAATAAATAAGAACCGTTAGATCATAAAATAAATAGATGAAAAATGGTGAATCTAGCATAAAAAATATTTTATTTTTTAACATGTAAACTAAAAAGTGTATTTATATTGAAATATGAAAAAGTGTATGCGAATGATTTAAATCATAAAATTTGGTTTTCTACATTTAATAGGATTATCAGTGTAGGTCTTCTACACTGAATAGGATTATCAATGTAGGTCTTTTACACTGAATAGGATTAATGTAAAAATCAGTACTTATATTTTCTCTTGAGATTCTTAGTGTTTCCATTTCGATAATAATTATTAAATCATCACTAAATTAAAGATAATTTTGTGAGCTTCGTGTGGGCCGTAAAATAATTCAAATCTGATTTCTAGATCTCAAGAAAACCAAACCAAACCAAACCAAACATACCCAGTATATCCCGCTCGGAGCAGGGTCTGGGAGGGTGAGATGTACGCAGACCATACCTCTATTTTTTACGATAGAGAGACTGTTTCCGTGGAGACCCCCGGCTTAGTGCGCAACAAAATAGTGTGTGTTCTATACAAAGATGATTATGAATGGGAAAGTACTTAGCCGAACCTGGGCCCATGGCTTGGACCTCATGGGACTTACCTAAGCGGGCATTGCAAACTCCTCTCCTGATATAGGTCGGCTCCGAGCAGCATTCCCTGCCAAAAACTAAACCACAAGTAACAAACAGTCAAACATTAAAAGAAATGATAAAATAAGATCACAGTACTCTAAGACAAAGCTAAACGGGACAACCCAACTCTCAGACTCTCAACAACAGAACCACACCCTAAAAGAGAATCCACGACTCTGATATGTCACCTCCAAGTGGACTTGTCAGCTGTCATGGTCTCGTTAAGGTTTAAGTCCTTCAAATCTAACCTCAGTTGCTCCTCCCAAGTTCTCCTCGGTCTACCTCTCCTTCTCACCCCTACGACCGAAATACTCTCTACCCTCCTCACTGGAGCTGTAGCCTCCCTCCTACGGATGTGGCCGAACCATCTCAATCTCCCTTCCCGAATTTTCGCAGAAATAGGCGCAACTTCTAACTCATTCCGGAAAATCACATTTGGTATTCTATCCAGCATTGTGCGCCCACACGACCAGCGTAACATTCTCATTTCAGCCGCTTCTAACTTGCTCTCCAGCGCCTTCTTCGCCGCCCAACATTCGGAACCATACAACATCGCAGGTCTGATTGCCGCTCTATAGAATTTACCCTTCAATTTTAAAGGGACTTTTTTATCGCACAGCACCCCTGACGTTGCTCTCCATCTTAGCCACCCAGCCTTGATACGATGGGTTACGTCACCCTCCACCTCTCCTTCCTTCTGAATAATAGAACCCAAATACTTGAACTTGTCCGTGCGAGGAACAATCTGATCACCAATCATAACCTCAACCCCTTCCTCGATGGACTCACCACTGAAGTTACACCAGAGATACTCGGTCTTAGACCGGCTCACACGCAGGCCTTGGGATTCCAAATTAGATCTCCATAATTCCAACTTTGCATTCACCTCCCCCCTCGACTCCGCCACTAACACAATGTCATCAGCAAAAAGCATGCACCACGGAATGTCATCTTGGATCCCCCGCGAAATGACATCTAGTATTATAGCAAAAATGAGAGGGCTTAGGGCCGACCCCTGGTGCAGCCCTATTCCAACCGGGAAATAGCAGGTATCACCCACTGGGGTCCTAACGCAAGTCGCAGCTTGAGAGTACATGTCTTGGATCGCCCTAATGTACAATGAAGATACCCCCCTCTCTTCTAGGCTCCTCCAAATAACATCACGTGGGATGCTATCATATGCTTTCTCAAGGTCAATGAACACCATATGCAGGTCCTTACGCCGTTCTGTAAACTTCTCCATTAGGCGGCGGACGAGATGAATAGCCTTTGTCGTCGATCTCCCAGGCATGAAACCAAATTGGTTCTCTGAGATCACTACCATTCTTCTCACCCTGCCTTCCACCACTCTCTCCAAAAGTTTCATAGTATGACTGAGTAGTTTAATACCGCGATAGTTACTACAACTCTGAGCATCACCTTTGTTCTTGAAAAAAGGCACCACAATACTATGCCTCCACTCCGCCGACATCTTAGCATCTCTGAGGAGAATGTTGAACAAATCTGCTAGCCATTGAACACCTACCTCCCCCAGACACATCCACACCTCAATAGGTATCTGGTCCGGGCCAACCGCCTTAGCTTTACCCATCTTAGAAGGGCGCCTTTGACTTCTACCATGCTGATACGCTCACAATCCCCTATAGTTTGGGTTGAATATTGACTAACACCTTGCACCCCTCCTGAAACGCTCCCCCTTGAACCATTGAAAAGCTCAGAAAAATACCGATTCCACTTTTCCTTAATAGCCTCGTCGGTCACTAAAACACGGCCAAAATCATCCTTAACAAACCGAACGTGACCCAGATCGCGTCGCCCTCTCTCCCTCGCTTTCGCCAGTTTAAAGATACCATTAGCTCCTTCCTTGGTGTCTAAACGCTTGTACATCTCCTCGTACGCCTCACTTTTAGCCTTAGCCACTGTCTTCTTTGCCTCTCTTCTCGCCACCTTATAAGCTGCAATCTTCAAGATCCTCTCCTCACCAGCGCTAGTCGATAAAAGTTCCTTAAAGAGCAATTATTTAGCCTTACCTTTCCTTTGAACCTCCTCGTTCCACCACCACGCCTTCTTAAGACCACTGGACCTTCCTCAAGAAACCCCTAACACCTTCACGGCCACATTCCTAATAGCATTGGCCATACTGATCCACATCTGGTTTGCATCACCCCTCCGGATAAAACCACTTTCGCGGAGCAGAGCTTCCTTGAATTCATCCGCCTTCTCACCCTTCAGATCCTTCCAAAGGATCCTAGGTCTAGCTTCCCTTGCCCTATTCACAACACGACTACCCATGGAAAGGTCCATAGCTAGAAGACGGTGTTGTGACGCGCAAGCCTCATTCGGGAACACCTTGCAATCAACGCACGACCTAACATCACGAGTGCGTATAAGAAGGTAGTCGATTTGGGTGTTGTGCCCCTCACTACTGAAAGTGATGAGGTGCTCAGGCCTCTTCTGAAAAAAGAGTTTTCGATTATTAACTCATGAGCACCACCCATGGAAAGGTCCATAGCTAGAAGACGGTGTTGTGACGCGCAAGCCTCATTCGGGAACACCTTGCAATCAACGCACGACCTAACATCACGAGTGCGTATAAGAAGGTAGTCGATTTGGGTGTTGTGCCCCTCACTACTGAAAGTGATGAGGTGCTCAGGCCTCTTCTAAAAAAAAGAGTTTACGATTACTAACTCATGAGCAGTAGCAAACTCCAACAACGCGGAACCTCCGTCATTCCTAATCCCGAAGCCGAAACCCCCATGGGCGCGATGGTAACCATCCACCCGAACACCAATGTGACCATTGAAATCTCCACCCATCACTACAGATTGGTCGACGGGAAAACTTTCGACCAGCTCATCTAAACAAACCCAGAAAGCTTCTTTCTCAAGCTCGCTCAAACCGACCTGTGGAGCATACGCGCATACCACGTTCACCACCTTCTCCCCAACCACCACTCTAACAGACATAATCCTGTCGTAACACCTCTTCACTTCCACGACGTTATCTTTAAGCTCCTTCGATAGCAGAATACCCACCCCATTTCTCGAGTTCGCAAGACCTGAATACCACAATTTATACCCGTTCGCTTCTCTGGACTGAGTCCCCTTCCACATAGTCTCCTGAAAACACGCCACATCCACCTTCCTCTTACGTAGCACATCCACTAGCTCCAAAAACTTACCCGTCAAGGTACCCACATTCAAACTGCCAACTCGAAGACCACGTGGCATCGACCTGCACAAAACAATAGTGTACTATGCTAAAGACTGCACACCAGGTGGTTGCGCAGTAAATACTAAATAAATGACTGACAGCAATATTTGTTTTTTTTTGAAATAATTTTAGAAAAATGAAATTATACCAGACTTCGATTCGTAACACGCCGGTGTGCCTTGCAACTTCGGATGAACTTGATATTCCGGTAAGCTAAACCTGTAAAAACGGTAAAACACACAAATATCTACTAATTTATTGTTAGTTATATGAAACTAAAATGCTAGTGGTGTTATAATGTATTCTTCTGGCGATACGCCGGTCAGGAAAGACCAGCACAGTAGATACTCCTAGTTATGTCACAGACTCGATAACGAACCGAAAAACACTAAAATTCAAACTTCTCC
Organism: Saposhnikovia divaricata; assembly: GCA_036435485.1. NCBI lineage: Eukaryota > Viridiplantae > Streptophyta > Magnoliopsida > Apiales > Apiaceae > Saposhnikovia > Saposhnikovia divaricata. Next base: position 214,581,477 of record CM071599.1, read on the forward strand.
AAAAATTATGGAAAAAATATATGTAAAACTAGGAGAGATTTGACCGATGAAACTATTTTTGTTTTGATTATTAGACCTCAATCAGACCCTAGAAAAATTTTGTAAAGCTTGAAAAACTCGAATATAAGTTGACACCAAATTATGCAAGGTTAGTATCAAAAGATTCGTGGTGACACGATCTACACAACTATGGTGTTGGATTTTCAAATTAGTGTAAAGAGATGTGTGTATGTTATGAGAGAGAGAGAGAGATGGGGTGTTGCGCGCAGAGTGACAGAGAATAAAAAAGACTTCTAGATCTCAAGATAGAGCTCAAATAGTAAAGATGATCCTTTTTTTAATATTAATAAAAAGAATAAAATTCAGTTATATCATTTTTTTTTTGTTATATCCTTTTTATATTATAATTTTCTTTTTAAAATTCAATTCTAACACAAACTTTTTTTTAATTATATCATTTTTAAATTATAATTTTTTTAATATGATATAATCTTGATCGTCTATTTTTAACAATATTAGATTCGACGGTTGAGATTATTTTACTAGTACAGCGACCAAACCAAAATTATGGATAAGATTCGTCTTACGCTTATTATATATAAGGATATAATTATAGATAGATGGGCGTAAGAGAGTTCATGTTGTATGATTGTCAGGGGTAAAATAGTAAAATCAAAATTATAATAATTAGTATTATTTCACTAATAATAATTTTTAGAAGTCCGTCACAAAATTTTTAAATGAGATATACGATAATGTTGTGAGGAGTCGAGGACAAAGAGAATAAAACATTGAGTGGTGGTACTATCTATAGAAAAAAAATATTTGACATCAATAATACCTTAAACCTTATAAAATAACTTATCATTTTCTCCATAAATGAAATGTAAATAGATAAGAAAAAAATATTAGAATAATATATCATTACAACAAAAAGTATAACAATCAGAGTAAATAAAGTATAACAAAATATTCCCTATTCCAAAAATAATTTTTTTACAAAATAGAAATCGATATTTAACTAGAAAGCAAAAAACAAATGTCTTTTAAGATGTACCGAGAAATAAATTGGTAAACTACGACTTTAAAAATGTTAAAAACACATTTGATAATTAGAAAAGACATTTAGATTCATCAAAATTAATTTACCAAAATATATTTCACAAAATAAATGATAATTTTAAATAAATACTAAATTTATTAAATTAAAATTCACAAAAAACTTTAGTATAATGCAAATACAACAAAAATTAACTAAGAAAAAATGTAACACATATAACAAACAAGTTGATTCTAGAAAAAACTAATTAATATAACACAAAATATCATAAACTTGCGGAAAACATTTAATAAACAGAAACAACTAAAATATAATTCAAACATATAAAATATTTTATATCAAAAGAAAATTTCAAAAAAGTTCAAAATACACAGAAAAAACACCTCCCACACTTGAAAATATTCCATAACATAAATTTTAAACGATTTTTAGATAATCACTACTTAATATAAAAATAAAAAAGAAAAATTATACTACCTAACATGTTTCGAATATGTCTAATATAATCTAATACTTTAAAAAGGCGATACCCCGAAATAAAGAAATATTAAAAAATATATTAGGCTAAACGTTATTATATAACTTACAAAGATAACAACAATCACATAAAGGTCCTTGAAGAAAAATATTAACTAATAAATATCATAAAAAATTTACTTATAAGTTAAACAAAACATACACTAAGAAATGTAATGGAAAATCATCTTTTCATTTGGTCATATTATTTTTTCTTGAACAAATGAATTAAATAAATTTCAAAACAATTAATGTACAAAGAATTAAAATATTATACGATATGGAAAACTTTAAATTTAATAAAATATAAATTACAAAAATATAAATTTCATCAACAACAAATTTAAATTAGTTTAATATACATTAAAGTCAATAAAGAAAATAAACAAAGTAAATAATTATCATTATAAATTAACATATCTATATAATTATTTTATTATATATAATTGCAATATATATGTATATATGTACTTATTTTATTATAAGTAAATCATACAATTTAAAATAATAAAAGAATTTTTTTTTAAAAAAATATTCCAATAAAAATGTTAACATTATATTGATAAAACAATCCGTGCATTGTACAGGCATAAAGTTAAATATAAAAATGGATGTAGTTGGATAACACATGGTTAAAATTGGTCAAAACTTTTAAAATCGTTTTTTTTATTAAGAAAAATATGTTAAAATTGACCTTCACCATAATGTTAACTAGTCGGCCACAAAGTAATTATAAGTAATGTTGTTATTATTATTAGTTTATAACCCGGTAATGCAAGACTTTATATATATGTATATTGAGTATGAAATACATAGACAAGAAAATATAGGGGGTGAATGTATTTTTTAAACTTTTCTTGATGTTTTACACTTGAAAGCGTTTGTTTGAAAGTATGAATCAATGTTCTTAATTTTGTAGCTGTAATATTTCGTGCGAAAGTAAAATGCAAAACACAATACTCACTTTAATCTAACGTTTTATAAGATCAAAATGTTGCTACAATCAATGAATACAAATGGTAGTATTCTCAGCTTCTTTTTCTCAAAGAGAAGTCGAATGAATAATCGTTACTATACTTACTTTTTCTTACTGCTAGAGAAGTGAGGTTGTGCACTTGTTGAACATGTGCATACCCTACTTGTTACAAAAGTGATAGACAAAATTACTTTCTAACATGTCTATTCCTTTTTAGTAAACATCCAAACAGCTTGAGATTTGACTTGCTTTAGCTCTGTTCAGATCCACTTCTTTAGCAGCTTGTCTCCTGAACGACTCTCTAAGTTTCTTGTAGTCTTTCCAAAATACTTTACAGTACTGTGGTCCAGAAAGCATTTTGGCTTGTTGCAGGTTTCTGACTTGTATAATTCTTCAGTATTTTGTCTCCAAGATTGTATTCGAGAAGTAACTCAGTTGTTGATTCGAGAACTAGAATTAGCTTGTTCGATAACTCTGAGTTCTCGAATACTGTTGAACTGGCATATCGAATCACTTCTCGAATAATTCTTTTCACCAAGAATCCTTGAGTTATCGAATAATGCATTTTACATATCGAATCTCTAAGATATCGAATAGCTTCCAAGTCCTTGAGATATCGAATTGTAACATTGACTTTGTTGACAATTAGAGAACTCGAATGATGCTTTGACAGTTGACTTCCTGAGTTCTCGAAGAGTGTATTAAACATGTCGAATCCCTGAGTTATCAAATAGAGCATTTGACTTGTTGGCTCTCAGAGATATCGAACAGTGTCTTTAGAGATATCGAATCCTTGACTTGTCGAATGCTAGACTTCTCGAATAGAACAAATACTTCTCGAATTGGTACTTAGGCAAATCTTCATTCTTCAAAATCTAACTGTGTTTATTTTGATATCCTTGTTCTTCAAGTTTGAGGCATGATCTCTTGATTCCATGACTGAATTAACAGTTACACATGTAGAATTTTGGTGCCTATTACAAGTACTAATACAAACAAAAACTCTGCAACTAGAGGTTCCCTCAGTTAAGAGGTCATGTAGGTAATGCATAGCATTACAAACAATTTAGGCTTATTATTAGATGTTTACAGGCATGCCTCTATGACTAACAATCTCCCCCAAAAATTGTGAGTAAGACCATTAATCACAATTTCATGTCTGATAACAATTCTAACATACATAAAGATAAAACTTGAAAAGTACAGGTATGAAATTGATTGAATGGTATGAATGAGATACAAAATGATTCTTAAAGACTGTGAGGAAGTACTAGCCATTTTCCATTGAGTTTATCCTTTGAGCTTTAGCTAGTAAATCATCATATTCCTTCTTTTCCTTTTCTTCATCCTTTCTTGCATTCTCATCCATAGCCTTTATAATATCTGCCATATCATCCAGTTCTTCAAGTAGAATTGAGTCTTTAAAATCTTCAAGTACTGGCTTCAACATATTTGCAGGGTAATGGTTGACGAGGTTTGTAACAGCCCCAGATCCGGGGTCGGGGACCTGGTCGTTACGGTCTCATTTTTCCATAAACTATACTTGAACTTGCATCAAAATCAATTACAGCATGCTATGATCCCACAATAATATCACATCACAAACAACTAGTTATAGTCCCAGAGATGAAATTGAAATAAGGCCCTAATCATAGGATCCAAAAGTTATAAGTTATTACAACCCAAAATGATTACAGCAAAAGTTTAATAGTTTCTTGCCGTTGATTAACATAGGTTATACATATAGATGAGTCGGGTAAACAAAAGCTGCCAGTCTAGCCTGCTGGTTGCTCCTACCTCAGTAATGGAGACCATAATATCAGCGGGCAATCCTATGACTGCCGTCACCTGCTTGCGCCGAGTGCGCCTTGTGCAGGCCATCTGACCTAGCTGTTGTTGTGATATAATAAATAAAGCAAAGGTGAGCAATAGCCCACCAACAATAGTTGTAACTGAACAATAATATATATAACAGTTTGAAAATACCTTTGAAAACCATGTGCCATGCATTTACGAATATAGTGCCAGTATAACGTAAAAGATGAAGTTACAATGTAACTCAAAATATATATTCCGTAAAAATATTTGCTATACAAAAATATAAGCAAGATATCATCATATATCATAAAAGAGGAAATTGTAGGTAAATATTGCAATTCCAGCTTTGAACACTTTTCAACCCTGCCAACACTTTTCGGTCACCCAATCGTAGCTTTCCGATCGGGGTGCTCTCGATAATGTTGTAGTAAATATCCACATTTGGAAGATGAACTAATACTGGAGTTATCACGTGCCAGCTGTCCCAACCTTCGATGATCAGTCATAGGTTGTACAGCCCAATATGGTTTTACTAGTGGTAGAAGGAGAACTGACGTATTTACTTGTCTACCGCCCTCTAGTAACTCCCTGGCCAACGGTTGGGCCTTGTGATGAACCGCGCGACTCGGCCTCTTACACGACTCCTAGTTTAAATAGAATCCATGACTCTGAAACGTAAAGTTCGTCCTCCTTTCCCCAAGAATAATACTTGTTGATAGGACTCCACAAAGTAGTCGTATCTAATTGGAAAGAAAAATTCACCAATAGTTCCCAAGCTGTTGTTTGTTAATGGATATCAACTTGTTCCATCAATCATACCCCTCAATTGTTGAGGAAGTAACAAAAAGACTCATTTTGATGTTTAGAAATCAAGGTGCAAGTGAAAATAATACTTTCAAAAATCTGTGATCGGGCAGTCAATCATAAATAACAGTTCTCAAGTAAGGTTCCCTTATATTTTGGAAGTTTTGAGCGAGCATTAAATCTTCCTATAAGATAGATTTAAGTGGAAAATAAAGTTTTGGGAACCTTCCCTTGACAAAAAAATAATCATAATAAAGATCAGAAATATTTTACATAATATTTGATGGTCAAAAATATTTTTTGAATAAAATAAATCATTTTGAAACCAATTTAAGAGTATTAAATAAATATTCAAATAATATTTATTAACTTATAAATATTTAAAGAATATTTATTAATCAAAAACATTGCTCATAAATAACCCTCGAATGAATATATAAAAATATTCATTAAAATAAATAAATCCTTGAATGAATAATCAAAGTAATAATTAATAAATAATTCAAACCTTAAATAAATATTCAAAAATAATATTCATTTAATAAATAAAACTCAAATGAATATTCAAAATAATGTTCATTAAAGAAATAATGGAAAAACATTTATCTACTATTTTCCTCAGAAAATAATTACAAGATATACAGAAATACCGACTCCCGATCTATATTTAAAGAATGCAAATCATATGCCCTTCATTAGGGGTCTTAGCAAAACATCCGGCTTATAACTAATATATCTTATATCTAGCTTATAACCCCATATCAAATCGTAAAACAAGTATCACAATATACTTTGAAAACAAGTATGCATACTATGGCATATGTATAACAGAAAACATATATATTATCACAACAACAGTTTCAAAAGGTTTGAAAACTTGCCTGGTAATCCTGTTTGGGTAGTGTGTCTCGGGGTAGTCCGGTGATCTATAAATAGTCAAAATATCCGAGATTAATCACTTAACACTTAGAAAGACTAAGTATGTACTTTACTTAAACTAAACACATTTTTCGATTAACTCGTTAGGCACCTCCTAACATAACCTTTATTAATATCGTTTTTTGTTCGTTATCAAGCCATGTCATTATACTTACACTTGGTAGGTACATAAGTCGTATAAGTTCTAAGGTCGGTCGTTTACTCGAAAAGATTATACCTCGGAGACTAATATTTTCGCAAGAACTTAATTTTCAACTTAATCGAATTAGAACAATTGATTTTGGAGGATTTTGGATTTTAAACTAATTAATTACTAAATGGAAATCTAATTAACTTGTTAAAATTAAATTATTCTAAATTATTCTATAATTTTAAAAATTCTAAATTCAAATTTAATCTAAATTTTAAATTATTCTAAAAATTCTAAATTACTCTAAAATTATTCTAAAAAATTATTCTAAAAATTCTAAATTCGAATTAGAAAATAAGTTTTATTTTTTTTAAGAAAATAATTACAAAAAAATTAAAAAAAAAATCGACATGAATTATTCGTAAATTTGATAATCCAAAAACGATTAAATTAACAATCCAAACAGCAATCCAAACTCAGCAAAATTTCAAATAAAACTCAGACCCAGTCGAAACAGTAAGGGGTGGCAATTTCAGACACGACCCGAAACCCGATTCTAACCCGACCCAACCCGTAATCCGATTTACTGAGATAAAACCCGAAAGTGACCCGAAAATGATCTGGTCTATCCAACAATGACCTGAAAGTGACCCGATTTTAGATTTTCATTCGTTTATGCTTAGATATTTAATTTAATTCAATTTTAAGTAATTTTATCTTGACCCGAAATTGACCCGTTTACAAACACGAACACGACCCGAAACACGAAATTGGCACCCCTCATTTGACTCAGGAAGAAAAGCCAGAAATTATAAGAAAATGAAACCAACTGAATATGCGAAATGAAATCAACAACCCAGCAAATATTCACACATTAATTCTACAAACTGGACTCGGCACGAAAAAAAAAACGTAGCTCGCAGCAAAACCCAGAATTCTCGATTCACAGGACACAGCCACTCAGCGAAGACTCGACTCAACGAAACAAGACAAGAAACAGAGAAACGCAAAACTTAGACAATTAGCAACAACAATTAGCAAAATGCAGCACGGCAAAAACAGAAAATTTCAACATATTTAACCACGTAACTCGCTGCAAACTCGGCACTAAACGCAGAATTCAAACAGCAACAGAAAACAATAATCCCAGCAATACAAGACAACAAAATCGCAGCAACAAATTCTCAAACTCGCTAACCCAAAAACAGAACATAAAGCTTGGTGAGTCTACTCAAGAAACTCGGCCACACGACTCACCAAGCATAGCATAGATTCATCAAAATACACGGCTGAGGCTCAGAATTTAGCAAACCGAAAATTAAACTAGGATGGGGATTGTAGATTAACAAAAACGTAAGGAGATAACAGGATTAGGGGAAGGGTATTTGACAGACAAGAAGAAGAAGAAAGGGGGGAGAAGAGTTGATTGTTGGGGGCTTTAATCGTGGTGGGTTTTGGGGATTTTCTAAGGAAAGGAAGAAAATGGGAAATGGGTGTTTCGTTGCTTGCAGTGAATAAAAAAAAAAGACTAAATTGCAATTTGCAACCCTTTGGTTCGGACCAAAGTCACTTTGGTACTCATAGTTTACGTAATTGCAGTTTGCATCCCTAAGAATGTTTGGACGCTGCAAATTGCACCCCTTTCGTGTTTTTTTAATTCAGAATACTTAAATACATTTTGATCCCTAAAGTATGAAATGTTGCATACATGAACCCTTGAACAAAACTTTTCGAATTTTCATAAATTTTTTCGAATTTTTCCTAAATTTTTTCGAATTTTTCCTAATTTTTTTCGAATTTTTCCAAACGATGAACGGAAAAATTCGAAATAATTTAGAAAAAATTTGAAAAAAATTAGGAAAAATTCAAAAAAATTTACGAAAATTCGAAATTTTTTGTTCAAGGGTTCGTGTATGCAACTTTTCATATTTTAGGGATCAAAATGTAATTAAGTATTCTGAATTTACCAAATTAACCTTGGGTTTTTGGTAAAAATACATGAAAGGGGTGCAATTTGCAGCGCCCAAACATTCTTAGGGATGCAAACTGCAATTATGTAAACTATGAGTACCAAACTGATTTTGGTCCGAATCACTGGGTTGCAAATTGCAATTTAGTCTAAAAAAAACTAAGAAGAAGAGAGGAAAAACAGAGTTGATCAATGTTGAGACTAAAGCAGTAAAAAAAATGGTCTGGATTTGTTTATTGGACGACAAAAAAAAACAGAGGAGGAGAGTACTTCGAATTAACAATCAAAAACGAGAAAATACGTATTGAAATTTTTATAAAACTAATTTTTGTTTTGTTTTTTTTTGAAAATTAAAAAAAACTGAAAATAAAGACAATTAATTACGAAATTAAAATTTATTCTAAAACGATGACGTTAGAATTAAAATGGTCCACAATAAAATTGAAATTTAAAGGGGAAAAATTACGGATTAAAACTACAAGCAAGAAAATAAAAATCGATACTTTCAACCCCAAGTGGTTAGAATTTCGCTATTTTATCCACTAAACGGATTTACTGAGCAAATCTAAAACTGATAAATCTGAGACCAAAGGAGAATACAGTCATACTATTCCGAACACATTCAAGCTCTGCAAAGATATGAATGGGATACTGAATGGAATAAGCCTATTGCTGTCTTAAATTTTAATAATGCTCTCTTTTATTCCCAATACATAACTTCTAAGCTGTCTAGTCCTGATCTCAAAGATCATCTGAAGACTACTACTATTCTGGCAAAGGGATTGAAGGATGAGATTGCTTCTATCAAAGATGACAATGCTACAATAAGAGTTGATATTCATTCTACGTTATCTATGACAACTACTGCTTCTCAAGCTCGCACTCTTAGCAAGGATGTTCAAGCACTTGAGAAGAAGATGGATAAAAAGATGGATGCTTTGGAACTTAAAGTTGATACTTTATCTTCCAAAGTCAATAATATTGAAGATTCTCTCCAACTTATTCTATCTTTATTGACTGATCCCACTGATGTCAAAAAGGGGAGAAGGTAGTCAAAATAAAATGCACACCTAATCCAGTTGTAAGAAAGGATGATGATACTTTTGGAAATGATGGTGGTGGTGCTCAGACACAAGGAACCTTTGATGCTGCAATGGTAACAAGGAGAAGTCAGTCTCAAACTCAAACCAAGCAGTCAACTCATGTCTCTAGTTCTAGAAAGAGAACTGTAAGAACAATGGTACAATCTCAAGTCTTAATAGAAGAACAATTCCGAGCACTGAGTCAAAATTAAACACTTCCAACAATTCCTGAAGGAGATGAAGATCTATTAATTGAAAGTGTGCAAGATGCTCCACATCTGTTCAAGAAGATTACTTCTAAGGAAGGTGATAGTATGATCGTATATCACAATGATATCGAAGTTCAACAATATCATGCCAGGAAGTCACTTGCTTTGACCTCTGAAGAAAATCCTGACATGAGTACTGAAGAGACCATGAAGAATAGAAGAAGATTCTTGAAGAAATTTTCAAAAAGAAAGGTACTTCTACTGTAGATAGAGGAAGAGGCAGAGGAAGAGGAAGGAAGGCTGTTCAGACAAGACAGACAAGGTCTAGTGGAATCAAAATAAAAGAGTTAACTGAAGATTCTCAGAAAGCTACTCCATTGTCTCTTGAAATGATTCCAGATAACAGATTTAATGTACCTGAAGAAGTTGAAGAGGAAAGTCCATTGATAGCCAGAAAGAGTAAAGTTGCTGCTCCTGACAAAGTTTATATTCCTGGTACAAGCACAATTCGTGAAGATCAAGTTGTTATTTCAGATTCTGAAATCTTGACAGAACTTGAAATCATCATTCTTTTTGTTGTGGTTGAATTTCATAATTTGGAAGTTGATGAAGAAATGATAAAGATTGATCAAGAAAAGTTCAGAAGGGCTCAGAATGAAAAAGAGATTAGAGATAGAACGAGGGATATTGAAATCGAAGCGACAATGAAATATGAAGAAATTATAATAGATTTAGCAAAATGATATGGTATGATCTTACAAGACAAGTTCAGGAGAAGCAAAAGGATAAATCTTTTATCAAAGAGAAGGGCATAAAATGGAAGAAGATCAGTGATTGGAAGTATAATGGACCTGTTGTTTTTCAGTCTGGTGGAGTGATAACTGAACCTCCACTGGTTATTGAAGAAAAATCTCTTAACCATTCACTAAGTGCTAAAGTTGAAAATTTTGAGTCTAATAAATTGCCACCATTATGGACAAGGATGCAATCTGGTTTGAAGGGACTTGAACCAAGAACAAGAGGGGGCATTGGATTTCAAGGTGCAGAAGTTATTTTTACAACACAAACTGTTCAACACTTTCTAGTTGACAAGATTGGTGATGAGTTAATTGTTGATGATTTATGGAAGCTAGAAGCTGTTGCAATTATTGCTGATTGTCATAATGGTGCCAAGAAAGTGAAAAGATTGTTGTATTTCATGAAAGATGAAAGTGTCAAAAAGCTAGCTATTCATGAGCTGTTATGCAAATCTACAAAGGAACTGAAATATGTCTTTTATCTGCTCAAGAGCAAAAGAATCAAAGTTAAAGAGATTGAATTTTACAAGAATTGGTATAATATGATTCTCAGAACTATTAGATAGAGATATTTAGATGGAGGATCAAAGTATGATGGCAACTATACTCCTTTGTATGTGAATACAAGAGGTCAAGAAGTTAAAATGCGAAGAGGTACTACTTTCAAAGAAGTATTTTTTAGTGTGGAACAATTGACTCTCAATCCTAATGGAGATAAGCTTGCGTACATACTGTTAAGTGATTTAGAGTTACCTAGAAATTCAATTTAGAACATCAAGGCAGCTATCTATCAGATTAATGAGGAAGATGAAGAGCTCATGGGTCTGAAAAAGAAACTGATTCAAATTCTTGAAAGCAAAGAAGAAGAGTTACTGTCAAACTTCTTGAAGATGAATCTTTTCTATCAAAGAATTTCTGAAACTAAATCTGATGATTTTTAGAACATTTTGTTCTGAGTTTTTGACATCATTGAATCGAGGAATTTGTGCTTTATTTCACAAAGTACAAATTGGGGGAGATTGTTAGATATTGATTCAAGTGTCAGGATCTGGACACTGATCAGATACTGATGCTAACGTCATCGGTAGTACAACGTCAGTATTAGGGATGTTATTAATATTGGAAGCTGATCAAAATTACATGAAGATCTAAATTAATCCAGAGATCAAGGAAGATTGATTTCCTGATTCCTATTTCATAGGATCGTAACTATCAATTAAGATATGTATTGTAATTAATAGGTAATTGATTTGACATATCTTGTAATTGATAGAGCAACTATGTGATGTATATAAACACAATTTAGATTTTACATTTATGTAATCACAAACACGAGTTATCTTGTAACCTAGCAGCTCTCAAGAACATCAGAATTTCTTAAAAGAGTTTGTAACAGTTTTATATCAGAGTTAATAAAGCTGTTATTTATTCATACTTGTGTTATCATTTCTATTTGAGTCGAAAATCTTATACAATTGTATTCAAACCCCCTTCTACAATTGTTTATTACTGGGCAACATTTTTCCACGGGGTTTTTCCTAGTAAGGTTTTCACGAGACATGATGTTTATGCAAGTCATTCAAGGGGGTGTGTTATGAATATTATGAATGACTCTTAGCTTTTCATTTGCTTCAACTTTTTGTTTCCCAAACTCCAAACTTTTGGCCTTTCACTATCTTGTAACTCATCATTAGATAGGCTATATAAAGCAATGTATGTACTTTGTTTATGGATATGAATAATAAGATGATCCTACTCATCTCTATTGCTTAGCTCTCTCAAGTTTACTTTTATATTATATATTATTATATAACAAAAATTATATTTTCTCTTGAGATTCTGAGTATTTCTATTTTGAATAATAATTATTAAATCATCACTTAATTAAAGATAATTTTATGAAGTTCACGTGGGTTGTAAAATCATCCAAATCCGATTTCTAGATCTAAAGATAATGCCCTAATAGTAAATATGAATTTTTTTAATATTAATAAAAAAAATTAATAAATTCATTTCTGATATAACCTTTTTTAAATATATCCTTTACAGATTATAATTTTCTTTTTAAAATTCAATTATAATACAACCTTTATTAATTACATCTTTTTAGATTATAATTTTTTTTTTAAAATTCACTTCTAATGCAACCTTTTCTAATCATATCCTTTTTAGATTATAATTATCTTTTTAATGTCATCTAATCTTGATCGTCTATTTTTAATCCAATGGATCATATGATTTTGGTAATACAATGACCAGACCAAAAATTTGGATAAGATCCCTTTTATGCTTATAATAATAATAATAATAATAATAATAATAATAATAATAATAATAATAATTATTATTATTATTATTATTATTATTATTATTATTATTATTATTATTATTATTATTATTATTATTATTATTATTATTATTATAGTCCATAACAATATAAGCAAAATTACGATCCCAACAATTTTTCAATTTGCATATAAACTTCTTAATCTACAGGCGAATAACTTACTCTTTCAGTGCTCCATTTATTTTGTCCTAACGTGACGTTTATCGTCTATTAAACTAAACAAAATCTAATCTCAAATATTAATTTAATTTTTCATGTTTTTGTTAAATTTAAAAATTGAATCTTATAATATGAGAAATATGAGAAATGTACTTCATACTAGTAATTTTTAAAAAAATTATAATTGTCATATCATTTTTATTATAAAATTAATCAATTGAATCAAAATTTAGTCAAAGTAACGAGAATGGGACCTCAGCATAATGCCCGTCCATAGGTAGAATTCGATGTGGCAACATTTTTTTGATATTTAATAGTAGTAGAACAAAATAATAATTAATTCCTTAACTGAGAAATTGTTGAACTAGTGAGCCCACATGATTCCACGGAGATGGAGGGTAAACTGTAAAGTGAGAAGCTATGCAAGGGGAAAACCACCAAGTTGTTCGACTGAGTTGATGAGTACCTCTTCACCCACTCCTTGCATCCTACCAACTAATAATTAGAATAAGCTTTACCAGCAACCAAGGACACCTGGTAACATGTAAAATCAATCTACTACTCTGAATTCAAAAGCAACAAGCATGCATGTTTATATATATTTGTGAAGGACTTTAAAACACCACATTCAGAGGGAAAGCTTCAAAACAATAAATACTATAGAATTACTCCAAAACATTTGATTTATTAACGGAACAAAAGTTACAGCTAGGCTTGCAAGCAGTCTGAAATGCAATGTCAGCAATCTGGCAATCAAGTAGTTTAACAAAGAGCAATTTAGAATTATGAAGACGGAAGATACAGATGCGTGCATAACAAGGAACGGTGGAGATCAAACGTACAAATATGCATGTTATGCCCGAATCTGGCATGATAGCTAAATGGATTTGATTGGCTAAATCAATGGTTCATAATCTATGATGGGCCTAGAAGATGGTGATTGGGTCACTAAAACCCACTACTGGAACCAGCCCAGTATGACCTCACTACAGGGCCACCTCGCATACGATCTCCTTCCAAGGGATCGCTTCACTGTGACTCCTCTCCTTGGGATCGCTTCATCTTTATTATCACATCTACAAGCCGAAACGAGATCGTTATCTCATTCTTTACTGAAAGGCTCATGGCTAGATCCCTCGAGGTCGCATGAGTATTTATATACTTTGGTCCGCTTCGCATGACTAGGCCCCTCGAGGTCACATGCTAGGCCCTTGTTACTTCTCTACTAGCCTCGCTTGAGAGGCCTCGACTCTAGCCGTGCGAGACCATAGGTTTCCTTTTTTGGGCCATGGATCACGGATAGAGTTGATGATTCATTGCCACATCAGTCCTAAACGAGTGGGCTTGGACTATAACTTATCTCTTAAAACCCTAGCCCGTCTAGATAACTTGTTGCCCAAGAACTACGTATGGCTTGATCCCTATAAATAGGGTATGTAGGCACCTTGATAGGATGAGAAATAGTTCACCCCTGAAAACACCTATCTAGTTCAGCCATACCTATAAACACAAACCCTAATCCTTGTTCTTCATACTTATAGCTTTATATCCGTATTTAACTCCATTAATCCAGCAACCTCCAAAACATTGTTATACCAAAATCTCCCTATAACATCTGGCGCTAGAAGGAGGGCAAATCATTGAATTGGGAGAAACGATGACTAAATCACACAAAAAGAAGAACAATGGAGAGACCCCTGGGTCGTATAAAGTGAACAAGGACGACCCCCTGAGGGTGGACCCCCCAGAGGATGAGGTGTCCAAAGACAACTCTAAAATCGGAGATGAAGAAGAGCAGACACTCCCCGTCCAGAAAGTGGCATTGACCAACGAGGTTATGTCTTTCCTAAAAGGCCTCGGTGACCAAATGACCGCTGTACAGGATAGGATGAACAAAGTGGAGAGGCATTATAGCTCTAGAGGATCGAAGCGGAATGCCAGGATAGGTGATCGAACCTATCAGGGGGAAGGAAGCAAAGGCCCTGTTAAGAAACTGATTAGTGATTTCAATGATGTCATAACAGATCAAATAAACCCAGAGTGGAATGAGGAGGAGCATTCGTCTGAGACAAAAGATGCATCGCGTGACAAGACCACCTCATCTGAGGGAAGATCGGTTAGTGTTTTTGACCATCTTGGAAAGAAGTTAACCGAACACGACCTCCGCCTCAAATTAGAAAAGGTTAATGCTGAGAGGAAGGAAGAATCTAAGAATAAAAGCAAAGGCCCTCATCGATCATTATCTTCTCATCGAGATCGCGAGCGGTCATATCATCGCGATGACAGACCCCCCTCTCACAAAGAGTGTGAGCGGTCCCATCGTCGCGATGACAGACCCCCATCTCATCAAGATAAGGAGCAATCCCAACAATATGAAGAGGATCGTAAAAATAAGGATCGCAGGAATGACCAGGAGGAGTCTAGCGTCCCAAAAAAGGTTCAATCGCACCATGGGAGTACTGGAGAGAAAAAGGAAGGGGACAAGGAGGTCAAAGTGGGAGACTATAAGCTGGAAGAATTAAAAAGGGCCTTGGATGCGATGAACAATGAGAAAGGGATCTTTAGTACTATGGGCTCTTCTTCACCATTTACCCATGAAATTCGAACTGCTCCACTACCTGCAGTGTTTCGAGGGTATCATTCAGATATGACCAACAATGGAGATACCGATCCAGCTGAATTCGTAATTCGATTCAACAACGAGATGGATGTATATCAGGTTTCGCAGCTAGCGAGGTGTAGGTTACTTGCAGCCTCGCTAAGGGGAAGTGCTCAGCAATGGTTTTCGAAGCTAGGAGCCTTGGTTATCATTGATTCATGGGAACAATTTGTGGATATCTTTATCAAGCAATTTCAATCATCAATGCTCTACGCACCCCCAGTATCTACTTTGGCGAACATAAAATAGAAGAAAGGAGAAACTTTTCATGACTATTTTAAGAGGTTCAATGCTGAAGTGCCTCGCGTACGAGATGCAAATGACGAAGCTGTAAAAAATTTCCTCATTGCTGCAGTGAGAGAAGGGACCGAGTTCTGGAAGAAACTACAAGAATAGACCCCTAGCACACTTTCTGAGTTGCATAGGGTCGCTGAACCTTTCAAGCACGTTGAAAAGTCACTTGCAGATCTAAAAAAGAAAAATGAAAGGAGTAATAGTTACAGTAGAAATAGGGGAGTGAAAAGGAAGGATTCCCGAAGCCCGAGGCAAAGACGGGATCGAAGCCCGAGCCCAAAAAGAAGGGAACGCGATCCACCAAGGCGATCCCCTCCGCGGGCTCGCCCTGCAAGGAGTGAAGATAAATTTGTCCCTCTGGTTGCCTCGATTGATCACATCTATGCTATCAATGTGAACAAAGGAGTACTCAGGAAACCCACACAAATGGGCCTGAAATGAACTTCGGACACTAGCAAATATTGTGCCTTCCATGAACAAACAGGGTATGATACTACGGATTATTGGCAGCTCAAGCAACAGATTGATCAGTTAATTCGAGATGGGAAGTTGACTAAATGGGTAGTTCGTGAAGTGAAGAAGCATAGTGCAAAAGCAGGTCTCGGTTATAATGATGTCCCACTGCCCAGACAAAATGAAGAGCCTCACAAAGAAAGGGAAATGCGAGGTGAAAGTATTCATGTAATTATTGGAGGACCCCACATCGGGGGAGACAGCAACAAGGCTAGAGAGAGGTATACCGGCGAGGCTAAAGAGCGACCCCTCACTAATGTCCATCATCTGCAGGAACGACCCCCAAAGCTCTTCAAGGGGGAGGATACAGACATCATGTTTACGGAAGAAGATGCAAAGTTGGTTCACCACCCCCATTCTGATGCCCTCGTTGTCCGAATTCGAATTGGATCACAGAATGTTTACAGGGTCCTAGTTGACAATGGGAGTGCAGTGAATGTTCTAACATACGAGGTCTACCAAAAAATGGGGTATGTGGACAAGGACCTGATCCCTACTATGGGATATCTTTATGGTTTTACTGGAGCTTCAGTGAATGTCAAGGGCCTCGTAAGGCTCCCCGTCACCTTAGGGGATGAGCCCTGTATCACTACACAGATTGCAGACTTTATGGTGGTTGATCAACCTTCGGCATATAATGCCATTGTGGGAAGGCCAATTCTCAAGGAAATGAGGATAGTCATTTCTATTTATCATCTCTCTATGAAGTTCCCGACCCCTAATGGAGTTGGATGTGTTAAGGGAGCGCAGCATGAATCACGTGAATGCTACAACAAGGCCTTTAAGTCCGCAGAAAAGGGTAGAATATCTATGAGAGACAAGATGGAATGCGAGGAGGAAGGTAGGGCTCGCAAGACAGCTTCGCGACCCTCAGCTGATATAATATCTATTGAGGAGCTTCCTGAAGGATATTTTGATAATTTGGGCATCCAAGTAGAACCGATACCAGGAGCCTTGATGATGGAAACCTCTCAGCCAATAATGGTTCTTCAGGAAAGGATCGTTGAAGAAGCTACGGACAGTGATAATGAGGAAAGCCCAGAGCAGGCAGCTGTGCGAGCCCGGAAAGGCAAATGGGTTCGAAAATAAACTTCCACATTAATAGAACTATCAAATGGAATCGCTCCACCTCAAAATGAAAAAACTGGTACCTGCGAGGTCGAGTCAAGCCAGGCTCGCGGGTACAATCTAGACCTTGATCCTCGCATCCCAGAACATGTGGAGCGAGCTGGAGCAGCCGAAGATACTATCCCTATCCTGGTTGATGTGCACGACCCTTTTAAGGTGTTGAAGATAGGATCGCAACTCAATCCTGGTTTAAGGGAAAGGCTTGTCACTTTTCTGAAAGCCAACCTTGATGTGTTTGCCTGGTCTTATGAAGATATGGTTGGGATCGATCCTAATGTGATGTGTCATAGGCTAAACCTGGATCCAAGCAAGAAAGGAGTCAGACAGAAAAGGCAACCTATAAGTGGAGAATGAGCCAAGGCTCTCAAAGAAGAGGTAGATAGACTCCTCGAGGTCGGGCTCAAAAAGGGATCATTCTACCCTGACTGGCTCATGAACCCCGTCCTCGTTAAAAAGCCAAATGGAAAGTAGAGAACGTGCGTGGACTTTACTGATATAAACAAGTATTGTCCTAAGAATATTTTTCCTCTACCAAGGATCAATCAGTTAGTGGATGCAACAGCCGGGCATGCACTTCTATCTTTCATGGATGCTTATTCTGGGTACAACCAAATACCCATGTATGGCCCCGACCAGGAATATACCGCTTTCATCACGGATAGAGGACTCTACTACTACATAGGGATGCCCTTCGGCCTCCTTAACACTGGGGCCACTTATCAAAGGCTAGCCAATATGATGTTTGAAAAGAAAATTGGGAAAACAATGGAAGTTTATGTGGATGACATGCTGGTAAAGTCCAAGGAAGATGGGGACCACATTGCTCACCTAGCTGAAATGTTCACCATTTTGAGGAAGTATAGAATGAAGCTCAACCCCCAGGAGTGTGTGTTTGGGGTCGAATCTGGAAAGTTCCTAGGGTTCATCGTCAACCACAGGGGAATCGAAGCGAACCCTGCAAAAATAAAAGCACTGATGGACATGCGATCCCCAAGAAGTGTGAAAGAAGTTCAAAGTTTGACAGGAAGGATCGCTGCTCTTAATCGGTTCGTTTCAAAATCATCAGACAAATGTCATGAGTTCTTCAAGGCAATTAAGAAAGTTGGCAAGAATTTTGAGTGGACCTCTCAGTGCGAGGAATCCTTCCAGAAGATAAAGGAACACCTGGGCTCGCCACCCCTTCTCTCGAAGCCCCATGATGGCGAGGTCCTCATTGTCTACCTTGCTGTGTCTGAGCACGCGATCAGTGCAGTGCTAGTACGCGAGGAAGAGAAAATTCAATATCCAGTGTATTACATCAGCAAAAGGATGTTAAATGTAGAAACCCGCTACACCAACATGAAGAAGCTTGCTTATCCTTTGATTTTGGCCTCGCGAAAGTTAAGGCCATATTTTTAGGCACATAGGATTGAGGTTCGCACAGCTTACCCACTGAGGCAAGTGATGCACAAGCCTGAGTCCTCAGGGAGATTGATAAAATAGACAGTGGAGCTTAGTCAGTTTGACATTGAGTTCAAGCCTCTTGGCCCAATAAAAAGGCAGGCACTGGCAGATTTTATATTGGAGTTTCTTCCCCTATCTGAGTAAAATAACTGGGCTATCATGGTGACCCCGGGAGTAACAGTCAGCGAGGGCAAAAAAGAGAATTCTGCTTCATGGTGGGAGTTATACGTTGATGGTGCATCTAACAAGGAAGGGGCTGGGGCTGGAATCGAACTGGTCACCCCGGAAGGTCGAAAGATACACAATATATTTCACTTTTGAAGCCTCCAATAATGTAGCGTAGTATGAAGCCCTCATCAACGGACTTAAACTGGCATTGGAAATGAAGGTAGAGAATCTCACAGCCTATAGTGATTCCATGCTAGTAGCATATCAACTCTTGTGACTGGCAAGCTAGAGGTGAACAAATTAAACTCTATCTGCGATGTGCACAGAGGCTGCTTAGGAAATTTAACGAGGTCAAAGTGGTTCATATCAGAAGAGAGAAGAACTAGGGAGCAGATGCCCTCACGAAGTTGGGATCGCGTCGCGAGTTCACATTACTTGGGGTTATTCCCCTAGAAATTCAGACAAAACCCAGTGTACCAGAGGAGTTTATCATAGAGGTAACGAGCCAGGGATCGACTTGGATGACCCCGATATGGGAATTTGTGAAAAATGGGGTCCTACCACAAGATAAGAAGGAGACAAGTAAGATCAAATATCATGCTGTTCGCTATGTTATTTATGACGAGGTCCTGTATCGAAGAGGGTTCAACACCCCGCTCATGCGATGTGTAGATGGTGAAAAATGTAACTATATTTTGAGAGAGGTGCATGAAGGAATATGTGGCAATCACTCGGGGGGTAGTTCGCTAACCCATAAAATTCTTCGCCAAGGGTATTATTGGCCTACTCTTAAAAAGGATGCATTTGAGTTTTCAAGAAAATGCGTTGCCTGTCAGAGGATCGCTAACTTCAGCAACGCCCCAGTCTCCCAACTCACCTCGCTAATGAGCCCATGGCCCTTCGCTATGTGGGGGATTGATTTAATTTGGGAACTCCTAAAAGCTAAAGGAGGAGTCAAATATGCAGTAGTGGTCATGGACTATTTCACAAAGTGGACCGAGGTTGAGCCACTTGCAACAATAACGGCCAAAAAGCTGAAGGACTTTGTGTACAGAGCAATTGTGTGTCGCTATGGGATCCCATACCAGCTCATTTCAGGTAATGGAAATCAATTTGACAGCAAGGAGATGAAGGAATTCTGTGAGAATCTGGGGATCAAAAAGAGTTTCTCCGCTGTAAGTCATCCTTAAATAAATGGCCAAATTGAGGCCATAAATAAAATCATAAAACACACTTTGAAAGCTAAAATGGAAGAAAGCAAGGGTAATTGGCCTGAAGAATTACCAAGGGTTTTGTGGTCGTACAACACGATCTCGAGGTCGACCACAGGGGAAACTCCCTTTTCTCTTACTTATGGATGCGAGGCCATGGTACTAGTTGAAGTTGGTTCAGGGTCGTTTAGAAGGGAACACTACGATCCCGAGGCAAATGAGGTCAATCACAGACTTTATTTGGATATGATAGAAGAAACGAGAAGTGAGGCCCAACTACGCCTCACAACTTATCAACAGAGGACAGCGATGTATTATAATGGAAAAGTCAAAGTGCGACATCTACGTACAGGTGATCTAGTACTTAGAAGGATCATGCCTAACACTAAGGTCCCGGGTCATGGAGTTTTTAGTGCTAATTGGGAAGGACCTTACAAGATTTATGCTACTCTTTCTGAAGAAACCTACTATCTCACTGATATGGAAGACAAAGTTATCTCGCAAGCTTGAAACGCAAAACACTTGATGAAATACTACCAGTAAAGGCCTCGCCCTTGGTAGTCTATATCTACTATTACTTAGCATGAATAAATTTATACAAAGTACTGGGGGGTAGTGATCCTATAGACACCTCCCCTTTATGATGTACTCCCTCCGTCTCCACGAGTTCTTAACATTTGAAAAGGGGTGTTCGGCACGCATTTTAATGTTTTAAAGATAGTTTCATGACTTATTTTTAAATTTTTTTTGTATAAAAATTTAATGTTTAAATTTTTATACAAAAAAAGAAAATTTTAAAAATAAGTTATGGAACTATCCTTAAAATGCATCTTGAAATGCGTGTCAGAAATTGTGAAAAAGTGTTAAGAATCAAACGGGACGGAAGGAGTAATGATTTTTGGGCCTCGTCCCTACTTGTCAACTTTTGGGCCTCATCCCTATCTATCAAATTTTGGGCCTCGTCCCCACTTATCAATATATGAGTACGATTTGCTTTATAAATTACTTTTTATTTTGCATTCAAGACTTCACTTGTTTGTTAGCATGTACTTTCAGGACTAGGCTAGCACAACGATGCGAGGCTAAACCCTTTTAGATCAAAGGCAAAGCAAAACCTATTGCAGCTCGCACTGTGATCTAAAAGGGAGTCCTATGGAATATGTCTACCTTAAACAACCTACAACAATGAAAGGAATCAAAGCAATGGAACATAAGTCTAAATCATCGACTACAAAGCAAAAATAGTGAAGAAACGAAGACGGATTACTTAAAATGACAACACAAGATGAAAAGTTATCAAATGATGTAAATTCATAGTTATAGGGTCGCCATGCGATCCCCAATCAGTTATGAGAAAAGTTAGAAAAATAATATTACATATTACGAGATATTCAAAAGGTGTTCGCATCCCTAGTTCTATAAATAAAATAATATCAAGGGATTGTCAAGCCGCAGCATCATTGGGAGGGGTCTTGTTGGCCTCGCTCGCGATCCGGGCTGCCTCCATTGCGTCCTCCTCTTCAATTTCCTTATGGAGGTCTTCAGCGAATTCGGCATTGCCCGGACCGAGCCGCGACCAGTCAAAGTCAGGAATTTTTCTCATGAACCCCTTCATGAACTCAGCTTGAGTAGCCCCGAAAATGGCATCATGATCAGCAGCAGCAGTAGCGAGCTCTTCCCTCAGCTTCTTCACTTCCTCCTAAGCTCCCCCTCATGCCGTTCAGCTTTTTTAAAGATTTGCTAAGGGCAGCCTTCTCGTTATTGGCATTCTTAAGCTCAGAATGAAGCATCGCCATCTTAGTATCCAAGGCTTGCTTATTAGATGCCATCAGTGAATTCATGTCCTCCACCAGTTTAAACTTTAGGACCTTCACATCATTCTCCAACCTCGCCTTAGCAGCTAGCGTGCTCTTTAATTTTTTAAGATGCGAGGCCTGGCGGATGAACGCCTCGGCTAAACACTTGGAGACTGATTTAACGTTCTCTTCAAGACCTACAGCCACCCAGTTTGTGCAACTCCTCCTCAGTTACATGGGTATACCCATGCTTGGTATAGAGATGGTGAACGGGGGTCACAGTGGCAGGAGGCTTAGGTGCTGGAAGCACGGGATCTTTCCTAGGTTTCTTAGAAACCTGTTCGCCTGGCATGCCCTGAGGTTGTTGCAGAGGAGCCTCGTTTATTGTGGTAGAAGATGGGGGATGCAGAAGATCGGTAATCTTTGGTTGGGGGACGGTGGTAGTCTTTGTAGAAGGCCCGGCCTTACTTTGTTGGAGAAACGGAGGTTTGCGAAGACTCCTGTTTGACATATCTGCAAAATGAAAAAGAAATAAAATTAAAAATCAAGATAGTACAAGGTATGTAAATGCGAAGACAGTAAAGGTAGGAATTATGACATATAAAGAAACTAAAAATGATTACGGAGTTAAAGCTACGGTCGCAGTGTGACAAGGAAAATACCCTCGCCTTCAGTAACTACAACATGAGAGGACGAGGCCTCTTCTCGTGTCTTCCTTTTTCGCGACGCCTTCTTCGTGGTTGAAGGCCCCGCTTCTGGGGACTGTCCTACCCCCTCTTTCAAGAATCCGCATTCTAATAGGTTCTCTAAAGAAATGAGGGTTCGAATATTTCTGAAATCACGAGGGGTCATTAACATCTCGTCAGCTCGCCTCTTCTCTTCGCCCTTTAACATAGTACGGACTTGGCCAATTGCGATCCCATAGCAGATGGGTCAATTTTTGGATTAGGTAAAAGTAAGAAAAATGGAGAGTATAAAGGGAGCATTTTACCAGGAATATTGTTGAAGGAAGTCTTCACTCTTGGAACCTCATGAACATAGAAATAAGGCCCTTTCCACGAGCCCACGTTACTGGGGGCACTGTGGTAGAGGTCCTTCTTGTTGAATTCAGGCCATACCGAGAAGTAAACATACCTGAAATCTAAAGCCCCGCATCGTTTTAACTGCAAGAAGTATCCCATGGTTCTTGCATCCATTTTGGGGTACCCAAGCTTATGATAGAGGATGTAGAGAACAATCATTGCTCTGTAGCCATTGGGGTTGATTTGGATAGGGGCCAGGTGGTATGTCTCGCAAACATCCCTAATGAATGGGTGTAGAGGAGAAAAGACACATACTCTCATCATGGCCAACGTCAAAACCATTCTAGGTATTCTACCTCCATTTTTCGAATGGTTGAAGCGATAGCATCGCATCGCAGCCTTTGGGAGGACGATCTTTCCCTCAGGTCTAAATTTCTCAATAACTTTGGTCAAGGAATCCGTGTCCAAGGTTGTTGACAGATCCCTGCAAGCTAAAATGCGAGGCTGGCCAGGTTTCACCTTGGAACCCTCTTCGATTTCTTTAGGGCGAGGCCCGTTAATGTATATTGTTCCCTCCAACTCGGGCTGAGGAGTTGGCATGTAAGGTTGAGGCGAAGCCTCAGGAATATACTCATAATCTTCAAAATTGACGACCTTTGTCATATCATCTAGGCTGCCATCGTTAGAAGAAGGCTCTTCATAGTCCGAATCATCAGAGTTGGCTTCGTTGTCATCTCCACCTTCGAGCCTATAATATGCATCGCCCAGTGAGTTTGTAGATGAACTACTCGTAACTATAATGGGGGTCGTGGGAAGGAGGTTCTTATTGAGAGGAGAGAGTAGTTTGGGAACGTTGGAGAACAATTTTTTTCCTCTATTTAATAGATCGTTGACTTCATCTTGAATAAAAGAAGGCATATCATTGGGTAGGAGATTCTGCGAGCCCAAGGGGTTGTTAGTGGTGGTATTCTGTGAGGTTGATGGAATCTTTGTTTTCCAAGAGCTTAACGGAGTTTCCCGGGTGTATTCTTCGTTGGACCATTGTTGATCCAGGTACAGTTTGAACGAGCTGTCGCTCGCGCTGGTAGCTCTATCAATGTTTGCAGCAGCTTTCTCGCTTATAGTCACGTGAGCGAGGGGTGAAGGAGTCCTCGAGCTATCGTCGTTTGACATCTGAAAAAATCGTGGAATATTAGTGTGTGCACTTACCGAATATCAAAGAAGATTAAGAAGGAAAGAACTAATAGAAGGCTCTAAGTGTCCTCACTTCACACACGCAGAATAAGGGGAGTTGTACTCTTATTCTAAGCCTAGGATCACGTATCTAATAATTGGAAGGGAAGCCACTAGTATTTCCATAAGGTGGAGATCACAATATGAAATTAAGTGTACGGGGTCGCTATGGATCAGGCACGCATCGCATATAATAAAATCAATTATATATGGGATTATAAGCTACGCATGCATTCAAATGAAGAACAAAAAGAATAATAACTTATTGTTTGATTGAAAGAAAGTGAAGATCTTGGAAAAACTTAAGCTCGTCTTTGGTTGAAAGCGATCTGGTTCTTTGTTTGATCCAGGAGCAAAATGGCAGCAACTCGTTAATATGTTTATAAGGAAAGTGACAAATGATTTAAAAATTCCGGTTTATATAGTAGGCAAGAGAGAGAAAGACATGGGACACGTGTCTAGATCTCAACCATTGAATACACATCTCAAGACACGACAGCTGTTAAACCCCTTCAAATTCTTGGGGTCGCGACGTCTCCAACGGTCATATCTATACAAACAGCGAGCCTTGGCCTCGCATCGTGCTTTTGATAACTTGATTCTTGAGTCCACATCGTATTTTCAATAACAATATGGATCCGGGGGGTAGTTGTTGTGCCCAAATCTGGCATGATAGCTAAATTGATTTGATTGGCTAAATCAATGGTTTATAATCCATGATGGGCCTAGAAGATGGTGATTGGGTCACTAAAACCCACTACTGGAACCAGTCCAGCATGATCTCACTACAGGGCCACCTCGCATACGATCTGCTTCCAAGGGATCGCCTCGCTGTGACTCCTCTCATTGGGATCGCTTCATCTTTATTATCACATCTACAAGCTGAAACGAGATCGTTATCTCATTCTTTACTGGAAGGCTCATGGCTAGATCCCTCGAGGTCGTATGAGTATTTATATACTTGGGTCCGCTTCGCATGACTATGCCCCTCGAGGTCACATGCTAGGCCCTTGTTACTTCTCTACTAGCCTCGCTTGAGAGGCCTCGACTCTAGCCGTGCGAGACCATAGGTTTTCTTCTTTGGGCCATGGATCACGGATAGAGTTGATGATTCATTGCCACATCAGCCCTAAACGAGTGGGCTTGGACTATAACTTATCTCTTAAAACCCTAGCCCATCTAGGTAACTTGTTGCTCAAGAACTACGTATGGCTTGATCCCTATAAATAGGGTACGTAGGCACCTTGATAGGATGAGAAATAGTTCACCCCTGAAAACACCTATCAAGTTCAGCCACACCTATAAACACAAACCCTAATCCTTGTTCTTCATACTTATAGCTTTATATCTGTATTTAGCTCCATTAACCAGCAACCTCCAAAACATTGTTATACCAAAATCTCCCTATAACAATGCACAACATCAGTTCAACCAGTTTTAGTAAACAAGATCAAACTTAAAGGTCGAATAATGTCACTACGTATCATATTTTCACAAAATAGCACAACTAAAGCCTAGAGGTAAATAAGAAACTAGAAATTTGGCATCTCATAAGTCCCTTAAACCTTAGTGTTAAATCCAGTCTCACCACCACTAGCAATGGTGCTGAAACCCCTTATTTTTTCAAAATATGGACAAAAATGACATTTTGAACAAAAAGCACGCAGATAAGTTAATGCAAAAAAAAACAAAAAAAAATTGACAGCTGCTGAAAATAATCATCCAATATAAAAGCAATTGTAATCAAAATGTCGTAAAAAGCCGCCCTCCAAAGAACTAGTATGCTACTTTTTCATACTTGCTATCAGATTGTATAAGAAAAACAGATTTCTACTGATAGTTGCCAGTAATAAGATTATTTTTAGTAATCAGATTGCATAAGAAATACATAAAATCTTGTGCACATATCCAAAAGAACTGTTTACTGTTTGGTATTTTTAACCAAGGAAGATCTGACAAAATTAATATCACATTAAAATTCTACCTACATAATAAAACTCGAACGGAGGAAAAACAAACGGAGAACAAGAAGTGTCTATAGGCTTTAGACTGCATTTGGAGGACGGGGGAAAAATAAACGGAAAACAAGAAGTGTCTATAGGCTTTAGACTGCATTTGGGGATTCAGGCCAAGAGTGGACACACGATCATGTCACTAGGGGGGAAGGCTGGGCTGGATGCGGGGGACTCAGTTTTAATTTTACAACTTTGAAGGCTGCATATCGATACAGCAGAGTGCTAAAAGGAAAAAAATTGCACTTGTCCCCTTCCATGCGCTAATGTTTTTAGTTTATGACAATGAAGTTATGTAGAACATGCTAAGACAATCATGGATTCAGACAACACTATGGTAGACATTAGATAAATATCTCAAACAAACAGTAGTTTAGCTAAGTACTCAATCTTAGATGGTTGCAGAATATAAGTCTTGTATAGTAAGCCGTTTAAATAGGACACATGACTCTATCATAAAACAATATGAAGTAAGGAACTAATTTCAGTTAGCAAGTTTATATCGACTTCCATTACTTTCATAGAGCACTCCCCTGACTAATAGCTTGAAGTTGTGTAATGTGTACATTTCACAAACCTGGCTTCTGATGATTTCTCAGTGTTAACTAATTTAATTTTTGTTATCATGTTTTTACATTTCTGGACCAGTCTGAATAAAGGTATTTTAGCACCTATAAACAGAGTAATGAGTTATAGTAAATATTCAGAAATAAAAACTTTCAAAGACGAAGTGCATACATTTCCAGCAGAGTATATATCACCAGTATGAAATCCCCTTTTTAGAGAATCAGAGAATTTGCTTTATTCTATAAAGAAAGATCCAAGATCATGGAGTCATCAAAAAATTCCTTATATAATTACAAGTACTTCAATTATCAGATAAGCTCACAATGTTCCTTCATTACATTATTAATTAATAACCTCTATAAATTAATAAAATTCGTCTGTCCCAACAATATTAATTTATAGAGGTTCTATTGTATTCTGGTGTTCTTATAACAACATTAGATGTACATTATAACATGATAGGGGTATACTATGTACACCGAAATATATGAAACTCAAAAGAGTAGATTAAATTATATAAAACCTAAGAAAAAAAACTGCTGGAGTTTCGCTAAGACCTGGGTACTGATAATTAACACCAGGCCGAGGTTTGAATGTTTTGAACTAATTAATTACAGAAACAGAGATAACAATCTTCTTACTGATCTTGATAATGACCATACACTTATCAGTAATCACAGGCTGGCTGCCACTGAAGCCAAACTTTCTAATATAATTCCGCGAAAGTCCATTCCTTGCCACTGAAATTGCTTTAAAGAATGAAATTCATAAGATTCATAAGAATGAAATTTTTTAGGTCTCTAGGAACTAGAACAAGAAATGAATCTTCTCGAAAATTATGAATGTACTTAGCCAAACACCTTTTCGTTTGCTTGATGGCAACAAGAATCATCGATATGGGTCGTACTCTGCTTGGTGTTGTCACTTTCCTAGCATGCTTCAGAATCTCTAGCCTGTGTTTGGCTATACAGATGCCCATGCTTTGGAGGAATTCATGGTTAAAGTGAGCTAAATCGCCTTCTTCGAGCTCGTTGCGAGATAAAATGAGGCTGTATTCATAGACAAGAGTAGGCTCCATTCCAGTTTTTGATAGCCAGGAATACCAGTCCATTGTTGTCTTTTTGCAGTATAATGATATTGTTGAGTGTGCTTCTTACTGGAAGATAGTCATATATATAGTGAATGGAGAGTAAGGTTTGAATAATATAGTAGAGCAGCACAGTTTAATTTTGTCAAATTAAATTTTGTAGTTTGACTTTGATATATTAGGGTAGGGTATTAAGTTGAAGTCTTTAAACTCTGGTTTTTTATTTTTATTTCTGGAAAACAGTCAAGAATTAGAGAGCACACAATGGAGAGAACGTTAATTATCATGAATTTAAGTTTATTTTTGGCCGGCAAGTCGGCCACAGACCACAGTCGGCCGTGTTAACTGAAAGTGCTTAACAACTACTTAAGGACTAAACCCTTCAATAAACTACTTGGCCGTGTTAATTATTTTAACACGATTTTTAATTAATAACACCACCCTAGAGTAGAGAAAACTAAACAAACATGGTACTGAATACATTATGCATTGACAGTAGCATATATTGCCAAGTAGCTTTTCTATACTGATGACTTTCTTTCTATAATTTGGCGATTCTTTCAAAAGACGAGATTAAGAAGTAGAACCTTTTTGGTACATTCAAACCATTGCCAATCGATTTTGTCACTGTCAGAGATCATCAACCTCATGAGATTGTTATTATTTCTAAATTGACATCCCAAATGTTCGATTCCAGTGCACCATGCCAAATGCAATGATTCGATTTGAGTCCCAAATGACATGTTAGCAGTAATTACAACATGAAAGAGTTGAACATCAATCAGATTACAAAAACCTTGGAAGCTTGACGGTGGGTTAAGTATACAGTTACTAAGACTCAAATGCGTCAACTCCAAACAGGAAAACAGATAGGAAGGCATTTTGTAGGCAATTAGTGGTTTATTCAAAATCTCCAATCTCCCAGTCCCACTACTGGATATGATTTTAATCCACAAATCCGTGTACAGAAGAGTCAGATAGATTTCGAGGAATGAAAAGATGGAACTTCAAAACAGGGCCAGTATGAAGTAAAAGGATATTACTGATGACTGTTGAAACTGCAGATAGTTGAGCTTGTTCCACTTTCTTCGTAACCAGTTGGGAGAAAATTTTTATATCAGCATATTTAAAGAGGCCATCTTGCTAAAGTATTGGCTATTTAGTCTCCAAATTTGAAGATCAGAATAAGCTTAGACCTCCGAGCCGAATAGGTACATTCATGAATGAAGATTGTTTGTCTATCTGGCAGCTGCTGGACTATTTTGGAAGCTTTAAATCGGTCACGTCACGTCTGAAGCAGAATAGCTTCTCATGTCACATTCTAGGATAATAAATCTGTAAGTTCAATTTAGTAACCACACAAGCAAAGCCCAAATGGTTTAAGAGCAAACAAGGAAAACAATTATCTTAGTTCAGTCATTTTAAATTCATGAAATAAGTTCATAAAACAATCATCTTCAGATATAATCAACTAGAGAGTATGCTAACAGATACTCTAGTGTCTTGATAAAACGATTTCAAATGTACGATAACAGGTGTTTGAGGATATTACAAAAGTTTTAATGAGGCTCATATGATTAAAAGTCCGCCACTATGCTAACCACAATTGTTCTACAAAAGTTTTTAATGAGATTACATATATGCTTAAAACATTAAAGTCTGCCCCTGTAGTACTAGCAGTTAAGTCCATATTATTTGTGCAGTTGTGGATGCTCTAGGAAACCGCATCAACTCTCTTGAAATCCTTAACTCTTCTTTACGATCATCAATTGGTTTGTGATTCGAGAGTTTCATCCATCTAAGCGAAGGGGAAGATGCAAGCAGAAGCTTTATAAAATGGAGTTCCGACGTTGAACCCACTATCCCTCTTATATCCACAGTTTCAAGTTGCTCAAGAACCATGTCGACCAAATTTGGTGATTCTAAATACTGTTCAACACTGCTCGATGTGCCACCCCTAGAGTTACCAGAATGTTTCTACATACAAATGCAAAAACTAATAAATGTTAGCCTAATCTCAATATGCCAGGTACAAAGAAAAAATTATGCATCAGATTCAGAGCTGTAGTACCAAGGGAAACATTATGTATAATATATCAAATTTCTGTCAATAATAATGTTGAAACATTTTCAAGTATCACAAAAGTGTACATGCATGATGATGCTTTATGATGAAATTGTTAATAAAATTGACATGTCTGATCTTCACCTACCAGGACTCCAGGAGAATAGAATAAATGACACAAAATTAAAGGGAGGACCAAGTACAGCATGAATATAAATATAATAGACAACATGAGATTTTTTTATACATTCAATGTGATTCTTACAGAGAAAGTAAACACAAATTTTGTCAGTAAAATTTAACAGAGAATAAAGTGAAAATAATAATATTGCAAGGTACAAAACAAGGTAGACTTATGCTGATTACATGAGAAAGAAGTACAA
Source organism: Saposhnikovia divaricata (assembly GCA_036435485.1). Lineage (NCBI taxonomy): Eukaryota > Viridiplantae > Streptophyta > Magnoliopsida > Apiales > Apiaceae > Saposhnikovia > Saposhnikovia divaricata. Next base: position 214,611,864 of record CM071599.1, read on the forward strand.
AGAATGTCAGACATTTAGAAATGAGCAAAATTTTGGGAAACAAAATAGATGCAAAGTTAGGGGGCATGCATAACTTGCTTTATGATGTATACTGCATTCATTTCCTTATAGATGTACCAAAGATGGATATCTGGATATCAAACATATTCAGTTTTAACAAGATAACTTCGAATTATAGTACTAGTCCTCACCGGCCATATACAGAGATTTTGAAGGTTGGGAGAACTTCTTATCAAACAAAGAACGTCCTGAATCTGAACCAAATTATGGAATTCAACATGGAAAAGGTGCAAATTGTTCAAATTCCCCATCATTGTAATAAGTCTCTTCGGAACAGCTGTACCTGGTTCCAAACGCTATATATACAAGTCAAAAAAAAAAAAAAAAAACATGAGACACATGTGGCATGAGATTTTTCATTTGTATTGCTATTTGATAATCTATTACTGAGATTTGTATAATATTCACTTACCTTAAGAATAAAGGCAAATTAGTGAAATTTGTATGAATTTTACTGACCTTCAGGAAAGAACCATCAAGTGAGAGAGAAGAGATCCCAGGCATATTGCCAAGTAGCTTGTCGAGATCGATGATTTTCTTCCTAGAATCTGAAAAACCCCAATTTGAGACTCAGAATTTCCACCATTTTGGTACATTCAAACCATCGCCAATCAATTCCTCCACAATAAAGGATAACCAACTTATTGAGATTCTTGTAATATTTGAATTGACTTCCCAAATGTTCAATCCCAGTGCAAAATTGCAAATCCAATGTTTCGAGCTGAGTCCCGAATGACACGTCCTCAGTTATAGTGACGTCCATGAGTGTTACACTAATCAGATTATAGAAGCCTCCAAATTTAAGGGGTGGATTCAGTATACACTTGCAGAGATTCAAATGAGTCAACTCCAAACAGGAAAACAGATAAGATGGCACTTTGTACGCAGTCCTTGCTTTGTTGAAAAGCTCCAATATCCTAGTCCCACTTCTTGATATGGTTTTAATCCACAAATCCGTATATGGAAGAGGCAGATCAGGAGGAATGGAAAGATGGAACTTCAAAATAGGGCCAGTGTGAAGTAAAAGGATATGACTGATGGTTGTTGAAATTTCAAATTGTTGAGATTGTCCCACTTTCTTAGAAACCAGTTGGGAGAAGAATGCATCATCGAAAACTAGATGTGGGTGCATGTCCCATATATTCCTCCAAGATTTTGATAGAATAGTTGTTCGTGCTGCATCATGCAGTGGCAAGCGTTCTAGGATGAGGTATATTAGGTTTCTGGGCAAGTTGCTAATTCTATCAACTGCACCGGCTCCACAATCGACTCGCCTTCTTTTAACATCATTAGCCATGCTTCTACGGACCCAAATTATAAGGATACTGTAACTACAAGTATTCCATGGTAAGTTGTACTGATCAAATTGCTCATAGCACGTAAACTGATGCACATTTATTTCATTATTTAAAATGGTAGAAACCTAGGATTTCGCTACAACATTACAAGTGAAAACAAGATTACTTGCACAATTCATAAGAGAGAGTTAAGACCCATGTAAACAATTGACTCAGCTAAGCAATGTGACATTTAAACAAAACCAAAAAAACTCAAGCAAAACCCACAAACTACCAAGTAAAACCCACAAACTACCAAGTAAAACAAATGCGAAATTCATTTGAAACATCATAAAAAAAGATTTATTCACACATACATGTACCTGTCTTATTACCAGTGACTGATCCAGCTCCGAAGTTAAGGGGGGTCATGCATAATATTCTAAAATCGACAATTAATCGTTAGATGGTAACTCATTAAAGATTATGTTGAGGTTAAAATCGTTTTTTGTTAACATAAGTCAAGAGTCGGTCGAAATCTTTGTAATCAATCAAAAATGGGTTAGTCGATCAAAAATCTGCCTGATTAGTAAAAATTAGTAACTTTCGTGGAAAATACTAGTGGAACACTAATTATTTTTGCCCCTAATTATTATATTTTTACCGCTACTTAGGATCAATTTAAATATATACATGCTCCGGATATATATAAAACTAAGGAAATAAAAATTTAAGGGGGTTCAACTTAAGCATTTTCAAGATTCTTTAGCAACTTGGTACATCCGTGTCATCTCTGACAATACTCTAACAACTTGGTACATCGATATCCGTGTCATCTCCCACAATACTCTTTATTTTCATTTTTGTTAGTACCACAAGAACCAAACAATTCAAGAACTATAGAACACTAAGATTTTTCTAAGAATGCTAATAAATATATAAAATAATCAATATGAACAATCTTTTCATTTTCATAAGAACTATATAGACAAACGATGACATTTTACACACAAAAGAGGCGAAGTTTCAACAACGTACCTGTGTTTTGGATGAGAAAGAGTGAAAGAAATGAGCTGACTGTCTGTGTTCCTCTCTCGAGCTTACAAAACGAAGAGAATTAAACATAAGGATTATGTAATTCGAACGAGTTTGGAGTACTCCCTACTTTCCCAAAACGAATTTGGAGTACAGTACTCCCTACTTTCCCAAAATAAGTTTGTTGGAAAAGAAATTATTTATTACAACATACCACTGTTGCAGGGTCAGGTAAGTTTGCTGGAAATCGGAACTATTCGGTTGAGGTATCGATTTATGATTTATCGGATGATTCGGTTGAAAAATCGGTGATTTATCGGCGATTTTTGTAAAATCAGCCGAATCGGTTCTAAAATTTTGACCGATTTTTGGCCGATTTATCAGCAATTTTTAGAATCAACCGATTTCTACAACAATGCAACATACTAATATAAAGAAGATAGCAGACTGACTTTCTGCGATCCCAAAATTCTCATAATGTAGAAAAAATGTCCAAAATGGCATAAAATTGGGGTTGAATATCCAAAATGACACTCTTTGAAAAATTGGTCCTTCACTAGCACTTTCCTAACACAAGCTATATAAATGTTTTCAATTTTTTTTTGAAATAACATTTTAATTCTTTTAGAACCCGTTCTCAGTAATACATAAACTGATAAACAACATCAACGCAATACTTTAAATATTAAATATTATTATTAAAATTTTAAAATTTTAAAATTTTATTTTTTATTTTTTTAATTAAAATTTTTAAATTTTATCTATATTTTCTTAGGGGTTCAACAATTAAATTTTGGGGTTCAATAATTTCATTTTGGGTTTTAGAAATATTCAGAATGACGAATAAACCGTATACGGACTTAGGGTTTGGGGTTTAGGGTTAAACCCTAGACCCTAAACCATAACTAATCCGATTTTTTAAAAATCAGGTCGCCGGACTCGGTAAATTTTATCTGTATTCCCTTAGGGGTTCAACTGTTAATATTTGGGGTTCAACAATTTTATTTTGGATTTTAGAAATATTCAGAATGACGAATAAACCATATACGGACTTACCAGTCTCAATAAAAAAAATACAATATGAAATGGCTATTTGATTATAAGTTTTTTAATAGTGTTTGCAAATATATATTTAGTAAAAATAAGAAAATAAAAGGAATTAGTTAACACCACTTAAAGTAACGCTTTAAAAAACAAAAAAAAAAACAACCAGCGTTTGCCTGAGTCATTGCTGAACACGCATGTGTAAGATGCATTTTATGTCAAAAACGCATTTCGTAAATACGTTTTGACCCTGTAACGCATGCTTTAAATGCGTTTTAACTGTGTAAAGCATTTTGCAAATGCGTTTCACCCTAACGCAGCTCATAGTTGCGTGACCTTTGTGCCATCCAAGGGCCAGCTTTTCAGAGGGTGCTATTTTGAGCATTTTTTGTTAAAATTGTGCCAAAATGGGCCAAAACCCCATAATTTATGGATATGGGCGCTCGTGATCCATTTTTCAACCTATAAATGAGCTTTTGAATGAGGAAAAATGTTAGAATATAATATAAAGATCTAATTGGGCTTCCTCTATTACTTAACAATATTCATATAAAAAAAAGTTAGAAAAATGAGGGAGGGTATTAGATTAAAATATAAAGATCCAGTTGGACCTTTTTCAACCCATAATTGGGCTTTTGAATGAACGGAAGTGTTAGAATATAATATAAAGATCCAATTGGGTCTTCCTCTATTACTTAACATTATTCATATATAAAAAAGTTAAAAAAAGTGAAGGAGAGGGTTAGAATATAATATAAAGATCTCGACCTTCCTCTAACATTTTAAGATTTCAGACTGACTAATTACTTAACATTATTCATATAAAAAACGTTAGAAAAATTAATATGCTGAAGCAAATATGGGTTGAAAAAAACATTTATTTTGGAACAGAAAAAGTACTATTTAAATTTGAAAATGAGTTTAATGATCGTTGTATTATACTAAACCTTTTAGTTGGGTTATCGTTTTAAAAACACTTTCAATAGCATCAACAATTTGTAGTTGTATTATACTAAAACTTTTAGTTGGGTTATTGATTTAAAAATCTTTCATCAGCATCAACAATTTATAGTTAACTTTTAATATAATCGCATCAATCTATCTATACTATTATATCCTTCTATTTAACTAAGGTATATTTGGTTGGCTGGATAACCATCATTGGATTAAAAAATCGTTGGATGTAATGCTAAAAGAATATTCTTTTTACAATATATAAAATACTTGTTGAGTATGAAATACACACACAAGAAAATACAGAGAGGGGGTGAATGTATTTTCAAACTTTTCTTTGAATATGAATCTAAAGAACGTTTGTTTGATGTTTGTGTAGCTCACTGTGTGATTGTGTTTATCAAAATATGAATGTGGAAATAAGAAATACACGAACACAACACTCACTTTAATCTAATATTTTATTAGATCAAGATTTGCTACAAACTGTGAATACAGAAGTTAGTATTCTCAGCTTCTTTTTCTTAGAGAGATATGGCTCGAATCGTTATCTTTCTAATTCTGCTCTCTACCTGCTAATAGTGGTGAGGTTGTGCACTTACAGAACATGTGTACAACTCACTTTCTACAAATGACAAAACAAACAAAAATTACTTTCTAAGGTGTCTATCCTTTTTGAGAAAGGGTCTGAACGGCATGCAATTTGACCATCTTCTTAGCCTGTTCAGTACCACCACTTTAGCAGTTGTCTCTGAAATATCTCTCCAAGCTTCCTTGTAGGCTTTCCACGTGCACTTACAGTTATGGTGGTCCTGTAATTGTACTGGCTTGTTGCAGGTTTCTGACTTGTACAATTTCCAGTAATTTGTCTCCAAGAATTTATTCGAGAAGTAATTAAATGATCGATTCGAGAACTAGAATTGACTTAATAGATAACTCTGAGTTCTCGAATACTGAATCCTTGAGATATCGAACTACTTCTCGAAATGACTATTTCTTCAGGAGTCCCTGAGTTGTCGAATAGAGCAATTGACTTATCGAATTCTGGAGATGTCGAATAGCTTCTTAAGTCCTTGAGATATCGAATGTGACTTTGACTTGTTGACTCGTTGAGAACTTGAATGATGCTTTGACTTGTAGACTTCTTGAGTTCTCGAATAGAGTTATAGACATGTCGAATCCCTGAGTTGTAGAATGATACTTTGACTTGTTGACACCATGAGATATCGAACAGTGTCTTTTGAGATATCGAATCCCTGACTTCTCGAAAGCTAGACTTCTCGAACAGACAAAAATACTTCTCGAATTAGTACTTAGGCAAATCTTCAATCTTCAAAATTCCAACTGTGTTTATTTTGACAGTCTTGTTCTTCAAGCTTGAGGCATGATCTCTGGATCTTTTTTCAAGCATTATTTCATGACTAATTTATATAGTTACACAGATAGAGTTTTGGTGCTTATTACAGGTACTAAAAACAAGTAAAAACTCTACAACTAGAGGTTCCCCCAGTTAAGAGGTCATGTAAGTAATGCAAAATATTACAAACAATTAGGCTTGTTATTAGATGTATACAGGCATGCCTCTGTGACTAACAATCTCCCTCAAATTGTGAATAAGACCTTTAGTCATAATTTCATGTCTGATAACAAGCCTAACATACATAAAGATAAGACTTGATAGTTCATGTATAACATAGATTGAATCTTGAATACAAAAAGTAAACATTCTTACAGTTGAAGATTATCCAGTGCCTTGAGCATTTTTCCCTTGAGTCTTAGCTAGATATTCATTCAGTTTCTCATGTTGTTTCTCTTCTGCCTTCCTTTTGTTTTCTTTCATTGCATCCAAGATATCCACCATAGCATTTAGCTCTTCAATCATAGGTGAATCCTTAAAATCTTCAAGTATTGGATTCAATATGTTTGCAGGGTAATGATTGACCAGGTCCATTCTGAAATTGACATTGTCACCATTTCTCCTCCTATATTTCACAACATAGGGATTGAACTGGACTCTGCACAATCCTTTTGCCCTTAGCTCCTCTGCTTTGGCTTCAAGAGCATCTAGCTCCTCCATCCTTTTCTTCAGCAATTCTTCACTCTCCTTTTTCTGCATTGCCTCATGGTCTCTCTTCATTTTGACAAAATCTGCCAATTCTAGCTTCCACACTCTTTCCACCTTGTCTTCAGAGTTCAACATATCAATTATCCTTTCAATATCATATAGCTTACCCCAATGCTGACACATCCCTTGCTTGAACTTCTTCTCTCTCCCATCAGTATATTTGAATTCAAGGCAATCATCAACAATGGCAACATGATAGATTCTTTGAGCCCTTAGAAATAGCAATTGATATTCATCATAGTCTTCATCAAGAGGTGGCAAATCTAGACCTGGAACAATTGTGAGAGTCTGGGATGTAGATGTCTTCACCTTTCTTGTCTTTCTGGCTGCATGCTTGAATTTCAGCTTCTTCATCTTGTCACTTGAGGTGAGTTTGAATCCATTGTCTTTGGACCATTGTATTACACCATTAGCAGTTTGCTTTTGGAGACATACTGATGGTTTCTTGATTTGAATCTTCTTTTCTTGAGATGGTAAAACAGTTTCAGAAGCCATAGGTTTAGATTTTGACAAGTCATCACTAACTGTATCCACCCTAGACATATTGCCTTGTGTTGTGGTGGGAGTACTGCTAGTGATGCTTGAGGCTTGCTATTTTCCACCTTTCCTTTCATACACCTTATCACCACCTTTGTCATCATCTCTCTTCTTGTTCTTGTCATCCTTCTTATTCTTCTCTTTATCATTCTTATCACTTCTGTGATGTCTTCCTCTCCCATCACTTTTATCCTCATCTTTATCACCACAATGGCCCTTATTGAACTTAGCAGTTTCAGATACAGTGCCAGTTGCTATGTATGATCTGAGATATTGTAAAGTTTCCAACTCTTCTGTTGTTTTGTGACCTTTCTTTTTATTCAGTTGCTCAATAATGGCATGAATGAGATTCTTGTTCTTAGGGATAAAGTGCTTAGGAATGATTAACTGATTGATGTCTTCAATTTTTGTATTCTTAAGTCCTTGAGATATCGAATGTGACTTTGACTTATTGACTCTTTGAGAACTCGAATGATGCTTTGACTTGTAGACTTCTTGAATTCTCGAATAGAGTTATAGACATGTCGAATCCCTGAGTTGTCGAATGATACTTTGACTTGTTGACTCCATGAGATATCGAACAGTGTCATTTGAGATATCGAATCCCTGACTTCTCGAAAGCTAGACTTCTCGAAAAGACAAAAATACTTCTCGAATTAGTACTTTGGCAAATCTTCAATCTTCAAAATTCCAACTGTGTTTATTTTGACAGTCTTGTTCTTTAAGCTTGAGGCATGATCTCTGGATCTTCTTTCAAGCATTATTTCATGACTAATTTATACAGTTACACAGATAGAGTTTTGGTGCCTATTACAGGTACTAAAAATAAGTAGAAACTCTACAACTAGAGGTTCCCCAGTTAAGAGGTCATGTAAGTAATGCAAAGCATTACAAACAATTAGGCTTGTTATTAGATATATACAGGTATGCCTCTGTGACTAACAATACTCTTACAGGTTCAAGGTTCAAATCCTGTCAACAACAAATTATTATTAAACATTTATATCATCTTATAAACTACTCCTAAAGTTCAAGATTCGATTCCCCTCAACAACATATATTAGTTAAAAATTCATTTTATCTGTTTTCACCATATTATTATTAAACATTTATATTATATTATAAAGTACTCCAAGAATTTCAATGTTCAATTCCCGTCAACAACATATTAAATTTAACAAGTCAAAGTATCATTCGACAACTCAGGGATTCGATATACTAGTATATATAAATCTTCCGTGCATCGCACTGGTTATAAGCTAGTATATATAATAAGCATAAGAGTAAGAGGGATCTTATCCAAATTTTCGTTCTGATTTGGTCACTATACTTGTGTACTACCAAAATCATATGATCCGTTGGATTGAAAATAGATGTTCAAGATTAGATCACATTAAAAAGAAAATTATAATCTAAAAAGAATATAATTAGAAAAACTTGTATTATAAGTGAATTTTAAAAAGAAAATTATAATCTAAAAAGATAAAATTAAAAAAAGGTTGTATTAGAATCAAATTTAAAAAATATATATAATCTGAAAAGGATATAATTTCAATAAGATTGTAATAGAATTCGAATTTTATTTATTTTTTATTAGAAATAAAAAAATTCACATTTACTATTTGGGTTTTATCTTGAGATCTAGAAATCAGACGCGAACCTCAAAAATTATCTTTAATTTAGTAATAATTTAATAATTATTATTCAAATGAAAATACTCAGAATCTCAAGAGAAAATATAATTACAAACTTCTACATTAATTTTATTCAATGTAGAAGTCTTTCATTGATAATGTTATTAAATGTAGAAAACCTAATTACATATGATTTAAATCATTGACATATACATTTTCGTATTTCAATATAAATACACTTTTTAGTTTAAAATATATTAAAATATAAAATACTTTTTAAGCTATATCCAACGATTTTTATCTATTTATTTTAAGATCTTTGTCGCACGGAGGACAAGATTACCGATTATCAAAGTTTTGGACAAAATCCCTCTGACACTTATTATTAAAATTGTATTTGGTTGTTGGTAGAACTATCTTCAAATAATTACATGGGTATTTTGATAATCAAAACGAATTATAAGTAGAATTCATAAATCAAATAGAATTTTCAACGTAAAAATCGTCAATTTCTTCTCTTCTTTGTTTCTACATAGATTTAATTAGAAAAATTATTAAACCATCATTAAATTAAAGATTATTTTGTTAATTTCATGTGGGTTGTAATTGTCCAAATCAAATTTTAAGAATTCAAGACAGCGTACAAATATTAAATCGAGCATGTAAAATCTTATATATATATATATATATATATATATATATATATAAGAACAATTTGATATGTAAGTTAATAACATATAAAATTTAAAAAAATTAGTATAATTTTAGATATTAAGAAATGAGTCGTGCATTGCACGGGTTATAAGGTAGTATTATTATTAATGAAATAGGGTATATTTTGTTGGTTGTTAGTTTGATACACTAAATTTGGTAAGCTGAATAACAGCCGTTAGATTATAAGATAAATAAAAAAGAATTGTTGAATGTAATGCTAAAAAAATATTCTTTTTATAATATATAAAAAAATTATTAGGTTCAAGGTCCGAATCCCATCAATAACATATTATTATTAAACATTTATATCATCTTATAAACTACTCCTACAAGTTTAAGGTTCAAATCCCTTCAAAAATATATTTTAGTTAAAAATTTATATTATCTATTTTCGCCATATTATTACTAAACATTTATATTATATTATAAACTATTCCAAGAATTTCAAGGTTCAATTCTCTTCAACAACATATTAAATTTAATAAGTTATTTATCTATTTTCAATATACAAGAAAAAAACTATCATTTAGAATATTATCAAATACATATTATTATATTTTATTATTTTCTATAATTTATTTTCTTGAAAATTAAAAGTAAATTTTAAAATTACGAATAATAAAATAAAATATTTTGCACGGGCTATTAGCTAGTTATTATATATTAATATACTAACTTATAGTCCAGTTATGCATGAGTTTCTTTTAACGTATTATATTTATTTTCTTATAATTTTTTTATATATATTTTCGTTAATTATTTAGGTTTTGATGGGATTATAATTTCTTAATATGTTATTAGTGAAAATAATAGATGTGTAATTAGTGACATGTGAAGTTTAAAACTAGTAAAAAGCTTTAATTTAAATATGTTTTTAACGGAATTCGAACCTTGAATTATTAGTACATTAGTTTTTTAAAAAAAATTGTTCTTTAATATTAGATCTAATGATTCTCATCTATTTATTAAAAATTTAATTATTATAATTTTTTTAATAAATGAACCATGTTAAATTAAATTGAACCAAATTATACCCTTAATTGCTTATTATAGTTTAGTATAGATTTTTAAATTTCATCATTAAATTTATGTATATACATATGAGTATTTTTTGTACAAAAGTTTTTAAGAAGTATCTCTTAATTGGGTGAGATACCAAACTACCCACCAATTAATTTCCACCGCCCAAAATGCCTACAACGAGAATCGTCCGTCATTTTTACCCACGGGCCACGCATTTTGAACATGCGTATAGGGTATACGCATTCCAACAATGCGTGGCCTTTGTTAAATTGAATTCAGGATCGTCAATAGTAACCAAGAATACGCATGATACAGATGCGTGGGACTGGAGACGCATTTTGAAGATGCGTAGTCGAGATTACTGTTCATCGTCGTCTATCTCCACTGTCGTCGTTTTTCCGACGAAATATTTGACCAAGCAGTTCCGCCTTCTTCCAATACCATACTATATACCAAACGACTCGTGTTCACTTCCTCAACAACTCTATAATTGTAGATTTCCATTTATTTCCCCGTATTTAAAAGCCCCGTTTCGATCCAATTTTTCCGATTTGTTTTCGGATTAGCTCATACAAGTCCCTGCGGGGCCAAAACTCTTCAACTGAATATGTCAATATGTAGAGACATGACTGGGCATCATTTTGATGTGCTTATTTTTTGTGGAGGTGGCCTGAATCGGCTGGACGGTTGTAGGCGATTTTCAGTCGCATTTTTCGTCGTCTAAGCTCCGTTCATGTCTGTGAATAAATGACATCATCTGACGTCAATACGCATGCTGGGAATGCGTAACTTGAGATACGCATCATGGAAATGCGTATTCCAAGCCACGCATGACCAGCATGCGTACTCCGTGGGTAAAAAGGGCGGCTTCTCCCACAAATGGGTATTTCGGGCAGTTTCCTTGGAAAAATGATGTAGTTTGGTCATTTTCTCCTCTTAATTTGATGTTCTTATTTTCTAAAAACAAACATGAAATATTTACGTTAATTTAAAGTTTAAGTTGATATTTGTGAAATCAATAACTAATATTCGTAATTATGACATAAGTTTGTTTAAGTTGATAATTTATGAAAATATTTAGGATATTTATCAAAATATTTTTTTAAAAGTTTTTTTACAATTTTACCATCTTCTCAAAATATTTGCAAAAATACCAATTTATTTGCAAAAATACGAAGTTTGCATATGCAACTGTAAGTTGAATTTTCATTTATTCCCTAACTTACGATTGTATATAAGGGGTGTGAAGCAACAAAAAATGAAAATTTAACTTTTAGTTTTCAGTATTCAGTTGCTGCAACTGAATACAACTGAAAACTGAAATTTGAATTTCCATTTTTTTAATGCTTTGCAGCCCTTATATACAATTGGAAGTTGAGGAAAAAAATGAAAATTCAAATTTCAATTTTCAGTTTTATATGCATATATGCAATTGAATGCAATCTATTACGCAGCCACATATTCAAATTCAACTTGCAATTACAAATAAAATGGTATTTTTGCAAATAAGATGATATTTTTGCAAACTATTTTTTTTAAGAAAGTATTTTTGCAAAAAAAAAAAAAAAATCTAGGCAAGGGTATTTATAAAAAAACCCAAATATTTAAGAATCGAACCAATTTTATACTATTATATAAAAGCCGAAACATTAAAAGTTTGGTCGGTCGGTCGGTACAGTACAGTACCTATTGATTTTACTTATTTATCCTTACTCAATAACAGATAAAATCCATCCTACTAACTAATCAATTTCCTTTTTCATGTTAAACGTATTATTTCTTCTATTTTTTAATAACTAAATAATTTCTTTTTTCAGGTAAAATACAATATATTATATATTTTATCTAACTAAACTTTCTCCTTTATTAATCAATTTTCTTTTTCAGGTTAAACATATTACCTTTTCTATTTTTCAATAACTAAATAATTTTCATTTTCAAGTAAAATACAATATCTTTTACATTTTATCTAACTAAAATTTCTACATTTTTAAAACATTACGAGCAATTTTGTTTAATAAAATAACATAATTATATTATAATTACTATTAATTAATAAATTACCTTTTTCAGCCAAAACATGTTACCTTTTCTCTTTTCTCTAACTAAAATCTTTTTTCCCAATTATATCATGGACATTTACCTTTTTCAACCAAAACACGTTACCTTTTTTCTTTTCTCTTACTAAAATCTCTTTTTTTTTCCAATTATAACACAGGCATTTCTATTTAATAAAAATAAAATAATTATATTATAATACTAATAATTAAAAGATTACCTTTTCAGCTAAAACGTATCATCTTTTCTATTTTGTCTAATTAAATTTTTTTTTTTCTAGAAATATTACGGGCAACATTAATTTCTCATTTTCTGAAAACACTATGAGCAATTTTATTTAATAAAATAACATAATTAAATTATAATTAGTATAAACTAATTAATTACCTTTTTCACATAAATCGTGTCACCTTTTTAATTTTCACGTTACCTTTCTATTTTCTCTAACTAAAATTTCTTTTTTTGCAATTATATCACGGGCGGTTTCATTTAATACAATAAACTGATAATATTATAATATTGATAATTAACCGATTACCTTTTTCAGCTATTCTATATTTTCTAACTAAAATCCCTCCTTTAATAGATTTATCACAAACAATATTAATTTCTCCTTTTCAAAAAACATTACGAGCAATTGTACTAAGTAAAGTAACGTAATTAAATTATAACTACTATAGCCTAATCAATTACCTTTTTCAACTGTAACATGTTACCTTTTTAATTTTGTCAAACTAAATCCTCTTTTTTTCCAATCATATCACAGGCATTCTATTTAATAAAATAAAAGAACAATTTTATAATTACTAACAATTAACCAATTACCCTTTTCAACTAAAATCTATCTTCTTTTCTATATTTTCTAACTAAAATTCCTCATATTCTAGAATTATCACGGATAACATTTATATAATTATTATCAAATCATCTCATATAAAAATTTAAATCTCCAAAATTTATGTTTCAAAAAAATTATTTTAAATTGATGAAAAAATTCATATAATATTAAAAAAAATCCGTACATCGCACGGCTTTTAAACTAGTATATATATTATCCAGAATAAGACATTTGATATTTGGGAACAAATTCAAAAATTATTTTGAGATCCATAATATTCCTCATTTATAAAATAAAGTGGTCTCACATGATTTTTATGGATGATGCGTCACTTTATTAGATTCAGACTTCAATATATCTTATTAGTTCAATAATTAGGAAATAATAACAATTTTATCCTAAATTCCTGGTTTAATTTTGAACTAATATTTATTCGTACGAGTAAGTAAATTTTAAGAAAGCAAGAAGAAAATTTACCATACTATCACAGTGTCACATCATCAGGAGCAAATTTTGATATATTTAACCATGCTTTTTCCTTTTAATATAATTAATAAACTAATAAATAGTATATCTTCTTAAATAATTTTGGGTGAGTCAGAATAGGCAGACGAGTATCATCATTTAAATAAAGAGAGGAGGAATGATCACTTCGTGTTGAATTGTTATACAAGAAGAGGAAAATGATTGCATTGTCCCCTCTTCTGTATGTCAAAGCTGCATTCTCATTTTTGTGCTATTGCACCCTAAACAAATCGCAGAATATTTGTTACATACGCATGTCAGAAATATATGGATAGGCAGTTTGATGCATAATAGAACCATGTACCTTGGACCTTTATTTTGCATAGCGAGGTTTCTGGTATATTGTTTTACTTCAAAATTTTACGATGATCAAACAATGGTTGTATACGAAATCTGCAAGTTCTCAAGTTGCATGAAGGTTTGTAACCGAAACAAAGCAAAAGAGCAAAGTAACACTGTGCCCTGTACAAATATAACAATGAAGCATCTGTAAAATATAATTATGCCCATATATGTAATTCAAGAAACTTAGAACTTTCGGATTCGTCCCTCTTCAACTTCGAACCTTGCTGCACATACAAAGGTTCTTGGGTGTCTAACTGACATTGGTTCAAGTAACTGAACTTGCTTGCACCACCTAGAAGAGCCTCATGCTGTGCTGCCACAAAGTGGCAAGTCTATTGTATAACTAAGAACGTGCTGCAGAAACTTCACCTTTCTGATCAGCTACTGCTTCTCGACGCATATTTATGGAGGATTCGTCTTTCAACGACGTTGTCTCTACTGTCATTGCTGGAGGTTTTATTCTTTTTGTTACTGTCATATTTAACCCTTCTGTTGTGTGTATAGTTGCTCCTGTAGTCATTTTTACCTAATATGCACCGATTTTGTGTCAGGTCTATAAGATATTTATATACAAATAGAAGGGATGTTGTTCACAACTTGTAATTTGATAATTAGACTAACACTTTCTATGAATCACTGCCGTGTTTGCGAATTTGTAATATGAAGTCCTAGCCATTTATCCTCTAGAATAATAGTGTATACCACCACAAAATAAGGAATTATAATACCTTTTCAAATAAGAAAGTTTTACTTTGAGCTCTAAAGAAAATTTAGTCTTTCATTCTATTTGCGGTAGGACGAATAGAGAGAGGAAGTTCGAGTTCGAAGGAGAGAAATTGAACAAAGGAGAGAGAAAATAGTGTGAGAAAGTAACGACATTTTTTTGGGGATAGAAATTCAGCAACAGTGAGTGAGGTCTTATAGAAAGTAAAAATTTATACAAAGCTCAAGTGAAATTCTAACTGAGACATCTAAGAGAGAGCGAGAAGTTTCAAAGAGAAATTACGAAAACTTTTTTTTTTTCATTACAGTATTGGATTATTTATAAATATCCCAACAAGGTCGCCTCGTTTTTCTCACTAAGTTAGATTAAAATTTCTAAATATAATACATGAAAATATAGTTGTAGTTAGCTATTATCCCTGCCACTAAAGCATACATCCCAGAAGTAGATTTATTATATTGTGAAATGTTCATCCACCGCAAAAATTCAGCTGTAAATAGGAACCAGTAATAGATTATTATACTAATAAGCAGTAAGCACCTTCTTACGCAGAGCAGCTACACAATAATTAAAATATAGAAAGCCTTTGAAGAATTTCAGACTCGCAACAAAAAAATGCATATAACTTTAGCCAGTGAGAGAACTTACTGGAGGAGCCCCAAGTGCCATTTGAAAGTTGAATCGACGAACAAGCATTGCAACTGCTACTATAGCCTGTAGGTGATATAGTGTCATGGCATTGTCTATGACAACTGAAATATAATACTCTTAATAACAGACATCTTGCATAATAAATCAAAGTAACTATAGCATAGTTATATCAGTTTAGTAATTAATAATATGGAATTACACAAACACTGCAGTAGTGTTTACCTCAAATGATGCAAACATGTCTCCTACACACTTCCTTGGTCCTCCCCCAAAGGGTAAATAGCTGGAACATTGAACAAAACGTTCAAAAATGTGGCAACAAAAACATGATAAACATTATTTTGTATATGACGTAGCAACAGTGCAGAGAAATATTTTTAAGGGTCCCCTCGTAGGCAGTCATCGACTTGAGGAGGCAACACAATCATAAATTATGCGGTTCCCATATCACTAGTATTTCTATTAAATTCTTCACTACCCCCTACTAAGAGACTTCTACTATGCTTATGTTGATTCGAAAGTGTTTTTAAATGAGGGAATTTTTAAAGGATAAAAATAAAGTTCTCTACTTTCGAAACATGCAAAACATAGAAGTTCATAACTGGCAGTCTGCAGCAGTTATGTGCTATAGCATCTATTTAAATCTGTATATGCAAGGTAGTTTCTTTAGAAGTGTATGACCTCTAGTTTAATTACAGGTACAAGAAGTTGAAGACTTTTAGTGGAAGAAAATACAAGAAAGGCATTATAGCTCGACAAGCAGTGTTCCCCGTGAACGAACTAAATTTTTTAATACACACACACGTAAAGAACACCAAAAGAATAAGAAAAAGAAAAAGAAGAAAGTAAACAAGAACCAAAGAGGAACCTCAATATTATTTCTTTAGCAAACCTTATCTCCAAACCCATAACTAGATTTACCATCTTCACTATTTCAGAAATCTTCAAGTATAATCTGGTAGATGTGTAAATTGAAGGACTGACTAGGATTCACTAAAAAGAGAAAAGGACTTGTAAATACCTTTGGACAATGAACAATTATAAATTGAGTGTGTTCTATCTTTTTTAGCAGGTGATGTGAACATCTAAGAACAAAAACATGCTGGGACCCTTGTGGTTGGCATCTCACAGAACAAAACTGTGACACTTCTCCTTCTAAGGTATGAATTTGAGTATTTCTTGACAAACCAAATATGCAGCATGTACCTCCTATGGTGACATATAAACTTCCAAAGTGGAAGTAGGTTTTTGATTATTTTGAGAGGAACTTTAAAAAAGTATGCATAATATGTATTTTCAAACGGAATATTTTGATTATTTAGCGTTTGTTTCTTATCATTCCTGATGAAGTACAGGGATGGTGAGCTCAATGGGGTCCTTACATGTACCAGTGCACATATATCAGTGAGTTGCACATTAGAATAATATGCACATTGGCCAACTGTATTACTGTCACTACATACAAGCCTAGAAGACCCTAAACATCTCATGCGAAAGTGTTCAATATCAATACTTTTTGCGAGCCTTGCATAAATATTTGCATGTTTATTCAGGCATACAGATGCGGGGAATATAAGTTCTGACAAGTTAAATGCTTTTTTTGTAAGCACGGGTCAAATCCTTTAGCACTTCAGATACTAAGCTTGACTTTTAACACTACCTGAAAGGTATTTTGTTTTATTAAACACATATGCACATATTGTAGAGTAGAGATGCACAAAATATTAAATATCAAAAGTGCCTAGTGGTGTAAAATGTTGGTACACAAATTGCCTTAACTACATTATGACAAAGCATTGTGAGTAAAACATTGGTGACTTGGAAACTTTCTGAAAATAATTTTATCGCTGGCATCTTTTGTAGGTTTACTAAATGTGGTGCATACTCTGTTTTAATATAAAACACAATAGTTAATGCCATTTTAATATAAGCTTCAACACTTCCATCCAAACAATAAAAATAACAAACCTGAAAGCCTGGTTGGTCTCATTTGGGTTGGGTCCATCTAAAGGCCATCTTTCAGGATTAAATTTATCTGCATCCTCCCACCTTTTAGGACAGCGATGTAAGTTCCAGATAGATATAAATATGTCTTCATTCCTGTCAACATGTAATGTGATGTTAGTGAAGTCCAGATAGATATAAATATATCTTCCTCCCTGTCAACAAGTAATTTTATGTTAGTGCTTCAAACAAATGCTATAAGCAAGAAATAACTGAATAAAGAAAGGGAGCTCTGTTGCATCTTATATACTCAAAGACAACAAGATGACCAATTTTATTCTCCTCTTATATGTTTTGCCTATTTTTGTCCCTATATATTTACCGCCTCACTCTTCGAATATCTTTCTCCTTTACCACCCAAATCTAGTTATGGTTCTCCTATTCCTGGTTTTTCCTATTTCTGCCTCTAGATATTTTAGTGCCAATCTCTTTCTCCTTTATCACCCAAATCTACTTATGGTTGTCCTATTTTTGGTGCTCCTGTTTATGTTAATCTAATTGAAAAAGAACATCATGAAAGTACTAATAGCTATAGTTTCATCACGACTAAAACGACCACTAGAATTTTGTGACCTATCAATCTATTTTTCAGAATGATATACTCAGGCATATGTCCTTTTTCCGCCATTCATCCTCATGTCTTTCATGGTATTGGATGACTATACTGTATTATAATTCAAATTTACGACATTATTATGTATTTGTGTCACTATGTTATATAGTAGTATTCCTGGTATCTATTTAGATATCTATTTAGATACTAGTCTATTTAAGGTTTAGCCTATTTAGCACTCTAATCATGTAATGTTTCTACACAATGATAATCTCACATTACATGGTATCAGAGTCTTTATAATATCAGAGTATTAAATATTCTAGGCACTACGGCTTACTAATATAGTTTCTTTATTACTCCTGACAAAAAAAAAAATATAGTTTCTTTATTACTGTATTTATCCAACCTTTTAATTGGGTACTCGCCAAGTTTGTCATCTTCAAGAGAGCGTCGAATCAAAACAGGTGGTTGTGGGTAGAGCCTCAGTGACTGGGAATAGATTAAGAAACAGTCAAGTAATGATAAGCAGAACATAAGTTCGTATTAAATATGTAGCTACAAAGATATAGCAGGCTGTTTCTTACTTCATTAATCACTCGAGTTGTATACTTAAGTTTCTTCATGTCTTCAATGGTAGGAATTCTATCCCCTAAAACTGAATCAACCTATCAACAAAAAATTAACTACAAGGTCAGATACATTATAGTCAAAGGATCTTTGGAACCCGAGCCAACTCATAAAAATATGTAGCTCAGAAGTTCTGCGTTCAACATTGTGCTTCTCCCCTTGAGTTTTACTTTTTTATGCATTATGTGCAATTGCAACAATTAATTTTGTTCTTGTTTTATCACTGATATTAATTTACCTCATTTTGAAGCTTCATCATGATGCTAGGTTCCTGCAGCCAAAATTTACAAAATAGTGAGTACATTGAATACCTAATATAGAGCATTCTCCAGAACTTCTAGTTGAGAAGTCTACTAAATAGAACATGGAAGCATCAAGCATCTGAACTCATGGGCAAACATTTCCATGACTATGCTTACTAATAGTCTAGGACAATCTTATTTCAGAAAGAAAGTCTGTATATGTACACATATCTATCAGTCATTAATGATGTACCTCATTAAGTACCGCACTTACTACATTTGATATATAAAATAAGCATAGATTAAATCTGGTCATGCTGCTAACTAAATATATACTCATCAGGCCAATCCACACCTTGGAAAGAAGATAAAACGTCCATGTCAACACTGCAGCAGTTGTTTCATGTCCAGCTATAAGCATTGTCATGAGATCATCACGGAGCTGCTTACTTGAGACCTGCAAAGTAGTGCAGAACTTTACAATGAAAATGAAATAGCATTACCAAATATAATAAAAAAAATAAAAAAAATACTCTTGTCATACATCATCACCAGACGCCAACAAAAAATGGAGAATACTAGGATCTTTTTCATTCATGTATTCTTCGTGAAATTGTAACTCTTCTTCTTCTACCATCCTCTGCATATACGTTGCCATATATATTAAATTTAAATAAATGAGGCCGGAAACAAAACATGTCTAATGTGGGAAGGAACTTGCTAAAATGCATCTTAAAAAATATATACTAGCGGCAAACAATACTTGATCTTAGCAGATTATTCGAAATAATGATTATTTCCTAAGAAGCAACTGCAGGTGAGAGCTGCTAGTTGATATATTGTAATATTATATGAAGTCCCATTACTCCACATAAATTTTATATACGCTTTCTTCTAGTGATTGAATCGATAAACTAAGTGACAGAAACAAAACATGCTTACAAAGGGAACGCAAAAGGCACATGGAAATGCCAAGCGTATGGCCAACATGAATGAAAGTAAGGAAATAGAAAGGACGGGCTGCTTTTTAAAGAGTGTAGGAAAATGATGGTCAGGCATGACTTATAAATTAAATAATTACTTTATATACATATAATTTGTTTATCAAATCTGGTCAAACTCAAAACATACATTACCACCATAAATCTTAAAAAACAATGGCCGACAAATACTGAAATACTGCTTTTGCCTACTAAAATGACATATGGTATGTTCCCAAGTATGTGTAATTCATGACTGCTCTTAAGTTTTGTCTGTATACTCTTCCTAACAAAATAGTTCTAGGCATCTTTACCTGCATTTGCATGATTTAGATTTTTTTTCTAATATTTCACCAAGCAAGCAAGTTCTGGTAATTTCGGAGATCATATTTCATAGTATATTGACATATAAAAGGAGACTGGTCCATATGTTTGTGCTGAGATGTGGTTTCACTCTAGCTGCTTTTAGCTAATAGAACAGGAGTAGTTGGGCCGAGCTAACAGACTGTAGCCTGCCTAATTTGTACACCAGACAGTTGGATTTAGGTAGAACTGAAATTTAGCATATAAAAAGTATATGTGGAGCCTAATGTCTATTTCTACAATGACAGAAGAGATGAAAATAAAAACTGACAAAATGATAATAAAAAAATTTGAATCTGGCGCTTTACCTTACATATGGCAATTAGATCATCCAGTGTTCCGTTTATCAGCTCAAGCGCTGAATTCACCTTTTTAAGCTTTGGCGATATATCTTTCCAAATGGGAATTTCCCAAAATGGGATTGGGGAAACACTTCTATCTTCCGCTTCCCGCAGGACAGTGTATACAGCCTACTCTATCCACATTACGAATCAAAACATACGAAAGCACCGTCAGCCAAACTTTGATTATTTAAGATAAATATTTTCAGATATAGATAATTACTCTTTTGTTTTGTTATGTAGATTACTTATGATGCTACTTAAGTACTTAACTATCAGACATCATCTTATGATAGAAACTTACCTCTACTATTCCAGTGTCATTTGTTAAAGAGTCGAAGTCATAATTAAAGACTGCTTTTCCAATAATATCCAATGTTAAACGGGAAAAAAGTGACTCCATCTCCACATCCTCTGCATCAGATGCAGCAGCATCAAGCTTTCTACACAGCCGATCTGTTGCTTGTCCAAACATGTTTATCATTGCAGTCACATACTGAGAAAGCAACATATTGGAATGATATTAACAACTAAATATAATCTTTTAAAAGTTGAATATACCACAGAACACTATCATACTTTCTGATGCAATGCCGGGACTATAGCACGCCGTCTAACACGCCATATTTCCCCATCAGCTGGGATAAGTCCCTTCCCCATTACAAACTCTAAAATTTCTGCCAAGATACCCTATACAAAAAAGATATTCAAGAAAGTTGATCTTAGGATTCAATTGCAACTACTTGTGCGACGTACTAATTTCTGGATTTTTTTTATTGTTTTTGCTTTAAATTTAAACAGGATGATACATGAGAGAGAAACAAAAAAAGCCTAAATGTCCCTTACTTTTGAATAAGCCTTAGAGTTATCCCTCAGTATGTGCTTGGCTACGGAAGGATCAGAAACTATCAAGAATGACTGCAAATTATTATACAAAACTCTATTGTCAGCGAAGAGAACTTTTACACACTTTAAAATTTCAAATATAAAGAAAATTAAAACTTAAACATAAGATATATGACATAGCTAAGAAACTCAGACCTTTGGACCAAATGTCAACCTAAAAACTCCACCATAAGTGAGGTAAAGCTCATACAAAGGGATGAAAAAGGCTTCGCTTCTAATAGCACTAATAGCTCCTTTTGCCTCTGGAATCTTTGGATAGTCTTCATCGCCACCAATCCACTTAGATAAAACATCAAGAACCTCACTAGGTACTCCCAATTTTGTCAAACCGTTTAACAACTGTGACTGGAAACTACATCCAGGAAAAAAATACAACAAGGATAGATATATGGATTATTGCTTTGTACACTCCTACATATAGTTAATTTAAGAAGAAATTTCCACCCAAGATTTAAGAGTTGGTCCATTCTTAGCCTTGGTAAAGTCCATCTTGTTGTGATAGCAATGAATAAGAACAAATAAGTTTTAGCTAATGTAATAAAGATACCAATTATTGTTCCAAAGACTCTACCCCCTTTATTTAAAAGTATTCAAAAGTTTTCTTTTACCAACTATTCTCTGATACAATCATACGAGTGGAAAATTAGCTAAACCAAATAACTTATGATCTTTTTTTAGGTTGTTTACAACTTATAGATAGTATTCTTCGATAAAGTTCTAACAAAATGGTCCCAAAACTTCGTAATCTATCTAACTATACCTCTATGTACATGGCATTTCATATAGTTAACTGTAAGAAAACAGAATTTTTGTATTAACTATAGCTTAAATGGATGAAGATTGAAGAGTCACAAGTGATTAAAAAATCAACATACCATCCATTACTCGAAAAATCGAAAAATGTGATCATACCCTGATTTTTCAACTGTAAATTCTCCGGAAGCAATTCGAGCAGACAATTCAGCTCGGATCTTCTTCTTCTTCTCCTCCTCCTCGTCTTCAGTTGATTTAGGCACTTTCCCATTTGAATAAGAGCATTTAATTCCAGAATATCTAAAAGACCCTGATTAAAAAAAACAAAATAAATTCAGTTAGCATGAACAATAACAAACACATAAGCTAAATGCATGTAGTATATACAAACCATTTAATTTGGTGAATTTGGAAACTGGGTATCTTCTATTATGTAGAATCTTGGATTGGAGTGCTTTTTGAGCTGGGAAATGATGAAGATTAAGAGTGGTAGCCATTTTTATTCAAGATTGTGTGTGTGTTAGTGTGTGAAAAACAAGAACAAGAAGAGAAAATGAATTTATGTAATATGTGTGTGTGTGTTTTAATGTGGGAGGTTGCAAGTAAGTTAGTACAACATAGGAGGATAGAGGGAGAGAGGTTAGGCTTAGCTAGCAGACAGTTTGGAATCTGCCAAGGCTCCAACCGTCCAAGATTCTCTCCTTATGTTCGAGTTTTATTGGCTATCGTTTAACGGTTAAATGGCTAATTTATCATTATTATAATCTTGCAAATGAGTTATTATTAAAAGGCTAATTTATCATTATAATCTTGCAAATGAGTTATTACTAAAAGAAACGAGTTATTAAGTTAAATAAATGTTTAATCAATTAATTATATATTTAAAAATTTGTAAATTGATTAATTTTGTTAAAAAATTTAGCGAAAAAATGACATGGACGTTAATATTGAAAAATTTACAAGTTGGTTATTCTTGTCAGTTTTATTATTCGTGTTAGTATTTTTTTTTAAATTTGAATTTAAAAAATCATATTTTTTTAAAACAATAATTTCGTTTGATATTTTTTTGAATATTTAATTTTTTCCCAATTACTGTTCTAACCAAAAATTAGCACATAATTCAATGATGAATTAGATTTGGAATTTTAGGTTCTGATATTTATGCTAATGTGGTGCTTATGTTGTAGATATGACACAATTTAACGATTCTTCATTAAAAATTAACATATTTTAAAGATGGTGCAAATATTTTGAAATTCAATATTGTAATTAAGTGTAATTTCATGATTTGTTTGTTGGGATTTATAACTAAATAAATTAATTAGTTATATAAGTTAATATCTTTTTTCGATCTTGACTTGCGTCAGTTCAAAAAATAATTAATTTTAATAAAATAATAAGATAATAAGGAAATATTTTTTTAAAAAAATCCTATATACGTGATTCTAATAATATTATAAATTAATAATTATTAAACATAAAACTGTGTCTAATTCGAAAACATGCTTGATCTCATTCAAGTCAAAATATATTCCTCATACCTTACTTTCAAGGATGGTGTTTGCAATTTCTTTTATACTATGAGCTTCTTGATATCCATTTTATTTTTCATCTCAAGTTCATTAATGCCTTATTCAGAAATTGTATGTTCATTTAAATTGTTGAAATTTTATCTATCACACGAATTTTGTAGTGTTGAAATTTAAAGTTATTAGCTTATAATTCGTGTAAAATACGGATTATTTTCAATTTTTTATAATTTATTTATAGTGTACTATGATATTATAAATATTAATTTTAATATATTATTGGAAGACTTTGAAACTTAAATTTTTGTATATAATAATTTTTAGTATTAAATATAAATTAATATGTTGTTGGCAGGAATCGAACCTTAGACTTCTATATATAACAACTTTTAGTATTGGTATACCTAACGGCCATGATCTATTTGAATTGAAGATTTAACGGTTGTCAATGTGCGAAAACAAAAAATGATAAGCAAATTACAAATTATACCCCCTTTCGCTTATTATAGTATAGTATAGATAGTATATATATATATATATATATATATATATATATATAATTTATATTTAAATTTTTATGATTACAAGTTAAATAAAAAAAATTAATTTTGCTTGATAACGAAAATCTCTATAAATTAATAACTAATAATTAATCGATTAATTAATGAAAGAATGTCTTAAATACCCATTTTTTGCCTACCCACTGTCCAAAATACCCGTTTTCCAGAATACCGCCCAAATTACCCATGGGATACGCCATTCCCAGGGGCGTATCCCAAGCCACTGTAGCGCTCAGAAAACGGGTTTTCTTGTCGTCTGATGGAGAGCTCAAGTCGCCGGCGTTCGTCGTCGTTTTCTCGATTAAGCATCTCAGGCATCTCGTCCACTCACCAAAGGACCACAAAATGACCAGAAGCTTGTCCTCTATCTCCTCCCAATCTCTGATTATCTCCTCCGGCCCCGCAGGGGCGTGTATGAAGGTCGTCGGACGTGGAATCGCCGTTTTAGGCGTTTTAAATCCGGCAATAGAAATGTCATGAAACTGGTATGGTCTTGTAGAGTATAGAATTGCGATTCCAACGGTATATAGTGAAGGAATGTATGACCGTAGCGGAAGCGTAAATCACATTTACTTGCATAAAAGCCTAATTAATCATGTATATAGATTTAAAAATTGTATGAACACAAGAAAAATACCTTGATAGCTTTCCTGGGATTGTTATGAATGTGTCTTTGATTTCCAGCAATCACCCCTCAAGTGTGGAGTGCTCTAATGGTATCCACCAAGATCAAATATCATATAGTAGATTAAGAACAATTGAGAAAATTAATTAAGTGGTTTGGAATGATTTTGATGAACTTCAAAAGCTCTCCAAGATCTTCTAAACCTCCTGGGATGTTTTGTGTTATGTGTTTGTGATGTGTTTCCAACTCTTGGATATGTTTGATATTTAAAGAAATAAAGTCTTTACTTTATCTAATTAAAACCCTTTTAATTATTAATCCCATTCTGAAAATAATTCTCTCATAAAATTTAATTTCTCAAACTAAATTTTGTAATTAATAATTATTAAGAACTTTTCTTAATTTATTTATAATCTATTAAATCTCATTTAATAAATTATAAATAATTGCTAATTAATTATTTATTCAATAAATAAATAATTCATAGCCATTATTAATTATTCTCATCATCTATAAATATTTAACCTTTTTATGGTGTGACCCTTTAGGTTCAATATTAAGCCGGTAGTAGAAATAAATAATAATAAACTATTTATTATTACTTATACGAATTACTAATTAATTCGTTAAATATAATTACATAAGTAATTAATATTTATTCTACATCGTGAGTGATACTTTTGAATATATCGCGACTATCCGGATAATATGAATTCATTGCTTAGAATATATAAAACCTATTCAGCAAATGGTTACCGTACAATCAATTCCTTCTACCCGACAATATCCCGATTAAATACAAGGCATGGATCGCGTGTCAAGCCTATTTAATTTAATCATATAATTTCTTATACATTATGTCTAGTTCATTTGAATTAGAAACTCTTTCTAACTTCAATTACTCTGGCCAGAGATTCCAGAACTAACATAGTAAGAACATCATAGGATATTCACTTTCTTTTACTGAAAGGGGTAGATTCTTTATCGATCGTTAACTATCTTCATATACAAATTCCTATACCCGGAATAGAACTAATGATTGTCCCTTGAGGACTTAGAACTAAACCAAAACATAGTTCATTGTATATAAGATTACTTTAACGGTCTCAAGTCTAAGGACACTTGTACCACCATCAACTTATGAACAACTATTAACACGTGAGTAAACTCCATTAGTCGTTCATTTGATCAAGTCACGTTCAGTGAACTTATTCTCCAATAAGCACCTACATACTAGCTATAGTGTCACCACACGAATGTCTATGAGAACAGACATCCTTCCGAGGAAGCAAGCATAGTATGTACCGATCTTTACGGATTGACTAACTCCCAATTAGTTATCCTACGATCGGGAACTATTTAAGTTTAGTGTTATCATCTTCTAGATCTCATTATTATAATCTCATTATAATTCTAGAAGCTTTACTCTAAACTATGGAACTTCTTATTTAAACACTTTAAATAGATAAAACCCGTAATAAAAACAACAAGTTTTTTATTAATATAAATAAAATCAAATAAGATTACATAAAAGTGTTTCCTAACCCATTACACATGATTGGGTTTAGGACAAAATACTATCATATAGTAGGTAGTGGGAAACGTCGAAATGTGTTTGAACGGAAATTAACAAAAAAAACCAGCCGGAATCGATGGAAATCGAGTTTCTGGGGAGAAGAGACTGGCGTGAGTTACTCCTGTGTGCCCGGCGTATCGTCAGTTATGCATACCACAGTGGCGTATCTTGTGCCTGATATGCCATCGCCGATGGCAGTGTAGTAATCACAACTTGCGCCAACATGGGTGGCGTATCACCATAACTGGCGCCGACTTTAACTGCGTATCCTCATATACGCCCATACCAGTGGCGTATATGGTGGGCATTTAGGGCGGTGCTTCCCGAATCTGGGCATTTTGGTAATGAAATAATAAAAAGTGGTTATTTAGGGCACTCACCCTTAATTAATACCGCTTCAAATTAATAGAATTCTCCGATCCAACTATATTAATTTGGATAATGGCCAAAAATGCCATTTTTTAAAGATTTTATTACATAAATATCAATTTTAAATTTTTTAGCCAAAAATACCAACTTATTACGCATTTTCGAATTAGGTAATGCTATAACGCATTTGAGGAATGGACATCATATAAGAAATTTTTTAAAAAATGAAAAAAAATTAAATAATCGAGATACGCATTTTGGAAATGCGTATCACACCTATTTTGAACGTGATACGCATTTCTGGATGCGTAAAACAATCAAATCTTTTTTGTAATTTTTTTTTTAGTTTTTGTGTAATACCCATTTAAGAAATGCGTAATGGTATTACCCATTTTAGAAATGCGACACTGGTATTTTTGGCCTAAAAATTCAGAAGTGATATTCTCGTCAAAAAGTAAAAAAAAGAAGAAGGTATTTTTGGAAATTTTTCTATTAATTTATAGAAGTTTTACTGTATAGCGGATTCTTCTAATATGAAAGAGAATGTGCTCCTGGTGAAAAATTGTTTTGGAGACTAAATTTTTATCCCAAAGTGAAGCATTTTGGTTGGAGATGAACAAAAAATTGGCTGCCTTTAAGAGCTAACCTTGCTAACTGAGGTATAAATCTGAATACTTACTTCTTGTGTCAAATGTGAGTCGAAGGAAGAAGATTTTCTGCATTGCTTTTGAAAATGTCGAATGGTTAAAGAATAATGGCAAGGCAATTAAAAATCTCTGCATAAGATGCTCTTGGTATTTTTTAATAGAAGTGTCTAAAGCATTTTGTAATTCTGAGTTCGAGCATTTTATTACAATGTTTTGGAGTATTTGGGATGAATGAAATAATATTATGCACAACACAGGGAAAAGTAAAGGTCCTGATCTAGCAGAATGGGTAGACGATTTCCTAGCTGAGTACAGGGGTGCTAATGCTAAGGATTCGAAAATTGTAAATGAGATGATTAAATAGATGCCGCCTCCATCTGACGAATTTAAAATGAACACTGATGCAGCTATTGTTGAATATGTGATATGATCCTGGTAAGCCCGGTTCCCTAACACCTTGAGGTTTTAGGAAAACTGGTAACTTGACAGCTATTAACATGAAACCAGGGAAAGTAGGAATTGGTACAGTCTGTAGAGATGCAGAAGGCAGGGTAGTGGTGTGCTCATGCTTGGTTTCCTCTTCCTACTTCAGTTGACGCAGCAGAGGCTAAAGCTATCTAACTTAATACAAAGTTAGCAGTTGAACTAAAGGTGGAAAGATTTTCAATTGAATCGGATAATATTCAAGTGATTCATGCTTTGTTAAAGGAAGAAGTGGCGTTGCATGAGTTTGGAGCCATTTTATCTGATGCGAAGAGGCAGCTTCCTCCTTTTACGGGGTTTAATCATGGGGTTTTATATCAAAGTGGTCACTCCGTTCGTCAAAAACTATCACTTAACCCACCGTTCTCATCGGGATTTCATTTAAACCACTAAATTAAGAAAACATATCATTTTCCCCCCTGTATATCACTTAGATCACCATAACATATCATTTTCGTGTGATAATTTTGTCATTAACAACTTAAACCGGAGATTTTATCATTAAAAAGAGGGAGAGAAGAAAAGAATTTGATAGTTTGATTCTATGAGCAACATTAAGGATACATCTATTTCTAATTTATAAAAAAAAAGGAACAAAAATCACCATTACATATCAAAAATATATGTACCTGAGCTCATACAGCTTCTTATCTTACTCTTGAAGATAAGATACAAAAGTGCTATGTGATTCAATGTAATTTTGATCACATTTTTGTTTTATGATGCAAAACTGATTTCGCCTTCCTCCACTTGTTCTTGATTTTCGTTGGACCTGCATGGCGAAGATTACTCTTTAATTTAGACTTCACTTTTTTTACTCTCTGTTTTGCGCCCTTTTTTTCTTCTATTTCATCCTTTTTACTGCTACTTCTGCTTCTTGATGAACTCGATGAATAAATACTTTCGTCTTCGGATATTTCCATCACCTTGCCTCTTGTTGAGGTTGTCGATTTCATGGATTTTGTTTGGTCTTTTAGTTCATTTTCAGCATCATCATATTCTTCATCTCCACTATCGTCCTCTATTAAGTATTCAGATGGACTATGTTCGTGATCAAACTCAATCGTAAGTGCAGCTTCCTCGTCCTCATGATCCATAGAACTATCACCAATTTCATTAATGTCATTAGTGTCCTCCTCTTCATCTGAAGAAATAGAATGATGATCATCCTCATGAGTTTCATTAATGTTGTCGTCTACATGATCTGAAGAACTATCATCGTGTACTGAGTCATTGCCATCATTGTCTTCTTCATCCGAGTAGCTGCTACATTCGCCATCATCACTCTCATTGTCTTCTTCCAATGATTCTTTATCTGGAGAGACTGCTGACGCTGGAGGATCCTTTGAATCAAATTCAAGAAAACTAAGAGCAGCAACAACATCAGTGATGTAGGGACGGACTGTTGGTTCCTCTTGAAGACACATAGCTGCAACTCCCACAGCTTGATTTAAACTTTTCACTGAAAACTCTTTGTTAAGGAGTGGATCTGCCATCTCAGGAAATCTTTTCGGATCCCTAAATATTGGTTGTGCCTGTTCAAGAGCAAAATATATTTTAGAATAACATATACGCTAATTAATTGTTCGTGTTCGTGTTCTTTTCATTCGTATGTTATCAGATTTCAAATATCACATCATTTGTCACTGTGGTGTTCTTTTTCGGTACATAGGAAATGCTACTAAAGTTTGTGCTATTCTTGATCAAAACGTGTATTTCAGGACACGCAAGCCTGTCTAGAGTTCCATCAGGACCGGCCGACCAGCCCCATGGTCAACACCGGCATGTAAATCTGCTAACCGTGCGGTAAGACCCAGTGACTGGGCTTCCCTGCGATACGCAAGATACACCAGTTTGTGCTATTCTAGAGTAAAGGAAAGAGAACAATTTTAAGTATATCATACGTACCCAAGTAACTAGATTCTGCTCGTTTGCTGGTCGATTAGGATCAATGGCACGACGTCCAGTGATTAGCTCAAGCAATACAACTCCAAAACTGTATATGTCTGACTTCATTGTGAGCTCCCCTGTACTTGCATACTCTGGAGCACTATAACCATATGTACCCATCACCCTAGCAGGTATGGTAGTTGTATTACCTGAATCTGCAAGCTTGGCAAGCCCAAAATCGCATAGTCTTGGACTAAAATTTTCATCTAACAAGATTTTGGAGGATTTAAAATCACTGTATATAATAGGGGGATTCGCCTGTTCATGCAAGTACTCTAGACCTTGAGCTGCACCCGTGGCTATTTTCATCCTCGTAACCCAATCTAATGGACTATTATCTGCTGGTCTGTCTGCATCTTCGACGTTATTATGCAATAAAGCAAAGTACTTCAGAAGATGCAAAAACACGATACACTTGGTCATATGGATTTACAAATAGAACATACCTAGCAGATGAGCTTCAAGTGAACCCAATGGCATGTGCTCGTAGACTAGAATTCTCTGTTCACCATCAGCACAATATCCAATAAGGTTGATAAGATTTGGATGTTTCAGAGGACTCAAGCGTTTCACTTCATCAAGGAACTCCTTGTTCCCGCTGATTCCATTTCGGTCCAGTTGTTTAACAGCCACGACCTATTCAAATCATTGTATCGATGTTAAGTACTAAAATTCTTTGTCGGAGAAAGAAACATTGATTTTGTAACAAATAATTAAAAGCGATGATTCAAGAAAAGGCAGTCCAAGTCTAGTGTGTTTCATAAACCTCGCCACTTGATTTAAGTGTCCCTTTAAAAACTCTTCCAAATCCATCGTCAAACAAAACACATTCTTGTCTGAAATTTTTGGTTGCAACGGCCATTTCTCTAAATGTGAAAGCTTTTGCTGCAATCTCTCCATTATGAGCATCATCTGCATGCATCCACAAGAAATTTTTATGTTAAATATGGACTTCATATTAATTCGGCTAAAGAAGATTTCATCAACTTTCATCGTTTTGATCACGTTCTGTCAAAAGCTCATGTAAATTATCGTCTAAAAACGTTAACACATTACAACATATTTAATCAAAAAATTGAGTCTCCAATTGCAAGTACCGGAAGGTGCTTGCGCCTGAGCTACAGGCAACTTCTCCTCCTCTTCTTCGTCCGGATCCTTGCTTGTAAAACATGGGAAGCAATACATTTCTAAACACACAGAAATGGTTTGCTCTGAATACACACTTTTCCCACCGAAGCAAAATTATAATAATTCACTCAGATAGGAGGTGATCCAATGAAATATATTTCATGAAACATTACATCATGCATGAACCAGAGTACATAATTCATGAAACAACACAATGTACTTGAATCCGAGGCGATTTGGGAGGTATAAATTTCGTGCACGAAAACTCGAGGAAGAGGAGGAAGAAAAATGAAGATTTTGAAAATTGGAGGAGGAAGGGGTCCTCCAGCAGCAAGAAGTTGAAGGAGGACCCTAAGAAGGGAAAGGTGGTGAAGTAGAAGAAAAAAGGATGAAAAATAATAATTAGACATTAGGATAGGCAAAGGAGTTGATGTTTTTTGGGGTGGTGACACCTTAGAAATTTTGACACCAAGAGATTATTTGGGAACAGATTTGTGGACATTCTTTTTGCTTTCTTTCTTTTTTTACACCAGTACATATAATTCTACCAACTCTTAATCTTCTAAACATTTTATTAGATTAAAAACCATATAATAATCTTCTAAACATTTTAATAGATTAAAAACCATATTTTTTGAAAGCGATTAAAAACCATATAATATACATATATTAAGCATTTTCCAGTATATATATATATATATATATATATTTTTTAAATATAGCTTTTAAGCTATTAAATAATATATATGATTTATTAAATTTCGGAAACGATAATCGAATTTAGAATTTCGATAATTCCTTGTCACTCAGGGACGGAGCTAGAAATTTGAGTTCGTGGGGGCGAAATTTTTTTTCATCTTAATAACTAATATATTAAAATAATTTGTTATTAAATAAAATAAAAATTATCATTAATATTTTTTAATTTAAGAATATACTTATATTCAAGTATTAAAATTCAAAATTATGATAAATATCAAAAAATTTATCACTATGTTCATCAAATTTACATAAATTTGAGGGGGCAAAATCAAAATATTATAATATTTTAACATTAAAAATATGAATTTTTTAATTTTTTTCATAAATTTTAATAATAATTTCATAATTATACGAGGTTTTGGGGTGGCGCCGCGTGCCACCCCTTCCCTCCGTCCCCGTTGTCACTGTCGCGCTCCGATAGTTACAAAACCGAATAAAATGAGATTACATCGAACCTGAACAGAAAATTACGTGTCCCTTTGTTTAAATGAACTAATACATAAAGGAAAGAAAAAGACTTTCTCCCTGTCTTAATGACAGTTTTTTCTCTGTTTTTATAACAGTCTTCTATCCTCTGTCTTTATGACAGTTTTTACTCGATTATCTATCAAATTATCTCAAATACAACCAAACCTTTGTTACTATCTCAGCTCACAATTATAAATCCGCTGTTTTCTCCAAATTAACTCATCCTCACCCAGTACGTTGTTTATTATCAAAACTCAGTTCAAAACCAGTAGCCATTATCTCTAGTTGGAGAAACAGACCCTTAAAGCTATCATGGAACATGCCGAATTGGAAGAGAGATATGCAAAGCTCGCAATCGAAGACGAGGAGGAAGAGGAGGAAATATTGGTGACGAACAAGGAGGTGGCTGAACACAACCCATCATATATGTTGGTGGGGAAATTCTTGACTGAGAAAAACATTAACTTCCAAGCTATGCAAAACGTAATGGCGTCATTATGGAGACCAAGAGAAGGAATGGAGTTTCATGAGATGGGAGATAGGAAATATTCGTTCATATTCTTTCACAAACTAGACATTCAAAAGGTAATGGAAGGAGGGTCGTGGTCCTTTGAACAATCGATGCTTGTTCTCCACCAAGTGCCATTGGGAGAAGACCCAAGTGCAGTGCGGATACAAGACATGGAAATATGGGCTCAGATACATGATATGCCTAGAGGGTGTATCTCTGAAAACATTTTGAAGAGCATAGGTGATTCAATGGGCAAGTACATCAAGTCGGAGCCAGGAACCTATGAAGGAGGCTGGAAACCATATGTAAGAATTCGAGTAGCACTGAATATTAATAAACCTCTAAAGCGAAGAATGAAAATAAGACGAGAAGGAAATCAATGCACTTGGATAAACTTCAAATATGAGAAACTTGGTACGTTTTGCTTTGTATGTGGAATCATAGGACACTCTGAAAGAGATTGTGCGATTGTGTACGAAAATCTAGACAAACAAATTGATAAAATGTACGGTACGTGGCTTCACGCTCAGCCTAGAGGAGCAAAACCAAATGTGGGATCAAGATGGATCCGCAACGCAGGAGGAAGGGAGAATAACTGGGATACTAAGAAACAACAAGGGTCATCATCAAACTAGCATGGCGAGCAGCAGAATGCAAACCAGGAAGGCAAATCATGCACAGTACAGAAAGGAGACAAAGACCAACTGAGATTCATGGGAGGGAATTTTGAGCGGGAAAGGGAGGATACCTTTATGACAATAGTGCCCCACACTAGAGATAAAAGTGCGGACAAAAAAGAAACACTAATCAGTGAAACAGTTGTAATGGACTTAAAAAGAAGGAGACTGGAACAGGAGGCTAGAGGAGAAAATGATGGGCTGAGCAATGTATTTGATACAGAGGATATTCACAACACTGGGTCAAAAAACTTACAGCTGGCGGGTCCTGGATCCCAGGCCCGCCAATCATTATGAAAACACTCAGCTGGAACTGCCGAGGAGTGGGCCGTACTCGGAATTTTCACTTCCTTTCAGACTTAGTCCGGCAAGAAAAACCCTTGTTTATATTTCTGTGTGAAACATTAGCTAGAAAGTCAAAAATGGAGTGGGTTCAGTTTAAGTTGGGGTATGAAGGTATGTTCGTAGTCGACCCGATAGGTAGAAGTGGGGGCTTAACCTTGTTCTGGAAGGAGAAGGATCAAGTGGAGTTGTTAGGATTTTCTCAAAACCATATCGATGTGAAGATCAATTTGGAGGATAATCATCCTTGGCGTTTAACAGGTTTATACGGAGAACCAGATAGGGCGTTGAGAAGAAGAACATGGGACCTTCTCCGTAACCTAGCAAGAGACTCGAACCTCCCATGGTGCGTTATAGGAGATGTAAATAATGTAGTAGGCATCAGTGATAAGAATGGGGGATCGCAATACCCAAGCTCGCTCATAGAAGGGTTTAATGAAGCTTTACTGGATGCAGGCCTTACAGATATGCCTCTTCTGGGCCACCAATTCACTTGGGAAAGGGGAAGAGACACTGCAGACTGGATGGAAGTAAGATTGGATAGAGCCCTAACGAATCAAGCATGGTTAAATATGTTTCCCATGGGCAAACTGTACAACCTTGAAGGCTCATCTAGCGACCACAGTCCTATTCTTTTAGAGCATATTGTTACTGATTATATACATGCTCCAGCCTCTTTCAAATTCGAAAATGCATGGTTGTTGGAGCCAATGTGTGAAGTAATCGTCCAGGACACATGGAATAGGGACACGGATTTTAATATTCTCCAAAAAATCGAAGAATGCAGTCAAAGTCTAGCTATATGGGGGAAAGAAATCACTGGAAACTTCAGTGGTAGAATTAGGACCTGCAAGACAGTTATGACCATATCTGTCATGCACCTAGCCGAGGGTCTACACGGAAACAGCCTCCCTGCCTTAAAAAGCGGGGGCATGGTCTGCGTACAACTTACCCTCCCCAGACCCTGCTCCGAGCGGGATATACTGGGTATGTTTGGTTTGGTTTGGTTTAAGACAGTTATGAAGCAGTACAGGAGAGGTAGAGACGATATCTCGAGGGAGAAATATAGAGAGGCAAGAAAAGAATTATCAAAAGTGCTTAATCAAAGAGAAATTTTCTGGCGCCAAAGATCCAAGCAGTTATGGCTAAATGCTGGGGACAAAAACAGTAAGTTTTTCCATTCCTATGCCTCGAGTAGGAGAAGAAATAATCAAATCAATAAACTGAAAAACGAGGATGGTCACTGGGTGGAATGGGATAATGGCCTCTCAGAGTTAGTGGCAGGCTATTTTTCGAATCTATTCACAGCCTCGAGGGTGGATTTCCAGGAGGTGATCAGTAACATCCCGACTGCCGTAACAAGAGTTCAAAATGAGACCCTGTTGCTTCCTATTACAACATAAGAGGTCAAGAAGGCGATGTTCCAAATGAACCCGGACAAAGCTCCCGGGCCTGATGGGATTACTCCAGGATTCTATCAGAAATATTGGAAAACAGTGGGGGTCGACATTGTTAACCTTGTGAAAAATTTCTTCCTTTCAGGGAGGCTTTTCGACAACCTGAATGATACGAACATTGTCCTCATTCCTAAGAAACAATGCCCGGTGGTGGTGGGAGATTTACGTCCAATCTCATTGTGTAATGTTTTAGTAAAATTTATAACTAAAGTCATTGCAAATCGCTTGAAAAGCATCCTGCACCAAGTGATCTCAGAAAACCAAAGTGCCTTCATGGCAGGACGCTTAATCTCTGATAACGTCATGATTGCCTACGAGGTAATGCACGCTTTAAAAAGGAAAAGAAGGGGGAGAGAGACATACATGGCCTTAAAACTCGACATGAGCAAGGCTTATTGTTAGGTCCAAATGTGTTGTAGAGGGGGGGTGAATACAACTTTTCGAATATGAGAAGCAATAAATACGATGCAATAAATGAACACACAGATTCAAGGAATATATGTCTTATATATAACTTGAAAGGGTTGCTACAACATTCATTACAAAGTATAACAGAAGTTCAGAGAGAAGTGAATGATACTAAGCTCTGTGAATGCACTCTCTCTCTTTTTCTTGTGTTTTTCTCAAGAATTGCTCACTAACTTAAAACATTACACAAGTACTTCTATTTATACTACATGTAATCTATGTCCTGTAGACTTCAAAGACTAAGATATACGTGGCCCAATGATGTCCACATAAATTTTGCCTTATCTTGAAAGCTTGGAAATCTGCCAATCAGAAGATGCCATGTGTCATGTTGAAGCTGCACTCTAAGTAGAACTTCTACTTGAGAATTTCTACTTAGCCATCTCGAAGTTCTAAGTAGAACTTCTACTTAGAAACTTCTACTTGGCCATCTAGAATATTTAGTACTTAGAAAATATTCTGGTCTTCAACTTGAAACTTCAATGCACATCTTGAACTTGTGATATCTTCATGTCTTCTTTATTCTTCACCAAGCTCTTGAATATGGATCTTTATTACTGACATAAACTTGCTATCAATGTCCTGACACTTGATGCAACGGTCTGGTTCATAAGTGACTAGTCTTGATAGGGTTTTTGCTTCTTGAATAAATTACCATATCCAATTAGAAATGTGGCTTTCCAATATTTGCTTTCCTTCTTGTTCACTTGAAATCAATTGGTCTTATTGATACTGATAGTTATGATCTTGATTCTTGGCTTTCAAAATCACTGAGGCATGAACAACTTTGACTTGAACTTCTCTCAATGATTTCTTCTTGGATTGATCATAGTTAACATGTTGAATTGTATCAATTACCTTGTCTTCATTTAGTGTTGATTTCTTATGACTCCTTGTTCTTGATTGTCTTCTGGTTAAGTATCTTTTCCTTTAGTTTGAGTTACATTAGTTATAGTGTTACAAGTTTACACACTCTGCCTTTCAATCTCCCCCAATTTGATTGTCTAACAATGACATTCAAATTAATGAAGGATAACTCAACTAAACAATGAGACGAGAAAAGATAATTAACATTACAGTCTTGAATAATTTACAATTGAAATTTATATGAAAATAATACAAAGAACTTAAACTAGAAACAGAATTCGAACTTCGAATTAAAGATCATTTGAGTGATTCCTATCACCTGGATTATTTCATATCTTTTAGTCAAACTTGTATCACCTTATTGGATTCACTCTAAGGTGAATTTTCCTCAAGTGAGTTAAAGCAACGGAAAGACATGAAGTTTTTCCAACTTCAAGTTCACACCACTCTGACCTTTAACCCTAATTCCGTTTCCTCTTTCTAGCTTCAGCAGCTTGGTCTCTCTCTTCTTTCTGCCTTTTGCGCTTCTCCTTCTGCTGTTGTTCTTTCTTGTACACTGGATCTTTAAGCTGCTTCCACCAAGCATTCAACAGACTTACAGCTTCCATTTCTAGAGGGTTCTTGGGCTCTGGATAAGGATGTTTGAAAAGCCTTCTGAGTTTGTCCACCTCCTGAGTAGTCCTGATCTTTGGAATATCCTCAAAGTTCTTCATGATGAGCTGAGATTTCCAATGTGTTTTATCAGCTTTAAACTGACAATAGATCATCTTGGGGTAGCCCTTGACACGGTTAGTATTGTGGACACTAGCCGCATCTCGCTCCATTCGCTTCTTTTCCACCACTATCTCAGACAGGTAACTCATGAGTCTCTGCTTTTCTTCAACAAACTTATCTTCCACTTCGCCCCATTTGAATACATATAATACTCTCTCCAGAAATGCAGCATCTTGAGTCCGTAGCAGCCATTGTCTACTCATATGCAAGATTGTTTGATCCTGGTCTGCATCTATGAATACTAAGGCATCAGCTGTATCTTCAACATAAGCGTGTATCCAGTATACACTATCACTTCCTGGAACACCAATAGCCTCCCTTATTTCTCCTTGTTCTAGTGCTCAAGAAGGAAGAGTCAGAGCTTCATCTACATTCTTCATGGCTTGAAGAATATTCCATTTCTTCTCTATCAGCTCCGGCTCAATCTTCACGTCATCAAGAGGGTTTGGAGCAATGACATCACACTTCCACACCTCATTGCTCTTCTTGAATATAACTCTTTCAATGATCTTCACGGATTTATCTTTAAGCTCAGAAGCGAATCCCTTACTCATCATTTGTCTACAGACAGCTTTGAGAGATTCTACTGAAAGCTCCATTAGATCATTTTCCTCCATGCTAACCCTCTTCATCTTTCCGTCAACTACCATCCGGACAAAATTTGGATATGCTGAGAATTCTGGACCCTTGTCCTCTGCTAGCTGCATTAACTGATCCCTGTACAGAATGCTTAGCTCCTCAGATTGAGAGTATTGAATTTTAGTCGCTAGCAAGAACAACTCTGACGCAGATCTTCTCATTATGAATTGGTCATCCACATATAGGAAAGATGTTGGGACTCCTTCTACCAAAGACAAGATAACCTGCCACTCCTTAAGATTTGCATTGTATCCAACCCTGACTTTAGAAATTAATATCTTCAAAGCATTTATATAGTCCCCAGTCATTGGATTCTGCAAATTCAAGTTGTAGAACAGATCATCTGCATCCTTGTTATGAACTCCTTTCGCACAGGGTCCCATCATTATCTTCCTTGCTTCATCCCATTTCTGTCCTATCCTTCGTTTGTCCAGATCAACTTGAGGATCAGCTAGCCTTGCAAGCTCATAAACATACTGCTTCCCTTGTAGCTCCACTTTCTTTTCTAGGAAGGCAGCACGTTCTTGCATCATCTTCATTTTATGGAACTGAGCTTGTTCCAAGGCTAACTGTTGAGCTTTAAGGGTTTCCTCATCAACAGGAAATTCTTCAGGCATTCCGGAAGACATCCCAGCACCTCCACCTTGTTCCTTCAAAGATCTTTTTATAGCGTGTGCCAACGGTACGTCTTCCATGTCAGAATCTGAGTCAATTACCTCCTGTACTGTTTCCTGATGACTCAGGTCAACAAATGGTTCATCAACCATTACTGCCTTACCCTTTCTCATCCTCAGAGCCTCTTCATCAACAGACGGCTCAACTTCTGGTTCCTTGACAAGATCAGCGGGTTCTTCAATTTCTTCGATGTGAACTGCCTGCTGTCTCGTCTCCTTTCCACTCTCCCCCTTAGGTGAGTTATCCTGAGCTCCACCTTGGTCTTCAGATCCACCAGCTGCATAGGAACCTCCAAAACCAGAACCAGAGGCTCCCGCTCCACTAGCACCACCTGCACCAGCATCGGGGGGAGGTTGTTGCGACTCGAAGCACTCCGGGGGCACAAAACTCCTGACTGCGAACATCATTCTACTGATCTCCACAGCCATTGTATGCATTGTAGACTCCAATGCCCCCATCCTCTCATTGAGAGTGCTTCCCAAGACACCACCAGCATGGCCCAAGTCATTGACCTTATTTGTCAAATCATCAAAAGCTGTAGCTTGACTTGCCATTCTTGCTGCGTAGTCGTCTAGAGCCCTTTGATTGTTTCCAATATTCATCCCGAACTGCCCCATCGTCTGTCCGAACTGCCTCATCTGATTTTCCATAGAAGTCATACGCGTATCAAGATTTTCAATGTTAAGGGACGGTGTTTGGTTTAGGTGACCTCGCTCTAATACTCGTTCTGTTGGTATTTGGCGCTCGGTTTCGGGCCTTGAAAATGAAGGTCCCTCTCTCCCTAACCTCTCACACACACTCCCTGTCTCACGCTCGTGTATGTCTTCAATTATTGATCCGAAATATGAAGCAGTACCTGCAGAAATTTGATAAGCAAAATAATTGGCAGTTATGGGATCTATGTCTGTTATGTCCTGAGTTGGAATCTCAGGCTGAGCGGCTGCAAAGTGTTCTTGTACGACATTAGAACCGATCCTCTTTGCAGCATCAGTACGTACCGGTGAAGGTACGGCTGAAGTTCTTAAGACTTCATGTCCTCTTGAAGCAACAGTATCTTCAAGAGGCACATCATCCTCACCAAAATCAAAATCCCTATGTGCAGATTGTTCAAGGGGTGAACCACTCGCGTGAGGTGGAGTGGTTGCGTGTGACACGCTAGGGTTTGACTGTGGTTGTGAAGTAGCAGCGTGGAAAAGTTTGGCTTTCTTTCGAATAAGTTGCTGCTCTTTGGGTTCATTCTCCTCATCATCTTCTATATATACACGTGCTGGCTTTCTGACTTCCGTTAACAAGGGTGATAGAGAATAGGAATGTGTATCAGACTCAGAGTCAGAAATATGGCTCTCACCCTGGGATAGATCCTGTGGGTTAGCAGTTTCTTGGGTCGCGGAATCAGATACGTAGGAGGATGAATGAATAGTATGCAGGGAGAGATTACCTGATTGATTACCTTGTGCATCATCGCTTTCCTCATCAGGAATCTCATCAAATGCCTCAGCATGAACAGATGGATTTTGAGCATGTGATGAAACTTGTGATGATGCCTCCAAATTGGTAACTCCTGCATCATATCTAAGCCACATTTGTATATTTTCAGGAATAGACATCGGTTTACCTTGATGTTTATCCTGATTAGCAATGGTTGAAAGTGACTTAGTGCCCATCCCTAGCGATGCAGATGTTGGGCTTCCGGCAAATCTCTGTCTAACAGCAAGAGCATCCTTCGGTATTATGTCATTAATGATCATTTGAAGGAACCGAGGAAACCAGCAGACAACATCAGCTGTAGTGAGGTCTCTGCTTGCAAGAGATCCCATTGAGGCCACTATCTCAGAGAGAACGATGCGTCCATAATTTATATCCAGTTCTCTTGCTAGGGCAACTGCAAAGGTTTGCATTGGAATTGGAATTTGATGAAAATCTTTTTCGCGTGCCCGAAAACATCTTGTGATGGCCTCGAAAAAGTAATTCCATTCCACATGGAAGAATTGCTTTTGGATATTTCCTGTGATTGGGCCTTTCGAAGGATAACATCCAATTTCTTCAAAGAATCTGAGGCGTTCTGTAGCTGTAGGTTCTGGATCATAAGCATCTTTAATTGGGAATCCCAGAACTCTGTTGACAATCTCTTCAGTCACCTCATATTCCTGACCCGCTAAGGTAAACCTGAAACCTAAGGGGGTTGATTTGCTCCCAAAAGTAACCGCACTAGTCCATAATTACTGTAAAGCATCATGTACTAGTGTAGGTTTAGCAGTAAAAGCATGGCTAGCTTTGGAGTACAAATTGAGAAATCGTATCCAAAACTTAAACCGCGGGAGTTGATCACCAATTTCCGTAGAAATATTATAAAAGTTGTTTTTAGCAAGTGAAAATTGGTGAGCCATTTTGATTAAATGTTTTTCTTTAAAAGATGTGAAAATTTTATATATATATATATTTTTTTATTTAGAAAAACAAGTAATTTACGAATTAAATGATGTATCCCTTTTAATTTATCAAAAAGAACAAAAGTCCCTTAGAGAAAATTAAACTACGGGATGAACAATCAAAAGCCAATTACTAAATCTGAATATTCAAAGAAGATGAATATTCGTGTGTACCAGTGAAATCGTGTGTGTTTATGAATGGTGAATATGAAATCTCCCTTGACTAATTGAGTATTCTATCTCGAACTCTAAGTCGAACTTCTAAGTCGAACTTCGAGATAAATTTCGAGATAGAGATTAACTCGAAGTTATTCTCAATTCTTTTCAAAATATTCCCAAAATGGAAACCTCAAGTCGAACTCGAACAACAAGTCGAAATTCGAGATAAAGTTCGAGATAGACATTATCTCGAATATTTTGAAGATACACTAGGCACACTAGTAACTCGAACTCGAACATCAAGTCGAACTTCGAGATGAAGTTCGAGATAGATTATAACTCGAAATTCTTCCCAGACTTAGAATTTACAAAACTTCACTCTGGAAGCTCAAGTCGAAATTCAAGTCGAATTTCGAGATGAGTTTCGAGATAGAAACTAACTCAAAATTTTGAAGATACTTAGATTTTTCAACAATTAAATTGCCAAATAAATATAAATATCAATTCAAGGATTTTTAATATGTGACATAATTAAAACATTCCTTGATAATTCTAATGCCTCTAATTACATGAAAATCATAGGTAAATTCATCTAAAAATCATGCAATATTTAGAATATTATGAATTTAACTCCCCCTATGATCATGCAATCTGACAAACATAAATTCACAGATTTGTGCTATAAAAGACACTTAAAACACAAAGAATTTATGCAAAAACACACTATATGCAAACTATAACAATCATTAATTAGGCATTTTAAAGTCTAAGCACATAATGATTGATTAGCTTGCACATACAAACATAAACATGGATTTTACAGATAGAAGGCTTTACTAACTTGTGTTAAGCATTCCCAATTCACCAACCAACCTATTGAATGTTACTTCATCAAGAGGTTTGGTGAATATATCTGCAATTTGTTGCATTGTGGGCACAAAATGTAGCTCCACAGTCCCCTCCTCGACATGTTCTCTTATGAAATGATACCTGATGTCAATATGCTTGGTTCTTGAGTGATCTATAGGATTGTTGGTTATGGCAATGGCACTTGTGTTGTCACACATGATTGGAATTTTCTTGTGCTCCATGCCATAATCCTTCAATTGATTCCTCATCCACAGTATTTGAGCTACACAGCTTCCAGCAGCAATGTACTCAGCTTCAGCAGTAGAAGTAGATACTGTATGTTGCTTTTTACTTTGCCAGGACACCAATCTTCTGCCAAGGAATTGGCAAGCACCAGATGTGCTTTTCCTATCAATCCTTCAACCTGCATAGTCTGAATCCGAATAGCCAATAAGATTAAAACCTGTATCTCTTGGGTACCAAATCCCTAGATTTGGTGTGCCCTTGAGATACCTAAAAATTCTTTTGACGGCTATGAGATGTGATTCTCTAGGATCCGCTTGGAACCTTGCACATAAACAAGTTGCGAACATTATATCGGGTCTACTTGCAGTTAAATAGAGGAGTGAGCCAATCATACCTCGATAGCTTGTGATGTCAACTGATTTACCTGATTTGTCTTCATCAAGCTTCGTGGCTGTTGCCATGGGAGTCTTAGCTGCTGATGCATCTTCTAGATTATACTTCTTGAGTAAATCTCTGACGTACTTGGATTGACTGATAAAGATACCATCTTTTTTCTGACTGATCTGTAATCCAAGGAAGAAGGACAGCTCTCCCATCATGCTCATCTCATATTTTTCCTACATTAGCTTGGCAAATTTCTCGCACAAGCGCTCATTTGATGACCCAAAAATAATATCGTCCACATATACTTGAACAAGTATTAAGTCATTTCTCACAACTTTATAGAACAATGTTTTATCAATTACTCCCCTAACAAAACCATTTTCAATTAAGAATAAGGATAGGGTTTCATACCATCGCCTTGGGGATTGCCTGAGGCCATAGACAGATTTGAAGAGTAGATACACAAAATCTGCATGTTCTGGATCAACGAAGCCAGGCGGCTGTTCCAGATACACTTCTTTTTCTAACTCTCCGTTCAGGAAGGCACTTTTCACGTCCATCTGGAAAACTTTGAAGTTCTTATGTGCTGCAAATGCCAAGAACATCCTGACTGCCTCAAGTCTTGCAACTGGTGCATAGGTTTCATCATAATCAATTCCTTCTCGCTGAGAATAACCTTTTGCAACCAAACGAGCCTTGTTTCGTGTTACAAGTCCGTTTTCATCCAGTTTATTTCTGAATACCCACCTAGCTCCAATTACGGATATGTTCTTTGGTCGGGGTACCAGTTTCCAAACTTTCTACCTTTCAAACTGATTGAGTTCCTCTTGCATTGCAATCACCCAATCAGCATCGCCAAGAGCTTCTTCTATTTCTTTAGGTTCAAGCTTGGATAAGAACCCAGAATATAAGGAGATATTAGCCATGTCAGCTCTTGCAGTTCTTCTAGTAGTCACACCAGCATCTGGATCACCAATAATTAACTCAAACGGATGGTCTCTATTCCATACCCGTTCACCTGGAAATTGTCTTGACGATTCAGCTTGACTTTCTGAGTTGGGGTGCTGACTACTTTGATTATTTTCACTAACTCCTCCTGAGTTAGTGCCAGCTCCTACAGAACTAGAGTCAACTCGACTCGAGCCTTGAACCGTAGTCCTTGAGCTGCTATTTACTCCCCCTGAGTTATTGCCGGTTGGTACTGAAGAAGTCTCTCCTGATCTTGTAGAATTAGCTTGTTCACTAGACTCAGGTTCTTCACGTACACATGGAACATTTAATGGAACAACCAACTCAGGTTCACTTTCAAGATCTTCTAAGTCCAGATTCTGAAATTTTAGGGACTCAGGTTCACTAGAATCTCTTGAAATTGATGAGAGTTTGGTATCGTCGAATCTGACGTTGTAACTTTCAGTCACTTTTCGATCATTCACCAAGAACACTCTATAAGCTGCCACCACGTCTATAGAGTAACCAACAAAGATTCCTTCACGAGCTTTTGCTGCAAACTTGCCTAGATTTTCATCATCTATAAGCACATAGCATTTTGCTCCGAAGACATGAAAGTATTTGATTGTTGGTCTTCTGTTGTTCATTAGCTCACATGGTGTCTTTTCTTTATCTTTTATGATCAAGGTTCTATTTTGAGTGTAATAAGCGGTACTCACTGCTTCGGCCCAGAAATACAAAGGAAGTTTTGAATCATACAACAAAGTTCTTGCTGCTTCAACCAAAGTTCTATTCTTCCTTTCAACTACTCCATTTTGCTGTGGAGTTCTCGAGGCTGAATACTGACGACGTATTCCCTTAGATACACAGAAGTCATTCAGCACTGCGTTTTTGAATTCAGTGCCATTGTCTGATCTAATCGTCTTCACAGTAAGTGTTGAAACATTCTCAATTTGAGTGATGTGATCAATGATTAAGAAAGGTACTTCGTCTTTCGTCATTGCGAACAATACCCATGTATACTTGGAGAAGTCATCCACGATTACCAAAGCATATCTTTTCCTAGACAAAGATAGGACATTCACTGGGCCAAACAAATCCATATG
The DNA here is from genome assembly GCA_036435485.1 of Saposhnikovia divaricata. NCBI lineage: Eukaryota > Viridiplantae > Streptophyta > Magnoliopsida > Apiales > Apiaceae > Saposhnikovia > Saposhnikovia divaricata. The sequence goes on from CM071599.1 coordinate 214,656,808, forward strand.
AAGAAGTTGTAGAGGCTCAGTAATACTAGAGATTTCTTTGCTTTTATGCGATGCTCGCTTCGACTTTCCCATTTCACAAGCTTCACAGAGTCCTTTCGGAGCGAACTCCATTTGAGGTAGATCTCTCACCAATTCTCGCCTCGCGAGAGCATTCATCGTTTTGAAGTTTAAGTGAGATAACTTTTTGTGCCATAACCAGCTTTCATCATCCGAGGCTTTGCTGTAGAAACAGGTGACCTCATTCTGATTTGCTGAATCCATATCTGCAACAAAAAGATCTGCCTTTCGAACTCCTCTCAAAGCTAGTGAGCCTTCCTTAATGTGAGTGATTGATACACCTTTCTTGTTGAAGACAATTTCGTAACCTTTGTCACAGAATTGACTGATACTCAACAGATTGTGCTTCAGTCCCTCAACATAGGAAATATCTTCTATGATGACATTGCCAGTTTTCAGTTTGCCATATCCCTTAGTCACACCTATGCTGTCATCTCCAAAGGTAACATAAGGGCCAGCCTTCATAACCAACTCTGTAAGCAGGGACTTGTTTCCAGTCATATGCCTCGATGCTCCACTGTCTAGCACCCATATGACTTTATTTCTATTCTGCTTAACGCCCTGCAATGACAGATTGGTTAGACATTCTTCGGAACCCAACTTTGATTGGGCCCGGCTTTTCGATAAGATCGAGAATCAACAGATTTAACAACAGGAGATGCACTTTTCTTCACATTACTAGAGCTTTCGACTATCTCCTTTCCTTTCTCAGACTTGACAGATTTGTCAGTCTTAGGAGAAGGTTTGTCACTCCTAACTTTAGGAGGACTGACAGTCTTGGCTCTCCCATACTTTTTCTTGATATTTGAACTAGCAACAGTATTTGAGCATGACTGGCTAGATGCATTCATTAAATGCACAAAAGTTTGCATGATATTAAAAGTGCATGGCATACAATTAGGTTGACCACACTGTGCATGATTCTGATGCAGATTATTCATTGTATGTGTGATAGGCATGGCATGTGCAGCAGGAACATTCATGTTAGCTTTGCATGCATAAGAAAGATGTTCAGTAGATTTACAATGATAACATGCTTTCTTTATTCGTTCAGCCTTAACCTCTTTTATGCCTTTCTCTCTCTTTCCTTGTTGCTTAACAGCCTTAGCTCCTAATCCTAGTCTAGATTCATCTCTAGGGAAATTGATTTTCACTTGTTTGATAGGAGTTATAGGTTGTTCTTTCTGGCGATCTTCCATCTCAATCTCATATCTAGCTATCAATTCAGTCTCTTCTTCTTCTATTCTAGGAACAAGATGTTTGTAGATAGGTTTGACAGCCGATTCAAGAATTCTAGGTGTTTCCTTTTTAAGGTCACTGGAACTAGGGTCAATAGGTCTCTTTCCTTCTTTCTTAGGAAGGTCAGAATAATCAAGTCCTATACCTACTCCAGTTATTTTCTTAAATGTGTCATTATCTACATACACTTTACTAGCAGCTAGTTTGTAAGCTTCGCATTTTGTTTCTAACTCAGCTAGATTGTTCCTAAGACATGCTTCTACTTCTTCCTTAAGGACAAGCTTGTGTTCCAGAGATTTAATAAAGTCTCTTAGGGAAGTATCTACAGTGCAAGCAGCCTCTAGCTCTTCCACTTTTGCCTCAAGCATTCTGCATTTGGCAACAAGTGTTTTCTGTTCCTTTTGAGAAGAGTCTAGGCTTTTGCACAACATATAGATCTCTTCACTAAGAGCCCCGTTCTGTTCCTTATAATCATCAATAGACATTTCTACTTTAAGAGTCAGAACTGGTACCTCTGGTTCCTCTGATGTCTCAGCCATGAGGGCAAAGTTTGCTACATGAGTAACATCTTCCTCATCTGAATCATCCCAAGCTCTTCCTTCTGTCACCAATAAAGCTCGTTTTCCATGTCTTTCCTTCAACAGTGCTTCATAGTTGCTTTTGAGAGCTTCAAATGTCTCTTTTGGATAAGTCTGTTTAGGCTTTTTGCAGTCCGAGGCAAAGTGTCCAGCTTCACCACAATTATAGCATTTGAACTTCATTTTGAAATCCAAAGGAGATTTGTAGCTGGTACTCTTGCCTTTTCCTTTGTAGCCTGACGAACTACCACTACCCCTAGCAGCCCGATAATAAGATGAAGATTTTCTCTGTGGTCGGTTGCTCTTTCTAAATCTCATGTTGCTGAACTTCCTTGCCATGTATGCCACGACACTATCGTCCATGTTGTCCAGCTCTTCTTGGGTGTAGTAGTCATCATCACTGTCAGATGCGCACTCGTCATCATTATCAACTTGATGTGGTGCAAGTGATGATTTAGGCTTTGCTGCAACCATTGCCTTCTTAGACTCTTCCTCATCAGCAACTAATCCTGATGCACTTTCTTTTTCCTTTGAATCATTGTCCCATGCTTGATCTTGAAGTGTTTCCAGCTCATAGGTCTTTAATATTCCATAATATTCTTCCAGAGAAGTTGTATGCAAATCTCTGGTTTCTCTTATTGCGTAGACCCTATGTTCAATGCTTTTTGGCTGGTTCCTCAGATATCTCGTATTAGTCTCAACCATGGGGAGAGTTACACCTCTCAGATTTAAATCCAATACCAACTGACTGAATCGTAGGTAGACATCTGTTATGCCTTCTCCTTTCCTTATTCTAAAGGTGTCATACTCCATCTTGAGTATGAGTGTCTTGTTGCTTCTGACCTCTGCAGATCCTTCCATGACAACTTCTATCTTGTCCCAAATCTTCTTCGCTGTAGTCAGACCTTTGACTATGTTGAACATTTCATGATCAAGAGATTCCATCAAGGTTCGTCGTATGGCAGTATCATAAGCTATTTGTTCCTTGTCAGCATCCGAAAACTCCGAGGCCTTTTTAGGCTCAGACCGAGGTGCTATAACCACCCCTCCTTCCGTATGTGCAGGAATAACCACCATTGGAACAAATTTACCCTTGTCAAGGACTTCCAGATATTCAGGGTTAACAGTCTCTAAATATAGTCTCATTCTGAAAACCCATTCTTCATAGTGATCTTTGTTGAACATTGGGATCTTGAACGCATTTTTAGGAGCCATCTCAATTCTGGTCACTAAAAGTTTCTAAGTACCCAAGACTAGGCTATGTGGAATATTTATGTAGAACTTTTGCCTAAGTCGAAATTTCTCTAAGTAGAAATTTTGCTCAAGTCGAAATCACCAAGTAGAAATTGTCCAAGTCGAAATTCTATGTAGAAATTCTCAAGTAGAAATTCTATGTAGAACTTTTGTCCTTAGAATAATTTTTCTGCAGATTACTTTAATATTGAATAAACAATATTATCTCTTTAACACCTTTTGACTTTGAATGCTTTACTCACCTAACCCACCTAACCCACATGCTAGGTACTGAGTATGTCTGTATACTTTCGGCCGAATAAAGCAAATCAAAAAGTCTAAAACCACCTTTTTATTCTTTTACTTTTGAAAAGGAGATCAAAAAGTTGTTGGGTTGTATTCTTTGATAAGAACAGATGATGAACACTCAAGAACACCAAATATGAACGAACCCAGATAAATTCACAAAAATTAGTTAAAATACACCCAAGCTAAATAATCACACCTGGAGTATTTAAATAATTTTTCGGATGAGTTTTTCAATACAAACGATTTAAGGCACACTTTTCAAGAAAATGAAAAGTAGATCTAGAAAATGAAAACTCACGATTCTTCTACTCAACACAAGGATCTATGTTTTATATGTTAAACATATAGCTCTGATACCAATTGTTAGGTCCAAATGTGTTGTAGAGGGGGGTGAATACAACTTTTCGAATATGAGAAGCAATAAATACGATGCAATAAATGAACACACAGATTCAAGGAATATATGTCTTACATATAACTTGAAAGGGTTGCTACAACATTCATTACAAAGTATAACAGAAGTTCAGAGAGAAGTGAATGATACTAAGCTCTGTGAATGCACTCTCTCTCTTTTTCTTGTGTTTTTCTCAAGAATTGCTCACTAACTTAAAACATTACACAAGTACTTCTATTTATACTACATGTAATCTATGTCCTGTAGACTTCAAAGACTAAGATATACGTGGCCCAATGATGTCCACATAAATTTTGCCTTATCTTGAAAGCTTGGAAATCTGCCAATCAGAAGATGCCATGTGTCATGTTGAAGCTGCACTCTAAGTAGAACTTCTACTTGAGAATTTCTACTTAGCCATCTCGAAGTTCTAAGTAGAACTTCTACTTAGAAACTTCTACTTGGCCATCTAGAATATTTAGTACTTAGAAAATATTCTGGTCTTCAACTTGAAACTTCAATGCACATCTTGAACTTGTGATATCTTCATGTCTTCTTTATTCTTCACCAAGCTCTTGAATATGGATCTTTATTACTGACATAAACTTGCTATCAATGTCCTGACACTTGATGCAACGGTCTGGTTCATAAGTGACTAGTCTTGATAGGGTTTTTGCTTCTTGAATAAATTACCATATCCAATTAGAAATGTGGCTTTCCAATATTTGCTTTCCTTCTTGTTCACTCGAAATCAATTGGTCTTATTGATACTGATAGTTATGATCTTGATTCTTGGCTTTCCAAATCACTGAGGCATGAACAACTTTGACTTGAACTTCTCTCAATGATTTCTTCTTGGATTGATCATAGTTAACATGTTGAATTGTATCAATTACCTTGTCTTCATTTAGTGTTGATTTCTTATGACTTCTTGTTCTTGATTGTCTTCTGGTTAAGTATCTTTTCCTTTAGTTTGAGTTACATTAGTTATAGAGTTACAAGTTTACACACTCTGCCTTTCACTTATGATCGTATCGAATGGAGCTATTTACAAGAAATTCTTTCCAAGATGGGCTTCGACGGATGGTGGATTCACTTAACTACGCAGTGTGTCAAGACAGTGTCTTATCAAATCGTCCATGCTCGTAGGAAAATAGGCCCTATCAAACCATCCCGTGGTTTACGTCAAGGAGATCCCCTATCCCCGTACCTATTCATCCTATGCGCGGAGGGACTCTCGGCGATGCTTCACAGTTTTGAAGCCCAGAATTTGATTAAGGGAGTCAAAGTATGTAAACGAGCTCCAACTATAAGTCATATGCTTTTTGCAGATGACTCTTATCTTTACTGCAAGGCTCAGGAGGAAGAAGCTCATAGAATGCTAGAAATTCTATCTAAATATGAAACGGCCTCGGGACAAATGGTTAATAAGGCGAAGTCCTCGGTTTTCTTTAGCACTAACACAAGAGTGGAAGAAAGACATCGCCTTTGCACTGTTCTTCAGATGGAAGAAGCAAATGAGAACTGTAAGTACTTGGGCCTTCCAAACATGATGCAAAGAAGTAAAGTAGCAACACTGGGTTTTCTAAAAGACAAGGTCAAGAAGCGTACGTTAAGCTGGGTTGGGAAAATAATCACACAGGCAGGGAAAGAGGTCATGGTTAAGTCAGTTATTCAAGCTTTACCGACTTATGCGATGAGCATATTCTTACTTCCTCTCGAGATAACAAAAGACTTGGAAAGAAGCATATCAAGATTCTGGTGGAACTCAAAAAATTCGGACAGCAGAAGCATCCACTGGATGAGCTGGGATCGACTGAGTCGACACAAATCATATGGGGGTATGGGCTTTAGAGACTTCAGAGATTTCAATCTAGCAATGCTAGGAAAACAGGCTTGGAGGCTCATTTCTAATCCCAACAGTGTAGTCTCAAGGATTTACAAAGCTCGTTACTACCCAAGTACCTCCTTCATGGAGGCAAAAATCGGAAACAATCCAAGTTTTGTTTGGCGCAGCATTTGGGAAGCTAAGCACGTCATTTTGGCAGGAATGAGATGGAAAATAGGATCGGGAAACTCAGTTAACATCTTGGGACAGCCATGGCTGCTAGACGACAGTAATCCGTTCATAACTTCAAGTGCTCAAGGGTTGGAAAATCATAAGGTTAACGCTCTAATGGTCATGGGATCCAGACAATGGGACGAGGAGGTCCTAACTGATATGCTCAACACCCGAGACCAACAATGCATCAGAAGTATAGTCTTGGACGAAAATGAGAATGATGATACTCTCTATTGGGGCAAGGAACCTTCAGGTGAGTACACGGTCTGTAGTGCCTACAGACTTTTGCAAGCCCAGAAGAGTTTATGGAGACAAGAAAATCATGATAGCATGTGGCGTAAAACCTGGAGAGTGAAAGCTCCTCCCAAGGTTCTGAACTTCATGTGGAAAGCCTTATCAAACTGCTTACCTACGCTATACTCTCTAATGCAGAAAAACATTCAACTAGACCCAATATGTCACGTTTGCAGATTACAAGTGGAATCAGTAGAGCACATCCTATGCTCCTGTGATATGGCAATTCAATGCTGGGATCGAACGCTCCCCCAGAGACATAATTTAGACGGCATCAGTTTCCAGGATTGGTGGAATAGAGTGTTGGAAATCTGTGATAATAAAAAGATAGCAGAAGTGGCAACAATATGTTGGTCGTTATGGAAAGCTAGGAACGAGCTTGTTTGGAATAAAAACTATACTCGAGTTAATGTCGTCATAGCTAACGCTAGACAATATCTTCTTCAATGGAAATTAGCCCAGAACTTTTTTCCTCAACCCCGTTTTCCTCAATATGTGGAGGGAGATGGAAGCGAAGTCTGGGTAGCACCACAGATAGATTACACGAAGATATCGGTTGACGCAGCGATATTCTCTGAGTACAATGCTTATGGCCTTGGTTTGGTGGCACGAGACAGCAGAGGCTCCCTCACTAAGGCAAGGACGAAGTGCGGCTTGGGTCTGTTATCGGCTATTATGGCTGAGGCTATGGCCGTCAAGGAGGCTCTAAGTTGGATATATAATGAGGGTTGGAGCAAGGTACAGGTTGAGTCAGACTGTTTGACAGTCGTTCAGGCAATTCGAAGCAAAGTCCCGATGCGATCTCCATTCGGACGGATTATCCAAAATTGTCGAGACTTGCTTAGGAATTTAAACACAGTTTCTCTGTTTTTTGTAAAACGGTCTGCTAATATGGCGGCACATGAGCTAGCTCGGTTGTCATATTCCTTTCCAGACCGAGTTTTCGATAGGTCTTCTATACCTATTGTGGTTAATGATGTATTGAGGTGTGAGTTTTCATTTTAATGGAAGTATCCTTGTTTGTCAAAAAAAAAAATGAACTAATACATAATTCTATCTGGAGCTCTCTATTAGAGGTGGCCAAACGGCCGTGCCGTGCGGGCCGTGCCGGTTTGGCCACGTGTCGTGCTGAACCAAACAGGGCACGGGCACGCACGTTGGGTTTGGACGTGCCGGGCGTGCCGGGCGTGCCGTGCCGTGCCTTTTGAATTTGAAGCCCGTGAATGGCACGCGAGCTAGGCGGGCTGACGGGCTACTTTTTTTTTTTTAAGGGAAATTCGAATGTCTATTCAGAAATTGTACATAAAATTTGAATTTTTTTTGTTAATTTAATATTTACTTTTAATATTCTCAAAATATGAAATGTTTCGAATTTGTAACTTTTTTCATTTAATTTTATTTCATATTAAAATGTTTCAAATTTTTAAGAAGATACGATTATATGAATTATATTGAAATAAAAAAGACCTCTATTAAATTTGTAACTTGTACGAGAGATTTACCCATACTGTTCATTCAACTTTAAACAGGCTTCTTTATTAAAGCAATTCTTTTGATCATTATTACTCAAGCATGGCTTATCTTTAATTATACCTCTCTTAGATATTGTCGCCAGAAACTAATCTACTCTAGCAGAGCAGAGCAGGGGAACGCACGAACGTGCCGCACGGGCCGAACGTGCCTAGCATTATTATTTCAACCGATGTGCCGTGCCGAATGAACGGGCCGAACGAGCCGAAAATCTTTTTTTTTTTAAGTCCAGCCGAAAATCTTTTAAAATCTTTTTCTGTACTAATTTGAATTTCGAATTTGTAACTTTTTTCATCTAATTTTATTTCATATTAAAATCTTTCAAATTTTTAAGAAAATACGAATCATACGATTATATTGAAATAAAAAGAGTGAAAGAGGACGGTACCTCTATTAAATTTTATTAATTAAAAAATATTTTACAAATGGTGTGAGATTAATAATAATTACCTGCAATTAATAATAATTCCTGCAGTCCCTGACAAAAAAAATTAATAATAATTACCTGCAATTATGTTAATCATTTAAATTCCCGTACCACTAGGAATAAATTTCTGTTAAATGTGTCATGAAAATAAGAAAAGAGGGAATATTGAGGACCACATACAAAGTAAAGGAAAGAAAAAAGAAAAAAAATAAAAAGAAAGAACTGGTGTGCCAAATGTGCCGAATGAACGAGCTGTTGGTTTCAATTAACCGTGGGCTTTGGCGTGCCGGGCCGAACGAGCTGCGATTCAGCTAAACTGGGCTCGCACACGGTTAGAGCGGGCTGAACGGGCTGCGTGCTTTTTATTACTGTAGCGGGCTGAACGGTTTTTTTAACGAATAATATTTTAATGATAGAGAGTCTCTATCATTATCATATGTTACAGTCGGTTAAACATGCGCAGTCCAATTTTCAAATTCAAGAGAGACTTTCCATTCTTTCAGGATTATAACAGAATATAAGAGAAAAATATTAAAAATTTAAATTAATGCATCATTTTTCCTTTAGTTTTAGATAATTTATAAGTGTTTGATAAATTATATTGAATTGGGAAAGAATCTGTACTTCATTGCTCAGTAGGTAATCGATAGTACACAATTGAGAGAATTTTTGTTTTGTTTTCGTAAACGGTTCTATATCTGTAATGCTTCTAATACATGGTAAGTACTAAAAATATTGAGTTGCATTACCTCTTCAAAAGGCTCGAAAAATGCTGACCTTATTTGCCAAACGAAAACCAAAAATAACATCGAGCACAACTCATTGCATTATATAAAAAATCTTATCAAACTCGGATGCACTGAACTTCCTTATCGAGCCCACATGCTTGTTCCAACTCAAAATCAAGTTCGAGTCAAATCAAGCTCATTCTATGAAAGTTCGAGCTCAATTCAAAAGAAAGCCCTACCCACAAAGTTCATCCGCCCACCTAAAAATCATCTTTATTAAAATTAAAATATCTTAGTTGAGTTTACCTCTAGTCGACCCAGAGGTTCACGATAACTCATTGTAAAAGGCTATAAGCCAAAATATTCAAAAAAAAAAAAATATCTTATAGCTCAACAGAACGAAACCGGGATATCTATATACAAATAGACAAGGACAGGTCAGACAGCCAATTAACCTCCCCCATCCCCCCTGCCCAGAAAACGAAAAAGAAAAAGGCAAATTAGGTTTGCCAGAATTTAATGTGCAAGGCCAAGGTTCTGAATCTTCAAAACTGAAATATCATTAGCTATACAAAATCTTGAAACATCTATTGGAACTTGAGTTGTATAACCATCTAATCCTTCCATCACTAACTGTTCAATCACCAGATGTACTCGTTTCGCCAGTTTCATCCTCGCTAAAACTAGAGGGAACAACCTCTGCGAGGGACCTACAAACATATGAATGAAATGTCAGGTAAGATAGCATCATACAGTTGCCCTTCATATCACATAAAAACAGTGAAACCATGTCTCTGCAACTAAATCAAATCTACAATGGACTCCTCTAACATGAATCAATACACTGACTTAAAGAACACACAATACATGATTTAACTCACTTGTACTGAATCAAATCTAAAATTCAGTAAACAACTAATTAAATGCAGCATAATATAACTGAAACATATATTTTGTTGAAAGATTATTCAAAGAATTACTAAGATCTAGCACAACCAAAAGGACAACTATTGAACATTTAATAAACTACGATCAATTCGGAAAGGGAAAACATGGTAGATCATTACATGTTATCATGTTCTCACAATTAGACTGTTCTCATTTAATTGCTCTCGCCTATAATATGTGTGTGTGTGTGTGTGCGCGCGCACGCTTTCTAAGTTTGCCTGTAAAGTAATGTGTTCGTGCACATATATGACTTTGCTTAAACACAAAAAGCTTCAAAATTTTAAGTTACATAATCCACAAAATTCTAGAATTCTTGCAGAAAACAAACAGCCTAATTGAGATACCTGGAGAAAACAGATTGAGATGCATTAAACCGTTGTCAAGACAAAATTAACACCTTAATCCTAATGTTCGGTAAGGATTTAATCAACATCTATCTATGCACGATTCTCAATTGATGTACAACACCTAAGTAAAAACGAAAGACCAAACTGCAGTGCAGATGGAGTTTAAAGTCCAGAATGTCAGGAATACATTGGTCAAAGATCTACATGATGCATTAGTGAGGCTAAGTTCATTAGTAATATTATATATACCAACCTTCTAGGTGGAATCCTTGGCGGCGCTACATCCATTAAAGGTTTTGCAGCATATCCTTTCTGGGGTAAATCCTCCCTTGATCGCTTAACAGGCTACATATGTTAAAAAGAAATGGTAAAAAAAACTAGGATATTATAGCAGAAAATACTAGACACCATAAAATTTCACAAAAAAATACATATTTTACCCTAGTTTCATTTGCTGGGAAAGCAGATACTTCAACCGGATCATAATAATCATCAAACTGTCTCCTTTTCCCATATGCATCAATTTCCTGTATACCAACAAAAGATTATAGTTCTAAGCATATGGTATTTTAAAAAATAGAAACGATCTGAGCAAAGTTGAAGGAAACCTTTGTTGCCTTTCTAGATGCCTTTCTTTCCTCCAAAGAAAAAATGTTGTTGTGCTTAACAGGAAAATATGAAGGACGAGATTCAGAGCTTTTCGCGATGGTAAACTTCTCACCAACATCCCCAGAATCACTGAGTTCGCTTTGTCTTCGATCAGGTCTTTTACCATAGGTAGGTACACGGTCAATAGAAGCACACTCTTTCATTCTTCTACTAGAATCAAACCCATGAATCCTTCCATGATATTTAGCCCTCATTTCTTTGTTGTCCCTAATGTCACGTAGTGCTTCTCTTGAAGACTCTTCGTTCGTTTCCATCGATGAGTACATCTTACCAGCAGGATTCCTCTCATAAGATAATGCAGGCTTGTTCTCAAATTGTAGGTTCGAGTAGTTTTCACGACTATTAGACTTGTGCATCACTTGAATACTTGTATCCATGTCAGAATTGCGAGAGGCCCCTCTGGAAATGTATTGTTCATATCCCTAAAATATTAAAGATGGAGAATCTACTCATCAGAAGTGTTTTTAGCAAGACATCAGGAACTAAATTTAGGCTACTGCAGCAAGCTCAATCATATACACCAGAAAGTACTCGTATCGTTTCCAGAAATAACCGAAAAAAATAGTTCAATGTCAAGTAACTGAAGAACTGCTATTTAGCAAAAAAAAAAAAAAAACTGAAGAACTGCTTAAGCTATCAATTTGGTCAAGGATCTCTAGCTTAGAGAGTCTCAACAATGAACAACATAGATCCACAAATTTCTCTCATGTCAATCAGAGGCTAGCAGTTTCGACTTTCAACCAGACTGGAATGGTCAACCTGCAGCTCAACTCCATTCAATTTTAGTAGAAAAACAAAATAAAAATTTGTTTGTAATATACTATGTAGAATCTCTTCGTACATTATATATTATGCTTCTTGTCAAATTCAAATATGAACAAAGAAATTTCGTTTGTAACCACATGAATCAAACCATTTTTTTATAATTAATATGGTTTTAGTTCCAAAACCATATTACAAAAAACAAACCAAATCATTAAAAAATATTGTCACCTGAAGTTAGATATGATGTCAAGTCTTTCCAGAAAAATAAAAAACAGGGAATAAGATAAAACAGATGTTTAGAAATTAGACATAGAGCCCGTTTGGCAAGAAGTGCTTTAAGGAGTTTTGGGCTTTAAGTCGTTTGTGAGGTGTTTGTCTCCTCCGGCTTTAAGTTAAAAAACTGCTTTAAGCCATAAGTTCCATTTAGGTACTTTTGACTTATGACTTATGGATTTTTTTTATTTTTTATTTTTTTTCACAATTCTTGTAAAGCTTAAATATCATGAATTTAATTTTTTTTTAAGTGAAATTTCACTTTAAGCCAAAATTATTAAACCCCCATTTAACTTTAAGTAAAATTACCCAAACACTTTCATTCAACTTAAAGTAAACAACTTTACTTTCTCCTTTAAGTTAAAAATACCCCCATTAAGTCAAAAGTAACTTATTTTAAGCAATGCCAAACACCCTCATAAGCCCCTGAAGCGTTTAACGTTTTGACCCCAAAGCAGATATGATTCACCTTTAACAGTGTGCACAAAATTATATAAACATAGCTTCTCACCATTATTATCTTTTGTGCTCTGAACAGTCACATATACTACTTTGCTTCTATATAAGTTTAAACTATAATAGTCATTCTTTTAGTATTGCTATGCCGGACATGGTCATCATTCTTTATTGCAGTTTACATGATATAAAAAATTAGTTGATGAAATAATTAATGTTACGGTCAACAACTTAAATGACAATTTTTCCAATGGCCTAAGTTATATATAAATATTTAAATTTATGTCACCTATGGTAACTTGAAGGAGGGGGCTTTAAGGATGCCCTCATTTTTACTTCGAAGAGGGCTCCCAAAAGACGGTGTTTTACATATCAATTGACCAAATATTTTAAAAATCATATATAAAGACATAAAAACACCTATATTGTGAGTATATCCATACATGTACATACACATACATAAAGCTGTACACACAAAAACATTAAAAATTTCAAAAGAGAGCAAGGCAGATTAAGGAGAGATCAAAGGCCCACACTGAGAAAGGGAGGGCACTGGGCACCCTCCCAATCCAGTTTCTCTACCCTAAAATGTATTTATGTGAAAAAAATAGTTGCAATAATTCATGTACTGCTTTTTAAAACTTTTGCCTTTGAATCTATATTACATTGTGATAAATTGTTGTAATAATATAAATATAGCATCATAAATTTATACAGAAGGTAATATTAAAGATGAATTATTACGAATTCGCCTATTAAATATTGGGACAGCTGCATAAGTAAGCAAATAATAACTACAGCAAAAGAGTGTCAGCAATTCCTTGTTATGTATATTATGAAGTTAGGCTGTCAGCATTGGCAGCAGCCGCTACTTACCAAGATAGTTATAATCATTTTCATTTGAAAAGGATGGAAGATATTTAAATAGTGAAATGTACATACCCTGCCCGGATGACGTTGCTTGCATGTCATAGAATTATATGAGGGAAATGGAATTGATTCACAATTAAGACCAGGTTCTGGAAAGATAAAGAAAAAAGTTAAAAACAAAAAAATGCTTTACAAAATTTACTGACTGAGAATAACTAAACTAGGAGCCACTCAAATGAACAATACCTTCCAAAGAGAATATTAGCATCATTGAAAAAGAAAATTTAATGCAGGACAGAATTTGTAAAGAATAACATATATATTAAAAACGATTTTCCCCTTGATAACTCGACAGTTGACTTAAGGCTACAATTTGCAAGGACCATGGCCAAAGAAGCCATAAAAACGGATGTGATAGGTAACAGAATGAGCCAATTAGAGAAACCTTATTAACATTATATTTAAATAGTTTAGTAAAGTGTCGAAATATTATGCACAGCTATGAGATAGACTCCTACGTTGATGGGAGGAGCAGGAAAAAATACAAAATGATGAGAAAGAAGGTTGAAGAGAGATTAGTGAAGATAGAGCTGCGAGTCTCGAGTTGACTGGAAACAGATGGACTGGAATATTTTTTATCCAACAACTTCACTTCTTTACAAGTACAGCACAAGAAAGGTTTTATTTCACAACAGCGTAACTAATCAATTGCCTCACCGTCACGCCTAATCGACGGAAAGCGGCAAAGGCGATTATCACTTTAAAGTCGCATCGCCTTATTCAACTTAGGTAAAAAAAACTCTCGCTTCGCCATTGATTGCGCCTTTGAAAACAGTACACCACATAACTCATCAAAAACTACACCAAAATAATTACTACCATATACTGGTACACTGCATATGTGACAACATGACAAAGGATCAGGAAACAAGTTGATGCAAATGTAAATTAGACTAATACAAATGGACTAGAGGCTTTTCCTAACAAATATCAGCATTCAAATAGTAATTTAAGGGATCAGTACTCCTACAATTGGACTAATGATAGACAAAGTAAACTCAATCCATGCTTCCTGTTATAATTTGAAAATAATGATGCACATGTAAAATTATTTGGGAAATTTTTGTGGGGAAAAAAGGGACTAAAAAGTAAAGTTACATACTACTCTAATTGAAAGAAAACTATAACGCAACACTATATATATATATATATATTGGGAAATTAGAAAAAAAGTATAACATGATCATCTGGGCTCCACACATGTATAAGGTCTCAAACTCAAATCACTTTCAAAAATTTCATGCTCTAATGGGGTGTTATTAATGCTGGACAAGGTATTAAAAAGAAGGAAATTAATAAAAAAAAAAATAGATACAGCGAATTAACTGAACAAAACCCACAAGCCTAAAAAAGAATGGTGTGCTAACAAAAACATAATTTTAATAAAAAATTTACAAATTAATATTTTAAATTATCGTTCCACTTCAATTACCCTCTTGGAACTATTCCAAACTAGAAAAGAATGGAGCGAAACAAACAACACATGATGTAAATTTATTTAATTCTCAATTGTACCATCTAAATTTTTGCTTTTTCCGTGCCAGATGTTTCTGCTTACACGTGGAACCTTATACTTAGGACTTTATCACTAGAGTACCCTGCACTTACGACTTCATACCTCCAGTATTCCTTTTTGGAAAAAACAAAAGCTAGTAAGAAGTTGGAATAATGACTATTTTTAAAATATTCCAATGACCATTAAGAATGCTCCAATAATAATTAATATTTTAACGTCTTATTTGGTACAGCCAAAAAAAAAAAAAAATCAGATCAGATCCTGTCTATCGATCCAAGACCAGACCGCACCACATATATCCGTTCTACAAAATCAAAAACAAATCCAGTCTTTGGTCCAGTTCAAACCTGGAAAAAAACCGGATCGGACTGGATGCTATATATAGAGATAATTGCATTATCTAAGATTATATAGTTTAGAGTTAAATATTAACATCCATGATACATGATACTTAAATAATCCAAAATAATAGATAATAAACTGTTGGAATAATAGTTATCATTACTACAAACTAAATAAATAAATTCTGTACTCGATATAGTAAAAATAGAAGAGACTCATACACTCACAAATTACTAGTACTTTACAAAAAAAGAGATGTACATATTCTTAAATTTATACTGACTTACAATATAACTCGAAATTTTAAATCTCTGTGTGTATATATTTCAGATAAAATTTTAACTAAAGAAAAAAATATAAATATTAATAGCCAGTCCCTACCTGTTCAGTTTTGGACCTTTTTGCAGCCCTAGTCCCTAGACTTATTAATGTTGACCTAACAGAAAGGGTACTGGAATGATAAAGCACAAGTACAAGGGTACCAGATGTAAGCAAAAAACATATTGTGGCACCAGTAAGTAAGCCAATAACATGATAATACCATCAAGAATATCCCTTAACATTTTAATACAAGACAGCAAGTGTTCCTGATTACCTTCAGCTGCATCCCTGATTGGAGACTCAAATGCACCTGGTGGAGGCGGATCAAATTGTATACCAAGTGGTGGGCCATCCTCCTTGTACTGTCTTCCTAGTTGCCTCTTGACAGAAGTAATGGCAACATGCTCATCCTGAACCTTGACTTTTAAATATCCCGAAGGCTTAGTCCTGACTTTTAAACCCTCTATGCCAACTGCTTTGCTGCTTCCTTTCCGATTAATATCAATTGATGTTACGCCACGAGGTTCTGGGCTTCGAGGGAAATACTTATTCTGAAGATCGAAGCTACTTCCTGAAGATGTATTATCTGTTCCACTGTCATTTTGTATTTGATGACTGGCTGGCTCACATGTGATGTCCCGTGTGCTTGGGACTTTTTCACCAGTAAACCTTCTACTTTCAACTTCTCTTGGTTCACTGTGCCTGTGTTCGCCATGTTTAGTACTCTCACAAGAATCCTGCCTGAGTCCACTGCCGCGGTCCTGTATGACGCCACTGGAACGGTCTTGCTTGCCATGTGCATTAGGGTCATCTTTCAGCTTCTTGTCCTTCAATCTTCTGTGGCAAAACCAACCAGAAACTTGTTTCTCGGTCAACCCTAATGACTCCGCAAGCTGTATTTTTAATGACTCTGACGGATATTTGTGTTCTGGAAACAGTGAGAGTAACAATTCATAATTAATCATATGAAATGATGTGATTATGATGTGCAAGGAATTTAAATTTGTGGCATGACAGATGCCTTACCATCATATAATCTTTCTAAACCCACAATCTGGGAAGGTGTCTTCACCTTCCGTTTTGGTCTCTTCTCCGGAAGTCCGTCATTGTCATCTGAGAACGTATCTACTGCATAAGGTTAAAAAGACATAGGAAAACGATTTTAGTGATCCGTTGCTGTTGCTGCATATTATATAGTGACAGCTTTAATATTGAGAAACATGTATCTAGCTAATTAATAGCTTATGAATCAACGTGTCGGCCAAGGTTAACACAAACGTATAGAGAACAAATTATAAAATCATTTATTTAATTCCATATAAATTTTATGTGAGTATAAGGTATCTAGCTATTTAGGTCGAAATATATAAACATCGGTGGATATGGACAAGTCAATCCACGTAAAAGAATGTGAGGCAGATTAGAATGGATCTTGGGAATCTTTCATATGGTTAAGTGGAGTTTTGATGGGTATGGAACAACAGTCGGTCCCAGTTCTCTCTTGCGAGTCCGCAACAGAAATGACTTCCATTAATTAAACGGAGTCGGTTAGTAATCTATGCAAGTACTTTTTAAATGCATCTAAAATTGCGCGTTACCGTAGAGTATGCATTAATGTGCTTCTAACGTTTTACAAGTTACTCGAAGGACATAAAAAACAATTTCTTTAATAATTCTTTTAAATCAACAGCATGGGGTATTAAGGAGATTAAACTTAAAAAAAAAAAAAGATATTCTACACTGAATATGTGGATACTTATTTTTCTCTGGATATTTTATTATGACTTGAATTGAAGGGGTTCAAGCTGTAGTTAAAATTTCCATTCTTCACTTATTTTCTATTTTTTAGTCACATGTGTAAAACAAAGTTGTAGTCATTTTCATATTGGTTTCTCTGCTTGCTTCTTTCTATCTCTACATAATTTACATCATACCGGAATGAGGCCCTCTTTATTAGTCAAAGTGACGTTACACTTAATACACACATAATACGTCACTCTAATATTACAAAAAATCTTCCGTAATCATTTCCATACTTATTTCTTGCAAAATAGATTAATATTTGATGCAACAAATAAATCTCCGATTTCTCTTTAACTTAGTATAGTAAACTCTAATTCATTACGGCTATAAGACATAAAAATGGTAATATACCCTACAGATCCTCTACAGACCCCCACAAACCCCAAAGAAACCGTTACACACTACAGAGACACAAGTGCCGACAAAAAGTAAATCAAACATAAAAAACCCAAGTTGCCAAAAATAAAGTTAAGCCTGAATAACAGATTCAGCAAACAAGCTCCAAACCCCCTTCCTTACGTGTTCAACACGTAAACTCCCTCCCCGCTTCCACTCTACAATCAATTAGGTCACCATCCTTTACTAAAATACTAACTTATACTCCGAGTCGTCTACGATAAATAAACAAAAAATAAAATTCAATCCACCCACACATCTCGTACTAAAAAAATAACTCCAGCTTTCCTGATCATCTAGACTGTGCAAACACTAATCCAACACAAATCAATCAAACACCAAACCCGAAAAAACATAAACAAATCACTAACAACTTACAAACACAAACAATTGCTTCAAACAGACAAATCAATCCAACACACAGCTACTAAACCAATCAATTCGATACATAATCAATACATAAACAACATCTAGGGCACTTAATCAAAAAAATTCAAATTAAAAAAAACACAATCATTTCACAAAATTAAACAAATTCAACAAAAGGGGTTATAATGTTATATAAATCAAGCGATTAAATAGATACATGTTTATACCTTCCATTGTGAGTGAATTCTAGGGCTCGAATTGAGAAAATCTGTTGAATTGTTTGAGGTATAAAAGGCTTAATTAGGCGGAGAGATCGAGGGAGAGATATAAATTTAACAGATTAAATTGGGTGAAAATAAAAAAATAAAAAAATTTATTTTGGTTTGCTTTGCTTTGCTTTGTTGTTTGTTTCTGGGAATGAGGTTACTTTTGTGTATGGCGTTTGTTTGAAGGCAAGGAGGTAATTATACTGCTTTTTTTTTTTTTGTTGCTTGTTTCGCAGATATATGTTACTGTGTGCCCATCTGGCAAATCTCGTGATTAACTTATAAATTACTTATTTCGAAAAAAAATTCGTATTTACATACTTTTAGAAAAAAAAAAATGTGTACGGTAAGTTTAATATTCGTAATCTTGCAAATGTAAGTTACCTATTTCAGAAAAAAGTACATTATTTTCTAATTTTTTTCCAGAATAAGTAACTTATTTTTTAAAAATAAAATTTCCCAAACGGACCCTGTATTGAGATGGGGTATTTTTAATTTTTTTAGAATTTGATTATAGTGTAGTATAATATTATAAATATTAATTTTAACACGTTGTTTGGAGGATTCCAACTTTACACCTTTATATCTAACAATTTTTAGTATTAATTATAAATTAATATGTTGTTGGTGGGAATCGAACATTAGATCTTTGTCTATGAATATATTTAACGGTTGACAGGGATAACAAAAAATGAGGAGTTAAACAAATTACAAAATATATCACATTTTGCTTATTATAGTTCAGTATAGAATATAGATATAATAAGTATAGTGTACGTCTACTTATAAAAAAAAATTGTATTTTCATTTTTGGTAATTATATTTTTATGTAAAAATGGATGATAAACGTATTTAAGCAAATTTACAATCGTTATATTTCTATTTGTAATTATTATATTTCTTTTCATTATATATTTTGTAGATATGTCATTCTCTCTCTTTTCTGGTCCCTCTTTCTTCCTCCTTCCAAAAAATTCTAATTTTAAAATTTTTGTTTAGGGTAATTATAAACCGTTTGGTTGATGATAAATTCCCTTTTTAGTGTTGGTTCTCGATTTTGTTTTCAATTTTCATAAATCTCTCTCATTATTGAGAATTTTAGTATCTCGTTGAATGAATTTATTCTACCCATATTTTGGATTTGTTATCTATTGGGAGTTTGGTTTGTTTAGTATCTAGTTTGAATTGTATGGTATCGCAATTACGGTTAGTTATTTGAATTTGTTTAGAAAAATCGGATATATATTTTTCAACACTACAACGATTTGTTAGATTGTCTCTCTAAAAATGCTGCAAACTTAAACGACATGATTGTGGGATATACCACAATGAATGATCTGCTTGATAATCGAACCTCGGGTGAATAAAATTCTGATTTGATCTATTTTATTGCGTGTTGGTTTTATATTGATTGTTTTTGTAAATGTCGTGTGACAATTTATTAATGAATTACTTGATTATCAAGGGGAAAAAAACTTCAATGTATTAATAGCCAAGTAAGTAATATTAAACAGGGTTCGTCAGCGTAATCATATTTATGCACTTTCTTTTCAAGATGATTCTCTATAATTTAATTAAAACTAAGACATCAATTAGTTTAAGACCTTACATGATTTCAACTCGGTTGAAAAAAATAGTTCAACTTCTTATTAAAAACATTATTTCTGCAGGATATCATCTAACACATTACTTGCTATATTATGTAGATATTAAAACATATTTTATTTTCTTTTTTTGTGATAAATAGACAACATATTCGTCAAATACATTTGACTTAAAACAAGGATACGATGTTTCACTTAGCAAAAAAAAAGGATACTATGATTCATTCGAAACAAAGCAATCACTGATTTGTCACGTAAAATCATCTAGAATAGACAATATATTCATCAAATACATTTGACTTAAACACAAGGATACTATGTGCCTGTTTGGCTAGACTTATTTTAAGTCCTTATGAACTTATTTTCGGGTAAAAATTTCATATTTTGATAATTTCTTTCTATACAAGTATTTAATGTATGTTTGACATTCAATAAGTTGCAAAAAAAAAAAGTTAACTTTTTCAGAAAAAAAGTTAGGAATCCCTAACTTTGTCTTAAAATAAGTTAACTTATTCTGAAAATAAGTTCTCCCAAACACCCCCTATGTTTCATTTGGAACAAAGGAACCACGAATTTGCCATGTAAAATCATCTAAAATTTCGTTAATGCTATACGTTGTTGGAATAATTTATAAAATGTACGATAGAAAACTATGAAGTACAATTAACTCATAATGTGTTTTTAAGAGAACCGAGAATTCAACTAGTTTTTTTTCCAAATACCATTAAAGTATATATGTCGATGGTGCAATAACTATGAGAAACAAATTATTTAGTGATAAATTTTGTCTAAATTTATGTAGTACGAAATATTAAAAATTTAAGAATAAAACAACCTTTATTATCAACCCTTATTAACAAATAAGATATTTTTATTTGAAATATAACGTGTCATGTTAGATAAATATTAGAATAGAGACGTTAAAATTCGAATTAGCTTGGTATATGTTCGAGTTGTAGAATGGACATCTTACTATCTAAACTTCTTGCATTTGCAAAATTCTATTTGTTAATCGATCATATATGGAAGTTCCTCAAGTGACCTAAATACTCATGTGTGGATATTTTAAAATCATGTGAAATTTATTTTTTTGTGATAAATAGACAACATATTCGTCAAATACATTTGACTCAAAAACAAGGATACTATGTTTCATTTGAAACAAAGCAATCACCGATTTGTCATGTAAAAATTAAAATCATCTAAAATAAATAGTATATTCATCAAATACATTTGACTTAAACACCAGGATACTATGTTTCATTTGGAACAAAGGAACTACGGATTTGTCATGTAAAATCATCTAAAATTTCGTTAGTAAAATCACTACCCGATCAACGTCAACAACCTGAACGTCTTTTCTCGCTGCAGGAATACTCATATGACTACAAGGTCCACTCATCTTCTCTATTAACTGGAGAAATAAAACAACAATGCAAGGGTAAGCCAACAATGCTCAACAAGCATAAATGTATATAAATATCAAGAATAGTAATAAGTTCTGATCAACAAGATAATCTTCAAATATCTCAATAGATTCAAACTTCACAACAATTACGAATTTTTGCATTAATCTTATTCAGTGTAGAATACCTACATTGATAACCCTACTCAATATAGAAACCTAATTATATATGATTTAAATCATTGACATGCATTTTTTCGTATTTCAATATAAATACACTTTTTAGTTTACATATTAAAATATAAAATATTTTTTATGATAGATCCAACATTTTTCATCTATTAATGTAAGATCTAACTGTTCTTATTTATTTTATCGTATTGAGGACCAGATTATCGACTACCAAAGTTTTGAACAAAATCACTCTTACACTTATTATTAAAACTGGTATTTGGTTATTAGTACAACTATCTTCAAATAACAAGAAGGTTATTTTGATAATCAAAACGAAATATAAGTATATTTCCGAAATCGAATAGAATTTCAAATGTAAAAAATCGTCAATTTAATCTCTTTTTTGTTTCTTAGTAGTTTTAATTGGAGAAAAATTGTTAAATCGTCACTAAATTAAAGATTATTTTATTAATTTCACGTGGGCTGTAAAATCGTCCAAATCATGTTCTAAGAATTCAAGATACTACACATAATAAACTGAATAAGCGTTAAGAGTGATTACCGCCAAAATAATATCAACCGTCGAATCTAATAATAATTTTAAAAATAGACGATCAAGATTATATCATATTAAAAAAATTATGATCTAAAAAGGATATATACGGCTGTATTAGAATTGAATTTAAAAAGGAAATTATAATCTGAAAAATGATATAATTAAAAAAGGTTGTATTAGAATTAATTTTTATTTATTTTTTTATTAATATCACAAAAAGTTTATATTCGACAGAATAAATAAGAACTGTTAGATCTTGCAATAAATAGATGAAAAATGTTGGATCTACCATAAAATAGTTTATATCTTAACATGTAAACTAAAAAGTGTATTTATACTGAATCAATGATTTAAATCATATGTAACTAGGTTTTCTACATTGAATAAGATTATCAGTGTTGGTCTAATACACCGAAAAGGATTAATGTAAAAATTCGTAATTATATTTTCTCATGTTTTCATTAGATAATAATTGTTAAATCATCACTGAATTAAAAATAATTTTATGAGTTTCGTGTGGTCTGTAAAATCATCCAAATCTAATTTCTAGATCTTAAGAAGTACATAAGATCTTTTTTTTAAGATTAATAAAAAAATAAAAAAAAATCAATTCTAATACAATCTTTTTAATTATATCATTTTCAGATTATAATTTTCCTTTTAAAATTCAATTCTAATACAATTTTTTTTAATAAAATCCATTTTAGATTATAATTTTTATTTTTAATATGATATAATTTTGAGCATCAATTTTTAAAAATATTTCATTTAACGATTGAGATTATTTTGCGGGATGAAAATTAAGGAATCAAAATTATGGATAAGATGCTCTTAAGCTTATTATATATAAAGATATAATTGCATAGATTTAAATCACCGTTTCAACATATATTATCTACAATATTTTAACGTAATATTGATTACATTTTAAATTCAGCATTATTTTTTATTTTAATTATATTCCTACAACACTACCGATTTCTACTTCCAAAAGTAAATATGATTCCTTCCGTAAAGGGGAAAAACAAACTACTGTACTCTAATTCTAACACAATACTTACGGGTAGAGCCGGCCAAACGTGCGGGTTGAACCGGCCCGCTCGGGACCGGCCCGGTTTTTTAACCGGTTTAATTCGGCACGCGTTGAACCGGCCCGAACCGGCACGAACCCGTCAAAAAACCCGGTCCGAACACGGTTCAGGAAGTCTAAACCCGCGAACCGGCCCGGCCCGGCCCGGGACCGCACGAACCGGGGTGAACCGGCCCGCACGGCACGGCACGGCACGGACCGGCCCAATTCATTCATTCACTATTTTCTTGATTAGCATCTAAATAGATGAAATTTTGTATAATTAAGTACCGATTCAAATAAATGTAGAAAGAACAAATGAAGTTACATTAATAAGTAATAACCCATGCAAAGTATGGTTAAAATATTAATATTAGTAAATTAATAAAAACTATTTAATTATATAATTATAGAGTATCGAATAGTGGATAGTTTATTTAATTATATAATTATAATTAAAATAAATAAATCTTTATAATTATGCAGTTATAATTATTTAATTTGTATAAATAGTGGATAGTTTATTTAATTTGTATTGTATTATTGTGTGTTAATGCGGTTTGTTCCGTTTTTTTAGAGAGGAGTCCTCTCAAATCATTTGTAAAATATTTTTAATTAATAAAATTTATATGAGGTACCGTCCTCTTTTAACTACATTTACAAAATTATTTTTCAAGTAACTAACTACTAAATAATAGTCAAGTGGTACTATAAAAAAACTAGTAAAGTGGTACTATAAAAAAATACGAAATAAAAATAAAACTAGTTGAATGAACTGTTTGTTTTTAAAAGCAAAGTAGTAGACTGGAGACAAGCACAGCACGGCCCGCTCGGTTAACCCGGACCGGCCCGCTCGACTGCCACGTGCCGACTACGAATATTGTTTTACTGAACCGTAACCGGCCCAAGCCCGGCCCGGTTTTTCTGCGTGCCGGTTACGAATTGGATATTTGTGAACCAGAACCGTGCGAAGCCCGGCCCGGCTCGCACGGCCCGCACTACTGGCCAGCACTACTTACGGGCCGCGCATGATTTTAATGCAAACTTAATATTATGTACAACGCTAAAAAGACATTAAATAATAATTGATTAGTGAGCCCGTGACCAAAAAAATGACAAAAATACCCGTTTTTTATGTAACAATCCCGATTTTTTCGGATTTATTATTATTATTACTTAAATATTTTATTGGTTTTCCGTAAAGGAATAATAAGATTGTGAATATTTAATTTTAATTTGAATGCAGCTATGTGTTTAATTGTTAATAGGTTATTCGGGTAGACTGTATTTGGTACTGTCTGTGTTAGCAAAAATGTTTATTTTATTAAAAATTTATATTTTTATCAAAAGTGATAAATTGAGTTTGTTTTAAAATTTTATGGATCGAATTGGTATTTTATTGGTACAAAAATTATACCGGATATTCTACCCGTGTACAAAAGTTTTATTTGTATAAATTATTAAAATGTTTAAAATTTAGTATTTTCACATTTTTGGTAACTTGAGATTATTTTAGAATTTTAAGGATCAAAACTATATTTTTCTCGTACTAAAATTTTACCCAATATCTTATCTGTGCCCCATTAATATTTGGGTGCATTATGAAAATATTTGAAAATTTTGTATTTTATATTTTTGATCAATCAGGGAAAATTATGTGTAATTTATTATATTAAAATATATTTTTAGTTTAATTTACTGTGTGTTAGTTTATTTTTAATGCATTTAAACGCATTATGATTTTTATTAAATAGGAAAATTATCCCATATGTGTTATGTGACTTCTCTGTAGCATAGATTATTTTATGCTTTTTTTCTGTAATTTTTATATTTTAAGAATACAATTACTTCACATTTTAATTTTCGGACCCAGCCCCTATACTAAATCCGAGGCCTTGTTTTTGATAAAATTATTTTTATATCATGACAGGATATTTAAAAATGCATTATTTTATAATTTTTGTAATACTCATAATTTTTGGGAAATTTTGGCATTTATATTATATTTGTTTAAAAATAAAAATTTTACATTTTTATCCCATAAAAATTATTTTTAAGGCTTAATAATTTTAATTAGGGGCTAAAAATATTTTTGGGGTATTAATTTTCAGATTAATATAAATAGCAGATTTTTATTATTAATTATCAAACTTAATCAAAAATCAGATTTTTTATTTTTATTTTCTGAAAATTCTGGAAATTGTGTTCTTGGTGTTCTTCAGAATCAAACCACTTTTTGACAGTGATTCCGGGATCCAAATCGATCATGTGAGTAACCAAACTGAAGCTTTTGATCTCTACTACACGTTTATATATGTGTTGATATGTGGGTATGCTTGAATCGTAAATTGTTATTTTGTTTTAAATTCCGAAACTTTGTGAATTTATTGTGGATCATACAATGATTTGTTGTTTATGTGGTTAGTGTCTACCGAATTCTTATGATCTCAGGAGTTTAATTATGATTTTTATTTGATTTTTCATGTCCGATTTAAGTAATCGCGATTTTTGGGGGTGAAATATAGTTTTCACTTTTCCGGATTCATTGATGATTGTTTGATGTTCTTGATGTTAAATATGAGTTATTGAACTCCTGGGCTTCGATTTGATATATAGAACGTGTGTTTTGGTATCCGATTTCGAGCTTGCCGGATTTGTTTCGGTTTTTACCGGATTTCCGGTTTGGTTCGTTATGGGTTTGATTGGATGGTATGGTTGTGATCAGTAGTTGATTTAGAGTGAGTTTGGAGTTTAAAACGTAACGAATGGTACGCTTTTGGGATCGCCGGAGAAGGCCGTATTTTTGGTCGGACCGGGGTGAACAGTAAACTGGGGGGTTCTGGTACAAGGTTGAGGACGATGCATGTTTAAAAAAAAAAAGAAGTTTTGTTTTATTTACTTTTATTTACTTTTAAATCTTTTAAATAATTCTGAATTTAATTATAAAATTCAGAAAATTATTTTCTGAAAATATTTTGGAATTCAAAATTTATTTCTAAATTTTATTTTTAAATTTTAAAAATTATTTTATTATTTATTTTTAGTGCAAAATAATTAAGAATTAAATACTTTTAATTATACTAATTAATTTCAAATAATGATTTAATTAATTTAATTATTTGATAAATTTAATTATTTATTGAATAATTTTATTAATTAATTATTAGTTGATTTTAATTAATTTAATCAGGATTATTTAATTTTTAATTGACCAATTTTTTGTTTAAAAATGATTTAAAAATAGAAAGTAATTGTTTTAAATCCTAAAAATAATCTGGGAGTGATAAAAATAGTTTTAAATAGTTTTAAAATTCTAAAATTATTTATAAACCCGGATTAAATATTTATTAAAATATTTTGGGGATTCAATAATTATCCGGAGGGTTTATTATCGATTTTTTTTAATTCAAAAAGGGTTAATTAAATCTTCTAAAATTCTTTTAAGTGCTTTAAAAATATTTTTAAATATTCTAAAAATACTTTGAGTGCTCTTTTATTTGTGAGTCATATCTGCTATGTGAAGTACATGCTATGTGATTATGTGATCTACTTATCGAGTCTTTATACGTGCAATGTGAATCATCAAGGTATTAAGTATCGAAGATTAGGTTATAAATTGAGTTTTGGTCGATATATATTTAATGTGTGCTTAATTGTGTATATGATTTATATTATAAGATGTCGTTAGGGGTAGACGTCGTTTCTTGATTTACTTACTATGATTGTCAGATTATTTTTATCTTCACAAGGATTAATTGGTAAATTTTGACTTAGATTTGTCAGCGGAGATAAGTAGATGATGGAAAAGGTGGAGATGAATGCAGTATTGTTTGTGGAATTTTTGGTTTACTTGTGAGGTGTTTTAACACCGGGAAAACGTCTATGTTCAAAGGGGACATTTTCAATTATTATCCCCCGATAGAGATTTTGGTAAGCATGGTTAATATGTTCGAGTTGAGTTTATAAACGTTTATAGAAAGTAGAAATTGACGTTTGAAGACTGAAGTACCAGCTTATGTTTGGCTATAGAAGTAGACGCGTGGGCTCGATGTCGACGGATCAGACTCGTGGAAATCGCAAGAGCGTCAAACCAACGAATGATTAAAACAGAGGACATGATGACGTGAGATAGAAGAAAAAGATAGTTGTATTACCTCGGCGTACGTAATAACTAAGGACCAGAGACAAGTATTTTCTCCCTTGATCATCTTAAACACTTTTATTTTATGTTTCATCGATTCGTATCATGACGAATAGCTATTGTTCAGAGCTATTTGTGATTCCTAAATATTTTTGTGCGAACACAGTCACTTGATGTGGAAATTTCTTTATGATAAACTCTTCATATCCTTATTATCGTAGTAAATAATAGGGATGTGAACTGTATGTGAAACTAAGCATTTCCTGTTGAATTCAGAAGTTGCTCTATTGGATTGGAAGTTATTAAAGCGTAGGAGGCCATGATGATTTCATGGTCCAGCAATATTTAAGGAGGATATGGTAACCATTCCATCTTCCTATAGGCTAACATTACGTGCCTATTTTGGTACCCTCATGAAATCCGGATTATACACACGGGTATAGCTGTACCAGTGGAGTATAAAGGGTCCCATTGCTTTTGAACCTGATCAGGGGGCAATGGTGTTTTGTCTTTCTTTTTTTTATGTATCCAATCCATATCGCCAGAATGGCTATTATATATTGTGAGTTGGTAGATGATTCATTTTTATGACATGCCAAAGATTTCAGTTATGGTTTGAATTATATCACAGTTGTTGATTCAGTTTTCTCTATAAACTGTTTTACATTTCAGTTGATTTTATGCCCCACTTATCCTGGTTTTATATCAAAAATTTTATACGCTTGCTGAGCATTTCTTTCGCTCATACTTGTTGTTTTAAATTCTAACATTTCAGTAAAGTAGTTTGGCGAGACTTATCCGCACAGTTCAGAAAGAGAAGAGGCGTGATGCTCTTTCGAAGATGACTTGCTCAGGATGTCTGGATTTAGTGTAAGATCTATTTTATATAATTGAGTTCTAATATTTATTATCATTATTATTATGTAATAGTCTAGTTGGTCTGGCGTACTTCTAATCGAAGTTACACCAGTGGTTTAAGATTTGATCAAAGAGAATGTTGTAAAGAAAGAATACTTTTTATTTAATGGAATTTGGATTCTTGTTTCTAGTCCTATAACCTTAAAAGATCTTGGTATGTTTGGGGTCATAGATGTATATTTCCCATGTTGGACAATCACAAGTGAATGATTATTATTGAACAAATGTTTTACTTTGAGGATTTTCGCGTGACGACCAAATCTCCTGATCCCGGATTTGGGGGGCGTTACATTTTAGAACAATAGTAACGAAACTATCCGGTTTTGAAAAGGCTGACAAAAATACCCGTTTCAATATGCATTTGCCAAATGGGTATATGAAATACGCATTTGGCAAATGCTTATTTTTCACATTTTGTAAGTAAATACGCAATACAGGAATGGGTAATAGGGGGTTAAGCATTTCATGAATGCGTATTTGCTAAGTAGTCTGACATGTGCACATGGTGGTTGCAGGGGAGACGTGAGACATGCATGAGGCATGATTGTTGCCACTTGCCAGGAAGGTTGTGAAAGCACGCGCCAAGCAAAATTTAAAAAAAAAAAAGGAAAATTGTGAAGGACACGCATTTGGTAAATGCGTATCCCAAATACCCATTTACAAAATGCGTATTCCATCGGGTATTTTTGTCAAAAATTCTGAGAATGGGTATTTTTGTTACTGTTACCTAAAAAAATGGGTATTTTTGTATTTCACCCCCCGTGACCTATGGTAGTGACTAAAAATAATTTTGCCAATTTTCAATATTTTTGTAAAAATATAATACAATAACTTTCTATAATAAGTTTAGTTAGAGCATCTCCAATCACCCCCACCCTTTAGCCATAAATTTGATTTGGCAAAAATTTTTTACCTAACATGTTGAAAAGTTGTCCTCCAACGGTACCAACTGTTAGGCAAAATTTTAGAAAACAAGATACAGATCCTCTATATTTAGAAATCCTCTAAAAAATTTAAATATCTTCTATTCTTGTGCCACGTCATTGATGTCTTTAATTTTACATAACCAGGATACATAAACATGGTTAGAGTAGCAAGGATTTTAGGCTGCGTACATTTGATGGAATGGAATAAAATTTGAACTCTTATTTGGGTGAGTTTGAGGAAAATGTTTAAAATTTTCATTCTTTCCTTCATTCCATTCAAAACTATTTGAACTAGAATTCTAACCCACGTGTTTTGGAATGAATACTTATTCCATTTCTACATCAATTTTCCTACAATCTTTATCAAGGAAAATTTAGACTCCCTCATATTCATTCATGATTTCATTCATATATTCATCTTTCATCATAAAATTTGTATATAATTTTTCATTCCATTCCATCCACATTCCATTCCCACCAAGTGAACACAACCTTACAGTTTATGTATTTGAGGTTTATAAATAATAATAAAATATTGTTTTTGAAATATAGCTAACCATTATAGCTAATCCCATTGGAGTACAACTCCTTACATGTTCTGTAAATTTTACATAACCATTGGAGTACTTAAGAATATTCTTGATAGTTGTCCAGTGACCCTCACCTGGATTATACTGGAATTTGCTCGTCATGCTCAAAGCATACGAGACATCAGGACGAGGACATATCATTGCAAACATTATAGAACCAATTGCCGAATCATATGGTACTTTACTCATATAGTCCTTATCATCTGATGATTTAGGACAGTTTTCCTTTGAGATCACTATCCCATGAGACACTGGGACATATCCCCTCTTTGTCTCTTGCATCCCAAAACGATGCAACACCTTGTCAATGTATGTACTCTGACTTAAGCCGATTAATCTTTTAGATCTATCTCTATAGATCCTGATCCCTAAGATATAGGCAGCATCGCCTAAGTCTTTTATCGAGAAATTTTTTTTCCCAACCAAGTCTTCACAGCCTGTAGAGAAGGAATGTCATTCCCTATTAGTAATATGTCATCTACATATAATACTAGGAATGCCACATGGCTCCCACTAACCTTTTTGTAAACACACGGTTCATCCTCATTTCGTATGAAGCCAAACTCTTTGATTGTTTCATCAAAACGGATGTTTTATCTTCTAGAGGCCTGCTTTAATCCATAAATGGATCCTCGCAACTTACAAACCATTCTTTACAAATAATAATAAAATATTGTTTATGTATTTGAGGTTTATAAATAATAATAAAATATTGTTTTTGAAATATAGCTAACCATTATAGCTAATCTCATTGGAGTACAACTCCTTACACGTTCTATAAATTTTACATAACCATTATTTTATACTCCTTTTAGCTAACCGTTTTAGGCTAGCTAGTACCGTTGGAGATGCTCTTATTTGAAAAATAAAAATCTTACTATTTTTTTAAATAAATAAATAACCTTATATGTCTTACTATTTACCAATGAATATCTTTTCTAGTAAAATATATCGGGATTAAACCCAATAACTTGTACAACAAAAAATAAACTTTTACATACTTGGGCAGCGCCACCTCAGCATTCAATCACAACTCGCATTAGCCAGATTAGATTAGACATTTTAATTACATTTGGCTTCTACGACATACAGTAGCAAATTGACGGGGAGTCATGATATTGAGCATTGGATCCACGAGGCCAGGGATTCGACTGTTAGCTTTTCCAGTGACCATGTTGAAAAGCCGGTTAGATCTGTTACTTTTTTTTTTTAATATATATTTAGCTGCTTCTACTTAGAGTCTTGGCTTGTGAATAAACTCAACTTTGAGTATCACTGTTAATTATTTATGGAATGTATGCAAGATGGTGCTATTGACATGGAGGGAATAATTTAAAATTAACTTTAACTACATGAAATTTTCTCTCCCTGCTCAGATGTCCTCACATGCAAGCTTAACTATTTTTAGGGCACAATGAAATAAGTTGATGAAAATAGTCATCGTCGATCTCCATTAATTTACTATAATGGAACTTTTTTACCAGCTTCTTTCCATACGAGATGAGCTTTTTGACACATTCAGAAAGAGACACAAAGGTGTTATGGCGCTTGAGGAGGTACATCTAACTACTAAATCCTTGCACTTCTGTCGCAAAATAAGTGTCGTTTTGACTTTCAGCACGCGTATTTTAATGTGCGAAAAAAAGTGACTTCCACTTATTATTTTTTTAATTTTTTTTTGAATAAAAGTTTAAATGTTATATTTTTATTCAGAAAAAGAAAATTTTAAAAATATTATGTGGAAGTTACTTTTTTTAACACTTTAAAATACGTGCAAAAAGTCAAAACGACACTTATTTTGGGACGGAGGGAGTAATTTATAACGAGGAGGCGCAGTTCTTTCTCTCTTTATTTGTTATTAAATTTTCTCCCTGATTCATTTTCAATATAAAAAAAAACCGTAGTCACTTTGGACTTGAATTTGCATACTAAAATAAATAGATAAACTCAAAGTAAATTTAAGGGAGTTTACAAACATATTTAACACCTCAACACCTTTCACGAGCGATAATACTTGACATAGGGTCTGATTTCCCTGAACATCAATGTCTTATAGAAGAGTAGTGGTGATAAAAGCACTAGCATTTCCTATCATATAAACTTACTTGTGGGGGACGGGGGAGTGAGGATTCAAACTTATGATCTTGTGACGAAAGGTATATTATAGTATAACATAATGTAATTAAATTTTAGTGTCCATAGGATGATATTCTTTATACAAATGATGGACATAGTAAATGAACATGAAATCATATAATAAATATCATTTGAATCGACTTTCTGATCTAAGAAATTAATTTAGAAAAAGGAGTTGTAGTTGTTGACAATTATCTGAATTCTAAATCAATTAATAAACTTTCGTTTCTCTGGCTCATTGGTAACCATATGTTTGTGCATATAGGCTGCGTCAACTGTAAAGATTGCCATTTTGATGTTATTTATAGATTTATTATTTGAAATTAAAGTGCCATATAATTACAACTACTAATTTGATGTTCACACTAAATAAAGTCTAGCCAATGCAATAAAGTATAACTAATTTGATGTTCACGCAATATTAATAAATAAGTTGTGTCGTATGGTGTCAAAATTTGACACGACCCGAAACCCGATACGAATCCGACACGGAAAAGTACGAATTTGGGTTGAGTGTTTTGAGTTTCGGGTCGGGTTCGGGTTGGATAAAAATTTACCCGAAAAAATCGGGTTAGTTTTGGGGTTAATCCAAAATACCCGAACCCCCGATCCGAAAATTTAATTTATGTAATATATTATACATAATATTAAAATTTACTTTATAATTGTATACATGTGTGATATATTTATAAATTATTTAAATAATTTTAATTTACATCTCATCTCTTTAAATTGATATTATATTTTTTTAATATATTTTAAATAAAAATTATTTTATAAAATAAAAATAATTATTTTTTATTATTTTCGGATCAAAACGGGTCATTTTCGGGTTGACCGGGTACATAACAGGTCGGGTTCGGGTTGAAATTTTAAACCCATTTCAGGTTCGGGTCGGATTCGGGTTGACCCAAAAACAGGACCGGGTACAGCAAATCCGACACGAACCCGACCCATTACCCGAAATTGACACCCCTATCGTGTGGAAAATTCGACTCCCAAACAATGAAAACGCTGATAACTTTTAAGCGAACCATTTGATTTCCACCACTTTTGCTAGTTGGCTAATCCTGATTGAATTACATAGTCGCTTGCTGGAGCCAAACCATATTTATTGATTGATAAGTACTCATCTGGACTCTAGCAAACCCATTCTCAAAGACTCTGTTTTTGTTGTACCTGCATTATGGAATACCATTGATAACTGATTGATAGTTTCAGTCAAACCCAGACCATTCGCCAAAGGAAAATTCAACTCATCTAACTTTTGAGGAACCATTTGATTTCCACCATATTCTTGCCTAGTTGGCTAAACCTAAACCTGCATGACCTTATAAAGTCACATATTTTACTGATTAATAAGTACTCATCCAGACTCTAGCAAACACATTTTCAAGGCTGCAGCCAATACTTCACCTCCTGCAGCATTTTCTCTTCTTCATTGTACAACCATGATTTTCAACCTTCTCCGATTCAACGTTCTCTTCTTTTTTGTATTGGGAACCTCAACATTAACGTTCATATATTCATTTTCAAACAATGTCACTGATGAAGAGGCCTTGCTTGCTTTCAAGCATTCAATAACAGATGACCCCTCGGGTGTGCTAGACTCATGGAACAATTCCATCCACTTTTGTCATTGGACAGGCGTTACATGCAGCCGCAGAGGACAGAGAGTAACAGCACTCAACCTCTCATCACTACACTTGGCGGGTACATTGTCTCCTCACATTGGGAACCTCTCAATTCTAAGGACAATTTACCTCAATGAAAACCGTTTTCATGGCCTGATTCCAAATGAAATTGGTCGACTGTGGCGCCTACAATATCTTTCTCTGGGAAACAACACTTTCCAAGGTGGATTTCCTGCCGATTTGCATCATTGCAGAGATATAATATTGCTCAATTTGGATGTCAACGATCTTGAAGGGGAACTACCCACTGAGTTTGCCTCTTGGTCTAAGCTTGATGTGTTTACTATTGCAGACAATCATTTTAGAGGATCAATTCCACCTTCAATAGGGAATATGTCTTCACTTCGTTATCTTTATCTATCCAGCAACAATCTAACTGGGGGCATACCTTTGGAAGTGGCTCATCTTACAAAATTAGAGGAACTTGATTTGTCAGAAAATTGGTTATCGGGTATGGTTCCCCTACCACTTTACAACATTTCATCCCTCTCTATTGTGGGTCTAACCGCTAATGTGTTCAAAGGAACGCTTCCATCAGATTTGGGCTTGACCCTTCCGAAGCTGCAGGAGTTCTACGCTGCATCTAACAGATTTTCAGGCCCACTTCCAGCATCAATAGTTAATGCGTCCAATCTCGTTCAGTTTGCTATCCTGGAAAACAATATTACTGGCCCCATACCGAACAATTTGGGTAGCCTTCCTAATCTCCAACGCCTAAGTCTGGGTCAGAATCCACTTGGAGATAATATGCAGCCCGATGACTGGAGCTTTTTCAATTCCTTGGTTAATTGTACCCATCTATATTCTTTGGACTTAGGCGGGACTCGTTTAAGAGGGGAGCTCCCTAATTCCGTTGCAAATCTCTCCACCACTATGGAAGACCTGTACATGTCCAACAACTACATATACGGAAGCATACCTCATGGAATTGGAAAACTTGTCAACATGGTAGCACTAGGTTTCAAAGGCAACTTCTTAACGGGGAGCATTCCACAATCAATTGGAAGACTATCAAAGTTAGGTGGGCTATTTTTGAGTGGAAACAACATTTCAGGAGCAATTCCAGCTTCCATTAGCAACATTACTCGATTAGGTTATCTCAGTTTAGCAGATAATATGCTCCAAGGAAGCATACCTGCTGAATTTTTTAACATCTCAACTCTAGAGAAAGTGTTCATTGGTAACAACCGGCTTAGAGGTGCAATACCCGATGAAATTGTGTTTTTTTCCCATTGTATTTACCTTAATTTGTCCCAAAATCTATTCAGCGGTCCACTTCCATCCAACATTGGAAGCTTGAAACAATTGGTTGGACTAGATGTTTCAAACAACAAACTAAGTGGATATATACCAGCTACTCTTAGCGGTTGTGTAATGTTAGAGGAGCTATATATGAAAGCAAACCTTTTTCAAGGTAATATTCCATCTTCCTTCAAAGCTTTGAAAAATCTTGCATTTTTAGATCTTTCGAACAATAACATCTCTGGGAGTATTCCAAGCTTTTTGGATGGGTTTGGTCTAATCAAATTTCTCAACCTGTCGCACAACAAGCTTGAAGGTGAAGTTCCGAAAGAAGGCCTGTTTTCAAAAGTAAGTGCTTTTTCGGTCGTTGGAAATTTGGAGCTTTGTGGAGGTATTCAAGCATTGCATTTGCCTGCTTGTCCAGAAAAAGTCTCCAGGAATAAGAAAAAAACATTTGCTCTGAGAATAATACTAATCGTAGTTCTTGTACCCCTTGGTATGTTGTTAGCATGTCTTGCCTTAATTTCTTATCGACGTCGAAACTCCAAGAAGTTGAATGACCCCGTCCCAGTATTGAAGGATGATCAATATCCCAAACTTTCATACCAAGACCTCCTACTAGCTACAAATGAGCTTTCACCAAACAACTTGCTCGGTGAAGGAAGATACGGTTCCGTTTACAAAGGAGTTCTCGAATCAGTGGAACACATACTTGCTGTGAAGGTATTAAATGTTGAAGTACATGGAGCGAACAAGAGTTTTTTGGCTGAGTGTGAAACGTTGAGGAATATTCGTCATCGGAATCTTATGAAGATAATCACAGCATGCTCTAGCATTGACTTTAAGGGAAATGACTTCAAGGCATTGGTTTTTGAGTTCATGACAAACGGGAGTCTAGACAGCTGGTTGCATCCAAGTCCTTTCTATCAAGGGTATGAAAGAAACTTGTCTCTACTCCAAAGATTAAATATTTCCATAGATGTTGCACTGGGAGTGGATTACCTACATCATCACACCAACGGAAGTATCATTCATTGCGACCTAAAGCCAAGTAATATTCTTCTTGATGAGGATTTTGTGGCACGTATCGGTGATTTTGGTTTGGCAAGGTTATGCTTTTCTGCTACTACAAGTGACATCAATCAAGCACAAATGAGTTCAACAGGTGTACGTGGAACAATTGGATATGTTCCTCCAGGTGACTTTTCATACTGTTTTCCTTATCGATATTGAGTACTCCTTTAAATATTGAGTTAAACTAGTACTGTATTTTGCTTGAAGATCTTAATTACGGGAAATTGTCAGACTTAGAGGACTATTGTATATCATAATTGTTATTTTTTGCCAATTTTATAAACCCTTTAGTTGTGCAGAGTATGGAATGTGTGGGGAGATATCTGCAGAGGGAGATGTGTATAGCTTTGGAATTCTCCTACTAGAAATGTTTTCGGGGAAGCGTCCTACAGAAAGCGGCATATTAATGGACAATGACAATAATCTTCATGACTTTGTGAAGAAGGCACTCCTGAAAAAAGTGATGGACATTGTTGATCCACGGATCGTACTGGATCAAGAAGAACATGGCATGACTGTAAATTCATCATACAACAGGGATGTCATAGAGGTATGCCTGACATCGATATTTGAAGTGGGGATATTATGTTCAGAAGTGACGCCAAGAAAACGCATTGACATCGGTGTTGCTATTAAGCAGTTACATGTGGCAAGAGACAAACTTCTGCAGCTCAGACAGTAACTTGGGTGAGTGTAAAAATAGCTAGGCATCCTGATATTTACTCTCCTAAAGTGACAAGGAAGAGTTCGTACTTGTGCATTTCCCATATTTGTATCTTTCTATGTTTGTAAGTTTGGATATGTACACATGTTACTGGAGTTAAAACCTTACTATATGACCATCAGGTTCTCTAGTTATTTTGCCGTGCTTAATTTGGATCTGTATTGCCCTAATCCGTACCTGTGTACTGGATCCTAATGCCTGATTTTATGCTTTGTGTTCAGCTTAATGATGATCGCAACTTCAATTTGGTGTGTATCCAGTTCAACCTTTATGGTTCTCGACTTAATTGACGGTGTGCATTGTTTCTGCTGTCACCATCTTGTTTGATTTTCTATGTTCTCTCGTCTATTTGGTAAATAAATGTGTCATTAATATTTTTTCACAAGGGAAACTATTTCTACGGAATACTTTCACTGCCTGGATTCTACCTGCGTCTTTTATATACTAGTTTAGGACAGTTCCGAATTCCATACTTGTGCAAAGTATGGAATGTGTGGGGAGATATCTGCAGAGGGAGATGTATATAGCTATGGAATTCTCCTACTAGAAATTATCACGGGGAAACGGTCTACGTACAGAAAGCAGCATATTAATAGACGGTGCTGGTAGTATTAGATCAAGAACATGGCTCGATTGTAAATCAATCATTCAGCAGGGCTATCATGGAGTTATGCCTGGCATCAATATTTGAAGTGGGGATATTATGTTCCAAAGAGACTCTGTGAAAATGCATTGATATTAGTGTTTCTATCAAGTTGTTACATGTGGAAAGAGAAAACTTCTACAGCGCAGGCAGGTAGTAATCTGGGTGAGAGTGGCACTGTTGTACTTGTATACTACAATTTGGCATCTTGATATATACACTTCTAATAGGACAAGCAAGAATTGGTACCTATGTAATTTCCATATTTCTGTCCTTTTATATTTGTAAGTTTTGATCTGTAAGTTACGTGAGTTGAAACTTTGCTTAATATATTACCATTAAGTTTCACTGTTATATAACTAGAAAGCATGAATTCGGGTGTGGGTGTGGGTGTGGGTGTGGGTGCGGGCTGTGGGGGTGCGCGGCAAGGAGATACTTTCGGAAAATCAAAAAATATGGGGATACGGGTGCGATTGGGTTCAGAAAATATTAAATAATTTTAAATATATATTTCAAGAATAACATCTAAATTAAACTAAATAGCCATATAAATAAGTTCATTATCCTTATATATTGATATAATAATTACTTAAAAACACAGATGATTCATTATGGAGTGTTAAAGTGACTAAATAATAGTAACTAATTACTTAATTAATTGATCAATAAGAATCCCCAATAATATCTGAGAATCGAAGAATCTCCAAGAATCGCGATCGGGTGCGCGGTGCAGTAGGTGAGTGAAGAATCCGTGCTTCCTAGAGGTTATTATATATGCTAAGACATGTTGGTTTATATGCTAATATATCTTTCTTTCTTTTTTTGCAAAATCATATGCAAATATATCACCCTTCATGATTCTCGACTTAAATT
Organism: Saposhnikovia divaricata; assembly: GCA_036435485.1. NCBI lineage: Eukaryota > Viridiplantae > Streptophyta > Magnoliopsida > Apiales > Apiaceae > Saposhnikovia > Saposhnikovia divaricata. The sequence goes on from CM071599.1 coordinate 214,694,829, forward strand.
TATTGAGTTGTATATGCTATATGCAAGGAAATTTACTGCACTAGAAAAGCCAAGGAAAAAGATGAATTATTGTGTTTCCTTGTACCTTTGTTTATTAGTACAGTATTATTATGATTAGAAATCTAAGTACGTATGGATTTACTTCTGGTTTTCTCTTATTTCAATAATTTAGATTATCACTATATATTCTTGTTAGTTGTGGCTGGCAAGCTCGGATGATTGAGGAAAAAAGATGGATGTACTTAGGACAAAGCCTTAAACCGTATGTTTGCATTATTCACACCATCAATGGATGGATGACATACTGATAATTACTGCTTGAGAAGTGGATGATGCAAGCAGGTGAACCAAGCCAAGTAGAAATCGTCAAGGCATTGCTAAGAACTAGAGTTGCTATGCTATTAACACTTCGCTTCTTGTTAACATTAACACTTTGCAACTGTTTAACAATCTATACTTTACTATAATCATTTTCAGATCAACTGAAACCACAAAATCAAGGTTCCAATGCTATCCTGTTTGCTGGATATCCTCCTGGTGCAAGTGGATTTAATGCAATTTTTACTGTCACCTTAGGTAATGCAAGTACCACCAATCTAACAAGAGTTTGTAGCTCACAAAATGTTTTAGCCATGCTAGCGAGAGATCCTTATGGTGTAGCTTAAGAGAATAGTTATCCTGCTATCTTGTGAGTCAAATTTGTTTAAGCATTTAAGTACTACTACCTTATATAACTCAGGTAGCATGACCTAATCAAGTAGGAACCTTTCTATCTTGTAGGCTTTCAAGGATACTCTTACAATCCTCAAATACATTAGTCTAGGGTTGTAGATTCAAAGGTTGAAGACATAGTCTAGATATTCAATTATCCGCCTTTTTTAAAGTATGAGAATAGTTTTAAACAAAGCAGAAAATTCAACTGTTGAGGTTCCGTTATATATGTCACCAAGTTTAAATCCCCTGGATCATTGTTATTCTGATGATGTTCATACATTGCTTCGCGAGTAACTTATACCGTGATCTTCTCCAGTTATATAAATTTGAGCGAAAAATTCTACAGTAGAATAAGATATGGACATGAAAAGTACTTTAAATCCAACAAAGATGAATATCAAAACGTTCATTTACAAAGAGTCTCACCATGAGCAATTTCCTTTTTCAAAATGGTGCAAAAAATCTTTGATAAAACTTGGTGTATGTGCCAATCAGTAGTCAGTACACATTTTTAGTTCCTGAATATATTATATACTTGTAGGAGATCCTTCTGACTTATGTATCAGCGCAAAGGCTATTGTCAACTTCTGACTGTGTCTACTTAATTCCTTTATTTTCTCCTCTCCATCTACATTAAGCAACAGTTGAGACGTATGTGCAGAATATCCTTCAAATCTCAACTGCCACTCCATCTGATGCAGCATATCATAGACACCATTACACTGTGGTTGAGACATATCTTGTGAAACAAATTTGTAGATCTTCTTCTCCGCCTCAAGAAAGCTGAATCCAGGTTTCTTATTCAATCCTGTTTTAGCCATTTTTTTTGCTAGTAATAGCTACATCTTTCCATCTCTAAGCTCCTGCATATATATTTAATAGCACCAAGTAATCACTAGCATTTCTTGAGTTCATTTGCATCAGATATTCAGCTGCAATTTCCCCCAACTGTTTGACCATATGTTATATACTAAACTCAAATTTAGATAGAACCTGAATCACAAACTCAACTTTTGTATGCTATGATGATGGAAGGACGAAGGAGTGCTGTTTTCCGGAGTTCCTGGTGCCGGAAGATATTAAGCGCTTAGTTGTCACCTTAGGTGATGCAAGAATCATCAATCCCACATGAGCTAGAAGCTCACTAATATTTCGGCCATGCTAGTGGGGAAAAATCGTCACTGTTTTGCTTTGGAGAAGAGTGATCCAGAAGCAGCGAAAACTGTTATGAAGTTACTGGAGTCAGCTCACAGGGGTGATCTTGCACCCTTCCAAAAGGTATGTGCCTGTAATTCATGACATGAATTCTTCGGGGCTTCACTTCACTTATCTTTTATTGACTATACACCTCATCGTGTCTATTACATTGAAATATAAGGGAAAAGATGCAAACCAGCTCATCCTTGCTTGTCATTGTTTAATAAATTCATAAATCGAAGCTGATTTTCTTCTTCCTTTTTTGTTGTTGTCGGTTATGTTGCATTTTCTTGTGTGTATTGTTTCAAAAACTTTTCGCCTTTTCATTGCAGGAACAACACTCAAGCGTCGAAGATAGTTTTGAGATTTACTTAATCGATTGATCTGTTTTTTTGTTTTAAAGTTTGGTGTTTGATGCCTCTTTTTTATGCATTGTCATAGGAGTTGAGCTCCTCTCTGTTTGATTTCTTTTTTTACTTCTCAAATATCTAAGTCCACCTGCTTTTATTGCATATGCCTCAAAATTCATGAAAGACATCATATTTATAATACCAGAGGCTATAGTTTATTATCGTTGGTTATCGATTTATATATTTTCTGAGCACAATTCAACCACAGATGAATCCTGGGTAAATAGATACCTGAACACCAGCTTCTTCTACATTGATCCGTCATTATTTCAACCGCGTAGGATTTTTAACTCATTATTTCAGCCACGTAGGATTTTTAACTCTCTGGTAAGCAAATGGTTTGTTGGTTTTGGTGATAAACTTTGGTCGCAAGTTGGTGCAATGTATATTCAGTCTATATGCCAACAGTTGTGTAGTTCCTTAACAACTTGATTACTAGAATATTATCTCCCATTTCATACAATTTTTTTCGTTGAGTCACTCCATAGACCAAGTTTATCACGTTGTAATTCATTCCACGGGGATTAGTAATACAAACAAAAGGATTGATAGTTATGATAAACAGTTTATGAGAATATTTTAAGGGATTAAAGTGGTGTAAATTGAAGATATCCATGAGATTATAATCCTTCTGCCTTAAGATTTTATGAGTGCATTTGTGTACGAAGATTAAATTTGGGAAAAAAAATTACTTATTTACATATCAGTCCTCATATTATAAAAAAAAATAAAAAAATTCTTTGTTAGTACAAGCATTTCTGTTTACTACCAAACACTGAAAAATACACACACACATATGGTTTCAACAACAAAATAATAATATGTATGAGACTGTGAAATTAGGGTGTCGTCTCCGGGCCATGTTCGAAGAGGAAAAATCATCTACGGTAAATTCAAGCCTGCCTTGTATCCCCAAACCTGAGCAGAAGAAATGTATCGAGGTATTTGTATCAATGTGTGAATTAAGTTGCCGATATTTTGTTGTAGAAAGTTGGGTGCAATTTTTAATATAAAGGGGTGTTGGGAGTAAAAATTTCTCAAATGATGTTCCAAAGTAAAAGAGGATATTTTGATTTGGGATGGATGTATCATTCTGTTATGTATTAATAATGCGGTGTATGATTTGGTTTCAAAAAGTTCAGATTATATAGTTTCCTGCTTCGTTAAATCTAACGCACGACTCCTTTTCTAGTATCTATAATTATATTAATTTTTTTAATATTTATATGTTATTAATTTATATATTAAGTTGTTGTTAAAAAATTGATATATCCAAATCTGGTTTCTAGATCTCAATGTAGAGCCCAAATAGTAAAGATGATCTTTTTTAATATTAATAAAAAAATAAAATTCAATTATATTCTTTTTTAGTTATATCCTTGTCATATTATAATTTTCTTTTTAAAATTCAATTCTAATACAAACTTTTTTAATCATATCATTTTTATATTATATATATTTTTTAATATGATATAATCTTGATCGTCAATTTTTAACAATATTATACTCGACGGTTGCGATTATTTTGGTGGTACAGTGACCAAACCAAAATTATGGATAAGATACCTCTTACGTTTTATTATATATACTAGCTTATAACCCGTGCAACGTACGACTCCTTCTTTAATATCTATATTTTTTAATTTTATATGATATTAATTTATATATCAAATTATTGTTAAAAAATTGATAATAAAAGATTATACACATTCTATTTAATATTTATACTCTATCTTGAATTCTTAAAATTTAATTTGAACGATTTTACAGCCCACATGAAATTAATAAAATAATCTTTAATTTAGTAATGGTTTAACAATTATTTTCCAATTAAACCTACGCAGAAACAAAAGAGAGATTAAAGAAGAAATCGACGATTTTTTAAGTTAAAAATTCTATTCGATTTATTAATTCTACTTATAATTCGTTTTGATTATCAAACTACCCTTACTCCCTCCGTTCCATTTTACATGTCCCTTTTGTAAAAAAACACACATATTAAGATAAAGATTAGTTGGATAAAATTTTCCAACTAATACCCTTATTTAATACATTGAAAAATGAGAATAGAATTAAGTTTAAAAAAGTCAAATTTTTAATACAATAAATGTAGGGATAGTTTTGTAAAATTACCCTTAAATTTGCATTAAAAGAAGAAAAGGGACATGTAATTTAGGACAAATTTGTTTTTCAAAAGGGACATGTATTTTTGGACGGAGGGAGTATTATTATCTAAAGATTATTCTACTAACAACCAAATAAAATTTTAAAAATAAGTGTAGGAGAGATTTTATCCAAAAATTTGACAATCGGTAGTCTGGTCCTCCGTACGACAAAATAAATAAGAACCGTTAGATCTTAAAATAAATAGATGAAAACTGTTGGATATAACAAAAAAAAAATTTAATATTTAATATGTTATAAAATAAGAAAGTATTTATATTTAAATATAAAAAGATGTATGTCAATGATTTAAATCATATATGATTAGGTTTTCTACATTGAATAGATCAATGTATGTCTTATACATTGTACAGAATTAATGCAAAAATTCGTAATTATATTTTCGCTTGAGATTCTGAGTGTTTTCATTTGAATAATAATTATTAAATCATCACTAAAGTAAAGATAATTTTATGAGTTTCGCGTGGATTGTAAAATCAACCAAATCTGATTTTTAGATCTCAAGATAGAATCTAAATAGTAAATATGAATTTTTTTAGATAATAATAATAATAATAAATAAAATTTAATTCTAATACTACCTTTTTTAATTATATCCATTTCGGATTATGATTTTAATCTGAAAATATACAACCTATTTTAATTATATCCTTTTCAGATTATGATTTTAACCTTTTTTAATCATATCTTTTTCATATTATGATTTTAATTATATCCTTTTGTTTTTTGTAATTAGTATAGATAGGAAAAATTAAATAAGCTAAGTACTATACCGTACCGTACCAAAAAACAGGTACCAAAACTTTTAATGCTTCGTCTTTTTTTTAACTAGCCTTTAACCCGTGCAAAGCACGGGCTATTATATATTAATTATTTTATTTAATATTAAAATTTATTTCATTTTAATAAATTTTATTATTAACTTTAAATTTACATATGTTCCATTCTTAATTTCATAACATAAATAAATATTATCAACTTAAAGTTATTTTTAAATTTATTATTAAATATCTTAATAATTTCATAAATATTTTAAAAAAATTATTTAGTGTAAATTAAAATCATAGAAGAAAGAATCGTAGAAAGAAGTGTAATATAAGCGAAATATAGTAAATTCGAATATAGATCGATGTGGATTGAGAGTAATGCCGTACATTGAGCGGATGGAGCTCTAAGCAGATTAGATTATAACACTATTTCGCTTATAATAGTATAGTATAGATTATATAGTTTATTTATTTGTAATTTTTATTTATTTTAATAACTAAATAGGAAAGTGGTACATTTATTTAGAAGGTGTTAACCAAAACAAACCAACCAGTTATACCCTATTTCGCTTATAATAGTATGTAGAATAGCTTAAAACCCGTGCGATGCACGGATTTTTTTTTAATATTTATAATTTTTTTTCATTAATTTAAATTATTTTTTTAAAGCATAAATTTTGGAGGCTTAAGTTTTATATGAGATGATTTGATAATAATTATATAAATGTTGATATGGGTGAAAAATAATCCCTAAAGACATAATTAATATAATATTTATTGGCTCATAAATAAGGCCCGAAACCCTAGTTGGGCATTAAATTCGTAATTAATGATTAAGCCCAAAAGAACAGCCCAAACCGGGGACGCCCGGTATAAGCTCGTTTCTAACATGGGCCTGATCCACAAATCGGGAACGTTCCAGAATATCCCTGGGATATTATGTAGCCTCCAAGGCACCTAATCCGACATGGAAACTAATTCCTACAAGGAAGGAGTCAGAACCTTCCTCAATAACGGTGACTTGTCCATCAAGTCTCCAAACCCTATTAAGATTCTAAGGCTCCTACAGCTTATATAAAGGGCCAAACCCCTCATCTCAGAACTACGTCTTGGCTTGATTCTCAACTCTGAGATACGTAGGCATCTTGTGAGGACCCGAATTAGGTAACGATAACGCAAGCGCAGCCATTAAAGCACGAAGCTCACGAACCCTAGCCGCAATTCGATAACCATACTTTTTATTTCACAACATTTGGCACCGTCTGTAGGAAGACAACATCAACCATGGTTCAAACACGAAGGACACCAGTCTCAACCGAGGCTACCACCGTCACCTCTGTTCCACCCGTCGTTACTGAACAAGGGTATGTACCCTCATCAACAGAGACAACCACTTAACCTCAAGTTTCTTAACCTAGAGGGACGACTCCCCATGCTGAGAGAACTCTACCCATGGTTGTCCATCCAAACCAGGAGACCAACCCTCTTCAGATGGTGGTCTCTCCCCTTGTTAATCGTTCACTACCTTCGGGGTTACAGATCTCCCTAGAAGTACGAATCCGGCATATGGTTTGGCTAACTACCCCCCAAATACCCGAGGTGTTGGGCCAAGCGGCCATGCCCTGCAGATACATGAACCGTATCACCCTCCTTACATTAGAGGCTTGGGCCCTGATCAAGGATATTATGACTACTCTGGTCCTTATACTGATGATTCTTCATCTGAGGATGACGATCGAGATCAAGCCCCGAGGAGGCGACATCCAAGCAAAGAGCCTGTAAGGCATACTCGACGAATCCATGATGGACCCCCAATGACAGCTGCTGAGAGAATCAAGGCTTATGAGGCCGAGATTCGAAAGCTAAAGGAAGACATAGCAAGAGAGCAACTAGGACAGAATCAGAGTCAGAATCAGAATCGACCTCCTCCAACTTCAGGAGAGATTCCTTTCATTGATTTGGAGAGGTCTTCTAGGAGACGAAAAAAGGCTGAAGCCCCAACCGGAGGAGCTACGAGGGTGGAAACCCCCAGGGATGATCCCAAAGACCTGATGCCACTTGGAGACCCTGACGATCCCACACCCCCATTCACTGAGGAGGTGATGAATGCTCATGTCTCTAGGAAGTTTAAGATGCCGACGATAAAGGCATACGATGGAACGGGCGATCCCTCAAACCATGTGAGGACGTTCTAAAATGCACTGTTGTTGCAACTTGCTAGCGACGCTCTCAAGTGTAGGGCGTTCCCTCAAACCCTTACAGGCATGGCTCAACGATGGTATAGCCGGTTGCCCGCAAACTCGATTGGCTCTTTCAAGGAATTTAGCACGGCTTTCATTAATCAATTCGTTAGTGGAAAAGTCCATGAGAAAAGCTCTGCATATCTTATGCAAGTGAAACAAGGAAAGAATGAGAACCTAAGGGATTATCTCAAACGCTTCACCAAGGAGACTTTGAATGTCCTTGATCTGGAAAATAAAGTAGCTATGATAGCCTTGGAGAATGGAACGATGAACACCTTCTTTCAAATGTCGTTGGTAAAACATCCCCCTGAGAGCATGACTGAGCTCCAAAAAAGGGCAAGCAAATACATAAAGGTTGAGGAAAGCATGAGGAAAATAGAGGTCTCTACCGCAAGTGGTGGAAACGGGAACTCTATGAAGCGAAAGACGGAGCAGGAGTATGATGTTAGGGATAAGTATCCCTGAAATAGCAAGGACTCTGACTCTGCCTCTAAGAACCAAGGACCAAGGTTCACTGCGTATGCAAGGTTGAATACTCCTACGAGTCGAATCTTGTTGGACATTGAGAAGGATAAGGATTTCCATGGCCGAAGCCACTCAGGGGTGATCCCGCAAAGAGAAACAAGAATCAGTATTGCAGATTCCACAGAGATGTGGGGCATGACACTGATGATTGTAAGCAACTCAAAGATGAGATCGAGTTTTTGATTCGTAGAGGGAAACTGAACCACTTCACTAAGGGTGAAGATCGTAGTAATCAAAGAAGAGATTATAATATAAGGGATGACGATCAAGATCGCAACCCACAGCCCCGAGGGCCAGTAATCAACATGATCTCAGGAGGCCCGAGAGGTGATGCATATTGTTGGAGAGGCACCAAAGCGTGCAAGAATCGAAGTAACAATTGAATTTGATGATTCAGACCTTGAAGGGGTAAAGTTCCCCCACGATGACCCGCTGGTCATAACTCCTATGATTGGAAACTCAGAGGTAAAACGAGTCTTGATAGACAATGGAGCTTCCGTCGACATTCTGTTTCATGTTGCGTTTGTGAAGATGGGGTATAATGATTCTCAGTTGACCCCCAATAACATGCCTATATATGGATTTAATGGAGTAGAATCCAAAATTGAGGGAAATATTCAATTACCCGTCACGATCGGACAGAAGCCAATGGAGGCCACGCAGATGCTGAACTTTTTGGTTATCAAAGCATCTTCTACTTACAATGTCATCCTTGGGAGGACTGGACTTCACACTTTTAAGGCTGTGGCCTCAACCTATCACATGAAGATCAAGTTTCCAGCCAGGAATGGTGTAGGAGAACAAAAAGGTGATCAGAAAATGGCTAGGAGCTGCTATGTAGCTGCGTTAAGGCCTGATGGAGTCGGGGGGCAGGTCCTTCCGATTGAAGACGTGGATGTCCACAGTGATAAGGAAGACGAGAAAGGTCAGCAGAGGACATCACACAAAAGCCTCGGACAGCCATTAAGGCTAAGGCATCAACTGACTTCGTGGTTGAATGTACCATTGGCAACCAAGAAGTCGGGGGGCAGGAGATAGTACCCCAAGCAGGAATTGAACTTCAGAATAAGAATGAGGAGACCAGAAGGAGTAATGGGTGCTCTATTTTGATGGAGCATCAAAAACAAAATCAAGCGATGCAGGCCTAGTCTTGCAAGAGCCCCGATGGGTTCAAACTATCTTAATAGGACTTAGCTTCGTATTTATCTAGTAGAAGTAGAAATAAGGTTCGATGAAACCATTGCAGAGCATGTTGCTCCAAGTAGGACAATAGTACTCTATGTAAGGGTTGAACCCATTTCAAGTTATTAATGCAAGTTTGTTTTTCGTTCTCTATTCTGTGATTTTATTTATGTGTCAAGCATCTGATGTGTGTAAGTCAAAGATGACCAAGTACCGAAAATAAAAGAATACACGAATGGAAACAAACAAACGCATAAATAAAAACCCTGAAGGATCGAGAGTTAGGTTATAATACAACCAAATAAGAGTTTAAGTCCTTGAAGGACCCTGGATAAAAGACAAGATGATTAAAAAGCCACATCTGGCAATAAAAGCCATGCAAGGCTGTGGAGGATAAGAACTAGATACTCTTCAATATTTTTTAAGTACCTAAAGTGAGGATACAAGGATGAAGCAAATAAAGAACCTTGAATTATAGTCCTAAGGTCAAGGGATATAAGAATATCCTTGAACAAGGATTAAGAAGTTCAAGCAAGTTTTCGTCTCGGAAGTTTAAAAGGCAAGAAGCCCACGGGATTGTATTTCTCGAAATCTAAATCGAAGATCAACCTTAAATCCTTGACCTAGAATCAAGAAAAACGAGATGCAAAGATAGGTTTGAAAACCCTGAAATCAGAACAAAGGTTTGAGACAAGGCATGAAAGACATGAAGTCAAGTAAGGGATCCTAGAAAACTTTAGTTTGACATCAATCCAAAAGAAAGGTCGTGAATACTTGGTAGTCGACATATGAACACCAAAGTTGAACATGTGAATATCAACCTCGAATCCTAGGTGGAGAAACACGAGATATTAGCCATGAAGGCCAAGAAGGTCAAGCTTGAGGGGGTCATGAACCTCCAATCAAGATCCAAAGGTTGAAGCTTCAAGTCAAAACTTGAAAACCAATCTGAAATTTTGGATTCTCGATCCAGAACGCCAACATTGAACATCTAACACCAGCGTTGAACACATGAATATCAACCCTGAAATGGAGATTGAAAACGTCCTAGGGAAGGTTCAAGACCTCAAGGGGTCGACCAGAAGCCAAGAAGGCCTTCAGCCGACCTTAAGGAGCCGACTAGAGGCTCTGATGTTTTGGTGGTTTAAAACACCAAAAACTTGGCTTGAAACCATGTAAAGGTAGTCCAATATGCACTCTTTCATCAAAACTTCAAGGTTATAGTTTAAAGAACTTCCTTGAGGTTGAAAACCCTTAATTTCGAACATCAACATTCGACATTCGAACATCGACATTCGAGCATCGACGTTCAACACTCGAACAGCCCTAAGGCCGAGCACATTCCAGCTGAGAGGCCGCTAGAGAAGCCCCAGGAACCAAGATAAACATTGAAGCCATGATGGCCAAGCGAGCCAAGGAAGGTTGTTTTAAAAACTCTAGGTTGATGTCAACCCAAGATGAGGAGTCTGCAGGAGCCACTTACCATCGGCTAATAAACAATCAAGATTTTTTCACCCTTGACCGGGAAGACCAAGGAGGTCTACGGGGATGACATGTTAGTCAGGAGCCTAATCAAGGCATGCCATATTAAGAACCTTAGAGAGGCATTTGAAGTGCTGAGGCACCACAAAATGATGTTGAATCCAGCTATGTGTGCCTTTGGCGTGAGATCTGGAAAATTTTTGGGTCTGATGGTTTCAAAATGAAGCACAGAAGCCAATCCTAATAAGATCAAGGCAATCCTAGATATGGAATCACCACGTTCCATAAAGGATGTACAGAAATTGACTGGAAGAATTACAGCCTTAGGGAGATTCATCTCCAAGTCTGGAAACAAGTGTTTGGCTTTCTTTCAAACATCAAAGAAGGTGAAAAATTTTGAATGGACTTCAGAAAGCCAAGAGGCCTTTGAACAGTTGAAAAAGTACATAGCTGAAGCCCCGTTATTGGCCAAACCTAGTATCGGAGAGACCCTATATCTATATCTAGCGATATCCGAACAAGCACTGAAGAGGAAAACAAGGTTCAAAAGTCTATCTACTACGTGAGCAAGATGTTTCACGGAGCTGAGTTGAATTACTCTCCCATTGAAAATTTTGCTTTGCCACTGGTAACAGCCCCAAGGAAGCTACGACCGTACTTCCAGGCACACAAAATTGAAGTCTTGACGGACCAATAGTTAAGAAGCATATTGCATAGCCCGAAGGCCAATGGAAGGCTAATTAAGTGGGCGATAGAACTCAGATAATTTGATATCGCGTACAATCCTCGAATTGCAATTAAGCCACAGGCACTTGCCGACTTCGTGGTTGAATGTACCATTGACAACCAAGAAGTCGGGGGGTAGGAAGGCACAACACCCTAGCAAGGGCAAGATGAGACACCCCAAGAGGGAGAGAAAGATGAAGTTCAGAAGGAATATTGAGTGACCTATTTTGATGGGGCATCAAAAACAAAAACAAATGGAGCTCGTTTAGTTCTACTTACCATTGATAGCTCAGGATTGAATATGCCTTGAAGTTGACGACCAATAACGAGGTAGAGTAGGAAGCCTTAATAGCCGGACTAGGCTTGGCTCTAGCCATGAGGGCCAAAAAACCTTAAAGTCTGTGGAGACTCAAGGCTGGTGATAGCCCAAAAGAATGGAGATTTTGAAGCCAAAGATGAAACGATGATGAAATACCAGAGGATTATAATATCACAGTTGATATGGTTCAAGGAATGCTTCCTTGTATAACGGCCGATGCCTTATCTAAATTTGCCTCATCTGAAATCGAGAATTACACTAGAAGTGTCTACTATAAGGTCTTGGAGACCCCCACTATAGAGCGCAAGTTGTTTGCGCCCATCGATGTTGGAAGTTACTGGATAGATCCCCATCAAAGCTTATCTTGAGACTGGTTGGCTCCCTGATAATGCCTTGGAGGCACGGAAACTATCAGTGAGAGCATTGAGATATGCATTGATCTAACCCTTGATGGCTACCAAGGCTGTAGGCCTCCATTCCAGCTAGTCGTTTGAATTCAAGGTCTCGAATCAAGGATTCAGCAAATGGGTCAAAGCCCTGATGGTCTCTCAAACATACGCACAGATGTTAGAAATACCCATGAAAAAACTATTTTGGCTCCAAAAGTGCCTTAAACGACGTTAAGGATGTTTGGAGGAACTTTTTTTCAGAATAAGTCAACTTATTTTAAGACAAAGTTAGAGATTTCTAACTTTCCAACTTATTTTTGTAACTTATTGAATCTCAAACATACATTAAATACTTGTATAAAAAAATTATCAAAATATAAAATTTTTACCCGAAAATAAGTCAATAAGTTCTTAAAATAAGTTTTCCCAAACAGGCACGTTTTTTGGGGTCGAAAAGTGGGGCAAATAGGATAAATCATATTTGCAGGACCTAGAGCTCTGAAATACCTTCGATTTGATATATCGTGGGTCACCATCGGAGTAACGAGTCAAAAGTTACGGATGATTTTGTGCGTACAATACTTTTTCGACAAAATTCAAACCAAGGCAAGGTCCTATGAACATATGAAGAAGGCTGGAATCAAAATCAAGGGTAAAAAACCAACCAAAATATCCTCGACTTGAAGTCAGGTGTTGAAAACAAGGGAATTCCTTGAATAAGCAACTAAGAAACAAGGACCTCTGTGATAAGGGGGGCAAGGCCAAAGTTGTTTGAAACACCCTATTGTAAGTATGCAAGGGTGTTTGAAAACCAAAAGTCATAGTTTAATCCAAGGTTGTTTGAAACCAAGGGTTCAAGAACAAGTTAAGACCAGAAAGGTCCTGAAAACTAAGAAGTAGGTTGTTTAAGATCAAGGATCACAAAACCAACCATGGTGTTATAAACTCACTCTAGAAACAAGGAGGGGAGTTTAAAACAAGATTTGGCTTTGGTCAAAGTCAAGGTCAAAAGTCAAAGGTCAAAGTCAACTAGTCAAAATTTGGCCAAAATTCAAAAAAAAAATTGGGGCCCAGCCGACCAGGGGTGGCCGACCAGGCACCCTTGGCCGAATGGCCGACCAGGCTACCTTGGGGCAAAAATCACTAATAAATTTATGCTAAAGGATCCTATGCACGAATTTCACTTGGATTAGTGTCTATGAGCTCAAAACGGCACTAATCCTATTCCCGAAAGGCCCATAAATCTTAAGAAAAAGGTTCGAGAGGCCAAGGAACATTTAGCTCTCTTAAGTATTAACTTGGGAGAGAATTTTAGTCATTATGAATGTGTAGGTCGCTCCACACTTCACTGCAAGACGATACCCTGGTAGGGCCGATGTGACCTTAAACTTCTACGAAATCAAGCTTTCCTAGAAGTTGGGGGGCAAATGATATGGGTGAAAAATAATCCCTAAAGACATAATTAATATAATATTTATTGGCTCATAAATAAGGCCCAAAACCCTAGTTGGGCATTAAATTCGTAATTAATGATTAAGCCCAAACCGGGGACGCCCTATAAGAACAGCACAAACCGGGGACGCCCTATAAGCTCGTTTCTAACACGGGTCTGATCCACAAACCGGGAACGTTCTAGAAACAAGGAACGTTCCAGAATATCCCTGGGATATTATGTAGCCTCCAAGGCACCTAATCCGACATGGAAACTAATTCCTACAAGGAAGGAGTCAGAACCTTCCTCAATAACGGTGACTTGTCCATCAAGTCTCCAAACCCTATTACGATTCTAAGGCTCCTACAGCCTATATAAAGGGCCAGACCCCTCATCTCAGAACTACGTCTTGGCTTGATTCTCAACTCTGAGATACATAGGCATCTTGTAAGGACCCGAATTAGGTCGTCACGATAATGCAAGCGCAGCCATTAAAGCACGAAGCTCACGAACCCTAACCGCAATTCGATAACCCTACTTTTTATTCCACTACAAATGTTATCCGTGATATTTCTAGAAAAGGAGAGATTTTAGTTAAAAAAATATAGAAAAGATGATAGATTTTAGTTTAAAAATGTAATCGGTTAATTGTTAGTAATTATAAAATTATTATTTTATTTTATTAAATATAATGCCCGTGATATGATTGGAAAAATAGATGATTTAGTTAGAGAAAATTAAAAAGGTAACATGTTTTAGGTAAAAAAGGTAATTAATTAGTTTATATTAATTATAATTTATTTATGATTGCTAGTAATGTTTTTAGAAAAGAAGAAATTAATATTGTCCGTTATATTTCTATAAAAAATGGATTTTAGTTAGAAAATATAGAAAAGATGATATGTTTTAGCTGAAAAAGGTAATCGGTTAATTATAACTATTATAATATTATTAGTTTATTGTATTAAATAGAACCGCCCGTGATATAATTGGGAAAAAAAATATTTTAGTTAGAGAAAATAGGAAGGTAACGTGAAAATTACAAAAATGACATTATTTATGTGAAAAAAGGTAATTGATTAGTTTACAGTAATTATAATTTAATTATGTTATTTCACTAAATAAAATTGCTTATAGTGTTTTTAGAAAATGAGAAATTAATGTTGCCCGTGATATTTCTAGAAAAAAAGGGAATTTAATTAGAAAAAAAAAAAGGAAAGATGATACGTTTTAGCTGAAAAGATAATCGGTTAATTATAAGTATTATAATATTATTATTTTATTTTTATTAAATAGAAACGCCCGTGATATATTTGGGGAAAAAGAGATTTTAGTAATAAGAAAAGAAAAAAAGATAACGTGTTTCGGTTGAAAAAAGTAACCGTCCATGATATAATTGGAAAAAGAGAGCTTTTAGTTTGAGAAAAGAGAAAAGTTAACGTGTTTTGGCTGAAAAGGGTAATTGATTAGCTAATAGTAATTATAATATAATTATGTTATTTTATTAAACAAAATTGCTCGTAGTGTTTTTTAAAAAAGAGAAATTTTAGTTAGATAAAATGTAAAGGATATTGTTTTTTACGTGAAAAAAATATTATTTAGTTATTGAAAAATAGAAAATGTATGTTTAACCTGAAAAAGGAAATTGATTAACAAAGTAGAAATTTTAGTTAAATAAAATATAAAAGATATTGTATTTTACTTTTACATAAAAAAATTATTTAGTTATTGAAAAATAGAAATGTTTAACCTGAAAAAGGAAATTGATTAATAGGATGGATTTTATTTGTAATTGAGTAAGGGTAAATAAGTAAAATCAACAAGTACCGTACCGACCGACCAAACTTTTAATGTTTCGGCTTTTATATAATAGTATAGATTTTCATGTTACCTTTATATTTTCTCTAACTAAAATATATCTTTTTCCAATTATATCACGGGCGGTTCTATTTAATATAATAAACTAATAATATTATAATATTAATAATTAACTGATTACTTTTTTTTTTTATCTAAAACGTATCATCCATTCTATATTTTCTTAGTTAGATATTTAGTAAATAGATGATGAGAAAATGACCAAAATGCCTATTTTTCACAAGTTTTTGTTCAAAATACTGATTTTGAAAAAAAAGACCCGAAATACCGACGGGATACAGAGCATCGTCCTCCGTATTAGCATGATGCAAAGCATCGTCCTCCGTATTACATAGATACGGAGCTGTGTCTTCCGTGTTATGCATGATACGGTGGACGGTGTTCCGTGTTAGGTGGGTGCGCAGCACTGTCACGGAACCCGGTACACCGTATCATGCATAACACGGAAGACACAGCTCCGTAACATGCCCTGTTACGGAAGATCGTGCTCCGCAACACACCCCCTATCACGGTACACGATGTACCGTGTCCCGTCAGTAAAAAGGGCCAACCAGTTTCCCAGGTGATTATTTTGGGCCATCTCCCATAGATGATAGCCGTTAGATCTAATAATAAGGAATATTCTATATTTAAATCCATTTTCTAAATATCCAATGTTCGAATCCCGTGAACAACAAATTTACATTAATATTTTATATTATTAGTTCTAATCAATACATATCATTTATTAAATAACTATTATTATTACTAATAATTTTGTTAATTAATATTAAAAAGTTAAATTATATCCTTAATAAATTATTACACTCTATTCCATTTAATCATATAATTTTAAAAGTATTTAAAAGTAACTCGTGCTTTGCACAGGCTATAAGCTAGTATTATATAAAAGTCGAAACATTAAAAGTTTTGTCGGTTGGTTGGTCTGTACGGTACCTGTTGATTTTATTTATTTACCCTTATTTAAAGGTACATGTTATTTTACATAATTATCCTTACTTAATTATTTAAAACATGTTATTTTTTTTCTATATTTCAATAAATAATCAATTTACTTTCTCACGTAAACATGAGCAATTTTATTTAATAAAATAAAGTATTATAATTATAATTACTAATAATTAACTAATTACCTTTTTTAGCTAAAATATGTTACCTTTCCTTTTTTTTCCCAGTAAAATCTGTTCGGGTAGTTTTATTTAAATAAAATTTTTACTTTTTCAGGTAAAATATGTTTCATTTTATATTTTCCAATAACTAATCAATTTCCTTTTCATGTTACATACAGTTTATATAACTAAAATTTTTTCTTTTTCTAAAAACACAACGAGCAATTCCTTTTATTAAAATAAAATATTATAATTTATAATAATTAACTAATTACCTTTTTCAGCTAAAACACATTACCTTCCTATTTTATTAATTTTTTAGTTGATTTTACTTATTTACCCTTAATTAGTGGTACATGTTCTTTTACGTAATTATTCTTACTTAATTATTTATAGTTAATAATAACTAATAAAGTTCCTTTTTCAGGTAAAACATATTACCTTTTATATTTTTCAATAATTAATTAATTTCCTTTTTCACATAAAATATGAGAAATTCTATTTAATAAAATAAAATATTATAATTATAATTACTAATAATTAACCAATTACTTAAAATACATTATCTTTTCTATTTTTTATTTTTTCCCAGTAAAACCTGTTTGGATAGCTTTATTTAAGTAAAATATTTCCTTTTTCAGGTAAAATATGTTACATTTTATAATTTTCAATAACTAATCAATTTTAAAATAAGCGAAATGGGGTATAATTTGTAGTTTGGTTATCTCCTCATTTTTGGTTTGGTTATCCCCCATTCACAACCGTTATCTTCAAATCAAATAGATCATGACCGTTGGATACAACAATATTAAAAGTTATTATATACAGATGTCTAAGGTTCGATTCCCACCACCAACATATTAATTTATATTTAATACTAAAAAATATTATATACAAAGATGCAAGGTTCGAATTCTCCCAACAACATATTAAAATTAATATTTATAATATTATATTACACTATAAACAAATTATAAAAAATTAAAGGTAATTCGTACTTTTGCAGGGGCTATAAGCTAGTATAATCTATAACCTTTATTAATAAGCAAAACACAAACACCCTTTTAACGGTACCACTTTTGGTTCACTCCTATTTTGGTGTCACCCTTATTTTGGTTTCCACCTATAATCCTATTTCTACTATAATTTTATGATGTTTTTTAATAAACTTTTGGTTTCACTCCTATTTTGGTTTCACCCCTATAATCCTATTTCTACTATAATTTTATGATGTTTTTTAATAAAATATAAATTCTATTATAATTACAATTCTTTTATTACAACTTTAAATTAAAAAAATAGTTTCATCCCTAGAATCATATTCTCTTATAATCCTATGTTATTTTTTAAAGAAAATAATAAAATTGAAATCCTATTATAATTATAATACAATTTTTTTTATCATAATTTAGAATCAAAATATAATACGATCAATTCTCCAAAAGATTTTTCAAGGAACACTCCTTTAACGGTAGTACTTTTGGTTCGCACCATATTTTGGTTTCACCCCTGTAATCCTATTTTTACTATAATTCTATGTAAAATAATACACTACTCTAATACGTACGACCAATTTTCCAAAAGATTTTTCAAGGAGAACAACTAGAACATGTTTCTATACACTACTCTAGAACATTCTTCTCTGCGATTATATGTTATTTTTTTAAAAAAATATAATAAAATTGAAATCTTATTATTATTATAATTTTTACATTGTATTACCAAATTTTTTTGATTATAACTTATAATAAAAAAAGATTAATCAATTATCCTAAATATTTTTCAATGAAAACAACCGAAACGTGTTTCCATGTACTTCTATTAAACAATCTAAGTTTATAGTTTGTTAATCGCATATTTTTTTTATGCAAATAACATAGTTATTTTTATAACTTTTGTAATATAATTTTATAAATATTTAATTAAATAAAATTAGTAATTATTTAACATAAATTTCCGAGCCCGTGCGAAGCACGTGTTTTTTTCTAGTTATATTCTTATATATAATAAGAGTAAGAGAGATAATTAACGAGTACTACCATAGATAAAGGGATCGATTCTTAATAACAACATAAAATAAAACAATTCTATAATGTCGTATCATATCCTATATATTACATAATAAAAGCTAAAGGAATAATTTAAAATATGAAAATTGAATTCTACTGACTATTTAATAGTGATAATTAATTTTAAATTATAGTTAATTAATATAATAATACACTTTGGATCGTTGTTTATTCATGAATATCATATATTGATCTAAAATATAATCATGTTTCCAGATGGACTCGATCATTTAGTTAGGATAGGATAAGAAGATGCTTAGCCACATCCTTCCTGGGCAAGGCTGGTCCTAAAAGCCCACTGGACCACGAACCCCACCCCAGTTATGTGTTAATGGCGTTAATGGCTTAATGCTTGATGAACCGGCCGTATCTTAGGACTTATGTCGGGGGTGTAGTGTGTTAGTTTGAAATATTTAATTGTTAATTTTGTAATTTGAAATCACTGTAATTTATGTAATGTACGATGTAATTTCTAATTAAAAAATATATAATTATTAAATTTAATAGACTTAGAGAAAAAATAACCAAATTTGAGAATAAATTAATAAAAAAATATTAAAGAAAATTACGAATATAGTCCCTCTATCAATCAAATAAACTTTTTAATATTTAGATCTAACAACTCTCGTCTATCTATTTTATGATACAATACTCGGTACTTTTTTGGTTGTCATGCTATCATCCTACTAAAAAATTAGATAAGATCTCCACTATGATTATTTTGGGGTGAGCATAAAAATTCGAAAATATAAATATTCGATCAAAAAATTCATACCGGATATTCGATCCCAATGTTTTTTATAAATTCGAACACGGATTTGGATCATAATTTCCCACAAAATCAGATATCCATATATGATACAGTTTTTTATTTTCCATAAAAATTTATATGTATATATATCCATTTACTTAATAAATAATAAACATGAATATTCAAACATGTACTCCCTCCGTCTTTCTCATTTTTTTACATATGAGTTGGGTACGAATATTAAAAAAATGTGTAGAATAGTGGAGAAAAGTAAAAAAATGAGTAAAGTTGGGGGACCAAGCATTGTTTAAGATATAAGGTGAGTATAATGGAGAAATGCAGTGAATATAGTTAATTTTCATATTATAAAATTTTACTATTTTTGGATACTTTTAGAATGTAAAGTAGTGGATAGAACATCCAAAAAAAGGAAAATGTAAAGAAGTGGATGGAATAGATGTAGTAACATATTAATTAAGTAATAAGCTTTTATTAACAAATTAATAAATTTTCAATGAATTCTTGGTTAAGCGGTATATCACCCATTTTATTTAATGAATGTGAAGGTTCAAACATTGTCGAAGACAAACTAGAAAAATGAGTGTGTTTAGTTAAAAAAGATAAAAGGATTAATTTATTTAAAGTGATTTATTAAGAGTATACAATATTAGATTTAAAAATTAGATCAAAGTAATGGAATATTATTATTTTTTATTTTAATGTTTTCCCTTAAACATACAAATTAAAAAGTAGTGTGATATTATATCTTAAAAATTTTATTACGAAAAATATTTAATTTATAAATATTAAAATATAGAATATTGATGTTTAAAAAACTAATAATTGTTTTATAATTTTTTAAGTTATGAATGGGTGATCAAGGATTCTAGATATATAAAACTTATTAATTTTTATCAATTGAAATATGTTTATGTAATTAAATCGGATCTGAATAAGTAAGAGAGATAATAAGGGAGTACTACCATAATTAAAGTGATCGATTCTTGCTAACAACATAAAATAAAACAATTCTATCATGTCGTATATTTTAAGATCTTACGGTTTTTATTTATTTTATCGTACGGAGGATCTAATTATCGATTATCAAAGTTTTGGGGAAAAAATTTACTTATGTTAAAATTGTATTTGGTTGTTAGTAGAACTATCTTCAAATTATAACAAGGATATTTTGATAATCAAAACGAATAAAAGTAGAATTCATAAATCGAATAAAATTTTCAATGTAAAAAATTGTCATTTTTTTCCTCTCTTTTGTTTGTGTTTATTTAATTGGAAAATAATTGTTAAACCATCACTAAATCAAGGATTATTTTGTTAATTTCACGTCGGCTATAAAATCATCCAAATCAAATTTTAAGAATTCAAGATAGAGTAGAAATATTAAATCGAACGAGTACTATCTTATGAATATCAATTTGTTACAACCAGAAATCTGCCTAGCCTTGCTTCGATCGGACCTGCAAGTGAGAAGAATGCGATGGATTGTCCCCCCGATTCACCTCCGGTGTGAGAATAAGTTAACTGATTTTTTGTAAGGTAATATTGAACACAGAGAGTTTGTGTGTAATTGTGAATGAATGAATAATCAAACCTGAATTAACCTTATTCTCTTCGTTCCTGTCGGTTACCGAAGCGTGGGCGAGGTGGAGGACGTGTCCCACGTTCTCAGGGTCGCACAACTATACGACAGTTGTCTCAAGATGGACCGGATGAATGTGGGCTTCCATTCGGATTCGGGGCGCTGGGCCTTCGGTCCTGCCCGCTAAGGAAGTGGGCCTCCAACACAATTTTTTAACATCAATTTAATATATAAATTAATATAATTATAAATATTAGAAAATGAACCGTGCGTTGCACGGGTTATAAGCTAGTATAGATAATATAGATAGTATAGATTAGTCAGCGCCCCGTCTTTCCTCGACCTGCTGCTTGGCCAAATTTTTTATTAAATTGAAGTTTGAACAATTTAAAGCCCATGCCCAATTTTGTGCCAAACAACACATGAGCCTTTGAGAAAAGAATATTCGATGTTAAGTGACAAGGCTGTCGCGTGCCTATCAAATTATAATATCTAACAAATCCTTCTAACTATGTAGTAGGGTAAGTCAGAGTCGATCCCACAGAGACAAACGTATCAATCACTAGTTATTCTTGACTCGATTTAACTAAGCAAGTAACACAATAAAATTTTGAGAGATTATTAAACTAATAGTACTCTAAGGAAAATTGTGTTGTATTTATCAATTAACTAAAAATATCTAGAATTAAAAATCCCCGCTAGCATGAATCAATGCAATTATGATTTCCCGCCCCAATTAATCATGTACTACTCAAGATGAAAGATGCGTCATATCAAATACCAATAACCTCTCTCGAGTATTAATGGCTTCTCTAAAATACACTCAATTCTATTTTCATGGTATTATGCAATTCAGAGACATTAAACACAGCATCATAACTTCCTAACAATCCGTTCTACCTATTTTCATGGAGAAGTTCATGTCATTATTGGATAAATCACAACCATCTAAGTCCAATTTTCGTTGATAAATAGATATTAGTTCAAACAATACACATAATCATGTTTGACATGTAATTGTTAATTAAATACAACTCAATAAGCAAGAGCATATAGCATAACCAAATTAGGGAAATTCGGAAAATCATACACCAATCATAATTAGGGTCCAACTTAACCCTAGATTAGAGATCTACTCGCTTATAATTAAACCAACAAAACAACTAATATAATAAGAACACATAATATTAACGAGAATTGAGAAGAAAATCCTCTCCCCCTCTCTATGTATGTATCTCCTCCCTCTCCCTTTATCTGATGTCTATATATCTATTATATAAAGTATTTTAATGATTTAAGGAAAATACAAATACTTTTCTTAAATTAATTGGGGTTCTCAAAGGAAAATTCGTAGTTGACTTTTCTTCAATAATTCTGGGCCGCTCCAGTTGTTATTTGACACTTGGACCACATTAGAATGAAAGAGAATTCTGTTATCTTCGTGTGGGCTGTTGAATCGTCCAATTCTGACATATAGAACTCGAGATATGGCCCAAACAGTAAAGTACGCGCGTGCAGCCCAACAAATCCGAATTTCCTTCTAATAAATCTCCAAATTAAGCTCTTTATTCTCCAATCCATCCAAGTTTAGGAATTCCTTGCTCTCTACAATAAAACATTAAAATCCAATTAATAAAAATCCAATTAAATGCAAAATAGATTAAATATGAGGAATATAATCATATAAATATATATTAATATACACTATATCAAACATCCCCACACTTAGCATTTGCACGTCCTCGGGCAAATAAAGAAATAAAAATTATCCTAACTAAATAACATACACCACTTTCGTAGATGACACGATTGCATTGAGCGTATGCAACAAGCCGTTAAACACCTAGGCAGCCCTAGTAGGACGAGTTTTGTCTCGTGAGGGTTTATAGAAGATATACCCATAAAATCAAATATTTCCAATCACCAAGTCTCTGAAGCATACAACATTTCATGGTACTCCACACATTATGAATTTCTATCACATAACAACCTGAAAGTGTCTGAAAGTACAAGTACTCTCACTTTAAGCATCATTAACACAAAATAATCCAAGTATGCACACAATGTCTAGATAGACAAAACATCATGAAATAGACCTCAAAGTCGCATTAAATAAGTAAGCATGCTATGGAAAAATATCTCACTTGCTCTCAAGTCACACAAGCGTAGGGCTGTAATTCGAGTCGAGCCGGGCGAGTTCGAGCCGAGCTTTAAATCGAGCCGAGCTTTTTCAGACGAGTCGAGCCGGGCTCGTTTACTAAACGAGCCGAAAATCCCCGCCGAACTCGGCTCGTTTGTTATACGAGTCGGGTCGAGCTACTCGCGAGCCCTTCACGAGTCGAGTCGAGTTTTTGTATACGAGTCGGGTCGAGTTTTTGTTATACGAGCCGAGCCTAACGAGCTGTTAAACGAGCCGAGCCTAACGAGCTGTTAAACGAGCCTAACGAGTTTCTGAAAATTACTTATTTTGTTTGTTAAAATCTCCAACCAAATTAATTTTTTTATTTTTTAAAATTTGGGAATATCATTTAATTAGATATATCTTGATATCCGTACGGTTGGATCGTCGAAAAATATTTTTAAAAAAATAGAAACAATAATTTGGGACGAAGCACTACTTACGAGTACTAGACAATACAGTAGTGTTCTATTAAGATCTCCAACCAAATTAATTTTTTATTTTTTAAAAATTTGGGAATATCATTTAATTAGATATATCTTAACATCCGTACGGTTGGATCGTCGAGAAATATGTTTAAAAAAATAGAAACAACAATTTGGATGAAGCACTAGTTACAAGTAGTAGACAATATAGTAGTGTTATATTAAGTTCTCCAACCAAATTAATTTTTTTATTTTTTGAAAATTTAGGAATATCATTTAATAAGATATATCTTGACATCCGTACTGTTAGATCGTCGAGAATTTTTTTAAAAATATAGAAACAATAATTTGGGATGAAGCACTAGTTACGAGTACTAGACAATATAGTAGTCTTCTATTAAGATCTCCAACCAAATTAATTTTTTATTTTTTGAAAATTTAGCAATATCATTTAATTAGATATATCTTGACATCCTTACGGTTGGATCGTCGAGAAATATTTTTAAAAAAATAGAAACAATAATTTGGGATGAAGCACTAGTTACGAGTACTAGACAATATAGTAGTGTTCTATTAAGATTTCCAACCAAATTAATTTTTTATTTTTTAAAAATTTGGGAATATCATTTAATTAGATATATCTTGACATCCGTACGGTTGGATCGTCGAGAAATATTTTTAAAAAAATAAAAACAATATTTTGAAAAACAATAGAAAATTTTTCGAGTTCGAGTTCGAGCCGGGTCGAGCTCGAGCCGGGTCGAGTTCGAGTTTTCGAGCCGGGTTTTATTCGAACTCGGCACTTACCCGGACCGGCTCGTTTATATAAACGAGCCTAAAATCGTTGTCGAGCTCGACTCGTTTACGAGCTCGAGTCGAGCCGGGTTCAGTTAAACGAGTTCGAGCCGGGTAGGCTCGCGAGCCACCCGACTCGAATTACAGCCTTACACAAGCGTATAGGTGTAAGTGTTTCACTCAAGTTCTATCAATGTACTTGCACTACCATATGCTTGGTTGTCCATCAAATCTCCACTA
This sequence comes from Saposhnikovia divaricata, assembly GCA_036435485.1. Taxonomy (NCBI): domain Eukaryota; kingdom Viridiplantae; phylum Streptophyta; class Magnoliopsida; order Apiales; family Apiaceae; genus Saposhnikovia; species Saposhnikovia divaricata. The sequence continues at coordinate 214,719,445 of CM071599.1, forward strand.
CTTTGTATACATGCATTACATGAATCAAAAGGTCTTTTTTAAATGTTGTAACGGGGCTTAGGTAAAGGGTAGGATATAAAAGAATAGGCTAACAAGTGGCTAAACTTGATAAACCAATAGAGCATAGTGTTCACTTCTAATTAAAGCACCCAACATGAAAAGTAGATCATGTAAAAGTTGATCAATCTTTCAGAAGCATTAAACTTCAAAGCACATATACCATGTACTTACCCTCTTTCATTGTACAAACCAATGAACAGAAACTCTACCTGATCTTCTTCTTGCTCATAATTTTTTTTCCCTCTTTTTTTTCAAAGTCAAGTCATTCTCCAGTAACCAAGGGCGCTGAAAAGTCACCAAAGTACAATTACAATTAATACCAGCACATGTACATGGATCATCCCTTTCATATGACATTGCACTTGCCACCCATTGATCTCAAAGGAGTACTTGCTTTGTTGCCAATATCCTCGCTTCATCCAAAAGTGTAAAAGATCCTAGCATTCAATTTAAGATCAAGTAATACTGATTCCCACCAAAATGTAACACTTTAACGAAAGAAATCCCCACAATAAATATTCACCCACCCTTAAGATGATCACAATGCTCTACCAGTAAATCAAGACAAGAATAAATAAGTAGGCTCAAAATTTATAGAGTGGTGATAATTGAAAGAAACAGATACAAGCTCAAGGGGGTTCACTAAGGATATAATTCATAAGGGTAGTGTTTAGGTCAATGAGGTTAATCCTAGTGCCTTTATCATTTTCATGCATACACATAACATGTAGTCTCAAACGGTGTAAAACAAGTTCTAGAGCAACATGCCAATGATGAACACCACACAACAAAAGAAATGGATTGATATAAAATGTATCAATCATAAATTAGGCTCAAAAACTCACAGGGTGAAAGCATGCTTGACTCACTAAAATTGACTAAGAAGCATCTCAAGTTTTATAATTTTCGCAAGCACACATAGGAAATTACCAAGTATCAAATGATTTTTCAAGGATATGACACTCAGAATTAATCATGCAAAATTAATCTACACAATGTGTATTTATCCGTGCTAACATACTTTTGAGACAAGGCAATTATATACAAAAGGTTTTTCTAATTTTTCATTTTTTTTTGGATTTTTTATACATTAAGAACGTATCCCCACACTTAAATGGTTCATTGTCCTCAATGACTAATTTAATAATAAGAAAAAATCTAACAATCCTAAAAATAAAATACAAAAAGAATAATAATATAATAATATACAAAGAAGGTTAGAATACTCCCCTAGTAAATTGCATGAAGGCTCCTTTATAAATTAATTGTGGAAGTCCATTCCAATGCAATTAATCTGGCTCAGTTCTCTCTTTATAGGAAATAGAATTCCAATATTACCACAACTTGGACTTTGGTGCAGTGGTTGAGCAGTCCAAACAGAAGCTTTGTACCATCAGTTCAAGGGTTCAAACCTTCACAGCATCATACTTTTTACTCAAAGTGCATGTGCGTGTTTAACACGAACTGGGCCTGCAGTGTGGGCTAACTGGGTCGCTGTTGGGTTAGATAAATGGGTTGTTGCATGTAGAGTGAAATGGGCTAATACATGAAGATTGAGGACTACAACGAGTGTATATAACACAAACTTCACACATAATTGTAGTATTGAACAGAGCCAATTGCACCGCGGGTGCACATGCGCGCGTCATGGTTTGGATTTTTTTTTTCAACAGGAATATATGCACTGCAGTTAGTGATCCTCGCACCATAGCTAGCTTTCAATTTTTTTTCTAACAGAGGTTTTTGCACCACAGGTAGTAAATTGGCACCCCAGCACAAAAAATCTTCAACTTTTTTCTCGATGCTCTGTAAAATTATTTTTAACCCTGAAACACTTCACACAAAATTTATCAAGACAGTAGACACCTTGCGGAAGTAATAACAAACCAAAAAAAAATTAAAATAATATAAGGTCCTAAAAAAATTCAAAAAAAATTATAGAATAATATATACTACTTACCATACAAATAACTTGGGATGCCTCCCAATAAGCGCTTTTTTTATGGTCTTTAGCTCGACCAATGCCTGCATAGTCTTAACCAATGCCTCTATGCGTTCTTCTTCTTCCTCCATTCACTTGCTTAATTTCTTGTTGGTGGAACCTGAAACTCAAATTTTGCAAGAAACAAGAAAATCCACAAGCAAAGGATCAAATGGAACAAGAACAATAGCCGAAGCAACAAAACAACAAAAAAAACTTAGCTAAATATTATCAAAAATAAACTAATCTAATATCGCTTTATTCCCCGGCAGCGGCGCCAAAAATTTGACAAGGCTGTCGCGTGCCTATCAAATTATAATATCTAACAAATCCTTCTAACTATGTAGTAGGGTAAGTCAGAGTCGATCCCACAGAGACAAACGTATCAATCACTAGTTATTCTTGACTCGATTTAACTAAGCAAGTAACACAATAAAATTTTGAGAGATTATTAAACTAATAGTACTCTAAGAAAAATTGTGTTGTATTTATCAATTAACTAAAAACATCTAGAATTAAGTATCCCCGCTAGCATGAATCAATGCAATTATGATTTCCCGCCCCAATTAATCATGTACTACTCAAGAGGAAAGATGCGCCCTATAAAATACCAATAACCTCTCTCGAGTATTAATGGCTTCTCTAAAATACACTCAAGCCTATTTTCATGGTATCATGCAATTCAGAGACATTAAACACAGCATCATAACTTCCTAAAAATCCGTTCTACCTATTTTCATGGAGAATTTCATGTCATTATTGGATAAATCACAACCATCTAAGTCCAACTTTCGTTGATAAATAGATATTGGTTCAAACAATACACATAATCACGTCTGACATGTAATTGTTAATTAAATACAACTTAATAAGCAAGAGCATATAGCATAACCAAATTGGGGGAATTGGGAAAATCATACACCAATCATAACTAGGGTTCAACTTAACCCTAGATTAGAGATCTACTCGCTCATAATTAAACCAACAAAACAACTAATATAATGAGAACACATAATATTAACGAGAATAGAGAAGAAAATCCTCTCCCCCTCTCTATGTATGTATCTCCTCCCTCTCCTTGTATCTGATGTCAATATATCTATTATATAAAGTATTTTAATGATTTAAGGAAAATACAAATACGTTTCCTAAATTGATTGGGTTTCTCAAAGGAAAATTTGTAGTTGACTTTTCTTCAATAATTCTGGGCCGCTCCAGTTGTTATTTGACACCTGGACCACTTTAGAATGAAAGAGAATTATGTTATCTTCGTGTGGGCTATTGAATCGTCCAATTCTGACATATAGAACTCGAGATATGGCCCAAACAGTAAAGTACGCGCGTGCAACCCAACAAATCCGAATTTCCTTCTAATAAATCTCCAAATTAATCTCTTTATTCTCCAATCCTTCCAAGTTTAGGAATTCCTTTCTCTCTACAATAAAACATTAAAATCTAATTAATAAAAATCCAATTAAATGCAAAATAGATTAAATATGAGGAATATACTCATATAAATATATATTAATATACACTCTATCATTAAGTTACCGATTTTCCTAAAATTTCAATATAGGTTAATAGAATCATATCACATATTCAATAAAAAATAACTCCAAATTAAATTTCTTTTGACAAAAAGATGATTCAAATTATGATTATTAAATTGAGTTAAACTTGATAATCCAGGAAAGGTAACAATTTTTACAAAATCTCTGTTAAATCTCAAAAGAGAGGTGAGTCCAAACTCCCGAATGATTTCGCATTGAGCAATGCTAGGGAACCAAAAAAATTTCCAAATTTTTTCTCCAAAATGATGTGGCACTGGAATATGTTTTAATTGGGTGATTGATGTGAATACATGGGGTCCATCTCATTATTATTTTCACAACCAATTAAAATCAAACATATGGCATTTGGGAAAGTTTTTGGGAATTTTTATTTGGTTCCCTAGTATTTTTCTTTCGCATTAATGAATAAGAATCTCTCAGGAAGATGAGCCTGAATTTTCTTAGAGAGCCCCGTCTTTCTTCAACCCATCTGTGAGGTCCAACACTGTTTAAGTTCAAATTGGGCCTGAAGCCCATGTCCAATTTTGGGAAGAGGATTATATAAAGAAATTAGCCAGAGCCCCATTCTTCCTACACCCGCCTGCTTGGCCCAATTCTTTATCAAACTGAAGTTGGACCAATTTAAAGCCCATGTCCAATTTTGTGCCAAACAACACCCAAGCCTTTGAGAAAAGAATATTTTTTAAGGGGCAACGGAAAAGAAAAGGAAAGAAAAAAAACAAATAAAAATAAATCCATTATTCCATTAATAATAAAAGTTGCAGCATTTTTGTTTAAGTTATAGCCATAGACAACTACAAGGCAGGCAGCTTTTTCCATTTCACCTTTTTTAACAAGTCCACGACTGTTCTTCATCTCTCTCTCTCTCTCTCTCTCTCTCTCTCGCAACATACATTATTAGATCAGCAGCAGCAACATCAGCTATTAGATTCTCACTCCACTTTATTCAGCTGATCTAACTCTCTCTCTCTCTCTCTCTCTCTCTCTCTCTCTCTCTCTCTCTCCCTCCCTCCCTCTCTCTCTCTCTCTCTCTCTCTCTCTCCCTATATATATCACTTAACTCATCTCTCTATCTCTCTATATCTCTCTCTCGCTCTTTAATTTCTCATTTCAATTAGTTCGTGAATCTGTGATTGTTGCAATTCGTAACCTAGTTGTAACGATCATAGTGATATATATATATGGATATATATGTAGGTTAGTTGTTTGTGTAGTGTGATTTGGGGGATTTGTACAGGCTGTATATTAGGTGAATTTTATACAAATTGATGGTTATATAGGGAGGGATATGACTTCAGATGTTAACAGAACTACTGGTGGTGGTCAAGTCGAAAGAGATGTTGAACAGGTAGATTATATTTGTGTCTATATATTCTCGACTTTTCGTAATTAGTTTAGTTTTATTCGTTTGATTGTTGATTGAGGTTTTGAATTGTTATAGTAATTTGATTTTAGTTTACGATTGCAATTTAGGTAGAATCATGCTGTTGTATTTGTACTTGACGATTTTGTAATTTATTATTTATGCTTGACTGTTGGTGACCGGTTGATAATACATTGTGCGGTAACTTTACTTGGTGGATTAAAGTAGATACTGGACTCGTGTTTGAGTTTAGTCACGATGGCAATGCTATTATTATTTGTGAGGATCTACTCTCGTTTTGTTGTATTCTCGATGTTAATTTGTAAATATCTGTTTTGCGATGATTGTGAATGTCACGGAAATTTAGTTGCTGTAAAAGCAACTTATAATAGCTGGGTATCCATGTAATTAGTCAGTAGTAGACAGGTAGAAATTAAATGATGTAACAACTACCTTTAGAACTCAGATAAGAATCTGCAGTTGTTACAGAGAACAACCTGAACAAGCTATAGCCTATAGAAGTACCTGCAGATAACTATGTGAGTAGATACATAAACTAAAACACACACACACAGGCTTTGTTTGAGCAGTGTACAACAATTCCTAGAATTTGATTTTCCTTCAATGATAATAAAGAATAGTTGGTAGTTTCTTTTGCTAATACTAAATCTTTGATCACGAATGTTGATTGATGGGTTACAGGATGATGATGTACGTTCTTAGAGGACTTATAAATCTTAATGTAGCTGTTGAAATCAAACTGTGTAGTATGTATGTATTGCTATTGGAATCAAACTGTGTAGCATGTACTTATTGAGAATCGATGGTTTTCCCAGTCACCTTCTGTCCAAATCGGCTTTGGACTATAGTGCCAAAGGATTGCTCCCTATGTTATTTGATTTGGGTAAAATGAAAGATATACAGTTTGATATGTTTATGGTATGCGTGAGAGGAATGTTACATTTCATATGCCTATCTTGATTCGACCATATTTCCCTTTAAAATTTTGTACTTGACTATTTAATCCCCAGAAATGTGACTATTGGGTGAACAATGTCGATCTCAGTTGGTTTTCTGTTTCCCCATGATTTTACATGAAAAAATCCGTTCACCGTACACTACATACGATTTTTTTTTTAAAAAAAAACTTTTAGAACGTCGTTTCCTTGAATTTAAAACTTTAACCATATTTTCCCTCAGGATATAGCACTAGACCATTTAAAATTTTTGTCTTTCACATAATCACATTACATCGATGAATTAAAAAATTACAACATGATTCTTCCCCTTAAATTGTAGTATTTAGGGGGTGGTATTGTATTAGTACTTTTAATGACTTTTTTGAGATCAATGACTTTCAAGGATTTTACGTACTTTTAACAACTTTCATGGAGTTACTCAAATTCAAGATGATTTCTTTCATGGAGTTACTCAAATTCAAGTTGATTTTAGTAGAGTTATTAGAAGTCATGTCAAATCTTATGAAAAAGCTCATGACTTTTTTTTCAAGGGATATAGTTATAATTTTTGTTAAAAGTCATTAAAAGTCATTGACTTTTTGAATAACACGATACTTATAAAGAGTCTATAAATGTCTAAATTCAATAACGCCCTACTTTTAAGTACTTCTTAAAAGTCTTAATTGAATAACACCATACTTTTAAATACTTCTTAAAAGTCTTAATTGAATAACATCATATTTTTAAAGACTCTTTAAATGTTAGAATTGAATACCTCATGACTTTTAAAATCATTAAAAGTCTTTGAAAGTCTTAATACAATACCACTAAATTTGTTCATGAAGTTATGCTTTTCTACTTAAATCTGTAAATCTGCTTTGGTAATATGTAATTTGGATTATTGACTGATCTTTACAACAGGCCATTACTGCCCTCAAGAAAGGAGCATATTTGCTCAAATATGGAAGGAGGGGAAGACCCAAGTTTTGCCCGTTTCGGCTGGCCAATGTAAGTTTTGGTCCTCCTCTAGATATTTAGATCTTCTCAGTTAATATGAATGATCTCCATCCTTCTATATTTTTTTGTTGTTGGCTAAATGGAGCAAAATTTCTAGCTATCTGCATGGTCTTTGTTGCTTGAAGTAAAACATTGGTACCCATACTCTTTTAGAATTTGATTTTGCAAATTCGCATACGTTAAGTACAATGAGTTTGTGCTTACTATAGAGTAACTGGAATGCTACAGGGAGATTGTTTCAGGCATATACTATATATACATGCAATCTAAAAATTCTGAAACTGTTGGAACTATCATACTGTAGATGAACTAAGGCAGCGACGGATAATGAAAATCTATAGGGGTTCCTTCCTATATTTTATCATTAACAGAATAATCTACTGACCAAGGGAAGATGGACATGGAGATAGTGAGGGGCAGCATTTTGCTTCATATAAGTTATAATGCTACTCTAGTTTGGATTATATAACTAAAATTAAAAAAATCTCTTAAATTTACAGCAATACATTCCAATATCTAAAGCTTGATGATATATTGTTACCTTTTGGATTCTGCAGACTTGCTTTTGAGCTGTCTTCACTTCTTGATATGTAAAATAACATCATAATTCCAAGATCAGTAGATACTACATATTATATAATCCTTGACATATCAGTTAAAGCACATAGAAATGCCATCAAATTGAGACAATTACTACCAACGGGAAGAAGAAACTTTTGCACAAGCGAGAAAAGCAATTTTTACGAAGAGGATTCATTTTGTTGTTTTAATTAGAGTAAGAAGCAGAACATTACCTAGCTGGAGAAGAACATCTAAATACAAGAACTACTACTCCACCCAAAAGAGGAAAATTAACAAGTGCCAACTAGGGTTTCAAGAAGTTGAGCGAAGAAAATGATAGGACTGAAGTTCCTTTTTAGGTACAGGAGAAGTGGTGCCTTTGAGTTTGGAAACTAGTGCTTGTATGAGGACGGATCCTATATTCAAGAAGTCTGTTTAGTAAAGAATAAATTGAAGAATTTAATAGGGTTTCTTGTTATAACACTGTTGCAAATGATAATTCAAGAAGTGCTGTATGGCATGTTATTGTACGCATACTGTCTTGTGCTGTTGCTGGATCTTATACACCTTATAGGGCTCCTGCGTCTGAAACTCGTTTCAGACATATCTTGTGCTTACACATTACCTCCGACCGTGAGTAGTTTCTTTAACTCCTAAAATGCAATTTATTGAGTGTAAATATGTTCTAATATGGATGACCGAGAAGCTTCAAAATTTGTGATATCTTCTTTGTGTTGTTTTGGTTCATATCTGAACCACAAACAATTTGTTTTTGCGTTCTGTGAGATTGTTACTAGGTTCTTTTCTTGTTTATCCTCATGTTTCATTCCCTGTGTTGCTAAAGTAGTCAATATATTGTTGTGCTTTCAGGATGAGTCCGTCTTAATTTGGTTCTCGGGTAAAGAGGAGAAACTCCTTAAACTAAGTCATGTGTCCAGAATTATTTCAGGCCAACGCACTGTAAGTTAAATGCTTTCATTTCCTTCTGTAACTATTAGGGTATCTTGTATATAATTTTAGAATGGACCATGCATGTATGTTTAATTTTAATTCAGAAAGGGCATCATTAGGATATAGTAGTGGCTGTAATAATACCCAAAACAAACATACCCATCATGCCCTGCTGGGAATTAAAGTCTTAAGGACGGTGGAATGTACACAAAGCTTACCTTCAGTTATGGAAGTAGAGAGACTGTTCTCATGATGACTTATACTGATTTTATGATTTAATTACTAATATAATGGTTTAGGAATGATTTTATTAGTACTTACAATTGCCGTTGCGAATCTGGTGTAGTACAGTTGCGAATCTGGTTACTACACCAGTAATAGTATTACATCGATAAGCCATCTGGCCTATTTAACCTCCAAGCCTTTTTTTTTTCATCAAATGTAATTGATAATTCTTCATCACTTTAGATTTGAGCTTCTGTAAATATTCTAATCCATGTATAAGATACTACTACCAACAAGTATTATACTACTACCATATAATCTCACATGAATAGCAGCGATTTGAAATTTGTAGATAAATTAAAATCCGACACTTGAATGTCAAACTGGATAGCCTTTTTTTTTTGCTAGGTCACTCGCAACAAAGAATATTTATAATCGACAGGTGCCATTATTGGGTTAGCAATTTAGCATCAACCTCCTCTCTTTTACCATAACTAGGTATTTCCTCATATTGATAATTACGTGATTCCGTTATTATACAGCCTTAGTCTCGCACTTACTAAGAAGCCTTCTTTGAGACCCATTTCAGTACAATTAGCTACCAATGCTATGGTTGCAGACATGGTTTTTTGGAAAAACAGATTATTTATTCAACCATCCAAGCGGTGGTTTATAATTGTGTATCGTTGAGGGTATGAGGCACTGCATTGTAATTTTTGAGTTTAAGATTGACGTATTACTTTGAAATTTAAGTTTATCTTTAAGCATGAACATCCCATTGTTTCCAATGTAAAACCAGGTATCATATTTTTTTTGGTAACATGCTAAATTTTCCCAAGATATTTATTATTTTATCCATAGTCAATCTTTCTCAAAGTCAATTCTCTTTTATGGTTCAAGTTGCATGATTGAAAATGAGTGTGCCACTTCATCATTGTTGCACCACTGGATATGCCTAACTAACAGAAATGTACGAAAGGATTTGTAATACAAGTAAATTAATGAAATGGATACAACTGTCATCCAATACAGGTGATATTTGTATCATACCAATTTCAAATCTGTAGCTACCGAACTTTGTATAATATCTGACATACACCATCACAGCAATCAACACATGGATCCATTATTTATATAGTCTTCCACCTCTGTATAATTCATTTCATATCTTATTAATTTATATATGTAGTTAACATATCATTGTTACCTGTATGATCACTGATGTAGTTTTAATCTCTATACTTTTAAGTTACGGTTTTCCATGTTTGTTGCAAGGACTTACCATTGAATGGCTGACCGTTTGAGCCATGATTTGTATACTACGTGGCATATGATCCTTATAGTAGACTGACTAGTCGTGGTTTAAAAATAAACAATGCACTGCCATCTCATGACGGTTGTATGTTGAAAATTGAAACTAACGGTAAAAAGTGGCCGTTGGTATCTAAATCTAGGTGTCATGGAAGTAACAGTGTGAGTTTAAATCTAGCTGAATGTATGATGTCTCTTTGAGCATGTAATTTGAGGTACATGTATAAGCATTTTTTTTTTTTACTACAGAATTATATATTTATCTTGCTGAATGGATGATGTCTCTTAGAGTAAGTAATTTGAGGTACATGTATATGCATTTTTTTACTACAGAATAATATATTTTTGGAATAGATGTTAGCTACAGGATTAATGTTTTCCTACTTTCTAGCTTGTGCCAACTCAGTAAACCATGTTTCTTCATTCTTATATTTTGATAACCATCTAGTCTCGCCTAAGGGTACTTATTTCTGCAACCTATTTCTGGTGTGGTATAAATTTAGTTTATTTTATGAGATACAATCTCATAAATGTTTAATTTCCTAATACAGACGGACACAAGATTGATTTATTGTAAATTTTGTTTTCAGCCAATATTTCAGAGGTATCCGCGGCCTGAGAAAGAGTACCAGTCATTTTCTCTTATATATAATGATAGATCACTTGATTTGGTAAGTTTTCCTTGTTTTTAATTAGCTTGTAAATGTTTCACCACTCTAAGCTCCTGCTTCAGTGTCTATAAACATATTATTATATATCTGTTCGTTGATAATGATTGTAGTAACTTATTGTTACATGAATTATTTGAATTTGTTTCTATGTTTTCAGATATGTAAGGATAAGGATGAAGCAGAGGTATGGTTTAGTGGTTTAAAGGCATTAATATCTCGTGGCCATCAGCGGAAGTGGCGTACCGAAGCAAGAAGTGATGGAATCCCGTCTGAAGCTAACAGTCCCAGAACATACACACAAAGAAGTTCGCCTTTAAATTCTCCATTCGGCAGTGGTAATAGCTCACATAAGGTATATACTCCTGTAATTTTCTATTTTAAGCAAAAACACCTGCGAACCTCATCCATGTTCACTCCCGGCATATACTTATCTATAATCTTCCAATTAATATGTTGCATGATTTAGGATGGTGGTGATCAGCTTCGCCTTCACACTCCATATGAAAGTCCTCCAAAAAATGGTGTGGACAAGACATTTTCAGACATGGTTTTATATACCATGCCTTCTAAAGACTTTTTCCCAGCAGATTCAGCCAGTGCTTCTGTCCATTCTATGTCATCTGGAGCCTCAGATAGTTTGCATGGTCAGATGAAGGGGATTGGGATGGATACTTTCAGAATGAGCTTATCCAGTGCTGTTAGCTCATCAAGTCAAGGTTCTGGCCATGATAATGCTGATGCCTTAGGAGACGTTTTTATCTGGGGGGAATACACTGGTGATGGTGTTGTGGGAGGTGGACCTCACAAAATGGGCAGTAATTGTGCAAAAGTGGATTCCTTTCTGCCAAAAGCCTTGGAATCTGCAGTGGTACTTGATGTTCAAAATATAGCTTGTGGTGGACGACATGCTGCATTGGTGACAAAACAAGGAGAGATGTTCTCCTGGGGTGAGGAATCAGGTGGCAGACTAGGTCATGGAGTAGATTCAGATGTTTTGCACCCAAAGCTTATTGAGGCCCTCAGCACTACTAACATTGAGCTTGTAGCATGTGGTGAGTTCCATACATGTGCTGTAACACTTTCCGGTGATCTATACACATGGGGAGATGGACAATTTGGTCTTCTTGGCCATGGTAACGAAGTGAGTCACTGGGTCCCTAAAAGAGTTAATGGGCCACTAGAGGGGATCCATGTTTCATCCATCTCCTGTGGGACATGGCATACTGCTGTAGTGACCTCTGCTGGACAGTTGTTTACTTTTGGCGATGGAACTTTTGGTGTATTAGGGCATGGCGATAGGAGAAACGTCTTAAAACCCAGGGAAGTGGAATCTCTTAAAGGGCTGCGCACTGTACGAGCAGCTTGTGGTGTGTGGCATACTGCTGCAGTTGTAGAAGTTATGGTTGGTAACTCAAGTTCTAGTAATTGTTCATCCGGTAAACTGTTTACATGGGGAGATGGGGATAAAGGGCGACTTGGTCATGGTGATAAGGAAGCTAAACTTGTCCCTACTTGTGTTGCTGCCCTTGTTGAACCCAATTTTTGCCAAGTTGCATGTGGTTATAGCATAACAGTTGCACTTACAACCTTAGGCCATGTCTACACCATGGGAAGTCCTGTCTATGGCCAGCTAGGGAATCCTCAAGCTGATGGCAAGCTCCCGTCTCGTGTTGAAGGAAAGCTTTCAAAGAGTTTTGTAGAAGAGATAGCTTGTGGTGCCTATCACGTTGCAGTGTTAACTTCAAGAACTGAAGTTTATACATGGGGCAAGGGAGCAAATGGCCGGCTGGGTCATGGAGATATAGATGACAGAAATTCTCCAACTCTGCTTGAAGCTTTGAAGGACAAGCAAGTCAAAAGTATTGCCTGTGGTACTAATTTTACTGCAGCTATCTGCCTTCATAAGTGGGTTTCCGGGGTTGATCAGTCTATGTGTTCAGGATGTCGGCTAACATTTAACTTTAAAAGAAAGCGTCATAACTGTTACAATTGTGGGCTTGTTTTCTGCCACTCTTGCAGTATCAAGAAGTCTCTTAGGGCTTCCATGGCCCCAAATCCAAATAAAGCATATCGTGTGTGTGATAATTGTTTTAGTAAACTAAAGAAAGCTATTGAAACTGACACCTCATCCCAGTCTTCTATAAGTAGAAGAGGAAGTATGATTCAGGGGTTCAACGAACTGCCTGAAAGGGAGGAAAAATCGGAATCCAGATCTCGTCCTCAACTTGCAAGATTTTCTTCTATGGAATCATTTAAGCAAACAGATATCCGCTCTTCCAAGCTAAACAAGAAACTAGACTTCAATAGCAGTCGCGTATCACCTATACCGAACGGAGGTTCTCAATGGGGAGGCCTTAATATCTCTAAATCCTTCAATCCAGTAATTGTCTCCTCCAAAAAGTTTTTCTCAGCATCTGTTCCTGGATCAAGAATTGTTTCTCGAGCAACATCACCTATATCAAGGCGTCCTAGCCCGCCTCGTTCAACCACACCAACTCCGACTCTTGGTGGACTTGCTTCACCAAGAATGATTATGACCGATGCAAAAAGAACAAATGAAGACCTCAATCAAGAAGTCACTAAATTAAGAGCACAGGTATCTATAAATGTTCAGTCTTTTTTTCCAGTCGTCTAGTTCATACTTAGCTACATTTTCGTCATACTAATTGTTTTTTAGTAGGTATGCTGAAAAAGTGATGCAACTATTTATCAACAATTTCATAATGGTTTCCTTTCTGTCCCTCTATTATTTTTGTAATCAATGTAGCCTCACGGCCAGGTTATTCTATCTCTGTGAGATCCAGTCAGAATCTCCATAGAATTTACACTTAAAGTAATTATCACACGGATTCTACATATCTATGTTGTTAGTCTTTAGAAATCTGAAGTTTCCTAGATATCGAGGCATGAACAATCATCCCATCAGTAGACAGCTAATTTTTGGTATATCCAAGTCGTGAAATATGGCATAGAATATCTGGTGGTCATGCGTTCAAAAATGGAAGCTCTTAACAATTTGCGTTCATCTGTTAAATCTTCGAAAAAAAGGGGTTTAATTGGTTGGGAAGACTGTGTAATGCCAAAGCACTTCCAAGTGTAAGCAAAAGAAAAAACTGACTTTTCACAAATGTTTTGACTTTCACAGCAAAAGCAGTTCTCAAGCTATATAGGCTCTATCTTAAATATTATCTTTTTGATTTAGCTATATATGTATCATTTGTTAACTACATGTAGGGCGTCGATTTTGGGCGGTTTTGGAGGACCAATCTGAAGCAAACCGAAATCATCAGTTTTGGTAATTTTGGAGCCAAACCCAAACTGAATGTTAGCAAAACCGAAAAAACCGAACTAATTAGAAATGGTTTGTTTCGGTCGGTTTCGGTTTTATACCATAATATTAGTTATGTATTATTTTCATGTGTTTCTCACTTATTTAAAATAAAGTTTGTTTGCATTATAAAATAATATTGTTACATTGTTTAACAAGCACCAAATGGCCCCAATCTAATATTGCCATACATTAATAATACTAATTCTAAAGAGGAGATGAAGAATGAAGTACTACATAATTTATTTTCGAACTACACCAGAAGAGAAGAATAACTAGGAGTAACAAGAGGTAGAGCGAAAAATATTAGGTTCATAATAGATAGTCTCGGTAGATATAAAAACTTATATAGTGTAATAATTAATTTACCATCTATGTAGTAGTAGTAGTAGTAGTAGTAGTAGTAGTAGTAGTAATAATAATAATAATAATAATAATAATAATAATAATAATAATAATAATAATAATAATAATAATAATAATAATAATAATAATAATAATAATAATGACTTCAAAAAAAAAATAATAATAATAATAATAATACTAGTAGTAGTAGTAGTAGTAGTAGTAGTAGTAGTAGTAGTAGTAGTCATAATACACATAATAGGAATTATAAGCACTATCTGTTCGGTTCGGTTTATTCGGCCGGTATGTTTTACAAAACTGAACCCTAACTATCATAATACACATAATAGGGATTATAAGCACTATCTGTTCGGTTCGGTTTATTCGGCCGGTATGTTTTACAAAACTGAACCCTAACTGAACCTTTTGGGGTTTTGTATAAAGTAAACCTAATCTGAACCAAACCGATAAAATCCGGAAATTTTGGCTTGGTCGGTTTGGTTCGGCCGGTTTCAGAAAATAAATGCTCAGCCTAACTACAATTGATACTATTGTAGGCACTGTATTTCTACTACCTTATTATTTTATCATTTTAGGGGATTATATCATCTCAAGTTCCTAACGGGGATGCTACGAACCTATTAAATTTCCACAAATGGTCTACGAGATCATTTGTACAATTTTGGTATGGTTCTAATATTGTCATACATAAATAATACTTATTATAAAGAGTAGATGAAGAATGAAGTACTACATAATATATTTTCAGAATACATCAGAAGAGAAGAATGACTAGGAGTAATGAGAGGTAGAGCGAAAAAAGTTAGGTTCATAATAGATAGTCTCGGTAGATATAAAAACTTATATAGTGTAATAATTAGTTTACCATCCATGTTTTTTTTATTATTATTCATAATACATCAATATATAATAATACACATAATAGGAAATATAAGCGCTATCTGTTCGGTTCAGTTTATTCAGCCGGTTACCCAGACCAAACCTATTCGGGTTCCGAAGCCGAACCAAACCGACAAAAATCCGGAAATTTCAGCTTGGTCGGTTTGGTTCGGCTGGTTTCGGAAAATGAATGCTCAGCCCTAACTACACTTGATACAATTGTAGGCGCTGTGGTTTTACTACTTTATTATTTTATCATTTTAGGGGATTATATGATCTCAAGTTCCGAAAGGGGATGCTAAGAACCTATTAAACTGCCATAAATGGTTTACGAGATCATTTGTACAATTTTGGTATGGTATAAAATTGTGCGGATTACTGTTATATTAGTACAGATAACTCAGAGTGCTGTTAATTAATTGCACATTGTCCTTCAAAAGCATCACAAGGTAGCTATTGGTTTCAAGTAAAGACCACAATTGTGCATACAAATCCATGTAACATTATCCAGTAGGTTTGAAAATGATAACAGTCTCATATTATGTAAATTGTACGGCATTACGTTGATTTCAGTTATCATGGAAAAAATGCTTTGTTTATGATTTCTCTGTGCAATGAGTGTCTATTGTATAAAGTGTCATATCCTTGTTTTAGGTTGAAAATCTTACCCGAAAAGCCCAATTTCAAGAGTTGGAGCTTGAAAGGACTACTAAGCAGTTAAAGGAGGCAATAGCAATTGCAGGAGAAGAGACTGCAAAATGCCAAGCCGCGAAAGACGTCATCAAGTCACTGACCGCCCAAGTAAGATATCTTAAAGACATTAATGGTGTGTTAGTGATATATTCCAATATTGTGTGCCCTTTGGATGACATCATCTTTTAATTTGTTCTTTGCACATGGGTTACATCAATTGCTTATCTTTGATCTATTGCTCCTAGATCATCTGAACTGGGTGATCCTCACTTCTCAGACAACCACTCTTTGGCTGTGTCTAAAAAAATATTCGTAACTTTATCTTTGCTTATAGGTTAATAACTGAGGCCTCAACTAATTCGTAACGATTCTTTGTATCATACTTAGTTTGATGGCCATATCCTTTTGTGTCAGTTCAATAAATAAGCTTGATTTGATTCTGGCGATAGATATAGAGCAAAAGGATTTGATGAGCAACTCTCTCATTCAAAATAAATAACCTAAAAACTGCAATTTCTTTGAATATCAGCCTCTTTTGCTGAGTTTTGCAATTTTTTCATGCAATAGCTTAAAGACATGGCTGAAAGACTGCCCGTTGGAGCATCCCGAAATATGAAATCTACTACTTTAGCTTCGCTTGGGGTTAATATTGCTTCCAGTGATGTTCCAAATGCATCAAACGATCTAATGAATGGCCAAATTGCAAGCCAAGATCCAGATTCAAATGGATTGATTGGCCAAATTTTATCCAATGGGTCCAATCAGCAGTTTCTACTAAATGGGTCAAATAACAACCTCTTCTCTACTGCATCGAATAGCCAGCTTTTACTCAATGGATCGAACACTGTCAGTGGCCGCCTTTCAGGTCAAAACAGAATGGTGCATTCAGAAGCAACAATAAGAAATGGGAGTAAAACGAAAGAAAGTGAATCTCGTAATGAGAGTGAATGGGTTGAGCAAGATGAGCCTGGGGTTTATATCACTCTTACCTCCTTATCTGGAGGTGTAAAAGATCTCAAGCGAGTTCGTTTCAGGTATCTCTTCGTCTCTCATAAACTCTTATTGCCTTTGTGTGTCCTCATTATATCTTAGACATATATCATATCGGCCAATGTTTTGCTGAACTAAAACAAGTTCCTTTTTTATGAATCGAAAGATGAAGCAGAGGCACAAGTTTTTTTTTTTTTTTTTGCATTTAAGCAAATCTATCAAGATCTGGCTTCAATGCTTTGTCTACTGCCCGATTTAGCTTAGCTACTCTAGTTGTAATGCTATATGAAAAATGTACTGTTTAAAGATGTGCAACAGTATTGAACTTGTTAAAAATATTCTAAATTTTCCGAGTGACCAGTTTGTACAGCATTAAAAATCGCAAAGACAAAATCAGATCTTCATTTTTTTTTCAAGGGCCGGCAATTGTTTATAACTAAATATTTCCCTTTCTCCCCACCGTAGTTTTGCTAAAAGAACAAATATTATCTGCTTCGTCTTAATAATTACCATTTTAGTTCAATTGAAAGGTTATTTTGATTTTCCAAAAAAAAAAATAAATGTTTTTTGTGTGTATTTTTATAAATGCAGCCGGAAGCGGTTCAGTGAGAAACAAGCTGAACAATGGTGGGCAGAGAACCGGGCACGAGTGTATGAAAAGTACAATGTGCGCATGGTCGACAAGTCAAATGTTGGTATTGGGAGTGAGGACTTCACCTAGTGTTATGGGAATCATCATATGTACATGATTTTTTTTATTTTTTTTATATAATTTCCTTTCCCCCTTTATAGCAGTCGGAAGGAAAGTTATTTTGATAGATTAGGATTCAGCTGACATCACTATGAGATTGGAAGTGTGCACCATGAGGAAAAGAGAGAAGTAGAGAAGGTCCTCTAGTTTTTATCCTCATATTATATCCACAATGATTTGCTTTTTTCATTATTTTTCCTTGTGCTCTTTTGTGTGAGGGAGCAAGATTGAGATTGTAAATCCAGATTAGATTACTGGCTCTTATCAGAAGCTGGTACTATGTAAATTCAGAAGAAAATATAGTCTAAGAAGCGTCATCTGATAATTCTTATCCTTTCTGCTGGTCACTTTAGACACCCTTGTTCCCAGCCACTATTGGCACTTCCTATTGACCGGTGCATTTGGGAGAGTACAGAATGGTAATTGAATTGAAAACGGCATTCTTCTCCTTGATGTTGACATATTAATCGGTGACTTTCCCATCTACTGCCCTACTTGTGTGCTTGAAGGTGGGCTTTGTAGTGTGATCAGTACTATAATAGCATCCTTTTATACTTTATATTAGTTAAGTGTAATATGATCATCGATGCAGCTCTTTCAGCTATCTACAGCTTAGTGGAAATGGAACACTGATGTGTGAGGTTGCAACTCTTCATGAATTTTTCGTTCGGGAAGGATACCGGATTATGCAGTTTAGCTCATGATATTTTGTGTAATTGTGAGAAAAGGGAATAGAGAGAATTTAGTTTCTTAGTTGACATGTCAATGGTCTATGATGTTTGCAGTTGGCACTTTTATTATCAATAAAAGATTTACCTTTTTTGTGGGTGGTTATTGGAACAAGGGGTAAAAATGACCACACCTTAAAAGAATTGAAGTCAGTTTACGAGAAGATTATATGGAAAAAAATTCATTGAACATTTTAACTTTTATTAATAAAATAATAAATAAAAAGTAATGAAATTGTAATAAAGTAAGATATTAGTTGTTTTTAGGGAAAAATTCAGTTATATTTTGTCGAAAAAATATTTAATAAAAAGTAATGAAATTGTAATATACTTGGTGCAGTTGGATCTTGTAATGTACGAAGTAGCAAAAGAAATAAAATAGTGAAAAATTTACAATCTTTAGATACTCCTTTGGAAAAAAAGACGATGGTTGTAATTAAATATTCTACAAAATTAGAGTCCCCTTGGGTGTTGGTCCCTAATATCACAATTTGAAAGGAAATGATCCCAAATATCACAGTTTAAAAATTTGTCGCCAAATATCACTTCATAACAGAGTTTCGTCTAGCGTTTTCTTCTTTTTTTTTTAAAAAAAACGCTACTTCGTGTAACGTTATATATATTTTTTATTTTTATTTCTCCAGAACGCTAACGCGTTCAGCGTTTTGTGCAGAGAAGTTTTTTTTTTCTTTACTAACGTTACATAGTCTTGTGTTTTGGACAGGAAACGCTACATAGTTTGGTGTTTTGGACGGTAAACACTACATAGTCTTGCGTTTTGTGTTTTTTTCTTTAATTAAAATTGTTTTTTTAATTTTAAAATTTTAATTAAAAAATTGAATCCGGCGACCTAATTTTTAAACGCTAACGCGTTTAAAATCAGGATTAGTTAGGGTTTAGGGTCTAGGGTTTAGGGTTGTAAACAACCCTAAATCCCAAACCCTAAACCCTAAGTCGTATACGGTTTATTCGTCGTTCCGAATATTTCTAAAACCCAAAATGTAAACGTTGAACCCCAAAAGTTAATTGTTGAATCCCTAAATTTAATTAAAATTATATTTTTTTAATTTAAAATTTTTAATTAAAAAATTAAGTCCTGCTGCCTGATTTTTAAACACTAATGTGTTTAAAAATCAGGATTAGTTAGGGTTTAGGGTTGTAAACAATCCTAAACCCTAAGTTCGTATACGGTTTATTCGTCGTTCCGAATATTTCTAAAACCCAAAATGGAAACATTGAACCCCAAAATTAATTGTTGAATCCCTAAATTTAATTAAATTGTAATTTTAAATTAAAAAAATACAATTTTTTAATATTGTTTGCAAATATAAATTTAGGAGAAAAAAGAAAAATTAAACTACCGTTAACACACTTTCTAAACTAGCGTTAACACTGAACACACTTTATAAACCAGCGTCTTTCCCCCCAAAACACAAGATAATCTAGTGTTACTAAAAAAAAAAAATTCTCCCCCTACGAAACGCTAAACGCAGTAGCGTTTTTTTTTTTAAAAATATATAAAACGCTACACGAAGTAACGTTTTTACTGAAAAAAATTAAAACACTAGACGAAACAGTATTTTAGAGTGATATTTGGGGCCAAGTTTTTAAATTGTGATATTTGAAACCATTTGCTTCCAAATTGTGATATTGGGGGCCTTTTCTCTCCCCTTGCAGGGATCTCAATTCTCAAGTGATATTATTTGATGTAAATTTTAACTTCTTCCATAATTTTTAACTTTCTTTTCTTTTCTTTTTTTCTAAAAAAATCATTTTGGAACAAATAGTGGAAATTATTATTTACTTTTCTTTCCAAAAATAGGTTCCCCCATTACATGAGATCTCGAAAACATAATCGATCAGTAATTGCATTTCCTCAGTACATTATCGTGTCCCTTTGTCTAGCGTGCTTTCTATGTTACCACATTCTTGATATCACCAAGCAACATGTTTCTAAATTCTACATGGGATATATGCCGCACATTTTTCCTCACACAAACAATTGAAATAATGGCAAAAATTGATGCATAATATTTACAAACCTGTTACATTATATTTACTATATACTCTATTTTCTTCACAGTATGTAGGAGCCTGTAACCTAGTCATCATCTTCATCGTCTTCGTAGTTGAATGGTAGAGGTACCGACTTAAATGCACGATACTTACCCGCATTGTTCAGTTGTTCATTCTCCAACCTTGACAATATAGAGAAACCATGTTAGTACTAAAGTCTTACACATGTCAACGAGATGATCAAAGGAGCCGCGTGAATAATGGGATTTCAAACCGGTTAACGGGAATGCGAATGAGATTTTACCTGAAAAAATTCCAAACCCCACGTCGAATAATTTCCAAAACAGCTATAACTGCTATCATAGTTTGTTCATGTAGAAAAGATACCTTCAAGTCTAAAACCATTTGAATCCAAGAAAACCTCAGCAGCACATTCAAGGCCTGCATAAGAAATCACAGGCTGAATTATCTACTGAACTCCGAAAATTCGTTAATATTTCAGAATACAAGATAGATGTAGAAATTAACATAGGATCTTGAATTTGCACTTACAATGGCTGCAAAGTACACACTTTTGTATGGGACAAGGAGCTTGTCTCTCAACCAAGGGTTAGTGGATTTTCGGTTGAGAAGCCCCCAGTCGTAAACAATGTCCCAGTATGTAGCAACTACGCCAGCAACTACAGAGGTAACCCAAGCTATTATATACCACTCGGTGCTGTCGTTTTTACTGTATGCTGTTCTTGTAACAAATGACACTACTATAGAAAAATATTTCAATGAGTTCCATCCTTGAATAGCATCTTTTTCTTCAAAGAATCGCCTCACACACTAGCAACGATAAACATGAAACGAAGAATAATTAAATTTTGTTTTTGCTAAGTTAGTTGTGACATACATTTTTGATTTATCGATTAGTATTTAAGATTGCAGATTGTGTTTGTTCAATTAGTACCTGAAGCATTCGCCACCAAAATGGAATTGCGGCTAAAATGTAACTGAATGTATTATAAGCATCGTTTTTGTTGCAGCTATGCTCCCTAAGTTTGTAGTCACCTGAAGTGTAGTAGCAGATGTAAAACTCAATGCTTCTGAAAGATTGAACCTGGCTGGTAAGTTGATCACCAACGAAGAAATCCGACAGCACGACCTGCATACAAGTAATCATAAACATATTAATTTCGCTGCAATTGCATCCCTCATGTAGCATTGAATTATTTTGCCAATTTTTTATCTTAACTTGACAGTCTTTGAGATGAACATACCTTATACAGAGGAGCAAAGAAAACATGTATTGCACAGGTAAGAAAGAAGTAGCGACTTGAGCGATACATGATGTTGAATGGGCAGATCAGTATCGCAAATGTAACCTGCAGATAAAAGTTTGAACACGATTAATAACACGATTAGATTAGAAATGGCTGAGTATCAGCATTATATGTATAATGATTAGTGAACTTACAATTAATAAGATTAAAGGAACAAGCTCAGTTAGTTGTTTGTAGTCATTAGTCTTAGGGTCCATTTCCATATCAAGATTTGCATGAATGCTCGCTAATGCCAGCACTGAGAGACCGAAACTCACTAGGAGCACTTCTCGATAGCCTAATTCAGTTCCCGCCTTGAACCCGAATATGAACTGATAATTTATTTTGTACTTTTTCCAGAAATATATATTCCCAGCATAGAACAGCATGTGCAAAACGATGAACCCGAAGAAGCTGCACAATTAATTCAGGAAAAATTTATATTTATTACAAAGCCTAAACATACTTATATGAACTCGACACAAACACACACATGCACACACCTGTATAGAGGAAACATGGTTTCCATGTACCGTCCACGACCTTCCTTCTCGAAAAGGTTACGAGTTCGTATAGTCAGAATGAGTGAGAAGACAAGAGCTATTGTACATCCAGCAAAGAAACCTGAATCGATTTCCAGATAAATTTAAACATTAGAAATTTTCATATACACTTACATGCCAATAACAAAATCTTAGATTTTTAAAAACATGTCCACTAAGTCTCGAAACCGATATCAACCTTTTGTTAGTAATATTCACTGCTCTGCAGACTGCAGCTGTATTTGTGGAATTACGGATGATTCTCATAATTAATTAGCCATGAAGAAGAAATTATGGTTTATGTCCTTGAATATTTATTAATCAAAATTCCTTTTTAATCTGCGGATATTTAATGATTTATACTATTCCCGGTACCCGCAGCCGCTACCCTTCGGATGCGTTCTGGGTAAACCCATGAGTTCAAGCAATAGCCTGCAAACCACGTGATCCAAGGCAAACCGCACAAGTGCGACATTCTCTGCCCCAGGATGGCATAATCATAAATCCGCCTCCCATGGGAGTCGAACATGTGACCAAGATGTGAGATGACCTCTCTTTAACCAACTGAGATAGATGACCTCTCTTTAACCAACTGAGATAACCTCTATTCCCGGTAAATTTAGTTGGGAAGTACTGGGGGAAATAAGCAGTACAACTGTACCTAAAGAAGCAGATACTCTATGTTTTTCTCTTTTGGCTTTCGGTCTCAGTGTGCTAAGCCCTTTCTTGCGATTTGCATTAGCAAAATGCTTAATGAACGTCGCTTCAACCCTATCCAGGAGCTTCGTAATTACCTGTCATTATCCATTATTAACATCTTAGCAAAACGGGATTAGTACAAGTTACTGCAACTGGCAAATATTCTCTGCTCAAGTCGGCAAAGATTAATGAATTAAAGATGCAGATTAAAGAATGCTTTACAGCTAACGGTCACTTGGTTAATCGTAAACAAAGAGTTTAATTAATATAATGTAGTCTTAATTAAATCCGAGTTGAACTGGTTGATCCGTTGAATAAGGAAGGATACACATGCTATCGCACGAGTTCAGAAAAGAGTTTTTATTATTAATAATCTCCATAAAAATATTTAAGTAGGAGAAAGGTCAAGCTGTTACCTCATCGGAGCTTCCTATATAGGAGTTATCAACTGTTTTTAGGTAGGACTTCGACGCGTTTCTGGAAGTAATCTGTATGTTGATCAGATTTCCACATTATTAGAATAAATAATCGAAAACCAAATTTCCGTCCTATTCTTGCAACTAATAAAATTTGACGTGTGCATATATAGTCAGGTGCTCAAATGAAAACTTTCCCGCGATTTGGTTTCTCACTGAAGCATGACTACGTGCACATTCGTGTGGATTAGTATACACAAAGACATGCATGAATTTCCACGATGAAAAAAAAGAAAACATGTACTAGTTGGAGACTTGGAGTTGATTGTTGGGAAAATGAGTTGCGTACCTTGTCATATTTTTTCATGATCTTCGAAAATGCTAAAATATTCAAGAAGCTGTTCACATTGATCATTAAAAAAGAAAAACACCATTAAGTACATAGATTAATAGTGAATTAAAGACTGAAATATCAAGAATCAAATGAGTTGGATTGCAGTTCTTTACCTGTAACTTTTGAGAAGTCTAAGCTTGTGGTGAAACTCAATAAAAGCCCTTTTGAGTTGATCCTCAATTTTACTGAGATTTTCTGTACTGAATTTCAAATCAGTCTGAATCGGAACGTTAAGGACGCCTTTGATGGTTGGAAGAGGTGTATCAGCCGGTTTGTTAATTGTCACACGGTTTAGTATCTCCAGTGAAGCTGGTCTACCAGTGATACTCACTTCCGGAACAACTTGATTTATTGAATGTCTTTCTTCTTTGGAATAATGATGAGTTGACGATGATGATTTTGATCTTGTCATCCTAACTGACTTATCTTCGTCTATTTGATCCATGTGCTCTGCAATCCGTTCTGCATATTAACAACTTGTAATTAATTTCGAATGGCATGAAAAATTTAAGAAATACTTTAATCAGACTGGACGGTGACTGTTCACCGTCCAGTCTTGCTGGCTGGATCGACTCTGTAATTGTAATGTATTTTTGTGTGGTTACGGTTCATATATCGATTATTGTACTTACTGCTGTGCCTCCTCCCAACCGAAGAAATTGAATCTGATAATGCGGTGGTGGAAGATTGAACAGCTGAAACCAGATTATCCATATCAACAGCGGTCTCAAACCATGCATGTTTCGGATTCTCAACTTTAATCCGAAAAGCAATCAAAGCATTCATTTGTCTATCCAATTCATCAGCCTCCTTCATCACCTCATCAACTTTAGCCTTATAAAACATATTAACTTTATTAAATTCATCATCAAGTCTTTTAAAGTACACAAGCTCGTACTCTCCTCCATCTTCCGAAGCTCTAAGAAACGTCGTTTGGTAGCCATCTTCTCCATCCGATCTCTTCACATTGTTCACTAAAATCGCCTGACTTTCGAGGTCATCACGGTGTTTATGGCTTGTACTCCGCATAGAAATGCTTCTTTGTAATGATGTCAGACCACTAAAAGCTCTGTAATGTGTTAGAGCTCGCGGTAATCCCGGTGGATGAGCTGGTGGAGGCCTAGTTTTTTGTCGAAAATGTTGAATATCTTTCAAAAGATTCTTGAGAAATTCGTAATCCATGTATGCTTCTTGCCATTCCGGCACCATTTGTGACTTGAGTTCTTTTCCGAACTTCATATTCGTATTCCTCTACTACTATAGTACAAAATGTGTCAATTAAGTCCGTTCACTAAAACCGAGAACTGATAACTTAACAGAGTTCTGCGAGGAGATAAGCGATCAAGAGATATAAGAGGAGAATGTAGGAAAGTTGCGTGTGAGAATATGAGGAGTAAATGAAGGATCATAAGTATTTATACTATTAAATAACCGTTAGATTTAATAATAAAGATTCTATATTTAAATTCTTTTTCTAAAAATTCAAGGTTTGAATCCCGTCAACAACAAATTTATGTTAAGATTGTATATTATTAGTTCTAATTAATACATATCATTTATTAAATAACTATTATTATTATAATTTTATAAATTAATTACAAAATTAAATTATATCCATAATAAATGATAATACTCTATTTTATTTAATTATATAATTTTAAAAGTATTTAAAAATAAACACGTACTTTACAAGGGCTACAAGCTAGTATATATAATTCGATAGATAGTAGATACGGATATTTAATTATCAAAAAATTGTGTTGTGCATGTTGGCATAAATAATCAAACACCTATACGTATGGCTGCCTAGCTAAGTCAAACCAGCGTTTTTAAATTTCACTCTATGTTCAGGAAGCAGTTGCCTGTTTGTTTATCTTTGTGACTGGGAAATACGCATGGTTCTAAAAATACTCGATTTAGTTGATTAATTTCCAATTAATTCTGTTTAAGGTAAACAATCGATTCGATTTTTGAAATCCAATTAATCCTGTAAATTTATTTATAATGATATGTTTAATTGTAAATTAGATTAATATATTAAATATTATTATAATATTCGATTAATACTCCGATTAATCTTTCCGATAAATCCCCGATTACCCGATTAATCTTAAATCGGTACCTCAACCGATTTATATCGATTACGGATTTTATACGTATTAACATGATAACACATACCGACGTGAAAAAACAATTGGGTCCTATTTTCTTCAAGAAAAATAGTTGTTTTTTAATTCCAAAAAAAAATAAGAATATGATTCTTTGGAATTCTTCTCGAAATAGAGACGATTAAGAGAAAATTACCAAAATAATCATTTTTGAGACATAGTAGCCCAAAATACTGAAAAGAGGAATTATGGCCCTATTTACCGACCTAACACGGTGAATCGTGTTCCGTGTCTGATGGATAATACGTTGATTGGTGTTCCGTATTATCTTATTAGATAATACTCATGATGCGGCATCTGTGTCTACTTATTCATTTGCAGAAAGTACATGGATTGGTTATAAACATTATTATTCCCATGAACAGCATCAATTCCATAAAACATCGGAATCCCAAGCCTCGTAGAAACTGAACCTCTTTGGAATTCATTAACCATTACGATCCAATCCTTAGCGCTAGCATTCGGACGAGGCCAACTTCCACCGCCACTTAGTAGGCTTCCAACTCCATATTGTTTCATAATCTCTGTTGTAAGATTCTTACGCTCCAACTGCATCATCTGTCCAATTTTTTCTGCTCCTCCGTATCTCTCTCTCTGCTCCTCTCCTCTATCTCCCCCTTCTCATATGTTTTCCCTGGCCCCGCAGGGGCGTTAACCCCAAATGGGATAATTGAAATTGGGAGTTAATTTATTTATCAAGAAATCAAATGTGTTTTGTAGGAACGGTTTAGTGTGGTTCTGTGAGAGGGAAATTCCGGCACCAAGAGCTCCAACTCCGGCTGCTACGGCGACGGAGCAGACGGTGACGGAACGGAGGCGAGAGGAGACAGTAGATTTAGGTAGGCGTGACTGAGAAAACGAGAATGGGAAGCGCAAAGAAACCATTTTGTTTTCCTTGATTTTGTATCAAAAGTTTACAGTATAAAGACATGGTTGAAACATGTTACACGGTGTTCCGTGTCTGTTTATATAACGTTGGACAGTGTTCCGTATCTGGCCCTATCACGGTGGACGATGTTCCGTATTAGCTTAATACGGTGGACGGTACTCCGTATTAGGTTAATACGGAGGACGGTGCTCCGTATTAAGTTAATACGGTACACGAAACACCGTATCTGATCGGTATTTAAGGTCAAATATTTGCAGATCAGTATTTTGGGCAAACCGTATTTATTTTTGATTATTTGGGGACTTCACCCGACGATTAAAGGAGAGATTAAACAAATAATTTGTCCAATATTTTGACACAAGATATAATTTCATAAGAATCCCCACAGGGTTTTCAGGAAAACTTCAATTAACGCATCTGATGTCACCAGATTCTAAGAATTGGTAGAATGCTGGACATATGGGTTTATGATTAGATTTTATGTGCATAATAAGAATTGAAGGTTAGTTATATAAGTATTCTAAAAACACGAATTTATGGAAGAATCTATATGATATATCAAACAATAACCACAGATATTTTAGTTACTACGCACAATTAAATTGAAGAAACAATAAAAACGTCTTTGATCTTTAGTCTTAATAATTTCAATCATTGCATCACTAATTTTGTCAAATCAAAATGAAAGTAGTATATACTAGTTAGAGTACTCTTGAATAGTAATAATAATGTAACTAGCATTGAATTTTGTTTTTCAATAACAAAAAATAGAGTATTACTGTACGAAGCATGGATCAAGATAATTTATTTAAATTAATCATATATTTATTATTTTTTTAAAAAGTTATTTTTGTTAGTTTCAAAAAAAAAGTTATTTTTGTTATTACAAAATACTTTATAAAATCATAAAGTACAAAAGAAAATTACATTATTTATGCAATTCAGTAATTAATAATAAAAGAATTGTTATTACATTATAATTTTAATAATTTTACGAATATAGCGGGATTTCACTTATGAATAAAATATTTTATTTATTATTTATGTAATATTATTTTAAGAAAATCAAGAAAATACAACATGATTTATATAGATACCTATTTGTATAACTCAATAAATTTTAACAATTTCTTTAATAAAATAATATGAAATTTGGTACCAAAGTACCATTAAAAGGGAATTTCGTTGATTAATAAAGATGATAGATTCATTAATATTCTATAAAAAGTTATAAGACCAGCATATATATATATATTTGTAGGTATTTTACAAAAAGTTATAACATATATAACCCTAGCTTGTACCTAGTTTTAGTTGATATTTTACCTTGTATTTGTTGGTATTTTTTTTATCATAATCTTTTTTTGTAAAAAAAATTACAACTAAAAGAATTATAATTATAATCTATGATTTTTTTTAAAAAACAACATATTATTCTAGGAAACATAGGATTTTATTAAACAATTAGAGCATCTCCAAGAGTCTCTTAGCTCACTCCTAAATATATTATAAACAATTAAGCTCTTAGCAAGTTATTACATTGATTTGTGTGTCAACTCCAACAATGCTCTCTATTATGGTTCTTTATTTTATATTTTATTCATATTTCAATTTCACTTGTTCACTTGGACAAACAATCAATAGATGAGAGAGAAGAACTACTATTTTACTAGTAAAATATTAAGTTAAGTGCGACTAGTTGCTCATAAAATAGAGGAGAGAGAAGAAGCTCTTAACCTTTTAAAGAGCCACTAAGAGTCTCTTGGAGCTTGATTTTTATTCTCTATTCTCATTTTTTGAGTTAAGAGCTACAATAGAGAACCTCTTGGAGATGCTCTTACAAATAAAAGAAATATAATTATAATATAATTTCTATTTTTTTTAATAAAAACCTAATAATAAGTTGCAAACCAAATTCGGTATAAAAGTACATTAGAAAAAGGTTATTAAAAAAGGTTATAAATTCGACAATTAATCCCGGTGAATTTTTAAAACACCTATCATACTAGTAGAGAAAAGTTTTATGGAGTACTCATTTAATTGGAGTACTTGGAGTACATATACGTTCTGCATTCAAAATATTTTAAAATTTATTATTTTGCAAATCTTGTTATATGAATATCATAATTTCATTGATAATCTTGAAAATCATATATGTTTTGCAATATGTTCATCTTGAAAATTCTTTATGTTTTGCAATCAGAATATATATGTTTTGCAACCCAAATGTGTTTCGCAGAACAATTCATTTTGTAATATTTTATTAGCAAAACATACAAAATTTTCAAGATTTTCGATGAAATAGTGATATTCACATAATAAGCTTTGCAAAATAATAAAGTTTACACAATTTTGAATGCAAAATGTATATAAAATGTATATGTGCTTCAAGTACTCCAATTAAATGAATACTTCATAAAACTTTAATTCATGTTAGTATAACAAAAAAGGTTTAAGGAAAGGAGAATCACATCAATTTGCTCTAGTGTCAGCTGTCAGGTTGTAGCATCTTCATTTATCTTTCACAAATCTTTGCGAAATCCATGCAAAAGAAAGTCAATTAACTATGCATTCTTTTCAGTTTAATTAGAAAGAAGTAATAACGATCTACGATTGAAAAGCATATCATAATCCAAATGATACGTGAAAACGTCACTACTTACCTATTACCCACATTTATAAGCATGTCGAGTGGAAAACACACACATATAATAGAGAATATAACCCTGGGCCAGAGTTGTACTGAGAAAGACGGTCAACATTTTAATGCATGTATACTAGTGTATGAAAAGGTTCTCAGATTTGTTCAAGTTTTTTTGTTACACATCTATATTTTTATCAAGTATACGCACATCTCAATTAATTTGGTGTTTCACTTATCTTCATACGTTCAGTGTTTAGTTGGAATTGAATATGAGATCTCATGATGGTAAATTCCAAAGGTCCTGACCTTAACCCGCTGAAATATCGGTGTGGGATCTTGTTCAAGTTTTTCCTTGACGAATAGTTTTTGTTTTTTTGTTTCATATACATACACATCTATATTTATATCCTAAAATTAGCGATTGAATCAGAATTTCGAAAGAATCATGACTAAAATTTGTATATAATTAAATTTTTGAAAATCACTTGGATTATAGCCTAAATTAGCCCCTTTCCGCAACTTACAAGAACCTCAACGGCAAATTCGTCGGTGTTTCCCATGTCATGCAATAGGATATTGATTGGCTTTTGCTTAACGAAAAAAGCACCAATATGCTTAAGAATAAAGTGACTAAAGTAACATTCACTTTTTCTTTGATCAAGACAGGAGCACTTACGTTATACACAAAATTATGTGGGAACCGAAGTATGTATTAGTTTTATCATAAAAAATCAAGTATTAAAACTATTCAATACAAAAAATCATGATCAGACCAATATAACAATCACCTGTCAAGAACCCGAATTCGACACCATATGTCCTATATAAGAACCTCAAAGGAAACTTCATAGGTGTTTCCATGTCATGCAGATAGGCTTTTTATAATTGATTGGCTTTTGCCTCAATGAATAAAGCGCCAAAATGCACTAAAGTGACATTCACTTGTTCTTTGATCAAGACAGGAGCAGTTACATTATATACAGAAATGTGGGTGGGGTAGGGGAGAGCACGGTTCGGTTCGGTTCGGTTTTGCCCCGAAACCGAACCCGAAACCGCATGTCTTCGGTTTTTAAAATTGAAAACCGCAACCGCAACCGAACCGTCGGTTTCGGTTTCGGTTTTAAAAAGCTCGGTTCGGTTTTTAACGGTTCGGTTTCGGTTATAAAACCGAACGAAAAAATCATAAATATATTACAAGACTTTAAATTTATAAATTACAACGTTCTCGATTTTTAAACAAAGTAACTAAGTTTTTGAATGAATACACTCTGTGAATATGTTAGTGGTAATGTTATATGACAGTATCATATGGCATTAGTAAGCTAATAAGTTTTTGAATAACGTTCTCATGTAATATGTAAATTGATTGCAATATAATCTTAGTTTTAATACAATTTACATGATAGTAGAAACCTATATATATAGTTTACGAAAATGAGAAGTTACCAGCCGGAGCAGTCACCAGAAAGTTTTATAAATTTATATAAATTATATATTTATTTTAATAATCGGTTCGGTTTTAGTCGGTTCGGTTTTAACCTAAAACCGAAACCGAAACCGAAAATTTCGGTTTTTAAAAATCAAAAACCGCAACCGTCGGTTCGGCTTCGATTTCGGCTTTTTCGGTTCGGTTTTGGTCGGTTTCGGTTCGGTTTCGGTTTCATTTCGGTTTTTTGCTCACCCTTAGGTGGGGGCTAGAAGCTTAGAGGAAGAAATTTGAATAGTACAGTAATAGAACCAAAGTATGCATCAACTTTATCTACTACCACTATGTGCAATGAAAATCAAATCACGACAGCTTGAATCAAATATATAGAATAATTGTGAAGACTAGTTACTTTAATTGACCCTTGAGTCTTTCATTTTTTGCGTATAATTTAAATGAAAATCAAATGTTCACACCTAACTAATTGTTGTTTTTATTCCTACCTTGAGCTGTTGAGCAGATGGTTTGGTCCCGTTTGACTTACTTTACTTTTTATAAATAAGTTATTTATTCTGGAAAAAAATACATAAATATATATATTTTTATTTGAAATAAGTAACTTAAAGCAAGATAATGATGTTACATCTCCCATAAATATTTTTTTTGTAAAAAAATATATAAATATGTACTTTATTTTTTTAAAATAAGTAACTTATAAATTCGATTAAAAGGGGCAAAACATGTCCAAGTCTATCTCATTCTACCATAAACTTGGAATAGCCAAATAGTCTCTGGTAGGGGTGTAAGAATTATCCGCAAACCGCAATCGCACCGCAAATCACTCACAATCGCAACCGTAAAAACCGCTAAAATCGAAAAACCGCAAAATCGCAACCGCAACCGCAACCACTCGCATACTTGCGGGTTGGTTGCGGATTTGCATATTGAAAAACCGCAAAATCGAAACCGCACCCGCAAACCGCAATATATATATATATAATTAAAAATATATATGTTTTATATTATATATTTTTATAAATATAAATTAATAAATCATATATTATATTATATAATTAAGTCTTCGCGCTAATTCTTTAGCATTGATGTTTGGGCCTTACATCATATTTCTTTGAATTATGTTTTTTTTTTTTGCTAAATTCTTTGAATTATGTTAGTTTTACATTTCCTTTTCTTGTCATGGACTTATCCTATTGTCTTTTCTTGTCTTAGGCTTATACATCATATTTCTTTGTATTATGTTGGTTTACATTTCTTTGTATTCACGACTTTTAGTCTTGAAATATCACCAATTATTTATGAAAATTTTGTCACAAAAAATATCAAATTTTTTCAATTTAAAAATATATTTTTATACAAATTTTAATAGGTGGTTGAACCGCAAACCGCACCGCATAACGCGACTTTAACCGCAACCGCAAGTGCGAATAATCGCAACCGCAATTGCGATTGTGGTTGAAAATTTCAAAAACCGCCAAAATCGAAAAACCGCCGTAATCGCCAAAAACCACTCGCAACCGCACCTCGTACACCCCTAGTCTCTGGAATGGCCAAATAGTCTTCTTTTTTTTTTGCCTCTTCTTCTGTGACCGGTCAATCACGTTCAGGAAAGCATATGACGAAGAACAAACAGAATCACTCGCTTAAAAAACAGCCAGGGCCAGTGGGTAAATTGGGATGATGGATTGGATGAGCTTATTACGGAGCAATTTAATCACTTATTCACAGCGACTCGTACGAACTGGCAAGAGGTAGTAGACAGCATTGAGCCAAGGATATCGACTACCCAGAATGCGGAATTGCTTCGGGAGGTGACGGAAGAGGAAATTAAGACAGCCCTCTTTCAAATGGACCCAGATAAGGCTCCAGGTCCGGACGGCATGACGCCAGCGTTTTATCAAAAACACTGGTCGATTGTTGGTAAAGATGTGGTGGCTGTGGTCAGAAATTTCTTCCAAGAAGGCACTATGTCGGAGGTTTTAAATGAAACCAATGTGGTCCTCATTCCTAAAAAAAGCACTCCGACTTATATAGGTGATGTACGACCTATATCTTTATGTAATGTTTTGGTTAGAATTGTCACCAAAGTTTTGGCTAACCGGATGAAGTATTTGTTAGATAATGTAGTGGCTGAGAATCAGAGCGCTTTTATACCGGGGAGGCTAATTACGGACAATATCGTGGTCGGTTATGAAATGCTACATTACTTAAAGCGTAAGAGAAGGGGAAAGAAAGGTTTTATGGCTCTTAAAATTGACATGAGTAAGGCTTATGACAGGGTAGAGTGGGATTTTTTGCGAGCTATTTTATGTAAATTAGGGTTTGCAGATTGGTGGGTGCATCTTATTCTTAGTTGTGTTACTTCAGTCAAGTACCACATTATTCATGGAGAGTTCACAATGGGGCCTGTTATTCCTTCGCGAGGGCTTAGACAAGGGGATCCCTTATCCCCTTATCTGTTTATTCTTTGCACGGAGGGTCTCTCATCGTTGTTGAGAAAGTACGAGCAAAACCATCAGATTCAAGGTGTCCAGATTTGTCGTAAAGCCCCTACTATTAATCATCTGTTATTCGCAGATGACAGTTATTTTTTCACTGTCGCTTCAGAAACGGTTGCTTTGAACATGTTGGATTTATTGCAGACTTATGAGGAGGCTTCGGGCCAGCAAGTTAATATGGATAAATCCTCTATTGTTTTCAGTTCTAATGTGGGTCGAGGGTGTAGAGAGACAGTTTGTCAGGTGCTGCAAATGAAGGAGACGGAGGACGGAGCCAAGTACCTGGGATTACCGAATATGTTAGGGAGAAAGAAGAGAAGTGCATTTGCGTATCTTAAGGATAAAATTCAGCAGCGAATGTATTCTTGGAAGGACAGATGGTTAAACCAAGCCGGTAAAGAGGTGTTGATTAAGAGTGTTGCGCAGGCTATTCCCATTTATGCCATGAATTTATTTTTGCTGCCGTCGGGGCTGATTAAAGAGTTTGAGCGTTGCATATCAAGATTCTGGTGGGGATCAAAAGGCTCTGGCAAAACTAGCATCCACTGGATGAATTGGGAGAGGTTGTCAAAACACAAAAGAAACGGTGGCCTGAGTTTTAGAGATTTTAATAGCTTCAATCGTGCACTTCTTGCCAAACAAGGTTGGCGTTTCTTGACTGAGCCTAATAGGCTGTCTAGCAAGCTTTACAAGGCAAGATATTTCTCAGACTGTGATTTTCTTCAATCAAAGTTAGGAAATAATCCTAGTTTCATTTGGAGGAGCGTTTGGGAGGCAAGACATGTTGTTAGTGCCGGTGCACGCTGGAAAGTTGGGAACGGAAAGGATATCACAATCATGAACCAACCATGGCTTCAAGGTGAATCACATCCGTACATCACGACTGAACTACAGGGATTAGAGAATGCTTCTGTGCATTCGCTTCGAACGGAGGATGGTCTGCAATGGGATGTGGAAATTGTGCAGGATTTATTCAACCACAGAGACCAAAGTAGTATCTATAATACCCACTATGGTGGTGACAGAGAAGAAGACACCTTGTTCTGGAACGAGGAGATGACAGGTGTGTTCACAGTTCGGAGTGCATATCGTTTACTTCGTGCCCAGAATGAAGCAGGGTTCTCAGGTGCAAGCGACGAGTTATGGAAGCGATTATGGAGAATCAAGGCGCCCTCAAAGGTGTTGAACCTCGTGTGGCGTGCTTTAAATCAATGCTTGCCAACGTGCGTGAATTTGAGGATGAAACGGGTGCAAGTATCTTCGACATGCCCCGTTTGTAATGAGGAGGAGGAGACAATAATGCACGCCTTGGTGTCGTGTTCGTTCGCTGCAAACTGCTGGAGAATGGGAGGCATGACAATACAGAATGCAGCCCAGGATACGTTCGATGGTTGGTTAAATCATATGTTGGATGCCTCGAGACCAGAGAAGCATGGAGAGATTGCCACTATGTGTTGGAGCATCTGGCAGTGCAGGAATCAAAAGGTGTGGGATAACAAGAAGAATTCTATAACCAATGTTGTGTTTTCGGCTAGACAATACCTTACAGAATGGAAAGCAGCTCAAGTGTGTTCAACTAGGACTCTGTACAGGGACACCATCCCAGGTGACGGAGTTTCATCTTGGGTGAAACCAAAACAGAATACAGTTAAGATATCGGTCGACGCAGCATTGTTTAATGAGAGCCATAAATTTGGAATTGGTTTGTTAGCAAGAAATGGTGAGGGGAGAGTCATCATGGGGCGCTCGGAGGTGTTTGAGGGTAGAGTTCGACCGGAGCTTGCAGAGGTTATGGCAGTAAAAGAGGCTCTGAGTTGGGCTAAGGAGGTTGGTTGGAAGGAAGCTATTATTGAATCCGATTGCTTGGGAGTAATTCAGGCTATCCGTAGCAAAGTTAAAATGTTGTCTCCATTTGGATGCATAGTTGCGGAGTGTCGTAGATTACTCGCAGATTTAAACATTGAGTTGTTTTTCGTCAAACGATCTGCTAACAGGGCCGCTCACTTTATAGCGAGGGAGTCATGTTTTTTCCCAGGTCGAGTTTTCGATGGGGGGTCTGTCCCTATTGATCTTCAATCTATTTGTTTGGATGATTTGTTTGAGTAATATATTGCTTGTTCGTCAAAAAAAAAAAAAAAAATGTACAAGAGGGAAAACAATGATATTGTAGTGGTGATACAAGAGCCTGCTTTGGGTAGCTTAAAGTTGCCCAGATCGAATTCGCTTTAAATTGACGTATAAGAGCATCTCCAACCATATTAAGCCCTTAGATAAAAATCTACGTGACTTTCCAAAAATAAAACTTATATATAATATGTAAAAAATTAGTCACTCCAATTGGACAAAACTCTTGTCTATAATTATAGATAATCTCTTGATGTTGACTATATTTGTCGAGCATCTAGAGACCTATAGTGAATTGCCACATCACTTATTTCTATATTAAAATAATATATTCCATTAATAACAACTTCAAATATTAATAACATACCATTTTTAAAATATAGCCAATCATTATAACCAATACCCTCGGAGCATAATGTCTTACAGGTTCGACAAATTTTACATAATATTAATTTAGCCAATCATTTTTAACCAACGCCGTTGGAGATGCTCTAACGTGTTTGTGTATATTTAAAATTTTAAAAATAAAAAGATAAACGTAAAATTATAAACAGTATTATCAGAACTTGTTTTCAGTCTCTCTCGTACATTTGTATAAACTTTTTTATTTGAAAAATTCTAAATTATTTATATTTGAAGAAGTAGATACTAAATTATACTCCTATATAATTAGTAGAAAGAAAGACCAAATTACACTACTTTTGGAAACTCATTGCCCGAAATATCCATCGGTTGAGAGAGACCGCCCTTTCTACCCATTCAATGCATGGGTACTATGCGTATTCACTTTACGCATAAACATAATGCGTATTCCACTTATAAAGGAATAGAACATGTTTGTTGGTCAGCCACGGGGTCATCAAAAATTAGTAAAACATATTAGGAAATGAACTACATGCAAGCCAATGATGTGTGATCTAATTTTTCTAAACAAACTATAAAGAATACGCATGTTATACATGCGTATTGCAGGGGCAGAAATATTGTCTATACGTATGATACCAATGCGTGACTTGTTTTAAAAAAAATAATAATGAAGTACACGCATGTTGGACATGCGTATAACAAGCTACGTATCTTGGAAATGCGTATTTGATGGGTATTTTGAACGGCCTGCTACGCTTGTGGGTATTTTAGGTTTTTAATTTGAAAATGTGGATATTTAGGGATTTAACCCTAATTAAAATGATAGGTGAATATGAAACTGCTATATAATCCACAAGCCATTTTGATTTTCTAAATAAACCATTCATTCACAAAGTATGTAGTACATACATGGATTGTGCTTCTGTGGCCCAGCCCATTCCAATCGGGCTATACTTTACAACCAGCATCTTTCGGCTTATGGTCCAAAACAAATACTAACAATTACAACAAACGCAGGATAATTTTGCACACAACAAGTTTGGGTAAACACAAATGTACACAAACACAAGGCTTGCAGAATTGCAGAATGAAGGGCTAAACAGATGACTAAGGAAGATGGTAATGCAACTAAACGCAGGATAATGTGGATGCTTTAGTAGATAGAAACGACGTGTCTTACTCGGTCAAGCAGCCACATTTCTTGAGAGGCAAAACAATCAAATATTCTGGAATGGTTTCGGTTTCTGAAAGTGAAGCAACAGGCATAGATGAAGCACTCTCTTGGATTAACTCTCTTGATCTGCATGGTGTCAATGTGTCATCGTTGAGAGTGATTTCCCTCTGCACTGTGCAATCTTTAAACAAAAGCAAATCAAATTATCTAGAACTTGGCAACATTATAGCTGGATGCACAGGTTGAAGTTAAGGAACAGAAACATTTCTGCTCGATATGTTAAAAAGCAGGTAAACACCTCACACCTCTCAGCTCCT
Source organism: Saposhnikovia divaricata (assembly GCA_036435485.1). Taxonomy (NCBI): domain Eukaryota; kingdom Viridiplantae; phylum Streptophyta; class Magnoliopsida; order Apiales; family Apiaceae; genus Saposhnikovia; species Saposhnikovia divaricata. Next base: position 214,756,848 of record CM071599.1, read on the forward strand.
TGGTGTAGCGGTATCTTCCTCGCTTCCTTTACGGGAAAATACACCTCTCACCTCTTGGTGTAGCGGTATCTTCCTCGCTTCCTTTACGGGAAAAGAAGGCTTGTAAGTCTTGTGGACCGAATAATATCAAACTAGAACTCGTTTAGTTCATATCAGTTTGAATTAAATCTTAAACATAGATGTTTGAAGAACTTGCTAAGATACGAAGTGGCTGCTGCATGTTTCTATTCAAGTAACAACAATTGCAATTCGCAATTTACGAAAGAAAGGTTCGAAAACGAAACAACAGTTGCATTAAGAAAAAACAGAACGGGAAAGTGCAAAACCCGTGAGAGTTCAAGGAAAAAACTATTCGAAAACACACACTGACACACACACACAGGTAAGAAAACATTTACATCCGATGCTGTTAGATGCACATGACAATGTTTGTTAGCACATAATCCACCTAATAAAACTTTAACTAAAGACAAAGCAAACTGTAAAACGCAGATCGATACTAAAATAGTTTACAGAACACATTTATATATGCTATTTGATGTGCTACTTAATTTCCACCAGGCCTACCCTGAAGAGGAGGGCATGACAGGTATACTCTGTTCGTTTCTAAAGAAATTCTCAGGACCAACTGCAGTTTTGCCTTCATTGTAATTATTTTTACCATTGTCTGTTGTACCAATCTCAACACCTCGATAGTTGAGATATGCACCCCTAGGGGACCTTGACACATATGGTGTCATGAACTCATGAACACTTCTAATCTGATTCATGTAGTAATTATCCGCTTCAAGGCCTTTTTCTTGCCAAGTGATTGTGTATTGAATTTTGTAGAGGTTGCCAGCCCGATGAGGAAATGGTGTGTCTGTGACCGGAATTTCACTCATTTTCCCCACCACCACATTACAGACTTTATCCAACTCATTTCAGTGCAGTCACTCTTCTTTAGTCCTAGTTCAGGAAACCCTGTTTTCATAATGTTCAAAAGCCTATGGGAATCGCCAAGAAACACTGCAATAAATGTTGCTCTGATCGTCTTTGAGCCTTTTGTTTTCCCATTCACTGGTTGCAAAAGTATCCGAATGAATAAATCATTGTCCAACTTGTCTACGACAAACTGGTACCTATGAACAATGTCAGTAGCATTCTCATCCAAAGATTTCATAACCTGAAAAACTGTCACAATCTCAGGCACTTTCACTAATTTTATAGTGTATGACACCAAAACTTCCACCCCCACCACCTATAATAGCCCAAAAAAGATCCTCCCCCATCGATTTCCTATCCAAAATTTCACCTTCAGCATTCACAATTCTTGCATCAATCACATTGTCAACCGACAATCCAAATTTACGCAACATATTTCCATACCCTCCTCCACTTAAATGTCCACCAACTTCAACAGTAGGACAAACTCCAGCAGGAAAGCCATAAACTTTACTCTTTTCCCAAATCCTATAATAAAGTTCACCAAGAGTTGCTCCTGCTTGAACAACTGCACTTTCAGTATCAATGTTTACAATGACATTCCGAAGATTAAACATATCAAGAATGATAAATGTTTCCTTAGATACATAAGAAATCCATCAAAATCATGACCACCGCTTCGAATTTTAAGTTGAATTCCCATGTTTTTTGCACAAAGAACTGTGCTTTGTACATGGGCTTCTGTCAAAGCAGCCACAATAATAATAGGTTTCGGAGTTTCTAATGTATCAAACCTAAGATTCTTGAGATAAGTTTTTAAAACTGATGTGAATGAAGCATTTTGAGGACTGTAAACAATAGATGGCACATCTACATTTGGGCTTGAATTTTTAGACATGCACCGGAGAATAGTTGCATAATCTGAATCAGTGGCTGCATTTACGAAAATATTGCATGAAACAAGAAGCACACAAATTACAATATGTGTAGTAACACTATAATTTGGACACCGGAAAAAATTGGAACTTTTCATAGTTCTGGTGTTGTTTTGGGATTGGATGAGAACAAGGGACGTTGGTAGGGGGGTTTAAAATACAACTTATGAACTTACAGAGGGCAATTTTTGTTTTGAACAATACTATGGTAATTACTAATTAGCACAAGGCACCAGAATAGATTGTACATATAAAATTGTAGAATGAGATCTAGATTTAGGACTGATTAATCTACAAGAAGTTCTCTCACCAAAATGAGGGCATCAGCCTACAAAATGTGTGCATTAGCCTTTTATTTTTTTGCTATTTTTGTTAAATATATTTTTTACCAAGTATCCGGGCCAGCTTTCGCGCACCACGATTAAACCTGGATGTCCCGCTTATCTCCATGCGCTCAACTGGGATCGAACCTGGGACCTCGGGGTGGTAAGCCCCTAGGGTCCTGGCCTTAATTCACTTCAAAGGTTTTATCAATTTGTCAGCATCCTTCAGACCTTAGAGAAAGATAAAAACATTTAAGAACATGCTAATGCATGTTCAATAGTCAATACTAGCCATGGTACCAGACTCATTATCAACAAATAGAAGTTACATACACCACCATGTTTCGTCGTACCAGAAATTGGCAAATCTTAGTAACAATTCATATGAAAGATAACTATTAACAGTGCAAAATTTTATCTGTGTGAAAAGGCTAACTAAAAAAAATAGAGTGCATTACAGATGAGATATCTGTTGGAAGCCATATACCCATGATGGGCCGAACCGAAGGCCCAACAAGAAGAAGCCCAAAATGGCTAACGGTCTCCTCTTTTCTTGAACGGTATTTATCTACTTTCGGTGGTGGAAACACAATGATGCCCATGGGGCCCTTTTAAGGTAACGGACATAATTTCTAAGGTATAAATATAGATTGAATCCACAAGAGAAGACACATGCTCATAATTTACTAACACACACACACTCTCTTTACGTTCAAAGTACTCTAAAAACGCGACTTACTCTCACACCGGAGGTGAATCGGGGGGACAATCCCTCGCATTCTTCTCACTTTTCAGAGTCAACCCGAAGGCCGACCCGGTGGAAATCCAGTCGTAACATTTGGCGCCGTCTGTGGGAACGTAGAGATACAATATGTGTTAAAATTTTGGCAAACTATGACAATCGAAGAAACACCCAGGAATAACGAAAGCACCGTGATCGGAGACAGTCCCGCCACGCAAAGGACGACTCCGGCCGCCCAAAGAATGCTCGATTTCAATGAAGACATGCCCTCCCCCGAAGAACAACAAGAAATGCTCGCGAAATGGAGAGAAGAGAAAGCCAAAGGAAAGGAAACAGAGAAGGCGAAAAGCCAGAACGAAGCAGCAAGGCAAGCCGAGCTAAGGGAAGCCGACCGAGTAAAGCTACAAACCTTGAAACTCCAAAGAGAGGAAATCGAACGACAGGAGAAGACATTGCGCGAAGCCCTGGAGGCCGAAGGCCGGACACCCAAAGATGACCGAAAAGATAAAAGGGTCAGGGACGATGAAGATGAGTCATGGAACTCAGAATTACAATCTAAGAAAACCAAGTCGAAGGTTGTAGATTCCTCGGACTCGGAAGAAGAAGGTCCGCACACAGACGATCGTATTCGCAGACTGGAAAAGGTTATGTTCGGAGATAGGACAATTAGCCACGAGCCTGTCGTGACCGAAGAGATAGAACAATACCGACCACCACCAGGAAGGCAATTCCCGAAGATGCACGAGTTCAACGGAAAAGGCGATCCCGAAGACCATTGTGAGAAGTACGAATCCCTCATGACTGGTATGGGGCATTGCGACATCATGCTGTGCAAAATGTTCAAAACTTACCTAAAAGGGTCAGCATCCATGTGGTATCGTTCGCTAAGACCACGGTCGATTGATTCTTATGGACAAATTAAAAGGAAGTTCTTGAGAAATTACTCCCATTTATGCCGAAGAGAAAAAGACACTGAAGCCCTAATTCACTGCAGACAAAGACCGAACGAAGAATTAGGGGACTACCTAGCAGGATTCAAAGAGGAAGCCGGAATGGTCACAAGCCTCGATAAGATCAAAGCCGCTGGATTCCTTTCAGCAGGTCTCGACCCTGTGAAAGGCAAGAAGCTCCGGTCATCTCTCTATGACGTTCCCCCAAAATCACTAAACGACATATACGTTCGGGGAGAAGCAATACGAAGGAAGTTGGAAACAATTGGAGGGTACAAAGAAAGTCGAAGGAACGACAGAGACGATAGAAGAGGCGAGCGCAGGGACGACCGAAGGAATCATAGCAACACACGAGGAAGGATGAACGATCCAAAAACAACAGGACAAAGACAAGACAAAGATAGTACTGTGTTCACTCGCCTCAACACACCCATCTCCAAGATCCTCCATGAAATCAAAGGAAAACCAGGGTTCGTTCGACCACCTCGAATAAAAACCCCTGAGTCCAGAAGAAACGAAAACAAGTACTGCGAGTATCATCGGGATAAGGGCCACAACACAGATGAATGCTACCACCTAAAGAAGTTGATCGAAAAGATGATCAAAGGCGGGGGGTTATCCCAGTTCGTGGGCGACTTAAGAGAAAAGCTCGATGCGAAGGAAAGAAGAGATCCCGGAGAAACCGAAAGACCGGAAAAGTATAGAGGCGAGGTCCGAACGATCTTTGGCGGCACAATACTTGATCGGGACAGTAAGACGGCCCGAAAGAAATACACCAGGCAAATATACAGTCTTTACCAATCGAAAACAGCCAAACAACCATTACCGATCAGCTTCACGGAGGATGATTACGAGGACGTCATATGGCCACACGAAGATCCCCTGGTTATCAATCCGGTAATCGGAGATAACAAAATCTGGAAGGTGCTAGTCGATGAAGGGAGCTCGGTCAATATCCTATACCACAGGACATACTCTAAAATGAATCTAGGAGGAGAACACCTCGAACCATGCCACGAGGCACCCTTATACGGCTTCGGTAATCAACCAGTACCGATCGAAGGTACCATCAGATTAAATGTGCTCCTAGGAAAAGCGCCATATACCGTGGAAAAGGAAGCTAAATTTTACGTCGTTCGGGTAGACAGCCCATACAACGGCATCCTGGGCAGACCCGTTTTATCCCTATTCCAAGCCGTATCATCCATACCGCACTTGAAGCTAAAATTCCCTACCGAGCAAGGGATTGGAGAAATGAAGGGCGATCAAAAAGCAGCAAGAATCATCATGTTAGAAGATTTTGACAAAGATAAAGACGCAGAATTGGTCGAATCCGGGAAAAGGAAAAGAGACGAAGACGCCGGGGAAAACCATCAAATGCTGAACATAGAGATCGAGAAGTTTGGGACCGATCTCTCCTGTCCAATTGCCGAACCGGCAGCCGAAATCGAAGAAATCGAATTATATGTGGGCCAATCCGGGAAAATGATCCAAATAGGCAAGGGGATGGAACCAGAGCTGAAGGAGAGGGTCATTGCCGTCATCAGGTAATTCCACGACGTATTCGCTTGGAATCCCGAAGACATGCCTGGATTAGATCCTTCAGTCGCGAAGCACTGTCTAAACGTCCCCAACCTGTAAAACAGAAGAAGAGAAATTTTGCCATAGAAAGACAAAGGGTTATCCAGACCGAAGTTGAGAAACTACTAGAGGCCAAATTTATCGAAGAAATTGATTACCCCGAATGGTTGGCGAACGTAGTTGTCGTCAAAAAGTCAAACGGCAAATGGAGAATGTGCGTCGATTACACTGACCTAAATAAACACTGTCCGAAACACCACTATCCCCTACCCAACATCGATCAGCTAATAGACGCCACATCGGGACATCAGATTCTCAGTTTTTTGGACACTTTTTCAGGATATCACCAAATCGCCATGAATGCCGAAGACATTCCGAAGACAGCATTCATCACCCCGAACGGCACTTACGCATACATAAAAATGCCCTTCGGGCTAAAGAACGCGGGGGCAACTTTCCAGAAAATGGTTAACAAGCTCTTCAAAAAGCAAATAGGACGAAGCATGGAATGTTACGTCGACGACATGATCGTAAAGTCACCCTTCCAGGATCATGCAAACGACCTGAAGGAATGCTTCGAAACGTTAAGGGAAAACAATATGAGAATCAACCCGAACAAATGCACGTTCGGGGTTAACAGCGGAAAATTCCTTGGATACATGGTGAGTGCCCGAGGGATTGAGGCAAACCCAGAGAAAATCAAGGCCGTCATGGATATGGAAGCACCCAAGACAATAAGAGACATTCAGAAATTAACTGGACGAATGGCAGCTCTCCGGAGATTCATTTCCAGGTCTGCTGAAAAAGCGTTACCATTCTTCGAGGTGCTTCGAGGAAAAAAACTTTTGATTGGGGACCAAATTGTCAAAAGACATTCGAAGAAATAAAGGAGTATCTGGTGAACACCCCTCTCTTGATGAGACCGAGACCAAACGAAACTCTACAGTTATACCTGGTTGTGAACGACCGAACGCTTGGAGCTGTACTGGTCAAACAATACGAAGGAAACCAACACCCGGTATTTTACGTATCTCACATACTGAAGGACGCCGAAACTAGATATCCAAATGCAGAAAAATTCGCCTATGGGTTGGTAATGGCATCGAGAAAATTACGGCACTACTTCCAAGGCCGAACGATTCAGGTCGTAACCAACCAACCACTGAAGAAAATCATGCGCAGGCCCGAGGCATCAACAAGGATAATCGCCTGGTCGGTTGAATTGGGAGAATACGATCTGGAGTTCATTCCCAGAACGGCAATTAAGGCACAAGCTTTAGCCGACTTCATGGTGGAATGCTCTTTCTCCAGTCCGAAGGATTTGGTCGCCGAAGAACAACCGATCCATTCTCCAGGTAAATGGAAACTGTTTGTAGATGGTTCTGTGGCCGGATCCAAGTGCGGAGCAGGCCTGATTCTAACCAGCCCCGAAGGATTCGAAATATGTCAGGCAATTAGGTTCACCTTCTCCTTAACCAATAACGAGGCCGAATATGAGGCCCTGCTAGCAGGCCTAAACTTGGCAAGAAATTTGGAAGTGAAACACTTAAGAGCCTTCAGCGATTCAATGTTGGTCGTCAAACAGTTCTCCGGCGAATACGGACAGAAAGATCCGCGAACGAAGGCATACGCCACCAAGGTGCACTAGAATTCCGTGCTATTTGAGTCATTCGAGCTAAGCCAAGTAGCCAGGGAAGATAATAGCCGAGCCGACGCCCTGTCAAGGCTAGCTTCGGCAGAAACCCAAAACCTCACAGGTTCTATCTACCTGACCGAAGTAAAATCGCCTTCGATAGACAGAAAACAATGCCTGGAAATACACCAAGGAATCAATTGGATGACACCGATCAGAGCCTTCTTAGAAAAAGATACCCTACCACTCGACAAGAAACAAGCCCAGAAGATAAAATACCGATCCGCTAGTTACTCAATTGTTGGAGGAAGGCTATATAGAAGGTCGGTCACCCAACCGATGCTGCGATGCTTGGACCCTGAAGAACAATTGATGGCATTGGAAAGCATTCACGAAGGTATCTGCGGGGAACATCTAGCCGGACGGTCACTTTCCTTCAAAATCCTTAGGCAAGGATTCTTCTGGCCAACATTAAGGGAGGATGCTTTGAACTACGCGAAAAAATGCAAACAATGCCAGTTATTCAGCAACGTTCCGAAACAACCCCCAGAGGAAATGACATCGGTACTCAATCCCATTCCCTTCGCCATGTGGGCAGTAGATATTGTCGGCATCTTACCCACAAGCACTAAGCAGGCTAAATATTGCATCGTAGCCATCGACTACATGACTAAATGGGTAGAAGCCAGACCACTTTCCGCCATCACCGAAGATGCAGCTAAGAAGTTTGTGTTGGAACAAATAATATTAAGGTTCGGCATCCCGATGATATGTATCTCAGACAACGGAACCCAATTTATTGGAAGCAAATTTCGGAAATTCTTATTCGAGTTCGGAATACAACAAAAATTCAGCTCGGTCGGCCACCCACAGGCAAACGGGGCGATCGAAGCAGCCAACAAAATCATATTCGACGGAATTAAGAAAAGATTGGGAGATTCCAAGGGCCTTTGGGCCGAAGAGTTGCCATACGTCCTTTGGGCCTACCGAACGACACCGAGATCATCTACCGGCGAAACTCCTTTCAAGCTTGCCTTCGGCACTGACGCCCTCATGCCGACCGAAGTGGGTCTAGAATCATACCGAACACAGGTGTTCAACATTGAAATGAATGAATACGGGCTTTGGGCAAATATAGATTTGGTTGAAGAAGAAAGAGAGGCTGCCCACCAAAGAAATTCGAGATATCAGCTTCGAGCAGCCCAATACTACGATTCTGGAATAAAGAAAAGATCTTTCCATGTAGGGGACCTAGTACTTCGTGAGTTAGCAACTTCAATGCCGACAAAACAAGGCAAACTTATGCCAAATTGGGAAGGTCCTTACGTGGTGGTTGAAGTGGTCCGTCCAGGAACATACAAGCTAGCTCATTCGGACGGGAGCCACATCAAGAACACATGGCATGCTTCACGCCTTCGCCGTTTTTATCAGTAAGCTTCCATATATGTATTTTCAATGTATACCCCACTATTTTTTACCCTTGAAATAAGCATAATTGAGGACTCATGTTTTTAGTATTTAAGCTACTTTGACATAATTAAGGAGGGAGGATACATTTCCAACAAATCAAAGGACCTTAATTATTCACAAACTCCTTAAATACTGGGGAAATGCTAGGCCGAAAGCCATAGATGCATAAAAACAAGAATTATGCTAGGCCGAAGGCCAGAGATGCATAAAAACAAGAATTATGCTAGGCCGAAGGCCACAGATGCATAAAAAAGAATTATGCTAGGCCGAAGGCCAGAGATGCATAAAAAAGAATTATGCTAGGCCGAAGGCCAGAGATGCATAAAAAAGAATTATGCCCAAAGGCCAAAGATGCATAAAAAAGAATTATGCTAGGCCGAAGGCCAAAAATGCATTATGCCAGGCCGAAAGGCCAAAGATGCATAAAAATAAAAAATTATGATGCTAGGCCGAAAGGCCGAAAATGCATAAACGCGAAAAATATGGCAAAAACAAAGCGCCGAAGATGCGTAAATATAAATTATGCTAAGGCAAAAACAAAAAGGCGAAGATACAAGACAGAATCAAACTGCAATATTTATACAATAAAAAGGCCCGAAGGCACAAATATCACGCCCGAAGGCAACATTAAATGTTACAGCAAAAGTTGCTAAAAGACAAACTACACTAATCATCAGAAAGCTCTTGATCTTCGCCCGAAGAAACATCCAGCGGCTGATCGGACTTCTCCCTGCCGACTGGATCAGTCATACCAAGCTCGGTATCAATCAGCTGGGTATGATCGAAGCCTAAGGCATTTGCCTTAATGACAGCATCATCATAACCCATCTGATAACACCGCTCTTCGGTACGCTCGAGCTTCTTTACCAACTTCCGAGAACCCTTTCTCATGGTCTTCAGCTGCTTGTTTCTCCATTCCAGGCGCTTCTGCAAAACATCCAGCTTCTCCTGGAGCAGATCATTCGCCGTCTTCAAGGATTCCGACTGACCCGTAACTCTTTCGAGCTCGACCGTCGAATTCCGAAGGTCCTCCTCGGCCTTGACCGCCCTCGACTCCAGCTGGTCGACCCTTTTCAGCTTTTCCTGCATCGCTTCGACCCTCTCAGTTACCACGGCGGACCAAGAAGCACCCTGTAAATAAACAAAGGCAAAGATCAAAAGCTGAAGGCAAAAAGATGAATGACGGACAAAATTTATATTACCATGGAGAGGAGGGCCATCATCTCAGTGCAAGCCTGAAGGTCAGTCGCCTGATCGTAAGTCGGTCTGTCGGCCGGAAGAACGAGGCCTCTGCACAGATCAGGGCCTATAATGGTCGAGGCCGGAGGAGCAGTGACAATAATCTTATCGGTCTCCAGGACGCCCCATTGGGGTGCATACACCTTCAAGCCCGAATCTTCCGACCGAATCCTCTTCCTTGGTTCATTCGGAGTAGTAGGGTCAACATCATTCCCCAAATCCAAATTCTGAATCGGATTTGAGGTTGGATTAACCTTCACCAAAGCCCTATCTCCTTCATCACCGACCGAACCGCGCGTCTCTTCGGCCTTCTTATTCGCTTCGGCCGCCAGAGCTGCGGCTACAAGGTCGGCCGCCTTTCTACGCTTCCTCTCGATGATCTCATCATGGGAAGACACTGCACAAAACAAAGAGAAAGGTTAAGGCATAAATAACCGAACAAATACATAAAGATGTTTTGACGGAGTATGGACACAAGCATATCGCGAAAAATAAATACAAGACACAAAGAAAACGGAAAGACAAGAGAAAGTTACCACTACCCCAAAGACCGATCAACCAGTCATTATCCCGACTGAGGGACAACGGGACTTTATCCATCTCTAGGCCACAGAGCAAGCGGTAATCATGCTTATCCGCCTCCGAAAGCGGGGTACGAAACTTCAACATCCTTCCAGACACCAAACTTCTCCATCCTCGGGCCAGAGACGAAAGCCCACTTCAAATGAGTCTCTTTGTTGCTGGAATTCGTGAACGCCCAATCCGCCCTACCTACCCGGCGAGCGATTGTATAAAAACCATTACTCTTCGAATTCCGCCGAAATTCGAAATGATGCCAAAAAAGATTGGTCCTTGGTATCATCTTCACGGCCAAGCACCGAGCCTGGAAGACGTTAATCTGAATAAAGCTGTTCGGGTCCAACTGACCGATAGCTACCCCTGTCTGCTTGAGGATGCTCCTCAAAATGCACAACATCGGCTGGCGAAATCCACACTTGAAAGCAGCTTCAGAAATACCCGTAGCTAGACCTCCTCCGTACGCCGCCGGCACTTCGGGATTGTGCCAAATCCTGTCGTTCTTCCTTGGAGTATAAAAATACCAAACGTGCTTCTCCATGACATATTCCGAAGAAAATCTAGCGATTGTACTTTCGGCCAATCTCGACCGATGGTTGGCTGCTGGAAACTCTTCGACGTTGCTGAAAGGGGACACTTCCGAAGGACCCGCACCTTCAGTCGATCTATCCATATCCCTGCATTCGGAAATGTAGAGATTAGCCGTGTACTCGGGCCGGGGTAAGAAAATATTTAACAAGAAAGAGAAAACCGAGTACAGTGGGCCAGGATCGATCGAGAATGTCCCATGCCCCGAAACAAAATTAGAAGACCAATCCCATACAATCCCCTAAAACTCATCCTAACCCTGAATGAAATCCTAATCAATCCCTTAAAATCCTATGGGAAGCTTTTCGAAGATCAACAAGATTCAAGACCCTTTCTTTTCGTCCAAGAAAAACGCAGAAAAAAGGAATATGGTCTAGAAATAGCATACGGCAATTTCAACATATTAAAAGATGCATACATATACATACAATCATACGTATATATACAGCGATTTTCACAAAAAAGGGGGCAAAGAAAAGCTTACTTATTCGAAGATTCTCGAGAAGATCGTATTCCTGAGGATAAAATGCTTGAACGTGGGACTCCAACGAAGTCGGAGAACTCAAATTTTCCGGGGAAGAAGCGACGGATCCAATTGTCGATATAGATTCTCTTTAAAGAAGGGTGTGTTTGAAACTTTTTGTGAGATGGTGTAAAATGAGAGGGATGTGGGTCGCGTAATTTTTTAAACAAAAGATATGTGACGCTTGGAGATCTTTCGAAATCCAACGGCCCAGATTGAGGCGCAAATCTCAAAATCAGACAACTGTCCCTCATAAAGGAACACGACTCCCCAAGAGAAAACTCGACTCTTGTCCATCGCCGTGCAACCGAACGAATGATCAGATAAATTCGACAGACGCGACCGAACGGAACGTGTCAAATGAAAAATATGGGTTCTTTAGCCTTCGTCCTAAAAACATTACCGAACGAAGCCTAGGGACATGTTGGAAGCCATATACCCATGATGGGCCGAACCGAAGGCCCAACAAGAAGAAGCCCAAAATGGCTAACGGTCTCCTCTTTTCTTGAACGGTATTTATCTACTTTCGGTGGTGGAAAACACAATGATGCCCATGGGGCCCTTTTAAGGTAACAGACATAATTTCTAAGGTATAAATATAGATTGAATCCACAAGAGAAGACACATGCTCATAATTTACTAACACACACACTCTCTTTACGTTCAAAGTACTCTAAAAACGCGACTTACTTACTCTCACACCGGAGGTGAATCGGGGGGACAATCCCTCGCATTCTTCTCACTTTTCAGGGTCAACCCGAAGGCCGACCCGGTGGAAATCCAGTCGTAACATTTGGCGCCGACTGTGGGGACGTAGAGATACAATCTGTGTTAAAATTTTGGCAAACTATGACAATCGAAGAAACACCCAGGAATAACGAAAGCACCGTGATCGGAGACAGTCCCGCCACGCAAAGGACGACTCCGGCCGCCCAAATAATGCTCGATTTCAATGAAGACATGCCCTCCCCCGAAGAACAACAAGAAATGCTCGCGAAATGGAGAGAAGATAAAGCCAAAGGAAAGGAAACAGAGAAGGCGAAAAGCCAGAACGAAGCAGCAAGGCAAGCCGAGCTAAGGGAAGCCGACCGAGTAAAGCTACAAACCTTGAAACTCCAAAGAGAGGAAATCGAATGACAGGAGAAGACATTGCGCGAAGACCTGGAGGCCGAAGGCCGGACACCCAAAGATGACCGAAAAGATAAAAGGGTCAGGGACGATGAAGATGAGTCATGGAACTCAGAATTACAATCTAAGAAAACCAAGTCGAAGGTTGTAGATTCCTCGGACTCGGAAGAAGAAGGTCCGCACACAGACGATCGTATTTGCAGACTGGAAAAGGTTATGTTCGGAGATAGGACAATTAGCCACGAGCCTGTCGTGACCGAAGAGATAGAACAATACCGACCACCACCAGGAAGGCAATTCCCGAAGATGCACGAGTTCAACGAAAAAGGCAATCCCGAAGACCATTGTGAGAAGTACGAATCCCTCATGACTGGTATGGGGCATTGCGACATCATGCTGTGCAAAATGTTCAAAACTTACCTAAAATGGTCAGCATCCATGTGGTATCGTTCGCTAAGACCACGGTCGATTGATTCTTATGGAAAAATTAAAAGGAAGTTCTTGAGAAATTACTCCCATTTATGCCGAAGAGAAAAAGACACTGAAGCCCTAATTCACTGCAGACAAAGACCGAACGAAGAATTAGGGGACTACCTAGCAGGATTCAAAGAGGAAGCCGGAATGGTCACAAGCCTCGATAAGATCAAAGCCGCTGGATTCCTTTCAGCAGGTCTCGACCCTGTGAAAGGCAAGAAGCTCCGGTCATCTCTCTATGACGTTCCCCCAAAATCACTAAACGACATATACGTTCGGGGAGAAGCAATACGAAGGAAGTTGGAAACAATTGGAGGGTACAAAGAAAGTCGAAGGAACGACAGAGACGATAGAAGAGGCGAGCGCAGGGACGACCGAAGGAATCATAGCAACACACGAGGAAGGATGAACGATCCAAAAACAACAGGACAAAGACAAGACAAAGATAGTACTGTGTTCACTCGCCTCAACACACCCATCTCCAAGATCCTCCATGAAATCAAAGGAAAACCAGGGTTCGTTCGACCACCTCGAATAAAAACCCCTGAGTCCAGAAGAAACGAAAACAAGTACTGCGAGTATCATCGGGATAAGGGCCACAACACAGATGAATGCTACCACCTAAAGAAGTTGATCGAAAAGATGATCAAAGGCGGGGGTTATCCCAGTTCGTGGGCGACTTAAGAGAAAAGCTCGATGCGAAGGAAAGAAGAGATCCCGGAGAAACCGAAAGACCGGAAAAGTATAGAGGCGAGGTCCGAACGATCTTTGGCGGCACAATACTTGATCGGGACAGTAAGACGGCCCGAAAGAAATACACCAGGCAAATATACAGTCTTTACCAATCGAAAACAGCCAAACAACCATTACCGATCAGCTTCACGGAGGATGATTACGAGGACGTCATATGGCCACACGAAGATCCCCTGGTTATCAATCCGGTAATCGGAGATAACAAAATCTGGAAGGTGCTAGTCGATGAAGGGAGCTCGGTCAATATCCTATACCACAGGACATACTCTAAAATGAACCTAGGAGGAGAACACCTCGAACCATGCCACGAGGCACCCTTATACGGCTTCGGTAATCAACCAGTACCGATCGAAGGTACCATCAGATTAAATGTGCTCCTAGGAAAAGCGCCATATACCGTGGAAAAGGAAGCTAAATTTTACGTCGTTCGGGTAGACAGCCCATACAACGGCATCCTGGGCAGACCCGTTTTATCCCTATTCCAAGCCGTATCATCCATACCGCACTTGAAGCTAAAATTCCCTACCGAGCAAGGGATTGGAGAAATGAAGGGCGGTCAAAAAGCAGCAAGAATTATGATCCCAGGATTATAATTTAAAATAAGAGAGAGGAAAAATAGACACAAGAGAGAGATACAGAGAGAAAATTCGCATGAATTTTTCTGGTTGTACAAGCTGCCTTGTTTTTACGATTTTTCCGGAGTTCTACCGGTCGGATCGTCCTGAATGTTGGACAGCATCTTCCTTACACCGATATCTAAATTCTGAACGGTGGAGATCGGATTCGGAGGTCCAGAAGGTCAGTTATTAAGGGGCTGAACATCAGCTTTTGCACTACGGTGAGGGTAAATCTCCCCGCGGTTAGTTTCTCATTGTTGTCTTATTTGATTCCATACTTCTTGACGACTTATTCCAAAAGTGTGAATGTGATTGTATTCCTCTAGTTTTATTTAGAGAAGACTTGGTGTATTCCCATATAATTTGTGACAGTGAATTGTTTGGGTGGACTACGGTCCCGTGGTTTTTACTCCTTATCTTTGAGGGAGTTTTCCACGTATAATTTTGGTGTCTTGTTTTTCGTTTATTATTACTTTATTTGTTTGTTTCATCGAAGGTTCATACGAGTAAGGATAAGTATTGTCCAACGAAGTTTAATTCCGCACTTAGTTGTTACTGTTGTGGTCACTTTTTCCCATCAAATTGGTATCAGAGCTTGGTTATTGAACTTGTTTGAACGATGGAATCGAATACAAGTAGAATGGTTAATTTGAATGGTTCTAATTATCATGTTTGGAAGGGGAAGATGGAGGATCTTCTTTACGTGAAGGAATATTATCTACCTGTGTTTGCTACGGAGAAGCCTGCAAATAAAACAGAGGCAGAATTGACTATTTTGCATCGATAGGTTTGTGGGTATATACGGAAATGGGTGGAGGATAACGTGTTAAACCATATTAGTGGGGAGACACATGCGCGTACTTTGTGGAACAAGCTTGAGCAACTCTATGCCCGAAAGACGGGAAATAATAAATTGTTTTTGATTAAACAATTCATGTCTCTAAAATATCAGGATGGCACTGCAATTTCTGATCACTTGAATGCATTCCAAGGAATTATGAATCAGCTTGCTGGAATGGGTATCAAGTTTGAAGATGAGATACAGGGATTGTGTCTATTGGGTACTTTACCAGATTCATGGGAGACATTCAGGATGTCTTTATCGAACTCAGCTCCGGATGGTATTATCAGTATGGAATTAGCTAAGGGCAGTATTCTGAATGAAGAGATGAGAAGAAAGTCACAGGGTTCCTCTTCACAATCAGAAGTCCTAGTCACTGAAAGAAAG
The DNA here is from genome assembly GCA_036435485.1 of Saposhnikovia divaricata. Taxonomy (NCBI): domain Eukaryota; kingdom Viridiplantae; phylum Streptophyta; class Magnoliopsida; order Apiales; family Apiaceae; genus Saposhnikovia; species Saposhnikovia divaricata. The sequence goes on from CM071599.1 coordinate 214,772,532, forward strand.
GGGAGAACTCAAAGCAGAGGTCCAACCAACAGAGGTAATCAACGGAGTAGTTCTAGAGGTAAGTATTCTAATGTTGAGTGTTATCATTGTGGTAAAAAGGGGCATACAAAGAAGTTCTGCAGAAAGTTGAAGCGAGAAAATAAAAAGGGTTCCGACAAAGATCAAACGAAAACAGACAGTGGTAATGATAATTTTGTGGTGATTGCTACTACTGATGAGCACCTGATCTGTTGTGATGAAGATATTGTTAACCTCGCACAAGATGATCTGAGTTGGGCAATTGATAGTGGTGCTTCGTGCCATGTTGCGTCACGAAGGGACTTCATTACATCTTATACTTCTGGTGATTTTGGAGATGTTAAGATGGGTAACACTGACATATCAAAAGTTGTTGGCGTTGGAGATGTGTGTCTGAAGTTTGATACAGGCATAGAGTTATTTCTTCGTGATGTTAAGCATGTTCCAGACATGAGAATGAATTTAATTTCTACTGGCCTTCTTGATGATGAAGGGTATGTTAGCAACTTTGGTAATGATCAATGGAAGCTCACTCGGGGTTCTTTAATTATTGCAAGAGGGAGGAGGTCTCCGAAATTATAAATGACACAATCGCAAATATCCAAAGGCGTTGTTAATGCAGTTGAGAATGTTGATATTATTGATTTATGGCATAAGAGACTTGCTCACATGACTGAAAAAGGAATGAACATGTTGTCGAAGAAAAAGGTATTATCTGGTTTGGCTGATATACATTTGAAAAGGTGTTCTCACTGTGTGGCAGGTAAGCAGAACAGAGTTTCTTTTAAGAGTCGTCCTCCTTCTCGTAGAGAGCATATACTTGACTTGGTGCATTCCGATGTTTGCGGTCCTATGAAAACCAAAACTAATGGTGGTTCATTATATTTTGTTACATTCATCGATGATCATTCTAGGAAGTTGTGGGTTTATACCTTGAAGACGAAAGACCAAGTGTTAGATGTGTGTTAAGCATTTTCAGGCTTCAGTTGAGAGACAGACTGGGAAGAAACTGAAGTGTATCCGGACAGATAATGGAGGGGAGTATGCAGGTCCCTTTGATATGTATTGCAGACAACAGGGTATTCGGCACCAAAGGACTCCACCAAAGACACCTCAGCTTAATGGTTTAGCAGAGAGGATGAACAGAACATTGGTGGAGCGAGTCAGATGTTTACTTTCACATGCAGAGTTGCCGATGTCTTTTTTGGGTGAGACACTAAATACTGTTGTAACTGTTGGAAATTTATTTAACAAAAAACAAATTTCGAAAAATTAAGTTTTTTTAAATAAATATTTTACGATTATTAAAATCTAAAAATAAATGTGTGTACCGGATTTTTTCTGAGATGAGTCACGGATCGCGATTTCTTTAAGACGTTTCACGGCTATGTTCAAAATATTGCCAAAACAATCACCTTTGCCATGACGTCCCCAGGATAAAATAGCTCAGAAATTACCGTACGATAATTTTGCACCAAAAATTTATCGATCAAATTACACCTCCAAAATTGCTCAAAATACTTAAAAAAACAAATTATAACTTCCGTTATAAACACCGTAAAAATGAGAGGATTGGCCGGAGGTACAAAATGAATGCCGAACAAAATAGGTGGCAAAGACTGGCAAATAGGGAGAAGAGTGTAAACTTGATTACTAAAAATATAAAGGATACACCCAACAACATAAACAAGGACAAGGCTATAAAAGTTTTTATATATAATGGTGTGACATGAATTTGCATAACAGGAGAGGTTGGTGGATGAATGTATACGGGGTGAAAACCAAGGCACGTAGAGGTGTATATGTAGGCTTGTAGTGGAGTGTCTAGACTCTGAATAAACCACATATTTATAGTAGAAACACAAATAAATGCAAAGCAAATATCATGCAAAAGACTGGAAATCAGGTCATAATGCATACGTTACACAACCGTTATACAATGAACCTGTACAACTTTTACAAAAACTAAGATAAAAACTGATCCAAAAATTATGCCATCCAAAAAATATGCCATCCCTAAATGATACAGACCTCCTTCAATTAATAAAAGAATATATTTTTTTTAAAATAATTCATATAAAAAATCTCTACAATCCTCCACTTGAATATTTTAAAAAATATAGTATTGTATTTTGAGTAGTATTTGAAAAAAACTAAAGTTGCACATAAACAAAGGTGTCTTCAAAATTGAACCTTTGCTTAGTAAGTTAGATCCCGAGTTAAACAAGAGTGACTCGTAGTCTTGAGCTCTATCTCAGGCATCAAACCACGCACAACCTTTCAAGGTGTAGTCAAGTAGCCCATGCATTAAAGGCCATGCACGTCTATCCCAGTATGTGAACGCTCTAGAAATTTATGCCCAAAAATTTCATAAGAAGCGGCCCCCACTTCTACATTCACATTGGTGAGTCTATCAAGAGTACTCCTGAAGTTAGGTACTCCCTTTAATTAAAGTATAGAGCTCATTAAGAGTATTTAATAACTCAACCTCTCGTCATTTCAGGAAACATGCTCTATTAACATAAAACTGCATGTTCTTCGCATATCACTTCATGACTTATTATTACCACATTGAACCTATTTCTTTGGATCTCCAGTCAGCTAGGTTGGGTTACCATCACGAGTGATTACTCTTTACGGGCAATAGTCCCATATTAACCGAAGTTTTATGGACTTTCTTTTTGGCTAATCCTTTCGTCAAAGGATCTGCCAAATTATCTTCTCATCTTATGTGATCCACTCTAATAGCTCCTTTAGAGAGATACTCTCTGACAGTGATGTGCTTATGATGTATGTGTCATTTTTTACCTTTAAAATAACGGTTCTGAACCTTATCGATAGCCGTGGTACTATCGCAATGGATTAATACAGATGGAACCGATCTTTCCCATAATGGGATCTCAGCTAGCAAGCTTCTTAACCAACTTGCCTCTTCACTAGCTATGGCTAGTGTTATCAACTCGCTTCCATAGTGGACTCAGCTAAAATAGTCTGTTTCTTTGATTTCCAAGAAACAGCACCCCCGGCTATACTAAAAATATAGCTACTTGTTGCATTTGAGTCTTCTGACAAGGTATTCCAGTCAGCATCACTGTATCCTTCAAGGATAGCGGGAAACTTACCGTAGTGTAATCCAAGGTTCATAGTTTTCTTGAGATATCTCATGACCCTCTCAATAGCATACCAACGCTCCATACTAGGTCTACTGGTAAACCTGCCCAACAATCCCACGACATATGCTATGTCGGGTCTAGTGGCATCAGCAACATATCTAAGGCTGCCAATGATAATTGCATATTCTTGTTGTCTTACACCATGACCTTCATTTTTAAACAGCTTAACACTAGGGTCATATGGTGTACTAGCAGGCTTACAGTCAAAGTAATTGTATTTCTTTAAGATTTTCTCAACGTATCGAGACTGATCTAAAGAAAGTCCCTTTTCTGACCTAGTAATCTTGATACCAAGGATTACACTTGCTTCTCCAAGATCATTCATATCAAAGTTGGCATTCAACAATGATTTCACTTTATTTACTGCATGAATATTTGAACCAAATATCAGCAGGTCATCTACATATACGCAGACAATAGTACAAATGCCATTTTCGAATTTGTAGTAAATGCATTTGTCACTTTCATTGATCTAAAGTCATCCGTCATAATAACGTGGTCGAACTTTTCATGCCATAGGGTCACGGAACCCTCAGGCCGATCCATGTAAATTTCATCCTCTAGTTCACCATTCAAGAAGGCAGTCTTCACATCCATTTGGTGAATCACTAGATTATGGATGACAGCTATAGAAATTAAAATTCTGATGGACGTCATCCTCGAGACTGGTGAAAAGGTGTCAAAGAAATCCACATTTTCCCTCTATTTAAAGCCTTTGGCTACTAGTCGAGCCTTATACCTTTCAGCAGTACCATAAGGTCTTAACTTCTTCTTAAAGACCCATCTACATCCTATTGACTTACAGCCAGGAGGTAAATCAACAAAATGCCAAGTCTTATTGGATTCCAAAGAATCCATCTCATCATTAATGGCTTCTTGCCAAAGATCGGCATCTAAAGAAGACATGGCTTCTTTAAAACTGGTAGGATCTTCCTCAAGATTATAAGCGTAGAAGTCGGGACCAAAATCTTTGGCGACTCTAGCTCTCTTGCTCCTCCTCGGTTTGATTTCCAAATCCTCGGTGTGTCTTTCTCCTTTAAATGAGGAGTAATACTCGTTGACGCACCCCCACTATTCCTCAATTTAAATGGAAACTTGTCTTCATAAAAATCAGCATCGACTGATTCCACAATAACTCGTGAATTTAAATCAAAGAATCTGTAGGTTATACTATCAATGTTGTATCCAACAAAGACACACTCATAGGCTCTACTCGCAAGTTTAAGCCTTTTAGGATCAGGAATTCGAACATAGGCTAGGCAACCCCAAGTCCTAAAGTAGGAAGTATCAGGTTGTCTTCGCTTAATCATCTCATAGGGAGTTATCATACTTCTAGATTTCGGTACTATATTGAGTACATGACAGACCGTTAGTATGATCTCTCCCCACCAGTGAGATGCAGCTCCAGAACCAAGCATGATGGAAACTACTAACTTCGTAAGAGTTCTATTTTTCCTCTCCGCTTTACCATTCATTTCTGGTGAATAAGGAGCAGTTCTCTCATGTATAATCCCATGAGAGTCATAATATTTGGTAAATATGTTTGATTCGTACTCTGCTCCTCTATCACTACGAAGTCTCTTGATTTTCTTCTTGTACTGATTTTCAACTCTATTCGCAAATAACTTAAACATGTCAAATGCGTCACTTTTGTTTTTCATAAGATAAACAAAAGTATAATCAGAATAACCATCGATAAATGTGATAAAGTATCTCTCACCATTTCAAGTTAAAACTCCATCTAATTCACATATATCATAATGAATTAGATCTAATGGTTCTCTTTCTTTAATCACTACTGACTTGTGGGGAGTCTTAGTGATTTTCGCTTTACTACAATATTCACATTTATCTAAATAAGAGATAGACAACTTAGGAATTAATCCTAGGTTGCTCATATTTATTATGCTTCGTTTATTAATGTGATAGAGTCTAGTATGCCAAGTATTGAAATGAGTCAACATGTAAGAGGAAATAGAAATTTTATTAACTTCAGCATTCAACTTAAACATTCCATCTACGGCATACCCTTTTCCCACAAAAGTACCATTCTTAGTAATGGTGTACAAATCAGAACCTATAGTCTGGATAAACCCTTCCTTATTAAGTAAAAATCCAGACACCAAATTCTTTCGCATCTCTGGAGTGTGCAAGACGTCCTTCAGCAGTAGGGTCTTTCCAGAGGTAAACTTGAGCTCCACATTTCCAATTCCAGAAACATTGGTAGTGTGAGAGTCTCCTATCAGCACCTTCTTATCCTCAACATCCGTATATGTCTTGAACATTGTATGGTCATAGCAGACATGGCGGGAGGCGTTGGTGTCTACCCACCACCCATCAGCTCCACCAACAAGGTTAACCTCCGTGATCATAGCTACGAAGGCTTCTTCAGTGTTGTTAACTTGTGGTTGAGCTTGGCGCTTGAGTCTGCACTTCTTTGCCATATGTCCTGGTTTTCCACAATTGAAACAGTGCTGTCTGACTCTTCGGAGGTTGAGAGCTTCCTTGTGGATTACGGTTCACCTTCTTGAACTTCTTTCCCTTAGGCTTCAGACCCGCATCAGTGTTCTTCCTTTGTTATTGTTAGAGACAACTAGAACCTCTTCCTTCCGATCTTGCTTGCGAGCTTCCTCTTCAATCCTGAGGCGAGTAATAAGACTCTCTAATGAGAATTCCTTAGTCTTATGCCTTAGGATGTTCTTGAAATCCTTCCAGCTTGGCGGCAACTTGTCTATAATCACAGCTACTTGAAATTGTTCATCTAGAGGCATCCCCTCGGTGATGATCTCGTCTGCAATCTTCTGTAGCTCGTGTGACTGTTCTTCCACTGACTTGTCATCGGTCATTTGAAACTTGAGATAGCGGCTCACCGCAAACTTCTTGGCGCTAGCCTCCTCCGTATCATACTTCTTTTGTAGGGCTTCCCAGATTTCTTTCGCAGACTTATCTGAATTATAGTAGTCATACAAATTATTGGATAAGCCATTCAAGATAAAATTCTTACAAAGAAAATCATTTTCTACCCATGACTCTATCTCCTTAGCAAGTTCAACATTAGTGGGAGGCACAGTTTCAGATGACTCGGTAGTAGTGGTGGTAGTGGAGGGAGCAGGCATAACAGGTTTCGGGGTCGACAAAACATAAGCTACTTTACGCATAGTAGGAAAAAATAACATTTTTTGTTTCCAACGCTTAAAGTGCACACCCTCAAAAACGAAAAGGCTTATTAATATCAAATGCAATATTACCAGAAAAATCAACGGTAGACATGGCAAGCAGATATTTAATAATCGTAAAATTCTGAAGCGTCTTAAAATTGTTGGAAATTTATTTAACAAAAAACAAATTTCGAAAAACTAAGTTTTTCGAAATAAATATTTTACGATTATTAAAATCTAAATATAAACGTGTGTACCGAATTTTTTCTGAGATGAGTCACGGATCGCGCTTTCTTTAATACGTTTCGCGGTTATGTTCGAAATAGTGCCAAAACAATCAAATTTGCCACGACGTCCCTAGGATAAAACAGCTCAGAAATTACCGTACGATAATTTTGCACCAAAAATTTATCGATCAAATTACACCTCCAAAATTGCTCAAAATACTTTAAAAAACAAATTATAACTTCCGTTATAAACACCGTAAAAATGAGAGGATTGGCCGGAGGTACAAAATGAATGCCGAACAAAATAGGTGGCAAAGACTGGCAAATAGGGAGAAGAGTGTAAACTTGATTTACTAATAATATAAAGGATACACCCAACAACATAAATAAGGACAAGGCTATAAAAGTTTTTATATATAATGGTGTGACATGAATTTGCATAACAAGAGAGGTTGGTGGATGAATGTATACGGGATGAAAACCAAGGCACATAGAGGTGTATATGTAGGCTTGTAGTGGAGTGTCTAGACTCTGAATAAACCACATATTTATAGTAGAAACACAAATAAATGCAAAGCAAATATCATGCAAAAGACTGGAAATCAGTTCATAATGCATACGTTACACAACCGTTATACAATGAACCTGTGCAACTTTTACAAAAACTAAGATAAAAACTGATCCAAAAAATATGCCATCCAAAAAATATGTCATCCCTAAATGATACAGACCTCCTTCAATTAATAAAAAAATATATTTTTTTTAAAAATAATTCACATAAAAAATCTCTACAATAACTGTGTTAAATCTCTCACCTTGTGTTCCTTTAAAGTTTGATATTCCAGATAGAGTTTGGAGTGGTAAAGACGTTTCTTATGATCATTTACTTGTCTTTGGATGTAAGGCTTTTGTGCATATTCCCAAAGATGAGAGGTCTAAATTTTATGTGAAGACTAAAGAATGTATATTCCTTGGTTACAACCAAGATGAGTTTGGCTATAGGCTCTACGATCCAGTTTCAAAGAAGATTGTGAGAAGCCGAGATGTTATCTTTATTGAAGATCAGACTTTGAAAGATATTGGGAAGGCAGAGACAGTTCCTCAATATAATAATGATCTAGTTGATTTGGATCCAGTTCCTCCAAAACATGTGGAGTCACAGTTTGGAGATGATGTTCATGATGATGACCAGCGTGGTACTAATACTGATACTCCAGAAAATAGTGACATGGATGATGATGCCCATGAGGAGTCACCAGTACAAAATACTCCACCATTCATTCCACTCAGGCGGTCTACCAGAGATCGTCATCCTTCTAACATGTATTCTGCTATTGAGTATGTTCTAATAACTGATAGTGGTGAACCTAAATCTTATGCAGAAGCAATGAAAGATGAGCACAAAAAGGAGTGGGTCTATGCCATGCAAGATGAGATGAAATCCTTGTATGAGAATAATACTTTTGAGTTGGTGAAGCTACCTAAGGGAAAACGAGCTTTGAAAAACAGGTGGGCTTATAGAGTGAAGCAAGATGAGCATACTTCACAACCACGGTACAAAGCTAGGTTGGTCGTCAAGGGATTCAGTCAGAGAAAGGGTATTGATTTTGATGAGATCTTTTCTCCAGTTGTTAAGATGACATCAAATTGTGTGGTGCTTGGTTTAGCAGCTAGCCTTGATCTGGAGGTTGAACAAATGGATGTCAAGACAGCTTTTCTGCATGGTGATTTGGACAAAGAAATTTACATGGAGCAACCTGAAGGTTTTCAGGTAAAAGGTAAAGAGGATTATGTTTGTAGACTTCTTAAGAGTCTATATGGTTTGAAGCAGGCACCTCGGCAATGGTATAAAAAGTTCAAGTCATTTATGAAGGAGCAAGGCTACCGTAAGACTATTTCTGATCATTGTGTTTTTATTCAAAAAATTTCAGAAAATGATTTTATCATATTATTGCTTTATGTGGATGACATGCTTATTGTTGGCAAAAATGCTGGAAGAATTTCCCAGTTGAAGCAACAGTTGAGTAAGTCCTTTGCTATGAAGGACTTGGGGCCATTGAAACAGATTCTTGGCATTCGTATTCATCGAGATAGAGCGGCCAAGAAGTTGCATATATCACAAGAGCAGTATATTGAGAAGGTGCTTTGTAGGTTCAACATGGATAAATCTAAAGTTGTTAGTTCTCCTCTTACTACCAACTTTAAGTTAACAGAAAAGGATTCTCCTTCTACAAAGGAAGAAATTACAGAGATGGATGGTGTTCCATATGCCTCAGCAGTAGGAAGTTTGATGTATGCTATGGTATCTACGAGACTTGATATAGCCTTTGCAGTTGGTGTTGTCATTCGTTATCTAACAAATCCAGGTAAGAAGCATTAGGAAGCAGTTAAGTGGATTATGAGATATCTTAGAGGTACTTCCAAATTGGGTTTGACATTTGAGAATGGTAAACCGGTGCTTGTTGGATATACAGATTCTGACTTGGCAGGAGATAGGATTCATTGAAATCCACTTCTGGATATGTAATGACTTTGACAAGGGGAGCGGTCTCATGGCAATCTAGGTTGCAAAAGGGTGTTTCACTTTCTACGGGGGAGGCAGAGTATGTAGCAACAACTGAAGCTTGTAAGGAGTTGTTGCGGTTAAAGCGGTTGAGCTTGGCTTCCCGCAACAACGGTATGTGGTTCTTTGTGATAATCAAGCAGCTATTGACATAGCTAAACATCCTACTTTTCATGCATGAACGAAGCATATCGATATGAGATATCATTGGATTAGAGACGCTCTTGAAGAAGGATTGTTTGAAGTGGAAAAAGTACACACCGATGATAATGGTTCCGATATGTTGACAAAGTCTTTAGCTAAAGGGAAGTTGAAGGTATGTTGTTTAATCGTCGGAATGGCGAACTCTTTCTCATTGTTAGAAAGGGGGAGATTTGTTGGGTTTTAGTTTCTATCTATGAGATTAAAAGTCCAATTGGATTACCTTTGTTTTGGCCCACAAGAAGATAAAAATAAAGGTGCCCTATATATATAAATATAGGAGGATTATAATTAAAAATAAGAGAGAGGAAAAATAGACACAAGAGAGATACAGAGAGAAAATTTGCAGGAATTTTTATGGTTCTGTAAGTGTCCTTCACCGAAAAATTAGCAGCGACTCAGAAATAAGACTTGATAGACAATTCTATCACTACATGATTGAATATCGATGAATCATGAATGGATATCGATGAATCATGAAGTGCTCATGTAATAGTACCAATTGTATTTCATCTATTTCATTTTTTCCAGCCAATGAGACTCATACTGATTTAACTCTGTTCCAATGATAAATAGACTAGAATTTTTAGAAAAAATGTGTAGACATGTACACAAGATCCTTTACTTAGATTTATCCTTTGAATTACAGGTTTAGATGAGATGACAGCAGTTTTAACGTTAAAATACCGGACCATCTTTCTTTTATTTATCCTCAGAAGTGAAATGTCTTTTGTTCTGAGGTCAACGACTAAAATTATTTATTAACGAATGAAGTGTCACTATTTATATGTAAAGATAAGCTCTATGAAAATCATGATAGTTGAAGAGGAATGCGAGAGATACATAATTCTCCACAAAATGACGTAGTAATATGACGTAGTAATGATATTAATATTCTTATCAACCACTTATTCATTATTTTATAAAATTCAACACAGTTTTCAAATACCATCCAGTTTAAAATTTTAAAGAATTATATGAAATTCTAATTGAATATCGGAAATGTTTAAGAATGATTAGATTAAATATGTCAAGATTTAATCTTTTTAAATCTCGATTGAATAACATCAGATTACAATAAATTATTTAAAATTTAAACAATATAATCCTACATTTATAAAATCCATAAAAGTAAGTCACAATCAAATTAAATGAAACCCACTAAATCCTATATAAGATATTATTAACATACAAAAATTTAATATTAAAATATATGTATTAAAAGAATAGCAAATAAGTTAATCCGCACGTTGACGTTAGTTAGAAAATAAGTATATATTAAAAATAAAATTAAAATTCACGCGCTTGCGTGAGTAATATATATTATATTAAAAAAATGATAATAATACCTCTTTTTCAACAAAGAATGTCCGGTTTACTCTTTTCAAATTAGTGGGATTAGTGGACATATTTATCAACTATTTAGAGCATCTCCAAGAGTCTCTTAGCTCACTCCTAAATATATTATAAACAATTAAGCTCTTAGCAAGTTATTACATTGATTTGTGTGTCAACTCCAACAATGCTCTCTATTATGGCTCTTTATTTTATATTTTATTAATATTTCAATTCCACTTGGACAAACAATCAATAGATGAGAGAGAAGAACCACTATTTTACTAATAAAATATTAAGTTAAGAGCTACTAGTTGCTCCTAAAATAGAGGAGAGAGAAGAAGCTCTTAACTTTTTAAAGAGCCTCTAAGAGTCTCTTGGAGCTTGATTTTTATTCTCTCTCCTCATTTTTTGAGTTAAGAACTACAATAGAGAGGCTCTTGGAGATGCTTTTACTCACTTTACAAGTGCGTATGAAGCTCATCATATTCTCTTTAATTGTTAATACCCAAATCTATTGCAAAACAACCCATAAATAAATTAATTATACTTTCCGCATACTAACATACCTCCTACGTACTTTGAAAAATCTAATTTATTCAACCTCATCATGATTCGAAATTCTAATTTATGGACCCTCTTTTATCCCCTAATCATGATTCACAATATATAAATATATTTTATAAAATAATACGTATTCGGGAAAGATGTAATTATATTACGAGAAGAAAGATGTATTTATTAATACGTACTCTAGAAGCACATATCGAGTACAAAATTTAAAAAATAAATTCATGGCATATGTGTATCTAAGATACAAAATTACAGATGTTATATCCTAGTAGATTTCTCCTTCAGAACTTGTGTCATTTTTCACCTCAATGATCAGCCAGAACTCAGAAGGACGTATATCTTTCTTTTGCAAATAACTCAGAAAAAGTCTTAGATGATATTGGTGTTCCAGTTGATGGCTTTCGTGTTAGTAGGTTCATGGAATGGAAAGTAAAAAAGATGATGGATGGATGCAGAATGATGAGATATGGTTATGGGAGAAGCATGGAGAATTTAGCAGTTTTTTCAGTTGTGTGATTATTGATGTATTATTGGAGGGTGGGGCACTCTTTTTTTCCTACTCGAGTTTTTTCCCATTGGGTTTTGCTCTTGTGGGGTTTTTAACGAGGCCTACCTATGTATGGAGTCTTCTTTTCGGATATAGGGGTGATATTGTCTAAACTTCCGGAGGAATCTCTTTCTCATGGTAGTCGTAATTTAGGTTACGACCCATGGATTGGTTAAGCATACCTTTCGGTTAGATGATTAGCTTGTATAGATGAAAAAATGTCTCTTTTTGTATGTCCCTTCCTGATTGTGTATCTTTCTCTTAAATGAAAATTTTTTTCATTTTGAAAAAAAAAAAAAAAGATACACAATTACAAGAGTTTATCGAAAAGACCTAGGATACCCCAAACTTAACATCTTTTCTCCCTCTCTCTCTGTAAGCTACACCTCGTCAGTTGTCTCCCTCCGGTGGTGGTTTATCCACCGGCCGGAGGCCCTTCTTCCTCTTCCCTCCTCTTTCTCCAACCAAGATTTCCTCCATCTTCTCAAATCCCTCTCATTTCTTCCACAAATCGGAATTTTTCCAAAAAATTCGAAAAAACCCATTCGAGTTCTTCTTCAGATCTGTTGCGATTTAAAACTCGAAATATCAAATAAATACATTTCCTAAACTCAAAATCTCCTGTTTAACATCATATCAAAATTTGGTGTCAATCTGAGATCTTTGATTTTTCGAATTGTAGTATGTCTCTCCCTTTGGAGTGGTCTCTCCCTTTAGAGTGTTTTGTAAATGGTAATATGTTTTGGTGTATTTGGTTTTGTTATTTCCGTACTCCGAAAATGTCTCAATTGATATCTCGAGAGATCTGGAAAGGCCGCATCGAAGCTGGGGCAGTGTTGATTATTGCAAGAGCTCACATTTCACAACATGATTGTGTTCATCCTTGGGGAGTTTTTACTTACGGCAAGTCTATAGCTGGTTCCTGGCATGTAGATAGCTGGGGTGCTCCACCTGAACAATGGGCTACCAATGGTTTTTATGTGTTAAGGTCAATTGTAATATTACTGTATTCAGGGATGTTGGTACAATTTGGATTTATTGGGTTGTCTTTGTTTTCATTTTCAGTTAACAGATTTTTTCAGATCTGTAGTGTTATCAAACGATCAGGAAACAAATCAGCTAAGTGTTTTAGCTTGTCTTTGTTTTTCAACCTGATTGTACCACCAGTTGGGGGTATGTCTCGGCTGTGTGTTTGGTCAATTTAATGAAACCTTTTCTCTTTGTGACAAAAAAAAAAGATACACAATTACAGAATGCGTAATAGGTGAATAATTATGGTCACTGATGATCTAGAAAATGTTATTCACGTCAATTTGTCAATTTTTATTAAAATATTAGTATTCTTGACCTTCATCCATTATATTAACTAAAATTAAATACATTAATAATAACGATATTTTCAAAAAAAATTAATTTTTTTATAAGTGTAATGTAACTCAAGCAAGCATTCGCTCTATAAATGTTCAAAAAACCCGAAGTTCGAAATCCGACCCGACCCGATCCACAAAAAAGTCCGGTCCGAAAAAAGCCCAACCCGGGTTGACCATGCCCGAGGGTCTAGATGGGCCTCATATTTTTCATCAAGCCCAGCCCGGCCCGGCCCGGCCCGAAGCCCTAAAAGTCCGGTTAAAAGTCGGGGCTTTTCTAAGATGGGCCTCCTATTTTTCATCAAGCCCGGCCCGGCCCAAAGCCCGGTTAAAAATACGGGCTTTTAAAAAGTCAGGATAAAAGCTTGGGCATTTTAAGAAATCCGGATAAAAGTCCAATTTTTTATAGATAAAATCAAAAAATATATAATAATGTTAATAAATATCAAGAATATTAAATTTAGCAATACAGGGGATGTGAAGGATCACGAAGGTAGGAAGACAATATACAGGACAAACTCTTCTTCCAAGAAGTCTAATTGAGTGTATATGATGTATTTCACGAAATGGTCATATGCGAGGAGATTTATATGGATTACGGTCGCCTTAAATCATAACGCAAATTATTAGTAAAAAGTTCTTGAGTTGGAGTGATGTTTTATGATAAAACAAACATCTATATATATTATAATGCGAGGAGATCGAAAAGCTATCAAAAGCGTTCAAGATATTTTTCTTGAATTTTCATATTTTTGAATTTTTTTATTAAAATTGTTTTCTTACATTAAATAACTCTTAATGACATATTAATTAGTCATTAATTATACCTAATAAAAATATTAAAATTCATTTACACCTATTAAACATATATTAAATTTACTCTATTTAATTTGTTTAAAAATTAGCAAACTTTATTTGAATATTATAGTTATTATTTCAATATTAAATATTAATTATATATACTTAAATTTATTTTTAGGTAAAGTGACGACTAACAATTGTTTATATTACGTTCTTTTTTATTCTCTATTCAAGATCACTATAATTTCTTTTCGGATGATTATAGAGTAGACCACCTATATTTCTCAAGCAATTTTTATTATCAATGATTGTGAAAATCGTAATAAAATATGGAAGTAAAAGATCTTTACTTAATATCTGGAATTGTATACAAACAATATAGACAGATTTTTAATTTTGCGCATGAATAAATTATACATGGGTTATGTTCAAATTGATTAAATTTAACAAACCCAGCCATTTATCGGAAGATAAAATCGATAAAAAAACTACATACCCATTGTTTCATTATATTATGTCGAAATAAATTTATATTCTAATTAAACAAATTCTTACACTATTATTGAATATGTATATTACGAGAGGGGTGTCGGCTTTAAAAAAAGTTATTAACCTTAACTTCTCGATCAATCTTTACTAGGAATCTTAATAAATTATGGAAGTACACATATCTTTACTTAATATCTGAAATTTGTATACAAATAATACAAAGAGATTTTTACTTTTGCACGTGAATAAATTACACATGAGTTATGACCAAACTAATTAAATTGAACAAACCGAACCATTTTATCGGAAGATTAAATCGATAAAAAATTTATACACCTATTGTTTCATTATATTATGTCAAAATAAATTAACATTTAAATTAAATAAATTTTTACACTATTATTGAACATGTTTATTATGAAAGGGGTGTCAGCTTTAAAAAGATGTTATTAATTCATATTCAATATTTGTAACTTTTGATCATAAAAATTACGTTCATATTGTAATTTTTATTTTTAAATGTTTGTGATATTTTTAAAGTTAACAATACTTTAGATATATAATTCAGGGTATTTTTTCAATTAATAATTCCTGTAAATTATTTTTAAATTAATTTTTCAAAAAATTCATAAGAGACCAATCAATTTTTAAGAAAAATAAAAATTAAATTATCTATTTTCAGTATTTTTAAATAGAAATTTATAAACCGCGCGAAGCGCGGATAATTTGCTAGTTATGCTAATAATTTTTTAGTATAAGATTTCGTGGCGTCTCTTCTTATGTATTCTGGATTATAGAAGTTAAGTGGCATAGCTCTTTAGAGGTTGTTTATTTTGTAAGATTTTCCTTTTTTGTATATTAATATATTAGTTTTGCCAAAAAAAGACAAAAATTACATATATAAAAATTTAAAAAAGAAGCCCCAAAAAAACCCGACCCTGCCCGATTCGGTCTGGCTCGAGGACATAAAACGAGCCTCATATTTTAGAAAATGCCCAACCCGATTTTTGAAAAAATCCAATCCGACCGATTCTTAAAAAACCTGAATAAAACCCGGTCCGAAGGACTTTTTGTGCATGTTTCCTCCGCTCCGCGTGAGGCGTGACCGGTGTTAGAAGTTTAGTACATTGCCCACTGACAGCTCCTAGTCGTCGACTCGTCGTAGCTGCTATGTATAAATAAATAAATTACTACTTAATTAAAAGCTCCATACATACACAAGTCCTCTATTTAAATATACCAAATCCTCGTTTATCTCCTTCAGATTCTTTCCCTTCCCCACACAGTAATCCATTTCAGACAGAGAGATAGATAGATTGAGAGAGAGAGATTGAGAGAGACTGAGAGATTAAGAGAGAGAGAGAGAGAGAGAGATTAAGAGAGAGAAGGAAAGAGAGAGATTGAGAGAGAGAGAGAGTAATGAGTCTCCTTGAATGTCCAATCAAAAACTCATTCACATACAACACCACGCTATGTGCTTGTAATCCAGGTTACATATACAACACAACTACAAAAACATGTTCACTATTTCAAGCCGATGTTACCGATTGGGCGCGAATTGATTCCGGTTTCGATAAGCACGATTTCTACTCTTACAAAATTCCCGAAGTGTTTTCGTTGAATGCGATTACTAAGTTTACTCAATCGCAAGCGATTTTACTCGAAACTACGGTCCTTTTGCTCTTGACTTGGTTAATTTTCTGTTTTTTAGCTCGATTTGGTAGTCTTGGTGATGGTAGAACTCCCTGGTTTAAAATTAGGTGGTGGATTAGTCGATTAGATTTCACCTTTGCTACTCGACATTTGCTGGTATATTCCGTAGTCTTATCTGTCCTGCCTTTTTTGCTTGATTGTTCAGCATGTTTTAATTGCGATTTTTAGGTGTATTTGATTTATTCAGCTTAATCTGATTTTTGCTGTTGTAGCTACCACCGCATTGCTTTCTTAGTTGTGATGTATAGTGTAGTAACTAATTTTTTATTTGATTACAGTCTAGCCTTTTCAGCTGCGATTTTGGTTGTGTTAGGCTTAATTGTGTTGTAGACTTTTAGTTGCACATTGCTTAATTACTTCATTACATACCTCTCCTTTGTGATTTTAGGTTGTGTGTTTTTTTTTTCAGTTCTTGATTAAAATCTGATTTTGCTATACCTTATAACACTAGTTATTGCTAAATGTATGGAGCTGTGTAACTAGATGTAATATATTTGTAGGAAAGAATCCAAGAAGGCGTAATTTTCAAGAGTTGCTTTTATATACAATTTCTTTTTGATTGTTAAATACAACTATCCGGAATAAGGTTGATAGCTATCATTAAATGAGCCGGCATTTAAAAAGAATATTACTCTATGTAATTTTGGAATTACTCCTTAAGGAAAATACATTGTGTTTTTTCTCTTTATTTATATGGACATTCACAGGGATTTAAATGAACTAAAACGACTAAAACCACACCATTATAAAATACCCCGAGCTTGAGCTTTTTTTTACGAATAATCCTAGGTTTGAAGCTAAACCAACATTTTTCTTTGTTTGACTTCGAGTTCTTTGCTTGACTTCGAGTTCTTTGCTTGACTTCGAGTTCTCTATAGCAAATCAAGCTGAGCTTGTTCTGAATGAGCGGGAGCCGAGCTTGTTTATAAATAAGTAGGCGGTTTTAATAAATATATACGAGCTTTATAATATTTCTACTAGATGAGCTGAGTTTTGTTAAACAAGTTGGAACACAATTTCTTTGAAGAGCTAGAAATATAAACATATGTTGGTGGTCGAGTTTGAGCTGGTTATTGGTGCAGAATATAAAATAAATAAATTACTTGTTAATTGTTTTATATTATTGTTGAGATATAAATATGCTTTGTAGTTAATAAATATATTGTCAAGTAAGGATTATTTTAGATATGTGGTTGTAGATAAATAATTGGTATTACTAAATAATAAAATAATTTGTTTTCTTATATCTAGGATTTGACTTGTTCTCCAATTTAGGGTATCTATTTAAGCGATTGTAGTCATTATTATTAGCGGAGATGAATACAATGGCTTAATGTTTATTGGATTAATTTGAGGATTTATTTGTGACTATCGATTATCTGTGGATATAGGTTTTTATAACATGTTTTACCCTTTTCCTACCCTCACCATACATCAGCAGCTGTCACTCAATAGCGTAAGATAACTTATTACTATGTATGATTTTTCCTTTCTCTAGGATGACCAGAAGGTAGTTGTGAAGCGTAAAACAGAGCTTGGAGGAACCTTCTCAATTGCAAGTTGGATCCTTTTTATTGGTTTATTTGCTACGTAAGTGATTGATATATACTTTTATGCCAGTTTTAGCAATATATACTTGCAGTTTGGTAGTATGTATGAACTAGATTATTTTGGCTTTTGTATCCAAGTTCATTCCCGTGTCCCCCTTTGTCTGTGGTCAATAAAAATAAATTGCAGACATGAAGTGATCGGAATGCTTATGTTCTTAATTTGCAGGTTGCTCTACCAATTTCTTTCAAAGAGAAGTATCGAGGTGCATAACTTGAGAGCAACAAATTCCCCCGATTTGGCTTCCTTCAACAATGATATGGAATTCAATATAACAACAATTTCTAGTATGAGTTGTTCACATTTGCTCGGCATTGGTAATTTAGTTACCGGGAGTCCAGGCTTCATTGCCCAAAGGGTTGCGCCGGTGTCAACTTTTGCGAACTATACTTGTCATAACTCAACCATGGGACCAACTATAGTTTTTAAATGCATCAAGTGTCAGCTTATTCAAGACTACACGTTTATCTCGTGGCATTTCTCTGATCTTCCAAATGACCCAGCAAGTGCTGTTGGATTCCAGTTTAATCTCACCATGACAGATCATGCCAGTAAAAGACGTATGAGTTTAGTCAGTGGAACATTAAAGAATGGAAGCAATATGGATAATAAACCAATAACATACAGAGGAGTTGATCCAAATATATTGAAATTTAATTTGTTTCCGAGGATATACCGTAATTTGCATGATCTGAAACTCATCCAACCTCTTTTCCATGACTTTCTTCCTGGTTCGTATATCAGCGAGATAAATCCGCTCAAGGACTCCCTTCAAACCTCTACCGCTGGAGTGGTAAATGTCACAATTTCTATCAATTTTCTCTCTGCTTATGTCGTGGAGATCGATGATGAAAAAATCATGGGGCCTGGTAAGCAACTTCATTCTAGCTGTTAAGTTTTATTGGTTTGTGTAAATTTAGTAAAATAAATTTCTCGATTTGGTTTATTCTCCTATTTATTCTGCTAGGCCCTTGTATGGATCAATTTTCTGGCATTAAATTGTCTAATGAAATTGAGGCTAGTGAAGCTCCTATCTGTTCAATTTATATTTTGTTAAAATTTGATGGCACATAAAATTATGATTATGAATCAATTGTGAGGGAAGATGCTTGTGTACTACGTTACCCTGGTTGAAATACATGATTAAAAAAAATTCAAAGCTTATAGTGTAGTGAAAAGTTCCAGAAGTGGTTATAATTATTTAACTGGTGGTTAAGTAGATATTTTTTGGTTTAATGGTTTCCGGGAATCTTTTAAGCTTCCAATGTGGTTTTATAATTTATTTTATAAATTTTCCTTTTCAAGTGAATTTGATTTTACTTCAACACTCAAAAAATTAAAAATGGTAGAGTGTAGAGTAGTAAAAATGAGTCCATAGTATACGATATTTGACAGTGATTCAGTAGATATTCCCAAGCCACTCTAGCAACTAAGCTCTTAAAAATTAAGTACTGATGCAAAATCCCTGCCTTGTGTGAAGAAACCTTACACAAATACTACAGTGGTCTGGGGGGTTTTAAATTCATTTACTAGTCTATTTGCATAGCACGGATTCATACTTCTTTGTTCTCACATTTAATATTGTTGCTCTAGAGTCGTCCCTTGCAATTACATTTGGATAAAAACTGGCTCTAATATTATTTTCTTTTCTCAAAAATGCAGTGAGCTTCCTTGCAGATCTTGGGGGCCTTTATTGCATTAGTGTCGGCATTTTTTTCTACTTATTGGTGCAAGTATGGTTTATCATATCTTCAATTTAATGCACATTTGTCCCTCTCCCTTTCCTTTTATTTTGATTGTCACCTTGTTATTTTCTACTCTTATATTTACATCTTGAATAAGTGTGTGTAATAGTTTATGTAGCAAAACTATATATTTCTCCGCTAGTTTTGCAGATTTACATTTCATCGCAATAATTCCGAGCACATTTGAGTGTATATATCTTGGTAATTGTGTTGAGGACTGGGGAGGAAATTACATATTTTTTATATCATATTAAATATTACTAGTGATTCAGATAAATTTCATGTAATTATTTAAGTAGATACTTGGAAAAAAGTAATATGATAGCTTGAATGTTTGAATATTAGTATGGAATGATGTTAATATAATGACAAAGAGAAACTGGAATTGAATAATTTGGTGAAAGATTAACAGGAAAATTTTAATCTAGTTTACGCAATTGCAGAAATGCATTATCGTAGGATCCCGATCCTCAACGTAACCTTGATGGTCAACCGTAATCAAATAAGAGAACTATCAATAACCAAATCTTTACTGGAATACTGGAGATTAGCCAACTAGCCCCATAAAAAAATTTACTTTCATATATGAGTTGAATCTATATGGTTTCTATCTTCTTTTGTATTATGTTCAGGATTTTTGTTTTTTTAAAAGCGATTGATGTAATCTAGTCAGCCAAAGTGTGTTGTCCATTCGGCGAGTATTATTGATCTGAGGTTGTTATGTTTTTGTTTGTGTCCCTAATTAGTTCTTTTGACTTCCTTGTTATTTGTTGTATATTTGTGCTCACTACTTGTCTATTCAAGTAGATCAGTTGGTTCATAAGAAGGGTTTGCATCACAGAAGTCTTGGGCTGTGCATTCTTTTCAAATATAATTATTTACTTATGTTCAGAACAGAAAATGCTATCAACATTTCAAGTGTTTTCTTGTTTTTTGACTATAATAGCAATATTTTTTTTTTCTTTTTTAATGATAGTTTTATATTCTATGCTAATTGTTAGATATTGGTGCCCGCTAAAGTTATCTTTTATTCTCCTGCATTCTCTGATTGTTCGAACTTTTGTTTGTAGTGTGAATACAGAGTCAAGAAGCTCCGCAACGAGGATAGTGTAATGAGAAATATCAGAAGTCGACAGAAAGCTAAAAAAAACTGGAACAAAGTAAGCTCTCTACTATGTCGGACATAGTATGTCCAACATGTAACTATTCTATTTTAATTAAGTGTTAAGGAAATGAATCCTGTTTCCTTTTTTGTCATGTAGTTGAGAAAATATGTGAAATACACATGGAACTGTAGCTCATTGGATGACAACTATAAAAGTCTGGACACAGACATTTGTTGCACTGGGATGAAGATGAATTCTTCTCATAAAGAAAAATTGTCACAAAAGCAAAGGCTCCCTATCAAAATGGACACAATTAGCTTCAATAGAAAAGTCACCTTACCCAGTGAAAAGGTAATGATTTGCTATACATACCACACCATTATATGTGCCATATTGCCTAAATTTTATGTTCCTTTGGAACTATTCGGCTAATACGTACTGATAAACAATGATTTTAAAGAATAAGGATAAAACAAAGGTTTAGAAATCTTTTATTACAACCGCTAGTTTATGGACAATATTTTCAATTATGTAAATTATCTAACTGATACATTTATCATGGTCATATGGTAAACTTGTAGATTCCACATCCTATTCATTTAGATTTAGATACTCTTTGTGTTGTTCGGGATTTGAGGCCTAGTTTTGACTTACTGAGATTTGAACAGGCTTGGAGGAGGGACTTGGTAAATTCAACCCGTTAAAAGTAGCAGTCATAATGTAAATAAGCTAGTCTTCGGAAATATAAGGCACATAAGTTACACGTGAGTGTGTAGTTCTCACATACCAGCATTATAATTTTGGTTCTTAGGTTAGAAATTTGTAATTTGGATAGCTGGATGACTCGGTTTTGAACAGAAAGATAACATTGAGCACTATGACTTAGTCCTATGTGTTTCAAGTAAACACTTTGTTTCTCGTAAGTTTCTGTATCTTAATTTTCCAACCCTATTTAATCTCCATCTACTTTCCTAGAAACTACCTAATCATCAGTATGTTGTTATGTTGGATAATCTCGAATAAATTAGAACTGATAGGTAACATGTAGAAACTCTACAAGAAGTGAAAATAGCTGATAACAACTAAAGGTTCACAACATTTTTACATGAGCACCTAGAATGTAAAACAAAAGTGCAGCCACCTAGCAGTTCGAGACGTATTAGAACAAAAGTATAGAAAAACAAAAATTCCTTTTTTTTTAAGGTGCATGATTAATATTTTATTCTCGTGACCTTCAGATTCAGAGGACGGAGGTGCATCGGAATGGCAGAGCTGATAAAATTTGTGCAGCTGGTGGTAGTACCCTTCCTCCACCACCTTTATTAGGTATCTAATAGCTCTCTAGTATCTTTCTCAAGTTCTACATTTTTTTTTTCTCTTTCTGCATGTCAGTTGGTACTTAAAGGAAAGCAGATATTGTGATTAATATGAAAACATCCGTTGTGGGGCTTAATGACAATTTTGCCCTGTTGTTTATGCACATGAATGCGTAGAAGCCCATCATCTAAACACATATCATTTAAACCCTAAACAGATAAGTATAGAGATTGACCCTCTGTTTAGTCACAGTGTGTTTAAATCGTATAGTTGAAGTTTGAAGTTTAAACAGTGATTTTCATGTCAGTGTTCAATGTATTTCCGCGTGTGAATTTGGAGGTCCATATTGTCATTTAAACTCATTATAGCTGAAAAACATCTTAATTGTGTGCATCGTTTTTACAACTTAACATTAGAAGCTTGCATTTGAGGTGATTCTTTGAAAAGAAAGCTAAAAATTGCATTTTGCTACTTGCATCATTATTTATTTGGTTATTTGTTTCTAAATACCCTTGATGCTTTTCTTGGCAGAATATAAAGCTGGTTCTGACGTAAGCCTAACCGAAATCCAAAAGCATCTTCAAGTTATGTATGAATACAATGTGAAACTAAGAGAGAATATGGACATTGCACAGTCTATGATCAATGATTTAACATCAAAAACTTCACCTCGGGACCTGGATAAATGTACGACATAGCATGATTTATGTGGGTAAAGCTTCGTCAGCTGAAATATATGACATATTGTGCAGTGGAGAACCCATAGAAATTTGTTGGAAGATTTGGTTTCTTTGGCTGGAATTTCTTTACATCAATTTCCGCAAGGAAATTTAGGCTCGAGGATGGACTTCTGTGACAGCCTATGGTCTTCATTTTACTTGCATACCTTCCATAGTTGGTTTATCCTTTGTACTGCGCTTGGAGGGTTTAGTGTGAGTTTCGGATTTGGGAGGTTTTTATTGATTTCTTGTACATATTGGTTTATTGGGGTTTAGTAGAACGTTGTGTAGTATATACAGTAACTGTTTGTTGTTTTAGTTGAGACTCGAGATAGTGAATTGATGAGTGCCTCAACATGGACTAAGACTTGGGGCTCTTTCGATAACAGCTGATGAGTGCAGGTAGCTCATTAGGTAGAGCTATTGTTATTAGTTGCTAAAACCAATCGTGGACAGCTCGAACTGTAGTTAGCTTCTGAAAATGTTTTATGACTTGCTTGTGATCGGGTTTCAGTGTCTTGAGCTTCTGAAAATGTTATATGATTGTTTATGGATAAACAATCATCATCTTCATTCCTTCCTTTATTCTTTTGCCGTCAAATCCAAGGAGAGCTTAAACCCACACATTTCAGAAGGAATTGTATTACTCTATCTGACTCATTTTGCATTCATTCTTTAGGTAACTGCAAGGACCCGACATTTGGTGATATCGTCTACTTCGATACACCCCGTGTTAGTGTTGAACAGGTGCAACTTCGCCGGTGGATCGTTAAAGACTACTCGATCTAAGCTTTCTGGTGCCTGGAAAGATCTTTTTTTTTTCGATAAACAGTGCCTGGAAAGATGGGTGGTAAGGGGAGCTTTGTAAATTATCTCTTTAATGGGTGATGCCCAGCTTTAATATGCTCCAAGGCCTAACTTGAGCTCTTCTAGCATAAATTTCCAAGTGTGATGCGATAATGTTTTTTTTCCTCTCCTATAAATTATGAGAAATGTTATAATTTTCAAAAATCGATTTTAAATGTTGGATTGTTACAATATTATTGCTATTTTTTCATACCGGAAAGTTAGATCCATATATATAACATAAATTAACGACAAAGCTTTACCTAACTGTAGTTCCGTATTAGTACATTTTCTCGGACGAAGTTGACAAATAACAACCAAATTTCAATACCAAAATACATACATGTGATACACGACATCAAAATAATTATCCACTGAGCATCTCCTGGAATGGTTGACTAAATCAGAAAAAATATTGATTATGTAAAATTTGTTGAGACTATAAGAAGTTGTGCTCCAATGGTATATTAGCTATAATGTTGTATATATTGTAACTATAATATGTTATTATTATTTTACGTTGTTATTAATAGAATCTATTTTTTTTAAGGTAATAGATCATGTAAAATCTTCTTTACAGGGTTGGCCAAATATAACCAACGAAAAGAAATTATGTAAATTTTTTGCTAACAGTTGAAGTGATGTTTTTTTACATAATTTCTATAAATTTTATTTTTGATAATATATTTATAATTTTAATTAAGGATCTTTTCCATTAGAGATGCTTTAAAATTTGTAACTTTAAATTACTAATAATTCGGATAAGCCGACCCTTAGATTTGGCATTCTCTGCTGTCTTTATCATATCATATCATTATTTGTGTGTACTGCCGTCCATATCCATATACATGTTCTTATCTATTCACATATTCTCCTAGTTCGAATCTCGACATTTTTGTAAGTTAATTAAAATCTCGATCTCATCAATTTAAAATATTCATATTTAAATACATATTATTCCTCATTCATTCTCTATCAATTTTTTAATTCTGTTAATCAAAATCTTGATCTTATCAATTTAAAATATTCACATCTAAATACATATTAATCCTCGTCCATTCTCTACCAATAATTTAATTCTATTTCTCTACAAACTTTCTAATCTATAAATTCCCAACATTTTCGAGATTTAACAACATCGAAATTTTATATTTATTCACTTGTAATTCATCGTATTATTCATCATATATTCTGTAATTTACGAAAAAATGATTTGTTTTTGAACACAAACCGAATATTAACTGCAGACATATGCATATTATTGGGCTGAGTTTTGACACTCATTTCCATCCAATCAACACATTCATATAAACATAAGTGATTACATACACACATCAAGATTGATTGATGGCAGTGTTTCTATACCATGTAGTGGGAGATCTAACAGTAGGAAAGCCGGAGCTGGTAGAGTTTTCCGACACGGAGACGGTGGAGGCAGCCATAAAAGCCATCGGAGAATCAACAGAAGGTGGCATAGCAGTGTGGAAACAGAGGAAACGATCTGTTATAGAAAATGCTGATTTAAGACAGAACAGATTTGTTGGGATACTAAACTCACTTGATATTGTTGCTTTTTTAGCACGCCAAGAATCTTTGTCTGATCAACACAAGGCTTTGCAAACTCCTGTTTCGCAAGTTGTTGTTCCCAATAATACCTTGCTTAAACAACTTGATCCTGCCACTAGGTAAATCATCTTTCGGGATAAATATCAATGTCATCACTCGTTTCATCCAAATATATTATTGACTTGTTCATCGTATTTAGTGTTCGTATTATATGTATAGAATTACGGTATTGAAATGAGAACCGAGAGAACTGGTGATTTGGATGCAAGTC
The DNA here is from genome assembly GCA_036435485.1 of Saposhnikovia divaricata. Lineage (NCBI taxonomy): Eukaryota > Viridiplantae > Streptophyta > Magnoliopsida > Apiales > Apiaceae > Saposhnikovia > Saposhnikovia divaricata. The sequence goes on from CM071599.1 coordinate 214,797,875, forward strand.
GGTAGTGATTTGTGTTGAGATTGTGATTATTGATTTACATACAAATTACCATTTTCGGGTATACAAATCACTAGTTGTCGTAGTTCTTATTTGAGCACTTGTCTATATAAAAAAAAAAAATTGTGTTATGAACAATTGCATTGTGATGTTGAATTTATATACAGATTTTGAATTTGTGTATCTAGTAATAGTGTTAGAGGTCAACTTGCCAATGCCAAATACAGTAATTGATGTTTGCTGTGGGATTCAATGATACAAAGTGAAATCTTGTGGTCAGTGTTTGTTTACTTTTTTAGAATACAATCAATTTAAATACATTTGAAGCTATTATCTCTACCAATGTAAAAATATAAACTGGTGCAGTCACTGAAATAATATTAGAACTATCTGAACAAGTAAATCTATTAATATCCAGGGTAAGGTTTCAAATTGTTTACAATTGCAGTGCAGGGGAATGCTTATCCTGTTACTTACATATATAACTGATTGCTCCTATATTAGTATCCTTTCTTGGCAACTTCCTTCAATTACGATTTTACTCTACCATCTAGATAGCTTACCATAGATGCCCAATTATGACAATTTCCTGGTGTCCTCTCCTATTTAGGCACTTGCATTAACTTCTTGAAACAAGTATTCTAATGGAAATGGTTGACAAATTGCTAAATTTATCCTGTGAAGCTGCATAGAAGTATGACTTAATTTAGCCTAATAACTGTCCTTGAGCTAAAAGGAGAAAAAAGAAGTAGTTTGTGGTATGAATTGTGAAGGTAATTTGGAGCAACTTGGCTGTTAAGTGAAACACTAATGTGCAAAAGGGATAGGTATGTGCGGATAAATGGGATGTCTGCTACTTTTCTAGATATAGCAAGAGTGCAAGACTCTTTGATATAACATGGTAATTGTGGGTGGTGTGATGTTGGACTTCATTCATGTGAGTGTAAAGCATCGCAACAATGTAGAGAATATTTATGTGTTAGTAGCTATGTGTAAGATAAGTTTTTGGATTGATGATGGCAGTATCTTTTAAAACCCTCCTACAACACTACCTAAGTGAACATACTCTTCCTCTCTGATCATTATCTTCTAAACTCTCCTAAATCTTCAATAGATGTAGAGATAATTATATGATTATGTAAGGTATAGCTCCAGTAAAGAATCCTGAGAACAAGGCTATTATATCTGGCCTCTTGAGTAGATCTATATGTTTCGTGTTAGTTCTCCTACCTCTGTTCTTTTGTTTTTGGGTTTTACATGATATGGAGTTCTGTAGTAAAATGGACTAATGTATCTTTACAGCATTGTAGGTAGATGACACACACATGTATGAAGTTCTGTGTATGTAATATGTATGACATCTATGTGTGTTTATGTGAAAATTTCTTTTGCTAAGTTGTGTTCATGTATGTTGTGTGTATACAACAAGTATGTACTCACAATCTTTGACAGTCTATGCTTAAATTATGGATAATTGAAGACAATAACAGAAACTAGGGTGTATGTCTTGATGCTAAAAAGAAGTGAAGTGGGCACACACATGTCCATGCTGGTTTTTTTGAAAATTAGAGCCATATATGCTTTTGTTATTATTTCATGCTCTGTTTTTTACTCTATTAAATTAAAATTAGGACTGTAATGCTCGAAACTAGAAAGAGTTAGAGAAACATAAACTTCTAATGTACTAATTGCTCTTTCCTTAAGTCCAGCACAAATCTAAGGTTTTATACTTATTGTTTCAATGCTAGATTAATAGATGCACTCGAGATGATGAAGCAAGGTGTTCGACGTCTCCTTGTTCCTAAAAGTATAGGATGGAGAGGCATGAGCAAGCGATTTTCCATTTTATATAATGGCAAGTGGCTGAAGAACGTTGACAGTTCTAGCGGCAACAATATCAACTCTGTTGCGAATGCACGCCCATCCTCTTCCACAACCATTATCAGAGACAAGTTTTGTTGCCTGTCCAGAGAGGATGTAATTTGTTTTCTTATTGGCTGCCTTGGTGCCCTAGCACCACTTCCTCTCTCCTCCATAGACTCTGTTGGAGCCGTAAATCTTAATTATTGTTCCATTGAGGCATCTGTCCCAGCAATTGAAGCCATCAGAAAAGTTCCACATGATCCAAGTGCAGTGGCAGTTGTGGAGTCAACACCAGATGGTGAATATATGATTATCGGAGATATATCATCTACAAAACTTTGGAAATGTGATTACTTAGCTGCAGCATGGGCACTTGCAAATCTCTCTGCAGGACAGTTTGTGATGGGGGTCGAGGATAATGCCTCAAGATTGCTTCCCGATTTTTCTGTTGATCAAATAGCCAAGGATGCAAACGGTAGTAGTAACAGGGGTCCAGTAAAGCAGAGGAAATTCAGCAGTAGGAGTATTGGCTTCTTTAGCAACTCAAGCCCAAGTTTCGGTGTAGGTAGGAATATGTATCGAGGAAGAAGTGCTCCGTTAACATGTAAAGTTACGAGTTCATTGGCAGCAGTTATGGCGCAAATGTTATCTCACAGAACAACCCATGTGTGGGTGACCGAGGCACAAAACGAGGATGTTTTGGTGGGGGTGGTGAGTTATGGTGACATCTTAGCTGCTGTCACCAAACAACCTCCTGCAGCTATACCTGAAACTCAGTTATCCTAATAGAAAACCCAATTTCAAGGCCTTTCTCAGTGTTTGTTACATTCAGATGATGTATTGTTCAAGATGTTTATACATTTTCAGTATATTTCAGCATATAATAAAACTATTTATGTCTGGCTTCTTGTATCATATTTGATTCAAACTTGTAGAATTAGCTGGCCAGGCCAGTTTGATGGTTTGTTCTTTATTCTTCTTAGATCAGTTTTCAAATTTGTCATATATAAAATATTTTACAAAAAAGTCTTTTTGACTATACTCCGAAAATATTGTTAAAATTACCATAAGGATGTACAGATTAATAATGGAATCCAAAATTGTTTTCAAAGACCAAGTATCATGTTTAATTCATGGAGTTATAGGCCTTGTTTGGTAAGCAATAGTAGTTTATTTATGAAAAACAAGTATCATGTTTAATTCATGGAGTCATAGGTCCTATTTGGTAAGCGATATCAGTTTATTTATGAAAACCTGGTAAAACTGTTTGGTAAATTTTAAAAGTAGCTTTTCTGAAAAAAATATTGCCTTTCAGTTTTACAAGAAGCATTTACTAATTTCAACATCAAAACTTACCAAAACATTATTTTATATAAATTATGCCCAAAATATGCATATATGAAAAAATATTACCAAAACAGTTATCTGATTTTCGCAATCTTACTTTTTTTAACAGCACTTTTTTTAATAGCACATCAGTTTTGAGGTTAATCACTTATTATGTATGGAATGATTTTGAAAATTCTAGTATTTTTCTTAAAACAATATCAAAATGAAAAAATTAAAATTAAGATGAACTAAATAAGCATTACTATATAGTACCGAAATTAATTAAGATATATTAAAAACAATGCCCTTAAGAAAAAATATGAATGTTCATTATATTTATTTTTAAAGAAGATATATTTCTGTAGAGAAAAGTTCTAATCGTTCGTTTCGTTAGAAATCTTGAAGATCATATATATTTCGCATTTAAAATATTACAAAATTTATTATTTTACAAGGCGTGTTAAATAAAAATTACTATTTTATGCAAAATTTACAAAATCATATATGGTACGCAAGCAAAACATGTATGTTTTGAAAAATTCTGCAAATATAACAAGATTTGCAAAACAATTCATTTTACAATCATGATTTTCAAGATTTTTAGAAAAATAATAATATACATAAAATATGTTTATCTGAACTTAACTCTATTTCAATAATTGGGAAGATAACATAGAAACGGTTATGAAAGAAATGGAAAGATAATCTTTGACTCTTTGCAGGAAAATTGCAAAGGATGAAAAATCTTTAGGTCAAAATTAAAAATGACCAAAACCTCAGGAAGCAAGCACATAGATATGAACGGCGAGCCAGAAACATGTAGCGACCAAGAAACATATAGTGAACCAGAATCATATAGCCATAGTTTGTCATTGGTATGTACACATTCATGTGTATTTATGTGTTAATGTGCATGCATTGTTTTTTATTTTATATTGATTATTATATGTATGTCTCATCTGCAGAATTCACGTTAATTTGATCAATAACATTAATCATAGCCAGAGTTTTCGAAAAGTAGGGTATGATCCTGTCAAATAAAAATTTTGTGTTGTTAAAATGAAACATAAAGCATGTTAGCCAATTTTGCCTTACTTTGCCCTCTGTTGGAATTTAATCTGTTATATAAAGACACCATCGTTTTTAAAAAACTTAATCTTAGGCTAAAGGATCATTTCGGAGCTTACCAATTAATAATCGTTCTTGAAAAGTTAATCGAATGCTAGATGATCATTTCGGAGCTTCTGCTTACCAATTCATTCTACTAGAATTCTAGCATTGTAGGCTAGTGAATACTCCTCTTCCTCTTGATAACAAGAGGTCAAATGTTTGATCATTAGTTGATGCATGTGTGGTTAAGTGTTACAGTTAAGGCCCCTCCAAAACCTTTTTTCCCCTTAAAATAGTGTTTTTTACTGGTGAAATTTCAGCCCGGAGCAGGTGCTGATTCATTCAGAAAACATAGATTAGGGCTTTATTTGTTGGAAGTTTAAAAGGTTAAGGGTTCAAAACTTATAAAGTTTACATAGTTTAGGATGCATAATGGTTTATAGCTTTTAATTTGGATGCCACGAGCTGTTGATTAAACCATCCGATTACCGTGTCATGTAACAGGGTAGTTTTCAATGAGCTCAGTGTCTTATTAACTAATGTGTAATACTTTCCTCTCATATATATTTACACAGTTTCCAGTTTTCATGTTAATCAATAGCATTGTATTGCGTAATTATTTGTATCCTCTATTTATAATCAAACCTACTTTCCAAGGTGTTTTGGAATTTTGTGGCATTGTGTACAGAGGAATTCTTGTTATGGCCTTACAATGACTGTTCTTCTAGGTTTCTGTTTTGACAAATCCAACTCATAGGAGATCATGTTTCTGCGCGGTCTTTCCTGCACTGTCTATGCTCGGTCTAGTATTCTTCTTCTTGGGGAGTTCATTCATAACGCGAGATGATAAACTGGTAGTTACACATTGCAAACATATATCTATTTTAGCAATTGCAAGTCATGTTCTCAACATTTGCACTGTGTATTTCATCTTAAACATTACTACAAATAAATGGAAAAAGATGGAGGCAGATACATAGTGCCTTCCCCGCCCCCTCCCTTTAAAGAACATCAGTAAGTTTGCATTAGTTCATCTGGAGTAAGGATGTTACTGTATGTAACTTGTATACATTTATCCTGATGCTTGCAGTAGGTGTCTATTTCTGCGAGCACCACATAATCCATGTTTCTGAACCGTAGGCTCCTTAATAAAATTAAATTTATTGGAAATTGTGATCAGAAAAGATTATAGAAATACAAATGTAGTAGCTTAAAGTAACAAGCATTCTGGGTACTGACTAATTTCTTTCGAAGTGTACGTATGAACTATCAGCATATTATCTTACAACCGAAGGTTATATTATCTTTGAACTTTTAATTAATAATCTAATTTGAACATGAGAAGAAGTCGCGTGTTCAGCAGTTTGTTGTGACAAGAAGACTAACAATAATAATTACAAGTAGGAGTGCCACATCTTCAAATAGATGTTGTCGTCTAAGCATCAAAAGTTTATTTTATATGTCTTACTACATTATAAGCATAGAATATTCTCACAGTTCTGTAAGCCTGACCTATTTTTTTTTACTGCTCTGATAATTATTTTGCGACTACATGTGCAGAAATGGTTAACATGGAGCGTTCAAAAAACTTTCCAAAGTTCAGCTAGTATATGCGAGGTTTGTTTCCTACCTTGCATGATTATTTCTTGAATGACCTCTTGTCCTCCTAAACTTGCATGATTTTTCCAGTTTTCTTGTTTATTATTTTCCTTTCTTGCAACTGGCCATTTCCATTGGCTATTGAAGTCTTCTCTATGCATGATCTCACTATAAATCCCCCCACCCTCTCCAACAAAAAATAAATTAGCTGATTTAGGCTAATCCTTTTATGAGTGCAGCTGAACTTATATATTAAATTCAGAGTGAATCTAGAATGGCTTTTTACTATGATATGCTTTATCTGTTTTAGAATCAATGCAGGCGTCCTGGAAGTGAGACATTACCTAAAGGTATTGTTTCAGAGACCTCCAATTTTGAAAGACGTCCATTATGGGGATTACCAAAGGTACTGTTCTCTGTAATTTGAATGTCACAGCAATGAAAAATATGACTTCTTTCAGGTATATCTCATGTGTGGATATCCTGATATGAACTATCTTTAGGACATTGACTTGTATGTCTAAGTAACTTAATATTAATTCACTGTGTTCTTTTTTGTACTTTATTGTGCTGGAATCTTTAATCTTCTTGTCTCTTTCTTTGTTTCGTTTATTTGAAAGGCTTTCAGATTTCTCCGAGTAATCACTTATGGATGAGCCTTGAGAGAATTCTGACTTATTTAGGGATAAATCTAAGTAGACTTGGTTGAACGTAACCTTGAGTATTAGTAAAACGACGGAGTAGCTTTCAGGTTGGTAAATGTTTAGGAATCTTGTTTTGGCAATTTTTCGATATGAGTCCGTAAACCTTTAATAGTCTCATGGTGGATTCTTAATTCGAGAATTCCAGCAACTCTTTATCTGTCTTTCTCATGAATCTTGGTAACTTAATATTCTAATTCTTTGATTTTTTAATTTTCTTGTATCTGGTTATTTCCTCCTTAGTTCCTCGAAGATGTTTCATGGATTACTGATATCTCAGTTCACTAACTTAAAAGAAAAGTGAAATCCAATCACAATGGTACTATTATACGAGCTGAAACCTGCTAGATGTAACTCCATGTGGAACTCAGGGGTAGACAGAACTAAGTCACAAAAAGAGGATATTGAGAAGCATTTTTTGGGATTAGATGCAGAGGAGATAGATGGGAAATATATCCAAAATAAAAAAATGATTGGAAAAAGAAGTGAAAAATGCGGAGTGATTAAGCAGCACCCATCTTCCATTGAAGATCAATATTAGTATTAATATTTTACTTGAATTGATACTACTTAATTGAACCTGTATATCCAAACAATAACTCCGTATTTTTTATATCCTTATTTCACTGTAACTTTGCATATGGGGAAACTTGACACATCTTAATCTCTATATGACAGTAAGTGATACTTCAATGCGAAATATTTCTTGATCTTGGTCTGTATTAATCATATGCATAAAATTTTCATTTACAGTCATTAATCTTGCAAATTGTTTTGCAGAACACACCAGCTAGTAACTTGTTTTCAGTCGCTGTCGGAACAAAACAGAAGGAAATGGTAGATAAAATGGTCAGAAAGGTCAGTCTTATAACTTTGTTAGATTTGTTGAACTGTTAAAGCAAGTATTATATGATCCATTCCAATTGCAGTTTCTGGCAAGTAAGTTTGTAGTCATGCTTTTCCATTATGACGGAATTGTTGATGAATGGAAGGAGTTTGATTGGAGTAATGATGTTATACATGTTTCAGCAATCAATCAAACCAAATGGTAGGGACGGGTCACAGATTATCATATGTGTTGGAACTATGTGGGAAATTATTAGCTCCCTAGTTGATAACTATCCTTATCATCCCTAGTGACATATATCAGGTGGTTTGCAAAAAGATTCTTGCATCCGGACGTTGTTGCAGATTATAGTTACATATTTCTCTGGGATGAAGACCTTGGAGTTGAAAATTTTGATCCTGAGAGGTAAAGAAACTAAATTAAATAAGAATGCATGGGAATGACAATTTGTTTTCTGAGAAAAAATTAATTCATTCAGGAGTATCTGTTTAAATCTTCTTATAATTATGAAAACTGTTCTAGGGACCTGTAGCTGTATTATATATGTTAGCTTCCAGAGAACTACAAGCTTATAAGTACAGTTCAGCCTTAAAGTCAAATTTATTCACTCTTGCAATAATCTTGCAATAAACTATAGGACTCGTTAGTGTGCTTACTATAGTGACCTTGGAACTGTACTTATGCAAGCTAAAATAAAGAAATAACAGTATCTGGAACTACTAAGAAGCAACATGGATTGCCACTTTTTATGTATAAGATGCCTAATAAGATGTTTTAGTTTGAATTGATTTACTTCCATGGGTAGCAAGTTTGCAACAAATTTATTGTATTAGATATTTTAGATTCAGATCCCAAGTTTTAGGTAACAATTAGATCCATTATCTTTGAAGATTCCATCCATCAAAATATAGTATGTTACTCTTATATATAACCTATGATCATAATTCTACAGGCGCATTACTCTATTCGGCATATTTCCATCATAATTATATTTCATTATATTTTTTAGGCTTGGGGATTTGGCACAATCAAAACATTACACATCACCATTTACTAACATGTTTCTTTAACATCTTATATGTCACATAGTCAGATTATGAAATCCCACTTTCCATGACAATAGTGCAGAAACATTTTACGTACATATCCTCTAGTTGTTAGAGTCTTGGTCTGTAAAATTGTACATTCATTCGCTCCATACAAAATGAGATTAAGGACCAAGAAGCTAGTTACATCACTTAATTTTCAGGAGTCTGTAATATTGTCTTGGAGAAGATGTATGATTTCAAGAAAGATATGTCATTGTGAATCACTTAATTAGCATGACCATGTCGCCAAACTTGACATTTGAAAACTTTACCGGTACTCCTATATGCTTTAATTTTTTTCTGCGCTCGACTAGTGAATCATGCTCTGTTTCTGGTACAGTCTTATGCTTAAGTGTAGATATTACAATTTTCACTGTAAATTGGTGTCCAATATAAAAAAAAACATAAAAATCAATGCTCCTTTTTGTTTAAACGTTTTGCATGAGTTGGACTTATTTCTAAAATAAATTGTTGAAGCCTTTGTATAAACTATAAACAAATAAGCAAGATAAATGAACTATCAAACTCACTAATTCATTTGGATATCATAACACAAACAGAAACATAACTCATAGAAAGCCGGAAAAATAACTATATATGGCCCACCCAGGCACCCAGCCTTCCCCTCCACGGAAATTATTGGTATTCATGTGGTTGTAATTCCAAATTCCGCACTAAGGAAATGTGTGTTTCATCTCACATATTGACAAGCATGACACCAAGTACCAATATGGGATTTTTATCATAGAAATTGGTTTGGTAGATCATGAAATATACGTTCTTTTATATTTGCAGATATCTATCAATTATAACAAAGGAAGGTCTTGAGATTTCACAGCCTGCACTTGATCCAAAGAAATCTGAGGTCCACCATCAGATCACTGCACGTGGAAGAAGATCAGATGTCCACAGGTTCTTTAACGTCACTCTATTTTTCTAATTCTATAAATGATTATTTTACAGCACCGTATCTTTTGTTCATTTGACGGTAAGTAAATTTATTCACAAATTGTGAAAGAGGAGTATTTCATTATAGCTAGTCTATGTTGATTTATGACCACTTCGTATGATTCATTGTCATGCATTCTGAAACGAGCATAAAGAAATATTTTCCTGTATTTAAGAAAATACTTGGTGAAACTTTGGCCGTCTTTGTGGACTGTACACACACACATATAAATTTATTATTATGCAATATAAGAATGGAATGCACATTAATTTCATTTTTCATTAGTTTTATCTTCGGTACAGATATCATCCCGATTTTTTCAGATGAGCAACTTTTTGTTCCTCTGTTTGGTTTCACCTTTTGAGGTGTCTGTTATACCCAAGTAGCTTGTACTAACTATATATATACATTTATGTTTGTAGGAGGATACACAGGCCTGGTGACAATAAGTCCAGATGTGATGAGAAAAGTACCAAGCCTCCATGCACCGGGTAAAAACTTTGGCCATTTATCTTTGATTACCTAACTATAATTTAAAAGCTATATATTTTTTCTTTTGAATTAATAAAATTTATTTGTTTACTCTCATAGGTTGTTTCTGGAAGTCTTGTCTAAATAATTAAAAAACATAAAAAAACTGAAAAACCTATTTATCAAAAAAAACTGAAAAACCTAAACATATATGTGAAAAGATTAAGGTTGTGATCCCTAAAGTGGAATATGATGAAGGTTAAGGTTTCTGACCAAAAAATAGTTAAAGAAAGATCTGCACTTAGCACCATGTTTCTGGACATCAAGGATCCTATAAAATTGGTATATGATGCACACACATGTGACATGGCAGGTCCGGGTTTAAAAGTAAATGGAACGAACGACAATACAACAAAGTGACATTTCTTACGGGCCAACATATATTTTTCCCTTGGTTGATATAGACAAATTTTGCAACTGTGCCCATTCCAATGACAATAATGTGCCGCGGTAAATAACAAAGCAAATTTTGCATTTCAGGTGGATCGAAGTGATGGCTCCAGTTTTCTCTAAAGCTGCTTGGAGATGTGTCTGGCATATGATGCAGGTCTGTTATAAGCTTCAAACTGTCAATATTTAGTAGATACAACTAAATTACCTTGGTTAGGTGATAATACTATGCTTACAAGTATGTTGTCTTTACTAAATATTACTTTGTTCCGTTTTAACACCTGCAAAACTCAAATCTTAAATTGTGCTCGAATCTTTATCTTGACCAAATAATTGGGAGCCACATGTTATTTTTGTCTCGATTACCAAGACTCTCTATTTCTGCCCTGGTGCCCGAGTCAAGCGGACATGACATGGATGTGGGTATAGGATCCGAGCTGCCACCCCAAAATTCGGTACAGTCATAAAATTATAATCAAAATTTATTGAAGAAAATTATAAATTTATCTTTTTAACATTAAAGTATTGTAATGTTTAATTATTTTCTTCTAAAAAATTGTCAAAATATGAGCAATGCGGAACTAATAAACGGAACTAGTAGAGAGGAGAGAAAAACATGGTAGTAATATTAGAACTACATTGTATTGATCTTGTTGTTGTTGTTGTTGAGACCATTTACATAAGACTACATTTATAGGCTTTAATCTCACCAACCATTAATGTTAGTCAAAGATTATGGCTTGCCTAACTTGGTTGGTGGCTTTGTCATTGCTTAACTCACTTCCTAGGTTATGTCATTGCTTACCTCACTTCCTAGGTTATATTTAAAACGTCCCCTCACTCGAAATCTCATCTTCGGATGAAAGACCTATCTTGGGATTGAAGAGTGGACACTAGTAGCCCTTGAGCTTAACCTGAGCGTCCAACTATACCCATTTTTAAGATCGACCGATCTTGAGTTTATTGAGTCTTTGGGATACCGGGACTCGAACTTGCGACCACACTGTATATTTTAGACCATGTCAAATAAAAGAAAGTGCTGCTTTTCAGCACAACGGTGGATGACCACCAATCAGTCCTTGAACTGATTATTTTGAAGAAACTGAGACTCGACTTTGTGATCACTCACTATTAACAAGCCTATGTCTGAACACAGGAGGAATCTGCATCTGTCATCCCTTGAACTATAAGCAACTGGAACCGTATTTGGTAGACTGCATCCCTTAAGATCGTCCATGAACTGGTCCTTCTGCTTCTTTTACAAGAATGAAATGCAAGATGTAGCAGTGAACTGTGTGTATGTATTTGTATACATACTACTACTTCTGCTGCTTTGTCATTTGTGGTAGTGAACTGTGTGTACATCTGTATATACACTACTTCTGCTGCTTCGTCGGAATAACGCCCCCTGAACTATTTAATTTGCAGCATCGTAAAAAATTGGAGAGATACCATAATATCAACAACCACTTGAATACTACACAATTAAATCTATAACCGAGGCAAACTGGGCAGAAAATTCTGCTGGAAACAGAATCTGCATAAATAAAAAACTGGGCAGAAAATTTCTCCCCTCTGCTGGAAGATATAAGTCTGGGCAGCTTGTGTTTTCCTTGAAAAACCACAAAGCTTCAACTGAAAATCTCCTCCTCTCTACTCCCGCGTTAATACCATGTCAAAATATGAGCAATGCAGAAGTAATAAACGGAACTAGTAGAGAGGAGAGAAAAACATGGTAGTAATATTAGAACTACATTGTATTGATCTTGTTGTTGTTGTTGAGACCATTTACATAATACTATATTTATAGGCTTTAATCTCACCAACCATTAATGTTAGTCAAAGATTATGGCTTGCCTAACTTGGTTGATGGCCTAACTTGGTTGGTGGCCTTGTCATTGCTTACCTCACTTCCTAGGTTATATCATTGCTTACCTCACTTCCTAGGTTATATTTAACAAAAATATATTAAATTTATGTATTTACTGATGGAAATGATGCGTTCTATTATATTTAAAAAGTAGAGTTTTAAAGGTTATTATTTTCTATATTAACAAAGATATTTACATATTTTTCTATGATTTCAATATTTTTGGTAGGTGACTTTTTAAATTAAAAGAATCTCCCCGACAACCTCTAGTTTCTACCTCTTTCCCTGCCTTAAGTGAGAATATATGGTTTCTTTGGCGGGCCTAATATTATAACCACCCAGTTAAGTAGACTTCGACCCCATGCATGACTTATCGCTCTGAATCTTTCTGAGGCTAGTGCAAAATTTGTTAGTGTAAAGTTCATGCCAACATGCAAACCTTCATTAAGCTAGTTGGATTACAACTTACAAGTGAAGTAGGAATCCAGTAAGGTGTTTCTCTTAACATTCCTATCTTAGCGTTTACGAATATTTCTAATTAGCCTTGGCCTTAAATAGTTTAGTCTATATGGTGGATTTCTGGTTTACATATTTAACCTGTCTTGGTAATTTTATGATTCGCTTCATTGTACTGATGACTTAACCCTGAAACCCGCCAAGTTCAAGTATTTTCTGGGTACAACTCCATTGTTTCTTCATTGAGGAAAAGTTTTCCTCATCTTTCATATAAGCGAGAAAATATGGCATTTATTATCATGCTTATAAAAAGTAATGTGTTACCGGTTGACATTCATAGTGATGGTATTCTAATGTGCATTGCAGAATGATTTTGTCCACGCTTGGGGCCTAGACATGCAGCTTGGTTACTGTGCCCAGGTATATATCCGTTTTGTCAATAATGTATTTTTCAGATGGCAGATTAGCCACCATGAAGATAATTCGAGCTTCTTTATAAAAATAATGTATGTTTATTGAGCAATATATATAGACATTTCATTGTACATGTTCTGTTTGTAGGGAGATAGAACAAAAAATGTTGGGGTCGTGGATGCTGAGTACATTGTTCATCATGGAATCCCCACACTAGGAGTGCCTAAAGACAAGGTGTGTACATAAGTTCTGGCTGATCTTCTCTTCAGGAATCTGTCCAGTGTTAGCACTTATAATCAGATCAGAAAAAAGAGAAAAAATGACTGAATTCTTTTCATTTTAGTAAGGTAGTCAGTGGCATTAAGGTTGGATTTAGAGGGTGTGATTTGTATAGTCGTAAATCACAGTGCTATCATATTTCAGCTTTAATGTGGGTTCTCGTAACTGTTCTAGTGTCTAATATGACAACTGCAAACAATTTAAAAAGAATTAGTATATAATAGAATCTCTTACTACGTTTTGGCATGAGCTCGTCCAACAATTAGGAGTTTTCTTTATGTTGCATTGGCATTCCATGCAGATGAATCTACCTTAAATCTATTAGATATAAATTAGCACATACTAAACATAGTATATATTTACAACATATTTAATGGTGCAGATGAAATTGGCAACAGCTACAAATGCTTCTGAACTACATCCGCTTGCAAGCTTGGGAACAAATGTACAATCTTGAACTTTTAGACACTTCGTCATATTGTATTGTACACATGTATCTAATATTTAATTTATTTAATGCAGGCGACGTTGAAATCTGGAGCTACTGATTTCAGAATTGATGTAAGAACCCTTTTTTATTATAACTATGTGTTTTTCCCTGATCATCTGTTACTAATTCTAGCTGTTGGTCCCAAATGATCTAAGAAGCAATAATTGCAAAGAAAATGGCTAGATGCACATCCAAATCTCCCTAGTATATTAACCATAATTGAATCACTTTCCAGTCAATGGATAATTTATGTTAGGCACACTGATATTAAAGTCAGGGACGGAGGCAAGGGGCCACCCCAAAACCTCGTATAATTATGAAATTAGTATTAAAATTTATGAAAAAAATTAAAAAATTTAAATTTGGAATGTTAAAATATTGTAATATTTTGATTTCGCCCCCTCAAATTTATATAAATTTTATGAATATAGTGATAACATTTCCAATATTCATCACCCTTTTAAATTTTAATACTTGAATTTAAGTATTTTCATAAATTAAAAGATTTTGATGAGGATTTTTTATTTTATATAATAACAGATTATTTTAAAATATGAGTTATTAGGATGAAAAAAAAAAAATTCGCCCCCGCAAGTTTGATTTTCTAGCTCCGTCCCTGATTAAAGTCGTCCTCCCGTTCCCCGTAGAGATGCTTCTCAACAATTCTAAGTTACTAGATGATATTCAGTGATTAAAATTCTGATATGATTTATTTTTAAATCATTTTTAAATATCATTCTCACCGTGATTTGGTAAATTATCACTGTAATTTATTTTTGCCGAGTTTTGACTCCAGACGGGAGATTAATTGGTTATATCTCCATCTTTTCGCATTCCTGATTAGGCATGTTACTATGTAAAAACCTCCATTTTCGTAAGAGCATGCATCTAGACATTTCTAAATTATGCAGTAGACATGTAAGACTTGCCAAAGCTGCTGCTTGCAATGTGAATCATTCATATATTGGATATATTTCAGGTGAGAAGGCAATCATATAACGAATACAAAGTATTCAGAAGACGGTGGATTAAAGCTGCTGCAGAAGACAAGTGTTGGGTTGATCAGTATCCAGGAAGTGAACTTCCAGCACTGCTTTCATGAATATATCTTATCACACATGTAGGGAGCATAAACATATATGTTTATTTAAAATTTTGAAATGTTCTAATTTTTCTTGTAGCAACAATTTGTGACATAGTAATATGGTCATTTGCATGAGTGAATATTTAAATTTTTAATTGTTTTCAGTTGAATCCTTGGTTGTCAATATTGTCCGCAAGTGAATGGTGTTTTCTGCAGGGGAAAAACTATTGAACATTCGTTTGATGAGATAAATTTAGGCCGAATGTCATGTTTACAAAAGAATCTTACTCCCTTAGTCCCTTATTTCTTTTCCTACTTTCCTTTTAAGGATATTCAAATTACTTTTCATGTTTCTATTTTTGGCCATAAATATTAATATTCAATACCCACTACTTCATCCACTACTTCTTAAAAATAATATTCAATACCCACTACTCCAACCACTAATCATTACAAACAATATTCAATACCCACTATTCCACCCACTACTCCTTAAAAATAATATTCAATACCCACTACTCCACCCACTACTCTTTAAAAATAATATTCAATACCCACTACTCCACCCACTACTCAAAAAAACAATATTCAATACCCACTATCCTTTAAAAACAATATTCAACACCCACTACAACATAAAAAAACATTATTCATTCCCCACTATCTTAAAAACCCGTGAAATTCAGCAAACAAGAAAAGAATTTAGGGACGGATGGAGTATTAAATAGTAGTTTTGAAGTCGAGGAAGATATTTTCTTTTAGGTTAAACTCATTTTCTCTGCAATCAAATATTCATCTTTCATTTTATGAAATTAAATAAATTAATACTTCATCCGTCTTTTATTATTTTTCCTGTTTGGACGGGACACGTTTGCCAACACACACTTTTGATCGTTAATATCTTTAATTTCGTATTAGTATTAAATATAAAAACTTCACTGTATTAAAGTACTAACAAATACGAATGCAACAAGATCACTCATGACTATATTTGGTCTTATAGGTTAAGTTAAGTGTAAATTAATAATTTATCTAATGTACTGAACAGAACCGACATTCCGAATGGGAACGATATTTAGAGACAGAGGGAATAATCAGGTTCCACATAAAATCATTTAGAATTAGAAATTTTAAAACTACTTAATATATTATGCATCAGAATATTATACATTTTGTAATATTTTAATTATTATTAATTATTTTTTATCATAATTACTTTTTTAAAACAGATTATAATAATGAAATATAAGTTGTGTTACGTGAAAAATAATGTATTTTTGAAAATAAATTATGTACTTTAGTAAACAAACTATTGTATACTGTACATTATACTCTTTAATTATATATATGTATTGCAACAAAATGAATAAATCTCGATCGTTGGTTACACATAATTCACGATTGAGATTTGTCCTAAATTCTAACTTAATATAAGGTTTTAATTTGAACATAGCCCAAGAATATTTACTTATTTATTTCAAAATAGACTAAAAGCTGAATTTCAATCACTAACACATACTCCTTCCATCTCTTTTGATTGTTAACATTTGAAATAGGGGTGTTTGATACGTTTTTTAAAATTTTCATTTTTTATAAAAATTTAAACATTAAATTTTCATAAAAAAATGAAAATTTAAAAATAAATTATAAAATTCTCTTTAATATATAACTTAAAATATGTTTCAAATACCCCTATTTTAAATGTTAACAATCAAAAGGACAGTAAGAGCATTAGTTCATTTCAAAATAAACTAAAACATGAACAAAGTTTTATGTGATGTTTGAAATTGAATTTTAACATTCCAATTCTTTTTATCAAAAAAAAAACATTCCAATTCTCATAAAATAATATTATTTATCACTTATAATTTACTAGATGATGAGCACGGGTCGTTGAGAGAATTTATTTAAATAAATTACTAATTTATAATTGAAAATTTATTATAAATATTATTCTTATTTATCTATTTATTTTTATGATTTTACTATTTTTTGAAATTATTTCTAAAATTTGGTTTGCGAAAAAAACAATCAAGTGCAACTTCCTTAATATTTTATTGGAAAATAATTGAAATCATCTAATTTGAAACCTTTATTAATAACCTTTATAACCTTAAATTCTTTTATAACCTTTATTAATGTTTTCCTCTATTTATAAACTTTATGGTTCCACCCTTATTTCGGTTTTACTTCTAAATTCTTATTTTTCTTAGGATTTTGTTTTATCTTTAATAAAATATAAAAATTATTGAAAATCCTATTATAATTATAATTCTGTAATTACACAAATAATGGAGAGAATTACCAAAATGCCTATTTTTCACAAGTTTTTGTCCAAAATACTGATTTTGAAAAAAATGGCCCGAAATACCGACGGGATACGGAGAATCGTCCTCCGTGTTAGCATAATACGGAACACCGTGTTCCGTATTATGCATGATACGGAACACCATCTTCCGTGTTATGCATGATACGGAACACGGTATTCCGTATCCGTGCATGATACGGAACATGGTGTTCCGCAACACCTCATGATACGGAACACGGTGTTCCGCAACACCCCATGATACGGAACACGGTGTTCCGCAACACCCCTCATATCACGGTAGACGGTGTAGCGTTTTCAGTCAGTAAAAAGGGCCAGCATGGCTCCCATATGAATATTTTGGGCCATCATCCCAAATAATGTATCTATCAGAATCATGTATTACATGGTTGTGTTTTTGTTGTGTTTTTTTTTATTGTTTGTTGTTTTTTGATTAATATGGATATTAATCAAATATATTCATATTTGATTAGTATCATTTTTTTTTGTATTTCGTTGATAGATGGTGATGATAACTTTATCTGTTTGTATATTTGTTGGTGTAAGTATATTTGTAAATAGATTGTATTAGATTGTATCCACTACTGTTTTACCAGTTGGTGGACTTTTATCATGCCGGTGTTTTAGCTCGGGTTAATTAAAAATAATTGTAAAAAAAGAATTATATTTATAATATGTTTTTTATTTTTTAATTAAAAAGTAACATAAAATTTTAGTAGAAGTAGGGGGTTAATTAAAATAATTGTAAAAAAAAAAGAATTATAATAATAATAGATTTTTTTATTAAAAAACGACATAAAATTTTAATAAAAATATGAATTTAAGAATGAAATCAAAATATAACGCGAATCAAAAAAATAGTCCGGGTTTCGCTTATTAAAAATGCTTCCAAAAGGGCATCACAAGCACTCATCAATCATCGTGGCTTTCACCTCCATTTCTCATGTTCACACTTCAAAACTCTATAATAATAAACTAAATCCAAAAAAATAATAATAAAACAAAGACAACATTTCAGAACACTCTCTTTCAACACAAGTCCTTGTTGACAGTTCACTACCATTAAATCTCCAACACCCATCATCCACAAAAATCCACTCCTACTATTCTTACAACTATACACACACTTAAACATATTGTGTACATACTACATCAAGAATCCCAGTACAAATAATCAAGAATCTCTAGATGTCCTCAGTAATAGCTACTGAGCTGCTTTTGTCTTTGCTGTTGCTGCTGTTCCTCAGTTTTGCACAAGTAAGATTAACCCTTTTGAGGAAACTATGTTAGTTATAGATCTAGATAGTTTTCTTGCAAAATCTTGGATTTTATTTTGTGGGTTTGTTGTAAATATGTGAATTGCAAGTGAATTTTTAGTTTTGTGCATGTTTATGTGAATTTAAGTTTGCTAATGACCCGTTATAGTGTAAATTTGAGGCATGTATGGAATGTTTTGTTTTATTTTTTTGGTTAAGTATATGTGAAATTTAGGTAATTT
Organism: Saposhnikovia divaricata; assembly: GCA_036435485.1. NCBI lineage: Eukaryota > Viridiplantae > Streptophyta > Magnoliopsida > Apiales > Apiaceae > Saposhnikovia > Saposhnikovia divaricata. The sequence continues at coordinate 214,816,696 of CM071599.1, forward strand.
TGATTGCTTATAATGTATGTTTAGAAGTGTGCTAATGACCCTTTGTAGTGTAAATTTCAGGCATGTATGGATTTATTTATTTATTTATTGGTTAAGTATATGTGAATTTTAGGTAATTTTAATTGCTTATAGTGTAAGTTTGTTTTTGAACTAATGACCCTTTGTAGTGTAAATTTTAGGCATGTTATGGAATTTTTTTTTTTTGGTTGTGAAGTTGGGTTAATGATTACGAATGTATGTTAAAAATGGGATTGAAAATGTGAATTGCAGGCGAATGGGTTGGTAATGGAGAATGGGACAATTGTGGAAATGGTTCCACTGATTGAGCCGGGGAAGGCGATGGAGATGATGATGATGAATGATAGTCGGAGGCGGCTAGGGAGCTTTCAGATTTGTGCACCTTGTACTTGTTGTGGTGGGGTGAAAAATTATTGTGTGCCTTCTCCTTGTTGCTATGCAATCAATTGTAACATACCAAACAGGCCTTTTGGGTTTTGTTCGTTTACCCCGAAGTCTTGCAATTGTTTCGGATGCCATCTCTAGGTTGTTTTGATAATTTATTGTTTTTTGGGTGTTGGTATTTCCGGTGCAAAGATTATTGTTACGGGCTGGGTTAAGTTGTAGGTGTTGGAACTGTGTGTGCATTTAAGAATTGTAGAATTTGTATTTGTGGGCATTCATCAACGATGATAAACTTTGAGCTGGAAATATCATTTCGTTATTCATGGGGCTGTGGATGTGTTCGGGAGTGTTGAATGGAAAGAATATATGTTCTTGGATTATATCTTGTTTATTTTGTGAGTGAGTAGGGGTTGCAATTTTGGCTTTCAAGTTTGTGTTCGAAAACTTGTCAATGTCGTGTCTTTCTAATATATATTCAAATTTGATGAAGATGAATATAAGCTCAAACAAGTAAACGAGTCATTTCGGGCAACTATTCAAGTTGATCAAGTTGTGTATGTGTTATCTAAAGTTCTGGTTCAGGATTGTGTCACATATTGCTGTTCCTCCCTGGAGACGGTGGTAACGTTTGGTTAGTCGAATTTTCTTTGTTTAATATTTAGATTTCGTTTTTTTTTTCAAAATGTGGCGATCAATAATTGAGTGAGGCTTGTTTAGCTCTTTCAGAGGTGAATTTATTTAAGATGCAAATCATGCTAGTCCTTGTCAATCTTAGTGCAGATTTGATTGTATATTTTCTTGGTAGTGGTTGAAGAAGCATTGCATTAAGAGCATGGAAAGCTTGTACAAGACATTTTTGCCTTTGTTTATGCAATCTAGTAGTGTTCTATATTATTTCTATGGAATTCAATATGTTTGTTTTACTGTTGCTTTTGGAGGGGATGTCGATTGGATTAAGCGTGGTTGTTACTCTAATGTTGGTACTTTAATTAATGGTATGTATTAGTAGTACATGTTTATTGTGCATTGGTGGATGTAATGGAGAATTGCGACACAAAGAAATACTTTCATTATAGTACTTGGTCATTTCCACTTGATGTTTTTTTATACTCACACAACATCTTAATCTTGTCATAGCACATGGGATGAATTGTTTAACCACCTAGTTTACCAACAAATGTATACATATATGTGCATGTAAGAATGTTTGATATTGCCCAGTTTTCAGCAACCATAACAAATGTTTGATATTGGCAAGTTTCTTGCAACCAAACTAAAGGTAGAGCCCCTAACTGAAAAACCAAACGGCATTGGTGCATTGGTGTATCTTGGTGCAGGGTGCGAATATGCTATGTTTGCAGGTATGATCCCTCGACATTGCGTAAAGGTAACGAGTGAGATAGTGCTTGCTTGATCAAGAGATCAACAGATAAGGATACAGGCAAGAAAATGTTTCCGATCCCTCAACATCACGTAAAGGTAACGAGTGAGATATTGATTGATCAAGAGGTCATTGGTTTGGGTTGTAGGTTTATATTTACTCCCTCCGTTCCATCCAATTCTTAACACTTTTTTTTTCATTTTTTAGCACGCATTTTAAGGTGAATTTTAAGGATAGTTCCATAATTTATTTTTAAAATTTTCTTTTTTTGTATAAAAGTAGAATTGTTCTATTTTTATACAAAAAATGAAAATTTCAAAAATAAGTTATGAAACTATTATTAAAATTCACCTTAAAATGCGTGTCAGACACCCTATTTTGAAATGATAACAAATTGGCAGGACGGAGGGACGGGACGGAGGGAGTAACAAGATAAGATAAGAGATATTATTATTGAGGAAAGATAGAATGGAATTGTTATGATTGTAGAAGGTTGGGACGTTGGGTCATGGGTGTGGGTACTATGTATAGAAATGCTAACTGTTGAAGTAGGTTAGAGTTTGGTAAGACTTGAGAGCTAAATTAAGCACATCTACCTTTTGCTGCAATAATGATAATAGAGTGCACTGCTGATCACTGATGTGACCCAAATTTTACTTCAAAAAAATTGTGAGCTCGATAAAGTATTAAAAAATTCTCAAGACAAGAAAAAGCAGATTTAACTTCGATTAGAAGAAAATCAAGTGTAAGATTAGTAGTGCACTCTATCATTATTGCAGCGAAAGGTAGATGTGCTTAATTTAGCTCTCAAGTCTTAATTTGAGTATATATTAATGATTGTAAGATTAGTTTTGAATAAAAAAAGGTAATATATTTTAATTAGAAAGGAAATATTAATGATTTGAAAATATGGTACGATTGATGTTGTTATAAAAGGTAATATCTTGAATTAAAAGTAAATTTGAAAATGGCAATAACTAATTACCATTAATTATATTATATCATTATTTATTTTAAAAATTAGGATAACAAAACCGACCAAACTTTCAATTAATATATTAATATAGATTTTGACTTTAACAATTTGAATACTTATGTTATTAAGTTTCCTTATAAATAAATAAACTCAGATTTCTTGTAGGACCATCATTTTCGTGTTGCCATATTCTGGAGATAGTCTCCAAAACATTAACATAATTTCATACTAAAAACAAACAGAATAATTGATATAAAATCATATTATGCACTTACACTTTAAAAAAGAATTATTTTGTACACTTGGACTTGATAGACACGATAATTTGAGATACTTTCTGATTTTATTATAGTTACCATGATTCTTGTACGCTTTTCCTTATAAATAAATAAACTCTGCCATCGATCCTTGCATAAGTAAAACCTTAATCCATTAGCTCTGAAAAAATTAGTTATATTTTCATGGATTGCATGCAAAATAAGTTAAGTGTTTTGATGTTCCCATGGTTAGGCCATGGACACATATCACCATTCTTAGAGTTAGGAAAAAAGCTTAGCCAGAGAAATTTCACTGTTTATCTTTGTTCCACCCTTGTTAACCTCAAATCGATCGAGAAAAAGGTTGGTTTTGAGGATAGTTTGATTCAACTTATTGAACTCCATCTCCCAAATTTACCTGATCTCCCTCCTTGTTACCATACAACTAATGGACTTCCTTCACACCTTATGCCTACTCTGAAAAAGGCCTTTGACATGTCGAAACATGCCTTTTTCGACATTCTGACAAAATATAAACCTGATTTGATTGTTTATGATTTTCTTCAGCCATGGGCTCCGGAGACTGCTTTGAAGCTTGATATTCCTGCTGTTCAATTCATAACCAGCAGCACTACACAAACCGCGATTTTGTTTCATGAATACAAGAATCCGGATGTTGAGTTCCCATACTCGCGACAGATTTATTATCGAGATTATGAGACTGCTAATGTTGAGGAATTAAGAAAAACTATCGACGATCACAAGAGAGATGGCTCGAATCTGATTATTACTTCCATTGAGAAATCTACTGAGGTGGTTTTGATCAAGGGGTTTAATGAGATTGATGAAAAGTACATCAAGTATCTGTCTAGTTTGTGTGGGAAAAAAATAGTTCATGTTGGTCCATTGGTTCAAGAACCTACCAATAATGTTGAAGTTGAGAATTCGGAGACTATTAAATGGCTTGAGAGAAAGGAGAAGGCGTCCACTGTGTTTGTTTCATTCGGGAGTGAATACTTTCTCTCGAATGAGGATTTTGAAGCAATTGCAGAGGGCTTGTTGCAGAGTAACGTCAACTTCATATGGGTCGTGAGGTTTCCTCTTGGAGAGAAGATCAGTCTTGAAGCTAAACTGCAACAAATTGGGTTTTATGATAAAGTAGGGGACCGGGGAATGGTTGTGGAGGGTTGGGTTCCACAGGCGAAGATCTTAGGACACCCGAACATTGGTGGCTTTGTTAGTCATTGTGGGTGGAACTCTGTGATTGAAAGCATGAAATTTGGTGTCCCAATCATTGCCATGCCCATGCATATTGATCAGCCCATCAACGCAAGACTTGTTGAGGAAGTTGGTGTGGGTCGTGAAGTCTTGAGAAGCCATGATTTGAAGCTTCATCCGAAGCAGGTTGCAAGTGTGATTCGACGAGTGGTAAAGGATGAGTTTGTGAGGGAGAAAGTAACTGAGTTGAGTTATCGGATTAAGATGAAAAAGGATGAAGAAATTGATCAAGTTGTCAAAGAGTTGAAGAAGCTGTGTGTAAAAACGAAACATGCAGTGGAAGTGGAAAACTCCTTTTGTTAGTCTTGATGATTTGATTTCTTCTGGTGGCTCTGACCATAATTTTCAAGCTACATGGTTTCCTCCTTTGCCTAAAGTTTTTTTTTATATTGATTTAGTAATTTGTCTTTATTTGCATATTTTTTTAGATTCGAAAGCTGGTTTGTTGGTTCAACTGAAAGATCTTCATTTTTCCCCTTGTGGGTTTCCTCAGGCTTTGGCAATTTTTTTTTGAATAGTATTTGTATTATAAGATTTATTAATTGATTATTTGAATTTTCGAACTGAGGTTATTTGTATTCAAGACATAAACGTGTGTCCTCTTGGTTAATGTTTGTGGCTGCGTTTATCTTGGATAACTGTTCTTATGGTTAATGTTTATGGCTGCACTTATCTCGAACGATTGTTCTTTGTTGGATGGTTTATCAAGAGCTTACTAGTGTCCGTTTGACAAAATCTTGTATAGTTTTCTATCTATGCATTAAAAATCACATATAAGGCTCCATTTTTATATGACATAGTACTCGACTGAAATCAATACTATATTTACACATGATCAGAAAAGAGGGTCGACTCCAAGTGATATTTTAATGTAATCTAACAGAGTTGGATTGATTGTGTATTCTTAATTCTAGTTGAATCTCTGTCGTAATTGTGTAATAGGTACTTGTGTAAGAGATGTTGTCACTGAGTTTCAATTTGTCCCACAATGGTATGGTAGGTTGAACATGGATCCAACACACAACCGTAAAACCACAAATCAATCACAAAATTAGTTGTCTTGGTAAAATCAGTGGGAATGAACACACAGTACTCGATGACCGTGTACATTTATGAAAAGCTAAATATGATAAAACAGAATAAAAAGATGGTTAAGTGTGGGATAGATGACACAGTAAGAGGTAACATCCCCTGCTTAGCTTCAAGTGATTGCTACACACTAGTACACTAGTGGTAGAGGATGCTTGTCGCTGCTTGCTTTGTAAGGTCAAATATTGATTATAATATTCAAGAGATTTGGTCATGCCCTCTTCAAACATATATTGTGTCGCAAATTATATACTGGAAGCAACTCCTTTTTCTTTATTAACTACAGATTATGCAGGGTTAATGTTTATCTACCCCTCATTCTCTCTTTCATTTTTGTTGCAGGTTTTATTTTCAAAAGCTCGTGTAAGTTGGTCTTGGCCCAAGATTCATGACAATCTACATTCAGAAGCTAGCTGTATGTGCCTCTCCCACTCCTCATGTTACAAGTTTGAGATACATCTCCCCCTTTCCCTCTTTGAGAAAAACAAATAACTATCACTTTTAGTCTGTTAGCTGACAATATTACTAATTTCTTTACTATGCTTTGTGTCATCTACATCTATTATGATGATGAAGTTGAAGGATTGACTGCAGAGTGGCTTGATACTACATGTACATTGGTACTTAGTTGGAGCACGAAAAAACGAATTCAAAGAAGAGCAAGTCCAGCCAATTGCAGGCCACTTGAAGAGGTTGTGTTGATCGTGAGTCCACATAACCAGATGCCAGCAGTGGTGAGACTCGTTATGAGGTGGGTAGTTGACAGACTGAAGAAGGGGATGCTTCAGCTAGCATTGTACATGTTGAGGATGTAGAACCTGCTGTTTTTCCTCTCACAGTTGGCATCTTATCAACAATCTCTGTTGCTCTTCATGCGGGGATGATAGTCCGCATGATGTAGGAGCAAGGTTGTATGTCAGCTCCTATTTTGGATAAGTGGTCGCAGAAGATGACATGATCTGCAGTAATTTATGATTGTCCGTGTTAAGGATAGTGTAGAGTTATCATTGAAAAAGAGAATTGCAAGTAAAACATGGTGGACATGCATAGTGGTGGTGTTGTAAACGAAGGAGTGGCCTTGACTGGACCACTGTTATGGTGGGGGGGGGGGTTTATTTTTTACTCCAACCCCGTCCCTGTTTTACTAGTTCGACTAGTCTCCTGATTTATGAATTGTGTTACTAGATGAAATTGTCTTCTGGCTGGAATGGTGGGATTCTTCAACCAACCTATTCGGTTGACTAAAACGTTTATTAGTTCGACCAGTCTCCTGTTTTTTTTTTTATGTTATTATAAATATTGATGATTTGCATGTATATTTTCCTGATAATAAAAGAGGATGCATTTTAAACTCCAATATATCAGCTGAGGGAAAGTTCATTCAGAATTTACACTTGACAAGCTTATTCCACAAACATTTCTCATTTATTCTGGAAACTGGCAACATAGAAAGAAAATTTGTCTGATCCCTATGTGGCTTGAACGAAGCCTCACTTCTTAGTTTCAGCAGACATCACAACTCGTCTGTATCTAACTGAGTTCGAGGAATTACATCTCTCATTTCGATCTGTCTAACAATATTTTTGAGCAGTCTAGTGTTGCTTATAATTATGATCTACGACATCACGTCACACTCATCTATCGAATACACATTCTGCTTTGGCCACCGAGTGGGGCTATTATATCCTCAGCAGAACGTTGGACAATCTGGAGCGGATCGATGTGGATGTCTAGGAAAGTATGCTTGTAATGTGCATGTAAATAAATTTAGGTATAATCTGCAACTTAACCACAAGCATCAAGGTACAAATTAGGTAGAACCTTAAGCATGACTAGAACATGAAAGAACATAATGCAAGAACAATTAGCATAAAATTCAGAGAAAAACTCAAGGACCTTGGAAGTAATTTATTAATGTATTAGACAAAGCAGAAGATGATTTCAATTTTCAACCAATGGAATATGATGTGAAAATACAGAATTGTGACTCAACAACAAGTAGATACATTTTCCAGATTAAGATTCAGTTGCAGCATCTGCTAAAGTACCGGTAGCTGCAGAGTTCTGTTCCTCCAAAAGTTTCTGTTGCCGTTCACCATGCTCCCTTTCGCAGGCGCTAATTCCCAGCATTATGTCCACCATGGTCCCTGTGGTGCCAAAGAACACTAGGGGTGCCAAAGATTTCCTTTTAATACCAACGGGTATGGCAATCAAAGCACCAGCAACAGAGAAGACCCAAGTGCCCAGAGCACTGCACAGACAGCATTTTCACTCAAATTTATATAAGAAACTTTTAGGAACGCAGAAATTTTCTTTACTACTAACAAGTAACAAGACAGACAGTTTGAATGACAATATACAATAATTTGAAAACAATGATCAGTATGCTAAACCTTTACTATCTCCATATCTCCTTTACTATCTTGATATCTAGGAGAAAGTCAAAAACAATTATTCTGCACATCTCCTTTGTGACCGTTATCAAATATGCCAAGCAAATAAGTTACTCCATACAATAATTTTGTCACTCTTGTTCTCCAAATTTCATTAGAGACTACACATAATGAAAATGAGCTTTATTGGATTGTAAAATTAATTGATCATTTTGGATTTTTGAACTGTTCAAGAATATAATAAGTTATTCCAAGTCATTTAGTCGAGGTATAAATCTTTCTAAATTGCAGCATACTGCCTTTGCGACAAGTTGACATATAGGAAAGCGCATGCTCAAGCCACACAAGGGCATGTACTTTTGGTGGACAAAGTAGTGCTCTCCATGAAAAGCATCGACTATACAAGGTTTAAAGGTCACATGTGACTCAATTATCGTGGAGACTAGAAAAATACTAAAGCAATTACTGGCATAATCTTTTGTTTTCCTAGTATCATTTGCTACCAGTCAAATGTAACTTATGTGAACACTGAGAAGCTGACCTGATTGAAAACTTTTCAGCATTAGCCCATGAGGTGCCAAAAGAAACCACTAGTCAACTTCTGATTGAGAGGAGCATTATTTGAGATGTATACACTTCGAAGGAGTTCAAAAATGAAGTAAGACCTTCCTCTGTTAATTCTTTATTTATTCAGTAGCAAAGTTGTACACCTAAACAACTTATATCAAATTCTTTCCTTACTCATCTACAATAAGTGAAGTTATGGGGTTAGACTATGTCAGATGAGCTAATAAAACTGATGGGGCCAGTAAATTTACGTATATGGTAACCAAGCAGATGATAGAACCAGAGAGTCAATACATCAGATCAAGAAGAACGATTGGAACGGGAACATGTATCTTTTAACCTTAAAATGTCTTCTTGCTATCTCTCTGTCTCTGATGAAAAAGCACTAAAAGGGAGCACTGACAGAGATTAGAGTATGGTGATTCCTCAGATCGGCAAAAGGTCCTTATCTTGAATCCTTTAGGAAGAAAGTGAACTCAAAGCTTAAGAAGGTACAATAACTTTGTCTCAATCACTTGAGAGTTGAAATGGCCACTCATCTCAATCTTCCTAAATCTAGAGCTACACAAGCTTCATTGAATTGTTTCAGTCACTCTGGACACATGTTGCTCTTCAATTAGTGAGTCATTAAATGTGCCACACAACAGCAACTCCTTGCTTTTCATGACTTACTTTTTTGCTTTACCATGAATTCTCCTTGTCACGATCTCTCAAGTTGTTTCTTTGTGCCACACGACCAATATTTAAGTACAAGTTCAGGATCCCTTCAAGTAGCTAGTGCCAGACCGCAGTTTACCTCTTAGGTGTTGGTTTTACAAGGTTCCACAAGCTCAAATCTCTTTAGTAACTGAGTGAGGTGGGGGCAGATCAGACTGCTAGATTGGAAGTACGTTTGCTTCCGGACGTGTGAAGCAGCCTAAAGTATCATGATGTGGTCTTGTGACCAAGGCTTGGGCTGAAAGCGAAAAGTAATTATGGAAAATTTAAATAAAAGGACAATCTACAATGAGAGTGCTTATTGGTCATTCTGGTTTGCGAGAGGAATCTATCCTAATATTGGATCCTATACATTTGGAGGAGGAATGTGAACATGCTATTGGAATTGGTTTAGTAGAGTTTATTTAAGACATTGGACAGAGATACAGTAGGTCGGTGAATTATTGATAGGATGACATATGGGAAATCGGATACCATTTTCCGATTCTTATTAGCGCAGCCGAGATAAAAGGCCAATGCTGAAAAGCACAAAAACCAATAATCCATCATAATAACCAATGCGCTGAAATTTGGTAGAGCGAGAATTCTCCATTTGTTCTCCAACAAACAATTGGCAAGGCATTGTGAATGCTATTCATTGCCCCTAAACTAACATACTGGATAAAACTTCCATCTACATGAATGATGATGTTCTCTCGCACCCCATCGCAATTAAGTGATACAAAATTGCGTAAAATTTTAAATCTCTCTTTCGAATTGCAAAATATCGAACCAAATTTCTAATACTAGGCAACACCCTAAATCTTCCATTTTCATTTCATCTAAATACCAATGCAGCTGATCATACAACACTAACCCAAAATCTGATCAGAATCAATAAAATGAAATACAAGAAATCAAGTTAATGGGTCTCCAAGATTTTCATAAGTTTTTATGCAACAAAAGTGTACATATGTAGTGATACACTATGACTAGTCTAATAATTAAATTAAATGGAATGCCTGAACAAGCATACAACCTAAACACACAGTAGATATCACTATAGATGCTCAAGATAAATGATCCTCATTCCAAACCAGAACAAGAATGTAAGGCTTATACCAAGGGTAGAAAGGTCTTTCATATTACCTTGTATAGTATACATGACTGAATTAACTCTGAATGTTTAGTTTTGCTTCTTGCTCTTAGATTTAGATGGAATTTTGCCATATGCCATAAGCCTCGATTGTGATAATTTTAACGATGCTTGACCTTGTTTTCTCTTACTGCTCTTTGATAAATTGTGTAAATTGCCGTTTGATTCTTCATGATGCACTTCCTCTTCTTCTTTAGATGTCTCGTCATCTCTATACTTCCTCTTGTGAGTTCTCTAACTATCTGGCATCTCTCATTCAACAAGTGATTTAATCTTCAGCTTCTGGTTGATTATCTTAATACGAGGGACCTTCCATTCCCTCTCCCTATAAGGAGCCATTTTCTTCAAAGGAACGTGCTGGTTCAACTCTTTGTCATCCAACAATAATACCTCCTTCGTCTTCGGTCCGTATCTTTTAGCATTTAAAATTGCATGTTCACCAACTGTTTGTTAAGGGCTCAAGTTTGGCTCGGCTAGTTTATGTTCCATAAAAACGCGAGCTCGACACATTTTTTGTGCAACAAGAAAGCTCGGCTTGGTTCGTTAATAAATAACTAGCCAAATTATTCGCGCTTCGCGCGGTTTATAAATTTTTATATAAAAGAACTGTAATAGATAAATTAATTTTTATTATTATTAAAAATTGATTGGTCTATTATGAATTTTCTATAAAAAATTAATTTAAAAATAATTTACATGAATTATTATGGAAAAATACTCTCATTATATACAAAATTTTGATAATATTAAAAATATCACAAACATATAAAAATAAAAATTAGAATATGAACGTAATATATACGATCAAAAGTTACAAATATTGAATACAACTTAATAACGTTTTTTAAGGCCGACACCCCTCTCATAATATACATGTTCAATAATAGTGTAAGAATTTTATTTAATTTGAATATTAATTTATTTTGACACGATATAATGAAACGATGGGTGTATAAATTTTTTATCAATTTAATCTTCTGATAAAGTGGTTGGGTTTGTTCAATTTAATTAGTTTAGTCATAACTCATGTGTAATTTATGTGCATGATTTATTTACAAATTTTAGATATTAAGTAAAAATCTGTGTACTTCCATAATTTACTACGACTCCACAATCATTGATAATAAAGTTGTTTGAGAAGTTAAGGTTAATAACGTTTTTTAAAGCCGATACCCCTCTCATAATATACATGTTCAATAATAGTGTAAGAATTTGTTTAATTACAATAAAAATTTATTTCGACACAATATAACGAAACAATGGGTGTATAGCTTTTTTTTATCAATTTTATCTTCCGATAAATGGCTGAATTTGTTAAATTTAATCGATTTGATCGTAACTCATGTATTATTTATTCATGTGCAAAATTAAAAATCTATCTGTATTGTTTACATATTCCAGATATTAAGTATATATCTTGTACTTCCATAATTTATTACGACTTTCACAGTAACGCAATATAAACAATTGTTAGTCGTCATTTTACATAAAAATAAACATAACTATATATAATTAATATTTAATATTGAAATATTAAATATAATGTTCAACTAATTTGCTAATTTTTAAACAAATTAAATATAGTAAATTTAATATATGTTTAATAGGTGTAATTAATGACTAATTAAATTGTCATTAATAGCTATTTAATTCAAGAAAAGAATTTTAATAAAAAAAATCAAAAAAACGAAAAATTCAAGAAAAATACCTTAAATTGTTCTGGTGCATTTCTGATCTTCAGGCATTATAATATACTAGCTTAAAACCCGTGCGATGCACGGATTTTTTAAAATATTATATGAATTTCTTTCATTAATTTAAATCATTTTTTAAAATATTAATTTTGGAGGCTTAGATTTTTATATGAGATGATTTGATAATAGTTGTATAAATGTTATCCATGATATTTCTAAAAATGGAGAGATTTTAGTCTGAAAATATAGAAAGATGATAGGTTTTAGTTGAAAAAAATAATTGTTTAATTATTAGTAATTATAAAATAATTCTTTATTTTATTAAATATAATGTCCGTGTAATGATTAGAATAAGAGAGGATTTAGTTAAAGAATATTAAAAAGGTAACATGTTTTTGGTGAAAAAGGTAATTGATTAGTTTATAGTATTTATAATTTAATTACGTTAATTTACTAAATACAATTGCTCGTAATGTTTGTTAAAAAGAAGAAATTAATATTGTACGTGATATTTCTATTAAAAAAGAGATTTTAGTTAAAAAATATATAAAAGATGATACGTTTTAGCTGAAAAATAAAATCTGTTAATTATTAATATTAGAATATTATTAGTTTATTGTATTAAATAGAACGCCCGTGATATAATTGGGAAAAAAGATATTTTAGCTATAGAAATAGAAAGGCAACATGAAAATTAAAAAGATTATACGATTTATGTGAAAAAGGTAATTGATTAGTTTATAGTAATTATAATTTAATTAAGGCAATCGACTACTTACCATTATTTTAATTAATTAATTTTAATTTAATATAATTTAATATACTCATGTTTACGGATTATACTAATGTTTCCTTATTATAAACAACGTATACAAATTTATAATATATTTTTATTTATTATTGAAAAATATGATGTAATATTTTCGGGTATATATTAATGATTGTAAGATTAGTTTTAAATTAAAAAGGTAACATGTTTTAATTTGAAAGGAAATATTAATGATTGTAAGATATGATACGACTGATGTTTTTATAAACAACGTATACAGATTTTTAATATATTTTATTAATAATTGAAAAATATTATGTGATATTTTCGGGTATATATTAATGATTGCAAGATTAGTAGGTGTTTATAAAAGGTAATATCTTCAATTAAAAGTAAATGTGGAAAAAGGCAATCGACTACTTACCATTAATTATATTATGTTATTATTTATTTTAGGAGTTTTAATAGTATAGATAAAAGGTAAATAAATAAATTCACTTAGTAACAAAAAACAGGTACCAAAACTCTTTTATTGTTTCGGCTTTTATATAATAGTATAGATATTTGTGATTGTAAGATTAGTGGGTGTTTATAAAAGATAATATCTTCAATTAAAAGTAATTGTGAAAAAAAGCAATCGACTACTTACCATTAATCATATTATGTTATTATTTATTTTAGGAAATTTAATAGTATATATATCATATATATATATATATATATATATATATATATATATATATCTATATATATATATCTTTATAATGAAGGGTAAATAAGTAAATTCACTTAGTACCAAAAAAGAGGTACCAAAACTTTCACCGTTTTATTAATAATTGAAAAATATGATGTGATATTTTCGGGTATATATTAATGATTGCAAGATTAGTAGGTGTTTATAAAAAGTAGAGATGGCAACGGGTCGGGTCGTGTTTTTCAATATCCAGATCCAGACCCGATTTTTTTGACAGGACCCGGACCCGACCCGGACCCGAAAAATACCCGAAAACTAAGACCCGGACCCGGATCCAACGGATTTCGGATCGGATCGGATTTTACCCGAAACCCAAATGTTTGGATTTTACCCGAGATCCGAGACCCGAACCCGAATTACTAAAATATTATAATTAAAAGAAAAATTGATTATTTAACTATTAATTGTAAATATTAATAATAAAATGATATAATAAACAATAATTAGATTAAGTGCATGTAAATATTAATAATGAAATGATACAATAATTAGTGAAATGTATGTAAATTATGTAACATGTATCGTGATTATAAAATTAAGTAAGATATTAATATATTTAATAATTCATTATATATATATATATATCGGGTTTTTAATCGGGTTTCGGGTTTGGATCGGGTTTGGATCGGATTTCGGGATTCGGGTCGGGTATCGGATCGGGACACCTAAGATCCAAATCCAGATCCAAACTCTTTCGGGTCCAAAAATAAGATCCAAATCCAAATCCAAAATATCGGGTTTGGGTAGACCCAAACGGATCGGATCGGATCGGGTATCCATCGGGTCGGGTATTTTTGCCATCCCTAATAAAAAGTAATATCTTCAATTAAAAGTAAATGTGAAAAAAGCAATCGACTACTTACCATTAATTATATTATGTTATTATTTATTTTAGGAGTTTTAATAGTATAGATAAAGGGTAAATAAATAAATTCACTTAGTAACAAAAAAACCGGTACCAAAACTCTTTTATTGTTTCGGCTTTTATATAATAATATATATATTTGTGATTGTAAGATTAGTGGGTGTTTATAAAAGATAATATCTTCAATTAAAAGTAATTGTGAAAAAAAGCAATCGACTACTTACCATTAATCATATTATGTTATTATTTATTTTAGGAATTTTAATAGTATAGATATCATATATATATATATATATATATATATATATATATATATATATATATATATATATATATATATATATTTCTTTATAACGAAGGGTAAATAAGTAAATTCACTTAGTACCAAAAAACAGGTACCAAAACTTTCAATGTTTCGGAATTTATATAATAGTATAGATATAGATATTAAGCTCGACTCGTTTAGATCAAAACTTGGCTCAACTCGGTTCGTGAATAGCCCGAATGTTATATAACATAATAGGATAATAATTTTTTATTGTACATATAACATAATAATAAAACAAAATGAATACAATTTCCTTTGCGATAACAATACTTCTTCTGTCCCTCTCATTTCTTTACACTTTCCTTTTTGAGATGTACCACTGAATTCTTTACACTTTCCTTTTTGAGATGTCCCACTCAATTCTTTACATTCCAAAACTTACCTAAAATAATATAGTTTTATAATATAAAAAGTAACTATACCAAGTACTTTCATTTACTACACTCACTTTATACATTAATATTGATTGATCCATAACTTTACCCATTTTTTTACATTTTTCAGCTAAAACATGTCATTTTTTCAATATTTTCAAACTAAAATCCATCATTTTCCTAAAAATATCACAGACAACATATATGTAATTATTATCAAATCATATCATTTAAAATTTTAAGGCTACAAAATCATGTCTTTAAATTTTTAATATAAATTAAAAAAGGCTTCCATTATATTACAAACACATGTATTACATGGGTTTTAAGCTAGTTATTATTGAAGCGACTAGGGAAGGAATATGATTTGAAAATTGCCTCTATCTTTTTAAAAAAAAAAAAAAGAAAAGAAAAATCTCTTCCAAATCCATATATACTTGTGGGCTATGAAATTGAGTATTCAAAGTCAAATTAAGTCAATTTTCAGCAATAATTAATAATTAATGTTAGATTTACATGAGCCTGGATCTTCTGTCCCTTTCTCCATGTCCCCTTTTGTGTCCCCTATACAAAATGGGTGCCCTGGCGGGGCACATGGTAAGGAAAATGGAAATAAAATATTTTTATTTCCATTTTCCTTACCATGTGCCCCGCCAGGGCACCCATTTTGTATAGGGGACACAAAAGGGGACAGAGGATCCTCACCCGATTTACATTGTGTTCTAGAAACATTTTTGGGAAAGAAAAGAAAAAAAATGAGAAATTTAATTTCTTTAACTTGTTCCCAAAAGATATTTGTAGAAAGAAAAGAAAAGATTTTTAAGGATTTGGAAAAAAAACATGTTATATTTGTCTACAAAATCTTCTTCCCACTTTTGGAAAGTTTTAAAGAGAAAAGAAAATAAGCTATCTTCTATTCTTTTACTGATTCGCGAACACAACATTAGAGATGGGTGTTATGAGATATTTTTAGATCCGATTCAAACTTATCTCGATATTTATTTAAAATAAATATTAATTTATTATTAAAGTTAATTTTTAATATATAATAAATCATCATTATGAAAAATATTTGATTTATTATTAAAGTTAATTTTTAAATTATTTGATTTTTAATGAGTAATGTTTAATTTGCGTTTAAATTTAAATAAATTTGATTTCCGAAACTTCTAGGCCAACCAATTTGTTTATCGGATGAGAAGTATTTGGTTTTCCGATTTTGCTATTATTAAAAATGTATGAAATATGTTATGGGTGCTGTTTGGCTCTCCTTAAAATAAGTCCTTATGAACTTATTTTCGGGTAAAAATTTCATTTTAAAAATAAATTGATTAAAAAATAAAAGAGAAAATAAAATTTTAACAATGAATGAATATATATGTAAAGGGATATTGTTCGGAAGAGTCCTTGCACGTTCAATCTCCGATTTCATGCACCACTCGTGATCTGATCTACCTACCCTTTAAGAGTCAGATCCACCTCTTTGATTCTAATATTCTATTTCCTTCAGCTAATCATTTTCTAATCATTTCCAGAAATAATATATATACTGTATATCGTGTTGTGTTTTCCAAAATTTATTAAGTTTGTTATTAAAAAAATTTAGTCATACTTAACGTATATAGACATTCAGTGATTAAAATTACTAGCTTATAACAAGTGCGATGCACGGGTTTTCTTGTAAATTTTATTTTATTCTATAATTATGTTTTTATATAAATATTAATTTTAAAAATTATTTTAATATTAACTTAATAAAATTTGAAGTAAATTTAATAAATGATTTGCTTGATTTAAAATTTATAAAATAAAATTTTAAGTTAAATATGTCGTTAACAGAATTCGAACCTTGAATATTTAGTAAATTAATTTAATCATTAAATATTTATAATTACATCTAACGGTTCTTATTAATTGCTAAAAATCTAACAGTAATATGGTGTCATATTTTTGGGGTATACATTAATGATTTTAAATTTATGTTTTAAATTCAAAGGTAGTGTATTTAATTAGAAAAGAAATATTAATGATTAGAAGATTATGATTGTAAAATTATATTTTAAATTAAAAGGTAACGTGTTTTAATTAGAAAAGAAATATTAATGATTGGAAGTTACGATATTTTAGGTACACATAAAGGGTAATATGTTCAATTAAAAGTAAACTTATTTTAAATTGAGTGAAAGATCAATTTAATAATTTTAAATTTTAATTTAACATAATTTAATATACTCATATTTACGTATTATACTAATATTTTCTTATTATAAACAATGTACAGGATAAATTAAGCACATCTACCTTTTGCTGCAATAATGATAGAGTGCACTGCTTATCACTGATGTGACCCAAATTTTACTTCAAAAAAATTGTGAGGTCGATAAAGTATTAAAAAATTCTCAAGAACAAATTTGAAGAAAAAGCAGATTTAAGTTCGATTAGAAGAAAATCAAAACCAGGAAAGGTAGCCCAACCCACAAAGATTAGCCCAGCCCACTTGAGGTATATGCTTTTAAGAACTATTATGAACGTTACTTGAAGTTATCTTTCTATGGGCCAGGGAATATGGGCCAGTAAAGCTTTTTGGTTTTTAGGGGAATTTTACTTTAAAATGTGTCAAAAGGATCCAGAAATTTAGATATTTCAAAAATATTAATCTGAATTTAAATTCAAATTTATAGAAAAATTTGCATATAGAACATCCTACCATTCAAATCAAGCATTAAATTTTTTAAATATTATAAATAGTGTACAATGTATTCATTTTTTCAATGTATTGACTTTTCTAAAGGTAAGTATTTAGTATAAATCATTTAATATTAGTCAATATGTAGTATAGGTTTATGCAATAAAATCAAAAATTACAGTATAATAAATTTAATTTTCAAAATAATTCATTTCGATCATAAATTTTTTCAAAAATAAAATTACAGCAAACAAAATTAAAAAATAATTATTTACAAATATCATCTTCAAACATATTAAAGTCGCATTACATGATCCAGTATTGGTGTGTAGTCTGTATTGGACCAAATTCGTGTTGTAGAAAAGTCGCGGCCGAAATGAAGAGGGAATATAAATCGGACCAATTCGTGTGAGGCGGGCGATACATACATACCATACATACAAGTGAGAGAATCGAGAGAGATTGGAAAGCAAGAAATCATTATCATCATCATCGTGGTAGATGTCGTCGAAGAGAACAATGGTAGGTGGTGGTGGTGGTTCCAGAAGAAACGACGACCCCTTTTTAACTCGGATTGTTAACTCAGTTTTCTCCTTTGTTCGTTTAGCTGAGTTCGAGATCCTCTTTGTTCTCTTCTTCCTCATCGCTTTCCTCCTCTTTAAAGATCTGGTATCTCTCGTCTCTCTCTCTCTCTCGTCTCTCTCTCTTTCTCTCGTCTCTCTCTCTCTCTCTCTCTCTCTCTCTCTCTCTCTCTCTCTCTCTCTCTCTCCCTCTCTCTCTCCCTCCCTCCCTCCCTCTCTCGTCTCTCTCTCTCTCTCTCTCTCTCTCTCTCTCTCTCTCTCTCTCTCTCTCTCTCGCTCTCTCTCTCTCTCTCTCTCTCTCCCTCCCTCCCTCCCTCTCTCATCTCTCTCTCTCCTCTCCCTCTCTCTCAGTTCTCTCTCTCAGTTCTCTCTCTCTCTCTCTCTCTCTATCTCTGTTCTCTCTCTCTCTCTCTCTCTCTCTCTCTCTGTCTATGCATATGCATTATGTTGTTGCTTTAATATTGTGAGATATTCAATGATTGATTTAACAAGTTTTAAATTGACACACTAAAATTGAAATGATACGCAATTGATTGTCGATACGAATACGATATACACATTAGGATTATCAGCATTGTGAAAAGAGTATGAACCTGCAATACATGACATTCTTCTTCTCTTTTCTTAATTCATTGATATTTGAATGCTTATAACTTTTAATTATCGTTGTGCATGATTTCATGATAAATTGTTATTATTGTATTTGTATAAATAAAATATTGTCTATGTAGAGGATTAAGTATGTTACAATAGTAAAAACTATATTGCCACTTCCGAGTAGTTGCGTGGTTTTTCATGAGAGGATGTGTTTGAACAATATTCTTCCTCTCGTAGGTGTTTGAACTGTAAAAATTCTGATGTTAAGTATGTTGCGTCACAATCTAGGTGGTGAGAAATATGTTCTGACATTACAAGTTGATCTTGGACTTGTTTGGATGAATAAGTTACAAGTAATTTTTAAGTTACTCTTTAACATTTAATAACATAAAGTACCTCTTAGCTATTATGTACTTGACTTTAGTAATTTTTGTGATCAGCCAAACTATGTTTGTGTTTTTCTCATCTTAAAAGTGACCCGTGAGTTGGAAAAAGTGCCTAATATGTACTCTTTCATTTAGGTCTTATTTTACTCGTAACTTATAGTGTAAGTCATTTTATTTTACTTGTAACTTTTAATGTAAGACAAGACAAACATGGTTCTAATATCTATAGGCCAGCTAGTTTCAAAGGGCTACAACAGTTCTATAGTCGGGAGTGTTGTGAAAACTAGATGCGGTCACATGATTTAAGTGAAGGGGGAGCTTAATGAAACAATATATAGTTTGTTCGCGAGTACATCACATAACTACACTAACTTTGTCAAAAGAGTTAGTTGGGGAAAAGTATTTTGCGATTGGATTCTATATAAATTTAGGGAAACTTGGTTTTATATGTAATTATATTACCTAATAATATTTGTGGCATCTATGCACACAGATTATTCGTTTTCGCGTATGTTGGCATTTCCCTTGCCTTAAGACTCTCTTTTCATAAAATCAGTGAATTGTCCAGCAGCTTCTAGGTACCCCAAGAATATATGCAAATCAATTCTAGGAGTTGGTACCTACTATCTGCGGATTAGTAGAGAATCTTCCAGCAAGTAAGAATGCCTGATTTTGCAAGAAAAATAGTTTGAAGAAGATGAGCAACTCGATAATAGTCAAAACTTAGATTTTTTTTTTTTCAATATGTTTTTATGTAGGACAAGAAAAATAAAGAAGAAACAGTACTTGAGAAGGCATTTAAGAATTTAGAAAAAAAAATATGAGTTATATTTAGTGAAGTTTAGAAAATCTACAACCCACTACCGTCTTCAATATTATATCAAAGTACAGTACAGTATGTGAGAATAGCTGCGTGTTCAAAGGTAATGACACTCTAATATATTTTGTGAACCTGAAAAGCAAAAATGGTTTGCTAATATATTTCTACTTAGTAATATATTCCTAAATCGATTACAAAAAATTCTGAAATCCTGATAAGACAGTATAAATATGTAAATATATTATTTAATGCTATAGAATTTTAGCAAACATCTGTACATGTGGCGAGCTTTAGTAATTTTGGAAAAGAAGTGACAGAGTGATCATCTTTAATCAGGAAGATGCAAAATTATATTTTATAATGGTGAGCTCACCATGAAATGTGATAATGTTTTTAGCAGTGTTATTAAACGCGATATGCGCGCTGAAGCGCAAAGGCCTCTTGGAGCATAAACGCAACGCGCAACGCGATATGCGCGCTTTTTGAATGAAAGCGCAACAGTTGATAACATGCATAACATTAAATTTAACATGTTATAAGCAAATTAAATTGTCATAAAACATGTTAAATGATAACCAGATTCAAACTAAGGCACAAACACAAAGTCATGGTAACAAAATAAAGATAAGAATCAACTTCGAGCCCTATAGATTAGTTCTGGTCTTCTCATTAACATAAATAAAAATCATCATTTTTAGGCTCTTCTTGAAGATTTCGAAATCTCATCCTATCCTAGCACCGTTCTCATTTAATCGCCTGCCAAGTATAGTTCGTGTGTGTGTGTATATATATATATATATGTTTTGTATGTCTTTATCGTTCGTGTGATATGTAACTGTCAGTTGATTTAGGTTTTACCACTTTTTTTATGACTTGTTTCTTTAAAAAAGACTCAATCAACAGTCCAGTCATCAAAAAAATAAAAAGCGCGCTTTTTCTGTGCTTCTTGCACATCGCTTAAGCGCTCAAAGCGCACAAAAGCGCGCGCTTCAGTGAGTTGCATCGCATAACCTAAACGAAGCGCTTCAGCCTCGCATCGCATCGCATCTCGCATATGCGAGCGCATATGCGCGCTTTTAATAACACTGGTTTTTAGTAATCCACTAATCTAGCATGGTGGAAACATCTTTACTTAAAGCACTGATGAAGAAACGTTGTCCAAAATGGCTATATTGTGCTCAATTTGTTGTATTTCTTTGGTGTCATCAGTATTGCTCGCAACCTACTTGATGTTATCAACATAAAGGATTTTTCATAAGTTATCAATAAAAGTTTAGTATTTGTTATGCATATGTACTTATGCAAGATCAGCTAACAAAACTTGGTAGACCAGTATAGGAGGCTGTGGCCTGTGGGTGTCATACCGAAGTGCAAACTTCGTGTTTTGCTTTAGGCTAACTGTTTAATTTTTCACTTTGTTCGGTTTCTTTTCAATCCTCATCACAATGCGTTATATTTGTGTAAAGTAAAGAGTTTTTGGGCTAAATTATCCAATCTGGTCTGTTTATTCCTGTTCTGAACTGAAACGAAAAGAGAATTAATAGGTTAGACCCATGCATATAAAGAGAATTAATAGGTTAGACCCATGAATATATTGTCGGTTCAACCCGGCTCTTGATCAATGAACCCATTCCAACAAACTGGTTGAGACCTGTTTTTTTGTGGAGACCTATTCTCGCTTAGAACACCTATACACAAGATTCCTGTACTGGCCTGATAAACAGGCAAGGAGTAAAGAACAGATTTGATAAGTTGCAACCAACTTGTGAGAATTTTGTCTAAGACATTATATGGCCATCCACTTTCCTGGGGTTTGGGGGCACAATTAGAAATATCAAGCACTTTGGTAACCAGAAGACTGCCAAGTATTGCTCATAGGTTATTCTAGATAGATATCACATTTACATGGCCTGTATTTCTTGTAATTTTTATAAATTAAATCTTAATTATAGATGAAGCTAAACTAATAACCTTGAAGTGATGCTGAAACTGGTATATAGATGGATGGATACGATAATGAGCAAATGCGATTTGATGAATTAGTGATGAAATGTTACAACAGAATATGAAATGAACTTTTATCTGCTTCAGCTGTGCAACTTTATAGTTTCATGGTTTCTGTAATTAAACTTCCGGGTGACTCTGGACTGTTTAAAGCTACAAGTATTTAATACTTAGAGATGTAGAGTGAAGTTTTTACGAATGCAGATTTGAAATTGAGTAAGATTCATGGTTGGGGCCATTCTCTTCTGCAGTAATGCGACGTCGGGCCATGGTGGTACGGGGACTATTAGCAATTTAGGACCCTAGCTAGACTTTAGCTCAGAGGTCAATTCACTCTATTTCAGTTAGGAGATACATCTTTATTTCTCTGATCTTTGTCCCATCTCTCTCTCCGAGGCCTATGAGGCTATGACACTAGGTAACCTAAAAGCACAGGCAGTAAGGGAGTGGCTTAGGACTCCGTCTCAAACTGTAGCATGAGCTTCTTCGGATCAGTAATGTTTTTGTTTCATACCTCTTAGCGTGTAAATGAATCTAGCTAGCTATTTGTGCTCTTACCAAGACAGAAATAGGTTGTCGTTCGCAGACCACCCTGCTAAAACAATATTTGTGTAGCCCTTGTCCCCTTCAATTGCATTCAGTCATGTACTATCATTTACTGTTTCCCTTACTATCCGTACTGTCTCCCTTACTGTTTAGTTCGGTTTGGCCTACTCTTTATTTTTATCAACTTGAAAAGCTCAAAACTCTTATGGTTGCCTTCTTTCATGTTTAACTTTAATTTTGAAAATTGATCCAGAAAGTATTTTCTTCATTTGAGTAATACGGTCCTAATGGCCTTCTCTCTTCTGTTTGTCCCATTGTATCAGTTAGAATTTATTTGATTATAGCATGCACTTAAACAATCCCTGGATGATGGCAACGAGTTAGTACTTGATTTAGCGTCCACCGTTCTCTTAGTCCCTTCCCTCTTTATTTTCAGCAGCTTAAAAAGCCCATGGCTATTGTAGTTGCCATCAATCACGTTTGAATTGATTAGAGAGAATTGGTGATCTGTAAAGTTTTTTCTAAGCTATAGTAATATGGTTCTTATGGTCTTCTCTATTCCCTTTGTTCCTGTTGTATCAGTTAGAATTTGTTTAACTAAAGCACGCAGCTTAAACAACTCCTGGGTGTTGGCAATGAGTTAATGCTTGATATATGGTTTTTAGCCTGAATAGTCTAAGATTGAAGGGTCCTATGCGTTATTTCCTCTGCTGCTTTTGTTTTGTCGTTAGATCCGAATCGATTATGTATAGATGCTTAAAAGCCTACCTAATACTTCGATGATTTAGCATTTTACTGTACTTCTAGTCCCTTCTTTAACCCTCCCACCCCTCACCCCAAAAAAATAAAAAATAAAAAAAGGAAGGCAAAAATGCCAAGCAAGAATTCTTCATCTGACAAAGGCGAGTTTCCTGTACGCTGCTCACTGCTCTGTTCACAAAATTTATCACTCACCAATGCTACCTGGCTAAGGACCAAGGACACAACACACTGGTCTTCAATGAAAAAATCATCATATATTATATTTGTTATAACCCTTTCTCTTCTTCAATTAAGTTGCCCAACCCAGTCTCTGTGAACCTGTTAGAAATTCGTTGGAGAACTCTGTCAAATTTAGTCCGTCCACAATCATCTTGGTAGCCTAAATGTAGCTCTGGCTGGCTCATGCTGTGCTACCTGCACTCTTACATGTTATGCCAAACTGTTAACAATTTTATAGGTGTGCGATTTAACTCCTGCTTCTTTCCTTACTCATAGATGTGTCATTTCAATGAATGCCATAAATTTCCCCCGGTCCCTTGAATTTTTTCTTGACATGCTCTTTATTTACTGAATGGTGGAGTATGTACGAACTTAATGGTACAAAGCAGCACCACCACGTAATGTTTTAAGTAAGACAGCTGTTTACAACATAAATTGAACTCTGAAAATATCTGAGCTTAAAATTTGTAACTAGATCAGCCTTGCTCAATACTTGGGTGAACCTATTATAAAAAATGAGCACATAAAGAAATCAAGGACTCAGCACATGAGATTTTAGTTTAAATTAGACTGATCTATTAGTTAAAATAGCTTTGACCTTAAGCCAAACAGATATGTTTGTAATTTTACCTACAGCACACGCCTTGGATAGATGCGACTAGGTTGTACAACAGGCCACTCTGATACCAATTGTAACCAGCCATGTAAGTGTTTGTTTCACTTAAAATAGAGTTGTATAACTATTATTTACAGAAGAGAAAAAGAATACCTGGACAGTGGACACCATATAGACACGACATTTTTAGTAATATTTTATTTAAAAATACAGACTATA
Source organism: Saposhnikovia divaricata (assembly GCA_036435485.1). NCBI lineage: Eukaryota > Viridiplantae > Streptophyta > Magnoliopsida > Apiales > Apiaceae > Saposhnikovia > Saposhnikovia divaricata. The sequence goes on from CM071599.1 coordinate 214,841,111, forward strand.
AATTGTGTACACCAGTTACTATTTCCCCAAGCAAACAAAACTGTCATTTTTCTTTCAATCTGTGTTAAATCAATTTTGATGTATCTGTGTAATGGTATGTTATTGGGAAAAATTGTTCGAAGCTGGAGGTTGCAAATTTGATACGAGATAAAGGGTCATTTTGCATCTCAGTCATGATATTCAGAATTCGAATTCATTCTTCGAATGTCCTGTATAAAAGGTGCCAGGATCATGGGATTCTAAATCGGTTAATTGGAATGGGAATAGGACTTTAATACATTTTTGTATTAAAATTTCATTTCTATTAACCAGGCCGGAATTCCCTGATTTGAACGGCCAAAGGCCTTCAAATGTCGAATTTTGTAAATGTATTTCATGCTTTTATTAGATATTTTCATACTTTACCTGAATATTTACGAAGACCTGATGGATTGTTCTCTTACTTCTGGCAACAGACTGCGAGGCCAGAATACAATCAGATTCTTGTAAAGAAGCCAGGAGCAGCTGAGTGGTGGAACTTCTAGGAAATTATGAGTATATAGTCCATATAAACATGTTTTTCTTAACAGTTTTATGTATAACTTATATATATCGTAATGATTTGGTTGGGCCTCTGTTTTTTCCCCTTACAAGGTGCATTCCATGCCTGGTCTATCTCTATATTTTTCGTTAACCTATTTTTCATCAACCATATATAACTGAAAAAATAGAGTAAAGAATTGTACTTGATCTGCATTCTATGTTTAATTGAATTTCCTGCAGACTACAGTTGTGAGTATCAGTTTGGACACCGTTGTTTTCAACTATCTAGTCCTGAAACGTAATATGTATAAAATCGGAATTCCTTGTCTCTGAAATACAGAGCCGTCCGCACCACCAGTCTACCTCCAACAACCAAAAAAATTACAGATTTAGCTGCTAGTTGCATAAATTTTCCCTCCTCCCAGTAATGCAAGTAAGTACATCTTCTTCATATGCATAATCCATGTAATGAATTTCTATAATAAGGCTGTTATATCATATTTCAAATCGATCACCCTGACTTGCTCGGAATTGTACTTCAAATTTATCTCATCCTAAACATGTCATGCTCCTCCGAAACCTTCATATTGTCCTCTGTTCTTTTCCATGTAGAAAGAGAGAGTTCATTGTGTCAGTGGCAAGCAACATAATAACAAAATATTAAAGTTGAAAGTATAAGGAGACTACTAAACCTTCTACAGTGCAATAAGAGCTGCTTCTCGTTCTCTCTTCTATCGTGTTCTCAATTCTTCCTGAGCCCTTAATGATGAGGCAATTTTAGCAGCTCTGATTGAAGCAGCTCTGATCGGATTTCATAAAATATATATTTTAAGTTTCAATGAATATAGATGAGCTGTAGTTTGAGTTCGTTCCATCTTACCCTCTTGCTTTTGCCTCTCCAGTTTTCCTTTTTCCAGTCGCTTTTTCAGGGGAAGAACCTTATCAACCTGAATGTAAGTAATGGCCTCAGTAAGCACAAGCTTACAGCAAATTGTGCACTACCTTGGGCAAGGTATACGGTATACCATATATACACAGAGAAGTAAAAGTTACATTACATGCTCACGAATGCAAAACGGCTTTTCCGCATTGCAGCACATATAGCTTTCTTTGTAGACAAATAAAGATCAATAGCAGGAGCCCAACCTGTTGGATAATTGAGAATAACAACACCTTTGTATACTTTTTTTTTTTTTTTAAAAAAATCGTACTTGCATTAATATTTCTCAGTATCAAGTTTACAGATGATAAAATTCGGAGCAGAAACATTCCACTCCATAAGACCTGACATAGAATATGTCGCCCTCGCTAAGCTACGAGCTACAATATTCGCAGACCTAAGTGTGTAACACACTAACACTTCATCAAAGTGTTTATCCATATCCGTACAATCCTCCAAGATCATATAATCAAGCATCAAACTCACACAATCGGTGAGACAAAAGCAAACTCACACAAACGGTGAGACAATAACAAAACTCACACAAACGGTGAGACAACAAAAACAAATCGATCTTACAATTTTAAAAACGAGATTACAAAATAAAACTACAAACTAAAACCAAACTAAAACCTTAGCAATCCTTAGATCTGGGAACAAACCCACCAGAAGAAAATAACTCGGACCACTTACGAGAACAAGATCACCTGAAAGAACTAGAAATCCGAAGCTCCGTGGAATTGAGATCTAATAAATTGAAGGCCAAAATGGAAAAGACTTTGAAACCTTAGATCCGAAAATACAAACAAGATTTATTGAAAGGAGGAAGAAAATACAACGAAAATGAAATGATTTGGGACTTTCCACCGGTGGCAATCCGATGGAAGCCCCGGTGGCTATGAGAAGAAGATGAGTCTCTACTGCCTAGAGAGAGATAAAAAAAAAGTATCCGAGATAGAGTGGCTCAAGTGCTTGCAATCCCTTTGTATACTTAATACCATTACATTGTCGAAAAGAGAAGGATATAAGTATTAACATTATAGAAAAAACTGACACTGTTGTAGCAAGGCTAGATGGTTGAGGACTATAACATATACTTTGTTCATATGATGCACTTGCAAACACTTCAAATCATGTTGCAATGGGTGATCAAACTCCATCAGCACGCAAAAATTTGTATATAAACATTGGAAGACAAAACAAATCCTGACGATCAGATTCTGGATCTTGTTACAGATATTAGGTATTAATATGCTTTCATGCTCTTGATCCATATAAAATGCATTTATATTAGAAAAGTAACAGAGACAAGAGAGTTATCATTATCACACAGAAAACAAAAATGATATTTAGTTTACCAATTTGACTAAAGAATACAGCTCAAACAACTCATGTTGGAACTTGGAAATGAGTTAATACTGGCCTGTTTGTGAAAACTTAAAATAAGTTCTTATGGACATATTTTCGGGTAAAAATAATTTTTTTTATATAAGTTAGAAAAAATTACTTTTCTCAAAAAAAAGTTAGAAATTTCTAACTTTATCTTAAAATAAGTTGATTTATTCTGAAAATAAGTTCCCCAAACACCCCCAATATATGGTTTTTAGTCTGAATAGTCTAATATTGAAGGGTCTTTTGCGTTACATCCTCTGCAGTTTCTTTAGGTCTATATGCGTTTGATGAATTTAAAGAGTTCTTCAAATATAAATAAATTTCTTTACAGTAAAATGATCTAACTTCAACTTTACAAGTTTATATTGCAATTTAGCAAAAATAAAAATAACTCATCAATTAAATATATATTTAATATTGTTTATTTAAAATAATGTTTTTGTTTGAAAATTTGGATCATAATTAAATAAACTAAACCAAATCTTGAGTGTCGTGCACTCTTTGCTTTATATGCTCTATCTGAGAAACTGAAATTCCTCCAAGTTTCATGACAAAAATGCAGAAAAAAATTCCTCGAAGTTTGAATTTTCATTTTTATGGGTTCAGTACGTAGTACAGTAATATTCAAAGATAGAAAGTGACAGTAACTCAGTTTCCTCATAGCCTTTTCCATATATATTTTGAAGTAGGGTAGTGGGTATTGAATATTGTTTTTAAGGAGTAGTGGGTATTGAATATTGTTATTTTATGTCTTAAAATAGAAAGGGAAAAAATATTTTGAGTGACCCAAAATAGTAAACAGGAAATGTTTTAAGAGACAGAAGGAGTATACATATATACATGGCCAAACCGGAATCGTAACCGGAAAACCGGACCGGACCGGACCGGGTCAAAACCGGCCCGAACCGGAACCGGCCCTAAACCGCCGGTTTATTTATTTTAAAGGTTCAGGTTCAGATTTGTGTGTATTGAAACCGGTGAACCGGCGGTTCGAACCGGTGGTTAACCGTTAATAATGACTAGCTATGTATTAATGTAGTATAGATTATAAAAATTATTGTAATATATTTTATTGTTTGTTGTATTCTTGTAAAACATTTAAAATTTATTGTAATATATTTACTAATGTTTTAATAAAAAATAAGTACCAATGAATTTAACATTAAATTAATTTACGTGAAAGTACCACTTAATAAAAGTGAAACTATTATATCCTTGATCTTTAAAACGGTTACATCTTACAAATTTTAAAAAATTACTTAGCATTACAATACTTCTAAATTACAATTCATTCCATCCAAATTTAGAAAAAGTTATCGTATTTCGAAAAAAAAACGTAACAAGTATAATGTATATATAAGGTTCAAACCGGAACCGGAACCGGGTCTTGAACCGGGTCAAAACCGGGTCAAACCCTGAACCTGAACCGTCTGAACCGGAATCGGCGGTTTATATCCTGTTAAGGTTTAGGTTCCGGTTCAAGATATTTACAAACCGGAACCGGCGGTTCACGAACCGGAACCGGCGGTTCACGAACCGTGGCCATGTATATATACATATTGTTGATTTTTTAGGGGAAAAAAAATTAGGATTCTTCTAGAAATTACAAAATATAATAGATTGATCATAGAGAAAGTGTCTGATGATGATGAATAATGTTATAAGTGGTTCAACTATATGTATTACGAATTTACGATTGTGTGATAAACAATAATTGTACGTGTCTAAACAACATTCAAGTATTATGAATGTAGTATCATTATGAGAGAAAGTGTCTACATTGTTATATGTGGTTCAACTATATTTATTACGGGAGACTGCGTGATGAATAACATTGTGCGTGGCTAAACAACATTCAAGTAGTATTTCTCACTGAAACTGCGTAAATCGTAATAATAAAGTGTCTACATTGTTATACATGGCTCAACTATATTTATCACGGGAGACTGCGTGTGATAAATGGATTTTATATCCATTTAGAGTATTCCATATCGCCTTAAATTGATTCACTTGGCCTCAAGTTTGTTGTAGTTTTGATGTGTTTGTGTTTAGTTGTGCAGGTTTGTGAAATATCGTTTAGGGTTGGTGTTTTCGTCAATTTTAGAGATGATTTGCGCAATGGAATGAAGGATGGCGTATTTCCCTACGCTACCATGAAGATCATAATGCTTAAGAATTGAAGAACGGGAAGTGGCAAAAGAATCAGAAGAGAAAATGGATGAGAAACGAGCAAATTGTGGAAAATTCGGATTTCAGGGGAGGTTGCGCAGTTTACACTATTTTGGCCATATCTGGAGTTCTAGAAGTCCGTTTTGGATTATCTTACTATCCACGCGAAGCTTGGGAAATTTTCTACAAGAATAAAGCAAAATCAAAAACCTGGACAGAAATCCAAGCGCTGGCAGCGCCCTTCAAGCGCTGGCAGCACTCCAGAAGTGTCAAAAAGCAGAAATTGAAGCGTTGGCAGCGCTTGCCAAGCACAGGCAGCGCCCGGTCGGTCAGAAAATTGCTGAAAAATCCATATTTTGCCCCTATTCGAATTCTAATTGTATTTTTGGTATTTTCTTGTACCAAAATCAAATTCTAATTGTATTGTAGGGTATTTTCTTGCTGGGCAAGACTTCTAGAGCCTATATAAACACATCCTACCATTGTAATTTGTATCATTAGTTAGCATATTATAACATAGAATTCATACTTTGTTTTTATCATGGTTTCATCAGATCCCATGATGATGAGAGGTTCGATTATGAACTAATCGTTATCATGGGATTCTACATTATTTATGGAGCTTTAGTATCTTGATTGCTTTAAACATCTATGTGTGATATATATCTGATGAATAACAATTGTACGTGACTAAACAACATTCAAGTAGTATTTCTCACGTGAGACTCGTGATGAATCATAGTTGTACATGGTTAAACAACATTCAAGTCTTTCATGAACTAGCATTAACTTGACCGTAGTAGTCTCATTTATCTTATCTATTGTATTGTCTTAAAGAATTTTATTTAAAATAAAGATTTTTCATTAGGTGTTTATCATTATTTATGATTAATTTCCGTAATTTTTGAAGTTTGATATCCTTTTTTGTCAAATCAATATATCAATATATTAAGGAGGATACGCTAGAGGTTCTCAATTTATTTTTCTAGTTTTTAAAAATTTTAGAATTTTAAATATTAATAAATAAGAAAATATCCTTTAACATTTTCTTCTATATATTTTTAACTAAAATTGTTTTTCTTCTCAAAAATAGTACGAAAAATTGTATTTAAAAATATTATTAATAATATTATAATTAATAAAGCCAAACTAATTTCTTTTTCAACTAAAACACATTACATTTTCTATTTAATAAAATATTGTAATTACTAATAACTAATCGTTTAACTTTTTCAAATAAAACGTATTATCTTTTCTATGTTATCTAATTAAAATTCTTTATTTAAAAATATAACGGACGCCATGTAAATAATTATTACATAAATCATTTCATTTAAAAATTTTAGACCTATAAATCGTATCTTTAAATTATCAATACAAACTAATAAAAAATTGTATAATATTAAAAAAATTCATGTATTGCACGGATTTTAAGGTAGTTGGTTCGAACTTGTAGGAAAAAAAGTATTGAAGTTCCTTCTATATTTGAAAAAAACATTTATTGTACAAATTTATATATATAAAAAAAGAATTCGAATTTACGAGAAAAACATATACTTGTATATATTTAAGTTAATGAAACTTTTATGTTGTGTTTGGTTGGGGAGAATGGAATGGAATGAAATGGAATCAATAAAATTAAAAGAAAAAAATGGAGGTAGAGGGAATATCTAGAAAAAAATGAATAGGTACAAAAATTTCTATGATGAGAAATGTGAAGAAATTAAATGTTGGGGAGAATGGAACATTCCTTCTAAAATACATAGGTATGAATTCTAGTTCAAATGATTAAGAATGAAATGGATGAATGAATGAATATTTTAGACATTAATCTATTTCATAGTGCAAATTTCATTCCATTCAACCCAACCAAATATATGTTAAGTTTGACGCCTGAAAAGCTTAAGATGAGTACCCTTTCGAGATTTTGAGAACTAAAATATATAACCGCGCGGTTATCAATTTCAAAGGTATATTTAATGATTCTCTTTCTTTCATTTTCTCTTTGTTATTTTTTTGGAGTCGTTTATGATTTTTGTTGTTGGATTAAATTTACACGTCGAAATTTTTTTAATTTTTAATTTTAAGGTATCATAAATCATGATAAACCTTACACAATTATTATAAAATATTGCAAATCAAAAGAGTCGTGGGAGATTAGGTGATACCTCTAAAATCGTCTCAATTTTTTTTATTTTTACAAAATTTTAAAGTTAATATTATTTAATTAACTCAATCTATTTTATAATTTTTAATTTTTTTTAAAATTTTAACTACTAATAAATTAAAAAAATATATATATATATAATTTAACATATTAGAAGTAAAATAGGTGCTCGAATTTATAAAGGAGAAGAATTCTGATCTATAGGGAAGATCTATAAATATTTGAAGTAGAATAGATATTCGAATTAATAATAGAGAATAGTTCAAATTTTCAAGTAAGACGTATAATTAAAATTTATTTGAAGTAAAATAAATCAAAAATAATCAAAAATAAATGTTGTTTGCCCAAAATACCGACGGGACACGGTAGATCGTGTACCGTGATATGAGATGTGTTGCGGAACACGATCTTCCGTAATAGAGCATGATACGGAGCTGCGTCTTCCGTGTTATGCATGATACGCTGTACCGTGTTCCGTGACAGTGCTGCGCACCCACCTAACACTTAGGGGAGAGCACGGTTCGGTTCGGTTCGGTTTTGCCCCGAAACCGAACCCGAAACCGCATGCCTTCGGTTTTTAAAATTGAAAACCGCAACCGAACCGTCGGTTTCGGTTTTAAAAAGCTCGGTTCGGTTTTTAACGGTTCGGTTTCGGTTATAAAACCGAACGAAAAAATCATAAATATATTACAAGACTTTAAATTTATAAATTACAACGTTCTCGATTTTTAAACAAAGTAACTGAGTTTTTGAATGAATACACTGTGTGTATATGTTAGTGGTAATGTTATATGACAGTATCATATGACATTAGTAAGCTAATAAGTTATACATGGCTCACAATATATTTTAACAAAATTTATACATGCATGTGTGATAATGTACAATGTATATGAGTAAATGACAAAATGTACTCTCAGTTGCTAATACAAAAGCAAATTAGAACTTTCTCATGTAATATGTAAATTGATTGCAATATAATCTTAGTTTTAATACAATTTACATGATAGTAGAAACCTATATATATAGTTTACGAAAATGAGAAGTTACCAGCTGGAGCAGTCACCAGAAAGTTTTATAAATTTATATAAATTATATATTTATTTTAATAATCGGTTCGGTTCGGTTTTAGTCGGTTCGGTTTTAACCTAAAACCGGAACCGAAACCGAAAATTTCGGTTTTTAAAAATCAAAAACCGCAACCGCCGGTTCGGCATCGGTTTCGATTTTTTCGGTTCGGTTTTGGTCGGTTTCGGTTTCATTTCGGTTTTTTGTTCACCCCTACCTAACACGGAACACCGTCCACCGTATCATGCATAACACGGTAGACGCAGCTCCATATCTACGTAATACGGAGGACGATGCTCTGCATCATGCTAACACGGAGGACGATTCTCCGTATCCCGTCGGTATTTCGGGCACTTTTTTTCAAAGTATTTTGGGCAAACACTTGTGAAAAATAGGCATTTTGGTCATTTTCTCTAAAATAGGTTTTCGAATTTATAAAAGAAAAAAAGTTTGAATTTATAGAAATACATATAATTGAAAGTTCTCTTCAAAGAAAGGAATAGGTTTAGGTTTTTGTAAGAAATATAATTAAAAGTTTTATTAGAAATATATAGGAGTTCGAATTTATAGAGGAAAAGAGTTCAAATTTATAGAAAAGACTTAAAATTAAAATTTTTATTGGAAAATGTATTTGAATATGTAGAGGCGACATGTAATTAAATATTCTATTTTCTGAAAATAGAATACGTAAAACTATTTATCTTTTTCTAAAACTCTTTTATTTTAAATTTTCATACAAGTTAATTATATTTGTATTAGGAGAATATATTTATAAATCTAATATTATTCCCATAACAAAAAGACTTCGCATTTAGAAAAGAAAAGAAAATGATGTTAGCACAATAGCGGGTACCATTAATTTTCTCTTTTAAATCTGTACATACCTAAAATCTAAAGTGTGATCTCACCACTTTATCAATTTAATAATATGATTCATTTATAGTATCTTTTTTTTTTTTGGACAAAAAGAATGAATTCATTAAAACAACGGCATCCAGTCGGGACAAACCCCCGTACTGACATTACAACCTGAGTAGTAAACAGATAACCGAACTAAACAAATAGCTGTTCTGTTTTCAGATCGCTTAACAGATAGAATATTAAAATTCTTCGAACTAAAAAAGGTTACAATGGTATCCCCATCAATTCTACCAGCATCAGCCCTGAAATCCGTAGTAGCACAATTGACCCTCACATAAATGCGTACTGAAGTCCAATGTTCCAAACCTTCAACTGAAGTTGGGGAAGCATAAACCTCCGTAACCGGAACAAACTTTAATTGTGAAAGGTGAGCTCTTGTGAATTCCACTACCATCTCAAGAATACTCCAGCTATCTACCTGCCGTAAAACAGCTATAGACCTGCCGATACCCCAGCTATCTACATGCCAAAAATCAGCTATAGCATGCCGCAAGTAGCATCGATGCAAGCGTTCAGGATCTCCCAAAATGCCAAATAAACCAATTTCAGTGGAGTCAATAACGACACCAACAAAAACAGAAACATAAACGATAATAATTTAACCAATAATAATCGCACATAAAGCGATACACACGCCAAGAGGCGAGACGAAAACCCAATAAAGATGAGTTTTAATTGCACAAACTAGCTCAAGATCGGAACAGATCTAAGAAAATTCAAAGGAATTTTCGGAGCTTTATTGAATTAAAAAACTATGATAATTGAAAAGGAGAGGAAAAGAGGACGAAGATGGAAGTATGAAGGGCAGGGGCGGCGGTGGCGGGGAGGGGGAGGGGGAGGGGGCGGTGGGGTGGGGGGCCGACGGCTAGGTTTTACTCGACTCTCATAAGATATTCGGGAGTGACTCCTTATTTATAGTATCTTTTAAGTATATAATGAAGTTGGGAATTAGGTCCCAAATAAGAACGGAACGTGTTTAGAGATAAGACGAATCACTAGAAAATGGTATTAACTATTAGAATTTGGTTGTGATATTATAAATTTTATTTTATTTTCAGGTTTCAATTTTTATGGATAAATATCATTATAAAAATATTCCTAATATATGTTAAAGCTAGATTTCGGTTTTAACGAGAAAGTAGCTCAATAGAAATAATCGTATTTAATAAGAGTGTGGTTCATTAAAAATGATCGCGTTTAACATTTAATATTAGTGATATAATTTAAAATAAATATATGTTGAATTTTTTTATTAAATATGTTATAAAACTGTCCTGAACGGCGGCATTATCGATTAGTTTAAGTTATATCTGGAAAAATATTTAGCAAAACTGTCAATTCTGATAAAAATTATATATCTGAAGTATTCAGTTCCGTTTAAGAAAAATTTGTTGATTTGCTTATTTGAACGGTAATTCTGATAAGGTTGACCTTAGGCTACCTCTCCAAGCCCCCAAACCTAACACATATTCTTGGCGGCTTGCATGGTGCTTACCTACCCTATCTCCTCCTGCTGGCACAACATAATTACTTTAGTATGCTTACGGTGTAAGTTTTGAAAATTGGAAGTTTGCATGTACGATCTCTTCAAAACAAACTCTATCCTTCTGTACTCTCTTTGTTGGTATCATCAAAGTTTTTTTTTTTTTTTTTTGTATTTTGATGAGTTGTGAGATCAGCTAGCCTCTTTCTATAAATTCAGATGGCTCTAGGCAAACTTCAATCCAAACACACACTACATAGTATATTGCAGTTATGGCTAGTTCAAGGGTTGTTTTCTTAGTATTTCTTCTCATCTTAGCCCCTTGTTCTTCCTCATCACATTGCAGGAAGATGTCAAGAGAGTGCATGGAGAAAACACGATGGTGAAGGAAAACGTTTATGGACTTATCTTTCCAAAGGAGCTTGCTGTTGAAAATTCAGATCAGGCCCCTATAATAATTGATGAGAAGTTCACTGCTGGCACAGTAGAAAAGATTAGTAGGAGACGTGATCAGTCGGCTCCTAGTCCAGGTTCTAGTTAGAAAGGAATAATATTGGAGGTTATGTACGAAGTATCTAGTATTGTATACATAGTAATATAGCACGTACAAGCTATTGTGCTTGAAATGCAAATAAATTCTTTTGTCTTATTTTATTCTCTCTCTTCTATCTGATAAATTAAAAATTCCTTTCCTAACTGAACAATTGACTATTTTAGTTTTATGTGTTCTTAGCGAATAAATTCAAAGGAAGCCGGGTTTCGAAGTTGCCTTAAAACCTCCTTATTGTTCCCTTGTGTTTTGAAAAGATATTTTTAAATTATTGGGAAACAAATGAAGGGCACTTGCATAGGGTAAAGGTTGGAACTACCAACTGCCAAAATGTTGAAAGGTTGCAAAGCGCTGGTGCTCGATCATTCAACTCCGTGAGAAGGGTAATAATATTTAAATATGTACACATACAAGGTTATTCTATTTTAGAACACAAAGTAATATACTAATTATAAGCTATTTCATATTGGAAGGAAATGATAAGGAAAAGCCTTAAGCCTCTGATTGCAGGGGTGGCCCTGAAATTGCGAACATAAAATTTGGGATCCTAATTTTTTTTTTCACATACAAAATATATGCTTAAAATTTAATAAAAAGGTACACAAAAATATAGTACCTAAAACAATCTCATTATTTTATTTAAATATAACACGTCTTGCATTTTTGGATGCAAAAGTATCAATTAAATTTGCATAATCAAGTTTCTGAACCATATCCTTTTCTATAGATAACATAACTAAACCACTTAACCTTTCTTGAGACATGGTTGAACGAAGGTAGGATTTAATCAACTTTAGTTTTGAAAAACTCCGTTCTGGATAAGCAACTGTAACGGGTATCGTTAGAAGAATCCTATAAGCAATCCAAGCATTTGGATAGCTACTTTCCATCTCTTTTATGTAACTTAACACATCTATTGCCCTCCTAGTATCTTCTGGCAAATTTTGACGCAACATACACAAGTCTTCAAACAAATCATCGTTGTTCAAATCAGAAATCTCACCATGGTTTGTTATGTTTGCAAGATTATCACAAAAAGCCCTCAACTTGTCACGTTCCACAGAAAAATCAATAAAAAATTCTTAAACTGTAATTGGACTTTCTGAGACATTAACACATCTTAAAACAAGAGACATTTGCTCATCATTACTTGCATCTGGAGTACAATCCAATATAACTGAAAAATATTTTGCATCCTTGACTCTTTCAATAATTAAACTTTTTACCTCATAGGCCAATAGCTGTATCATCTCATTTTGAATTTTGTGACTCAAATAATGATAATGTGTCTCACCCTGCAATATACGACGAACATGTTCTTGCATAGTAGGATCAAACTCCGCAAGTAATTCTACCATTTGCAAAAAAATTCCATTATTATTTTCATATATTTTTTCACTATGTCCTCGAAATGCCAATTTTTTCTCCCAAGCCTTTTCACAATAGCAAGAATCCTATGTAATACTTGTTTCCAATGTTTTTTTTTTCTTAACTGATTTGTTCTTGTACATTTGCATCAATTGTCACATTGAATTTCAATCTCCTCTCCAATTCTACCCAACGAGCAATAGAATCAATGTGTTGTGGATTTCTCTCATGACTTTTAAGACGATGTGATACATTATGCCAATCATTAGTACCCTCTTCACCCAACTGACTGATAGTATTTTGTCCTAAACCCAATCATGTGTGATGAGTTAGGAAATACTTTCATGTAATCTTATTTGATTTTATTTATATTAATAAAAGACTTGTTGTTTTTATTACGGGCCTTTATCTATTTAAAGTGTTTAAATAAGAAGTTCCATAGTTTAGAGTAAAGCTTCTAGAATTATAATGAGATTATAATAATGAGATCTAGAAGATGATAGCACTAAACTTAAATAGTTCCCGATCGTAGGATAACTAATTGGGAGTTAGTCAATCCGTAAAGATCGGTACATACCATGCTTGCTTCCTCGGAAGGATGTCTGTTCTCATAGACATTCGTGTGGTGACACTATAGCTAGTATGTAGGTGCTTATTGGAGAATAAGTTCACTGAACGTGACTTGATCAAATGGACGACTAATGGAGTTTACTCACGTGTTAATAGTTGTTCATAAGTTGATGGTGGTACAAGTGTCCTTAGACTTGAGACCGTTAAAGTAATCTTATATACAATGAACTATGTTTTGGTTTAGTTCTAAGTCCTCAAGGGACAATCATTAGTTCTATTCCGGGTATAGGAATTTGTATATGAAGATAGTTAACGATCGATAAAGAATCTACCCCTTTCAGTAAAAGAAAGTGAATATCCTATGATGTTCTTACTATGTTAGTTCTGGAATCTCTGGCCAGAGTAATTGAAGTTAGAAAGAGTTTCTAATTCAAATGAACTAGACATAATGTATAAGAAATTATATGATTAAATTAAATAGGCTTGACACGCGATCCATGCCTTGTATTTAATCGGGATATTGTCGGGTATAAGGAATTAATTGTACGGTAACCATTTGCTGAATAGGTTTTATATATTCTAAGCAATGAATTCATATTATCCGGATAGTCGCGATATATTGAAAAGTATCACTCACGATGTAGAATAAATATTAATTACTTATGTAATTGTATTTAACGAATTAATTAGTAATTTGTATAAGTAATAATAAATAGAGTATTATTATTTATTTCTACTACCGGCTTAATATTGAACCTAAAGGGTCACACCATAAAAAGGTTAAATATTTATAGATGATGAGAATAATTAATAATGGCTATGAATTATTTATTTATTGAATAAATAATTAATTAGCAATTATTTATAATTTATTAAATGAGATTTAATAGATTATAAATAAATTAAGAAAAGTTCTTAATAATTATTAATTACAAAATTTAGTTTGAGAAATTAAATTTTATGAGAGAATTATTTTCAGAATGGGATTAATAATTAAAAAGGTTTTAATTATTAAATGATTATTTAATTAGATAAAGTAAAGACTTTATTTCTTTAAATATCAATCATTCCAAGAGTTGGAAGATAGAACACAACAACAAACACAAAACATCCCAGGGGTTTGAGAGGATCATTGAGAGCTTTTGAAGTTCATCAAAATCATTCCAAATCATTTTAATTATTTTCTCAATTGTTCTTCATCTACTATATGATATTTGATCTTGGTGGATACCATTAGAGCACTCCACACTTGAGGGGTGATTGCTGGAAACCAAAGATACATTCATAACAATCCCAGGAAAGCTATCGAGGTATTTTTCTTGTGTTCATACAATTTTTAAATCTATATACATGATTAATTAGGTTTTTATGCAAGTAAATGTGATTTACGCTTCCGCTACGGCCATAAATTCCTTCACTGACCCACCAGATTTTTTTTGGCAAATAGTTTACAACAGAATCAAAATATCCTATCTAAAGACACTGAATATATTAACCACTTTCTATCTTGCTTTTCTCCATTTGGTAAATCTCTAATATAATGTCTCGAAGAAAAACTTCTATCAAAAGCATCTTTAGGAAACATTATATCTTCAACTCTCTTCGGACCCCTCTCAACTAAAAAATCTATCTTGTTATGTTCAATTTTATTCCAATTTCCTGGATCATCAACATTGAAGGAAAAAATATTTATATCACCTAAATTTTGCTCATTATCTTCCTCATTTTTATTGTCATCCCCATCCTCTTCCCCAATCGTATTCTCCTCATTAGCATCTTGATTTTCATTCTCATCCAGATTTGTATCCTCATCATTCGTAAATTGATTTTCAGTCTCATCAACAACCAAATTCTCTACTTTATTTTTTTTAAAATACTTGTTCAGAGAGAGCATCTCTCTTTTGTTTCTTTTTTCTTTTCACGGCTCCACATTTGTGTTTTCTTATAGGAGGCATGGTTATTGCAAAAATTGAAAAGCTTATATAAGTTATACACACACACACACACACACACACACACACACACACACACACACACACACACATATATATAGAGTTGCACTCCATAGCAAACACCTTATATAACAAACAATAAAGAACACCTCATATATAATATAATTTAAGAGTTCCGTCATAGCACCCAATACAAAAAGTTATTATTTTTTTACCCTCTATCAAGTCTGCAAAAAAAAATTGAAAATTTACTGTTCACCTGATGACGTCATATTGGGTGCCCCTGGCGGGGCCAAAGGATCTAATAGATCTAAGGTATTCTTTGTTGTTTGTTATATAAGAGTGTTCTGTATGAAGCAAAGGCCTATATATATATATATATATATATATTATGTAATTTGATTATCTAACCATAAACCAATGATAGTATGATTGTATGAAACCCAAAAGAAAATTTACCTCTTTGTTTAGAACTCTAATCTCCTCTTGCTCAGTCTTGAATTTGAAAGCATATAACGATACCCAATTTAATATTTAAGTTATTATTGAATCAGATACATGATTTGTTTAGGGTTTTGTGAAGTGAAGCATATAATATGTCAACGTTGTTTCAATCATCTTTATGTATAGTCATGTATACATTTATTTTTACTCAATATTTAATAAAATAATACACAAAAGATTATAAATTAAATTTATGTTCTTCCTAACATAGAATTTAATTTTTTATTACTTCAATAAAAAAAAATACTCTACATATAATAATTTAACAATTAGATACTAGTTTTTAAATTTTTATTATATCCTTTTATAATTTTTTAATAATAAAAAATGTATAATTTTTTTTAATAAAAACAGTCAAATATAACATGTATAGGTACACCTACCTTATCTCTAAAAATTGGGGCCCTTGATTTTTGGGGGCCCTAGGCACAAGACTACCTCGCCTATAGCCAGGGCCACCCTGCCGATTAGACTTGAGGTGTGGGATAAATGCCACAAGAAAGTTGGCTCCGATGCCAAAATAGGGTTGGTGCAGTGGTTGAGGTTTTGGATTCTCTAAGATAGGCCAAGAGTTCGACTCCTGGCGTGTGCGTGTGTATAACTATCAAAAAAAAAAAAGCTGGCTCCGATTCGAAAACCCCGAATACACTACTTCGACCGCCATGCGCATTGCGGTAATCTCAATGGTTTTTTTTTCCACCTCTCTTATAAGTATAAGAAAAGTTTATTTGTTCTAATAAAACTTGAAAAATGTGTAGGAACGATATGTCGCAATTCTTGATCGTATGCCAGTGAAAAGTACAAAAACGGGTGAACGTGATGAGCCTTGGGATTGGTGGATGGAAACTATGGGAGTTCCCGAAGGTGAATGTTAGTCACAGAGGCATGCCTGTGTACATCTAATAACAAGCCCAATTGTTTGTAATGCTATGCATTACTTTCATGACCTCTTAACTGAGCGAATCTCTAGCTGTAGAGTTTCTACTTGTTATAGTACTTGTAATAGACATCAATTTCTATCTGTGTAACTGTAATTAAAGTTAGAGAATAATTTTTGAAAGAAGTTCCAAGGAAACACCAATACTAACCGATAGCTACAACACCGCACAACTACACAAAACACATAAAAAATACAACAAACTTGAGACCAAGTCAATCAATTTAAGCCGATATGGAACGCTCCAAGTGGATATAAAATTCACTTATCACAAAACATATTGATTTTCTTCATTATCTTATAAAAGGAACTGAGATTCATTTTACTTTTACATAAGTATTAAAATATATTGATTTTCTTCATTATTTTATAAAAGGAATTGAGATTCTTTTTACTCTTACATAAGTATTAGAAACATTGATAAATGATTATGCCAATACTATTGGAAAAGGGTGGGGAAAAAAAAAAGATGAGAAATGAGTCTATTCCTCAATTGGCAAAAAAAATTTTTACACAAACTTAAATTACGCTTATTATATGTTAAATATAATTAATAAAAGAATATGATAAAAAAATATAGATCATCTATTATAACTTACTTTTTTTTATATTTATAAAAAATGTAAATCTATAATTAGTAAAAGTCATTTAAATTTTGATCAATTTGATAAAAAAAGTCAAACAAATCAATTTAAGTGAAAAGGAAGAAGTATTTACAAATTATATTTCATTTAATTATAATTATGATTGAAGTAACTATTTTATATATTGCAATAATATAACCAAACAGCTATTAAATTACATTGGACTTGTACTGTTGTTTTGAGAAGACAAGCCTTCGTTTTGTGAATAAGTTCAATGCAATATATATTTGCATTTCTATATTAGGTATCACACACACACAAGAAAACATAATACAAGTGTACATATATCTTTGAAATTTTCAAGATAATTATTTTGTTGAAATAAGAAAATATAAATATGAGACAAATGATACCAGCAAAATTTTGTAAACGTGAAATTTGATATATCTTGACCACCTAATTTGATACAATATTATTAATTTAATAATAGGAATTTTACTCTACTATAATGTTGTATTAGAGCTTATTTTACAATAAGATAATGTAAGATTTAAGATTTATACTCCTTTTCTAAAATGAATTAACTCTTTTTACACTTGTTTTAACAATATTTTTGTATAAAATAAGAAATTTGAAAAATATTATTTATAAATATCTCAATTAAACATCTATACTAATATATTGAAGCCGAAAGATTGAAAGTTTGGTTCGGTTTGATTTTCGGTTTGGTTATCCTAATTATTAAAATAAATAATGACATAATATAATTAATGGTAATTAGTTATTGCCATTTTCACATTTACTTTTAATTCAAGATATTACATTTAAAAAAAACATCAATCGTACCATATTTTCAAATCATTAATATTTTCTTTCTAATTAAAATATGTTACCTTTTTTATTTAAAACTAATCTTACAATCATTAATATATACTCAAAAATATCACACCATATTTTCAATTATTAATAAAATATATTAAAAAAAACCCTGTATATTGTTTATAATAAGAAAATATTAGTATAATACGTAAATATGAGTATATTAAATTACGATAAATTAAAATTTAAAAAATTATTAAATTGATAATTATATAAAAACATAATTGTACTATTAACTAAAATTTAATAAATACCTAAAATATCTTATCTTTCAATCAATTTAAAATACGTTTACTTTTAATTAAACATATAACCCTTTATGTGTACCTAAGATATCGTAATTTTCAATCATTAATATTTCTTTTCTAATTAAAACACGTTACCTTTTAATTTAAAATATAATGTTGAAATCATAATCTTCCAATAATTAATATTTCTTTTCTAATTAAATACACTACCTTTTAATTTAAAACATAAATTTGCAATCATTAATGTATACCCAAAAATATGACACATATTACTGTTAGATTTTTAGTAATTAATAAGAACCGTTAGATGTAATTATAAGGTATGTTTAATAATTAAATTAATTTACTAGATATTCAAGGTTCGAATTCTCTTAATCACATATTTAACTTAAAATTTTATTTTATAAATTTTAAATCATGCAAATCATTTATTAAATTTACTTCAAATTTTATTAAAATAATATTAAAATAATTTTTAAATTTAATAATTATATAAAAACATAATTATAGAATAAAATTAAATTTACAACAAATCAATATCAATATATATCTATAAAGGAGGATACGCGGGCGCTTAGGTGGCGCTATAAGATCGTCTTAATCTATTTTTCTAATTTTTTAGAATTTTAAACACTAATAAATATGAAAATATCAATTAGCATATTAGAAGTAGAATAGGTGTTCGAATTTATAAAGGAGAAGAGTTCGAATTTATGGAGAAGACATATGATTAGAAGTTCTATTGGAAGTATAATAAGTATTTATAAGGCATACGATTAAAAGTTCTATTAGAAGCAGAATAGGAGTTCGAATTTATAGAGAATAAGAGTTTGAATTTAGAAAAAATATATAAATAAAAGTTCTACTAGAACTAGAATATGTGTTTGAATATATAGAGCAGACATATAATTAAATATTTTATAGAAAGTACGAACTTCTTAAATTATATATTTTTTATATAAGTTAATTGTACTTATATTAGGAAAATTTATTAATAAATCAAATACTATTGTCATGAAAAAAGTCACCGTATTTAAAAAGAAAAGAATTGATGTCTTAACATAATAAAAGAACAATGAGTAAAAGAACAATCTCATGCAGTCTTTATAATATATGTTTTATAGAAAGTACGATCTTCTTAAATTATATATTTTTTTATATAAGTTAATTGTACTTATATTAGGAAAATTTATTCATAAATCAAATACTATTGTCATGAAAAAAGTCACCGTATTTAAAAAGAAAAGAATTGATGTCTTAACATAATAAAAGAACAATGAGTAAAAGAACAATCTCATGCAGTCTTTATAATATATGTTAAAAAGTTGGGATTTCGGTTTTAACGAGAGAGCGGCTCAATCGAAAGAATTGTATTTAACAAGAAATTGATTCATTAGAGAAGATTATTTAATTATTAAAATTTAATATTAATATTATAATATAACGTAAATGTATTGAATTTTTTTAAAAATATTTTAACGCCGCCGCGAAGCGCGGCTTTATCAACTAGTTAGTGTACTAAAGGATATTCGCTAACATTTTCGTAACACCCCAAATCCAATAGTTGGCGTATCATGTAAGGTGTTTAGAGAGAATAAATAATATTAAAATTAAATATAATATGTTAGATATGAGTTGTATATATATTTGCACAAAAATTTAAATCTTTTCATTTAAAAAAATATTAAAAAAGTACCAAAAGTTATCAACTTTTCTTAACATTTCTTCAACATTCTTATAATTTCAATAAGAAAGGATCAAAAAGTATTTATACAAAAAAAAATTAAAAATAGGTAAGAAATCTATTCTTAAAATATATTTTAAAATACCTTTCACATCCCTATTTCAAATATTTATTAATAATAATAAAATATAAAAAATATCACATAAAATTTGACAATCCTCTCAACATCATTCAAGATGCTCTAACCCCATGGTCCATAATCCATTGCTTATCCAACCAAAATCAAGAAAAACAGTCAAACCACTGCTCACACTACATGGAGTACAATTTACCATGAAAGTAGAGCCATTAAATACATTTAAAAAGTAGTTAATGGAACTTCTTTTTTTTTGATAAAATCGTACTTGCATTAAAATATCTCAAGGTTACAGATGATACAATCTCGAGCAGAAACATTCCACTCCGAAAGACCTGACATAGAATATGTCGCCCTCGCTAAGCAATGAGCTACAATATTCGCAGATCTAAGTGTGTAACACACTAACACTTCATCAAAGTGTTTATTCATATTATCCGTACAAGCCTCCAAGATAATATAATCCAGCACCAAAACTCACACAAACGGTGAGAGAAAAGCAAACTCACACAAACAAGCGGTGAGACAATAACAAACTCACACAAAAGTGAGACAATAAAAAAACAAATTGATCTTACAATCGGAAAAGGCTTAGAAACCTTAGATCCGAATTAAACATAGATCAACTAAAACAAGCAATCCAAGGAAGCAAAGCGGAGGGACGGCGGGCGACGCGTGGCGGAGCGGCGGGACGGCGGTAATTTTTATTTTCGAAATCGAGAGCCAAATCGATGCAGATCTAAGGATTAAGTAAGGAGCAAGGCTCGATTTTGGGCTAGATCTCGATTTTTATTGAAAAAAGAATGGAAATTAGGGAGATGGATTGAAGGAAGAAGAAGAAGGATAAAAGGGGGAAAAGAGAGGAAGGGGGCAGCGGGGATGAGGAAGGAGGGGGCGAAGAAAGGAAGGGGGGTGTTTAGAGAGAGTCGACTCTCATTAAGTAATTAATGGAACTTAAACAAGAGTAGAGTTGAAAACCTCGAATCTCCAAAAAGTGTATTCATTTTGTCTCTTTTTCTTTTACATACATTGATACATATTTAAAAAGATTCAACCTTTTTATGAAAAAGTAACATCACTTATTTAAAAATTCCAAAATTAAGCACTCCTTTTTTACTCCTTTTTTTTTTCATACCCATCTCTTAGATTCTCTCCCTACCCTGAGTGGCCTCATCTAGGGGTGTGCATCGGGTGGTTTGGGCGGTTTGGGACGACCAAACCAACCAAACCATAAATTTTGGGTTTTTAATTTTTCAAACCATAACCAAACCAAAAACCATATCATTCTAAAAAAACCAACCAAATTATAACGGTTTGGTTTGGTCGGTTTCGGTTTAAAACCGTTATTAAATATATATTTATACTTGATGTTATTTATGTAACGCCCCCAAATCCACCCTGACCGGGGACTCGGGTCGTCACATTGTCTCAATATGATAACGCAATAACAATACCAAATTTTATTACAACGGAGCATAAAATGTCCCACTCCGCAGGTCCAAGATCGTCTTCACAACATAGTACAATCTAACTTGATACATCTCGAAACAATATGTTACAAAAGTTCACAACAGTAGAAATATAAAGATTCCATCTGGATCTTCTAATTATTGTCGCCAAAGTCTTGCGCTTTCCCCTTGCCTCTGTAGCCCTGGCTGGACGTCTCGTCTCTTTCCGTCTTGACAGCTGAACAAAATGTTGTAAAGCAAGAATGAGCAACTATAGTGCTCAGCAAGTTCTCTTCTCGCTAGGTATATAAATATAATAAGGTTTACCGAAATAGATACTCAAAATTTTAATAACGGATATCACAATATGATTTGGCTCAAATTCATCTTGAAGATATCCTACTCGAAAGGCTCAAAACTCATCTCAAAACAGAATACTCAAAAGACTCATTACTCATCTCGAAACAGAATACTCGATAACTCATTTGATACAAGAATGAACTGGTCTTCCACCTCTCCATATCTCGGTGGGGCGATCAACTAACCAACCAAGAATACCGGCCTCCAATGACACCGCACTTCGCCCGATCACGGCTACAATACGATATCAACAATAATATATATATATATATATATATATATATATATATATATATATATATATATATATATATATGAATGCTAGCATCATAATGGTTATCAATTCAACCAAGGCAACAAATGCCTAATTATTCTCGGGTCCGTAAAACGGTACACGAGTCTCTCTTTCTCTTTAATGGGCCTCTTGCCCAAAATTGACCAGTAGAATACAGAATTCCCGAATATTTGGGGTACAGATAACTTGAGATAACTCTTTCAGAAAATATTTACAAATCTGGCGGACTACCAGTATGACTCGATTTTACCACCAATCCGAACAATGGACTGATGTAAATTCTCGATAATAATTTATCGGTTGACATGAACAAAATGCCAAACCTTGACAATAAGATCAACTATCTCGAATTTATGAGAATAGTCTCAAGATTGAAGTAATTGGGAGTCGTACTGAACAAATAGTACTTCTCAATATTTATAATACCCATAATTGATGAACGTTAAATAGAATATTTTTCGCTTGATCAACGAGTAAAACTCTAACGATCCTAATTTTTATAACTTTTATTTATTGATTCGAGAGACGAACCAACTAAAAGATAATCAATAATTATTGTCGAATTGTACAATAAATTCGACTGAAAGGAATAAATTTAACTATCTCGAATGAATGAGAATAGTTTCACTGAATCATAATAATAGTCGTCTCGAATTAATGAGATCGACCCGATAGCAGAGAAATTAATTCCACGCTTATAAGGGATATAATTCACAAATAAACTAATTTTAACAGTAACATGATATCGCAACGAGAAAATAATGCTCAAAAGAATAAATAAATCTCATAATTGACAGCTCGAAATTAAATAAGGAAGGAAGTAATACGAACAAAAATTCAAATCTCTAAGAGTTAGGGTAGGAATGAACTTGCCTCGATCTCGAAGTGCAAATGAATGCAGATAAAAATTATACTCTACCCGTGAACTTGGCGTCGATCTACGTCTCGAGAATTATTTTCTAAAAATGGCAACCAGAAATACGTGAGCGATTCTTCAGAATGAAAAAAATTCCCGATCCGATAATATAATATTTAAATAAAATATCTCTCGAAAATCTCTACGATAATTAACGGAAAATAATTCCCGGATAAATAAATCTCTCTTCAAACTCAGGAATTAAATCTCGAAAATAAATCTTATTAATTATCCGTAAATCCGACTTAAAACGAAAATAGGGTTACGTAAATTAACGGCAATACTCTATTTTTAATCTCGTAAATAATTAAATAATACTCCGATTTTAATCTCTAAAATAATCTAACTCGATCCGGTTAATTAAATAATCCGGAAACGATAACTAAAAATCTCCTAAAATTATAACGTATTTTAATCCTATTATTCACAATTACTCATCTTTTTATCGACAAATTATTAAATCTCTAATTTACGTCACAAAATATTTAATTAATAAATCTATCACCATTTTATTAAACTCGATTTATTTCTCATAATTTTTAAACTAACATCTCAATTATTTAAAAACTAATTTTAAAAGAACACTTAATCTTTTTTTTTATTATTATTAACTCTAAAATATATATATATATATATATTATATTATATTTTTATTTATTCCGAATTAACAGCTAAATACACAATCTCAGTTTTTTCTTCTTCCTTTTTTTTTTACGACGGCGCGTGGGGCCCACGCGCCACCACCGCCGTCCACGCCCCTCCGCCAGAAATCTCTCTCCCTCCTGTTCTCTCTCTCGATCCCAGTCTCTCCCTCCCCTCTCTCTCTCTCTCTCTCTCTCTCTCTACCTCCCCGCCCATCTCTCTCTCTTCAACCTCCGTTCTCTCTCGCTACTCCATCCCTCCATTCTCTCTTCTCTCCTCTCTTTCCCGATCTCCCTCTCTTCTTCTCCACCATCACATCTCTGTCTCTCCCTCGCCCCTCACAGTCTCTCTCACCTTCTCTTCTTCCTCCTACTCGCACACCACCACCAGTTTCAACCAAAACCGACACCACCACCGCAGTGGTGGTGGACTGGTGGTCGACCCCATCTCCTACAATCACAACTGCTATACCCGAACTCCAATTCAACCACACAGACAAAGCCCCAACAAACACAACCAAACAAAACCAAGAATAATAATACTAGTGCTTAGTACTGGTATTAATCGGCATAAATCATAAAATAAAAAAAAAAATTACTACCTTGGTTCTTCTGTTAATACCCTGTGTTGTAGTGAGAAAGAAACAAGGAGAGAAAAAAAATGAACGTGGCTTGTTCTGTGTGCTATGTGTCTGTATCGTTTTGTCAATATAAGGATCAATATCTCTTTAAAAAAAATAAAAGATAACAGAATTTGAGGAGTAAAATAAGGAAAAGCTGATGGTGTGCTCCGGGAAATAATAATCCTGTCTCCCTGTCTCTTTCTTGGTTAATTAAAACGATACTTTTACTCCGTTTTCTAAAATAAATCCAATCCAAAATAAAATAGAAATCCTATTTTCCTAAATATTTTTCTAATTTTAGTAAACACTAAATAAATGTAACTAATTAAATATAAAACGAATATTTAAAATCTCAAAAAAAATTTAAGAAGCGCTATTTAAAATATTATAACGAATCGCTCTTAAATAAAATTAAAATAACGATAGGAAAATTTATTCAAAATATTCGCGGTTATTACAATTTATTTTCTCCAACACTAAATACAAGATTCAATTTTATTTTAAAATAGCCAACAAAATAAATGCACAAATAGTAGCACAAAATATCATCAAAAATAGTTATAAAATAAATTATACTCCTCAAATATTTTCATTAAATCATAAAATAAGTCTCAAAAGTCTTATATATAGCTTTCTGGTACTTTCTTCTTTTAACTGGTTTTTGACATGAAATAAAACAAGTTAACCACTATAAATCTAACTAAATACAAAACACATACGCACACACGTAAGCATGGTTAAGGCATATAATATTATAGTCTATAAGTGTGTTGAAGATAGGTGTGTTGAAGAAATAACCACACGAAAAATACAATATGTATATATATATATATATATATATATATATATATATATATATATATATATATATATATATATATATATATATATATATATATATATGTTACGCCATATTTTCGGTTGCCTCTAATAATCTCCCAAATTTCCAATATTATTAATTATTAATTCAGATTAATAATTATAACTTAATCGTTAAGTTTTATCCTCTCCTTGAAACGAGGAAATAATCAATCTCAATCAATTAATAACGGAAAATATCTTCAAACGATATTCTTCAAATCAGGAAGATATCACAACGATAAGATTAAATCAGATAAAATCAGTAATTACCCAGATTAACGAAGTTTATCCCTAAAGTCTCTAAGGGATAGACACAAATCAATTTCACAGAACTGCGTTGGCTTGATCCTTATAAATATAAGGTACGCAGGCATCTTGGAAAAAGATCCGATACACGAGACAAATCGAGATACCTCTCAAGTCCAGCCCCAAACATCCAAAATCCCAAATTCCCCATATTTTCATAATTCTTTTTCCAGCAACCTCCGAAATTTGTTATCACCAAATTCCTCCGTTAACAATTGGCGCTAGAAGGAGGGGATTATTTATTGATTGTGGAGGTGATAATGTGTATTTTATACACGTTTTGTCTTTTATTCTCTTGCATTTTTGTTAGTTTCGAATGTTGTTTTATTAATATTTGTTATGTTTTTCATCTTTCAGTGCCTCGTGCTTAATTGTTGAAAAGATGGCTTAATTTGGGCATGAAAGCGAAGATTATTCAAGAGGGAAGTTAGAAGATGCAAGCTCGTGATGCCGGGAGGTGTTTAATGCATTATATTGAAGAGTTTATCTCGTACGGGCAGCTGTACGGCCGTTCGACAGGCCGTTCAAAGGAGCAGAATTTTCGTACGGGCAGCTGTACGGCCGTTCAACTGGCCGTACAGAGCTGCTGTGTATTAAAATAAGGCTCATAACATCTTAACCTACATCGAACATCTTCATAACTTAACCTAACATCTAACTTCTTTATCTTCTTCTTTGCCTCTTCAAGAACATAATTAGGGTTAGTAGGAATTAGAGAGGAGACATTAATTACTTGTAATCTAGCATTGATTATGAGTAACTAACTCCATTTATTTGGCTCAAGGAGGATTTCTTGTACAAAACCCATTTCAATTTAAGTAAGATCTATTTCACTCTATCTTGAATTCTTGAGTTGTATTGTTTATGATTTTGCTTGGAGAATTGTAAGTTGCCTCAATTTGCTCTTCTGGTAATATCAATTGCTAATTGTTTGTGCTAATCCGTAATTGTTAGTACATTCATTATAGTAGCACAAGTTTAGTTTACCTAAATTCTCAAGATTCAAGTGCAAATACCTAGGTTGAGCTTCTCATCCTTGGGTTTGTCCTAGCCTCTCTTTGTTTAATTCCTTGACTTGGTTAAATTGGTAGTGCTTCATTATTGGTTGCTAGTGTCAAGAGAACTAATTTATGTGCTTCACTAAATTAGTGTTTATAATAGAAGAGAAATAAGTGATTGTGTGCTTCACCAATTATCTTGGTTAGGTAGAGTTGGATATAATATTTTGCTTGTTGTTGGGTTGAAGTGCTTGAGTTCCATAATCCTTGGGTCAAATATCCCTATATCTTGCTAATTTACTCATTGTGTTGTTGTGTTGGTAATTTGGATGTTTGTCATTAACATAGTTGTGTTTTTATAGCAATTTATTTCTTGTGTTCAAGGTGTTTGATAAAACACCACAACCAACTCAAAACCCCCCCCCCCATTTTCCATAATTGTAAATTGTAAGAGACAATCTACTTGAAATCAATATTGAGAGTCCTTCCCTGTGAACGAACTACGAAAAACACTACCTTCAAATTGGCGCCGCTGCCGGGGAAGGCAACAATATTAATTTTGAGTTAATTGTTTCTTATATTTTAGATTTTATCTTTGTATATAATTTTTTCTTTCTTTCTTTGTTGTTTTTATTGGTGTGTCTTCATGTTTATTGGATATAGACATGAACTAACTCTTTCAGGAGACGATGGATAACTATTTTGGTTGGAATAACGCTCAAGATTTCACCTATGATCAAGAACGATATCAAGATTTTAATTCTTTTCAGAATTTTAATGCGTATCAGGTGAATTCTTTATATTCTACAAACTCATGCTATGCTCCTTACCCTCCCAGCATCGATTATTCATATGCTTGTGAAAACCAATGTTATGATCCGCAATATTATTCCCAAGACCATCAAGGGTCTTCTTCATCTTCCTTATCATCATTAGAGGAGATGATAAACCAAATGGCGGCAAACAACCTCCAACTTGCTTTTGGAAATCGATGCTATGATCCGCAATATAATTCCCAAGACCATCAAGGGTCTTCTTCATCTACATTGTCATCACTTGAAGAAATGATGAAGCAAATGGCGGCAAACAACCTCCAATTTCAAAACACCACATTTCAAAGTATATCCAACTTGGAAAAGATCACTTCTCAAATGGAAAAGAACACTTCTCAAAGCTTATCCAACTTGGAAGAGCAAATGAGTCAACTAGCCGAATCCGTGAGTCGATTAGAGGAGGTCAATTCTTCTACTAATCATGATTCTTGTTTTGTAATTGATGAAAATGTTGTGCATGATGAATTTGCTTGTTTAGTTGACGATTGCCCTAAGCTTGACAATGATAAATTGGATGTCGTTGAGAATCTACCAAATTTAGAAAGTTCTTTTGTGCTTAATGAATTGGTAGATGAGATAAAAATTGATGAATGTCCAATTGAAATTGAGAAGGAATTGAAGATTGATGAGATTGAAATTTTTGCTTGGGTATATAAGGATCCAATTTGGGAGCAATTTTTGAGTCGTAGTTATAATGATTATTCTGACGATTTTTCTAACTACTTTTCTTTTTCAAAGTCTCTTGAAAATGTGAAGATCCTAAAAATATTTTTATATTTTTATGGATCAAAGGTATATTTGCACACTTTGTTCTTATTATTGATTCGTAGGTATGTGCATTTATTTGCTTTTTCACCTCATTAGTTAGAATAGTTGTATAAATAAGTCGAGCCAACGACAATAAACAAAGCGCTTTTGGGAGGCAACCCAAGGTACGTATGTATTTGTATATTTTTATGTGTGTGTTAGATTTTGTTCCTCTCTTGCATTTATGTATGGTGTTATGCATATTGTGGATTTGAGGATTGATCTAAATATTAGTGAGTGGGGATTCCATTTTTCATTTATTTTAATTCTAAGAAAATAACCAAAAAAAAAATTATATATTTTTGTGGTGTGATTAATGAATTTTATAATAGATTTTCAAATAAAAAAAAAATTGTAATAATAATGCCCCGCTCAATAATATTTAGTATCGTTAATTCTCATTTTTATGATTTTATATTTTTTTTCCCACTTGTGCCTTGATGTGTTTGTTTCATGTTTTCAGGAATTAGTATTTTATTCAAGCATTCAAGGATTTTGTGTGAATTTTCTAAAAAAAAAAAAGAAAAAAAAATATTTTTTATAAAATTTCAGGGCTGTACGGGCTGTCGTACGGGGTGCAAGCCGTGCAGCAAGCCGTTCCGCAGCCCGTGCAATTTTTTCCTCCTTCTGTCGGTTTGTTAGTTCAAAATAAGGGGGTGTTTTAAATTTGTACCCACTTCTTGTACTGGCAGTACAGCTCATAAAAAAAGGGCAGCAAAAACAGCGCTCAAACAAATTCTTTCTCCTTCTCCCCTGTTGCTTCACAACACCACACTTCCTCCATCGAATCACAGTGTCCTCCCTCCCACTTCGTCCCATTACTCTGCTCCCAGCAGTTTGCACCGCCCACCTCCTATATCAATTCTCCAACACCATTTCAATCTCCCTCACCTCGCCACTCTCTTCATTCCAACCTCCATTCGCACCTCCATTTCAAAACACCTCCACTTCGTTCCATTCCTCCTCCAGTCCTTCACCACTACACCACTCCTCCCCTTCAATTCGCCCAGCCATGCCATCTTTGTAGCCTCCATTGCTTCACCGCCATTCTCATCTGCTCCACCTCCCCGTTCTTATTTCCGTTCAATCCACCACGTCTTTTCCACCCCCCCCCCGTTCTTCTCCCCATTTCCAATTCTCCCACCTGCACTTCTCCTTCTCTCCCCCGACCCTCATCACCATCTCACCCCATCCCCTTTCCACGACCCCTTTCTTTCCCCCCCTCCCCTCTGTTTCCAAAACTAACGCAACTCCCCCCCCCCCTTTTGTTTTTTTTTGTTTTTGTTTATTTGTTTTTTTTTTCTTTCTTTGTTTAGTTTTAGTTTTTTTTTTTTGTGTTTTGTTTTATTTTTATTTTGTTTACTTTTATTACTTTTTAAATTTTGATTTTATTTTTTATTTTTATTTTATATAAATTTTAGAATCAATTTATATTTACTTTAAATTTTATTTTTGATTTTATTATTAATTGGTTAGTTCTTTTTATTTTATTTTATTTTATTTTGTTTTATTTACTTTTATTCACTACTTCTTTCATTTTAATTTTAATTTTCTAAACTATTTTTTTTTATAAATTCAGAAATGAATTTAAATTAAATTTATTTTGATTTTTGATTTTATTTTTAATTGGTTAGTGATTTATTTTATTTTATTTTATTTTTTCTTTTTTTTTAAAAATAAATTCAAAATCCAAAATTTAATTCTTTTTAATTTTGATTTTAATTTTTAATTTTCTAAAACTAAGTAATTATTTTATTTTAGTTTTAATTTTAAATTTGATTTTTGATTTTATTATTATTTTAGTTTTAAAAATTTGTTTTTTTTAAACTAAGATTTGATTTTTATTTTTATTTTTATTATTTTATTATTAATTGGTTAGTTATTTTAGTTTATTTTTATTTATTTTTTTAAAAAAAAAACAAAAACAAATATTTTTATTATTTCTATATCCTTAATTAGTGTTTTGAAGTGGCTTTGTAGGTGTGGATTTGGCTTGTCGGTTATTTTTGTGGTGCGTGGCAATCGTTCAATTCTTGGCTTGCAATTTCGGAGTTGGATTATGGCAAGAGTATGCGTGGTGCTCCCGGGTCTTGTTATTTATTTTCAGGGGAGTTCTCTTTCTCTTTTATCTCTACTCCGTTTTTATTTGTCATGCATGAGGACATGCCATGTTTTAAGTGGGGGAAGGATTGTTTATGTTGATCCTTGTATAATATGTGTAGCTAGTATTAGTAATCTTTTTTTTTCATTTGATGTCCGTTTTGTTTGCATTTGTAAATAAGTTTAGACATGAGTGTGTTTACTTGTTTGTGAAATTATGACATTGTGAGCTTGCAACCTTGTTTTCTCCTATTTCGTGCCTAGCATTATCAATTTGATGCGAATCTATAAGTTTGATGCACCTTATTACACACACACACTTGAAATGGCATGAAGAGTTTAGATATTTGTAATTAAATTGTGAGCATGACGATTATCTCTTAGCATACATGGAATCAATTCGAGAAGATGTTATTAAAACTTAAACCTTGTGAGGCCTTGAACGATGATTCTTTTGCTTGTGTGTTTCTCCGTCTTTATGTATGTTTGTTGCTCTAGGGCTTGCATTAAACCTTTATTCATGGATGCACCATAATAAGGAAATTCTTTTTAGGATAACCATTTTGGCCTTTTTAGCTTGTGAACCATGAAAATAATCACTAGTTACCCCCTTTGAAGCTTATATCCATATTTTTCTTCGTCACTTTCCTCTTTTATACATGAGCCATAGCCAAATACTTCACTCTCGACCTAGTTGAGCTAGTTGAGTCTTGGAAAGAATTGATTGATGAACATGTGAATTTGGAGAAATTGTGAAGAGGAAGGATTCTAATTATTGTAAGTGGGAACTAGTTTGATGTGTATATCTAGATGTGGTTCAAAGTTCTTTGTAGTATTTATTTATATTATGCATTCCCTTTGCTAAAAAACAATAAGTAAAGGGGTATGTAAAAAAAAAAAAAAGAAAAGAGAAAAAAAAAATAAAAGAAAAATCAATAAATCTTTGTACATTATTTTGATTCAAATTTCTTGGTAAATGTGGTTGTGCTTTGTAATTGTAAATGAGTGGAAACATTCTTTAGTTTGAGAATTTGGTGGATGAAGCGAGCAAGCGTCATTTTGACTCAACTAGCGAGACTTTTACACCTTCCTTGAACTTAAATTTTCACACCTTCACCCAAGCCTCATTACAACCCATTTTATGAATTCCTTGTTTTTGGTGCAATCCGGAATTTAGGTGAACATGCAAGGTCAAGTAGAGCGCATGCATTTAGACTTGGAGTTGAGTGAAATCTCTAGCCCATACTTGTGTGATACATAATTGAGAGATGTGAGATTTTTCACCATACGATTTCATCTTCTTAATGCGAGGCCATGTATGCTTTGTGATCATCTTGTCTAGTGTTCACGATTGAAGTGCATTCATTCTATCTTTAATGTCATGGTTACATTTTGCACAAGGTGTGTCATCTTGATTCTTGAATTGGTTGTTAGCTCGTTTTAGTGGATGACAAGGTGAATAGCTCTATATGTTTGATTTTATTTACAAGTAGACGGCTTGGATATGTGTGAGTGTAATAGTTAGTTTAATTAGTAGGTATTGTTAGTTTTTTGTTTATTGGTGACTTTTGTGATTTTGTGGGTACATCATCTATAAACCCTCACGAGACCTCACTCGTCCACTAGGGCTACCTAGGGGTTCCAAGGGCTTGTTGCATATGCCAAATGCAACCGTGATCACCTACGGAAGTGGTACTAGTTAGGAGTATATGGTTATGTTAATTTTAGTTTGCTCGGGACTAGCAAAGTTCAAGTGGGGGAACATTTGATAATGTGTATTTTATACACGTTTTGTCTTTTATTCTCTTGCATTTTTGTTAGTTTCGAATGTTGTTTTATTAATATTTGTTATGTTTTTCATCTTTCAGTGCCTCGTGCTTAATTGTTGAAAAGATGGCTTAATTTGGGCATGAAAGCGAAGATTATTCAAGAGGGAAGTTAGAAGATGCAAGCTCGTGATGCCGGGAGGTGTTTAATGCATTATATTGAAGAGTTTATCTCGTACGGGCAGCTGTACGGCCGTTCGACAGGCCGTTCAAAGGAGCAGAATTTTCGTACGGGCAGCTGTACGGCCGTTCAACTGGCCGTACAGAGCTGCTGTGTATTAAAATAAGGCTCATAACATCTTAACCTACATCTAACATCTTCATAACTTAACCTAACATCTAACTTCTTTATCTTCTTCTTTGCCTCTTCAAGAACATAATTAGGGTTAGTAGGAATTAGAGAGGAGACATTAATTACTTGTAATCTAGCATTGATTATGAGTAACTAACTCCATTTATTTGGCTCAAGGAGGATTTCTTGTACAAAACCCATTTCAATTTAAGTAAGATCTATTTCACTCTATCTTGAATTCTTGAGTTGTATTGTTTATGATTTTGCTTGGAGAATTGTAAGTTGCTTCAATTTGCTCTTCTGGTAATATCAATTGCTAATTGTTTGTGCTAATCCGTAATTGTTAGTACATTCATTATAGTAGCACAAGTTTAGTTTACCTAAATTCTCAAGATTCAAGTGCAAATACCTAGGTTGAGCTTCTCATCCTTGGGTTTGTCCTAGCCTCTCTTTGTTTAATTCCTTGACTTGGTTAAATTGGTAGTGCTTCATTATTGGTTGCTAGTGTCAAGAGAACTAATTTATGTGCTTCACTAAATTAGTGTTTATAATAGAAGAGAAATAAGTGATTGTGTGCTTCACCAATTATCTTGGTTAGGTAGAGTTGGATATAATATTTTGCTTGTTGTTGGGTTGAAGTGCTTGAGTTCCATAATCCTTGGGTCAAATATCCCTATATCTTGCTAATTTACTCATTGTGTTGTTGTGTTGGTAATTTGGATGTTTGTCATTAACATAGTTGTGTTTTTATAGCAATTTATTTCTTGTGTTCAAGGTGTTTGATAAAACACCACAACCAACTCAAAACCCCCCCCCTTTCCATAATTGTAAATTGTAAGAGACAATCTACTTGAAATCAATATTGAGAGTCCTTCCCTGTGAACGAACTACGAAAAACACTACCTTCAGGAGGACAATCAACTCACACGCATGGGGGGTTATTATGGATCTGGAGCTGCTGTAATGGAGGACCTAAGCGGTTGAGGCGGTGGATCTATTCTGAAATAAGATAAGTTTCATTATGATTTTGTCCATACAAATTTGTTATCTTATAAAATTCGTAGTATATTAAATACATGTCGGATTTTGATGATTTTTAATGATTCGGAAAGCTTGTTAAATTGCCTATAACTTTCGTTCTTTGAGTTTTCTCAGATTATATCTCGATCTATTCTCGAAATCACAAAAAACAATCAGATCTCGTTTTTCAGCATCGGGAAACAGATCAGCAGACGTTTTATTTAATTCCCGATTCGTTATTAGTCCGTTTTTTATGAGCCATATATCATCGGAAAGGTTTTTTCGTTCTCTACAACTTTCGTGTTTTGTGGTTTTCAAGAAAAAGTCGTTTAGATGGTCAAAAACGTCAAAAACAGATCTGGGCAGAATTTGAATTGCGAAGATTTTCAAGATTTTTGGTGTAATCTTCGTGGTACATGATTTTGGAAGACTCTTATTCGAAGATTTTATTATTTTGGAAGGCCTTCCTTTGTGGGGGTAATATTTTGGAAGATCCTCTTTTCTAGGGATAAATTTTGGAAGGCTCTTGTTTGAAGAGTTAATTATTTTGGAAGGCCCTCCTTTGTATGGGTAATATTTTGGAAGACTTTTATTCGAAGAGTTGATTTTTTTGAAAGACCCTTCAAGTGTTGCTGAAATCTTTTTTGGAAGAATCTTGGGATATTGATATGACTTTGGGAAGATGACCTCCTCTAAGGAGGGTCTCCCTTATTTTTTTTGTGTTAGACGACCTCCTCTAAAGATGGTCTTTGTGATTTATTTAAAAGACGATCTCCTCTAAGGAGAGTCTTAGTGAAAATGAAGCAAACTTCGGAAAGTCCACCTCCTGTGAGGAGGGATATTTCTGGAATGGGGAACGACCTCCTTTGAGGAGGGTATCCCAAATTACCAAAGTCCTTGCAAAAACCGTACTTCCGGGGGGGATGTCCGTACTTCCGGCTCCTCATCAAGGCACGAACTTCGGGAAATCCACCTCCTGTGAGGAGGGATATTTCTGGAATGGGGAACGACCTCCTTTGAGGAGGGTATCCCAAATTACCAAATCCTTGCAAAAACCGTACTTCCGGGGGGGATGTCCGTACTTCCGGCGCCTCATCAAGGTTCGAGCTTCGGAAAATCCACCTCCTGTGAGAAGGGATATCTCTGAAGCATTTATGGAAATTTTGGTGGATATGACCTTCTTTGAGGAGGATATTTTCCGGAATACGTTATGGAAACTTTAGAATACGTCCTTCTTTGAGGAGGGTATTTCTCGGAGTGCTTAATAGAGGATATTTCTTTGAATATTTGCTTTTCAGGGTATTGCTCGTAAAGTTTTGCACGACTCTTCGAATAATGTTTGGATGGCTCTCCAGGATACGTTCTCTTACACCTATAAAACTTATTTTTTACATCTCGCATATTGTCTCGTTTACATCTGCATGCGTATTACGGGCACCTAGGTGCTCCATATTATTTATTAATCTTCCTCTCCTAGCTGTTTCAGTGACTCAAGAAATTTGGAAGATCGAAGCATGCTTAGTTCTCCACTGCAGCAAGCTACACTGAAGAACTGGGGGGTAGTTGTTACGCCATATTTTCGGTTGCCTCTAATAATCTCCCAAATTTCCAATATTATTAATTATTAATTCAGATTAATAATTATAACTTAATCGCTAAGTTTTATCCTCTCCTTGAAACGAGGAAATAATCAATCTCAATCAATTAATAACGGAAAATATCTTCAAACGATATTCTTCAAATCAGGAAGATATCACAACGATAAGATTAAATCAGATAAAATCAGTAATTACCCAGATTAACGAAGTTTATCCCTAAAGTCTCTAAGGGATAGACACAAATCAATTTCACAGTGCGTTGGCTTGATCCTTATAAATATAAGGTACGCAGGCATCTTGGAAAAAGATCCGATACATGAGACAAATCGAGATATCTCTCAAGTCCAGCCCCAAATATCCAAA
The DNA here is from genome assembly GCA_036435485.1 of Saposhnikovia divaricata. Lineage (NCBI taxonomy): Eukaryota > Viridiplantae > Streptophyta > Magnoliopsida > Apiales > Apiaceae > Saposhnikovia > Saposhnikovia divaricata. The sequence goes on from CM071599.1 coordinate 214,876,472, forward strand.
ATCTCAAATCCCCCTATTTTCATAATTCTTGATTCCAGCAACCTCCAAAATTTGTTATCACCAAATTCCTCCGTTAACAATATATATATATATATATATATATATATATATATATATAATATTTTTATACGACTTGATGGTCGGGTTGATTTAATCGGATGGGTAAACTAGTGAAACCAAACCCAAACCAAAATTTTCGGTTTTTAAAAATATAAAACCATAACCAAACCAAACCGAAAAAAACCTAAATTTTCGGTTTGGACAGTTTGGTTTGGTCGGGTTGATCGGTTTTTTGAGAAAACCGTGCTCACCCCTACCCTCGTCTACTTCAACTCTGTCACCCCACTTATCTTTTTTTCACCTTTTAACACCATTCTTGCAGCTGAGATGTTTGATTTTTTGCTACCCATCAAGCATTTTCCAGGTAAAAATCATAACTTTATACATTTCAAGAATCTTTCTTGGGTTTTAGCTGTGATGTTGTTGTTGGGCTTTGTTAATCTTGGGTTTTGTGATGATTTTTCTGCTCTTTCAGTTCCATTAGGCTTTAAAATTTCTGGGTTTGATGCAAAGAATAGCTTAGTTTCTGAAAATGGTGTTTTTGCATTTGGGTTCTTGAAAAAAGATGGTTTTGATAGTGATGGGCTTTTGGTAGGTGTTAGATATAATATAGATACAAATAGTGCAAATGTTCCTGTATGCAGGGGCGTAGCCAGTGTATGGCGAGCGGGGTCATCTGACCCCACTGAAATTTTAAAAAACAAAATTTTTATGTATATATTTTTTTAGAAAAAATATTTATAGTAGTAAATTTGAATTTTGACCCCACTGAAAAAAATAATTATTGTAACTAGTTTCATTTTTGACCCCACTAACTTTTAATTTTGACAGTGAAACCCTGTAATTGCCGCCCCAAGATGTATAACTGATGCATATTTATATGTATTAAATTAGGAAAAATCTACACATTGATAATTTTCGGTAAAAAAAATTTCCCTGCGGGGCCGTCGAAAAAGATGACCAGTCGTCGGAGAAGATGACCGGAGATTTTGACCCCAGTGAATCAAAATCCTGGCTACGCCCCTGCCTGTATGGACTGTAGGTGGTGGACTTAAGGTTTCTTTGAATTCTACATTTAAGCTTGATATGGATGGTAAGCTCATTTTGACTAATGATCTTGATGGTTTAGTTGTTTGGAGTAGTAATACATCTAATTTAGGCATTGAAAAAGCTAGTCTTTTGAACAATGGTAACTTGGTTCTTGTTGATAGTAAGGGTAAGGTAGTGTGGGAAAGCTTTAATAGCCCAACAAGTACTTTACTTCCGGGCCAGGCTCTTCATTTTTCGCAAACTCTTAGAGCCCCTTCGACGAAATCTACTACTAGTTACTATAGTTTTGTGATTAGGGAGTCTGGTGAGCTGGCTCTTTTGTGGGAGCACAATGTGACTTATTGGAGGAGTGGTTTGAGCTCGTCGGGTGTTGTTAAGGAAGCGAGATTTGATGAGGATGGTGTTCTGGGGGTGTTTGATGATGCGAACAAGATGGTTTGGTCTACTTCGAGTAAAGATTTCAGAGACCCTTCTGTCAAGTTGAGACATTTGAGGATAGATCAAGATGGGAACTTGAGAATGTATTCGTGGGATAATTTTGTTCAGACTTGGAGAGTAGGATGGCAAGCAGTTGAAAACCAGTGTACTGTGTTTGGTGCTTGTGGTTTATATAGTGTATGTGGGTTCAATTCCTCAGGACCTGTTTGTGATTGCCTGTTTTCGGATTCTAACGAATGGGCAGCTGGTGCTCCTGCAACTGATTTTGGTAATTCTGGGTGCAAAAAGATGACCGACTTGAGTAATTGCAAGATGCGGACAAGCATGTTAGTTATGAAACAAACAGTACTTTATGGTCTATATCCTCCTCATGATGTTGATATGATGTTGGGTGAAGAAGCTTGTAAAGCGTACTGCTCTAATGATACTACATGTATTGCTGCAACTTCTAAGAATGATGGTTCAGGTCTATGCACTGTGAAAAGGACTAGCTTTATAAGCGGGTATCAAACCCCATCTGTGCCTTCTAAAGATGTCATATTCCTCCAAAACCTTCTTAGTGTCCTCTATATCAACAGACAACAGTCTTTTTCATCTAGAGAGAGAATGAGAGAGAGAGAGAGAGAGTTCACTGTGTCACTGGCAAGCAACAGAATGGCAAAATATGAAAGTTGAAAGTATATGGAGACCAATAAACCTTCTGTAATTCAATAAGAGCTGCTTCCCGTTCTCTCTTCCACCGTACTCAATTCTTCCTAAACCCTTATTGTGGAGGCAACTTACAATAAGGGTTTAGGACTAGAACATATACTTTCTACATACAATGCACTTACAGCCAGTTCAAATCATGTCGCAACGTGTGATCAAACTCCATCAGTACGCAAAAAATTTATTAGACATGCTTATAAAGTATGCTTTCTGGATCTGATTTACAGATATTAGACGTTAAACTGCTTTAATGCTCCTAGACCATATAAAATGCATTTAGAATAAAAACAAATCAGAGACAAGATAGCTGTCGTTGTCATACAAGCAAAACAAAAATATTAAACTACCATATTAACGGCATCTAGCAGCAAATACATTCAACTGAGGCTCTGGTTTTAACAAAACAAGTACTTCTATTACCATTTTACTGAGCCTATAAGACACATTTCCAGTTAGTGCCTACAAACAGGCATGACCGGGAAAAGTATTTGCTGCTATGTACCTTTCCCCGGGCACCTGCTATTTTGGATATATCGAATAATATACTCCTGTCGAAAGAAAATATATGAATCCATTAGAGAACCTACAGAACTCAAATATCAGCATATGATATTGAAAAAAAACATATTTTAATAAATTGGCCAGCTTTTACAAAATACAAGTATTAAGGTAGAAATCTGAAGTGTAGCAATCAACAATATGCAGTTAATCTTCTGAAAGTTTAAAGACGATGTTTAGTCATTTTCTCTGTCATGCCTTCCCTAGGTTCTTTTGTCAGCTCTTTTTTTCCCCTCGAAAGACCTAGACATTATAGGAGCTGATTTACCTGTCACAGGAGATCTTCTAGGGGAGAGACATCTTGTTTCCTTGGTTTTCCTTTCCCCAAAACTTGCAAGGCAACCCTCTAGAGTCTTTCCTACTTGTATCAGCAAACGGAACATATAGGAATAATAAGGCCTGTTCTTTTTGCCCCCCGGGGGGGGGGGGGGGGGGGGTTGGTGTTGTTTAGGTTTCAAAGATTTTCATGACTGGAATAATGCTGTGGTTCTGTTCAATCTTTGGCGGGTTATTCAACCTCTATTTGAGTTAATTGCGGACTATGGACATTCCTGCCAACTGCCCGTGGAGCATTAGAAATATTTTGAATGCACCTACAATTGCTCTTAGGTTTATCTTGTATGCTCCGTGCTTAGCATCTTGCTTTGACTTCTGGCATGATCTGCGGTTACGGCAGACCACAGAGTCGCCTTCTTGGTAATGCTGCTATCTCGGCTTGTGAATCAAGTTCTAATGCTTTTCCCTCAATTATGAAAGATGATGCGTGGTCTCTTCCACAATCGAATCATTAGTTGATTACTAAACTTTGTCATTTCTCTTCTTCTATCGTGATCGTCCTATTGGGGAACCATTCCCATGTAAAGTTGGCTGATATTTGGAAATCTATTGGGTTGTCGTGCCCTTTTGATAGGCCATTAAGTGTTCCAAAATTTGCTTTTTAACTGTGGTTGGTGTCCTGTAGAGTTCTATTCGGACAAGATGGTTCACTATATTGCTTTAATAATGGCTCTACTGATTAATGTCTTTCAAGTAAGGGGGCTGAATCTCTTGATCATCTATTTTTCTCCTGCCTTTACTAAAAGGAGTTTATCAGTACTTGTGGTTTGGTTATACTTCTGACTGGAGAACAAGTGCTACATTCGGGGCTGCCTGCTCTTCAGTATATAATGTTAGAGCCCAGTTATAAGTTATTGAAAGTGACTTTATCTGTTGTGGACTTGTGGCATATTACATTTGGCGAGAACATAACAGATTGCATGCTACTGGCCAAATGGCGAAACCAAGATTCTTGCTGCTAGGAGTTAAGGCGATTATTCGAGACACAGTTTTCTCTAGGGATGTACAGTCACAGACTCGCAGTTACTTTGGAAGTACATTGCCTTCTTAAAAAGAATGTCGACTGTCAACAGTTATGAATGAAATGGCATCAAGCACTACGGATGGCAATTTGTACGGATCCGATAAATACCCGATCCGTTTCGACCCGAATGGGTCCAATCGAACCCGAAAATTTCGGGTTTGGATTCGGGTTTGGGTTTGATTTTTAAACCCGAATCAATTTCGGGTCGGGTTTTGGCAATACCGAACCGAAAACCCGAAACCCGTATCAAACTCGATCCGAACCCGAAACCCGAATTAATATATATTATTATTTCTATTATTTTATACATAATATTTAACATTTAATATATATTATATATTATTATATATATATTTAATATGTAATATGTAATAAAAATTAAAATATTTTATATATTTATGTTTATATTATTTTTAATATAAAAAATATTTATTTTTTATTTATTTTTTTCGGGTACCCGAAACCCGTTTAGTATCCAACGGGTTCGGGTTTATAATTTCGGGTATTTTCGGGTTCGGGTTCGGTCAAAAAATTCGGGTTTGGGTTTGGCAAAACCCATTTCGACCGACCCGATTGCCATCAAGCACATACGAAACTAGATTTAAAAAAAATTATTATCAACAGTAATGTAGCTAAAAGACTTCACTAATGCGTAAGGAAAAACTTCATCCGCGCAAATATATAAAAAGAAAAAAATATATCATATTGTAGTGCAGAAAGGACATAACTTAAAATTTATGACATTTCACATATCAGGAAAGACATTGCAGAGTAATGCCACTGATCTACACTACAGTACAAGTATCAAGAACATTTCGACTGTTGACAAATTAACAACAATGAGAAACAGGAACAATGCCTTTCTAACAGCATATATGTATCTTGGAGAAGAAAGACTTTCATGAATTCCTCTCATTTAAGAGCTATTTCACGAATGTATATAAGAGTTATTTCACGAATGTGATACATACAATACTGGATATTTCTTCTAAAAGATTCTGATACCCCGTAGTGCTGTAATGCTAGTAGAATCAGGGTACCGAGTCCTACGAGACGAACACCAATCCAGACTGTCTGGATTGGTGTTCGTCTCACAGGACTTGGTACGTTGGTTCTACTAGCATTACAACAATACTGGGTATCAGAATCTTTACTCACCAGTCACCAGAGATGCAGCTAAGGCTTAGTGCAGAGAAAGAAAGAAGGAATGAGGTGGTGAATATAAACAAAATTCATTGCCTGAGATAATCACGTACATGGACGAAACAAACGGCCGAGATGGGAAATAAAATTATCTTAACATCTCCCTTTAATCGTGGTTTTAATTTCTTTGGTATTCATACTAATTTACTTGCTCTGCTTTCATTTATACAGAGTTACAGTATGTTTCATAACAATTTATGCTGTTCATTCTCATCTATATCCTTTCCTTACTTTCCATACTCTCATTCAGTAGGGATGTAATGTCACAATTACTCTGGAATAAATTTAGTACATTGCCTTGCCTTCTTAAAAGGAATGTCAACTCAATTAAAAGTACTGCATGAAATAGCATCAACCACCAAACGAAATTAGATAAAAAATAATTAACAACGTAGCTAAAATGATGATGCATGCTCAGCAAAAACTTCATCTACGCAAATTTAATAAAAGGAAAAGCATTATATTGTGATGAACAAAGAATATAAGTTAAAGTTTAATGAGGGAAGTGGGCTTCCTGGAAAGAAATTACACATACCAGCAGAGACATTACAGAGGTACTTACATTTTTCCATTGATCTACACTATAGTACAAGTCAATAATCATATATAAATGGCATCATTTTGTTAAAAAAAAAAAAAATTAAGCTGTATCTGGTTAACTACTACACTATAGGGGAGGATAGAAGTAGGAAGACACGGAAAACCCAAGAAATAGTAGTCCCCCTACTGTTGCAACCGTGCGCTGAGAGATCTTGGATGCAAGCATACTTCCTCCAATCACGGCTACTGATGTACAAACCGTGTGCCCCAAAGAAGCTCCAACAGCAACTCCAAGTGCATTTTTGTGAGTAGCCAACTGTTATTCACATAATTTAATTTCTTGGGTAAGTAAGCAGTACACAACAAAGAGATCCAAGGATCAGGAGTGACAAACTAAAAATACTAAGTCGCCAATGTACTGTTAGGACAACATGTTGCAACAATATGTAATATGTCCCAAGTAGACAAGTCGTTCACAATGTAATATACAAATAAAAAATACACACTGACAACCCCCACATACCTCGGACTTATATCATAACAATAAACACATCATTATCCCACATTTATTATCGTAGGACAAATCCAATTCAAAAACAAAATTATTTGTTACATCGCTTTGTCAAGTATTCCTAGTTAACATATAAATTTATGTTACTGATTAAAACAGTGATCAGTTGACACAATAGAGAATGTAAATAACATACATACTAAGTCAGTAATTAACAACATAGAATTTAAATCTGTAATTTGTATAAAGAATGAATGGACTGGCTGTAGTAAGTTAATAAGTTAAAGGCTTAAAGCAGAGACTTTGAGGCAAAGTAGATGATGGAGCCAGTAGCGACCACAAGGGAATCACCTGAAGAAATAGATGGGAATCGAAGCCAATGGAAAGACTTGCCGCCAAAAATCAAATTTTCATTTGTGCTTTAGGAAGTAATTAATCAGATAATTTACAAAAGTAAGGATAGATCATGACCAATTTACAGAGTAATGTTTCGCGCAAGTAAATTATTTGTCAGCACACAATCACTTTGGGTCGTTTACCAGGTTATGAGGTCATATACTAGGCAAGTTCACGGACAACTTTTCTCAGATATACAACAGAACAACGTTACGACTGTAGACAAATTAACAACAATGAGAAACAGGGAAAATGCCTTTCAAAAGAATTTTCGTATCAAGAATCTCTTGGAGAAGGAAGACTTTCATGGATTCCACTCATTTAGGAGAAATTTGACAAATGTGATATATGCAATACTTTCTTCTAAAAGATTCTGAGAAGTTCAATAACTTACAGCAATAGTTGCAATCTGGCTACGATCCCCCCACTCAGCTAGAAATGTTAAAATGAATGACTGCAAGAAAATATCATCATAGAGCGACAATTATTGAAGTATTTAAAGGCAATGCCTTCAGATATCTAATCGACATCATTGCAATATAATAATGATATCTTCACATGCATGCATATGTCATTTGCTTAAGTAATGAAAATTTTAATATTAAGATGCTATTAATCATCCAGACAGAAAGAACCATATTTTCATGTAACACAAAACAGACCTCCAGGAATATAGGTGTACAAAATCTCGAAAAGAAACGGCGAATTGTTGTTTTTCCTTGCCCGGCCTCAAGCTTTTCTTCAACCTGAGAAAATGTGAATAACCAATACAGTGACTTGGGGCATATTCATACATGGCAAAGAAAAAACAAATTTGAAGCAAAAAATACACCTATAGCGCCATTATGCAGCTACTTATCCAGAAAGGGTCCATGTAACACAAGGAAGTCAATACAATAATAAAAGGTTTCACTAGCATATATAGATACAGGACATAGCAAATTTTACAATTTATGATCTAACTTTCCTTTTTTGCTAAATGACATTTTTAAACTAACTTCAGCATTTTAGCAATAACCTTGAAATCTAGATTGGGTAATTTGGCCCACAAAGAGGATTTATAATGCTAAACGAAATCCAATATGATTGTACATTCCAAGATATCACTAAATAGAATAAAGTAATAATTTGAAATGAAGAAGTTAGAAGTGTGAAACATCTTCTACTTGTAGAAGTTTCTTTTCACAGCCATAATTACAAAAGTTTACATCATATAATGTCACTGATACTAGTTAGCTTTCTACTTCTGAAAACACATGTACTTGTTGCAGTTGGTTAATCACCACACATTCAACTTACAGGTATATACTATCATTTTAAGAAGTGTGAAACCAAGTCTCTAAATATACATCATCAACCCCAGGAATTCAGATATTCAGAATAAGTTGGCCATCAAAAGCAACACAAAGAAGGATGAACGAAATAATTACTGAAAAAATTAAAGTAGGTGAAAATTAAAAACGAATAAACTTACTTCCTCCATTTCCTTCTTTGTGGACGCTTTTGAGTCTGTTGATCTCCATGCAATATAAAGTAGTCGCATACCAAAGAAGCAATAAAGTACTGCAGTAGTAGAATTGTGGAATGAGAACTAGCTCCTATAATTTTCAAGTAATTTGCATCAATAGTACTATATATTTATTTTTAACGCATCTAGGCAATAAGAGGAAAAAGTTTATGATCATGTTTGGCCTATCATATAAAACTTACTTGTCACTTAAAAGTTATTTTGTTTGATTTTAAAGTAAATTTAACTATTCTATTTTTAAGTTAGTGAGCATGTTTGGCTAACTTAGTAAGTTCATATATATAGCGCGCAGAGTATGAAAATGAAAAAAGTAACCCATGGCTAATTATTGCTTTTTTGTTAGTTTTAACTTCCACTGCTCTATCTATCCGGTGCATTACACAATCAGTGTGTCTTCTATTTTTTCTTTATCTTAAAACTAAAGAGAGTTTACTTAAAGGAACTCCAAACATGCTCTAAATGTGCGGATAACATGCAATTATACAGAAAGGTCAATATGCTTTAACTTCACACTTGGCAAGAAATGTGAGATAAGACTAAAGGCATGATTCTACTGACATGAAGATTCAAATCAGGACATCAGTACATTGAAGGGAGTAAGATAATAAAACAAGATACAAGCCTAAATACTGATTTTCTAATTTGAGATGCAGCAGAATCGTAAAGCGATCAAGATCACAGTAACGTTGAGGACAATAAACATGAAGCAAACAACCCTGATGTGATTTCTCTACTCCTGCTAAATTATTACGATGGCTATGATAAGAAAATTCTCATCAAGGATCGCCATCCTCTTTGGGGAAAAAAGCTCCTATGTAAGCGATCAAGATCACAGTAACGTTGAGGACAATAAGCATGAAGCAAACAACCCTGATGTGATTTCTCTATTCTTGCTAAATTCTTACGATGGCTATGAAGAAAATTCTCATCAAGGATCGCCATCCTCTTTGGGGGAAAAAGCTCCTATGTCGCCCTTGCAATACTAGAAATCAAATATTACAGCATCTTTATTTTCCTTGCAACTGCTGTTTCTGGTGATGGGTTATCCACATGATATCTAAGTGTGGGTTGCTAATATCTATTTTATGCAACCTAGTAGTTACATGCATGTCGACTTCTGTCTCGCGTTAACAAATTTCCATCCTACTTAATGAGTTGTGGGTTGTCTAACTTACCTTGTTGCTTGGCTAGATACATTAGAAAATAGAAAGTAGAATGTCCCAGGCAGAGTGAAGTATACGCAAAAAAAACTTCGAGCATTAACCTTGTAATAAAAATTTAAAACATGCCTGTTGCAGCACTGTTTGTGTGCTTCCTTGATATTAAGTTGGGGACAATTCTTCCAAGTCCAGTTGAGAGTATCTGTTTCATGCAAATGTGATAAATATATAACTCAAAAACCCGTATGTATGGCCTGCTACATTATTATACAGTGAACACAATGATACAATGAAATGAAACATCCAAGAAATTTTCCTACCGTCATCACATATAAGGCACTCAAAGCACCAGACAAAACAATTGACTTTGGATGGCGCATTGCCATAAGCGCTGCAATTATGAATGTCTCATCTCCAATCTACAAGTAAAGCCAACTAAAAACTTAAACAACATATTGATCATGTTACAACGTGCCAATAAGATCCCGTCAAATTCCTTATGTAATTGCATTTCCAGTGAAATAGATAAAAAGAATAAATATGTAAGATAAGTAAATGATAAGCTAGGTCTTGGTACCGGTAGATTGCTAGTTGGCATATACAGTGTAACAAGTTCATCCAATTTGGTATATGCAAATAATTAAACTGCAATAACAATAACCATTGGTTTGCAGTTTAAATTGCCAAAAAATAAAAAATATAACTATGCAATTTATCGTATTTAAATTAACCTTGAATTTCAAAATGTGTTGTATATAAGTATATAACTATTAACTAGACAAAGACATGTGTGTTAATTTGACAATTCTGCATGCCGTGGTGTCCCTGCCTGAATCCATTTTTTAAGATTTCATCAGCTCCGTATCAGGCAGCATGTACGCATCTCTCAAACTTTGCTTTTACTACAAGAACTAGCATATAACTAAACAATGACATGTGTACTAATTTTATAATTATACATGTCATGGACTCATGCGTCCCTACCTGTGCCTGGATCCATATTCTGAGATTTCATAAGCTCAATATCATGCAGAATTTACGCATCTCTCAAACTTCACTTTAATTACAATAACTAGCATATTCTTAAAGTTGGGGAAACAATTAGTTACCGCAGCAAACATCTTTAATTAGGTTGTTAACCGTTACAATCTGTAACATAACTTATAAGTGACTAGAATCACATAGAAAATAATGCATTACTCTATATATAATTTTCACTTCACCAACAATCGGTAAAGTAAGCACTAGCACAAACCTCACTGACAAGTATCATCGACAAACTTGCAAAGAATGCATCTAATACTCCAAGACCAGTATCCAAGTTGAGAGTAGTAACAATTGCTTCAAGATCAGTTGCACCCCTTTTAGCATCACCCTCATTATTTAGAACAATCTGTCCAGAAAATTGACACAAGATCAGTTTTATATATGAGATTGGCAGACCTGCTAACGAATAACCATGTAATGTACATATTGGTAACAAACTAAAATATAGACCTTTCTTGATGAAAATTGTAAGAAATATCCAAAAAAAAATCATATTTGTCCTAAAAATAATAAAACACACACACACACACACACTCGCATATATATTTGAATAGTAATAAAACAAAAAAAAAAAAAAAGAAGTTTTAGTCACGAATGAAATCAGTTCCCGGCAGTGAACTCCATAAACCATTTCCTTAACCTTCACACAGGTAAATATTTAAAAGAAGCACATCGTCTATAGTTGCTATGGCTTAAAAAATATTTTGGACATTTACAAGAGTTGGGGTAGAGAGCAAGGGCAGAAAAAACCACTGGAAGAAGAAGCAGTTGGCCTACTGGGCTATGTTTTCAATTTCTTTCCGCCAAAAGTTCATCTCAAAGGTTGCAATAGGTGAGCTAGGTTTTTCAGTTTCTTAGAACTTGACTGGAAGAAAATATATAAATTAAATTAAGCAGTTTGAAGCATATTAGTACTAATCAAGTCTAAAAGACAACTTTTTTGACCATATCCCTAGCTGTAAGTGTTCCGCATAACTGATCAAGAACTAACGGTTTGATGTCATTCACATCATTAATAGGATAACAACTTTCTTTTTTTTTTTGTTCAACATTGAGAGTGTGTGCCTTAGGCGTGTGACCACAGAAAACTAAATGCATAACACCCTCAGAACTCAAGCTAGGGTTTACAGCCGAAAGCTCATGCCAATATTTTTATATGGTCTGATCACATGAATGAGTATTTTCACCTTTACAGTCGGGTTGTTGTTAGCCAGTTAGGTCACTAAATAATAATCTATCTTTAAGTAACTCCACTCTACTACTATGCTTCAACAGATAAAAAGCAGTACACAATGCTGGGAGACTCGACTAAACAAACTATATATCTTCTGCATATGACCGGGACTCAGCTGGAAGTGTCCAAGCGTCACTATCAAATTATTTTAATGAAATTGCATTTTATGCCCCCAAAATGATGTGCCTGAATGTCAAGGCCCAGGTACTTCACTTTAGGTCTAATAAAGAGTTCGGGTAAATTAAGTTTGAGTTGAATTTTGATCATCTTTAAATCAAGCTCAAAAGTGAAACTCAATGTATTATACATCCCACATAAACACATTAGACTACTATGCAAAGAAGTTCTTCTATATTTTATTGTAAAATTTTGTAAGACATGCAAATTAAAAGGTATGCTAACATCACCTAATCAAACAAAAACAAATAATAGGGAGAGAGGGAGAGAGAGAGAGGGTGAGAGAAAGAGAGGAGAGAGAGAGAGAGAGAGAGAGAGAGAGAGAGGGGGAGGGAGGGAGGGAGGGAGCGAGAGAGAGAGAGAGAGAGAGAGAAGAGAGAGAGAGAGAGAGAGAGAGAGAGAGAGAGAGAGAGAGAGAGAGAGAGAGAGAGAGAGAGAGAGAGAGAGAGAGGATGCCTCACTTTGCTTCTCCTATTAAGAACTTTGTCCTTAACTGTACCCCAACCCAGATCCTTAACAGAAGCATTGGAATCATCATCCTAAAATCAATTCACCAACAAATTCAATACAAAAATTCACACATTACACAAATAAAGTGACAAATCACAAAAAGAAAAAACAATAATTCAAACCTGAGCAAGAACACAAGTAAATCCCAGAAAAATGAAGAGCAAGCACACAAGAATCTTGTTGGGGTTCGAATATTCCAACCCCATGATCACAATTTTAAATCAAGAATCAAGAAGAGATCTAAAAACACACAGAATGGTAGCTGGCCTAGTAATATGTAATTACAAAGTGTTGATTTAGATCTTCTGGGGGATGATAAAAATATTATTAAAAAATTAAGAAAAGGGAATGGGCGTAAATTTAATACGCGCAAAAAAAAGGGCCGGAGGAGAGATTAACGGAACGGTCACCGGCTTAAGGAAATGCGAAGGAAACTCACCCTTATAAAAATTTATTAAGTTTTGTTCAAAAAAAAATTTTATCTAAATCTATACTATTATATAAATTCCGAAACATTTAAAAGTTTTCGTACCTATTTTTTGGTACTTAGTGAATTTAATTATACTAGTTTAAAACCCGTGCGATGCACGGATTTTTTTAATATTATATAAATATTTTTTATTAGTTTAAATTATTATTTTTAAAACATGAATTCTGGAGGCTTAAATTTTTATATGAAATGATTTGATAATAATTATATAAATGTTATCCGTGATATTTTAGAAAAAGAGGGATTTTAGTTAGAAAATATAGAAAAGATGATAGGTTTTGGTTGAAAAAGGTAATCGGTTAATTATTAGTATTATAATATTATTATTTTATTTTTATTAAATAGAAACTCCCGTGATATAATTAGAAAAGAGAGGTTTTAGTAAAAGAAAAGAAAAAAGGTAACGTGCATTGGCTGAAAAAGGTAACCGCCCATGATATAATTGGAAAAGGAGAGATTTTAGTTAGAGAAAATAGAAAAGGTAACGTGTTTTGACTGAAAAAGGTAATTGATTAGTTAATATTAATTATAATGTAATTATGTTATTTTATTAAACAAAATTGTTTGTAGTGTTTTTAAAAAGGGAGAAATTTTAGTTAGATAAAATGTAAAAGATTTTGTATTTTCAGGTTATTGAAAAATATAAAAGGTAATATGATTAACCTGAAAAAGGAAATTGATTAATAATGGAGAAATTTTAGTTAGATAAAATATAAAAGATATTATATTTTACATGAAAAGGAAATTATTTAGTAATTGAAAAATGGAAAATATAATATGTTTAACCTGAAAAAGGAAATTGATTAGTTAGTAGGATGGATTTTATTTGAATAATGGTAAATAAGTAAAGTCAACAGGTACCGTACCGACCGACCGACCGACCAACCAACCAACTAACCAAAATTTTAATGTTTCGGCTTTTATATAATAGTATAAAAAAGGTAATTGGTTAATTATTAGTATTATAATATTATTATTTTATTTTTATTAAATAGAAACTCCCGTGATATAATTGGAAAAGAGAGTTTTTAGTAAAAGAAAAGAAAAAAAGTAACGTGTATTGGCTGAAAAAGGTAACCGTCCATGATATAATTGGAAAAAGAGAAATTTTAGTTAGAGAAAATAGAAAAGGTAAGGTGTTTTGGCTGAAAAAGGTAATTGATTAGTTAATATTAATTATAATGTAATTATGTTATTTTATTAAACAAAATTGTTTGGATATTGTATTTTCAGGTTATTAAAAAATAGAAAAGGTAATATGTTTAACCTGAAAAAGGAAATTGATTAATAATGGAGAAATTTTAGTTAGATAAAATATAAAAGATATTATATTTTACATGAAAAGGAAATTATTTAGTAATTGAAAAATGGAAAATATAATTTGTTTAACCTGAAAAAGGAAATTGATTAGTTAGTAGGATGAATTTTATTTGAATAATGGTAAATAAGTAAAATTAACAGGTACCGTACCGACCGACCGACTGACCGACCAACCAACCAACCAACCAAACTTTTAATGTTTCGGCTTTTATATAATAGTATAGATACCCTTCATTATAAAGAAACATAAATACACCTAAAATAAATAATAACATAATATAATTAATGGTAATTAGTCGAGATAATACCTTTTATAAACACCTAAAAACATCAATCGTATCATATATTTTCATCATTAATATTTTCTTTCCAATTAAAACACGTTATAATTAATGATAATTAGTCGATTAAGATAATAAAATTAATGGTAATTAGTCGATTGCCTTTTCCACATTAATATAACAAAACTAATGGTAATTAGTCGATTGCCTTTTTTCAAATTTACTTTTAGTTGAACATATTACCTTTTATAAACACCTAAAAACATCAATCGTATCATACCTTTCGATCATTAATATTTTCTTTCGAATTAAAACATATTAAATTTTTAATTTAAAACAAATTTAAATTAATGTTAATTAATCGATTACCTTTTTCCCATTTACTTTTAGTTGAACATATTACCTTTTATAAACACCTAAAAACATCAACCGTATCATATATTTCGATCATTAACATTTCCTTTATAATTAAAACACGTTACCTTTTTAATTTACAACAAATATTACAATCATTAATATATACCAGAAAATATCACATAATATTTCGCAATTATTAATAAAATATATTAAAAATCGTATACATCCATTATATCTATTATATGTTAACAACGCTTTTCCACCTATTTAGTAATTTACTAAAATACCCCTAAAATACTTATAATGTTAAAAAATAATGACTTCCAAGGATTCGAACCCACGACCTTCATGTACTAAAGTTTTATGTTTGCATGTATTACCACTACACTAGAACATTTGATGACACATCTTTTCAAATCAATGATTGCATACATAGACAATCCATTTGCTATTTTTTTTTAATATGACCTCCATGTACCAAAGTTTTTATGTTCACATGTATTAGTACTACATTAGAACATTTAATGATACATTTCTTATAATCAATATAACTGTATACATAGACAATTCACTTGCTAAATTTTTTTTAATATTTATTTTCAAATTTATTCATAATAAAATTAATTAAAATGATAAGAACATATAAACTATTTTTAATTGAATGAATAACTGATTGAATGTACGTGTATTTAATATAAAATTTTAAATATATAATTCACATGGTACACGAAATAACATAAATTTTAATTTTAATTTCTGATACATGTATATTAATATTTTTATGAAAACACTAATTATAATATTTTATTTATGTTTGCTACGTGGTACATGTATGAATGAGCATTTCACCATATCTACCCGAACTAGTTCCCTTCCCGTTTGGATTGTGGATTCGGGAAATTTTTCGGGTCAACATGAAATATTATAGAATAAAAATTCGTGCGAAGGGAATGGGCTCGGGGATTAAGGTATCCTAGCACGATCCCCGTTTCCGTTCCCCGACTGATTATCATATTTAGAAAAAAATATTTTTAAAACATATATTTACCAGATTATTAAAGAGACTGAAAGTATGTGTATTTAATATAAAATTTTAAATATATAGGCCTCGAATTCACATGATACACGAAATAACATAAATTCAAATTTTGACTTATGGTACGTGTATATTAGTTTTATTTTGTAAAATTATAAATTATATTAGTTGTCTATGTTTGTTATTCTCGTAACAAATGAAACTAATTCACGTGAGACACGTATGGATGAGCATTTCATCCTGTGATCTCGATCTGATCCCCGTTTCCGTTCCCCGACTGATTGTCATATTTAGAAAAAAAATATTTTTTAAAACATATATTTACCAGATTATTAAAGAGACTGAAAGTATGTGTATTTAATATAAAATTTTAAATATATAAGCCTCGAATTCACATGATACACGAAATAACATAAATTCAAATTTTGATTTATGTTACTTGTATATTAGTTTTACTTTGTAAAATTATAAATTATATTAGTTGTCTATGTTTGTTATTCTCGTAACAAATGAAACTAATTCACGTGAGACACGTATGGATGAGCATTTCATCCTGTGATCTCGATCTGATCCCTTTCCCGTTTTTTCTTAGGTATTCGATAAATTTTTGGGTACACCATGAAATATTATATAAAAAAAATCAGAGGAAGGGAACGGCCTCAAGGATTAAGGTATCCCAGTTCGAACCATGTTTTTGGTCCCTAAATGATTATCGTATTTATGAAAAATAATTTTTTGAAATATATGTTTACTAGATTATTAAAAATAATATAATTCAAAATTTTTATAAACTTAGAATTTCTTATATAAAATTTAACAAAATAAAATTTAATTTTAATACTATATTTCATCTTTTTTTATTAAAAAAATTAATTCAAATCGCTATTTATAATATAATAATAATTTTATCATGATTTATCAAATTAATTTTATTATCCGATATATTCGAGAATATATACATTTTAAATAAAAAAATTACGTATCTCCCATTTTTTGCGGGGATCCTCATTCCCCGTTCGTGGTAAGAATCATGAATCGAATTAATCCTCATTCGGGGATCGATACGGGTTCAACGATTATATTCAAAATTTTAATTAAAAATTTTTTAAATGGGAATCCCTATTTCCGTTTCGGGGCAGAAATCTAGGAACATAATGATCCTCGTTCGGAAACCGGGACGGGTTCAATGATTATGTTCGAATTCGGGGAGTGTGACGGGTATAACACTACCCGGCCCTGAATTGACCGGCCTGATGCTCATCCCCAAGTATACATACAACATGAATTCGTTTATTGTTAAATTTGGACATCTAGATACGAAATACACTCAACTAAATACCAGCAAAAGAATAGGCACATCAATTTTTTATCAACTTAAAAAAATGATAATACAACTAAATTGGGTACATTAAAATGTTAATCCATTTTATTGACAAATATTAAAAGAGTTTAATTGATTCAAAAAAAATAATGTTAACAAAATAACATTCAAAAAACGTATACATGTTTAATATGTGAGAGATGTGACAATTAACTATTTTATTATAATAACACCTATTCAGCTCGTAAAGACAACAATAGTAATTTTATATAAACATGGAAACGCAGGTCGATGAGACGTTGTCAAAGATGAATGGGAGATGATTGGAGAGAGAAAAGACGAACAAACTTAAGGTTGTTAAAGACGAAAGAGAGGTGGTGGGGCAAGATAAATGTGCATATATGATGTCGTTAAAGGAAATAGCGGATCTTAGAGGTATAATGAGGGGGCTGGATAGTGATCGAAAAAAGGCCGAAGTGAGAGTGCACATGATCGGTAATAAATTGGAGTAGATATGAGGTAAACATATGAGTAGAAGAAAAAATTGATATTCAAAAATGTTGTGGCTAAGATTGAAAGTAGTTAAAAGAACTACCATCGTGGTAATTCTTTTAGGATTTTACTGAAAAACAAACTAAAGGACACTCGTGGTAATACTTGATAGCTAACGATTAACCCTTCTTCTATACCAATTTTGTCGGTTATTCTTCTCACATTTAACAAGCATCACTATAAACATGATCCTCGAAATTTAGAGTGTGCTAATAATTTGAATTTAGAACGATTATTAATAATTGAATCTTAGTAAACCGTTGCACGTGAAAGGTAAAACACACTGACAAGAGGATATAATGAACTCCATCGCAAATTTGAAAAATATTATATGAATTAAAATGTGGCCCGTGCCTTGCACGGGCTATCATGCTAGTTGTTTATAATAAGGAAACATTAATATAATATGTAAACATGAGTATATTAAATTATATTAAATAAAAATTAAATAAATTATTAAAAATAATGATTATACAAAAACATAATTATAATATTAAATAAAATTTATAATATAATACAAGAAACCCGTGCATTGCACGGGTTATAAGCTAGTATATTATAATACCTGGAGATCGAAAATGTACCAGAAATGTTCTAGGTATTTTTCTTGAATTTTCGTTTTTTTATTAAAAATATGTTCTTGCATTAAATACTCTTAATGACATCTTAATTAGTCATTAATTACACCTATTAAATTTATATAAAATTTACTTTATTTTACATATTTAAAAATTTAGAAAACTTTATTTGAGCATATAACTATTATTTCAACATTATATATATATATATATATATATATATATATATATATATATATATATATATATATTTAAGTGTATTTTCAGTAATGATTGAAAATTGTTTACATTGCATTCTTTTTTATTTCCAATAAGATCACATTAATTTCTTTTTGAACAATTGTAGCAAAGATGACATTAACTTCTCAAACAATTTTTATTATGACTCATTATGGAAATGGTAATAAATTATGAAAGTATATAGATCTTCACTTAACATCTGGAATTTGTATAAAAAAATACAAACTATTTTTATTTTTGCACATTAATAAATTATACATGGGTTATGACCAAACTGATTAAATTGAACCAATCCAAATATTTTATCAACAGATTAAATGGATAAAAAAAGTTACGTCTGTTGTTCATTATATTGTGGAAATAAATTAATATTCTAATTAAATAAATTCTTATTCTATATTGAACATTTATGTGTTTCGAGCGGCGTCGACTTTAAAAAATGTTATTCTATTTAATATTTATAATTTTTATTTGAAAGATTACTTTGTATGTTATTGCTAATTTTTATGTTTATGATATTTTTAAGATTATCAAAATTTTATTTATATGATGAGAGTATTTTTCTAATTAATAATTTATGTAAATTATTTTAAATCAATTTTTTAGGGAATTCTTAAAAGATCAATAAATTTTTAAAAATTATAAAAATAATTTTATTTAACTTCAATATTTTAAAATAAAAGTTTATAAACCGCGCGAAGCGCGGATAAATTATCTAGTTTTTATAAAAATGGATATTTTGAAATTTGAACAAATAAACATAAAATAAAATGACTAAAATATTTATATTTTATGTTTTATGTTTATTTGTTCAAATTTCAAAATATCCATTTTTATAAAAACTAGATAATTTATCCGCGCTTCGCGCGGTTTATAAACTTTTATTTTAAAATATTGAAGTTAAATAAAATAATTTTTATTATTTTTAAAAATTTATTGATCTTTTAAGAATTCCTTAAAAAATTGATTTAAAATAATTTAAAGTCGACGCCGCTCTCAACACATAAATGTTCAATAATAGAATAAGAATTTATTCAATTAGAATATTAATTTATTTCAACACAATATAATGAACAACGGACGTAACTTTTTTTATCCATTTAATCTGTTGATAAAATAGTTGGATTGGTTCAATTTAATCAGTTGGTCATAACCCATGTATAATTTATTCATGTGCAAAAATAAAAATAGTTTGTATTTTTTTATACAAATTCCAGATGTTAAGCGAAGATCTATATACTTTCATAATTTATTACAATTTCCATAATGAGTTATAATAATAATTGTTTGGGAAGTTAATGTCATCTTTGCTACAATCGTTCAAAAAGAAATTAATGTGGTTTTATAGGAAATAAAAAAGAATGCAATGTACACAATTTTCAATCATTACTAAAAATACACTTAATTATATATATATATATATATATATATATATATATATATATATTTAATGTTGAAATAATAGTTATATGCTCAAATAAAGTTTTCTAAATTTTTAAATATGTAAAATAAAGTAAATTTTATATAAATTTAATAGGTGTAATTAATGACTAATTAAGATGTCATTAAGAGTATTTAATGCAAGAACATATTTTTAATAAAAAAACGAAAATTCAAGAAAAATACCTAGAACATTTCTGGTACATTTTCGATCTCCAGGTATTATAATATATTTAGATTAATCAAAATATTCATTTTGATCGGATATTCCATTCATACTCTTCATCCAATAAAGCGTCAATGTTCAATTATGAGATTAATATATTAATTTTGATCGAATACTCCAATAATAACCCTCATCTAATGAAGCGTCAACGTTCCTAATATTCCACTACTATCTAGTGAAAATATAGAAATATAAGAATTTTAGATATGTTTTGCTGAAAATTAAATATTTTAAATTTTTATTCAAAATCAATTTTAATTTTAAATCAACTAATTAAGTAAAAATTAATTTCACTTAAAATATTCTGAATACATAAAAGATATGATCCCAAGTTAAAAAAATAACTTTTTTGACTGAACTCTATAATTTAAATAATTCATATACAAAATTCTTTAAATGATTTTTTGACTGAACTCTATAATTTGAAAAATCTATACTTGAATAAGTTTGTGACTCAGACTACTTTAGATATTTACTAACTTATAACTCGTATGATGTACGGTTTTCTTTTAAGGTATAATAAATTTTATTTTAAATTATAATTATATTTTTGTATAATCATTATTTATAATATTTTATTTTAATTTTAATTTAATAATTTAATATAAATTTAATTAGTGATATGCATGGTTTAAAATTTATATTATAAAATTTTAAATATGTAGTTGACAGAATTCGAATCTTAAAATTTTAGTAAATTAATTTATCATATAATATATCTAATTATTAGATCTAACAATTCTGATTTTTTTCTAAAAAACTAATGGTCATTAATCGTTGCATACGAATTTTCAATATAGTTTAATAGTGATTAGAAGAAATGTTGTAATATTTTTGGGTATATATTAATTATTGCAAAATTATGTTTGAAATTTAAAGTTAACGTGTTTTAATTAGAAAAGAAATATTATTGATTGGAAGATAAAAATTTTAGGTGTTTATAAAAAATAATATCATCAATTAAAGGTAAACGTCTTCTAATTAAAAAAGTCTAATTAAAAAAGGCAATCGACTGATTATCATTAATTATATTATTTTATTATATATTTTAATAATTAGGATAACCGTGCCAAAAACCAAACCGACAAACATTCAATGCCCGTGCGATGCATGGATTTTTTTATTATGCTATAAATTTTATTTAATATTAAAATTATGTTTTTTATAATCATTATTTTTAATAATTTTTTAATTTTAAATTAATACTTCCTCCGTCCCTCGTGGTTCTTTACGTTGGGTTTTTTCACGGAGACCAAGGATTATGATTAAAATAAGTGAAGTAGTGGGTGTAATAGTGATTTTATTGTTAAAATAAGTGAAGTAGTGGGTGTAAAAGTGTAAAGTGTTAAAAAAGTGGAATGAAGTAGCGGATGTAATAATGTATTTTATTGTTAAAAATTACTATTTATGGTATGTAAAGAAATGAGAGGGACGTCCCAAAATAGAAACTGTAAAGAAATGAGAGGGACGGAGGGAGTATACTCATATCCATGTATTATACTAATATTTACTTATTATGAACAACATATACAGATTTTTAATGTATTTTATTAATAATTGAAATATATGGTGTGATATTTGCGGGTATAATTTAGTGATCGTAAGATTAGTTTTAAATCAAAATGGTAACGTGTTTTAATTAAAAAAAGAAATATTAATAATCGAATGGTGTTTATAATCTTCAACATGTGAAAAGGATAACCAGCTAATTATCATTAATTATATTATGCTATTATTTATTTTGATAATTAGGATAACCGTACCAAAAACCAAATCGATGTTTCGACTTTAATATAATAGTACAAATTACTAGAATAACTCTTACAAAAATTATATGCTATTTCTGCAATTATATACTGTTTTAATAGACAATTATAGTTTTATTATTTAATAATCTAGATTATATAATTTTTGGATCCTATTAATAACAATGTATTAATAACAATGGTAAGGACTGTGGTTAAAAATTAATTAAAATATTGAAACTTACAAAATTTCATATCAATAATATGAATTGTTATTAATATAGTTGTGCTTATATTTACAAGTGCATGGTTTTTTGAATCATTTCCAGAAACATAATTGATATTCTTCAAAATCTAGTAATCAATATTCATAATTTTCTATAAAAGTGTGATATTTTTTGTATTTCGGAAATTCAAAGTTCATATTAAATGCTTAAACACGGGGAAGTTAAGATAATTTAATATTTAAACACGGCCCTAAGAACTATAGTTAACATTTTTCATAATAATTTAACATTTTTCAATGATTTCTTTTTAGTTTTTTTTATTAAAAATTAGAAGAAAAAAATCAAGATTCTGAAAATGCCATTAACCCCCCACCCCTACCCCACCCCACCCCACCCCACCCCACCCCACCCCACCCCACCCCAAAATTGGTATACTGTTTACTACCTACATTTGTACACACGTCTTTTTAGCAGCTACTCTCACAAATACATTGCAACTCTATGGAAACACACGTCTTGGATTGAAACATACAGGTTCAATCGTGTTAATGGACACATGCTTTCATAGGTCTGACATTCATCGAGATTCTTAGTACTTCTGTGCTCTCAGAAGATGAAACAAGAACCTACAAGTAACCAAAACGAAACGAAACGAAAAAACATACCATGTCTGTCTTGGTGAAAAAAAAAAGAAACAATTTTCTATGTTACTTTGCAACTTCGCCTTCAACAATGCCATTGCACCGATAGCACGTAGTCACGACTCATGATCCGACTACAACTAATCTTCCAAGCCTTCAGTCCCATCGGTCTAAAGCATATTGGCTGACAACTTATTTTAGTCTATAAAAGTAGCTAAAAGCATACCATTCTTGTCCATAACGATAGGAACATAGAGATTTAAACACAAGTTCATTCAGTTGCTCTTACCAATGGAAGTTTACTTGCAATAATTTCATTTACAACAAATGTCCGGCTTGCACCAACTCCCATTTGTGTGTATGCCTTGAAATTATAGCCTAACCCCCAAATCGAAGACTATAGATAGAGAATTACAAGCTAATACACAAATTCCCACTTTGTCGAACATAATCCAGAACTAGAACCTAAAAGCTGTTGTATGAACTAATTTAGACTCTTGGTGATCTAACAAGTTGACCTGCACTACTTTAACATAACCCTAAACAATTGCCTTGCAAGCTTGATAGCTGCAAGCTGAAGCTAGAAAACAGCTAATCTGGCATCACATAAGTAGCCAAGAAAAAACTTTAAACTGCTCCACCTTCTGAATCTAAATCCAAAGGGCAAAATGTATTATGTATATAGTACCTTATTCTACGATGGTGTTTGCACAAAACCATTCCAGTACAAAACTATTCAAGTAATACATATATTATGTCAACATACACAGGGTATCCTCTCATAAATGAAACAACTAAATAAGAGTAAACATAAAACTAGAATTCTGACGGATAACCTACCTGAATCATTGTGTTAGACCAGTAGCACATTTACTGTTAGGAATATGTTGTACTTGATGATAACTTCACAATCAATCAAATTGTTTAAGGTTTTGTAGCTGTCAACGGATGAGGATTTATAACTCTATCCGTTGACAGGTAGCTCATCAACGGATGAGGTTTTGTAGCACACTGCAGTATCTCTATGTTATCAGTTGATAGTGTTTTTATCCACAGTCATGTTGACTATCAACGGATAGGCAGAATAGGGTAGCCAATTGTAAATAAGCTATGCTATGTAATTCTGTCTAAGTGAAAGTGTATCAACGGATGAAGACTAAACTCTATCAACGGATACAACTCAAATTCACTCTATCAACGGATACAGCTCAAGTCCCAATATCAACGGATACTGCTCTATACATCATCAACGGATGTCAGTATACATCATCAACGGATAATCATTGACACTGTTTTCTATGATTAGCTGGAGATTAGCAGTTGATAAGGACATGTTTGACTGACAGATCACATGAGTTTATAGTAGATACAAAAAGCAGTATGGCAGCCATACTTTGGAAACACAGAAGAAAGAAGCATTCCATTTACACTATGAATACAAGAAAGGTGCAGGAGACATGTCTGAACACAAGGACAACCTTTCGGCTACATATGTATTTGGAGTGTAGAAGCAAGTCAACTAGAATTAGATTAGTATTATCTTATTCCAGTAGTACTTGTAAAACTTGGGATATATAACCAAGTGTAGCAACTCTTTGTAGGTTAAGAAAACAGACATATTTGCTTAGGGTTTCTTGAATATCTTTAGAAGCAAAGAGTTGTAAAACGGCAGCTGTGTACATTTTGTATCACAGAGTTTTCTTCAAATAAAAGCTTCAGGTGGTGCATTTTAACCACCTGATTTTATATGTGTTTGTGTATAATTCTTACATTGCAATTATCTCTTCATAAGTTTCTGAAGTTCTTATCAGAAATTTATAAATATCAAGAATTGTATTCAACCCCCCCTTCTACAATTATACAAGTGTGTAATCTGGGAATAACAATTGGTATCAGAGCAAGCTTCTAACATATTTGAAGTTTAAAGATCAACACACTTCCAACATGTCTAAGAAGGATTATGGAGTGAAGATTCCAGTTCTTGATAGAGAAAATTACTTTCACTGGAAAGTAAAAATGCGTCTACATCTCTCGTCTATTGATGAGGGTTTTGTGGATTGCATTGACAAGGGTCCTCACGTTCCAATGAAGACAGCAACAAGAGTTGGCCTGGCTGATGATGTGCCTGACACTTTCATTCCCAAACCTGTTTCTGAGTGGAGTCTTGAAGATATTGCAGAAGTCCACAAAGACAAAAAGGCCATGAATATTCTGTTCAATGGTCTAGAAACAGACATGGTTGACAATGTTATTAACTGTACTACCGCCAAGGAAGTATGGGACATTGTTCAAACCCTATGTGAAGGAACAGAACAGGTAAGGGAAAACAAGATGCAACTACTAATCCAACAGTATGAACACTTTCACTTTAAGAGTGGAGAAACATTGAATGATACATTTAGTAGATTTCAAAAGCTACTAAATGGTTTGAAACTGTATGGAAGAGTCTATCAGGTTAAAGACTCTAATCTCAAATTTCTGAGATCACTGCCCAAGGAATGGAAGCCAATGACTGTTTCTCTAAGAAACACTCAAGAGTACAAGACATTTACTCTTGAAAGGCTCTATGGAACTTTAAAGACCTATGAGCTGGAAATGGAGCAGGATGAAGAGATTGAGAAGTCTCAAAAGAAAAGTGGGTCAGTTGCACTCGTTGCCAATTTGGAGCAAAAGGAGGAAAGGACAGAAACTGCTAGTTCTACACCAAACAGGGAGGTTTGTAAAGGTAGAGCAGAATCAAGCGGGAGCAAGGTAAAGGTATCTGAGGAATTGAATGCCCTTCAGCAGGATGAATTGGATGAGATAGATGAGCACTTAGCTTTTCTATCTAGGAGATTCTCTAAGCTGAAATTCAAGAGAAACTCTGGGATGGCCAAGCCATTTAACAAGGATTTTTCCACAAACAACTATGTGGATAAATCCAAAATTAAATGCTACAATTGTGGGATTGCTGGTCATATGATAAGTGAATGCAGGAAACCTAGATCTGAGAACAAGGGAAAGCCAACTGAGGTTGTTGACTATAAGAAGAAATATTTTGATCTTCTCAGGCAGAAAGGAAAGGCATTCTTGACCCAAGAGTATGACTGGGCTGTTGATGACAATCATTCTGATGATGATGCTGAGTTAGTCAACCTTGCTTTAATGGCTGATTCTGGAGAGCAGGAAGCAAGTTCAGCTAGCAATCAGGTATTTTCCACTAATCTCTCTGAGCTCACAAAAGAGGAATGCAATAGTGTTATAGATGAAATGTCTACTGAACTATATCACTTAAGTGTTACTCTTAAATCACTTACTAAAGAGAACAATAGAATTAAAGAGTCTAATCTGTTTTTAAGTGATAGAAATGCTGCTCTAGAATCTCAATTTCTAGAATTTGAGAAAATGAGAGTTGATTGCAATAATGCTAAAAGTGAACTTGAAGCTGTGTTAAAAAGAGAACTGATTTTAAAAGACCAGCTTGAAAAAGAACAAGGGATAATTGCTAAATTTCAAAGTAGTAGGAATGTTTCTCAAAACATAATAGAAGTTCAGGGAATAGAATCTTTTGTAAAGGATACCTGGACTCAAAAGAAAAAGGAGCTAGAACCTGGCCTTGAGGATCTAGAGACTATTTGTGAATCAACGGATAGTGATCATCCGTTGACAGATGAACCGTCAACGGATGAGAGGTATCCGTCGACTAACAAAAAGTCTGTTGGTAAGAAGGAACTTAGGAAACTGGACATCAAGTATGGTCCAGTAAACAAGAATTTTGTTAGTGGTGAGTGCAGCAAAACCAAATCCAGTGGGAAGACTAAGACAGGTGATTTACACAACATAAAGGCTGTTGGTAAATCAGACAATGAAAAGGTAGAAATTGAGGGCAAAAAGAAAAAGAACAGAAATGGTAAGATAGGCATCAACAAGAAAAACAATTACTCTCCTAACAAGTTTGCTCCTAGGAAAACTTGTAGTAATTGTAATAGTGTCAATCATTTATCTTCTAATTGCAAGATTGTTAACAAGGCTCCTGTTCATATACCTCAACCAATGCCATGTATGCCTGCAATGCCTGGTTTGTATCAAAATGCTAGTTTTTCAAATCCATATGTGAACATGCCATATGTGTCTAATCCATACTTTCAATCTATGAATGTGCCACAAATGTCATGGAACCTACCTAACATGAATAATATGTATGCCAATTTTCCACACATGCATGCATCCAATATTCATGCAAATGAGCATTTGTCAAACCCCATTACTCAAGCATCTACACCTAAGATGAAGAATGCTAAGAGTGCAAAGTCAAAGGCTAACAAGAAAGGACCCAAGGAAGCTTGGGTACCAAAATCAACTTGATTTGTTTTTGAAATGTGTGCAGGGAAACAGAAGGAATCTATGGTACCTAGACAGTGGATGTTCTAGGCACATGACAGGAGATTCAACCCTGCTCACAGAGTTCAAGGAAGGAGCTGGCCCTAGAATTACCTTTGGAGATGACAGCAAAGGATATACTAAGGGATATGGCCTGATTTCAAAAGACAATGTCATCATTGAAGAAGTGGCTTTAGTTGAAGGTTTAAAGCACAATTTGCTGAGCATCAGTCAGATTTGTGACAAAGACTATGAAGTAAAGTTCACAAAAGAAGCCTGTGTTGTTTCTGCCAAGGAAGACAACAATGTGGTATTGACAGGCTTTAGAAAAGGAAATGTTTACATAGCTGACTTCAATTCAGCATGCTCAGAATCCATTACTTGTCTCTTCAGCAAAGCAAGTAAGGATGAGAGTTGGCTATGGCATAAGAAGCTGTCACATTTGAATTTTAAAGTTATGAATGATTTGGTAAGAAAGGATCTTGCTAGAGGAATCCCTCATTTGGAGTTTGTCAAAGATGGGCTATGTGATGCCTGCCAATTAGGGAAACAAAAGAAATCATCTTTCAAAAGCAAGACAGAGTCATCCATTGTTAAGCCTCTTCAATTGCTGCATATGGATTTATTTGGTCCAGTAAATGTCATGTCTATTTCAAAGAAGAAATACTGTCTGGTGATTGTAGATGATTTTTCTAAATTCACATGGACTTTCTTCCTGCACTCCAAGGATTGTGCAAGTGAAATCATTATCAATCACCTCAGAATGCTAAACAATGGTTCTGAAGACAGAGTTCAAAGGATCAGAAGTGACAATGGTACTGAATTCAAAAATTCCACAATGAAGATTTTCTGTGAAGAGAATGGAATTGTCCATGAGTTTTCTGCTGCCAGAACACCTCAACAAAATGGGGTTGTTGAAAGGAAAAACAGAACTCTCATTGAAGCAGCTAGAACAATGTTAAGTGAATCAAGATTACCAACATATTTCTGGGCTGAAGCTGTCAACACTGCATGCTTTACTCAGAATATTTCCTTGGTCAATCAAGCTAGAGGAATGACTCCTTATCAGTTATTAACCAACAAGAAACCAACTTTAGCTTTTCTACATGTCTTTGGATGTAAGTGTTTTGTGCTAAGGAATCATGGAGATAATTTAGGCAAATTTGAAGCAAAGGCAGATGAAGCTATTTTCGTTGGATATGCAGCAGGGAAAGCCTACAAGGTCTACAATCTAAGAACCAACATTGTTATGGAGTCTGTACATGTTGTGTTTGATGATCAAAAGATTCTAGGCCTAAATGATGAAGGCTACCATGAAAAGTTGGAATTTGAGAATGAAGGTGAAGGAAGAATGTACTATGATGATGATGAGGAGAATGAAGATCATGACCACAGAGATCCACCTAGAGCTGTTACACCAACTAGAAGTGATGCTTACACTGTAAATGAAGCATCTGTTGATAGTCATTCTGGAGCATCCGTTGACAGTCATTCTGCAACATCCGTTGACACTATTAGAGATGCATCCGTTGATAGAAATTCTCAAGCATCCGTCGACAGGCAAAATGATGCATCCATTGACAGTCAACTTCATAACTCAGCAAGGACAACAAACTCAGGGGGAGTTTCTCATGGTCAAAGTTCAATGCTAAATCAACATGATCATGGAAATGAAGCAACCTCATCAAGATCAAATCTTCCACCTGCAAGAAAATGGACTAGAAATCATCCATTTGAGTTAATCATTGGTGAATCAAATTCAAGAGTCCAAACTAGAAGGGCCACTCAAGCTGAATGTCTATACAGTAGCTTCCTATCTCAAGAGGAACCTAAGAAAGTGGAAGATGCCCTTCTAGATCCAGATTGGGTGTTAGCAATGCAAGAAGAGCTAAATCAATTTGAAAGGAATAAAGTATGGAAGCTTGTGCCCAAACCTGATGATAGAAGTGTCATAGGTACTAAATGGGTTCTCAAGAATAAGACAGATGAAAATGGCATAATTGTGAGGAATAAAGCTAGATTAGTGGCAAAGGGCTATTCTCAAGAAGAAGGAATAGATTTTGATGAAACTTTTGCTCCAGTAGCAAGACTTGAGGCAATAAGAATCTTTCTAGCCTATGCAGCACATGCCAATTTCAAAGTCTATCAGATGGATGTCAAAAGTGCCTTTCTAAATGGGGAACTGGAAGAAGAGGTCTATGTCCATCAACCTCCTGGTTTTGAGGATCCAGAATTTCCAGAATATGTATATCTTCTCATGAAAGCACTTTATGGTTTGAAGCAAGCACCAAGAGCCTGGTATGACACTTTATCTCAATTTCTTTTGGAGAACCACTTCACTAGAGGTACAGTAGATAAAACCTTATTTCATAGGGATATTAATGGCTCTTCAATACTTGTTCAAATCTATGTAGATGATATTATTTTTGGGTCTACAGATGAGAAGCTTTGCAAAAAGTTTGCCAAACTTATGCAAAGTAGGTATGAAATGAGTATGATGGGTGAATTAACTTACTTTCTTGGCCTACAAGTAAAGCAAGTTAATGAGGGCATTTTCATAAGTCAAACAAAATATATTTATGATCTCTTAAAGAAATTTGACTTAATGGATTGTACATCTGCTAAAACACCTATGGCCACTGCAACTAAGCTTGAGTTGAATACTAAGGAAAAGTCTGTGGACATCTCAAGTTATAGAGGCATGGTAGGTTCACTTTTATACCTAACAGCTAGTAGACCTGATATAATGTTTTCTACCTGTCTTTGTGCTAGATTTCAAGCTGATCCTAGAGAGTCTCACTTAATAGCTATTAAAAGAATTTTCAGGTATCTCAAGGGAACACCAAACCTTGGCATTTGGTACCCAAGAGAATCTGGTTTTGATCTAACTGGCTATTCAGATGCAGATTATGCAGGTTGCAGAGTTGATAGGAAAAGTACTACAGGTTCCTGTCAATTTCTAGGAAACAGGCTTGTGTCATGGTTCAGTAAGAAACAAAACTCAGTCTCCACTTCTACAGCTGAAGCTGAGTACATTGCGGCTGGAAGCTGTTGTGCACAGATTCTATGGATGAGAAACCAACTCATTGACTATGGTCTAAAAGTTGAGAAGATTCCAATTTTCTGTGACAACACAAGTGCTATTGCCATCACAGGGAATCCAGTGCAACATTCGAGAACCAAGCACATTGACATCAAATACCACTTCATTAGAGAACATGTGATGAATGGTACAGTAGAAATGCACTTTGTGCCAAGTGAAATGCAGCTTGCAGATATCTTCACCAAGCCTCTTGATGAATCCACATTCACAAGATTGGTAGGTGAGCTAGGTATGCTTAATTTGTCATAATTCCTAGTGATATTTGATTTCAATGATTTGAAGCTGGAAATGTGTTTTGATTTACTTGAAAGTGAAAACTTTCAGAAAAAAAAAATTTTCTGCAGAAATTTTGCCTAAGGCAAAATTAGCTTATCAACGGATATCCTTTTATCCGTTGATAGTATAAACACATTACTAGATTTTTGCATGTCAACGGGTAACAGGCTATCCACGTCATCAACGGATAAACTGTATCTCAACCGTTCATTCTATATCCGTTGATATACATTTTTTTTTCTTTTCCGTTGGTAACCGTGTATATCTAATCATGGCTGTACTTATTCTCTTTTTATTTACTATCTGACAGTTACTTTTGACCAATGGAGTAATTACTTTTAATTATTTCATTTTTAATTCTTGAAAAATATAAAAGGCGGACTTGTACTCTCACATCTCACTTTTATTCATTTTCAAGCATATCAAAAGTTAACTGCATCTTCTTCCCTAAAACTCTCTGTAACCAAAGTTCAATCACTTCAATGGCGCCTATTGTTAAGATGATGTCCTCCACTGGGTTTACCTATGAGAAGAACAATTTCGCGGCCTTTGTTGACACAGTGAATGCTCCAGAAGCTTACCACACTTTGATGAGTTTCGTGAAGAAATGCAAACTGTCATATGCTATGACGGCTACCACTCCCTTAATCCACGAGGTAATTGAAGAAATGTGGACATCTGCTGAGTACAATGGCACAGACGGTACAATTGCTTTTTCTTTAAAGGGTAAAAACTATGTGGTTAATTCTGATGTAATAACTGCTTGTTTAAAATTGCCTGAGAATAACTGTCTGAAAGTACCTACTGATGCTGAAATTGTTGCCATGCTTAATTCTATTAATTATGCCCTTAGTACTGAAAACTTAGGGAAAATTGCTAGAAAAGGAATGGTTAAAGAATGGAGCTACTTCTGTGATGCCTTCATTAAAACTTTTTCAGGAAAAATTAGCAATTTTGATGCTGTTACCCTGTCCATGCTAACAATGATGTGTATGCTTTTAAATGATAAATTCTATAATTTTGGCACATTAGTTTTGTATGAGATAGCTGCAAAGTTGGGTAAAAAGGAAACTAGGAGCAAGAATATCTACTTTGCTAGATTTTTCATGCTCTTAGCACTGCATGTGTCTGAGAATAAGCTATCCATTGCTAACCCGGATAGCAAGTTCCAATGTTTTGTTCAGGAGAAGAGAGTCTTAAGTGACCTGATTCGAATGAACCTCAATGCAGGAGTACAGTTGGTATATCTACCAATTGTTCAGGTAACTATCTCTAACTTTGAAACCTCTATCTCCAACCCCCAAATTTCTTTACCTTCTAGTGTCACAATGGAGTCTGTAGTTGTGACCAAACAGGCTCCTACCAAAGTGACCAAATCCAAAGTTCCAAAACCACATTCTAAAAGGCAAACCTCAAGTGTCTCTCAAAAGACACCTGTTGTAAAAACTACCAAACCTCTTGAGGGGAGTGTGAAGGTGGTAGTGAGTGGTGAGGGACAGGGTGAACATCAAAGAAGCCCTAAGGATAAGGAAGGAGAGATGAGTGCAACCACCATTTCAGTCTCTCAAAAGACTGCTAATGTAACTACAGGCCAAATTCTAGTCACACTCTCCCAAAAGAGTGTGACTACTGAATCAAGTTCCCCACAAGGAACACTGCACAAGAGGGTTAGGGACACATATAGCCCAATCTCAAAAACCTATGGAAGAAGAGTGAAATCTAAAACCACAGGGGAATCACAGGGCACACACACTGTACAGGAAACTGTACCTTCTCAAACTCAGTTTGATGTGACTTCAATAAATGTGGAGTCACAGCCCCTTGATCTTAATCTTCAAATCGATACACATTACAATCCACCATCACCAACTCCCTCTCTGGATGTGGATATGATATCTACATCAATTCCTGATTCTCCATCTTTAAGATTCTTGGAGAAGCCCCACTCTATAATTGGTGGTCATCATCTTTTAGATGATTTGTTGGACCATCAATCTTCCCTTCCAGAATTCTCAACACAGACTGTGGCCTCGAACTTAAAATCAATCTCCACAGATTCAGTGTTGGTTTTCTCTTCAACGGATATAATTATTTCTTCCTCAACGGATATCCTTCATCCGTTGACAAGTGTTTCTCCATCAACGGATGCGCCTCTATCTAGCTATCCGTTGACAGCTATAACTACTTCATCAACGGATATTCCTTATCCGTTGATAACTCACTCTACCACTGCTATATCTGACATTCCAGTGTCAAGTGTAGAGGAGTTCTCAGTAGTTGAAACACTTTTAGGTTTGAGGGAAGGGAGTGAGAGGCTGCCTTGTGAGCAGGCAAAAGGAGAGATAAATAATGAGAGGCTGGCCATTTCTTCCGGTCAGGCAAAAGGAGAGTTGGAGAGTACCACCTTAGTAGGTGAAGGTGAGGGTGTGAGAGGTGTGAGCCAAGGGGAGCCCTTGATGCAAGAAAAGAGAGATGAGGTGAGAGAAGGGACTACAGGAGAGATAAGGATGGAAGAAGCAGCCATTGCTAGTGAGTCAATGGGGGTTGAGGATGCATCCAAGGAAATGGAATTTCAAAGAGAATATCAGTCCATGATTGACTCCATTTCTCTGGATGCTGAAACCTTTACTCACCCTGTTCCTGCCTATCAAATTCTGGCACAACAGGGCAATGTGGAAGCAGAGGAGGCACTGCACCTAGTGCACACCTCACAATCTCTACTTAGAGCTAAGGAATCTATAGCAGCTCTGCCAACCACTGCTGAGAGTGATGAATTTGACAATTCTGAAGATGAAGACAGCCAGAGCTCTGAAGATGAAGGTGGTAGCAGTATTCATGATTTTGCATTTGCTCAAAACTACACCTATCACCAACTTGATATGGAAATCATAAGGCAATATAAATCTGCCCTGGCTGAGCACCCAGAAGCAGATCCACAGAGAAAGGTTGTTCTTCAACAGGCAATTGACTCCCTAAAGTTACAAAAGATGCAAATGGTGATTCAGAGATCCAATTTAGAGGAGGTCAAACAAGAAATCAAGGATGTGAAAATCTCTGTGGATTCCAAGCTAGAGCAACTAGCTCCTACAGCCACTCAGAGGGTGTTGCAACAAAGGTTTCTCAAAGAAGACAACCTGGCTAAATCTGTGCAACTTCTCACTTCAAGAGTGGAAAAGATGGAATCCCAGATGGAGCAATTTCTTCAACATCAGAAACTGCAAACCCAACTGCTAGAAAGGTTAGTTGCAGCCCCAACTTCTAGTCAAACCCTTGATGCTAACAAAAAGGGGGAGAAAGTAAAAGAGGCTGTGGCAACTTCAAGTCAAATCTTAATTTCTGAAAGAAGGGAAGCAGCAAGTGAGGGGGAGCAGCAGCCTACCATAGTGGTCAATCCACAAGAATTCATTGTCACAGCTTCCCCCAGCAAATCCAAACCTCTATATGGAGAGTTTGATCTTTCAAACTTGACAGAAGAAGAAAAGCTAGCCAAAATTGAAGCTCTCCAAAAGATGAAAGAAGAAAACTATGAAAGGATAATGAGGACAGAAAGATTGATCAATCAATCTATTGCATCAAATCTGTTCTCTAGCCAAACCTCAGCTCCAACAATATCTACAACAATTCTGAAGGTGCTCACTCCAGCAATTGTGGCTCCTACATTCTATGATGCTGAGCCTTCTCATGTTAAGGAATTTGAACCCTACATCAAATCAAGACCCTTCTCACCACCAAAAGCAAATGGGAAGAACAAGTTACAACTGGACTTTCCATTTCCCAAGGATGATGAAGAGAAGTTGATGGGTAAGGCAATCAAGGAATTCAAGGAGAAGGCTAACAGTTGTGTAAGAGAATGGATGGCTGTAATCATAAGGAATGGAAAAGTTCTAAACATATCCAACAGCCATCCTAGATTTGTTGAAGCTAAGAGAGAAGAAACTTCAAGGCTGCTAAGAGAATCTCAACCAAGCACTGAATATCTATATGAAAACTCAGATGAGAAGCAAGCAAGGCTGGCTCAAGAGTTATTGGATGAGGTAGAGGATGAATTGAGGGAACCTGAGGAAGTCCCCAAATTCAAAAAGAAAGGGAAATCAGTCCCCAAATCCAAGAGATTAAAATCACATGCAAGGAGGCCTGTCTCTCCAGAAACTGAAAACAAAGAGACAGTTGGTTCATCACAACCTATTGATGTGAAAGTATTCAACCCAGATGTAAATTTCCATGGTGAGCCTATAGTACCTAAAGAGGAACCAATGAATCTTGACTCCATTGAGGTTCCTTCATTCTTGCTGAAGCCTCAACAGAAGCCTACACAGAAGAAAAGGAAACCAAGGAAGCAACCTTCAAAGGAACCAATTCAAGTTGCTAGGGTACCTGCAATTGTCAGGCAGCCAATCTTGGAAAACAAGGATGATTTTATCTATCAGGCAGATATTGAAGAATACTCTGACATGAATCTTTATCTGGATGAATTGTCAGAAGTAAGAGGAATTGACAAATATAAACATTTGCCTGAAAGATTGGTCTTTGTATACAAGGGAGGAACGGAAAGGACATGGCCACTACAAAGGGTTCTTGGAGAAAATTATCATACCTTAACCAAAGTGTTCTCTGCAATCAAGAGATACACAGGGTTCTCCAAGATAGCAAAAGGGGAGATACTGGACAAAATAGAACAAATAAGGAGGGATTGGAACTCACCATCAAGTCTACCAAGGAAAATGAAGATCCCATACAATGGACAGAAAATCCACCTCCAACCTTTCTGGATGATGGAGTTCAGGGATGAAGATGGTAACAGGAGATTCTTCAGGTTAGAAGACCAACTGCCAAAGGCTAGTTCTCAATACCTGAGATGGCTACAACAGAAGCTAAATCCAAAGGTAGATGAAGAAGATGCCTTCTATAGGCAACTCCAAATACAGATTGAGTCCAACTCTGCCAAGGAAGGAAAATCAAGGGTGATGCCAACGAGAGGAAAGAAACAGTCCTAATCTGCTCAGTCTAGAGGAGCACTTCTCTGTAAATTTCTCAAACTTTCAGTTTTTCAATTATTGTAGCTTAATACAATTTATGTATTGTTCTTTATATATCTTTAGGAATGTTTTGTTATCATCAAGGTCCTGAATTTATGCTTTATTGCCATCAAGTATAAATTGGGGGAGATTGTTAGGAATATGTTGTACTTGATGATAACTTCACAATCAATCAAATTGTTTAAGGTTTTGTAGCTGTCAACGGATGAGGATTTATAACTCTATCCGTTGACAGGTAGCTCATCAACGGATGAGGTTTTGTAGCACACTGCAGTATCTCTATGTTATCAGTTGATAGTGTTTTTATCCACAGTCATGTTGACTATCAACGGATAGGCAGAATAGGGTAGCCAATTGTAAATAAGCTATGCTATGTAATTCTGTCTAAGTGAAAGTGTATCAACGGATGAAGACTAAACTCTATCAACGGATACAACTCAAATTCACTCTATCAACGGATACAGCTCAAGTCCCAATATCAACGGATACTGCTCTATACATCATCAACGGATGTCAGTATACATCATCAACGGATAATCATTGACACTGTTTTCTATGATTAGCTGGAGATTAGCAGTTGATAAGGACATGTTTGACTGACAGATCACATGAGTTTATAGTAGATACAAAAAGCAGTATGGCAGCCATACTTTGGAAACACAGAAGAAAGAAGCATTCCATTTACACTATGAATACAAGAAAGGTGCAGGAGACATGTCTGAACACAAGGACAACCTTTCGGCTACATATGTATTTGGAGTGTAGTAGCAAGTCAACTAGAATTAGATTAGTATTATCTTATTCCAGTAGTACTTGTAAAACTTGGGATATATAACCAAGTGTAGCAACTCTTTGTAGGTTAAGAAAACAGACATATTTGCTTAGGGTTTCTTGAATATCTTTAGAAGCAAAGAGTTGTAAAACGGCAGCTGTGTACATTTTGTATCACAGAGTTTTCTTCAAATAAAAGCTTCAGGTGGTGCATTTTAACCACCTGATTTTATATGTGTTTGTGTATAATTCTTACATTGCAATTATCTCTTCATAAGTTTCTGAAGTTCTTATCAGAAATTTATAAATATCAAGAATTGTATTCAACCCCCCCTTCTACAATTATACAAGTGTGTAATCTGGGAATAACATTTACCCGCAAGGTAATCGATCAATGTTCAAGTAGGAGAAATTTGTACGGACTACAAACAAAGAAGCCTTTACTCTAAGATACCTTAGAATTTGAGCAGAGAGTCGGACTCTTACGGTTCATGAAGTGCTTAAAAGAGGGAGTTCAACACTTCCTTACTTTGCCATGACATAACACATTGGTAAATCAAGAACTTGGCTCTATCTCTGCACTATTATTCGACTACAAGAATCCTTTTCTAAGTGCGAAAACTATTACAAATGATAACAAGATAATTGATCCTAAAAGAATGACAAACCAATTAGACTAATTACCGGATATCATATGGTTATATATCAACTCAAAACATATTTGAAAATTTTCCTTTCGATACAACTGGATTTACACTAACCATTCATACAATGATAAACCAACTACAATCACCAATTCTTTTACATTTACATCATGATTAAACCCTAAGAACGAAAATAGAACTTGCCATCTAAAGTTAACTGTGCAACCCACAAAACTTATACTCAACTAAACACCAAAATCTCAAGAAGTCACAAACCTGATCTTATGTTTTTAATCTCCCACTCAATCGCGCAAGTAGATCGCCATAACAAATCCACCAAGAGGTACAATCCATGAGAGTTTCCAACAACTCTATACACATCATAACTGTGATCCAAAACTAGATGATCAAATCAACAAAAAGGGTTAGTAGATTCTTAGACTATTAACAAAATGAACCCAAAAATTAGCATATATTTAAGAGTCAACTAATCACAACTCCACAAGCCCATATATACAAAAATACAATCCAAAAAGTGTATAACATCAATCTGAGTACTGAGAATCATCCCGATAAAACCTCCGTCGAAAATGAGCAACAGAATCAGAATCAGAATCAGACCCAGAACCAGAACTAGAATCAGAAGTCATATTATAAGAATAGTACAAATAATAAGAATCAGGAGAAGATGGAACACAAAAAAAAGACCAAAAACGAAGAGCTAAACGACCAAACTGTTGAAGAGGAAAGCACAAGACAAGATCAAGTAAACGTTGGTTGTTGATAGTTTCAGGCAAACAAGCTAAGTATTGCCATACATCTGCTGATGTTTTTGCAACTGATACTACTAAGTTGCTGTTAAATACCATCTTCCTTAATTTCCTATTTATGTTTGGATTTGTGACTTGGGTACTTTGGTTTAGGACATACTCGAACAAGCTCTTTGGTGTTTCATCAGTTTGGTCTGTTTTTGTGAATGAACAAGTGGCAAATCTTGATTGCTTCCAATAATTCAGTTGATGACCTGTTAAACTGATATATTCCGGTTATCCAGTAATACAAAAATGGGAAATCGAAAAAATATATTTGGATTTTGGATCAGGATATTTTATAAGAGGAATTTTATTTGTAAAAATAAAATACTATCTGTAACTAAATCAACTACATGTAACAGGCTGATTACATATATGCATTTGATTTAATTGCGGAACGTATTTATTCGAATTACATATATGATTGCGAGTAATTTGCATGTAATTGTATATGTGATTGCAAATATTTATATTTAATTTATTTGATTACAGTACTTTTACAAATAAGATCATACTTGTATATTTATGAAAAATCCAAAATTTTAATCGTATTGAAATCTTGCCGATTAGCGGTTAATGAGGCTTTTCAAAAGCAGGAATTATTTAAGCAATGATTGTATTATTTATTGTTTTATGTATATTTGTTTACGTCTACACTGATAATTTTTTTTTTTTTAAAATTGTGTTCGTATAGAAATTTATAATTAGCTAGATGTAATCATAGCTATGAAAAATTCATCCACATATTTATCCTAACATCGAAATAGATTTAAGATAGGGGAAATTAAAAGGTCTGATAAGCACAAAAATAAAATACATAAGAGGTGTTTAAATTGATGTAAATGAAAAAATAACAGTAAATCTGTACTATTATATAAAAACCGAAACATTAAAAGTTGGTTGATCGGTACGGTACCTGTTGATTTTACTAATTTACCCTTACTTAACTACAAATAAAATCCATCCTACTAACTAATCAATTTACTTTTTTAGGTTAAACATATTATCTATTCAATATTTCAATAACTAAATAATTTCCTTTTTCAGGTAAAATACAATATCTTTTGTATTTTATCTAACTAAAATTTCTCTTTTACCAATTAATTTCCTTTTCAGGTTAAACATATTACCCTTTCAATTTTTCAAAAATAAATAATTTCCTTTTTCAAGTAAAGTACAATTTCTTTTATATTTTATCTAACTAAAATTTATCCTTTTTAAAAATATTACGAGAATAAGATAACATAATTATATTATAATTAATATTAACTAATTAATTATCTTTTTCAGCCAAAACACATTACCTTTTCTCTAACTAAAATCTCTTTTTTTCCAATTATATCATGGGCAATTACCTTTTTTCAGCCAAAACACATTACCTTTTCTCTAACTAAAATCTCTCTCTTTCCAATTATATTACGGGCTGTTCTATTTAATAAAATTAAAATAATAATATTAGAATCAATTGATTACCTTTTCAGCTAGAATGTATCATTTTTTATTTTACAAACTTAGGACTTACATTTTCTCTTTTCTCTAACTAAAATCTTTTTTTTCCCAATTATATCACGAGCTACCTTTTTCAGCCAAAACACGTTACCTTTTCTATTTTTCTAACTAAAATCTCTCTCTCTCTCTCTCTCTCTCTCTCTCTCTCTCTCTCTTTCCAATTATATCACGGGCAGTTCTATTTAATAAAAATAAAATAATAAAATAATAATATTAAAAATTAACAGATTACCTTTTCAGCTAAAACGCAACATTTTTTTCCATCTTTTCTAATTAAAGTTCTTTTTTTTTTTCTAGAAATATCATGGGCAAAATTAATTTCTCATTTTATAAAAACAGTACGGCCAATTCTATTTAGTAAAATAATATAATTAAATTATAATTACTATAAACTAATCAATTACCTTTTTCACCTAAACACTACACCATATATGGTCTTTACCAACACCTAAAATCAGTGTTGCATGTAAAATGTAGCTTTAAATGGCTTAATTTTGATGTAAGCCAACATTGTATTATGATGTTGCAATACATGTCAATTTATGTTACCTTAAATATTTTTGATTAACAAAGCCAACACTTATAAAGATGTTACCGTAGACACTAACAAAAGTGTTAAAAATGAACCGGGCAAAAAATGAAATATTGGGGGGGGGGGGGGAAATGAAATTTTTGGGGGAAAATCAGCCGGGTAATAATTTGGGGAAAAACTCTCTATCTCTCTCATACACTCTCGCTGTCTCGTACACTCTCTCATCTCTTTCATACACTATCGCTCTCTCTTTCTCAAACAGGTAAAACTCTCTCTCTCTCTCTCTCTCTCTCTCTCTCTCTCTCTCTCTCTCTCGTTCTCTCTCACTCTCCCTCGTTAAGATCTCAATCTCTAATCTCGTTCTCATCTCGTTTACAAATATCTATATCTCTAATTAAACTGGTACCTCTGGTCAATTCAACTCAATTCGACACATTTGAACTCAATTCTTGTTTGATTTGTTCTCGTAATGATGTTTTATACATCATATATGAAAAGCCCCTTGGATTGGTTACAAATTTTCGAAATCCTAATTCTCAATTTCCTTTTAATTCACGAGTTTTAATGAACAAACTGATGAAATTAGTTATGAATTCAAGTACATGGTGACTCAAGGAGATCATTTTTGGCGGTTTTGTGCTTGAGTCGGTGATGAGTCGCTCCTGACTCATTGAGTCCGGTGACTTGGCCAACAATTCTTCATCTCGTAACCTTGTTCTAATTGTTTATTGATTTGTGTGATTGGTTTTGTGGAATTCGCTATGTGTATTACCACCATAGCCAGGTTTCATTCTTAAAACTATAAATGGGAAACTTGTCTGTGTACTCATATATTTGTTTGTTCTGAAATTGTGGTTGTTGATATTGAGTCTGTGACTGTATGTTGGATGTTTGGTTCTTGGTATAGTCCGTAGTTTTGTATTTGCCGAAACCGAAGTACATAATTATTGAACTGTGTTGTGAAGCTTAGACTTTACTAATTTTTTTTGTGATTGCACCTATTCCATAGCTGTTTTGCATCAATTACTATCAGTTAGTTCGTATTGGCCTGTACATGAGATATTGGTATTGCCAAACCATGTTCCGCTCAATAGAGAGACAGATTTGTAGAAAAATATCCATTGACCTAAAACTACTTGTTCCACTGCATCCACCCATCACTACTTCTAACTATTAAATCTGCCATCAAGCCTTGTCACCTTCTGTTGGAAATATTAACTAAAACAGCAACATAGAGGCAGTTATATATCGTATTTAACAAGCCAAGGCCAAGCAAATAATTAACGAAAGAAAACACGAAGGTATAAAACATGCATATCAGTTGTAACGTCCCGACTTCCCAATACTAAAAATATACTTTTATAATAAATTATTGGATTTAATTAAATAAAATAGAATTTGATACAGGGGAATTTTTTTTTTTTTTTAAATTTCGGAATGAAGTATTCGTAATATGGACTATCCACCTGTATTTTGAACCAACCAAATTCATAAAAGAAAATAACTACAATACCAAGTACTTAAGAAACATAACACCTGTTCAACCTGTCCTAACCGATCAGGTGAACCATACTACTATGCCCTCCCGATCATAAAACAAGATCGGGGCACACAACCAAAATTAAATACATACAAGCTGATAACCAGACATTAAATCATAATACAACACCCCACTACTAACCGGATCTCTAACAGGTAGTGGTATGAAACAAGCAACTATTACTAAGTTATTACATTACAATACTAAATCCTTAATTAAAAGATACAAACACTCCACAAACATAAATACAACCAACTATAACTATTACACAAATTTCTACTGATACCCAAAAGTCCAACCTTGTACTAGAGCCAAACTAGTCCGTCTACAGTCCACAACAAGTTCTTCTCCTGATATAGCTCCTACGTCGTATCCTTTTCTTCCTTAACTGAAAAAGGGTTATAAACAACAATAAGTGAGCCAAATGCTCAGCAAGTAACAATATAGACGCCAAAATAAAAATCAACCACAAGAGTACGGATACAACGATATAAGAGTCATTCTCTGAGTTTTTCCGAATTTTGGAAATTTGTAATTCATTCCAAAAACAGGGAGAGAGAGAGAGAAATGAATTTCTCTTTTTATATCAAATTTCCCACCTTTAAAACATTTTAATTAAATTAAGCATTTTATTAAAATCGGACAATACGGGTGATCAGCCACGTAATGTCCCCATACCGGACACTAGGTCCCTCTGGACTTTGAAAATTGGGTTCCCAATTAGGCAACACATTGGCCTCTATTGCTGGACTAGGACCACCCTAGCCTCTTACGCCAAATTAAAGAGCTGGACTAGGACCACCCTAGCCTCTTACGCTAATTTAAAATAATTAATTAAATGTCCATAAAGTAAAGCAAGTTTCGATGAATGGAATTCTTATGCAATAATTCAGAGCAGGGGATTACTCTGTTTAATTTCAAGAATAAGTGACTAAAAGTAAAGCAATCCAATTTAATTGTATAAGGTTCGCAAGGTAGGGTTCAAGTGTGATTCACAAGTATTTAAAAATAAAGGTTTATCAAGCTCTTGTCATTTTAGAGGCATAATACAAGGTGGTATCGAATATGGTATGGCTAAGGGGAAAATAGGAATATAAGCAATAAGGGTCAATGATTAATTAAGAACATAACAAAGGTTAGGGATTTAGAGTTTAATTCAAGGGTTGCAAGGTATAATTAGGCTAGTGTGGATTAAGGAAATAGATATGAAATAGGGTTCAAGCTAGTACAAAAGGTATGTCATAAAACAAGATTTACAGTTCAACGAGAATTAAAATAAGCAAGGAAGTATAATAGTTTAAACAGCAGTCTATAAGGGTAAACTAAAAGGTATTAAGGATTAAGCAATAGTTAATATGATTTAACAGTATAGTACCAGAGGTTCGACAATTAACTGGTTTAAGCAATAGTTTATAAGGATTAACAATATAGGACAAGGGGTTCTACAATTAACTTGACAGAAACCAACAGTAAGTTATAAGAATTTAAGCAACAATCAGTGGATAATTGAAAGAATCTGAACCTCGATACAAGGTTCGAGTTACTTGCCTTAACCAAGTATTTCCACGCTAGTCACCTAGTTCAAAAACCTTCCACCTTTGTTTTTCCTTTATCCTTTAAGTCTTCGTCCTTCGAAGCTACACATATAAAAAACACTATTTCAGAATTCTATTCAATATTCGACATTCATCTTCGAACATCTAACTTTAATCTACCCTTGCGATAATCCCTAAATTTATTCACTTTATTCATATATTAACAACCCCTGACCACTTACATAAAATTAAATAAATTATAATTAGATCTGATAAGCATTTAACAGGTAATCACATAAATAAAATATAGTTCAAATACCACTTCAATTTAGAAGTACATACACATTTTTCAAACCGGATTTTAACCTAAAGTGATTACCTTTGAGTAGAGTTTGTGTACAATCACACTCTCAACAACCCAAGTTGGATGCTGGTGCATAATGTACTAGTGCGGATATACAGCATATAGAAATAATATCCATATTATTAAAAAAATTACGTATAACACAAAACTCAAATGCATAACTTAATCATATCATAAAAAAAAGAATTTGAGTTTGGGATTTTCATTATGTAAAAGTTAATACAAACATCAACTAAAAAAATTGCTAACTAAAAACCCATTTCGAGTTCAATTTTTAAGAATCAAAGTTAGGAATTCCAGGTATCCGAGTATTCCAGCCAGCACATAATATTTTTCAATGCTTAAATTCCAAACAAACAAAAATATGGGGAAAGAAAATTCCAAAAGAAATTTTATAAGTACTGACGGAATTTACATTTAAGCTATTTTTATGGCATGTCTTATCCTGACAAATATAGATATTATGAAAAAGAACAGTTTTTTTTAAAAAGAAAAACTTGTGTGTTAGGAAAGTAGCACTAGATTGTTTTTCCACAATTGTAAAATTGAATTGACCTCTAGCATTCATCCTAAATTACACCTCTGCATACACTATGCAACAAGACAGCAAATATTTCTCCGCAAAAACCATCAAATTTCACAATTGCAAACCAAACTTCAAATTAAACACACTAAACTACAAAATCTATTAAATTTTCAAGCACAAAACACACACACACAATGATAATTGAACTAATCAGCTTAGCTATCAGAACCCCCCCAACAAACGACATCAACTTGACTGTACTTCCACGAATAGAATCGACACAGACATCGACCATACATACAAGAACATATATGATTTTTGCAGGGAGGATAGAGGAGAGTGGGAGTTTAAATTCGTAGCTTACCAGGCCGGAGAGAGAGTGGAGAGTCGTCGAGAGAGAGAGACCGCGAGAGAGAGGGATACCCGAGAGAGAGGAGAGATTGAGAAACCTTGGAACTAATTCGAGAGAGAGACAGAGGTTTCTAGATGTATCGAGAGAGTCCACATAATGCTGTTGAAAAATCAATTTAGGGATTTAGGTTATATGAATTTGGGGGAAATAGTATAATGGATTGAAAATTGATTTCTTTTCTAATTTACAAATTAAAACCCAACTAATAAAATAGCAATTAGATAGGTAATTAAGAGAAATCACAATATTATTTTTAAAATGTAGAGAATAAAATTAGCTACCTCCTCATATTTTTAAAATATTTTTAGGATCAAAAACGAATAAAATATGAATTTTACAAGTTAAAATCAATTAATAACAAATCAATTCATAAAATCATTTTAAAATCCTTAAAAATCAAA
This sequence comes from Saposhnikovia divaricata, assembly GCA_036435485.1. Classification (NCBI taxonomy): domain Eukaryota; kingdom Viridiplantae; phylum Streptophyta; class Magnoliopsida; order Apiales; family Apiaceae; genus Saposhnikovia; species Saposhnikovia divaricata. Next base: position 214,921,226 of record CM071599.1, read on the forward strand.
ATAAATCCATATAATATTTTTAAAACTCAAATTGACTAATAAAGTTAATAACGCAAAAGATTTCATAATTTTTACTAATCCCGATGATTTTATAAAATTCTCAAAAGATAAATAACTCAGGATTTAAATAGAATTTATTCCCCAAAAATACAATTAAAATACACAGACTTACACGACACATATAAATCATCAAATAAACCCACGAATATAATATTCCACATATTTCACCTTCTCAACCAATATTCACATCATATAATTCACATTTAATAATAAATAAATAATTATAAATATCACAGAAATTTCTAAGGCGTTATATCCTCCCCCCTTAAAAGGATTCTGTCCCCAGAATCTCACCTAAGTAAATAAATGAGGATAGTTCTCTAGCATCTCGCTCTCAAGTTCCCAAGTTGATTCTTCAACTCTTGGGTTCCTCCACAAAACCTTTACCAACTTAACTGTCTTATTCCTTAGTTTCCTATCCATTCTGTCCTGAATTGCTACAGGCTGTTCTATATACGACAGATCCGGCTGTAACTCAATAGGCTCGTACTCGATCACATGACTCAAATCTGGATGATATTTCTTAAGCATTGACACATGGAAGACATTGTGGATATGACTCATATGTGGCGGTAGGGCTAACTCATACGCAACTTTTCCAACCCGTCTTTAGATCTCAAAAGGTCCTACGTATCTCATACTGAGCTTTCCTTTCTTGCCAAACCTCGTAACTCCTTTCCAAGGTGAGACTTTCAACAACACTTTATCTCCTTCCTCGAAATTCAGATCTTTCCTGTCTTGATCTGCATATTTCTTTTGTCTGTTTTGAGCGGCTATCAACCTTTTCTGAATGATTTCGACCTTTTCCTTCGTTTGTTGCACTAGTTCTGATCCTAACACCTTACGCTCACCAACCTCATCCCAATATACATGAGATCTACATTTCCTTCCATATAAAGCTTCGTATGGCGGCATCCCAATACTAGCATGAAAGCTGTTGTTGTAAGAGAATTCTTCCAAAGGTAGGTGCTCGTCCCAACTTCCTTTAAAATCCAATGCACACGTTCGTAGCATATCTTCAATAGTTTGAATGGTTCGTTCACTCTGTCCGTCCGTCTGCGGATGATAGGATGTACTCATCTTAAGCTCAGTTCCCAAGCATTCTTGAAATTGTTTCCAAAATCTGGAGTTGAAACGTGGATCTCGATCAGATACAATAGTTACTGGCACACCGTGACGCATAACCACTTCCTTCAAATACAGCTGTACCAACTTATCTAGTGAGAATCTTTCGTTGATTGGAAGAAAATGGGCAGATTTAGTCAAACGGTCTATGATTACCCAAATCGCATCATGATTGGCTTTCGTTCTTGGTAATCCAACCACAAAATCCATAGCGAGATGCTCCCATTTCCACTCAGGAATATCTAACGGCTGTAGTAGTCCACTGGGCCTTTGATGTTCGGCTTTGACTCTTTGACATGTGTAACACTTACTAACCCACTCTGCAATCTCTCTTTTCATATCAGGCCACCAGAAATGTTCCTTCAGGTCTTGGTACATCTTCGTACTCCCCGGATGAATTGAATATCTTGAACTGTGAGCATCCCGTAAAATCTCATTCTTTAATTCTGGCACATTGGGAATCCAAATCCTCGAAGAAAATCTTAAGATACCCCTATCATCCTTCTGAGTGCAAATCTCTTCACCTGTCAATGTATTCATATCTTGATTCATGATTGCCTCCTGACATCTTCGTATCTTTTCAAGTAACTCGGGTTGAAAGGTCATGGTATAACACTTACCACTGGTAGGCTCCGAGATCTGGACTTCTAATCTCAACTTTTCAAACTCCTTGAACAATTCCTTTGAGATGGTAAACATGTTCAGTCTTTCCTTTCTACTTAATGCGTCAGCCACTACATTCGCTCTCCCTGGGTGATAATTAATTGTGCAGTCATAATCCTTAATCAACTCTAACCATCGCCTTTGTCTCATGTTAAGTTCTCGTTGAGTGAAGATATACTTTAGACTTTTGTGGTCCGTGTAAATCTCACATTTTTCACCATATAGGTAGTGTCTCCAAATCTTTAGTGCGAATACAATTGCTGCTAACTCCAAATCGTGAGTCGGGTACTTCTGTTCATGAGGCTTTAATTGTCAAGAAGCATACGAAATCACCTTTCCATGTTGCATCAATACACACCCTAATCCCTTGTATGAAGCATCACTGTAGATCACAAAGTTTCCTTGACTGTCTGGTAAGACTAACACTGGTGCTGTTACTAATCTTTTCTTTAATTCCTGGAAACTCTCTTCACACTTCTCATTCCATACGAACTTCTCATTTTTCCTAGTCAACCTGGTCAATGGTGAGGCGATCTTAGAAAAATCTTGAACAAACCTCCTATAATAACCAGCCAATCCCAAGAAACTTCTCACTTCGGTGGGCGTTCTCGGTCTGCTCCAATTCACCACAGCTTCTATCTTTGCGGGGTCAACTCTAATTCCTTCACTACTGATTATATGACCTAGAAACTGCACCTCTTCCAACCAAAACTCACATTTTGAAAACTTGGCATACAACTTCTCTGCTCTCAATATTTCTAACGCAATCCTTAAATGTTCTGCATGTTCTTCCTGGGTCTTGGAATATATAAAGATATCATCAATAAAAACTATCACAAATTTATCCAGATGCTTCCTAAAGACTCTGTTCATAAGATCCATAAATGCTGCTGGAGCATTGGTTAATCCAAATGGCATCACTAAGAATTCGTAATGTCCATACCTTGTGCGAAATGCCGTCTTTGGAATGTCTTCAGGTTTGATCTTTAATTGATGATAGCCCGATCTTAAATCAATCTTCGAGAAATAAGCTGCTCCCTTAAGTTGATCAAACAAATCATCGATTCTAGGCAAGGGATATCTATTCTTGATGGTCAGCTTGTTGAGTTCTCGATAATCGATACACAATCTCATACTACCATCCTTTTTCTTGACAAACAGCACAGGAGCTCCCCACGGTGATACACTTGGTCTTATGACTCCCTTATCTAAAAGTTCTTGTAATTGTGTTGCTAACTCTTTCATCTCCACCGGTGCCATCCTATATGGTGCTTTGGACACGGGTTCTGCTCCAGGTACTAGGTCTATAGCAAACTCCACTTCTCGATCTGGAGGTAAACCGGGTAATTCTTCTGGAAAAACGTCGGGGAACTCGTTAACAATTGGTATATCTTCTATCTTCGGTGCATGCTTCTCTACATCCGTCACGTGTGCTAAATACGCTTCACAACCTTGTCTAAGTAACCTCTTGGCTTGCATAATACTCAGAAATTTCTTCACCTGCCTTTGTCCTTGAAATATCACTTCCTTATCATCCTCCGCCTTTAATTTCACCTGTTTCTTTCTACACTCAATCTGTGCATCATAATCAGCCAACCAGTCCATTCCTAAAATTACATCGAATTCTCCCATCTCGAAGGGTATCAAATTGGCATAGAAAAGGTAACCACCTATCTCTATATTACACTGAGGACACACTTGATTGACAGGGACTTTATCTTGGTTTGCCACCTCTATCACTAAAGCTTGCTCTAAAGGTCGAATTTCACATTGCAATTTACTAACAAACTTGTTGGAAATGAAAGACTTAGTAGCTCCAGAGTCAATTAAAACTTTAGCCTCTATTGAATTCACAGGAAGCGTACCTGCAACAACATCCATTTCTTGAACAGCATCCTGCATAGTCATGTTAAAGGTTCTGGCTCTAGGTTGAGACATCTGGGTCTGAGATGGAGGTCCAGTTATCCTCAGGGCATTTGCCGATGGGGGTCCGGCTATCCTTAAAGCATTTCCTGACTGAACTGCCTCCTTGCAATCCTTAGCAATATGACCAATTTTCCCGCAGTTGTAGCATGTTATCCCTGATTTTGAAGTCGGGCACTCTCCCGCGTAATGTCCCTTCTTGTTGCATTTAAAACAAGTAATACTTAGTCTGTGGCAAACTCCCGAGTGCTTCTTCCCACAAGTTGTACATTCAGGTAAGGCTGGTCTGATTGCAAGCTGCTGATTGGTATTCTGAAGACGTTTACCTTGACCACCGTTTCCATTCTTCGGTTTCTGAAAACCTCGATTCCTGTCAAACCGACCCTCATTCCTTGGCTTGAACTTGTTATTATTATTATTGCCTTTTGGTTTCTGACTTCCCTCAGTACTTTCTATCTTCCTTTTCTTTCCTGCTTTCTCTTTATGATACAATTCACTTTCACCCTCAACAATCATAGCCTTCTCCACTACCATTGCATAGTTCTCTAACTGAAACACCACCACCTTACTACGTATCCATGGCTTTAGACCCTGTTGAAATCTTTTAGCTTTCTTTGCCTCAGTATTGACATACTCAGGAACAAACCTTGCTAACTCTGTGAATTTTGCCTCGTATTCTGCCACGCTCATGTTTTCTTGTTTTAATTCTAAAAACTGAATCTCCAGCTGATCTTGCATATACCTTGGAAGACACTTCTCGAGAAATAACTCGGTGAATCTCTGCCATGTGATCACTCCATCACCTTGCAACAGTTTTGTTGACTCCCACCAATAATTTGCTTCAGCTTTCAAGAAGTAACTAGCATATTCCGTCTTCTGATCTTCTCCTACCCTAACCAAAGCAAAAGCTTTTTCCATTTCATTAATCCAAGCCCTAGCTTCTATAGGGTTGACAGTACCTTTGAACTCTGGAGGGTGTACGGCTTGAAAAGCCTTAAAGGTCACAATTGGTTGGGCGGGTCGTTGCTGAGCTAGTGCGGCTGTCTGTTGTTGAAGAAGTTGGAGAATTTGAGTCATAGTCGGGTCAACTGGATTTGGATTGCCAGTGTTCTGGTTTTCAGGATTTGTAGCAGGTGTTTTCTTCTTTGGAGGCATGATTCTGATAAGAAAACATGAAACTTATTAAGCAACAGGATAATATATACAAAAATAAGGTTTTTTCGAATCCTGGATTTAAGTTACCTATGTTCACAAGAATTATAACGGGGTAAAGAACCAAGGAAGCATAGATATTATCTCGAGCAAGTAATTCTAACAGAAGATATTTAGGCAACTCAGAAATATAATAAAAGATGTGCAGATAACGAGAAAATAAAGGTCATGGTACCAATAAAGTTAATATAACACAATAGTTTCAGAGTTCAAGGTACACTGTTAACCATCCTACTACAAAAATAAATACCGAGGATAATCTCAATCATCCACCATCTGCGATAACGATATAGCGAGTAAAGAAATTATTAAAGCGATAAAAGAATATCCTAAACCTACTACCTACTATCCTAATGATAACCTACACCTATCGCTCCTATCCTATACCTATACCTAATCCTGGCTTGTTTCAGTGACCAAAACCTGATGCTCTGATACCAACCTGTAACGTCCCGACTTCCCAATACTAAAAATATACTTTTATAATAAATTATTGGATTTAATTAAATAAAATAGAATTTGATACAGGGGAATTTTTTTTTTTTTAAATTTCGGCATGAAGTATTCGTAATATGGACTATCCACCTGTATTTTGAACCAACCAAATTCATAAAAGAAAATAACTACAATACCAAGTACTTAAGAAACATAACACCTGTTCAACCTGTCCTAACCGATCAGGTGAACCATACTACTATGCCCTCCCGATCATAAAACAAGATCGGGGCACACAACCAAAATTAAATACATACAAGCTGATAACCAGACATTAAATCATAATACAACACCCCACTACTAACCCGGATCTCTAACAGGTAGTGGTATGAAACAAGCAACTATTACTAAGTTATTACATTACAATACTAAATCCTTAATTAAAAGATACAAACACTCCACAAACATAAATACAACCAACTATAACTATTACACAAATTTCTACTGATACCCAAAAGTCCAACCTTGTACTAGAGCCAAACTAGTCCGTCTACAGTCCACAACAAGTTCTTCTCCTGATATAGCTCCTACGTCGTATCCTTTTCTTCCTTAACTGAAAAAGGGTTATAAACAACAATAAGTGAGCCAAATGCTCAGCAAGTAACAATATAGACGCCAAAATAAAAATCAACCACAAGAGTACGGATACAACGATATAAGAGTCATTCTCTGAGTTTTTACGAATTTTGGAAATTTGTAATTCATTCCAAAAACAGGGAGAGAGAGAGAGAGAAATGAATTTCTCTTTTTATATCAAATTTCCCACCTTTAAAACATTTTAATTAAATTAAGCATTTTATTAAAATCGGACAATACGGGTGATCAGCCACGTAATGTCCCCATACCGGACACTAGGTCCCTCTGGACTTTGAAAATTGGGTTCCCAATTAGGCAACACATTGGCCTCTATTGCTGGACTAGGACCACCCTAGCCTCTTACGCCAAATTAAAGAGCTGGACTAGGACCACCCTAGCCTCTTACGCTAATTTAAAATAATTAATTAAATGTCCATAAAGTAAAGCAAGTTTCGATGAATGGAATTCTTATGCAATAATTCAGAGCAGAGGATTACTCTGTTTAATTTCAAGAATAAGTGACTAAAAGTAAAGCAATCCAATTTAATTGTATAAGGTTCGCAAGGTAGGGTTCAAGTGTGATTCACAAGTATTTAAAAATAAAGGTTTATCAAGCTCTTGTCATTTTAGAGGCATAATACAAGGTGGTATCGAATATGGTATGGCTAAGGGGAAAATAGGAATATAAGCAATAAGGGTCAATGATTAATTAAGAACATAACAAAGGTTAGGGATTTAGAGTTTAATTCAAGGGTTGCAAGGTATAATTAGGCTAGTGTGGATTAAGGAAATAGATATGAAATAGGGTTCAAGCTAGTACAAAAGGTATGTCATAAAACAAGATTTACAGTTCAACGAGAATTAAAATAAGCAAGGAAGTATAATAGTTTAAACAGCAGTCTATAAGGGTAAACTAAAAGGTATTAAGGATTAAGCAATAGTTAATATGATTTAACAGTATAGTACCAGAGGTTCGACAATTAACTAGTTTAAGCAATAGTTTATAAGGATTAACAATATAGGACAAGGGGTTCTACAATTAACTTGACAGAAACCAACAGTAAGTTATAAGAATTTAAGCAACAATCAGTGGATAATTGAAAGAATCTGAACCTCGATACAAGGTTCGAGTTACTTGCCTTAACCAAGTATTTCCACGCTAGTCACCTAGTTCAAAAACCTTCCACCTTTGTTTTTCCTTTATCCTTTAAGTCTTCGTCCTTCGAAGCTACACATATAAAAAACACTATTTCAGAATTCTATTCAATATTCGACATTCATCTTCGAACATCTAACTTTAATCTACCCTTGCGATAATCCCTAAATTTATTCACTTTATTCATATATTAACAACCCCTGACCACTTACATAAAATTAAATAAATTATAATTAGATCTGATAAGCATTTAACAGGTAATCACATAAATAAAATATAGTTCAAATACCACTTCAATTTAGAAGTACATACACATTTTTCAAACCGGATTTTAACCTAAAGTGATTACCTTTGAGTAGAGTTTGTGTACAATCACACTCTCAACAACCCAAGTTGGATGCTGGTGCATAATGTACTAGTGCGGATATACAGCATATAGAAATAATATCCATATTATTAAAACAAATAACGTAGAACACAAAACTCAAATGCATAACTTAATCATATCATAAAAAAAAAGAATTTGAGTTTGGGATTTTCATTATGTAAAAGTTAATACAAACATCAACTAAAAAAATTGCTAACTAAAAACCCATTTCGAGTTCAATTTTTAAGAATCAAAGTTAGGAATTCCAGGTATCCGAGTATTCCAGCCAGCACATAATATTTTTCAATGCTTAAATTCCAAACAAACAAAAATATGGGGAAAGAAAATTCCAAAAGAAATTTTATAAGTACTGACGGAATTTACATTTAAGCTATTTTTATGGCATGTCTTATCCTGACAAATATAGATATTATGAAAAAGAACAGTTTTTTTTAAAAAAGAAAAACTTGTGTGTTAGGAAAGTAGTACTAGATTGTTTTTCCACAATTGTAAAATTGAATTGACCTATAGCATTCATCCTAAATTACACCTCTGCATACACTATGCAACAAGACAGCAAATATTTCTCCGCAAAAACCATCAAATTTCACAATTGCAAACCAAACTTCAAATTAAACACACTAAACTACAAAATCTATTAAATTTTCAAGCACAAAACACACACACACAATGATAATTGAACTAATCAGCTTAGCTATCAGAACCCCCCCAACAAACGACATCAACTTGACTGTACTTCCACGAATAGAATCGACACAGACATCGACCATACATACAAGAACATATATGATTTTTGCAGGGAGGATAGAGGAGAGTGGGAGTTTAAATTCGTAGCTTACCAGGCCGGAGAGAGAGTGGAGAGTCGTCGAGAGAGAGAGAGACCGCGAGAGAGAGGGATACCCGGGAGAGAGGAGAGATTGAGAAACCTTGGAACTAATTCGAGAGAGAGACAGAGGTTTCTAGATGTATCGAGAGAGTCCACATAATGCTGTTGAAAAATCAATTTAGGGATTTAGGTTATATGAATTTGGGGGAAATAGTATAATGGATTGAAAATTGATTTCTTTTCTAATTTACAAATTAAAACCCAACTAATAAAATAGCAATTAGATAGGTAATTAAGAGAAATCACAATATTATTTTTAAAATGTAGAGAATAAAATTAGCTACCTCCTCATATTTTTAAAATATTTTTAGGATCAAAAACGAATAAAATATGAATTTTACAAGTTAAAATCAATTAATAACAAATCAATTCATAAAATCATTTTAAAATCCTTAAAAATCAAAATAAATCCATATAATATTTTTAAAACTCAAATTGACTAATAAAGTTAATAACGCAAAAGATTTCATAATTTTTACTAATCCCGATGATTTTATAAAATTCTCAAAAGATAAATAACTCAGGATTTAAATAGAATTTATTCCCCAAAAATACAATTAAAATACACAGACTTACACGACACATATAAATCATCAAATAAACCCACGAATATAATATTCCACATATTTCACCTTCTCAACCAATATTCACATCATATAATTCACATTTAATAATAAATAAATAATTATAAATATCACAGAAATTTCTAAGGCGTTATATCAGTAACTGTAAGAACGAAGGAAAGAAAGTAGACATACCAGTAGCCATAACTATAATAGTATATCAAACAAGTAGAAAAACCATCTGAGTCGTCAGGATTTGCTCGAAGTCCTGACTGCTCTTGAAGAGATAATTGCCCCCACTTACACTGTGTCGGGATGCTTGCAACACCTCTCCCAGGACAAAACAGCTCCGAGTAATATGATCACAGCAACCAGAATACTCAACTTCAACTGGCACCTCAGTCGCCGAAAAACTCACTAGCAGAGAAACTACGACAGGAAGGGAATGTAGAGTGTAGAGAGGAGAAGAGAATGTAGGGTGTGGTATATAAAATCAGCAGCTTAGCTCTCTATTTATAGGAGAGGCCAAACGTAACTGATACCACCCTCATCAATATTGTAACCCCCATTCCATTTAATAAGAATGAAACGGTCGATTTAATATAATCAAAACTGCTGTAACACCTGATTTTCAATTAAATAAATCGTAACAGTTACGTTATATTTATCCACACATTTCAGTCTTATTTAAATTAATCAAAATATATATACTCAAATTTTGACCAGGAACCAACATCAGGATTTTCATCCATCAGGATTTGATGTCCATCATTATTTGATCATCATCAGGATCTAGTACCGTCAGGATCTGACCCATCAGTATTTGTTACCGTCATGATCTGACCCATCAGTATTTGACTATCATCAGGATCTGGTACCGTCAGGATTTCATCCATCAGGACTTGGCCCATCAGTATTAGATGTCTGACTAGTTCCTGATTTATTCCAAGTACTGATCCTAATTGAAATATATATTCTAATTAAAATATTAATTAAACACATAAATAAAATCCCTCGCCCAGGTCACCTTGACTACCTTTGCACGCTTACTTCTTCGTGGTTCCTCTATCTCCTTAGGAGTAGAGCTACTACTAGGTTCCGCCCCCACATTTGTCATCTTTTCCACAAGATCAGGAATAGAACTCGATGTGTGAGTAGGATCTTCATTAGAAGTATCTTGAGGCATACCAGTCTTCATAGGGTAAACATCCTCAAAAAATGTAGCATCACGAAATTCAACTATCGTGTTTGCTACTATACCATCTATGTCAGATTTTAACATTAAAAATCTCATAGCTGTAGTAGTCTCAAGATAGCCCAGAAAGATACAATCAACAATCTTAGGACCTAGTTTCTTTCTCTTGTGTTCAGGGACAAGTACCTTAGCAAGGCACCCCCACACACGAAGATACTTAAGACTAGTCTTCTTGCTCTTCCATAACTCATAGAGTGTCTTATCCATGTGTTTCAGAGGGACTCTATTCAGAATATGGTAAGCTGTATTCAAAGCCTCTCCCCACATGTATTTAGGCAACCCAGAAGTAATAAGCATACTATTAATCATATCTTAAAAGTTCTGTTCTTTCGCTCAGCAACCCCATTAGACTCAGGTGTGTATGGTGGGGTAACTTCATGAACTATACCATTGCTTGCACAAAATTCATTAAATGCGTTACTCGTATACTCACCACCTCTATCAGATCTCAACCGTTTAAGTACCTTACTAGTTTATTTTTCTACTTCAGTTTTATATATAATGAATTTACTAAGTGCTTCATCCTTATGTCTAAGTAAATAAACATAACAGTATCTACTACTATCATCTATAAAGGTAATGAAGTATCTAAACTGGTCCTTAGTCAACACACCGCCAAATTCACAAATATCAGTGTGTACTAAATCTAACAAACCTGAATCCCTAACAATATTATGAAAAGGTTTCCTTATTTGTTTAGCAGACACACATACTTGACATTTAGAATTCTTTTCTATGGTATGTCTTGGAATCAACTCTAAGTTCATCATATTTTTAAGAGCACCAAAATTTAAGTGACCAAGTCTAGCATGCCATAAATTTGAAGATTCAATACAATTAATAGAAGGAGTAATATTATTAATCAACGCACCCAAAACGGGCTCAGCATTTATTACAAATAAACCATTTGACAAGTAACCCTTGCCAAAAAATGTACCAGTATGAATAAGAACTACTTTATTACATTTGAAAGAGACTTCAAAACCATTAGCTACTAAACAGCTTCCACTTATTATATTTCTACGCATGTCGGGAACATGATGCACTCTTGTCAGGGATAGAACACGACCCGAAGGAAACTTCAGGTCCACGTTTCCTACTCCATGTACTTGAGCGGCACTTGCATTCCCCATCGTCGCTGTTAAGCTATGACTCTGTTGATAAGATACAAATAAACTAATGTCAGCACAAATATGCACATTAGCTCCAGTATCAATCAACCATTCATTTAACAGATAAGTGGAAAATAGTACAGGGTTGTAGGTAACATACCGGTCCACGTTGGTTTCAGAAGCCGTAGCCTCACCAACAACCATGTTCACTACAGGCCCACTTGAGATTCCAAGCACAGCATTCGCTTGAGCTACCACCTCGGCTTTCTTCGCTTTCTTAGTCGGGCAGTCCTTACTCCAGTGCCCAACCTGCCCACAAGACCAACATGGTTTATTTGCCTTTGGTTTCTTGGCCTTATCCTTGTTATTCTTAGGTTTATTACTATTACCCTTCTTAGAGACAGCCTTCCTTTTCTGTCCTACAGTTGCTACATTCACCTTCGAGCTTCCGTGCTCAGTGGGCACCACATGTCCCTGTTTGGACTTATGTTGTTCTTGCACCGAGATGTTGATAACGTGTATTTTATACACGTTTTGTCTTTTATTCTTCTGCATTTTTGTTAGTTTCGAATGTTGTTTTATTAATATTTGTTATGTTTTTCATCTTTCAGTACCTCATGCTTAATTGTTGAAAAGATGGATTATTTTGGGCTTGAAAGCGAAGATTATTCAAGAGGGAAGTTAGAAGATGCAAGCTCGTGATGCCGGGAGGTGTTTAATGCATTATATTGAAGAGTTTGTCTCGTACGGGCAGTTGTACGGCCGTTCGACAGGCCGTTCAAGGGAGCAGATTTTCTGTAAGGGCAGCTGTACGGCCGTTCGGCAGGCCGTACGACCCCTGCTGTGTATTACTAGAAAAGAAGCCAAACACATCTCTCTTAACCTAATATCACTTCTAACATCTAACTTCTTTATCTTCTTCTTTGCCTCTTCAAGAACATAATTAGGGTTAGTCAAGTAGATAGAAAAACATCAATTACTCATAATCTAGCATTGATTATGAGTAACTAACTCCATATATTTGGCTCAAGGAAGCATCTCTTGTACTAAACCCATTCAATTTAAGTAAGATCTATTTCACTTTATCTTGAATTCTTGAGTTGTATTATTTATGATTTTGCTTGGAGAATTGTAAGTTGCTTCAATTTGCTCTTCTTGTAATATCAATTGCTAATTGTTTGTGCTAATCCGTAATTGTTAGTACATTCATTATAGTAGCACAAGTTTAGTGTACCTAAATTCTCAAGATTCAAGTGCAAATACCTAGGTTGAGCTTCTCATCCTTGGGTTTGTCCTAGCCTCTCTTTGTTTAATTCCTTGACTTGGTTAAATTGATAGTGCTTCATTATTGGTTGCTAGTGTCAAGAGAGCTAATTTATGTGCTTCACTAAATTAGTGTTTATAATAGAAGAGAAATAAGTGATTGTGTGCTTCACCAATTATCTTGGTTAGGTAGAGTTGGATATATTTTGCTTGTTGGGTTGAAGTGCTTGATTTGCTATATCCTTGGGTCAAGTATATCTCTTATCTTGCTCATTTACTCATTGTGTTGGTAAATTTGGATAGTTGCCATTAACTTAGTTGTATTTTTGTAGCAATTTATTTATTGTACGCAAGGTGTTTGATAAAACACCACAGTCAACTCAAAACCCCCCCTTGGTTCATACTTCTAGATTGTAAGAGATAATATACTCGAAATCAATATTGAGAGTCCTTCCCTGTGAACGAATTACGAAAAACACTACCTTCAGATGTCGAGCATAAGGTTGGTCCAGGTGATCTCTCCTTTCTGTCTTTTCAGGGAGAGAGAGAACTCTTCCCAAGACTTTGGGAGTTTTTCAATCACACTCATCACCTTAAACTTTTCGGGGAGGTCCATTCCGGACTCCTTCAAAGCATGCACTATCATCTCGAACTCATGCACTTGCTCAGTCATGGACTTATTTTCCACCAGCTTGAAATCAAGGAACCTAGCCACATAATACTTTTCCAGACCTTGTGAGTCAGTATTATGTGTCTGGTCCAGCTTCTCCCATAAGAGTTTTGCGGTGTAGGCATCAGAGGAGTACACATCAAACAAGGTGTTCGTCAGAGCAGCCAGAATAACCGCCCTAGCCACGCCATCCTTCTCAGCCCACTTCGCAAAACCCTTAACTGATTCAGCCTTTGCTTGATCCACAACCGGCTTCTCATATTCCACAATAGGCCATAGACCCTTTACAGTCAACCACAACTTCATCCTTTTTTGCCAACGAGAAAAGCCAACGCCCCCATTGAATTTCTCCGGCAACCCAGTCAATTCAACGGGTTGTGGAAAACTGTAAGTGGTCCAATCCACGACCCCAGCAGATGCACCAGAACTACCACTAACAGGAGCACTAACATGACCAATAACATGAACTTCAGTCTCGTTAACCATTATGCTAAATACTGTATAACAGATTATCTCTTCAAGAATGTTGGAAATATTAACTAAAACAGCAACATAGAGGCAGTTATATATCGTATTTAACAAGCCAAGGCCAAGCAAACAATTAACGAAAGAAAACACGAAGGTATAAAACATGCATATCAGTAACTGTAAGAACGAAGGAAAGAAAGTAGACATACCAATAGCCATAGCTATAATAGTATATCAAACAAGTAGAAAAACCAGCTGAGTCGTCAGGATTTGCTCGAAGTCCTGACTGTTCTTGAAGAGATAATTGCCCCCACTTACACTGTGTCGGGATGCTTGCAACACCTCTCCCAGGATAAAACAGCTCCGAGTAATATGATCACAGCAACCAGAATACTCAACTTTGACTGGCACCTCAGTCGCCGAAAAACTCACTAGCAGAGAAGCTACGACAGGAAGGGAATGTAGAGTGTAGAGAGGAGAAGAGAATGTAGGGTGTTGTATATAAAATCAGCAGCTTAGCTCTCTATTTATAGGAGAGGCCAAACGTAACTGATACCACCCTCATCAATATTGTAACCCCCATTCCATTTAATAAGAATGAAACGGTCTATTTAATATAATCAAAATGGCTGTAAAAGCTGATTTTCAATTAAATAATCGTAACAGTTACGTTATATTTATCCACACATTTCAGTCTTATTTAAATTAATCAAAATATATATACTCAAATTCTGACCAGGAACCAACATCAGGATTTTCACCCATCATCCTAATTGAAATATATATATATATATTCTAATTAAAATATTAATTAAACACATAAATAAAATCCCTCGCCCAGGTCGCCTCGCGTACGCGAGATGCCGAGACATTCGCCCAAATCGCCCTTCAACCGAATCGACCCGAGTCGAGTGGAGACGTGACGTGGCGTGGCGAGGCGAGGCGGGCGGCGACGGCGCGCGCGCGCATGTGTGTGTGTGTGCACGTGAAGCACACAGTAACACCATGCACCATCATACACCTTAGTAGTTGTACACTACCCATGTGTGTGATTCTATATAAAGCCAACAACCCCTTTTATTTATTTCAATGTGGGACAAATACACATTCTCTTTTTCAAGCTCTTTCAAGCTACCCACTTAAACTCTATTTATCTATGGATTTCACTAAGAAAATTACTTAGACCCATATATAAAAATTTAAGTCCTCATAACAAGGAAAAATTTCCAATCGTTAAAAACCCGGAATTAATATCAAGAACATATAAAATATATGCTCTAAAAACTCCCATTTTCTAACACCTTCATCTCCACTAAGGAAACAATTCAACCACCATGTCGTAAAGACATTCATGAAGATAAACCCGTGAAAACAATGAGTAACTTTGGCAGAGTGGAGAGAGATGACAAATATTTTGTAATATTCAGCTCAATTATTATTATTATTATTATCATCATACTACTTGACTATTAGTCTATTGCTTGTTTTTTCAAATGTTAGAGTTATGCTATTGCTTTTCAATGTACTAGTAATTTGTTTGATATTTGTAGCATCATTTGGCTTTTGTATATTGGGCAGGTTGGAAAAGGATTTGTATTTCCTACAAAAAGCAGAGGGATCTGGATTAGCACCATTTGAATGCTGGATCTGTTTGCGGGGTATTAAAACAATGGTCTTGCGTGTGGAGAAGCAACAGGTTCCAATGCTTATAATCCTTATAATAATAATCCTTATAATACCCAGAGGATATATAATACTGGAAAAAATAATAATAATTCCCTCAAAGCTCTAATCTTTTTAAAAACACATTCCAATGCTTTTTGCATATGATACAAGGCAAAAGGATGGAGCCAACTCGAAGACAGCTAACTTTAGCAGGTTCTCGGATTTTAAGCACATGTACATAACAGGACACAGTAATGGGGCTATATGCTTCTGGGATGTGTCGTGCCCACTATTTTCACCAATGTTTTCGTTAACTCAACAGGTAACATTTACCTATCTACCTTTCACGGAAAGAGTATGTTGTTCCTCTTTACTCATAGCATGGACATATAATCATTCTTCATGTTATTTATGATCATATTTCTTTGTTCAGAACTTGGATTATAGTAAGGACATAGTGGAAGTAAATCTTTGGAATAGAAACTTGAGTTGGTGATCAAATGTTCTTGCTAACTCCACTGTGGCCTTGAAATTTTAATCTTTTGTTCTAAAAGCAACTAGTAGCAAAATAAACAAAAAAAAGGGCTAGTCTAGGATAAATTCCAAAATGTTGGTCATTTCTTATTTTATCTATTATTGTGCCCTATGTAGAGTGAGGATGATGCATCATCAAATGGTGTTCCCGTCACAACATTATACTTTGATATCAACTCAAGGCTCCTCATATCTGGGGATCAAATTGGAATGGTTAAGTGTCTAAATTTATATATTCAACATATTGTGATAATCATTTGGACACTTCTATACTTACTATTCTCTTCTCATGCAGGTATGGATTTTTAAATTAAACCCGAGCCTTTCTCAGCAGAGAGCAGCTTCATGTCCTTACAAGGTATTT
This sequence comes from Saposhnikovia divaricata, assembly GCA_036435485.1. NCBI lineage: Eukaryota > Viridiplantae > Streptophyta > Magnoliopsida > Apiales > Apiaceae > Saposhnikovia > Saposhnikovia divaricata. Next base: position 214,937,604 of record CM071599.1, read on the forward strand.
TGTTTCCATATCGCCACACCAGTTATATACTGTAGTATTTGGTTATAAGTTATAGCATTTCATGTCTATGTGGCTGTGGTCTGATTTAGAGTTTTTAATTGGCTTATTCAGTTTAAGTTAATGTTTCCTACTCTGTCCATAATTTGGTAGATGACTATGCATTCTATTATTGGAAAAGTGTATGAAGAAGAAATAATCAATCCATTACTTATTACTTAATATTACATAATTTTAGTTCTCTATCTCATAAACTTAGCAAGTATCTTAAATATGCACCATGCACCATTGGAATTTCTATAAATGTCCTCAACCCAGAGAATTTTTTCATATATTCTCAAATATTTAGATACTTCCAGCCATTTTCCACTACTCCTACTCAACTTCATGTCTGTTTGCACGTATTCCTTGTTCTCGTTTTCTATTATTCCTTTTGAGAGTGTGAAGGGTTCACATAGAATATGTGCGTGGCTCTCATTTCTGCTTTTGTGCATATTAAACTTAAATAAATGTAATAAATGTGTAGGCAATCTGCTATACCTCGGATTATTTGATTTGTGATGATGTCCTATCATGCGCTTCCTTTTTTATGTTTTCTTGATAGTTTAAATGGTTTGAAATTTTAAGATATTTTAACGAAGACTTGTAAATGTTGTCATTGCAGGTCCATAGGTCAGTGCAGATCCTAAGAGACAAACAGAAGCTTGCTGAAACTCAGAAAGAACTTGCAAAGATTCAGCTTGCACAGAAAGAGTCAAATTCAGCAACCCATTCCCAGCAGGGAGAAGAACGAGCTTCTCCACCTGCTTCTGACCAAAAAAAGAAAAAAAAGAATGACAATACATCAGATGCCCATAGCCAACAACTAGCTCTTGCTCTACCCAGTCAAGTGTCTCCACAACCTTCAATGGAGAGCATGTAGCGAGTGTAATTCAGAGGCTAGAGGAAAGTGGCCAGCCTGTTGATTTCAACGTTGTGCTTGACAAGTTGAATGTGCATCCTGCTGCTGGTGCTGTCCAACTATGACTTTCTATTCACTTATGACATGTGTGAAGTTAAGAAATAGACTATTTCTTTATACATGTTTTTGTTTTAGTTCAAAAGAGTTTTTAAGATTTAAGTGTGATTTTGGTTTATGATTATGAATTTTGGTAACAAAAATTAAAATGTTGCCAATAAATAAAAGTGTTTTTCTAATATATATGTGTTGTAGATAAATTGAAACTATTGGTTTATAAAATATGAAAAAGTGTTTAACCAAAAAAAATGTTGGAATAAGTGAAAAGAGTTGCAAAATTTTTAAAAGTGTTCAATAAATAAGATGTTGCAGTAAAGTTGAAAAGGTGTTGCCGAAAATAAAAGGTGTAGATAAATCAGTGTTGCTGTAAGAAAAAACGATGTTGCAGTAGGGTCTATGGTAACATTGTATTTGGTGTTGCTGTAGATTGAAAAGTATTGCCATAAATAACTGAGGCAACATATTTAACGATGTAGCCATAGAATTAAACAAAGTGTTGGCTTATCACCCAAGGCTACGGGACTATATCCAACATCACCAAATTTGGAAAAAGTGTAGTCTTACACCAATTTTTGACTTATGGCAACATTATTCTTGATTTTTTTACACTTTTTTCAGCCAAAACACATTACCTTTTCTCTAACTAAAATCTCTCTTTTTCCAATTATATTACGGGCGGTTCTATTTAATAAAATTTAAATTAATAATATTAGAATATTAATAATCAATTGATTACCTTTTCAGCTAGAATGTATCATTTTTTATTTTACAAATTGAGGACTTACATTTTCTCTTTTCTCTAACTAAAATATTTTTTTTCCCAAAATTATATCACGAGCTACCTTTTTCAGCGAAAACACATTATCTTTTCTCTTTTTCTAACTAAAATCTCTCTCTCTCTCTCTCTCCAATTATATCAGGGGCAGTTCTATTTGATAAAAATAAAATAATAAAATAATAATATTCTAATATTAAAAATTAACAGATTACCTTTTCAGCTAAAACGTAACATTTTTTCCATCTTTTCTAATTAAAGTTCTTTTTTTTTCTAGAAATATCATGGGCAACATTAATTTCTCATTTTATAAAAACAGTACGACCAATTCTATTTAGTAAAATAAGATAATTAAATTATAATTACTATAAACTAATCAATTACCTTTTTCACCTAAAACATGTCACCTTTTTAATTTTCACGTTACCTTTTCTATTTTCTCTAACTAAAATCTCTCTCTTTTTTCAATTATATCATGGGTGACTTTATTTAATAAAATAAAATAATATTATAATACTAATAATTAACCGATGATCTTTTTCAGCTAAAACATATTATTTATTCTATATTTTCTTACTAAAATCCCTCTTTTCTAGAAATATCACGGGAAAGTTTAATTTCCTTTTCTGAAAATATTACGAGCAATTTTATTTAGTAAAATAAAATAATTAAATTATAATTACTATAGACTAATTAATTACCATTTTCACCTAAAACATGTTATCTTTTTAATTTTCTCTAACTAAGATCTCTCTTTTTCCAATTATATCACGGGCATTCAATTTAATAAAATAAAATAATAATTTTATAACTTACTAATAATTAATTGATTATCTTTTTCACTAAAACCTATCATCTTTTCTGTATCATTTATCTAAAATCCCTCATTTTCTAGGAATATCACAAATAACATTTATGTAATTATTATCAAATCATCTCATTTAACAATCTAAGCATCCAAAATTCATGTTTTAAAAAAAATAATTCAAATTAATGAAAAAATTCATATAATATTAAAAAAAAATCTGTGCATCACACTAGTTTTAAACTAGTTATATTTGAATTTCGAAGCTCAACTAAAGAGACTTGGAAGCCATCAAGCCATAAAGTTTGGGCCTAAGTTGTGTTTATCACCGTGTATGGATACTCGAACATGGATCATGCATGAAGCCCATATTTTTGAAACCAGTGATTTCAATACAAAGCTCAATTCAGGTTACTAAATTCTCTTTGGTGAAGGCCCAGAATATCCACTTTTTATTATCTGTTGTCCAGAATACCCACCGCGCGGAGGAACGCCCAAAATGCCCAGTAGATACGCCTTTGCGTGAGGCGTGATCTGTAATACACTAATTGTACATGCGTGTCTTAAACTTGTGCCGCTGTGGTTGGCGGAAACAAGCCATGATACGCATGACACGAAGGCGTATCTGATGTAACGCATCTGTCACATGCGTGATGACGTTATATGATGTTATCATCACTTTTGTTGAGAATTCGAACCGGATTTTTTGGCGATTTTCGCCGGAAAAGAAAAATCGACCGTTCATGTCCTACAGAAATCTTCCCATATCGTATTATATACCAAAAAAATCATCTTTCGACGATCTACCTAACCATACCCATTTCGAACCAGTTCTTTTGCCGGATTTGCAACGCCCAAATCGCGATTGTCTCTCTCCCCTCGTTTTCCGACGACTTGGTACATGCCCCTGCGGGGCCAGACTCCATAAGAACGATTAGGAAAAACGAAGAGGAGGCTGTGGTGATGAGTTTGGTGTGTTCAGATGTGGTGGAGGTGGCCGGATAGAGTCAACGCCGGAGAGAGGAGAGATCTCGGAGAGAGACGAGAGAGAGGGGAACGGGGGAGATGAACAGTAAAAAGGGACACGCTACACGAAGTAGCGTGTTTGGTGGGTAGATAGGGCCAACAGTTCCGAAAATTGGTATTTTGGACCATGGGATAGTTAAAATGAGGTATTTTGGTCATTTTCTCATTCTCTTTAGCATGATACTTCAACTCAGACCTCTTGAAAGCGGCAAGCGCCCTGCCTTTCAAAAATCCTGAAGACTGAAGTCGAGAAGCTAAGGAGAGTCGTAACAAGTGCAAGTAGGGATGAGCATGGTGCGGTTTGGTGCAAGACGTGTGAGTCCGGACGTTATAGTTAAAATTCTTTCATGTTGTGTTTGATTAGGATGAATGGAATGGAACGAAATTTATAATATAAAATGAATGAGTATTGAATTCTCATTTCATTCCATTCCGTTCACCCCAACCAAACAGAACATTAGAGTTAAATTCCCATGCCAACTTATTAGACTAAATATTAATAATGTATTTATGTACTTTGTAGCTTAGAATATTGTAACTACACTTAGATGCTTTAATCCTTTAACCCAATTGATTATGTTATAATTGATAATTTAAAATGGCCTTACTTGCCTTCAACATCGTAGTTAAACAGTTAAACTTGATCTGCAGTCCGGAAAACAGGGTCCTTTCTTATTTATAGTTAGGGCTGTACATTTTTTCGAAAGTTGATCTTCCAGCTACTCCTTCCTTTCTAAATTTCATGGAATCAGAAATAAAGAGGATGCTACAATCACAAGAACAATGAGCTCTAACAATTTCCTAGAAGTCTCAGGACTCTATAAAAGCAATACCTCCTACAAATTTATTGCTAATACTAGATAATAATAGACTGCTAAGCGATATGACTTCTTTCAGGTTTCACTGCAGGCTATATAAGTACTACTAACTGAAGGAGATCTTTGTCATTTTCAACGTGTAAAGTTAGGTCTTCAGGCACGACGCAGTCCATTTTTATGATCAAACTCTCCAGGACCATTCTGCAGCATCCCATGCACACAGATAAAAGAAGGGAAATATAGCGGATCCTGATGATATTTAGATTGAAGGAGGTAAAAATTAGTTCAGTAGGTTTTATTGAACTGAACAGTAACCAAAGTTCGAAAAAAGTAGTTTGTGAATAGTGATAAAATGAAAAACAAGGGAAGAATTATAATCTACCTCTTGAATATAAGGCAGATTGCTGCTTCATCAGTACTGACAATTTTATCATATGTACAGGAAAAGAGATTAGGTAAACTGCATGTGGAAGGGAATCCAATTACCAGTCATGCATGACAATAATGACTGCAGCAAGTTAGCAAAATACTAATCCCAAGTCTTCTCCTCGAACTCGAACACGCTCAGGATGGAAATTTTCCATTTATTTGATGGAACATTGAAGAGGATGCTGAATTTGCCTGATCTGAAATAGGCAGGCTACTTCCATATATATTATCATCCTTCTCCACTTTAGGCTCGACGAATTTCAAATCATTCTGGTTTAGTTGCCTGTCTAGGAAAGGGTGAACTGAATCCACTGGTTTTCCATGGCTACTTATATCTACACCACTCTGATTGATATTTGCTGACCCAGGGATGGTCATTGGTAAAGAAAAGGGATACCCAGGCAGTACTGAGGAGACGGAACATGCTGCAGGGGCATCAGTGTAGTCAGGGTTTATAAGAAATGAGCCAAAAGACATTGAGTTGGGCAGGGGTGGTAAATTAACTTGGTAAAGAGAAGGAGCTCCAAATTTCATATCTGCACCTAAATTTCCAACAACATATGGTCTCATAAAATTATTGCTTGATGCAGGATTTCTTTCAAAGTGAAGAGCAATATCGGGAACTGGCGGTTCAGGCTTTGGGGCATTAGCTGTTCTAGATAGTGATGCTGTAGCCTGAGAATGAGATACATGATCCGGAGGTACACTAGAAGTGACCGAATTTGCCTGGCTACTGTTTCTGGCAGCAGGAACTTCATGGGTGTGCTTCCCCTCATACGTTGTGATCACAGATTTAAGATTGTTAGATGCTCTTTCCACATGCTTCCTCACCGGGCATCCAGCACTAGTGCATTTGTAATAGCTCCTGCACAGGAGGGAAAAAAATTCAGGGGATGCAGTCCATATCAGCGTCCATTTAAAGTGTATGTCATACATAGCTTTCACATTCAAACTGACTAAAATAATTAATATTGAACCGCACCAACTCTGGCATGATAAGAAACTAAACCATCACATACCTAGGATTTGGATTTCCTTTGACTACTTTTTGTCCATACTTCCGCCATCTGTATCCATCTTCAAGTACATCTATTTCACTTTCGATCTGGACCACAATTCTTGGTTCACGCGTTGTCCTCGATGATAAATTTGTTTCAATTATGCAGCTGTCTTTCCTTCTGAAATGAGCAGCTAAATTATTGTTCGGTTATGGTGGGTGCCTATATTAATAAATAATAAGCTCCCATCTACATTTCCTCCTGGAGTTGTCCAGTTTTAGTGTCTGCATATAGCAGCCAATAGTTTCATCCAACTCTCCTTTTATCCTCATTATATAATGTCAGTTAGATTTTACTCCCTGAAATTTGTAACTGTCTCATCCATTGGGAAAAAAAAAAATTAAGATGTCATGTATGATCATGCTACTAATTTGGTCCTCTTTTCTAATAGGTGAAAAAAGTAACTAGGACTATATATCTTTGTGCAAAGGGAGTTATATGAGGGGACATGGAGGAAGTACCTTCTCTTTGACTCGGATTCTTCATCCTCAGCATCCTCTTCAAGTGATGCGCTTCCCTGTGTAGCACCATCTTCATCGTCACCATCATGACTAGCAAATGTAGATGAAAGCTCAGGAGTTCCAGAAGATTCAAATGCACCTATTGATTTTCCTCGAGTGTTGGATAAAATATCAGATATTTCTGTCAGGACAGATGTTGAAGATGTCCTTTCAAGACCATCAGGCCTACCATCTGGACAGACTTTCGTATCTTTAAACCCAAGCTGAAAATTCCTCCACACTGCCCCTCCTTCGACATTGATGCCGTGTGGGGTGCTTTCAATCCCTGAGGTCTCACTAGGTGAAAATTGACATCCAAGTATTGCTCGACGACTAGGCTGGGGCTTGGGATGATTATGAGCACCTTTATAGATTATTTCTGTTATTTGCCCATCAAGGGAACGCTCTACCTTTTTCTTTACCTGACAATTTTGATTAGTACATTTGTAATAACTTCGAGGATACTCGCTACCTTTTACTTGTTTCTGGCCATACTTTCTCCAATTATATCCATCTTCTGAAGTCCTCAGCGTTTCCATGGGAGGATATGCCTCTTTCTGTTGTCCTTCAAGTAGATGAGAAACCTCTGCATCAACTCCATTGGCAGTTTCTGAAAATAGAGACATCCTATCACTTTCTGTATTTTTATGGCGTGATCGCTTTAATGCAGTACTTTTGACATTAAACATCGTATCCTCCGATAAATTGACTGCATAAGCATTTGAGCCTGTAGCACAGTTATCTGTCGCGGTTTCTGTTAGATACTTTGCTGGGCACTTAAAATCTATAGATGGCTGCATGGGAGGAAATGTTTATTAATAACTATTGTCAATCCTAGGAAATGCTAAAACAGGGATGGAAACATGTTCAGTCATGTATAATGCGCACTATAAACATACTAATACATTTCCAATTCACAAATATGTTGATGAGTTTTAACTGTACAGACAGTTTTCAAGGCATACTATTTGCATAGGGTTACTCTGTGAATTCACTAATATTTCTAATTGTTGCATAAACTTGGTCACTTTTTATGCATACAATTTTGTGCATTAATCGACTGGATCACAAACTTATATAGGCATATACACAAATAATAAAAATAAATGAAAAATAAGAACCATTGTGCCATTCATATCTATAAGTTGGCATGAAAGATAACATTATTTATATAGGCAAAAGTTCAGTCTAGAACTAAAAAGTCAGGACTTGGAGATTCATATATGTACTGCAATGTTATGCAAAGAGTCTGGGGGTCTGCATGCATACTGCAGAACATATATAAAACTCTAAGTCCTATCTTTAAGGTCCCATAAATAGCAAATCCCTGTTAACAACTATCACTTGGTAAATAAGCCGAGACACGCTACAATAATACCAGTAACTCTTAACACATAAATTTTACCGTATCTGCTAGCTCTGCAATGCATGGCAATCCTGCAAGCTTGAAACTTAAAGAAGAACTAACATCACAGTCCCCGTCTTTATCTGCAGCAACAGCGGCTGACGGCATCATGCTTTCATTATTAAATGAGGGTGACTGATAAGTTCCAGTAGTCGGAGATGAATGTGCAGCCTATGCAAAAGTATAAAAGTAGGGATAAGATATAACAGAAATATAGAAGAAAAACAAAAAAAAATCGCTGAGGATCCATTGCAGCAAAGTGGAGGATGCAATGTCTAATAAATAATTATGACAAGGCAAAAACAGTAATTGACTAAGTGGAAGGAAGATATTATCTGCTTGCCAGAAATGAGTTAATACAACGTAGTTATCATTTCCAAATTGAGAGATGTACATAAAACCCTAATATAAACTAAACTTTGTTATACATCAGGCTTGTGAAATATCAATAAGTGAATGCCTTGGGGAAATTAAACTGGGAAGTAAGTGTCAGTAGTATAGTTCTCTCCATTTCAGTTCTCTTTGAAACATACAAAACAACACAATAAGTATCAGGGTAAAAACTTCATTTGCCTTTTCTGCCCTCTTTCAAAGCTCAAAAGCAGGTACACATCATGTCAAATATATGAATAACAAGTTTGAAATAATATGCTGTTATTAAGAGGAACCTGGAAGTTTGGGCTGCTGAGAGGGTATAGTTTTTACAGCTCTAGAGTAGTCGAGATTTCGTACGTGCAAGACAAAAAATGGCATGACAGAACCTCTGATTTTCCGGAAAGACATACTCGGAATACTGCACTATGACTGAACAACAGAAAACAAAATCACTCTATTCTAAGAACCACATCATCTATTTTATGACAGATTCAGCACATAGGGATTTTATGGCAACTCATAACCTCTGTATTCATTTTTTTTAGTCTACATAATCAGCTTCCTGGAACTCATCAACTAAAGCTTGAAAACCTTGAAGACTTATTACAAATACACAATTGCTAATTACTTATTACAAATACAATAATTCAAAGATTATGAAAAAAAAAAACTTTCGGATAACATGGAGTAAATCAAAAAACCGGGCTCCTGAAACCAGAAAGGCCTTTTATATGATAAACTATGGAATCCTAAAACCCTTGTACAACAATGGTAAGTGAAAAACGAACTTTTTGCTGATGCCTGATGTGGAGTAACAAGGCAAGTATATTTCATATGCAGATCATTCCAGTTTTATAATTTATCGGTTGTGTTCCCCATCAGGTATAAAATAATAGTAGGTAACAATGCTCTTTTTATTTCTAGTTGCATTTCCTTCTCTCAAACAATGTTAATTCTGATTGTCAAATAGGAAGGATTAGATATTAGCGTAAACTTGTGCCCCAAATGTTCGACTTTGATCCTATAATCCCCTGCAAAATCTAAAATAAGCTTGATATTAGTGTCCACCTTTGAGTGCTGCCGTGGAAAGATAATTTACACGAATGAAGTGACATCTATATCTGACTACACCAAGCACGTGGCTTATCCGTTATCAGCAACCCGAAACTGAAATCATCTACAGCAGTCGTACATTACTGCTTATATATAGGTTTCCTTTGATTTCCTAAGAATTTGTCTGCAACACAGTATCACTTTGGCACTCCTCCAGCTCAGAGTTGATCTTATAAGTAATGTTTTAGTTAATCTACTCTTTTTCTACTAACAGCAGAAAAAGGAAACCATCCGGCTACATAATTACTCACGCACACATAATTGAATTTTTTTAGTTTGATCAGGAATTTAATTACTCACGCACACATGCCACCACCTCCACTGACTACAAAATTTATCTATATGGTAGCACGAAAAGAATCAAAGTACCCTACAACACAAATTTTTTTAATGGATCCGAAGACACATACCTGAGAATTAGGAAGCATAACAGGAGAATCAAGCAATGCAGTAGGACTTATACCAGGCGGTATAGTCAGATAAGCAGAACGACCACTCGGAGAAGAGATAGGACTAGCTACACCTCTAAACCGAGCCACATCGATCTTAGGAGCATCAAAACCAGTTTTAGCTGCCCTCCTCTCCGCTATACTTCCAATAATAGGCTTCACATCATGTTCCTCTTTCACTTCCTCCACCTTAACAAAATCATTCTCACTTTTCACAACAACCATGTCATTACTAACACCCTCACACATTTCACTAAACTCATCAAATTTCCAACATTCATCGAATTTTTCGCCATGCATGTCCATCTCCATTCACAAAAATTAATTCAAAACATGATCATTGGTCACGAAAAGGCGGTGTGACTGATTGATACTGTGTTTTCGATACACAGTATCAATCAAGAACAAAAATTAATCAGCTACAAAAGAATTAAACTAGAAACAGAGTAAAACAGAACATGCAGAGTCAGGTAAATGTGTACCATCGTAAGATTAAATTAATGGTTGGTACGAGAAAAATAATAAAAATAAATAAAAATGTTAATCCTCTCATAAGAGAGAGGTAGATTAAGAAGGAGAGATTAGAGTTAAGTGTGATCAGAAGGAGTGGGGGATGAGGTTTATTTAGAAAGAATCTGAGTTGGTTCAGTTAGCGTAGAAATTGCAACGTAATGGCTTCCCGAAAAGTATTAAGCGGATGTTTAGTTGCATGGATCTTCATCAGTTTTAGGCCACTTTTAGGCTCTGTTTGTTTTCAGTTATAACTTATTTTTATTTATTTATTTATGAGAAATGCTACAGCCTACCGTTCTCAAAATCGTTCCCGAAACAATTTCCAAATGCTGAATTTCGTTCCCGAAATGATTCTCAAATGCTAAGTTGTCAAAATACTATTGATTATTTTCACGTAAATGAGATGGATTCCTCGTACATACATATGAATTCCAAGAATAAAATCACGTTATATGTCATTCGGAAATATTTCCGGAATCCATTTCGAAGTATGCATTACTCATTATTTATGCAGAATTTTTTTAAAATAAATAATCTCTGTTTGTTTGTTTGTTGGATGGTGAGATATCTTTGCTTGTTTGTTTCTTTATTTCTTGTTGGTGTGATTGTATTCTCTAAACAAATTATTTTGCAGGTTCGTTAATAACAAAAAGGTTACAATTAAAAACATGTTTGCGGCCCCAACAATACCATCTTAGTAACTATTTTTTTTTTAAATATGCTTTGCAACTAAATGTAATTATTTTTTAAATCAAAAAAAAAAATGTAATTATTTTTATTATGCTTTCCTAAAAAGGATGCACCTGAGCTAAAATAATGGATAGCGAACTCAACCAACTATGGCCTTTAACTAGACAAACTAATATCATACAATCCAAGCACAATAACATCATTCTGGGAGTGAAAATTCAGGACTTTTCTTGTGTGATAAATTCTGAGAAAGAAATTGGAATCTATATTATCAGAATCAAACCGAAACTGAGTTGCATACCTAAATATTATCTTTTAGAACAGATCATAACACGTAATCATTAGCAAATAACAGCTTAATATAGTCAAGATAAGAAAACAATGCCAAGAAAATTAGTTCAATATAAACTGACATGGAAACTCAGATAGCATATAGAAAGCATATCTAATCCTAGAATTGTAATTATTAATAATGGTTTCCGCTTCCGGCCTTCTTCATGCTACTCATGCAGTGTATCTGTTCTTACTGTTCTTAGCAGTTCCGTCGAGCCTCTTATCATCAACCTAAAATAGAATAGAACATTTATTTTAATACTGAATTTCAAAGAAATAATAGGAAGAGAATAACATAATTATTATTATTATTATATAATAAAAATGTGAATTATAGAAATAAGAATGTACTTGTCTACATACATGGAATATGAACCCTATTTGAACATTGTAGTCAAGAAACTCCCTCCACTGTTTCCCAATGCTTAACTGCCAAAAAGAAGGTAATAAAAGACATGATCCATCCCTAGAAGCGAGTAAATTACAGACTTCAAAGTCCTTGGCCAATAACGACATATTCAGTAACTTGATTCAGGCGAGACAAAAAAAGAATTTCCAGTAATTGCAATACATTAAAAAAAACTAATAAAAAATTTAAAAAAGAAGAAAATTAAATATATAGATTTCACAATCCTGTTTCTAAATCTTCCTTTGCACTAAATTGTGGTCCAAACAAAGTTGAGCAGAGTCCGTGACAATTTAGAAACCTCAATTTGCAAACGAGACTGCAATTACATGAATAAATAAACAAGCCAAGCTCCACTATTTGCCTCACTCCCACAGGTCAAATTTATTCATGGATACTAAAGGAGGTGTTAGACTAATTTCATGTCAGACATCAAACAGGATTTGGAAATTTTAAAAATTAAGGGGCAGTGGAGCACTGGTTGCAGCCTGCAGGTCTGGTACTCCGGTGCAATACTAAGTGTACCAAAAATGGCCATTAAATAGTTAAGTCTAATTGTCTAAACAGCTTACAAATCTGAAAACATTAATAATACAGTACTAGCTGCAAATTAAAATAAAAGTAGTTCATCGCTGTGATGTGCCTGAGCCTTGAAATCTGCATCACTTCATAGATGTCTCATGTCTCAGATGCTCCCATTCAACCATCAAATTGCACCTGCTGCCTACAGCCTACTTGCATCTGTGAATCATGCATAAAGAATTAAAGATCAATCAGCCATATTATTAGAGCAAATACCCCAACCAACCATAAAATGAAGAAAAATAAGAAAAAGGATACATATTGAGTCAGAGGTATCTGAGCATGCTCTATATTGGAGGTCCAGATAATTATACTTAATATTAAAGAAGGAAGTGGAATCTAATAATATTTCATCAGCTAGTACTAAGCTATAAACAGAGTAAAACACTGGTGTCCAAGTTCTATTTTTAACAATACAAAACCACTTTTTGGTGCTAATGTTTTGAGTTTTACATAAACTTACAGAGGTGCTGAGGACCAAAAGAAAACTGCAAGTCTGCAAGCAACACTGCCTAAAAAAATAAGTTTAACACCACTGCCTAAAAAATAAGAAAACAAGCAGATGTACTGTAAGTCTTTAGAAAACAATGCGTTTAACAGCAAATTATTTAAGCAAATCTTTAGAGGTAGTAGCTAGAGCCGAAGTCATTAATATAACTATAGATTAGGAGTTCAATATAACTAGGTTTAGCACTTTAGCTATCTGACTATCTCATCAAGACATCAACAGAACAAATCAATAAAATCAAAACAAGAGAAACTTTGATTACAAATCAGGAAACTAAAAGATTTACATTAACAAACCTTTGATTAGGATTTAGGAGTTGAATCTTTGATTCTTGATGTTGATTTGTTGAATCTTCGATTCTCTAATCGTCGAAAGGAATTAGGTCTAGCCGTCTAGGACTTGGAATTGGGTCGTGAGTCGTCAGTAGTAAGTACTCAATCGTAGGGTAGATAGATAAAATAGAAATATAGTAGAATATAAATGTAAATATCTGGTATATCATAATTCGGTCCAAAACCGAAATTTGTTTAAAAAAACCGAATCTGTCCGACATTTATTTCGGTCCAGATCGAAAAAACCAAATACCCGAATTTTCAAAAAAAAACAGGACCGAACCGAACCGAAATTGTTATTTCGGTTCAGTTTTTCGGACTCGGATCGATTTTGCTCCGACCTAAGACCTAGGTGGATATATAGTATTTGATAATTTTACTGTACATGAGACATCTCACATTCCACATATATTTGCATATATTTGTGTATTCTTTTGTTAGTTATTACTCTTATTTTTATTTAGGCTTTACTTTGATCATATTTCATATCATACATTATTTTTGTGCATATTTTATATCACATTTTTTTATGTTACCTCCGTTCCGAAATAAATTTCACTTTAATTTTCTGCACGTTATAAAAAGGTCTTACTTTTTTGATCTTTTTTTTTTCTGAATGAAAGTAGAGAATTTAAATTTTTATTCAAAAGATTAAGACGCCTGCAAACAGAGGGAAAAACTTGTTGTGCAAAATATGAAGTTAAGTCAAAATGTTTTTCTGTCCTCTTTCCGTAAGCAAATAAAAACTCTTCATAAATCTTTTCAATTCTGTTCACACATACAAACTGCTAGTAAAATAAACAAAGAGGATTCCTCGCCACAATAAAATACTCAAACCTTTCAACCAAAAGTCTGTCTGCTCCCCTGCAAGTCTCAAAACATCAAAGCAGGGAAGATTTACTTACATTCAATACAAAACATACATCTACTAAATAACGTGATGCCTCGAAACATATATGCTACTCAAGCCAATAAATGTTCTTTTCGGGAACCATCCATACATCTACTAAATAACGTGATTCCTCGAAAAGAAGGATAGACACAACAAGTATATGACCAATCACATATATTTCCCCTCCCAACTTCACTACCATTTATGCTAATCCAGCTTATAATTTCATCATTTGACAAAATATTAGTATAACAAAAAATATTTCTTCTAGAAATAATTTGTCTTTCCCTAGAAGGGAGTAAAATAGAGACATCACGGTCCTGTGCCTATAATGGTATATTCAGTAACTTGATTCAAATGAAACAAAAAAAGAATTTCCAGCACTTGCAATGCATTAAAAAAAAAATCTTTTAGACCTTGTAAAAAGGAATAAATTAAAAATATGACAATAAAACAGCAGAAGAATCACTATCTGTCTATCCTTGGGGATGTAAATACAGATTTCAGAATCCTGTTTCAATATCTTTCTTTGCACTAATTTGTGGTCCAAGCAAAGTTGAGTAGAGTACGTGATAAACGTGCTCAAGCTCAGAACTTTAATTTGCAGAGCAGACTGCAAGTATGTGAATAAACAAATGAGCCAAACTCAACTATTTGCCTCGCTCCCGCAGTTCAAATTTATTCATGGATACTAAAACATGCAACTTACACTAATTTCTTGTCAGGCCCAGGGTGAATATATAGTATTTGATAAACATTTTCTGAGGGATGCTAATTAACAAAAATATGCATTATCACCCCTTGAATGTTCATCTACGAAAAAAAGGTCATATAGAATACACAAAAAAAAGATTAGCCATTAAACAAGGCAGTTCAACTGCAGAAGACTGGGTTTGAATCTAGCTCTATGGTCGTGGATGCGCATATACTGATATACATAATCATGGTCCCACTGGAACGAATAATAATAAAATCAATAATCTGGAATGGTGAGTAAATGAACGAGTCTCGTATTTAATGGTCCTTGTAACAATGTCATGTTTGTCTGTTTTTCCCACTCTCACATACTCAGATTAAACACTCCCAACATTTTTTAAATTAATAAATTCATCAGAGATAATAAATTCATTGAAGTGTTAAAATCACTGTACCACATCTTTGACAAACATTGTCCGACATACCCTGATGACTGGATTTTCATGGTAGACGTTGAATCCGATGATTGAAATCGCATGATATTCTTTAACAACTCCCAGAGTAGTTTCCACAGTCGGTTAACCATTCATAATGACGATTACTCAGTGATTTATATATGCAAAGTTTATGCACATATATGTATAAAAGTTGGGGTTTACAAGTTCATTGAATGGGCAAACTGATCCAAATAGGCAAGGGAGTCCAATCAAATGAAATTATGCAGATTATTCACAGTTCAAATTTTTTATTCAACTAAAAATATCAAGTAGCTCAACCATAAATGGTGAGTTTTATGACTTTATCCTTACAGTAAAAGATATAATAAAGCAAATACGATACCAAACTGTAGATGAATCTTTAAAACAAACCTAGAGAGTAAAAAAAGTGACTGCAAATGTACTGTAACTTAACATGCTCGGCCAACTGCATCACCTTTTTTTTTATTCAAATTTGTCAAAAAATTATCAGCAAGATAAATTAATAAAATATCAGGTATCAGGACCTTGCCAAGAAAACTAGTCAACAAAATATGACATAAACATTATTTGAGACTACCAGGCTTGTTCATCACTAGTGAATATTCTCACTGAAGTCGATCCATGTAAAACAAACATATATACAGTTTTTATAATACTAGGTTCCTTCAACATGGGTAATCTGAAATCCTCACTAAATACATATTATGGAAAAAGAGGATTGTGATCATCGAGCACCATAGTCTATAGAAGCTAAAACCATTAAGGCTTTAATACAGCATCGCCCACCTAATTAATAAGGATATTCAATCGTAAATTTTTAACACATTAGACTAAAGTGAAGGGAAACCCTAATAATGTACAACAGTAATTCAATATTAATTACCCAACCATGACATAATCTAGACAATAAGACTAAAGAGTGAGAGCTGAGAGATAATTAAAACGCCTGAAATTATTAGTTTATATAAAAATGATTTTAACGATAATCAAATTCAACTTTCATTCAACGTGCTGTACATCCAACACCATATATGCCGCAGACCAGCCAATAATGAAGGAGTCAGAGTTTCACTCACTTTACTAAGCCACAGATGTGTTCTAATAACATTAGTCAGGCGAGGGTCAGGATACCCCAAAAAAGCAAAAACCTTTAACATAACTACAATACACTGGCCTATCACCGTGCAAGTGAAAACCAGAAAGGCAAGAGAAGATTTCAATAAAATAGGAAAACAAACAAGCTTATTTTCGGACTGCAAAAGATGTGCTAAACTAAGAAACTGAATAACACAGGTAAAATTCAGCTTTCTCATCATTTAAGTTCAGGAAGCAGATAACATATATAAAGAAATTTTCAGTGTGCAAGAAATCTGAGTAACAGAAGACATCACAAAATCATATTTTGCATAGATACATATCAAGTAAGCATGAAAATATATCTATTCTAGCAAAATACCTCTTTTAATGCAGTAGAAACCTGAGGCCTGTAGTGGATGTCTCAACTAATCTGCAATATTATACTGCTCAACTGGTTTCCCCCTTAGAATAATATTGAAGTTCTCAAACTTTCTTAGGTACAACATTGAATCATATGCCTGTGGAACAAAAAACACTGCATTCATTTGAATGGATAATAAATAGTAAAAAATAGAAAATGGACACAGCAACATTAATTGGATGTTCACCCTTAGCGAAAATCGGATCTGTTACGATACATAGGCTTGTGTTTCAATTGCTTTCTTGGAGGCTTTGGTCAGAGCCACACAGCTGATTTCATCTCTCAATCTGATATCCTGTTAACAGCAACAACATTAAAGATCTTTGGTCTGCATTACTTCAACTCAAATGCAGGTGATGTATACACATCATGTTCCTCCAATTTTTCAAAACTCACTTAACAAACATTTCATCAAGCACAAATTTAAACTTATCACTGACAAGATGTAGAACTCTACTTCTCAGAACTATGATTGCTTTATTATGGTGGCAATTGTAGCTGCTTGGTCACTTAATGATTATAGGAAATGAAAAGACGTTATGCAATAAAACTGTTTTCAAGCATTCACAAGCATGATGCTTGCCTTCATAAACAAAGAGGGTCCTGTTGGAACTGGGGAGGCAAAGTGATGACTGGCGCAGGACTACGTAACTAAGGACAGATCTCCCTGTCCTCGAAACATCTGCACTGCAACTTTAGGAGGAGTAGGAACAAAAGGTCCGAATGGACTGAACACACAACCAAACAGAGTAAGTCTCCGTGACAACAATTAATGTGAATTACAACTTGGCTAGACTACCCTACCTAAACCAAGTAAAGGAAACAGCTGAACTTACCCTGCACCTGCAACTGGCAACAAAACTGGGGATGGGGTATATCTGAATAGAACTAGCAAATACTCGTGGATGCACAGGTTTTTTTTTAATTTAAAACACATGAATCCAGAAAAAACACATCCATAGGTAGAAGTTGCAGTTGCTTCTCAAATTATTTATTCAATCCATCAATATACAAGCTATAAACAATCTGGAATGTGAATGTGAGATTATGTATTGTAATTAGGTGATTCTGTAGGATAATATCAGCTGAGATCAAGGTGTACGATATGCTAAGATCAGGTGATATGATAGGCTGTAGATCAGGGATATGTAGGCTGTAGATCAGGGATATGTAAGTTGTAAATTAGCTCTCTGTTGTAGTTATAAATACAGCAGCTCTAGTGTGTAACAAGATATCAAGTTACCTTCAAGTTCTCGCAGCTCTAGTGTGTAACAAGATATCAAGTTACCTTCAAGTTCTCTAGTGATGGACCTTGTGAGTTACCTTCAAGTTCTCTAGTGATGGACCTTCTGGAGGCGATTGCTGGTGTAGGGGAGGATGTCAACTGAATTCCCTCATTTGGAACTTGTTGTTCTCGTTTAACTTAATATTTGTAACAGAATAACAGGGCCTCCACAAAAATGACACCCTTCCACTTAAAAATGAAAGTAATAACAAGAAAGATGCAAAATAAGAAGAAAATGGAATATAGTGACATTTCTCTATCAGTGTATGTTTTTCAATTTACAGAAGACAGTTATATAAACTTGACATGTGCATTTACGATAACTGTTCAAACAATAAAAACTATCTTTGAGATGGATGCGTGGTAGAAAAACTTAAATTTCTACTTCTCAAAATTTGTGAGAAAGTAAGTTTATGGAGAAACAAACTTTAGCTCTACAACTCATGTGAGCTTCAAGTACTCTGTTCGAACATATTTGATATCTCTGTCATTCTGGCTGAGGTTTCTTAGCTTTCTCAGCATCAAGCCTCCTCAGTGTAGTAGAACTTAACTTGTCTCCGCCAAATTGATCAGAAATTAGATCTACAACCTCAACCTGTTAAGATCTCATGATCAAGTCTATTGTTTACAAACTAATAATCATGTTAATTATTTAAAAACAATGTAATTTCTATAATATGTTATATGTGATACATTTCCTTTATAGATTTTGTATTAAGGCATAGCTACACAGACACAGAATTAAGAAGCTGTACCTTCAATTCCGAGAGGTTCTTCTCGACTCTCTTCTTATTAACTGATAGCCCACCAGGTAAGGTCTCTTTGCTGCAGGAAAAACAATTCAAAATACAAGATTAACAACCTGTCAAAAACTTGTCTTCAATCTATATGCCAGATTTAGGAAGTAATAATGACAAAAAGCAATTCCAATAGTCAACAATTTTCAAGAAACAAGTTTAAAACAAATGATGACCACTGTAATTACTAATCTAAAAACCGAAGCACGATTAGATAAGATAAATAATAATACCAATACATTTCCCCGTGTCAAAATTGTATGACATAAACTTGTGTTCTAAACTTGTGTTCTAGACCTTTTAAATGAAGATGAGTACGAATTTAATCAAAAAAGGAAAAAAAAAAATAAAGACGTGATTTTCTAAGCAATAAGTGTACCTAACAACAATGGCATCCAAGTTCTCATCAACAATTGAAGGCCCATATGGATCTGTTATAGGTTCCACTTGCACTACGAGCTCTGGCTTGACAGACTGAAACTCAAGCTTATAAATAACAGGAAGGAAATGCAAATTGGGCAATGTAACATACATAACAAGAAAATTTCATAGGTGATAGGACCTAATACCTTGATAAAATCTTTAACGTTTTGCATACGTTTGGCAATAGGCTCAATTAGATCAGAATACTGCAAAAACGAATACAAACATTGTAACTACAGTTCGAAGTTAACACTACAAAAATAATAGATAAGAACGGAAAATTGAACATAACTCGTTCACTAAAATATTAAAATTTTATTCCTCCATATTAATACATTATGGTCATCAAATTTCACAATGCAAACACGTCCCAAACCAAAATTATCACCAAGAAATCGAAAATGTTTGTTCCATATTTTGACACTAATTTAAGTTACAAAAACCTCGAGCCTCGGGTTTGGGTATAAAGAGGAGACCTGTTTTTTAATCAACATAGGGCCATCACAAACTCCAACAACAATGCGTTCCCTTGCCAGCTCAGCTGCCGACTGCAAACAAACAAACAAACAACAACTTATCTACAGTAAAAACCCAAATGTTCAATGTACAATTGACATCAAGATAACATCTCGTCCTCGTAAAATGTAATAGGGGACAAGTGACCTTGAGGAAGAGGCGATGACCGTCGTGTAAACGATCAAAAGTGCCACCAAGAACAACAGCCCCATACGAATTCTTCGCAGCCAAAACAACACCATCCACACTATGTGTTTTCGTGCTTGTATCTTCATCATTTATCGCCATTTATAAAATTCTAATTCCTAATTTTCAATTCAACAGGCTTATATTTCAGTACAAATTCAATAAAAAAGGATGAAAAATGAGTCTTATAATCATGTAATTCAAAAGCTAATTTGAGAACAGACGATTGAAAAAACATACAAATATTTCGATTCTCACTCATCTCGAGATTTACGAGAACAGCTACTCATTGTAAGCATATAAGTCTAATTAGTAAAAAATATGCATACATACATATGTATACATACAGGCGCGCACAAAGAGAGAACAAGAAGGATAACTAACCTTGAAGGGGTTTCAAACAGCTTGTACAATTTTTTTACTTTATTAACCCAACTTTAAATACTAAACTTGCTCTACGTAGAACACTCTTATATAATAAATAATAAAAAATATTATAAATCATTTATTTCAATACATCTATTAGCCCCGTCAGGGGCACCCAATAGAAAAAATTCTTATTTTTTTATCTTCTGTTCATTCAGAAAAAAAAAATTTTAAAAAAAAGTTTTTGAAAAAAATCACTGTTCATGATGACGTCACTGCTGATGTCATCATGAACAGTGATTTTTCCAAAAAAAATTAATTTTTTTTTTGTTAAATGAATAGAAGATAAAAAAATAAGAACTTTTTGTATTGGGTGTCATGACGGAACTCTTATATTAAATTAAATATAAGGTGTTCTTTATATAAGGTGTTTTTCATGAAGTGCAACTCAAATTATATATATAATTTATATTATTAAAAAAATATACGTAATTTACTTTAAATTATGCTCTTCATCTTTTTAAAGTTATATAAATTGAGAGCCCTGATAGATGTATAGTAGAAATTCCTAATATATCTTATGTTTTTCGGACTTGTACTCGATATTTCCGTTTACATATTCATATTGTCTGAAAATGGCCTGTCAAATTATCTTAATCTAATCATCAATGGCTTGCTATTTAAAAATACTAAAAAAGAAGTTAGTATAGAATAATACAAAATAACATGCTATTTTATATGTAAGTACAAGCAATCACAAATTATTGTTAAAAAACCAGAGAAATACATATTTTATGAACAAAAAATTATAGAAATTATCAATAATAGTACTTTCTACGGTTTTTTTTGTTGAGATTTTACTATTTTTGAAACAATTTATAAAAGTACGATTTGTAACAAAAAAACTAAATACATGTTGATTTTACATTTTTCTAAAAAATAATGAAGTCGCTTTTACTTGCATATGATGTTACATTTGGTTGCATTTAATTGCATTCGGTTGCAAAATCATATTTTTATAAGGATAACTACCCTGGATTATATGTCATTTATTATTTAGGTCCCTGAACTATTTTTCCCAACATTACAATCCCTAATAAACTTTTCCTTTTCTAATTCGCATCATTCCATTCGAATTTGACTAACGAACGTTAATCAATGCTGACGTGGCAGTGACATGGCATGACGTGGCATAATTGCCACGTAAACATTCGTTAGTCAAATTCGGACGGAAGGATGCGAATTAGAAAAATTAAAAGTTTAGGGATCGCAATGTTGCAAAAAAAAGTTCAGAAACCTAGACAATAAAAGTCCCTAATAAACTTTTCCTTTTCTAATTCGCATCATTCCATTCGAATTTGACTAACGAACGTTAATCAATGCTGACGTGGCAGTGACATGGCATGACGTGGCATAATTGCCACGTAAACATTCGTTAGTCAAATTCGGACGGAAGGATGCGAATTAGAAAAATTAAAAGTTTAGGGATCGCAATGTTGCAAAAAAAAGTTCAGAAACCTAGACAATAAAAGTCGTATAGTTCAGGGATCTTTGAATTAATTTTCCATATTTTTATAAGAAAAAAAAGTAAAAATGGTATTTTTGCAATTTTTTTTTCAAACAACGTATTTTAGCAAAAATAAAAATAAAAATTCATATTTTTCCAAAATACCTCAAATTTATAATTTACCATTTTATTCAAAACAAATTGAAAAGCTATTATACACACACACATATTTTTTTTTTTTTAAGTCTCTCAAATTACTTGCAAAATCCGGGGAATATTATTTTCAGCTGTATAAAATAAGTCGATCTACCCAGTAACCAATTATTATTCACTTGTAAAATAAAGTCAGCCCAAACAGTAATTACAATCAACTTATTGCTGCTGCTGTGCTTCTTCTTCTATCTCGATTCTCTTCTGGGTAAGAAATAAAAATGCCCCTTTGTTTCCTCTACATCTACAAGGCTTTATTATGTGTTAGATTCATTGTTTGTTTGAATTTATATAGTTCTGATTATTCAATTGTAAATGATTGTAAACTGTTTGATTAAAGTCCTCTGAGAATCACTTGTTGAATTTAGTGTTTTTTCGTAAACTAGTTGTTAAGTAAACATGTGTAGGGCTAGAATGGCACTTGTAGTATGCTTATATCTTACAAATAGATGTTTCGAAACCCCGGAACGATGTAAGTTTCTATGTATGATGGGTGTTAGTTCACTGGAAAGCAAGTACATCTGAATGTTAGAACCTTTAATCGATTGAATTCGATAATAATGTAGATATACACAATCACGGACTAGTGTACTACCTGGGCAAGTAACTATCGACAAATGCACAAAAGTATTCTTTAAATTAACAACTCGTATGAGCTTGTCAAAGTAGTTGCTTTTAAAGATGACAAAAATATGATGCAATAAAGCATCTCAGATTAAGTATCCTCGCTCTCATAATTTTTGTTAATCAAGCTACAGGTCGTACATTGTTTCTTAGACATACATTAAAAAGGTCCCTCTTTGAAGATAAGTTAGTTTTAATAAATTTTATGTAAGCTAGTTTTAAAATTAAATTATCATGCTCGTAAGATGTTTATGGAGACCAACACAGATTTACCTCGATAACTCATAACTCGCAACACGTAATTACTTAATTTTAAATAGATTTGTTTTCTGTAAACAAAAAGCAACCTTTCCCCAGTGCAAAAAAAAACCATAGGCAGGATACTAATTTAATTAGGTGACCTTTGATCCCAAACTTGGACAACTTTATCCAAGGTGTTTTGGAAGACCTAGAAATCTACAGAAAGGTTTCCATCAAATTTAATCCGATTGGTTAGGAACCTGTTGAGATCTGGGAGATAACAGGTTACACCAATGATAAATTGGAGTTAAGAAGTGCTTGTTCAATTGAATGGGTTAAAGACAATGTGAAATTAGGATGTAGAAAATGCTAATAAATATCCATATTAATTATGGACTTAGTTTTTCTTTATTGCAGTAGTGGCTTCCCTTTTACTCGTTCATTTATTCTTTGATTTAATCTGGTATTCTGGTTTGTATCTTGCTACACTTGCCTTTTGGTTTCTTTCTAAAGCCATGGGAATAGCTAGTTTGCATTTTTTTTTTGTATTGTTATTATTTTTTTGATTTTGAAAGGTCTTTTTTTGGTACGACCAGACTGCAAGTATATCTGCTATGAGTCTATGACTCACAGTGATGGTCATTGGTGTTGTAAATCTCAGCAGGTGGTTGAAAGTTACATCTAGTTCGAATAAAATAGTTATGAGTGGATTCAAAACATGTAGTTTCTCTAATATGGGTACATCTCTTACTGGTGGTGAGTCTGATGCAAGGGAGGAACAGTCTGTATCGGTGAGCCCTGTCCTTAACGAATGTTTAGCCTCAAGTGTACAATCAACTCCAGAAATCGAAAAGAAATACGTTCACCGTGTCTATGATGCAATTGCTCCACATTTCAGTTCTACTCGCTTTGCCAAGTGGCCAAAAGTGGCTACTTTTTTGAATTCATTGGCTCCGGGGTCTCTCATACTGGATGCCGGATGTGGAAATGGGAAGTATTTGGGCTTAACTCCGGATAGTGTTTTTATAGGCTGTGATATCAGTGCTCCTCTTGTTGGTATATGTGCAGATAGAGGCCATGAAGTAGTTGTTGCAGATGCCGTAAATCTTCCTTATCGAACTGGTTACGGTGATGCAGCTATCTCTATTGCTGTTTTACATCATCTTAGTACAGAGATTAGGAGGAAAAAAGCAATAGACGAATTAGTCCGAGTTGTCAAACGTGGCGGCCTTGTTCTAATTACAGTTTGGGCTGTGGAGCAAGAGGACAAAACACTTCTTAACAAGTGGACACCACTAACAGATAAGTATGTCGATGAGTGGATAGGACCTGGCAGTCCCCGGACCCGCAGTTCTTCACCCTTCACTCTTGGAAGTTCTTCGTCCTTTACCCTTGAAAGCATCCCAGAAGCTGAGGAAAATGGTTCAAAAGAGAAGTTAAATAAGTTCCGGGATTCGTCTTCTGCCATGAAGGGTTCAAAAAATGGGCAAGTAGCCTCTGAAGGAGAAGATCACTTCATGGATTTTGAAGCTGGAGAAAAAGGTGAAAGCCATCAGGAATATTTTGTTCCTTGGCACTTGCCTTATCATCGAGCTGAAGTGAGTGGAGCTTCTGTAGGTGCCGTGGCAAATGGTCTGGCTAAGAAAGATGATAAGAAGGGCGCTATAGTGTACAACAGATACTACCATGTTTTTAGTCAAGGCGAGCTTGAAAGGTAATGCATGATCATATAATAGATGCTACTTAATTAAAAAATATAGCAAAACCAAGTATCCTAAAGCACAGGAAATTTTTTGTTTTATTAATTTATTTTTTTAGACTTACTATTCCACAAAAATGGGTTTATCTTTCACTGTATACTTGCACAAGAGTCCACTTTTTATGGATAGTAGAACAATATACATAAGATCTTTTACCTTCATCAGGAATGTACCATATTTTTTTACTGCTTGATGATATATACTTTTTATTGCCAGTAACATCATCATTTGCGGTCCCCTTTTGCAGGTTAGTCTGTGGTATGGAAAATGCAGTTGTTGTTGATCGTTTTTATGACAAATCAAATTGGTGCATTATTCTTAGGAGGACGTAGTGACTATGCTATAATGTGCAAGTATTTCATGTTTAAGGATTTGCACAAAGTAAGCACTTTTTGCTTTTACAGATATAATTATAATACTTTGTGCTTTAGGTTCTTTGTGTATTTATTCCTTTGCCTTTGTGGGATTGCATAATGAGCTTCGTAGTTGGCTAAAACATTTTTTGTTTGGTGTATGTTCAACTGAATCAAATTAATCTTATGCTCTCTTTTATATTTTGAATATGTTCAGTTGATTCAGCATCATTTTTGGATTCTTATTCTTGACAAGTTGCCATTAACATATCATTGGCCACTTTCTTGGTCAATCTTTAGTTCAGTTGTGCATTAACTTTGCAGATTCTTTACACTGCATTTTACTTTGCATGTCAAATAGCTTGTCTAAGAACTACTACTGTTTGTTTTTTTTTTTTGGATTCGGATTGATTTGCCTTTGAAGTTCAAGTGTTGAACTAGGTTAAATATGTACTTTGTGTCAAATTATCTTATCATCTGTCTCGTCTTTTACTATTGGATCATCTCCGCACATTCCCCCAGACGGCAGACCCACCACTAAGATAAATGACAACATTTTAAACCTCAAATAAATGTCATTGTGATAGACTCCAAGTAGCACAACACTTATATAATATAGTAGTCGCAGAACTCAGGTGGATAAATATGGTAATTACCAGGGGGTGTGAAAATATGTGCTCATTAGAAATCTCTCTTGAATATTTTTTAGTAATTAAATGGCAAGATAGGTGTGTTTAAGGCCATGCGCAATCTTATTTGTATCAAGCCTTGGCTTTTTGGACCGCAAATCAAAGAAGACACTCCGTTTCATTTGTTTCTCTTTGCCTTGCTTTGTGTACTTCTCTTTGGTGTATCACATTGGTTATAGTGGTAGAAATTGCCCAGCATTTATTTCTTAGATTTGTGGATAAATTTCAGGGTTACCACAACGTCAGTCAACTCAAAAGACAACAAACTATTGCTTTGTTATTTGTAGCTATAGGCAGAGTATGTTTATACAAAGTAGCAAGTTTAAATTTTCTCGTGCAATTATTGTTTGAGGAGTTTTTTCCTCTCTTAATTGGCAGTATGCAACCAGAAAGAGTAATGTTAGAAATATATTGATACAAGTATATGTAAAATTTTCAAATTCTTATTTGTTAAATATGAGTAGAATTTAAAAGATAGAAAAGCTTTAAAATAGTTTATGGTTTGCTTAAAGCCAAAATGTGTTGTCCACTGTTTCTACATTGGCAATATCTTTTAACATATTCCTCATTTAGTCATTTGCACAGATCTATCAGTTAATATTATGTGGCACCTGAAGTAAGCCCCCAACCGAGCCAAAACCTGTGATAGTCATCAATTGTAGTACTTTCTATGCAAATATGCCTGTATCTGTAATCCGAGGAGAGACAACACAAAAATATATCTTCTTCTGCTGTTTCTATCCAATTGCCGACTGAAGAAGACTTCTTCGGAGTGTCAACATCTGCAATAATTCTTTGTTAAGCGGTGACCTTCTTATATGGCCAATTCTCTCTCTAGGCGAGTAAGTCAAATCCCTAAAATTGGAAATTTTAGAAGTCCCCAAATATTATATTACTCTTATATATGTATTATTCTAAAATATTTTGAGATATTTTATGTTAAACATTTTCCATTACAAAAGAATAGGAAGAAAAGTGTTTGAAGGTCTTAAATCCTTTTTTGCCGTAGGCCTCGAAAATCCTTGAGCCGGCCCTGCCTTCGTAAAATCTCTGTGCATGAATGTTTATGATACTCATCACTTGTACAGATTTGGTTGGCTTCATTTGTAGGTGTTGTGCATCAAGGGTCATAAATGTCTAAGCAAATTGTGTATATATGTCCTTTTGGGATGATTTAGACCAGGGGCTCAATTCTGCTTCGTCAGCTGCAATGATAGCAGAGTGACTTATCCCAACAGTGGAGTCTGCTATCAAAACTGAAAACACAGGTAATTGTTGAAGTGCATCGCGATTTTGGTCAGTTGGGTTGTGGTCCACAAAAGTATCCTTTGCCAAACTGCCTGTGGCTTCGACTCCGCGCGCCCTATATTTGGACAGCTTTTGATTGCTCAACAGTCAATTTAGTACATATATCTCTGGCAATTACGTTTTACACAGTCCTACTCCCTTTCCTTCGACTGCCATATTTGTGTCTAATTTCATGTCTTCTGCCTAGCATCGCAGTCAATGTGCGAATTAGACCAAGCTCTTGCACACAAGCCATTTTTTTTCGTTCTGTTTCTCTAGTACCACCTGCTTCCAGCTATTTCATTTATACTTTTTCTCAGTAAGTTGCACAGTTAGCTGGTGGTAAATAAATTCAAATTGGAGTTCGGTGGTAAAAAAGTATCATCATGCGTATTATCAAAATTAGGTTGGAACTTAATGTTATTCTTTATTCTTTATATACAAAAAACAATTCTTCTGGTAAGTTGTGGTCATAGAAGCTACAAAACTGGGCTTTCAACTTGTTCAGAAATAAATAATGGTTATTTGTTTTT
The DNA here is from genome assembly GCA_036435485.1 of Saposhnikovia divaricata. NCBI lineage: Eukaryota > Viridiplantae > Streptophyta > Magnoliopsida > Apiales > Apiaceae > Saposhnikovia > Saposhnikovia divaricata. Next base: position 214,965,077 of record CM071599.1, read on the forward strand.
TGAAAATAATTGTTACTAGATTATAACCTGTGGTATGCACGGTTTTTTGTAATATTTTTAATTATATATATTTTATTTATTAACCAACAAATTTTTCTTAATATTTTTATTTCTTAATACTTATTTATATTGAATTTGATTTTTATCAAATAAACTGTAATAATCATTGAAGAAAATAAAGATTTTTTAAATTTCAAAAATTTAGAGAAGAAGCAATCAAATTTGAGTATAAATAATAAAAATTATTATTTATTAGACTTCACACGATTAATTTATTATTTTTACTTTATTTTGAGATCTAAAAATTAGATTTAGACGATTTTATCGCCCATGTAAAACACAAGAAATTATCTTTAATTTAGTGATGGTTTAACGATTATGGTCCAATTAAAACTATCTGAAAATTAAAGAGAAAAGAAAGTTATGATTTTTTACATTAAGAATTCTATTCAATGATCCGTACTATTTTGATCGTCCACCATATTATCGTAATACCAAAAAATTGGATAAGATCCCCGTTACAATTATTATATATAAGGATATAATGTACAACTTTTTTTTAGAGTTAGGTTCTATGGAGACCGCTATTTCATCGAATTCCTTGGAGACCATTTATGTTTTGTGAGTAAAACATTGTAAAATAAATTAATTTATAAAATATGTTCTATGTACATCACTATTTCATTGAAAATTTTGAAAATCATGCATGTTTTGCTAGTAAAATATTGTAAAACGAATTGTTTTGCTAATCACGTTCAATTAGCAGAACTTTGCAAAACATTGCATGTTTTGCTTGGAAAACATAAATAATTTTGAAGATTTTTAACAAAATAGTGATTTTCATGTAACTCGTTTTGCAAAATAATAATTTTTTAACATATTTTGATTTCTTGTTAACGTATCCGAGTATGAATCTGAGTGGAAATCAACCCCACGGTGTTATATAGTAGGAGAAAATATTTAATATATAAGATATGTAATATTAAATATGTTATTGAAGAGAATCGAGGGTAATGCCATTTTTTCAAAATTTTACTGTATTACACAAATACCAATTTTAAATTTTTTGACCAAAAATACCGGTCCATTATGCATTTTTAAAATGGGTAATGCTATTACGTATGTATTTGAGGAATGGGTATCATGTAAGAATTTTTCAAAATAAAATAAAAAAAAATTAAATAATTGTGATTGTGATACGCATTCTGGGAATGCGTAACACATCAATTATGAAGGTATTACGTTACGTATTCCTGAAATGCGTAACACAATTAATTTTTTTTTATTACTTTATATGCATTACCCATTTGACAAATGCGTAATACTATTATCCATTTTTGAAATGTGTAATACACTGGTATTTTTGGCCAAAAAATTCAAAAGTGATATTATCGTCAAAAAATTAAAAAAATGGTAAAAATATCATTATTTCGAGAATCGAACTCTTGATACATAGTAATACCTTTCTATCATCCCCTTATTTTTACTATATAATTATATAATAGTATATAATTATATATACGTAATAGTATTTGGCCATGACACATGACTTTACGGTATTATCTTTTTGTGTGATAATTAAAACAACAATATAATAGCTAAAATAAGTCCTTAAGAAGGAAGTAAGTTTAATCAGCTAAAATAAATCCTTCTTCTACTTTGTTTCGAAAAAGCTGTATCCTCTACTTCCAAGTCAAATAGGATTTGGATGTACAATACATTATATATATACCCGATTAGGGCCGAAAAAAGAGAGCAGACAAAAGTTTAAACTGTCCACTGTTTCTGTTTCCGAGAAGCATGGAAGAAACTGAGTACTGCAAGCAAATAGTTTGTCGAAAAACTAGAGTAGTTTTATGGTCTGAACTCGTTGCAGAGTTATTAGGAGACATCATTGGCAGACTTTGTGTTGCTGATCGGGTTCGTTTTCGTGCAGTTTGTAAGTCCTGGCGGGACGCTAAACCCATTAATACTACTGCTAGTACTAGCACATCAACATTACCATGGTTAATTGTGAGTGTTGGTTGTACGAATCGAAAGCCCTGGTGGAATCAAAATCCTACCAGGGCTTTAGAATGCCGTCTCTTTGATCCTTCGTTTTCCGTGGATGAACCAGTTTCGGTTCACAGGATATCCTTCAATAAATTACGCATTCCAGTTGTTTATAATGGGAACCGTTTGAGGACTTTTTGCAAACAAGGCTGCCTATTTATCTCCATTACTGAAAAAACAGGATTATCCAAATCTCGTATACACTTCATATTATTCTCTCCTTTAACCAGAAAGCTGAAGCAACTTCCTTCGTTATTAACCGCTTCAAGTTATTTTGAACAAACGTTTTCTTCCGACCCAGAGTCCGCGGACTGTGTGTTCTTACTCTTGGATGCAAGTAATTATGATAGTTTCACTGTCACAACGTGTCGCAAAGGTGATACACAATGGACTGTAAGAAAATTTGAAAGAACTAATGGTTCTTTCTACTATTCCATGCCTACGTATACTAGGGGATTGTTTTACATAATTTCACCCTTTGGATTTGTCGTATCTTATAATGTTATTGAGGGGAAAATTAAGTATGAGACTTTAGATTTTGATGACGATTTTGCTATAGGGAAAGAAGATACACATAGGAGGTACAAAGTGTTTACAAGACACGGAGAGCTCATGTACAATTATCGATGCAATAATGGTACAAAAAGGTTTGATTGGTCTAAAAAGGTTTGGATTCCTGTGAGCAGCTTGACAGATCCACCAGCTGCTAGCGACAAAGTTACTCGGGTTGAAGACATGGTAGAGTTTTTTGGTTAAAAATGCCTGTGCTCCTCGGAGAGTTCTAGTTTAGCTGATCATCTTATGTTTAAACCACAAGAATATGTGTTTGATTCAGGGAGAATTAAACAGGGTGGAACCAATTCATTCTTCTGGTTAGAACCTCCTCTCCACTGAAACAGAAACCATGGATGCACACCACTCAGGTCACTTGTATACCGAAACTTCTGCTATACAAAGCTACATTGTTTTTTTCCAGACTTATTTTATTAGCTAATTCAAACTTCTTCAAGGTGGTTGATTGTAAACCTAGTTCCTTGTTAATAAATTATGTGGTTGATTGCAAATCCTAGTTCCTTGCTAATAAATTCTGTGTTCGATGGAGTTTTATTAAACAAGAAAAAGAAAGTTTTATTCTTTTGACATAACAGAGCTGGAAAATCAGCTCCTAGTTTCATTCATTAAAAATATTCTCAGAAAAATTAAATTTATTTCTTAAACCGAAGGTTTAATTGTTCAACACAATTGCAACATGACATGAGGTAATCAATGTTAATGATCATATGATTTCCTTTCAGTGCAATTTATTTAGGCAAGTTTTTGTGTCTGCTTAAGCCAGAATGTTTCACTGTTAGTTTTACATAGGCAGTATCTTTTAACATATTTCTCATTTGCATCAAACACATATGTGGCATCTGAAGTAGGATGCTACTGAAGCTCCCAACTGAGCCTAAATCTGTGATAGTCATCGACTGGATTGTAGTACTTTATACTGTAAATATGCCTGTATTTGTAATCTGAGCAGAGATAACATAACATAGATCTTCTGCTGCTGCTTGATTATATATATCTATCCAACTGTCGACTGAAGAAGAGTTCACCCCTAGAGCTTCTCCTGTGTCTGGCCCATGTACAATGATTCTTTGTTAAACGGTAACCTTCGTATATGGCCAGTTCTCTTCAAGGCCCCTAGAGCTTGCCACTTTATAACTCCCCAAATATTATATTACTATTGTATATATTTATATATCATTCTTATTCTAAAACATTTTGAGATAAATTATGTTCAAATATTTTCCATTACAAAAAAATAGGGAGAAAAAATTAATCTTTTTAAAGGTCTCAAATTCGTTTTTCGCCCTAGGCTTTGGAAATCCTTGAGCTGGCCCTGCCTCCGTAAAATCTCCGTGCGTGAATGTTTATGATACTCATCACTTGTACAGATTCGGTTGGCTTCATTTATAGGTGTTGTGCATCAAGTTGGGTCATAAATGCCGAATCAGACTTGTGTACGTCGAAGACACAGGCAGTCCCGGAAAAAGGTTTGGCAAAGGATACATCTGTGAACCACAAACCAATTGACCAAAATTGCAATGCACTTCAAAAATTTAGGTCCGAATCAGACTTCATAGTTGGGATAGGTTACTCTGCTATCACTGCTGCTAAGGAAGCAGAAGTGAGCCCCTAGTCACGCCCCACCAAAAGAAAGGCGACGAATTCTAAGGCTGTGACACCTGGTCTAAATCATAACAGAAGGACATATGCACAAGCTCAATAGTCAATAGTCAATTTAGTAAATTTTTCTCCTGCAATTACGTTTTACGTAGTTCTACTCCTTTTCCTCCGACTGTCATTTTTGTGTCTGATTTGATGCCTGTTGCCTAGCACGGTTGTCAATGTGTGAATTTGACCAAGCTCTAGCACAAATTGACGTTTTTTCATTGTTTCTTGACCATAAATATATCGACAAATCGTTCTGTTTTGCTAGTACCACCTGTTTCCAGGTCTTTCATTCATAACTTTTCTCAGTAAGTGCAATGTAAGTTGCATAATCCAATGCTTCCGAAATTTTGCAAGTATTGAAGTAATGTTTAGATAAATTGTATGGACACATTTAGCTTTACTACACCTCTCATCTCTTACCTCTTACACATCTCTTGTAACTTTGTAGTTAGGATAGTATGGGAACTTTCTGCTTCTTCTATTTTTTGTAGTTTGTATTTAATAAAAGTCAAGTTCGTCACCACATCTGGTATGAGTTTTTTGATTTCATAGGTTCGATCTGTGGGAGGCACAGAAGTAAGTGGACTGCCATACTTGGTGTGTACGAGTATGTTAGCAGTTCTCCGGATTAGTTGAGGTGTGCGAAGGCTGGCCGGGACATCGGATTATTAGAAAAAAATAAAAAAAAAAAGTTCTTTGATTTGTATTATGATTGTTTTGAGAATACTTGGCTAGTGTAATAACCGCGAATTTTCGAATTAATTTTTCTACTCGATATTTAAATTTTATTTAAGAGCGATGCACTAGTATATTTTAATTAGCGCATTTTTGTAAATTTTAATATTTTTATATTCATATGGGCGTAAATATTATATTTATTTATATTTACTTGGTATTTATTAAAATTAAGAAATTTAGGAAAAATAGGATTTTAATTTTGGGTCGTATTTATTTTATGAAACGAAATTAGAGTATCGTTTAATTAGCCAGCACGGGAGAAAAGAGATCTTTTCACCAAACATTTCACTAATATGAACAATCATTATTTTTTTTATTTTATTTTTCAGCATTAATTTTGTCTTCCACAAATTATTTCTTTTTAATTTAATAAATGAGAGGCATTATGAGAAGCACTATGTACAATTATTGTGTATAAAACAAACCGGCCTATCCTTATCTTTAAAACATGACACAAATCAAAACACGAAACAAACAACGAGTAATATCAGTAAGGTAGTTTGTTTTCTTTTTTCTTTTTTTTTCTTTCTTTTCTCTGTTAATTGTTTTGTCAAAATCGTCTTATGAAAATGGTAGGCTCGAAGTGAATTGCTTAGTTTGTAAATTGTTCGCGTTCGTGTATGGTGTTGTTCCGAGTGGTTGGGTTGTTCGGTGGTGAGAGGGAGGTCGACTGAGAGAGTAAACGAGGGAGACGGAAAGAGGAGAGAAGAGAGATTCGAAAGAGGGGAATGGAGGCGAGAGAGATGGGATGGATCGATGTTGAAGAAGAAAGGAAGATGAGGGTGGTGGTTGTTGTAATGGGTGGTTTGACGACCACCACCGTTGCGGCGGTGGTGTTGTTTTTTGTTGTGATCGGAGAGGGGAATGGGTTCGAGAGAGAGAGACATGGTAGCGATAGAGACGATTGAGTTCGAGAGGGAGATAGAGCGGGGTGAGTGATATGGTGGAGAGATTGAGAGAGGACAGAGGTGGGAGATAGCGAGAGAGGGAGACGGGAAAGGAGAGAAAGAGATTGCGGAAAAGAGAGAGAGAGAGAGAGAGAGAAGAGAGGGAGAGAGGGACGGGTTGGAAAAGGGGGATGCAGGGGAGGTGGCGCGGCGGCGGCGATGGCGGGTGGGCCCCACGCGCCGCTGTTGCAGTTAGGATAGTAATAAAATAATAATACTGTTCTAATATTAAATTGATGGTCGAATGTTTTAATCGGGATTTTGGTTATAAACGAATAAAAGGGGATTCAATTGGTTTCATTAAGATTTGAAAATTATTAAATTTTGTTAGTAATAAACAATTTAATAAAAATGTTATAATTGATTAATTAATTAAATAAGAATATTTTGTGATTATTTAGGCATAAATTAGGGATTTAATAATTAGTGTTTATTTAAACGTGATTTAGAGATTTATTGGTTCGTTGATAAAAAGAGGTATAAATGTGAATAAATAGGATGTAAAAGCCGTATTATTTTAGAAGCTTTATAATTGCGATTCCGGGTTATTCTGATTAACCGGATCGAGTCAGATTTATTTTAGAGATTTAAAATTTGATTTAAATAAATTAGGATTTGTGAGGTTTATTAAAAGTGGAATTCTTTGATGAAATATTATTTTTTTTTAAAAATGAGATTAATTATTTTGGATTTAAATTGAGTAAAAATGGATTGTTGAATTTTTCATTTTGAGTAAGAATTGAGATTTCCAGATATTAAAAATAGGATATAGTCTCCAGATTTAATTCCTGTGTTCGGAGAAATATTTATTTATACCGGAATTTATTTCCGTTATTTATTCTGGAGATTTTTATGAGATATTATATTATTATTAATTATATTATCGGATCGGGAATATTTTATTCTGAAGAATCGCTCACGTATTTCTGGTTTCCATTTTTAGAGAATAATTCTCGAGACGTAAATCGACGCCAAGTTCACGGGTAGAGTATAATTTTTATCTGCATTCATTTGCACTTCGAGATCGAGGCAAGTTCATTCCTACCCTAACTTTTGGAAACTGTGAATTTCTTTTCGTATTATTTAATTCCTTAATTATTTTCGAGATATTATATGTTGAGATTTATCTGTTGCTTCGTATGATGAAATAATTTCTTTTGAGCATTGTTTCTCGTTAAATATTATTATGCTGTTAATTTAGTTTATTGAGAATTATAATCCCTATAAGCGTAGAAATAATTTAGTTGCTATCGGGTCGATCTTATTAATTCGAGACGACTATTATTTTGATTCAGTGAAACTAATCTCATTCGTCTGAGATAGTTAAATTTATTCTTTTCGATTGAATTTATTGTACAAGTTCAATTGTTGTTTATTGATTATCTTTTAGTTAGTTCCTCGTTTGAACTAACCGATAGGAGTTTAAAAATTATAATTGTTAGAGATTTTTATTCGTCGATCAAGTGAAAGATATTCTATTTAAACGTTCATCAATGTTGAGTATTATAAATATTGAGAAGTACTATTTGTTCAGTACGACTCCCAATTACTTCAATCTTAAGACTATTCTCACAAATTCGAGATAGTTGATTTTATTGTCAAGGTTTGGCATTTTGTTCGTGTCAACCGATAAATTACTGAGAATTTACATCAGTCCATTGTTCGGATTGGTGGTAAAATCGAGTCATACTGGCAGTCCGCCAGATTTGTAAATATTTTCTGGGAGAATTATTTCAAGTTATCTGTACCCCAAATATTCGGGAATTCTGTATTCCACTGGTCAATTTTGGGCAAGAGGCCCATTATAGAGAAAGAGAGACTCGTGTACCGTTTTACAGACCCGAGAATGATTAGGCACTTTGTTGCCATGGTTGAATTGATAACCATTATGATGCTAGCATTCATACATATATATTATTGTTGATATCGTATTGTAGCCGTGATCGGGCGAAGTGCGGTGTCATTGGAGGCCGGTATTCTTGGTTGGTTAGTTGATCGCCCCACCGAGATACGGAGAGGTGGAAGACCAGTTCATTCTTAAATCATGAGTTATCAGAGTTATATCAAATGAGTTATCGAGTATTCTGTTTCGAGATGAGTAATGAGTCTTTTAAGTATTCTGTTTTGAGATGAGTTTTGAGCCTTTCGAGTATGATATTTTCAAGATGAATTTGAGCCAAATCATATTGTGATATCCGATAATAAAATTTTGAGTATTTATTTCGGTAAACCTTATTATATTTATATACTGAGCGAGAAGAGAACTTGCTGAGCACTATAGTTGCTCATTCTTGCTTTACAACATTTTGTTCAGCTGTCAAGACGGAAAGAGGCGAGACGTCCAGCCAGGGCTACAGAGGCAAGGGGAAAGCGCAAGGCTATGGCGACAATAATTAGAAGATCCAGATAGAATCTTTATATTTCTACTGTTGTGAACTTTTGTAACATATTATTTCGAGATGTATCAAGTTGGATTGTACTATGTTGTGAAGACGATCTTGGACCTGCGGAGTGGGACATTTTATACTCCATTGTAATAAAATTTGGTATTGTTATTGCGTTATCATATTGAGACAATGTGACGACCCGGGTCCCCTGTCAGGGTGGATTTGGGGGCGTTACAGTTTTGGTATCAGAGCAATAGTTATATTTTTAGGAAACGTGAGAGCCTAGGAATATGACACGACGTGAGAATTTAGAGATTTAATAAGATGTTGAGATTTTAAGCACTAAGTGCCTTACACCCTTATATATTTATATGCATTTATAGTCGACTAGAACCTGTTTGTGACCGAAACTTTTTGTACCTTTGTAGATGTCTATTTCTGGATCTGTAGCCTTTCGTCCTATTCGAGACAGATCTCCTACACCTTATCCGCACAGATCCCTATTTCCCAGTTGATTTAAGATAGGGTGCCCAAGTTTCCATTATTGTTAAGATTGGATGTTACCCTGCAGAGAGTTTCCACATTTTGTAGATGTTGTCAATATCTTTACCGGTCAGAGTTGGACTAAGATGAGGTGCGTGCACCAGAGATGGACTTAAAGAGGGATGCAACTATGTGTTCCAAGTTTGAGGCTAAATTCTTAAACGATTTCGTGATCGACATTATTTTTCTAGAGATATAACTTATAGAGGTTGAAATAGTTCTCTGTGTTGATGTGTTTTTCGTACATTTCCTTTTAGAGATTTTCTTCCCTGACGAGTTACCAGGGTCTGCAAGTGTCGCTTTTATTCGAGAATCAATAGTTGTTCCTACGAGCTTACTTTGAGCTAGGAAATCGTTTTTTTAAATAACTTCCTTACCAATGATTATCGATAAATCTTACCCTTCGAATTTACTCAGACAATTTCTACCATATTTGAAAGAGGACCTATGTTGTTTAGAGGTTAAGTTACCCATCATCATGTACTTTCATAAATACAAATCCATTTAATACCCATTCCTATATTTGATACCCTTTGAGATATTGAGATGAACAACCCTATATATAGGGGAAGACTATCAGTCTCTGTGATTGAAGTCTGGTGGGACGCCACCGTCTGTACTGTTGTTTGTCATTAGAGTACTAAAGGCTGGCCACCTTGTGTACTATGACGGTTGTCCTAATGACACATGCAACAAAACAGATGTTCAATGATCATCATGATCTCTCAGTTAATCCCTTGTTAAGATTCTCACTATCAAAACTTGAGTATTCACATGTTTTTGTTTAACATTAATTCCTTTATGAGTTATCTCTATTCAAAGTTCTTATGGATCCTAAAATGATCGGTGTCTAAGAATTTCAAAGAGGTATACTGAAATTTGAATGTGATGAAACGTTACTCCTAGAAAAGAGAATTTCAGCAATTCGAGTTTGAGTACCAAGTTATAATTATGAATAGACTATTACGCTAATTATTCGCTAGTCAGATCTTCGAAAGCCTACGTAGTGTCTCATGGTTATGTGTTAAAGTGCTAAGAATTTGGTTTGAATGCGGAACAATCTTTTAAAAGTGAGAAGCGAGTCGATACTGAGTATACATTGATGATATATTACTTGTTGATGAAAGAGTGATCATTTTTCATATAGGAAAAGAAATGAGAACATGGTTGAGAGAAGTGTAGAATATTTTCTTTGTATAGTGTTGAATAAGCTAGGACTATCTCCGTTAATATGTTATGGTAAACAAAGTTATTGGTGGAAGGCAAAATAGAACTATTGAAGGCACGATGGTGATATCTTAAGTTAGAATTATTGAGTTGATATTTAGCAAGTACAATACTAAGTATGTTGTGAAACATAGGGGAATCAAGCTCCTTAAAAAAAAATCCAAGACTATATGAGCAGAATATATATATATTTCTGGGAGAGGGTCAATATTATTAATTAAACTACGTAAAGAAGGGTATTCCTACTTCAAATGAGGAAGGAATGGAGATTTTGGACGAAAAATATTATTAACCCGAGAGAAAACACAGTTATAAGGTTGGCTACCCAACTGCAAGAATTACTTGAGAAAGGCGTAATCAGACCAAGTGTATCCCCGTGGGGAGCTCCAGTGTTGTTCGTGAAGAAGAATGACGGATCTATGCGACTATGTATTGATTATCGTGAATTGAACAAGATGACCATCAAGAACAAGTACCCTCTACCTCGAATCGACGATCTGTTTGACCAACTTAAGGGAGCTAGATGTTTTTCAAAGATTGATTTGAGATCCGGCTATCATCAACTAAAGATCAAGCCTGAAGATATTCCTAATACTGCCTTTAGGACCCGATATGGACATTACGAGTTCTTAGTCATGTTTTTTTTGGATTGACGAATGCGCCAGCTGCTTTTATGGATTTGGTGAATCGTGTGTTCAAGAGGTACTTGGACAAGTTCGTGATTGTATTTATTGATGACATCCTGATATACTCGAAGTCTCATGAGGAACATGCTGAACACCTCCGTTTAGTTCTGGAAGCGCTGAGAAAGGAAAAGTTATATGCGAAATTTTCAAAGTGTGAATTCTGGCTAAAAGAAGTTCAATTTTTGGGACACATTGTAAGCGGCGAAGGGATTTCTGTAGACCCCACAAAGATAGAAGCCGTAGCAGATTGGGAGAGACCCAAGACTCCAACCGAAGTTAGAAGTTTCCTTGGATTGGCCGGATACTATCGTAGATTTGTGAAGGATTTCTCAAAGATAGCTACGCCATTGACACGACTTACCAGAAAGAGTGAAAAATTCGAGTGGACCCCCAAATGCGAAGATAGCTTTCAAGAATTGAAGAAGAGATTGACTACTGCCCCGGTGTTGACCTTACCCGATGAGAAAGGCGATTTCGTAATTTTCAGCGACGCTTCTCACAAGGGTTTAGGATGTGTTTTGATGCAACACGGAAAAGTAATAGCTTACGCCTCTCGACAACTGAAGGAGTATGAGTCCCGTTACCCTACTCACGATTTGGAACTTGCTACTATTGTTTTTGCCTTCAAGATTTGGAGACATTACCTTTATGGAGAGAAATGCGAGATTTACACGGATCACAAGAGCTTAAAGTATATATTCACGTAGAAGGGATTAAACATGAGACAAGAAGATGGTTGGAGTTGATCAAAGACTATGATTGCTCGATAAACTACCACCCAGGGAAGGCTAATGTTGTAGCTGATGCATTAAGTAGAAAGGAGAGACTAAACCTGTTGACAACCTCAGAAGAATTGGTTAGAGAATTTGAGAAGATGGAATTAGAAGTCAAGGTCCCAGTTCAAAACAATGAAAGAGTTTACAGCATTCAGTTTCAACCAGAGTTACTCGAGAAGATTCGACGTTGTCAAGAACAAGTAATGGAAGAAAGAAGATCAGAGTTGACCGGAGAAGAATTTCTAAGTTCAAAAGATGATAAGGGAATTAAGCGATATGCATCGAGAATATGGATTCCTAATGTTACAGAGTTGAAGGAAGAAATTATGAGCGAAGCGCATAACTCGAGATATTCCATTCACCCAGGGAGCACAAAAATGTATCAAGACATCAAGTTGAATTATTGGTGGCCCAACATGAAGAGGGAGATTGCAGAATGGGTAAGTAAGTGTTTGACATGTCAGAAAGTGAAGGCAGAACATCAACGACCAAGTGGACTTCTACAACCTTTAGAGATACCCGAGTGGAAATGGGAGCATATTACCATGGATTTTGTCGTAGGATTGCCCCGAACTAGAGCCAGCCACGATGCTATTTGGGTTATTGTCGACAGACTCACTAAATCTGCGCATTTCCTACCAATTAGTGATAAATATTCCGTTGAGAGATTGGTGAACATATACCTAAAGGAGATTGTAGTTCGTCACGGAGTACCTGTTTCAATTGTATCTGATAGAGATGCCCGTTTTACTTCTCGATTTTGGAAAAGTTTTCAAGAATGTCTTGGCACGAAGTTAAATCTGAGCACTGCATATCATCCACAGACCGACGGACAAAGTGAAAGGACGATTCCAACAGTTGAGGATATGTTAAGAGCTTGTGCACTTGATTTTAAAGGAAGTTGGGATGAGCATTTGCCCCTAGTCGAATTTGCTTACAACAATAGTTACCATTCGAGCATATGTATGGCACCTTATGAAGCTTTGTACGGGAGGAAGTGTAGATCACCTTTATATTAGGATGAAGTAGGAGAAAGAAAGATACTAGGACCGGAATTACTTCAACAAACTAAGCAAGCAACCGAGGTTATTCGAAAAAGGTTAATTGCAGCTCAAGATCGACAGAGGAAGTATGCAAATCAAAAGAGGAAAGACAAAGCATTTGAAGTGGGATATAAAGTGATGTTGAAAGTTTCACCTTGGAAAGGAGTAATGAGATTCGGAAAGAAAGGCAAGTTAAGCCCCAGATATATAGGACCTTTTGAGATTCTTAAGAAGATAGGACCACTAGCTTATCAGTTGGCCCTACCTCCAGACCTTCAGTATATCCACGATGTGTTTCATGTTTCTGCGTTAAGAGAATACCATTCTGATTTCAGACATGTTATAACCTACGAACCAGTGGAAATACGTCCTGATTTGACCTACGAAGAACAGCCAGTAGAGATCCTAGATCACAAAGTGCAAGAGTTAAGAACTAAGAAAGTAAATTTAGTGAAGGTACTTTGGAGAAACCACCAGGTTGAGGAAGCCACGTGGGAATTAGAAAGCGAAATGCGAAATAAATATCCTGAATTGTTTAGTGCCTAAATTTTGATTCCGAGGACGGAATCCTATAAGGGGGGAACACTGTAATAACCGCGAATTTTCGAATTAATTTTTCTACTCGATATTTAAATTTTATTTAAGAGCGATGCACTAGTATATTTTAATTAGCGCATTTTTGTAAATTTTAATATTTTTATATTCATATGGGCGTAAATATTATATTTATTTATATTTACTTGGTATTTATTAAAATTAAGAAATTTAGGAAAAATAGGATTTTAATTTTGGGTCGTATTTATTTTATGAAACGAAATTAGAGTATCGTTTAATTAGCCAGCACGGGAGAAACGAGATCTTTTCACCAAATATTTCACTAATATGAACAATCATTATTTTTTTTTATTTTATTTTTCAACATTAATTTTGTCTTCCACAAATTATTTCTTTTTTATTTAATAAATGAGAGGCATTATGAGAAGCACTATGTACAATTATTGTGTATAAAACAAACCGGCCTATCCTTATCTTTAAAACAGGACACAAATCAAACACGAAACAAACAACGAGTAATATCAGTAAGGTAGTTTGTTTTCTTTTTTCTTTTTTTTCTTTCTTTTCTCTGTTAATTGTTTTGTCAAAATCGTCTTATGAAAATGGTAGGCTCGAAGTGAATTGCTTAGTTTGTAGATTGTTCGAGTTCGTGTATGGTGTTGTTCCGAGTGGTTGGGTTGTTCGGTGGTGAGAGGGAGGTCGACTGAGAGAGTAAACGAGGGAGACGGAAAGAGGAGAGAAGAGAGATTCGAAAGAGGGGAATGGAGGCGAGAGAGATGGGATGGATCGATGTTGAAGAAGAAAGGAAGATGAGGGTGGTGGTTGTTGTAATGGGTGGTTTGATGACCACCACCGTTGCGGCGTTGGTGTTGTTTTTTGTTGTGATCGGAGAGGGGAATGGGTTCGAGAAAGAGAGACATGGTAGCGATAGAGACGATTGAGTTCGAGAGGGAGATAGAGCGGGGTGAGTGATATGGTGGAGAGATTGAGAGAGGACAGAGGTGGAAGATTGCGAGAGAGGGAGACGGGAAAGGAGAGAAAGAGATTGCGGAAAAGAGAGAGAGAGAGAGAGAGACAGAGAGAGAGAGAAAGAGAGAGAGAGAGAGAGAGAGAGAGAGAGAGAGAGAGAGAGAGAAGAGAGGGAGAGAGGGACGGGTTGGAAAAGGGGGATGCAGGGGAGGTGGCGCGGCGGCGGCGGTGGCGGGTGGGCCCCACGCGCCGCTGTTGCAGTTAGGATAGTAATAAAATAATAATACCGTTCCAATATTAAATTGATGGTCGAATGTTTTAATCGGGATTTTGGTTATAAACGAATAAATAAAAATGTTATAATTGATTAATTAATTAAATAAGAATATTTTGTGATTATTTAGGCATAAATTAGGGATTTAATAATTAGTGTTTATTTAAACATGATTTAGAGATTTATTGGTTCGTTGATAAAAAGAGGTATAATTGTGAATAAATAGGATGTAAAAGCCGTATTATTTTAGAAGGTTTATAATTGCGATTCCGGGTTATTCTGATTAACCGGATCGAGTCAGATTTATTTTAGAGATTTAAAATTTGATTTAAATAAATTAGGATTTGTGAGGTTTATTAAAAGTGGAATTCTTTGATGAAATATAATTTTTTTTTAAAAATGAGATTAATTATTTTGGATTTAAATTGAGTAAAAATGGATTGTTGAATTTTTCATTTTGAGTAAGAATTGAGATTTCCAGATATTAAAAATAGGATATAGTCTCCAGATTTAATTCCTGTGTTCGGAGAAATATTTATTTATCCCGGAATTTATTTCCGTTATTTATTCTGGAGATTTTTATGAGTTATTATATTATTATTAATTATATTATCGGATCGGGAATATTTTATTCTGAAGAATCGCTCACGTATTTCTGGTTTCCATTTTTAGAGAATAATTCTCGAGACGTAAATCGACGCCAAGTTCACGGGTAGAGTATAATTTTTATCTGCATTCATTTGCACTTCGAGATCGAGGCAAGTTCATTCCTACCCTAACTTTTGGAAACTGTGAATTTCTTTTCGTATTATTTAATTCCTTAATTATTTTCGAGATATTATATGTTGAGATTTATCTGTTGCTTCGTATGATGAAATAATTTCTTTTGAGCATTGTTTCTCGTTAAATATTATTATGCTGTTAATTTAGTTTATTGAGAATTATAATCCCTATAAGCGTAGAAATAATTTAGTTGCTATCGGGTCGATCTTATTAATTCGAGACGACTATTATTTTGATTCAGTGAAACTAATCTCATTCGTCTGAGATAGTTAAATTTATTCTTTTCGATTGAATTTATTGTACAAGTTCAATTGTTATTTATTGATTATCTTTTAGTTAGTTCCTCGTTTGAACTAACCGATAGGAGTTTAAAAATTATAATTGTTAGAGATTTTTATTCGTCGATCAAGTGAAAGATATTCTATTTAAACGTTCATCAATGTTGAGTATTATAAATATTGAGAAGTACTATTTGTTCAGTACGACTCCCAATTACTTCAATCTTAAGACTATTCTCATAAATTCGAGATAGTTGATTTTATTGTCAAGGTTTGGCATTTTGTTCGTGTCAACCGATAAATTACTGAGAATTTACATCAGTCCATTGTTCGGATTGGTGGTTAAATCGAGTCATACTGGCAGTCCGCCAGATTTGTAAATATTTTCTGGGAGAATTATTTCAAGTTATTCGTACCCCAAATATTCGGGAATTCTGTATTCTACTGGTCAATTTTGGGCAAGAGGCCCATTATAGAGAAAGAGAGACTCGTGTACCGTTTTACAGACCCGAGAATGATTAGGCACTTTGTTGCCATGGTTGAATTGATAACCATTATGATGCTAGCATTCATACATATATATTATTGCTGATATCGTATTGTAGCCGTGATCGGGCGAAGTGCGGTGTCATTGGAGGCCGGTATTCTTGGTTGGTTAGTTGATCGCCCCACCGAGATACGGAGAGGTGGAAGACCAGTTCATTCTTAAATCATGAGTTATCAGAGTTATATCAAATGAGTTATCGAGTATTCTATTTCGAGATGAGTAATGAGTCTTTTAAGTATTCTGTTTTGAGATGAGTTTTGAGCCTTTCGAGTATGATATTTTCAAGATGAATTTGAGCCAAATCATATTGTGATATCCGATAATAAAATTTTGAGTATTTATTTCGGTAAACCTTATTATATTTATATACCGAGCGAGAAGAGAACTTGCTGAGCACTATAGTTGCTCATTCTTGCTTTACAACATTTTGTTCAGCTGTCAAGACGGAAAGAGGCGAGACGTCCAGCCATGGCTACAGAGGCAAGGGGAAAGCGCAAGGCTATGGCGACAATAATTAGAAGATCCAGATAGAATCTTTATATTTCTACTGTTGTGAACTTTTGTAACATATTATTTCGAGATGTATCAAGTTGGATTGTACTATGTTGTGAAGACGATCTTGGACCTGCGGAGTGGGACATTTTATACTCCGTTGTAATAAAATTTGGTATTGTTATTGCGTTATCATATTGAGACAATGTGACGACCCGGGTCCCCTGTCAGGGTGGATTTGGGGGCGTTACAGTTTTGGTATCAGAGCAATAGTTATATTTTTAGGAAACGTGAGAGCCTAGGAATATGACACGACGTGAGAATTTAGAGATTTAATAAGATGTTGAGATTTTAAGCACTAAGTGCCTTACACCCTTATATATTTATATGCATTTATAGTCGACTAGAACCTGTTTGTGACCGAAACTTTTTGTACCTTTGTAGATGTCTATTTCTAGATCTGTAGCCTTTCGTCCTATTCGAGACAGATCTCCTACACCTTATCCGCACAGATCCCTAGTTCCCAGTTGATTTAAGATAGGGTGCCTAAGTTTCCATTATTGTTAAGATTGGATGTTACCCTGCAGAGAGTTTCCACATTTTGTAGATGTTGTCAATATCTTTACCGGTCAGAGTTGGACTAAGATGAGGTGCGTGCACCAGAGATGGACTTAAAGAGGGATGCAACTATGTGTTCCAAGTTTGAGGCTAAATTCTTAAACGATTTCGTGATCGACATTATTTTTCTAGAGATATAACTTATAGAGGTTGAAATAGTTCTCTGTGTTGATGTGTTTTTCGTACATTCCTTTTTAGAGATTTTCTTCCCTGACGAGTTACCAGGGTCTGCAAGTGTCGCTTTTATTCGAGAATCAATAGTTGTTCCTACGAGCTTACTTTGAGCTAGGAAATCGTTTTTTTTAAATAACTTCCTTACCAATGATTATCGATAAATCTTACCCTTCGAAATGTGCACGGAATTATATTTAGGATAATTGATCGTAATCTTTTTATATTATAAGTTATAATAAAAAAATTTTGCTAATACAATGTAAGAATTATAATAATAATAATAAGATTTCAATTTTATTATATTTAAAAAAAATAGCAAATAATCACGTGAAGAATGTTCTAGAGTAGTGTATAGAAATATGTTCTATTTGTTCACCTTGAATTTTTTTTGGAGAATTGGTCATATTATTTTTTTATTCTAAATTATGATAAAAAAATTGTATTATAATTATAATAGGATTTCAATTTTATTATTTTCTTTAAAAAATAACATAGAATTGTAAGGGAATATGATTCTAGGATGAAACTATTTTATTTATTTAAAGTTGTAATAAAAGAATTATAATTGCAATAGAATTTCTATTTTATTAAAAAACAACGTAGAATTATAGTAAAATAGGATTATAGGGGTGAAATCAAAATACGGTTCGAACCAAAAGTGGTACCGTTAAAGGGGTGTTCCTTGAAAAATCTTTTGGAGAATTGATCGTATTATTTTTGATTCTAAATTATGATTAAAAAAATTGTATTATAATTATAATAAAGTTTCAATTTTATTATTTTCTTTAGAAGATAACATAGAATTATTATGGAATATGATTCTAGGATGAAACTATTTTTTTTATTTAAAGTTTTAATAAAAGAATTATAATTATAATAGAATTTCTATTTTATGAAAAAACATTATTATAGTAGAAATAGGATTATAGGGGTGAAACCAAAGTAGGAGGGAAACCAAAATAGAGGTGAAACCAAAAGTGGTACCGTTAAAAGGGTGTTTCGCTTATTAATAAAAGTTATAGATTATGAAAATATCATAAAAGCATTAGTGAAATAAGGATGAAACTTGGTGTTATTAATTTTTCTTCATATCTATAAAACGGGGTTTTCTTGAAAGCAATTTAAGAGCAAGTCCAACAGCTTCTTAGTGAATTCTTAAAAACTAGCTTTATAGCCCGTGCGAGGCACGGGTATGCTCTAGATGTGCTTAATGACTTCGCGCATATTTGAATATTAGCTTAGTAATGCAATATATGTTGTGTTGTGAGTGCGAGATTTCTCCGTTAGCTATTGCTTAGTGTCAATCTCGAGTATGCATGAATCTGTTACATGTACCTTTTAAGCGATAGTAAATTTTGCAAGGCACGGGCTTGTTAACAAAATTATGTTAATATATATGTATTTGTGTTGCTCTATATTCAACTAGCGTAACAGCCCGTGTTACATATGCGATTGTTTTATTTTTAGGAAATACTTGAGTATACTTGAGTACATGTTTCACAAAAGAATGTAATCTGCCCTGTTCAGTTATTCATGGTATCCACTTTCACCACTGGTGTAAAATATGTTTGAATAAATTATAAACTATTTATCCAAAACTAAACTTGAAGATGATTGAATTTGATGAAAATAACAGCAGGATGCACACTAAAACACCTTTTGTGGTGAGCTAAAAAGGTGATGTGCCATAAGGAATGTCCTAGTAATAAAGTTTTGTCCTTCTGGTCTTTAAATCAGCAGACAGAAAAAAGAACAAGCTTCAGAGAACAGTTTAAGCATACAACAAAATACATACTCAGTACAATAGTATAGATTACAGGTCATATCTTTGCTTATGATAATTTCAGTTAACTGCATAATAAGATACAACAGCAGGAGAAAAGGTTGCAGGAGAAGAGGTTACAATGAGACAAGGCCTGATCAGTTGATATGAATTTGTTCAGATGTTTATAGATATGAAAAATAAATTTCATGTCAAAAGCTTACATATGAGAATATGAAGCTTCTCTGGCTGTGTCGAACATGCATTAGCATTAACAGAAGCTTCTTAACGCCTAACTTTCTTTCCTTAAATGAGAGCGTTGTTCCCAACATTGCGGATACATTTCAGTGAAAAAGAGTGAATGAATTTCCTTATCTCTCCTGCTTAAACTATCGGTATACTTTGGTTGAAGAATGAATGTTTCGGTCTCAAGCAAACAATTCCTATTCCTATTTCAGATGACAATGAGGCAAAGGGTATATCCACTTCCCACTCCATGATTTTCTCTCGACTCAACTCTCAAGTTATAGCTCAGAAAGGGACGTTACCAAGCCATTGAAATGAAACAAGAAACACCAGATCCAGGTTCAATTAGATCATAAGTCGCACATTCTTTGTTACATGCATGCATCAGACCCCTAATCCCTTTCTCTGTCTCTCTCTGCATTTGGATGTTCCAAGGACAAAGATTATTTTTTCCCTTATCCGAGCAACTACTCAAAGCGTTCTCCTTTCAAGTTTCCGTTCAACTTATCCACAGTGTCTACTTCCCTAGCTCCTTGGCCTTCTTCTTTAATCTGTTTAATTTTTCAATTTTTTTTCCTTTTTTGATAATAATCTGGTTTCCTTATTTCAAATGGGCTACTTTATGATAAAAGATCGGCAGAACAGTGGACAACTGCTATAGAAAATAGTAGAGTAATTGGCTTCTGGATTACAAATTTTATGACCTTACTAAGCCATGCTATACTATATTCTTTCCAGACTA
Organism: Saposhnikovia divaricata; assembly: GCA_036435485.1. Taxonomy (NCBI): domain Eukaryota; kingdom Viridiplantae; phylum Streptophyta; class Magnoliopsida; order Apiales; family Apiaceae; genus Saposhnikovia; species Saposhnikovia divaricata. The sequence goes on from CM071599.1 coordinate 214,985,136, forward strand.
CAATCATATACATATCCTTCCGCACAAGCAATCATCAAAACCCTCTTCAAAAGTCCAAGTCGATGGAAATATTCAAGCAAATATGGAAGGACACTGGATTTCTTCCCCTCAGTTCAACTTATAAACCAACAGTTTGAGAACCTCTGAACCCCAAAATTCGAAATTCCATCGAGCTGACTTCAATAGTGGCAGAATTTAGAAGATTAAGAGAGCCAAGAATAAATTTTAATTAGAATAGCATTTACACCGTGTGATATTACTATGTCATATTGTTACTCTTTCCTATAAAAGAACAAGAGTGGTTTGTTTAGAGAAGACAAGTGCAGCAAATTATTATTAAAAAAGAACAGAATTGTATAAAGCACCTTTCATTAAAAATCTTTGAAAAGCTCTGTGAAATCTTCCCCAAGCTTGTCCGATGGTTGGCCAGTCACAATCTTGTAATAACATATACTATTTGTTGCATTAGGAGCCTGCAGAGGATATAAACATATATATAAATATATATATATACCAACATATAAAGTTATATTAAAAAATAATATATAATTAATACTGCAGGCCTCACAGGCTTTGTGATGCTGAGAAATTGAATAAAAAATGCAATAAAAATCATGAATATATTGAATATTGAATGTATGAGGCATAATAGGTTTACATATATAATGATATAAAGTCACAAGAAAACTGTGAACAGATACCTAAAATCGTGAATGCATTTGCCTTATTATTTACTTCCTTACGCTTATCCTTATTGGTGAAAAACTCTTTTATATGCAATAAAGGAAAGAAGAAAGATTTGACACAACAAATTATTAGAGAGAGAGTGTATGACGGATAATAGGTTTGAAAAAATTAAGTTGATCCTGGTTCATTATGACCAGCAGTTACTGGCACATGCTTATTTTTCTTTTTTAAATCATTTCATCTAACTAATAGTAGTTCTTGCTAAAAACAAAAGTAAATTTAAAAATTTGTGCTAAAACAGAATAGGACATATTGTTTGGTGCAAGGAAGAAAAATTCATAAAAGATTAAGTTAAAGCATTGGAAATACCTTAATCTTTTGAGAAATCCACAATCCATTATCTGCAAGTAGCTTGTTCCCTGAAGCATCTTTCTCATTTCCTAGGCTCAGATCTTTATCAAGAATATCCTGGCCAGCTCCCTCAGCTATAACAATAACCATGTGTCCATCTTCTTTAAGTCGTTTCTCCACATATTCAAAAAGTCCACCTTCTCCTTCAAGATAAAATGGTGACTTTGGCATCAAGCATAGATCTACATCTCGGCTGCCAAGAGTGGCATACATAGCAATAAAACTTGCAATAGCATTTATGTAAGATAGAACGAAAGAAATATTATTGGTGTCAAAGAGCAATAATATGAACCAAGCACTTTATCAAGTTCTCCATTCCTTCACTGATAGAGACTGAGCTTTAGCACTGCTGTTTGCCTTTCAAAATCTTTTGTACAAGTAGATAGCTTTCATCATATGTGACTTTGATACAAGGTTAGAAAAACAAAAGAATAGTATAACAAGGTATTTAGTTACCTAAGCAGTCAATTTCCTTTTTTATTATCCCTGTATACCTTTTTTTTCTAATCCAAATGTATACTAAAGTGTGACCTTCAGCTTAAAAAAATTTATCCTGAAAAGCACAAAATGTGGAATGTAAAGTCTTCACATTATTACACAAAATGTACAGCTCTAAAACTAAATCTCTGACAATGAAAAGGCGAAGAAGACAACGCCTTTCTTTCTTAGTAATGGTGACAGAAAGGCAGACTCAAAACAGGTTCTACATGTTATAGGTCTGCAGCTCCTTAGATTGCTTTAAAGAAAAAAAAGTTGATTATGACATTTATAGCTATATTTTACGATAGTAGCAACATGCCACTTACACTTTGTAATCATTAATGTGATTTCTATCATAAAAAATTAAGAAGTGTATATACATGTATATACCAATAATACCAGTACAGTAGAAATAATCTTGGCCATGATTATCCCAACTCATACAAGTTCACTTACCACTGTAACAGCCCATGAGCTTCACTACCCCAACACCGTTCTCGGCACTTTCAGCTTCAACATGTGCAGCATTGATGGCGCATTGAGCCTTCTCAACAGCAGTATCAAAACCAAATGACTTATCAATGACCTGAGCAAAAATGTCGTAACATTACGGAGTATAAAGATGGTTGTTTCTGGACAAATTTATGAGGGCAGGGTCATATTAAAAAGAAAATATATAAGAGGACATAAATCAAATCAGCCACAGATGCAATCTTATATGGAAAACTTGAGCATAATGCCTGAGTTTAACCATATCAAATTCTAAGTAAATATTAGAGAATGACAATACCGGAAAGTCATTATCAATGGTTTTCGGGATTCCTGCAACTGCAACCTTCAGACCACGCCGTCTAACTTCCTTCAATGAGTATCACACTTTCAGAAAAAAGGTAGCACATATACACATGTAAGATTCTAGAAGAAAAACATAAATTGTCCTGCTATGACAATTGTGTCACTTCACAGAGGTAATGAGCACATGAAAATATTTATATGTTCCTATAGTCAACTACGGGTCAGTATTAAACATTGCTGCAAGTTGGTATACATGAGGATACAAATTACAAAATAACCGATTGAGAAAGTAAACTCCATGGAAGTATCCAACGACGTGGAGTAAGACAAGGGCAAGGATGTTGAAGAGGCTAAAAACAGAACGATGTGGTATTCAAGATGAACGTATATTGATGACTTTCAGAAAATTATGAAGCATCGCTTTTCAAACTGAATTACCATCCAATAATCACAATATAATCTTGTGTGGCTCCTTCTCTTCAACCTCATAAAAAGAAGAGCAAAGCTAAATATATAATCAAAATTGATATAATCAAACACCCATCATTCTCCCCTTTTACCATAATCAAAATAACACAACCCATATACAAATAAAATCCATATACATGCTCATACCACATCCTAAACAAGGGTTGTCCATAATTTAACAAATAAAACGACCATTATCAGTACACATATTTACACAAACAAAGATATTATATAGCATATATGTAAATAAAATAAAACATTGAGGAAGGAGAAAGGGAAGAGATTGGAAGTAGTAGATAAGATCGGCGACTGGTCGGAGGAATTTCCCGATTAAACTGTTAAACTGGATAATAGATAGACGATGACAAATTGACAACTTACGGTATAACAAAGCATGGCTGGCAATTTCGTTATTTAGAGTCAAATGAGGTTATATACGTACTTTCACTGCTAATAAACTGGCACCTTTTACCCATTTGTCAGCTTATAATATATAGTAATAGAATAATCAAATAGTATTTTCAATGTGTTGATGCTCAGAATGCAAATAAGTCCAAAAGGGATTATGTGTTCACGGTGTATATCAACTATTTAGCTAAAAAAAGGTATCATTTGCATGTTAATCTCATTTCTAGGATTACTACTTGCATGATTTAGGAGTATAAAAGTATTTACATAAATAGTGACTTTTTTGAACTTGCATATTAGCAAAAGATCGATACGATGAAAGAATTTATACGAGAGACTGGCTCCAAATTGCTTGGGGATCAACCGTGTGATCCAAACACCATGAAACCAAGTGCCTTAAATTTGTGATTCAGTTTTTTGTTTGAGCTGATATTACCAGAATGGGCTGAACCTAAATTTAAAAAATGGAGAGAGCAAACAGAAGAACTTCCCATACCCATATTGTCATAAGAAAGAGATAATGGATCGATGCATTTTCTGTTCCACTATAATTAAATATGTTAATATGTAGGTGGTTAATGTGCATGCAATTTACCGCTCGAGCTTTGAGAGTAAAATCATGTTATTATGTATTTATATTGTTTTGTAACTAAATGGTGCTTGCAACATGTAAATGCTTAGTATGCAAAACATATCTAATAAATTATCTATTCATGATGATTGATGTATGTACCACTAAAAGTAAATAAATTTTAATGTGCTAGTCTCTTTGAACCAATGTTCAAATGAGTGAGTTATGAGTGATAAGTGCATATTTTTGCATATTTTTATTACCTATTTATTTCTTGAACTCGTATTTTAATAATTTATTTTGTTGCATTTCAGGAAATTCGTGAATAAATAAAGAAATGGAAAATAAAGAAATAAAGAGCAAGGAAGGGAAAAAGAGGAAGAAAAAGGACGTAAATGAAAAAAGGAAAAAGAATTAGGAGCTTGGTGAAAAGAGAATCTTTCAAGACACATGGAAGGTGGAGATCATCCCAACACACTAAATAAGTGTATGGCCAAGATCCACTCTACAAAGCTTAAGGGGGGAGGAAACATTTAGATGGCTAGGATTTCTCCACCACACTAAAAGGTGTATGGTGGAGATTAACCCAACACACCCCTTAACCATAATTCTTATAAATACCCCCTCACCCCCTTGTATTTATCAACTTAGATTTTTAGGGTAGCTTTAATTTCTTGTTTTTCTTAGTTTCAAATCTTGTAAACACTTTTTATTTTAATGCAAAAATATCGTTTCCTTTAATTTCTCGTCTTGTTCTTCCGTTTTTGTTGCATAGCTTTCGTTATTTTCGTAAATCCGTTTAGTGGACAAAGTAGCGAAATGCTAACCACTTGGGGTTGAAAGTGACGATTTTTATTTTTAGTGAGTTTGATAATTTAGAGTTAGATTTGATTTTGGTAGTGTTAAATATAGGGTCTTTAATTTTTAGATCTACTTTTGTGTTTGGCTTGTTTATGTCTTTTACTTTTCCAGCAGAAGATAAATTTTTGTTCGGTGAACTCGGTTTAACATCACTCATTTGTTCTACGACTATAACTTTTATATCTTGCTTATCTGTATGTTTCTGTCATTCATTTACTATATTTAGTGGTACCAGCTTTATATCTCCATTCTCTATTTTTCTCATTTTCTTGATTTTTAGTGTCCATGTTTGTTTCCTGGCCTTTGCACCACTACGTTGACCTACTTTGTTTTAAGTCATCATCTGACCCGATTTAGTTTTCTAGCCCGTTTTGCTGGTCGTTGTTTTCAAGTCTTTGTTTGCAATTTCTAGCTAGCCCATTTGCATTTTTTTTATTCTAGTTTCTATATATAAATCATTCGTAATTTTTAGTTTTTAATATCATGTCATCATTTAATATCATCATTACTCTCATTAACATTTAAACATTAATTAGTAGTTGACTTTTACTTTGATTTTGTAATTTTTTTTTGATTTACCCGAAGTGTAATTCTTTTCTTTTTGTGTAGCCTATCCAATGTCAACCCTGGCCCATACCAATTTCTAATTCATTTTTAGTATGTTCTTATTTGTCTGGTCTGTTAGTTTAATTTCTGGCCCATCACTACTTTAACTAGCCCGACCCGAAATCATCATTATTCACTTTTCTCTAGTTACTCTTTTATTTTTGTACATACGTTAAATAGGCTCCTCACTTGTCTAATTTTTTTTTATTATATAATCATTATTAGTAAGTTTAATTAGTAATTAATTAATTAATCCAAGATACCAACTAATTTTTTTTGTTTAGCGTTAGATGACATTTCATGCTATTTATATAAAAGTTGTTGAGCGTAGTCTTTTTTTATTTATTTAGTTTGCTTTTGTATTATTTAGCAAAAATCTAAATTTTCCAAAATCAATTGTTCTAATTCGATTAAGTTAGAAATTAAGGAAATGCGAAAATGTTAGTCTTCGTGGATCGATACCTAAAATAATTCAACGATTGAGTCGTGCGCTTGCGATTAAAATTGTCATTTATTTTAGCACAACAATGAGCATATAAGAATTTATATTAGTAGTGACTGTCCGATCATTCACAACCAATTTGTGCATTTTGACCCGGATTAAGAGATATGCGTAAGATATAAATTAATACACAAATTATAGTATCTATCTTTTAAATCCAAATAACTTGTTTTTATTATAAAATAAAAAAAATGCTACATGACTATGTAATATTTAAAATATTCTCAAAGTTTTATAATATAATCGAAACTAATATTTATCATAGTGATAAGGAATCTCATTTCTAAGTTAAAGGCCAAGGATTAAATTTCCATTGGAAATTTTTTTTATCATTGATATAATATAGGAGGGGTAATTTAGTAATTTCATGATAATTAAATTGTCTCACGATATATTAATAATGAGTTTTTTAATATATCCAAAATTGATGTCTAGTATAGTGGTTAGGAATCTTTTTTACAAGTTAGAGATCAAGAGTTCAATTCTCTATAGGATGAATTTTTTTGTCATTAATATAATATACGAGGGTTGTCTCATGATATATTAATAATGAGTTTTATAATATGTTCAAAACTCATGTGTAGCATAGTGGTAAGCATTCTAACTTACAAGTTTGAGGTCAAGGGTTCAATTCTCCCTAGAATAATGGTTTCTAGTGATTTAAGAACCTTGTTTTGTACATCAACTCCAACAACATTCCCTATATTCACTCCTTAGTATTATTTTAATGATAAATTTGAAATCAATTAAAGAATGTGATATGGACAAATATTGAAAAATGGAGGGAAAGAAATTTTTTATTAATAGAAATTAAGTTAAGGATGGCTAGTGATTCCCCAAAAGTAGGGAACAGCTAATGGTCCTTAATATTTTAGGGGGAACCAGTAGGACATTGTTAGAGTGATTCCTTAAATATTGATTTAGGAAGCAATATAGGGAAGATGTTGGATTTGCTATAAGAACTTAAAATAGCTGATAGATGTACGACAATAAAAAATTGTTATTTTTACAAAACAATAATTTATTATTATATATATTACTAGCTTATAACAATTCGAAACTGCATGCGCAGTTTGGAGCTGAATTGGAGAGGTATAATGGAAACCGGGCTTTCAACGAACTTTCGAAGGGGTGTTGGCCGGTACACGAAAAATTAAAAAAAATTGAGGCTGATAATTTTGTCAATGTTTTTATAGTGTAATACACAATTCTCTTTTAATATTTATAATTATATTATCATTCAAATTTTTTTTAATATTTATTTTTGTTATAAAAAAAATTAATATTTTATTGAAGAAATAAATAACTCTAAAATTTGAAAAACTTATAGAAAAAATAACAAATTTGAGCATAAATTTAGTAAAAATTATTATTATTACTAGTATTATTATTTTTTGACTAAAATATGGGAAAATTAGCTCCTACTTCATGTATTAAAAATACTTTCTCAGAAAAGATACACCATCATTTTAGAGAACTAGCTTAAAACCAGTGCGATGCATGGATTTTTTTTAATATTATATAAATTTTTTTATTAGTTTAAATTAATTTTTTTAAAACATGAATTTCGGAGGCTTAAATTTTTATATGAGATGATTTGATAATAATTATATAAATATTATCTGTGATATTTTAGAAAAGGAGGGATTTTAGTTAGAAAATATAGAAAAGATGATAGGTTTTACTTGAAAAAGATAATCGGTTAATTATTAGTATTATAATATTAATATTTTTTTTATTAAATAGAAACTCCCGTGATATAATTGGAAAAAGAGAGGTTTTAGTAAAAGAAAAGGAAAAAAGGTAACGTGTATTGGCTGAAAAAGGTAACCGCCCATGATATAATTGGAAAAAGAGATATTTTAGTTAGAGAAAATAGAAAAGGTAACGTGTTTTGGTTGAAAAATGTAATTGATTAGTTAATATTAATTATAATGTAATTGTGTTATTTTTTTAAACAAAATTATTTGTAGTGTTTTTAAAAAAGGAGAAATTTTATTTATAAAATATAAAAAATATTGTATTTTCAGGTTATTGAAAAATAGAAAAGGTAATATGTTTAACCTGAAAAAAGAAATTGCTTAATAATGGAGAAATTTTAGTTAGATAAAATATAAAAGATATTATATTTTACATAAAAAGGAAATTATTTATTTACTGAAAAATAGAAAAGATAATATGTTTAACCTGAAAAAGGAAATTGATTAATTAGTAGGATGGATTTTATTTGAATAAAGGTAAATAAGTAAAATCAACAGGTACCGTACCGACCGACCGAACAACCAACCAACCAAATTTTTAATGTTTCGGATTTTGTATAACAGTATAGATAGTAAACGCACGGTTCAATTTTTAATACTTATAATTATAGAACAAAGTTCAGTGGAGACCATGTTTTTTGTGGAGTCTTGGAGTCCATTTTTGTTCTGCATACATTCGTCCACATTTAACAATGTTTTACCAATGCAAAAACGTTTTCCTACTGAACATGAACGTAAATTGTTCCGAAACATCTCTTAAATTGATGTAAAATATTTAAATCGCTTTGTTCTTGAACAGTAGGTTCTGCAAAATAAAATTTGTTCTGCAAATTCAATATTTTGTCGTTGCGAGCAATATAATGTATATTTGTGATAGATTTCGACAATATTGTTGAAAAAACTCTAACTAATCTTGGTGATGACCGTAGAAAATTGTTAAATGTAATGTAAAATGCTGATGAATGTGTGCAAGACAAAGGTGGACTATAGGACTCCACAAAAAACATGATCTCCACTGAACCCAATTCATATATTAAATTTTTTAATACTTATATGTTATTAATTTACATATCAAATAGTTGTTAAAAAGTTGATATATATAAGATTTTGCACGTTCAATTCAATATTTATGCTCTATCTTAAATTCTTAAAATTGATTTGCATGATTTTATAGCCCACTCAAAATTAAGAAAATAATTTTTAATTTAGTGATTGTTAATTAAAACTACGTAAAAACAAAAGATAGAAGAAATTGATGATTTTCACGTTAAAAGTTCTATTCGATTTATAAAATCTACTTATATATCATTTTGATTATCAAAATACCCTTCTTATTATTTGAATATAGTTCTACTAACAACCATATACGATTTTAATAATAAGTGTAAAAAAGATTTTGTCCAAAATTTTAATAGTTGGTAGTCTGATGTCAATACGACAAAATAAATAATAATCGTTAGATTATAAAATAAATAGATGAAAAACGTTTGATCTAGCATAAAACATATTTTTTTTAACATGTAAACTAAAAAGTGTATTTATATTGAAATAAAAAAAAAGTGTATGTTAATGATTTAAATTATATATTATTTGATTTTCTACATTGAATAGGATTATCAATGTAGGTCTTCTACACTGAATATGATTAATATAATAATTCGTAATTATATTTCTCTTTAGATTCTGAATGTTTCAAGTTTGATAATAAATGTTAAATCATCAATAAATTAAAGATAATTTTAAGAGTTTCACGTGGGCTGTAAAATCATCAAAATCTGATTTCTAGATCTTGATATAGAGTCCAAATATTAAATATAAACTTTTTTTTAAATATTAATAAAAATTAAATTAAATTCAATTATATCCTTTCTTGTTTATATCTTTTCATATTATAATTTCCTTTTTTAAAATTCAATTTAATGCAATTTTTTTAATTATATGTCTTTTAAATTATAATTTTCTTTTTAATATGATAAAAGTTTGATCATCTATTTTTAAAAATATTAAATTCGACGGCTGAAATTATTTTGGTGGTACACAAAAATTATGTATAAGATCAATTTACACTTTTTATATATAAGGATATAATATTCGTTTAAGATTATAATTTTCTTTTTAAAATTCAGTTCTAAGACAATAGTTAAAATTCAGTTCTAAGACAATAGTTTTAATTATATCTTTATATGATTGAGATCCATTTTATGTTTATTATATATAATATAAGGATATAATAAGGATATAAAAAATTATCGAATTAGGTATGAATCAAATTCGAGTCGAAAACACGTAAAATTTAGATTAATTCGATAAATTCATTGAATATTTTATTTTGTTGGAACTTGCACTCAATTTCTTTTTGAATCAAGTTTAAATACCAGTTCCATTTATTTATAAATTTTTATATGTTATGGATATGTGATCCTTACATTTATATTTTAATTTCGAACTAATTTTATACAATTTTTGAAATTTTGTGTAGTCCAGGTGCCCTATGATAAATTTGTAATAGTACATAGACATATTAATAAGGTACCAAAACTTAATAATGAAGGGTAATTTAATAAGGGTAATTTAGTAAAATCACTTAGTACCAAAAAACTAGTACCAAAATTTTCAATGTTTCGGAATTTATATAATAGTATAGAATACTATTATATAAAAGCCGAAATAGGTATATATTAACTTAGTACCAAAAAATAGGTGCCAAAATCGGATATATATTAATGATTGTAATATTAGTAGGTGTTTATAAAAGATAATATATTTAATTAAAAGTAAATGTGAAAAAAGGCAATCGACTACTTACCATTAATTATATTATGTTATTATTCATTTTAGGTGTTTTAATAGTACAGATATCATATATATTTTTCTTTATAATGAAGGGTAAATAAGTAAATTCGCTTAATACAAAAAAACAGGTACCCAAACTTTCGATGTTTCGGAATTTATATAATAGTATAGATTTATATTACTAGCTTAAAGCCCGTGCGATGCACGGATTTTTTTATTTTAATATTATATAAATTTTTTCATTTATTTAAATTAATTTTTTAAAAGATGAATTTTGGAGGCTTACATTATTATATGAGATGATTTGATAATAATTATACAAATGTTATCCGTGATATTTGTAAAAATGGAAGGATTTTAGTTAGAAAATATAGAAAAGATGTTAGGTTTTAGTTAAAAAAAGGTAATCGATGAATTATTGGTAATTATACAATTATTATTTTTATTAAATAGAGTACAGGTGATATGATTAAAAAAAGATAGGATTTAGCTAGAGAAAATTAAAAAGGAAACATGTTATAGGTGAAAAAATAATTGATTAGTTTATAGCAATTATAATTTAATTACCTTATTTACTAAATACAATTGCACGAAATATTTTTAGAAAATGAGAAATTGAAAAGGAAAAAGGTGTCGTGAAAGGTAAGAGAGATGTTAATTAGAGAAAAAAGAAAAGGGAACGTGTTTTGGGTGAAAAAGGTAATTGATTAGTTAATAGTAATTATAATATAATTATGTTATTTTATTAAACAAAACTGCTCGTACTATTTTTAAAAAAAGAGATATTTTAGTTAAATAAAATGTGAAAGATATTCTATTTTACTTGAAAAAGGAAATTTTTTTGTTATTGAAAAATAGAAAAGGTAATATGTCTAACTTGAAAAAGGAAATTGATTAATAAAGGAGAAATTTTAGTTAGATAAAATATAAAGGGATTGTTATTCCCAGATTACACACTTGTATAATTGTAGAAGGGGGGGTTGAATACAATTCTTGATATTTATAAATTTCTGATAAGAACTTCAGAAACTTATGAAGAGATAATTGCAATGTAAGAATTATACACAAACACATATAAAATCAGGTGGTTAAAATGCACCACCTGAAGCTTTTATTTGAAGAAAACTCTGTGATACAAAATGTACACAGCTGCCGTTTTACAACTCTTTGCTTCTAAAGATATTCAAGAAACCCTAAGCAAATATGTCTGTTTTCTTAACCTACAAAGAGTTGCTACACTTGGTTATATATCCCAAGTTTTACAAGTACTACTGGAATAAGATAATACTAATCTAATTCTAGTTGACTTGCTACTACACTCCAAATACATATGTAGCCGAAAGGTTGTCCTTGTGTTCAGACATGTCTCCTGCACCTTTCTTGTATTCATAGTGTAAATGGAATGCTTCTTTCTTCTGTGTTTCCAAAGTATGGCTGCCATACTGCTTTTTGTATCTACTATAAACTCATGTGATCTGTCAGTCAAACATGTCCTTATCAACTGCTAATCTCCAGCTAATCATAGAAAACAGTGTCAATGATTATCCGTTGATGATGTATACTGACATCCGTTGATGATGTATAGAGCAGTATCCGTTGATATTGGGACTTGAGCTGTATCCGTTGATAGAGTGAATTTGAGTTGTATCCGTTGATAGAGTTTAGTCTTCATCCGTTGATACACTTTCACTTAGACAGAATTACATAGCATAGCTTATTTACAATTGGCTACCCTATTCTGCCTATCCGTTGATAGTCAACATGACTGTGGATAAAAACATTATCAACTGATAACATAGAGATACTGCAGTGTGCTACAAAACCTCATCCGTTGATGAGCTACCTGTCAACGGATAGAGTTATAAATCCTCATCCGTTGATAGCTACAAAACCTTAAACAATTTGATTGATTGTGAAGTTATCATCAAGTACAACATATTCCTAACAATCTCCCCCAATTTATACTTGATGGCAATAAAGCATAAATTCAGGACCTTGATGATAACAAAACATTCCTAAAGATATATAAAGAACAATACATAAATTGTATTAAGCTACAATAATTGAAAAACTGAAAGTTTGAGAAATTTACAGAGAAGTGCTCCTCTAGACTGAGCAGATTAGGACTGTTTCTTTCCTCTCGTTGGCATCACCCTTGATTTTCCTTCCTTGGCAGAGTTGGACTCAATCTGTATTTGGAGTTGCCTATAGAAGGCATCTTCTTCATCTACCTTTGGATTTAGCTTCTGTTGTAGCCATCTCAGGTATTGAGAACTAGCCTTTGGCAGTTGGTCTTCTAACCTGAAGAATCTCCTGTTACCATCTTCATCCCTGAACTCCATCATCCAGAAAGGTTGGAGGTGGATTTTCTGTCCATTGTATGGGATCTTCATTTTCCTTGGTAGACTTGATGGTGAGTTCCAATCCCTCCTTATTTGTTCTATTTTGTCCAGTATCTCCCCTTTTGCTATCTTGGAGAACCCTGTGTATCTCTTGATTGCAGAGAACACTTTGGTTAAGGTATGATAATTTTCTCCAAGAACCCTTTGTAGTGGCCATGTCCTTTCCGTTCCTCCCTTGTATACAAAGATCAATCTTTCAGGCAAATGTTTATATTTGTCAATTCCTCTTACTTCTGACAATTCATCCAGATAAAGATTCATGTCAGAGTATTCTTCAATATCTGCCTGATAGATAAAATCATCCTTGTTTTCCAAGATTGGCTGCCTGACAATTGCAGGTACCCTAGCAACTTGAATTGGTTCCTTTGAAGGTTGCTTCCTTGGTTTCCTTTTCTTCTGTGTAGGCTTCTGTTGAGGCTTCAGCAAGAATGAAGGAACCTCAATGGAGTCAAGATTCATTGGTTCCTCTTTAGGTACTATAGGCTCACCATGGAAATTTACATCTGGGTTGAATACTTTCACATCAATAGGTTGTGATGAACCAACTGTCTCTTTGTTTTCAGTTTCTGGAGAGACAGGCCTCCTTGCATGTGATTTTAATCTCTTGGATTTGGGGACTGATTTCCCTTTCTTTTTGAATTTGGGGACTTCCTCAGGTTCCCTCAATTCATCCTCTACCTCATCCAATAACTCTTGAGCCAGCCTTGCTTGCTTCTCATCTGAGTTTTCATATAGATATTCAGTGCTTGGTTGAGATTCTCTTAGCAGCCTTGAAGTTTCTTCTCTCTTAGCTTCAACAAATCTAGGATGGCTGTTGGATATGTTTAGAACTTTTCCATTCCTTATGATTACAGCCATCCATTCTCTTACACAACTGTTAGCCTTCTCCTTGAATTCCTTGATTGCCTTACCCATCAACTTCTCTTCATCATCCTTGGGAAATGGAAAGTCCAGTTGTAACTTGTTCTTCCCATTTGCTTTTGGTGGTGAGAAGGGTCTTGATTTGATGTAGGGTTCAAATTCCTTAACATGAGAAGGCTCAGCATCATAGAATGTAGGAGCCACAATTGCTGGAGTGAGCACCTTCAGAATTGTTGTAGATATTGTTGGAGCTGAGGTTTGGCTAGAGAACAGATTTGATGCAATAGATTGATTGATCAATCTTTCTGTCCTCATTATCCTTTCATAGTTTTCTTCTTTCATCTTTTGGAGAGCTTCAATTTTGGCTAGCTTTTCTTCTTCTGTCAAGTTTGAAAGATCAAACTCTCCATATAGAGGTTTGGATTTGCTGGGGGAAGCTGTGACAATGAATTCTTGTGGATTGACCACTATGGTAGGCTGCTGCTCCCCCTCACTTGCTGCTTCCCTTCTTTCAGAAATTAAGATTTGACTTGAAGTTGCCACAGCCTCTTTTACTTTCTCCCCCTTTTTGTTAGCATCAAGGGTTTGACTAGAAGTTGGGGCTGCAACTAACCTTTCTAGCAGTTGGGTTTGCAGTTTTTGATGTTGAAGAAATTGCTCCATCTGGGATTCCATCTTTTCCACTCTTGAAGTGAGAAGTTGCACAGATTTAGCCAGGTTGTCTTCTTTGAGAAACCTTTGTTGCAACACCCTCTGAGTGGCTGTAGGAGCTAGTTGCTCTAGCTTGGAATCCACAGAGATTTTCACATCCTTGATTTCTTGTTTGACCTCCTCTAAATTGGATCTCTGAATCACCATTTGCATCTTTTGTAACTTTAGGGAGTCAATTGCCTGTTGAAGAACAACCTTTCTCTGTGGATCTGCTTCTGGGTGCTCAGCCAGGGCAGATTTATATTGCCTTATGATTTCCATATCAAGTTGGTGATAGGTGTAGTTTTGAGCAAATGCAAAATCATGAATACTGCTACCACCTTCATCTTCAGAGCTCTGGCTGTCTTCATCTTCAGAATTGTCAAATTCATCACTCTCAGCAGTGGTTGGCAGAGCTGCTATAGATTCCTTAGCTCTAAGTAGAGATTGTGAGGTGTGCACTAGGTGCAGTGCCTCCTCTGCTTCCACATTGCCCTGTTGTGCCAGAATTTGATAGGCAGGAACAGGGTGAGTAAAGGTTTCAGCATCCAGAGAAATGGAGTCAATCATGGACTGATATTCTCTTTGAAATTCCATTTCCTTGGATGCATCCTCAACCCCCATTGACTCACTAGCAATGGCTGCTTCTTCCATCCTTATCTCTCCTGTAGTCCCTTCTCTCACCTCATCTCTCTTTTCTTGCATCAAGGGCTCCCCTTGGCTCACACCTCTCACACCCTCACCTTCACCTACTAAGGTGGTACTCTCCAACTCTCCTTTTGCCTGACCGGAAGAAATGGCCAGCCTCTCATTATTTATCTCTCCTTTTGCCTGCTCACAAGGCAGCCTCTCACTCCCTTCCCTCAAACCTAAAAGTGTTTCAACTACTGAGAACTCCTCTACACTTGACACTGGAATGTCAGATATAGCAGTGGTAGAGTGAGTTATCAACGGATAAGGAATATCCGTTGATGAAGTAGTTATAGCTGTCAACGGATGGCTAGATAGAGGCGCATCCGTTGATGGAGAAACACTTGTCAACGGA
The DNA here is from genome assembly GCA_036435485.1 of Saposhnikovia divaricata. NCBI lineage: Eukaryota > Viridiplantae > Streptophyta > Magnoliopsida > Apiales > Apiaceae > Saposhnikovia > Saposhnikovia divaricata. Next base: position 215,000,476 of record CM071599.1, read on the forward strand.
TGAAGGATATCCGTTGAGGAAGGAATAATTATATCCGTTGAAGAGAAAACCAACACTGAATCTGTGGAGATTGATTTTAAGTTCGAGGCCACAGTCTGTGTTGAGAATTCTGGAAGGGAAGATTGATGGTCCAACAAATCATCTAAAAGATGATGACCACCAATTATAGAGTGGGGCTTCTCCAAGAATCTTAAAGATGGAGAATCAGGAATTGATGTAGATATCATATCCACATCCAGAGAAGGAGTTGGTGATGGTGGATTGTAATGTGTATCGATTTGAAGATTAAGATCAAGGGGCTGTGACTCCACATTTATTGAAGTCACATCAAACTGAGTTTGAGAAGGTACAGTTTCCTGTACAGTGTGTGTGCCCTGTGATTCCCCTGTGGTTTTAGATTTCACTCTTCTTCCATAGGTTTTTGAGATTGGGCTATATGTGTCCCTAACCCTCTTGTGCAGTGTTCCTTGTGGGGAACTTGATTCAGTAGTCACACTCTTTTGGGAGAGTGTGACTAGAATTTGGCCTGTAGTTACATTAGCAGTCTTTTGAGAGACTGAAATGGTGGTTGCACTCATCTCTCCTTCCTTATCCTTAGGGCTTCTTTGATGTTCACCCTGTCCCTCACCACTCACTACCACCTTCACACTCCCCTCAAGAGGTTTGGTAGTTTTTACAACAGGTGTCTTTTGAGAGACACTTGAGGTTTGCCTTTTAGAATGTGGTTTTGGAACTTTGGATTTGGTCACTTTGGTAGGAGCCTGTTTGGTCACAACTACAGACTCCATTGTGACACTAGAAGGTAAAGAAATTTGGGGGTTGGAGATAGAGGTTTCAAAGTTAGAGATAGTTACCTGAACAATTGGTAGATATACCAACTGTACTCCTGCATTGAGGTTCATTCGAATCAGGTCACTTAAGACTCTCTTCTCCTGAACAAAACATTGGAACTTGCTATCCGGGTTAGCAATGGATAGCTTATTCTCAGACACATGCAGTGCTAAGAGCATTAAAAATCTAGCAAAGTAGATATTCTTGCTCCTAGTTTCCTTTTTACCCAACTTTGCAGCTATCTCATACAAAACTAATGTGCCAAAATTATAGAATTTATCATTTAAAAGCATACACATCATTGTTAGCATGGACAGGGTAACAGCATCAAAATTGCTAATTTTTCCTGAAAAAGTTTTAATGAAGGCATCACAGAAGTAGCTCCATTCTTTAACCATTCCTTTTCTAGCAATTTTCCCTAAGTTTTCAGTACTAAGGGCATAATTAATAGAATTAAGCATGGCAACAATTTCAGCATCAGTAGGTACTTTCAGACAGTTATTCTCAGGCAATTTTAAACAAGCAGTTATTACATCAGAATTAACCACATAGTTTTTACCCTTTAAAGAAAAAGCAATTGTACCGTCTGTGCCATTGTACTCAGCAGATGTCCACATTTCTTCAATTACCTCGTGGATTAAGGGAGTGGTAGCCGTCATAGCATATGACAGTTTGCATTTCTTCACGAAACTCATCAAAGTGTGGTAAGCTTCTGGAGCATTCACTGTGTCAACAAAGGCCGCGAAATTGTTCTTCTCATAGGTAAACCCAGTGGAGGACATCATCTTAACAATAGGCGCCATTGAAGTGATTGAACTTTGGTTACAGAGAGTTTTAGGGAAGAAGATGCAGTTAACTTTTGATATGCTTGAAAATGAATAAAAGTGAGATGTGAGAGTACAAGTCCGCCTTTTATATTTTTCAAGAATTAAAAATGAAATAATTAAAAGTAATTACTCCATTGGTCAAAAGTAACTGTCAGATAGTAAAGAAAAAGAGAATAAGTACAGCCATGATTAGATATACACGGTTACCAACGGAAAAGAAAAAAAATGTATATCAACGGATATAGAATGAACGGTTGAGATACAGTTTATCCGTTGATGACGTGGATAGCCTGTTACCCGTTGACATGCAAAAATCTAGTAATGTGTTTATACTATCAACGGATAAAAGGATATCCGTTGATAAGCTAATTTTGCCTTAGGCAAAATTTCTGCAGAAAATTTTTCTGAAAGTTTTCACTTTCAGGTAAATCAAAACGCATTTCCAGCTTCAAATCATTGAAATCAAATATCACTAGGAATTATGACAAATTAAGCATACCTAGCTCACCTACCAATCTTGTGAATGTGGATTCATCAAGAGGCTTGGTGAAGATATCTGCAAGCTGCATTTCACTTGGCACAAAGTGCATTTCTACTGTACCATTCATCACATGTTCTCTAATGAAGTGGTATTTGATGTCAATGTGCTTGGTTCTCGAATGTTGCACTGGATTCCCTGTGATGGCAATAGCACTTGTGTTGTCACAGAAAATTGGAATCTTCTCAACTTTTAGACCATAGTCAATGAGTTGGTTTCTCATCCATAGAATCTGTGCACAACAGCTTCCAGCCGCAATGTACTCAGCTTCAGCTGTAGAAGTGGAGACTGAGTTTTGTTTCTTACTGAACCATGACACAAGCCTGTTTCCTAGAAATTGACAGGAACCTATAGTACTTTTTCTATCAACTCTGCAACCTGCATAATCTGCATCTGAATAGCCAGTTAGATCAAAACCAGATTCTCTTGGGTACCAAATGCCAAGGTTTGGTGTTCCCTTGAGATACCTGAAAATTCTTTTAATAGCTATTAAGTGAGACTCTCTAGGATCAGCTTGAAATCTAGCACAAAGACAGGTAGAAAACATTATATCAGGTCTACTAGCTGTTAGGTATAAAAGTGAACCTACCATGCCTCTATAACTTGAGATGTCCACAGACTTTTCCTTAGTATTCAACTCAAGCTTAGTTGCAGTGGCCATAGGTGTTTTAGCAGATGTACAATCCATTAAGTCAAATTTCTTTAAGAGATCATAAATATATTTTGTTTGACTTATGAAAATGCCCTCATTAACTTGCTTTACTTGTAGGCCAAGAAAGTAAGTTAATTCACCCATCATACTCATTTCATACCTACTTTGCATAAGTTTGGCAAACTTTTTGCAAAGCTTCTCATCTGTAGACCCAAAAATAATATCATCTACATAGATTTGAACAAGTATTGAAGAGCCATTAATATCCCTATGAAATAAGGTTTTATCTACTGTACCTCTAGTGAAGTGGTTCTCCAAAAGAAATTGAGATAAAGTGTCATACCAGGCTCTTGGTGCTTGCTTCAAACCATAAAGTGCTTTCATGAGAAGATATACATATTCTGGAAATTCTGGATCCTCAAAACCAGGAGGTTGATGGACATAGACCTCTTCTTCCAGTTCCCCATTTAGAAAGGCACTTTTGACATCCATCTGATAGACTTTGAAATTGGCATGTGCTGCATAGGCTAGAAAGATTCTTATTGCCTCAAGTCTTGCTACTGGAGCAAAAGTTTCATCAAAATCTATTCCTTCTTCTTGAGAATAGCCCTTTGCCACTAATCTAGCTTTATTCCTCACAATTATGCCATTTTCATCTGTCTTATTCTTGAGAACCCATTTAGTACCTATGACACTTCTATCATCAGGTTTGGGCACAAGCTTCCATACTTTATTCCTTTCAAATTGATTTAGCTCTTCTTGCATTGCTAACACCCAATCTGGATCTAGAAGGGCATCTTCCACTTTCTTAGGTTCCTCTTGAGATAGGAAGCTACTGTATAGACATTCAGCTTGAGTGGCCCTTCTAGTTTGGACTCTTGAATTTGATTCACCAATGATTAACTCAAATGGATGATTTCTAGTCCATTTTCTTGCAGGTGGAAGATTTGATCTTGATGAGGTTGCTTCATTTCCATGATCATGTTGATTTAGCATTGAACTTTGACCATGAGAAACTCCCCCTGAGTTTGTTGTCCTTGCTGAGTTATGAAGTTGACTGTCAATGGATGCATCATTTTGCCTGTCGACGGATGCTTGAGAATTTCTATCAACGGATGCATCTCTAATAGTGTCAACGGATGTTGCAGAATGACTGTCAACGGATGCTCCAGAATGACTATCAACAGATGCTTCATTTACAGTGTAAGCATCACTTCTAGTTGGTGTAACAGCTCTAGGTGGATCTCTGTGGTCATGATCTTCATTCTCCTCATCATCATCATAGTACATTCTTCCTTCACCTTCATTCTCAAATTCCAACTTTTCATGGTAGCCTTCATCATTTAGGCCTAGAATCTTTTGATCATCAAACACAACATGTACAGACTCCATAACAATGTTGGTTCTTAGATTGTAGACCTTGTAGGCTTTCCCTGCTGCATATCCAACGAAAATAGCTTCATCTGCCTTTGCTTCAAATTTGCCTAAATTATCTCCATGATTCCTTAGCACAAAACACTTACATCCAAAGACATGTAGAAAAGCTAAAGTTGGTTTCTTGTTGGTTAATAACTGATAAGGAGTCATTCCTCTAGCTTGATTGACCAAGGAAATATTCTGAGTAAAGCATGCAGTGTTGACAGCTTCAGCCCAGAAATATGTTGGTAATCTTGATTCACTTAACATTGTTCTAGCTGCTTCAATGAGAGTTCTGTTTTTCCTTTCAACAACCCCATTTTGTTGAGGTGTTCTGGCAGCAGAAAACTCATGGACAATTCCATTCTCTTCACAGAAAATCTTCATTGTGGAATTTTTGAATTCAGTACCATTGTCACTTCTGATCCTTTGAACTCTGTCTTCAGAACCATTGTTTAGCATTCTGAGGTGATTGATAATGATTTCACTTGCACAATCCTTGGAGTGCAGGAAGAAAGTCCATGTGAACTTAGAAAAATCATCTACAATCACCAGACAGTATTTCTTCTTTGAAATAGACATGACATTTACTGGACCAAATAAATCCATATGCAGCAATTGAAGAGGCTTAACAATGGATGACTCTGTCTTGCTTTTGAAAGATGATTTCTTTTGTTTCCCTAATTGGCAGGCATCACATAGCCCATCTTTGACAAACTCCAAATGAGGGATTCCTCTAGCAAGATCCTTTCTTACCAAATCATTCATAACTTTAAAATTCAAATGTGACAGCTTCTTATGCCATAGCCAACCCTCATCCTTACTTGCTTTGCTGAAGAGACAAGTAATGGATTCTGAGCATGCTGAATTGAAGTCAGCTATGTAAACATTTCCTTTTCTAAAGCCTGTCAATACCACATTGTTGTCTTCCTTGGCAGAAACAACACAGGCTTCTTTTGTGAACTTTACTTCATAGTCTTTGTCACAAATCTGACTGATGCTCAGCAAATTGTGCTTTAAACCTTCAACTAAAGCCACTTCTTCAATGATGACATTGTCTTTTGAAATCAGGCCATATCCCTTAGTATATCCTTTGCTGTCATCTCCAAAGGTAATTCTAGGGCCAGCTCCTTCCTTGAACTCTGTGAGCAGGGTTGAATCTCCTGTCATGTGCCTAGAACATCCACTGTCTAGGTACCATAGATTCCTTCTGTTTCCCTGCACACATTTCAAAAACAAATCAAGTTGATTTTGGTACCCAAGCTTCCTTGGGTCCTTTCTTGTTAGCCTTTGACTTTGCACTCTTAGCATTCTTCATCTTAGGTGTAGATGCTTGAGTAATGGGGTTTGACAAATGCTCATTTGCATGAATATTGGATGCATGCATGTGTGGAAAATTGGCATACATATTATTCATGTTAGGTAGGTTCCATGACATTTGTGGCACATTCATAGATTGAAAGTATGGATTAGACACATATGGCATGTTCACATATGGATTTGAAAAACTAGCATTTTGATACAAACCAGGCATTGCAGGCATACATGGCATTGGTTGAGGTATATGAACAGGAGCCTTGTTAACAATCTTGCAATTAGAAGATAAATGATTGACACTATTACAATTACTACAAGTTTTCCTAGGAGCAAACTTGTCAGGAGAGTAATTGTTTTTCTTGTTGATGCCTATCTTACCATTTCTGTTCTTTTTCTTTTTGCCCTCAATTTCTACCTTTTCATTGTCTGATTTACCAACAGCCTTTATGTTGTGTAAATCACCTGTCTTAGTCTTCCCACTGGATTTGGTTTTGCTGCACTCACCACTAACAAAATTCTTGTTTACTGGACCATACTTAATGTCCAGTTTCCTAAGTTCCTTCTTACCAACAGACTTTTTGTTAGTCGACGGATACCTCTCATCCGTTGACGGTTCATCTGTCAACGGATGATCACTATCCGTTGATTCACAAATAGTCTCTAGATCCTCAAGGCCAGGTTCTAGCTCCTTTTTCTTTTGAGTCCAGGTATCCTTTACAAAAGATTCTATTCCCTGAACTTCTATTATGTTTTGAGAAACATTCCTACTACTTTGAAATTTAGCAATTATCCCTTGTTCTTTTTCAAGCTGGTCTTTTAAAATCAGTTCTCTTTTTAACACAGCTTCAAGTTCACTTTTAGCATTATTGCAATCAACTCTCATTTTCTCAAATTCTAGAAATTGAGATTCTAGAGCAGCATTTCTATCACTTAAAAACAGATTAGACTCTTTAATTCTATTGTTCTCTTTAGTAAGTGATTTAAGAGTAACACTTAAGTGATATAGTTCAGTAGACATTTCATCTATAACACTATTGCATTCCTCTTTTGTGAGCTCAGAGAGATTAGTGGAAAATACCTGATTGCTAGCTGAACTTGCTTCCTGCTCTCCAGAATCAGCCATTAAAGCAAGGTTGACTAACTCAGCATCATCATCAGAATGATTGTCATCAACAGCCCAGTCATACTCTTGGGTCAAGAATGCCTTTCCTTTCTGCCTGAGAAGATCAAAATATTTCTTCTTATAGTCAACAACCTCAGTTGGCTTTCCCTTGTTCTCAGATCTAGGTTTCCTGCATTCACTTATCATATGACCAGCAATCCCACAATTGTAGCATTTAATTTTGGATTTATCCACATAGTTGTTTGTGGAAAAATCCTTGTTAAATGGCTTGGCCATCCCAGAGTTTCTCTTGAATTTCAGCTTAGAGAATCTCCTAGATAGAAAAGCTAAGTGCTCATCTATCTCATCCAATTCATCCTGCTGAAGGGCATTCAATTCCTCAGATACCTTTACCTTGCTCCCGCTTGATTCTGCTCTACCTTTACAAACCTCCCTGTTTGGTGTAGAACTAGCAGTTTCTGTCCTTTCCTCCTTTTGCTCCAAATTGGCAACGAGTGCAACTGACCCACTTTTCTTTTGAGACTTCTCAATCTCTTCATCCTGCTCCATTTCCAGCTCATAGGTCTTTAAAGTTCCATAGAGCCTTTCAAGAGTAAATGTCTTGTACTCTTGAGTGTTTCTTAGAGAAACAGTCATTGGCTTCCATTCCTTGGGCAGTGATCTCAGAAATTTGAGATTAGAGTCTTTAACCTGATAGACTCTTCCATACAGTTTCAAACCATTTAGTAGCTTTTGAAATCTACTAAATGTATCATTCAATGTTTCTCCACTCTTAAAGTGAAAGTGTTCATACTGTTGGATTAGTAGTTGCATCTTGTTTTCCCTTACCTGTTCTGTTCCTTCACACAGGGTTTGAACAATGTCCCATACTTCCTTGGCGGTAGTACAGTTAATAACATTGTCAACCATGTCTGTTTCTAGACCATTGAACAGAATATTCATGGCCTTTTTGTCTTTGTGGACTTCTGCAATATCTTCAAGACTCCACTCAGAAACAGGTTTGGGAATGAAAGTGTCAGGCACATCATCAGCCAGGCCAACTCTTGTTGCTGTCTTCATTGGAACGTGAGGACCCTTGTCAATGCAATCCACAAAACCCTCATCAATAGACGAGAGATGTAGACGCATTTTTACTTTCCAGTGAAAGTAATTTTCTCTATCAAGAACTGGAATCTTCACTCCATAATCCTTCTTAGACATGTTGGAAGTGTGTTGATCTTTAAACTTCAAATATGTTAGAAGCTTGCTCTGATACCAATTGTTATTCCCAGATTACACACTTGTATAATTGTAGAAGGGGGGGTTGAATACAATTCTTGATATTTATAAATTTCTGATAAGAACTTCAGAAACTTATGAAGAGATAATTGCAATGTAAGAATTATACACAAACACATATAAAATCAGGTGGTTAAAATGCACCACCTGAAGCTTTTATTTGAAGAAAACTCTGTGATACAAAATGTACACAGCTGCCGTTTTACAACTCTTTGCTTCTAAAGATATTCAAGAAACCCTAAGCAAATATGTCTGTTTTCTTAACCTACAAAGAGTTGCTACACTTGGTTATATATCCCAAGTTTTACAAGTACTACTGGAATAAGATAATACTAATCTAATTCTAGTTGACTTGCTACTACACTCCAAATACATATGTAGCCGAAAGGTTGTCCTTGTGTTCAGACATGTCTCCTGCACCTTTCTTGTATTCATAGTGTAAATGGAATGCTTCTTTCTTCTGTGTTTCCAAAGTATGGCTGCCATACTGCTTTTTGTATCTACTATAAACTCATGTGATCTGTCAGTCAAACATGTCCTTATCAACTGCTAATCTCCAGCTAATCATAGAAAACAGTGTCAATGATTATCCGTTGATGATGTATACTGACATCCGTTGATGATGTATAGAGCAGTATCCGTTGATATTGGGACTTGAGCTGTATCCGTTGATAGAGTGAATTTGAGTTGTATCCGTTGATAGAGTTTAGTCTTCATCCGTTGATACACTTTCACTTAGACAGAATTACATAGCATAGCTTATTTACAATTGGCTACCCTATTCTGCCTATCCGTTGATAGTCAACATGACTGTGGATAAAAACATTATCAACTGATAACATAGAGATACTGCAGTGTGCTACAAAACCTCATCCGTTGATGAGCTACCTGTCAACGGATAGAGTTATAAATCCTCATCCGTTGACAGCTACAAAACCTTAAACAATTTGATTGATTGTGAAGTTATCATCAAGTACAACATATTCCTAACAGGGATATTATATTTTATCTGAAAAAGGAAATTATTTAGTTTTTGAAAAAGAGAAAAGATAATATGTATAACCTCAAGAAGGAAATTTTATTAGTTAGTATAAAAGGTAATATGTCTAACCTGAAAAAGGAAATTGATTAATAAAGGAGAAATTTTAGTTAGATAAAATATGAAAGGATATTGTATTTTAGGAAATTAGTTAGTTAGATAAAATATAAAGGGATATTATATTTTATCAGAAAAAGGAAATTATTTAGTTTTTGGAAAAGAGAAAAGATAATATGTTTAACCTGAAAAAAGAAATTGATTATTTAAAAATTGATTAGTCAGTAGAAAAGGTAATATGTCTAACCTGAAAAAGGAAATTGATTAATAAAGTAGAAGTTTTAGTTAGATAAAATATAAAAGGATATTGTATTTTAGTAAATTAGTTAGTTCTTGAAAAATTGAAAAGATATATGTTTAAACTCAAGAAGGAAATTAATTAGTTAATAGATCTGTAATTAAGTAAGGGTAAATAAGTAAAATCAATAGGTATCGTACCGACCAACCGACCGACCGACTAACCAAACTTTTAATGTTTCGGCTTTTATATAATAGTACTAGCTTAAAGCCCGTGCGATGCACGAATTTTTTTATTTTAATATTATATAAATTTTTTCATTTATTTAAATTACTTTTTTAAAAGATGAATTTTGGAGGCTTACATTATTATATCAGATGATTTGATAATAATTATACAAATGTTATCCGTGATATTTCTAGAAATGGAAGGATTTTAGTTAGAAAATATAGAAAAGGTAATAGATTTTAGTTGAAAAAAGGTAATGGATTAATTATTGGTAATTATAAAATTATTACTTTTATTAAATAGAATGCATGTGATATGATTAGAAAAAGATAGGATTTAGTTAGAGAAAATTAAAAAGGAAACATGTTATAGGTGAAAAATATAATTGATTAGTTTATAGCAATTATAATTTAATTACCTTATTTACTAAATACAATTGTACGAAATATTTTTGGAAAAGGTGAAATTAATATTGTCCGTGATATATCTATTAAAAGAAGGATTTTAGTTAAAAAAATATAGGAAAGATGATACGTTTTAGTTGAAAAAGGTAATCGGTTAATTATTAATATTAAAATATTATTAGTTTATTTTATTAAATAAAACCTCCCTTGATATAATTGGAAAAAGAGAGATTTTAGTTAGAGAAAATAGAAAGGTAACGTAAAAATTAAAAAAAATGACATGATTTATGTTAAAAAAGGTAATTGATTAGCTTATATAATTATAATTTAATTATGTCATTTTACTAAATAAAATTGCTCATAGTTTTTAGAAAATGAGAAGTTAATGTTGTCCGTGATATTTCTAGAAAAAAAGGGAGTTTAATTAGAAAAATTAGAAAATATGATACATTTTATGTAACAACCCGACTTTTCGGACTGTCATCATTCAATCAAATTATCGAACAAAATTTAAATTTAATATACTTACAAAACAAAATTCCAAAATATCGTAAAAATATTCTAAAATCCAGAAATGGTACTACATAAAATAATCCAATGTAAAACCAAAATCCATACAAACGCAGCTCCTCAAGTAAAACAGTTAGAAACTAGAACATTATTAAGTGACACTGGTTCGACTCTAATCCAATCCAAATGCCATACTCGCAGCTAGTACCTGAAAATTTACAAATAATGAGCTACACAGCCCAGCAAGATAACTAATCGAACTAACCAGTGGATCAAGTAGGTTTTACAAAAATATTTCATAATTTTCCATAAATCAAAGTTCACAATTTCATAATTCGTAGTTCACAATTTCAAAATCAAAACTCAAAAACGTATAATAAATTCCACAGTTCGCTTAGGTCACAAATACCCGGTGACACAGTATCACAGGTTCATAGGTGTCAATAATGCGCCCCTTACTAAGGTATCATAAAGTGTGCACTCCCGAAGGCATCATAAAAAGCACGCCCTAGTAAGGTATCAAAGGCTAGTTCCGGAACTATACGCAATTACTAACGGGTTCTTAAGTCATAGCTAGCCGGGAATTCTTATATCTAAAAATCATACTCGATCCAAATTTTCGTAACAAAAATATTAAAAAGGTAAAACATTTAAGAACATTTGAAATATAAAAAACATTTTATAAATATATCGGAGAGCACGAAAAGTTAACTTACCTTAACCGCGATAATGACTCAATTAAACTATGCCAATGAATCCTATACAAATATTTAATCATAACAAAAACCATATTAGTCGACACATCAGTGAGCTCAAAAATGCAAATCCTTATAGTTTATAAATATATACTAATTAACAAAATGAATATAATCGAGGTGGACTTGTACAGTATTAGCCCCTGACCATACTTAACATAGGTGTGGTACTGTCACATAAATGAATATACAGAATAAACGTGAATAAATATGACCGAGCTAAACTATATACACATGATTTGGTTTTCTTTAAATTAATTAAAGGTACATGAATACATTTATTTAATATAACAAAAACAAAAAAAAAAAGGAATAAAAATTAAAGTAAACAAAACAAGTCATGAATCAGAATCATGTAAACGGACATGTGTAAAAGCAAGGTAAACTATATGTCAAAACAAAACTTAACTAGCCAGATCATTTTCTTAAATAAGGTCCTCTTAATTATCATATATTAATCACACAGGTTACCAAAATACAACATCAACATTTACTAATTAAGTATATAAAATTAACACACCAAATAATCAATGTCATGTTTGCCAACACTAAACGCACACATATACAAAAAATTAATGAATTTTAAATAAACCTGACCAAGCTCTATCAAAATTAGTAGTAAAATAATTCACATGCATGCTGATTTTTTTAACAAAAGAAGAACTACAACGAGCATGTAGATTTTGCACATAGAGAAAATGTAGTTAGGGGAGCTTTAGAACGTACCTCTTTTTTTTTTTTTTTTTCTAATCCTCCGTTTGCTTTGTTTTAGATATGCAGAGATATACTTATAGACTTAACTAAACAATTTAAAGTCAATCATGTAGATGAACTGATAATGCAAATCAGGTATGGATAGTATTCATCTATTCTAACTGAAATTCCATCTTAACAATTTTTTTTTTAGATCTCTAGCTATGTACGTAACTATAATTAAGATATAGATATAATAAATTCAATATTATTTAATCACTGCACTATAAAATAAAATACATATTTTGTTAAGTAAAACAAAAATTCGAGATATTACATTTTACCCTCCTTAAAAAAAAAAATTTGTCCCCAAATTTCATATAACATAAAAATACATGTAAATGCAACAAGTACATAAATAACACATTCTTTTCAATTAAACTGACTTAGCAAGTAAAATCATACCTTAATCTTGCTTCGGTTGGTGCTGATACACTCGTCCGTAGGTAGGTCCAAGAAGAGTTGCCAATGTTCCTTTATTTGAATCATTTTTGTCTTTGGCCAGATCGCGTTTCGGACATTCCGCAACCCTATGTCCCATCTCACCGCAGCTAAAGCAAGCGCCCGTGTTCCATCGGCAGTCTTTATCTAAATGATTTCGACCGCACCTAGAACACTGTAGTTTGTTCCCTTGAGTTCCTTTATTCGCATTTCCACTAAACCCTCGATTGCCAAACTTCTTTGCTGGCCCATTATCACTGAATCCACTTGCAGGTTCATTCCTCTTCTTACCATCTTCCTCTTTCTTCTTCTTTGCATCTACCAAACCCCTTTCAACCACAAGAGCCTTATTAAGCACTTGCTCGTACGTACCTAGCTCAAAATTAGCAACCGCATGCCTAATGTCAGCCCTAAGTCCCTCTTCTAATCTTCTAGCACGACTAACTTCGTCTGCAACTAGAGTAGGAGCGTACTTAGAGAGCTTCGCAAACTCCGCTTCATACTCTATCACTGTTCTGTCTCCTTGCTCAAGCCTGATAAAATCTCTCTCTTTTTGGACGCGCACAGTTCTTGGGAAATACTTGTCAGTCAATGCAGCCTTGAATCTTTCCCATGTAACGGGTTCAGGATTTACCTCGTTTCTTCTCTGCTCCATCAGCCACCAGTCATAAGCACTGCCCTGCAGCTGGTACACAGCTAAAGTCACTTTCTGTGCATCATTGCTTCCCATCAGCTCAAATGCCTTTTCCATCTCTTGTGTCCATTTTTCTACAACAGCTGGATCCGTTGCACCATCAAAAGTAGGAGGGTTTAACCGCTTGAACTCCGATACAATGCTTCGTTGAACCGGTTGCTGGTTCCCAACTAGTGTAGCTATGGTTTGCGCTAGCTGGTTAAACATATTACCCCCATCATTAGTGTTGTTGCCATTGTTGTTGTGGTGGTTGTAACTTCCGTTGCCTCTGCCTCGGCCTCGGCCTCGAGTGCTCATGTTTCCTTACTTCCCTTCAAAAATAAAATAAGACTTTTAGATGCACAAATAACGATCACATAGCACACAAAATCAAATAACACACAAAAAATCACACATGTCAAAATTCACATAAGCGAGAACATCAGCCCGAAATTTAATTCCCTACCCCACGGGTCAATCCTAAGCGGAAGTCTACAGGATCGCAAAACGCTCCCTAGGAAATGTACTAGTCCCATACCTAATACATTCCGAAGAGAAGTCTGCTTTGATACCAACTGTAACAACCCGACTTTTCGGACTGTCATCATTCAATCAAATTATCGAACAAAATTTAAATTTAATAAACTTACAAAACAAAATTCCAAAATATCGTAAAAATATTCTAAAATCCAGAAATGGTACTACATAAAATAATCCAATGTAAAACCAAAATCCATACAAACGCAGCTCCTCAAGTAAAACAGTTAGAAACTAGAACATTATTAAGTGACACTGGTTCGACTCTAATCCAATCCAAATGCCATACTCGCAGCTAGTACCTGAAAATTTACAAATAATGAGCTACACAGCCCAGCAAGATAACTAATCGAACTAACCAGTGGATCAAGTAGGTTTTACAAAAATATTTCATAATTTTCCATAAATCAAAGTTCACAATTTCATAATTCGTAGTTCACAATTTCAAAATCAAAACTCAAAAACGTATAATAAATTCCACAGTTCGCTAAGGTCACAAATACCTGGTGACACAGTATCACAGGTTCATAGGTGTCAATAATGCGCCCCTTACTAAGGTATCATAAAGTGTGCACTCCCGAAGGCATCATAAAAAGCACGCCCTAGTAAGGTATCAAAGGCTAGTTCCGGAACTATACGCAATTACTAACGGGTTCTTAAGTCATAGCTAGCCGGGAATTCTTATATCTAAAAATCATACTCGATCCAAATTTTCGTAACAAAAATATTAAAAAGGTAAAACATTTAAGAACATTTGAAATATAAAAAACATTTTATAAATATATCGGAGAGCACGAAAAGTTAACTTACCTTAACCGCGATAATGACTCAATTAAACTATGCCAATGAATCCTATACAAATATTTAATCATAACAAAAACCATATTAGTCGACACATCAGTGAGCTCAAAAATGCAAATCCTTATAGTTTATAAATATATACTAATTAACAAAATGAATATAATCGAGGTGGACTTGTACAGTATTAGCCCCTGACCATACTTAACATAGGTGTGGTACTGTCACATAAATGAATATACAGAATAAACGTGAATAAATATGACCGAGCTAAACTATATACACATGATTTGGTTTTCTTTAAATTAATTAAAGGTACATGAATACATTTATTTAATATAACAAAAACAAAAAAAAACAAGGAATAAAAATTAAAGTAAACAAAACAAGTCATGAATCAGAATCATGTAAACGGACATGTGTAAAAGCAAGGTAAACTATATGTCAAAACAAAACTTAACTAGCCAGATCATTTTCTTAAATAAGGTCCTCTTAATTATCATATATTAATCACACAGGTTACCAAAATACAACATCAACATTTACTAATTAAGTATATAAAATTAACACACCAAATAATCAATGTCATGTTTGCCAACACTAAACGCACACATATACCAAAAATTAATGAATTTTAAATAAACCTGACCAAGCTCTATCAAAATTAGTAGTAAAATAATTCACATGCATGCTGATTTTTTTAACAAAAGAAGAACTACAACGAGCATGTAGATTTTGCACATAGAGAAAATGTAGTTAGGGGAGCTTTAGAACGTACCTCTTTTTTTTTTTTTTTTCAATCCTCCGTTTGCTTTGTTTTAGATATGCAGAGATATACTTATAGACTTAACTAAACAATTTAAAGTCAATCATGTAGATGAACTGATAATGCAAATCAGGTATGGATAGTATTCATCTATTCTAACTGAAATTCCATCTTAACAATTTTTTTTTTTAGATCTCTAGCTATGTACGTAACTATAATTAAGATATAGATATAATAAATTCAATATTATTTAATCACTGCACTATAAAATAAAATACATATTTTGTTAAGTAAAACAAAAATTCGAGATATTACATTAGCTGAAAATGTAATCGGTTAATTATTAGTATTATAATATTAGTATTTTATTTTATTAAATAGAAACAACTGTGATATAATTGGAAAAAGAGAGATTTTAATAAGAGAAAAGAAAAAAGGTACCGCGTTTTGGTTGAAAAAGGTAACCGTTCATGATATAATTGGAAAAAGAGAGATGTTAATTAGAGAAAAAAAAAGGTAACGTGTTTTGGGTGAAAAAAGTAATTGATTAGTTAATAGTAATTATAATATAATTACGTTATTTTATTAAACAAAACTGCTCGTACTATTTTTAAAAAAAGAGATATTTTAGTTAAATAAAATGTGAAAGATATTCTATTTTACTTGAAAAAGAAAATTGTTTAGTTATTGAAAAATAGAAAAGGTAATATGTCTAACTTGAAAAAGGAAATTAATTAATAAAGGAGAAATTTTAGTTAGATAAAATATATAGGGATATTATTTTTTATTAGAAAAAAGAAATTGTTTGGTTTTTGAAAAAGAGAAAAGATAATATGTTTAACCTCACGAAGGAAATTTATTAGTTAGTAGAAAAGATAATATGTCTAACCTGAAAAAGGAAATTGATTAATAAAGGAGAAATTTTAGTTAGATAAAATATAAAAGGATATTGTATTTTAGGAAATTAGTTAGTTAGATAAAATATAAAGGGATATTATAGTTTATCATAAAAAGGAAATTATTTAGTTTTTGAAAAAGAGAAAAGATAATATGTTTAACCTCAACAACGAAATTGATTAGTTAGAAACTGATTAATTAGTAGAAAATGTAATATGTCTAACCTGAAAAAGGAAATTGATTAATAAAGTAGAAATTTTAGTTACATAAAATATAAAAGGATATTATATTTTAGGAAATTAGTTAGTTCTTGAAAAATAGAAAAAATAATATGTTTAAACTCAAGAAGGAAATTGATTAGTTAGTTTATCTGTAATTAAGTATGGGAATTTTTTAGTTAATAGAAAAGGTAATATGTCTAACCTGAAAAAGGAAATTGATTAATAAATGAGTAATTTTAGTTAGATAAAATATAAAAGGATATTGTATTTTAGGAAATTAGTTAGTTAGATAAAATATAAAGGGATATTATATTTTATCATAAAAAGGAAATTATTTAGTTTTTGAAAAAGAGAAAAGATAATATGTTTAACCTCAAGAAGAAAATTGATTAGTTAGAAATTGATTGGTTAGTAGAAAAGGTAATATGTCTAACCTAAAAAGGAAAACTGATTAATAAAGTAGAAAATTTAGTTAGATAAAATTTAAAAGAATATTATATTTTAGGAAATTAGTTAGTTCTTGAAAAATAGAAAAGATAATATGTTTAAACTCAAGAAGGAAATTAATTATTTAGTTTATCTGTAATTAAGTAAGAAAATTTATTAGTTAGTAGAAAAGGTAATATGTCTAATCTGAAAAAGGAAATTGATTAATAAAGGAGAAATTTTAGTTAGATAAAATATAAAAGGATATTGTATTTTAGGAAATTAGTTAGTTAGATAAAATATAAAGGGATATTATATTTTATCATAAAAAGGAAATTATTTAGTTTTTGAAAAAGAGAAAAGATAATATGTTTAACCTCAAGAAGGAAATTGATTAGTTAGTAGAAAAGGTAATATGTTTAACCTGAAAAAAAAATTGATTAATAAAGTAGAAATTTTAGTTAGATAAAATATAAAAGGATATTATATTTTAGGAAATTAGTTGGTTATTGAAAAATAGAAAAGATAATGGGGGTGTTTGGAGGAACTTTTTTCCAGAATAAGTCAACTTATTTTAAGACAAAGTTAGAGATTCATAACTTTCCAACTTATTTTCCAACTTATTTTTGCAACTTATTGAATCTCAAACATACATTAAATATTTGTATAAAATTTTTTATCAAAATATAAAATTTTACCCGAAAATAAGTCCATAAGTCCTAAAAAAAAGGTACGCCAAACATGCCCAATATGTTTAAACTCAATAGGGAAATTGATTAGTTAGTTTATCTGTAATTAAGTAAGGGTCAACAGTACCGACCAACCGACTTACCGACCGACTAACCAAACTTTTAATGTTTCGGTTTTTATATAATAGTATAGATAGATAACAATTGGTGAGCATCCGTTAAAAAGTACATAATAAAAAATAAGGGAACATAAAAAATCGAACAAAATTAATTGAATATCTCAATTTAAGTAGAATACGACTCATAATGAATTTATGCATTACACGTGTTCTTACTAGTAAATAAAAATACATAAAAACACGTTATGGATCTATTTTACACATCATAAATAAAAGATGATTTTACAGGAAGATTAAAATGGATAACTTCCTCTTATACTGTTTAAAGTAATCGTCATGTGTTTAGCAATATATAATTGTTTATTACAATTTTTTGAAGAGTGGTGCTAGAGTTATTAAATTAGGTATCAAAATTTGTTACCAAATGACATGTCACTAATTATTTGGCATTTTGAGATGTTTTAATTGGATGGCCCTAACGGGCTCATTACAATTATAACCAATTAAAATAATGACATGTCATTTGGTAACAATTTTTGGTACCCAGTTTGGTACCTCTAGCATTTTTCTTTTTTGAAAATTGATTATTGTTATTATGTATTCCGTTTTATTCAAATTGTCTTATTTAATTTTCATTAATCAAATTGACCAATTTTTTAATTTAAAGCACATACATCTTAAATTAATTAAAAATAGGATACAATTTAGTTTTTATTTTAATTTAGTTTCCGTAGGACACCATGCATAGCAAAAAAATGTGCCCTACCAATCGAGAAATCTTGTACAATGATTCAGGCCCGGCAAATTATATATATGCATGATTAGGCTGAAAAGGAGAGCACAGAAAAACAGATATGAATAGGGAAGTTTTATGGTCTGAGCTCTTTGCAGTTTTACTAGGAGACATCATTGGCAGACTTTGTGTTGCTGATCGGGTTCGTTTTCGTGCAGTTTGTAAGTCCTGGCGGGACGCTAAACCCTTTGTTAAAGGCTGCTAGTACTAGCGCATCGACTTTATCATGGTTTGTAAGTGTTGGTAGTACCAGTTTAAAAGATGTACCAGTTTCGGTTCAAAGACCTATCAGGGCGTTAGAATGCCGCCTCTTTGATCCATCGTATTCAATAGATGTACCAGTTTCGGTTCACACGATATCCTTCAATAAATTAGGCTTTCCAGTTCCTTATTGGAACCCTATCAGGACTTTTTGCAAACAAGGCTGGCTATTTATCTCCGTTAATTTTACTGAGATGACAGGATTATCCAAATCTCGTATACACTTCATATTATTCTCTCCTTTAACCAGAAAGCTGAAGCAACTTCCTTCGTTATTAACCGCTTCAAGTTATTTCGAACAAACGTTTTCTTCCGACCCAGAGTCTGCGGATTGTGTGTTCTTACTCTTGGATGCAATTAAGTTTGATAGTTTCACTGTCACAACGTGTCGCAAAGGTGATACACAATGGACTGTAAGAAAATTTGAAGGACCTTTAAGTTCTATCTATTGCTGGCCTACGTATACTAGGGGATTGTTTTACATAATTTCACCCTATGGACGAGTCGTATCTTATAATGTTATTGAGGGGAAAATTAAGTATGAGGGTTACGATTTTGTTATAGGGGAAGAAGATACACATAGGAGGTACAAAGTGTTTACAAGAAACGGAGAGCTCATGTACAATTATGGATGCAATAATGGTACAAAAAGGTTTGATTGGTCTAAAAAGGTTTGGATTCCTGTGAGCAGCTTGACAGATCCACCAGCTGCTAGCGACAAAGTTACTCGGGTTGAAGACATAGTGTTTTTTGGTTCAAAATGCCTGTGCTCCTCGGAGAGTTCTAGTTTAGCTGATCATCTTATGTTTAAACCACAAGAATATGTGTTTGATTCAGGGAGAATTAAACAGGGTGGAACCAATTCATTCTTTTGGTTAGAACCTCCTCTCCTTGACTGAAACAAAAACCTTTGAATGCACACCACTCAGGTCACTTGGGTACCGAAACTTCTGCTATACAAAGCTACATTGTTTTTTTCCAGACTTATTTTATTAGCTAATTCAAACTTCTTCAAGGTGGTTGATTGTAAATCTAGTTCCTTGCTAATAAATTATGTGGTTGATTGCAAATCCTAGTTCCTTGCTAATAAATTATGTGGTTGATTGCAAATCCTAGTTCCTTGCTAATAAATTCTGTGTTCGATGGAGTTTTATTAAACAAGAAAAAGAAAGTTTTATTCTTTTGACATAACAGAGCTGGAAAATCAGCTCCTAGTTTCATTCATTAAAAATATTCTCAGAAAAATTAAATTTATTTCTTAAACCGAAGGTTTAATTGTTCAAACACAATTGCAACATGACATGACGTAATCAATGTTATTGATCATATGATTTCCTTTCAGTGCAATTTATTTAAGCAAGTTTTTGTGTCTGCTTAAGCCAGAATGTTTCACTGTTAGTTTTACATAAGCATTATCTTTTAACATATTTCTCATTTGCACAAATGTATCATTTAAAACTATGTGGCATCTGAAGTAGGATGCTACTGAAGCCCCCAACTGAGCCTAAATATGTGATAGTCATCGACTGGATTGTAGTACATTCTAATGTAAATATGCCTGTATTTGTAATCTGAGCAGAGAGAACATAACATATATCTTCTTCTGTTGCTTGATTATATTTCTATCCAATTGTCGAGTGAAGAAGAGTTCACCCCTGTGTCTGATCCATGTGCAATATATAATTCTTTGTTAAGAAGTAACTTTCTTATACGGCCAGTTCTCTCTATGTTCCCTAAGGTATTCAAAAATATTTTGAGATTAATTATGTTAAAATATTTTCCATTACAAAAGAATAGGAAGAAAAGGTTAATATTTTTAAAGGTCTCAAATTCGTTTTCCGCCCTAGGCCTCGGAGATCCTTGAGCTGGCTTGTGTACATAAATGTCGAAGCAGACTTGTGTACATGTATCCTTGATTTTTTTCCCAAAAATTCTAAAATAATACTTATCAGCCCTATTCTTCATTTTCGAAATAAGGTGTACAATTTTTCAATTTTTTCAATTTTTATTTAATATTATTTAAAAAGTAGTTATTTTTAGTATTTCTTAAATGACATATTTGCCCTTAACTATCTAACCTCATAACCCATACATCTATTAACATTAATTTTTTTTATTCTAGTTGTTAATATATTTTTTTACCTAAAATTTCATAATTTTCTATTTTTAAAATTATTAAATGTTATTAATATATTTTTTTCACCCAAAAAATTTATTTATATTCTATATAAATAATTTGTCTTTTTTCTGAATAATTCCAAAGTAATACCTATATGTTCTATTCATAATTTTTGCAATAAGGTATACAACTTAACAATATTTTTAATTTTTACTTAAATTATTTAAAAATACAATTATTGTTAATACTTCTTAAATAAAACATGACTATCAAATCACATTAAATTTCTTTACACCAATTATATAATGTCTAGAAATCCTATTCATAATTTTTTAAATAAGGTGTACTATTTAATAATATTATAAATTTTTATTTAACCTTATTTAAGAATATAAGGAATAGTATTTTTGAAATGACACATGACCAAACTACATGAAGTCTTTTACACAAATTAAATAATTTTTGAAATAAGATGTATTTTCTAATAATATTCTAAATTTACATTTAACCTTAAAAAATAGTACTTTTGAAATGACAATTCTACCTCTGACGACCAAACCAACCACATGAACTCCTTTACACCAATTATATATAGAATAAATTATTTTTTTAAAATATACTTTCTAAATTAGATGTTGCAATCTGAAATTCTTAATGAGAATGGAAATCGGTTTGTGATAATGGGAAGGGATATCGATCTGTGTCAAGGGAGTGGATACTTTCAGAAGAAAATAGTAGCGCATGGTTTTCTTACAAATGTAGAAAATCAATTACTCTAATTGTAATACAACATACACGTACGGTTTCTCATGCAAAAGTTATCATGTTGCAACGATAAAAATACATTAAATAATATACGTGATTATTAAGAACTAGCATGATAGCCCGTGCAAGGCACGGGCCACATTTTAATTTATATAATATGTTTCAAATCTTGCAATACAGCATGTTTTATCCTCATGTCAGTCGACTCCACCTTTCACGTGTCTCGATTTACCGAAGGGCATAAATTAATAGCATTTCAAAATTCAAGATATTAGTACACTCTAAATTTTAAGTATCATAATTATAGTGGTGCTTTTTTAATGTGAGAAGGATAAACGACAAATGCGATATATAAGTTAATCGTTAGATATCAAATTATCATCACGATAATAGTGTGCAATTTAATTTGTTTTCCAGTAGAAATTATAAAAGAATCACTACGACAACAGTGTACTATATAATATGTTTATAGTAGAAATACCAAGATTTGCATGAGAAATGAGAGGATCATCACATGTGACATAATACTTGGTGTAACACCACCAATAATCAACTTAGACGTTTGGTACATATAGTTCAAATTTTCGCTTATAAGCAAAATTTGAAATGTAACAGTTTTTTATGTCTAATTGAGCGCAGAAGTTGAGAGTAAGTGCAAGTCGATTGTAAACTTCATAATGAAGTCTCTTCCATGTCAATCTTGTATACTCGTTTAGTAGGATAAATGTATTTCTCTTTACGTGTTAACCATGTTGAATTTCTTAAGTACAAAGGCGGTTTTAAAATTCTTTACATAATAAACTCATCTTTAACAAAATTCAAGAACTAAATAGATCTAATATTTGTAATTGAGGTTATTTAGAAAATAATTATTTTGAAATTTATAATATATGCTAAGATAGTCTGCATAATATAATACATACAGAGCCCGTCATTTAGGACATTTTGTTTTTGAACACAATCCTATAAATATACTATTTTATTAAAAATTAAATATTATAAGCTCGGATAATTAGTTTGTAGCATACCATCATTAGTCATTGTATGTTTTAAAGCAAATAGATAAGAACTATTATATATAATATTGAAAAATATTTTATATTTTTATATCTAAATAGTATAAAAAGTTTAAGGCTTGAATTATGACAAAAATATATTAAATGAAATATTTATAGGAGCACATGTCGTAATCTTGTATATACATTATGTGTTCAAATAAGAACTCACCTTGAAATAAGTATTGAGACCCAATCTCAATCCCACATTTTTTAACCACTTTAAGTTTTAGCCACAACATTGTTTATTTTTTTTCCACTCATACGCCTACTTCATATTTCTTCCAATTTATTAGCAATCTCCTACCTTATCACTTCGATCTATTTCCGACCAGTTTTCATCCACCTCACTACCTCTCAGATCTGCTCATCCCTCCAACCATGTCATATATGCACATACATCTTTCCTTACCTCTTCTCGTTCATGTTCAACAATCTTAAATTTTCTCATCCTTTCTCTCCCCGATCATCTCTCATTCATGTTTATTAACCTCCATCGACCTGCATATTCATATTTATATTAAATTAATGTTATTGTGGTTACGAGCTGATTATGTATGATGATAATAAAATCGTTAATTGTCATACCTCTAACACATTAAACTTGTACACCTCTTTCGAATGTTAATGAGTTAACACTATGTTTTTTCATTTTCAATTAAACTCATCTAAAATTTGTCAACATATTAGATTAATCTACTATTTTCAACTATTAAGTTGTATTTTTATTTGTTTTTTAGGTTGATGAAAAAATTGATGTACCTATTTTTTTACTGGCACTTAGTTCAGGCACAAGTGTTAGGAATAAGTGTATATCGTATCTTGATGTCCAAATTTGACACCAAATGAATTTATGTTATCTTGCGTACTTAGGGTAGGCACACGGACGGAACCAGGAATAAATATTGGGGGGGTGAAATTTTTCGGTCATCGGAAAATTTTCTGATAACCGGAAGATATCGAAAAATTTTCGTAAAAAATAGGGCATTAAAAATAGGGGGACTAAATGATTTTTTTGTAAAAATGGAAGGACTAAATGAATTTTTTTATTAAAATGGGGGGACAAAATTCAAAATTTTAAAATATATATATGAAAAAATTTTACATTTTCAGATTTTTGGGGGGACGGCCGCCACCCCGTGCCCCCTTCCCTCCGTCCCTGGGTAGGCATCAAGTCAATTCAGGACCGGGGAAAGTTAATCCTGCCCCAATCCCCGAGTCCAAACTTTTAACATATATTATAAAGACTTATATAATATTTTTTATCCATAAAATCGAATAGTAAAAATAAAAAAAAATTATGACTACAGTATCAAATTCTAATAGCTAATACAATCTTTTCTAGCGAGCCGTCTTCCCGTTAAATACGTCTCGAGCCGCTCTTATTTGAAACCGAAATTCTAACTTCACTATATAAAAAAGTAAATTCTAATTTTTTTAGTCTTTAAACTTTCTGATATTTATGGAGTTTTAAAAGATGAAAATACATCTTATATTTTATGTATATCAATATATATATTATAGATAAACTTGTATAAAAATGTTAAAATAAAGGATTTTTAAGAAAAAAGATGTATAGTTTTAAAAAAATCGTATATGACGTCTCCACCGTCCTCGTATTCTACTTCCAATAAAACATTTTATTTTATGTATTATATATTTAAACACTTTTATACGGTCTTATTTAATGACCCGCTTTCTTGTTAAATATGGTTATTACTATTGATCCGCTTTCTCGTTAAGACCAAAAACCTAACTTATATATATATATATATATATATATATATATATATATATATATATATATATATATATATATATATATATATATATATATATATATATATATATATTACTTGTATGATAATGTTTATCCATAAAAATCAAATCCTAAAAATAAAATAAAATTTATAGCATCAATATGGTATTTAGTTACCTAAGCAGTCAATTTCCTTTTTTATTATCCCTGTATACCTTTTTTTTCTAATCCAAATGTATACTAAAGTGTGACCTTCAGCTTAAAAAAATTTATCCCGAAAAGCACAAAATGTGGAATGTAAAGTCTTCACATCATTGCACAAAATGTACAGCTCTAAAACTAAATCTCTGACAATGAAAAGGCGAAGAAGACAATGCCTTTCTTTCTTAGTAATGGTGACAGAGAGGCAGACTCAAAACAAGTTCTACATGTTATAGGTCTGCAGCTCCTTAGATTGCTTTAAAGAAAAAAAGTTGATTATGACATTTATAGCTATATTTTACGATAGTAGCAACATGCCACTTACACTTTGTAATCATTAATGTGATTTCTATCATAAAAAATTAAGAAGTGTATATACATGTATATACCAATAATACCAGTATCGTAGAAATAATCTTGGCCATGATTATCCCAACTCATACAAGTTCACTTACCACTGTAACGGCCCATGAGCTTCACTACCCCGACACCGTTCTCGGCACTTCAGCTTCAACATGTGCAGCATTGATGGCGCGTTGAGCCTTCTCAACAGCAGTATCAAAACCAAATGACTTATCAATGACCTGAGCAAAAATGTCGTAACATTACGGAGTATAAAGATGGTTGTTTCTGGACAAATTTATGGGGGCAGGGTCATATTAAAAAGATAATATATAAGAGGACATAAATCAAATCAGCCACAGATGCAATCTTATATGGAAAACTTGAGCATAATGCCTGAGTTTAACCATATCAAATTCTAAGTAAATATTAGAGAATGACAATACCGGAATCTCATTATCAATGGTTTTCGGGATTCCTGCAATTGCAACCTTCAGACCACGCCGTCTAACTTCCTGCAATGAGTATCACACTTTCAGAAAAAAGGTAGCACATATACACATGTAAGATTCTAGAAGAAATCATATCATGTACTGGGCCACATATGAAATAGGATATGGTGGCAGTCTGGCAGACATAATTAATTCAGGATCCCATCCGCGTAGCATCGGTAAGTTCAAATCTCGAAAACCATCCCCTTCCCTATAACTGGGGTAGTTAAGAAATCTTAATGATACTTAAAAGAAAAACATAAATTGTCCTGCTATGACAATTGTGTCACTTCACAGAGGTAATGAGCACATGAAAATATTTATATGTTCCTATAGTCAACTACGGGTCAGTATTAAACATTGCTGCAAGTTGGTATACATGAGGATACAAATTACAAAATAACCGATTGAGAAAGTAAACTCCATGGAAGTATCCAACGACGTGGAGTAAGACAAGGGCAAGGATGTTGAAGAGGCTAAAAACAGAACGATGTGGTATTCAAGATGAACGTATATTGATGACTTTCAGAAAATTATGAAGCATCGCTTTTCAAACTGAATTACCATCCAATAATCACAATATAATCTTGTGTGGCTCCTTCTCTTCAACCTCATAAAAAGAAGAGCAAAGCTAAATATATAATCAAAATTGATATAATCAAACACCCATCATTCTCCCCTTTTACCATAATCAAAATAACACAACCCATATACAAATAAAATCCGTATACATGCTCATACCACATCCTAAACAAGGGTTGTCCATAATTTAACAAATAAAACGACCATTATCAGTACACATATTTACACAAACAAAGATATTATATAGCATATATGTAAATAAAATAAAACATTGAGGAAGGAGAAAGGGAAGAGATTGGAAGTAGTAGATAAGATCGGCGACTGGTCGGAAAAATTTCCCGATTAAACTGTTAAACTGGACAATAGATAGACGATGACAAATTGACAACTTACGGTATAACAAAGCATGGCTGGCAATTTCGTTATTTAGAGTCAAATGAGGTTATATACGTACTTTCACTGCTAATAAACCGGCACCTTTTACCCATTTGTCAGCTTATAATATATAGTAATAGAATAATCAAATAGTATTTTCAATGTGTTGATGCTCAGAATGCAAATAAGTCCAAAAGGGATTATGTGTTCACGGTGTATATCAACTATTTAGCTAAAAAAAGGTATCATTTGCATGTTAATCTCATTTCTAGGATTACTACTTGCATGATTTAGGAGTATAAAAGTATTTACATAAATAGTGACTTTTCTGAACTTGCATATTAGCAAAAGATCGATACGATGAAAGAATTTATACGAGAGACTGGCTCCAAATTGCTTGGGGATCAACCGTGTGATCCAAACACCATGAAACCAAGTGCCTTAAATTAGTGATTCAGTTTTTTGTTTGAGCTGATATTACCAGAATGGGTTGAACCTAAATTTAAAAAATGGAGAGAGCAAACAGAAGAACTTCCCATACCCATATTGTCATAAGAAAGAGATAATGGATCGATGCATTTTCTGTTCCACTATAATTAAATATGTTAATATGTAGGTGGTTAATGTGCATGCAATTTACCGCTCGAGCTTTGAGAGTAAAATCATGTTATTATGTATTTATATTGTTTTGTAACTAAATGGTGCTTGCAACATGTAAATGCTTAGTATGCAAAACATATCTAATAAATTATCTATTCATGATGATTGATGTATGTACCACTAAAAATAAATAAATTTTAATGTGCTAGTCTCTTTGAACCAATGTTCAAATGAGTGAGTTATGAGTGATAAGTGCATATTTTTGCATATTTTTATTACCTATTTATTTCTTGAACTCGTATTTTAATAATTTATTTTGTTGCATTTCAGGAAATTCGTGAATAAATAAAGAAATGGAAAATAAAGAAATAAAGAGCAAGGAAGGGAAAAAGAGGAAGAAAAAGGACGTAAATGAAAAAAGGAAAAAGAATTAGGAGCTTGGTGAAAAGAGAATCTTTCAAGACACATGGAAGGTGGAGATCATCCCAACACACTAAATAAGTGTATGGCCAAGATCCACTCTACAAAGCTTAAGGGGGAAGGAAACATTTAGATGGCTAGGATTTCTCCACCACACTAAAAGGTGTATGGTGGAGATTAACCCAACACACCCCTTAACCCTAATTCTTATAAATACCCCCTCACCCCCTTGTATTTATCAACTTAGATTTTTAGGGTAGCTTTAATTTCTTGTTTTTCTTAGTTTCAAATCTTGTAAACACTTTTTATTTTAATGCAAAAATATCGTTTCCTTTAATTTCTCGTCTTGTTCTTCCGTTTTTGTTGCATAACTTTCGTTATTTTCGTAAATCCGTTTAGTGGACAAAGTAGCGAAATGCTAACCACTTGGGGTTGAAAGTGACGATTTTTATTTTTAGTGAGTTTGATAATTTAGAGTTAGATTTGATTTTGGTAGTGTTAAATATAGGGTCTTTAATTTTTAGATCTACTTTTGTGTTTGGCTTGTTTGTGTCTTTTACTTTTCCAGCAGAAGATAAATTTTTGTTCGGTGAACTGGGTTTAACATCACTCATTTGTTCTACGACTACAACTTTTATATCTTGCTTATCTGTATGTTTCTGTCATTCATTTACTATATTTAGTGGTACCAGCTTTATATTTCCATTCTCTATTTTTCTCATTTTCTTAATTTTAGTGTCCAGTTTTGTTTCCTGGCCTTTGCACCACTATGTTGACCTACTTTGTTTTAAGTCATCATCTGACCCGATTTAGTTTTCTAGCCCGTTTTGCTGGTCCTTGTTTTCAAGTCTTTGTTTGCAATTTCTAGCTAGCCCATTTGCATTTTTTTTATTCTAGTTTCTATATATAAATCATTCGTAATTTTTAGTTTTTAATATCATGTCATCATTTAATATCATCATTACTCTCAATAACATTTAAACATTAATTAGTAGTTGACTTTTACTTTGATTTTGTAATTTTTTTTTGATTTACCCGAAGTGTAATTCTTTTCTTTTTGTGTAGCCTATCCCATGTCAACCCTGGCCCATACCAATTTCTAATTCATTTTTAGTATGTTCTTATTTGTCTGGTCTGTTAGTTTAATTTCTGGCCCATCACTACTTTAACTAGCCCGACCCGAAATCATCATTATTCACTTTTCTCTAGTTACTCTTTTATTTTTGTACATACGTTAAATAGGCTCCTCACTTGTCTAATTTTTTTTATTATATAATCATTATTAGTAAGTTTAATTAGTAATTAATTAATTAATCCAAGATACCAACTAATTTTTTTTGTTTAGCGTTAGATGACATTTCATGCTATTTATATAAAAGTTGTTGAGCGTAGTCTTTTTTTATTTATTTAGTTTGCTTTTGTATTATTTAGCAAAAATCTAAATTTTCCAAAATCAATTGTTCTAATTCGATTAAGTTAGAAATTAAGGAAATGCGAAAATGTTAGTCTCCGTGGATCGATACATAAAATAATTCAACGATTGAGTCGTGCGCTTGCGATTAAAATTGTCATTTATTTTAGCACAACAATGAGCATATAAGAATTTATATTAGTAGTGACTGTCTGATCATCCACAACCAATTTGTGCATTTTGACCCGGATTAAGAGATATGCGTAAGATATAAATTAATACACAAATTATAGTATCTATCTTTTAAATCCAAATAACTTGTTTTTATTATAAAATAAAAAAATGCTACATTACTATGTAATATTCAAAATATTCTCAAAGTTTTATAATATAATCGAAACTAATATTTATCATAGTGATAAGGAATCTCACTTCTAAGTTAAAGGCCAAGGATTAAATTTCCATTGGATTTTTTTTTTTACCATTGATATAATATAGGAGGGGTAATTTAGTAATTTCATGATAATTAAATTGTCTCACGATATATTAATAATGAGTTTTTTAATATATCCAAAATTGATGTCTAGTATAGTGGTAAGGAATCTTTTTTACAAGTTAGAGATCAAGAGTTCAATTCTCTATAGGATGAATTTTTTTGTCATTAATATAATATACGAGGGTTGTCTCATGATATATTAATAATGAGTTTTATAATATGTTCAAAACTCATGTGTAGCATAGTGGTAAGCATTCTAACTTATAAGTTTGAGGTCAAGGGTTCAATTCTCCCTAGAATAATGGTTTCTAGTGATTTAAGAACCTTGTTTTGTACATCAACTCCAACAACATTCCCTATATTCACTCCTTAGTATTATTTTAATGATAAATTTGAAAACAATTAAAGAATGTGATATGGACAAATATTGAAAAATGGAGGGAAAGAAATTTTTTATTAATAGAAATTAAGTTAAGGATGGCTAGTGATTCCCCAAAAGTAGGGAACAGCTAATGGTCCTTAATATTTTAGGGGGAACCAGTAGGACATTGTTAGAGTGATTCCTTAAATATTGATTTAGGAAGCAATATAGGGAAGATGTTGGATTTGCTATAAGAACTTAAAATAGCTGATAGATGTACGACAATAAAAAATTGTTATTTTTACAAAACAATAATTTATTATTATATATATTACTAGCTTATAACAATTCGAAACTGCATGCGCAGTTTGGAGCTGAATTGGAGCAGGTATAATGGAAATCGGGCTTTCAACGAACTCTCGAAGGGGTGTTGGCCGGTACACGAAAAATTAAAAAAAATTGAGACTGATAATTTTGTCAATGTTTTTATAGTGTAATACACAATTCTCTTTTAATATTTATAATTATATTACCAATCAAAATTTTTTTAATATTTATTTTTGTAATAAAAAAAATTAATATTTTATTGAAGAAATAAATAACTCTAAAATTTGAAAAACTTATAGAAAAAATTAACAAATTTGAGCATAAATTTAGTAAAAATTATTATTATTACTAGTATTATTATTTTTTGACTAAAATATTTGAAAATTAGCTCCTACTTCATGTATTAAAAATACTTTCTCAGAAAAGATACACCATCATTTTAGAGAACTAGCTTAAAACCAGTGCGATGCATGGATTTTTTTAATATTATATAAATTTTTTTATTAGTTTAAATTAATTTTTTTAAAACATGAATTTCGGAGGCTTAAATTTTTATATGAGATGATTTGATAATAATTATATAAATATTATCTGTGATATTTTAGAAAAGGAGGGATTTTAGTTAGAAAATATAGAAAAGATGATAGGTTTTACTTGAAAAAGATAATCGGTTAATTATTAGTATTATAATATTAATATTTTTTTTATTAAATAGAAACTCCCGTGATATAATTGGAAAAAGAGAGGTTTTAGTAAAAGAAAAGGAAAAAAGGTAACGTGTATTGGCTGAAAAAGGTAACCGCCCATGATATAATTGGAAAAAGAGATATTTTAGTTAGAGAAAATAGAAAAGGTAACGTGTTTTGGTTGAAAAAGGTAATTGATTAGTTAATATTAATTATAATGTAATTGTGTTATTTTATTAAACAAAATTATTTGTAGTGTTTTTAAAAAAGGAGAAATTTTATTTATA
Source organism: Saposhnikovia divaricata (assembly GCA_036435485.1). NCBI lineage: Eukaryota > Viridiplantae > Streptophyta > Magnoliopsida > Apiales > Apiaceae > Saposhnikovia > Saposhnikovia divaricata. Next base: position 215,031,340 of record CM071599.1, read on the forward strand.
AAATATAAAAAATATTGTATTTTCAGGTTATTGAAAAATAGAAAAGGTAATATGTTTAACCTGAAAAAAGAAATTTCTTAATAATGGAGAAATTTTAGTTAGATAAAATATAAAAGATATTATATTTTACATAAAAAGGAAATTATTTATTTACTGAAAAATAGAAAAGATAATATGTTTAACCTGAAAAAGGAAATTGATTAATTAGTAGGATGGATTTTATTTGAATAAAGGTAAATAAGTAAAATCAACAGGTACCGTACCGACCGACCGAACAACCAACCAACCAAATTTTTAATGTTTCGGATTTTATATAATAGTATAGATAGTAAACGCACGGTTCAATTTTTAATACTTATAATTATAGAACAAAGTTCAGTGGAGACCATGTTTTTTGTGGAGTCTTGGAGTCCATTTTTGTTCTGCATACATTCGTCCACATTTAACAATGTTTTACCAATGCAAAAACGTTTTCCTACTGAACATGAACGTAAATTGTTCCGAAACATCTCTTAAATTGATGTAAAATATTTAAATTGCTTTGTTCTTGAACAGTTGGTTCTGCAAAATAAAATTTGTTCTGCAAATTCAATATTTTGTCGTTGCGAGCAATATAATGTATATTTGTGATAGATTTCGACAATATTGTTGAAAAAACTCTAACTAATCTTGGTGATGACCGTAGAAAATTGTTAAATGTAATGTAAAATGCTGATGAATGTGTGCAAGACAAAGGTGGACTCTAGGACTCCACAAAAAACATGGTCTCCACTGAACCCAACTCATATATTAAATTTTTTAATACTTATATGTTATTAATTTACATATCAAATAGTTGTTAAAAAGTTGATATATATAAGATTTTGCACGTTCAATTCAATATTTATGCTCTATCTTAAATTCTTAAAATTGATTTGCATGATTTTATAGCCCACTCGAAATTAAGAAAATAATTTTTAATTTAGTGATTGTTAATTAAAACTACGTAAAAACAAAAGATAGAAGAAATTGATGATTTTCACGTTAAAAGTTCTATTCGATTTATAAAATCTACTTATATATCATTTTGATTATCAAAATACCCTTCTTATTATTTGAATATAGTTCTACTAACAACCATATACGATTTTAATAATAAGTGTAATAATGATTTTGTCCAAAATTTTAATAGTTGGTAGTCTAATGTCAATACGACAAAATAAATAATAATCGTTAGATTATAAAATAAATAGATGAAAAACGTTTGATCTAGCATAAAACATATTTTTTTTAACATGTAAACTAGAAAGTGTATTTATATTGAAATAAAAAAAAGTGTATGTTAATGATTTAAATTATATATTATTTGATTTTCTACATTGAATAGGATTATCAATGTAGGTCTTCTACACTGAATATGATTAATATAATAATTCGTAATTATATTTCTCTTTAGATTCTGAATGTTTCAAGTTTGATAATAAATGTTAAATCATCAATAAATTAAAGATAATTTTAAGAGTTTCACGTGGGCTGTAAAATCATCAAAATCTGATTTCTAGATCTTGATATAGAGTCCAAATATTAAATATAAACTTTTTTTTAAATATTAATAAAAATTAAATTAAATTCAATTATATCCTTTCTTGTTTATATCTTTTCATATTATAATTTCCTTTTTTAAAATTCAATTTAATGCAATTTTTTTGATTATATGTCTTTTAAATTATAATTTTCTTTTTAATATGATAAAAGTTTGATCATCTATTTTTAAAAATATTAAATTCGACGGCTGAAATTATTTTGGTGGTACACAAAAATTATGTATAAGATCAATTTACACTTTTTATATATAAGGATATAATATCCGTTTAAGATTATAATTTTCTTTTTAAAATTCAGTTCTAAGACAATAGTTAAAATTCAGTTCTAAGACAATAGTTTTAATTATATCTTTATATGATTGAGATCTCTTTTATGTTTATTATATATAATATAAGGATATAAAAAATTATCGAATTAGGTATGAATCAAATTCGAGTCGAAAACTCGTAAAATTAAGATTAATTCGATAAATTCATTGAATATTTTATTTTGTTGGAACTTGCACTCAATTTCTTTTTGAATCAAGTTTAAATACCAGTTCCATTTATTTATAAATTTTTATATGTTATGGATATGTGATCCTTACATTTATATTTTAATTTCGAACCAATTTTATACAATTTTTGAAATTTTGTGTAGTCCAGGTGCTGTAACGCCCCCAAATCCACCCTGACAGGGGACCCGGGTCGTCACATTGTCTCAATATCCTGTAGCACAAGTTACGCAATAACAAAGCAAAATATATAATACAACGGAGCATAAAATGTCCCACTCCGCAGGTCCAAGATCGTCTTCACAGTATAATACAAAACAACTTGATACATCTCGAATTAATATGTTACAAAAGTTCACATCAATAGAAATATAAAGATTCCAGTTGGATCTTCTAATTGTTGTCGCCATAGCCTTGCGCTTTCCCTTTCCCTTTATAGCCCTGGCTGGACGTCTCGCCTTTCTCCGTCTTGACAGCTGAACAAAATGTTGTAAAGCAAGAATGAGCAACTATAGTGCTCAGCAAGTTCTCTTCTCGCTCGGTATATAAATATAATAAGGTTTACCGAAATAAGTACTCAAAATTTTAATATCGAATGTAACAATGTGATTTGACTCAAATTTATCTTGAAAATATCATACTCGAAAGGCTCAAAACTCATCTCAAAACAGAATACACAAAAGACTCAATTGATATAACTCTGATAACTCATGATGTAAGAATGAACTGGTCTTCCACCTCTCCGTATCTCGGTGGGGCGATCAACTAACCAACCAAGAATACCGGCCTCCGATGACACCGCACTTCGCCCGATCACGGCTACAATACGATATCAACTATAATATATAGGTATGAATGCTAGCATCATAATGGTTATCAATTCAACCAAGGCAACGAATGCCTAAATATTCTCGGGTCCGTAAAACGGTACGCGAGTCTCTCTTTCTCTATAAAGGGCCTCTTGCCCAAAATTGACCAGTAGAATACAGAATTCCCGAACATTTGGGGTACAGATAACTTGAGATAACTCTTTCAGAAAATATTTACAAATCTGGCGGACTGCCAGTATGACTCAATTTTACCACCAATCCGAACAATGGACTGATGTAAATTCTCAATAATAATTTATCGGTTGACATGAACGAAATGCCAAATCTTGACAATAAAATCGACTATCTCGAATCTATGAGAATAGTCCTAAGATTAAAGTAATTGGGAGTTGTACTGAACAAATAGTACTTCTCGATATTTATAATACTCAACATTGATGAACGTTTAAATAGAATATTTTTCACTTGATCGACGAATAAAAATCTCTAATAATTATAATTTTAAACTCCGATCGGTTAGTTCAAACGAGGAACTAACTGAAAGATAATCAATAAATAAGGATTGAATTTGTACAATAAATTCAATCGAAAAGAATAAATTTAACTATCTCGGACGAATGAGATTAGTTTCACTGAATAAAATAATAGTCGTCTCGAATTAATGAGATCGACCCGATATCAATTAAATTGTTTCTACGCTTATAGGGATTATAATTCTCAAATAAACTAACTTGACAATATAATAATATTTAACAAGAAATAAATCTCAAAAGAAATTATTGCATCATATAGAGCAACAGATAATCTCAATATATAATATCTCAAAAATAATTAAGAAATTAAATAACACGAACAGAAATTCACAGTTTCCAAAAGTTAGGGTAAGAACGAACTTGCCTCGATCTCGAAGTGCAAATGAATGCAGATAAAAATTATACTCTACCCGTGAACTCGGCTTCGATCTACGGCTCGGGGATTATTCTCTAAAAATAGCAACCAGAAATACGTAAGCGATTCTTCAGAATAAAATACTCCCGATCCGATAATCTAATTAATAATAATATAACATCTCATAAAATCTCCGGAATAAATAACAGAAATAAATTCCGGAATAAATAAATATTTATTCGAACACAGGAATTAAATCTGGGGAATATAGCCTATTTTTAATATCTGGAAATCTAAATTCTTACTCAAAATGAAAAATTCAAACATACGTTTTTATTCAATTTAAAACCATATTTATTATTCTCATTTTTAAACTAATTATCAAAGAATTCTAATTTACTAAACAAATATTAAATCTCTAAATTAAATCTGACTTGATCCGGTTAATTAAAAATAAACCGGAAAATATTAAAACAGCTTTTCCAAATAAAACATATTTTATTCTATTTATTTCACAAATATTCTTCTTTTTATCAACAAATTATTAACTCTATAATTTTCGTCCAAAAATCACAAAATGACTCTTTTTAACAAACAAATAATTAATCCATTTTATTAAACCCTTTTTATTGCAAATTAATAAATATCTAATTTATTTTCAAAATCACATAACCACACTTATTTAATTAATTCTTCACAAAATAATATTCCAATTTTATCTAAATTAATTTAACCTCCTTTTATTTATTTATATGAATCCCGAAAACATACGATCATTAATTTTTATTGTTACGTTAATATTTTATTATTATTTTATTACACAGGAAGTTTACGTGGGCCCCACCTTACCCCACCGTGGGTCCCACCCCCATTCCCCTGCGTTTCTCTCCCAACCTCTTTCTCTGCCTCCCTCTCGGACTCAATCTCACTCTGCAACCCCTCTCTCTCCACCTTATACCTCCGACAACCACTTCAACAAAACCCAACAATTCCCGATTCCACAATAAAACACAAGACTTTGATAACCCCTCACTCCGACCTTCTCTCCCTCACCGTTCATACAACAACAACCACGCCACCAGTTTCAACCGAACCCAACACCCATTAATCTTACTCCGGCAACAAAACACAACCCACGACTTCACTATCCCTCCTCCTTCTCTTCCGTTTCCCGATTTCCCCTTCTCCGGTTACACAATAAAATACAACACCCAATTCCCACAATCACAACAACAAACATCCTCTCTCTCGTTCTATTCGACAAAACCAAAACCAACCACACAACATCTCTCCCTTCTTTTCTGTCAACAATCACAGTCCTCTCCTCTAATCGACATCACGATTACTACTCTCCTCTCCCTCGATACAAATCGGACAAACCCAGCACCAAGGTGTAAATGAAGGAACCGAAGGACTTAAACAGAACAAGAAGAAAGCAAAGAAAGAAATGAAAAGAGAAGGAAAAAAAAAGAAACAAGAACAACAAGAAAAGAACTACCTGTGGTTTTAAAACAGAAAATGGCCGGTTTTGTTTTGGAGAAGTAAAAGGATTTGGGTTTGGTGTTTATGGCTGTGTAGAGAATAAAAGAGAAGATTGGTTTTTGTTTGTTTTTGGTTAAAAAAAAAAACACAGAACTTGTGTTTGTTAAACAAGGACAGGACTTGTGTTTTTATATATTGAACCGAGATCTGTGTTTGTTTTTCTGTTTGTGTGAAGTAAATGAGATCGTTGGGTTTGTTTTTGTTAATGCAGAGACCAGCCTTTTTATAACAAAAATAAGGTATTGTGATTAATCATGAAATTGGTAATGGTTGTGATAAAAAAAATAAAAAGACTAAATCATGGAGAAAAAAAATCATTGCAACATTTAGTGGTGTAATCATCATAAAAATTTTTTATTTAATAGGTGGGTAATTATTAGAATAAAAAAAATGGGGAACAATTATAATGATGCAAATATTTAATATAATTTTAATAAAAAGATTTCGTTTTTCTCCCGCTGACTAATTAAAACGAGACTCAAAAATTCGGCTAAAAAAATAAAAATCTATTTCGAAAATTTACGGTTATTACAGTCTTCCCTCCTTATAGGATTCCGTCCTCGGAATCAAAACTATGCACTAAACAATTCCGGATATTTATTCCGCATTTCACTTTCTAATTCCCACGTGGCTTCCTCCACTTGGTGGTTTCTCCAAAGTACTTTCACTAAATTTACTTTCTTAGTTCTTAACTCTTGCATTTTGTAATCTAGGATCTCCACTGGCTTTTCTTCGTATGTCAAATCAGGACGAATTTCCACTGGTTCGTAGGTTATAACATGCCTGAAATCAGAATGGTACTCTCTTAACGCAGAAACATGAAACACATCGTGGATATGCTGAAGGTCTGGAGGTAGGGCCAACTGATAAGCTAGTGGTCCTATCTTCTTAAGAATCTCGAAGGGTCCTATATATCTGGGACTTAACTTGCCTTTCTTTCCGAATCTCATTACTCCTTTCCAAGGTGAAACTTTTAACATCACTTTATCTCCCACTTCAAACGCTTTGTCTTTCCTCTTTTGATTTGCATACTTCCTCTGTCGATCTTGAGCTGCAACTAACCTTTTTCGAATAACCTCGGTTGCTTGCTTAGTTTGTTGAAGTAATTCCGGTCCTAGTATCTTCCTTTCTCCTACTTCATCCCAATATAAAGGTGATCTACACTTCCTTCCGTACAAAGCTTCATAAGGTGCCATACATATGCTCGAATGGTAACTATTGTTGTAAGCAAACTCGACTAGGGGCAAATGCTCATCCCAACTTCCTTTAAAATCAAGTGCACAGGCTCTTAACATATCTTCAACTGTTTGAATCGTCCTTTCACTTTGTCCGTCGGTCTGTGGATGATATGCAGTGCTCAGATTTAACTTCGTGCCAAGACATTCTTGAAAACTTTTCCAAAATCGTGAAGTAAAACGGGCATCTCTATCAGAAAAAATCGAAACAGGCACTCCGTGACGAACTACAATCTCCTTTAGGTATATGTTCACCAACCTCTCAACGGAATACTTATCACTAATTGGTAGGAAATGCGCAGATTTAGTGAGTCTATCGACGATAACCCAGATCGCATCATGACTGGCTCTAGTTCGGGGCAATCCTACGACAAAATCCATGGTGATATGCTCCCATTTCCACTCTGGTATCTCTAAAGGTTGTAGAAGTCCACTTGGTCGTTGATGTTCAGCCTTCACTTTCTGACATGTCAAACACTTACTTACCCATTCTGCAATCTCCCTCTTCATGTTGGGCCACCAGTAATTCAACTTGATGTCTTGATACATCTTTGTGCTCCCTGGGTGAATGGAATATCTCGAGTTATGCGCTTCGCTCATAATTTCCTCCTTCAACTCTGTAACGTTAGGAATCCATATTCTCGATGCAAATCGCTTAATTCCCTTTTCATCTTTCGAACTTAGAAATTCTTCTCCGGTCAACTCTGATCTTCTTTCTTCCATTACTTGTTCTTGACAACGTCGAATCTTCTCGAGTAACTCCGGTTGAAACTGAATGCTGTAAGCTCTTTCATTGTTTTGGACTGGGATCTTGACTTCCAATTCCATTTTCTCAAATTCTCTGACCAATTCTTCTGAGGTTGTCAACAGGTTTAGTCTCTCCTTTCTACTTAAAGCATCAGCTACAACATTAGCCTTCCCTGGGTGGTAGTTTATCGAGCAGTCATAGTCCTTGATCAACTCCAACCATCTTCTTTGTCTCATGTTTAATTCCTTTTGCGTGAATATATACTTTAAGCTCTTGTGATCCGTGTAAATCTCGCATTTCTCTCCGTAAAGGTAATGTCTCCAAATCTTGAGTGCGAAAACAATAGCAGCAAGTTCCAAATCGTGAGTAGGGTAACGGGACTCATACTCTTTCAATTGCCGAGAGGCATAAGCTATTACTTTTCCGTGTTGCATCAAAACACATCCTAAACCCTTGTGAGAGGCGTCGCTGAAAATTACGAAATCGCCTTTCTCATCGGGTAAGGTCAACACTGGGGCAGTAGTCAATCTCTTCTTCAATTCTTGAAAGCTATCTTCACATTTGGGGGTCCATTCGAACTTTTCACTCTTTCTGGTAAGTCGAGTCAGTGGCGTAGCTATCTTTGAGAAATCCTTCACGAACCTTCGATAGTATCCGGCCAAACCAAGGAAACTTCTAACTTCGGTGGGAGTCTTGGGTCTCTCCCAATCTGCTACGGCTTCTATCTTTGCGGGGTCTACAGAAATCCCTTCGCCGCTTACAATGTGTCCCAAAAATTGAACTTCTTTTAGCCAGAATTCACACTTCGAGAATTTCGCATATAACTTTTCCTTCCGCAGCGTTTCCAGAACTAGACGGAGGTGTTCAGCATGTTCCTCAGGAGACTTCGAGTATATCAGGATGTCATCAATAAATACAATCACGAACTTGTCCAAGTATCTCTTGAACACACGATTCATCAAATCCATAAAAGCAGCTGGCGCATTCGTCAATCCAAAAGACATGACTAAGAATTCGTAATGTCCATATCGAGTCCTAAAGGCAGTCTTAGGAATATCTTCAGGCTTGATCTTTAGTTGATGATAGCCGGATCTCAAATCAATCTTTGAAAAACATCTAGCTCCCTTAAGTTGGTCAAACAGATCGTCGATTCGAGGTAAGGGGTACTTATTCTTAATGGTCATCTTGTTCAACTCACGATAATCAATACATAGTCGCATAGATCCGTCCTTCTTCTTCACGAACAGCACTGGAGCTCCCCACGGGGATACACTTGGTCTGATTACGCCTTTGTCAAGTAATTCTTGCAGTTGGGTAGCCAACTCCTTCATCTCAACGGGAGCCATACGGTATGGTGCTTTGGAAATTGGTGCAGTTCCCGGGGCAAGATCGATATTGAATTCTATTTCTCTATCGGGCGGCAATCCAGGTAACTCTTCAGGAAAAACATCTTCTAATTGATTTACTACAGGGATTTCATCAATGGCAGGGGCTTGCTTCTCGTTGTCAACCACATAAGCTAAGTAGGCTTGACACCCACTTCTTAGTAGTTTCTTCGCTTGAATCAAAGTCAGAAAATTACTAGTAGGTTTCCTTCCGCGGAATTGTATTCTTTTGCCGTTGGGTCCCTTTACACTAACCCACTTACGCCGACAATTGATTTGAGCATCATAACGTGTCAACCAATCCATTCCCAGAATTATATCAAACTCCCCTAAATTAAAAGAAAGAAGGTCTGCTTCGAAACGTTGTCCTTGGATTTCGATTCCACAATCTGGACATATCTTATCTACAGGGACTTTTTCCTGATTTGCTACTTCTATAATCAATGTCTCCCCTAATGGTACGGACTGAATATCCAATTTATTCCTAAAATTCTCCGATATGAAAGATTTTGTTGCTCCCGAATCAAACAAAACACATGCATCTACAGAATTGACTAAAAGCGTACCTGCAATCACATCACTATCAGCAATAGCATCCTTCACTGTCATGTTGAAAGTACGAGCAGTTGGCTTGTTGCTGGGAGGTGCCATGAGTCTAGGTGCATTTGTCTCCTTTGGTGGTGACTTGCAATCTCGTGCAATATGTCCTTTCTTTCCGCAATTGAAACAAGTAACGGCCTTATCCTTGCAGTGAGAAGAATAGTGCCCTTTTTGTCCACAGTTGTAACAAACAATGTTGGCCAGATTACATGGTCCTGGGTGCTTCCTTCCACACGTTTTGCATTCGGGTAGCGGTGGCCTCCCTTGAATTAGATTGGCTGGCTGAGTGGGTCTGGACCTTTGATTGTTTCCCCTAGAGTCTTGATTCTCAGTTCTCTTCGTATCATTGCTTCTGTCTTCCCGCTTCACAAAAGGTCTCTTTCCATTCCGATCGTCCGGCTTCCTTTCAAAATTATTTCCACGATTCTGAAACTTCCTTTTCTTCATATCCTTGTCCTTTGAGTACAACTCAGATCCACTTTCCACAATATATGCTTTTTGAACCACAGTAGCATAGTTGGTGATTTCTAGGACCGCAACTCGATTCTGGATCCACGGCTTCAGCCCTAGTTGAAAACGTTTAGCTCTCTTTTCGTCAGTATCCACATGATAAGGCACAAACCTAGAGAGTTCAGAAAACTTGGCTTCGTATTCAGCTACAGTCATGTTGCCTTGCTTGAGTTCCAGAAACTTGACCTCCATTTGGCTCTCCAAGTATTTAGGAAAATATTTCTCTAAAAATAGCTGCGTGAACCTGGTCCATGGTATGACTACGTTCCCTTCCATTGCTCTCTTTGATTCCCACCAATAATTCGCTTCACCTTTTAACATGTAGGCTGCAAAGATGGTTTTCTTCTCTTCTTCTACCCCTACGATCTCAAAGGTCTTCTCTATTTCACGTAACCAGATTCTAGCTTCCACTGGGTTAGTGGTACCTTTAAACTCAGGTGGACTCAAGGATTTGAATGATTTGAAACTCACAGTAGTTTGGGTTAGTTGAGCTGGAGGTGGATTCCCTCCTACATTTTGGTATAGCTGAGGCTGAGGGTTCTGGGTATGCTGAATAAGAAAGTTCATAAGTAGACTCATCGGGTTATTTTCTTGGTTGGGACCTCGAGCGAGTTGTGGTTCCGGGTTTGGAACTTGGTTATGAGGTGGAACCTCATTCCCTGGATTCACCTCGGGTTGAGGACGAGGATTCTTTGCGGGTCTTCCTCTTTTTGGTGCCATTTTTTTTTTCTATTAAAATTGAAAACAGGAGCTTGGTCAAACTAGGTAAAATTATAACAGAATATCGGTGCTGGTAACGTAAACTCTTAAAATCTTATGTCGAATTTCTGAAAATGCTGAAGATATATCTCATGTGTCACAATATATTTTTTTATTTACAGGAGTACTATTATTAAAGCGCAACAACAATAATAAATCTGAAACAGGTAAGGGTGCAAAAATATTAATATCCACATATAATCCATCATGGTACCATAAGGTACGTTTAATGCATACATCTGATACAAGCTAGCCAACTCATACATAAACACCATAATGCAAACAAATCTAATGCATCACTATACAGAAAGTGGGTCATCAAGAACAAGCCCAAGCTACAATATCAGCTACGGTCTCAACGGCCAAACATCTCACCCACGCGTCCCTGGAACTCCTCGATAGCTCTGGCAATCAACTCTGTAACAGCATTGCGATCCACGGCTCCTGTACTAGAGGATGGTAGGGCTGTGAGATCAGTCTGTAGCCCAGTCAGAATAGCAATAGAGATCTGATGTACGATCTCCATAGGAACATTCCTCACAAGCAAGCTGCCTCCTCCATGAACTGTGGTAGGGTCGACCGACAGTAATCGCAATATAGCATCTCTAGTGGCAAAAACCTCCTCATAACGAAACCATGCCCATCGAAACTGCTGGAAAAGATAATCATGAACCATCCAAGGTACAGGCCCTCGATCCCCTCTCGGCTGCGTGGGCATACCAACTGGCTGTGCTGGGAAAGGTGGAGCAGATGAGATAATCACCTCTGAAGCAGGGATATGTATAGCAGGTGTAGGAGGAGTAGTATCACAAGCAGGCATGGCACTGACAGGTGGAAACATGTAGTCCGGCACGGTAGGGACTGTCGGCGTCGCAGCATAGACGGGAACAGGTAAGGTAAACAACTCAGCAAGAGCTGCTACTCCTGTAGGTACATCAACTCCGGATACTGGAGCTGACAAGGTAGGTACAACCTCAATACGGACGGGTGAAAGCTGGCTCTCATCAACTGGATCCGTAATCTCGGGCACTGGGGTCTCAACTCTGAATGTCTCAGGGGTAGGAGCCTCTACATCAATCACTGGTGGAGGAGAATCGACTATCTCAATGATCTGGTCAGGAGAATCTACTAAATCTATCACATGTGGAGGAGAAGGTGTAAGGATCTGAACTGAAGAATCCTCCGTGTCACTAACCATCAGCATAAACTCTTCAGACGGGTCACTGTCTGAACCTGAGCTAAGTGGTCCATGCGGGTAAGGTGTAGGAGATCTATCTCGGGTAGAACGGAAATCTGCTGGTCCGGAAGTAGACATCTACAAAAGTACGAAAATCTCGGTCAGGTTTCAATTAACTAGCTATGCCTATAAATATATATAAAGGCGTAAGGCGCTTAGTGCCAAAATCTCAAATTCGTATCATATCTCTAAATTCTCACGTCGCGTTATAGTTCTAGGTTCGTATTACATCTCTAAATTCTCGCATCGGGTTATACTCCAAGGCTCGTACGATTCCTAAAAATATAACTAAGGCTTTGATACCAAAACTGTAACGCCCCCAAATCCACCCTGACAGGGGACCCGGGTCGTCACATTGTCTCAATATCCTGTAGCACAAGTTACGCAATAACAAAGCAAAATATATAATACAACGGAGCATAAAATGTCCCACTCCGCAGGTCCAAGATCGTCTTCACAGTATAATACAAAACAACTTGATACATCTCGAATTAATATGTTACAAAAGTTCACATCAATAGAAATATAAAGATTCCAGTTGGATCTTCTAATTGTTGTCGCCATAGCCTTGCGCTTTCCCTTTCCCTTTATAGCCCTGGCTGGACGTCTCGCCTTTCTCCGTCTTGACAGCTGAACAAAATGTTGTAAAGCAAGAATGAGCAACTATAGTGCTCAGCAAGTTCTCTTCTCGCTCGGTATATAAATATAATAAGGTTTACCGAAATAAGTACTCAAAATTTTAATATCGAATGTAACAATGTGATTTGACTCAAATTTATCTTGAAAATATCATACTCGAAAGGCTCAAAACTCATCTCAAAACAGAATACACAAAAGACTCAATTGATATAACTCTGATAACTCATGATGTAAGAATGAACTGGTCTTCCACCTCTCCGTATCTCGGTGGGGCGATCAACTAACCAACCAAGAATACCGGCCTCCGATGACACCGCACTTCGCCCGATCACGGCTACAATACGATATCAACTATAATATATAGGTATGAATGCTAGCATCATAATGGTTATCAATTCAACCAAGGCAACGAATGCCTAAATATTCTCGGGTCCGTAAAACGGTACGCGAGTCTCTCTTTCTCTATAAAGGGCCTCTTGCCCAAAATTGACCAGTAGAATACAGAATTCCCGAACATTTGGGGTACAGATAACTTGAGATAACTCTTTCAGAAAATATTTACAAATCTGGCGGACTGCCAGTATGACTCAATTTTACCACCAATCCGAACAATGGACTGATGTAAATTCTCAATAATAATTTATCGGTTGACATGAACGAAATGCCAAATCTTGACAATAAAATCGACTATCTCGAATCTATGAGAATAGTCCTAAGATTAAAGTAATTGGGAGTTGTACTGAACAAATAGTACTTCTCGATATTTATAATACTCAACATTGATGAACGTTTAAATAGAATATTTTTCACTTGATCGACGAATAAAAATCTCTAATAATTATAATTTTAAACTCCGATCGGTTAGTTCAAACGAGGAACTAACTGAAAGATAATCAATAAATAAGGATTGAATTTGTACAATAAATTCAATCGAAAAGAATAAATTTAACTATCTCGGACGAATGAGATTAGTTTCACTGAATAAAATAATAGTCGTCTCGAATTAATGAGATCGACCCGATATCAATTAAATTGTTTCTACGCTTATAGGGATTATAATTCTCAAATAAACTAACTTGACAATATAATAATATTTAACAAGAAATAAATCTCAAAAGAAATTATTGCATCATATAGAGCAACAGATAATCTCAATATATAATATCTCAAAAATAATTAAGAAATTAAATAACACGAACAGAAATTCACAGTTTCCAAAAGTTAGGGTAAGAACGAACTTGCCTCGATCTCGAAGTGCAAATGAATGCAGATAAAAATTATACTCTACCCGTGAACTCGGCTTCGATCTACGGCTCGGGGATTATTCTCTAAAAATAGCAACCAGAAATACGTAAGCGATTCTTCAGAATAAAATACTCCCGATCCGATAATCTAATTAATAATAATATAACATCTCATAAAATCTCCGGAATAAATAACAGAAATAAATTCCGGAATAAATAAATATTTATTCGAACACAGGAATTAAATCTGGGGAATATAGCCTATTTTTAATATCTGGAAATCTAAATTCTTACTCAAAATGAAAAATTCAAACATCCGTTTTTATTCAATTTAAAACCATATTTATTATTCTCATTTTTAAACTAATTATCAAAGAATTCTAATTTACTAAACAAATATTAAATCTCTAAATTAAATCTGACTTGATCCGGTTAATTAAAAATAAACCGGAAAATATTAAAACAGCTTTTCCAAATAAAACATATTTTATTCTATTTATTTCACAAATATTCTTCTTTTTATCAACAAATTATTAACTCTATAATTTTCGTCCAAAAATCACAAAATGACTCTTTTTAACAAACAAATAATTAATCCATTTTATTAAACCCTTTTTATTGCAAATTAATAAATATCTAATTTATTTTCAAAATCACATAACCACACTTATTTAATTAATTCTTCACAAAATAATATTCCAATTTTATCTAAATTAATTTAACCTCCTTTTATTTATTTATATGAATCCCGAAAACATACGATCATTAATTTTTATTGTTACGTTAATATTTTATTATTATTTTATTACACAGGAAGTTTACGTGGGCCCCACCTTACCCCACCGTGGGTCCCACCCCCATTCCCCTGCGTTTCTCTCCCAACCTCTTTCTCTGCCTCCCTCTCGGACTCAATCTCACTCTGCAACCCCTCTCTCTCCACCTTATACCTCCGACAACCACTTCAACAAAACCCAACAATTCCCGATTCCACAATAAAACACAAGACTTTGATAACCCCTCACTCCGACCTTCTCTCCCTCACCGTTCATACAACAACAACCACGCCACCAGTTTCAACCGAACCCAACACCCATTAATCTTACTCCGGCAACAAAACACAACCCACGACTTCACTATCCCTCCTCCTTCTCTTCCGTTTCCCGATTTCCCCTTCTCCGGTTACACAATAAAATACAACACCCAATTCCCACAATCACAACAACAAACATCCTCTCTCTCGTTCTATTCGACAAAACCAAAACCAACCACACAACATCTCTCCCTTCTTTTCTGTCAACAATCACAGTCCTCTCCTCTAATCGACATCACGATTACTACTCTCCTCTCCCTCGATACAAATCGGACAAACCCAGCACCAAGGTGTAAATGAAGGAACCGAAGGACTTAAACAGAACAAGAAGAAAGCAAAGAAAGAAATGAAAAGAGAAGGAAAAAAAAAGAAACAAGAACAACAAGAAAAGAACTACCTGTGGTTTTAAAACAGAAAATGGCCGGTTTTGTTTTGGAGAAGTAAAAGGATTTGGGTTTGGTGTTTATGGCTGTGTAGAGAATAAAAGAGAAGATTGGTTTTTGTTTGTTTTTGGTTAAAAAAAAAAACACAGAACTTGTGTTTGTTAAACAAGGACAGGACTTGTGTTTTTATATATTGAACCGAGATCTGTGTTTGTTTTTCTGTTTGTGTGAAGTAAATGAGATCGTTGGGTTTGTTTTTGTTAATGCAGAGACCAGCCTTTTTATAACAAAAATAAGGTATTGTGATTAATCATGAAATTGGTAATGGTTGTGATAAAAAAAATAAAAAGACTAAATCATGGAGAAAAAAAATCATTGCAACATTTAGTGGTGTAATCATCATAAAAATTTTTTATTTAATAGGTGGGTAATTATTAGAATAAAAAAAATGGGGAACAATTATAATGATGCAAATATTTAATATAATTTTAATAAAAAGATTTCGTTTTTCTCCCGCTGACTAATTAAAACGAGACTCAAAAATTCGGCTAAAAAAATAAAAATCTATTTCGAAAATTTACGGTTATTACAGGTGCCCTATGATAAATTTGTAATAGTACATAGATATATTAATAAGGTACCAAAACTTAATAATGAAGGGTAATTTAATAAGGGTAATTTAGTAAAATCACTTAGTACCAAAAAACTAGTACCAAAATTTTCAATGTTTCGGAATTTATATAATAGTATAGAATACTATTATATAAAAGCCGAAATAGGTATATATTAACTTAGTACCAAAAAATAGGTGCCAAAATCGGATATATATTAATGATTGTAATATTAGTAGGTGTTTATAAAAGATAATATATTTAATTAAAAGTAAATGTGAAAAAAAGGCAATCGACTACTTACCATTAATTATATTATGTTATTATTCATTTTAGGTGTTTTAATAGTACAGATATCATATATATTTTTCTTTATAATGAAGGGTAAATAAGTAAATTCGCTTAATACAAAAAAACAGGTACCCAAACTTTCGATGTTTCGGAATTTATATAATAGTATAGATTTATATTACTAGCTTAAAGCCCGTGCGATGCACGGATTTTTTTTATTTTAATATTATATAAATTTTTTCATTTATTTAAATTAATTTTTTAAAAGATGAATTTTGGAGGCTTACATTATTATATGAGATGATTTGATAATAATTATACAAATATTATCCGTGATATTTGTAAAAATGGAAGGATTTTAGTTAGAAAATATAGAAAAGGTAATCGATGAATTATTGGTAATTATACAATTATTATTTTTATTAAATAGAGTGCAGGTGATATGATTAAAAAAAAAGATAGGATTTAGCTAGAGAAAATTAAAAAGGAAACATGTTATAGGTGAAAAAATAATTGATTAGTTTATAGCAATTATAATTTAATTACCTTATTTACTAAATACAATTGCACGAAATATTTTTAGAAAATGAGAAATTGAAAAGGAAAAAGGTGTCGTGAAAGGTAAGAGAGATGTTAATTAGAGAAAAAAGAAAAGGGAATGTGTTTTGGGTGAAAAAGGTAATTGATTAGTTAATAGTAATTATAATATAATTATGTTTTTTTATTAAACAAAACTGCTCGTACTATTTTTAAAAAAAGAGATATTTTAGTTAAATAAAATGTGAAAGATATTCTATTTTACTTGAAAAAGGAAATTTTTTTTGTTATTGAAAAATAGAAAAGGTAATATGTCTAACATGAAAAAGGAAATTGATTAATAAAGGAGAAATTTTAGTTAGATAAAATATAAAGGGATATTATATTTTATCTGAAAAAGGAAATTATTTAGTTTTTGAAAAAGAAAAGATAATATGTTTAACCTCAAGAAGGAAATTTATTAGTTAGTATAAAAGGTAATATGTCTAACCTGAAAAAGGAAATTGATTAATAAAGGAGAAATTTTAATTAGATAAAATATGAAAGGATATTGTATTTTAGGAAATTAGTTAGTTAGATAAAATATAAAGGGATATTATATTTTATCAGAAAAAGGAAATTATTTAGTTTTTGGAAAAGAGAAAAGATAATATGTTTAACCTGAAAAAGGAAATTGATTATTTAAAAATTGATTAGTCAGTAGAAAAGGTAATATGTCTAACCTGAAAAAGGAAATTGATTAATAAAGTAGAAGTTTTAGTTAGATAAAATATAAAAGGATATTGTATTTTAGGAAATTAGTTAGTTCTTGAAAAATTGAAAAGATAATATGTTTAAACTCAAGAAGGAAATTAATTAATTAATAGATCTGTAATTAAGTAAGGGTAAATAAGTAAAATCAATAGGTATCGTACCGACCAACCGACCGACCGACTAACCAAACTTTTAATGTTTCGGCTTTTATATAATAGTACTAGCTTAAAGCCCGTGCGATGCACGGATTTTTTTATTTTAATATTATATAAATTTTTTCATTTATTTAAATTACTTTTTTAAAAGATGAATTTTGGAGGCTTACATTATCATATCAGATGATTTGATAATAATTATACAAATGTTATCCGTGATATTTCTAGATGTAATAACCGTAAATTTTTCGAAATATATATTTTAATTTTGAACCGAATTTTTGAGTCTCGTTTTTAATTAGTCAGCGGGAGAAAAACGAAATCTTTTTATTAAATAATTATATTAAATATTTGCAATCAATTTGTCCCCCATTTGTTTTAATTCTTTTTATTTATTAATTGTCACCTAAATTAATGATGATTATGCTTTATTGTCCACTAAAATTCTGCAATGATTTTGCCCCATAAATTTTTATCTTTTTTTTTAATTTTTTAAACTGCATTATTGTTATGCATAATGAGGATACAATTGATTAATTGATTCGTTTAGTATAGAATTCCTGCAGCAACACAGCTATACAAACAACACAGCTATAATACATATCTATACAAACAGACACAGCACAATTGTTTTCTTTTCCTTTCTAAACACAAAACTCAGTTCAACATATACACACACAAGTCTTGTCTCTAAACACAAAAACCAAAAACCCGGACCTTGAGTCTTTGACAAACCATTCCTATAATTCATAACAGAAAATAATTCTCGAGACGTAGATCGACGCCAAGTTCACGGGTAGAGTATATATTTTAGCTTCATTCATTCGTACTTCGAGATCGAGGCAAGTTCGTTCTTACCCTAACTTTTGGAAACTGTGAATTTCTGTTCGTGTTATTTAATTCCTTAATTATTTTTGAGATGTTATATATTGAGATTATCTGTTGCTCTATATGATGCAATAATTTCTTTTGAGAATTATTTCTTGTTAAATATTATTATATTGTCAAGTTAGTTTATTTGAGAATTATAATCCCTATATGCGTAGAAACAATTTAATTGATATCGGGTCGATCTCATTAATTCGAGACGACTATTATTTTATTCAGTGAAACTAATCTCATTCGTCCGAGATAGTTAAATTTATTCTTTTCGATTGAATTTATTGTACAAATTCAATCGTTATTTATTGATTATCTTTCAGTTAGTTCCTCGTTTGAACTAACCGATAGGAGTTTAAAATTATAATTATTAGAGATTTTTATTCGTCGATCAAGTGAAAAATATTCTATTTACACGTTCATCAATGTTGAGTATTATAAATATCGAGAAGTACTATTTGTTCAGTACGACTCCCAATTACTTTAATCTTAGGACTATTCTCATAGATTCGAGATAGTCGATTTTATTGTCAAGGTTTGGCATTTTGTTCATGTCAACCGATAAATTATTATTGAGAATTTACATCAGTCTATTGTTCGGATTGGTGGTAAAATCGAGTCATACTGGCAGCCCGCCAGATTTGTAAATATTTTCTGAAAAGAGTTATCTCAAGTTATCTGTACCCCAAATATTCGGGAATTCTGCATTCTACTGGTCAATTTTGGGCAAGAGGCCCATTATAGAGAAAGAGAGACTCGTGTACCGTTTTACGGACCCGAGAATATTTAGGCATTCGTTGCCTTGGTTGAATTGATAACCATTATGATGCTAGCATTCATACATATATATTATAGTTGATATCGTATTGTAGCCGTGATCGGGCGAAGTGCGGTGTCATCGGAGGCCGTTATTCTTGGTTGGTTAGTTGATCGCCCCACCGAGATACGGAGAGGTGGAAGACCAGTTCATTCTTAAATCTTGAGTTATCAGAGTTATATCAAATGAGTCTTTTGAGTATTCTGTTTCGAGATGAGTTTTGAGCTTTTCGAGTATGATATTTTCAAGATGAATTTGAGCCAAATCTTATTGTGACTTTCAATATTAAAGTTTGAAAACCTTATTATATTTATATACCGAGCGAGAAAAGAACTTGCTGAGCACTATAGTTGCTCATTCTTGCTTTACAACATTTTGTTCAGCTGTCAAGATGGAGAAAGGCGAGACGTCCAGCCAGGGTTATAAAGGCAAAGGGAAAGCGCAAGGCTATGACATCAACAATTAGAAGATCCAGTTGGAATCCTTATATTTCTACTGTTGTGAACTTTTGTAATATATTATTTTCGAGATGTATCAAGTTGGATTGTATTATGTTGTGAAGACGATCTTGGACCTGCGGAGTGGAACATTTTATGCTCCGTTGTATTATATATTTTGCTTTGTTATTGCGTAACTTGTGCTACAGGATATTGAGACAATGTGACGACCCGGGTCCCCTGTCAGGGTGGATTTGGGGGCGTTACAGTTTTGGTATCAGAGCTATAGTTATATTTTTAGGAATCGTACGAGCCTAGAACTATAACGCGACGTGAGAATTTAGAGATATGATACGAAGTTGAGATTTTGGCACTAAGCGCCTTACGCCTTTATATATATTTATAGGCATAGCTAGTTGATTGAAACCTGACCGAGATTTTCGTACTTTTGTAGATGTCTACTTCCGGACCAGCAGATTTCCGTTCTACCCGAGATAGATCTCCTACACCTTACCCGCATGGACCACTTAGCTCAGGTTCAGACAGTGACCCGTCTGAAGAGTTTATGCTGATGGTTAGTGACACGGAGGATTCTTCAGTTCAGATCCTTACACCTTCTCCTCCACATGTGATAGATTTAGTAGATTCTCCTGACCAGATCATTGAGATAGTCGATTCTCCTCCACCAGTGATTGATTTAGAGGCTCCTACCCCTGAGACGTTCAGAGTTGAGACCCCAGTGCCCGAGATTACTGATCCAGTTGACGAGAGCCAGCTTTCACCCGTCCGTATTGAGGTTGTACCTACCTTGTCAGCTCCAGTATCCGGAGTTGATGTACCTACAGGAGTAGCAGCTCTTGCTGAGTTGTTTACTTTACCTGTTCCCGTATATGCTTCGACGCCGACAGTCCCTACCGTGCCTGACTACATGTTTCCACCTGTCAGTGCCATGCCTGCTTGTGATACTACTCCTCCTGCACCTGCTATACATATCCCTGCTTCAGAGGTGATTATCTCATCTGCTCCACCTTTCCCAGCACAGCCAGTTGGTATGCCCACGCAGCCGAGAGGGGATCGAGGGCCTGTACCTTGGATGGTTCATGATTATCTTTTCCAGCAGTTTCGATGGGCATGGCTTCGTTATGAGGAGGTTTTTGCCACTAGAGATGCTATATTGCGATTACTGTCGGTCGACCCTACCACAGTTCATGGAGGAGGCAGCTTGCTTGTGAGGAATGTTCCTATGGAGATCGTACATCAGATCTCTATTGCTATTCTGACTGGGCTACAGACTGATCTCACAGCCCTACCATCCTCTAGTACAGGAGCCGTGGATCGCAATGCTGTTACAGAGTTGATTGCCAGAGCTATCGAGGAGTTCCAGGGACGCGTGGGTGAGATGTTTGGCCGTTGAGACCGTAGCTGATATTGTAGCTTGGGCTTGTTCTTGATGACCCACTTTCTGTATAGTGATGCATTAGATTTGTTTGAATTATGGTGTTTATGTATGAGTTGGCTAGCTGGTATCAGATGTATGCATTAAACGTACCTTATGGTACCATGATGGATTATATGTGGATATTAATATTTTTGCACCCTTACCTGTTTCAGATTTATTATTGTTGTTGCGCTTTAATAATAGTACTCCTGTAAAAAAAAAAAATAAAAAAAAAAAATATTGTGACACATGAGATATATCTTCAGCATTTTCAGAAATTCGACATAAGATTTTAAGAGTTTACGTTACCAGCACCGATATTCTGTTATAATTTTACCTAGTTTGACCAAGCTCCTGTTTTCAATTTTAATAGAAAAAAAATGGCACCAAAAAGAGGAAGACCCGCAAAGAATCCTCGTCCTCAACCCGAGGTGAATCCAGGGAATGAGGTTCCACCTCAGAACCAAGTTCCAAACCCGGAACCACAACTCGCTCGAGGTCCCAACCAAGAAAATAACCCGATGAGTCTACTTATGAACTTTCTTATTCAGCATACCCAGAACCCTCAGCCTCAGCTATACCAAAATATAGGAGGGAATCCACCTCCAGCTCAACTGACCCAAACTACTGTGAGTTTCAAATCATTCAAATCCTTGAGTCCACCTGAGTTTAAAGGTACCACTAACCCAGTGGAAGCTAGAATCTGGTTACGTGAAATAGAGAAGACCTTTGAGATCGTAGGGGTAGAAGAAGAGAAGAAAACCATCTTTGCAGCCTACATGTTAAAAGGTGAAGCGAATTATTGGTGGGAATCAAAGAGAGCAATGGAAGGGAACGTAGTCATACCCTGGACCAGGTTCACGCAGCTATTTTTAGAGAAATATTTTCCTAAATACTTGGAGAGCCAAATGGAGGTCAAGTTTCTGGAACTCAAGCAAGGCAACATGACTGTAGCTGAATATGAAGCCAAGTTTTCAGAACTCTCTAGGTTTGTGCCTTACCATGTGGATACGGACGAAAAGAGAGCTAAACGTTTTCAACTAGGGCTGAAGCCGTGGATCCAGAATCGAGTTGCGGTCCTAGAAATCACCAACTATGCTACTGTGGTTCAAAAAGCATCTATTGTGGAAAGTGGATCTGAGTTGTACTCAAAGGACAAGGATATGAAGAAAAGGAAGTTTCAGAATCGTGGAAATAATTTTGAGAGGAAGCCGGACGATCGGAATGGAAAGAGACCTTTTGTGAAGCGGGAAGACAGAAGCAATGATACAAAGAGAACTGAGAATCAAGACGCTAGGGGAAACAATCAAAGGTCCAGACCCACTCAGGCAGCCAATCTAATTCAAGGGAGGCCACCGCTACCCGAATGCAAAACGTGTGGAAGGAAGCACCCAGGACTATGTAATCTGGCCAGCATTGTTTGTTACAACTGTGGACAGAAAGGGCACTATTCTTCTCACTGCAAGGATAAGGCCGTTACTTGTTTCAATTGCGGAAAGAAAGGACATATTGCACGAGATTGCAAGTCACCACCAAAGGAGACAACTGCACCTAGACTCATGGCACCTCCCAGCAACAAGCCAACTGCTCGTACTTTCAACATGACGGTGAAGGATGCTATTGCTGATAGTGATGTGATTGCAGGTACACTTTTAGTCAATTCTGTAGATGCATGTGTTTTGTTTGATTCGGGAGCAACAAAATCTTTCATATCGGAGAATTTTAGAAATAAATTGGATATTCAGTCCGTACCATTAGGGGAGACATTGATTATAGAAGTAGCAAATCAGGAAAAAGTCCCTGTAGATCAGATATGTCCAGATTGTGGAATCGAAATCCAAGGACAACGTTTTGAAGCAGACCTTCTTTCTTTTAATTTAGGGGAGTTTGATATAATTCTGGGAATGGATTGGTTGACACGTTATGATGCTCAAATCAATTGTCGGCGTAAGTGGGTTAGTGTAAAGGGACCCAACGGCAAAAGAATACAATTTCGCGGAAGGAAACCTACTAGTAATTTTCTGACTTTGATTCAAGCGAAGAAACTACTAAGAAGTGGGTGTCAAGCCTACTTAGCTTATGTGGTTGACAACGAGAAGCAAGCCCCTGCCATTGATGAAATCCCTGTAGTGAATCAATTCGAAGATGTTTTTCCTGAAGAGTTACCTGGATTGCCGCCCGACAGAGAAATAGAATTCAATATCGATCTTGCCCCGGGAACTGCACCAATTTCCAAAGCACCATACCGAATGGCTCCAGTTGAGATGAAGGAGTTGGCTACCCAACTGCAAGAACTACTTGACAAAGGCGTAATCAGACCAAGTGTATCCCCGTGGGGAGCTCCAGTGCTGTTCGTGAAAAAGAAGGACGGATCTATGCGACTATGCATTGATTATCGTGAGTTGAACAAGATGACCATCAAGAATAAGTACCCTTTACCTCGAATCGACGATCTGTTTGACCAACTTAAGGGAGCTACATGTTTTTCAAAGATTGATTTGAGATCCGGTTATCATCAACTAAAGATCAAGCCTGAAGATATTCCTAAGACTGCCTTTAGGACTCGATATGGACATTACGAATTCTTAGTCATGTCTTTTGGATTGACGAATGCGCCAGCTGCTTTTATGGATTTGATGAATCGTGTGTTCAAGAGATACTTGGACAAGTTCGTGATTGTATTTATTGATGACATCCTGATATACTCGAAGTCTCCTGAGGAACATGCTGAACAC
Source organism: Saposhnikovia divaricata (assembly GCA_036435485.1). Lineage (NCBI taxonomy): Eukaryota > Viridiplantae > Streptophyta > Magnoliopsida > Apiales > Apiaceae > Saposhnikovia > Saposhnikovia divaricata. The sequence continues at coordinate 215,055,160 of CM071599.1, forward strand.
CTCCGTCTAGTTCTGGAAACGCTGCGGAAGGAAAAGTTATATGCGAAATTCTCGAAGTGTGAATTCTGGCTAAAAGAGGTTCAATTTTTGGGACACATTGTAAGCGGCGAAGGGATTTCTGTAGACCCCGCAAAGATAGAAGCTGTAGCAGATTGGGAGAGACCCAAGACTCCCACCGAAGTTAGAAGTTTCCTTGGATTGGCTGGATACTATCGAAGATTCGTGAAGGATTTCTCAAAGATAGCTACGCCACTGACTCGACTTACCAGAAAGAGTGAAAAGTTCGAATGGACCCCCAAATGCGAAGATAGCTTTCAAGAATTGAAGAAGAGATTGACTACTGCCCCGGTGTTGACCTTACCCGATGAGAAAGGCGATTTCGTAATTTTCAGCGACGCCTCTCACAAGGGTTTGGGATGTGTTTTGATGCAACACGGAAAAGTAATAGCTTACGCCTCTCGGCAACTGAAGGAGTATGAGTCCCGTTACCCTACTCATGATTTGGAACTTGCTGCTATTGTTTTCGCACTCAAGATTTGGAGACATTACCTTTACGGAGAGAAATGCGAGATTTACACGGATCACAAGAGCTTAAAGTATATATTCACGCAGAAGGAATTAAACATGAGACAAAGAAGATGGTTGGAGTTGATCAAAGACTATGATTGCTCGATAAACTATCACCCAGGGAAGGCTAATGTTGTAGCTGATGCATTGAGTAGAAAGGAGAGACTAAACCTGTTGACAACCTCAGAAGAATTGGTCAGAGAATTTGAGAAAATGGAATTGGAAGTCAAGATCCCAGTCCAAAACAATGAAAGAGTTTACATTATTCAGTTTCAACCGGAGTTACTCGAGAAGATTCGCCGTTGTCAAGAGCAAGTGATGGAAGAAAGAAGATCAGAGTTGACCGGAGAAGAATTTCTAAGTTCAAAAGATGAAAAGGGAATTAAGCGATTTGCATCGAGAATATGGATTCCTAATGTTACAGAGTTGAAGGAAGAAATTATGAGCGAAGCGCATAACTCGAGATATTCCATTCACCCAGGGAGCACAAAAATGTATCAAGACATCAAGTTGAATTATTGGTGGCCCAACATGAAGAGGGAGATTGCAGAATGGGTAAGTAAGTGTTTGACATGTCAGAAAGTGAAGGCAGAACATCAACGACCAAGTGGACTTCTACAACCTTTAGAGATACCCGAGTGGAAATGGGAGCATATTACCATGGATTTTGTCGTAGGATTGCCCCGAACTAGAGCCAGCCACGATGCTATTTGGGTTATTGTCGACCGACTCACTAAATCTGCGCATTTTTTACCAATTAGTGATAAGTATTCTGTTGAGAGATTGGTGAACATGTACCTAAAGGAGATTGTAGTTCGTCACGGAGTGCCTGTTTCGATTGTTTCTGATAGAGATGCCCGTTTTACTTCACGATTTTGGAAAAGTTTTCAAGAATGTCTTGGCACGAAGTTAAATCTGAGCACTGCATATCATCCACAGACCGACGGACAAAGTGAAAGGACGATTCAAACAGTTGAAGATATGTTAAGAGCCTGTGCACTTGATTTTAAAGGAAGTTGGGATGAGCATTTGCCCCTAGTCGAGTTTGCTTACAACAATAGTTACCATTCGAGCATATGTATGGCACCTTATGAAGCTTTGTACGGAAGGAAGTGTAGATCACCTTTATATTGGGATGAAGTAGGAGAAAGAAAGATACTAGGACCAGAATTACTTCAACAAACTAAGCAAGCAACCGAGGTTATTCGAAAAAGGTTAGTTGCAGCTCAAGATCGACAGAGGAAGTATGCAAATCAAAAGAGGAAAGACAAAGCATTTGAAGTAGGAGATAAAGTGATGTTGAAAGTTTCACCTTGGAAAGGAGTAATGAGATTCGGAAAGAAAGGCAAGTTGAGCCCCAGATATATAGGCCCTTTTGAGATTCTTAAGAAGATAGGACCACTAGCTTATCAGTTGGCCCTACCTCCAGACCTTCAGCATATCCACGATGTGTTTCATGTTTCTGCGTTAAGAGAGTACCATTCTGATTTCAGGCACGTTATAACCTACGAACCAGTGGAAATTCGCCCCGATTTGACATACGAAGAAAAGCCAGTGGAGATCCTAGATTACAAAGTGCAAGAATTAAGAACTAAGAAAGTAAATTTAGTGAAAGTACTTTGGAGAAACCACCAAGTTGAGGAAGCCACGTGGGAATTAGAAAACGAGATGCGGAATAAATATCCTGAACTGTTTAGTGCATAGTTTTGATTCCGAGGACGGAATCCTATAAGGGGGGGAGACTGTAATAACCGTAAATTTTCGAAATATATATTTTAATTTTGAACCGAATTTTTGAGTCTCGTTTTAATTAGTCAGCGGGAGAAAAACGAAATCTTTTTATTAAATAATTATATTAAATATTTGCAATCAATTTGTCCCCCATTTGTTTTAATTCTTTTTATTTATTAATTGTCACCTAAATTAATGATGATTATGCTTTATTGTCCACTAAAATTCTGCAATGATTTTGCCCCATAAATTTTTATCTTTTTTTTTAATTTTTTAAACTGCATTATTGTTATGCATAATGAGGATACAATTGATTAATTGATTCGTTTAGTATAGAATTCCTGCAGCAACACAGCTATACAAACAACACAGCTATAATACATATCTATACAAACAGACACAGCACAATTGTTTTCTTTTCCTTTCTAAACACAAAACTCAGTTCAACATATACACACACAAGTCTTGTCTCTAAACACAAAAACCAAAAACCCGGACCTTGAGTCTTTGACAAACCATTCCTATAATTCATAACAGAAAATAATTCTCGAGACGTAGATCGACGCCAAGTTCACGGGTAGAGTATATATTTTAGCTTCATTCATTCGTACTTCGAGATCGAGGCAAGTTCGTTCTTACCCTAACTTTTGGAAACTGTGAATTTCTGTTCGTGTTATTTAATTCCTTAATTATTTTTGAGATGTTATATATTGAGATTATCTGTTGCTCTATATGATGCAATAATTTCTTTTGAGAATTATTTCTTGTTAAATATTATTATATTGTCAAGTTAGTTTATTTGAGAATTATAATCCCTATATGCGTAGAAACAATTTAATTGATATCGGGTCGATCTCATTAATTCGAGACGACTATTATTTTATTCAGTGAAACTAATCTCATTCGTCCGAGATAGTTAAATTTATTCTTTTCGATTGAATTTATTGTACAAATTCAATCGTTATTTATTGATTATCTTTCAGTTAGTTCCTCGTTTGAACTAACCGATAGGAGTTTAAAATTATAATTATTAGAGATTTTTATTCGTCGATCAAGTGAAAAATATTCTATTTACACGTTCATCAATGTTGAGTATTATAAATATCGAGAAGTACTATTTGTTCAGTACGACTCCCAATTACTTTAATCTTAGGACTATTCTCATAGATTCGAGATAGTCGATTTTATTGTCAAGGTTTGGCATTTTGTTCATGTCAACCGATAAATTATTATTGAGAATTTACATCAGTCTATTGTTCGGATTGGTGGTAAAATCGAGTCATACTGGCAGCCCGCCAGATTTGTAAATATTTTCTGAAAAGAGTTATCTCAAGTTATCTGTACCCCAAATATTCGGGAATTCTGCATTCTACTGGTCAATTTTGGGCAAGAGGCCCATTATAGAGAAAGAGAGACTCGTGTACCGTTTTACGGACCCGAGAATATTTAGGCATTCGTTGCCTTGGTTGAATTGATAACCATTATGATGCTAGCATTCATACATATATATTATAGTTGATATCGTATTGTAGCCGTGATCGGGCGAAGTGCGGTGTCATCGGAGGCCGTTATTCTTGGTTGGTTAGTTGATCGCCCCACCGAGATACGGAGAGGTGGAAGACCAGTTCATTCTTAAATCTTGAGTTATCAGAGTTATATCAAATGAGTCTTTTGAGTATTCTGTTTCGAGATGAGTTTTGAGCTTTTCGAGTATGATATTTTCAAGATGAATTTGAGCCAAATCTTATTGTGACTTTCAATATTAAAGTTTGAAAACCTTATTATATTTATATACCGAGCGAGAAAAGAACTTGCTGAGCACTATAGTTGCTCATTCTTGCTTTACAACATTTTGTTCAGCTGTCAAGATGGAGAAAGGCGAGACGTCCAGCCAGGGTTATAAAGGCAAAGGGAAAGCGCAAGGCTATGACATCAACAATTAGAAGATCCAGTTGGAATCCTTATATTTCTACTGTTGTGAACTTTTGTAATATATTATTTTCGAGATGTATCAAGTTGGATTGTATTATGTTGTGAAGACGATCTTGGACCTGCGGAGTGGAACATTTTATGCTCCGTTGTATTATATATTTTGCTTTGTTATTGCGTAACTTGTGCTACAGGATATTGAGACAATGTGACGACCCGGGTCCCCTGTCAGGGTGGATTTGGGGGCGTTACACTAGAAATGGAAGGATTTTAGTTAGAAAATATAGAAAAGGTAATAAATTTTAGTTGAAAAAAGGTAATGGATTAATTATTGGTAATTATAAAATTATTACTTTTATTAAATAGAATGCATGTGATATGATTAGAAAAAGATAGGATTTAGTTAGAGAAAATTAAAAAGGAAACATGTTATAGGTGAAAAATATAATTGATTAGTTTATAGCAATTATAATTTAATTACCTTATTTACTAAATACAATTGTACGAAATATTTTTGGAAAATGTGAAATTAATATTGTCCGTAATATATCTATTAAAAGAAGGATTTTAGTTAAAAAAATATAGGAAAGATGATACGTTTTAGTTGAAAAAGGTAATCGGTTAATTATTAATATTAAAATATTATTAGTTTATTTTATTAAATAAAACCTCCCTTGATATAATTGAAAAAAGAGAGATTTTAGTTAGAGAAAATAGAAAGGTAACGTAAAAATTAAAAAAAATGACATGATTTATGTTAAAAAAGGTAATTGATTAGCTTATATAATTATAATTTAATTATGTCATTTTACTAAATAAAATTGCTCATAGTTTTTAGAAAATGAGAAGTTAATGTTGTCCGTGATATTTCTAGAAAAAAAGGGAGTTTAATTAGAAAAATTAGAAAATATGATACATTTTAGCTGAAAATGTAATCGGTTAATTATTAGTATTATATTATTAGTATTTTATTTTATTAAATAGAAACAACTGTGATATAATTGGAAAAAGAGAGATTTTAATAAGAGAAAAGAAAAAAGGTACCGCGTTTTGGTTGAAAAAGGTAACCGTTCATGATATAATTGGAAAAAGAGAGATGTTAATTAGAGAAAAAAGAAAAGGTAACGTGTTTTGGGTGAAAAAAGTAATTGATTAGTTAATAGTAATTATAATATAATTACGTTATTTTATTAAACAAAACTGCTCGTACTATTTTTAAAAAAAGAGATATTTTAGTTAAATAAAATGTGAAAGATATTATTTTACTTGAAAAAGAAAATTGTTTAGTTATTGAAAAATAGAAAAGGTAATATGTCTAACTTGAAAAAGGAAATTAATTAATAAAGGAGAAATTTTAGTTAGATAAAATATATAGGGATATTATATTTTATCAGAAAAAAGAAATTGTTTGGTTTTTGAAAAAGAGGAAAGATAATATGTTTAACCTCACGAAGGAAATTTATTAGTTAGTAGAAAAGATAATATGTCTAACCTGAAAAAGGAAATTGATTAATAAAGGAGAAATTTTAGTTAGATAAAATATAAAAGGATATTATATTTTAGGAAATTAGTTAGTTAGATAAAATATAAAGGGATATTATAGTTTATCATAAAAAGGAAATTAGTTAGTTTTTGAAAAAGAGAAAAGATAATATGTTTAACCTCAACAAGGAAATTGATTAGTTAAAAACTGATTAATTAGTAGAAAATGTAATATGTCTAACCTGAAAAAAGAAATTGATTAATAAAGTAGAAATTTTAGTTACATAAAATATAAAAGGATATTATATTTTAGGAAATTAGTTAGTTCTTGAAAAATAGAAAAAATAATATGTTTAAACTCAAGGAAATTGATTAGTTAGTTTATCTGTAATTAAGTATGGGAATTTATTAGTTAGTAGAAAAGGTAATATGTCTAACGTGAAAAAGGAAATTGATTAATAAAGGAGTAATTTTAGTTAGATAAAATATAAAAGGATATTGTATTTTAGGAAATTAGTTAGTTAGATAAAATATAAAGGGATATTATATTTTATCATAAAAAGGAAATTATTTAGTTTTTGAAAAAGAGAAAAGATAATATGTTTAACCTCAAGAAGAAAATTGATTAGTTAGAAATTGATTGGTTAGTAGAAAAGGTAATATGTCTAACCTAAAAAGGAAAACTGATTAATAAAGTAGAAAATTTAGTTAGATAAAATTTAAAAGAATATTATATTTTAGGAAATTAGTTAGTTCTTGAAAAATAGAAAAGATAATATGTTTAAACTCAAGAAGGAAATTAATTATTTAGTTTATCTGTAATTAAGTAAGGGAATTTATTAGTTAGTAGAAAAGGTAATATGTCTAATCTGAAAAAGGAAATTGATTAATAAAGGAGAAATTTTAGTTAGATAAAATATAAAAGGATATTGTATTTTAGGAAATTAGTTAGTTAGATAAAATATAAAGGGATATTATATTTTATCATAAAAAGGAAATTATTTAGTTTTTGAAAAAGAGAAAAGATAATATGTTTAACCTCAAGAAGGAAATTGATTAGTTAGAAATTGATTAGTTAGTAGAAAAGGTAATATGTTTAACCTGGAAAAAAAAATGATTAATAAAGTAGAAATTTTAGTTAGATAAAATATAAAAGGATATTATATTTTAGGAAATTAGTTGGTTATTGAAAAATAGAAAAGATAATGGGTGTGTTTGGAGGAACTTTTTTCCAGAATAAGTCAACTTATTTTAAGACAAAGTTAGAGATTCATAACTTTCCAACTTATTTTCCAACTTATTTTTGCAACTTATTGAATCTCAAACATACATTAAATATTTGTATAAATTTTTTTATCAAAATATAAAATTTTTACCCGAAAATAAGTCCATAAGTCCTAAAAAAAAGGTACGCCAAACATGCCCAATATGTTTAAACTCAATAGGGAAATTGATTAGTTAGTTTATCTGTAATTAAGTAAGGGTCAACAGTACCGACCAACCGACTTACCGACCGACTAACCAAACTTTTTAATGTTTCGGTTTTTATATAATAGTATAGATAGATAACAATTGGTGAGCATCCGTTAAAAAGTACTTAATAAAAATTAAGGGAACATAAAAAATCGAACAAAATTAATTGAATATCTCAATTTAAGTAGAATACGACTCATAATGAATTTATGCATTACACGTGTTCTTACTAGTAAATAAAAATACATAAAAACACGTTATGGATCTATTTTACACATCATAAATAAAAGATGATTTTACAGGAAGATTAAAATGGATAACTTCCTCTTATACTGTTTAAAGTAATCGTCATGTGTTTAGCAATATATAATTGTTTATTACAATTTTTTGAAGAGTAGTGCTAGAGTTATTAAATTAGGTATCAAAATTTGTTACCGAATGACATGTCACTAATTATTTGGCATTTTGAGATGTTTTAATTGGAGGGCCCTAACGGGCTCATTACAATTATAACCAATTAAAATAATGACATGTCATTTGGTAACAATTTTTGGTACCCAGTTTGGTACCTCTAGCATTTTTCTTTTTTGAAAATTGATTATTGTTATTATGTATTCCGTTTTATTCAAATTGTCTTATTTAATTTTCATTAATCAAATTGACCTATTTATTAATTTAAAGCACATACATCTTAAATTAATTAAAAATAGGATACAATTTAATTTTTATTTTAATTTAGTTTCCGTAGGACACCATGCATAGCAAAAAAATGTGCCCTACCAATCGAGAAATCTTGTACAATGATTCAGGCCCGGCAAATTATATATATGCGTGATTAGGCTGAAAAGGAGAGCACAGAAAAACAGATATGAATAGGGAAGTTTTATGGTCTGAGCTCGTTGCAGTTTTACTAGGAGACATCATTGGCAGACTTTGTGTTGCTGATCGGGTTCGTTTTCGTGCAGTTTGTAAGTCCTGGCGGGACGCTAAACCCTTTGTTAAAGCTGCTAGTACTAGCGCATCGACTTTATCATGGTTTGTAAGTGTTGGTAGTACCAGTTTAAAAGATGTACCAGTTTCGGTTCAAAGACCTATCAGGGCGTTAGAATGCCGCCTCTTTGATCCATCGTATTCAATAGATGTACCAGTTTCGGTTCACACGATATCCTTCAATAAATTAGGCTTTCCAGTTCCTTATTGGAACCCTATCAGGACTTTTTGCAAACAAGGCTGGCTATTTATCTCCGTTAATTTTACTGAGATGACAGGATTATCCAAATCTCGTATACACTTCATATTATTCTCTCCTTTAACCAGAAAGCTGAAGCAACTTCCTTCGTTATTAACCGCTTCAAGTTATTTCCAACAAACGTTTTCTTCCGACCCAGAGTCTGCGGATTGTGTGTTCTTACTCTTGGATGCAATTAAGTTTGATAGTTTCACTGTCACAACGTGTCGCAAAGGTGATACACAATGGACTGTAAGAAAATTTGAAGGAGATTTAGGTTATTCCTGGCCTACGTATACTAGGGGATTGTTTTACACAATTTCACCCTTTGGACGAGTCGAATCTTATAATGTTATTGAGGGGAAAATTAAGTATGAGGGTTACGATAGGGATCACGATTTTGGGGAATATACACATAGGAGGTACAAAGTGTTTACAAGAAACGGAGAGCTCATGTACAGTTATCGATGCAATAATGGTACAAAAAGGTTTGATTGGTCTAAAAAGGTTTGGATTCCTGTGAGCAGCTTGACAGATCCACCAGCTGCTAGTGACAAAGTTACTCGGGTTGAAGACATAGTGTTTTTTGGTTCAAAATGCCTGTGCTCCTCGGAGAGTTCTAGTTTAGCTGATCATCTTATGTTTAAACCACAAGAATATGTGTTTGATTCAGGGAGAATTAAACAGGGTGGAGCCAATTCATACTTTTGGTTAGAACCTCCTCTCCTTCACTGAAACAGAAACCATGGATGCACACCACTCAGGTCACTTGTATACCGAAACTTCTGCTATACAAAGCTACATTGTTTTTTTCCAGACTTATTTTATTAGCTAATTCAAACTTCTTCAAGGTGGTTGATTGTAAACCTAGTTCCTTGTTAATAAATTATGTGGTTGATTGCAAATCCTAGTTCCTTGCTAATAAATTCTGTGTTCGATGGAGTTTTATTAAACAAGAAAAAGAAAGTTTTTTTCTTTTGACATAACAGAGCTGGAAAATCAGCTCCTAGTTTCATTCATTAAAAATATTCTCAGAAAAATTAAATTTATCTCTTAAACCCGAGGTTTAATTGTTCAAACACAATTGCAACATGACATGAGGTAATCAATGTTAATGATCATATGATTTCCTTTCAGTGCAATTTATTTAGGCAAGTTTTTGTGTCTGCTTAAGCCAGAATGTTTCACTGTTAGTTTTACATCAAACACATATGTGGCATCTGAAGTAGGATGCTACTGAAGCTCCCAACTGAGCCTAAATCTGTGATAGTCATCGACTGGATTGTAGTACTTTATACTGTAAATATGCCTGTATTTGTAATCTGAGCAGAGATAACATAACATAGATCTTCTGCTGCTGCTTGATTATATATATCTATCCAACTGTCGACTGAAGAAGAGTTCACCCCTAGAGCTTCTCCTGTGTCTGGCCCATGTACAATGATTCTTTGTTAAACGGTAACCTTCGTATATGGCCAGTTCTCTTCAGGGCCCCTAGAGCTTGCCACTTTATAACTCCCCAAATATTATATTACTATTGTATATATTTATATATCATTCTTATTCTAAAACATTTTGAGATAAATTATGTTCAAATATTTTCCATTACAGAAAAATAGGGAGAAAAAATTAATCTTTTTAAAGGTCTCAAATTCGTTTTTCGCCCTAGGCTTTGGAAATCCTTGAGCTGGCCCTGCCTCCGTAAAATCTCCGTGCGTGAATGTTTATGATACTCATCACTTGTACAGATTCGGTTGGCTTCATTTATAGGTGTTGTGCATCAAGTTGGGTCATAAATGCCGAATCAGACTTGTGTACGTCGAAGACACAGGCAGTCCCGGAAAAAGGTTTGGCAAAGGATACATCTGTGAACCACAAACCAATTGACCAAAATTGCAATGCACTTCAAAAATTTAGGTCCGAATCAGACTTCATAGTTGGGATAGGTTACTCTGCTATCACTGCTGCTAAGGAAGCAGAAGTGAGCCCCTAGTCACGCCCCACCAAAAGAAAGGCGACGAATTCTAAGGCTGTGACACCTGGTCTAAATCATAACAGAATGACATATGCACAAGCTCAATAGTCAATAGTCAATTTAGTAAATTTTTCTCCTGCAATTACGTTTTACGTAGTTCTACTCCTTTTCCTCCGACTGTCATTTTTGTGTCTGATTTGATGCCTGTTGCCTAGCACGGTTGTCAATGTGTGAATTTGACCAAGCTCTAGCACAAATTGACGTTTTTTCATTGTTTCTTGACCATAAATATATCGACAAATCGTTCTGTTTTGCTAGTACCACCTGTTTCCAGGTCTTTCATTCATAACTTTTCTCAGTAAGTGCAATGTAAGTTGCATAATCCAATGCTTCCGAAATTTTGCAAGTATTGAAGTAATGTTTAGATAAATTGTATGGACACATTTAGCTTTACTACACCTCTCATCTCTTACCTCTTACACATCTCTTGTAACTTTGTAATTAGGATAGTATGGGAACTTTCTGCTTCTTCTATTTTTTGTAGTTTGTATTTAATAAAAGTCAAGTTCGTCACCACATATGGTATGAGTTTTTTGATTTCATAGGTTCGATCTGTGGGAGGCACAGAAGTAAGTGGACTGCCATACTCGGTGTGTACGAGTGTGTTAGCAGTTCTCCGGATTAGTTGCGGTGTGCGAAGGCTGGCCGGGACATCGGATTATCAGAAAAAAATAAAAAAAAAAGTTCTTTGATTTGTATTATGATTGTTTTGAGAATACTTGGCTAGTGTAATAACCGCGAATTTTCGAATTAATTTTTCTACTCGATATTTAAATTTTATTTAAGAGCGATGCACTAGTATATTTTAATTAGCGCATTTTTGTAAATTTTAATATTTTTATATTCATATGGGCGTAAATATTATATTTATTTATATTTACTTGGTATTTATTAAAATTAAGAAATTTAGGAAAAATAGGATTTTAATTTTGGGTCGTATTTATTTTATGAAACGAAATTAGAGTATCGTTTAATTAGCCAGCACGGGAGAAACGAGATCTTTTCACCAAACATTTCACTAATATGAACAATCATTGTTTTTTTTTATTTTATTTTTCAGCATTAATTTTGTCTTCCACAAATTATTTCTTTTTAATTTAATAAATGAGAGGCATTATGAGAAGCACTATGTACAATTATTGTGTATAAAACAAACCGGCCTATCCTTATCTTTAAAACAGGACACAAATCAAAACACGAAACAAACAACGAGTAATATCAGTAAGGTAGTTTGTTTTCTTTTTTCTTTTTTTTTCTTTCTTTTCTCTGTTAATTGTTTTGTCAAAATCGTCTTATGAAAATGGTAGGCTCGAAGTGAATTGCTTAGTTTGTAGATTGTTCGAGTTCGTGTATGGTGTTGTTCCGAGTGGTTGGGTTGTTCGGTGGTGAGAGGGAGGTCGACTGAGAGAGTAAACGAGGGAGACGGAAAGAGGAGAGAAGAGAGATTCGAAAGAGGGGAATGGAGGCGAGAGATGGGATGGATCGATGTTGAAGAAGAAAGGAAGATGAGGGTGGTGGTTGTTGTAATGGGTGGTTTGACGACCACCACCGTTGCGGCGGTGGTGTTGTTTTTTGTTGTGATCGGAGAGGGGAATGGGTTCGAGAGAGAGAGACATGGTAGCGATAGAGACGATTGAGTTCGAGAGGGAGATAGAGCGGGGTGAGTGATATGGTGGAGAGATTGAGAGAGGACAGAGGTGGGAGATAGCGAGAGAGGGAGACGGGAAAGGAGAGAAAGAGATTGCGGAAAAGAGAGAGAGAGAGAGAAAGAGAGAGAGAGAGAGAAGAGAGGGACGGGTTGGAAAAGGGGGATGCAGGGGAGGTGGCGCGGCGGCCGCGGTGGCGGGTGGGCCCCACGCGCCGCTATTGCAGTTAGGATAGTAATAAAATAATAATACCGTTCTAATATTAAATTGATGGTCGAATGTTTTAATCGGGATTTTGGTTATAAACGAATAAAAGGGGATTCAATTGGTTTCATTAAGATTTGAATATTATTTAATTTGGTTAGTAATAAACAATTTAATAAAAATGTTATAATTGATTAATTAATTAAATAAGAATATTTTGTGATTATTTAGGCATAAATTAGGGATTTAATAATTAGTGTTTATTTAAACGTGATTTAGAGATTTATTGGTTCGTTGATAAAAAGAGTTATAATTGTGAATAAATAGGATGTAAAAGCCGTATTATTTTAGAAGGTTTATAATTGCGATTCCGGGTTATTCTGATTAACCGGATCGAGTCAGATTTATTTTAGAGATTTAAAATTTGATTTAAATAAATTAGGATTTGTGAGGTTTATTAAAAGTGGAATTCTTTGATGAAATATTATTTTTTTTAAAAATGAGATTAATTATTTTGGATTTAAATTGAGTAAAAATGGATTGTTGAATTTTTCATTTTGAGTAAGAATTGAGATTTCCAGATATTAAAAATAGGATATAGTCTCCAGATTTAATTCCTGTGTTCGGAGAAATATTTATTTATCCCGGAATTTATTTCCGTTATTTATTCTGGAGATTTTTATGAGATATTATTTTATTATTAATTATATTATCGGATCGGGAATATTTTATTCTGAAGAATCGCTCACGTATTTCTGGTTGGCATTTTTAGAGAATAATTCTCGAGACGTAAATCGACGCCAAGTTCACGGGTAGAGCATAATTTTTATCTGCATTCATTTGCACTTCGAGATCGAGGCAAGTTCATTCCTACCCTAACTTTTGGAAACTGTGAATTTCTTTTCGTATTATTTAATTCCTTAATTATTTTCGAGATATTATATGTTGAGATTTATCTGTTGCTTCGCATGATGAAATAATTTATTTTGAGCATTGTTTCTCGTTAAATATTATTATGCTGTTAATTTAGTTTATTGAGAATTATAATCCCTATAAGCGTAGAAATAATTTAGTTGCTATCGGGTCGATCTTATTAATTCGAGACGACTATTATTTTGATTCAGTGAAACTAATCTCATTCGTCTGAGATAGTTAAATTTATTCTTTTCGATTGAATTTATTGTACAAGTTCAATTGTTGTTTATTGATTATCTTTTAGTTAGTTCCTCGTTTGAACTAACCGATAGGAGTTTAAAAATTATAATTGTTAGAGATTTTTATTCGTCGATCAAGTGAAAGATATTCTATTTAAACGTTCATTAGTGTTGAGTATTATAAATATTGAGAAGTACTATTTGTTTAGTACGACTCTCAATTACTTCAATCTTAAGACTATTCTCATAAATTCGAGATAGTTGATTTTATTGTCAAGGTTTGGCATTTTGTTCGTGTCAACCGATAAATTACCGAGAATTTACATCAGTCCATTGTTCGGATTGGTGGTAAAATCGAGTCATACTGGCAGTCCGCCAGATTTGTAAATATTTTCTGGGAGAATTATTTCAAGTTATCTGTACCCCAAATATTCGGGAATTCTGTATTCTACTGGTCAATTTTGGGCAAGAGGCCCATTATAGAGAAAGAGAGACTCGTGTACCGTTTTACGGACCCGAGAATGATTAGGCACTTTGTTGTCATGGTTGAATTGATAACCATTATGATGCTAGCATTCATACATATATATTATTGTTGATATCGTATTGTAGCCGTGATCGGGCGAAGTGCGGTGTCATTGGAGGCCGGTATTCTTGGTTGGTTAGTTGATCGCCCCACCGAGATACGGAGAGGTGGAAGACCAGTTCATTCTTAAATCATGAGTTATCAGAGTTATATCAAATGAGTTATCGAGTATTCTGTTTCGAGATGAGTAATGAGTCTTTTAAGTATTCTGTTTTGAGATGAGTTTTGAGCCTTTCGAGTATGATATTTTCAAGATGAATTTGAGCCAAATCATATTGTGATATCCGATAATAAAATTTTGAGTATTTATTTCGGTAAACCTTATTATATTTATATACCGAGCGAGAAGAGAACTTGCTGAGCACTATAGTTGCTCATTCTTGCTTTACAACATTTTGTTCAGGTGTCAAGACGGAAAGAGGCGAGACGTCCAGCCAGGGCTACAGAGGCAAGGGGAAAGCGCAAGGCTATGGCGACAATAATTAGAAGATCCAGATAGAATCTTTATATTTCTACTGTTGTGAACTTTTGTAACATATTATTTCGAGATGTATCAAGTTGGATTGTACTATGTTGTGAAGACGATCTTGGACCTGCGGAGTGGGACATTTTATACTCCGTTGTAATAAAATTTGGTATTGTTATTGCGTTATCATATTGAGAAAATGTGACGACCCGGGTCCCCTGTCAGGGTGGATTTGGGGGCGTTACAGTTTTGGTATCAGAGCAATAGTTATATTTTTAGGAAACGTGAGAGCCTAGGAATATGACACGACGTGAGAATTTAGAGATTTAATAAGATGTTGAGATTTTAAGCACTAAGTGCCTTACACCCTTATATATTTATATGCATTTATAGTCGACTAGAACCTATTTGTGACCGAAACTTTTTGTACCTTTGTAGATGTCTATTTCTGGATCTGTAGCCTTTCGTCCTATTCGAGACAGATCTCCTACACCTTATCCGTACAGATCCCTAGTTCCCAGTTGATTTAAGATAGGGTGCCTAAGTTTCCATTATTGTTAAGATTGGATGTTACCCTGCAGAGAGTTTCCACATTTTGTAGATGTTGTCAATATCTTTACCGGTCAGAGTTGGACTAACATGAGGTGCGTGCACCAGAGATGGACTTAAAGAGGGATGCAACCATGTGTTCCAAGTTTGAGGATAAATTCTTAAACAATTTCGTGATCGACATTATTTTTCTAGAGATATAACTTATAGAGGTTGAAATAGTTCTCTGTGTTGATGTGTTTTTCGTACATTCCCTTTTAGAGATTTTCTTCCCTGACGAGTTACCAGGGTCTTCAAGTGTCGCTTTTATTCGAGAATCAATAGTTGTTCCTACGAGCTTACTTTGAGCTAGGAAATCGTTTTTTTAAATAACTTCCTTACCAATGATTATCGATAAATCTTACCCTTCGAATTTACTCAGACAATTTCTACCATATTTGAAAAAGGACCTATGTTGTTTAGAGGTTAAGTTACCCATCATCATGTACTTTCATAAATACAAATCCATTTAATACCCATTCCTATATTTGATACCCTTTGAGATATTGAGATGAACAACCCTATATATAGGGGAAGACAATCAGTCTCTGTAGTGTTTTACGGACGAGCGGAAGCGCAAATAACAATTATTTCCGTAAAAACCGTGTATCGCACATATAGAAAATCATATAAAATGAAAAGAGCGAGGGAATCGTGATCATACCTTAAAATCGAAGGTTTTCAAAAATGGTGTTGCAAGCAGTTGCTCCTCAGAGTGTGAAGCACTCTACCGGTATCCACTAAGAATTGTTCTTCGACGAAACCTTTTATAAAATCTTGATTTTATAAAATGGAGTTTAAGAAATTTGAGAGAGAGAGATGAAGAAGAAGAAGGAGGAGGCAACTAGGTTTTTCACAAAAACCAAAAGTGTGTTTAACTCCTTCATCTCATTCTATTTATAGGGATAAAGTAGGGTTTTAATATAATTAATATATCATTATATATTAATATATAAATCCTACACTTTATCTAATAAAATGATTAAATAATAATTAAAACTATTTTAATCATTATTTCTTTTTCTAAACTATTTAGAAAATAATTCCCTCTCTCATAATTTAAAACCTTTCATCAAAGAAAATATTCTTTTATGGTGTGACCCTGTAGGTTCAATATTAAGCCGGTAGTAGAAATAAATAATAATAAACATTTTATTTATTATTTATATGAATTCTAATAATTCATTAAATATAATTAACTGATTAATTATATTTATTCTACATCGTGAGTGATGCTTCTCAACATATCGCGACTATCCGGATAATATGAATTCACTGCTTAGAATACCAAGAACCTGCTAGTGACTAGTTACCGTACAATCAATTCCTTCTACCCTACAATATCCCGATTAAATACAAGGCATGGATCTCGTGTCAAGCCTATCAAATTTAATCATATGATTTCTTATTCATAATGCAAAGTTCATATTAATGCAAATTAGAAACTCCTTTCTAATTTCATACACTCTGGCCAGAGATTCCAGAACTTGCATACTAAGAATAACATAGGATATTCACTTCCTTACTAGAAGGGGTAGATTCTTTATTGATCGTTAACTATCTCCATACATAAATCCCTGTACCCAGAATAGACCTAATGGATGTCCTTGAGACTAAGGACTAAACCAAAGCACAGTTCATTATATATAAGATAACTTTAACGATCTCAAGTCTAAGGACACTTGTACAACTATCACTCAGTGAATAACTATTGACACGTGAGTAAACTCCATTAGTTGTCCAACTTATCGAGTCATGTTCAGTGAACTTATTCCATAATAGGCACCTACATACTAGCTATAGTGTCACCACACAAATGCCTATGAGAACAGACATCCTCCTGACGGGAGCAAGCAAAATATGTACCGATCTTTGCGGATTCACTAACTTCCGATTAGTTATCCTATGATCAGGAACTGTTTAAGTCTAGAGTTATCATCTTCTAGATCTCACTATTATAATCTCATTATAATTCTAGAAGCTTTACTTTAAACCATGGAATATCTTATTTAAAACACTTTAAATAGATAAGGCCCGTAATAAAAACAAATAAGTCTTTTATTAATATTAATGAAATCAAATAAGAGTACAAGAAAGTTCTTCCTAAATCATCATACATGATTGGATTTTAGGACAAACTCTTTCAATCTCCCACTTGTACTAAAGCCAATCACTCTAGTATCTAATACCCATTCACTCATTATGACGATCGAAGTGAATCTGAGATTGCGGCTTAGTGAGTGGGTCTACTATGTTGTTATGTGTGTCAACTCTCTCAATGTTGACATCTCTACTTTCAATGATCTCCCTATCAAAAGAAAGCGCCACAAAACAGTTTTGCAGCGTCACTTGCATCTATAAACTCTGCTTCCGCTGTTGAGTCAGCCGTTGTCGACTGTTTGGAACTCTTCCAACTAATCGCACCACCATTCAAAGTAAACACATACCCTGACATGGATTTGCTATCACTTTCTGATTGAAAACTAGAGTCAGTATAACCCTCTATTTTCAATTCAGATCCACCAAAAACAAGAAAAATATCCTTAGTCCTTCGCAAGTACTTAAGGATGTTCTTCACTGCTTTCCAGTGGTCTTTACCTGGATTGGACTGATATCTGCTTGTCACACTAATTGAATAAGCAACATCAGGCCTAGTACATAACATCGCGTACATGATAGATCCTATTGCTGAAGCATAAGGAATCTTACTCATGCGCTCTCTTTCCTCAGGTGTCTTAGGAGACATCTTTTCGGAAAGGGATACTCCATGGCTCATCGGTATGAGACCTCTCTTGGAGTTTTCCATGCTAAACCTTTTAAGCACTTTCTCGATGTATGTACCCTGGGTAAGACCTATCATTCTTCTAGATCTATCTCTATAGATCTTCATACCGAGAATGTAGGATGCTTCACCCAAGTCCTTCATAGTGAAGTTCTTTGATAACCACACTTTGACTGATTGCAGCATCGGTATATCATTTCCTATAAGAAGTATGTCATCCACATACAATACAAGAAATGTTACCGCGCTCCCACTAACCTTCTTGTAGACACATGGTTCATCTATGTTCTTGATAAAATCAAACTCTTTGATTGTCTCATCAAAACGAATGTTCCATCTACGAGAAGCTTGCTTTAATCCATATATGGTCCTTAGCAGCTTACACACTAGGTGTTCATTCCCTTTAGAAACAAACCCCTCTGGCTGTGTCATATACACTTCCTCTTCAAGTTTCCCATTGAGGAAGGCCGTTTTCACGTCCATTTGCCAGATCTCATAGTCGTAGTAAGCAGCAATCGCAAGCAAAATCCGAATTGATTTTAACAGGGCTAATATGTTTAACCTCAACAAGGAAATTGATTAGTTAAAAACTGATTAATTAGTAGAAAATGTAATATGTCTAACCTGAAAAAAGAAATTGATTAATAAAGTAGAAATTTTAGTTACATAAAATATAAAAGGATATTATATTTTAGGAAATTAGTTAGTTCTTGAAAAATAGAAAAAATAATATGTTTAAACTCAAGGAAATTGATTAGTTAGTTTATCTGTAATTAAGTATGGGAATTTATTAGTTAGTAGAAAAGGTAATATGTCTAACGTGAAAAAGGAAATTGATTAATAAAGGAGTAATTTTAGTTAGATAAAATATAAAAGGATATTGTATTTTAGGAAATTAGTTAGTTAGATAAAATATAAAGGGATATTATATTTTATCATAAAAAGGAAATTATTTAGTTTTTGAAAAAGAGAAAAGATAATATGTTTAACCTCAAGAAGAAAATTGATTAGTTAGAAATTGATTGGTTAGTAGAAAAGGTAATATGTCTAACCTAAAAAGGAAAACTGATTAATAAAGTAGAAAATTTAGTTAGATAAAATTTAAAAGAATATTATATTTTAGGAAATTAGTTAGTTCTTGAAAAATAGAAAAGATAATATGTTTAAACTCAAGAAGGAAATTAATTATTTAGTTTATCTGTAATTAAGTAAGGGAATTTATTAGTTAGTAGAAAAGGTAATATGTCTAATCTGAAAAAGGAAATTGATTAATAAAGGAGAAATTTTAGTTAGATAAAATATAAAAGGATATTGTATTTTAGGAAATTAGTTAGTTAGATAAAATATAAAGGGATATTATATTTTATCATAAAAAGGAAATTATTTAGTTTTTGAAAAAGAGAAAAGATAATATGTTTAACCTCAAGAAGGAAATTGATTAGTTAGAAATTGATTAGTTAGTAGAAAAGGTAATATGTTTAACCTGGAAAAAAAAATGATTAATAAAGTAGAAATTTTAGTTAGATAAAATATAAAAGGATATTATATTTTAGGAAATTAGTTGGTTATTGAAAAATAGAAAAGATAATGGGTGTGTTTGGAGGAACTTTTTTCCAGAATAAGTCAACTTATTTTAAGACAAAGTTAGAGATTCATAACTTTCCAACTTATTTTCCAACTTATTTTTGCAACTTATTGAATCTCAAACATACATTAAATATTTGTATAAATTTTTTTATCAAAATATAAAATTTTTACCCGAAAATAAGTCCATAAGTCCTAAAAAAAAGGTACGCCAAACATGCCCAATATGTTTAAACTCAATAGGGAAATTGATTAGTTAGTTTATCTGTAATTAAGTAAGGGTCAACAGTACCGACCAACCGACTTACCGACCGACTAACCAAACTTTTTAATGTTTCGGTTTTTATATAATAGTATAGATAGATAACAATTGGTGAGCATCCGTTAAAAAGTACTTAATAAAAATTAAGGGAACATAAAAAATCGAACAAAATTAATTGAATATCTCAATTTAAGTAGAATACGACTCATAATGAATTTATGCATTACACGTGTTCTTACTAGTAAATAAAAATACATAAAAACACGTTATGGATCTATTTTACACATCATAAATAAAAGATGATTTTACAGGAAGATTAAAATGGATAACTTCCTCTTATACTGTTTAAAGTAATCGTCATGTGTTTAGCAATATATAATTGTTTATTACAATTTTTTGAAGAGTAGTGCTAGAGTTATTAAATTAGGTATCAAAATTTGTTACCGAATGACATGTCACTAATTATTTGGCATTTTGAGATGTTTTAATTGGAGGGCCCTAACGGGCTCATTACAATTATAACCAATTAAAATAATGACATGTCATTTGGTAACAATTTTTGGTACCCAGTTTGGTACCTCTAGCATTTTTCTTTTTTGAAAATTGATTATTGTTATTATGTATTCCGTTTTATTCAAATTGTCTTATTTAATTTTCATTAATCAAATTGACCTATTTATTAATTTAAAGCACATACATCTTAAATTAATTAAAAATAGGATACAATTTAATTTTTATTTTAATTTAGTTTCCGTAGGACACCATGCATAGCAAAAAAATGTGCCCTACCAATCGAGAAATCTTGTACAATGATTCAGGCCCGGCAAATTATATATATGCGTGATTAGGCTGAAAAGGAGAGCACAGAAAAACAGATATGAATAGGGAAGTTTTATGGTCTGAGCTCGTTGCAGTTTTACTAGGAGACATCATTGGCAGACTTTGTGTTGCTGATCGGGTTCGTTTTCGTGCAGTTTGTAAGTCCTGGCGGGACGCTAAACCCTTTGTTAAAGCTGCTAGTACTAGCGCATCGACTTTATCATGGTTTGTAAGTGTTGGTAGTACCAGTTTAAAAGATGTACCAGTTTCGGTTCAAAGACCTATCAGGGCGTTAGAATGCCGCCTCTTTGATCCATCGTATTCAATAGATGTACCAGTTTCGGTTCACACGATATCCTTCAATAAATTAGGCTTTCCAGTTCCTTATTGGAACCCTATCAGGACTTTTTGCAAACAAGGCTGGCTATTTATCTCCGTTAATTTTACTGAGATGACAGGATTATCCAAATCTCGTATACACTTCATATTATTCTCTCCTTTAACCAGAAAGCTGAAGCAACTTCCTTCGTTATTAACCGCTTCAAGTTATTTCCAACAAACGTTTTCTTCCGACCCAGAGTCTGCGGATTGTGTGTTCTTACTCTTGGATGCAATTAAGTTTGATAGTTTCACTGTCACAACGTGTCGCAAAGGTGATACACAATGGACTGTAAGAAAATTTGAAGGAGATTTAGGTTATTCCTGGCCTACGTATACTAGGGGATTGTTTTACACAATTTCACCCTTTGGACGAGTCGAATCTTATAATGTTATTGAGGGGAAAATTAAGTATGAGGGTTACGATAGGGATCACGATTTTGGGGAATATACACATAGGAGGTACAAAGTGTTTACAAGAAACGGAGAGCTCATGTACAGTTATCGATGCAATAATGGTACAAAAAGGTTTGATTGGTCTAAAAAGGTTTGGATTCCTGTGAGCAGCTTGACAGATCCACCAGCTGCTAGTGACAAAGTTACTCGGGTTGAAGACATAGTGTTTTTTGGTTCAAAATGCCTGTGCTCCTCGGAGAGTTCTAGTTTAGCTGATCATCTTATGTTTAAACCACAAGAATATGTGTTTGATTCAGGGAGAATTAAACAGGGTGGAGCCAATTCATACTTTTGGTTAGAACCTCCTCTCCTTCACTGAAACAGAAACCATGGATGCACACCACTCAGGTCACTTGTATACCGAAACTTCTGCTATACAAAGCTACATTGTTTTTTTCCAGACTTATTTTATTAGCTAATTCAAACTTCTTCAAGGTGGTTGATTGTAAACCTAGTTCCTTGTTAATAAATTATGTGGTTGATTGCAAATCCTAGTTCCTTGCTAATAAATTCTGTGTTCGATGGAGTTTTATTAAACAAGAAAAAGAAAGTTTTTTTCTTTTGACATAACAGAGCTGGAAAATCAGCTCCTAGTTTCATTCATTAAAAATATTCTCAGAAAAATTAAATTTATCTCTTAAACCCGAGGTTTAATTGTTCAAACACAATTGCAACATGACATGAGGTAATCAATGTTAATGATCATATGATTTCCTTTCAGTGCAATTTATTTAGGCAAGTTTTTGTGTCTGCTTAAGCCAGAATGTTTCACTGTTAGTTTTACATCAAACACATATGTGGCATCTGAAGTAGGATGCTACTGAAGCTCCCAACTGAGCCTAAATCTGTGATAGTCATCGACTGGATTGTAGTACTTTATACTGTAAATATGCCTGTATTTGTAATCTGAGCAGAGATAACATAACATAGATCTTCTGCTGCTGCTTGATTATATATATCTATCCAACTGTCGACTGAAGAAGAGTTCACCCCTAGAGCTTCTCCTGTGTCTGGCCCATGTACAATGATTCTTTGTTAAACGGTAACCTTCGTATATGGCCAGTTCTCTTCAGGGCCCCTAGAGCTTGCCACTTTATAACTCCCCAAATATTATATTACTATTGTATATATTTATATATCATTCTTATTCTAAAACATTTTGAGATAAATTATGTTCAAATATTTTCCATTACAGAAAAATAGGGAGAAAAAATTAATCTTTTTAAAGGTCTCAAATTCGTTTTTCGCCCTAGGCTTTGGAAATCCTTGAGCTGGCCCTGCCTCCGTAAAATCTCCGTGCGTGAATGTTTATGATACTCATCACTTGTACAGATTCGGTTGGCTTCATTTATAGGTGTTGTGCATCAAGTTGGGTCATAAATGCCGAATCAGACTTGTGTACGTCGAAGACACAGGCAGTCCCGGAAAAAGGTTTGGCAAAGGATACATCTGTGAACCACAAACCAATTGACCAAAATTGCAATGCACTTCAAAAATTTAGGTCCGAATCAGACTTCATAGTTGGGATAGGTTACTCTGCTATCACTGCTGCTAAGGAAGCAGAAGTGAGCCCCTAGTCACGCCCCACCAAAAGAAAGGCGACGAATTCTAAGGCTGTGACACCTGGTCTAAATCATAACAGAATGACATATGCACAAGCTCAATAGTCAATAGTCAATTTAGTAAATTTTTCTCCTGCAATTACGTTTTACGTAGTTCTACTCCTTTTCCTCCGACTGTCATTTTTGTGTCTGATTTGATGCCTGTTGCCTAGCACGGTTGTCAATGTGTGAATTTGACCAAGCTCTAGCACAAATTGACGTTTTTTCATTGTTTCTTGACCATAAATATATCGACAAATCGTTCTGTTTTGCTAGTACCACCTGTTTCCAGGTCTTTCATTCATAACTTTTCTCAGTAAGTGCAATGTAAGTTGCATAATCCAATGCTTCCGAAATTTTGCAAGTATTGAAGTAATGTTTAGATAAATTGTATGGACACATTTAGCTTTACTACACCTCTCATCTCTTACCTCTTACACATCTCTTGTAACTTTGTAATTAGGATAGTATGGGAACTTTCTGCTTCTTCTATTTTTTGTAGTTTGTATTTAATAAAAGTCAAGTTCGTCACCACATATGGTATGAGTTTTTTGATTTCATAGGTTCGATCTGTGGGAGGCACAGAAGTAAGTGGACTGCCATACTCGGTGTGTACGAGTGTGTTAGCAGTTCTCCGGATTAGTTGCGGTGTGCGAAGGCTGGCCGGGACATCGGATTATCAGAAAAAAATAAAAAAAAAAGTTCTTTGATTTGTATTATGATTGTTTTGAGAATACTTGGCTAGTGTAATAACCGCGAATTTTCGAATTAATTTTTCTACTCGATATTTAAATTTTATTTAAGAGCGATGCACTAGTATATTTTAATTAGCGCATTTTTGTAAATTTTAATATTTTTATATTCATATGGGCGTAAATATTATATTTATTTATATTTACTTGGTATTTATTAAAATTAAGAAATTTAGGAAAAATAGGATTTTAATTTTGGGTCGTATTTATTTTATGAAACGAAATTAGAGTATCGTTTAATTAGCCAGCACGGGAGAAACGAGATCTTTTCACCAAACATTTCACTAATATGAACAATCATTGTTTTTTTTTATTTTATTTTTCAGCATTAATTTTGTCTTCCACAAATTATTTCTTTTTAATTTAATAAATGAGAGGCATTATGAGAAGCACTATGTACAATTATTGTGTATAAAACAAACCGGCCTATCCTTATCTTTAAAACAGGACACAAATCAAAACACGAAACAAACAACGAGTAATATCAGTAAGGTAGTTTGTTTTCTTTTTTCTTTTTTTTTCTTTCTTTTCTCTGTTAATTGTTTTGTCAAAATCGTCTTATGAAAATGGTAGGCTCGAAGTGAATTGCTTAGTTTGTAGATTGTTCGAGTTCGTGTATGGTGTTGTTCCGAGTGGTTGGGTTGTTCGGTGGTGAGAGGGAGGTCGACTGAGAGAGTAAACGAGGGAGACGGAAAGAGGAGAGAAGAGAGATTCGAAAGAGGGGAATGGAGGCGAGAGATGGGATGGATCGATGTTGAAGAAGAAAGGAAGATGAGGGTGGTGGTTGTTGTAATGGGTGGTTTGACGACCACCACCGTTGCGGCGGTGGTGTTGTTTTTTGTTGTGATCGGAGAGGGGAATGGGTTCGAGAGAGAGAGACATGGTAGCGATAGAGACGATTGAGTTCGAGAGGGAGATAGAGCGGGGTGAGTGATATGGTGGAGAGATTGAGAGAGGACAGAGGTGGGAGATAGCGAGAGAGGGAGACGGGAAAGGAGAGAAAGAGATTGCGGAAAAGAGAGAGAGAGAGAGAAAGAGAGAGAGAGAGAGAAGAGAGGGACGGGTTGGAAAAGGGGGATGCAGGGGAGGTGGCGCGGCGGCCGCGGTGGCGGGTGGGCCCCACGCGCCGCTATTGCAGTTAGGATAGTAATAAAATAATAATACCGTTCTAATATTAAATTGATGGTCGAATGTTTTAATCGGGATTTTGGTTATAAACGAATAAAAGGGGATTCAATTGGTTTCATTAAGATTTGAATATTATTTAATTTGGTTAGTAATAAACAATTTAATAAAAATGTTATAATTGATTAATTAATTAAATAAGAATATTTTGTGATTATTTAGGCATAAATTAGGGATTTAATAATTAGTGTTTATTTAAACGTGATTTAGAGATTTATTGGTTCGTTGATAAAAAGAGTTATAATTGTGAATAAATAGGATGTAAAAGCCGTATTATTTTAGAAGGTTTATAATTGCGATTCCGGGTTATTCTGATTAACCGGATCGAGTCAGATTTATTTTAGAGATTTAAAATTTGATTTAAATAAATTAGGATTTGTGAGGTTTATTAAAAGTGGAATTCTTTGATGAAATATTATTTTTTTTAAAAATGAGATTAATTATTTTGGATTTAAATTGAGTAAAAATGGATTGTTGAATTTTTCATTTTGAGTAAGAATTGAGATTTCCAGATATTAAAAATAGGATATAGTCTCCAGATTTAATTCCTGTGTTCGGAGAAATATTTATTTATCCCGGAATTTATTTCCGTTATTTATTCTGGAGATTTTTATGAGATATTATTTTATTATTAATTATATTATCGGATCGGGAATATTTTATTCTGAAGAATCGCTCACGTATTTCTGGTTGGCATTTTTAGAGAATAATTCTCGAGACGTAAATCGACGCCAAGTTCACGGGTAGAGCATAATTTTTATCTGCATTCATTTGCACTTCGAGATCGAGGCAAGTTCATTCCTACCCTAACTTTTGGAAACTGTGAATTTCTTTTCGTATTATTTAATTCCTTAATTATTTTCGAGATATTATATGTTGAGATTTATCTGTTGCTTCGCATGATGAAATAATTTATTTTGAGCATTGTTTCTCGTTAAATATTATTATGCTGTTAATTTAGTTTATTGAGAATTATAATCCCTATAAGCGTAGAAATAATTTAGTTGCTATCGGGTCGATCTTATTAATTCGAGACGACTATTATTTTGATTCAGTGAAACTAATCTCATTCGTCTGAGATAGTTAAATTTATTCTTTTCGATTGAATTTATTGTACAAGTTCAATTGTTGTTTATTGATTATCTTTTAGTTAGTTCCTCGTTTGAACTAACCGATAGGAGTTTAAAAATTATAATTGTTAGAGATTTTTATTCGTCGATCAAGTGAAAGATATTCTATTTAAACGTTCATTAGTGTTGAGTATTATAAATATTGAGAAGTACTATTTGTTTAGTACGACTCTCAATTACTTCAATCTTAAGACTATTCTCATAAATTCGAGATAGTTGATTTTATTGTCAAGGTTTGGCATTTTGTTCGTGTCAACCGATAAATTACCGAGAATTTACATCAGTCCATTGTTCGGATTGGTGGTAAAATCGAGTCATACTGGCAGTCCGCCAGATTTGTAAATATTTTCTGGGAGAATTATTTCAAGTTATCTGTACCCCAAATATTCGGGAATTCTGTATTCTACTGGTCAATTTTGGGCAAGAGGCCCATTATAGAGAAAGAGAGACTCGTGTACCGTTTTACGGACCCGAGAATGATTAGGCACTTTGTTGTCATGGTTGAATTGATAACCATTATGATGCTAGCATTCATACATATATATTATTGTTGATATCGTATTGTAGCCGTGATCGGGCGAAGTGCGGTGTCATTGGAGGCCGGTATTCTTGGTTGGTTAGTTGATCGCCCCACCGAGATACGGAGAGGTGGAAGACCAGTTCATTCTTAAATCATGAGTTATCAGAGTTATATCAAATGAGTTATCGAGTATTCTGTTTCGAGATGAGTAATGAGTCTTTTAAGTATTCTGTTTTGAGATGAGTTTTGAGCCTTTCGAGTATGATATTTTCAAGATGAATTTGAGCCAAATCATATTGTGATATCCGATAATAAAATTTTGAGTATTTATTTCGGTAAACCTTATTATATTTATATACCGAGCGAGAAGAGAACTTGCTGAGCACTATAGTTGCTCATTCTTGCTTTACAACATTTTGTTCAGGTGTCAAGACGGAAAGAGGCGAGACGTCCAGCCAGGGCTACAGAGGCAAGGGGAAAGCGCAAGGCTATGGCGACAATAATTAGAAGATCCAGATAGAATCTTTATATTTCTACTGTTGTGAACTTTTGTAACATATTATTTCGAGATGTATCAAGTTGGATTGTACTATGTTGTGAAGACGATCTTGGACCTGCGGAGTGGGACATTTTATACTCCGTTGTAATAAAATTTGGTATTGTTATTGCGTTATCATATTGAGAAAATGTGACGACCCGGGTCCCCTGTCAGGGTGGATTTGGGGGCGTTACAGTTTTGGTATCAGAGCAATAGTTATATTTTTAGGAAACGTGAGAGCCTAGGAATATGACACGACGTGAGAATTTAGAGATTTAATAAGATGTTGAGATTTTAAGCACTAAGTGCCTTACACCCTTATATATTTATATGCATTTATAGTCGACTAGAACCTATTTGTGACCGAAACTTTTTGTACCTTTGTAGATGTCTATTTCTGGATCTGTAGCCTTTCGTCCTATTCGAGACAGATCTCCTACACCTTATCCGTACAGATCCCTAGTTCCCAGTTGATTTAAGATAGGGTGCCTAAGTTTCCATTATTGTTAAGATTGGATGTTACCCTGCAGAGAGTTTCCACATTTTGTAGATGTTGTCAATATCTTTACCGGTCAGAGTTGGACTAACATGAGGTGCGTGCACCAGAGATGGACTTAAAGAGGGATGCAACCATGTGTTCCAAGTTTGAGGATAAATTCTTAAACAATTTCGTGATCGACATTATTTTTCTAGAGATATAACTTATAGAGGTTGAAATAGTTCTCTGTGTTGATGTGTTTTTCGTACATTCCCTTTTAGAGATTTTCTTCCCTGACGAGTTACCAGGGTCTTCAAGTGTCGCTTTTATTCGAGAATCAATAGTTGTTCCTACGAGCTTACTTTGAGCTAGGAAATCGTTTTTTTAAATAACTTCCTTACCAATGATTATCGATAAATCTTACCCTTCGAATTTACTCAGACAATTTCTACCATATTTGAAAAAGGACCTATGTTGTTTAGAGGTTAAGTTACCCATCATCATGTACTTTCATAAATACAAATCCATTTAATACCCATTCCTATATTTGATACCCTTTGAGATATTGAGATGAACAACCCTATATATAGGGGAAGACAATCAGTCTCTGTAGTGTTTTACGGACGAGCGGAAGCGCAAATAACAATTATTTCCGTAAAAACCGTGTATCGCACATATAGAAAATCATATAAAATGAAAAGAGCGAGGGAATCGTGATCATACCTTAAAATCGAAGGTTTTCAAAAATGGTGTTGCAAGCAGTTGCTCCTCAGAGTGTGAAGCACTCTACCGGTATCCACTAAGAATTGTTCTTCGACGAAACCTTTTATAAAATCTTGATTTTATAAAATGGAGTTTAAGAAATTTGAGAGAGAGAGATGAAGAAGAAGAAGGAGGAGGCAACTAGGTTTTTCACAAAAACCAAAAGTGTGTTTAACTCCTTCATCTCATTCTATTTATAGGGATAAAGTAGGGTTTTAATATAATTAATATATCATTATATATTAATATATAAATCCTACACTTTATCTAATAAAATGATTAAATAATAATTAAAACTATTTTAATCATTATTTCTTTTTCTAAACTATTTAGAAAATAATTCCCTCTCTCATAATTTAAAACCTTTCATCAAAGAAAATATTCTTTTATGGTGTGACCCTGTAGGTTCAATATTAAGCCGGTAGTAGAAATAAATAATAATAAACATTTTATTTATTATTTATATGAATTCTAATAATTCATTAAATATAATTAACTGATTAATTATATTTATTCTACATCGTGAGTGATGCTTCTCAACATATCGCGACTATCCGGATAATATGAATTCACTGCTTAGAATACCAAGAACCTGCTAGTGACTAGTTACCGTACAATCAATTCCTTCTACCCTACAATATCCCGATTAAATACAAGGCATGGATCTCGTGTCAAGCCTATCAAATTTAATCATATGATTTCTTATTCATAATGCAAAGTTCATATTAATGCAAATTAGAAACTCCTTTCTAATTTCATACACTCTGGCCAGAGATTCCAGAACTTGCATACTAAGAATAACATAGGATATTCACTTCCTTACTAGAAGGGGTAGATTCTTTATTGATCGTTAACTATCTCCATACATAAATCCCTGTACCCAGAATAGACCTAATGGATGTCCTTGAGACTAAGGACTAAACCAAAGCACAGTTCATTATATATAAGATAACTTTAACGATCTCAAGTCTAAGGACACTTGTACAACTATCACTCAGTGAATAACTATTGACACGTGAGTAAACTCCATTAGTTGTCCAACTTATCGAGTCATGTTCAGTGAACTTATTCCATAATAGGCACCTACATACTAGCTATAGTGTCACCACACAAATGCCTATGAGAACAGACATCCTCCTGACGGGAGCAAGCAAAATATGTACCGATCTTTGCGGATTCACTAACTTCCGATTAGTTATCCTATGATCAGGAACTGTTTAAGTCTAGAGTTATCATCTTCTAGATCTCACTATTATAATCTCATTATAATTCTAGAAGCTTTACTTTAAACCATGGAATATCTTATTTAAAACACTTTAAATAGATAAGGCCCGTAATAAAAACAAATAAGTCTTTTATTAATATTAATGAAATCAAATAAGAGTACAAGAAAGTTCTTCCTAAATCATCATACATGATTGGATTTTAGGACAAACTCTTTCAATCTCCCACTTGTACTAAAGCCAATCACTCTAGTATCTAATACCCATTCACTCATTATGACGATCGAAGTGAATCTGAGATTGCGGCTTAGTGAGTGGGTCTACTATGTTGTTATGTGTGTCAACTCTCTCAATGTTGACATCTCTACTTTCAATGATCTCCCTATCAAAAGAAAGCGCCACAAAACAGTTTTGCAGCGTCACTTGCATCTATAAACTCTGCTTCCGCTGTTGAGTCAGCCGTTGTCGACTGTTTGGAACTCTTCCAACTAATCGCACCACCATTCAAAGTAAACACATACCCTGACATGGATTTGCTATCACTTTCTGATTGAAAACTAGAGTCAGTATAACCCTCTATTTTCAATTCAGATCCACCAAAAACAAGAAAAATATCCTTAGTCCTTCGCAAGTACTTAAGGATGTTCTTCACTGCTTTCCAGTGGTCTTTACCTGGATTGGACTGATATCTGCTTGTCACACTAATTGAATAAGCAACATCAGGCCTAGTACATAACATCGCGTACATGATAGATCCTATTGCTGAAGCATAAGGAATCTTACTCATGCGCTCTCTTTCCTCAGGTGTCTTAGGAGACATCTTTTCGGAAAGGGATACTCCATGGCTCATCGGTATGAGACCTCTCTTGGAGTTTTCCATGCTAAACCTTTTAAGCACTTTCTCGATGTATGTACCCTGGGTAAGACCTATCATTCTTCTAGATCTATCTCTATAGATCTTCATACCGAGAATGTAGGATGCTTCACCCAAGTCCTTCATAGTGAAGTTCTTTGATAACCACACTTTGACTGATTGCAGCATCGGTATATCATTTCCTATAAGAAGTATGTCATCCACATACAATACAAGAAATGTTACCGCGCTCCCACTAACCTTCTTGTAGACACATGGTTCATCTATGTTCTTGATAAAATCAAACTCTTTGATTGTCTCATCAAAACGAATGTTCCATCTACGAGAAGCTTGCTTTAATCCATATATGGTCCTTAGCAGCTTACACACTAGGTGTTCATTCCCTTTAGAAACAAACCCCTCTGGCTGTGTCATATACACTTCCTCTTCAAGTTTCCCATTGAGGAAGGCCGTTTTCACGTCCATTTGCCAGATCTCATAGTCGTAGTAAGCAGCAATCGCAAGCAAAATCCGAATTGATTTTAACAGGGCTACAGGCGAAAAAGTTTCATCAAAGTCAATGCCTTGCTTTTGTCTGAATCCTTTTGCCACAAGCCTGGCCTTATAGGTCTCCACCTGGCCATCTGCTCCAATCTTTCTTTTGTATACCCATTTGCACCCAATAGGATTCACATCCTTTGGTGCTTCAACCAAAGTCCATACTTGGTTGGTATACATAGAATCCATTTCGGATTTCATGGCACTCTGCCATTTCTCTGAGTCAACACTACTCATAGCCTCATTATAGGTCATAGGGTCGTCATCATCAACGATTGATAACTCATTGTCATTCTCAATGACAAGGCCATAATACCTCTCAGGTTGGCGAGACACTCTTTCTGACCTACGAATGGGCTGTACCACAGAAGGTTGTTCAGTCTGAACAGGTGTTTCCTCTTGAACCGTAGTAGTTTGTGCTTCTTGAACTTCATTAAGTTCTATTTTGCTCCCACTGTTTCCTTCTAGGATAAACTGTTTTTCCAAGAAGGTAGCATGTCTGGAGACAAATACACTATGATTGGTGTAGAAGTAATACCCTAAAGTTTCTTTAGGATATCCCACAAAACTACATTTCATGGATCGAGATTCCAGCTTATCAGGGTCAACTTTCTTGACATAAGCCGGACATCCCCAAATCTTAACGTGTTTAAGACTCGGTTTCCTTTCTTTCCATATCTCATATGGAGTTTGAGGAACAGATTTGGAAGGCACCTTATTCAGTAAATATGCTGAGGTTTCCAATGCATAACCCCAAAGGAATACTGGAAGATTTGCGTAGCTCATCATGGACCGAACCATGTCTAACAAAGTTCGATTTCTCCTTTCAGATACTCCATTCAACTGTGGAGTATATGGAGGAGTCCACTGAGAGACTATACCATTTTCTTTGAGATAATCTAGAAACTCTCCATTTAAATATTCACCACCTCGATCTGATCGAAGGGTTATAATACTATGTTTGGTTTGTTTCTCAACTTCATTCTTATATTCTTTGAACTTTTGAAAGGCTTCAGATTTGTGTTTCATTAAATACACATATCCGAATCTAGATCGATCATCTATGAAAGTAATGAAGTACGAAAATCCGCCCATGGCTTGCGTAGACATCGGTCCACATACATCTGTGTGTACCAGTCCTAGCAATTCTGCAGCCCTCTCTCCATGTCCACTAAATGGAGATTTGGTCATTTTACCCAATAGACAAGACTCGCATGTAGGATATGATTCAAAATCAAAGGGGTCAAGTAACCCTTCCTTATGCAATGTCCGCAGTCTATTTTCACTAATATGACCAAGTCTGCAGTGCCATAAATAGGTGAGATTTTCATCATCTCTTTTCCTTTTATTAGTATGTTCAATTTGTAGTAAATCATGCTCTATGTCACACACATATAGACCATTATTTAAAATACCACTACCATAAAGAACATTATCTCTAAGAATTGAACATTCATTATTCTTAATAACAAACGAAAATCCATCCAAGTCTAACATGGGAATAGAAATAATATTCCTCACAACGAGGGAACAAAATAACAATTATTTAAAACAATAGTCTTGCCCGTAGGCATATGTAAATCAAACGATCCTACAGATTCAGCAGCAACTCTTGCTCCATTTCCCATCCGTAGAATCACCTCCTCTTCCTCGAGAGTCCTACTTCTCCTTAGTCCCTGCAACGAATTGCAAATGTGAGAACCACAGGCGGTATCTAATACCCAAGTAGTATTTTGATTTATTGACATATTCACTTCAATCATGAACATACCTGAACCAGAAGCGACAGTCTCACTATCTTTCTTCTTTTTCATTTCTGCAAGGTAAACCTTGCAGTTCCTCTTCCAGTGCCCCACCTTGTTACAGTGAAAGCAAACAGCTTTGCTCTTGGGGTCTTCAGCTTTTGGTGGAACCGGCTTTTTCTCACCAACTTTCTTCTTCTTGGAAGGGTTCTTCTTCCTTTTCTTAGGATTGGAACCCTCACCAATTAGAAGAACAGAACTCTTCTTAGAGGGAAAATTCGATTCCGCAGTCTTCAACATGTTGTGGAGTTCAGCCAGGCTGACGTCCAACTTATTCATGTGAAAGTTCACAACAAACTGCGAAAATGAACCCGGAAGTGATTGCAAGACCAAGTCTTGAGTCAGTTCCCTATCCATGACAAAACCAAGTTGCCCAAGACGTTCAATCAAATTGATCATATTAAGTACATGGTCATTCACGGATGATCCCTCAGACATCCTACAACGGAACAGCTCCTTCGATATCTCATATCGAGCTGTCCTCCCTGCCACATCATACAACTCTTGCAGATGCTCTAGGATAGTGTGAGCATCCATAAGCTCATGTTGCTTCTGTAGCTCATCGTTCATGGAAGCTAGCATGATACATTGAGCAACATTAGCATCATCTATCCACTTACGATACACAACATGTTCATCATTATGTGCATCGTCAGCAGGTGCAGCAGGCTTAGGTGAGTCAAGCACATATTCCAGCTTCTCAACCCTGAGAACAATTCTCAAGTTTCGAAGCCAGTTAGCAAAATTCGGACCAGTCAATTTGTGAGCATCCAGTATGCTCCGGAGTGATAGTGCAGAAGACATAGTGTATATAGTAAATCTGTAAATGATAAACACATAACAACACTTAGCGAATATTCAATTTCATTTTAAAACACTATATGAATCGGGTCTTTATTCATAAGTGACTCCCACTAGTTTATATAATTTATTCAACCCCCTAAGTGAAAAATTAAGCATTCATAATGCTAGTGGGAATAGGGATCCTATATTCCATCACACAACCTCGGCCGTGGCACGAAACGCCATGTGATGTTCAATAGGCAGACAACTCTTGTCAATTACATCTCATGTTATTCCCTAATAAAACTTTAGCCTCTTGAATAATTGAGTCACGGCTGTGGCACGACAAACTCAATATTCTAAGTCAAGTCTAACCCAACATTCCGTACAACTGAATCAGTCTCCAATGGCCCACGGCTGTAGCACGTAACGACCATTAGATTCTAATTCATTGTACACATCTCTATGTAATAGACAAGTATTTCTTATTTCGAAATCAGAGCCCTCGGCTGTAGCACGAAACGACAATGATTCAAAAATGAGAACTACTTTCTACCATGTTGGAAGGCTATGACCGACACAAGCCCGTTGTGTCATTGGCCAATTACTACTTGATATTATTTAATTTTAGAGGGATTATATTATGTTACAATCATAATCATATTATAAAGAGATTCTTCCTTTTAAATTAAATATTTCAAATCAATAATCGATAATTGGATGATTCCCAGATCGGGGGGAGCATTGTCAAGAGGCGTCACTTAATACCCCTTTCTTACAGATCGAAATCCGTTTTTGACAGAATCATCCATTCTCTCAATATTGAAAATTCATATTTAATTACGTGTTTCACAAACACAAGAATCTCATGATTGTGTTCATAATATTATTATTAAGGCAAGAAACGATTCCTATTCTAAATTTTCTAGAGCACGCCTTATTTTGACTTAAGTTCACCTAAATCTATCATCGCATGGTAAACATAGGCATATATCACATATATAAAATTAAATCAACAAGTAAGCATGCAAGCAATATCATGTCACACAATGATATAATGATGTATGGATTTATTATAGTATTTAAAAGCAATTAATCCAATTAAAGCATGCTTTAAAACACTCCCATAAATATAAATAATTCAAAATTATTATATAAAAAATATTTGACCACTCCATTAGATCTGTCTCGGAAATACGAATCCAACGATATATCGCACGCCCAAAATGGAGTTACGGAACTCAAAATAAATCAAATTTAATTTGGACAGAAGACTGTAACGCATTACAGTAATGCGTTACAACAATTTAACGCCATTAAATTGTGTAACGCATGAAGTAAATGCGCGACAGCCCTTGTCACGCATTTCCGAAATGCGTGACAACCCCTCCGCGGGTGTCCTACACGCGCCCGGGACAGCAGACCGTTGCATTAAAAACTCTTTTGTAACTCCCTTTTGTATCCCTTTTGTAACTCCCCTTTCATTAAAAACTCTAACTCCCCTTTACTAACAATAACTATTATTATTAATATCTTTCTTAATTTTAATATTAATAAATTAATTAACAATTAATTAATAAATTAATAAAAAAATTATCAAGACATGATTTCTGAAAATCAAGAGCAGCAAAATTATCAGGTGGTTAGGGGTCCTTGTGCAATATTTTTAATCATAATATTCACATGCATAATTATTTTATGAATTTTAATTAAAACAATTTTAAAAAATTCATAACAAATAATCTACACATCACAAAATTATGAGAAAATACCCAGATCATCTACAACACTTGTAGAACTCAGATTAGTGGTCAAAATCATATGCAAAAATTATTTCGAATTAATTCATAATTAAATCCATACATGCATAAAAAAATCTGAAATTTTTATATGACTCTCTATATGCAAGAACCTAGCTCTGATGCCATTGTAGTGTTTTACGGACGAGCGGAAGCGCAAATAACAATTATTTCCGTAAAAACCGTGTATCGCACATATAGAAAATCATATAAAATGAAAAGAGCGAGGGAATCGTGATCATACCTTAAAATCGAAGGTTTTCAAAAATGGTGTTGCAAGCAGTTGCTCCTAAGAGTGTGAAGCACTCTACCGGTATCCACCAAGAATTGTTCTTCGACGAAACCTTTTATAAAATCTTGATTTTATAAAATGGAGTTTAAGAAATTTGAGAGAGAGAGATGAAGAAGAAGAAGGAGGAGGCAACTAGGTTTTTAACAAAAACCAAAAGTGTGTTTAACTCCTTCATCTCATTCTATTTATAGGGATAAAGTAGGGTTTTAATATAATTAATATATCATTATATATTAATATATAAATCCTACACTTTATCTAATAAAATGATTAAATAATAATTAAAACTATTTTAATCATTATTTCTTTTTCTAAACTATTTAGAAAATAATTCTCTCTCTCATAATTTAAAACCTTTCATCAAAGAAAATATTCTTTTATGGTGTGACCCTGTAGGTTCAATATTAAGCCGGTAGTAGAAATAAATAATAATAAACATTTTATTTATTATTTATATGAATTCTAATAATTCATTAAATATAATTAACTGATTAATTATATTTATTCTACATCGTGAGTGATGCTTCTCAACATATCGCGACTATCCGGATAATATGAATTCACTGCTTAGAATACCAAGAACCTGCTAGTGACTAGTTACCGTACAATCAATTCCTTCTACCCTACAATATCCCGATTAAATACAAGGCATGGATCTCGTGTCAAGCCTATTAAATTTAATCATATGATTTCTTATTCATAATGCAAAGTTCATATTAATGCAAATTAGAAACTCCTTTCTAATTTCATACACTCTGGCCAGAGATTCCAGAACTTGCATACTAAGAATAACATAGGATATTCACTTCCTTACTAGAAGGGGTAGATTCTTTATTGATCGTTAACTATCTCCATACATAAATCCCTGTACCCAGAATAGACCTAATGGATGTCCTTGAGACTAAGGACTAAACCAAAGCACAGTTCATTATATATAAGATAACTTTAACGATCTCAAGTCTAAGGACACTTGTACAACTATCACTCAGTGAATAACTATTGACACGTGAGTAAACTCCATTAGTTGTCCAACTTATCGAGTCATGTTCAGTGAACTTATTCCATAATAAGCACCTACATACTAGCTATAGTGTCACCACACAAATGCCTATGAGAACAGACATCCTCCTGACGGGAGCAAGCAAAATATGTACCGATCTTTGCGGATTCACTAACTTCCGATTAGTTATCCTATGATCAGGAACTGTTTAAGTCTAGAGTTATCATCTTCTAGATCTCACTATTATAATCTCATTATAATTCTAGAAGCTTTACTTTAAACCATGGAATATCTTATTTAAAACACTTTAAATAGATAAGGCCCGTAATAAAAACAAATAAGTCTTTTATTAATATTAATGAAATCAAATAAGAGTACAAGAAAGTTCTTCCTAAATCATCATACATGATTGGATTTTAGGACAAACTCTTTCAGTCTCTGTGATTGAAGTCTGGTGGGACGCCACCGTCTGTACTGTTGTTTATCATTAGAGTACTAAAGGCTGGCCACCTTGTGTACTATGACGGTTGTCCTAATGACACATGCAACAAAACAGATGTTCAATGATCATCATGATCTCTCAGTTAATCCCTTGTTAAAATTCTCACTATCAAAACTTGAGTATTCACATGTTTTTGTTTAACATTAATTCCTTTATGAGTTATCTCTATTCAAAGTTCTTATGGATCCTAAAATGATCGGTGTCTAAGAATTTCAAAGAGGTATACTGAAATTTGAATGTGATGAAACGTTACTCCTAGAAAAGAGAATTTCAGCAATTCGAGTTTGAGTACCAAGTTATAATTATGAATAGACTATTACGCTAATTATTCGCTAGTCAGATCTTCGAAACCCTACGTAGTGTCTCATGGTTATGTGTTAAAGTGCTAAGAATTTGGTTTGAATGCGGAACAATCTTTTAAAAGTGAGAAGCGAGTCGATACTGAGTATACATTGATGATATATTACTTGTTGATGAAAGAGTGATCATTTTTCATATAGGAAAAGAAATGAGAACATGGTTGAGAGAAGTGTAGAATATTTTCTTTGTATAGTGTTGAATAAGCTAGGACTATCTCCGTTAATATGTTATGGTAAACAAAGTTATTGGTGGAAGGCAAAATAGAACTATTGAAGGCACGATGGTGATATTTTAAATTAGAATTATTGAGTTGATATTTAGCAAGTACAATACTAAGTATGTTGTGAAACATAGGGGAATCAAGCTCCTTAAAAAAATTCCAAGACTATATGAGCAGAATATATATATATTTCTGGGAGAGGGTCAATATTATTAATTAAACTACGTAAAGAAGGGTATTCCTACTTCAAATGAGGAAGGAATGGAGATTTTGGACGAAAAATATTATTAACCCGAGAGAAAACACAGTTATAAGGTTGGCTACCCAACTGCAAGAATTACTTGAGAAAGGCGTAATCAGACCAAGTGTATCCCCGTGGGGAGCTCCAGTGTTGTTCGTGAAGAAGAAGGACGGATCTATGCGACTATGTATTGATTATCGTGAATTGAACAAGATGACCATCAAGAACAAGTACCCTCTACCTCGAATTGACGATCTATTTGACCAACTTAAGGGAGCTAGATGTTTTTCAAAGATATTCCTAAGACTACCCTTAGGACCCGATATGGACATTACGAGTTCTTAGTCATGTTTTTTTTTTTGGATTGACGAATGCGCCAGCTGCTTTTATGGATTTGGTGAATCGTGTGTTCAAGAGGTACTTGGACAAGTTCGTGATTGTATTTATTGATGACATCTTGATATACTCGAAGTCTCCTGAGGAACATGCTGAACACCTCCGTTTAGTTCTGGAAGCGCTGAGAAAGGAAAAGTTATATGCGAAATTTTCAAAGTGTGAACTAAAAGAAGTTCAATTTTTGGGACACATTGTAAGCGGCGAAGGGATTTCTGTAGACCCTACAAAGATAGAAGCCGTAGCAGATTGGGAGAGACCCAAGACTCCAACCGAAAAGTTTCCTTGGATTGGCCGGATACTATCGTAGATTTGTGAAGGATTTCTCAAAGATAGCTACGCCATTGACACGACTTACCAGAAAGAGTGAAAAATTCGAGTGGACCCCCAAATGCGAAGATAGCTTTCAAGAATTGAAGAAGAGATTGACTACTGCCCCGGTGTTGACCTTACCCGATGAGAAAGGCGATTTTGTAATTTTCAGCGACGCTTCTCACAAGGGTTTAGGATGTGTTTTGATGCAACACGGAAAAGTAATAGCTTACGCCTCTCGACAACTGAAGGAGTATGAGTCCCGTTACCCTACTCACGATTTGGAACTTACTGCTATTGTTTTTGCTTTCAAGATTTGGAGACATTACCTTTATGGAGAGAAATGCGAGATTTACACGGATCACAAGAGCTTAAAGTATATATTCACGTAGAAGGGATTAAACATGAGACAAGAAGATGGTTGGAGTTGATCAAATACTATGATTGCTCGATAAACTACCACCCAGGGAAGGCTAATGTTGTAGCTGATGCATTAAGTAGAAAGGAGAGACTAAACCTGTTGACAACCTCAGAAGAATTGGTTAGAGAATTTGAGAAGATGGAATTAGAAGTCAAGGTCCCAGTCCAAAACAATGAAAGAGTTTACAGCATTCAGTTTCAACCAGAGTTACTCGAGAAGATTCGACGTTGTCAAGAACAAGTAATGGAAGAAAGAAGATCAGAGTTGACCGGAGAAGAATTTCTAAGTTCAAAAGATGATAAGGGAATTAAGCGATTTGCATCGAGAATATGGATTCCTAATGTTACAGAGTTGAAGGAAGAAATTATGAGCGAAGCGCATAACTCGAGATATTCCATTCACCCAGGGAGCACAAAAATGTATCAAGACATCAAGTTGAATTATTGGTGGCCTAACATGAAGAGGGAGATTACAGAATGGGTAAGTAAGTGTTTGACATGTCAGAAAGTGAAGGCAGAACATCAACGACCAAGTGGACTTCTACAACCTTTAGAGATACCCGAGTGGAAATGGGAGCATATTACCATGGATTTTGTCGTAGGATTTCCCCGAACTAGAGCCAGCCACGATGCTATTTGGGTTATTGTCGACAGACTCATTAAATCTGCGCATTTCCTACCAATTAGTAATAAATATTCCGTTGAGAGATTGGTGAACATATACCTAAAGGAGATTGTAGTTCGTCATGGAGTACCTGTTTCAATTGTATCTGATAGAGATGCCCGTTTTACTTCTCGATTTTGGAAAAGTTTTCAAGAATGTCTTGGCACGAAGTTAAATCTGAGCACTGCATATCATCCACAGACCGACGGACAAAGTGAAAGGACGATTCAAACAGTTGAGGATATGTTAAGAGCTTGTGCACTTGATTTTAAAGGAAGTTGGGATGAGCATTTGCCCCTAGTCGAATTTGCTTACAACAATAGTTACCATTCGAGCATATGTATGGCACCTTATGAAGCTTTGTACGGGAGGAAGTGTAGATCACCTTTATATTGGGATGAAGTAGGAGAAAGAAAGATACTAAGACCGGAATTACTTCAACAAACTAAGCATGCAACCGAGGTTATTCGAAAAAGGTTAATTGCAGCTCAAGATCGACAGAGGAAGTATGCAAATCAAAAGAGGAAAGACAAAGCATTTGAAGTGGGATATAAAGTGATGTTGAAAGTTTCACCTTGGAAAGGAGTAATGAGATTCGAAAAGAAAGGCAAGTTAAGCCCCAGATATATAGGACCTTTTGAGATTCTTAAGAAGATAGGACCACTAGCTTATCAATTGGCCCTACCTCTAGACCTTCAGCATATCCACGATGTGTTTCATGTTTCTGCGTTAAGAGAATACCATTCTGATTTCAGACATGTTATAACCTACGAACCAGTGGAAATACGTCCTGATTTGACCTACGAAGAACAGCCAGTAGAGATCCTAGATCACAAAGTGCAAGAGTTAAGAACTAAGAAAGTAAATTTAGTGAAGGTACTTTGGAGAAACCACCAGGTTGAGGAAGCCACGTGGGAATTAGAAAGCGAAATGCGAAATAAATATCCTGAATTGTTTAGTGCCTAAATTTTGATTCCGAGGACGGAATCCTATAAGGGGGGAACACTGTAATAACCGCGAATTTTCGAATTAATTTTTCTACTCGATATTTAAATTTTATTTAAGAGCGATGCACTAGTATATTTTAATTAGCGCATTTTTGTAAATTTTAATATTTTTATATTCATATGGGCGTAAATATTATATTTATTTATATTTACTTGGTATTTTTTAAAATTAAGAAATTTAGGAAAAATAGGATTTTAATTTTGGGTCGTATTTATTTTATGAAACGAAATTAGAGTATCGTTTAATTAGCCAGCACGGGAGAAACGAGATCTTTTCACCAAACATTTCACTAATATGAACAATCATTATTTTTTTTATTTTATTTTTCAGCATTAATTTTGTCTTCCACAAATTATTTCTTTTTAATTTAATAAATGAGAGGCATTATGAGAAGCACTATGTACAATTATTGTGTATAAAACAAACCGGCCTATCCTTATCTTTAAAACAGGACACAAATCAAAACACGAAACAAACAACGAGTAATATCAGTAAGGTAGTTTGTTTTCTTTTTTCTTTTTTTTTCTTTCTTTTCTCTGTTAATTGTTTTGTCAAAATCGTCTTATGAAAATGGTAGGCTCGAAGTGAATTGCTTAGTTTGTAGATTGTTCGAGTTCGTGTATGGTGTTGTTCCGAGTGGTTGGGTTGTTCGGTGGTGAGAGGGAGGTCGACTGAGAGAGTAAACGAGGGAGACGGAAAGAGGAGAGAACAGAGATTCGAAAGAGGGGAATGGAGGCGAGAGAGATGGGATGGATCGATGTTGAAGAAGAAAGGAAGATGAGGGTGGTGGTTGTTGTAATGGGTGGTTTGACGACCACCACCGTTGCGGCGGTGGTGTTGTTTTTTGTTGTGATCGGAGAGGGGAATGGGTTCGAGAGAGAGAGACATGGTAGCGATAGAGACGATTGAGTTCGAGAGGGAGATAGAGCGGGGTGAGTGATATGGTGGAGAGATTGAGAGAGGATAGAGGTGGGAGATAGCGAGAGAGGGAGACGGGAAAGGAGAGAAAGAGATTGCGGA
Source organism: Saposhnikovia divaricata (assembly GCA_036435485.1). Lineage (NCBI taxonomy): Eukaryota > Viridiplantae > Streptophyta > Magnoliopsida > Apiales > Apiaceae > Saposhnikovia > Saposhnikovia divaricata. The sequence goes on from CM071599.1 coordinate 215,096,946, forward strand.
AAAGTGAGAGAGACAGAGAGAGAGAAAGAGAGAGAGAGAGAGAGAGAGAGAGAGAGAGAGAGAGAGAGAGAGAGAGAGAGAGAGAGAGAGAGAAGAGAGGGAGAGAGGGACGGGTTGGAAAAGGGGGATGCAGGGGAGGTGGCGCGGCGGCGGCGGTGGCGGGTGGGCCCCACGCGCCGCTGTTGCAGTTAGGATAGTAATAAAATAATAATACCGTTCTAATATTAAATTGATGGTCGAATGTTTTAATCGGGATTTTGGTTATAAACGAATAAAAGGGGATTCAATTGGTTTCATTAAGATTTGAATATTATTTAATTTGGTTAGTAATAAACAATTTAATAAAAATGTTATAATTGATTAATTAATTAAATAAGAATATTTTGTGATTATTTAGGCATAAATTAGGGATTTAATACTTAGTGTTTATTTAAACATGATTTAGAGATTTATTGGTTCGTTGATAAAAAGAGGTATAATTGTGAATAAATAGGATGTAAAAGCCGTATTATTTTAGAAGGTTTATAATTGCGATTCCGGGTTATTCTGATTAACCGGATTGAGTCAGATTTATTTTAGAGATTTAAAATTTGATTTAAATAAATTAGGATTTGTGAGGTTTATTAAAAGTGGAATTCTTTGATGAAATATTATTTTTTTTTTAAAAATGAGATTAATTATTTTGGATTTAAATTGAGTAAAAATGGATTGTTGAATTTTTCATTTTGAGTAAGAATTGAGATTTCCAGATATTAAAAATAGGATATAGTCTCCAGATTTAATTCCTGTGTTCGGAGAAATATTTATTTATCCCGGAATTTATTTCCGTTATTTATTCTGGAGATTTTTATGAGATATTATATTATTATTAATTATATTATCGGATAGGGAATATTTTATTCTGAAGAATCGCTCACGTATTTCTGGTTTCCATTTTTAGAGAATAATTCTCGAGACGTAAATCGACGTCAAGTTCACGGGTAGAGTATAATTTTTATCTGCATTCATTTGCACTTCGAGATCGAGGCAAGTTCATTCCTACCCTAACTTTTGGAAACTGTGAATTTCTTTTCGTATTATTTAATTCCTTAATTATTTTCGAGATATTATATGTTGAGATTTATCTGTTGCTTCGTATGATGAAATAATTTCTTTTGAGCATTGTTTCTCGTTAAATATTATTATGCTGTTAATTTAGTTTATTGAGAATTATAATCCCTATAAGCGTAGAAATAATTTAGTTGCTATCGGGTCGATCTTATTAATTCGAGACGACTATTATTTTGATTCAGTGAAACTAATCTCATTCGTCTGAGATAGTTAAATTTATTCTTTTCGATTGAATTTATTGTACAAGTTCAATTGTTGTTTATTGATTATCTTTTAGTTAGTTCCTCGTTTGAACTAACCGATAGGAGTTTAAAAATTATAATTGTTAGAGATTTTTATTCGTCGATCAAGTGAAAGATATTCTATTTAAACGTTCATCAATGTTGAGTATTATAAATATTGAGAAGTACTATTTGTTTAGTACGACTCTCAATTACTTCAATCTTAAGACTATTCTCATAAATTCGAGATAGTTGATTTTATTGTCAAGGTTTGGCATTTTGTTCGTGTCAACCGATAAATTACCGAGAATTTACATCAGTCCATTGTTCGGATTGGTGGTAAAATCGAGTCATACTGGCAGTCCGCCAGATTTGTAAATATTTTCTGGGAGAATTATTTCAAGTTATTTGCACCCCAAATATTCGGGAATTCTGTATTCTACTGGTCAATTTTGGGCAAGAGGCCCATTATAGAGAAAGAGAGACTCGTGTACCGTTTTACGGACCCGAGAATGATTAGGCACTTTGTTGTCATGGTTGAATTGATAACCATTATGATGCTAGCATTCATACATATATATTATTGTTGATATCGTATTGTAGCCGTGATCGGGCGAAGTGCGGTGTCATTGGAGGCCGGTATTCTTGGTTGGTTAGTTAGAAGTATAATAATAATAATAAGATTTCAATTTTATTATACAATGTAAGAATTATAATAATAATAATAAGATTTCAATTTTATTATATTTAAAAATAGCAAATAATCGCGTGAAGAATGTTCTAGAGTAGTGTATAGAAATATGTTCTATTTGTTCACCTTGAATTTTTTTTGGAGAATTGGTCATATTATTTTTTTATTCTAAATTATGATAAAAAAAATTGTATTATAATTATAATAGGATTTCAATTTTATTATTTTCTTTAAAAAATAACATAGAATTGTAAGGGAATATGATTCTAGGATGAAACTATTTTATTTATTTAAAGTTGTAATAAAAGAATTATAATTGCAATAGAATTTCTATTTTATTAAAAAACAACGTAGAATTATAGTAAAAATAGGATTATAGGGGTGAAATCAAAATACGGTTCGAACCAAAAGTGGTACCGGGTGTTCCTTGAAAAATCTTTTGGAGAATTGATCGTATTATTTTTTATTCTAAATTATGATTAAAAAAATTGTATTATAATTATAATAAAGTTTCAATTTTATTATTTTCTTTAGAAGATAACATAGAATTATTATGGAATATGATTCTAGGATGAAACTATTTTTTTTATTTAAAGTTTTAATAAAAGAATTATAATTATAATAGAATTTCTATTTTATGAAAAAACATTATTATAGTAGAAATAGGATTATAGAGGTGAAACCAAAGTAGGAGGGAAACCAAAATAGAGGTGAAACCAAAAGTGGTACCGTTAAAAGGGTGTTTCGCTTATTAATAAAAGTTATAGATTATGAAAATATCATAAAAGCATTAGTGAAATAAGGATGAAACTTGGTGTTATTAATTTTTCTTCATATCTATAAAACGGGGTTTTCTTGAAAGCAATTTAAGAGCAAGTCCAACAGCTTCTTAGTGAATTCTTAAAAACTAGCTTTATAGCCCGTGCGAGGCACAGGTATGCTCTAGATGTGCTTAATGACTTCGCACATATTTGAATATTAGCTTAGTAATGCAATATATGTTGTGTTGTGAGTGCGAGATTTCTCCGTTAGCTATTGCTTAGTGTCAATCTCGAGTATGCATGAATCTGTTACATGTACCTTTTAAGCGATAGTAAATTTTGCAAGGCACGGGCTTGTTAACAAAATTATGTTAATATATATGTATTTGTGTTGCTCTATATTCAACTAGCGTAACAGCCCGTGTTACATATGCGATTGTTTTATTTTTAGGAAATACTTGAGTATACTTGAGTACATGTTTCACAAAAGAATGTAATCTGCCCTGTTCAGTTATTCATGGTATCCACTTTCACCACTGGTGTAAAATATGTTTGAATAAATTATAAACTATTTATCCAAAACTAAACTTGAAGATGATTGAATTTGATGAAAATAACAGCAGGATGCACACTAAAACACCTTTTGTGGTGAGCTAAAAAGGTGATGTGCCATAAGGAATGTCCTAGTAATAAAGTTTTGTCCTTCTGGTCTTTAAATCAGCAGACAGAAAAAAGAACAAGCTTCAGAGAACAGTTTAAGCATACAACAAAATACATACTCAGTACAATAGTATACATTACAGGTCATATCTTTGCTTATGATAATTTCAGTTAACTGCATAATAAGATACAACAGCAGGAGAAGAGGTTGCAGGAGAAGAGGTTACAATGAGACAAGGCCTGATCAGTTGATATGAATTTGTTCAGATGTTTATAGATATGAAAAATCAATTTCATGTCAAAAGCTTACATATGAGAATATGAAGCTTCTCTGGCTGTGTCGAACATGCATTAGCATTAACAGAAGCTTCTTAACGCCTAAATTTCTTTCCTTAACTGAGAGCGTTGTTCCCAACATTGCGGATACATTTCAGTGAAAAAGAGTGAATGAATTTCCTTATCTCTCCTGCTTAGACTATCGGTATACTTTGGTTGAAGAATGAATGTTTCGGTCTCAAGCAAACAATTCCTATTCCTATTTCAGATGACAATGAGGCAAAGGGTATATCCACTTCCCACTCCATGATTTTCTCTCGACTCAACTCTCAAGTTATAGCTCAGAAAGGGACGTTACCAAGCCATTGAAATGAAACAAGAAACACCAGATCCAGGTTCAATTAGATCATAAGTCGCACATTCTTTGTTACATGCATGCATCAGACCCCTAATCCCTTTCTCTGTCTCTCTCTGCATTTGGATGTTCCAAGGACAAAGATTATTTTTTCCCTTATCCGAGCAACTACTCAAAGCGTTCTCCTTTCAAGTTTCCGTTCAACTTATCCACAGTGTCTACTTCCCTAGCTCCTTGGCCTTCTTCTTTAATCTGTTTAATTTTTCAATTTTTTTTCCTTTTTTGATAATAATCTGGTTTCCTTATTTCAAATGGGCTACTTTATGATAAAAGATCGGCAGAACAGTGGACAACTGCTATAGAAAATAGTAGAGTAATTGGCTTCTGGATTACAAATTTTATGACCTTACTAAGCCATTTAAGAGCCATGCTATACTATATTCTTTCCAGACTACAATCATATACATATCCTTCCGCACAAGCAATCATCAAAACCCTCTTCAAAAGTCCAAGTCGATGGAAATATTCAAGCAAATATGGAAGGACACTGGATTTCTTCCCCTCAGTTCAACTTATAAACCAACAGTTTGAGAACCTCTGAACCCCAAAATTTGAAATTCCATCGAGCTGACTTCAATAGTGGCAGAATTTAGAAGATTAAGAGAGCCAAGAATAAATTTTAATTAGAATAGCATTTACACCGTGTGATATTACTATGTCATATTGTTACTCTTTCCTATAAAAGAACAAGAGTGGTTTGTTTAGAGAAGACAAGTGCAGCAAATTATTATTAAAAAAGAACAGCATTGTATAAAGCACCTTTCATTAAAAATCTTTGAAAAGCTCTGTGAAATCTTCCCCAAGCTTGTCCGATGGTTGGCCAGTCACAATCTTGTAATAACATATACTATTTGTTGCATTAGGAGCCTGCAGAGGATATAAACATATATATAAATATATATATATATACCAACATATAAAGTTATATTAAAAAATAATATATAATTAATACTGCAGGCCTCACAGGCTTTGTGATGCTGAGAAATTGAATAAAAAATGCAATAAAAATCATGAATATATTGAATATTGAATGTATGAGGCATAATAGGTTTACATATATAATGATATAAAGTCACAAGAAAACTGTGAACAGATACCTAAAATCGTGAATGCATTTGCCTTATTATTTACTTCCTTACGCTTATCCTTATTGGTGAAAAACTCTTTTATATGCAATAAAGGAAAGAAGAAAGATTTGACACAACAAATTATTAGAGAGAGAGTGTATGACGGATAATAGGTTTGAAAAAATTAAGTTGATCCTGGTTCATTATGACCAGCAGTTACTGGCACATGCTTATTTTTCTTTTTTAAATCATTTCATCTAACTAATAGTAGTTCTTGCTAAAAACAAAAGTAAATTTAAAAATTTGTGCTAAAACAGAATAGGACATATTGTTTTGTGCAAGGAAGAAAAATTCATAAAAGATTAAGTTAAAGCATTGGAAATACCTTAATCTTTTGAGAAATCCACAATCCATTATCTGCAAGTAGCTTGTTCCCTGAAGCATCTTTCTCATTTCCTAGGCTCAGATCTTTATCAAGAATATCCTGGCCAGCTCCTTCAGCTATAACAATAACCATGTGTCCATCTTCTTTAAGTCGTTTCTCCACATATTCAAAAAGTCCACCTTCTCCTTCAAGATAAAATGGTGACTTTGGCATCAAGCATAGATCTACATCTCGGCTGCCAAGAGTGGCATACATAGCAATAAAACTTGCAATAGCATTTATGTAAGATAGAACGAAAGAAATATTATTGGTGTCAAAGAGCAATAATATGAACCAAGCACTTTATCAAGTTCTCCATTCCTTCACTGATAGAGACTGAGCTTTAGCACTGCTGTTTGCCTTTCAAAATCTTTTGTACAAGTAGATAGCTTTCATCATATGTGACTTTGATACAAGGTTAGAAAAACAAAAGAATAGTATAACAAGGTATTTAGTTACCTAAGCAGTCAATTTCCTTTTTTATTATCCCTGTATACCTTTTTTTTCTAATCCAAATGTATACTAAAGTGTGACCTTCAGCTTAAAAAAATTTATCCTGAAAAGCACAAAATGTGGAATGTAAAGTCTTCACATTATTACACAAAACGTACAGCTCTAAAACTAAATCTCTGACAATGAAAAGGCGAAGAAGACAACGCCTTTCTTTCTTAGTAATGGTGACAGAAAGGCAGACTCAAAACAGGTTCTACATGTTATAGGTCTGCAGCTCCTTAGATTGCTTTAAAGAAAAAAAAGTTGATTATGACATTTATAGCTATATTTTACGATAGTAGCAACATGCCACTTACACTTTGTAATCATTAATGTGATTTCTATCATAAAAAATTAAGAAGTGTATATACATGTATATACCAATAATACCAGTACAGTAGAAATAATCTTGGCCATGATTATCCCAACTCATACAAGTTCACTTACCACTGTAACGGCCCATGAGCTTCACTACCCCAACACCGTTCTCGGCACTTTCAGCTTCAACATGTGCAGCATTGATGGCGCATTGAGCCTTCTCAACAGCAGTATCAAAACCAAATGACTTATCAATGACCTGAGCAAAAATGTCGTAACATTACGGAGTATAAAGATGGTTGTTTCTGGACAAATTTATGAGGGCAGGGTCATATTAAAAAGAAAATATATAAGAGGACATAAATCAAATCAGCCACAGATGCAATCTTATATGGAAAACTTGAGCATAATGCCTGAGTTTAACCATATCAAATTCTAAGTAAATATTAGAGAATGACAATACCGGAAAGTCATTATCAATGGTTTTCGGGATTCCTGCAACTGCAACCTTCAGACCACGCCGTCTAACTTCCTTCAATGAGTATCACACTTTCAGAAAAAAGGTAGCACATATACACATGTAAGATTCTAGAAGAAATCATATCATGTACTGGGCCACATATGAAATAGGATATGGTGGCAGTCTGGCAGACATAATTAATTCAGGATCCCATCCACGTAGCATCGGTAAGTTCAAATCTCAAAAACCAGCCCCTTCCCTATAACTGGGGTAGTTAAGAAATCTTAATGATACTTAAAAGAAAAACATAAATTGTCCTGCTATGACAATTGTGTCACTTCACAGAGGTAATGAGCACATGAAAATATTTATATGTTCCTATAGTCAACTACGGGTCAGTATTAAACATTGCTGCAAGTTGGTTATACATGAGGATACAAATTACAAAATAACCGATTGAGAAAGTAAACTCCATGGAAGTATCCAACGACGTGGAGTAAGACAAGGGCAAGGATGTTGAAGAGGCTAAAAACAGAACGATGTGGTATTCAAGATGAACGTATATTGATGACTTTCAGAAAATTATGAAGCATCGCTTTTCAAACTGAATTACCATCCAATAATCACAATATAATCTTGTGTGGCTCCTTCTCTTCAACCTCATAAAAAGAAGAGCAAAGCTAAATATATAATCAAAATTGATATAATCAAACACCCATCATTCTCCCCTTTTACCATAATCAAAATAACACAACCCATATACAAATAAAATCCATATACATGCTCATACCACATCCTAAACAAGGGTTGTCCATAATTTAACAAATAAAACGACCATTATCAGTACACATATTTACACAAACAAAGATATTATATAGCATATATGTAAATAAAATAAAACATTGAGGAAGGAGAAAGGGAAGAGATTGGAAGTAGTAGATAAGATCGGCGACTGGTCGGAGGAATTTCCCGATTAAACTGTTAAACTGGATAATAGATAGACGATGACAAATTGACAACTTACGGTATAACAAAGCATGGCTGGCAATTTCGTTATTTAGAGTCAAATGAGGTTATATACGTACTTTCACTGCTAATAAACTGGCACCTTTTACCCATTTGTCAGCTTATAATATATAGTAATAGAATAATCAAATAGTATTTTCAATGTGTTGATGCTCAGAATGCAAATAAGTCCAAAAGGGATTATGTGTTCACGGTGTATATCAACTATTTAGCTAAAAAAAGGTATCATTTGCATGTTAATCTCATTTCTAGGATTACTACTTGCATGATTTAGGAGTATAAAAGTATTTACATAAATAGTGACTTTTTTGAACTTGCATATTAGCAAAAGATCGATACGATGAAAGAATTTATACGAGAGACTGGCTCCAAATTGCTTGGGGATCAACCGTGTGATCCAAACACCATGAAACCAAGTGCCTTAAATTAGTGATTCAGTTTTTTGTTTGAGCTGATATTACCAGAATGGGCTGAACCTAAATTTAAAAAATGGAGAGAGCAAACAGAAGAACTTCCCATACCCATATTGTCATAAGAAAGAGATAATGGATCGATGCATTTTCTGTTCCACTATAATTAAATATGTTAATATGTAGGTGGTTAATGTGCATGCAATTTACCGCTCGAGCTTTGAGAGTAAAATCATGTTATTATGTATTTATATTGTTTTGTAACTAAATGGTGCTTGCAACATGTAAATGCTTAGTATGCAAAACATATCTAATAAATTATCTATTCATGATGATTGATGTATGTACCACTAAAAATAAATAAATTTTAATGTGCTAGTCTCTTTGAACCAATGTTCAAATGAGTGAGTTATGAGTGATAAGTGCATATTTTTGCATATTTTTATTACCTATTTATTTCTTGAACTCGTATTTTAATAATTTATTTTGTTGCATTTCAGGAAATTCGTGAATAAATAAAGAAATGGAAAATAAAGAAATAAAGAGCAAGGAAGGGAAAAAGAGGAAGAAAAAGGACGTAAATGAAAAAAGGAAAAAGAATTAGGAGCTTGGTGAAAAGAGAATCTTTCAAGACACATGGAAGGTGGAGATCATCCCAACACACTAAATAAGTGTATGGCCAAGATCCACTCTACAAAGCTTAAGGGGGGAGGAAACATTTAGATGGCTAGGATTTCTCCACCACACTAAAAGGTGTATGGTGGAGATTAACCCAACACACCCCTTAACCATAATTCTTATAAATACCCCCTCACCCCCTTGTATTTATCAACTTAGATTTTTAGGGTAGCTTTAATTTCTTGTTTTTCTTAGTTTCAAATCTTGTAAACACTTTTTATTTTAATGCAAAAATATCGTTTCCTTTAATTTCTCGTCTTGTTCTTCCGTTTTTGTTGCATAGCTTTCGTTATTTTCGTAAATCCGTTTAGTGGACAAAGTAGCGAAATGCTAACCACTTGGGGTTGAAAGTGACGATTTTTATTTTTAGTGAGTTTGATAATTTAGAGTTAGATTTGATTTTGGTAGTGTTAAATATAGGGTCTTTAATTTTTAGATCTACTTTTGTGTTTGGCTTGTTTATGTCTTTTACTTTTCCAGCAGAAGATAAATTTTTGTTCGGTGAACTCGGTTTAACATCACTCATTTGTTCTACGACTATAACTTTTATATCTTGCTTATCTGTATGTTTCTGTCATTCATTTACTATATTTAGTGGTACCAGCTTTATATCTCCATTCTCTATTTTTCTCATTTTCTTGATTTTTAGTGTCCATGTTTGTTTCCTGGCCTTTGCACCACTACGTTGACCTACTTTGTTTTAAGTCATCATCTGACCCGATTTAGTTTTCTAGCCCGTTTTGCTGGTCGTTGTTTTCAAGTCTTTGTTTGCAATTTCTAGCTAGCCCATTTGCATTTTTTTTATTCTAGTTTCTATATATAAATCATTCGTAATTTTTAGTTTTTAATATCATGTCATCATTTAATATCATCATTACTCTCATTAACATTTAAACATTAATTAGTAGTTGACTTTTACTTTGATTTTGTAATTTTTTTTTGATTTACCCGAAGTGTAATTCTTTTCTTTTTGTGTAGCCTATCCCATGTCAACCCTGGCCCATACCAATTTCTAATTCATTTTTAGTATGTTCTTATTTGTCTGGTCTGTTAGTTTAATTTCTGGCCCATCACTACTTTAACTAGCCCGACCCGAAATCATCATTATTCACTTTTCTCTAGTTACTCTTTTATTTTTGTACATACGTTAAATAGGCTCCTCACTTGTCTAATTTTTTTTTATTATATAATCATTATTAGTAAGTTTAATTAGTAATTAATTAATTAATCCAAGATACCAACTAATTTTTTTTGTTTAGCGTTAGATGACATTTCATGCTATTTATATAAAAGTTGTTGAGCGTAGTCTTTTTTTATTTATTTAGTTTGCTTTTGTATTATTTAGCAAAAATCTAAATTTTCCAAAATCAATTGTTCTAATTCGATTAAGTTAGAAATTAAGGAAATGCGAAAATGTTAGTCTTCGTGGATCGATACCTAAAATAATTCAACGATTGAGTCGTGCGCTTGCGATTAAAATTGTCATTTATTTTAGCACAACAATGAGCATATAAGAATTTATATTAGTAGTGACTGTCCGATCATTCACAACCAATTTGTGCATTTTGACCCGGATTAAGAGATATGCGTAAGATATAAATTAATACACAAATTATAGTATCTATCTTTTAAATCCAAATAACTTGTTTTTATTATAAAATAAAAAAATGCTACATGACTATGTAATATTTAAAATATTCTCAAAGTTTTATAATATAATCGAAACTAATATTTATCATAGTGATAAGGAATCTCATTTCTAAGTTAAAGGCCAAGGATTAAATTTCCATTGGAAATTTTTTTTTTATCATTGATATAATATAGGAGGGGTAATTTAGTAATTTCATGATAATTAAATTGTCTCACGATATATTAATAATGAGTTTTTTAATATATCCAAAATTGATGTCTAGTATAGTGGTTAGGAATCTTTTTTACAAGTTAGAGATCAAGAGTTCAATTCTCTATAGGATGAATTTTTTTGTCATTAATATAATATACGAGGGTTGTCTCATGATATATTAATAATGAGTTTTATAATATGTTGAAAACTCATGTGTAGCATAGTGGTAAGCATTCTAACTTACAAGTTTGAGGTCAAGGGTTCAATTCTCCCTAGAATAATGGTTTCTAGTGATTTAAGAACCTTGTTTTGTACATCAACTCCAACAACATTCCCTATATTCACTCCTTAGTATTATTTTAATGATAAATTTGAAATCAATTAAAGAATGTGATATGGACAAATATTGAAAAATGGAGGGAAAGAAATTTTTTATTAATAGAAATTAAGTTAAGGATGGCTAGTGATTCCCCAAAAGTAGGGAACAGCTAATGGTCCTTAATATTTTAGGGGGAACCAGTAGGACATTGTTAGAGTGATTCCTTAAATATTGATTTAGGAAGCAATATAGGGAAGATGTTGGATTTGCTATAAGAACTTAAAATAGCTGATAGATGTACGACAATAAAAAATTGTTATTTTTACAAAACAATAATTTATTATTATATATATTACTAGCTTATAACAATTCGAAACTGCATGCGCAGTTTGGAGCTGAATTGGAGAGGTATAATGGAAACCGGGCTTTCAACGAACTTTCGAAGGGGTGTTGGCCGGTACACGAAAAATTAAAAAAAATTGAGGCTGATAATTTTGTCAATGTTTTTATAGTGTAATACACAATTCTCTTTTAATATTTATAATTATATTATCAATCAAATTTTTTTTAATATTTATTTTTGTTATAAAAAAATTAATATTTTATTGAAGAAATAAATAACTCTAAAATTTGAAAAACTTATAGAAAAAATAACAAATTTGAGCATAAATTTAGTAAAAATTATTATTATTACTAGTATTATTATTTTTTGACTAAAATATGGGAAAATTAGCTCCTACTTCATGTATTAAAAATACTTTCTCAGAAAAGATACACCATCATTTTAGAGAACTAGCTTAAAACCAGTGCGATGCATGGATTTTTTTTAATATTATATAAATTTTTTTATTAGTTTAAATTAATTTTTTTAAAACATGAATTTCGGAGGCTTAAATTTTTATATGAGATGATTTGATAATAATTATATAAATATTATCTGTGATATTTTAGAAAAGGAGGGATTTTAGTTAGAAAATATAGAAAAGATGATAGGTTTTACTTGAAAAAGATAATCGGTTAATTATTAGTATTATAATATTAATATTTTTTTTATTAAATAGAAACTCCCGTGATATAATTGGAAAAAGAGAGGTTTTAGTAAAAGAAAAGGAAAAAAGGTAACGTGTATTGGCTGAAAAAGGTAACCGCCCATGATATAATTGGAAAAAGAGATATTTTAGTTAGAGAAAATAGAAAAGGTAACGTGTTTTGGTTGAAAAATGTAATTGATTAGTTAATATTAATTATAATGTAATTGTGTTATTTTTTTAAACAAAATTATTTGTAGTGTTTTTAAAAAAGGAGAAATTTTATTTATAAAATATAAAAAATATTGTATTTTCAGGTTATTGAAAAATAGAAAAGGTAATATGTTTAACCTGAAAAAAGAAATTGCTTAATAATGGAGAAATTTTAGTTAGATAAAATATAAAAGATATTATATTTTACATAAAAAGGAAATTATTTATTTACTGAAAAATAGAAAAGATAATATGTTTAACTTGAAAAAGGAAATTGATTAATTAGTAGGATGGATTTTATTTGAATAAAGGTAAATAAGTAAAATCAACAGGTACCGTACCGACCGACCGAACAACCAACCAACCAAATTTTTAATGTTTCGGATTTTGTATAACAGTATAGATAGTAAACGCACGGTTCAATTTTTAATACTTATAATTATAGAACAAAGTTCAGTGGAGACCATGTTTTTTGTGGAGTCTTGGAGTCCATTTTTGTTCTGCATACATTCGTCCACATTTAACAATGTTTTACCAATGCAAAAACGTTTTCCTACTGAACATGAACGTAAATTGTTCCGAAACATCTCTTAAATTGATGTAAAATATTTAAATCGCTTTGTTCTTGAACAGTAGGTTCTGCAAAATAAAATTTGTTCTGCAAATTCAATATTTTGTCGTTGCGAGCAATATAATGTATATTTGTGATAGATTTCGACAATATTGTTGAAAAAACTCTAACTAATCTTGGTGATGACCGTAGAAAATTGTTAAATGTAATGTAAAATGCTGATGAATGTGTGCAAGACAAAGGTGGACTCTAGGACTCCACAAAAAATATGATCTCCACTGAACCCAATTCATATATTAAATTTTTTAATACTTATATGTTATTAATTTACATATCAAATAGTTGTTAAAAAGTTGATATATATAAGATTTTGCACGTTCAATTCAATATTTATGCTCTATCTTAAATTCTTAAAATTGATTTGCATGATTTTATAGCCCACTCAAAATTAAGAAAATAATTTTTAATTTAGTGATTGTTAATTAAAACTACGTAAAAACAAAAGATAGAAGAAATTGATGATTTTCACGTTAAAAGTTCTATTCGATTTATAAAATCTACTTATATATCATTTTGATTATCAAAATACCCTTCTTATTATTTGAATATAGTTCTACTAACAACCATATACGATTTTAATAATAAGTGTAAAAAAGATTTTGTCCAAAATTTTAATAGTTGGTAGTCTGATGTCAATACGACAAAATAAATAATAATCGTTAGATTATAAAATAAATAGATGAAAAACGTTTGATCTAGCATAAAACATATTTTTTTTAACATGTAAACTAAAAAGTGTATTTATATTGAAATAAAAAAAAGTGTATGTTAATGATTTAAATTATATATTATTTGATTTTCTACATTGAATAGGATTATCAATGTAGGTCTTCTACACTGAATATGATTAATATAATAATTCGTAATTATATTTCTCTTTAGATTCTGAATGTTTCAAGTTTGATAATAAATGTTAAATCATCAATAAATTAAAGATAATTTTAAGAGTTTCACGTGGGCTGTAAAATCATCAAAATCTGATTTCTAGATCTTGATATAGAGTCCAAATATTAAATATAAACTTTTTTTAAATATTAATAAAAATTAAATTAAATTCAATTATATCCTTTCTTGTTTATATCTTTTCATATTATAATTTCCTTTTTTAAAATTCAATTTAATGCAATTTTTTTAATTATATGTCTTTTAAATTATAATTTTCTTTTTAATATGATAAAAGTTTGATCATCTATTTTTAAAAATATTAAATTCGACGGCTGAAATTATTTTGGTGGTACACAAAAATTATGTATAAGATCAATTTACACTTTTTATATATAAGGATATAATATTCGTTTAAGATTATAATTTTCTTTTTAAAATTCAGTTCTAAGACAATAGTTAAAATTCAGTTCTAAGACAATAGTTTTAATTATATCTTTATATGATTGAGATCCATTTTATGTTTATTATATATAATATAAGGATATAATAAGGATATAAAAAATTATCGAATTAGGTATGAATCAAATTCGAGTCGAAAACACGTAAAATTTAGATTAATTCGATAAATTCATTGAATATTTTATTTTGTTGGAACTTGCACTCAATTTCTTTTTGAATCAAGTTTAAATACCAGTTCCATTTATTTATAAATTTTTATATGTTATGGATATGTGATCCTTACATTTATATTTTAATTTCGAACTAATTTTATACAATTTTTGAAATTTTGTGTAGTCCAGGTGCCCTATGATAAATTTGTAATAGTACATAGACATATTAATAAGGTACCAAAACTTAATAATGAAGGGTAATTTAATAAGGGTAATTTAGTAAAATCACTTAGTACCAAAAAACTAGTACCAAAATTTTCAATGTTTCGGAATTTATATAATAGTATAGAATACTATTATATAAAAGCCGAAATAGGTATATATTAACTTAGTACCAAAAAATAGGTGCCAAAATCGGATATATATTAATGATTGTAATATTAGTAGGTGTTTATAAAAGATAATATATTTAATTAAAAGTAAATGTGAAAAAAGGCAATCGACTACTTACCATTAATTATATTATGTTATTATTCATTTTAGGTGTTTTAATAGTACAGATATCATATATATTTTTCTTTATAATGAAGGGTAAATAAGTAAATTCGCTTAATACAAAAAAACAGGTACCCAAACTTTCGATGTTTCGGAATTTATATAATAGTATAGATTTATATTACTAGCTTAAAGCCCGTGCGATGCACGGATTTTTTTATTTTAATATTATATAAATTTTTTCATTTATTTAAATTAATTTTTTAAAAGATGAATTTTGGAGGCTTACATTATTATATGAGATGATTTGATAATAATTATACAAATGTTATCCGTGATATTTGTAAAAATGGAAGGATTTTAGTTAGAAAATATAGAAAAGATGTTAGGTTTTAGTTAAAAAAAGGTAATCGATGAATTATTGGTAATTATACAATTATTATTTTTATTAAATAGAGTGCAGGTGATATGATTAAAAAAAAGATAGGATTTAGCTAGAGAAAATTAAAAAGGAAACATGTTATAGGTGAAAAAATAATTGATTAGTTTATAGCAATTATAATTTAATTACCTTATTTACTAAATACAATTGCACGAAATATTTTTAGAAAATGAGAAATTGAAAAGGAAAAAGGTGTCGTGAAAGGTAAGAGAGATGTTAATTAGAGAAAAAAGAAAAGGGAACGTGTTTTGGGTGAAAAAGGTAATTGATTAGTTAATAGTAATTATAATATAATTATGTTATTTTATTAAACAAAACTGCTCGTACTATTTTTAAAAAAAGAGATATTTTAGTTAAATAAAATGTGAAAGATATTCTATTTTACTTGAAAAAGGAAATTTTTTTGTTATTGAAAAATAGAAAAGGTAATATGTCTAACTTGAAAAAGGAAATTGATTAATAAAGGAGAAATTTTAGTTAGATAAAATATAAAGGGATATTATATTTTATCTGAAAAAGGAAATTATTTAGTTTTTGAAAAAGAGAAAAGATAATATGTATAACCTCAAGAAGGAAATTTTATTAGTTAGTATAAAAGGTAATATGTCTAACCTGAAAAAGGAAATTGATTAATAAAGGAGAAATTTTAGTTAGATAAAATATGAAAGGATATTGTATTTTAGGAAATTAGTTAGTTAGATAAAATATAAAGGGATATTATATTTTATCAGAAAAAGGAAATTATTTAGTTTTTGGAAAAGAGAAAAGATAATATGTTTAACCTGAAAAAAGAAATTGATTATTTAAAAATTGATTAGTCAGTAGAAAAGGTAATATGTCTAACCTGAAAAAGGAAATTGATTAATAAAGTAGAAGTTTTAGTTAGATAAAATATAAAAGGATATTGTATTTTAGTAAATTAGTTAGTTCTTGAAAAATTGAAAAGATATATGTTTAAACTCAAGAAGGAAATTAATTAGTTAATAGATCTGTAATTAAGTAAGGGTAAATAAGTAAAATCAATAGGTATCGTACCGACCAACCGACCGACCGACTAACCAAACTTTTAATGTTTCGGCTTTTATATAATAGTACTAGCTTAAAGCCCGTGCGATGCACGAATTTTTTTATTTTAATATTATATAAATTTTTTCATTTATTTAAATTACTTTTTTAAAAGATGAATTTTGGAGGCTTACATTATTATATCAGATGATTTGATAATAATTATACAAATGTTATCCGTGATATTTCTAGAAATGGAAGGATTTTAGTTAGAAAATATAGAAAAGGTAATAGATTTTAGTTGAAAAAAGGTAATGGATTAATTATTGGTAATTATAAAATTATTACTTTTATTAAATAGAATGCATGTGATATGATTAGAAAAAGATAGGATTTAGTTAGAGAAAATTAAAAAGGAAACATGTTATAGGTGAAAAATATAATTGATTAGTTTATAGCAATTATAATTTAATTACCTTATTTACTAAATACAATTGTACGAAATATTTTTGGAAAAGGTGAAATTAATATTGTCCGTGATATATCTATTAAAAGAAGGATTTTAGTTAAAAAAAATATAGGAAAGATGATACGTTTTAGTTGAAAAAGGTAATCGGTTAATTATTAATATTAAAATATTATTAGTTTATTTTATTAAATAAAACCTCCCTTGATATAATTGGAAAAAGAGAGATTTTAGTTAGAGAAAATAGAAAGGTAACGTAAAAATTAAAAAAAATGACATGATTTATGTTAAAAAAGGTAATTGATTAGCTTATATAATTATAATTTAATTATGTCATTTTACTAAATAAAATTGCTCATAGTTTTTAGAAAATGAGAAGTTAATGTTGTCCGTGATATTTCTAGAAAAAAAGGGAGTTTAATTAGAAAAATTAGAAAATATGATACATTTTATGTAACAACCCGACTTTTCGGACTGTCATCATTCAATCAAATTATCGAACAAAATTTAAATTTAATAAACTTACAAAACAAAATTCCAAAATATCGTAAAAATATTCTAAAATCCAGAAATGGTACTACATAAAATAATCCAATGTAAAACCAAAATCCATACAAACGCAGCTCCTCAAGTAAAACAGTTAGAAACTAGAACATTATTAAGTGACACTGGTTCGACTCTAATCCAATCCAAATGCCATACTCGCAGCTAGTACCTGAAAATTTACAAATAATGAGCTACACAGCCCAGCAAGATAACTAATCGAACTAACCAGTGGATCAAGTAGGTTTTACAAAAATATTTCATAATTTTCCATAAATCAAAGTTCACAATTTCATAATTCGTAGTTCACAATTTCAAAATCAAAACTCAAAAACGTATAATAAATTCCACAGTTCGCTAAGGTCACAAATACCTGGTGACACAGTATCACAGGTTCATAGGTGTCAATAATGCGCCCCTTACTAAGGTATCATAAAGTGTGCACTCCCGAAGGCATCATAAAAAGCACGCCCTAGTAAGGTATCAAAGGCTAGTTCCGGAACTATACGCAATTACTAACGGGTTCTTAAGTCATAGCTAGCCGGGAATTCTTATATCTAAAAATCATACTCGATCCAAATTTTCGTAACAAAAATATTAAAAAGGTAAAACATTTAAGAACATTTGAAATATAAAAAACATTTTATAAATATATCGGAGAGCACGAAAAGTTAACTTACCTTAACCGCGATAATGACTCAATTAAACTATGCCAATGAATCCTATACAAATATTTAATCATAACAAAAACCATATTAGTCGACACATCAGTGAGCTCAAAAATGCAAATCCTTATAGTTTATAAATATATACTAATTAACAAAATGAATATAATCGAGGTGGACTTGTACAGTATTAGCCCCTGACCATACTTAACATAGGTGTGGTACTGTCACATAAATGAATATACAGAATAAACGTGAATAAATATGACCGAGCTAAACTATATACACATGATTTGGTTTTCTTTAAATTAATTAAAGGTACATGAATACATTTATTTAATATAACAAAAACAAAAAAAAAAGAATAAAAATTAAAGTAAACAAAACAAGTCATGAATCAGAATCATGTAAACGGACATGTGTAAAAGCAAGGTAAACTATATGTCAAAACAAAACTTAACTAGCCAGATCATTTTCTTAAATAAGGTCCTCTTAATTATCATATATTAATCACACAGGTTACCAAAATACAACATCAACATTTACTAATTAAGTATATAAAATTAACACACCAAATAATCAATGTCATGTTTGCCAACACTAAACGCACACATATACCAAAAATTAATGAATTTTAAATAAACCTGACCAAGCTCTATCAAAATTAGTAGTAAAATAATTCACATGCATGCTGATTTTTTTAACAAAAGAAGAACTACAACGAGCATGTAGATTTTGCACATAGAGAAAATGTAGTTAGGGAAGCTTTAGAACGTACCTCTTTTTTTTTTTTTTTCTAATCCACCGTTTGCTTTGTTTTAGATATGCAGAGATATACTTATAGACTTAACTAAACAATTTAAAGTCAATCATGTAGATGAACTGATAATGCAAATCAGGTATGGATAGTATTCATCTATTCTAACTGAAATTCCATCTTAACAATTTTTTTTTTTAGATCTCTAGCTATGTACGTAACGATAATTAAGATATAGATATAATAAATTCAATATTATTTAATCACTGCACTATAAAATAAAATACATATTTTGTTAAGTAAAACAAAAATTCGAGATATTACATTTTACCCTCCTTAAAAAAAAAATTTGTCCCCAAATTTCATATAACATAAAAATACATGTAAATGCAACAAGTACATAAATAACACATTCTTTTCAATTAAACTGACTTAGCAAGTAAAATCATACCTTAATCTTGCTTCGGTTGGTGCTGATACACTTGTCCGTAGGTAGGTCTAAGAAGAGTTGCCAATGTTCCTTTATTTGAATCATTTTTGTCTTTGGCCAGATCGCGTTTCGGACATTCCGCAACCCTATGTCCCATCTCACCGCAGCTAAAGCAAGCGCCCGTGTTCCATCGGCAGTCTTTATCTAAATGATTTCGACCGCACCTAGAACACTGTAGTTTGTTCCCTTGAGTTCCTTTATTCGCATTTCCACTAAACCCTCGATTGCCAAACTTCTTTGCTGGCCCATTATCACTGAATCCACTTGCAGGTTCATTCCTCTTCTTACCATCTTCCTCTTTCTTCTTCTTTGCATCTACCAAACCCCTTTCAACCACAAGAGCCTTATTAAGCACTTGCTCGTACGTACCTAGCTCAAAATTAGCAACCGCATGCCTAATGTCAGCCCTAAGTCCCTCTTCTAATCTTCTAGCACGACTAACTTCGTCTGCAACTAGAGTAGGAGCGTACTTAGAGAGCTTCGCAAACTCCGCTTCATACTCTATCACTGTTCTGTCTCCTTGCTCAAGCCTGATAAAATCTCTCTCTTTTTGGATGCGCACAGTTCTTGGGAAATACTTGTCAGTCAATGCAGCCTTGAATCTTTCCCATGTAACGGGTTCAGGATTTACCTCGTTTCTTCTCTGCTCCATCAGCCACCAGTCATAAGCACTGCCCTGCAGCTGGTACACAGCTAAAGTCACTTTCTGTGCATCATTGCTTCCCATCAGCTCAAATGCCTTTTCCATCTCTTGTGTCCATTTTTCTACAACAGCTGGATCCGTTGCACCATCAAAAGTAGGAGGGTTTAACCGCTTGAACTCCGATACAATGCTTCGTTGAACCGGTTGCTGGTTCCCAACTAGTGTAGCTATGGTTTGCGCTAGCTGGTTAAACATATTACCCCCATCATTAGTGTTGTTGCCATTGTTGTTGTGGTGGTTGTAACTTCCGTTGCCTCTGCCTCGGCCTCGGCCTCGAGTGCTCATGTTTCCTTACTTCCCTTCAAAAATAAAATAAGACTTTTAGATGCACAAATAACGATCACATAGCACACAAAATCAAATAACACACAAAAAATCACACATGTCAAAATTCACATAAGCGAGAACATCAGCCCGAAATTTAATTCCCTACCCCACGGGTCAATCCTAAGCGGAAGTCTACAGGATCGCAAAACGCTCCCTAGGAAATGTACTAGTCCCATACCTAATACATTCCGAAGAGAAGTCTGCTTTGATACCAACTGTAACAACCCGACTTTTCGGACTGTCATCATTCAATCAAATTATCGAACAAAATTTAAATTTAATAAACTTACAAAACAAAATTCCAAAATATCGTAAAAATATTCTAAAATCCAGAAATGGTACTACATAAAATAATCCAATGTAAAACCAAAATCCATACAAACGCAGCTCCTCAAGTAAAACAGTTAGAAACTAGAACATTATTAAGTGACACTGGTTCGACTCTAATCCAATCCAAATGCCATACTCGCAGCTAGTACCTGAAAATTTACAAATAATGAGCTACACAGCCCAGCAAGATAACTAATCGAACTAACCAGTGGATCAAGTAGGTTTTACAAAAATATTTCATAATTTTCCATAAATCAAAGTTCACAATTTCATAATTCGTAGTTCACAATTTCAAAATCAAAACTCAAAAACGTATAATAAATTCCACAGTTCGCTAAGGTCACAAATACCTGGTGACACAGTATCACAGGTTCATAGGTGTCAATAATGCGCCCCTTACTAAGGTATCATAAAGTGTGCACTCCCGAAGGCATCATAAAAAGCACGCCCTAGTAAGGTATCAAAGGCTAGTTCCGGAACTATACGCAATTACTAACGGGTTCTTAAGTCATAGCTAGCCGGGAATTCTTATATCTAAAAATCATACTCGATCCAAATTTTCGTAACAAAAATATTAAAAAGGTAAAACATTTAAGAACATTTGAAATATAAAAAACATTTTATAAATATATCGGAGAGCACGAAAAGTTAACTTACCTTAACCGCGATAATGACTCAATTAAACTATGCCAATGAATCCTATACAAATATTTAATCATAACAAAAACCATATTAGTCGACACATCAGTGAGCTCAAAAATGCAAATCCTTATAGTTTATAAATATATACTAATTAACAAAATGAATATAATCGAGGTGGACTTGTACAGTATTAGCCCCTGACCATACTTAACATAGGTGTGGTACTGTCACATAAATGAATATACAGAATAAACGTGAATAAATATGACCGAGCTAAACTATATACACATGATTTGGTTTCCTTTAAATTAATTAAATGTACATGAATACATTTATTTAATATAACAAAAACAAAAAAAAAAGAATAAAAATTAAAGTAAACAAAACAAGTCATGAATCAGAATCATGTAAACGGACATGTGTAAAAGCAAGGTAAACTATATGTCAAAACAAAACTTAACTAGCCAGATCATTTTCTTAAATAAGGTCCTCTTAATTATCATATATTAATCACACAGGTTACCAAAATACAACATCAACATTTACTAATTAAGTATATAAAATTAACACACCAAATAATCAATGTCATGTTTGCCAACACTAAACGCACACATATACCAAAAATTAATGAATTTTAAATAAACCTGACCAAGCTCTATCAAAATTAGTAGTAAAATAATTCACATGCATGCTGATTTTTTTAACAAAAGAAGAACTACAACGAGCATGTAGATTTTGCACATAGAGAAAATGTAGTTAGGGGAGCTTTAGAACGTACCTCTTTTTTTTTTTTCAATCCTCCGTTTGCTTTGTTTTAGATATGCAGAGATATACTTATAGACTTAACTAAACAATTTAAAGTCAATCATGTAGATGAACTGATAATGCAAATCAGGTATGGATAGTATTCATCTATTCTAACTGAAATTCCATCTTAACAATTTTTTTTTTAGATCTCTAGCTATGTACGTAACTATAATTAAGATATAGATATAATAAATTCAATATTATTTAATCACTGCACTATAAAATAAAATACATATTTTGTTAAGTAAAACAAAAATTCGAGATATTACATTAGCTGAAAATGTAATCGGTTAATTATTAGTATTATAATATTAGTATTTTATTTTATTAAATAGAAACAACTGTGATATAATTGGAAAAAGAGAGATTTTAATAAGAGAAAAGAAAAAAGGTACCGCGTTTTGGTTGAAAAAGGTAACCGTTCATGATATAATTGGAAAAAGAGAGATGTTAATTAGAGAAAAAAAAAGGTAACGTGTTTTGGGTGAAAAAAGTAATTGATTAGTTAATAGTAATTATAATATAATTACGTTATTTTATTAAACAAAACTGCTCGTACTATTTTTAAAAAAAGAGATATTTTAGTTAAATAAAATGTGAAAGATATTCTATTTTACTTGAAAAAGAAAATTGTTTAGTTATTGAAAAATAGAAAAGGTAATATGTCTACCTTGAAAAAGGAAATTAATTAATAAAGGAGAAATTTTAGTTAGATAAAATATATAGGGATATTATTTTTTATTAGAAAAAAGAAATTGTTTGGTTTTTGAAAAAGAGAAAAGATAATATGTTTAACCTCACGAAGGAAATTTATTAGTTAGTAGAAAAGATAATATGTCTAACCTGAAAAAGGAAATTGATTAATAAAGGAGAAATTTTAGTTAGATAAAATATAAAAGGATATTGTATTTTAGGAAATTAGTTAGTTAGATAAAATATAAAGGGATATTATAGTTTATCATAAAAAGGAAATTATTTAGTTTTTGAAAAAGAGAAAAGATAATATGTTTAACCTCAACAACGAAATTGATTAGTTAGAAACTGATTAATTAGTAGAAAATGTAATATGTCTAACCTGAAAAAGGAAATTGATTAATAAAGTAGAAATTTTAGTTACATAAAATATAAAAGGATATTATATTTTAGGAAATTAGTTAGTTCTTGAAAAATAGAAAAAATAATATGTTTAAACTCAAGAAGGAAATTGATTAGTTAGTTTATCTGTAATTAAGTATGGGAATTTTTTAGTTAATAGAAAAGGTAATATGTCTAACCTGAAAAAGGAAATTGATTAATAAATGAGTAATTTTAGTTAGATAAAATATAAAAGGATATTGTATTTTAGGAAATTAGTTAGTTAGATAAAATATAAAGGGATATTATATTTTATCATAAAAAGGAAATTATTTAGTTTTTGAAAAAGAGAAAAGATAATATGTTTAACCTCAAGAAGAAAATTGATTAGTTAGAAATTGATTGGTTAGTAGAAAAGGTAATATGTCTAACCTAAAAAGGAAAACTGATTAATAAAGTAGAAAATTTAGTTAGATAAAATTTAAAAGAATATTATATTTTAGGAAATTAGTTAGTTCTTGAAAAATAGAAAAGATAATATGTTTAAACTCAAGAAGGAAATTAATTATTTAGTTTATCTGTAATTAAGTAAGAAAATTTATTAGTTAGTAGAAAAGGTAATATGTCTAATCTGAAAAAGGAAATTGATTAATAAAGGAGAAATTTTAGTTAGATAAAATATAAAAGGATATTGTATTTTAGGAAATTAGTTAGTTAGATAAAATATAAAGGGATATTATATTTTATCATAAAAAGGAAATTATTTAGTTTTTGAAAAAGAGAAAAGATAATATGTTTAACCTCAAGAAGGAAATTGATTAGTTAGTAGAAAAGGTAATATGTTTAACCTGAAAAAAAATTGATTAATAAAGTAGAAATTTTAGTTAGATAAAATATAAAAGGATATTATATTTTAGGAAATTAGTTGGTTATTGAAAAATAGAAAAGATAATGGGGGTGTTTGGAGGAACTTTTTTCCAGAATAAGTCAACTTATTTTAAGACAAAGTTAGAGATTCATAACTTTCCAACTTATTTTCCAACTTATTTTTGCAACTTATTGAATCTCAAACATACATTAAATATTTGTATAAAATTTTTTATCAAAATATAAAATTTTTACCCGAAAATAAGTCTATAAGTCCTAAAAAAAAGGTACGCCAAACATGCCCAATATGTTTAAACTCAATAGGGAAATTGATTAGTTAGTTTATCTGTAATTAAGTAAGGGTCAACAGTACCGACCAACCGACTTACCGACCGACTAACCAAACTTTTAATGTTTCGGTTTTTATATAATAGTATAGATAGATAACAATTGGTGAGCATCCGTTAAAAAGTACATAATAAAAAATAAGGGAACATAAAAAATCGAACAAAATTAATTGAATATCTCAATTTAAGTAGAATACGACTCATAATGAATTTATGCATTACACGTGTTCTTACTAGTAAATAAAAATACATAAAAACACGTTATGGATCTATTTTACACATCATAAATAAAAGATGATTTTACAGGAAGATTAAAATGGATAACTTCCTCTTATACTGTTTAAAGTAATCGTCATGTGTTTAGCAATATATAATTGTTTATTACAATTTTTTGAAGAGTGGTGCTAGAGTTATTAAATTAGGTATCAAAATTTGTTACCAAATGACATGTCACTAATTATTTGGCATTTTGAGATGTTTTAATTGGATGGCCCTAACGGGCTCATTACAATTATAACCAATTAAAATAATGACATGTCATTTGGTAACAATTTTTGGTACCCAGTTTGGTACCTCTAGCATTTTTCTTTTTTGAAAATTGATTATTGTTATTATGTATTCCGTTTTATTCAAATTGTCTTATTTAATTTTCATTAATCAAATTGACCAATTTTTTAATTTAAAGCACATACATCTTAAATTAATTAAAAATAGGATACAATTTAGTTTTTATTTTAATTTAGTTTCCGTAGGACACCATGCATAGCAAAAAAATGTGCCCTACCAATCGAGAAATCTTGTACAATGATTCAGGCCCGGCAAATTATATATATGCATGATTAGGCTGAAAAGGAGAGCACAGAAAAACAGATATGAATAAGGAAGTTTTATGGTCTGAGCTCTTTGCAGTTTTACTAGGAGACATCATTGGCAGACTTTGTGTTGCTGATCGGGTTCGTTTTCGTGCAGTTTGTAAGTCCTGGCGGGACGCTAAACCCTTTGTTAAAGCTGCTAGTACTAGCGCATCGACTTTATCATGGTTTGTAAGTGTTGGTAGTACCAGTTTAAAAGATGTACCAGTTTCGGTTCAAAGACCTATCAGGGCGTTAGAATGCCGCCTCTTTGATCCATCGTATTCAATAGATGTACCAGTTTCGGTTCACACGATATCCTTCAATAAATTAGGCTTTCCAGTTCCTTATTGGAACCCTATCAGGACTTTTTGCAAACAAGGCTGGCTATTTATCTCCGTTAATTTTACTGAGATGACAGGATTATCCAAATCTCGTATACACTTCATATTATTCTCTCCTTTAACCAGAAAGCTGAAGCAACTTCCTTCGTTATTAACCGCTTCAAGTTATTTCGAACAAACGTTTTCTTCCGACCCAGAGTCTGCGGATTGTGTGTTCTTACTCTTGGATGCAATTAAGTTTGATAGTTTCACTGTCACAACGTGTCGCAAAGGTGATACACAATGGACTGTAAGAAAATTTGAAGGACCTTTAGGTTCTATCTATTGCTGGCCTACGTATACTAGGGGATTGTTTTACATAATTTCACCCTATGGACGAGTCGTATCTTATAATGTTATTGAGGGGAAAATTAAGTATGAGGGTTACGATTTTGTTATAGGGGAAGAAGATACACATAGGAGGTACAAAGTGTTTACAAGAAACGGAGAGCTCATGTACAATTATGGATGCAATAATGGTACAAAAAGGTTTGATTGGTCTAAAAAGGTTTGGATTCCTGTGAGCAGCTTGACAGATCCACCAGCTGCTAGCGACAAAGTTACTCGGGTTGAAGACATAGTGTTTTTTGGTTCAAAAAGCCTGTGCTCCTCGGAGAGTTCTAGTTTAGCTGATCATCTTATGTTTAAACCACAAGAATATGTGTTTGATTCAGGGAGAATTAAACAGGGTGGAACCAATTCATTCTTTTGGTTAGAACCTCCTCTCCTTGACTGAAACAAAAACCTTTGAATGCACACCACTCAGGTCACTTGGGTACCGAAACTTCTGCTATACAAAGCTACATTGTTTTTTTCCAGACTTATTTTATTAGCTAATTCAAACTTCTTCAAGGTGGTTGATTGTAAATCTAGTTCCTTGCTAATAAATTATGTGGTTGATTGCAAATCCTAGTTCCTTGCTAATAAATTATGTGGTTGATTGCAAATCCTAGTTCCTTGCTAATAAATTCTGTGTTCGATGGAGTTTTATTAAACAAGAAAAAGAAAGTTTTATTCTTTTGACATAACAGAGCTGGAAAATCAGCTCCTAGTTTCATTCATTAAAAATATTCTCAGAAAAATTAAATTTATTTCTTAAACCGAAGGTTTAATTGTTCAAACACAATTGCAACATGACATGACGTAATCAATGTTATTGATCATATGATTTCCTTTCAGTGCAATTTATTTAAGCAAGTTTTTGTGTCTGCTTAAGCCAGAATGTTTCACTGTTAGTTTTACATAAGCATTATCTTTTAACATATTTCTCATTTGCACAAATGTATCATTTAAAACTATGTGGCATCTGAAGTAGGATGCTACTGAAGCCCCCAACTGAGCCTAAATATGTGATAGTCATCGACTGGATTGTAGTACATTCTAATGTAAATATGCCTGTATTTGTAATCTGAGCAGAGAGAACATAACATATATCTTCTTCTGTTGCTTGATTATATTTCTATCCAATTGTCGAGTGAAGAAGAGTTCACCCCTGTGTCTGATCCATGTGCAATATATAATTCTTTGTTAAGAAGTAACTTTCTTATACGGCCAGTTCTCTCTATGTTCCCTAAGGTATTCAAAAATATTTTGAGATTAATTATGTTAAAATATTTTCCATTACAAAAGAATAGGAAGAAAAGGTTAATATTTTTAAAGGTCTCAAATTCGTTTTCCGCCCTAGGCCTCGGAGATCCTTGAGCTGGCTTGTGTACATAAATGTCGAAGCAGACTTGTGTACATGTATCCTTGATTTTTTTCCCAAAAATTCTAAAATAATACTTATCAGCCCTATTCTTCATTTTCGAAATAAGGTGTACAATTTTTCAATTTTTTCAATTTTTATTTAATATTATTTAAAAAGTAGTTATTTTTAGTATTTCTTAAATGACATATTTGCCCTTAACTATCTAACCTCATAACCCATACATCTATTAACATTAATTTTTTTTATTCTAGTTGTTAATATATTTTTTTACCTAAAATTTCATAATTTTCTATTTTTAAAATTATTAAATGTTATTAATATATTTTTTTCACCCAAAAAATTTATTTATATTCTATATAAATAATTTGTCTTTTTTCTGAATAATTCCAAAGTAATACCTATATGTTCTATTCATAATTTTTGCAATAAGGTATACAACTTAACAATATTTTTAATTTTTACTTAAATTATTTAAAAATACAATTATTGTTAATACTTCTTAAATAAAACATGTCTATCAAATCACATTAAATTTCTTTACACCAATTATATAATGTCTAGAAATCCTATTCATAATTTTTTAAATAAGGTGTACTATTTAATAATATTATAAATTTTTATTTAACCTTATTTAAGAATATAAGGAATAGTATTTTTGAAATGACACATGACCAAACTACATGAAGTCTTTTACACAAATTAAATAATTTTTGAAATAAGATGTATTTTCTAATAATATTCTAAATTTACATTTAACCTTAAAAAATAGTACTTTTGAAATGACAATTCTACCTCTGACGACCAAACCAACCACATGAACTCCTTTACACCAATTATATATAGAATAAATTATTTTTTTAAAATATACTTTCTAAATTAGATGTTGCAATCTGAAATTCTTAATGAGAATGGAAATCGGTTTGTGATAATGGGAAGGGATATCGATCTGTGTCAAGGGAGTGGATACTTTCAGAAGAAAATAGTAGCGCATGGTTTTCTTACAAATGTAGAAAATCAATTACTCTAATTGTAATACAACATACACGTACGGTTTCTCATGCAAAAGTTATCATGTTGCAACGATAAAAATACATTAAATAATATACGTGATTATTAAGAACTAGCATGATAGCCCGTGCAAGGCACGGGCCACATTTTAATTTATATAATATGTTTCAAATCTTGCAATACAGCATGTTTTATCCTCATGTCAGTCGACTCCACCTTTCACGTGTCTCGATTTACCGAAGGGCATAAATTAATAGCATTTCAAAATTCAAGATATTAGTACACTCTAAATTTTAAGTATCATAATTATAGTGGTGCTTTTTTAATGTGAGAAGGATAAACGACAAATGCGATATATAAGTTAATCGTTAGATATCAAATTATCATCACGATAATAGTGTGCAATTTAATTTGTTTTCCAGTAGAAATTATAAAAGAATCACTACGACAACAGTGTACTATATAATATGTTTATAGTAGAAATACCAAGATTTGCATGAGAAATGAGAGGATCATCACATGTGACATAATACTTGGTGTAACACCACCAATAATCAACTTAGACGTTTGGTACATATAGTTCAAATTTTCGCTTATAAGCAAAATTTGAAATGTAACAGTTTTTTATGTCTAATTGAGCGCAGAAGTTGAGAGTAAGTGCAAGTCGATTGTAAACTTCATAATGAAGTCTCTTCCATGTCAATCTTGTATACTCGTTTAGTAGGATAAATGTATTTCTCTTTACGTGTTAACCATGTTGAATTTCTTAAGTACAAAGGCGGTTTTAAAATTCTTTACATAATAAACTCATCTTTAACAAAATTCAAGAACTAAATAGATCTAATATTTGTAATTGAGGTTATTTAGAAAATAATTATTTTGAAATTTATAATATATGCTAAGATAGTCTGCATAATATAATACATACAGAGCCCGTCATTTAGGACATTTTGTTTTTGAACACAATCCTATAAATATACTATTTTATTAAAAATTAAATATTATAAGCTCGGATAATTAGTTTGTAGCATACCATCATTAGTCATTGTATGTTTTAAAGCAAATAGATAAGAACTATTATATATAATATTGAAAAATATTTTATATTTTTATATCTAAATAGTATAAAAAGTTAAAGGCTTGAATTATGACAAAAATATAATTAAATAATTAAATAATCTTCTCTAATGAATCAATTTCTTGTTAAATACGATTCTTTCGATTGAGCCGCTCTCTCGTTAAAATCCAAATCCCAACTTTTAACATATATTATAAAGACTTATATAATATTTTTTATCCATAAAATCGAATAGTAAAAATAAAAAAAAATTATGACTACAGTATCAAATTCTAATAGCTAATACAATCTTTTCTAGCGAGCCGTCTTCCCGTTAAATACGTCTCGAGCCGCTCTTATTTGAAACCGAAATTCTAACTTCACTATATAAAAAAGTAAATTCTAATTTTTTTAGTCTTTAAACTTTCTGATATTTATGGAGTTTTAAAAGATGAAAATACATCTTATATTTTATGTATATCAATATATATATTATAGATAAACTTGTATAAAAATGTTAAAATAAAGGATTTTTAAGAAAAAAGATGTATAGTTTTAAAAAAATCGTATATGACGTCTCCACCGTCCTCGTATTCTACTTCCAATAAAACATTTTATTTTATGTATTATATATTTAAACACTTTTATACGGTCTTATTTAATGACCCGCTTTCTTGTTAAATATGGTTATTACTATTGATCCGCTTTCTCGTTAAGACCAAAAACCTAACTTATATATATATATATATATATATATATTACTTGTATGATAATGTTTATCCATAAAAATCAAATCCTAAAAATAAAATAAAATTTATAGCATCAATATGGTATTTAGTTACCTAAGCAGTCAATTTCCTTTTTTATTATCCCTGTATACCTTTTTTTTCTAATCCAAATGTATACTAAAGTGTGACCTTCAGCTTAAAAAAATTTATCCCGAAAAGCACAAAATGTGGAATGTAAAGTCTTCACATCATTGCACAAAATGTACAGCTCTAAAACTAAATCTCTGACAATGAAAAGGCGAAGAAGACAATGCCTTTCTTTCTTAGTAATGGTGACAGAGAGGCAGACTCAAAACAAGTTCTACATGTTATAGGTCTGCAGCTCCTTAGATTGCTTTAAAGAAAAAAAGTTGATTATGACATTTATAGCTATATTTTACGATAGTAGCAACATGCCACTTACACTTTGTAATCATTAATGTGATTTCTATCATAAAAAATTAAGAAGTGTATATACATGTATATACCAATAATACCAGTATCGTAGAAATAATCTTGGCCATGATTATCCCAACTCATACAAGTTCACTTACCACTGTAACGGCCCATGAGCTTCACTACCCCGACACCGTTCTCGGCACTTCAGCTTCAACATGTGCAGCATTGATGGCGCGTTGAGCCTTCTCAACAGCAGTATCAAAACCAAATGACTTATCAATGACCTGAGCAAAAATGTCGTAACATTACGGAGTATAAAGATGGTTGTTTCTGGACAAATTTATGGGGGCAGGGTCATATTAAAAAGATAATATATAAGAGGACATAAATCAAATCAGCCACAGATGCAATCTTATATGGAAAACTTGAGCATAATGCCTGAGTTTAACCATATCAAATTCTAAGTAAATATTAGAGAATGACAATACCGGAATCTCATTATCAATGGTTTTCGGGATTCCTGCAATTGCAACCTTCAGACCACGCCGTCTAACTTCCTGCAATGAGTATCACACTTTCAGAAAAAAGGTAGCACATATACACATGTAAGATTCTAGAAGAAATCATATCATGTACTGGGCCACATATGAAATAGGATATGGTGGCAGTCTGGCAGACATAATTAATTCAGGATCCCATCCGCGTAGCATCGGTAAGTTCAAATCTCGAAAACCATCCCCTTCCCTATAACTGGGGTAGTTAAGAAATCTTAATGATACTTAAAAGAAAAACATAAATTGTCCTGCTATGACAATTGTGTCACTTCACAGAGGTAATGAGCACATGAAAATATTTATATGTTCCTATAGTCAACTACGGGTCAGTATTAAACATTGCTGCAAGTTGGTATACATGAGGATACAAATTACAAAATAACCGATTGAGAAAGTAAACTCCATGGAAGTATCCAACGACGTGGAGTAAGACAAGGGCAAGGATGTTGAAGAGGCTAAAAACAGAACGATGTGGTATTCAAGATGAACGTATATTGATGACTTTCAGAAAATTATGAAGCATCGCTTTTCAAACTGAATTACCATCCAATAATCACAATATAATCTTGTGTGGCTCCTTCTCTTCAACCTCATAAAAAGAAGAGCAAAGCTAAATATATAATCAAAATTGATATAATCAAACACCCATCATTCTCCCCTTTTACCATAATCAAAATAACACAACCCATATACAAATAAAATCCATATACATGCTCATACCACATCCTAAACAAGGGTTGTCCATAATTTAACAAATAAAACGACCATTATCAGTACACATATTTACACAAACAAAGATATTATATAGCATATATGTAAATAAAATAAAACATTGAGGAAGGAGAAAGGGAAGAGATTGGAAGTAGTAGATAAGATCGGCGACTGGTCGGAGGAATTTCCCGATTAAACTGTTAAACTGGATAATAGATAGACGATGACAAATTGACAACTTACGGTATAACAAAGCATGGCTGGCAATTTCGTTATTTAGAGTCAAATGAGGTTATATACGTACTTTCACTGCTAATAAACTGACACCTTTTACCCATTTGTCAGCTTATAATATATAGTAATAGAATAATCAAATAGTATTTTCAATGTGTTGATGCTCAGAATGCAAATAAGTCCAAAAGGGATTATGTGTTCACGGTGTATATCAACTATATAGCTAAAAAAAGGTATCATTTGCATGTTAACCTCATTTCTAGGATTACTACTTGCATGATTTAGGAGTATAAAAGTATTTACATAAATAGTGACTTTTCTGAACTTGCATATTAGCAAAAGATCGATACGATGAAAGAATTTATACGAGAGACTGGCTCCAAATTGCTTCGGGATCAACCGTGTGATCCAAACACCATGAAACCAAGTGCCTTAAATTAGTGATTCAGTTTTTTGTTTGAGCTGATATTACCAGAATGGGCTGAACCTAAATTTAAAAAATGGAGAGAGCAAACAGAAGAACTTCCCATACCCATATTGTCATAAGAAAGAGATAATGGATCGATGCATTTTCTGTTCCACTATAATTAAATATGTTAATATGTAGGTGGCTAATGTGCATGCAATTTACCGCTCGAGCTTTGAGAGTAAAATCATGTTATTATGTATTTATATTGTTTTGTAACTAAATGGTGCTTGCAACATGTAAATGCTTAGTATGCAAAACATATCTAATAAATTATCTATTCATGATGATTGATGTATGTACCACTAAAAATAAATAAATTTTAATGTGCTAGTCTCTTTGAACCAATGTTCAAATGAGTGAGTTATGAGTGATAAGTGCATATTTTTGCATATTTTTATTACCTATTTATTTCTTGAACTCGTATTTTAATAATTTATTTTGTTGCATTTCAGGAAATTCGTGAATAAATAAAGAAATGGAAAATAAAGAAATAAAGAGCAAGGAAGGGAAAAAGAGGAAGAAAAAGGACGTAAATGAAAAAAGGAAAAAGAATTAGGAGCTTGGTAAAAAGGGAATCTTTCAAGACACATGGAAGGTGGAGATCATCCCAACACACTAAATAAGTGTATGGCCAAGATCCACTCTACAAAACTTAAGGGGGAAGGAAACATTTAGATGGCTAGGATTTCTCCACCACACTAAAAGGTGTATGATGGAGATTAACCCAACACACCCCTTAACCCTAATTCTTATAAATACCCCCTCACCCCCTTGTATTTATCAACTTAGATTTTTAGGGTAGCTTTAATTTCTTGTTTTTCTTAGTTTCAAATCTTGTAAACACTTTTTATTTTAATGCAAAAATATCGTTTCCTTTAATTTCTCGTCTTGTTCTTTCGTTTTTGTTGCATAGCTTTCGTTATTTTCGTAAATCCGTTTAGTGGACAAAGTAGCGAAATGCTAACCACTTGGGGTTGAAAGTGACGATTTTTATTTTTAGTGAGTTTGATAATTTAGAGTTAGATTTGATTTTGGTAGTGTTAAATATAGGGTCTTTAATTTTTAGATCTACTTTTGTGTTTGGCTTGTTTATGTCTTTTACTTTTCCAGCAGAAGATAAATTTTTGTTCGGTGAACTGGGTTTAACATCACTCATTTGTTCTACGACTATAACTTTTATATCTTGCTTATCTGTATGTTTCTGTCATTCATTTACTATATTTAGTGGTACCAGCTTTATATCTCCATTCTCTATTTTTCTCATTTTCTTGATTTTTAGTGTCCATGTTTGTTTCCTGGCCTTTGCACCACTACGTTGACCTACTTTGTTTTAAGTCATCATCTGACCCGATTTAGTTTTCTAGCCCGTTTTGCTGGTCGTTGTTTTCAAGTCTTTGTTTGCAATTTCTAGCTAGCCCATTTGCATTTTTTTTATTCTAGTTTCTATATATAAATCATTCGTAATTTTTAGTTTTTAATATCATGTCATCATTTAATATCATCATTACTCTCATTAACATTTAAACATTAATTAGTAGTTGACTTTTACTTTGATTTTGTAATTTTTTTTTGATTTACCCGAAGTGTAATTCTTTTCTTTTTGTGTAGCCTATCCCATGTCAACCCTGGCCCATACCAATTTCTAATTCATTTTTAGTATGTTCTTATTTGTCTGGTCTGTTAGTTTAATTTCTGGCCCATCACTACTTTAACTAGCCCGACCCGAAATCATCATTATTCACTTTTCTCTAGTTACTCTTTTATTTTTGTACATACGTTAAATAGGCTCCTCACTTGTCTAATTTTTTTTTATTATATAATCATTATTAGTAAGTTTAATTAGTAATTAATTAATTAATCCAAGATACCAACTAATTTTTTTTGTTTAGCGTTAGATGACATTTCATGCTATTTATATAAAAGTTGTTGAGCGTAGTCTTTTTTTATTTATTTAGTTTGCTTTTGTATTATTTAGCAAAAATCTAAATTTTCCAAAATCAATTGTTCTAATTCGATTAAGTTAGAAATTAAGGAAATGCGAAAATGTTAGTCTTCGTGGATCGATACCTAAAATAATTCAACGATTGAGTCGTGCGCTTGCGATTAAAATTGTCATTTATTTTAGCACAACAATGAGCATATAAGAATTTATATTAGTAGTGACTGTCCGATCATTCACAACCAATTTGTGCATTTTGACCCGGATTAAGAGATATGCGTAAGATATAAATTAATACACAAATTATAGTATCTATCTTTTAAATCCAAATAACTTGTTTTTATTATAAAATAAAAAAAATGCTACATGACTATGTAATATTTAAAATATTCTCAAAGTTTTATAATATAATCGAAACTAATATTTATCATAGTGATAAGGAATCTCATTTCTAAGTTAAAGGCCAAGGATTAAATTTCCATTGGAAATTTTTTTTTTATCATTGATATAATATAGGAGAGGTAATTTAGTAATTTCATGATAATTAAATTGTCTCACGATATATTAATAATGAGTTTTTAATATATCCAAAATTGATGTCTAGTATAGTGGTAAGGAATCTTTTTTACAAGTTAGAGATCAAGAGTTCAATTCTCTATAGGATGAATTTTTTTATCATTAATATAATATACGAGGGTTGTCTCATGATATATTAATAATGAGTTTTATAATATGTTCAAAACTCATGTGTAGCATAGTGGTAAGCATTCTAACTTACAAGTTTGAGGTCAAGGGTTCAATTCTCCCTAGAATAATGGTTTCCAGTGATTTAAGAACCTTGTTTTGTACATCAACTCCAACAACATTCCCTATATTCAATCCTTAGTATTATTTTAATGATAAATTTGAAATCAATTAAAGAATGTGATATGGACAAATATTGAAAAATGGAGGGAAAGAAATTTTTTATTAATAGAAATTAAGTTAAGGATGGCTAGTGATTCCCCAAAAGTAGGGAACAGCTAATGGTCCTTAATATTTTAGGGGGAACCAGTAGGACATTGTTAGAGTGATTCCTTAAATATTGATTTAGGAAGCAATATAGGGAAGATGTTGGATTTGCTATAAGAACTTAAAATAGCTGATAGATGTACGACAATAAAAAATTGTTATTTTTACAAAACAATAATTTATTATTATATATATTACTAGCTTATAACAATTCGAAACTGCATGCGCAGTTTGGAGCTGAATTGGAGCAGGTATAATGGAAACCGGGTTTTCAACGAACTCTCGAAGGGGTGTTGGCCGGTACACGAAAAATTAAAAAAAATTGAGGCTGATAATTTTGTCAATGTTTTTATAGTGTAATACACAATTCTCTTTTAATATTTATAATTATATTATCAATCAAAATTTTTTTAATATTTATTTTTGTTATAAAAAAAATTAATATTTTATTGAAGAAATAAATAACTCTAAAATTTGAAAAACTTATAGAAAAAATAACAATTTTGAGCATAAATTTAGTAAAAATTATTATTATTACTAGTATTATTATTTTTTGACTAAAATATGGGAAAATTAGCTCCTACTTCATGTATTAAAAATACTTTCTCAGAAAAGATACACCATCATTTTAGAGAACTAGCTTAAAACCAGTGCGATGCACGGATTTTTTTAATATTATATAAATTTTTTTATTAGTTTAAATTAATTTTTTTAAAACATGAATTTCGGAGGCTTAAATTTTTATATGAGATGATTTGATAATAATTATATAAATATTATGTGTGATATTTTAGAAAAGGAGGGATTTTAGTTAGAAAATATAGAAAAGATGATAGGTTTTACTTGAAAAAGATAATCGGTTAATTATTAGTATTATAATATTAATATTTTTTTTATTAAATAGAAACTCCCGTGATATAATTGGAAAAAGAGAGGTTTTAGTAAAAGAAAAGGAAAAAAGGTAACGTGTATTGGCTGAAAAAGGTAACCGCCCATGATATAATTGGAAAAAGAGATATTTTAGTTAGAGAAAATAGAAAAGGTAACGTGTTTTGGTTGGAAAAGGTAATTGATTAGTTAATATTAATTATAATGTAATTGTGTTATTTTATTAAACAAAATTATTTGTAGTGTTTTTAAAAAAGGAGAAATTTTATTTATAAAATATAAAAAATATTGTATTTTCAGGTTATTGAAAAATAGAAAAGGTAATATGTTTAACCTAAAAAAAGAAATTGCTTAATAAGGGAGAAATTTTAGTTAGATAAAATATAAAAGATATTATATTTTACATAAAAAGGAAATTATTTATTTACTGAAAAATAGAAAAGATAATATGTTTAACCTGAAAAAGGAAATTGATTAATTAGTAGGATGGATTTTATTTGAATAAATGTAAATAAGTAAAATCAACAGGTACCGTACCGACCGACCGAACAACCAACCAACCAAATTTTTAATGTTTCGGATTTTATATAATAGTATAGATAGTAAACGCACGGTTCAATTTTTAATACTTATAATTATAGAACAAAGTTCAGTGGAGACCATGGTTTTTGTGGAGTCTTGGAGTCCATTTTTGTTCTGCATACATTCGTCCACATTTAACAATGTTTTACCAATGCAAAAACGTTTTCCTACTGAACATGAACGTAAATTGTTCCGAAACATCTCTTAAATTGATGTAAAATATTTAAATCGCTTTGTTCTTGAACAGTTGGTTCTGCAAAATAAAATTTGTTCTGCAAATTCAATATTTTGTCGTTGCGAGCAATATAATGTATATTTGTGATAGATTTCGACAATATTGTTGAAAAAACTCTAACTAATCTTGGTGATGACCTTAGAAAATTGTTAAATGTAATGTAAAATGCTGATGAATGTGTGCAAGACAAAGGTGAACTCTAGGACTCCACAAAAAACATGGTCTCCACTGAACCCAACTCATATATTAAATTTTTTAATACTTATATTGTAATAACCGTAAATCCTAGAATAAATATTTCCACTCGATATTTAATTCTTTATTTAAGAGCGATGCACTAATATATTTAATTAGCGCGTTTTTGTGAGATTTTAAGATTTTATTTATTTATAGGTGAATAAATATTATATTATATCTACTTATTTATATTTATTTGTATTTGTTAAAATTAGGAAATTTAGAAAAATTAGATTTTTATTTTGAGTCGAATTTATTTTCGGAAGCGGAATTAGAGCCTCGTTTTTATTGACCGGCATGGGAGGAATGGATTAAATATTATTAATGGTGGTTAATTTCAAAAGGGGACAACAATAATATCCACAAAACCCGGAGCTTGTTTTCAGGGCATTATTGTTTTGACTACACATTCTTGATGCTTAACATGTGTTAAACACGAAACAACCACACCCACCTCTATTTTTCTATTACAATACCTTAACTTTTGTCTCTTTTAAAACAGAAAAACCGTGACTTTTATTTTTTACAACCAGCACACTTGTTTTTCTCTTTCATTTGGGAACCAAAACACTCTGCCTTATTACTCCTAACCGAACAAAACACATTACAACACAGCCCTTGTCTTTTCTTTTTACCCAAACTCTCTATCCAATTTATACATACACACGAACTACATAAACCAGGTAGTTGTTTTACTTTCTTTTTGTTTCTTCTCCTCCCGTAATCGTTTTCCTTGATTTGTTTTCTTCGTTTATTTTCTTTTCGAATTCGTTCCTTTAATTACTTGTTGAACTGCGGGGCTAGAGTAATTGGATGAGTTGAAAAGTCTTGGCTGATTGTGTTTGTGGTTCGTACGGTTGTCGGGGAAGGAAGAAACGACCACCACCGTTGCGGTGGTGGTGTTTGTGGTTGGTTTTGGTCTTGTTTTCGGTAGGCTAGAACGGTTATATTCGGAGTTGGGTTTGTAATTGTTATGGTGTTGTGGGTGTTGATGGAGAACTGTGGTTGGTGTGTGCCGGTGTCGTTCGAAGAAAGGGAGTGAAGAGATAAGGGAGGTGGGGGAGACGGGGAGATAGAGTAGGGAGAGACTTAGGGGAGGATTTATGTTGCGGTGTTAGGGAGATTGTTAGTGGTGATTACGAACGGTGGTGTGTGCGAGAAGGGAGAGATGAAAGAGAGGGAGAGAGAGAGAGAGAGAGAGAGAGAGAGAGAGAGAGAGAGAGAGAGAGAGAGAGAGAGAGAGAGAGAGAGAGAGAGGGAGAGAGAGAGAGAGAGGGAGAGAGACTGGGAGAGAGTCGAAGAGAGAGATGCAGGGGAGGGAAAGAAACAGGTGGGGCCCACACGGTGGGACTCACACCGAGGTGTAATTGTTGTTAAATATATTAAAATATTAATGTAGATGTTCGGGTTTATAATCGGGATTCTTGTTAAACGAATAAAACGGGATTCAATAAATTTTGTTAAAAATGGAATATTAATTAATTTGGTTTGTAATTAATAATTTATTTAAATTGGTTTAGTTAATTAATTAAATAAGATTTTAGATGTAATTTAGAATTTATTATTTATTAATTAAATAAGTGATATTATGTGATTTTGAAAATAAATTAGATATTTATTAATTTGCAATAAAAAGGGTTTAATAAAATGGATTAATTATTAGTTTGTTAAAAAGAGTTATTTTGTGATTTTTGGACGAAAATTAGAGATTTAATAATTTGTTGATAAAAAGAAGAATATTTGTGAAATAAATAGAATAAAATATGTTTTATTTTGGAAAAGCTGTTTTTAATATTTTCCGGTTTATTTTAATTAACCGGATCGAGTCAGATTTAATTTAGAGAATTAAAATTTGTTTTATTAAAGAGTTTAGTAAATTAGAATTTGTGAGATCTATTAAAAATTAGAATTCTTTGATAATTAGTTTAAAAATGAGAATAATAAATATGGATTTAAATTGAATAAAAACGGATGTTTGAATTTTTCATTTTGAGTAAGCATTTAGATTTCCAGATATTAAAAATAGGATATATTCCCCAGATTTATTTCCCGTGTTCGAATAAATATTTATTTATCCCAGAATTGATTTCTGTTATTTATTCCGGAGATTTTATGAGATATTATATTATTATTAATTAGATTATCGGATCAGGAGTATTTTATTCTGAAGAATCGCTCACGTATTTCTGGTTGCCCTTTTTAGAAAATAATTCTCGAGACGTAGATCGACGCAAAGTTCACGGGTAGAGTATATATTTTAGCTTCATTCATTCGTACTTCGAGATCGAGGCAAGTTCGTTCTTACCCTAACTTTTGGAAACTGTGAATTTCTGTTCGTGTTATTTAATTCCTTAATTATTTTTGAGATATTATTTATTGAGATTATCTGTTGCTCTATATGATGCAATAATTTCTTTTGAGAATTATTTCTTGTTAAATATTATTATATTGTCAAGTTAGTTTATTTGAGAATTATAATCCCTATAAGCGTAGAAACAATTTAATTGATATCGGGTCGATCTCATTAATTCGAGACGACTATTATTTTATTCAGTGAAACTAATCTCATTCGTCCGAGATAGTTAAATTTATTCTTTCGATTGAATTTATTGTACAAATTCAATCGTTATTTATTGATTATCTTTCAGTTAGTTCCTCGTTTGAACTGACCGATAGGAGTTTAAAATTATAATTATTA
This sequence comes from Saposhnikovia divaricata, assembly GCA_036435485.1. Lineage (NCBI taxonomy): Eukaryota > Viridiplantae > Streptophyta > Magnoliopsida > Apiales > Apiaceae > Saposhnikovia > Saposhnikovia divaricata. Next base: position 215,137,176 of record CM071599.1, read on the forward strand.
GAGATTTTTATTCGTCGATCAAGTGAAAAACATTCTATTTAAACGTTCATCAATGTTGAGTATTATAAATATCGAGAAGTACTATTTGTTCAGTACGACTCCCAATTACTTCAATCTTGAGACTATTCTCATAAATTCGAGGTAGTTGATCTTATTATCAAGGTTTGGCATTTTGTTCATGTCAACTGATAAATTGTTATTGAGAATTTACATCAGTCCATTGTTCGGATTGGTGGTAAAATTGAGTCATACTAGCAGTCCGCCAGATTTGTAAATATTTTCTGAAAGAGTTATCTCAAGTTATCTGTACCCCAAATATTCGGGAATTCTGTATTCTACTGGTCAATTTTGGGCAAGAGGCCCTTTATAGAGAAAGAGAGACTCGTGTACCGTTTTACGGACCCGAGAATATTTAGGCATTCGTTGCCTTGGTTGAATTGATAACCATTATGATGCTAGCATTCATACATTTATATTATAGTTGATATCGTATTGTAGCCGTGATCGGGCGAAGTGCGGTGTCATCGGAGGCCGGTATTCTTGGTTGGTTAGTTGATCGCCCCACCGAGATACGGAGAGGTGGAAGACCAGTTCATTCTTAAATCATGAGTTATCAGAGTTATATCAAATGAGTCTTTTGAGTATTCTGTTTTGAGATGAGTTTGAGCCTTTTCGAGTATGATATTTTCAAGATGAATTTGAGCCAAATCTTATTGTGATTTTCAATATTAAAATTTTGAGTACTTTTTCGGTAAACCTTATTATATTTATATACCGAGCGAGAAGAGAACTTGCTGAGCACTATAGTTGCTCATTCTTGCTTTACAACATTTTGTTCAGCTGTCAAGACGGAAGGAGGCGAGACGTCCAGCCAGGGCTATAAAGGCAAGGGGAAAGCGCAAGGCTATGGCGTCAATAATTAGAAGATCCAGCTGGAATCTTTATATTTCTACTGTTGTGAACTTTGTAATATATTAAATCGAGATGTATCAAGTTGATTTGTATTATGCTGTGAAGACGATCTTGGATCTGCGGAGTGGGACATTTTATGCTCCGTTGTATTATATATTTTGCTTTGTTATTGTGTAACTTGTGCTACAGGATATTGAGACAATGTGACGACCCGGGTCCCCGGTCAGGGTGGATTTGGGGGCGTTACAGTTTTGGTATCAGAGCCATAGTTATATTTTTAGGAATCGTACGAGCCTTGGAGTATAACCGATGCGAGAATTTAGAGATATATTACGAACCTAGAACTATAACGCGACGTGAGAATTTAGAGATATGATACGATGTTGAAATTTTGGCACTAAGCGCCTTACGCCTTTATATATAGGCCTATCTAGTCGATTGAAACCTGACCGAGATTTTTCGTACTTTTGTAGATGTCTACTTCTAGACCAGCAGATTTCCGTTCTACCCGAGATAGATCTCCTACACCTTACCCGCATGGACCACTTAGCTCAGGTTCAGACAGTGACCCGTCTGAAGAGTTTATGCTGATGGTTAGTGACACGGAGGATTCTTCGGTTCAGATCCTTACACCTTCTCCTCCACATGTGATAGATTTAGTAGATTCTCCTGGCCAGATCATTGAGATAGCCGATTCTCCTCTACCAGTGATTGATTTAGAGGCTCCTACCCCTGAGACATTCAGAGCTGAGACCCCAGTGCCCGAGATTACTGATCCAGTTGATGAGAGCCATCTTTCACCCGTCCGTATTGAGGTTGTACCTAGCTTGTCAGCTCCAGTATCCGGAGTTGATACACCTACTGGAGTAGCAGCTCTTGCTGAGTTGTTTACTTTACCTGTTCCAGTATATGCTTCGACGCCGACAGTCCCTACCGTGCCTGACTACATGTTTCCACCTGTCAGTGCCATGCCTGCTTGTGATACTACTCCATCTGCACCTACCATACCTGCACCTGCTCCTGCTCAGCCCACTGTGGTTGCTACTACTGTTGCTATGCCACCTGTTCCTTCTGAGCATCCTGATGTGGCCGGAGGGATGGTCCCTTGGCATGTCCACCATACACTGTTCCAGCATTACCGTTGGTTGTGGGGACGTTATGAGGAGATTTTTACTACTAGGGATAGCATTCTTCGGCTGTTGTCAGTTTCGGAACCTCTTGCCGTGCATCATGGAGGGAGTCTGTTGGTAAGAGACGTACCCATGGAGATTATGCACCAGATTGCCCTGACTGTTTTGACCGGGCTTCAGACTGACTTAGCCGCATTACCATCATCCAGCACTGGGCAGATCGATCAGACCAGAGTTGCCACCATGGTCTCAGACATTATCAAAGAGTTCCATAGGAGAGTGGGTGAGATGTTTCTTCAGTGATGACGTCGAGATAGACCCTTCTGTAGTAGGGTGCATATATTATGTTGATCCTTGTATTTTAGACCTGATTCCCAGCCTGTTGGGTAGTAACCTTTGTTATCTCTTTTAGACTAGTATGTTGGCTAGTTACTTTTACGATGTACTTATTATCAGCGACCAGTTTGTATTCAGTACCATGACCTGGACTTCACCAGTATGGAATCTTATCAGTATTATATTGTGATCTGCTATAGTACCGTTATCTCATTTTGTTTATTATAGATCTGTGTTATATTAGAATAGCATGTTAGAATAATTTCCATGTTACCCCTGAATTAGTTAACAATTTCTTTTCCGATACTACGACTTAAAAAGAATTTTCGAGAACCAGAGATTTATAATGATTGAATTTTTGAGAACCGCCATTTAAATTGAGATAAATCTTCACGAGTATCTAAAATCTTTTTATATCGAGAAATAAGAGTAACTACTTATAAGAGACAAGAGAGAGTTGTGATTGTGAGTATTGTGAGGAACCATAAATTTTGCCCGAGTAGATATTTATGAATACCAATTTCAATTGTGCCAGCAATGGTGTTTGAGAATTGCATATCCGAAATATAACATACCTTATTGTTTTCGCTCTTATAGAAAAAGATGCCACCAAAGAGAGGAAGACCCGCAAGAAATCCTCGTCCTCAACCCGAGGTGAATCCAGGGAATGAGGTTCCACCTCAGAACCAAGTTCCAAACCCGGCACCACAACTCGCTCGAGATCCCAACCAAGAAAATAACCCGATGAGTCTACTTATGAACTTTCTTATTCAGCATACCCAGAACCCTCAGCCTCAGCTATACCAAAATGTAGGAGGGAATCCGCCTCCAGCTCAACTGACCCAAACTACTGTGAGTTTCAAATCATTCAAATCCTTGAGTCCACCTGAGTTTAAAGGCACCACTAACCCAGTGGAAGCTAGAATCTGGTTACGTGAAATAGAGAAGACCTTTGAGATCGTAGGGGTAGAAGAAGAGAAGAAAACCATCTTTGCGGCCTACATGTTAAAAGGTGAAGCGAATTATTGGTGGGAATCGAAGAGAGCAATGGAAGGGAACGTAGTCATACCCTGGACCAGGTTCACACAGCTGTTTTTGGAGAAATATTTTCCTAAATACTTGGAGAGTCAAATGGAGGTCAAGTTTCTGGAACTCAAGCAAGGCAACATGACTGTAGCTGAATATGAAGCCAAGTTTTCTGAACTCTCTAGGTTTGTGCCTTACCATGTGGATACTGACGAAAAGAGAGATAAACGTTTTCAACTAGGGCTGAAGCCGTGGATCCAGAATCGAGTTGCGGTCCTGGAAATCACCAACTATGCTACTGTGGTTCAAAAAGCATCTATTGTGGAAAGTGGATCTGAGTTGTACTCAAAAGACAAGGATATGAAGAAAAGGAAGTTTCAGAATCGTGGAAATAATTTTGAAAGGAAGCCGGACGATCGGAATGGAAAGAGACCTTTTGTGAAGCGGGAAGACAGAAGCAATGATACAAAGAGAATTGAGAATCAAGACACTAGGGGAAACAATCAAAAGTCCAGACCCCCTTAGGCAGCCAATCTAATTCAAGGAAGGCCACCGCTACCCGAATGCAAAACGTGTGGAAGGAAGCACCCAGGACCATGTAATCTGGCCAGCATTGTTTGTTACAACTGCGGACAAAAAGGGCACTTTTCTTCTCACTGCAAGGATAAGGCCGTTACTTGTTTCAATTGCGGAAAGAAATGACATATTGCACGAGATTGCAAGTCACCACCAAAGGAGACAACTGCACCTAGACTCATGGCACCTCCCAGCAACAAGCCAACTGCTCGTACTTTCAACATGACGGTGAAGGATGCTATTGCTGATAGTGATGTGATTGCAGGTACGCTTTTAGTCAATTCTGTAGATGCATGTGTTTTGTTTGATTTGGGAGCAACAAAATCATTCATATCGGAGAATTTTAGGAATAAATTGGATATTCAGTCCATACCATTAGGGGAGACATTGATTATAGAAGTAGCAAATCAGGAAAAAGTCCCTGTAGATCAGATATGTCCAGATTGTGGAATCGAAATCCAAGGACAACGTTTCGAAGCAGACCTTATTTCTTTTAATTTAGGGGAGTTTGATATAATTCTGGGAATGGATTGGTTGACACGTTATGATGCTCAAATCAATTGTCGGCGTAAGTGGGTTAGTGTAAAGGGACCCAACGGCAAAAGAATACAATTCCGCGGAAGGAAACCTACTAGTAATTTTCTGACCATGATTCAAGCGAAGAAACTACTAAGGAGTGGGTGTCAAGCCTACTTAGCTTATGTGGTTGACAACGAGAAGCAAGCCCCTGCCATTGATGAAATCCCTGTAGTAAATCAATTCGAAGATGTTTTCCCTGAAGAGTTACCTGGATTGCCGCCCGACAGAGAAATAGAATTCAATATAGATCTTGCCCCGGGAACTGCACCAATTTCCAAAGCACCATACCGAATGGCTCCAGTTGAGATGAAGGAGTTGGCTACCCAACTGCAAGAATTACTTGACAAAGGCGTAATCAGACCAAGTGTATCCCCGTGGGGAGCTCCAGTGCTGTTCGTGAAAAAGAAGGACGGATCTATGCGACTATGTATTGATTATCGTGAGTTGAACAAGATGACCATCAAGAATAAGTACCCTCTACCTCGAATCGACGATCTGTTTGACCAACTTAAGGGAGCTAGATGTTTTTCAAAGATTGATTTGAGATCCGGTTATCATCAACTAAAGATCAAGCCTGAAGATATTCCTAAGACTGCCTTTAGGACCCGATATGGACATTACGAATTCTTAGTCATGTCTTTTGGATTGACGAATGCGCCAGCTGCTTTTATGGATTTGATGAATCGTGTGTTCAAGAGGTACTTGGACAAGTTCGTGATTGTATTTATTGATGACATCCTGATATACTCGAAGTCTCCTGAGGAACATGCTGAACACCTCCGTTTAGTTCTGGTAACGCTGCGGAAGGAAAAGTTATATGCGAAATTCTCAAAGTGTGAGTTCTGGCTAAAAGAAGTTCAATTTTTGGGACACATTGTAAGCGGCGAAGGGATTTCTGTAAACCCTGCAAATATAGAAGCCGTAGCAGAGTGGGAGAGACCCAAGACTCCAACCGAAGTTAGAAGTTTCCTTGGATTGGCTGGATACTATCGTAGATTCGTGAAGGATTTCTCAAAGATAGCAACGCCACTGACTCGACTTACCAGAAAGAGTGAAAAGTTCGAATGGACCCCCAAATGCGAAGATAGCTTTCAAGAATTGAAGAAGAGATTGACTACTGCCCCGGTGTTGACCTTACCCGATGAGAAAGGCGATTTCGTAATTTTCAGCGACGCTTCTCACAAGGGTTTAGGATGTGTTTTGATGCAACACGGAAAAGTAATAGCTTACGCCTCTCGACAACTGAAGGAGTATGAGTCCCGTTACCCTACTCACGATTTGGAACTTGCTGCTATTGTTTTCGCACTCAAGATTTGGAGACATTACCTTTACGGAGAGAAATGCGAGATTTACACGGATCACAAGAGCTTAAAGTATATATTCACGCATAAGGAATTAAACATGAGACAAAGAAGATGGTTGGAGTTGATCAAAGACTATGATTGCTCGATAAACTATCACCCAGGGAAGGCTAATGTTGTAACTGATGCATTAAGTAGAAAGGAGAGACTAAACCTGTTGACAACCTCAGAAGAATTGGTTAGAGAATTTGAGAAGATGGAATTAGAAGTCAAGGTCCCAGTCCAAAACAATGAAAGAGTTTACAGCATTCAGTTTCAACCAGAGTTACTCGAGAAGATTCGACGTTGTCAATAGCAAGTGATGGAAGAGAGAAGATCAGAGTTGACCGGAGAAGAATTTCTAAGTTCGAAAGATGAAAAGGGAATTAAGCGATTTGCATCGAGAATATGGATTCATAATGTTACAGAGTTGAAGGAAGAAATCATGAGCGAAGCGCATAACTCTAGATATTCCATTCACCCAGGGAGCACAAAGATGTATCAAGACATCAAGTTGAATTATTGGTGGCCCAACATGAAGAGGGAGATTGCAGAATGGGTAGGTAAGTGTTTGACATGTCAGAAAGTGAAGGCAGAACATCAACGACCAAGTGGACTTCTACAACCTTTAGAGATACCCGAGTGGAAATGGGAGCATATTACTATGGATTTTGTCGTAGGATTGCCCCGAACTAGAGCCAGCCACGATGCTATTTGGGTTATTGTCGACCGACTCACTAAATCTGCGCATTTTCTACCAATTAGTGATAAGTATTCCGTTGAGAGATTGGTGAACATATACCTGAAGGAGATTGTAGTTCGTCACGGAGTACCTGTTTCAATTGTATCTGATAGAGATGCCCGTTTTACTTCTCGGTTTTGGAAAAGTTTTCAAGAATGTCTTGGCACGAAGTTAAATCTGAGCACTGCTTATCATCCACAGACCGACGGACAAAGTGAAAGGACAATTCAAACAGTTGAAGATATGTTAAGAGCCTGTGCACTTGATTTTAAAGGAAGTTAGGATGAACATCTGCCCCTAGTCGAGTTTGCTTACAACAACAGTTACCATTCGAGCATATGTATGGCACCTTATGAAGCTTTGTACGGAAGGAAGTGTAAATCACCGTTATATTGGGATGAAGTAGGAGAAAGAAAGATACTAGGACCGGAATTACTTCAACAAACTAAGCAAGCAACCGAGGTTATTCGAAAAAGGTTAGTTGCAGCTCAAGACCGACAGAGGAAGTATGCAAATCAAAAGAGGAAAGACAAAGCATTTGAAGTGGGAGATAAGGTGATGTTGAAAGTTTCACCTTGGAAAGGAGTAATGAGATTCGGAAAGAAAGGCAAGTTAAGCCCCAGATATATAGGACCTTTTGAGATTTTTAAGAAGATAGGACCACTAGCTTATCAGTTAGCCCTACCCCCAGACCTTCAGCATATCCACGATGTGTTTCATGTTTCTGCATTAAGAGAGTACCATTCTGATTTCAGGCACGTTATAACCTACGAACCAGTGGAAATTCGTCCAGATTTGACCTACGAAGAAAAGCCAGTGGAGATCCTAGATTACAAAGTGCAAGAGTTAAGAACTAAGAAAGTGAATTTAGTGAAAGTACTTTGGAGAAACCACCAAGTTGAGGAAGCCACGTGGGAATTAGAAAACGAAATGCGGAATAAGTATCCTGAATTGTTTAGTGCATAGTTTTGATTCCGAGGACGGAATCCTATAAGGGGGGGAGACTGTAATAACCGTAAATCCTAGAATAAATATTTCCACTCGATATTTAATTCTTTATTTAAGAGCGATGCACTAATATATTTAATTAGCGCGTTTTTGTGAGATTTTAAGATTTTATTTATTTATAGGTGAATAAATATTATATTATATCTACTTATTTATATTTATTTGTATTTGTTAAAATTAGGAAATTTAGAAAAATTAGATTTTTATTTTGAGTCGAATTTATTTTCGGAAGCGGAATTAGAGCCTCGTTTTTATTGACCGGCATGGGAGGAATGGATTAAATATTATTAATGGTGGTTAATTTCAAAAGGGGACAACAATAATATCCACAAAACCCGGAGCTTGTTTTCAGGGCATTATTGTTTTGACTACACATTCTTGATGCTTAACATGTGTTAAACACGAAACAACCACACCCACCTCTATTTTTCTATTACAATACCTTAACTTTTGTCTCTTTTAAAACATAAAAACCGTGACTTTTATTTTTTACAACCAGCACACTTGTTTTTCTCTTTCATTTGGGAACCAAAACACTCTGCCTTATTACTCCTAACCGAACAAAACACATTACAACACAGCCCTTGTCTTTTCTTTTTACCCAAACTCTCTATCCAATTTATACATACACACGAACTACATAAACCAGGTAGTTGTTTTACTTTCTTTTTGTTTCTTCTCCTCCCGTAATCGTTTTCCTTGATTTGTTTTCTTCGTTTATTTTCTTTTCGAATTCGTTCCTTTAATTACTTGTTGAACTGCGGGGCTAGAGTAATTGGATGAGTTGAAAAGTCTTGGCTGATTGTGTTTGTGGTTCGTACGGTTGTCGGGGAAGGAAGAAACGACCACCACCGTTGCGGTGGTGGTGTTTGTGGTTGGTTTTGGTCTTGTTTCCGGTAGGCTAGAACGGTTATATTCGGAGTTGGGTTTGTAATTGTTATGGTGTTGTGGGTGTTGATGGAGAACGGTGGTTGGTGTGTGCCGGTGTCGTTCGAAGAAAGGGAGTGAAGAGATAAGGGAGGTGGGGGAGACGGGGAGATAGAGTAGGGAGAGACTTAAGGAGGATTTATGTTGCGGTGTTAGGGAGATTGTTAGTGGTGATTACGAACGGTGGTGTGTGCGAGAAGGGAGAGATGAAAGAGAGGGGGAGAGAGAGAGAGAGAGAGAGAGAGAGAGAGAGAGAGAGAGAGAGAGAGAGAGAGAGAGAGAGAGAGAGAGAGAGGGGGAGAGAGACTGGGAGAGAGTCGAAGAGAGAGATGCAGGGGAGGGAAAGAAACAGGTGGGGCCCACACGGTGGGACCCACACCGAGGTGTAATTGTTGTTAAATATATTAAAATATTAACGTAGATGTTCGGGTTTATAATCGGGATTCTTGTTAAACGAATAAAACGGGATTCAATAAATTTTGTTAAAAATGGAATATTAATTAATTTGGTTTGTAATTAATAATTTATTTAAATTGGTTTAGTTAATTAATTAAATAAGATTTTAGATGTAATTTAGAATTTATTATTTATTAATTAAATAATTGATATTATGTGATTTTGAAAATAAATTAGATATTTATTAATTTGCAATAAAAAGGGTTTAATAAAATGGATTAATTATTAGTTTGTTAAAAAGAGTTATTTTGTGATTTTTGGACGAAAATTAGAGATTTAATAATTTGTTGATAAAAAGAAGAATATTTGTGAAATAAATAGAATAAAATATGTTTTATTTTGGAAAAGCTGTTTTTAATATTTTCCGGTTTATTTTAATTAACCGGATCGAGTCAGATTTAATTTAGAGATTTAAAATTTGTTTTATTAAAGAGTTTAGTAAATTAGAATTTGTGAGATCTCTTAAAAATTAGAATTCTTTGATAATTAGTTTAAAAATGAGAATAATAAATATGGATTTAAATTGAATAAAAACGGATGTTTGAATTTTTCATTTTGAGTAAGCATTTAAATTTCCAGATATTAAAAATAGGATATATTCCCCAGATTTATTTCCCGTGTTCGAATAAATATTTATTTATCCCAGAATTGATTTCTGTTATTTATTCCGGAGATTTTATGAGATATTATATTATTATTAATTAGATTATCGGATCAGGAGTATTTTATTCTGAAGAATCGCTCACGTATTTCTGGTTGCCCTTTTTAGAAAATAATTCTCGAGACGTAGATCGACGCAAAGTTCACGGGTAGAGTATATATTTTAGCTTCATTCATTCGTACTTCGAGATCGAGGCAAGTTCGTTCTTACCCTAACTTTTGGAAACTGTGAATTTCTGTTCGTGTTATTTAATTCCTTAATTATTTTTGAGATATTATTTATTGAAATTATCTGCTGCTCTATATGATGCAATAATTTCTTTTGAGAATTATTTCTTGTTAAATATTATTATATTGTCAAGTTAGTTTATTTGAGAATTATAATCCCTATAAGCGTAGAAACAATTTAATTGATATCGGGTCGATCTCATTAATTCGAGACGACTATTATTTTATTCAGTGAAACTAATCTCATTCGTCCGAGATAGTTAAATTTATTCTTTCGATTGAATTTATTGTATAAATTCAATCGTTATTTATTGATTATCTTTAAGTTAGTTCCTCGTTTGAACTGACCGATAGGAGTTTAAAATTATAATTATTAGAGATTTTTATTCGTCGATCAAGTGAAAAACATTCTATTTAAATGTTCATCAATGTTGAGTATTATAAATATCGAGAAGTACTATTTGTTCAGTACGACTCCCAATTACTTCAATCTTGAGACTATTCTCATAAATTCGAGGTAGTTGATCTTATTATCAAGGTTTGGCATTTTGTTCATGTCAACCGATAAATTATTATTGAGAATTTACATCAGTCCATTGTTCGGATTGGTGGTAAAATTGAGTCATACTGGCAGTCCGCCAGATTTGTAAATATTTTCTGAAAGAGTTATCTCAAGTTATCTGTACCCCAAATATTCGGGAATTCTGTATTCTACTGGTCAATTTTGGGCAAGAGGCCCTTTATAGAGAAAGAGAGACTCGTGTACCGTTTTACGGACCCGAGAATATTTAGGCATTCGTTGCCTTGGTTGAATTGATAACCATTATGATGCTAGCATTCATACATTTATATTATAGTTGATATCGTATTGTAGCCGTGATCGGGCGAAGTGCGGTGTCATCGGAGGCCGGTATTCTTGGTTGGTTAGTTGATCGCCCCACCGAGATACGGAGAGGTGGAAGACCAGTTCATTCTTAAATCATGAGTTATCAGAGTTATATCAAATGAGTCTTTTGAGTATTCTGTTTTGAGATGAGTTTGAGCCTTTTCGAGTATGATATTTTCAAGATGAATTTGAGCCAAATCTTATTGTGATTTTCAATATTAAAATTTTGAGTACTTTTTCGGTAAACCTTATTATATTTATATACCGAGCGAGAAGAGAACTTGCTGAGCACTATAGTTGCTCATTCTTGCTTTACAACATTTTGTTCAGCTGTCAAGACGGAAGGAGGCGAGACGTCCAGCCAGGGCTATAAAGGCAAGGGGAAAGCGCAAGGCTATGGCGTCAATAATTAGAAGATCCAGCTGGAATCTTTATATTTCTACTGTTGTGAACTTTGTAATATATTAAATCGAGATGTATCAAGTTGATTTGTATTATGCTGTGAAGACGATCTTGGATCTGCGGAGTGGGACATTTTATGCTTCGTTGTATTATATATTTTGCTTTGTTATTGTGTAACTTGTGCTACAGGATATTGAGACAATGTGACGACCCGGGTCCCCGGTCAGGGTGGATTTGGGGGCGTTACATATATGTTATTAATTTACATATCAAATAGTTGTTAAAAAGTTGATATATATAAGATTTTGCACGTTCAATTCAATATTTATGCTCTATCTTAAATTCTTAAAATTGATTTGCATGATTTTATAGCCCACTCGAAATTAAGAAAATAATTTTTAATTTAGTGATTGTTAATTAAAACTACGTAAAAGCAAAAGATAGAAGAAATTGATGATTTTCACGTTAAAAGTTCTATTCGATTTATAAAATCTACTTATATATCATTTTGATTATCAAAATACCCTTCTTATTATTTGAATATAGTTCTACTAACAACCATATACGATTTTAATAATAAGTGTAAAAATGATTTTGTCCAAAATTTTAATAGTTGGTAGTCTGATGTCAATACGACAAAATAAATAATAATCGTTAGATTATAAAATAAATAGATGAAAAATGTTTGATCTAGCATAAAGCATATTTTTTTAACATGTAAACTAAAAAGTGTATTTATATTGAAATAAAAAAAGTGTATGTTAATGATTTAAATTATATATTATTTGATTTTCTACATTGAATAGGATTATCAATGTAGGTCTTCTACACTGAATATGATTAATATAATAATTCGTAATTATATTTCTCTTTAGATTCTGAATGTTTCAAGTTTGATAATAAATGTTAAATCATCAATAAATTAAAGATAATTTTAAGAGTTTCACGTGGGCTGTAAAATCATCAAAATCTGATTTCTAGATCTTGATATAGAGTCCAAATATTAAATATAAACTTTTTTTTAAATATTAATAAAAATTAAATTAAATTCAATTATATCCTTTCTTGTTTATATCTTTTCATATTATAATTTCCTTTTATAAAATTCAATTTAATGCAATTTTTTTAATTATATGTCTTTTAAATTATAATTTTCTTTTTAATATGATAAAAGTTTGATCATCTATTTTTAAAAATATTAAATTCGACGGCTGAAATTTTTTTGGTGGTACACAAAAATTATGTATAAGATCAATTTACACTTTTTATATATAAGGATATAATATCCGTTTAAGATTATAATTTTCTTTTTAAAATTCAGTTCTAAGACAATAGTTAAAATTCAGTTCTGAGACAATAGTTTTAATTATATCTTTATATGATTGAGATCCCTTTTATGTTTATTATATATAATATAAGGATATAATAAGGATATAAAAAATTATCGAATTAGGTATGAATCAAATTCGAGTCGAAAACTCGTAAAATTTAGATTAATTCGATAAATTCATTGAATATTTTATTTTGTTGGAACTTGCACTCAATTTCTTTTTGAATCAAGTTTAAATATCAGTTCCATTTATTTATAAATTTTTATATGTTATGGATATGTGATCCTTACATTTATATTTTAATTTCGAACCAATTTTATACAATTTTTGAAATTTTGTGTAGTCCAGGTGCCCTATGATAAATTTGTAATAGTACATAGATATATTAATAAGGTACCAAAACTTAATAATGAAGGGTAATTTAATAAGGGTAATTTAATAAAATCACTTAGTACCAAAAAACTAGTACCAAAATTTTCAATGTTTCGGAATTTATATAATAGTATAGAATACTATTATATAAAAGCCGAAATAGGTATATATTAACTTAGTACCAAAAAATAGGTGCCAAAATCGGATATATATTAATGATTGTAATATTAGTAGGTGTTTATAAAAGATAATATATTTAATTAAAAGTAAATGTGAAAAAAGGCAATCGACTAGTTACCATTAATTATATTATGTTATTATTCATTTTAGGTGTTTTAATAGTACAGATATCATATATATTTTTCTTTATAATGAAGGGTAAATAAGTAAATTCGCTTAATACAAAAAAATAGGTACCGAAACTTTCGATGTTTCGGAATTTATATAATAGTATAGATTTATATTACTAGCTTAAAGCCCGTGCGATGCACAGATTTTTTTTATTTTAATATTATATAAATTTTTTCATTTATTTAAATTAATTTTTTAAAAGATGAATTTTGGAGGCTTACATTATTATATGAGATGATTTGATAATAATTATACAAATGTTATCCGTGATATTTGTAGAAATGGAAGGATTTTAGTTAGAAAATATAGAAAAGATGTTAGGTTTTAGTTAAAAAAAGGTAATCGATGAATTATTGGTAATTATACAATTATTATTTTTATTAAATAGAGTGCAGGTGATATGATTAAAAAAAAGATAGGATTTAGCTAGAGAAAATTAAAAAGGAAACATGTTATAGGTGAAAAAATAATTGATTAGTTTATAGCAATTATAATTTAATTACCTTATTTACTAAATACAATTGCACGAAATATTTTTAGAAAATGAGAAATTGAAAAGAAAAAAGGTGTCGTGAAAGGTAAGAGAGATGTTAATTAGAGAAAAAAGAAAAGGGAACGTGTTTTGGGTGAAAAAGGTAATTGATTAGTTAATAGTAATTATAATATAATTATGTTATTTTATTAAACAAAACTGCTCGTACTATTTTAAAAAAAAAAAGAGATATTTTAGTTAAATAAAATGTGAAAGATATTCTATTTTACTTGAAAAAGGAAATTTTTTTGTTATTGAAAAATAGAAAAGGTAATATGTCTAACTTGAAAAAGGAAATTGATTAATAAAGGAGAAATTTTAGTTAGATAAAATATAAAGGGATATTATATTTTATCTGAAAAAGGAAATTATTTAGTTTTTGAAAAAGAGAAAAGATAATATGTTTAACCTCAAGAAGGAAATTTATTAGTTAGTATAAAAGGTAATATGTCTAACCTGAAAAAGGAAATTGATTAATAAAGGAGAAATTTTAGTTAGATAAAATATGAAAGGATATTGTATTTTAGGAAATTAGTTAGTTATATTATATTTTATCAGAAAAAGGAAATTATTTAGTTTTTGGAAAAAAGAAAAGATAATATGTTTAACCTGAAAAAGGAAATTGATTATTTAAAAATTGATTAGTCAGTAGAAAAGGTAATATGTCTAACCTGAAAAAGGAAATTGATTAATAAAGTAGAAGTTTTAGTTAGATAAAATATAAAAGGATATTGTATTTTAGGAAATTAGTTAGTTCTTGAAAAATTGAAAGAATAATATGTTTAAACTCAAGAAGAATATTAATTAGTTAATAGATCTGTAATTAAGTAAGGGTAAATAAGTAAAATCAATAGGTATCGTACCGACCGACTAACCAAACTTTTAATGTTTCGGCTTTTATATAATAGTACTAGCTTAAAGCCCGTGCGATGCACGGATTTTTTTATTTTAATATTATATAAATTTTTTCATTTATTTAAATTACTTTTTTAAAAGATGAATTTTGGAGGCTTACATTATTATATCAGATGATTTGATAATAATTATACAAATGTTATCCGTGATATTTCTAGAAATGGAAGGATTTTGGTTAGAAAATATAGAAAAGGTAATAGATTTTAGTTGAAAAAAGGTAATGGATTAATTATTGGTAATTATAAAATTATTACTTTTATTAAATAGAATGCATGTGATATGATTAGAAAAAGATAGGATTTAGTTAGAGAAAATTAAAAAGGAAACATGTTATAGGTGAAAAATATAATTGATTAGTTTATAGCAATTATAATTTAATTACCTTATTTACTAAATACAATTGTACGAAATATTTTTCGAAAAGGTGAAATTAATATTGTCCGTGATATATCTATTAAAAGAAGGATTTTAGTTAAAAAAATATAGGAAAGATGATACGTTTTAGTTGAAAAAGGTAATCGGTTAATTATTAATATTAAAATATTATTAGTTTATTTTATTAAATAAAACCTCCCTTGATTGGAAAAAGAGAGATTTTAGTTAGAGAAAATAGAAAGGTAATGTAAAAATTAAAAAAAATGACATGATTTATGTTAAAAAGGTAATTGATTAGCTTATATAATTATAATTTAATTATGTCATTTTACTAAATAAAATTGCTCATAGTTTTTAGAAAATGAGAAGTTAATGTTGTCCGTGATATTTCTAGAAAAAAAAGGGAGTTTAATTAGAAAAAATAGAAAATATGATACATTTTAGCTGAAAATGTAATCGGTTAATTATTAGTATTTTATTTTATTAAATAAAAACAACTGTTATATAATTGGAAAAAAAAGAGATTTTAATAAGAGAAAAGAAAAAAGGTACCGCGTTTTGGTTGAAAAAGGTAACCGTTCATGATATAATTGGAAAAAGAGAGATGTTAATTAGAGAAAAAAGAAAAGGTAACGTGTTTTGGGTGAAAAAAGTAATTGATTAGTTAATAGTAATTATAATATAATTACGTTATTTTATTAAACAAAACTGCTCGTACTATTTTTAAAAAAAGAGATATTTTAGTTAAATAAAATGTGAAAGATATTCTATTTTACTTGAAAAAGAAAATTGTTTAGTTATTGAAAAATAGAAAAGATAATATGTCTAACTTGAAAAAGGAAATTAATTAATAAAGGAGAAATTTTAGTTAGATAAAATATATAGGGATATTATATTTTATCAGAAAAAAGAAATTGTTTGGTTTTTGAAAAAGAGAAAAGATAATATGTTTAACCTCACGAAGGAAATTTATTAGTTAGTAGAAAAGATAATATGTCTAACCTGAAAAAGGAAATTGATTAATAAAGGAGAAATTTTAGTTAGATAAAATATAAAAGGATATTGTATTTTAGGAAATTAGTTAGTTAGATAAAATATAAAGGGATATTATAGTTTATCATAAAAAGGAAATTATTTAGTTTTTGAAAAAGAGAAAAGATAATATGTTTAACCTCAAGAAGGAAATTGATTAGTTAGAAACTGATTAATTAGTAGAAAATGTAATATGTCTAACCTGAAAAAGGAAATTGATTAATAAAGTAGAAATTTTAGTTACATAAAATATAAAAGGATATTATATTTTAGGAAATTAGTTAGTTCTTGAAAAATAGAAAAGATAATATGTTTAAACTCAAGAAGGAAATTGATTAGTTAGTTTATCTGTAATTAAGTAAGGGAATTTATTAGTTAGTAGAAAAGGTAATATGTCTAACCTGAAAAAGGAAATTGATTAATAAAGGAGTAATTTTAGTTAGATAAAATATAAAAGGATATTGTATTTTAGGAAATTAGTTAGTTAGATAAAATATAAAGGGATATTATATTTTATCATAAAAAGAAAATTATTTAGTTTTTGAAAAAGAGAAAAGATAATATGTTTAACCTCAAGAAGAAAATTGATTAGTTAGAAATTGATTGGTTAGTAGAAAAGGTAATATGTCTAACCTAAAAAGGAAAACTGATTAATAAAGTAGAAAATTTAGTTAGATAAAATATAAAAGAATATTATATTTTAGGAAATTAGTTAGTTCTTGAAAAATAGAAAAGATAATATGTTTAAACTCAAGAAGGAAATTAATTATTTAGTTTATCTGTAATTAAGTAAGGGAATTTATTAGTTAGTAGAAAAGGTAATATGTCTAATCTGAAAAAGGAAATTGATTAATAAAGGAGAAATTTTAGTTAGATAAAATATAAAAGAATATTGTATTTTAGGAAATTTGTTAGTTAGATAAAATATAAAGGGATATTATATTTTATCATAAAAAGGAAATTATTTAGTTTTTGAAAAAGAGAAAAGATAATATGTTTAACCTCAAGAAGGAAATTGATTAGTTAGAAATTGATTAGTTAGTAGAAAAGGTAATATGTCTAACCTGAAAAAGAAAATTGATTAATAAAGTAGAAATTTTAGTTAAATAAAATATAAAAGGATATTATATTTTAGGAAATTAGTTGGTTATTGAAAAATAGAAAAGATAATGGGGGTGTTTGGAGGAACTTTTTTCCAGAATAAGTCAACTTATTTTAAGATAATGGGGGTGTTAGAAATTCATAACTTTCCAACTTATTTTCCAACTTATTTTTGCAACTTATTGAATCTCAAACATACATTAAATATTTGTATAAATTTTTTTATTAAAATATAAAATTTTTAGCCGAAAATAAGTCCATAAGTCCTAAAAAAAAGGTACGCCAAACAGGCCCAATATGTTTAAACTCAATAGGGAAATTGATTAGTTAGTTTATCTATAATTAAGTAAGGGTCAACAGTACCGACTTACCGACCGACTAACCAAACTTTTAATGTTTCGGTTTTTATATAATAGTATAGATAGATAACAATTGGTGAGCATCCGTTAAAAAGTACATATAATAAAAAATAAGGGAACATAAAAAATCGAACAAAATTAATTGAATATCTCAATTTAAGTAGAATACGACTCATAATGAATTTATGCATTACACGTGTTCTTACTAGTAAATAAAAATACATAAAAACACGTTATGGATCTATTTTACACATCATAAATAAAAGATGATTTTACAGGAAGATTAAAATGGATAACTTCCTCTTATACTGTTTAAAGTAATCGTCATGTGTTTAGCAATATATAATTGTTTATTACAATTTTTTGAAGAGTAGTGCTAGAGTTATTAAATTAGGTATCAAAATTTGTTACCAAATGACATATCACTAATTATTTGGCATTTTGAGATGTTTTAATTGGATGACCCTGACGGGCTCATTACAATTATAACCAATTAAAATAATGACATGTCATTTGATAACAATTTTTGCTACCCAATTTGGTACCTCTAGCATTTTTCTTTTTTGAAAATTGATTATTGTTATTATGTATTCCGTTTTATTCAAATTGTCTTATTTAATTTTCATTAATCAAATTGACCTATTTTTTAATTTAAAGCACATACATCTTAAATTAATTAAAAATAGGATACAATTTAGTTTTTATTTTAATTTAGTTTCCGTAGGACACCATGCATAGCAAAAAAATGGGCCCTACCAATCGAGAAATCTTGTACAATGACACATTTGGGACATGTCACAAATGTAAATTTGTAAATTGCGCTAGTACTGCTAGTACTAGCGCATCGACTTTATCATGGTTTGTAAGTGTTGGTAGTACCAGTTTAAAAGATGTACCAGTTTCGGTTCAAAGGGCGTTAGAATGCCGTCTCTTTGATCCATCGTATTCAATAGATGTACCAGTTTCGGTTCACACGATATCCTTCAATAAATTAGGCTTTCCAGTTCGTTATTGGAACCCTATCAGGACTTTTTGCAAACAAGGCTGGCTATTTATCTCCGTTAATTTTACTGAGATGACAGGATTATCCAAATCTCGTATACACTTCATATTATTCTCTCCTTTAACCAGAAAGCTGAAGCAACTTCCTTCGTTATTAACCGCTTCAAGTTATTTCGAACAAACGTTTTCTTCCGACCCAGAGTCTGCGGATTGTGTGTTCTTACTCTTGGATGCAATTAATTTTGATAGTTTCACTGTCACAACGTGTCGCAAAGGTGATACACAATGGACTGTAAGAAAATTTGAAGGACCTTTAGGTTATTCCTGGCCTACGTATACTAGGGGATTGTTTTACATAATTTCACCCTATGGACGAGTCGTATCTTATAATGTTATTGAGGGGAAAATTAAGTATGAGGGTTACGATAGGGATCACGATTTTGGGGAATATACACAAAGGAGGTACAAAGTGTTTACAAGAAACGGAGAGCTCATGTACAGTTATCGATGCAATAATGGTACAAAAAGGTTTGATTGGTCTAAAAAGGTTTGGATTCCTGTGAGCAGCTTGACAGATCCACCAGCTGCTAGTGACAAAGTTACTCGGGTTGAAGACATAGTGTTTTTTGGTTCAAAATGCCTGTGCTCCTCGGAGAGTTCTAGTTTAGCTGATCATCTTATGTTTAAACCACAAGAATATGTGTTTGATTCAGGGAGAATTAAACAGGGTGGAACCAATTCATTCTTTTGGTTAGAACCTCCTCTCCTTGACTGAAACAAAAACCTTTGAATGCACACCACTCAGGTCACTTGGATACCGAAACTTCTGCTATACAAAGCTAGGTTGTTTTTTTCCACACTTATTTTATAAGCTAATTCTTCTTACTTTCTTTAAAGTGGTTGATTGTAAATCCTAGTTCCTTGCTAATAAATTATGTGGTTGATTGCAAATCCTAGTTCCTTGCTAATAAATTATGTGTTGAATGGAGTTTTATTAAACAAGAAAAAGAAGGTTTTTTACTATCCAGTTTATTTTCTTTTGACATAACAGAGCTGGAAAACCAGCTCCTAGTTCAATTCATTATCTCAGAAGAGTGTCAACATCAAAAAAGTAAATTTATCTCTTAAACCCGAGGTTTAATTGTTCAAACACAATTGCAACATGACATGAGGTAATCAATGTTATTGATCATATGATTTCCTTTCAGTGCAATTTATTTAGGCAAGTTTTTGTGTCTGCTTAAGCCAGAATGTTTCACTGTTAGTTTTACATAAGTATTATCTTTTAACATATTTCTCATTTGCACAAATGTATCATTTAAAACTATGTGGCATCCGAAGTAGGATGCTACTGAAGCCCCCAGCTGAGCCTAAATATGTGATAGTCATCGACTGGATTGTAGTACATTCTAATGTAAATATGCCTGTATTTGTAATCTGAGCAGAGAGAACATAACATATATCTTCTTCTGTTGCTTGATTATATTTCTATCCAATTGTCGAGTGAAGAAGAGTTCACCCCTGTGTCTGATCCATGTGCAATATATAATTCTTTGTTAAGAAGTAACTTTCTTATACGGCCAGTTCTCTCTATGTTCCCTAAGGTATTCAAAAATATTTTGAGATTAATTATGTTAAAATATTTTCCATTACAAAAGAATAGGAAGAAAAGGTTAATATTTTTAAAGGTCTCAAATTCGTTTTCCGCCCTAGGCCTCGGAGATCCTTGAGCTGGCTTGTGTACATAAATGTCGAAGCAGACTTGTGTACATGTATCCTTGATTTTTTTCCCAAAAATTCTAAAATAATACTTATCAGCCCTATTCTTCATTTTCGAAATAAGGTGTACAATTTTTCAATTTTTTCAATTTTTATTTAATATTATTTAAAAAGTAGTTATTTTTAGTATTTCTTAAATGACATATTTGCCCTTAACTATCTAACCTCATAACCCATACATCTATTAACATTAATTTTTTTTATTCTAGTTGTTAATATATTTTTTTACCTAAAATTTCATAATTTTCTATTTTTAAAATTATTAAATGTTATTAATATATTTTTTTCACCCAAAAAATTTATTTATATTCTATATAAATAATTTGTCTTTTTTCTGAATAATTCCAAAGTAATACCTATATGTTCTATTCATAATTTTTGCAATAAGGTATACAACTTAACAATATTTTTAATTTTTACTTAAATTATTTAAAAATACAATTATTGTTAATACTTCTTAAATAAAACATGACTATCAAATCACATTAAATTTCTTTACACCAATTATATAATGTCTAGAAATCCTATTCATAATTTTTTAAATAAGGTGTACTATTTAATAATATTATAAATTTTTATTTAACCTTATTTAAGAATATAAGGAATAGTATTTTTGAAATGACACATGACCAAACTACATGAAGTCTTTTACACAAATTAAATAATTTTTGAAATAAGATGTATTTTCTAATAATATTCTAAATTTACATTTAACCTTAAAAAATAGTACTTTTGAAATGACAATTCTACCTCTGACGACCAAACCAACCACATGAACTCCTTTACACCAATTATATATAGAATAAATTATTTTTTTAAAATATACTTTCTAAATTAGATGTTGCAATCTGAAATTCTTAATGAGAATGGAAATCGGTTTGTGATAATGGGAAGGGATATCGATCTGTGTCAAGGGAGTGGATACTTTCAGAAGAAAATAGTAGCGCATGGTTTTCTTACAAATGTAGAAAATCAATTACTCTAATTGTAATACAACATACACGTACGGTTTCTCATGCAAAAGTTATCATGTTGCAACGATAAAAATACATTAAATAATATACGTGATTATTAAGAACTAGCATGATAGCCCGTGCAAGGCACGGGCCACATTTTAATTTATATAATATGTTTCAAATCTTGCAATACAGCATGTTTTATCCTCATGTCAGTCGACTCCACCTTTCACGTGTCTCGATTTACCGAAGGGCATAAATTAATAGCATTTCAAAATTCAAGATATTAGTACACTCTAAATTTTAAGTATCATAATTATAGTGGTGCTTTTTTAATGTGAGAAGGATAAACGACAAATGCGATATATAAGTTAATCGTTAGATATCAAATTATCATCACGATAATAGTGTGCAATTTAATTTGTTTTCCAGTAGAAATTATAAAAGAATCACTACGACAACAGTGTACTATATAATATGTTTATAGTAGAAATACCAAGATTTGCATGAGAAATGAGAGGATCATCACATGTGACATAATACTTGGTGTAACACCACCAATAATCAACTTAGACGTTTGGTACATATAGTTCAAATTTTCGCTTATAAGCAAAATTTGAAATGTAACAGTTTTTTATGTCTAATTGAGCGCAGAAGTTGAGAGTAAGTGCAAGTCGATTGTAAACTTCATAATGAAGTCTCTTCCATGTCAATCTTGTATACTCGTTTAGTAGGATAAATGTATTTCTCTTTACGTGTTAACCATGTTGAATTTCTTAAGTACAAAGGCGGTTTTAAAATTCTTTACATAATAAACTCATCTTTAACAAAATTCAAGAACTAAATAGATCTAATATTTGTAATTGAGGTTATTTAGAAAATAATTATTTTGAAATTTATAATATATGCTAAGATAGTCTGCATAATATAATACATACAGAGCCCGTCATTTAGGACATTTTGTTTTTGAACACAATCCTATAAATATACTATTTTATTAAAAATTAAATATTATAAGCTCGGATAATTAGTTTGTAGCATACCATCATTAGTCATTGTATGTTTTAAAGCAAATAGATAAGAACTATTATATATAATATTGAAAAATATTTTATATTTTTATATCTAAATAGTATAAAAAGTTAAAGGCTTGAATTATGACAAAAATATAATTAAATAATTAAATAATCTTCTCTAATGAATCAATTTCTTGTTAAATACGATTCTTTCGATTGAGCCGCTCTCTCGTTAAAATCCAAATCCCAACTTTTAACATATATTATAAAGACTTATATAATATTTTTTATCCATAAAATCGAATAGTAAAAATAAAAAAAAATTATGACTACAGTATCAAATTCTAATAGCTAATACAATCTTTTCTAGCGAGCCGTCTTCCCGTTAAATACGTCTCGAGCCGCTCTTATTTGAAACCGAAATTCTAACTTCACTATATAAAAAAGTAAATTCTAATTTTTTTAGTCTTTAAACTTTCTGATATTTATGGAGTTTTAAAAGATGAAAATACATCTTATATTTTATGTATATCAATATATATATTATAGATAAACTTGTATAAAAATGTTAAAATAAAGGATTTTTAAGAAAAAAGATGTATAGTTTTAAAAAAATCGTATATGACGTCTCCACCGTCCTCGTATTCTACTTCCAATAAAACATTTTATTTTATGTATTATATATTTAAACACTTTTATACGGTCTTATTTAATGACCCGCTTTCTTGTTAAATATGGTTATTACTATTGATCCGCTTTCTCGTTAAGACCAAAAACCTAACTTATATATATATATATATATATATATATATATATATATATATATATATATATATATATATATATATATATATATATATATATATATATATATATATATATATATATATATTACTTGTATGATAATGTTTATCCATAAAAATCAAATCCTAAAAATAAAATAAAATTTATAGCATCAATATGGTATTTAGTTACCTAAGCAGTCAATTTCCTTTTTTATTATCCCTGTATACCTTTTTTTTCTAATCCAAATGTATACTAAAGTGTGACCTTCAGCTTAAAAAAATTTATCCCGAAAAGCACAAAATGTGGAATGTAAAGTCTTCACATCATTGCACAAAATGTACAGCTCTAAAACTAAATCTCTGACAATGAAAAGGCGAAGAAGACAATGCCTTTCTTTCTTAGTAATGGTGACAGAGAGGCAGACTCAAAACAAGTTCTACATGTTATAGGTCTGCAGCTCCTTAGATTGCTTTAAAGAAAAAAAGTTGATTATGACATTTATAGCTATATTTTACGATAGTAGCAACATGCCACTTACACTTTGTAATCATTAATGTGATTTCTATCATAAAAAATTAAGAAGTGTATATACATGTATATACCAATAATACCAGTATCGTAGAAATAATCTTGGCCATGATTATCCCAACTCATACAAGTTCACTTACCACTGTAACGGCCCATGAGCTTCACTACCCCGACACCGTTCTCGGCACTTCAGCTTCAACATGTGCAGCATTGATGGCGCGTTGAGCCTTCTCAACAGCAGTATCAAAACCAAATGACTTATCAATGACCTGAGCAAAAATGTCGTAACATTACGGAGTATAAAGATGGTTGTTTCTGGACAAATTTATGGGGGCAGGGTCATATTAAAAAGATAATATATAAGAGGACATAAATCAAATCAGCCACAGATGCAATCTTATATGGAAAACTTGAGCATAATGCCTGAGTTTAACCATATCAAATTCTAAGTAAATATTAGAGAATGACAATACCGGAATCTCATTATCAATGGTTTTCGGGATTCCTGCAATTGCAACCTTCAGACCACGCCGTCTAACTTCCTGCAATGAGTATCACACTTTCAGAAAAAAGGTAGCACATATACACATGTAAGATTCTAGAAGAAATCATATCATGTACTGGGCCACATATGAAATAGGATATGGTGGCAGTCTGGCAGACATAATTAATTCAGGATCCCATCCGCGTAGCATCGGTAAGTTCAAATCTCGAAAACCATCCCCTTCCCTATAACTGGGGTAGTTAAGAAATCTTAATGATACTTAAAAGAAAAACATAAATTGTCCTGCTATGACAATTGTGTCACTTCACAGAGGTAATGAGCACATGAAAATATTTATATGTTCCTATAGTCAACTACGGGTCAGTATTAAACATTGCTGCAAGTTGGTATACATGAGGATACAAATTACAAAATAACCGATTGAGAAAGTAAACTCCATGGAAGTATCCAACGACGTGGAGTAAGACAAGGGCAAGGATGTTGAAGAGGCTAAAAACAGAACGATGTGGTATTCAAGATGAACGTATATTGATGACTTTCAGAAAATTATGAAGCATCGCTTTTCAAACTGAATTACCATCCAATAATCACAATATAATCTTGTGTGGCTCCTTCTCTTCAACCTCATAAAAAGAAGAGCAAAGCTAAATATATAATCAAAATTGATATAATCAAACACCCATCATTCTCCCCTTTTACCATAATCAAAATAACACAACCCATATACAAATAAAATCCATATACATGCTCATACCACATCCTAAACAAGGGTTGTCCATAATTTAACAAATAAAACGACCATTATCAGTACACATATTTACACAAACAAAGATATTATATAGCATATATGTAAATAAAATAAAACATTGAGGAAGGAGAAAGGGAAGAGATTGGAAGTAGTAGATAAGATCGGCGACTGGTCGGAGGAATTTCCCGATTAAACTGTTAAACTGGATAATAGATAGACGATGACAAATTGACAACTTACGGTATAACAAAGCATGGCTGGCAATTTCGTTATTTAGAGTCAAATGAGGTTATATACGTACTTTCACTGCTAATAAACTGACACCTTTTACCCATTTGTCAGCTTATAATATATAGTAATAGAATAATCAAATAGTATTTTCAATGTGTTGATGCTCAGAATGCAAATAAGTCCAAAAGGGATTATGTGTTCACGGTGTATATCAACTATATAGCTAAAAAAAGGTATCATTTGCATGTTAACCTCATTTCTAGGATTACTACTTGCATGATTTAGGAGTATAAAAGTATTTACATAAATAGTGACTTTTCTGAACTTGCATATTAGCAAAAGATCGATACGATGAAAGAATTTATACGAGAGACTGGCTCCAAATTGCTTCGGGATCAACCGTGTGATCCAAACACCATGAAACCAAGTGCCTTAAATTAGTGATTCAGTTTTTTGTTTGAGCTGATATTACCAGAATGGGCTGAACCTAAATTTAAAAAATGGAGAGAGCAAACAGAAGAACTTCCCATACCCATATTGTCATAAGAAAGAGATAATGGATCGATGCATTTTCTGTTCCACTATAATTAAATATGTTAATATGTAGGTGGCTAATGTGCATGCAATTTACCGCTCGAGCTTTGAGAGTAAAATCATGTTATTATGTATTTATATTGTTTTGTAACTAAATGGTGCTTGCAACATGTAAATGCTTAGTATGCAAAACATATCTAATAAATTATCTATTCATGATGATTGATGTATGTACCACTAAAAATAAATAAATTTTAATGTGCTAGTCTCTTTGAACCAATGTTCAAATGAGTGAGTTATGAGTGATAAGTGCATATTTTTGCATATTTTTATTACCTATTTATTTCTTGAACTCGTATTTTAATAATTTATTTTGTTGCATTTCAGGAAATTCGTGAATAAATAAAGAAATGGAAAATAAAGAAATAAAGAGCAAGGAAGGGAAAAAGAGGAAGAAAAAGGACGTAAATGAAAAAAGGAAAAAGAATTAGGAGCTTGGTAAAAAGGGAATCTTTCAAGACACATGGAAGGTGGAGATCATCCCAACACACTAAATAAGTGTATGGCCAAGATCCACTCTACAAAACTTAAGGGGGAAGGAAACATTTAGATGGCTAGGATTTCTCCACCACACTAAAAGGTGTATGATGGAGATTAACCCAACACACCCCTTAACCCTAATTCTTATAAATACCCCCTCACCCCCTTGTATTTATCAACTTAGATTTTTAGGGTAGCTTTAATTTCTTGTTTTTCTTAGTTTCAAATCTTGTAAACACTTTTTATTTTAATGCAAAAATATCGTTTCCTTTAATTTCTCGTCTTGTTCTTTCGTTTTTGTTGCATAGCTTTCGTTATTTTCGTAAATCCGTTTAGTGGACAAAGTAGCGAAATGCTAACCACTTGGGGTTGAAAGTGACGATTTTTATTTTTAGTGAGTTTGATAATTTAGAGTTAGATTTGATTTTGGTAGTGTTAAATATAGGGTCTTTAATTTTTAGATCTACTTTTGTGTTTGGCTTGTTTATGTCTTTTACTTTTCCAGCAGAAGATAAATTTTTGTTCGGTGAACTGGGTTTAACATCACTCATTTGTTCTACGACTATAACTTTTATATCTTGCTTATCTGTATGTTTCTGTCATTCATTTACTATATTTAGTGGTACCAGCTTTATATCTCCATTCTCTATTTTTCTCATTTTCTTGATTTTTAGTGTCCATGTTTGTTTCCTGGCCTTTGCACCACTACGTTGACCTACTTTGTTTTAAGTCATCATCTGACCCGATTTAGTTTTCTAGCCCGTTTTGCTGGTCGTTGTTTTCAAGTCTTTGTTTGCAATTTCTAGCTAGCCCATTTGCATTTTTTTTATTCTAGTTTCTATATATAAATCATTCGTAATTTTTAGTTTTTAATATCATGTCATCATTTAATATCATCATTACTCTCATTAACATTTAAACATTAATTAGTAGTTGACTTTTACTTTGATTTTGTAATTTTTTTTTGATTTACCCGAAGTGTAATTCTTTTCTTTTTGTGTAGCCTATCCCATGTCAACCCTGGCCCATACCAATTTCTAATTCATTTTTAGTATGTTCTTATTTGTCTGGTCTGTTAGTTTAATTTCTGGCCCATCACTACTTTAACTAGCCCGACCCGAAATCATCATTATTCACTTTTCTCTAGTTACTCTTTTATTTTTGTACATACGTTAAATAGGCTCCTCACTTGTCTAATTTTTTTTTATTATATAATCATTATTAGTAAGTTTAATTAGTAATTAATTAATTAATCCAAGATACCAACTAATTTTTTTTGTTTAGCGTTAGATGACATTTCATGCTATTTATATAAAAGTTGTTGAGCGTAGTCTTTTTTTATTTATTTAGTTTGCTTTTGTATTATTTAGCAAAAATCTAAATTTTCCAAAATCAATTGTTCTAATTCGATTAAGTTAGAAATTAAGGAAATGCGAAAATGTTAGTCTTCGTGGATCGATACCTAAAATAATTCAACGATTGAGTCGTGCGCTTGCGATTAAAATTGTCATTTATTTTAGCACAACAATGAGCATATAAGAATTTATATTAGTAGTGACTGTCCGATCATTCACAACCAATTTGTGCATTTTGACCCGGATTAAGAGATATGCGTAAGATATAAATTAATACACAAATTATAGTATCTATCTTTTAAATCCAAATAACTTGTTTTTATTATAAAATAAAAAAAATGCTACATGACTATGTAATATTTAAAATATTCTCAAAGTTTTATAATATAATCGAAACTAATATTTATCATAGTGATAAGGAATCTCATTTCTAAGTTAAAGGCCAAGGATTAAATTTCCATTGGAAATTTTTTTTTTATCATTGATATAATATAGGAGAGGTAATTTAGTAATTTCATGATAATTAAATTGTCTCACGATATATTAATAATGAGTTTTTAATATATCCAAAATTGATGTCTAGTATAGTGGTAAGGAATCTTTTTTACAAGTTAGAGATCAAGAGTTCAATTCTCTATAGGATGAATTTTTTTATCATTAATATAATATACGAGGGTTGTCTCATGATATATTAATAATGAGTTTTATAATATGTTCAAAACTCATGTGTAGCATAGTGGTAAGCATTCTAACTTACAAGTTTGAGGTCAAGGGTTCAATTCTCCCTAGAATAATGGTTTCCAGTGATTTAAGAACCTTGTTTTGTACATCAACTCCAACAACATTCCCTATATTCAATCCTTAGTATTATTTTAATGATAAATTTGAAATCAATTAAAGAATGTGATATGGACAAATATTGAAAAATGGAGGGAAAGAAATTTTTTATTAATAGAAATTAAGTTAAGGATGGCTAGTGATTCCCCAAAAGTAGGGAACAGCTAATGGTCCTTAATATTTTAGGGGGAACCAGTAGGACATTGTTAGAGTGATTCCTTAAATATTGATTTAGGAAGCAATATAGGGAAGATGTTGGATTTGCTATAAGAACTTAAAATAGCTGATAGATGTACGACAATAAAAAATTGTTATTTTTACAAAACAATAATTTATTATTATATATATTACTAGCTTATAACAATTCGAAACTGCATGCGCAGTTTGGAGCTGAATTGGAGCAGGTATAATGGAAACCGGGTTTTCAACGAACTCTCGAAGGGGTGTTGGCCGGTACACGAAAAATTAAAAAAAATTGAGGCTGATAATTTTGTCAATGTTTTTATAGTGTAATACACAATTCTCTTTTAATATTTATAATTATATTATCAATCAAAATTTTTTTAATATTTATTTTTGTTATAAAAAAAATTAATATTTTATTGAAGAAATAAATAACTCTAAAATTTGAAAAACTTATAGAAAAAATAACAATTTTGAGCATAAATTTAGTAAAAATTATTATTATTACTAGTATTATTATTTTTTGACTAAAATATGGGAAAATTAGCTCCTACTTCATGTATTAAAAATACTTTCTCAGAAAAGATACACCATCATTTTAGAGAACTAGCTTAAAACCAGTGCGATGCACGGATTTTTTTAATATTATATAAATTTTTTTATTAGTTTAAATTAATTTTTTTAAAACATGAATTTCGGAGGCTTAAATTTTTATATGAGATGATTTGATAATAATTATATAAATATTATGTGTGATATTTTAGAAAAGGAGGGATTTTAGTTAGAAAATATAGAAAAGATGATAGGTTTTACTTGAAAAAGATAATCGGTTAATTATTAGTATTATAATATTAATATTTTTTTTATTAAATAGAAACTCCCGTGATATAATTGGAAAAAGAGAGGTTTTAGTAAAAGAAAAGGAAAAAAGGTAACGTGTATTGGCTGAAAAAGGTAACCGCCCATGATATAATTGGAAAAAGAGATATTTTAGTTAGAGAAAATAGAAAAGGTAACGTGTTTTGGTTGGAAAAGGTAATTGATTAGTTAATATTAATTATAATGTAATTGTGTTATTTTATTAAACAAAATTATTTGTAGTGTTTTTAAAAAAGGAGAAATTTTATTTATAAAATATAAAAAATATTGTATTTTCAGGTTATTGAAAAATAGAAAAGGTAATATGTTTAACCTAAAAAAAGAAATTGCTTAATAAGGGAGAAATTTTAGTTAGATAAAATATAAAAGATATTATATTTTACATAAAAAGGAAATTATTTATTTACTGAAAAATAGAAAAGATAATATGTTTAACCTGAAAAAGGAAATTGATTAATTAGTAGGATGGATTTTATTTGAATAAATGTAAATAAGTAAAATCAA
The DNA here is from genome assembly GCA_036435485.1 of Saposhnikovia divaricata. NCBI lineage: Eukaryota > Viridiplantae > Streptophyta > Magnoliopsida > Apiales > Apiaceae > Saposhnikovia > Saposhnikovia divaricata. The sequence goes on from CM071599.1 coordinate 215,167,135, forward strand.
CAGGTACCGTACCGACCGACCGAACAACCAACCAACCAAATTTTTAATGTTTCGGATTTTATATAATAGTATAGATAGTAAACGCACGGTTCAATTTTTAATACTTATAATTATAGAACAAAGTTCAGTGGAGACCATGGTTTTTGTGGAGTCTTGGAGTCCATTTTTGTTCTGCATACATTCGTCCACATTTAACAATGTTTTACCAATGCAAAAACGTTTTCCTACTGAACATGAACGTAAATTGTTCCGAAACATCTCTTAAATTGATGTAAAATATTTAAATCGCTTTGTTCTTGAACAGTTGGTTCTGCAAAATAAAATTTGTTCTGCAAATTCAATATTTTGTCGTTGCGAGCAATATAATGTATATTTGTGATAGATTTCGACAATATTGTTGAAAAAACTCTAACTAATCTTGGTGATGACCTTAGAAAATTGTTAAATGTAATGTAAAATGCTGATGAATGTGTGCAAGACAAAGGTGAACTCTAGGACTCCACAAAAAACATGGTCTCCACTGAACCCAACTCATATATTAAATTTTTTAATACTTATATTGTAATAACCGTAAATCCTAGAATAAATATTTCCACTCGATATTTAATTCTTTATTTAAGAGCGATGCACTAATATATTTAATTAGCGCGTTTTTGTGAGATTTTAAGATTTTATTTATTTATAGGTGAATAAATATTATATTATATCTACTTATTTATATTTATTTGTATTTGTTAAAATTAGGAAATTTAGAAAAATTAGATTTTTATTTTGAGTCGAATTTATTTTCGGAAGCGGAATTAGAGCCTCGTTTTTATTGACCGGCATGGGAGGAATGGATTAAATATTATTAATGGTGGTTAATTTCAAAAGGGGACAACAATAATATCCACAAAACCCGGAGCTTGTTTTCAGGGCATTATTGTTTTGACTACACATTCTTGATGCTTAACATGTGTTAAACACGAAACAACCACACCCACCTCTATTTTTCTATTACAATACCTTAACTTTTGTCTCTTTTAAAACAGAAAAACCGTGACTTTTATTTTTTACAACCAGCACACTTGTTTTTCTCTTTCATTTGGGAACCAAAACACTCTGCCTTATTACTCCTAACCGAACAAAACACATTACAACACAGCCCTTGTCTTTTCTTTTTACCCAAACTCTCTATCCAATTTATACATACACACGAACTACATAAACCAGGTAGTTGTTTTACTTTCTTTTTGTTTCTTCTCCTCCCGTAATCGTTTTCCTTGATTTGTTTTCTTCGTTTATTTTCTTTTCGAATTCGTTCCTTTAATTACTTGTTGAACTGCGGGGCTAGAGTAATTGGATGAGTTGAAAAGTCTTGGCTGATTGTGTTTGTGGTTCGTACGGTTGTCGGGGAAGGAAGAAACGACCACCACCGTTGCGGTGGTGGTGTTTGTGGTTGGTTTTGGTCTTGTTTCCGGTAGGCTAGAACGGTTATATTCGGAGTTGGGTTTGTAATTGTTATGGTGTTGTGGGTGTTGATGGAGAACTGTGGTTGGTGTGTGCCGGTGTCGTTCGAAGAAAGGGAGTGAAGAGATAAGGGAGGTGGGGGAGACGGGGAGATAGAGTAGGGAGAGACTTAGGGGAGGATTTATGTTGCGGTGTTAGGGAGATTGTTAGTGGTGATTACGAACGGTGGTGTGTGCGAGAAGGGAGAGATGAAAGAGAGGGAGAGAGAGAGAGAGAGAGAGAGAGAGAGAGAGAGAGAGAGAGAGAGAGAGAGAGAGAGAGAGGGAGAGAGAGAGAGAGAGGGAGAGAGACTGGGAGAGAGTCGAAGAGAGAGATGCAGGGGAGGGAAAGAAACAGGTGGGGCCCACACGGTGGGACTCACACCGAGGTGTAATTGTTGTTAAATATATTAAAATATTAATGTAGATGTTCGGGTTTATAATCGGGATTCTTGTTAAACGAATAAAACGGGATTCAATAAATTTTGTTAAAAATGGAATATTAATTAATTTGGTTTGTAATTAATAATTTATTTAAATTGGTTTAGTTAATTAATTAAATAAGATTTTAGATGTAATTTAGAATTTATTATTTATTAATTAAATAAGTGATATTATGTGATTTTGAAAATAAATTAGATATTTATTAATTTGCAATAAAAAGGGTTTAATAAAATGGATTAATTATTAGTTTGTTAAAAAGAGTTATTTTGTGATTTTTGGACGAAAATTAGAGATTTAATAATTTGTTGATAAAAAGAAGAATATTTGTGAAATAAATAGAATAAAATATGTTTTATTTTGGAAAAGCTGTTTTTAATATTTTCCGGTTTATTTTAATTAACCGGATCGAGTCAGATTTAATTTAGAGAATTAAAATTTGTTTTATTAAAGAGTTTAGTAAATTAGAATTTGTGAGATCTATTAAAAATTAGAATTCTTTGATAATTAGTTTAAAAATGAGAATAATAAATATGGATTTAAATTGAATAAAAACGGATGTTTGAATTTTTCATTTTGAGTAAGCATTTAGATTTCCAGATATTAAAAATAGGATATATTCCCCAGATTTATTTCCCGTGTTCGAATAAATATTTATTTATCCCAGAATTGATTTCTGTTATTTATTCCGGAGATTTTATGAGATATTATATTATTATTAATTAGATTATCGGATCAGGAGTATTTTATTCTGAAGAATCGCTCACGTATTTCTGGTTGCCCTTTTTAGAAAATAATTCTCGAGACGTAGATCGACGCAAAGTTCACGGGTAGAGTATATATTTTAGCTTCATTCATTCGTACTTCGAGATCGAGGCAAGTTCGTTCTTACCCTAACTTTTGGAAACTGTGAATTTCTGTTCGTGTTATTTAATTCCTTAATTATTTTTGAGATATTATTTATTGAGATTATCTGTTGCTCTATATGATGCAATAATTTCTTTTGAGAATTATTTCTTGTTAAATATTATTATATTGTCAAGTTAGTTTATTTGAGAATTATAATCCCTATAAGCGTAGAAACAATTTAATTGATATCGGGTCGATCTCATTAATTCGAGACGACTATTATTTTATTCAGTGAAACTAATCTCATTCGTCCGAGATAGTTAAATTTATTCTTTCGATTGAATTTATTGTACAAATTCAATCGTTATTTATTGATTATCTTTCAGTTAGTTCCTCGTTTGAACTGACCGATAGGAGTTTAAAATTATAATTATTAGAGATTTTTATTCGTCGATCAAGTGAAAAACATTCTATTTAAACGTTCATCAATGTTGAGTATTATAAATATCGAGAAGTACTATTTGTTCAGTACGACTCCCAATTACTTCAATCTTGAGACTATTCTCATAAATTCGAGGTAGTTGATCTTATTATCAAGGTTTGGCATTTTGTTCATGTCAACTGATAAATTGTTATTGAGAATTTACATCAGTCCATTGTTCGGATTGGTGGTAAAATTGAGTCATACTGGCAGTCCGCCAGATTTGTAAATATTTTCTGAAAGAGTTATCTCAAGTTATCTGTACCCCAAATATTCGGGAATTCTGTATTCTACTGGTCAATTTTGGGCAAGAGGCCCTTTATAGAGAAAGAGAGACTCGTGTACCGTTTTACGGACCCGAGAATATTTAGGCATTCGTTGCCTTGGTTGAATTGATAACCATTATGATGCTAGCATTCATACATTTATATTATAGTTGATATCGTATTGTAGCCGTGATCGGGCGAAGTGCGGTGTCATCGGAGGCCGGTATTCTTGGTTGGTTAGTTGATCGCCCCACCGAGATACGGAGAGGTGGAAGACCAGTTCATTCTTAAATCATGAGTTATCAGAGTTATATCAAATGAGTCTTTTGAGTATTCTGTTTTGAGATGAGTTTGAGCCTTTTCGAGTATGATATTTTCAAGATGAATTTGAGCCAAATCTTATTGTGATTTTCAATATTAAAATTTTGAGTACTTTTTCGGTAAACCTTATTATATTTATATACCGAGCGAGAAGAGAACTTGCTGAGCACTATAGTTGCTCATTCTTGCTTTACAACATTTTGTTCAGCTGTCAAGACGGAAGGAGGCGAGACGTCCAGCCAGGGCTATAAAGGCAAGGGGAAAGCGCAAGGCTATGGCGTCAATAATTAGAAGATCCAGCTGGAATCTTTATATTTCTACTGTTGTGAACTTTGTAATATATTAAATCGAGATGTATCAAGTTGATTTGTATTATGCTGTGAAGACGATCTTGGATCTGCGGAGTGGGACATTTTATGCTCCGTTGTATTATATATTTTGCTTTGTTATTGTGTAACTTGTGCTACAGGATATTGAGACAATGTGACGACCCGGGTCCCCGGTCAGGGTGGATTTGGGGGCGTTACAGTTTTGGTATCAGAGCCATAGTTATATTTTTAGGAATCGTACGAGCCTTGGAGTATAACCGATGCGAGAATTTAGAGATATATTACGAACCTAGAACTATAACGCGACGTGAGAATTTAGAGATATGATACGATGTTGAAATTTTGGCACTAAGCGCCTTACGCCTTTATATATAGGCCTATCTAGTCGATTGAAACCTGACCGAGATTTTTCGTACTTTTGTAGATGTCTACTTCTAGACCAGCAGATTTCCGTTCTACCCGAGATAGATCTCCTACACCTTACCCGCATGGACCACTTAGCTCAGGTTCAGACAGTGACCCGTCTGAAGAGTTTATGCTGATGGTTAGTGACACGGAGGATTCTTCGGTTCAGATCCTTACACCTTCTCCTCCACATGTGATAGATTTAGTAGATTCTCCTGACCAGATCATTGAGATAGCCGATTCTCCTCTACCAGTGATTGATTTAGAGGCTCCTACCCCTGAGACATTCAGAGCTGAGACCCCAGTGCCCGAGATTACTGATCCAGTTGATGAGAGCCATCTTTCACCCGTCCGTATTGAGGTTGTACCTAGCTTGTCAGCTCCAGTATCCGGAGTTGATACACCTACTGGAGTAGCAGCTCTTGCTGAGTTGTTTACTTTACCTGTTCCAGTATATGCTTCGACGCCGACAGTCCCTACCGTGCCTGACTACATGTTTCCACCTGTCAGTGCCATGCCTGCTTGTGATACTACTCCATCTGCACCTACCATACCTGCACCTGCTCCTGCTCAGCCCACTGTGGTTGCTACTACTGTTGCTATGCCACCTGTTCCTTCTGAGCATCCTGATGTGGCCGGAGGGATGGTCCCTTGGCATGTCCACCATACACTGTTCCAGCATTACCGTTGGTTGTGGGGACGTTATGAGGAGATTTTTACTACTAGGGATAGCATTCTTCGGCTGTTGTCAGTTTCGGAACCTCTTGCCGTGCATCATGGAGGGAGTCTGTTGGTAAGAGACGTACCCATGGAGATTATGCACCAGATTGCCCTGACTGTTTTGACCGGGCTTCAGACTGACTTAGCCGCATTACCATCATCCAGCACTGGGCAGATCGATCAGACCAGAGTTGCCACCATGGTCTCAGACATTATCAAAGAGTTCCATAGGAGAGTGGGTGAGATGTTTCTTCAGTGATGACGTCGAGATAGACCCTTCTGTAGTAGGGTGCATATATTATGTTGATCCTTGTATTTTAGACCTGATTCCCAGCCTGTTGGGTAGTAACCTTTGTTATCTCTTTTAGACTAGTATGTTGGCTAGTTACTTTTACGATGTACTTATTATCAGCGACCAGTTTGTATTCAGTACCATGACCTGGACTTCACCAGTATGGAATCTTATCAGTATTATATTGTGATCTGCTATAGTACCGTTATCTCATTTTGTTTATTATAGATCTGTGTTATATTAGAATAGCATGTTAGAATAATTTCCATGTTACCCCTGAATTAGTTAACAATTTCTTTTCCGATACTACGACTTAAAAAGAATTTTCGAGAACCAGAGATTTATAATGATTGAATTTTTGAGAACCGCCATTTAAATTGAGATAAATCTTCACGAGTATCTAAAATCTTTTTATATCGAGAAATAAGAGTAACTACTTATAAGAGACAAGAGAGAGTTGTGATTGTGAGTATTGTGAGGAACCATAAATTTTGCCCGAGTAGATATTTATGAATACCAATTTCAATTGTGCCAGCAATGGTGTTTGAGAATTGCATATCCGAAATATAACATACCTTATTGTTTTCGCTCTTATAGAAAAAGATGCCACCAAAGAGAGGAAGACCCGCAAGAAATCCTCGTCCTCAACCCGAGGTGAATCCAGGGAATGAGGTTCCACCTCAGAACCAAGTTCCAAACCCGGCACCACAACTCGCTCGAGATCCCAACCAAGAAAATAACCCGATGAGTCTACTTATGAACTTTCTTATTCAGCATACCCAGAACCCTCAGCCTCAGCTATACCAAAATGTAGGAGGGAATCCGCCTCCAGCTCAACTGACCCAAACTACTGTGAGTTTCAAATCATTCAAATCCTTGAGTCCACCTGAGTTTAAAGGCACCACTAACCCAGTGGAAGCTAGAATCTGGTTACGTGAAATAGAGAAGACCTTTGAGATCGTAGGGGTAGAAGAAGAGAAGAAAACCATCTTTGCGGCCTACATGTTAAAAGGTGAAGCGAATTATTGGTGGGAATCGAAGAGAGCAATGGAAGGGAACGTAGTCATACCCTGGACCAGGTTCACACAGCTGTTTTTGGAGAAATATTTTCCTAAATACTTGGAGAGTCAAATGGAGGTCAAGTTTCTGGAACTCAAGCAAGGCAACATGACTGTAGCTGAATATGAAGCCAAGTTTTCTGAACTCTCTAGGTTTGTGCCTTACCATGTGGATACTGACGAAAAGAGAGATAAACGTTTTCAACTAGGGCTGAAGCCGTGGATCCAGAATCGAGTTGCGGTCCTGGAAATCACCAACTATGCTACTGTGGTTCAAAAAGCATCTATTGTGGAAAGTGGATCTGAGTTGTACTCAAAAGACAAGGATATGAAGAAAAGGAAGTTTCAGAATCGTGGAAATAATTTTGAAAGGAAGCCGGACGATCGGAATGGAAAGAGACCTTTTGTGAAGCGGGAAGACAGAAGCAATGATACAAAGAGAATTGAGAATCAAGACACTAGGGGAAACAATCAAAAGTCCAGACCCCCTTAGGCAGCCAATCTAATTCAAGGAAGGCCACCGCTACCCGAATGCAAAACGTGTGGAAGGAAGCACCCAGGACCATGTAATCTGGCCAGCATTGTTTGTTACAACTGCGGACAAAAAGGGCACTTTTCTTCTCACTGCAAGGATAAGGCCGTTACTTGTTTCAATTGCGGAAAGAAATGACATATTGCACGAGATTGCAAGTCACCACCAAAGGAGACAACTGCACCTAGACTCATGGCACCTCCCAGCAACAAGCCAACTGCTCGTACTTTCAACATGACGGTGAAGGATGCTATTGCTGATAGTGATGTGATTGCAGGTACGCTTTTAGTCAATTCTGTAGATGCATGTGTTTTGTTTGATTTGGGAGCAACAAAATCATTCATATCGGAGAATTTTAGGAATAAATTGGATATTCAGTCCATACCATTAGGGGAGACATTGATTATAGAAGTAGCAAATCAGGAAAAAGTCCCTGTAGATCAGATATGTCCAGATTGTGGAATCGAAATCCAAGGACAACGTTTCGAAGCAGACCTTATTTCTTTTAATTTAGGGGAGTTTGATATAATTCTGGGAATGGATTGGTTGACACGTTATGATGCTCAAATCAATTGTCGGCGTAAGTGGGTTAGTGTAAAGGGACCCAACGGCAAAAGAATACAATTCCGCGGAAGGAAACCTACTAGTAATTTTCTGACCATGATTCAAGCGAAGAAACTACTAAGGAGTGGGTGTCAAGCCTACTTAGCTTATGTGGTTGACAACGAGAAGCAAGCCCCTGCCATTGATGAAATCCCTGTAGTAAATCAATTCGAAGATGTTTTCCCTGAAGAGTTACCTGGATTGCCGCCCGACAGAGAAATAGAATTCAATATAGATCTTGCCCCGGGAACTGCACCAATTTCCAAAGCACCATACCGAATGGCTCCAGTTGAGATGAAGGAGTTGGCTACCCAACTGCAAGAATTACTTGACAAAGGCGTAATCAGACCAAGTGTATCCCCGTGGGGAGCTCCAGTGCTGTTCGTGAAAAAGAAGGACGGATCTATGCGACTATGTATTGATTATCGTGAGTTGAACAAGATGACCATCAAGAATAAGTACCCTCTACCTCGAATCGACGATCTGTTTGACCAACTTAAGGGAGCTAGATGTTTTTCAAAGATTGATTTGAGATCCGGTTATCATCAACTAAAGATCAAGCCTGAAGATATTCCTAAGACTGCCTTTAGGACCCGATATGGACATTACGAATTCTTAGTCATGTCTTTTGGATTGACGAATGCGCCAGCTGCTTTTATGGATTTGATGAATCGTGTGTTCAAGAGGTACTTGGACAAGTTCGTGATTGTATTTATTGATGACATCCTGATATACTCGAAGTCTCCTGAGGAACATGCTGAACACCTCCGTTTAGTTCTGGTAACGCTGCGGAAGGAAAAGTTATATGCGAAATTCTCAAAGTGTGAGTTCTGGCTAAAAGAAGTTCAATTTTTGGGACACATTGTAAGCGGCGAAGGGATTTCTGTAAACCCTGCAAATATAGAAGCCGTAGCAGAGTGGGAGAGACCCAAGACTCCAACCGAAGTTAGAAGTTTCCTTGGATTGGCTGGATACTATCGTAGATTCGTGAAGGATTTCTCAAAGATAGCAACGCCACTGACTCGACTTACCAGAAAGAGTGAAAAGTTCGAATGGACCCCCAAATGCGAAGATAGCTTTCAAGAATTGAAGAAGAGATTGACTACTGCCCCGGTGTTGACCTTACCCGATGAGAAAGGCGATTTCGTAATTTTCAGCGACGCTTCTCACAAGGGTTTAGGATGTGTTTTGATGCAACACGGAAAAGTAATAGCTTACGCCTCTCGACAACTGAAGGAGTATGAGTCCCGTTACCCTACTCACGATTTGGAACTTGCTGCTATTGTTTTCGCACTCAAGATTTGGAGACATTACCTTTACGGAGAGAAATGCGAGATTTACACGGATCACAAGAGCTTAAAGTATATATTCACGCATAAGGAATTAAACATGAGACAAAGAAGATGGTTGGAGTTGATCAAAGACTATGATTGCTCGATAAACTATCACCCAGGGAAGGCTAATGTTGTAACTGATGCATTAAGTAGAAAGGAGAGACTAAACCTGTTGACAACCTCAGAAGAATTGGTTAGAGAATTTGAGAAGATGGAATTAGAAGTCAAGGTCCCAGTCCAAAACAATGAAAGAGTTTACAGCATTCAGTTTCAACCAGAGTTACTCGAGAAGATTCGACGTTGTCAATAGCAAGTGATGGAAGAGAGAAGATCAGAGTTGACCGGAGAAGAATTTCTAAGTTCGAAAGATGAAAAGGGAATTAAGCGATTTGCATCGAGAATATGGATTCATAATGTTACAGAGTTGAAGGAAGAAATCATGAGCGAAGCGCATAACTCTAGATATTCCATTCACCCAGGGAGCACAAAGATGTATCAAGACATCAAGTTGAATTATTGGTGGCCCAACATGAAGAGGGAGATTGCAGAATGGGTAGGTAAGTGTTTGACATGTCAGAAAGTGAAGGCAGAACATCAACGACCAAGTGGACTTCTACAACCTTTAGAGATACCCGAGTGGAAATGGGAGCATATTACTATGGATTTTGTCGTAGGATTGCCCCGAACTAGAGCCAGCCACGATGCTATTTGGGTTATTGTCGACCGACTCACTAAATCTGCGAATTTTCTACCAATTAGTGATAAGTATTCCGTTGAGAGATTGGTGAACATATACCTGAAGGAGATTGTAGTTCGTCACGGAGTACCTGTTTCAATTGTATCTGATAGAGATGCCCGTTTTACTTCTCGGTTTTGGAAAAGTTTTCAAGAATGTCTTGGCACGAAGTTAAATCTGAGCACTGCTTATCATCCACAGACCGACGGACAAAGTGAAAGGACAATTCAAACAGTTGAAGATATGTTAAGAGCCTGTGCACTTGATTTTAAAGGAAGTTAGGATGAACATCTGCCCCTAGTCGAGTTTGCTTACAACAACAGTTACCATTCGAGCATATGTATGGCACCTTATGAAGCTTTGTACGGAAGGAAGTGTAAATCACCGTTATATTGGGATGAAGTAGGAGAAAGAAAGATACTAGGACCGGAATTACTTCAACAAACTAAGCAAGCAACCGAGGTTATTCGAAAAAGGTTAGTTGCAGCTCAAGACCGACAGAGGAAGTATGCAAATCAAAAGAGGAAAGACAAAGCATTTGAAGTGGGAGATAAGGTGATGTTGAAAGTTTCACCTTGGAAAGGAGTAATGAGATTCGGAAAGAAAGGCAAGTTAAGCCCCAGATATATAGGACCTTTTGAGATTTTTAAGAAGATAGGACCACTAGCTTATCAGTTAGCCCTACCCCCAGACCTTCAGCATATCCACGATGTGTTTCATGTTTCTGCATTAAGAGAGTACCATTCTGATTTCAGGCACGTTATAACCTACGAACCAGTGGAAATTCGTCCAGATTTGACCTACGAAGAAAAGCCAGTGGAGATCCTAGATTACAAAGTGCAAGAGTTAAGAACTAAGAAAGTGAATTTAGTGAAAGTACTTTGGAGAAACCACCAAGTTGAGGAAGCCACGTGGGAATTAGAAAACGAAATGCGGAATAAGTATCCTGAATTGTTTAGTGCATAGTTTTGATTCCGAGGACGGAATCCTATAAGGGGGGGAGACTGTAATAACCGTAAATCCTAGAATAAATATTTCCACTCGATATTTAATTCTTTATTTAAGAGCGATGCACTAATATATTTAATTAGCGCGTTTTTGTGAGATTTTAAGATTTTATTTATTTATAGGTGAATAAATATTATATTATATCTACTTATTTATATTTATTTGTATTTGTTAAAATTAGGAAATTTAGAAAAATTAGATTTTTATTTTGAGTCGAATTTATTTTCGGAAGCGGAATTAGAGCCTCGTTTTTATTGACCGGCATGGGAGGAATGGATTAAATATTATTAATGGTGGTTAATTTCAAAAGGGGACAACAATAATATCCACAAAACCCGGAGCTTGTTTTCAGGGCATTATTGTTTTGACTACACATTCTTGATGCTTAACATGTGTTAAACACGAAACAACCACACCCACCTCTATTTTTCTATTACAATACCTTAACTTTTGTCTCTTTTAAAACATAAAAACCGTGACTTTTATTTTTTACAACCAGCACACTTGTTTTTCTCTTTCATTTGGGAACCAAAACACTCTGCCTTATTACTCCTAACCGAACAAAACACATTACAACACAGCCCTTGTCTTTTCTTTTTACCCAAACTCTCTATCCAATTTATACATACACACGAACTACATAAACCAGGTAGTTGTTTTACTTTCTTTTTGTTTCTTCTCCTCCCGTAATCGTTTTCCTTGATTTGTTTTCTTCGTTTATTTTCTTTTCGAATTCGTTCCTTTAATTACTTGTTGAACTGCGGGGCTAGAGTAATTGGATGAGTTGAAAAGTCTTGGCTGATTGTGTTTGTGGTTCGTACGGTTGTCGGGGAAGGAAGAAACGACCACCACCGTTGCGGTGGTGGTGTTTGTGGTTGGTTTTGGTCTTGTTTCCGGTAGGCTAGAACGGTTATATTCGGAGTTGGGTTTGTAATTGTTATGGTGTTGTGGGTGTTGATGGAGAACGGTGGTTGGTGTGTGCCGGTGTCGTTCGAAGAAAGGGAGTGAAGAGATAAGGGAGGTGGGGGAGACGGGGAGATAGAGTAGGGAGAGACTTAAGGAGGATTTATGTTGCGGTGTTAGGGAGATTGTTAGTGGTGATTACGAACGGTGGTGTGTGCGAGAAGGGAGAGATGAAAGAGAGGGGGAGAGAGAGAGAGAGAGAGAGAGAGAGAGAGAGAGAGAGAGAGAGAGAGAGAGAGAGAGAGAGAGAGAGAGAGGGGGAGAGAGACTGGGAGAGAGTCGAAGAGAGAGATGCAGGGGAGGGAAAGAAACAGGTGGGGCCCACACGGTGGGACCCACACCGAGGTGTAATTGTTGTTAAATATATTAAAATATTAACGTAGATGTTCGGGTTTATAATCGGGATTCTTGTTAAACGAATAAAACGGGATTCAATAAATTTTGTTAAAAATGGAATATTAATTAATTTGGTTTGTAATTAATAATTTATTTAAATTGGTTTAGTTAATTAATTAAATAAGATTTTAGATGTAATTTAGAATTTATTATTTATTAATTAAATAATTGATATTATGTGATTTTGAAAATAAATTAGATATTTATTAATTTGCAATAAAAAGGGTTTAATAAAATGGATTAATTATTAGTTTGTTAAAAAGAGTTATTTTGTGATTTTTGGACGAAAATTAGAGATTTAATAATTTGTTGATAAAAAGAAGAATATTTGTGAAATAAATAGAATAAAATATGTTTTATTTTGGAAAAGCTGTTTTTAATATTTTCCGGTTTATTTTAATTAACCGGATCGAGTCAGATTTAATTTAGAGATTTAAAATTTGTTTTATTAAAGAGTTTAGTAAATTAGAATTTGTGAGATCTCTTAAAAATTAGAATTCTTTGATAATTAGTTTAAAAATGAGAATAATAAATATGGATTTAAATTGAATAAAAACGGATGTTTGAATTTTTCATTTTGAGTAAGCATTTAAATTTCCAGATATTAAAAATAGGATATATTCCCCAGATTTATTTCCCGTGTTCGAATAAATATTTATTTATCCCAGAATTGATTTCTGTTATTTATTCCGGAGATTTTATGAGATATTATATTATTATTAATTAGATTATCGGATCAGGAGTATTTTATTCTGAAGAATCGCTCACGTATTTCTGGTTGCCCTTTTTAGAAAATAATTCTCGAGACGTAGATCGACGCAAAGTTCACGGGTAGAGTATATATTTTAGCTTCATTCATTCGTACTTCGAGATCGAGGCAAGTTCGTTCTTACCCTAACTTTTGGAAACTGTGAATTTCTGTTCGTGTTATTTAATTCCTTAATTATTTTTGAGATATTATTTATTGAAATTATCTGCTGCTCTATATGATGCAATAATTTCTTTTGAGAATTATTTCTTGTTAAATATTATTATATTGTCAAGTTAGTTTATTTGAGAATTATAATCCCTATAAGCGTAGAAACAATTTAATTGATATCGGGTCGATCTCATTAATTCGAGACGACTATTATTTTATTCAGTGAAACTAATCTCATTCGTCCGAGATAGTTAAATTTATTCTTTCGATTGAATTTATTGTATAAATTCAATCGTTATTTATTGATTATCTTTAAGTTAGTTCCTCGTTTGAACTGACCGATAGGAGTTTAAAATTATAATTATTAGAGATTTTTATTCGTCGATCAAGTGAAAAACATTCTATTTAAATGTTCATCAATGTTGAGTATTATAAATATCGAGAAGTACTATTTGTTCAGTACGACTCCCAATTACTTCAATCTTGAGACTATTCTCATAAATTCGAGGTAGTTGATCTTATTATCAAGGTTTGGCATTTTGTTCATGTCAACCGATAAATTATTATTGAGAATTTACATCAGTCCATTGTTCGGATTGGTGGTAAAATTGAGTCATACTGGCAGTCCGCCAGATTTGTAAATATTTTCTGAAAGAGTTATCTCAAGTTATCTGTACCCCAAATATTCGGGAATTCTGTATTCTACTGGTCAATTTTGGGCAAGAGGCCCTTTATAGAGAAAGAGAGACTCGTGTACCGTTTTACGGACCCGAGAATATTTAGGCATTCGTTGCCTTGGTTGAATTGATAACCATTATGATGCTAGCATTCATACATTTATATTATAGTTGATATCGTATTGTAGCCGTGATCGGGCGAAGTGCGGTGTCATCGGAGGCCGGTATTCTTGGTTGGTTAGTTGATCGCCCCACCGAGATACGGAGAGGTGGAAGACCAGTTCATTCTTAAATCATGAGTTATCAGAGTTATATCAAATGAGTCTTTTGAGTATTCTGTTTTGAGATGAGTTTGAGCCTTTTCGAGTATGATATTTTCAAGATGAATTTGAGCCAAATCTTATTGTGATTTTCAATATTAAAATTTTGAGTACTTTTTCGGTAAACCTTATTATATTTATATACCGAGCGAGAAGAGAACTTGCTGAGCACTATAGTTGCTCATTCTTGCTTTACAACATTTTGTTCAGCTGTCAAGACGGAAGGAGGCGAGACGTCCAGCCAGGGCTATAAAGGCAAGGGGAAAGCGCAAGGCTATGGCGTCAATAATTAGAAGATCCAGCTGGAATCTTTATATTTCTACTGTTGTGAACTTTGTAATATATTAAATCGAGATGTATCAAGTTGATTTGTATTATGCTGTGAAGACGATCTTGGATCTGCGGAGTGGGACATTTTATGCTTCGTTGTATTATATATTTTGCTTTGTTATTGTGTAACTTGTGCTACAGGATATTGAGACAATGTGACGACCCGGGTCCCCGGTCAGGGTGGATTTGGGGGCGTTACATATATGTTATTAATTTACATATCAAATAGTTGTTAAAAAGTTGATATATATAAGATTTTGCACGTTCAATTCAATATTTATGCTCTATCTTAAATTCTTAAAATTGATTTGCATGATTTTATAGCCCACTCGAAATTAAGAAAATAATTTTTAATTTAGTGATTGTTAATTAAAACTACGTAAAAGCAAAAGATAGAAGAAATTGATGATTTTCACGTTAAAAGTTCTATTCGATTTATAAAATCTACTTATATATCATTTTGATTATCAAAATACCCTTCTTATTATTTGAATATAGTTCTACTAACAACCATATACGATTTTAATAATAAGTGTAAAAATGATTTTGTCCAAAATTTTAATAGTTGGTAGTCTGATGTCAATACGACAAAATAAATAATAATCGTTAGATTATAAAATAAATAGATGAAAAATGTTTGATCTAGCATAAAGCATATTTTTTTAACATGTAAACTAAAAAGTGTATTTATATTGAAATAAAAAAAGTGTATGTTAATGATTTAAATTATATATTATTTGATTTTCTACATTGAATAGGATTATCAATGTAGGTCTTCTACACTGAATATGATTAATATAATAATTCGTAATTATATTTCTCTTTAGATTCTGAATGTTTCAAGTTTGATAATAAATGTTAAATCATCAATAAATTAAAGATAATTTTAAGAGTTTCACGTGGGCTGTAAAATCATCAAAATCTGATTTCTAGATCTTGATATAGAGTCCAAATATTAAATATAAACTTTTTTTTAAATATTAATAAAAATTAAATTAAATTCAATTATATCCTTTCTTGTTTATATCTTTTCATATTATAATTTCCTTTTATAAAATTCAATTTAATGCAATTTTTTTAATTATATGTCTTTTAAATTATAATTTTCTTTTTAATATGATAAAAGTTTGATCATCTATTTTTAAAAATATTAAATTCGACGGCTGAAATTTTTTTGGTGGTACACAAAAATTATGTATAAGATCAATTTACACTTTTTATATATAAGGATATAATATCCGTTTAAGATTATAATTTTCTTTTTAAAATTCAGTTCTAAGACAATAGTTAAAATTCAGTTCTGAGACAATAGTTTTAATTATATCTTTATATGATTGAGATCCCTTTTATGTTTATTATATATAATATAAGGATATAATAAGGATATAAAAAATTATCGAATTAGGTATGAATCAAATTCGAGTCGAAAACTCGTAAAATTTAGATTAATTCGATAAATTCATTGAATATTTTATTTTGTTGGAACTTGCACTCAATTTCTTTTTGAATCAAGTTTAAATATCAGTTCCATTTATTTATAAATTTTTATATGTTATGGATATGTGATCCTTACATTTATATTTTAATTTCGAACCAATTTTATACAATTTTTGAAATTTTGTGTAGTCCAGGTGCCCTATGATAAATTTGTAATAGTACATAGATATATTAATAAGGTACCAAAACTTAATAATGAAGGGTAATTTAATAAGGGTAATTTAATAAAATCACTTAGTACCAAAAAACTAGTACCAAAATTTTCAATGTTTCGGAATTTATATAATAGTATAGAATACTATTATATAAAAGCCGAAATAGGTATATATTAACTTAGTACCAAAAAATAGGTGCCAAAATCGGATATATATTAATGATTGTAATATTAGTAGGTGTTTATAAAAGATAATATATTTAATTAAAAGTAAATGTGAAAAAAGGCAATCGACTAGTTACCATTAATTATATTATGTTATTATTCATTTTAGGTGTTTTAATAGTACAGATATCATATATATTTTTCTTTATAATGAAGGGTAAATAAGTAAATTCGCTTAATACAAAAAAATAGGTACCGAAACTTTCGATGTTTCGGAATTTATATAATAGTATAGATTTATATTACTAGCTTAAAGCCCGTGCGATGCACAGATTTTTTTTATTTTAATATTATATAAATTTTTTCATTTATTTAAATTAATTTTTTAAAAGATGAATTTTGGAGGCTTACATTATTATATGAGATGATTTGATAATAATTATACAAATGTTATCCGTGATATTTGTAGAAATGGAAGGATTTTAGTTAGAAAATATAGAAAAGATGTTAGGTTTTAGTTAAAAAAAGGTAATCGATGAATTATTGGTAATTATACAATTATTATTTTTATTAAATAGAGTGCAGGTGATATGATTAAAAAAAAGATAGGATTTAGCTAGAGAAAATTAAAAAGGAAACATGTTATAGGTGAAAAAATAATTGATTAGTTTATAGCAATTATAATTTAATTACCTTATTTACTAAATACAATTGCACGAAATATTTTTAGAAAATGAGAAATTGAAAAGAAAAAAGGTGTCGTGAAAGGTAAGAGAGATGTTAATTAGAGAAAAAAGAAAAGGGAACGTGTTTTGGGTGAAAAAGGTAATTGATTAGTTAATAGTAATTATAATATAATTATGTTATTTTATTAAACAAAACTGCTCGTACTATTTTAAAAAAAAAAAGAGATATTTTAGTTAAATAAAATGTGAAAGATATTCTATTTTACTTGAAAAAGGAAATTTTTTTGTTATTGAAAAATAGAAAAGGTAATATGTCTAACTTGAAAAAGGAAATTGATTAATAAAGGAGAAATTTTAGTTAGATAAAATATAAAGGGATATTATATTTTATCTGAAAAAGGAAATTATTTAGTTTTTGAAAAAGAGAAAAGATAATATGTTTAACCTCAAGAAGGAAATTTATTAGTTAGTATAAAAGGTAATATGTCTAACCTGAAAAAGGAAATTGATTAATAAAGGAGAAATTTTAGTTAGATAAAATATGAAAGGATATTGTATTTTAGGAAATTAGTTAGTTATATTATATTTTATCAGAAAAAGGAAATTATTTAGTTTTTGGAAAAAAGAAAAGATAATATGTTTAACCTGAAAAAGGAAATTGATTATTTAAAAATTGATTAGTCAGTAGAAAAGGTAATATGTCTAACCTGAAAAAGGAAATTGATTAATAAAGTAGAAGTTTTAGTTAGATAAAATATAAAAGGATATTGTATTTTAGGAAATTAGTTAGTTCTTGAAAAATTGAAAGAATAATATGTTTAAACTCAAGAAGAATATTAATTAGTTAATAGATCTGTAATTAAGTAAGGGTAAATAAGTAAAATCAATAGGTATCGTACCGACCGACTAACCAAACTTTTAATGTTTCGGCTTTTATATAATAGTACTAGCTTAAAGCCCGTGCGATGCACGGATTTTTTTATTTTAATATTATATAAATTTTTTCATTTATTTAAATTACTTTTTTAAAAGATGAATTTTGGAGGCTTACATTATTATATCAGATGATTTGATAATAATTATACAAATGTTATCCGTGATATTTCTAGAAATGGAAGGATTTTGGTTAGAAAATATAGAAAAGGTAATAGATTTTAGTTGAAAAAAGGTAATGGATTAATTATTGGTAATTATAAAATTATTACTTTTATTAAATAGAATGCATGTGATATGATTAGAAAAAGATAGGATTTAGTTAGAGAAAATTAAAAAGGAAACATGTTATAGGTGAAAAATATAATTGATTAGTTTATAGCAATTATAATTTAATTACCTTATTTACTAAATACAATTGTACGAAATATTTTTCGAAAAGGTGAAATTAATATTGTCCGTGATATATCTATTAAAAGAAGGATTTTAGTTAAAAAAATATAGGAAAGATGATACGTTTTAGTTGAAAAAGGTAATCGGTTAATTATTAATATTAAAATATTATTAGTTTATTTTATTAAATAAAACCTCCCTTGATTGGAAAAAGAGAGATTTTAGTTAGAGAAAATAGAAAGGTAATGTAAAAATTAAAAAAAATGACATGATTTATGTTAAAAAGGTAATTGATTAGCTTATATAATTATAATTTAATTATGTCATTTTACTAAATAAAATTGCTCATAGTTTTTAGAAAATGAGAAGTTAATGTTGTCCGTGATATTTCTAGAAAAAAAGGGAGTTTAATTAGAAAAAATAGAAAATATGATACATTTTAGCTGAAAATGTAATCGGTTAATTATTAGTATTTTATTTTATTAAATAAAAACAACTGTTATATAATTGGAAAAAAAAGAGATTTTAATAAGAGAAAAGAAAAAAGGTACCGCGTTTTGGTTGAAAAAGGTAACCGTTCATGATATAATTGGAAAAAGAGAGATGTTAATTAGAGAAAAAAGAAAAGGTAACGTGTTTTGGGTGAAAAAAGTAATTGATTAGTTAATAGTAATTATAATATAATTACGTTATTTTATTAAACAAAACTGCTCGTACTATTTTTAAAAAAAGAGATATTTTAGTTAAATAAAATGTGAAAGATATTCTATTTTACTTGAAAAAGAAAATTGTTTAGTTATTGAAAAATAGAAAAGATAATATGTCTAACTTGAAAAAGGAAATTAATTAATAAAGGAGAAATTTTAGTTAGATAAAATATATAGGGATATTATATTTTATCAGAAAAAAGAAATTGTTTGGTTTTTGAAAAAGAGAAAAGATAATATGTTTAACCTCACGAAGGAAATTTATTAGTTAGTAGAAAAGATAATATGTCTAACCTGAAAAAGGAAATTGATTAATAAAGGAGAAATTTTAGTTAGATAAAATATAAAAGGATATTGTATTTTAGGAAATTAGTTAGTTAGATAAAATATAAAGGGATATTATAGTTTATCATAAAAAGGAAATTATTTAGTTTTTGAAAAAGAGAAAAGATAATATGTTTAACCTCAAGAAGGAAATTGATTAGTTAGAAACTGATTAATTAGTAGAAAATGTAATATGTCTAACCTGAAAAAGGAAATTGATTAATAAAGTAGAAATTTTAGTTACATAAAATATAAAAGGATATTATATTTTAGGAAATTAGTTAGTTCTTGAAAAATAGAAAAGATAATATGTTTAAACTCAAGAAGGAAATTGATTAGTTAGTTTATCTGTAATTAAGTAAGGGAATTTATTAGTTAGTAGAAAAGGTAATATGTCTAACCTGAAAAAGGAAATTGATTAATAAAGGAGTAATTTTAGTTAGATAAAATATAAAAGGATATTGTATTTTAGGAAATTAGTTAGTTAGATAAAATATAAAGGGATATTATATTTTATCATAAAAAGAAAATTATTTAGTTTTTGAAAAAGAGAAAAGATAATATGTTTAACCTCAAGAAGAAAATTGATTAGTTAGAAATTGATTGGTTAGTAGAAAAGGTAATATGTCTAACCTAAAAAGGAAAACTGATTAATAAAGTAGAAAATTTAGTTAGATAAAATATAAAAGAATATTATATTTTAGGAAATTAGTTAGTTCTTGAAAAATAGAAAAGATAATATGTTTAAACTCAAGAAGGAAATTAATTATTTAGTTTATCTGTAATTAAGTAAGGGAATTTATTAGTTAGTAGAAAAGGTAATATGTCTAATCTGAAAAAGGAAATTGATTAATAAAGGAGAAATTTTAGTTAGATAAAATATAAAAGAATATTGTATTTTAGGAAATTTGTTAGTTAGATAAAATATAAAGGGATATTATATTTTATCATAAAAAGGAAATTATTTAGTTTTTGAAAAAGAGAAAAGATAATATGTTTAACCTCAAGAAGGAAATTGATTAGTTAGAAATTGATTAGTTAGTAGAAAAGGTAATATGTCTAACCTGAAAAAGAAAATTGATTAATAAAGTAGAAATTTTAGTTAAATAAAATATAAAAGGATATTATATTTTAGGAAATTAGTTGGTTATTGAAAAATAGAAAAGATAATGGGGGTGTTTGGAGGAACTTTTTTCCAGAATAAGTCAACTTATTTTAAGATAATGGGGGTGTTAGAAATTCATAACTTTCCAACTTATTTTCCAACTTATTTTTGCAACTTATTGAATCTCAAACATACATTAAATATTTGTATAAATTTTTTTATTAAAATATAAAATTTTTAGCCGAAAATAAGTCCATAAGTCCTAAAAAAAAGGTACGCCAAACAGGCCCAATATGTTTAAACTCAATAGGGAAATTGATTAGTTAGTTTATCTATAATTAAGTAAGGGTCAACAGTACCGACTTACCGACCGACTAACCAAACTTTTAATGTTTCGGTTTTTATATAATAGTATAGATAGATAACAATTGGTGAGCATCCGTTAAAAAGTACATATAATAAAAAATAAGGGAACATAAAAAATCGAACAAAATTAATTGAATATCTCAATTTAAGTAGAATACGACTCATAATGAATTTATGCATTACACGTGTTCTTACTAGTAAATAAAAATACATAAAAACACGTTATGGATCTATTTTACACATCATAAATAAAAGATGATTTTACAGGAAGATTAAAATGGATAACTTCCTCTTATACTGTTTAAAGTAATCGTCATGTGTTTAGCAATATATAATTGTTTATTACAATTTTTTGAAGAGTAGTGCTAGAGTTATTAAATTAGGTATCAAAATTTGTTACCAAATGACATATCACTAATTATTTGGCATTTTGAGATGTTTTAATTGGATGACCCTGACGGGCTCATTACAATTATAACCAATTAAAATAATGACATGTCATTTGATAACAATTTTTGCTACCCAATTTGGTACCTCTAGCATTTTTCTTTTTTGAAAATTGATTATTGTTATTATGTATTCCGTTTTATTCAAATTGTCTTATTTAATTTTCATTAATCAAATTGACCTATTTTTTAATTTAAAGCACATACATCTTAAATTAATTAAAAATAGGATACAATTTAGTTTTTATTTTAATTTAGTTTCCGTAGGACACCATGCATAGCAAAAAAATGGGCCCTACCAATCGAGAAATCTTGTACAATGACACATTTGGGACATGTCACAAATGTAAATTTGTAAATTGCGCTAGTACTGCTAGTACTAGCGCATCGACTTTATCATGGTTTGTAAGTGTTGGTAGTACCAGTTTAAAAGATGTACCAGTTTCGGTTCAAAGGGCGTTAGAATGCCGTCTCTTTGATCCATCGTATTCAATAGATGTACCAGTTTCGGTTCACACGATATCCTTCAATAAATTAGGCTTTCCAGTTCGTTATTGGAACCCTATCAGGACTTTTTGCAAACAAGGCTGGCTATTTATCTCCGTTAATTTTACTGAGATGACAGGATTATCCAAATCTCGTATACACTTCATATTATTCTCTCCTTTAACCAGAAAGCTGAAGCAACTTCCTTCGTTATTAACCGCTTCAAGTTATTTCGAACAAACGTTTTCTTCCGACCCAGAGTCTGCGGATTGTGTGTTCTTACTCTTGGATGCAATTAATTTTGATAGTTTCACTGTCACAACGTGTCGCAAAGGTGATACACAATGGACTGTAAGAAAATTTGAAGGACCTTTAGGTTATTCCTGGCCTACGTATACTAGGGGATTGTTTTACATAATTTCACCCTATGGACGAGTCGTATCTTATAATGTTATTGAGGGGAAAATTAAGTATGAGGGTTACGATAGGGATCACGATTTTGGGGAATATACACAAAGGAGGTACAAAGTGTTTACAAGAAACGGAGAGCTCATGTACAGTTATCGATGCAATAATGGTACAAAAAGGTTTGATTGGTCTAAAAAGGTTTGGATTCCTGTGAGCAGCTTGACAGATCCACCAGCTGCTAGTGACAAAGTTACTCGGGTTGAAGACATAGTGTTTTTTGGTTCAAAATGCCTGTGCTCCTCGGAGAGTTCTAGTTTAGCTGATCATCTTATGTTTAAACCACAAGAATATGTGTTTGATTCAGGGAGAATTAAACAGGGTGGAACCAATTCATTCTTTTGGTTAGAACCTCCTCTCCTTGACTGAAACAAAAACCTTTGAATGCACACCACTCAGGTCACTTGGATACCGAAACTTCTGCTATACAAAGCTAGGTTGTTTTTTTCCACACTTATTTTATAAGCTAATTCTTCTTACTTTCTTTAAAGTGGTTGATTGTAAATCCTAGTTCCTTGCTAATAAATTATGTGGTTGATTGCAAATCCTAGTTCCTTGCTAATAAATTATGTGTTGAATGGAGTTTTATTAAACAAGAAAAAGAAGGTTTTTTACTATCCAGTTTATTTTCTTTTGACATAACAGAGCTGGAAAACCAGCTCCTAGTTCAATTCATTATCTCAGAAGAGTGTCAACATCAAAAAAGTAAATTTATCTCTTAAACCCGAGGTTTAATTGTTCAAACACAATTGCAACATGACATGAGGTAATCAATGTTATTGATCATATGATTTCCTTTCAGTGCAATTTATTTAGGCAAGTTTTTGTGTCTGCTTAAGCCAGAATGTTTCACTGTTAGTTTTACATAAGTATTATCTTTTAACATATTTCTCATTTGCACAAATGTATCATTTAAAACTATGTGGCATCCGAAGTAGGATGCTACTGAAGCCCCCAGCTGAGCCTAAATATGTGATAGTCATCGACTGGATTGTAGTACATTCTAATGTAAATATGCCTGTATTTGTAATCTGAGCAGAGAGAACATAACATATATCATCTTCTGCTGCTTGATTATATTTCTATCCAATTGTCTAGTGAAGAAGAGTTCACCCCTGTGTCTGATCCATGTGCAATATATAATTCTTTGTTAAGAAGTAACTTTCTTATACGGCCAGTTCTCTCTAAGTTCCCTAAGGTATTCAAAAATATTTTGAGATTAATTATGTTAAAATATTTTCCTTTACAAAAGAATAGGAAGAAAAGGTTAATCTTTTTAAAGGTCTCAAATTCGTTTTCCGCCCTAGGCCTCGGTGATCCATGAGCTGGCTTGTGTATATAAATGTCGAAACAGACTTGTGTACATATATCCTTCTGTGTTGATTTAGACCAGGCACTTCTGCTTCCTTAGCAGCAGTGATAGCAGAGTGACCTATCCCAACTGTGAAGTCTACAATTTTAATTGGCAATTTTCTTTTGCCAATTGATTTTAAGAAATTTATAAATTTTAGTTATCAAATCATTCATAATTAACAATTGCATCACATTAGTTTTAGGTATTTAAAAATTAAAAAATGTGAGTTATATTAGGGGGTTTTGGTTGACCAACTTTAGACTTTAAACCATTTAAATATATGACTAGTCCAAAAACATAAATATTTAAACATACACAAAAAATAATTGAAATTATGTTAAAAAGATGAGAGCTCTAAAGATATGATATATATTATATATAAAAAATAACATAATTAACATTCAAATTAAATCAAAAAAGATATTAATTTTTAAATCATAAATATTACAAAACTACAATAATTGTTTATAATGATCAATTAGACTATAACTCGATTATAAATTATGGTACATATGAATTTTTATATAATATGACAAATTGATCAATATAAAATATAATGGTTGAGTTATAACATGTACTTAGATCAATATATGATAAAATCAAAAAAAATTAATTTTATATTTCATATACATACATGAGTCATTAAGGTCATTTTATCATATTTAACATCGACTGAAATATTCAGACAAAATAAAAATTGAGTTAAAAAATAATTCAATATATAATGTAAAAAATTGGTTTGCAAAATTACAAAATAACTATAAAAATATTAGATAAATTGAAATCTTATCGTTTATCATATTTTTAATTTCAAAATTATTTGAATATATATATATATATATATATATATATATATATATATATTTGTGTGTGT
Source organism: Saposhnikovia divaricata (assembly GCA_036435485.1). Lineage (NCBI taxonomy): Eukaryota > Viridiplantae > Streptophyta > Magnoliopsida > Apiales > Apiaceae > Saposhnikovia > Saposhnikovia divaricata. The sequence goes on from CM071599.1 coordinate 215,191,557, forward strand.
ATAGTTTTGGACGAGAAATTAGTTCAATGTCCGTGCCTTGCACAGGCTTTTACGCTAGTTATATTTAACTAGTTAATAACCCGTGCAATGCACGGTTCTTTTTCTAATATTTGTTATATTATTTTTTTTTATTATTTATTTGTTATTAGTTTACATATCAAATTGTTGTTATGAAATTGATTTATATCTAAAATTTTACACGTTCAATTTATTATATGTTTTATCTTGAATTCTTAAATCTTGATTTAGATGATTTTACAGCCTACGTGAAATTAACAAAATAATCTTTAATTAAGTGATGATTTAACAATTTTCACAAATTAAAACTATCAAGAAACAAAAGAAAGATGAAATTGATGATTTTTTATTTTGAAAATTCTATTCTATTTAGGAAATCTACTTATATTTTGTTTTGATTATCAAAATAACCTTCTTATTATTTGAAAATAGTTGTATTAACAACCAAATACAGTTTTAATAATAAGTGCAGGAGGGATTTTGTTCAAAATTTTGGTAGTTGGTAGTGTCCTCAGTACGATAAAATAAATAAAAACTGTTAGATCTTAAAAGGTTGGATCTAGCATAAAAAATATTTAATATTTTAACATGTATACTAAAAAGTGTATTTATATTGAAATACGAAAAAATGCTTGTCAATGATTTAAATCATATATAATTAGGTTTTCTATATTGAATAGATTATTAATGTAGGTATTCAACATTAAATATGATTAATGTAAAAATTCGTAATTATATTTTTCTCTTGAGATTCTGAGTGTTTTCATCTGGATCATAATTTTTAAATCATCACTAAATTAAAGATAATTTTATGAGTTTCGAGTGCACTATAAAATCATCCAAATCTGATATCTATATCTCGAGATAGAGCCTAAATAGTAAATGTGAAGCTTTTTTAATATTAATAAATAAATAAATAAAATTCAGTTCGAATACAATCTTTTATATCCTTTTCAGATTATAACTTCTTTTTAAAATTCAATTATAATACAACCTTTTTAATTATATCTTTTTAAGATTATAATTTTCCTTTTAATATGATATAATCTTGATCGTCTATTTTTAAAAATATTATATTCGACGGTTGAAATTATCTTGGCGGTACAGTAACCAAACCAAAGTGACCAAACCAAAATTATGGATAAGATCTCTCTTACGTTTATTATATATAAAGGATATGATAGGTGTTTCTTAGTAGATTTAGAACTCGATGTATAAAAGTTATGTTTATATAATATATTGTCGTTGGTGAGAATCGAACCTTTGACCTATGGTAGTACTTTTTTATTATCCCTCTTACTCTTATTATACAATATACTAGCTTATAGCCCGTGCAATGCACGGTTCTTTTTTAAAAAATTATTTTCATCTTTCTAAATTAATTCAATTTTATACCTTCGTTTTATTATTATATATTGAAATAATAAAGATTGTTAGATCTTAAGATAGATAAATGAAAATTATGGAATCTAATATTTAAAATTGTATTTGGTTGTTAGGAGGACCTATTAAAATATTAAAACCAATATTTTGAAATTTTAAACCAAAATAAAATGATTTCATAAATCTAATAGGTATCTCAACATAATTATTCGTCACTTTTTTCTCTTTTTAGTTTCAGGTCTATGCCATTGTTGTGGAATAAAAACTAGGGTTTGTGTGTAATTAATGTTTGGGCTGATGAGCTTCGAGCTTTAATGACTGTTTCCGCGTTTCGAGACTGATCGGTCCTCGCAGAGTGCCTACGTATCTCGTTATTGAGAATCAAGCCAAAACGTAGTTCTGAGAATGAGGGGTCAGGCCCTTTATATAGGCTGAGAAGCCTAAGAATCGTAGTAGGGTTAGGTGCTTGACGGACAAGTTGCCGCCTTAAAGAAAGTTCTAGATCCTATTATGTAGGAGTCAGTTTCCATGTTGAAGTATATGCCTTGGAGGCTAAGTCATGCAAGAGTAATATCCTTATTTGACTCTTATTTGGTGAGTTGTTTATTACCCTTAATATTAATTAAGAAATTAATATCAAAAATAAGGTTTGGACCCATCTAGTGGGCCCTACGTTTGGACCATACTGTGTCTAATTAATGCCACATTAAATGTGTCTTTAGGACTTATTTTTAGCTCATATCATTTGTCCCCCAACTTTTAGGAAAACTGATCACGTTTTCCTTCTAGTTTTAACTGCCTTATTCGAGACTTGGGTCAGGGTTCGTCTTTGTATACTAGTATTTCATGAATATCGTCTTGATGTAAAGCGTGGAGCGACCGACGCGTTTACGACGATGTGAAACGACACTAAACAGCGATAATCAGCCTTAAACGACGTTTAAACGATGTTAAACGACGTTAAACGGCATAAAACGGCACTAAATGACGCTAATCTCAATTTCAGCTCCCACTTGGTTATCACGTTCAAAACAACCTCAATATTAATCTTGATCATCAAGAAGGAGAAATGAAAATTTGAAATCTCGACTCGATGACAAGCACCAGTCGGCCGAACCAAACCCTCGACTCGATGATCAATGTCAGTCGGCCAAGGGACTCCATTTCACCTCAGTCGGCTAGCTTCCAATCGGCTGGAGCTCCCTTCAAGGCCCGGTCGGCCGGTTGTCGGTCGGCTGCGGCTTCCGGGGGTGCCATGGTCGACTGGCTTCCAGTCGGCTGGGGTTCCATCGAGGCCCGGTCGGCTGCGGCTTCCGGGGGTGCCTCGGTCGGCTGGCTTCCAGTCGGCTAGGGTTCCTTCGAAGCCTCGATCGGTCGGCTAGGGTGTTTCACTCGCCTCGGTCGGCCGACTCACGGTCAGCAAACTTGAATACCGACCTTAATCATCAATATTGAATCTCGACATCAATATTCACAGATCGACTTTCATTACTTGAAAATCAACAACTTGGCCATTCATGACTTTGTTTAAGGCTTTACTTAGTACCATGATTAGCATCACTAATCCCGCTTTTAGGACTAATCTCCCAATTAAGCTTTTCTTAAGCGTGCTTAGCTTTCAAAGCTCAACTGACTACTCTGGTATGATGTCTTGTCGGATATTCATTTAAATTCTCCGTTTCTTTTTCAGGATTTCACGAGTTATAACGATTCTTTCCATCTATAACAGATAGTTTTTGTTCCTTTTTCATATATAATCGATACTTGACCTGTAAATGCGAACCGAGCTGTATTTCAACCTGAAGTAGCAGGTCATCCTTTCCTTATAAAAGGAGGGGAGTATCCTTCATTTTTCTTCACTTCTTCATTTCTCAAACTTTTCTCAAGTCTTTAAGCTCTCTAGCTCTTTATTTCTCTAGCTTCAAGTTCAACTTCAAGTTCAAGTTCGAGTTCAATCATGGCTGACAAACACGCACCTGCTCCCCAAATCTCCATGGAGGAATCCTTCAGGAAGAGGAGCATGGCGAGAACCATGAAAGGTAAACTAAAACTCATGCCTCCTAAATATATTGAGCGTCGATTCGAGTCTACAATTAGATTTGTTAAACACTATGGGAGAGTCATTCCCTAATAGTTCAAATTTAGATGCCTTTAATAGTCCTTCCAAGTTCAAAAGAAAGTATTTAGAGATGATTGAAAGCACGTATAGCTTTCAAAGTGTGATCAGAGTTTGCCTTCCAAGCCCAGGGGATAGAACTTGCAATTGGCATTCTGAAAGGATCTGTGTTTACAAAGGTGCCTTAGAAGTGGGGTTGAGGTTCCCAGTCCACCCATTTATTATCAGGTTCTTAGCGGAGCTCCAAGTCCATCCTTTCCAGCTATACCCCAATTCATGGAGGTTCCTCATTATTTTCATGTTAAGATGCCGGAATTTGGAGATCCCTTGGAGCACGACCATGTTTAGGAGCATCTTCTTGGTGAAAAACTCTGCTGAGTCTAAGTTAAGGCGGATTAGCTTCCAGCTTCAAAGTAATCTTCCACACATAGTAAACTCTTTCTCTTTTCCTAGCTCCCACCATTTCTGGGATAGAGAGTTTGTTGTTTTGGAATGGGAAGGTGGTAACTGGGGTCAGTTTTTCATCAAGAGGTTCGGATTTATGGAGGACAGTTCACATTTTATATGTGACCTCGACCAAAAAGAATTACTTGACCGAGATAGGCTGCTTGCTGATGACGGTCGCACTCATTACAGAACTATTCTAACCAAGAAGAAACTTATTGAAGCTGGCTTAAGCTTTCTTTCTTTTGAGGGTAATTTTTCTTTCGTTGTATCATTGTGAACTATGTTAGTTCTTATTCCGATATTTTTCTCCTTCATCTTTCAGCTGCTGAGGAGTTGGACAGTCGTCCCGAGAATCAGCCAACTGTTACCAGACGAATGATAAATAAAGCGGAAAAGCAACTGAATCCTACTGGTCGAAAGGTTCCTCAATTCTTAGAGGGATGTTCCCAAGGAGGAAAGAGGTCCTGGAATGCTGCTGAAGGTACAAGAGTCCCCTTCACTCCGAATTAGGGTATTTGTGAGCAGGACTCTATCTTGGGGAGTCCGGCCTTAGCCTTGGCCTGGTCCAGGCTCTCTATTACCGCTCCTGATCTCCTGACTACAACTACGGGGGATAAGATCGACGAATCTGAGCGCCTTGGGGCTCAGGCTCTGTATCAGGTACCAAATTATACATTCAATGTTTTTGTTTGTTTTGTCATTGCAAGTGCCTTACCAATTTCTTTATTGTAGGCCAATGCTTGTCTCCAATCTGCCACTCGTCAAGGTCGGGCCTATAGAGATAGTAATGCGGTATTGCTGGAGGAGAAAGCAAGGTTCAAAGAGCAAGTCCGAGATCTAAATGCCCGAGCTATCCGAGCCGAGGCGAACTGCCAGTCCTTTCAAAGCAACTCTCCTCGCTAGCCAAGAAGAAAGCCTCTGAAACTGACAAGGTGATTAATGCCTATCATAGGTCGGAGGATTTTTTGAAGTTTATTGACAACCATAATGATGAGGTGCGGCCTTTCAATATGTCAGTTGGATGGAACAAAGCTGTTAGTGTTGTGAGTAACAAGTATCCAATGGTGGTCAAGCCTGCAGACTTCCCTTGCCCCGACTGGGCTGCTGGTAGCGGAAGTCGCGTTCCTCAAGCTTCAGGTTCTGGCTTAAGGAAGGCGGCCCATGTCGTTCACTCTGGCTCGAATTCCTCTCATTCCCGTGGAAAAAATGCTATGTCGAAGAGGGAAGCGGCTGTTAGACAATCTTTCCCTGGCAAAGGGATACGAGCTAGGTCCGACTCCTCAACTGACTCCTCAGAAGAAGAAGGGGAAGAGGTGGAAAGGGGAGAGGAGCAGCCTATGGAGATAGCAGCCGAAGAAGGGAATGTTTCTGATGATGACGACGTCGAGGAGGAGGGAGATGAAGAAGAGGAAGACGAAGAGGAGGAGGGAGGAGAGCAAGAGGTGGTGGAGGAGTCCTCCGAGGAGTAGATGTCTTGATCAAGGGCCTCGCATGGCCTTTACATCCATATGTGGCTTTATCTTTTCAGCTTTCAATCAAAGGTCCTTTGAGACTTAACTTTTATTTGCCTAAGTATTGTAACCTAACTGATAACCCTTCGGGGTCTTTATTTATGCACTCATTTATTTCCATTTGTGTATTCTTTTATTTTCGTTACTTGGTCATCTTCAACTTGCACTCATCAAATACTTGGCACATAAGTAAAGTCGCACAATCAAAGAATGGAAAACAAACTTGCATTAATAACTTGAAACGGGTTCAACCCTTACATAATTTACCGATATCCTACTCGGGGCACTAAGCCCTGGAATGGTTTCATCGAACCTTATTTCTACTTCAGCTTTTAAATAGATAAAAAGCTAAGTCCTTATAAGGATAGCTTAAACATAATAAATCTTCAGGTTCAAAGCGTGCCAAGTACGTGGCACTTCGTTCCCATCCAAAGTCTCCAACTTGTAGGATCCTCGTTTTATTGTCTTCTTGACTCGATACGGCCCTTCCCAGTTATGGGCTAGCTTTCCCTTTTGGCTAACTCCAGAAGCCTCTATCTTCCTCAGAACCAAGTCGCCGTGTCGAAAGAACCTTTCCTTAACCCTTTGGTTGTAGTGGGAAGATGCTCTCTTTTGATGCTCCGCATTCCTGGCATTCGCTTCATCCCTCACCTCATCAATCAGATCAAGGGCGAGCCTCATGCCTTCTTTATTAGTATCTGGTTCATATGCCTCAACTCGAGGTGACGCATGCATAATTTCCAAGGGCACAACTACCTCAACTCCGTAAGCCAGCAAGAACGGGGTTGCTCCAGTTTTCACCTTACAAGTGGTGCGATAATCCAATTTGCTACCTCTGCCTGTCCATTAGCTTGGGGGTGTGCTACTGAAGTAAAGCGACGATCAATAGCATTTTCCTCGCAGTACTTCTTGAACTCTTCATTGTTGAATTGTGTCCCATTATCTGTCACAAGGATTCGTGGGATCCCATACCTACAAATTACGTTTTCCCAAAAGAACTGGGCAACTTGTTTGGTGGTTATCTTGGCTAGAGGTTTAGCCTCAATCCAATTGGTGAAGTAGTCGATGGCCACTATCAAAAACTTCCTTAGTGATGAAGCCACGGGAAAAGGACCAAGTATATCCATTCCCCACATTACGAACGGGATAGGAGAGTTAATCGATGTTAACATCTCAGGTGGCTGCCTTACAATTGGAGCGTGCTTTTGGCATCTATCATACTTCTTGACATAATTCTGTGCATCAGCCAACATCTCTGGCCAATAGAATCCTAGACGAGTGATCTTGTGAGCTAGGGCTCTGCCCCCAAGTGTTGCCCACAGATCCCTTCGTGAACCTCCTCCAATGCTTCCTTAGCCTCTTGGGGTCTCAAACATTTCAAGTACGAGATGACAAACGACCTCTTAAAGGATGCCTTCAATCAAGGCATATCTCAATGCTCTCACTGACAGCTTTCGTGCCTCCAAGGCATTGTCAGGGAGCCATCCAGTTTCGAGGTGAGCTTTGATAGGATCTATCCAGCAGCCTCCTACATCAATCGGTGCCACCAGCTTAGAGTTGATGGTCGGGGCCTTCAAGACCTAGAAGTAAACACTCCATGCATAATTCTCTATCTCGGAAGAAGCGAACTTAGACAGGGCATCAGCCATAACGTTCTCCTCTCTCGGAATGTGCTCCACATAGCACTCATCAAACTAAGTCATAACAGCTTTCACAACTCTCAGATACTTCACCATAGTTTCATCATTGGCTTCAAATTCACCATTCACTTGCTATACCACTAGTCTTGAATCACCATAAACTTTAAGATTCTTGACCCTCATGATTTTGGCCAAGCCCAAACCGGCTATCAAGGCTTCATACTCAGCTTCGTTATTGGTTGTCGAAAAGTCCAACTTCAAAGCATATTCAACTGTGAACCCATCGGGGCTTTGCAAGACTAAACCTGCACCACTAGATTTTGTTTTTGATGCTCCATCAAAATAGAGCACCCAATATTCCTTCTGATCAGGTACAAGCTCTTCATCTTTATCTTCACTTCCAGGGGTTATCACTATCTCCTGCCCCCCGAAGTCTTGGTTGTTAATGGTGCATTCAACCACGAAGTCTGCCAATGCCTGAGCCTTGATGGCTGTTCGAGGCTTATATGTAATGTCGACTTCTCCAAATTCAATCGCCCACTTAATCAACCTTCCACTGGCCTTCGGGCTATGCAATATGTTCCTCAACTGCTGGTCCATCAGGACTTGAATATTGTGCGCTTGGAAGTACGATCGTAGCTTCCTTGAGGCTGTTATCAATGCCAAAGCAAATTTCTCGATGGAAGAGTAATTCAACTCAGCCCCATGCAACACCTTGCTCACATAGTAGATAGGTTTCTGCACCTTATTCTCTTCTCGAATGAGGACTGTACTTAACGCTTGTTCAGATACCGCCAGGTACAAGTAAAGAGTCTCTCCCGGACTAGGTTTGGCCAACAACGGGGCTTCTGCCATGTACTTCTTCAATTGTTCAAAGGCTTCTTGGCTTTCGGGTGTCCATTCAAAATTTTTCACCTTCTTCAATGATTGAAAGAAAGGCAAGCATTTGTTACCAGACTTGGATATGAATCATTCTAGGGCTACAACTCGACCCGTTAACTTTTGTACATCTCGTATAGAGCGGGGTGGTTCCATGTCCAAAATCGCTTTGATCTTATCAGGGTTGGCCTCTATGCCTCTCTTTGAAACCATTAGACCCAAAAATTTCCATGATCCAATGCCAAAAGCACACTTGGCCGGATTCAACATCATCTTATGATGCCTCAGCACTTCAAATGCCTCTCTGAGGTACTTAATGTGGTCTGCCTTGAGTAGGCTCTTGACCAACATGTCATCAACGTAGACCTCCATGGTTTTTCCAATCAGATGGGCGAATATCATATTCACCAGTCGTTGGTAAGTAGCTCCTTCATTCTTTAGACCAAAAGCCATAACAAGATAACAGAAAACACCATAGTCAGTTATGAAAGATACCTTTGGGATGTCATCCTTGTCCATCTAAATCTGATTGTAGCCATTGAATCCATCCATGAAGCTTAACATCTCATGTCCAGCTGTGGCATCTATCAACGTGTCTATCCTTGGCAGGGGAAAACAATCCTTCGGGCATTCATCATTCAAATCAGTGAAGTCTATACACATCCTCCTCTTCCCATTAGCCTTCTTGACCATCATAGGGTTAGCCAACCATTCAGGGAACTGAATTTCTTCGATAAAACCAGCTTCCAAGAGCTTGTCAACTTCTTGCTTAATGGCCTCTTGCCTTTCAGGAGCAAAATTCCTCTTCTTCTACTTTATTGTCTTTCACTTGGGATTGACATTCAACCTATGAGTTATAAGTTGGGGATCAATCCTTGGCATATCAGATGCTGTCCAAGCAAACACATCGCTGTTCTCTTGTAAGAACGTTATCAATTTACCCTTCAAGGGTTCCTTTAAAGAGGCTCCTATATAAGTAACTTTCTCAGGGTTGACCATCTCTAGAGGAATGGGAATCAAGTCCTCTGCTGGCTTCCCTAGGTGTTCATCATCACTACGGACATCCATGTCTTCAATCGGGAGTACCTGCCCCCCGACTCCATCAGCCCTCAATGAACACACATACCAACTTCGAGCCATTTTCTGGTCACCCTTCTGTTCTCCGACACCATTCCTGGTCGGAAACTTGATCTTCATGTGATAGGTAGAGGCAACAGCCATGAATGCGTGAAGTCCAGTCCTTCCTAGGATTGCGTTATAAGTCGTGGACGCCTTGATTACCAGAAAATTCAACATCTGAGTAGCCTCCTTAGGTTGTTGCCCAATTGTCACGGGCAACTGAATAGTCCCTTCAACCTTGGACTCAACTCCGTTGAATCCGTAGATAGGCATGTTGGTCCGGGTAAGCTGATAATCAGTATACCCCATCTTTACGAACGCATCATGAAACAAAATATCAACTGAAGCTCCATTGTCTATCAAGACTCGCTTTACCTCTGAGTTTCCAATCACAAGGGTTATGACCAATGGGTCGTCATGGGGGAACTTCACCCATTCGAGGCCTGAGTCATCAAAACCAATCATTGTTTCAGTCCTCGCATGTTTTGGGGCCTCTCCCACGATGTGCATCACTTCTCTAGCATATGCCTTTCGAGAGTTTCGAGTTGTTCCGGCCGCTGTCGAGCCTCCCCAAATCATGTTGATGACTGGCCCTCGGGGCTGTGGGTTACGATCACGATCATTATCCCTTCTGTTGATGTCTCTACTATCATAATCCCTTCACTGGGTTCCACGATCATCACCCTTTGTAAACTTGTTCAACTTCCCTTTCAGGATCAGGAATTCAATTTCATCCTTCAACTGCCTACAATCATCCGTATCATGTCCCACATCTCTATGGAACCTACAGTATTGATCCTTGTTTCTCTTTGCGAGGTCACCCCTTAGTGGCTTCGGCCATCGAAAGTCCACTACACCATATATTGCCTATTGCAACCATATTTCTAAAGGTTTGTCAAAAAATGTTGCTATTGAGAAAAGAAATCACATATACTGCAACGTCTTTGAAAAACGTTGCAATTACATTAAAAAATTTAAGAGAGTTAAAAACATTCAGTCTATTGCAATATTTTTCTTAAATCGTTGCAATAAATATGACTTTTGGGCCCAAAAAATTGACGGCCTTCTAAATGCGTTCAAAAAGATGTGGAGCGGGATTTCTTTTGCCGGGCTTACCAAAATAATAAAACAAAAATAAAATAAACATAACACACAGACACTAACCCACCCACACAGACACAACACAACGCAGACGCCTTGAACATCGATCCCAAATCCTCTGCAGAGATAGTTCTTGATTGTAAACTAAAAGAATGCTGGAGGCTGGCCCGATAATCAACATCTCTCTGTTCTTCATCTATAAAACAATTTGGTCATCTGTTCTTCATCTCTCTGTTGCTTGGATTCAATTTGTAAGTATCTCTTTTCAATTGGGGTTTTTATTTTTAGGGTTTTTAATTTGGGTCATCTGTTCTTCACTTGCTAGGTTTGATTCCTTTGACCAATTAAGCTAATTCATCTGGATTTTAGAAGGATTTTATTGTGAATATACCATTCCATTTGATACATGTATGAATATGCCCTGATAATGTCTTAGCGGAGTATAAAATGGCATTTGATACATGTATGAATTAAGATAATTTGATTAGGATTTTATTTTTTAACATGGCATATGGAATGACTTCTAGAACTTTCACCGGAATTTTTTTTGCTTTGCTGATTTGATTTATATACAAATATACCAAATTATCAAGTTCATTCCGTGGTTTGGCCTTTGTAGAATTTCTGCTTGGGTATTTTGGACGGGACTGTCTCACCATTTTATAAATCACAGCCAATACCAAATAATGTGAGTAGCTAAATTATTTAACATAGCACATAATCAAAAATTATCTTGAGCTGGAGTCCTGTCTAATTATCTGGCAGAACTGAAATTGGTTGATAACGGCTTCCTGAAATTTATCTCGTCAATAGTTGCAGCATCAGCTGTATTTATGGAGAAATGGACTTTGGATCAATCAAGCTCCCCATGGGTCTGCTCTTGAATTTTCTGTTTAACTTGTTTTAATGCTTCAGATTTGGTTGTGCTAGTTTTTTAACTTGAACTTGTTAATCTTGCAGAATCCAACACTGGAACATTACACTTCTTACGTGGAATCCGATCTCAAAGCCGCAGTTCTTGAGATGCAAAGTTTACAATTAAACACCAGTAATTGCATTCTCAATACTATACGTGCCAAGTACTAACAAGACAAGGTAAGAGATCCCATAGTGTATAAACTTCAGATTCAAATCTTTGGCAGTCATTACACGCTGTTTCACTTATCTAGCAGCTTTATTCCTTTACTTACTCTATTTTGCATATCAGTTCAAATCAGTAGCAAGTTTGTCTTCTCCGAAACTGCTAGAGACCCTATTCTAATAACGTCATGGAGTGCTAACAAATTTTTTAGTAATCACTTATTTCTTTTATTATCTTTGTTATATTTTTGTTTCTAGTAGCTTACAAATTCAGCTTGTTTATGTGATTTTGTAAGTTTTGAATTGGTTTTTGTTAAATGTTAAGTGCTGTTTTCGTATGCTGCTCTCCTGTCAATCAGTACATGTGATGTGCATTCCGTAATTCTGTTATCATTATCAAATTGTAATTCTGATATTCGGAAATTTTAATACTGTAAATCTGTATCCAATTGAAGAATAAGCTGGTATAACCGTTTTACCAATTAATAAACTGAATGTAGAACTACACAGTTTCTGCCGAATAAAAATAGTACTACATAAAACCAGTTCAAAGTAGATGATGTGCTGGTACTCTGAAAATAGAACTACATATGTTTCCGTTTGAGAAAACTGCACCTAAATAGATTTGCTGGTACACCAATTTAAAGTTTCCTAAACATTGAGCGGATTGTATAGGTTGAAGTACCACCGATCCATTGATACACATAGCAGTTAATACTTGCAATAGAAAAGGTAAGCTAATTATTTTGTTAAGCTGGTCCCGACTCCAGAGTTCAGACCTCTAGTAAGCCATCACATTACTACCATAAGATTTAAAAGATTTCCAGCTTTTGCAACCGAAACCACCCAGTTTAAGTATTTTCCAGTTTGCTAACTTTTTATATAATCTGACTTGTTGATTTGATACATATCACCATATGTATTATATATTCTATCCCACTAAAAGAATATTTGATTAATTTTTCCAGTAAGATGATATTTTTTTGAACGCTTTCCAGAATTTAATGTATATGCCTGACTTGATTTCATATTATAATAGTAATGAAATATTGACAGTACCACTTTTACCATTTTGTATAATCTGGCAGTATGATTACTTTTCGGAAGTCAAAAATCGGAGATGTTACAAAAATGGAATGTGTTGATTAGACAGAAGGAATTTTTTTATATATACATTGGTGTTTTAATAATACATATTAGCCTCCTAACATCATGGTAATGCTGGTTTAAGGTTTTTACAATGCTGGACACTCAAAGTGTATGTTATGCTGCAGAAACATGTTCTTTTTTCCGCAAGTGTGCCTCTGATCCATCGTGCTATGCCAGTATTGACGTGATAACTGTAATTCCAAAAGTTAATAATTTGGTAGTATCCACAATGATTCAGAGAGCTGGAAAAGCGCTTCGGTATAACAACCTTATTATTTCCAGTCATATAATTTATTCTTATTTATCATACTTCTTTCCCCTGCTTCATTGGTCAAAATTATGCGAGAAACTGGGAATGTGAACGAGTATAACTGATTACTATTTTAATCTCTAGTGATTAAACTTTTCGCTATTGTTCATTTTTTATTATTAGTTATTCAGTTACTGTTTTAAGCATGGTTATATTTAGGGTGTTATGCTATGTCATAACAATGAATGTTATGCTCTGATATGTTTCAACAATTAATTACAATATTAGCGACTCCCTTTTATTGCCACGGCTCACGAGAGGATATGACAGTGTTGTGTGGAACCATTTGTCCTCTTAAGATTTAGGGGAACTGGAAGACTATGAGATTGATCAGGTGAGTGCAATTGAATACCACAGATCTTTCTATTTCTCTATTTTTCTCTTGAGATTCTATAACCAGCTAGGGTAAACTATTTACAAAGTCAAATTATTATGAATAAAGCACAAAAGTAACCAAAGTAATAAGCATCACATGTTCCAAAAGATTGGCAGATCTTATTCTTGTTTAAGATCATTTTGACTATAACCCATTGCATTATTTGCTTTTGGCTGAACAAATGGTCCAGGTATTAGTAGGAAACTTGTCAACATTGCTAAAGGTGTATAGACTGCTGGAAGGCTGCAAGATTACCTTGTTGAAGCAGTGAACTTGTAAATTGCAAAAATGTTGCAGCTTTTAAAATTATATATATATTCTTTTCAGATCCAATATATTCCATGTATAGGTAATCTACTCCTACGAAGACCGAAAATTCAACATAAATATAAATGTTGGCCTTATTCGAAGCGACTTGCTTAATCTAGCAAAGTTTAATCTCCAGATGGTGAAGCTTCTTGATGCGGGAAGGAATAGTATGTCTTACAAAAAAGGCTTGTCATAGCTTTTTTCTATTATAGTAGTTTACATTTCTAACTGATTCCATTTAATATTAGTGCCATATTTTAAACTTCACAATTAATTCTTTTTGTTCACAACTATGAGTTGTTTTTGGCTTTATATATCAATTTCATTACTAATCATAATGTTGCTGGTACACATTAGAGGTGGAATTTGCATCTGGTCTGCTTTTTATCCTGGCAATGCAGCGCTGTGAGATCGGGAGTTACTGCAGGAAATATTTCTGGAATTCGGTGGACACTAGTGGATTTTCTCCGAGGACATGCTGACGAACAAGTTACTGCACTGTCATGGAGTCCAGATGGAAGAATTCCAAAATGAATGAGATGATGAAGATGAAGATGGCGATGCATGAGTCGTTTTTGTCACTTTATGTTTAATTTATGTGTTAATAGTTGGTAGACTGCATGTACTTTATGTTTAAATTTGCGCGCGACTGTTTTGTAGGTATTTGTATGCGCCTTAGTCATTTCATTTTTACTTCACATTTTGAATGGTTTGTATGACCATGTCGTTACATGGGCTGCTTTTGGATTGTTGGTCATAGCCCTGTAATGGTACATTTGGATATTTGGCATTAAGTTGCCCTGGTTTATGAAATGCAAATGATGCTTGGATTGTGGCTATAAATGGCATGGTTTACTGTATTTTCAGCATGTTCCTACCAATTTTTTTTTGAAAAAATGTTACAATAGGGTCAATATACGTTGCATTAATCTATAAAAAATCATTGCAATTGGTCTGAAAAATGTTGCCTTTAAGTGTCAATAAATTACCTTCTCATGCTATTGCAATAGTTTTTAATTGTTGCTATAGAGTCTAAAATGTTGCTACTGAAAGTTATTGCAATGATTTAATTATGTTGCTGTATGGTATAAAAAACGTTGCTAAATCGACCTATTGCAAGGCAACTGGATGAAACGCCCAAATTTTGCAAATTTGTTGCCATAGACTCTACTGCAACGAATATAGGCCTTAAGGCAATGTTTTCCTGTCGTTCCAATAGCCGTTTTATGGTGTAGTGGTCCTTGTCCTTCTCGATTTCTAACAAGATCTGATTCTTGGGAGCATTCAACCTCGCATAATCAGAAAACCTTGGTCCCATACTCTTCTTAGGTGGAGAGTCAGAGTCCTTTCTAGTCCGGGGATACTTGTCCCTAGCATCGTACTCCTGTTCTTGTTTTTGCTTCTTTAAATCATTAGTACCCTTGCCATTGCCTACTGTGGCTTCTTTCTTCATGCTATCCTCAACCTTCATATACTTGTCGGCCCTTCGTTGGAGCTCGGCCATATTTTCAGGAGGATACTTTGCCAATGACCTTTTAAAGAACAGATCAGTGGTTCCGTGTTCTAGGGCTACCATAGACACCTTCTTCTCCAAGTCAGTGATATCAATGTCTCCTTAGTAAATCGCTTGAGATAATCCCTCAGGTTTTTGTTCTTTCCTTGTACCACGTACATGAGAGATGCGGAGCTCTTCTCGTGGACTCTTCCGCTTATGAATTGGCTAACAAAAGCAGCGCTCAACTCTTTAAAAGAGCCAATTGAATTGGCAGGCAACCGGCTATACCATCTTTGTGCCATGACCGACAGAGTTTGAGGGAACGCCCTACACTTTAGGGCATCACTTGCAGACTGCAGCAGCACTGCGATTGAGAATGTCCTGACATGATTTGTGGGATCACCCGTTCCATCATAAGCCTTGATTGTCGGCATCTTGAACTTCTTTGAAGAGCGTTCATCACCTCCTCAGTAAACGGGGGTGTGGGATCGTCAAGATCTCCAAGTGGCATCAGATCCTTGGGGTTACCTTTGGGGGTTTCCACCATTGTTGTTCTTCCAGTTGGGGCGTCAGCCCTTCTCTGCCTCCTTGAAGGCCTTTACAAATCGACAAAGGGAATCCCTCCTGAGGTTGGAGGAGGTCGATTCTGATTCAATCTAGCTTGCTCTCTCACCATATCATCTTTCAACTTTAAGATCTCGGCCTCATGAGCCCTGATCCTCTCAGTAGTCGTCATATATAAAAATATATATAGCCAAATCATTGTAAAAAAATGTGACAAGAAACTGTTACACTAGGTACAAATGTGTTGCCAATAAAAGTGGGTCCCACTTTTTAAAAAAAATTAATACCCCAAAGGTAACATAAATTTTATGTTGGTATAGATCAATTTTGTGTTGCTATATCATTCTAGGGCAACATAAAATGGCATCTGATAAAAATGTTACCTTAGATACCCTAGGGCAATATTGAAAAAACTATCTTAAAAAAAATGTTACTTTAGCCCTTTTTTGGGCCTATTGCAACATATTTGACCCCTGACGCAACACAAATTTTAAGTTGCAGTAGGCTGTTTATGGTGTAGTGTTATCTTGGACTTCGAGGAAGATAAGAAGATTCCCATAATCTTGGGAAGACCATTCTTGGCTACTGGCCGTACTTTGATAGATGTTCAGAAAGGAGAGCTCACAATGAGAGTGCAAGATCAGAATGTCTCTTTTAATGTGTTCAAGGCCATGAAATTTCTTGCGGAGAATGAAGAGTGCTTTAGAGTGGAAGGGGTTGATACTGGCCAGAATAAAGCGTTTGATCAGATGTTGAAGTCGGATCCATTAGACGTTGCTTTACAAAGAAAGCCTGATAGTGATAAGGAGGAAGAGTGTGAGTCACTAGGCTTGGCTGATCTTTGGGATTCTAAGGTACTGATTGATGAAGTTGTTCCATGGTCGAATCTTGAGGATAGTGCAATTGAGTCTTTTCTTGAGAAAGATGTTTTGTTAAAGTATGAGGGTAATAAAGATCTTCATGAGTTATAAAAGAATTTTACTTCTGATGAGATGTTAGAGGAATTCAAATGCTATGTGTCCTTGGGGTTACCTTTGGGGGTCTCCACCCTTGTTGTTCTTCCAGTTGGGGCGTCCGCCCTTCTCTGCCTCCTTGAAGGCCTTTCCAAATCGACAAAGGGAATCCCTCCAAAGGTTGGAGGAGGTCGATTCTGATTCAATCTAGCTTGCTCTCTCGCCATATCATCTTTCAACTTTAAGATCTCGGCCTCATGAGCCCTGATCCTCTCAGCAGTCGTCAAAGGAGGTTCATCATGGATGGTTTGAGTCTTCCTTCGAGGTTCTCTACTAGCACGTCGCCTCCTCGCGGCTTCGTCACGATCGTTGATAAGTGTATTTTATATCCACTTAGAGCGTTCCATTTCGGCTTAAATTGGTGTCTTGGTTTCAAGTTTTATTATGTTTTTAATGTGTTTCGTTGAGTTGTACAGGGTTACGAATCGTCGGATTGGTTTGGCGATTTTCGTGATTTTGGGTGGATTTCAAGAGTAGAATAAAGAATGAAGTTTCCACAAATCTTGGGAGAGTTTGAGACCAAGTTTCATGCAAATCTTTGGAGAGTTTTCAGTTCTAGGATCAAGGATGGCATTGTTCGAAGAAAGAACAAGAGAAATCAGCAAAACAACGAAGATATGACGAAGAAAAACATTCCGCGCAGAAGCAGGGGTAAGCCGCGGCCTAGCAACAATTCTGGTGCATGAGCAGATTTGGTGGTGAGCCGCGGCCTAGAGTCTGAGCCGCGACCTAGCAGAAATTCTGGAAATTCCGATTTTGATTCCTAAAAACTCTATTATCTTTCCTGTTTCGATTCTAAGTTGTAATTTTGGGTTTTCCTTGTTGGGCAAGACTTTTAGGGCCTATAAATACACATTGTATTATTGTATTATCATATAATAACATAGAATTGCAAGGGAGAAAGATTCAATGCTCGTGACAAGCAGCGGATCTAGATTTACTTCATCTTTTGTATTCTTTTCTTAGGCGATACTCTGGATTCTAGATTTGTTTTCTCAACTCTTTGTTCTATTAATATTACTTCTTACTCCATTCAAACTTTGTTTAATATCATGTTTTCATCAAATCCCATGGTGACGAGCGGTTCGATTATGAACTAATCATTGTCATGGGATTCTAATGAATTTGTCTATGTAGCTTAGTAGTTTGATTGCTTTAAAGATTTACGTGTGGTGAATTCTTGATATCCTTGTATGGTTGTGCTTCCTGTATTTAGATGTGTAGCTAACATCTAATCTGTTAATTTTTTGTGAAGCGAGAGTGGATCTTAAGATTTAGAACTTGCCATGCTAGCATAGGTTCATGATTGTTTATCAACATGATTCGTAGCATAAGATGAGAATACTTATACTGCCCTTTGTGATCTATATGGATGACTTGTGCTTAAACCGTTATTTTTTCAAATCTTATAGAGATATAGGGTCTAAACATAATTGGTGTCTATTCATCTTCTATCTCTTTTGTGGATGTATGATTAGTTTGGTGTTCGTATACCGACAGGTAACCTATACTTGTTTCGTGTTGTCTGATCAGATATCAAAACCATCACATGTATTGATTAAAGGCATCAACTCTAAGCGAAGTAGATAATGAAGTTAGGATCCCATGTTTATTCTCATATAAGTAATTCAGTTTTAATTCTCAGTAGTTAATTTATTCTTAGTTTGATAATTTGCATCTTATTTTAATTTAGATAATTAAAAACTCAATTTGTTATTTGTCTTAGCAGTGAGTTATAACCATACATTGTTGAATAGGTGCATTACCTGAAAAGAACTTAACCAGATCTTTGTGGAACGAACTTGAATTATATTACTTGTGACCACGTATACTTGCGTAATATTGTGTCAACAAGTTTTTGGCGCCGCTGCCGGGGATCATCGGTGTTTTATTTTAAGTTTATGTACTTCTCATCAGTGGTCGTTAGCATTCACTGACTTGGATCTTCTTACTTGGTTTATTTGTTTTTTGGTGTTTCAGGTACTTGAACGTGTATGCGAACACGTTTGCAGGCTCGTAAAGATAAACTCGCGGAAGAAGAACTTGTAGTGCATAAAAGCAAAGAGGAACGTGAAACTACAGTAGAGATGGGTGATCGAGCAGTAGAAGCAGCAAAGGCTCTGAAGAAGTATTCTCGGCCAAAGATCAATGACATCCAATCTAGCATTGTCAAACCAGCTGTTGCAGCTAACACTTTCGAAATCAAGCCTGGTACGATTCAGATGATACGTGATTCAGTGCAGTTTGGGGGTGCTCCTACGGAAGATCCTAATATGCACATCAGGGATTTTATCGAGATCTGCGACACCTTCAAGTTCAATGGTGTGTTGGATGATGCTATCAAATTGAGACTTTTCCCATTCTCTTTGAGGGATAAAGCTAAGGGCTGGTTACACTCTTTACCAGCCGGTTCCATTACTACTTGGGAGGATCTTGCTCAGAAATTTCTCACTAAATTCTTCCTCATGGCTAAGATAGCAGCAATCAGGAATGCTCTAACTCAATTTGCTCAACAACCTGGTGAATCTTTATGTGAAGCTTGGGAACGTTACAAGGAGATGCTTAGGAAGTGTCCTCATCATGGCATGCCTGATTGGATGGTTATCAATGGTTTTTAAAATGGGTTGGGAGCACAGTCAAGACCTTTGCTTGATGCAGCATCAGGAGGAGCTCTATGGGTAAGAGCTATGATGAAGCTTATGAGTTAACTGAGACGATGGCTGCTAATGAATATCAAAATCCAACTCAGAGACTTTCTCAAGGCAAGGTAGCGGGAATTCTTGAAGTTGATGCAGCTACAGCTATTGCAGCTCAGTTGAAGGCTCTAACTATGAAGGTGGATTCTCTGACCAACTATGGAGTTCAGTAGGTTGCAAGTGTTTTTGAGCTATGTGTAGGCGCACATGAGACGAATCAATGTGCTATCTCTTCTGAATCAGCACAGTTTGTGAGTAATTTTCAGCGACCTTCTCAACCAGCTCCAACCACCTATCATCCGAATAACAGGAGTCATCCTAATTTCAGCTGTAGAAACAATCAAGGTGCTCAACAACCGCAGCAGCCTTATCAGCAATATGGAGCAAGGCCGTTCAATCAAGGCTATCAGTAGCAGTATGCTCCAAGGCAACAATTCCAACCTCCGAGATTTCAGCAGCAACAGCCTAATGCAAGTGCGGGGCAAACTTATTCTGAAAAATTTGAATTAAAGGAATTAAGGTTGATGTGCAAGAGCCAAGCGGTTTCTATCAAAATCTTGGAAAGTCAGATTGGGCAGATTGCTAATGCTTTGTTGAATAGGCCACAAGGAACTCTTCCTAGTAATACAGAGGCTAATCCAGGCAAGAGGGAAGTCCATGAGCAGGTGAAGGAAGTTACTTTGAGATCCAGAAAGGTTACAACCGAGCAAAAATCAGCAGCTAAGGAAGATGAATACGTTCAGAATCAGTAGGTTGAAAAATCTGCAGTGCCAGAAATTGAAAAATCTGACTTGGTGGCTGATCAGCTGGTCGGTGTGACGTGGAAAAGAGCAAGAAGTCGGCTGAAAAATCTACTCCAGAGCAAGCTTCAAAGAATAATCAGATCTATCCTCCTCCTCCATATCCTAGAAGACTCTAGAATCAGAATTTGGATAAGCAGTTTGCTAAGTTCTTAGAGGTGTTCAAGAAGTTGCAGATTAACATTCCTTTTGCGGAAGCTCTTGAACAGATGCCGAGCTATGCCAAGTTCATGAAGGGTATTCTCTCACGTAAATTGAAGCTAGAGGAATTGGAGACCGTTGCTCTAACGGAAGAGTGTAGTGCAGTTCTGCAGCAGAAGTTGCCTCCGAAACTTAAATATCCGGGAAGTTTCACCATCCCGTGCACTGTTGATAACTTATCTTTCAACAAGTTCTTGTATGACTTGGGAGCTAGCATTAATCTCATGCCTTTTCCAGTATTCATGCAACTTAGCTACCAGAGCCAAAGCCTACCAACATCTCTTTGCAGTTGGCTGATCGGTCGATCACATATCCTAGAGGCATAGTGGAGGATGTTTACTAAAAAGTGTTGGATGCGTGGTAACTTGCACAATATGTTGCCTTAGATCATTAATAAACATAAATTTTAATTTATTAATTAAAAAATTGAATAATTATTTTAAAATAACATTTTCCATGAAATCATTTTGTTTTTTTGAAAATTAAGAGTTTAACAAATTAATAAGTATATTTATAAAAATTAAGATAATTATTTATTATTATTTTCAAACTCTTTTTATTTTATTAAATTTAAAATGCAATTTAAAAAAATAAAAAAAATATGATTGTAATAATATTGAATGGCACAGTTCGCATTGAAATTTTAGAGCGGCCAAAAATTGCGCCTATATACTTCAACAAAAAAGTCAAATTTCACTCACTCATTCTCACCCTGCCTCTCTCGCTTTCTCTCTCGCTTTCTCTCTCGCTTTCTCTCATTCTCAAATCCCAACTCTCTCGTAAAACTCTTTCTCACACTCATCTTCTTTATTTTTCTTCAATTAGTACATATTAGAGTTCAAATTAGGGATTCTCAATTGAATTTGGCTTCGGTTTGAGGGCTTGGTTTTTTGAAATTGAAGCTTCTTCAAATTAGGGTTTTTTTCAAATTAGGGGTTTTTCATTTTGAGTTTAATTGATTTGATTTCTTCAATTAACTAAGGCTTCAACTAATTAGAATTCTTTTCAATTTCAGGACTTCGGATTTGAGGCTTTGTATTTTAGTCGATTTGGGCTTCGATTTGAGGTATAATCTCCTTTCAGTGGATTTTGGTACGCTTTTATGTTTGTGTATTCTTCTGTGTGTATTGTTCTAGTAGTAGTGGGTTTGTTACTGGTGACATGAGGGTTTTGACTAACACGCATTCAGTTGAGCGAAGAAACGCGGCTCGGATACTAAGTATGTGGCTACTGTGCGATATTGGTGAGAATGTTGTTATCATTGTCTACTGTATTACAATTCATTATTTCATTATAGTTTGTTTAGATTTAGTTTTGTTCCATAGCTAGGTGGCTAAGTAGTTAATAATTGTTAAATTTGGATTTTCTTTTTGTTTCGATTGCTTGATTAATGTGCGACTGTATTATTTGTTTTTGATCATACAATTCACTATTTGGTATGAGGCTACTTGGTTTGGTTTGGTAGTTGTGTTTAGGATTGGTAGTTGTGTTTAGGATTGGTAGTTTGTTTTCGGTCAGTTTTTCTAGTGGTATTAAATGACATAATCCACTGAGCTTCTGGGATTGCAGGTAAATAAGATATTTATTTTTACTGCTTAAAGATATTCTCTTGCATTTTAAATTAAATGACATAATTCACCTGATTCCACTCTCCACATCAAAGGTTTCAGTTGTAAAATCATCAAACTCTGTACTAGTTCCGAATACAAAGATAGAAGAATCAACCAAAAAAAAACTTCTTCTCAGGTTGCCATTCCTGATGCATCATCCATTACGGCATTTATGGATCAAGTGGCAGATCTAATAGAGTGTGCATATTATCCTTCATCTGTATAAATAATAAGTTTATTAGCTCATTTTATTAACTGTTTGCACTAAATCACGCAAGCGTACGCGGTCACAAGTAATATAGAAAAAGTTGAGTTCATTCCCACAGATATCTGGTTTAGGTTCAATTCAGTTCATGTACCTAAGCAACAATGTATGGTTTTTATTCACTGCTAAGACAATTAACTAATTTGGGTTTAATTAACTAAATTAACTAAGAAGTAAATTAACAACTAAGAATTAACTAACTAACTAACGAGAATTGGAATCGAATTACTTATGCAAGAGAAAACATGGAATCCTAACTTCATTAAATACTTCGCTTAGATCTGACGCCTTTAATCACTATATGCAATGGTTATGATATCTGATCGGATAACACGAAACAAGTACACGCTACCTGCCAGCATACGTATACCAAACTACCCATACATCCACAAAAGAGATAGAAGATGAATAGACACCAATTATGCTTAGACCCTATATGTCTATAGAATTTGAAAACATAACGGTTGAAGAACAAGTTATCCATATTGATCACATAGGGCAGTATAAGTATTTTCATCTTACACTACGAATCACATTGATAAACAATCATGAACTTATGCTAGCATGGCAAGTTCTAAATCTCAAGATCCACTTTCACTTCACAAGAGATTAACAAATTAGATGTTAGCTACGCATCTAGCAATTAAGCACAACCATACGAGGATATCAATTATACATCACACACAGATCTTTAATGCATCAAGATACTAAAGCTCCATAAATAAATCCGTTAGAATCCCATGACAACGATTAGTTCATAATCGAACCGCTCGTCATCATGGGATCTGATGAAACCATGATAAATAACAAAATATGAAAAGATACAAATAAACTAGAGTAATGAGTTAAGAAAACAAATCCCAAAAACATCCATGAGTATCGCCTAATTAGAAGAAAACAAAAGTAGATCTAGATCTCCGTTGCTTGTCACGAGCGTAGGAATCCTTCTCCAAGTCTGAATCTCCGTCTCTCGGCTCTCCCTATATGTTATGATGAGAATTGGTGGGTGTTACAAGGGTAGGATATGTTTATATAGGCCATAGAAGTCTTTTCCAGCAAGAAAAGTCCAAAAATACAACTTAAAATCGAAATAGGAGAGAAAATCAGCAATTTCCAGGAAGTTCGTGCGCACTCTGCGCGGTTTCTGCGCAGTCTCCGCGGTTGGCTCCTATTCAGAATTATAGAAAATTTCGTGGTCTTCGCGTGAGCTGTAAGATCGTCAGAATCGGACTTGTAGAACCCCAGATATGGTCAAAACAGTGAAGACAACGCAAACTACCCGGAAAATCCGAATTTTAATCAATTTAACCTCCAACTATTAGTTCTGCAAAACTCAATGAAAACACATTAAACACACCACATACTTGAGTTCAAGTAATCAATTTAAGCCGATACGAAGCATTTCAAGTGGATATAAAATCCAATTATCATTAACCACTTGTCTTTTATTGCCTTGGAGTAACTCTATTTTCTGTGGCAGGCTTGTGGATTCAAGAGACATCATGGAGCTTCAGCTAAAGCAATAAAACTTTCGGTTATGATTTGTAAATTATTTGTAATTAGTTGGATAATTATTGTTGGGGGGTCTTGATTTTCTGGATGATTTACAGAGCATCGATATATCTTTGGTTATATATAAAGCATTACATAGTGCAACTGCAATCAAAGAAGTTACTAAAAAAATTTTGATGATCTTGTTTCCGTGTACACACAGGTCTGCATTGTTAGTTGATGTTCCAACAGATTCGAATATTAAAGGTAACTCTTTTTACATTTCTATTTGATTTAAAGCACCAAAAAAATGATTGTTTTTAGGGAATATCCTTTTTGCTGAGAGGATAACTATGAACTGTTTTACCTGTATTTACAACTTTGTAGCACAGAGGTAAAACCTACTATAATTTTGAGCTTGTGGCAACATGTGCAAGTGTCTTTACTTTGTGCCCGTAATACATCTTTGATGATCTAAAAACCCCTTAACTGAGTGCATGTATATTTTAATAGGAGTGTATATGTGAAATGGCCATTATTGTTTTTATATTTGTTGTTTCTTCTATTTTATTAGTTTCCAAATTAACATAACTCTGTGTGACATTTCTTAGCTGAAGTTATGAAGTCCTTAAATAACCCCAAAGGAGTAACGCAGGTACTTTTTAGAATCTTAAACACTGACAGTATGTGATTTCCATAATTTTCGATTATCTAAAATGTTGTGACATGGTACGTACAACTTGTTTGCTTGATCCTATATAAGTAAATATTGGCTTTGTATTTGAAATACGACTCAGTTGGTTTTTCATTTTACTGATAAGTGGACCTTACAGATTTAGAACCAAGACTCAAAAGAAAAATTGTCTCCAAAATTGCAATGAGGAGTTCAAGATCCCTGTAATTTCATGGGAGTCGGTAAATGTGCTCGCTATCGAAGTTCGTAACAAGGACCACTTTGTGGATGACCCATTGACACTCTAGGGTCTGTTTTTAGCTTACTTTCTCTGCCATCTATTAGTATAAAATATTTTAATTCTTTATTTTGCTATTAGTCCAGTGTCTTTATCCTAAAAAAAAAATGTACCATAAAAACTTAGATCCGTGACTAACTTTTATCTAAGGTGGATGCTTAGGGTTAACGATGCCAATGTTTGTGTGACATGAGGTTCATTCCATCTTTAAGCTCTTAACCATGGATTAATGTGACTATGTGGTTTTGTGTAGAAACACTTCTTCAGTTTCATCGGGACGTCATTTGCTGTCTAGTAGAGGATCGCAGCGAAATGAAGATTGGAACTCAGATTTACTTGGTTGCTATTAAGAACCTGCTGTGTATATCCAACCTTTGATTTTAATGTCAGTCATAAAATGTGTTCTATTCATTTACTACCTGCACCCTTGTTCCCTTATAATTGTTGTATCTAATTTTTAATATAGTTACAGATTTTGTATCACCAACTCTAAGTACTTCATCTGCTTTTTTTGACTAGTAGGAGCAGCATACTAGCTAGCTTCTTCGATATGAGATCACAACGTATTGTGTATGCTTCTTGAGAAGTAGGTAAATATTTCTTGACTGAGACTCATTAAATGTGTGAAAAGGGTTCTCGAAACTCAGTAAATCTTATTGTCGTTTAACCTATACATCGATAGAGTAGATAGTCCTTGCTTCTTCTAGCTTAAAATGCAGCAACTCAAGTTTTAGGGTCTACACTATATAGACACTAATTTGGTGTCTCTGATGATTAGCTTCTGCAGAAGCCTGTAACGAAATGATGGCTTATTCACTAATATTGTCGTGCTGCTCTTATACTTTCTACGTCAGAAGGAAGCTTCGGAAGACACTTAAAATCTCGGTATGGCTTATACATTCCTCACGCAAATCATGTTCTTGTTTCAGTTCTGAACTTGGTGGCTTCCCTTCCTGTTCTTAAAGAGAACTTGGTGGCTTAAATATGTTATTTTAAAATGGTGTAAGAGTTGACTTAAGTTTTAGTATGTAAAATAATATTTTAATGATATGCTCATATCGTTTGCATATCTTGTACCTAATACCTATGTAATGAGGTGTTTAGACAGGGTTAGATTAGAAAATCAAATTCAAATTATGGCAGGGCAATTCTATCACATCTAATTACTACTTCTCCTGGTTTTGTTATGAATCAGAATGTTGCTTGGTCATTATTTTTATATTTTAGGCATTTTATAGTCTGGCTTTGAAATAATTTTTTCTATTTGGATTAGGTGAATGGGCTGGCGGACACGTTGAAGACAATTCTGGATTAGTTTTTTTTGTTTAATGTAGTGTTGTAATGTACTGCAGTTGTTGTAGACTGTAGAGTTATGATGTTTCGGAGTTGGTTTAATTAACTAGTTGATAAATGATGATATCACGGAGTTGGTTTATGGATGTAATATTTGGAATGATGTATCATATATGTGTAGTAATTCAAATTCTTCTTGGTAAAATGTTGTAGTAGCTATCATATATAAAAATATATATAGCCAAAACATAGCAAAAAAATGTGACAAGAAATTGTTACACTAGGTACAAATGTTTTGCCAATAAAAGTGGGTCCCACTATTTAAAAAAAATTAATACCCCAAAGGTAACATAAATTTTATGTTGGTATAGATCAATTTTGTGTTGCTATAGCATTCTACGGCAAAATAAAATGGCATCTGATAAAAATGTTACCTTAGATACCCTAGGACAACATTGAAAAAACTATCTTAAAAAAAAATGTTACCTTAGCCCTTTTTTGGGCCTATTGCAACATATTTGACCCCTGACGCAACACAAATTTTAAGTTGCAGTAGGCTGTTTATGGTGTAGTGTTATCTTGGACTTCGAGGAAGATAAGAAGATTCCCATAATCTTGGGAAGACCATTCTTGGCTACTGGCTGTACTTTGATAGATGTTCAGAAAAGAGAGCTCACAATGAGAGTTCAAGATCAGATTGTCTCTTTTAATGTGTTCAAGGCCATGAAATTTCCTGCGGAGAATGAAGAGTGCTTTAGAGTGGAAGGGGTTGATACTGGCCAGAATAAAGCGTTTGATCAGATGTTGAAGTCGGATCCATTAGACGTTGCTTTAAAAAGAAAGCCTGATAGTGATAAGGAGGAAGAGTGTGAGTCACTAGGCTTGGCTGTTCTCTGGGATTCTAAGGTGCTGATTGATGAGGTTGTTCCATGATCGAATCTTGAGGATAGTGCAATTGAGTCTTTTCTTGAGAAAGATGTTTTGTTAAGGTATGAGGGTAATAAAGATCTTCATGAGTTATACAAGAATTTTACTTCTGATGAGATGTTAGAGGAATTGAATGCTATTTGTCCTTGGGGTTACCTTTGGGGGTTTCCACCCTTGTTGTTCTTCCAGTTGGGGCGTCAGCCCTTCTCTGCCTCCTTGAAGGCCTTTCCAAATCGACAAAGGGAATCCCTCCTGAAGTTGGAGGAGGTCGATTCTGATTCAATCTAGCTTGCTCTCTCTCCATATCATCTTTCAACTTTAAGATCTCGGCCTCATGAGCCCTGATCCTTTCAGCAGTCGTCAAACGAGGTTCATCATGGATGGTTTGAGTCCTCCTTCGAGGTTCTCTACTAGCACGTTGCCTCCTCGGGGCTTCATCACGATCCTTGATAAGTGGATTTTATATCCTCTTGGAGCATTCCATTTCGGCTTAAATTGGTGTCTTGGTCTTAAGTTTTACTGTGTTTTTGATGTGCTTCGTTGAGTTGTGCAGGGTTACGAATCGTCGGATTGGTTTGGCGATTTTTGTGATTTTGGGTGGATTTCAAGAGTAGAATAAAGAATGAAGTTTCCACAAATCTTGGGAGAGTTTGAGACCAAGTTTCATGCAAATATTAGGAGAGTTTTGAGTTGTAGGATCAAGGATGGCATTGTTCGAAGAAAGAACAAGAGAAATCAGCAAAACAACGAAGAAATGACGAAGAAAAACATTCCGGGCAGAAGCAGGGGTAAGCCACGGCCTAGAGTCTGAGCCGTGGCCTAGAAAAAATTTTGGTGCATGAGTAGATTTGGTGGTGAGCCGCGGCCTAGAGTCTGAGCCGCGGCCTAGCAGAAATTCTGGAAATTCCGATTTTGACTCCTAAAAACTCTATTATCTTTTCTGTTTCGATTCTAAGTTGTAATTTTGGGTTTTTCTTGTTGGGCAAGACTTCTAGGGCCTATAAATACACATTGTATTATTTTAATATCATATAATAACATAGAATTGTAAGGGAGAAAAGGGGAGAAAGATTCAACGCTCGTGACAAGCAACGGATCTAGATCTACTTCATCTTTTGTATTCTTTTCTTAGGCGATACTCTGGATTCTAGATTTGTTTTCTCAACTCTTTGTTCTATTAATATTATTTCTTACTCCATTCATACTTTGTTTAATATCATGTTTTCATCAAATCCCATGGTGACGAGCGGTTCGATTATGAACTAATCGTTGTCATGGGATTCTAATGAATTTATCTATGTAGCTTAGTAGTTTGATTGCTTTAAAGATTTACGTGTGGTGAATTCTTGATATCCTTGTATGGTTGTGCTTCATGTATTTAGATGCGTAGCTAACATCTAATCTGTTAATCTTTTGTGAAGCGAGAGTGGATCTTAAGATTTAAAACTTGTCATGCTAGCATAGGTTCATGATTGTTTATCAACATGATTCGTAGCATAAGATGAGAATACTTATACTGCCCTCTGTAATCTATATGGCTGACTTGTGCTTAAACCGTTATGTTTTCAAATCTTATAGAGATATAGGGTCTAAACATAATTGGTGTCTATTCATCTTCTATCTCTTTTGTGGATGTTTGATTAGTTTGGTGTTCGTATATCGAGAGGTAACCTATACTTGTTTCGTGTTGTCTGATCAGATATCAAAACCATCACATGTATTGATTAAAGGCATCAACTCTAAGCGAAGTAGATAATGAAGTTAGGATCCCATGTTTATTCTCATATAAGTAATTCAGTTTTAATTCTCAGTAGTTAATTCATTCTTAGTTTGATAATTTGCATCTTAGTTTAATTTAGATAATTAAAACCTTAATTTGTTATTTGTCTTAGCAGTGAGTTATAATCATACATTGTTGAATAGGTGCATTAACTGAAAAAAACTTAACCAGATCTATGTGGAACGAACTTGAATTATAATACTTTTGACCACGTATACTTGCGTGATATTGTGTTAACAAGTTTTTGGTCATCCTCATATGACGATGAATCATCAGTATAAGGGCCAGAATAATCATAGTACCTTTGCTCAGGGAGGGCCAAGCCTCTGATGTAAAGAGGCTGAAGTGGTTCGTTGATTAGCAAAGCATGACCACTTGATCCGGGATCTCTCCATTGAGGGGGATAATTGGGCAGCCCATACATCGGGTTGGTGCTCAAAAGGAGCACAGTGGTGGAGGTATGACCTCCTAAGGGTGGTGGATGGTTGGTCAAAAGAGAGACCACCATCTGGAGGGGATTGTTTCTTGATTTGGGGGAACAACCACAGGGAACGTTCTCTCAACATAGGGATTCGTCCCTGGAGGTTGAGAAACTTGAGGTTGGATGATCGTCCCTGTTGTTGGGGGTATTGGTTCTGTGACGGGCGGAGCAGAGCTGATGGGTAGAGCCTCGATAGAAGTTGTTGTCGTTCTTCGTGTGTTCACCATGGTTGATGTTCTTTTCCCACAGACGGTGCGAAATGTTGTGGAATAAAAACTAGGGTTTGTGTGTAATTAATGCTTGGGTTGGTGAGCTTTGAGCTTTAGTGACTGTTTCCACATTTCGAGACTGATCGGTCCTCGCAGAGTGCCTACGTATCTCGTTATTGAGAATCAAGCCAAAATGTAGTTCTGAGAATGAGGGGTCAGGTCCTTTATATAGGCTGAGAAGCCTAAGAATCGTAGTAGGGTTAGGTGACTTGACGGACAAGTCGCCGCCTTGAAGAAAGTTCTAGATCCTATTATGTAGGAGTCAGTTTCCATGTTGAAGTATGTGCCTTGGAGGCTAAGTCATGCAGGAGTAACATCCTTATTTGACTCTTATTTGCTGAGCTGTTTATTACCCTTAATATTAATTACAAAATTAATATCAAAAATATGGTTTGGACCCATTTGGTGGGCCCCACGTTTGGACCATACTTTGTCTAATTAATGCCACATTAAATGTGTCTTTAGGGCTTATTTTTAGCTCATATCAGCAATGCACAAATTTTTTAAAAAAAACTTTGAAGAATAGATCTATATATAATTCTAAATGTTCATCTATTTTATCTATTGTTAGATTCGAGAAAAAATACATATTTGAAATTTTTATAATCAGAAGATTTATATAACTTGATTCTCGAAATTATGAAAAAATTTGTTTAGGGCATATCAAGAGGACATATGAGTTTACTAAACAAAATATTGCTTTTAAAACAAAAAATTTGGATAAATAAATAGCCAACACACATCTGTTTTTCAAATTTTTATCTACAACTGATAATACAGTAATAATTTAATATATTTTAAATCTTTCTCTCTCCTATGAATTTAATTTCCGAATTGGAGACATATTTAAATTTATATATTTAAATAAACACGTACATGTATTTAAATTTGGTTTAGGTATGAAATGGACCTAATTTCAAGTCTTGTTAACTGAGTTTGAATTCAATAATTGGTACAATTGAATTCAACCTTTTTTTATTTTAGTTATATAAAAGTTTTTATCGAAAAGAACGGAATTAATCATTTAAATTACAATGCCCTTTCAAGCTCCTTAATTACCAAACTTGGACACCAAGGTTAATTGACAGCTTGAGTCCAGGCTAGCTAATAGCGATGACGGTGGATCGAATAAAATTTGTTTTTTAAAAATATTTTTTTAATAAAATCTCGAATTGTTTTCTTAAAATTGCTTTGAATAGAAATTTTACAAAAAATATTTTTATATTATTTGCATAGCCTAAATGAATCACATTTTATTGGAGATTTTCATAAATAGAATTTTTGTAACTCGAGAAAATACAACACACTTTTTAATCTTTTAATTCGATTTAAATAGGATATAATTATACATACGTAATAGTATTTGACCATGGCACATGACTTTACAGTATTATCTTTTTGTGTGATAATTAAAATAGCAATATATTAGCTAAAATAAGTCCTTGCGAAGGAAGTAATTCAATCAGCTAATACAAATCCTTCTTCTACTTTCTTTCGAAAAAACTGTATCCTCTACTTCCAAGTCAAATAGGATTTGGATGTACAATACATTATATATACCTCACCAGGGCCGAAAAAAGAGAGCATACAAAAGTTATAACTGTACTGTTTCTGTTTCCGAGAAGCATGAAAGAAACTGAGTGCAAGCAAATAATTTGTCGAAAAACTAGAAAAGTTTTAGAGTAAATTACAGAATGGTGGCCGTATTTTACACCGATTTTCAAAAAGATGGCTAGTCTTTTAATTTCTCAAATTAATGGCCAAACTTTCACTTTGTCTTTCAAAACAGTGGTCAGTCTTTCAATTTCTCAAATAAGTGGCTAATCTTTCACTCCGCCTTTCAAAAAAGTGGCCAATAGTAGACAAATTATCTCTAAAGTGGCCATTTTTTAAAAACGTGGAGTGAAATCTTGGCCACTAATTTGAGAAATTTAAAGACTGGCCACTATTTTGAAAGACAAAGTGAAAGGTTGGCCACTAATTTGAGAATTTGAAATACTGACCACTTTTTTGAAAATCAGTCTAAAGTACAGCCACCACTATGTAATTTACTCAAAGTTTTATGGTCTGAACTCGTTGCAGAGTTATTAGGAGACATCATTGGCAGACTTTGTGTTGCTGATCGGGCTCGTTTTCGTGCAGTTTGTAAGTCCTGGCGGGACGCGAAACCCATTAATTATACTACTGCTAGTACTAGCACATCAACATTATCATGGTTTGTGAGTGTAACAACTCTAGAACTTGCAAGACTCGATGCCGTCTCAATGATCCTTCATTTTCTGTGGATGAACCAGTTTCGGTTCACACGATATCCTTCAATAAATTACGCATTCCAGTTCTTATTGGAAGGGTATCAGTAATTTTTGCAAACAAGGCTGGCTATTTATCTCCATTACTCCAATGACAGGATCACTCATATCTCATATACACTTCATATTATTCTCTCTTTTAACCAGAAAGCTGAAGCAACTTCCTTCGTTAACCGCTTCAATTAAATTTGAACAAACGTTTTCTTCCGACCCAGAATCTGTGGATTGTGTGTTCTTACTCTTGGATACTTGGAGTTCTGATGATTTTTTCACCGTCACAACATGTCGCAAAGGTGATACACAATGGACTGTAAGAAAATTTGAAAGACCTTTAGGTTTTGCGAATTCCAGGCCTACGTATACTAGGGGATTGTTTTACATAATTTCACCCTTTGGACTAGTAGCATCTTATAATGTTATTGAGGAGAAAATTAAGTGTGAGAGTTCAGATTTTGATAACGATTTTTTTATAGGCGTTGCACATCAGAGGTACAAAGTGTTTACAAGAAACGGAGAGCTCATGTACAATTATCAATGCAATAATGGTACAAAAATGTTTGATTGGTCTAAAAAGGTTTGGATTCCTGTGAGCAGCTTGACAGATCCACCAGCTGCTATCGACAAAAATACTCGGGTTGAAGACGTGATAGAGTTTTTTGGTTCAGAATGCCTGTGCTCCTCGGAGAGTTCTAGTTTAGCTGAACATCTTATGTTTAAACCACAAGAATATGTGTTTGATTCAGGGAGAATTAAACAGGGTAGAACCAATTCATACTTTTGGTTAGAACCTCCTCTCCTTCACTGAAACAGAAACCACGATGCACACTCCTCAGGTCACTTGTATAGCGAAACTTCTGCTACATTTTGCTACATTGTTCGTTTTCCACACTTATTTATTAAGCAAATTCTTCTTGCTTTGTTTGAACTAGTCTGACTGTAACAACCCGACTTTTCAGACTATTAATTCTAAATCAAAACTAAAAATAAAATACAATATCCTAATCCAAAAGTCAATTACAAATGTACTTATTACAAAAGCGCAACTAACATCTATCGAAAAGTCAATTACAAAGGTACTTATTACAAAAGCGCAACTAACATCTATCGAAAAGTCAATCTAGCCTAATTTTATGGTCCTCGAACTCCAACGCTACCAAACTCGATCACACACCGAACCTAAAATATTA
The DNA here is from genome assembly GCA_036435485.1 of Saposhnikovia divaricata. NCBI lineage: Eukaryota > Viridiplantae > Streptophyta > Magnoliopsida > Apiales > Apiaceae > Saposhnikovia > Saposhnikovia divaricata. The sequence continues at coordinate 215,224,347 of CM071599.1, forward strand.
AAAGAATGAGCTACGAAGCCCAACAAGTAACTACCGTCCAACGGCTCAAAATAATATTTTTATAATTTTCAAAAACACGATTTTCACATGTAGCACATAACATCTATCACATAGTATCACACAACACACTCAATCACAATTACGATAAGATTCACACAATATATTCCATAACAAATATCAAAGTGATGTATACAATATATTCAAAGATTCACATAATCAAATTCTTAATCAAAAAATAAATCTTAATCTTATATCTTTTGCTTTTAATTCCCACAGTCCTAAATCACACCTTACGTCACACTTTGTCAGTGACCGGCATCTTATTCTTATTCGATGGGGGGCTAGTTTACGTCCCTCGTCAAGTGAAACCGAATCTTTGCAAGGTATCGATGTGTTCCGGAACGTGCGCAAACTAGTTCTATGTATCACACTATCCAGTGATCGAAATCTTATTCTTATACATGACTAAGACTGGGGATTTCTGAAAAATTAATATCTTATTAATCACATGTCAAAATCATACTTACAACTTAAACACATATTCGAGAACATGTAATCAAACAATACAAAGCACGTTCCACATTAATACGGAGCAAAGGTACAAAAAGTTAGTTACACAAATATTTGACAACATATACTCAATAAACATAGAGCACGTTTCACATCAATATGGAGCAACGTATAAACACCTACAATATATGGAGCAACGAATAGTTACTTATCTCAATTACGCAAATCAATAATTCATATAACCACATAAGAACACATGTTCAACCCCTCAGAAGCAGAACATCTAAAATCTTGAAAGACTCCATGATTACAATTCTGATCGGATATCTATTAAGCATTTTTGACCCTCTAAACGACGTTTTCTTGAAAAAATCAAAGAATGAAAATTGTAGAGCACAAAAATATCTTTCCGACAAGTCCAGAATCAACGAATTCTGACTTACGATGAATTTTCTACGAATTTTACCAAATTGATGATTTTTGTGAAGAATAGACCTACGAATTTTGTAAATAAAGACGAGGAAGGAGAATATGATGTATTTATAATGTCTCGCAACCATAATTCCAAACCTACTAGTTATCCGTATTCAAATCTGATCCATGTTTTAAGCCCATTATTCTAATCCAATTTTAAATCTTATTTATTATCTAATTTTAATCCTTTTTTATTCTCTTATTCTTTATTATTATTATTCTAAAAATTACGGGATATTACATACTACCCTCCTTAAAAAGTATTTGGTCCCCAAATTCTCCAACAATCCCATACTCCAAAAGTTTGTGACACATCTATTCCAAACGTCTACTCCCAAACGATAGTCTATAGGATCGCATCCTAGAGAATGTACTAGTCTCATACCTAATACACTCCGAAGGACAGCCCGCTCTTGATACCAATTGTAACAGCCCGACTTTTCGGACTATTAATTCTAAATCAAAACTAAAAATAAAATACAATTTCCTAATCCTAAAGTCAATTACAAAGGTACTTATTACAAAAGCGCAACTAACATCTATCGAAAAGTCAATTACAAAGGTACTTATTACAAAAGCGCAACAAACATCTATCGAAAACTCAATCTAGCCCAATTTTATGGTCCTCGAACTCCAACGCTACCAAACTCGATCACACACCGAACCTGAAATATTAAAAGAATGAGCTACGAAGCCCAGCAAGTAACTACCGTCCAATGGCTCAAAATAATATTTTTATAATTTTCAAAAACACGATTTTCACATGTAGCACATAACATCTATCACATAGAATCACACAACACACTCAATCACAATTACGATAAGATTCACACAATATATTCTATAACAAATATCAAAGCGATGTATACAATATATTCAAAGATTCACATAATCAAATTCGTAATCAAAAAATAAATTTTAATCTTATATCTTTTACTTTTAATTCCCACAGTCCTAAATCACACCTTACGCCACACTTTGTCAGTGACCGGCATCTTATTCTTATTCGATGGGGGGCTAGTTTACATCCCTCGTCAAGTGAAACCGAAACTTGGCAAGGTATCGATGTGTTCCGGAACGTGCGCAAACTAGTTCTATGTATCACACTATCCAGTGATCGAAATCTTATTCTTATACATGACTAAGACTGGGAATTTCAGAAAAATTAATATCTTATTAATCACATGTCAAAATCATACTTACAACTTAAACACATATTCGAGAACATGTAATCAAACAATACAAAGCACGTTCCACATTAATACGGAGCAAAGGTACAAAAAGTTAGTTACACAAATATTTGACAACATATACTCAATAAACATAGAGCACGTTTCACATCAATATGGAGCAACGTATAAATACCTACAATATATGGAGTAAGGAATAGTTACTTACCTCAATTACGCAAATCAATAATTCATATAACCACATAAGAACACTTGTTCAACCCCTCAGAAGCAGAACATCTAAAATCTTGAAAGACTCCATGATTACAATTCTGATCGGATATGTATTAAGCATTTTTGACCCTCTAAACGACGTTTTCTTGGAAAAATCAAAGAATAAAAGTTGTAGAGAACAAAAATATCTTTTCGACAAGTCCAGAATCAACGAATTCTGACTTACGATGAATTTTCTACGAATTTTACCAGATTGATGATTTTTGTGAAGAATAGACCTACGAATTTTGTAAATAAAGATGAGGAAGGAGAATATGATGTATTTATAATGTCTCGCAACCATAATTCCAAACCTACTAGTTATCCGTATTCAAATCTGATCCATGTTTCAAGCCCATTATTCTAATCCAATTTTAAATCTTATTTATTATCTAATTTTAATCCTTTTTTATTCTCTTATTCTTTATTATTATTATTCTAAAAATTACGGGATATTACATACTACCCTCCTTAAAAAGTATTTGGTCCCCAAATTCTCCAACAATCCTATACTCCAAAAGTTTGTGACACATCTATTCCAAACGTCTACTCCCAAACGATAGTCTATAGGATCGCATCCTAGAGAATGTACTAGTCTCATACCTAATACACTCCGAAGGACAGCCTGCTCTTGATACCAACTGTAATAGCCCGACTTTTCGGACTATTAATTCTAAATCAAAACTAAAAATAAAATACAATTTCCTAATCCAAAAGTCAATTACAAAGGTACTTATTACAAAAGTGCAACTAACATCTATCGAAAACTCAATCTAGCCCAATTCTATGGTCCTCGAACTCCAACGCAACCAAACTCGATCACACACCGAACCTGAAATATTAAAAGAATGAGCTACGAAGCCCAGCAAGTAACTACCGTCCAACGACTCAAAATAATATTTTTATAATTTTCAAAAACACGATTTTCACATGTAGCACATAATATCTATCACATAGTATCACACAACACACTCAATCACAATTACGATAAAATTCACACAATATATTCTATAACAAATATCAAAGCGATGTATACAATATATTCAAAGATTCACATAATCAAATTCTTGATCAAAAAATAAATTTTAATCATATATCTTTTACTTTTAATTCCCACAGTCCTAAATCACACCTTACGCCACACTTTGCCAGTGACCGACATCTTATTCTTATTCGATGGGGGGATAGTTTACGTCCCTCGTCAAGTGAAACCGAATCTTGACAAGGTATCGATGTGTTCCGGAACGTGCGTAAACTAGTTCTATGTATCACACTATCCAGTGATCGGAATCTTATTCTTATACATGACTAAGACTGGGGATTTCTGAAAAATTAATATCTTATTAATCACATGTCAAAATCATACTTACAATTTAAACACATATTCGAGAACATGTAATCAAACAATACAAAGCACGTTCCACATTAATACGGAGCAAAGGTACAAAAAGTTAGTTACACAAATATTTAATAACATATACTCAATAAACATAGAGCACGTTTCACATCAATATGGAGCAACGTATAAATACCTACAATATATGGAGCAACGAATAGTTACTTACCTCAATTACGCAAATCAATAATTCATATAACCACATAAGAACACATGTTCAACCCCTCAGAAGCAGAACATCTAAAATCTTGAAAGACACCATGATTACAATTCTGATCGGATATGTATTTATCCTTTTTGACCCTCTAAATGACGTTTTCTTGAAAAAATCAAAGAATGAAAGTTGCAGAGCACAAAAATATCTTTCCGACAAGTCTAGAATCAACGAATTCTGACTTACGATGAATTTTCTACGAATTTTACAAGATTGATGATTTTTGTGAAGAATAGACCTACGAATTTTGTAAATAAAGATGAGGAAGGAGAATATGATGTATTTATAATGTCTCGCAACCCTAATTCCAGACCTACTAGTTATCCGTATTCAAATCTGATCCATGTTTTAAGCCCATTATTCTAATCCAATTTTAAATCCTATTTATTATCTAATTTTATTCCTTTTTATTCTCTTATTCTTTATTATTATTATTCTAAAAATTACGGGATATTACACTGACTACTAATTCTTAATTTCTTAGTTAATATCTTGGTGTTTGTTTGTTTTGCACTAACAAGTTATTTCTATGGGAATAAATTTCCAATAATACATATACGGCTATAACATAACTCAAGTGATAAGAGGTTGTTTCTTATCTTCGTGTTCTGGTTCGATTTGTAATGCATAATCTCATTATCGGTCCTATTTTACATGCCGGCATTCCGCCGACTCTTTTCTTTTCTCACAAAAATTGTAAACAATCTTATAAAGATGACGATTTTGTGGATACATTGGCATTGGTTAAAATAAGTTACTTTTAATTTAATGGAGGTATTTTTAATTTAAAGGAGAAAGTAAAGTTATTTACTTTAAGTTGAATAAATGTGCTTGGATAATTTTACTTAAAGTTAAATGGGGGTTTAATAATTTTGACTTAAAGTGAAATTTGACTTAAAAAAATTTTAAATTCATAATATTTTAACTTTACAAGAGTTCTGAAACAAAAAAAAATTAAAAAAATTGGATAAGTCGTAAGTTATAAGTCAAAAGTACCTAAAAGAAACTTATGACTTAAATGAGTTTTTTAACTTAAAGCTCAGATACACAAACATAGCATTTTTAACTTAAAGGAGCTTTCTCCTTTAAGCAACGGTACCCAAACAAGCTCAAAGTGTTTACGAGAAACGGAAAGCTCATGTACATGCAATGGTACAATTAAAAAGAAAACATTAAACCATCCTAGAAAAAACTGCGTATTAACAAAAAAAATAGTAAAGTAAACAGATTTTGGGTGCCAATCACAAATGTACAACCTTTTTTATAATAAAGTTTTATTCTATATTTCTTCTACAATCGAAAATTTCGTACACGATATAAAAACATGAAAACGATGCGAAAATTACGAATTTAGGTTGACACGAATTTTTTAAATAAATATCATCAATAATAAAATGGATGAAAGAAGAAATATAAAAATTATATATATAACGATGTGCTAGAAATCGACAATTATTTTAACGATCTCTATTTGATCAAATAGAGATTCTAACTACTCATCTTTTCTTGAATTAGTATCACATGGCATTTCTGCTTTGGGTTGATGGTTTGATAAGGTGAGACTCGAACTCCGGTCGTAATCACGAGTCTATTCTAGCATTTTGAGTTATTGCTTCTTCTTCCTAACTATATCGGATTAGTTTTTTCCTTTTTAAATACAAAAGAGAAAAAAAAAATGTCAACGAAAAGAAATACAAGCGATAATTTAAATTCAGATAATATATTCATAATTTATTTTACTTCTGTCGTGTTGGTTTTTTTTTTTATTTTGTGACATATCAACATCGTTATTTGGTATTCGAAGCTAAAATAAAATGCAAAGCATATTTGACTTAATTAATGTGAAAACAAATTGTTGTTGAAAACAATAAAAAATAAATGTGAAAACAAGAGGCGTGGTCGACCTTTGTTAAGTCAAATAATTGAAACCGAATTTTATTTTACGGCATATAAAGGACGGTATTTATTAATGGGGCGTGACGGAATGTTGCAGTTAGAGTGTGAGTGCAAGTGGGAAACAGGGAAAGAAAGATAAAAATAAAAATAAAGAGAGAAATTGTTTGTGTATCGTTTTTAGACATCACACAATTCCAGGATGTCAAAATTTATGATAGTTAGGTAGTAGTTGGAACAGGTATCATTTATTTTGGCCTGCCTAAAGTTGGGAACACTTTTAGTTTTGCCATAAAATCGATCGATAAGATTCTAGTCTAGTGACAAACATCGAGATATTATATGATTTATATGTTGAATTCCTGTCATCAATATTTTGTCTTTGTTGTTAAACATTAGTACTCCCCCTGTCTCAGAAAACTCTTCCCATTTTAAAAAACACATTTTAAAAAACACGTTTGCCAACGCACACTTTTGATCGTTAATATGTTTAATTTCGTATTAGTATTAAATATAAAAACTTCACTGTATTAAAGTACTCATAAATATGAATCTAACAAGATCACTCATGACTATATTTGGTCTTATAGATTATGCGTAAATTAGTAATTTGTCTCATGTTATGAACAGGGCCGGCATTGTAAATGAGAAGATCATTGTGAGACAGAGGGAGTACATTTTTTCTGTGTCACATTTTGTTTCTTATCGATAAGATTCTAGTCTAGTACCGAACATCGAGATATTATATAATGCATATGTTGAATTCCTGTCATCAACATTTTGTCTTTGTTATTAGTAAAAATTAGTACATTTTTCTGTGCCACATTTCGTTTTTTTCGTAATTAGATTGAAATATAGAGTCTTTTTTTTCTTGCGGATAATAAGTGCTAAAAATATGATGAACCATGCTGCTACATGGACTAGACCAGTACATATATAATGCAGGCACTGACCTACACACATCACACCACCTCATTCTCATTAATATTATCAACTGCATTTGCATCCTCTATAACAAATTTAGTGCTACTACTTTGCAAATTCTTTGGCACAAAAATAAGGCAAAAAACAGAGCTGTTCCAAAAAAAAATTATAGTGCAATGGCTTCACCAGCAATGTTGTTTTTAACAATGATGGTTATGTGTTACTACGTGAATGCACAGGCACCTGTCGGAATGCCTGTGCAATCACCGATGGCAGTGCCAATCGGCAGCATGGCACCGGGACCGGTTGGTGGAACGGATTGCACCACAGCAATTTTTGGATTGTCGGATTGTTTAGATTACGTGCAGCAAGGAAGCAATGCGACGAAGCCTGTTCCTGATTGCTGTAATGAGCTTTCGGGGTTGTTGAAAACCCAACCACAGTGTTTGTGCTTGTTGCTTGGTGATACTTCTAGTTTTGGTATTGATATTGATCTTAGCAGGGCACTTAATCTTCCAACATCTTGTGGTCTTCAACTTCCCAGTCTTTCCAATTGCCCTGGTTAGTCTTCCCATTCTTAAATTTATACTGCATGATTAAACAATGAGATAGTTCAATTCTCGCTCACCCGGGAATTTATTAGAATGAATACTACTATATATGCCTACAAGCTTACCGGAAAAAAAACAGGATATGCTCAAGTTTTTATTTCTTTGTTTGGTTGTGTTTGATGCCATGAGATAGATTTGGGGGTACTTGGTTAAAATATCAGACCAAACATATTGTTAGAAAGATCTTTCTGTTCGAGTTTGAATTTATTAGTATAGACATCGTAGCCTACTTACAGAACGGTTCAAGACTTCGAGATGTGTAATGATAATATTTAACATTATTAACTTGTAATCGTAATCTTTATGTTTTCAGCTGCTCCAACTTCAAGTCCAGGAGAAGCTCCAGGATCAACTGAAGGACCTGCATCTTCTCCAGGTACATGATAACATAATAACATTACTCTTGTGCTATTCTCTTCTCTTTTAGACAAACTAAATACTACAGTGTTGCTATTAGAAAAGGGGTCTGGTCTACAGCAAACGTATGCTGCAGCATACACTACCGCAGAAAGTTTCTGCGGTACGGTGTAGAGTAGGGTTTTTGGTGTGAAAACAGGGGCTCATCTCTCTACGTACCGCAGAAACTTTCTGCGGTACGAGTGTGCGGTACGGTATGCTGCAACATACGTATGCAGTTGACCGCCAGCCATTAGAAAATGTTACAATTGTGGAGAATCAGTATTGTTTACTGTTTATTGTTTATTGTTTGTAGCAGCATACCAGCATCATCATTCATCATGTATCGTCTATTTAACCCGTGAAATTTTGTTTTCATTTCTAAGAAAGAATTGCTAAACTCCCATTCGTTGTTTTGTTAGTAGTCAGTCTTCCATCAATCTTTGAGTCTCGTTGTAATCACATCATCACTCCTAGGCCTGAATCTATTACACAATTCATCATTTCTGCAATCACAGTACTTATTCTATATCCGCTTATTAGCTTTGCACTCTCAAAAAGCATGAAAAATGTGTTCTTTAAAACCTGTCATCCTGCATATCTTGCAATTTCTTCTATGAATCTATTACAAGCCAACACATTGCTCGTCGCAGTTCATTAACGACTCACTGTCTACACACACACACAAACACACAAGACTTTCCATAATTTGAAGTTTTTTTTGGAAAATACTGCAGGTGGCGTGACACTTGGCCCAGGTGTGGCAGCCAGTCCAGGATCCGCAAACGAAAATGCAGCTCCGACTACCGGTGCCTTTGGACTTGCCTCATTTGTTACTGTGGCAATTTCTTTCTTTGTTTGATTGAACTAGTTTCATTTTTTTTTCATAATCAAATATGCACAATTTGTAAGACTTGACATGTTCTTGGAGCCTATTATTTTGTTTATTCATTTCATATGAATACAGTTTACACGTTACTATTTAGCTAAAGTTGTAAACTACCTGCTGCAGTTTCTTAATATCTAAGTAGATTTGACATTATGGCATGCGTTATTTTATAATACGAGCATGTTAAAAGTGATGTTATGACATGCCACATGCGTTATAATACGAACATGTTAAAAATACGGTTTAAACTAATTTTTCAGATCAATATTTTTTATTATACAATAAAATTTTGAAAATTAAATTTCGTTAAACAAATAGTCTCAATAATGAATACTTTTTCGGTTCCATTATCAACGAAAACAGAAACGATCGATAAATAAATGATCTCTCGATCACAATAAATGAACAAAATTCTCGGTGTCTGACAACATGGCTAGATATATAGAATTTTCGTTACACGTAGTATCAGTTACTATTTCCGAAGGTAGAGAGGCCAAGAAGATCATAGTTTCTATTGTCTATTTAAGAGTGTGCCAAACGAGATAAATTTGAGTTGCCTGGGATATCAAACATTCAGTACTAACGAGGTGTAATACCTACAGACACAGCTACAACATCATCAGGTACTTTTCTTACACCCTTTCTTACAACAACTAATCTATGATAATCAAAGATTGGTTTCGATAATCTCGATAACGCTCTTGTAATGTTCAGTAAAATGCTCCATGTCAAGCCTTGCCCTTCTGTTATTGAATTTACGAGAGACAGAGTACTCGGTCTCTTTATTTGGAGATATGCGTGTTTTAAGCATTCCGCTTATAGATAAGCGGGATATACTGTGAACGTTTGATTTGGTTTTGTTTATTGTAATCAATTGTTGTTGTCATTTGAATAGAGTTGATTATGCGTTTTAGTTGATTATGTGTTTTAAAGTATTGATGTTCCTACTACATTTTTTTTAGTTGATTTTGTACCTTAAAGAAATCCTAATGATCACATTGTTAGCCCATCAACTTTAAACTTCTTACTTAGTGTGAAGTTTAGAAAGAGTAGTTTCACCTGCACAATATAGTATAAAATACATTTGTAGAATTAATTGTATTAGTCTAGGTTATATAGGTTGTCATTCAAAGTGTACATCGAAAAATTATATCTTTGCTACTGAAGGGATAAAAAGTCCGGATATTAGTGTATTTACCCATTTTATAGTAAGCTGGATCACATTAGGTCTAAAGAAGTTTCAAATGAGGAGCTCACGTAACGTACTTGTAAATAAATATTTAAGACCAATAGAAGCCGGAGTGTCTCATGATAGCTTCGAAGTCTCACCGTGAGCCAATACCAATAGTTGGATCACAACACCTCACGAAAAATATTTCTATATTATGCTTCAAAATATGCACGTATTAAAGGGGGTGTTTGAAAGTTAGAGGTTTGTGAAAAAATTAGAAACTTAAGTCAAATTAGAGGCTTGACCAGATGAAACATCTAATTTTAGTGTTTGGTTGTTAGCGAACTGAAATAGTTTTTCGGACTCAAAAAGCTAATTTCGAAACATATGATTGGGATGTGTCTAGTTAATATACAAAAAACTAACTCAAATAGCTAATTATCAAACAGTTTCATATTAAACAATTAATTTAATTCTCTAGTCAAAACTGCTAACTCAATCCATTAGTTAAAATTGCTAACTTTATCCGATAAACGCTAACAACTAAATGCCAAACATTGCCAAAAAAATTACCAAAAAGTCTGTCCACTTTTTACAACAAACATTTTTTCGCACATCACAACAATTTTAAACAGTAATTCCACACTGAACCTTGATAACATTTGTCAAAGATATCAAAAGAAAACAAAATTAGCAGTCATTATTAGTGCTAACTTCTAAAGGAGGTAAGGGTAATTGATCAAGCAAAGCGTGTATATATTTTAGTTGTGTAGTTTTTTAACTTTATTGTAGAAATAAGGATAGCCTGGAGTTAACAGGCATATTATAACAATAGAATCAAAAGATATAAGTGTCCATTTCGTCTTTAAAAAAAAAAGGAAATTTGTGGAAGAACATGAAAATTGTTTGTGCTTCACGGAATTCAAAATCACGCTTTTCTTAGATGTAATAATCTTATTTTTATCCATATTGAGTTTCACCCATTACCAACAGGATATTGATTATTCTTTTTTGTATATAAAAAGGCCATGTAACTTTTGCATCAGTTTTATTATGTATTGATAATGAATTGCATATACAAGACAAATAAGTATAAAATGCCATTGTTAGAGATAGTTGGATGTGTTCCTACTAGGAAATATTTTGTCATTAAATTAAGATTTTTACAAGATGCGAAAAAAGACATCTTTGAATGGACCCTTCAGTGCACAACAGATCTCTTTGATTTGATTCACCTTCTAGAAGTCATTGTTATTGATAGAAAATGCATTTTAATACATGCAAGCGACAATGTCTTTCCTTGCACTTATTAATTGTTGTGTACATTGATGGAAAAAGTGATCACAACGGTAACAACTAAGTGCGTAATTAAATTTCGTTGGACAATACTTATCTCTACTCGTATTAACCTTCGATGAAACAAACAAGTAAAGTAACAATAAACGAAAAACAAGACACCAAAGTTATACGTGGAAAACCCCCTCAAAGATAAGGAAAGATAAGGAGTAAAAACCACGAGACCGTGGTCCACCCAAACAATTCACTATCACAAATTATATGGGAATACACCAAGTCTTCTCTAGATAAAACTAGAGGAATACAATCACCTTCACACTCTTGGAATGAATCGTCAAGAAGTATATGGAATCAAGTAAGACAACAATGAGAAACTAATCGGGGGAGATTAAGCCTTACCGTGGTGCAAACACTGCTGTTCAGCCCCTTAATAACTGACCTTCTGGACCTCCGAATCCGATCTCCACCGTTCAGAATTTAGATATCGGTGTAAGGAAGTTGCTGTCCAAAATTCAGGACGATCCGACCAGTAGAACTCCGGGAATCGCAAAAACAAGGCAGCTTGTACAACCAGAAAAATTGCTGCGAATTTTTCACTCTATATCTCTCTTGTGTCTATTTCTCTCTCTCTTATTTTAATTATAATCCTCCTATATTTATATATAGGGCTCCTTTATTTTTATCTCCTTCTGGGCCAAAACAAGGGTAATCCAATTGGGATTTTAATCTCATAGATAGAAACTAAAACCTAACAAATCTCCCCCTTTCTAACTATGAGAAAGAGTTCTCCATTCCGGTGATTGAACAACATACCTTCAACTTCCCTTTAGCTAAAGACTTTGTCAACATATCGTAACCATTATCATCGGTGTTTACCTTTTCCACTTCAAACAACCCTTCTTCAAGAGCGTCTCTAATCCAATGATATCTCATATCGATATGCTTCGTTCTTGCATGAAAAGTAGGATGTTTAGCTATGTCAATAGCTACTTGATTATCACAAAGAACCACATACCGTTGTTGCGGGAAGCCAAGATCCTGCATCAACCGCTTTAACCACAACAACTGCTTACAAGCTTCAGTTGTTGCTACATACTCTGCCTCCCCCGTAGAAAGTGAAACACCCTTTTGCAACCTAGATAGCCATGAGACCGCTCCCCTTGCAAAAGTCATTAAATATCCAGAAGTAGATTTCAGTGAATCCTTATCACCTGCCAAGTCAGAATCTGTATATCCAACAAGCACTGGTTTACCATTCCCAAATGTCAAACCCAATTTAGAAGTACCTCTAAGATATCTCATAATCCACTTAACTGCTTCCCAATGCTTCTTAACTGGATTTGTTAGATAGCGACTGACAACACCAACTGCAAAGGCTATATCAGGTCTCGTAGATACCATAGCATACATCAAACTTCCTACTGCTGAGGAATATGGAACACCATCCATCTCTGTAATTTCTTCCTTTGTAGAAGGAGAATCCTTTTCAGTTAACTTAAAGTTGGTAGTAAGAGGAGAACTAACAACTTTAGATTTATTCATGTTGAACCTGCAAAGCACCTTCTCAATATACTGCTCCTGTGATATATGCAACTTCTTGGCCGCTCTATCTCGATGAATGCGAATGCCAAGAATCTGTTTCGATGGCCCCAAGTCCTTCATAGCAAAGGACTTACTCAACTGTTGCTTCAATTGGGAAATTCTTCCAGTATTTTTGCCAACAATAAGCATGTCATCCACATAAAGCAATAATATGATAAAATCATCATCTGAAAATTTCTGAATAAAAACACAATGGTCAGAAATAGTCTTACGGTAGCCTTGCTCCTTCATAAATGACTCGAACTTTTTATACCATTGTCGAGGTGCCTGCTTCAAACCATATAGACTCTTAAGAAGTCTACAAACATAATCCTCTTTACCTTTTACCTGAAAAACTTCAGGTTGCTCCATATAAATTTCTTTATCCAAGTCACCATGTAGAAAAACCGTCTTGACATCCATTTGTTCAACCTCCAAATCAAGACTAGCTGCTAAACCAAGCACCACACGAATTGATGTCATCTTAACAACTGGAGAAAAGATCTCATCAAAATCAATACCTTTTCTCTGACTGAATCCCTTGACGACCAACCTAGCTTTGTACCGTGGTTGTGAAGTATGTTCATCTTGCTTCACTCTGTAAACCCACCTATTTTTCAAAGCTCGTTTTCCCTTAGGTAGCTTCACCAACTCAAAAGTATTATTCTCATACAAGGATTTCATCTCATCTTGCATGGCATAGACCCACTCCTTTTTGTGCTCATCTTTCATAGCTTCTGCATAAGATTCAGGTTCACCACTATCAGTTAATAAAACATACTCATCAGTAGAATACCTGTTGGAAGGATGTCGATCTCTAGTAGACCGCCTGAATGGAACGAATGGTGGAGTATTGTGTACTGGTGACTCCTCATGGGCATCATCATCCATGTCACTATTTTCTGGAGTATTAGTATTAGTACCATGTTGGTCATCATCATGAACACATCTCCAAACTGTGACTCCACATGTCTTGGAGGAACTGGATCTAAATCAACTAGATCATTATTATATTGAGCAATTGTCTGTGCCTTCCCAATATCTTTCAAAGTCTGATCTTCAATAAAGATAACATCTCGGTTTCTCACAATCTTCTTTGAAACTGGATCGTAGAGCCTATAGCCGAACTCATCTTGCCTGTAACCAAGGAATATACATTCTTTAGTCTTCACATCAAGTTTAGACCTCTCATCTTTGGGGATATGCACAAAAGCCGCAGTATTTAGTGCCTCACCCCAAAAAGACATCGGCAACTCAGCATGTGAAAGTAAACATCTGACTCGCTCCACCATTATTCTGTTCATCCTCTCTGCCAAACCATTAAGTTGAGGTGTCTTTGGTGGAGTCCTTTGGTGCCGAATACCCTGCTGTCTGCAATACACATCAAAGGGACCTGTATACTCCCCTCCATTATCTGTCCGGATACACTTCAGTTTCTTCCCAGTCTGTCTCTCAACTAAAGCCTGAAAATGCTTAAACACATTTAACACTTGGTCTTTCGTCTTCAAGGTATAAACCCACAACTTCCTTGAATGATTATCGATGAATGTAACAAAATATAATGAACCACCATTAGTTTTGGTTTTCATAGGGCCACAAACATCGGAATGCACCAAGTCAAGTATATGCTCTCTACGAGAGGGAGGACGACTCTTAAAAGAAACTCTGTTCTGCTTACCTTCCACATAGTGAGAACACCTTTTCAAATGTATATCAGCCAAACCAGATAATACCTTTTGCTTCATATTCATTCCTTTTTCAGTCATGTGAGCAAGTCTCTTATGCCATAAATCAATCATATCAACATTCTCAACTGCATTAACAATGCCTTTGGAGATTTGCGGTTGTGTCATATACAATTTTGGAGACCTCTTCCCTCTTGCAACAATTAAAGAACCCCGAGTGAGCTTCCATTGACCATTACCAAAGCTGCTAACATACCCTTCATCATCAAGAAGGCCAGTAGAAATTAAATTCATTCTCATGTCTGAAACGTGCTTAACATCACGAAGAAATAACTCCATGCCTGTATCAAACTTCAGACGCACATCTCCAACGCCAACAACTTTTGATATGTCAGTGTTACCCATCTTAACATCTCCAAAATCACCATAAGTATAAGATGTAAAGAAGTCCCTTCGTGACGCAACATGACACGAAGTACCACTATCAATTGCCCAACTCAGATCATCTTGTGCAAGGTTAACAATATCTCCATCACAACAGATCAGGTGCTCATCAGTAGTAGGAATCACCACAGAATTATCATTACCACTGTCAGTTTTCGTATGATCTTTGTCTAAATCCTTTTTATTCTCTCGCTTCAACTTTCTGCAGAACTTCTTTGTATGCCCATTTTTACCACAATGATAACACTCAACATTAGAATACTTACCTCTAGAACTACTCCGTTGATTACCTCTGTTGGTTGGACCTCTACTTTGAGATCTCCCCTTCTTTTCAGTGACTAGGACTTCTGACTGTGAAGAGGAACCCTGTGACTTTCTTCTCATCTCTTCATTCAGAATACTGCTCTTAGCTAATTCCATACTGATAATTCCATCCGGGGCTGAGTTCGACAAAGACATCCTAAATGTCTCCCATGAATCTGGTAAAGTACCCAAAAGACACAATCCCTGTATCACATCTTCAAACTTGATACCCATTCCAGCAAGCTGATTCATAATTCCTTGGAATGCATTCAAGTGATCAGAAATTGCAGTGCCATCCTGATATTTTAGAGACATCAACTGTTTAATCAAATACAACTTATTATTTCCAGTCTTTCGAGCATAGAGTTTCTTAAGCTTGTTCCGCAAATAACGTGCATGTGTCTCCCCACTAATATGGTTCAACACGTTATCCTCCACCCATTGCCGTATATACATACAAACCTGTCGATGCAAAATAGTCCATTCTGCCTCTGTTTTATTTTCAGGCTTCTCCGTAGTAAACACAGGTAGATAATATTCCTTCACATAAAAAAGATCTTCCATCTTTCCCTTCCAAACATGATAATTAGAACCATTCAAATTAACCATTCTACTTGTATTTATATCCATCGTTCAAACAAGTTCAAAAACAACCAAGCTCTGATGCCAATTTGATGGGAAAAAGTGACCACAACTGTAACAACTAAGTACGGAATTAAACTTCGTTGGACAATACTTATCCCCACTCGTATGAACCTTCGATGAAACAAACAAGTAAAGTAACAATAAACGAAAAACAAGACACCAAAGTTATACGTGGAAAACCCCCTCAAAGATAAGGAATAAAAACCACGGGACCGTAGTCCACCCAAACAATTCACTATCACAAATTATATGGTAATACACCAAGTCTTCTCTAGATAAAATTAGAGGAATACAATCACCTTCACACTCTTGGAATGAATCGTCAAGAAGTATGGAATCAAATAAGACAACAATGAGAAACTAACCGCGGGGAGATTAAGCCTTACCGTGGTGCAAACACTGCTGTTCAGCCCCTTAATAACTGACCTTCTGGACCTCCGAATCCGATCTTAATCGTTCAGAATTTAGATATCGGTGTAAGGAAGATGCTGTCCAAAATTCAGGACGATCCGACCGGTAGAACTCCGGGAATCGCAAAAACAAGGCAGCTTGTACAACCAGAAAAATTGCTGCGAATTTTTCACTCTATATCTCTCTTGTGTCTATTTTTCTCTCTCTTATTTTAATTATAATCCTCCTATATTAATATATATAGGGCTCCTTTATTTTTATCTGCTTTTGGGCCAAAACAAGGGTAATCCAATTGGGATTTTAATCTCATAGATAGAAACTAAAACCCAACACACATGACATATTGCAAAAATGTGGAAGTTAGAGGAAGGAATGATATCGAGTCATACATTTACACTTGGATTTGTTGGTGATCAGAATGAAATTTTTTATGTTTAAACATAAATCAATTATGAAGAAAATTACAATGTCAAAAGGTATTAGTAGTCGGTCATTATTATTTCATTTTGAGTAATTATAATATTTTATTATATTGTTTTTATATCTTTCTCTCATACATATAATAATAGGGTTAAAAGCCACCCATAATGAGTTGAAAATATTTTTTAAAATTTGGACACAATTTGGTTCAGGATGCACTCATTCTTATTACTTTAGAAGAACGATATTGAAGCAATCTTTGTCGGGTCTATAAATAAGGATCTTCTTGTTACTGTTTTACGTCTTTTGACTTACTAGTTGACGGGAAAGGTTTCTCATATAACCATTAAAAAGATTAAAAAGGAATATAGTCAACATAGACTAGACACTAACCTTTTGTGATTGTTATTTGTAAACAACATATGATCTCCCATGTGTGCACGACATATGGTTAAAGGAAGGAAGGGGTATCGAGTAAAATGATGTTCAAGTTTTTTCGAAAAATCTTCATATCAAAGGTGTTACTAATTTTTCGATAATGACTGCAGGCAATTTTAAGATGATAGTGAGATTTTAAAATGTTAGTTATATATAATGATGAAACAATCACCAGAAATGAATGAGATGTATATATCTCAACTGGAGAAGATAGTACACCCAGAAGCACTTTCATTAGAAGAGCCTTTTAGTGATTGATAAACTAAAGATCGCCTGACAAGTTGGAGTTTCACGTAAAGAAATCCTTCATACTTCGATCTTGTTGAGAAAAAATTGTCTACAATTAAATCAGGTAGCAAATGTAAAGGTTCCACGAGGAAATGTTGTATTTCTTTGGAAATTCCACATTTTGTTGTTCCTTAGAATATATAAATATTTTTATTGATCTATTCTTGTAATAATCGTACGTAGAAACGTTTATATATTCAAGATTTTCTAGATTAAATGTGGAATTTTTGGAGGAATAAATTCTTCCCTCGTGAAAACTTTACGTTTATTACCTGATGTATGTTTAAACACTTTTTTCTCAACATGCTCGAAGTATGAAGGATCTCTTTTTATTGAACTTCTAGTTGTCAGGCGACCTTTAATTTTTCGATCACTAAAAGGCTCTTCTAATGCAAGTGATTCTGGGTGTATTATCTTCTCAAGTTGAGATATATACGTCTTGTTCACTACCGATTATTGTTTTATCATTACATTAAAAAAATATTGTGAAATCTCATCATAATCTTGAAGTTGGGTGTGGTGATCATCGAAAAACTAAGTAGTACCATCCATATGATATGAAGACTTATCCCAAAAAATATCCACTAGTTGCAGGGTTAATGTCTACTCCATGTTGAACCTAGTTAATTTTGTTCTCCTGAAGCTCTAAAAATGAATGCACCCTAGACCAATTCGTGTACAAACTCCCTGTCGATGTCTTCAAAAATCTCTTCAGCGCATTATGAGCACTTTTAACCTTCTTATTGTAAATTAAAAAAATAATTCAAAATATTATAATTGCAAATAGTCATATATTAATGACAAAATAATGCCTTTTTGTGCTACGATTTTCAAAGCAGTTAAACCTTAGTCATTTAAGCACGCATAATTTTTTTTGGCATGCTCAAACCACGCACCTTGGTCCTTGTGGATGCGTTAATAATCTTAGATGACTAGCATAAGTTTTTTAAAAATGTTATAATTTTTTTCATAATCGACTTCTGTTTCAGCATAAACAATTAATATTAGTTTGTCATATATTTCACATTTTCTCCCAGCATGTTGTAACAACATACTACTAGCAACAACATGTGATAACTACTAGGAAAGACACCATCGATTGCATGTATTAAAGTGTATTCTCGATTAGTAACAATGACTTCTCGAAGATGATTTGGATCGTGAAGATGTTTCGTGCATTGAAAGGCCCATTCAAAATTTTCATTTTTCTCATCTTGTATAAGCATGTTAATCCAAAGACTAAAAATTTTCAGTTGGAACGCATCCAATAATTTCTAGTAATGACATTTTATATGTATTTGTCTTGTATGTGCAATCCATTCTTATCACATAATAAAATTGATGCAAAAGTTGCATGACCTCTATATTTGCAAAAAATAAAACAATAACCATGTTAGTTAGTAAAGTGTGAAACTCGATACGAATAAAATTAAGATTCTTTGCTCAAATAATTCGAAAGTTGTTGAGTAACTGATCGATCTTCCATTTCTTCTTTTCTTATCTTTTGCATATATATGTACATTTGTTTTATCGTTGTTGAATTGTCCATATTTTCATTCTTTATCAAAATCAAATTGAAAAGGAGGCACATGAGCTCGCGTCGTCTCTTTCATTTTTAATCTTCTCATTTTTAGACAACTTACTCATCACTAGACGGCCTTTTTTATATGTTGGAAAATTGTGATTGTAACTCCGGTCAAAAAAAACCGTCTACATGTTCCTCTACTAAATTTCATTCCTTTAAAATGAAATGGACATTTACATCTTTTGTTCCACTATTACGCTTGTTAACTCCAGGTATCCACATGTATACGATGAAGTAAGAATTGTTCACTTCCAAAATATACACGCGCTTTACGCCATCCATTAAACCAGCCTTCTTTAGAACTATTAATGACTATTAATAACTTATCAAATGTTTTCAAGTTTTGTTGACTATAAAAGGTCTCATTTTATGTTGAGTAGGTGATAAAATTTTCTATTTGCCTCTAACTAAAATCCAAATAATTTTTCAATAATTTGAAGTAACAAAATTAATGCAAAAATTAACTTAGAGATTAACACTTTTTATCATAGTTAAAACTCACGGAAATTCTTTCCTTCCATCCATGAAAGGGTCGTTGTCAAGTAATTTGTCTAATATATACTTGTAAATACAAACTATTTACAAAAATAATTAAGTTAAACTATAAGAAAGTAATTTGAGTTGGTTATTCGTAATTAACATAGATAAATTTGCTCAACGAGTACGACGCTGCAAAGATGATGGAGACAATTACAGCTGAGACAACAAGCACAATAGGATATTAAACGATGTACATCCTCCTTATTCATGGAAAAAAAGACTATGTATATATGAGCATAGCATCAAACTTTTAATATTTTCTATTTATAGCTAGAAAAACATGCTTTAATGCAAACGTTACAGCCATACACGACAGTTTTAACTTTGAAATCATACGCTGTCTCCTGCTTCAGGATTGCCAGGAACAAAAATTATAAGCAAGAATGTCCATAAAATATTTTTGGTTGTCCTTTGCAACAGTTTGTAGACACTTGGTTACATACATCTTATCAGGTTTCTTAACTATAAGAATGCAAAAGTGTATGTGTAAATTGTTCATGAAATAAATTGTCCTAGTTCTAAGAAGAAAGATGAAAGTTCCTAGGATAGTTTTTTAAAAGCTCACTCCGCAGACCCATGTTAAGATGAGAGGTACAACCCCTTGTCAAATTTGTGAAGGACTTTTGAATCGAAGTTCTAATTTGCTCATGTGAGCATGTACAATTTTTCTTTCAGTTAAAAAATTTGATCGCCAGCTACAGTATATTCATTATTTACATTTACGATAAATTTAACCACGTCCAATATTTTGTACCATATGAATTTTATGTGCTGAAGTTGTCCGGAGAAATTCTGGAACGTCTACTATGCCTCTCTAAGATAATGCATACATATAAATGTGTGGTGACTTGTGTGTGTAGCAGTTTGTGAAACCTAAATTTTTGTTGTTCTCCTTACTATATATGGCAGTGTATGGATGTTTGGTGAAGTCTTGACATTATATCTGTAATTGCTTTCATACAGACAACAAGAACTAAAGACTTTCTCCCTTCCTAATTGATTAGTTGGGCTGTGCTCTAGAGATTTTTTGGTAAAGAAGAGAAAAGAAGAGAAGAGAAGGTGAAAAAGAGAAATAAAAAAATAATCTCTCATGTGTTCCCAAGTTTATGTGAAAAGAAGAGAAAATTTTGAAAAAATGATATGGAGGGAAATTTTAAAGGTAAATTAGAGCTTCTCTCCAAATCATTCCATTTTTGGAAAGAAGATTATGGAGAGAAAGTTGTTAGAATTTTCTTTCCGGATCCATTCTCTTCTTTCCTGAAAAAACTCGGGAGCACGACTTGGAAAGAAAATTTTAAAAATTTCTATCCTCTTCTTTTCTCTTCTCTTGTTAATCTAACTCGAGAGCACATCATTAATCTTAAGCAAATATCGTTAGAAACAAGTACGCCAGGTAATTGGTATGTATAACCTTGTAGAATGCTAAAAAACACAGATTAAAGAAGAAGCATGTATGGCAGATGTCTTCGATAACTTTTACTGCCAGTCTTTTGATTATGTGAACAATCAAATTCATTATGCTCGTTCATGCATTCGGGGCCATGAGAAGTGTTTCTGTCTTTTCTCCTATTAGTCACACTTGGTCTCCTAAAAGTTTTCTATATAAATGCTTAGCGTTTATTCATTTTCAAAGATGAGAGAATCTATATTTTCTCAACTTGATTAACTTTCACGAGAATCATTTAATCTCTTAGGGCCTCCTTGGATTGGGGATTGGGGAGGGTTGGGTTGGGAAGGGTCATAACCCTTGTTTGGATAGAAATTTAAAATGGAGGGTTGGATTTAGAGAGGTTGGCTAGGGATTGGGGGAGGGTTTTTTTTTTGATAAAATCGTACTTGCATTAAAATATCTCAAGGTTACAGATGATACAATCTCGAGCAGAAACATTCCACTCCGAAAGACCTGACATAGAATATGTCGCCCTCGCTAAGCAATGAGCTACAATATTCGCAGACCTATGTGTGTAATACACTAACACATCATCAAAGTGTTTATCCACATTATCCGTACAAGCCTCCAAGATAATATAATCCAGCACCAAAACTCACACAAACGGTGAGACAAAAGCAAACTCACACAAACAAGCGGCGAGACAATATGAAACTCACACACAGGTGAGACAACAAAACAAATCGATCTTACAATCGGAAAAGGCTTAGAAACCTTAGATCCGAATTAAACTTTGATCAACTAAAACAAGCAATCCTTAGATCCGGAGCGAAATCACAAAAACAAGAGGAACCGAATATCCACCCGCTTCAACCTGAGAAGAAGGACAACGGAAGCTCTGATGATTTAAGCTCTGCCGGATTCACAAACTAGCTCAAGATCGGAACAGATCTGGGAAAATTTGAAGGAATTTTCGGAGCTTTATTGAATTAAAAAAACTGTGAAAATTGAAAAAAAAAAAAAAAAGAGGGGAAATGGGACGAAGGTGGAAGAATGGAAAGCAGGGGCCGGAGAGGGGGGGAAGGGGGAAGGGGGAAGGGGCGGGGGGAAGGGGAGGCGGGTTCTCGACTCTCATGAGAGAGAAATATATGGGGGAGTTTTTCAACACCCCGATTTGGGGTGTTGGTACTTGTTGGCTTTGTTTATTATTTTGATTATTATTTTGTATATTATATATATTACGTAATTAACTGATAAATGAATTTTATATTACGTAATAAATATTTTTGAAAAAATATTTTCGAGAAAAATATTTTTCAAAAAAAAAATATTTCCGATAAAAATATTTCTGAAAAATTGTTTTTGGGGAAAAAATTCAGAATCAATATTTGGAAAAAAAATATTTTCGGATCAGTATTTCTGAAAAAAAATATTCCTGAACCAATATTTCGGAAAAAAAATATCCCAGAACCAATATTTCGGAAAAAAATATTTCCGAACCAATATTTCGAAAAAAATATTTCCGAACCAATATTTCGGGAAAAAATATTTCCGAACCAATATTTCGGGAAAAAATATGTTAGAACCAATATTTTGAAAAAAAATATTTTTGAACCAATATTTTGGAAAAAATATTTCTTAACAAATATTTCGGGAAAAAATATTACCGAACCAATATTTCGGGAAAAAAATAAGTAAATTTTTTTTATACTAAGATGTTTTTAAAAATAAAAAAATCTGAGCCCCGGCTAGACTAAAAAAAATAAGTAATTTTTTTTTTATACCAAGATGTTTTTAAAAATAAAAAAATCTGAGCCCCGGGTAATTTTTAAAACTCCATTTGCATACGAATTTTTCTTATGATAAAATTAATAAAAATAATGAATATTAAAAATTATATATTTAGTATATATATTATAAGAATTATAAAGCCCAAAGGCCAAAGCCCATGTATGCAGTATCAATGCTAATGTGATATGCTATCAAAATTGAACTAGCCGACAAGAACATAAAAAGAGGAAACTAAAGCACTTCTGTATCTCTCTCATAAACTCATCATTCTCGTGCTAATTCTTCTGGGTGCTCTTCAACTCTTATTTCTAATTAAATCACTCGAAGGCTATATTTGCAAGTGTGGATGATGAAGCTATTTTACAGCGTTATCAACATATGCAAACTCGAAGGATTCAATTATCATCCCTTAATTCTTCAAGCATGGGAAGTACAAGTGCCAAAATATGAGAAAAGGTACGTTTACTTTTATGAAATAGTAACAAGAAATTTTGTCGTTAAATATTTGAGCCCCTGGTGATTTAAACTCCTGGTTCCGCCACTGTTCGTCCTAATTGTTAGTGGGATCCCCGATTTTAACAAAAGACAAGAAAATGTGTCTAAAATGATGAGATTTATTTAAAAAATTCCAAAAAATATACTCACTCTATCCCAAAATAAGTGTCGCTTTGACTTTCAGCACGTATTTTAATGTGCGAAAAAAGTGACTTCCATATATTATTTTTTTAATTTTTTTTTTGGAATAAAAGTTTAAATGTTATATTTTTATTCAGGAAAAGAAAATTTTAAAAATATTATGTGGAAGTCACTTTTTTTAACACTTTAAAATACGTGCAGAAAGTCAAAGCGATACTTATTTGGGACGGAGGGAGTATTAATTTGAGAAATGTTAAGAGAATGAATGAAATATTCAACAACGAAAACATTAAGAACTAAATTCTGAGAGATAATTAGCCTGTTTGGCTAAGCTTATTTCATGGGCTTATGGACTTATTTTCGGGTAAAAATTTTATATTTTGATAATTTTTTTTATACAAGTATTTAATGTATGTTTGAGATTTAATAAGTTGCAAAAATAAGTTGAAAAATAAGTTGGAAAGTTAGGAATCTCTAACTTTGTCTTAAAACAAGTTTATTGAAAAAAAGTTACCCCAAACACCTCCAATATTCTTATTTGTACTTTCCGAAATCAAACTTTATTTATATTCTATTTTAGATGGGAGACTACATCCCTGCAGTGACAAATACTGGGAAGTTGCTATGAATATTCGAATTTTGAAAGTAATTTTTTTTATCCTCAGTGAGAAATGAGAAGTTGCTGAGAATCATAATTGAAAGTAGAGGAAGAAGGGTATGTAAAAATTGAGCATGTTACTAGAAAGTTGCTAAAAAAAATTGAGATCTTGAAAGCTTTCTGTCATTAGTGGGAAGTTGCTGCGAATAATAATTGAAAGTAGAGGGAAGGTGTGTGAAAATTAAGGGCTGGCCGGCCGGCCACTAATTTTGTTTTTTCTTGACAGGTCCACTCATTTTGTTAAGTATACATTTCAATCGATTTTTTCCATATTAGCATACTCTCCTTTTCTTTCTGCAGCTACAGAGACTTCCCTCTCTAACTACTGTCTTACATTCTGAATCTTTAAGTTATTCTGGTTCTAAGCATGTTTCGGAGATTCTTACTTTGGATATCTCATTTTCGGTATCTGTTGTGTGAATTTCTAATGCCTTGTTCGCATAAAACTCAAACTTCATCCACTTCTGTTTCCAAGCCCAATGCAATGGCTTTAAAAACCGATTCTCAATCTCAATTAAGTCCTACTAAATATGATGTTTTCTTGAGCTTCGACACTCGACTTAACTTTACTGGTCATTTGTACCAAAGACTAGATGCTCATGGAATTACAACATTTAAGGATGATCCTGTGTTACGCAGGGGCGAAGTGATCTCAGATGCTTTGCTAGATGCTATTAGGAAATCCAAGACTTACATTGTTGTCCTATCGCAAAATTATGCTTCTTCAAGTTGGTGCCTTGACGAGCTGGCAGAGATTCTCAATTGTTACAAGACGATGCAGAGATTCGTTATTCCTGTGTTTTGCTACATTGATCCAGCAGTTGTACGATACCAAACCGGGAGTTTTAAACAAGCTTTCAAGAAACATCAAGTTCGTTTTGGGGGTGAAAGACAAAAAGTGGACAATTGGCAGCTTACACTTACGGAAGTTGCTGGCTTTTCAGGACACAATGTACCGAAAGACAGGTCATTTAAATATTTATTTAGGATAGTTAATCAAGTTTTGCTTTCCCCATTCAAAGTTTTTAGAACATAGAACAGAGAAGTTTTATTTGAGAAATTTATGCCCAAATAACATTGAGATAATGGTTAAAATTTAATATACTATCTTCTATATATATTCAGGTAACACAGATATATTTCTGTATAAAATTTAACTTATATTTATCCCATTAACCTACATGCTACCAGTATATTGTAGACCTATATAACTACCTACTCATAACAATAAGAATTGCGTTTCAGGTCTGAAGCTCATGTTATCGACGAAATTGTTGATGACCTTCTGCTCAAAATAAATCCCAGGACTTTGGAAGTTGCCAAATATCCAGTTGGATTGGATTCTCGTGTTGAAGACATAACAACATTGTTGAGCAGTGACACAAAAGGTGTTATTAAGGTTGGTATATATGGTATGGCTGGTGTGGGCAAAACAACTCTTGCCAAGGCTCTTTATAATCAACTGTTGGGAGGAAGAAGCTTCAAGGGCAGCTGTTTCCTCGCTGATGTTAGAGAGATCTCGGGGACAAGGAAAGGCCTAGTATCTTTACAACAGAAACTTATTAATGATGTTCTTAACAGTACAACAAAGTTGAGATTCACAACGCTGACCAAGGAATTAAGTTGATAGAAGCTAGAATCTGTTCGACAAAAGCTGTGGTTGTTATGGATGATTTAGACGACCTCAAACAATTTCAATCATTGGTAGGACCACTTGCTTCCGAGAGTGTAGTAATTATCACTACAAGAGATGAAGAGATACTGGACAAAATTGAAGTGGAAACCAGATATCGATACATGGTCAATACGTTGGATGATGCAGAGTCACTAGAACTATTTACAAAAATTGTCGTTGGATGAACCAAACGACAATTTGATGGAATTGTCTAAAGACATACTCTGTCTTGCTGGTGGTCTTCCCTTGGCTCTCGAGGTTTTTGGCTCACATTTGTATAAGCGATCAGAAGATGGATGGAAATCTTACATTGAGAAACAACATCGAATTCCCAACAGCACTATTCGACAAAGACTTGTAATCAGCTTGCATGCCTTAGAATCGGATGACCCGATTCTGAAGAAAATATTTCTTGACATTGCTTGTTGTTTCATTGGATGGGAGAAACAACATGTAGTTCAAATACTTGAGAGTTATTATTCTTATGCAGATCATTATATTGACATGTTAAAGAAACGATGTCTGCTGACAACCAATAGGTATGATAGGCTGGGTATACATGATCTGCTTCAAGATGTGGGAAGGGAAATTGCGCAAAACAACACTCCTGATGAGCCTGGAAAGCATAGTAGATTGTGGGTAACAGAAGACATATGTGACGTGCTGAAGAACCACAAAGTAATATGTGTGTGTGTGTGTGTGTTATCTAATCAACAATGGTTGCAGATTCATCTGACTGCTATGTGACTTTATATGATATACCACTTTATATCTTTTTCTTCTACAAATGTATGTATAGCATAAGATGAAATTATATGTTGATAAGAAACACGAGTCAATGGAACTTACCCTCCTCCTCTTTTTCCCTCTCTTATATTTACACTGGTTATTAACTAATCTCCCTGATATATATGTTAGGGAACAGAAGCAATTGAGTGCATCAGCTTTGGAAAGAAAGAATTTGCACAGGAGGAAGTAGCATACACTACGGAAACATTTAAAAGGATGAGTAAATTAAGATTTCTTCACCTCAAGAAGGTGACTTTCACTGGAAGCTTTGATCGTACACTCAATGATTTGAGGTGGCTGCGGTGGGATCAGTGTCCTTTGGAGTGTTTACCTTCGGAATTTCACCCCCAAAACCTTGTTGTCCTTGAGTTGCCTTACAGCAATATGAGGACAATGTGGGATCTAAACATGGTAGGTATTGTATGTTGTTTGCATATATGACAATTTATAAAAGAAATGTCTTGTTTTAATATCTTATGATTGCACTGATTGTTACAGGTATCACATGTTTTTGGAAAGTTAAAGACTCTAGACATGTCGTACTCTCGAGATTTAATTACAACTCCAGACTTCATTAAATTACCGTGCCTTGAAACTTTAAATCTTGAGGGCTGTAAAAGCTTGGAGGAGGTACACATATTAATCGAAAGTTTAGTGAGGCTTGAGTCCTTAAATTTGCAGGGTTGTGAGAAGCTAAGAAGTCTTCCGGACACCATCTGCAATTTGACAGCATTGAAATATCTAACGATTAGTCAATGCACCAGTCTGGAAGCTTTGCCTATGAAACTAGGCAACATTAAATCCCTAAGAAAACTCAATGCTGCTGGACTAACTGTTTCAAAGTTACCCGATTCGATCGGACATCTTAGTAAGCTTGTTGAACTGGATCTAAGCAATAACAAGAACCTTGAAATTCTTCCGGACACCATCTGCAACCTGATATCATTAGAAATTCTTGATGTTAATAGTTGCAGAAATCTGAAAGAGTTGCCTACGGCAATTGGGAATATTGAATCCCTACAAAAGCTTAATGTGAGCGCACTAACTGTTTCAAAATTGCCAGATTCGATCGGAAGTCTTACTAAGCTTGTGGAGTTGGATCTAAGATATAATGAGAAGCTTGAAATTCTTCCGGACACCATCTGCAATCTAAGATCCCTGAAAGCTCTTAATGTTTATGGATGTGAAAAACTAGAAACACTGCCAGATCAGCTGTGGAAGATTGCAAGGTTGAGGATGCTAAATGCAACTTTGACTACTCTTTCAAGCCAGATTGCATCATCATTGCAAGAATTGAATCTATCTGATGGTGGTATCTCTGCCCTGCTATCTGGTTCTAGTCAGCTGTCAAACCTACAATTGCAAAAAGATATGTTTGATCAGATACAGATCAAAGCAAAGTCTCGGGAAAGATTACAGAATCTATCCAAATTGAAACACTCGGAGATATTGCACGTTTTATCCTGTAGTGAATTTGCATATATTCAGAGCTTGGAAGAACTTGCTGCTTTCAGGTACTTAGTTCTATTGGATGACTTATGGGAGATGAATCTTATATTGGATGACTTATGGGAGGTGATTCTTATATTGGATGACTTATGGGAGTTGATTCTCTTCCAGCATAGCATCTCACAGAATGATTGTTTCAGGTTTGCTGATCTCAAAACTCTTGTGATTTTAATTAGTTCACCAAACTTGTTTGCATTTTATAGTGACTCCCTAAAATACTAGATTTTGAAGTAAACAAATAGAAATATATGATATGCATCTGGGAGAATCATCAAACAAGTAAAACTAACTAAATAACAATTTACATTGTTCATTTTAAAGACTATTGTTGTGAAATGTAGTGAACCATATTAAATACTTACCCTAAACGCCCGTATATATCATCTTATTAATATTTTTTTTGTATCAGATGTATTCTAGATTATGGCATCAGGTTAGTGTTTAGGCTCCGGAATTTCAATGGCCTGGTTGGATTACTGCATCGCTGTACTGGACAAGTCAATCTATTAGCTCAGAGTCGACAGTTGATGCACATTTGCTGCCAAATGAGTCGCACAATTCCCTGATGATCATTCTTCATTTCATAGCCACATAAAGGAATTTAGTTTAAAATTTATTTTTTTTTGTAAATATTACTGTAAGTAGTTTTATATGGAGCTATATACAGGCAAGACGTTCATTATCGCTCTGAATAAGTGATGGTAATAGTACCCAAATCAATAATCCCGGTCAGAGATGGTGACCAGAACTGAATTAACAGCTGAATATTGTGTTGTAGATCCCATCTACCGTACCAAACCAAGAATGTGATGATTGACGATGTTCAAGGTAACTTAAATATATATTCAATATGTAGACCTCGTCAAGTTTCTTTTTTTTTTTACAAGATGAAATATTGTTTTTAAGAAGCACAGGGCAACTAACTCCTACCATTTTTTCACTTGCTTTTTGTGAACCATTGGTAAGAAATTTTTCTTATTGGTACATGTGTCAGGGAACAGAAGCGACTGAAGGTATCATCCCTCGCAACGTGTGGTACCAGGTTGCTCGGAAACATTCAAAGTGATGAGTAAATTAAGATTTCTTTGCCTCAACAAAGTGAATTTCACTGTAGGCGTATAACAATAACCTTCACTCTGTTGGAAGTCATGGCTGGTGCATGTAACTATGTAAGTATTGATTTCATTTACTTCACATCAGATTTCTTTTGAATATTACCAAATATTAAGTTAAACTTGACAAGCAATTATCTACACTTGGGCTTGGACTGATACAATGTTGAAAATTCCTGGTTTTCCTGCTGAATCCTCTCATGTTACTGTGATAAAAATGGAATACTAAATTGGTTTCTATCTACATTGTCATGAGATCATTTACAAGATGTATGACCATATCTATATGCATCACGATCTGTCCACCACTTAAGCCTTAGAACATGTGTGAAAAAAGAACCTACGCATACATTACCTAATGTCTGTACTTTACATTTACAAACTATATTTTGATCAAGTCAAGTGTAATATTTGCATAAAAAAAATTTCTTGTATCTTATATTATTACCTTTTCATGCATGCTTTGTGCTGCCAAAATAGGTTGCAAACAATGGCCTATGCAGAAGATGTGGAGCACCAAAGGAGAGTTGCTGCCAGTTTGGTTCAGGGTGTAAATAGGATAGATGGAGACCTTGACAAGATACAAGAATCATCTCGCGTGCTTGGTTCTCCTCGGTGGGAATTCTTCCAATACACCTAGCACCTTCAGCTTGCTAATAATGCTGGCCTGTCCACTATTAGTGCCTTATATTAACTGAACCTCCCAAGATAGGATTGTTGTCTCTCAGTAAATAAGATGTCCTGTTATGTTATTGCTTTTAGATGCATGATTAAGAATGAGATGCATCTTTACTGTTTGGATCTGGTTAAGTATCTAAAATCTTGGACCTTAACGCTTGGACATACTTCCAAGCGTTAATTAATCCATTTCTATATATAATGGGAGAATTATAGGGGCATTTTTAGCCAATAAATCCCCTGTGAAATTAATGTTTTGCTCTTAGATATTAGAATCGATTTCATATCGTTTTCGATCAATTCGCTCTTCGTACGATCTCCTTCTCTCGGTTTCTGTGATTTTCGACGGAAACGATGGCGTCTTCATCAAATCAAGCTTGAAACTATGATTCTACTGTTGATATTGAGTGTTCATCAGGTTTCAATCTTTAACCTTCAGTTTTGTACATATAATTTGTTAATATATGCTTCGGTTCTGTAGTAGAATCAAATCACAATCTCAAAACTATGCTTTTATTGTATATTGAATTCTCATCATGCTTGAACCTTTATCCTTCAGTTTCGTACAAAAAAAATTTGTTAGTTTATGTTTTGATTCTATAATAGAATCAAAATTATGTTTGTTACGTATTTAGTTGTTCTTCCGAATTTTATTTTACAGTTTCTGATTCTCTTATCGAATCTAAAAAAACCTGTAAGTTTTTCAATGATCAGTTAGTACTATTCATCTTAGTTTCATTTGACTTTTTATGATGAAAGTTCATATTTATGCGCATAAGCTTCCTTTCTAGTTGGATTGAATGATTAGCAATAATTGTTTTATACATATCGTTCGATTTTTAGAGTATTCTATAGTAGAATCACAAATAAATTTACGATTTTATAGGCTTTAGTATTCCATTGTATTCTATAAGCTTTACGATTTTCACTGCTTCTGATTAACACTTTGATTCTACAAACAACAATTACTTTGATTCTGCATCCAACAATTACTTTATTATGTCAGTATTTGTCTTGGTTCTACAGTAGCACCAAAATAGTTGCATAGTCAGTTTTTGTGATTTCAAACTATGTAGTTTTAAAATTATATTTGGTTCTGTTATTGAACCACATACAGTTGACCAAATTTGAGTAGTCATAGTAGTTTGTATCTGCTACGATTAATATTGAACCTAAGGCATCTCAAGGAATTAGCATCCAATTTTTTTGTTAGGGCTACATTTCCCTGTGTATTATTTTAGTTTCGCAATGTCTAGTTTTGTAACTGTTTTGTATATATCGTGCCATTTTTATAGTTTTCTATAGTAGGATCACAATTATAAGTTCTATATAGCATTCTGGTGAATAATTCTTAGCAATGTGTTTTTATATGTTCTAGCACAGAATAAAAAATTAATTTTGTATGTTATACCTTTAAGAAAATGTAACTTTGTACTTGTCTTAAGTTTTGTTGTTTTATATGTAAACTTAATGTATTCTGATATTTATTATTTTTCCCATTCCTTTTGTCGCTCAGTGAACATTTTCAATTCAGAAAACAGTACTCTTATTGAAGGTGTTTGTGAATCAGCTGGTACTAGCCTAATTGAGGAGTTTGTAGAAGGCTTTGATGAATCATTCAGCAGGACGACTAAGCTGTGGAATCCTAAAGTTACAGACAACAAATTCAAACCATATTTGGTCAGCTTTTTGATGACATTGAATCATGCTTTGATTTCTATACTGAATACGGAAGGCAAGGTGCCTTTAATGTTCGAAAATCAACCCAACATACCAAGAACGAGAAAATTGTGCTAAAGTATATTATTTGTTCGAAGGCCGGGCATCATGAGACTTAAATGTCAAAATTTTGTGATGCTAAATCAGAATCATCGCATACATCTAGTGCTTCTGGTGTGCAAGTTAGAGGGAGAAGGACTGTGACAAAAAAAACTGAATGTGATGCAAAAGTAATTCTCAAATACTTGGGTTCAGATGGCGGCTATATAATCAGTTGTTTTATAGAGGGCCATAATCATCCATTAGCAACTGAATCAGGAAAGGAATTCCTCCGTGCAAATCGATCTATGACTGCACTTCAGCGCCATTTTCTTCTGGATGCTGCAAGAACAAACATTGGTGCTTTTAGAGCTCATGGTCTTTATAAAAATTGTTTTGGATTGTACTCTGATATTGGCCCAACTGCTGTTGATTTTCAAAACTGGATGAGAGATATCAAAGTGTATATAGGGAAACATGATGCAGATATGTTACTTCCAAAATTCAAAACCAAACAGGAGACATCAGATGGAGGATTTTTTTTATGAGTACTAGACGGATTCAAATGGTCATCTTACTCGTTTGTTTTGGACTGATGTTCGAGGTCGCAAATATTATGATGTTTTTGGGGATGTGGTTTCGTTTGATGCAACTTACCGTACTAACAAGTAAGTTTGCAAAAAAGTTGTTAAATTAAATGTGATTCTGCCGAAATTTATAGTCAGTTATGTTGATTTGAATGATACATGTGTTAGTATAGCAATTTGTGGTATAATTTTTAGGTGGTAATATAAGTTGACTTATCTAGTCAGTTGAATTACTTGTATTCAGTAGTTCTAATTATGTTGAGTTTTTTTTTTGATTTTTTGCAGGTATGGCATGGTTTTCGTCCTATTTATTGGTGTTGACAACCATTGGAAGAGCATCATTTTTGCTTTTGCTCTGCTTGACCATGAAAACGAAACAAATTTCACACGGGCATGTGAAATGTTTTTAAAAAAAATTCATCATCCTCTGAAATGTATAATCACTGATCAGTGCCCTGCAATGAAAGTATCTATTGCTGCAACGTTCCCACATTCTATTCATCGATATTGTATGTGGCATGTGATGCAGAAGTTCCCGGTGAAGGTAAATAAAATTTAATTCTGTAAATATTTTTCCCTGTCCATAATTTACTTATGTCAATTAAATTTTTGGTTCACACATATTACAAAACACTTCTACTAATTGGTTCTATTGTAGCATGAGCCGCCTTTCATAAACTTTTAAGTCATTTTCCTTTGGACCATATTTGTTAGTTTTGCTATAGAATCAAAACTTACTGGACAGTTAAGCAAATTTAAAAATTTGACAATTGTTCATTTCCTTGGTAAATTATATCCTTCAGGGATTCCTTGGTACATTTTACAATTTAAGACCTTTCGATTTTAAATTCTACTTGATTACATTTTCTATAAATTGGCCATGTTTTTTGTGCTGAATCTGGTTTCATGGAAAAGCTAAACAAATTTGTATGGTCATCACATTTGACGGTAACTGAATTTGAGGAAGGATGGGATGCGGTGTTGAAGGAGTTTGGATTGAGCGAGCATGTATGGTTGAATGAGATCTATGCTATAAGGGAATCATGGATTCCTGCTTTCTTCAGGGACAAGCCAATGGGAGCCTTACTTAGAACAACCTTAAGGTCAAAAAGCAGCAACTTCTACTTTAATCATTTTGTCCAGAAAGGAGACACACTTTTAGAATTCTACATGTGTTATGAGTGTGCAATTGACAAGCAACTCCATGAAACCAAAAAACTGGATAATGGAGATTCATGTATTCCACAACCCATAACCGAGAAGGAAATTGAAAAACATGCTTCTTATGTTTACACTCGTACTATGTTCAATAAGGTTCAAAAACAAATAAAGGCGAGCTGTTTCCACATTAGTTTGGCAAGCCAACCAATTGTGGTTGATGGGGTTAACAGATATGTTGTTCGAGATAAAAGTTTTGATGAAAGGTTGTTTGAGGTTGAATTTTCTTTCTCCACCAATGATGTTGCATGTTCTTGTAAGCTTTTCACGAGAGTAGGCTATCTTTGTAGACATTACTTTTTATATTTTAGGCCTTTGGGGTGTGGAAAGAATTCCACAACAATTCTTGTCTGGTCGTTGGATGAAAAATGCCTTGGAGAAATTTTGCACATTAAAGTTTCCTAATGAATTAGAAAGCATCAGTAGTCATAATATTAGGGATACATCGAAGCAAATTTTGTCAGAGTTCCAAGGTTGTTTTGGCAAAGTTTCAAATGATATTGAGGGATTGAAATTCATGCTGAACGAGATGAAAAGTTTGAAAACCAGGGTTGAAGGTAGATTCCAAAATTCTGCTACAACAAAAGATGACATTCTGGAAGAAACTTTTGGTGTTAGACCTTCTGGCTCAAGTACTGTACTTCCACCCCTCCAAAGCAATAACAAAGGAAGCAGGAAACAGATCGTCCGTCCAGAAGAGATAAGTCACGATGGTAAAAAGAGGAAATTAAAGACGTGCAAAGCTTGTAATAAATTAGGTTATCATGATTCACGTAAATGTTCGAATAAGGGGAAACAGCTTCAACAAAATCCTTCCTCTCAGGGCGTTCAGAGTACTAAATCAGTCCATGCCACCTCAATCTTCCAACAGTCAGAACGTTCATACAAATGGTATCCCTAATTCCACTATTGAAGTACAAACAGGTAATTCTTACTCATTGTTTTATTTCCATACTACCTGGATTAAAATTATTTTTAAAGTTAACTATGTAATTTTTTGGGGATAGAGCTTTTAATTTCAGTTAAAAGAAAAAATTAAAGTCTTGTATTTGTTTTCATGCAACGTGTGCAGAAACAGAGAGGATTGAATCAAACACTTTCACTGAGGGAGTTCATGGAGTTAAAGATTAAAACTCTGTTCTGTTGAAACATTGATAAAAGATTGAAAATGTTCATTTGTGACTAATTCTTTGTATTAGATTTTCATTGGCTAATTGAATATCTGAACCATGTCAATTTTCTCTGTTTTATATGAATTTTTTTGTACCTACATTTTTAAAAAGACACCGTTTTGCTTGAATGGTTTTAAGCATCCTTATTACTTGATGTTCCTTGTGTTGTATTTTTTTTTATTCTAGTGCTCTATGAAATTACTTAATCTGTCACTAATTGATAATCAAATCTTTCGATTTGTAGTTTTTTCTTTCTTTTGGTTCCATGGTAGAACCAAAGAGTTTTAAAATACTTTTCATTCTATTGCAGAATCATGTAGATATTCACCACAAAAGCATTACACAAATTCAAACCACTTATATATAAGAGTTTTTTACTTTCTCTTGATTCCATGTTAGAACCAAAAGAGTTTTAAAATACTTTTGATTTTATTGCAGAATCATGTGGATATTTACCACGAAAACATTAGACAAATTCAAACCATTTATATAGAAGAGTTTTTTTCTTTCTCTTGATTCTATAGTATAACCAAAAGAGTTTTAAAATACTTTTGATTCTATTGTAGAATCATGTGGATATTCAGCACGAAAACATTAGACAAATCCAAACCACTAATACAGAAGAGTAATTTTTACAGGAATTAAAGTTAATTACAACCAAGTACCATAATTTGTCCAACAAATTTATTTACAAGCAATCACAAAATAAAAGTTGCATTTTAACCAACAAGTCTAGATTACATAAAACATAGTAAGCGATCCAATGTTCAGGATCTTGTTCAACACTAGTCGACCTCCATGTTGCTGTGATGCCCTTCAACTATATCATTTACCCTATCTGGTGAAAGAACCGATCTAGTGGCTCGACGAGGCGCACCTGCATAATTAGGATCACCTGCATGGCTAACGGCAGTACTAGAACTCTCCTCAGAAAGATTAACAAGAGGATCAGCAAAGCAGTCCATGAGATTATAGACTCTCTCAAATCCTGGTTTGTGAGGACATTTATTTTCATGTTTGTGATCAGAGCTGCAACATAGTGAACATGATCCAGTTTGCAGGTATTCTATAGTAATTCTTGCATGCGTGAAGGTTTCATCAATACCAGGAACTACAACAAGAATGTGTTTTGGCCTAGAGTGCATAAGACTCATTTCAAGACATATCTTGGCAGAATATCCTGTCTCATTTCTGGCAGCAGTAGACCAGGTACTAAGCCCATCCTTGTGGATGATTGTACCTAATGCCTCAGCAATATATGTAAGCCCTTCCACGGACCAATATGGCCTTGGAATATTTTTAATTTTCACCCACTGGGTACAAGTATCAAGGGTGTATTTGATGGAAGGATATTTGTGAATTATAGGACTAAAAACAAAAATCATCCCTTCTACATTTACAGGCCCTAGAGAGATGACTTTGTCCCTTATTTCTTCATTGTCAAATTTAAAATAAAAGAATCCCGATTCATCAAAATTTATAAAATTAAAACCCCAAGATCCAAACCTTGATGACATGAACTGTTGTACCATTTGAAGGTTAGACTTCTTGTTTAAAGCATGATCAACAAAATAGCCTAAGCAACTAAGTTTTCAAGCCTTTTCAGCATTTACAAAGAATTGTAATGGAGGATGGACGATTGTGGAGCAATTATAGGAAAAGCAATGATAAGTATTGTGAACATCATTGCCTGATTCATTCGAAATAGCATCAAAAAGCGAACATTTATAGTAGCCTAATGGAGTTATACCTTTTGATTCCAAATCATAAAAAAATTTATCCCTTGCAGAATAGCATGATTGTGCATGCATAACCCTTTCGGCAGATGTTGGTGTTATCCATGATTGAAGTTATTCAATCGGGACTGGTTGAATGGGATTTTGGACTCCAAAATTAGCCACAGTGTGGGCATCAATCCTACGACCTTCAAGAAACCATATTTCCTTACTTCTTGATGATGAACTGCCAGATTTTTTCAATGATTTGGATGATGAAGCCATATTGTAGAGAGTATAAATTTTGGGTAGTTTGTTCTGTTTTTTTTTTATGAAAAAAAAAAGATGTGGCGGTTTGCAGTTGTAACTAAAATTGAAACTTAAATACCTGTTCAATTCAAAATTTGAGTCATCACTACACCATAAAACACCTTTTGCAACCAACTCTGAAAAAAAAACTCAAAAATCGTTGTTATTGCCTCAAAAAATTTTGAAATTTCAAAGCTATTGTAACGATTTTAAACGCGTTGCAATTGAATTAAGAAATTGTTGCGTTAGACAATACTTGATATCAATCACAACGATATTAGAAACCGTTGCTGTAGAGCCAGATTTTTTGGGCCAAAATGTATTGGCGGGCTGGGCGGGATAATGTGAATATTTTGCCGCTGTTGTAAGATAAGCGGGATAATTAAGCGGGATTGCCAAAAAATAAGAAAAAGAAAAAAAAAGAAAAACCACTCACACAAAACACAAAACACACACAACACTAACACAAACACAGAAACACTGAGAGCTCGAGGGAATTGAAAGAGGTGGCGACTAGCTAGGGTTCCAGCTCGACAAACAATCAAGCTCGAACACTCAAGATCTAACAAGGTGTGTTTTCTCTCTAATCGATTATGCATGCATCAATTAATTGGGGCTTAATTAGGTTGAGATTTTTTTTGTTAAAATTGGGGATTAATTGGGTTTTGTTTTGTGTTATCTCTTCATCTCTCTATCTCTCTATCTCTCTGCATCGATTAATTGGGGCTTAATTAGGTTGATGTTTTTTTGTTAAAATTGGGGATTAATTAGGTTTTGTTTTTGTTTATTTGATTTTAATTTTCTGTTTTTACAAATTTTGGATTATACTTGTTTGCGTTGCTCTGTTTTTTCGAACAAGGTGTGTTACCTCTCTTTGTTTTGGATCTGTTCTTTTTTTTTTGTGTGTTGATTTTATGCTCTGTTATTTTAGCTTTGTTTTTCTACTCTGTTTGATGTTGTTATTTATATGTTTTAATGTGTCTGTTTATGCATGCGTATGTATTTTCCGTAAGTTAAAGTTCGTGTTGTGTTTATATATTTACTTCTTCTCTATATTTTCTGTTTATGTTTCTTTGTGTAGATAATAGGTTTGTGAATTTGCAAAGATGAATTGGATATCACTTCCAAAGTATAGTAAGGCATATTGTAATGGGGTAACAGATTTTGTTAGAAATGGATTCGATAATTTTGCAGTTGGGAATGAACTTAAATGCCCTTGTAAAAATTGTAGTAATCTTTTCTGGCACTCTAGGGAAGATATATATGATCATCTCGTATTGAATGGTCCCTGTCCATCATTTGTTAACTGGATATACGAAGTGTCAACCCCTAAGTTTAGAAAACTTGATGATGAGATAGAATATGAGATGGAATGTGATACGGGTATTGGTCTAGGTGATGATTTTGATGAAATGATTCGTGATGAAGGTAGAGTTAGAAATGGAATGAATGATATGGCAGAAGATTTTTATAAGGTTGTCGAGGAAGGGAAACAGCCTTTGTATCCCGGGTCTAAACAATTTACTCGATTAGGTTTTATTGTCAAACTTTACTTATTAAAGTGCACTCATGGTTTTACCGAGTCTGCCTTTAGCGGTATTTTAGAGTTGATAAAGGAGGCCTTTCCTGGTGTAAATCTGCCTCCAAGTTTTAACGCTGCCAAAAGTATGATTAGGGCATTGGGTCTTGATTACCAAAAGATACATGATTGTCCAAACGATTGCATATTATATTGGGCTGAAAATATAAATGAAGATATATGCAAAGTATGTGGAGTGTCAAGGTGGAAATCTGTAGATAATGAAAATAGGGATGCTAGCTTCGAAGAAATGAAGTATAAAGTCCCTGCAATAGTTGGGGATGTAACTTACTATGGAGCGATTGAAGAAATCATTGAAGTTGATTATTGGGGTGCATTGCTCGTAGTTTTGTTCAAGTGCTCCTGGTATAAAAAGGATAAAGACTGTTTTGGGCTAACAAGAGTAAATTTTAATAGATTGTATCATAAAGACGATCCATATGTTCTAGCTACGCAAGTGCAACAAGTTTTCTATATTCAAGATTGTACGGAAAAAAACTTATATTATGTTGTTAAAAAAATGCCAAGGGAGTACAATGATGTTGAACAAGGAAATGATGTACTTGAAGAAGTCAGTGGCCCTACTATGCATGATGTGCCGATACACTTTGAAATGGAGAATCGAACAGCTGAAGATCTTAGTTGGTACAGAGATGATGTGCCGAGGCGACAACTTTCTATTGATGATGGGCAAGAAATGGAAGAGCTTTATTAATGAATTGCCACTTAAATTTTTATTTCTTAAAATGTTGTATTTCCATATGTGATGTTACTTGTAGAGTAACTCCTTTTTGTACTTGTATTGTACTGAGATTTGGTATTAAGTTAAGATCTACTTGATTTGCTCTATTTTATTTTGACGTGTGACAATCTCTGTATTACTTGGTATTTTTCTGCATTTGTACTTGTGCATATTTTTAGTTTGATGTAATTGCATATTTCATTCATGTGCCCATGTGCCTTAGTAATTCATGTTCTAACTAATTTTTATTGTTCCGTTTTATTTTCAGGATGGCAGAGTATTTTTTCCTCAGGTTTTACCACAAGGGACAGTTTCTTAAAACTAAGTACTTATGTGGTACATGTACAAAGATCCCTACCGAGATAAATTCTGATAAGTTCTCATTCATAGCACTTATGGACTATGTCAAGGATGATGTTGGATACAATGAAATAGGAGGAGTTTATGTCAAAAAAGTTGGAGGGGGCTGGAAATTAGTTAGTAACGATGTTGAAGCTATTGAACTTACAGAAGACTTAACAGATGGTGCGTATTTAGATCTTTACATTGTCACTGTTGTTGACAAAGCAATAGAGCCGGTGAAGCAATTGCAGCCTCATGTTATAATAAGACCAAGGGCAAATTTTTTTGAAGGTATATCTTACCTAATTATTTTTTTTCTTATCATTTTTTCTGGACATTTTTTTATCATTTTTTCTTATCATTTTTATCATTTATTCTATTCATTTTTTCTTTGTATGTAAAGATTTGTTCTTATCATTTTTTCTTTGTATGTAAAGATTTGCAGTTGAAACGCAAGTTTGTGACAGTACAAGGACTTCAAAAAGAGCAAAAAGAAAAGAAAAAATTGGTTGATGATGGTAGTGTGGTGGTTACTAAGATTTCTGGACAGAGTGCAGAAGTTGCACCCAGGGTAAGGCCTCCAGTTCCTGAAGGTAATTAATCTTACCTAATTATTTTTTTTGCAGCCTAGCTCATGTATATTAGGATCATCATTATATGTTTTCATCATTTTTTCTTTTTAGATAAAGATTTGCAGTTGAAGCGTAAAAAAGTTAAAGTACAAGGACTTCAACAAGAGCAGAGTGAAAAGAACAAATCGGCTAATGATGGACAGGGTGCACCTAAGGTAGGGCCTCCAGTTCCACCTACAAGAGCTGAAGGACCACCTGCAGTAGCTAAAGGACATGTTAAGAAAAAGAATGCAAATGTAGAGACTCAAAATGCTAACTCTAAAAAAGCAAGTCCTGGGGTACCTTAAATATAAATTTATGTGCATATGTGGTCACTTATATGCCATATTCTTTTATTCCGAATTTTTTATTTACTGTTCTATTTTATGTTCAGGTTGCGGATGTTGAAGAAGGAAGAAAGAGGAGAGCTGAAGAAAATATAAGGTACTTAGAGAAAAGTGGACTAAAGAAAGTTGCAGATGATTTTTTTCAAAAGCCCAAAACTAAGAAAAAAACACTTGAATAGGAATGGGCAAGTTGTGAAAGGGAATATGTTCCGGGCCATGATAGCCTTTCAAATAGTGAAGAGGACGAAGCCCCCAAGGTACATAGGGAATAATTATTTATGCTATTTTCCATGAATATTGAGTCATCTTATGCTGTTTTTGATGTTTACGTAGATCACTAAAGTCAAGGCCACCATCGGACCATCAACCCGTTCACAAACAGTAAAGAGTGTTGCGAGTACACAGGTATGATAAATATATTTGAATTTTTCTGCATTTTATGATCGTTGGCTTTTTTCGTTCTAAATGTTAATTTTCCTTATATAAGTTTAAATACTAACCAATTTTATTGCAAGGTCGTTGTTGAAGACAATTTACCACCTCCCCCGCCATTACCTACTGATTTGCAACAATTCAAACAATTAACAAGGGCAGACAATGATGGAATTGGTACAATGGCTGCATATTTAGCATTGCGGAAATCCCAGCAGGAGCAAGAGGAAACACATATGATTAATGACCATAATGTTGAAGCAGCAGATGGTAATGTTGATGATACAGTTGTACTTGCTAAAGGTATATCTTTTTCTAAACATATGTACTGGAAATAAGTACTAAAGTTAAATTTATAATTATGTATTTGTTTATCTTCCTCATAGAGAAAACTAAAAGTAAGAGGCGTAGAGGACCTACGAAAATGAATGTGTCTTCACAAGAAGACTAGAAGATAGACTGGTGCTTACCTTGAATCACGAGCTTCAACCAGTGGCTGAAACTAGCAAAAAAAGATCTGAGTATGGTAGTTTCTTAGGGGCACTGGCAAGACAATGTGTGCCACTTGACTATGTCAGTTGGCATGTAGTTCATGATGATCGAAAAAATAGTTGGTGGGAATTTATCAAGGTGAAAACCCGCATTCTTAATTGAAGTTGTACTTGTTATTTATTGCTATATTTTCTAATGATTTTTGTAAATTTTCAATTAGTAATTCAGTTTTCTGTTTGACTTATATTGTAGACAAAGTATATCATTCCCGTGAAAGGTAAGGATTGGTCACTTAAGACTATGGCTGAGTTGTGGAGGCTTCACAAGAGTCGTATCAAGGCTGAATATTATAGCAAATACGAGACTGATGAGGAGAGGTTAAAACACAGGCCTCTAACAATTCCATTGGAACAGTTTAGGGTTTTGCTACAATACTGGGGTGATGGGAGTGTCCAAAGCAGGGCTGGAAAGAATACTGTAAATCGGTCAAAAGTTTCTGATCCACACAATGTTGGTCGTACAAGTTTTGCGCAGCTCGGTAAAGAACTGGTATGGTAATTAGGGACATTAATAATTCTGTTTCATAATCAATTTATATATTTTCTGTGAAAATTGAGGACTAACATAATTACTTTCCGGCTCGCTCTATTTTTTAATGCTAGAAAAAGAAAACTAAGAGCATTACAACACCCAGAAAAGGCCGAATTTACCCTAAAACCCGCAAGGGTGATGATGAGGTAACACATTAGTTTATTTTTTTCAATTTATTGTACTAAAAAATTATAGTTAAAAAATCAAATATCGTGAATTCTCATTTTTTAATTCTACATTGTGCATTACTTGGAATATTGGCAGGGTGAAGGTTTGGATGGTGATGAGGGTCAGCAAGAAGGGGAACAAGAAGGGGAAGGACCTGAACTGAATTTTGCAGCTCATGGACCAAATTGGCTGGTTGGCAGGAGTGGGAGAACCAAGAAAACAAGGAAAGATATGTCAACAATTGACATAAAAAATTCTGCACAACTTAAACAGCTAAGAGATGAGTTAGCTGCAGAAATGGAGGACAAAATGAACAAGAAATTGGAAAATATTCTTGCAAAATTGGCCGTGAAGAATCCAACTCTCAATATCAATGCAAAAGAACTGTGTGCTACTACTGTTGACGATGGAGATGAGACTGATGCAGTTGAAGAGGAAGAAGAAGAGGAGGAAGCGCTAGCACCATGATGACTCAATATATGCAATGTTTAACCGGCCACTAAGTTGGTCTTTTAATTATGTATTACTAAGTTAGATTGTCTTTTGAACTTAGTTATTTTGCTTGAACTTGATCATTTTGTGTATGGATGTTGGAAATGATGTTGGAACTGATGAACTGCTTGGTTGCATGGTTGGTTATGAATTGAAATACCAATTAAAATTGGTGGATGTTTATAAAATCTAAAGGTCATGCCGGTTTTTTTTTCAGCGTTGCAATAGTTACATAAATGTTGCCATATATGTCATATTCTTTAAAATATTTCATTGCATTTGATTCAAAATACGTTGCAATTGGGCATGTATTGCAACAATTAACACAAAAAAAATCGTTACAAAAAGTAAGCCATAGCTCCTCCAAGCTATTGCAATGGTGTTAAACTTGTTGCTATAGACCTTAAATCGTTGCCATCCTAATATTGATTTAGGATTGATTCTATTGATTTATATTGAACTTTTTGATTCTATTCCAAAACCAGTTTCAAATTTTGGTCATTTCCCTTATTCTTTTTCCATCCTAATTCTTGGTTCTACAATGGAATCCACACTCAAGTATTCTTGATTCCAATGTAGAATAAAATTATTAAAAATAATTTTATCAAATATTAAAAATTTATATATCATTTTATTGAATTATAATTTAAATTTTTATTGATATTTTTGGGGTTAAATAGTTTTAATTTGGGGTTCAACGAGTTCCATTTGGGTTTTAGAACTATTAAATTTTTTAAAAAACTTAAGTATCCTTTTAAAAAATAGGCCGTCGAACTTACTAAGTAAAAGGATATTTTAAAATTTAATCTGTATTCACTTAGGGGTTCAAAAGTTAACTTTTGGGATTCAACATTTGCATTTTTGGTTTAAGAAATATTCAGATTAACGAATAAACTGGATACAGACTTAGGGTTTAAGGTTTAGAGTTTAGGGTTGTAACAACCCTAAACTCTATACTTTAAACCCTAACTTTTCATGGTTTTTAAAAAATCGGGGCTGGTCCCCGATTTTTTAAAAACCAGGCCGCCGGACTTAGTAAGTAAAATGAAATTTTAAAATTTTATCTTTTTTCCCTTAGGGGTTCAAAAGTTAACTTTTTGGGTTCAACATTTGCATTTTCATTTTGGGTTTTAAGGACTAAGTTTTTTTTTGTTTTTTTTGTTTTTATTTCTTTACAGGTAATATATATATATATATATATATATATATATATATATATATATTATGTTATAAGTTGTATATATTTTATTTTAATTTTCTTTTTCTTTGTATATGTTTTATTATTTAATAAAAAAATTAATTATAGTCGATAGGTAGCTTTTAATAGTATTTAAGTATTAGTTTTATTTTATTTTACTTATTTTAATTAGATTGGGTGAGTGGTAGAAGTAAGGGGTCAAATGTTTGACCAGGTGTGTTTATTTGTTTCAATTATTTATTGGTTTTGTGGTGTGTCGAGAGGTAGATGTTCGAGAGGTAGTTTTGGAGTTGTAAAATTGTTTTAACTACTCTTCAGACAAGTACTAATAAATACTACCTATCGAGTTTTACTCACCTGTTGAATATAAATACTCGCCTTTTCACATCTTTTCGCTTTCATCTCTTTTCATTCATCTTCCTTTTCATTCATCTTCAATTTCAAGTCGATACATATCTACACATATAAACACCACTGTTAACCCCTTTTTCAAGCTTTTACGACCGTTAATCACCGGCCAAATCTCGATTTGGAAACAGATCTGTGACCCATTTTTCAAACACTATCACACACTATAAACTCAAATCACTTCATAGTGTTTTTA
The DNA here is from genome assembly GCA_036435485.1 of Saposhnikovia divaricata. Lineage (NCBI taxonomy): Eukaryota > Viridiplantae > Streptophyta > Magnoliopsida > Apiales > Apiaceae > Saposhnikovia > Saposhnikovia divaricata. The sequence continues at coordinate 215,268,498 of CM071599.1, forward strand.
AAATTCGCCCTTTTTCGAGTGCAGGAGGATGCTTAAGGAGTTTAAGAGCATCTCCAAGGGTGAAATGTAAAATTGTTAGCTAAAATGATTATCTATATTGAATATGTAAAATTTTAGCTAAGAGGAGGTATATGTACTCCAATGGGGTTATCTATAATTATAATTATGTAAAATTATACATAAGAGGTTTATGGGTTCAACAAATATAGAAGACCAAATATGATTATCTATATTTTTTGCTAAGGGGAAAGAAGGTTGGAGTACCTCAATTTATAGATATTATCTAAAAGGTGCCACATAGATGACGCATAGATGCCACTTAGATAATATAGCTAAGGGGTCTCTCCCTTGGAGATGCTCTAACAACATAGAGTTGTATTTCATTAAACGGTCTGCGAATAGGTCGGCACATGAGCTTGCTCGTATATGTTACATATGTATCCTGATCATACTTTTGACGGAAGTTCTACTCCGGTCATATTTAAAGATTGTATTTTGTTTGATTCTTACCATCAATAAAATCAGCATTCATGGTCAAAAAAAAAAAATTCGCCCTTTTTCAAATCAATAACTCAAGGTTCTTGATATTTTAGGGTTCATTGATTCTACCAGTAATTGTTTTTTTCTGTAGCAAGTTAGTTTTGGTCTATTATCTTGAATATCCATTTCGGCTAATTTGGGTTTTAGGGTTCTTAGCTTCGGCTAATTTGGGTTTTAGGGTTCTTAGCTTAATCGGCTTTAATTAATTAATTTTAATTAATTAATTAATAGATCATGTTGCATTTTATTTTGTCTTAAAATTTTTAATTTCTCGAACTCATTTTAATTTTGGACAATTTACTTTGCTTAAGACAAATTATGCACTCTCAATGGATTTGAAGGCCATATCTGATCGTAAATATCGATTTTGGATTCAATTTCTAGGAGAACATTGTATTGTTCGACATGCTATAACAGTGCAAACGCAATTAAATCCTAATGCGTTGCTTGCGTGTTATTGTAGGGCTGTCAACACGTTAGAAGGAGAAAATCTCAGTTTCACTTTTCCTCTAGAAAATAGGGATGTAACAGTGACGAATCAGGATTTAAGTCGCATTTTGCAAATCAATACTGACAATTCTGATTCAACACCATCCAGGCCACAACTTCAAAACTTCTTTGAGTCCATTCATTATATGGGAAAAGTGAATTTGACAGATCTTTACAAGCATCGTCTCCCTAAAGAATGGAATGTATTTTTCCATATTATCAACCATGTCTTTGCCCCTAAAAAGGGTAGCTGGCACGGTATTTCTAAATTTAGTCAAATATTTGGATATACTGTTGCTAACAATTTGAATGTAGACTATGGTAGATTGTTGATAGAGCAAATTCTTAGTACTATGGGATCTGCAGAAAAGCGCAACATTAATTCTCATGATGTTGGATGCTATTATCCTAGATTCCTACAGCTCATTCTAAATGACATGCTAACTCCTGAGGAACTTCACACATTCTCTGCAAGTCCTACTTTTCCATGCCAACTAATCAGGAGTCATGTCATTGCTTACTTGGAAAAAGAAAATACATATAACAGACCAGGTGGCTATCGGAACACGTAAATTTCACGCTTAACTGATTATATGTCTAGTCTTATTCTGCCAGCGTTACCACCAGCAGGTCTTCCACCTCAAGAAGATTTAGAGGAGATTGCATCAGAAACTCAAGAAAATGTAGATACTGCTGATCTTGAGGAGATGGATCAAGTGCAAACTGAAGCAGATCAATCTGACACGGAGGTTGCTCAAAGTTCGACAGTTCAGACAGAGGTAGCTGCTGATGACACGACAGAAACGGAGGTTGCTCAAAGTTCAACAGTTCAGACAGAGGTAGCTGATGACACGACAGACACAGAGGTTGCTCAAAGTTCAACAGTTGAGACACAGGTAGCTGATGACACGACAAATTCTCAAGTCAATTTTTCATATTATCTCCATGTGGATGACAATGAGGTATATTATGACTCTGACTTTGTGAATTGTTTGTTAGATCAGCCTAACACAATGTTGCACACACAAATGCCCCCAGTGGCTATAGGAATAGGCAACGAATCTGAAAGCCAACAGGTTCCAACCACTGCCTCTGAACCCCAAACACAATCAATCCAACATCCAACTCCTTCTCAAACTAAAAGAAAACATACAGAAATTGAGAGCGAGGGAGTCAGTGCCTCTAATGCACCAAACAAGGATGTAGTTGTTTTCCCTACAGATTTACCTCTAGCAAAGTATAGGAAAATTCAAACTGAGGTATCTGTCAGCCTAACCCCGGGAACTTCACCTCTTTCAGACCTTCAGATCATTGAATATCCAAACCCAGAAAAGGATTCTGTTAGGGAGGAAGAATTGATGGAAACAAAACAGGAACAGAGAGACATGGACTCTAATTTGCCACTCACTACATTGTCCAATATGTCTACTCTACCAGGAGCAACATCCCTGGATCCTGAAAAGGAGATCTCTTCCACTCTTAGTGTGATAGAGAGGCAACTTCCTAGCAATAGCTCTTCGGGTGAGGTAGGAAGGGTATTTCATACAGTGATGTCTTTACAGGCTTTTAATGGAAACACGGGTCCTCAATTGCCAATCATTACAGGATCCAATGTGTTAACCCTTCTGGGAGGAACATTTCCGGCTCCAGAAGTGGAGGTCTCACCCACTTTTAGTGGTGTTGAGAGGCAACTACTTGGTAATAGCTCTTCGGATGAGCCAAGTAGGATCTTATTTGAAGGTACATCGGAAGCTCAGCACAATGAGGGATTGAGTGAAACACGCACAGAACGTCTGAGTGATCATCAATCACCTTTACCCTCTAGACCGAGTGAATTGAGTGCTGAGAGACAAACACTACCAGAATATGTTAGTGAGGAAACCACTTTAACAATATATACACCCCACACTGAGCACACACTCTCATATAGTCAAAGGATTCTAAATCTGGAGACTGAGGTTCAATAATTAAAATCAACAGTTACTGAGATGAAAAATGTGCAGCAACAACAACAGCAAGAGTTAAAAGAAATGAAAGATTTACTGAAGCAGTTGTTACAGGCCAAACAAACACCTGGTGTGACTATTCAATCAACCCCAGCTCAAGAGGATAACCCAACTAAGGGGGAGAAAGATGGTGGCTGAACAAGAAAAAGATCAATCTGGCAAAGGCAAGGAGTTGGTGATATATAAAGGTGGTGAATCAACTGAGGGGGAGGAATTTGTAGATGGTGAAGAAATAGAAGAAGGTGAACTACCATATGATCCCGATGATCCCTACATTGACATGGATGAGTACATTAATGAGGCTACTTACCCAATGACTTTTGTCGAATATGTGGAATACTATGACTTAATGAGGGCTGATGCGAAGAATTACAAAGAATATGAGCAGAACCTAGAAAAACAAACAATCTTCAGGAACAGAAACTGGGAACATTTGAAGAAAGGCAAGATGCCTGTGGTAGCTCTTAAGGAAGGCAAGGAATGGGATGAAGCAAGGAAGCGTCTTCAGACTCCAGAAGTTGATGCTGAAAAGAATGATGATATAGATGTGGAAAGTCTGTTAGAGAACTTCCGGAAACAAAATCCCAGGATTAGCAATTATTTCCATGCTTTACGTCAACAAATTGCTTATCTGACTCTTGGCTTCGTTGGTGGAACATCTGGATGGAAATTGACATTATCCTTTTATAAAAATGGGATGAAGACAATATCGATGAACTCTCTGACAAGAAGAACGTTGACTGAATTATTTGTATTGAAGCAGAAAGTGAGATCGTCTGACTCTGTTGAAAATGCGCTGTTAGTGGACAAGATGATCTGATGGAAAAGGCTAAACCAGAAATTCATGTTAACCCATATCAAGTCAGGTACTACAAAGACAAGATTCTCCAAATAGTGAATCTTGATCATGATTTAATTGTTCTTTATCCATTAAGAAGACTTGGATATGTGGAGGGTATGTTAAGGAGTAAAGGGTTCAGGACTGCATCCAAATGGAAAGCAGCTGAAAGGATTTTTGCAGGTCGATTGAACATTGCAACATTTCTTGGAAGAAACTTATCTAGGGTCAGAAGAGTTGATCCATCTAAAGGTTCACAACCTAAGGCAACAGGATCTAGGGAAGTCGATCCAAGAGATGTTGGGCTATTTGAGCATTTAGAATCAATGACGGGTTTCCAAATACCAGAAGCCTTATTGAGAGAAGATGATCCAGAACCAGTTTTTGATTCACTTGAAGTTTCAGAATCATTTGTACTCACTGATCCATTAAGAGTCATTTGCACTTCTCGAGACAAGAAGACTAAAGAATTTGAAGTTAGTCGTCTCAGGCATGAAAAATCAAGATTTATAGAGAATGTACTTGACAGAATCAGAGACTCTACTAACTACAGAGATAAAGCAGCACTTTTAGAGGTGACAGAAGAGTTAAAAGTGGCTTCAGCTTAGGAAAGACAGTTTGATACTGATAGAGTGAAGACCCAGCCAAAGAGGGTGATTGTTCAAGGACTGTCAAAGATGTTAGAATTCACATTCAACGAGATTAAAACCTTCAGAAGAATTGCAGTCTTGACAACCATCTTAGACGGGCTCAAAGATCCAAAGAATTTGCTGGAATATGAAGTGCATGATAGATATAGTTCGTGAGAGAATTGCAAAACTACAGGAATGAAGATGGCATTGAAGATCTGTTCAGGCTAGAGGAACAAAATATATTCTTGTAGTATTTCTTCATTGAAATCTGGAATTGTAATATTTTATCCAGAATGTTGTTAATATTATTTCCCGTCTTTTCACACTTTTTCTTGTAATTGTTAGTTGAGTTATCCTCTTAAAGGATTTGCTTGTCGAACTCTATACAATCAAATAGGGGGAGATTGTAAAGCATGATGTAACTTAAAATATAACCGAGGATCTGTAACTCAACTAAAGAACTAAAGGACCGGTAAATACTATTAACATGTGCTACGAAATCTAAATCATGAAGAACAGGTACTAAAGTGAACCTTGATGATGTCAGAGATTCAGAAGATCACTGAGAGAAGTTCAGAGGATGTTCAGGCCTCAGGAAAGAATAAAAGTCTACGTCTTTGACAGCATTGAAGTTTCAAGTATAAAGGACCAAGAAAGATTTCAGTGCATACTACATTGATTGTTCTAATCAATGTTTTTGAAACAACTAGATCCACAACTCAGAATGTCAATTGTAATGGAAGCAGAGTATGAAGATGTGTATCTCAGTTAGTTGTTTGTGAAACAAACAAGAAATGGATCAACATACAGGGTATAGGGTATAGGAATAATTGCCAGAAGGTTATTCTAAAAAAAAATTAGGAAATATGTACTTTTTCCTGAAATAAGTAACTTATTTTTGCAAGATAACGAATATTAAACTCCTCATACACATTTTTCTCTAAAAAAAAGTATGTAAATTCAAATTTTTTTCCGAAATAACTAACTTATAAATTTGTCATCAGATTCACTTAGTAATACGCATTGATGACTAGTTACCTTATTTTGAAACTATTGATCAGTTCTTCATAAAGTTGAAACTCTGAATTGTCTGCTGTACTTCTGTTTTTTATTTTAATAAATAATTCTTATATTAATGAACCTAATTAGTTACTGTATTAGGTTTCTTCTGATTGACTTGGTCATACGTGTTCACCTAAACAGTAAACGGAGGTTGGTTTGTGCACAGTACTTCGGTAATATGTATACTTTACTTTAAGATAATATGTGCAATTAAGAGCTTTTAGACAATTTGATTTATATAGTATTTTAGTAAATAAGTACTATGTTTATGAATAAGTACCATCAGTTATCTGTATTTTGTAGAGATCATACTAATATATACAATTACATTGTTTGTTTTTAATATATTTTCATTGACCTCGGCTTTTTCTGGGATTTTCTTGGTCAGGGAATTTCATCTCTTTTGGCCTCTTTGCTTCTCTGGCGCGCGTAAAATCTCTCTCCCTAACTCATGCAAACACAATTCTGTTTTGATTTATTTTATTGATCTTGTTTTTGCTTGTGTAGGCAACATTTTACAGAGTAATAAGAATAATTCAGTGGAAGGCATCAACCCAGCTGAGTATTATCTTTTAATGACGATGAACTGTCTCTTCTGGGTGTTATATAGTATGCCATTTATTCATCCAGGAAGCATCCTTGTGCTAGCGGCTAATGGCATTGGCCTTGTTATATATACACCTTGCTTATCTTATCATCTTCCTCATCTACGCCAAAGACAATAAACAAAGGGTATGTACTATCATTATTTCTTTATTTAAATTTCCTTAAATAACTAATTTTGTTAACTTCACTTTGTGTATTTTTATATATGTACTCATAGATGCACCCACATGCATGTATATATTGCAGATGTGTGTAGGAGGTGTATTTTTGATTGAGTTGGCAGTGGTCGGCCTTGTTAGTGGATTGGTATGTGGACTACCACTTACTGCTTTGGATAGATCACTTATTGTTGGAGGATTTTGCTTCTTCTTTGGTACAATGATTTACGTATGTCTGGCTTGTGTATCAGACATATATATATTAATAGTGCTGATTATTTACCTGCTCTGCGACTAATATGATGTATTATATGTGTGTGTAACAGGCAACAACGTGTAGAAAAGAGAGTTTAGAGGACATGCCATTCCCTGTCGCGTTGAGCAACACCCTTAATGATCTTTGCTGGCTCATCTATGCCTCACTCAGATATGACCATATTCTTTTGGTAATTTAAGATTTTATTCTCATCAATACACAATGCAATTCTTAATTTTCATTATCTGATGGTAGTAAACGAAGTATAAAATGTAGCTTCCACGTGATATATATATTTTGTCTTAAGTAGCATTAATGCATAATGTGATCTCTTGTTGTAGTGGACATATTGTTATGGATTTTCTGTGGGAGTGTTTCAACTCTTACTACATTGTGTTTTCGCCGAAAGTACGTGATCTGGTGATGATAAGAAGCTAGACGCAGATAAGGTGCGGGTGCACCTCCAAGAAATTGACATTGATGATGATAAGAAGCTAGCCACAGCTAGCTGAGGTTCAGCCTAAGAGATTGTCACAGTTTAGATGAAGATGACCACAAATAGAATTGTCACAAACATATTTATATAATGTTATTATCAGAATTCGAATTGTAACTTGTGCTGCTCACTTTAAAACTTATATTTTGTTACTAAATTTAACAATGCATGTGTATTAATTATATATAAGTGCTAGTTTAAAATATCAAAGAATACTAATTAAGAATTCTATTTATTTTTTTTTAATGCAGAGAGGGATTTTATTGCTGCAAAGTATAATCATACAATAATGCTTCCAACGCAACATGTGGAGGAGACAAGAAATCATTGGAGCTATTAACCAAGCAGGGTACCCTAGCTAGTAAATGGGCAACCTTATTGGCTTGCTTTTTAACAAATGAGACAGAGAGATCCGGCCGAGATTGAAGAATAGATATACTTGTTGAGTATATAACAACGAAAGCAAAACCCAAAGCGAATAAATAAGAACAAGAAAATAATGACAATCACACAAGACAAAGATTTACGTGGTTCGGAAATTCCTACTCCACAAGCCGCACTAATTTTGTATTGATCTCTCACATTGTGTTGTGTTATGTTATGTTACAATTACATGAGTATTTATAAAAGAAGAAACTGGGTCAACCAATCAGAGTCTAATTCTGAAATTCCCAACTCTAATCCTAACTCTAATTAGAGTCCAATTCTGAAATTCCTAACTCAAGTCAGAATCCGATTCTTAAACCTGATAGACTCCACAAACCCAACAATCTCCCACTTGGAGTCTGACCACATCTTCACTTCACTCTTGTAAATCTAGTAACAAATAATCCCTCGATCAATAACTCTAACTAGTGCAGCGCCTTCTCATCAATCAGTTCTGAAGGCCAGTTGAAGCTATGCAAAGCTTCAACTTTTCATTAGTAACCACCTTAGTCAACATATCTGCAGGATTCTTTGAACCAAGGATTTTCTTCAAGGACAAAGTACCATTGCTAATCAACTCTCTTGTAAAGTGATATCTCAGCTGAATATGCTTCGTCCTAGCATGAAACACAGGATTCTTCGCAAGATGAATAGCACTCTGACTGTCGCTATACAAAGCACTGTCCGCCTGTTTCTTGCCCAACTCCTCAAGAAAATTCTTCAACCAAATCATCTCCTTGCTAGCTTCAGAGATAGCCATATATTCTGCTTCTGTGGTTGAAAGAGCAACACTCTTTTGAAGTCGAGACATCCAACTAATTGCTGTGCCACCCAACGTGAAAATATATCCTGTAGTACTTTTTCTTGTATCCAAACATCCACCCAAATCTGCATCAGAGAACCCTTCCAAGATAACATCTTTCTTGCTGAAACATAATGCAACCTTGGATGTGCCTTTCAAGTAGCGCAACAACCACTTGACTGCTTCCCAATGCTCTCTTCCTGGATTAGACATGAACCTGCTAACAACTCCCACTGCATGAGCAATATCTGGCCTTGTACACACCATAGCATACATCAAACTGCCAACTGCAGATGCATACGGAACTTTAGCCATATCTTTCTTGCCTTCATCCGTTTTAGGTGACTGCTTTTTCGTGAGATTAAAGTGAGTCGCCAACGGTGTACTTCTGGTCTTCGCATCCTGAACACTGAATTTCTGCAACAATTTCTCAATATACTTCTCTTGAGATAATTTCAAAGTACCTTCAGATCTATCCCTTATGATGCTCATACCAAGTATCTGTTTTGCTGCACCCATATCTTTCATCTCAAACTCCTCAGACATCTGTCTCTTTAACCTGTTGATTTCCCTCATGTTTGATCCTGCTATCAACATGTCATCAACATACAACAACAATATGATATAAGATGAATCAAATTGTTTAAAATAACAACAATGATCCATAGCACTCCTAGTGTACCCATTCTTCATCATAAAGCTATCAAACTTCAAGTACCATTGTCTTGGCGCTTGCTTCAAACCATACAAGCTTTTTATAAGCTTACAAACAAGGTTTTCTTTCCCAGCTACCTGAAATCCTTCTGGCTGTACCATGTAGATGTCTTCCTCAAGATCACCATGTAAGAACGCGGTCTTAACATCTAGTTGCTCTAGATGTAACTCCTCTGCAGCCACAATACTTAGCACAATTCTAACAGTAGTCATCTTAACAACCGGAGAAAATATATCAGTATAGTCAATACCCTTTTTCTGTTGATAACCCTTGACTACTAACCTCGCCTTGTATCTCTTGCTGCCATCAGGTTCTTCTTTGATCCGGAACACCCACTTATTCTGTAAAGCCTTCTTTCCTGCTGGTAACTCTGTTAAAGACCAAGTCTCATTCTTCTCAAGAGAACTCATCTCTTCTTCCATGGCTGATTTCCACTGAACTGAATCATCCACCTGAACTGCCTCTGAATAACACTGAGGCTCTCCATCCTCAGTCAATAACATATAATATGCTGAAGGAGAAAATCTTTGTGGTGGCCTCACAATTCTGCTAGATCTTCTTACCTCAGCCTGTGGAGTAACTGGAACCGTGTCATTACCATTCCCCAAACTCCCACTATTTCCTGCAAGATCTTCTTCTGTAATCTCTTCAAGCACTGCTTTCTCTTTCTCATGTTGTTCCTTTGCAAACTTAGAATCGACTGCAAGCTTATCCTTGTACACTGCACTTTCGTTAAAAGTAACATCTCTACTTCTAACGACCTTCTTCGTTAGTTCATCCCAGAAACGGTAACCCATATCATCTGAGCCATAACCAATGAAGATACACTTCTTTGCTTTTGGATCAAGCTTGTCCCTATCAGAATCTTTAACACGCACATAAGAAACACAACCAAAAACTCGCAAGTGTGAAAGATTTACCTCCTTTTTCTGCCACTCTTCTTCAGGAATCTTGAACCCCAAAGGAACTGAAGGTCCTCTATTTATGAGATACGATGATGTGCTAACTGCATCTGCCCAAAAAGTCTTTGGCAACCCTGCATGCAATCTCATACTCTTGGCCCTCTCATTCAAGGTTCTATTCATGCGCTCTGCAACACCATTCTGCTGCGGTGTCTCTGGAATAGTTTTGATCATTTTAATTCCATATTCTGCGCAATAGCTTTTAAACTCATCACTACTGTACTCACCACCATTATCTGACATCAAACTCTTAACCTTCAAACCGGTCTGATTTTCAACTTCGGTCTTCCACTTCTTGAAAGTAGCAAACACATCTGATTTATTCTTCAAGAAATAAACCCATACCTTTCTAGTGGAATCGTCAATGAAAGTGACATAGTAGCGAGATCCTCCCAACGACGCAACTGCTGTTGGACCATATACATCTGTATGAACTAGCTCTAACCTCTCGGCCTTGGGTGTCCTCCCTGATTTTGCAAAAGTAACTCGTTTCTGCTTTCCAAGAACACATGGCTCACAGAACCCAACTTCCACATTCTTCAGCTCTGGAATCTTACCCTTCGAAGTTAATAGCTTCATACCTTTTTCACTCATATGACCAAGTCTTTGGTGCCACAAAGTTGAAGACCCAATCTCATCAGCAACTGTATTTGCTTCATAGCTAGATTGTTCAACTATGTACAACGTCCCCTTTTTCTCTCCACGAGCAACAACTAGATTCCCCTTTATAACCTTCCACTGTCCGTCTCCGAAAGTAACTCGATACCCTTCCTTATCTAACTGACCCACAGATATCAACATCTTCTTCAGTCCAGGAATGTACCTTACATCTTTCAACGTCCAGCTAGTCCCCAAAGAGGTCTTGAGATTAATATCTCCCATGCCCGTAATATCCAGAGTCTCATCATCAGCAAGACGGACTTTACCAAAATTTCCAAGTCTGAAATTTAACATCAAATCCTTGCAAGGGGTAGCATGGAATGATGCACCAGAATCCATAACCCATGATTCAACCGAACATTCAACACAACAAATCAAAGCATCGTCACTCACCACCTCTTCAACTACATTAGCTGAATTATCCTCTTTCTTCTTTCCTTTAGGAGCTGCGGGAGCCGTACACTGATTTCTGAAGTGACCTTTCTTCTGACAATTCCAACAAACAATCTCCTTGCGATCTTTGGACTGTCCTCTCTTCTGTGACTTCGATCTGCTACGCCCCTGATTCTGCCCCCTATCGGACTTTCTGCCTCTACTCTCAGTACTCAACAAGGAACCTGACGACTCTCCTGAGTTTCTCCTACGAATATCTTCTCCAAGAATCGCATCTCGAACTCCATCAAAAGTCATCTTACTGCTCCCAGATGAATTACAAATAGCAGTGACAAATCCTGACCAACTGTCAGGTAACGAGGATACCAACAATAAGGCTTGTACTTCATCATCGAATTTAATATCCACTGATGTCAATCTTGATAGGATAGAGTTAAATTCGTTCACATGATCAGCAACACAATCACCTTCATTCAATTTTGTGGCAAACAACAAGCGACACAAATATACCTTATTCGAAGCAGACGGCTTCTCATACATATTTGATAATGCCTTGATCAATCCATAAGTTGTCGTTTCCTTGACGATATTGTAAGCAACGTTCTTCGCCAAAGTCAATCTGACAACACCCAGGGCCTGCCTATCCAATAGCTTCCAATCTTTCTCATCCATCTTTTCTGGCTTCTTCTCCTCCAGCGGTTCGTGTAGTTTTTTCTGATACAAATAATCTTCAATTTGCATCTTCCAAAACCCAAAATCTTTGCCATCAAATTTGTCGATCTTTACTTTCCCTTCTTCTGCCATCGCTCCCACTCGCCTGAAAACCTAGGCTCTGATACCAGTTGTTGAGTATATAACAACGAAAGCAAAACCCAAAGCGAATAAATAAGAACAAGAAAATAACGACAATCACACAAGACAAAGATTTACGTGGTTCGGAAATTCCTACTCCACAAGCCGCACTAATTTTGTATTGATCTCTCACATTGTGTTGTGTTATGTTATGTTACAATTACATGAGTATTTATAAAAGAAGAAACTGGGTCAACCAATCAGAGTCTAATTCTGAAATTCCCAACTCTAATCCTAACTCTAATTAGAGTCCAATTCTGAAATTCCTAACTCAAGTCAGAATCCGATTCTTAAACCTGATAGACTCCACAAACCCAACAATACTCTCCTTTAGAACGGAACCAACTTCAAGACAATACTCAGTCTCCTTATGCAGTGCTGTCACAGTGAGCAATGAGTCACTCAATTTCCACTTCCTTCACCTGCAGAGTTTGCAACCATTTAAGAGCTTCAAGAACACCCCAAGCCTCCGCTTCAAAAACTGGAACTTCGCCCGCACACTTCGAATTTTTAGCTTTTATGAACGAACCTTGATGATCTCTTAAAACCATTCCAACAGAGAACGAGGACATCCCTGGATAGACAGATGCGTCCACATTCAATTTAAGCTTCCCCACCTCTGGAGCAGTCCAACGAATTATACCCGTACTGCTACCTTGCATTGCATAGCATTGTTGGTCCTTCCCAGTTTTCTTTCCCTTGCTTCTTGCCAATCTGTTATGATTTTTGAGCTCCATTCCATTGCAATCTGAGTTGTGATGTGTGTAACTGATGTTTTGTAAGACCTTTTTTTCAGTTGGTGATCGTAGAATAATATGTATTTAGGCTAGGTTAGCATTTTTAGTATAGCTTGATATATTTCTTTATTAATTTGAAGTAAAAAAAAAATATTCTTAACTTGGTGTAGCAATATTGTGGATGCTTCTGTTAGTACATACCACAAATCATACGACATTTAGCGCATGTTTGACAATCGAATTATAAGCAATTTATAAGTTAAAATCGACAGATGTGTTTGATATGTGTTCTAAAAAATGTTATTATTTTTTGGATGTGAACTTTTTTGGTTTTTAAATAAAGGCTTTTGTATTATTCCAAGACGCTCTATTTAACACAAATGTTTTATATACAATTGATACCATCATCACATTAAATGTTTGCAACTGAAATTAATATTTGTGACTGAAATTATCTCAAATTGTGTTAATATTTTGTGACATTTTTCAAAACATAATTGGATAGAAAAATCTGCATGCGAAGCACGGGCAATATTTCTAATACAGTTTAAATGAGTACTGGTACGATCCATCAATCTGCACCCTAATTATTAGCTGGTAATTAGTTTGTCACCTAAATTTAAGCTAAGGTTGTGTTTACATGAACTGAAAATTTTATGATTCTCTATTTCTGTTTTTCTAAGAAATCTGAATTTTCTATCTCTTAGAAAACAAGTGAAAATTATGAAAACACTAGAATTTTTTGTCCGCAACTAAATTTTTTGTCCACTTTGCGTGGTCATTTATATTGTGTTTCATTATTTTATATAATAATATTTTTTTATTTTCATATAAATATGAATATGTGTATGTTGTTTTTACCATATCTAAGTACTTTTGAATATATTTTATTAATTTTATAAATTTTTTTATATGTTTTCTTATAATATTAGTCAATACATATAAAAATGAAGAAGAACTAATATAGATACAAACGATTTATGTGTATAACTATTTTTTTTTAAAAAAAATTAATGGGCTTAACTAAAAAAATTGAAAATATTAATAAAATTTTAGAAATTATCTAGAGTTATAAAAATTCAAACAACGATGAAGGTTTATCTAAAAAATATGTTCTATAACTTCCGAATGAAAGATGATAAAAATTAACGAATTAAATTTAAAATTTAATATATTTATTTTGAGAATAAAAAATATAGAATATTAAATAAATTGGAGATTAAATTTAGGGAAAATTACCAAAATAATCATTTTTGGAGATATTTTGCCCAAAATATTGAAAAGCGGGAATGTGGCCTTATTTACTGACGGGATACGGAAGCTCGTGTTCCGTATTAGCTACATAACACGCTACTGCGTGTAGCGTGTAATCACTGTTCACTGTCTCTCCCCTATCTCTTTTCTATTTTCCATATGTTTTCCCGGGCCCCGTAGGGGTCATCCACTGTATATACACATAGTACATCTCTCTCAACATATATTCTAAGAACATCCATGCCCGTCCTTTGCCCGCCCTTTGCCCAATAGCCCACATGACCCCTTCTCCCATAAATTTTGTCTCTTATCTCTGATCTGTAGCTAATTCTTCTTAAATACCCATCACAATCCTCTATACTCTTCACCACCTTCATTTCAATATTTCACAAAATTCTCCTACTTTTCTTCTATCAAAAATTGTGAAAAAACGGCTATTCTCAAGAAAATTCTCAAGAGATGTTCTAGCTTAGGAAAGAAACAGGAGTACAACAACTGTGGCCTGCCGGTGGATGTACCAAAAGGCCACTTTGCGGTTTATGTAGGAGAAAACAGAAGTAGATAAGTAGTGCCAATATCATTTTTAACACATCCGGACTTTCAATGTCTCCTTCAACAAGCTCAAGAAGAGCTTGGCTTTGTACATGATATTGGATTTACCATTCCGTGTGAAGAAGTAGTTTTCGAGTCTTTGACTTCAATTTACAAATGCTGAAGTTTGTGAATTCTTTTGATGGTGTGAGAAGTTAAAGATGCTCAAACATTCGTTCAATGAGATAGATGGTCAAGATGAAGCAGCTGCAGGGGCAAATGCTACGTATTATATGTATCACGCCAGACGGTGTTCCGTATATGGCCCTATCTGTGACGCCCCTGGATCCGGGGTCATGGATCCGGGCCGTCAAGGTTCAATTTCCATTCATTAACAACATTTCTTGGATCCCTTTTTTTTTATATATATATAATTAATACAAATTAATACTTTCATAAATGACCCCACACTAATATCATCACACACCAGTCATACGCTCATAGAACAACATTCACAATATTAAAAGTTTAGAGTTAAACAGCTATTACAACCCAGAATCATACTTAAGTACATTGTTGAATAATACTTCTACAGGAAGCATTTCAACAACCAAAAGTTTATTACAAACTTACACACTTAATTTACATAAGTCTACTAAGCCCCTTTCGCTTGTCACTACCTCGGGGATGGTCGCCAGCACTCGCTCAAAAGGTCGCCTTTCCCTTACCCTCTTGCGGGGTGTAGTGCGTAGAATCGGCATGCCTAGCTGTTGTATAAAATAAATAGCAAGAATGAGCTAAAATAGCTCAGCAAGATAAATTCTATCGACTACCATCAAAGGAAATAGACCATTTCACACACACATATATATATATATATATATATATATATATATATATATATATATATATATATATATATATATATATATATATATATAGGTGGAAATTCATCATACTTATTAAGAAAGAAAAATCTTTATTTATTAAATACACCATCTATTCATCTTGATAGGAAAAGAAATTTAGGATAATATAATATGAGTTTCTCTTCTAAAATATTATAATAATCCATACTTCATTTCCGTATAATATTTCAAAATAATATATACTATTTGAATCAGATCTCTTAATAAAATCTTTCCATTTCCTTGTATATAACACTTATATAAAATCAGTTTCTCTTCATTCCATATAAATAATTCCATCACCTTATCTCATTTTCTAGGTTTCAGCATATAAATCTGAAAACCATTATCAACTCTTTCTTTTCAAAAACATTGGGGATATCTGCTGTCGCCTGATACGTTAGGACGATGATCAGTCGCCTAATCGTACCTGCTCTCTTTTTACTACCGGTAGAAGGAATGAAGATCATCCCTGAAGGAAGGCCACCTGCTAACATCCTCCCTTGGCATCTTCGTGCCGTAATAAAATAATAAATGCTGGACTGTGTCGCACACAGCCCTGACACAGCCACTTACGCAAGTCTGTTGCAATCCCCCTTTTTGTCAAATCATTTATCTACTCACATTTATCATTTCCATTTCCATTTCCATTTCCATTCACATTTCCATTCACATTTCCATTCACATTTATCATCACCTTTAAATCATATGTCATAATACTTTAATTATGACTCATACATCTTTTCTATAATTATTAAAGTCAAATATGCCTTTAGAACATAAAGTATATTCGCTCTATCCATATTCATATCTATCTTTCTTTAATTCTCAAAATCAGGAAATAAATCCTTAGCAATATAGCATCGTAGAAAAACATATATATTCCAAGAAATCATTTAACTTTAAAAAAAATAAAATAGTTTTCTAAAGTAAGAGTAGAAGAAATCTTGCTCTTTTATATACACACATATATATATGTTGTTCCATCTACTTTTAGAAATAGTAGATAATAATCAAATAATACTTATTAAATCACAATATTTAAAAAGAATATCTTTAGCAAAATATTATAAATCATATAACCCTAGATAACAACTGCTACCATTCTCTCATATTCTCTTAATCATAAGGCATGTTCACTTCATGCATAATCATCTCTATACATATCCATCTCATACTCATATCCATATTCATATACATCTTCGTACTCATATCCATATCCATATTCATATACATCTTCGTATACCTTTCTTTTCAATATCAATACTCAAGGAAGACAATTTCTTCACAATATAGTAATAATAGCATCACATATATATATTCCATGAAATCAAGTTTCTTTGAAGATAAATAGTTTTCCAAGTAGGGATAGAAAAGATCTTGCCTCGATCTCGATGTCCTGAAGGTATGGCTCGTGGCTCTCCTGGAGTTTCTATAAACACGAAAAGGACCGTCGTTAGAATACCACATTTCTTACTCACCTCACTCTTGCATAACAATACCCTTGACACTTTAATATATGTTTCACATGTTATTCATAACCCAAGTGTTCCAAAAACCTAACCATTTTAGGTTAAATCAAGGTTTCGGTGCTTATTCACCATTTCCCTTAACAACCATACCCGATTGTAAAAATTTTCAGAAAATCTCAATTTCGAATTTTAATGTAAGGTCAACTGGAAATGACTCTTTGACCACTCCACTACAATATCCCAAAATTTTATAATTTTTAAAAATGTTTAATTATGGTATTCATAGCCTCCAATTTGATACAATTACATTTTCTCGGTTCTCGAACGTCTTTCACTAAAACTTACTTTTCTCCTAAACCGTTCATCAGATTTTAACGTACTTTATATCAAAATGATCTATGAACCAAGCTCTACCCTCTCATGATCAGTGGGTGCTCTGGACAGAAACCTACCGTACGAGTATGGGGACCAAAAACAGGGTATCTATTTGGTTTACCGAAAATCGGGCATTATAACGGCTATATTTTCATACTTTCCAAAATTCAACTCCTCCAAATCCATCATCCACCTTATACACCATCACCTACACCATGTGGTCATCTTACCAACCATGGTTACAAGCACATACTCCTTTCATATTAAATCAAAACACATATCCACAACTATATAATCAAGATTTCATGGTTTATATCACTTAACTTCTAAACTAAGCATAATCAACCATAAACTCATAATTCAAGTTAGGGTCTCAAGTAATATACCTTCCTTGTAGCTTCAACATCACTTAATAAACCTTGGGTACTCCTTAAACAACCTCAATATAGCTTGAATCAACTAAAGGAACCATGAAAACAAAGTTAACAATTCGGAGTTACTATTCATCAGCTGAAAGAACATGAAAAACGACCCCCTTACCTTGCTTTTCTGGAAAACTCTTGTGAAATACGACATGTAGGTTATCTCATGGGCTTTCTAAAAAGCTATAGAACGCAAAATTTGGCTGAGAAACGAAGAAGTTATGCTCGTTTTACTGGGCTGTTCCTGTTTTGGCCGAATTGGAGAATGGAAGGGGAGAGATTTTCTCTTGATTTTTGATCTTATCTCACTCTAATCTTGTTGATATTTGTTAATCCTAGCTTGTCTTAGAAGCCTTGGAAGATATTTGTGATTAAAGGATTGCTAATGTACTAATTTACCCTTAAAAGTATTAGTGGAATGTGATGTCATGTTCATGATCTCATAATTCTCTTTTTATTGTTTTTTCTAAGTATTGTACTAACAATTTTGGTAATTAACAATGTGGTATGTATCCTTGTTATATTGCTAATCTTGGTTGCTTGGTTCCCTGATCGTCTAATTGTGATTCGTCTCGAATATACCTCATTATCTCAGTGGTTCTGAAATCATTTAACAATCCAAATTCCTTTAATATTTCCTTAACTTAATAATCCCTTAATTTATACTAATTCCCTAACTCCTCAATATATAATTCTGTTAATATCTCCATGCTCCTTGACATCCAATAGAAACTCATTCGAAACCAAAATCCTCAAAAATCCATATTTAGGAATTTCTGAAATCTATCGTCATTTCGAGTCACTTATTTTTATAGTATATCCCTAATATGGTTTCTGTTTACTCATTTTCTGTTTCAAGTATTGAGTACTTACATACCATTTCTTTAAATCCTCAAAATTTACTATTCATGGGGTCACTGTAGCTTTGCTAAAATTAGGGTTATTACAGTCTTCCCCCCTTAAAAGGATTCCGTCCCGGAATCATGTTGGAAATGTCCATAGGTACCTTTTTCATCCACACCTTCTAATTCCACACTTCTTCCTTTATCTTTTTTCCCTTCATAATATCTCTATCTTGTTTGCGCAAAAATACACCGACATAAACTTGCTTGTCATTCATCAACATGCCATTTAGCTTATCATTAGTAGTACTCTCACCATCCTTCCTTGAAAATCTCCTCCTGATATACCGTCATTCTATTTTGTCTCACCTCTCCTTCCTCTTTTGCCTAAGGGTATCGGCCACCACATTGGCCTTCCCTGAATGGTAGTGTATCTCACTATGGTTTGGCGATATTATGATCTCTATCATGACATAAAATATCAATACTTCAACATTTTTATATATCATCTTTGTAAAATTTTCCAGAAAATAAGCTCTAATAATATTCTTTAAAACAATTGTAAGAAAATATTACTTATAATATATATTTCCTGTTCGTACTTAAACAAGAACGTACTTCTCCTTTATCCTTGAAAAATATGTTTTCACACTTTCCCTCATACTCTTAATCTCCTTTCTATAGAATTCTCTGACCCTTAACAGATATTGATTTTCCTTATCTAGATTGTCAACCTACTTAAACCATTCATTGACTTAGTCGATCCCTAACCAAACATTTACACTTAAATAGTTAAATTAGAGCGTACCTGCAATTTCCTCCGGATACCTTATCCCATATGTCTATTGCTCACTATACCCTCTTTACATCTTGCTGATCCACCTTAGTTCCTTCATTATATACTATCTACTCCACCTCTGAAATTTCCCTATGTTATTCTCATTAAAATCTTTACCTCAAGTTTTACTCATTCACACCTTTTGGATTAATCCTTTGAATACTTAACATCTTTAATCTCTCTCTGCTACTTAGGGTATTAGTCACAATATTGGTCTTCCCCTACTAATAGTTATTGCACCTCGAAATCCTTCATTAATTATCCCCACTTCCTTTGTTTATCCTTATTCTAATTCTATCCTCAAAATATACCTTGCTCTCAATAGTAAATCTCAATTATACCTTAAAATTCCTCATATTCTTTTCTCTTACTAATCATCAAATATACCTATTTCTTCTCACGAATTTCCTTCCTCTCTTATATTGAAACGCTTCTAGCTCTAATTATCTCTTATTGAAATTTCCCTTGGAATCTCAAGTTTCCTCGTATAATCACGTATACCTTAAACCTTGCTTCCATTATTCCATCCAGTAAGGAAATCTTTTATATTCGAAATAATTAATAGAATTTAAGAGACTTTGAATTGAAACGAACCCAGAAACAAGCAAGGGTCCCACAATAATTTATAAGATTAAGAGTTTTAAATAGCTCTTATTCGAAACAAAAGAATATTTGGGAAATCAATATGATGGAAGAACCCCTATATCACACAAGTGAGGGCGTCCCCTTCGACTTTCAATCACACAGACAGATCGTCCTTGTGTATACATATAGGATTGTTCCTCTTAATTGGAGTAAGAAATATAAAGAAAATATAAATCGCGATGATAAATACCATCTTCCGAAAATAATCTTAGAGGAATATTTTGGCTAAGATAGATACAATTTTGAAACGCACTTCAAGGGTACCAGAGAGTTTTTTAAAAAAATACTGGCCCTTAATGAATAATTACCCACCAGTGGAGGAAAATTTGAAACTCAATAATATAATTTAGCAGGGCTTTAGGAAATTTGAAAGTAGTTACCGTTAATATCCTCTGCCCAATTGAAAATCCCAATAATGGAAGGTTTTCCTCAAATACTATTTATATCTTAGACTGCGTATTTTCCAAAATTTCTTAAATTTGGCACTCACCATGTAACCTCAACCTATCGTCTACTATTCCCAATTATCTTCATTTACCTAGTCGTGACTTGGCTCGATACTCGTTGCCTTTATCCACAATAAAACACAACCTTCTGATTAATATACTTACGTAATATTGATCGTCTTGGCCTAACACTGCTCCGGTATCAAGAACCCTTCAAACTATACTTTATATTTGTATATTCTAACATATCCCGTATACTCACGAGATTCTCTAACGTACAATTCCCGATACATCAAATATTCCCTTTCTCATATCAATTCCGTGTGCCACATAAGCTTAACACTTTTGGCATAATAACCTTTTCATTTAATTCAATCTCGGAATGTCTCAGTCTGTCTTGGTCCTTAAGGTGTATCTTGGCTTTATCGACCAATCCTCAATTTCACCATTTCATCTCCACAATCAATTGAAACCATCAGTGTCTGTTCACCAATCCACTTACAATATTTCTTCAAACTCCCTTAAACACAAGAAGACTTTAAATACCCTTAACTTTGGCTCACCAATCTCCTCTACCTATACTAAAACATAAACTTTTATTAGTAATACTCTATAAAATTATAATCACTACTTAGAATGAACACTTCGTTCGATAAACCCCCCTTGAACTCGATGTGAGTTCATATCTTATATCATTACATATATATATATATCTATATGCGTATATTATTATCACTTTTGTTCCTGAGCAATATGACTCTAAGCTCTGATACCATCTGTGACGCCCCTGGATCCGGGGTCATGGATCCGGGCCGTCAAGGTTCAATTTCCATTCATTAACAACATTTCTTGGATCCCTTTTTTTTTATATATATATAATTAATACAAATTAATACTTTCATAAATGACCCCACACTAATATCATCACACACCAGTCATACGCTCATAGAACAACATTCACAATATTAAAAGTTTAGAGTTAAACAGCTATTACAACCCAGAATCATACTTAAGTACATTGTTGAATAATACTTCTACAGGAAGCATTTCAACAACCAAAAGTTTATTACAAACTTACACACTTAATTTACATAAGTCTACTAAGCCCCTTTCGCTTGTCACTACCTCGGGGATGGTCGCCAGCACTCGCTCAAAAGGTCGCCTTTCCCTTACCCTCTTGCGGGGTGTAGTGCGTAGAATCGGCATGCCTAGCTGTTGTATAAAATAAATAGCAAGAATGAGCTAAAATAGCTCAGCAAGATAAATTCTATCGACTACCATCAAAGGAAATAGACCATTTCACATATATATATATATATATATATATATATATATATATATATATATAGGTGGAAATTCATCATACTTATTAAGAAAGAAAAATCTTTATTTATTAAATACACCATCTATTCATCTTGATAGGAAAAGAAATTTAGGATAATATAATATGAGTTTCTCTTCTAAAATATTATAATAATCCATACTTCATTTCCGTATAATATTTCAAAATAATATATACTATTTGAATCAGATCTCTTAATAAAATCTTTCCATTTCCTTGTATATAACACTTATATAAAATCAGTTTCTCTTCATTCCATATAAATAATTCCATCACCTTATCTCATTTTCTAGGTTTCAGCATATAAATCTGAAAACCATTATCAACTCTTTCTTTTCAAAAACATTGGGGATATCTGCTGTCGCCTGATACGTTAGGACGATGATCAGTCGCCTAATCGTACCTGCTCTCTTTTTACTACCGGTAGAAGGAATGAAGATCATCCCTGGAGGAAGGCCACCTGCTAACATCCTCCCTTGGCATCTTCGTGCCGTAATAAAATAATAAATGCTGGACTGTGTCGCACACAGCCCTGACACAGCCACTTACGCAAGTCTGTTGCAATCCCCCTTTTTGTCAAATCATTTATCTACTCACATTTATCATTTCCATTTCCATTTCCATTCACATTTCCATTCACATTTCCATTCACATTTATCATCACCTTTAAATCATATGTCATAATACTTTAATTATGACTCATACATCTTTTCTATAATTATTAAAGTCAAATATGCCTTTAGAACATAAAGTATATTCGCTCTATCCATATTCATATCTATCTTTCTTTAATTCTCAAAATCAGGAAATAAATCCTTAGCAATATAGCATCGTAGAAAAACATATATATTCCAAGAAATCATTTAACTTTAAAAAAAAAAATAGTTTTCTAAAGTAAGAGTAGAAGAAATCTTGCTCTTTTATATACACACATATATATATGTTGTTCCATCTACTTTTAGAAATAGTAGATAATAATCAAATAATACTTATTAAATCACAATATTTAAAAAGAATATCTTTAGCAAAATATTATAAATCATATAACCCTAGATAACAACTGCTACCATTCTCTCATATTCTCTTAATCATAAGGCATGTTCACTTCATGCATAATCATCTCTATACATATCCATCTCATACTCATATCCATATTCATATACATCTTCATACTCATATCCATATCCATATTCATATACATCTTCGTATACCTTTCTTTTCAATATCAATACTCAAGGAAGACAATTTCTTCACAATATAGTAATAATAGCATCACATATATATATTCCATGAAATCAAGTTTCTTTGAAGATAAATAGTTTTCCAAGTAGGGATAGAAAAGATCTTGCCTCGATCTCGATGTCCTGAAGGTATGGCTCGTGGCTCTCCTGGAGTTTCTATAAACACGAAAAGGACCGTCGTTAGAATACCACATTTCTTACTCACCTCACTCTTGCATAACAATACCCTTGACACTTTAATATATGTTTCACATGTTATTCATAACCCAAGTGTTCCAAAAACCTAACCATTTTAGGTTAAATCAAGGTTTCGGTGCTTATTCACCATTTCCCTTAACAACCATACCCGACTGTAAAAATTCTCAGAAAATCTCAATTTCGAATTTTAATGTAAGGTCAACTGGAAATGACTCTTTGACCACTCCACTACAATATCCCAAAATTTTATAATTTTTAAAAATGTTTAATTATGGTATTCATAGCCTCCAATTTGATACAATTACATTTTCTCGGTTCTCGAACGTCTTTCACTAAAACTTACTTTTCTCCTAAACCGTTCATCAGATTTTAACGTACTTTATATCAAAATGATCTATGAACCAAGCTCTACCCTCTCATGATCAGTGGGTGCTCTGGACAGAAACCTACCGTACGAGTATGGGGACCAAAAACAGGGTATCTATTTGGTTTACCGAAAATCAGGCATTATAACGGCTATATTTTCATACTTTCCAAAATTCAACTCCTCCAAATCCATCATCCACCTTATACACCATCACCTACACCATGTGGTCATCTTACCAACCATGGTTACAAGCACATACTCCTTTCATATTAAATCAAAACACATATCCACAACTATATAATCAAGATTTCATGGTTTATATCACTTAACTTCTAAACTAAGCATAATCAACCATAAACTCATAATTCAAGTTAGGGTCTCAAGTAATATACCTTCCTTGTAGCTTCAACATCACTTAATAAACCTTGGGTACTCCTTAAACAACCTCAATATAGCTTGAATCAACTAAAGGAACCATGAAAACAAAGTTAACAATTCGGAGTTACTATTCATCAGCTGAAAGAATATGAAAAACGACCCCCTTACCTTGCTTTTCTGGAAAACTCTTGTGAAATACGACATGTAGTTTATCTCATGGGCTTTCTAAAAAGCTATAGAACGCAAAATTTGGCTGAGAAACGAAGAAGTTATGCTCGTTTTACTGGGCTGTTCCTGTTTTGGCCGAATTGGAGAATGGAAGGGGAGAGATTTTCTCTTGATTTTTGATCTTATCTCACTCTAATCTTGTTGATATTTGTTAATCCTAGCTTGTCTTAGAAGCCTTGGAAGATATTTGTGATTAAAGGATTGCTAATGTACTAATTTACCCTTAAAAGTATTAGTGGAATGTGATGTCATGTTCATGATCTCATAATTCTCTTTTTATTGTTTTTTCTAAGTATTGTACTAACAATTTTGGTAATTAACAATGTGGTATGTATCCTTGTTATATTGCTAATCTTGGTTGCTTGGTTCCCTGATCGTCTAATTGTGATTCGTCTCGAATATACCTCATTATCTCAGTGGTTCTGAAATCATTTAACAATCCAAATTCCTTTAATATTTCCTTAACTTAATAATCCCTTAATTTATACTAATTCCCTAACTCCTCAATATATAATTCTGTTAATATCTCCATGCTCCTTGACATCCAATAGAAACTCATTCGAAACCAAAATCCTCAAAAATCCATATTTAGGAATTTCTGAAATCTATCGTCATTTCGAGTCACTTATTTTTATAGTATATCCCTAATATGGTTTCTGTTTACTCATTTTCTGTTTCAAGTATTGAGTACTTACATACCATTTCTTTAAATCCTTAAAATTTACTATTCATGGGGTCACTGTAGCTTTGCTAAAATTAGGGTTATTACACTATCACGGTGGACAGTGTTCCGTATCTGGCTCTATTACGGTGGACGGTGTTCCGTATTAAGCTAATACGATGGACGGTGTTCCGTATTAAGCTAATGCGGTGGACGGTGTTCCGTATTAAGCTAATACGGTACACGAAACACCGTGACCAGTCGGTATTTAGGGTCAAATATTTGGAGCTCAGTATTTTGGGCAAACAGTATTTATTTTTTATTATTTTGGGCCTTCACCCTTAAATTTAACCATACAGCCTAATATTAATTAGAATTTCAATTTAACAATAGATTACTTGTGAGAATCGAAATTAATGTACAATAGAAACATACCTATATTCATAATACATAATAAATACCTTATATCTTATGCACATATTATTTTTTTTAATATTTGAATTAAAATTTGTATTAGAATAAAATAAAAACACAAACCTAAATGCATATTTAAAATAAGACAATAATAAAATATTTTATTTTTAATAGTATATAACATAGGAGAGTAAGTTTTTCAAGAAATATTTTCAATAATTTTAGTAGGGAAGAGTAGAAAAATGAATCATTTAAATATAAAAATATAATGAAGTGATTTAGAAAAGAGTATTCCATTATTTAGAATAGTTGGCATTAAATTTGAATTTCAAATATAAACATAATTGTAAGTTAATAATTTAATTATAATTAGTTAGGTAGTGGGGTCAAGTTAATTGAATGCGATATTGCAATTGAATTAGCTTATAATTTAGGAAATTATTAATTTATCCTCAATAAAGTAGAATAAGATATTGAATTAAGGATATAATTGGAAAAAAGAAAATTAGGATTAGTATGAATTATAATATTAAAGCATTCTTTGCCCGCTACGCGGGGACATTTTGAGATATGTTAGATTATTTTTCAATTTTTGTAAAAAAGATTATACATACACATCTATACTATTATATAAAAACCGAAACATTAAAAGTTTTGGTACCTGTTTTTTGGTACGTTGTGAATTTACTTATTTACCCTTTATTATAAGGAAAAATATATATGATATCTACACTATTAAAACTCCTAAAATAAATTATAACATAATATAATTAATGGTAACTTGGTAAGTAGTTGATTTAGCAAAAAAAAAAAAAAAAACTTGGTAAGTAGTTGATTTCCTTTTTTCACATTTACTTTTAATTGAAGATATTACCTTTTACAGACACTTAAAAACATCAATCATATCATATCTTCCAATCATTAATATTTCCTTTCGAATTAAAACACGTTACCTTTTTAATTTAAAACTAATCTAACAATCATTAATATATACCCGAATATCACATCATATTTTTCAATTATTAATAAAATATGTTAGAAATCTGTATACGTTGTTTATAATAAGGAAACATTAGTATAATCCGTAAACATGAGTATATTAAATTATATTAAATTAAAATTAATTAATTATATAATAGCCGAAACATTGAAATTTTGGTACCTATTTTTTGGTAAATGTTTTTTAGTATTTCGTGAATTTACTTATTTATAAAAGCCGAAACGTTAAAAGTTTTGGTACCTGTTTTTGGTACGTTGTGAATTTACTTATTTACCCTTCATTATAAAGAAAAATATATATGATATCTATACTATTAAAACTCCTAAAATAAATAATAACATAATATAATTAATGGTAACTTGGTAAGTAGTTGATTGCCTTTTTTCACATTTACTTTTAATTGAAGATATTACCTTTTATAGACACCTAAAAACATCAATCATATCATATCTTCCAATCATTAATATTTCCTTTCGAATTAAAATACGTTTCCTTTTTAATTTAAAACTAATCTAATAATCATTAATATATACCCGAATATCACATCATATTTTTCAATTATTAATAAAATATGTTAGAAATCTGTATACGTTGTTTATAATAAGGAAACATTAGTATAATCCGTAAACATGAGTATATTAAATTATATTAAATTAAAATTAATTAATTATATAATAACCGAAACATTGAAATTTTGGTAATTCTTCCCACCATTTGCATATATAAGAAAATTATTTATATTGGAGTACGGTAAAAATCATAAATGAACCATGGAAAAATAATAGAATAAATTATCAAAAATATCAAAAATTTAAATTTATGATCCAATAACTGAATAAATAAAACTGTTAAGAAACTCATATCAAACCCTACTTTATTAAACTTGTAGTGCAGCTTCAATACCCATCTTCACACTCTTGGTTAACATTGATTTAATCCTGCATGTTAAAACCACCAAGTAAAATTTCATATTATATGTGTGTGTGAACAAAATAAAGATTATACAACTTACTTTTTCCTTTTTGATATCCTTGAGTATTGGGATTTGTTTATTTTTTTTCCCAGCATTATCTTGAGCATCATCTTTTTCTCCCAATGTCACTTTGTCATCATCTACAAAAATTGGACTGTTTCTCTTCGACACATTTCATAATGAGTATTTCTAAACACAATGTATACATAATTTACTTTTAAGCAATTATTATCAACTCTAAAACTTGTAAATTTCATGAATATTATGAAATGATATTATATATAATATAGTTTAAAGTATGAAAAAAATATATTTCATGAATATTATTTTAAATTATTTATCCTTACTGAAGCCCATATCTAAATCATGTTAATTTGATATCCCATATACTGTTATATTAAATTTTAAAAAAAAACTGTTCATTATCATCAATTAAATCATATACATTCTTGTCAATAATTCGTCTGATCTCACGATCCAATGTTATCTTCAGCAATGACACATAACTGGAATCTGGATTCACTTGATGCATTTGGACTTTCCATTTTCTTTTTCAACTTGTCCCGAACATTGCGAGCAAATATCATAATACCAAGTTTAACATCTTTAAAACTATCCTAATTTCGACTTGGCACATAATTTTTCTCTAACATGCATCAATTCCATTTTTATAATATAATTTAAAGTATAATAATAATGCTAACTAATGTTATCGTGAGACCCTGTGATACCTTATTTTATGCATTAGATTAAAATTTAGTTATGTTACATCTATTTATAATTTCTATTATTTGAATAGATGTTATAAATTTTAAAAAGATTGTAATAATAATTTACAAAATCGACAAAAAAACAAAGTAGATATAAATGTCAGAATTGTAATTATATAATAAAGTTACAGTAAAAGTATTTAAATTAAAACATATATTTTTTGTAGAACTAAAATATATTTAATTTTACAAAAGAAAAAATATACATAATTAAAATAACGAATTTTTTTGACCTTGAAATGTATAATAAATTTGGTTATGCATTATATAATTTTTTTTTTAAATCTTGGTTTTACACAAATAATTTTGAAAAATAGTTCCAATTTTGTATAAGCATATTTCCATAAAAAAAAAAAGTTTTATGATAGATGGACCTTGTATAAGCATATTTCCATATAAAACAGGGTAAGATTGGAATTAGGCCTGTAAATGGAGTCCGAGTCCGATATGATCCGATCCGAAGGTTAATGGATTGGATATGGATCACATAAAAAAAATCTGATCCGATAAGAACCGGATATGGATTTGGCCTGATCTGATCCATTAACGATCCGATCCGATTATTTTATATATAATAATTAAATATTATATATATATATAATACATATACATATATATATATATTACATATATTAATGATCCTATCCTGTTATTTTATATATATAATTATATATTATATATATAATACATATATTATATTAAATATTATATATATATATAATACATATATTATATATATATATATATATTTTTAAAAAAAAATTCTTAACGGATCGGAGATCCGATCCGAATCCGCTTGATCCTAACGGATGGATATGGATCAGGTTGTGAAAGCATTTTAACATACATGAATCGAAGTAATTTTCGGATCTAGGAAAGACTTCACGATACCCAAGAGAAGTCTAAATCCAGGACTAGCATTGATGATGAACATTTGATGAAGAGTCTGCCATAAGAAAACTTGATACATAAGAATGGTTACTTAAATTTAAATGATTTTTAACATCAGACATCTAATATTGAATACTTTAACTTATTAAAAAAAACAAATAATATTACCTCTAGGTAGTTGTCACCATCAATTTTTTGGAGTCACATAATAAGTTCCCGTGCAGACTTGGTAAAATTCTTCAATCTCTATAAACAAATTAAATAGATGAAAATAAAGATATCCAATACATAAAATGATAACTTCTTCAATACATGCACGTTTGTCGCACGAACTTCGTACTAAACATATAAAATACTATAAAAAATAGGGAATGTTAATCTCACAACAACTACTACAAAATTTATTATGCAACATCGAAAACTTGTTGGCAAATCGAAAACAATCTACTCACATCTTTATCATCATGCACATATTTCTCACGAAATTCATACTAAACGAATACAACACTATTAGGTTAACCTTATAAGAACTATTACTAAGTTAAAATTTCAAATATCTAACAAATGCAATGAAATCAATGATATATTACGTAATAATTTAAAATATGCACGTACCTCGCACGTGATGCTATAAAACTATTGTTGAATAATAATAGAATAGCGTGTTTTTATACTTTTTCATAAACCTTTACTATTGAACTTCTTCATAACCCTTTACTAGTTTGACACTTTTAAATATAAATATATATATATATATATATATATATATATATATATATATATATATATATATATACACACACTACATAATCAACACATAATACATAATCAACACACAATACATAATGACAATAATACTAACATCAATACACAGCATATATGGGGAATTATTACTAAAGCACATGATTTTTTTTTATATGATGTTGATTATATTAAACTAGAACAAGGAATATAATCCCAGACTGGGGACTAGCTCCTCCAGCAACATCATAGAACAACCTACTAGTACAAAGACCAACTGGCAAACCAGGACTATTAGACCGAAAGCACTACTACTAATGTGCCTTCTTTTACCTTACCAAAATACCTTAATTCGGCTCAGTATCACCAATCTTGCTACTTGCCTTGCCTTCAACTCTGCACCGATGTCCACAAAACACACAAAGTATTATAAACAATAGAACACTTCCAAACACACCAAAGCCAACTAAATTATCCATACTGACTGATGGGTAGAGGGGAGAGAGGGAAGTGTTATTGTATGGGAGAAGGTACATAGGGAGAGATAGGGGTGTTTATATGGTGAAAACATGCAAGAGATAAATAGGCATTAAAGGATGTGACCATGACCTCCCATCTGTATACATAAATTATTTTTTCCGTATTTATAGTTCTATTACTATATATGTGTTGCGTGGGAGAGGGTACAAAGGGAAAGACAGGGGTGCATTTTTGTGTTTATATGGGGAATAGTTATGTGCATAACCGGGAAAAGTAATTTCTTTGAAGTTACGGATATGCCCATGGGGTTTATTGAAATGATTTGAAATTTGGGGGTTATTTTCATTATTGCCACATTATATTTTTTGTGAATGCAAATGGAACTATTTTTCCGTACCTTTTATTCGTAAAATATATGTGTGACAAGTTTATGTTGAAGATATATATTGAATTTTAAACTATATTCATAAGATGAAATTAAATTTTTGTTCATCCCGAGATTTATTAGAACACGTACCATATATAAGCTTAAATATTCAAAATAAAAATAAAAATGACAGTTACATTCTTTTTTGTTGATATATTTGATTTAAAATACCGTACTATTCTTTCAGTAAAAAAGAATTGTTTGAATTTACCATAACAGTAGGTAGGGTCATAATTAAAGTATTGAGTGTATCAGAACCAAATATTTTTTGACTATTTTTAACCATAATTGACAAGTTTGAAAAGAAGCTTAAAATAGTTTGGGGATCATGACATTTTTTTACACCCAGTGCTGCTTACAGAGAGTTACAGAGAGAGTTAAAGATGCTTAAAAAACTGTAGCTTCTGTACATGACTAGATGCTAAGTTTCGAAATCGGTAGCACGTCTTATTTTTTACATGTATAAAATGTATGTGTCACTTGACAATTGTAGCCTCTTCTTGCTCATCTAACTTATTGGCTAGTGGAGTAGTAACTAATACATTCTTGTTCGTATTTTAGAAATACACTGTAATGTCCTTAATTGACATTATGAGATTCTAATATTTATACAATTTAATTATTTAAATAGTAATTTTTGGGGCCAGTTAAAAATAATTAGGAGTTAAAAAGAATTTTGGGATATTTTTCCAGAAAATATAAATAATTTTCAGCAATATTTATTATGTTATTGCAATATTATATTTTCTAAGACAATTCTGGCTCAGTAGCTAATCTGATAGTTTGTGCTAAAAATTCAAGAGAACGACAAACCAGAAACAAATTTACCATTACCACAACTACAGTATTAAGTTAAGATTGTACGGTATAATTGTAAAAATACTACATAATGTACAATCCTAAATTCTAAATTGTTAAGGTTATCTGTAAACAGGTGATTGTAGAGATGTTGGGAACCAATTTCGTAATATTTGCATAATAGAATTGATCTGTATTAACGGAGGAATTTATGATAACAAAATTCGAGGTTACAATTCGGAATCAAGGTCTACGATAGTAGTTTGTGGCCGAAAAAGTTACCGGAGTGTGGTGGTGTATGTGTTTTTAAGTGGTTGAGATCAAAGGAGTGATTGTGGTCTCTCTAAGCTCTCAATGTTCCACCCCCTTAATTTGCCTTTGTACCTTTATATTTATAGAGGATCAAGCCTCACATAGTTCTTGTTGAATAGGAAACCTAAAGTTAATGGAAGAAGGACTCTTGTCAAAGAGACCTAAGCCTAGTAGGAATAGGCCTTCGTTAGGGAGATGCTCAAGCCCAAGCCCACTTGTAACAGATCAACATAGCCGAAGAGTTGTAGAGCCCATACGATGAAGCCTAGCCCAATGACCCCAATGCTCAATCATGAATGAGGACTTCACGGATACAACATTAGCCATAACTATTGGAGCTAACATTAACCGCTACCAGCGCTTTCTTCTTCTATGATTGCAGGGATAGTCATGACTTACTTCAAATGTATGAACGCTTCCTTACCCCCGATGAGGCTAACCCACCAGAATGCAGGGCAATTTCCCCCAAACAATTGTCACGCAGGGCAACCCGGAAATCCCTCCAGTGAGGCTGACCCACTAGAATACAAGGCAGGATCCCTAGAACGTATCGACAGGCTCAATTACCAATGATTTCTCAATAAGGACAACTTATTAGAATACAGAATCAGGCCTTCATACGTGTACTTCATTCTTCATTCTTCAATGACCAAGTATAGTACGCATGGCTCTTCAAACTGATAAGAATATCTAGGCTTTCCAATATAAGTAATTCATTCTCTCTTCAATACTCAAGCTATCTACCACTAGGAATATCCAAGGCTTGGGGATATCCAACATTTAGGGATATCCAACCTCTGGGGATATCCAACATTTTGGGATATCCAACTTCTCGGGCTATCCAAGATTCTGGGCTATCTGCTATATTGGATATACCATTTCCAAACAACTCAACAAATTCAACATTTTTTAGTACAAGACATTATATAATTATCAAATTCAGCATTCTCAAATGGACCTTTTGACTAAGTCAAACCTTGTTATAAATTCTGGATATAACAATCTGTAAACAGGAGATTCCACAGTGCTAAAGTTCAAGTATAATTGATCTATGTACAATTACCATCACGAATATTGCAACTTCAAATGATTCATTATCTATACATGTAAATTTTAACTTGTGAGCACGTGCAAACAGCCCAGTACACACTAGTCACCACATCAGTTTATTATACTCTTTTACATTTATGTGCTTGTATACATGGTTCTAAAAATCCCCGATTCAACCGATTAATCCTCTGTAAGGTAACCAACTGATTCAATTTTTGAAATTCGATTAATCCTGTGAATATATTTAAAATGACATGTTTAATTGTAAATTAGACTAATATACTAAATATTATTATAATATCCGATTAATACTCCGATTAATCCCCGATTACCCGATTAATTTTAAATCGGTACCTCAACCGATTTATACCGATTATCGATTTTTACAACCATGCTTGCATGCATGAATCACATTCTGACAAATTGGTATACATATAATATATGTGCTTGTGAATCTTTTCAACTGCAGCTGTTGAGAATCCGCCTGTCTTTAAATAATTGGGATAAGTATCAAGTAAGTCACTAGTTTGGTTGAATGTATCAATGTAGTCCTTAATTATCGTTTTGACTCATTTTAGTCCCTAACTTCTTCAAATTAAACAAGTAAGTCACTGGTAATTTAGGATTCTTAAGGTTCTTAGTATTTTTCTTCAATTATTTCAAGATTTGTATGTAATACTTCAATTGGTTCTAGTAATACTTCCAAACAGCCCAGAAATCGCCCCAGAGCCGCTCCAATTGATCACGGTCGATATTAGGTTTTGTTTCCTCCTTTTCAATTGGAGCACCTCTAGGGCAATTTCTAGGCTGCTTGGAAGTATTACTAGAACCAATTGAAGTATTATATAAAAATCTTGAAGTAATTGAAGAAAAATACTAAGAATCTTGAGAACCCTAAATTATTAGTGACTTACTTGTTCAATTTGAAGAAGTTAGGGACTAAAATGAGTCAAAATGGCAATGAAAGATTACATTGATACATTTCAACCAACCAATGACTTACTTGATATTTAATCCTTAAATAATTCGATGTCTTTGATATACCACTCTCATAAATATTTTTAATCAATCAAGTCAGAAAATTGTTACATATTTTAAAATTTGAATGGAACTTAGATATCAGGTCACTGACTCGTTATACATATTAAAAATTTATCACTCCGATTTTTTATTTATAGTGTCGAATTTTTGAATCGTGCATTTTCAAGGAACAAGGGATGAGAAAGTTACTTATAAGAGCAATGCAAGTAAAAGGATGACATTATATCTTTTGGCCAAAAGGTCAAAACAATCTCTAACAAAGGCTCATTTTTGGCTTTTTAATTGACATGTACAAATAAAACTCCCTTTCTACTTTTAGGTATACTAGCTTATAGCCCGTGCAAAGCACGGGTTACTTTTTTTTTTATTTACTTATAGTTTAGTATATATAATATTATAAAAATTACTTTTAATATGTTGGGAGAATTTAAATTTTAGACCTTTGTATATAAATAATTTTTTGTATTAAATCTAAATTAATATGCTGTTGGTGGAAATCGAACCTTCAACCTTTCTATATAACATAATCTAGTATTAATTTTATATTAAAATGTTGTTGGCAGGATTCGAACCTTAGACCTGCAACTTTTAGTATTGTTGTATCTAACGGTCATGAGAATGGGGGATAACCAAAATGAGGAACCAAAATAGGGGGTAACAAACTACAAATTATACCCCTTTCGCTTATTAATAGTACTAGCTTATAGCCTGTGCAAAGCACGTGTTACTTTTAATTATTATTTTTAAAATTGTATGATTAAACAAAATAAAGTATAATAAATTATAATATATATAATTTAACTTTGTAATATTAATTAATAAAATTATTAGTAATAATAATAGTTATTTAATAGATGACATGTATTGTTAAAACTAATAATATAAAATCTTAATGTAAATTTGTTGTTGACGGGATTCGAACCTTGGATATTTAGAAGAATGATGTAAATATAGAATATTCTTTATTATTAGATCTAACGGTTAGCATCTATTTACTAAATACCTAACGGTCACTATTCTTTGGTTGAACCAAACAACCAAACTACAAATTATCCCCTAGTTTGCTTATTATAGTATAGTATAGATAGTATAGATTTGCTCACCTCATTTTTGTGACGTGTGATCTTCAGCCACTTGCCTTCATGCGGAAGATCTGCTTTTTTACTCACTTGCATTTCTATTTTCTTTATTTGTTCTCTACTTTTTCCTTTTCACTCAGTTTATAAATTGTGTGGAGGCTAATAAAGACTTTCATTTAAATCATTGAACAAAAAAATTGCACGAACGTTAACTTTACTCGAATTCATGTGACTATGTGAGGTAAAAAGTGCTGCACAAATTCAAATCCCCTCCAGTTAAAAACAAAGCAATCCGAAAAAAAAAAATTGAGCTAAACTCTCACTTCTCCCTTTAACCTCATTCCATGGTAGCCTTAAATGTTTACAGCTGCAAAATTGACCATCAGACCACCATTTTCAGCACTTTCACTTTCCCCCATACTATCAGAACTCAGAACTAACAAGGGCAATGTTGATTAGTACCCACAACCAAAAGTACCAAAAGTTTTTAAGATCCCCAAGTTTTACTATTCTGTTCATATAAATAGTATATAATCGTGTATATAATATATACATGTGTGTCTGTATTTCCTTTTCTCATCTTCTTGGCCAATGACGTCAAGCAATGTAATATTGGTTGATCAGGGAAAATCTATTTGAACAGTGAAAACATGAATTTAAAATCACTCTCCCTCTCCCAAACGTTCCTAGAAGTACCCTCCACCAAAAACGTTACATGATGTAGCGTCACCCACCCAATATCCCCATCTCTCATCTCCCATCCCTTAAACGTTACATGATGTACCACCAGTGGAGGAGCCAGCCATAAACCGTAGAGGGGCCAAGTTTTTTTTTCTTTACAACTAATAGATACACTTCATATAATTTAAAGTAGCGTTCTCCAAACTAACAAATAATAGTTTATAACAAAAGTATTACACTTTACATAATTTACAATAGCATTCTCCTGTTCTTCAAAAGTGTAACAAAAGTAGTACACTTATAGTCTCGAAAATGTCTCTTTCAATATATGTCACAAGGCAGTCATTTAACCAAGCATCTCCCATTGCATTCCGAAGTATACTTTTAATAAGATTCATTCCAAAAAAAAGCTCTTTCAACTATAGCTGTTGCAACAGGCAGAATCAAAGCTAATTTGACCAACATGTAAATAAAAGGAAATCCAATATTCTTCTTTTTTTGAACCATTCTTTGAGCAAGTTCTCCAACCCCCTTTAAATCTTTAAATCTTCATTATCTCTCATATCTTCAATATAGTTTTCAAGTTGATCCTCAAGTGCTAAAAGACATGTTTCATCAAATTCAAGAGGATAAAATCTAGCAAATTGGACTAACCTTTGTTTGTCAAAAGCTATGAACGAATCACGTGGGTCAAGGCAAGATATACATGTAAGTAGCTCGACATTCACATTGTCAAAACGTTCATTCATCACCTTGAGTTGAAAATCAACTACGGCAATAAGTAATTATGTTTTGAAATGATGATGATTCGTAATTTTGTGAATGTTACGCTTTGATCTCCCACGAGGGACATAAAGTTCATCCATGTATCAATCTCATTCTTTTCACAAAAATTACTTAACCCTATCAACAAATTATCCCAACCATTTTCTCTTAGTTCTTGTAACCTTCTTTTAGCTACTTTAACCAAACCCATTGCATTTGGAAGGTCTTGATCCTTTCTTTGCAATGCTTGAGATAGATCATTAGTAATTTCCAACAGCTTCTTTATAAAGAATAGCAAGAATGCAAATTGAAACTCACCCATAACTTCAATAAGACGAGTTATTTCACCTTTGTGGGTTATAAATGATGGCATTTCTTTCATTTCCTCAAGCACTTCAAGTGTAGAAGGAAAAAGTGAAATCACACTAATAATAGTATTGTAGTGTGAACTCCAACGTGTTTCTCCCGGACGCTTTTGTTTCAATAAATCCTCACAAGCTTTCTTGCATTTTCTATGACTACTATTATGTTCACCAACATGTGTCCCAAGCCTTTCTCTCCTTTTCCAATTTCGATAACCCTCGCCAACAAATGAGTCATGGTTAAATCTATGATCACCTAATTCGATATTGAAAAGGTAACAATATAGACAAAAGACAGCATCTTTTTTTCACTATACTCCAACCAATCATGAAATTCCCATACCAATCTGCACTATACTTGCGAGGCTTTCCCGAAAACAAAGTACTTGTATACTCCACGAGTCTTGGTTGACAAGGGCCTTTAGTCAAATAAGCTCTGCGTATTTTTTCATGCTGTGCAGAACTGAAACCAATCATAGACATAGGAGGCCGTAATCCAGGGTCTGCTATTATTTGAACCGAATCGAAATTATTATTTGGTACAACTTGAATGTTCTCCTCTATAACTTCCATAGGTGAATGAGTAGTATTTTGATTTTGAGTAGCTTCTGGTTCATTTCTAAACTGAGAATTGACTGTTGCCCGTTTTGTTTTTATTACAAATCTATCCATGCCTAATTGATAATTAAATTAATTAGTAATTTGA
Organism: Saposhnikovia divaricata; assembly: GCA_036435485.1. Taxonomy (NCBI): domain Eukaryota; kingdom Viridiplantae; phylum Streptophyta; class Magnoliopsida; order Apiales; family Apiaceae; genus Saposhnikovia; species Saposhnikovia divaricata. The sequence continues at coordinate 215,305,766 of CM071599.1, forward strand.
TAGCTTAATACACTGAAAATTAGGTTTTATACTAAATTAAGAACATAAACTGAAAAAATGGAAAACAAGAATATTAAGAGATTCAACTATTCAAGTATCTAACAACATAGAAAGATTGAAGCAATCATTGTACATATCAATATAACAATATCAATACCCATATGAAATTAAATAAGAGATTGAGATTTGAGAGAGAGATTGAAAAGTACCTATTTAATTAACTTTTTAATCGGAAGAACAAGAAACAAAGAACTAGCGATGGAAGAGACAATAAACTTGATTAAGCTCCGGAAGAGACCAACTCGAGAACTCCAACTCCAGTAGCCGAGCAAAGAAGAACAGAGACTAGAGAGTGTCTTTTAATTTGTAAAAGTTGGAGATCCCTTTTTGACAAAGTCAAATATCTCTTATATTGTATATATTTGTATAAGTATGGTCATAGCTTAAAAAAAAGTTAAAAAATCTATAAAGTGTAGTGGGGTCCTGGGCCCCCACCTGCCCCACCATACCTCCGCCACTGTGTACCACCAAAATATTTTGTAAAACTATAAAATGTAGTATTTTAGTATGATATTTGGGATAATCTATATTATTATATAAAAGCCGAAACATTAAAAGTTTGGTTGGTCGGTACCTATTGATTTTACTTATTTACCCTTACTCAATTATAGATAAAATCCATCCTACTAACTAATCAATTTCTAAACATATTAACTTTTCTATTTTTTAATAACTAAATAATTTCCTTTTTTATATAAAATACAATATATTTTACATTTTATCTAACTAAAATTTCTCTTTTTTTAAAAACACTACGTGCAATTTTGTATAATAAAATAACATAATTATATTATAATTACTATTAACTAATCAATTACCTTTTTCAGCCAAAATACGTTGCCTTTTCACTTTTCTCTAATTAAAATCTCTCTTTTTCCAATTATATCAGGGACGATTACCTTTTTTCAGCCAAAACACGTTACCTTTTTTCTTTTATCTTATTAAAACCTCTCTTTTTCAATTATATCACGGGGATTTCTATTTAAAAAAAAAATAAAAATATTATAATACTAATAATTAACCGATTACCTATTCAGCTAAAACGTATCATATTTTCTATTTTTCCTAATTAAATTCCTTTTTTCCAAAAATATCACGGGCAACATTAATTTCTCATTTTCCAAAAACTATGAGCAATTTTATTTAGTAAAATAACATAATTAAATTATAATTATTATAAACTAATCAATTACCCATTTCACATAAATCAAGTCATCTTTTTAATTTTCACGTTATCTTTCTATTTTCTATAACTAAAATTTCTCTTTTTCCAATTATATCACAGGCGGTTCTATTTAATACAATAAACTAATAATATTATAATATTAATAATTAACCGATTGCCTTTTTATATAAAATGTATCATCTTTTCTATATTTTCCAACTAAAATCTCTCTTTTAATAGATATATCACGGACAATATTAATTTCTCCTCTAAAAACATTACGAGCAATTGTATTTAGTAAAATAACGTAATTAAATTATTATTACTATAAACTAATCAATTACCTTTTTCACCTAGAACATGTTACATTTTTAATTTTCTCTAACTAAAATCTATCTTTTCCTAATCATATCACGGACATTCTATTTAATAAAATAAAATAATAATTCTATAAATACTAATAATTAGTCGATTACATTTTTAAAGTAAAACCTATCATCTTTTCTATATTTTCTAACTAAAATCCCTCATTTTTTAGAAATATCACGGATAACATTTATATAATTATTATCAAATCATCTCATATAAAAATTTAAGGCTCCCAAATTTATGTTTTAAAAAAACTAAGTTAAATTAATGAAAAAATTCATATTATATTAAAAAAAATCCGTGCGAATTTTAAGCTAGTAATTTTAAATTATAATATTTTAAATCCTTGATTAGCAAAAATTATGACGTTTATATTTTTTTTCTAAAAATATGTGGTTTGGGCCGTTTGGCGAGCACACGTACAAGGGAGAACACTGCTTTCCCAAAACAATCCACTTTCCTACCTACTCAACCCTCTCTCTTGTTATTTCTACACAAAACACACATTATCATATTCATATACCTAATATACACAAATAAATTCATAAATTCATTTTTGACTCTCATTTTGTAAATTTAAATTTTCTCCATCGATTTCGAAGCCGCAAATCGGAGTCTCTCGCCTTTTTGATTTCTTGTACGTCTCGGTTTATGAGGTATGTATCTATCTGTGTATATGTTCAATTATCTTCTGTTTTTAGGGCTAATTATCATCGATTTCATCTCAATTTTCACTTTTATAAATGAATGTATTGTGTTTTTTGATTATCTATTGAATCATCTTTCAATTTAATTTAATTATTTTATCTCTTGTTTGATTTTTGTAGCTCGAAGGAGAAACCGACTCTCGGGTATGTATATATGTATTTGTTGTTTGTTTCGAATATGATCTGCTGTTTTCGAAGTTTCGAATGTTATTTTCTTTACGAGTTTGTTCGTTTTTAATTTTTTTTGTTGATTTATAGTGATGCAGTTTTGTTAGTAAAGTAATATATTTGAATTTATTTGCAGCTGAAAATTAGTTATGTTTTCGATGTTTGATGCATTGTAGATATTTCGCTCGTATTGGATGAATGTAGTTTGGATGAGAGTTGTAAAATATAAATAATTTGTGATGCTTTCTATTTCTACGTCTACGTGGTTTATGCTAACAGTGAAAAATAAATGTTAGACACGCTTACGTTTAATTGAGAGGGTTATTTGAAAGGATATTAGAAGTGGTGAAAGAAATTCGAAGATTAAGCATAGAGTTGTTATTAGCTAAAGCATGTAGCTGTGTGATTATAAACAAGTCTATTAGTCGTACTAATGTAGGCTATGTAAAAACTAAAGATGTCGAAAATAAAATCAGGTTAATCTGCTCTCTTTCGTTCCGCCACTGCTTATGTGTATATCAGTATATGTATAAATACATTGCTGTGTTCACATGATATCATGTTGTAGTTTTGTTAGTCTGGGACTACTACAAATCAATTATGGACCTGAGTGGTGACTCTAGATGAGTCAATGCTACATATCTTGGTCAAGGGCCAATTGCCTAACATATCATGAGTACTAATACGGAATTAGTATCATGTCCACTACATATTTTAGTGAAAATTACATAGAGACAATAAATTAATGGTGCATTACCAGATTCCTTATGATGGTTTTGTAATCATCATTGACTACAACTTAGAGCTTGTTTGGTTGCCCATTCAAATACCCAGGGCGTGCAAGTACCTATGGAGTACATGTGATTAAGTTATTTGGTTGAACATAAATAAGGGAAGTTAATACTTAATACCCACAAAACATGGGTAGTTACTTACCAAGCCCCTACTTGGTAACTCACACTTCACATGGGAAGTGAATACCGATGTGTCAACGCAAACACATTTTCCTACTTCCTTGTAATTATAGTATCTGTAGTAAATATAACATACGTAGGTAATTTCTTCCCATGTTAAACCAAACAAGCACTTAATGTCTCAAAGCCTCCAAATCTTTAAGATAATGTCTGCTGTTTAAGGTTGATAACATCTAAAACACGTGAATTAGGTAGATAATAGACCAAAATTATCTTTGCAGTAGCCTAGTGACTTAAGAGCAAGAACAACAAAAAGAGTAAAACAAATTTACGTGAGTGCGTTTAAATGTGTGTTAGTTCTTTATCCCTTTCCTGCATTTTCCCTTTTCTGTATTTATAGGCCTCCCTAATTGTTAATGAGCCATTTCATCCTGAAGAGGTTGCCACGTCCTTAATGATAGGTTTAGTAGAGTAATGAGTTGGTGACTCTCCTTATTTAAGTGATGGAGCAAATCAGACTATTATTGTTTTTATCTAACACAATTAAATATCAAGATAAGTTACAACAAGCTCTATTACATACTAAAAAAAGAAATGTAAATTTATATTTTGATTTTATGCTACAGCATCAAGAAGAAGTGTTACAAGATAGAAAATCCAATTAAAATCAGGACTTATATGTGTTATGCTTATTTTTCAAAAGTTTAATCTCATTATTACAATTTATGGATTTGAGAAATTAGCAGTGATGTTGGAATTTTTAATACTGGATTTTTGGAAGTATCTAGATTCTAGAAAGTTCTATATTAAGGTATTGTGTTAAAATAGTTTTTCTTGAGTAAAACTTAAAAAGTTATTTTCCTTAAAATTTAAATAAAATTAGATTACAATTTACAGTTGAAATGAAATTAAAATTCTTATTATATGAAAATAGTTGTGATGGGCATAACACTTTTTCCCCTAAAAGTTGTGAAAAATCTTTATGATAGTGTGAATTCTAATATAATACTATGAACCAGCATACTAAGAGATAGATACATGTTGACTGATAGAAATAGTGATCCATGTGCAGCTCATTACAAATTTGTAGACCTTAAATGTTTGACGGGATATTATTCTTTTGGTCAACATTTTTGCATTGTGCTAGTATAAGGAGAATAATTCAGTTATGTCTCTAAGATAAAGGACTATGTTAACTTACTCCAACTCTTTGCGTTTGGCCACCATACCCATGTTGGACACTTTGACATGACACTTATTTTGGATCCTCTGACTGAAATGTTGACTTTTTGACCAATTGAAAGATCACATATATGATGAATTTTTTCTGCAAAAAGAAAAAGATGAGAAGAAAGAACGAAAGAGAAATGAGAGAAAAAGTAGATGCCGCCCAATTTGCGAAGATATTTTATAAAGTTATATATAATTTGAGTTTTTTTGTTAAAATTTGCTATGGAAGTTTATCTAATATCCTTTTTTATTAATAAAGTATGCCTTGTTGCGTTACCTGTGTCCGAAAGTAGAATAGGTTCCTGTTTACCCATGTTTTAGAAATTTTCGGTAATGTGTCGTGCCTAATACTCTGTACTTAATTCTGACTAACATATATTATGGATGCTTGTTATTATGTGACTGTGTATGCTAACTAGACATGTACATGTTAAAAAATATATAATAGAAATCATTACTTATGCACTTGTATTAATTTTTTAATTCTGACAAATAACTTTGGCTTACATTTTTCTGCGGTTATAGTGGTACGCGGATTAAGACCCGCAAACGGAATATTGCTGCTCCTCTGGACCCTGCAGCTTTTGCTGATGCTGTGGTCCAGATTTATCTGGATAATGCTGGTGATCTGGTAAGGGTAATATACAGATGGAGCTCTGTATAGTTTATTCTGTTTAAGTTTGCATACTGTATTTATGCATGCAAGTGTGCATACACACCTTGTAGTTTCTTGGCTTCTCAATATTTGATAATTTTCGCTGTTTATTATACAGGAACTTATTGCCAAGAGCCTTGAATCTTCAGACCTTAACTTCTCCCGATACGGTGACACCTTTTTTGAGGTAAGTGTGCTTTTTCCTGAAATCTTAAGCTTGTGACTGTTTATTTTCTACCTAAAGCTGTGATAGTATAGGAATGCTAGATTTCTCAGGTGTGATATCTGAAAGTCATGTATGGTATTGTGTTGCTTTGTTTTATTCAGTTTTAGTGTGTAATGTGTAATCAAATTAATCTGTGATAATTTAGTGTCAGTGTACTGGAATAATACTATGATTTTCTGGATGCCTACAGGTTGTCTTCACAGGAGGACGGACACAACCTGGCACAACAAAATCTGATGAGGGGGAGCGCCATCCTTACTCTATAATTGACTGCGAGCCTAAACGCGAACTCATTTTGCCATCTGTAATTTACATACAGAAAATATTGCGACGACGACCTTTCCTCATAAAAAATCTTGAAAATGTTACAAGAAGATTTTTGCAGTCCCTTGAGCTTTTTGAGGAAAATGAAAGAAAGAAGCTTGCAATTTTCACAGCACTTGTATTTTCCCAGAAGCTGTCAGGACTTCCACCAGAGACTGTATTCCAGCCTCTGCTCAAGGATAACCTTGTTGGCAAAGGGATAGTACTGTCATTTATAACAGATTTCTTCAAGGAATATCTTATTGACAATAGCCTTGATGATTTGATTGCAATTCTGAAGAGAGGCAAGATGGAGGATAATCTTCTTGAATTCTTCCCATCTGCTAAGCGTTCTCCCGAAGCCTTCTCTGAGCATTTTACGTGAGTTATTATATTCAAGGTCAATAAAAGTTGATGAGCGAATTTTCAATATGCTTGCATACAATTTTTTAGTCTTATATGTAACCGCTTTAGACCTCCTTGAAAGATCTTTGTCAGATAATGTTTTCCCTGGAATTGTTGTAGGGAACCATCTTTATTGCATTCATACAATATGGTAGAGACTAGAGAGCCCTATTACTTCTTCTTTAGAAATATAGATCCCCTATTACTTCTACAGAAAGCTCTGATTTCGTTTAAGCTTTGAGTATGTACTTAAATGACCTGAAGTTGTCATTGATATAGAGTAATACTTCTAATTATGTAGGGTCTTGTTAAATTTAAAGAGCAGCTTTATCTATGATTTTTGTCTATACGCTTCCCACATTCACAGGAGCTCCAGTCATATCCCCAGATATTTCTCCTTTTTAAAAACATTATTATTTTAGTCAGTGTGGTCCAAGTGTCTAACTGCGTAAAAAGGGTTATAAAAGGATATCACGAATTCTCTCAATCCTGCTTCCGGTACAAGTTGTGTAACAGATTTTGCCTAACAGGAAAGCTGGAATTGCTCCCTTGGTTGAGTACAATGAGAAAAAAATATTTGAGGTGAAACTGAAGGAAATGAAATCTACACTAACCACCCAGATAGCTGAGGAAGCTGATATGTCCGAAGTCATAGAATCTGTGAAGCAGCATGTTAAAGACGCTAAATTGCCAGATGTTGAAGTTGTACGGATTTTGTGGGATGTTATGATGGATGCTGTTCAGTGGTCCGGAAAGAATCAACAGCAGAATGCTAACTTAGCTCTTCGCCAGGTATGCATTTGTATCATATCAAAACCTTGCAGGGTTTTCCTTTTTACATTACAGCTTTCTGTATGATGTTTTGCAATCTTTTGTTTTCTACAAGGACATCAGCCCTGATAAAAGGCCTTGGATTTATAATGTTTTCATCATTCTTTTAATACATTATACTGCAAGTCTATGACTTTAATCTATTTGAAGATTACTAACTAGGCATGTGCTAGGTTTTATATCCCGTCGTCTTTGTTCTTTTTTTCCTCTATTTGTGGTTCAGGCCTGCAACACCGACGTTGCCTTTCTTGACTTGAATGTGCTTTTTATTGCAAACCAGAGAAGAATTCATACTTCATTATTCATCTGACTGATTCTTCTGCATAAATCTAGTATATACGTTTTGTATAAATATAATTGTTAATTTTGTAGATGCCTTGGGAAGTTCTTCGAGTTACTAAATTGTGGATCGAGGAAAGACGAAAGAATACCAGTAATATTTATATGCACCTTACTGTCTTGGCTCTAAGTACCTGTCGTTAGGATTTGACATAAGGAAAAACAAATCAGATTATAATGTTGTTCGATGCACTAACTTGAGAGGGTTATGTTTAGGTGAAAACATGGGCAGAACTATTAAAAACCTGTTGTTAAGATTTAACAAGGAAAAACAAATCAGATTATAATGTTGTTCAATGCTCTAACTTGAAAGGGTTATGTGTAGGTGAAAACATGGGCAGAACTATTAAATACCTTCTGCACCAGTGGTAAGCTTGAATTGGAACTCCTGTATAAAGTCCAGGTCCAGTGCTACGAGGACACAAAGCTGATGAAGATATTTCCAGAAATTGTGAGGTCTTTATATGACCTGGATGTGCTTGCAGAAGATACCATTCTTCATTGGTTTCGTAAAGGATCAAACCCCAAGGGCAGGTAATCTTGGCTTAACTGTTTCATCATTATCTTTAAATTTTTTTCCCAGTGTTTATAGGATTGCTAAAATAATATTATAATATTCATATGTTTGGAAGTTGGAACTTTCTGAAAACGAAGTTAATCAATGAATAATTGATCCTCCCCCTTTTTCAAAACAGTAGTCCACTTTGGGGGGGAAAAAATTGTTTCAAATTAGTTGTCCATTTCAACTTTCAATGGAACTTTTTAAATGACTTTCCAAGACTATCCTGTAGTTTTTATTTCCAAAATCAATTCTATCTCACATACCTCTAATTTTCATTTCCAAGATTAACTTTATGCCACATATTATATTCAATTAATCCAATAAATATTGATACAAATGAAATTTTTCTATCAATATTAAATTTTCTTAATATGTGTAATTTTTTGAAAGTGGACTACTAATCCCTCCATCCCAAAATACTAGTCCCTTTGACCTTTTATGCATATTTTAAGATGAATAAAAAAATAGCTCCACAGTTATATAGCTTTGATGGACCTCTTGTTGAGTGTTATTTTTTTAGTATTAAATGAACATAGCTACCAGTAAATTGAAGTCAGTAGGGGAAGAGATTAAGCTTCAGTGATATGGTTGGCCACGTTTGGCATATGTAATTGTAACATCAACCTAATTGGTATGTGTATAGACTTGCTGGCAAGGTACTTAGCATCTATATAAATATTCTTAAGCTAGTTATAGAGAATCATATTATGAGAAGGCTGCTTACTTTTTTATTGTAGTTATATAGGTCAGTTTTGTGGGCCAGGGTGGGACTGAAGCCAGGGACCTGCGCCACTAATTTTATTATCATTTGAGAGGGACAAGTTTTTTTTTTTTGTTTTTGGAACTATACAAACTTCTCTTAAAAACCTGAGATGCTCCAACGGTTTGTTTTTTGGTATAATGTACCTATGGTTACGAACACCTATATTAAATCATTAGTACCAAGCGAAATGAAAATGTTGGGACCAACTTAGACAACCAACAAAGCATAATATCAGTCATTAGGCATTGTACTTACTCTAGATGGATTTTCTTAATTGCTTCACAGGCAAAGCTTTGTGAAGGCAGTGGAGCCCTTCGTGAAGTGGCTAGAGGAGGCGGAAGAGGAGGAATAAATTTGACCTGTCCTACCACTATTCTTCCTAGTGTTTGATCATAAAGTGCTTGTATCTCCTTTGTTACATGTATTTCTGAGAACTTAGCTAAGATTGTGTTTGTTATAATGTGGTTGAGCTGCCATGTTTTCTTTTTCTTTTAGTTCTGATAATAATCTATTCACAATTTCTGGGCATCATTTTACAATCAAGTAATCAACCCTCTATATTCTCCCATTTTATATATCCTGCAATTTTTATCACAGCAGTATTATTAGCTTACATGTCTGATTATTTTTTTCGCATATTGATGAAACAATGCCTGCGATACCGGCTATAGAAATAACACTAGTTTTAATGGGCTATAGCCTATAAGTCGAAAGAGTAGTGATTGTGGTGCATTTCCACTGTGTGTCTTGTATAATTGTATTTGGTTAGCAACTCCTTTGGAGAAGCCGTTGGGAAGGAAAATGGCTCAGAATCTGTTTGCTTTATCTTGAAATATATAGCTTTCCAGAAATTTTTGATTTGTAAATTGTAACGAATAATCTTCGGCTCAATAATTAATTATATTTACATTTGTATTTAATCAAATTTTGTTTTATAAATATTTCTGTCAATATACTTTTATGATTTAAAATTAGTAAAAATGAGTAATACATTATTTTGATTTAAAATTAAATGCGTACGAATTCCAAATTTTGATTTAAAGATCGGGTCAGATTATTTTAAAAATTTTGTAGCTACAATATATACGTATTATTAAATAATTATTTTTCTAGTATTTATGAAAAGTTTACTTATGTAAAAATTGAGTTAGAGATACTTGATTGGACAACCTGTTACACTCTTAACTCAATTAAAATACTTGTAGTTCAATATCAATAAATATATATTCTCAAAATCGATTTTATTTTTCTTTATCAAGATTACTCATCTGAAATATACACGATTACTATTACATTAAAATTCAGCAATGAATATTTGTTAATCAAATGCTCATTTATCAAGTTTCATCCATTTCGAAAATAAACTTTCAAAAATACCTTGAATTTTAGATTTTGAATTATAACTAGTCGATTAAGCCGTGTTTCGTGGCGGTTTTATAACAACTTTTTAAAAATTTTGAATAAACATATTTTATAAAAAGTCGACAAAAATATATCTATAAATATCAATGACAATATCGAGCACAATATTTTATAAATTAAATATACATAAATAATAAGATAAATTATTCATTTTATACTGATCCTGTCTCAAATTTTTAGGTCGACGCCCGTTATATATATTATAATACCAAAATCATCTTTGACTTTGATTTCGATTTGCACGCCGTTGAGATTTTCTTGAGAAATACTACTGTAAAAAAGAAGTCACAAATTGCTTTTTTTTTTTTATCATAACTATATTATAATTTAGATGCGAGACTTACTTTTAATAACATCAATTATTTCTTTGATTAAATATTTTATGTTTAAAAATTGAAATTTTTTTGAAAATTAGATAAATAGCTTTCAAATAATTTCAGAGCTCCACCGAATAATATAAATTAGGGATATTTACAGAAATACATAAGATTTTAACAATTCTTTCCAATTTTACTACCATCCAACTATCATTTCACTTCTATAAAATCATTTTTTCAACAATACTACCTCATTATAATTTTATGTTTTCAATATTCCAAAAATACCACCTTCCTCAGTTGCAACTTTTGCAACTTCGATGCTACAAATTTCTGATTGCAAGTTCCGGATTTCAGATGTCATTTTCGACCACTTTTTTTGGAATATTCCAAAAAAGTGGTCGAAAATGACACCTGAAACCCGGAACTTGCAATCAGAAATTTGTAGCATCGAAGTTGCAAATGAGGTTGTAAGGCCCCGCCAGGGGCACTCATAATTGGTGGATTTGGGTTGCAAGGCCCCGTCAGGGGCACTCATAATTGGTGGATTTCTGATTTGCAACTTTCAGTTTTCAGTTGCAACTTTTGCAACCCAAATCCACCAATTATGAATGTCCCTAGCGGGACCTTGCAACCTCATTTGCAACTGAGATGCTACGAATTTCTGATTGCAAGTTCCAGTTTTCAGATGTCATTTTCGACCATTTTTTTTGAATATATATATATATATATATATATATCTGAAACCCGGAACTTGCAATCAGAAATTTGTAGCATCGAAGTTGCAAATGAGGTTGCAAAAGTTGTAACTGAGGAAGGTAGTATTTTTGGAATATTGAAAACAAGGTCGGTATTTTTAGAATTTTAGAAAGATTGGTAGTATATATTTAAAAATCCAATAGTTAACATGGGTAGTTTTGAAATTATCCCTATAAATTATTCATATATTTTTCTATATCGATTTGGTCTGACGATTTTTTTTAGGCCGACACCCGTTGTATATATTATAAAAATACTAAGCGTACAAAATAATAAAAATTTAATTACCAAAATCATTCTTTGACTTTGATTTCTGTTTTTCAATTTTTAGGGAGATATTAACGAAATAATGATATTTTTATATATTTTTTTAACTTTTTGACGAGAATATCACTTCTGAATTTTTTGGCCAAAAATGCCAGTATATTACGTATTTCAAAAATGGCTAATGCATATAAAGAAAAAAAATTTAAAAAAAATTAATTGCGTTATCATAATTGGTGTGTTACGCATTCCCAGAATGCGTATCACAATTATTTAATTTTTTATGATTTTTTTTTCATTTTTTTGAAAAATTCTTACATGATACCCATTCCTCAAATGCGTAATAATATCATTACCCATTTTGAAAATGTGTAATAGGCTGATATTTTTGGCCAAAAAATTTAAAATTTGTATTTGAGTAATAAAATCTTGAAAAAATGGCATTTTTGGCCATTATCCGATACTAACTTTAAAAAAAAAGTTATTACTTATTTTTTATATCCTAACTATAATATAATTTTGATATTAGACTTGCCTTTAATAACATCAATTATTTCCTTCATTGCATATATATTATGTTTGAAAATTGAGATAATTTACTTCACTGCATATATTATATTTAGAAAATTAAATAAATAGCATTTGAGTGATTTCAGAGTTACCTTAAAGTCTTAAACTTGTAGGAAATTTCCTTTATATAATATAAAGATATTGACATTGATTAATATTGATTGAGTAGTGCTAGGTACCCCAAATTGGTACCCCAAAAATTGTTCCCAAATGATGTGGCTTCGATGATTAGTTATAATATTAATTTATTACAACACAAAATAATGGGACAACGAATGTATAACTTTTTTATTAAATTAATTAGTGAAGAAATGGATTGGTTTGTTCAATTTAATCGAGTTAGTCACATCTCTCTGTAATTCGTTCATGTGTAAAACTAAATTATACAATATTACTTGTATTTAAATTATGGATGTTAATTGAAAATTTTATATATTTCTATATCTTATCATGATTCTCACGGTCACTAATTACGAATTTATTGAAAAATTAAAATCGTCTATTTCTTATTGACAAAAAAAAAATTACAATAATTATGGACGATATAAATAATTTTATTTTATCATTTTACCTTGAAATATTGTACTTTTATATAGGAAATTAATATTTTATATTAACAAAGTAGTTATAATGTAATAAAAATTTCTAAAAGTTTACATTAAATATAAAATAAAGTGTATTTAATATATATAATTAATGACTAATTAAAACTATTAAATACAATGAAATTTTTTAATAAAAAAATTAAAAATGTGAAAAATTAAGAAATATATATTAAAATTTCTGAACGAAAGTACTCCGATCTCCTGCTATTATAATACACATAAAAAAAAAACTAAACTAGTCCTATATACTCCCATCCTATTATTAAACCATAAAAAAACAGTTAATGCTACGTGCTTGTGTGTTTGTAACTTGTAAGTCTCTCCTTGGAGATGTAAGTATAGGTTTGTATGTAATTGATGGGGGACACAGAAATACAAAAAAGCCAGTGGGACTCAGAGGCGGATGATAAAATACCCATCGATTATTTCGTGAGCAAACAAAAAAAGAACAAGGAAGGTTCAGTTACAGTTAGTAAACGCAATCTACGATTAGTGGATGCTTCTGGAAATCTTGCATTTACGACGTCGTCTGGTCCTGTTAAATCCACCCGTCTACTTCTTGATGCTTCTGCCCATCAACTCTTCTCTCTTCGCCGTATTAATGTAATTCTCAATTGTATTCTTTTCTTATTCGATTTTGTGGCATAATTTTTGGGAAAATGTATTTTGTTTGTTAGTTTTGGTTGACTTTCTGGCAAATGTTATTAGGATTTTACTGATTTGCTGCTTGTTTTTGGAATAGATGCACCTTTGAAATCTGGATGAAATACCATTTTAATTGTAATCGACCTTTTATCGAAATGTTATATAAAAAGACTTACTTAGGTTAGGTCCTGCTCTCGAGTTTTTTAAATGGAAGGAAGTAAGTGGTGAGGGAATAATGTACTTTCGTCCCATTTTTGGGATGGAAGTTTTAGACGGGCAAAGTTGACGAAGAACGGTGGTGACATTAGTCAAGTAGCTTAGAAAATGTGGATGGATTCGTTAGCTCAGATGGCAGAATTACAATTAGACTATTAGAGATTCCTAAGAAATAGGAGGGATTGGATAGTAGAGATAGAACCCTTAATTAGTTAATTGCAAGCTCGAGCAATATTCAATCAACATTGGCCTCAAATAGACTTAGCTTACAAGTAAATATTTGCTGAAATGATTGACTTTTACAACTATCCATACTCTAGCATAGACCCTATAAGTATATCATTTCTAATGTATTGGATCGCGTTATCTTTAGAAAAACTTTCAAAAACACAGTGTTTCATTTATCAAAAAGAAAAAAAAATTAGCAAGAATACCATGATTCAACATTTTTTAAAATCCTTTCGAGCAAATCTTAAACTTTTTTGTAGTTTTTTTAACATAAGAAGCGAAATCATGTCACTACATAGTTTCTTTAAGCCAGTAAATTCTCCTGTCAATTATCTTATAGACAAGGGCTCAAAATGTGCAATTTATTCATCCTTTCATTCAATTGTTGAACTGATCTTTTATATGGATAAAATCTGAAATAACTTGACGTGCAGGTTGTGTATGTGCTAGTATTTATTTAAGTACACAATTATACAGCAATTTATGTGTATCTTCTGTAGAGTGGATCTTGGCAGGGCTTTATGAGGGATGCTAATGGAGTGGAGGAATTGATTTTCAGATCAGAGAGAATTCAGGATACATTCAATAAGACAGAGTTTGACGTATTTCTAGTTGCTGACAACTGTGAACAATCAAGCCCTGACCTTAAGATTAAAGGCTGCCCCTTCTACCGAGCATGCACTATTTACAAGGGCAATTCCATAGTTGCGCAGGTATAACTTTTGGATGTTTATTGTTTTTATTTTGTGATTCTACTTCAAGTCTAGTAGAATAGAAAAAAGAATCAGTTCAAGCTTATAAATTATCATATCTTTTCCAAAGAAAAGTGATCAGATTTTATTTTTTTTAAGCCAAAGCAGAAATATTAGTATCTCATTATTCTCACTATTGTTTTCTTGTTGATTGTTTGCTTTGTTTTGTCCTTTATTTTTTAAAAAAAAAAAATCGGGGAACATTGATACCTCGAGGGGTGTTTTGTCCAATCTATATAGAGATCTTAGTACTGTACTCTATTCTTTTTACATTACATTTTCTAGGTTAGGTCGACCCATATCAAGTTTGCTTGTTTTTTTGGTTATGGACATTACATGAATCTAAATACTCATGCACACTTGCCTTCACCTAGTTTTGAACCCTCAACATTTATTGCCTTGCAGATGTCTCTGCATGGTTTTTTGATGTTTATATATATTTAATTTTTTAAGGACCTCACAAAGCTGAGTCTAGATAGTAGTGCACTTGTGATTCAATTGTGGGATTGGGGAAATAAAAGTGGCACTCCTAACTTAACTCCATTTTTTGGTAAAAGTACTGTGTCTCTTTGTAAAATTTCAAAAAATATAATACTCTAGTTTAATGGACACATATACACTATAGTCATCTTCTTTAATAGACAGACTGATGTAGTGAATTGACATGTCTAGGTGATCCAAGACAGATTAACATGGTAATCTGCTAGAAGATAAGATTACTACTTAAACTTTCTAGGTACTTATTAGAGGTTGTGTGGCTTATCGACCAAGTAAGCCCTATAAAATAATAATTTAAGTTTCTACATTTATTAAAAGAAAATTTAGAAATGAGGACATTTACCCTCAATGTAGGAAGAGAAGATAAACATTCTTCTGTTATATGGTGGTGATTGAACAAGTTATGTTGGAAACCTAGAAAAGTTCTTAACCAACCAAAAAGTTTTTGCGTCTGAAAAAGAATTTAATTTGAATTGAGAAGTTTATCCTTATATTTGTACCGTTATCTGTTCTGTCCATTATCATTTGCCCGAGCTTGAGTGTTTAATTAAAAGCGAAACTATCATGGTTCTTTATAAACTTTGAAGCCTATTATCAATGTGCATGGCTTTTTTTTTTTTGTTTTGCTAAATCAATGTGCATGGTTTCACGTGTCTTGCTTCTGTTGTGATTGGTTAAAATTAATGTCTTTAAGTTTAGAACTGTTCTTCAGATTGTCCGCTAAATTGATATTTTGCTAATTCTATTGCTTTGTTTAAACTTGAAAATAGACTAGCCTTATGCACAAGCTCTGGGAGGCATATGTTCCAAGGAATAAATTCCGACTGACTATATTTCCTGGATTAGTTAATCGCACTTTGGTCGTGGCTTTGATTGTAATATATTTTGATGGACGCAAGATTTGGTTATGATAAACCAGGTCATATCCAAGTGATTCCACTTTTGGTGTAGCTGACCCTAATTGATCTGATATGTTCAATCTTCGATGAAGTTGTGCAAAATAACAGCCTCCGCCTTTCAGGCTCCTAACTCCGACAATTCTGAGGCAATTGTCATTGTAAAGTTACTATTTTGATTGATAAATATTCTTATAAACAATGGTTCCTCACAGATGACAAATGATTGAAATTATATGCATGCATTGCTAAACATATAAACATCAATTTAAATATTGGCCCAATCGCTCTTTCAGTCTTTTGTAATGTTTTTGGAATGTCTTTTTCAGCAAGAGACTCGGACTCTATATATATATATATATATATATATATATATATATATATATATATATAAATGGGTGCCCTTCTACAACCACGGGTGGTTCCGAAGGGTCAACCACCAAGCGCAATGTAACATTGCGCCTGGGGCAATGTAACATTGCGCCAGGACGCAATGTTCCATTGCGCCATGTGCAATGTTACATTGCGCTTTGCCAAATAAATTAAAAAATTAAATAAAATAGGAAAAATGATAAATTTTGAACTAAAAATTCATACACAATAAAGTGGTCATTCTCACTTTTTTTTGTCATGACTGTTACCCTAATTTGATTAATTTTTATAATTTGTGCCCATTTTTAACTAATTTGTCAAAGAATTTAAAAAATTAAATAAAAATAGAAAAAAACTAATTTTGAACTTAAAATTCATACACAACCAAGAGGTTATACCACTATTTTTGTGATAAGTGTTACACTACTTTTACTATTATTTCATTTTTTTTATTTTTTCCCCATTTTTAAATAGTTTGTCAAATAAATTAAATAATTAAATTAAAAATGTAAAATGAAAAATTATGAACTTAAAATTCATACACAACCAAGTGGTCATACTCACTATTTTTAGAAACAGACTGCACTTTGAAGTTTTTTAAAAGTTTTACAGACTGCACTTTGTAGTTTTTTTTGCAGAATGACCTGGCGCATTGATACATTGCCCTGTGTTTTAACAGCGCAATGTTTCATTGCGCCAGTACTACCAAAAATAGAGTAAAACTGGATTTTTTTTAAGGAATTTTGATTTTTCTTTAATTATAATCAAATATTACATTTTTTAAAAAAAATTCAATTATTATAACATTTTTTTTAAAATTCGAATGTTTAAAAATAACTAATAATGTCATTAAAAAATTTGAAATATTTCCATTATTATTATTATAAATATTTTCAAACTTTTATTATTTCATAATATTTATTTGAATGCTTTAATAATAGAAAATAAAGTAAAATTCAAATAAATAGAAAATAAGACGGAAAATGACAGTGATACCTTTAATCCCTTCGCATTGATTCATTGCGCCAGGCGCGGATGAAATTAATCTCCCTACCGCATTGTTTCCTTTTCTTTTCAGTTTTAAACCCTACAAACACACAGACTATGGCGATTCTCAGGTGATTCTTACGATTGGTTCGATTTCAGTCATCATCGTCATCAATAGGTACATCTCAACACAATTTATACATACACACTCGAGCTCGATTTTCAATTCCGGACTACTACTTCAACTCGTAATCTCTCAACTGTACATTTTATCGGTAATCCTCTGTTGTTCTTCACCTTCAGGCTTAAGTTGTGTTAATAGCTAAGCTACAGGTTGTTGTATGTATGTATTTTGATGATATTTGTTTTAATTTCAAGCTAGTTTTTTTTAGCGACATAAAAGTGTTTGATGAAAGTCCCCTTAGAATTTATATTTCTGATTATTGCTTATCACTTGTATGCAACTTAGAGTGGTGATATCAATCACTTACTAAGTTATTATGCTTTAAAGGTTGGGTTCTGAACTCTTGCCTTGCTACTAATTGTACTGATGAGCTGATATAGACAGGTGTGAGGTTTAGTTTGATGCTTTGCAGTAATACCTGGTTGAACTATTGAATAAAAGAATACTAAATACTAACAATGTTATCTAACAGATATCACTGTCATTGATCATGTGCTGAGAGCCTGAGACAATTATTTTGTACATTTAGTCATGCTATAATTTGTATGTAATATAATGTATCAGCTTGTGATACTATGTCGTCAAAATTTGGACTAATCAAGAGGGATTGAGTCTTTCTGTCGAGTTGGGAGCCATATGGCGTGCTTGTAGAATTTGTTCGTCTTTGTTTTGCATCAAATTCTTAAAAATGTTGTCATGTTACCCTCTATTCATCCCTCTTTATAACAAAAAACTTCCTCCTAAAGTCAATTATAGGGTCTTATTTAATCCGTCAACTAGTAGAAGAATCTGTCAACTTACCTGTAAAATGTTTTCTTTTATTTTTCTGGGAGGGAAATATATTTAAAAGGAGCATATAATGGTTTATACATGCAAGCTCTACTTATTTTGAAGCCTGGGTAAAGAGAGAATAATGCCTGCAGTTTTTTGTGGCAACTATATTGATGTCCCAAGACATTATGGCAACTATATAGGTCCCTCATAGTTTGCTATAGTCTATTTATAGGGCTGGGTCCTTGCGGATTTTCCAATGCAGCAAGAGTTATTGGAATAAGGCTATTAAAACTCAGGTTATAAGCATCTGATTCTGGCCAAAGTTGATTGCAACATAGTAGTGTTTATGTTAGCTTGATGATCCAGTAATCTTTGTTT
This sequence comes from Saposhnikovia divaricata, assembly GCA_036435485.1. Taxonomy (NCBI): domain Eukaryota; kingdom Viridiplantae; phylum Streptophyta; class Magnoliopsida; order Apiales; family Apiaceae; genus Saposhnikovia; species Saposhnikovia divaricata. Next base: position 215,324,330 of record CM071599.1, read on the forward strand.
AAGAAAAAAAATCTGCTTACAATAAAATGCCCCTTAGAATTTAATGCTTATCACTTGGATGTGTACCTATGTTGAACTTTTAAACCATGTTTATGAGATTTGTCTAATTTTTTCATTTTGCACATTGCAGATACTATGGATATGGAGTGCGGGCCTGTCGATAGATCGCTCTTGACCATGCAGGATGAGCATATTAGTAGTGTGATATGGCAGGGGGGTAAGCGGGATAAGGTAGATGTCAGACAGTTGACTACTATGCATTGGCAGTGGGATTTCAGGGAGCGTCAGATTGATTTGCTAGAGTTATGGGGTTTCAGGGCATTTGCATACCCTCAGTCGATTCCTCAGAACGACATTAGATTGATCACGGCCATGATAGAGAGGTGGAGGCCAGAGACGAACACCTTTCATTTCCCATTTGGTGAGCTGACCATCACATTAGAGGATGTTTACATGATCTTGGGCCTGCCTGTTTATGGTCGTCCTGTGACTCATTCGGAGCTTAAGAATCCAAAACCATATTGGATGACGAAGTGGAAGGATTTGAGGCTGACCAAGAAGGAACGTACAAATATGTATGATGATGGGGTGATTCTTCACAAATTGAGGGAAAGATATAAGAAGATACCGAAGACGAAACGTCCAGAATACATGGAGCAGGATGATATAGTTTACACCCGGGCTTACCTTCTGTACATCATTGGGGGTGTGTTGTTTCCTTCAGGGAAACGAGACGTGGTTCATCCTCGATATCTACAGCTCATCCAGGATACTGGTGAGATTGCTGGCTATGCATGGGGAGCCGCTGTATTGGATCATCTGTTCAGGAGTTTGACCAGGGCAGCGCATAAGAGTGCCAAGGCTTTTAACGGATGCAGCATGCTTCTTATATATTGGGCATGGGAGAGGTTGTTACCTGGTGCTCCGGAGATTGCACCTCATCAGGAGTTTACACATCCGAGGGCATTGGCATGGATTGAGGCGCGGAAGAGGGTTAACCCCCACCACCATACAGGTATGTACAGGGGTGACTTTGATAGCTTCGAGATGTGTTGGCTGACATGGCGGCCTTATGAGAGGTTTTATGATCGCATTGATGTGGATGACGAGTCTCATGACAGTGAGATGTTGGATGCATTGCATATTGCCCTCGGCCGACTCCCTCTTGTGTCTTTTGATATTATCGAGTATGTCATGCCAGACAGGGTCATGAGACAGTTTGGTATGCTACAACATATACCAAAGGATCCAGTGGACATGTCTCAGCTGCGGAGGGAGAGGTTGTCTCGTTATGAGCGGGAAGATCATATTAGTTTTTTGAGCCAATTCCGAGATGAGTGGGATAGTTTTATGGCTACGGGTTTGCCTGTCGTTGAGGAGGTTGCAGACGCATCCATAGAGGAATACATGGACTGGTTCAGGCGTGTTAGTAAGTTGAGGATTGCTCCATTTCTGGCTGAGCATCCCACGGAGATAGTGCCTCGTGATTGGTACCCCCAACAGGACATGGCTGATGCGGTATGCTTCTAGACTTTCATTTGTTAGATTTTTGCACTTTAGTCTTTAATTTCTTTAGTTCTTGCATTTTAGACCTTCATTTGCTATATTTTTGCACTTTAATCCTTAATTTCTATAGTTCATGCATTTTACTATTTTAGACCTTCATTTGTTAGATTTATGCGCTTTACTCCTTAGTTTCTATAGTTCTTACATGATATACATGATAATGATAAATGCAGCTAGATTGTGGCATGAGGATACTTCATGAGATGCACCTTCGTAACCCCCCTGACTGGTTCTATGATCTCATCCCTGAATTTTTATATCGTTATGATCGAGTCAATGCCGAGTGGAGGGGTCTTGCATTTAGCAGGCCTAGTTTTGATAGACCCCCTAGTGCACATGATATGGATATTGACCCCAGCGCTCCTTCATCTTCGCAGCAGCCTCCACTATCTAACTCTCAGAAACGTATGCGTGAGGTAGTAATCTTTTAATTTTATTTGATACTTGTTATCTTTGAATGTAGTGGATTTGTATTACCATGTTATGTTATTGCAGGCCGAGACTACTGATTCTCGTGCTTCACCTACGCCAGATGCCACGGGTGATGTCTTCTTTAAACGTCCTCGTCAGGTAGTAATCCTTAATGCTAGGTTTAATTCAAGGTAATTAGTATGTGCATTTGGCGTTGATATCATTGATAATTTGACTTCTTATCAAAATTGTGGTTGCAGGTTAGTAGTACTCCTCCTGTTACAGAGCCGACCCAGACATCTGTCCTGCCTGATATCCATGTTGAGGTACTAATCCTTAACGGTTGGTTTAATTCGAATAATTTGTGGAGAATTATATGTATATATGATCGGTATATTGACATGATCTTGCAGGTTGAGAGTACAGCTACTACAGATGCTCCTTCTCCTTCACAGCCGACCCCGGCATCTGTCCCGCCTGATGTCCATGTTGAGGATGAGACTACTGATTCTCCAGCTTCACCTAAGCATGATGCCACACCTCATGTCTTCTTTAAACGTCCTCGTCAGGTAGTAATCCTATTGTATCTATATTGTTGTCTCCCACTCACACAAACTGATAATCATTGATAATTTGACTTTATCAAAATTGTAGGCTCCAGTACCATGTGAGTTGGCCGTGGATAGCATAGAAAACAAGGTTGCATTTGGCATGGCATTTCTAGATGAAGGAGAAATGAGTAGGAAAGTACATGGCAAGCCTATGCCTTCTGGATGTCATAGAGTGTCGGTGGATGGATGGATTAAACCAGAAGCCTTGATTCCAGTTCCGGTAGTTGGTGAGATGGAAATGGTCAAGCAAGCTGTTGGATCTCATGTCGCATGGCCTAAGGAATGGATCATACCTCGAAATACCGAGGTTTGTATTTCTATAAAAATAATATTGTGGTTGATTTGTAAACTGCCAACTTATAGTGATTTCTCTTCTTATATGCCAACATTGTGGTTGCAGTTTAGTAGTACTCCTCCTGTTATTGAGCCGACCCCGACATCTGTCATGCCAGATGTTTATGCTGGGGTACTAATCCTTGACGCTTTCTTTAATTCAAGTCACTTGTGAAGAATTACATGTATATATTGAAAGTATGCACCTAGAGGGGGGGGTGAATAGGTGTATTAGGTTAACTATAGTCTATTTTTATTTTTACAGAATTCTTCCAGAAAAATATCAGCTTGCTGAAATGATTAGCAGAATGTTTCAGCTTGCTGATATTAACTAATGCAGTGCAGAAATAAACCAACAGAATAGAAGAACTTGACACACAAGATTTTAGCTAGGTTCGACCCCTAATCTCTATGGTCTACGTCCTAGTCCCTTACCAAACACGGCAAGAGAATATATTATTAATCACTATAAACCCGATTACAAGATTCAATAATATATCTCCCTTTTTCCCTAGCTACTGTCAAAATGGCTTGCTGAAACCCCGTTTCTAAACCTGCTCTCTAAGAACTATACCACTCCCCGTAGTACAATCTTTTCTAGCTTCGTGTTTACCAAACCCTTGTTCCACAAGCCACTGCCCAGCAACTATGCTTTTACAATAAGAACAATACAAATGAGAAGGATTGAAATTACAACTCAAAGATATAGACTCTTATATATATATATATAACGTGTAATATATCTTAGAGCTTGTGTGTGTGTTGTTTGTGAATATGGCAATGTTTAAACAACTGTTTTGAGGTGATTGGAAGTATAAAACGATTTGATGAATATTCAAGAGAGTGTGTATACGTTTTTTTCTGTGTGTATATTGTTTATACAGGAGATGTGTATATATATATCAAGGTCCAACGTTAGGATATTCAAAGAAGGAGCCGTTGGTTGATTTTCAACTGTGAAGAAATTCTCATTCAAAGAAATCTGAGTAGGTGAGCTGAAATCGTGGGATTGTGTTTCAAGAAAGATTCCCATGCAGAGAAGTCTAAGTTGGGTGCTGAGAAACGTGGGGTAGGTTTTGTGAAGTCAATGTGATGGAGACATGTCAAATTACAATGTTTAGTGTATCTCCATGCTTGAGTGTTTTGAGATGTATCTGAGCTCTTTAGTATATATTAGACACGTAATATATATATGTAAGATTCCTTACATTTTAATCTATCTAGCAGCTCACGAGAATATCTGGACTGTTCTTGATAGTTTCTGCATTCCCAGAAACGGCTTGCTGAATGTCAAATCAGCTTGCTGATTTCGTAAACTATTTTCAGAAACTGTTCTTGATAGTTTCTGCATTCCCAGAAACGGCTTGCTGAATGTCCTGTTACAGCATGTTAGTATAGCAAAATATATGTAATCAATTAACCATCAAAATCAATTAGGCTTTCAATCTCCCCCTTTTTGATGATTACCAACATATATTTTTGGGAGGGAATTTCTCCCCCTCAACATATGCTTCCCTGTTAAACATTATAAATAAGAGAAGATAGTTTTCTCCCCCTAAGTTCATGCATCTAAGAAATTCATATAGACATGGCATATTTGAGCAATTTTAGACAATCCAACAACACTTAACTTAAGCAGCAGCATTATAGCACAGTAGTCAGAATTGTAACACAAAACAAGTTCAGAATAGTTCATAGAATAACTTAACCCAGAAATTAACTTAACCCCAAAAGTTCCCAAAAGTTTTCTCCCCCTTAATCATTAAAAAGGAGTAAATAAAAGCATAAGGTCGTTAGATAATATCATCCCGTGACTGAGCAGCAACAACCCTAAAAAAATACTCGAAGATTCGAGTCAGCAACAACCCATATGGAAGCCCAGAATTCTGCTTCCCAACAGCGGCCATCATTTTGTCGAGAATCAACTTAGGGAGGTCGAATGCCTTACCCTTAAGAATCATGGCACATACACATTGGTAGAATACAGCAAATAAAAAAATAGGTTGATATTAGGCATTTAACTTGAAGACACGAAACATAATAAATCATCGTGATAACAAAAATCGATGTTACCCATTTCAGCTTGCCATTTTCCAATTCAGCTTGCTGTTACCACTTCACACATGCCTAATTCTCTTCTTAGAACAGTAAATCTTTCTTCTGCAGCCAAATATTCTCCTTCTGCAGTAGAGAGAGCAACAGAGGTTTGCTTCTTGCTTTGCCAAGAGACTAAGCTTTGTCCTAAAAATGTTGCAACACCACTTGTGCTTTTACGATCAGTTTGACTACCTGCATAATCTGCATCACTATATCCCACAAGATCAAATGTATTTGTAATAGGATAAAATAATCCAAGATTTTGAGTACCACTCAAATATTTGAATATTCGTTTAATAGCATTTAAGTGAGATTCTTTGGGATTAGCTTGAAAACGAGCACAAACACATACACTATACATGATATCAGGTCTAGATGCAGTAAGATATAGTAAACTACCAATCATACCTCTGTATTTTCGAATATCAACACTAATACCTGTTTCATCAGAATTCAGCTTGCTGATTGGAGTCATTGGTGTTGATTTTGCCTTTAAGTTCTCAAAACCAAATTTAGTGAGTAGATTCTTGACATATTTGGTCTGATGAACGTAAATTCCAGCAGAGGTTTGTTTGATTTGAAGACCCAAGAAGTAATTTAGCTCACCCATCATGCTCATGTCAAATTCATTATGCATGCATTTCGAAAACCACTTGCACATAGAATTATTAGTTGATCCAAAGATAATATCATCTACATAGACTTGAATAACTAATAAATCTGTACCTTTATGCATGGTAAACAAAGTAGGATCAATATTACCTCGAGTGAAGCCATGTTCGATTAAGAATTCACTTAATCTTTCATACCATGATCTAGGAGCTTGCCGTAGTCCATACAAGGCCTTTTTCAGCTTGTAAACATGGTTTGGAAACTCCTGACTTTCGAATCCAGGAGGTTGTTTGACGTATACTTCTTCTTTTAGCACCCCATTTAGGAATGCGCTCTTGACGTCCATTTGATAAAGCTTTATTTTCTTGAAGCATGCAAATGATAACAACATTCTAATTGATTCCAACCTTGCTACAGGAGCATAGGTTTCATCGAAGTCAATCCCTTCTTGTTGGTTGTAACCTTGAGCTACAAGTCTTGCCTTATTTCGAATGATTGTACCAAATTCATCAACTTTGTTCTTGAAGACCCATTTAGTGCCAATGATTGATACATCCTTTGGTGGTTCTACAAGTTCCCACACATCACATCTTTCAAATTGGTTGAGTTCTTCTTGCATTTCCACAATCCAATTTTTATCTTGAAGTGCTTCGGTTATGTTCTTTGGTTCTTCTTGAGCTACGAAAGCCGCATATCCACATATATTTGCTTGAGCCCTTCTTGTCTTGATTCCATCAGTTTTGTTGCCAATGATTAGCTCTGGAGGATGATCCTTGACAGTCCTTGGTGCTTTAGGCAATGAATGAGGTACTATCTCTTCATATTCTTGCGTTTCTTTATCTGCAGTAGAGATTTCAGCTTGCTGTTTTGCAACCTCAGCTTGCTGATTTGCAGTCTGTTGAGTTTCTGGAGATATCAGCTCGTCATTATCTCTTGTTCCTGCAAAATCTTCCTCATTTTCTGGTAGATCAAGCTTAGATTCTTGAAATGAAACATCAATAGATTCTTCAACAGTTAATTTAGATAAATTATAAACTCTATAAGCTCTACTAGTTAATGAATAACCAAGAAATATTGCCTCGTAGGATTTAGCATCGAATTTACCATCCTTGTCGATTGTTTTAAGTACAAAACACCTTGATCCAAAGACCTTGAAGTAGCCAATGTTTGGAGTTTTATTCCTTAACAGTTCGTATGGAGTCTTGTTGAGAATAGGCCTTATCAAGACTCTATTGAGAATATAGCTTGCTGAATTTACTGCTTCTGCCCAGAAACTTCTTGGTAGCTTGCTCTCTTGCAATAAGGTTCTTGCTGTTTCTTGTAGAGATCGATTCTTTCTTTCAACTACTCCATTTTGTTGAGGAGTTCTTGGAGCTGAGAATTCATGAGTGATACCTCTTTCTTCACAATAAGAAACAAACTCCTTTTGGAATTCTCCACCTCGATCACTTCTTATTCTTATAAGATTTGTATTTAGCTTTTTCTCAAGTAGCTTTATTAAAGACTCAAATTCTCTGAAAGCACAATCTTTAGTTTGTAGAAATAAAGTCCATGTATATCTAGAATAATCATCTACTATAACAAAACAATATTGTTTACCTCCCAAACTTTTGTATGCTTCCGGACCAAATAAATCTAAATGCAAAAGTTCTAGGGGTTTAGAAGTTGATACCATAGTTTTTGACTTATGTGGAGTTCTAATTTGCTTGCCTAGTTGACATGCTCCACAAGTTTCCATCTTGATATACTTGAGTTTCGGCAATCCTCTAACAAGCTTTTGCGAAGACAGCTTGCTGATTTGTTCCATGTTAACATGACCAAGCCTTCTATGCCAAATCTCAGGAGATGAGTCCATTGCAGCTAAACAGCATGCTGTTTTCTGCAAGTCAAAGTCTAGTATATATATATTTCCTTCCCTTCTAGCAACTAGGGGGACTTTGTTAGTGCAAATAGTAACAATACATTTATCACGACCAAAATTAACTAAATGACCATCATCATACAACTGACTAATACTAAGTAAGTTATATGAAAGACCTTGAACATATTGTACCTTATGAATTGATATAAAATCGTTACCAATTGAGCCTTTGCCAAGAATCTGAAGAGTTTTGTTATTTCCAATTGTTACTCTCCCGCCCTTTTTCAACTTGAGACTTTTGAATAGAGTTTTATCTCCACTCATGTGTCTAGTGCACCCACTATCCAAGATCCATTGTCCAGTTTTCAACTTCGTGGCAAGACACATCTACAAAAACAAACATAAAAAAATAGCTCATCCTTTTGGTACCCATGTTATGTTGGGTCCAACATGGTTAGCATCAGGAATATATGAAACATTCAAGTCAGTTTTCTTGATCCACATTTGGATCACTTTTGATGTTGTTTTTCTGGTTTCATGAGTTCTGCCAGAATGATATCGGCAAGCTGATTCTGTTTTGCAGTACTTTGGTAGGTGTCCCTTCTTTCCACATTTTGGGCAGATTTTCCAAGGCATGGCATATTCATATGGAGCTCCATCTTTGCCTTCATATTTCAACTTCTTTTTCTTCTGTGTTGAAATAAATCCAAGTCCTTCTTTACTCAATGATGATCTTGTTTGCTTCATAATTGTTTTTAGGATTTCTTCGCCTTGGACAAATTTTCCCATTCCTTCTTGACAACCCTTTAATTCTTCTTCTAATTTCTGTATCTTGTCAGATTGTTGTGTCTGCTTAGCCTCTTCTTCTTTGGAGGTTGAATGCTTTTGTAGTGACTCAATTTGTATATCTTTTGCTGTGAGTTTAGCATTCAGCACGCTGAATTCTTTCAGCATGGTGTCATTTCTCTTCAGCAATACTTTATTGAACTCTTCGACTTGAACAAGCTTAGCTTTTAGATCAGTAAATTCATTATGATTCTTAACGTGATCTCCTTCATCCGTCAAGTCAGAAATGATCTCTCTTAGATAGCCAATCTTCTTTTTCAGCTTGCTGATTTCCTCTTTCAGCTCTACGGTATCATCCATAGAATTGCTATTTGTATCCTGCATGGTTAGGCTATCTACTGCATATTCTATAGGAGAATCAAAAGACGTGTTAGAGGAGTTTACCTCGTTGTCATTGTCATCCGAGGAGTCATTTTCGGTTTGTACTTCCTCGTTGCTTTCTACATCAAGACCTACGAAAGCGAGATTCACCATTTCATTATCATCATTGGATTCCTCATCATCGTCATCACTCCATGTTAGGAAGGCTTTCCCTTTCTTCCTGTTTTTGAAGTCATCTTGCTGTTTTGTTTTGTTTTTGAGTTTGAAGCAATCTCTTTTAAAGTGGCCTTTCTTTCCGCATTCAAAACAGCCTTCATCATTTGCTTCCTTCTTAGCTTCTGAATACATGCCTTTCTTCTTGAAGTTTCTCTTTTGAATTATCCTCTGGAGTTTTCTTGTGAGGAGTGCAATTTCTTCATCAGAATCTGAATCTTCTTCAACTTCCTGCTTGCTGTTATTTTCCAGCTTGCTGTTATTTTCCAGCTTGCTGTTATTCGAATGTAAAGCTAGATTCTTCACTTTGGCTGCTGGAACTTGAGTCATCCTTGATGTGTTAGCCCTGATTTTTGACTCAAACTGCTCTAACTCAGAGAATAGAGCCAAGCTATCCATAGTGTCAATTTGGGGATGAGATTCCAACGCCGTAACTTTAGGGGCGAAGCTCCATGGGACGGATCCTAAGATGATCATATTGATTTCTTCTTGGGGTATCTTTTTGCCAAGCACTTGAAGACTGTTTAAGGTTGTTTGAAACCTAGCTTGAGCTTCTTTAATGGTTTCATTCTCATTGATTGTGAAACCGTTTAGTTCTCTTACTAGAGTACCAAGCTTCACTTTCTTCACTCCCTTAGAGCCTTCATGATACGATTCCAAGGTGTCCCACATTTCTTTAGCTGTTTTGCATGATGAAACTTTGTCACTTTCAGCTGGACAAAGACCATTTAAGATAGTATTCTTTGCACGGTTGTTGTAGCTTATTTTCTTCAATTCTGCATCGGTGAGAATATCAATATCCTTTATAATGCCTTTGTCATCTCTGAAGACGTATGGTCCTCTGCTTACAACTCTCCATTCCAGTGGTTCTCTGGCCAAATGATTCTCCATTCGACTTTTCCACCAGTTGTAGTTTTCAGTACCTAGAAGAAGTGGTGCCCTAGAGTCCGAGTTTCCAAGCGGATAATTGTCAGCCATTTAGATCGATACTTTTCCTGTTACAGAAATGATTAGTATAACCTTGCTCTGATACCAAATGAAAGTATGCACCTAGAGGGGGGGGTGAATAGGTGTATTAGGTTAACTATAGTCTATTTTTATTTTTACAGAATTCTTCCAGAAAAATATCAGCTTGCTGAAATGATTAGCAGAATGTTTCAGCTTGCTGATATTAACTAATGCAGTGCAGAAATAAACCAACAGAATAGAAGAACTTGACACACAAGATTTTAGCTAGGTTCGACCCCTAATCTCTATGGTCTACGTCCTAGTCCCTTACCAAACACGGCAAGAGAATATATTATTAATCACTATAAACCCGATTACAAGATTCAATAATATATCTCCCTTTTTCCCTAGCTACTGTCAAAATGGCTTGCTGAAACCCCGTTTCTAAACCTGCTCTCTAAGAACTATACCACTCCCCGTAGTACAATCTTTTCTAGCTTCGTGTTTACCAAACCCTTGTTCCACAAGCCACTGCCCAGCAACTATGCTTTTACAATAAGAACAATACAAATGAGAAGGATTGAAATTACAACTCAAAGATATAGACTCTTATATATATATATATAACGTGTAATATATCTTAGAGCTTGTGTGTGTGTTGTTTGTGAATATGGCAATGTTTAAACAACTGTTTTGAGGTGATTGGAAGTATAAAACGATTTGATGAATATTCAAGAGAGTGTGTATACGTTTTTTTCTGTGTGTATATTGTTTATACAGGAGATGTGTATATATATATATCAAGGTCCAACGTTAGGATATTCAAAGAAGGAGCCGTTGGTTGATTTTCAACTGTGAAGAAATTCTCATTCAAAGAAATCTGAGTAGGTGAGCTGAAATCGTGGGATTGTGTTTCAAGAAAGATTCCCATGCAGAGAAGTCTAAGTTGGGTGCTGAGAAACGTGGGGTAGGTTTTGTGAAGTCAATGTGATGGAGACATGTCAAATTACAATGTTTAGTGTATCTCCATGCTTGAGTGTTTTGAGATGTATCTGAGCTCTTTAGTATATATTAGACACGTAATATATATATGTAAGATTCCTTACATTTTAATCTATCTAGCAGCTCACGAGAATATCTGGACTGTTCTTGATAGTTTCTGCATTCCCAGAAACGGCTTGCTGAATGTCAAATCAGCTTGCTGATTTCGTAAACTATTTTCAGAAACTGTTCTTGATAGTTTCTGCATTCCCAGAAACGGCTTGCTGAATGTCCTGTTACAGCATGTTAGTATAGCAAAATATATGTAATCAATTAACCATCAAAATCAATTAGGCTTTCATATATATGATTGGTTTATTGACATGATCTTGCAGGTTGAGACTACAGCTGCACCTGCTCCTTCACAGCCGCCGACCCCAACATCCGTTCTCTCTTATTTAAAAATATTTATGAGAAACTTAGCCTAAATTAGGGAAATTAAATCAAAATTAGGGAAATGAAGCCTAATTTGGATTAACAAATGATATATTCGAATTAATAAATCTTTTTAAATCTATTTATGAGAGATCTAGCCTAAATTAGGAAAATTAAATAAAAATTAGGGAAATGAAGCATAATTTGGATTAACAAATGATATATTCGAATTAATAAATCTTTTTAAAAATATTTATGAGAAACTTAGCCTAAATTAGGGAAATTAAATCAAAATTAGGGAAATGAAGCCTAATTTTGATTAACAAATGATATATTCGAATTAATAAATCATTTTAAATCTATTTATGAGAGATCTAGCCTAAATTAGGAAAATTAAATAAAAATTAGGGAAATGAAGCATAATTTGGATTAATAAATGATAAATTTGAATTTATAAATCATTTTAAATCTATTTATGAGAAACTTAGCCTAAATTAGGGAAATTAAATCAAAATTCGGGAAAGTAAGCCTAATTTGGATTAACAAATGATATATTCGAATTAATAAATCTTTTTAAATCTATTTATGAGAGATCTAGCCTAAATTAGGAAAATTAAATAAAAATTAGGGAAGTGAAGCCTAATTTGGATTAACAAATGATATATTCGAATTAATAAATCTTTTTAAATCTATTTATGAGAGATCTAGCCTAAATTAGGAAAATTAAATCAAAATTAGGGAAATGAAGCCTAATTTGGATTAATAAATGATAAATTTGAATTTATAAATCATTTTAAATCTATTTATGAGAAACTTAGCCTAAATTAGGGAAATTAAATCAAAATTACGGAAATGAAGCCTAATTTGGATTAACAAATGATATATTCGAATTAATAAATCATTTTAAATCTATTTATGAGAGATTTAGCCTTAATTAGGAAAATTAAATCAAAATTAGGGAAATGAAGCCTAATTTGGATTAATAAATGATAAATTCGAATTAATAAATCATTTTAAATCTATTTATGAGAAACTTAGCCTAAATTAGGGAAATTAAACCAACAGGACTGCAAATCTTGATCGAACCAACAGGACTGAAAATCGCCCAAATTTCACCCTTTCTATATGTTTTTCTCTCCTCTATGCGTGTGTTTGTATAATTCAAGAAGAAGAATTGTGTTTCTGTGTGTTTGTGTAGCTGTTTATTCGTAAAAAGAAGGGTAAATATATTGCCTCAAACCAAACAGAGTATAAGTTTAAACAACCACTACATATGGTTCGTATGATATATGTTCAAGTGCTAATTGGTTTCGTGAGTGATATGAAAATAATATTGCAATATACATCATAATTATTGCAGGTGCATCCATAAATGTTTAAAGCCGAGGCTGCGATTAAGGATCAACAAGCTTTCTATAACACTTATAGGAAACAACACATCGGGGATCCATTAGAAGCTTGTGATTTTGCTTTCCTTCCCGCATGCGTAGGACATCATTGGATTTTGTTTATTGCGGACCTCCAGAATTGGCATGTGATGATAGTTGATCCTCTCCGGGAGGAGAAGCGGGATGGCTTACGGAAGGCGTACGCACATGAAATTTATGTGATGGTACATTATTTTTTTAGAGTTATCTTATTAATCGATTTATTCATATCCGAATATCTTGTTACTAATAATGATCGTTTGTAGGAACGATTCCTCCCCTGCATGCTTCATCACTTGGACAAGGAAAAATTCCCTAACAAATTTAAACCTATGAGGGCAAAGTTCATGGAAAACCGACCGAAGCAACCAAATGGTTATGATTGTGGCGTGTACGTTTGCAAGTATATGGATGCTATCCTTAATGGCATATCGTTACATGAGGCGGAGTGGGGATCCACCCTTACGTCTACCACTTTCCGGTATCGCATAGCGTGGGAGCTTCTTAGTGGGGAAGCTCGAAATATTTCTGAATATGGGAAGTTGCAGAGGAACAAGGGCCTTTAGATTAATGTTTATTCGTGTTTATTAGATTTAATGTTGGATTGTAATTATTAGATTTGATTTTGGATTGTAATTTTGGATCATAAATATGTAATTTTGGATTGTAAATTTGATTTTGTTTTGATTTTATTTTTTAACAGGTTTATTTGGATTTTTTAGAAACAGACTGCACTTTTAGCAGTTTTTTAAAAGTTATACAGACTACACTTTGCAGTTTTTTTTGCAGAATGACCTGGAGCATTGATACATTGCGCCTGGCGCAATGTTTCATTGCGCCAGGACTTAAAAAACTGGATTTTTAAGGAATTTTGATTTTTCTTTAATTATAATAAAATATTACATTTTTAAAAAAAATTCAATTATTATAACATTTTAAGATTTTAGAAGGTGTAAAACATTTTTTTTAAATAATTTTGGCACAAGATTCCAAAAATTAGTAAAAACAGCCATTTTATGCAGTTTATAATCCTCTGTTTTACTCTGTTTCTGGATCTGACGCATTGATACATTGCGCTTGGCGCAATGTTTCATTGCGCCAGGACTTAAAAAACTGGATTTTTTAAGGAATTTTGATTTTTCTTTAATTATAATAAAATATTACATTTTTTAAAAAAATTTCAATTATTATAACATTTTAAGATTTTAGAAGGTGTAAAACATTTTTTTTAAATAATTTTGGCACAAGATTCCAAAAATTAGTAAAAACAGCCATTTTATGCAGTTTATAATCCTCTGTTTTACTCTGTTTCTTGACCTGGCGCATTGATACATTGCGCCAGGCGCAACTACTTTGATTTTTTTATTAAAGAAAACTGCATAAACTGCGTTTTACTAATTTTTTCATGATTTCAGTTATTTTATTAAATTTAATTTTACTAGTTGCTCATGAATAAAAATTAGAATAATTTTAAATAGTACATAAATATTATGAATACGAATAATACATAACATATTCAATTGTTTTTTGGACAATTTCTTCTATCATGATTTGTTCCAACTTCTCCGCACTTTCCGCACTTTCTTGGCTTCGTATTTGAAGTCGAAGTTTCAATACCACTTTTATATCTTTCCGCTTTCTTTCTTCCCTTCGTTTTTGACATTGGTGGATCAAATATTGGATCATCTTGATAGTAATCATCTTGATAAAACGAATCATTCATCCTTTCCTTACGTTCTTCCGGGAAAGCATTTTTCACATGACATTTCTCTCTCTCAATCAAATTCATCACGTAATTGAACCGTCGTACGGAACAACTACCAATAGCACCCAAACCTTGAAAAGATTTGCACAATGCACTATACCTTGATGATTGTGATGCACCAACATTTGCAAGAACGGGAGGCGTATATGGTAGAGGTCCGGCAATTTGGTTGCCTTTCATAGTCCACCTAGGCATGATGTAATCTTTTGGTATTTGGGTTTTTTGTTGTTTATCGAGGTAACGGATCATGTGTCTACAAATCATTCCGGAATGTTCGAACTTTTTACAAGCACATTCAATCCTTTGGTCGATATGAACCGTCAATTGATAACTTCTTCTACGATTCTCCGGTACGGTAGACTTCTCCACCAAATACATTTTAAACAAGTAACATCCCAACCCTTTAGCTTTCTTCACGACATAAGATTGACTTTTTAAAAGCTCCTTTTGAAATTTTTTAAACATTTCCTTTGTGTAAACTTCGGATGCATGAATTTCCAAGGATGAGTGCAATACTAGTCTTCTTTCGGTTTCCTCGGTGTCGAAATCACATTTAACCTCCTTAAGATATTGTGTCTCCAAAGCCTTTTGTGAATTTTCGATGAATTCTTTCAAACCGGTAGATGCTTGCACATATTCATCAAAAAAAGCATTCATAGACTCGCTCCTTGAGGTAGTGGTCATACCGGCGGAAAAATAATTTCTCGTGTAAGCACCGATCCATTGATCTCTAATAGCATACATTTGATTTAACCAAACATGATCCTCAAGTTGGTACTTCTCGACCAATTCCTCCCACTTACCTTGGAATTCCGTTGGTGACAACGACTTGTACACACATGCATTGAAATCCGATTTGAAATCCGGATAGTTGGTGTACAAATTAGACAACTTCTCGGGAAACTTATTACTTATATGCCATGTACAATATATATGCTTTGTATGTGGCATAATCTCAGCAATAGCATTACTCAAAGCGAGGTCTTGATCGGTGATAATTGTCACGGGCGGTTTATTGTCAACGGCTTCTAACCACGTTTTCAAACTCCACTTATAAGATGGCTCTTTTTCATCCCTTATGAGTGCAAATCCAAACAAAATATTTTGGTAGTGATGATTTACCCCCGTAATGGGTATGAAAGGCATACAATACCTATTCGTCCGATAAGTCGAGTCGAACGTAACCACATCACCAAAATTTTTGTATGCATTCATGGATCGAGGATCTACCCATACCAAACCCCTAACACGATTCTCCTCGTCCACATCCACTCGATAGAAAAATTTTCCAAAATTAGTTTCTTGTTCTAATTCCCGAAGTAAGACCAAACCACACTCCGCATCTCCTAAATCAAATACCCGGCGTCGAATGTCACGTATGACATTACGCACGTCTTGTGGGGAGAAACCAAGATTTTCAACACCGCCACATGTCTCGCTTAGATATTTCATCACTTTTGCCGTCTCGATGCCGGATTTGTTAAACAACTCAATAATTGATTTAGTGATTGGATCTATGTTTTGAGACCTTTGAAAAAATTGAACCTTATCCGGTGTCACCATAGCATGATTGTGTTTCAATTCGACCGAACTTATAATCCATTTATTTGTTTGCACTTTATGAACTACGCACATGCGGGCTTGACAATTTGTTCGTGGAATTACATCTCTAATACGTTTTCCTTTATCACGACCCATTAAATTCAATGGTTTTGTTCTTCCACCCTTCCGACAAATAAAAAACCGGGATGATGGATCCTTAGTTCCTAAATGATTATGCGTATTCCTAATTATTATCTCGAATCCGACACTTCGACCATAATCCCTATAAAATTTTGTCGCCTCATCTAATGTGTCAAAAATCATACCAACACTAGGCACAACATCATTAATATTCGGAAATGTAAACCCACAATTTTCGTTTCCGATATTAATATCACCATCATCTTCATTATAATCTTCACCATCATTTTCTACATTCACCTTATTTTTACCTTTATTAACATCATTTTTTCCCGCATCATCATCATCATCCACATTCATCTTTTCCTTACCCACATTATCATAGTCATCAACATCTATTATTTCATCAATAAATAATTTTCGAGAAACCGGATTTTTTCTAGCGGGCGTAGTAACTTCATAATCATAATCATAATCATTATGATCCTCACTAGATGAACTAAAATCATT
This sequence comes from Saposhnikovia divaricata, assembly GCA_036435485.1. Lineage (NCBI taxonomy): Eukaryota > Viridiplantae > Streptophyta > Magnoliopsida > Apiales > Apiaceae > Saposhnikovia > Saposhnikovia divaricata. Next base: position 215,340,950 of record CM071599.1, read on the forward strand.
AAATAAAAATGTTGCCATAAAAACTAACCTTTTTTTATAATATTTGACCTCCAAATGATAAGCAAAATTGCACTTTAAACCTTAAAATATAATTTTTTAAGGATGTTAGGAGAATGGAAAATTTTTAAGGATGTTGGGAGAATGGGAGAAATTTGGAAGAACTTTGATTTAGAATGTGATGGTAGTGAGTTAAGTAGTCTATAATTGAGAGAATGGATTGAAGAATGGGAGAATGAATGAATGTTTGGAGGATGGTAGAATTTTGGAAGAATTTAGATTTAGGAAAGGTTAAAGTAATAAAGTGTAAAGTAGTAAAGTGAGTTAAAGTGAATTTAGATTTAGGAATGAAATAGTACCCCATGGGTAACAGCCACCCAGCACCACCAACATAATGAAATTAAAGATATCTACTTTACTGGCGCATTGTTTCATTGCCCCAATTCCCCCTGGCGCAATGTTTCAATGCGCCAGGCGCAATGAAACATTGCGCCAAATCCATATGGTGCAATGTTTCATTGCGCCATGTGCATTGAAACATTGCTCCATTTTTTTTAATGTATATTTAATTATTTAAAATTAAAAAAATCATTATTATCGCATTATAAATACTTAATTTAGTTCACTTAACTTAATTTAGTTGAATAAAAATTCAATTCACTTAATTTTAATATTTAGTTGTGAATTTTGTTTGAAATTTAAATGTATGTAGTTATGCAACTATGACCTTATCAATTTAGTTTGAGTTTATTTTTGTTTTTTGTATCTTTAACTTAAATAATCGTAAATGGCGATATCTACAAATTAGAGATACCTCTTCGTTGAAAAACAGACAATAGTAGTAATATAGATGATATGATAGTTAGATGATAGTTCATTCTTAAGAAGTTTAAATAATTGTTAACATATTATTGAGACATTATCATTCAGTTAAAGTTTTATTTTGTATTTTGTATCCTTAAGTTAAATAAACGTAAATTGATATGTAAAAACTAGAGGTACCCCTCGTTGAAAAAACAGACGATAGTAGTAATATAGATGATAGTTCATTCTTAAGAAGTTAAAATAACTCTTAACATATTATTGAGACCTTATCATTCAGTTAGAGTTTTATTTTGTATTTTGTATCCTTAGATTAGTTATTTTTAATTTCATAATTAGTTTTAATATCCAATCTTACATTTTTTAAATTACATTGAATTAAAATAATAATAAATCATACGCAACGTTACATTGCGCCTTGCGCAATGTTACATTGCGACCTGCGCAATGTAACATTGCGCCTGTTGCGCCTTGCGCAATGTTACATTGCGCCCTGCGCAATGTAACATTGCGCCTGTTCGCAATGTAACATTACCCCATGTCGCAATGTAACAATGCCCCATGTAATTTTTCAGCAGTTCTTGGCGCAATGTTACATTGCCCCGAGCGCAATGTAACATTGCGCTGGGTGGATGTCCACCCGTGGTTCTTGACCTGCTTCCTATATATATATATATATATATATATATATATATATATATATATATATATATATATATATATATATAAAGCAAACATATTTCTTGTTGACAATCACATCTTATTCAACTCCATTTAGTGTAACAAATGGGCCGTTTGTATCATAGATTTTTAACCCGGTTAATAAGAATTAGAATGAGATTTCAAAATATTTTTGCATTACAATCTAATTGTCTTTTTCATTAATCGGGGTTGAAATCCTATAAATCAAATTGTATCAGTGTTGTCCTGCTGTTCTAATATTGGCAGAGTCTAGTGTTCATTAAGTTCATGGAATTTCAAACGTGGACCTTAAACCATGGACTATTTCGAATGTATCATTGATATGAAGCTCTTTACAACCAGAACTTGGGGTTTGGGGGAAATATTGGCGGAGGACATTGGGATAATGAATATTGATACGGTTTGTCTAATACTTCATAACTGTAGAATTGCTAAAATGATATGTGCATATTTTGCTGTATAATCTAAAAAATAAATAATTTTGGTTGTAGGTTTGATGAAACATATATCTTCTTTCCGCAAATTTGAAAAATAACTTTTTTCAAAATCACGAGAGATGCTTTCGCCAACAATTTTTGGACCAAAAGCACTTTTCAGAAAAGCTATTTTTGGATTTACCAAATAGTGTATTATCCGTTTTTCAGTTTAAAACTGTTGTTTCTCTTTGCAACAAAATACCAGAGCCTAAGGCTGTTTGTGTTTATGAAGTGAAATACCATAATCTTAGAACACATGTCTTGGAATATTCTTTATAATTTGATAATTACATTAATCTCAGATTGTTGCAGAGTTGGTACTGCTTAAAAATGTTCATTAACCCAACACTGTAAAACATGCCTGTCGCTATATATGTAAATACCAAGAAAACATATGTGAACTACAATATGGATCTTCCAAGAAGCTTTTTGCATATATACCAACTTCTTTTAATAGCGCTCAAACTTTATGATACTTGTACTTCTGTCCTAGATTAAACCTATTAACTTTACTGTTAAATCCATTTAGTATCAAGGTCCTCACAGCCTCAGCCCCTTGTTCCAATGCCGCATCCACCTGTCCAATAGAACAAAATATAACTTAACAAAATTGAGTAATAAACAAAGCAAAGACATTGAATAGTCCTTCTCAAAGTGCCTTCTTCAATAGAGGAACCACACAAGCACAAAATTCATACATGCATTGTAAGCTGTCAAACATAAAATTATCAACCTCATGCATTAATCCAGATATTTAACAGTTACTCTTTCCGTCCCACCCGATTGTTAACATTTGGGTGGGGCACGGAGTTTAAGAAGAGTGAAGAAAAAGGAAAATATTTGGTGTAAAGTGGTAAGACCTATACAACCCAAAAAGGAAAGTGTTAAGAAATGGATGGGACAGATGGAGTACAGTTTAATTTTACAGGTCGAAAATCCCCCAAGACACAGAGAATAACTATTAAAAGATTACCACCTTATTGACCAACAAATTTATCAGTGACTAGGGGAGATAAATGGAAATAGAAATAAGCTTCACCTGCTTTCGCTCTAACGAACTGAACTTCTGGAGAAGATATGCTTTCATGTCCATAGTCCCCGGTGGATTTCCAATTCCTATAAAAAAAAGTTGTAGTGTGTTTTCAGCTTAGGTGAATGACCTATGAAACAAAGCAACAAATTGATAAATCATACCTATGCAAAACCTGGGAAATTCACGGCGACCATCCAAATGTTCTATAACGCTCTTAACTCTGAAATAGTATCAATTAGTACAATCTCTAATATATTTTTAATTAACTGAAGATACGAAGTTGAATTCACTAAGTTGCTTCTATGTTAATCAAATTCCTGACGCCAAAGCTACAATTACATACAAACAACTAGGATCTCTAAACCCAATGCTTCACACTGCCACAGCATTTGAAGAGGTTATATAAAAAAACGTTTTTCTAGCTTTAACTCAGCACTACATTTGCAGCTTCTATAGAAATCTATTATTGCTACTGACTACAACCTTAAATTGGTAACCTATGCAACAGATTAGCCCCACAAGCCAATTTATCAAGCATTAAAGCACCATGTCTATGACAGATTCCAATTTACATATCAAAGCACTCAAGTCCCAGTTAAGAACTGGTTCAAATACCTGATGGTTCATTGGAAACTGACTTAGGGCGTGTCACTTTAACGTGTATAATCCATATAATCACTAATGCTCCTTATGACTAGAATATAAGGATTGTGGGGGAATCATACCCGTTATGGTAGCCATGTCCTCCTTTTGGTTGAAGCCTCAGTACACCATTTGGTAAGCTCATCTCATCATAGACCTACCCACGAAATGCCATAAACAAGCAATACAAAGCTCATGTAACTACTTTAGACATGCAAACTAGCTAATCTGGCTACTCTATACAATGGGTTGGAATTGCATACCAGAAGGATATGACGCAATGGTACTTGATAATATGCAGCAAGTGAGCCAACCTAGTAAATGCACAAAATAGAGATAAGAGAGAACTAACAAAATTTGTATGCACATAATTATAGATAGAAAATAAGTACATTTAACAGAACGAATTTAAGAACAATCAGCAGACTAATGACGAGCATATTGGAATTTGAGAATCTGCATGGTTGTCAATTTAAAATACATTACTCTAATTCTAATTTCGTACCACCCTTTATACTAATATAACTAAAACTAATCTCCAGCTATCAAGCTTTTCCGGTCATGATTCATGTATCTGCCAAGTTTAGTAACAGACTAGTAAACCACATTGAAAACATAGATAAAACTCCAATACAATCCCATATAAACAAATTTTATATTGGTATTCAAACCAAAAAATTTAACAATTGCCTGCTGAATTAGAATGCAAAACATTGGAGTCAAAATGATTATAAAGTACGAACCGATTCTCCGCTGAAATTCATATATGTCTGAGGCTTTGCCAATAAAACAGGTACCTCTCCGATACAACCTGCTCTGAGTACCAATTTGTGTAAAACAAATTGAACAAATCACTAAAGAAAAAACATAAAGGGACTTCGAAATTATAATAAAGCTAAAAACACACCTATCCCAAACAAAGTCTTTGACTGAATAGTATTCAACACAATTCCTTCTTCTCGGGAAATCCGATCAATCATTTCAAAACCAACCTAATCAAAACCAAAATAATCGTAAAACAAATTCCGTAAAACAACAATCCTAACAAAAAAACCACATTATCAACATTCAAAAATGATTACATTGTGCCGAGTTCCATGATACTTATTCCCCGGGTTCCCTAATCCAGCAATAAGCCACGGAGTATACTCAACTTTTTTAGCAACCCCATTTGGTTCCGGTATTGAAGCCGAAACATTAAACCTTCTAGTACCAAAATTCGAACTTAAACAAATGTTTCTTGGAAATGTTATGCAAGTAGTAGGGGCAGACACTGCACACAACATTGACCTATAACAAGAACAATTAAAATTCGAAACAATTAATTTAATTTAACATAATGGTCATAACAATTAAATATCAATCTGGGTTAAAATTAAATGGGTCAAATTTAGCATAATCTTCAAAAATCTTGAAATTAAAGTAAATTAGGGTTACTGAAAAGTTGAAAATTTCTTGGCAAAAAAAAAATGTTGAAAATTTGATTCGATTACATACCTTGGTGATGTGTTTGCAATGAATTGAGCTTGCTTGCTGTATTATAGTGAACCTTCTTCAATTAATCAACAAGAATTGATTTGGGGGTTTTTTGTGAAATTAGGGCTTGGAATGTGAGTGAGAGTGTAGGGTTTTGGGGCACTTTCCCAAAAATTACGGTAAAAAGAGAAAGATAATGTTTCTGTGAAGATTACGGTGTTTGGAAGTTGTTTGATAAAAATTTAGAGGTTTGAACTAATTTGAAGATGTGATCATTTGAAATTTTTAATATAATATTTAATTGTTAATGAATTGAAATAATATTTTAGATTTAGAATGTTAATTAGAAGATTTGTTTCAATTAGAAAATTGTATCATTTCTAGTTAATGTATAAATAGCTACCTTAACTTAATTTGATAATCAAAATTGTTAATCTAATTTGTTAGTCAAAATAATTAACTAAATCCATTATTTGTTAACCGTAAATAGTAATTGCCAAATAGAATCATGTAATCATAATTATTTGAGGAAAGAAGGACCAAAATATACTATTTTTGTAGTCCAAATGCCTAAAATGCCTATGCGATAACGTCCGCCTTTTTTACTCACGGAGTACGCATCCTAGGCATGGCCTGGGATACGCATTCCTAATATGCGTCATGTGACGTCATTTTTTTCATAGCAGTTCCGGTCGTCTCTCTCCATCAAAGTTGCCACACCGATCGTCTCCCTCCGGCTTCCTCCATCCCTCCTGATGGCATCAAAACGAAGCCCAGACCTTGCTCTCCTTTACTCCCGTTCATTTGTTGAGTTTCGATCCCGCAGGGACGTGTGTGAGCTTACCGAAAAACGAAATCGAAAAAAGGGTTTGATTTTGGGCTTTCTAATCCGGCGAAACAAACAAAAAACGAAGGGTATAGGCTTGGAGAGGAGACGAAAACGATCGTTTTGGTGTATAATATGCTAGTGAACGATTGCTGGAAAAGGGTGAACGAATCGATCGAATTTTTGGTCAAAAAACGCCATCGACGACGGGGGGAAGACGATGAACAGTGCCTTGGCATACGCATGTTGGACATGCGTATCTTCAGCCACGCATGCTCAACATGCATATCCGACGTATTGTTTACAAAGCTCAGATTCGAATTTAACAAAGTGCACACATGTACGTAATGTATATTATGACCACGTATTTGTAAGATGGGTAAAAAGAACGGAACTCAGCACGCGTAGGTATTTTGGACAGTTGGAATTAAATGGTGGGTATTTTGTTTTTTCACCCTTATTTGAACGCGAGCTTATTCGAAATAAAATTTACGGTTATCATCCCACTTATATGAGTGATTTGGTTAGGAAAAAGATCGACTTTAAGTAATTTTTTAAAAAATATATGAGTGATAATGTGATATTATATAATTTATTATTCACTTTGACCCACTTATTTTGTTACCAATTAAATTTCCATTTTTTATTCAGTTATATTAAACAAATTAATAATTACCAAAAAATTATATTATTTCAAATAATTTAACATAATTAATACTTAATTTATCATATTAAGTGAAAGTGGACAATAATTTCGGGACAGACAGAATAGTAAGTGTGGTCAAAACGATGGGATGAAGGGAGCATTAATTTGGAAAAGTTTTTAAAAAATTTAGGCTTTTATTTAGCAAAATGTTTTTCAAATTTTTCGGCAACTATTTGGATTCTGAAAAAAAAAAAAAGAATTTATCAAATATACTTAAGTTTTCTAGTTTGTTTTGCCAAAATATTATATATTCAAATTTATTGCAAATATACCATCTTAATTGTTTTATACTATTATATTTTTATTTTTTATTTTATATTATAATGCTAACTCGGCTATGCTGATTGTGCACTGACGTGGCAGTGGGATCCACACTGCTGACTGAACTATACTAACGTGGATGGTGATGTGGCACCCCATACTGACAGTTGACTGGAAAGTGTTGTGGTAGACTGGTAGTTGACCCCGCAGGAGTTTTTTTTTTTTAAATAAGAAATCGTTATTTTTGCAAAAGAAAAGGTATTTTTGCAATTATGATAATAAATTTACAAATAACTATTCTTAACAAAAGTAAAATTGCAAAAAATTACTTTTTTCTATATATTTATCAAAAAAGCTCAAAAAAAATGTTCTCATCAATCTTAATTTTTTTCATAATAGTAAAATAAGGAAAAAATAGAATTTTTTTCATGAACCGTGACGTGCAAAGGAGTGGGAAATGAGTTCTTTCTTTGGTCAACGTAAATTTACAATTAGGCTATCCTGGAACCAGAATCCACACTACTAAAGATTTTTTCAAATGCATAAACAAGTATAATCCTTGAGCATGGAGATGAAGAAACAAAATTAGTATATACCATTGCATGAATGCAACCAGTCAATGATTGACAGTCATTTGTTACAATGGACTTGAACCCAACGTGTACATTCCCATTGAAATGGATGAGTCGTCGTTTCAAAAAGTCTCTCCTTCTTGCCCTAGTGAAAAGACCCAACTACGCAAAACATGGACAATTCGGTTTGGAGTTAATAGCGTTTCAGCGAAGGGAGCAAGCAATCATATACCCGTTCCATGCGTGAAGTTATAGTGAGCTTATATGCAGTTTGGAGCCCTGGCCTACCCAAGTCAGTAATATCCTGCCTCAAACTGTTCAATGGAACCATCCCTTAGCACACATACAAACATAGTTATACAGATATTGATTGAACAGTCTAACAAAGAGAACTAACCATTGCCACTCCCCGGTTGCCTTTGCATGACCCTCAACAGCTCGATATAGACGATCTAGACTATACAAAACCAATCCAAATGTACATTGAGCATCTCCTTCCTACAAAATAAAATTTTGCAATTAGAGTGCAAGAGAGACGAATAAATGCTGAAAAGGCACTAGTTTAGAAATACAAGGGCAAGAAAAAATCTACCACCAAGGTGCATAGATAGGGCTTTATATAGCAATACCAATGTGATGGGATCATAAATTTTAGGACAAATTTAATTTGCAGAAGGAAAGAGAAACCCAGAGTGCCACAAATACGTTGCAACCAACCATTACAAGTTTAAACAGTAATACATTACACATGGTAAACTTACTGCTGCAATCGTAGCATGCATGTAATTAATAGTAGATGTGGCTTTCTTACCTGTCCTTTGTCAATGCAAGTTTGGAAATCTATAATCCTTTTCTCAACCTCTACAATTAGTAGCCTTCTTTGCAGTCGAGCGATTCTACCTCTGCCTTCTGCTCTAGTATCCTGACAACAAGGAGCATGATTGTTACAATGGTAAGTCGAGTAAACAGGGGTCCAAGTAGCCGACTAATCGTCCACCAGTTAACCAACTAAAATAAATAAATTATATATCTAATTGTACATATATAAAAATCATGAAGCTAGGGGTCTCTGCCGTCTGCATTACCAAAAGGGACAATACAGACAATACACTAGTGAGTGAAATACTTCTGCCAGTAGAGTTGGGAGTTAACATAATTCATGAGTCAGAAGACTCAGTACCCAATGACTAGGAATTTATAATTCCAGAGTATGAATATAAAACGATGGAAAAGCCTTTTCTTGTACCTTCTAGTCATATGCACAACTTTCATGTTACATCCCCTTTCAATACATGTTACATTCACTTCCTATACACTTCAAAACTTTCATAGACATAACCACTTTAAATTATCCAGCTCGTACAAAGTTTTTTTCACTGCATTAAAAAATAATAAGTGTCTGATTCTGCTAGTACAATCATAAGTCAGTTTGGTGAAACCTGAGTGAGACAAAAAATTATAGTCATTTAGGCTTTCAACGGTTAGCTTCTGGACCTCCATATTAATCAAAATTGCTCTCTTTTTATATATCACTAGATACCTAAACTCTAACAAACTTACTTGTATTACTCTATGACGAACCACTAATCATTCTTTGGTTAAGTACACAATTGACAATACGTATCCACACAGACACACGAGTAGATATAATAATAAGAGTGTGTGCACGTGTGTGTGTACACACAAATTACTAAGAACAATACCACCTATTATAATTGGCCTATCTTCCAAATCCTGACACAACTGTAACTTCTAATCTTTTCATGTTTACTTGTTTAATTCTCATGGTTGGATACTTCATCAGTTTTTTTGTATACATACATATATCCATCCCAGTATTCATACAGGTTTTAGACAACAGACTGCATTAAATTTGTCTTGTTAATGCAGCTCAAGAAATACATAAGCTTATAGTCCAGACTATCCATTCAAATTTTGATGCTTAACGTAGTGAGTTGATTCAAACTTTTAAAAACATGGTTTTTTACCTGTTTAAGCCATGCACGGATCAGAGCCAGGATACCAAGGGAGAGAAGAAAAGCTGGTAAAGCAGCTAGAACTGCAAAGTTGATCTCGTTAGCCCTAAGTATCTGGTCCAGTTCTAGCAATGCCCTGTTCGGTATGCCAAGTTTTTACATAACAAATGCAGGGGTAAACAACAATCACAAATATGAACCTTATCAATGAGAATAAACAAACAGCAACAAGTAGAGGTACTCACGTCTCAATATCGAGTTTTAGCTTTTGAATCTGTCAAGGCAGAAGATAGTCATTTGTCAGACTTGAGTTTTACAATAGTTACAGACCAAAATACAACAACATACACACCTGGATAAGTATAGCACGAACTAGCTCTCCTCCCAGAAGATTCTGAATGGGATGCATAAGTTCCTTTTCATATCTAAATTTGTAAAAAAAATCTAATTACACGGACAAAGAAATGAAATATGCTTTCAATTATCCCAACAAAAACACAGGTACGATGAAAATACTTCCACCAAACTCACTTCAGATCAAAAGAAAAATACAAGGAAAACCCAATCTACAAAGCCAACAAGAAAAATACGTAAGTTGATAAGTTCCCAGTTCCCACGAGAGAAATATATACTAGGACAAAAAGTGCAATTTGTTTTCCCTGAGACCAGACATAGGAAGATTCATTTTTGAATTGCACGTTCAAGAATTGCTAATTTTAAAACCTTGACTTAATAAATGCTTGCCTTGAAATATTTTTGGTCAACTGTGAAGTAAATTCCACATAAAAACTACAATGAAAATTCTTTACAGAAAATCTCCATGCAATAAAAAGACTTATTTCGGATCACATGTTTATGAAAACAACCATTAGCAATGGCTTTTGTCTAAAACTGGTAAAAAGTGTCAAAGATAACGATAAAGAGAAGCTTTTTACAAACTAACCATTTATTCATTATGCATAGACTTATTAAGCCACAATATCATCATGCAAAACAGACAGGCTCATAATTAGGGACTAAATACTTATGTAACATATCTTTTAATTCACATTCACCAGGAACTACAGTAACTATAACTCCAAAACTCTCTCTCAGAAATCAACTGTCGCAACAGTCAGCAACATTTTCTATTGATAGGAAATGCTAGTGCTTTTATCACCACTACTCTTCTATAAGACATTGATGTTCAGGGAAATCAGACCCTATGTCAAGTATTTCTGCTCGTGAAAGGTGTTCAGGTGTTAAATATGTTTGTAAACTCCCTTAAATTTACTTTGAGTTTATCTATTTATTTAAGTATGCAAATTCAAGTCCAAAGTGACTTCCGTTCTATCAAAATCAACGATGTTTCAAAAATTCAATCAAGCAAAACATAAGGGTACAGCACAAACCGAAACAAATAGACAAAGTAAGAAACAATTAAGACAAAATGAAAAATATATTTTAGACAACAAGAAAACATCTAAGATAAGATAAAAGTCAAACTTATGCTCAATCCGTGTTGTAATGATAAATGTCACCAAAGGTAGAACGTGAAAGAAAATAAAATAAAACGCTGCCAAAGTGATAAGAGAATCAATTTCAGCATAAAACAATTTCCATGCTTATGCACATCAACATGTATCTAAATCATTTCACAAAACAATATCACATTAAAGGTTTCTCACCGAGCCATCATGATTTCCAGCAATTCTTGGTCAGAGGCATTCTCTGGAAACTTTTGACCTTGAGTCTGCTCACTGAAAGCCAGTAACATTCTGCAAACAGGCCATGCATATATGAAAAGGTCCTAATTACTTGAAAGAGTTCATATATTGCTGGAGATTATGATTAACATGGTACACAAAGCATTTTCGGGAAAAAAACAGCCAAAGCTTTTCTTGCTCTTGGCTCAAGTATCCTCATTAAACAAGGCTTTTTTAATTCCCATAGTATGGCTTTGGCAAAGGCAGGGAAAGTTAACAGGAATCACATTGCATTGCTACATAGCAGGTACTATAAGCCCTCTGTCCCATGCATCTAACCTGCTAGCGTGGTTCACCAGTCACACCGCAAAACTCTCATTTGTTCTTCCAGGGAGGGTGGAACCCCCGACCTTAAGTTACTTATTTGAGATATAAGAGATGCAGAAAATATTGGTCCGGGACTGGTTATCCTAATGATCGGTCTTTTCAGGATGGTTCAAGACAGGTTATTTCGCCTTTTTGTCCATCTCTGCACCGTGTTGCTAGTACTGTTGCGATGATGGTAGATCGAGTAGAATAACATATTTACTGCCACTTCATTTCTTTCAATATTGAGAATTTAGTGTAGGCATCATTAAATCCAGTTTCATGTCAGTCCAACTGAGTTGATGCCGCAGATTTAAGCAAAAGCATATCCAATCTATTTGAAACTCATTACATATACATAAATTATTAGTACTAATAAATTTAAGAAGTCGAGGAGACTTAATATTAATACGCAGCCAAGATTTTGTTATACATGATGACATTTTGCATTCTGCAGTACCACGGTTTTTTTTATATTGAAAATAAATCAGGGAGAAAATTTAATAACAAATAAAGAGAGAAAGAACTACCTCCTCGAAAACGTAAATTACCTGTGCAAAGATTTAGTAGTTAGCTGTACCTCCTCAAGCTCCATAACACCTTTGTGTCTCTTTCTGAATGTGTCAAAAAGCTCATCTCGTATGGAAAGAAGCTGGTAAAAAAGTTCCATTATAGTAAATTAATGGAGATCGATGACTATTTTCATCAACTTATTTCGTTGTGCCCTAAAAAATAGTTAAGCTTGCATGTGAGGACATCTGAGCAGGGAGAGAAAATTTCATGTAGTTAAAGTTAATTTTAAATTATTCCCTTCATGTCAATAGCACCATCTTGCATACATTCCATAAATAATTAACAGTGAAACTCAAAGTTGAGTATATTCACAAGCCATGACTGTACGTAGAAGCAGCTATATATATATATATATATATATATATATATATATATATATAAAGTAACAGATCTAACCGGCTTTTCAACATGGTCACTGAAAAAGCTAACAGTCGAATCCCTGGCCTCGTGGATCCAATGCTCAATATCATGACTCCCCGTCAATTTGCTATGTCGTAGAAGCCAAATGGAACAGACTGAGACGCCTACAATGCCACATGCATATCTCATCCAGTACAGTGTTACTTTTCTCGGTTTTTGATGTTCCAAAACCTAGAAAATAATTAGTACTTTGATTAAAAGATACACAAATCTGGAGTGACAAAAAAATAGGCAAGATATTTACATATACCGTTGCACGAAATGAATCATTCGGTGATAAATAGCCATGTTACTATATAACTAAAAAAGGCAATTTAGCATATGCAAAAACAAATTAGTCCAAATGTAATTAAAATGTCTGGTACTCGTTAACTTTACATGGCTGGCAATGAACATATACGGAATACATAAAATTTAAATATATCTCCATCACTGTATTTATCGGTGGAAAGGAAAGACTAGATTTTTGGGAGAGTGCGAGAAGCCGAGAAGGATTTCGCATGCATAACTATGCGACCACAAATAGTTGGTGCAAAATTGTTGATCCGCCACCAAGTATGTGGCGATCCAGTTTGAATTAGTAACAGCGAGTGCAAAAGTTGAAATTGAAAAGACCATTAGTAAAGTGTATGCCAACGAGTCACAGATTAAGTTAAATACACAATGCAAATCTGAAAGCACCAAAATTACACCCCTCCTGCTTCACTTTACAGAAGTAGCATAATTGTTTACGGCAAGAATGTAACGATAAAAATGAGGAAAACAAAATTTCATTTTGTAGTGTTAATATGGTAACTAGAAGAAACAGCTTGTTACATAGAGAGAGTGTGTAATATATATATATATATATATATATATATATATATATATATATGTTAGTTGAGCATAATTCAGTAAACTTTAACAGAATCCGTTAAGTTGCATTATATATATATATATATATATATATATATATATATATATATATATATATGTATGTATGTTACATAAAAATGTGCATGTATAAGTTGTGAGCTTTGTGCTTTAGATATTATAATGAAGTGTACCCACAAGCTTTTGGGTCTTTCAACGGTAAACTCGCAACAGTGTAATTGTTGCTGTCAGATTTAATCATTTTAATTGTCGTACCTAAATTACGGCATGGACTTGAAATGCTTTCACCAAATCTTGACTAATGAAATATATTGCTTGTCTAACAAATGGACCCATTCTAGTCTTAATCCACATCCCTAGATTTTATAATATAAACAATATTAAACTACCAGCACCCAATTCACATAACCCAGTCCATGATACATGGATTAAAAATGATAATGTGTGTGTATCCATGTATTTGAAAATGTAGAAAGCAGGTAACATGCTTATGCGATAACATCCTTATGCTATCTTGACATGCATATTACAAACATTGTCAAAACTTATTCTTTAAAAGACCATGCAGTGAGGCAGTAAGCTTTGCCACCAGATGATGAGGAGAACATGTAAGAGAATGGATATATGATATAAAAACAAGACTAAAATAACATGGGTGATTCAACTGCGGAAGAATCACAACCCCAAGGGTGTCACAACCGCAAAAAAGGAGAATTAAGATGGATCGCAACACAATAAAGAGACCCAATTCAATATTTCAAAAATATCTCAATAATCAAGTCTACTTAATATGTGGGGATTACATCTCTTTTAAAGGGAACAGAAACCCCAATAATATAACGTAATGGACTAAGGCCCAATAACAACTGGGCTTATTATATAACCTACTGGCTACTACATGTTGATGAACTACTAGCCTCACATAAAACATCTACGTAAATAACCTAATTATCTACTAAATATAAATAAACTCTTTAATAATAAAAATAAAAGTTTCCGTTTATTTTCGTTCCCCAACACGAGGCACCACACATGATTTAGATTTATTCTATAATATCCTTATCAAATAGATTTTTGTACCAGATTCCCAGATTTTAGAATACTGTGTTGTACTTCAGATAACACTTTATATTGAGTACTAGAACCTAATAATATCAACAAAAAAAAAAAAAAAACAGAAACAGACCAGGTGCCAACAAACTTAAAAAGCTGACATAGGGCTCTTACAAGCATCGATAAGTATGAGTCCAATTTGTGCATATTTTGATAAATCAAGTCGATAGTGTCTCTTATCTCATAGCCAGTCCACTGAGATCCTTCCTGCAATACTTCCGACAATTTCTCAAACCTTAGAGGAACTGAATCACTCTCATCAACAGAAGACCCGTTCTGCAGAAACAAATTACGTGCAACATATTTTGTTAATTTATAGTAATAAATAATTATTGGCTGATTAAGTATGACTTGATTTTCACATTCTTCAGACTACAGAGTTCTTCAAGTAAGAAATTGTGCAAAACAATATGGATGTAGAATGAATAAAGGGAGCGTATCATTTGCCCTCTACCTCTGGTGAAGCATGAAGATGGGCTATTGAAGCCTCCAGTTTTGAAAATATACCATCAACAGTCAACAATAACAAAGGTATAGATTTCTCTGCATCGTTTGCTAACTCATCCCCGAATTTGTCAATTTTTATATAAATCTGCACGAAGTAGAAACCGTGATTAATTGTATTCTAAAAATAATCATATTTGCCAAAAACACAAATTCAAGAATGTTTAAATCCCTATACTACTCCAATCATTAAGAGAAGATGTTTCTGACAACGTAACAATCTTTTTTTGAAAAAAAACTTTGTAAAACCATAATCAGGAACTAATATTTTACAAGATCTTTTCCCTAATTCTATTAAATATATTGATTACACTTGCAAATAATACATTGCAAACTTGAAAAGTCATGGGGATTTAATCACACAGAATAATGTAGTTTATTGTTAGTTAGGCCTCATATATAAAATAGTGCTGATACAACCAGATAGGCGTCTGTTGCTCTGTGCGCTTAATTTGTTCAAATAACTTCATTTTGTACAGATGAAACTGAGATTGGCTGAAGAAGTTTAAAGACTAAATAACAAACATTTACACACAACCAGTAAGACCTCAGACAATCAGATACTAGTTTCTATAGAGTTAAATTATATCAAATATCAGTGGAACTATGATACAGAAAAAGATACTAAACCTGCGCCAAAAATGTTGCAAGGGCAAATCTTAAGCTTGTCAAGATATTTATCCTGTCGTATATATAACTAGTGGCAGAACAGTAGAGATTCTGTATGCCAGAACCCTCAGAAATACAATTACGTATCAACTGAACTATGCCATCAACAAATGCACGAGGCCCTCTCTCAAAAATCATAAAATACAATTTCTGTCCACGTGATCCCTGAAATAAATTAAAAAAACACACAGCAATTATATATTCACATACTACATTGAACATAAATTCAATTTGTCTTGAGGTTGCTTCCTCTGATTGGGAGCAATATTTTACTCACCTCTGCTTTAGATTGCCAAAATTGTAAGTTCTTCTGGATGTTATGCAGATTTACAAAGATAAGCTCCAAAATATCCTCCAAAACGTCGAAAATTCCAGATACCTCGGCAAATTTCCTGCATACATAAAAATAGTGAATTTTTTGATGTTATCAATTTTATATAAGAACACTTATTAATTAATTAAAGCAGTAATTTGTTCTAGAAGATTCTACTGGAAAGTTGATATTTACTTATTATGTATATTTAATTTTTTACTTGGTCACGAGTCATAGGGCCTAGACAATGCTGTCACGATCTATTTAAAGAGTTGAAAACCATAATATCAATCTCAGTGTACGTGTAACGTGTGGCACAACAAGCACCAGAGCAACAGAAGAAAAATACTTAAAACCAGATTATTTGCCTATGATTTAGACTTCGAAGAGGATTCACAGACTACGAGAGACCAGTTTATGGAACGGTCCATTCATGCTATTATAGGAGCATAATCTAGCTGTACTGTAACTTAAAAATGCGAAACAAGCCTAGAAGGAAGTTTACATATTAATAGAGATGGCGGAAGCACCCACAGTTTATGGACAAAATCTGGCTGATGGCTCAGTTGTAACTTACTAGTAGTTAGTAGAGACATCTTCACTAAAAGTGCTAGTTTCCAAAAGAAACCAAGTGATGAATACTTTTGCAACCCTTACTTTCACGTGGAAGACGTGTATCACATTTTACTTTGAAAAGATGAACAATTGTAAAATGTTCCAAACCGGCATTAAAAATGTTCACTAGACAACAAGTTTTAAAAATCGGAAACATTGTTGCTAAGAATTCCAAAAAATCAAAGACGTGTTGCTTAGGCCTAGGCCGACAACTTTTAAAGCCTCGAAAAAGTTGTTAGGGCTTGTAACTCAACAGTAAGGTAGCCACATACTACACTACACTTGTTATTAAAACTAACCACGAGTTTCTGCATAAACAAAGGGCAGAGAACCAAGATGTTGTGTAAGTTGATGTGTTTCATTTATAATCAATTTCTAACAAACGCCACAATACGAACACTGACATGAGCAGTCGTGTGTTTAGTTAGTTAAGTGAACTAGTAGAGAGTCAAAATCAATTGAGTCTAGGCAAGTCAGCATGTTAGTAATTTTTTTTCGATATGTTAATTAAGAACTACAATCCAATTACAAACATAAACATAATCAAATGACTTGAATATAATCAAAAAATCGAGAACCCAAGAATATATGAATAATGAAGGGAGAGGGAGAGAGAGAGAGAGAGACAAAGAGGAGAGAAAGAGAGAGAGAGATGGAGAGAGAGACAGAGAGGGGGGGAGAGAGAGGGAGTCAGAGAGAGGGAGAGAGAGAGAGACAGAGAGGGGGGAGAGAGAGGGAGAGAGGGAGGGAGGGAGGGAGGGAGGGAGAGAGAGAGAGAGAGAGAGAGGGAGGGAGAGAGAGAGAGAGAGAGAGAGAGAGAGAGAGAGAGAGCGAGAGAGAGGGAGGGAGAGGAAACATACAAACGATAGTCAGTAGAATAAATGGAAGGCAAAGGAAGAGGAAGACTAGTCCTTCTTCTTCTTCTTCTACTTGTTTTTCCAGAACTTACTGTTGAAGTGGCCAGAGTATATAATTTCGATATTTTGTCTTTGAATTTGTAATCATCGTCTGTAAGTTTTTGGATCATATTATTCCAAACAGATCTAGGATTTGACACTATTGCTCCTTCGTTTTCAGCCATTGCAGCCACTTGTTTCAACTCAAAACCTAAAACCCTCGGCAGAGTAGGAAGAGAGGGTTGTACAGTTTCAATAATCTAGTTTTTTCATTTTTAATCTTTCTTTTCAATGTATTATACAACAAATTTTGTATTACTGCGGTTTATACTGTAATTACGAGGAAAAAAAATAAAGTGATTTTGTATAAAAATTGTGGGATATTTTAAATACTAAAAAATCAGTAAAAATCATTAAATTCGTCAAATTATATGAATTATTGTACTTAGTTTATCATTAAAAAAAATTTGACAAACTTCGATTGAGTGACTGAATGGAAATAAATAAAGTAATACTCTCTATGTTATAATCATGCTATTGTCATTTGTCATTGATATCACTACTTTTTTAATTCCTATTTGTGATGGGTTTATACATTTGATTTTTATTTTATAATATACCCTTTCGTTAGTAAAATGTTAGAAAGTATTAAAATGGTTATTATATGATATTTTAACTTAATTTTTTCGCTAATATTTTCTAGTTCAACAAAATACTTTCACATAATATTAGGAAAAAATTATTTTCAATAAACATTAACGAAAAATTAACAAAAAATTATGCATAATGATGGAGAAATAGTTATTTTGTGAGTTATTTTGGTTTTTCTTGGTTTTTATAATATCGAGTTCGAGAGAGACATTTAAGGGATCTGTAAAAATCGTGATATGTTTAAGTAATGTTTTAATATGCATTTAAGTGGTGGATCAATCTTCCAAAATCTATGAACTATTAAGTATTTAGAAATTTTAATTTGGTGATGGGTTTTTTGACACTTTAATTGATAATTATTTATGTTAGCGAAATAACTTAAAATAATGTTCATTACATTTTAAATCTTATGAAAAATGAACTACATATCTCATTTGGATATATATTTTTACTTTTGATACCCCTGTATTATTGATTTTTTCCACTAGTACTATTATCTTTTTTGTTGGGAGTTGTCCCACATCATTTGTGGGAAATGCAGATTTCTACTTAATAAACAGCAAGTTAATTCCATTATTATGAGGCCTCTTGAAAGTTACGTAAAAACAAATTCGTGCGGGTTCCGTCCAAAGTCAACAATATCGTACTAATGTGGAGTTAACGGTCCATGATGACAATCTCATATGGACTCCCAGAATGGACCAAGGAAGAGATAGATGGGCTTAAGGATGAGCAGGTGGATCTTCTAGTGTTGGCCTAGGCTAGGGGGAGCCAGATAGCCATCCAGAATGGGCCAAGGAAGAGATAGATGGGCTATCCAAGGATGGGCTTAAGGATGAGCAGGTGGATCTTCTAGTGTTGGCCTAGGCTAGGGGGAGCCAGATAGCCAGATGAATTTTCAGTATGGATTAAGGGAACCAGATCACACAAAAGGCACACAGAAGGAGGTAAATTCAGGTGTCGAGCCCGATGTGTGAAGGAATATGAGGCCTTTTGGGATTACTCAAAAACAAATCCATGCGGGATCGGTCCAAAGAGGACAATATCATACTAATGTGGAGTTAAGACCTGCTGAGCATGCCCGACATTTTTTATTCTTATTTTTGGTATCCTTGTGCATTAACGTTTGTCTAAGGTTTTGATAGTAAAAGGGTGCAAAAATCAATATTACAATGATACTATTGAGAATATCCCATAAATAATTAATTAAAATATATATTATAAATATTTTTGTAAAACTATTATAAATTCATGTAACTTTTTCATTTCTATTTGTAACAGGACTAACGATGTAAATTTATATAAAAAAATTACTTAGTAATTTGACTATATTTTGTTTCAATTGATAATTTAGTTCATTTTCGGTGACCGAAAGCAAGAACTCTCAAAGGTTTTGCATAACTAGTAGCTACACATAGTGGCGTTTCTGTCTTTAAACAACTCGGAAAAGTGGTAGGCAACTTCTTTCAAGAAAAAATTAAAACCAACCTCTAAACATGTGTTTTTTTTTTTTTTGAAAATCAGAAAAGTCTTCATTAACATCTCAAAGATTCATACAAGATTGTCTCCAACAAAATCTGAGGAGGAGACACAAAAACATTGTAGCTATTCAATTCACAAGGTAACCTGGCCATACCATGGGCTACATTATTTGCTAGCTTTTTAACAAACTCTACCTTAAGATTCCTACTAATCTCCACAATCTCTCTGCACTGCTGAAAAACATGCCCAAGTTCGAGATAGTGTGCTGCAGCGTTTTTAATAGCATTCACTGTTTGCAAAGAATCTGTCTCAACTGTAATAGTTTTATTCGGAAAGGTTTGAGACCACAACAAAGCTTCCAATACCCCAATCGATTCTGCTTCAAGCACAGAGACTTTTCCTTCAAACTTCATAGTTTTTCCAGCTAGAAACTGTCCCTCATGGTCACGAGTCACCATACCAATAGAGAACTGAGTTTCTCCTTCTCGAAGAGATGCATCAACATTGATTTTCAACTCTCCTGTATCTGGAGCCTTCCACCTTGCATCATATTGCTGTCTTGCTAAACCAGACCCATTCCCCCCAGCACTACGCTTGTTTCGTATCTCACGCCATTCATGAACCTGTTTAGAACTCAGAGATACAACAGTCTCAGGAGTTATCCATATATCATCCCACACTCTTTTGTTTCGAGCAAACCAAATGCCCCACAAGACTACTGCAATCGTTATCAGTTGGTCATGAGAATCATTACTAAGTCTTTCCAACAACCAATCTGGAGCAAATTCAACATTCGCCACCTGTAGATCCAAACCAGCTGCACTCCAACATTGTTTAGCAAACTCACAATCAAGAAAAATATGCATCAAGTGCTCAATATCACCAACACACAGCAAACAACCTATTGGCACACTCACACCTTTATGTCTTAATTTGTTCCTAACAGGTATCGTATTCCCACATAAACGCCATAGAAAAATCTTAATCTTATGAGGAATTGACAGCCTCCAAATTTTCCCCCACCCACTTGACTGACTACACCAGTAACTCCAATGTTCTGAGCATGCAAATAACTATACCCCGTTTTCACACTGTACAGTCCATTTGTGGAATGAACACAGGCCAACCTGTCAACAGTACAATTTTTTGGTATACGAGTTGCTAAAATGGCAGTAACGTCACATTGAGCAAAGTTTCTGATAACCTTGTCAGTATCCCAAAGCTTTGTTCCCTGAATAAAAAACTCTCTCACCTTGTATTGGTTTACAGCAGCTGGATATTCTATATTCTCAACCCGATAATCATCCTTGCATCTCAGCCATGGATCTATGCATACATCAATCGAGTTACCATCTCCCAGAACCCATCTATAACCTCCTTTCAGGACCTCTTTTGCTTCCCAAATGCCATCCCAGATATAACTTGAGCCCCTACTTTTGCTACTCTTCATAATATGGCAGTCTGGAAAGTATCTCGCCTTGTAAACTCTTGCAACCAGAGAACTCGGTTGATTTATAAAGTTCCAAACATGCTTACCAATAAGTGCTAAGTTAAAACCATATAGGCTCCGAAAACCCATGCCTCCTTGCTTCTTATTCATACTCATTCTGTCCCATGCTAACCATCTAACACCCTTCGTATTAGCAGAATTTGAGCTCTACCAATAGGCATTCATCATTCTCTCTATCTCTTGGCACAACATCTTAGGGATTAAGAAACAGGACATACGGTACGCTGGGATTGCTTGATCTACATTCTTTATAAGGACTGCTTTGCCAGCTCTCGACAACAATTTAGTACTCCACTCCTGAATCCGCTTTGCCACTCTCTTTTAAGAAATTAAACACATCCTTTTTTGATCTACCAATTAAAGATGGTAAACCTAAATACTTGCTTTGACGAATATCATCATGAACACCAAGGATTTCTTTGAGTTCATTTTGCTTGTCCCTTCTCACATTGGAACTGAAGAAGATGCCCGACTTCTGAAACTTCACTGCTTGACCTGAACAAGCTTCATGCGTGTTCAAAATATATTTAATCGACCTTGCCTCCTCAGTGCTTGCTTTAAAAAAGCGGAAACTATCATCAACAAACAAGAGATGAGTAATAGACGGAGCAGTAGTGCTAATCTTGCTGCCATGGATAGTATTATTACGAGCAGCATCCCTCATTGAAAAAGACAGACCCTCTACGCACAACAAAAATAGATATGGGGAGATAGGGTCTCCTTGACGAATTCCCCTACTTGGCAGAATAGGGCCAATAGACGTGCCATTAAAAGAGACAGAGTAAGACACCGTAGTGACACACAGCATGATCCATTTAATCCATACTTCCGAGAACCCAATAAAACGCATCCTCTGTTGAAGGTAATCCCAATTCACGCGATCATAAGCTTTGCTTATATCGAGTTTCAAAGCCACTTCACCATCATGTCCCTGCTTCTTACGATTCATGTAATGTATCATCTCAAAGGCAACTAACACATTATCTTGAATGTTTCTACCTTGTACAAATGCTGATTGTTCCTCAGAAATAACCTCTGGAAGAATTTTCTTGAGCCGGTTAGCAAGAACTTTTGCAAGAATCTTGTATAGGACATTGCACAAAGCAATAGGCCTCAAGTCTTTTGGAGAATCCACGCTGTCTTTCTTCGGAATAAGGACTAAATTATTATCATTCAGGTCAGCTGGAAACATACAATCATCAAGCCAACTTTTGCATAAAGAAAACACCTCACGCCCAAGAATTTGCCAGAAATGCTGAAAAAAGGATGGGTTAAGGCCGTCAGGACCGAACGCCTTATCTGGATGCATTTGTTTAACAACAAGAGTGAATTCATCAAAAGAAAGCTCTACCGTTAATTCTTCATTCTGCAAATATGTTATTATACTTGCTTCAGTGCTCGAATTACCAACAGTTACGCTACTAGATCCTGCAGAAACGTTAGTAAAATACGTTTTTGATAATACTGCACATCTCATCATGATTCGAAGTGGAGTCACCTGCATCATTCTTAAGACTAGAAATAGTGTTCATTTTCTTTCTGGCAGAAGCATTCGCATGAAAGAACCTCGTATTTGAGTCACCCTCCTGAAGCCAAAAAAATTTTGCCCTCTGCTTCCAATAAGTCTCCTCGTGCAATAATAACTGGTGAAGCTTTTCCTTCTCTTCAAAATAACGTTTCACGCCTTCATCATCCACACAATTCATCAAGTTGTTAATAACCTCTTTTTGCTTTGTAACTTTCTCTCTAAATTTATGAAAAAACTGTCTCCCCACTTAGCCATAAATGATGAAACTGATATCAACTTCAATAAGAGGTGAGAAGTGGGTAAATCCTTCCAAAACTTAGTCATATCTGTGCTAAAATCTTTCTCCTTTACCCACCTATTTTCAAATCTAAACCGAAATTGCTTCTTCGAGAAAACATCCTTCATAAGCTCCAACTTTATTGGGTCATGATCCGAGGTGATAGTATGACACACAGAAAGATTACATAAAGGAAAGAGCTACCACCAATTACTTGTTGCTAAAGCTCTATCTAGTTTCTCACGGACCCAATTCGCAGTCCCTTTACTTTTCTCCCACGTGTATCTTCCCCCTGTTAAATCCATTTCTACCAGGGCACAATCCTCAATTACCCTACGAAAACCATCAAGCAACCATTGGGGATGGGGATGAGTTCTACTCTTATCCGAAGCATACAAAAGATCGTTGAAATCACCGAAAATGCACCACGGTAACTGAGACTGACCAGCTAGCTGTCGAATAAAATCCCACGACTCCCTTCTCCTCTCCCTCTCAGGAAAACCATAAAAACACGTAAGTCTCCAGACTATATTCTCCCCTTCTTTAATTTGAACATTTATATGATTCTGTGATGTGTCACAGATAGTCACATTCATACTACGTTTCCACATAATTGTTAAACCTCCCCCTCTGCCCACTCGTTCAATAGACAAATGAGAAGAAAAACCAAACTTGCTACTAAACTTTCAATCACTTTATTCTCTACCAATGTTTCAGATAAAAAAATAAAATCGGGTTTTTGAGCCTTTAACAGGTCTCGAAGAACACGAACCGACCGAGGATTCCCCAATCCACGGCAGTTCCAACTCAAGAGATTCATTGCGAACGGCTAGCTTGCATTGCAAGCTTAGCCGATACAGAGTTTGAAGGTGTTGCCAAATCCATTTCAGAAATAACAACTCCAAGTTCTTGCTGAATATTAGCTGGCCCACGAAGAATATTTCCCTCCTCAACATCCATAGATTTTTGTGAAGCTGGCCCAATTCTTTTCCTTTTACGTTCCTCCAGTTGCAGCCCATTTATGTCCTCATCCTCAGGCCCATAAAGTGGATTTGAATTCGATTTATATCCCACAAAATTAGCACTGAAATCTTTCTTTTTTGAACTATTTGTGGTATTTGCACTGATTATAATCAACTCCCTATTATCTCGCCCCTCATTAACGAAATTATCAGAATTTGAATTCAGATTTTCCTGGAATTTCGCCTTGCTGTTTTCCCTCCCAACTCTGGACTCCCAGATGTCATCGTCTTTCTCACGAAGCCACTTGCTTTTCATTGCTCCGGCCACTCTCCTCGGAGGTGCTTTAAGCCAATTCCCCCATTCCCTAGTTCCCTCTTTACCCCGTTTGTCGATGAACTTTCTGCAAAATCTCTCTGTATGAGAGACTAAACAACAAGAAAAGCAAAACTCTCCCAGCCTCTCATACTTGCAAGCTATAGTGAACTCTATTTTATCCTTCCTTGTAATTTTCTTTTTCCGCTCCAAAGGCTTTCTAACATCAATACGTATCTTTACCCTCATAAATTCTCTCCATATGGACGCATTATTCTTCTCATCGTACTGCAAAAACTCACCAAAGAAATTAACCAATTGCCTGCCTACACTTTCATTCATAAAACTTGAAGGAAGATCATAAATCTGAATCCATGCAGATAAATTCCATAACGGGACTTTAACAGGATCCTCACCATTCGGAATCAATGCCATTACTAACATAACATTTTCAAACGTCCATGGACTTCCATTAAACACCCATTGCAGATCCTCCTTATGATAAAACTGAAATAGAAAAATGCCCGATTCTAGTTCTTTAATATTGATACCCATCGTTGGTTTCCAAACATCGGCCAACTTCGATTTCATAGCTCGGACATTCAGGTTTTTCTCTGTTAAGAATCTACCCACCAAACATAACTCATATCTATTAGCTTGTTCTTCGACATCGCCTTCAAATATAAGACCCTCATTCTCCTCCTCATCTATATCCAGCCCTGCTATTTGCTCATCTATGTCCTGATATCTCGCCATCGATACACTCTCACAAAATCCTTGACTCTAGTGATTAAAGAAAGAGCGGAGAGAAAACAAAACACTCACAAAACATGGAGAGATAATTAACAACAATGTATTGTTTAGCCGGGCCTTATAATTAAATACCAAATTACAACATTACTGGTGACCATAAGAGTATTGGTTGTAAATTACCTCAACAGCTGAGTATGTAATAAAGATTAATCTATAATCAAAATTTGACTCACGTGTACCATTATCCATTAAGACATCATGTTACTATTAATTTGAAATAACATTCTAAACATGTGTTAGGGGTACAAAATTGTGTATCAAAATAGTTAAAAAAAAGAATATTTTTATTAATTGATAATATATGAATATTGAAACATATTATATTTATTAAATTATAACTAATCAAATTAATACACATATCATTTTATAAAAAAATTATGAGTAAAGTGCACTTTGTGTACGTGCAGTTAGGCTGTCAGACCACTTTGGATACTAGACTTTAGAAAGTACCACGGGTTATACTGGACTTTACTTTTTGTTACATAATGTGTATCGCCGTCAAATCTGTTTAGCTCCGTTAGAAAATGCAGGGGTAAAATCGTAAATTTATCATCATCTTCTTCATCAACACCCTTTCCACCATTAAAAATTTATTTAGAACTTGGAGCTTGTATATCTAATTCATTTCCTAACCAAATCAGCTCATTTAAATTGCATTAAGATCGTCTCTTTCTCCTCTACAATATGATATCAATTTTGAATAATAAAAATTAACTTCATTATTTGACTTCATTTTACTTGGGAGCGATGGTTTATTTGACTTCTTTAAAATGACGACTTCTTCATTGTAGATCAGGATATCGACTGTTGATCGTCTTAATATGGAAATCCGTTTTTTTTATTATCTCCACTTCTTAATTTCAGAGTTGCGGCGACGAAAAGTCCTTTAATATTTATTGGAACTGGGGAGCATATGGATGAATTTGAAGTATTTGATGTCAAACCATTTGTGAGTCGTCTTTTGGGTTTGTTTTACGTCTCCCCCTGTTCTCCATCAAAATGCTCTATTTGCAACCGCTTTTCAGTCTGAATTTGTAACAATGTAAACTCGAACTTTAATAGGCATGGGTGATTGGTCTGGGTTTATGGACAAGTTTCATGAAGTTGTTCCCATGGATCAGCAGCCTGAGCTTCTGCAAAAGCTTTCAGAAGGAAACTTTTCCATGAGGATTATGTATGAGCAATTTCAGAACATACTTAAAATGGGTCCCATTGGCCAGGTTTGCAGCTTAGTAGTATCTCCTTTTTAAAAAATCTGCAAGAGCTATTTATCTTTCAAGTGATTGTGACAAAAATACATGTATCTGGTGTTCACTTGTTATATACTTGCATGGTGCTCAAATCCTCTCTCTGATTCACTTTTCCCCTTCCTTTTCTGACTTATCCTAATGATGCTTTCACAGTAGACGACCCTGATGGTGAAGGTAGAACGCATAAGTCATCCGAAGCTGAACCTATCAAGACTCCTAACGAACACGAGGATGAGTAGTGTCCTCTTAATGCTTTAGTCTTAAACTTTGTTTCTTTGTACTTTGAATGTTTCATCAAACTTTGTTGCCATTGTGAGCTTTGAACTTGTGTCAGTTTGATATGGTTTTATAAATAAATTTTTAACGGTGGAAAGGGTGTTGATGAAGAAGATGATGATAAAAAGACGATTTTACCCCTGGAATTTCTAACGTAGCTAAACAGATTTGACGACGATACACATTATGTAACGAAAAGTAAAGTACAGTATAGCCCGTGGTACTTTCTAAAGTCCAGTATCCAAAGTGGTATGACAGCCTAACTGCACGTACACAAAGTGCACTTTACTCAAAAATTATACCAAATTTGCTACTTTTAGTATTTTCTTAAGATAACTTGTTTGTGAGTTGTAACTGTAAATAAATGAATTTGATACAAGTATGTTACATTTCCTCTTATGAACGTGATAAAAACACTTGTGCAATCGTCTATCGGATTATGTATCCAATCACAGACAAATATATGCATCCTAACACAATAGAGATTTTTAACACAAGAACATCAAGATCATTGTCGTAATATACGTATCATAATGCTTAGACCGGCATCACTTAGAACATCAAGATCACTGTCGTAATATACATATCATAATGCTTAGACCGGCATCACATCGAGTGATCTTGACAAGGAAGTTGCTGATGCGCTCAGATCCATCTTTGATCTCTGCAATGGTGCAAGAATTCAAGATTTATATGTAATAGTACACTTTTTTACAAGTATTAGAAAATATTACTTATAAGATTCGGTTTCGAGAAAGGTGCTAACTGGATTTTATATTATATTCTAACAATGAATTAAGTATATTTTTTGATCATGCGTTCGTTTTAAATTGTGATGTGCTTAAACATAAAAATGTTATATCAAAATTACCTTTTCTGCAATAGTATTTTTCCAGGCTTTATCCATTTCATCAAAAACAACATCAATAGTAGGTCGACCTTTGCTTGATCTAGCAACACACAGCACTGCAACTTGTAAAATTGATTCGTAATCCACACTGTTCAGATTCCCGTGTAGCCTAGGGTCTTTGATCTCAGATAATGGCCGTTTCCCCATACTCACATCCTTCGCCTGCACAAACACATCATTAATGTTGCTCCCACATCAACAGGATTTGGAAAAGTCTCTCCTATTACGCAAAGAATGTTTCCAGGGCTTCCAAACTGCGACTTAATGGATAACCGATAACAAATATACACTTGACCATCATGCCAAAACAACCTTCTAATCAAATCCTTAAGCATTTACTCGAAAGTTTTATGTTTAAATAGCCAACATTCTAGTATGCAAACAATTCTTCAGCATTTAAGCAGACTGTGAATATTCACGGATTTGTTTGCTAATTATTCAGGAACTTTCTTATTAACGGTGTATAAAATATCTTTGTAAAAATGATTGAAGTACCTTTCTTGTAAGTTGGTCTCTGGCATCAAGATCAAGCTCGATAACCTTTTGTCCAGAGAGAAGTTGAAGGGCTACTATGCCAAAACTATAGATATCACTAGCACAAGTTAATTTGGCATTGCTCATGTACTCAGGGTCCATATATCCTATGGTTCCTCTTACATCTGTAAATACTTTGCTTTCCTCCATGCCCAACATTTTTGCCAACCCAAAATCAGAGAGTTTTGGTTCCAAGTTTTCGGTCAGTAGGATGTTTGTCAGCTGTAACGACAAATGGCATTCTTTATAATTTATTCTGGCATTTTAAGCACGTATATGTAAAAACTGACAAATAATTTGTATACCTTGATATCTCTATGAACAATGCATCCATCAATATAATGATGAAGATATCTTAGTCCAAGTGAACAATCCCGCAAGATTTTCACTCTTCTTTCCCATGTCAGAAATGTATCTTTCCCTGAAAAAGAAGTTAATCAGCAAACAAATTTAATCACAAAACAAAAATTCATCCACAAGCAGAATAGCTGACTTACTAAGAAGGTGTTGAGCCAAATTTCCATTTGAACAATATTCATAGACTAAGTACTGTTCTCCATCCTCAGTGCAGCAACCAAAAAGGCAAACAAGATTTGGATGTCGAACTCTTGAAAGACCTTCTACTTCTCGCGTAAACGTATCTGAATTGTTGCTCTTGTATATATGCTTGATGGCCACAACCTGTCCACTTGGTAAAACCCCCTTATAAACTGTTCCAGCACTTCCTCGGCCTAAGCATTTCCTTTCATTGCCAAAGTTGATTGCGTTCTCAATCTCTGCCTTAGAAAATCTGTAGAGTCCGGACCACGTTGCAATCTCCTTGGCTTTCACATGTTTGTAATCCTTTTTATTGTTCTTGATTACGTGTTTAATCAGCATGACAACCAAAATAAGAACAATGGTTGCTATGAAAAGAGCTAAGAGAGCTTTCACCAGAGAAACTGAGGCACACATAAAATTTATTAGGAAGTGTGTAAAGTAATAACTAAACATGACCATGTAAACGTGCTAAACTGAGAATTATACAAGATTCAGTAGATAATCTCTCACTCCAAACTGAAGTATGGTATTTAATAAATATGTATACACATAGTTGGACTTACATTTGAGTTTAACATAGCCTGGATCTGTGGAAACACAAATTAAACTCGAGTCAATATTTGTTGCAACCATGTACAAACTTGATTCATAACTCAATGGCTTGAAAGATTAAATATGTTCAAGTGATCTTACCATACACATCAAGAGCAGATACGCATCTAAATAGATCATCGACATACGAGGGATTACTTATTCTTTGTGCTGCAATGGCAATAACAATCGCCACACCACATGTAGCTTCCTCTGTATCATTTCCGAGTACATTCAAATCATTCAGAAATTGAATTTTGTTTCTTTGTATAGCATCTTTGCACGTTCTGCAATCACTATCGAATGAATATCCGAACTGAGAACAGCTTGCTGAAGCATTGTGAAAGAAATCCTGATTTGTTATATAGGATAATGATTTTGCTGAACATTTGCTGCTGTTAATGTATAGATTTTCGAAGCCACAAGATTTTATAGAGACAGAGGATTGTCTTAAGAATGGACCGCTGCAATTTGCCCATTCCTCGTTTTGAATGAAGACACTGTCAGCATTTTTAGCGAGGGTCGCTTGTAAGGCCAATGCCTTTCCAAAAACGGTCAGTGCATTTCTACAACAAAGACTAGTTTTGATGCTTTTCCACTCATCGATTTCCCTTGGTTTGTTTATGCATTCGCCTTGTGGCTGATATGGAGATGAGGTTAAATTTAGCACACATGCTGCATGTAGTCATCAGACATGCAATTAGATTAGCAAGAAAACCGAATGTCTGTCCATACAAAAATAATTTATGTACTATGCATGGATGTAAGTTGTAAACTAAATCAAAAGCTAGGCATAATCCATAGCAATTTAGAAGGTATCAGTAACTTATTTTGCAAGGTCATTCCTCTACTCGAATAAGTTAGGAATTTGGATCGAAGGTCCTGAGGTCCAGGCGTCCAGCTAAATCTGTTTTTGAATCAATGACCTTAGGTAAGCTCTCTGAACTCTGGAGTCTGGGTTTTATAACTTGCAAGACTATAATAATTATCCTTATACATCAAACCTTCTATTTCTTACAATAATCAAATCAAATAATTTGGGGAGCGCGATGAGATGGCTCAAGTGGTAGGAGCTTAGCTCATGTCGTCCCAGTTTCTAGGTCAGGGTGTTAAGACATGTAGAGCGCATGTTACTCATTGCCTATCTCCTGTTACTCAATTAATCATAAGCATCAGAAGGAGATTAGACTCGTTTTCGTAATAATCATTAAGCATTGAAAATACTCAGCTAGTAAAGAACTACCCTTGTCCTAACATCTTAAGAAGTATTCACAGAGACACAGAGTTGGTAACTTAACATTTAAAACAATCTCTTTCAACCAGACTGAACCATAAGCTTCAACTTCAACTGAACCAACTTTTTTAATCCCCAAAAAGAAAAATCTTTCGAGTAAGGAAACGCATTAACACGAAAGTATAATCTACATATGCATCGTGAGAAGAACCATTTGGAGCTTTCACAAAAATTCAAAAAATAATCATCTAAGCGCAAACTCTTAAGACAACTAGAACAATAAGCTACCTGAATAATAATCTCGGGATTATAATCCTCCGTAACAAACATAGAGTAAGAGATTTAGTTTATTACCTTCGTCTTCAGGTGAAGGGAGAGGGTCAGCTCCACAACAGACGACGGAGGCAGCAACGACAAATAGTAACATCCCATGGCACACAAACAAGTCCTTGTACCTTCTTCTCATCTTCTTGTGATGATCAACAAATCATTTGAACTACTTTAATCTCATGCATGGTCTTCAATCTAGCTAACTAATAAGGAGATTAATGCGTTAACACCAAATTAGTTTAAGGAAGTTTCCTTCAAGTAATGGACGTGAAAATTTATACAGGTTTACGTCCTTATTTCGATGGGAAAAAAGATTATAAATTCGGATATTCTTGTTTTATGCTGTTTTTCTTAGCGACATTTACACTTCCTACATTGATATAATCAATTTGCTTAATATTTCTGTAGATTTATGTATAGTTTAATTGTTTGCATTGTAGAATCTACTTTTGTTTACAGAAAACAAGAAAAATGAGACAAAGAACTGGAAATAGTTTGATGGTTTCAAGAATTGTACCGTACTGCAGGATTTGGAATATACAAAATTTTAGAAACAATGATAAAAAAATAGAAACACTAGTTTTTATTTCAATGTATCATAGTTTATAATTATTTTTTAAAAATATTTCAGGTTCGAATTCTTTTAATCGCTCTGAGTTTAAATGATTGAGAAATGTGGATTTCCGCGGCATTAGCTTCGATTTTTCTTTCTCTCTTTATATTTTTTGCATCGTTGTGTTACATTCTTTATATTTTTTGCATCGTTGTGTCACACACTAATGTTTATATAGAACATATTTCATTCCGTAAATGTGAAACGTTCAATATATTTTGTATTTTTATTAAGGGGTTTTAAGGTAGAACTTATTAGCTTGTTAAGAAAGCACCCTTCTCTTCGGATTCCTGGATCCGCCACCCTGCCCTGCCTTGTTAAAACAAGTTAGGCCAGACTCATCACACTTCATCTTGGAGGTACTTTGGCTGGAAATCGAGAGCTAGTGAAATGGAGTATACCAAGTAACTGAATTATAACTTGTGGAAGGTGCAGGGTGAATTTGATTGATGAAGCTAATGGAGTATGGAGGTGAGCTGGTAACCCACCTTGCAGGATAGGGGGTGAGCAAAATCGAACCGAAACTGAAAATTTAAACTGAACTGCATAATGGGTTGGGATTAAAAAATTTCAAACCAATTGGGTTACTAAAATGTTCTCAATAATCTACTTTTTCCACTGAAACTGGAAAGCGAATTAAAATTATTCAACTCAAAAAATATTTGAGTAAATTCACTACTATTTTGCTTGATCGCTGCAAATTAATGTCAATCCTAATGACCTAATCCATGATTGTAAATGGCCAGAAGGCGGTACAAATTACAAAGAGAAGGGGGTAATCGTATAGCCTGAGCTAGGACCTCATCGACCAATCGCCATTATAATTTTCTAATACAAAGATTGCTGTCGAAAGTTTTTCAACACAAATTAGTCTTGCACCGGTGGTACGTCTAGTGTGCTTGACAATGTTGGTGTCGCTGATGAACTGGAGCCCATTTTGCCACCCTGTATTGGAAAAGATTTAGCCCTTCAGTAAAAATAATGGAACCCTATTTATAATTAAAACCTGAGTATGATCACCTTTCGGAGCATAGTTTTTTTCCCAGCTTTATCCATTTCAGAAAAAACTAAATCAATACTAGGTCGAGCTATGCTTGATCTAGCTACACAACAAACTGCAGCTTCTAATATTGATTCAAAGCCGGCAAGAATTAGATTCTCATTCAGCCTGTGATCGATAAAATCTGATAACTAATATGGTCTGAGGTCCGAAATAAGACGAGGTTGGTTTAATTCGAAAGCAATCAGGCATTTTGAGGAAGGGAGGAAGGAACATTTTAGTTAACTATGTTAATTTATTTGAACTGAAATGTATACCTTTGTCGTAAGTTGGTCTCTTGCATCAAGATCCAACTTGATCACTTTCTGTGCAGAAAGAAGCTGGAGAATTACAATGCCGAAACTATAAATATCACTAGAACGGGTTAATTTTGAAGTGCTCATGTATTCAGGATCCATGTAGCCCACTGTTCCCCTCACATCTGTAAATACTCTGCTCTCCTTCATTCCCAACATTCGCGCAATTCTAAAATCAGAAAGCTTTGGTTCCCAGTTTTCAGTCAATAAGATGTTTGTCAGCTGTATCCAGAAGTGACATTCTAATTATTTATAACTAAACAGGATTAAACTCAAGGACTGCACAGAGTTGGGCTTACCTTTTAGTTTGATATAACCTTGATCTGTGGAAGCATAAATTGAACACAAGTCAAAATTGTCGAATACTTGTGTTGGAATGTCTTGACTACTGTTACTCCGGCGGCCTTGACTACTGTTCCTCCGGCGGCTACTATTCCTCCGGCGGCCACCAACCACACCTACCACCACCTACCCCTTAGATTTTGTCTATAAATAAGAAATGCATGTAAGCATTTGAAATCATCTGAGGCATCTGAAAATCTTTGTAAATCTGTTTATCCTCAAGATCAATAAACTATTTCTCTTCTGCATATAATCTTTCTTGCTTCCGTTATAACAAACTGGTATCAGAGCTTTGGTTGAAGCTGCTGCAAAATTCTCGCCGGAATTTTTTTAAGCTCGCCGGGTTTTTCGCCGGAGTTACTGTTCATTGCCAGAGAAGACGACACTGTTCATGCGGAGTTACTGTTCATCGCCGGAGAAGACGACACTGTTCATCATCGGAGAAGACGACACTGTTCATACGGGACTATTCATACGGTACTATTCATACGGCACTGTTCATACGGCACTGTTCACGGTACTGTTCATAGGTACTGTTCACGGGTACTGTTCACAGGCACTGTTCACGTGTACTGTTCACAGGCACTATTCACGGGCACTGTTCACATATACGGTTCTGGGAGAAAGATGTCTGGTGGTATTAACGTTAAGGTCGACAAATTTACTGGGAGGAATAGTTTCAGTCTGTGGCAAATCAAGATGCGTGCCTTGTTAAAGCAACAGGGGCTCTGGGCGCCGTTGAACACAAAAACGGCTGCTTCTGGAAGCGCTGAGATGGCCAGTCTAGAAGAAAAGGCACACTCAACAATTTTGTTGTGCCTTGCAGATGATATTATTACTGAAATCGCGGAGGAGGATACCGCGTCTGGTCTGTGGTTGAAGCTTGAAAGTCTCTACATGACGAAGTCTTTAACAAACAAGTTGTTGCTGAAGCAACGTCTGTTTAGTCTGCGAATGCAGGAAGGTATGCCTCTTCGAGATCACTTAGATTAATTAAACACAATTTTATTAGAATTGCGTAATATTGATGTTAAAGTTGAAGATGAGGATGCTGCTTTGATTCTGTTAGTTTCTTTACCATTATCGTACGAGAACTTTGTGCAATCGTTTATTGTTGGTAAAGATACTATTTCTCTAGAGGAGGTTAGATCTGCTCTTCATTCTAGAGAGCTGCGCCATAAGGCGGCTGGTACAGGTACAGATAATCATGCTACTGGGTTGGTAGCTAGCTGGAGTAATGGACATGGAAAGTCGGGGAAGAAATCAGTTCCTAAGGGTCCAAAACCTAATGATATCTGTAATTACTGTAAAGAGAAGGGACACTGGAAATCTGATTGTCCCAAGAAAAAGAAGCAAAAGGATAATTTGACAGATACTGCTGCTGTAGCTGATGCTACTTCTGAAGAAGATTTTGCTCTAGTTGCTGTTAAGGACACGCATCACTCTGATGTGTGGATTCTTGATTCTGGAGCGTCTTATCATATATGTCCGCGCATGGAGTGGTTTACAACCTACGAGCAAGTAGACGGTGGCAAGATTTCTATGGCTAACAGTTTTACTTGTGAGACGGTTGGAATAGGCTCGATTAAAATTCGGACACATGATGGTAAATTCTGCACATTGAATGATGTTAGGCATGTTCCACTTATGACAAAGAATCTGATATCTTTGAGTATGTTAGACAGCAAGGGTTTCAGTTTTCAAGGTGAAGGTGGAGTTTTACATGTCCACAAGGGTTCTAATGTGGTTCTGAAAGGTGTTAAACGTGGTACCTTGTATCTTCTTCAAGGTTCTACGTTAACAGGTACTGTTGCTGTCGCGTCCTCGAAAAAGATTAAGAGGTTGCGAGCTGATACATTATCAGGTTCTGTTGCTGTCGCGTCCTCGGAGAAGATTAAGAGGCTGCGAACTGATAATGGTCTGGAATTTTGCTCATCTGAGTTTGATGAGTTCTGTAAGCATGTAGGGATTTCTAGGCATCATACAGTCAGGGATACACCACAGCAGAATGGTGTAGCAGAGCGTATGAATCAGACACTTCTGGAGAGAGCTAGTTGCATGCTCTCTAATGCTGGACTAACTAGAAGATTCTTGGCGGAAGCAGTTAGTACATCAGGTTATCTGATAAATCGTGGATCTACGATTGTTTCTGAAAGTGGTGGTGTTGAGAAACAGGTGGAGCAGGAAGTCACTCAAGATGAGAGTGAACCACAACAAGAAGTTCAACAACCACAGTCAGAATCAGAATCATCAGTACCAGTAGTAAATCGACACAGTTTGGTCAGACACACTTCCATCAGGGTGCTACTAGCGATAGTTGCACATCAGAATCTGGAGTGTAAACAACTCGATGTGAAGACAGCTTTTCTGCATTGGCAAGCTGTGAAGAGGATTTTTCGGTACTTAAAAGGTACATCTGATGTTGGTCTCATTTATGGAGGTGATACTGAGTGTTTGGTGATAGGGTTTTCAGACTTTGATTATGCTGGAGATGTTGACAGTAGAATATCTATGACTGGTCATGCTTTCACTCTGGGTGGTTCGATTGTCAGTTGGAAAGCTACTCTGCAACCTACAGTGACTTTGTCTACTACAGAAGCAGAGTACATGGCATTGACAGAAGCCGCAAAAGAAGGAATCTGGTTGAAAGGATTGGTCAGCGATCTTGGTCTACATCATGATCAAGCTACGGTATTTTGTGACAGTCTCAGTGCAATCTGTTTAGCAAAGGATCAAGTCAATCATGAGCGGACTAAGCACATAAATGTGAGATATCATTTTCTAAGAAGTGAGACGAGAATTAAGGTGAGAAAAGTGGGTACTGCTGATAACCCAGCTGATATGCTCACCAAGTCGGTTCCACATAGCAAGTTTCAACATTGTTTGGACTTGTTAAATGTACGGAGTTGTTGATTGCCCTTTTAGGGCAAAATCTGAGGCAGAAGAGTTTTATCTGGTACATCTGGCATTATTATGATGCATCTGGTACATCTGTTATCTGTTTTTGTGAGAGGATTCAAGTCAAGGTGGAGATCTGTTATCTGGTACATCTGGCATTATTATGATGCATCTGGTACATCTGTTATCTGTTTTTGTGAGAGGATTCAAGTCAAGGTGGAGATCTGTTATCTGGTACATCTGGCATTATTATGATGCGTTTGGTACATCTGTTATCTGTTATTTGTGAGTATTCAAGTCAAGGTGGAGATTTGTTGGAATGTCTTGACTACTGTTACTCCGGCGGCCTTGACTACTGTTCCTCCGGCGGCTACTATTCCTCCGGCGGCCACCAACCACACCTACCACCACCTACCCCTTAGATTTTGTCTATAAATAAGAAATGCATGTAAGCATTTGAAATCATCTGAGGCATCTGAAAATCTTTGTAAATCTGTTTATCCTCAAGATCAATAAACTATTTCTCTTCTGCATATAATCTTTCTTGCTTCCGTTATAACAACTTGCTCAAACATGTCTTTTAAATCTTATGGTTTAATAATCAGATGACATACGTGATCAACCTTAATTATTGACTTGGTTAAACTGATCTTACCATACACATCTAGAGCAGACATACATCTATAGAGGTCATCAACTTGTTGTAAAGAATGATTTATACGTTGTGTTATAACGGAAGCAAGAAAGATGATAAACAGAAGAGAAATAATTTATATTGATCTTGAGGATTTTCAGATTACAGATTTCAGATGCTCAGATCTCTCAGATAATTTACAAGAGAAATATGGATGTCTATTTATAGACTAAATCTAAGGGGTTAGGTGTGGTTGGTGGCCGCCGGAGGAACAGTAGCCGGCGGCGGCCGCCGCAGTCAAATCTGGCGGCTACCTAATTCAAGTCATACTAACAAATCTCCACCTTAACTTAATCCTCTCACAGAAAACAGATAACAGATGTACCAGATGCATCATAATAATGCCAGATGTACCATAAAAAACTCTTCACCTTGACTTGAATCCTCTCACAAATAACAGATAACAGATGTACCAGACGCATCATAATAATGCCAGATGTACCGGATGCACCATAATAATGCCAGATGTACCAGAAAAAAAACTCTTCTGCCTCAGATTTTGCCCTAAAAAAGGGCAATCAACAACTCCGAACATTTAGCAAGTCCAAACAATGTTGAAACTTGCTATGTGGAACCGGATTGGTGAGCATATCAGCTGGGTTATCAGCAGTACCCACTTTGCTCACCACAATTCTCTTGGGAGGCACCCCATAATTAGCTCTCCTTGATCTATCAAGAGCCAAACTGTGCTGATTCGCTACTGAAACTGATGATTTTGATTCTGACTGTGGTTGTTGAACTTCTTGTTGTGGTTCACTCTCATCTTGAGTGACTTCCTGCTCCACGTGTTTTTCAACACCACCACTTTCTGAAACAATCGTAGATCCACGATTTATCAGATAACCTGATGTACTAACTGCTTCCGCCCAGAATCTTCTAGTTAGTCCAGCATTAGAGAACATGCACCTAGCTCTCTCCAAAATTGTCTGATTCATACGCTCTGCTACACCATTCTGCTGCGGTGTATCCCTGACTGTATGATGCCTAGAAATCCCTTCTCTCTCCAGAAGTGTCTGATTCATACGCTCTGCTACACCATTCTGCTGCGGTGTATCCCTGACTGTATGATGCCTAGAAATCCCTTCTCTCTCCAGAAATGTCTGATTCATACGATCTGTTACACCATTCTGCTGCGGTGTATCCCTGACTGTATGATGCCTAGAAATCCCTTCTCTCTCCAGAAGTGTCTGATTCATACGCTCTGCTACACCATTCTGCTGCGGTGTATCCCTGAATGTATGATGCCTAGAAATCCCTTCTCTCTCCAGAAGTGTCTGATTCATACGATCTGCTACACCATTCGGCTGCGGTGTATCCCTGACTGTATGATGCCTAGAAATCCCTTCATTCTTACAGAACTCATCAAACTCAGATGAGCAAAATTCCAGACCATTATCAGTTCGCAGCCTCTTAATCTTCTTCGAGGACGCGACAGCAACAGAACCTGATAACGTAGAACCTTGAAGAAGATACAAGGTACCACGTTTAACACCTTTCAGAATCACATTAGAATCCTTGTAGACATGTAGAACTCCACCTTCACCTTGAAAACTGAAACCCTTGTTGTCTAACATACTAAAAGATATCAGATTCTTTGTCATAAGTGGAACATGCCTAACATCATTCAATGTGCAGAATTTACCATCATGTGTCCGAATTTTAATCGAGCTTATTCCAACCGTCTCACAAGCAAAACTGTTAGCCATAGAAATCTTGCCACCGTCTACTTGCTCGTAGGTTGTAAACCACTCCCTGCGCGGACATATATGATAAGACGCTCCACTATCAAGAATCCACACATCAGAGTGATGCGTGTCCTTGACAGCAACTAGAGCAATATCTTCTTCAGAAGTAGCATCAGCTACAGCAGCAGTATCTGTCAAATTATCCTGTTGCTTCTTTTTCTTGGGACAGTCAGATTTCCAGTGTCCCTTCTCTTTACAGTAATTGCAGACATCATTATGTTTTGGACCCTTAGGAACTGATTTCTTCCCCGACTTTCCATGTCCATTACTCCCACTGGCTATTAATCCAGCAGCCTGACTATCTGCAGGGTGAAGTCAGTTAATACCCATTTTTTAGGTTGTGATAATGAAAATACCAATTGGCGGTGTTGTGTGTAAAAAATACCGGATCAAATACGCATTTAACAGTTGGGTAATCAATTTATATAAGATACGCATTTATCAAAGGAGTAACAGACCCCTGTTACCCATTTGTCAAATGGGTAATAGAGCTGTTACCCATTTGGCAAATGGGTAACAGGGGTTTGTTACCCCATTGATAAATGCGTAACACTCTTACAGGTTCAGTATTATTTATGTTACCCAATTATCAAATGCGTATTAGTTGTTACCCAATCATCAAATGCGTATTGAAATCGTTATTTTTAACAACCGTTCCCGAAAAATGTTATTTTCATCATTTTTATCCAAAAAACTGTTATTTTTAACATTCTTTCCTATTTGCACCTGTACCAGCCGCCTTATGGCGCAACTCTCTAGAATGAAGAGCAAATCTAACCTCCTCTAGAGAAATAGTATCTTTACCAACAATAAACGATTGCACAAAGTTCTCGTACGATAATGGTAAAGAAACTAACAGAATCAAAGCAGCATCCTCATCTTCAACTTTAACATCAATATTACGCAATTCTAATAAAATTGTGTTTAATTGATCTAAGTGATCTCGAAGAGGCATACCTTCCTGCATTCGCAGACTAAACAGACGTTGCTTCAGCAACAACTTGTTTGTTAAAGACTTCGTCATGTAGAGACTTTCAAGCTTCAACCACAGACCAGACGCGGTATCCTCCTCCGCGATTTCAGTAATAATATCATCTACAAGACACAACAGAATTGTTGAATGTGCCTTTTCTTCCAGAATGACCATCTCAGTGCTTGTAGAAGTAGCCGTTTTTGTGTTCAACGGCGCCCAGAGCCCCTATTGTTTTAACAGGGCACGCATCTTGATTTGCCACAGACTGAAACTATTTCTCCCAGTAAATTTGTCGACCTTAACGCTAATACCACCAGACATCTTTCTCCCAGAACCGTATATGTGAACAGTGCCCGTGAAGAGTGCCCGTGAAAAGTACATGTAAATAGTACTTGTGAACAGTACCGTGAACAGTGCCGTATGAACAGTACCGTATGAATAGTACCGTATGAACAGTACCGTATGAACAGTGTCGTCTTCTCCGATAATGAAACAGTGTCGCCTTCTCCGGTGATGAACAGTAACTCCGCCTGAACAGTGTCGTTTTCTCCGGCGATGAACACTAACTCCGACAAACTTAAAAAATTCTAGCGAAAAATTTTACAGCAGTTTCAACCAAAAGCTCTGATACCAGTTTGTTATAACGGAAGCAAGAAAGATGATAAACAGAAGAGAAATAATTTATATTGATCTTGAGGATTTTCAGATTACAGATTTCAGATGCTCAGATCTCTCAGATAATTTACAAGAGAAATATGGATGTCTATTTATAGACTAAATCTAAGGGGTTAGGTGTGGTTGGTGGCCGCCGGAGAAACAGCCGCCGCACTCAAATCCGGCGGCTACCTAATTCAAGTCATACTAACACGTTGGGCAGCGGTTGCAGTAACAATTGCAACACCACATATAGCTTTCTCTGTATTGTTCCCGACCACATCCAACTTTTTCACAAGACGATCTATAACGGATGATATTGCAGTTGTGCATCTTGCACAATCGGTGTTGAATGAATATCCAAAGTTCATACATTTATAAGCAGCATCACGAAAAAAATTATCATTCGTTATATCAGATAATGATAGTTTAGAACATTTGCTACTCCCATAGAATAGGTTTCCGAAGCCACAAGATTTAATAGAAACAGAGGATTGTCTTAAGAATGGACCACTGCAATTTCGCCATTGCTCATCTTGAATGAAGATATTTTGTGCATTTTTATCAAGGATCGCTTGTAAGGCGAATGACTTTCCCAGGACAGCTAGTGCATTTCCATTTTCGACAGCATATTGTAGTAGGAAAGCTGTTCCATTGAATGATCTGCCTTGGCTTGTCAATGCATTCACCTTGTGGTTGGTATGGAAATAAGGTTAATTTCAGCACACAGGCTGCATGTATTAAAAATTGGAAATAAGCCGCTTTTAAGTTGGAAACTACACATATGTTTTTCGACTTATAAGTTACTTATACGAAATGTCAAACGAGATCAATAAGAGTGGTCGGAAAAATACAATGCATCATTGATACGAAAAATTAACAATTTATCGCAATAAGAAATGTACTTAACCAGTGTCTTCAGGTGAAGGAGCTTGGAAATCAGCCATAGAAAAACTGAACAAGGAGCCAGCAATAGACGATAACAGGAGGCAAATGCAGATACACAAACCATTGTGCTCATTTTTCATCTTGTGAAAATGATCATTATTTTACAAAATACAGTATAATATTACTATTTATACTTAGCAAGTTAGTGACATGTCACTGTATGTTTACCATAAAGTTACAAATGAGGCATCCTAATTTAGATCGATACAATGATTAATTTTTATGATGTTCTTGTTTTAAGTTCTTTCTTCCTGCTTAGCAATTATCGATGCATAGATTTAATATTCATTTTAAATTTTAAATATTTAATAAAGTTAAAATTAATAAAGTTTCAAATTTACAACCTCATACTTTAACAAATGACATGAAAATCAACTAACCAACCAAATGTACCATCATTATCCTATATATCCTAGGGACTAAGAACGATATGATTTAAAAACAAACCTCTTTCAATGAGAGTCGACTGATTCCCTTCCCCTCTCCCTCTTCCCTCGCCGCCCCCCTCTCTCCTCTTTCCTCTTTCCTCTTTCCTCCCTCATCCCTCTTTTTCTTCCGTCCCTTTCTTCATATCTCCGCCCTCCCCCCAACCATCCTCCTATTCCGATTCCTCCTTCCATTTCTAGTTCTTGATTTCAATAAAATCGAGATCCAATCTTTTTTGGGTGAGATCTATTTTGCCGTACCCATCTTTTTGGGTTGTTTGTTGTCCCCAATTGTTTGGGGTTTATGTTTGGTTGTGTTTTATTTTGGGTTGTTTGGTTGCGTTCTCCACTGAAATTGGTTTATTTGGCATTTTGGGAAATCTTGAAAGCTTGCATCGATGCTACTTGCAGCATGTCTATAGCTGATTTTTGGCATGTAGATAGCTGGGGTATCGGCAGATCTATAGCTGTTTTACGGCAGGTAGATAGCTGGAGTATTCTTGAAATGGTAGTGGAATTCACAAAAGCTCACCTTTCACAATTAAAATTTGTTCTGGTTTCGGGAATTTATGCTTCCCCAACTTCAGTTAAAGGTTTGGAACA
Source organism: Saposhnikovia divaricata (assembly GCA_036435485.1). Classification (NCBI taxonomy): domain Eukaryota; kingdom Viridiplantae; phylum Streptophyta; class Magnoliopsida; order Apiales; family Apiaceae; genus Saposhnikovia; species Saposhnikovia divaricata. Next base: position 215,382,918 of record CM071599.1, read on the forward strand.
TTGGGCTTGCATTTATGTGAGGGTCAATTGTGCTACTACGGATTTCAGGGCTGATACTAGTAAGATTGATCGGGATACCATTGTAACTTTTTTTAGTTTCAAGAATCTATGGATTCAGTTTGTTATGCAGTCTGGAAACAATGCGGCTATTTACTTAGCTCGTTTTATTGTTTATCAACCTGATTGCATTGTCAGTTGGGGGTTTGTCCCGGCTAGACTTGTTTAATTCAATGGAATGAACTTACATTTTGTCAAAAAAAAGAACGATATGATTTACGCAATTTTACCTTCATCCGAAAGAATAAAAATATTATTTTAGAAACACCCTCTACTTATGTGTACTTATGTGTAAAATAAATATAATACAATATTCAATATTCAATATGCAATACCAAAAAGTGACGGTTATAAATCATTTCTATTTTCAATACCAAAAAGTGACGGTTATAAATCATTTCTATTTTCGATTATATGCACCTTTAGATATCACGAACTTAATCTTAAAGTTTTGCACAAAATTTTTATCCTAAAATTCAATGCATTCCTGGCAAAAAGTCATAGAAAACACATCCTATCTTGTCCTATCTACTAAAATATGTAAGCATGAATAAAAAAAATTGAGATTAAAAACAATCCATTTTCAGAACCTTTCATTTTTTTATGTAATCAAGTTTAATTTGATTAGCCCAAAGTTCTAGCCTAATCGGGCCTTAATTGATTAATCATACCTGAAAGCCAAATTATAATCCTTCCTTTATATATATTACTAGTCGACTAAACCGCGCTTCGCGGCGGCCTTATAAATTTTTTTTTTCAAAATTTTAAATAAAGTTCATTTAAGCAAAAAAACCACAAAAATATTTTTATAATATCAATATAAATTGGTGAACACAATATTGTATAAATTAAATATACATAGATGATAACATAAATTATTCATATATTTTTCTATTCCGATTTTGTCCTACAATTTTTTAGGCCGACACCCGTTGTATATATTATAAAAATACTAAGCATACACAATAATAAAAATTTAAATACTAAAATGCTCTTTGACTTTGATTTACCGATTTTGCCTCACAATTCTTTTTTAAAATTTCAAATATATCTAAAATATTGGTGAACGCAATATTGTATAAATTAAATATACATAGATATACTAAGCATACACAATAATAAAAATTTAAATATTAAAATGCTCTTTGACTTTGATTTATCGATTTTGCCTCACAATTTTTAGGTCGATGCCCGTTGTATATATTTTAAAAATACTAAGTATATACAAAAATAAAAATTTAAATATTAAAATCCTTTTTTACTTTAATTTCAGTTTAAAATACATAAAAAAGCTATAAAAGAATCAATGCAATTAGAATTTGAAAGTGCAAAATCATAATAAAGTATGATGCTAACAGTGTTTAAAGAAAAATACACATATAATAACAACTTTTTTGGTGCTTGTATCACCAAAACTCTTTCCACAAACGTATACATATAAATCAAATTTATGATCAAAATAGTCAAAGAAACGAAGCGTGATTAAAAGGAAAGACAAAAAGCAAACATAAAATTTTACAAATATCAATTGATCATGATCACCTAGCACGATCTCTCTTCTCTTTCTACGTGAAGGAGGATATGGTGAAAACTGTATAGTTTAAATATATAATTCAAATGCATAAATAAAATTATATAAGTAGTTTTTTACAGAAATTCAAACCAAAACTTTTGTCATAACAATATATAAAAAATTGACTAGCTTATAACCCGTGCGAAGCACGGGTTTCTTTTGATAGGTTATAAAATTTATTTAACATTATAATTATGTTTTTATATAATCCTTATTTTTAATAATTTTTTAATTTTAATTTAATATAAATTTATATAATGATATGCATGGTTTGAAATTTATTTTGTAAAATTTTAAATTAAAAATGTCGTTGACGGGTTCTAACTTTGAATTTTTAGTAAATTAATTTAATCATATAATATATCTTATTATTAGATCTAACGATTCTTATTTATTACTAAAAATAATGATTTGAATATATGGTGAGATATTTTTGGGTGTATATTAGTTATCGCAAGATTAATTTTAAATTAAAAAGTAACTTGTTTTAATTACAAAAATTACTACTAAAAATAATTACGGAAAGATATGGTGTGATATTTTGGATATATATTAATTATTGTAATATTAGTTTTAAATTAAATGGTAAAGTGTTTCAATTAGAAGTAAATTCTTTAGAAAAATGGGTAATTGAGTTGTTGGAGTTGAAAAAAAAGTCCAAGTAGAAGCTCAATATGGATAAAGGAATTTTAATCTGAATATAATTACGTTAACCTTAGTAATTAACTTTTTGAGTTATTTTTTATAATTTAATTATATGTGCGCAGTGTTCATGAAGGCAACGGAGGTTTTAAGTTTAGCTGTATTAGTAATGGTGTAAATATAAAATACTATTGTGTCTTTAGACTATAGCCAATAACGGTTTAAAATTGATTTATTTTATATTTAAAATTAATTAAAAATTAAATTAACCAAACCGAAAACCAAAATAAATGGGATAACCAAACCGAAAACCAAAACTTTCAATGTTTCGGCTTTAATATAATAGTATAGATGTCATAAATTCTTAACTTGCAGTGCATAGTAGGACTTGAGGAAACTTGTGAATCAGAATTGATAGGTGCACATCATCATCATGCATCCAGCTTCTTTCTTTGATAATACAAATATCATCAAATTACATCCATCTTCTTTGTACTGCGACAAAACTTTGGCATCTATTCTTGCATCTTACAAAAAACAGAACAGTCAAAATCAAGAATAATTGTTTATGTTTAAGAAGATACAGATACTCTAAAAGCAAACATAAATATAAAGAGAACTAATATTTTTGGATTAAAGAAATTTGTTTATAAATCGAGTAAATATGATTACAAACATGTTGATAAAATTTGATTATTAGAAGTAATGATTGTATATATATAAGAATATAAAATTTCTTTTTTATTTCGAATATATAATATAAGAATATAATTTTTTTTCTATTTCGAATATATAATTTTTTTCTTCCCAACAAATTCGAAAACCTTTTCAATTTCGAATATGTAATTTGAATTCTTGTTCCCTACAAATTCGAGAACCTTTTCTATTTCAAAGATGTTTATGTTAACGTTTATATTAATGTTAAAAAGGAAGTTTTGATTTCTTTTCTAAAAAATAGGGTTTAAGGAAGGAAATTTTAATTTTACATATTTAAAATAGAGGAGCTATAGAAAAATAAATAAATATGAATCGAGCGATTCTAGAGCTCCACCAAACTCCTGGGGAATTTCTTATATATATATATAAATAATAGATAATCGATAGATTTTATTATTTGAAGACTTGTTGTAAGAGCATGTTTTTGTTGATATAACCATATTTCGAAAAAAAATTCTTACAAATTCGATAATCTTTTCCATTTCGAAAATGTAATGTGAAATCTTTTTCCCTATTAATTCGAGAACCTTTTCTATTTTAAAGATGTTCATGTTTATATTTATGTTAATGTTAAAAAAGGAAGTTTTGACTTTCTTTTCTAAAATAGAGCAGCTCTAGAAAAATAGATAAATATAAATCGAGCGATTCTAGAGCTCCACCAAACTCCAGGGGAATTTCCTTTATATATATATAATAGATTCCCTACAAATTCGAGAACCTTTTTTTATTTCAAAGATGTTTATGTTAACGTTTATATTAATGTTAAAAATGAAGTTTTGATTTCTTTTCTAAAAAATAGGGTTTAAGGAAGGAAATTTTAATTTTACATATTTAAAATAGAGGAGCTCTAGAAAAATAGATAAATATGAATCGAGCGATTCTAGAGCTCCACCAAACTCTAGGGGAATTTCTTTTATATATATAATAATAGATAATAGATAGATTTTATTATTTGAATACTTGTTGTAAGAGCATGTTTTTGTTGATATAACCATATTTCGAAAAAAAATTCTTACAAATTCGAAAATCTTTTCCATTTCGAAAATGTAATGTGAAATCTTTTTCCCTATTAATTCGAGAACCTTTTCTATTTCAAAGATGTTTATGTTTATATTTATGTTAATGTTAAAAAAGGAAGTTTTGACTTTCTTTTCTAAAATAGAAGAGCTCTAGAAAAATAGATAAATATAAATCGAGCGATTCTAGAGCTCTACCAAACTCTAGGGGAATTTCCTTTATATATATAATAGATAGATAGATATGTCAACAAGGACTTTCAAGCTATTTAGTAATTTACTAATTTATCCTTTCATTTAGTAATTTACTATTTCGTCCTTCCATCATATTAATAATAAAAAAAATATTTGTGCTGGGAATTGAACCCATGACCTTTATGCAAAGAAAAAATTATTTTGACATCTCCAACCACTACACCAAAGAAGTTTTTAGAACTTTTTAGTAACTCATTAAATACATACTTCAAGAACTCGTTTGTTATAATGTTCAATATTTGCCAAATTGTTCATCGGACTAATCGAAACTTTTCCGAGCAAAGTTCAAGTTTTAAATTACTCGATTCTTGAGGTTCGCGAGACTAATCGAACTTTTAATATTTAAAATTTATAAATATTATAAATATCTTTCAATGTAAATATTCAATATTTTATAAAATTCATATATTTTATCAAGTTAAACCCGTGTCGAACATAAGTCGAACTGTTTATATTCAAACTTTTTTCATAATAGGTTAAATCGATTCAAGATTTCAAGCTTTATGAGTCAAGTTTCGAGATTAAAATTAAAGGACCAATTGAACTTGAGCTCGAGTTTGAGCTCGACGGAACTTTTTAGCCGAGCTTGAGCTCGAGTGTGGCAATGTTCGACTCGACTCGATTACAACCCCACTCTCATTGCTATTGGGCAAAATATTTTGATAGACTAGAAAAAAAATTAAGGAAAACGAAAACAAAAATTATTGTAGATGAGATTTGAACTTCATATTATATATTAGATAAACATTTAGATAAAACACATAGTTAGGTCAAAAATATTTATTAAAAAATATATTATAGATACTCTTTTAAAAATAATAGATTTAAAATGTCTAACTGTATTATTGAAATATGATACTTAGTAGATAATATATCACAATGTACATGAGTACAAACCAAAATTTTAGCTAATTTTAATATAAATTACAAGAATATTAAATCACTATCACATGACCACTTCCACGCTACCACTGCCACAACCACGACCACGACATGCACCACTACCAAAATTACAAGAATTTTGTCCGTAACAACATGAACACCACCACTCACACCACCAAAATCACCAATATCAAAGCAAAATCACTAGGAATTCAACTAAAGTTACCAAAATTTAAAGGTAAATCACTAAAAAATTTAAACGCAAATTACAAGAATATTCCAAATTTAGAATTGTGTAAATATTCGAAGCAGTTGATAATGGTGTTGACGGTAGTAAATTGAGTTAAAATGTCATCGATCGAAGTTACAAACTTAGATGTATTGAGAGAAGGATGAATGAATTAGTGGAGATGTGGTCAGGAATGTGACTGGAATTCGTGACAAAAATGTTCATCAGTTAATTTCGGAGTGGTGGTCGATTTAGTGACAACAAAAGATCACAGAGTGATGATGGTATATACACACACTCCATCTCTCTCACCCATTCACACATTATACATATATGTGTGTATATCATGAACGATGATGACAAATGGAATGAGGTGGTCATGATAACGGCGGTGTAAAGCAAGTGATGGTGTCTAAGGTCGCCGAAAAATGGAAGGGGCATAGGAGTGGATGTTGGTGAAGGTTGAGATGTAAATTAGATTTGAATGTGTGGTTATGATTAGTTTTTATTCTCATAACTATAAAAATCTTATTTAGCACTTAGCTATATATAAACACGTGATTCTACGTACTGACTTTTGATTAGATATTTAAATTACGTAGTGTTTAATTATACCAAGTTAATTTTTTTAAATTGTTAGATGTGATTGTATTGTTATAATCATATATGAATTTTAGGTAAGAAATTTGAGTTATTATTAGTATCCATAAAAAAATACCACACTAATGATGTATAGTGTTTCAAAAGGCGGTGTAAAGCAAGTGATGGTGTCTAAGATCGCCAAAAATGGAAGGGGCATAGGAGTGGATGTTGGTGAAGGTTGAGATGTAAATTAGATTTGAATGTGTGGTTATGATTAGTTTTTTATTCTCATATTTATAAAATCTTTTTTAGCACTTAGCTATATATAAACACGTGAGTCTACTGACTCGTGATTAAATTTTTAAATTACGTAATGTTTAATCATACCAAGTTATGTTTTTTAAATTGATAAATGTGATTGTATTGTTATAATCATATATGAATTTTAGATAAGATATTTGAGTTATTATTAGTATCCATAAAAAATACCACACTAATGATGTATAGTGTTTCGAAAATTAGAAATAGTCTATTTAAAAAAATCAAAACAACAACATTTTATGAATTTAAATGATGCTCGTGCTTTGCACGGGCTTTCATGCTAGTTACATCTAATTTTGCAATACATTATTTTTGTAGATATAAAATATTTATGTCATTTTTTTCATATCATATTCGTATTTTGATTTATTTTGATGTTAAATGTATGAGTAAAGTGCACTTTGTGTACGCGTAGTCAGGCTGTCAAATCACTTGGGATACTGGACTTTAGAAAATACCACGGGCTATACTGCACTTCACTTTTCGTTACACAAAGTGTATCGCCGTCAAATTTGTTTAACTCCGTTAGAAAATGCAGGGGTAAAATCGCTTTTTAATCATCATCTTCTTCATCAACCCCATTTCCACCATTAACAATTTATTTAGAACTTGGAGCTTGTATATCTCATTCATTTTTTAACCAAATCAGCTCATTTAAATTGCATTAAGATCGTCTCTTTCTCCCCTATGATATGATATCAATTTTGAACAATAAAGATGATTTTTATTTACGTGTGTTCCTTTAGTGTTCAAACTGTACGTATAACAAAGTTTGTTTTCATATTCAGGATTGAGCAAAGGGAATTGTTCCTTGTCTTCTCCACCAAGATCTCCCTCAAGCCCTTCGGTAACTGGGAAAGTTGAAACCCTAGCACTGGCACTGATAGAGAAGAGCGGCCAAGCCCCATTTCTGTCCTTGAACCTTTGTTTTCTGAAGATGACATTAGTCCATCAAACACCAAACTAAAACCTGGTATGCTTTCTACACCTGTACTTTAGATATCATACTACACTCTTTCTATATATCCTCTGTTTTGTGCTAAAGCAATCGAACCGTTCATTTTCGACAGGAGTTCAACCATTGCAAATCCATTACGAGGAATGGGTTTCTTCTGATCCTGATCATACAATATGTACACGAACTTGCATGAACGATGAATAATCTGCATTCGAATATGTAGAAGCCGTCCTTCTTGGTTCAGACTTGAATTGGGATGAATATCTCTTGAGGTGGCTTTCTTCGGACCAAGTTCTTGATCCATCCTTGTTTGATGATGTAGAATTATTTTCCAGCCGATCCTCCCATGACCAGAAGCTCCTTTTTGACTGCACAAATGATGTTCTTAAGGAGCTATGTGATCGATATTTTGCCCATTCATGTGTTAAACAAAATGTTCGAATTATTCCCAGGGGGATGAAGCTTATTAATGAGGTGTGGCAAGGAGTTGAACGGCATATTAATCATCCTCCTGCTCCTCATTCTTTGGATCAACTTGTAAGAACAGACATGGCAAAGCCTGGAACATGGATGGACCTTCGCGTTGAAATTGAAAATATTGTCATAGAACTAGAAAATTTCATTCTTGAAGAAGTGGTGGAAGACCCGATCTTAAGCTTGAATAACAAACATATAAAACATGTGCAATGTGACACGTTTGAAGACGAGGGAACTGTTTATTGTTCAAAATTGATATCATATCGTAGGGGAGAAAGAGACGATCTTAATGCAATTTAAATGAGCTGATTTGGTTAAAAAATGAATGAGATATACAAGCTCCAAGTTCTAAAAATTTATCAATTTTTAAATTGATAAATGTGATTGTATTGTTATAATCATATATGAATTTTAGATAAGATATTTGAGTTATTATTAGTATCCATAAAAAATACCACACTAATGATGTATAGTGTTTCGAAAATTAGAAATAGTCTATTTAAAAAAATCAAAACAACAACATTTTATGAATTTAAATGATGCTCGTGCTTTGCACGGGCTTTCATGCTAGTTACATCTAATTTTGCAATACATTATTTTTGTAGATATAAAATATTTATGTCATTTTTTTCATATCATATTCGTATTTTGATTTATTTTGATGTTAAATGTATGAGTAAAGTGCACTTTGTGTACGCGTAGTCAGGCTGTCAAATCACTTGGGATACTGGACTTTAGAAAATACCACGGGCTATACTGCACTTCACTTTTCGTTACACAAAGTGTATCGCCGTCAAATTTGTTTAACTCCGTTAGAAAATGCAGGGGTAAAATCGCTTTTTAATCATCATCTTCTTCATCAACCCCATTTCCACCATTAACAATTTATTTAGAACTTGGAGCTTGTATATCTCATTCATTTTTTAACCAAACCAGCTCATTTAAATTGCATTAAGATCGTCTCTTTCTCCCCTATGATATGATATCAATTTTGAACAATAAAGATGATTTTTATTTACGTGTGTTCCTTTAGTGTTCAAACTGTACGTATAACAAAGTTTGTTTTCATATTCAGGATTGAGCAAAGGGAATGGTTCCTTGTCTTCTCCACCAAGATCTCCCTCAAGCCCTTCGGTAACTGGGAAAGTTGAAACCCTAGCACTGGCACTGATAGAGAAGAGCGGCCAAGCCCCATTTCTGTCCTTGAACCTTTGTTTTCTGAAGATGACATTAGTCCATCAAACACCAAACTAAAACCTGGTATGCTTTCTACACCTGTACTTTAGATATCATACTACACTCTTTCTATATATCCTCTGTTTTGTGCTAAAGCAATCGAACCGTTCATTTTCGACAGGAGTTCAACCATTGCAAATCCATTACGAGGAATGGGTTTCTTCTGATCCTGATTATACAATATGTACACGAACTTGCATGAACGATGAATAATCTGCATTCGAATATGTAGAAGCCGTCCTTCTTGGTTCAGACTTGAATTGGGATGAATATCTCTTGAGGTGGCTTTCTTCGGACCAAGTTCTTGATCCATCCTTGTTTGATGATGTAGAATTATTTTCCAGCCGATCCTCCCATGACCAGAAGCTCCTTTTTGACTGCACAAATGATGTTCTTAAGGAGCTATGTGATCGATATTTTGCCCATTCATGTGTTAAACAAAATGTTCGAATTATTCCCAGGGGGATGAAGCTTATTAATGAGGTGTGGCAAGGAGTTGAACGACATATTAATCATCCTCCTACTCCTCATTCTTTGGATCAACTTGTAAGAACAGACATGGCAAAGCCTGGAACATGGATGGACCTTCGCGTTGAAATTGAAAATATTGTCATAGAACTAGAAAATTTCATTCTTGAAGAAGTGGTGGAAGACCCGATCTTAAGCTTGAATAACAAAAATATAAAACATGTGCAATGTGACACGTTTGAAGACGAGGGAACTGTTTATTGTTCAAAATTGATATCATATCGTAGGGGAGAAAGAGACGATCTTAATGCAATTTAAATGAGCTGATTTGGTTAAAAAATGAATGAGATATACAAGCTCCAAGTTCTAAATCAATTGTTAAAGGTGGAAATGGGGTTGATGAAGAAGATGATGATTAAAAGACGATTTTATCCCTGCATTTTCTAACGGAGTTAAACAGATTTGACGGCGATACACTTTGTGTAACGAAAAGTGAAGTGCAGTATAGCCCGTGGTACTTTCTAAAGTCCAGTATCCCAAGTGGTCTGACAGCCTAACTACGCGTACACAAAGTGCACTTTATTCTAAATGTATGAATTCATTATATCATATTTATATTTAATTTCAAAATACATAATACCATACAAAAAATACATGATACAATACAAATTTGTCCAACCTAAATTCTATTACACAATCAGATATTTTTAAATTTTAGTTTCCTGCATGTAAAATTGTAAATTGTACTATTACCAGGAGTATCATGAATGAGGACAATCTCATCTCTACCACTAGAATGGACGAACCCAAAATTACCCTCCCACCCACTAATATTCGCACAAAATCAAGAATAGCCAGGGCCAAAACCGTCCAATCAATTTAAAAATCTCTCCCCCCCTTTCTGTTTCACTTTCCCATACTACTGTCCTAACCACAAAACACACTCCTCCACACAATATACAAACATATATCTATACATCAACTGCACTTCAACTAGTTCTGCAATCTCAAATGGCTACACAACTTCAAATCTCTTCAAGATTCCAACAAAATGGGATGATGGGTTTGAGTTCAACTTCTTTATCATCATGTTTGAGTCCAAAAAAGTGTGATGTTTTTTTCATGATCCCAAGAGAAAGGAAAGAAAATAGTTTGGTAATGAAGAAGAATAACAAGGGTAATGACAAGAAGGGGTTGTTGTGTTCTAAGTTGGAAACAGTTGAGGTTGTAGTTGGTGAAGTTACTGAGGTTGATAAGGATACTTTTTGGCCACTTGTTAATGCTGCTGGTGATAAGACTGTTGTTCTTGACATGTACACTCAATGGTATCTTTTTTTCCCTTCTAGATTTTGATTTTTGTGTAATTTTTTTTGATGTTTTTATAGATGATTTGTCGATGACTCGATGATCAAGTGTCTACTTGTTACATGCGGGTTCGAAGAAAATAGTCCTGTAGCCTGTAGGAGTTTTGTGGTAATATGCTAGTGTTAAATTTGTGGGAACTGGACTTATAGGAGTTGTGCGTTTCGAAAGTTTAATTTAATGATAATGGTGTTAGAAATCTATTGTGATGCACAATTTTGCAAGTGTCTATTTATTTTAAGATTGAGAGTAGCTAGCTCTCTTTTGGGTGTTTATGTACCAAAAGATTTGTAGTTTGGAGAGAGAATTTAAAACTAAGAACTTTGAATGGTTAGCTTTTGATCCTTTTGTATAGTGTTGACTATACTTTAGGTTGGAATTGGGTACTAGAGTTACTCATGAATTGGATTTCCAGTTGAGTGATGGAGGGACAAAGAAATGGAAAAGGATATTCATATAGGGATGCTTTGTGAAATCATACACAGGGACTTTTGGCTCTTGGACCACTAGTCTGACTTGTCGATAGGCATAATCGAGCAGAGATCGAGTAATTAATTATTGGACCACTATGAGCTTTGGTATGTTATGCCAAGCAGTTAAAGTGCTCCCTTGCCTTGTAATGAATATGTAACAAATATGTAAGATATTCCAGGTTTTTGGGTCTAGTAATTAGGGTATTACGCTTCCCTTGTGACCTTGTCATATAGAGAGATAAGGTGAGTACTCCCCTTCCTTTGTAATTAACCAAAACATCGGAATTCAATTTTTGTAGATTGATTTAGCTTTTGTCTATCCAAGTTAGCTGAATTTGAGTTGCTTAGTTTCTTCACTCCATGATCCATTTGATAGGTTGTCATTTTTACATATTCAACACAACATAATTAAATGTACAAGTGTATCGTGTAGTTTTCACCTTAGGGGTTGGATGCTACCAGAATAGCTACCTCTATATCATAATTTTAATCATGTTACTGTCCTCTTACGTGCTTAATGCAGTTTCAATCTGAACAGCGAGCTGTTGATCATGCTACTTTACAATTTAATACCATGTCTACTTTGTCAATATCGTATATGCTGGCCACAAAGACACCTAAGTGCCTTATATCATTTAACTTAAAACTTTTTGGTAATGAATCAGCTAATTTAGTATCTAATGAAGCTCATTTTGATTTTAACTGCTTCATTATTAAGCTTTGGAGAATTTATTATGGCATGGTGATTATAAAAACAAGAGTCTTGCTAAATAAAAAAGTCTTAAGAATTAGGAGTATAGTTAGATGTTCTCTAAGATAGGCCGCCTCTGCTTAGAAAAATATCCTCTCTGTAACTCTGTTCCTACCGGCCCCTGGATAGATCTTAGGACTCATTAATGCAGAACAAGATCAAAGTTATGAAAATGGTATAGTTTTTATGCCATGCAAACACTTTCTATGGAAAAGATTTATTAAGATATGACTGAATCCTTTCTTTTTGCGAAACAGAGATAGGCTTTATCTGAGAAATCGATATTGAATGGGAGGGCAGATGTATCTCTTTGTTATTGGCTTATTGCATTTATTCACATCTCATCTTGTCATTTACCAATTATCTTGACAGTATGTCTTTGCCTTATGCTTTTAAGTTTGTTATACTTGTAGGTAATGGCCTGCAGTTGCATTTATCACGTAGACACGTATGCTATTTTGTACACCCTTGAAGTCTGAATGAAAAAACATTCAGACCCAAAATAACGTGTAGATGATCAGAAGATAAAGCACGACTACTCCCCAGAGTTAAGCTTAGTATGTTATGTCATATGTGTCATAGTCACATACATAAAGTTATCTTCAAATTTGAAGGACTAAACATATCAGACCCACAATAACATTAGATGATCTGAAGATGAAGTTTGACTACTTCTGTGAATTTATCTTTATATTTAATGTGCCATAGTCGGATAGATAGAAAAATCAAATTTTGGTGCTTGTTTTTTAACATTTAAAATATGCAAAATAGAGCTATTGTTCTTGACAAAAGGAATTACATCTGCTAATAGTTTGGAGGCTCTGTAAATTTGTGTATTAACCAATACTACATTAATGTTGAACAAGGGTGATATGGCCTTTAATTATTATCAGAATAATGTTTGAACCTGTTTTAAGCTTGTAAGGGAATGTATTTGGCATAACCATACAAATTACTACAAGTATTGTATTCAACCCTTAACCTCGTCATTTTCTTGAATCACATTATGTTAGATTGTCTCTGTGATTTTAACATTTTGCAAGTTGTTTGACATGTATAAACTTGTACCCCCCCCCCCCAAGTGTTCCATAATAAAAGTCTGTTTCTGCACTTGTAGGTTCCATTTGTTTTCTTGAAAATAACTTGATTCTGGAAAATACTTTCTGAGAATTTCTCTTCCATGGAAAATAGCTTGCGGGAATATTTTTTTCCTCATATTAATTTTCAGGAAAAAACTGCGAATTATGAGTAATATAAATTTGAGAGTAGTAGGGCAACCAGTCTTTTAGCAAAGTATATAATTATAGTACTTGTATCAACTGAACCACCTTAGCCTCTACATTAATTTTAATGTTCAACATGCTATTTTATGGCTCCAGAATTGTCATTCACTTATTACTATGTTAAGTTATCATAGATGGAAGAGTGTAGGTCAAGTTCGATGGACTCTAATAGGATAATTTAGGCAGCTGCAAGTAAATTCCGCAATGTGTAAGAATACACTTCAAATTTACATATCTGTTCAGATTTAGCTAAATATTCAATGTAGGTTGGAACACCGAAAAGGTAACTTAGATGAGTATAAAAAGTTCACATTAAAATACCAGACTCGTAAATCTCCTAGTTGCTATAGAATTTGGATAATCACACAGATTCACCAACAGAGCTTTTTGGATTCTTAGACACTTCTCAAAAACTTCCCTGAAATTATTATTATTATACTATTTTTCAGGTTCGTGGGCCATACGGTCATCCTGATTATAAATTTGTTTCATAAAATTGCAGGTGTGGTCCTTGCAAGATTATTGCTCCCAAATTCAAGGAACTGGCTCAGAAGTATACTGATGTTGTCTTTTTAAAACTGGACTGCAACAAAGACAATAAGGTTGGTTATCATGATTTTTGATATTTCAACCTTCCACTTTCCTATGCCCCCGATTTCTCTCTCTTTCTGATCCATTTGTATTTGGTCACGTATTGTGTGGTGCATCTTATTTTCTTTGGCAGGCACTGGCAAAGGAGCTAGGAATCAAGGTGGTTCCTACTTTTAAGATTATTAAAGAAGGTAAGATTGTCACTGAAGTAACAGGTGCCAAAATCGATAGAATAGTATCTGCAATTGAGGATGTTCGATCCACTTAACAATATTTTCTTCTTTCCAGAACATATTAAGTAATCATGTAAAGTTCTTCTGTTGTAATTGCTAGCATGTTCATTAAACTGTTCTCCAGATAATTTTCATTGTATTTTATGCCCTTGATGCTCTTGTTACTCGACATACTCGTATAAGCAGAAATTAGTTGTTCAGATCTAGGTATGTTATTCCTCTTCTAGAAAGGAGCTTGATTCTCTTCGATTTGATCTGGTCTACCACATCGTCTACTAATCCAGCGTATTTGAAAAATTGGCCTCGGTAAATAACCTACTTCTACCATAACACTTTCTGTTAAGACTATATAAATTCCTATTTGATTATGGAAGTATACCATGACAAGCTCTTTCAGAGCATCAGTTGCTCATAGAGGTCTTTTGTATATATTTCGACCAGTAAAACTTGTAAGTGGATCCTGCATACCTACAAGAATCATGATGAGTCTGAGATTTCTAGGATAGGCAAGAGAAGCAGAAAATAGTTGCATCAAACATCTATATGCTGACATATTGAGCTCATTGCCATGTTTAACTGCCTGACAGATTCAATCTCGAATCACAGCTGACTGACATTCGGAAAGACATGGATAGTCTCAAATTAGCAATCAATTTATGAATCATTAGTAAAGGTTATCGAATCATTCTTTACTATGTTACACACATTGGACGCGTCCTTTATCAGAGAGCTGAAAGCAAAATGTGTTAAAATTAACACAACTCAGGTATGCCATTGTCAATTGCAACTGCATCAAATGGGAAACAACTTGATTCAATGAGGTTCTGACCAAGACAAGGTAGGCATAGGAGACAACTGATTCTTTTTAAGAAAAAACTTTGTTTCAACAGGAAGACATGCACTATATACTTTCTGTAGAAATACTCAATGCACATTTAAACAGAGAGTGTTCGAAGATAACAGAAAAATTATGCGATCTGATATAATACTAATAGGCTCAACGAATGAGACATCCAAACGACAGAATACTTGGTATATAAGTTGGTATTAGAAACAGAACAGAGAGGCGGGCTATTTCTGTAGAAAACTTTCTTAAAAATGTACCAACTATTTAAGCAGTACCCATATGAGTAGCTCAAGTGGTAACACCGTCGTAGGCCGATCTTGGAGAGCGCTAGTGACCCTTAAGATTAGACGAGATGCAGGCAAACAGGTTCAGACACCTAATATAGTAAATAATTAATTTAAGAATTGTTCTAAAACTTGCCCTTGTTGGATGAAAAGTTTGTTATGACTTGGAGAGCCCGTTTGGCAATGCAGAAAGCAAAGTCCATTCGGCTTAAAGTAAGAACTTTGTTGTTTGGTATTCATTTAAGCAATGTATTCATAAGTTGAAAATAGAATTGAGGTACTTTTGAGGGTGTTTGACATTGCTTAAAATAAGTTACTTTTGACTCAATGGAGATGTTTTTAACTTAAAGAGAAAGTAAAGTTGTTTACTGTAAGTTGAATGAATGTGTTTGGATAATTTTACTTAAAGTTAAATGGGAGTTTAATAATTTTGACTTAAAGTGAAATTTGACTTAAAAAAATTTAAAATTTATAATATTTAAACTTTACAAGACTTGTGAAAAAAAAAAAAAACTTCATAAGTCATAAGTTAAAAGTACCTAAATGGAATTTATGGCTGAAAGCAGTTTTTTAACTTAAAGCCCACCTTTAAGCACGTCGTCCAAACACATCATTTTCTCCTGAAAATCGTTTTTGACTTAAAGGAGAGTTACCCAAACAGCCTCTTTAGCTTGGTATTTTTAGCTTTAAGCTTATTTTCATAATTTCGGTTTTTTTTTTTATTTTTTGATAATTAATTGTATTATTATTATAGCAACTCTAATATAAGGTTCTCAATTTGTTTGAATTCTATTTTATTTTATTTACAATTACTATAAATTTATTTTTATTTAAAATTTGCTTTAAGTTAAAATTTACTAAATACGTAATTTACTTTAAGTAAAATTATCCAAACACATAAATTCAACTTAAAATTAAAAAAAATTACTTACAAGTTAAAGCTAATAAAGGTATTTTAAATCATAAATAACTTATTTTAAGGTAAGTCAAACGGTCTGTCACCAGCTCCAACTTTGCCACGACGAAATTGAACTATTCCTGGGTTATTCATAGAATAAAAGTCTCTAGTGCTTTTCTTTTTGTGCCTTTGCGCACGCGACATGTATTCCTCTTTTTTTCTTATGCGAAGAAACTCACTAATTTTCTTCGGTCCATTCCTGAACATTAGTCTGTCGTTGGTTGGGGTTTGTTCCACACTTTCACCTGATCATACCATCAAATGTATTTTTTTTTCCTTTTTGTAACAAATATATACAGTATAATTTTCCGAAAGTAACCATACAATATACACGTAACAATGGCCATGGCATTAGACCTCTCTAATACTAACATTCGCGATTCTATCGAATTTCAACCTACATTTTGGGTATTTGGAGAACTTATTTTCCAGAATAAATCAACTTATTTTAAATTGAAAGTTAAGATTTCTAACTTTCCAACTTATTTTTGCAACTTATTGAATATCAAACATACATTAAATACTTATATAAAAAAATTATCAAAATATAAATTTTTTACCCGAAAATAAATCCACAAATTCTTAATATAAGCTGAGCCAAACAGCCCAATTAACCCATTGTTTCCGGCTTCCGCCCTGCTCGTGAGAGCCTTCTTTGCCTGCATGTTACATATTACAAACGAGAAGCATGCACCAATTTGTCTTGACAAAAACATGAGTGTCACTTCAACTATAGCCATAACATTTAATTCTCGTGCCTTGCACTAATACTTACGCTAGTTAAGATTAGATCGCAATTATTAATTATGTATGATTTGATAATTAAAATTTACATATTTTTTAAAATTCAATCTTATTTTTTATTTAAATAATTTAACATCTACACGAAGATGTATGTAAATAAATCCTTTTTTGGACTCGATTACTATAACATTCAAACCCACAACCGAATGCATATTGGACCCAACAATCCATCACGGGTCAGTCCAAAAGTGCTAGTAAATTGGTACACATTAGTTGTTGACTTGTATTTATAAAGGCCCCAAATACTCTTATTCTAATCGATGTGGGATGTTACCCCCTCTTGTTGGATCAACGTCCTCGTCGAGACCACACACAAACTTACTAAACCTGAACAGTGCCTCTGCACTTCCGATCGGGCAGAGCTCTGATACCTTTTATAATATCCAAACCCACAACCGATTGTATACCGGACCCAACAGCCCACCACAGGTCAATCCAAAAGTGGTAGTAAATTGGTACACATTGGTTGTTGATTTGTATCTATAAAGGTCCCAAATACTCTTATTCTAATCGATGTGGCATGCTACTATTACATTATGTATAATCTAATTTTTTTTCTATATCAATTATTTAAAATAACAAAAAAGAATTATCGAGGATGCTCTTATAGTATTTCTCTTTTGATAGAGCATGAAACACTTTTGGTAATAAAAGACTCCAGTAGAAAATTAACATAAGAGCATCTTCAATAAAAAAATTTAGAATAGTTGTCAATCTCTGTTATATCATCACATATATTATAATTTAATCTTTTCTTTCATTCATCTCATTATTGGTAACATTTTTTAAAAATTTAATACAATAATTGGCAACTTTAAAAGTTATTAATATGGTTTTATATATAAATTTTAGAAAAATGATAATAATGGTGTATATAGAGTTAAATAGTACTAACTTAAAACCCGTGCGATGCACGGATATTTTTAATATTATATGATTTTTTCAAAATTTCATGACATGAATTTTATAAGTTAAATTTTTAAATGATATGATAATTGAAAATGTAATTTGTTAGTTAATACTCTTAGTAATCATAAAAATTTTATTTTATTAAATATAGTTGCCCGTAGTATTTTTAGAATATAAAATGAAATCAATTATTAGTTAAAAATAAGAAAGGTAACATGGTTTTACCAATAATAAATATTCAAGTAAGGATAATTAAGTTAGAGAAGAAAGTTTGAAAATAAGATATTTTAGTTAGAAAATATTGAAAAGATATTACATTTTAGCTTAAAAAGGTAATACATTACTCCTTCCCTCCGTCCCACCCATTTGTTTACATTTTTTAAAGAGTGTTTGACACACATTTTAAGGTGCATATAAAATATAGTTACGTAATTTATTTTTACAATTTTATGATTTTGAATAAAAGTAGAATGTTTATATTTTTATTCAAAAAAAAGAAAATTTTAAAAATAAATTATAGAACTATATTTTATATGCATCTTAAAATGTGTGCCGGACACTCACTCACAAACGTAAACAATTGGTTGGGACTGAGGGAGTAGTTATTAGTAATTATAATTTTATTAGTTTATTTTATTAATAGAATGACCCGTGATATGTTTGAAAATGAGAGGTTCTAGTCAAAAAGTTAGAAAAGATAATGTGTTTTAGCTGAAAAAGGTAATTGGTTAGTTATTAGAAATTATAATATCATTATTTGATTTTATAAAATAGAAATACATGTTTGTACGAATAATAAATATTTAAGTAAGGATAATTAAGTAAAAAAAATAAAGTTTGAAAATGAGATATTTTTGTTAGAAAATATAAAAAAGAAATTACCTTTTAGTTGAAAAAGGTAATCAGTTAGTTATTAGTAATTATAATATTATTAGTTTATTTCATTAATTAGAACGACCATATTTTTGAAAAGAAGATATTTTAGTTAAAGAAGTTAGAAAAGGTAATAGCTGAAAAATTTAATTGGTTAGTTATTATTTAGGAGAAATTGAGATATTTTAGTTAGAAAAGATAAAAAAAATATTACCTAGCCGGAAAATATAATCAGCTATTTATTAGTAATTATAATATTATTAGTTTATTACATTAATTAGAACGGTCATATTTTTGGAAAGAAGAGATTTAGTTAGAAAAGCTAGAAAATGTAGAAAAGGTAACAGCTGAAAAAGATAATTGCTTAGTTATTATTTAGGTGTATAGAAAAGATATTACCTTTTAGCTCGAAAAGGTAATCAGTTAGTTATTTGTAATTATAATATTATTAGTTTATTTAATAAAATAGAATGATCATATTTTTTAAAGATATTACCTTTTAGTTGTAAAAGGTAATCAGTTAGTTATTAGTAATTATAATATTATTAGTTTATTTTATTAATTAGAACGACCATATTTTTGGAAAAAAAGAGATTTTAGTTAGAAACGTTAGAAAAGGTAATAGTTGAAAAAGGTAATTGGTTAGTTATTATGTGTGTAATATTTTAAGTAATTAAGTTAAATCATTAATGGTAATAAAGTAAAACAATTAAATAATGTAAGTACTGTAACGTATCAAAACTTTTAATGTTTCGTCTTTTATAATATAGTATAGATAGATTGGAAAAAGAGAGATGTTAGTTAGAGAAAAGAGAAAAGTTAACGTGTTTTGGATGAAAAGGGTAATTAATTAGTTAATAGTAATTATAATATAATTATTTATTTTATTAAACAAAATTGCTCGTATTATTTTTAAAAAAAGAGAAATTTTAGTTAAATAAAATGTAAAAGATATTCTATTTTACCTGAAAAGGGAAATTATTTAGTTTTTGAAAAATAGAAAAGATAATATGTTTAAGCTCAAGAAGGAAATTGATTAGTTAGTAGATCTGTAATTGAGTAAGGGTAAATAAGTAAAATCAACGGGTACCGTATCGACCAACTGATCAACCGACCAAATTTTTATTATTTCGACTTTTATATAATAGTACAGAGCTGTATATGTTTTTAATTATAGGAGAAAGTTGACAACTTTTAATAATTTAAGTATTAATTTGGTCCGTAACTTATCGGCAACTATACAACTTTAATAAATTGACAATCTAAGGATGTTATGCCGCAGCCTTTTGACCCTTATTAAAAATTTTAATGTTCTAAGAGCATCTTCAAGGGGAGAGATCCCTTAGCTATATTATCTAAGAGCATCTCCAACCACCACTACCTGTTAGGTAAAAAGTCTAGGTGGCACTATAATATACATATTAGCTAAAAAATATACCCCTCCAACCACAAGACCTACCACAAGACCTGTTAGCAAAAATTATAGATATCCTTTATTTCATCTTCTATATCTGTTGAGTCTGTAGCCATTATCTAAAACATCCACGTCACTTTTTTACCATATTTAAATTATATCCATGGTGAATTAACGATAAAGGTGAACCAAAATAATAATAAAATACTGTTTTTGAATTATAGCTAACCATTATTGCTAACACCACTGGAGCACAATGTGTTACAGCTTCAACAAATTTTTGTTAACACTTATTATAGCTAATCATTATACCTAATGCCGTTGGAGATGCTCTTAAGTGGCATCTATGTGGCACCTTTTAGATAATATCTATAAATTGAGGTACTCCAACCTTCTTTCCCCTTAGCAAAAAATATAGATAATCATATTTGGTCTTCTATATTTGTTAAATCCATAAACCTCTTATGTATAATTTTACATAATTATAATTATAGATAACCCCATTGGAGTACATATACCTCCTCTTAGCTAAAATTTTACATATTCAGTATAGATAATCATTTTAACTAACAATTTTACATTTTACCCTTTAATGCTCTAAGAACAATCATGCAAGGAGAACAAGTATATACTAACAAAAAATTCGCACAATCTCTTTTAATACATCTATACGAGAACAAGCGTATACTACAAAAAAATTCGCACTATTTCATTTAATACATCTATACGACTATTTGAACCCAGGACCTTAAGAACTATTAGGCAAAGGAAGTGATGAAGATACGTTGAAGCAACATATGTGGTATTTCTATCTTACATCTTTCTAATGCACCTTTATTTTTGTTCGTAATTTTTTATTTCATTTCTACCAACCAAACAGAGCATGAAAAAAAAAACAATTTTACAATGACAAACTGGCCGGATCGATGGGTTCAATTACCTAACATTGATTAATATACAGGAACGCTACACCATGTGCATGAGTTAGAATAGATGAAAATCTTAGCCTTGGGTGCGGGAACGATATTCTACGATGGTTGGTTCACCTTAAAATAAATTTTTATGAACATATTGTCGGATAAAAATTTCATATTTTGATGATTTTTTTATAATTATATTTAATGTATGTTCGAGATTACATAAATTGCAAAAAAAAAAGCTTTTTTTTTAATAAAAAAGCTAGAAATCTTAACTTCTTTCTTGAAATAAGTCACTTTTGTGGAAGATAAGTTTTCCCGAACAACCCCAATAATAATTGTATATTAAATGAAACCTGGCTTCTGTAATTGTTCTGTCACCCTGTGTTTTTTAAAAACGACAATGTACATTATTTTTTGTTAGATAAAGCGTGCAAGTTGGCTATCAGAAGTTACCTACTACTATTTCCTAATATACAACATACAAGTGGAAAATAAATAACCAGACTCTCTAACCTGCCATCCTACTGAGCCAGTGAGCCTCCAGACTTATAAAAATATAGTGGAACACAGTAGGGACTTACAAAACTCTCTAATTGCATACATGGCCACAAGTGATAATCAAATAGTCGAAGAGATTGATTGTGTTGAAGAGATCGTGAAAAGGGACCCTTCATTCATTCCCAAAAGATACATTTTGACTGAAAAAGATGTATCCAAAGATATGGAACTACCACTTCTATCTGCACAAGTCCCGGTCATCGACATGGCATTGCTTTCAGATGATCAAGAGGAAGAGCTCAACAAACTTGATGAGGCCTGCAAGAACTGGGGCTTCTTTTTGGTAAGTTATGATTTACTACTTACTGATGCATCAACCTTGTTCTACTGTTAGTTGTGTGTTTTAAACCTCGTCTTCTATCTAGGTGATCAACCATGGAATGGACGAAAGAGTACTAGAAGATATAAAGACAGCTGCATCTGAGTTCTTCAAACTTCCTCTAGAAGATAAGATGAGATACCCATTTGATCCACTGGCTATAGAAGGTTATGGTAGACCTTACCCTGTCACTCAAGATCAGACAGTGGACTGGTCAGATTCACTAATGTTTCGGCTCTTCCCAGTCCGGGGTAGGAAGCTTGAGTTATGGCCTGACAAACCAGCAGCACTCAGGTACGTTCACAGCACTATCGTGAGTTACAAAATAAAAAAGAACAAGCGTTATTGTGCACTATCCTTATGTCCATTAGTAAATGAGCACCATAAAAATATTTGTTTCATTTTTATGAAAGGCGAGCAGTGTTGTGACGGGCCACTTTTGCCCTGATAGACTCATATACAAGAGAGGGGTATCCACCATGCTACAATTCTAAGGTTTCCATGTTTTCTCTTTAATAATAATTGAGATTGAGGAGCCTGAGATGTATCTCAGGAAGTTACCTGAGATACATAGAATATTGTATGCAAATATAGGATGGACATTTTTGTAAAATCACAATTTTTTAATTAGCCCTGCGGGCTCAGTTAAATTATAGTATATTTTTAAGTATCTCAGCAAAAGTTTCCTTAATTCAATCTCAGGGTCTTTTTTCTCATAATAATTTACAATACTTTTTTAAGTTGAAATGTTGTCTCTGCAGAGGGGCTGTTGAAGCATACTCTGTGGAAATTGGAAGAGTTGGCAAAAAACTCCTTGGTTCCTTATCCTTGATAATGGGGATGGGAAGAAATGATCTTCCAGATCTACACAAGGAAATGCAAGTATCCATGCGAGTGAATTACTATCCTGTCTGCTACGAGCCTGAAAAAGTAATGGGGATGAGTCCACACTCTGATGCAACCACCATAACTATACTTATGCAGGATAACAATGTTAATGGATTGCAGATTCGTCATAATGGAGGATGGGTGCCCGTGCAACCAGTACCCAACTCACTGATTGTCAATGTTGGAGATGTATTAGAGGTACATCTTGAACCAAAATTTACTGCCAGCACAAGTTACCGTGAAGACTTGATTCCATGACTTCACGATTGAATAAGACGAGTATTCACGAATACTTTATCACATTCTCATGGAACAATACATTTTCAATTCTTTTTTATCTTACCATTCTAATATGTATATTTGTTCTACTATGATGAATGATAATAGATATGGAGCAACGGCAAGTACAAAAGCATAGAACATAGGGCAATGACGAATGGAACAAGGGCAAGGATCTCTTACGCATCGTTTGTGACTCCACAAATGGAAGTAGAAGTAGAGCCTTTGAAGCAGATATTAGACGACTCACAGCAACATAAACTGTACAAGAAGGTCACTTACGAAGATTATATAAGGCAAAGTCTCCAAAGCAAACTAAAAGGAAAAGCATACATTGCAAATTATGCTTCATAATCAAAAGCCTCAGCTCTTGAAATCCTGTTTGCCAAGAAGCCAGCTATTAAGCACTATATTGCTGTCACAAGTCGCTTGAAAGATACATTAACAATATCGAATTGCATCTCAGTGTGTTGGTTTGCTCCATTTTAATCTTTATTCTTGTAATTGCATATTTATTAAAAGAGAAAAAAAAAACTTAAACCTTATCTGCAATTGTTATTAAGAACTCATAATCAAAACACATAAAATCTCTTTGCAAAGTATCATGAAAAGGATTCCATCAAAAGAAAATTCTGTGCTCAAGTGTTTATGTACACTCCGGGGGTTTCGTCAGCTGTCGGTGCAAAGATGTACAACCCACAGACTAGCTTTATGAAGAGTATAAATTTTTTTACATGATTTATAGAATACAAGCTTTTAACCCATGCAATGCACGGACGTTTTAATTATTTTATAATTTATATATACTAGCTTAAAGCCCGTGCGATGCACTGGATTTTTTTATTTTAATATTATATAAATTTTTTCATTTATTTAAATTAACTTTTTAAAAGATGAATTTTGGAGGCTTACATTATTATATCAGATGATTTGATAATAATTATACAGATGTTATCCGTGATATTTCTAGAAATGGAAGGATTTTAGTTAGAAAATATAGAAAAGATGATAGGTTTTAGTTGAAAAAGGTAATGGATTAATTATTGGTAATTATAAAATTATCATTTTTATTAAATAGAATGCATGTGATATGATTAGAAAAAGATAGGATTTAGTTAGAGAAAATTAAAAAGGAAACATGTTATAGGTGAAAAATATAATTGATTAGTATATAGCAATTATAATTTAATTACCTTATTTACTAAATACAATTGTATGAAATATTTTTAGAAAAGGTGAAATTAATATTATCCGTGATATATATATCTATTAAAAGAAGGATTTTAGCTAAAAAAATATAGGAAAGATGATACGTTTTAGTTGAAAAAGGTATTTCGATTAATTATTAATATTAAAATATTATTATTTTATTTTATTAAATAAAACCTCCCTTGATATAATTGGAAAAAGAGAGATTTTAGTTAGAGAAAATAGAAAGGTAACGGGAAAATTAAAAAAATGACATGATTTATGTGAAAAAGGTAATTGATTAGCTTATATAATTATAATTTAATTATGTCATTTTACTAAATAAAATTGCTCATAGTTTTTAGAAAATGAGAAATTAATGTTGTCCGTGATATTTCTAGAAAAAAAGGGAGTTTAATTAGAAAAAATAGAAAACATGATACATTTTAGCTGAAAAGGTAATCGGTTAATTATTAGTATTATAATATTATTATTTTATTTTATTAAATAGAAACATCTGTGACATAATTGGAAAAAAGAGAGATTTTAGTAAGAGAAAAGAAAAAAGGTACCGTGTTTTGGTTGAAAAAGGTAACCGTTCATGATATAATTGGAAAAAGAGAGATGTTAATTAGAGAAAAAAGAAAATGTAACGTGTTTTGGGTGAAAAGGGTAATTAATTAGTTAATAATAATTATAATATAATTACGTTATTTTATTAAACAAAACTGCTCTTACTATTTTTAAAAGAAGAGATATTTTAGTTAAATAAAATATGAAAGATATTCTATTTTACTTGAAAAAGAAAATTGTTTAGTTATTGAAAAATATAAAAGGTAATATGTTTAACTTGAAAAAGGAAATTAATTAATAAAGGAGAAATTTTAGTTAGATAAAATATAAAGGGATATTATATTTTATTATAAAAAGAAAATTATTTAGTTTTTGAAAATAGAAAAGATAATAGTTTAACCTCAAGAAGGAAATTTATTAGTTAGTAAAAAATGTACTATGTCTAACCTGAAAAAGGAAATTGATTAATAAAGGAGAAATTTTAGTTAGATAAAATATAAAAGGATATTGTATTTTAGGAAATTAGTTAGTTAGATAAAATATAAATGGATAAAAAGGAAATTATTTAGTTTTTGAAAAAGAGAAAAGATAATATGTTTAACCTTAAGAAGGAAATTGATTAGTTAGTAGAAAAGGTAACATGTCTAACCTAAAAAGGAAATTGATTAATAAAGTAGAAATTTTAGTTAGATAAAATATAAAAGGATATTATATTTTAGGAAATTAGTTAGTTCTTGAAAAATAGAAAAGATAATATGTTTAAATTCAAGAAGAAAATTGAGTAGTTAGTTTATCTGTAATTATTTATTAGTTAGTAGAAAATGTAATATGTCTAACCTCAAAAAGTAAATTGATTAATAAATGAGAAATTTTAGTTAATAAAATATAAAAGGATATTGTATTTTAGGAAATTAGTTAGTTAGATATAATATAAAGGGATATTATATTTTATCATAAAAAGGAAATTATTTAGTTTTTGAAAAAGAGAAAAGATAATATGTTCAACCTTAATTGATTAGTTAGAAATTGATTAGTTAGTAGAAAAGGTAATATGTCTAACCTAAAAAAGGTAATTGATTAATAAAGTAGAAATTTTAGTTAGATAAAATATAAAAGGATATTATATTTTAGGAAATTAGTTAGTTCTTGAAAGATAAAAAAGATAATATGTTTAAACTCAATAAGAGCATCTCCAATGTACAAGACCCCTTAGCTAAAATCCAAAATATAATACCATAAATAAAATTTATAGAGATTTTGTAAAAAAATACTCACTCCAATGGGACATTACCCTTAGCAAAAAATTTAGATAATATGTTTTCGTTGGCTATATTTGGCCAACCTCTAGAGGTCTGTAAGGAAGATTTTATATGATCTATTACCTTACAGAAATATATTCTATTTATAATAACCTGAAATAATAATAACATACTATATTTACAATAAAATCAACATTATAGCTAATATACCATTGGAGCACAACATCTTACAGGTTCAGCAAATTTTACATAATCAATTAAGCCAACCATTTTTAAATAATAACATTGGAGATGCTCTAAGGAAATTGATTAGTTAGCTTATCTGTAATTAAGTAAGGGTAAATAAGTAAAATCAACAGTACCGACCGACCGACTGACTGACCGACCGACCGACCGACTAACCAAACTTTTAATGTTTCGGAATTTATATAATAGTATAGATTTTCAATATTTAATATTATTTTAATAAAATAGTTTATGATATTGAGAGAGATTGAGATAGATCGAGAGAGATCTAGATCAATAAAAAGAAAACAAAATCTAAAATAAAACGAGAAAGAAATCAAGGAACAAATCACCACAAATCATCATAAAACTACACGAAGAGCACATCGATCGAAACACAAATGATGATATGCAATCGATGACAAAAAACGATGAAAAACGAAGAAAAACAATCACGTAAAATTAAGGATGAAACAATCAATATGTAGATACAAGTGCGTACTTACAGAAATGTCGAAAAATATTGAAGAATAAGCGGAAGAAAAATGCTCTGATGCCATCTTAAGATTGATAAAACTAGATCAAGAATGGAGTCTCAAGCTCCAACAGAAAACTATACATACATTTCTCATATCTACATAATGAACAAGATTACAAAGTTTGTTATAGAAATTGTAGGGAGAAAACTTAACTTCTACTGCTACAATACTAGCCATATATATACAAGACAGAAACGGTTATGATAAGCAGCTATTTTGTTTGTGAATTGGATAGTTGTTTATAATGTCTATTACAAAGATAACTATTACAAAAATGCAGCTAACGATGACAATCTATGTTAGTCACAGAGGCATGCCTGAATACATCTAATAACAAGCCCAAGTGGTTCGTAATGCTATGCATTACCTACATGACCTCTTAACTGAGGGAACCTCTAGTTGTAGAGTTTCTACTTGTTTGTACTATGTAATAGGCATCAAATTCTATCTGTGTAACTGTACCTACTAAGTCAAGAATAAAGCTTGAAAGAAGTTCTAAGGTTCATGCCTCAAGCAAGGAAATGAAGACTGTCAAATAATCATAGTTGGGATTTGAAGAATTGAAGAAATGAAGAAATTGCCTAAGTACTAATTCGAGAAGTACATTTGTTTATTCGAGAAGTCTAGCATTCGAGAAGTCTGGAGTTCGATATCTCAGAAGACACTATTCGATATCTCTCGATATCTCATTCGATATCTCAGGGATTCGATATGTCCATTACACGGTTCGAGAACTCAAGGAGTCAACAGTTCGAGTTCTCAAAGGGTCAACAAGTCAATGCTACATTCGATATCTCAAAGACTCAATATGCTATTCGATATCTCAGGGATTCGATATGTCAAAATGCTCTATTCGATATCTCAAGGAGTCCCAGAGAAAAGAGCTATTCGAGAAGTGATTCGATATGTCAAGATAACACTATTCGAGAACTCAGAGTTATCGATCAAGTCAACTCCAGTTCTCGAATCACTCACTTAGTCACTTCTCGAATACATTCTTGAGGACAAAATACTGAAGAATTGTACAAGTCAGAAACCTGCAACAAGCCAGGATACTTTATTTGACTCTGTCCTATAAAGCATGCTGGAAAGCCTACAAAGAAGCTTGGAGAGATAAGACAAGGGACAAGGAGCTGAAGAAGTGGATCTAAACAGGCTTTTCAAAGTCAAATCTGTAGCCGTTTGGACTCTTACTAAAATGAGATAGACAGACTGGAAAGTGTTTTTGTTTTACCTACCTCATTTGTAGTAAGTGGGTGTATCCATGTCTATAAGGATACAGCCTCACTTCCTTAGCTGTTAAGGTGTTGAAGTTTCTCAAATACCCAGAAAATATCTCTCTGAGAAAAACGAAGCTGAGAATACTATCATTTGTATTCACAGATTGTAGCAAAATCTTAATCTAATAAGATATTAGATTAAAGTGATATTGTGTTGTGTTTGTCTTTAATTATCCGCATCTTCATATCTCACACACTCATCACTTATCTTGCTGCAAAGATTCAAGAACGAAGAAAAGTTCAAGAATCCATTCACCCCCCCCCTCTGTATTCTTTTACTGTATTCAATACTCAACAAGTGGTATCAGAGCAGGCTGTTTAATCTAAACAGAAAACGATCATGAGTTCGAATACACCAAAGACTACAGGTACGGTAAAGGTCCCTAAGTTCGACAAAGAGAATTACAACCTCTGGAAAATAAAAATGCTGTTGTTCATCAAAGCTGCCAATCCTCTCTACCCTGACATTCTCAAGAATGGTCCATTCATACCACAACAAGAAGTTGCTGAATCCACAGTGGGCGCAGTAGTCATTCCTAGATCATACGTTCCAAAAGAGCCATCCAAATGGACGGACTCAGAGAAGGAAAAGATTGCCCTAGACAGCCACCTCATGTTGTTAATCATAGACTCCATGGATATGTCGATGTTTGCCAACATAGCATCATGCAGATCAGCCAAGGACATGTGGAATCACATCGAGGTGTTATGTGAAGGGACAGAGGAGGTAAGAGAAAATAAGAAACAGATACTGGTCACACAGTATGAGGCGTTCATGGCACAGCCCAAGGAAAGTATCACTGATATGTTTGAAAGATTTCACAAGCTGGTGACTGAGCTCCAAATGAATGGGAAGGTTTACAGCACTAAGGAATTAAATATGAAGTTTCTACTATCGTCACCAAACCATCTAGAGCAAAGGGTCATATCCCTAAGAGAAAGAGATTTGAACAAAGTCACGTATGATGTACTCTATGGGGTTTTAAAGACACACGAGCTTGAGTTGCTTCAAAAGAGGGCTATCCAAGCTAACCAAGGCAGAATGATAAACACATCCTGTGCCTTGATTGTCAACAAATCTATTCAAGACCTGGAAGCATCTGCAAGTCAGCTGAGAATAGAAGAGATAGTAGATGATGAAGAAACTGAGGAAGTAGTGACTGAACCTGCTGATGACAAGGAAGAAGATGAGTTCTACACTCTTGAAGAGCTGGATGGCATGGAAAATACATCATATGCTTTTATGGCTAGAAAATTCCCAAACATCAGATTCAAGAGGAATCAGCCCTTCAAGCCTAGACCTCAAAATCATTCATTCAACAAGAGCAAGGCACCTATGAAATCAAACAAGAACAGATTCAAAACCAGCTATGTGGATCGGTCATCTGTAAGATGTTACAGATGCAATGACCTAGGGCATTTTGCCAGTGAATGCAAGAAGCCTAAAAAGAAGGATAAGGAGTTTCTTGAGCTTGAAGCTAAGTATGAGGCCCTTCTAAAGAAGCAGACACCAGGTAAGGCTTACATAGCTGAAGGGAAGTGTTGGGATGATTCTGACAGTGATGGGGAAGAACAAGAATTCTGCAACTATGCCTTGATGGCCAATTCCAAGGAAGAACCATCTGCATCAGACTCACAGGTACCATCTCTCACTACCATAGACATGTCTGTTTCTGAATATAAATCTTTGGTTGAACAACTATCCGTTGAGATGTTTAACATTCATACTAGTATGACTGCTGCTAATGAAGAGATTGCTAAACTGTCTACTAGGAATGAACTGTTAAATAAGAGAAATGAGGAACTAGAGCTAACTACTGTGCAAATAGAAAATCTTAAACAAGAGATTGAGTATCTAAAGAACAAAGTTCTATGTGCTAGTCAAGTTGAGAAAGATCTTAGGGATGAATTAGCTGAAAATGAATTTAAGTTGAAAACATTTAAGAATTCCTCTAGTCTATTGCAGTCTTATCATGAGAAAAATCTAGCTAGACCTAAGGCTGCCATTGGACTTGATTATGACACTCTTAAACAGAGGAAAGGCTATGCAGTCATTGAAGATGACATTGTTGTTCAAGAGGAGGTGCCTCAGGTTTTGAAAAAGACTGAGAATCCAATATTTAAAACACCAACACTTGAGATTGATGAGGATGCCTTACTCATCAAGCAAATGTTGGAGGATGAAGATGAGGCACAATCAAATGAACAACAAGCATCCTCTGAGAGTAAGAATGTCAAAACCAAAGCCAAGGAGCCAGTAGGAGGTAGACCTAGACTTGAGAAATCTGTAAATTTTGTTTCAGCTGGAAATTATGAGACTAAGAAGAAAGTGACTAATAAGAGACCAAACAGGAATGGCAAATTAGGGATTAACAAAGATAACAACTATGCTTATGTGCCAAATGCCCCTAGGAAAGTTTGTCAAAACTGTTTTAGCTCTAATCATTTGACTCATGCTTGCAAGAAACCATCTGGTAGTGTTGCTAAACCATTCTATGATTGCTCTGTGCCTTTAAGACATAGAGACTCTCCTTTCTGTGATAAACTTGATTGTATGCCATGTAACATGAATGTGATGACTAGTTGTTTTAATTTGAGAAGACAATTCATGGAGGGCTGTATCAATCATAATGTTTACACACACTACACAAGGACAAAGTCTTCAAGTCCTCCTAAAGTTAGGAAGGTACCTCTGTCACCTAAGTCTAAGAACCCTGATTCTAAGACTCCCAACAGTGACAAGAAGACCAACATCAAGAAAACTGATAAGCATGCTGATTTTGATAAAACTGTCACTAAGTCACATGGACCCAAACTCGTTTGGGTACCAAAGGAGAAGTAATACTTTTGTGTTTGCAGGGCAAAGAAAGTAAAAAGAAGGTCATGTGGATTTTGGACAGTGGATGCTCAAATCATATGACTGGTGATATGGCCCTGCTATCACAGTATGAGGAAAAGGTTGGCCCAATGGTTGCTTTTGGAGATGACAGCATTGGCAACACACTGGGATATGGCAAGTTGGAAATTGGAAATGTCATCATTGAGAATGTAGCACTGGTCAAGGGGCTCAAGCATAATCTACTGAGTGTTGGTCAATTCACTGACAGAGGCTTCAAAGTGAACTTTGACAAAGATGAATGTTTGATCACCCACAAGAAGACTGGTGATTTTGCTCTGTCTGGAGTAAGGAAGGGAAGCCTGTTTGTAGCCAATATGGACTCTGCAAGCAAGGACACAATTTGTTGCTTCTACTCAAAAGCATCAAATGAAGACAGTTGGCTGTGGCACAAGAAGCTATCACACCTGAACTTCAAAGCCATTAATTCCCTAGTCAAAAGGGAGTTAGTGAGAGGCATGCCCACACTTGAATTCTGTCAAGAAGGAGTGTGTGAGGCGTGTCAAAAGGGAAAAATGAAAAGATCAAGCCACAAGTCAAAAACAGTGACATCTATAACCAAGCCCCTGCAACTGATTCATATGGATTTGTTTGGGCCTGTCAATATTATGTCACTAGGAAGGAAGAAGTATGCTCTAGTGATGGTTGATGATTTTACAAGGTATACATGGGTAGAATTTCTGGCATCAAAGGATGAGGCTCCACTAGTAATCATTGAGCACATAAAGAAAGTTGACAAAGAAGCAAAGGCCATAAATGCAAGTGTGATTGCATTAAGAAGTGATAATGGAACAGAATTCAGAAATGCCATGCTTGGAGCATTCTGCAAAGAAAATGGTATTTCTCAACAATTCTCAGCTCCAAGGACCCCACAACAAAATGGAGTTGTTGAAAGAAAGAATAGGACTCTGATAGAGGCTGCTAGAACAATGCTACTTGATGCAAAGATGCCTACATGTTTTTGGGCTGAGGCTGTGAGCACTGCATGCTACATCCAAAACAGAACCCTCATCAACAAAAACACTGGAAAGACACCTTACAACTTGATGACTGGAAAGAAGCCTACTCTAAAGTATGTTCATACTTTTGGAAGCAAGTGCTTTGTGCTAAAAGATAATTCAGAATATGTTGGAAAGTTTGATGCAAAGGCATTTGAAGGAATCTTTCTTGGCTATTCTATGGAAAGAATTGCATACAAAGTTTATGTCATTTGTCAAAAGAAAGTAATGGAGAGCACAGATGTAACATTTGATGACAGCAAACTACCTGGATTAGAAGAAGCCAATGATGAAGATAAAGATCCCTTGAAGTTTGACAATCTAGATGATTCTGATGAGGAGATTGAAAGTGAATCTGAACTCATAATCCAACAAACTCAAGTGAATGAAGAACCTGTGTCAACCAACAATGAAGAAACAAGCATCCAAGATACACCTGTGAGGAGTGACTACTTCACAGGGGGAGGAAATGTAGATGATCATGATCTAAATGATGAAGCAACATCAAGGATGAGAAATCAATCTGAACATACAAGGAAATGGGATAGATCACACACTGCAGATCAGATAATTGGAAATCCAAATGCAGGAGTAAGGACAAGGAGAGCAACTATAAATGAATGTCTCTATGGCTGCTTTCTATCCCAAGTTGAGCCTAAGAAACTTGATGATGCATTGTTGGATCCTGACTGGATAATTGCTATGCAAGAGGAGCTAAATCAATTTGAAAGGAGCAAAGTATGGGAACTAGTGCCTGCACCAAAGGATAGAACCGTTGTTGGAACTAAATGGGTTCTAAGGAATAAGATGGATGAAAATGGTGTAGTCATAAGGAACAAAGCAAGGTTGGTTGCAAAAGGATACTCTCAACAGGAAGGTATTGACTATGATGAGACCTTTGCCCCTGTTGCTAGACTAGAAGCCATCAGAATTTTCTTGGCATTTGCTGCACATTCCAATTTCAAGGTCTATCAAATGGATGTCAAGAGTGCATTCCTGAATGGGGAGTTGGAAGAAGAAGTATATATGCAACAACCACCTGGCTTTGAGGATCCACAGTTTCCCCACTTTGTCTACAGATTACTTAAAGCATTGTATGGACTCAAGCAAGCTCCTAGGGCATGGTATGACACACTATCACAATTTCTACTGGAGAATCAATTCACTAGAGGCACACTGGACAAGACACTGTTCTACAAGAAACATGATGATGATATTATCCTAGTTCAAATCTATGTGGATGATATCATATTTGGCTCTACAAATGAGAAGCTGTGTGAAAAATTCTCTAAGCTCATGCAAAGCAGATATGAGATGAGTATGATGGGAGAATTAACATTCTTTCTTGGACTGCAAGTTAGTCAAAGGAAGGATGGCATTTTTATAAATCAAACCAAATACATTAAAGATTTACTGAAGAAATTTGATTTGGAAGAATGCTCACCTGCAAAGACACCCATGGCCACTGCCACCAAGTTAGATGATGACGCTAAGGGCAAAAAGGTAGATATCTCAATCTACAGAGGCATGGTTGGTTCTCTACTCTACCTCACTGCTAGTAGGCCAGATATCATGTTTGCTACTTGCTTATGTGCAAGGTTTCAATCAAACCCAAAGGAATCACACATGATAGCAATAAAAAGGATCTTCAAATATCTGAAAGGCACACCAAACTTGGGGTTATGGTATCCTAAGGACACAGGGTTCAATCTGGTTGGTTATTCTGATGCTGATTATGCTGGATGCAGAGTGGATAGGAAAAGCACATCAGGTAGCTGCCAGTTTCTTGGACAAAGGTTAGTCTCTTGGTACAGCAAGAAACAACAATCTGTGTCAACTTCCACAGCTGAAGCTGAATACATAGCTGCTGGAAGTTGCTGTGCTCAAGTGCTTTGGATTAGAAACCAACTTAGAGATTATGGACTTGTGTTGGAAAGAATTCCTATCATGTGTGACAACACAAGTGCAATCTCTATAGTTGCCAATCCTGTCAATCATTCTAGGACAAAGCACATTGACATCAGATATCATTTCATTAGAGAACATGCAACTAATGGAACCATTGAGTTGCATTATGTTTCTACAGAAAAACAACTAGCTGACATATTCACTAAGCCATTAGATGAAGCCACCTTCACTAGGCTGGTCAGTGAGATTGGAATGCTGAATTCTTCGAATTCTGGCTAAGTGAATATATCAACTAGATTGTTGCAGCAGTAAATACTTACTTTATCAAATGCCCAATATTTCTGAAGTAAGTATTGGCTGGAGTATGATGTATAAATATTCCAATGCTGCACATGTTGAAAATCATACATATGTAGCTTGAAATTTCTGTAAAAATTTTGAGTAAACCACTATTTAATTTGGTAGAATATTCGTCAATGAATATTTCTAGTAAATTTTAAAGGATAGTGGAAATTGAATTTTATGAGTGAAAAGTACAGTTCGATAAGTCAGACTTCTCGAATGGTTCATTGTTATGTCTTGGCTCGAGTTCTCGAATAGGCCTATCTAGAACTCTCTTGAGTTCTCGAATAGTGTCTTTTAGAGAAATCGAATAGCACACTTTGAGTTCTCGAATAGAGTATTTTAGTTCTCTAATGATAGAGTTCTCGAATACTGCATTTGAGTTATCGAATCATTTGAAAAGGCTGATTTTTCGCTGACACTTAATCGCTTTTTGGATTTATATTCAAACCTTCATTTCACTCATAAAAATATATTCTTAACTTTGAATTATTTTCTGAGTTAAATCACTGCCAGCTGTGAGTTAAAAACTGCCTGAGATATCGAATAAGCCTTTCTTGACTTCTCGAATAGTTGTTTCATACTTCTCGAATGACTTGTCGCTACAGAACACTTATCTATCGACAACTCAAGACATTCATATATATATATATACAACTTCACAACTATTCAATTCATTTCGTTCGATTTCTCAAGCATCTCAACTCCTGAAACCTCTGAAAAACCCTAACTGCGAATTTCTTCTTCAATCCTAATTCTCTTTTCTTCTCTACCCAAATGGCAAACACTCAACTCACCATACCATCCCAAACTAATTTCATCGCAATCTCCAGTGATGTGGAAGCACCGAATGCCAATTTCAAGTGCTTTGTTCGGTGGTTGTCTGAATCATACATCAAGAGTGCGCTCTCAGCCAACCCAACTCTGTACATAGATCTATTGGAACAATTCTGGAGGACTGCTACTGTGGAGGTCATCGCTCTTGAGAATGCTATCACCTCTTATATTGTTCACTGCAAGATTCAAGGAGAGGATATCACTATCACCACTGCAGACATGAATCAAGCCTTGGATATGCAGCAAGAGACGTATGATGCTCTGGCCTCCAATGATGAGTTGGAAGAATTCTTTGACTTCATCAACTACTCTGATACTATCAAGCTGGGAAAGTTGAATAGGAAGTTCTTGAGGAAAGAATGGAGCTTTGTATTTGCTACACTCCTTCAAGTATTCACTGCACGGAAATCAAGCTTTGATCAGATTAGTACACCCGTGCAGCAGCTTGCCTATGCCTTGGCTCATGGGAGAAAGATAGATGTTGGACTTCTCATCCTACAGGAACTCTATGGGAGACTTGGTCAGACCACAGCCAAGAGAGGTAATGAAATTTTCTTTCCTCGCTTTATTCAATCAGTGCTTAACTTTAAAAATGCTTCTTTGATTGAATTGCCTGGAGTAGATAAGAGTAAAATAGGCTATCCTAGGTCCATGACCAAACTCATTTTTGGTAATTTGGAGACTAGGAATGATGTGGATGTAAGACTTAACATAACTCCCCACATGGAGGGTTTGTTTAGGTCTTACCCCCACAACATGCCAATATTTGATTCAAAATCACAGTTAGCACAGCCTAAGCAAGGAGAACAAAGTGCTAACCCAAGGCCTGCTAACCAACCCCCTCAGCCAAACACTCTATCCAGCAAAGAGCCAACTGCATCATCCTCTCAAAAGGGTGATGTTAGTAAAAAGAAGAGAAAACAGGCTGCTTCTGAACCTTTAGAAATCTTAACTGAAGCAGCCTTGGCTGTAGAACTAGGGTTAGAAAGTGAGAAACCTGAGTTACCTATCATAAGCCTAAAGAAGAAGAAGAAGTCTAAAAGCACCTCTTCAGTCACTCAAATGGCTGAAGTTGTAAAATCAGGGGCACACAGCTCACTAGATGTATCCTCTCAACAGGATGCATCTATAGAATCAAGCATCCTCCCCAATGCACCCATCTGTAAAGAGTCAGCACAAGGGAGTGATAAGGCTGGCACAACACTGAGTGGAGAGCACATCATAACTGAAACTCCCTCTATTTCTCAGGGGGAGTTGCCAAAATCTTGTCTACAACACACTTCTCTTTCAGAATCTACCACTCACATTTCTTTGAAGCCTGCAACTCAAGCAATTGAGGAGCAAGGCATTGATCATCAAGAATTCTTTTCCTTTGATGAGCCAATGAATTCAAGTGACTTGGTGCATGACACCTTGCTCACCACCCAGGTACCACATTTGGATGGTCAGGGAATGCATGCTGGGGCATATCCTAATGACACCATCACAAACACAGAGGATTCACTAGTTCTTACTAGAGACTCTGTGCCTGTGTCACCTACTGTTGTAACTCATCCCACTTCTGTGGAGACAGCAGTAGCAGAGTCTGTTCATCCGGTTGCAGAAGTTGCATCTGTAACTGAGGAGCCTAGCAAGCCTAGCTCTAGCTCTAACTTTTTGTCTCAATGGCTGAAGCCTGTGCAACATGACAGTGCTTCAGGATCAGGGTCTGTTCCACCACAATTGACGGTTGAAGCACTTCAAAGCTTAGTTGTGGATCAGATCCCTGAGTTCACAAAAATTGCTCAGCACCTTCTCACTGCAAACATGCCCAATCCAGACTATGAAGCTATTCTCCTATGTCACAAAGAGGATGTAGAGCTACAGAAGGAGAAGATCATAGATGAAACTGAGAGAGATGGGAATATCGATGCTTGGCTGCAAGGAACCAATTCAATCGCTCTCTCAGAAGGTCTCCAGTATCTCAGAGAAGAGTACATCACTTCACTAGGGTCCAATGCCAAATCTCTCAACCCTACTGATGTGTTTGAAGCAGTGAATGACAACTATAAAGGCATTCTCAAGGCTGCACACTATCTTGGTAAAGGCTTAAAGACAGAAATCAATGAAGTGTGTTCAGCTACAACCAAGGAGGTGCATGAGATCAAGAGGACTTTTGATGCTAAATTCCCTCAATTGGAGACTGTTCTCAAGGACATTCGAACCTGCAATGCTACTTGCACCAGGATGGACAATGGTTTGGCTATTCTCAAGGATGCTGTCACAAGTCTGGGGCACAAATTTCAATCCTTATCAGATCAGACAACTGATGCCAATGCCATGCTCAGGACCCTCTTTGCAAATCAATATGGAGACAAGCTGGTCACTGAGGTTCCTGTGCATGAGATGTCAAGGTTCGAAGTGCAGAGACTGAAGGATCAATCCCTATTTGGTTTTAAGGCCAATGAACTCTTCATTAAAGTGGATACTCTTGAAAAGGAGGTAGTCTCTCTCCACAAGTCCAATGCTCATCTTACAGACACTGTGACAACTCTGACTGAGCAGTTGAACACTCAAGCCACCACCACAGCTGATGTTCTTCTGCATCAACAATCAATGTTGTCTGCAATGATGAAGCACATGGGTCTCCCTCTACCTGATGAATCTTCAACTCCAAAGGTGCCTCCTACAGTCCCTGTGTCTGTCAACAAGCCTAAGGGGGAGAAGAGGATATCAAAGAACTCAAATCCAAAGGGGGAGAGACCACTAGAAAAGGGCATCAAGATCACTGAGGGTGGCCATCAGAGAACTTTGAAATCTACTACTCATGTGCCTGGAAAAGGAAAGGACAAAGTTGATGAGCCTCCCACTTCTCTGCCAGTTGTCACTCTACCAACTGTGCACATCACTACTCCTGATGGTCAAAGGCAGTCTATCACAACCACAGTGGTTGCGGGGAGTATGCCATCTGACAAGCCTCGAATCTCAATATCTAAGAGTGCCAAGCCAGTAGAAGTGAAGGTGGTCACTGAGGCCAAGCTACAAGAAATTGCAAACTCAAATGTCTATCATGATGATGCATTCTTGGAGTTTCTGAAAGTCTCTAGAGAACAGGCTGGTGATGCTCTGCTATATCATGAGAGTTTGAAGAGTCAGATTGACTGTCTCACTGTAGTACCAAGGAGGCTTAATGATCTATGGCTCAAGGAGATATTGATGGTAGGAAAGAACAAGATATGGCACTTAACCATCAATACTCTACAGAGTCTAAAGCACTCAGAAGTGAATGTGCTCCTTGGACTAATTGAGAAGGGAAATGAGAACAACAAGAGTCTTCATGATGACTTGAGGAATGGTCAACCTTCAAGGCTACCTGAAGTTTTCACAGATCCTAGAACTATTATCTACCAGGCTGGAACAAGAATTGAAGATATCAAGCAGCTGGTCATTCCTAAGCATCTAACTCCTCAAAATAAAAATCTCATCATAGCCATCATTGAGAAACTGATCAAGAAGAAGGGATCAAGAACAGCAGAAGAATTAGAAGCTATATCTTATCTCAGGTCATATATTGCAACTGGCATTGTATCTGAGACTGCTAAGTTCAACCCAAGCAAAGATCAAGACAAGGATGGAGATAAAAGTGACGGAAGGGGAAGACATCACAGGAGTAATAAGGGTGATGAAGACAAGAAGAAGAAGAAGGATGATGAGAAGAGGAAGAATGATGATGATCAAGGTAAAGGCTCTGAGAGGAAAAGTGGAAGACAGCAAGCCTCAGGCATTGCTGACAGTAACCTCACCACAACGCAAGACTCTAAGTCTAGGGTGAATGCTGCCAGTAGTGACCTTTCAAAATTTGCATCTATGGCTTCTGCAACTGTCTTGCCACCTCAAGAAGAGAAGAAGATTCAAGTCAAGAAACCATCTGTATGTTTCAAAAAGCAAATTGCTAATGGAATACTACAATGGTCTACAAACAAAGGTCACATACTGCTGCCAAGTAATCATGTAAAAAGAATCAAGTTCAAGCAAGCTGCAAGGAAATCAAAGCCAACCATATCAAAAACCCTGACAATCTATCCAGGCCTAAAACTCCAACCACTAGATGAAGATTATGATGTAGACCAACTGCAATTTTTGCAAGCTCAAAGAATCTATCATGTTGCCATTGTTGATAATTGCCTTGAGATTAAATATTCTGATGGAAGGGAGGAGAAATTCAAACAAGGAGGATGTCAACACTGGGGCAAGCTATATGACATAGAGAGAATCATTGCACTGTTGAGCTCAGAAGATAAAGTGGAGAGAGTATGGAAGCTGGAGCTAATTGATTTTGTGAAAATGAAGAGAGATCATGAGGAAAAAGTCAGAAAAGGGTGTTTTGAGAAATGGCTGGCAAGAGAGAGAGAAATTGAGAGACTGGAAAGTGAAGCAGAAAAGCTGAGGAAAAAGGGTTTGTGTAGAGTTCAGTTCAACCCCTACATGGTAAAGTATAGGAGGAGAAATGGGAATCAAGTCAGCATCAGAATGAATCTACTCAACCACTATCCTGCAAATATTCTGGAACCAGTACTTGAAGATTTCAAAGACTCAATTTTGCTTGAAGAATTGGATGCTATGGCAGAAATAATAAAAGCTATGGATGAGAATACAAGGAAGGAGAAAGAAAGAAGAGAGAAAGAATATGATGAATTTCAAGCCAAAGCTATGGAAAGGGAATCAAAAGACAATGGCTAGTTCTTCATCATAGGCTGTAAGATTACTCACTCTGTAGTTCTATCCAAATTGCTAATGGAAATTCATACCTGTACTGTCAAGTTTTATCTTTATGTATGTTAGGCTTGTTATCAGACATGAAATTGTGACTAAGGGTCTTACTCACAATTTGGGGGAGATTGTTAGTCACAGAGGCATGCCTGAATACATCTAATAACAAGCCCAAGTGGTTCGTAATGCTATGCATTACCTACATGACCTCTTAACTGAGGGAACCTCTAGTTGTAGAGTTTCTACTTGTTTGTACTATGTAATAGGCATCAAATTCTATCTGTGTAACTGTACCTACTAAGTCAAGAATAAAGCTTGAAAGAAGTTCTAAGGTTCATGCCTCAAGCAAGGAAATGAAGACTGTCAAATAATCACAGTTGGGATTTGAAGAATTGAAGAAATGAAGAAATTGCCTAAGTACTAATTCGAGAAGTACATTTGTTTATTCGAGAAGTCTAGCATTCGAGAAGTCTGGAGTTCGATATCTCAGAAGACACTATTCGATATCTCTCGATATCTCATTCGATATCTCAGGGATTCGATATGTCCATTACACGGTTCGAGAACTCAAGGAGTCAACAGTTCGAGTTCTCAAAGGGTCAACAAGTCAATGCTACATTCGATATCTCAAAGACTCAATATGCTATTCGATATCTCAGGGATTCGATATGTCAAAATGCTCTATTCGATATCTCAAGGAGTCCCAGAGAAAAGAGCTATTCGAGAAGTGATTCGATATGTCAAGATAACACTATTCGAGAACTCAGAGTTATCGATCAAGTCAACTCCAGTTCTCGAATCACTCACTTAGTCACTTCTCGAATACATTCTTGAGGACAAAATACTGAAGAATTGTACAAGTCAGAAACCTGCAACAAGCCAGGATACTTTATTTGACTCTGTCCTATAAAGCATGCTGGAAAGCCTACAAAGAAGCTTGGAGAGATAAGACAAGGGACAAGGAGCTGAAGAAGTGGATCTAAACAGGCTTTTCAAAGTCAAATCTGTAGCCGTTTGGACTCTTACTAAAATGAGATAGACAGACTGGAAAGTGTTTTTGTTTTACCTACCTCATTTGTAGTAAGTGGGTGTATCCATGTCTATAAGGATACAGCCTCACTTCCTTAGCTGTTAAGGTGTTGAAGTTTCTCAAATACCCAGAAAATATCTCTCTGAGAAAAACGAAGCTGAGAATACTATCATTTGTATTCACAGATTGTAGCAAAATCTTAATCTAATAAGATATTAGATTAAAGTGATATTGTGTTGTGTTTGTCTTTAATTATCCGCAT
The DNA here is from genome assembly GCA_036435485.1 of Saposhnikovia divaricata. Classification (NCBI taxonomy): domain Eukaryota; kingdom Viridiplantae; phylum Streptophyta; class Magnoliopsida; order Apiales; family Apiaceae; genus Saposhnikovia; species Saposhnikovia divaricata. The sequence continues at coordinate 215,424,163 of CM071599.1, forward strand.
CTTCATATCTCACACACTCATCACTTATCTTGCTGCAAAGATTCAAGAACGAAGAAAAGTTCAAGAATCCATTCACCCCCCCTCTGTATTCTTTTACTGTATTCAATACTCAACAATCTACTTCGCACATAAGATCTTTGAACTCCAATGCTATGACAGTCGATCTTACACCGAACCTGAAATATTAAAAGAATGAGCTATACAGCCCAACAAGTAACCAATCGATCCAACTAGTAAGGCCAAGTAACACGTATACAGTGGCGGAGACAGCCTATTGAACAGGTGGGCTTCAGCCCACTGGTGATTGCATAGCGGGTTTTTTTTACAGTTATGCAAGGAAAAATTTTGGAGAGTTTATTATAGAAAAAAAATTAAAAACAGTCCAGCCCACTCTTGATTCTGCTGTTAGATTAACTTTATATTCATTTTCTTGTCGATAACAATGATTCATTTTGGCCCAAAAATTTAAGCGTAAATTTTGCCCCCCCTTTCTTGATTTTCTGGTTCCGCCACTGCACGTATACACGCATTATACAAAATAATCAATACGATATAATACGGCGCACGAAACAATAACTTTCGATACACATATTCTTATAATTCGATACCATACGATACCACATAACAACAATAACTTGAAACCCACAATTCATACCACGACCACTACAACTCGGTGATAACGGTCCTAAATTTTAGAAAACTGTCACTACAACCCGGTGACTTGGTCCTGAGTCTTTATTTTCGCAAACCATGGTATAAATCAGAGTTCCAATACTATTGCTTACACATTACACATATATAATAACACATATCAATTCAAAATAAATAATCACTTAGCCTAAGTTTTAATAATCAAATATACACACATAACACATAGTTTTGAACACACTAGAAAGAACGATCAGAAACTTACTTTTACGTGGAGACTCAAGAATCAAATCATCCTAGATCATGTATCCAATTCTGACCAGACCTGTATTTAACCTTTTTGACCCGCTAAACGATGTTTTATTGGAAAACTCAAAGAACAAAAGATCTTTCCGACAAGTCTATAATCAACGAGTTCCGACTTACAAATAATTTACTATGAATTTTACAAGACAGCAGATTTGTGTTGGAAAAGCCCTACGAAATTTGTTAATAAAGATGAGGAAGAAGAACAAGATGTATATAGTGTTACAAAACCCTAACTTTAAGCCCACTAATTATCCGTATTCAATTATGATCCATATTTAGGCCCATTATTCTATTTCAATTTTAAATCCTATTTAATATCTAATTTTAGTCCTATTTTATTATTATTATTTTTTTATTATTATTAATCTAAAAATTACGGGATATTACATATACATATACGTATATATTTGTATTCGATAATGAATACGAGTTCTGTCGGAACTCGTATATACGTATATTTTTTTAATATATCCGGTTTTTGATTTGAGTACTCATTCCAAGTACTTCCCGATTAATCAGAGTACTCGTGACTCGGTACGTTCACCGAGTCGATCCGAGTCACAGTTTTTAGAACACTGGTTTTTATAGAATTTGTTGGTTTTAGATAAGAAATTCAAACGAAGAAAAATAGAAGAGAAAAACAATGTAGCAAAATGCTTGATAATATTCTCATTGATGATCCTTCGAAAATGTGAAGTACATTAATATAAGCATTCTTGGACTCTATTAAAGGACCTGAGCTTGACCTATAAGCCAATACTATTTTCTGTTTAATATTAGTTTGGCCCAATAGTAGCTTTAGCCCAATTCATGACAATACATCCCTCTTAAAATCATCCTTGTCCTCAAGGATGCAAACTTTTGGCATAGTTCTCTCCCAGCTGTAGTTTAAGACTAGATTAGCAACCAAGTTGTCAATCAATTGACAAATAACCACAAGAATAGTTAAGACCTCCATATTGCAATCGAGATATATGTTTTGTGTCGAACACAAGGTAAAGAAAACAACACTGGCTTCTGTGCATTCCAATCGTAAAATAATACCAGAAATGATTCCATTTTGTTGAAAGAAGTGAAGTGAAATTCGAGTAGTCATTATGACGATACCTTCTGCAACAAGGGGTATTGCTAATTTATGCCACTCTCTTACTTTAAATGACACAGGCGCGCCAACAGGCTTGCTCTTATCACAACAGAGGTTATGAACTTTGTTATTTTCGTGTTTAAAACCACTTTCACAAGCTAAGATAATTATATCTGATGCAATTTTAGTCCTTCCTACAAAGTCTCCCACTTCATTCTGGTTCTGAAACAATACTCCAGGTTTCCATTCCAACCTTGGAATTACAAGAGAGAAGAAACTAGCACATAAACAAGCAGCCTCGACAAGCTTCACACCCTTAGTCATGGTGCTCCCATTCTTAAATAGATCAGCCTGCATGATAGCACCATAAGTAACATCTTGGTGTGTGTTACTAATTGTAACATCTTTTGTGTTTTTCTTTACATTGTTATTAACTACTTCGAGCACGGACTCGGTCCCTTGCAATTGAGAATCATTTCCACCTCCCCCAAATTCATTTGAATGCACCTTGGAAAATGAGACATCGTTTTGCCACTTCTGAATAACTACGCTAGAACTTTTCCTGGTGATTTCATCAACCAATTCTACACCATTTCCAGTACTTACATCAACTGACACTTCAAACATATCAGTTCTCTCATCCGAGTGAGAGCCATCTAAAACATCGTTTAAACTCTCGTGCATGTCATCTTGAGGATCAGTACTAGATAAATCATTAATTTCATTTATCTATACATCCTTATCATTTTCCCAAAATATTTCTTTCTTTGCTTCAAAAATCTTCCGTTGAGCACCCTCCTCTTCACCACTTCCATTTACCACCCCAAACACTTTTTACAACTGTGCTTCTTTCTTGTTGGAGGACTCTAAAATCACTAGTTGATCTTTCTGATTGTCGAAAGAATAATATAATTTATAGCCAGTTTGTAAACCTTTATTAACCATATTACTATCTTCACTTTCCCCAACTCTATACTTCTTTATATTGCCCTCTTCCACCACTTCTGCTAAGGAACTACTAATTTCTGAAACATTTCCTAAGAGATATTTTGCATCACCAATTGAATATGGAACTTCCACACACTTCTTGGGTGTTGTAGCAATGCTTTCTGCACATCTTTCTTCGCCCTCTGTTTACCAAAGAATGTTGAGAATATATGCTCCTTCTTGATTGTGTTCCTCATAATAAAGACAATCATGACCCCTCCAGAAGTCATTGAATCATGTGAAAATGGATTTACATCCAACGATGACAGACCTTGTACCTTCTCATCCCCGTCACAACCCAGACTCGCAGCCTCAGAACTATAGACAACAGTCTTGTCGCAATTAATGCTACCGTTATACTCTTTCCTTTTAGAAAATTTCTCTAACAGTCGATAAGTAATTGGAATTACAGTAGAACTACCGATATATTTCTTGTTCTTTCTACTGAATTCCTTAAAAAAATGGTTCACCATCTTATCACGGTCTTTGCTTTCCGAATGCTTGTCACCAAATTTAACTTTAATCTCAAAAATACATGATACATTATGATTTTCTCCACCGGGATCAAAGTTAATCCAATTTTTCCCACCAACATTTCTGCTAGATTCATTATCCAACTCATAAATTTATATAATTGGTGTAAGCTCGTTACTTTGTATTAAACCAAGACCAGAAAAAATAGTAGCATCCCCTATGGCCTGCATCTGTGGATTATTAAAGTGCGTAATCATTGTGACGACATCGCTCTTGCAAGAGAAAGCCTTGCCAGATGGTCTTATATTGGTAAGAACCCACGGACAGTTCTTCTCTGTAGCAATTTCGATGGTTTTGGTAGTAATGGGAATCTGCATAGATTAGTGACCAGAGACACTCCCTTGGAACTATTATCATCAACAATGATATCATTTTTGCTACATAAATTCATACTTGTTTCCATTTTATTCACACATCCATCAGACATTTTGACAAACAACCTATCGTCAGACTTTAAGTTTTTTTTAAACATGTGTTTCATACCTTCGTACATTTCATACTCTTCTTCGACAGCTTCAAACAATATATTCTCTTTCATTCGTAACTCCTGATCCGTAGCCCAGTTAATTGCCCCCCTGCAAAGTCTTAAGTGACCATTAATCGACAGTTTCTCGAATATCTTCTTTCAAACCATTAATAAAATTATGCGCAAGTAACTCCTCCTCAAACACAAAATTATAGACATATTCGGCTATTTCTTTTGTTTCTGAAAATTCAATCTCATACTCCTTAATCGAGCTTCGTTGTTGGATGTTCAATGGATTTATCAAATAACACATATCCACTTCATAATCGTCAAAACGAACCAACAAATCATGTAAAAATGTCTTCCACTCAACTTGTTCATTTTTATTTTGATAAATCCTCTCTTTTTCCAATTTTATTACGGGCAAAACACCACTAGCAATTTTGTTTAATAAAATAACATAATTATATTATAATTACTATAAACTAATCCATTACCTTTTTTATCCAAAACATATTAACTTTTTAATTTTTTCTAACTAAATCCTTTCTTTTTCCAATTTTATCACGGGCATTCTTTTTAATCAAATAAAATAATAATTTTGTAATTATATCCTTATATATAATAAGCGTAAGAGCGATCTTATCCATAAATTTAGTTTGGTCACTGTACTACCAAAACAATCTCAACCGTCAAATCTAATACTTTTTAAAAATAGACTATCAAGATTATATCATATTAGAAAGAAACATATAATTAAAAAGGATTGTATTGGAATTGAATTTTAAAAAAAAATTATAACATGAAAAGGATATAATCATGATTGAACATGTAAAACCTAATATATATCAATTTTTAACAACAATTTGATATATAATAACATATAATATTAAAAAATTAATATATTTAATAAATATTAAAAAAAGACCATGGGGTTGTAAGTAAAAAAGAGATAGCTGTCATGTGTCCACCAGCATTGATGCATACAGATACATATTCAAACTCAAACAGAACAAAAAAAAATTAAAGTACAATGTTGTACGTAGATTAGATCCATATTAAATTCATATCGAATTATTAATATCTTAATATTCATATTCAATTCTAATCATGTATAACTATTACCGTGAAATATGTATAAACAATTAAAATCAATTACAAATAAACAAATTAAAAAGATCTCTAGAGTGAATTGGAAAATAAATCCTATCAATATTTATAAATAATATTTATAAATTTCAATATTTAATTACAAATATTCAATACAAAATATTTAAATATTCTAGAATGATTAATATTTACAAATTTCAATATCAAGTTACAATTATTTAAATACTTTTAAAGATGGAATATATTAATGTAAATAATAAAAGAAAAATTTAAACAAAATTGATTAATTATATTAGTTTAACGTTGCAATGATAAAAAAAATTAAGGATTTAATTTTGTAAAATGTTATTTATAAATTTAAAATCGTATTGTAAACTATTTAAAAATTAATTCTCAAGTGTAATGAAATAATTTCCATGATGCATATATTAAAATAGAAATTTTCAAAATAAAATTCACAAAAATTAGTTTATTAAATAAAAAAAATTAGAAGAAAACAGTGCATCAATTAATTATGGAGTTATACAATCAATTAGAGACTCACGCTTCTTTAGATTTAATCTCTAATTGATTACTAAATGAGAAAAAAGATTCTGAGATTGATCTCAAAAAAACTTTTTCTAAGATATTTAACAAATATATTTTAAATATATTTTTCTAAGATTCTAATTGATTTTTGATTTTTTTTGAAAAAGTCTCATCTTATGATGAGTTTTTCTCTCTGTCTCATCAAGTGGGGAGTTTGTTTCGATTGTTCCATTATTAATATCTGATTCATTTCTTTTTAAGCTTGTTGTTGAGTTTTATTATCCATGGCGAACGGGGTTTCTGATGATCAGTTGGAGGAGGCATATTCGAAACTCTCTTTGGCCAATGAAGATGAGGATTTTGGCATCATTTTGGAAGACATCCCGGAGAATATTGTTAAACAAGATTTAGACAGGTGCTTAGTGGGGAGATTCTTAACGAGTAGGAAGGTGAATTTCATGGCAATGCAGGAAACATTAGCATCGATTTGGAGACCTGTAAAAGGGGTATTCATGGAGGCGACGGATCAACCAAATACTTTCCTGTTCAAGTTTTTCCATGATCTTGATATGCATAGAGTATTAAACGATGGCCCTTGGACGTTTAACCAGCAAGTTCTTCTCGTTAAAAAACTAAACGTGGATGAACAACTAAAGGAGAAAATTAACGGAGCTTTATATATGGGTCCAAGTGTATGTCCCTCTTGGGTTCAAGTCTGAGTACGTTCTGAAATCCATAGGCAATTATGTGGGAAGATATCTAGAATCAGACTCTAAGAATTTTCAAGGGATGTACAGAAACTACTTGAGAATTAAGGTGGCTATTGATGTTACGAAACCTCTAAAGAGCAAGATGCGTATAAAGAAGGCAGGGGGTGACTGGTTATGGTTCCAGTTTAAATATGAAAGATTACCATCCTTCTGTTTTTTCTGTGGAATGATAGGTCATACTGAGAAATTCTGTGAGGCCTTATTTGATAATCCTCAAGGCTCAGAGATTAGGAAATTCGATGCGTCTCTGCGTGCAACATTGGGGAAGCAGAGTATAGGTACAAATAACCAGTGGTTGAGGGGTCCAGATGGATCGGTAGTATTTCCGGTGAAGCAGAACGATAATGACAGTGGAGTGGAAGGGTTTCAGAGTGATGGACAATCCCATGATTGTAGGGATATGCAACGTGACATCAGGGGGAAAGACGTTATGGTTGTTGCATCTACTAAATTTCAGGAGGGAACGTTGGAAAATTTAAATTGTGATGGTGATGACTTAAATGGTGATGAGGATAATCCCTTTATTGATGGGATAGTTGTTGCCAAACAAAAGCGACAACGAGTGGGAAAGGATAACACAGATGTGGGCCGTAATTTAAATTCAAATGATGGGCTGGGAGTTGGGCTGGACACTGAGATGGGTGAGGATATTCAACAATCACAACAGAACCAAAAAAACTTGGCATTGGCGGGACCTGGTATCCAGGCCCGCCAGCCACAATGAGTTCGTTATTCTGGAACTGTCGAGGTCTGGGCAACCCTCGAACAGTTCAAGTGTTATTGGACCTTGTCCAACTTAAAAGGCCTATGTTTGTTTTCTTAATGGAGACGATGATAGATGATAAAAGATTAGAAGGTATTCGTGCTAAGATGAGATACGAAGGTTTGTTTACAGTAGCTGGAACGGGACATGGTGGAGGCTTAGCTCTTTTTTGGAGGCATTTTGCGAGTGTAAGTATCAAATCCTCGTCACAGAATTTTATTGATGCTGAAGTGAAATTGGATAATATCAATTTATGGAGACTTACTGGTTTCTATGGGTGTCCGGAGAGGTCTAGAAGAAGGGAATCGTGGGATTTATTAAAGATGCTAGCTGCAGAGTCATCTTTACCATGGGTTATCTTGGGCGATTTCAATGATTTACTGCGTGAGGAAGAAAAGAAGGTTCGGCTTAAGCATCCAACTTGGCTTTTGAATGGTTTCAGAGAGGTTGTGATGGACTGTGGGATCTCAGACTTACCAATGGAAGGGTACCCATATACATGGGAAAGAAGTCGCGGCACAAATAGATGGGTGCAAGAAAGACTGGATCGAGTGTTTGTCAATGAAGGGTGGAGATCAATTTTTCCAACAGTTAAGGTACAAAATCTAATAGCACCGACATCTGATCATTCTGCAATCTTTTTGCATGTAAGTGTTTGGAGACCTGTTCCTAAAAATTATAGATTCCGTTTTGAAAATTGTTGGTTGAGGGAAGCTAAATGTAGTAACATTGTAACTGAGTGTTGGCAGAAAACAGAAGGGTTGGATATGGATCGCAGAATTCAATTATGTGGGGTGGAGTTAAAAAAATGGGGTGACCAACTAGTGAAAGATTTTCAAAAGAGGCTAGATAAGAGCAGGGCGACTATGGAACGTTTTCGTGGTCTCAGTGATGTTTATTCCCTGCAATGATTGAGAGAGGCGGAGGCGGAGTATTCTAAAATTCTTGCTTAGAAGGAAGATTTCTGGAAACAAAGGGCCAAACAATTTTGGCTGAAAGGGGGGGGGATAGTAATTCAAAATACTTTCACTCTTATGCGTCTTCAAGGAAAAAGAAAAATCATATAAGGCAGCTTAAGAATAAGGAAGGGAACTGGGTCGACTGGTCTTCAGGGTTGAGCAATATGGTGGAAGAATACTATAATGACTTGTTTGAAGCTAAGGGGGTGACGAGTGAGAATGTGTTGGACTGTATATGTGAGCGTATCTCTTTACCTCAAAATGAATTGTTAACGCAAGATTTCAATGAAGATGAGGTAAAACAGGCTTTATTTGCTATGCATCCAGACAAGAGTCCTGGACCGGATGGTATGAATCCTGGATTCTATCAGAAGTTTTGGAGTATAATTGGTAAGGATGTGGCTGCTGAATGTATTCATATCTTAGATAGGTGCATTATCCCGGGTAAGCTAAATGATACGTTTGCAGTTCTTATCCCTAAGAAGGCAAATCCTGAAACGTTAGTTGATCTTCGGCCAATTTCGTTATGTAACGTCATGATGAAAATTATCACGAAAATGCTTGCAAACCGTTTAAAAGTTGTCCTGTCAAGTATTATATCTGAGACACAGAGTGCCTTTGTCCCTGGGCGTTTGATAACGGATAATGTTATTTCAGCGTTCGAAGTTAATCATTGGATGCATAGGAAGACAAAAGGGAAAATAGGTTATTCAGCCCTCAAGATTGATATGAGCAAAGCTTATGATAGGGTGGAGTGGGATTTTGTTCTTGGTGTTACAAAGAAACTGGGTTTTAATGAGAAGTGGCAGAGGTGGATGCATTTGTGTATGTCGACAGTTTCTTATAATTTTGTTATTTCTGGAAATGAGATAGGCCCAGTTTATCCTAGTCGAGGTTTACGACAGGGTGATCCTATATCACCATACTTGTTCCTCTTGTGTGCTGAAGGACTGTCAGCATTAATCCGTAGTAAACAAATCTCAGGAGCGATTCATGGGTGTAAGATTGCTAATGGGGCTCCGATTATTACGCATTTATTCTTTGCTGATGATTGTTATTTGTTCTTTCGAGCCACAGTGAATGAAGCGGTGTCTGTGAAAGATTGTCTTACTTGCTATGAGGGAGCTTCAGGACAAAAAATTAATTTACAGAAGTCTTCAATTTCGTTTAGTCGCAATACTGAGAACGAAATTGCAGTAGCTATTTGTCAAGTCCTTCAAGTGCAGACTCGAAACGATGCTATGTACCTGGGTCTTCCGAAGCCGGTTTCTAGTAACAGATGGGAGACATTTCGATACGTGAAGGAGAAGATTTGGAATAGGGTCCAAAGTTGGAAAGGAACAACTGTTTCTAGAGGAGGGAAGGAAATTTTGATTAAATCAGTGTTACATTCAATTCCTTCGTATGTATCAAGTGTGTTCCTTTTGCCGAAAAAACTTTGTGAGGATATTGAATTGCTTTTGAACAGGTTTTGGTGGCTTTCAAGTGTGGAGAAAGACAGGGGTATACGATGGATGTCTTGGAGTCGCATGTGCTGTCCAAAGAAATATGGTGGGGGAATGGGTTTTAAACGAATCCAAGAGTTTAATATGGCTATGCTGGGCAAGCAAGTTTGGAGAATCTTATCGAATCCGGATTCATTCATTTCCAGATTATTGAAGGCTCGTTACTTTCCTCGATGTAGTTTTGAGGAGGCTACATTAGGTAATAACCCCAGCTATGTGTGGCGTAGTATCATGGCAGCTCTTCCTCTGGTTTGTGCAGGTAGTGTGAAGCGTATAGGGAGGGGGGAAACTGTGAATATCTGGGGTGATCCTTGGTTGTTGAATGGGGAACAAACAAGAGTAACAACTCCGTGTGTTCAAGGCTTAAATGATGCAAAGGTGTGTGGACTAATGAGGGATGATAGATTGGAGTGGGACGTGGATATTCTGCGTGATATTTTCAATGAAAATGATGTGGCTCAGATTCTAAAAATTCCATTAAGTCACTCTAGATCATATGATTCGTGGATGTGGTTAGAGGAGGCGAAAGGTGAGTACTCGGTCAAGAGTGGCTATAAAAGGCTGTGTCAAAATGTTTATGGAGTTCAAAAACTGGGAGTTGAGTTTAATTGGCTTAAGTTATGGAATTTGCCTATTCCATTGAAGGTGAAAATTTTCGTTTGGAGAATGATGCAGAATTGCCTTCCAACTTTAGAAAATCTTAGAAGTCGATTTGTGGAAGTTTATCCTATTTGTCCTGTTTGTCTTAGTGAAGCTGAGAGTACAGATCATAGTTTGTTGTATTGTTCTTTTGCACAGACCTGCTGGAGTTTAGCAAAGTTTGATGGAGTTTCAAATACAGAAACGTCGGTGCAAGCTGTTATGCAGAAGTGGTTCCAGAGTAAGACTGCTAAGGAGTTGGAAATCATTTGTATGTTGGTGTGGCAAATATGGGAGCATAGGAATAGTGTGGTTTGGAACAGGATGTTTAAACCTCCGTCTATGGTGGTTAATGCAGCTAGTTCCATCTTGTTTCAATGGCAACGGGCTCAGATTTCGCAGAACAGTCACTGGAAACTTAATGAGAGGGAAGGGGTGTTAGTTTGGAATCGGCCAGGTCCGGGTTGGCTTGTGTGCAATGTAGATGCTGTGGTCTTTGAATCGAGTGGTCGAAGTTCCTTTGGCTGTGTTTTGAGGAATGATAAAGGTCAGTTTGTAGCAGGCTACGGAGGCTTTTGGCTGGGCATTGTTGATCCAAAGGTGGCTGAGGCTTTAGCTTTTAAAGAAGCATTATCGTGGCTAAAAAGAAAAGAGATCTCATGTGTGCATATTGAGCTCGATTCTCTAACTGTGGTCCAAGCTTTTGACAACAAGTTGAGGGATTCTTCGTATGTAGGGGCTATTATGGATGATTGTCGGTCGTTAGTAACGGACTTAAGGTCCTATTCTGTTTATTTTATAAGACGTTCAACGAACTCAATAACCCATGTTTTGGCTAAGGAGACTGGTTCTAAGCCTGAATGTAAAGAATGGTGTGATGTACCTTCCTTTCTTATTGATGTATTGCATTCTGATTTGAAATAAAAGGTTCAATTTTGATTTCAAAAAAAAAAAACTAAAAAAATTCTGATTTTACAAAAATACATCATCTTATTTATATATAAATCTTATATATCTTAGCAAATTTAGCTCACCTACATGAGCTCCTGATCTCAAAATATGTTAAGTTCTCCGATGAGATTAACATATATAGTATATATTTTAATCTCTAATTGATTGTTCAACTCCCTAATATAAGATACGAGTCTCTAATTAATACTCCCTCTGTTCCATCCATTTGTTTATACTTTCCTTTTTGGGATGTCCCATCCAATTCTTTACATTTCTAAACTTTCCTAAAATAGTAAAGTTTTATAATATAAAAATCAACTACATCCACTACTTTCCTCCACTAACTCATTTTATACATTATATAGTGATGAGTCCCACCACTTTATTCATTTTTCCTACTTCTCTCCTCCTTCTTTATATTTTTCCTTGGTCTCCGTGCCCGAACCAAATATAAACGTTTGGTTGGAACGGAGGGAGTATATTTTAATTAGAGTTGGTCAAGGCTCAGGCTGATGTACGGCGGAACAGACTTGTTCGATGCTCGAACAAAAATATGTTAAGCTCTCCGTTGAGTTCACTGCGCTACAATCTCAGCACGACAAACTCAACGCTTCTTTCGGAGATTGTGCAGCTTCACACGTATTTGCAATCGGTGAGTTTTTGTTTTAATTTTTGTTATTAGGGTTTCGTGATTAGGTTTTGTTGTTAAGGCTGATTGTGGTGTGAATAGATTGAGAGTTTGTTATGTGAATCTTTATTTGAATGATTTCTGTGTGTTTGTTATGTTAAAGTTTGTTATGTGGAGGTTTGTTACTGTTTTAGCTCCTCTCTTTCACCCAAATAAGTCTATGTTTTGACCTTGAGAAACAGGTTATCTTTTGTAGTTGTAGCTGTTCTTCAGTTTGATTTATTAGTAGTTTCTTTTCGTGAACAAGATTCAGTGTTCAAAAAAAAAAAGATTCAGTGTTTTCAGGAATGGTTTAGCTTCAGCTGAATATTTCAATGCCAACATTTTCTTCATTCATGAAAGCTATTTCACATTAATAGCATGTACTGTTAATTTCGTACTGGCATGGTTGAATGTGATATGTTTTGCATCTGTAACTATGGTTAATTGCTGGAGTAAGCTGTAACTGGATTCAATATTTGTCAGGTGACGGTGCTCCTAAAAGAATGTCGGGACATACAGCTTCGATGTGGGTCTGCCAACAATGACATTGATGGCGATGCCATGATAATTTCTGCTGATCAGATAACAGCCGAGTCCGATGCTCAAAGGGTTATATCTGAGCATCTGGTATGCTATCAGTTATGGCACATGAGGATTAAGTATTGGTGAAAAAAATTTGAGTTTTGATGAGGCTTATCATTAATTGCTTACAGGTGACTTTTAAGGATATTAATGGATTAGTTGAACAGAATACCCAGTTGTGTAGCCTCGTTCGCATGCAATCAGACCAGATTATCTCTAAAATTGGGACTGATCCCAGCAGCAATCATGGGAGCGACAGCCCACTCAAAACCAAGAGCAGCAGCCAAAACAGAGAAGCAGAGCTGAAGGTTCCTTCTAACATTTGTCAAAAAATTTTGTTCTGTGTAAATCTTATGTAATGTTTACATGTTTTATATACCTTTTTAATCTTAAACATTCATGTTTCTTTTCAATATCGGGTAAACTTTCAAAAATGATAAAACACATATTAACATAAGAAAAATGTTTTTTCAAAAACATTCATGTTTACATTAATTTTTTACATTCATGTTTTTTCTTTTCATCAATTTTTTTTTTGTGTTTTATGTATGTTAACATTTATAGTGTATGTTTTATTTTATGTTAGGTCAGTCACAGTGATTGACCTAGGGACTTTTGCCCTAGGATGGGGGCGCTGGCCTTACGTCCCTTACCCCTCACCCTTGGTTACCGTGTGTTTAGGGATTCAAGCCTCCTTTGGGTCAAAGTTGCGTTTGCAATTAAGTTTTATTCTTACACTGCTTTTCTTTTCATATTTTATTTTGGTTGGGGGTGTGCGGAAGACTGTTATGTAAATTATTGGTGGTTTTTCTTCGAATAGCTTTTAGATGCCTATGTTGGTAGTTCACTAGTTCTTGAGGGGACCCTGTGTCGAAAGCCTTACTGTTGGTGGTTGCTGTTTTTTTAAATGTCTGTTATTACCTTACATTCTGATCATGGTGTTCAATATCTCCTCTCGCCTGTTATCACCTGTTATGACATCCATGCATATCTTGCTTTGTATGTAAATTCTTAAAAGCATGTTTTTTTGGTGATTTTGTGTTTGTTGTGTTCAGATTATAATGCGGTGGGAGACTATACAAGAGTTAGCAAAAACATCGCATGCTCTGGCATCACTACAAAAGGAGGCATCAGACCTCCGCAATGTCGCAAACTTGCTCAAGGCCGAAAAGGTAACTTTCCTGTCTGTAGTAGCTTTACGGGTGTTAGCTGGTTTGCTAGGGCTTGTAAGGACTCATTTTATTCACTATACACCAGAAGATGATAGATTTGCATCATTGTAGTGTTTTTAACTTTGAGTTTAAAATCATTGAACTGCACGTGGCAAAAAAAAAAATAAAAAAATCATTGAACTGCATCATATGCCCGATGGAAGAAATCGGGTTCCCTAGCAAATTAGAAGCTTGGTAAGTGTACTTCTAGAGGATCCCTGCTTTGTTTTGTGAGTATGATGTATCCAGTCTTCCTGCGGTTCAAGTAGCAGTATTTTTTGTGACCCTATATTTTATAATTTAACATCTACTTCAAAAATAGAACAATTATGACTTCTGTCCCCACATAAAAACATGCAAGTTAGATTGGTTGGGTATGCCTCTTCTACAGTACTACTAAAGGATTCTTTACCTTTGGGTTTGCTTTTGGTACTTGGATAATGTCGAACCTTTATTTCTATTACTCAGCTTTTTTTTTTTGGTGTTTGCTTCTCAATTTCTTCTACATTAGTAAGTTATGTTTGTGATTTTTGTAAAGTTGGCAAATCGTTTAACAAAATGCTTCAAATGCAGGCATCTCTAAAGTCTGATGTACTGCAAGTTAACAATGAGAACCAAGTTTTGTCCAAGCAGTTAAATAGCTTGAAGTACTGCATATTAACGGCTTCAAGTATAATATCTCAAGAGTCCGGCATCCCTTCAGCAAAAAACAGCGGGAGAAAGAGAGGGATAAGTTTCCCCGCAGTTGGATGGGACAAGAAGAACCTCCAGGTGGTACTGAAATGTCTGAAGCGGAGGTTGAGTGGTTCAACCTCCTGATCTTGTCCCTCAAAATAGATATATTGGCTTTTGGACTTCTTTTGTAGAGGTTTTGACAGTACGCGTACCTAACTTGGAACTGTCAAAACCTCTACAAAAGAAGTCTAAAAGCGAATATATCTATTTTGAGGTGAGGGACAAGAGCAGGAGGTTGAACCTCTCAACCTCCGCTTCAGACATTTCAGTACCACCTGAGGTTCTTCAAGTCCCATCCAACTGCGGGGCAACTTATCCCTCTCTCTTTCTTCCGCTGTTTCGGAAACGCGTATCTAACTCGGAACTGGCAACACCACTACAAAAGAAGTCTAAAGGCCAATATTGAGGGACGAGCAGGAAGAACCGTTAGAAGAGACTGTTGAACCATCTGATAGATCAACTGGGGTTGCTGATTTGGCAGTTGTGGACGTTGAACAAATTGCTATAGTTGAAGATTAAAGAATACTTCCGTGAAAGAAAAATTCTCAACCTTTTCTTATTAAAGAATACTTCTGTGAAAATGGTTAGCTATTAAAGAATATTTTGCCGGCATACATATTAGTGATATTGCATTTTATGGTTGTCGTACATTTTTTTCCCCATACTTTTTATTGCCGTTAATACTTAAACTTAAATCTTCTTAAAACTTCCTTGTCATCCATGAAGTGAAGCACAATCGAATTAGGAGCTAAAGATAAAACTTAAAAAGCTTTAAGAAAATTCAAAAATAGTTTTGTGTTTTGAACATGTTTCATCATATTAATTATTATCCTAAGCCTTGGAGTAAACAAACAGTTTTTCTGTTATTTGAAGATAACAGAAAAATTATGCGATCTGATATAATAATACAAATAGGTTCAACAAATGAGACATCCAACTGACAGAATACTTGGTATATGAATTGGTGTAAAAATTTTGAGTCCAAAAATTCTTCAAAAGAAACAGAAGAGAGAGGCGGGCTATTTCTGTAGAAAACTTTCTTAAAAGTGCACTACATAACAATTTAAGCAGGATCCATCTGAGGAGCTCAAGTGGTAACGGCGATCGTGAGAATGTGTGGTTAAGCGCGCGATCTCCAAGTGTTAGCAACCCTTGTAGTCGAGATACGTGCAAATTGGCCCAGACATCCGGTATAATAAAAAATACTAAATTTAAGAACTGTTATAAAACTTGGCCTTATTGGATGAAAAGTTTGTCAGGACTTGGTCATAACATGAATGATTCAAATGCTACTTTGCCTTGGCAAGACGAAATTGAACTACTCCTGGGTCATTCACAGAATAAAAGTCTGTGTACTCTTGTTTTCGTGCCTTATTAGCTCACGCAACTATTTCCAACCTCATCAACTTTCGTTGTTCGGAGTTTTTTCTAACAAATATATATACATTTCCAAATGTAACAATGGCCATGGCATTAGACCTCTATAATGCGAGAACAGAGCAAACAGTCATAAGCCTCTGCGCTCGGAAGAAACAGAGCAAATAGTTGTAGGAGGTTCGAGCTTGTAAGACGGAACGGATTCCGAAATAATCGGGACTAAAATGAAATATCGTTAATTTTTGAATGTTAACCGAGACTTGGCAAATAAAATTCTGTACTAAAATTCCACCCTGCTCATGAGAGCCTTCTTTACCTGCATGTTACATATTACAAACGAGAAGCATGCACCTATTTGTTTCGACAAAAACATAATTGTCATTTCAACTATAGCCATAAGAAGTGTAGGCTCTAGTAGTCACAAATGCAGTAGTCAAGGATAGAAATGCAAATAGTCACAACTATAACATAACTTGGAAATTGATCAACATCAATTAATCAGGGCCCTGGTATGAATTTTCTAGGTTGGAGACGTTATTTTCCAATGCATGACGGCTGACTTGTAGTCAACTGTGAACTGCAAAACAATCTTTTTCCCCTATAAAATTTGTGATCTCTGCACTCAAGTATGGTATGAGCTCTTTCATGAAGAAAGCAACACAGATCATGCCAACTTTTGCTTCTTTTTTATGTCTTTCTTTGTTGATCCTGCCCACGTTTGCAGCAGCAACTCATACGTTGTTGTTTCAGGTACTTAAATTTGTTTATTCGAGTCTGCGATAATCTTGAAAAATCGGTGATAATTTCATTATTAAGTATTTCAGGCCCGAATAATTTGGAGTTCTGGTTCCTCCCCTGATATGTACTGTGTGTAACATTTTCTTGATTAAGGGATTCAACTGGACATCATGCAATAAGCAAGGAGGGTGGTACAATTCATTAATCGACTCCGTCTCTGATCTGGCTACTGCTGGAGTTACCCATGTTTGGCTCCCGCCTCCTTCTCAATCTGCAGCACGTGAAGGTTGATCTCACTCTCTTCGTATTTTTTCGTAGATTTTGTCGATTGCAGAAAATTTAGGTAGTTACATTAGCAGCTTAGCACAAAGTTGAATTTGAAGAATCTCCATTCTCTGTTATGTATATTAGCTAATTCAGTGAAGTCGGTATTGCTTGATTTTTCTCCTATGTTCAGGATATTTACCTGGAAGACTCTATGATCTCGATGCATCTGCATATGGAAATAAGGATGAACTGAAAGCACTGATTAAGGCTTTCAGTGACAAGGGGATTAAATGCATTGCTGACATAGTGATAAATCACAGAAGCTCAGAGAAACAAGATAGTTGCATTTTTGAGGGAGGAACTGCTGATGATCGCCTTGACTGGGGCCCTTCTTCCGTTTGCAGTGACGATAAAGAATTTCCTTGTGGCACAGGAAACAAAGATACTGGCACTCCCTTTAAATTAGCTCCAGATATAGACCATCTCAATCCGACAGTACAAAGAGAGTTATCAGAGTGGATGAATTGGCTCAAATCTGAAATTGGATTTGTTGGCTGGAGATTTGATTATGCCAGAGGGTATTCTCCGAGTATTACCAAGGTCTATATGCAAAATACATCCCCAGATTTTGCTGTTGGCGAGTACTGGGATGGTCTTTCCAAAGGGCAAGATGAAAAACCAGACTATAACCAAGACAATCACCGCAATGCACTGGCTCAATGGGTTCAAACTGGTGGTGGTGCGGTCACAACATTTGATTTTACAACCAAAGGGATTCTTCAAGCTGCTGTGGAGGGGGAGTTGTGGAGAATGAAGGACTCAAATGGAAATCCTCCAGGCCTGATCGGAATTTCACCAGGAAACGCTGTAACCTTCATCGACAATCATGATACCTGGTCTCAGCAGATTTGGCCATTCCCAGCTGACAAAGTAATGCTAGGATATGCATACATCCTCACTCATCCTGGGATTCCATCAATAGTAAGTTGCACATAATTATATTAGTCATTTTATAAAGCTTTGGATTGCTGTTGTATATAAACTGATAAGAGTTGCTTAACACTATTTGCAGTTTTATGACCACTTCTTTGATTGGGGATTAAAGGAGGAAATCTCGAAAATTACAGCAATCAGAATAAGGAACGGAATCAGTGCAACAAGCAGTGTGCAGATCGTGGCTTCTGACGCTGATCTTTACGTAGCAAAAATTGATGATAAAATTTATGTTAAGATCGGAAAGAAGTTTGCTGTTGGAGACCTGGTTCCACCAAATTATAAAGTGTCTGCCTCTGGAACGGACTACGCTGTATGGGAGAAAAATTAAGAACCATAGTTTCTTTGGATGCTTATTTACATGGTTTAGGTACTGCATTTCCTAACCTTTGCACTGGTGCAGGAGCTCCATTGGTTTTCAGAAAAGAAATCAAATAAATTCAGAAGAGAGTAACTGAATGTGGTATGATCAATTTTATTATTAACTTTTCTTCGAGGAAGCTAGAACCAGAATAAGTTATACAATATAAAGATCACAATAACTAGCAATGCAGTTCTCCAGTCATATCCTTCCGCTTGATAGAACATCCCAAGCAAAACCAAGAATGTGACAATGAACAAAATAGAACCACACCCAACATTTCTATTATCTCCATCTCTCTCATATCCGTTGTCGTCGTCATCATCATATCTTCCTCTTCCACCAACATTATCGAACCTTCCAACACTAAAAACATAAATAAGTATGATCAAAATAAGGGGACCGAGGAGTGTTGTAGAAACCATGTACACCACAAGAATCAAGATTAAAGGTACTATAATCGACTGAGTAGAGAAGACAAGTAAGAGGAGAACTAGAATTGGTATGATCACAAGGAAATCAAGACTCATTTTCTCAAACTGAGAAACTAACGAGATACTGTTTACAACAGAATGTCCGTAGATGATATACCACAAGGTGATTACCATCAGAAATGGAATTAGTGGAGATGGTCCAACATCTGCCATTTGCCTCTGATTGTCGCAATGTTCTCTGATATCCAAGACAATTTGGCAAACTTATGATCATATGCAGATAGTTTCATGGAAGTAGAATAAAGGTAGTTTCAAATAAGGTGTAGCTTTTTGAAAACATTGTTGGTGAATTTTAGTACGTGTTTTGTGCATGACTTTTAGTCCCTACTTCTCCTGTTTTCAGTGAGAAGATATATAAGAAGGTTTGGCTTTAAAGCATCAACAAAGTAAGATATAACATAATACAAGCAAACAGATAACAGTCCTAAACAAATTCGAGAGCAAAATGATACATACATATTTATATTATGACATGTTCTGATGTAATCTAATACCCAGATTCATTTCCATCAAAATTCTTGTACACTCTTAAAGATCAATTCTACGTCATCTCACCTTCTCACAGAATATTATCTCTTCAGACTTACTAATCACATATTATTTCAGCATGTTAACATAATATTTAAACATGGAGTTTTTAAAGCATCTGCATAAGATTCCTAGATGATAAAACTTTAGTAAACGCCCCAACCATGTTCCTGTAAGTGTTTCAACTTTTCAAATGTATTAGCTTCTACTCTTAAATATCAAACATAGACTCGATAGTCCATAATCATAAGTGAACCACGAAGCTGTGATTTTTTTTCCATGACAATTGCAACAACAAAACTCAAAGAACTAAACATAGTGAGGGAGGAGGAGGAGAGGGGCGGGGAGAATCTGAAAGAGACTGCAATACAATAATAAGTATTAACATCGTCAATGTTTAATAATTCACACAAAAAAACTCAAAATAAGCAATATATACCAAGAATCAAACTGTACAAAACCTCAATTCTACATACGCCAGAGAGAGAGGACTGACTTCTGGATGCTCTAATATAGCCAGTTCCACCTCTCCTGTCCAGAACAAACATCAGTGGCCCTACAACTAATCTAACAATTATTTCCTCAATAATGGAATACCGTGTAAACAGATACAAAAAAACGAAGATAGAGATAGATAAGAACGATAAAAATGAAGAGTTGCGTAACCAAAGGAAAAACCTTCTTGGTTGTTCATGGCAAGTTTGTGCCCCTCCTAAAGCCTTTTTATCTTTATTATCTGGGGCAAAATTGGGCACATATAATACTCATCTTCACTGGTCATACAGGGCATCTTATATGTATTTCACTCAAAGTGTGTCTCCGAAGCTTGCAAGTTGTAACGGTACCAGATAGTTGACTTCAGATGGTACCAATGGGATCCTTTTTAGTGACCAGACTCTGTTGCGTAATCTTCACCAGTGGTTTGGTAGCAGAACCAGAATATAAATTTTTTGAGTCAAAAAAAGAGGCAGACCACTGCACAATCATCGACTTTTGACGTGGGATACTTGTACCCCCAGGCATGAACAGCTGACTCAACAAGTGACCGAGCAGCTTGACTGTGGTGGGGAACTGAAGCTACAATATCTACAACTTCATCGTTAGAAAGCACATCCCAAACCTATGACAGACAGAAGAACAGATACAATCTTTAAACTACAAAAAAAAAAAAAAAAAAAGAGAGAGAGAGAGAGAGTTCATGCAATATACCGTAAGATGGAATAAAACAATCTAAAGTTGGAAGATTCCATACCCCGTCTGTTGCCAGGACAACAAACTCATCCTTTTCTGTCAGGCGTCGATAAAATATTTCTGGCACCGAAATTAGTCCAAAATTTTTAAGACAGAAATCCCCCAATGCACGGGACATTGCAAGGCCAGGGCAATCATTGTTAGGAAGCCAAACTCTGAGAACCTCCGGTTCATCCGGACGAGCAAAAACTCTACCTTTACATCCCTGAATCCTTTTTGCTTCCTCTGTAAGCATTTTACAACGGAAGGTTAATGAGCAGGTAGTTCCAAAATATGAGTTTAGAAATTCATAACTTGTATGTTCTAGCCTAGCCTAATCGAGAACAGGTCAAAGTTTTGGCTCCCACTAAAGTGAATTATTTAATGGAAGTAAAACTTAAAAACACTGAACCTTATAAGTACAATACAGGCATCATTATAAGCTATTGTATGGCCTTCAGACACAAACAGACCTGGCTTTACACACTATGACATGAAGAAATTATCCGTGACAGTTGATATTGTACCAGCATCAACTGCACCCCTTAATCATATCCTACCTGAAGAGGAACACAAGTGGCAACAAAAAAAAACTTTTGTTTTTTTAGTAAATAGTTAATTCCTATTTAATGTATGGAAATTTGTAAGTTTCTCATATGTTTGGGGCTAGTACTTTATTGAATATATTGTAGACTATTTATAATAAGGCCAATTGTTAACGGGCCTTAGTCCATTAGGGTTATATTCCCAATACAAGTACTGTAATCCCCAAATGGCCACATTTCATATTAGAATTGATTATTGGAATATAATTGAATATTGAAGTGAGTCTTCTCTTTGATGTGGGGCAGCGATCTTTAACTTTATAATGCAGTAAACTGACCTGCTTAATAAGGGTAACTGCTGTCGTTCCGCTGCAGAAACAATCAACATTTGTATGCATCTTAAGTTCCCTGTCCATGGCTTTATATGCCTTCACAAACGAGTCTTTCAGGGTCTGGACAAAGTCTGATTGCTTGTCAGTTTCATCAATATCAACAGAGTCCCTTGGTACTTCATCAGCAATAAAAAATGAGGTACTTTCACATTTCATGCTACCTGAGTTATTAAGGCCGAACCCTCGGGAAACGTCATTTTTCTTTGTATTAACTTCCCATTGTGCACTTATTTTCATGGGCAACGAATCTCTAACACTTTTAGCAACCAAGTGACCACTAGGTCCATGACCATCAAAAATACCACAAAAAACCGCATCTGATTTGAAACCAAAGCTCTGAAGACAACGGTCAAAGTTAGTATATCAAGACATCCAATCAAAGAATGAGGAATGACTATTACGAATGAAAACGTGTTGGAAGAAAAGGATACATTGATACACCATTAATGTTACTAAAAGAAACTTATGTATGAGCATAAAATGTCTAGATACATGTTGAAGCAATTTTAATTGCATACAGAATCAGCCATTATTAAATCTGAAAAGCGTGCAGCGTGCTTATCAATTACTTTAGCGAGGAAGTACAGCATAAACAATACACTTCCAAGCAAGAAAAACTTGTATAAATTACAGAACGCACAGAAATATAGAACTTTATAATCCCTGAAATAGTGAAATAACAATTTGTCAAATTAAAAATGACAAGAAATACAATACATGTGAACAACTGACATCAATCTCTACTTAAAAATTAAAATACAAGGCTAATCTTCCCCTTGATCTGAATTCAACGGGACAATTTGACACCTAGATGTCAGCACTGTGCTACATGAGGCTGTAGTATGTTCCGAGCATTGAGATGTTGACACATAAGAGTGGCATGTGAGCTTAGTTCAGAACATTCCACAACTTTGAAATACATCGAGGTTGACCATTAGAGCATATTATCTAAATACATACCAAGAATCACATCATACCAAAACTCGTAACTTCAAATTCTTAATTATATCAATTAGACATAGTTTAAATTAGTACCATAAAACTAGAGTTTCGACTCGATAAACAGCATGATAAAAATGAGGACATTTAGCTAACCTCCCAAACAATCATAGCATCCTGATTAGTCCCTTTGTTCCCTTGTTGAGTAAAGAGTGAAGCGCATTGTGTCGAGCCATTCAGAAACATCCGTTCTCGAATTCTGTGAACCTGCTGTAGCTTAAGTTCTTCTTCGTTTCGAGAACATGGGCTAGTAGTACTTGTCTTATAGCTGCTAATGTTCTCTAGATGAGGAGATGTTGGAAGCGATTTGCTACTGCTCTGACTGGATAAACAGGAGCCCATTTTTGTGAGGGTCCTGATGAAATTATTGTTGGATAAGAAATTCAAGAAAAGTAAATAAGTAAATGAAGCCCTTGTTGTTAAGTAATCACTTGTGATCCTTGCATTCACAAATCAGTGAGCTCATAACATATAACTGAGTTGTAATATACCTAACTAATATATAGGTTTAATTCATGTAACCTGGAAGTTCATATGAGAGAGAGAGGGGGGGATTGTGATTCTGCCCGAGAGAGAGGGAGAGGGAGAGAGAGAGACTGAGAGAGAGAGAGAGAGAGAGAGAGAGAGAGGGGAAGAGAGAGGGAGAGGGAGAGAGAGAGAGAGAGAGAGAGAGAGAGAGAGAGAGAGAGAGAGATTCTTTGATTCTGCCAAGTCAATTTGTATAATCCAAAACTCTGAGAAAGCTTATAAGATCGTGATTAATACGATGATGATTCAGTCGGTACCAAAAGTCAATTCAGTATACTGAGAGTGATTTAAACTGATCATTAGTTTGTTTTCCATAAATATAATAAAATAATAGTAATTTTTAAATAGAAGTATAAAATTAGGGTGAAGTTAATTTTTAATTGATAAAAAATGGTTAAACATTTTCTGAAAGTAATGAATGACTATTGACTCGTGATTGCTAGTGTTTTAGAGAATCATTAGAATATTTTTAGGAGTAATATTTTGTACTAAATTTTCGAAATTTCAAATTAAGAACTTAAATAGAAAAATTGTTAGGCTTGCTCTAAGCATCTAGATACGAGAAACAAACAAATATGGAGTTGGCAAAAAAAGTTACTATCTAAAATAATACAAAATAATGACTTAACTAAATTTTAGTAATTTTATTTAATTTGTAAGGTGCTTTACTCGAGATTAATTATATTGATCAAATTTATGTGTACAATTTTATTATAATTCTTGGAAGATTCTATAAATTTGTTCATTGTGAGAAAGTTGGCTTTAATTTTAGCTAAAGAATTTGCGTGATTGAAATTTCGAAATTTATACATATTATTATGTGTCGTGTAAAATATTCTTCCATCCATAATGCTCTTAATATACATACAAAACAAATAGCCTATTTGGCAAACCTCAAAATGAGTGTTTATGGACTTATTTTCGGGTAAAAATTTCATAGTTTGATAAAAAAATTTATACAAGTATTTAATGTATTCTTGAGATTCTATAAGTTACAAAAAAAAATTAACTTATTTCAGAAAAATGTTAGGAATCTCTAATTTTGTTTTAAAATAAGTTACTTATTCTGAAAATAAGTTTTCCCAAACACCTCTAAAATTACTTTGCAAATGAAAATTGAGCGAAAAGTTTATATCATATATCATGTAAAAGAATATTCTCCCAAATTTACAAATTTAGAAAAATAACCTTTCTTTTACATAAAAACATGACATTAATTAATATGATTTCTACATGTTATTTTCCCAAATGACACGCAGAATCTGACATGGCAGAATACTATTGGCTAAAACATGTGGCCTCACTACTATAACAACGCGTCGGAAGAGTCGCTTACTCTGTTATTTGTTTACGACACAGAAGACTCAAAATCAAATCGGATCTCACAATCAGCACCACGCCCGACCCGACCCAAATCTCAGGTCAATTCTCAATTCTGTATTATTCGTATTATTCGATCTGTTTATGTACTCAATTTCTTCTATTAAGATCTATACTCTTTTCGATTAATCTCGTCGAGATCTGTGATGTATGTGTTGAATTGACATGTTCGGTATTGTAAGCATGAATATTAGTGGAATTGTTAGTAGAAGTGAATTGATAATATTGTAATTAACAAGAAAATAGAAAGTGAATTGTGAACCGATTGAACTACTGTTATTGTGTTATTCTTGCAATTGGTGGTTTTGTTTGATATGTAAAACGTTTACGAGATTTGCGAATTGGTGTATATTAGTAGTTGTATTATCGATTTGTTCGTGTTGTTTCGTTTCGTGTGTTTGTTGATTTTAGTTGTGCTAGTTAGAAGTGTTGTCCATTTTTTGATAAATTTATGTATACTTCGATGCGGAATTTTGGATCCTGTGATGATTTAAATGAAATTAGAGAATTGAGAGACAATGGAGAGTTGAAGTTTAGAAAATGAGTTTGTGAGACATGATTAAACTTCAATGCTACTTGCTCATTCTTCACGCCACACCATAAAGCTCTAAGCGTACATGGTCTAGGAGATAGTTGTTACCTAATTGGATACACTAACACGAGCTTATAATGGAGATTTTAAGGAATCGGGGTTTTGGTTTATTGACTTTAAGTGATAATTAAAATATCAACTAACTTTTATTGTGTAATTAAATATTATGCTTACGTACGTGAAGTTCTTTTGGGGGAATTTTGTTGAATGTTATGGTATGTTTTGATCTACTTAAGGAATTGTTCCAGCTTTCTGTTATGTGTCCACCTTTAAATTATGTCAGCTCTGTTCTTTATCGTATACTTGTTCTCATATATATGACGATAGTGTAGAGTATTTATATCTGAAATTTTGAAATGTTTGATACAGAAATGGCTTTGAATGGAGGAGTTCCCCAAAGAGGAAGTGCTGCAGCATCTGCTGCCAACATGCGCAGGAGAAGGACAGCAAGTGCAGGTGGTGCTTCTGCCGGAGGAACAAGTGGCAACATGCTTCAGTTCTACACCGATGATGCTCCGGGACTTAAAATCTCACCCAATGTTGTTCTTGTCATGAGCATTGGTTTCATTGCTTTTGTTGCTGTTCTTCATGTCATGGGTAAGCTTTACTTAAATCGAAGAGAAGCTTAAGAATTCTGCCAAGTTAAAGGTAGACATTGGTGTTTAGGTTGTTTGTCGAGGTGTAAACTTGTACTTTTCGATTGGCTAATGTTGGAAGCGCTTTTTTCTTGGTTAAAAGACATTTAGATGGTGATCTTGTTATAATGTTTAATCTTCAACATTTATATAAATACCAGATTTTACCCAATTATGGTGATCTTGTTATAATGTCATAATGTTTGGTGCATTGAAAGTATTTGCGTTTGAGTGTGTACATCTCCCCCAACGTTTTGAATTAGGGTATAGTCTTGCAAGCTTGTAAAGCTTCTTAAACTGTGTTGCTTAAGGATTTAAAAAGCTTCCTTTTGATTGATATGAGTATTAGGCTGGCGTTTGGTCCATGCCTCCATGGCAAACGAACCCATTCAACAAAAATCATGCTCTTCATTACCATTGTCATACGCCCCTCTATCTCTTCTAATACTTATTCGAAAATCCACAAATTGTGTTAGAGTGAGACACTTTATCAGTACCCTGAAATGGATTTCAGGCACTAGTGAAAGTGAATCACCAAGAAAATTCAAGGTTCTTGATTTAGGTTTTAATTTAAGTTTTGAAATCGTTCAGAAGAAAAGGTTAAATTTTGAAGCTCTAGGATTATATTATCGATACGATCTTACATTCATCCCGTTTTAAACATTAACAAATAACAAGTCACCATACTGACCAAAATAATACTGTATTATTTATAATACATGCAAATGAAGAGAAAATTAAGAATCAGCTAGCCACAACAACAAACATGAAAACCAAACCGTGTATGCATTTGTTTTGACCATATAGATGCATTTATTATTTTTTGAATAAAAATGTACTATTTATACTTTTATTCAACAAAAGAAAAATTATAAAATACTTCTTACAAAAAAAAAAAATTAAATATTAGCTCTCCGTTTACCAGGAACAATTTGAACCGTGACTCGTAACTTGAACGGTAAGTTTTATCTAAATCAGAATCTATTGACAAGCCCACAAACTTGATTTCCTTCTTATCAACGTCATAAGTTGCCGGTTGTCCCAAGTGAGAACTACGTAAAAAATTCCTCTGTCATACATAGGCAAGCACTAACAATCCACAAAATTTTTAGCTTTTTTGAAATGTTTGACAGTCCATTATTTATCGTCTTTGCGATAAGTTGAAGTAGTGACCCTCTTACCAAAAGAGCATGTATCCATGAGTAAGAAGACACAGTCCGCAGATTCAGGGTTCGAAGGCATTGATTGTTCAAATTTCCAAAGATAAGAACGTAAGCATGGATAAAGTTCTTTGAGTGTTTTGGTTAAAGGAAAGTAACGTAAGCAGGGAGGAAGTTGTTTGAATTGTGTCTTTAAGCATGGCTTGCTAGTCGATCCCAGGAAGGATTGCAAAGGACATAGATACATCAATTAAATGGATGGTTCATGAATTTGTAGCTGCAGGAATCTCAAATAAGCTTGGTGTTTTGGGGTTTTGTTTTGATGGAGGGTGAGTACTAGATGTGCTAGCACGAGACAAAGACGCATGTTTCGGGGTTGGAGTCTCATTCTATGGAACACGTATAAAATACAGTGTTGCTGCAAGTGTCAAGGTACCTGTATTGTTCATTGTTCAACAGTCTCTCCAAAATACTAAAGATAAAATATGAAATACCCGTGTAAGGCACGAGGCGCTAGCTTAAATTGTTTTTTTAAATTTAAATCATGTATGATCAATATTATTTGAAGTATAAAATTGATTTTCATAGAGTTATTCTTATTAATGGTATATGTAACTATTGCGTACTTACTTAAATATGTTCAAATTTGTAATTTGGAAACTAAAATGAATAGTACTAATAGCAGTCATGTCAGTTTTTAATTTTATTGTGGATCAATTAATAGAATTTGAGTGTTCAATAGGTGATGTCTATGATACATAAGTTCCGCAAATCATATATTATACATGATCCTGTATATATTGTTTCGAATTATCTTTATAAATAATACACCATATATTATATATGATCCTTCTTTTCTTCAAATGTCATATTTTAAATCGAGCATTAGTTAATTTGTATGTAAAATGTAATGTGTTATTTTTAGGATTTGTCTTTTCAAGGCCAAATATTTTTACTACCGAAGAGTTTGACTGATAAATTATTGCATCTTTTCAAGGCTGCTCATATTGATGAAAGGGAGCGAGTTTCAATCACGAGTATGTACTTGATTGACGATGCATAATTGTGATGACGAACTCATGCTGATGGTGATGTGAGTGTGAACAACAAAAAATTGTGGTGACGAACACATACTGATGGTGATGTGAGTGAGAATAAAGTTCCTAAGATTAACTCAGGAAAGTGAATAATTTTTTAATTGAAAATATATACATGAATGCATGAAATAAGGTAACTTTGTAATGGTATCTCAAATAAATTTCCTGAGATAATCTCAGAAATTTTATTCTCTGGTAGAAAACTAACCAAAGGACGTCCCTTTGACGAGACTCAACAAATAACTAAATAGTATAAAATCCCAAATAACTAAATAAGTATACAATCAAGTTAAAAAGAAATTTTAACTTCCAACACCAATATAATTTAATAAAATTAAAAAGAAAATAAAATTTATGTTTAACAAGAATCAAACAAGAACATGGTGCAATCCCAAATTCTAGGAACATGATTCAGTGATTCACACACAAAAATAGTGTAATACTACTCGAGAGTGATGAAGAGATACTCACGCTTATTCCCATTTCGCCTCCCTTCCAAAACCCCATCTCACTCCCATTTGTACTCTTCTTCCACTGAAAAAAGTGCTCAAACACTTTCTCTTCACATGGGACCGGAGATCAGAATTTCTTGTTGGTTGTTCACTCGGCGGTTACGGTGGAGGGTCAGTGTTGGATTTGGGGGAAAGGGGATGGTGGAAGATTAGGACTTGGAAATGAAGATAGTGTTTATGTGCCGTGTTTGAATAATTATTTGAGGGATGTTAAGTTTGTGGCTCTTGGTGGGCTTCATTCTGTTTGTATTGATTCTCTTGGTCTGCTCTTCACTTGGTTAGTTTCGATTTTTTTGTCTTGATTTGACTTTTTCGAGTTCAATATTTTTACTTTTGTAGTTGAAATTGGTATTAAATAAGATACATTAGGTATGTTGGTATTTGATATGATACATTACGTATATTTAGGTTGGATGTAGATAATCGACTCATGAGTAGTATAGTAGACATCATCTAATGCACTTTAGAAGATGCTAATTGATTCTCTTGGTGAGCTCTTTACTTGGTTAGTTTCTTGTTTTTGACCTGATTTTTCATCTTGCTTTGACCTTTAATTTTTGAGTTTAATTTATCAATTTTGGAGTTGAAATTGGTATTATGATGTGCAAGATATGAGTAGAATATGCTAGGTATATTTAGTTTGGATGTAGATAATCGACAGATTAGTAGTAAAGTAGACATTATCTAATACACTTTAGACTTAAGTAGAATGAATTCTACAGTTTATGTTTTATACTTAATTCAATTAATTCAATATATATTATTTTACAAATTCAATGAGAATTTGCGAGATTCAAAGTAAAGATTCATGTATATTTAGATTATATTAGAGATACAACAACATTTTTTGAACCTTTTTAGTGTAAAGAAACACCCAAGACATCAAAAAAATTGATTAATGACTTTTTAATGATTTACGAAAATAGCACATTCGAATTTTTAGATGCAACAAAAAGGGTTAATGATGAGTTTCATATAGATTCAAATTTTAAGAACCTTAAAATCATATTTTACAAAAGGGTAATACACATATATATATATTTATGAATACAAAGGACTTATTAATTTATAATATTATTGGGACCATATATTTATATAGGATTTTCCATCTCTCTTGTACATTTGTATAGATTTTTTATTTGAAAAATTCTAAAATTGTTATATTTGAAAAAGTGGATACTAAATTATACTCCTATAAAATTAGAATGATAAGAGAATATGAAAGTGCTATAATCCACAAACCATTTTGATTTTCTAAAGAAAAAAAGTAAAATTTTAAATTTTTGAAGTGTCGACCACGCACCAGGTAACACGCTGCAAAAAGTTGTTGTGTCCCATCTAACAATCCAAAGGTGAAATGAAGTTTCTCTTGAGTCCTTCTACTTCCTCAGTTCTAGAACGATCATTCATTTCCAAATCTTGGATCCTTTCTGTTGCTTCATCTAACGATGCTGTCAACTCCTTGTTTTCTGGTTCTAACTTCTAAAATTTTGCACCATAATCTACACGAAGTTTTTCACTTGCACAATTGATATGCCGAAGTAGTGAATCTTTCTCATGGACTTTTGCTATGAGGTCCTCATAGAGCTGCTTCAGTTCAGGTATCTCCTCATATTTGACATGAAGTTCTCGAGAAAGTTCCTCAATTTGAACCATTGCTCCCTGAAGCTTGCTCTTATGTTCATTATGAGCGGTTCTCAAACTATCAATGACCTTTGTTTTGGACCGGAATTCCTCTTTGAACTTTTCAAGCTCTGCTCTTACTTCATCCAGCTCATCGCAAACTCCATCCCCTTTTCTTTTTAATATGTGATCTTGAACTTCCTCTGAAACACAAGAATGATCCAAAATAGCTGAGCAATGTGCAGAAATGATATGTAAAATTATGTATAACCGCAAGCGCACGGTATCAATTGTAGTAGATACTAGCAAATACGGGTCGATTCCTCAAGGAGACAGTTTCAGTTTCAATTCAATTATTATTAATTGTTTCTAGTCACAAACGATTATTAGAGGATTTGATTAACTACTAAAACAAATTTAACAAAGGTTTTAAATCAATTAATTAAGGGATCTAGGGCAATTCAGGTTCACCATGCTTACACCAAACGAATCACAAAGGTATAGCTTTTTAATGGGGTTAAGTAATTAAAGCAATGGTTAATATTTTTCAAGCATTAACACTCTCAGAATATCTAATGATGCTTTCACACTCACCTTCAATTCCGCTAATTGTATGTAAGCCTCTAGTAGTAAAATCTTTCGATATATTACTCCTATTGCAATCAATTAATCCGTGATATTGCGCAATTACACAAATTAAGAATTAGAACATATCAATCAGAATTACTCTTTACCCATCAATCTACTAATCAAATTAAACCCAAATCATGGTGCAAACATGGCTCCCCTTGATACCCTAGAATTAAATTACTCACTCATTCTAGGATTAAAACTAACAATGATAATCAAGAAAGCCATAATAAACATGTAATTAATAAGGAGAAGATAAGAAATACTTTTAATCTTTGAATAATGAAGAACAATTAAATCCAAGAATTAAATTGAGCTTGCAAAGATGGAGAGAAGAAAATAAAACCATAGCTTTTAATATTAAGAAATATGTAAAAATTATGTGTCCAGGATCCCTTACAATGTATCCCTAGAAGTGTTTATATAGACTCTAGAAATCTTGCCCAGCAAGGAAACATCCTAAAATACAATTAGAATTCAATTTAGGTGTCAAAAGCTGCCCAAAATACAATTAGAATTAGAAAAAGAGCAAAATTGGAATTTTTCTGCTTGGCTTATCATAGAACACGTGCGCGATTTTATTCAGCACGTCTCCAGCACCTGATTTCTTCCTAAGGTTGTATAAAATCTCCCAAGCTTCGCGTGAGCTGTAAGATCACTGAAAACGGACTTCTAGAACTCCAGATATGGCCAAAACAGTGTAGACTGCGCAACCTTCCCGGAAAATCCGAATTTAAATCAATTAATCCTCCAAACACGATAGAAGCATCAACCCTAATCAACATTCTCGTAAGTCTGCACAACTAAGCAAAATACATCAAAACTACAATAAACTTGAGGCCAAAGCAATCAATTTAAGCCGAATTAGAATGTTCCAAGTAGATATAAAATCCACTTATCAAGAAACAATAGAAAAATACAACTAGGATACAAAAACTAAAATACAAAGTTATCTACAAGCAAAAAACAAGTTCAAATTAGATACTGATCAACATAGCCCACCATAATTTCAGTGCCCCTTTAAATAGATCCTATGTTTAATAATGAATTGTGCATTATATATGACAACAATTCTAAACTAATTATGTGCTCAATCAACATGGCTTCCGGAGCATTATAGTCAAAAATGCGGTTTGTGGTGAGGAACCCTCCGTCCAGCGAGACGGAGGTCGGTTTACTGTTCAGGTGAAGAGCTGGAAGACTATGATGCTTGTAGTGGGTTTCGGGTGCTCGACGTGGTTCCTCCGCCGTTATTACGACGGTGGAGCTGCTCGTGGTGGTGGTCGTTGCCGTTAAGAAAGACAAATGTTCTGAAATTGAGGATACATTTGTTGTTTGGAATCCTTTAACTAATCACTTTCGATACCTGCCTTCCTCTCAGTTTATGAATTATTGGCCATTGCAGACATCTATTTTTCTGGGCTGTTTCAATAATGATTATATGATTGTGAGTATTCTAAGTAATGGTCCTCTCTTAGTGGAGACTTTTAGTTTCATCAATATCTCATGCTCTATAGGACCATCATTACATTGCATATCTCATCTTGATAACATCAATCCATTTAGACCATCTTCTTTTGTGAATTCCACAGATAATCATATATATTGGACTTTAGAGTACTTACATTGTATTTCTATTCTTGCTTTTGACATTATGGCTACTGAATTTTACTGTATTGATCCTCCCGATACGAGTTTTAATTATCCACCCAATGTGTGGAATATTAACTTCACTGATAGAATTACTATTTTTTTTTTACGCAATAGAATTACTATTTTAGATGGATCGCTTTCTTACATTACTTGGGTTGATTGATCCTCCACGAGGATTTGGAGTTGTGTACATGATGAATGAAATCTGTTTTGATCAGGTGATCTAAATTCTCCATGAGCATTTGGAGTTATATATGTATGGATAGATCATGTTTACAAGCCCACTTACCACATGTATCGGAACTAGTACTAGTAAAAAGGGTAATATGCATCGGTAATTATTCGTTCTCACTCAATACGGATTCGAATTAATATTTTTGAATATTTTTCTCAAATTCAACTCAAATTCGGTTATAAACATCCCTATTTGTTTCGATTCAACTCGATTGACTACTCATTTTGTATATTTCAATTCGAATTCGTCCATAATAATTTCAAAAGAAATAGAAAATTTGAAATATTATTTATAAAAAAGTGAAATGCGCTCTTTTGTAAAACAATACTTTAATATATATTTTTGTGTAATATATATTGTGTACATCACTTACTAATTGTAATTAAATATTAATAGTAAATACATATTCGATTACCCTGAAATTATTTGAACCACTATATATGAAAATGATTGAATACCAAAGTGGTGATATTCAGTTATTCACCTAGATATTCGTGAATTATAAAATAGGATTCAAATACGTTCGTTTTTTAAATTTGATATCCCTTCTATATTTTATAATATTTGCAATGCATGAGATACATTCTTGGATATTTTTTTTATATTTTTTGAAGAATGCTTTTCAAAAATTTTAGTTTTATGAGAGTAGTAGCAAGAAGAGTAGTTTGGAAGTAAATAACCTTGTGTACAATTAATTGTATAATTAAAAAAGTTTTTTAATAAAAATAATAGCAATGCAAGGTTAAGAAAATATTTTAATAAAATTAGGAACAATGTAAGGATAATTTGAACCAAAACAATAACAAAATATGTATAAATCACAACCCTTTTTGTTTTAAGGGAATTTGTATAATATGTCCTAAATTATTGAATTATTTTATCAATAAATCCCTTTTTATTCAATAATTGTAAATATGTCCTATGATTGACTTCTTTTTTTGACAAAATGTCCTATGGTTAACTTTTAACTCATATATAACTCATATAAATATAACTAAGTTATAAATATAAGTATTTGTCTAATAAATATGACTATAATATCCTTAATTAATACATATATATAAAATAAGTTAAGAAATTATATGTGCATTAGATACGTTCTTTTACAAAACCATTAAGCTTCTTCCTTATTCTTTGAATAATTTTCATTGAAACTTCTTTTACATGATTTAATTTGCTCCTTTATTTTTGCACCGACTTTAAAAAGTTCTTTCACTCGCTCCGACCCCCTCCGAGCCCCCTGTGGTTATATAGGCTCTACTAGGATGGTATATGAACAATCTATTCTATGAATTTCTCGAAGTTTTATTTCGGTCTAGTGTCATGATTATGATTTGGTTAGTCTTATTATCATACCTTGCTATGTCACTAGTGGATTATTTTAACACACATTCTATTTATACTATATCTTATTGCAAAGTGCGAACTGATGATACATAATGGAAACATTCATATCATTTATTGATATTTTTACTATAGTATTTAATGTCTTAAGTTCCAGGTTATATATATTATTTAAATATGTTTAGTAGTCAAGTTAACCATGACTAATTTAAAATTGTAAAAAGATTTGAATATAGAACTTATTTCTAAATACAATTATAAATGGATATATTTATAAATCAGTTATTAAAATGGGACATATTAGTAAAAAAAATCCTTGTTTTAAAGATATCAATAAAACTACTCCGCACAATTAATCTTATGGGCGAGTAGTAGAGACTAGGGAATGTGGATATAGCTATTTGTAAGTATAAGCCCAAAACATTTGTAGGGAAATTGAATAAGCCCAAAATTGTGTTGGACTTTGTGGATTAGCTATGTAAAGGCCTTTTGATAAATATTTTCCAGCTCCATATTTACCAATTGTTTTTTGTTAACATGAAGTGATTAAACAGAATTATTGTTTAATAAACTGTATAAATTGTAATGAGTATAATTATTTTTGTTTAATCATATATATATATATATATATATATATATATATATGTTAACAGAGGAATTTGGGAAAATAAATTCGGGGAGGGTTGCTGGAACTGTGGTGGTGGTTGATGACGGTGAGCGGCGTATGTAAGAACCCCGATTTTTGGTAGGAATTAAAACTTTTATTATGGAATGGATATGGATTCCAATATTTATATGTCATGAAGAATGCAATGGGTTGACAACTTAGGTAAGAATAATCTATCGTCAAGAAAGTAGGATATGGCATTCACACAGAGGAAGTAGTCTCATGTCATCCAAATCGATATCTAGTATAAGTCCAGTGGTTCCGTAAAAAGGGTTAAGGAACGCACGGGAAAACACAAGGACCTTATTTCTAATTATAAGGAATAAAGAAAGAATAAGTGATGAATAGTGTTTTGGTGGAATTAGGAATATTATTAGACGACACTATATAGAGGTACCCGGAACGGATTTCTGAGTTCGTATTAATGATCCACGGGGAAAAAGAGTGTATGTAAAAGTTATCGGATTCTGAAAAATAGCACTTTTATTTTCCCCGAGAATTCCCTGGACACTGAAAGACTTAAGCGATTATTGAAAAGATTTAAGGAATATGGATTCAAGAATTATTAAAGAGAATGGAGAATGATAGTATAAATATTAAAACGATTTCCGGTGAAACCCTAACTAGAAATCTTCGAGATATTCTTCCGAACGATCAAAGAATTGAGCAATAACCAGACAATCAAGATGCATGCATGTGCAAAAGGATAAGACCAAGTAACTAAGTAGTTACATGAGCAACTAGTATACTTAGCAAGTTAAACCAAGTACTTAGCAAGATTACACCATCCTACCACTAAACATCAACACATGTCTCTTGGATTGCATCATGCATGACCACACTACCTTTAATAAAGCTACTTTAGCTAGATATTATCAAGATGAGGTGTATTATGCAAGAGAACCAAGCAATCAAAGATAAAAAACTACATTCTCTCCATTTTGTTCAAACTGCCCAGCAGAACACCCTCAAAGAAGAAAATTCATATCTCCACCTCTACCCATTCTAAAATCACCAAATTTTAACCATAGCTTCTCTACTCCATGGTTAAGGTTCGTTCAAAATTTCATTGCAATCCAAGTAGTATAGCCTAGTCAAATCCATGCTCAAAGTTGGGGAAACAAATCTGACCAGTTTCTGTCCAGCGGAAAAAGAGGGCTCAAAACCCTAGATAGGAAGCTTCAAATTTGATGATCTAGGAATCAAAACAAATCTTATGAAGAGGCCAAGATGTGGTAAAAATTTGAGAGCCAAACTCTTATTTTTCAATTCTCTATGATTTTTACAAAAGTGATGATGAATAGTAACCCTTAGAAACTAACTTTGTTTTCTTGCTTGATTTGGATGATCTAAGCTAGCTTAGGCCACACAAGGACTAGATCAAGGCTTAGTAAGGCTCTATCACTCTCCATGGAAGGTATATCTCATCAAAACCCTAGCCCTTTAAGTTTATGGATGTTCTTGGTGATTGTTAGTTAAGTTATGATTATGGTGTTATAACTAGCATGATTATGAGATTGATTTAGTGATTTAAGAAATAATGAACATGTTGGTAAAGATGCCTGTTTTGGACTTGTTGAGATGCATATTATGTGTATGAGATGTATGGTATGCCCGGTGTGGCTTGGTTTGATTGTGGTAAATTTGGAAACGATCGATTTATAGCCGTCGTAATGCCCAATTTTCGTTAAACCTTAAGAATCCGTTCATAACAGTTGGCATTAATTCCTGACCTGGTTGATTATATGACATGTCCTTGTAGATCTCGAGTCATAAATCATTTTGGTGAAAGAATCAAAACAAACGGACTTACGGTTTAGGAATTATGGCCGATTTACTAAAAGTAGTTCAAAACCGTAAATGCGAGTTCGTAATTGAAATTGAAACCCCTTGACGAAGTTAATTCAGTGGCCAATCTTGGTAATTAAATACTAGGGGTCATAAGAAAGGTGTGAGAGAAAACCACATGTCAAACGGATCGTTTTCCGATTTTATAAAAATGTTTGAATCAAAGTTAAGCGCGAACGAACCCCTAAAAGTACACTTGGTTATAACTTTGGAAATTCACTTAGAAAAGGGGCGATAAAACTCGAGGTATAATCTTGGTTCATAAACGACCAGTCTTAGAACTTATACGATTTAAGTATATACCAAGTGTAAGTTTGATGACATGTCTTAATAACGAACAAATGTCGGACCGTATCGATGACAAAAAGAGTTACACAAAAGGGTGCATAACGAGATAACTTGAAAACGTGTTTCGACTTATGTGAAGTTTATACTTAGACTTTTAAAAGGTGTTAAGTGGTTAATCTCGAATGTTCTGATTGTTTATAGATCATCGAGCAGACCCAGGACACGCTATCTCTACCCACACCCGATTACCAGGAAAGTTTCCAATACCTTGGAACTGTTGTTGTAATAGTATGTATATCTGTTGTTTCTGATACATATGCCATAGCATGCATGCCTATTGTCAAATTATATTATGATACTTGTTCCCTGAATTGATATTGGCTTATAGACTAGATACGAATTATCAGTTATAAGCCGGATTGTTTTGGTAAGACCCTTAGCGAGTCAGTATTTCTTGATATATCGTGATTATTATCGGAGGAAAATATTTAAGTAAATATTTTTCCATTATTTAGTTGATGAATATTATTTTGAATATTCGTCTGAGATTATTTATTTAATGAATATTATTTTGAATATTCATATGAACGTTATTCATTTAATGAATATTATCTTTCAATATTCATTTAAGGTTGATTTACCTATCGAATATTATTTGAATATTCATTTGGAACTTATCTATTTATTGAATATTATCTCAAATATTCATTGATTATTATATATTCAAAGAATATTATTTTCAAATATTCATTCGATCATTATTTATTCAACGAATATTATTTCGAATATTCGTTTGAGTTTTATTCATTCATTAAGTATTATTAATTTGAATATTCATTATTTATTAAATGAATAATATTGTGAATATTTATTCGAGGGATATTTTGAGCAATATTTTATATTAAGAATATTCTTTAAATATTTATGATTTAATAAATATTCTTGAAATATTTATTCGATTCTTTTAAACTAGTTTCAAAATAATTTTCCCTATTCAAAGTAATCTCCAAATATTATGTAAATTATTTTGGAGTCTTGTTATTATTATCTTTATCAAGAAAGGTTCTCAAAATTTTATTCTTCATTCAAATCCATCTTTCAAATTATAAGGGAATCTTACTTGAGAAATGTTATTTATCTTGTGGACTTCCCGATCATAAATATTTTGAAATTATTCTTTTCATTCGCAACATGGTTGCTACTCATTTATTGAATCTTTGTGTACCTTCTCATCATTCGAGGGGTAAGAGTGTTGGAACAAGTTGGTATCCATTAACAAGCAGCAGCTTGGGAAATATTGGTGAATTTTCCTTTCCAACTAGATACGACTACTTTGTGGAGTCTTATCAACAAGTATTATACTTGGGGAAAGGGGGACGAACTTTACGTTCAGAGTCAATGATTCTATTCGAACTAGGAGTTGTGTAAGAGGCCGAGTAGCGCCGGTCCATCCCATTTGGCCCAACCGTTGGCGGGGGGGGGGGGGGGATCTAACAGGGCGGTAGACAAGTAAATTCGTCAGCTCTTCCTTCTACCGGTAGTAAAACTAATTTGAGCGGTACAATCTGCGATTGATCATCATAAGGATTGGAACAGCGGGCGCGGTGAATACTCCAGCATTAGTTCATCATCTAAATTTATTTATTGTCTGCAACTTGAAGTATCACTCTTGTTGATAGGGTTGAGAATTGTTCAAAACTGAAAGTACTTTTGCTTACCTTGTAACTTCATCGTTTATATTATACTGGCACTATGTTCGTTAATGCATGGCATATGATTTAAAAGATACTTTTGAACTGTTATATATTATCGTTCAGTTATACATTATTGTTGGTGGGATATTGCTCACCCTTGCTTTATTATTATATCACAACAACAGCTAGACCAGATGACTCGCACAAGGCGCACTCGACGCTGACGAGGACGATGAGACTACCAGAGCTGAAGAGGAAACTATTGGTAGGATAGATTCATTCTTTCAATACCAAGTATATGGGCTAGTATGACTTATGTAAATGGATGGCAAAGAGTATGTATTTATATTGTAATTCTTTTGGGTTGTAAGAACTCAAAGTGTGATTAATAAAATTTGATTGTTACTCTGATTTCATCTCTGGGACTATAACGGGTGTGATTTATATTGTTGTGTTGGGTCATAAAGATGTAATTTATTTTATGTTGAAGTAAGTTCAAGTATTGTGGACAGAAATGGAGACCGTAACGGCCGGATCCCGGACCCCGGATCTGGGGGTGTTACAGCATATGTCATTTAGGGTTAGGGTTTATGATTTGGGGATGGCTGAGATTGTATGATGAGATTATTGCAATTTAGATCGAATGTTGTATTCTCTCTTTTTCGCAAGGGTTTGCATCGTACCATACAATGTGCCTACGTACCCTATTTATAGGGATCAAGCTAAACGTAGTTCTTGGGGAACAAGTAATCATAATGGGCTAGGTTTACTTACCTAGGAAGCCCATTGGATTGGAGCCACCGCCTTTGACAATATCAGAATGGACCTTAAAGCCTCGAAGCGTAGTGGCTAAGCTATTGACCCGAAATCATCGGAGTCAACACCCACCTTAGCCCACGGAGATTGAATAGTTTATAGGGTAGTCCGGAGAACTGAAAGAGGGCGACATCCTTTGTAAGGGGGCGAGATCCTCTTTTAAGGGCGAGATCTAGAAATTTACCTGATTGCATTAGTTCAAGGACCTAATCTGCAGTCCATAATCTTTAGTTTCCGTAATTATTACCATGAGGGCGAGACATCAGAGTATTGGGCCTAGCTACTTAAGAAGGGCGAGATCTCCATAATAAGCCCATGGGCGAGATCCGAAGGCGAGGCCCAAAAATAAGAGACTATTTTCGGGCATAACAACTACCCCCTAGTTTCTTGCAATGATTTATTCATAAAAGGAACTAAATTCCTTAAAAACTCTTTCCCGAGAGGGTGAGCTTTTTATTCAAAAGAATTAATATTTTCTGAGAATTCCCAAATAAAAAATCTTCTCGCCAAATAATCACGCCTCGATTTCTAATCTTTTCCCCTAATTACATGATGCCACGTGTAGTGTTTTTTCTCTCTCTTCAAATGCTATAAAAACCCCTAAATTCCTTTTTCATTTTCTAACTATATCTTGAGAAACTCACGAAGTGCTGCTTGAATTCCTATCTGAAGGGCGAGATCTTCAATTTTTCCAGGCGATCCTCTTTTTTCCCAAAAGGCGACTCATCCCTTATCCAAGGGCGACTTCTCTTTCAAACAGGTACCCCCCTTTTATTTTGCTTTTGTTTTCGAATATGTTATTTATCTTCGCAATAAATATAGAATTCCTAAAATATTCATATCCTTTAGGGTAGATATCCACATCAGTATTTAGCTTTAGGCACGTCTGGTATTTTGAGGGCGAGGACTTTTCTCTTATTTCACATGCCTACTTTAGCTATTTATTCTAATCAACTCTCTTTAACATAGTCCTCGCCCTCTCTCTTTCAGATGTCGAGAGAGAACTCGCCTTCCGACGATAGGATAGCATCGTCAAATGATGAAGTTAATAAACATTCTAACCCGAGTTGGCTTAGAGCCCACCAGAATCCCAGAATCTCATCAGACCCTGACCATGTAATCAATCTCTAACCCGATCACTATTCCCGGGTCGAGATCTAGGATTTGTCCAGCACCTATTTCGCCCAAGATCTAGGAGACGAAGAGGGCGAGGATGACCTTCAAGACCTGTTTGCTAACCTCGACCAAAATCAACCCAGACCCTCCAGAATAAGAAAAAATCATGGTAAAGACCTCACTAGGTACAGAGCAATGTTAGAAAACAACTCAAAGTTGTTTGGCTCGAATGAAGAAGATGAGGTTGAACCAGGGGATGAGGGCGAGAATGATATTCCTGGATTTGATACAAATGTAGAATCTGAAGATGAAGAGGAGGTTCTATCTGCTTCGCCTGTGCGTTATGCAATGGAATTACCTTCTCCCCCACATAACCCATACAGACAACCCGTCCGCTCCTGTGATGTAGACTTGGAATTTGAAGACGATGTCGATGAACCTCTTAGGATGAGACATAGATTTGATCAGGGCATCATATCCTGTGCAGGACTCGCCTCAAAACCTTATTCTGAGGAAATTATGTTCCTCGTGGAATACTACAATCTAGAAGGAAAATGGTTAAGACCTCGCTCCTTTATGCGAATGCATATTTTCGACATCGCCGGACTACGGACACCGAGGATGGTTCTTACAAGCAAATTAATAGAACTCGGATTTGGATCACCAATGCACGAATTTCTTCATCAAATTATTACTTACTTCAACATCGCCCCTGTCCAATTGTCTCCCAACAGCTATAGGGCGGCGATTGGTTTATATATGATGTACAGAAACAAAGAGTATGAGGCCCCTACTATGGCTGAATTAAGTCATTTTCTGTCCTTGAGGCGATGTGGGAATGACGTCGGTTTTTATTATCTCGCCTAATGGTCGACGCACAATAAGAAAGGCTTCATTACTGGTAACCCTAGCAACATGAAGATGTGAAGGAAGAGTTCCTTTATCTGTACGACATTCCTAGGATCAAAACTCAATTTAACTTGAACCCTTGTAAGTATCTCGCCCTCTAGATTTTGAATCTCGCACTTAGAACTCATTTTCTCATTTCGTTTATTTTATATTTAGACAAACCCTCCCAGACCAGACTGGTAGGCGAAGCTGCAGCTAGAGCTTTGGCTATTTCTGAACTTCCTAGGTCAGAAAAAGATCTCGACATCTTGGTAACACCTGAAAACCTTCACGCCCATGGTTTCTATAAGGAGGGCTACGGCCAAATCCCATACATTAAATTTAAAAGGGGAACCAAGAAGGGTACCCGTGTAAAACAAATCGAAGGGCGACTTACTGGTAAAGGTACCTCGCCTTCAATACATACCTCGCCCCTTTAAAGTTCTGTCTGTTTTACTTGCATACTTTAAAATGTTTATAACTTATTTATTCTTCTGTGTGTAGGTCAAATGTCGAGGATTCCATTCGGACGAAATCCCTATGCTGATGCCGCACCTACAGCTTCAGCCATAGCCAACCAATCTCGCCCTGCTCCCACGGTTTTAGTTAAAGAATCTCATCCACCTTTCCTTTCTAACCTTGGTGAAAAGCAAGATAGGAACATGAAGCGGGATGAGACTGCCAAGAATCTGCAGAATAAAAGGCAAAAAGCGATTGTAACTGAAGAGGCGCCCTCTGATTCCGCCGGCGGCCGCCGCCCACATATTCAAGTCATTCTAACAAATCTCCACCTTGACTTAAATCCTCTCACAAAAAACAGATAATTGATGTACCAGACGCATTATAACAGATGTACCAGATGAATTATAATAATGCCAGATGTACCAGATAAAACTCTTCTGCCTCAGATTTTGCCCTAAAAGGGCAATCAATAACTCCGAACATTTAGAAAGTTCAAACAATGTTGAAACTTGATATGTGGAACCGGCTTGGTGAGCATATCAGCTGGGTTATCAGCAGTACCCACTTTGCTCACCTTGATTCTTTTCTCACTTCTTAGAAAATGATATCTCACATCTATGTGCTTAGTCCGCTCATGATGGACTTGATCCTTGGCTAAACAGATTGCACTAAGATTGTCACAAAATACTGTAGCCTGATCATGACGTAGACCCAGATCGCTGACCAATCCTTTCAACCAGATTCCTTCTTTTGCGGCTTCTGTCAATGCCATGTACTCTGCTTCTGTAGTAGACAAAGTCACTGTAGGTTGCAGAGTAGCTTTCCAACTGACAATCGAACCACCCAGAGTGAAGGCATAACCAGTCATAGATCTTCTACTATCAACATCTCCAACATAATCAGAGTCTGAAAACCCTGTCACCAAACACTCAGTATCACTTCCATAAACGAGACCAACATCAGACGTACCTTTTAAGTACCGAAAAACCCTCTTCACAGCTTGCCAATGCTCCTTTCCTGGATCACCCATGAACCTACTAACAACACTGACAGACTGTGCAAGATCGGGCCTAGTGCAGACCATTGCATACATCAAGCTTCCTACTGCACTAGCATAGGGAACTCGAGACATGTACTCTTTTTCCTCAGCAGACTTAGGTGCAAAAGCGACAGACAGATGTGCATTTGCAGCAGTAGGAATATCTATGGGCTTTGATGTAGACATGCCAAACCTTGACAAAATCTTCTAAATGTATCCCTTCTGTGACAAGAAGAGCTTTCTTTTGCTTCTATCCCTATAAATCTCCATTCCCAGAATTTTCTGAGCCGCACCCAAATCTTTCATTTCAAACTCAGCACTGAGGAGACCTTTCAACTTCTGAATATCAGACTTATTCTTTGCAGCTATCAACATATCATCTACATACAGGACCAGATAAATGAAAGAACCATTTGATGTCTTACTGTGATAAACACAGCAATCATACGAACTCCTGGTGTAGCCAATACCTATCATATAGCTATCAAATTTCTTGTACCACTACCTGGGAGACTGCTTTAGCCCATACAAGGACTTCAATAACTTGCAAACATAATCTTCTTTTCCAGGAACCTGAAAACCGTCTGGCTGAGTCATGTATATCTCCTCCTCCAGCTCTCCATGTAGAAAAGCTATCTTCACGTCGAGTTGTTCAAGCTCCAGATTCTGATGTGCAACTATTACTAGTAGCACCCGGATGGAAGTATGTCTGACCACTGGTGAAAAAATCTCATTGTAATCTACTCCCTCTTTCTGAGTGAACCCTCGAGCTACTAATCGAGCTTTATATTTGATACCCTCAACCGATGTTTCTCCTTCCTTCTTCTTGTAGACCCATTTACAAGTAACAATCTTTCTGTCTCGAGGCCGCTTGACTAATTCCCAAGTCTTATTCTTCTGAAGTGACGCCATTTCATCTCCCATTGTAGCAAACC
Organism: Saposhnikovia divaricata; assembly: GCA_036435485.1. Classification (NCBI taxonomy): domain Eukaryota; kingdom Viridiplantae; phylum Streptophyta; class Magnoliopsida; order Apiales; family Apiaceae; genus Saposhnikovia; species Saposhnikovia divaricata. Next base: position 215,467,680 of record CM071599.1, read on the forward strand.
ATTTTATAGATTCATTACATGTCACCGCTTCTTTGTAAGTGGATGGCTCATCAGAGCTAGGATTCACTTCTTCAGCAACCTGTAGTGCATATGCCACCATATCTTCAAAACCGTATTTCTTTGGAGGCACTCCATACTTAGCTCTCCTCGATCGATCAAGAGCTAAACTGTGCTGATTTACTACTGGTACTGATGATTCTGATTCTGAATGTGGTTGTTGAACTTCATGTTGTGGTTCACTCTCATCTTGAGTGACTTCCTACTCCTGCTCCACCTGTTTCTCAACACCACCACTTTCTGAACCAATCGTAGACTTCACAGTAGAGTTAAACATAGAATTTTCATCAAAGACTACATTTCTACTTAGTATAACCCTATTTTCAGATGGAGACCAGATTCTATAACCTTTAACTCCATCCCCATAGCCTACAAATACTCCCTTTTTAGCTCGTGGCTCCAATTTACCCTCATTTACATGATAATAAACAGTACAACCAAAAACTCTTAAATTTGAGTAATCAGCAGGCTTACTAGACCATTTCTCAATAGGAGTTTTGAGATGAATACCTGTGTGAGGTCCACGATTAATCAAATAACACGCTGTACTAACCGCCTCTGCCCAGAATCTTCTAGTTAGTCCAGCATTAGAAAGCATACACCTAGCTCTCTCCAGAAGTGTCTGATTCATACGCTCAGCTACACCATTCTGCTGTGGTGTATCCTTGACTATAAGATGCCTAGCAATCCCCTCATTCTTGCAGAAATCTGCAAACTCGGACGAGCAAAATTCCAGGCCATTATCTGTTCGCAGCCTCTTAATCTTCTTCCCTGTTTGATTCTCCACTACCGTCTTCCACTGCTTGAAAATCTTAAAGGCTTCACTTTTGTGCTTTATGATGAACAGCCAAGTCATTCTTGAGAAATCATCGATCATTGACACAAAATATCTGTGACCCCCTAAAGACTCCACCCGGGAAGGACCCCAACAATCAGAATGGATGTAATCAAGTGTGCCTTTTGTTCTGTGAATTGCTTTAGGAAACTTGTTGCGATGTAGCTTTCCAAAAACACAATGTTCGCAAAACTCGAGACCTGTGACCTTATGACCACAAAGAAGATCAGTTTTTGACAGAATCTGCATCCCCCTTTCACTCATGTGACCAAGCCTCATGTGCCACAACTTGGTCATATTTTCCTTTTCAATTTCTGAAGACGCAACAGCAACGGAACCTGTTAACGTAGAACCTTGAAGAAGTTACAAGGTACCACGTTTAACACCTTTCAGAACCACATTAGAACTCTTGCGGACATGTAAAACTCCACCTTCACCTTTAAAACTGAAACCCTTTTTGTCTAACATACTTAGAGATATCAGATTCTTCGTCATAAGCGGAACATGCCTAACATCATTCAATGTGCAGAATTTACCATCATGTGTCCGAAGTTTAATTGAGCCTATTCCAACAGTCTCACAAACAAAATTGTTAGCCATAGAAATTTTTCCACCGTCTACTTTTTCGTAGGTTGTGAACCACTCCCTGCGCGGACATATATGATAAGACGCTCCAGAGTCAAGGATCCACACATCAGAGTGATGCGTGTCCTTGACAGCAACTAGAGCAATATCTTCTTCGGAATTAGCATAAGCTACAACAGCAGTTCCTGCAGCAGCATCATGTTGCTTCTTTTTCTTGGGACAGTCGGATTTCCAGTGTCCCTTCTCTTTACATTAATTGCAGACATCATTAGCTCTCGAACCCTTAGAAGCTGGTTTCTTGGATTTATACTTCCCCGACTTTCCATGTCCGGTACTCCCGCTAGCTACCAACCCAGCAGCATGATTATCTGCACCTGTACCAGCCGCCTAATTAGTAACGGATATATCTGTTACAAAATAAAAAAAAAAGCAATTGTGCGGACGATTAGTAACTTAGTAACGGATATATCCGTTACTAATGGCCAGTTTTGGTGTAGTGAGTGTCGTATGAACAGTGCCATATGAATAGTACCGTATGAACAGTGCCGTATGAACAGTGTCGTCTTCTCCGGCGATGAACAGTGTCGTCTTCTCCGGTGATGAACAGTAACTCCGCCTGAACAGTGTCGTCTTTTCCGGCGGGCTTGAAAAAATTCCGGCAAAAATTTTCGCAAAAGACACAGCAGCTTTAACCAAAAGCTCTGATACTGTTTACACAATATCACATATCACGCAAGTATACGTGGTCACAAGTAATACAATTAAGTTCGTTCCACTGAGATCTGGTTAAGTTCTTTTCAGCTAATGTGCCTATTCAACAATGTATGATCTTAATTCAATGCTAAGATAATTAACAAATATGGGTTTTAATTATCTAAATTAAACTAAGATGCAAAGTAAAAACTAATTAACTAATGAGAATTAAATCTGAATTTCTTATAAGAATAAAAACATGGAATCCTAACTTCATTATCTACTTCACTTAGAGTCGCAGACTTTAATCAATACATGTGATGGTTTTGATATCTGATCGGACAACACGAAACAAGTAAAAGCTACCTCTCGGTATACTAATACCAAACTACGCATGCATTCACAAAAGAGATAGAAGATGGGTAGACACCAAATATGTTTAGACCCTATATCTCTATAGAATTTGAAAACATAAAGGTTTAAGCACAAGTTATCCACATAGATCACATAGAGTAGCATAATATCTCTATTTACGCCACAAATCATGATGTTAAAACATCAACCTATCCTATGCTAGCATGGCAAGTCCTAAATCTCAAGATCCACTCTCGTTTAGCAAGAGATTAACAAATCAGATGTTCGCGACGCATCTAAATACATGAAACACAACCATACGAGGATATCAAGAATTCACCACACATAAATCTTTAAAGCATACAAACCACTAAGCTACATAGATAAATCCGTTAGGATCCCATGACAACGATTAGCTCATAATTGAACCGTTCATCATCATGGGATTTGATGAAAACATGATATAAAACAAGATATGAATAAAAGAAGTAATTATATCAATAAACAAAGAGTTAAGAAAATAAATCTAGAATCCAGAATAACACAAAAGATGAAGTAGATCTAGATCCGTTGCTTGTCACGAGCGTTGAATCCTTCTCTCCTTTTCTCCCTTGCAGATCTAAGCTATGATACAATAATAATAAACTCTCCTAATTACAATGCTAAGATGTGTTTAAATAGGCTCTAGCTTTCTTGCCCAGCATGAAATTACCTTCTATTACAATTAGAATTCGATTAAGGTACTAAAACCTGCCCAAAATATAATTAGAATTAGAAAAAGGGCAAAATAGTAATCTTTCAGCCTTGCCTCACAAAGAACACGTGCGCGAATTTTAACTACATGCTCCCTGCACCTGATTTTTGTCCCAGGTTGTAGAAAATCTCCCAAGCTTCGCGTGAGCTGTAAGATCGCTGAAAACGGACTTCTAGAACTCCAGATATGGCCAAAACAGTGTAGACTGCGCAACCTTCCCGGAAAATCCGAATTTTAATCAATTAATCCTCCAAACACGATAGAAGCATCCACCATAATCGACATTCTTGCAACTCTGCACAACTAAGCAAAACACATCAAAACTACAACAAACTTGAGTCCAGGACAATCAATTTAAGCCGATATGGAATGCTCCAGGTGGATATAAAATCCACATATCACACCCCCAAACTTAAACCGATGCTTGTCCTCAAGCATAAACAATTACAACTAACTAACTAACTAGTACCACTTCCGTAGGTGATCACGGTTGCATTTGGCATATGCAACAAGCCCTTTAAACCCCTAGGCAGCCCCAGTGGACTAGTAAGGTCTCGTGAGGGCCTATAGCGAATGTACCCACAAAATCCATCTAACTAAACAATGCAATAACAATGCAATGCATGAATGCAACTAATATGAAAAATGCAACGAGCCCCTTCAAACTAACCAAAATCAACTAGCAAGCAAATATCTTAGAGAATGCAACTAAATCCAAATAGAGCTCGACCAAGTTCCCGTATACTAACAATACATGAACAGAAACGTGCGTGTGTGCAATGCTCATCAGAAATACTCCCAAAACTAGATCAAAACCATACATATTCTTCGTCAAGACAATCACAGGTTTATAAATAGAATAGACTGTAGACACTTCATAACCTAAGAACACCTCCATCCTTATCCAAGGTAGACAGAAATTCATGCTTTATTACTAACTACTACGACACATATATACAATCATGCTTATTTAACCGTGCAATGGATGAGACCCCGAAAGGCTTATACAATAATACCCATGTAGCGAGTGTTAGGTTAGTGGATCCCAGACTATAAAAACCTTAGGTCACTAGGCACAAAGTCCCCGTGAACTTAATTGCTCGAGTATTAAAGAGCTCACCCTAGTTAATTTTGCATATAAACAATTGACACTTTTGACTCTCTTTTTTTTTTTTCTTTTTTTTTTTCTATTTTTTTCTGTTTTTTATGCAATCTGGAATGAGAATTCTCAATTCCAACCCTAGACTACTCATATAAATATGAGCCGGCTACTAGCCATTTGACATCTAGCAATTATTGACAATTATTTACAATTTAAGCATGAAATCCCTGTTTTCCCCCAAACTTAGACTTAAGTGTTCTAGGCCATCAAGGGAATAAAGAAAATTCTAAATATAAACAAGTGATTAAATCTAAAAACATCCAAACAAGCATGACATAAACCTAGCCCAAAAGCACCCAATGAGACTGTGTAATTACTTTTGTTTCTGAAACACATAAGTCAATTTCATAGAAACTATAAGTCAACCCTCTATTCATCATTACTACACTCAATTAAACATCGACCTACCAATCAGAATTAGCTCGTTCTAAGGGATCATGAAATATGCATGCCATGAAATGCAACTAATATGAACTCACATAGTATACGAAACAAAAAACAGAATGTCCTATATGAAACAAACATAATTAATACGAACATATATGCATAATTTACTCCTACTAATATGCAAAGCATGAAATCCTACATGAACAAATAATACAACAACTACTAAACCCTCAAACCACCCCCAAACTTAAAATATTCAATGTCCGCATTGAATGGAAGTAAATACGAGGGAAAGTAGAATACATACCTAACCAGCTGAATCATCACCCTCCTCGGATGAATCTGGTGGAGGATAATGCGTACGAGTTCCATAGATTGGCCACTTCCAAAATAACAAGAATACTACAAAATCCCCAATTACAAGAACACAAATTCGTAATAAAAATAAGATTAAAGAAAAAGATTTACCCAATACGAATCGAAGAGGTGAACTTACAATTAAACTTCCCCCAAACTTGAATCTTTCTTGAACTCGATTTTTTTTTTTTAGAGATGTAGAGGTTTAGAGAATGAATTGGGTTTGTATGAATAGGTGTATATATATAATGGAGTGACAGGATGAATATAAAAATTTTAATGTGAAAAGGAAAAAATTTTGGGTGGGTATGAAATTTGATGTAAGATAGAAATAGGATTTGATGAATTAAAGAAAAAGAATTAGAATAAATATAGGTTTAGAATTTTGGAAGAGAGATGAGGGGGTTTTGGAATTGAAATAGGAAAAGAATTAGGTTTAGGGATATTAATATAAAAGGAGAAAAAAAATTGGGGAGAGATTTTTTTTTTTTTTTATATATGGTACAACAGGTGCAAATTCGGGTATTGAAACTGCATTAGAAGCAATCTGCGCGCACCAGGCGCAGACTGCGCACTACACAGTAACGCAGGCGCAACCTGCGCGACATTAGTGTTTATATATATATATATATATATATATATATATATATATATATATATTATTTTTTTTTTGCACAACAAAATTTTTTTTTCCTTCACAACACTCAATTTTTTTTCCTTCCTACACTAATGCATGGGTTGCCTCCCACGAAGCGCTTCTTTAACGTCAATAGCTTGACGTTACTTCCTCAACTCATGGTGGTTTCAAAAGAATAACTGAACCGTCCTCAACAGATAGACCATTCATACGAACGTTGACCTCTTGTTTGCTTGCTTTCCACAAATCTCTCCCGTCAGACTTCAACCTGATTTTACTATCCAACAGCATAATCTTCTTCTTTTTCTTCTTCACACCTCTAATGTGCTTCTCTGACTCGAACGGCTGAACAAAACTTTCTTCTTCTCTATCATCAGCTTTCCACCTTCGCAACACGTTATCATGCCCCTCTTCAAAATCACTAGCTCATTATTCAAAAGGACATACCTCAAATGTGGTGGAAGTTTCCCAAGCTTTACATTCGAAAGATCTCGAATTGAAGAACTTTCAATGAAATCACTGATGTGATGCTTTAGCACGTGTGTGTCCGACTTTTCGCTCAACAACTGATCAAACTTCTTTCTCTGACCCGTATCAACTATTTCCACACTGCAACACTCTTCATCCTCTGTCGGAAATTTCATGGCCTTGAAAACATTAAAGGTGACATTCTGATATTGCACCCTCATTGTAAGCTCTCCTTTTTGCACATCAATCAAAGTATGGCCTGTAGCTAGAAAAGGCCTTCCCAAGATTATGGGAATCTTCTTGTCTTCTTCAAAATCCAAGATAACAAAATCAGCTGGGAAGATAAGCTTATCAACTTTCACCAAAACGTCCTCCACTATGCCCCTTGGATATGTGATAGATCGATCAGCCAACTGCAAAGAGATGTTGGTTGGCTTTGGCTCCGGCAGACCAAGTTGCTTGAACACAGATAAAGGCATGAGATTGATGCTAGCTCCCAAGTCACACAAACACTTGCTAAAAGAAAGGTTTCCAATAGTGCAAGGGATGGTGAAACTTCCCGGATCTTTAAGTTTGGGTGGCAACTTCTGCTGCAGAACTGCACTACACTCCTCCGTTAATGCCACTGTTTCAAATTCTTCCAACCTTCTCTTTCGTGACAAAATATCCTTCATGAACTTTGCATACCTCGGCCTCTGCTCCAATGCTTCAACAAAAGAAATGTTAATGGACAATTTCTTGAAGACATCCATAAACTTCTGAAACTGAATTTCTTGACTTTTCTGCACGCGTCGAGGAAATGGAGGAGGAGGATAGATCTGATTATTCTTTGAAGATTGCTCCTGAGTAGACTTTTCAACAGGTTTCTTACTCTTCTCACCATCAAGCTGATCAGCCACTAAATCAGATTTCTCAATTACTAGCACTGCAGATTTTTCAACCTGCTGATTCTGAATGTGACGCCCCTAGATCCGGGGTCAAGGATCCAGGTCATCACGGTCCAATTTCCGATCAATATCAATATCTCTTGAGTCTTTTTTTTTAAATTTAATACTTATGCAATTGACCCCACACTAATACACACACACACACCAGTCATATGCTCATAGAACAACATCCACAATATTAAAAGTTTAGAGTTAAATAGTTATTACAAACCCAGAACCTTACTAAGTACATTGTTGAATAATACTTCTACAGGAAGCATTTCAACAACCAAAAGTTTATTACAAACTTACACACTTAATTTACATAAGTCTACTAAGCCCCTTTCGCTTGTCACTACCTCAGGGATGGTTGCCAGCACTCGCTCAAAAGGTCGCCTTTCCCTTACCCTCTTGCGGGGTCTAGTGCGTAGAATTGGCATGGGACCTAGCTGCTATATACATAAGTAGCAAGAGTGAGATATAATAGCTCAGCAAGATAATATTGTAAACTAGAATTTAGAATGTGAACAGGTATACATATATATGCATATATAAGTAGAAACCAATTATAATCCTTAAAGAAGAATAAAGCTCTTATTTAATAATACATCATCTCATATTATTATTCTGTTTTCAGTATAGAAATCTGAAAACCATTGTCAACACTTTCTTTTCAAAAACATTGGGGATATCTGCTGTCGCCTGATACGTTAGGACGATGATCAGTCGCCTAATCGTACCTGCTCTCTTTTTACTACCGGTAGAAGGAATGAAGATCATCCCTGGAGGAAGGCCACCTGCTAACATCCTCCCTTGGCATCTTCGTGCCGTAATAGAAATAATAAATGCTGGACTGTGTCGCACACAGCCCTGACACAGCCACTTACGCAAGTCTGTTGCAATCCCCCTTTTTGTCAAATCATTATTCCATTTATAAAATATCAATCCACATTTCCATTTTCTCGCTTTCATTTCCACATATCATTCACTCATATCATTTCTATTCTCGCACATTACTTCTATAAAATATATATATATATATATATATATATATATATAACATAATGCTTTGATTATGATCCAGACATCTCTTTCATATTCAAGAAATCAAATATACTTTTATATTCATAAAATTTTCCGTCTATTTTAAAAGTAGTAAATAATAATCAAATAATATTTATTAAACCACTGATACTCAAAAAGAATATTTTTAATATAGTATTATAAACCATATAACCCTAGATAACAACTGATACCATTCCCTTTCATATCTCTTTTACCATAGAGCATATTCGCTCCATTCGTAATCATCTCTATATCCATATTTCATAAATCGTATCCATCTCTCTTTAATTTCCCAAAATTAAGGAAATATATTCTTTGCAACATAGCAACAATAACATCACACACACACACACACACACACACACACACATATATATATATATATATATATATATTCCATGATATCATTTTTATTTCGAAGATAAATAATTTTCAAAGTAGGGATAGAAGGATCTTGCCTCGATCTCTGTAAGTCGGAAGTATAGCTCGTGGCTCTCCCGAAGTCTCTATAAACACAAAAGGATCATTATCAGAACATATTCCACTTAACCACCTACGCTCATATAATAACACCCTTACAATATCCCATTACTATCTCAAAAGGTCTTGAGGACTTAACCATTCTTATTCCCGATTAAAGTTCTTAACGATTTACATTCTTTCCTTAACAACCACTCTCGACTGTAAAAATTCTCAGAAAATATAGATTCCGAATTTTAATGCAAGGCTAACTGTCAAGGGTCCTCTGACCACCCTACTACACTATCCCAAAATTTTATAACTTTTAAAAATGTTTAAGTATGGTAATTATAACCTCAAAGTTGGTACAACTACGTTTTCTCGGTTCTCGAACGTCTTTCACTAAAACTGAGTTTTCTCCTAAACCGTTCATCAGATTTTAACGTACTTTATATCAAAACGATCTATGAACCAAGCTCTACCCTCCCATGATCAGTGGGTGCTCTGGAAAGAAACCTACCGTACGAATATGGGTGCTAAAAACAGGGCATTTATTTGGTTTAACGAAAATCGGGCATTATAACGGCTATATTTCCATACTTTCCAAAATTCAACTCCTCCAAATCCATCATCCACCTTATACACCATCACCTACACCATGTGGCCATCTCACCAACCATGGTTACAAGCACATACTCCTTTCATATACAATAAAAACACTTTTAAACACATATATAATCATGATTTCATCATTTATAACCACTTAACCACTAATACCATTAATATTCATCATAAAACTCAAGAGGGGTGAAGAGATTATACCTTCTTTGAAGCTTTAATACTCTTAATATATGCTTGTAGTCCTTAGTACACCTTTAAACAACCTTAACACACCTTAATCTTTCAAAACAAAACATAAAATCCATATAAGTTATTATTCATCACTATTCATCATCACCTTCATGATTTTATATCTCAAAGATGGAATGGATTTAGAAGCTAGGATTCATAGAATACCTTAATCTATACCCAAGCAAGCTCCTTGAATTTTCCCTTGATTTTAGATGGCTTGGAACTTGGGTTTTGATTTTTATTTTTCCCCTTTTTTTCTCTTTTGGCCGAATGGAGCTTTTGGATGGGGAGAGTTTTTTTTTTCTTGATTTTTGATCTTATCTCATCTTAATCTTGTTTAATCTAGTGTCTTGTGGAAGCTTGTGGATATTTACAAGGTTAAAGGACTAATCTACCCCTTAAAACAAGTTAATGGATGATGATGTCATTTGGATGATTTCATAATTCTCTTTTCTTGATTTTCCTAAGTAATTTGCTAGCACTCTTGGTAATAATAATGTGGTATATATCCTTGTTATATTATAATCTTGGTTGTTTGGTTTCCATACTCGTCTAGTTGTGGTTCGTTTCGAATATATCTCGTCATCCAGTGGTTTTGAAATCGTTTAAAAATCCAAATTCCCTTAGCATTCCCTTAACTTAAAAATCCCCTGGTTTAACTTAAATTCATTAATTCCTCAATATATAATTCCTTTAATATTTTTATGCTACTTAATATCCAATAAATAGAAGCTCGTTCGAACTCAAAATCCTCAAAACCTAAATTCAGGAATTTCTGAAATCCATCGTCATTTCGAGTCACTTATTTTTATAGTATATCACTAATATAGTTTTTGTTTGTTCATTTTCCATTTCCAATATAGAGTACCTACACACCATTTCCCTAAATTCCTTAAGATTACTATTCATTTGAGCACTTTAGCCTTTCTAAAGTTAGGGTTATTACATTCTCCCCCCTTAAAAGGATTCCGTCCCGGAATCATGTTGAAAATACTAATGAATACTTCTCTTACTTGACAAATCCCCAATTTTCGCACTACTTCCTTTATCCTTCAGTTCCTTCATAACATCTCTACCTTGTTTGCACAAATACTCCAACATACACTTGTTTGTCATTCATCAACATTCCATTTAGCTTATCAATAGCAGTACTTTTACTGTCTTTTCCTTACAAATCTTCTCCTGTTTTCAGTCATTCTATATTATCTCATTCCTCCTTTCTCTTTTAACTAAAGTATCGGCCACCACATTGGCCTTTCCTGAATGGTAGTGTATCTCACTTATGGTTTGGCCATATTCTGATCTCTATCATGACATAAAATATTAGTACTTTATCTTAATACACCTCGTCTCTGTAAAATCCTCCAGAAACTAAGCTCTAATAATATTCTTTAAAACAATTGTAAGAAAATACTACCTATAATATATATTTACTGTTCGTCTCAACGAGTTTGTGTTTTCCCAAAACACTCCTACTTTCTTTTCATAGCGTTTCCTAGCCCTTAACAGATACTGATTTTCCTTATCTATATTATTAACTTATTTACTCCATTAATTGATTAAGTCGATCCTTAACCAAAGACTTACACACAAAATTTAAATCGAAAAACAAGTACCTGTATCTGCATCTGGTTTTGTCAACGCTTCCCCTAAGGTCATGTTGTACACTATAGCAGTAGGCCTATTTGAAGCAGTCACACTCTGCCCTGGCGCGTATGACCCACCGGAATGGCAATCTCTAGCAATGTGTCCTAATTTCCCACACTGATAACACTTAACATCTCTTTTAGGGTTTGTATCAGTTGATGGGCACTGATTAAAGTAGTGTCCTTTTTGTCCACACTTAAAACAAGTTACTCCCAGCACCCTACAGTCTCCTATATGCTTCTTACCACACGTGTCACAATCTGGTAATGGTGGTCGTGATTGATTGGACTGAAACGTTCTTGAAGCCTTACCACCCTGATTCACCGTCTCACTAGCAGCCTTGTTACTCCCTGACCTTCCCACAAACTGAGATTTTTGTCCTTTACCGACCTTGCTAAAGTAACTTCCCTCACTTGAACCTCCTCTCTGACCCTCAAATCTCCTTTTCTTACTTTCTCGACCTATTTGAGCCTGTTCACTCTCGGCCTCTATAATAGATGCCTTTTGAACCACTGCAGCATAATCAGTCAACTCAAATGGTGCCACTCTCGTTCGTAACCAGGGTTTCAACCCTTGTTGGAACCTTTTCACTCGTTGTTCTTCGGTACGCACAAACTCGGGAACAAACCTCGACAGTTCTGTAAATTTAGTTTCATACTCTGCCACTGTTAGGTTATCCTGTTTCAACTCCAGAAACTTTAATTCCATTTGGTTTTCCAAATACCTAGGGGAATACTTTTCTAGGAACAACCTAGTGAAACGCTCCCAGGTTATCACTCCCGCTTCTTCTAGGTTCTTCTTAGCTTCCCAACAGTAATTTGCCTCTCCCTTTAAGAGATAGGCTGCAAAAACTGTTTTCTGATCTTCCTCTATCTTCAGTATCTCAAAAGCTTTCTCCATCTCTTTCAGCCATGCCCTGGCTACTACTGGGTTAGTGGTTCCCTCAAATTCTGGGGGTTTTAATGACTTAAAGGCACGAAAGGAATTAGCTGCCTGATTGGGGAGAACAGGTGGTTGTTGGGGATTCTGTGGATTAGCTAAATTCTGCCTTAATAGTTCCATGAATTGGTTAAAGGGATTGCCTCCCGGATTTCCTTGTTGGCCAGTTGATTCCTCTTCTTCTTCTTCATGATTTTCTTCATTATGAGCATTTTCATTCAGTCTATTACCTCCTATATTTTGACTTCTTTCGTCTCTCTCATTTCCCCTTGCATTCGCTCTATTATCACGTCTAGGCGGCATAGTTCTGTACATAACAATAGTCTTTATTAATTACCCGAATTTGGGGTACAATATACATCATTTCTATATACACAATTATATCGTTAATTAACTCATTTGCACATCACAATATTCTTATCTCCACACGGTTTGCATCTAGTTGTATTATAACTTTAGTAAGTAAGTGTATCGCCCTTAACACGATAACCTTTTCATTAAGTCAATCACCTTTTATACATCAATATTTTTGAATCTCAACATTTATTATTAAAATGCAGTAAAAATTTAGACAGAATGCACAAACTTCATTAATTTACATAAATATTTTACAACTTGGGTACAACGTCTTTTACTACTAATGTTTTACATCATAGAGTACATGGTTCGAAATCTACAACACAACCGTACATACTAATTTGCTACAACAAAAGTACTACTAGCTGTCGTCCAATCAGACTGGGATTAAAACAGTAACCAACTAAACTAATCCCCCAAAAAGACATCAGTAAGATGACTAGTCTGATTAGTGACGAAGACTACTACCCCGACTCACAGTCCTGCCCTAATAATGTCTCGGATCTGGACTACCATAGACGTGACTGTATCCACTATCGCAGCCCTCCACTCTGGGTCTCCTCTATCAGCTAACAGCCTCCTAATGTCCCCCAGGGCCCGCAGCTCAACACTCACTAATCCCAAGGATATACCGTCAGGAATGATACCTCCTCTCCCTCTATCTGACCTCTGCATCAGTTTGTCTATCACCCGGCGCGACTCCTCTAACTGACCCTGTAGGGCAAAGTACTCTGTCAATAGGATGGCTGGAAGTGAGCCACCTGTCGGTAAGGGTGCCTCCTGAGGGGGCATAGCAGCTGGGACAGGAGGTGCAAATGGAGGGGATGGAGGAATAGAGTCGGTATCTGCATCCTCAGACGGATCCTCCTCTATCTCATCCTCTGGAAAGATAAAATGTCCGGGCGGAGTGGATGGCTCAGCTGGATCCTCTAGAGGGCCAGGACTCGGTGAGGGAGATGGGACTGGTGATGGTACTGGAATAGGCAAGGCAGGGGTAGGTATCATATGGATATCGGTCCACTCAGTCCCCTCCTCCTCCTCCTCCTCCTCCTCAGCTATGACTGACAACCTAGGCCTCTTACGTAACGGCCTCTCCTCCTCCGGGATCTCCCATCTCATCTTCCTTAGCTGCTGATTTAGGATCCCTCGTGACTTCTCCAGATCTCAAAGAAACTGGATTGACCTGTTCTTTTCTTTCCCTTATGCCTGGATTAACCTCCGTATCACTAGGAAGAGTTCTTTGTTGCCTACTAAGTAAGGCACTTGTAATCTGTCCTATCTGGTTTTCAAAGACCTTTTGAGAAGCTTGCAGGTTCTTCACCATCATCCTCAAATCATCCATTTCTGATTTTTCATTAGATGATTGCCCCGCATGAGCCTGGGGCTGTTGCTGCTGAAATCCCGAAGGTTGATATGGTGGCCTTGGAGCATAAGGCTGTTGATAGCCTTGATTGAATGGCTTCTCTTGCTGTCCTTGAAACTGTTGCTGATAAGGTTGCTGAACACCTTGATTATTGCTCCAGCTGAAATTGGGATGATTCCGATTATTAGGATGATAAGTGGCTGGAACTGGTGGAGTAGGTCTCTGAAAATTACTCACGAACTGTGCTGATTCAGAAGAGATAGCACACTGATTCGTCTCATGTGCGCCCGCACATAGCTCACAAATACTAGCAACCTGCTGAATCCCATGATTTGCCAAAGAATCTATTTTCCTATTCATTGCCTCTAGCTGAGCTGCTAGAGCTGAGACTGCATTCACATCAAGAACACCTGCTACCTTGCCTTGAGAAAGCCTCTGGGTTGGATTTTGATATTCATTAGCAGCCATCGTCTCAATAAGATCATATGCTTCCTCGTAGCTCTTAGCCCACAGAGCTCCACCTGATGCTGCATCCAGCAAAGGTCTAGACTGTGCTCCCAACCCATTGTAGAAACCGTTGATAACCATCCAATCAGGCATGCCATGATGTGGACACCTACGAAGCATCTCCTTATAACGTTCCCAAGCCTCACACAAAGATTCACCAGATTGCGGCTGAAATTGAGTTAGCTGGTTCCTTATTGCTGCAGTTTTCACCATAGGGAAGAATTTAGTAAGAAACTTCTGAGCAAGATCCTCCCATGTAGTAATGGAACCAGCTGGTAGAGAATGTAACCAACCCTTAGCCTTTTCCCTTAAAGAGAATGGGAAAAGCCTCAACTTGATATCATCCTCCGACACACCATTAAATTTGAAAGTGTCGCAGATCTCGATAAAGTCCCGGATGTGCATGTTAGGATCCTCTGTCGAAGCACACCCAAAGTGAACCGAATTCTGCACCATCTGAATTATGCTCGGCTTGATCTCAAAGTTGTTTGCTGCAATAGCTGGCCTGACAATACTAGATTGTATGTCATTGATTTTTGGCTGCGAATAGTCCTTCAAAGCCTTGACTGCTGCTGGTAAGTCTGCTATCTCTTTTACTGATGCAAGTTCTTCTTCTGCCAGTTTACGAGTTTGCAAACGTGTTCGCATACACGTTCAAGTACCTGAAAACACTACGAAACAAACAAACTAAATAAGAAATCCGAGTCAGTGAACGCTAACGACCACTGATGACAAGCATATAAACTAACTAAACACCGATGATCCCCGGCAGCGGTGCCAAAAACTTGTTTACACAATATCACGCAAGTATACGTGGTCACAAGTAATACAATTAAGTTCGTTCCACTGAGATCTGGTTAAGTTCTTTTCAGCTAATGTGCCTATTCAACAATATATGATCTTAATTCACTGCTAAGATAATTAACAAATATGGGTTTTAATTATCTAAATTAAACTAAGATGCAAAGTAAAAACTAATTAACTAATGAGAATTAAATCTGAATTTCTTATAAGAATAAAAACATGGAATCCTAACTTCATTATCTACTTCACTTAGAGTCGCAGCCTTTAATCAATACATGTGATGGTTTTGATATCTGATCGGACAACACAAAACAAGTAAAAGCTACCTCTCGGTATACTAATACCAAACTACGCATGCATCCACAAAAGAGATAGAAGATGGGTAGACACCAAATATGTTTAGACCCTATATCTCTATAGAATTTGAAAACATAAAGGTTTAAGCACAAGTTATCCACATAGATCACACATGGTAGCATAATATCTCTATTTACGCCACAAATCATGATGTTAAAACATCAACCTATCCTATGCTAGCATGGCAAGTCCTAAATCTCAAGATCCACTCTCGTTTAGCAAGAGATTAACAAATCAGATGTTCGCGACGCATCTAAATACATGAAACACAACCATACGAGGATATCATTAATTCACCACACATAAATCTTTAAAGCATACAAACTACTAAGCTACATAGATAAATCCGTTGGAATCCCATGACAACGATTAGCTCATAATTGAACCGTGCATCATCATGGGATTTGATGAAAACATGATATAAAACAAGATATGAATAAAAGAAGTAATTATATCAATAAACAAAGAGTTAAGAAAACAAATCTAGAATCCAGAATAACACAAAAGATGAAGTAGATCTAGATCCGTTGCTTGTCACGAGCGTTGAATCCTTCTCTCCTTTTCTCCCTTGCAGATCTAAGCTATGATACAATAATAATAAACTCTCCTAATTACAATGCTAAGATGTGTTTAAATAGGCTCTAGCTTTCTTGCCCAGCAGGAAATTACCTTCTATTACAATTAGAATTCGATTAAGGTACTAAAACCTGCCCAAAATATAATTAGAATTAAAAAAAGGGCAAAACAGTAATCTTTCAGCCTTGCTTCACAAAGAACACGTGCGTGAATTTTAACTACACGCTCCCTGCACCTGCTTTCTATCCCAGGTTGTAGAAAATCTCTCAAGATTCGCGTGAGCTGTAAGATCGCTGAAAACGGACTTCTAGAACTCCAGATATGGCCAAAACAGTGTAGACTGCGCAACCTTCCCGGAAAATCCGAATTTTAATCAATTAATCCTAAAAACACGATAGAAGCATCCACCATAATCGACATTCTTGCAACTCTGCACAACTAAGCAAAACACATCAAAACTATAACAAACTTGAGTCCAAGACAATCAATTTAAGCCGATATGGAATGGTCCGAGTGGATATAAAATCCACTATCAGATACCAATTTGTTATAACGGAAGCAAGAAAGATGATAACCGTAAGGAGAAAATATATATGTAGAAGAGAAATAATTATATTGATATTGAGGATAAACAGATTAAAGAGGTTTTTCAGATGAATTTACAATCCTTACATGCATATCTACTTATAGACACAATCTAAGGGGTTAGGTGTGGTAGGTGGTGTTAGGGGGGTCAAATCCGGCGGCTACAGTGACGCCACCGGCGGCCGCCGCCCACATAGTCAAGTCATTGTAACAGACCCCAATAAAGGTATTACTCTCCAACTTGTTTTCCATTATCCATAATTGATCTAAAAAGTTTCGGAAAATTTTGAACTTGATTATATCCAAATTGAACATTATACATTTTTGTCATACTTTACGAACAACATGTGACTTAACTTACAACTCATTATATACAATAAATTTCTTTTAAAGTCAGCCCACTTATGAGCATCTGCTACAAACCGGAACAACCCACATGGTTAAATATCCATATGTACACCATCATGGTTGGTATAGCTCCGCCTCGCACATTCTTTCATATATCATAACATATATATTTGCCTGCAACACAAGACAACGAGACAACTATGAGACAAAGCTCAGTAAGGAAAGTAGAGCCATGCATGCCATGTCAAATGCTCATGCAATGCACATACTGATATCTCGACTTTTCTTATCTTATTCTCGTTATGATCTTTGGGCCCTACTCGTGCACACTGTTCGATTAGACATTGCCTGTAGGGCTTGCCTAACACATAATTTCCCATGGGAAACCTCCTTCGGCGCCATTACCAATAGAGTGGCTCATTTAATACCTTATTCCATCGTCGCCCCGTCGAGCTCAAGACCTAAGGCGACCTTAATTGCTCTGTGGTATCTGATCACTTAGATCTCCATAAAATGGAGGAGGCAAAATCATATTTTTATTCAATAACGAACCTGTCCTGCCCATACTGGGCTGCCCATACTGGGCTACCCTTGTGAGCCTACACAAGGCTTGAGCCTACACAAGGCTTACCATAAACTCGTCTTCTCGCAACAGTGGCACCATTCAACATAAATTCGTGTTTTCATTAATAATCGTATGCATGATTTCACATCATGTATCTAGCAACACATGCTATCTTAATATCATGTGAATGTACACAAAATCACATACTAGAAATTATGTCAACTATCACAAAATAGAGCAGATTTCATAACACAAAAACATGTTCGAACAATAAATAGAATCTTGTGTTGCAGTTGAGTGCTTTACTTACCTCGATTCTGAGCTAATATGAATTGTTTCTTATATCCATTTGATTAAAATCTTCCCATTGCGAGACACCAATCTTTATTACCGCTAAATAAAAATCACCACAATGCACGTAATGCAACAATCTCATGATTTAAACCAGCAACTGCGTGCTCTATTAATTGAAGAGTCAATTGCATGCTCTATTAGTCTTTGAGCTAATAGCACCCTTGTAAGAAAAGATTAAATTAAATCCTATCACGAGACTCCACATAAAAGTTTGTACAATCATTTTCAGTGAGCAATTCATTTAAAAAAATATGTTCCACAACTAGCTTTGATTATAACCAGTTTTATCTAAAAGAATTCTTATCTGAGTAACCATTTACTCATGTATGCAGATTGTAGGCTATGCGGCTTCAAGTCTCACACTAACGTGTCACAACTATATAAATATACAATGAAATTTTTCTGTACATCGTTTGGAAAAATTTAGGAAAAATTCGAAAATATTTGTTCAAGGGTTCATATATGCAACATTTCATACTTTAGGGATCAAAATATAATTAAGTATTCTGAATTTACCAAATTATCAGGGGCAATTTTGTAAAAAAAACACAAAGGAGTGCAATGTACAACGCCCAAACATTCTTAGGGATGCAAACTGCAATTATGTAAACTAATGGTACCAAAATAACTTTGGTCCGAACCAAAGGATTACAAATTGCAATTTAGTCAATATATATAGTTCAGTTCAACCATTCTGCATTTCCCAGAGAAAGTAACCCAGATGGCATCTTGTTCTGAACTTTCCTATCATCCAACAATTCTCACAGATTCGTCGATTTCTGTTAAAAGTTCGAAATTTCAATTTCATGATATCACGTTTACTAGCTTAATTATTCAGTCAAAATAACACCACCGCGACATATATCTTTCTGGATAGATTTCAGCTCCTAGGATCTTCAGTGAGTAGTGAATTACCCTTAAGAACTCTGAAACTTATTAGAATCCTACAGGTCAATTAAATAATTACTATATACCAATTCAAGCTTCCTCCTCTGTTGTTCCAAATATCAGTTCTGCAGTCATACTACCAATGATAAATATAAAATATATGGAGTTTCCCAGGAACCAACATCTTTTCGCAGTCAAAACCACATTTAGCTAATGTTACAAGTATTAACAAATACTATTTACTGTTCATCATCAAGATTACAAATGCCTGTGACCCTGTACATCGTTTCGAGCATGACACTTCTGGTATGCATACGATTAAACATGTAGATCAAACACGGATCTGTTTATCTGTCACCCTGCCTCAAAAACTCAGAACTGAAATATACACCATCACAATATTAAGGTGCAATCTTTTATTTTTTTTAAGTCATTTAGTGCCAGTGTCTTCGTTTTGAGAACATAAATGTCCAAGCAAAGTCCAACTCAGATTTTCTTAATTTCAGAGTGTCTATGTCCAGTTTCTCCTGGCAAGAAATGTTGTATTTTTGAAGTTCAATTGTCACAATGCGCTTCAATCTCGTGACCAGTTACTTGTATCCCTTGTATAAATAATTAATAAAATTTATATAAATACATGAAACATCTTTTTATTTTATTTTTTTAATAATTATAATATCATAAATCTCGGGATGAACACGTCTTTATTTTTAAAATACGCATTCAATCAATTTTATCAATAAAATTTTAATTTTTTTTTGAGACTCTATCAATTCTCTAATCAAAATTGATAATAATATTGTACAATATTGAAACATGAATATCCTATTAATTAGGTGTAAATTTTTGAAACAAGATTTGCAGCAAGAATGAAACAAGAACATGGTGCAAATCTAAATTCTAATAGTACCAAGATTCACACACACACACACACAAAACAGTGTAATACTGGGGACTGATGAAGAGGTACTCCCGCTTCTTCCCATTTCGCCTCCCTTCCAAAACCCCATCTCTCTCCCATTCCTACTCTTCTTCTTCTTCAATTCAAGAAAATGCTCAAACACTTCAACTCTTCACATGGGGCCGAGGCGACTCAGGCCAACTTGGCTGCGGCACATCAACCCCATCTCAAATCAAGCTCTACCCATCTCCTCTCTCCACCCCTTTTCTCCCCCCTTCTTCCCATCTCTCCTCCTCCATTTCCGGCCGCTTACCCATTTCCGGCGGCGGCGGCGGCTCGCCGGAGATCGGAATTGCTTGTGGGTTGTTCCACTCAGCGGTTACGGTGGAGGGTCAGTGTTGGATTTGGGGGAAAGGGGATGGTGGAAGATTAGGACTTGGAAATGAAGATTGTGTTTATGTGCCGTGTTTAAATAAGTATTTGAGGGATGTTAAGTGTGTTGTTCTTGGTGGGCTTCATTCTGTTTGCATTGATTCTTTTGGTCAGCTCTTTACTTGGTTAGTTTCGATTTTTCATCTCGGTTTTGCTTTTTTGAGATTAATTTATGAATTTTGTAGTTGAAATTGGTATTATGATGTGCAAGATATGAGTAGAATATGCTAGGTATGTTTGGTTCGGATGTAGATAACCGACACGAAGTAGTAAAGTAGACATTGTTCAATGCACTTTAGAAGATGCTAATTGTCAATATTTTATGGTCAAGTTCAAATATTTGTGATTGTTCGTCTTGCTTTGACCTTTTCGAGTTTAATGTATGAATTTTGTAGTTGAATTTGGTACTATGATGTGCACTTTAGATGTAGATAATCGGACAGATGTGTAGTAGAGTAGACATTGGCTAATGCACTTTAGAAGATGCTAAATGTCAAGATTTTATGGTCAAGTTCAAGTACGTTATTGAAATGAGGTTTATAATTAGCTTGTCTCCTACTTATGTTTCTGAATATTGTTTTCAAACATGGTTACTTGGTTAGTTTCTTGTTTCACCAGAATCATCGATTTAGGTACTGTTTGAATTATGAGATTTAATCCGTTTTAATGAGAATGGAAATCATGTTTAGTTTCTTGTTTTGATTATTTGTCTTCAACTTTTTGGAGCCCAATGCATGAATTTTGTAACTGGAATGAGTATTATGATGTTTAAAATTAAACATATATGTAGGCATCTCTCTAATGCACTTTGGGCTATGTAGTGTGAGGCTTTCCCTCAGGATCAAGATTTTTGGTCAAGTTCAAATATTTGTGATTACATTATAGAAACTAGATTCATAGTTAGCTTGTATCCTACCTATCTTTTAAAATTTGTTCGTGGACATGATTGTTTTTTTTGTCCCTGTTTTATGTTGTTGCGAGATGTGATGTATAATTAATTAATTATGATTATTTAAGTGCGGCCAGTTTAGGTTATGATAGGATTAATATAATGCTATCCTTGTATCTATTTCAATCGGGTAAGGTTGTGGCAAGACCAACAGTTGCAATATTAATATCACATAACGGGTTTGTGGATATGTTTTTATGGTTTGCACTACATGATGTTTGGCAATTAAACTTTAGGGGTTATGGTGGTTTTGGAGCTCTTGGTCACTCTGTTTATACCAGAGAACTGATTCCTAGATTGGTGGAAGGCCCTTGGGACAAACCTATATGTCATGTTTCTACCAGTGGAACACATACTGCTGTGATCACTGAATCTGGTAGGTACTTTATCATGCCTAGATTTACAAACTCATTTATTTGAACATGATCATATGATTGTGGTTTAAAAATAGACCACCAATTATTTGGGCTTCTGAAATGTATAACTTTCAAATGTTCTGTTTGCTTTAATCATTCTAATTTTAACCTCTCATGGGTTAAGTGAAGAATATAAGTTTTTATAATTTCATTAGGAAAGCCACCTATAAGAATAATTTGATCTTGAAAGAAAACTAGGTAGATAAGGCGATATCTACTTGCTGCATTAGGAGTCATTTTGCTGGGGTGGGAGCAAGAAATGACTTATTTTATGTCAATATACTTGAAATTATTTTCATAGACACATGTGTGCTGACAAACATATAAATTGTTGCATATCTATAGCATGCGAAGTACAAGAGAATTATTTCTGATATCTGTAATATGGCCTTACTTCTTGCCTCTTTACTTTGTTCCATCTAGGTGAACTTTACACATGGGGTCGAGACGAAGGAGAAGGTAGACTGGGTCTTGGTCCTAATCGAGGACCAGATCAGGCAGGTGGACTCAGTATCCCTTCCAAAGTAAAAGCTTTACCCGTGCCTCTGGCTGCCGTCTCTTGTGGTGGATTTTTCACTATGGGGTTGACTGAAGAGGGGGAAATTTGGAACTGGGGAGGTAAAATATGGCTATATATAATCGCATCAGCTTATGGCATTGAGCCAATTTCGTATTACATAACCTGATTTAGATATATGGATATTACTTATTAGACCATCTCCAACCCATCTTTGTCCAACAATTCTCAAGTTTCCTAGGTTTCCCCAGGGTGATGCCTCAGTACTGAATCTAGCATAGCCTTCTTTTTCCATTACACTTTATTAAAGAGAGCACATTGATAACTAGGAAAGGCCATACCTGGAAAGGTGGTAGCAAATAAAACCGAGAATTTCTCTATCATGACACCATACCAATTATGAGGCTGTTGTGAAAAACCATGCCTGAACCTGGATTCCACCATCGTTAATCCAATAAAACAAAAAACCAAAACCATCTCTTATGTTGAGAAGAAATGTCACTAAGATAATTAATAAAAGAAATTCATTATATTATAGAGTTTAGAAACATAAAACATAATACATGGAAAACATGATCATTAGAGTGTGTTCTCTTTTCACAACAACCCTCCACCAGATTTATAAAAAGAAATGTTGTGGCTGATAGGGTTCTGAGAGGAGATAAAGAGGGTTTGAGGCTACACATGGCATCTTCAACGGAAAACCATTATCGAATTAGCTGTGAAGGCTAAACATATGTAAGAAATCAAGTGTTGCCTTATAAAACGGGAGAAGCAAGATAGATGACTCCAGTAGTCTAGTAATAGCTTTGCATTCATCTAAGATCACAAACTTAAGTGTTGAAACTTTGCTGTTTGTCCGTACAAGGCTGCAGCTAGAAAAATTTATACTTCAAATTGGTATGTAAATTCTTGCACTTGCATTTTTAAATAAAAATTCATCTTCTAGCTGTAATGTGTTGTCATTGTTGAAGCACATCTTGGGATCTAGCTTTCATTGGCCATCACTATATTTGTTGTATGTTCAGTAAGTTGAGTAGGATAATTCATGTTGCTATTTGTTGGTGTTGGCTGTTGAGACTATTTAGTATCTTCGAAAGTTATTTGGATTTGATACTCAATCACTTCTCCGGAACATTTCTACATTTTTGCTGTCATTTTAGTGAAGCACGATACTTCTAGAATTAATTTTTTATAAGCATTTCGTCTCCATCAATATTCTACTAATATTTAGACTCAAAGGACATTTCTTTTTCATAGGTTGTTTTCTTGGCCTTTTGATTTGGTAAAGGGCTTCATGATCTAAGTTATTTCTTTCACCAATATATTAGTAGTATCTATTTCCTCTAGTCTAGTCATGTCAATATGGATTTGGTTGGCTTTTGTATGAATTGATCTGATGTCTGAATGATAAATTACCTGCATGTGGCACAGCAAATTCTAATTACGAGCTTGGTAGAGGTGACAAGATTGGGGGCTGGAAACCTCAACCAATTGCTAGTCTCAAAGATGTTCGTATTATTCAGATAGCAAGCGGGGGTTATCACTCTCTTGCCTTAAGTGGTAGGAAGATGGCATAATTTTATAAAATCTTTACAGTAATGTTCATGTTTCTTGTACGCACTGTGCACTGGCATAGAGATTCATATATTTATTTTTTTGATGAGTTGCAGATGAAGGTAAGGTTTTTTCCTGGGGTCATGGTGGACATGGTCAATTGGGACACTCTTCTATACAAAATCATAAAATTCCTCTAGCCATTGAATCACTAGCTGATCAGAGAGTCGTGTATATTGCTTGTGGAGGTTCGTCATCAGCTGCTGTAACTGGTAAGATTGCTCATATATTTAGCACGAGATTACCTGCCCTGACCCGTTTTCTTGCATCTCTTAATGTATCCCAGATTCCAATTGTGCAACTGACTTTACCTATAAAATGTATTAGTTACAAGATGTGTAGTTATTGATACTTGTCTTTATAAATATATGGATGATAGAAAGTAAAACACAACATCAATTCATGTCACAAAGATCCTTGAATCTATTCATGCTCTTGTGAAAATTTTGTGCAGGTTGTGTAAGCAAGCAGTCTGTTCATACTCTCGTTACATTGTTAATACGCTTTCTAGTAACTTAACAAATATATGAAATTCATGAATATACATATTTGTGCTAGTATAGTATGGTATGTGGTACAACTTCATGGTACATTAATTCTCGAAAATCGGGCACGATTTATGATGACCTGAAAATTAGATATAGGGATTGATACGAGCTGTATATTAATAGTTTTTATATATAGTAGATGTTATTTACATAAATAAATAAATAGCTCGTACATTTGTATCCTAAATTAGTAAGTTTTAAAAGAGTAATCTGTAAAAAAAATTATTTATAACCAAAACAAGATATCATCCAAAACATGATTGAATTTTGAAATAAAATTCTTCCCCATGTACGCTAATGCCTCAATCAGTTAATCTCAATCTAAGTCTTCAAGTCTTGCAATAAAATCTTCCAAACAAATATATTCGAGATTAATGTCCCACTTCCTGCATGGTACTTTACTGCTTTGTTGCAACTATGATGACCAGATAGAAGACAAATGTTAGAATGAATAAATTTTATTGTATCGGCCCTATCAGAATTTAGACTAGTTCTTTTTGCGCTGTGATTATATGAGCATGTGCTCCAGTTTCTGCCTTTCCAGAATTCCTTCATAGTCATATTGACTAATTTTGTCATAGCTAAAAAAAACAGGCCGAATTTTGAAAGGGCTAATATACTAGTTTTATTTCCTTCTAACAGCCTTATTTCTCATTGTTCCGACTTCCGAAAGTTATAAGGAACACCATGCAGGAAGTTGGACATTAATTCGGAAAAATATTTGTTTCAACTGTAGGACTTGAAAGTTTAAATTGGTATTGAGGCATTAACAGTCAGAAGTTTTTTTTGAAATTCGATGATGATTTGGATATCTTGTTTCTATTGAACATTGTATTGCAAAAAATTATTAATTATGGGATATCAAGATTTTTTGCTTTAGTTTGTTGGTAAACCTTAGTAAATTTATGCTATTTTTTTATGTATATAATGTTTAATATATAAATCTCTGTCAATTCGTTCTTTGTATTGACACTTGTATCTGATTTGCGGATCCTCGTAATCGATTTATTGGAAATAGCGTATGTATCTGAATGACTTGCAAACTGTGCAATACTGGTTCAACAGTCAAATATGATACATGCTGGACAATAGTAACTGCAATTGTTTAGCAAGAGTACTTGTTCAGGAGTCCGAATAAACTATCTGTAGCATACATGTTATTATTATACTTTTTTTTTTTTTTCCATATCTTCTTTTGCCAAGAGTCTATACATCTTACATTTGCACACATAAACCTATACCTGATAAGTTATTAGTGTTCTCTATATGGTGATCATAGTGTGTGTCGTCTCTGCTGTGTGTCATAATCTTGGTAAGTTCCATATATAGCTTTCCCGGACCGGGCTTTCACTCTAAAACTAGTTTGAGAAATGTTTTCTTGGTGATGGACAGATACAGGGAAATTATACATGTGGGGGAATTCAAAGGATCAGCAGTTAGGGGTTCCTGGGCTTAGAGATGTTCAAACATCCCCTGTTGAAGTCAAGTTTCTTTCAGAGGACGATGAATTAGGGAACCACAAGGTGCTCGCGGTGGCTATAGGTGCTTCCCATGCCATGAGTTTGGTATCACGGTCGGCTTGATTATGTGCATCTGGCTTTGGACCACGTTAGGGGCATAAAGCATGGCAGAAGATACTAACAGCAGAGTAATTATAATGTAGATTATTCTTTTGAGAATGTCACTACCTTTACCTAGTGCAGAAGTGTCTACAGTGGCTGCCTTCTGTTCAATACGAGGTCGTCGTCTCAGAAATTTTAGCTAGTATTACCTCAATGCCTTCTATCTATAAGCTGTTTAATGGAGCTCTAGGACAGTCGAGAATCCACTGAATCTGTGTAAATTTCCAAATACAGTAGAAGTGAGGCACTGGTGGCTGGTGGGCATTATCATGACCACCTAAATGGCTGGTCCTCGGCATTATAATTTTGATTTTTTTGGAGGAAACATATTTAACGACAGGATTATAATTCAGTTGTCATGAGTGGCTTCTGGGGCGCAACTTTAGGAAATGTCCCCTCAAAAAATATGAAGCAGCATTTTCTTCATGGTTGTTTGTGTAGTATGGAAGTAACATTCTGTATTAATTATAGTTTTAAATGAATAGACCTTGAAAAAGAAAGCAGGTTTACTTGTCTCTAATTTGGTTCAAAATTATTGTTTTAAAATTTACCATAAATCAATATACAAATATAGTCTATAGACCATATTAGTTACCTTACATTAATTTCTTCAGGATTAAGGATACTGTTTATAGATTCTTAAATGTTTGTAAGAAATCCTAAACGTGCATTATATGTGTAATGAAATTCATAAAAAAAGATAAACGTGTTGTAATGTGTACTCTAATATTCAACTTAACGAAAAAAATTAGTTTTTTGTTTCGTTCTTGTTGAGACATACTAACAAATTCATTACGGCTGTCCCAGTTGTTTGGGACCGTGATTTAGGAGTTTATCATCCCAAGATCATATTTTTGAATTCATTGAGAGACAGAGAAGTAAGTGGGCTACCATGTTCAGTGGGTATGAATATGCTAGCAGTGTTCCGGATTAATCGAGGTACGCAAAAATTGGTCCGAACATTGGATTATAAAAAAAAAACATACTAATAATAATGAACGAAAAACTGAAAATGGGCCTTTCTGTTACTTAGTCTAAAAAACCAATATTTTATTGACAACCTTATCTCACGTGTAGCTGATATTTAAACACGTACACACCCGCTTCTTTTTTGTTTAGAAGTGCTGATTGTCAGACTTTAAAGAACAAGATTCTGATACAACCAGCTAACTAGCTACAATACATAAATTGACATTTGAGTCACTGATGGCTTCTATGTCTTGTTCTTCTTGGCTGGCTATATCGTCCTGTGGTAACTTCAAGATGATGATGATGCAGAAGAAGAATATGAAGTTGTCATTTTCGACATTTTCGAAAATGTCGAAAATGACAACTTCAATCCATAGTAGAAGTGGAAGTGGAGGTGGAGGCAGATTTATATGGTTGGATGGGTTTGCACCAAAGTCGAAAATGACGGGCTTTAAATGCTTTTCGGCTAAACAAGATGTCGATGATGATTTCGAAATGGATTACAGACTCTTTTCTAACCTCAATCAATCTACCTTCAAAAGAGAACCAGGTATATCAATTTCTTTACTTGTATGTGTTATGTGTGTGCTTCTGTGGGTGCTCTCCATTAATAACTTTGTTCCAGCCTGAATTTTAGTCTTTAGACTTATGTTTTAATCTTCCATGTCCTAGCATTCTTTTAATGTTTCGAGCTGACGTAGTAGAATACAAACTTTGTAATGATTTCTCTACTGTTACACAGGTAGCATTACAGGTTCAACCCTTCTTGTTGCTGGCACCACGGTATGTTCTATTATACTCTCTACTTTTCCTTTGTATGCTCCCCCTAATTTTTGCCCTAATGTTCTTTGGACATTGCATTACTATTTATTAGGCATCGATTGGCCAATTCTGAACTTATTAGACCATATTTGATGGTTGAATCAATTTGCATTGTTCAGCTTTATATAACATCTGACTGCATATTCGTGTTAGAAGCATATAGCTTCACCACTAACTTTTTCATCAACTCAGAGAGTAAAGAGCACACACTTGAAACAGAATGCTAGAATAAATTTGTAAGTTATTAGTGTTAAACTGAGAGTCTTCTGTTCTCTCAAGATATAACTTTCTATAACAGACGCTGCACAGAATTTCCAAGTTTCGGTATATTGTTACCATTAAAGTTTAAGAATCAACTTCACACATATGGTCTCTTGTGGGGTCAAATTGATATCTTTTTTTTGAAGAATTTATGATTTAGGGATAAATATTTTAAAGCATAGTTGCAAAGTTCGTCAATTTTTTTTTATGAATATCATTCATATTCTTTCATGAGTGCGACTTAATTATACAAATAGATAGGTGCAGGTATCTTAGCAATTCCTGCAGTGACACAGGATTCTGGGTTTTTGGCCTCTGCAGCTACGTGCATCCTTTGCTGGATATATATGGTTATAATTCTCACTCATGCATAGAACCACACCTGCTTTATTAGGAAAAAGTAATTATTTACTTCTGCAAATGAAAAAATTAAGATTTATTATTAAACTATTTTTTTTCAACCCAGATAAGAAACTCTGCAACATCTGTCAGTTTCTAGGTTATGTGTTCAATGAAATTAGAGACACCAAGTGTGGGAACACACTTCATTAATTTTAGGGACAGGAACGAATATATAATGTATTCATCGTTTTGTACTTTAAAAAGAGGACAAAGTTTTTTTTTAAGGGGAAGTCATGGACTATTACTGGACCCAACAGTCCTAGAATTATAATGTCGCAAAATAGTAACAAGTAAGCCAACCGATTTGCAGGGAAAAATTTACATCAGAGTTTTTCTTAGTCAAGAAAACAAAAGAGAACTAATAACTGTACAAGCTTTAATGTTTGTTAGTGGAGTCTTTGGTAAAAAAAACATGAAAGAAGAGGTTAGAGGGATATAATCAAACTGGATCTAATTGGAGGACATAAGTATAGAAGTGATAAAGAACAGTGACTATCTTAATTATCTTTTAAGACAATGAATATAAACTGGATCTTTATCTATTAATGAATATTCCCCTCACTCACACAAACAACAATATGCATATTCCTTTTGCATGGGATCATGATCTTTTGTAATATACCTAAATATCTGCAATTAATATTAAAATGCAGGTTGTAACGGGGCTACTGATTGCAGAAGTAAATGTGAAAACAATGAGTGAACTAGGCTCTGGTGGGGTTTCACTGGTAATATATAGATGTACTTATCGGTCTGTTCCTGGATTTACATTACAGCTTCTTGACTTTTTATTTATTAGAGAAAGCCACATTTTGAATGAATTTCCTTATGTGATGTCGGCTATAAATCCTAGAAATTTCCCGCAGAAGTGTTGTGTCTGCCAATTCAAAGAACAATTTGTTCTTTCTTTCTATTTTTGACTGTCTAGTACCCAGAGCCAGAAGTATGTTGTGCACACATGTACTCTCAGAAAGTGAAAAGTCATGACTAGATATTAGTCTAGGAACATTGTTTTTCTATTTGTTACCAGAGTCATCCTCTATTTTTTATTGTTAAGCCTCTTTCTGTCCTAGGTAGTGAGCCTGAAGAAGCATGTCTTCTTCATTGTTGAACTTTCTAGATCTTCAGGTGTCATCATTTAGCCTCCTACCATATTAGATTTTGATCACTGATAATTGCAATCACTATGTAAAACCTGATATGTAGTAATTTTTTCCCCATTTCTTTACCTCTGCCTTGCAAGAATGATGATGGCGTTGCTACTGTAATAGCTGATGAAATGCTCCAATTGTGTAGAATATTATGGTTGAAAAAGTTAATGCTTAGTTCAACCATTGTTTCACGGCCATTGACTGTCTTCTTGACAATTTCAGGTATCTATGGCCATGAGAACTCTTGGAAATGCTGGAGTTCAAATTACATGGTAAACACGTAATGGTGTTAATACTTAATAGTTAAGATACTATATTAATGGTGGAGTATTACTTTCAATGTGTTTGGAGCTAAATCTGTTATTCAATGTTCTGTTATATTAAATTATTTATTAATCCCTCAATTTTTCTCCGTAACGTATTTAAATTATCTACGTACTGTCTTGTAGTTAAATATTCATATACACCAATTAATTTGTGATGCATTGTAGGTTCATAGTACTACCATCTGTTATTGAAAGGAACATACTGACTGTTAAAACACAGCGGCATTACGTCAATTATCATGTACACCAATTACTTTGTGATGCATTGCTCGTAAGTTTATAGTACAACAATTTGTAACTAAAAGGAACATACTACTAAAACACAGGGCCGTTATGTCTTTATATCAATATATCTGAATAATCACATATTTTTATCTAACAGTATTTCTTCTGTATTGCAGCTGGTGCTATATATTCATTCATTACGCCCTTCTCGTTGCCTATGTCGCTCGTTCCTCAGACATCTTGACACATTTCATTGGCATTCCTATGTATGTGTTATAATTATATCATTTCCATTATTATTTTTTAGCATCAGCGATGGACAGTGCTTTAAACATTTTTACATCTTTTAATCTGGTCAGAGGATTAACATCACTGCAGTTATTCTTTGTGTTGCAAATGATGTCTTCGATACATTTAATACGTAAAGCACTAGAAGGAAAACTTCAATAATAATGAGAAGATCATATGAGATCTTTACGTCATTTTTTCACAACATACCTTTTCTATTTTTGAGGCACATAATATGTATAATTGTAGTGGTGTCGCTTGTGTAATATGTTTATCTGCTTTTGGTCTTGAAAACTTTTAATTTCCGTCAACGTATCCAAAGCAATGCATACCGACATGATCTACCAAATTTTTTGTACTTGTGGAGTCCCATACAACTTAGTTCGAGATCTAAAGCATACATCTTGATTGCCAAATTTTGTTCTAAACATGTTGGCTTCCATTGCAAAATTTTGTTATAAACATGTAGTCTTCCATCAGTCACCTGCATTATATAAACATGAATACCATCTGAAACATCAAAAATAATCTGTCATAAGTTCTCAAAGATCAGCTTTATGTGAGTTATCACCATTATTGTATATACTTTAAAGGTCTTGACGGCAGCCTTATAATTGCAGATGGGAAAGTGCAACCCTTTTTTCATTGCTTTTTGGTGGTCTTTGTTACTTTGGAAGGTTTGGTGTTCTTTTAATTTTTTCTTCCTGTTATTTTTTCCTAAGCATGTATGTAAAATTTGTTGTAAGTATTAGAAGTAGCAAGTTTGGTTTTAAGGAAGAATTTACCTAGTTACTTCATTTGTTTTTTCTTCAATACAAGGATTTATAATAGAGAAGCACCTAGTCTGGATGGACCTGTTATAAACTTGTGACCTAGTTTATATGTTTTGTGAGATTTCAATGACTCATTAGATAACCAACCCAATTACAAAATGCGCTTTATCACCTTCCTCAACATATTAGGAGATAAGGCATTTTTAATATGAAAATTTTGCTTATAGGTCCGGTTTAACCCTAGCTTGTATAAATTAGAAATTTATAATATACAAGTGGCTTGAATTTAAAGAAGTTGGATCAAGGTTATCTCGCATAAGCCCTTAGTTGGTGCTGCAGGGTTTAGCTCAACACCCATATTTCACCTACTCTCCAAAAGGCGTATTACAGGACACCCTGGCCTGCCCGGATTATTTACCGGGAACCTGCCGACCAGCCCATGGCCAACACAGGCATGTAAATCTGCTAGCCGAGCGACAAGACCCAGTGGCCGGGGCTCTTAAGCGTTACGCTCAATATTCCCACGATTATCTTCTCCAAACCTTCCACTGTCTCACCAACAATATTTCATATTTCACCTACTCACCCCCGACTATTAGAAGTCTTTTATTAAATAATGCAATTTGATTTGATTATTGTTTCATTATGCTACCTCATCACCTAAATAGCTATTACATGGGCTTTGTAGTTATGGTTATGGTACTATTTGACCTTATCTTAAAATGTTTTCAATGTAGTCAGCAAGTTATTGGAGCAGTTAATGGAGCTCTAGTTTTTGGTATCCTCACTTCTTTTACATCTCTTGTGGTAAACTTCGTTCTTCATGAACTTTATCGTTTGTGAAATATTCTAAGTTAAATTTCAGTAATACCTCATAGTGAAAGTGTTGTCTGGTCAGTCGTAGAGTACTGTTGCCATGTGCACCGGCTATACTAGTGAATAATTATATAGCTGCTTTTATGATATTTAACTAAGCTTAGCAAACAGAAATTGCTTATGATAAGCATCGATGTAAGGTTGCTTGTAAGTAGGAGCAGAGACATGTAGACATGTAGATGCCAGGGTATCCTTTGGCATGCCCTGAGATATGGAATCCAAATTTATTAACCGACGAAACAGTTACAGAGGCCATGTATCTGAATTTGATAAATGCAGAAAGTTAAGCTCTTTTGAAAGGAGCGGCGTAGGATAGACTCCCCAGTGACAAACTTTTTTCCCACAATTTTGTGCCCTAAAAATCAGATTTATTACTCCTATGTATAAAAATACAAAGCTGAACTTGCCAACTTGTTTATCACACTTGTTTCCTTTGACAAGTCTCGGGTCCTGCCCTGTGATACCCCTCTATTCTTGTCATCTTTGTAAGACATGTGTGCGTGAGTACATAAATATCTGTAATTGACCATTAAAAAAAAACTACTTCTTTTGGATAGTATTTTTGAGTACCCTGTAATTATTTCCTGCCTCTGCAACTGCTTATAACCTGAAGACAGTTGTCTACACTGATTAGGTAGCTGCAAGTGGAGACTTGCACTGGGATGCTCTTCTGAAAACTAACCTGGAGGCCATCCCAAGAAGTATACCCATAATTGCGTTATCATTTGTCTATCAGGTAACATCACCATCCTTAAATAAACCAACAATGTTGCATTGTTATATTTGACAGTGTAAACTTCCTGCTATTTAATGGCTTCTTTTGCCCAGAATGTAGTGCCTGTTGTTTGTACAAATCTCGAAGGAAATCTGAAAAAAGTAAGGTAACAGACCTTTCCTGTAGCATGAAGTAGTGGATCAATCTTGTAACTGAAATCAGCACATTGCTTTTATCTCTGCATTGTATTTATGTAACCACATTGAAACTACTTTTAAACTTTAGCTCATGGATTAATGTTTCATTAGCCTCCTGATTATTTCCCAACCTCAAACACTTCCACTGTAAATTAGTGGTTCTTATTGTATTTATGTAACCACATTGAAACTACTTTTAAACTGTTGTCTTGTGCACTCATTGTTGCCCCCATCTGCTGCTTCTTTTGCTTATTTGACCTCTCAAATCGTTTTGACTAATTGTCAAGTTCAATTAAGTCAATATAGTCTACAGACTGGAAGGTAGCTGTAAGAAATTGCATACTAATATCTGATAAATAAAAGAGTGAATGTATTATACCACAGTCAGATTCCACAGGGAGTATTAAGTATATATGGCTGACTTTAAGGTTTCAATTCTTTTCTTATGTTTCTTAAGAAGTAATTTCAGTTTATGTAAATAAAAGGCAACTCCTTCATATCCCCAGTATCAGTAACTCTTTTTGTGCAGGACTTCGATTGTTCTTGGCACTGCTATTCCCCTTTCTCTGTTTCTTGTCTGGAATGCTGTCATTTTGGGTACAATTACAGGTCTTGAAACAAACACGGATAAAATTACTGATCCGTTGCAGTTACTACGATCTACAAATGGAACTGTTGGGGTTAGTTAATATTTGTGGACACTAAATGTTTTTTAATCTTCATCTTTGCAATGCCTTCATGGAGTTCAAGGTGATCAATGACAGTTCTTGTGACGATTTTTACAGACGATAGTTGAGGTGTTCTCGCTTCTTGCGATTGGAACTTCATACATTGGATTTGTATTGGGCCTTTCTGACTTCCTTACAGATTGTGAGTGAATTTCTTTGTACATTGACTACAAGTACTATATCTTCTTGTGTAGTTTTAGTTGCTTATTCATAGTACTGATTTACATGAATATGATAATAGTATAATTTGCAAAGCCTTCATAATATATATTATGTCAATTAAAAGCACAACCACAGAAATGGGTTCTATTTACTGAGTTAACAAAGATCTCCAATGACCAACTCACCAACATTAAAATAAAGGTGACAATAACCAGTTAAGTAAGACAATTAAATCGGAAGAAACGCACACGGTCTCTGCAGCGGAATGCACTTCTGTTGCTGTGGAAAGCACATGTACATCGTTTAAACGAGCCTTTATGCTGACTATCCACTCAGTTCGATGGATAATTCCTTCTTTTCTGTAGTATGTTAAAATTTTGATATTTTTCAATGCATTAGATATATTTCAAGTATGCGAGGCAGGGATGAAACCTTGGCTATCAATGAATTATTGCATACAAGTTATGAAGTTGACATGTATCAATGATTTATGTAAAAGAATTGGAACGACGAACCATGTTAGTAATTATAAATCTTAAGCTCTGTTACTGATTTTATTAACTTTCAGTGTTGAAGCTTCCATCAGGCCAGAACAGACCTTTGCCCTATCTTCTCACTTTAACTCCACCACTAATATTATCATTGTTGGATCCTGATATTTTCTTTCGAGCATTGGATTTTGCTGGAACGTATGGAGGTATTGTTTAAGTACTGCTAGTCAATCAACTGCAAGAATCATATTAATTGATACTGCCATTATGAGTTGACATAATCTCTTGATTCTATTCATGAACATGATATCAGCGACATCAGGGCTAAATTGTTTATATTGCGTTATTTTGTAGTTCTAGTGCTCTTTGGTATTCTTCCTGCTGCCATGTCTTGGTCAGACAGGTCGACAGAGTCGTCTATTTCCCAAAATCTCCCAACACTTGTACCTGGCGGAAAACTCACCTTGTCTCTTGTCATTGCGGCTTCTGGATTTGTTATTGTTTCTGAAATTTTGGAGAACTTCGTACACGTATAATGATGGAGAACCCATGCAAGAGTATGATATGATGCTAAACACATTTAAGAGATCAGTAATATATTTTTACTGTCATGTGATCATTTCGACTACCTCATAGCTTAGCAAACACATCCCGTCCTTTATACATTGCTGAATCATGTTCATAATACATTATGAACAAATTTTTACAGAATCACAACCTGTGCATGTAGCACAAGATGGTGAGGGTTTTGGTATGGAGGTGCCTATTATGTTGTCCTATATATATACAGTATATAATTGACGTAAAGAGATTTAGTTAGGTGGTCGTCTGGTCGTCAGGTTAAAAAAATAAGTTTAGTAGAAATTAGAAATTAGAAATTAGAAATGGGCCAGAGAGTTGGGCCAGAGTACTGATTTAAAAGACTAAACAAATAACACATGTAAAAAACCAAATTATTAAAAAAAGATTATTAAGTCAACACAAATTAATAAATTAACATTTTATTATTTTGCAAAGATTCTAGATTCGGTACTAAAGTTGTAAATAAATTAAAAAACAATCCAAAAATCTAAAATAAAATAATTTATATAGATTCTAAATATAATAACCACAATAAATCCTATAATAATTTAATTAAATTTCATAAAAAACCTTACCAGAATTCAAGAAAACCTAATTATTAAAAAAGTCATAAAACAAGTAAATTCTAGGAAAAAGAGTTGTAGTAGCACAAAATTTATAAATCACAAATTCATTCTTTATACTACCTCCGTCTCCTGTGGTTCTTTACATGGGTGAGAGAAACTTACTATTTTTGGAATGTAAAGAAATGAGAGGGACACCCAAATAGTAACTGTAAAGAATCTGGAGGACAGGGGGAGTATATAATAAACAAGTAAACAAAAAACACCATCAGAATTTCAATTCAATTTTTTTTTACAAAACAAGAATTTACATTTAATTGCAAAACAAATTTTTTTTTTGAAAAAATATACGGTAAAACAAGATATTAAAAAAGTAATAAAAAAACATGTCATAATTGGAAATGATATGTTAAATTATAATAAGTTCTCACATGTCCAAATTATATTACATATATTCTAATAAATAGAAAAAACACGCCAAAAATATGAAACATTAAAATATATGTTAGGCTAAACCTTAAAATATAATTTAGAAAAAAATAGTTTATCATATAAAAGTGTTTTAAGAAAAATATTATTTTAATAAAAATTATTTAACATTCTATTTTTAGGTTTGACAACAAATATGTTTCTAAAATTAAGAAACAAGGACAAAATAGCAAAAACCATAATTAAAAATAAGCCTCAAATTCATTCTTTATATATAACAAAAAAAGTAAACAAATCATACCATCAGAATTTCAATTCAAAATAATTTTTTTAAAAACAAGAATTTACATTTAATTACAAAATAAAAAAAATCTTTAAGAAAATATATGGTAAAATAAGATATTAAAAAAGTAATAAAAACATCTCATAATTAGAAATGACACCAAAATTCAACAAAAAATGTTATCTACAAAATACCAATTCAAAATATATCTAACTTTAGAAAACTAAAATCAATAATAAAATTTAATATAATGCACTTAAAACAAATATAAATTAACACAAAAATGTAAAAATATAGTACAAATTTGTGTGTTCACAATTATATAATCTAACACACACACACATACACATACACACACGCACACAAATAAATAAATAAATAAATAAATAAATAAATAAATAAATAAATATATATATATATATATATATATATATATATATATATATATATATATATATATATATATATATATAAAGATTAGTTAAACCAATACGTTTATACATGTCTAAAGTATATTGTATTTATTCTAATAAAATAGAAGAAAACACCCTAAAAATATGAAATATTAAAATATATGTCAAGCTAAACCTTAAAATATAATTTACAAAAAAAAAATCGTTTACCAAATAAAAGTGGTTTAAGAAAAAATTATTTTAGTAAAACTCATTAAATATTCTATTTTTAGGTTTGACAACAAATATATTTCTAAAATTTAAATTAAAAATGTGAGCACAAATCAACATATAAACAAATTCTTATTTTGCAAAAAAAAATTAAATTAAAAAAGTGAACTAAAATCAATAAATGAACATATTTTAAATTAGAAAGCAATTCAAACACACACAAAATAAATTTATATTAATATCTAAATATAATACAACATACAAACCCCTAAGATTACTCTAAACAAAAACACATAATAAACAAAAATATAAAATTAACATAAAAAATAACAATATTCAAACAAATAAAAAAAATTAATACCACACATATTTTAAAAAAAGTTAAAAAAAATGTCTTGAAAAACTATAAAAAAACACTATAACGAAAGATCTAAAAATTTTAAGATAATCATTAAATTACATAATCAAAAAGATTAAAAAAAATTTGTTACACGAATATAGTACCTATATGTTTTAAGTATATCATATATAATCTAATAAAATAAAAAAAATCAAAAATAATTATGAAATACTAAAAAATATGTTAGCCTAATTAATTTTGAAATATAAAATAGAAAAGCCATTTACAAGGAAAAAAACAAATGTATACTACTAACTATATAACATATATATTATTATCAATAAAGTAAAAGCAAACTATTAAAAATGCTATAAAGCTAATTTTATAAGAAAAAAATTATAATCAAAATTATACTAAAAAATATTAATAAAGTTACCCACGGGTATAAAACTAGTACTAATAAAAAAGCAACAAGAGTTAATGGTCCCGTTAAGGAAATCTTATTACTTATTATGGAAAAAGTATGAACGAAAATATGTATTTTTTTCTGAAATAAGTAGCTTATTTTTTGCAAGATAACGAATGTTAAACTTCCCATACACATCTTTTTCTAAAAAAATATATGCAAATATGAATTTTTTTTAAGTAACTTATAAACTGTGCTTATAAAGGGGTCAAACGATGTCATTATAAGAAAAAAGTAGGGGCAAAATGGTAGAAGAAGGGGTAAGAATGCCCATATCAAGAAATATCTCGAATCAGACTTCTCACAATTTCATGGAGAGGCGATGTTTTGAGTGCCACGGCGCCAACCGAGTAGATCTAAAAACCAAACTAAATCAAATATACTCAATATATCCCGTTCAGAGAACCGAGTAGATCTAAACATGCTACTTAATACTCTAACCGCAATATATAGGAGAAGAGTATTAATTAAGACCTTATAATTGTTATCGTAATTATTCACAAGTCACATGACTAATGACTTTGACACGCATAATTCCGATACTTGTCGATCTTTTGTAATTATACGAGACCAAAAGTTGCAATGATTTGAAATTGTCAATATTTATATAATATACTCTTAAGTTTGTACAGGATGCAAAGAAAATGTCACCACCTATACAAGCTGACTTCTTCTTCGAGACTTCGACTAATACAAGTATTATTTGAAACTAGTAATAACTTTAGTAATAACTTTGTAAACGAGTCTACTAATAATTTTTGAATTAATCTTGATGCACGAAAATTGATTCGAAAATCGGATTACAAAGAAAAAAAATATTTGAAACTTCATGTCTTCCGCCAAGTGATTTTTTTTTAAACGAAGTGGTAGACACTTTCTTTTCGTAATTAAACTATATATAATTCCCTTCTAGAATAATGGCCAAACTATATATACTTATGTAAGACCCTGAGCGGGATATGCTGGGTATGTTTGGTTTGGTTTGATTTTATATATACGTAAAGAATTGAGTGAGGATTAATTCACATTGAATTTTCTTAGAAATTTCATATATTGTATTTTTATTTCTTTTATGTTTCATAAACTTTGTTACGAAAATAAGGATCTTGAGTTTATACTTTTTCTGATATAGTAATCTACTGAATATATTTTTTTATTAGTTATAAAATAAAATAAATGACAAAAGAATATTTGAAAATAAATAATTAGATGTATTTATATTCACGATCACTCTTCCCCTTTGTTATTAAAATTAATTGTAATTCTAAACCTAATATTTACTAAAACATGTAATTGCTTGATTCGTGTTTTTTTTTTGAAAGTCTCTTAATTCGAGTTTTGTTGGTTATAACTTTGAAATTTGACTTCTTCTTTTTTGCTAAATTGAAATTTTGATTATTTAATTGTCAACATTGAGAAATTTAACTTCAATTTAACCCCTAATTATAATACAAATAATCGATGCCTTATTATACACACTAGATTCAATACCCGTGCAAGGCACGGGAATGATTTAATTTGATTAAAATTGCTGATTTTGTTTGCTGTATTTGTGTGTTGACGGTTCGATATTTGATGTATATTACATTACATGTTAGAAAAATTTGTTATGATGATGAACAATTTTCGATTTATTGTGACTTTATTTCATCATAATTTAGTATGATCTTATCAATGAAAATTGTGTTGCGGCTATTAAGTATGTATAGTTTATATTTTCTTTCATCTCAAAGTTGGCAATGTCATCTAAATAATTGTAAGAAACGAGTATGACCTGAAGTGCAATTTTAATCCTCATTATAATTTTCACCACATTTTAGGTATGAGTCACATGAGAGACTCGATAAATTTTGCTAGTTTCACGCTCTATAATCCCTGCTATATAAAAACAAAAAGCACCATACCTAAATAACTCGTGCAATTTTTAATTTTGAAATAAGACCACACATGACAAAGATACATAGAATTTACTTAAATGCATATACGTGCATTGGACAAACTCCACAATACTAAGTGTTTTTGCAAATAATTAGAGTAATGAGATTTTTTTTCTAATAAACGACCCTCTAAATATTCTATAAACTATTTATATTCAATTTTTGTTTTTTACATTAAATGAAATGATAAAAATTTTATTAATAGAATAAATATATTATTCTTGTATGTGTATAGAGATATATAAAATTATGTAAAATTTATTTGTCAAATGATATGTGAATAATATGGGTAGAGATGTAGAAAAAGCCATTCGGGCCGGACTTTATCTGAGCTTTAAAAAGCCCGGGCTTTTTAAGAACAAGGTCGGGCCGACCTTTTTCAAAAATCAGGTCGGGTCGTGCTTTCTATAAAATATGAGGCCCGTTTTAGGTTCTCGGGTCGGGCCAGATCGGGCCGGGCTTTTATTCGGGCTTTTTTTTGAAATTATATATACGTAATTTTTGTCTTTTTTTTTTGCAAAACTAATATATTAATATAAAAAAAAATAAAGTCTTACAGAAGAAACAACCTACAAAAATCTACACCCCTGAACTTCAAGTATCCAGAATAAATAAGAATAAACACCACGAAACCTAATACTAATTTCGAAAAGCACATCCACTACTCTCAATAAATTTTCTTGAAGCAATGGTTTATTCTGCATATTGTTGAATCTTCCAAGGCTCATGATCTTCACATCCCCTCTATTGCTAAGTTAAATATTCTTGAAATTTATTAAAAATATTAAATATTTTAAATTTTATCTATAAAAAATTAAATTTTTATTCGGATTTCTTAAAAAGTCCGGGTATTTATCCGGGCCGAACAGGGCTTTTGTCCGGGCTTTTTAAAGGCCCGGGCTTTATTCGAAATTTTTAAGGCTTTTAACCAGATTTTGTGGGATTTGGGCCGGGTCGGGCTTGATAAAAAATAGGAGACCCATCTTAGGCCCATGGGCGGGCCGAACCGGACCGGGCTTTTTGGTATTTTTTATGGATCGGATCGTGCCGGATTTCGGGCTTAATGGTTTTTGAACATCTCTAAATATGGGGCACCTGAGCGAAACAATTACTTTTTCTTGATTTTTTTTAAGCAGCACTGCTGCATAAAACTAATGTATTCTAATATTTAACCAAGTAGGCATTTTGTATAGCGGTTGTAGTGGTGAACTAAATTATTAAAATTATGATATAAAAATTAATTGACACATGATATATGAATACTATGGGGCACCTGAATGAAACAGTTATATTTTCTTGATCTTTTTTTAAAAGCACCGCTAAATAAAACTAATGAATTCTAATATTTAACCAAATAAGCATCTCGTACAGTGGTTGTAGTGGTGAACTAAATTTGTTAAAATTATGATTTAGAGGTCATGGGTTCAATTTCCAACAACATAAAAACATTTCATTCTTTGGGGGCATAATAATAAAATTAAAATAATTTGAGGGCATAATTGTAAATTACACATGAATAAAATGTGACATGTTGCCCTATTATATATATGGTAGATTACCAAAGAAACATGTAATATTCTGCGAACCTAAACAAAATTAAGGTTGATTTTATACAAACCATAGTGAAATTAGTGGCTACCTGGACTCGGTATTATACAAGTTAATTAATATAATAAAATTCAAAGGTTCCGTGTAGTTTGATTCTTAAACCATTCCTTGTCAAACTTCTAACCGCGGCTTCCCTAGTCAACTTCTAACCATCTACTCCATACCATACTACTCATTAAAACCATCTATATATATTATAATGCCTGGAGATCGGAAATGCACCAGAACAGTTTAAGGTATTTTTCTTGAATTTTTGTTTTTTTGATTTTTTTATTAAAATTCTTTTCTAACATTAAATAGCTATTAATGACAATTTAATTAGTCATTAATTACACATATTAAACATATATTAAATTTACTCTATTTAATTTGTTTAAAAATTAACAAACTTTATTTGAATATTATAGTTATTATTTCAATATTAAATACTAATTATATATAGTTATGTTTATTTTTAGGTAAAATGACAAATAACAATTGTTTATATTGCGTTATTTTTTATTCCCTATTCAAGATCATTATAATTTCTTTTCAGATGATTATAGGGTAGACGACCTTAACTTCTCAAACAATTTTTATTATCAATAATTGTAAAAGTCGTAATAAATCATGGAAGTTCAAGATATTTACTTCAT
Organism: Saposhnikovia divaricata; assembly: GCA_036435485.1. Lineage (NCBI taxonomy): Eukaryota > Viridiplantae > Streptophyta > Magnoliopsida > Apiales > Apiaceae > Saposhnikovia > Saposhnikovia divaricata. The sequence goes on from CM071599.1 coordinate 215,509,415, forward strand.
TTCTGGAATTGTATACAAACAATACAGACAGATTTTTAATTTTGCACATGAATAAATTATACATGAATTATGAACAAATCGATTAAATTTAACAAATCCAACCATTTATCGGAAGATAAAATTGATAAACAAGCTATACAACCTTTGTTTCATTATATTTTGTCGAAATAAATTAATAATCTAATTAGAGATAGATGTGCCTGAGGATGACCTCAGGTAGCACTGTGAGATTCAAAGCTTTATAAACATAAATATAAGGGCATTTAAGTAAATTAAAGTGAAGAGAATTAATATTTACAACATTGTCACTCAGAATTTGTACTACAAACACATATAACCTCAGGGAAAGCCCTAAGGCCATCATCAGGAGCAATTTTCTCTTCTAATTAAATAAATTTTACATTATTATTGAATATGTATATTATGAGAGGGGTGTCGGCTTTAATAAACGTTGTTAACCTTAACTTTTCAAGCAATCTTTATTATCAATGGTTGTGGAAGTCGTAAAAAATTATGGAAGTACATAGATCTTATCTTAATATCTGAAATTTGTATACAAATAATACAGACAAATTTATACTTTTGCACATGAATAAATTACACATGAGTTATGACCAAACTAATTAAATTGAACAAACCCAACCATTTGATCGGAAGATTAAATTGATAAAAAATTTGTACACCCATTATTTCATTATACTGTGTCGAAATAAATTAATATTCTAATTAAATAAATTTTTACACTATTACTGAACATGCATATTACGAGATCATAATACGAGAGGGGTGTCGGCTTGAAAAAATGTTATTAAGTTATATTCAATATTTGTAACTTTTGATCGTAAAGACTACGCTCATATTGTAATTTTTATTTTTTTTATATGTTTATGATATTTTAAGATTATCAATACTTTAGATATATAATAAGAGTATTTTTCCAACTAATAATTTATATAAATTGTTTTTTAATCAATTTTTTTTCGAAAATTCATAAGAGACCAATCAATTTTTAAAAGTGATAGAAATAAATTTATTTATTTTCATTACTTTAAAATAAAAATTTATAAACCGCGCGAAGCGCGGATAAATTGACTAGTATAAATATGAAAGCTACCATATCTTTCTCCATTATCAATCATCAATCGTTAAACCCTAATCATAACAATATTTCAACCTTAAATATACACAAATATTCGACATAGAAACATTTCAAAGATCATACATTTATTTTAATTTTACATTTAAACTCGACATCGAAAATTCGTCTCCGAATATGTCGAAAAAATCGCAAGTAATGAAAATCATGGTACTACTATTTGTACTGGCTAGTCTTGTTCAAATTCAAGCAATAAGGCCATTGGAGAAGTATGATAAGATTGTCATTCAATCTCTTCCTCGCGGGCCGGTGAAATCTTCTGGCAAGAATCCATGCACTTATATTCCGGGAACGAAGAACAGCCGCAGATGCACATTAGGTGTTGATCATGACATGCTTCATTAGCTGCTCATGAATGTAAGATCACTAGTACTCAAGATATGCAAATACAAGGTTATGATTTTGTAACTTTTCATATCAGCAAACTTGGAAGTACGTACGAACTGTAGGCAAGGTTGTGGACCTGATCAAGATTTTCCTTTATTGACTCATTCAAATTATTTGTAATTAGAATTTGTTATTTATTCTTATCCTAATTGAATATTTCATATGAAGACTCTCTCTCTCTCTCTCTCGCTCTCTCTCTCTCTCCCTCCCTCTCCCTCTCCCTCTCCCTCTCCCTCTCCCTCTCTCTCGCTCTCTCTCTACCCCTCCCTCTGCATAATATCATCCTATCCTCACTAAATTTGTTTACAAAAGATAGCAAAAAAACTTAAGCTAGAAAGCTAAAGGTAATTACACCATGTTACACAACACCATGAAATAACAAAAACATCTTAAAAAGAAAATGTACCGAGGGTTAAAGAGAGATTCGAATGTATTTATATATATCCCAGGTGTATAAACATGACACAAACAATATAAGGAAGAAGTGTATTTGGGGGTAAATGGTGTTTTTATTCTGAAGCTAGTGTTTACTAGAAGAGAGATGCTAGAGTCCCGAAAAACATAGACTCAATATCATGCAGTACAGGTTTAGCAGTAGGGATCTAACGTGCATATACTGGGGAACAAATCTTCAGCCTACAAAATAGGAACTAAAACTCCTAACACTACTGAATAACTTGACTTGTTCAAAATAAAAATCTTCAGCTGTTTTTTTTTTCCCACGAAATCTTCAGCTGTTAATTTTTTTATAAAAAAAACACAATAACAAATAAATCAACTACGTGTAAAATTAGTAGATGTATATTACGTATAGTTAGTTTGAATAAATTTATTTACAGTAAAGTATTTGTTAAGTTAAATTTTAAAAAAAATATTATTTAATATAATAATCTCAACACATACATTTTAAATTAAAAATCCATTTATAAAATACAAATATAAAAATCTAAATAAATTATTAAACAAGCAAAGAAATACAATCAATCAATCATCAATATAAAGGAGGATAGCGGGAGTTTAGGTGGCGCTCTAAGATCGTCTCAATCTATTCGAATTTATAGGGAAGACATATGATTAGAAGTTATATTGGAAGTAGAATAAATGGCTATTTAGTCACTGTACAATATGAAAACTTTCAATTGGGTCACGATCCCAAAAAAATTTTCAGTCAAACACTTGAACATCTAAAATATTTCAATTAGGTAACAGTCGTATACTTCCGTTAAATCCACTAACGGCAGACACACATGGCATCCTACGTGGCTGGTATCCAGAAGGGTAAACGAAATAATTAAACCCGAAAAAACCCATTCATTCTTTCCATTCTTCAGCCCCCTTAATATCCTTTCCTCTCTTCAATTAGGGTTCTTAGTTTTTAAACTTCATTCCTCTCTTCCTTCAATCTTTATGCACCCCTATGAATAACTACAACTTAGATCCTTCCATGTATAGCTCAAGTGACTCCTCCTCTTCGATTAGAAACCCGTATGCAATTGGTTCGAACACATACAAACCTCCTAAAAATAGTAGCTCCGATTTTGAGTATGTTGGTGTGAAATGCAAATGCCATTTACCGGCTCCTTGTCGAGAAGCTTGGAAGGAAGGAACACTTGATCCGGGTAGAAGATTCTTTGGTTGTAGCCGATACATGGTATGATTTTGTTATGATAATTACAAATTCTTTATTTTTGCAAATTGATTAATTAATTGTTTTGATGTTAAGGATCCAAGGAAGAAATGTAATTTTTTTGTATGGGCGGATCCGCCATTCCCGGATAGAGCTAGAGATGTTATTAACGAGTTGAAGATGTTACTAAAAAGGAAGGATCAACAATTGCAAAACGCTAAGGCTGATATGAATTTTTTGGAAAGAAAAATGCTAGTGTTAAATGAAGAACTGGCTAGACTACAAAAGAAGAATGAAGAAGCAAGTATAATGTTGAAGAAGAGGGAGAACGGAGGCTGGACATTCAAGAAGATGATAGTAGTTTTTGTTGTAGTTTGTGTGTTGTTTGCTTTATTGAAGTAAGCATTTAGATTGTATGTGTGTTAAATTTCAGTTGGAATGGTCTAATTTAGTAGAAATGAAGATTGAATGAAGTTGTTTTATTGTCACTGTCATTTTTTGTAGAAATAGATATAGGAGTAGCATGAGATACAATACATAAAACATACACAAAGACAACTGCAAGTCACTGAATAAAGCCTTCAGATTCCTTACACATAGAAAAGCAAATCACATGGTCCAAAACCAAACATATTCCCAACTACAAGTGGGTGGATACTTAATGTGTTTGCTTCATTGAAGCTTACATCAACACTGTCCAAAATATTAGAATACTGCATAGTGGATACTTAAAGTTTTACTTTGTTGAAGCTTACAAAAGATCAATAAAATTACAACTACTTTTTCCTTGGGGCTGTGAAAGACTTGACTGGTCCCTTTTTCTTCTTCCTTGATGTTCCCACTTTGTCTGCCTGTGGAGTGCCACTAGTGCCCACTTGAGCCTTGAGACCAGGTGTAGGCATCTGTTACAATTGCATTAATAAAGATTCATAACTTAATGATTTAAATAAGAACAAAGCATGGATAAGTATACATACAAAAATAGCAGTAGCAGGAGTTCCAGTAGTTTCTTGAGTCCCTTGTGCAATCCTTTGGCTCCTCCTTGGAGTATTAGGTGCTGCTGGTGTTTCATTCAGTAATGCCTCCCCCATTAGCTCTGCCTCCCCTGTCTCAGCTTCCATTTCATTCATCTCCATTTCTCCAGCAATTTCTTCATCTACTTCAGTGGTCTTCCTCTTTCTTCCCCTTGGTTTTGGAGGTGCAGTTTGTATAGGATCAGGGCATTTTGTTCTGTTGTGACCAGCTTTCTGGCAATTAGAACAATGCATCACCCTCCCTTGCCTAGTTAACTTAGATAACTTACCCCTAGGTCCCCTGCCTTGCCCTCCTTCCCATCCCTCCCTTCTTCTTAGTTTTTTTTGTCTACCTCTAAGTTGTTTCATCCTCATATACCCTTTCATCCTCACCTACCACATTTTCATTGTTTTCATCTTCTTCAACTGCATTGTTTTCATCCTCTTCTTCTACATTTGGTGGATCAGCCGTAGACCATGCATGAAACACATGAATCTTACACACACCAGTCATTTTACTTGCCTCGACCATTTGCAAAACATCATTCTTAGTAAGCAATAACTTAAATCCATTATCAGGCGTCACACCATCTTTAGCAAAGTACATTCTATCATCATCATTAACCACTTCCGCAACCATATCCCTAATCTCCCTAACACTCAAATTTTGAACTTCAAGGCTTCTAAACACTTTCTTCATAGGTCTAGCATATTGATACTTTAAACAAGTCATAAAATGACCTCCATAATAAACAACTAAATCGCGTGTCCTGTCAACACATAATGTATAAATAAAGATGGAATCAACACATACATACACAAGCCAACACACACGGATATCATCTTATATATCATACAATACATACAAAATACATAAAGAGAACAAAATCAACACATACATACACAAGCCAAAACACACGAATATCATCTTATATATCATACAATACAAACATAATACATAAAGAGAACAAAATCAACACATACATACTATATACTTACATAATTATTAGTCTTCAATCGCAACTTTAAGCAGCGATCGCACCGTTTCTTCAGTCGAGCCCTCCGTTCTCTGGTCGCCCCCAATTTCTCCGTTCTCGTTTCAGTGTAATTAGGTTTAGAATTATAAAAGGGTTTTTAGACAATATATCGCTGATTTAATTTTAGAACGGGTTTCGGGTATGGTTTTTCGGGTCGGGTAGAATTGGGTATGGATATGTATATGTGGCACGTATGTGGCGCTTATGTGGCAGCGAGCTGGCGTTTTTTAACGTTGATTGTTTAAATTGCCGTTAAGTCAAAATTAAGTTAACGGCAGTGAAAGTTTTTTACAGTTTAGTGTTACGATTGAAAGAAATTGATGGTTACATTATGCGATTGAAAATTTTTTTGGGATCGTGACCCAATTGAAAGTTTTCGTATAGTACAGTGACTAAATAGCCATTTAACCCGTATTTATAATGCATATGAATAAAAGTTCTATTGGAAGTAGAATAGGAGTTCGAATTTATAGAGAATAAGAGTTCGAATTTATAGAAAAAACATATAAATAAAAGTTCTATTAGAAGTAGAAAAATATCATTTAACATATTACAAATAGAATAAGTGTTCAAATTTATAGAGGAGAAGAGTTCAAATTTATAGGAAAGACATATGATTAGAAGTTCTATTGGAAGTAGAATAAGTATTTATAACGCATATGATTAAAAGTTCTATTGGAAGTAGAATATGGATTCGAATTTATAGAGAATAAGAATTCGAATTTATAGAAAAAACATATAAATAAAAGTTCTATTAAAATTCTATAAAGGAGGATATGCGGGAGCTTAGGTGGCGCTCTAAAATCATCTCAATCTATTTTTCTAATTTTCTAGAATTTTAGAATTTTAAACACTAATAAATGTAAAAATATCATTTAAAATATTACAAATAGAATAAGTGTTCAAATTTATAGAGGAGAAGAGTTTGAATTTATAGGGAAGACATATAATTAGAAGTTCTATTGGAAGCAGAATAAGTATTTATAACACATATGATTAAAAGTTCTATTGGAAGTAGAATAGGAGTTCGAATTTATAAAAAATATATATATAAATAAACGTTCTACTAGAAGTAGAATAGGTGTTTGAATATATAGAGCAGACATATAATTAAATATTTTATAGAAAGTACGATCTTCTTAAATTATATATTTTTTATATAAGTTAATTATACTTATATTAGGAAAATTTATTCATAAATCCAATACTATTGTCATAAAAAAAAAGTCACCGTATTTAAAAAGAAAAGAATTGATGTGTTAACATAATAAAAGAACAATCTCATGCAAGAATCCTAAATAAATACGGGAGTATTGTAACGCCCCCAAATCTGAGGTCAAAGATTCAGGTCGTCACGCCACCATTCAACCATATCATACCTGTATTAACTTTACAACTCAACAATGCATCCATTCATACCTCAATCTTACACACAATCAAGTTAGAGCCTCAGAAACGATAATCAAAAGTGCCACTAAATATTACAATTCATTTGTACAAATCAGAGTCTTACGCAATTCTACTTACACAACTATACTTGAAGACAAGTCTTACTATTACAGTTGAAAACCTATCAGACTACTCTGTAGTATTTATCAGGAACTAAATCATCTCCGGGGTAAATCTTCTACTCCTCTTCTACTGTCGCGGAGTTAACCGACCAAATTCTTCCCTTTCTGAAAAGTTTTTATAAAGCAAGAATGAGCTACATAATGCTCAGCAAGTTCTCCATTTTGCAAAATAATAATGTAGTTTATTTCGAAAACATTCCCAACTATATGGGTATATATCTCAGATTTCAAAACATAATTGGACAATGTATATGTCCGAGTTTGAATAAAACATCTATACTCACTAAGGAGCTTTAAGAATAACATATGAACCCTTTATAAGGTTCCCATTTCAATATATATCAAGTTTGAAAATATATACATATGAGTATATCATTTTCGGCAAAACACTCTACGATTAACATACTGTACAAGGAATACATCATTGCAAACCTCTTTCCTTCCATTAGCTTAGAAGGTTTCTCATACAAAACATTTCATTCTTTGAAACAATTGCAAGAGTGCACTAACACGTGCCAATCTTTATAGAAAATCTTGCAGTTCTAGATACTGCACGATGTCGATATTTTCTCATCAAAAACCACACTATCAGCAACTTGGCACTTAGGCCCAAGAAGCAGTGTTTGAGTATTTTTCCAAAATGGAGGATGGGACTGGAAGAAAACATAAAAACCTGACAAGGATTGACGATGATCAGTCGCCACATCCAAGTCCAATAATCCGCGGGTCTTCTCTACCGGTAGAAGGATAGAAACTACATCCGTAACTATCCCTCGGGTGAAAACTACATCCGTAATCACCCTCGATGAAAACTACATCCGTAATCATCCTTCGGCAACACCTGGGCCGGAATAATAAGTGATGGACCGCCTGGCTCACGGCCGCTTACACATCCCGGGAATCGTTCGTCAACGGTTCCCACACCAATATTACAGGTCTTGTGGTATGCCCTGACATGTTATCTCTACTTCAATAATTACTCGGCATAACGCTCTGGCTGCACAATTACAACATTTGGGTTTTGATCTTATATTTGTGTAACGGTTCACAATTGTACCTCCCGTTCACCTTAGAGTAATCACTTTGAAAGGAATGGTTTCAAAATAACAAGGTCCAATAGATAATCTCAATAAGAATTCCACATTGGATGTTCCAAGAATGTTGATGGTTCCAAATACTAGGAGTCTCGATTTTTGGAGATGTAAGGATGGACAGAAAGAATACAACAAGGTTTATTCCTTCCCGTCCTGATAATTCTGTAATATGACACCATAGAGAATGTTGCACAAGGGCAATGATTGTTGAGTACAAAAGTCATAAAGACGGTCTTTATACAATTCTTACATCGGGTGGATACTTTTCCTCCTGAATAATAAGAGGAAATCTAAAGTCGCATTGATGAAGGTCAGCCAAATAGAAAGCAATTCTACTCCATGACAATTAAAGAATGAAGTAGTTTGTCACTCGAGTAATCAATGGTTTCAAATGAATTCTCATTGTATGAAATGAAAGAATAAAATATTCAAGTGATATAAAGTCTGATATGAAGATGGGTAAGAGTTCAAGTCGAGGGGGCGACCTCACTAGGTCTCAATCAAGTTATTCGTCCAAACTTTCATCATCATACTTTACCACATGAAAAATGCATTGCGGAATGAATTAAATTGAGAGTTGGACCAGTGAAACAACAACTAGTCCTTTTCAAGAACACTAACGACTAGCTAGACAAAGTTTGCTAGTTCGCCTGTTTGAGACATCACCACCAGCTAGGACAATTAGCTAGGTGTTCTTCACAACATTAAAATTTTGAGTAGTTGGAACGATCAACTAGTCATTCATATTGACATAACGACTAGCCAGTTTCAATTGGATAGAACAGAATTTCAACATCGTAGCCACTGAAGAAACTTTAGGCTTCTCGGACAACGAATGAAAATAAGAAGTTATTAAGTTTGAAAAAAGAAAACTATAAAATCTGGAGAGAATGTTCTAGGTATCGGAACAATCGATAACCTCTCATCAAATATTACTTATCAGTGAAACGGTCCACCCAAGGGTGCCTCCGTACACCTGCTTTATCAGATCCGACAATAGAATTAAATTCGGAATACCAATATCAAGATGATATCCTTACTATGATTTCGATGTATGGTGTACAATCTCATCTTAAATAGAAGAAAAGAATTCATGACGGATGTCTGGACATTAGATCATCCATGTCCGAAGTAATTTGTTGAATATTTATGAGCTCAACTGAAGAGTGCAAGTATGAAAGAAGCAATCAAATATCGATATTCGTTAAGTAGTATTCATCGATTAATTAAGGAAATATTTGTGGAACATTCCTTGGATAATTGAAAGAGAGTGTAAATAGTCCTGAGCAGAAATAATTATAAACTTCAAATAGAATGCTCGGGCTCAATTAAGATACTTTGGATGAGTCCCGGTTTAGAGAAAGTATATCACCGGTTGTTATTCCACAAGTTTGAAGTAGAAAGCTAGAAGGGTTACCTGATATAATCTAATCGAGGTAACATGGTTAGTGAACAGTCTAAAATGAAGTAGTGCACCAGCCGGTAGTTATCAAAATAAGTTAATAATCATTTGAAAGGCATATGACACAGCCTATTTGTAGTTCGAGGATTCGACTCAACTTAAATTAGATTGTAATAAGTAATTAATGCTCACTGTCTCAGGAATCTCACAAAGTACTATATGCCAGAAGAAAGAAGAAAGTCAATCTATAGTTTTGATGTTTTACACTGGAAGAAGAGTCAGTTTACTGATCATGCCCCAGTTCAGCATTGAAGAAATTGGATTCGTTTAAAGTGACAGAGATTACCGTGGAGACAGCATCAGTACAGGAGTTATTAAAGAGTGCTAAGAAAGTATGTGGATCACAACTGAGAGTCAAATTGAAGAACAGATATTGGAGTTAGTCGTTCATGAACCAGACAGTACATCGAACGTCAACAATTATCCAGTGGAAGTTTCTCAAAGTTTACAGTGATTCACAAGGAGTAAGTCAAATATTAATTAACTATATTATTAATTTAATTAAACAAATTAATTCAATTCGAATTAATTTATTTAATTAATTAATTAAGTTAATTAATCTCTGATTTATTCAATCAGTAATAATATATGGATTATACTATTTCGGAGAATTTTGGTTATACTATTTCTGAATTTCAGTTGAACTATTTCTGGAAATTCAGTTATACTATTTCTGAAATAAGTGGTATACTATTTCTGGAATAATATAGATACTATTACTGCATTAGTAATAGTATACTATACTATCCCCGAATTTATATTATTCCCGAAGTTATATTATTTCTGGAATTAATAGTATATTATTTCTGAAGTATTATAAATATTATTACTGATCAAGTAATAATATACTATACTATTACCGAAATATTTAAACTATACTATTTCTACCAGTTATATTATGACCGAAATATTTATACTATTACCGAAGTTTTAAGTAAACTATTTCTAGGTAAATGTATATTATTTCTAAGTAAATCCATACTATTTTAAGGGAATGAGTTCTACTATCCCTAGGCTGCTATACTATCACCGTGCCAGTTATACTATCAGCGTGGCATCTATACTATCACCGTGTCAATGTGTAGCAGTTGAACAGAAGAAATTGTTTTGTTTTTGTATAAAAACAAACACATGGACAGAAGCTTCAGTAGGAACAAACAAGAAGAAAAAAAAGAGAACCAAGAACATAAAATACTCTCATCTTCTACACACAAGTGCTCAAGCTTTAATTCACACAATAAATTCAGTTCAAGCCTATTGTAATATCTGATCCGCTGGAACTTGTTTATTGATTACTCTTGTACTACTAGCGAATTAAGTTTCCTAGTTCATATCTTGATATCTTGATTTTAATTAGCAAAATTAGAAAAGTTCATGTCGAATTTTCTAATTAGTTATTAATCTCTTGATATTAATTTGTAACACCCGTCAAGTTAATATATTGATATATTCAACTTGAATTCTGTGTTATATTATTCCGCACAAAATTTGTTTAAGATAAATTTTATTCAAAGAACAAATTTCGAGAAAATGACATAGATTGTATTCAACCCCCCCTTCTACAATCTTATTGGACCTAACAATTGGTATCCGAGCCATTTGATTGATATACAAATCAAGATCCTATTTTTACTCAATCAAAAATCAACCTCGAATTTTTAACTCTCTTAAAAATTCATCATGTCAGCCAAAGGCAATGTTAAAATTCCTATCTTTAATAAAGATAATTATGATATGTGGAAAAACAAAATGGAGTTATTTCTTGATGTAGCAAACCCAAGATTTTTGTGGGTTTTGGAAAATGGACCAGTAACTCCCATGCAACATGATACTGAAACAGTTGTCAATGGAACTGTAACAGTCCCTGCCAAATCCTATCCAAAGGACCCTAAGAACTATACCTCTGAAGATAAGGAGGAAGCTGGATTGGATAAAAATTTGAGACTCATTCTATTGGATTCCCTAGATGCTGTAATGTATAGCCATGTGAGAAATTGTAAAACTGCTAAGCACATCTGGGAAACTATTGAGGTCATTAATGAAGGGACTGATGAAGTCAAGGAAAATAGACTACAAATTCTAACTTCTGAATATGAACACTTTAGAGCTGGCCCTAATGAAGGCATTCAGGAAGTGTTCGAAAGGTATAACAAGATAATCAACAACTTGCAAGTTCATGGCAAGCAATATACTCAGAAGGAGATCAACATGAAGTTTTTACTAACTATGCCTACTCACTTGGAGCATAGAATCACTGCCATCAGAGAATCTAGAGATCTAACTCAGGTTGCTCTTGAAAGGCTGTTTGGTGTTCTGAAAACATATGAATTAGAACAAGTACAGCAAAAGGAATTCTATGGCCAAGGCAGAATGGCAAATTCTTCTACAGCTCTAGTGGTTGAGGTTCCTAAGGAAGTGGAAACTAAAGTTGTTCAACCTAACAGTTTCAACAAGGAACAAACTGAAGTAGAACTTAGCCAAACACCAGCTACTCAGGATGGTGGAGAATTTTATTCTCTTGAAGAGCTGGATCAATTGGAAGATGAATCTATGGCAATGATGGTGAGACAATTTAGTAACTTCAGATTCAGAAGAAATCTAAAGTTCAGGTTTAAGTCAAATAACAGATTTCAGAGAGGAGGTTCTTCATCCTCTAGTAACAGGGGAGGTTATAAAACTGGAACTGTTGACAGAAGCAAAATCCGCTGTTTCAATTGTAATGAGTTGGGACATTTTGCTACTGAGTATCAGAAACCCAAGCAAGCACAGAAGAAAGATTATGCTTCTGAAAAGAAGAAAAGTGGAAGAGCTTATGTGGCTGCTGGTAAAAGCTGGGATGACACAGATAGCGAAGATGAAGAATATGGAAACTTTGCGTTGGTGGCAAATGCTGAATCTTCAACTTATTATACCACACCGGTAATTCTTACTGATGCTCAGTTAATTGATAGTTTACGTAGTTCCTTGAATAATGCACAAAGAGGGTACGAGAGAATAAGTCTTGTTAACACTAACCTTGAAAATCAAATGTTAGATTTAAAAAAGGTGCAGATTAATCAAGATAAGAATATAGAAGAAATAGCTCGACTTAACTACAGAGAAAAGGGTCTAGGAGAATACATGGTAAAACAAGTTGATAGGATTGCTGAACAAGAAACCAAGATTAGAGAACTTGAAACACAGGTTAGAGCGTGTTATATTACTGTTAAAGTTTCTAAAGAATTCTTCAACAAACAAGCAGTAGAACAAACTGTAGGAATAGGATTTGATTACAGTCAAGCTGTTGGTTCTTTGAGTAATCATTCTCCTAATTCTATCCCAGCTAAAGAAAGAGGTATACCACATATTCTCAAGAATGTTGAAAAACCAATGTTTACAAAATCTGATGCTGGTCCACCAGATATTCGTTCTATGGTTATACATGAAGAAATGAGAAATGAGGATAGTGCAAATGGCATAGTCCTTGTTAAGAATAAATGTGTTAAGGATAAAACTGTTAAGAACTCTAATACAAAGAATGTGTCATCCAAGAAAAATGTCACAGTCTTTGTTAAGGCTAAATCAGTTGAAGACGTTAACACAACAAATGTTTCATCCAAAAAAGATGTACCTAAAGTACCAGTCAAAGTTGTTGAATCAGCTAGTTCTTCTAAGACTGGATTAGGTAGTAACAAGTCAAAACAGAAAAATACCATGTCTACTATTGATTCTTGTAATAACCCTAACTTTAGAATGCTACAGTGCCTAAATGAATAGTAATTTTGAGGATTTAGGGAAATTGTATGTAAGTACCCTAGATTTGAAATGGAAAATGAATAATCAGGAACCATATTAGTGTTGTACTATGAAAATGAGTGACTCAAAATGATAATGGATTTCAGAAATTCCTGAATATGGACTTTAAGGATTTTCGATTTCGATTGAGACTCTATTGAATGTGATATTAAGGAGTATAGAAATGTTAAATGGTTTATATCTTGAGGAAATAGTGAAATTAGGATAAACCAAGGAGTGATCAAGTCAAGGAAATGCCAAGGGAATTTAGATTGTTAAACGAGTCTGAGAATGCTTGAGAACCTGAGAGACAACCGGGAGAACAACTTCTGAGAAAAAGAGAATATACCAAGGATATTGGATCTAATATCTACTTGAGGATTAGAATCACCCTAACACACTAATATATTATGTGGGAGAGGATATTATATATCCAAGGAATTTACAAAGGAGAAACCACTGAGACGATCACAGAATTCATTCGATGAATCAAATGACGAGAGAACTTTGAACGAAGCCCAAACAAAAGCCCAAGGACATGGGGAGAAGCCCAAATTCGGCCCAACCCAAGCAAGGGGCTGATATTTAGTGGATTAAAGAGGGAAACCAATTGGCTTAAGATTTTATAACTGGAAGGATGAAAGAGCAAAATGCATAAAGCTATGGACTTGTGTGCAATTACAAGTGGAGTAACATGTGATAAAGCTTGCACTTGGCACCCTTGCATTGGTCAACCTAAAGTAGCTTTATGAGAGGATAATATCAGATGTAGATACATGATACATATCATTTCATAAAGTAACCAAGATAGAAAAGGAAGCAAAATACAAAACTCTCCCAAACTGCCCACCAAGGTCACAACTCAAAGAAAAATTCATATCTCAAGATCTAGAGCTTCTAAAATCACCAAATTTTAACCATAGTTTCTCCACTCCATGGGCATTATTCGCTCCAAATTTCATAGCAATCCAAATAGTATAGCCTAGGCAAATCACCTCCCCAAGTTGAAGAATAAAACTGTCCAGATTGTTGACAGTTTCTGGGATGATTTTCAAACGGCCATATCTCCTTCATTACTCAATAGAATTTTGTTTTCTTTATATGTTTGGAAAGCTGGTTAGACGCTCTACAACTTTCCTTTAGAAGCCTCATCCAGAAAACGTAGGTAAGGCCTTCGTTTTTGCGATTCTTTCAACTGGTGTCTAGTGAATCAGAATTTCTAACTTTGTTTTTATGATTTATTTAGTTGATCCAAGCTACCTTAAGGTTATTTAAGGACTATCCAAGGCTTATTGAGTGTTGTTCAAGCTCCAAAGAAGGTATAAAATTCAAGAACCCTTAGTATTACTTTGAGTTTATGATGGATTATGATGAGTTTAATGGTTAAGTTTGTTTTAAGTATAAATCATGAGTAGATGTGTGTTTATAAGTGATGAGATGATATATAGAAGTGTTTGGTGCTTGTAACCATGGTTGGTAAGATGACCACATGGTGTAGGTGATGGTGTATAAGGTGGATGATGGATTTGGAGGAGTAAAATTTTGGAAAGTATGAAAATATAGCCGTTATAATGCCCGATTTTCGTTTAACCAAAGAATGCCCTGTTTTTGAAACCTCAGACGCGTACGGTAGGTTCCTGTCTAGAACACCAACTAACCATGAGATGATAGAGCTTGAGTCATAGATCGTTTTGATATAAAGTGCGTCAAAATCTGATGAACGGTTTAGGAGAAAAGTGGGTTTTAGTGAAAGTCGTTCGGAAACCGGGAAATTGCAATTTTGCCAAATTGAAGGCTATGAATACCATACTTAAACATTTTTAAAAATTATAAAATTTTGGGATATTGTAGTGGAGTGGTCAAAGAGTCATTTCCAGTTGACCTTACATTAAAATTCGAAATTTAGATTTTCTGAGAATTTTTACAGTCGGGTATGGTTGTTGAGGGAAATGGTGAATAAGCACCGAAACCTTGATTTAACCTAAAATGGTTAGGTTTTTGGAACACTTGGGTTATGAATAACATGTGAAACATATATTAAAGTGTCAAGGGTATTGTTATGCAAGAGTGAGGTGAGTAAGAGATGTGGTATTCTAACGACGGTCATTTTCGTGTTTATAGAAACTCCGGGAGAGCCACGTGCCATACCTTCAGGACATCGAGATCAAGGCAAGATCTTTTCTATCCCTACTTGAAAAACTATTTATCTTCAAAGAAACTTGATTTCATGGAATCTATATGTGATGCTATTATTACTATATTGTGAAGAAATTGTCTTCCTTGAGTATTGATATCGAAAAGAAAGGTATACGAAGATGTATATGAATATGGAGATGAGTATGAGATGGATATGAATATGGATATGAGTATGAGATGGATATGTATAGAGATGATTATGCATGAAGTGAACATGCCTTATGATTAAGAGAATATGAGAGAATGGTATCAGTTGTTATCTAAAGTAAATAAAAGAATGGTATTAGTTGTTATCTAGGGTTATATGATTTATAATATTTTGCTAAAGATATTCTTTTTAAATATTGTGATTTAATAAGTATTATTTGATTATTATCTACTATTTTTAAAAGTAGATGGAACAACATATATATATGTGTATATAAGAGAGCAAGATTTATTCTACTCTTACTTTAGAAAACTATTTTATTTTTTTTAAAGTAAAATGATTTCTTGGAATATATATATATTTTTCTACGATGCTATATTGCTAAGGATTTATTTCCTGATTTTGAGAATTAAAGAAAGATAGATACGAATATGGTTAGAGCGAATATACTTTATGTTCTAAAGGCATATTTGACTTTAATAATTATAGAAAAGATGTATGAGTCATAATTAAAGTATTATGACATATGATTTAAAGGTGATGAATAAATGTGAATGGAAATGTAAATGGAAAAATGATTTGACAAAAAGGGGGATTGCAACAGACTTGCGTAAGTGGCTGTGTCAGGGCTGTGTGCGACACAGTCCAGCATTTATTATTTTTATTACGGCACGAAGATGCCAAGGGA
The DNA here is from genome assembly GCA_036435485.1 of Saposhnikovia divaricata. Taxonomy (NCBI): domain Eukaryota; kingdom Viridiplantae; phylum Streptophyta; class Magnoliopsida; order Apiales; family Apiaceae; genus Saposhnikovia; species Saposhnikovia divaricata. The sequence goes on from CM071599.1 coordinate 215,525,568, forward strand.
GGATGTTTGCAGGTGGCCTTCCTCCAGGGATGATCTTCATTCCTTCTACCGGTAGTAAAAAGAGAGCAGGTACGATTAGGCGACTGATCATCGTCCTAATGTATCAGGCGACAACAGATATCCCCAATGTTTTTGAAAAGAAAGGGTTGACAATGGTTTTCAGAGTTATATGCTGAAACCAAGAAAATGAGATAAGGTGATGGAATTATTTATATGGAATGAAGAGAAACTGATTTTATATTATTTGTATATGGTTGTCGTATACAAGAAACAGAAGGATATTATTGCGAGATCTTATTCAAATGGAATATTATTTTTGGAAAATTATACGGAAACGAAGTATGGATTATTATATTATTTAAGAAGAGAAACTGATATTATAATACTATATATTACTTTTCGTACAAAGAGGAATAGATGGTGCATTTGATAGATAAGAATTATTTCTTTTCTTAATGACTATGATGAATTTTCCCATATATATATATATATATATATATATATATAAAGGTTTATTTTCCCTTTTATGGTAGTAGATAGAAGTTATCTTGTTGAGCTATTTTAGCTCATTCTTGTTATTTATTTATACTACAGCTAGGTCCCATGCCAATACTCCGTACTACACCCCGCAAGAGGGTAAGGGAAAGGCGACCTTTTGTGCGAGTGCTGGCGACCATCCCCGAGGTAGTGACAAGCGAAAGGGGCTTAGTAGACTTATGTAAATTAAGTGTGTAAGTTTGTAATAAACTTTTGGTTGTTGAAATGCTTCCTGTAGAAGTATTATTCAACAATGTACTTAGTAGAATTCTGGGTTTGTAATAACTGTTAACTTTAAACTTTTAATATTGTGGATGTTGTTCCCTGAGCATATGACTGGTGTGTGATGATATTAGTGTGGGGTCATTTATGAAAGGTTTAATTTGTATTAATTATATATAAAAAAAAAAGACCAAGAGATATTGTTAATAAATGGAAATTGGAGTATGATGGCTTGGATTCCTGACCCCGGATCTGGGGCTGTCACAGTTGGTATCAGAGCTTAGAGTCATATTGCTCAGGAACAAAAGTGATAATAATATACACTTCTAGATATATATGTAATGATATAAAATATGAACTCGCATCGAGTTCAAGGGTGGTTTATCGAACGAAGCGTTTATTCTATGTAGTGATTATAATTTTATAGATTATTACTAATAAACGTTTATGTTTTAGTATAGGGAGAGGAGATTGGTAAGCCAAAGTTAAGGGTATTTAAATCTTCTTGAGCTGAAGGGAGTTTGAAGTAATATTTTAAGTGGATTGGTGAATAGACACTGATTGTTTCCATTGATTGCGGAGATGAAATGGTGAAACTGAGATTGGTCGGTAAAGCCAAGATATACCTTAAGGACCAAGACAGACTGAGAGGTCTCGGGATTGACTTAAATGAAAAGGTTATAATGCTAAAAGTGTTAAACTTATGTAGCACACAGGATTGATTTGAAAAAGGGAATATTTGATGTATTGGGAAGTGTACGTTAGACAATCTCGTGAGTATAAGTGGTATGTTAGAATATACAATTATAAAGAATAGTTTTAAAAGGGTCCTTGATACCGTAGCGTTGTCAGGATAAGACGATCAACATTACGTATGTATATCGATTAGAAGGTTGTGTTCTATTATGAATAAAGACAGAGAGTATCGAGCCAAGTCACGACTAGGTAAATGAAGATAATTGGGAATAGCAGACGATAGGTTAAGGCTACATGGTGAGTGCCAAATTTAATAAATTTTGGAGAGTACGCAGCCTAAGATATAAATAGTATTTGAGGAAAACCTTCCATTATTGGGATTTTCAATTGGGCAGAGGCTATTAACAGTACCTATGTTCAAGCTCCTACAGCCCTGCTAAATTACATTATTGAGTTTCAAATTTTCCTCAACTGGTGGGTAATTATTCATTAAGTGCCGGTATCTTTTAAAAACTTTCTGGTACCCTTGGGGATGTGTTTCAAAATTTTATTTTATCTATCTTAGTCAAAATATTCCTCTAAGATTACTTTCGGAAGATGCTATTGATCATTTTGATTTAAATTTTCTTTATATTTTTACTACAACTAAGAGGAACAACCCTATATGTATACACAAGGACGATCTGTCTGTGTGATTGAAAGTCGGAGGGGACGCCCTCCTTTGTGTGACATACGGGTTCTTCCATTATATTGATTTCTCAGATATCCTTTTGTTTCAAAGAAAAGTTATTTAAAACTCTTAATTTTATAAATTGTTGTGGGACCCTTGCTTGTTTCTGGGTTCGTTTCAATTCAAAGTTTCATAAATTCTATAAATTTTTGTGAATATAGAAGATTTCATTAATGGATTGGATAATTGAAGCAAGGTTTAGAGTATACGTGATTACACAAGGAAACTTGAGATTCCGAGGGAAATTTCAATAAGAGATAATTAGAGCTAGAAGCGTTTCAATATAAGAGAGGAAGGAAATTCGTGAGAAGAAATATGTATATTTGATGATTAGTAAGAAAACAAATATGAGGCATTTTAAGGCATAATTGAGATTTACTATTGAGAGTAAGGTGTATTTTGATGATAGAGTCAGAATAAGGATAAACAAAGGAAGTGGGAATAATTAATGAAGGATTTCGAGGTGCAATAACTATTAGTGGGGGAAGGCCAATATTGTGACTAATACCCTAAGTAGCAGAGAGAGATTAAAGATGTTAAGTGTTCAAAGGATAAATCCAAAAGGTCTGAATAAGTAAAACTTGAGGTAAAGATTTTGATGAGAATAATAAAGGGAAATTTCAGAGGTGGAACAGATAGTATATCATGAAGGAACTAAGGTGGAACAGCAAGATGTAAAGAGCGTATAGTGAATAATAGACATATGGGATAAGGCATCCGGAGGAAATTGCATGTACGCTCTAATTTAACCTCTTAAGTGTAAATGTTTGGTTAGGGATCGACTAAGTCAATGAATGGTGTAAATGGACAGATAATATAGATAAGAATAATCTATCTGTGAGAAAGTAAACTATGGTGATATAAGAAAGTGAGTTATTCTCGTGTCATCCAAATCAGTATCTGTTAAGGGTCAAAGAACTCTATAGAAAGGAGATTAAGAGTATGAGAGAAGGTGTGAGAATATTTTTAAGGATGAAGGAAAAGTACATGCTCGTATAGTTACGAACATGAAATTTATATTATAACCAATATTTTCTTACAATTGTTTCAAGGAATATTATTATAGATTATTTTCTGGAAAATTTTACAGAGATGATATATAAAAAAGTTGGAGTATTAAGATTTTATGTTATGATAGAGATCAAAATATAGATAAACAATAGTGAGATACACTACCATTCAGGGAAGGCCAATGTGGTGGCCGATACCCTTAGTAAAAAGATAAAGGAGAAATGAGATAATATAGAATGACGGAATGCAGGAGAAGGTTAGTAAGGAAAAGATAGTGAAAGTACTGCTATTGATAAGCTAAATGGCATGTTGATGAATGACAAGCAAGTGTATGTTGGTGTATTTCTGTACAAACAAGATAGAGATGTTTAAGGAGAAACTAAAGGAAGGAGGAAGTAATATGAGAATTAGAAGGTGTAATGTGAGAAAGGTATTCGTCGATATCTTCAACGTGATTCCGGGACGGAATCCTTTTAAGGGGGGAAGACTGTAATAACCCTAACTTTAGAATGCTACAGTGCCTAAATGAATAGTAATTTTGAGGATTTAGGGAAATTGTATGTAAGTACCCTAGATTTGAAATGGAAAATGAATAATCAGGAACCATATTAGTGTTGTACTATGAAAATGAGTGACTCAAAATGATAATGGATTTCAGAAATTCCTGAATATGGACTTTAAGGATTTTCGATTTCGATTGAGACTCTATTGAATGTGATATTAAGGAGTATAGAAATGTTAAATGGTTTATATCTTGAGGAAATAGTGAAATTAGGATAAACCAAGGAGTGATCAAGTCAAGGAAATGCCAAGGGAATTTAGATTGTTAAACGAGTCTGAGAATGCTTGAGAACCTGAGAGACAACCGGGAGAACAACTTCTGAGAAAAAGAGAATATACCAAGGATATTAGATCTAATATCTACTTGAGGATTAGAATCACCCTAACACACTAATATATTATGTGGGAGAGGATATTATATATCCAAGGAATTTACAAAGGAGAAACCACTGAGACGATCACAGAATTCATTCGATGAATCAAATGACGAGAGAACTTTGAACGAAGCCCAAACAAAAGCCCAAGGACATGGGGAGAAGCCCAAATTCGGCCCAACCCAAGCAAGGGGCTGATATTTAGTGGATTAAAGAGGGAAACCAATTGGCTTAAGATTTTATAACTGGAAGGATGAAAGAGCAAAATGCATAAAGCTAGGGACTTGTGTGCAATTACAAGTGGAGTAACATGTGATAAAGCTTGCACTTGGCACCCTTGCATTGGTCAACCTAAAGTAGCTTTATGAGAGGATAATATCAGATGTAGATACATGATACATATCATTTCATAAAGTAACCAAGATAGAAAAGGAAGCAAAATACAAAACTCTCCCAAACTGCCCACCAAGGACACAACTCAAAGAAAAATTCATATCTCAAGATCTAGAGCTTCTAAAATCACCAAATTTTAACCATAGTTTCTCCACTCCATGGGCATTATTCTCTCCAAATTTCATAGCAATCCAAATAGTATAGCCTAGGCAAATCACCTCCCCAAGTTGAAGAATAAAACTGTCCAGATTGTTGACAGTTTCTGGGATGATTTTCAAACGGCCATATCTCCTTCATTACTCAATAGAATTTTGTGTTCTTTATATGTTTGGAAAACTGGTTAGATGCTCTACAACTTTCCTTTAGAAGCCTCATCCAGAAAACGTAGGTAAGGCCTTCGTTTTTGTGATTCTTTCAACTGGTGTCTAGTGAATCAGAATTTCTAACTTTGTTTTTATGATTTATTTAGTTGATCCAAGCTACCTTAAGGTTATTTAAGGACTATCCAAGGCTTATTGAGTGTTGTTCAAGCTCCAAAGAAGGTATAAAATTCAAGAACCCTTAGTATTACTTTGAGTTTATGATGGATTATGATGAGTTTAATGGTTAAGTTTGTTTTAAGTATAAATCATGAGTAGATGTGTGTTTATAAGTGATGAGATGATATATAGAAGTGTTTGGTGCTTGTAACCATGGTTGGTAAGATTACCACATGGTGTAGGTGATGGTGTATAAGGTGGATGATGGATTTGGAGGAGTAAAATTTTGGAAAGTATGAAAATATAGCCGTTATAATGCCCGATTTTCGTTTAACCAAAGAATGCCCTGTTTTTGAAACCTCAGACGCGTACGGTAGGTTCCTGTCTAGAACACCAACTAACCATGAGATGATAGAGCTTGAGTCATAGATCGTTTTGATATAAAGTGCGTCAAAATCTGATGAACGGTTTAGGAGAAAAGTGGGTTTTAGTGAAAGTCGTTCGGAAACCGGGAAATTGCAATTTTGCCAAATTGAAGGCTATGAATACCATACTTAAACATTTTTAAAAATTATAAAATTTTGGGATATTGTAGTGGAGTGGTCAAAGAGTCATTTCCAGTTGACCTTACATTAAAATTCAAAATTTAGATTTTCTGAGAATTTTTACAGTCGGGTATGGTTGTTGAGGGAAATGGTGAATAAGCACCGAAACCTTGATTTAACCTAAAATGGTTAGGTTTTTGGAACACTTGGGTTATGAATAACATGTGAAACATATATTAAAGTGTCAAGGGTATTGTTATGCAAGAGTGAGGTGAGTAAGAGATGTGGTATTCTAACGACGGTCCTTTTCGTGTTTATAGAAACTCCGGGAGAGCCACGAGCCATACCTTCAGGACATCGAGATCAAGGCAAGATCTTTTCTATCCCTACATGGAAAACTATTTATCTTCAAAGAAACTTGATTTCATGGAATCTATATGTGATGCTATTATTACTATATTGTGAAGAAATTGTCTTCCTTGAGTATTGATATCGAAAAGAAAGGTATACGAAGATGTATATGAATATGGAGATGTGTATGAGATGGATATGAATATGGATATGAGTATGAGATGGATATGTATAGAGATGATTATGCATGAAGTGAACATGCCTTATGATTAAGAGAATATGAGAGAATGGTATCAGTTGTTATCTAAAGTAAATAAAAGAATGGTATTAGTTGTTATCTAGGGTTATATGATTTATAATATTTTGCTAAAGATATTCTTTTTAAATATTGTGATTTAATAAGTATTATTTGATTATTATCTACTATTTTTAAAAGTAGATGGAACAACATATATATATGTGTATATAAGAGAGCAAGATTTATTCTACTCTTACTTTAGAAAATTATTTTATTTTTTTTAAAGTAAAATGATATCTTGGAATATATATATATATATATTTTTCTACGATGCTATATTGCTAAGGATTTATTTCCTGATTTTGAGAATTAAAGAAAGATAGATACGAATATGGTTAGAGCGAATATACTTTATGTTCTAAAGGCATATTTGACTTTAATAATTATAGAAAAGATGTATGAGTCATAATTAAAGTATTATGACATATGATTTAAAGGTGATGAATAAATGTGAATGGAAATGTAAATGGAAAAATGATTTGACAAAAAGGGGGATTGCAACAGACTTGCGTAAGTGGCTGTGTCAGGGCTGTGTGCGACACAGTCCAGCATTTATTATTTTTATTACGGCACGAAGATGCCAAAGGAGGATGTTAGCAGGTGGCCTTCCTCCAGGGATGATCTTCATTCCTTCTACCGGTAGTAAAAAGAGAGCAGGTACGATTAGGCGACTGATCATCGTCCTAATGTATCAGGCGACAGCAGATATCCCCAATGTTTTTGAAAAGAAAGGGTTGACAATGGTTTTCAGAGTTATATGCTGAAACCAAGAAAATGAGATAAGGTGATGGAATTATTTATATGGAATGAAGAGAAACTGATTTTATATTATTTGTATATGGTTGTCGTATACAAGAAACAGAAGGATATTATTGCGAGATCTTATTCAAATGGAATATTATTTTTGGAAAATTATACGAAAACGAAGTATGGATTATTATATTATTTAAGAAGAGAAACTGATATTATAATACTATATATTACTTTTCGTACAAAGAGGAATAGATGGTGCATTTGATAGATAAGAATTATTTCTTTTCTTAATGACTATGATGAATTTTCCCATATATATATATATATATATATATATATATATATATATATATATATATATATATATATGTAAAGGTTTATTTTCCCTTTTATGGTAGTAGATAGAAGTTATCTTGTTGAGCTATTTTAGCTCATTCTTGCTATTTATTTATACTACAGCTAGGTCCCATGCCAATACTCCGTACTACACCCCGCAAGAGGGTAAGGGAAAGGCGACCTTTTGTGCGAGTGCTGGCGACCATCCCCGAGGTAGTGACAAGCGAAAGGGGCTTAGTAGACTTATGTAAATTAAGTGTGTAAGTTTGTAATAAACTTTTGGTTGTTGAAATGCTTCCTGTAGAAGTATTATTCAACAATGTACTTAGTAGAATTCTGGGTTTGTAATAACTGTTAACTTTAAACTTTTAATATTGTGGATGTTGTTCCCTGAGCATATGACTGGTGTGTGATGATATTAGTGTGGGGTCATTTATGAAAGGTTTAATTTGTATTAATTATATATAAAAAAAAAAGACCAAGAGATATTGTTAATAAATGGAAATTGGAGTATGATGGCCTGGATTCCTGACCCCGGATCTGGGGCTGTCACAATTCTAATCATAAAGCATGTGGTATTATCAATTGTATGTCTTGTGCTTTTAACAATATGCGTGCTTATTTTAATGGTAATTATGCATGTGTTAAACAGAATGCTCCTCGACAGCACATGAACAGGAACAATAATGTTCGATCTAAGACTGCTTTTCCTCCTCAAGTTAGGAGAGAGACATTTGCACCTAAGACTAAACAAAAGATTACCAAGAATGTCTACCAGGTCAAATGTCCAGTCAATGACACAAGTGTTACTGCTGCGAGAGAAACATGGATACCCAAGATTAAACAAAAGATTTTCAAATCTGTTTATAAGGTTAAATGTTTATTGACTAAAGAGGTTAAACTTAAAAATGTTGTTTTACCTGATGAAGGTCAATACTTTAAATACGCAGGACCCAATCAAATTTGGGTCCCGAAGAAGGTTTAACTCATTTGTCATTGCAGGGTATTGAACAGGTTGATCGAGTAACCTGGATCTTGGACAGTGGATGTTCAAGGCATATGACTGGAGATAGAACCCTGCTGACAAATGTGGTGGAGAAGGCCGGCCCAGTAGTTACCTTTGGAGATAACAGCAAAGGTAGAACTGATGGATATGGCAGACTTGAAGCTGGAAATGTTATCATTGATGAAGTTTCTTTTGTGAAAGGACTTGAGCACAATCTGCTCAGTGTTAGTCAATTCTGTGATAAAGGTTATGAAGTTCATTTCAACAAGAAGAATTGCCTGATTTCACACAAGAGACATGAAAAGCCACAATTGACAGGAGTTAGAAAAGGCAATCTGTACGTAGCCAATATGAACTCAGGAAGCACTGAAGAAGTCACTTGCTTCTACACTAAAGCATCTAATGATGAGAGTTGGCTATGGCAAAAGAAACTTTCTCATCTTAATTTTAAGACAATGAATTCTCTGGTCAAAAGAGAATTGGTGAGAGGTTTGCCTTCAATGGAATTCACTCAAGAAGGACTATGTGATGCATGTCAAAAGGGCAAGCTAAAAAGGGCAAGTCACAGGAGCACTGACACATCTTCAATAACTGAACCATTACAATTACTTCATATGGATTTGTTTGGTCCAGTTAATGTGATGTCCATGTCAAGAAAAAGATATGCTCTTGTGATAGTTGATGATTTCTCAAAATACACTTGGGTCCTGTTCTTGAATTCTAAAGATGAGACTCCACAACTGGTGATTGATCACATCAAGTTAATTGAGCGAGATTCTACCTATCCAGTGAGAGCTATAAGATCAGATAATGGAACTGAATTCAAGAATGCAGTTCTAAATGACTTCTGCACTGAGAAGGGTATAACCAGACAATATTCAGCACCAAGAACTCCTCAGCAAAATGGGGTAGTGGAAAGAAAGAATAGAACCTTGATTGAAGCTGCACGTACTATGCTAAGTGAATCAAGGCTTCCATTGTACTTTTGGGCTGAAGCTGTCAACACTGCGTGCTATACCCAGAATCGAACTCTAATCAATAAAGATCAAATGAAGACACCCTATGAAATCATGGCTGATAAGAAACCATCACTCAAACACTTTCATGTATTTGAGGCAAATTCGAAACCAAAGCATTTGAGGCAATTTTTATTGGCTACTCAATGAGATCATACAGGGTGTATGTGATTGATGAACAAAAGATGATGGAAAGTGTCAATGTAACATTAGATGACACTAAACTCCCTAGTATCCAAACTAAGGATCCATCTGAAAAGCTATCTTTCGATGACATGACAGATACAGATTCAGATGATGACAATGCACCTGAGATTTTTGCTGATGCTAATGACAACAATGATGATGATCAGGGTGATGGTGATGAAAGCAATGATAGTAGTCAAAATACCCCTGACTCATCTAAACAATCATCTAGTCAACCCAGCAACAACTCAGGGGGAGATAATCAAGGGTCAACTGGTCACACACAACATCACAATGAAAATCAAGGCGAATCATCAAGATCTAATCTTCCCAGACAGACTGTTTGGAATAGAGCTCATTCTTTTGAGCTAATCATTGGTGATCCAGTTGTTGGTGTGAAGACTAGAAGAGCTTTTCAGAATCAATGTAATTACTCAGGGTTCCTGTCTGAAATGGAACCTAAGAAAATTGAAGAAGCTCTCTCTGATCCTGATTGGGTGATTGCAATTCAAGATGAACTCAATCAATTTAAACAACAAGAAGTTTGGAAGCTGGTACCCAGACCTACAGACAGACCAGTAGTTGGCACCAGGTGGGTATTCAGGAACAAACTTGATGAAGATGGTACGGTGACGAGAAATAAAGCAAGACTGGTAGCAAAAGGTTACTCACAATCTGAAGGCATCGACTATGATGAGACCTATGCTCCAGTGGCTAGACTTGAGGCCATAAGAATATTCTTGGCATTCGCTGCATTCTCAAACTTTAAAGTTTATCAAATGGATGTCAAGAGTGCTTTCTTAAATGGCAAGCTAGATGAAGAGGTCTATGTAGAACAGCCCCCTGGCTTTGAAGATCCAGATCTAATTGACTATGTCTACTTCCTTTTCAAAGCTGTCTATGGTCTTAAGCAAGCACCAAGGAAATGGTATGACACTCTCTCTGAATTTTTACTTGAAAATGATTTTGTTAGAGGTGTCATAGACAAAACTCTCTTCACTAAGAAACATAAGAATGATACTATATTAGTCCAAGTCTATGTGGATGATATAATATTTGGGTCTACTAATGATCTTTTGTGCAAGAAATTTGCTAATTTAATGCAGGGTAAATTTGAAATGAGCATGATGGGTGAGCTGAATTTCTTTCTTGGATTGCAAATCAGTCAAAGGACAGATGGAATATTTATCTGTCAATCCAAGTATGTCAAAGAGCTCCTCAAGAAGTATCAAATGGAGGACTCTTCTTCAGCAAGAACACCATCATCTACAGCTGTTAAGTTTGGAGCATGTGAAAATTCTGCCAAGGTAGATATCACAAGCTACAGAGGTATGATAGGCTCATTACTTTACCTCACTGCAAGTAGACCTGATATTATGCATGCTACATGCTTGTGTGCAAGGTTCCAAGCGGATCCTAGAGATGTGCATCTCATTGCTGTAAAACGAATCTTGAAATATCTTAAGGGTACTCCTAATTTGGAAATTTGGTACCCTAAAGATTCTGGTTTTAATCTTGTTGGATATACAGATTCAGATTATGCAGGAAGTGTTGTAGATAGAAAAAGCACCTCTGGGAGTTGTCAATTCCTAGGTGGCAGGTTGGTTTCTTGGTACAGTAAGAAACAGCAAACAGTTTCCAACTCTACAGCCGAAGCTGAATACATAGCTGCTGGAAGCTGTTGCGCTCAGATCTTGTGGATCAGAAATCAGCTACGGGATTATGGATTTGTACTTGACAAGATTCCTATCTTGTGTGACAATACAAGTGCCATAGCAATCTCCAACAATCCTGTGCAGCACACAAGAACAAAGCACATTGACATCAGGTATCATTTTATTCGAGAGCATGTCATGAATGGTACCGTGGAGTTACATTTTGTTCCCACGGAAGAACAAACAACAGATATTTTTACTAAGTCTCTTGACGAATCCACATTCACCAGAATTGTTGGTGAATTGGGTATGTTAAATAGTCCTAGTAATTAATCTGGTTAATATCTGAGGTCTGTTCTTTAATAATTTAACAAGTGATTATTTTGTAAATATTTGTTGTTTAAAATCACTTGTGTAATTATTTTATCATTAATTAATTCCACTTGCTTATTTTCTAACACTTGTCAATCATGTTAATATTTTATTTGGTCAATTATGAAATTAGAAATAATATAATTATGTGAATATTTTAATTTTATTTGTTTTGTAGTGTTTGTCCTTTTGTTATTATTGTTTGATTTCGTAAAAGGGCTAACCTATGTTGTTTTTTGTGTTGTAAAATAAACAATTTGTTGTAAATTATTATGTTATTAAGATTTCGAAGTTCTGTAAATTACTGAGTATATAACTTGTACATAGCTTGCTTAATTTAATCTGGTGTAAATCTGTTAATGTATTTTTCAGTAATAATATAGATTATTAGCAATAATTGTTATATCTGTAAATAGTTGTTAATTCTATAAATAGTTTAGAATCTTAGAAATAGTATAGAATTTCTTATTAATAATACAGTGTCCGGTCATAGTATAAGTGTCTATAAATAATATAGAATTATTGTTAGTAATAATATAACGATCTGTAATAATAGAGTTAATCTTAGAAATAATATAGTGTGTCGGTAATAATATAGGTGACTAGAAATAGTATAAAAATAGACTTAGAAATAATATAAATTGCGGCAATAGTATAGGGCTGCCGGCGATAGTATACATAGTAGAGTATATATAGTCTATACTATCTCTAGTCATACTATCTCTAATCTATACTATCTCTCGTGTTTAGTCACAGAGAACTCGATATTGATACACACGATATACACACATCGGAGTGTCGAATTGCTGCCGGATTTTCGACTCGAAATCTCAACCAAATCACAAACTAAGAACATCCATTGATTTCTTGCATCAAAAACTCTGTTTTAACCGTTCAAAATCACGATTTTGTTTTTCGAAAATTGAAAATTTCGATCTGTTTTTCCAAGAGATTGGGTTCGATTTTCAGAAAACTAAAAATACATGGTTGTTTGTGATTGTATCAATATCATATCCTGAGATTTTGAATTTTTCAAGAACTTTGTTATTTTTCGAATTTTTAATTTATTATTAATTCGAATTAATTAAGTTTAATTGAATTTTGTGCTAAAAATTCAAAATTTCAAAAGCTTAAAATCTGTATTAAAATGGCTGTTGAATTCGAACTAGTTAAGCACAACATGGTTGGTTTTTATGATCCGGAAGAATGTATGGTTGACAGATTCAAGCCCTGGATTCGTTTCTTGAATGAACAACCAATCGTCAGTAGTGCTTTATCTCTTGACGCTCCAATGAAATTGGAACCTCTACGACTGATGTGTTCTACAGCTATTATATATGCAGCAACCAATGCCTTTACATTCAAAGTTGGGAACTCACAGTTCAGAGTCAATGAATCAGTACTCAAGACAGTGTTGAATCTTCCTACTGCTGATTTTGTTGATAATCCGTCCAACACTGAATTGACTCAGTTTTTCACTGATATTAATTATTAGGGACAGTTGAAATTGAGCAACTTGCCGAAAAATGGTTTGGTAGCTGAATGGTACTTGTTGTTTGATACTTTAATTCGAGTGTTTGCTAACTGTGCTAACACTTCTTTTTCAAATATTCCTTCTCTGATTCAGTATATTGGTTATTCGGTTGTTCACAATCGAAGAATTGATATAGGTAAAATTCTTTGGAAGAACATGTTTAGAAGAATAGTAAATGCTAAAAAGAATTTTAGACAAGGTGAAAAGGTGTTAATCTATTATCCTAGATTTTTCACTCTTATTTTTAATCACTTGGTTTCTGAGGAGTTACAGAATACATTTGTTGATGAGGAAGCTCAAGATTCAAAGTCTTTTCATAAGAAATTTCATACAAGAGCTGTCTCACAACAGAATGACTACAACAACGTACCAGTGCTTGTTACTCAGTACATGTCCACATTCATACATCTTCCAATTATTCCTGGACCTGTACTTGAGCAACCAGAACCAATCATAGAACAACAAGCACTTGCTATTGTGCATCCAGAACAAAATGCACCTGCTCTTGAACAAGCTGAGCCGGAATTTCAATTACAAGAGGCTCATGTCACTTCATCTGCTGACCAGGTATTACATTCTGATCCCTTAACTACTTCTATCTCTCAATCTTCTTCTGGAACCCAAGTGGTTGTTAGGACTGACCAAGGGATTGTAGAACCACAATCTCTATCCCAGGTCAAAGAGCCAAACACAAGGTCAAAAACAGATAAAGTCTATCAAGTCAGAAAGAAGAAATCACAGCTTAAAAGAACTGAAAGAAGTAGTGAAGAAGTGAGTGAACCCACAGCTCTGCCTCTACTAAAGAAGAGTAGAAATGAACCCGAGGAAACTGTAAGCTCATCCATACCCTCCCAAAAGGATATGGACTTTGAAATGGCAAATGAACAGCTTCTGGAACCATTCTCTCAACAAGATGAGTCCATTGAATTTCTCCGGTCGGCCATGGCATCTTGTAATGTGTCAAGCACAACCCCACTGTTATTACTAACAATGGGAGAACATGTAGAACTGGATGAAAATAGGGACACATTGAGAGGAGAGCACTTAGGAACTGAAACAGTGCCTACCATAGTCACGGTAGAGGAGCCTTCACAAGCTAATGAGGGAAATCTTGACTCTCCGCCAAAATTAATAGAGTCATCATCTCCCCTCCCAGGAGGAACATTCCTGGCTCCCTCAAGGGATTTTCCACTCGCAGTTTCAACTGGAGAAAGTGGAAGGCAACTCAGTCTTTCTGTCACTGAAGCAATTCAGACTTCAATTCCAACTGACATGACAGAAATGACTATGGATAGGGATTTGCGAACTCCCATTGCACCACCACTGACCTTCCAAGAGGAGGCTAGGGTGATTTTACCTGCAGGTACACTTTCTGGAGCAGCTAAGGAAATAGTGAGGAGTGATGTGAGGATCACCACTAAATTGAGTGAAACACATGCACGTCAGATGAGTGAAACTCAGAGCGATAATTAGGTGAGTGCACACACTGACACATACACTCGTTCATTGGAAGAAAAGATTAAAGCTCTAGAAAAGGAACTTGAGGCAACTAAAGCTGAAGCAAATTTACTTCGAGCACAAGTGGATGGACCGTCTTCTTCATCTACCTCTGTCAACAGTCAGCTTATGGGAGTGAAACATGAAATTCAAATAATGAAGGCTGCATTTAACACCAAGATCAATACTCTTGAACTCTCTCAACAACAGATAATCTCTGACTCCTCGGACATAACAGTTACTCAAGACAGAATTATTACGGCTCTTTCAAATAAGGTTGAAGACATTCAAACAGAAGTACGTGAAAATCAGTTATCTACTGAAATTCGTCTTAATCGGATTGAAAGCCAAAGTGCACATCAAAGTCAAGGGCTAAAACACTTATATAACATGATTAGCCGCACTATCATCCCCACAACAGAAGAGGTAGAATTCTTTCAAGGAAAAGGTGGAGATGGTGATGAGCAAGACCCTGAAGATGGTGTATTTGATAAATCTGTAGAGGATTTCTCAACTAAGGGGGAGAAGTCAAAGGGGGAGCTGGTACTAAAGGGGGAGACAAAGACAAATCAAGAGGGGGAGATTTTGATAAAGGTGACAAGGGAAAGAAAGCTCAATCAGCACCGAAGGATGACACTGTAGAAGGTTATTACTACTCAGGTGAACCTGATAACCTTGATGTTTTTGCTGATTTAGACTTTTCAGATAAAGGTGAAGCATTTGGAGAACCAGATCTCAATTTCTGGGATGAGGATGAAGAAGTTGTAGTTCCTGATCCTGCTGAACTCCAAAGAATGAATTTTGAAGCCAATCAAGAACTTGAACAAAATGAAGCTAATCTGACAATGAGAGAAGAAAGACTCAGAAAAACAATGGAACAGATGGCTCATAATGAAAGGCTTCAAAAGGCTGAACAGGAAGCACTTCAACAGCAACATTCTCAAAAGCTTCAAGCAAGAAGGATGTACATTAAGTACAAGAGTGGTGATAAGTGGGAGCGTGCTCAAAGAATCATAGATTCACCACAAACTTCTGGCTGTGATGATCGTCGGTTAGGTGATATGTTTCAAAGGTTTAAAGAGAAGAACCCTTTCCAAGACGATTATCTAAGAGCCTTGAAGTCTGAAATTTTAAGCATAACTTGTGCAAGTGATCAGATGGAAGAGTTACTAATCTTTGTTCATTGTCATAAGCTTGGAACTCAAAAGGTATCTCTTCAGTTCTTCTATGATAGATCACTTTCAGAACTTTGGGTAATGAGACCAAAAGTCACCGGTTGTTATTCCATAAGTTTGAAGTAGAAAGCTAGGAGGGTTACCTGATATAATCTAATCGAGGTAACATGGTTAGTGAACAGTCTAAAATGAAGTAGTGCACCAGCCGGTAGTTATCAAAATAAGTTAATAATCATTTGAAAGGCATATGACACAGCCTATTTGTAGTTCGAGGATTCGACTCAACTTAAATTAGATTGTAATAAGTAATTAATGCTCACTGTCTCAGGAATCTCACAAAGTACTATATGCCAGAAGAAAGAAGAAAGTCAATCTATAGTTTTGATGTTTTACACTGGAAGAAGAGTCAGTTTACTGATCATGCCCCAGTTCAGCATTGAAGAAATTGGATTCGTTTAAAGTGACAGAGATTACCGTGGAGACAGCATCAGTACAAGAGTTATTAAAGAGTGCTAAGAAAGTATGTGGATCACAACTGAGAGTCAAATTGAAGAACAGATATTGGAGTTAGTCGTTCATGAACCAGGCAGTACATCGAACGTCAACAATTATCCAGTGGAAGTTTCTCAAAGTTTACAGTGATTCACAAGGAGTAAGTCAAATATTAATTAACTATATTATTAATTTAATTAAAAAAATTAATTCAATTCGAATTAATTTATTTAATTAATTAATTAAGTTAATTAATCTCTGATTTATTCAATCAGTAATAATATATGGATTATACTATTTCGGAGAATTTTGGTTATACTATTTCTGAATTTCAGTTGAACTATTTCTGGAAATTCAGTTATACTATTTCTGAAATAAGTGGTATACTATTTCTGGAATAATATAGATACTATTACTACATTAGTAATAGTATACTATACTATCCCCGAATTTATACTATTCCCGAAGTTATATTATTTCTGGAATTAATAGTATATTATTTTTGAAGTATTATAAATATTATTACTGATCAAGTAATAATATACTATACTATTACCGAAATATTTAAACTATACTATTTCTACCAGTTATATTATGACCGAAATATTTATACTATTACCGAAGTTTTAAGTAAACTATTTCTAGGTAAATGTATATTATTTCTAAGTAAATCCATACTATTTTAAGGGAATGAGTTCTACTATCCCTAGGCTGCTATACTATCACCGTGCCAGTTATACTATTAGCGTGGCATCTATACTATCACCGTGTCAATGTGTAGCAGTTGAACAGAAGAAATTGTTTTGTTTTTGTATAAAAACAAACACATGGACAGAAGCTTCAGTAGGAACAAACAAGAAGAAAAAAAAGAGAACCAAGAACATAAAACACTCTCATCTTCTACACACAAGTGCTCAAGCTTTAATTCACACAATAAATTCAGTTCAAGCCTATTGTAATATCTGATCCGCTGGAACTTGTTTATTGATTACTCTTGTACTACTAGCGAATTAAGTTTCCTAGTTCATATCTTGATATCTTGATTTTAATTAGCAAAATTAGAAAAGTTCATGTCGAATTTTCTAATTAGTTATTAATCTCTTGATATTAATTTGTAACACCCGTCAAGTTAATATATTGATATATTCAACTTGAATTCTGTGTTATATTATTCCGCACAAAATTTGTTTAAGATAAATTTTATTCAAAGAACAAATTTCGAGAAAATGACATAGATTGTATTCAACCCCCCCTTCTACAATCTTATTGGACCTAACATCATTCGTGCATCTCATTATCACCACTATGAGGGTAACTCCATCTCTTCGTCTTCGTAATACAAGACACCAACTAGTGCGTCTCTCAATCATCATCTTAAAGTCATTTGTCGAGTTATGGTTTCACCAATATATCTGTCGTTTCCGTGCTTTATCTTGAAGACCAAGCTTCACATCATTCCGGGGACACCTGCTAAGTCTATAGGGTCCTACTTCATGCCTTCCGACATGAATCACAAGTGGCCAGTTCCCCCTGGGAACAGATCAAAGAGATCTCTCAGGGATCTCAATGCAGTCCATAGGTTCGGTGGCGGGTGTGTGTATGTGAACATATACCAAAAATATTGAGGTCTACAATACGTATATACGTAGTCCCTGGTAACATCTCTATCAAAGGATCCCACTCTAGACCCGCTGGTCTTTTCTTTTGGTGGACTCTGAGATCACTGCATCGCTCGTTGCAACCATATTCAACTTATCTTGAGTCCCTTTGTTAATCCCACTTGTTTGTTCTCTAAGTTGAACTACCATGCTCTAGCGTCCGAGTCATGCGTGGAATTATCTAGTACGCTCGTCTTATGATAACATTCTCGTATAACACATGTAAAATTCAAGTACTAAGTACCCTTAATTATGTAGGGAAGTCCAAACTTCTTGATTCTTAAAATGCCGCCTCCTGAACTGTGGAGGAATATGGGCCACAAAATTTATGCCAGCCTAGTCATCCGATCATATTGGCAATATCGCCTCTACCTCAGCTGCTCTCGAGATTTCGCTCTTCTTCCTATATCATTATCTATGATAAGTCATGTACGACTCTCAAGCCTCTATTCATCATTCTGAAGCTCTCTAAGGATTCTATCGACCCTAGTATAATACCTCCAGTAACATTCCAGTCCATTCTACTCACCGGTACATCTTCCGGTAGTCCAATCATAAGTTTACTACGAACTCTTATGTCATTCTCCTACTTAGACTTAACCCTCAACACTCTCGTTTCTGAGTACTGTAACTTATCACTCTGATACCATTTCTGTAACGCCCCCAAATCTGAGGTCAAAGATTCAGGTCGTCACGCCACCATTCAACCATATCATACCTGTATTAACTTTACAACTCAACAATGCATCCATTCATACCTCAATCTTACACACAATCAAGTTAGAGCCTCAGAAACGATAATCAAAAGTGCCACTAAATATTACAATTCATTTGTACAAATCAGAGTCTTACGCAATTCTACTTACAGAACTATACTTGAAGACAAGTCTTACTATTACAGTTGAAAACCTATCAGACTACTCTGTAGTATTTATCAGGAACTAAATCATCTCCGGGGTAAATCTTCTACTCCTCTTCTGCTGTCGCGGAGTTAACCGACCAAATTCTTCCCTTTCTGAAAAGTTTTTATAAAGCAAGAATGAGCTACATAATGCTCAGCAAGTTCACCATTTTGCAAAATAATAATGTAGTTTATTTCGAAAACATTCCCAACTATATGGGTATATATCTCAGATTTCAAAACATAATTGGACAATGTATATGTCCGAGTTTGAATAAAACATCTATACTCACTAAGGAGCTTTAAGAATAACATATGAACCCTTTATAAGGTTCCCATTTCAATATATATCAAGTTTGAAAATATATACATATGAGTATATCATTTTCGGCAAAACACTCTACGATTAACATACTGTACAAGGAATACATCATTGCAAACCTCTTTCCTTCCATTAGCTTAGAAGGTTTCTCATACAAAACATTTCATTCTTTGAAACAATTGCAAGAGTGCACTAACACGTGCCAATCTTTATAGAAAATCTTGCAGTTCTAGATACTGCACGATGTCGATATTTTCTCATCAAAAACCACACTATCAGCAACTTGGCACTTAGGTCCAAGAAGCAGTGTTTGAGTATTTTTCCAAAGTGGAGGATGGGACTGGAAGAAAACATAAAAACCTGACAAGGATTGACGATGATCAGTCGCCACATCCAAGTCCAATAATCCGCGGGTCTTCTCTACCGGTAGAAGGATAGAAACTACATCCGTAACTATCCCTCGGGTGAAAACTACATCCGTAATCACCCTCGATGAAAACTACATCCGTAATCATCCTTCGGCAACACCTGGGCCGGAATAATAAGTGATGGACCGCCTGGCTCACGGCCGCTTACACATCCCGGGAATCGTTCGTCAACGGTTCCCACACCTGCCAGAGTCCCTTTTTCTTTTCTTTTAAAACTTGATTTTGATTGAAAACAGAGTAGTTGAGGTCCGACATCAGTCGACCGATGATTCTTGAAATCATACAAGAAGCAGAATCTGACCGGGGGTTTTCGAAAATGTTTTGAGTTCGAAAGAGTTCGAGTTTGAAAGTATTAAAAAGTATCTTGGATTAACTTTGTCTTTAAATAATGAACAGTAATTAATAAATAATATTTTAAGATTTAATATTAATAATTAATAAAATAATTATTCGATAAAATAAACTCTTAATCCAAGATAGGGTTTAGAGTATTTACGAAGATATAATAATAGTTATTTGAATATACGATACCACCCGAATGACCCTTCGGGTTTTCGCAATATAGATACGATATAATAATATACCGCTCCCCGGTCAATAGTATATACGGACCGCTACGACCTCTATTGCTAGAGTCGTTGTCCGAAGAAAACATTTCAATCTAAGTTCAAGGGGTAAAAGCATACATGTACTTGTTCAATCTCATTTGCATCAACACTTCGATAAACATAGCATTTGATATAATTTGAAAACTACAAACACAACAGTGAAAATCCTTGTATAGGGATAAGTTTTGAAAAGTAAACTTGCCTTGGTTTGGTTGGGGTGGTCGAGCGTGCGGATTCGAACGATCTATACATAAACAATAATCGTTCGTTAGTACCTTAACAATTTTTCTTTAATTACGGGGTTTTAAGGGGGTACGAAATTAACTTAACGACTTCATCTTGTGACTCCCTAGCCCCACTATAGGTCCATGTCATCACTCGATTACGCTCGTCACTTACTCGACTTAATTTAATTACCACGTTCGAATCATAACCACTAACCCTAGAATCATGTTCCACTAATCGACTTTTTCCATTGCGCGAATTTTACTCTAGCATTTTTGTAAAATCCAAAAATTCATATTTTAATCCAATTCCTTTTGGGTGGTCTTCACCACTGCATTACCTGCATTCTCAAATTTTTCCATGATCCCACATATATTTTAAGGTGTTTAAACAAGGTTCACAAGGGGTCACTTAATGCAGTCCATAGTCCAGAAACAAAATTCACTCCTCCGGCCATAACTAAAAATCCACACATCACCTAGCTATGAACCTTACATTTCCAGAAACTACATTCAATTATCTTTCCAAAAATATAAGGTAGGACATCAGGGGACATCATTTGGGGGTTCAAAATCGTGCTACAACACAGATCAAAGTTCCTGGACAAACTCAGCAAGCTCAAACTACTTAGATCAACCATTATTCATACTTCCATAACATAATCACCACTTAATACACTTAGATCATGGTTCATAACACTCATGGAGATATATATATTAACCATAGTCATAAAAATCACAATCTCAACATCAAAACTCAAGATCCATGCTATCCAATACATATACATCCAAGATTAGTCCTAAAACACATGGATCTACTACCATATTATATGAACAATACATAACCAAGGGGGTTTGAGATTTTTTATACCTTCTTGAGCTCCTAGAGGCCTTGGACAATCTTTACACAACTCAAAAACACCTTAGATGGCCTCCTACAACACTTACAATGCAAGATCTAATAGGAAAAACAAACTTGGTTACTACTTACCAAAGCTTGAATAATTTGTAACTTGAAAATGGTTGGATAAAATGGAGTGAAATTGCTAGCATACCTTGTATATATGATGTAGATGACCTAGGAATTATGGCAAGATTTATGAGTGATGGGAGAGGGGATAAGAAGAAATTTTCTTCTTCTTCTTTTGCTTAGGCCGAGAGCAAGCTTCAAGGGGGGGGGGGGAGAGAAAGTTTGTGTTTTGTGTTTGTGTTTGTCTTGGGTGAATAATTGGTGTTAGGTCATTTAGGTTGGGTGATACATATCACATGTAAGCATAGGTAGTGTACTAGCAAGCATGGGCTCTTGTACTATGTGTCCCCTTTTTTGAAAAAGTAACCAACTAGATACTATTCATCTTCCAATGGCCAACTAGCTTACTTGATTTCTAACCACTTGGTTGCATGGGCTTGCATGCAATACTACTCCTTGTATTATTATTCTTCCACCAATGCTTAAATCTTTAATTCGTATCGTATCTTAATTATTCTCTCGTAATAATATTTTGTCTCGTAGAGATTTCCCCTATAATTCCTTAAGTACTTATTGTGTAAATTCCTCGAATGTCCATAGTTCCTCGTCACAATTCTTAATAAATCCTTTAATACTCTAACCATTCTCAAATCCCAAGTTTTATAAATATTACTAACAATAAGACTCTTGCCTTCACAATCTTCCTTTTTATACTACATAATAAATGCAACAACGCAGTTTCTCAGACAATCAATTCTATTAATCAACAGGGATGACTAGAAAGGTTCCATAATGACAATGTCACAAGATATTAAATAAAAGGAAATATTACCAAAAATTAGGGTTCTTACAAGTATCTATAATATAAAGAGAAAATAAAATGTGTTTTCATTTTCTAAAACTCCAAAAATTTTAGAAAGTCTAGAGAAAGTATAAATTGGAATTCACTTTATTTTTTAGGTTTTGATTTTAAGAAAAAAAAATTGTTGTGTAAGGTAAATATCATCAATAATATGTAATGAAGTTGGAATTTCGATCCCAAATGAGAGCCGCTCAAAATATGTTTAACAGGAAGACGGCTCACTATAAAAGATTGTACTAGCTATTAAAATACCATATTGATGTTATAAATTTTATTTTATTTTTATGATTTGATTTTTATGGATAAACATTATCATACAAGTAATATATGTAAAAGTTAGATTTTTGGTCTTAACGAGAGAACGGATCAATAGTAATAACCGTGTTTAACAAGAAAGCGGTTCATTAAATAAGACTATATAAAAAGTGTTTAAATATATAATACATAAAATAAAATATTTTATTGGAAGTAGAATACGAGGACGGTGGAGACGTCATATACGATTTTTTTAAAACTATACATCTTTTTTCCTAAAAATCATTTATTTTAACCTTTTTATACAAGTTTATCTATAATATACAGAAAATATAAGATGTATTTTCATCTTTTAAAACTCCATAAATATTAGAAAGTTTAAAGAATATAAAAATTGGAATTTACTCTCTTTATATAGTGAAGTTAGAATTTCGGTTTCAAATAAGAGCGGCTCGAAACGTATTTAACGGGAAGACGGCTCGCTAGAAAAGATTGTATTAGCTATTAGAATTTGATACTGTAGTCATAATTTTTTTTTATTTTTACGGTTCAATTTTATGGATAAAAAATATTATATAAGTCTTTATAATATATGTTAAAAAGTTGGGATTTCGGTTTTAACGAGAGAGCGGCTCAATCGAAAGAATCGTATTTAACAAGAAATTGATTCATTAGAGAAGATTATTTAATTATTAAAATTTAATATTAATATTATAATATAACGTAAATGTACTGAATTTTTTTAAAAATAAAAATTGTAACGCCGCTGCGAAGCGCGGCTTTATCAACTAGTTGAATATATAAAAGTAAAAGTATGTTATTACTAATTTCCAAATTATAAGCATATTATATTATATCCTAATATGTAACACAATTAGTAAAGGAGATAATTTTAAAATACTACCAAAAATCAAGATTCTATCCTCTCTAGCAACATATTTAAATATAAAATTATAACTTCAAATAAACATACAATATTATCAATTTATGTTTCAAATCTCAATAACAACTTTTCAAAATTTGATTACATCATTATATTACATAAATTATAAGGGCCATTATTATGGTGGTTTCTTTTCTCTTTTCTACGAATTATTCTGATAACAGCTTTTTGTGAAGATGGGTTTTACGATGGCATTATGGCAATGGGTCTCGACTGCTTTTTGGCTTTCGTTGATTGAATCGTAAGTCGAATAGTTTTATATATCCTAAAAAATATGCACAAAATTGTAATTTTAGCGGTGAACATCTGCATTTACATTATGTACTTATATATAATAATCATAAAATGTAAATAAGATCTTATTCATAATTTTGATCATTACACTACCAAAATAATCTCAATCATCAAATTAATATTTTTAAAATTAGACGACCAAATTATATCATATTAAAAAAAATTATAATTTAAAAAGGATATAAGCAAAAATGTATGTTTTAGAATTGAATTTTGAAAAGATAATTACAATATGAAAAAGATGTAATAAAAAAGGATACAACTGGTTTTTTTTATTAATATTAAAAAAAGTTCATATTTTATTTTTTTATTATTTTTATTATTTCAAAAAAAAGTTCACATTTACTATTTGGGTTCTATCTCGAGATCTAAAATCAGATTTGGATGATTTTACAGCCCACGCGAAACTCATAAAATTATCTTTAATTTAATGATGATTTTACAATTATTATCGAAATGCAAACAGTCAGAATCTCAAGAGAAAATATAATTACGATTTTTTACATTAATTCTTTCAGTGTAGAATACCTACAATATTGATAATCTTATTTAATGTAGAAAACCAAATTATATATGATTTAAATTACAGACATACACTTTTTCGTATTTCAATATAAATACACCTTTTAGTTTAATTACATGTTTAAAAATAAAATATTTGTTAGGCTAGATCCAATGTTTTCCATTTATTTATTTTAGGATAAAATCCCTAAGTATCCAATTTTTTAAAGTAGAAACCCAAAATACCCAAAAGCACAGAACAGTGTCCAAAATATCCATTAATTACGCATTATAAGAATGCGTAGTATGTAGAGTGTTCATTGTTTCAATTAATTTGAACAAGTAATGTACATGCTAAATACGCATTCAATATTTGTGTGATTATAAATACGCATATGCATCATGCGTATCCTAAAATTTTAATTATTTTAAATATCCTAGAATATGCATATACTTCTTGCGTGGATGTGGATTACGCATATTACGCATGCGTAATGCTGCTAGTACAACAATACATGACTTTGAGGGTGTTTGGCATTGCTTAAAATAAGTTACTTCTGACTTAATGGGAGTATTTTTAACTTAAAGGAGAAAGTAAAGTTGTTTACTTTAAGTTGAATGAAAGTGTTTGGGTAATTTTACTTAAAGTTAAATGGGGGTTTAATAATTTTGGTTTAAAGTGAAATTTGACTTAAAAAAAAAATTAAATTCATGATATTTAAGCTTTACAAGAATTGTGAAAAAAATAAAAAAGTAAAAAAAATCCATAAGTCATAAGTACCTAAATGGAACTTATGGCTTAAAGCAGTTTTTTAACTTAAAGCGGGCTTAAAGCCCTTGTTGCCAAACACTTCATTTTCTACTTATTGCTTTTTATAAGTAATAAGGAAGTTGCCCAAACGGGCTCTTTGTTACAACTTGTGGGATAGCTTATATAAATTTTGATATAATATGTGGGATCTTTCTTACACATTTGCTTATCCATGTATAATGCATTGCACCTGCCTGCCAAGTGCTACCAAACCAATTAGATGTATAGGAAGCAACGGGAAGGAAGGATACACGCATATGGATAATGCGAGGAGGATGGGTATTTTGGGCGATTAGCCTACATGCATTGCACATGCCTGCCAAGTGCCACCAATTAGATGTATAGGAAGCAACGGGAAGGAAGGATACACGCATATGGATAATGCGAGGAGGGTGGGAATTTTGGGCGATTAGGTATTTCGGGTAGTGCACACTCGATTTGTAGGTAATTTGGTCATTGTTTCTTTATTTGATGATCTAACTGTTCTTATTTATTTTGTCGTACTGAAAACCAAAACCAGGCTACCAACTACCAAAAATTTAGGCAAAATCACTCTTACACTTATTATTAAAACTATATTTGGTTGTTAGTAGAACTATCTTCAAATAATCAAAAGGATATTTTGATAATAAAAACGTAATATTAGTAGATTTCATAAATCGAATAAAATTTTCAAAGTAAAAAATCATCAATTTCTTCTCTATTTTGTTTTTGCATAGTTTTAACTGAAAAATAATTATTAAAACATCACTACATTAAAGATTATTTTGCTAATTTGGTGTGTACTATAAAATCGTCCAAATCAAATTATAAAGAATTCAAGATAGAGCATAAATATTGAATTGAACGTGTAAAATTTTATATATATCATTTTTTTAACAACAATTTGATTTCTAAATTAAAATATAAATATTAAAAATAATATATAGTTATATATATTAAAAAAATCATAAGAGTTATAAGCTAATAAGTTATATAAGTTGAGTTTACCGCTGCGCTAAGAAATTATGAATAACAATTGTGATCAATCTATTACTATCTATCTATTACTATATATAATAGGAGAACATAAGGGTAAAGTTTACCATTTTAATGACTGTGAAATGACTGTTATGCCCTTCTATTTTGTATAATTATGTATGTACCGATATTTAGAAAGCTTTGCTAAAAAAAGTTTATTTTTTTTGTTTTCATTGGGTATCGAACTAGCAACCTCGTGATACATAGTTTATTCTTATGACCACTTAATCTACTTAGATTTTTATCTTCCTTTTAAAAATCATAATACACAAACCATCACCCAATTTGTCATATATTTACTTTTCATGTTATAAATGCATTATATATGAGTTTTTTGTCACACCATCATATGTGAGTTATTTATTAATAAATTTTTAAATATGAGAAATGAAGCTCATAAAGTTGAATTCAAAATTTTTGTTAGTACAAATTTTTTAAAAAAACAATATAATATATAACAAATTTAGATTTGAAATATGTTAAATATTTAAATAAAATATGCAATTGAGTTATAATTAATTGCAATATCAATACTATATAAGATAATAACGAATTTATGTCATCGTTGGATATCGAATCAGTATTCTCATGATATATAATCACATTTATAGATTGCGAGTATGAGTAAAAGTGGCTATTCACGAGAGATCGTGGGTACCCGCAATATTGTGGTTGCGAGAAAAAGAAAATATTAACGTGAGGTCGTAATATGTAATTATACAAAATATAATAATCAATCAATTAGATGGGTTTGAAAAAAAAAATATTTAAGAATAAGAAATTAGATTGGAGTAGTAAATTTGTGTAAAAAATTAAAAGATTTGTATAATAGAACTTTTTACAGTAAATACATTAAATTGTTATAAATGAATATAATTTAATCATAGATATAAGTTCATAATATACATGTAATTTATTAATTATCTTTTAAATATTATATTTATTTTTATATACTCAATAAGAAATTTATACTGGTCAATAAATATTTTTATCAAAATGTATAAATGAGTTTAAAATTAAAAATTTTAAAACAAATAATAAACTTAATTAAAATAAATAATATAACTAATAGAAAATTTAATTTAACGATTTATTAACAGATCCGTGCCTTGCACGAATTTTTACGCTAGTTATAATTTAATGAACCGCATCGTGACTTTTATACAAGCAGCCTAACAGGCCCATAATTTCATTCTATACATAATGGGCCTGTTTAACAAACATCAGGCCTGTAACTTAAGTCTATACATAATGGGTCTGTTTTGCAAACATTTTCTAAGTTAGTTCATGGTTTATAAGCCCGTAAGAATTTATGATTGATATTTGTGATTTATTAAGTTAATTTATAACTTATATGTTATGTAAGTTGAATGTTAGGGAGTGTTTGGGGAAATTTTTTTCAGAATAAGTCAACTTATTTTAAGACAAAGTTAGAGATTCCTAACTTTTTTCCTGAAAAAAATTAATTTTTTTTTACAACTTATAGGAATCTCAAACATACATTAAATACACTCATAAATTTTTTTAATCAAAATATGAAATTTTTACCCGAAAATAAGTCCATAAGGACTTAATTTAAGGTTTGCCAAAAAGGCCATTAGTAACGAGGTACTTTTTTTCCAACTTTTTTCTATTGTTTCATTTCATTATTTGTTTAATAATTTTAAATTTGTGTTTTAAATATATTTTTAATTTATTGCATGAATTGAGATTATTCTATTAAATAATAAATTTTAATTTAACAAAATACTTCAACTAACGTATAAAAAATTTTATACAACCCATATAACTTATAAATATCATTTTATTTATCACTAATTCATTTTAAATTAAAACCTAATCAATTTGAAATACCAACACACAATAAGTGGACACATGGTGTGAAAATTCTGGTAAGTTAAAGGGAAAATAAATTATTTCATCCTTAAACTTTATGCTGTTTTTGGTTTAGGTCCCTGAACTATGAAAAAAAATATTACGATACTTTAACTTTTAAAATTTCTGATAGAGGTCCTTCCGTGTATAATTGACTAACAGCCGTTAGTCTTTGCTTATGTGTAAAATGTAAAATAAAAAAATATTTATACGTGGATAATTACTTGGCAAAAGACGCACAACCTTTCTCACATGACTTCTCACATGTTTCATTTTAAAAATTAAAATCTTATAACAGTTATCTAAACACCTTATTATCAAAACTAGTACAAGTCGTGAGATTAGGGTTCTAAGGAGGGAATTGGGGATTTTCGGCAGTGAAGTAATTTGCATCATTTAAAGGCGAATTCGACCATTGTAAGAGGTATACACATACATACTATCTGATTATCAATTTATATATGCATCTTTTTTATTCGAACACCAATTAATTTCATGTATGTATGCAGATGGTTCTTGGGAATGTGTATCTCCGGATTCATCATGCTGGGGAGTTCATTATGAAGAATTGCAAGCGATATTATGAAGGAGGTAAAGTGGATTTCATCTACAATGTGAGTTTAGATATATTAAGTCTTGATGGTTGTAAAGAAATTGTCGGACAAAAGTTTGGTTATAAAGATTGTAAGATGTACTGGCACAATGGTGGTGAATCACTTGATACACTTCAATTATTATGGAATTTAGATACTTTCAATGATTTGGTAGCTTATGCTTTAAAATCTGGTTATTGCATTATTTATATTGACCATGCTTATGAAGATTTGGATGTTAAATGTGATGATGATGGGGATGATAGAGAAGAGAGTGGGAGTGATGGGAATGATAGTGATTGGATTGAGAGTGAGGAGGATGACAGTGATGCAGATTATAGTGGGAATGAAAGTGACAGTCTTTCTGAATGTTTTAATAGTTGGATATTTGAAGCAAGATATAAGCCTATCATTGAATTGTTGGATGATATAAGATTGAAGCTTATGGAGAGACTGCACATTAAGAGAGACTTGATGCTAAACAGTGACAGCATAATTTATCCTCAAATAATAAAAAAACTGAATTTCTCAATTGAGGCTACTAAATTCTGCAAGTCTACATGGACTGGTGCTGATGAGTGTGAGGTGAGGGATATTGATGGTGGACAGTGGGTGGTGAATTTGGCCAGAAAAACTTGTTCTTGCAGGAGATGGGAATTAAGGGGTTATCCTTGTAGTCATGCTTGTACAGCATTATTTGCTATGAATGAAAGGCCAGAAGAGAAGATTAATGACTGCTATACCAGGACTGTGTATTTAAAGGCATATGCGCATATGCTTAAACCAATGAAAGGGCCTTTGTATTGGCCACAAACTGGACTTCCTGACATTCTTCCTCCAAAGGCTAGAAGAATGCCAGGAAGGCCTAAAAAAAATAGAAGAAGGGAGCAAGGTGAACCAGGAGCTGGAGTTAAATTGGGAAAGAGTGGTGTTAGAATGAGGTGCAGTCGGTGCTTGATGTATGGTCATAATAAGTCAGGATGTACTACAAGTGAGGAAGAATGCAGGGAGAGACAAAGATTAGCAGATGAGGAAAAGCAGGCTCAAGCCGAGGCAGCAAGGGCACAAGCTGCAGAGGTACAAGTCATATAAACATGTTAAAACTAACAATGTTTTATGTATGTTGCTAATGTTTGTTAATGTTGTGATTTTTAGAGAAAGAAGAAAAAGGCAACAATTCAAAAAAATAAGAAGCAAAGCAAGGAGTCTGTCCAAGGTGCAAGTGAAGGTCAGCAACCAAAGAGAAAAAGAGGAAGGCCAGCTAAACCAGGGAATGTGCAAGTGTTGCCTCAACCACCTCCACTCCCTCCACCAGGTGTTGGTGTTTATATATTCAAGGATGGTAGGACTGTTTTCTCAACCACAAGAGAGACAATTGAGGTGTCTTCACAACCAGTTGGAGGATCAAAACAAAATATGCTGAAGAAACAGAATGCTAGCCAGCCTTGAAACTTTAGTTCTAATGTTTTGTAATGGATGTTAAGTTATGATATCTTTTGGATGTTAAGTTATGATTTGTAATGGATGTTAAGTTGTCTCTTCTTTTGGATGTTAAGTTTGAACTCAATATCAATTTTAAGTTATCAGTTTGTTTGTTATTTTCATTCTCACTGACTTGGGTTCATATTCACTATCAATGTCAAGCAATTGAACTTTCATTAAGATTATTACAAGAGCAGAGCACACATCATTACAAGTTATCGGTACACTTGTTCTTTTACAAGCACAACATCATTACAAGAGCACACAAAAGAACTATAAATCCAAACTTGAACCATTTTAAGTGGCTAATTTCTGCATCTTTCACCTTCAACTTGAATTCTAATTCTCCAACCTCCATCTTCTTCAATGCTTGCAGCTTAGCAATTTTTGCCTCCAAAGCAAGTACTTTATATTTCATTTCATCGGTCTTCGAAAATTGATCAACATCATCATACCATGTAAAGAAACCACAATATTTATCTCTCACCTTGTAAAATGGACAACCAAAGAATCTCTTCCCTCTGCTATGCGCCTTCTGTGATGTCCACATCGGACATTCATATCCACATTTACAGAATATTGGTGGTTTCTGAGATGACCATGAGTAACTTGTGTTGCTGCTTGCACTCGATTTCATCCTAATGAATCACAAATTAAAATCCCCAATTTTAATGTAAGAACCCTAATTCTCAATTGCTATATTTATATATACGACTGTATGTAATATTGAGGCTGACGTTAATAAAATAACATGTGATTATCATGTGACCTCATAGTGACACATATTTGCCAAGTAATTATCCACGTATAAATATTTTTTTATTTTACATTTTACACATAAGCAAAGACTAACGGCTGTTAGTCAATTATAAACGGAAGGACCTCTATCAGAAATTTTAAAAGTTAAAGTATCGTAATATTTTTTTTCATAGTTCAGGGACCTAAACCAAAAACAGCATAAAGTTTAAGGATGAAATAATTTATTTTCCCTAAGTTAAATAAGCGGTGATGAACATGCTCGCTTTATTAATAATTAAAATATGATATTGTTTTTCATGGAAGAGTTTTTGAGGTAATTGGAGCATATGAACACTTGTATGGACGAGTTCAATAAATGGCATGTTTGGCTATAACTTAAGAGGGTGATATATGCACATCCTTAATTGATGTTGCACATTCTATTACTATATTCTGTTCAAAATGTCCTTTACTTACTTATTTTTTACATACTATAATCATTTATTATATTATTTTAGTACTTTTCTAAAATCCCACCATAAACCATGCTCTAAATCTAAACGAACGGATAGTAATATTGCATATGCAATATACATTACTTGAATTCTGAAGATACGTTACAATAAAAAAATGTAAATAATTTGTGTAGAAGAGTATAGTAAGTTAATTTCTAATTTTATTGATATCTAGTACTCCCTCCGTCCCAAATCTTTTGTCCTGTTTGATTTTAAATGGTCAAATTGACCAAAATTTGACCAAATATTACATATATAATATATATATAAATTATGATAAAAATTATATCATTAGGATATACATCTAATATACTTTAATATGTATTTCTCAGATTTTGTAAATTATTAAAGAATGATACGTAAATGTTAGTCAAATTTTGGTAAATTTGACCACAAAAAGTCAAACAGGACAAAAGATTTGGGACAGAGGGAGTACATTTTCTTAATATGTTATTTTTTTTATCTTAAAACATATTAATTATATCTTTTTCTTTTGAAATAGATAAAATTTACTTTTAAATTATGGAGGCTATTATATTATTTTTGTTGATTAAAGTCACTAATTATGGTACTCTAATTTCAAATTGTATATTTTTATCTTACGTGGAAACTTGTCACAAGAAAATTAATTCGAAATGCATTGGTGATTTAAGATTATAAAAATGTTGACGCTTATATATTGTAGCGTATATTTTTTTTGTCATGACAATTTGATTTTGATTATAAAAAATAAATGTCGACAAAGAAGTATAGTTGAAATGTTAGTAAGGATATTTTAGTCTAAAATATTATAGGGTGTGCAACCATCAATTAAAGGTGTGCATATATCAGCATCCATAACTTTTTTTTTTTGACGAGCAAATAATTTTATTAATTTGCCAAATCGGCTAAAATACAAGCCTTAACTTCAATAGGAACAGACCTCCTATCGAACACTCGATCCGGAAAAGAATACGACTCCCTAGCTAAGACATGGGCAACCATATTAGCAGACCGTTTAATAAAAAACATATTTATGTTTAACTCAAGAGCCAACCTCCTGCACTCAGCATCCATAACTTATTTTAAGTAATAAATGGCCTCTTTGGTTATAACTTATTTTAAGTTTTTATGGATTTATTTTCGGGTAAAAATTTCATATTTTGATAAAAAAAAATTATGCAAGTATTTAATGTATGTTTGAGATTTCATAAGTTGCAAAAAAAGTTAACTTTTAAGAAAAAAGTTAGAAATCTTTAACTTTATTTTGAAATAAATTGACTTATTCTGAAAAATAAATTCCCCAAACACCCCAAAAATTTCATATCATGCCATTTAATTGAAAAATTCAAAAAACTAATTTCAGATTATGAAAAATCATGATCAGAGGATTGTTATGCCAAAAAGAAAAGGGTGATGTCCAAAATATTTTATTTCCAATTTTCATGGTTTTATCTATTTCATTTTAAAAAATCAATCCTAAATATTCCATAAATATAATATTTCATTTGTCGTAACACCTATTACGGTATTTCGTCTATCATCAACGCCTAATGCGGCACACAGTGTTCAGTATTAACACCTAATACAATAAACGGTATTCAGTATTGATACCTAATGCTGCACCCAATTTCCTGTATTAGATGATTTTTCTCAAAAACTTGTTGCGACATACGATATTCTATATTTATGTAACAATGATGGACCATCTTCCTTGGAAATGAGACATTTTGATAATTCTTTTTTTTTTATGAGCTAAAACCTAAAAGTTTAAAATGTGGTTTTGAATAATAACTTCTTTCGAAAAGAAATAATATTTAGATTAGTATATTTCGAAATAATTGTCTGTTTACCTTAACTTATTATAAGGACTTATTGACTTATTTTCGGGTAAAAATTTTATGTTTTGACAATTTTTTGATATACAAATATTTAATGTATGAGATTTAATAAGTTGCAAAAATAAGTTGAAAAATAAGTTGAAAAATTAGGAATCTTAACTTTCAAATTAAAATAAGTAACTTATTCTGGAAAATAAGTTATCCAAACATCCCATTATTTATTCCAACCACTAAAATTAAGAAGAGATACTTTGGTTGTGTTTAGTATTGCAAAAAAAATTTGTATTGATTATAATGCCAAGAAAAGCACAAAAAGATAAAGTTAATATTATAGTGATTCATTGTGGCTTTGACATAATAAGGAGAAAAATAAACATACAGATAGCTGAAAGAAATGCCAAGTGTTGAGGGAGATAGAAGCCACAAAATCTCCTAAAAATTGGTTTATGAGAGAGAGAGAGAGTGAGAGGAGGATCCGAATTCACAGCTTGCTCTGCTTTGAACAATGTCTATACCAACATTTACCAAAAGAAGAAAGAGAAAAACCAGAAAAATTCATCACACTCGACACAAGTTATGCAAATTCATCCTGCAAACAGATTCAAGATTTCAAGAAACCCTTCTCTAGCTTTTCCGATTATATCTTAGTCTTCATTGATCTCGTAAAATGGTACGTGGGCTCAACTTGAATTTTGCTCCAAATTTACTTTCTTGCTCTGTTTGTATATACAACATAGATGCATGCATGTAATTTTTTTAATTTCTTTTGTAATGGGCTGCAGTAACTTTGTTTCCACTAGTAATTAAATTTAATGGAAATTGGTTTTCTTTTGATTAATGCAAAAGTGGATACTTTGAACTACTTGATCAAGTACAAGCTTATTAATTTTGGAATTAGGTCACAAGAAATGTCTTAGTTTAACTTTTTGTTCTTTTTTCGCAAAATTACTGCAAACAGAGTGCAAAATTACTATATCAATGTATAGTGCTTGTTGTTCTCTCATAAGTGTGACTTCGTTTATGTTAAAAATCTGATAAGACCAAGTTCAGGGTATTACATGGTATCATAGTCATTAGGGCTGAGCATTCGGTTCGGTTAACCGAATACCGAACCGAAATAACCGAAATAATTCGGTTCGGTTAACCGAACCGAAATATTTCGGTTTTAATTCGGTTATGGTATTTTCAATAATTCGGTTATTCGGTTATTTCGGTTTTTTAACCGAAATAACCGAATTACCGAATTTACCGAAATATATAATAAAATATTTATATTAATATTAACTCCTCTTATTTCTTAATTCCTTTATCATTATTTTATATGTAAAATAATAATATTTATATTTTATATGTAAAATGAATTTTTTTTATATGTAAATTAATAATTTTTTATATGTAAAATAATAATATTTATATTTTATATGTAAAATAATAATTTTTTATATGTAAAATAATAATTTTTTATATGTAAAATAATAATATTTTTATTTTTATATTTAATATGAAAAATAAAATATATAAATATATATAATTCGGTATTTCGGTAAAATAACCGAAATAACCGAAATAAATATTTCGGTTCGGTAACCGAACCGAAATATTTCGGTTCGGTATTCGGTTCTAATATTTGGCCTTATTCGGTATTTCGGTTATTTCGGTATTCGGTAATTCGGTTCGGTTATAACCGAATAATCAGCCCTAATAGTCATTAGTTAAGTTTAATTGTACTTATAATGGAAGAGGGTACCTCTTTCTTAGTTTAACATATGGCATTAGCTTTCAAAATGCTCTAGTCATATACAAAAATGAGTTCCGCAATAAATCACGAAAAAAAATTCATAAAAGGTATCACTCGGTATATATATGCAATTGAGGATAGAGTTTGAGAAATTGTTTGGTAGTAATCCTTATTTATTCTGTCCATGAAGCCTTGCAATTTTAATTGTTCTATAGTTGCTGTGTGCTTTTTAGATAACTTTCTTTCTCTGATCACCTGAAATTGCATAACCGTAATATTATTCTTTTTCCCATAATCATGTTTTGAACTGCTGACTTCCGGGATTTCATTATTACGTACTTACAGCTAGAGACTGTATCGGGAAAAAAAAACAATACTTTGCCAGCTAAGAAAGCATAACATACAATGGCTGGAAATCAGAGTAGGGAAGAATGACTTTTACAGGAAGAGAGCAAACTGTCATGGTTCAGAACCCAGAAAAAAGTTTGACACATTTAACAGTGACAAACTAATCGATAAAGGATAAGGCAGTGCAATAGTTATGAACTGTGTTGGCATGGATCTTCACTAAAACTTACAAATAAGGGAACATGCAATGATGAATTTAAAATGCAGCTCTCTAAAAGTAGTTGGGTTTCTCTTGGTAATTTTTTCCCATGCAAGTGTTTGTGACAATATTAAGATAGTGCTCAGAAGTATGATACAAAACTAAATGACCACAAGATGAATTTGCAGGGACTCAAGTCTTAGCAAAAGAAATAAAAATTGTGTTGTTTTTTAGAAATTTTTTTTATTCACATTTATTTGCTCTGAGGTTTCTACTTTGTGTGCATTTTAGAATTGTGATGCAACAATCTTATATGTTTATGTATGAATAAATGCTACAGGGCACGGTGGTAAACATTATTGTTGGGACGCATGTTTGGGTTGAAGACCAAACAGAAGCATGGACTGATGGACAGGTAACAAAAATTAAAGGGGATCAAGCTGAGATTCTGGGCGCTAATGGGAAGCAGGTATTGTGCTCTAAATTAGATATGTTTCATCTTATTTTCATGGTCAATTAATGGTAAGTTTGTGTGTGCTTCAATGTTTTTCAAGAAATGTGAAACAATGAAATGATAAAACTATGTTTTTGATTAAAAATCGACTTGTGCTTTTATTCTGCATTGGCTGAGGCAATCTTTAATTATAACTGTTCTACATCTAAGACGGTGGATCTCTTTTCCTTATTTAGCTTCTTGATTATTTCTCTATTACCAATTTTAGGAGGATGGATCATGTTGTGAAGAGATAATTTTCACATGTTCCCCAATCTTTATTAAAGGTGTTCCTTATCAATTTAAAAAAAGAAGGTGTTTCATGTTACCTTCTACAACTTAAATTTAGAGGTAAAATGAATTTTTCAATAAGTAACTATTTTATCATGGTAGATACAACATTTCAACTTGCAAGGCCAAATATACTCAATTTATTAAATCTTCTGATCAATCCCCACAAAATCTGAGTTACACACTTATTGGAACTGGATTTTCTTTAAGTACTGTTCGTTTAGACTAATTGTTTTAAGGAGGTTGAAATTTTCAGAAGAAAAGTAATATAGATAAGGTAATATATTTTTGCACCAAAGATGGAACTTACAAACGATATTCCATCTTTTTTAATGTAGAGACCAATCCTAACTATTTAAAATGAACGCTCTTCCCTCTGTTTTAATACAGAAACCAATTCTAACTATTGAAACTGAATGCTTAATGTAAGATTCAATTTGATGTGTTCTCTAAGAAATTTTACTATTCTTGAATTGTGTAATTAGCACTTATGTATCATTTATCAAATTATATTTGATTGTAACTAAAATCAGTTGGAGATATATAAGAATTTGCTTGAAAATCAGTTATGTTGACTTTCAACTGTTAAAGAAGGACTTTTCTTATAGAATATTGTTTACAAATTAGTCAGCTTGTATCCAACATTCAACTTTAAAAAGGTTCTGTGCAATAACTCTCCAACTTTATCTATGTTTTACCATTTAACGATATTTACTTTAAGGCTGATTAGTAACAAGCTTAGATCATAATCACTGCTTGAAAGTCACGTGCTGGTCTAATAACAATATCTCCTCAATCTTAAGCTCGAAAGAGAATCACCACAATAACACCAGGTTCTGAATTTTAGTAAGCATTGTCAGGTGTAGTGACCAGAATTCTCGTTTTAGAAGGATTTTCAACTGAGAGTAAGGGACCTTTTAAATTTAACATGGACCACAACTTATACTTGATAAATATAGCGTCCTGCCCCGCTGATCTTGCTTTATTTTTTAGATTGTTGCCAAGTTATCAACACTATATCCAAAGGATATGGAAGCACCTGCTGGTGGTGTCGATGACATGACAAAACTCTCTTATTTGCATGAACCTGGAGTCCTGCAAAATCTGAGAATTAGATATCAACTCAATGAAATCTACGTAAGCCATTTAGCATTCAAACATATTAACATGGCTTGCACCCCAAGATTGCAGTTATGTATCTCTTGTTTTTTGATTATATGACAGACTTACACTGGAAATATTTTGATTGCAATTAATCCATTTCAAAGATTGCCTCATATCTACGACGCACATATGATGCAACAATACAAGGGAGCACCATTTGGAGAATTAAGCCCTCATGTATTTGCAGTTGCTGATGTCGCATACAGGTTATATGCATGTGAATACAGATAGTGGTACTCTGAGAAATTTATTATGTATTATCTCAATACTAATTAATAATTTGGTAACTGAAATAGGGCAATGATTAATGAGAAAAAAAGCAATTCTATTCTAGTCAGTGGTGAAAGCGGAGCGGGAAAAACTGAGACTACAAAAATGCTTATGCGCTATCTTGCCTATTTGGGTGGTCGGGTGGCTACCGAAGGACGTACAGTTGAACAACAAGTCCTGGAAGTATGATTCGATACTCTAAAGTCAAGTATATTTATTTTTCTTTTAAAACCTTAGCACTAATCGATCTTAATGCAGTCCAATCCGGTTCTTGAAGCATTTGGCAATGCTAAGACTGTCAGAAATAACAACTCCAGGTGCAACAT
This sequence comes from Saposhnikovia divaricata, assembly GCA_036435485.1. Taxonomy (NCBI): domain Eukaryota; kingdom Viridiplantae; phylum Streptophyta; class Magnoliopsida; order Apiales; family Apiaceae; genus Saposhnikovia; species Saposhnikovia divaricata. The sequence continues at coordinate 215,563,436 of CM071599.1, forward strand.
TAATTAGTTGTTGACATAAACATGTCTAGTTTCACATGTATTTCCACACGTTTCTCGCGAACTGAGTTATCTTATATTATAGACGAAATAGATAAGTAATGGTAAGAAGTAGTAGACCACACTTTCAATCTTGTGTATTTGTGGAAATTTCTATTTTAATCACTGTATCCTGCTGTTAATGTATGTCTTTCTTGCTTACTATTGTATTGTGTTGCAGCCGCTTTGGTAAATTTGTTGAGATCCAGTTTGATATATATGGTAGAATTTCTGGGGCAGCCATCAGGACTTATCTTTTGGAGAGATCCCGTGTTTGCCAAATTAGCGATCCTGAACGCAACTACCACTGCTTTTACCTTCTCTGTGCTGCACCACAGGAGGTTGATTCCTGCTTTGACTAGATTTTATATGTGTGGAAATTGATTAATATACTATTCTTATAAGCTGCGACCAATTTGTAGGAAATTGATAAATATAAGCTGGGACACCCCAAAACATTTCACTATCTCAATCAGTCCAAATGCTATGAGTTGGTTGGTGTAAGCGATGCCCGTGACTATCTAGCGACTAGGAGAGCAATGGATATTGTTGGTATAGGTGAAAAGGATCAGGTATGACTTTTGAATTCCTTTATTTCACTTGCTAAAACTTAATTATGAATTGAACTGTGAGGACTGTCATTTTCTCTGTTTCGCTCTATTTTCAGGAAGCAATTTTCAGGGTTATTGCTGCAATTCTTCATCTTGGTAACATTGAATTTGTCAAGGGAAAAGAAGTTGATTCATCAGTCCTTAAAGATGAAAAATCCAAATTTCATCTTAAAACGACTGCAGAACTTTTAATGTATGTGCAATGGTGAAATCACCTATGTTATTATCATCATCATCACCTTGAGATAAACACCATTTTATTTGTCCATTGCCCATAGACATGGTTACAATTACAATAGATTTTTTTTTATCTATATATTAGGTGTGAAGCTGCGGGATTAGAAGATGCATTGTGTAAACGAGTGATGATCACTCCTGAAGAAGTTATAACGCGAAGTCTTGATCCTCTTAGTGCAGCTGTTAGCAGGGATGGTTTAGCCAAGACACTATATTCTCGATTGTTTGACTGGTAACACCCTCTCTTAATTATTCACTAGTCACTAAATACTCTGCATTCCACTCAATAAAATTAGATTGTAAGCTCTTACTACACTGCGTACTACTTTTATTATCTAAAATAGGGTACGGTCATATGACTCTCGTTCTCTTTAGTATATAAGAATTTCATGACTTTTAGTATCGCCCTTTAGCATAACTCATGTTCTCATTGTTTTCTCTCTCAAACTTTTCCTGTACTTCATAATCTGATACTTTCTGATTTATCTTGATTGCATTGGGACACTACATCTTCTAATACACTCAGGTTGGTGGATAAGATTAATGACTCAATCGGACAAGATTCTTCATCATCGTCTTTGATAGGGGTGCTTGACATCTATGGGTTTGAAAGCTTCAAGAATAACAGGTCGGAAACTAAGACTTAGGATGAATATATGAATAATATGTAATACTTTGATGTATATAACTTATCCAGACAGATATGTTTTGGGTGTAATTATCTCTCATGTCTTTTATATGATTTTCAGCTTTGAACAGTTTTGCATTAACTTCACAAATGAGAAGCTGCAGCAACACTTTAACCAGGTAGCCTAACATTAGTTTGACAATGTATGTGATCGGTTGTTGCCATGATACTTAACCATCTCATGTGAACATACAGCACGTTTTCAAGATGGAGCAGGAAGAATATACAAAGGAGGCAATAGACTGGAGCTACATTGAGTTTGTTGATAACCAAGATGTTTTGGATCTCATTGAAAAGGTTATTTTGTTCTTAAATTTATTGCTTCTGATTAAAGAAATGACTGCTAGGTTGTTTAAGTAACCTTAGAGTGAGTCAGTATGATGAAAAACATTAAGTGCTGCCTAAAGGTATGAACTATTTCAGAGGATTTATTAGTTCCAAACTTCAATTTTTGTTTATCATATTAACCTATAAATATTTCATTCTTTAATCCATCAGTCATTTATTACCAACAGAAAGGAGTTAGAAATGTGCTTTCGCTGCACTCAATGAAGAGGGGGTTCTCCTTTTCATAGTTTATGATGATCAAAATCTCAAATGAAGTGCACAGCTGAAGATAGTTGATTACTTATCATGTGCGAACTTTACTTGTGATACTGAAATACTGGTCTTGAAAATATTATAATATCTGCTGAAGTTTTGATGGGAAAGCTATAAATTACGAATTGGTTGGTACCAAAGGGAGTAGTTGAGTTTAATGGTTTAAGTGATAACAGTCTCATATTCTAGAAGTTCCAGTAGAGAAGTCTTAAACTTTTATTGGTAATTGCTACACATTTCAAATAATTCATCACTGAAAATAAGTAAAAGTATCTTCATTTAAATTTCTAGTGACAAGGCGTTTCTGGTGTATTAAGAACAAGATCATTTTGAAAGAAGAGAAAGCCTCCCTCAAAGTGTTCCCTGGTTGTTCATATATAATGAAGAGCAATAATTGTTTTGTATTATGTTGTGTAATACAGCACAGGAGTATACTTGTTTTTTATTAAGTAATCAGATGATCATTCTCATAAGAAATGTTACTGTTTGTTACATTTTCCCCTTTACCTTTTCCCTGGCAGAAACCTGGAGGAATCATTGCTCTTCTTGATGAAGCCTGGTATAGTACCTCCATCCACTTCTGTCAATTCTATTGGGTTATCTATTTCAAAATGCGAACACAGGGTTTTAGTAATGCTATTGAGATCTTCTACTTGAGTTTTCCTGTCCATTTGAAATTTCAATTGTTCCCTTGCACATTTTGAATTCTGAGATTCTTGTGCTGAGTGTACTAATCAAAGCTCACTTGAATCCCATCTAATTTTTTTCTGCTTCCAGTATGTTCCCCAAGTCGACTCATGAAACATTTTCCACCAAGCTCTATTCAACTTTTAAAAACAACAAGCGCTTTGTCAAGCCAAAATTGTCACGCACGGATTTCTCAATTGTGCATTACGCTGGAGAGGTATGTTTTGTTGCCAAAACATTCTATATATCAGCTCTATAAGAATCTATTTAGCTTCATCAATATTTATTTTCAGGTACAATACCAGTCGGAGCAGTTTCTGGACAAAAATAAAGATTATGTGGTTCCTGAACATCAAGATCTCTTGAGTGCCTCCAAATGTTCTTTTGTAGAAGGGCTTTTCCCTCCAGAACCTGAAGAGAACACTAAATCTTCCAATAAGTCTGCCAAATTTTCTTCAATTGGTTCACGTTTTAAGGTATATATTACATCAAGGATTGTGCTAAAACAGTTTGGTAACTTTAAATTGGTATAACTAATTTGATATCTATAATTTTTACCTACATATCAATCTTCAAAAAAGAATACACACTGCATTCAGGAATTCAAAAAAAAAAAAAAAAAACAAGCATACCAGTTTTTTAGCTCATGTTTTTATTATTTAACTTTACAGCTACAACTGCATCAATTGATGGAAACATTAAATGCTACAGAGCCTCACTACATTAGATGTGTAAAGCCAAATAATCTTCTTAAACCTGGTGCATTTGAAAATGCAAATATCATGCAGCAATTGCGCTGTGGCGTAAGTACATTTTAGCTACCAGTTCTATTTTGCTATGCTCTGTGTGTGTGTGTGTGTTGTATTGCTAATTGTTGTCCTTTTAGGGTGTTTTAGAGGCAATAAGAATAAGTTGTGCCGGATATCCTACTCGTCGTCCTTTCTTTGAATTCATAAACAGATTTGGGATTCTTGCGCCTAAGTTCTTGGAAGGAAAGTAAGTGGATCAACCTAATTTGCAGTTGAAGGTCAAATGTTTGTACAGATTTTATCTTTAAACTAGTGGTCGAACCAATATATGATCATTCTGAAGTTTTCTGGAACTAATGTATTTGTTGCAGTTATGATGAAAAGGTTGCATGCAGAAACATCCTAGAGAAGAAGGGGCTCAAAGGCTTCCAGGTAATAACATTAGTTTATTCCTTCCCATAGGTTGTCATCCAGGCACTGAAAAAAACTTACACTCGGCACTAATGCTAATATAAAAGCACAAGAAATGCAGTAGCTACTTTAAACATTATTAAATTAGGTAGATTGCATGATTGTAGCACAGTTAGCTTATATACAAATAGATTGGTGTTGGGAAGGAACTAATCATTAATAAGTGAAAATTAACAAGTAAACTATAAATAGCTACATTTGTTAAATTTACTGAACATAAAATGGCTTTACAGATAGGTAAAACAAAGATATTTCTAAGAGCTGGTCAGATGGCTGAGTTAGATGCCCGAAGAGCAGAGGTACTTAGTGATGCAGCAAACAAAATACAAAGAAGATCAAGAACACATATTGCTCGGAAACATTTCTTAGCTTTGCGAGATGCTACCATATGCTTACAGTCATTTTGTAGAGGTGATGCATCTGAACTGTTTTACTGCTACATGTTAGATTTTTTTAAATTATAACTTCTGTAATATCAAGTATCAGCATATTATAAGGTATTTTATTGTGTATGCAAGTCCTATATATTGGTACTCGGACCATCTTATTGTTTTCCACCCGATGTTAGGTAAATTGGCTGGTAACCAATTTGAAGGGATGAAATTAAGGGCAGCTTCCACAAAAGTTCAGAAAACTATTCGTAAATATCAGAAGTGGAAAGCTTATACCAATCTCCGGGTCTCAGTGCTTGTTCTGCAAACAGGTTTACGTGCAATGGATGCTCGTAAAAAATTTAAATGCAAGAAGCAGGCTAAAGCTGCAACTGTGATTCAGGTACAAGGGTTCATGCAGTTGTGCAGTCTAAATATATATATACTTGTACTACTTCTTGTGAAAATTAAGTTCTAAGATCTGAAACAAGTAATTTGGCTACTTAGGCTCGGTGGCATTGTCATAAAGCTTCCTTGCGTTATAAACATCTCAAGAGGGGATTAATAATTGCCCAAGTCAGATGGAGGGGGCTACTTGCCAAAAGAGAGCTACGGAAGCTTAAAATGGTAGAGCATGTTGACTCTTCTGCATTCATGAAATAGGGACACATTCAAGATATAGCATATAACCTTACCAAAGTACAACTGACATTGTTTGTTGCATTCTTTAACAGTGTTACTGTTTAGAGCTACTGTTGATTGAAGATAGTTTCAGTATAATAGTTTTGCAAGGTCTTGAGTCCAAATTGTGTCCAACAGATCGTACTTACAAAGAATATATATATTTAGGCTCAGCTGGCATATGTTTTCCCGATGCTTAGTGTAGCTGCATTTGTGCATGCATATGCTTTATAATTTGATGTCTGAAATTTCAATTTAAAGACAATCATAACATCTATTATTGAGTCCATTGTCCAAGATAATAAGCTTATATATTGCACATCTTGATACCTTAAGCACAATATTCTAACCTCATATAAAACATCCTTATCAATCATGGGATGTGCATCTAACTCTGGTACATAATATCTTTGTGATATCATTTTTAAATTTCAAAAATGCTCTCACATCCATGATTTTAACTTCTATTTGAAGGCTGCAAGAGACACAGGTTTACTAAAAGAGGCAAAGGATAAGCTTGAAAAACAAATGGAGGAACTCACGTGGCGTCTTCAGCTGGAAAAACGTTTGAGGGTGAATTATCTGGCATTAAATTAGTTATATGTCGGTACAATCTTATAAAAAAAACCATGATTTGACATCAAATATGCTTACAACTTACAAGTAATTTATTTCATTATGCATACAGTTAGGATCTTTAGTCAATGCGTTGTTCCTGATAGTGGAGAATACACATACCTTGTTCCAGTCCTAATGCCAAAATGTGATATCATGTATGCAGACCGACTTGGAAGAAGCAAAAGCACAAGAAACAGCAAAGTGGCAGAAAACTGTTGAAACTTTGCGAAAGAAAGTTGATGAAACAAATGCATTGCTTGTCAAGGAAAAGGAAGCTGCTAGAAAGGCAATTGAAGAAGCTCCTCCTGTAATTAAGGAAAAAGAAGTTTTTGTTCAAGATACCAAGCAGATTGAATCTTTAACTGCAGAAGTCGACAATTTAAAGGTAACCCTGTATTCTTGAAAATTTTAAAAAAGTTTATCTTTACAGAAGATTACAGAACACAACTATTATGCTAAACGAATAGTATAGTTCTTTGTTGATAATTAGTTGGAATTTCAAACATTACTATTATGAAGATATATAAATTTGTTTACCGATAAATCCATTAGCTAGCCAATGTATTGAGTTCTGCTCGAAGTTTGTATGAAGGTTATGGCTTTCCAATCAGGTGCGAAATATGTTTGTGTGAATTGTCTCACAAGACCTGCTTAAGGTTTAATGGGAAGTGTTCATATAGCTGAACTTCTGCGAAAACATTTCTGGCAAAGGGCGTAAATAGAGCAGCTTTTGTATGACGGACTTGGAACTGTGAATTAAAATATTAATTGGTATATATCTTCTGTTATTATTAAGGAATAGATTCAGGTTGGAATTACTTGGGGAATACTACTAGTCCAATGGTTGTCTTGATTATCTGCACGGGCTGATTTATTTGTTGACCTAAGCACTGGTTCATTACTAAAGCCACTGTGCATAATGCAGTACACAGCTTCAACTTAATCCCAAGCATCATTTGTTACTCCTGGTTTATTTCTTGACTTTCACACTGTCATTTTATAATATTACTTAGTCCTCTTAAATTAAAACTTTTTCGCCAAATGAACAGTAATTTTATCTGCTTCCTCTGTCAGTTTAAAATATTATATGTGAAGGTTGGGGTTTCAGCCCACTGTTATATGGAAACCCACCCCCCCCCCTTTTCCAAAAATCATGGGTTCATACTCTCACTCCCTCTTCCCTTAGACATTCATATAATGTAATATAAATTATATGTGACAATTGACATGATTAATCTAATTACTCTGTGTATGTTCTTCTAATATTACGTACTAGTCAGGCTAATTTCATATTTATTTTTTGTTCTTCAGGCCTTATTGCGGTCAGAGAAGCAAAATTCTGAAGATTTAGGACTTAAGTATTCTGAATCTGAAGAACGCAGCGAAGAAAGGCGCAAATTATTAGAAGAAACAGAAAAGAAAGTTGATCAACTCCAGCAATCATTAAGAGGGTATTGTAGTATTTTAAATGATTTTTTAAACTTCATTTTAATAACATTCGGATCCAGAAATTCCAGTATACTGGCTTCTCTGTGATATCTGTTTCCATGCAATCAGGTATCATCCCCTTCCCCTCTCAACAATAATTATTTCTTTATGAAATGATGACCGACACAAACTTATAATTTGTCAGTCAAATCTTCTACACTGGAGAAAGCTTAGAAGAGTATATAGCGACTTAACTTGGCACATTAATGTCTCAAGATCAGGATTAAAATTTTACTCTGAATCAAGTAATAAACTAGTGGGGATGGCAAAATTAATATAAAATATCTCTGAATTGAGCTTAAATTACTTTGGAGACTAATAAATACTGGAATTGTAATGTAGAAACTTGGGACATATGAAAATCGGCTGATGTACAATGTCAGCCATGACGGTAACTTGTAACATTGATTCTTCTGGTCCCATTTCCCCAATTTGTATAGCAGATGAACCATAAAACATAGATCAAATGTAATAGACCAACAAAGTCAGCTAAAGTGGAGGGTAAACATGCAAGTTAGCTGACTCTTTGGTCATCTAGCTTATAAAAGTAAACTCTGTCTTAACCATTATTCTGGTATCAAGAAACAGATGTTAGGTCTGACGATTACTGATTTATTCATGACCAAAATTATCCCTTTATAACAGCATTCTCTAGAATTCCTATTTACCCCTGTTTCTAATTTCATATTAATTCTGCATTTCAACATACTCTTACTGTGGTCATTGGTATGCGTAACATGATTGCTGGCCAGTGCCAAATTTCCATCTTTTCATTTAAAGCATAAAGTTGATAGTTCGGTAACATACTTTCGTAAAAAGCTATCCAATGAAAAGGTTGTACTAAGTACGTACATCATCAAGATTAAGTAACTGTCAACAGTTGCACTTTTATATTGTTGGATAAGCTTATTATCATTCTCTGCAACCAGGTTAGAAGAGAAGCTAAACAATCTAGAGTCGGAGAATAAAGTTCTTCGTCAACAGGCTGTTTCCATTGCACCCAACAAATTCCTCTCTGGACGTTCAAAATCTATTCTTCAGGTATCCTTGGAATAAATTTCGAAATGTCAAAACGTTACTTTTTCAATCTATAAGAGATTTATTTAGGTGTTTCTGCTCTATATGTTTCTCAGAGGGGTAATGAAAGTGGTCAGATACATATGGATTCAAAGATTCCTTTGGTAACTCCACTTTCATCTCCATCGTCTTTTAGCATCTACATTATAGTGTACCTTCCATCTCTCTTGATTGTTTCCCACCTCAAAACGATTCAGGATATGCATAGCCCTTCAATGATGCATAGGGAAATGGATGACAAACCACAAAAGTCACTCAATGAGAAACAACAGGAGAATCAGGAGTTGCTTCTACAGTGTATTGCAAAACCATTGGGATTTGCAGGGAGTAGACCAGTTTCAGCCTGTTTAATTTACAAGTGCCTGGTGCAGTGGAGATCTTTCGAAGTTGAGCGGACTACTATTTTTGACCGTATCATCCAAACAATTGGTCACGCCATTGAGGTACTCAAAATGGTGAATGTTACTGATTTTATTTAAGCTCATCATCTTTGATTTAAAAAGTTTAGTTAACTTGCACTTGGCCATGTTGGCTTGAAGACACAGGAAAGCAATGATGTCTTGGCCTACTGGCTGTCCAATGCCTCAACCCTCTTGCTGCTCCTTCAACGCACATTAAAAGCAAGTGGCTCACCTGGATTGTCTCCATTGCGTCGTCGATCCTCATCGGCTGCTCTATTTGGGAGAATGACTTCAGTATGTCAGCTCATGATTAAACTATAATTCACTTGCGAGTTTCCATTGTTCTTTCAGCTCAGGTGTTTATTGATTTTTTTATTCACCAGAGTAGATACTTTGTGAATGGTACTGGTGGAGTAGATACTTTGCATCAAGTAGAAGCCAAGTATCCATCTTTGCTTTTCAAGCAACAACTCACAGCTTATGTCGAAAAAATCTATGGAATGATTAGAGACAATTTAAAGAAAGAGATATCTCCATTGCTTGGATTGTGTATTCAGGTAATTTTTTTAATATATTTTTTGACTACTCGTTCCTGTCTACTACAAACCCTTGAAATTTCCTGCCGCGATGGTTTTCTTTTATTTTTCTGGTATTGAGATGCTTGCTTGAAACATTTTCTGACATGACATAAGGCGCCAAGGACCTCCAGAGCAAGTTTGGTTAAGGGCTCGTCACGGTCGATTGCAACTTCTGCTGCCCAGATAGCTTTGATTGCTCACTGGCAAGGAATTGTGAAGAGCCTTGGGAATTTTTTGAGAACTCTGCAAGAAAATCATGTTAGCAGAACTTCTTCTTTTCCCTATTTTTATCTTGTTTATAATAAGTTACTTACCTCATTACCATTGATATTTTGCGTTTAACGGTAGCACTTCTAGTTTTATGTATTATATTATACTTGTGTTCCCACACACTTGCATCATTTGGGTCTTTCTTATTGTTTTTTCTTTTCTTTGTCGAATGATTGGTTCCTTCTTCTCTTTATCTTTTTTCAGGTACCCCCATTTTTAGTTCGCAAAGTATTTACACAAATATTTTCTTTCATCAACGTTCAACTTCTTAATAGGTTCTGACCCTCTGCAATCTGTACGTGCATCTTTCAATGTTATTAGAGAAGAGAATGTCTCATCTAAAACTTTTTATATTTTCTATTAATTCATTTTGCTGCAGCCTTCTGTTAAGAAGGGAATGTTGTTCATTTAGTAATGGTGAATATGTGAAAGCGGGATTGGCTGAATTGGAACATTGGTGTTTCAAGGCAACTGAGGAGGTATATTATAATTTTTACTTTATTTAGTGCCAGTTCATTTCACTAAATATAAAAATTTAATGCAGTACTCAGGTTCAGCTTGGGATGAGCTAAAACATATTAGACAGGCAATAGGATTTCTGGTAAGTCATATGTTCTCTACAAAATGTTGTTTGGTCGAAACTTGACCATAAGTTGAGATAATAGCCATATGGAATCTTTCTAATATTTTACTTTGATGCAGGTTGTGCATCAAAAGCCAAAGAAAACATTGGATGATATAAGCAGTAACTTGTGCCCAGTAATTAACCATCAGTAAATTGATGCAGATTAATTATTTCTAACTTCAGATCATTCTTAGATCTCAACCAGCATTTTGTTTTGTTCCACAGGTTCTCAGTATACAACAATTATATCGGATCAGTACAATGTACTGGGATGACAAGTATGGCTCGCAAAGTGTATCGCAAGAGGTAAGTTTTATAGTCTTCTATGATCCTTTTGCCTTTTTCTTTTACGATTTCAACTCTCTGTATCTGAAGTTATATTTGAGACAAAACAATTTTGTTATTCCACATGTATTGGTACTATACATACTGAAGCAATCTTTCAGGTAATATCCAGCATGAGGGTATTGATGACTGAAGATGCAAACAATGCAGTGAGCAACTCCTTTCTGTTGGATGATGATTCAAGGTTTTTATTTATATCCTTTTAATCTTAATATGCCTTCCCTTTATTTTACTTAGTTTCTGATCTAGAATCCTGTGCTATGAGCCAACCTGCATCTTCACACCTTTACATTGTCAAAACCAGTTCTCAGTTCTGATGCCACCTAATGATCCATCATGCAGCATTCCGTTCTCGGTAGATGAAATATCAAAGTCAATGGAAGATACAGAAATTGCGGACATTGAACCTCCAGCTTTTCTCCGCAACAATGCAAGCTTTAGTTTTCTACTTCCACGACCAGACTAAGCATTTGCCGGCAGATATATGAGTATATTCCCGTGTTAATCACATGTTTCACTTGATCTGTAGAATGGCAGTGTATACTTAGATCCAGCAGGAGTGTTTTGTCTGGCACTAAGATGTGTGGTAAATCATCTACCCTTTATTATATGGTGTTGTACAACTAGCTGTTCTCCCCCCCCCCCCCACCCCCCACCCCAAATATTAGGCTTGTAATGGGGACATTTTAGTTTTATTCATGTAACTATTAAGTTTCGGAATCAGAACATATATATGAGTGATAACTGTTTGTAAATTGGGAAAAAGTTGTCCAATATTAATGTGTACATTGCATTTGAGATTACACTTTGAAAATGTGCCTTGTGAGAAAGTTACTTTCATTAATCAACATATTTTATTTATAGTCAACAGTTACTTGCTATATCCTGACTCCTGTTAATAAGATCCGATTGGTTAAAAAAATTACATCTATAATTGCACTTTGAAAATGTGTCTCATGGGAAAGCTATTTTCACTAATCAACACATTTTATTTGTAATCAATATTTACTTGTTATCTCCGGCTAATAAGAGCAAGTCCAGGATTTGTAAAATGAGTCGAACCGAGTTCCGATTTTTACAATCTTGCACACATCTCATGATTAAGTGTAATTACAACATCAATTACAACATGAATTTTAAGGAAATACAGATTTATCAGTGTCAAACTCCAAACGACTGGAAACTAGTGCTAAACAATAGAGAAGTACAAGATGACTCGGTAGCACCAGAGTCCAAACAAACTAGGAAGGTGTCTGGGGAAGCCTGAACTTGTAAGTTGTGCAATCACCTAAACAAAATGGTAAATTAGAGAATCTACCATCAGCTCTTTTATTTGAATACCCAGGATACTTGTGCCGGTAAAAGGGCATTGTCTCATGTAATACCAGGCCTGTCTCCTGTGCTGTTTTCACCAAGTCCCATTTGTAGTAAGGATAGCCATTCTTGTGGGTGACATGAATTTCTCCTATATCCTTCTCTAATAGAGCCTTAGCGTTCCTCAGAAACCCTTTCACCAACTCTTTGTTCATTCTATAGCAAGCAATTACATGAGAATTGTTAGAAACCGTTTCACCCAAAACCTTAAGGTGTTGGGAAGGTTAGAAACCGTTTCAGCCAAAACCTTAAGGTGTTGGGGAAGACCCTTCCAAGGATCTTATACTCGTATATATTTAACAAGAATCAGCAAAATGCATGATCAGAAAAGCAACACAACTGTACAACAATGCTAACAAACAATCAACAAGGAATAAATTCATAGCAGTATTAATATGATCATTAAACAAAACTTACTTAATCTGGCGGGCATCAGCCTCAGGGAATCGGAAGCCAACGTGTGGGAAGTTATAAACAATACGATCAAACCTCTGAGTAGTGAGAAAATGATGATCCTTCATCTGAGTAGCATCTAGTCCTGAGAGTACCAGTCCTCCCATGTTTCCTAGCTCGCTAACATTCACAACTGCATCACTATACTTTTCCCACAGATCCCCTGTCCATTTAAGTCAGGAGAACAAATTAAACAGAGTGACTGATGACATAAACACACACATACATAGTAAAGAAAGATGTTACTAACAAAGAGAATCGAGTGAAGTGGCGACAATGTTGCGAGCAGAACCAAAAGATTTAGCCAAACAAAGTGAGAAAGAATAGTTTCCTTCTCCAACCAAGAGTATTCTCTGGGAAGAAGAGTAATGCTCTATCCAATTCTCTGTTTTTTCAAGGGAAAAATATCAAAGTCCTCATTTTCTACTTAACAATGTATCAATGTCATCATCAAAGAAATTCTTGACTCATTTAAGTCATTAACTACTTAAAAAAGTACACGCCGTCAGAGTCAATAATCCATTTAACGGTCAACGGCTAGCTTGCACACCTGGACTGTGACCTGGCTATGTTCCATTTAAATGGCTATCTCCTTTACTATCTATCTCAATATTCTTTATAGGTAAAGAATGAACTTCCTAGCACCTTCAAGGCTTACCGATTCCAACAGCACCGTTGGTCATGTGGTCCAGCTAATCTTTTCAAGAAAATGACAAGGGAAATCATGCTTTGCCCGGTAAAAATAGATTCGGTACAATCACACCAAAATTAGTAACTCCAAAACAAAAGCCTAAATGTCACAAGCAATTATAGTATACCATCAGAGGAAAACTACAGCTACCTTGTTTTGTTATGCAGCGGGTTTCTATCTGGAAGAAGATTCATCTCGTGTACGCCTTCTTCTTTGTTAGGAAGATAATCGCACACTGGGTTACCTTTTTCTTCTACTGTGTCGTAATTCCAGCATGCGTGTTGGTCCCAGAAGTCCATCTCCCCAAGGCATTGGCAATATACATCCCGGCGACCATCACCCTGCTGAACACTGGAGGCACTCCAAGGTAATACAAGTTCAAAAAATGGCATCTAATCTTTTTTTAAAATTAATGTCGTCCTAATTTCTAGAATTTATACTAATAGATATAAGCACACACGATATATTGACAAGCAGATCCCTGCACCTGCTCGTTTTCTGGATTCTGTTCGAAAATGTAATGTCCCTTCATCGTACCAAGGCTGCCATTATTGGACTCCTCGAAGCCAGCCGGGTTAATGAATGGATTGTAACCGAGAAACTAGGGAACACAATGAACCAAATCAATAAATCGAAAGTCCCGTTTTTCAGGTCCAGATTCCGATGTGGTGAAAGGTATTATTTAGTTACTGGTACTTTACAATTTTTTACCTGAAACAGAGCAAGCCAACTGCTTCTAGTCAGCAACCAACGTGGCATTCTAGTCAGCATTTAACGGACTTCTCGACAGAAAACGTTTAGTTTGACTACAAATGGCTTTGACTCTGACGGCGTGTACTTTTTTAAGTAGTTAGTGACTTAAGTGAGTCAAGAATTTCTTTGATGATGACATTGATACATTGTTAAGTAGAAAATGAGGACTTTGATATTTTTCCCGTTTTTTCAACTTGTTCATCAGCTTTAGTCAGTGACAATGCCTTTAACCAAACTGATAATTCTTCTTCATAATAATCCCCATCATCTTCTTTTTCTTCTGGATCAAGAGAACCAATAGTCTTCTCTTCTTCATAAACATGATCAAAATCTCCAACATCATCATCAGCCTCATAAACATAATCAAATCCTCCAACACAATCTTCATAAACATAACCAAAATCTCCAACATCATCTTCATAAGCATAACCAAAATCTCCAACATCATAAACATAACCAAAATCTCCAACATTATAGACATAATCATAATCTCCAACATAATCAAAATCTCCAACATCATCATCAAAAACTTCATAGTGTTGATCAGATAAACAAGAACCCCAACCCCAGTCCACTCCAAAATTATCCATCCCACACTAAAATGAAGAATTTGAATATGAAAAAGGCTAGTGTAGTGCTACTTTACTTTTTCTTATTTTTTTTTTTTTGGACAAAAGTGCTACTTTACTTTATTCCATATTCTCTACACTTTCCGCAAATCAAGGGTGTTGTTATATGCAGTATAATTTTACTCTATGCAGGTACGAGTAATTACCTTAAACAGCCTCAAGCATTAAACATGAAGTATTAAATAATTAACACTTTATTAATATAGTTGACTACTTGTAACTAGGGGTGAGTAAAAAATGGAATTGAAACAAAAAATGAATCGAAAAAATCAAAACTGAAACCGAACTGGAAGTTGCGATTTTTAATTTTTAAAAACCGAGACTTTTGATTCCGGTTATAGATTCAAACCGGACCATATGGCACGAAAAAAAATCCGAAACCGAACAAATTTTTTATATAAATAAATAAATATTTATACTTTTTATAAATATTTCAAATTAAGCACATTCACATATATAATACATGAGTAAAGACAGAACTCTGACCCATGTTAATTATAGATCCCTTTGTTAACTAAACAATTGCCTTAACCTTAGTTCTGTTATGCACTAGTTCAGCATTTGATTTTTGTTTCATTTATTTAGCTTGTTCATTTATTATTTTATCTTTATAATCGATTAATTTAGCGAGTTTTGAGTTTAACATATGTACCAGTAGTTCAAAATATGCATTTGCTTTGTTTAAAAACCGAACCGATATGCACTTGCCTAAGATTTATTATTTTATTCGGTTTTATAATCGAAATCGAAGCGATACAAATTGAACCGGGATTTTTAAAATAGAAACCGATCCGATGGTTCGATTGCGGTTACGGTTTTCGATTTTTAAAACCGAGAACTTCCAGTTTAGATTCCGGTTTTATCCAAAAACCGAACCGAATCGGAATTTGCTCTCCCCTACTTATAACAATGCTATATACGATTAAAAATATATGTAAATATTATATTATATTAGTTGCAATATTTTAAAAGCAAGTAACAATATATGTACTAGTCAATTTTATTTAAAAAATTATTTTAAATATGAATAGTAATAAATTTACAATTTTTAATCTTAAATATTATAAATTGAATAACTGTTCACTTGCACAAAAATTAAGAACTTGTTGGCACAGAAAAAGAAAATAAGGGAGTGTTAAAAATGTAATCTCTCGCTACTGCATAAAGCAAATCGTAACTGCATTTAGCAATGGGATTCATGTGCATTTAGAAAGAAAATATGTTTTTCTTTTAATTTTTTTGGAAAAGAAATTATTTTATAAAATAAGAAAAAATATGATTCGAACCAAAACTGGTTCGAAAGAGAATAATTCTTTGCCACGGGCCAAAATGGGTGAAGGACATATATGACCGGTTTTTTAAACACCGGTGACAAAAATAATCATATTCTAATTGTTGAGCAGAAATAACCGATGAAATACGCATTTGGATTATGGTATTAGATGATACGCAATTGGTAAAAGAGTATTACAAAAAAAAAATTACTGGAGTTACATAAATGAGACTAGAGTATTCTTTGATTGAATACCACAGTCCCACATGCGCAACACATACATATACTATACTGTCACGTGCGTAACACCTGTTTTGGATAGGCAAGAATTCTTGTTCGTTATTTAGTTCCAATATTTTTTGTTCTCCTCCAAGTTGTGTGTTGGAGACACTATTGTAAAACTTCTTTTATCTAATGGAATATCCTCTTTTGTAAAAAAAAAAAAATCCAAATCATTTTGCTATATGATTCAACTTCTTGAATGCAAAGGTCATTTGCAAACTTTGCATTTAATTGAGAACCTTTGTTTGAAGAAGTTTTTAGTGTACAACTAACCTTACATCAAAATTAATTTATACAATTTAAACAAATCTACAACAAATTTAAGGAAGCAAATTGGCTGAGTGTCTCCTAGGTTTGGAGTGAATGATATTTCTGCTTCTTGATTATTTTTCTTTTTTATTCTAAAACTAGTTAACAAAGCCGCGCTACGCGCGGCACGAAAACATTTTTAAAAATTGTACTCGTAAAATTATTATTTGTTAAATTTTATTAATTGAAAATTAATATAATAAATTAAAAATTGTATGAAATGTAATTAAATTTGAATGTTTAAAAATTAAAGAGAAAAGAATTAGGTGAAAAAACACTCTTGAATATTAATAATTATAATTTCGAAAATATTGACAACACCTATTGTGTCGCATAAAAAAATATTTTTGAAATCCAATATTGACAGACATTTGCAAAGTTTGACATTGAATAAGTAAAAATAACATTTATGAATTTTTTCTATTGTCGATGACAATTAGAAAGATATGATTGCTAAATTTGTTAGTAAATTTGATTGTATGATGAAAAGAAGTAGAATGTAAATGTGATGAGAGCTGTGACTTCACTTGTTGATATATTTGGTTTTATGACTAAAAAAGCAGAATTCAAATGCATATTGTAAGTCATGCTTCATATTTTTTGGAGTGATCCGACACCCATATCTCTACATTAAATTAATTTTTCTGAGCATTTTATAAGAACTTTTTTGTTTGTAATATTAAAATTAAATTCATGGACGCACGTTAAAAATGATACTCACACATATTCTAATTCTCTTTTATTAAATTTTATAATAAATATGTACATATAATTGTTTTTAAAGCCGATGCCTATTTTATAACACCCTTACTCAATGATTAGAAAGTGAGAATTTGTTTAAAATAGCAAAAATCAACTCCTTTAAGACCACTTACTTTTTCCCGTACCAAACTACAATGTCAACATAATTCCTATAATAAAAATTTGTAAATATTAAATATAACTAATTAACGTTCTTAAACACTGTCTCACGTCTCATAACATTCATGCATGATTAATTGATTAGTAATATTATAAGAATGTGTTTAGTTAGAATATTAATTTTTCCAACACAAAATAATCAAACAACGAATAGGTATTTTTTATTGATTTAATCAATGAAAAAAAAGGGTCTACTTGATTCAATTTAATCGAGTTGGTCACACCCCGTGTGTAATTTGTTCATGCATAAAAGTAAATTCTATGATATTACTTTTATTTAAATTGTAAATGTTAATCGAAAAATATTTATACTTATGCATCTTATCATGATTCTCACGATCATTGCTTACATATTTATTGAAAAGTTAAAATCATATATTAATTTTTGCCAAAAAAATTGTAATGATTTTGAATAAGGAATAGAAATGACACGATAAAAATAATTTTATTTTATTTTTTTATCTTAAAATAATTGTACTTTTATATAAATCATTAATATTGTTAAACTTTTATATTAAATATGAAATAAAGTGTATTTAACATATATTTAATAGGTATAATTAATGATTAATTAAATGCAAGAAAATTGTTTTAATAAAAAAATCAAAAATGTGAGAATTCAAGAAAAGTATTTTGAAGCTTCTGAGTGCAAGCCTCTCCGCTCTCCTGCTATTATAATACTAGGTAACAAAGTCGCGCTACGCGCGGCACGAAAATATTTTTAAAAATTATATATATGATATTACTGTTCGTTGAGTTTTATTATTTGAAAGTTGATATGATGAATTGAAACTTGTGTAAAAATGTAATTAAATTTAAATGTTTAAGAATTATATAGAAAATAATTAGCAGAAAAAAAACATGTTTCAGTTAAACTTTTAATAATTAATAATAATATTTTCGAAGATATTGACAATACCTATTTTGTTACATAAAAAAATATTTTTGAAATCCAATATTGATAAACACTTGTAAAGTTGGCATTATGAGGGACGTGATTGCTTAGTTTGTTGATAAATTTGTTTGTATGATGAAAAAAAGATGCAGATAAGAGGTGTGGTTGACTTAATTTACCGGTAAATTTGGTTGTATAACAAACAAAATAGAATTCAAATGCATTATGTAAGTCATGCTTCATATTTTTTTGAGCATTTATAAAAACTTTTTTGTATATAATATTAAATTTAAATTCATGGATATATGTTCAAAATAGTACTCACATATTATAATACTCTTATATTAAATCTTATAATAAATATGTACATGTAATTATTTTCTTTCTCCAGTAAAAATGAATTTAAAAATCATTGAAATCTGCATAAACACTAAGTCGTTTAAAATTAATTATATAACCAAAATGAACATCCTCTAACATATTATCAGCTTCATCAACTCCACAATGGCTTCTTACTTTTTTTTTTATACCAAATAACAATGTCAATATAATTTTTACAAAAAAATTTATAAATATTAAATATAATTAATTAACGTTCTTAAATGCCGATGCCCGTCTCAAAACATACATGCATGATTAATTGATTAGTAATAGTATAAGAATTTATTTAATTAGAATATTAATTTATTTCAACGCAATATATTGAAACAACAAATGTATAACTTTTTTATTGATTTAATCAGTATAAAAAGGGTTGGATTGGTTTAAATTAATTGAGTTGATCACACCATGTGTTATTTTATTCATGTGCAAAAGTAAATTATAAAATATTACTTGCATTAAAATTTTGGATGTTAATCGGAAAATATCTATACTTACGTATATTATCAGGCTCGGACACGGTCACTAATTACGAATTTATCGAAAAATTAAAATCATTTACTTATTGTCGTCAAAAAAAATTACGGTGATTTTTAATAATGATTAGAAATGGAAGATATAAATTAATTTTATTTTATCGTTTTACATTGAAATAATTGTACTTTAATATAAATAATTAAAATTTATATTAATATTATAATTTTAATGTTCTAATAAAGATTGCTAATATTTTATATAAGCTATAAAATAAAATGAATTTTATATAAGTTTAATATGTACACTTAATGACTAATTAAAATGCTATTAAATGCAATGAAATTATTTTAGTAAAAAAATAAAAATATGAAAAATCAAGAAAAAAAATTTGAGGCTTCTGAGTGAAATCTCTCTGATCTCCTGCTATTATAATATATATAGATAAGTGTTACTAATACGTAAGGGTTGATAGCCATTTTTTTCCAGCTTGTTAAAGAGATGGAACATGAAGTATCTACAAAGCATGGACAGCACCGAAAGAAAAACGATCTTCCATCAAACTCAGTCTGATGCAATAACTGGCTTCATCAGAGGCCATGATGTACATCTCATTGCAGACGTTTGTAGGGGTTCCATTTGCACCATTTGGACTCGTAGACATGTACAATGCTGGTGGAGGGAGCTATCGAAGGGCTTAGATATGAAGTGAAGAAAGATGGTCAATTGTCTGGAGAGAGGGTTGAGAACCTCACAGAAACAGTTTAGTTTCATTGGAAGTGAAAGGTTGTGGCAGGTTTGGTGCTTACTCGACCTCCAAGCTGAGAAGGCACACCGCGCCATTGGATCGATGATGCAGCTTCAGGGTTAGTTATATTCAGTATGGATCATATGCCCAAGGCGAACCAGAAAGTTCAAACTGTCAACATCTATTTATGACTCCCTGCTTAGAGTTATGCCAAGATTGATGTTAGTGTTCTGGGGATTATTGATGTTCCTCCTCGAGTCAAGGCTACCAATCTTTCAGAAAAACTGTTTACAAATTTTACCAAACAAATTCCTACCTGTATGCAACAGCATTACCAAACGATATTTACATCACACTAGGGTAGTAGACCAAAAAAGATCGAATCAAGGCTACCGAGGCTATCGATGATACCTGAATGAAAGGAAAAAAGATGTATAACAGCATAACAGGGCAGAGAGCAGCAGGGCAAAAAATAAACAAAGAGCGTCCCCCAATAAACAAACAATAAACTTAACAAAATAAGAGTGCATCAGGATCAATCCATCTAATGTGTGCATCAGGATCAATCCATCTAAGAGTGCATCAGGATCGATTTTGATTTACTAGTTTATCTTCTTGAAAGAAGTAATCGTTTTACACTATAATTTACAAATTTCAGAAAACAAACAAAACTTGCCAAAAAATATCCTAGGTCAAACAATAGCCTACTTGAAACACTAGGCAACACATGATCAAATCAGACAACTTCTTCTCCAAAGATCGAACCTAAGGCTACCGAGGCTTCTGCTTTCTAATTCTTCGATTTTGATTTACTAGTTGATTTTCTTGAAAGAAGTAATCTTTTTACAGTACAATTTACAAATTTAAAGAAAAACAAAACTTGCCAACAAAAATCTTACGTCAAACAATAGTTTACATGGTCTAATCAAACAAGTGGGACATGATATGAGGCATGGATGAATAATAGAAAAGAGACGATAAATAAATAACAGAGCAGAAGATTAAACAAAGCACATCATCCCCACCATATATACCAAACAATAAACTTAACAACATAAAGAGTACTACATTAGGCTACACCCGAATTGATACAAAGCATAAACAACTAGTCAATTCTGCTGAACTAGACTATTTATTCAATTCTGCATAACTTGACAACATAAGATTACTACATTCGGCTCCACCAGAATCGATACAAAGCATAAACAACTAGTCAATTCTGCTTTACTTGACTAATTCTTCAATTTTCATCGGAGGTAACACTATTATTTTTTTTTTTAATCCTCGTCCCTGACCAGATGATTGTTCCGAATACCCCAAGATGTAAAATTTCATCCATCCATGGACTGGTTTCAGCAAACTAAAACACAAGAAGTCCGGTTAGATAGATCAAATAAAACTAACAGAGAACACACCTACCAATCCATGTAATATGTGTGTGTGGGAATAGAGAAAGATTACCTTCTTTGCATCGGTCGCAAATCGGCGAACAATTGGCACGGTCTCCTTCAATATCAAATCAGAGGATTCAAAAACATCAGATCAGAGAACTTGTAAAAGAACATAAATAAAAAATAAAATAACATAAATATACAGAAAAAAAAGGGGATTACAGAGAACACATCTACCAGTCCATCATCTATTATGTGTGTGTGTGTTTGTGTGTGTGAGAGAGAGAGATGTCGAGAGAGGGGGAGAGATCGAGAGAGAGGGGGGGAGAGAGGGGGGGAGAGAGAGAAAGATTACCTTCCTTGCATCGGTAGCAAATCGGCGAACAATTGGCACAGTCTCCTTCAAGATCATACCGGAAGCTCTCAAAAATCCCATCATCCTTTTGCTTTGATTGGTCTCAAATATTGTATGACTTATCTATTTCTAAACCAATGGCTGCTGCCTTCTCATATATATATATATATATATATATATACAAGAGTTATAATCGAGTTAGGGTTAGAAAATATTACTAGCATCCATACATGTCCCCAACCACACAAGCCACACAGGCCCAATTCCCAAACATATGTCTTCCTTTTCACATTCAAGCCCAATTCTCTCGCCGACCTGTTTTTGCTGCTTTTATTTTTTCCCATTTCTAGCCTCTTAAAGTCTTATCTATACTATTATATCTTAAAACCGATATATTAAAAAAAAATCGGTTTGAATTTTCTTACGATTATCCTAATTGATAAATAAAAAATAATAGAATTAATGTCAAGTATATTTTTTGATTAAAATATGTTTTTTTAACCTAAAAATTTATCTTTTATAAACTTTTTTTTTTGCCAGAATTTTATAAACATTTAAAAATAGGTAGAGATAGAGATATATAGAAAGATAGAAAGATGAAGAGAGAGAGAGAGAGAGAGAGAGAGAGAGAGAATTATATTATATCCTATATATAATAGGTGTAAGGTAGTTTAGATGGTTGGTTTGGTTGTCAGGACTAAAACAGTAAATTCGAATCCTAACTAATTAAAATTACTTAAAAAACTATATATAAATTAAAAAAACTAGAAAAAGACCTAGAACAAGATAGAAGTAGCATAAATCCTACAAAATAATTAAAAAACAACACATCATTTTTTCTAACCATGTAAATGTTAAATTTTCCTTCATTAGAAAATGAAAAGCAAAATACCAAAGTAGCAAAATAACTCAATTAAAAAAAAACTACACATAAAGAAAAGAAAAAAAACGCTAGGACAAATCATAAACCAAACAAAATAATTAAAAAAATAACACATCTTTTTTTCCAAACATATAAATGTTAAATTTTCCATCTTTAGAAAAAGAAAACAAAATAGCAAAATACTTCAATTTAAGAAATACCTCTTTTACAAAATAGGAGTTGGCATTTAATCACAAAAAATGTCTTTAAATAGAAAATAAATGCTAAACTAAGACTTTAAAAAATGTTAAAAAAATATTTGATGATTGCAAATGACATCAGAATTCACCAAAATATATTCTACAAAATAAACAATAATTTTGAATAAATAGAAAATTTTAATACAAATTTTTTTAATTATATCATTTTTATTATAAACTAAAGATAATGATAATATTGAAAGATAGCAAAATGAATCCAACTAAACCGTATGGCTAGAAATAGAGAAAGTAAATCTATTAGAAATAGAGAAAGTAAATCTATTACTTGTTGTTGGTGTGTTTTGAAATGAAATACAATAGGCCTATTTATAGATTTTAGAAAATCATTATGCTGTACTATTCTAACAACCCCCGTTGGCCCCACCAGCCACTATTTGAATAGTATCCGCCATTTGCACAGTAACCGCCATTTGCACAGTACAGATTTGACAATCAATTCTTGTTCATATTATAATACCCCCTGATTGTCAAATGTGAGTTATTACAAAGATTGACTGCCTCATTAAAACCTTTCAAGGAAAAACCTAGTGGGATAAAAACCTTGACGAAGGAAAAAGAGTACAGTCTCCCCCTGAATAAAACGTCTCACAGTTTGACATCTTGATGTATCAAGTTCCTCAATCTTCGCATACCAATATTATTTCGCAGCTTTTCAAATGTTGAAGTAGGAAGAGACTTTGTGAATAAATCTGTCAGATTATCACATGAGCGAACTTGTTGTACATCAATGTCACCCTTCTCTTGTAGTTCATGAGTGTAAAATAATTTTGGTAAGATATGTTTTGTTCGATCCCCTTTGATATAGCCTTCCTTGAGTTGTTTAATACAAGCTGAGTTATCTTCAAACATAACTGTAGCACTGTTTGAGATACTTGATAAACCACAAATATATTGAATGACAGATCGTAACCAAATACATTCTCTGCTTGCTTCGTGGATTGCAAGTAACTCTGCGTGATTAGATGAAGTTGCCGCCATAGTCTGTTTTGTAAACTTCCAAGAAATAGCGGTGCCACAATATGTGAATAAATAACCTGTTTGAGATCGTCCAAAATGAGGGTCTGACATGTACCCCGCATCCGCATATCCAATCAGTTGCGATTTTGAACTATTTGGGAAGATAGCCCAAGATCAATTGTTCCTCGAAGATATCTGAATATATGTTTGATCTCATCCCAATGCCTTTTAGTTGGATAAGAACTGAATCTCGCTAACAGGTTCATAGCAAATGCAATATCAGGCCGTGTGTTATTTGCAAGATACATAAGAGCTCCAATTGCACTAAGATATGGAACTTCAGGCCCAAGTGCATCTTCTTCTTCTTTTCTAGGACCCAATGGATATTTCTCAACTTCTAACGATCGAACAATCATCGGTGTAGTTAGTGGATGAGCTTTGTCCATGTAGAATCGATCAAGAACCTTTTCTGTGTAGGTTGACTGATGAATAAATATGCCTGGAGATAAGTGCTCCACCTGTATACCTAAACAAAATCTTGTCTTTCCAAGATCTTTCATTTCAAACTCATTTTTCAAATAGTTAGCACCTTTAGTAATATTTTCAGAAGTACCTACAATATTCAAATCATCGACATAGACAGCAATAATAACAAAACCAGTTTGTGACCTTTTAATAAACACACATGGACACACTTGATTATTTATATATCCATCATTCAATAAATATTCACTAAGCCTGTTGTACCACATACGACCAGATTATTTTAAACCATATAAGGATCGTTGTAGTTTAACTGAGTATAAATGTCGAGGCTTAGTTTCCTCTAACTTTAACCTTTTAGGGATTTTCATATAAATATCACTGTCAAGTGATCCATAAAGGTAGGCTGTCACAACGTCCAGAAGACGTGTTTCCAATCGTTCCAAACAAACCATACCTATTGTTGGTTCGAAAACTAACTGCGCAAGTGTACGCGGTCACAAGTAATATAATAAATTCGTTCCCACAGAGACTTGGTGTTTGTTTAGAAATAATATTTAAGCAACGACGTATAATTAAACAACAAACTGCTTGAATAAATATCAAAAGGGGGTATTTTTGTATTTTTCTAATTGATTAATTAAATTATTAATATTAAATAATTCGAACTAATTAATTTAATTAAATGAAAATTTATATGTGAGAAAAACATGGGATTCTAATTTCATTATTTATTTCATTTAGAATTGATGCCTTAATTTCAAAGTAATTTTGATAATTTACGAAAGCTAGTCGGGAACACGAAAATAACATAAGCGCCTTTCAGTCTTAACTTATATCAAACCACACAAACATCCACTTAAAAAGATAGAAGTCGCGAGGACACCTTTTATGTTTAGACCCTATATGTCTATAAGATTTGAAAACATAATTGGTTTACGAATAAATTCCTTTATTATGACTACATAGGGTGATGTGAAAAAAATCTTATCACTTATCGTAAATGTACATGACAATTACGAACCTATGCTAACATGACAAATTCTAAATTCCTAAATCCACTTTCGCATTCATTAGGAATTAATAATTTAGACGTTAGCTACGCATCTAATAAATTAAGCGCAACCACATTAGGCAATCTGAATTTTTATCATAATACAAATTATTAAGGATCGAATTACTAAATTACGTAAATAAATCCATTAGAATCCCATGACGGCGATTAGTTCATAATTAAACGAATCGTCATCATGGGATTAATTGAAATCATAATACTAATAATATTAATAATAATAATAATAATAATAATAATAATAATAATAATAATAATAATAATAATAATAATAATAATAATAATAATAACAACAACAATAATAAAACTAAATTAAAAATTACGATAAATTAAATATGAAAATTATAAGAGTTAGAAGGTAGAACCGAAATAGCTTCCAATGAATGAAAAGAACACTCCGAATATTCCCCGAAATTTCTTCAGCCGAAATAACAATTATACTAAATTTGCAAAAATTAAAGTGTATAAAAACAAAACTTAAAATTACAAAGAAGCTAGAGAGAATACAAGAGAGAAATGTTTTTCTCCAAGAAATGGTGTGTTTACAAGCTTGAGAACTAGGCTATTTATAGCAAAAATTTAGCACGCTACATCAATAAAATATAAATGAAAAGAATTAAAAAGAAATAAAAAAAATAAATACAAACGCACATTCTAATAACAGCCGAAAGCAACATAAACAAATTGAATGGCACTTTGGAAATGGCGGGCGGCTGTAAACAAATCACGGCTGCTTTAACTTTTGAACGGGTTCCGTAAAAATGCTTTTTAATCTGCACGGCTTATAATCTTTAATTAATAAATATTTAATTTAATTCAAAAATTATAAAAATAAATTTATAATATTATTAGATATTTATAAATATAATTTTCTAATTAAATAAAATATTTATTAATATAAATAAATCCTTAAGTCCTAAGCTGCGGTCAATTGAGGATCTGGAACCGGAATTCTTTTGCTTAACAAAAAATATATCAATTCCAACCGGGATTTTCTCTTTAAGAATATATCACTTCCCATTTTTTTGTGATAATTCTATTTTCTTATTGCTCGTCCAAGTGCAAATTACGGTCTATTGAGGATCTAAAACCGGACTCCTTTTGCTTAACAAAAAATATATCAATTCCAACCGGGGTTTTCTCTTTAAGAATATATCACTTCCCATCTTTTTGTGATAATTATATTTTCTTATTGCTCGTCCAGGTGCAAATTACGGCCTGCTGAGGATCTGAAACTGGATTCCTTTTGCGAAACGAAAAATATATCAATTCCAACCGGGATTTCTGCTTTAAGAATATATCACTCAGAATTTCTTTATGATAATTCTTTTGGCAACTCTTAATTCCGAATTGGTGCAAAATTTCACCATTTTTAGCCTTTTATCGCCACGATACCTAAAGTTGCGAGTTCTGCACAACAAATGCTGAAACACAACAAAAATGAATTAAAAGACACAACATACTTAAGGATAAACCACCAATCTAGGCCAAAATAGTGCATAATAAGTGGATATAAAATCCACTTATCACACCCCAAAACTTAAACTGATGTTTGTCCTCAAGCGAAAACAGACTCGACTACCTCTAAATGCATGAATGCAACTGAATCAAAGATCCCATAAGCAAAGCAGTAACCAACTTAGTAGAGTGTCTCAGAGAATGTGATAACTCCAAATAGAGATCGACTAAATATCAGCATATTAACATTTATAAGTACAGAAACGTTCGTGTGTGCAATGCTCATCATAATTACTCCTAGCGCTAGATCAAAACCATACCTATTCTTCGCAAGACAATCACAAGTTTATAAATAGAATGAACGCTAGACACTTCATAACTTAGAAACACCTCCATCATCATTTGAGTTTAGACAGGAATTCATGCTTTAATACTAACAACTAAGACGTATAATACTATACACAACACACATGCTTATTTGACCGTGCAATGGATGAGACCCCAAAAAGGCTTATGCAATAATACCCATGTAGCGAGCGTTAGGTTAGTGAATCTCAGACCGGAAAAGTCTTAGGTCACTAGGCTTGAGTCCCCTAGAACTTAATTGCTCGAGTATTAAAGAGCTCATCCTGGCCAATTCTGCATACTCACACTATCATAACACTTTTTTTTCTCAATTTTTTTATATATATATATTTTATATATATATATATATATATATATATATATATATATATATATATATATATATATATATATATATATATATTTTATATGCAATCTGAAATGAGAATTCTCAATTCCAACCCTAGACTACTCATATAAATATGAGCTGGCTACTAGCCAATTGACACCTATCCATTATTAACAATTACACACAAACTAGCATGAACCCTGGTTTCCCCCAAACTTATATTTAGTGATTCTACGCTATCAAGGGAATAAAGAATATTCCAAATATAATCAGGTGATTAAATTTCAACAACCAAACAAGCATGACCTTAACCTAGCCCAAAAGCAACCGATGAGTTGTGTAAGATTGTGTTTCTGTAACATGCACGTCAATTCATAAGTATTCAAATCAGCCCTCTATCTATCATTATCACACTCAACTTCATCATTGACTACTAAACGGAACCACCAAGCGCTACGGGATCACAGAAAATATGATATGCAACTAATTATGTTTTTTTTTGGAGAATATGAATTATATGAAATTAAACTAGCATGGTTTATTATGAACTACATGAATGAGTATGACTCGATTAATCAATTATCCTAAATCACCCCCAAACTTAAAATATTCAATGTCCTCATTGAAGGTATAGATAAAGGATAAAAGAGAACTCCCCTAACTGTCGGCATCGTCGCCCTCTTCGGGTGGTGAATCAGGCGGTGGAAATGAGCTCCAAACTGAGGCTAATCCTGCAACTCGCCAATGGCCTGCAAACTGAACAAAATCACACAAAATCAAACCACACATAAAAACACCAAACCTATGGGTTGCCTCCCATGAAGCGCTATCGTTAACGTCATTTAGTCGGACGTTCCTTCTGTAACTCGATCATGCTGGGGCAAGAAAAGCGGTGAATTCATCACGGTTCGCCGTACCCCCATGATAATGCTTAAGCCTCTGCCCATTCACCTTAAAAGACTGATCAGGTGACTTATCAAAAATTTCCACTGCACCATGTGAAAACACTGTTTTAACCGTGAACGGACCTGACCACCTTGACTTGAGCTTTCCAGGAAAAAGTCTTAGCCGAGAGTTGAAAAGTAGAACCATTTGACCCGGTACAAATGTCTTATGTACCAACCTTCTATCATGCCATCTCTTGACCTTTTCCTTGTACAGCTTGTTATTCTCATAAGCCTGTAGACGAAGCTCATCAAGCTCATTCAGTTGAAGCATCCTCTTTTCTCCAGCAACTTTCATGTCGAAGTTCAATTTCTTCAAAGCCCAGTATGCCTTGTGCTCAAGCTCGGCAGGCAAATGACAAGCCTTACCATACACCAACTGAAAAGGAGACATACCCAGGGGTGTTTTATACGCGGTTCTGTATGCCCAAACAGCTTCGTCTATCTTCAAGGACCAATCTTTCCTTGAAGGATTCACCACTTTTTCCAAAATCCGCTTGATTTCCCTGTTGGAGACTTCTGCCTGACCATTAGTTTGAGGATGATACGCTGTTGCAACCCGATGTGTCACACGGTACCTTGCCATTAATGCAGTGAATTTCAGATTGCAAAAATGTGTCCCCTCATCATTGATTATTGCTTGTGGAGTTCCAAATCGGGTAAATATGTTCTTGTGCAGAAAGTTTATCACCACTTTAGCATCGTTTGTAGGCAGAGCTTTGACTTCTACCCATTTGGACACATAGTCTACCGCTAGCAGGATGTACTGGTTGTTGCACGATGAGACAAATGGTCCCATGAAATCTATCCCCCAGACATCGAAAATCTCAACTTCAAGAAGCATGTTGAGAGGCATCTCATTCCTCTTGGAGATATTTTCAACCCGTTGACAGCGGTCACATCCCAATACAAATTGATGAGAATCTTTAAACAAAGTTGGCCAGAAGAATCCTGCCTGAAGTACTCGAGCCGCGGTCTTTTCTCCACCATAATGACCACCGTATGTGGTAGAGTGGCAATCTCGCAAAATCTCCTCCGTTTCATTGTAAGGAATGCATCTCCTGATAATCTGATCTGCTCCCTGCCTGAACAAGAATGGTTCATCCCATCGATACCACTTCACATCATGCAAAAACTTCTTCTTTTTGGCATAAGAGAATTCTGACGGAATGACGTTGCTCACCAGATAATTCACAATATCTGCAAACCATGGCACTTCTCCGTGCACTACGAACAACTGCTCATCTGGGAATGATTCATTGATTAGCGTCTTATCCTTACCATGCTCCTCCAACCGCGATAGATGATCGGCTACCTGATTTTTTGTCCCCTTCCTGTCTTTTATTTCAAGCTCAAATTCTTGCAGCAGAAGAACCCAACGAATCAATCGTGATTTAGACTCCTTTTTTGAAAATAGATACCTAATGGCTGCATGATCCGTGTAGACTGTCACCTTCGTCCCAAGCAAATAGGACCTGAATTTCTCAAAACCATAGACAACTGCCAAAAGCTCTTTCTCCGTAGTGGTGTAATTTAGCTGTGCATCGTTAAGGGTTTTACTAGCATAGTAAACCACATGAGAAACATTTTTCTTTCGCTGACCAAGCACAGCTCCCACGGCAAAATTGCTAGCGTCGCACATTAGCTCGAATGGCTCTTCCCAATTAGGTGCTGTAATAATCGGGGCTGATGTCAACTTCTTCTTCAATAGCTCGAAAGCAGCCATGCAATCATCATCGAACTTGAAAGGTTTGTCTTTCTCCAGCAAATTGCACAATGGCTTAGAAATTTTGGAGAAGTCTTGTATGAATCGTCGATAGAAACCTGCATGTCCAAGAAAGCTACGGATTCCTTTAACTGAGATTGGAGGAGGCAGTCGTTCAATAGTCTCTACTTTTGCCTTATCCACCTCGAGCCCTTTACTAGATACTTTGTGCCCAAGAATGATTCCTTCTTGCACCATGAAATGACATTTCTCCCAATTGAGCACCAGATTAATCTCAACTCATCTTTTCAGCACTAGGCTCAGGTTGTGCAAGCACTCATCGTACGAAGTTCCAAAAACTGAAAAGTCATCCATGAAAACCTCCACATTGATTCCAATCATGTCAGAGAATATGGCCATCATGCATCTCTGAAAGGTCGCAGGAGCACCACAGAGCCCGAAAGAAACTCGACGAAAAGCAAAAGTGCCAAAAGGACAAGTGAATGTGGTCTTCTCCTGATCTTTTGGGGCGATACAAATCTGATTATAGCCTGAATAACCATCGAGAAGGCAGTAATATTCATGGCCAGCCAACCTATCCAGCATTTGATCGATGAATGGAAGAGGAAAATGATCTTTTCTGGTGGCCTTGTTCAACTTGCGATAGTCCATGCATATTCTCCATCCTGTGACTGTCCGAGTAGGAATGGGCTCATTCTTCTCATTGGTTACAACTGTCATGCCTCCTTTCTTGGGCACACACTGAACTGGACTTACCCAAGAACTGTCTGAAATGGGGTAGATGATACCAGCATCCAACCACTTAAGAATCTCTTTCTTCACCACCTCCTTCATAATAGGATTGAGTCTTCGCTGATGCTCAACAGTAGGTTTACTTCCTTCCTCTAGCAGAATTTTGTGCATGCAATACGAAGGGCTGATTCCCTTGATATCTGCTATGGTCCATCCAATAGCTGATTTGAATTCTCTCAGAATTCGCAGAAGCTTATCTTCCTCACTCCCTGATAGATTAGAAGCAATAATAACAGGTAATGTAAATGCATCACCCAGAAACGCATACCGTAAGTGGTCCGGCAATGGTTTGAGTTCAAGTATAGGAGCTTCTTCAATAGATGGCTTTAGACGCTCCTGGGAATTTTTTAGTTCTGCTAATCCAAGAGACTCAAATGGCATATCAAATCTTCTCTTCCAAGGAGCTGAATTTAATTGCTGAAGTTGTTCAGCTCCTTCTTCATCTTCCACCTCAGAATCCCCTATCAAGGCTTTCTCCAAGGGGTCTGTTAATAACATCTGCTCAAGCTCCGTTCTAACTGTAGAATCTACCAAGTCAACTTTGAAACACTCCTCCTCAGATGGAAGCTTCATTGCTTTGAACACATTAAAAGTGATGTTTTGGTCTTGCACCCTCATTGTGAGTTCACCTATCTGGACATCAATCAACGTCCGACCTGTAGCTAAGAATGGTCTCCCCAAGATAATGGGAATCTTCTTATCCTCCTCGAAATCTAGAATAACAAAGTCAGCTGGGAAGATGAGCTTATCCACTTTTACCAAGACATCTTCCACTATTCCTCTTGGATACGTAACTGACCGGACTGCTAGCTGTAAGGAGATATTTGTGGGTTTTGGATCAGGTAGACCAAGTTGCATGAAAATCGACAATGGCATCAGATTGATGCTAGCTCCCAAGTCACACAAGCACTTTTCAAAAGGCAGATTACCAATAGTACATGGTATGGTGAAGCTTCCAGGATCTTTGAGCTTCGGAGGCAGTTTCTGTTGGAGGATGGCGCTGCATTCTTCTGTTAAGGCAACAGTTTCTAATTCCTCAAGTTTCAGCTTCCTTGATAGAATACCCTTCATAAACTTAGCATAACTCGGCATCTGCTCCAATGCTTCTGCAAAAGGTATATTAATATGTAGCTTCTTGAATACCTCTAAGAATTTAGCAAACTGCTTATCCAATTTCTGCTTCTGGAGTCTCTGCGGATATGGTGGAGGTGGGTAGATTTCTGTGTTTGCAGTTTTATGCTCCTGGGATGCTTTCTCAGATGGCCTGTTGACCTCCTCCGGTTCGCTGATGCTGATGTCCAGCTTCAAGATCTTCGTTTGCTCCTCAGTCGCGGAGTGGTTGCCCTGTGCCTCTACCTCTTCAACTTCTTGGTCCTTTGTGATTTTTCCAGATCTTAAGGTGATAGCTTTGACTTGCTCTTTGCCGTCCCTTTTTCCAGGGTTTGTTTCTGTGTCGCTAGGTAGAACTCCTTGCGGCCTGTTGAGTAAGGCGTTTGCTATTTGGCCAATTTGGTTTTCCAGAGTTTTAAGAGATACAGCCTGACTCTTACACATCAATCTTAGTTCTTCCAATTCTGATTTCTCAGCAGACTGTTGGCCTGGACCTGCAAAATATTGCTGATTAAATCCTGGAGGTTGAGATTGTTTCGGGGCGTACTGATTCTGAAGTTGATGCCCCTGCTGTTGATATAGTCCTGAGGGATTGTATGGTCTGGCCCCATATTGCTGATTTTGGGTTTGATGGTATGGTTGTTGTTGATATGGGTGTGGTTGATATGGTGGTTGGGCTTGATATGGTTGCAGTGGTGGTTGCAATCCATTGTTATTGTTGCTCCAGCTGAAGTTAGGATGGTTTCTGTTGTTGGGTTGGTAAGTGTTTGGGACCGGATGCTGTTGCTTTTGAAAATTGCTCACAAAGTGCACTGATTCATTGGAAATTGCACATTGATTCGTTTCATGTTTACCGGCACATAGCTCACAAACACTTGCTACTTGTTGTACCCCATGGTTTGTCAAAGAATCCACCTTCATGTTTAGCGCTTCAAGCTGAGCTGATAGGGATGTGACTGCATCAACCTCGAGGATTCCTGCCACCTTGTGTTGAGGCATCCTCTGTGTCGGATTCTGATACTCATTAGCCGCCATCATTTCAATTAGCTCGTAGGCAGCTTCATAACTTTTAGCCCATAATGCTCCTCCTGAAGCTGCATCCACAATAGGTCTTGATTGCCATCCCAATCCATTATAGAAACAATTTATGACCATCCAGTTGGGCATGCCATGATGAGGGTATTTTCTTAGCATCTCCTTGTAGCGTTCCCAAGCTTCACATAAAGATTCCCCCGCCTGTTGTGTGAACTGAGCAATAGCATTCCTTATGGCAGCTGTTTTTGCCATGGGATAGAATTTAGTGAGGAATTTTTGAGCGAGTTCCTCCCATGTTGTTATCGAGCCAGCTGGGAGAGAGTGCAACCATCCCTTAGCTTTGTCCCGTAGAGAAAATGGAAAGAGTCTCAACCTTACAGCATCATCTGACACGTTGTTGAATTTGAATGTGTCACAAATCTCTATGAAGTTTCGGATATGCATATTTGGATCTTCCGTTGGCGTTCCCCCGAACTGGACAGAGTTTTGTACCATCTGGATTGTGCCAGGTTTGATTTCAAATGTGTTGGCTGCAATGGCTGGCCTGACGATGCTTGACTGAATGTCATTGATTTTTGGTTGAGAATAGTCCATCAACGTCTTGGGCACATCTTTCGCCATGTCTAACTATTCTTCCAGCTTTATTACGGTTCTTGATTTAAGGGCTTGGGCACGTGTTAGCATAAACAACTCAAGATCCTTATACTGGCAGAGCGAGAAAACACGACGTTTAGAAAAAATAAACAAAAAATTCAAGTCAGTTAAGTTTAACCTCCGTTGATGTAAACACAATTTCTGAAAATAACACCGAAGTCCCCGGCAGCGGCGCCAAAAACTTGTTGGTTCGAAAACTAACTGCGCAAGTGTACGCGGTCACAAGTAATATAATAAATTCGTTCCCATAGAGACTTGGTGTTTGTTCAGAAATAATATTTAAGCAACGACGTATGATTAAACAACAAACTGCTTGAATAAATATCAAAAGGGGGTATTTTTGTATTTTTCTAATTGATTAATTAAATTATTAATATTAAATAATTCGAACTAATTAATTTAATTAAATGAAAATTTATATGTGAGAAAAACATGGGATTCTAATTTCATTATTTATTTCATTTAGAATTGATGCCTTAATTTCAAAGTAATTTTGATAATTTACGAAAGCTAGTCGGGAACACGAAAATAACATAAGCGCCTTTCAGTCTTAACTTATATCAAACCACACAAACATCCACTTAAAAAGATAGAAGTCGCGAGGACACATTTTATGTTTAGACCCTATATGTCTATAAGATTTGAAAACATAATTGGTTTACGAATAAATTCCTTTATTATGACTACATAGGGTGATGTGAAAAAAATCCTATCACTTATCGTAAATGTACATGACAATTACGAACCTATGCTAACATGGCAAATTCTAAATTCCTAAATCCACTTTCGCATTCATTAGGAATTAATAATTTAGACGTTAGCTACGCATCTAATAAATTAAGCGCAACCACATTAGGCAATCTGAATTTTTATCATAATACAAATTATTAAGGCATCGAATTACTAAATTACGTAAATAAATCCATTAGAATCCCATGACGGCGATTAGTTCATAATTAAACGAATCGTCATCATGGGATTAATTGAAATCATAATACTACTACTACTACTACTACTACTACTACTACTAATAATAATAATAATAATAATAATAATAATAATAATAATAATAATAATAATAATAATAATAATAATAATAATAATAATAATAACAACAACAATAATAAAACTAAATTAAAAATTACGATAAATTAAATATGAAAATTATAAGAGTTAGAAGGTAGAACCGAAATAGCTTCCAATGAATGAAAAGAGCACTCCGAATATTCCCCGAAATTTCTTCAACCGAAATAACAATTATACTAAATTTGCAAAAATTAAAGTGTATAAAAACAAAACTTAAAATTACAAAGAAGCTAGAGAGAATACAAGAGAGAAATGTTTTTCTCCAAGAAATGGTGTGTTTACAAGCTTGAGAACTAGGCTATTTATAGCAAAAATTTACCACACCACATCAATAAAATATAAATTAAAAGAATTAAAAAGAAATAAAAAAAAATAAATACAAACGCACATTCTAATAACAGCCGAAAGCAACATAAACAAATTGAATGGCACTTTGGAAATGGCGGGCGGCTGTAAACAAATCACGGCTGCTTTAACTTTTGAACGGGTTCCGTAGAAATGCTTTTTAATCTGCACGGCTTATAATCTTTAATTAATAAATATTTAATTTAATTCAGAAATTATAAAAATAAATATCTAATATTATTAGATATTTATAAATATAATTTTCTAATTAAATAAAATATTTATTAATATAAATAAATCCTTAAGTCCTAAGCTGCGGTCAATTGAGGATCTGGAACCGGACTTCTTTTGCTTAACAAAAAATATATCAATTCCAACCGGGGTTTTCTCTTTAAGAATATATCACTTCCCATTTTTTTGTGATAATTCTATTTTCTTATTGCTCGTCCAAGTGCAAATTACGATATATTGAGGATCTAAAACCGGACTCCTTTTGCTTAACAAAAAATATATCAAAACCGGGGTTTTCTCTTTAAGAATATATCACTTCCCATCTTTTTGTGATAATTCTATTTTCTTATTGCTCGTCCAGGTGCAAATTACGGCCTGCTAAGGATCTGAAACTGGATTCCTTTTGCGAAACGAAAAATATATCAATTCCAACCGGGATTTCTGCTTTAAGAATATATCACTCAGAATTTCTTTATGATAATTCTTTTGGCAACTCTTAATTCCGAATTGGTGCAAAATTTCACCGTTTTTAGCCTTTTATCGCCACGATACCTAAAGTTGCGAGTTCTGCACAACAAATGCTGAAGCACAACAAAAATGAATTAAAAGACACAACATACTTAAGGATAAACCACCAATCTAGGCCAAAATAGTGCATAATAAGTGGATATAAAATCCACTTATCACCTATTAGAAAACGAAAAGTAACTCCATTCATTACAGGAGAATAAGTCTCCTGGTAATCAAATCCAAGCCTTTGAGAGAATCCCTGGGCTACCAGCCGGGACTTATATCTCACAATTTCATTTCTCTCATTTCGTTTTCGTACAAACACCCATCTATTCCCTATGGGAACCACACCAACCGGTGTTCGGACTGCAGGCCCAAATACATTTCTCTTGCGCAAGGATTGCAATTCTTCCTGAATTGGAATTTTCCATTTTGGCCAATAATCTCTTTGTCGACATTCTTCCACACTTTGTGGTTCAGGATCGGAATTCATAATAATATCACATGCCACAGAAAAAGCATACACACCATCAACCTCACTACTCCCACGACCTAATAATTTCTCGTTATGTACATAACTCATTGAGATCTCATAATTTTCAGGTACCTTTGCTTCTATGGAAGCATGTGCCACTTCAGGGGCAATATCCTCTTCTGGAGGTAATATCACTTCGGGTGGTTTTATCACAGCCACTTCAGGGGCTTGAACCTCTTCAAGAGGTGATACCACTTCTGGGGTTTTTGATGTAGTTACTTCAGGAACATGTGCCACTTCAGGGGCATGATCATTCAATTTCCGTTTTCGTGGTACAACATCTTTCGCACCAATAGGTCTACCACACTTCTTGCGTGGTTTTGAATCACCAATCAAATTTTCAGGAATTGATTTATGAACATGGATTTCAACCCTAGCCGGAGCATTAACAGCGGGTATATACGATTTTATAATAAGTCTAGAATCATTAAAAACATCCGGCATTTGATTAGAAATATTTTGCATATGAATGATTCTTAAAACCCCATATTCACATTGTTTAGTGCGTGGATCAATAGCATTTAATCCTGATGCATTCCGTGATAGTTCAGAATTTAATTTATGCAAAACATTATCTCCCCCCTAATGGAGGGAACACATATTCCTCAAACTGACAATCAGCAAAACGAGTAGTAAACACATCACCAGTTAATGGTTCAAGAATAGGACCACAAATGTCAACTTGAATTCTTTCTAAGAAACGTGGAGACTCGGTTTGAAGTTTAACAGGAGATGGTCGGACAATTTAGTTTTCCTAATGAATATGCTGAGCAGAGAAGTTCATTTTGAGGTATGATCTTTTGATTCTTAAGAGGATGTCCTATAGAATTTTTTGTATTATACGAACTAATAGAAAATTAACGTTGAAGTGATAAGCAGACATTCTTTTTCATTCTCACTAGTAGTTTCTACGTGAAAACCATTAAGACGGATGTTTTTTAAAACTCAAAAGATTTCTAGTGGATTTACTAGAATATAAAGCATTATGCACGTGAATTTGTGTCTCTTTTGGTAGGATAAAACTGGCTTTCCCAAAACCTTCTATTATATTTGATGTGCCCGAAATGGTCCAGACATGTGAGTTGGTTTTAGTTAACTGTGAAAAATATTTCTGATTTTGTAGAATTGTATGAGTGGTGGCGCAATCAGCAACGCATATATCTCCCATATTTTATATTGTGCACATATATAAGTAAACAACAATTTTATTAAAGCAAACCTAAGCACATAAAGCAAGAACATAAAACAAATACATTAAAACAGGAAATCAAAACAAATACATAAGGACCAGGCATTTAAAGCGATACATATAAGAACTAGTTATCTAAGTAAGAACTAGTCATCTAAGCCGTAGTAAAGATTAGCACTATTATTAAGTTCAGTTGGAGTCTTGTTGATTGGTTCATCGTTAAAGCTAGCCAAATTTGTTTCAACCTTTTGTCCATTCTATTTCTTAGATGACTCGTAAAGATCTACAAGGTGTCTAGGTGTGTGAAGTCCATGAGCCCCACATCTAAAGCATATATCTCTAGTGTCTCCTTCCTGTAGTGCCTTCCTTTTATTTGACACCTCATTTTGCCACTTCTGGTGAGTTGTTGTTGCCATCACGCTGCCACTTCAGGTGACCAGAGTTATACTAATTTCGAAATCGACCACGAAAATTTCCACGTCCACGATTTCGTCCATAGACTCGTCCTCCTCTATGCCCTTTCCCACGCTCATTCTTCCGGAATGACGTGTTATGTACTTCAGGTGATTGGGCAGAGCCTGTGGGACGTATCTGATAATTTTTCAGCAATAACTCATTATTTTTCTCAGCTACAAGAAGGAGAGATATCAGCTCACTATATTTCTGGAAATTGCGTTCCCTGTATTGTTATGCTAAGATCATAGTGTTGGGGTGAAAGGTTGAAAGGGTCTTTTCAATTATCTCAGCATCAGTAACTTTCTCACCACATAAGATTAGCTTTGAGCTTATTTTGAACAAGGCAAAATTATATTCAGCAACCGATTTAAAATCTTGTAACCTTAAATTGATCTAGTCATAACGAGCATGGGGCAGATGGACAAATTTTTGGTGGTCAATGGCCACGCCCGTCGTCGACGCGCCAAATTGAAAGATAAATGTTTATGCTCTACCATGTTCGCACTTAACTATAAAATATAGCAAATGTGGCAAGTAGGGATCGAACCCAAGGGAATAGTGTTCAATACTAGAGTGAAGTAAAATGGTGGGGGGTTTTAAGTTGGTTGTGGTATTTTATCAAACACCTTGACTACAAGAAATAAATTGCTAGAGAAATAATTAATTAACTTTCAATCATCCAGATTTTCCAACGCAACAAGGCACAATGTTTAAATTAACAAGATAAAGAGATATTTGACCCAAGGATTATGGAAACTCAAGCACTTCACCCACACACATATGAGCAAGAAATAAACAACTCTACCTAACCAAGATAATTGGTGAAGCACACAATCACTTAATTCTCTTCTATAAACACTAATTTAGTGAAGCACATAAATTAGTTTTCTTGATTATAGCAACCAATAATGAAGCACTACTAGTTTAACCAAATCAAGGAATCAAACAAAGAGAGGCTATGACAAACCCAAGGATGAGGAGCTCAACCTAGGTATTTGCACTTGAATTTTGAGGATTTAGGTAAACTAAACCTTGTGCTACTACAATGAATGTACTAACAATTACGGATTAGCACAAACAATTAGCAATTGAATTCACAAGAGAAGCAAATTGGAGCAACTTACAATTCTCCAAGCAAAATCATAAACAATACAACTCAAGAATTCAAGATAGAGTGAAATAGATCTTACTTAAAATGAAACGGGTTTTGATACAAGAGATCCTCCTTGAGACAAATATATGGAGTTAGTTACTCATAATCAATGCTAGATTATGAGTAATTGATGTTTCTCTCTCAATTCTACTAACCTAATTTTGTTCTTGAAGAGGCAAAGAAGAGATGAAAATAAGATGTAGGTTAAGATGCTATGTTATGTTATGTTTACATCTCTTTTAATACACAGCAGGTCCTGTACGGCCTGTTGAACGGCCGTACAGCTGCCCGTACAGAAAATCTGCTCCTTTGAACGGCCTGTCGAACGGCCGTACAGCAGCCCGTACAAATAAAATCTTCAATATAATGCATTAAACGCCTCCCGGCATCCCGAGCTTGCAAGTTCTAACTTCCTCTTGAATAATCTTTGCTTTCAAGCCCAAAATAATCCATCTTTTCAACAATTAAGCATGAGGCACTGAAAGATGAAAAACATAATTAATATCGATAAAACTACATTCGAAACGAACAAAAATGCAAGAAAACAAAAGACAAAACGTGTATAAAATACACATTATCAAATCTTCCCTCAATTAAACTTTTCTAGTCCCGAGCAAACTAAAATTAACATAACCATATACTCCTAACTAGTACCACTTCCGTAGGTGATCACGGTTGCATTTGGCATATGCAACAAGCCCTTGGAACCCCTAGGCTAGTGGACGAGTGAGGTCTCATGAGGGTTTATAGATGATGTACCCACAAAATCACAAAAGCCAATAACACACAAGAAAATAACAATACCTACTAATTAAACTCACTATTACACTCACATATCCGAGTCGTCTACTAGTAACTAAAATCAAACATATAGAGCTATTCACCTTGTCATCCACTAAAACGAGCTAACAACCAATTCAAGAATCAAGATAACACACCTTGTGCTAGATGTAACAAAGACATTAAAGATAGAATGAATGCACTTCAATCGTGAACACTAGACAATATTATCACAAAGCATACATGGCTTCGCATTAAGAAGATGAAATTGTATGGTGAAAAATCTCACATCTCTCAATTATATATCACACAAGTATGGGCTAGAGATTTCACACAACTCTAAGTCTAAATGCATGCGCTCTACTTGACCTTGCATGTTCACCTAAATTCCGGATTGCACCAAAAACAAGGAATTCATAAAATGGGTTGTAATGAGGCTAGGGTGAAGGTGTGAAAATTTAAGTTCAAGGAAGGTGTAAAAGTCTTGCTAGTTGAGTCAAATGACGCTTGCTTTCTTCGTACACCAAATTCTCAAACAAGAGAATGTCTTCACTCATTTACAATTACAAAACACAACCACATTTACCAAGAAAATTGAAACAAAATAAAGTACAAAGATTTATTGCTTTTTTTTATTTCTCTTCTTTTTTTTACATCCCCTTTATTATTATTTTTTAGCAAAGGGAATGCATAACATAAAAAAAAACTACAAAGAACTTTGAACCAAATCTAGATATACACATCAAACTAGTTCCCACTTACAATAAATAGAATTCTTCCTCTTCACAATTTCTCCAAATTCACATGCTCATCAATCAATTCTTTCCAAGACTCAACTAGCTCAACTAGGTCGAGAGTGAAGTATTTGGCTTTGACTCATGTATAAAAGGAGAAAGTGACGAAGAAAAATATGGATATAAGCTTCAAAGGGGTAACTACGGATTATTTTCATGGTTCACAAGCTAAAAAGGTCAAAAAGGTTATCCTAAATAGAATTTCCTTATTATGGTGCATCCATGAATAAAGGTTTAATGCAAGTCCTAGAGCAATAAACATACATAAAGACGGAGAAACACACAAGCAAAAGAAATCTTCGTTCAAGGCCTCACAAGGTTTACGTTGTAATAACATCTTCTCGATTTGATTCCATACATGCTAAGAGATAATCGTCATGTCACAATTTAATTACAACAGTCTAGACTTTTCTTACCATTTCAAGGGTGAGTGCGAAATAAGGTGCATCAAACTTATAGATTCACATCAAATTGATAATGCTAGGCACGAAATAGGAGAAAACAAGGCTGCAAGCTCACAATGTCTTAAATTTTACAAACAAGTAAACTTGTTCCCAAATGCAAACGAAATGGACATCAAAATAAACAATCCAAAATAAACAATCCTTCCCCCACTTAAAACATGGCATGTCCTCATGCATGATAAATAAAAATGAGGGAGAAACAAAAGTGAATGAAAACTCCCCTGAAAATAAGTAACAAGGATCGGGAGCAAAACCAAGAAGCTCAAGCATCATGAGGAGGATCCAAAGGTGGATCCCGAGAACTAGTGCTACACTGAGCCATCATCGAAGCACAAAATTGCTCCATCCACTCTCGATGTTCAGAAAACCTCATATCAACATGGTCCTTGATGGACTGCTCCATGCATTGTAAGTAGGCCCGTTGAGGCTCAGAAAATTCTTCAGCATGACTATGAGAGGGAGATGCATGTCGATCATCAGAAAGTAGCAAAGGCTCAGAAATCGGCTCCTCCTCGGCTCGAGTAGGAGATGTAGGACACTCGAGCTGAGATGATTTGTGTCCAGTCCATCGAAAATTATCAAAAGTCCCCGAGATGACCCCCATGTTCTTCAAAACAGCAAAGTCAATAGTAGCTACGGGTTGGCCGCCCTACATCCATGAAATAGGGGAGTTATCCCGATCAAGAATCCCTAACTTAGTAGCAATTCGGGTGATAAACCCGCCAAAGATAAGGGAACCCTTCCTTTTATGCCGAGTTAGCTCCAACAACCGGGAAGAGAATACATACCCCCAATCTACTAGAAACTCATCATACAACCAATTGAGGACCCCAAGCTCTCCAAAAGAAATGGCGCTATTTGAACCTTCATTACCATACAAAGAATGAACCATAACCCGATGAATATAGCACAAACTAGGGTCCGTGATTTTGGTGGACTTAATCCGACCACCCGAAGGCCATTGAGCATCCGAAGAAATTTCATACCAAAAAGAATATTGAAATCGAGTGGAAAATGTCCGAAAGCCTTTATTGTATTTCCACCCAAACCAATCACAAATCTCCTCTAAACGAACACTAAACCACAAACCCATCATCCTAAAAGTGAAGCGATAGGGTACGCTTAACTCATTCACAACTTCAACATGACACTTCACGGTAGTAAAGAATTCATAGACCAAAGCCGGAATCCAACCATGTAGGCCAACCAGAAGTAGTCAAAATTTTCTTAACACTATCCCAAATACCAAGCTTTTCCATAACATGCTTATCAAAATAACGAAATGGTAAAACCTTGAGCGAGGAAATAGAATTATACCTCTTAAGGGCATCACCGGAGAAGGACAAGCTAGGCTTAGTGGAGTGCAAATCAATCCCGTAATTGGAAGGAGGCAATGGTAGACCCGATTCTTCACATTCCTTGCGAGTTAGAAAAATATGAGGCTCCGAAGATGAAAAAGTGGTCTTTTGACGCTTAGATTGAACCTTTCCCTTGTTTTTACCCCGCTTAGAAGAACCACCACTCATGATTATCAAATCCCAACTTCAAATAGCAAACCAAATAACGCCCAACAAAAACACCGAACAAAACCACAACGATAACCAACAACCCAACAATAATCCCACAACCAAACCGCAACCAATTCAAGACCAAAATTTCAAACCCCGAAGTGAATTACCACCACATAGCACAATCAACCCAACAAAAGTAAGCGACAATCAAAATTCACCCCTCAAAACTACTAAATACATTAATTAATGGAATAGAAATAATAAAAATATTTTTTTTATAAATAAAATAAAATAAAATAAAATAACTAACCAATTAATAATAA
Source organism: Saposhnikovia divaricata (assembly GCA_036435485.1). Taxonomy (NCBI): domain Eukaryota; kingdom Viridiplantae; phylum Streptophyta; class Magnoliopsida; order Apiales; family Apiaceae; genus Saposhnikovia; species Saposhnikovia divaricata. The sequence continues at coordinate 215,606,343 of CM071599.1, forward strand.
AATAAAAAATAAAATAAAAATCAAATCAAATTTAAAACTGAAATAATAATAAAAGCAAAAATCAATTTAAAACTAAAACTAAAATAAAATAATTACTTAGTTTTAGAAAAATTAAAAACTAAAATCAAAATTAAAAAGAATAAAAATTTGGTTTTTGATTTTTTTTGATTTTTTTTTAAAAAAAAAAATAAAATAAATCAATAACAAATTAATTACAATATCAAAAATAAAAATATAAAGCAAATTTAAAATTAATTCTTAAATTTATAAAATTGTTTAGTTTAGAAAATTAAAACTGAAAATCAAAATTAAAGATGTTAATAAAGATAAAAATAAAACTAAAAAAAACAAAACTAAACATAAAAAAAAAACAGGGGAGGGGGTTGTCGTGTGTTTTGGGGGGGATTAAAGGGAGAGGCGGAAACGAAGAAAGGGGGTGGTGGAGCAATTCGTTGGTGAAAATGGGTGGAGGAGGTAGTCTGAAGGAGGTGGTGAATTGTAAGAATTGTGGAGGTGTTGGTGGAAGAAAAGGAGGGGAAGGTTACGGTGGTTGAGTCGATTGCAGGTGGTTCGACGGAGATGGGAGGGGTGGGCTGTTGGAAGAAGGTCGAAGGGGGGAAGGCTGTGTACGAGGTGAGTTTGGAGGGGGAAAGGGAGGGAAAATGTGGAGAAGGAGATGGGGGAGGGGGAATGAAGAATTTGCAGGTGGCGAGGGATTTGGTGGGATGAAGTTGTTTGGGCGGAGGAGGAGGGAGGTCGTTGTTGGTGGTGCGGCTGTGAAGAGAGACGAAAGGAGGAGGATGCGGGGGTCGGTGAAGATGTATAGGAGATAGAATGAGGTTGGAGGAAGGGAATTGAAGGGTGAACTGAGGTGCTTGGTTGTGAGATGGGAGGTTGCGGATGGATTGGGGAGGCTGCGAATGATGATTTGAAGGTAGCGGTGGGAGTTGTGGTTGTAGAAGGTTGTGGGGATTGTAGAAGGATGGGTGGCTTGCGATTTGAAATGGTGAGGTGGAGATGGTGGAGTGAAACAGTGGTGAAATGAGAAGAAGGCGTCGGTTGTGCAGGTTTGGCTGGAACTGGGTGGAGGTTGCAGTGATCGGAGAAGAGAGGATAGAATTAGGGATTGGTGCTTGGAAAGGCACATATCTCCGTAGTGTTAGGTGAAAAGGGGTTAGGAGAAAACTTGTGTTTTTGAATTTTAATTAGAGGGTTGTACAGGCTGTTCAGCAAGTTGGTGGAGGGTTGAAAAAAAACCTCATTTTGAACTAAGTTAAGGACAGAAGGTACCAAATTTCTGAAAAACTGTGAACGGCCTTATGCACGGGTTGTTGTACGGACTGCAGCCCGTGCGACAGCCCGTACAGCCCTAAAATTTAATAAAATTGCAATTTTTTTTAAAGAAAATTCTCACAAATCCTTGAATTCTTGAATAAAATATTAATTCCTGAAAACATTAAATAAACACATCAAGGCACGAGTGGAATAAACATAAAAATTTATAAAAATTAGAATTAACGATACTAAATATTATTGAGCGGGGAATTATTATATATATATATATTTTAAAATTTATTATAAAATTTATTAATCACACCACAAAAATACATAATAATTAATTAAAGTATATTTTTGGTTGCCCTTTTTTTATGAATTAAAATAAATGAAAAAGAAATCCCCACTCACTAATATTTAGATCAATCCTCAAACCTACACAAATTTATTGCACTTATAATATATAAATACATGCATACCTTGGGTTGCCTCCCAATTAGCGCCTTTGTTTACTGTCGTTGGCTCGACTTCCCGGATGTGCCTCGTAGCACCAACACACAAACTAATAAAAGAGAAGCTCATCCATGGAGGGAATCCGCTAATGAGATGACATCAACTGTGGATTCTTGAAATCCCTCATAGAAAGGTTTGAGACGGTGACCATTCACCTTGAATTCTTTATCGGTAGATAAACTTCGCAAATCCACCGCTCCATGAGGGTATATCTTCACAACAACAAATGGACCCAACCAACGAGATCGAAGCTTCCCGGGCATTAACTTGAGACGAGAGTTGTAGAGAACAACCTTTTGCCCAACATAAAATGATTTAGGAACAAGCGAATGATCATGGAAGTCCTTAACTCTAGCCTTATACGATTGAGCATCCTCATAGGCATTGTTACGAATTTCCTCCAATTCAAGCAAGTTAAGTTTCCGATGAGCCCCGGCAACATTTAGATCCATATTGCAAGCCTTGATTTCCCAATAAGCTTTATGCTCTAACTCAACGGGAAGATGGCAAGTTTTACCAAAAACCAACTTGTATGGGGACATGCCAATAGGAGTTTTGAATGCCGTTCTACAGGCCCATAAAGCATCTTCAAGACGAACACACCAATCCTTCCTTGAAGGTTTCACCACCTTCTCAAGAATAGACTTAATTTCCCGATTAGAAACTTCGGCTTGACCATTAGATTGAGGATGATAAGCCGTTGCCATTCGATGATAGACCCCATAAGATTTAAGAAGATTTCCCACCAATTTGTTACAAAAATGGGTACCTTGGTCACTTATGATAGCTTTAGGAACACCAAATCAGTTGAAGACTTGAGATTTGAGAAATACAACAACTGCTTTACCATCATCCGATTTTGTTGCCTTGGCCTCCACCCACTTAGAGACATAATCCACGGCCAAGAGAATATAAAGATTTCCATGAGAAGAAGATGGAAATGGTCCCATAAAGTCAATGCCCCACACATCAAAGATTTCTACGACAATAATTGGAGTTTGGGGAATTTCATTCCTTTTTGCAATATTTCCGGTTCTTTGACAAGGTTCATATTGCTTACAAATATTGTGAGAGTCACGAAAAAGTGTTGGCCATGTAAATCCATATTCAAGCACCTTTCTTGCCGTTCGATCTTTTCCAAGATGACCTCCACAAGCATAAGAATGACAAAATTGAAGAATTGAAACAATTTCCGACTCTGGAACACACCTTCTTAAGACTTGATCCGCACAATGTTTCCAAAGATAAGGATCATCCCAAATGTAGTGTTTGGATTCACTTCTTAACTTCTCCCTTTGATACTTAAGCATGCCATTAGGAAAAGTTTTGCATACAAGGTAGTTCACAAGATCCGCATACCATGGCACCTCGGGTTGAATTCCAAATAAGTGCTCATCCGGAAATAATTCTGGAAGAGGAGAAACATCTTCCTCCCTCACAAGTCGACTCAAGTGGTCCACCACTAAGTTCTCGGCACCTATTTTATCTTTGATTTCTAAGTCAAATTCTTGAAGAAGAAGAATCCACCGAATCAACCTAGGCTTTGACTTTTTCTTCGCCAAGAGATATCTTAAGGCGGCATGATCCGTGTATATGATGACTTTGTAACCAAGAAGATATGAACGAAACTTGTCAAGAGCAAAGACAATAGCATGCAATTCCTTCTCGGTGGTGGTATAGTTCACTTGGACAGAGTTGAGTGTGCGAGAGGCATAATAAATCACATGAGAGCGTTTGTAAACCTTTTGCCCTAACACCGCACCAACTACATAATTGCTAGCATCACACATAATCTCAAAAGGAAGAGACCAATCCGGAGCTTTAATGATAGGGGCCGAAGTTAAAGCCTTCTTTAGATGGTCAAATGCCACCTTGCATTTTTCATCAATTTTAAACTCCACATCCTTTTGAAGAAGAGATGATAGGGGAAGAGCAACCTTGGAGAAATCCTTGATAAACCTCCTATAGAATCCGGCATGACCAAGAAAAGACCGCACATCCTTGACATTTGAAGGGTACGGAAGACTTACAATAATATCAACTTTTGCCTTGTCCACTTCAATGCCCTTCCTAGACACAATATGCCCTAATACAATACCTTCTTGGACCATGAAATGACATTTTTCATAATTGAGCACTAAATTAGTCTCCAAGCATCGATCCAAGGCATGCGTAAGGATTTGAAGACATTCATCAAAAGAATCACCCGAAATAGAGAAATCATCCATTAAGACTTCAATTCCATTCTCTATCATGTCGGAGAAAATACTCACCATACACCTTTGAAAAGTTGCGGGAGCACCACATAAGCCAAATGAGAGTTTACGAAATGCAAACGTGCCAAAAGGACAAGTAAATGTGGTTTTGTCTTGATCTTCGGGAGCAATGACAATTTGATGATATCCACTAAATCCATCTAGAAAGCAATAGAATTCCTTCCCGGCTAACCTCTCTAACATTTGATCAATGAAGGGAAGAGGAAAATGGTCTTTCCGAGTTACCGCATTTAACTTGCGATAATCTATGCACATTCGCCACCCATTTTGGACTCGGGTAGACACAAGCTCACCTTTAAGATTCTCCTCAAGAGTGATACCCGCTTTTTTAGGAACACAATGTACCGGACTCACCCATTCGCTATCCGAGATTGGAAAAATGATACCCACATCAAGTAGCTTGAGAATCTCTTTTTTAACAACTTCCATCATTGCCGGATTAAGTCTTCTTTGAGGGTCCCTAGTAGGCTTAGCTCCATCTTCAAAGAGTATGCGATGCATGCATGTAGAAGGGCTAATTCCCTTAATATCGGCAATGGTCCACCCAATAGCACTCTTATGATCCTTAAGAACCCGCAAGAGGCATTCTTCTTTCACATTACTCAAATTAGAAGCTATGATTACGGGAAGAGTCTCATTGTTCCCAAGATAAGCATATTTGAGATGATTAGGCAATACTTTCAATTCCAAAGTAGGAGGATTCTCAATAGAAGGGCGTAATTTGGAATAAGACAAGGGAAGATCAATTTTTGCAAGCTCACACCTGTGAGGTAAGGGTTGTAATGCATTGAGCTCCATAATTGCCTCATTGGCCTCTTCCGAATTAGGGAATCCATCATCTTCAATTGCACATCCCTCAATAACCACTTGGAGAGCTTCTTTATTGCCCATGTCGAAAGCTTGTTAGGCCAAATCATCAATGACATCAATGGAGCAAAGTGAGTGTGACTCACTAGGAAATTTCATGGCATCATAAATATTGAACTTGAAACCTCATCGCCAAACTCCATAGTGAGAGGTTCGTCATCCATATTAATCTTGGTCTTCGCCGTTTTAAGAAATGGACGTCGAAAGAGAATTGGTGCGGACTTGATGTTTGATGGACCATCTTCCATTTTCAAGATGTAAAAGTCGGCGGGGAAAACCATTTGATCAACATGAACCAACACATCTTCAATTACCCCTTCGTGATAGGCATTAGATCTATCTGCGAGTTGAATGATCACATTCGTATTCTCAAGTGCCCCCAAATTTAAAGTTTGGAATATGGAAAGGGGCATCATATTGATCGAGGCACCTAAATCAAGCATAGCTCTTTCAAAGAATTTACCTCCAATCTTGCAAGGAATAGTGAATGTGCCCGGATCCGAACATTTTTGAGGTAACCTCCTTTGAATCACGGCCGAGACATTCTCATCCACTACTATAGTTTCATCACCTCTTAACTTCCTTTTGTTAGTACACAAATCTTTGAGAAACTTTGCATACCTTGGAACTTGGTTTATGGCGTCTAGTAACGGGAGAGTGATTTCCACTTTTTGGAATGTCTCAAGAATTTCCTTGTCAACAATGTCTTTCTTTGGCTTAGAAAATTTGGAAGGAAATGGAGGTCGAATAACCACATCCTCATCAATAAACCTTGGATTCTTTGCTTGTGGAACGTCTTCTTGAAAACTTTCCTTCTTACCCTTATCAACTTTCTCTTCCTCAATTTCCATCTTATCTTCAAGGTTTTCATCATTAGCCCCCAAGATGTCATCATTTTCAACCTTTCCATTGTCATTATCATTCACCATCTTACCCTTGGCGTTAGCATGAAGGTCCTCCAATTCTTTCCCACACCTCAAGGTCATGGCACTAGCATTTTCTTTGGGGTTCACTTCCGTTTGAGAAGGAAGTTATCTAGAGCCTTGGCTTTGCAATCGATTCACGGTTGTGGCTAGTTGGCTCATTTGCTTCTCCAAGTTGGATATACTTTGAGAAGTGTTATTTTGAAATTGGATGCTATTCGTCGCCAATTGCTTCATCATTTCTTCAAGTGATGACAATGTAGATGAAGAAGACCCTTGATGGTCTTGGGGATTATATTGAGGTGGAGGTGCGGGTGCGGGTGCTTGGAAATTTTGATTGGGTCGTTTTTGTGGGTATGGATGAAGGTTTTGTTGATGTTGGGTGCTGAAAGTGTTTGGATTTTGGGATTGGTTAGAGTTTGGTGTGTTGGGGTTTCCATATCGAAAATTTGGATGGTCTCTCCAACCGGGATTGTAGGTGTTACTATAGGGGTCATACTTCCTTTGAGGTGGTTGTCCCGAAAAACCTCCAATAGCATTAATTTGCTCTTCGGGTTGTTGAAATGATAGGCATTCATTGGTAGCATGATCCGACATATTGCAAACACCACAATACTTTTGTTGTTGTTGGAGATTCCCAACGGCTAATTGACGAACCAATGATATAAGATCCGAGATTTGGCCCTCTAACCTTTGAGTTGACACCTCATTCAAGGAAGGATTCTTGACATGCACTTGACGAACCCCAAATTGGCGGGAATTTTCGGCAATCTTGGTTTGGTTATCAACTTTCTAGCCTCCTCCGGTGTTTTATCCACAAGAACTCCACCACTTGAAGCATCAAGGTGCAATTTAGCACTATATTCCAAGCCTCCATAGAAGTAGTGAATGAGCAACTCTTCCGATATCAAGTGTGGGGGACAACTTTGACAAAGCTTTTGAAACCTTTCCCAATACTCATACAATGTTTCTGCGGAGTATTGTCGAATGCCACAAATTTCTTTGGAGATGCCCGTAGCCTTTGAGGTAGGGAAGAATTTCCCCAAGAAAGCACTTCGCATTTGCTCCCATGTAGTGATTGAGTTTGGAAGAAGGTAAAATAGCCATGCCTTGGCATTGTCTCTTAAGGAAAAGGGAAATGCTTTCAACTTCACTTGTTCATCCGTAGCATTGTTTAGTCTCATTGAAGAACATACCATTTCAAATTCTTGAAGATGCCTAAAAGGATCTTCCGTGCCTTCACCTCCAAACTTGGGAAGGAGGGCAATAAGACCACCCTTTAGCTCAAATGGTTGTCCTCCCGGAAATACAATGCACAATGGTAGTTGAACGGAGCTAGGAGAAGCAATCTCCTTGAGTGTACGTTGATTAGGATTTTCCATGACTTGATCAATGTTGTCGTCCGGTGATGAGATAGGAATAACAAGGGGAGGACCCTCGTTCCACTCCTCTTCCTCTTTCGAAGGTGAAGTAGAAATAAATTGACTTGATGAATCTATATTGGCACTCGAATTCCTTTGATTCCTTCGCAAGAGTCTCTCGGGATTGGATGAATACGCAAGATCACCTAAACAAGAGGATCGAGTCATACATAGCAAAAATTTCTAAAATCAAGAAAAATAGTTAAATATGCACAATGGAACTAAAATATTAACAATTTTATACGCGCACTAATATTGAACTAAAACTAGCTTCCCGGCAGCTGCGCCAAAATTTGGCCACGCCTGTCGTCGACGCGCCAAATTGAAAGATAAATGTTTATGCTCTACTATGTTCGCACTTAACTATAAAATATAGCAAATGTGGCAAGTAGGGATCGAACCCAAGGGAATAGTGTTCAATACTAGATTGAAGTAAAATGTTGGGGGGGGTTTAAGTTGGTTGTGGTATTTTATCAAACACCTTGACTACAAGAAATAAATTGCTAGAGAAATATGATTAATTAACTTTCAATCATCCAATTTTTCCAACGCAACAAGGCACAATGTTTAAATTAACAAGATAAAGAGATATTTGACCCAAGGATTATGGAAACTCAAGCACTTCACCCACACACATATGAGCAAGAAATAAACAACTCTACCTAACCAAGATAATTGGTGAAGCACACAATCACTTAATTCTCTTCTATAAACACTAATTTAGTGAAGCACATAAATTAGTTCTCTTGATTATAGCAACAAATAATGAAGCACTACTAGTTTAACCAAATCAAGGAATCAAACAAAGAGAGGCTAGGACAAACCCAAGGATGAGGAGCTCAACCTAGGTATTTGCACTTGAATTTTGAGGATTTAGGTAAACTAAACCTTGTGCTACTACAATGAATGTACTAACAATTACGGATTAGCACAAACAATTAACAATTGAATTCACAAGAGAAGCAAATTGGAGCAACTTACAATTCTCCAAGCAAAATCATAAACAATACAACTCAAGATTTCAAGATAGAGTGAAATAGATCTTACTTAAAATGAAATGGGTTTTGATACAAGAGATCCTCCTTGAGCCAAATATATGGAGTTAGTTACTCATAATCAATGCTAGATTATGAGTAATTGATGTTTCTCTCTCAATTCTACTAACCCTAATTTTGTTCTTGAAGAGGCAAAGAAGAGATGAAAATAAGATGTAGGTTAAGATGCTATGTTATGTTATGTTTACATCTTTTTTAATACACAGCAGGTCCTGTACGGCCTGTGAACGGCCGTACAGCTGCCCGTACAGAAAATCTGCTCCTTTGAATGGCCTGTCGAACGGCCGTACAGTAGCCCGTACAAATAAAATCTTCAATATAATGCATTAAACGCCTCCCAGCATCCCGAGCTTGCAACTTCTAACTTCCTCTTGAATAATCTTTGCTTTCAAGCCCAAAATAATCCATCTTTTCAACAATTAAGCATGAGGCACTGAAAGATGAAAAACATAATTAATATCGATAAAACTACATTCGAAACGAACAAAAATGCAAGAGAATAAAAGACAAAACATGTATAAAAAAGACATTATTAGTCAAACCTATCTTTGAGATTGGTCCAAAGAGTGAGTGGATTTTTGACTGTGATATTCAGATTTTAAGTTTTCATGAATGTGGTGCCTAAGGAAAATAATTGCTTTGGCATTTTGTTCAACAGTTGGGGTTTTTCCTGTTTCTATGATATCTTTTAACCCGTTAGCACTAAGATGTAATTCTGCATCGAGTACCCAAGATAGATAATCATCCCCAGACACATCCAAAGCAACAAAATCTAATTTTGCAAGATTCGCCATTCTGAACGCAAAATAAATATTTAAAACATGGTATAACAATATGACATGTTAAACATAAACAATTAAACACATACATACAATTATAATTATAACATACAATGACATAATTTATTTAAAAGTTATGACGGCATAGCCAACCAGTTTATTTAAAAGTTACGACGGCATAGCCAGCCAAAAACTTTATAATAATATTTATAGTGCAACAATTTTAATATATTAAAGAGTAATATAAACAAGAAATTATAACAATATTTATAAATAAAAATAGAGCATACCTCCTTCGTTAATAAAACTTATTTGAGCAGTACCTTCTTCCTTAATAAACTTTACTCGGGTAGTACCTTCTTACTTCAACAAAACTTACTCGGACAGAGGCTCGTGCTGATAACGTATTATAAACTAAAGATAATAATAATATTGAAAGATAGCAAAATGAATCTAACTAAACCGTATGGCTAGAAAGAGAGAAAGTAAATCTATTACTTGTTGTTGGTGTGTTTTGAAATGAAATACGACAGACCTATTTATAGATTTTAGAAAGTCACTATGTTGTACTATTCCAACAACCCTCGTGGGCCCCACCAGCCACTATTTGAATAATAGTCGCCATTTGCACAGTAATCGTCATTTGCACAGTAATCGCCATTTGCACAGTACATATTTGACAATCAATTCTTGTTCATATTATAATAATTTTTATATTGTAATTTTCTTTTTAATGTGATATAATTTTTAGCGTCTATTTTTAAAAATAATATATTCAGCGGTTGAAATTATTTTGGTTGTACAATGATAAAACCAAAATTATGTATAAGATCCTTCTTACGCTTATTATATATAAAAATATAATTATTTTGGAATTTTTCGGGGAAAAACCAAAATTAACTATATAGAGTATAACAAAGTTATTGAGTGAATAAAATATTAACATTTAATGATTTAAAAATTAGAAAAACATGAATTTCAGGTAAAAAAATAATAACAAATAAAATAATAAAAATTAATGTTAATAAAATACAGGAAAATTATCAAAAATACCTATTATTTCAATCTTATTTCAAAAATACGGTAAAAGTTGGATTTGAAGTTGTAAAGCAAGTTGAAAGCAGTTGCATTTCAGGTTGCAAACACCGTATTATTGGTGAAAAAAATTGCAACATGAGTATTTTTGGAAAAACCCTAAAATAAATATTGTCAATTTTAATTTATTTTTTTTTTGAATCAAATAAGAATTTCATTCAATCAAGACATCATCCAGCAAAGTCTCTACCAACATACTAGGAGGAGACGTATAAGTGCTTTGGCAATTTGGCAAACAAGCTAATCTAGCCATCAAATGGGCTGCTTTATTTGCCTGCGTTTTAGCAAAAGAAACCGACAAGCCCGGTTTAGACTGAAGCATAGTACGACACTCATTTAAAAGAAAACCAACCTCCAGTTCATTACCATGTGCAGCATTGAGAGCTCGAACTGACAAAAGAGAGTCAGATTCGATCTCCACATTCCAGTATGGTAGCTCACCTAGCCATAGAAGTCCTTCTCTGATAGCATCCACTTCAGCCTCCAAAACCGAATTCACCATGGCCATATTCTTCACTCGTCCCGTTATAAACTCTCCATGATGATCACGAATGATAAGGCCTATAGAAAAAGTATCGTCACCAACCTTAAATGCAGCATCTGTGTTCAGTTTAAGCACTCCAACATCAGGGGGTTTCCACCTGTGAATAAAAGCTTGCCCACGACTCATGTTACTCGGTGTCATCTTAGGCCTGCTCTCCTTCGCAACTCTCCAGTCTGCAAAAAACTTGGCACTCCACTCCATTGCTATCCTACTATCAACCGTCTTGTTCTCCCAAACCTTTTTGTTACGAAAAAACCATATTTCGTACAAAACTTTAGCTATAACAATTCTCTCGTCACGACCTGCCATATTCAACTTCTGAAGCAACCAGTCTGGAGCAAATTCCACTTCACTCATATCATAGACCACTCCTACATATTGCCAGCAGCTAGCAGCTAACGGACAGTCGAAAAACACATGCAACAAGTGTTCGATGTCTGATAAACACATAGGACATGTTATTGGGAGGGGCACACCTCTATGTTTCAATTTGTTTCGAACAGGAATGTTATTACGACAAAATTTCCATAAGAAAGTCTTCACCTTGTGAGGGACATCCAACTGCCAGAGCTTGCTCCAACCACTACTCTGCATTACTCCCACATTAGTCAAATTACTATTACTCCAATGGTGGTACCCAGACTTAACAACATAATGCCCATCTGGAGATCCAGTCCATGCAACTCTATCTTTAGCAGACCCATGAGGTATCCTAGTGTCCAGTATTAAACGAGCATCAGTCTCTGAAAAAAACTCACGTACTTTTGGCACATCCCAGTTCTTGGATTCAGACAAGATAAAGTCAGCCACAGGGATATTGTCAATCCCATACTCCACCGTCTGATCAACATAGAAACCTTCTTTGTTTCTAAGCCATGGATCCTTTACTGCATTAATATCTACACCATCACCCAAGACCCATCTAAAACCATCTGCCAAATGTTCTTTTGTAGTCATCAAGCCAGCCTAGATGAAACTAGCCCCTGACACCATTCCAGCCTGTAACAAGTGACAATTTGGGAAGTATTTAGCCTTGTAGATGCGTGCCACCAAAGACTGAGGTTCCTTAATAAATTTCCAGCATTGTTTACCAATAAAGGCAATGTTAAACCCATAAAGACTTCGGAAACCAAGACCACCTCGTTGCTTAGAACCACACATATCACTCCAACCAAGCCAGTTAATGCCTTTGCTTTGTCGAGAACTCGAATTCCACCAGTACTTGTTCATGATTATTTCTATCTCGTGACAGAGTGATTTTGGTAACAAGAAACAGGACATACATTAAAAAGGGATAGATTGAGCACCATTTTTAATTAAGATAGTCTTCCCAGCTTGCGAAACATGCTTTGAACGCCACCCCTGGACTTTTTTCCAAACCTTATCCTTGATGAAACCAAACACTTTCCTTTTAGACCTCCCAACCAACGATGGTAGCCCAAGGTATTTACTATCCTGCAAATTATTAGTCACCCCTAGCATAATAGAGAGCTCCGTTCTTAGCAGTTGATTCACATTTGAGCTAAAATGTATCCCAGATTTTTGAAAGTTGACAGATTGCCCTGACAGTCTCTCGTAATTACTGAGTAACTCCTTAACAGTTTCAGTTTCTGCTTGGTTAGCACGAAAGAACAAAAAACTGTCGTCTGCGAAAAGAAGATGTGTAACAGTTGGGGCTGCTGAACAAATCTATGAACCATGAATGAGGCCTTCACTAGCAGCTTTACTCAAACTATCCGACAAACCCTCCACACAGAGAAGAAACAGATATGGGGACAAAGGATCCCCCTGTCGTAATCCCCTTTTAGGTTGAACTGGACCAATAGAGGAGCCATTAAAACAGAATTCGTAAGACACAGTGGTGACACACATCATCATCCATGTTATCCACTTCTGACTGAATCTCATACCTATACATGGCCACGGTTCGTGAACCGCCGGTTCCGGTTTGTAAAAATCTTGAACCGGAACCTAAACCTTAACAGGATATAAACCGCCGATTCTGGTTCAGACGGTTCAGGTTCAGGGTTTGACCCAGTTTTGACCCGGTTCAAGAACCGGTTCCGGTTCCGGTTTGAACCTTATATATACATATACATGGCCAAACCGGAACCGGAAAATCGGACCGGACCGGACCGGGTCAAAACCGATCAAAACCGGCCCGAACCGGAACCGGCCCTAAACCGTCGGTTTATTTATTTTAAAGGTTCAGGTTCAGGTTTGTGTGTATTGAAACCGGTGAATCGGCGGTTCGAACCGGCGGTTCAAACCGGCGATTCGAACCGGTGGTTAACCGTTAGTAATGACTGGCTATGTATTAATGTAGTATAGATTATAAAAATTATTGTAATAAATTTTATTGTTTGTTATATTCTTGTAAAACATTTAAAATTTATTGTAATATATTTTATTGTTTGTTGTATTCTTGTAAAACATTTAAAATTTATTGTAATATATTTACTAATGTTTTAATAAAAAAAAGTACCAATGAATTTAACATTAAATTAATTTACGTGAAAGTACCACTTAATAAAAGTGAAACTATTATATCCTTGAACTTTTAAAACGGTTTGCATCTTACAAATTTTAAAAAATTACTTAGCATTACAATACTTCTAAATTATATTTTATCAATTTTTCACATTCTTTCCCCATTTTTTACATATACATACACTTCCAAAAGTTAAGAGTTTGAAGGTTCTTGAAGAGAAAAAATTCAACAAAAAAAGGTTAGCTCTCTAATTATTATGGAATATTTATTTAATTCTTCTAGTTCATCGAGTGACCATAATAATTTTGATTATGTTACACCCGTAAGAAAAAATCCGGCTTTTCGAAAGTTATTTGTTGATGATGAAATTATAGATGTTGATACTTGTGATATGGATAAGGAAAAGATGAATGTGAATGATGTTGATGTTCATATGGGTAAAAAGAAGGTGCACATAAAAATTGAAAGTGATGATGAAGAAGAAAAAAATATTGGGATGGGAAAAAATGATGTCCATGATGAAGAAAATAATATTGGGATGGGAAAAAATGATGTCGATGATGATATTAATATCGAAAACGAAAATATTGGATTTACGTTTCAGAATATTAATGATGTCGTGCCTTGTGTTGGTATGAATTTTGATACTTTAGATGATGCGGAAAAATTTTATAGAGATTATGGTCGAAGTGTCGGGTTCCAAATAATAATCCGCGGTACTAATTGGTATCCACGAAGTAGAGAACCATCATCTCGTGTGTATATTTGTATAAAAGGTGGAAGAACGACACCATTGAATTCGGAAGATCGTGGTAAAGGAAAACGTATTAGGGAGTCGATTCCACGAACGGATTGTCATGCTCGAATGTGTGTCACTCATAATAAGAAGACAAATAAATGGAGAGTTACAAAGGTTGATTTGAAACACAATCATGATATGGTGGCACGGGAGAAGGTACAATTTTTTCAAAGATCACGCAACATAGATCCGCTCACCCGATCATTGATTGAGTTGTTTAATAAATTGGGGATCGAGACGAGTAAAGTGATGAAATATCTTAGTGAGACGTGTGGTGGTGTAGAGAATCTAGGTTTTTCTCATCAAGATGTACATAATGTCATACGTGACATTCGGCGTCGAGTGTTTGATTCCGGTGACGCCGAGTGTGGATTGGTATTGCTACGAGAATTACAAGAGAATAATTTTGGTAATTTCTTCTATCGAGTGGATGTGGATGAAGAGAACCGTGTTAGGGGTTTGGTGTGGGTTGATCCTCGATGCTTGAACGCCTACAAGAATTTCGGTGATGTGGTTACGTTCGACTCAACTTATCGGACGAATAGATATTGCATGCCTTTCATACCTATTACGGGTGTAAACCACCACTACCAAAATATTTTGTTTGGATTTTCACTAATGAGGGATGAGAAAGAGACATCTTATAAATGGGTTTTGAAAACATGGTTGGATGCCGTTGACAACAAGGCACCAACTACAATCATTACCGATCAAGACATTGCTTTGGGAAATGCTATTGCGGATATTATGCCGGAAACAAAGCACATGTATTGTACATGGCATATAAGTAGTAAGTTCCCCGAGAAGTTATCTAGCTTGTACACCAATTATCCGGAATTCAAAACGGATTTTAATGCATGTGTGTACAAGTCGTTGACACCCACGGAATTCGAAGGTCGGTGGGAGGAATTGGTCGAGAAATACAATCTTGAGATTCATGGTTGGCTAAATGAAATGTACGCTATTAGAGGTCAATGGATTGGTGCTTACACGAGGCAACACTTTTCTGCCGGTATGACCACAACCTCAAGAAGCGAGTCCATGAATGCTTTTTTTGATGAATATGTGCGAGCATCAACCGGTTTGAAAGAATTTATTGAGAACTCACAAAAAGCTTTGGAGTCACAATATCTTAGGGAAGTTAAAGGCGACTACGAGACCGAGGAATGGGATAGGAAACTAGTGTTGCATTCGCCCTTGGAAATTAATGCATCCAAAATTTACACGAAAGAAATGTTTAAGCGTTTCCAAAAGGAGCTTTTGAAAAGCACATCATACCAAGTGACGAGGGCTAGACAAGGTGAAACTTATTTGTTTAAATTGTATTTGGTTGAGAAGTGTACGGTTCCGGAGAATCGTAGAAGAAGTTACCTTTTAACGGCTCACTTTAACGGAAAGCTAGAATGTACTTGTAAGAATTTTGAACATTCCGGGATGATTTGTAAACACATGATCCGGTACCTAGACAAGAAGCAAAAACTCGAAATAACGGACCTCTACATCATGCCTAGGTGGACAATGGATGGCAATAAAATAGCCGGACCTCTACCGTATACCCCTCCCGTTCTTGCCAATATTGGTGCATCACAATCGTCAAGGTATAGTGCATTGTGCAAATCTTTTCAAAACTTGGGTGCAATAGGTAGTTGTTCCGTCCCACGATTCAATTACGTGATGAACGTGATTGAAAGAGAGAAATATAACGTGAAAAAAAAATTTCCGGAAGAGAAACTTAACGAGAAAATGAATGAGTCATTTGACCAAGATGATTGCCAACATGATCCGATATTCGATCCTCCAATGTCACAAACTAAGGGACGAAAGAAATCGGAAAGATATAAAAGTGGTGTTGAAAGTTCGAGTTCAAAGGCAAAGCCACGAAAGTGCGGAAAGTGTGGGCAAGAGGGAGCAAAGCATGATAGAAGAAATTGTCCTAATCCCCCCCTTCAATGAATGTATTGATATTTGAATTAAATTTTCAATTTATTATGTGATATATTAAATCATGTGAAATTGAATTTATTATGCAATACATTGTGAAAAAAAAAGTAAAAGATTGCCAAAACCTGTCAAAAGCTTAACATTGCTGTAAACCTGTCAAAACCTTAACTACTTCAAATACACTAAATTTCTAAAACTCCAAAATTAAACTTCAAATCAAAATCAATAACCTAAACTATTGCAAATATCAAAAAGGCAATAAAATATTACAAAAAGTCACTTAATTTACAACTTCTAAAAATCCTACAAATGTTAACTATGCTAAAAAAACGAGACTAAAAGCCTAGATTCCTTTGTCGAATCCCCCAGTCACTAATAAGTCGTGCTTCCCCAATCCGAAGCTCATGTGCAATGCGATACCTAAAGGTCATGACATCTTTTTTGGGATCCCAATGTGCATCTTTCAACGATATTCCATTGCAAATGGCATCAATATATTTGCAAGCATACACGCCACAATCAATAGCACCGTCTTGTTTGGGTCGATACATAGCTTCCTTAATCCTCATATACCTTTCAGGATATCGCTCTGGGTTCAACTTGTGGAGCATGAATGGGAGAAATTTTTCCTGCAAGATATTCAAATAATTGGTAACCACACAACCATATATTCAGATATTAAAAGTCAACAGTTTTTCCTTTATTAGGGACATGGTCACACCCTTTTGCGAGTGTGTCTGCCAAATGAACTCACCATCGTTAGTCCACCAATGACGAAATAGCCACCTAATTTTTCGATTTTTTAGTGGCCTCGTCAAGTCACCCTTGTTACTAGGACCACCCCGATCTCGTTCATCCTTCATCTTATCAATGGTTGTGTCCATCTAAAAAAAACGAGATACATATCACAACATAGATAAACAGATAGGTGTACATGAAATATAGGATGGTAGAGGATTCATACATCAAATATATCCTTTAATTTGTTTGGTACAGAGCCACTACCAAAACCCACAAATGGATGTACGCCTCGTTCCGTTGAAGGAGTTTCTTCACTAGTAAAAGCCTGCAATTACATTAAATATTTACAAACTCAATACATCGAATGATAAATAATAATAATAATAATAATAATGAAGGGAAGCGTTACAAAGAACTTGTTAAATATAATTGATGTGTTTTAATCAGTGTTTAAGTGTTACAGGGAGTTAGCAGAGTTTAGCTGGAAGCAGTCAGAGTTTAGTTAAACTCTGACAGGTGGAAGCTCGACAGAGTTTGTTAAATTCTGTCTGGAGGAAGCGCGTCTACTGTTCAACAGAGATTAAAGATTAATTATGGAAGCGATATCTTTGAAGATTGGATAGCTATCAAAGAGATCGAGTTGACATAGGAGACGTGTGACAATCTGTAATTGATATCATTGTATAGCTGATTATTAGGAGTATCAATTAGAGATTGTATCGTAGCTGTATGTTATATAAATACAGATAGGTTAACCCTAGAAGGGTATCGATAACGAATTATCTTTATTGTAACCTAGCAGCTCTTTGTGATATTTTACATCACAAAGAGGGTTCGAAATACAAGAAGTTTTTAAGTGCATAA
Organism: Saposhnikovia divaricata; assembly: GCA_036435485.1. Classification (NCBI taxonomy): domain Eukaryota; kingdom Viridiplantae; phylum Streptophyta; class Magnoliopsida; order Apiales; family Apiaceae; genus Saposhnikovia; species Saposhnikovia divaricata. The sequence goes on from CM071599.1 coordinate 215,623,927, forward strand.
ACGCTTTTACTTGTTAATCTCTCATACAAAGTTGATTATTATTTGTGTATTCGGCCTAACAAGTGGTATCAGAGCCAATCTGTTACTTTAATACAGGTTAAGATCCAAACACAACAATAATCATGTCAGAAATTCCTCCACCAACACCTACTGTTTCTGAAAAGGCTCCTACTACTGTGAGTCGTTATGAACCAATCAGGGTTCCTATTCTGAGGCCATTAGAGTATGCTATGTGGAAGGTCAAGATGACTATGTTTCTGGAGGCTACAGATCCAGAATATCTTGACAGGATTTATGAAGGACCTCACAATCCTACAAAGCTATCTGTTGCAGTTGCTGGTGAAGCAGCAAAAATGGTTCCAAAGGAAAAGAAGGACATGACTCCTGAAGATCTATCATCAATTGCTAAGGATGCAAAAGTTAGGCATTTACTGCATAGTGCTTTAGACAATGTTATGTCTAACAAAGTCATTAACTGCACCACTGCAAAAGAGATATGGGATGCACTTGAAGTCAGGTGTCAAGGAACTGCAGCTATTAAGAAGAATAGGAGAAACATACTCACACAAGAGTATGAGCATTTTGAGGCTAAACAAAGGAAGTCATCTTTCAAGAGCAAGACAGAATTTTCTATCACTGATCCCTATCATCTTCTGCATGTTGATCTATTTGGTCCAGTAAATGTTATGTCTATTGCAAGGAAGAAATATGCTTTAGTCATTGTTGATGAATACACTAGATTCACTTGGGTGTATTTTCTAGCAAAGAAGGATGAAACTGCATCAACTCTGATGGAGCATGTGAAGCTTCTGGACAAAGGATCAAGCAACAAAGTCAGAATCATCAGAAGTGATAATGGAACTGAGTTCAGAAATGCAACAATGGAAGAATTCTGCAAGGACAATGGAGTGAAACAAGAATTTTCAGCACCTGGTACACCACAACAAAATGGTGTAGTTGAAAGGAAAAATAGAACCTTAATTGAAGCTGCCAGAACTATGCTTGATGAAGCAAAATTGCCAACTTATTTCTGGGCAGAAGCTGTTCAAACTGCTTGTTTTACTCAAAATGCAACACTGATCAATAAGCATGGAAAGACACCATATGAGATGGTGAAGAAAAAGAAGCCTAACCTGAAATACTTTCATATTTTCGGGTGCAAATGTTTTGTTTTGAAGACTCATCCAGAACAGTTGACCAAGTTTGAGCTAAAGGCAGATGAAGGAATTTTTGTTGGCTATCCACTGTCAACAAAGGCATTCAGAGTTTACAATCTGAGAACTAAAGTGATCATGGAATCTATACATGTTTCTTTTGATGATAAGAAAATAACTGGACTTGAAGACAAAGACGAATATGATCAACTGAACTTTGAAAATGAAGTTTTAAACTCTGATGAAGGAAACTCTGATGGAACAATTTTGACAGACTCTGTTGAAACAAACTCTGAACCTCTACTGGTAAATTCTGGAGAAACTTCTCAGTCACAACAAAGGGGAGAACCAGTTGAGGGGGAGCATGATCAAGATGAAGACTCAAACACTGATACTGAGTCAACTGAAAAATCTGGATCAGACTCTGATGCTTCAAACTCTGAAAATACAAATTCTGACTCTGGGAAGTCAAATTCAGGGGGAGTCTCAGAAAACGAAGATAGATCACAACAAAATCAGGAGAGCATGAATCAAGGGGGAGGATCACATGCTGATAGTAGTCATTTGCCTTCTGCTAGGAAATGGACTAAATCACATACACCTGATTTGATAATTGGTGATCCAGATGCAAAAGTAAAGACAAGAAGTGCTACTGCAAGTGAATGTCTGTTTCATGCGTTCTTGTCTAAAAATGAACCAAAGAAAGTGGAAGAAGCTCTTCAAGATGCAGACTGGATAACAGCAATGCAGGAAGAGTTAAATGAATTTGAAAGGAATGAAGTTTGGACCCTTGTACCAAGGCCAAAGAACAGATCTATTGTTGGTACTAAATGGGTTTTCAGAAACAAGACTGACAGTGAAGGTGTTATCACAAGGAACAAGGCTAGACTGGTAGCAAAAGGCTATTCACAGCAGGAAGGAATAGACTATGATGAAACATTTGCTCCAGTTGCAAGATTGGAGGCAATCAGAATTTTTCTAGCATATGCCTCTCACAAGAAATTCAAAGTGTTCCAGATGGATGTGAAAAGTGCTTTTCTAAATGGAAAGCTTGAAGAAGAAGTGTTTGTTGAACAACCACCAGGATTTGTGGACCCCAAATATCCAGATTATGTCTACAGGCTAGATAAGGCACTATATGGACTTAAGCAGGCACCAAGAGCATGGTATGAGACACTTGCTCAGTTTCTTCTAGAAAGTGGATTCAACAGAGGAACAATTAACAAAACTCTGTTTTATTTCAATCAAGGAAGTGACCTCCTTTTAGTTCAAATTTATGTTGATGACATCATCTTTGGGTCTACGAATGATAAACTCTGTAAGAAGTTTGCCAAGCTCATGCAGTCCAGATATCAAATGAGCATGATGGGAGAGCTTAGTTACTTTCTAGGCCTACAGGTGAAACAAACAGAAGATGGAATTTTCATTAATCAAGAAAAATACACCAGAAATCTTCTCAAGAAATTTGGTATGCTTGACTGTTCATCTGCATCAACTCCCATGGCAACAGCAACTAAACTGGACAAAGCCACAGGAGTTTCAGTGGATATGACAAACTACAGGGGCATGATAGGTTCTCTTCTATACTTGACAGCAAGTAGGCCTGACATCATGTATGCAACCTGTCTTTGTGCAAGGTTTCAGGCAGATCCTAGAGAGCCACATTTGACAGCTGTGAAAAGAATTTTCAAGTATCTCAAGGGCACCATATCATTAGGTCTGTGGTACCCCAGAGAATCAGATTTCAAGCTACTTGGATATTCTGATGCAGACTTTGCAGGCTGCAAGATAGACAGAAAGAGCACTAGTGGAAGTTGTCAATTTCTTGGTGACAGACTTGTTTCCTGGTACAGCAAGAAACATAAATCAATCTCCACATCTACAGCTGAAGCAGAGTATATTGCAGCTGGTAGCTGTTGTGCACAGATCTTATGGATGAAGAATCAATTGCTGGATTATGGATTGAGGTACAGTAATATACCTATTTACTGTGATAACCAAAGTGCTATTGCTATGACAGGTAATCCAGTACAGCATTCAATGACCAAGCACATCAGCATAAGGTACCACTTCATCAGAGAACATGTGGAAGAAGGAAATATTGAACTACATTTTGTATCTACAGAACAACAGCTTGCAGATATCTTCACTAAACCATTGAGTGAAGCTACATTTACAAGACTGGTCAATGAACTAGGAATGGTCTCTGGTTCTGACTAGGAATGTTGGTTAGATTCAAACTTTATTTATGTGATGTATTAATCATATTTCCTGATGGTTAAATGCTAAGTGAACTCTGCTGATTAAACTCTGTTATGCATACTCTGTTAAACTCTGTCAGCATGTCTGTATGTCATACACTGTTAATAAGTTTGATAAACTCTGTGAACTCTGAGTTGATTTTTGTCTGAACGAAAACACCAATGAAGAAATATGTATGAAGCATGATTCTCAGCAATTAATCATGAATCTTTCTGAGTTATTGAGATCTAATCTTAGATTGTGCAGAAAGTTAACACAGCATGATACTGGCTCATATTTATAGCATCTCCTAGTTTATTTTGTCCTAAACTCTGAGTCTATAAATACTGTGTGCATTACCTTTCATGAAGAACTACTGATATTGATGAACTCTAAACTCTGTTAGTTATACTCTGATAGAATAAAATGTTTACTGCAATACCCCAAAGAAAATGTATATAGGTTGTTATACTCCTTTGAGATTATGTTGGATACTAGGATGACCCAGGAACCTATTGGTATATAATATGTGCTAAAATTCTCTGATTTTTGGTGACTAGTTAAATACTAGGATGACCCAGGAACTTATCAAAATGATAAGGGCTAAAATTTTTGAATTTTTGGTGACTGGTTCCAACCTCTGATTACTGGAATGAAAAAAAAAATAAAATAATAATAATAAAAAAAAATAATAAAAAAAAAAATGAAAATGAAAATAAAAAAAAATGAAAAAAATATGTATATAAAGGGGGTATAAAATAAAAATTAATGTATAAAGTTCGATTACTTCAAAGTTTAGCTTTCATCATACAGTCAGTGTTTACTATGACAGTTTGTGCATCCAGTGTTTATTGATTTACTTTATGGATTTTATGAAAAATTAGATGCTCTAAAAATTGAATTAGTAAACTCTGCTTCACACACACAAATACTCACAACTGTGCAATTTATGAAAGGGTTTCGATGATAAAGTTGGAGAATTGAAAACGCTGTTGATTCGTGATTTGTACTCTAAGGTAAATTTTCACTTGGACAATTTGAAAGTCTTGGAGTAAGTAGGGTTTTTGACAACTGTTAATCAGTGGATAGTTGATGAATGTGTTCTTTATATGATTACTTTAATTAGTTTTCATATTCTCTTCTTGATTCATTTACTTGAAGAACAGTTCATATAACACAAATAACAGTTGCAGAACACAATGAATATGATTAGAAAAACAAAATTTTCATTGATAATAAGAAAGAGATTACAAGCAAATATTACATCTTTTTGTTCTCTCTATCTGCTAATCTATTCAATAGGAAAGTAAAAGGTCCGTCCACACCACTCCATTGTTAGCAAAAACTCCCAGATCCCATCTTTGCCACTTTGTCTGGGTGGAAGTTGAAGGGATAAGGTTATTTTGCTAACATATTCATTAACAATGGTTGGTGGTGGTGGATGAGGATGCCTTCGAGGAGAGCCACGCCAATGTTGCTTGGAGGGCAGCATCGATGTCGATCACCCTTGCAGGTTTCTCTCTCTCGAGCTCTTCCAAACCAGCATCCATTTGCAGCCACAGCGTCTCAAGCTGCCTTTCCCACTCGAAAGCTTCAAATTCTTCACGCGCATAGTTGAAGATGTCCCTATTCTCGACAAGATGAAGGTTCTTTTCTTTGATGGTAAGGTTGGCCATTGTTTTTCAAGAGTATTTGGTTTGAAGAGTTTGTGATTTTACAGGGGAGACCGAAAGGTTAAAGGTTTAATGAAATAATCTGAGCAAGTCTCTAGGCCTTAAATAGAGATGGGTAAGAACGAAGTTCTTAATCGCTTCGTATTCTGGTTATTAAAGGCAACAGGTAAACGCTTCAAATTCTGATTTTACTTGGGTCCAGATATTTTTAAAAGAGTATAATTTGATTTTTTGTTTAAATCAAATATTTTAATGTTTTAATTTTTAATATACTCTTCTTAAAAATAGGCGCATGTGACCCACTTGCCCTTTAATGTGTCCCACTTACCTATTATCGTGTCCCACTACACATTAATCAAGGAACTGATTGAGTGTTTGTTACATAAGAGATTGAGTTTTTCATTAATTTAATCACTTTTGTGTCCAAACGATTTTGCTTTATTCTTACTCTCACAGTTTTCTTATTTTTCTCTTGGGCACTCACGCAAACACCTTTTCTACATACATATCTCTTGGAAATTCTTGCAAATTTCTTAACTCAATGGCATCTAAAGCATTCACTGCTCTTGGTTTACGATTTGTTCCAAACAACTATGAAGCTCCACTCTATCATCAACGCGTTCCAGAATCGTTTCATCTCATGCAGAACTTTTTGAGGGATTCAGAGATTGGACAGGCTCTGATTGGACCTGCTACTCTTTCTGCGTCTCAAATTGCTTCATTCTGGCAGAATTCAGTTTATGAGGATGGAGGAGAGAGTGGAACTCCTACCATTATCTTCACTTACGAAGACCAAGATTATGTGATTACTCCACAGACTATACGAGATACAATGGGTTTTGACACACATACTTCTTATACTCTGGTTAATGAAACTTATCTGAGAGACATGCTACAAGAGATAGGTTACATGGAATCTCTTGACAAGCTTGGCAGTATAAAGCGACCAAATCTCAGAAAGGAATGGAATTTCTTCTTTGATTGCATAACAAGGACGTTCCAGAAGAAAGTCACAAACTGGGATGCCATTCCAATGGATAGTCTTCAAATCGGGTATTCTCTGCTCTATGGTACTAATTTTGATTTTGGTCGACATGTTTTGATGAGCTTAGGTGATAAACTGTCAGAGTCTACCACTGTCTATTATGCTCGTTTTTGTCAAATGCTGTTCAATGCATGTGTACCTGGTCTCGAAATTGATGAAACTGATGAAATTGATCCTTTTAGAGTCAATAAGCGCATATTCTCTGATATGACTAACAAGGATGTTGGTAAAGAAAATCTCCCTGCTTTTGTCATGCCTCTTGCTCTACGGAATTTTCTTAATCAACCACAAGAACCACAACAACCTGAGCCACAACCAGATCAACAGGAACCTCACGAAGCTGAACCTGAACAACAACCTGAACAACAACAACAACCTGAAACACATCCTGAACCTCAACCAGAACCAAACACTGAATCACCTGCTCAGTCAGCAAACTCTGATTCGCCGTCAGCAAACTCTGATTCTCCATCAAAATCAAAGTCTAAATCTCAAAGAGTTAAGAAAGCAATTGCTGAACGACATGCAAGTCTAAGGCAGGCGGAAGAGACAAAGAGAAAATCAAAACGGAAATCTCCTGAAGCTGTTTACACTAGAAGGGGGAAAAGACTGAAAGCTCGAGCAAACATGCCTAAGTCGCCACCTAGTGAAGAGGATTCAGATAATATACCTCTAGCGAGACGAAGAAAACTGATAATCTCTGATTCTGTGGATGAAGATATTGAAGCTCCAGAGGTTGCTTCACAGCAAATACCTCCTGTTGAGGTTGAGAAAGATGACATACCTGCAGAGGACAAAATGCCTGCAGAAGAGGATACAAGAGATGGTGTTTCTCTGATAAATGATATTCCTGATTCATTTATGCCATTATCTGATCCTATCTCTGATGTTGGTGTAGCTGATCAACCTACGGCTGTTCCTTCTGAAGCTGTGGCATCTCATACTGAGATAATATCTGATGCTCACCACACTGTTGAAGAAGGTGAAGAAATTAATCAGGAAACTAAAGTCACTTCTCATTCAATGCCTATTGCTGAGCCTGAGCAACATGGAGAAAATCCTGAAAAGCCTACAGAAAATATTGCTAAACCTATGGCTGAAGATGAACCAGTTAAAGCTACAAGTGTTGAAGCTGAAGGTGACAGTAGTGCAAACTCTGATACTTCTCTGAGTGCACAAGTACAAACTGATGATAAACATACACCTTTTACTCAACCTTGTACTTCTCATGAAGTTGAAAGAGCACAATTTGCCAAGAGTGCTGCTGAATGGTACAAAGAAGATTGTATTTTTCCACCAGGCAGAGCAGCTAAGTTTGTTAAGCAAAGTGCTGATACTATCTCAAATCCAGAGATTCTTTCTTGCTTGAAAGCAACTATAGTTCAAGTTAAAACTCTGGATAGACGATTTGATGATACTAATTTGGCAATTACTGCTTTGCGAACTGAAGTTGTAGCTAGAGAGATGAAGATGGAAAGAGATTCGAAACTAGTGACTACAAAATTCTCTAAATCTCAAGATAATCTCTTTGCCAGGCTGGCTAAAGTTGAAGAGAATCAGTCTGATTTATCTGCTAAAATTGATTCTATTGCTACCTCTCTGGAATTAATTACTTCTATCCTTATGCCTGATGATGTCAAAAAGGGGGAGAGAGTTGTCAGAAGGGATAGTACTGGAGATGGAGGGGCAAGTAACAAAGGAAAGAAAAAGGCTGAAGAGGTTCAAACTCTGAGAGTTAGCAAGTCATCAAAATCACAGTTTGTTGGGAGAAATACTGATACTCAAGGAACTTCAAGGACCAAGAGTTTACTGTTATCTTCAAATCCACAAACTGATGAAGAATTGGCTGCTAAGCTGTTCATTGAAGAGAATGAGGAAGGAGTAACGATTGAGGACATTGAAGCTGAGGAAAAGAGTTTACAAGAAAAACATTTTAAAGCTTTAAAGTCTGATAAGGTACAAAGAGGAAAAGCTCCTAGACCTGTTGTTAAAGGTGTTGTGATCAGAGAAAAGACTGATGTTAGTCAAAGTTCTCGGTTCTCAAAGGAAGAAATTGCAGCAAAGGCTAAACTCAAGCTAAAAGGCATTGAAGGTGAAAGTTCACAGAAGAAAGTTACAACTTCTGTTGCATCTCAAGCGATGATCACACCTTTACACTCTTCACAGTTGAAATCTGTTTTTGGTAAAGGAACAATTTCTGATCCAAATGTGTTATCTGGAGTCTCAATGAATGTTTCTGATGGAAAAGCTCTATCTGGCAAGGTTGGTAATAATAAGGGTGGACTAGGTTCACATAGAGACAGAAGGCAATATACTGGTCCTAGAGATCCTTCTTCACTGGCTGTTCCAGGTCGTGGTGTTCCTCAAGAAAGTTTGGATAGACTGGAATCAGTGCAGTTGGTTCATCAGAAGAGTTTAAATAAGGATTTTCTTTTATATTTCATGGCTGATGGGACTGTATTCAAAGTTGGTGAGGATGATATTGGCTTGAAATGTTGGGAAGAACTAGAATATGTTCTATATCTTCTCAAGGTGAATAGTCGAAGGACTCAGTTAGTTGCTAATGTACTCAGACAGAAAATGACTCAGAATCTGGCAATCAGAGGACAGAAATATAATAGCAGATTTATTCCTAAGTACAGGGATTACCAAGGCAATCTCATTGAAATGAAGAAAGGTACTGCAAAGTTAAAAACTGATTTGGGAATCACAGTACTTGATTTCAATACACAGGCAGAAAAAGATAGATTTATCAGACTGGGTAATGAAATGAGAAGGAATAAGATTTATGATCTTAGGGCTGCTATTTACCAAACAGATGAAAGTGATCCTCAACTCAGAGAAATCAAAGAAGCAATGAAGATTGAACTTGAAAATGCAGAAAGGAGATTGCTGATTGATTATCTCAGAACCATGCCAGATCTTGAAATGATTAGAGATTAAGTTCTGTAAGAATTTTCTTATTCTCTATAGTTTTTAAGCTTAAACTCTGAATCTGTATAAACACTGTATTTATCAATTTGTTTTGACATCATCAATTACTGTCATTAACTTGTACATTTTTGCTAATGAACAAGATGGGGGAGATTGTTAAATATAATTGATGTGTTTTAATCAGTGTTTAAGTGTTATAGGGAGTTATCAGAGTTTAGCTGGAAGCAGTCAGAGTTTAGTTAAACTCTGATAGGTGGAAGCTCGACAGAGTTTGTTAAATTCTGTCTGGAGGAAGCGCGTCTACTTTTCAACAGAGATTAAAGATTAATTATGGAAGCGATATCTTTGAAGATTGGATAACTATCAAAGAGATCGAGTTGACATAGGAGACGTGTGACAATCTGTAATTGATATCATTGTATAGCTGATTATTAGGAGTATCAATTAGAGATTGTATCGTAGCTGTATGTTATATAAATACAGATAGTTTAACCCTAGAAGGGTATCGATAACGAATTATCTTTATTGTAACCTAGCAGCTCTTTGTGATATTTTACATCACAAAGAGGGTTCGAAATACAAGAAGTTTTTAAGTGCATAAACGCTTTTACTTGTTAATCTCTCATACAAAGTTGATTATTATTTGTGTATTCGGCCTAACAGAACTGATTACAAGTCAATACCTTTAGTGGAATGGGTGTAAAAGTAAAAGATCGGGAAGTGGTACCCATAAAAGGTGAAGCGGTCTCATCCTACAATTAGGTGTCAATACATAAATCAGACACTTGTTTAATACACCAAATTCAAAGATCGAAAGTGACAAAATTCAAAGATTGTTTAATACCTGACGTGGACGCTTAAGGGAATCCATGGCCGGAGTGTCCTGCAGTGCGTCAGGAGCACTAGTCTTAACCTATCAGTTACATTACAACAATCAGTAATATGTTCAATAGCAAGACATTAAATCGATAAAAGAAAAGATTACTACCTCAAGAGGACGCTTAAGGGAATCTTTGGCCGGAGTGTCCTGTAGTGCATCAGGAGCACTAGTCTCAACCTATCAGTTACATTACAACAATCAGTAATATGTTCAATAGCAAGACATTAAATCGATAAAAGAAAAGATTACTACCTCAAGAGGACGTTTAAGGGAATCTTTGGCCGGAGTGTCCTGTAGTGCATCAGGAGCACTAGTCTCAACCTATCAGTTACATTACAACAATCAGTAATATGTTCAATAGCAAGACATTAAATCGATAGAAGAAAAGATTACTACCTCAAGAGGACTTTTCTGAGTAACACTAGGGGCAGATGGATCAACATCCATCTCACGTGCATGGGAATCTAGAATAGGAGGGTCTACAATAGGTGTATCCTCGTCTCCAAAGGTAGAGGGTCTATTTATATCCTTCTCTCCAAAAAAAGAGGGTCGACTAAAATCAGCACCCCTCCACTCTGTGTTGACTCGATCATACGAGTATAGAAAATCAGGAACAGACTCATAGAACCACTTAGCAGGTTTGTGCAAGTGGACCTGGTGTATCAACTTCATAGCACTCTCCAACTACAAATATCATTAATGCAATTATAAGGACAATATGCATGCAATTAATGCAAGTGGACCTGCTAAAATGCTATTGTTATGACTAATAAAATTACTATTACCAAAGTGCTATTATTATTGTTAAACTGCTATTGTTATGACTAAAATGCAGTTATAAGGTCTAAAATGAAATTATTATAGCTAAAATGCAATTATTCAACAACTGTATTAAGAACATACTGCATCAATGGCGGACTGCTGCGGGAACCAATCTCGGGGCGTAATCTTATTGTCCGTACGAACCACACAAGGAGCAATCCTGAGTTTACTGACACGCCTATACCAATCCAAGTAATCCTGAATAGGTACATACTCGCCCTCCACGGTGATGGGCATCCCGCTCTCCACATAACTAGCCCACTCATCCAAATAGCTCCGGTAAGTAACCATATGTGCATCCCGTAGGTATTGAGTTTGCCTCTCAGTCCGTAAAAAAGTATGGTCAAGCGGATCCTGCGGTATATGCTGCAACATACCGAACTGCCTGAGTACCCTGTCCGGCATCTGGTACTCAATAAACTCAAATGACACCAAGGGTATACGCCCAAGAGCCATATGACGGGCCACCATCATGTCAGCATCCTCATCAGCATCCTCCATCTCGTAAAATCTGTTTAAATATTACATTTAAAATTAGAATGCAATCAACGATACTAAAATTAAAATGAAAGTGGTAAATAAGTAAAGAATGGAATGCAAACACTGATAGTAAAATGCAAGTAGTAAGACTAAAATATCAAGTATTCACCTGGCGTATGGCTGCCATGTGACCCAGTGCGGCATAAAGCTATCAAAATCTCCCCGATAACTACCAGTATGGTGGTGGGGGTTAACCCTCCTCCGCGTCATCGGCTCAGCCCAAGCTAGTGCTCTCGGCCACCAAAGCTGCAGGTGTGGTGCAATCTCTGGTGCTCCCGGATTCAACCTCTCCCACGCCCACAACTGAAGAAGCATTGCGCACCCGTTGAAAGAGGTGCAAGACTTCTTCACAGATTTAGACAGGGCTCTATATAAATGCGCCAGAACTGCAGCGCCCCAAGCATAATCAATAATCTGATCCGGCTGCTGCAAAAACTGTATGTATCGGGGATGCACAACATTCCGGTTGGAAGTAGGAAATAGTATGGCCCCAATAATATACAATACATATCCCCTGGTTTACACTACAGGATCCTGAGCAACCCATTCTAGACGCTTCGATCTCTTACTCCTCACCTTATATCTATCCCGCAATTCACATAATTTTACCCCGCCACTTCCATACATGTCCTTGCGCTTCTGAGCACAATGTAACCGAAGATCCTGCCATTCTTTCTTCCAGTAGCCAATCGGATCAGATAGCTCAGTATGGGTCAAAGCACGCCCACTGATCGGTAGCCCCATGATCATGTACACATCCTCGAGTGTAATAGTCATCTCACCAAAACTGAAGTGAAATGAATTAGTTTCCGATCTTCACCGCTCCACCAATGCTTTGATCAGGGTAATGTCATTCTGAGGTACTGAGCGGGGATTAGTAAACACCACAAATCCCCAAGTACGCAAAAGGGCACGCTGGTCTGCCTGTAACTCCCACACACCCTGCTGTGTAGTATACTGCCTCACATCCAACTTCTCCCTGTCACCTCCCTCCCAGATCAAAGTGCTGATATGCTCATCCTGCTGAACTAGGAGAGATCGATCAAGAGGACCACATTGCATATCCATAATATCTGCAATGATTCAAAATCAAAAAGAAATTAGGCACATGATCATAAAATTTTTAAGAGACAATCATAATTCACATCGTAATTTTTATGAATAAATTACCAATCCAAAATGTAAATCAAAGTTAGGGAAATGAAGGCTAATTTGGATTAATAAATGATAAATTCGAATTAATAAATCATTTTAATCTATTTATAGGAAATTTAGCCTAAATTAAGGAAATTAAATAAAAATTAGGGAAATGAAGCCTAATTTGGATTAATAAATGAAAAGTTTGAATTAATAAATCATTTTTAATCTATTTATGAGAAATTTATCCTAAATTAGGGAAGTTAAATCTAAATTAGGGAAAGTAAGCTTAATTTGGATTAATAAATGATAAATTCGAATTAACATATCACTTTTAATCTATTTATCAGAGATTTAGCGTAAATTAGGGAAATTAAATCAAAATTAGGGAAAATAAGCCTAATTTGGATTAACAAATGATAAATTCGAATTAATAAATCATTTTTAATCTATTTATGAAAGATTTAGCCTAATTAGGGAAATTAAATCAAAATTAGGGAATGTAAGCCTAATTTAGATTAATAAATGATAAATTCCAATTAATAAATCATTTTTAATCTATTTATGAGAGATTTAGCCTAATTAGGGAAATTAAATCAAAATTAGGGAAAACAAGCCTAATTTGGATTATTAATGATGAATTTGAATTAACAATCATTTTTAATCTATTTATGAGAGATTTAGCCTAAATTAGGGAAATTAAGACTAATTTGGATTAATAAATGATAAATTCGAATTAATAAATCATTTTCATTTTAAATATGGGAAATTTAACCTATAGTAGGAATTTAAGCTACCTAACAACCTATTAGGGAAACTAAGCCTAAATTAGGGAAATTAAACCTTACTTATGCAGTGCTCCTGCTAGCTCTCATAATAGTCCAAGTCGCTAACAACCTGTAATTCTAGCCGCAAAATTGAATTTGTCGATCAATAACTTTTCTGCAGTGTCATTATTATTCCTTGAATTCAGGTTTCTCTGGGCTCATATTCCTGCAAGAGTGTATAAAAGCTAGTTTGCATAGTACTTCTAATGTTATATTACCTATGGTGGCACTAGAGAGAAAGAACAATGTTGAGGGAACCGTTTTTTCAGGAATTTTAAAAGTTGTTACAGAATACTAGTGATATATAAATGACACATTGCAGGTTTAAGTTCAAGATCAAAATTTGATTAACATAGGGTTTCTCTTCAGTTCAGGTCGAAGGTTAAATTTTGTAATGTGACAAAAGATTTAAGTAACTGCTCTTTGGTAATTTGTGGAATTAGTTCAAGATGCGATTCCTCTTTGCAGGCAATATATCTCAACATGAAATTGATTTTACAAACATTTAAACAATATAAATTTCTTACAGGAATAAAATCAAACACCTTTAATTCACTACTAAATTTCTCACAGGAATAAAATCAAACACTTTAATACACTACCAAATACCAATTGCACATAATATATACGCACTTACAGATTTTATATTCACTTACATTGTATATTTTTGCTTGAAGAATGAAGACTCAATGGATTTGATGAAGACCTAATGCCTAATGGAGACTCGCGAACAGCACAGAACACGGAGTTGAAGAGTAGATCGAACAAAAAGAAGAAGACAGATCTGGAATTGTCGAAGAGAGCTGGAATTGAAGGGTGTATTAGTCGGTGTGTTACAGTGTTTACCGCATTGTCGTCTCTGTCTCTGTGTCTGTACTTTGTGTTTTATGTAATGTGGGTTTTGTAATTAAAAGGGTAGAAGAGTATTTTTAAGTTTATAACACCCGCAATGATTCATTGCGGTAGAGAGTAACACCCGCATTGTATTATTGCGGCAACAATTAATCTTCACCGTCCATTTTCAAATTTAACGGACAAGATTTGTTGGATGGTTAGCGAAAATCAGCCGGCTGTGGTTGTGGAAGGGGTCCCTATATATATATATATATATATATATATATATATATATATATATATATATATATATATATATATATATATATATATATATATATATAGGGTCTTGTTCTAATAGAAACTAACTTAGAATAGAAACTAGAAACTAAACCTAAATTAAATATTTCAAGCTAATCTAATGACCAAATTAGGGGTACTCCAATACAAAAAACGTTTAAAATTATTGTCCCTATTCAACAAAAATATAAAAAAATTTAAAAAATTTAAAAAAAAGTACCGTTCACGTGATGACGTGGCACGTGAACAGTAACTTTTTTTAAAATTTTTTTTATTTTTTTTATATTTTTGTTAAATAGAGCCAAGAATTTTAAACGTTTTTTGTGAAGGTGCCCCTAGCGGGGCCATTAAAATAAATGAAATATAATTTATTTAGTGTAGGTTTCTAGTTTCTATTCTAAGGTTGGTTTCTATTTGAACGCTAGCCTATATATATATATATATATATATATATATATATATATATATATATATATAGGGAGCCCTTCCACAACCACGGGTGGCTGCGAAAGGCCAACCACCAGGCGCATTGTTACATTGCGCCTGGAGCAATGTTACATTGCCCCAGGTCGCAATGTTTCATTGCTCCAGGTGCAATGTAACAATGCCCCTAGTTTATTAAAATTTAATATAATTTAATATAATTTAAAATAATGAATAATTCTATTGGATATGATTTCAAACTAATCTAAGTAATTGCAAGTAATTACTAAATTACAAATATGTTTATATAATTTAAAAGTAAAGTAATTGAAAATTAGTGAAAGTACGGTAAAATTGAAATTGTGTTTCTTATTCCTGGCTGGAGCAATGTTTCATTGCGCCTGGAGCAATGAAACATTGCCCCAGGTGGGCATTAAATAACCAGCCACCGCCACCCATTTTAGTTATTGCAAGTTAAAATTTTTTTTTCTAGCGCAATGTTTCATTGCGTCATTTCCATCTGGGGCATTGTTTCATTGCTCTTGTCGCAATGATTCATTGCTACACGTTTTTTTTGTTTTATACCTAGAAATGAATATTTATTCATTGCAAATATCATTAACATTGCATTATAAATACTTTTCATTTCTTATGGACTTTAAATTTTGAGCAATTAAATCAAAAAATACTCAAAATGTGTGAAACAATTATTTGAATAAAAATTCAATTCACTTAATTTGAATATTTAGTTTGTGATTTTTGTTTGTAATAATCGTAAATTCAATTAACTTAATTTGAGTATTTTGTATGTTCAACTTAAGTAATCATAAATTGATATGTACAAATTATAGGTACCCACTTGTTGAAAAACAGATGAAAATAGTAATGGAGATGACAAATTTAAATTTAAACAATGACGATGTTGGGTTTGCAGTTTCTGATGTTGAAGAAATTGCTCCATATGGGATTCCATCTTTTCCACTCTTGAGTTGAGTAGTTGCACAGACTTAGCCAGGTTGTCTTCTTTGATGAACCTTTGTTGCAACACCCTCTGAGTGGCTGTAGGAGCTAGTTGCTCTAGCTTGGAATCCACAGAGATCTTCACATCCTTGATTTCTTGTTTGACCTCCTCTAAGTTGGATCTTTGAATCACCATTTGCATCTTTTGTAACTTTAGGGAGTCAATTGCCTGTTGAAGAACAACCTTTCTCTGTGGATCTGCTTCTGGGTGCTCAGCCAGGGCAGATTTATATTGCCTTATGATTTCCATATCAAGTTGATGATAGGTGTAGTTGTGAGCAAATGTAAAATCATGAATATTGCTACCATCTTCATCTTCAGAGCTCTGGCTGTCTTCATCTTCAGAATTGTCAAATTCTTCACTCTCAGCAGTGGTTGGCAGAGCTGCTATAGATTCTTTAGCTCTAAGTAGAGACTGTGAGGTGTGCACTAGGTGCATTGCCTCCTCTGCTTCCACATTGCCCTGTTGTGCCAGAATTTGATAGGCAGGAACAGGGTGAGTAAAGGTTTCAGCATCCAAAGAAATGGAGTCAATCATGGACTGATATTCTCTTTGATATTCCATTTCCTTGGCTGCATCCTCAACCTCCATTGACTCACTAGCAATGGCTGCTTCTTCCATCCTTATTTCTCCTGTAGTCCCTTCTCTCCCCTCATCTCTCTTTTCTTGCATCAAGGGCTCCCCTTGGCTCACACCTCTCACACCCTCACCTTCACCTACTAAGGTGGAACTCTCAAACTCTCCTTTTGCCTGACCGGAAGAAATGGCCAGCCTCTCATTATTTACCTCTCCTTTTGCCTGCTCACAAGGCAGCCTCTCACTCCCTTCCCTCAATCCTAAAAGTGTTTCAACTACTGAGAACTCCTCCACACTTGACACAGGAATGTCAGATATAGCAGTGGTAGAGTGAGTTATCAACGGATAAGGAATATCCGTTGATGGAGTAGTTATAGCTGTCAACGGATGGCTAGATAGAGGCGCATCCGTTGATGGAGAAACACTTGTCAACGGATGAAGGATATCCGTTGAGGAAGGAATAATTTTAGCCGTTGAAGAGAAAACCAACACTGAATCTGTGGAGATTGATTTTAAGTTTGAGGCCACAGTCTGTGTTGAGAATTCTGGAAGGGAAGATTGATGGTCCAACAAATCATCTAAAAGATGATGACCACCAATTACAGAGTGGGGCTTCTCCAAGAATCTTAAAGATGGAGAATCAGGAATTGATGTAGATATCATATCCCCATCCAGAGATGGAGTTGGTGATGGTGGATTGTAATGTGTGTCGATTTGAAGATTAAGATCAAGGGGCTGTGACTCCACATTTATTGAAGCCACATCAAACTGAGTTTGAGAAGGTACAGTTTCCTGTACAGTGTGTGCACCCTGTGATTCCCCTATGGTTTTAGATTTCACTCTTCTTCCATAGGTTTTTGAGATTGGGCTATATGTGTCTCTAACCCTCTTGTGCAGTGTTCCTTGTGGGGAACTTGATTCAGTAGTCACACTCTGTTGAGAGAGTGTAACGGGAATTTGGCTTGAAGTTACATTAGCAGTCTTTTGAGAGACTGAAATGGTGGTTGCACTCATCTCTCCTTCCTTATCCTTAGGGCTTCTTTGATGTTCACCCTGTCCCTCACCACTCACTACCACCTTCACACTCCCCTCAAGAGTTTTGGTAGGTTTTACAACAGGTGTCTTTTGAGAGACACTTGAGGTTTGCTTTTTAGACTGTGATTTTGGAACTCTGGATTTGGTCACTTTGGTAGGAGCCTGTTTGGTCACAACTACAGACTCCATTGTGACACTAGAAGGCAAAGAAATTTGGGGGTTGGAGATAGGTGTTTCAGAGTTAGAGATAGTTACCTGAACAATTGGTAGATATACCAATTGTACTCCTGCATTGAGGTTCATTCGAATCAGGTCACTTAATACTCTCTTCTCCTGAACAAAACATTGGAACTTGCTATCCGGGTTAGCAATGGATAGCTTATTCTCAGATACATGCAGTGCTAAAAGCATTAAAAATCTAGCAAAGTAGATATTCTTGCTCCTAGTTTCCTTTTTACCCAACTTTGCAGCTATCTCATACATAACTAATGTGCCAAAATTATAGAATTTATCATTTAAGAGCATACACATCATAGTTAGCATGGACTGGGTAACAGCATCAAAATTACTATTTTTGCCTGAAAAAGTTTTAATGAAGGCATCACAGAAATAGCTCCATTCTTTAACCATTCCTTTCCTAACAATTTTCACTAAGTTTTCAGTACTAAGGGCATAATTAATAGAATTAAGCATGGCAACAATTTCAGCATCAGTGGGTACTTTCAGACAGTTATTCTCAGGCAATTTTAAACAAGCAGTTATTACATCAGAATTAACCACATAGTTTTTACCCTTTAAAGAAAAAACAATTGTACCGTCTGTGCCATTGTACTCAGCAGATGTCCACATTTCTTCAATTACCTCGTGGATTAAGGGAGTGGTGGCAGTCATAGCATATGACAGTTTGCATTTCTTCACGAAACTCATCAAAGTGTGGTAAGCTTCTGGAGCATTCACAGTGTCAACAAAGGCCGCGAAATTGTTCTTCTCATAGGTAAACCCAGTGGAGGACATCATCTTAACAATAGGCGCCATTGAAGTGATTGAACTTTGGTTACAGAGAGTTTTAGAGAAGAAGATGCGGTTAACTTTTGATATGCTTGAAAATGAATAAAAGTGAGATGTGAGAGTACAAGTCCGCCTTTTATATTTTTCAAGAATTAAAAATGAAATAATTAAAAGTAATTACTCCATTGGTCAAAAGTAACTGTCAGATAATAAATAAAAAGAGAATAAGTACAGCCATGATTAGATATACACGGTTACCAACGGTTATAAAAAAAAATGTATATCAACGGATATAGAATGAACGGTTGAGATACAGTTTATCCGTTGATGACGTGGATAGCCTGTTACCCGTTGATATGCAAAAATCTAGTAATGTGTTTATACTATCAACGGATAAAAGGATATCCGTTGATAAGCTAATTTTGCCTTAGACAAAATTTCTGCAGAAAATTTTTCTGAAAGTTTTAACTTTCAAGTAAATCAAAACACATTTCTAGCTTCAATTCATTGAAATCAAATATCACTAGGAATTATGACAAGTTAAGCATACCTAGCTCACCTACCAATCTTGTGAATGTGGATTCATCAAGAGGCTTGGTGAAGATATCTGCAAGCTGCATTTCACTTGGCACAAAGTGCATTTCTACTGTACCATTCATCACATGTTCTCTAATGAAGTGGTATTTGATGTCAATGTGCTTGGTTCTCGAATGTTGCACTGGATTCCCTGTGATGGCAATAGCACTTGTGTTGTCACAGAAAATTGCAATCTTCTCAACTTTTAGACCATAGTCAATGAGTTGGTTTCTCATCCATAGAATCTGTGCACAACAGCTTCCAGCAGCAATGTACTCAGCTTCAGCTGTAGAAGTGGAGACTGAGTTTTGTTTCTTACTGAACCATGAAACAAGCCTGTTTCCTAGAAATTGACAGGAACCTGTAGTACTTTTCCTATCAACTCTGCAACCTGCATAATCTGCATCTGAATAGCCAGTTAGATCAAAACCAGATTCTCTTGGGTACCAAATGCCAAGGTTTGGTGTTCCCTTGAGATACCTGAAAATTCTTTTAATAGCTATTAAGTGAGACTCTCTAGGGTCAGCTTGAAATCTAGCACAAAGACAAGTAGAAAACATTATATCAGGTCTACTAACTGTTAGGTATAGAAGTGAACCTACCATGCCTCTATAGCTTGAGATGTCCACAAACTTTTCCTTAGTATTCAACTCAAGCTTAGTTGCAGTGGCCATAGGTGTTTTAGCAGATGTGCAATCCATTAAGTCAAATTTCTTTAAGAGATCATAAATATATTTTGTTTGACTTATGAAAATGCCCTCATTAACTTGCTTTACTTGTAGGCCAAGAAAGTAAGTTAATTCACCCATCATGCTCATTTCATACCTACTTTGCATAAGTTTGGCAAACTTTTTGCAAAGCTTCTCATCTGTAGACCCAAAAATAATATCATCTACATAGATTTGAACAAGTATTGAAGAGCCATTAATATCCCTATGAAATAAGGTTTTATCTACTGTACCTCTAGTGAAGTGGTTCTCCAAAAGAAATTGAGATAAAGTGTCATACCAGGCTCTTGGTGCTTGCTTCAAACCATAAAGTGCTTTCATGAGAAGATATACATATTCTGGAAATTCTGGATCCTCAAAACCAGGAGGTTGATGGACATAGACCTCTTCTTCCAGTTCCCCATTTAGAAAGGCACTTTTGACATCCATCTGATAGACTTTGAAATTGGCATGTGCTGCATAGGCTAGAAAGATTCTTATTGCCTCAAGTCTTGCCACTTGTAACAACCCCAGATCAGGGGTCCGGGATCCGGTGGTTACGGTTTCCAATTCTGTCCACAACAATTGAACTTTCCTTAACATAAAATAAATTACGTCTCTATAACCCAACACAACAATATAAAACACACCCGTTATAGTCCCAGAGATGAAATCAGAGTAACAATCAAATTTTTATTAATCACATTAAGAGTTCTTACAATCCAAAAGGATTTCAATATAAATACATACTCTTTGCCATCCATTTACATAAGTCATACTAGACTATATTCTTGGTACTGAAAGAATAAATATACCCTACCAATAGCTTCTTCTTCAGCTCTGGTAGTCTTATAGTCCTCGCCCGCGTCGAGTGCGCCTTGTGCGAGTCATCTGGTCTAGCTGTTGTTGTGATATAATAATAAAGCAAGGGTGAGCAATAGCCCACCAACAATAACATATAACTGAACGATAATGTATAACAGTTCAAAAGTATTTTTCAAACCATATGCCATGCATTTACGGAAATGATGCCAGTATAATATGAACGATGAAGTTACAAGGTAACTTAAAGTATTTGTTTGTAGAAATATCTGCTACATCAAAGTAAGCGAGATATTCTTATTGTTATTAAGAAGAGGAACTTGCAAGAAAAGGTTGCAACTCCAGTTATGACACTTTTCCAATTCTGCCAACAGTAATCATGTTGCAGGAAATAAATAAATTTGGATGATGAACCAATGATGGAGTATTCACCGCGCCCGCTGTTCCAATCTTGATGATCAGTCGAGATCGTACAGCTCAATTTAGATTTACTACCGGTAGAAGGAAGAACTGACGGCTTTACTTGTATACCGCCTTACTAGCTCTCCCCGGCCAACGGTTGGGCCAAAGGGGATGGACCGGCGCTACTCGGCCTCTTACACGACTCCTAGTTCAAATAGAATTCATGATTCTGAATGTAACGTTCGTCCCCCTTTCCCCAAGTATAATACTTGTTGATAAGACTCCACAAAGTAGTCGTATCTAGTTGGAAAGGAAAATTTACCAATAACTCCCAAGCTATTACTTGGTAACGGATATTAACTTGTTCCAGTAATCTTACCCCTCGAAAGATGAGAAGGTAAGCAACGACTTAATAAGTCAACAGCACCCGAGTTGCGGGTGAAGGGAATACTTTATGACCGGGAAGTCGACAAGATAAATAACATTTTCCAAGTAAGGTTCCCTTATTATTAAGGAGATAGACTCGAAGAAGAATGATGTCTGAGAACCTTTCTTGATATAAGATTAATAATAATATGACTCCGAAATATTTTTCGTAATAATCGAAGAAGATAACCCTTATTGAGGTTATTCTAAGTATGGAATAAATATTCAGAGAATATTTATTGAATTAAAATATTTTACAGAATATTTAGGATTATGAAAGAATGTCTTAAATCAGAGTATTTCTCAAAATAATCCCTGAAGAAATATCAGGAGAATATTTATTGAATAAATAAATATTTAAATGAATATTCAAAACAATATTCATTAATTAATAAGACCTGAAAAGAATATTTAAGGTAATATTCATAATTAATTAGGAATTTAAATGAATATTCAAAAGTAATATTCATTTAATGAATAATATCCTAAATGAATATCAAGTAATATTCATTTAGTAATCCAAGCCTTAAGGAATATTCGAGATAATATTCGATAATTAAATCAAGCTTCAGATGAATATTAAAATAATATTCATCAAGTATTTAATATCTTAAATGAATATTCAAAAGTAATATTTATTTAATAAAATAATAATCTAAAAGAATATCCAAAATAATATTCATTTAATAGTCTCATCTTTAGAAGAATATTCGAAATAATAGTCGATAATCAATTCGACTCTGAATGAATATTGAGAAATATTATTCGTTGAATAGTTACGTTCAAATAATTATTTGAAGTAAGGATCGTTAAAATAATTAGTCTCGAACGAATATTCAAATAATATTCGTCGCCCAAATAATAGAAAATATTTACTTAAATATTTTCTTCCGAGGTAATCTCGATATATCAAGGAATATTGACTCCCGGTCTATTTTTGATTAATAAGATATATACGCCCTTCTATGAGGGTCTTACAATAACCGGCTTATAACTGATATATAACTATCTAGCTTATAAGCCAACAATAACATTCAGGGAACAAGTATATCAATTCAACTTGAAAGTAGGCATGCATGCAATGGCATATGTATATCAGCAATCATATATATATATTATTCAATCACAACAACAGCCTAAAAGAAGGGAATTGAAACTTGCCTGGTAGTCGAGTACGGTAAGGGGTAGTGGTAGCGGGTCCCAGTTCAGCTTGGTGATCTATAAATAGCCAAGGCATTCGGGATTAATCACTTAACATATTAAAAGTTAAGTTATACTTAATTCGAAACTCGTTCTCGAGTTATCTCGTTATACCCCTTTTAGTGGATTACTTTTATCACTGATCCGACCCGACATTCGTTCGTTAATATGACATATCATTGTACTTATACTTGGGACATACTTAAGTCATATGAGTTCTAAGGTCGATCGTTACGAACCAATACTATACTCCGAGTTTTATCGCCCGTTTTCTAAGTGTTTTACCGAAGTTATAAAAGAGTCGTCTTTTAGGGGTTCGTTCGCGTTTAACCTCGACTCGAACATTTTTAATAAATCGAAAAATGATCTTTTTGACATACAGTTTTCTTTCACACCTTCCCTTTTACCTCTAGTATTTATTTACCAAGATTCGCCATGACGTTACATAGTTTACGAGGGTTCAATTACAGTTACGAACTTTCGTTTACGGATTCGAACTACTTTTAGTAAACCGGCCGTAACTCCTAAACCGTAAGTCCGTTTCACGCGATCTTTATATCAAAACGAAGCTTATAACATAAGCTATCCTAACATGGCAGAAAAGTTTCTGGACAGTAGGGCCTTGATGTGAAAAATGGCATACAAAACATGATATTGTAAAATCGGGCATTATAACGGCTATGTTTACACGCTTTTCCAAATTTTTATCATCATCAAATCATCCTCCAACAACAACCAAGTCAAGACCTAAAGTTTATCATCTATTCTAAGTCATGCTATCTCAAGAACAACTCAAATCCAACAAGTATGAAATATCAATAACAACCAATTATGCATACATGGATCTAAGCATACTAACACCTCTCCATCATATATCCATCCAAAAAGATCCATAAACTCAAAGTAGTACTAAGGGTTCTTGAGCTTTATACCTTCCTTGGAGAGTGAATAACAATTGTTAAGCCTTGAATGATCCTTAAGTAGCCTTAGTATACTTGAATCAATCAAAAGAAAACAAGAACACAAAGTTAATACTTAAAAGTTACTATTCATCACCATCTTCTTGATTTTATATCTCAAGATTGGTATGGAATTTGAAGATGAAATTCATAGGATATCTTAGTTATGAAATATAGGACTCACCTTAATTTTCTTGAGATTTAAAAATGGTTGGAAGTTGGACTTTGGATCTTGAATTATGCAAGAAGTCGAATGGAAGGAGAATGGAGAGTGGTGGTGTTTGCTTGGCTTGGTTCCTTGCTCTCTTGCATTACTGTGAAAATATCTAACATAAAGTTGCTTTATTAAAGGTACTAGGTCATGGCATACATCATCTTGGTGGACAAGTGTTTAATTTGGTGTGGTAGGATGAGAAAGCATGCTAAGTACTTGGTTTGATTGCTAAGATTGCTAGTTAGCTTTGTAACTAGCTTGGTCTCTTTGATCTTATCTTGCATAAAGTGATTATGTCACCTTCCACTAGCTCATCATACCTCTTGGCTCTCTGCTTGTCTCTTTTTCCGGTTATTGCCCGTTTCGATTGATCGTTCGTAGGAATATTTCACGGATTTCTAATTAGGGTTTACCGGGAATCCTTTTTAATATTAATACTTTCATTCTCCATCTTTCATTCTAACTTTCCAATTTATATTCCTTAAATCCATTCGTTAAATACTTAAGGCTATCAGTGTCCAGGGAACTCTCGGAGAAAATAAAAGTGCGGTTTTTCAGAATCCGACAGCTTTTACATACACTTATTTTCCCCCTGGATCACTAATACGAACTCGGAAATCCGTTCCGAATACTTCTTTATAGCGTCGTCTCATATTATTATATACTCCCACCACAACACTATTCATTCAGTATTCTTTACTTGTTCTCTTAGGGTGGTACAATTGTCCGTATTCTCTTTCGATCGTTCCTTAACCTTTTTACGGAACTACTGGATTAATCGTTATCGATCTGGATGACATGAGGGTATTCTCTTACTTGAAGTTGCCATATCTTATTCCCTTAGAAGATAGATTATTCTTACCTATGTTGTCACCCTTTAGCATTCTTCAAGACATAAACATAATAAGGTCGAATTCCATTCATTCTTTCCAAATATCAATAATTACATTGTAGCCATAACCACTCCTTAGTGGTTTCCTACCTTCATTCTTAAATCAAATATAATAACATCCCAAAATATCAAATCCTCAAAGTTAATATCTCAATTCTTGGATTATCATAATATTTAATCCACTGTCCGGTCAAATATTATACCGAAAAAGAATTTGGAATTTCTGAATTCCGATCGTCTCTGCATTCACTTATTTCCTCCGCGTATTACTAATATGACTTCGAAACATCCATATCACATCCCGTACATAGGGTTGCGTGAAAAGTTTTCCAACTTACAAAATCACTATTCATCCACCAAATTACTATGCACGTACAGGAAACACTATGCACGTACGGGAAATACTATGCACGTATGGGAAACACTATGCACGTACTCATTTCCTTTCAAGGATCCATTAGCTCCTTCCTGGATGGTAGATTATTCTTATCTAGGTTCTCAACCATCGAATTACTCTATTCTGACAATATACCAATGCATCAGGATCATTGTCCAAAGCAATATCCATTCATTACAATCATTGTTCTTTGAAACCACCATTCATTAGAGCTGGTGACCTTGTTGTCGGAATCATTGTTCTTCATTTTATCATTACTTAATAAAAAGTTTTAATTATATCCAAAATTTGGGGTTCTTACAGTCTCCCCTCCTTAAAAGGATTCCGTCCCGGAATCAGGTAGGAAGCAAAGAGTCGTTCTACCCTTCCTCAGCACATCTTCTAGTGCTACAATCCATACTGTATCCTTTTTCCATCAACGTTGCTACTTTTCGTACAACTCACTATCCGGGTTATACTCTTACTCAGTCTTATCCTTATTGATACCTGCAGTAACATTGGTATCACTATCACCCTACGATTCGGAGGTAACCTCGCTCGTACTGTGCATTTCCTGATCGCTTTAATCTTCGCAATCTCGATCAATATAGAGAAGTGGAAAGATTTATTGAGAGATCACTATGATCAATTGAACATTTGTTATATTGCATAGTTAGTACAGAAAGGGGCCAGCCTTTAGTACTTGACAAGCAATTAAACAAGTCATGGCATTCCACTTAGACTTCTATCACATAGACAGATAGTCACGTAGCAGTACCTCCCCTCCTAAAAGGGTTGTTCTTCTCAATTCATAAAGAAGATGAATAAGAGAGAAGAAGAGAAAAGAGTTCTAAAGGATTATAGAAAGCTTTCATGGTTGTAGAATATCATACTCAGAATTTACCTCTGAACTATAGAGGTTTATCAAAGAAGAAATTAATCATAATTATATCCAATACTATTTGATCGCAATTTCACGTGTCAACATATCTTGCTGCTTTGTCCATTATTCTATGGACAAATACTCTTGTTCAATCTTAGCGATACTCACATTCGGGAAATCTTTCAACCTTTCAGGTTAATCTTAGATTTCTCACTTGACATCATTATTACTGACATCCCATCTCATGTTACTAGCTTTTTCATAACTATAATATTGACACTATCAGGTTGTCATCCTGAGAATTCATTAGAAAACCCATTCATAACATTCCTTGCTTCTCATTCCATAGTTGTTTCCCCAGCCTTTTCTTTATCAATCACATCCTTCTTATTAGCTGATTCTTACTCATTTCTATTATTTACTTTCACCTTCACCTCTTATTGAGACACCTTTTTGCACTTGGTACCTCCTTATCGGTATTCCGTCACATTTATTCTATAATCATCACGTTATTCCAATTTAAACTTTCCGAAATGAATCTGGCCCGATCCCTTTAACTTAGATTCATATAATCTACTTCTGCCAACCTTGTTTCTCAGCACTTGTTCTTTTCTATCCGTGGTTTTCCACAGGTTGTCTTTCGTAAGTCAGACCAGGTCGTATATCTACATGCTCGTACTCCTATCATCTGTTGAACATCTGCATTTTACTGACGTAGCCTGGCCACATGAAAACCCGTTATGACCGTGCTATAAGTTTTGGGGGTAAGGCTGGCTCGAATACCGCCGTCCGAACATTTTAAACTCTCAGGTGGCCCAATAAGTCTCAGGCTCAACCGCCCTTCCCTCCAAGTCTCATTAATTCTTTCCATGGGAATATCTTTAACATCATGAATCATCAACCTCATATTCTCTATCTTGTTTGCGCAGAAGTACACTAACATAAACTTGTTTGGCAGCACTTTCTTTATCTCTACATTGTCATCTACTTTCTTAGAAGAATCACCATTACTTGTTGTTTACGTAGTGCATTAATAGCTAACCCTACGGGTTTCAAATCCCTTAGGGAGACAAAGTAATCACTATTCCTTATCCATAAGGAACACTTCCTGAACTTGATGTAGATATAACATGAAGTAGATAGAATTGCAGAAGAGTTTCAGGCATCGCAGCTAGGTCCGGTTGATGAAACTATCACTTGTGCATCTTCCATAAAAGACTGGAAACTTAACGGTTTACTTCATCAATTTTGTACCATGGTCCTGGTTTGCCTCAAAATGGGACCTTCTAAGGTACGTAATATGCTTAAGACTCCATCAGGAATCGAATCTTTACTTAAACTATTATTACCTTCGATTCTTGCACAATCATCAAAAGGAATGTAACTTCCTCCACTCCAATATGACCTTCAAGGTCTTTCCAAATATCATTTTGTTTCTTCGGTATGAACATTTATAATTATTCCTTTATACTTAGACTGTCGGCCACCTCATTGGCCTTTCATGATAATAATAATAATTTCCGGTAATCCTTGTTCCTTGGATATATTCCAATTCAAACATTTCTACCTCATTCCCATCATTTTTGGGTGAAAGCATTCTCCCTTAAGCTCTGCTGATGGAGAAAATATATTTAAAAGTCTTTCTCCATAAGTCATTGCTTCCACCTACCCGTGGGAACTTTATCACGTTTATTCCCAATCCTACTTAGGATACTTCTCTTCTTAGTTCTTTCCTTATCTTAGGATAATCTCAACCTTTATAGGTTCAATCCATACTTCCTCAGGGTCTCATACATGCCTCATATGGCATTACTGTTACTATGTCATACATTCCTTACCAAACTTCCATTTTGAAGTTCGGAATATTACCTTTTTCCTTGTAAGGTTTCATAGGTCATCCTCATCCTTCCTCCTGTATTTTCTGGGTACAGGGTATATCAAAATGTCATTGATTAATACTCTAATAATTCTATCTATGTTCTTTCCAGAACTCTTTTTTTTTTTTTTTTAATAATCCTTACCGGTCATTGTTGCCTTAGCAAGTCCAACTCATATCATCTGAAGTCATAATGTCGTTATTAGGGTTAATGCCACCCCTTGTGCATTCCCTAGGGTTTGTCTTAATTTATGGATATCCTATCCTTAATTCAACTGCCAAAGAATTCTTGCATCTTATAATTGGCAATCAGATCATGTATCCTTAATAAAGGTCTCTTTTCAATCATTCTCATTTGATAATCGATCGGTGGCTTAATGCCATCCTCTTCTTTCAGATAGTTGTCAGCCTATTTGGCCTTCCAAAAGGCAACGTATGCCTATCTCCTCTCTTACAGAACTTGGTAATGGCAGCAAGGATGTTTTGGAAGATATTGGTCGAGTTCAACGTGAATCTCTTAGTACTTATCGTTCTTTTCAAATGTATTTGTCTTAGACAAAATTTCTACAGCATACTGTTCAATTTCTGACCTTTTCTATACCCTCTTCATATACCTTCATTGTTTACTTTCCTCCGTCATAGTATATTCATGGTATTCGTGATACCCTAACATCATACATCTCAAGTCACTATACTTCCATTTTACTCGAAATCTTGGACAACCATATACACATGAGTCACTTTAGTACGGGTGACCCCATCCCAAAAAGGTCTAGTGAATTCCAAATCAAAACATGGGTTGTTCGGCAGAAGATTCAAACGATCTCATTAATGTTTCCTTTATATCAGAAGCCCTTGCAGTCGGTGCTTACTTAGAAGCAACCCTGCTTTGTCTTTTCATTGCTGGTCTAGTCACTTTATAGTCCGTTGTGACTTGGCCTCAACTGGCCACACTAAAATAAAAATATATGATTTTAGGGGTTGGCTAATAGCATTACTTTTCTAGCAATTGCCGGCATAGTGCCTTCTTCTTTGATACCTTTCTACCTTTCCAAAACTTTACTCCATATAAGTCTTAATCGACTACTCGGCACCGTCTCCGGTCACCTTTCCTCCACTTTTATCTTTTCAACTGTACTTATCAATCCTGCGTGCCACACAAGCTTACCATTCCTGGCATAACATCCTTTTCATTTAAGTCAATCCTGGAATTTCTCAGTCCGGCTGGTTTCTTACTTACATTTCCTATTTTCGTCCAATCTCACTTCATCATTTTATCACTACCGTCGATTGTAATGCTCAGGGTCCGTTTACTAACCCATTTTACAGCATCCTTATCCAAATCACAGGGTTTGCTCCAATTTTTTTTACTCTCTTCCATGACATTCTCTGATAATCAGAAAGACAAGGTTTGCCAAAATTCACCGAATTCCTTTCCAGACTCAGGGAAATTTTGATCAATCTAACCACCTACTGGTAACATTAAGGAGACCAGTTTCGAAACCTGAAGAATAGTTCTATGAACCTCCAAGCAGGTGGAATCATAAGCAGTCATAGTTAACGAAATAATCATCATCGGATTGGAAGTTTACCCACTGGAGAGGAATCAATTATATCCATCCCTTAAAAAGGGAATCAATAGTTTCAAACTGAAACCTGTCACAACGTCCTGATATTCAATACTACCAAATGTCGGTCTACCTAACCCTTTATGCGAGGCGTCATTGGAAGCACAAAGTCTCCTTTTTCCATTAAGCAATGCCAGCTCTTGGTCATTACCAATTTCACCTTTTAGCTCCAGGAAGATTTTCTCACATTTTCCTCTTCAACTGCTGATCGTATTACTTGATCTATTATAATTCCATGTCGGAGTAAACTTAAGGTAACTACTATAATCCATTCAAAGAGAAGAAGGAATTTAATATTCCTCTGAATCACATGCATATAACGTTTCTGGTTCATCATTTAACTGAGTTGAATTAACTCTATACTCAGTCTCTGGCAGTAGTCTCATTACGAGTTCATCTTGACTCACTGGTCTTATCTTCCGGTAGGTTCTGAGATCATTGTCTTGCTTACTACTTCCTTATATAACTTTATCCAATCATGCTGTCACTTCCCAATGTTTTCACTTTCTAACTGACTCATTCATAAAATGGACATTTTTCCTGAATAAAACAATTTCATCAACCTCAATTTGGTTCCATAAATTACAACCTATGACATCTGCCTTCTCGTGGCAAATTATTACTGACCATATTCATACTGATTCATTTCTCAAATGATATGGCACTTACTGCCTCATTCTCAACTATTCCTAGGGACTCTGCTCCTCGTCCTATATCGCTGTCTTTGATAATCATACATCCCTCTAGCTCTTTCTTTGTTAAGATGAAAATCTCTAAGGATTCTCATCTATTTCCGTATAAGATCTCAAGTAATTCTTCCAATCCTTCTTTCTTGCTGGTACTACATCTGGTAGTCCGGCTATGAATTCAACATGCATCTCCAGATCTCTTAATAATATCTCGGTTCTTTATACTCACTTTTCTGAGCACCATATCTTAATCATCACAGTCATTCTGGCTGCGACCCTCATTACCCATGGGTAAGCTCCTCATCCTAACAGGACTTACCTTATCTGCTGGAACCTCTTCCGGGTCTCCAGTAGGGTACTCCATCGAATTACCCGCTGATCTTTAGCATATAAAGCATCATCGCGCTATTGCTCGTATGCCTCAAGGTCAGTCGCCTTACTCGTCGATACGATATCGAGCTAAGTTACTATCATTATACTTACGAGTTCCCATAAGGGTTTTTATATGTCATCACTACATTAAGTAGTCCGACTATGAACTTGGCAAGAGTTCTTATTATCTTATTGAATTTATTGTTTTAACGTCACCTCATCTCTGGGGTTTATAACGTACGCTCTGATACCACTTCTGTAACACCCCCAGATCCGGGGTCCGGGATCCGGTGGTTACGGTTTCCAATTCTGTCCACAACAATTGAACTTTCCTTAACATAAAATAAATTACGTCTCTATAACCCAACACAACAATATAAAACACACCCGTTATAGTCCCAGAGATGAAATCAGAGTAACAATCAAATTTTTATTAATCACATTAAGAGTTCTTACAATCCAAAAGGATTTCAATATAAATACATACTCTTTGCCATCCATTTACATAAGTCATACTAGACTATATTCTTGGTACTGAAAGAATAAATATACCCTACCAATAGCTTCTTCTTCAGCTCTGGTAGTCTTATAGTCCTTGCCCGCGTCGAGTGCGCCTTGTGCGAGTCATCTGGTCTAGCTGTTGTTGTGATATAATAATAAAGCAAGGGTGAGCAATAGCCCACCAACAATAACATATAACTGAACGATAATGTATAACAGTTCAAAAGTATTTTTCAAACCATATGCCATGCATTTACGGAAATGATGCCAGTATAATATGAACGATGAAGTTACAAGGTAACTTAAATTATTTGTTTGTAGAAATATCTGCTACATCAAAGTAAGCGAGATATTCTTATTGTTATTAAGAAGAGGAACTTGCAAGAAAAGGTTGCAACTCCAGTTATGACACTTTTCCAATTCTGCCAACAGTAATCATGTTGCAGGAAATAAATAAATTTGGATGATGAACCAATGATGGAGTATTCACCGCGCCCGCTGTTCCAATCTTGATGATCAGTCGAGATCGTACAGCTCAATTTAGATTTACTACCGGTAGAAGGAAGAACTGACGGCTTTACTTGTATACCGCCTTACTAGCTCTCCCCGGCCAACGGTTGGGCCAAAGGGGATGGACCGGCGCTACTCGGCCTCTTACACGACTCCTAGTTCAAATAGAATTCATGATTCTGAATGTAACGTTCGTCCCCCTTTCCCCAAGTATAATACTTGTTGATAAGACTCCACAAAGTAGTCGTATCTAGTTGGAAAGGAAAATTTACCAATAACTCCCAAGCTATTACTTGGTAACGGATATTAACTTGTTCCAGTAATCTTACCCCTCGAAAGATGAGAAGGTAAGCAACGACTTAATAAGTCAACAGCACCCGAGTTGCGGGTGAAGGGAATACTTTATGACCGGGAAGTCGACAAGATAAATAACATTTTCCAAGTAAGGTTCCCTTATTATTAAGGAGATAGACTCGAAGAAGAATGATGTCTGAGAACCTTTCTTGATATAAGATTAATAATAATATGACTCCGAAATATTTTTCGTAATAATCGAAGAAGATAACCCTTATTGAGGTTATTCTAAGTATGGAATAAATATTCAGAGAATATTTATTGAATTAAAATATTTTACAGAATATTTAGGATTATGAAAGAATGTCTTAAATCAGAGTATTTCTCAAAATAATCCCTGAAGAAATATCAGGAGAATATTTATTGAATAAATAAATATTTAAATGAATATTCAAAACAATATTCATTAATTAATAAGACCTGAAAAGAATATTTAAGGTAATATTCATAATTAATTAGGAATTTAAATGAATATTCAAAAGTAATATTCATTTAATGAATAATATCCTAAATGAATATCAAGTAATATTCATTTAGTAATCCAAGCCTTAAGGAATATTCGAGATAATATTCGATAATTAAATCAAGCTTCAGATGAATATTAAAATAATATTCATCAAGTATTTAATATCTTAAATGAATATTCAAAAGTAATATTTATTTAATAAAATAATAATCTAAAAGAATATCCAAAATAATATTCATTTAATAGTCTCATCTTTAGAAGAATATTCGAAATAATAGTCGATAATCAATTCGACTCTGAATGAATATTGAGAAATATTATTCGTTGAATAGTTACGTTCAAATAATTATTTGAAGTAAGGATCGTTAAAATAATTAGTCTCGAACGAATATTCAAATAATATTCGTCGCCCAAATAATAGAAAATATTTACTTAAATATTTTCTTCCGAGGTAATCTCGATATATCAAGGAATATTGACTCCCGGTCTATTTTTGATTAATAAGATATATACGCCCTTCTATGAGGGTCTTACAATAACCGGCTTATAACTGATATATAACTATCTAGCTTATAAGCCAACAATAACATTCAGGGAACAAGTATATCAATTCAACTTGAAAGTAGGCATGCATGCAATGGCATATGTATATCAGCAATCATATATATATATTATTCAATCACAACAACAGCCTAAAAGAAGGGAATTGAAACTTGCCTGGTAGTCGAGTACGGTAAGGGGTAGTGGTAGCGGGTCCCGGTTCAGCTTGGTGATCTATAAATAGCCAAGGCATTCGGGATTAATCACTTAACATATTAAAAGTTAAGTTATACTTAATTCGAAACTCGTTCTCGAGTTATCTCGTTATACCCCTTTTAGTGGATTACTTTTATCACTGATCCGACCCGACATTCGTTCGTTAATATGACATATCATTGTACTTATACTTGGGACATACTTAAGTCATATGAGTTCTAAGGTCGATCGTTACGAACCAATACTATACTCCGAGTTTTATCGCCCGTTTTCTAAGTGTTTTACCGAAGTTATAAAAGAGTCGTCTTTTAGGGGTTCGTTCGCGTTTAACCTCGACTCGAACATTTTTAATAAATCGAAAAATGATCTTTTTGACATACAGTTTTCTTTCACACCTTCCCTTTTACCTCTAGTATTTATTTACCAAGATTCGCCATGACGTTACATAGTTTACGAGGGTTCAATTACAGTTACGAACTTTCGTTTACGGATTCGAACTACTTTTAGTAAACCGGCCGTAACTCCTAAACCGTAAGTCCGTTTCACGCGATCTTTATATCAAAACGAATCTTATAACATAAGCTATCCTAACATGGCAGAAAAGTTTCTGGACAGTAGGGCCTTGATGTGAAAAATGGCATACAAAACATGATATTGTAAAATCGGGCATTATAACGGCTATGTTTACACGCTTTTCCAAATTTTTATCATCATCAAATCATCCTCCAACAACAACCAAGTCAAGACCTAAAGTTTATCATCTATTCTAAGTCATGCTATCTCAAGAACAACTCAAATCCAACAAGTATGAAATATCAATAACAACCAATTATGCATACATGGATCTAAGCATACTAACACCTCTCCATCATATATCCATCCAAAAAGATCCATAAACTCAAAGTAGTACTAAGGGTTCTTGAGCTTTATACCTTCCTTGGAGAGTGAATAACACTTGTTAAGCCTTGAATGATCCTTAAGTAGCCTTAGTATACTTGAATCAATCAAAAGAAAACAAGAACACAAAGTTAATACTTAAAAGTTACTATTCATCACCATCTTCTTGATTTTATATCTCAAGATTGGTATGGAATTTGAAGATGAAATTCATAGGATATCTTAGTTATGAAATATAGGACTCACCTTAATTTTCTTGAGATTTAACATTGGTTGGAAGTTGGACTTTGGATCTTGAATTATGCAAGAAGTCGAATGGAAGGAGAATGGAGAGTGGTGGTGTTTGCTTGGCTTGGTTCCTTGCTCTCTTGCATTATTGTGAAAATATCTAACATAAAGTTGCTTTATTAAAGGTACTAGGTCATGGCATACATCATCTTGGTGGACAAGTGTTTAATTTGGTGTGGTTGGATGAGAAAGCATGCTAAGTACTTGG
The DNA here is from genome assembly GCA_036435485.1 of Saposhnikovia divaricata. Lineage (NCBI taxonomy): Eukaryota > Viridiplantae > Streptophyta > Magnoliopsida > Apiales > Apiaceae > Saposhnikovia > Saposhnikovia divaricata. Next base: position 215,658,379 of record CM071599.1, read on the forward strand.
TTTGATTGCTAAGATTGCTAGTTAGCTTTGTAACTAGCTTGGTCTCTTTGATCTTATCTTGCATAAAGTGATTATGTCACCTTCCACTAGCTCATCATACCTCTTGGCTCTCTGCTTGTCTCTTTGTCCGGTTATTGCCCGTTTCGATTGATCGTTCGTAGGAATATTTCACGGATTTCTAATTAGGGTTTACCGGGAATCATTTTTAATATTAATACTTTCATTCTCCATCTTTCATTCTAACTTTCCAATTTATATTCCTTAAATCCATTCGTTAAATACTTAAGGCTATCAGTGTCCAGGGAACTCTCGGAGAAAATAAAAGTGCGGTTTTTCAGAATCCGACAGCTTTTACATACACTTATTTTCCCCCTGGATCACTAATACGAACTCGGAAATCCATTCCGAATACTTCTTTATAGTGTCGTCTCATATTATTATATACTCCCACCACAACACTATTCATTCTGTATTCTTTACTTGTTCTCTTAGGGTGGTACAATTGTCCGTATTCTCTTTCGATCGTTCCTTAACCTTTTTACGGAACTACTGGATTAATCGTTATCGATCTGGATGACATGAGGGTATTCTCTTACTTGAAGTTGCCATATCTTATTCCCTTAGAAGATAGATTATTCTTACCTATGTTGTCACCCTTTAGCATTCTTCAAGACATAAACATAATAAGGTCGAATTCCATTCATTCTTTCCAAATATCAATAATTACATTGTAGCCATAACCACTCCTTAGTGGTTTCCTACCTTCATTCTTAAATCAAATATAATAACATCCCAAAATATCAAATCGTCAAAGTTAATATCTCAATTCTTGGATTATCATAATATTTAATCCACTGTCCGGTCAAATATTATACCGAAAAAGAATTTGGAATTTCTGAATTCCGATCGTCTCTGCATTCACTTATTTCCTCCGCGTATTACTAATATGACTTCGAAACATCCATATCACATCCCGTACATAGGGTGGCGTGAAAAGTTTTCCAACTTACAAAATCACTATTCATCCACCAAATTACTATGCACGTACAGGAAACACTATGCACGTACGGGAAATACTATGCACGTATGGGAAACACTATGCACGTACTCATTTCCTTTCAAGGATCCATTAGCTCCTTCCTGGATGGTAGATTATTCTTATCTAGGTTCTCAACCATCGAATTACTCTATTCTGACAATATACCAATGCATCAGGATCATTGTCCAAAGCAATATCCATTCATTACAATCATTGTTCTTTGAAACCACCATTCATTAGAGCTGGTGACCTTGTTGTCGGAATCATTGTTCTTCATTTTATCATTACTTAATAAAAAGTTTTAATTATATCCAAAATTTGGGGTTCTTACACCACTGGAGCAAAAGTTTCATCAAAATCTATTCCTTCTTCTTGAGAATAGCCCTTTGCCACTAATCTAGCTTTATTCCTCACAATTATGCCATTTTCATCTGTCTTATTCTTGAGAACCCATTTAGTACCTATGACACTTCTATCATCAGGTTTGGGCACAAGTTTCCATACTTTATTTCTTTCAAATTGGTTTAGCTCTTCTTGCATTGCTAACACCCAATCTGGATCTAGAAGGGCATCTTCCACTTTCTTAGGTTCCTCTTGAGACAGGAAGCTACTGTATAGACATTCTGCTTGAGTGGCCCTTCTAGTTTGGACTCTTGAATTTGATTCACCAATGATTAACTCAAATGGATGATTTCTAGTCCATTTTCTTGCAGGTGGAAGGTTTGATCTTGATGAGGTTGCTTCATTTCCATGATCATGTTGATTTAGCATTGAATTTTGACCTTGAGAAACTCCCCCTGAGTTTGTTGTCCTTGCTGAATTATGAAGTTGACTGTCAATGGATGCATCATTTTGCCTATCGACGGATGCTTGAGAATATCTGTCAACGGATGCATCTCTAATAGTGTCAACGGATGTTGCAGAATGACTGTCAACGGATGTTGCAGAATGACTATCAACGGATGCTTCATTTTCAGTGTAAGCATCACTTCTAGTTGGTATAACAGCTCTAGGTGGATCTCTGTGGTCATGATCTTCATTTTCCTCATCATCATCATAGTACATTCTTCCTTCACCTTCATTCTCAAATTCCAACTTTTCATGGTAACCTTCATCATTTAGGCCTAGAATCTTTTGATCATCAAACACAACATGTACAGATTCCATAACAATGTTGGTTCTTAGATTGTAGACCTTGTAGGCTTTCCCTGCTGCATATCCAACGAAAATAGCTTCATCTGCCTTTGCTTCAAATTTGCCCAAGTTATCTCCATGATTCCTTAGCACAAAACACTTACACCCAAAGACATGTAGGAAAGCTAAAGTTGGTTTCTTGTCGGTTAATAACTGATAAGGAGTCATTCCTCTAGCTTGATTGACCAAGGAAATATTCTGAGTAAAGCATGCAGTGTTGACAGCTTCAGCCCAGAAATATGTTGGTAACCTTGATTCACTTAACATTGTTCTAGCTGCTTCAATGAGAGTTCTGTTTTTCCTTTCAACAACCCCATTTTGTTGAGGTGTTCTGGCAGCAGAAAACTCATGGACAATTCCATTCTCTTCACAGAAAATCTTCATTGTGGAATTCTTGAATTCAGTACCATTGTCACTCCTGATTCTTTGTACTCTGTCTTCAGAACCATTGTTTAGCATTCTGAGATGATTGATGATGATTTCACTTGCACAATCCTTGGAGTGCAGGAAGAAGGTCCATGTGAACTTAGAAAAATCATCTACAATCACCAGACAGTATTTCTTCTTTGAAATAGACATGACATTTACTGGACCAAATAAATCCATATGCAGCAATTGAAGAGGCTTAACAATGGATGACTCTGTCTTGCTTTTGAAGGATGATTTCTTTTGTTTCCCTAATTGGCAAGCATCACACAGCCCATCTCTGACAAACTCCAATTGAGGGATTCCTCTAGCAAGATCCTTTCTTACCAAATCATTCATAACTTTAAAATTCAAATGTGACAGCTTCTTATGCCATAGCCAACTCTCATCCTTACTTGCTTTGCTGAAGAGACAAGTAATGGATTCTGAGCATGCTGAATTGAAGTCAGCTATGTAAACATTTCCTTTTCTAAAGCCTGTCAATACCACATTGTTGTCTTCCTTGGCAGAAACAACACAGGCTTCTTTTGTGAACTTTACTTCATAGTCTTTGTCACAAATCTGACTGATACTCAGCAAATTGTGCTTCAAACCTTCAACTAACAGGCATGGATTTGAAAAACTAGCATTTTGATACAAACCAGGCATAACAGGCATTGCAGGCATACATGGCATTGGTTGAGGTACATGAACAGGAGCCTTGTTGACAATCTTGCAATTAGAAGATAGATGATTGACACTATTACAATTACTACAAGTTTTCCTAGGAGCAAACTTGTCAGGAGAGTAATTGTTTTTCTTGTTGATGCCTATCTTACCATTTCTGTTCTTTTTCTTTTTGCCCTCAATTTCTACCTTTTCATTGTCCGATTAACCAACAGCCTTTTTGTTGTGTAAATCACATGTCTTAGCCTTCCCACTGGATTTGGTTTTGCTGCACTCACCACTAACAAAATTCTTGTTTACTGGACCATACTTGATATCCAGTTTCCTAAGTTCCTTCTTACTAACAGACTTTTTGTTAGTCGACGGATACCTCTCATCCGTTGACGGTTCATCTGTCAACGGATGATCACTATCCGTTGATTCACAAATAGTCTCTAGATCCTCAAGGCCAGGTTCTAGCTCCTTTTTCTTTTGAGTCCAGGTATCCTTCACAAATGATTCTATTCCCTGAACTTCTATTATGTTTTGAGAAATATTCCTACAACTTTGAAATTTAGCAATTATCCCTTGTTCTTTTTCAAGCTGGTCTTTTAAAATCAGTTCTCTTTTTAACACAGCTTCAAGTTCACTTTTAGCATTATTGCAATTAACTCTCATTTTCTCAAATTCTAGAAATTGAGATTCTAGAGCAGCATTTCTATCACTTAAAAACAGATTAGACTCTTTAATTCTATTGTTCTCTTTAGTAAGTGATTTAAGAGTAACACTTAAGTGATATAGTTCAGTAGACATTTCATCTATAACACTATTGCATTCCTCTTTGGTGAGCTCAGAGAGATTAGTAGAAAATACCTGATTGCTAGCTGAACTTGCTTCCTGCTCTCCAGAATCAGCCATTAAAGCAAGGTTGACTAACTCAACATCATCATCAGAATGATTGTCATCAACAGCCCAGTCATACTCTTGGGTCAAGAATGCCTTTCCTTTCTGCCTGAGAAGATCAAAATATTTCTTCTTATAGTCAACAGCCTCAATTGGCTTTCCCTTGTTCTCAGATCTAGGTTTCCTGCATTCACTTATCATATGACCAGCAATTCCACAATTGTAGCATTTAATTTTGGATTTATCCACATAGTTGCTTGTGGAAAAATCCTTGTTAAATGGCTTGGCCACCCCAGAGTTTCTCTTGAATTTCAGCTTAGAGAATCTCCTAGATAGAAAAGCTAAGTGCTCATCTATCTCATCCAATTCATCCTGCTGAAGAGCATTCAATTCCTCAGACACCTTTTCCTTGCTCCTGCTTGATTCTGCTCTACCTTTACAAACCTCCCTGTTTGGTGTAGAACTAGCAGTTTCCGTCCTTTCCTCCTTTTGCTCCAAGTTGGCAACAAGTGCAACTGACCCACTTTTCTTTTGAGACTTCTCAATCTCTTCATCCTGCTCCATTTCCAGCTCATAGGTCTTTAAAGTTCCATAGAGCCTTTCAAGAGTAAATGTCTTGTACTCTTGAGTGTTTCTTAGAGAAACAGTCATTGGCTTCCATTCCTTGGGCAGTGATCTTAGAAATTTGAGATTAGAATCTTTAACTTGATAGATTCTTCCATACAGTTTTAAACCATTTAGTAGCTTTTGAAATCTACTAAATGTATCATTCAATGTTTCTCCACTCTTAAAGTGAAAATGTTCATACTGTTGGATTAGTAGTTGCATCTTGTTTTCCCTTACCTATTCTGTTCCTTCACACAGGGTTTGAACAATGTCCCATACTTCCTTGGCGGTAGTACAGTTAATAACATTGTCAACCATGTCTGTTTCTAGACCATTGAACAGAATATTCATGGCCTTTTTGTCTTTGTGGACTTCTGCAATATCTTCAAGACTCCACTCAGAAACAGGTTTGGGAATGAGAGTGTCAGGCACATCATCAGCCAGGCCAACTCTTGTTGCTGTCTTCATTGGAACGTGAGGACCCTTGTCAATGCAATCCACAAAACCCTCATCAATAGACGAGAGATGTAGACGCATTTTTACTTTCCAGTGAAAGTAATTTTCTCTATCAAGAACTGGAATCTTTACTCCATAATCCTTCTTAGACATGTTGGAAGTGTGTTGATCTTTAAACTTCAAATATGTTAGAAGCTTGCTCTGATACCAATTGTTACTCCCAGATTACACACTTGTATAATTGTAGAAGGGGGGGGGGGGTTGAATACAATTCTTGATATTTATAAATTTCTGATAAGAACTCCAGAAATTTATGCAGAGATAATTGCAATGTAAGATTTAAACACAAACACATAAAAAATTAGGTGGTTAATATGCACCACCTGAAGCTTTTATTTGAAGAAAACTCTGTGATACAAAATGTACACAGCTGCCGTTTTACAACTCTTTGCTTCTAAGGATATTCAAGAAACCCTAAGCAAATATGTCTGTTTTCTTTTCCTACAAAGAGTTGCTACACTTGGTTATATATCCCAAGTTTTACAAGTACTACTGGAATAAGATAATACTAATCTAATTCTAGTTGACTTGCTACTACACTCCAAATACACATGTAGCCGAAAGGTTGTCCTTGTGTTCAGACATGTCTCCTGCACCTTTCTTGTATTCATAGTGTAAATATAATGCTTCTTTCTTCTGTGTTTCCAAAGTATGGCTGCCATACTGCTTTTTGTATCTACTATCAACCCATGTGATCTGTCAATCAAACATGTCCTTATCAACTGCTAATCCCCAGCTAATCATAGAAGACAGTGTCAATGATTATCCGTTGATGTTGTACACTGACATCCGTTGATGATGTATTGAGCGGTATCCGTTGATCTTGAGACTTGAGCTGTATCCGTTGATAGAGTGGATTTGAGTTGTATCCGTTGATAGAGTTTTGTCTTCATCTGTTGATACACTTTCACTTAGACAGAATTACATAGCATAGCTTATTTACAATTGGCTACCCTATTCTGTCTATCCGTTGATAGTCAACATGACTGTGGATAAAAACCCTATCAACTGATAACATAGAGATACTTGCAGTATGCTACAAAACCTCATCCGTTAATGAGCTACCTGTCAACGGATAGAGTTATAAATCCTCATCCGTTGACAGCTACAAAACCTTATACAATTTGATTAATTGTGAAGTTATCATCAAGTACAACATATTCCTAACACTCTTCTAGTTCATCTAGTGAACATAATGGTGATGATTATGTTACGCCGCCCGTTAAAAAAAAATCATGTTTCTCGTAAATTATTTCTTGATGATGTAGATATTGATAATTATTATAGTACTGTTCGTAAACGTAGAGTGAATTACAATGTTCATAAAGATAAAATGAATGTTGATGATGTTGGTGGGAAAAAAATGATGGTGGAAAAGGTAAAAACAAGATAATTATTAGTGATGGTGATGATGAAAAAGATGAGAAATTTGGGATGGGAAAAAATGATGATGAAGGAGATGAGGATATTAGGATGGAAAAAATTGATGATGAGGAGGATGTTAGGATGGGAAAAAATGTTGATGATGAGGATGTTAGGATGGGAAAAAATGTTGATGATGAGGATGTTAGGATGGGAAAAAATCATGATGATGAGGATATTGGAAACGAAAATTGTGATTTTACATTTGCGGATGTTAATAAGATTGTGCCTTGTGTTGGAATGATTTTCGATACATTAGATGAGGCAGAAAGTTTTTATAGAAATTATGGTCGAAATGTCGGATTCGAGATAATAATTAGGAATACTCATAAACATCAACGGAGTCATGATCCATCATCCCGTTTGTTTATTTGTAAGAAGGGTGGAAGAGTAGCACCGGAATCGGATTATCTTGATAAAGGAAAACGACGCATTAGGGATGTAGATCCACGAACGAATTGTCGTGCTCGAATGTACGTATGTCACCTAGTAAATGTAAACAAATGGAAGGTAACTTTGGTTGATTTGAAAAACAATCATGCCATGGTAACACCGGATAAGAGTCAATTTTTTCAAACATCACGCAATATCGATCCGATCACCCGATCATTAATTGAGTTGTTTAACAAATCGGGGATCGAGACGAGTAAAGTGATGAAATATCTAGGTGAGACATGTGGAGGAATTGAAAATTTAGGGTTTTCTAATCAAGATGTACGCAATGTCATACGGGATATTCGGCACCGAGTGTTTGATTCCGGTGATGCGGAGTGTGTCTTTTACAAATGTGTGGTTAATAAATTAATCATGGTTAAACTTTAAAATGGGATATATTCATAATTTGGAATAGATTTGTAATTACAAATAAATATGGGACATAATTATAAATGACCTTTTAAAACGGGCAATATTAGAAAAAAAAACCCTTCATTTTTTAACTTTCTTATTTTTAACCATTTTATTTTACTCTCCCATTTCTTTTCTTTTTACTTTCAAATCACTTTTCTCTTTTTATTATTTCATTTTTTTATTTGTCATCTTTAAATACTGGTAAAAAATTTGTGAGAAGTTTAGTTTACATATAATGAATAAATATATTTAAAGAAAAATAATATTTATCATTAAAGTAATACACGTACATCTAAATAATCGTACATAATGTGTTCAACATAAGAGTTTTATATTATGATTTATTGGCGATGTTGTGGTTCCTTATATATAACAAACAATAAAGAACATCTTAGATCTATTAGATCCATTGGCCCTGCCAGGGGCACCCAATACAAAAAGTTGTTATTTTTTTACCCTCTATCAAGCCAGGGGGAAAAAAAATTGAAAAATTACTGTTCACTGACGATGTCACTGATGACGTCATCATGATGTCATCAGTGAACAGTAATTTTTTTTTCTGCCTTGATAGAGGATAAAAAAAATAACAACTTTTTGTATTGGGTGTTATGACGGAACTATTAGATTAAATTAGATATGAGGTGTTCTATATTGTTTGTTATATAAGGTATTTGTTATGGAGTGCAACTTTATATATATATATATATATATATATATATATATATATGTATATGTGTGTGTGGAGCTACTCTAGTGAGAACCTCTTACAATGAGAATTTAGTCCTCAAAGCAAATCACCAAAATCCAGAATAATCACCAAATCACAAAAATTTATTATTTCCCACTGACACATCACTGCTGATGTCATCATACTGACGTCAGCATGATGACGTGGCAAATCACCAATTTTTTGGTGGGAAATTTTCCAAATCACCAAAATTTTGGCGGGAGAATTTTCAAAATCACCAATTTTTTGCGGGAAATTTTGCCAAATCACCAATTTTTTTGGCGGGAAAATCTGCCAAATCACCATTTTTTGGCGGGAAAATTTGCCAAAGCACTATTTTTTGGCGGGAAATTTTGAAATTCAAATTATGTTTTTTCACTAAGTCCGGCAGCCTGATTTTAAAAAAATCGGGGGCCAGCCCCGATTTTTTTAAAATCAGGATAAGTTAGGGTTTAGGGAACCCTAAACCCCAAACCCTAAACCCTAAGTCCGTATACGGTTTATTCGTCATTCTGAATATTTCTAAAACCCAAAATTGAACTGTTGAACCCCAAAGGTTAACTGTTGTGTTTAGGGAAAACGCTAGCCTTAGTGATTTGTGGATCACCATTTTTTGGCGGGAAAACTGGCAAAGCACCATTTTTTGGGCGGGAAAAAGGCGGTTAAAAAAAATTTCATATTTTTTTTTGGCGGGAATTTTTTTTTGCGGGAAAATTCCTCCCACGTCAGCCTGTTGATGTCAGCAGTGATGTCATCATGCTGATGTAAGCAGTTATGTGTTTTTTTTGTTTTTTTATTAATTTTAACGATTTGGTGATTCTGCTTATTTTATTAATAAAATTTACATACAATTACCAAAAACATATGCATAAAACAACAATAAAATACACAAAATTACTTGTTTGAATTTGAAGATAGCTTGATAAATCAGTAAAACAAAAGCTTGGGGACACAATCCTTTTAAAATTTAAAAACAATTTTGCAAACCATCTCAGACAAAGCATGCAAGGAACTAAGGAAGGTTTCCGGGTCATAATGTTGGAAAGGAAGATTATTATGGAACCCCGAATAAAGTTAAGCAAAAATAAAAACAGAATATTTACCAAACAGAGCAAAAAACTTGGTGATATAAACACAAATTTAAACACAAATAAAACCAATTCAATCGATTGAATGGATTACCCGGTGATAACAACTGAGATTTGGGTAAGAAACTCTAACAACAGCAGTCTGCAAATTTGGGTAAGAAATTAGAGAGTAATTTAGGCGTTTGAGCAAAATAAATGTAGTAGTTGAGACATAAGTTTTTATTACCTTATAAACAACGTTACACAAGTTACAAAAAAAAGACTTTAATACACATTTTACATTTAATGTTGTTTGCACTAAATCACGCAAGCGTACGTGATCACAAGTAATATATGAACAAGTCAAGTCCGTTCCCACAGAGATCTGGTTTAGGTTTCAATTCAGTTAATGCACCTACGCAACAATGTATGGTTTTTTATTCACTGCTAAGACAATTAACAAATTTGGGTTTTGATTTAACTAAAATTAACTAAAAAGCAAATTAATAAACTAAGAATTAATTAACTAACGAGAATTGGAATCGAATTACTTATACGAGAGAAAACATGGGATCCTAACTTCATTAAATACTTCGCTTAGATCTGATGCCTTTAATAACTATATGCAATGGTTATGATATCTGATCGGATAACACGGAACAAGTACACGCTACCTGTCAGCATACGTATACCAAACTACCCATACATCCACAAAAGAGATAGAAGATGAATAGACACCAATTATGCTTAGACCCTATATGTCTATAGAATTTGAAAACATAACGGTTGAAGAACCATAAAGATCACACAGGGCAGCGTAAGATAGTTCAAATTACAATACGAATCATGTTGGTAAACAATCATGAACCTATGCTAGCATGGCAAGTTCTAAATCTCAAGATCCACTGTCGCTTCACAAGAGATTAGAAGATTAGATGTTAGCTACGCATCTAACAATTAAGCATAACCATACAAGGATATCAATATACATCACACACATATCTTTAAAGCATCAAAATACTAAAGCTTCATATATAAATCTGTTAGAATCCCATGACAACGATTAGTTCATAATCGAACGGCTCGTCATCATGGGATCTGATGAAACCATGGTAATAAACAAAGTCTGAATAAAAATAATAGTACTAAAGTAAAAGAGTTAAGAAAACAAATCCGAAATCCAGAGTATCGCCTAAATAAAAGAAACAAAAAGTAGATCTAGATCTCCGTATGCTGTCACGTCCTTCCGGGAATCTGTCTCCAAGTCTGAATCTCTATCTCTGGCTCTCTCTGTGTTTTTCTGAGTAGTGATAACGTTCAAGGATGATAGAACGTGTTTATATAGGCCCCGAGAGTCTTTTCCAGCAAGACAAGTCAATAAAATACAATTAGAATCGAAGTAGGAGAAGTTTCAGGATTTTCTTCAGCAAAGGCAAGCGCCCCTGCGCTGTCCAGGATGTCCCAGGGGCCTCTGCGCTCTAGGGTAGCGCAGCCGCGCTGCCTGCAACTGCCAGTTTCTGATTTTTTTGTTGTTTTCTCTTAACTCGAACAACTTGTAGAAGGGGGGTTGAATACAAGTTATATAATCGTGTCTGATTTTTACTTGATTAGATGAACAAGAACAAACGAATAAATCAAACTGTTTGTATTAATAAAATCAAATACAAACTCTTCCAAAGGTGTACAATACCTTTAGCAGCTGTTGACAATACAAATCTCTCTCTGTTTGTTTCGAACTCTCGAATACAAACCTTATACTGAGCTTCACGTTTTCGCACTTATGAACTCATTAGCTTTTTTTACAATGATATTGAGAGAGTATTTATAATGCTTCCTATCAACTAATAACAAAAAGTAATGATCTATACATGACAATGTTCTCCCGTCTAGTTGATAGTTTCCATCAATAGAAAATTCTTTCCTTCATGATATCTTCTTGCTTGTTCTTCAAAACAACGATCCTTTTTTATAGCACTTGCCAGTTTCTGTAGCATCCGTAATGACATCATCAGTAGTAAGACTGATATCAGGATTTCACCTTGCACCAGGACTTGACATCCATCAGTATTTGACTTGTCGTATCAGGATCTGCTTACAGTTCCTGAAATGAGTCCTTGACACACTGTTCTTGACTTAACTCTACAGATCACTGTTTAACACATATATCCTATACAAAGTGCTAAATCCTTTATAAGATCAAGATATACAAGAAGTATATGCAAATTCTATTCTTAACATCACAACTCGTGAATTATTCCTAACAATCTCCCCTCTTTATGCTTTAGAATCTGAAACAAAAATCTAAGTTGTAGATGTCAAAACATATAACAATACAACCAGAATAGAATTTATGAATTTAAGATCATGAAGTTAAGTACATCCTTCTTCATATGTAGAATTAGTATATAGTACTTAGAAGAAAGAATTTAACTATTTGATCTTCTTTTCCTTTACCACTTCCCTGTTGAGATTCACCTCTGTCACCCTTAGTTCTTCTTGTATCGCCCCCAGTCTGTTTATCTCCCCTAGTCTGTTGCCTTTGAATTGTTTTTATCTTCCCCTTTTTGACATCAGCAACATTAATTCCAAGAGATTCAGTAACAGAACAAATGAGATTCATTAGAACTGCTTGATTTTCCATAATAGTGACTTGGTTATCTTCAAGTATTTGAAGTCTCGATTGAATAGCAATTTGATATTTCTGAATATCCTTTAGAACTTCAGAACTAACTTCAATATTGGAAGTGCTTGTTGTATCTTCAGACTCAGATGCAAAAATAACCTTATCTTCAAGCCTTGTAGAAGAAGTTGCCTGTGTAGAATGATATTCAAGTAATAATGCTTGAGTAGAATTATAAGCATCTTCACCATTCTGATCTGAAACTGAAATATGATCATCATGTCCTTCACCAGTATTCTGTGTACTAACATCTACAAAACCTGACTCCTCCTGAGAGTGATCAGATACTGTTGATGTCTCAATTTTAGCTGATATTTGAAGCACATACAAAGGAATACTAGGATCATTAGAAATTTCTTCTGGTACAAGTGGAGTAAGAGATTGTCTTAGCCTTTCACCTCTTCTGTTGATGAATCCTGCAAGCCTTTCATTTTGCTTCTGTGCTTTAACTTCTGCCTTTGCATTGTGCTTTGCTAAGTCATTCTTCTCATACATTTTGATAAAAGAATAAGTACCAGCATCCATACCAAGATTTTCAGACCAAGATTCAGAAAAAAACCTGATCCCAGAAATCAAACAATGGTGGTTTCCTAATTTTCTCTCCCTCACTATGGAGTTGATCATCCATACCCTCATTCTCACTTTGACTATCTAAAGTCAACACTCTTTCTACCTCTCCTTTTGCCTGGTCAGGAGCCAACCTCTCTATTTGTGGATTTATCTCCATCTTCTCAGGCGTATCACTCAAATTTGGATAAGTGCTCTCATGACCTACAGAAAAATAGGGGTTAGAAGAAGTTTTTATACCTGAACTCACATGGAGAGAGGGTTTCTCATCTGGCAATGGGTTTGAGGTTTTCTCCAAGGAGTGAGCTGCTATAGTCTCTGAACCCTCACAATCATCTACTTTCTTTTCAGAGACTACAGGTGATAAGTGGATTTTATATCCACTTATTTTCCACTAATTGGACCTAGATTGGTGGTTTTTCTTTAAGTATGTTGTATCTTTTAATTCATTTTTTGTTAATTAATTATTCGTTGTGCCGAACTCGCAACTTTAGGCATTGTGGCAATAAAAGGCCAAAAAACGGTGGATTTCTATCTCAATTTCATCAAGTGGACTGGCTACGAGGAAAAAGAATTATCATAAAGAAATTATGAGTGATATATTCTTAAATCTGGAACCCCGGTTGGAATTGATATATTTTTCGTTTCGCAAAAGGAATCCAGTTTTAGATCCTCAAGAGACTGTAATTTACACCTGGACGAGCAACGAGAAAATAGAATTATCACAAAAAGATGGAAAGTGATATATTCTTAAAGAGAAAACCCCGGTTTGAATTGATATATTTTTTGTTAACCAAAAGGAGTCCGGTTCCAGGCCCTCAATAGACCGCATCTTAGGACTTAAAGATATATTTATATTAATAAATATTTTATTTAATTAGGTAATTATATTTTTAAATATCTAATAATATTAGATATTTATTTTTATAATTTCTGGATTAAATTAATTATTTATTAATATAAATAATACGCTATGCGGGTTAAAAGCATTTTTTTTTCGGAATCGTGCTTATAAAACAAAGCATGCCCAACCGGTTGTTGTATTTGTATTGTAAAAAAAAGCTGTGTCGGCAGAATTAACAAAGAAGAAATAAAAACTTGAGAAAAGAAGTTGTCCAAGTTGTGGGAGCACGCGCCAGAATCAGCCAATCCAATGCCGCGCGTGGCCTGCACGCGGATGTAGTGCGAATTGAAAATGCTGGAGATCTGAGAGGAGTTTGTGGAAATGGGGCTTGTGATAACTTTCGGCTGTTAAATAAATTGTGTGCTGTATGATATATTTTCTTTTTTTATTTCTTTTTAATTATTTTTATTTTTATTTTATTAAATTGGTGTGCTAATTTGTGCTATAAATAGGTGAGTTCTCAAGCTCAAAATCACACACCAATTTGGAGAACAACAATTCTCTCTTGTATTCTCTCTAGTTTCTTTGTAATTTTAGTTATGTTTTTATACACTTTAAATTTAGTTTAAGTGTTATTTCGGTTGAAGAATTTACGGGGAATATTTGGAGTGCTCTTTTCTTTCATTGGAAGCTATTTCGGTTCTACTTTCTAACTCTCGTAATTTTCATATTTAATTTATCGCAATTTTTAATTCAGTTATTATTATTATTATTATTATTATTATTATTATTATTATTATTATTATTATTATTATTATTATTGTTATTATTATTATTATTATTATTATTATTATTATCATGTTTTCATTTAATCCCATGATGACAATTCGTTCGATTATGAACTAATCGCCGTCATGGGATTCTAATGGATTTATTTACGTAATTTAGTAATTCGATGCCTTAATAATTTGTATTATGATAAAAATTCAGATTGCCTAATGTGGTTGCGCTTAATTTATTAGATGCGTAGCTAACGTCTAAATTATTAATTCCTAATGAATGCGAAAGTGGATTTAGGAATTTAGAATTTGCCATGTTAGCATAGGTTCGTAATTGTCATGTACATTTACGATAAGTGATAGGATTTTTTCGCATCACCCTATGTAGTCATAATAAAGGAATTTATTCGTAAAATCAATTATGTTTTCAAATCTTATAGACATATAGGGTCTAAACATAAAAGGTGTCCTCGCGACTTCTATCTTTTTAAGTGGATGTTTGTGTGGTTTGATATAAGTTAAGACTGAAAGGCTCTTATGTTATTTTCGTGTTCCCGACTAGCTTTCGTAAATTATCAAAATTACTTTGAAATTAAGGCATCAATTCTAAATGAAATAAATAATGAAATTAGAATCCCATGTTTTTCTCACATATAAATTTTCATTTAATTAAATTAATCAGTTCTAATTATTTAATATTACTAATTTAATTAATCAATTAGAAAAATATAAAAATACCCCCTTTTGATATTTATTCAAGCAGTTTGTTGTTTAATCATACGTCGTTGTTTAAATATTATTTCTGAACAAACACCAAGTCTCTGTGGGAACGAATTTATTATATTACTTGTGACCGCGTACACTTGCGCAGTTAGTTTTCGAACCAACAAGTTTTTGGCTCCGCTGCCGGGGACTTCGGTGTTATTTTCAGAAATTGTGTTTACATCAACGGAGGTTAAACTTAACTGACTTGAATTTTTTGTTTTTTTTTCTAAACGTCGTGTTTTCTCGCTCTGCCAGTATAAGGATCTTGAGTTGTTTATGCTAACACGTGCCCAAGCCCTTAAATCAAGAACCGTAATAAAGCTGGAAGAAGAGTTAGGCATAGCGGAAGATGTGCCCAAGACGTTGATGGACTATTCTCAACCAAAAATCAATGACATTCAGTCAAGCATCGTCAGGCCAGCCATTGCAGCCGGCACATTTCAAATCAAACCTGGCACAATCCAGATGGTACAAAACTCTGTTCAGTTCGGGGGAGCGCCAACGGAAGATCCAAATATGCATATCCGAAATTTCATAGAGATTTGTGACACATTGAAATTCAACAACGTGTCAGAAGATGCTGTAAAGTTAAGGCTGTTTCCATTTTCTCTACGGGACAAAACTAAGGGATGGTTGCACTCTCTCCCAGCGGGCTCGATAACAACATGGGAGGAACTCGCTCAAAAGTTTCTCACTAAATTCTATCCCATGGTAAAAAAAGCTGCAATAAGGAATGCTCTTGCTCAGTTCACACAACAGACGGGGGAATCTTTATGCGAAGCTTGGGAGCGCTACAAGGAAATGCTAAGAAAATGCCCTCACCATGGAATGCCCAACTGGATGGTGATCAATTGCTTCTATAATGGACTGGGATGGCAGTCAAGACCTATTGTGGATGCAGCATCAGGGGGAGCCTTATGGGCTAAGAGCTATGAAGCCGCATACGAGCTAATTTAAATGATGGCAGCTAATGAGTATCAGAATCCAACACAACGGATGCCTCAACACAAGGTGGCAGGAATTCTAGAGGTTGACACAGCCACATCCCTATCAGCCCAGCTTGAAGCACTAAGCATGAAGGTGGATTCTTTGACAAATTATGGGGTACATCAAGTAGCAAGTGTTAGTGAGCTATGCGCCGGTCGACATGAAACGGAGCAATGTGCAATTTCCAATGAATCAGTAAACTTTGTGAGCAATTTTCAAAAGCAGCAGTAGCCAGTCCCAAACAATTACCAACCCAACAACAGAAACCATCCTAACTTCAGCTGGAGCAACAATAAAAATGGATTGCAACCACCGCCATATCAAACACAGCAACCATATCAACCACCGCAGCCATATCAAGCACAACCACCATAACAACCACAACCATATCAACAACAGCCATACCATCAATCCCAAAATCAGCAATATGGGGCCAGACCATACAATCCCTCAGGACTATATCAACAGCAGGGGCATCAACTTCAGAATCAGTACCCCCCGAAACAATCTCAACCTCCGGGATTTAATCAGCAATATTATGCAGGTTCAGGTCAACAGTCTGCTGAGAAATCAGAATTGGAAGAACTCAGATTGATGTGTAAGAGCCAGGCTGTATCTCTTAAAACTCTGGAAAACCAAATTGGCCAAATAGCAAACGCCTTACTCAACAGGCCACAAGGAGTTCTCCCTAGTGACACAGAAATAAACCCTGGAAAAAGGGATGGCAAAGAACAAGTCAAAGCTATCACCTTAAGATCTGGAAAAATCACAAAGGACCAAGAAGTTGAAGGGGTAGAGGCACAGGGCAACCACTCCGCGACTGAGGAGCAAACGAAGATCTTGAAGCCGGACATCAGCATCAGCGAACCGGAGGAGGTCAACAGGCCATCTGAGAAAGCATCCCAGGAGCATAAAACTGTAAACACTCAAATCTACCCACCTCCACCATATCCGCAGAGACTCCAGAAATAGAAATTGGATAAGCAGTTTGCTAAATTCTTAGAGGTATTCAAGAAGCTACATATTAATATACCTTTTGCAGAAGCATTGGAGCAGATGCCGAGTTATGCTAAGTTTATGAAGGGTATTCTATCAAGGAAGCTGAAACTTGAGGAATTAGAAACTGTTGCCTTAACAGAAGAATGCAGCGCCATCCTCCAACAGAAACTGCCTCCGAAGCTCAAAGATCCTGGAAGCTTCACCATACCATGTACTATTGGTAATCTGTCTTTTGAAAAGTGCTTGTGTGACTTGGGAGCTAGCATCAATCTGATGCCATTGTCGGTTTTCATGCAACTTGGTCTACCTGATCCAAAACCCACAAATATCTCCTTACAGCTAGCAGACCGGTCAGTTACGTATCCAAGAGGAATAGTGGAAGATGTCTTGGTAAAAGTGGATAAGCTCATCTTCCCAGATGACTTTGTTATTCTTGATTTCGAGGAGGATAAGAAGATTCCCATTATCTTGGGGAGACCATTCTTAGCTACAGGTCGGACGTTGATTGATGTCCAGAAAGGTGAACTCACAACGAGGGTGCAAGACCAAAACATCACTTTTAATGTGTTCAAAGCAATGAAGCTTCCATCTGAAGAGGAGTGTTTCAAAGTTGACTTGGTAGATTCTACAGTTAGAACGGAGCTTGAGCAGATGTTATTAACAGACCCCTTGGAGAGAGCATTGATAGGGAATTCTGAAGTGGAAGATGAAGAAGGAGCAGAACAACTTCAGCAATTAAATTCAGCTCCGTGGACGAGAAGAGTTGATATACCATTTGAGTCTCTTGGATTAGCAGAACTAAAAAATTCCCAGGAGCGTCTAAAGCCATCTATTGAAGAAGCTCCTATACTTGAACTCAAACCATTGCCGGACCACTTGCGGTATGCATTTCTGGGTGATGCATCTACATTACCTGTTATTATTGCTTCTAATCTATCAAGGAGTGAGGAAGATAAGCTTTTGCGAATTCTGAGAGAATTCAAATCAGCCATTGGATGGACCATAGCAGATTTCAAAGGAATCAGCCCTTCGTATTGCATGCACAAAATTCTGCTAGAGGAAGGAAGTAAACCTACTGTTGAGCATCAGCGAAGACTTAATCCTATTATGAAGGAGGTGGTGAAGAAAGAGATTCTTAAGTGGTTGGATGCCGGTATCATCTACCCTATTTCAGACAGTTCTTGGGTGAGTCCAATTCAGTGTGTGCCCAAGAAAGGAGGCATGACAGTTGTAACCAATGAGAAGAATGAGCTCATTCCTACTCGGACAGTCACAGGATGCAGAATATGCATGGACTATCGCAAGTTGAACAAGGACACCAGAAAAGATCATTTTCCTCTTCCATTCATCGATCAAATGCTGGATAGGTTGGCTGGCCATGAATATTACTGCCTTCTCGATGGTTATTCAGGCTATAATCAGATTTGTATCGCCCCAGAAGATCAGGAGAAGACCACATTCACTTGTCCTTTTGGCACTTTTGCTTTTCATCGAGTTTCTTTCGGGCTCTGTGGTGCTCCTGCGACCTTTCAGAGATGCATGATGGCCATATTCTCTGACATGATTGGAATAAATGTGGAAGTTTTCATGGATGACTTTTCAGTTTTTGGAACTTCGTACGATGAGTGCTTGCACAACCTGAGTCTAGTGCTGAAAAGATGTGTTGAGACTAATCTGGTGCTCAATTGGGAGAAATGTCACTTCATGGTGCAAGAAGGAATCATTCTTGGGCACAAGGTATCCAGTAAGGGGCTCGAAGTGGATAAGGCAAAAGTTAAGACTATTGAAAATCTTCCTCCACCAATCTCAGTCAAAGGAATTCGAAGTTTTCTTGGTCATACAGGTTTCTATCGGCGGTTCATTCAAGATTTCTCCAAAATCTCTAAACCTTTATGCAGTTTGTTGGAGAAGGATGTTCCCTTCTGGTTTGGTCAAGATTGTTTAGCTGCCTTTGAGCTATTGAAAAAGAAGTTGACAACAGCGCCTGTTATTACAGCACCTGATTGGGGTGAACCTTTCGAGATGATGTGCGACGCTAGTGATTTTGCAGTGGGAGCTGTGCTTGGTCAGCGAAAGAAAAATGTTTTTCATGTGGTTTACTATGCTAGTAAAACCCTTAACGATGCACAGCTAAATTACACCATTACGGAGAAAGAGCTTTTGGCAGTTGTCTATGGTTTTGAGAAAATCAGGTCCTATTTGCTTGGGACGAAGGTGACAGTCTACACTAATCATGCAGCCATTAGGTATCTATTTTCAAAAAAGGAGTCTAAATCACGATTGATTCGTTGGGTTCTTCTGCTGCAAGAATTTGAGCTTGAAATAAAAGACAGGAAGGGGACAGAAAATCAGGTAGCCGATCATCAATCGCGGTTGGAGGAGCATGGTAAGGATAAGACGCTAATCAATGAATCATTCCCAGATGAACAGTTGTTCGTAGTGCACGGAGAAATGCCATGGTTTGCAGATATTGTGAATTATCTGGTGAGCAACGTCATTCCGTCAGAATTCTCTTATGCCCAAAATAAGAAGTTTTTGCATGATGTGAAGTGGTATCGATGGGATGAACCATTCTTGTTCAGGCAGGGAGCAGATCAGATTATCAGGAGATGCATTCCTTAAAATGAAACGGAGGAGATTTTGCGAGATTGCCACTCTACCACATACGGTGGTCATTATGGTGGAGAGAAGACCGCGGCTCGAGTACTTCAGGCAGGATTCTTCTGGCCAACCTTGTTTAAAGATTCTCATCAATTTGTATTGGGATGTGACCGCTTTCAACGGGTTGGAAATATCTCCAAGAGGAATGAGATGCCTCTCAACATGCTTCTTGAAGTTGAGATTTTCGATGTCTGGGGGATAGATCTCATGGGACCATTTGTCTCATCGTGCAACAACCAGTACATCCTGCTAGCGGTAGACTATGTGTCCAAATGGGTAGAAGCCAAAGCTCTGCCTACAAACGATGCTAAAGTGGTGATAAACTTTCTGCACAAGAACATATTTACCCGTTTCGGAACTCCACGAGCAATAATCAGTGATGAGGGGACACATTTTTGCAATCAGAAATTCACTGCATTAATGGCAAGGTACCGTGTGACACATCGGGTTGCAACAGCGTATCATCCTCAAACTAATGGTCAGGCAGAAGTCTCCAACAGGGAAATCAAGCGGATTTTGGAAAAGGTGGTGAATCCTTCAAGGAAAGATTGGTCCTTGAAGCTAGACGAAGCTGTTTGGGCATACAGAACCGCGTATAAAACACCCCTGGGTATGTCTCCTTTTCAGTTGGTGTATGGTAAGGCTTGTCATTTGCCTGCCGAGCTTGAGCGCAAGGCATACTGGGCTTTGAAGAAATTGAACTTCGACATGAAAGTTGCTGGTGAAAAGAGGATGCTTCAACTGAATGAGCTTGATGAGCTTCGTCTACAGGCTTATGAGAATAACAAGCTGTACAAGGAAAAGGTAAGAGATGGCATGATAGAAGGTTGGTACATAAGACATTTGTACCGGGTCAAATGGTTCTACTTTTCAACTCTCAGCTAAGAGTTTTTCCTGGAAAGCTCAAGTCAAGGTGGTCAGGTCCGTTCACGGTTAAAACAGTGTTTTCGCATGGTGCAGTGGAAATTTTTGATAAGTCACCTGATCAGTCTTTTAAGGTGAATGGGCAGAGGCTTAAGCATTATCATGGGGGTACGGTGAACCGTGATGAATTCACCGCTTTTCTTGCCCCTGCATGATCGAGTTACAGAAGGAACGTCCGACTAAATGACGTTAACGACAGCGCTTCATGGGAGGCAACCCATAGGTTTGGTGTTTTTATGCGTGGTTTGATTTTGTGTGATTTTGTTCAGTTTGCAGGCCATTAGCGAGTTGCAGGATTAGCCTCAGGTTGGAGCTCATTTCCACCTCCTGATTTACTGCCCGAGGAGGGCAGCGGTGCCGACAGTTAGGGGAGTTCTCTTTGATTAATTGATTAATCGAGTCATACTCATTCATGTAGTTCATAATACACCATGCTAGTTTAATTTCATATAATTCATATTCTCCAAAAAAAAAACATAATTAGTTGCATATCATATTTTCTGTGATCCCGTAGTGCTTGGTGGTTCCGTTTAGTAGTCAATGATGAAGTTGAGTGTGATAATGATAGATAGAGGGCTGATTTGAATACTTATGAATTGACGTGCATGTTACAGAAACACAATCTTACACAACTCATCGGTTGCTTTTGGGCTAGGTTAAGGTCATGCTTGTGTGGTTGTTGAAATTTAATCACCTGATTATATTTGGAATTTTCTTTATTCCCTTGATAGCGTAGAATCACTAAATATAAGTTTGGGGGAAACCAGGGTTCATGCTAGTTTGTGTGAAATTGTTAATAATGGATAGGTGTCAATTGGCTAGTAGCCAGCTCATATCTATATGAGTAGTCTAGGGTTGGAATTGAGAATTCTCATTCCAGATTGCTTCTAAAAAAAAAGAGTGTTTATGAGAGTATGAGTATGCAGAATTGGCCAGGGTGAGCTCTTTAATACTCGAGCAATTAAGTACGAGGGGACTTTGTGCCTAGTGACCTAAGGCTTTTATAGTCTGGGATCCACTGACCTAACGTTCGCTACATGGGTATTATTGTATAAACCTTTTGGGGTCTCATCCATTGCACGGTCAAATAAGCATGTGTGTTGTGTATAGTATTATGCGTCATCGTTGTTAATAAAGCATGAATTCCTGTCTAACTCAAATGATGATGGAGGTGTTTCTAGGTTATGAAGTGTCTAGCGTCCATTCTATTTATAAACTTGTGATTGTTATGCCGAAGAATATGTATGGTTTTGATCTAGTGCTAAGAGTAATTATGATGAGCACTGCACACACGCACGTTTCTGTACTTGTAAATGTTAATATGCTGATATTTAGTCGATCTCTATTTGGAGTTATCACATTCTCCGAGACACTCTGCTAAATTGGTTATTGCTTTGCCTATGGGATCTTTGCATCAGTTGCATTCATACATTTAGAGGTAGTAGAGTCTGTTTTCGCTTGAGGACAAGCATCAGTTTAAGTTTGGGGGTATGATAAGTGGATTTTATATCCACTTATTTTCCACTAATTGGACCTAGATTGGTGGTTTTTCTTTAAGTATGTTGTATCTTTTAATTCATTTTTTGTTAATTAATTATTTGTTGTGCAGAACTCGCAACTTTAGGCATTGTGGCAATAAAAGGCTAAAAAACGGTGGATTTCTATCTCAATTTCATCAAGTGGACTGGCTACGAGGAAAAAGAATTATCATAAAGAAATTTTGAGTGATATATTCTTAAATCTTGAACCCCGGTTGGAATTGATATATTTTTCGTTTCGCAAAAGGAATCCAGTTTCAGATCCTCAAGAGACCGTAATTTACACCTGGACGAGCAACGAGAAAATAGAATTATCACAAAAAGATGGAAAGTGATATATTCTTAAGGAGAAAACCCCGGTTTGAATTGATATATTTTTTGTTAAGCAAAAGGAGTCCGGTTCCAGACCCTCAATAGACCGCATCTTAGGACTTAAAGATATATTTATATTAATAAATATTTTATTTAATTAGGTAATTATATATTTAAATATCTAATAATATTAGATATTTATTTTTATAATTTCTGGATTAAATTAATTATTTATTAATATAAATAATACGCTATGCGGGTTAAAAGCATTTTTTTTCGGAATCGTGCTTATAAAACAAAGCATGCCCAACCGGTTGTTGTATTTGTATTGTAAAAAAAAAGCTGTGTCGGCAGAATTAACAAAGAAGAAATAAAAACTTGAGAAAAGAAGTTGTCCAAGTTGTGGGAGCACGCGCCTGAATCAGCCAATCCAATGCCGCGCGTGGCCTGCACGCGCATGTAGTGCGAATTGAAAATGCTGGAGATCTGAGAGGAGTTTGTGGAAATGGGGCTTGTGATAACTTTCGGCTGTTAAATAAATTGTGTGCTGTATGATATATTTTCTTTTTTTATTTCTTTTTAATTATTTTTATTTTTATTTTATTAAATTGGTGTGCTAATTTGTGCTATAAATAGGTGAGTTCTCAAGCTCAAAATCACACACCAATTTGGAGAACAACAATTCTCTCTTGTATTCTCTCTAGTTTCTTTGTAATTTTAGTTATGTTTTTATACACTTTAAATTTAGTTTAAGTGTTATTTCGGTTGAAGAATTTACGGGGAATATTTGGAGTGCTCTTTTCTTTCATTGGAAGCTATTTCGGTTCTACTTTCTAACTCTCGTAATTTTCATATTTAATTTATCGCAATTTTTAATTCAATTATTATTATTATTATTATTATTATTATTATTATTATTATTATTATTATTATTATTATTATTATTATTGTTATTATTATTATTATTATTGTTATTATTATTATTACTATTATTATTATTATTATTATTATTATTATTATTATTATTATTATTATTATTATTATTATTATTATTATTATTATTATTATTATTGTTATTATTATTATTATTATTATTATTATTATTATTATTATTATTATTATTATTATCATGTTTTCATTTAATCCCATGATGACAATTCGTTCGATTATGAACTAATCGCCGTCATGGGATTCTAATGGATTTATTTACGTAATTTAGTAATTCGATGCCTTAATAATTTGTATTATGATAAAAATTCAGATTGCTAATGTGGTTGCGCTTAATTTATTTGATGCGTAGCTAGCGTCTAAATTATTAATTCCTAATGAATGCGAAAGTGGATTTAGGAATTTAGAATTTGCCATGTTAGCATAGGTTCGTAATTGTCATGTACATTTACGATAAGTGATAGGATTTTTTCGCATCACCCTATGTAGTCATAATAAAGGAATTTATTCGTAAAACCAATTATGTTTTCAAATCTTATAGACATATAGGGTCTAAACATAAAAGGTGTCCTCGCGACTTCTATCTTTTTAAGTGAATGTTTGTGTGGTTTGATATAAGTTAAGACTGAAAGGCGCTTATGTTATTTTCGTGTTCCCGACTAGCTTTCGTAAATTATCAAAATTACTTTGAAATTAAGGCATCAATTCTAAATGAAATAAATAATGAAATTAGAATCCCATGTTTTTCTCACATATAAATTTTCATTTAATTAAATTAATCAGTTCGAATTATTTAATATTACTAATTTAATTAATCAATTAGAAAAATATAAAAATACCCTCTTTTGATATTTATTCTAGCAGTTTGTTGTTTAATCATACGTCGTTGTTTAAATATTATTTCTGAACAAACACCAAGTCTCTGTGGGAACGAATTTATTATATTACTTGTGACCGCGTACACTTGCGCAGTTAGTTTTCGAACCAACAACAGGCTCCAGTATACCACTTTGAGGTTCTACACAAAACTTTAATGCCTTAAGTAATACTTCATTAGACACTACAGTTTGTGTGTTACCATCTTTAAGTGTTGTTTGCTGAGACACACCCTCAAGGTGGATAGACTCTGACTGAACAATATTTGTTTGATCTTCAGAAAAATCAATCAAAGTCATTCCTCCCATATCATAGGGTATCTCACTTGCAGTTTCAGTCATCACAGAAGACCTTTCAGCATCAGCAATCACAGTTCCTGAGTCATCCAACCTGTGACTAGATGGTTCTTGTGTTGCAGTGACTGTGATCTGATCTATTCTACTATTCACCACTGGTGCAATAGTATCTCCTATTGACTGCATTCCACTATCTACTACCTCCTTTTGTTAACCTTTAGCTGGAGCATCTTCAACAATGAAATCCTTGTGAAACAAGTATGTGTGAAGTGATTGAAGTGCACCATGCTTTGAAAGTTCAAATGACTTGTGTAACTCCTTTCTGACAGATACATAGAAAGGCATATTCATTAAATCAAGTCTTTGATGTAGAAGTCCATATTCTTCAGGAAATGAAAGTCTTGGAACTTTTTCAATCAGAAATTGCAGAACAGGCCTGGAAAGCTTTACTTTTACAGAAATAACCTTCATAGCCAGTCTGTATGTCAATGTAGTTTCCCATTAAGAATCAATATCTAGATCTCCCTTGTCATTTACTGACTTGGATACAGCTTTATTTGTAGAGACCTGCATAATGTTAGTTGGACTAGACTCTGTGTGTAGGTTACAAATGAATCTTTCTCCTTGTTCTCCTGGTATAGTGAGCAACATATTTATCTTGAGAAGATTCAAGAGGTGTAGACACAGAAGTGATCTTGGGATGAGATCCTTTTTCAATAGATGCAGTCTTTTGAGAGACAATATCCAGTAACTGTTTTCCATTTTTAAGAATTACAACCTTTTGGGAGATAGCAGTCTGGCTGTGACTAGGTTGTACATCTCTTTGTCCTAGCTTAGAAAGTTGAATTGTAGCCCTCAATTCTGCTCTCTCAGCAAGAGATATATTATCATCATCTTCACTAGAACTACTACTTGAAACAACAAATCTTCTCTTCTTTACAACTGATGTCTTTTGAGAAACACCAGAGGTTGGTTTCTTTGAAACAATAGGCTGTGGATCAAAACTTGGTTCTAGAATTGTTTCAGAGACTATAATATGTTGGGTTACTTGGGTAGACACAGGGGGGTTCTCCACCAATTGAGATTCCTGAGTCATTTCACCACCAAAGAAAAAAGAATTATAGATAGTAGGAAGATGAGTTCTTAGAAGTACCTGAACATGTTGTGGATAGTGAATTGTAGGTATTTCATCTAGATTCTTTTCATTGTCCTTCTTTGTAATGTCAGAGAAAATTCTCTTTTGTTGTACATAAGAAGAAACACAGTGTTCTCTACCAAATCTAGCTTCAACGTTAGGAATTAAATGGTTAATAAACAATTGCATGAATGTGTGATAATAAACCAGTTTCCTATCATGATCTCTTGACCCAAGTTTGATACACATCTGACTTAAGATAATGTGACCAAAATTAATTACTCTGTTATAAAGCAAACCATATGCAATGTGAGATGTAACAGCAATAATTTGTTGAAAAGAACTACATTTACCAGTAAAACATTTAGCAAGTTGGTCAAAGAAGAAAGACCATTCTTTCCTAAGAAAGGATCTATTTAACTGGCTCATGTTATCAAGAGGTCCATTATAACCTAAATCAGATAACATAGTTCTTACATTATCATCAGATGGTACATTCTCAAAATTCATACTAACAGGTAAGTGAAGTACTGAATTAACAACAGATTCAGTAATATCAAATGAGTCTTGTCCTAAGTGTAGAACAATCTTACCTGATTGACTCTGAGTAGAATCAATTACTTCAGCACTCTCCCAAGCTTGTGAAACAGCAGCTTGATTAATCTGTGGAGATGCTGTCAATGCATACTTTAATGGTCCTTTTGCCATAAAGTCCATAATCGGGTGAAAATCAGTTGACACCCCTTTCTTGTTGGTGATAGCTACAACATGATTGTTCATCAAAAAATCAAAGTCACCAAACTTGAAAGCTATTGATTTGGGTAGTCTTCTTTGAGCTGCCATTTTGATCTGAAAAGAACTTAAGAAATCTTGAAATTGATTAGTGATTTTGAGAACTCGAGAGTGTTTTTGCTTTAGAAAATGTGAATTTAGAGAAAGCAATAAACAATTAGAGTTTCAAAACAAGTATGTTTCAAAAATCCTTCAGACCCACTATCCCACGTTGGCACGTAGGTTAACAGGTGTCAGTCCCTGAAAAATGCAGTTACCCACGATTTTTTTTAAAAATAAAATCCAAAATTGATTTCAATTAAATAAATCAGGGTAAAATCAAGATAAAAATCAATATAGATCAGCTTCCTTTTCCTGATGTGATCTTCTCTTCAAGATAATCACATAATTTCAATGTGATCTCTAAATAGAAATAATCACCATTCCTGAAGTAATCACACTTGAATTCCTGATCAATATCATCCTGATTCCAGAGACGGAATGGAGTTTCCACGTGGCATTTTCTTTTATATGAAAAAGAAATAACAATAATCTGAACAAAATCAATTGGTTAGATACGTTGAACATTTTTTGAAAATACAAGAAATACAGTCACGCGCAATAACAATGACTGACTGCATTGATAATCTCCAAACGACTGTTCAGTTTCCCACGTCTTTCTATAAAAGAAACTGACGCCTTATTCCATACTTCAAAACCTTTCAATCTTTTCTCTGTAAACCACACCTTTCCAAATGGCTTTCAACCCAAATATTCATATGAACCCTAACTTTCGATTCATTTCCTCTGAGAAGTTCTATGCTCTTGATGATCAGGAACAAGTGAACTATCTCTTAGAAGAGATGACTTTTCTCATCGAGTTAGATAGAGTTGGTATCAACCCAAATAATGTCCAAAATTCTCCTCTAAAACATCTACCAGTTGAACAAAATCCTCCTCTAATCTCTTCACACCTTGAGGATGAAGAATTTGGTGAAGAGTCTGGGGTTGATCTTGATGGAGATACTATTCATTTAACCATCAGTCCTTAATAAACATGGGGTTGTACCAGCTGCTCTCATTCAAGTCATCCTGAGAAGAAATCCAAGAGCAAATGGGACTGTTCAAATTACCAAATGGATTTTGAGATGCTCCTTGTCCTGTATCTTAGATGCATGAAAGAAGCAAAATTCAATAGCCATAACATTAGACAAGAATAGAATTATCAGTAGAAGTTAGACAAAAAGAAGTTTGTATTTCATTTCCATGTATGTAATGCTTTTGATTAATGAAAATACAAGTTTTCTTATTATCTGTTTGTCTTTTGTTGTTTATTGAACTGATCTGAAAATAGTATAAATTATCAGTATGCATGTATTAAAACTTGCTAGCATAGACTTAACAAAACTCAGAATTGAACTACTACATAAATTAAACTTCAGGATTTGAAACATTAAGTCACAGACTAAACAATTTTCACAATCCTGATACTGACACAGAAATCCTGACCACGTCAGCATCCTTATAGTAATCCTGATCCAGATATTTATTAACAAGTCTATCATACTGTAATTTATCAAGGTAAAATGTTACTGCTTAAGCATTTAGCAATCAAATATAGATCCTAACAAAAATATCAAGTCTATAAGCTGAAACAATATACCTTGCTACTTATGCAGATGTTAAAAATCTAGAAATTTAACATTCCTAACTCACTAACCAATCTAATGAATGTAGCCTTATCAAGTGGTTTAGTTAGGATATCTGCAAGCTATTTGTCAGTAGGAACAAAATGAAGTTCCACAATACCATTCTCAACATGTTCTCTAATAAAATGATACCTGACATCAATGTGCTTAGTCCTTGAATGTTGAACTGGATTTTCTGCAATTTTGATAGCACTAGTATTATCACAAAACATAGAAATGTTACTTAGTGTCATACCATAATCCATCAACTAATTTCTTATCCAAAGGAGCTGTGCACAACAACTGCCTGCTGCAATGTACTCAGCTTCTGCAATTGAGGTTGAAACTGATTGTTGCTTCTTGCTTGCCCAAGAAATCAATCTGTTTCCCAAGAATTGACATGTACCTGTTGTGCTTTTCCTATCTATTTTACACCCTGCATAATCAGAGTCTGAATAGCCAATTAGGGAGAAATCAGATTCTCTAGGATACCACAAACCAAGATTTAGAGTTCCCTTGAGATATCTAAAAATCCTCTTCACAGCAATTAAACGAGATTCCTTAGGATCACTTTGGAATCTAGCACATAAACAGGTAGAAAACATTATATCTGGTCTACTTGTAGTTAAGTATAATAATGAACATATCATGCCTCTATAGCTAGTGTTATCAACACTCTTTCCCTTAGGATCAGAGTCTAGCTTAGTGGATGTTGCCATGGGTGTTTTTGCAACTGAACAATCTTGAAAGTCAAACCTTCTTAAAAGATCTTTGATATACTTTGATTGATTAATGAAAATACCAGTCTCAGTCTGTTTGACCTGCAAACCTAAAAAGTATTTTAGTTCACCCATCATGCTCATTTGATACTTAGATTGCATAAGCTTGCTAAACTTAGCACACAACTTTTCATTTGTAGAAGCAAATATGATGTCATCAACATAAACTTGAACTAAAAGCAATTCACCTTTAATCTTTCTAAAGAATAGAGTTTTGTCAATTGTACCTTCCAGGTGCAGAAAACTGTTGAGTGATTCCATTGTCTGCACAATACTCCTCCATTGTAGAATTCTTGAATTCTGTACCATTATCACTCCTAAGTACTTTGACTTTGTACTCAGAGCTATTCTAAATATTCTTGACAAGTTCAATGATTTGATGAGGAGCTTCATCCTTTTTATGTAGAAAGAATACCCATGTGAACCTTGTGTAATCATCCACTATAACTAGAGCATATCTTTTCTTGCTGATAGACATAATGTTTACTAGACCAAATAAATCAAGATGCAGCATGTGAAATGGTTCAGTAATTGAATTTTCAGTCGTGCTCTTGAAAGTGGTTCTTCTTTGTTTTCCAAGCTGACAAGCATCACAAAGTCCATCTTGCACATAATTTTCCCGAGGTAGGCCTCTCACTAGATTGTGCTTAACAAGTTGATTAACCTTCTTGAAGTTAAGATGTGAAAGCTTCTTGTGCCAATTCCAGCTTTCATCATTTGATGCCTTACTGTAAAGACATCTGACAATTCCTTTAGATGTGTCACTCAAGCTGGCTTCATAAATGTTACCATGTCTCTGACCAGTTAGAACAATGTCTCCATTCTTCGTATTCAAGATTTTACATCCTTCACTGTCAAAGATTGATTGGTAACCTTTATCACCTAGTTGACTTATGCTTAAAAGTGTGTGTTTCAAGCCTTCAGCCAGTGCTACATTTTCTATGATGACATTCCCCAAAACAATTGAGCCATATCCCAGAGTTTCTCCTTTGTTGCCATCTCAAAAAGATATTACTGAGCCAGCTTTCCTCTCAAACTTTGTAAGCAAAGACTTCTTTCCAGTCATATGTCCAGAACATCCACTGTCCAAGATAATTGAATGCTTCCTTCCTGTGTCCTGCAAACAAAAAAAAATAACTAGTTAGAAATTTTTAGGACCCAACTTTGATTGGATCCTTTCTTACTAACTTTAGAAACAACAAGCTTTGAAGATTTTGCTTTTGATTTACCTGTTGCAGAGTCAACCTTAGACTCTGAGTTCACAAACTGTTTGTGACTAGGAGTTTCAGATTTCAGAGAATAATAGTCATAATACAGTTCATGATATTCCTTACACATATAAATGGAATGAAGTAAACTACCACAATGATAACAAGATTTTTGTGGTTGGTATTGAATTTTCTGAGTCTTGGGGAATCTAGACTCCGTTTTCCAAGAAGGTTTTTGATTGTAGTCTAGGGCCAAATGATTATGATTTCCACACTTATAGCATTTCTTCCTAGGTGTATCATGTACATTCTTGTAATTATTCTCTTTGTTAATACCTTCTTTTCCATTCCTATTTCTTTTGATCTTGCTAGACTCTGAAAGACCTTCTAGTCTCTATTTCAGCTGAGACTTAGACAGAAATCCTATGTTGACATTCTTAGGTTTTTCTAACACTTTCTCATCAGAACTAATGTTGTTAATTCTCTTTTGCACAACTGGGGTACCATTCGAATTAACAAACTTAACATGTTTAGGTTCAGAAACTTTCTGCTTACCTTCAGATTTAGATGTGTTAGCTTCTTGTTTACTATTATCATTCTGAACAACAGCTACATGAGTTTCACTTTTATCCTTTTCAAAACCTAAGCCATAAACTTTGCCAAGAATTTGATTTTCAGTGATTTCTTGAGTCTTCTTACCAGAGATGTTAATGGTTTTCATCATCTCTCTCTCTTCCTCTAGTTCTTTTCTAACATAGTCATAAGCCTCAAGAATAACACCATAATCATGCTTAGCTTTATCAGAATCTATTCTATAATGTTCCATTTGAATTAAATCAGATTCAAGAATATTATTTCTATCAACTAATTCATCATTCTTAATCTTAAGTTCATCTCTTTCACTTGTAAGAATTCTGAAATTAGTCATAAGATTCTTAAACTCAGCATGGATAGATCTAATATCATCAGAATCTAAGCTATCAAATGAATCAAGAGAGTGAAGTGATACCTTAACAGAAGATGGAGAAGTTTTCTTTGGAGATCCAGGTTTATCTGAAGTATTTCCATCAATGCAATGTTGTCATAATCCAATTCATCTTCAGAATCACTGGAATCAGCCCAATCCTTCTATGTTACCATGAGTGCATTACCCTTTCCTGAATTCCTAGGCTTCTTACACTCACTAGCAAAGTGTCCAAGCTCGCTGCAGTAAAATCATTTGATCTTTGCATTATCAAGCTTGACAATTGTACTTTTGCCCTTGTCATTCTTCTTCTCCTCTTTCTTTTGAAAAGGTCTTTTGCTAAATCTTCTCCTGTTGAATATTCCTTTATTGAAAGCTTTAGCAAACATAGCAAAGAGTTCCTGCATCTCTGATTCAGAATCACTGTTGTTAGAGTCTATATCTGTAGCCTCTGACTCAGAACTTTCTTTGCTCTTCTTCTTCCTTGAGTCCTTTATAGTAGGCTCAATATTCTATTCTTCTGGAAGCTTCTTTGATTCAGATTGAGCAGTAAGTGCAAGAGTTTTCATCTTTCCTTCACCTCTGCTCTTCTTCTGCTGCCTGTCCAGTTCATAAGCCCTCAGTTTTCCATAAACTGCCTCTAATGATATTTCATCCAGATCATTAGCTTCCTCAATTGTAGATATCTTCTCATTAAAGAAATCAGACAAGGCTTTCATGAACTTAGTATTCATATCCTCCAAGTTATAATATTTACCATGCATGGCCATCTCATTGATGAGTTTAGTAAACCTATCAAAGGTATCAGTAAGTGACTCACCAGACTTGGATTCAAAGTACTCATACTGTTGTATGAGAAGTGTCCTCATATTCTTCCTGACAGGTTTAGTTCCTTCATAATGAACCTTCACATTGTCCCATATCTCCTTAGCAATTTTACAAGAAATAAAATAGTTAGTGAGAACAGAATCAAGATTGTTGAATAGTATGTTTCTCACTTTAGCATCCTTAAGAACGTTCTCCTTGTCCTTATCTGTCCATTCAGATTTGGGCGTCTCTATCGTGTGCTCTGGAACAACTTTTCCTCGACAGTTACTTGAGGAACAACCCTTGTTGGAACGAAAGGCCCATCTCTAATTCTGTCAAGATAATCAGGATCTGTTGCTTCCAGGTGATGCAACATCTTCACTTCCCAGAGAGTATACTCGTTTCTCTTAAGCATAGGGATCTTAGTATTACCATCCTTGTAACCAGACATGATTGCAGATCTTTATGATTATTCGAAATCAACCTGCTTTGATACCAATTGTTAACTCGAATAACTTGTAGAAGAGGGGTCGAATACAAGTTATGTAATCGTGTCTGATTTTTGCTTGATTAGATGAACAAGAACAAACGAATAAATCAAACTATTTGTATTAATAAAATCAAATACAAACTCTACCAAAGGTGTACAATACCTTTAGCAGTTGCTCTCAATACAAATCTCTCTCTGTTTGTTTCGAACTCTCGAACATAAACCTTATACTAAGCTCACGTTTTCGAACTCTCGAACACAAACCTTATACTAAGCTCACGTTTTCAAACTCTCGAACACTTTTTACAATGATATAGAGAGAGTATTTATAATGCTACCTATCAACTAATAACAGAAAGAATAATCTATACATGGTAATCTTCTGCCGTCCAGTTGATAGGTTCCAACAATGCTTTGATTCTTTTCTTCATGCACACTTCTTTCCATCTTCTGAATACAAGATCCTAAAGTATAGCACTTTCTAATTCTGCAGCTTCGATACAGTCAGGGTCTGTCATAGTCCCTGAAAACTCTTAGTCCGTGACTTCAGTCTCTGATCAAGTACTGTTCACAGTTTTGCAGATCTCGGATAACTGATATTCCCTTAATCAAATGCTAAACCCTTTATAAGATCAGTGTATTACAAGAAGTGTAATGTCATTCTATTCTACACATCACAACTCATGAATTTATTCCTAACAGAGCTAACTATGCGGGTGCAAGATGATCAGGCAACCTTTAATGTGTTTGCTCCTACGAAGATTTCAGATGATCAAGAAATGTGCTTTTATATGAAATCTCTTGCTGATGAAATTGATACCCATATGCTCAAGCATAACACTAGTGATTCCCTCGAGTTGTCTCCCCAAGAAGTAATAGGTGGTTTTAAATTAGATGTTTTGCCTAGTGTTCCAAATTTTTCTGAAAACTCTGAATCAGATAAGCTGCTCGAGAAAAGTAAGGCTAATAAATCTTCCAAGCAAGACCTCTCGAATGTAAAGCTCGGGAAACTTCCACCACATTTGAGGTATGTACTTTTGAATGATGAGTTAATGATTTTTGAAGTGTGTCATGATAATGTGGTAGGAAGGTGGATCGCGGATGATGAGGTAGAAAAGTGTTTGGTTCAGTCGACTGAGAGGGATAAACACCTTAGAGGTGTGAAGAAGAAAAAGAGTAAGTCGATGGGTGGAAAAATCAATGTGAAGAGTGATAGAAGAGATACATTGGAAGTAAGCAAACAAGATGTCAACATTTGTGTGAATGGTCTTTTTGATAAGGTTAATTCTATTATTCTCTTGAAACCGCCATGAATTAAGAAAGTAGCGTCCGGCTAAATGACGTCCGGATAAACTTGTATACTAGCTTTGTGTTGTATTTCTACCCCATATTTGATTTCCCCAAATTCTTTCCAAGCAACCGCCGCCACGCAGAGGACATGACACAGGCTCTAGGCGTTGCATTTCAGGCTACGGGTATTGAGGTTCATTGGCCCATTTTTGAAGCTCATTCTGTTTATCCACCGCCAGATTCACCACCCGATGAGGGTGGCCCTGCCGATAGTTAGGTATGTTCTCTACTATCCTTTTATTACCTTCAATGAGGACATTGAATATTTTAATTTTGGGGGTGATTTGAGGATTAATAGTTAGTCGAGTCATTGTTCATGTAGGAATCATATATCATATTACATATTTTACATGTGTAGTAGTAGTTTCAATCATATTGTTGCTTAACTATTTCATGTAGATCATATTTGTTTGCATATTGTTTATATATTCCATGTGAGTTCATGTAGTTGCATTTGCATAACATATTTCATGATCCCGTAGGATTGGCTATTTCTGGTCGGTAGGTCGATGTTGATTTGGGTATGGTGATGATGAATAGAGGGTTGATTTAAGTGCTTAGGAATTGACTTGCATGTGTCAGAAACAAAATCTTTACACAGTCTCATTGTTTGCTTTTGGACTAGATCATGTCATACTTGTTTGGTTGTTTGAGATTTAATCACTTGTTTATATTTAGAATGTTCTTTATCCCTTGATGGCGTTGGAGCACTAAAATATAAGTTTAGGGGAAATCAGGGATTTCATGCTAGTTCTTAATAAATGTTAGGTGTCAAAAGGCTGCCGCTCATATTTTATGAGTAGTGTTGAAGCCGATTTTCGTCAAGGACAAAACTTCAAGATTAAATTTATATTTTGGTATTCGAATAGAGATAATAAGAATAAAGATGTGAATATAAGAATACAATTAGGGTTTTTGAGATATTTGGGACTGCTCTTGAGAGTTTGTAACCGGGTGTGTGAATTTCGGATCCCTCTCAAGGTGCCTACGTACCCTATTTATAGGGATCAAGTCCACGTAGTTCTATTCGATTTAAGATTGTACTTCTAGTAATATTAGGCCCAGCCCGTGACCGATGCTTTAGGAACAAGTAATGTTCGGATGGAAAGTATTTGGATCTTTCTAGAATTAGGTTTCCGATGCAATAATTTATTTCCACCGCCTTTAAGCATCGGACTCAATAATTTATGGGCTTTTTATTTATTGGATCGGACTCAGAATATGCGTCAGGCTTCCTTGTATTTGTTTGATCCAACCATCGGACTCAACATGGTTTTGGTCTGTAGACGAAGGCCCGAATATTAATGGACTAATATTTCCCACATGCAAATAATCTTCGGACACGAATATGCTGATCCAGCCTTTGGAAACATAGTGAATATATTTTGTATCAACAAGTAGTATAGGGTTGGATTAGATGGAGCGAAACGCACTCATTCCAAGTTAGTTTTGTGAAAAAAAAATCAGAAAAAAAAGAAGAAAAAGAAAAAAAAATAGTTATGCGAATGTGTAAGTGCGGAATTGACCACGGGTGAGCTCTTTAATACTCGAGCAATTAAGTTCTAGGGGACTTTGTGCCTAGTGACCTAAGACTTTTCCAGTCCGGGATCCACTAACCTAATGCTCGCTACATGGGTATTATTGTATAAGCCTTTAGGGGTCTCATCCATTGCACGGTCAAATAAGCATGTGTGTTGTAGTATGTGTCGTTGTTTGTTTGGTAATAAAGCATGAATCTTTGCCTAACTCAAATGATGATGGAGGTGTCTCTGAGTTATGAGGTGTTTAGCATTCATTCTATTTATAACCCTGTGATTGTCTTGGCGAAGAATAGGTATGATTTTGATCTAATGTTAGGAGTATATCTGATGAGCATTGCACATACCCACGTTTCTATTCATGTAATGTTAATATACGGGGGCTTAGTCGAGCTCTGTTTGGACTTATTGCATTCTTTGAGATATTTGCTTGCTGAGTGGTTTTGGTTAGTTCGAGGGGATCGTTACATTTTCATATTAGTTGCATTCATGCATTGCATTAGTTTGTGTCGAGTCTGTTTATGCTTGAGGACAAGCATCGGTTTAAGTTTAGGGGTGAGCTCTTCACTCCATGCACTTAAATCCACCATAAAACATGTAAAAACACATCCATGCTTCATGATAGTATCCCTGCACATTATCACTAAAAATGAATCAAAAACACAACATACATGAGGCAAAGTTAATCAATTTAAGCCGATTCGAAGCGTTTAAAGTGGATATAAAATCCAGTTATCAGGAACCTGTCTCTCAGGAACCTGAACCTGTACAGATCCATTTCGCATACTATTTGGCCCCATTTACCTTAAGGAACCTCAATCATAACCCATATTAATCATACGGATTGGATATTTAAGCCCAATGGGCCTAAATCTAGCACATGGAGATTTTGGGCACAACAACTACCCCCTGGTTCCTCGAAGTCATATAATGCGAGAGTAACCTAAACAGCCTGGTATTTTATGGTCCAATCCCATTAGTGCTCCCATGTTTCTTCTGAGTGAACCATGCAGGTCTTTATCTTCTTGCTTGAATCATGACAAGGGCACAAAGTGAATCCAATAAGGCACTAAATGAATCTTTAAAAAGGACAAGGTGAATATTAAGATTGTCAAGTGAACCACGTGAATCCAGATAAGGGCATAAAGTGAACTTAATTGGGCGTTATGTGAACCTATGATGAGGGCACAAAACGAATCCAATAGAGCACTAGATGAATCCTTAAAAAGGCACGAGGTTAACCTTGAAAATCATAACTTGATTGCTCGAGAGGTTGCTTCATCTTCTAAGCTGCTTTTTGTTTAACTATCAAATGTCTGTCTATTAGAGGTAATTTAGGATCAGCTGCGTCCTAGGAGTACTATCCAATAATATGTCTGCTTCTCTCTGGCTAGCTTCTAGATCTTTCTGCTATCTATGCTCAGGAACCTGGTGCTCAGGAACCTATGTCTCGGAACCTGTTTCTCATGAACCTCTATCTCGGAACCTGGTTCTCAGGAACCTCTCTACAGGAAATTGTACCTGCATAAATAACAAATTTTTTAGTTTGGGGAGCCTTTCTGTGGTTCCCATGTACTTCTTGCTGTCCTCATTGCTACTGCTAGGCTGACTCGGGCTCTTCTGCCGGGAGGAACCTGGTCCATTCGTACTCTGCTCAACTACTGGTTCATCAAGAACGTCTTGATACTCATAATCTGTTGACTATCTTCTCAGCTAGTGCTCACTCCTCCGTGTTTGGTCTTCATATCTGGTACTAGAGACAATCTGTCCCCTGGCTCATAGAATACTTGTTGATTGGAACATACAACTTAATAGGTTTAAATCTAGCCCATGATGATTTTAGGCACAACACTAAGAAAACTAGAAAAAATAGATTAGTAATACGAGCTGAAGAACTCACATATAAGTGATGCATGTATGCAGGTACGAATGATTATCTACATTATATATGTTGCTACCTTCTCAAATGGCATATCAATTATATAAAAGGTTGGTTCAACTAACATGTTCGAGATCATAAACTAAGCATATATGTTGCGTAAACTGTAAATCTATAGGGCATGATAACATCCTAAGTACAAGTTCGCATAAATTTCATTTCTAAGGATCATGCAATATGCGCATTAAAAGCTATATGTATCTAATCATGACAGAATATAAGCTCTCGTTGACACAGAATGTACATGATAGTTAAGGACATAAAGGCATGAAAGTAGAACTTATCTTTGCTTGATTGTGCTGGTTTGGATTGAGGTAGTTTCGTTACTGAACCTGGAAGATGGAAGCTCTTCTATGTGCAAGCTTACATTGGGGAAGTGAGCTACCCCCCGAGTCCTCATGATGCGTGAACCACCTATAGCTTATTGAAGTGGTTGACTAAAAACTGCTTGTTTTGGCTGAATATCAATGATCCTGGTGTTTGCACAAAATCACGCAAACGTACGTGGTCACAAGTAATATAATTTAAGTTCGTTCCGCAGAGATCTGGTTAAGTTTCAGTCAGTAAATGTACCTATACAACAATGTATGGGTTTAATTCACTGCTAAGACAAATAAAAAATTGGGGGTTTTGATTATCTAAATTATACTAAAGGCAAAATATTAAACTAAGAATTAAATTAACTAATGAGAATTGAAATCGAATTACTTATATGAGAATAAACATGGGATCCTAACTTCATTAAATACTTTGCTTAGATCTGACGCCTTTAATCACTATATGCAATGGTTATGATATCTGATCGGATAACACGAAACAAGTACACGCTAACTGTCAGCATACGTATACCAAACTACCCATACATCCATAAAAGAGATAGAAGATGAATAGATACCAATTATGCTTAGACTCTATATGTCTATAGAATTTGAAAACATAATGGTTGAAGAGCAAGTTATCCATATTGATCACATAGAGCAATATAAGTATTTTCATCTTACACTACGAATCATGTTGAAAAACAATCATGAACCTATGCTAGCATGGCAAGTTCTAAATCTCAAGATCCACTTTCACTTCACAAGAGATTAACAAATTAGATGTTCGCGACGCATCTATCAATTAAGCATAACCATACGAGGATATCAATTATACACTACACACAGATCTTTAATGCATCAAGATACTAAGTTCCATAAGTAAATCCGTTAGAATCCCATGACAACGATTAGTTCATAATTAAATCGTTCGTCACCATGGGATTTGATGAAAACATGATATAAAACAAGGTATAAAAGAAAGAAGCAATAATATTATTAAAACTAAGAGCTGAGAAAACAAATCTATGATCCAACGTATACAAAAGATGAAGTAGATCTAGGTCCGTGCTTGTCACCGAGCGTTGAACCTTTCTCCACTTTTCTCCCTTGCAATTCTATGTTACAATAATAAAACGATATGATTTACAAGGCTAAGATGTGTTTTTATAGGCCTAAATATCTTGCCAAGTAAGAAAATTAATCCTACAATACCGAATTATGGCAAAACGGTCAATTTTCAGCAAATCAGGATCATCCGCGCGCTGCCAGCGCTCTAGGGCGTGCTGCCTGCACTTGACTCCCTGTTCAGACACTATTTGGACGCTGCCAGCGCCCTTCATGCACTGCCTACGCTTGAGTTGCTGGCAGTTGCTCTTTCCTGCACATTTTCTTCGTTTTTCAGTCTGTTCTTCCCGTTCTTTGTGCACGAACTTCTCGTCTTCAATTTCCTTGACTTGTAATCTTCTTGGTAGTTGACATTAAGACTCTGATTTTCATTCCATATCATAAATCAACTCCAAAACGACAGAAAATTCACCCCTAATCGACATTTCTTCAAACCTGCACATTTAAATAAAACACATCAAAACTACGACAAACTTGAGGCCAGGTAAATCAATTTAAGCCGAATTGGAATGCTTTAAATTGATATAAAATCCATTTATCACACCCCCAAACTTAAACCGATGCTTGTCCTTAAGCATAAACAATTACAACTAACTAAATAACTAGTACCACTTCCGTAGGTGATCACGGTTGCATTTGGCATATGTAACAAGCCCTTTAAACCCCTAGGCAGCCCTAGTGGACGAGTAAGGTCTCGTGAGGGCCTATAGTGAATGTACCCACAAAATCCATGTAACCTAATGCAATGCAATGCATGAATGCAACTAAATGAAAATGCAATGATCCCCTTCAAACTTACCAAAACCAACTAACAAGAAAACATCTCAAAGAATTCAAATAACTCCAAGCAGAGCTCGACTAAATCCCCGTATACTAACAATACATGACAGAAACGGGCGTGTGTGCAATGCTCATCAGAAATACTCCCAACACTAGGTCAAAAATCATACCTATTCTTTGCCAAGACAATCACAGGTTTATAAATAGAATAGACTGTAGACACTTCATAACCTAGAAACACCTTCATCCTTATTCAAGTTAGCCAGGAATTCATGCTTTATTACTACACTATGACACATAATACTATATACAATACGCATGCTTATTTAACCGTGCAATGAATGAGACCCCAAAAGGCTTATACAATAATACCCATGTAGCGAGTGTTAGGTCAGCAATCCCAAACCACAAGGGCTTTAGGTTACTAGGACTAAGTCCCCTCAGACTTAATTACTCGAGTATTAAAGAGCTCACTCGTGGTTAATTTTGCATTTAACAATTGACTTTTGACTCTTTTTTTTTTCTTTTTTCTTTTCTTTTTTTATTCAATCTGGAATGTGAATTCTCATATCCAACCCTAGAATACTCATATAAATATGAGCCGGCTACTAGCCATTTGACACCTAACCTTTATTGACAATTAATTACAACTAGCAAGAAATCCCTGGTTTCCCCCAAACTTAGACTTTAGTGCTCCTATGCCATCAAGGGAATAACAAAAATTCTAAATATAATCAAGTGATTAAATCTCAAAACATCCAAACAGGCATGACCCTAACCTCGCCCAAAAGCACCCAATGAGACTGTGTAAAAGTTTTGTTCCCGTAACATGCAAGTCAATTTCGTCGGAACTATAAATCAGCCCTCTACTCATCATTACCGCACTCAATTAGACATCTACCTACCAATCAGAATCAGCTCGTCCTAAGGGATCATGAAAAATGCATGCCATGAAAATGCAACTAAAACGAACTCACATGGTATACGAAAATAAAAAACAGAATGTCCTATATGAAACAAACGTAGATAACACAACAAGCATGCATGAATTACCACTACTATGCAAAGCATGATATCCAATATGAACATATAATACAACAAGTACTAATCCCCCAAACTTAAAATATTCAATGTCCTCATTGAATGAAAGTAAATAAGAGGAATAGAAAAACGTACCTACTCATCAGTGTCATCACCCTCCTCGGGAGAATCTGGTGGATACTGAGTCCGTGCTCCAAAAACAGGCCACTGAACTGCAGTACCTGGCGACTAAAAAGCTGCATCCAGAGCCACAGCCATGTCCTCAGAATACTGGTGGCTGCTGATATGCATAGCATCCATCCTCCTAGTCATAGACTCCATCCTCCTAGTCAGTCCGCGAAAATAAGTATCCAGAACCGCCATATCCACCATACCCTGAGGCGGAGCTTCTCTCGAACTCCCTACACCACCAACTCTCGGTGCACGTGGCGGAGCGCCTGCTCCCTGACCACTAGTACCAGCACCACCAACATCATAACCTAGCCCCCTCGGATGTGGAACGTCGCCTGACCATTCCGTCATCCGATCAAAAGTAGCCTCATCTATAGGAGGACCGGTCGTCTACATCTCCTCATCATCACCCCATCTAACTCTCACCGCCTCGCACAATCCAGTGATAACCGAAGCATGAGGCATACCACCTGAAGTACCACCTCTCAAAAACCTTAGTATACTTTGATGAAGCAGCTGACCTAGATCAATATACTTGCCCTGAAGAATGCCCCATAACATCATGGCCCTATCAACTCTGACATCCGTCGTATGAGAAGACGGAATGAGGTTTGCACAAATAAACAAATACCACATACGAGCCACCTTATTCATCTTAGAAGAAGGGAAGTGGAGATGCTCCATAGTACCAACCTTATACTTCCAAACCGTCCCTGGAACACATAACACTGCCACGATCTCGTCTAAATCAACATCTGCCCTAGACCGCTACATCCAATCCTCCTCTCCCCTAGGCCTAGCAGCCTGCCTAATAAGCCTCCAAATAGCCCGGGGTGTGTAATCCACAGTCATCCCCCTCACTACAGTATAACCATCCTGTTCCATCTTGGCGTTCACATAAAATTCTTGCACCAAACTCAATGGAACCATCCTTGCCATCTCACAAAAGTAGGCCAACCTCGTTCACTAATCATGTCTATCATCCCAAACTGATAAGTGGGCAACAAATTCCTCTCTTTAAGCACCGCTTTCGACATTAATCTCTCATATTCCGTTTGAGCCTCCGGAGAAACGAATCTCTCCACCTCACCGATCGAACTCGAATCTTTGTCCGAAGATGGACGAGTACCACTACTACTACCCACAACTCGTTGCCCCTTAGGAGCCATAACAATATCAATAACAAGCAACAAAACCCCCAAAATTTGAATTTTCTTAAAACCCTAATTTAGCAAGAACACAAATTCGGAATAAATAACAAGATGAGTTAAGAACAATACCCCCTCGAATCCAAGAGGTGCACTTGCAATATTAATCCTCCAAAATTCAAACTATCCTTCCTTAAAGCTTGCAATGGATGAAAGTTGAGAAATAAAGATGATATATGGGTTGGGGGTGTATGTATATAGATAGAGATATGGGATGTAGGAAATTGGAATTGTATTTAGGATAGGATTTGAAAGTTTTTAGGGTTAAGAATTTGAACTAGGTATGAATTAGGAGATGGAATTGTGAAAATAAGAGAGAATGGGGATGAAAAATTGTATTTTTAACACAAAAATCGTACCTGGGCAGGAATGAGGGCGCTGCCAGCGCGTGGGTCACTGTTCACTTCACAATTTTTTTTAAAAGAAAGAAAACAATAATAAA
This sequence comes from Saposhnikovia divaricata, assembly GCA_036435485.1. Taxonomy (NCBI): domain Eukaryota; kingdom Viridiplantae; phylum Streptophyta; class Magnoliopsida; order Apiales; family Apiaceae; genus Saposhnikovia; species Saposhnikovia divaricata. Next base: position 215,700,705 of record CM071599.1, read on the forward strand.
GTATACAACAAGGCTTGGGTTGCGTCCCAAGAAGCGCTCTTTTAATGTCATTAGCTTGACATTCTTCCTTGAATTTAAATAGACGCCAAAATGGCGGAAACCTTCTCGCGTTGAAACGACTCTCCATAATAATGCTTGAACCGCTGTCCATTCACTTTGAAAGCATGATCCGGTGTTGTTTCATAAATTTCAATAGCTCCATGTGGATACACCGTCTTAACAATAAATGGACCCGACCATCTTGACTTGAGTTTTCCCGGAAAAAGCTTGAGGCGAGAATTAAATAGCAACACTTGTTGACCCGGCACAAATGCCTTGGGCGTCAACCTTTTATCATGCCACCTCTTGACCTTCTCCTTATACATCTTGTTATTTTCGTAAGCTTGCTCACGAAATTCCTCAAGTTCATTCAACTGAAGCAACTATCTTTCACCCGCAGCCTTGATATCCAAGTTCAACTTTCTCAATGCCCAATAATCTTTGTGTTCTAATTCTACAGGCAAATGACATGCTTTCCCATAAACCAATTGAAACGGAGACATACCTAGAGGAGTCTTGTAGGCAGTTCTGTATGCCCATACAGCTTCATCCAACTTCAATGACCAATCCTTACGAGACGGATTCACCACTTTCTCCAGAATTCTCTTGATCTCTCTGTTAGAAACTTCCGCTTGACCATTAGTTTGAGGGTGATAAGCAGTGGCAACACGATGCGTCACATTATACTTTTCCAGTAACGTAGTAAACTGATGATTATAGAAGTGTGTCCCCTCATCACTGATTATAGCACGTGGTGTCCGGAAACGCGTGAAAATTTGCTTATGCAAGAAATTCAATACCACCTTAGCATCATTGGTCGGCAACGCCTTAACCTCGACCCATTTAGACACGTAATCCACAGCTAGTAAGATGTACTGATTATTGCATGAAGAAACAAAAGGTCCCATGAAGTCAATTCCCCAAACACCAAAGATCTCTGTAACACCCCCAGATCCGGGGTCCGGGATCTGGTGGTTACGGTTCCCAATTCTGTCCACAACAATTGAACTTTCCTTAACATAAAATAAATTACGTCTCTATGACCCAACACAACAATATAAAACACACCCGTTATAGTCCCAGAGATGAAATCAGAGTAACAATCAAATTTTTATTAATCACATTATGAGTTCTTACAATCCAAAAGAATTTCAATATAAATACATACTCTTTGCCATCCATTTACATAAGTCATACTAGACCATATTCTTGGTACTGAAAGAATAAATATATCCTACCAATAGCTTCTTCTTCAGCTCTGGTAGTCTCATCGTCCTCGCCCGCGTCGAGTGCGCCTTGTGCGAGTCATCTGGTCTAGCTGTTGTTGTGATATAATAATAAAGCAAGGGTGAGCAATAGCCTACCAACAATAATATATAACTGAACGATAATATAGAACAGTTCAAAAGTATCTTTCAAACCATATGCCATGCATTTACGGAAATGATGCCAGTATAATATGAACGATGAAGTTACAAGGTAACTTAAAGTATTTGTTTGTAGAAATATCTGCTACATCAAAGTAAGCGAGATATTCTTATTGTTATTAAGAAGAGGAACTTGCAAGAAAAGGTTGCAATTCCAGTTATGACCCTTTTCCAACTCTGCCAACAGTAATCATGTTGTAGGAAATAAATAAATTTGGATGATGAACCAATGATGGAGTATTCACCGCGCCCGCTGTTCCAATCTTGATGATCAGTCGAGATCGTACAGCTCAATTTAGATTTACTACCAGTAGAAGGAAGAACTGACGGCTTTACTTGTATACCGCCTTACTAGCTCTCCCCGGCCAACGGTTGGGCCAAAGGGGATGGACCGGCGCTACTCGGCCTCTTACACGACTCCTAGTTCAAATAGAATTCATGATTCTGAATGTAACGTTCGTCCCCCTTTCCCCAAGTATAATACTTGTTGATAAGACTCCACAAAGTAGTCGTATCTTGTTGGAAAGGAAAATTTACCAATAACTCCCAAGCTATTACTTGGTAACGGATATCAACTTGTTCCAGTAATCTTACCCCTCGAAAGATGAGAAGGTAAGCAACGACTTAATAAGTCAACAGCACCCGAGTTGCGGGTGAAGGGAATACTTTATGACCGGGAAGTCGACAAGATAAATAACATTTCCCAAGTAAGGTTCCCTTATTATTAAGGAGATAGACTCAAAGAAGAATGATGTCTGAGAACCTTTCTTGATATAAGATTAATAATAATATGACTCCGAGATATTTTCTGTAATAATCGAAGAAGATAAATCTTATCGAGATTATTCTAAGTATGGAATAAATATTCAGAGAATATTTAATGAGTTAAAATATTTAAAGAATATTTGGGAATATGAAAGAATATCTTTAATCAGAGTATTTCTCAAAATAATCCCTGAAGAAATATCAGGAGAATATTTATTGAATAAATAAATATTTAAATGAATATTCAAAACAATATTCATTAATTAATAAGACCTGAAAAGAATATTTAAGGTAATATTCATAATTAATTAGGAATTTAAATGAATATTCAAAAGTAATATTCATTTAATGAATAATATCCTAAATGAATATCAAGTAATATTCATTTAGTAATCCAAGCCTTAAGGAATATTCGAGATAATATTCGATAATTAAATCAAGCTTCAGATGAATATTAAAATAATATCCATCAAGTATTTAATATCTTAAATGAATATTCAAAAGTAATATTTATTTAATAAAATAATATTCTAAAAGAATATCCAAATAATATTCATTTAATAGTCTCATCTTTAGAAGAATATTCGAAATAATAGTCGATAATCAATTCGACTCTGAATGAATATTGAGAAATATTATTTGTTCAAATAATTATTTGAAGTAAGGATCGTTAAAATAATTAGTCTCGAACGAATATTCAAATAATATTCGTCGCCCAAATAATAGAAAATATTTACTTAAATATTTTCCTCCGAGGTAATCTCGATATATCAAGGAATATTGACTCCCGGTCTATTTTTGATTAATAAGATGTATACGCCCTTCTATGAGGGTCTTACAATAACCGGCTTATAACTGATATATAACTATCTAGCTTATAAGCCAACAATAACATTCAGGGAACAAGTATATCAATTCAACTTGAAAGTAGGCATGCATGCAATGGCATATGTATATCAGCAATCATATATATATATTTATTCAATCACAACAACAGCCTAAAAGAAGGGAATTGAAACTTGCCTGGTAGTCGAGTACGGTAAGGGGTAGTGGTAGCGGGTCCCGGTTCAGCTTGGTGATCTATAAATAGCCAAGGCATTCGGGATTAATCACTTAACATATTAAAAGTTAAGTTATACTTAATTCGAAACACGTTCTCGAGTTATCTCGTTATACCCCTTTTAGTGGATTACTTTTATCACTGATCCGACCCGACATTCGTTCGTTAATACGACATGTCATTGTACTTATACTTGGGACATAATTAAGTCATATGAGTTCTAAAGTCGATCGTTACGAACCAATACTATACTCCGAGTTTTATCGCCTGTTTTCTAAGTGTTTTACCGAAGTTATAAAAGAGTCGTCTTTTAGGGGTTCGTTCGCGTTTAACCTCGACTCGAACATTTTTAATAAATCGAAAAATGATCCTTTTGACATACGGTTTTCTTTCACACCTTCATTTTTACCTCTAGTATTTATTTTCCAAGATTCGCCATGACTTTACATATTTTACGAGGGTTCAAATTCAGTTACGAATTCTCGGTTACGGTTTCGAAATACTTTTAGTAAACCGGCCGTAACTCCTAAACCGTAAGTCCGTTTCACGTGATCTTTATATCAAAACGAAGCTTATAACATAAGCTATCCTAAAATGGCAGAAAATTTTCTGTCCAGTAGGGTCTTGATGTGAAAAATGGCATACAAAACATGATATTATAAAATCGGGCATTATAACGGCTATGTTTACGCGTTTTCCAAAGTTTTTACACTTTATCTCGATCTAACAAAGATCAATCCAAGCACACAAACGCATGATAATCATCATGACTAGTCTATCAACAACTCATCTCAACCATCTCATGGATCACAATCCAAACAACAACCATAATCAACTAATAACATAGATCTAAGCATAACATAGCATACTAACACTAAATCATCCATAAAACTCATAAAATCTCAAAATGGTACCAAGGGTTTTTGGAGCTTGTTACCTTCCTTGGAGAGTGAATAACACTTGGTAAGCCTTGTCTAGTCCTTAGATTACCTTAACAAAGCTTGGATCATCCAAACAAAACAAGAAATCAAAGTTAGTTTCTTAAAATCACTATTCACCCTAGGCTTGGATGATTTATTTGAAAATGGAAAACATGGAGTTTGAAGCCAAGATTTCTAGGGTATCACTTTTATGAATTATAGGACTTACCATAAAAATTTAGAGATCAAACAATGGTGGAAGCTTGGACTTTGGATTTGGAATTTAGGGAGGAAGTAGAATGGAATGTTTTGGAGGGGGAGAGAGTTGCTTGCTTGTTCTTGATCTTTTCCTTGTATTATTGTGTTGCCTTGGATAATATCTTGCTAAAGTAGCTTTATTAAAGTGCCTAGGTCATCCATGATGCAATCAAGAGACATGTGTTGCATTTTGAATGGTTTTCCTGCTAAGTATTGGTTTGATATCTAAGTACTACTTCCATCTCCAAGTATGCTAGTTACTTTAAGCCACTTGGTTGCTAGATATTTATTCTAGTAGCTTACACAAGACTCTTGCTTCCTCTGCTTGTTTCTGTGTCCGGTTATTGCCCGTTTCGATTGATCGTTCGTAGGAATATTTCACGGATTTCTAATTAGGGTTTACCGGGAATCCTTTTTAATATCAATACTTTCATTCTCCATCTTTCATTCTAACTTTCCAATTTATATTCCTTAAATCCATTCGTTAAATACTTAAGGCTATCAGTGTCCAGGGAACTCTCGGAGAAAATAAAAGTGCGGTTTTCAGAATCCGACAGCTTTTACATACACTTATTTTCCCCCTGGATCACTAATACGAACTCGGAAATCCGTCCCGAATGCTTCTATATAGTGTCGTCTCATATTATTATATACTCCCACCAAAACACTATTCATTCTGTATTCTTTACTTGTTCTCTTAGGGTGGTACAATTGTCCGTATTCTCTTTCGATCGTTCCTTATCCTTTTTACGGAACTACTGGATTAATCGTTACATGAGAATATTCTCCTGCTTGAAAGTGCCATATCTTATTCCCTTAGAAGATAGATTATTCTTACCTATGTTGTTACCCTTTAGCATTCTTCAAGACATAGAAATAATAAAGTCGAATTCCATTCATTCTTTCCAAATATCAATTATTACATTGTAGCCATAACCACTCCTCAGTGGTTTCCTACCTTCCTTCTTAAATCAAATATAATAACATCCCAAAATATCAAATCCTCAAAGTTAATATCTCAATTCTTGGATTATAATAATATTTAATCCACTGTCCGGTCAAATATTATACCGAAAAAGAATTTGGAATTTCTGAATTCCGATCGTCTCTGCATTCACTTATTTCCTCCGCGTATTACTAATATGACTTCGAAACATCCATATCACGTCCCGTACATAGGGTGGCGTGAAAAGTATTCCAACTTACAAAATCACTACTCATCCACCAAATTACTATGCACGTACAGGAAACACTATGCACGTACGGGAAATACTATGCACGTACTCATTTCCCTTCAAGGATCCATTAGCTCCTTCCTGGATGGTAGATTATTCTTATCTAGGTCCTCAACCATCGAATTACTCTATTCTGACAATATTCCAATGCATCAGGATCATTGTCCCAAGCAATATCCATTCATTACAATCATTGTTCTTTGAAACCACCATTCATTAGAGCTGGTGACCTTGTTGTCGGAATCATTGTTCTTCATTTTATCATTACTTAATAAAAAGTTTTAATTATATCCAAAATTTGGGGTTCTTACAGTCTCCCCTCCTTAAAAGGATTCCGTCCCGGAATCAGGTAGGAAGCAAAGAGTCGTTTGCCTGTCGTTCCCTTTTTAGCTTCCCGGTCAATTCTTAGTCGTTCTACCCTTCCTCAGCACATCTTCTAGTGCTACAATCCATACTTTATCCTTTTTCCATCAACGTTGCTACTTTTCGTACAACTCACTATCCGGGTTATACTCTTACTCAGTCTTATCCTTATTGATACCTGCAGTAACATTGGTATCACTATCACCCCATAATTCGGAGGTAACCTCGCTCGTACTGTGCATTTCCTGATCGCTTTAATCTTTGCAATCTCGATCAATATAGAGAAGTGGAAAGATTTATTGAGAGATCACTATGATCAATTGAACATTTGTTATATTGCATAGTTAGTACAGAAGGGGGCCAGCCTTTAGTACTTGACAAGCAATTAAACAAGTCATGGCATTCCACTTAGACTTCTATCACATAGACAGATAGTCACGTAGCAGTACCTCCCCTCCTAAAAGGGTTGTTCTTCTCAATTCATAAAGAAGATGAATAAGAGAGAAGAAGAGAAAAAGAGTTCTAAAGGATTATAGAAAGCTTTCATGGTTGTAGAATATCATACTCAGAATTTACCTCTGAACTATAGAGGTTTATCAAAGAAGAAATTAATCATAATTATATCCAATACTATTTGATCGCAATCTCACGTGTCAACATATCTTGCTGCTTTGTCCATTATTCTCTGGACCTGTACCCTGGTTCCACCTTAGCAACTTACTTTTGGAAAATATTTGAACCTTTCAGGTTAAATCTTAGTTTCTCGCTTGACACCATTGTTACTGACATTCCATGTCACGCTACTAGCTTTTTCATATCTATAATATTAACACTATCAGGTTGTCATCCCGAGAATTCATCGGAAAACCCATTTATTAATCCATTCCTAACATTCCTTGCTTCCTATTTCGTAGTTGCTTTCCCCGTCCTTTCTTTATCAATCACATCCTTCTTATTATCTGATTCTTATTTACTTCTGCCAACCTTGTTTCTCATCACTTGTTCTTTTCTATCCGTGGTTTTCCACAGATTGTCTTTCGTAAGTCAGACCAGGTCGCACACCTACCTGCTCGCACTCTTATCATCTGTCGAACATCTGCATTTTACTGGCATAGCCTGGCCACATGAAAACCCGTTATGACCGTGCTATAAGTTTTGGGGGTAAGGCTGGCTCGAATACCGCCGTCCGAACACTTTAAACTCTCAGGTGGCCCAATAAGTCTCGGGCTCAACCGCCCTTCCCTCCAAGTCTCATTAATTCTTTCCATGGGAATATCTTTAACATCATGAATCATCAACCTCATATTCTCTATCTTGTTTGCGCAGAAGTACACTAACATAAACTTGTTTGTCATTCATCAACATGCCATTTAGTTAATCAATGGCAGCACTTTCTTTATCTTTACATTGTCATCTATTTTCTTAGAAGAATCACCATCGCTTGTTGTTTACGTAGTGCATTAATAGCTAACCCTACAGGTTTCAATCCTTTAGGGAGACAAAGTAATCACTATTCCTTATTCATAAGGAACACTTCTTGAACTTGATGTAGATATTACATGAAGTAGATAAAATTGCAGAAGAGTTTCAAGCATCGCAGCTAGGTCCGATTGATGAAACCATCACGCATGCATCTCCCATAAAATACTGGAAACTTAATGGTTTACTTCGTCAATATTGTATCATGGTCCTGGTTTGCCTCAAAACGGGACCTTCTAAGGTGTGTAGTTTGCTTAAGACAATATCGGGAATCGAATCTTTACTTAAACTATTATTACCTTCGATTCTTGCACAATCATCAAAAGGAATGTAACTTCCTCCACTCCAATATGACCTTCAAGGTCTTTCCAAATATCATTTTGTTTCTTCGGTATGAACATTTATAATTATTCCTTTATAATTAGACTGTCGGCCACTTCATTGGCCTTCCCTGATAATAATAATTTCTGGTAATCCTTGTTCTCTGGATATATTCCAATTCAAACATTTCTACCTCATTCCCATCATTGTTGGGTGAAAGCATTCTCCCTTAAGCTCTGCTGATGGAGAAAAGTATATTTATCAGTCTTTCTCCATAAGTCATTGCTTTCACCTACCCGTGGGAACTTTGTCACGTTTATTCCCAATCCTACTTAGGATACTTCTCTTCTTAGTTCTTTCCTTATCTTAGGATAATCTCAACCTTTATAGGTTCAGCCCATACTTCCTCAGGGTTTCATACATGCCTCATCTGGCATTATTGTTACTATGTCATACATTCCTTACCAAACTTCCATTTTGAAGTTCGAAATATTACCTTTTTCCTTGTAAGGTTTCATAGGTCATCCTCATCCTTCCTCCTGTATTTTCTGGGTACAGGGTATATCAAAATGTCATTGATCAATACTCTAATAATTCTGTCTATGTTCTTTCCAGAACTCTTTTTAATAATCCTTACCAGTCATTGTTGCCTTAGCAAGTCCAACTCATATCATCTGAAGTCATAATGTCGTTATTAGGGTTAATGCCACCCCTTGTGCATTCCCCAGGGTTTGTCTTAACTTATGGATATCCTATCCTTAATTCAACTGCCAAGGAATTCTTGCATCTTATAATTGGCAATCAGATCATGTATCCTTAATAAAGGTCTCTTTTCAATCATTCTCATTTGATAATCGATCGGTGGCTTAATGCCACCCTCTTCTTTCAGACAGTTGTCAGCCTATTTGGCCTTCCAAAAAGGCAACGTTTGCCTATCTCCTCTCTTACAGAACTTGGTAATGGCAGCAAGGATGTTTTGGAAGATATTGGTCGAGTTCAACGTGAATCTCTTAGTACTTATCGTTCTTCTCAAATGTACTTGCCTTAGACAAAATTTCTACAGCACACTGATCCATCTCTGACCATTTCTATACTCTCTTCATAAACCTTCGTTGTTTACTTCCCTTAGTCGTAATATGTTCATGGTATTCATGATACCCTAACATCATACATCTCAAGTCACTATACTTCCATTTTACTCGTAATCTTGGACAACCATATACACATGAGTCACTTTAGTACGGGTTACCCCATCCCAAAAAGGTCTAGTAAATTCCCCATCAAAACATGGGTTGCAAAGGGTTTAGTAGAAGACTCCTACGATCTCATTAATATTTCCTTTATATCAGAAGCCCTTGCAGTCGGTGCTTACTTAGAAGCAACCCTGCTTTGTCTTTTCATTGATGGTCTAGTCACTAGTCCGTTGTGACTTGGCCTCAACTGGCCACACTAAAATAAAAATATATGATTTTAGGGGTTGGCTAATAGCATTACTTTTCTAGCAATTCCCGGCATAGTGCCTTCTTCTTTGATACCTTTCTACCTTTCCAAAACTTTACTCCATATAAGTCTTAATCGACTACTCGGCACCGTCTCCGGTCACCTTTCCTCCACTTTTATCTTTTCCACTATTCTTATCAATCCCGCGTGCCACACAAGCTTACCATTCCTGGCATAACAGCCCTTTCATTTAAGTCAATCCTGGAATTTCTCAGTCCGGCTGGTTTCTTACTTACATTTCCTGTTTTCGTCCAATCTCACTTCATCATTTTATCACTACCGTCGATTGTAATGCTCAGGGTCCGTTTACTAACCCATTTTACAGCATCCTTACCCAAATCACAGGGTTTGCTCCAGTTTCTACTCTCTTCCATGACATTCTCTGATAATCAGAAAGACAAGGTTTGCCAAAATTCACCAAATTCCTTTCCAGACTCAGGGAAATTTTGATCAATCTACCCACCTACTGGTAACATCAAGGAGACCAGTTTCGAAACCTGAAGAATAGTTCTATGAACCTCCAAGCAGGTGGAATCATAAGCAGTCATAGTTAACGAAATAATCATCATCAGATTGGAAGTTTACCCACTGGAGAGGAATCAATTATATCCATCCCTTAGTAGGGAATCAATAGTTTCAAACTGAAACCTGTCACAACGTCCTGATATTCAATACTACCAAATGTCGGTCTACCTAACCCTTTATGCGAAGCATCGTCGGAAGCACAAAGTCTCCTTTTTCCATTAAGCAATGCCAGCTCTTGGTCATTACCAATTTCACTTTTTAGCTCCAGGAAGATTTTCTCACATTTTTCTCTTTAACTGCTGATCGTATTACTTGATCTATTATAATTCCGTGTCGGAGTAAACTTAAGGTAACTACTATAATCCATTCAAAGAGAAGAAGGAATTTAATATTCCTCTGAATCACATGCATCTAACGTTTCTGGTTCATCATTTAACTGAGTTGAATTAACTCTATACTCAGTCTCTGGCAGTAGTCTCATTACGAGTTCATCTTGACTCACTGGTCTTATCTTCCGGTAGGTTCTGAAATCATTGTCTTGCTTACTACTTCCTTATATAACTTTACCCAATCATGCTGTCACTTCCCAATGTCTTTACTTTCTACTGATTCATTCATGAACATTTCCCTGAATAAAAACCACCTCATTAACCTTACTTTGGTTTCATAAATTATAACCTATGACATCTGCCTTCTCGTGGTGAATTATTACTGACAATATTCATACTGATTCATTTATCAAATGATATGGTACTTACTGCCTCATTCTCAACTATTCCTAGGGACTCTGCTCCTTGTCCTATATCGCTGTCTTTGATAATCATACATCCCTCTAGCTCTTTCTTTGTTAAGATGAAAATCTCTAAGGATTCTCATCTATTTCCGTATAAGATCTCAAGTAATTCTTCCAATCCTTCTTTCTTGCTGGTACAACATCTGGTAGTCCGGCTATGAATTCAACATGCATCTTCAGATCTCTTAATAATATCTCGGTTCTTTATACTCACTTTTCTGAGCACCATATCTTAATCATCACAATCATTCTGGCTGCGACCCTCATTACCCATGGGTAAGCTCCTTATCCTAACAGGATTTTCCTTATCTGCTGGAACCTCTTCCGGGTCTCCAGTAGGGTACTCCATCGAATTACTCGCTGATCTTCAACATATAAAGCATCATCGCGCTGCTGCTCGTATGCCTCAAGGTCTGTCGCCTTACTCGTCGATACGATATCGAGTTAAGTTACTATCATGATACTTACGAGTTCCCATAAGGGTTTTATATGTCATCACTACATTAAGTAGTCCGACTATGAACTTGGCAAGAGTTCTTATTATCTTATTGAATTTATTGTTTTAACGTCACCTCATCTCTGGGGTTTATAACGTACGCTCTGATACCACTTCTGTAACACCCCCAGATCCGGGGTCCGGGATCCGGTGGTTACGGTTCCCAATTCTGTCCACAACAATTGAACTTTCCTTAACATAAAATAAATTACGTCTCTATGACCCAACACAACAATATAAAACACACCCGTTATAGTCCCAGAGATGAAATCAGAGTAACAATCAAATTTTTATTAATCACATTATGAGTTCTTACAATCCAAAAGAATTTCAATATAAATACATACTCTTTGCCATCCATTTACATAAGTCATACTAGACCATATTCTTGGTACTGAAAGAATAAATATATCCTACCAATAGCTTCTTCTTCAGCTCTGGTAGTCTCATCGTCCTCGCCCGCGTCGAGTGCGCCTTGTGCGAGTCATCTGGTCTAGCTGTTGTTGTGATATAATAATAAAGCAAGGGTGAGCAATAGCCCACCAACAATAATATATAACTGAACGATAATATAGAACAGTTCAAAAGTATCTTTCAAACCATATGCCATGCATTTACGGAAATGATGCCAGTATAATATGAACGATGAAGTTACAAGGTAACTTAAAGTATTTGTTTGTAGAAATATCTGCTACATCAAAGTAAGCGAGATATTCTTATTGTTATTAAGAAGAGGAACTTGCAAGAAAAGGTTGCAATTCCAGTTATGACCCTTTTCCAACTCTGCCAACAGTAATCATGTTGCAGGAAATAAATAAATTTTGATGATGAACCAATGATGGAGTATTCACCGCGCCCGCTGTTCCAATCTTGATGATCAATCGAGATCGTACAGCTCAATTTAGATTTACTACCAGTAGAAGGAAGAACTGACGGCTTTACTTGTATACCGCCTTACTAGCTCTCCCCGGCCAACGGTTGGGCCAAAGGGGATGGACCGGCGCTACTCGGCCTCTTACACGACTCCTAGTTCAAATAGAATTCATGATTCTGAATGTAACGTTCGTCCCCCTTTCCCCAAGTATAATACTTGTTGATAAGACTCCACAAAGTAGTCGTATCTTGTTGGAAAGGAAAATTTACCAATAACTCCCAAGCTATTACTTGGTAACGGATATCAACTTGTTCCAGTAATCTTACCCCTCGAAAGATGAGAAGGTAAGCAACGACTTAATAAGTCAACAGCACCCGAGTTGCGGGTGAAGGGAATACTTTATGACCGGGAAGTCGACAAGATAAATAACATTTCCCAAGTAAGGTTCCCTTATTATTAAGGAGATAGACTCAAAGAAGAATGATGTCTGAGAACTTTTCTTGATATAAGATTAATAATAATATGACTCCGAGATATTTTCTGTAATAATCGAAGAAGATAAATCTTATCGAGATTATTCTAAGTATGGAATAAATATTCAGAGAATATTTAATGAGTTAAAATATTTAAAGAATATTTGGGAATATGAAAGAATATCTTTAATCAGAGTATTTCTCAAAATAATCCCTGAAGAAATATCAGGAGAATATTTATTGAATAAATAAATATTTAAATGAATATTCAAAACAATATTCATTAATTAATAAGACCTGAAAAGAATATTTAAGGTAATATTCATAATTAATTAGGAATTTAAATGAATATTCAAAAGTAATATTCATTTAATGAATAATATCCTAAATGAATATCAAGTAATATTCATTTAGTAATCCAAGCCTTAAGGAATATTCGAGATAATATTCGATAATTAAATCAAGCTTCAGATGAATATTAAAATAATATCCATCAAGTATTTAATATCTTAAATGAATATTCAAAAGTAATATTTATTTAATAAAATAATATTCTAAAAGAATATCCAAATAATATTCATTTAATAGTCTCATCTTTAGAAGAATATTCGAAATAATAGTCGATAATCAATTCGACTCTGAATGAATATTGAGAAATATTATTTGTTCAAATAATTATTTGAAGTAAGGATCGTTAAAATAATTAGTCTCGAACGAATATTCAAATAATATTCGTCGCCCAAATAATAGAAAATATTTACTTAAATATTTTCCTCCGAGGTAATCTCGATATATCAAGGAATATTGACTCCCGGTCTATTTTTGATTAATAAGATGTATACGCCCTTCTATGAGGGTCTTACAATAACCGGCTTATAACTGATATATAACTATCTAGCTTATAAGCCAACAATAACATTCAGGGAACAAGTATATCAATTCAACTTGAAAGTAGGCATGCATGCAATGGCATATGTATATCAGCAATCATATATATATATTTATTCAATCACAACAACAGCCTAAAAGAAGGGAATTGAAACTTGCCTGGTAGTCGAGTACGGTAAGGGGTAGTGGTAGCGAGTCCCGGTTCAGCTTGGTGATCTATAAATAGCCAAGGCATTCGGGATTAATCACTTAACATATTAAAAGTTAAGTTATACTTAATTCGAAACACGTTCTCGAGTTATCTCGTTATACCCCTTTTAGTGGATTACTTTTATCACTGATCCGACCCGACATTCGTTCGTTAATACGACATGTCATTGTACTTATACTTGGGACATACTTAAGTCATATGAGTTCTAAAGTCGATCGTTACGAACCAATACTATACTCCGAGTTTTATCGCCTGTTTTCTAAGTGTTTTACCGAAGTTATAAAAGAGTCGTCTTTTAGGGGTTCGTTCGCGTTTAACCTCGACTCGAACATTTTTAATAAATCGAAAAATGATCCTTTTGACATACGGTTTTCTTTCACACCTTCATTTTTACCTCTAGTATTTATTTTCCAAGATTCGCCATGACTTTACATATTTTACGAGGGTTCAAATTCAGTTACGAATTCTCGGTTACGGTTTCGAAATACTTTTAGTAAACCGGCCGTAACTCCTAAACCGTAAGTCCGTTTCACGTGATCTTTATATCAAAACGAAGCTTATAACATAAGCTATCCTAAAATGGCAGAAAATTTTCTGTCCAGTAGGGTCTTGATGTGAAAAATGGCATACAAAACATGATATTATAAAATCGGGCATTATAACGGCTATGTTTACGCGTTTTCCAAAGTTTTTACACTTTATCTCGATCTAACAAAGATCAATCCAACCACACAAACGCATGATAATCATCATGACTAGTCTATCAACAACTCATCTCAACCATCTCATGGATCACAATCCAAACAACAACCATAATCAACTAATAACATAGATCTAAGCATAACATAGCATACTAACACTAAATCATCCATAAAACTCATAAAATCTCAAAATGGTACCAAGGGTTTTTGGAGCTTGTTACCTTCCTTGGAGAGTGAATAACACTTGGTAAGCCTTGTCTAGTCCTTAGATTACCTTAACAAAGCTTGGATCATCCAAACAAAACAAGAAATCAAAGTTAGTTTCTTAAAATCACTATTCACCCTAGGCTTGGATGATTTATTTGAAAATGGAAAACATGGAGTTTGAAGCCAAGATTTCTAGGGTATCACTTTTATGAATTATAGGACTTACCATAAAAATTTGGAGATCAAACAATGGTGGAAGCTTGGACTTTGGATTTGGAATTTAGGGAGGAAGTAGAATGGAATGTTTTGGAGGGGGAGAGAGTTGCTTGCTTGTTCTTGATCTTTTCCTTGTATTATTGTGTTGCCTTGGATAATATCTTGCTAAAGTAGCTTTATTAAAGTGCCTAGGTCATCCATGATGCAATCAAGAGACATGTGTTGCATTTTGAATGGTTTTCCTGCTAAGTATTGGTTTGATATCTAAGTACTACTTCCATCTCCAAGTATGCTAGTTACTTTAAGCCACTTGGTTGCTAGATATTTATTCTAGTAGCTTACACAAGACTCTTGCTTCCTCTGCTTGTTTCTGTGTCCGGTTATTGCCCGTTTCGATTGATCGTTCGTAGGAATATTTCACGGATTTCTAATTAGGGTTTACCGGGAATCCTTTTTAATATCAATACTTTCATTCTCCATCTTTCATTCTAACTTTCCAATTTATATTCCTTAAATCCATTCGTTAAATACTTAAGGCTATCAGTGTCCAGGGAACTCTCGGAGAAAATAAAAGTGCGGTTTTCAGAATCCGACAGCTTTTACATACACTTATTTTCCCCCTGGATCACTAATACGAACTCGGAAATCCGTCCCGAATGCTTCTATATAGTGTCGTCTCATATTATTATATACTCCCACCAAAACACTATTCATTCTGTATTCTTTACTTGTTCTCTTAGGGTGGTACAATTGTCCGTATTCTCTTTCGATCGTTCCTTATCCTTTTTACGGAACTACTGGATTAATCGTTACATGAGAATATTCTCCTGCTTGAAAGTGCCATATCTTATTCCCTTAGAAGATAGATTATTCTTACCTATGTTGTTACCCTTTAGCATTCTTCAAGACATAGAAATAATAAAGTCGAATTCCATTCATTCTTTCCAAATATCAATTATTACATTGTAGCCATAACCACTCCTCAGTGGTTTCCTACCTTCCTTCTTAAATCAAATATAATAACATCCCAAAATATCAAATCCTCAAAGTTAATATCTCAATTCTTGGATTATAATAATATTTAATCCACTGTCCGGTCAAATATTATACCGAAAAAGAATTTGGAATTTCTGAATTCCGATCGTCTCTGCATTCACTTATTTCCTCCGCGTATTACTAATATGACTTCGAAACATCCATATCACGTCCCGTACATAGGGTGGCGTGAAAAGTATTCCAACTTACAAAATCACTACTCATCCACCAAATTACTATGCACGTACAGGAAACACTATGCACGTACGGGAAATACTATGCACGTACGGGAAATACTATGCACGTACTCATTTCCCTTCAAGGATCCATTAGCTCCTTCCTGGATGGTAGATTATTCTTATCTAGGTCCTCAACCATCGAATTACTCTATTCTGACAATATTCCAATGCATCAGGATCATTGTCCCAAGCAATATCCATTCATTACAATCATTGTTCTTTGAAACCACCATTCATTAGAGCTGGTGACCTTGTTGTCGGAATCATTGTTCTTCATTTTATCATTACTTAATAAAAAGTTTTAATTATATCCAAAATTTGGGGTTCTTACAATCTCCACCTCAAGAAGCATGTTAAGAGGAATCTCGTTCCTTCAAGATACATTTCCAACCCTTTGACATCGATCACAACTCATTACAAACCGATGAGCATCCTTAAACAAGGTAGGCCAATAGAAACCTGCCTGAAGCACAGGAGCTACTGTCTTTTCTCCACCATAATGGCCACCATAAATGGTTGAGTGGAAATCTCTCAAAACACTCTCTATCTCACTATACGGAATGCAACGTCTGATCATCTGATCTGCTCCTTGTCTAAACAGAAACGGCTCATCCCAATGGTACCACTTTATATCATGTAGAAACTTCTTCTTTTGAGCACTCGAAAGATCTGGAGGAATCACATTGCTCACCAAATAGTTCACAAAATCTGCAAACCATGGTTCTTCATCTTGCACTCCAAAAAGCTGCTCATCTGGAAAAGATTCATTAATAAGAGCTTTGTTATGCGAATCCTTACCGTGGTCCTCCAAGCGTGATAGATGATCTGCTACTTGATTTTCTGTGCCCTTCCTATCTTTGATTTCCACATCAAACTCTTGTAATAAAAGCACCCAACGAATCAATCTAGGCTTTGAATCCTTCTTCGACATGAGATATCGAATACCAGCATGATCCGTGTACACAATCACCTTAGTTCCAAGCAAATAAGACCTGA
Source organism: Saposhnikovia divaricata (assembly GCA_036435485.1). Taxonomy (NCBI): domain Eukaryota; kingdom Viridiplantae; phylum Streptophyta; class Magnoliopsida; order Apiales; family Apiaceae; genus Saposhnikovia; species Saposhnikovia divaricata. The sequence continues at coordinate 215,717,726 of CM071599.1, forward strand.
ATTTCTCGAAACCATAGACAACTGCTAGCAACTCCTTCTCCGTAGCGGTGTAGTGAAGCTGTGCATTATTGAGAGTTTTACTAGCATAGTAAACCACATGAAAACTTTATCCTTCCTTTGCCCAAGCACAGCTCCAACAGCATAGTCACTAGCATCACACATTAGCTCGAAAGGTTCCTCCCAATTAGGTGCGGTAATGACCGGTGTAGTAGTCAACTTCCTTTTTAAGAGCTCAAAAGCTGCAAGGCACTCATCATCAAACTTGAAAGGAACATCCTTCTCCAACAAGTTACACAAAGGTTTAGAGATTTTCGAGAAGTCTTGAATGAATCGCCGATAGAACCCCGCATGACCAAGAAAACTGCGAATTCCTTTAACAGAGATAGGAGGAGGAAGATTTTCAATAGTCTCCACCATAGCCTTATCAACTTCAAGCCCCTTACCAGATACCTTGTGCCCAAGAATGATCCCCTCTTGCACCATAAAGTGACACTTCTCCCAATTAAGCACCAAATTGGTCTCCACACAACGCTTCAATACCAAGCTAATATTATGCAAGCACTCATCATACGAAGTACCAAAAACTGAAAAATCATCCATGAAAACTTCCACATTCGTGCCAATCATGTCCGAGAAAATAGCCATCATGCACCTTTGAAAAGTAGCCGGAGCACCACAAAGTTCGAAAGAAACTCGACGAAAAGCAAAAGTACCAAAAGGACATGTGAATGTGGTCTTCTCTTGATCTTCTGGAGCAATGCAAATCTGATTATAGCCCGAATAACCATCAAGTAAACAACAATACTCGTGTCCCGCCAACCTGTCTAACATCTGATCAATGAATGGAAGAGGAAAATGGTCTTCTCTCGTGGCTTTGTTGAGCTTCCGATAGTCCATGTAAACTCTCCACCCTGTGACTGTCCGAGTAGGGATGAGCTCATTCTTCTCATTAGCAATAACTGTCATGCCTCCTTTCTTAGGCACACATTGAACTGGACTCACCCAAGAACTGTTTGAGATAGGATAGATAATACCCGCATCTAACCACTTTAGAATTTCCTTCTTCACCACCTCTTTCATAATAGGTTTGAGTCTTCGCTAATGTTCAACAGTAGGCTTAGCCCCTTCCTCTAGCAGAATTTTGTGCATGCAATAAGAAGGGCTGATTCCCTTGATATCTGCTATGGTCCAACCAATTGCTGACTTAAACTCCCTCAGAATTCGCAAGAGCTTTTCTTCCACACTATCAGACAAGTTAGAAGCAATAATAACAGGTAATGTAGATGCATCACCAAGAAAAGCATACCTCAAGTGCTCCGGAAGTGGTTTGAGTTCAAGTGTAGGAGCTTCATCAACAGATGGTTTAAGACGCCCCTCCGAATTTTTAAGCTCCGCTAACCCAAGAGATTCAAAAGGCAAGTCAAATCTCCTTTTCCAAGAAGCTGAATTTAGATGTTGAAGTTGCTCGGCTACTTCCTCATCTTCAAAATCAGAATTCCCGACTAACACTCTCTCCAAAAAATCTGACTTAAAGCAATTGATCAATCTCCGTAGTAACCGCAGAATCAAACAAATCCACCTTCAAGCATTCTTCTTCATCCGTGGGAAATTTCATTGCATTGAACACATTAAAAGTGACATTCTGGTCTTGCACCCTCATGGTGAGTTCCCCTTTCTGCACATCGATCAAGGTTCTTCCCGTAGCCAAGAATGGTCTTCCTAAGATTATGGGAATCTTCTTATCCTCCTCGAAATCCAAGATAACAAAATCAGCAGGAAATATGAGTTTATCAACTTTCACCAAAACATCCTCCACTACGCCTCTAGGATATGTAACTGATCGATCATCCAACTGCAAAGAGATGTTGGTTGGCTTCGGATCCGGTAGACCAAGTTGCATGTAAACTGACAAGGGCATGAGATTGATGCTAGCTCCCAAGTCACACAAGCACTTCTCAAAAGACAAATTACCAATAGTGCATGGAATATTAAAGCTACCAGGATCCTTTAGTTTTGGAGGCAATTTCTGTTGTAGCACAATACTGTACTCTTCTGTTAGAGCAACGGTCTCTAATTCCTCGAGCTTCAACTTACGAGAAAGAATACCCTTCATGAACTTGGCATAGCTCGGCATCTGTTCAAGAGCTTCCGCAAAATGAATGTTAATCTGCAACTTCTTGAACACCTCTAAAAACATAGCAAACTTCTTATCCAAATTCTACTTCTGGAGTCTTCTAGGATATGGAGGAGGAGGATAGATCTGAGTATTCTTTGTAGACTGCTCCGAAGAAGCTTTAACAACAGGTTCCTTGCTCTTCTCTACTTCACCATCTAGCTCATCAGCTACTAAGTCAGATTTCTCTATTTCGGGCACTGCAGATTTTTTAACTTGTTGATTCTGCAATTCTTCATCTTCTTAAGCGGTTGATTTAGGATCTGATGTAACCTTTCCCGATCTCAAACTTACTGCCTTCACCTGTTCTTTGCCATCCCTCCTGCCTGGATTAGTCTTTGTATCACTAGGAAGAGTTCCTTGTTGCCTACTAAGTAAAGCACTTGCAAGCTGTCCCGTCTGGTTCTCCAATGTCTTGAGAGCAACTGCCTGGCTTTTAACCATCATCCTCAACTCATCCATTTCAGATTTTTCATTAGAAGATTGCCCCGCATTAGCCTGGGGCTGTTGCTGCTGAAATCCCAGGGGCCGATATGATTGCCTTGGAGCATACCGCTGTTGATAGCCCTGATTGAATGGCTTCGCTTGCTGTCCCTGAAACTGCTGCTGTTAAGGCTGTTGTTGTTGAGAACCTTGAGTATTACTCCAGCTGAAATTGGGATGATTCCGATTATTAGGATGATAAGTGGCTGGAACTGGTGCAGCAGGTCTCTGGAAATTACTCACGAACCGTACTGATTCAGAAGAGATAGCACACTGATTTGTCTCATGTGCGCCCGCACATAGCTCACAAACACTAGCAACCTGATGAACTCCATAATTTGCAAGAGAATCCACCTTCATAGTCAAAGCCTTCAACTGAGCTGCAATAGCTGAAGCTGTATCCACTTCAAAAATACCTGCTACCTTGCCTTGAGATAGTCTCTAGGTTGGATTCTGATATTCATTTGTAGTCATCGTCTCAATAAGATCATAAGCTTCATCGTAGATCTTAGCCCATAGAGCTCCACCTGATGCTGTATCTAGCATAGGTCTAGACTGTGCTCCCAACCCATTGTAGAAACTATTAATAACCATTCAGTCAGGCATGCCATGATGAGGACACTTCCGTAGAATCTCCTTGTAACGTTCCCAAGCCTCACACAAAGATTCTCCAGATTGCGGAGCAAATTGAGTTAGAGCGTTCTTTATTGCTGCAGTTTTCGCCATAGGAAAGAATTTAGTGAGAAACTTCTGAGCAAGATCCTCCCAAGTAGTAATGGAACCAGCTGGTAAAGAGTGTAACCAGCCCTTAGCCTTATCCCTAAGAGAGAATGGGAAAAGCCCAATTTGATAGCATCATCCGACACACCATTAAATTTGAAAGTATCACAGATCTCGATAAAGTCCCGAATATGCATGTTAGGATCCTCCATAGAAGCACACCCAAACTGAACCAAATTCTGTACCATCTGAATAGTGCCTGGCTTGATTTCGAAGTTATTAGCTGTAATGGCCGGCCTGATAATACTAGACTGGATGTCATTGATCTTCGGCTGAGAATAGTCCTTCAAAGCCTTAGCTGTTGCTGCATCACCCATCTCTACTGTAGTTGCAGATTCCTCTTCCTTATTCTCTCTATTCTCTACAAGATCGTCTTCCACCAGTTCTTCCTTACGAGCTTGCAAACGTGTTCACATACAAACTCAATTACCCGAAACACCATGAAACAAACAAACTAAATAAGTATTCCGAGTCAGTGAACGCTAACGACCACTATTGACAAACACATAAACTAAAAATAAAACACCGATAATCCCCGGCAGCGGCGCCAAAAACTTGTTTGCACAAAATCACGCAAGCGTACGTGGTCACAAGTAATATAATTTAAGTTCGTTCTGCAGAGATCTGGTTAAGTTTCAATCAGTAAATGTACCTATGCAACAATGTATGGGTTTAATTCACTGCTAAGACAAATAAAAAATTGGGGGTTTTGATTATCTAAATTATACTAAAGGAAAAATATTAAACTAAGAATTAAATTAACTAATGAGAATTGAAATCGAATTACTTATATGAGAATAAACATGGGATCCTAACTTCATTAAATACTTTGCTTAGATCTGACGCCTTTAATCACTATATGCAATGGTTATGATATCTGATCGGATAACACGAAACAAGTACACGCTACCTGTCAGCATACGTATACCAAACTACCCATACATCCAGAAAAGAGATAGAAGATGAATAGACACCAATTATGCTTAGACCCTATATGTCTATATAATTTGAAAACATAATGGTTGAAGAGCAAGTTATCCATATTGATCACATAGAGCAATATAAGTATTTTCATCTTACACTACGAATCATGTTGATAAACAATCATGAACCTATGCTAGCATGGCAAGTTCTAAATCTCAAGATCCACTTTCACTTCACAAGAGATTAACAAATTAGATGTTCACGACGCATCTATCAATTAAGCATAACCATACGAGGATATCAATTATACACTACACACAGATCTTTAAAGCATCAAGATACTAAGTTCCATAAATAAATCCGTTAGAATCCCATGACAACGATTAGTTCATAATTAAATCGTTCATCACCATGGGATTTGATGAAAACATGATATAAAACAAGGTATAAAAGAAAGAAGCAATAATATTATTAAAACTAAGAGTTGAGAAAAAAAATCTATGATCCAACGTATACAAAAGATGAAGTAGATCTAGGTCCGTGCTTGTCACCGAGCGTTGAACCTTTCTCCACTTTTCTCCCTTGCAATTCTATGTTACAATAATAAAACGATATGATTTACAAGGCTAAGATGTGTTTTTATAGGCCTAGATATCTTGCCAAGGAAGAAAATTAATCCTACAATACAATTAGAATTGATTTTGGTACAGGAAAATACCAAAAATACAATTAGATTTCGAATTAGGGCAAAACGGTCAATTTTCAGCAAATCTGGATCCTCCGTGCGCTGCCAGCGCTCTAGGGCGCGCTGCCTGCGCTTGGCTCCCTATTTGGGCGCTGCCAGCGCTCTTTATGTGCTGCCTGCGCTTGAGCTGCTGGCAGTTGCTCTTTTCCTGCACATTTTCTTCGTTTTTCAGTCTTTTCTTCCCGTTCTTTTTGCACGAACTTCCCGTCTTCAATTTCCTTGACTTGTAATCTTCTTGGTAGTTGACATTAAGACTCCGTTTTTCATTCCATATCATAAATCAACTCCAAAACAACGGAAAATTCACCCCTAATCGACATTTCTTCGAACCTGCACATTTAAATAAAACACATCAAAACTACGACAAACTTGAGGCCAAGTGAATCAATTTAAGCCGAATTGGAATGCTTTAAATGGATATAAAATCCATTTATCACCTGGAAGCTATAGGTGGGTTGGAAATCGGAAGCTAGAAGCTATTAACTAGAAGCTTCTGATGATCATCAAGGATGCTGCAAGCTATTTTATCAAGAACCTGTTAGTGGTACGATACCTGTTTCGATCATATACAAGCTCTATAAAATGAGAGTATTCATCTATTTATCACTTTGATGAGGGCACAAGGCGAATCCAATTGAGCTCTAGGTGAATACTGGGAAGGGCACTTAGAGAATTCAATTGGGCGATAAGTGAATCCTTAGTAGGACATAAGACGAATCCAGTTGAGCTTTAAGTGAATCACGAGAAAGGCACTTAAAGAATTCGATCGGGCGTCAAATGAATCCTTGGTAGGGCATAAGACGAATCCAGTTGAGCTTTAAGTGAATCCTGAGAAGGGCACTTAAAGAATTTGACTGGGCTTCAAATGAATCCTTGGTAAGGCATAAGACGAATCCAATTGAGCTTTAAGTGAATCCTGAGAAGGGCACTTAAAGAATTCGACTGGGCGTCAAATGAATCCTTTTGCTTTAGGGAGCACGAAGTGAATCCATCCGGGCTCTCGGTGAATCATGGCAAGAGCATGAAGAGAATCCGGTTGGGCACTAAGTGAATTCCTTTGTGGCACCAAGTGAATCCTTATAGGCTCTAAGTGAATCCTGAAGAGGGAACAAAGTGAATCTATAGGGCACATGATGAATCAATTCAAATTCTAGGGGCACCAAGTGAATCCGTAAGGGCACAAGGTGAATCCCTTTGAAGGCTTTTCAAGTACAAGTGAACTCTAGGTTAGGTTACCCATGCTTATGTTCCCAAAACCCTTAACTAGGTGCCCACATGCTTATGGGACTTTTGAATGTGTGCCTACGATTCATAAGGCTTTTCGAAGTGAATCTTTCGTGCTTGCAAATCTTTTCTGGGAATCGAGTGCCTGTAGCTTACAGGGCTTTTCAAAGTGAATCTTTCTGGGCTCTATGCAAATCCTTGTAAGGGCATAAGGTGAATCCAACTGGTCATTATGTGAACCTCTGCTAAGGGGTATAATATTCTAATACATGTTATATATGTATATCTGATACATGTTATATATGATAAGTGTTATCGCGATATAGGAATCGTTTGGGTAGATTAGGATTAGATATATAAGGAGTACAGTATTCTAAAGTAGTGATATGATTTATGTAGATACAAAGGACGTAGGACCTAGCAACAAGGGAAAGGCTAAAGTTGAGTATCAGTGACTGAGCTGTTAGATGTTGCATTCTACCGGAGGCAAGTAACTCTTTCTCTTCTTGAAGTTTATATTCTTGAACTGTTATACCCTGTTGAATCAAGCATGCCTATCTTATATCATATTGATCATAAATCTTATTGAACCTATCTTTACATGTACCCAGAGTTTTGTTATCAACTTTCAAACAACCTAAAAACCCTAAAACAACATAATTCTTTTTAATTGCTTCTTGACCATATATGTCCAACAGCTTGCCATAATTAACCATATTGGCTGACGGATAAACCAATGTTCTACTTAACCTATGTCCGTAGCCAGTTGAACCTGTGTTGACCTTAAAACTTATAAATTTCATTGTGACCTAATCACTGATTCAAGAACTTAATTACCCATGTTATTGTTCCTTAAACTCTGTAACTTGATCAATTGCCTTTAAATTGTTATGTCACATCTTTGACCTTTGACTTAAGTTTCTTTCCTTGTATCCTGATCAAAGCCTTGACTACTTTTGAGTCTATATCTTCTTGATTTAGACTTGTATCCATATTTTCTTGATGTCAGAGAACTTAGTCAAACCCTTTGAATTTTATTCATTGCAAATCAAAATGAGTTATTTTCTTAAAATACTTTGAAGTTACTTAGACTGGGCTGATCTGTTATCATTGAGTCGAAGGTGCTTCGGTGTAAAGGTTTTTGAAAGGATTTAAGTATTCAAGTGTTTTCCAAATTTAAAAAGGTTTTCTAAATCCTAAATGTTTTCAGAATAAGATTTATAAAATGTTAGGAACTCCGTCAAAAATGGTTTCTACGGATTCCTGACGATTGGAGAGGCGTGAGCGCACGGGTAATGCCGGTTTCGCCTGTTTGTGTGTATTATGCTGTAGTTCTGATTTGTCCAGTCCAACACCTTTGTAGGCCAATGTGTTGCCTCTTGGGAACCCAAGCTATCCTAATGAAAGGATTAATGTCCAGATGGACTTTGTGTCCGTTATGGGGACTTTATGGGCTGATCACCCGTATTGTCTGTGTGAAGTAAAACCTCCAATCAGTTTTCTTAAAGTTAATGATTACTTTATATTACTGTGAAATGAAATTGGCTTACCATTTGAAATGTCAATTGCTTTACACATATTCTGGTAACCATTGTTATTCTGTTCATCAATTGATACCCTGTCATTATCAAATGCCATATTTCTTTTACTGTTTCCAGTATACTTATGTCAAATCTTGTTCTAATGTCACCCTTGTGATATCCTGCTATACTGCTGTCAGTTTGAGATCTTTAGTTACTTGCTGAACGTTGGCTCATTATTATTTTGTCTAACCCTTTTGATAGTAGCATAAGAATCATGGTTTATACCATTCAAACTACTAGGATACGCACCTACCGTGAACCCGAAGTGGTTTCTTTTTTGAGATAGCTCTCGAGGTAGATGCAATAACAGTTCAGTGAGGAGATTTCATTAGTTGGTTTATAAGTTAGTTGTGAGAACTAGCTGGTGTAAGAATTTGAATTCATGGTTTGTAATAATAATAATTTGAATTTGGGTTTGTATTATTAATAGTTAGACGATGGCTTGCTTGTTTCATACCATTACCTGTGAAAGATCCAGGTGAGTAGAGTTGGGGTCAGTCAGCATGCTATATTTATATTTACTTATTTTTAGGGTGTTTATATCTAGTGTGTTAGTGACTCACCGATCTAGACCCCAGATTGGGAGGGCATCACAGAACAGAGCAAAATAGGGAAAAACAGGGGAAACAGCTACTGCATGAAAGGCAGAGTTTCCACTAACTTTTGGAAGTTAGTGGCAAATTTATGCCAAAAAAATATATTTAAATTTCTAAAATCTTAAAATGTTATAATAAGTGAAATTTTTGAAAAAAAAAACATTATTTGGTTAAAATTATAAAAATTTCAAAATTCTTTAAAATATGTCTAAAATACGTTTTTTTGGAATTTTTCAAATCACCTCTAAACTTTTGAATTCTTTTCAAAACACACCATACATTCTTCAACCATTATGTTAAGATTTTATTTCCAATAAATTACATTTATTTCATTATAATTATAATATGACATGGAAATTTGGATATAAATTCATAAATTAAACGATAACAAGAGTTACAATTCCAAATATTATAACATAAAATACTACATCATAAGTTCATGAAAGCATTCAAAATAGAAATGACCATAAGATATGTGACACCCCCCAAATTCGGGGTCAGAAGATTTGGTTGTCACGCAAAAATCCTCAAAATAAAACATCTGCTTAATAATAATCATTCACTTGTGATTGTCCAACACTAGAAATATAACATCTGTGACCCCAACATACCAAGATCTTTTAAGGTTATAGGGCTAGAAACAAGAATCCAAATTCCATTAAATAGAAAGTATTCCTTCTTTACAACATTCTCTTTGATCAAACCTTAAACCACTGGTGTAACTTCGATAAGAAGTACGCCAGGCTAACTAGACCATTACATAATAATAATAAATTTTAGAAATCAATTATATAAAATAGATCTTACACTAAATGCAGACATCCTGAGCCAAGTCATCTTCGAAATAGCATCACGCCTCTTCTCTTTCTGAACTGTGCGGATAAGTCTCGCCAAACTACCTTACTGAAATGTTAGAATTACAACAGCAAGTATGAGCGAAAGAAATGCTCAGCAAGCGTATAAAATTTTTGATATAAAACCAGGATTAGTGGGGCATAAAAATCAACTGAAATGTAAAATAGTTTATAAAGAAACTGAATCAACAACTGTGATATAATTCAAATCATAACTAAAATCATTTGTCATGTCATAGAAATGAATCATCTGCCAACTCACAATATATAATAGCCATTCGGGCGATATGGATTGGATATAAATAAGTGAAACACCATTGCCCCCTGATCAGGTTCTAAGGCAATGGGACCCTCTATACTCCACCGATATTCTCTTTTTTTCCGTCTGTGTATAGTCCAGATTTCTGGGGTACCCAAAATAGGCAAGTAATGTTAGCCTATAGGAAGATGGAATGGTTACCATATCCTCCTTAAATATTGCTGGACCATGACAGCAACCATGGCCTCCTACGCTTTATCATTTTCCAATAAATATTGTTGGACCATGACATCAACCATGGCCTCCTACGCTTTACCATTTTCCAATCCAATAGAGCAATTTCCGAATTCAACAGGAAATGCTTAGTTTCACATACAGTTCACATCCCTATTATTTACTACGATAATAAGGATATGAAGAGTTTATCTTAAACAATTCCCCACATCAAGGGTACCAATATCAAGTAACTTTGTTTGCACAAAAATATTTAAGAATCACAAATAGCTCTGAACAATAACTATTTGTCATGATATGAATCAATGAAACATAAAATTAAAGTGTTTAAGATGATCAAGAAAATACTTGCCTCAGATCCTTAGCTAATACGTAGCACCGAAGTAATACAACTATCTTCTTCTATTTTACGGCATCAAAATCTTCTATTTCAATCATTCGTTGGTTTGACGCTCTTGCGATTGTCACGAGTCTGATCCGCTGACATCGAGCCCGCGCGTCTACAATATCTACGACGGAAGAAAATAATTGGAAATATCCCCTTTGAACATAGGCATTTTCCCGGTGTTAAGACACCTCACAATAAATCCAACAATCCACAAATAATACTGTATCCATCTCCACCATTTTCATAACCCACAAAGAATAACACATCTATCTCCAACGCTCTTCATTATATCTCCGCTGACAAACCTAAGTCAATACTTACCAATTAATCCTCGATAAAGAAATAGAAATATAATTACAACGCTTAACCCTCGAAGTAAACACTTCGATCATTCACATCGCACGTAAAGAGACTAATAAATAGATCACATAATCACATAGCACGTTGATCAGATCATAAAAAGATTTTATCCAATATTTTTAAAACAGAAAACGGGTCAAAACCCTAATTATCGGATATAACAGACTCGATAAAAAAGTTTGGTAAAAAGTCTATCCAAATTTTAAAGTTGAATTTTAACTTAAAACTATTTTTATAAGAACCGGGTCATTTTTCTAATTCCAGAAATACTTTTCTCGTTGAAAACGGACAAACGGTTTAATTAATACGCAATTAATAAGAATAATTCAATTAATAATTAAATTAATTGAATATTCAAATTAATTATTTATTAATCAACTCATAAAAATAATAAATCTTTTAGATTAAAAAGATTTAAATTCAATGAAGTCAATTATATATTTAAATAATAATTAATTAATATAATTAATCAATTAAAATGAATTAATCAATTAATTAAATCAATTAAATTATTATTTAAAAATAATTAACTAATTAAATTTAATTTTTAGAAATTAAAATAATAATACATAAAAGAATTCTGAATTTTAGATATTTTTTTAATAAAAATATGACCCAAAAACATTTTTCTGAAAAGTTATGCTGAAAAAAACGGATCAAACAGCACTATTCATCACCATCTCCACACATTCATCACCAAGAACACTTGACCACCTTTAATGGAGGTTCGTCGGAATCCAGAATTTTCCGGCAACCGAAAAACACTCCGGTGAGACAATTCAAAGCTCAAAAACACACCAAAACGCATGTGTTTTTACTGGTTTATGTACCAAATTCACTCCACAATCCAATTAACACGACAACACGAACCAATAATCATCACAAGCTAAATCCGACCAAAAATCAAACTAAATCCGGCAAAAAATTCGTTTTCACAAAATCGGGAACCAAATGGCATGGTTTTGGTATCAAAGCGAAGCTTAGAACATTTACAAACTACCCATGACAACCAATCTTACAAACAATCAACAAATAATATGGAAAATTGATTCAAAGCTTCGGTTAAAACTAATAAACTTGAATATCACAATCCGGCATTAGAACAATCAAATTAAACACATATATATGCTCCTTAGGACCCCTAGAAGCTTTACAAACAATCAAATCAATCGGAAAATTACTCAATCAAAAAGCCCTAATTTGACTCAAGAACCCTAGAATTCGAATTGACCAAACTAGCAATATAACGATTAAATTGAACATGGAATTGAACTCCTGGAATCAATATGAAGCTATACAAACAATCAATTCAACCGGAAAATCAAAGAATCGAAAAGCCCCAAATTTTATGAAGAACCCTAATTTGCAGATTCAAAAGAAAATTCATATAAAATCGGAAAGTTACCCAACACGAAAACGGATTGTAGATTATGAAACTAGATGTCAAGAGGTTCGATTTGAGCATAAGAACACCAAAATCCGATATCAATAACACCTTCAAATTTGGATTTGATCCTCAAGAACATGAGAGAGAAAATATATTTTTATATTTATTTATATATAAAAAAAATCTGATTTTATGAATTATTAATAAATAAAAAAAATCTGATTCCTATTTATATTAATCGAAAATTAATACCCAAAAAATATTTTTAACCCCTAATTAAAATCATTAAGCCTTAAAAATAATTTTTATGGGATAAAAATGTAAAACTTTTATTTTTAAACAGTTATAACTTAATAGTCAAAATTCTCCAAAAATTACGAATATTACAAAAATTACAACATAATGCATTTTTAGATATCCCATGATTATATAAAAATAATTTTATCAAAAAGAAGCCCTCAAACACAATATAGGGGCTGGGTCCGAAAATTAAAATGCGAAATAACTGTATTCTAAAAATATAAAAATTACAGAAAAATAGAATAAAATCTATACTATACTATTATAAGCGAAATATGGTATAATTGGTTGGTTAGTTGGTTGGTTAACACTTTCCCAAAAAGTTTGTTAACACCTTCCAAAAATGAAAAAATAAATTAAAATACACATAAAATTTTATTTTACTTACTAACAAACTATTTTAATTATACTACATTTAATATTCAGTTACATACTATTTTAGTTATCTATCTATACTATTATTATATCATTATATATAATAAGCGTAAGAGGGATAGTATCCATAATTTTGGTTTGGTCACTGTACTACCAAAATAATTTCAATAGCCGAATTTAATATTTTTTAAAATAAACGATCAAGATTATATCATATTAAAAAATAAATTATAATTTAAAAAGGATGTCATTAAAAAAGATTGTAGTGGAATTGAATTTTAAAAAAAAATATAATATGAAACGGATATAATTATAATTGAACGTGTAAAACCTAATATATATCAATTTTTTAACAACAATTTAATATGTAATAACATATAAATATTAAAAAATTAATATATTTAATAGATATTAAAAAAAGACGTTGTAAGTAAAAAAGAAATAGCTGTCATGTGGCCTTCAAATGTAGATACAGATTCAGACAACAATACAGAACACAAAAAATTAAAGTACTAACGCACAATGTTTATTTGAATTTGAGGGTTCAGATTCGATTATATTGCTGAGTTGTGTTGTTAATTTATTTGTGTTATGTGACATCCCAAGGGGTGAAGCTGGAGTCGACTTTGTTGTATTAAAAAATATATATAATCTAAAAAATATAATTAGAAAATGTTGCATTATAAGTGAATTTTAAAAATAAAATTATAATCTAAAAATGATATAAATAAAAAATTGGATTAATAAAAAAAATATAATCTAAAAAGGATATATTTAAAAAAGGTTATATTAGAATTGAATTGTATTTATTTTTTATTAGTATTTTAAAACATTCATATCTATACTATACTATTATAAGCGAAACAGGGTATATTTGGTTGTCGGTTTGGTACTCTTTTTTTGGTCACTATTTTTGGTCACTCAATAACAACCGTTAAATTTTGAGATAAATAAATGATAATCGTCACATCTAATGTTAAAAAAATATTACTTTTTTAATATTTAAAATACTATTATAGGTTCTAAGTTCAAATTCCACCAACAACGTATATATTATTTTATAAACTACTCTCACGAATTTAAGACCCGTCAACAACATATTATTAATTAAAACACTATCATTAAAAATACTGTCAAACATGTATTATAATATTTTATTATCTTATATAATTTATTTTTCTACTAATATATATATATCTGTGTGTGTGTGTGTGTGTGAAAATATGGATAATAAAAAAATAAAAAAAAACATCCGTGAATCACACGAGTAATAAGTTATGTAGTAAAAAATTACACAAAATCTGGAAAACAATTACAATATAGAAAATTTTGTATAAAAATCGAAAAAAGATCTACATAATTAGTTAAATTTCAATTTTCTATTAAATAAAAGTTAAAAAAAACAAATTTTTTGTAATTTTTATATATATACGTATGTATTTTAAAGTAATAATTCAAAATAAATAATTTTAATAATATTTATATACATGGGATTATAAATTTAAAAAATTATTTTAATAATAAAAATATATATACAACTTAAAACTTTAATAATAACATATAATTAAAAAATTTAAAAGCAACCGTGCATCGCACGGGTTATAGGCTAGTAATGAAGTTTTTATTTATAAAAATTACAGAAAAATAGAATAAAATAATCTATGATACACAAAAGTCACATAACACGTATGGGATAATTTTCCTATTTAATAAAAATCCTAACGCGTTTAAATGCATTAAAAATAAACTAACACACAGTAAATTAAACTAAAAATATATTTTAATATAATAAATTACACATAATTGTCCCTGATTGATCGAAAATATCAAATACAAAATTTTCAAATATTTTCATAATGCACCCAAATATTAATGGGGCACAGATAAGATACCGGGTAAAATTTTAGTACGAGAAAAATATAGTTTTGATCCTTAAAATTCTAAAATAATCTCAAGTTACCAAAAATGTGAAAATCCTAAATTTTACATTTTAATAATTTATACAAATAAAACTTTTGTACACAGGTAGAATACCGGGTATAATTTTTGCACCAATAAAATACAAGCTCGATCCATAAAATTTTAAAACAAACTCAATTTATCACTTTTGATAAAAATATAAATTTTTAATAAAATAAACATTTTTACTAAACAGACAGTACCAAATACAGTCAACCCGAATAACCTATTAACAATTAAACACATAACTGCATTCAAATTAAAATTAAATATTCACAATCTTATTATTCCTTTACGGAAAATCAATAAAATATTTAAGTAATAATAATAATAAATCTGGAAAAATCGGGGTTGTTACAATCTTCCCTCCTTAAAGGGATTCCGTCCTCGGAATCCACTGAGGAAAAGAAATCCCTAGGGTTCCTTAACTCCTTCATCATCCACACTTGCTTTTCTTCCATATAAAATCGAACCAACTTTGCAATAACGTAGCGTTAATTGATAAAAAGAAAACGAATTGACTCCATTATCCGCCATTAGTATTCTAATCGTATCTTGATCTGCTTTTGCTCGTTGTAATCCCATCGCTAAGTCTTAATTCATCCCGTCAAGGTTAACTTATTCCCAATTGATTGGCATACCTTCAAAACTTTTTGTGATGACAAAAATTATGAAATTTTGAAGAGAAGAGATTTCATATCGTAGCAAATATCCCTCATTTTTGGTTATCAATTTATGAATTTTAAAGCAAATATTCTTTGAAATGAAAGAATAACTGAGAGATCAATATGATCATATGAACCCGACGTTGTGCGTCTTAGCTCCGACATTTACAAATAAGGTGGCCAGCCTTCTTGTAATACACAACACACCAGTGATGGCGTCCCATCCAACTTCTATCACACAGACAGATATACCTGGTGTCCCCTATAAATAGGGTTGTTCGTCTCACTAGGAGTTGAGAAATATGAAAGGAATTCCAAATGTGTCATTTTTGAGAAGATGAACAACCAAAAAGAAAGTACCGAATAAGTGGTACTATATTTCAAATAAAGTTATTAACCACTAGAGAAAACGAAAAGTTAAAATTCAAAATGTCACTATTTAGAAGAGGAGATATATCTTTTAACGAATGCCTTTCTAGGAGGGATATCAAAATAATTTGTAAGAAGAGAAGGTATTGCCAAGGTCTCTACTTATGCCTTTTTCGTCGGTTCTTTTGATAGCTCGTCTTTCGATTATAAGCTTCTTCCTTTCCACGTTTTAAGGATATCAATATCGTATGTCATCGTCAGCTCGTAATAATCACTGAAGATTCCACAGTAGACATCTCCATTCGCAAGGCGGCCTATCCAGTTCAGTACCCTCATCTCAAATGAGTACTCCAATCTTAACTTACTAATTGGTACTATATCCAATAGTCCAACACGAACTCTACATGAGCTCTGACGTTCCTTACTTAGCTATACACACTCCTACACACTCTCGTTTCTAGTTTACTATAACCTCAGCTCTGATACCAACTGTGACACCCCCCAAATCGTCACATCTAATGTTAAAAAAATATTCCTTTTTTAATATTTAAAATACTATTATAGGTTCTAAGTTCAAATTCCACCAACAACGTATATATTATTTTATAAACTACTCTCACGAATTTAAGACCCGTCAACAACATATTATTAATTAAAACACTATCGTTAAAAATACTGTCAAACATGTATTATAATATTTTATTATCTTCTATAATTTATTTTTCTACTAATATATATATATATATATATATATATATATATATATATATATATATATATATGTGTGTGTGTGTGTGTGTGTGTAAAAATATGGATGATAAAAAAATTAAAAAAAACATCTGTGAATCACACGAGTAATAAGCTATGTAGTAAAAAATTACACAAAATTTGGAAAACAATTACAATATAGAAAATTTTGTATAAAAATCGAAAAAAGATCTACATAATTAGTTAAATTTCAATTTTCTATTAAATAAAAGTTAAAAAAACCATTTGTGTGTAATTTTTATATCTATACGTATGTATTTTAAAGTAATAATTCAAAATAAATAATTTTAATAATATTTATATACATGGGATTATAAAGTTAAAAAATTATTTTAATAATAAAAATATATATACAATTAAAACTTTAATAATAACATATAATTAAAAAATTTAAAAGCAACCGTGCATCACACGGGTTATAGGCTAGTGATGAAGTTTTTATTTATAAAAATTACAGAAAAATAGAATAAAATAATCTATGATACACAAAAGTCACATAACACGTATGGGATAATTTTCCTATTTAAAAAAATCCTAACGCGTTTAAATGCATTAAAAATAAACTAACACACAGTAAATTAAACTAAAAATATATTTTAATATAATAAATTACACATAATTGTCCCTGATTGATCGAAAATATCAAATACAAAATTTTCAAATATTTTCATAATGCACCCAAATATTAATGGGGCACAGATAAGATACCGGGTAAAATTTTAGTACGAGAAAAATATAGTTTTGATCCTTAAAATTCTAAAATAATCTCAAGTTACCAAAAATGTGAAAATCCTAAATTTTACATTTTAATAATTTATACAAATAAAACTTTTGTACACAGGTAGAATACCGGGTATAATTTTTGCACCAATAAAATACAAGCTCGATCCATAAAATTTTAAAACAAACTCAATTTATCACTTTTGATAAAAATATAAATTTTTAATAAAATAAACATTTTTACTAAACAGACAGTACCAAATACAGTCAACACGAATAACCTATTAACAATTAAACACATAACTGCATTCAAATTAAAATTAAATATTCACAATCTTATTATTCCTTTACGGAAAATCAATAAAATATTTAAGTAATAATAATAATAAATCTGGAAAAATCGGGGTTGTTACAATCTTCCCTCCTTAAAGGGATTCCGTCCTCGGAATCCACTGAGGAAAAGAAATCCCTAGGGTTCCTTAACTCCTTCATCATCCACACTTGCTTTTCTTCCATATAAAATCGAACCAACTTTGCAGTAACGTAGCGTTAATTGATAAAAAGAAAACGAATTGACTCCATTATCCGCCATTAGTATTCTAATTGTATCTTGATTTGCTTTTGCTCGTTGTAATCCCATCGCTAAGTCTTAATTCATCCCGTCAAGGTTAAATTATTCCCAATTGATTGGCATACCTTCAAAACTTTTTGTGATGACAAAAATTATGAAATTTTGAAGAGAAGAGATTTCATATCGTAGCAAATATCCCTCATTTTTGGTTATCAATTTATGAATTTTAAAGCAAATATTCTTTGAAATGAAAGAATAACTGAGAGATCGATATGATCATATGAACCCGACGTTGTGCGTCTTAGCTCCGACATTTACAAATAAGGTGGCCAGCCTTCTTGTAATACACAACACACCACTGATGGCGTCCCATCCAACTTCTATCACACAGATAGATATACCTGGTGTCCCCTATAAATAGGGTTGTTCGTCTCATTAGGAGTTGAGAAATATGAAAGGAATTCCAAATGTGTCGTTTTTGAGAAGATGAACAACCAAAAAGAAAGTACCGAATAAGTGGTACTATATTTCAAATAAAGTTATTAACCACTAGAGAAAACGAAAAGTTAAAATTCAAAATGTCACTATTTAGAAGAGGAGATATATCTTTTAACGAATGCCTTTCTAGGAGGGATATCAAAATAATTTGTAAGAAGAGAAGGTATTGCCAAGGTCTCTACTTATGCCTTCTTCGTCGGTTCTTTTGATAGCTCGTCTTTCGATTATAAGCTTCTTCCTTTCCACGTTTTAAGGATATCAATATCGTATGTCATCGCCAGGTCGTAATAATCACTGAAGATTCCACAGTAGACATCTCCATTCGCAAGGCGGCCTATCCAGTTCAGTACCCTCATCTCAAATGAGTACTCCAATCTTAACTTACTAATTGGTACTATATCCAATAGTCCAACACGAACTCTACATGAGCTCTGACGTTCCTTACTTAGCTATACACACTCCTACACACTCTCGTTTCTAGTTTACTATAACCTCAGCTCTGATACCAACTGTGACACCCCCCAAATCGTCACATCTAATGTTAAAAAAATATTCTTTTTTTAATATTTAAAATACTATTATAGGTTCTAAGTTCAAATTCCACCAACAACGTATATATTATTTTATAAACTACCCTCACGAATTTAAGACCCGTCAACAACATATTATTAATTAAAACACTATCGTTAAAAATACTGTCAAACATGTATTATAATATTTTATTATCTTCTATAATTTATTTTTCTACTAATATATATATATATATATATATATATATATATATATATATATATATATATGTGTGTGTGTGTGTGTGTGTGTGTGTGTGTGTGTGTGTGTGTGTGTGTGTGTAAAAATATGGATAATAAAAAAATTAAAAAAAACATCTGTGAATCACACGAGTAATAAATTACACATAATTGTCCCTGATTGATCGAAAATATCAAATACAAAATTTTCAAATATTTTCATAATGCACCAAAATATTAATGGGGCACAGATAAGATATCGGGTAAAATTTTAGTACGAGAAAAATATAGTTTTGATCCTTAAAATTCTAAAATAATCTCAAGTTACCAAAAATGTGAAAATCCTAAATTTTAAACATTTTAATAATTTATACAAATAAAACTTTTGTACACGGGTAGAATACCGGGTATAATTTTTGCACCAATAAAATACCAACTCGATCCATAAAATTTTAAAACAAACTCAATTTATCACTTTTGATAAAAATATAAATTTTTAATAAAATAAACATTTTTACTAACACAGACAGTACCAAATACAGTCTACCCGAATAACCTATTAACAATTAAACACATAACTGCATTCAAATTAAAATTAAATATTCACAATCTTATTATTCCTTTACGGAAAATCAATAAAATATTTAAGTAATAATAATAATAAATCTGGAAGAATCGGGGTTGTTACAAGATAAACATCAACATCATCTAAACCCTTAAAAACATCAACATCATCAATATTTTTTGATTTTTTTTCTTGGTTTAAACTACATCAACATCATCTAAACCCTTAAAAACATCAACATCATTAACATCAACATATAGAAATACTACATCTCCACTAACATTAACATAAACATCAACATCATCTAAACCCTTAAAAACATCAACATCATTAATATTTATTGATTTTTCTCTCTTTTTAAACTTAGCAACATCTTATCCGCCATATTAATCAAACTATAAAAACAATAAAAACTTACCAAATTAAAGGAATGAACACAATCTCTCTAACTCTTCAATCTTCTTTTCCTTCCCCTTTTTTTCAATCCAAAAGTTTTATGTGTACAAATAATTATCACAATTTTGCTTTTAGGGTAAAAACCGCGGAGGGGTATTTTTGTAATTTTACTTACCATGGAAAATATGCATGGATCGCTAATACGTTTCGCGGAAAAAAAAACGCGGATCACTAGCATTCCGCAGAAAATTAGCATGGATCAGGCGAAATTTTTAAATAAACGGTCCCTGACAATCAATTGTCACGGACCAGGACCCATTACTCATTACCGTGTGAAGTAAAATCTTAATGTAGCAACACCCCCAAATAAACTTGTGCAAAGCCCTAAAACACAAACACAACCAAACATCTTTCGCCGACTCCTTGCACCATAATAAGCCAGGGTGGAAGAGTTCTTGGGAGAAGATCAAACCAAATGAGCTATGAAGGTATCATTCCTCTCTCTCTTCCTCTCTCTATCTCTGTCACTCAGTCTCCCTCACACACATAATTGTAGGTTACAAAAAATGGTCAACAGCTATCGCTATATAAAATAAGGTATGGTTCTAGAACAACTATTTTGCTAAACGAACAATATAGTTCTATGTTGATAATGATGTGGAATTTGAAACATTACTATTATGAAGATATATAAATTTGTTTACCGATAAATCTATTAGCTAGCCAGTGTCTTGAGTTATGCTCGAAGTTTGTATGTAGGTTAGAATAAAAATAGAAATCCTATTACAATTATAATCATTTTATTTGTACTTTTTAAATTGAATTCTATTTTCTCTAGAATACTAAGTTTCTTTAAAAAGAATTAAAAATAGATCTTATGATAATTATAATTCTTTTATTTATAATTTTTTTACTAGAAAAAGAATACGAGATAAATTTTTTACTAGAAAAAGACTACGATAAAAAATAAGCAACAAATAGAGGGTAAAACACCAACGAATATAAAATACAATCTAGGGTTACTTGATATAAATTTTTGTAAAGTACCAACGAATACATAGCATGGTCGTTTTATAAAAAAAACTAACGAATCTATAACCTTTATTAATAAATTCCTGTTTAATGGTAATTTGGTAACAAATTTGGTTTCACCCTTATTTCGGTTTCATCCTCCATTCCTGCTTCCCCTAAAATTTGGTAACAAATTTGGTTTCACCCTTATTTCGGTTTCTTTATTTTTAACACGATTTTCAGTTTCTTGAATTTTAATTGCAAATCCATTTTTTAAGGCATACACCCTAAACAAATTCTCCGTGGCTTCTAAATCATCAACTGGTGCAAATAAGGAATATTAACATCTTCATCAACATTTTCCTGCAAATTTTCATCCTTACCATAATCATAATCAACAATATTAACATACTCTACATCACCACTAACATTAACATAAACATCAACATCATCTAAACCCTTAAAAACATCAGCATGATCGGTATTTTTTGATTTTTTTTCTTGGTTTAAACTTAGCAAACATCTTATCCGCCATATTAATCAAAATATAAAAACAATAAAAACTTGCCCAATTAATGGAATGAACACAATCTCTCTAGCTCTTCAATCTTCTCTTCTTTCCCCCTTTTTTTCAATCCAAAAGTTTTATGTGCACAAACAATGATCACAATTCTGCTTTTAGGGTAAAAACCATGGAGGGGTATTTTTGTAATTTTACTTACTGCAGAAAATATGTGCGGATCGCTAATACGTTCCTTGGAAAAAAACGCGGATCACTCTATTCCTCGAAAAATTAGTGTGGATCAGGTGAAATTTTTTTAGCAAGCCAATTGTTAAATTCCCTGACAATCAATTGTCAGGGACCAGGACCCAGTACTCATTACCATGTGAAGTAAAATCTTAATGTAGCAACACCCCCAAATAAACTCGTGCAAAGCCCTAAAACATAAACACAACAAACATCTTTCGCCGCCTCATTGCACCACAATAAGCCAGGGTGGAAGAGTTCTTGGGAGAAGATCAAACCAAATGAGCTATGAAGGTATCATTCCTCTCTCTTCCTGCTGAGTATTGAATATACCAAAGAGAATACAGAGGGGGTGAATGGATTCTCGACTTTTCTTTTGAATCTGCTTAGTCGTGTATGTGTTCTTGTGCTCAAACAAATATGAGTGCGGAAATATAAGACACAACAACACAATACTCACTTTAATATAATGTTTTATTAGATCAAAATGTTGCTACAACCTGAGAACACAATTTCGTATTCTCAGCTTCTTTCTCAGAGAGATATTACTTATCTAAACTATTGATCACTCTATTTTTATTTTATACTTACTAAAGAAGTAGGGTTGTTCACTTATATCACGTGAACAACTTGCTTATAATAAATAAGGTAGCAAATAAATTTGCTTTCTAATGTGTCTATCCTATTTGAGTAAACATCCAAAATGCTACAGATTTGACTTCTTAGAACTCTGTTCAGATCCACTTCTTTAGCTTTTTGTCTCTTGTACTATCTCTCCAAGCTTCTTTGTAGGCTTTCCAACGTGCTTTACAGTATGTGGTCCATAAAGCGTCTTGGCTTGCTGCAGGTTTCTGACTTGTACAATTCCTTCAGTATTTTGTCCCTAAGATTGCATTCGAGAAGTAACTCTATTGGTGATTCGAGAACTAGAATTTGCTTAATCGATAACTCTGAGTTCTCGAATACTGTTGAGCTGACATATCAAATCACTTCTCGAATAAGTCTTTTCTCTAGGAATCCTTGAGATATCGAATAGAGCATTTTACTTATCGAATCCCTGAGATATCGAATAGCTTCCTGAGTCATTGAGATATTGAATGGAACATTGACTTGTTGACTCCTAGAGAACTCGAATGATACTTTGACTTATTGACTTTCTGAGTTCTCGAATAGAGTAGTGGACATATCGAATCTCTGAGATATCGAACAGTGCATTCAGAGATATCGAATAATGTCTTTGTAGATATCGAATCCCTGACTTCTCGAAAGCTAGACTTCTCGAATAGATCAGAACACTTCTCGAATTGGTACTTAGGCAAATCTTCATTCTCCAAATTCCAACTGTGTTTATTTTGAAAGTCTTGGTCTTCAAGCTTGAGGCATGATCCTTGGAACTTCTTTCAAGCATTATTCTCTGACTTTAATTACAGTTACACAGGTAGAATTTGATGCCTATTACAAGTACTACAACAAGTAGAAACTCTACAACTAGAGGTTCCCTCAGTTAAGAGGTCATGTAGGTAATGCACAGCATTACAGTCAATTAGGCTTGTTATTAGATGTATACAGGCATGCCTCTGTGACTAACAATCTCTCCCAAATTGCGAGTAAGACCCTTAGTCACAATTTCATGTCTGATAACAAGCCTAACATACATAAAGATAAAACTTGAAAAGTACAGTTATGTAATTTGATTGAAAATACAAAGAGACATCCTTACAAGTTATGAAGAATTACTAGCCATATCCTTTTGGATTCATCTCTTGAGCTTTGGCTTGCAGATTCTCATTTTTCTTCTTTTCTTCATCTTCTTTAGTTTTCTTCTTTGCATTTTCTTCCATAGCAAGAACAATGTCTTCTATAGCAGTGAGTTCCTCAATTAGAGGAGAGCCTGATAGATCTTTAAGAAATTCATTCAGCTATTTCTCAGAGTAGGAACTGATGTAGTCCATTATAATCTTCACAGTTCTTCCATGTTTCTTGTATTCAATAATGTAAGGATTATACTTGACTCTACACAGACCCATGGCTCTTAACTCATCAGCCTTAGCTTCCATAGCAACAAACTCCTCCTTTCTTTTCTTTAACAGCTCCTCACTTTTCTTTTTTTATTCTGCCTGGTGATCTCTCTTCATCTTCACAAAGTCAATCAACTCCAGCTTCCATACTCTTTCCACTCTATCTTTAGAATCCAGCATAGCAATAATCCTTTCTATATCATCTAGCTTGCCCCAATGCTGACATGTCCCTTGCCTGAATTTCTTCTGTCTTCCATCAGTATATTTAATTTCAAGGCAGTCATCAACAATGGCAACATGGTAGATTCTTTGAGCCCATAGGAAATGTAGTTGGTCTTCATCAAAGTCTTCATCTAGTAATTGGAGTTTTAAACCTAGAATGATAGTTAGGGCCCTTGATTTAGATGGCTTTACTCTTCTTGCAGCTTGTTTGAATTTGATATTTTTCACTTGGTTGCTTGGCAGAAACTTGTGACCTTTGCTGGTGGACCATTGTAGTACACCATTAGCAGTTTGCTTTTGGAAACATACAGATGGTTTCTTGAGTTGAATATCCTTCTCTTCTTGAGGTGGTAAAATAGTTGTAGAAGCCATAGATATGGATTTTGATAGGTCACTACTAACTGTATTCACCCTAGACTTAGAGTCTTGTGTTATGGTAAGGTTACAGTTAGCAATGCCTAAGGCTTGCTATTTTCCACTTTTCCTCTCATAGACTTTGCCTTGGTCATCATCATCCTTCTTGTCCTTGCTGTCCTTCTTCTTCTTCTTGTCTTCATCACCCTTATCACTCATATGATGTCTTCTTCTCCCATCACTTTTGTCTTCATCTTCGTCATCCTTATTTCTCCTTCCTTTGGCTATTTCTAGAATATCACCTGTGGCAATGAAGGTTCTGAGAATGTGCAATGCCTCTACTTTTTCACCAGTTCTCATCCCATTCTTCTTTTGTAATTTATTAATAATGTCAATGATAAGTCTGTGATTCTGGAGAGTGAGATCCTTGGGAATGACCAGCTGTTTGATATCCTCAATCTTTGTGCCAGACTGATAGATAATTGTTCTTGGATAAGTGTAAACTTCAGGCAACCTAGCTTGTTGACCATTCCTCAGATCAGCATATAGACTCATGTTGTTCTCTCCCTTCTTCTCTATCAACCCCAGGATAGCATCAATCTCTGCGAATTTTAGAGCCTTCAAGGTGTCATAAGATAGATGCCATATTTTACCACTGGTCACCATCATAATCTCCTTGAGATAGATTTGATTTAGCTTCCTTGGAATCACTATCAGAAATTTGATTTGTTCTCTCAGACTCCTTCTGTACTCCAATGTATCCCCTCCAACCTTTGCTCGAGAGACTTGCAGAAACTTCAAGAAGGTAGCATCATAATAAGTTTCTGAATTTGCTACTTCTATCAGCTTGGCCTCAGTAACTACATCCACTTCAACTGGTTGATCTTCTTCATTTCTGGAGGTTTTAGCTTGCTCAGTTGACATAGATCCTGCAACCACTGTAGAGGTGATGGTTTGTTTTTGGCCACTTGGGGTAGTGATGTGTACAGGAGGTAGAGTGACAGTTGGTAGAGAAGGTAGAGGTGCATTGACTTTGGCTTTGCCCTTGCCTTGAACATGAGAGGTTGTAGGTTTTGAGATTTTTAGTTGACCACCCTCAGTTATGATTATGCCTTTCTCCTTAGGCTTTTCTCCCTTAGTCTGCTGCTCCCCCTTAGGCTTTGATGTCCTTAAGTTCCTCTTCTCCCCCTTAGGCTTGTTGTCAGGCACAGAGGCTTTGGTAGAGACCCTTGGGTTGGAAGAGGTGGGATTAACAGATTCATCAGGTAGAGGGAGCCCCATATGCTTCATCATAGCAGACAGCATCAGTTGTTGATGAAGAAGAACATCAGCTGTGGTGGTAGCTTGAGTGTTCAACTTCTCAATGAGAGTTGTTACTGTGTCTGTAAGATGAGCATTTGACTGCTTGAGTGAGATCACTTCTTTCTCCAGAGTATCCACCTTGGTGAATAACTCATTAGCTTTAAAGCCAGACAATGATTGTTCCTTGAGCCTTACTACCTCAAACTTGGTCATATTATGCACATGGACCTCAGTCACCAGTTTATCTCCATATTGATTTGCAAACATGGTCATCAGCATGGCATTGACATCAGTTGTCTAACCAGAGAGATTCTGAACTTGAGTTGCTAGATTGCTTACAGTTCCATGAAGCAAAGCCATGCCATTGTCCATCTTGATGCGGGTAGATTTGAAGTCTTGTATGGTTTTCAGGACATGATCTAAAGTTGGAAACTTGGCAGCAAATTCTCTCTTGATTTCTCCCACTGTCTTGGCTGTTTCATCACACACCTTGTTGACTTCAGTCTTAACACCCTTGCCAAGATAGTGTGCAGCCTTGAGGAATCCCTTGTAAGAATCATTCATGGCTTCATACACTTCACCAGGAGTCAGAGATTTAGCATTTGAACTCAGTGAAGTGAGGTATTCCTCTCTTAGATATTGAAGGGCTTCATTGAGAGTAATATCATATTTCCCTTGCAGCCAGGCATCTACATTCCAATCTCTCTCAGCCTCATCTGTTATTTTCTCTTTTTGTATCTCTACATCATCCCTGTGACACAGCAGAATGGCTTCATAGTCTGGGTTTGACATATTGGATGTGACAAGGTTTTGGGCTATCTTTACAAACTCAGGTATGATCCACAACTAAGCTTTGAAGCGCTTCAAACGTCAATTGTGGTGGAGCAGACCCTGATCCTGAAGCACTGTCATGTTGCACAAGCTTCAGCCATTGTGACAGAAAGTCGGAGCTAGAGCTAGGCAAGCTAGACTCCTCAGTTACAGATGCAACTTCTGTAACCGGATGGAATGACTCTACTACTGGTGTCTCCACAGAAGTGGGATGAGTTACACCAGTAGTTGACACAGGCACAGAGTCTCTAGTGAAAACTAGTGAATCCTCTGTGTTTGTGATGGTGTCATTAGGATATGCCCCAACTAGCATTCCCTCACCATCAAAATGTGGTTCCTGGGTGGTGAGCAAAGTGTCATGCACTAAGTCACTTGAGTCCATTGGCTCACCAAGAGAAGAAAATTCTTGGTGATCAATGTCTTGCTCTTCAATTGCTTGAGTTGCAGGCTCCAAAGAAATTTGAGTGTTAGATTCTGGAAGAGTATTGCCTTTTAGAGTAGATTTTAGCAACTCCCCCTGAGAAATAGAGGGAGTTTTAAGTGTGATGTACTCTCCACTCATTGTTGTGCCAGCCTTATCACTCCCTTGTGCTGACTCTTTACAAGATAGTGTATTGGGGAGGACGCTTGATTCTATAGATGCACCCTGTTGAGAGGATACATCTAGTGAATTGTGTGCCCCTGATTTTACAACTTCAACCATTTGTGTGACTGAAGAGGTGGTTTTGGATTTCTTCTTCTTCTTCTTTTGCCTTAGTAAGGGTGACTCAGGTTCCTCACTTTCTAAACCTAATTCTACAGCCAATACTGCTTCAGTTAAGATATTCAATGGTTCAGAAACAATTTGTTTTCTCTTCTTCTCCTTTTTACTAACACCACCCTGTTGAGAGGATGATGGAGGTGGCTCTGTGTTTGGTAGAGTGTTTGTTTGAGGGGGTTGGTTAGCAGGCCCTGGGTTAGCATCTTGTTCTACTTGCTTAGGCCTAGCTAACTCAGATTTAGAAGCAAATATTGGCATGTTGTGGGGGTAAGTCCTAAATAAAATCTCCATATGGAGAGTTATTTTAAGTCTTACATCCACATCATTCCTAGTCTCCAAGCTACCAAAAATGAGTTTAGTCATGGATCTAGGATAGCCTATTTTAGATTTATCTATCCCAGGAAGTTCAATCAATTTGTTATTTACAGAATTAAGTGTAGATTGAATAAAACGAGGGAAGAAAATTTCAGTACCTCTCTTGGTTGAGTTCTTACCAAGTCTCCCATACAGCTCCTGCATTATTATTAGTCCAACAGCAATCTTTTTCCTATACTCTAGGGCATAGCCTATTTGTTGAACAGGTGTACTGATTTGGTCAAAGCTAGACTTCCTTGCTGTGAAGACTTGGAGAAGAGTGGCAAAGACATAGTTCCATTCTTTTCTCAAGAACTTCCTATTCAAATTTCCAAGTTTGATTTTATCCGAGTAGTTGATAAAATCAAAGAAGTCCTCCAATTCAGCATTAGTGGCTAGTGGGTCATACACTCCTTGTTGTAGCCCCAGTGCTTGATTCATGTCTGCAATAGTGATGGTGATCACCTTGTCCTGAATCTTGCAGTAGACTACATATGAGGTTATAGCATTCTCAAGAGCAATGACCTCCACAGTAGCAGTCCTCCAAAATTGTTCTAGCAAATCTAGATACAGTGTTGGATTGGCTGAAGTGCATCCTTGATGTAGGACTCAGACATCCATCGAACAAAGCACTTGAAATTAGCATTGGGTGCTTCCACATCACTAGTAATAGCAATGAAGTTGGTGTGGGTAGGAATTGTGAGTTGGGTATTTGCCATTGTTACACAGAGAGACGAGAGAAGAGAATGAAGGTTGAAGAAGAAATTTAGCTTTTGAGGTTAGGGTTTTCAGAGGTTTTGGAACTTTAGATGCTTGAGAAATCGAATGAAATGAAATGAATAGATGTAAAACTGTATAAGTATGAAGTACTTGAATTGTCGATTAGATATATGTTTTGTATCGACAAGTCAATCATTCGAGAAGTAGAAATCAACTATTCAATAAGTCAAGAAAGGCTTATTCGATATCTCAAGCAGTTTGTAACTCACAGCTGGCTATTATCTAACTTAGAAATAATTCCAAATTAAATAAAATATGTTTTTATGAGTGATTTAAAATTCTGAATAAAAATCCAAAAACGGTTAAGATTCAACGAAAATTCAGCCTTTTCAAATGATTCGACAACTCAAATGTTCTATTTGAGAACTCAGTCATTATAGAACTCAAATGTCCTATTCGAGAAGTCAAGCAAGTCTCTGTTCGATTTCTCCAAAATGCACTATTCGAGAACTCAAGAGTGTTCCAAATAGACTTGTTAGAGAAGTCGACCATAGACTTCAGTCATTAGATAAGTCTGACTTATCGAGTTACACTTTCCACTCATAAAAGTTAATTTTCACTACCTTTTCAAAATTCACCAGAATTATTCAAATGAAGAATATTCTAACAAATCAAATAGTGATAATCTTAAAATTTCATAGAAATTTCAAGCTAATTCGAATATGATTTTCAATATATGCAACAGATTTGAAATATTTATAAATCATATTTCAGCCAACACTTACTTCAAAAATATTGAGAATTTAGATAAAGTAAGTGTTTACTGCTGCAACAATCTAGTTGATATTTTCACTTAGCCAGATTCCGAAGAATTCAGCATTCCAATCTCACTAACCAACCTTGTGAAGGTGGCTTCATCCAATGGCTTAGTGAATATATCAGCTAACTATTTATCTGTAGGGACATAATGCAACTCAATGGTTCCATTAGTTGCATGCTCCCTAATGAAATGATATCTGATGTCAATGTGCTTTGTCCTAGAATGATTGACAAGATTGGCAACTATAGAGATTGCACTTGTGTTGTCACACATGATTGGAATTCTTTCCAACACAAGTCCATAATCTCTAAGCTGATTTCTAATCCAAAGCACTTGAGCACAGCAACTTCCAGCAGCTATGTATTCAGCCTCAGCTGTGGAAGTTGACACATATTGTTGTTTCTTGTTGTACCAAGAGACTAACCTTTGTCGAAGAAACTGGCAGCTACCTGAGGTGCTTTTCCTATCCACTCTACATCCAGCATAATCAGCATCAGAATAACCAACCAGATTCAACCCTGTGTCCTTAGGATACCATAAACCCAAGTTTGGAGTGCCCTTCAGATATCTAAAGATCTTTTTTATAGCAATCAAATGTGACTCTTTTGGATTTGATTAAAACCTTGCACACAGACATGTAGCAAACATGATGTCTGGCCTACTTGCAGTGAGATAGAGTAGAGAACCAACCATGCCTCTGTAGACTGAGATATCTACTCTCTTGCCTTTGACATCTTCATCCAATTTGGTGGCAGTGGCCATGGGTGTCTTTGCAAGTGAACAGTCTTCTAAGTCAAACTTCTTTAATAAATCATTGATGTACTTGGTTTGACTGATGAAGATACCATCCTTCCTCTGACTAACTTGCAATCCAAGAAAGAATGCTAACTCCCCCATCATACTCATCTAATATCTGCTTTGCATGAGCTTAGAGAATTTCTCACATAGCTTCTTATTTGTAGAGCCAAATATGATATCATCCACATAGATCTGACCTAGAATAATATCATTACCATGCTTCTTGTAAAACAGTGTCTTGTCCAATGTGCCTCTAGTGAATTGATTTTCAAGAAGAAACTGTGATAAAGTGTCATACCATGCCCTTGGAGCCCACTTAAGTCCATACAATGCCTTATGCAATCTATAGACAAATTCTAGGAAATGTGGATCCTCAAAGCCAGGTGGTTGTTGCACATATACTTCTTCTTCCAACTCCCCATTCAGAAATGCACTCTTGACATCCATTTGATAGACTTTAAAGTTTGAATGAGCAGCAAATGCCAATAAGATTCTGATGGGTTCCAATCTAGCAACAGGAGCAAATGTCTCATCATAGTCAATGCCTTCCTGTTGAGAGTACCTTTTTGCAACCAACCTTGCTTTGTTTCTTACTATTACACCATCTTCATCCATCTTATTCTTCAGAACTCATTTTGTTCCAACAATGGTTCTGTTCTTTGGTACAGGCACAATTTCCCATACTTTGTTTCTTTCAAATTGATTCAGCTCCTCTTGCATAGCAATAATCCAATCTGGATCCAACAGTGCATCATCAAGTTTCTTAGGCTCAATCTGAGATAGAAAGCAACCATAGAGGCACTCATTTTGAGTTGCTCTCCTAGTTCTCACTCTTGCATTTGGATCTCCAATAATTTGCTCTGCAGTGTGTGACCTATCCCATTTCCTTAAGTGCTCAATTTGATTTCTCAACCTTGATGTTGCTTCATCATCCAAGTCATGATCATTTTCATTTCCTCCCCCTGTGAAGTTGCTACTATTCATAGGTGTGTCTTGGATGCTAGTCTCTTCACTATTGATTGGATCAGATTCTTCTCTTGTTTCATCATTCACTTGAGTTTGTTGAACTAGAGTTTCAAATTTAGTTTCAATCTCTTCATCAGAATCATCTAGATTTTCAAACATTAATGGATCTTTATCTTAATCATTGGCTTCTTCTAATCCAGGTAGTTTGCTGTCATCAAATGTCACATCTGTGCTTTCCATAACTTTCTTTTGACTAATGACATAAACTTTGTATGGAATTCTCTCCATAGAATAGCTAAGAAAAATTCCTTCAAATGCCTTTGCATCAAACTTCCCAACATATTCTGAATTGCCTTTCAACAAAAAGCATTTGCTTCCAAAAGTATGAACATACTTTAAAGTAGGCTTCTTTCCAGTCATCAAATTGTAAGGTGTCTTTCCAGTGTTTTTATTGATGAGGGTTCTATTCTGGATGTAGCATGCAGTGCTCACAGCCTCAGCCCAAAAACATGTAGGCATCCTTGCATCAAGCAACATTGTTCTAGCAGCCTCAATTAGAGTTCTATTCTTTCTCTCAACTACTCCATTTTGTTGTGGAGTCCTTGGAGCTGAGAATTGTTGAGAAATGCCATTCTCTTTGCAAAATGCTTCAAGCAAGGTATTTCTGAACTCTGTTCCATTATCACTTCTCAATGCAATCACACTTGCATTGTTGGCTTTTGCTTCCTTATCAACTTTCTTTATGTGCTCAATGATTACTTGTGGAGTCTCATCCTTTGATGCTACAAATTCCACCCATGTATACTGATAAGTGGATTTTATATCCACTTAAAGCGTTCCATATCGGCTTAAATTGATTACTTGGCCTCAAGTATGTCGTGTGTTTAATGTGTTTTCGTTGAGTTTTGCAGAACTAAGAGTTGGAGGTTAAATTGTGTAAAATTCGGATTTTCCGGGTAAGTTGCGTAGTCTACACTGTTTTGGCCATATCTGGAGTTCTAGAAGTCCGAATTCAGCGATCTTACAGCTCACTGATAAGTGGATTTTATATCCACTTATTATGCGCTAAATGGCCTAGATTGATGGTTTATCCTTAAGTATGTTGTGTCTTTTAATTCATTTTTGTTGTGTTTCAGCATTTGTTGTGCAGAACTCGCAACTTTAGGTATCGTGGCGATAAAAGGCTAAAAACGGTGAAATTTTGCACCAATTCGGAATTAAGAGTTGCCAAAAGAATTATCATAAAGAAATTCTGAGTGATATATTCTTAAAGCAGAAATCCCGATTGGAATTGATATATTTTCTGTTAAGCAAAAGGAATCCAGTTTCAGATCCTCAGCAGGCCGTAATTTGCACCTGGACGAGCAATAAGAAAATAGAATTATCACAAAAAGATGGGAAGTGATATATTCTTAAAGAAAAAACCCCGGTTAGAATTGATATATTTTTTGTTAAGCAAAAGGAGTCCGGTTTTAGATCCTCAATAGACCGTAACTTACACCTGGACGAGCAATGAGGAAATAGAATTATCACAAAAAGATGGAAAGTGATATATTCTTAAAACTGGAACCCCGGTTGGAATTAATATATTTTTTGTTAAGCAAAAGAAGTCCGGTTCCAGACCCTCAATTGACCGCAGCTTAGGACTTAAGGATTTATTTATATTAATAAATATTTTATTTAATTAGAAAATTATATTTTTAAATATCTAATAATATTAAATATTTATTTTTATAATTTCTGAATTAAATTAAATATTTATTAATTAAAGATTATAAGCCGTGCGGATTAAAAAGCATTTCTACGGAACCCGTTCAAAAGTAAAGCAGCCGCGTGATTTGTTTACAAAATGAACAAAGCCGCCCGCCATTTGCCAATTGCCATTCAAGTTGTTTATTTTTGCTTTCGGCTGATTATTAGAATTTGTTGTTGTATTTTATTTTTTTTATTTCTTTTTAATTCTTTTCATTCATATTTTATTGATGTGGTGTGCTAAATTTTTGCTATAAATAGCCTAGTTCTCAAGCTTGTAAACACACAACATTTTGGAGAGCAATAAATTGTCTCTTGTATTCTCTCTTTTTTCTTGTAATTTTAAGTTTCATTTTTATACACTTTAAATTTTTGCAATTTTAGTATAATTGTTATTTTGGTTGAAGAATTTACGGGGATTATTAGGAGCGCTCTTTTCTTTCATTGGAAGCTATTTCGATTCTACTTTCTAACTCTTGTAATTTTCATATTTAATTTATCGTAATTTTTAATTTAGTTTTATTATTGTTGTTGTTGTTGTTGTTGTTGTTGTTATTATTATTATTATTATTATTATTATTATTATTATTATTATTATTATTATTATTATTATTATGTTTTCATTTAATCCCATGATGACGATCCGTTCGATTATTAACTAATCGCCGTCATGGGATTCTAATGGATTTATTTATGTAATTTAGTAATTCGATGCCTTAATAATTTGTATTATGATAAAAATTCAGATTGCCTAATGTGGTTGCGCTTAATTTATTAGATGCGTAGCTAACGTCTAAATTATTAATTCCTAATGAATGCGAAAGTGATTTAGGAATTTAGAATTTGCCATGTTAGCATAGGTTCGTAATTGTTATGTACATTTACGATAAGTGATAGGATTTTTTCACATCACCCTATGTAGTCATAATAAAGGAATTTATTTATAAACCAATTATGTTTTCAAATCTTATAGACATATAGGGTCTAAACATAAAAGGTGTCCTCGCGACTTCTATCTTTTTAAGTGGATGTTTGTGTGGTTTGATATAAGTTAAGACTAAAAGGCGCTTATGTTATTTTCGTGTTCCCGACTAGCTTTCGTAAATTATCAAAATTACTTTGAAATTAAGGCATCAATTCTAAATGAAATAAATAATGAAATTAGAATCCCATGTTTTTCTCGCATATAAATTTTCATTTAATTAAATTAATTAGTTCGAATTATTTAATATTACTAATTTAATTAATCAATTAGAAAAATACAAAATACCCCTTTTTGATATTTATTCAAGCAGTCTGTTGTTTAATCATACGTCGTTGCTTAAATATTATTTCTGAACAAACATGAAGTCTCTGTGGGAACGAATTTATTATATTACTTGTGACCGCGTACACTTGCGCAGTTAGTTTTCGAACCAACAAGCTTTTGGCGCCGCTGCCGGGGACTTCGGTGTTATTTTCAGAATTTGTGTTCATCAACGGAGGTTAAACTTAACTGACTTGGATATTTTTTTGTTTTTAACGTCATGTTTTCGTGCTCTGCCAGTATAAGGATCTTGAGTTGTTTATGCTAACGCGTGCCCAAGCAATTAAATCAAGAGCCGTAAGAAAGCTGGAAGAAGCATTAGAAATGGCGGATGATGTGCCCAAGACATTGATGGACTATTCTCAACCGAAAATCAATGACATCCAGTCAAGCATAGTCAGGCCAGCCATTGCAGCCAACACATTTGAAATCAAACATGGCACAATCCAGATGGTACAAAACTCTGTCCAGTTCGGGGGAACGGCAACGGAAGATCCAAATATGCATATCCGAAACTTCATAGAGATTTGTGACACATTCAAATTCAACAACGTGTCAGATGATGCTGTAAGGTTGAGGCTCTTTCCATTTTCTCTACGGGACAAAGCTAAGGGATGGTTGCACTCTCTCCCAGCTGGCTCGATAACAACATGGGAGGAACTCGCTCAAAAGTTCCTCACTAAATTCTATCCCATGGCAAAAACAGCTGCCATAAGGAAAGCTATTGCTCAGTTCACACAACAGGCGGGGGAATCTTTATGTGAAGCTTGGGAACGCTACAAGGAGATGCTAAGAAAATGCCCTCATCATGGCATGCCCAACTGGATGGTCATAAATTGTTTCTATAATGGATTGGGATGGCAATCAAGACCTATTGTGGATGCAGCTTCAGGAGGAGCATTATGGGCTAAAAGTTATAAAGCTGCCTACGAGCTAATTGAAATGATGGCTGCTAATGAGTATCAGAATCCGACACAGAGGATGCCTCAACACAAGGTGGCAGGAATCCTCGAGGTTGATGCAGTCACATCCCTATCAGCTCAGCTTGAAGCGCTAAACATGAAGGTGGATTCTTTGACAAACTATGGGGTACAACAAGTAGCAAGTGTTTGTGAGCTATGTGCCGGTAGACATGAAACGAATCAATGTGCAATTTCCAATGAATCAGTGCACTTTGTGAGCAATTTTCAAAAGCAGCAGCATCCGGTCCCAAACACTTACCAACCCAACAACAGAAACCATCCTAACTTCAGCTGGAGCAACAATAACAATGGATTGCAACCACCACCGCAACCATATCAAGCCCAACCACCATATCAACCACACCCATATCAACAACCATACCATCAAACCCAAAATCAGCAATATGGGGCCAGACCATACAATCCCTCAGGACTATATCAACAGCAGGGGCATCAACTTCAGAATCAGTACGCCCCGAAACAATCTCAACCTCCGGGATTTAATCAGCAATATTTTGCAGGTCCAGGCCAACAGTCTGCTGAGAAATCAGAACTGGAAGAACTAAGATTGATGTGTAAGAGTCAGGCTGTATCTCTTAAAACTCTGGAAAACCAAATTGGCCAAATAGCAACCGCCTTACTCAACAGGCCGCAAGGAGTTCTACCTAGCGACACAGAAACAAACCCTGGAAAAAGGGACGGCAAAGAGCAAGTCAAAGCTATCACCTTAAGATCTGGAAAAATCACAAAGGACCAAGAAGTTGAAGAGGTAGAGGCACAGGGCAACCACTCCGTGACTGAGAATCAAACGAAGATCTTGAAGCCGGACATCAGCATCAGCGAACCGGAGGAGGTCAACAGGCCATCTGAGAAAGCATCCCAGGAGCATAAAACTGCAAACACGGAAATCTACCCACCTCCACCATATCCGTAGAGACTCCAGAAGCAGAAATTGGATAAGCGGTTTGCTAAATTCTTAGAGGCATTCAAGAAGCTACATATTAATATACCTTTTGCAGAAGCATTGGAGCAGATGCCGAGTTATGCTAAGTTTATGAAGGGTATTCTATCAAGGAAGCTGAAACTTGAGGAATTAGAAACTGTTGCCTTAACAGAAGAATGCAGCGCCATCCTCCAACAGAAACTGCCTCCGAAGCTCAAAGATCCTGGAAGCTTCACCATACCATGTACTATTGGTAATCTGTCTTTTGAAAAGTGCTTGTGTGACTTGGGAGCTAGCATCAATCTGATGCCATTGTCGGTTTTCATGCAACTTGGTCTACCTGATCCAAAACCCACAAATATCTCCTTACAGCTAGCAGACCGGTCAGTTACGTATCCAAGAGGAATAGTGGAAGATGTCTTGGTAAAAGTGGATAAGCTCATCTTCCCAGCTGACTTTGTTATTCTAGATTTCGAGGAAGATAAGAAGATTCCCATTATCTTGGGAAGACCATTCTTAGCTACAGGTCGGACGTTGATTGATATCCAGAAAGGTGAACTCACAATGAGGGTGCAAGACCAAAACATCACTTTTAATGTGTTCAAAGCAATGAAGCTTCCATCTGAGGAGGAGTGTTTCAAGGTTGACTTGGTAGATTCTACAGTTAGAACGGAGCTTGAGCAGATGTTATTAACAGACCCCTTGGAGAGAGCCTTGATAGGGGATTCTGAGGTGGAAGATGAAGAAGGAGCAGAACAACTTCAGCAATTAAATTCAGCTCCTTGGAAGAGAAGATTTGATATGCCCTTTGAGTCTCTTGGATTAGCAGAACTAAAAAATTCCCAGGAGCGTCTAAAGCCATCTATTGAAGAAGCTCCTATACTTGAACTCAAACCATTACCGTACCACTTGCGGTATGCGTTTCTGGGTGATGCATCTACATTACCTGTTATTATTGCTTCTAATCTATCAGGGAGTGAGGAAGATAAGCTTCTGCGAATTCTGAGAGAATTCAAATCAGCCATTGGATGGACCATAGCAGATATCAAGGGAATCAGCCCTTCGTATTGCATGCACAAAATTCTGCTAGAGGAAGGAAGTAAACCTACTGTTGAGCATCAGCGAAGACTTAATCCTATTATGAAGGAGGTGGTGAAGAAAGAGATTCTTAAGTGGTTGGATGCTGGTATCATCTACCCTATTTCAGACAGTTCTTGGGTGAGTCCAGTTCAGTGTGTGCCCAAGAAAGGAGGCATGACAGTTGTAACCAATGAGAAGAATGAGCTCATTCCTACCCGGACAGTCACAGGAT
Organism: Saposhnikovia divaricata; assembly: GCA_036435485.1. NCBI lineage: Eukaryota > Viridiplantae > Streptophyta > Magnoliopsida > Apiales > Apiaceae > Saposhnikovia > Saposhnikovia divaricata. The sequence continues at coordinate 215,754,830 of CM071599.1, forward strand.
GGAGAATATGGATGGACTATCGCAAGTTGAACAAGGCCACCAGAAAAGATCATTTTCCTCTTCCATTCATCGATCAAATGCTGGATAGGTTGGCTGGCCATGAATATTACTGCCTTCTCGATGGTTATTCAGGCTATAATCAGATTTGTATCGCCCCAGAAGATCAGGAGAAGACCACATTCACTTGTCCTTTTGGCACTTTTGCTTTTCGTTGAGTTTCTTTCGGGCTTTGTGGTGCTCCTGCGACCTTTCAAAGATGCATGATGGCCATATTCTCTGACATGATTGGAATAAATGTGGAGGTTTTCATGGATGACTTTTTAGTTTTTGGAACTTCGTACGATGAGTGCTTGCACAACCTGAGCCTAGTGCTGAAAAGATGTGTTGAGACTAATCTGGTGCTCAATTGGGAGAAATGTCATTTCATGGTGCAAGAAGGAATCATTCTTGGGCACAAGGTATCTAGTAAAGGGCTCGAGGTGGATAAGGCAAAAGTAGAGACTATTGAATGACTGCCTCCTCCAATCTCAGTTAAAGGAATCCGTAGCTTTCTTGGACATGCAGGTTTCTATCGACGATTCATACAAGACTTCTCCAAAATTTCTAAGCCATTGTGCAATTTGCTGAAGAAAGACAAACCTTTCAAGTTCGATGATGATTGCTTGGCTGCTTTCGAGCTATTGAAGAAGAAGTTGACATCAGCCCTGATTATTACAGCACCCAATTGGGAAGAGCCATTCGAACTAATGTGCGACGCTAGCGATTTTGCCATGGGAGCTGTGCTTGGTCAGTGAAAGAAAAATGTTTTTCATGTGGTTTACTATGCTAGTAAAACCCTTAACGATGCACAGCTAAATTACACCACTACGGAGAAAGAGCTTTTGGCAATTGTCTATGGTTTTGAGAAATTCAGGTCCTATTTGCTTGGGACGAAGGTGACAGTCTACACTGATCATGCAACCATTAGGTATCTATTTTCAAAAAAGGAGTCTAAATCGCGATTGATTCGTTGGGTTCTTCTGCTGCAAGAATTTGAGCTTGAAATAAAAGACAGGAAGGGGACAGAAAATCAGGTAGCCGATCATCTATCACGGTTGGAGGAGCATGGTAAGGATAAGACGCTAATCAATGAATCATTCCCAGATGAGCAGTTGTTCGTAGTGCACGGAGAAGTGCCATGGTTTGCAGATATTGTGAATTATCTGGTGAGCAACGTCATTCCGTCAGAATTCTCTTATGCCCAAAAGAGGAAGTTTTTGCATGATGTGAAGTGGTATCGATGGGATGAACCACTCTTGTTCAAGCAGGGAGCAGATCAGATTATCAGGAGATGCATTCGTTACAATGAAACGGAGGAGATTTTGTGAGATTTCCACTCTACCACATACGGTGGTCATTATGGTAGAGAGAAGACCGCGGCTCGAGTACTTTAGGTAGGATTCTTCTGGCCAACCTTGTTTAAAGATTCTCATCAATTTGTATTGGGATGTGACCGCTGTCAATGGGTTGGAAATATCTCCAAGAGGAATGAGATGCCTCTCAACATGCTTCTTGAAGTTGAGATTTTCGATGTTTGGGGGATTGATTTCATGGGACCATTTGTCTCATCGTGCAACAACCAGTACATCCTGCTAGCGGTAGACTATGTGTCCAAATGGGTAGAAGTCAAAGCTCTGCCTACAAACGATGCTAAACTAGTGATAAACTTTCTGCACAAGAACATATTTACCCGTTTCGGAACTCCACGAGCAATAATCAGTGATGAGGGGACACATTTTTGCAATCAGAAATTCACTGCGTTAATGGCAAGGTATCGTGTGACACATCGGGTTGCAACAGCGTATCATCCTCAAACTAATGGTCAGGCAGAAGTCTCCAACAGGGAAATCAAGCGGATTTTGGAAAAGGTGGTGAATCCTTCAAGGAAAGATTGGTCCTTGAAGCTAGACGAAGCTGTTTGGGCATACAGAACCACGTATAAAACACCCCTGGGTATGTCTCCTTTTCAGTTGGTGTATGGTAAGGCTTGTCATTTGCCTGCCGAGCTTGAGCACAAGGCATACTGGGCTTTGAAGAAATTGAACTTCGACATGAAAGTTGCTGGTGAAAAGAGGATGCTTCAACTGAATGAGCTTGATGAGCTTCGTCTACAGGCTTATGAGAATAACAAGCTGTACAAGGAAAAGGTCAAGAGATGGCATGATAGAAGGTTGGTACATAAGACATTTGTACCGGGTCAAATGGTTCTGCTTTTCAACTCTCGGCTATGACTTTTTCCTGGAAAGCTCAAGTCAAGGTGGTCAGGTCCGTTCACGGTTAAAACAGTTTTTTCGCATGGGGCAGTGGAAATTTTTGATAAGTCACCTGATCAGTCTTTTAAGGTGAATGGGCAGAGGCTTAAGCATTATCTTGGGGGTACGGTGAACCGTGATGAATTCACCGCTTTTCTTGCCCCAGCATGATCGAGTAACAGAAGGAACGTCCGGCTAAATGACGTTAACGACAACGCTTCATGGGAGGCAACCCATAGGTTTGGTGTTTTATGTGTGGGTTTGATTTTTTGTGATTTTGTTCAGTATTATGTCAAGTTTGCAGGTCATTGGCGAGTTGCAGGAAATTGCTTCTTTCAAGGTAGACTAACCTCAGTTTGGAGCTCATACAGCATTTCCACCTCCTGATTCACTGCCCGAGGAGGGCAGCGATGCCGATAGTTAGGGGAGTTCTCTTTTATCCTTTATCTATACCTTCAATGAGGACATTGAATATTTTAAGTTTGGGGGTGATTTAGGATATTTCATTAATCGAGTCATAGCATTGCATATAGTTTTATGTAGTTCATAATACATCATGCTAGTTTAATTTCATATAATTTATATTTTGCAAAAAAAAAATCATGATTAGTTGCATATCATATTTTCCTTGATCCCGTAGCGCTTGGTTCCGTTTAGTTGTCAATGATGAATTTGAGTGTGATAATGATGGATAGAGGGTTGATTTAAATACTTATGAATTGACGTGCATGTTGCAGAAACACAATCTTACACAACTCATCATTTGCTTTTGGGGCTAGGTTAAGGTCATGCTTGTTTGGTTGTTGAAAATTAATCACCTGATTATATTTGGAATTTTCTTTATTCCCTTGATAGCGTAGAATCACTAAATATAAGTTTGGGGGAAACCAGGGTTCATGCTAGTTTGTGTGAAATTGTTAATAATGGATAGGTGTCAATTGGCTAGTAGCCAGCTCATATTTATATGAGTAGTCTAGGGTTGGAATTGAGAATTCTCATTCCAGATTGCATTTATAAAAAAAAAAGAAAAAAAAAGAAAAAAAAAGAGTGTTTATGAGAGTGTGAGTGTGCAGAATTGGCCAGGGTGAGCTCTTTAATACTCGAGCAATTAAGTACAAGGGGACTTTGTGCCTAGTGACCTAAGGCTTTTATAGTCTGGGATCCACTGACCTAACGTTCGCTACATGGGTATTATTGTATAAGCCTTTTGGGGTCTCATCCATTGCACGGTCAAATAAGCATGTGTGTTGTGTATAGTATTATGCATCATAATTGTTAATAAAGCATGAATTCTTGTCTAACTCAAATGATGATGGAGGTATTTCTAGGTTATGAAGTGTCTAGCGTTCATTCTATTTATAAACTTGTGATTGTCTTGGCGAAGAATAGGTATGGTTTTGATCTAGTGCTAAGAGTAATTCTGATGAGTATTGCACGCACGCACGTTTCTGTACTTGTAAATGTTAATATGCGGGTATTTAGTCGATCTCTATTTGGAATTATCACATTTTCTGAGGCACTCTGCTAAATTGGTTACTGCTTCGCATATGAGATCCTTGCATCGATTGCATTCATGCATTTAGAGGTAGTCGAGTCTGTTTTCGCTTGAGGACAAGCATCAGTTTAAGTTTGGGGGTGTGATAAGTGGATTTTATATCCACTTATTATGCGCTAAATGGCCTAGATTGATGGTTTATCCTTAAGTATGTTGTGTCTTTTAATTCATTTTTGTTGTGTTTCAGCATTTGTTGTGCGGAACTCGCAACTTTAGGTATCGTGGCGATAAAAGGCTAAAAACGGTGAAATTTTGCACCAATTCGGAATTAAGAGTTGCCAAAGAATTATCATAAAGAAATTCTAAGTGATATATTCTTAAAGCAGAAATCCAGGTTGGAATTGATATATTTTCTGTTAAGCAAAAGGAATCCAGTTTCAGATCCTCAGTAGGCCGTAATTTGCACCTGGACGAGCAATAAGAAAATAGAATTATCACAAAAAGATGGGAAGTGATATATTCTTAAAGAGAAAACCCCGGTTGAAATTGATATATTTTTTGTTAAGCAAAAGAAGTCCGGTTTTAGATCCTCAAATGTTAAAAAGCAGCCGCGTGATTTGTTTACAAAATGAACAAAGCCGCCCGCCATTTGCCAATTGCCATTCAAGTTGTTTATTTTTTGCTTTCGGCTGATTATTAGAATTTGCTGTTGTATTTTATTTTTTTATTTCTTTTTAATTCTTTTCATTTATATTTTATTGATGTGGTGTGCTAAATTTTTGCTATAAATAGCCTAGTTCTCAAGCTTGTAAACACACAACATTTTGGAGAGCAATAAATTCTCTCTTGTATTCTCTCTTTTTTCTTGTAATTGTAAGTTTCATTTTTATACACTTTAAATTTTTGCAATTTTAGTATAATTGTTATTTTGGTTGAAGAATTTACGGGGATTATTAGGAGCGCTCTTTTCTTTCATTGGAAGCTATTTCGGTTCTACTTTCTAACTCTTGTAATTTTCATATTTAATTTATCGTAATTTTTAATTTAGTTTTATTATTGTTGTTGTTGTTGTTGTTGTTATTATTATTATTATTATTATTATATTATTATTATTATGTTTTCATTTAATCCCATGATGACGATCCGTTCGATTATTAACTAATCGCCGTCATGAGATTCTAATGGATTTATTTACGTAATTTAGTAATTCGATGCCTTAATAATTTGTATTATGATAAAAATTCAGATTGCCTAATGTGGTTGCGCTTAATTTATTAGATGCGTAGCTAACGTCTAAATTATTAATTCCTAATGAATGCGAAAGTGGATTTAGGAATTTAGAATTTGCCATGTGAGCATAGGTTCGTAATTGTCATGTACATTTACGATAAGTGATAGGATTTTTTCACATCACCCTATGTAGTCATAATAAAGGAATTTATTCATAAACCAATTATGTTTTCAAATCTTATAGACATATATGGTCTAAACATAAAAGGTGTCCTCGCGACTTCTATCTTTTTAAGTGGATGTTTGTGTGGTTTGATATAAGTTAAGACTGAAAGGCACTTATGTTATTTTCGTGTTCCCGACTAGCTTTCGTAAATTATCAAAATTACTTTGAAATTAAGGCATCAATTCTAAATGAAATAAATAATGAAATTAGAATCCCATGTTTTTCTCGCATATAAATTTTCATTTAATTAAATTAATTAGTTCGAATTATTAAATATTACTAATTAAATTAATCAATTAGAAAAATACAAAAATACCCCTTTTTGATATTTATTCAAGCAGTTTGTTGTTTAATCATACGTCGTTGCTTAAATATTATTTCTGAACAAACACGAAGTCTCTGTGGGAACGAATTTATTATATTACTTGTGACCGCGTACACTTGCGCAGTTAGTTTTCGAACCAACACTCACACGAAGACAACAAAATTTTCTACAACCTTGGGCAGTATTCTGGGCGCAGGCTGCACGTATGGGGTGCAGGCAGCGTGGGGAACAGACTGCTGGGCGCAACCATCACGCGCATAAAATTCTGCTAGATTGCTGATTCATTGTTTGGGCCATATCTTGAGTTCTACAAGTCCGTTTTGGATGATCTTACTGTCCACGCGAAGATAACTAGATTCTCTATCGTTCTAAAGTGGTTCAGAGGTCCAATTACGACTGGAACAGCCCAGAAATATTGATGAAAATTCAGCTAAGAATTTTCCTTCAAAACCGAATTAGTTTAGGAAACGTATTATGTGTCGAACTGCAGAAATTCAACTTTGACAAGGAAATTGCTATAATTCCTACTTCTAATAAGTATGGTAATTGCTCTGGGCTGCTAGAACATTCCAAAATCAGATCTACACATGGAATTTGCAATTCTATTCTCATTCAAGAACGGAAATTGCCATACTCCTATTCCAACTCTAAAACGACAATTTCTTGATGGAGAGGCAAATTGAGGCTATAAATACACATCTTGGGGGACAGAAAAAACACACATCACTACATATCAATTAATTAGGTTTATTTGTATCTTTTCATACTTTGTTTTTATCATGGTTTCATCAGATCCCATGATGACGAGTGGTTCGACTATGAAATAATCGTTGTCATGGGATTCTAACGGATTTACTTATGGAGCTTAGTATCTTGATGCTTTAAAGATCTGTGTGTGATGTATATTTGATATTCTCGTATGGTTATGCTTAATTGCTAGATGCGTCGCGAACATCTAATTTGTTAATCTCTTGTGAAGCGAGAGTGGATCTTGAGATTTAGAACTTGCCATGCTAGCATAGGATAGGTTGATGTTTAACATCATGATTATGGCGTAAATAGTGATATTATGCTACCCTATGTGATCAATATGGATAACTTGTTCTTCAACCGTTATGTTTTCAAATTCTATAGAGATATAGGGTCTAAGCATAATTGGTGTCTATTCATCTTCTATCTCTTTTGTGGATGTATGTTTAGTTTGGTATTCGTATACTGAGAAGTAGCGTATACTTGTTTCGTGTTGTCCGATCAGATATCATAACCATTGCATATAGTGATTAAAGGCGTCAGATCTAAGCGAAGTATTTAATGAAGTTAGGATTCCATGGTTCATATTGCGTAAGTAATTTGATTTTAATTATCGTTAGTTAGTTAATTCTTAGTTGATAATTTGCATCTTAGTTAGTTTAGTTAATTAAAACTCAAATTTGTTATTTGTCTTAGCAGTGAGTAATAACCATACATTGTTGCATAGGTACAATAACTGAATTAAAATCATAACCAGATCTCTATGGGAACGAACTCGACTTATTCATATATTACTGGTGACCACGTACGCTTGCGTGATTTAGTGCAAACAAGTTTTTTGGCACCGCTGCCGGGGATCATCGGTGTTTTTTTTTTGGTTTATGTGCTTGTCAATAGTGGTCTTTAGAGTTCACTGACTCAGATTAGTTACTTATCTATTCTTGTGTAGTTCGTTGGTGTTTCAGGAACTTGTCAGCGAGCGTTGACTTTGAAGATGGATTTTCTAAATTACTATGGAGTTCAGCAGGTGGTTAGTGTTTGTGAGCTATGTGCGGGCGCACATGAGACGAATCAGTGCTGGAGCAACCAATGTGGTATTCAACAACCTCAGTAGCCTTATCAGCAGTATCAAGGTCAACAATATGGAGCACAGCCTTACTATCCTCAGAATTTTTTGCAGCAGCTGAACCATGATTTTCAGCCACAACTAGGGCAGAATTTTCTGCAGCAGTATGACCCGTGGCAATCTGAACCTCTGAGTTATGAGGAACAACCATATTTTCAATACCATCCTCAACAGTACCAGCAAGATGTTCCAAATACGTCAAATTTTTTTAGTAATGAAGAGTTTCAACATCAGCAACCTACTCCTACTTTTCAGTCAGATGAGGTTGATGTTATGGAGGAGATTAGGATGCTTGTGAAGAGTAATGAGGAAGGTGTCAAATCTTTGGAGACACTAGTTGCTCAAGTTGTGAGAGCCTTGGAACAAGAGAAACAACAATTCATACTAAAGGTAATTCCAGAAAATAACGGTGACTTGGAGCAAGGTACTGCTTGCATAATTGAGGAAGACAAATTCCAAGGTGAGGTGAGCGTTCACAGGCCATGCGAGGAAGTTGATCATGCTGGTGAGGTTGATGATTTGGAAAGGGCACTATTTGGGACAGACACTGGTGAGCTACACAAATTTCGAGAATTGGTATGTGCGTACCAAGAGGCTGATGACCATGGGAAAGATGCAGGTCTTCTACTTGTCTCAGAGTATAAAGATAGAGGTAGCGCATTAGAGCCAATGGAGGAAGTTTTCTTTGAGGAACCAAAGGCTTCAGCAACTTACATTTACCCTCCTCCATTATATTCAAGTGAAGCTCGCGAATGTGTATTGTTCTACAAATTGATAGATTTTGGGTCAACCGAGGAAGGCATTGGAACGGGATATAGTTTGTATACGAATAGGCCAAGCGAGGAGAAGGGGCAGAAAGTGTGTCATCGTGATGATGATGAAGTCTCACGAAGAGAAGACCAGGCCAACTATTATCATCCTTAATGGAAGCATGGCGTAGTCAAGCTAATTGACTCTAAACAAGCGCTTCGTGGGAGGCAACCCACACATTTGTGTTGCATTTTGTTTTGCATATTCCGACAAGTAGGTATGTTTTTCTACTTTTCCTTATATTACCTTCCATTCAATGGGGACATTGAATATTTTAAGTTTGGGGGTGGTTTGGGGATAAGTAGTATGTGGTAGTTGTTTGTGTCATTGCGTTCATTTAGATATCATGTTTTGCATGCTTAGTAGTAATTCATTCATGTTTTGTTCGTATTATTGCACGTTTGTTTCATGTAGGGCATTCTGTTTTTGTTTTGTTTACCATGTGAGTTCATTTAGTTGCATTTTCATGGCATGCATAATTCATGATCCCTTAAGACGAGCTAATTCTGATTGGTAGGTAGGTTTCTAATTGAGTGTGGTAATGATGAATAGAGGGTTGACTTATAGTTTCTATGAAATTGACTTATGTGTGTCAGAAACAAAACTAATTACACAGTCTCATTGGGTGCTTTTGGGCTAGGTTAGGGTCATGCTTGTTTGGATGTTTTGAGATTTAATCACTTGATTATATTTAGAATTTTCGTTATTCCCTTGATGGCCTAGAACACTTAAGTCTAAGTTTGGGGGAAAACAGGGATTTCATGCTTAATTGTAAATAATTGTCAATAATTGCTAGATATCAAATGGCTAGTAGCCAGTTCATATTTATATGAGTATTCTAGGGTTGGAATTGAGAATTCTCATTCCAGATGGCATATATGAAAAAAAAAAGGAGAAAAAAGAAAAAAAAAGAGAAAAGAAAAAAAAGAGTCAAAAGTTTCAATTGTTATATGCAAAATTAACCAGGGTGAGCTCTTTAATACTCGAGCTATTAAGTTTGCGGGGACTTTGTGCCTAGTGACCTAAGGCTTTGATAGTCTGGGATCCACTAACCCAACGCTCGCTACATGGGTATTATTGTATAAGCCTTTTGGGGTCTCATCCATTGCACGGTTAAATAAGCATGCGTTGTTGTGTATATTATTATGTGTCGTAGTAATAAAGCATGAATTCCTGGCTAACTTGAATAAGGATGGAGGTGTTCCTAGGTTATGAAGTGTCTACAGTCTATTCTATTTATAAACCTGTGATTGTCTTGACGAAGAGCATGTATGATTTTTGACCTAGTTTTGGGAGTATTTCTGATGAGCATCGCACACACGCACGTTTCTGTCATGTATTGTTAGTATACGGGGACTTAGTCGAGCTCTATTGAGAATTAGTGGCATTCTTTGAGATATTTGCTTGTTAGTTGGTTTTGGTTGCATTCATGCATTGCATTGTATTGGATTTTGTGGGTACATTCGGTATAGGCCCTCACGAGACCTTACTCGTCCACTAGGGCTACCTAGGGGTTTAAAGGGCTTGTTGCATATGCCAAATGCAACCGTGATCACCTACGGAAGTGGTACTAGTTAGTGTTAGTTGTTTATACTTGAGGACAAACATCGGTTTAAGTTTGGGGGTGTGATAAGTGGATTTTATATCCACTTAAAGCGTTCCATATCGGCTTAAATTGATTACTTGGACTCAAGTATGTGGTGTGTTTAATGTGTTTTCGTTGAGTTTTGCAGAAGAGTTGGAGGTTAAATTGTGTAAAATTCGGATTTTCCGGGTAGGTTGCGCAGTCTACACTGTTTTGGCCATATCTGGAGTTCTAGAAGTCCGAATTCAGCGATCTTACAGCTCACGCGAAGACAACAAAATTTTCTACAACCTTGGGCAGTATTCTGGGTGCAGGCTGCGCGTATGGGGTGCAGGCAGCGCGGGGAACAGACTGCTGGGCGCAGCCAGCGCGCGCGTAAAATTCTGCCAGATTGCTGATTCACTGTTTGGGCCATATCTTGAGTTCTACAAGTCCGTTTTGGACGATCTTACTGTCCACGTAAAGATAACGAGATTCTATATCATTCTAAAGTGGTTCAGAGGTCCAATTATGACTAGAACAACCCAGAAATATTGAAAATAATTCAGCTACGAATTTTCCTTCAAAACCGAATCAGTTTAGGAAACGTATTATGTGTCGAACTGCAGAAATTCAACTTTGACAAGGAAATTGCTATAATTCCTACTTCTAATAAGTATGGTAATTGCTCTGGGCTGCTAGAACATTCCAAAATCAGATCTACACATGGAATTTGCAATTCTATTCTCATTCAAGAACGAAAATTGCCATACTCCTATTCCAACTCTAAAACGGCAATTTCTTGAAGGAGAGGCAAATTGAGGCTATAAATACACATCTTGGGGGACAGAAAAAAACACACATCATTACATATCAATTACTTAGGTTTATTTGTATCTTTTCATACTTTATTTTTATCATGGTTTCATCAGATCCCATGATGACGAGCGGTTCGACTATGAACTAATCGTTGTCATGAGATTCTAACGGATTTATTTATGGAGCTTAGTATCTTGATGCTTTAAAGATCTGTGTGTAATGTATATTTGATATCCTCGTATGGTTATGCTTACTTGATAGATCCGTCGCGAACATCTAATTTGTTAATCTCTTGTGAAGCGAGAGTGGATCTTGAGATTTAGAACTTGTCATGCTAGCATAGGATAGGTTGATGTTTAACATCATGATTATGGTGTAAATAGAGATATTATGCTGCCCTATGTGATCAATATGGATAACTTGTTCTTCAACCGTTATGTTTTCAAATTCTATAGAGATATAGGGTCTAAGCATAATTGGTGTCTATTCATCTTCTATCTCTTTTGTGGATGTATGTTTAGTTTGGTATTCGTATACTGAGAAGTAGCGTATACTTGTTTCGTGTTGTCCGATCAGATATCATAACCATTGCATATAGTGATTAAAGGCGTCAGATCTAAGCGAAGTATTTAATGAAGTTAGGATTCCATGGTTCATATTGCGTAAGTAATTTGATTTTAATTATCGTTAGTTAGTTAATTCTTAGTTGATAAATGGCATCTTAGTTAGTTTAGTTAATTAAAACTCAAATTTGTTATTTGTCTTAGCAGTGAGTAATAACCATACATTATTGCATAGGTACAATAACTGAATTAAAACCATAACCAGATCTCTGTGGGAACGAACTCGACTTATTCATATATTACTTGTGACCACGTACGCTTGCGTGATTTAGTGCAAACATATACCTTGTGTAGTCATCAACCATCACTAGGGCATACTTCTTTCTTGAGAGTGACATAATATTGACAGGCCCAAACAAATCCATACGAATTAATTGCAGGGGCTTGGTGATTGATGTCACTGTCTTTGACTTGTGGCTTGACCTTTTCATCTTTCCTTTTTTGCAAGCCTCACACACTCCTTCTTGACATAATTTAAGTGTGGGCATGCCTCTCACTAACTCTCTTTTGACTAGAGAATTAATGGCCTTGAAGTTCAGGTGTGATAACTTCTTGTGTCATAGCCAACAATCTTCATTTGATGTTATTGAGTAGAAGCAACAAACTTTGTCCTTGTTTGTAGAGTCCATATTGGCTACAAACAGGCTTCCTTTTCTTACTCCAGACAGAGCAAAATCACCAGTCTTCTTGTGGGTGATCAAACATTCATCTTTGTCAAAATTTACCTTGAATCCTCTATCAGTAAACTAACCAACAATTAACAGATTATGCTTGAGACCCTTGACTAGTGCTACATCTTCAATGATGACATTACCAACTTTTAACTTGCCATATCCCAATGTGTTACCCATGCTGTCATCTCCAAAAGCAACCATTGGGCCAGCCTTCTCCTCATATTGTGATAGCAGGGCCATATACCAGTCATGTGATTTGAGCATCCACTGTCCAAAATCCACATGACCTTCTTTTCACTTTCTTTGCCCTGCAAGCACAAAGGTATTACTTCTTTTTTGGTATCCAAACAAGTTTGGGTCCACTTGGCTTAGAAACAGATTTATCAAAAACAGCATGCTTATCAACTTTCTTAGGACTAGTCTTCTTGTCACTGTTAGAAGTCTTAGAATCTGAATTCTTAGACTTAGGTGATAGAGGTACCTTCCTAACTCTAGGAGGACTTGAAGACTCTGGCCTTGTGTAGTGTGTGTGAATGTTGTGACTGATGCAACCATCCATGAATTGTCTTCTTAAATTAAAACATCTAGTCATAACATTCATGTTGCATGGCATACAGTCAAGTTTATCACATAAAGGTGAATCTCTATGTCTTAAAGGCACAGAGCAATTATAGAAAAACTTAGCTACACTACCAGTTGGTTTCTTGCAAGCATGAGTTAAGTGATTAATGCTAAAACAGTTTTGACAAACTTTCCTAGGGGCATTTGACACATAAGCATAATTATTATTCTTGTTTATCCCTAGCTTGCCATTCCTGTTTTGTTTCTTATTAGCCACTTTCTTCTCAGATTCATTCATAAATTGTACCGAAATACAATAAACATATAAAGGAGAATTTTTCATTCAAGAAAATTCATCATCTAACCGAAAGGCAAGCATGTTACCCCCAGACATTTAGACAATAAACCTTCAAGTCTAAAATGAAGAACCCCACAAAAGAAGAGCCTTGTTAAAAACCCACAAGAGCAAAATTCCATGGGAAACAAACTCAAGCTAAAAAAATAGTGCCCTCAAAATACAAAAAAATACATCGTTTTATAAATTACTACTAAAACTAGGTAGAACTACTTGTTACTTTTGTGAGTCCCCATTGTCATCAGTTGTTGCCGCATACTTGCTTTCTTTTTTCTCTGCCTCTTGGTTGCTCCATTACTTTCTTTTTGAAATTCAAATTAGAGTCTTTTTATTGCTATTAAACTTGGCGGTCACCCAATCAAACTCGAAAAGAAAGAAATAAGTCTAATGAATCACTCCAAGGATCATAAGATTAAATATATTAAAATTTAAATGAATTTTGATAATAGGTGGTTCACTTCTAACCAAAAGGGAGTGTCTTTGGTTAGACATGTAAATCAAGCCCAATAAATAAAATAAAATTATATTTTAAAACTTTAGAGTAATAAAATTAATAAACTTTAATTACGAATATGACAAAAACAATAGACATCAATTACCAAACCGTCAAAGAGACGGCATCAAAAATATTCCAAAATTAGTACAATAAGCCACCATATATGGCACACCATCATAGGCACAAAAAACCATATAAAATGGTAGAATAGTCATGATTAATATCCTATAAAGTATCTGAAGTTTTTATAAATAAAAGATTACTTTTAAAGAACCACTTTAAACAACTGTAAAAACAAGCATTAAAACCCGTGCGAGGCACGGGTCTGCTACTTAAACTGTATTTTTTAATCAAATTATTCAGGATCAATATTGGTTGAAATATGTGATTGTTTTTCTTGTTAGTGGCATATGTGATTATTGTGTACTTACTTAAATATGTTCAAGTTTGTACTTTAGAAACTAATATGAGTAATACTGATAGCAATCATGTCAGGTTTTAATTTTGTTGTGGGTCACAGAATATAATTTCAGTGTTATGTAAGTGTTGTCTAATTAAGATGATTTTTCAGAGCACCTACAATCCTAAACATTCTTCAAAAATGATGCATCCATTTAGCTGATCTTCTAAAATGCTTCTCAGGTCTTGTGCTTACTTCTTAAAACCACATTTCTAACTGTTTTATTTATTTTCATCTAATTTCCTTTGTTTCTCTTCCAATGTCCGTTTGACTTTCATCGAGTCACCTCCATAATTAAAATAACATATATAATATACGATCCTTTCTTCCTACATAATGTCATATTTTAAATTAAACATTAACAAATTTGTATGTAAAAGGTAATGTGTTATTTATAGGATTCGTTTTCCTAAAGCCAAATATTTTTACGACCCGAATTGTTTGACTAATAAATTATTGTATGTTTTGTAGTAATATACAATTTTCATTTTACGTTAACATCTCAATATTTTTTGCTCTAATATATTGTTAGATAATATCCATTATATTAATTATAATGTCGTTTTATAGCCCAATTGTGTATTTTACGTAATTCTTTAATTGATAAATGATAAAATAGTCCAAAACTTATTTAAAATCCAGTAATATTTAATTAATAATATTTCATAAATATCACACACATACATATTGTGTGTATGATTTAAAATACATGTGAATGTGTGGCATAATGGTATGAAGATGCACAATTTAACTCGGTGTTCCAAGTTCAATTAGAATTGAAAATAATACTTCTATATATAAATAGGAACTTAGGGGTAAATTGGTGCTTTTAAATCATGAATAAAGTACTTTAGTTATTGACTTGGTCTTATATTTAATACTTTTCATAAAAATACAATATGCATTTCATTTTTTTTCTTTATATAAAACCAAATATTGCCCCACTTGTGCGGTACACATAGAGATATCATGTGTATTATTGAAAACACGTATAGATGAGTGCTTAGGTTGTTTAATAGAATAACAGGTATACAGTAATTTATTATTATTATTATTATTATTATTATTATTATGTTGATTGTTATTGTTATTACAATTTTATAATATAATCAAATTATATATTATGTACTAATAATTAATATTTTGATATAATATATTATAGTCCAAATCAATAAATGTAAAAGTAAAATCAGGACAAATCATAAAAAAAACAATATGCATTTCATTTTTTTTCTTTATATAAAACCAAATATTGCCCCGCTTGTGCGGTACACATAGAGATATCATGTGTATTATCGAAAACACGTATAGATGAGTGCTTAGGTTGTTTAAGAGAATAACAGGTATACATTAAACTTTTATTATTATTATGTTGATTGTTATTGTTATTGTTATTACAATTTTATAATATAATCAAATCATATATTATGTACCAATAATTAATATTTTGATATAATATATTATAGTCCAAATCAATAAATGTAAAAGTAAAATCAGGACAAAAAATTAATAGTGTGTCGTACTAATTAAAATATTCACACACACATGCATCTATATTGTGTTTGATTTAAAACACATGTGATTGAGTGGTGTAGTGGTAAAAGGATGCTTGAATTAACTTGGAGACCCAAGTTCAATTCCCACCAACCATAATTTTTTCAAAAAATTGAGATAAGGGGCAAACTGGACTTTTCATGTACATTAAAAAGTCTCACCATTTTTTCTTGTGTTGGCCTATTATATATATAATAGAAATAGATTTTACCAAACTGAAAATTAAATGCTAAATTGAATAATAACAAATAAAGGGCATATTAAAAAGCAAAATTAAGGACTCATATTCAAAATTTGTAACTGAAAAAATAAATGAAATCAATTAAAACACAATTAACTCAACAACCCCACAACGAGAGCTCGGTTAGAATTTTTAAGAACCCACACTTGTTGGGTTTTTTTTGCATGCAATTTAACACTCTTAGCAGCAGAAGTCTTTTTAACAAAAGCAGTTCTGTCAGATTTAAATCCATCAGAATTTGCTTTGTCATTATCAGAATTAACAGATGCATGCTTAGTATTCAGACTCTTTGTTCTACTAGAATTTGCACTATTATTAAATTTTGGCAAGGGATCATAATAATTGTAGCACAAAGTATGGTATTCTTCACATGTATAGATAGAATGCCATTTATTGCCACAGTGAAAACAAGGATTCTGTGGTTTATAAAATACTGATCTATTCCTAATGTCAGACTTAGGAACTACAGTAGCCTTCTTTTTACTCCTCCTGCAATCAATAGCAAGATGATTAGAGTTACCACAATTAAAGCATGTTTTCCTTGGTGCATTTGGAATATACTTATAATTATTCTCTTTGTTTATTCCAATTTTATCATTCCTGTTCCTCTTAGCAGTAGTGGTTTTCTCTCTATCTGTCGCTTCACAGATTCTGTCTCTGAGTTGTTTCTTAAACAAAAGACCTATATTTTTGACAGATTTAGACTTAGAATTTTGTGTAGAAGTAGATCCCTTTTCTAAAGTAGAGTTGGGATTTTCTGGATACACATACTTAACAGGTTTTAATTTGGTCTTTGTTCTGTCCATTACATGTCTATAGGTTTTTGGATTTGTTGACTCATTCACAACAACTCTTCCGGATTTAGTTGTTTCAGCAGTAAAAATTTTACCTTTATTCTTCTTTTTGTCCTCTGGTTTATAACCTAGACCCTCTTTCCAGTTCTTATCTGTGATAAGATCGTGTATTTTCTTTCCAGAGTGTGTCCAGGTTCTGAGTTTCTCATTAGCTTCATTAAGTTCCTTTTCAAGTGCAGTACATTTAAACTCCATTTCTAGCTTCATGTGCTTAGCCTTATCACATTCATTTTGTACTTCTTCCATGAAGAGTAACTCAGCTTCTAGATGATCATTTCTTTTAGTCAATTCTGACATCTCAGATATTATTCTAGCATTTTCAAGAGATTGACTTTTAAAGCTAATATGCAGAGACTTTAAGAAAGATCTAAACTCAGAGACATTATCAGTATCAAAATCAAAAACAACTTCAGGTACCTTATTTTCAGGAGCAGCAATCTCATCCACATTTGCCATTAATGCATAGTTCACTTTTTCCTCTTCAGAGTCTGAGGAAGAGTCCATCCAGTCCTTGCTAGATGAGATAAGAGCTTTGGTTTTGGCCTTTTTGCATTCAGTTGCAAAGTGACCCATTCCATCACAGTTGTAGCATTTGTCTTTTGACTTGTCAAACTTGCTGCTTTTGCTTTCATTCTTCTTGTACCTGTTCTTGTCAGTATTGACAGGTTTCTTCTGAAAGTTGCTTTGTCTTCTAGGCTTTCTAAACTTCATCTTCTTGAAACCCTTGACTATCATAGCAACCATTTCCATCATATCAGAATCAGTAGAGTCATCATCAGTATCAGTATCAGGATTTGCATCAGGATCTGATGATGAGTCATTAGTATTGGACTCGACGACTCTACTTCTCCTTCTTAAAACCTCCACGCTTTTTCCTTTTGATTTTGATTCAGCATTCAAAGCAACAGCCTTTGCTTTGTTGGTCTTCTTATTCTTCCTTTGTTGAACCTCAAGATCATGGGTTCTTAGCATCCCATAGACTTCATCAAGAGATACAGCATTAAGATCATACTGATGCTTAATGATAGAGGTTTGAGTATCCCACTCCTCAGGCAAAGCTCTAAGAAAGTTGGTATTCGAGTCTTCTGGTTCATACTCTTTACCCACTAGAGATAGATTATTCAATAGTGTCAGAAATCTATCATACAGATCAGTGAGGCTCTCATCAGATTTTGCATCAAGCTGCTCGTACTCTTAAATCAACAGAGCCCTTCTGTTCCTTTGTTAGATTCAGTACCCTGGCATTGAGTCTCCAAAGTTTCCCAGATCTCCTTAGCAGTTTTACATGCTATCACTCTATTTGACATGACAGCATCAAGGTTATTATGAAGAATGTTCTTCACCTTTGCATCTCTGAGTACTTCAGCCTTTTCCTCAGGAGTCCATTCAGCCTTTGTCTTCTGAACATAGTGCTCAGGTATAGTATCTGTTCTAGCAACCAGTCTCTTAGGGATATATGGTCCATCATATATTCGATCGAGATAGTTAGGATCAGTTGCCTCCAGATACATCAACATCTTTACCCTCCATGTGGGGTATTTAGCCTTTTTGAGAATAGGGATTTTAATACTTTCATACTTGCTTGTCGACATATTATGATCGTTTCTGATTGTAATTAATCAGTTCGCTTTGATACCAATTGTTGCCCAGTAATTAACAATTGTAGAAGGGGGTTGAATACAACTGTATAAGATTTTCAACTTAAACAGAAATAATAACACAAGTATGAATAAATAACAGCTTTATTAATTCTGATATAAAACTGTTACAAACTCTCTCAAGAAATTCTTATGTTCTTGAGAGCTGCTAGGTTACAAGATAATTCGTGTAAGCGATTACAATTAAGTAAAACCTAAACTGTGTTTATATAAAGTACACAGCTACACTATCAATTACAAGATATATCAAATCAATTAAATACGTTTCTTAGTACATATCTTGAATGATAGTTGTGTTCCTATAAATTAGAAACCGACATGTCAATCTTCCTAGATTCCTGGACTAATGTATATCCTCATGAAATCATGATCAGCTTCCAATCCTGATGATAACCCAATCCTGACGGTGCATTACTGATGACGTCAACATCAGTATCTGATCAGTAGTCCAGATCCTGATCATCACTTGAATCAATATCTAACAATCTCCCCCAATTTGTACTTTGTGAAATAAAGCACAAATTCCTTGATTCAGTGATGTCAAAAACTCAAAACAAAATATTACAAGAAATCCTCAGGCTTAGTCTCAGAAATTCCACAAAGAAATTACTCAACTACAAGAAACTTGATAATAACTCTTCTTCTTTATCACCGAGAATTTGAATTAGTCTTTTCTTCAGATTTCTAAGTTCTTCATCTCCTTTACCAATCCGATAGATTCCAGCTCTGAGATTCTGAATTGAGCTTCTTGGTAAATCTAACTCTCCCAATAGTAAATATGCAAGCTCTCTTCCACCAGGATTCAAAGATAATTGTTCTTGATAAAATATCACTTCTTTAACAGCTGAACCACTTTGCATTTCAACTTCTTGTCCTTCTGTATTCAAGTACATGGGAGTGTAATTACCATCATACCTTGATCCTCCTTCTAAATATCTGGACTTGATTGTTCTGAAAATCATGGTACACCAGTTATTGTAAATACTGGCTTCTTTATCAGGGATTTGTCTATTTTCAAGCAAATAGAGAACATATTTTAGCTCTTTTGTTGATTTGCACAACACCTCATGAATAGACAGCTTCTTGACACTTTTGTCTTTCATGAAATACAGCAATTTCTCTATCTTCTTTGAGTTCACATTGTAAGCAACAATAGCAACAGATTCTAGTTCCCAAGATCATCAACAGTTAGTTCATCACCAATCCTTTTAACAAGAAAATGTTGATCTGTTTGAGATATAAAAACAACTTCTGCATTATGAAATGCAATACCTCCTCTTGTTCCAGGTTCTAAACCCTTCAAACCAGATTGCATGCTCGTCCACAGTGGCAGAGATTCAGCAGATTCAACTTTAGCAATCAATGAAGATTCATCAAACTCAATCAGTGACGGTCCAAAAATCAATCCAATAGATTTGAAAACAATTGGCTCTCTATAGTTGCTTACTCTGTTCTTCCATTTCTTGCTTTTCTTTCCTATTACTGGTGTATCATTCTGTTGATGTTCTGGAACAAGTCTATTTCGATCATACCACAATAATCTGTTTGAACCAGCCAGATCTTCCAAGTACTTTCTGGTTTCTTCAACCTCAATATCTTTTGCTCTTTTTCTAGCCTCCTTTTCTTGTTCATCAACTTCCAGATTTTGAATTTCAATCACAACAGTAAGAATCCTAACCTCAAGTTCTTTCAAGATTTCAGCTTCATCAGAATCAGGGACAGCAGATTGAGTAGTCCTCACAGTAACTTTACCTCTTCTAGCTAACCGTGGTCTTTCATCAACAGCTTCTTCAGGTACATTGAATTTGTTATCTGGAGTCAGTGTAAGAAGTAACAGAGATTTCTTCTTCTTTACTTTCTGAGAATCTTCAGGTATCTCCTCAATCGTTATTCCACTAGACCTTGTCTGTATTGAACTTGTTTGAATAGGCTTTCTTCCTCTTCCTCTGTTTCTATCTCCTCTGCCTCTTCCTCTTCTTGCAGTAGGAGCTTCTTTTTGTCTAGCAATCTCCTCAAGAATCCTGTTTTATTCTTCTAAGATCTCATCAGTAGTCATATTTGGATTTTCTTCAGAAGTTAAAGCAAGTGCCTTCTCAGCATGATACTGATGAACCTTAGCACTAGTGTGATATAAAATTTCACTATCACCTGTCCCAGTAGTAATCTTCTCAAATAGATGTGGAGCATCTTCTACATCAATAATTAGCAAATCTTCATCACCTTCAAGAATTGTGGGAAGTGTTTGCCTTTGACTTTGACCAGGTGACAAAAATTGTTCTTCTGTCAGGATTTGAGATTGCACCATTGTTCTTACTGTTCTCTTCCCAAATTTAGAAACATGAGTTGACCGCTTGGTTGGAGTTTGTGACTGACTTCTCCTTGTTACCAAAACAGCATCAGAGGTTCCTAGTTCATATGACTGAGCACCACCATCATTTCCAGAAGTATCATCATCCTTTCTTTCAACTAGATCAGGTGTGCATTTTGTTTTGACTACCTTCTCCCCCTTTTTGACATCAGTAGTATCATCAGGATCAGTCAATAAGGATAAGATAAGTTGTAGAAAATCTTCAATATTTGTCATCCTTGAGGACATAGCGACAACCTTATCTTCCAAGGTATCCATCCTAGTGGTGAAGGCAATGCTTAAACGTTGAAGCTGTTTAGCAGTGGCAATTTCAGGATAATCCTTAACAAACCGAGCATGAAATTTTTCATTATCACGCTTGACAGAATTAATTTCATCCTTCAGCCCTTTTGCCAGAATAGTTGTTGTTTTCAGATGAGCTTTGAGATTAGGATCAGAAATCTTAGTAGCTATATGAATGGAGTGAAAAAGTGCATTATTGAAATTTATATCAGCAGAAGGCTGATTCCACTCAGTATACCATTCAGATCTTCTGGCAGCTTGAATATGTTCAGGAAGAAGACTACTGTAATCTCCTATGATCTCAACTTGAGTAGCTGTAGATTTACCCGTAGACTCCATAAACTGACTGGATGATTCATAAGTAGATCCTAGACTTGCTTTCATGACAACATTAAGCTGAGCCGCTTCAGGATCATTACAGCATCATCATCATCATCATCATCATCATCATCATCATCATCATCATCATATGAGCTATCATTAGCCTTAGGAATTTTATCATCCACATTGTCTTCAGGATTCATAACTCCTTTAATTTTTAAATCAACAGCAGATGGTACTGTTGTATCCTGAAAACCTGCATTCAGAGTAGAAACAATTCCTAAATCTCTATGTTTTTCTAAAGTGATCATATCACTTCTCACAACATTACCTAAGTTACTTTCAATAGTAATTGCTACCTCACTAGAAGTTTGAAACTTCTCACTCTGTTCTACCTCTCCTTTTGCCAGTTCAGGAGACTGCCTCTCTTCACTCTTCTTTTTCTCTAAATGTTCACTCTCTTTCTCACAAGAAAGGTTCTCGCTCAACAAATTCAAAGAAATAAGAGGTGGCTAAGAAGAGTGGACTGAAGTCATACAAATAGAGGTATCCCTTGTCTCAGGTCTATCTGTAATCATACTATCAGTAAGAGAAGCAGAGATAGAAGTGTTACCTGATGAAGTTGAGATAGATTCCATTGGTCTTGAAGAAAGTGGTTCAATGAACAGTGGAATATTTGGATCAGAAATACTTTCATCAGGATTGACATTTGCAACTGGAGAATGACTTGCATCAGTATTTACTACCAATGGTTCTTGTGTAGTCTGAGGTTGTGAAGCTGCTTTAACACTTCGAGTCAAAGGTTCTTGTGTGCTTCCCTCAAATGCAGTGTTAGAAATCTCCTGTGCTGATGTGATCTTGCCTGCATCTTCACTTTGGGAATATGGTTCTTGTGGGGCAGGAATGTTCTTGTCTTCACCTTCCCTTTGAGAAAGTGGTTCTTGTGGGACCATTCCTTCATAAATGTCTGCACCCACACTTTGAGTGGGTGGTTCTTGTGGGACTGCATCTTCAATAGCTTCTGAACTCCTTTGAAGTTTAGGTTCTTGTGGGCTTGATCCTTTCAGAGGTGAAGTGATCCTCTGTTTCTTCAGTCTACTAAAAACCTTTGCTTCAGCTTGTCTCTTTATCTGAAGAGGTGTTGGTTTATGACCAAGCTGAGCAGCAATAGCATTTACTTCATCCACGGACATCTCAATTATTTTTCTCTTTGGAGATGTAGGTGCTGGAGAATCAGTAATCTCAACAGTCTTTACAGGTGATGTATCAGGAGTAGAGATATCTGGAAGCACAGTTGTATCAGGAATTGATGATTCATCAAGATCAATATCATCATTAAGATTCTGCAGATCTTCAGGAATATAATACTGACTCTTGTTGATTATTCTTCTTCTTTTCTTTTGCTTTATTGGCTTAACCAATTCAGCAATAACAGGAGCAACAATTTCCTTTTTCTTTATGATTATAGAGATGGTCTTGTCATCATCACTATTAGAATCAGAGACCTGTTGCAAAAACTTCCTCTTTTCACCTGTTTCTTTAGATGCTCCAGCCTTAATCAAAGATTCATTTATATGAACTTTTTGTTTACCTCCTTGTGACTTCTTTTTAGTGAGGGTTTGTTAGGCCGAATACACACTTATAATCAACTAAGTATGAGAGAATAACA
The DNA here is from genome assembly GCA_036435485.1 of Saposhnikovia divaricata. Classification (NCBI taxonomy): domain Eukaryota; kingdom Viridiplantae; phylum Streptophyta; class Magnoliopsida; order Apiales; family Apiaceae; genus Saposhnikovia; species Saposhnikovia divaricata. Next base: position 215,777,582 of record CM071599.1, read on the forward strand.
ATAAGTTCTTTAAAAGCTTTAAAAATTGTTTGAAATTAACTTCTCTCTCAGTGATGTAAATTATCACAGAGAGCTGCTTAGGTTACAATGAATAATATGATATTACACGAATGATACCCTTCTAGGGTTAACCTAACTGTATTTATAAAGTATACAGCTGCTATACAATCGATAATTGATACTCCTATAAATTAGCTATACAATTGATATCAATTACGATTGCTACTCGTCTCCTTAGTCAACTCAATCTCTTTGACAGCTATCCAATCTTCAAAGATATTGCTTCCATAATAAATCTTCAATCACTGTTGACCAGTAGACGCTGCCTCCAGACAGAGTTTGACAAACTCTGTCGAGCTTCCAACAATCAGCGTATAGCAAACTCTGTTTAGCTTCTAACTGTCAGAGTTTAACTAAACTCTGACTGCTTCCTGTTGAAACTCTGTTTTTCCCTGCAAAACTTAAACACTGATATTAACCATATCAATTATATTTAACAATCTCCCCCAACTTGTTCATTAGTAAAAATGCACAAGTTAACAATAATTGATGATGTCAAAACAATTTCATACAAACACAGTGTTTATTAAAATAAGCAGAGTTTAAACTTGACTTAACAAAAGTCTACAAATAACAAGAAAATTCTTACAGACTTTAATCTCTAATCTCTTCAAGATCTGGCATTGTTCTGAGATAATCTATGAGTAATCTTCTTTCTGCATTCTTAAGCTCAATCTCCATAGATTCTTTAATCTCTCTTAGCTGAGGATCACTCTCATCTGTCTGATAGATAGCAGATCTAAGACCTAAGATTTTGTTTCTTCTCATCTCATTTCCCAGTCTGATAAATTTGACTTCTTCTGACTGTGAATTGAAGTCAAGTACTGTGATTCTCAAATCAGTCTTTAATTTCATAGTACCCTTCTTCATTTCAATAATATTTCCATTCCAATCCCTGTACTTAGGAACATATCTGCTATTATACTTCATTCCTCTGATTGCCAAATTCTGAAGCATCTTCTTTCTGAGCACATTTGCAACTGATTGAGTCCTTTGACTATTCACCTTGAAAAGATATAGAACATATTCTAATTCTTCCCAATATTTCAAGCAAATATCATTCTCACCAATTCTAAATACTGTCCCATCAGCTATGAAGTACAAGAGAAAGTCCTTCTTTTAACTCTTCTGATAAACTAACTGTACTGATTCCAGTCTGTCCAAACTCTCTTGAGTGACACCACGACCTGGAACAGCCAGTGAAGAAGGATCTCTAGGACCAGTATATTGCCTTTTGTCCTTGTGTGAACCTAGACCACCCTTATTGTTTCCAACCTTGCCAGACAAGGCTCTTCCATCAGAAAAATCCATAGAAACTCCAGATAATAGATTTGGATCATGAAGTGTTCCTTTCCCAAAAACTGATTGCAACTGAGAAGATAAAGGTCTAGACACAACTTGTGTAGCAACAGAGATTGTGTTCTTTCTTCTGTACAACTTGTGTAGAAACAGAGGTTGTAACTTTCTTCTGTGAACTTTCTCCTTCAATGCCTTTCAGCTTGAGTTTAGCTTCTGCTGCCATTGTTTCCTTTGATAACTGAGATTTCTGACTAACATCAGCACTTTCTTTGATCACAATGCCTTTAAGAACAGGCCTAGGAGCTTTTCCTTTCTTTAACTTACCAGAATTTAAAGCCTTGAGATGTTCTTCTTGTAAACTCTTTTCTTCAGCTTTAATGTCCTCAATTATAACTCCTTCCTCATTCTCTTCAATAAACAACTTAGCAGCCAATTCTTCATCAGTCTGTGGATTAGAAGATAATAGCAAACTCTTGGTCTTTGAAGTACCTTGAGTATCAGTGTTTATCCCAACAAACTATGATTTAGAGGACTTGCTAGTTTTCAGATTTTGAAATTCTTCAGTTTTGCCCTTTCCTTTACTACTTGCTCCTCCATCTCCAGCATTATCCTTTCTGATCAGAGTTTGAGATTGCTTGCATTTGTCTTTAGCAACTCTCTCCCCCTTTTATCTGGCGGAGTCTGGGGAGGAGTAGCTGGAGTTAGTTTGTGGCCTTGCATGGCCTTGTTAGCCGTATGTGGCTTTATCTGTCTAGATTTCAATCAGGGTCCTTCGGGACCAAACTTTTATCTGTCTCATTGATATAACCTAACTGTTGGCCCTTCGGGGTCTTTATTTATGCATTTGTTTCCTCATTTGTTTGTTTACTTGTTTTCGGTACTTGGCCTTTCTAGACTCACACTCAACAGGTGCTTGGTACATAAACAAAATCACAGAATCATTGAAGGGAAACAAACTTTGCATCAATAATTTGAAATGGGTTCAACCCTTACATAACTTATTATTGTCCTACTCGGGGCGTTAAGCCCTAGAATGGTTTCATCGAACCTTATTTCTACTTCTCCTAATAAATAGATAGAAAGCTGAATCCGTGCAAGGATAGCTTATACATAATAAACTTTGAGGTTCAAGGCATGCCAAGTACGGGGCACCTCAACCCCGTCCAAGGTCTCCAACTTGTACGATCCCCGTCCCAACGCCTTCTTGACTCGATACGGCCCTTCCCAATTAGGGGCTAGCTTTTCCTTCTGGCCCACTCTAGAAGCCTCGATCTTCCTTAAAACCAGGTCGCCTTGTCGAAAGAACTTTTCCTTAACCCTGTGGTTGTAATAAAAGGATGCTTTCTTTTGATGCTCCACATTTCTAGCGTTTGCCTCATCCCTGACTTCGTCAATCAGGTCCAGGGCGAGTCTCATGCCCTCTTCCTTAGTTTCTTGTTCAAAGGCCTCAACTCGAGGTGACGCTTGTATGATCTGTAAATGCACAACTGCCTCAGTTCCGTAAGCCAGCAGGAACGGGGTTGCTCCAGTGGTCACTTTACAAGTGGTACGGTATGCCCATAGTATGGGCAGCAACTCATCTACCCAAGTGTTTCTAGAGCGTTCGACCCTCTTCTTCAGTCCATCAAGGATAATTCGATTAGCCACCTCAGCTTGCCCATTGGCTTGTGGATGAGCCACTAAGGTAAAACGAAGCTCAATTGCATTCTCCTCACAATACTTCTTGAACTCTTCATTATTGAACTGTGTCCCATTGTCTGTCACCAAAATTCGTGGGATTCCATACCTGCAAATTATATTGTCCCAAAAGAATTGGGCAACTTCTTTTGGTGGTTATCTTGGCTAGAGATTTAGCCTCAATCCACTTAGTAAAGTAATCAATGGCCACTATCAGAAACTTCCTCTGTGCTGAAGCTACGGGGAAGGGACCAAGTATATCCATTCCCCACATCGCGAATGGAATAGGGGAGCTAACCGATGTTAACATCTCAGGTGGCTGCCTTACTATCGGAGCGTGCTTCTGGCATCGATCACACCGCTTGACATAGCTCTGTGCATCGGCCAACATCTCTGGCCAGTAGAATCCCAAACGAGTTATTTTGTGAGCTAGGGCTCTGCCCCCAAGTGCTGCCCACAAATACCTTCATGAACTTCTTCCAAAAGCTTCCCTTGCCTCTTGGGGCCTCAAACATTTCAAGTACGGGATAACGAAAGACCTTTTGTAAAGGACGCCCTCAATCAGAGCATATCTCAATGCTCTCACTGACAGCTTTCGTGCCTCCAAGGCATTGTCAGGGAGCCATCCGGTTTCGAGGTGAGCTTTGATAGGATCTATCCAACAGCTACCTACATCAATTGGTGCCACTAACTTTGAGTCGATAGTCGGGGCCTGCAAGACCTGGAAGTAAACACTCCCTGCATAGTTTTCTATCTCGGAAGAAGCGAAATTAGATAGGGCATCGGCCTTAGCGTTCTCTTCTCTCGGAATGTGTTCTACATAGCACTCATCAAACTGAGTCATGACAGCTTTCACAACTCGCAGATACTTTGCCATAGTTTCATCCTTGGCCTCAAATTCACCATTTACTTGAGAGACTACTAATCTTGAATCTCCACAAACTTTGAGATTCTTGACTCTCATGATTCTGGCCAAGCCTAAACCGGCTATCAAGGCCTCATACTCAGCTTCATTGTTGGTTGTCGGGAAATCCAACTTCAAAGCATATTCAACTGTGAACCCATCGGGGCTTTGCAATACTAAGCCTGCGCCACTAGATTTTGTTTTTGATGCTCCATCAAAATAGAGCACCCAATATTCCTTCTGATCAGGTTCAAGTTCTTCATCTTTATCTTGCTTCTTAGGGGTTGTTATCATCTCCTGCCCCCCGACTTCTTGCTTGCTAATGGTGCATTCAACCATGAAGTCAGCCAATGCCTGAGCCTTAATGGCTGTTCGAGGCTTATACGTGATATCAAATTCTCCAAGTTCGATCACCCACTTGATTAGCCTTCCACTAGCCTTCGGGCTATGCAATATGTTTCTCAACTGCTGGTCCGTCAGGACTTCAATCTTATGTGCCTGGAAGTACGGGCGTAACTTCCTCGAGGCTGTTATCAAAGCCAAGGCGAACTTCTCAATGGGAGAGTAATTCAACTCAGCCCCATGCAACACCTTGCTCACATAATATATAGGTTTCTTTACCTTCTTCTCATCTCGAACGAGAACGGCGCTCAACGCTTGCTCAGATACCGCCAGGTATAAATGAAGAGTCTCCCCGGGGCTAGGTTTGGCCAGCAACGGGGCTTCAACCATGTACTTCTTTAGTTGTTCAAAGGCCTCTTGGCTCTCAGGGGTCCACTCAAAATTTTTCACCTTCTTCAATGCTTGAAAGAAAGGCAAGCATTTGTCACCAGATTTGGAGATGAATCTTCCTAAAGCCGCTACTCGGCCTGTCAACTTCTGCACATCTCTTATAGAACGTGGCGGTTCCATGTCTAAGATCGCCTTGATCTTGTCAGGGTTGGCCTCTATGCCTCTCTTTGAAACCATCAGACCCAAAAATTTTCCTGATCCAACGCCAAAGGCACACTTGGCTGGATTCAACATCATTTTGTGGTGCCTCAGCACTTCGAATGCCTCTCTGAGGTGCTTAATGTGATCTGCCTTGAACAGGCTCTTGACTAGCATGTCATCAACATAGACCTCCATGGTTTTTCTAATCAGATGGGCGAATATCTTATTCACCAGTCGTTGGTAAGTAGCTCCTGCATTTTTTAGACCGAAAGCCATAACAAGATAGCAGAAAACACCAAAGCCAGTTATGAAAGATACCTTAGGGACGTCATCCTTGTGCATCTTAATCTGATTGTAGCCGCTGAACCCATCCATGAAGCTCAGCATCTCATGTCCAGTTGTGACATCTATTAACATGTCTATCCTTGGTAAAGGGAAGCAATACTTAGGGCATGCGTCATTCAAGTCGGTGAAGTCTATACACATCCTCAACTTACCGTTGGCTTTCTTGACCATCACAGGGTTAGCCAACCATTCTGGAAACTGAATCTCTTCAATAAACCCAGCTTCTAAGAGCTTTTCCACTTCTTGCTTTATGGCCTCTTGCCTTTCAGGTGCAAAGTTCCTCTTCTTCTGCTGTATTATCTTCCGATTAGGATCGACATTCAATCTGTGAGTTATGAGTTGGGGATCAATCCCTGGCATATCAGCTGCTGTCCAGGCAAACACATCATTATTCTCTTGCAAGAATGCTATCAACTTGCCCTTCAGGGGTTCCTTCAAAGATGCTCCTATATAAGTCACCTTCTCAGAGTCTCCTAGCTCCAGAGGAATAGGTATTAAGTCCTCTGCTGGCTTTCCTCGGTGTTCATCATCACCACGGACATCCATGTCTTCGATCGGAAGTACCTGCCCCCCGATTCCATCAGCCCTTAACGCGGATACATAACAACTTCTTGCCATCGTCTGATCACCCTTTTGTTCTCCAACGCCATTCCTGGTTGGAAACTTAATCTTCATGTGATATGTGGAGGCCACAGCCTTGAATGCAAGAAGTCCAGTCCTTCCTAGGATCGCGTTATAAGTCGAGGATGCCTTGATCACAAGGAAATTCAGCATCTGAGTAGCCTCTCTAGGTTCCTGTCCAATTGTCATGGGTAACTGAATAGTCCCTTCAACCTTGGACTCAACTCTATTAAATCCGTAGATTGGCATGTTGGTGGGGGTCAACTGAGAATCAGTGTACCCCATTTTCACAAACGCATCGTGAAAAAAGATATCAACAGAAGCTCCATTGTCTATCAAGACTCGTTTCACCTCCGAGTTTCCAATCACAGGAGTTATGACCAACGGGTCGTCATGGGGGAACTTTACCCCTTCGAGGTCTGAATCATCAAACCTAATAACTATTTCAGTCCTAGCACGTTTTGGGGCTTCTCCCACGATGTGCATTACTTCTCTGGCATACGCTTTTCGAGAGTTTCGAGTCGTGTCGGCCGCTGTCGGGCCTCCCCAAATCATATTAACAACTAGCCCTCGAGGCTGTGGGTTACGATCACGATCACGATCGTTATCTCTTCTGTCATTGTCTCTCCTGTCATAGTCCCTTCTTTGGGTTCCACGATCATCATTCTTTGTGAACCTGCTTAGCTTTCCTTTTCGGATCAGGAACTCAATCTCATCTTTCAACTGTCTACAATCATCTGTATCATGACCCACATCACGGTGGTACCTACAGTATTGATCCTTGTTTCTCTTCGTGGGATCACCCCTAAGTGGCTTCGGCCATCGGAAGTCTTTATCCTTTTCAATATCTAGCAAGATCTGACTCCTAGGTACGTTCAGTCTTGCATAATCAGAAAACCTCGGTCCCAAACCCTTCTTTGGTGGTGACTCGGAATCCTTGCTAGTCCGGGGATACTTGTCCCTAGCATCGTACTCTTGCTCTTGCTTTCATTTCTTCGAGTCATTAGAACCCTTACCATTGCCTCCTGCGGTTTCCTTCTTCATGCTATCCTCAGCCTTGATATATTTGTCGGCCCTTCGTTGGAGCTCGGCCATATTTTCAGGAGGATGTTTTGCCAAAGACCTTTTAAAGAAGAGATCAGTGGTTCCATGTTCCAAGGCTACCATGGCCACCTTTTTTTTCCAGATCAGTGATATTCAGCGTCTCCTTGGTGAATCGCTTGAGGTAATCCCTCAGATTCTCGTTCTTCCCCTGCACCACATACATAGGGGATGCAGAAATTTTTTCATGAACTCTCCCACTAATGAACTGGCTAACAAAGGCGACACTCAGCTCTTTGAATGAGCCAATTGAGTTTGCAGGTAAGCGGCTATACCACCTTTGAGCCATGCCAGACAGGGTTTGAGGGAACGCCCTACACTTTAAGGCGTGGCTCGGAGGCTGCAACAGCAGTGCATTTGAGAATGTCCTAACATGGTTTGCGGGGTCGCCCGTCCCATCATAGGCCTTAATCGTCGGCATCTTAAACTTCCTCGAGATGTGAGGATTCATTACCTCTTCAGTGAACGGAGGTGTGGGATCATCAGGATCCCAAAGTGGCATCAGATCCTTGGGGTTACTTTTGGGGATCTCCACCCTCGTCGATTTTTCAGTTGGGGCTTCAGCCCTTCGCTGTCTCCTTGAGGGCCTCTCCAGATTTATAATGGGAATCCTCCTTGTAACTGGAGGAGGTCGAATCAGACTTCGTCTTGATTGCTCTCTAGCAATATCATCCTTCAGCCTTTGGATCTCAGCCTCATGAGCCTTAATCCTTTCCTTAGCCGTTTGTGGAGGTCCATCATGGATTCTTTGGGACCTCCTTCGAGGTTCTCTACTTGCACGTCGCCTCCTCGGGGCTTCATCACGATCATCATCTTCATCCTCAGATGTTGAATCATCAGTATAGGGGCCAGAATAATCATCGTACTCTCGATCTCGGATCTGTAAGGCATGACCGCTCGGTCCAGGTTCCCTGTGTTGAGGGGGATAATTGGGCAGCCCATACATCGGGTTGGTGTTCAAAGGGAGATCCGTAGTGTGGATCTGTACCCCCGGGGGTAGCGTACAATCAACGCTATCAAGAGGAGAAACCACCATCTGAAGAGGGTTAGTTTCTTGGTTTTGAGGGATAGCCACAGGTAAAGTTCCCTCAACATGGGGAATCGTCCTTGAGGGTTGAGAGGTTAGAGGTTGAATGACCGTCCCTGTTGATGGGGGTAATTGTCCTTCTTCAGCGGTGATGAGCGGATCAGAGGTGGCAGGTGGAGCAGAGCTAAGGGGTATGGCCTCCGTCGATGTTGTTCTTCGTGTTGAACCATGGTTGATGTTGTCTTCCCACAGACGGCGCCAAATGTTGTGGAATAAAAACTAGGTTACAATTGGTAACTATGTAGGGTGGTTGAGCTTCGAGATTTAATGGATGTTCTTGTGTTCGTGGCTAAATCTGCCTTCACAAGATGCCTACGTACTTTGATGAATATCAAAGATCAAGCCAAAAACCGTAGTTCTGAGATGAGGGTCTGGCCCTTTAAATAGGCTGCAGGAGCCTTAGAATTATGGTAGGAGTCAGAGACTTGGTGGACAAGTCTTTGAGGAAGGTTCTAGATCTATTCCTTGTAGGAATCAGTTTCCATATTGAATTGGATGTCTTGGTGGCTAAGTCTGGTGGAGATAATATCTTTATCCAACTCTTATTGCTGAGCTGTTTATTTCCCCCAATATTAATTACGAAATTAATATTATAATTGGGGTTTTGGGTCGATCTGGTGGGCCCCACGTTTGGACCATTCTTGGTCTAATTAATGCCACATTAAATGTGTCTTTGGGGCTTATTTTCGGCCCATATCAACCATTAATTATATTATGTTATTATTTATTATAGGTGTATTTATTTTTCTTTATAATGAAGGATAAATAAGTAAATTCACTCAGTACCAAAAAACAGGTACCAAAACTTTCAATGTTTCGGCTTTTATATAATAGTACTAGCTTATAACCCGTGCGAAGCACGTGTTTCTTTTGATAGGTTATAAAATTTATTTAACATTATAATTATGTTTTTATATAATCCTTGTTTTTAATAATTTTTTAATTTTAATTTAATATAAATTTATATAATGATATGCATGGTTTGAAATTTATTTTGTAAAATTCTAAATTAAAAATGTCGTTGACGGGTTCTAACTTTGAATTTTTAGTAAATTAATTTAATCATATAATATATCTTATTATTAGATCTAACGATTATTATTTATTATTAAAAATAATGATTTGAATATATGGTGAGATATTTTTGGGTGTATATTAGTTATCGCAAGATTAATTTTAAATTAAAAAGTAACTTATTTTAATTACAAAAATTACTACTAAAATAATTACGGAAAGATATGGTGTGATATTTTGGATATATATTAATTATTGTAATATTAGTTTTAAATTAAATGGTAAAGTGTTTCAATTAGAAGTAAAATCTTTAGAAAAAATGGGTAATTGAGTTGTTGGAGCTGAAAAAAGAGTCCATGTAGAAGCTCAATATGGATAAAGAAAATTTAATCTGAATATAATTACGTTAACCTTAGTAATTAGCTTTTTAAGTTATTTTTATAATTTAATTATCTGTGCGCAGTGTTCGTGAAGGCAACGGAGGTTTTAAGTTTAGCTCTATTATTAATGGTGTAAATATAAAATACTATTGTGTCTTTAGGACTATAGCCAATAACAGATTAAAATTGATTTATTTTATATTTAAAATTAATTAAAAATTAAATTAATCAAACCGAAAACCAAAATAAATAGGATAACCAAACCGAAAACCAAAACTATTTGTATATTCAGAGATTGAGATTGTGTGTACTTCTTTGTGTTAGGAGTTCTACTTTAGGTTTTGTGTTATAAAATTGTTTTATTTTATATTTAAAATTAATTAAAAATTAAATTAACCAAACCGAAAACCAAAATAAATAGAATAACCAAACCGAAAACCAAAACTTTCAATGTTTCGGCTTTAATATAATAGTATAGATATACCAAATCGACAAACTTTCAATATTTAGTTTTAATATAATACTATAGATTGTAAGATTAGTTTTAAATAAAAAAAGGTAACATGTTTTAATTAGGAAGGAAATATTAATGATTGGAAGATATGATACGATTGATGTTTTTAGGTGTTTATAAAAGGTAATATGTTCAACTAAAAGTAAATGTGAAAAGGGTAATCGGCTAATTATCATTAATTATATTATATTATTATTTATTTTAATAATTTGAATAAGAGCAAACATAAGAAAGAGTCCAAGAAGAAGTTATATGCGGATGGAGGAATTTTAATCAAAATATAACTACGTTAATATTAGTAATTAGTTTTAATAATATTATTATTTATTTTATTTTATTTTAATTATTAGGATAACCAAACCGAAATCCAAACCGACCAAACTTTCAATCTTTCGGCTTTAATATATTAGTACTAGCTTATAACCCGTGCGAAGCACGGGTTTCTTTTTATAGGTTATATAATTTATTTAACATTATAATTATGTTTTTATATAATCCTTATTTTTAATAATTTTTTAATTTTAATTTAATATAAATTTATATAATGAAATGCATGGTTTAAATTTTATTTTGTAAAATTCTAAATTAAAAATGTCGTTGACGGGTTCGAACTTTGAATTTTTAGTAAATTAATTTAAACATATAATATATCTTATTATTAGATCTAACGATTGTTATTTATTAATAAAATTAATGATTTGTATATATGGTGAGATATTTTTGGGTGTATATTAGTGATCGCAAGATTAATTTTAAATTAAAAAGTACTCCATGTTTTAATTACAAGAATTACTACTAAAAATAATTACGGAAAGATATGGCGTGATATTTTGGATATGTATTAATTATTGTAATATTAGTTTTAAATTAAATGGTAAAGTGTTTTAATTAGAAGTAAAATCTTTAGAAAAAATGAATAATTGAGTTGTTGGAGCAGAAAAAAGAGTCCAAATAGAAGTGGATGAAGGAATTTTAATCAAAATATAATTACGTTAAAATTAGTAATTAGCTTTTTGAGTTGTTTTTGTAATTTAATTATTTATTTTAATAATTAGGATAACCAAACCGAAAACCAAAACTTATGATAACCAAACCGAAAACCAAAACTTTGAATGTTTCGGTATTAAAATTAAATGGTAAAGTTTTTTAATTAGAAGTAAAATCTTTAGAAAAAATGAATAATTGAGTTGTTGGAGCAGAAAAAAGAGTCCAAGTAGAAGTGGATGAAGGAATTTTAATCAGAATATAACTACGTTAACATTAGTAATTAGCTTTTTGAGTTGTTTTTGTAATTTAATTATTTATTTTAATAATTAGGATAACCAAACCGAAAACCAAAACTTAGGATAACCAAACCGAAAACCAAAACTTTCAATGTTTCGGCTTTAATATAATAGTATAATTATGTTTTTATATAATCCTTATTTTTAATAATTTTTTAATTTTAATTTAATATAAATTTATATAACCGCAAAATTTCGAATAATATTTTCTACTCGTTATTTAAATTTATTTAAGGACGATGCATTAATATATTTAATTAGCGTATTATTTTTGGTTAAATTTTAAAATTTTATATTCGTATGTAAATAAATGTTTATTTTATCTATTTATATATATATATATATATATATATTTATTTAGGTATTTATTAAAATTAGAAAATTTAGGGAATAGGATTTTAATTTTTGGGCGGATATTAATTTTTATCGCAGAATTTATTTTTAGATAGCGACATTTGGGTCTCGTTATAATTATCCAGCAGGAAAACAACGATATTAAAGTTTCGGTTTTAACTGTTCGAATCGTTAATTACGAAGGAGGAGACAGCAGATTCCATTTTTCGGAACACGACATTTCTTTCACCAGACACGACTCATTCTTTACAAAACACAAAATTATTCTGTACAAAACACGATATATTCTACCACAAAACACCACACTCTTTTTATAAAACCAAAATGTCTCAGTACTCTTTTTATTTTTCTAAACTTCACGTTTTGTCTGCCACAGTTGCTAAACACAGGATTAAAACAAGACGGGCCAAATACTGTAAAAACAAAACACAACACAAAAGACTAATCCTCTCTTTTTATTTCTCTGCACACCAGAAACACCAAAACCAGTTCACCACTCCTCTCTAAAACAAATACCCGACTATACTTTTCTTTTCTTCTTTCTCTCACGAATCAGAGTACTCGAACAGGTAGTCTACTTTTTCCTCCTCGTTTCTTTTCACCTCTTTTCGTTTTCTTCTTTTATTTTGTTGTCCGTTTATTTCATTTCGGTTCATCCCATTTCTCCATGGTTCGGTGTTGGTATTGTAATCGGAGTAAGGGGGGTATAGGAATCGGAAATGTCGATTAGAGGAAGGGAAGGAGACTGGATTGGTTGTGTTTGAAAGGCAGAGTGTATAAACTTGTAACACTATATCTAATGTAACTCAACTAAAGGAAAAGACACTTAACCAGAAGACAATCAAGAACAGGAAGTCACAAGAAATCAACACTAAATGAAGACAAGGTAATTGATACAATTAAACATGCTAACTATGATCAAGCCAAGAAGAAATCATTGAGAGAAGTTCAAGTCAAAGTTGTTCATGCCTCAGTGATTTGATAAATCAAGAATCAAGATCATAACTATTAGTATCAACAAGACCAATTGATTTCAAGTGAAGAAGAAGGAAAGCAAATATTGGAAAGCCAAGTTATTCAGTGAATATGGTAATTTATTCAAGAAGCAGAAACACTATCAAGACTAGTCACTTATGAACCAGACCAGTGCATCAAGTGTCAGGACATTGATAGCAAGTTTATGTCAGTAATAAAGAACCATGTTCAAGAGCTTGTTGAAGAATAAAGAAGACATGAAGATATCACAAGTTCAAGATGTGCATTGAAGTTTCAAGTTGAAGACCAGAATATTTTCTAAGTACTAAATGTTCTGGATGGCTAAGTAGAAATTCTCAAGTAGAAGTTCTACTTAGGAATTTCGAGATAGCCAAGTAGAAGTTCTACTTAGGAATTTCGAGATAGCCAAGTAGAAGTTCTACTTAGGAATTTCGAGATAGCCAAGTAGAAGTTCCACTTAGGAATTTCGAGATAGCCAAGTAGAAATTCTCAAGTAGAAGTTCTACTTAGGTGCAGCTTCAACATGACACATGGCATCTTCTGATTGGCAGATTTCCAAGCTTTCAAGTTAAGGCAAGATTTATGTGGACACCACTGGGCCACGTACATCTTAGCTGTTGAAGACTACAGGACATAGACTACATGTAGTATAAATAGAAGTACTTGTGTAATGTTTTATTAAGAATAGAGAGAGCAATATTTGAGAAAAACACAAGAGAAAGAGAGAGTGCATTCACAGAGCTTAGAATCCTTCACTTCTCTCTGAACTTCTGTTATACTTTGTAATGAATGTTGTAGCAACCCTTTCAAGTTATATATAAAGAAATATATTCCTTGAATCTGTGTGCTCATTTATTGCATCGTTTTTATTGCTTCTCATATTCGAAAAGTTGTATTCACCCCCCCTCTACAACACATTTGGACCTAACAATTGGTATCAAAGCTATATGTTTAACATACAAAACATAGATCCTTGTGTTGAGAAGAAGAATCGTGAGTTTTCATTTTTCAGATCTACTTTTCATTTTCTCGAAAAGTGTGTTTTAATTCGTTGGTAGTGAAAACTCATCTGAAAAATTATTTAAATACTCCAGGTGTGATTATTTAGCTTGGGTGTATTTTAATTAATTTTTGTGAATTTATCTGGGTTAGTTCATATTTGGTGTTCTTGAGTGTTCATCATCTGTTCTTATCAAAGAATACAACCCAACAACTTTTTGATCTCCTTTTCAATAGTAAAAGAATAAAAAGGTGGTTTTTGGACTTTTTGATTTACTTTATTCGGCCGAAAGTAAAAGACATACTCAGTACCTAGCAAGTGGGTTAGGTGGGTTTGGTGAGTAAAGCATCTAAAGTCAAAAGGTGTTAAAGTGATAATATTGTTTATTCAATATTTAAAGAAATCTGCAGAAAATTATTCTAAGGACAAAAGTTCTACATAGAATTTCTACTTGAGAATTTCTACATAGAATTTCGACTTGGCAATTTCGACTTGGTGATTTCGACTTGGCAATTTCGACTTGGCAATTTCGACTTGGCAATTTCGACTTGGCAATTTCGACTTGGCAATTTCGACTTGAACAAAATTTCGACTTAGAGAAATTTCGACTTAGGCTAAAGTTCTACATACATATTCTACATAGCCTAGTCTTGGGTACTTAGAAACTTTTAGTGACCAGAATTCAAATGGCTCCTAAAAATGCATTCAAGATCCCAATGTTCAACAGAGATCACTATGAAGAGTGGGTTTCCAGAATGAGACTATATCTAGAGACTGTTAACCCAGAATATCTTGAAGTCCTTGACAAGGGTAAATTTGTTCCAATGGTGGTTATTCCTTCACATACGGAAGGAGGGGTGGTTATAGCACCCCGGTCTGAGCCCAAAAAGGCAGCGGACTTTTCGGATGCTGATAAAGAGCAAATAGCTTTGGATACTGCCGTACGACAAACCTTGATGGAATCTCTTGAGCATGAAATGTTCAACATAGTCAAAGGTTTGACTACAGCGAAGAAGATTTGGGACAAGATAGAAGTTGTCATGGAAGGATCTGCAGAGGTCAGAAATAACAAGACACTCATACTCAAGATGGAGTATGACACCTTTAGAATACGGAAAGGAGAAGGCATTACAGAAGTCTATCTATGATTCAGTCAGTTGGTATTGGATTTGAATCTGAGAGGTGTGACTCTCCCCATGGTTGAAACAAATACGAGATATCTGAGGAACCAGCCAAAAAGCATTGAGCATAGGGTCTACGCAATCAGAGAAACCAGAGATTTGCATACAACTTCTCTGGAAGAATATTATGGAATATTAAAGACCTATGAGCTGGAAACTCTTCAAGATCAAGCATGGGACAATGATTCAAAGGGAAAAGAAAGTGCATCAGGATTAGTTGCTGATGAGGAAGAGTCTAAGAAGGCAATGGTTGCAGCAAAGCCTAAATCATCACTTGCACCACATCAATTTGATAATGATGACGAGTGCGCATCTGACAGTGATGATGACTACTACACCCAAGAAGAGCTGGACAACATGGACGATAGTGTCGTGGCATACATGGCAAGGAAGTTCAGCAACATGAGATTTAGAAAGAGCAACCGACCACAGAGAAAATCTTCATCTTATTATCGGGCTGCTAAGGGTGGTGGTAGTTCGTCAGGCTACAAAGGAAAAGGCAAGAATACCAGCTACAAATCTCCTTTGGATTTCAAAATGAAGTTCAAATGCTATAATTGTGGTGAAGCTGGACACTTTGCCTCGGACTGCAAAAAGCCTAAACAGACTTATCCAAAAGAAACATTTGAAGCTCTCAAAAGCAACTATGAAGCACTGTTGAAGGAAAGACATGGAAAACGAGCTTTATTGGTGACAGAAGGAAGAGCTTGGGATGATTAAGATGAGGAAGATGTTACTCATGTAGCGAACTTTGCGCTCATGGCTGAGACATCAGAGGAACCAGAGGTACCAGTTCTGACTCTTAAAGTAGAAATGTCTATTGATGATTATAAAGAACAGAACGGGGCTCTTAGTGAAGAGATCTATATGTTGTGCAAAAGCCTAGACTCTTCTCAAAAGGAACAGAAAACACTTGTTGCCAAATGCAGAATGCTTGAGGCAAAAGTGGAAGAGCTAGAGGCTGCTTGCACTGTAGATACTTCTCTAAGAGACTTTATTAAATCTCTGGAACACAAGCTCGTCCTTAAGGAAGAAGTAGAAGCATGTCTTAGGAACAATCTAGCTGAGTTAGAAACTAAATGCGAAGCATACAAACTACCTACTAGTAAAGTGTATGTAGATAATGACACATTTAAGAAAATAACTGGAGTAGGTATAGGACTTGATTATTCTGACCTTCCTAAGAAAGAAGGAAAGAGACCTATTGACCCTAGTTCCAGTGACCTTAAAAAGGAAACACCTAGTATTCTTAAATCGGCTGTCAAACCTATCTACAAACATCTTGTTCCTAGAATAGAAGAAGAAGAGACTGAATTGATAGCTAGATATGAGATTGAGATGGAAGATCGCCAGAAAGAACAACCTGTAACTCCTATTAAACAAGTGAAAATCAATTTCCCTAGAGATGAATCTAGACTGGGATTAGGAGCTAAGGCTGTTAAACAACAAGGAAAGAAAGAAAAAGGCATAAAAGAGGTTAAGGCTGAACGAATAAAGAAAGCATGTTATCATTGTAAATCTACTGAACATCTTTCTTATGCATGCAAAGCTAACATGAATGTTCCTGCTGCACATGCCATGCCTACCACACATACAATGAATAATCTGCATCAGAATCATGCACAGTGTGGTCAACCTAACTGTATGCCATGCACTTTTAATATCATGCAAACTTTTGTGCATTTAATGAATGCATCTAGCCAGTCATGCTCAAATACTGTTGCTAGTTCAAATATCAAGAAAAAGTATGGTAGAGCCAAGACTGTCAGTCCTCCTAAAGTTAGGAGTGACAAACCTTCTCCTAAGACTGACAAATCTGTCAAGTCTGAGAAAGGAAAGGAGATAGTCGAAAGCTTTAGTAATGTGAAGAAAAGTGCATCTCCTATTGTTAAATCTGTTGATTCTCGATCTTATCGAAAAGCCGGGCCCAATCAAAGTTGGGTTCCGAAGAATGTCTAATCAATCTGTCATTGCAGGGCATTAAGCAGAATAGAAATAAAGTTATATGGGTGCTAGACAGTGGAGCATCGAGGCATATGACTGGAAACAAGTCCCTGCTTACAGAGTTGGTTATGAAGGCTGGCCCTTATGTTACCTTTGGAGATGACAGCATAGGTGTGACAAAGGGATATGGCAAACTGAAAACTGGAAATGTCATCATTGAAGATATCTCCTATGTTGAGGGACTAAAGCACAATCTGTTGAGTATAAGTCAATTCTGTGACAAAGGTTACGAAATTGTCTTCAACAAGAAAGGTGTCTCAATCACTCACATCAAGGAAGGTTCACTAGCTTTGAGAGGAGTTCGAAAGGCAGATCTTTTTGTTGCAGATATGGATTCAGCAAATCAGAATGAGGTCACCTGTTTCTACAGCAAAGCCTCGGATGATGAAAGCTGGTTATGGCACAAAAAGCTATCTCACTTAAACTTCAAAACGATGAATGCTCTCGTGAGGCGAGAATTGGTGAGAGATCTACCTCAAATGGAGTTCGCTCCGAAAGGACTCTGTGAAGCTTGTGAAATGGGAAAGTCGAAGCGAGCATCGCATAAAAGCAAAGAAATTTCTAGTATTACTGAGCCTCTACAACTTCTTCATATGGATTTGTTTGGCCCAGTGAATGTCCTATCTTTGTCTAGGAAAAGATATGCTTTGGTAATCGTGGATGACTTCTCCAAGTATACATGGGTATTGTTCGCAATGACAAAAGACGAAGTACCTTTCTTAATCATTGATCACATCACTCAAATTGAGAATGTTTCAACACTTACTGTGAAGACGATTAGATCAGACAATGGCACTGAATTCAAAAACGCAGTGCTAAATGACTTCTGTGTATCTAAGGGAATACGTCGTCAGTATTCAGCCCCGAGAACTCCACAGCAAAATGTAGTAGTTGAAAGGAAGAATAGAACTCTGGTTGAAGCAGCAAGAACTTTGTTGTATGATTCAAAACTTCCTTTGTATTTCTGGGCCGAAGCAGTGAGTACCGCTTGTTACACTCAAAATAGAACCTTGATCATAAAAGATAAAGAAAAGACACCATGTGAGCTAATGAACAACAGAAGACCAACAATCAAATACTTTCATGTCTTCGGAGCAAAATGCTATGTGCTTATAGATGATGAAAATCTAGGCAAGTTTGCAGCAAAAGCTCGTGAAGGAATCTTTGTTGGTTACTCTACAGACGTGGTGGCAGCTTATAGAGTGTTCTTGGTGAATGATCGAAAAGTGACTGAAAGTTACAACGTCAGATTCGACGATACCAAACTCCCATCAATTTCAAGAGATTCTAGTGAACCTGAGTCCCTAAAATTTCAGAATCTGGACTTAGAAGATCTTGAAGATGAACCTGAGTTGGTTGTTCCATTAAATGTTCCAAGTGTACGTGAAGAACCTGAGTCTAGTGAACAAGCTAATTCTACAAGATCAGGAGAGACTTCTTCAGTACCAACCGGCAACAACTCAGGGGGAGTAAATAGCAGCTCAAGGACTACTGTTCAAGGCTCGAGTCGAGTTGACTCTAGTTCTGTAGGAGCTGGCACTAACTCAGGGGGAGTTAGTGAAAATAATCAAAGTAGTCAGCACCCCAACTCAGAAAGTCAAGCTGAATCATCAAGACAATTTCCAGGTGAACGAGTATGGAATAGAGACCATCCGTTTGAGTTAATTATTGGTGATCCAGATGCTAGTGTGACTACTAGAAGAACTGCAAGAGCTAACATGGCTAATATCTCCTTATATTCTGGGTTCTTATCCAAGCTTGAACCTAAAGAAATAGAAGAGGCTCTTGGCGATGCTGATTGGGTGATTGCAATGCAAGAGGAACTCAATCAGTTTGAAAGGCAGAAAGTTTGGAAACTGGTACCCCGACCAAAGAACAAATCCGTAATTGGAGCTAGGTGGGTATTCAGAAATAAACTGGATGAAAACGGACTTGTAACACGAAACAAGGCTCGTTTGGTTGCAAAAGGTTATTCTCAGCGAGAAGGAATTGACTATGATGAAACCTATGCACCGGTTGCAAGACTTGAGGCAGTCAGGATGTTCTTGGCATTTGCAGCACATAAGAACTTCAAGGTATTCCAGATGGACGTGAAAAGTGCCTTCCTGAACAGAGAGTTAGAAGAAGAAGTGTATCTGGAACAGCCGCCCGGCTTCGTTGATCCAGAACATGCAGATTTTGTGTATCTACTCTTCAAATCTGTCTATGGCCTCAGGCAATCCCCAAGGCGATGGAATGAAACCCTATCTCTATTCTTAATTGAAAATGGTTTTGTTAGGGGAGTAATTGATAAAACATTGTTCTATAAAGTTGTGAGAAATGACTTAATACTTGTTCAAGTATATGTGGACGATATTATTGTTGGGTCATCAAATGAGCGCTTGTGCGAGAAATTTGCCAAGCTAATGCAGGAAAAATATGAGATGAGCATGATGGGAGAGCTGTCCTTCTTCCTTGGATTACAGATCAGTCAGAGAAAAGATGGTATCTTTATCTGTCAATCCAAGTACGTCAGAGATTTACTCAAGAAGTATAATCTAGAAGATGCATCAGCAGCTAAGACTCCCATGGCAACAGCCACGAAGCTTGATGAAGACAAATCAGGTAAATCAGTTGACATCACAAGCTATCGAGGTATGATTGGATCACTCCTCTATTTAACTGCAAGTAGACCAGATATAATGTTCGCAACTTGTTTATGTGCAAGGTTCCAAGCGGATCCTAGAGAATCACATCTCGTAGCCGTCAAAAGAATTTTTAGGTATCTCAAGGGCACACCAAATCTAGGGATTTGGTACCCAAAAGATACAGGTTTTAATCTTATTGGCTATTCGGATTCAGACTATGCAGGTTGCAGGATTGATAGGAAAAGCACATCTGGTGCTTGCCAATTTCTTGGCAGAAGATTGGTGTCCTGGCAAAGTAAAAAGCAACATACAGTATCTACTTCTACTGCTGAAGCTGAGTACATTGCTGCTGGAAGCTGTGTAGCTCAAATACTGTGGATGAGGAACCAATTGAAGGATTATGGCATGGAGCACAAGAAAATTCCAATCATGTGTGACAACACAAGTGCCATTGCCATAACCAACAATCCTGTAGATCACTCAAGAACAAAGCACATCGACATAAGGTATCACTTCATAAGAGAACATGTCGAGGAGGGGACTGTGGAGCTACATTTTGTGCCCACAATGCAACAAATTGCAGATATATTCACCAAACCTCTTGATGAAGTAACATTCAATAGGTTGGTTGGTGAATTGGGAATGCTTAACACAAGTTAGTAAAGCCTTCTATCTGTAAAATCCATGTTTATGTTTATATGTGCAAGCTACTCAATCATTATGTACTTAGACTTTAATATGCCTAATTAATGATTGTTATAGGTTGCATATAGTGTGTTTTTGCATGAATTCATTGTGGTTTAAGTGTCTTTTATAGCACAAATCTTTGAATTTATGCTTGTTAGATTGCATGATCATAGGGGGAGTTAAATTCATAATATTCTAAATATTACATGATTTTTAGATGAATTTACCTATGATTTTCATGTAATTAAAGGCCTTAGAATTATCAAGGAATGTTTTAATTATGTCATATATTAAAAATCCTTGAATTGATATTTATATTTATTTGGCAATTTAATTGTTGAAAAATCTAAGTATCTTCAAAATTTCGAGTTAGTCTCTATCTCGAAACTCATGTAGAAATTCGACTTGAATTTCGACTTGAGCTTCCAGGGTGAAGTTTTGAAAATTCTAAGTCTGGGAAGAATTTCGAGTTAGTACCTATCTCAGGACACATCCAGAAACAATTCTTCCATGTGGAATGGAATTACTTTTTCGAGGCCATCACAAGATGTTTTCGGGCACGAGAAAAAGATTTCCATCAAATTTCCATTCCCATACAAACCTTTGGAATAGCCCTAGCACGAGAACTGGACATAAATTATGGACGCATAGTTCTCGGTGAGATAGTGGCTTCAATGGGATCTCCTGCAAGCAGAGACCTCTCCACAACTGACGTTGTCTGCTGGTTTCCTCGATTCCTACAATTGCTCATTAATGATCTAATACCGAAGGAAGCTCTTGAGGTTAGACAGAGATTTGCCAGAAGCCCAACATCTCAACCGCTAGGGATGGGCACTAAGTCACTGTCCACAATTAACAATCAGGATAAACATCACGGGAAACCAATGTCAATTCCTGATACCATACAGACGTGGCTTACATATGATGCAGGGGTTACCAATTTGGAAGCATCATCGCAAGTTTCATCACATGCTCAGAATCCTTCTGCTCATGCTGAGGCATTTGAAGGGATTCCTGATGAGGGAAGCGATGACGAACAAGGTAATGAATCAGGTAATCTCTCTCTGCATACTACTCACTCCTCTTCCTACATATCTGATTCCGAGACCCAAGATTCTGCTAGCCCGCAGGATCTATCCCAGGGTGAGAGCCATATTTCTGACTCTGAGTCTGACACACATTCATATTCTCTTTCACCCCTGATAACGGAAGTTAGAAAGCCTTCACATCTAGATGTAGGAAATGATGAGGAGAGTGACCCCGAAGAGCAGCCTCTTATTCGCAAGAAAGCCAAATTTTCTCATGCTGCTACTTCAAAACCTCAGTCAAACCCTAGCGTGTCACACACAACCACTCCACCTCACGAGAGTGGTTCACCCCATGAACAATCTGCACATAGGGATTTTGATTTTGGTGAGGATGATGTACCCCTTAAAGATACTGTTGCTTCAAGGGGTCATGAAGTTTTAAGAACTTCAGCCGTACCTTCACCGGTACGTACTGATGCTGCAAAGAGGATCGGTTCTGATGTTGTACAAGAACACTTTGCAGCCTCTCAGCCTGAGATTCCAACTCAGGAACAAACAGTAATTGATCCCATAACTGTCAACAACATTTCTTATCAAATGTCTGCAGGTACAGCTTCATTATTTGGATCAATCATTGAAGACATATACGAGCGTGAGACAGGGAGTGTGTGTGAGAGGTTAGGGAGAGAGGGACCTTCATTTTTAAGGCCCGAAACCGAGCGTCAAATACTAACAGAATGAGTATTAGAGCGAGGTCACCCAAACCAAACACCGTCCCTTAACATTGAAAATCAGGAAACGCGTATGACTTCAATGGAGAATAAAATGGAGCAGTTCGGGCAGTCGATGGGGCAGTTGGGGATTAATGTTGGAAACAATCAACGGGCTCTAGACGACTACGCAGCAAGAATGTCAAGTCAAGCTGATGCTTTTAAAACTTTGACAAATCAGGTCAATGACTTGGGCCATGCTGGTGGTGTCTAAGGAAACACTCTCAATGAGAGGATGGGGGCAATGGAGTCTACAATGCATGCTATGGCTGTGGAGATCAGTAGATTGATGTTCGCATTCAGAAGTTTTGTGCCCCCTGAGTGTTTCGAGTCCCAGCAACCTCCCCCCGATAGTGGTGCAGGTGGAGCAGGTGGTGCTAGTGGAGCGGGAGCCTCTGGTTCTGGTTTTGGAGGTTCTTATGCAGCTGGTGGATCTGCACACCAAGGTGGAGCTCAGGATAACTCACCTAAGGGGGAGAGTGGAATGGAGACGAGACAGCAGGCAGTTTACATCGAAGAAATTGAAGAACCCGCTGATCTTGTCAAGGAGACAGAAATTGAGCCTGCTGTTGTTAAAGAGGCTCTGAGGACAGAAATTGAGCCTGCTGTTGCTGAAGAGGCTCTGAGGAGGAGAAAGGGTAAGGCAATAATGGTTGAAGAAGATGAACCAGTTATTGACCTGAGTCATCAGGAAATAGTACAGGAGGTACTAGACTCAGATTCTGATATGGAAGACGTACCTTTCGCACATGCTGTAAAACGATCTTTGAAGGAACAAGGTGGAGGTGCTGGTATGTCTTTCGGAATGCCTGAAGAAGATCCTGTTGATGAAGAAACCCTGCAGTCTCAACAGTTAGCCTTGGAACAAGCTCAGTTCCATAAAATAAAGATGTTACAAGATCGTGCTGCGTTCCTAGAAAAGAAAGGGGAGCTACAAGGGAAGCAGTATGATCATGAGCTTGCAAGGCTAGCTGATCCTCAAGTTGATATGGACAAGCGAAGGATAGGGCAGAAATGGGATGAAGCAAGGAAGATATTGATGAGACCCTGTACGAAAGGAGTTCATAATAACGAGGCAGATGACCTGTTCTACAACCTGAATTTGCAGAATCCAATGACTTCGGACTACATCAGTGCATTGAAGAGATTAATTTCTAAAGTCAGGGTTGGATACAATGCTACGCTCAAGGAATGGCAGGTTATTTTGTCTTTGGTAGAAGGTGTCCCAACATCTTTCTTATATGTGGATGACCATTTCATAACGAGAAGATCTGCGTCAGAGTTGTACTTGCTAGCAACTAAAATTCAATACTCTCAATCTCAAGAGCTAAGCATTCTGTATAGGGATCAGTTAATGCAGCTAGCAGAGGACAATGGACCAGAAATCTCAGTACATCCTAATGTTGTCCGTATGGTGGTTCAAGGAAAGATGAAGAGGGTGAGCATGGAGGAAAAGGACTTAATGGAACTTTCAGTGGAATCTCTTAAAGCTGTATGTAGACAAATGATGGGTAAGGGATTCGCCTCTGAGCTTAAAGATAAATCCGTGAGGATCATTGAAAGAGTCATATTCTTGAAGAGCAATGAGGTGTGGAAGTGTGATGTCATTGCTCCAAACCCTCTCGACAACGTGAAGATTGAGCCGGAGCTGATAGAAAAGAAATGGAATATTCTTCAAGCAATGAAGAATGTAGATGAAGCTTTGACTCTTCCTTCTGGAGAACTGGAACAAGGAGAAATAAGGGAGGCAGTTGGCGTTCCAGGGAAAGATAGTGTATACTGGATACACTCTTATGCTGATGATACAGCTGATGCCTTAGCATACATAGATGCAGACCAGAAACAAACACTCTTGCATATGAGTAGACAATGGCTGCTACAGACTCAAGATGCTGCATTTCTAGAGAAAGTGTTATATGTGTTCAAATGGGGCGAAGTGGAAGACAAGTTTGTTGAAGAAAAGCAGAGACTCATGAGTTACCTGTCTGAAGTAATTGTGGAGAAGAAACGAATGGAGCGAGATGCGGCTAGTGTCTATAATACTGACCGTGTCAAGGGCTACCCCAAGATGATATATCGTTATCTCAAAGCCACTAAATCTCATTGGAAACCTCAGCTCATAATGAAGAACTTTGAGGAAATTCCAAAGATCAGGACTACTCAGGAGGTTGATAAACTCAGAAGGCTTTTCAAACATCCTAACCCAGAGCCCAGGAACCCTCTAGAAATGGAAGCTGTAAGTCTGTTGAATGCTAGGTGGAAGCAGCTTCACGATCCAGTGTACAAGAAAGAACAGCAGCAGAAGGAGAAGCGCAAAAGGCAGAAAGAAGAGAGAGACCAAGCTGCTGAAGCTAGAAAGAGGAAACGGAATTAGGGTTAAAGGTCAGAGTGGTGTGAACTTGAAGTTGGAAAAACTTCATGTCTTTCGGTTGCTTTAACTCACTTGAGGAAATTCACCTTAGAGTGAATCCAATAAGGTGATATAAGTTTGACTAGAAGGTATGAAATAATCCAGGTGATAGGAATCATTCAAATGATCTTTAATTCGAGGTTCGAATTCTGTTTCTAGTTTTTAAGTTCTTTGCATTGTTTTCAAGTACTTTTCAATTGTATATTATTCAAGACTGTAATGTTAATTATCTTTTCTCGTCTCATTGTTTAGTTGAGTTATCCTTCATTAATTTGAATGTCATTGTTAGACAATCAAATTGGGGGAGATTGAAAGGCAGAGTGTATAAACTTGTAACACTATATCTAATGTAACTCAACTAAAGGAAAAGACACTTAACCAGAAGACAATCAAGAACAGGAAGTCACAAGAAATCAACACTAAATGAAGACAAGGTAATTGATACAATTAAACATGCTAACTATGATCAAGCCAAGAAGAAATCATTGAGAGAAGTTCAAGTCAAAGTTGTTCATGCCTCAGTGATTTGATAAATCAAGAATCAAGATCATAACTATTAGTATCAACAAGACCAATTGATTTCAAGTGAAGAAGAAGGAAAGCAAATATTGGAAAGCCAAGTTATTCAGTGAATATGGTAATTTATTCAAGAAGCAGAAACACTATCAAGACTAGTCACTTATGAACCAGACCAGTGCATCAAGTGTTAGGACATTGATAGCAAGTTTATGTCAGTAATAAAGAACCATGTTCAAGAGCTTGTTGAAGAATAAAGAAGACATGAAGATATCACAAGTTCAAGATGTGCATTGAAGTTTCAAGTTGAAGACCAGAATATTTTCTAAGTACTAAATGTTCTGGATGGCTAAGTAGAAATTCTCAAGTAGAAGTTCTACTTAGGAATTTCGAGATAGCCAAGTAGAAGTTCTACTTAGGAATTTCGAGAATTTCGAGATAGCCAAGTAGAAGTTCTACTTAGGAATTTCGAGATAGCCAAGTAGAAGTTCCACTTAGGAATTTCGAGATAGCCAAGTAGAAATTCTCAAGTAGAAGTTCTACTTAGGTGCAGCTTCAACATGACACATGGCATCTTCTGATTGGCAGATTTCCAAGCTTTCAAGTTAAGGCAAGATTTATGTGGACACCACTGGGCCACGTACATCTTAGCTGTTGAAGACTACAGGACATAGACTACATGTAGTATAAATAGAAGTACTTGTGTAATGTTTTATTAAGAATAGAGAGAGCAATATTTGAGAAAAACACAAGAGAAAGAGAGAGTGCATTCACAGAGCTTAGAATCCTTCACTTCTCTCTGAACTTCTGTTATACTTTGTAATGAATGTTGTAGCAACCCTTTCAAGTTATATATAAAGAAATATATTCCTTGAATCTGTGTGCTCATTTATTGCATCGTTTTTATTGCTTCTCATATTCGAAAAGTTGTATTCACCCCCCCTCTACAACACATTTGGACCTAAAAGTGTTGAATTGGAAAAGGGTAGAGATTATCAAGGGAGAGTGTGGGTGAGTGTCCATCGGTGTGTGCGTGTATTTCGAAGTGGGGGTTTTGGTGCCGAGTGTGTGATGCTGTGTGAGATTATGTGTGTAAGTTTTTTTGTTAATGGGGGAGGATTGTTTTTTTGGTGGGCTGGGAGTGTGTGGCCGGAGGTATAATGGAGGAGGAACAATTGTGGGTTGTGTTCGGTTGAGTTTGAAGAGGGGGATGAGTAGTATTGATGTTGCTGTGTATTGTTCTTGTATGGGTGTGAGTGTGTTGTCACAGTAGAGTGAATGAGAGGGGTATGTGGTGTTAATGTCGAAGAGAGGAAGGAGTAAGGTCCGGGAGGAGAGGTGCGAGGGGTAGCAGGAGAAGCCGTTTGCTGTTTGTGTAGAGTCGTGAGTCTTGGTGGTACTAAGAAGGTGAGAGATGTGGTGGGTGTGTTGGTGTCGAGTAGCCGAGAGGGACGTTAACGGGGAGAGGTCGAGGTCCTAGTCGTGTGGTTGAACCGGTGTGATAAGGAGGTTGGCTGTTGTGGGTTGTTTTGGTGAAGGGAGGCAGAGAGAGCGATGAGAGTGCAGTGAGGAGTGTGTGTGAGGTTTCGTGAGTTTGGTTGTGTTGTAATGAAGGAGTAAGAACGAGAGGGAGAGTGATGTTGAGGCGAGAGAGACAGTGAGATGAGAGATTTTGTGGTATTGTCGTTGTTGTTGGGTATTGTAAATTGATAGAGAGGAGTAGAGAGTTGAGAAATTGTAAGAGAGACTGTCCCGGGAGAGACTGTCGAGAGCGAGACAGGGGTATGAGTGGGACCCACGGTGGGGTCCACGTCGTTTTTTTTTCTGCTTGAATAAAATGTTAACGTACCAATAAAATTTATGACTGTAGTTTTAATCGGGATTTATAAAATGGGTTTAGTCTGATTAAAATGGGAATATGGAGTGATTAAAATAGTTGTTAATAATTAATTTATTAAAAATGGTAATTTATTTATTTAGTGGAATATTAAAAATGGTTTAATTAAATAAGTTATTTATTAATCAGGAATATTTGTGATTTATTGGGCATAATTTTAGAGATTTAATAATTAGTTGATAAAATGGAGTTAAATAAGGTTTATTTTGGATTGATGTTGATAAATATTTTTCAGATTATTTTGGTGGGTTAAATCGGAATAAGATACATTTATTTACGAGATCAAAAACGAAAGAGAAATTAACTAACGACATGGAATAAAATTAGGGTTTTCTGTTAATGGATGTTCGATCCTTTCCTAAAAATAGAAATATTATTAATTACGGATTAAATTGAATAAAAATGGATTGTCGGATTATTTTGAGAATAATTAGAAAGTTCAATTATTTACGAGACGTAAGACACGGAGTATCGTCGGAGCCGTATTTCTTATTAAGTCGAATTTACGATGATTATTACGGGTTTATTTTGTGGATCGAAGAGAGACGTGTTTGTCCGGGGTTTATTATCCGTTAATTATCGAGCAGATTTTCGAGAGTTATGTT
Organism: Saposhnikovia divaricata; assembly: GCA_036435485.1. Lineage (NCBI taxonomy): Eukaryota > Viridiplantae > Streptophyta > Magnoliopsida > Apiales > Apiaceae > Saposhnikovia > Saposhnikovia divaricata. Next base: position 215,804,875 of record CM071599.1, read on the forward strand.
ATTATTATATTTAATTATCATTATCGGCTGAGAAGTATTTTATTTTGACGATTCGCTCACGTATTTTCTGGTTGACATTGGTAGTGCCTAATTCTCGAGCCGTAGACCGAAGTCTAGCCCACGGGTAGAGTATAATTTTATCTGCATTTTTCTGCACTTCGAGATCGAGGCAAGTTCCTTCTGACCCTCACTCCTTTTGAAAAAATTTCGAGATATGCTGAGATATTATGATATTGAATTATCTGTTTAAATTGCTAGTTCGTGATAAAATATTCTGTTATCAAGTATTTATTTAGAAAATTATAGAAATGCTCTCTAAAATTTATAGAACGTAATTTGATTGAATTCCAGGGCACCTTATTGTTCGAGATGACCCTTAAATATTATTCAGTTATAATTACACTCATATATCGAGGTAGTTAAATCTTTATTGACTTCAAATGGATTTATTGTTCATATCCGTTAAACTTTATTTCGATAATTAAATTTGATTCATTGTTCGAATCAAAGTAGATTACGCTGAATAGTGAAGAGATGTAGGGTATATCATCAGAAGTCCCTCTAAATTACCTACTCCAACGTATTTAGAAGTTTCATTCCGTATCAGGTCGTTCTTATTATTTCAAGACGACTCCACAAGATTTATTCTGATCCGCAAACCTCTCTTGTTCAAGGTTGCTACTTTATTGTCTTGAATTGACATATTGTTTGTGTCAATAAAATAAATTAATTCCTTTTAAGATTATTGTGACGGCCTATTGTCCAGGTCGGTTTTGTTCAAAGTGTAGACTGGCGATCGGCCAGAAGTGAATATGAATTCAAATCAATCAATTTTATTCGGAGGAATAATCGTATAATCCACTGGTCAACATGGGAGATGGCCCATGGGTTTCTTTCAGATCAACACGGGAAAATAAACTCGTGGTATCGAAAGAGAATGTTTATATTTTGGCACAAATGTTGCCAGGTTGACTTTTCAACCACCTTTACGCTAGCAGAATGATATTGTGATACTTGCGACATAGTAGTGATCGTGCTATGGGGTATCACGGGTGTGCGGTACTTGCGACACAGCGGTTGATCGCGCTGTGGGGTATCGTAGAGGCGGAAGACCAGTATCTCCAGCTTTTCATTTTCAACTTCATTGTTCTGAGATAGATTGTTTTTGTCTATCAGTAAGTGTTATCATTATCAAGACACATTGCCTGCAAAATGAGAATCTTTCTTGATCAAAGTTGATTTCCTTCCATTTTCCATTGTTAGTGAGAGAGCGAGTCAGTGGACTTGCTGAGCACCTAGTTGCTCACTCTTGTTGTTAATATTGTTTTTCAGTAAAGTTGGAAAAAGGCGAGACCTCTCGTTTCAAGGGGAAGGAGATAATGCACCAGAGCACGAAGTCAAACTAGTATGCTTTCCTCTAAGGCGACGACCCTGTTGAAGACTGCCTTTGTTTGGCGTATCTATCGATATTTTGTATAATTATTATTATGTTGCACTATTCAGAGATTTGTCGATGCTTGGACTTGTGGGATGGAACCGCGGTTGTACGGTAAAGCCTTTATGACAATTATGTATTGTAATGTTTCTTGGATTAAGACAGGTATTGACGGAGTGGCGACCAAAGTCCACGGATGGTGAATTTTGGGGGCGTCACAGCTTGGTATCAGAGCGTTAGTTATATTTTTAGGAATCGTACGAGCCTAGAATTATAACGTGACGTGAGAATTTAGAGATATAGTACAACGATAGCACTAAGTGCCCTACACCATTATATTTATACCTTTATCTAATCGATTTGGAACCTGGTTATAACTGAGACTTTTTGTACCTTTTGTAGATGTCGACATCCGGACTAGCTGACATTCGTTCCACCCGAGATAGATCCCCTACACCTTACCCGCACGGGTTACGAGATTCCAGTTCGGGTTCAGACAGTGATCCATCAGAGGAGTACATGCCGCTTGATAGCGTTTCGGAGGACTCTTCGGTTCAGATTCTTACACCTTCTCCTCCGCATGTGATAGATCTAGCAGATTCCCCAGACCAGATCATAGAGGTAGTCGATTCACCTATTCCGGTGACGGTTGTAGAGACTCCTACTCTTGTTACTGAGCAGCCTGCTCGGACTCCAGCTCCTGAGGCGTACAGGCATGAGACACCCGAGCCGTTTATATCCGAGCCGATTGTGGAGGGCCAGTTTTCGCCCATTCGCATCGGAGTAGCAGTTCCTACTTCTTCTATGCCAGTCTATGTGATGACTTCAGTAGCTCCTACCATACCCGACTACATGCTTCCATCAGACGGAGATGCTCCAGCTTGTGACACGGCTCCACCTGCACCTACCATTCATATCCCGGCTCCAGGGGTGATGATACCTTCTGCTCCAGCTTTTCCAGCTCAGCCTGCCGGTATGCCTACACAGCCTATAGTAGGTAGAGAGCCAGTGCCCTGGATTGTTCATGATCACCTTTACCAGCAGTTTCGCTGGGTTTGGGCGCGCTACGAGGAGATTTTTGCTACGAGGGATGCCATTCTGCGATTATTGTCAGTGGATCCTATTACAGTTCACGGAGGTGGTAGCCTACTTGTGAGGGATGTATCCATGGAGATCGTACATCAGATCTCTATCTCTATCTTGACAGGGCTGCAGACTGATATCACAGCCTTACCATCTTCCAGCACCGGAGTTGTGGACCGTAGCACTATTGCCGACATGATCACTAGAGCAGTTGAGGAGTTCCACAGGCGTGTCATGGAGATGTTCGGTCATTGAGATCACTACCAATGTTGTAGCTTGGGTTTTCCACTATGTTTGGGGGATAGATTTCTGTTAGGGTGCTTATGTTTGTATCTAGTTGTCATGGATAGATCTGCACCCTGTTGATTTAGTAGTTGGATGTATTAGTTGACTAGAGGACTTTGATTGTAGTCTTTGATTTTACCTGTTGTACCAGTTGAAATTATATGTTAATATTCGTACTTTTACGTTTTTATCCGTTTCAGATTTATTATTACTGTTGCGCTCTATTAGTAGCACCTCTGTTTAAAAAAAATGATGATCTGTTTAAAAAAAATCGCATAAGATAAATTTTCCGTAATTCCAGAAATCGACATATAACCTTGAGGATTTACAACACCAGCATTGATACTCTGATCTGTATATATATCTCACTCTGTTTAACCAGACTCTATATTTTAATCTTAATAGAAAAAGATGCCAAGAAGAGGTAGACCCCGCAAGAACCAAGAGGTACCCCCAGCAGAGGACCAGCATGAAGTTGATCCTCCACCAGAAACCGAAACAGAACCTGAACCAGGGCGAGTACCCGCAGCGCAACCCAATCCAAATGAACCTATGAATTTACTTGTGGAATTCTTGAGGCAATATACACAGAACCCTCCACCAAGGCAAAGAACACCCCAAATCAGAGTTGATCAACCCCCTGCACCACCAACTAATAATGCAGTTACTTTTAAATCCTTCAAATCCTTAAACCCCCCTGAGTTCAAAGGTACCACTGATCCGATTGAAGCAAGGATCTGGTTGCGAGAGATAGAAAAGACCTTTGAGATTGTAGGAGTGGAGGAAGAAAAGAAAACCATCTTTGCAGCTTTCATGCTAAAGGGAGAAGCGAGTTATTGGTGGGAGTCAAAAAGAGCCATAGAAGGGAACGCAGTCATACCTTGGGCTAGGTTCACCCAACTATTTTTGGAAAAATAATTTCCTAAATATTTGGAAACCCAGATGGAAATCAAATTTTTGGAACTGAAACAAGGCAATATGACTGTGGCTGAGTATGAAGCCAAATTTTCGGAACTCTCAAGATTCGTTCCTTACCATGTGGACACCGAAGAAAAGAGGGCTAAACGTTTCCAGCTAGGGCTGAAACCGTGGATCCAGAATCGAGTTGCGGTACTAGAAATCATCGACTATGCGACTTTGGTTCAGAAAGCATCCATTGTTGAAAGTGGTTCTGAATTGTACTCGAAGGATAAGGATATCAAGAAGAGAAAGTTTCAGAATCATGGATCTAGTTTTGAGAGAAAGCCTGATGATCGAAATGCAAAGAAACCGTTTGTGAGACGGGAAGAGAGAAGCAATGCCGTAAGGAGATTTGGGAACCAGGACACTAGGGGGAACAACCAGAAGTTCAGACCCCCTCAGACAGCAAACTTACTCCAAGGAAGGCCGCCATTACCAGAATGCGGCACTTGTGGAAGGAAGCACCCAGGACCGTGTAACCTTGCCAGCATTGTGTGCTACACTTGTGGACAGAAAGTCCATTATTCTTCCAACTGCAAGGAGAGGGAGAAGGCAACTACTTGTTTCAAATGCGGGAAGAAGGGACACATAGCACGAGATTGCAGGCCACCACCAAAGGAGACCACTGTACCTAGATTGATGGCACCTCCTAGCAACAAGCCAACTGCCCGTACTTTCAACATGACAGTGAAGGATGCTATTGTCGATAACGATGTGATTGCAGGTACGCTTTTGTTAAATTCTGTAGATGCATGTGTTTTAATTGATTCGGGAGCAACAAGATCTTTCATATCGGAGAGTTTTATGAACAAGCTAAATATTCAGTCTGTACCGTTAGGAGAGACCTTGATTATAGAAGTAGCAAATCAGGAAAAAGTTCCTGTAGATCAGATATGCCCAGATTGCGGAATCGAAATTCAAGGACGACGCTTCGATGCAAATCTTCTTTCCTTTAACCTAAGGGAGTTTGATATAATTCTTGGAATAGATTGGTTAGCACGATACGATGTGCAAATCAACTGTCGGCGTAAGTGGGTTAGTTTAAAGGCATCGGACGGCAAAAGAATACATTTTCGCAGAAGGAAAACCGACCCGTAATTTTCTGACTATGATCCAAGCAAAGAAGCTACTAAGGCAAGGATGTCAGGCATACTTAGCTCATGTGATTGATAACGAGAAGCAAGCCCCTACTATTGACGAAATTCCTGTAGTGAATCAATTTGAAGATGTCTTTCCTGAAGAATTACCAGGATTACCTCCTGACCGAGAAATAGAATTCACTATTGATCTTGCCCCTGGAACTGCACCGATTTCAAAGGCACCATACCGTATGGCCCCAATCGAGATGAAGGAGTTGGCCACACAACTGCAGGAACTATTAGACAAAGGCGTAATTCGACCCAGCATGTCCCCTTGGGGAGCTCCAGTGTTATTTGTGAAGAAGAAAGACGGATCTATGAGATTGTGCATAGATTATCGAGAACTAAACAAGATGACGATCAAGAATAGATACCCCTTGCCACAAATTGATGATTTGTTCGATCAGCTTAAGGGAGCAGCTTATTTTTCTAAGATTGATCTTAGATCGGGTTATCACCAGTTGATGATCAAACCTGAAGATGTACCAAAAACGGCCTTTAGGACTCGCTATGGACATTACGAATTTCTAGTGATGCCATTTGGATTGACGAATGCTCCAGCTGCTTTCATGGATTTGATGAATCGCGTATTCAAGAAATATTTGGACAAGTCCGTGATTGTATTTATTGATGACATTTTGATTTACTCTAAGAATCAAGAAGAACACGCAGAGCACCTCCGAATAGTGTTGGAAACTTTACGCAAGGAAAGGTTATATGCAAAATTCTCTAAGTGCGAATTTTGGTTAAGTTCAGTGCAATTCCTAGGACACATTGTGAGCAGTGAAGGAATTTCGGTTGACCCTGCGAAAGTGGAGGCTGTTGCAAATTGGGAAAGGCCAAAGACTCCAACAGAAGTAAGAAGCTTTCTTGGACTAGCAGGATATTATCGGAGATTTGTAATGGATTTTTCAAAGATAGCTACACCATTGACTAAGCTTACCAGAAAGAATGAGAAGTTTGAATGGACTCTCAAGTTTGAAGAAAGTTTTCAAGAACTTAAGAGACGATTAACATTTGCCCCGGTTTTAACGTTACCAGATGATACGGGAAATTTTGTAATCTATAGTGATGCTTCCCATAAGGGTTTAGGATGCGTATTGATGCAGCATGGAAAAGTAATTGCTTATGCTTCTCGACAGTTAAAAGATTATGAGATAAGATACCCAACTCAAGATCTCGAATTAGCGGCGATTGTTTTTGCATTAAAGATCTAAAGACACTATTTATATGGAGAAAAGTGTGAGATTTACACGGATCATAAGAGTCTAAAATATATCTTCACCCAGAAAGAATTGAATATGAGACAGAGGCGGTGGTTAGAATTAATCAAGGACTATGATTGTTCGATTAATTACCATCCAGGGAAGGCCAATGTGGTGGCAGACGCGCTAAGTAGAAAAGAAAGACTTAAGATGGTAGTATCGTCAACGGAATTGATCAAAGAAATTGAGAGATTTGACTTGGAGATTAAGATTCCTGTTCAAACCAATGAAAGAGTATATGAAATCTCCTTACAACCAGAATTAATCGAAAAGATTCGTCGTTGTCAAGAAAAAGTGATGGAAGAAGAGAGGGATCAGTTAACAGGAAAAGAATTTCAAAGTCCAAAGGATGTCAAGGGAATTAAAAGATTTGCTTCTAGAATTTGGATACCGGATGTTGCAGAATTAAAGGAAGAGATTTTGAGCGAAGCACATAATTCGAGGTACTCTATTCATCCCGGGAGCACGAAGATGTACCAGGATATCAAGCAAAATTATTGGTGGCCAAACATGAAAAGAGAGATTGCAGAATGGGTAAGTAAGTGTTTAACCTGTCAGAAAGTGAAGGCAGAACATCAACGACCAAGTGGACTTTTACAACCCTTAGAGATACCCAAATGGAAATGGGAGCATATTACCATGGATTTTGTCGTAGGACTGCCCCGAACTAGAGCCAGCCATGATGCAATTTGGGTTATTGTTGACCGACTCACTAAGTCTGTGCATTTCCTACCAATCAGTGATAAGTACTCGGTTGAAAGGTTGGTGAACCTGTACCTAAAAGAAATTGTGGTTCGGCATGGGGTACCCGTTTCAATTGTATCTGATAGGGATGCCCGTTTTACTTCTCGATTTTGGAAGAGTTTTCAAGAATGTCTTGGCACGAAGTTAAATCTGAGCACTGCATATCATCCACAGACCGACGGACAAAGTGAAAGGACGATTCAAACAGTTGAAGACATGTTAAGAGCCTGTGCAATTGATTTTAAAGGAAGTTGGGATGAGCATTTGCCCCTAGTCGAGTTTGCTTACAACAACAGTTACCACTCCAGCATAGGCATGGCACCATACGAAGCGTTATACGGAAGAAAGTGCAGATCACCGTTATACTGGGATGAAGTAGGGGAAGGTAAGATACTAGGGTCAGAACTACTTCAACAAACTAAGCAAGCAACCGAATTGATTCGAAGAAGGTTAGTTGCAGCTCAGGATCGGCAGAAGAAGTATGCGAATCAAAAAAGAAAGGACAAAGCATTCGAAGTGGGAGATAAAGTGATGCTGAAAGTTTCACCTTGGAAGGGAGTTATGAGATTCGGAAAGAAAGGCAAATTGAGTCCCAGATATATAGGACCTTTTGAGATTCTCAAGAAGATAGGACCACTAGCTTACCAGTTGGCCCTACCTCCAGACCTCCAGCATATTCATGACGTATTTCATGTTTCTGCGTTAAGAGAATACCATTCCGATTTCAGACACGTCATAACCTACGATCCAGTGGAAATTCGTCCTGATCTGACATACGAAGAGCAACCAGTACGGATTCTAGATCACAAGGTGCAAGAGTTAAGGAATAAGCAAATCAATTTGGTGAAAGTACTTTGGAGAAATCATCAAGTGGAAGAAGCTACGTGGGAATTAGAAAGCGAAATGCGAATTAAGTATCCTGATTTGTTTAGTGCGTAGTCTTGATTCCGAGGACGGAATCCTTTAAGGGGGGAAGGCTGTAATAACCGCAAAATTTCGAATAATATTTTCTACTCGTTATTTAAATTTATTTAAGGACGATGCATTAATATATTTAATTAGCGTATTATTTTTGGTTAAATTTTAAAATTTTATATTTGTATGTAAATAAATGTTTATTTTATCTATTTATATATATATATATATTTAGGTATTTATTAAAATTAGAAAATTTAGGGAATAGGATTTTAATTTTTGGGCGGATATTAATTTTTATCGCAGAATTTATTTTTAGAGAGCGACATTTGGGTCTCGTTATAATTATCCAGCAGGAAAACGACGATATTAAAGTTTCGGTTTTAACTGTTCGAATCGTTAATTACGAAGGAGGAGACAGCAGATTCCATTTTTCGGAACACGACATTTCTTTCACCAGACACGACTCATTCTTTACAAAACACAAAATTATTCTGTACAAAACACGATATATTCTACCACAAAACACCACACTCTTTTTATAAAACCAAAATGTCTCAGTACTCTTTTTAATTTTCTAAACTTCACGTTTTGTCTGCCACAGTTGCTAAACACAGGATTAAAACAAGACGGGCCAAATACTGTAAAAACAAAACACAACACAAAAGACTAATCCTCTCTTTTTATTTCTCTGCACACCAGAAACACCAAAACCAGTTCACCACTCCTCTCTAAAACAAATACCCGACTATACTTTTCTTTTCTTCTTTCTCTCACGAATCAGAGTACTCGAACAGGTAGTCTACTTTTTCCTCCTCGTTTCTTTTCACCTCTTTTCGTTTTCTTCTTTTATTTTGTTGTCCGTTTATTTCATTTCGGTTTATCCCATTTCTCCATGGTTCGGTGTTGGTATTGTAATCGGAGTAAGGGGGGTATAGGAATCGGAAATGTCGATTAGAGGAAGGGAAGGAGACTGGATTGGTTGTGTTGAATTGGAAAAGGGTAGAGATTATCAAGGGAGAGTGTGGGTGAGTGTCCATCGGTGTGTGCGTGTATTTCGAAGTGGGTGTTTTGGTGCCGAGTGTGTGATGCTGTGTGAGATTATGTGTGTAAGTTTTTTTGTTAATGGGGGAGGATTGTTTTGTTGGTGGGCTGGGAGTGTGTGGCCGGAGGTATAAGGGAGGAGGAACAATTGTGGGTTGTGTTCGGTTGAGTTTGAAGAGGGGGATGAGTAGTATTGATGTTGCTGTGTATTGTTCTTGTATGGGTGTGAGTGTGTTGTCACAGTAGAGTGAATGAGAGGGGTATGTGGTGTTGATGTCGAAGAGAGGAAGGAGTAAGGTCCGGGAGGAGAGGTGCGAGGGGTAGCAGGAGAAGCCGTTTGCTGTTTGTGTAGAGTCGTGAGTCTTGGTGGTACTAAGAAGGTGAGAGATGTGGTGGGTGTGTTGGTGTCGAGTAGCCGAGAGGGACGTTAACGGGGAGAGGTCGAGGTCCTAGTCGTGTGGTTGAACCGGTGTGATAAGGAGGTTGGCTGTTGTGGGTTGTTTTGGTGAAGGGAGGCAGAGAGAGCGATGAGAGTGCAGTGAGGAGTGTGTGTGAGGTTTCGTGAGTTTGGTTGTGTTGTAATGAAGGAGTAAGAACGAGAGGGAGAGTGATGTTGAGGCGAGAGAGACAGTGAGATGAGAGATTTTGTGGAATTGACGTTGTTGTTGGGTATTGTAAATTGATAGAGAGGAGTAGAGAGTTGAGAGATTGTAAGAGAGACTGTCCCGGGAGAGACTGTCGAGAGCGAGACAGGGGTGTGAGTGGGACCCACGGTGGGGTCCACGTCGTTTTTTTTCTGCTTGAATAAAATGTTAACGTACCAATAAAATTTATGACTGTAGTTTTAATCGGGATTTATAAAATGGGATTAGTCTGATTAAAATGGGAATATGGAGTGATTAAAATAGTTGTTAATAATTAATTTATTAAAAATGGTAATTTATTTATTTAGTGGAATATTAAAAATGGTTTAATTAAATAAGTTATTTATTAATCAGGAATATTTGTGATTTATTGGGCATAATTTTAGAGATTTAATAATTAGTTGATAAAATGGAGTTAAATAAGGTTTATTTTGGATTGATGTTGATAAATATTTTTCAGATTATTTTAGTGGGTTAAATCGGAATAAGATACATTTATTTACGAGATCAAAAACGAAAGAGAAATTAACTAACGGCATGGAATAAAATTAGGGTTTTCTGTTAATGGATATTCGATCCTTTCCTAAAAATAGAAATATTATTAATTACGGATTAAATTGAATAAAAATGGATTGTCGGATTATTTTGAGAATAATTAGAAAGTTCAATTATTTACGAGACGTAAGACACGGAGTATCGTCGGAGCCGTATTTCTTATTAAGTCGAATTTACGATGATTATTACGGGTTTATTTTGTGGATCGAAGAGAGACGTGTTTGTCCGGGGTTTATTATCCGTTAATTATCGAGCAGATTTTCGAGAGTTATGTTATTATTATATTTAATTATCATTATCGGCTGAGAAGTATTTTATTTTGACGATTCGCTCACGTATTTTCTGGTTGACATTGGTAGTGCCTAATTCTCGAGCCGTAGACCGAAGTCGAGCCCACGGGTAGAGTATAATTTTATCTGCATTTTTCTGCACTTTGAGATCGAGGCAAGTTCCTTCTGACCCTCACTCCTTTTGAAAAAATTTCGAGATATGCTGAGATATTATGATATTGAATTATCTGTTTAAATTGCTAGTTCGTGATAAAATATTCTGTTATCAAGTATTTATTTAGAAAATTATAGAAATGCTCTCGAAAATTTATAGAACGTAATTTGATTGAATTCCAGGGCTCCTTATTGTTCGAGATGACCCTTAAATATTATTCAGTTATAATTACACTCATATATCGAGGTAGTTAAATCTTTATTGACTTCAAACGGATTTATTGTTCATATCCGTTAAACTTTATTTCGATAATTAAATTTGATTCATTGTTCGAATCAAAGTAGATTACGCTGAATAGTGAAGAGATGTAGGGTATATCATCAGAAGTCCCTCTAAATTACCTACTCCAACGTATTTAGAAGTTTCATTCCGTATCAGGTCGTTCTTATTACTTCAAGACGACTCCACAAGATTTATTCTGATCCGCAAACCTCTCTTGTTCAAGGTTGCTACTTTATTGTCTTGAATTGACATATTGTTTGTGTCAATAAAATAAATTAATTCCTTTTAAGATTATTGTGACGGCCTATTGTCCAGGTCGGTTTTGTTCAAAGTGTAGACTGACGATCGGCCAGAAGTGAATATGAATTCAAATCAATCAATTTTATTCGGAGGAATAATCGTATAATCCACTGGTCAACATGGGAGATGGCCCATGGGTTTCTTTCAGATCAACACGGGAAAATAAACTCGTGGTATCGAAAGAGAATGTTTATATTTTGGCACAAATGTTGCCAGGTTGACTTTTCAACCACCTTTACGCTAGCAGAATGATATTGTGATACTTGCGACATAATAGTGATCGTGCTATGGGGTATCACGGGTGTGCGGTACTTGCGACACAGCGGTTGATCGCGCTGTGGGGTATCGTAGAGGCGGAAGACCAGTATCTCCAGCTTTTCATTTTCAACTTCATGGTTCTGAGATAGATTGTTTTTGTCTATCAGTAAGTGTTATCATTATCAAGACACATTGCCTGCAAAATGAGAATCTTTCTTGATCAAAGTTGATTTCCTTCCATTTTCCATTGTTAGTGAGAGAGCGAGTCAGTGGACTTGCTGAGCACCTAGTTGCTCACTCTTGTTGTTAATATTGTTTTTCAGTAAAGTTGGAAAAAGGCGAGACCTCTCGTTTCAAGGGGAAGGAGATAATGCACCAGAGCACGAAGTCAAACTAGTATGCTTTCCTCTAAGGCGACGACCCTGTTGAAGACTGCCTTTGTTTGGCGTATCTATCGATATTTTGTATAATTATTATTATGTTGCACTATTCAGAGATTTGTCGATGCTTGGACTTGTGGGATGGAACCGCGGTTGTACGGTAAAGCCTTTATGACAATTATGTATTGTAATGTTTCTTGGATTAAGACAGGTATTGACGGAGTGGCGACCCAAGTCCACAGATGGTGAATTTTGGGGGCGTCACATTTTTGTAATTTAATTATTTATTTTAATAATTAGGATAACCAAACCGAAAACCAAAACTTAGGATAACCAAACCGAAAACCAAAACTTTCAATGTTTCGGCTTTAATATAATAGTATAATTATGTTTTTATATAATCCTTATTTTTAATAATTTTTTAATTTTAATTTAATATAAATTTATATAATGAAATGCATGGTTTAAAATTTATTTTGTAAAATTCTAAATTAAAAATGTCGTTGACGGGTTTGAACTTTGAATTTTTAGTAAATTAATTTAATCATATAATATATCTTATTATTAGATCTAACGATTATTATTTATTACTAAAAATAATGATTTGAATATATGGTGAGATATTTTTGGGTGTATATTAGTTATCGCAAGATTAATTTTAAATTGAAAAGTAACTTATTTTAATTACAAAAATTACTACTAAAATAATTACGGAAAGATATGGTGTGATATTTTGGATATATATTAATTATTGTAATATTAGTTTTAAATTAAATGGTAAAGTGTTTCAATTAGAAGTAAAATCTTTAGAAAAAATGGGTAATTGAGTTGTTGGAGCTGAAAAAAGAGTCCAAGTAGAAGCTCAATATGGATAAAGAAATTTTAATCTGAATATAATTACGTTAACCTTAGTAATTAGCTTTTAAGTTATTTTTATAATTTAATTATCTGTGCGCAGTGTCCGTGAAGGCAACAGAGGTTTTAAGTTTAGCTGTATTAGTAATGGTGTAAATATAAAATACTATTGTGTCTTTAGGACTATAGCCAATAACAGATTAAAATTGATTTATTTTATATTTAAAAATTTAATTAAAAATTAAATTAATCAAACCGAAAACCAAAATAAATAGGATAACCAAACCGAAAACCAAAACTATTTGTATATTCAGAGATTGAGATTGTGTGTACTTCTTTTTGTTAGGAGTTCTACTTTAGGTTTTGTGTTATAAATTGTTTTATTTTATATATAAAATTAATTAAAAATTAAATTAACCAAACCGAAAACCAAAATAAATAGAATAACCAAACCGAAAACCAAAACTTTCAATGTTTCGGCTTTAATATAATAGTATAGATATACCAAATCGACAAACTTTCCATATTTAGTTTTAATATAATAATATAGATTGTAAGATTAGTTTTAAATAAAAAAAGGTAACATGTTTTAATTAGGAAGGAAATATTAATGATTGGAAGATATGATACGATTGATGTTTTTAGGTGTTTATAAAAGGTAATATGTTCTACTAAAAGTAAATGTGAAAAGGGTAATCGGCTAATTATCATTAATTATATTATATTATTATTTATTTTAATAATTTGGATAAGAGCAAACATAAGAAAGAGTCCAAGAAGAAGTTATATGCGGATGGAGGAATTTAAATCAAAATATAACTACGTTAATATTAGTAATTAGTTTTAATAATATTACTATATATTTTATTTTATTTTAATTATTAGGATAACAAAACCGAAATCCAAACCGATCAAACTTTCAATCTTTCGGCTTTAATATATTAGTACTAGCTTTTAACCCGTGCGAAGCACGGGTTTCTTTTTATAGGTTATAAAATTTATTTAACATTATAATTATGTTTTTATATAATCCTTATTTTTAATAATTTTTTAATTTTAATTTAATATAAATTTATATAATGAAATGCATGGTTTAAATTTTATTTTGTAAAATTCTAAATTAAAAATGTCGTTGACGGGTTCGAACTTTGAATTTTTAGTAAATTAATTTAATCATATAATATATCTTATTATTAGATCTAACGATTGTTATTTATTAATGAAATTAATGATTTGTATATATGGTGAGATATTTTTGGGTGTATATTAGTGATCGCAAGATTAATTTTAAATTAAAAAGTACTCCATGTTTTAATTACAAGAATTACTACTAAAAATAATTACGGAAAGATATGGTGTGATATTTTGGATATGTATTAATTATTGTAATATTAGTTTTAAATTAAATGGTAAAGTGTTTTAATTAGAAGTAAAATCTTTAGAAAAAATGAATAATTGAGTTGTTGGAGCAGAAAAAAGAGTCCAAGTAGAAGTGGATGATGAAATTTTAATCAGAATATAATTACGTTAAAATTAGTAATTAGCTTTTTGAGTTGTTTTTGTAATTTAATTATTTATTTTAATAATTAGGATAACCAAACCGAAAACCAAAACTTAGGATAAACAAACCGAAAACCAAAACTTTCAATGTTTCGGTTTTAATATAATAGTATAGAAGTTTTAAATTAAATGGTAAAGTTTTTTAATTAGAAGTAAAATCTTTAGAAAAAATAAATAATTGAGTTGTTGGAGCAGAAAAAAGAGTCCAAGATTCCAAGTAGAAGTGGATGAAGGAATTTTAATCAGAATATAACTACGCTAACATTAGTAATTAGCTTTTTGAGTTGTTTTTGTAATTTAATTATTTATTTTAATAATTAGGATAACCAAAACGAAAACCAAAACTTAGGATAACCAAACCGAATGTAATAACCGTGAATTTACGAATAATATTTAATTTTGAGCCGAATTTTAGAGTCTCGTTTTAATTAGTCAGCGGGAGAAAAACGAAATCTTTTTACTAAATATTTTCATCATTATATTTGTCCCCCATTATTTATTTCTTTTAATTTAATAATTACCACCTACAAAAAAATCATAATTATGTAGGGTGACCACTAATTACCCCATAACAATTTGTCCCCCACGTTGATTTCTTTTAATGTCACTAGCAGGAAAAAACCGGATCTCTTTTGTATAAACAAACAGGTACAAGACTCCTTTATATTTCATTTCATTCATAGCAACAGGCCAACAGCACGGGACAATTACTCATAAAACAGATACACTACACAAATTTTTTACAGAAACAAAACACTACAACCAAAAACATTAGTCTTTTTCCTTCTATTCAAAAATCACGAACCATATTTATATATACATACAACCACAGTTCAAGGCACAGGTAGTTATCTTCTAATTTTTTTTCTTTGTTTGATTTATCGATTAGTTTTGTGGTGGTGTTTTGTCTCGGTGAAAGGGGGATGAGGGACTTGTGTTGTAATCGGAGAAGAGGGGGGCGGATAACAGAGAGAGAAGATATAGGAGGTCGGTAGTATTATTGAATTGTTGTTGTTGTTGGTCGAGAGAGGGAGAGGTTTAGAGAGGAGATCGGAGTTAAGGGGCGGAGATTGTTGTGTTCGACTAAGGAGATTGTTGGTGGTTGAATAGGTGGTGTAGTTGTGGTTGAATGGGAGTTAAAGGGAAGGAAAGATGAGGCGGGGAGCCGAGAGAGATTGTGATGTTTGTTGTTAATTGATTGTTGTTGTTGTGCTTGTTGTGATTTGAGAGAGATTGTTTGTGATTGGTGGTGCTTCGTGTATGCAGGGAGAGAGACGGGGAGTTAGTCGGAGAAAGAGATTTAGAGGGAGAGAGGAGATTGAGAGAGAAGAGAGAGATAGAGGGCAGAGAGAAGAGACAGAGAGAGAGAGAGAGAGAGAGAGAGAGAGAGAGAGAGAGAGAGAGAGAGAGAGAGAGAGGTACGGGAGAGAAAACAGGGGAGTAACGCAGGGGGTAGCAGGTGGGACCCACTTGGTGCAGGTGGGGCCCACATCGATATTGCAGTATTAGTAAAAATAAAACGATACGGTGTAGTATATAAACAATTGAATGCTTTAAAAATAGAGTCTTAATTAATTGGTTTGCTATTTAAAAATTTTGAGTAATAAAAGGGTTTAATTAATTAAATAGAGTTATTTAGAGTTTTTAAACATAATTTAGAATATATTAATTGAGTAATTAAATAGATATATTTTGTGTTTTTGAACCCCAATTAGAGATTTATTATTTTATAAAAAAAAGGGTATATTTGTAAATAATTAGAATAAAATATGTTTTATTTTGGAAAGGATGTATTTAATATTTTTCTGGTTTATTTTAATTAACCGGATAGAGTCAGATTTAATTTAGAGATTAAAATTTGTTTTATATTATTAATGAGTTTAGTAAATTAGAATTTGTGAGATTTCTTAAAAATTAGAATTCTTTGATAAATTAGTTTAAAAATGAGAATAATTATTTTGGATTTAAATTGAATAAAAATGAATGTTTGAATTTTTCATTTTGAGTAAGTATTTAGATTTCTAGATATTAAAAATAGGATATATATTCTCCAGATTTAATTCCTGTGTTCGAAGAAATATTTATTTCTCCCGGAATTAATTTCAGTTATTTATTCCGAAGATTTTTATTAGATATTATAGTGTTATTAATTATATTATCGGATCGGGAGTATTTTATTCTGAAGAATCGCTCACGTATTTCTGGTTGCCATTTTTAGAAAATAATTCTCGAGACGTAGATCGACGCCAAGTTCACGGGTAGAGTATAATTTTTATCTGCATACATTTGCACTTCGAGATCGAGGCAAGTTCATTCCTACCCTAACTTTTGGAAACTGTGAATTTCTGTTCGTATTATTTAATTCCTTAATTATTTTCGAGATATTATATGTTGAGATTATCTGTTGCTTCGTATGGTGAAATAATTTCTTTTGAGCATTATTTCTCGTTAAATATTATTATGCTGTTAATTTAGTTTATTGAGAATTATAATCCCTATAAGCGTAAAAATAATTTAGTTGCTATCGGGTCGATCTCATTAATTCGAGATGACTATTATTTTGATTCAATGAAACTAATCTCATTCGTCTGAGATAGTTAAATTTATTCTTTTCGATTGAATTTATTGTACAAATTCAATCGTTATTTATTGATTATCTTTTAGTTAGTTCCTCGTTTGAACTAACCGATAGGAGTTTAAAAATTATAGTTGTTAGAGATTTTTATTCGTCGATCAAGTGAAAAATATTCTATTTAAACGTTCATCAATGTTGAGTATTATAAATATTGAGAAGTACTATTTGTTCAGTACGACTCCCAATTACTTCAATCTTAAGACTATTCTCATAAATTCGATATAGTTGATCTTATTGTCAAGGTTTGGCATTTTGTTCGTGTCAACCGATAAAATATTATTGAGAATTTACATCAGTCCATTGTTCGGGTTGGTGGTAAAATCGAGTCATACTGGCAGTCCGCCAGATTTGTAAATATTTTTTGGGAGAATTATTTCAAGTTATCTGTACCCCAAATATTCGGGAATTCTGTATTCTACTGGTCAATTTTGGGCAAGAGGCCCATTATAGAGAAAGAGAGACTCGTGTACCGTTTTACGGACCCGAGAATAATTAGGCATTTGTTGCCTTGGTTGAATTGATAACCATTATGATGCTAGCATTCATACATATATATATTATTGTTGATATCGTATTGTAGCCGTGATCGGGCGAAGTGCGGTGTCATTGGAGGCCGGTATTCTTGGTTGGTTAGTTGATCGCCCCACCGAGATACGGAGAGGTGGAAGACCAGTTCATTCTTAAATCATGAGTTATCAGAGTTTTACCAAATGAGTTATCGAGTATTCTGTTTCGAAATGAGTAATGAGTCTTTTGAGTATTCTGTTTTGAGATGAGTTTTGAGCCTTTCGAGTATGATATTTTCAAGATGAATTTGAGCCAAATCATATTGTGATATCCGATATTAAAATTTTGAGTATTTATTTCGGTAAACTTTATTATATTTATATACCGAGCGAGAAGAGAACTTGCTGAGCACTATAGTTGCTCATTCTTGCTTTACAACATTTTGTTCAGCTGTCAAGACGGAAAGAGGCGAGACGTCCAGCCAGGGCTATAAAGGCAAGGGGAAAGCGCAAGGCTATGGCGACAATAATTAGAAGATCCAGATGGAATCTTTATATTTCTACTGTTGTGAACTTTTGTAACATATTATTTCGAGATGTATCAAGTTGGTTTGTACTATGTTGTGAAGACGATCTTGGACCTGCGGAGTGGGACATTTATGCTCCGTTGTAATAAAATTTGGCATTGTTATTGCGTTATCATATTGAGACAATGTGACGACCCGGGTCCCCTGTCAGGGTAGATTTGGGGGCGTTACACCGAAAACCAAAACTTTCAATGTTTCGGCTTTAATATAATAGTATAATTATGTTTCTAGATAATCCTTATTTTTAATAATTTTTTATTTTTAATTTAATATAAATTTATATAATGAAATGCATGGTTTAAAATTTACTTTGTAAAATTCTAAATTAAAAATGTCGTTGACGGGTTCGAACTTTGAATTTTTAGTAAATTAATTTAATCATATAACATATCTTATTATTAGATCTAACGATTGTTATTTATTAATAAAAATAATGATTTGTATATATGGTGAGATATTTTTGGGTGTATATTAGTGATCTCAAGATTAATTTTAAATTAAAAAGTACTCCATGTTTTAATTACAAAAATTACTACTAAAAATAATTACGGAAATATATGGTGTGATATTTTGGATATATATTAATTATTGTAATATTAGTTTTAAATTAAATGTTAAATTTTTTTAATTAGATGTAAAATATTTAGAAAAAATGAATAATTGAGTTGTTGGAGCAGAAAAAAGAGTACAAGTAGAAGTGGATGAAGGAATTTTAATCAGAATATAACTACATTAACATTAGTAATTAGCTTTTTGAGTTGTTTTTGTAATTTAATTATTTATTTTAATAATTAGGATAACCAAACCGAAAACCAAAACTTAGGATAACCAAACCGAAAACCTAAACTTTCAATGTTTCGGCTTTAATATAATACTAGCTTATAACCCGTTCGAAGCACGGGTTTCTTTTGATAGGTTATAAAATTTATTTAACATTATAATTATGTTTTTATATAATCCTTATTTTTAATAATTTTTTAATTTTAATTTAATATAAATTTATATAATGAAATGCATGGTTTAAAATTTATTTTGTAAAATTCTAAATTAAAATTGTCGTTGACAGGTTCGAATTTTGAATTTTTAGTAAATTAATTTAATCATATAATATATCTTATTATTAGATCTAACGATTGTTATTTATTAATAAAAATAATTAGTTGTATATATGGTGAGATATTTTTGGGTGTATATTAGTGATCTCAAGATTAATTTTAAATTAAAAAGTACTCCATGTTTTAATTACAAAAATTACTACTAAAAATAATTACGGAAAGATATGGTATGATATTTTGGATATATATTAATTATTGTAATATTAGTTTTAAATTAAATGGTAAAGTGTTTTAATTAGAAGTAAAATCTTTAGAAAAAATGAATAATTGAGTTATTGGAGCGTAAAAAAGAGTCCAAGTAGAAGTGGATGAAGGAATTTTAATCCGAATAAAATTACGTTAACATTAGTAATTAGTTTTTTGAGTTGTTTTTGTAATTTAATTATTTATTTTAATAATTAGGATAACCAAACCGAAAACCAAAACTTAGGATAACCAAACCGAAAACCAAAACTTTCAATGTTTCGGCTTTTTTGATAGGTTATAAAATTTATTTAACATTATAATTATGTTTCTATATAATCCTTATTTTTAATAATTTTTAAATTTTAATTTAATATAAATTTATATAATGAAATGCATGGTTTAAAATTTATTTTGTAAAATTCTAAATTAAAAATGTCGTTGACATGTTCGAATTTTGAATTTTCAGTAAATTAATTTAATCATATAATATATCTTATTATTAGATCTAACGATTGTTATTTATTAATAAAAATAATGATTTGTATATATGGTGAGATATTTTTGGGTGTATATTAGTGATCTCAAGATTAATTTTAAATTAAAAAGTACTCCATGTTTTAATTACAAAAATTACTACTAAAAATAATTACGGAAAGATATGGTGTGATATTTTGGATATATATTAATTATTGTAATATTAGTTTTAAATTAAATGGTAAAGTGTTTTAATTAGAAGTAAAATCTTTAGAAAAAATGAATAATTGAGTTATTGGAGCATAAAAAAGAGTCCAAGTAGAAGTGGATGAAGGAATTTTAATCCGAATATAATTACGTTAACATTAGTAATTAGTTTTTTGAGTTGTTTTTGTAATTTAATTATTTATTTTAATAATTAGGATAACCAAACCGAAAACCAAAATTTAGGATAACCAAACCGAAAGCCAAAATTTTCAATGTTTCGGCTTTAATATAATAGTATAGATAGATAGATGTTTAGATATTTTTGGGTGTATATTAATGATCGCAAGATTAATTTTAAATTAAAAAGTACTCCATGTTTTAATTACAAAAATTACTACTAAAAATAATTACGGAAAGATATGGTGTGATATTTTGGATATATATTAATTATTGTAATATTAGTTTTAAATTAAATGGTAAAGTGTTTTAATTAGAAGTAAAATCTTTAGAAAAAATGAATAATTGAGTTGTTGGAGCAGAAAAAAGAGTCCAAGTAGAAGTGGATGAAGGAATTTTAATCAGAATATAATTACGTTAACATTAGTAATTAGTTTTTTGAGTTGTTTTTTTAATTTAATTATTTATTTTAATAATTAGGATAACCAAACCGAAAACCAAAACTTAGGATAACCAAACCGAAAATCAAAACTTTCAATGTTTCGGCTTTAATATAATAGTATAGATAAGTTTTAAATTAAATGGTAAAGTATTTTAATTAGAAGTAAAATCTTTAGAAAAAATGAATAATTGAGTTGTTGGAGCAGAAAAAAGAGTCCAAGTAGAAGTGGATGAAGGAATTTTAATCAGAATATAACTACGTTAACATTAGTAATTAGCTTTTTGAGTTGTTTTTGTAATTTACTTATTTATTTTAATAATTAGGATAACCAAACCGAAACCAAAACTTAGGATAACCAAACCGAAAACCAAAACTTTCAATGTTTCGGCTTTAATATAATAGTACTAGCTTATAACCCGTGCAATGCACGGGTTTCTTGTATTATATTATAATTTTTATTTAATATTATAATTATGTTTTTGTATAATCATTATTTTTAATAATTTTTTAAATTTTTATTTAATATAATTTAATATACTCATGTTTACAGATTATATTCATGTTTCATTATTATAAAGAATGTATACGATTTTTAATATATTTTATTAATAATTGAGAAATATGATGTGATATTTTCATGTATATATTAATGATTGTAAGATTTGTTGTAAATTAAAAAGGTAACGTAAAAATATTAATGATTGAAAGATATGATAAAATTGATGTTTTTAGGTGTTTATAAAAGGTAATATATTTAACTAAAAGTAAATGTGAAAAAGGCAATCACTAATTACCATTAATTTTATTATATTAATTTGAAACAGACAATCGACTAATTACCATTAATTTTATTATCTTAATCGACTAATTATTGTCTAATTACCATTAATTTTATTATCTTAATCGACTAATTATCATTAATTATAAAGTGTTTTAATTGGAAAGGAAATATTAATGATGGAAAGATATGATACGATTGATGTTTTTAGGTGTTTATAAAAGATATTATCTCGACTAATTACCATTAATTATATTATGTTATTATTTATTTTAGGTGTATTTATGTTTTTTTATAATGAAGGGTATATAAGTAAATTCACTAAGTACCAAAAAATAGGTACCAAAACTTTCAATATTTCAGAATTTATATAATTGTATAGATTTGGTCGAAATTGAATATTAATGATGTATGTCATATGTACTGATTACCTAACACAACTATATGTAAAAAAAATTAATTATATTTTACAAAATTTATACTTTCTCAAATGAGAAAAATATTATTTCTTAGGCTTATTTATTTATATTTAAAAATTTAATTTGAAAGTGAAATATGGTATGTTAAAATAAAGTAAAATATTTTCAGATTATGTAAAACATGATGGTTTGACTTTTAGTTACACGTTTTCTAATCGTGAAGAAAGCAATTCAAAATTTTCTTAAGTATTTTATGTTACTCAAATAAAAATATTTATAAATTTTTTGTGATAATCATTTTGTGTAATCTTTGCATTTCATAAATATTTTTTGTGTTTAGGTTATAAAATTTATTTAACATTATAATTATGTTTTTATATAATCCTTATTTTTAATAATTTTTTAATTTTAATTTAATATAAATTTATATAATGATATGCATGGTTTAAAATTTATTTTGTAAAATTATAAATTAAAAATGTCGTTGCCGGGTTCGAACTTTGAATTTTTAGTAAATTAATTTAATCATATAATATATCTTATTATTAGATCTAACGATTCTTATTTATTACTAAAAATAATGATTTGAATATATGGTGAGATATTTTGGGGTGTATATTAGTGATCGCAAGATTAATTTTAAATTAAAAAGTAACGTGTTTTAATTACAAAAATTACTACTAAAAATAATTACGGAAAGATATGGTGTGATATTTTGGATATATATTAATTATTGTAATATTAGTTTGAAATTAAATGGTAAACTATTTTAATTAGAAATAAAATCTTTAGAAAAATGGGTAATTGAGTTGTTGGAGCAGAAAAAAGAGTCCAAGTAGAAGATCAATAAGTTGAAGTTCAATAAGTTCAATGTGGATGAAAGAATTTTAATCGGAATATAATTACGTTAACATTAATAATCAGCTTTTTGAGTTGTTTTTGTAATTTAATTATTTATTTTAATAATTAGGATAACCTAACCGAAAACCAAAACTTTCAAAACATTGAATGTTTGGACTTTAATATAATAATATTGAATTGATGAAGATGGTGTAAATTAGGTTTAGAAGAATAGAGTTCTGTGCGTAGTGTTCTTGAAGGCAACGGAGGTTTTAAGTTTAACGGTATTAGTAATGGTGTAAATATAAAATACTATTGTGTCTTTAGGACTATAGCCAATAACAGATTAAAATTGATTCATTTTATATTTAAAATTAATTAAAAATTAAATTAAACAAACCGAAAACCAAAATAAATAGGATAACCAAACCGAAAACCAAAACTTTCAATGTTTCGGCTTTAATATAATAGTACTAGCTTATAACCCGTGCGAAGCACGGGTTTCTTTTGATAGGTTATAAAATTTATTTAACATTATAATTATGTTTTTATATAATCCTTATTTTTAATAATTTTTTAATTTTAATTTAATATAAATTTATATAATGAAATGCATGGTTTAAATTTTATTTTGTAAAATTCTAAATTAAAAGTGTCGTTGACGGGTTCGAACTTTGAATTTTTAGTAAATTAATTTAATCATATAATATATCTTATTATTAGATCTAACGATTATTATTTATTAATAAAAATAATGATTTGTATATATGGTGAGATATTTTTGGGTGTATATTAGTGATCGTAAGATTAATTTTAAATTAAAAAGTACTACATGTTTTAATTACAAAAATTACTACTAAAAATAATTACGGAAAGATATGGTGTGATATTTTGGATATATATTAATTATTGTTGTAATATTAATTTTAAATTAAAAAGTACTCCATGTTTTAATTACAAAAATTACTGATAAAAATAATTACGGAAAGATATGTTGTGATATTTTGGATATATATTAATTATTGTAATATTAGTTTTAAATTAAATGGTAAAGTGTTTTAATTAGAAGTAAAATCTTTAGAAAAAATGAATAATTGAGTTGTTGGAGCAGAAAAAAGAGTCCAAGTAGAAGTGGATGAAGGAATTTTAATCAGAATATAATTACGTTAACATTAGTAATTAGCTTTTTGAGTTGTTTTTTTAATTTAATTATTTATTTTAATAATTAGGATAACCAAACCGAAAACCAAAACTTAGGATAACCAAACCGAAAACCAAAACTTTCAATGTTTCGGCTTTAATATAATAGTATAGATAGATAAGTTTTAAATTGGTAAAGTTTTTTAATTAGAAGTAAAATCTTTAGAAAAAATGAATAATTGAGTTGTTGGAGCAGAAAAAAGAGTTCAAGTAGAAGTGGATGAAGGAATTTTAATCAGAATATAACTACGTTAACATTAGTAATTAGCTTTTTGAGTTGTTTTTGTAATTTACTTATTTATTTTAATAATTAGGATAACCAAACCGAAAACCAAAACTTAGGATAACCAAACCGAAAACCAAAACTTTCAATGTTTCGGCTTTAATATAATAGTATATATAGATAGATAGATATATAGGCTAGCGTTCAAATAGAAACCACCCTTAGAATAGAAACTAGAAACCTACATTAAATAAACTATATTTCATTTATTTTAATGGCCCCGCTAGGGGCACCTTCACAAAAAACGTTTAAAATTCTTGGCTCTATCCAACAAAAATATAAAAAAAATAAAAAAAATTTAAAAAAAGTTACTGTTCACGTGCCACGTCATCACGTGAACAATAACTTTTTTTTTAATTTTTTTTAATTTTTATATTTTGGTTGAATAGAGACAATAATTTTAAACGTTTTTTGTATTGGAGTACCCCTAATTTGGTCTTTAGATTAGCTTGAAATATTTAATTTAGGTTTAGTTTCTAGTTTCTATTCTAAGTTAGTTTCTATTAGAACAAGACCCTAGATATACGTTCAAATAGAAACCAACCTTAGAATAGAAACTAGAAATCTACACTAAATAAATTATATTTCATTTATTTTAATGGCCCCGCTAGGGGCACCTTCACAAAAAACGTTTAAAATTCTTGGCTCTATTCAACAAAAATATAAAAAAAAAATTTAAAAAAAAGTTACTGTTCACGTGCCACGTCATCACGTGAACAGTAACTTTTTTTTTAATTTTTTTGATTTTTTTTTATATTTTTGTTGAATAGAGACAATAATTTTAAACGTTTTTTGTATTGGAGTACCCCTAATTTGGTCATTAGATTAGCTTGAAATATTTAATTTAGGTTTTGATATGGGTAAAAAATAACCCTTAAAGACATAATTAATGTGACATTTATTGGCCCGTAAATATGGCCCGAAACCCTAGTTGGGCACTAAATTCGTAATTAATGGTCAGGCCCAAAAGAACGGCCCAAACTGAGGACGCCCGGTAAAAGCCTATCTCTAACATGGGTCTGATCCACAAACCAGGAACGTTCTAGAAACCAAAAACGTCTTAAAATATCCCCAGGATATTGTGTAGCCTCCAAGGCACCAAATTCGACATGGAAACTAATTCCTAAAAGGAAGGAGTCAGAACCTTCCTCAATTACGGTGACTTATCCACCAAGTCTCCAAAACCTACTATAATTCTAAAGCTTCCACAGCCTATATAAAGGGCCAGACCCCTCATCCTAGAACTACGTCTTGGCTTGATTCTCAATTCTGAGATACGTAGGCATCTTGTGAGGACCCGAATTAGGTCACGATAACACAAGCGCAGCCATTAAAGCAAGAAGCTCACGAACCCTAGCCGCCATTCGATAACCCTACTTTTTATTCCACAACATTTGGCGCCGTCTGTGGGAAGAGGATATCAACCATGGTTAATACACGAAGAACATCAACCGAGAACATTCCTGTTACATCTGACCCACCAATCGTCTCCTCTACACCGCCCGTTGTTACGGAGCAAGGGCTTGTGCCCCCATCGACTGAGACTATTACACAACCTCAAGTTTCTCAGACCACAGGGACGAATCCCCATGCTGAGAGAACCTTACCGGTGATTGATCACCCGGCACAAGAGACTAATCAACTTCAGATGGTGGTTGCTCCATTGACTAGCCGTCCCCCGCTCTCAGGAGTTCAGATCTCCACCACTACACTCCCCGTGAATACCGATCCGTTATACGGGTTGCCAAACTATCCCCCAAATCGAAGGGATCCTGGACCAAGTGGACACGCTTTACGGATACCCAAGTCGTATCAGCCACCCTATATTAGGGGTCTAGCCCCCCCTGAGCAAGGATATTACGATTACTCTGGACCTTACTCCGATGATTCATCATCCGAGGATGATGAACGTGATATAGCCCCGAGGAGGCGACGTACAAGCAAAGAACCCATGAGAAGGACTCAAAGGATCAATGATAGACCCGTTCAAACAGCTGCTGAGAGAATCAAGGCTTTTGAAGCTGAGATCCAAAAGCTGAAGGATGATATAACCAGAGAACAAGCAAGGCAAAATCTGAATAGGCCTCCTCCAATCCCAAGGGAGATCCCCTTCATTGATTTGGAAGGGTCCTCAAGAAGACTGAGAAGGGCTGATGCCCCAACTGGAGGAATTACGAGGGTAGAAACCCCTAGGAGTGATCCCAAAGACCTGATGCCGCTTGGGGACCCTGACGACCCCACACCTCCATTCACGGACGAAGTGATGAACGCTCATGTTTCCCGAAAATTCAAGATGCCCACGATAAAAGCATATGATGGGGCGGGCGATCCTTCGAATCACGTCAGGACATTCTCGAACGCTCTGCTGTTACAACCCGCTAGTGACGCTCTTAAGTGTAGGGCGTTTCCTCAAACCTTGGCAGGCATGGCTCAAAGATGGTACAGCCGATTGCCCGCAAACTCGATTGGTTCTTTTAAGGAGTTGAGTACTGCCTTTATCAATCAATTTGTTAGTGGAAAGGTCCACGAAAAAAGCTCTGCTTCTCTCATGCAAGTAAAACAAGGAAAAAATGAGAACCTGAGGGATTACCTCAAGCGTTTCACTAAGGAGACGTTGAATGTCCCGGATCTGGAGAACAAAGTAGCTATGATAGCCTTGGAGAATGGAACGACGAACCCCTACTTTCAGATGTCGTTAGCAAAACATCCCCCTGAGAGCATGACTGAGCTCCAAAGGAGGGCAAGTAAATACATAAAAGCAGAAGAAAGCATGAAGAAGACGGAAGCTCCCACCACTAATGGAGGAAACGGAAACTCCCGGAAGCGAAGGCAAGAGCAGGAGTATGACACAAGGGACAAATACCCCCGGACAAGCAAGGACTCCGATTCTGCTTCCAAGAAGAATTTGGGGCCAAGGTTCTCTGAATATGCAAGGTTGAATGCTCCTAGAAGTCAAATCCTGATGGATATTGAAAAAGATGCGGATTTTCGATGGCCGAAGCCACTTAGGGGTGATCCCGCAAGGAGAAACAAAGATCAATACTGCAGGTTCCATAAGGACGTTGGACATGACACTGATGACTGTAGACAGCTCAAGGACGAGATTGAATTCTTGATCCGAAAAGGAAAGCTGAGCAAATTCACAAAGGGTGAAGGTCGTGGAAACCAAAGAAGAGATTATAATGATAGAAGGGATAACGATCGTGATCGTAACCCCCAGCCACGAGGGCCTGTCATCAACATGATTTGGGGAGGTCCTACTGCGGCCGGAACAACAAGGAATTCTCGAAAGGCATATGCCAGGGAGGTGATGCATATCGTGGGAGAAGCCCCGAAGAGGGCAAAGACTGAAGTAGTGATCGGATTTGATGACTCGGACTTAGAGGGGGTAAAGTTCCCCCATGACGACCCGTTGGTCATAACTCCTGTAATTGGAAATTCGGAGGTGAAGCGAGTCTTGATAGACAATGGTGCTTCTGTTGACATCCTGTTTCATGATGCGTTTGTAAAGATGGGATACAATGATTCCCAGCTGACCCCAAATAACATGCCCATATATGGGTTCAATGGAGTCGAATCTAGCGTTGAAGGGACTATTCAACTGCCGGTTACTATTGGAGAGGAGCCCAAGGAGGCCACACAGATGTTGAACTTCTTGGTAATTAAGGCGGCCTCCACATATAACGCGATCCTTGGAAGGACCGGACTCCACGCGTTTAAGGCTGTTGCCTCTAGTTATCACATGAAAGTCAAGTTTCCAACCAGGAATGGTGTTGGAGAACAGAAGGGTGATCAAAGGATGGCCCGAAGTTGTTATGTGGCCGCGTTAAGAGCTGATGGAGTCGGGGGGCAGGTCCTCCCGATTGAGGACATGGATATTCGGGATGATGAATACCGGGGGAAACCAGCAGAGGATTTGGTTCCTGTACCCCTGGACAGTAGGGACCTTGAAAAGGTCACGTACATAGGAGCGTCACTGAAAGAACCCATAAAGGGCAGGTTAATTGAATTCCTACAAGAAAATAAGGATGTGTTCGCTTGGACAGCAGCTGATATGCCAGGGATTGATCCCCAACTCATAACTCACAGGTTGAATGTCGACCCTAAGCGGAAGACCATTAAGCAGAAGAAGAGGAATTTTGCTCCAGAAAGGCAAGAGGCCATTAAACAAGAGGTGGACAAACTCTTGGAGGCTGGTTTTGTTGAGGAGATTCAGTTTCCTGAATGGTTGGCTAACCCTGTGATGGTCAAGAAAGCCAACGGTAAGTGGAGGATGTGCATAGACTTCACTGATTTAAATGATGCGTGCCCTAAGGACTGCTTCCCTCTACCAAGGATCGACACGCTAATAGACGCTACGGCAGGACATGAGATGCTAAGCTTCATGGATGGTTTCAGTGGCTACAACCAGATTAAGATGCACAAGGATGACATCCCAAAGGTATCTTTCATAACTGACTTTGGTGTTTTTTGTTTCCTTGTCATGGCTTTTGGACTAAAGAATGCAGGAGCTACTTATCAACGACTGGTAAATAAGATATTTGCCCACCTGATTGGGAAAACCATGGAGGTATATGTTGATGATATGTTGGTCAAGAGCTTGCTTGCAGCTGACCATATTGAACACCTAAGGGAGGCGTTTGAAGTGCTGAGGCACCATAAGATGATGCTGAACCCAGCCAAATGTGCTTTTGGCGTTGGGTCAGGGAAGTTCTTGGGCCTGATGGTCTCAAAACGAGGCATTGAAGCCAACCCAGATAAAATCAAAGCAATTCTCGACATGGAACCACCACGTTCCGTGAAAGACGTGCAGAAATTAACTGGTAGAATAGTTGCCTTGGGAAGATTCATCTCAAAGTCTGGCGATAAATGTTTACCTTTCTTTCAGGCCTTGAAGAAAGTAAAAAATTTTGAGTGGACATCAGAAAGCCAAGAGGCCTTTGAACAATTGAAGAAATACATGACCAAGGCCCCGTTGTTGGCCAAACCTAGTTCTGGAGAGACCCTATACCTGTATCTGGCGGTATCTGAACAAGCACTGAGTGCCGTCCTCATTCGAGAGGAGAACAAGGTTCAGAAACCCATCTACTACGTGAGCAAGGTGTTGCATGGAGCTGAGTTGAATTACTCGACCATTGAAAAATTTGCTCTCGCACTAGTGACAGCCTCAAGGAAACTACGACCTTATTTTCAGGCACACAAGATTGAAGTCCTAACGGACCAACAGTTACGAAGCATATTGCATAGCCCGAAGGCCAGTGGAAGGCTAATCAAGTGGGCAATCGAACTCGAGGAGTTTGATATCACGTATAAGCCTAGGACAGCCATTAAGGCTCAGGTTTTAGCTGACTTCGTGGTTGAACGTACCATCAACCAAGAAGTCGGGGGGCAAGAGGTAGTATTAAACAAGGAAGATGAAGATAAAGCTAAGGAGCTTGAACTTGATCAGAAGGAATATTGGGTGCTCTATTTTGATGGAGCATCAAAAACAAAGTCTAGTGGTGCAGGCTTAGTCTTGCAAAGCCCTGATGGGTTCTTAGTAGAATATGCTCTGAAGTTGGATTTTCCGACGACCAATAATGAAGCTGAATATGAAGCCTTGATAGCCGGATTAGGCTTGGCCAGAATACTGAGAGTCAAGAACCTTAAAGTCTGCGGGGATTCGAGACTCGTAGTATCACAAGTGAATGGTGAATTTGAAGCCAAGGATGAAACTATGGCAAAATACCTAAGGGTTGTGAAAGCTGTTATGACTCAGTTTGATGAATGCTGTATAGAGCATATCCCAAGGGAGGAGAACGTCAAGGCCGATGCCTTATCAAAGTTTGCCTCTTCTGAAATAGAGAATTATGCAGGGAACGTCTATTACCAGGTCCTGAAGGCCCCTACCATCAACTCAAAATTGGTGGCACCTATTGAAGTAGGAAGCTGTTGGATTGACCCTATCAAGGCTCATCTGGAAACTGGTTGGCTCCCCGAAGATGCCTCGGAGGCACGAAAACTATCGGTGAGGGCATTGAGATATGCTTTGATTGAAGGCATCCTTTATAAGAGGTCTTTTGTTATCCCATACTTGAAATGCTTGAGGCCTCAAGAGGCAGAAGAGGCATTAAGGGAAGTTCATGAAGGGATCTGTGGGCAGCACCTGGGGGGCAGGGCCCTAGCTCATAAGATCACCCGCCTGGGATTTTATTGGCCAGGAATGTTGGCTGACGCCAAAAGCTATGTTAAAAAGTGTGACAGATGCCAGAAACACGCTCCAATTGTTAGGCAGCCACCAGAGATGTTAACGTCAATTAACTCTCCCATTCCGTTTGCCATGTGGGGGATGGACATACTTGGTCCTTTTCCCATGGCCTCAGCACAAAGGAAGTTCCTAATAGTGGCTATCGATTATTTTACCAAGTGGATTGAAGCCAAGCCGCTAGCAAAAATAACCACCCAACAAGTTGCCCAGTTCTTCTGGGAGAACATAATTTGTAGATATGGGATCCCACGAATCCTAGTGACGGACAACGGACGCCAATTCAACAATGAGGAGTTTAAGAAATACTGTGAGGAGAACGCCATTGAACTTCGTTTTACCTCAGTAGCTCACCCCCAGGCTAATGGCCAAGCTGAGGTAGCAAATCGAATTATCCTTGATGGACTTAAGAAGAGGGTCGAACGATCTCGAAACACGTGGGTTGATGAATTACTGCCTATACTGTGGGCATATCATACTACCTGCAAGGTAACGACAGAAGCTACTCCATTTTTGCTAGCCTATGGGGCAGAAGCAGTTGTCCCTTTGGAAATTTCGCACGTATCTCCAAGGGTGGAGGCATATGAGCAAGAAACCAATGAGGAAGGCATGAGACTTGCTCTTGATTTAATCGATGAGGTCAGAGATGAAGCAAATGCCCGTAATATTGAGCACCAAAAAAGAGCAGCCTTTCACTACAACCATAGGGTTAAAGGAAGGTTCTTCAAACAAGGCGACTTGGTTTTGAGAAAAATTGAAGCCTCTGGAGTTGGACAGACAGGAAAGTTGGCCCCTAATTGGGAAGGACCATAAGCTGGAAACCGTGGATGGAAACGAGGTACCCCGCTCCTGGCATGCCTCGAATCTCAAGATTTACTATGTTTAAAGCTCTCCAATTAAGGACTTAGCTTTTAGCCTATCTAATAGAAGTAGAAATAAGGTTCATATGAAACCATTGCAGAGCATGTTGCTCCTAGTAGGACATAATATTCTATGTAAGGGCTGAGCCCATTTTGCGTTATCAATACAAGCTTGTTTTCTGTTCTATGATTCTGTAAATCCTTGTGATGTACCGAGCACCAGATGTGTGTAAGTCTAAGATGACCAAGTACCGAAAATAAAAGAACATATGAAACATAGAAAACAAGCACGTAGATAAAATACCCAGGAGGGCACAATCAAGGTTTAAGTTACACACATACGAATAAAAGTACAAGTTCATGAAGGGCCATAATCAAAGACGGGATATTAAAAGAACTAAAGCCACACGAGGCTAACACAGGCCATGCAAGGCTCAATCACTTCTTGATAGAAGCAGTCTTCACCAACCGCTTCTTGGTTTTTGGAGGAGCAGTCTGAGCAGGGACTTCTTCTTCACCTTCTTCTTCGCTCCTGGAAGTTGAGGTTGAGGAGCTACTGATACTAACCGACTTGGGTTCACGGATTCGTCCCGCTAAGGGGCATTCTGAACTCCCGCTCTGATGGGATCTTGAGGGACGTTTCCCAGAACTAGACCCTGATTGTTGAGGAATGCCCTTTGTCCCAGAAACAGAAGCACGTTTGCTCACAGGGGAAGTCCCAACACCTTCAACAAGGTCGTCGTCTTCTGTCACCTTCCAGGGACTCGGATAAAAGGAAGGAAAGACAACTCCCTTATGATCTTGGCTAATCCTGTTCACAGCCTTCTCCCAACCTATGGTCATGCTGTCCGGCTGGACCTCCCTGTCATGCTCATCAATGAAGGCAAGAAAAGTGTCTGAACCTAAGTAGTTCTGAATGATGGAATTCTCATTATTCTGGGTCCTGTTTTCCAGAGCCGTATACTTTCCCCTAAGGGATGAGAGTTGGTCCTCCGAGGTGAAATACTTAGCCTCCCATTCTTCAGACTCCTTCTGAAGCTTCTCTACAGCCTTGAGGGCAGTTCTCTCCTTGTCCTTGTAGGACCTCCCGAGTTGGATAGCATTTTGGAAGTGAGCATTTAGCTACCAAAACAAAAACGCCATAAGAAAATGTGTTAAGCCACGACGGCCAATATACAACCATAACAATGAAAAGGAAGAGGAGATCGACTTACGTTATAGGCATGATATGCCCCCATGCTTTCATTTTCCTCTAAATCTGTTGTTGTTGCAAAATGGACCTTGCCGGCCGGGGCTATGGCGTTCCGAGACCACTCTCGAGCAAGGAGGTGGCTGTCCCTGATAGCATCCTGCTCACATATCCCCCAATCAGGCATGAATGCTGTTTTCATGCTCCCATCCGAACTCCTAATTCTCTTCCCCGCCTTCGAACAATGCTGAAGGAACTCAGGGGCCGGTACGTCTTCAGGATTAGCTTCTTTCTCAGCTTTCTTAATCATCCTTTTGGTGATATGGGGAAGTCGGCTCGGATGGTTGTCAATTTCCTCAGCAACTGCAAACAAAGCAAAGGAAACAATGTTGGAATAAGAACAAGTACGATGAAAGAAAAGAAGTTAAAGTAAGAATTACCCTCGAGAGGGATATAACTAAGCCTGGCCACCAACAAGGCATGTTCCGTCACAACTTCACGATAGTGGGTTTTCTGAAAGACTGAAATAAGCCAATCCCGTTGGGATATTTCTTCAGTTGTGAGTTGAAGCTCACTAACACCCTCATCAGTCACGTGATTGAATTTAGACCTGAAAAAGTTGCCCCAGTCTCCTCCTTTCCATCTAAGGATGAAAAACTCGTGCCTCCAGTTGTGGCAAGAATCAGGCACAGAAGAAGCATCAATAATCATCCTAGATTTTATGCGGTGTTGGATGCTCACCCATCCTTTCCTAGTGATAGGGCTATTCTTAAAAGCAAATAGATGCCTAAACAACGGGATGCTAAGGCGGATGCCTCCTCTTATGCACTCAACCATGAAAATGAAGATGAATTTCCAGGAGTTGGGATATAGTTGACAAGGGTTGATTTTAACCTCAGCTAATAACCTAACAAGCCAAGGGTGAACTGGAAACCTAAGGCCAGCATCAATGGCACCTTTGTACACAAACAAGTTCTCAGGATGCCAGTTACAAGTTCTGTCCCCTGGTGTGGGAATTCTAAGCTTCATCTCAGCAGGGAATTCATATTTGAGTAAGTTTCTGATATCTCCCGCATCCAAAGTACTAGGGAACATAAAAGAGTCGAATTCCGCGTTGTTCGGAAACACATCCCCGGGCTCATCTAAGAGCTCAGATAAAGATAATTGATAACGAGGAGGAAAGACCTTACCTTTTCTGTTCTTGTCTTTGGTTCTCCTGTTAATCGCTTGAAGAAGGCCCTTGGAAGGGACTAAGGCGTTCTGACCACCCTCACTTGCCATTACAACCTTGTCTGAAACTGAAAGAAGTGCTTGAAACTTGGGAGCTCCTCAGAGAAAATTTTCTTTGAAAGAAGAAGGAAATGTGAAGAATGACTTCAATCCACACTCTTTTATAAGAAAAATGATGACCCTCAATAGCAGGTCGTCTTTCCAACGACCCGCGTTTACAGGTTAAATAGCCGAAGATAGCAGGAAAAGGGCTCTGTGAACTCGGAATTGGGTCAGATAAACGATCTAATTCGTAAAAATATGTGAAAGAAACGAATGGAAATACAGGCAAGAGCAACAATATAATTAACAACCTCCAAGGTTGATTAATATATGCTTATCAAGCCTAAACAGGGGATTAAGCTAAAAACCACGATTAAAGCCACTAAGCAGGATGATTAGCTAAAAGGCTAACATCTTTAAGGATATGAGAAGACTTACTCTAGAATATGGAGTGTGGGTTTTGAATCCCAGCACAAGATATAAGCCTAGATGGCCAACGAGGTTGATTGTCCTGAATCAAGCTGATTGCTTAAGCCTAAGGCCTGAGGCTAGCCTAAGGATGGTTAGCTTAAGATAGGACAAGATCCTACAAACAAGGAAGGAGATGTGAAGACCTTAAGCTTAAAACCTAGGATGAGAAACTAACTACGATATCCTAGACTCGAAGTCAGGTGTTGAAAACAAGGGAAGTCCCCACATCTTTAAATAAAGAAGTAAAGACCCTCAACACAAGGGGGGCAAGGCTAAGGTTGTTTAAAACACTCTATTATAGGTATATGAGAATGCCTGGAAGCCAAGGGAAATAGTTTAACCAAAGGTTATTTGATATCAAGAGTTCAAGAAAGGTTTAGACCCGGAAGGTCCTGAAAACCAAGAAGTAGGTTGTTTGAGGCCAAGGGTCATCAAACCAACCAAGGTATCACTAAATCCTTTCTAAGAACAAGGAAGGGAGTTTAAGACAAGTTTTGATTTTGGTCAAAGTCAAAGTCAAAAGTCAAAGTCAACTAGCCAAAAAATGGCCAAAATTCAAAAAAAAAAAAATTTGGGGGGACCCAGCCGACCAGCCCTAGCCGACCAGGCACCCTAGGCCGAATGGCCGACCAGGGTGAGCCGACCAGGCCACTTTGGTAGGGTGTTTGGAGGGCTTTCGGAAGACCTGTTTTTTAGGGTGTTTTCATGACCCTCCAGAACGCTCAAAAACGCTCCGTTTGAGCTCAAATTTGAGATTCAAGAACCTTGTGAGGTCCTCTACAAGCCTATGCAGGTGGCCAAGTGTTTCCATGAAATTGGAAAGGTGTTATGATCATGTGCGAGATCTGGTCTGAAAATGGGGTATTTCGCCTCCAGAACGTTCAAAAATGCATGTTTTCATGTGATTCTTCTTCATATCAGGAGATTATAAGAATCCCCATCATATAAGCTCAACTTCGAAGTTTGGGTTTGGAGATGCCAGGGGTGTTCAGAAAACCAAGGATATTGAAAGACCCTGAAACACCTTCTAGGGGATAGTATTTCTGCCCTAGACAACTCAAAAATGAGAATTTTCACATGATTCTTTTTGCAACCAGGAGGATATAAGAAGCTCTACTTGACTAACTTGACTCCAAAATTTGGGGTTAGGACTTCGATAATCGCAATTAGGGGGTGATTAGCCTCAATTATCAACGTTTAAGGACTTCCACTCAAGAATTAACCTATCCAAAGGTTAAAGGTGGATATCCTAATAGTGACTACATCAAGTGTGAACTTGTTGGCCTAAATCAAGACCTTTATAACCCCGTTTAGGGTTGTTTAGCCCCGATTAGGGCCAAAATAGCGTCTTCTGCTCAAAAATTAGCCCTTATCAAGGCTTATGAGCAGCGACCACCCGGCATTAACCCCAACTTAGATACGTTGAGGGGAATGAATCATTAATGAATTGATGATAAAGGATCCTATGCACGAATTGCACTCGGATTAGTGTCTATGAGCTCAAAACGGCACTAATCCTATTCCCGAAAGGCTCGGAAATCTTGAGAGAAAGATTCGAGAGGCCAAGGAACGTTTAACTTTCTTAAGTATTAACTTGGGAAAGGATTTTAGTCGTGGTAAATGTGTAGGTCGCTCCACACTTTACTATAAGGCGATACCCTTGCAGGGCTGATATGACCTTAAACTTCTACGAAATCAAGTTTTCCTAGAAGTTGGGGGGCAAATGATATGAGTAAAAAATAACCCTTAAAGACATAATTAATGTGACATTTATTGGCCCGTAAATATGGCCCGAAACCCTAGTTGGGCACTAAATTCGTAATTAATGGTCAGGCCCAAAAGAACGGCCCAAACTGGGGACGCCCGGTAAAAGCCTATCTCTAACATGGGTCTGATCCACAAACCAGGAACGTTCTAGAAACCAAAAACATCCTAGAATATCCCCAGGATATTGTGTAGCCTCCAAGGCACCAAATTCGACATGGAAACTAATTCCTAAAAGGAAGGAGTCAGAACCTTCCTCAATTACGGTGACTTATCCACCAAGTCTCCAAAACCTACTATAATTCTAAGGCTTCCACAGCCTATATAAAGGGCCAGACCCCTCATCCTAGAACTACGTCTTGGCTTGATTCTCAATTCTGAGATACGTAGGCATCTTGTGAGGACCCGAATTAGGTCACGATAACACAAGCGCAGCCATTAAAGCAAGAAGCTCACGAACCCTAGCCGCCATTCGATAATCCTACTTTTTATTCCACAACATGTTTAGTTTCTAGTTTTTATTCTAAGTTAGTTTATATTAGAACAAGATCCTATATATATATATATATATTAATTATAATAACTTAGTTCCATTTGACATTTCCATGGACTAAAGTAGGGCTGCTCACGGGTGGCCCAAACCGAATAACCCAACCCAACCCGATTCTAATTTGGGCCGAACTAACGGGACATCCAAAACCGAAGCCCAATTGGATTTATTTTGTGTTGGGCTTGATATAGCGGGTTGGGTTAGGATTTAACTATTTAAAATCCTAAACCAACCCGACCCGATTAAATATTAATAGTGTACTATACCATTACACACCTCCCAGCCCAACCCATTTACAATACACCTAAATACCTACCCTAATTACACAAATACTACGTGACTTCGTGCGCAGCGCAGTCGATCTTGAGTTGTTTGTAACTTATTCTTGTTTGTAACTAAAGTGTAAAGATATTAAGATATACGGCGTTTAGAGTTCTCTCTTTCAATTTCAGCCTTCACGTGTTGTTCATACCATGTTTCGCCGCATCACGGAATCTGTTCGCCGGCGATATGCCAGGGCAGAAGAGTTCTGGGGAAAGGATGAAACCAAACGAGCTATGATGGTATTCCTCTCTCTCTTCCACTCTCTATCTGTCACTCAGTCTCCATCACACACATCACACACTCACTTCTCCGTTTCTCTCTCTCAACTCTCTCTCTCTCTGTATTTCGAGTTGTAGGTTACAAAAAAATGGTCAACATCCATTGCTACGCAAGGTTTGGCAGCCTTTTCTGTTTTCTACTTTTTCGAACAGAAAAAACAAGGAAAAGACCGCAAGGAGGAGGTGACCGAAATGAGCAATAATTTTGGGAATGCACGGGAAGGAATTAGACGCTTGAAGACATCGACGAAGGAGATCGTCGATGAAACCTTCGAGGAAGCTGAAAAGGCGTTTCAAAAGGCGGTTGATGATGCCTTGAAGGATTTCTCGAAAAGTGGCTGATGGGGGTTTGGGGGTTATTTGTTTTCTGGGTAGGTTTTTAGGTGATACCCCTGTTGGACTTTAGTAAAATATTTGTTATGAATTTCGTTGTAGACACTATATTCTCGATTATGGTTTTGTTATGTTATTGATGTATGAATTATGCTTGTCAGTGATGGTTTAGCCAAGACACTATATTCTCGATTGGTAACACACTCTCGTAATTATTCACTAGTCACTAAATATTCTGCATTGCACTCAATAAAATTAGATTTTAAGCTCTTACTAGTACAGTCATAGCATAACTCATCTTCTCATTGTTTTCTCTCTCAAACTTTTCCTGTACTTTATAATCTCATACTTTCTGTTTTATCTTGTTTTATCATGAAACATTTTCCACTAAGCTCTGTTCCACTTTTAAGAACAAGCGCTTTGTCAAGCCAAAATTGTCTGGCACGGATTTCTCAATTGTGTATTACGCTGGAGAGGTATGTTTTGTTGCCAAAACATTCTATATATCAGCTCTATAAGAATCTATCTAGCTTCATTAATATTTTTACGCTCTTTAAGAATCTATTTAGCTTCATCAATATTTTTGTTCAGGTACAATACCAGTTGGAGCAGTTTCTGGACAAAAATACAGATTATGTGGTTCCTGAACATCAAGATGTGAGTGCCTCCAAATGTTCTTTTGTAGAAGGGCTTTTCCCTCCAGTACCTAAAGAGAACAGTAAATCTTCCAATAAGTTTTCCAAATTTTCTTCAATTGGTTCACGTTTTAAGGTATATATTACATCAAGTATTGTGCTAAAACAGTTTGGTAACTTTAAACTGGTATAACTAATGTGTTAGCTATACTTTTTACCTACATATCAATCTTTAAAAAAGAATACACACTGCATTCAGGAATTCAAAAAAAAAAAACAAGCATACCAGATTTTTAGCTCATGTCTTTATTATTTAACTTTACTGCTACAACTGCATCAATTGATGGAGACATTAAATGCTACAGAGCCTCACTACATTAGATGTGTAAAGCCAAATAATCTTCTTAAACCTGGTGCATTTGAAAATGCATATATCATGCAGCAATTGCGCTGTGGCGTAAGTAAATTTTAGCTACCAGTTCTAGTTTGCTATGCTCTGTGTGTGTGTGTGTGTGTTGTATTGCTAACTGCTGTCCTTTTAGGGTGTTTTAGAGGCAATAAGAATAAGTTGTGCCGGATATCCTACTCGTCGTCCTTTCTTTGAATTCATAAACAGATTTGGGATTCTTGCGGCTGAGTTTTTGGAAGGAAAGTAAGTGGATCAACCTAATTTGCAGTTGAAGGTCAAATGTTTGCACATATTTTATCTTTAACCTAGTGGTCGAACCAATATTTGATTTTGATCATTCTGAAGTTTTCTGGAACTAATGTATTTGTTGCAGTTATGATGAAAAGGTTGCATGCAGAAACATCCTAGAGAAGAATGAGCTCAAAGGCTTCCAGGTAATAACATTAGTTTATTCCTTCCCATATATAGGTTGTCATCCAGGCACTGAAAAAAACTTACACTCGTCACTAATGCTAATATAAGACACAAGAAATGCAGTAGCTACTTTAAACATTATTAAATTAGGTAGATTGCATGACTGTAACACAGTTAGCTTATATACAAATAGATTGGTTTTGGGAAGGGACTAATCATTAGTAAGTGAAAATTAACAAGTAAACTATAAATAGCCACATTTTTTAAATTTACTGAACATAAAATGGCTTTACAGATAGGTAAAACAAAGATATTTCTAAGAGCTGGTCAGATGGCTGAGTTAGATGCCCGATGAGCAGAGGTACTTAGTGATGCAGAAAACAAAATACAAAGGAGATCAAGAACACATATTGCTGGGAAACATTTTTTTAGCTTTGCGAGATGCTACCATTTGCTTACAGTCATTTTGTAGAGGTGATACTTCTGAACTGTTTTACTGCTACATGTTAGATTTTTTTTTAAATTATAACTTCAGTAATATCAAGTATCAGCATATTATAAGGTATTTTATTGTGTATGCAAGTCCTATATATTGGTACTCGGAACATCTTATTGTTTTCCACCCGATGTTAGGTAAATTGGCTGGTAACCAATTTGAGGGGATGAAATTAAGGGCAGCTTCCACAAAAGTTCAGAAAACTATTCGTAAATATCAAAAGTGGAAAGCTTTTACCAAACTTCGGGTCTCAGTGCTTGTTCTGCAAACAGGTGTACGTGCAATGGATGCTCGTAAAAAATTTAAATGCAAGAAGCAGGCTATTGCTGCAACTGTGATTTAGGTTCAAGGATTCATGCAGTTGTGCAGTCTAAATATATATATATATATATATACTTGTACTAATGAAAATTAAGTTCTAAGATCTGAAACAAGTAATTTGGCTACTTAGGCTCGGTGGCGTTGTCATAAAGCTTACTCGCGTTATAAACATCTCAAGAGGGGATTAATAATTACCCAAGTCAGATGGAGGTGGCTACTTGCCAAAAGAGAGCTACGGAAGCTTAAAATGGTAGAGCATGTTAACTCTTCTGCATTCATGAAATAGGAACACATTCAAGATATAGCGTATAACCTTACCAAAGTACAACTGACATTGTTTGTTGCATTCTTTAACAGTGTAACTGTTTAGAGCTACTGTTGATTGAAGATAGTTTCCGTATAATAGTTTTGCATGGTCTTTGAGTCCATATTGTGTCCAACAGATCGTACCTACAAAGAATATATATATATAGGCTCAGTTGTCATATGTTTCCCCGATGCTTGGTGTAGCTGCATTTGTGCATGCATATGCTCTATAATTTGATGTGTGATATTTCAATTTAAAGACAATCATAACATATATTATTGAGTCCGTTGTCCAGGAGCATAAGCTTACATATTGCACATCTTGATACCTTAAACACAATATTGTAACCTCATATAAAACATCCTTATCAATCATGTTTGTGGAAGATAATGGATGTGCATCTACTCTGGTACATAATATCTAGATATTTCTTTGTGATATCGTTTTGAAATTTCAAAAATACACTCACATCCATGACTTTCTCTTTGACTATTATGATTTTAACTTAACTATTTGAAGGCTGCAACTTGCAAGAGACACAGGTTTACTAAAAGAGGCAAAGGATAAGCTTGAAAAACAATTGGAGGAACTCACATGGCGTCTTCAGCTGAAAAAACGTTTAAGGGTAAATTATCTGGCATTAAATTAGTTACATGTTGGTACAATCTTATAAAAAAACCATGATTTGACATCAAATATGCTTACAAGTAATTTATTTCATTATGCATACAGTTAGGATCTTAAGTCAATGCGTTGTTCCTGATAGTGGAGAATACAAATACCTTGTTCCAGTCCTAATGCCAAAATGTGATATCATGTATGCCGACCGACTTGGAAGAAGCAAAAACACATGTAACAGCAAAGTGGCAGAAAACTGTTAAAACTTTGCGACAGAAAGTTGATGAAACAAATGCATTGCTTGTTAAGGAAAAAGAAGCTGCTTGTTAAGAAAGGCAATTGAAGAAGCTCCTCCTGTAATTAAGGAAAAGAAGTTTTTGTTCAAGATACCAAGCAGATTGAATCTTTAACTGCAGAAGTCGATAATTTAAAGGTAACCCTGTATTATTGAAAAATGTAAGATAGTTTATCTTTACAGAAGATTACAGAACACAACTATTATGCTAAACGAGTAGTATAGTTCTTTGTTGATAATGAGGTGGAATTTCAAACATTACTATTATGAAGATACATAAATTTGTTTACCGATAAATCTATTAGCTAGCCAATGTCTTGAGTTCTGCTCGAAGTTTGTATGAAGGTTATGGCTTTCCAACCAGGTGCGAAAT
Organism: Saposhnikovia divaricata; assembly: GCA_036435485.1. Lineage (NCBI taxonomy): Eukaryota > Viridiplantae > Streptophyta > Magnoliopsida > Apiales > Apiaceae > Saposhnikovia > Saposhnikovia divaricata. The sequence goes on from CM071599.1 coordinate 215,846,025, forward strand.
ATGTTTGTGTGAGTTGTCTCACAAGACCTGCTTAAGTTTTAATGGGATGTGTTCATATAGCTGACTCAACCATATTCGAAGTATTCATATAGCTGAACTTCTGCGAAAACATTTCTGACAAAGGACGTCAATAGAGCAGCTGTTGTATGCGGACATGGAACTGTGAATTAAAATATTAGTAATTGGTATATATTTTATGTTATTATTTAGGAGTAGATTCAAGTTGGAATTACTTGGGGAGTTTGGAGTAAGTACAACTTCTAGTGTTAGGGATTTGGCTCCGTATATTCATGATGATGAGTTGCTCTATCGAGGTGGCTTTCGACTGATTTTTATTCGATGCTGTGCATGGAATTATTTGGGCAATACTACTGGTCCAATGGTTGGCTTGATTATCTACACTGGCTGATTTATTTGTTGACCTAAGCACTGGTTCATTACTAAACCCACTGTGCATAATGCAGTACACAGCTTCAACTTAATTCCAAGAAACAGAAAAGAAAGTTGATCAACTCCAGCAATCACTAAGAGGGTATTGTAGTATTTTAAATGAATTTTTAAACTTCATTTTAATTACATTCGGATCAAGAAGTTCCAGTATACTGGCTTCTCTGTGTTATCTGTTTCCATGCAATCAGGTATCATCCCCTTCCCCTCAACAATAATTATTTCTCTATGAAATGATGACCGACACAAACTTATAATTTGTCAGTCAAAGTTTCTACACTGGAGAAAGCTTAGAAGAGTATATAGCGACTTAACTTGGCACATTGATGTCTCAAGATCAGGATTAAAATTTTACTATGAATCAATTAATAAACTAGTGGGGATGGCAAAATTAATATAAAATATCTCTAAATTGAGCTTAAATTACTTTGGAGGCTAATAAATACTGGAATTGTAATGTAGAAACTTGGGAGCATATGAAAATCGGCTGATGTACAATGTCTGCTGTGCCGGCAACTTGTAACATTGATCCTTCTGGTCCCATTTCCCCAATTTGTATAGCAGATGTACCATAAAACATAGATCAAATGTAATGGACCACCAAAGTGAGCTAAAGTGGAGGGTAAACATGCAACTTAGTTGACTCTTTTGGTCATCTAGCTTATGAAAGTAAATTCTGTCTTGACCAATATTCTGGTATCAAGTAACAAATGTTAGGTCTGATGATTACTGATTTATTCATGACCAAAATTATCCCTTTATAACAGCAATCTCTAGAATTCCTGTTTACCCCTGTTTCTAATTTCATATTAATTCTGCATTTTAACATACCCTTATTGTGGTCATTGGTATGCATAACATGATTGCTGGCCAGTGTCCAATTTCCATATTTTCATTTAAAGCATAAAGTTGATATTTTGGCAACATATTTTCGTAAAAAGCTATCCAATGCAAAGCTTGTACTAAGTACCTACATCAAGATTAAGTAACTGTCAGCAGTTGCACTTTTATGTTGTCGGATAAGCTTATTGAAACCATTCTCTGCAACCAGGTTAGAAGAGAAGCTAAAAATCTAGAGTCGGAGAATAAAGTTCTTGGTCAACAGGCTGTTTCCATTGCACCCAACAAGTTCCTCCCTGGACGTTCAAAATCTAATCTTCAGGTATCCTTGGATTAAATTTCGAAATGTCAAAACGTTATGTTTTCAATCTATGGGAGATTTATAATTAGGTGTTTCTGCTCTATATGTTTCTCAGAGGGGTAATGAAAGTGGTCAGATACATATGGATTCAAAGATTCCTTTGGTAACTCCACTTTCATCTCCATCGTCTTTTAGCATATACATAATAGTGTACCGTCCATCTCTCTTGATTGTTTCCCACCTCAAAACAATTCAGGATATGCATAGCCCTTCAATGATGCAAAGGGAAATGGATGACAAACCACAAAAGTCACTCAATGAGAAACAACAGGAGAATCAGGAGTTGCTTCTACAGTGTATTGCAAAACCATTGGGATTTGCAGGGAGTAGACCAGTTGCAGCCTGTTTAATTTACAAGTGCCTGGTGCAGTGGAGATCTTTCGAAGTTGAGCGGACTACTATTTTTGACCGTATCATCCAAACAATTGGTCATGCCATTGAGGTACTCAAAATGGTGAATGTTACTGATTTTATTTAAGCTCATCATCTTTGATTTAAAAAGTTTAGTTAACTTGCACTTGGCCATGTTGGCTTGAAGACACAGGAAAGCAATGATGTCTTGGCCTACTGGTTGTCCAATGCCTCAACCCTCTTGCTGCTCCTTCAACGCACATTAAAAGCAAGTGGCTCACCTGGATTGTCTCCATTGCGTCGTCGATCCTCATCGGCTGCTCTGTTTGGGAGAATGACTTCAGTATGTCATCTCATGATTAAACTATAATTCACCTGTGAGTTTCCATTGTTCTTTCAGCTCAGATGTTTATTAATTTTTTTATTCACCAGAGTAGATACTTTGTGAATGGTACTGGTGGAGTAGATACTTTGCATCAAGTAGAAGCCAAGTATCCATCTTTGCTTTTCAAGCAACAACTCACAGCTTATGTCGAAAAAATCTATGGAATGATTAGAGACAATTTAAAGAAAGAGATATCTCCATTGCTTGGATTGTGTATTCAGGTAATTTTTTTAATATATTTTTTGACTACTCGTTCCAGTCTACTACAAACCCTTGAAATTTCCTGCAGCGATGGTTTTCTTTTATTTTTCTGGTATTGAGATGCTTGCATGAAACTTTTTCTGACATGACATAAGGCGCCAAGGACCTCCAGAGCAAGTTTGGTTAAGGGCTCATCACGGTCGATTGCAACTTCTGCTGCCCAGATAGCTTTGATTTCTCACTGGCAAGGAATTGTGAAGAGCCTTGGGAATTTTTTGAGAACTCTGCAAGAAAATCATGTTAGCAGAACTTCTTCTTTTACCTATTTTTATCTTTTTTATAATAAGTTACTTACCTCATTACCATTGATATTTTGCGTTTAACGGTAGCACTTCTAGTTTTATGTATTATACTATACTTGTGTTCCCACACACTTGCATCATTTGTGTCTTTCTTATCCTTTTTTCTTTTCTTTGTCGAATGATTGGTTCCTTCTTCTCTTTATCTTTTTTAAGGTACCCCCATTTTTAGTTCGCAAAGTATTTACACAAATATTTTCTTTCATCAACGTTCAACTTCTTAATAGGTTCTGACCCTCTGCAATCTGTACGTGCATCTTTCAATGTTATTAGAGAAGAGAATGTCTCATCTAAAACTTTTTATATTTTCTATTAATTCATTTTGCTGCAGCCTTCTGTTAAGAAGGGAATGTTGTTCATTTAGTAATGGTGAATATGTGAAAGCGGGATTGGCTGAATTGGAACATTGGTGTTTCAAGGCAACTGAGGAGGTATATTATAATTTTTACTTTATTTAGTGCCAGTTCATTTCACTAAATATAAAAATTTAATGCAGTACTCAGGTTCAGCTTGGGATGAGCTAAAACATATTAGACAGGCAATAGGATTTCTGGTAAGTCATGTTCTCTACAAAATGTTGTTTGGTCGAAACTTGACCATAAGTTGAGATAATAACCATATGGAATCTTTCTAATATTTTACTTTGATGCAGGTTGTGCATCAAAAGCCAAAGAAAACATTGGATGATATAAGCAGTAACTTGTGCCCAGTAATTAACCATCAGTAAATTGATGCAGATTAATTATTTCTAACTTCAGATCATTCTTAGATCTCAACCAGCATTTTGTTTTGTTCCACAGGTTCTCAGTATACAACAATTATATCGGATCAGTACAATGTACTGGGATGACAAGTATGGCTCGCAAAGTGTATCGCAAGAGGTAAGTTTTATAGTCTTCTATGATCCTTTTGCCTTTTTCTTTTACGATTTCAACTCTCTGTATCCGAAGTTATATTTGAGACAACAATTTTGTTATTCCACATGTATTGGTACTATACATACTGAAGCAATCTTTCAGGTAATATCCAGCATGAGGGTATTGATGACTGAAGATGCAAACAATGCAGTGAGCAACTCCTTTCTGTTGGATGATGATTCAAGGTTTTTATTTAGATCTTTTTAATTTAGTATGCCTTCCCTTTATTTTACTAAGTTTCTTATCTAGAACCCTGTGCTATGAGCCAGCCTGCATCTTCACAATTTTACATAGTCAAAACCAGTTCTCAGTTCTGATGCCACCTAATGATCCATCATGCAGCATTCCGTTCTCGGTAGATGAAATATCAAAGTCAATGGAAGATACAGAAATTGCGGACATTGAACCTCCAGCTTTTCTCCGCAACAATGCAAGCTTTAGTTTTCTACTTCCACGACCAGACTAAAGTACTCTTGGAGTAATACTTGCCGACAGATATTTGAGTATATTCCCATGTTAATCACATGTTTCACGTGAATGTCCTAACAGTGGGAGAAACATGATGTTCTGTAGAATGGCAGTGTATACTTAGCTCCCGCAGGAGTGTTTTACCTGGGAAAATATGGGTGATAAATCATCTACCCTTTATTATGTTGTGTTGTACAACTACCCCCCCACCCCCCCACCTTTTTTCCCCTCAAAGTTTAGGTTTGTAAATGGGGACAATTTTAGTTTTAATCATGTAATTATTAAGTATTCACGGTTGTAGTTATAGTTTTCGGAATCAAAACATGTACAAGTTAAGATTGTTTTTACATCGGAAAAAGTTGGTCAATATTAATGTGTACATTGGTAAAAGTTCTTGCATTTGATATTTCATTTCGAAAATGTGTCTCGCAAGGATAAAATGTATGTCCTAATCAACACATTTGATGTATACATGTCCTCCCAAACAATATCGTTGTTATATATCAGAAGAATTGGAAGCTATATCTTATCTCAGGTCATACATTGCAACTGACATTGTACTTGAATCTGCTAAGTTCAACCCTAGCAAGGATGGTGATCAGGACAAGGATGGAGACAAAAGTGATGGAAGGAGAAGACATCACAGGAGTGATAAGGGTGATGAAGACAAAAAGAAAAAGAAGGATGGTAAGGAGAAGAAGAATGATGATGACCAAGGTAAAGTCTCTGAGAGGAAGAGTGGAAGACAGCAAGCCTTAGGCATTGCTGACAGTAACATCACCACATCACAAGACTCTAAGTCTAGGGTGAATGCTGTTAGTAGTGACCTACCAAAATCTACATCTATGGCTTCTGCAACTGTCTTGCCACCTCAAGAAGAGAAGAAGATTCAAGTCAAGAAACCATCTGTATATTTCAAAAAGCATACTGCTAATGGAATACTACAATGGTCCAAAAACAAAGGTCACATGCTACTGCCAGGCAACCATGTCAAAAGGATCAAATTCAAACAAGCTGCAAGGAAACCAAAGCTATCCAAATCAAGGACTCTGACAATCTATCCAGGCTTAAAACTCCAACCACTAGATGAAGATTTTGATGAAGACCAACTGCAATTCTTACAAGCTCAAAGAATCTATCATGTTGCCATTGTTGATAACTGCCTTGAGATCAAATATACTGATGGAAGGGAGGAGAAATTCAAACAAGGAGGATGTCAACACTGGGCAAGCTACATGACATAGAAAGAATCATTGCATTGTTGAGCTCAGAAGATAAAGTGGAAAGAGTATGGAAGCTGGAGCTAATTGATTTTGTGAAGATGAAGAGAGACCATGAGGAGAGAATCAGAAAAGAGTGTCTTGAAAAATGGCTAGCAAGGGAGAAAGAAATTGAGAGACTGGAGATTGAAGCAGAAAAGCTAAGGGCAAAGGGATTATGTAGAGTTCAGTTTAACCCCTATGTGGTGAAGTATAGGAGGAGAAATGGGAATCAGATCCACATCAGAATGAATCTACTCAACCACTATCCTACAAGCATTCTGGATTCAGTACTTGAAGATTTCAAAGACTCAATTTTGCTTGAAGAATTGGATGCTATGGCAGAAATAATAAAAGCTATGGATGAGAATACAAGGAAGGAGAAAGAAAGAAGACAAAAAGCATATGATGATTTTCAAGCCAAAGCTATGGAAAGGGAAACAAATGACAATGGCTAGTACTTCATCATAGGCTGTAAGATTACTCTCCCTGTAGTTCTATCCACATTGCTAATCAAAATTCATACATGTACTGTCAAGTTTTATCTTTATGTATGTTAGGCTTGTTATCAGACATGAAATTGTGACTAAGGGTCTTACTCACAATTTGGGGGAGATTGTTAGTCACAGAGGCATGCCTGAATACATCTAATAACAAGCCTAAGTGTGTGTAATGCTATGCATTACCTACATGACCTCTTAACTGAGGGAACCTCTAGTTGTAGAGTTTCTATTTGTTCTGTACTTGTAATAGGCATCAAATTCTAGTTGTGTTACTGTACTTATAAAGTCAAGAATAATGCTTGAAAGAAGTTCCAAGGTTCATGCCTCAAGCAAGGAGATAAAGATTGCCAAATAATCACAGTTGGAATTTGAAGAAATGAAGAATTTGTCTAAGTACCAATTCGAGAAGTACATTTGTCTATTCGAGAAGTCTAGCATTCGAGAAGTCAGAGATTCGATATCTCAGAAGACACTATTCGATATCTCTGAATACACTGTTCGATATCTCAGAGATTCGATATGTCTATTACTCTATTCGAGAACTCATGGAGTCAACAAGTCAAAGCATCATTCGAGTTCTCTAAGGGTCAACAAGTCAATGCTCTATTCGATATCTCAAGGACTAAAGAAGCTATTCGACATCTCAGGGATTCGATATGTCAAAATGCTCTATTCGATATCTCAAGGAGTCCCAGAGAAAAGAGCTATTCGAGAAGTGATTTGATATGTCAATATAACACTATTCGAGAACTCAGAGTTATCGATTAAGTCAATTCTAGTTCTCGAATCAATCACTTAGCCACTTCTCGAATACATTCTTGGAGACAAAATACTGAAGAATTGTACAAGTCAGAAACCTGCAACAAGCCAAGTCGCTTTATTTGACTATGTACTATAAAGCACATTGGAAAGCCTACAAAGAAGCTTGGAGAGATAAGACAAAGGGACAAAGAGCTAAAGAAGTGGATCTGAACAGGCTTTGCAAAGTAAAATCTGTAGCCGTTTGGACTCTTACTCAAATAAGATAGACATACTGGAAAGTAGTTTGTTTTACCTACCTTATTTGTAGTAAGTAGGTATCCATGTCTATAAGGATACAGCCTCACTTCCTTAGTAGATAAGTTTTTCAAGATACATCACAAGAAATATCTCTCTAAGAAAAACGAAGCTGAGAATACTATCATTTGTATTCGCAGATTGTAGCAAAATCTTTATCTAATAAAATATTAGATTAAAGTGATATTGTGTTGTGTTTGTCTTTGTTATCTGCACTCACATATCTCACACACTCAACACATATCTTGTTGCAAAGATTCAAGAACAAAGAAAAGTTCAAGAATCCATTCACCCCCCCTCTGTATTCTTTTACTGTATTCAATACTCAACAGAAGGGATTATAATTTCCGCATTTGAATAATGAAGACAATTTATTATTGTTTTCCATTAGAGAACAATATTTGTAAAAATATTTTTTACTTTTATTGCAGATTTTGATGGATTAAATAAATTTTCAACATTGTTAAAATAAAATTGTATGCTACTTTTTTATATAAATTTTAGCATATCATTATTTTATTAAATACTTATATAACTATATAGAATATCTTTCTAAGAATTGATTATTTATATAATTGCATACAATATCTTTTTAAGAAATCAATCAAATTTGTTAAATTTTTGGTATTGTCATTTTAAATTAAATAAGATGTCGTGTACGAAGTACGGGCAAAATGCTAGTTAGGATAACCATACCAATTACCAAATCGACAAACTTTCAATATTTAGTTTTAATATAATACTATAGATTGTAAGATTAGTTTTAAATAAAAAAAGGTAACGTGTTTTAATTAGGAAGGAAATATTAATGATTGGAAGATATGATACGATTGATGTTTTTAGGTGTTTATAAAAGGTAATATGTTCAACTAAAAGTAAATGTGAAAAGGGTAATCGGCTAATTATCATTAATTATATTATATTATTATTTATTTTAATAATTTGGATAAGAGCAAGCATAAGAAAGAGTCCAAGAAGAAGTTATATGCGGATGGAGGAATTTTAATCAAAATATAACTACGTTAATATTAGTAATTAGTTTTAATAATATTATTTATTTTATTTTATTTTAATTATTAGGATAACCAAACCGAAAACCAAACCGACCAAACTTTCAATCTTTGGGCTTTAATATATTAGTATATACCAAATCGACAAACTTTCAATATTTAGTTTTAATATAATACTATAGATTGTAAGATTAGTTTTAAATAAAAAAAGGTAAGGTGTTTTAATTAGGAAGGAAATATTAATGATTGAAAGATATGATACGATTGATGTTTTTAGGTGTTTATAAAAGGTAATATGTTCAACTAAAAGTAAATGTGAAAAGGGTAATCGGCTAATTATCATTAATTATATTATATTATTGTTGTGGAATAAAAACTAGGTTACGAGTATTGCGGCTAGGGTTTGTGTATTTAATGCTAAGGTGTGTGAGTTTCGTGCTTTAATGGCTGCTCTTGTGCTCGTGGCTGACTCTGCCTTCACAAGATGCCTACGTACTTTGATGAATATCAAAGATCAAGCCAAAAAACGTAGTTCTAGGTTGAGGGGTCTGGCCCTTTATATAGGCTGAGAAGCTTTAGAATTATGGTAGGAGTCTGAGACTTGGTGGACAAGTCTTTGAGGAAGGTTCTAGATCTATTCCTTGTAGGAATCAGTTTCCATATTGAATTTGATGCCTTGGCGGCTAAGTCTGATGGAGATAATATCCTTATCCAACTCTTATTGCTGAGCTGTTTATTTCCCCCAATATTAATTACGAAATTTATATTATAATTGGGGTTTTGGGTCCATCTGGTGGACCCCACGTCTGGACCATTCTTGGTCTAATTAATGCCACATTAAATTTGTCTTTAGGGCTTATTTTCAGCCCATATCATTTGCCCCCCAACTTCTAGGAAAACTGATCAGGTTTTCCTTGAAGTTTTAATGGTCTTTTCCGAGACTTGGGTCAGGGTTCATAATTGTACACTAGTGTTTCACAAGTATCGTCTTAATAAAGAGTGGAGCGACCTACACATTTACGACGATTTGCCTTATTCGAGGCTAAACAATTATTTCCAAGTAACTTCTGTTACCGGATTTTTGCCTATTCAATATGAAGGAATCATCCATAGTACTTCTCGTATCGTAAATATATCTTAGAGTTATATAGTACCCACAGGTATTTCTCTCTTAAGAATTCCATGTCCACAAAGATTCGATGTCCAAAAAACAATTTTTCATAGCAATTTTCGAACAAAACTGAAGTTTTTCGACCAGGAATTTCGACCAGGAATTCGACCAAAATTCTGGTCGAAATAAGGGCTTCAACAAATCCTGATCGAAGGGATTTTCGACCAGGATTCCTGGTCGTTTCGACCAGGATTCTGGTCGAAGTAAGCATTCCATTTTTCTCTGATCGAACACATTTTCGACCAGGGTTCCTAGTCGTTTCGACCAGGACTCTGGTCGAATTAAGCGTTCAATCTTTTCTTGGTCGACAGCTTTTTCGACCAAGATTCCTAGTCCTTTCGACCAGGATTCTGGTCGAATTAAGCGTCTAAATTTCCTCTTGTCGAACACTTTTTCGACCAAGATTCCTAGTCATTTCGACCAGGATTCTGGTCGAATTAATCGTTTAAATTTCTCCTTTGTCGAACAATTTTTCGACCAAGATTCCTAGTTGTTTCGACCAGGATTCTGGTCGAATTAATCTCCTCAAAATTTTCGGGCTTTTTCTTGATGGGCCTCCCTACTTTTGGGCCTTCGAGGCTTTACATGTTTAAAGTGTGTATTTTTATAAAAATACCTTCTTTCTTTGTGCCTAACCCTATGGCCATAATGGGCCTGTTCAAATTCCGAATATTTTGTTAGGGTTTAGGTTTGATATTCCTTCAAAATATCTTAGATATTTCTTCAAAATATCTTAGATATTTCTTCAAAATATCTTAGATATTTCTTCAAAATATTTTTCAAGGAACGTTCCAGAATTGGGCTTCAATCTGGGCCGGTTTCATGGGCCTTTGATAGGTCAACTTTGGAATTCTGACCGGTCACTGTAGGTTTTCTTACTGTTTGAGAGTATTTCAACCGGTTGCTCATTCCTATATAAGAGTGAGAGTTGAGAGTTCATTTTTCACACTCTCACTTTTCACTTCACATTTTCATCTTTGAGCTCTCGACTTTTAGCTAAGAAGTCTTTCTCTCAAATTCCGTTCGGAGTTTTTCTCGGCTAATTCCGGCCTTCGTCTCCAGTCATCTTCTTCGTTTTTCAAGACCTCAAGCTGTCATCAATGGCGGACAAAGCTCAAGCTCGCCTTCTGAAAATGAACTCAGCCTCTTCTAATGGTACCATCCAAATTCGCCCTCCTTACACCTCTCTTTTAGATATTTTAAATGAAAGAGCAGATGAATATCCTTCTTTAGCCGAGTTAGATGCGTATGATTGCTGTAATACATATCACGATACAGATGAGATTGGTAGATATAACAAGTTGTATAAAATTAAAAAACCTTATAAACTCGTTCCAGCTGGGCCAGGTGACAGGCCTTGTCATTGGAGGCCCAATGCCTTGTGTATCTATAGGGAATGTTTAGTAGCGGGACTCCGTTTCCCTTTTCATGAATTTATCCCCCGCCTTTTAGCTAACATTCAGTGTAACCCTTTCTAATTGCCCCCAAATGCATGGAGAACAATTCTTTGTTTTATGGTTTTGTGTCTAAGGCAAAACCTTCCTTTATCTGTTGCCCTTTTTCGCAAAATTTTCCAAGTTTACAACAGCCCTGCTTCGTATTCTGGCTGGGTATATATCAAACATCGCCCCAAAGTCCCTCCTATCTGCAATATTAAATCAGTACCAGACAACAATCCTGGTTGGAAAAAAGAATTTGCCTATCTTGAATGGGAGGGTGGTGATTGGGGTACCCTCTTTAGGAAAACCTTTTCGAGGGTTTCTGATGGAAATGCTAAGGGAATCACCCTTAGCACCGAGGATCAGGCTGCTTTTGACACTTTGACCAGAGGTGATGGTATGTCTATAACCTGCCAAAGCCTCATAAATGAAGAATCTCTGAGGGCCGTAGGCCTCTCACAAGTTTCGGAACGGGGTAACTTCCTTTCTTGCCTTTGTTTTTCTTTATTTTCATACTTGACTTATTCATTTGTGTTTCCATTCATGTCATTTCAGTTGCTAGGATGCTTGTGGAAGCTTCCCCGGATCCAGACAATGAAACCTCGAGGATGGCCCGGGCAAAGCGGAATGCTGATCCTCGAGAGAAAGGAACTGAGCCTGCTTTCTTGCGTGCCCATAAGGTCCAAAAGGTGGACCTTAAATTTGGTGATATAGCAGACTTAGAGGGGAGCTCTCAGGTGAATGTCCAATCTTCTATTTTTAGGCCATCCTGGGGCTTTAGGAAGCGGGACTCCGTTGTGGGTTCGACTAAGCACGCCATGGACTGGTCTCTTAACTCGATCACCCCTCCTGACTATAAAGACTTGGTTGTCAATGGAGGCATCGGGGAATCAGAGGCTCTTGGTTCTCAGGCCTTAGCTGTGGTAAGACTCAAACCTCGCATTCTTTAAATTTCGTACTGACTTACTTTATTCCAACATAATTATTGTTTCTGTGAACAGGCCAACATTCACTTCCAGAGTTCTCTCTACCACGCCAAAGCTTGGAAGGAGAAGGCCAAAGGGTATGAGTCTGAATCCCAAAAGAAAACCCTCACTATCAACCATCTAGAGGAGAAGCTCAAGGATAAGGATGAGGAGCTGGCCAGTGCTCGGGCAGAGTTGGTAGCTTTGAAGGATGACAGGGAGAAGATCATCGATGACTATCTGGATTCTGATGAGTACAAGTCCCTCATGGATCAGCATGATGAGCTGTTATTTCCTGGCCAGTTTTCTGAGGGTTGGAACATGGCCATTGAGGCAGTTCTGAGGAGCCATCCTGGCTTATTCCAGCCTTCAGACTTCGTGAGCCCTCATCTTCCTGCCCCGTTATTAGTTAACGAGCCTGGATCCAGTGAAGAGCTATTCGGGGAGGGTGATGCTTTGGTCAAAGAGCATGCTACCGCTACCACTTCAGCCTTGGATCCTAAGCTTCATCTAGTTCGGTCTGGTGCTGCTAATTCTGCTGAGGATGGATCCACTACTGACACTAGCTCTGAGGATGATTCTCCTGCTAAGGAGGCCCCTAAGGCCCCTTAAGCTTTATTTATTTATCTTTTATTTATCTAAACTCTTGGTTTCTGCCATTTGACTTGATAGCCTTTGGGCCCTTATTTGTGTAACTTTTAACTTAACTATTTATGCAGTTAGTTTCTGTTGTTCATTTTTCTTGCCTTCGCTCATAGTTCATTAAACTTTAGAATTTTTCGAGTACTTGGCCCCCTGGCTGGTACTAAACTCACAAGTTAGTTCAACATTCGTCTTTCGTGTTTATTTTAACAAGGAAGAATAACTCATGGAGAAAACAGAATAGATTCCATTGTGCTGTTAAAGGATATCAATAAAATGGGTTCAACCCTTACATAGATACTCTATCTCCTATTGGGAGCAACATGCTCTATAATGGTTTCATTCGAACCTTATTCCTAATAAATAGATAAAAGTCCAAGCCTTTGTCAAAAGAACTTAAACATAATAAACTCTGAGGTTCACAGCATGCCAAGTTCGGGGCACCTCAACCCCATCCAAGGTTTCTAACTTGTAGGATCCTCGTCCTAACACCTTTCTGACTAGATACGGTCATTCCCAGTTTGGTGCTAACTTTCATTTCTGGCCAACTCCTGAGGCTTCAATCTTCCTTAGAACCATGTCGCCTTGTCGAAAGAATCTTTCCTTAACTCTCTAGTTGTAGTGAAAAGAGGCTCTCTTCTGATATTCAGCATTCCTAGCATTAGCTTCATCCCTAACCTTGTCAATTAAGTCAAGGGCAAGTCTCATCCCTTCTTCATTAGTTTCTGGTTCATATGCCTCGACTCGAGGTGATGCTTGCATGATCTCTAAAGGCACAACTGCCTCAGCTCCATAAGCCAGCAAAAATGGGGTTGCTCCAGTTGTCACCTTACAAGTGGTACGATATGCCCAAAGTATGGGCAGCAATTCATCTACCCAAGTGTTTCTAGAGCGTTCGACCCTCTTTTTCAGTCCATCAAGGATAATTCGATTAGCTACCTCAGCTTGCCCATTGGCTTGTGGATGTGCCACTGAGGTAAAACGGAGCTCAATCGCATTCTCTTCACAATACTTCTTGAACTCTTCATTATTGAACTGTGTCCCATTGTCTGTTACGAGGATTCATGGGATTCCATACCTGCAAATTATATTCTCCCAAAAGAACTGGGAAACTTGTTTGGTGGTTATCTTGGCCAGAGGTTTAGCCTCAATCCACTTAGTGAAGTAATCAATGGCCACTATCAGGAATTTCCTTTGTGCTGAAGCCATGGGAAAAGGTCCAAGTATATCCATCCCCCACATCGCAAACGGAATGGGAGAGTTAATTGAAGTTAACATCTCAGGCGGTTGCCTTACAATTGGAGCATGTTTCTGGCATCTCTCACATCTCTTGACATAGTCTTGTGCATCAGCCAACATCTCCGGCCAATAGAACCCTAAACGAATAATCTTGTGAACTAGGGCTCTGCCCCCTAAGTGTTGCCCACAGATCCCTTCATGAACTTCCTCCAGTGCTTCTCTTGCCTCTTGAGGCCTTAAACAATTCAAGTATGGGATGACGAACGACCTTGTGTACAGAATGCCCTCAATCAAAGTTTATCTCAATGCTCTTACTGAAAGTTTTCGTGCCTCCAAGGCATTGTCAGGGAGCCACCCGGTCTCAAGGTGTGCCTTGATAGGATCTATCCAAGAGCCCCCCATATCAATTGGTGGTACTAATTTTGAGTTAACGGTCGGGGCCTTCAAGACCTGAAAGTAGACACTCCCAGCATAATTTTCTATCTCGGAAGAAGCGAACTTAGACAGGGCATCGGCCTTAATGTTTTCTTCTCTCGGAATGTGCTCAACATAGCACTCCTCAAACTGAGTCATAACAGCCTTTACGACTCTCAGGTATTTCGCCATAGTCTCGTCCTTAGCTTCGAATTCACCATTTACTTGTGATACCACAAGCCTTGAATCTCCACAAACTTTGAGATTTTTAACCCTCATGATTCTAGCCAAACCCAAACCAGCTATTAATGCTTCATACTCCGCCTCATTGTTGGTAGTAGGAAAATCCAACTTTAAAGCATACTCGACTGTGAACCCATCAGGGCTTTGCAGAACCAAACCTGCGCCACTAGATTTTGTTTTTGATGCTCCATCAAAATAGAGCACCCAATATTCCTTCAAATCAGATGTAAGTTCCTCTTCTTTTTTCTCTTGCCCAGGGGTGGTCACTATCTCTTGCCCCCCGACTTCTTGGTTGTTAATAGTGCATTCAACCACGAAGTCCGCCAATGCCTGAGCCTTAATGGCTGTCCGAGGCTTATATGTGATATCAAACTCTCCTAACTCAATCGCCCACTTGATTAGCCTTCCACTGGCCTTAGGGCTATGCAATATGTTTCTCAACTGCTGGTTTGTCAGAACTTGAATCTTATGTGCCTGGAAGTAAGGCCGCAACTTCCTTGATGTAGTTACTAATGCCAAAGCAAACTTTTCTATGGGTGAGTAATTCAACTCAGCCCCATGCAACACTTTGCTCACATAGTAGATAGGTTTCTGGACCTTCTCCTCTTCCCGAATGAGGACAGCACTCGGAGCTTGTTCAGATACCGCTAGGTATAGACAAAGAGTCTCCCCAGGGCTTGGTTTGGTCAACAACGGGGCTTCAACCATGTACTTCTTTAGTTGCTCAAAGGCCTCTTGGCTCTCAGGTGTCCACTCAAAATTTTTCACCTTCTTCAATGATTGAAAGAAAGGCAAGCATTTGTCACCAGACTTGGAGATGAATCTTCCTAAAGCCGCTACCCGGCCTGTCAACTTCTGCACATCTCTTATAGAGCGTGGGGGTTCCATATCTAAGATCGCCTTGATTTTGTCAGGGTTGGCCTCTATGCCTCTCTTGGAAACCATCAGACCCAAAAATTTGCCTGATCCAACGCCAAAGGCACACTTGGCTGGATTCAACATCATTTTGTGGTGCCTCAGCACTTCGAATGCCTCTCTGAGGTGTTTAATATGGTCCGCCTTGACCAAGCTTTTAACCAGCATATCATCGACATAGACCTCCATGGTTTTTCCAATCAGATGGGCGAATATCTTATTCACCAATCGTTGGTAAGTAGCTCCTGCATTCTTTAGACCAAACGCCATAACAAGATAGCAGAAAACACCAAAGTCAGTTGTGAAAGATACCTTTGGGATGTCATCCTTGTACATTTTAATTTGATTGTAGCCGCTGAACCCATCCATGAAGCTCAACATCTCATGTCCTGCTGTGGCATCTATTAACATGTCTATCCTTGGTAAAGGGAAGCAATCCTTAGGGCATGCGTCATTCAAGTCGGTGAAGTCTATACACATCCTCCACTTACCGTTGGCTTTCTTGACCATCACAGGGTTAGCCAACCATTCTGGAAACTGAATCTCTTCAATAAACCCAGCTTCTAAGAGCTTTTCCACTTCTTGCTTTATGGCCTCTTGCCTTTCAGGTGCAAAGTTCCTCTTCTTCTGCTGTATTATCTTCCGATTAGGATCGACATTCAATCTATGAGTTATGAGTTGGGGATCAATCCCTTGCATATCAGCTGCTGTCCAGGCAAACATATCACTATTTTCTTGTAAGAATGCTATCAACTTGCCCTTCAAGGGTTCTTTCAAAGAGGCTCCTATATAAGTCACCTTCTCAGGGTCGCCTAGCTCCAGAGGGATAGGTATTAAGTCCTCTGCTGGCTTTCCTTGGTGTTCATCATCACCACGGACATCCATGTCTTCAATCGGGAGTACCTGCCCCCCGGCTCCATCAGTTCTCAAAGCAGCCACATAGCAACTCCTGGCCATTTTCTGATCTCCTTTCTGTTCCCCAACACCATTCCTAGTTGGAAATTTGACCTTCATGTGATAGGTAGAGGCAACAGCCTTGAACGCATGAAGTCCGGTCCTCCCCAAGATTGCATTGTACGTCGAGGTAGCCTTAATCACTAGAAAATTCAACATCTGGGTGGCTTCCTTAGGTTCTTGCCCTATTGTCACGGGCAGCTGAACGGTCCCTTCAACCTTGGACTCAACTCCGTTAAACCTGTAGATAGGCATGTTAGTCGGGGTCAGTGTACCCCATCTTCACAAAAGCGTCATGAAACAAGATATCAACAGAAGCTCCATTGTCTATCAGGACCCGCTTCACTTCTGAGTTTCCAATTATAGGAGTTATGACCAACGGGTCGTCATGGGGGAATTTCACCCCTTCAAGGTCTGAATCATCAAAACCAACTACTATCTCGGTCTTAGCACTCTTCGGGGCTTCTCCTACGATGTGCATCACTTCTCTGGCATAGGCCTTTCGAGAGTTTCGGGTAGTGCCGGCCGCTGTTGGTCCTCCCCAAATCATATTGATTACTGGCCCTCGAGGCTGTGGGTTACGATCACGATCGTTATCCCTCCTATCATTGTCTCTTCTATCATAATCCCTTTTCTGGGTTCCACGATCTTCACCCTTGGTGAACTTGTTTAACTTTCCTTTCCGGATTAAAAATTCAATTTCATCCTTCAACTGTCTGTAGTCATCTGTATCATGTCCACATCCCTGTGGAATCTACAATACAGATCTTTGTTTCTCTTTTCGGGATCACCCCTGAGTGGCTTAGGCCACCGAAAGTCTTTATCCTCCTCAATATCCAGCAAAATTTGACTCCTAAGAGCGTTCAGCCTTGCATAATCAGAAAATCTCGGTCCAAAACCCTTCTTTGGTGATGACTCTGAATCCTTGCCAGCTCGGGGATATTTGTCCCTAGCGTCGTACTCTTGCTCTGGCTTTCGTTTCTTTGAGTCATTAGAACCCTTGCCATTGCCTCCCGTGGTTTCCTTCTTCATGCTGTCCTCAGCCTTGATATATTTATCGGCTCTTCTCTGGAGCTCGGCCATGTTTTCAGGAGGGTTTTTTGCCAAGGACCTTTTAAAGAAGAGGTCAGTGGTTCCGTGTTCCAGGGCTACCATGGCCACCTTATTTTCCAGATCGGTGATATTCAACGTCTCTTTGGTGAATCGCTTGAAATAATCCCTCATGTTCTCATTCTTTCCATGCACCACATACATAAGCGATGCAGAACTTTTCTCATGAATTCTCCCACTAATGAATTGGCCGATAAAGGCAGCGCTCAACTCCTTAAAAGAGCCAATTGAGTTTGCAGGTAGGCGGCTATACCATCTTTGAGCCATGCCCGACAGAGTTTGAGGGAACGCCCTACACTTTAAGGCGTCACTAGCAGGCTGTAGCAGCAGTGCGTTTGAGAATGTCCTGACATGGTTTGCGGGATCGCCCGTTCCATCATAGGTCTTAATAGTCGGCATCTTAAATTTCCTTGAGATATGGGCATTCATCACCTCCTCTGTGAACGGAGGTGTGGGGTCGTCAGGGTCCCCAAGTGGCATTAGATCTTTGGGGTTGCTTCTGGGGGTCTCCACCCTTGTCGATTTTTCGGTTCGGGTATCAGCCCTCCTCTGCCTTCTTGAAGGCCTCTCCAAATTTATAATGGGAATCCTCTCTGCAGTTGGTGGAGGCTGAGTTTGATTCAATCTATCTTGTTCTCTTGCAATATCGTCCTTCAATTTTAAGATCTCTGCCTCATAAGCCTTGATTTTCTCAGCAGTTGTCAAGGGGAGCCATCATGGATTCTTCGTGTCCTTCTTAGAGGTTCTTTGCTAGCACGTCGCCTCCTCGGGGCTTCATCTCGATCATCATCCTCAGATGATGATGAATCATCAGTATAGGGACCAAAGTAGTCATCATATTCTCGATCCCGGATCTGTAAGGCGTGACCGCTTGGTCCAGGTTCCCTTCGTCGGGGGGGGGGGGGGTAATTAGGCAGCCCATACATCGGGTTGGTATTCAAAGAGATCCATAGTATGGATCTGTATCCCCAGGGGCAATGTGCGATCAACGTTACCAAGAGGAGAAACCACCATCTGGAGAAGGTTAGTTTCTTGGCTTTGATGGACAATCACTGGGAGGGTCCCCTCTACATGGGGAGTATTCCCTGGGGGCTGAGTGGGCAGAGGTTGAATGACTGCCCCTGTTGATGGGAGTATTTGTCCTTCCTCAGTAGCGATAAGCGGATCAGAAGTGGCTGGTGGAGCAGAGTTAAGGGGTACGGCCTCGGTTGATGTTGTTCTTCGTGTTTGAACCATGGTTGATGTTGTCTTCCCACAGACGGCGCCAAATGTTGTGGAATAAAAACTAGGTTATGAGTATTGCGGCTAGGGTTTGTGTATTTAATGCTAAGGTGTGTGAGCTTCGTGCTTTAATGGCTGCTCTTGTGCTCGTGGCTGACTCAGCCTTCACAAGATGTTTACGTACTTTGATGAATATCAAAGATCAAGCCAAAAAACGTAGTTCTAGGTTGAGGGGTCTGGCCCTTTATATAGGCTGAGAAGCCTTAGCATTATGGTAGGAGTCTCAGACTTGGTGGACAAGTCTTTGAGGAAGGTTCTAGATCTATTCCTTGTAGGAATCAGTTTCCATATTGAATTGGATGCCTTGGCGGCTAAGTCTGATGGAGATAATATCCTTATCCAACTCTTATTGCTGAGCTGTTTATTTCCCCCAATATTAATTACGAAATTTATATTATAATTGGGGTTTTGGGTCCATCTGGTGGACCCCACGTCTGGACCATTCTTGGTCTAATTAATGCCACATTAAATGTGTCTTTAGGGCTTATTTTCAGCCCATCTCAATTATTATTTATTTTAATAATTTGGATAAGAGCAAACATAAGAAAGAGTCCAAGAAGAAGTTATATGCGAATGGAGGAATTTTAATCAAAATATAACTACGTTAATATTAGTAATTAGTTTTAATAATATTATTATATATTTTATTTTATTTTAATTATTAGGATAACCAAACCGAAAACCAAACCGACCAAACTTTCAATCTTTCGGCTTTAATATAGTAGTACTAGCTTATAACCCGTGCAATGCACGGGTTTCTTATATTATATTATAAATTTTATTTAATATTATAATTATATTTTTATATAATCATTATTTTAATAATTTTTTTAATTTTAATTTAATATAATTTAACATACTCATGTTTATAAATTATACTAATTTTTCCTTATTATAAACAACGTATACGATTCTTAATATATTTGATTAATAATTGAGAAATATGCTGTGATATTTTCGGGTATATATTAATTATTGTAAGATTTGTTGTAAATTAAAAAGATAACGTGTTTTAATTTTAACGTTTGGACCATTCTTGGTCTAATTAATGCCACATTAAATGTTTCTTTTGGGCTTATTTTCGGCCCATATCATTTGCCCCCCAACTTCTAGGAAAACTGATCAGGCTTTGCTTGAAGTTTTACTTGTCTATTTCGAGACTCGGGTCAGGGTTTACCTTTGATATCGTTTTGACGTAAAGCGTGGAGCGACCGAAGCGTTTACAACGATGTTAGATTATGCCAACAACATTGAACGGTGCTAGACGGCACTAAACGGCAATAAACGGTGCTGAACAGCATTAAACGGTGCTAGACAGCCTTAAACGACGTTTAAACGATGTTAAACGACGCTAAACGGCGATAAACGGTGCTGAACGGCACTAAACGGTGCTAAACAGCCTTAAATGACGTTTAAACGACGCTAAACGACGATAAACGGTGCTGAACGGCACTAAACGGCGCTAAACAGCCTTAAACGATGTTAAACGATGCTAAACGGCGATAAACGGTGCTGAACGGCACTAAACGGCGCTAAACGGCGCTAAACAGCCTCAAACGACGTTTAAACGATGTTAAATGACGCTAAACGGCGATAAACGGTGCTGAACGGCACTAAACGGCGCTAAACAGCCTTAAACGACATTTAAACGATGTTAAACGATGCTAAACGGCGATAAACGGTGTTGAACGGCGCTAAACAGCCTTAAACGACGTTTAAACGATGTTAAACGACGCTAAACGGTACTGAACAGCACTAAACGGCGCTAAACAGCCTTAAACGACGTTTAAACGATGTTAAACGACGCTAAACGCCGATAAACGGTGCTGAACGGCACTAAACGGTGCTAAACGGTGCACTGAAAATCATCCGAAAAATTCAAGATTTAGGTCCAGAAATTACCCGAAATCCGGTGAAAAATCGAGATTCAGGACCACGAACTAACCCGCGATCGGCCGGATCGAGGGCTAGCTCGTGGTCGGCTAGCACCTGGTCGGCCGAGGGGCCTCGAGCCAAGGTGGTCGGCTGGCACCTGGTCGGTCGAGAGGCCTTGATCCCAGGTGGTCGGCTGCGGGCTGGTCGGCCGTGGCTCCTTGGCGCGCCTTGGTCGGTCGGTTCGTGGTCGGCCGAGGCTTCCCAAAATGCCGTGGGCGGCTACGAGGTGGTCGGCTGTGGCTTCTTCGGGTGCCATCCTTGGAGTTTCGTGGTCGGCCACTTCGTGGTTGGCGAGGAAACCCGGACCTGAAATCCTATTCATGGAACTTGAGGATCAAGAACCTCGATCTTGACCTCCAATTTAGTGTCTTCGTCACACGTGACTTTCAAGGATCCAGAACCTCGATCCCGATCTTAAATTGTCAAGGATCTAGGTTCTAAAATCATCCGTGATCCTAGGGATCCAGAACCTCGATCTCGATCTTAAATCGTCAGTTTGGTCATTCGTGACTTCTAACGGTATTACACCTTAATTCATGATTAGCACTACTAACCTTGTGTTTAAGACTAAACTCGTTGTTTATCTTCTTAAGTGCAAACATCCATGCAACAAATATTCCAGCTATTTCTTTTCCGACAGATATGAATTATAACGATCCTTTCTGTATAACACGGATAATTTCTGTCCTTTTTTCGTCTATAAACGATAGATGACCTGTAAACGCGAACTAAGCTGAGATTCAACCTGATGTACCAGGTCATGCATTTTCTATAAAAGAGGAGAAGTAGCCTTCATTTCAATTCACTTCTTCATTTCTGAGCTCTCAAATTCTTAAGTTCTCTAGGTTAAAGTTGCAAGATCAAGCTCGAGCTTCAAGATCAGGTTTCAAATCCAAGATGAAGTTTCAGCTTCAGTATAAAGATGTCGGAAGGTGATCAACCAATGGCTCCCCCTGTCTCCATGATGGAAGCTATGTCAAAGAGGAGTAAGATGAGGACCGCCAAAGGTAAAGAAAGAATCAAACCTCCTTCATATGTTGAACATAGATTTGAATCCTTGCTAGAACTTCTAAACATTATGAGGGAAGCATTTCCCAACTGTTCCAGCCTAGATTCTTTTAATAGTCCCAGTAAGTTGTCGGAACGAGATGTCCAAATGATAAAGGAGTTCTATCACTTTCCTAGTGCCATCAAGGTTCGTCTCCCAAATCCATCAGATAGAACATGCAACTGGCATCCTGAGAGGATCTGTGTTTACTGGGGTGCCTTAGATGCTGGGTTCAGATTCCCGGTTGACAATTTTATCATTAGATTGCTGGCAGAGTATCAGATCCACCCCTGTCAGTTGTATCCCAATGCTTGGAGGTACATTTCTATTTTCTTAATAAGGTGTCGGGAACTGGGGATTCATCCGACAACCACAATGTTTCGAAGTATCTTCGGGGCCAGCAACTCTTCTGACTCCAAGAAAGGATGGGTTAGCCTCAAGCACCGAGCCAAACTTCCACACATGGTGAATCCCTTCTCCTTTCCAGATTCACAGCATTTCTGGGAAAGGGAGTTTGTAGTTCTTCAGTGGAAAGGTGGTGATTAGGGCAACTTCTTTGTGAAGAGATTCGGGTCCGTGGAGGACAGTTCACATTTCGTGTGTGACCTTACTGATTCAGAATTGTTGGATCGAGATAGGCTTCTTGCTGATGACGGCCGCACACACTATAAAACTTTTCTAAATGAAAAGAATCTTATTGGGGCTGGCCTTAGCTTTCTTTCCATTGAGGGTAACTTTCTTACTTGAGCTTATTATGAACTCTGTTTGTTCTTATCCCGATATTTTTCTCTTTGTATTTCAGCTGCTGAGGAGATTGATAATCGTCCCGAGAACCGGCCAACTGTTACCAAGAGGATGAAGAAGAGGGCTGAGGAGAAGCTGAATCCAACTAAGCCTCACATCCCTAACTTCTTGGAGCGTTGTTCTCAAGGTGCTAAACGATCCCGAAATGCTGACGGGGATGTCAGGACTCCTTTCATACCTCCTTGGGGCATATGTGAACAAGACTCGGTCTTTGGGAGTCCTCATTTGGCCCTAGACTGGTCCAAGTTTTCAATCACTCCTCCTGACCAAGCGACAATGCATGCGGGTGACAAAATGGATGAGTCTCAGCTCATGGGCGCCCAGGCCTTGTATCAGGTATGAAATTCCCTCTATTAAGTTTGATATTGTTATTGATTTCAACTTTGTATATTCCTCGTGGCTCACTCATTTCCTTGTTGCAGGCCAACGCTTATTTTCAAACTGTTTCGACCCAAGGCCGGGCCTTTAGGGATGAAAATGTTAGCTTGAGAAATGACTCAGCAAGGTTCAGGGAAGAGATTGACGATCTGCACTCCCAAGTTGTTCGTGCTGAAGCTAATGCCGTATCTACCCGTAAACAACTTGCTTCTCTAGCCAAAAAGAAGGCCTTTGATGCCGACAAGGTGATCCAGGCCTACCATAGGTCTGAAGATTTTCTTAAGCTCATTGATGATCATGATGATGAGGTGCGTCCCTTCAACATGTCTGTTGGTTGGGACAAGGCCATTAATGCTGTGAGTCACAGGCATCCATCTGTTGTCAACCCGGCTGATTTTCCTTGCCAAAATTGGGGTGCCATCCCGGCTAATCTAGCTTCTGGTTCGGGAACTAAAGTTGTTCCTTAGGCATCAGGGTCCGGCTCCAAAGGCAGTCATCGACGCTCTGGATCCAACTCAAAGGGGGCTGTTCAAGTTGCTAGCCAAGACTCATCTTCTTCTGGCTCCCGTGGGAAGAAACCCCCGCCTGCAAAGAAAGTTGGAGTAGTTCGCCAACCCATCCCTGGCAAGAGACTAATCCGGAACGAGGGCAGTTCTACTTCTGATTCATCTTCCGAGGAAAAAGGAGCCGAAGTTGCTAGAGTTCAGCCAATGGTGATTGTCGAGCCCGGTGATGACTCCGGTGAAGACTCGGAGGAGGAGAGCGAGGAAGAGGAGAGTGGCGAAGAGGAGTCTGGCGGAGAGAAGTTTGGGGAGGAGTAGCTGGAGTTAGTTTGTGGCCTTGCATGGCCTTGTTAGCCGTATGTGGCTTTATCTGTCTAGATTTCAATCAGGGTCCTTCGGGACCAAACTTTTATCTGTCTCATTGATATAACCTAACTGTTGGCCCTTCGGGGTCTTTATTTATGCATTTGTTTCCTCATTTGTTTGTTTACTTGTTTTCGGTACTTGGCCTTTCTAGACTCACACTCAACAGGTGCTTGGTACATAAACAAAATCACAGAATCATTGAAGGGAAACAAACTTTGCATTAATAATTTGAAATGGGTTCAACCCTTACATAACTTATTATTGTCCTACTCGGGGCGTTAAGCCCTAGAATGGTTTCATCGAACCTTATTTCTACTTCTCCTAATAAATAGATCGAAAGCTGAATCCGTGCAAGGATAGCTTATACATAATAAACTTTGAGGTTCAAGGCATGCCAAGTACGGGGCACCTCAACCCCGTACAAGGTCTCCAACTTGTACGATCCTCGTCCCAACGCCTTCTTGACTCGATACGGCCCTTCCCAATTAGGGGCTAGCTTTCCCTTCTGGCCCACTCCAGAAGCCTCGATCTTCCTTAAAACCAGGTCGCCTTGTCGAAAGAACCTTTCCTTAACCCTGTGGTTGTAATAAAAGGATGCTTTCTTTTGATGCTCCACATTTCTAGCGTTTGCCTCATCCCTGACTTCGTCAATCAGGTCCAGGGCGAGTCTCATGCCCTCTTCGTTAGTTTCTGGTTCAAAGGCCTTAACTCGAGGTGACGCTTGCATGATCTCCAAAGGCACAACTGCCTCAGTTCCGTAAGCCAGCAGGAACGGGGTTGCTCCAGTGGTCACTTTACAAGTGGTACGGTATGCCCATAGTATGGGCAGCAACTCATCTACCCAAGTGTTTCTAGAGCGTTCGACCCTCTTCTTCAGTCCATCAAGGATAATTCGATTAGCCACCTCAGCTTGCCCATTGGCTTGTGGATGAGCCACTGAGGTAAAACGAAGCTCAATTGCATTCTCCTCACAATACTTCTTGAACTCTTCATTATTGAACTGTGTCCCATTGTCTGTCACCAAAATTTGTGGGATTCCATACCTGCAAATTATATTCTCCCAAAAGAATTGGGCAACTTGTTTGGTGGTTATCTTGGCTAGAGGTTTAGCCTCAATCCACTTAGTAAAGTAATCAATGGCCATTATCAGAAACTTCCTCTGTGCTGAAGCTACGGGGAAGGGACCAAGTATATCCATTCCCCGCATCGCGAATGGAATAGGGGAGCTAACCGATGTTAACATCTCAGGCAGCTGCCTTACTATCGGAGCGTGCTTCTGGCATCGATCGCACCGCTTGACATAGCTCTGTGCATCGGCCAACATCTCTGGCCAGTAGAATCCCAAACGAGTTATTTTGTGAGCTAGGGCTCTGCCCCCCAAGTGCTGCCCACAAATACCTTCATGAACTTCTTCCAAAGCTTCCCTTGCCTCTTGGGGCCTCAAACATTTCAAGTACGGGATAACGAAAGACCTTTTGTAAAGGACGCCCTCAATCAGGGCATATCTCAATGCTCTCACTGACAGCTTTCGTGCCTCCAAGGCATTGTCAGGGAGCCATTCGGTTTCGAGGTGAGCTTTGATAGGATCTATCCAACAGCTACATACATCAATTGGTGCCACTAACTTTGAGTCGATAGTCGGGGCTTGCAAGACCTGGAAGTAAACACTCCCTGCATAGTTTTCTATCTCGGAAGAAGCGAACTTAGATAGGGCATCGGCCTTAACGTTCTCTTCTCTCGGAATGTGTTCTACATAGCACTCGTCAAACTGAGTCATGACAGCTTTCACAACTCGCAGATACTTTGCCATAGTTTCATCCTTGGCCTCAAATTCACCATTTACTTGAGAGACTACTAATCTTGAATCTCCACAAACTTTGAGATTCTTGAATCTCATGATTCTGGCCAAGCCTAAACCGGCTATCAAGGCCTCATACTCAGCTTCATTGTTGGTTGTCGGGAAATCCAACTTCAAATCATATTCAACTGTGAACCCATCGGGGCTTTGCAATACTAAGCCTGCGCAACTAGATTTTGTTTTTGATGCTCCATCAAAATAGAGCACCCAATATTCCTTCTGATCAGGTTCAAGTTCTTCATCTTTATCTTGCTTCTTAGGGGTTGTTATCATCTCCTGCCCCCCCGACTTCTTGGTTGCTAATGGTGCATTCAACCACGAAGTCAGCCAATGCCTGAGCCTTAATGGCTGTTCGAGGCTTATACGTGATATCAAATTCTCCAAGTTCGATCGCCCACTTGATTATCCTTCCACTAGCCTTCGGGCTATGCAATATGTTTCTCAACTTCTGGTCCGTCAGGACTTCAATCTTATGTGCCTGGAAGTACGGGCGTAACTTCCTCGAGGATGTTATCAAAGCCAAGGCGAACTTCTCAATGGGAGAGTAATTCAAATCAGCCCCATGCAACACCTTGCTCACATAATAGATAGGTTTCTGGACCTTCTTCTCTTCTCGAACGAGAACGGCGCTCAACGCTTGCTCAGATACCGCCAGGTATAGATGAAGAGTCTCCCCGGGACTAGGTTTGGCCAGCAACGGGGCTTCAACCATGTACTTCTTTAATTGTTCAAAGGCCTCTTGGCTCTCAGGGGTCCACTCAAAATTTTTCACCTTCTTCAATGCTTGAAAGAAAGGCAAGCATTTGTCACCAGATTTGGAAATGAATGTTCCTAAAGCCGCTACTCGGCCTGTCAACTTCTACACATCTCTTATAGAACGTGGCGGTTCCATGTCTAAGATCGCCTTGATCTTGTCAGGGTTGGCCTCTATACCTCTCTTTGAAACCATCAGACCCAAAAATTTGCCTGATCCAACGCCAAAGGCATACTTGGCTGGATTCAACATCATTTTGTGGTGCCTCAGCACTTCGAATGCCTCTCTGAGGTGCTTAATGTGATCTGCCTTGAACAGGCTCTTGACTAGCATGTCATCAACATAGACCTCCATGGTTTTTCCAATCAGATGGGCGAATATCTTATTCACCAGTCGTTGGTAAGTAGCTCCTGCATTTTTTAGACCGAAAGCCATAACAAGATAGCTGAAAACACCAAAGTCAGTTATGAAAGATACCTTAGGGACGTCATCCTTGTGCATCTTAATCTGATTGTAGTCGCTGAACCCATCCATGAAGCTCAACATCTCATGTCCAGTTGTGGCATCTATTAACATGTCTATCCTTGGTAAAGGGAAGCAATCCTTAGGGCATGCGTCATTCAAGTCGGTGAAGTCTATACACATCCTCCACTTACCGTTGGCTTTCTTGACCATCACAGGGTTAGCCAACCATTCTGGAAACTGAATCTCTTCAATAAACCCAGCTTCTAAGAGCTTTTCCACTTCTTGCTTTATGGCCTCTTGCCTTTCAGGTGCAAAGTTCCTCTTCTTCTGCTGTATTATCTTCCGATTAGGATCGACATTCAATCTGTGAGTTATGAGTTGGGGATTAATCCCTAGCATATCAGCTGCTGTCCAGGCAAACACATCACTATTCTCTTGCAAGAATGCTATCAACTTGCCCTTCAGGGGTTCCTTCAAAGAGGCTCCTATATAAGTCACCTTCTCAGGGTCGCCTAGCTCCAGAGGAATAGGTATTAAGTCCTCTGCTGGCTTTCCTCGGTGTTCATCATCACCACGGACATCCATGTCTTCGATCGGAAGTACCTGCCCCCCGATTCCATCAGCCCTTAACGCGGATACATAACAACTTCTTGCCATCGTCTGATCACCCTTTTGTTCTCCAACGCCATTCCTGGTTGGAAACTTAATCTTCATGTGATATGTGGAGGCCACAGCCTTGAATGCATGAAGTCCAGTCCTTCCTAGGATCGCGTTATAAGTCGAGGATGCCTTGATCACAAGGAAATTCAGCATCTGAGTAGCCTCTCTAGGTTCCTGTCCAATTGTCATGGGTAACTGAATAGTCCCTTCAACCTTGGACTCAACTCCATTAAATCCGTAGATTGGCATGTTGGTGGGGGTCAACTGAGAATCAGTGTACCCCATTTTCACAAACGCATCGTGAAACAAGATATCAACAGAAGCTCCATTGTCTATCAAGACTCGTTTCACCTCCGAGTTTCCAATCACAGGAGTTATGACCAACGGGTCGTCATGGGGGAACTTTACCCCTCCGAGGTCTGAATCATCAAACCCAATAACTATTTCAGTCCTAGCACGTTTTGGGGCTTCTCCCACGATGTGCATTACTTCTCTGGCATACGCTTTTCGAGAGTTTCGAGTCGTGCCGGCCGCTGTCGGGCCTCCCCAAATCATATTAACAACTGGCCCTCGGGGCTGTGGGTTACGATCACGATCACGATCGTTATCTCTTCTGTCATTGTCTCTCCTGTCATAGTCCCTTCTTTGGGTTCCACGATCATCATTCTTTGTGAACCTGCTTAGCTTTCCTTTTCGGATCAGGAACTCAATCTCATCTTTCAACTGTCTACAATCATCTGTATCATGACCCACATCACGGTGG
Organism: Saposhnikovia divaricata; assembly: GCA_036435485.1. NCBI lineage: Eukaryota > Viridiplantae > Streptophyta > Magnoliopsida > Apiales > Apiaceae > Saposhnikovia > Saposhnikovia divaricata. Next base: position 215,874,089 of record CM071599.1, read on the forward strand.
TACCTACAGTATTGATCCTTGTTTCTCTTCGTGGGATCACCCCTAAGTGGCTTCGGCCATCGGAAGTCTTTATCCTGTTCAATATCTATCAAGATCTGACTCCTAGGTACGTTCAGTCTTGCATAATCAGAAAACCTCGGTCCCAAACCCTTCTTTGGTGGTGACTCGGAATCCTTGCTAGTCCGGGGATACTTGTCCCTAGCATCGTACTCTTGTTCTTGCTTTCATTTCTTCGAGTCATTAGAACCCTTACCATTGCCTCCTGCGGTTTCCTTCTTCATGCTGTCCTCAGCCTTGATATATTTGTCGGCCCTTCGTTGGAGCTCGGCCATATTTTCAGGAGGATGTTTTGCCAAAGACCTTTTAAAGAAGAGATCAGTGGTTCCATGTTCCAAGGCTACCATGGCCACCTTATTTTCCAGATCAGTGATATTCAGCGTCTCCTTGGTGAATCGCTTGAGGTAATCCCTCAGATTCTCGTTCTTCCCCTGCACCACATACATAAGGGATGCAGAACTTTTTTCATGAACTCTCCCACTAATGAACTGGCTAACAAAGGCGACACTCAGCTCTTTGAATGAGCCAATTAAGTTTGCAGGTAAGCAGCTATACCACCTTTGAGCCATGCCAGACAGGGTTTGAGGGAACGCCCTACACTTTAAGGCGTCGCTCGCAGGTTGCAACATCAGTGCATTTGAGAATGTCCTAACATGGTTTGCGGGGTCGCCCGTCCTATCATAGGCCTTAATCGTCGGCATCTTAAACTTCCTTGAGATGTGAGCATTCATTACCTCTTCAGTGAACGGAGGTGTGGGATCATCAGGATCCCCAAGTGGCATCAGATCCTTGGGGTTACTTTTGGGGGTCTCCACCCTTGTCGATTTTTCAGTTGGGGCTTCAGCCCTTCGCTGTCTCCTTGAGGGCCTCTCCAGATTTATAATGGGAATCCTCCCTGTAACTGGAGGAGGTCGAATCAGACTTCGCCTTGATTGCTCTCTAGCAATATCATCCTTCAGCCTTTGGATCTCAGCCTCATGAGCCTTAATCCTTTCCTCAGCCGTTTGTGGAGGTCCATCATGGATTCTTTGGGACCTCCTTCGAGGTTCTCTACTTGCACGTCGCCTCCTCGGGGCTTCATCACGATCATCATCTTCATCCTCAGACGTTGAATCATCGGTATAGGGGCCAGAGTAATCATCGTACTCTCGATCTCGGATCTGTAAGGCATGACCGCTCGGTCCAGGTTCCCTGTGTTGAGGGGGATAATTGGGCAGCCCATACATCGGGTTGGTGTTCAAAGGGAGATCCGTAGTGTGGATCTGTACCCCTGGGGGTAGCGTACGATCAACGCTATCAAGAGGAGAAACCACCATCTGAAGAGGGTTAGTTTCTTGGTTTTGAGGGATAGCCACAGGTAAAGTTCCCTCAACATGGGGAATCGTCCTTGAGGGTTGAGAGGTTAGAGGTTGAATGACCGTCCCTGTTGATGGGGGTAATTGTCCTTCTTCAGCAATGATGAGCGGATCAGAGGTGGCAGGTGGAGCAGAGCTAAGGGGTATGGCCTCAGTCGATGTTGTTCTTCGTGTTTGAACCATGGTTGATATTGTCTTCCCACAGACAGCGCCAAATGTTGTGGAATAAAAACTAGGTTACGATTGGTAACTAATGCTAGGGTGGTTGAGCTTCGAGCTTTAATGGCTGTTCTTGTGTTCGTGGCTAAATCTGCCTTCATAAGATGCCTACGTACTTTGATGAATATCAAAGAAAAAGCCAAAAAACGTAGTTCTGAGATGAGGGGTCTGGCCCTTTAAATAGGCTGCAGGAGCCTTAGAATTATGGTAGGAGTCAGAGACTTGGTGGACAAGTCTTTGAGGAAGGTTCCAGATCTATTCCTTGTAGGAATCAGTTTCCATATTGAATTGGATGCCTTGGTGGCTAAGTCTGGTGGAGATAATATCATTATCCAACTCTTATTGCTGAGCTGTTTATTTCCCCCAATATTAATTACGAAATTAATAATATAATTGGGGTTTTAGGTCCATCTGGTGGGCCCCACGTTTAGACCATTCTTGGTCTAATTAATGTCACATTAAATGTGTCTTTGGGGCTTATTTTCGGCCCATATAAACCATTAATTATATTATGTTATTATTTATTTTAGGTGTATTTATTTTTCTTTATAATGAAGGATAAATAAGTAAATTCACTCGGTACCAAAAAATAGGTACCAAAACATTATAATTATGTTTTTATATAATCCTTGTTTTTAATAATTTTTTAATTTTAATTTAATATAAATTTATATAATGATATGCATGGTTTGAAATTTGTTTTGTAAAATTCTAAATTAAAAATGTCGTTGACGGGTTCTAACTTTGAATTTTTAGTAAATTAATTTAATCATATAATATATCTTATTATTAGATCCAACGATTATTATTTATTACTAAAAATAATGATTTGAATATATGGTGAGATATTTTTGGGTGCATATTAGTTATCGCAAGATTAATTTTAAATTAAAAAGTAACTTATTTTAATTACAAAAATTACTACTAAAATAATTACGGAAAGATATGGTGTGATATTTTGGATATATATTAATTATTGTAATATTAGTTTTAAATTAAATGGTAAAGTGTTTCAATTAGAAGTAAAATCTTTAGAAAAAATGGGTAATTGAGTTGTTGGAGCTGAAAAAAGAGTCCAAGTAGAACCACAATATGGATAAAGGAATTTTAATCTGAATATAATTACGTTAACCTTTGTAATTAGCTTTTTAAGTTATTTTTATAATTTAATTATCTGTGCGCAGTGTCCGTGAAGGCAACGGAGGTTTTAAGTTTAGCTGTATTAGTAATGGTGTAAATATAAAATACTATTGTGTCTTTAGGACTATAGCCAATAACAGATTAAAATTGATTTATTTTATATTTAAAATTAATTAAAAATTAAATTAACCAAACCGAAAACCAAAATAAATAGGATAACCAAACCGAAAACCAAAACTATTTGTATATTCAGAGATTGAGATTGTGTGTACTTTTTTGTGTTAGGACTTCTACTTTAGGTTTTTTGTTATAAAATTGTTTTATTTTATATTTAAAATTAATTAAAAATTAAATTAACCAAACCGAAAACCAAAATAAATAGAATAACCAAAACGAAAACCAAAACTTTCAATGTTTCGGCTTTAATATAATAGTACTAGCTTATAACCCGTGCGAAGCACGGGTTTCTTTTGAATTTTGATAAGTTATAAAATTTATATAACATTATAATTATGTTTTTATATAATCCTTATTTTTAATAATTTTTTAATTTTAATTTAATATAAATCTATATAATGATATGCATGGTTTAAAATTTATTTTGTAAAATTCTAAATTAAAAATGTCGTTGACGGGTTCGAACTTTGAATTTTTAGTAAATTAATTTAATCATATAATATATCTTATTATTAGATCTAACGATTCTTATTTATTACTAAAAATAATGATTTGAATATATGGTGAGATATTTTTGGGTGTATATTAGTGATCGCAAGATTAATTTTAAATTAAAAAGTAATGTGTTTTAATTACAAAAATTACTACTAAAAATAAGTACGGAAAGATATGGTGTGATATTTGGATATATATTAATTATTGTAATATTAGTTTTAAATTAAATGGTAAAGTGTTTTAATTAGAAGTAAAATCTTTAGAAAAAATGGGTAATTGAGTTGTTGGAGCAGAAAAAGAGTCCAAGTAGAAGCTCAATGTGGATGAAGGAATTGTAATCGGAATATAATTACGTTAACATTAGTAATTAGTTTTTTGAGTTGTTTTTGTAATTTAATTATTTATTTTAATACCCGTGCGATGCACGGGTTTCATTTGATATGTTATAAATTTTATTTCATTTTATTCTATAATTATATTTTTATATAATCATTAATTTTAAAAATATTTTAATATTAATTTAATAAAATTTATAGTAAATTTAATAAATGATTTGCATGATTTAAAATTTATATAATATTGCACGGGTTTCTTTTGATATGTTATAAATTTTATTTTTTTATATAATTATATTTTTATATAACTATTAATTTTAAAAATATATTAATATTAATTTAATAAAATTTATAGTAAATTTAATAAATGATTTGTATGATTTAAAATTTATCTAATAAAATTTTAAATTAAATATGTCGTTGACGTGATTCGAACCTTGAATATTTAGTAAAGTAATTTAGTCATTAAATATACTTTATAATTGCATCTAACAGTTCTTATTAATTACTAAAAATCTAACGGTAATATGATATCATATTTTTGGGTATACATTAATGATTGTAAATTTATGTTTTAAATTAAAAGATAGGGTATTTAATTAGAAAAGAAATATTAATGATTGGAAGATTATGTTTGCAAACTTATGTTTTATATTAAAAGGTAACGTATTTCAATTAGAAAGAAATATTAATGATTGGAAGATATGATATTTTAGGTGTGTATAAAAGGTAATATGTTAAATTAAAAGTGAACGTCTTTTAAATTGATTGAAAGATAAGATATTTTAGGTATTTATTAAATTTTAGTTAATTGTACAATTATGTTTTTATATAATTATCATTTAATAATTTTTTAATTTAATATAATTTAATATACTCGTATTTACGTATTATACTAATATTTTCTTATTATAAACAACATATAGGGATTTTTAATATATTTTGTTAATAATTGAAAATATGGTGTGATATTTTTGAGTATATATTAATGATTGTAAGATTACTTTTAAAAGAAAAAGGTAACGTATTTTAATTAAAAATGAAATATTAATGATTTGAAGATATGGTACGATTGATGTTTTACAAAAGGTAATATATTTAACTAAAAGTAAATGTGAAAATGGCAATTGCTAATTACCATTAATTATATTATGTAATTATTTATTTTAATAATTAGGATAACCAAACATTTAAAATACTATTGTGTCTTTAGGACTATAGTCAATAACGGATTAGAATTGATTTATTTTATATTTAAAATTAATTAAAAATTAAATTAACCAAACCGAAAACCAAAATAAATAGGATAACCAAACCGAAAACCAAAATATTCAATGTTTCGGCTTTAATATAATAGTATAGATAGATATACCAAATCGACAAACTTTCAATATTTAGTTTTAATATAATACTATAGATTGTAAGATTAGTTTTAAATAAAAAAAGGTAACATGTTTTAATTAGGAAGGAAATATTAATGATTGGAAGATATGATACGATTGATGTTTTTAGATGTTTATAAAAGGTAATGTGTTCAACTAAAAGTAAATGTGAAAAGGGTAATCGGCTAATTATCATTAATTATATTATATTATTATTTATTTTAATAATTTGGATAAGAGCAAACATAAGAAAGAGTCCAAGAAGAAGTTATATGCGGATGGAGGAATTTTAATCAAAATATAACTACGTTAATATTAGTATTTAGTTTTAATAATATTATTATATATTTTATTTTATTTTAATTATTAGGATAACCAAACCGAAATCCAAACCGACCAAACTTTCAATCTTTCGGCTTTAATATATTAGTACTAGCTTATAACCCGTGCAAAGCACGGGTTTCTTTTTATAGGTTATAAAATTTATTTAACATTATAATTATGTTTTTATATAATCCTTATTTTTAATAATTTTTTAATTTTAATTTAATATAAATTTATATAATGAAATGCATGGTTTAAATTTTATTTTGTAAAATTCTAAATTAAAAATGTCGTTGACGGGTTTGAACTTTGAATTTTTAGTAAATTAATTTAATCATATAATATATCTTATTATTAGATCTAACGATTGTTATTTATTAATAAAATTAATGATTTGTATATATGGTGAGATATTTTTGGGTGTATATTAGTGATCGCAAAATTAATTTTAAATAAAAAGTACTCCATGTTTTAATTAAAAGAATTACTACTAAAAATAATTACGGAAAGATATGGTGTGATATTTTGGATATGTATTAATTATTGTAATATTAGTTTTAAATTAAATGGTAAAGTGTTTTAATTAGAAGTAAAATCTTTAGAAAAAATGAATAATTGAGTTGTTGGAGCAGAAAAAAGAGTCCAAGTAGAAGTGGATGAAGGAATTTTAATCAGAATATAATTACGTTAAAATTAGTAATTAGATTTTTGCGTTGTTTTTGTAATTTAATTATTTATTTTAATAATTAGGATAACCAAACCGAAAACCAAAACTTAGGATAACCAAACCGAAAACCAAAACTTTGAATGTTTCGGTATTAAAATTAAAAGGTAAAGTTTTTAACTAGAAGTAAAATCTTTAGAAAAAATAAATAATTGAGTTGTTGGAGCAGAAAAAATAGTCCAAATAGAAGTGGATGATGGAATTTTAATCAGAATATAACTACGTTAACATTAGTAATTAGCTTTTTAAGTTGTTTTTGTAATTTAATTATTTATTTTAATAATTAGGATAACCAAATCGAAAACCAAAACTTAGGATAAACAAACCGAAAACCAAAACTTTCAATGTTTCAGCTTTAATATAATAGTATAATTATGTTTTTATATAATCCTTATTTTTAATAATTTTTTAATTTTAATTTAATATAAATTTATATAATGAAATGCATGGTTTAAAATTTATTTTATAAAATTCTAAATTAAAAATGTCGTTGACGGGTTCGAACTTTGAATTTTTAGTAAATTAATTTAATCATATAATATATCTTATTATTAGATCTAACGATTATTATTTATTACTAAAAATAATGATTTGAATATATGGTGAGATATTTTTGGGTGTATATTAGTTATCGCAAGATTAATTTTAAATTAAAAAGTAAGTTATTTTAATTACAAAAATTACTACTAAAATAATTACGGAAAGATATGGTGTGATATTTTGGATATATATTAATTATTGTAATATTAGTTTTAAATTAAATGGTAAAGTGTTTCAATTAGAAGTAAAATCTTTAGAAAAAATGGGTAATTGAGTTGTTTGGAGCTGAAAAAAGAGTCCAAGTAGAAGCTCAATATAGATAAAGGAATTTTAATCTGAATATAATTACGTTAACTTTAGTAATTAGCTTTTTAAGTTGTTTTTATAATTTAATTATCTGGGCGTAGTGTCCGTGAAGGCAACGGAGGTTTTAAGTTTAGCTGTATTAGTAATGGTGTAAATATAAAATACTATTGTGTCTTTAGGACTATAGCCAATAACAGATTAAAATTGATTTATTTTATATTTAAAATTAATTAAAAATTAAATTAACCAAACCGAAAACCAAAATAAATAGGATAACCAAACCGAAAACCAAAACTATTTGTATATTCAGAGATTGAGATTGTGTGTACTTCTTTGTGTTAGGAGTTCTACTTTTGGTTTTGTGTTATAAAATTGTTTTATTTTATATTTAAAATTAATTAAAAATTAAATTAACCAAACCGAAAACCAAAATAAATAGAATAACCAAACTGAAAACCAAAACTTTCAATGTTTTTGCTTGAATATAATAGTATAGATATACCAAATCGGCAAACTTTCAATATTTAGTTTTAATATAATACTATAGATTGTAAGATTAGTTTTAAATAAAAAAAGGTAACATGTTTTAATTAGGAAGGAAATATTAATGATTGGAAGATTTGATACGATTGATGTTTTTAGGTGTTTATAAAAGGTAATATGTTCAACTAAAAGTAAATGTGAAAAGGGTAATCGGCTAATTATCATTAATTATATTATATTATTATTTATTTTAATAATTTGGATAAGAGCAAACATAAGAAAGAGTCCAAGAAGAAGTTATATGGGGATGGAGGAATTCTAATCAAAATATAACTACGTTAATATTAGTAATTAGTTTTAATAATATTATTATATATTTTATTTTATTTTAATTATTAGGATAACCAAACCGAAATCCAAACCGACCAAACTTTCAATCTTTCGGCTTTAATATATTAGTACTAGCTTATAACCCGTGCGAAGCACGGGTTTCTTTTTATAGGTTATAAAATTTATTTAACATTATAATTATGTTTTTATATAATCCTTATTTTTAATAATTTTTTAATTTTAATTTAATATAAATTTATATAATGAAATGCATGGTTTAAATTTTATTTTGTAAAATTTCTAAATTAAAAATGTCGTTGACGGGTTCGAACTTTGAATTTTTAGTAAATTAATTTAATCATATAATATATCTTATTATTAGATCTAACGATTGTTATTTATTATTGAAATTAATGATTTGTATATATGGTGAGATATTTTTGGGTGTATATTAGTGATCGCAAGATTAATTTTAAATTAAAAAGTACTCCATGTTTTAATTACAAGAATTACTACTAAAAATAATTACGGAAAGATATGGTGTGAAATTTTGGATATGTATTAATTATTGTAATATTAGTTTTAAATTAAATGGTAAAGTGTTTTAATTAGAAGTAAAATCTTTAGAAAAAATGAATAATTGAGTTGTTGGAGCAGAAAAAAGAGTCCAAGTAGAAGTGGATGAAGGAATTTTAATCAGAATATAATTACGTTAAAATTAGTAATTAGTTTTTTGAGTTGTTTTTGTAATTTAATTATTTATTTTAATAATTAGGATAACCAAACCGAAAACCAAAACTTAGGATAACCAAACCGAAAACCAAAACTTTCAATGTTTCGGTTTTAATATAATAGTATAGAAGTTTTAAATTAAATGGTAAAGTTTTTTAATTAGAAGTTTTAGTATATATGTTAAACTTTTTAACATATATTATAAAGACTTATATAATATTTTTTTATCCATAAAATTGAACCGTAAAAATAAAAAAAAAATTATGATTACAGTATCAAATTCTAATAGCTAATACAATCTTTTCTAGCGAGCCCTCTTCCCGTTAAATACGTTTCGAGCCGCTCTTATTTGAAACCGAAATTATAACTTCACTATATAAAGAGAGTAAATTCCAATTTTTATATTCTTTAAACTTTCTAATATCTATAGAGTTTTAAAAGATGAAAATACATCTTATATTTTCTGTATATTATAGATAAACTTGTATAAAAAAGTTAAAATAAAGGATTTTTAGGAAAAAAGATGTATAGTTTTAAAAAAATCGTATATAACGTCTCCACCGTCCTCGTATTCTACTTCCAATAAAACATTTTATTTTATGTATTATATATTTAAACACTTTTTATACGGTCTTATTTAATGAACCGCTTTCTTCTTAAACACGGTTATTACTATTGATCCGCTCTCTCGTTACGACCAAAAACCTAACTTTTACATATATTACTTGTATGATAATGTTTATCCATAAAAATCAAATCCTAAAAATAAAATAAAATTTATAACATCAATATAGTATTTTAATAGCTAGTACAATCTTTTATATTGAGCCGTCTTCCCGTTAAACATGTTTCGAGCCGCTCTCGTTTGGGATCGAAATTCCAACTTCATTACATATTATTGATGATACTTATCTTACATGTAACAACCGCGAAATTTCGAATAAAATTTTTCTACTCGTCATTTGAATTTATTTAAGATCGACGCAGTAATATATTTAATTAGCGTGTTTCGATAAAAATCTTTAAAATTTTTATATTCGTATGTAAATAAATATTATATTATATCGATTTAATTATAATAATTAGGTATTTATTAAAATTACTGGTTTAATTTTTCGGATCGTTAAAAACGAGGGGAGACAATATTTCTCGATCACAGAAATCGAGCAATTCTTTCACAAAGCACAAATTATTCTTTCACAAAACACCACTTTCTTTCCACAAACTCAAAACATTCCTGCACCTTTTTTTTTGTTTTATTTCCCAAGTTTTGTCGAATACAGGTCATTTAAATACATAACTGTTTAAACAAAGGAGATACACGGCCCTTATTTTTTTTCTCCACAAACACAAACAGATACATCAGTCTTACTGTGTCTGTCTCTTTTAACCAAAAAGCTCAAACCATATATATCAAAGCCCAGTTATATATATACGAACCAAAAAAAACTCGACTAATATATTCATTCAAAACAGAGTACTAGCACAGCAGTTGTTGTGTGTATTGTTTTGTCGATGTGGGTTGTTGTAGCCGTGAGGTTGTGAGTAAGGGAAGTAAAGATTGGGGGTGGTTGCGCGTGCAAACGAGGGGGGAGAGGAGAGGAAGTATTGTTGGTGGGGGCGTATTGTTGTTGTGGTTACCGGAGTAATAAGGAGATGATCACCACCGTTGCGGTGGTGATGTTGGTTCGTGGTAGTTGATGGAGAGGAGTGAAGTACGAGAGATTTTTGAGGGAGATTGTGGGTTGAGTTCGAGAGGGGAGGTAGTGTCGATTGGTGGTGATTAGAGAAGAATCGGAGGGAGACGGGGAGATTAGGGAGAGATGCAGGGGATGGAAGAGACGAGAGAGTAGATGAGGGAGAGATAGAGAGAGTCAAGAGAGGTAGAGAGATTATGAGGGAGAGAGATAGAAAGAAAAAAAAAAGAAAGAACGAGAGAGTGAGTCGAGAGATAGAGGCGAGAGGCAGAGGAGAGAGAGAGAGAGAGAGAGATAGAGAGGGGAGAGTCGGGGTTGAGGGAGATGATTTGGAGAGGGGAGATTCCAGAGGAGGGACGGCAGACGGAGGTGGAGGCGCGTGGGGTTCACGCGTGGGAATTTCTGTCTGCCTGTTTCGAGGAATAAACGGAATAAAAATATAACAATATATATATATATATATATATATATATATATATATATAATAAATAAAGAGGTAATAATAAAAGAGGTTAAATATTATTAAATTGAGAGAAATGATTAATTAATAAAATGAGTTTAGTAAATGGTTGAATGTCTTAAAATTGGTTTTAATAATTGTTTTATTTTTATAAAATGGTGAGAAATAAAATAGGAGTAATTTATAATAAAATTAGAATTTTGTGTAAAATGAGTTATTTTATTTTGAGAATAAAACAGGACCTAATTAAATGTGATTCGAGTGAATAAATAATTAGCAATTATTTAAGTTATAATTAGAGACTTAATGATTCGCTAATAAAAAGGAGTTATATATATTTTTTTAATATTGTAAGAAAAAAAAGAGTTTAATAAAATAGTAAAATTGAGTAATTAATTAAATAAAGAGTTTAATAAATTGGACTAATTTATTAATTATTTAAAAAAGTTAATTCATGATTTTTTGGACGAAAATTAGAGATTTATTAATTTGTCAATAAAAGAGGAATAATTGTGAATAAATAGAATTAAAAAGCTATATAATTTTTAGAAGATTTATATTTATCGTTTTCGGTTTATTTTTATTAACCGGATCGAATCAGATTATTTTAGAGACTAAAATCGGAATTATTATTAAATTATTTACAAGATTAAAATGAATTCGTGGATTATTTTATTTCTGGAATAAAATAGAGATTTATACCCTTGTTCCAATAAAAATGGGTTCTTTGCTTTTGAGAATAATTAGAGATTTATAATATTATTATTGCCCTAAAATGGATTTAATTAAAATAGAGCTTTTAAGTGAAATTTTCGAGATTTGTATGAGCCAATTATTTTAGAGGCTAAAATCGGATTAATATTAAAAATGAGTAAAACAAATTAGAATTGTGAGGATAATTAGAAGTAAAATTATTTTGATAAATTATTTTTTTTTGGTTAAAAGAGATAATAATAATTATGGATTTAAATTGGATAAAAAAAATGGATGGTGGAATTATTTTGTCTTAAGTATAAATAGAGGTTAATATTATTAAACTAGTGAAATTTAGAGAATTGGAGAGAATTCATAAGAGCCAATTTAAAGTAGAGGTGCTATTTGAATATTTATTGGTTAGCGAATACTTAGAGATAATTAGAGAGACCTTTTAAATGGGGAGTTGTCGTTATATTCAATAACCATATTTTCGTTTTTAAGTAGGATTTACGGATATTAAAATATTATATAGATTGGATTCCTGAGTTCGGAGAAGATTTATTTATCCGAGGGATTTAGTGGGAAGTTGACTCAGAATTGTCGGCGGATATAAGCGAGGGTTAAATGAGGGAGGATGAAGATGGATGGGGTATTGGTTGTGGATGTTGGATTCACTGTGAGGCGTTTTTCCAACGAGAAAACATATATGTTCAGAGGGGACGTCTTCGATTATCTTCTTCCAACAGAGAAATTGGTGAGTATGGTTAATACGTCAAGTTGAGTTTATAAGCGTTTATAGAAACTATTAGAATTGTCGTCTAGAGACTAAAGTATTGTCTTATGTTTGATATTGGAATTGACGCGCGAGCTCGATATCGGCGGATTAGACTCGTGGCAACCGAAAGAGCGTTAAACCAAATAATGATCAAATTAGAAGATTGTGACGCCGTAAGATAGAAGATGAAAGCAGTATTACTGTGACGTTTCATGATAGCTGAGAATTCGAGGCAATTGTTTTCCCTTCACTTCTTGTTCAAGTGAGATTATTTTAAATATGGTTATTATGGTATTATTCCATTTATTGTCGATCTTGTCGACATTTATTGTCATTCTTGTTTATTCAATTTATACCCCATTTACTATATCGAACTTGTCGATAACCTTTGAGACTATTATTTCCTTAGTGATGCCTCCTTGTCAGGAGTACAGCTAAACCAGTTGTTTAGGTAGTCGGGATCCCACTAGTAGAGCACTGAACCTATCATGTCCGAGTACCCATTTCACACTTTATTTTAATCCATTCTATGTTGGTAGATTTTTGATTCGAAATACTTCTCTTGTGATTTGAGTTTTGATAGATATTATATGTTTCCATTAACAATGATATTATTATTATTCCTGTTTTACTACACACTTGCTGAGCATTTCTTCCGCTCATACTTGTTTGTTTCGAAACCCTAACTTTTCAGTAAGGTAGTTTGGCAAGACATATTCGCACAGTTCAAAGAGAGAAGAAGTAGACGATATCTTGAAGATGACTAGACGCGGGATGTCCTGATCCAGTGTAAGGTCTATTATATTTAGTTGAACTCTGATAGTTATTATTATGTATTGGATTAGTTACCCTGGTATACTTCTTATCGAAGTCATACCAGTGATTTAAGTTTTGATATAAGAGAATGTGGTAAAGCTGAAAGTTGCTATTTTATGGAATTTGGATTCTTGTTTCTAGCACTATAACCTAAAAGATCTTGGATTCTTTGGGTCACAGAGATTATATTTCAATTTTTGACAATTACACGGAATAATGTTTTATTAAAGTGGTGATGCTATTTTGAGGATTCTCAGGTAACGACCAAATCTCCTGACCCGGATTTGGGGGCGTTACAGAATGGTATCAGAGCGAGGTTATAGTTAACTAGGAACGAGAGTGAGTAGGAGTGTGTAATGCTAAGTAAGGAACGTCAGAGCTCGTATAGAGTTCGTGTTGGACTATGGGATATAGTACCAATTAGTAGGTTAAGAATTGAGGGTTCGCGTGAGATGGTTACGCTAAATTAGATAAAACACCTTGCGACTGTAGGTGTCTACTACGAATTTTTAGAGAGTAAGTCTTAAGTGGTTTGAGCAAGCACAAAGGCTGAGGCAAGTTCATTTTATCCATTATCTTGAAAAGAATTTATAAGATTTCTGTGAACATTATTGTTCTCAAGGATTTTGTCATGGTGGTGAAAATTTGTGGTGAAATTTTTGGGCACTCAAATATTTGCTTCGAATGTTGGATTGATTTTATCTATCAAAGAATTAAAAAAAATCCTAATTGCGAGGAATATGACATAAAAAAAAATTAGTCGGTCTCATTGATCGGGACGACTCTTTAAGTTAATTCGGCTGAGACTTGTTTTATTGTTTCGAGATAGATAGATATTTATTTCTACCAGTTGAATTTATCCCTCAAATTCGACTACTTTTCTTGACATTGAGAAATGGTTCATAGTTCGGATCATTTATTAAAAAGGTAACATTTATTATTTTATCTCTTGATAATCAAGTTAAACTTCTTGGAGTGTCTACTTTGCTAAAATTGTTGAAGATTATTCAGTTGCTTTCCCAAAATCTTGATAAGTTCAGAGAACGTACTTAGATTAAAATCTAGGGCGTCTTATTTGTTCGAGATGACCCTTAAAGATTAATTCAGTTATAACTACGCTCATATATCGAGGTAGTTTAAATTTTATTGACTTCAATCGGATCTATTGTTCATATCCGATAAATTTTGTTTCAATATCCAAATTTGATTCATTGTTCGAATCAAAATAAATACACTCAGAATAGAGAGCAGAAGAACAGTTTATCGTCAGAATTCCCTCTAAAATACCTACTCTAGCGTATTTGGAAGTTTTCTTTTTGAATCGAGTCATTTTTATTATTTCAAGACGACTCCACAGGATTTATTCTAATCAGTGAACCTTTCTTGTTCAAGGTTGTTACTTTATTGTCTGGAATTGACATATTGTTCGTGTCAATATAATACTTTAAATTCTTTTGAAAATATTGTGACAGCCTATTGTTCAGGTCGGTCTCATACAAAGTTTATTTGGCGATTGGCCAGAAGCGAATAGGAATCCAAATCAATCAATTTTATTCGGAGGAATAATCTTATAATCAACTGGTCAACATGGGAGATGGCCCATGGGTTTTCTTTCAGATCAACACGAGGAATAAACTCGTGGTATCGAAAGAGAAATATTCCGGGTTGACTTTTCAACCAACTTTTGCTAGCAAAGAGATATATTGGTACTTGAGACACAGCGGTTGATCACGCTGTGGGGTATCGTGAATGCGAATAATTATTTTGGCATTGATGTTGCCAGGGTTGAAAACAACAACCTATTTTATGCTAGCAAAGAGAAAATTTGGTGGTACCACATCATAGCCCTGATCAGGTTGGGTGGGGTATCACGGGAGGACGGTACCTTGAGACATGGTAGTTGATCGCACCGTGGGGGATACCGAGTGGTGGAAGACCAGTGATCTTTTCTTAAATTCTGAGATACCAAATAAGTTGATGATTTTCTTAAAACTCTTGAAATTCTTGAGAAGTTCGTTTCTGATGATCTTGTGGTTGAGATGATTTAAATTCCTTGAGTTACCAGAGATTTTGAAAGAAGTTTTCTATATTCTCACAAATTTTAAGAAGTTGCCTACACGGCTTTCGTGATTGAAAATTATATGAGTCTCTTTTCCATTCTAGCATTATCTTTCATTATCGTCGAATTAAAAAAAATATATTGTGTAAGATTTGGGATAGTGAACTTGCCAAACATTCTATGTGCTCACCCTTGTTTATCTTTATAATGTTTCCAACAGTGAAATATGAGAACAATGAGTCTTTCGAATAGAGGAAAGAAGAATGTTGTTTAGCTGTGATTGTATAATAAAGCCTTACGTGAACGGATGTGTGATGACTAAGAAAGTTTCGAGGAATTAAAGAAAAATACTATTATGAGTCGAGATGACGTGCTCACTTGTAATGTATAGGCTGAATTGAACAGATCTTTTCGCGGTGGAAGATGTCTATTATGGAATCTTTAGAGATTATTACGAGTTGACGTCAATGTAAGGTATTGATAACCTAGGTCGTGCAGGAGAAGAGTTTAGATCGGATGACGAGTGTTGTGATGTTATTAGGTATCCCGACATATCGCGCGTGTAGGAGTTCGATTCCTTCGAAGATTTGGCTATGGACGAAGCAGTTGATTCGGAGTCGCATGAGCTAATTGGGCAACCGAAAGCTACTAATTAGGAAGACGCCATCTAAATATCCGCATGTACCTTCTAGGAGTTTCTCCTACAATTTTAATTATGTAACGAGCATTATAAAGAATACGACAAGGCTGCAAACAAGATGCGAAATACAATAACTGGCACGTGTTGGGAGTAAGATCGTCTAAGGAGATTTAACCTTCATTTTGTTCTTGTTTGTTTTGCTGGCACCATATTTTATTTGACGATCAATTATACTTCAATTGAAGATGAGCTTTGCATATACGATTCGTTTTGTTAAAAAAAAAACCCTTCTGATTCCTAAAGTTATCAGTGATTGAAAGAAGTAAAGACGGACATGTTGATTTTTTTAGGGGGTCCAATATACCTTCACGTCGACAGAGAATGGGTTGATCAAGTTTGAGGAATTGAGGTTAAAACAGAGACTATTTTTTTTATGAGATTACGCACTTTCTACAAATTAGTGATAAGCACTCCGTTGAAAGATTGGTGAAGATATACCTAAAGGAAATTATGGCTCGGCATAAGGTGCCTGTTTCAATTATATATGATAAAGATGGTCGTTTTACTTCTCGATTTTGGAAAAGTTTTCAGGAATGTCTTGGCACGAGATTAAATCTGAGAATTGCATATCATCCACAGACCAACGGACAAAAAGAAAAGACAAAGCAATTGAAGTAGGAAATAAAGTGATACTAAGAGTTTCACCTTGGAAGGGAGTAGTGAGATTCGGGAAGCAAGGCAAGTTAACCCCTAGATATATAGGACCTTTTGAGATTTTCAGGAAGATAGGACCACTAGCTTGTCAGTTGGCCCTACCTCCAGACCTTCAGCACATCCACGATATGCTTCACGTTTCTGCGTTAGGAAAGTATCATTCTGGTTCCAGACAGGTTATAACCTACGAACAAGTGGAGATACGTCCTAATTTGGCATATGAAGAGCAACCAGTATAGATCCTAGATCACAAAGTGCAAGAGTTGAGAACTAAGAAAGTAAATTTAGTGGAAGTACTTTGGAGAAACCGCCAAGTTGAGGAAGCCACGTGGGAATTGGAAAGCGAAATGCGGAATTTATATCCTGAATTGTTAGTGCGTAATTTTGATTCCGAGGACGGAATCCTATAAGGGAGGAAGACTGTAACGACCGCGAAATTTCGAATAAAATTTTTCTACTCGTCATTTGAATTTATTTAAGATCGACGCAGTAATATATTTAATTAGCGTGTTTCGATAAAAATCTTTAAAATTTTTATATTCGTATGTAAATAAATATTATATTATATCGATTTAATTATAATAATTAGGTATTTATTGTAACGCCCCCAAATCCACCCTGACAGGGGACCCGGGTCGTCACATTGTCTCAATATGATAACGCAATAACAATACCAAATTTTATTACAACGGAGCATAAATGTCCCACTCCGCAGGTCCAAGATCGTCTTCACAACATAGTACAAACCAACTTGATACATCTCGAAATAATATGTTACAAAAGTTCACAACAGTAGAAATATAAAGATTCCAGTTGGATCTTCTAATTGTTGTCGCCATAGCCTTGCGCTTTCCCTTTCCCTTTATAGCCCTGGCTGGACGTCTCGCCTTTCTCCGTCTTGACAGCTGAACAAAATGTTGTAAAGCAAGAATGAGCAACTATAGTGCTCATCAAGTTCTCTTCTCGCTCGGTATATAAATATAATAAGGTTTACCGAAATAAGTACTCAAAATTTTAATATCGAATGTAACAATGTGATTTGACTCAAATTTATCTTGAAAATATCATACTCGAAAGGCTCAAAACTCATCTCAAAACAGAATACTCAAAACACTCATTTGATATAACTCTGATAACTCATGATGTAAGAATGAACTGGTCTTCCACCTCTCCGTATCTCGGTGGGGCGATCAACTAACCAACCAAGAATACCGGCCTCCGATGACACCGCACTTCGCCCGATCACGGCTACAATACGATATCAACTATAATATATATGTATGAATGCTAGCATCATAATGGTTATCAATTCAACCAAGGCAACGAATGCCTAAATATTCTCGGGTCCGTAAAACGGTACACGAGTCTCTCTTTCTCTATAAAGGGCCTCTTGCCCAAAATTGACCAGTAGAATACAGAATTTCCCGAATAGTTGGGTACAGATAACTTGAGATAACTCTTTCAGAAAATATTTACAAATCTGGCGGACTGCCAGTATGACTCAATTTCACCACCAATCCGAGCAATGGACTGATGTAAATCCTCAATAATAATTTATCGGTTGACATGAACAAAATGCCAAACCTTGACAATAAAATCGACTATCTCGAACCTATGAGAATAGTCCTAAGATTAAAGTAATTGGGAGTCGTACTGAACAATTAGTACTTCTCGATATTTATAATACTCAACATTGATGAACGTTTAAATAGAATATTTTTCACTTGATCGACGAAGAAAAATCTCTAATAATTATAATTTTAAACTCCTATCGGTTAGTTCAAACGAGGAACTAACTGAAAGATAATCAATAAATAAGGATTGAATTTGTACAATAAATTCAATCGAAAAGAATAAATTTAACTATCTCGGACGAATGAGATTAGTTTCACTGAATAAAATAATAGTCGTCTCGAATTAATGAGATCGACCCGATATCAATTAAATTGTTTCTACGCATATAGGGATTATAATTCTCAAATAAACTAACTTGACAATATAATAATATTTAACAAGAAATAATTCTCAAAAGAAATTATTGCATCATATAGAGCAACAGATAATCTCAACATCTCAAAAATAATTAAGAAAATAAATAACACGAACAGAAATTCACAGTTTCCAAAAGTTAGGGTAAGAACGAACTTGCCTCGATCTCGAAGTGCAAATGAATGCAGATAAAAATTTATATTCTACCCGTGAACTTGGCGTCGATCTACGTCTCGAAAATTATTCTCTAAAAAATGGCAACCAGAAATACGTGAGCGATTCTTCAGAATAAAATATTCCCGATCCGATAATATAATTAATAATAATATAATATCTCATAAAAAATCTCCGGAATAAATAACGGAAATTAATTTCGGGACAAATAAATATTTCTTCGAACACAGGAATTAAATCTGGAGAATATATCCTATTTTTAATATCTGGAAATCTAAATTCTTACTCAAAATGAAAAATTCAAACATCCATCTTTATTCAATTTAAATCCAAAATAATCATTCTCATTTTTAAACTAATTTATCAAAGAATTCTAATTTTTAAGAAATCTCACAAATTCTAATTTATTTAAATCAAATATTAATCTCTAAAATAAATCTAACTCGATCCGGTTGATAAAATAATCTGAAAATATTAATTATCAGATTAAAATCATATTTAACTTTATTTTATCACAATTATACCCCTTTTATTGACAATATATTAAATCTCTAAATTATTTTCAAAATCACAAAATATTACTACTTAATTACTCGATTAATAAATTTATAAATTATGTTTAAAAACTCTAAATAATTCTATTTAATTAATTAAGTAATTAAGTAATTTTTAATAAATTGTTTATTACCAACTAATTTATATCGCTATCCAAATATTTAAATCTCGATTTCTAACGTTCAATCGCTAATTTACAAAACGGTATCGTTTTAACAGAAAAAATTGATGTGGGCCCCACTTTCCCCGTGGGCCCCACTTTCCCCGTTCCCTGCATCTCTTTCATCCCAAATCTCTCTCCCTAACTCTGCAAATCTCTCTCCCTATCTCTCTCTCTCTCTCTCTATCTCTCTCTCTCTCTCTCTCTAATCTCCCTCACATCTCTCCTCCCTGCCTCCCCATTCTCTCTTCTCTCGACCAAATCTCTCTCTATTTCCCTCTATCTCTCCCTCATATCTCTCTTGTCTGACTTCGCAACACAAATCAACACTTCTCCCTTCTTCAATCTCTCATCTCTCCATCGCTCTCCATCACCGCACAAATCAACACCACCAACCATGGCAACACAACAACAATCACACTCTCTCTGCAAACTCGACCTCACTCTCTCCGTCTCTCCTCTCATCTCTTCGCTTCTCTCTCACGACAACACTCACCCTCACAGTCGACCCCCTCCCCTGTAACGACACCCCGACAACCACAAAACAATCTCCCTATCTCCCTCGCCCTTTACTCTCTCCGCTCCATTCCCCTCTCTTCGACTTACCCTTAACCGACTCCTCACCAAAAACCAACAACCCAACGAACATCCCAACTCAAAACCCAAATCTCCTCACAACAAAACAACATATATCAATTCTACACAAACCGAAACAATCGGAAAATAAAACGAAAAAAAAACAAGATAATACAATTATAACTACCTGGGTTGTCTTGTGTGTTTATAAGAATATGTTTGTTTGGTGTAAGTATCGGTTAGGAGATGTAATGGTTAAAAGAGAACTGGATTACTGGAGCTTTTGTTTTGTAACACAATGTTGTGCTGTTTTGGTATGCAATAGGCTGAGAGTCACCAATTTATATACGAAAACACAATAATAATGCTTATTAAAAATTTAAAAAGTACTAAATAATGGAAACAAAATCATTGCAAAAATGTTTAGTGGACAATAAAGCCTCATCATTATTATTTAAGTGGCAATTAATAATTAAAAAGAAATAAAACAAATGGGGGACAAATTGATTTGATATAATGATGCAAATATTTAATATAATTATTTAATAAAAAGATTTCGTTTTTCTCCCGCTGATTAATTAAAACGAGACTCTAAAATTCGGCTCAAAATAAAATATATTTCGAAAATTTACGGTTATTACAGTCTTCCCCCCTTATAGGATTCCGTCCTCGGAATCAAAACTATGCACTAAACAATTCCGGATATTTATTCCGCATTTCACTTTCTAATTCCCACGTGGCTTCCTCCACTTGGTGGTTTCTCCAAAGTACTTTCACTAAATTCACTTTCTTAGTTCTTAACTCTTGCACTTTGTAATCTAGGATATCCACTGGCTTTTCTTCGTATGTCAAATCGGGGCGAATTTCCACTGGTTCGTAGGTTATAACGTGCCTGAAATCAGAATGGTACTCTCTTAACGCAGAGACATGAAACACATCGTGGATATGCTGAAGGTCTGGAGGTAGGGCCAACTGATAAGCTAGTGGTCCTATCTTCTTAAGTATCTCAAAAGGTCCTATATATCTGGGGCTTAACTTGCCTTTCCTTCTGAATCTCATTACTCCTTTCCAAGGTGAAACTTTTAACATCACTTTATCTCCCACTTCAAACGCTTTGTCTTTCCTCTTTTGATTTGCATACTTCCTCTGTCGATCTTGAGCTGCAACTAACCTTTTTCGAATAACCTCGGTTGCTTGCTTAGTTTGTTGAAGTAATTCCGGTCCTAGTATCTTTCTTTCTCCTACTTCATCCCAATATAACGGTGATCTACACTTCCTTCCGTACAAAGCTTCATAAGGTGCCATACATATGCTTGAATGGTAACTATTGTTGTAAGCAAACTCGACTAGGGGCAAATGCTCATCCCAACTTCCTTTAAAATCAAGTGCACAGGCTCTTAACATATCTTCAACTGTTTGAATCGTCCTTTCACTTTGTCCGTCGGTCTGTGGATGATATGCAGTGCTCAGATTTAACTTCGTGCCAAGACATTCTTGAAAACTTTTCCAAAATCGAGAAGTAAAACGGGCATCTCTATCAGATACAATTGAAACAGGTACTCCGTGACGAACTACAATTTCCCTTAGGTATATGTTCACCAATCTCTCAACGGAATACTTATCACTAATTGGTAGGAAATGCGCAGATTTAGTGAGTCGGTCGACAATAACCCAAATAGCATCGTGACTGGCTCTAGTTCGGGGCAATCCTACGACAAAATCCATGGTAATATGCTCCCATTTCCACTCGGGTATCTCTAAAGGTTGTAGAAGTCCACTTGGTCGTTGATGTTCTGCCTTCACTTTCTGACATGTCAAACACTTACTTACCCATTCTGCAATCTCCCTCTTCATGTTGGGCCACCAATAATTCAACTTGATGTCTTGATACATTTTTGTGCTCCCTGGGTGAATGGAATATCTCGAGTTATGCGCTTCGCTCATAATTTCTTCCTTCAACTCTGTAACATTAGGAATCCATATTCTAGATGCAAATCGCTTAATTCCCTTTTCATCTTTTGAACTTAGAAATTCTTCTCCGGTCAACTCTGATCTTCTTTCTTCCATCACTTGCTCTTGACAACGTCGAATCTTCTCGAGTAACTCTGGTTGAAACTGAATGTTGTAAACTCCTTCATTGTTTTGGACTGGGACCTTGACTTCCAATTCCATTTTCTCAAATTCTCTGACCAATTCTTCTGAGGTTGTCAACAGGTTTAGTCTCTCCTTTCTACTTAAAGCATCAGCTACAACATTAGCCTTCCCTGGGTGGTAGTTTATCGAGCAGTCATAGTCCTTGATCAACTCCAACCATCTTCTTTGTCTCATGTTTAATTCCTTCTGCGTGAATATATACTTTAAGCTCTTGTGATCCGTGTAAATCTCGCATTTCTCTCCGTAAAGGTAATGCCTCCAAATCTTGAGTGCGAAAACAATAGCAGCAAGTTCCAAATCGTGAGTAGGGTAACGGGACTCATACTCCTTCAGTTGCCGAGAGGCATAAGCTATTACTTTTCCGTGTTGCATCAAAACACATCCCAAACCCTTGTGAGAAGCATCGCTGTAAATTACGAAATCGCCTTTCTCATCGGGTAAGGTCAACACCGGGGCAGTAGTCAATCTCTTCTTCAATTCTTGAAAGCTATCTTCACATTTGGGGGTCCATTCGAACTTTTCACTCTTTCTGGTAAGTCGAGTCAGTGGCGTAGCTATCTTTGAGAAATCCTTCACGAACCTTCGATAGTATCCGGCCAAACCAAGGAAACTTCTAACTTCGGTGGGAGTCTTGGGTCTCTCCCAATCTGCTACGGCTTCTATCTTTGCGGGGTCTACAGAAATCCCTTCGCCGCTTACAATGTGTCCCAAAAATTGAACTTCTTTTAGCCAGAATTCAAACTTCGAGAATTTCGCATATAACTTTTCCTTCCGCAGCGTTTCCAGAACTAGACGGAGGTGTTCAGCATGTTTCTCAGGAGACTTCGAGTATATCAGGATGTCATCAATAAATACAATCACGAACTTGTCCAAGTATCTCTTGAACACACGATTCATCAAATCCATAAAAGCAGCTGGCGCATTCGTCAATCCAAAAGACATGACTAAGAATTCGTAATGTCCATATCGGGTCCTAAAGGCAGTCTTAGGAATATCCTCAGGCTTGATCTTTAGTTGATGATAACCGGATCTCAAATCAATCTTTGAAAAACATCTAGCTCCCTTAAGTTGGTCAAACAGATCGTCGATTCGAGGTAAGGGGTACTTATTCTTAATGGTCATCTTGTTCAACTCACGATAATCAATACATAGTCGCATAGATCCGTCCTTCTTCTTCACGAACAGCACTGGAGCTCCCCACGGGGATACACTTGGTCTGATTACGCCTTTGTCAAGTAATTCTTGCAGTTGGGTAGCCAACTCCTTCATCTCAACTGGAGCCATACGGTATGGTGCTTTGGAAATTGGTGCAGTTCCCGGGGCAAGATCGATATTGAATTCTATTTCTCTGTCGGGCGGCAATCCAGGTAACTCTTCAGGAAAAACATCTTCGAATAGATTCACTACAGGGATTTCATCAATGGCAGGGGCTTGCTTCTCGTTGTCAACCACATAAGCTAAGTAGGCTTGACACCCACTCCTTAGTCGTTTCTTCGCTTGAATCAAAGTCAGAAAATTACTAGTAGGTTTCCTTCCGCGAAATTGTATTCTTTTGCCGTTGGATCCCTTTAAACTAACCCACTTACGCCGACAATTGATTTGAGCATCATAACGTGTCAACCAATCCATTCCCAGAATTATATCAAACTCCCCTAAATTAAAAGAAAGAAGGTCTGCTTCGAAATGTTGTCCTTGGATTTCGATTCCACAATCTGGACATATCTGATCTACAGGGACTTTTTCCTGATTTGCTACTTCTATAATCAATGTCTCCCCTAATGGTACGGACTGAATATCCAATTTATTCCTAAAATTCTCCGATATGAAAGATTTTGTTGCTCCCGAATCAAACAAAACACATGCATCTACAGAATTGACTAAAAGCGTACCTGCAATCACATCACTATCAGCAATAGCATCCTTCACCGTCATGTTGAAAGTACGAGCAGTTGGCTTGTTGCTGGGAGGTGCCATGAGTCTAGGTGCATTTGTCTCCTTTGGTGGTGACTTGCAATCTCATGCAATATGTCCTTTCTTTCCGCAATTGAAACAAGTAACGGCCTTATCCTTACAGTGAGAAGAATAGTGCCCTTTTTGTCCACAGTTGTAACAAACAATGTTGGCCAGATTACATGGTCCTGGGTGCTTCCTTCCACACGTTTTGCATTCGGGTAGCGGTGGCCTCCCTTGAATTAGATTGGCTGTCTGAGTGGGTCTGGACCTTTGATTGTTTCCCCTAGCGTCTTGATTCTCAGTTCTCTTTGTATCATTGCTTCTGTCTTCCCGCTTCACAAAAGGTCTCTTTCCATTCCGATCGTCCGGCTTCCTCTCAAAATTATTTCCACGATTCTGAAACTTCCTTTTCTTCATATCCTTGTCCTTTGAGTACAACTCAGATCCACTTTCCACAATAGATGCTTTTTGAACCACAGTAGCATAGTTGGTGATTTCTAGGACCGCAACTCGATTCTGGATCCACGGCTTTAGCCCTAGTTGAAAACGTTTAGCTCTCTTTTCGTCCGTATCCACATGGTAAGGCACAAACCTAGAGAGTTCAGAAAACTTGGCTTCATATTCAGCTATAGTCATGTTGCCTTGCTTGAGTTCCAGAAACTTGACCTCCATTTGACTCTCCAAGTATTTAGGAAAATATTTCTCCAAAAATAGCTGCGTGAACCTAGTCCAGGGTATGACTACGTTCCCTTCCATTGCTCTCTTTGATTCCCACCAATAATTTGCTTCACCTTTTAACATGTAGGCTGCAAAGATGGTTTTCTTCTCTTCTTCTACCCCTACGATCTCAAAGGTCTTCTCTATTTCACGTAACCATATTCTTGCTTCAACGGGATCGGTAGTACCCTTAAACTCAGGGGGGTTCAGAGATTTAAATGATTTGAAACTAACGGTAGCCTGTGTCAGTTGAGCTGGAGGTAGATTTCCTCCCACTGGATGTTGGTTCCGTTGGGGCTGAAGGTTCTGGGTATGCTGAATAAGAAAGTTCATAAGTAGACTCATCGGGTTATTCTCTTGATTAGGATCTCGAGCGAGTTGTGGTTCCGGGTTTGGAACTTGGTTCTGAGGTGGAACCTCATTCCCTGGATTCACCTCGGGTTGAGGACGAGGATTCTTTGCGGGTCTTCCTCTTTTTGGTGCCATCTTTTCTATAAAGATGAAAACAATATGGTATTATATCTCAGGTTTGCAATTATACGACACCATTGCTGGCAAAGTAATGATAGGCATTCATAAATAAATACTCGGTCAAATTTATGGTTCCTCACAATACTCAAAATCACAACTTTTTCTTGTCTCTTATAAGCAGTTACTCTTATTTCTCGATATAAAAAGATTTTAGATACTAGTGAAGATTTATCTCAATTTAACAGGCAGTTCTCAAAAATTCAATCATCATAAATCTCTGGTTCTCGAAAATTCTTTTTAAGCCGTAGTATCGGAAAAGAAATTGTTAACTAATTCAGGGATAACATGGAAATTATTCTAACATGCTATTCTAATATAACACAGATCTATAATAAACAAAATGAGATAACGGTACTATAGCAGATCACAATATAATACTGATAAGATTCCATACTGGTGAAATCCAGGTCATGGTACTGAATACAAACTGGTCGCTGATAATAAGTACATCGTAAAAGTAACTAGCCAACATACTAGTCTAGTAGAGATAACAAAGGTTACTACCCAACAGGCTGGGCATCGGGTCTAAAATACAAGGACCAACATAATATATGCACCCTACTACAGAAGGGTCTATCTCGACGTCATCACTGAAGAAACATCTCGCCCACTCTCCGATGGAACTCTCTGATAATGTCTGAAACCAGGGTGGCAACTCTGGCCTGATCAATCTGTCCTGTGCTGGATGATGGTAATGCGGCTAAGTCAGTCTGAAGCCCGGTCAACACCGTCAGGGCAATCTGGTGCATAATCTCCATGGGTACGTCTCTCACCAACAGACTCCCTCCATGATGCACGGCAAGAGGTTCTGAAACTGACAATAGTCGAAGAATACTATCCCTAGTAGTAAAAATCTCCTCATAACGTGCCCACAACCAACGGTAATGCTGGAACAGTGTATGGTGGACATGCCAAGGGACCATCCCTCCGGCCACATCAGGATGCTCAGAAGGAACAGGTGGCATAGCAACAGTAGTAGCAACCACAGTGGGCTGAGCAGGAGCAGGTGCAGGTATGGTAGGTGCAAATGGAGTAGTATCACAAGTAGGCATGGCACTGACAGGTGGAAACATGTAGTCAGGCACGGTAGGGACTGTCGGCGTCGAAGCATAGACGGGAACAGGTAAAGTAAACCACTCAGCAAGAGCTGCTACTCCTGTAGGTACATCAACTCCGGATACTGGAGCTGACAAGGTAGGTACAACCTCAATACGGACGGGTGAAAGCTGGCTCTCATCAACTGGATCAGTAATCTCGGGCACTGGGGTCTCAACTCTGAACGTCTCAGGGGTAGGAGCCTCTAAATCAATCACTGGTGGAGGAGAATCGACTATCTCAATGATCTGGTCAGGAGAATCTACTAAATCTATCACATGTGGAGGAGAAGGTGTAAGGATCTGAACTGAAGAATCCTCCGTGTCACTAACCATCAGCATAAACTCTTCAGACGAGTCACTGTCTGAACCTGAGCTAAGTGGTCCATGCGGGTAAGGTGTAGGAGATCTATCTCGGGTAGAACGAAAATCAGCTGGTCTGGAAGTAGACATCTACAAAAGTACGAAAATCTCAGTCAGGTTTCAATCAACTAGCTATGCCTATAAATATATATAAAAGCGCAAGGCGCTTAGTGCCAAAATCTCAACTTCGTATCATATCTCTAAATTCTCACGTCGCGTTATAGTTCTAGGTTCGTATTATATCTCTAAATGCTCGCATCGGGTTATACTCTAAAGCTCGTACGATTCCTAAAAATATAACTAAGGCTCTGATACCAAAACTGTAACGCCCCCAAATCCACCCTGACAGGGGACCCGGGTCGTCACATTGTCTCAATATGATAACGCAATAACAATACCAAATTTTATTACAACGAAGCATAAATGTCCCACTCCGCAGGTCCAAGATCGTCTTCACAACATAGTACAAACCAACTTGATACATCTCGAAATAATATGTTACAAAAGTTCACAACAGTAGAAATATAAAGATTCCAGTTGGATCTTCTAATTGTTGTCGCCATAGCCTTGCGCTTTCCCTTTCCCTTTATAGCCCTGGCTGGACGTCTCGCCTTTCTCCGTCTTGACAGCTGAACAAAATGTTGTAAAGCAAGAATGAGCAACTATAGTGCTCAGCAAGTTCTCTTCTCGCTCGGTATAAAGTTA
Source organism: Saposhnikovia divaricata (assembly GCA_036435485.1). NCBI lineage: Eukaryota > Viridiplantae > Streptophyta > Magnoliopsida > Apiales > Apiaceae > Saposhnikovia > Saposhnikovia divaricata. The sequence goes on from CM071599.1 coordinate 215,901,516, forward strand.
GGGTAAGAACGAACTTGCCTCGATCTCGAAGTGCAAATGAATGCAGATAAAAATTTATATTCTACCAGTGAACTTGGCGTCGATCTACGTCTCGAAAATTATTCTCTAAAAAATGGCAACCAGAAATACGTGAGCGATTCTTCAGAATAAAATATTCCCGATCCGATAATATAATTAATAATAATATAATATCTCATAAAAAATCTCCGGAATAAATAACGGAAATTAATTTCGGGACAAATAAATATTTCTTCGAACACAGGAATTAAATCTGGAGAATATATCCTATTTTTAATATCTGGAAATCTAAATTCTTACTCAAAATGAAAAATTCAAACATCCATCTTTATTCAATTTAAATCCAAAATAATCATTCTCATTTTTAAACTAATTTATCAAAGAATTCTAATTTTTAAGAAATCTCACAAATTCTAATTTATTTAAATCAAATATTAATCTCTAAAATAAATCTAACTCGATCCGGTTGATAAAATAATCTGAAAATATTAATTATCAGATTAAAATCATATTTAACTTTATTTTATCACAATTATACCCCTTTTATTGACAATATATTAAATCTCTAAATTATTTTCAAAATCACAAAATATTACAACTTAATTACTCGATTAATAAATTTATAAATTATGTTTAAAAACTCTAAATAATTCTATTTAATTAATTAAGTAATTAAGTAATTTTTAATAAATTGTTTATTACCAACTAATTTATATCGCTATCCAAATATTTAAATCTCGATTTCTAACGTTCAATCGCTAATTTACAAAACGGTATCGTTTTAACAGAAAAAATTGATGTGGGCCCCACTTTCCCCGTGGGCCCCACTTTCCCCGTTCCCTGCATCTCTTTCATCCCAAATCTCTCTCCCTAACTCTGCAAATCTCTCTCCCTATCTCTCTCTCTCTCTCTCTATCTCTCTCTCTCTCTCTCTAATCTCCCTCACATCTCTCCTCCCTGCCTCCCCATTCTCTCTTCTCTCGACCAAATCTCTCTCTATTTCCCTCTATCTCTCCCTCATATCTCTCTTGTCTGACTTCGCAACACAAATCAACACTTCTCCCTTCTTCAATCTCTCATCTCTCCATCGCTCTCCATCACCGCACAAATCAACACCACCAACCATGGCAACACAACAACAATCACACTCTCTCTCCAAACTCGACCTCACTCTCTCCGTCTCTCCTCTCATCTCTTCGCTTCTCTCTCACGACAACACTCACCCTCACAGTCGACCCCCTCCCCTGTAACGACACCCCGACAACCACAAAACAATCTCCCTATCTCCCTCGCCCTTTACTCTCTCCGCTCCATTCCCCTCTCTTCGACTTACCCTTAACCGACTCCTCACCAAAAACCAACAACCCAACGAACATCCCAACTCAAAACCCAAATCTCCTCACAACAAAACAACATATATCAATTCTACACAAGCCGAAACAATCGGAAAATAAAACGAAAAAAAACAAGATAATACAATTATAACTACCTGGGTTGTCTTGTGTGTTTATAAGAATATGTTTGTTTGGTGTAAGTATCGGTTAGGAGATGTAATGGTTAAAAGAGAACTGGATTACTGGAGCTTTTGTTTTGTAACACAATGTTGTGCTGTTTTGGTATGCAATAGGCTGAGAGTCACCAATTTATATACGAAAACACAATAATAATGCTTATTAAAAATTTAAAAAGTACTAAATAATGGAAACAAAATCATTGCAAAAATGTTTAGTGGACAATAAAGCCTCATCATTATTATTTAAGTGGCAATTAATAATTAAAAAGAAATAAAACAAATGGGGGACAAATTGATTTGATATAATGATGCAAATATTTAATATAATTATTTAATAAAAAGATTTCGTTTTTCTCCCGCTGATTAATTAAAACGAGACTCTAAAATTCGGCTCAAAATAAAATATATTTCGAAAATTTACGGTTATTACATTTATTAAAATTACTGATTTAATTTTTCGGATCGTTAAAAACGAGGGGAGACAATATTTCTCGATCACAGAAATCGAGCAATTCTTTCACAAAGCACAAATTATTCTTTCACAAAACACCACTTTCTTTCCACAAACTCAAAATATTCCTGCACCTTTTTTTTTGTTTTATTTCCCAAGTTTTGTCGGATACAGGTCATTTAAATACATAACTGTTTAAACAAAGGAGATACACGGCCCTTATTTTTTTTCTCCACAAACACAAACAGATACATCAGTCTTACTGTGTCTGTCTCTTTTAACCAAAAAGCTCAAACCATATATATCAAAACCCAGTTATATATATACGAACCAAAAAAAACTCGACCAACATATTAATTCAAAACAGAGTACTAGCACAGCAGTTGTTGTGTGTATTGTTTTGTCGATGTGGGTTGTTGTAGCCGTGAGGTTGTGAGTAAGGGAAGTAAAGATTGGGGCTGGTTGCGCGTGCAAACGAGGGAGGGAGAGGTGAGGAAGTATTGTTGGTGGGGGCGTATTGTTGTTGTGGTTACCGGAGTAATAAGGAGATGATCACCACCGTTGCGGTGGTGATGTTGGTTCGTGGTAGTTGATGGAGAGGAGTGAAGTACGAGAGATTTTTGAGGGAGATTGTGGGTTGAGTTCGAGAGGGGCGGTAGTGTCGATTGGTGGTGATTAGAGAAGAATCGGAGGGAGACGGGGAGATTAGGGAGAGATGCAGGGGATGGAAGAGACGAGAGAGTAGATGAGGGAGAGATAGAGAGAGTCAAGAGAGGTAGAGAGATTATGAGGGAGAGAGATAGAAAGAAAAAAAAAAGAACGAGAGAGTGAGTCGAGAGATAGAGGCGAGAGGTAGAGGAGAGAGAGAGAGAGAGAGAGAGAGAGAGAGAGAGAGAGAGGGGAGAGTCGGGGTTGAGGGAGATGATTTGGAGAGGGGAGATTCCAGGGGAGGGACGGCAGGCGGAGGTGGAGGCGCGTGGGGTTCACGCGTGGGAATTTCTGTCTGCCTGTTTCGAGGAATAAACGGAATAAAAATATAACAATATATATATATATATATATATATTTATTTATTTATTTATTTATTTATTTATTTATTTATAAAATAAATAAAGAGGTAATAATAAAAGAGGTTAAATATTATTAAATTGAGAGAAATGATTAATTAATAAAATGAGTTTAATAAATGGTTGAATGTCTTAAAATTGGTTTTAATAATTGTTTTATTTTTATAAAATGGTGAGAAATAAAATAGGAGTAATTTATAATAAAATTAGAATTTTGTGTAAAATGAGTTATTTTATTTTGAGAATAAAACAGGACCTAATTAAATGTGATTCGAGTGAATAAGTAATTAGCAATTATTTAAGTTATAATTAGAGACTTAATGATTCGCTAATAAAAAGGAGTTATATATATTTTTTAATATTGTAAGAATAAAAAGAGTTTAATAAAATAGTAAATTGAGTAATTAATTAAATAAAGAGTTTAATAAATTGGACTAATTTATTAATTATTTAAAAAGAGTTAATTCATGATTTTTTGGACGAAAATTAGAGATTTATTAATTTGTCAATAAAAGAGGAATAATTGTGAATAAATAGAATTAAAAAGCTATATAATTTTTAGGAGATTTATATTTATCATTTTCGGTTTATTTTTATTAACCGGATCGAATCAGATTATTTTAGAGACTAAAATCGGAATTATTATTAAATTATTTACAAGATTAAAATGAATTCGTGGATTATTTTATTTCTGGAATAAAATAGAGATTTATACCCTTGTTCCAATAAAAATGGGTACTTTGCTTTTGAGAATAATTAGAGATTTATAATATTATTATTGCCCTAAAATGGATTTAATTAAAATAGAGCTTTTAAGTGAAATTTTCGAGATTTGTATGAGCCAATTATTTTAGAGGCTAAAATCGGATTAATATTAAAAATGAGTAAAACAAATTAGAATTGTGAGGATAATTAGAAGTAAAATTATTTTGATAAATTATTTTTTTTTGGTTAAAAGAGATAATAATAATTATGGATTTAAATTGGATAAAAAAAATGGATGGTGGAATTATTTTGTCTTGAGTATAAATAGAGGTTAATATTATTAAACTAGTGAAATTTAGAGAATTGGAGAGAATTCATAAGAGCCAATTTAAAGTAGAGGTGCTATTTGAATATTTATTGGTTAGCGAATACTTAGAGATAATTAGAGAGACCTTTTAAATGGGGAGTTGCCGTTATATTCAATAACCATATTTTCGTTTTTAAGTAGGATTTACGGATATTAAAATATTATATAGATTGGATTCCTGAGTTCGGAGAAGATTTATTTATCCGAGGGATTTAGTGGGAAGTTGACTCAGAATTGTCGGCGGATATAAGCGAGGGTTAAATGAGGGAGGATGAAGATGGATGAGGTATTGGTTGTGGATGTTGGATTCACTGTGAGGCGTTTTTCCAACGAGAAAACATATATGTTCAGAGGGGACGTCTTCGATTATCTTCTTCCAACAGAGAAATTGATGAGTATGGTTAATACGTCAAGTTGAGTTTATAAGCGTTTATAGAAATTATTAGAATTGTCATCTAGAGACTAAAGTATTGTCTTATGTTTGATATTGGAATTGACGCGCGAGCTCGATATCGGCGGATTAGACTCGTGGCAACCGAAAGAGCGTTGAACCAAATAATGATCAAATTAGAAGATTGTGACGCCGTAAGATAGAAGATGAAAGCAGTATTACTGTGACGTTTCATGATAGCTGAGAATTCGAGGCAAGTGTTTTCCCTTCACTTCTTGTTCAAGTGAGATTATTTTAAATATGGTTATTATGGTATTATTCCATTTATTGTCGATCTTGTCGACATTTATTGTCATTCTTGTTTATTCAATTTATACCCCATTTACTATATCGAACTTGTCGATAACCTTTGAGACTATTATTTCCTTAGTGATGCCTCCTTGTCAGGAGTACAGCTAAACCAGTTGTTTAGGTAGTCGGGATCTCACTAGTAGAGCACTGAACCTATCATGTCCGAGTACCCATTTCACACTTTATTTTAATCCATTCTATGTTGGTAGATTTTTGATTCGAAATACTTCTCTTGTGATTTGAGTTTTGATAGATATTATATGTTTCCATTAACAATGATATTATTATTATTCCTGTTTTACTACACACTTGCTGAGCATTTCTTCCGCTCATACTTGTTTGTTTCGAAACCCTAACTTTTCAGTAAGGTAGTTTGGCAAGACATATTCGCACAGTTCAAAGAGAGAAGAAGCAGACGATATCTTGAAGATGACTAGACGCGGGATGTCCTGATCCAGTGTAAGGTCTATTATATTTAGTTGAACTCTGATAGTTATTATTATGTATTGGATTAGTTACCCTGGTATACTTCTTATCGAAGTCATACCAGTGATTTAAGTTTTGATATAAGAGAATGTGGTAAAGCTGAAAGTTGCTATTTTATGGAATTTGGATTCTTGTTTCTAGCACTATAACCTAAAAGATCTTGGATTGTTTGGGTCACAGAGATTATATTTCAATTTTTGACAATTACACGGAATAATGTTTTATTAAAGCGGTGATGCTATTTTGAGGATTCTCAGGTAACGACCAAATCTCCTGACACGGATTTGGGGGCGTTACATTACACAACAATTTTTTTCCTTAAAATCAAAACCTAAAAAATAGAGTGAATTCCAATTTATAATTTCTCTAGACTTTCTAAAATTTTTGGAGTTTTAGAAAATGAAAACACATCTTATTTTCTCTTTATATTATAGATACTCCTGTATTTATTTAGGATTTTTGCATGAGATTGTTCTTTTATTATGTTAACACATCAATTCTTTTCTTTTTAAATACTGTGAATTATGTTAACACATCAATTCTTTTTTTTTTTTTAAATACAGTGACTTTTTTTATGACAATAGTATTGGATTTATGAATAAATTTTCCTAATATAAGTATAATTAACTTATATAAAAAATATATAATTTAAGAAGATCGTACTTTCTATAAAATATTTAATTATTTTTCTGCTCTATATATTCAAACACCTATTCTACTTCTAGTAGAACGTTTATTTATATATTTTTTCGATGAATTCGAACTCTTATTCTTTATAAATTCGAACTCCTATTCTACTTCCAATAGAACTTTTAATCGTATGCCTTATAAATACTTATTATACTTACAATAGAACTTCTAATCATATGTCTTCCCTATAAATTCGAACTCTTCTCCTTTATAAATTCGAACACCTATTCTACTTCTAATATGTTAATTGATATTTTTGTATTTATTAGTGTTTAAAATTCTAAAATTCTAGAAAATTAGAAAAATAGATGAGAAAAAGGCATTTTGGCTGGCTATCTTTTTTGTTTTTGACACTTGGATGGCTGAGAATAATATTTGACATTATGTCTGGCTATAACAAATTTTTTAAGCACTTGAGGGACTGCCGTCAAGTTCCGTTAGGATATAACCCTAAAACTTGAAATTGGCAGAGGTATTTCCGGTATTAACAAAATAAAGTAACAAATTATCGCTTTAATTTGAAGGGGCTCAGTTAGAAAACATGGGGGGCTGAAAAACAGAGAGGGGAAGAAATGGGTGTGGAGAAGAAGGGGGCTAGAAGAGATATGAGTGTTGTAGATAGGCTGGCAGGTGGTGATTGAATTGAAGGAGGAAGGTCTAAACGGAGCTGTACGAATGGAAGAGGAGGGAGGTCGGAAATGGGGGGTCGAATGTTGTTGCAATGGCGGTGTAGGCAGGATGACCGGTGAGGGCAATGTTAAGCGCGGAAGGAGTTGAGGTGGTAGGCGGGAAAGGGTTTGAAATTGGCGATTGGTGGAGAAGGAGGGAGATGACTGAACGGAGGGAGGAAATATGTGGTGGTGTTGATTGCAGGCGGGCGGGAAGGTGATGCAGGGGAGTTGGGAATTGTAGGCTGTTGGGGCGGTTGAACGGAGGTGAATGGCAGCGGTTAAGAGGTGTTGAAGGAGGGAGATGACCGAACGGAGGGAGGAAATATGTGGTGGTGTTGATTGTCGAAACACCAATTTTAGGGGTAAAGTCTGATGCAATGATTCTGGCTGTCAGTTTTGTAGAACTGATTCTGTATTACAGAGTTTATGCTAAAAGAGTCTTCCCTTCTCAAAGAGAGGCTGATTTTAGTCCCTTGAAATTCATACTGTGCTCATGTTCTTGATGGCATGCTGACTAGTCTAGCAGTTGTGATTTGAGATGAGCATGGGTAACACAACAACTTGCCGCAGAGAGTGCAATGGGAAGTAGAGGTAGCAGAAGTGGCAGCAGCACAACCAATCAAATTCCTAAAACAAACCATGAATACGAATCTACAGGTTTACAGAATAAAGGACTCTCCACACTCTAGTTCAATAGGAGGATCAGAAAATCGCTGATTCTATGAGAGGCGAAGATAGTTATTCAACTAAAACACTAGAAATATAACAAGTTCTGCAGCGTTATTGCCAACTGAGAAAAAAAAAAAGAAAGCCACTGATTGTCACAATCTGATCTACCTTCAGGTTTCTGATAACTAAATTTCAATGACTACAATCACTGTTTCTTATCAAACACTTCGTTAACACAACAAAAATAGACTGAGCATACAAATATAAACTGATCTCACAGCAAGATTCATGAAGGGCTAAAATTAAATGATAACTGGGTATAACATTAAAATTACACCAACCAATGGCAAGAGATCATGGTGAAGTCCAAAGTAATCCTTTACAAACGCTGCGACTGTTTTTTTTTCTCCGAATACCATAATCTACTTCTCTACATCTCCATATTGAGAGGAGAGCATGGCATTCAATGTCCATGATGATGGCATAAGGTAATAACACCATAACCACCACCCTGGTATTTGCTGCAAAAGAAAAAGAGTCGAAAGATAGTTCATCACATTCTCATTCAACAAAAGTTATAACTGATGACTATATTTGTGACAAAAAAAATTGGGAGGGAGGAAATATGTGGTGGTGTTGCTGAAGAAGTTGTCAGTAGTCGGAGGGAGACGGGAGGGAGGCTTGCTGTTGGTGAAATGGAATTTGCAATGGGGGCAGCGGTGAGGGAATTGTGGTGACGGGTGGAGAGATTGGCAGGAGGGCTGTCGGACTGGAATGGAGGTTGAGTGAAGTAAATGGATGAAAGAGGTGATGATATGGATGGCTGTTGGGAGGTGATGATATTAGCCGATATATATGGTAAATTCCATGCTGAAAAGTCTAATTTACCCCTGATGTTTAGACGCCGTTACTAGCGTTTTGACGGCAGCCCCTCAAGTGCTTAAAAAATTTATTATAGCCAGACATAATGTCAAATATTATTCTCAGCCATCCAAGTGTCAAAAACAAAAAAGATAGCCAGCCAAAATGCCTTTTTCTCAAAATAGATTGAGACGATCTTAGAGCGCCACCTAAACTCCCTCTATCCTCCTTTATATATATATATATATTGAATCTTTAGAAAAAATGAATAATTGAGTTGTTGGAGCAGAAAAAAGAGTCCAAGTAGAAGTGGATGAAGGAATTTTAATCAGAATATAACTACGTTAACATTAGTAATTAGCTTTTTGAGTTATTTTTGTAATTTACTTATTTATTTTAATAATTAGGATAACCAAACCGAAAACCAAAACTTAGGATAACCAAACCGAAAACCAAAACTTTCAATGTTTCGGCTTTAATATAATAGTATATATATATATATATATATATATATATATATTAATTATAATAACTTAGTCCCATTTGACATTTCCATGGACTAAAGTAGGGCTGCTCACGGGTGGCCCAAACCGAATAACCCAACCCAACCCGATCCTAATTTGGGCCGAACTAACGGGACCGTCCAAAACCGAAGCCCAATTGGATTTATTTTGTGTTGGGCTGGATATAGTGGGTTGGGTTAGGGTTTAACTATTTAAAATCCTAAACCAACCCGACCCGATTAAATATTAATAGTCTACTATACCATTACACAGCTCCCAGCCCAGCCCAGCCCATTTAGAATACACCTAAATCCCTACCCTAATTACACAAATACTACTGAGTTCGTGACTTCGTGCGCAGCGCAGTCGGTCTTGAGTTGTTTGTAACTTATTCTTGTTTGTAACTAAAGTGTAAAGATATTAAGATATACGGCGTTTAGAGTTCTCTCTTTCAATTTCAGCCTTCACGTGTGTAACCGAATACTCAACCCAACAATAACGTGAATAAAAGAAATGTAAAGACAAGCAATAAAGGAGAACTGAACTGGAATTAATAGAGGAAATTGATAAATGTAACCCTAATTACATAGACGAGAGTGAAATTGAAATAACAGAAAATTACACAAATCATTCCACACCCTTTCCTCCTCACTCTCTCCGTACTAAGTAATCAGTTATGTTCCTCTATTGGGCCTCGGGCCTGTTACCTTGTAAAAAGAAGTGGGCTGGTCCACTAGCGTTAAGCCCAAACAAACATAAGCCCAACAAACATAACAGACCTAATAGTTCACCTCACTGAATTATTTATAAATAAAGCAATAAATTAACATGGCTCCATTACATTGCCTCCTTCTTAAAAAGATCCTTGACCTCAAGGATCAAAGTCAGGGTACTGCTGCTTAATCTGCTGAGCATTCTCCCAAGTAGCATCTTCAGGAATTGAGTTAGACCACTGGACCAACCATTGTGTAACAGCTACATTTCCTTGTTTCACCATTTTCCTTTTGCAGGACCTTGACTGGATAAGCAAGCAATTGTCCTTCCTGGCCCACTTGGGGTAACTCTGTGGTGACAGTGACATTGCTTCCCACCTTCTTTTTAAGCAAGCTAACATGGAATATAGGATGAATCAAACTGCCTGCTGGTAATTGTAGCTTGTATGCTACCTTGCCTATGCGAGCCAGAATTGGGTAAGGACCAAAGTATTTGTGGGACATTTTCAAGTGCCTCCTAGTAGCCACAGAGAGTTGTTTATACGGCTGTAGTTTCAAAAAAACAACATCGCCCACTTGGAATTCTACCTCACTTCGCTTCTTATCTGCATAGTGTTTATACTTGTGCTGAGCTGCCTGAATGGCCTCCTGTAAAACCTTATTCATTGTCTCTCGTTGGATTTGGAACTCTGCCACCACATCCACAGTAGATCGATGCTCAGCTGGAAGGCAGATTTGTCGAGGACATACCCCATAAAGAGCTTCGTAGGGACTTCGATGGATAGCTGAATGATAAGTGGTATTGTACCACCATTGGGCTAAAGGCAACCACTTGCACCAGCTTTTTGGTCTAGAACTTACCATGGCCCTCAAGTAGTGTTCAAGGCAGCGATTTAGACGCTCCGTTTGGCCATCGGTCTGCGGGTGGTACGCAGAACTCATATTCAGTTGGGTCCCCAAGCTAGTGAATAATTCCTTCCAAAAAAAACTAGTAAAGATTTTATCACGGTCTGAAGTTATCGTCCTGGGTAGACCGTGCAGTTTGAAAATGTTGTCCAAAAACTGTTGGGCCACTTCAGTCGCTGTGAAAGGATGAGCGAGAGCTATAAAGTGGCCTACCTTGGTAAATCTATCAATTACCACCATGATACAATCCTTGTGCAGAGATTTTGGAAGTCCTTCGATGAAGTCGATTGAAATGTCCTCCCAAATTTGGTTGGGAACGGGCAGGGGCTGGAGCAATCCTCCTGGAAACTGATGCCCTGTTTTAATTCGTTGGCAAGTATCACATTCCTGTACGTACTTGACGACCTCATTTTTCATTGTTGGCCAGTAAAAGAACTATTTAATCCTCCTCAGTGTTGCCTCTTGTCCGGAGTGACCACCCACAACCCCATCGTGTAATTCCTGTATCAATTTACGCCTTATATCTCCATGACTACCCACGTATATTTTTCCCTGTTGCTTCAGCAAGCCTTGCTCGTACTGCCATTGAACCTCATCTTCACTTCCCTTAGACAGTTGAGCTATAACTTCTTGGGCATACTTATCCTGGTCATAACTGGTAACTACCTCATGCAACCAATTGTGTTGGGCAGTAGAAATAGAGTGAACCTGAGCCTGGTTGTGAGATCTTGGTAGTCGAGACAGGGCATCAGCCACCCTGTTCTCCGTCCCCTTCTTATACATAATTTCGTAGTCCATCCCAAGTAGTTTAGCAAGCCACTTTTGCTGCAACATTGTTGACAAATGTTGTTCCAGGAGGTATTTAAGGCTCTGATGGTCTGTTTTGATTATGAAGTGATGTCCTTGTAAGTAATGATGCCACTTAGTTGTAGCCATGACCAACGCTAGCAACTCTTTTTCGTAAGTCGAGTATGCCTGGTGCCTAGGGGATAAGGCCTTGCTAAGAAAAGCAATGGGACGCCCTTGCTGCATAAGGACTGCCCCTAATCCCACATCACTAGCATCCGTCTCGACGGTAAAAGGTTGAGTATAATCTGGCAAGATCAATATCGAAGTAGTTGTCATGGCCAACTTGAGTTTTTGAAACGCATGTTCAGCCTCCGAGTCCCAGCAGTAAGCCCCTTTCTTCAATAATCTGGTCAGTGGTCGGCTAATCACACCGTAATCTTTGACGAACTTACGGTAATAACCAGTTAATCCCAAGAAGCCACGAAGTTGTTTGATATTTTTAGGAGTAGGTGACTCCTTCATAACCTCAATTTTTGAAGGGTCTGTAGATACTCCTTCACTCGAGATTATATGGCCCAAGTACTCGAGCTGTTGCTGTCCAAACGTACATTTACTTCTCTTGGCATATAGTTGGTGTTCTCTCATCTTCGATAAAACCTTTCGCAGATGTTTAATGTGTTCTTCCAAGCTAGTACTGTACACCAGTATGTCGTCGAAGAAGACCAGTACACTCTATCTCACTTCTTCCTGAAATACCGAGTTCATTAAGCCTTGGAAGGTAGCTGGTGCGTTGGTCAGCCCGAAGGGCATGACTTTAAATTCGTATAGCCCCTGGTGCGTACGAAATGCTGTTTTGAAAATGTCAGCATCTGCCACTCTAATTTGATAGTAACCTGAACGTAAATCCAGCTTTGTGAACCAAGATGCACCCTTTAATTCGTCAAGTAACTCATCTATTATCGGTATGGGGTACTTATTCTTTATAGTAGCCTCATTTAACTTTCGGTAATCCACGCACATACGCCACGTACCATCTTTCTTTTTGACCAAAATCACAGGGGATGCGAATGGACTGGTGCTTTCTCTTATAATTCCAGATTGCAACATCTCTTTCACCTGTCGCTCAATCTCAGCCTTTTGCACATACGGGACCTTATAGCTCCGTTGATTAATGGCTTGTGTGCCTTCAAGCAGGGGAATATGGTGATCGTGCTTACGCACAGGAGGCAACCCCTTGGGCTCTTCGAAAACATCCCTATACTCTTCGACCAGTGGTTGGAGTAGAGTAGCCATTGAATTACCTGAATCCCCCTCCTTACTATCTGCCACCCCTGACATTAGGCAAATGTACCCCTGGAGAGTAGAGGTTTTGTTTTTAAACAGCTTATGAAGCTGCTTACTACTGATAGATTGCAAACCTCATGTAGGAATGTGCCCTAGCAGTTCCACCTGCCTTCCATCCTTAATGATGTTGATTTTGTACTTCTTGAAGTCAAACGTAACTGGGTTCACATGTTTTAACCAATCGACCCCAAGGATGATGTCAGAACCCCCCAATGGATATAATCTCAAATCAGTAGTGAATTCATGCCCCTGTATTGAGTACTTCAATGCCTTGCAGGCCGTATCAATTAACTTGGTGTTACCATCTGCCACCGTAACCGACAGAGGAGGGATTATCTCTGCAGTAAGCTTCAATTGTCGCACTAATAACTAATCGATAAAGCTGTGGGTTGACCCACTATTAATGAGAATATTCATCAGCCTGTTCTTTACCCTCCCTTGCATACGTATGGTGCTCAATGACTGATTCCCCGCTACAGCATTAATAGAAATCTCCCCTGGTATACATTCTTCCTTCAACAATGCCTCCATTTCAGTAAGCACCTGATCCACTTCATTACCTTCTTCACTACCTGTCTCCTCCACTTCCCCAAGCATCATATACAACTTTGTCTTACAATCCTTCCCTGGATGATATAATTCATCGCAGTGAAAGCACTGCCCCTTTGCTCTCCTCTCCAGCAACTCCTTACTACTAAGAGTGGATCTGATCCTCTTGTTATCTCCCTGATACAACGGTTTAACAGCAGCTGGGGTCGTAGTAAATGGCTTGGTGTCTAAAGAACCCGTAGAGAACCCCTTGGAATACCCTGTTTTCAAACCACCACTACCCGTGGCCCTATTGTTTTTACTCTCCTCTTGTTTAGCAAGTAGCACAACATCATACAAACTCTGTGGTTTGAACATTTTGACAGTCCCTTTTATGTGATCCTTCAGACCACTTATGAAGCTTGATATGAAGTATTCCTCATTAAACCCTCTATTCTTGGATAGCACCAAAGCCCTCAACTCCTCGAAACGATCCTCATAATCAGCCACAGTTCCAGATTGTTTTAGTTTGTTAAACTGATCTTGCACATCCATATTCTCCAACGATTCAAATTTCAATATCAAATCTGCTTGGAAACTCTTCCAATCATTTACGACTCTTCCCACCTGATAATATCTGAACCATACGCTTGCCTTCCCCTCAAAATGCAACCCCGCCAGCTTAATTCTCTTACTATCTTCCATAGGGATGAACTCGAAATATTGTTCAGCCTTCAACACCCAACTTTTGGGATCTACTCCATTAAACTTGGGAAATTCGATTTTAGGTATTGGATTAAAGTGTGGTGATTCATACCGTGTAGGACTTAAGGGTGGAACATGACCTGGGTGTGTAAGTGGGGAAGTGTGAGTCGAGTAAGTGTATTGGTTTGTGGGAGGAGCATAGATCTGGTAGTTCTGTCCTCCCATAGGGTTAGGGGTCATCGAGTTTGAGTACATAGGCTGAGAATGGGACGCTGTGTGGTTGGGATAGGAGTTAACAGGTGGATTAATAGGTTGAAAACCTTGCTGACTGGTAGACAAGGGTAAAGTGTAAGTGGTGAAGTTTTGGGTAGCAGGAATTCGTGGACTGTGAGAACTAATCGGAACTTGGTGTGTGGGTATACTGGTAATATTAATTGGAAAATTGGGGTTAGGGTTACCTGATTCCTGAGTTGGCGGATCCACCCTCTGAACGACTGGGCTATTCATGGTGACTCCCGTCCCCTCTTCGATTTGTATCACTACCTCCTCTTCGTTCTTCTTCGAGTTTTGTAGTCCCATAAACATTTGCTTCAACTCCGCAATACTACTCTCAAGCCCATCGATCTTATTATTCAATTCATCTCTTGTTTTCGTCAATCCCTCATTCATCTCTTCTAATTTCGCGTCGTGCGCTCCCAATCTCTCATCCATCGCTTTCATTCGAGTACCCTCTGCCATCTTAACCATCCAGCGGCGGCGTTCCGAGAACCTACCGCTCTGATACCACTTGTAACCGAATACTCAACCCAACAATAACGTGAATAAAAGAAATGTAAAGACAAGCAATAAAGGATAACTGAACTGGAATTAATAGAGGAAATTGATAAATGTAACCCTAATTACATAGACGAGAGTGAAATTGAAATAACAGAAAATTACACAAATCATTCCACACCCTTTCCTCTTCACTCTCTCCGTACTAAGTAATCAGTTACGTTCCTCTATTGGGCCTCGGGCCTGTTACCTTGTAAAAAGAAGTGGGCTGGTCCACTAGCGTTAAGCCCAAACAAACATAAGCCCAACAAACATAACAGACCTAATAGTTCACCTCACTGAATTATTTATAAATAAAGCAATAAATTAACATGGCTCCATTACAACGTGTTGTTCATACCATGTTTCGCCGCATCACGGAATCTGTTCGCCGGCGATATGCCAGGGCAGAAGAGTTCTGGGGAAAGGATGAAACCAAACGAGCTATGATGGTATTCCTCTCTCTCTTCCACTCTCTATCTGTCACTCAGTCTCCATCACACACATCATACACTCACTTCTCCGTTTCTCTCTCTCAACTCTCTCTCTCTCTGTATTTCGAGTTGTAGGTTACAAAAAAATGGTCAACATCCATTGCTACGCAAGGTTTGGCAGCCTTTTCTGTTTTCTACTTTTTCGAACAGAAAAAACAAGGAAAAGACCGCAAGGAGGAGGTGACCGAAATGAGCAATAATTTTGGGAATGCACGGGAAGGAATTAGACGCTTGAAGACATCGACGAAGGAGATCGTCGATGAAACCTTCGAGGAAGCTGAAAAGGCGTTTCAAAAGGCGGTTGATGATGCCTTGAAGGATTTCCCGAAAAGTGGCTGATGGGGGTTTGGGGGTTATTTGTTTTCTGGGTAGGTTTTTAGGTGATACCCCTGTTGGACTTTAGTAAAATATTTGTTATGAATTTCGTTGTAGACACTATATTCTCGATTATGGTTTTGTTATGTTATTGATGTATGAATTATGCTTGTCAGTGATGGTTTAGCCAAGACACTATATTCTCGATTGGTAACACACTCTCGTAATTATTCACTAGTCACTAAATATTCTGCATTGCACTCAATAAAATTAGATTTTAAGCTCTTACTAGTACAGTCATAGCATAACTCATCTTCTCATTGTTTTCTCTCTCAAACTTTTCCTGTACTTTATAATCTCATACTTTCTGTTTTATCTTGTTTTATCATGAAACATTTTCCACTAAGCTCTGTTCCACTTTTAAGAACAAGCGCTTTGTCAAGCCAAAATTGTCTGGCACGGATTTCTCAATTGTGTATTACGCTGGAGAGGTATGTTTTGTTGCCAAAACATTCTATATATCAGCTCTATAAGAATCTATCTAGCTTCATTAATATTTTTACGCTCTTTAAGAGTCTATTTAGCTTCATCAATATTTTTGTTCAGGTACAATACCAGTTGGAGCAGTTTCTGGACAAAAATACAGATTATGTGGTTCCTGAACATCAAGAGGTGAGTGCCTCCAAATGTTCTTTTGTAGAAGGGCTTTTCCCTCCAGTACCTAAAGAGAACAGTAAATCTTCCAATAAGTTTGCCAAATTTTCTTCAATTGGTTCACGTTTTAAGGTATATATTACATCAAGGATTGTGCTAAAACAGTTTGGTAACTTTAAACTGGTATAACTAATGTGTTAGCTATACTTTTTACCTACATATCAATCTTTAAAAAAGAATACACACTGCATTCAGGAATTCAAAAAAAAAAAAACAAGCATACCAGATTTTTAGCTCATGTCTTTATTATTTAACTTTACTGCTACAACTGCATCAATTGATGGAGACATTAAATGCTACAGAGCCTCACTACATTAGATGTGTAAAGCCAAATAATCTTCTTAAACCTGGTGCATTTGAAAATGCATATATCATGCAGCAATTGCGCTGTGGCGTAAGTAAATTTTAGCTACCAGTTCTAGTTTGCTATGCTCTGTGTGTGTGTGTGTGTGTTGTATTGCTAACTGCTGTCCTTTTAGGGTGTTTTAGAGGCAATAAGAATAAGTTGTGCCGGATATCCTACTCGTCGTCCTTTCTTTGAATTCATAAACAGATTTGGGATTCTTGCGGCTGAGTTTTTGGAAGGAAAGTAAGTGGATCAACCTAATTTGCAGTTGAAGGTCAAATGTTTGCACATATTTTATCTTTAACCTAGTGGTCGAACCAATATTTGATTTTGATCATTCTGAAGTTTTCTGGAACTAATGTATTTGTTGCAGTTATGATGAAAAGGTTGCATGCAGAAACATCCTAGAGAAGAATGAGCTCAAAGGCTTCCAGGTAATAACATTAGTTTATTCCTTCCCATATATAGGTTGTCATCCAGGCACTGAAAAAAACTTACACTCGTCACTAGTGCTAATATAAGACACAAGAAATGCAGTAGCTACTTTAAACATTATTAAATTAGGTAGATTGCATGACTGTAACACAGTTAGCTTATATACAAATAGATTGGTTTTGGGAAGGGACTAATCATTAGTAAGTGAAAATTAACAGGTAAACTATAAATAGCCACATTTTTTAAATTTACTGAACATAAAATGGCTTTACAGATAGGTAAACCAAAGATATTTCTAAGAGCTGGTCAGATGGCTGAGTTAGATGCCCGATGAGCAGAGATACTTAGTGATGCAGAAAACAAAATACAAAGGAGATCAAGAACACATATTGCTGGGAAACATTTTTTTAGCTTTGCGAGATGCTACCATTTGCTTACAGTCATTTTGTAGAGGTGATACTTCTGAACTGTTTTACTGCTACATGTTAGATTTTTTTTTAAATTATAACTTCAGTAATATCAAGTATCAGCATATTATAAGGTATTTTATTGTGTATGCAAGTCCTATATATTGGTACTCGGAACATCTTATTGTTTTCCACCCGATGTTAGGTAAATTGGCTGGTAACCAATTTGAGGGGATGAAATTAAGGGCAGCTTCCACAAAAGTTCAGAAAACTATTCGTAAATATCAAAAGTGGAAAGCTTTTACCAAACTTCGGCTCTCAGTGCTTGTTCTGCAAACAGGTGTACGTGCAATGGATGCTCGTAAAAAATTTAAATGCAAGAAGCAGGCTATTGCTGCAACTGTGATTTAGGTTCAAGGATTCATGCAGTTGTGCAGTCTATATATATATATATATATATATATATATATACTTGTACTAATGAAAATTAAGTTCTAAGATCTGAAACAAGTAATTTGGCTACTTAGGCTCGGTGGCGTTGTCATAAAGCTTACTCGCGTTATAAACATCTCAAGAGGGGATTAATAATTACCCAAGTCAGATGGAGGTGGCTACTTGCCAAAAGAGAGCTACGGAAGCTTAAAATGGTAGAGCATGTTAACTCTTCTGCATTCATGAAATAGGAACACATTCAAGATATAGCGTATAACCTTACCAAAGTACAACTGACATTGTTTGTTGCATTCTTTAACAGTGTAACTGTTTAGAGCTACTGTTGATTGAAGATAGTTTCCGTATAATAGTTTTGCATGGTCTTTGAGTCCAAATTGTGTCCAACAGATCGTACCTACAAAGAATATATATATATAGGCTCAGTTGTCATATGTTTCCCCGATGCTTGGTGTAGCTGCATTTGTGCATGCATATGCTCTATAATTTGATGTGTGATATTTCAATTTAAAGACAATCATAACATATATTATTGAGTCCGTTGTCCAGGAGCATAAGCTTACATATTGCACATCTTGATACCTTAAACACAATATTGTAACCTCATATAAAACATCCTTATCAATCATGTTTGTGGAAGATAATGGATGTGCATCTACTCTGGTACATAATATCTAGATATTTCTTTGTGATATCGTTTTGAAATTTCAAAAATACACTCACATCCATGACTTTCTCTTTGACTATTATGATTTTAACTTAACTATTTGAAGGCTGCAACTTGCAAGAGACACAGGTTTACTAAAAGAGGCAAAGGATAAGCTTGAAAAACAATTGGAGGAACTCACATGGCGTCTTCAGCTGAAAAAACGTTTAAGGGTAAATTATCTGGCATTAAATTAGTTACATGTTGGTACAATCTTATAAAAAAACCATGATTTGACATCAAATATGCTTACAAGTAATTTATTTCATTATGCATACAGTTAGGATCTTAAGTCAATGCGTTGTTCCTGATAGTGGAGAATACAAATACCTTGTTCCAGTCCTAATGCCAAAATGTGATATCATGTATGCCGACCGACTTGGAAGAAGCAAAAACACAAGAAACAGCAAAGTGGCAGAAAACTGTTGAAACTTTGCGACAGAAAGTTGATGAAACAAATGCATTGCTTGTTAAGGAAAAAGAAGCTGCTTGTTAAAAAAGGCAATTGAAGAAGCTCCTCCTGTAATTAAGGAAAAGAAGTTTTTGTTCAAGATACCAAGCAGATTGAATCTTTAACTGCAGAAGTCGATAATTTAAAGGTAACCCTGTATTATTGAAAAATGTAAGATAGTTTATCTTTACAGAAGATTACAGAACACAACTATTATGCTAAACGAGTAGTATAGTTCTTTGTTGATAATGAGGTGGAATTTCAAACATTACTATTATGAAGATACATAAATTTGTTTACCGATAAATCTATTAGCTAGCCAATGTCTTGAGTTCTGCTCGAAGTTTGTATGAAGGTTATGGCTTTCCAACCAGGTGCGAAATATGTTTGTGTGAGTTGTCTCACAAGACCTGCTTAAGTTTTAATGGGATGTGTTCATATAGCTGACTCAACCATATTCGAAGTATTCATATAGCTGAACTTCTGCGAAAACATTTCTGACAAAGGACGTCAATAGAGCAGCTGTTGTATGCGGACATGGAACTGTGAATTAAAATATTAATTGGTATATATTTTATGTTATTATTTAGGAGTAGATTCAAGTTGGAATTACTTGGGGAGTTTGGAGTAAGTACAACTTCTAGTGTTAGGGATTTGGCTCCGTATATTCATGATGATGAGTTGCTCTATCGAGGTGGCTTTCGACTGATTTTTATTCGATGCTGTGCATGGAATTATTTGGGCAATACTACTGGTCCAATGGTTGGCTTGATTATCTACACTGGCTGATTTATTTGTTGACCTAAGCACTGGTTCATTACTAAACCCACTGTGCATAATGCAGTACACAGCTTCAACTTAATTCCAAGAAACAGAAAAGAAAGTTGATCAACTCCAGCAATCACTAAGAGGGTATTGTAGTATTTTAAATGAATTTTTAAACTTCATTTTAATTACATTCGGATCAAGAAGTTCCAGTATACTGGCTTCTCTGTGTTATCTGTTTCCATGCAATCAGGTATCATCCCCTTCCCCTCAACAATAATTATTTCTCTATGAAATGATGACCGACACAAACTTATAATTTGTCAGTCAAAGTTTCTACACTGGAGAAAGCTTAGAAGAGTATATAGCGACTTAACTTGGCACATTGATGTCTCAAGATCAGGATTAAAATTTTACTATGAATCAATTAATAAACTAGTGGGGATGGCAAAATTAATATAAAATATCTCTAAATTGAGCTTAAATTACTTTGGAGGCTAATAAATACTGGAATTGTAATGTAGAAACTTGGGAGCATATGAAAATCGGCTGATGTACAATGTCTGCTGTGCCGGCAACTTGTAACATTGATCCTTCTGGTCCCATTTCCCCAATTTGTATAGCAGATGTACCATAAAACATAGATCAAATGTAATGGACCACCAAAGTGAGCTAAAGTGGAGGGTAAACATGCAACTTAGTTGACTCTTTGGTCATCTAGCTTATGAAAGTAAATTCTGTCTTGACCAATATTCTGGTATCAAGTAACAAATGTTAGGTCTGATGATTACTGATTTATTCATGACCAAAATTATCCCTTTATAACAGCAATCTCTAGAATTCCTGTTTACCCCTGTTTCTAATTTCATATTAATTCTGCATTTTAACATACTCTTATTGTGGTCATTGGTATGCATAACATGATTGCTGGCCAGTGTCCAATTTCCATATTTTCATTTAAAGCATAAAGTTGATATTTTGGCAACATATTTTCGTAAAAAGCTATCCAATGCAAAGCTTGTACTAAGTACCTACATCAAGATTAAGTAACTGTCAGCAGTTGCACTTTTATGTTGTCGGATAAGCTTATTGAAATCATTCTCTGCAACCAGGTTAGAAGAGAAGCTAAAAATCTAGAGTCGGAGAATAAAGTTCTTCGTCAACAGGCTGTTTCCATTGCACCCAACAAATTCCTCTCTGGACGTTCAAAATCTATTCTTCAGGTATCCTTGGATTAAATTTCGAAATGTCAAAACGTTACGTTTTCAATCTATGGGAGATTTATTTAGGTGTTTCTGCTCTATATGTTTCTCAGAGGGGTAATGAAAGTGGTCAGATACATATGGATTCAAAGATTCCTTTGGTAACTCCACTTTCATCTCCATCGTCTTTTAGCATATACATTAAAGTGTACCTTCCATCTCTCTTGATTGTTTCCCACCTCAAAACAATTCAGGATATGCATAGCCCTTCAATGATGCAAAGGGAAATGGATGACAAACCACAAAAGTCACTCAATGAGAAACAACAGGAGAATCAGGAGTTGCTTCTACAGTGTATTGCAAAACCATTGGGATTTGCAGGGAGTAGACCAGTTGCAGCCTGTTTAATTTACAAGTGCCTGGTGCAGTGGAGATCTTTCGAAGTTGAGCGGACTACTATTTTTGACCGTATCATCCAAACAATTGGTCATGCCATTGAGGTACTCAAAATGGTGAATGTTACTGATTTTATTTAAGCTCATCATCTTTGATTTAAAAAGTTTAGTTAACTTGCACTTGGCCATGTTGGCTTGAAGACACAGGAAAGCAATGATGTCTTGGCCTACTGGTTGTCCAATGCCTCAACCCTCTTGCTGCTCCTTCAACGCACATTAAAAGCAAGTGGCTCACCTGGATTGTCTCCATTGCGTCGTCGATCCTCATCGGCTGCTCTGTTTGGGAGAATGACTTCAGTATGTCATCTCATGATTAAACTATAATTCACCTGTGAGTTTCCATTGTTCTTTCAGCTCAGATGTTTATTGATTTTTTTATTCACCAGAGTAGATACTTTGTGAATGGTACTGGTGGAGTAGATACTTTGCATCAAGTAGAAGCCAAGTATCCATCTTTGCTTTTCAAGCAACAACTCACAGCTTATGTCGAAAAAATCTATGGAATGATTAGAGACAATTTAAAGAAAGAGATATCTCCATTGCTTGGATTGTGTATTCAGGTAATTTTTTTAATATATTTTTTGACTACTCGTTCCAGTCTACTACAAACCCTTGAAATTTCCTGCAGCGATGGTTTTCTTTTATTTTTCTGGTATTGAGATGCTTGCATGAAACTTTTTCTGACATGACATAAGGCGCCAAGGACCTCCAGAGCAAGTTTGGTTAAGGGCTCATCACGGTCGATTGCAACTTCTGCTGCCCAGATAGCTTTGATTTCTCACTGGCAAGGAATTGTGAAGAGCCTTGGGAATTTTTTGAGAACTCTGCAAGAAAATCATGTTAGCAGAACTTCTTCTTTTACCTATTTTTATCTTTTTTATAATAAGTTACTTACCTCATTACCATTGATATTTTGCGTTTAACGGTAGCACTTCTAGTTTTATGTATTATACTATACTTGTGTTCCCACACACTTGCATCATTTGTGTCTTTCTTATTGTTTTTTCTTTTCTTTGTCGAATGATTGGTTCCTTCTTCTCTTTATCTTTTTTCAGGTACCCCCATTTTTAGTTCGCAAAGTATTTACACAAATATTTTCTTTCATCAACGTTCAACTTCTTAATAGGTTCTGACCCTCTGCAATCTGTACGTGCATCTTTCAATGTTATTAGAGAAGAGAATGTCTCATCTAAAACTTTTTATATTTTCTATTAATTCATTTTGCTGCAGCCTTCTGTTAAGAAGGGAATGTTGTTCATTTAGTAATGGTGAATATGTGAAAGCGGGATTGGCTGAATTGGAACATTGGTGTTTCAAGGCAACTGAGGAGGTATATTATAATTTTTACTTTATTTAGTGCCAGTTCATTTCACTAAATATAAAAATTTAATGCAGTACTCAGGTTCAGCTTGGGATGAGCTAAAACATATTAGACAGGCAATAGGATTTCTGGTAAGTCATGTTCTCTACAAAATGTTGTTTGGTCGAAACTTGACCATAAGTTGAGATAATAACCATATGGAATCTTTCTAATATTTTACTTTGATGCAGGTTGTGCATCAAAAGCCAAAGAAAACATTGGATGATATAAGCAGTAACTTGTGCCCAGTAATTAACCATCAGTAAATTGATGCAGATTAATTATTTCTAACTTCAGATCATTCTTAAATCTCAACCAGCATTTTGATTTGTTCCACAGGTTCTCAGTATACAACAATTATATCGGATCAGTACAATGTACTGGGATGACAAGTATGGCTCGCAAAGTGTGTCACAGGAGGTAAGTTTTATAGTCTTCTATGATCCTTTTGCCTTTTTCTTTTACGATTTCAACTCTCTGTATCCGAAGTTATATTTGAGACAAAACAATTTTGTTATTCCACATGTATTGGTACTATACATACTGAAGCAATCTTTCAGGTAATATCCAGCATGAGGGTATTGATGACTGAAGATGCAAACAATGCAGTGAGCAACTCCTTTCTGTTGGATGATGATTCAAGGTTTTTATTTAGATCTTTTTAATTTAGTATGCCTTCCCTTTATTTTACTAAGTTTCTTATCTAGAACCCTGTGCTATGAGCCAGCCTGCATCTTCACAATTTTACATAGTCAAAACCAGTTCTCAGTTCTGATGCCACCTAATGATCCATCATGCAGCATTCCGTTCTCGGTAGATGAAATATCAAAGTCAATGGAAGATACAGAAATTGCGGACATTGAACCTCCAGCTTTTCTCCGCAACAATGCATGCTTTAGTTTTCTACTTCCACGACCAGACTAAAGTACTCTTGGAGTAATACTTGCCGACAGATATTTGAGTATATTCCCAACATGTTTCACGTGAATGTCCTAACAGTGGGAGAAACATGATGTTCTGTAGAATGGCAGTGTATACTTAGCTCCCGCAGGAGTGTTTTACCTGGGAAAATATGGGTGATAAATCATCTACCCTTTATTATGTTGTGTTGTACAACTACCCCCCCCCCCCCCCCCCACCTTTTTTCCCCTCAAAGTTTAGGTTTGTAAATGGGGACAATTTTAGTTTTAATCATGTAATTATTAAGTATTCACGGTTGTAGTTATAGTTTTCGGAATCAAAACATGTACAAGTTAAGATTGTTTTTACATCGGAAAAAGTTGGTCAATATTAATCTGTACATTGGTAAAAGTTCTTGCATTTGATATTTCATTTTGAAAATGTGTCTCGCAAGGATGAAATGTATGTCCTAATCAACACATTTGATGTATACATGTCCTCCCAAACAATATCGTTGTTATATATCAGAAGTATTGGTAACTTGAAATGTGACGAGAGTTCTAAGGGAAATGTATTGTTGTAGCCTTGATACAAGCTTCGCCTGTAGAAAGTACGATCTTTAGGCATTATCTTACTGTATAAGCATGTCATACTGTACCTTCACCATTACAGTTCAGAAATAGGAATAAGTTAGCATCAAAGCGGTGAAGGTACAGTATGGCATTGAATAATTGCATCTTATTTTACGTAAACCAATTCTGATTTTACTAATTATTTACCTGTATAAAGTACTTATTTCTCACTAATCGGAAGACATTCTCCGCACATGCCATTACAGTATGTCTTATGAGTGTATAAAGAGTCAAAGACTACTCAAAAGTACAACAATGATAAAAAATGTGATCTGGCAGAAGCAATGTTAATATCTTCCGACCTAATCTACCTACAATTTTTTCTCCTACACAAAAGGTGTTGTCACGCTACTTGGTATATGCTATCAAAAAATCATACTGCCTCGACCACTTTTAGCTGCTACGTTTGTATATCTTCCCAAAACAATCTGATACTCTACCAAACAGGAGCTTTCTTACCTGAAAAGTCAACAAAGGTTATAGTAAAAGAAACATAGAAGTAAAACTAGTCTTGTACAAAGATGATATAAAAACTGCACCAGCATCGGTGGCACTAAATAACTGAATGTAGTGTCTTAGGCATGCACAAAGTGCTAGACAGATATAGATGTACAAATGGGATAGGTAAACTGAAGCATGCCTTTTGATATGGTACTGAGTTGTTTATCCTTCTCAGTGTGAATACTTTGTAAATAAGGTCCAATAAAATCATCCAACTTGACCACCCAGAGTGCCACAGCAGACAATGTTTGAGGCATAGTTGCAAAGCATGCTATGATTTCTTCTATACGAGAAACAGATACATAGGCAGAGTTGCATTGATGCAACCAGTCTTCATTGATAGAAGTAACAAAATCAGCGAGAACCTATTAAACAGAAAAGGATGGGTAAAATAATGCACAGTTTTGAGACAAATTTTACAAGAGATCGCTTGCACGTAAAACTTCATAGTTTCCAATTCCTGAAAGAAATAAGTACAAAAAATGCATCAAAAACCTTTTTACCTGAAAAAACTCTACTAAAGTTGATGTCCGCCTTAGCCTTTTGATCCATATATTATGAGCAGATTTAGTCCAAGTACACACGAAAGCATCTTCAGGCATAACTGACTGTACAAGACATTAGACCAAATATATTACTCCAGCTTATAGATATACCATTTAACTTTAAAAAACTATATCCACTAATCAGCTATGTTGCTCAGACTTCTACAGAGTGTCGGATAGGACAGGTATCCAAGTGTCAGACTCAGCATTCTGAAAAATTATGATCATGGGGGCACAGTCCAAATTTGGATACAGGTACACTGTACACGTAATAATTTTAATAATTTATTTAATAGGAGTATTGGTAAGAATAAGAAAAAAAATAATTTTTTTAAGAACATACAGATTAGGCATTTTATATTATTGTGCGAAAATTTTAGAAGTTCATAAAAAGATCTGGTTATTAAAAGTACACCCTGGCTTCTCCCTCTTTACCGTCCCCTTTCTCCTTCCCTCTTTTTTTTAATCATCTGTTCTATAATCACTCAGCAACATCACTTCGAATCTCATATGAGAGACCTCCAATTTCACCAGGCCATGAAGAAAAAGTGTCGGATTTTCATCCTCCCACCCCCAGTGTTTAAAAATACGTGTGTTGTTTGTTTGACCATTCTTTCGAGTGACACGGAGTATTCAAATATAAGATCCTGGTAAGCCCTCCTCCTAATACCTTCAGGTTTTAAAAAAACTGGTAACTTAACAGATGTTAATATGTTAATGACGAGATTCGAATCTTTAATCTTTTGATAGAATATGAAACCTAGACTTTTGGAAGTATGCTTAGAGCTGACAATATAAATATTGAATTTTAATATGTGATTAAGGGGATTCCAATCCTAGACCTATGTTTCTATCTTCAGAGCTAACTAATACTATGAATATTAAATTTTAATAAGTTGTTGATGGGGTTCGAACCCTAGACCTTTGGTAGTCATATTACATACCACCGACCAACTACGAATAATCTCATGTTCGGTTATAATGGTATAATACAAATAGATAGTATACATGCTTGTATAATTGAATGGAGAAAAACAAGAATTTAACCCAAAGGCAGCTTACCTCAATTGCATAAATTGCAGCTTTGAGCGATTGCAATTGTGAAGGTAGGACTTTATGTTTTGGAAACACATTGCAGTCTACACTCTTCCTACACGCAGCAGCGTGAACCGCGTATCTTTCTTCTGTATCAAAATCAAGCTCAAACGTAGTGTGGCAAACCTTGCAGTGCTTCTCGTCTCTCCAGTATAGATCATGGCAATGTTCACACCTAGCTAGTGAATCAAGAAACGATTTTTTACCATATTTAACAGCATTAAGTTCCAAGTAGAATGATTTCCAAACCCATGAGTCAAATGCTTGAAGCCGAGACCATTTCTGCTTTTGTTTTCTTCTCTTCTCAGTTTCAAGGACATTTGGAACAGTAAAAACTGGATGACCGTTTCCTATCTCAGACAGGCAGATATTGTTGTCTATATCAGACACTGCTGATGAGCTATCTTCTCTTGGTGTCCACAAGTCAGAACAATCAGATCCAATCTGATGCCTACTTCCAGCATTATCTGGAATACTGGACATTGCTTGATGAAGAGGTGCTTCCAGCTTCTCTAGAGATGATAGAAGGTAGGCCTCTCGTGAACCCCTACGGTCCAAAGTGGACAACAGTGTGCACAGAGACTGCAATCACAAAGCTTAAAGTTGAATATACAGCATCGAAGGACATATTATTTATCAGTAAAACAACAGAATAAGGAAAAGCAGATCACCTCTGCCGTATCAATAACCACCCACTGACCATCTTCAGAAGATTCAAAATATATCCTCTTGTGACCCGGATCATAATCATTACAAGGTCCCATAAACAGCCAGTATCTGTTATAGCGACGATCAGAACCCAAATAGATAGATTGCATGGGATGTACATCCTCATCAAATTCTACATCATTTGAATCGTTATTTTTGTTAGAGGACTTATCCTTTTCATTAATAACTAAGCTATCCACAGGTTCCCTTAATGATCCTTTACTTGCTTCGATAATGCACAAAGTTTGTTCATTGTGACCCCCGACAGTCCCTGGAAAGTTTTGCTGCTTTGCCGATCGCTTTATTTTTCCACCAGAACTTATTCTATTGAGATCAGGTGCAGATTCTACAACTGACAATAGAGCATCCTGCAAAAAATACTATTCTCTCAAGAATGTTCCCATTCAAAACATATCATGAACATTGCATCAATTATCAGAAATTATATCACAATGTAAAAATCTTATTCGGCCTGATGATTGAAATAATTGCAGATACTCTCATCTTAAATTTCAGATCATAGGCTCATAGGTACATCAGAAATAGATGCTACAACTACATATCTTGTTGTGTACAGCATATACAGGTACTGTGTGTACCTATTTGCATGTATACCAGTGAAACCATTGATTACATTTACTCAGCTTTAATGATTATGTCAACAAAAAACCGGAACCATACAGATTCCATGTTCCAACCAAAACTGCACAGGACTTACTAGCCCAAGTTTTTGTTTGGAATATATCACTTTTTATATTGTTTCAGAGTTTTCGATGATATTTCTATTTATCTTAGGCTTACATACAATCTGAACCTGCTTTTGTACCCTACTTACGACTTAAACCCTAAGTTTTATATATCCATCATTTTAACCTTAACATTTGAAAATTCGATCCTAATCCAGTACAACTCCGATAGAGGAAGAACAAAATGGGTATACCTTAATTATTCTTTACGCACAAAATCACAAATATAAAATATACTTGTACACATATACCTAAACATGATGTACACATCTTTCCATTTTTCTATCATTATGGTCGAGAGGTTAGAGATTATTTCTTTACAAAAAATGTACAGTCAGGGTTTTAGGTGAACGCGGACTATAAAGGCATGTCATAATTGTAGAGTACTTATCCTATAAGGAATCTTACAAGAATGAAACAATGAAGTCATGAGATTTTAATAATATTATCAACTTCTATTAGTCACTGGCCTAAAGTGATATTATCTCTATCAGCTGATATTAGTATGCCATTTGAATTATCCTAACTTGCACAGTAAACATATTCTAGCCGAGGGTCTGTGCGAGAACACTAACAGCCTTTCTACTCTCTTAGAGTTAGGTAAGTTCTACATACATCTTACCTTCCCCTGTAATCTGTAAACTGGGTATATTTAATCTAGTTTGGTTTTGGTAAACAAAATGAAAAACACATACATAAATATAGTAGTGCATCGCAGTTTTAAGTACTGGAATACACTAGATTCATACCCAGAATTCTAAGACACGCCAATTTGCTCATAAACCCACAATCAAATTTCTATCTGAAGGGTGCAAATTTCAGTTTTTTTTTTCATATGTTTTCAATGTTAAAATAGTTTGTGCTCCGCCCTGTAATCCTTGTCAAAAAAACATTTTCTAAACTATGAGGTATGCATGATGAGGTTGCTTTGTAAATTTTAGCAGAAAAGTCTAGTTCAAAACTAGCATTCGCTCGCAATCACAGCCGGCTAATATAACAGATCAGATTAATTCGTAACTAAAATGGATACAAAACAGCCGGCTAAGATACACATAAATTATCAAAAGCTAAGGGCAGATTCAATGCTACTGTCATCAGGTCTTTTAAGCCAAAACAAATTCTTTAATCAGTAATATCAGCAGTTTAGCAAACATCTAGAACTACGAGCTAGTTCGGTTTTCACATCATGAATGTCACAATACTTGTCAACAAACCACACTGACAAAGACTAGAACCTACGTTTCAGATGACAAAATAACAACAAAGGTAAAACAGAAGCCCCACTTTCTCCTGTTTCCTAAACACGACTAATAGGACTGGAACCAGAAGCTAGGGTGCTACTTACTAGACAGTTATACATAATTGTCCCACGCTAAGCATCAATCTCTCTTTCTTGAATGTCCCAAAATCAATGTCAATCTAAAATTTGTGTTTACAGCAACCAAAATTTCCTGTAATACCCTAAGCTGGTTAAAAACCAAATTATGAATATAACAGTTGACCCTTGCATGTGATGTTGGAGATTCAGGTCACAGCCATAAAGGATATGTCATACTATGGTACGATACTACGGTGTAGTTTTAGACACAAATTAATTTGTGAAGTACTGTGAGTTATTAGTTATACAAATTCTTTCAGGATACTTAAATTGTTATGGACCTTTTGCCTAATATACAGCGAGAATAATTTATTTTTTTTAATATCAGAACTCCCTTTAAAACTCCTAAAGTACATCAAAATACAGTATATGTCTCATATAATGGCACCTTAGCAAAGCCAAATTTCTTACCTCCAACCTTATAGTGGATCCCGCACTAAGAAGATCAATCAAAGCCACTAATGCATTCAGCTTCTCATCAATGCTTAAATCAAAATATTCGCCTTCTGTTAGTCCAAGCAACCAAACTTCCCCTGGAAGACTCTCATCAATTTCAGTGTCTATTGCTATAATGTCACTTTTGCTCTGGTGTGGACTTCTGTGCTTCGGTTTACTTGGACTTGATCTCCTTGACTCAAACTCAGAATCACCAGAACTGCTACCATCCTCAGAATTATCGGAAGTGCTGTATCTGCCACAATTTTCAGAATCATCGTCAACACTACCGAAGTCATCTAGATCCGATTGGTCTGATTCCCTTCCATGTGTGACTGAATTAATGCGTAAACGATAAGCAGAAGATCCTATCTTTTCAAATAAAGTAATGTCACTTGACAGCACTGAGCTTATCATAAGCTCTAGTTCATCAACTGTTGATGCATGATCCAATCTGACAATCTTTATACGAAAGAGAACAGTGTCACTATCATGGGTCCATATTTAATGAAAATGAGGCTGGCATTGACTTACTGAGAATAAACTAATATGGACTGCATATTACTCAACTTACCGAAGTTGACTTTGCCAATTCAGAAACTTTCAACCCGTTATTTCCTTGCAATGACAAAATATTGAATAATTCACCTTTCAGAGTACCCGGTCTCAAACCATACTTTGACATGAGACCGACTTCCTACAAAGCAAAAAAAAATTGTTGAATAATCATTACCAATTCATATAAATAAAATTACCAACAATGAACTGATTCCCAAATAAACACAGCTACAAGGTAAATGATACAGGTCTTAATTTTCAGTCATTTGAATACCTTGCCGAGAGCTCCCCTAGGTGAAGTACCATGGTTCAGACCATATCCAGCTGCAATCAGCACTTGACGGAATATTTCTGTCCATGTCATGGGGTTTAAGGATCTCATCCAGAAATTCAGAATTAGATTTTGACCTTTAACCTGCAAAAGCACAAGCCAATTAGATTGAATGTCCAAAGGAATATTCATTTCACTTCTGGCACAAAGGACATCACCCAGTACGAACATTGTATACAACTATACATTGTGCATGGAAAAATAAGTTAACGCATCAAGCAGGTTTTAAACCTCAGACAACACAAATTATCTTAAACTAAAGCTCGATACTTAAAAAAATTAACAAAAGAATATGCCACCCACAGTGACACAGTACACGAGACAAAAAATATGATATGGACAAATCATTCATATGAAAAGTCATTGTCAAAAAAACTATTAACTAGTATAAGGATAAACACAAATATAAATAGTAATGCTACTCTCTATTTTCTAGATATAGTTAAGCTTGGCTAGGTCCTTAATAGTCAATATACACAATAATTGAGGATAATAATATTTCCAATTTAAGAACTAAATCAATCACCTTTTTCAGTAGATAGATTATTCCGTAGTCCAATCATTCACCAACCTATATAGTTGTTCACTTCTGATACACTTAATTAGGCACTAGTAACTATATTTTTTAGCTGAGAAGACTGAGTCCTAGTAGTTTACAAGAAAAAACTATGGATTGACTAGGATAATACGCAGCCAGTTTATCAATTTTAAGTGGTGATATTCAGAACTATTTAGGTAGCCATATACTCTATCAGTTCTAATGCGATATGTTTGCTCACAGCAATTGTGGACTCCCGGGAGAATCGATGACTGCATCTTTGATACGGCTGGAAAAAAAAAAAGACGAACTCACCTTCTTGTAGATGGTGTCACTTGGCACTAGACGTGGAAAGAGTTGGTTAGGACTTCCGAGGAATACAAATAACCACTGGTTTTTCAGGATCATGGGATCCTTTTCTATCAGATACGCTGAGTAGGTAATCCTTCCCAGTCTTAGTTTCTATTACATTCTATCTCATGAGTTCAGCCACCACCCCAGGCCTGAGCTGTGCTCGAGGTCAACAAAAAAAATAATAAAAAGGCGTAACCAGTCTACTCGTAAACCGAAGGGGGATATTCAGACTGAAGCTGGAAGACTAAGAAAGAGTGACATTTCTTAAACCTTATAAAACTCATGGATAAGTTCATTATGAAGTCAAATCCAAATCCATAGACTTTATTTGACATATAATGGTAATAAGTGTCGTGTGTGTTAGTATTTTATAGTCATTTGAAATAGTTAAACATGATTTAGTTGAATGTTTGCTCAGCTAGAGTAGAACATATGTTGTGTTAAATTTTTGGCTTTATGATCAGTGCACTCAGCACTCCCTGGGTGAACATTAAGTATCTTAAAAAAAATCACATTGTTGGCTATAATAACCTCGTCTTTGATTTACATAGTTTCCGGCTTGTGATCAGTTTGGTTGGAATAGAAAGGATAAAGAAATGTGAAGTATAATTAAAGACTTAAAGTTATAAACAAATCAAAGAAAAAGATACTTGACAAAAAAAAAAGACAAAGAATGCGGAATACATGAGAAATAAACAGTAGTGGTTAAAATGGGTAAGAGGACGAAATAAACATTCACCGTCCTATTGATGGGATTAAGATTTAGTTTATTCTGTGTGGTTATAACGTAGGAATGATTAGAAGTTATAAAGGAATGCCCCCGAATAATAGTACAAATCTCATTCCATTTTTTTCCAACTACACAAATCGTTAGGTCAACTACAACTTCCACATAGTAAAAATAATAATACAACTAATGATAAAATAAATATGTAGATGGTACCCTCCAAGAATTATTCCTACATTCTCCTCCTGCTAAGCTATAACAAATGAGGCACTATTACTAGCACGGTTCTAGGATTCACAGTCAACTTCAAATTTAATCACCTAGCATCTGGGAACACATGCAGCACGAAGTTGATAAAGATAAAGATAAGCACTCTTAATTCTGCAAACATTTTGTTGTTGTCCAAGATAAAATATAACGTTCATAATTATTCTTGGTTATTATCAGGATATGCAGTAGCACGTTATCTAAAAGAGGAGAAACCGGTTACCTCAAAAAAAACCATTTATTAATTGCAAAAGAAATCCCATGATATATCCCCAACACCAAGTATATTTAGCTACATAGAAGTTTATACCCTAAATAAGATTTTATATAGCTGGATGCTCGGCATGAATAACACACAAACAAGCACACATAAAACTTTTTTTGATGGTCACGATATTAAGAAGCTTTTAAGGTAAGTTGCAGTGCTTAATATTTGATGCCAATTCCTTACAAGACCTATAGGAGAAAATGTATATCTGAGAGCTGCAAACTGAGACTAAAGATGCACATCACATTATTAAAAATTTTAACAGGTGACTAATAAAATTAACTTCTCTTACCGAGTGAAGTAACCCAAGAAACTTATAATTCTTCATAGAATGAGGAATGAATCCATTATTTAGCTCCGTTTCAACATCACATAGAAGAACTCTAAGAAGAGTTGTATTTATTTTCCCAAGTAACAAAGAATCCTACAAGCCATATCCAAAAATTAGTTTAACAGACAAACTGAGAAAAAAGCTTCTTAGGATAGAGAAATGTAGTTGAAAAACTTGCAAAACATTTCAAGTTAAGAAGAATAATGACTGTAGCAATTTACTTTATGATAAAACTTACCTTGTCTTGAAATGCTTCAGCAAACTCATCGATGGTAAAGGAATATATACGAAGTCTCACAGCATAAGTACAAAGAAAATGGAAAACCTGGTAGAGATATCGGTCCGCAATCAACAAGACAGCATATACAATGAGATCACAATTCATACATCCAATCTAATCTTCATCATCTCATATATAGGAACACAAATTCATGCATCATACGAGTCAAGGTATTATTTTTACCTTATCAGATAAAACTTCAGAAATTGTAAATTCAAAAAAAATAATAGTGTTTGAACAACTTTTTTGGTAGTTAGTTGCCCATAATGTGACTAATATATTTCATTTGATTACCCTTAGGCCACAGAAATCATTATTCCAAATATGTCACTTAAAATAAACTGGTCATAATATTATATTTTAACACATACAAGCAAACAACAATGAGTAAGAATAAAATTGATAAGAGAGTACAAAGACCTCTTGCCGCAAATTTTTTAGCAAGAGAATAGATTAGATTTCTAAAACATATTTTCGGGCATGTAATTTGTTTGGGAAATAGCAAGCATTAGAGTGCTAATCCTAGGTACATCACGATTAAGACCTGCTTAACAAAAGAGCACACAATATTAAATCAATTTCAAAAATTTCACATCACCTAAAGTTCAACACATATATAGGTAATACTAACACGATCAAAAAAACATTTCAAGGTTTCTATCAATTCTGACCCCTACATACATATGTGGTCAAATGACAGTCAAAGAAGAATTAAGAGTTCCCAGAGGACATTAGACATATACTCCTTTCTATGTCAAATTCCAAAAACATTAAAATTTGAGTATACAATTTAAGAGACAATTTAAAAAAAAAAAATCAGCATTTCAACTTGTACTTGAAAAAATAAAAAAAATAATAAGCCACTTAACTCCTTAAGATCCAAACAAAAAGAGAGAAAAAAAGATAGAAGAAATATTTATTTATACCTTGAATAGTTTCTTGACAAGCTCGGGAGAAGAATTCCAAGGTTGCATGGATAAGGGTTGCTTCATGGCAACAGATTCTGGAGGAAACTTGGCCAGCAAATCTGATGAAAAACCAAAATTTAATTAATATTGTACTAATAACTACAATTATTTGCATCAACAAGCAAGCTACGACATAATTTACTTAGCACAGTTGTAGCATTTGTATAATTCTTTCCGAAATGCAAATAGTTCATTTTCGAGCATATATTGTGAACAGATGGAAGAAGAGTACCACTGTGAATGTTTTATTAACTTACGTTTGCAAAATGAGCAAACATGCACCGGATCACTGGTAAGATGAGCAGAGCATATTAGTGGATGTGGTCCTGCTTGCAGTTCTTTTAACTCTAGTTCCTCATCATCCGGTAACATGGCAAATTGATCCAGGTGTTCTTGACATCTTCCCCCTTCCATAACAAATTGACATTTCTCTTTTCTTTGCTGCTTCACTTTATCTGGTTTCTGACTCTCCGGCTAAATTTAAAAACAGGCAATTCCTAATTTATTCCAGATCTATCCAAATTTACAGTAAAAAGAAAGTATTAAAAGAAAACACTTGCTACCTTTCTTCTTAAAAGAGGCTTCCTCTTGTCCTGCAGTTCTTTTAGCTTTTGCTGCATATTAAAATAACAAATAACATTATCACTAATTATGTAACCTAAATGCATATACCTCCCAAGTAACTTTGTCGATATATTGCACCCAACTTTCTCAAGGAATAAACAAGCTCTAGAAATATAATCCGAGACTTAAATCACAAGACTAACCGCTACAGATTTCCTCTGCACTCTTTTCTTTTTCTCTCTTTGTGGTGGCTTTTTTGATACAGAAATCGGCATTGGACATATAGGTCTATCAACAAAATCAACATCCATTGGAAAATCTTTATGAGCATAACTAGTTAGTTGCCAGACCGCCATCAGACCTTTACCCTTTCCATGTTTCTTCTCGGAAGCGCTATGTTGATTACACATTTGATGATGATGTGTCATAGTGCCAGAAATAATTCCATTTCGTTTTGTCTGCTCTCTCTGCTTTTTCTTGTTAGCATGTAGTTTGTTTGATATAGAAACTGTCTTCGGACAGACATCTCCTTCACCAAAATTAACATCAGTAAGACGCTCACTTGTTGCTTGGAAAACCGCCATCAGACCTTTTCCTTTACCATGTTTCTTTACTGGTGCACTATTCTGAATAACTAGTTGGCTGTCCAGAGTGGTAGGCTCACAAACCTTCAAGAACAATGAATTGTTGAATAAAATTTCTAAAGAGGTTGCGAAATTTTTCAATCAAATAGCAATTACAATAATTAAAAATAACTCCCTATGGAATCAAGTTCTCTACCTTCCTTCTTTTGAGTGCATTTCGATTTTCTTGATAAGCATGACAACGCTTCTTCGAAGTTGCTTTTGCTACAAAAGAAGAAAATATTTAACTTAAAAGATGCATATATGTATATAAGATACGTAGTAATAAATAATATATAGATACGGAAACAGAAAGAGAATAAAGGGGAGGACATAAGGAAAGACTAATTGAGAGTGCACTTATATATTAACACAGCCACAAAGAATCAGGAAGGTCAACTACGAAATTGTTCAAGTTGGCACACTGAAATGGTACATTTCTTGCTTAG
This sequence comes from Saposhnikovia divaricata, assembly GCA_036435485.1. NCBI lineage: Eukaryota > Viridiplantae > Streptophyta > Magnoliopsida > Apiales > Apiaceae > Saposhnikovia > Saposhnikovia divaricata. The sequence goes on from CM071599.1 coordinate 215,937,355, forward strand.
GTTTCACCGAACCATATTCCTATGCTAACCATATATTCAGATCCTAGTATTTACTGACCTACAATCTTACTATTTATGGAAATAATTTACTACACAAATACCTAGCCTACTATCCTATGTAGCCACCATAAATATAATTGAATATAGATTGTAGGGTGATAAACCACACAATATGAAAAAGAAAAGACCAACAGAAAACCCAATGATAATACATGCTTCCAATCTGAATGTTAAGATGCACCAGAAGGATGTAAAAGACAGATTTTCTCTTCAATAAAAACTCCAATTGTAACAAAAGAAAAATTCAAATGTACTACGCCATAGTGAAATTATCATAGAGAGAGCACAGGTCACTATTAAACCATTTAATGACTTGATTTGCTATTACTTATGTATCACCATTAATGTCGTAGACTTGCCGCTACTGGTAAGAAACATCCAGACAATTTATTGAAAGCAGACGACATGTTTACACTTAACTAATGAAGTCACAAGCCTACGTGTCAATAAGCACAATCTTGGCAAGATAAGAATAGTCCACAGCTTTGCTGGTGAACCTAATACACAACAAATACATTCTTATCTCTCTGAAGACCTACACGTAATATTATAATAACATTAAAAGTAGTCGCGCATTTTATAAGCGGTGATACATACGACAACACACGTACTGCATGGTCTTCTCAATAAACAACCATCTTAACCGGTAATTCATAATCATACACTAACCAAACCACAAAGAATTGCTAAAATGTATGGTCCAACCCCATAAAACAACACAGATCACCGCTTAAACTAAAACTAACTTCCTAAACTCACATGTCGATAATCATCATAATATCACTACAAAATACACAACTCAACAACAAAACTCAGCCTCGTAACAACTCTTTTCCCGAAATTCCTCGCAACACCTTCCATTTCAATCATTCATTCAACTAATTATGATCACAACAATAAAAATACAAAGCTCGTGACAGGATATATATATATATATATATATATATATATATATATATATATATATATATCAATCACTCTATCGAGGTCAAAATACACATACAGTGCATCATCTATCGAGGTTATTACTTTATCGAGTACTATTAATCTATCGAGGTCAAAATACACATACACTGCAGTACTGCACCTATTATCTACGTTAATACGTTCTCAAGTAGTCGAGTGCTATTAATCTATCGAGGTCATAATACACATACACTGGGCCTATTATCGACATCATTACTTAATCGAGTACTACTCTATCGAAGTCAAAATACACATACACTGCTTCTACTATCGAGACTATTACTTCATCAAGTATTAATCTAACACGGTCAAAATACACATAAACTGTGCCTGTGCCTATTATCGAGTTTATAACTTTCTTGAGTATTAATCTAACGAGGTAAAAATACACGTACAATGCGCCTATTATCGAGATTATAACTTTATCATATTAATCTATCGAGGTCAAAATACATATATATTTCTATTATCGAGGTTTTCTCGAGTATTATTAATGTATCCAGGTCAAAATAAACATACACTGCACCTATTATCGACGTTATTACTTCATAAAGTACTAATCTATTGAGGTCAAAATAAATACACACTGCTTCTATTATCGATATCATTACTTTCTCGAGTACTAACCTATCAAGGTCAAAATTCACACACACTGCTCCTAATATCGAAATTATCACTTTATCGATTATTATCTATCAATTAATTTCATCGAAATTATCACTTCATCGAGTACTAATTTATCGAATCATTTCATGAAAAAACCGAAACAAAAACCAAAAAAAAGCATAATCAACACACACCTGACCGACATTTCGGTCCGGAAAAGGCATTTTCGGGGAGAGAATCGAAGCGAGAGCCAAGAGGAGGACCGTCTTTTCGAAAAATCTTCTTCAAAATATAATCAGTAGAGTAGAAAACACTCTGAACACCTCTCGAAATTCGTGTCTCACCGTTATTAGATGTAATTGTGTGAGTGTTTTTGTAATTGTTGCGCTCTTTTTCACGAATTTTCTTCTTCATTTCTGGAGAGAGAGATGAGGGAGAGAAGGGGCTTTACCAGTAGGGTTTTAACTTTGTAGTTTATGTGTATATCGAGAGAGTATGTGTGTGTATTTTTTTATTTTTTTTTATAGAGTGAGTGTTTATTAATTAAATGGATTTTTTATTATTTTTTTCAGGTTTGGGTTTTGTTTCTGCTCAAAATATCTAGAACTTACAGCTTGTGTGCACGAGATCTTGTGACACGTGGAAAATGATGAAGCATAAGAGGGGGTTAGTTGGTTAGAATTTTATTTTCTTTCCTACATAAGATTTTCATTTAAAAACCAAAAAAAAATAATTCATATTTTAATTATAACTAACATAAACCCGAGGCACGGACCGCCAGCTTAAATTGTGTTTTTAAATTAAACCGTGTATGATCTATATCATTTGAAATATAAAATTGTTTTTCATAATTTTTGCTTGTTAATGATATATGTGTCAATGAACATATACTTATTGTAAAAGACTATAAGCCAAAATATTCAAAAAAAAATATATGTTCAAGTTTGTAATTTGGAAACTAATATAAGTAGTACTAATAAGTAATAACAGTCAGTTTTAATTTTATTGTGGATCATTGAATATAATATGAGTTTTCAATAGGTGTTGTCTAATTAAGATGACTATTCAGAACATTTACAATCCTAAATTTTTTTCCCAATTCTTCAAAAATAATGCATCCATTTAGTTAGATCTTCAACAATATTCAAGGTAAAAACCAAATAGCCTTTAAGATGTTGCATTCTAAATTATCAATTAAACTATATATCAAAATTTAATCATTTTAGTATGCATTATATATGATTTTGTTTTGAATATTTCATTCTATCACCAATATTAATTTTGTACACTTAAATAATTTTCGCATACAATATAAAAATTTATTGTTTTCGCTACTAAATTATGAAACATAATTATTTTTAAATGACATGGATTTGACTAACCGATGATAATATTAATTTTTATAAAATATTATTGACCATCATAACTTAAAGTCTCATATTTTGTTACACGAATCTTTGTACATACAAATTTTATACAATCTTCGACTTCCATGATATATGATAAGTGGATTTCATATCCACTTGGAACGCTTCGTTTCGGCTTAAATTGATGGATTGGCCTCAAGTATGTCGTGTTTTTGATGTGTTTTTAGTGAGATTGTGCAGGGATGCTAACTTGAAGCTGGGAGATACTTTTGCATGTTATATGGTGGACTTAAGCTCAAGAACTGAAGAATGACGACTAGCGGAAGAGAAAACGAAGAAAACAAGAAAAAGTAGAATTCTGGCAGAAACAGAAAGCGCGGGCGCGCGAGAGAGAGACTCCAAGGCGCGGGCGCGCGACTTACATGCGCGGGCGCGCGGTAGCGGGCTGCTGAAATTCCTGATTCAATTTTAAGTTGGATTTTTTATGTTTTCTTGCTGTCCAAGACACCTGGGCTATAAATACACATGCTACTATCATAAGAGGGACGTTTTTTACAGAGAGAGAGACAAGAGAGACTTGGAGAAGGATTCCCAACGCTCGTGACAAGCAACAGAGATCTAGATCTACTTCATCTTTTGAATTCTTCTAATTAGGCGATACTTTTGGATGCTCGTTTTTGGATTTGTTTTCTTAACTCTATTACTCTAGCACTATTATTTTTATTCAGACTTTTATCTCTAGATCCCATGATGACGAGCCATTCGATTATGAACTAATCGTTGTCATGGGATTCTAACGGATTTTTTTACGAAGTTTAGTAGTTTGATTGCTTTAAAGATTTGTGTGTGATGAATTATTGATATCCTTGTATAGTTGTGCTTATTCTTCTTAGATGCGTAGCTAACATCTAAGTTGTATTGTTAATCTCTATTGAAGCGACAATGGATGTAGAGATTTAGAACTTGCCATGCTAGCATAGGTTTATGAATGTGTTGACATCATGATTCGTAGTGTAATTTGAACCATCTTACATTGCCCTATGTGATCTTAATGGATAATTTGTTCTTAAACCGTTATGTTTTCAAATCTTATAGACATATAGGGTCTAAACATAATTGGTGTCTACTTAGCTTCTATCTCTTTTGTGGATGATGAGTAGTTTGGTATGCGTATGCCGACAGGTAGCCCGTACTTGTTTCGTGTTATCCGATCAGTTATCATAACCATCACATACTTTGATTAAAGGCATCAACTCTAAACGAGGTATCTAATGAAGTTAGGATCCCATGTTTATTCTCTCATTAGTAAATCAGTTTAAAACCACGTTAGTTAATTAGATCTTAATCTTGTTAAATTGCTTCTTAGATAATTTAGATAACTAAAAGTCAAATTTGATACTTGTCTTAGCAGTGAATAGAAATCATACATTGTTGTATAGGTGCATATTCTGTTTTACACCAGTCTCTGTGGGAACGAACTTAACTTTATCTTATATTACTTGTGACCGCGTACGCTTGCGTGGTTTTGTGTGAACAATATATAAGTTCCGCAAATCATATTACCTTTATAAATAACACAAAATATACTATATATGATCCTTTTTTTCAAATGTCATATTTTAAATCAAATATTAGTTAATTTGCATATAAAATGTAATGTGTCATTTTTAGGATTCATCTATTCAAGGCCAAATATTTTTACTATCCAAAAAATTTGACTGATAAATTATTGCATCTTGTGTAATAACATACAATTTTCATATTACGTTAACATCTCAATATTTTCATTCTAATATATTGTTGGATAGCATCCATAATATTAATTATTATATCATTTTATAACCCAATTGTATATTTTATGTAGTTCTTTGATCAATAAATGAAAACCAATCAAAAGTCCAAATCTTATTCAAATCTCATTTAAAATCCAGTAATATTTAATCAATATTAGTTCATATATCATACACATACATATTGTGTGTATGATTTTAAACAAATGTGAGATCCTAGTGGTATGTACATGCACACGTTAATGTTCGCACTAACTCACGCAAGCGTACGCAGTCACAAGTAATATATGAATAAGTCAAGTTCGTTCCCACAGAGATCTGGTTTAAGTTTCAATTCAGTTATTGCACCTATGCAACAATGTATGGTTTTTATTCACTGCTAAGACAATTAACAAATTTGGGTTTTGATTAACTAAAATTAACTAAAAAGCAAATTAACAAACTAAGAATTAATTAACTAACAAAAATTGGAATCTAATTACTTATGCGAGAGAAAACATGAGATCCTAACTTCATTAAATACTTCGCTTAGATCTGACGCCTTTAATCACTATATGCAATGGTTATGATATCTGATCGGACAACACGGAACAAGTACACGCTACCTGTCAGCATACGTATACCAAACTACCCATACATCCACAAAAGAGATAGAAGATGAATAGATACCAATTATGCTTAGACCCTATATGTCTATAGAATTTGAAAGCATAACGGTTGAAGAACAAGTTATCCATAAAAATCACACAGGACAACGTAAGATAGTTCAAATTACACTACGAATCATGTTGATAAACAATCATGAACCTATGCTAGCATGACAAGTTCTAAATCTCAAGATCCACTGTCGCTTCACAAGAGATTAACAGATTAGATGTTAGCTACGCATCTACAATTAAGCATAACCATACGAGGATATCAAGTATACATCACACACAAATCTTTAAAGCATCAAAATACTAAAACTCCATAAATAAATCCGTTAGAATCCCATGACAACGATTAGTTCATAATCAAACCGTTCGTCACCATGGGATCTGATGAAAACATGATAAATAACAAAGTCTGAATGTAAATAATAATACTAGAGTATGAGTTTAGAGAACAAATCCGAAAACTGAGATCCAAAGTACGCCTAATAAAAGAATACAAAAGATGAAGTAGATCTAGATCCCGTTGTTTGTCACGAGCGTTGATGAATCCTTCTCCGCTTTTCTCTCTTGTGTTTCTTATAAGAACCCCTTTTTATTGATACCTAGAAGTGTTTACATAGCCAAGGAAGTTTTTTCCTCCAAGAAACATGCCAAAAATACAAATACATGCTAAAATCAGAATTTTCCAGGCGGCCATGCGCGTCGCTGCGCGCTATTTCACGCTCCTACGCACTCCCAGTACTGTTCCCGCGCGCTCTTGCGCCCCATCCCGCGCCGCTGCGCGCCAACAAATCTGCCGAATGCTGTTTTCTTCTATTTTCTTCGTTTTAAGTTCTTTTCCTCCCGTTCCTTTTGTATGTGATGTCGTACTTCAATCCCGTGACTCAAAATCTTCGTAGAATCGTAGGGGAGACTCCATTCTTCACTTCCAACTAGAAATCCACTCCAAGATCAACGGAAATCACCAACCCTAACCGACGTTTTACAATCCTGCACAACTAGATGAAACATATCAAAAACACGACATACTTGAGGCCAAGTCAATCAATTTAAGCCGAAATGAAGCGTTCCAAGTGGATATGAAATCCACTTATCACAATCCCAAACTTAAACCGATGCTTGTCCTCAAGCATAAACAGACTCGATACTACCTAATGCAATGCAATGCATGAATGCAACTAATATGAAATGCAACAATCCCCTCGAACTAACCAAAACCAACTAGCAAGCAAATATCTCAAAGAATGCAACTAAATCCAAACAGAGCTCGATTAAGTCCCTGTATACTAACAATACATGAACAGAAATATGGGTGTCTCATCAGATATACTTCTAACACTAGATTGAAATCATACCTATTCTTCGCCAAGACAATCACAGGTTTATAAATAAAATAAACGGTAAACACTTCATAACCTAGGAACACCTCCATCATCATTTGAGTTAGACAGGAATTCAAGCTTTATTACTAAACAACAATGACACATAACAAAACACGCATGCTTATTTGACCGTGCAATGGATGAGACCCCAAAAGGCTTATACAATAATACCCATGTAGCGAGCGTTAGGTTAGTGGATCCCAGACTATAAAAGCCTTAGGTCACTAGGCACAAAGTCCCCTAGAACTTAATTGCTCGAGTATTAAAGAGCTCACCCGTGGCCAATTCTGCATTTACACATTCACATAACTCTTTTTTTCCTGATTTTTTTTTCTTTTTTTTTTCTTTTTTTTTCATTTTTTTTATATATACAATCTGGAATGAGTATTATCATCCAACCCTAGACTACTCATAAAATATGAGTGGCTACTAGCCATTTGACGCCTAGCCATTATTCGACAACTATTAACAATTAGCATGAAATCCCTGGTATTAGGAATTATTCATGAGTTGTGATGTTAAGAATAGAATTTGCACATACTTCTTGTATATCCTGATCTTATAAAGGATTTATCACTTTGTATAGGATAAATGTGTTAGACAATGATCTGTAGAGTTAAGTCAGGAACAGTGTGTCAAGGACTACATTTCAGGAACTGAGAACAGATCCTGATACGACAAATCAAATACTGATGGATGTCGAATCCTGATGCAAGGTGGAATCCTGATATCAGTCTTACTACTGATGATGTCATTACGGATGCTACAGAAACTGGCAAGTGCTATAAAATAGGATCATTGTTTTGGAGAACAAGCAAGAAGGTATCATGAAGGAAAGAATTTTCTATTGATGGAAACTATCGACTAGACGGCTGAACATTATCATGTATAGATCATAACTTTATGTTATTAGTTGATAGGAAGCATTATAAATACTCTCTCTATATCATCGTAAAAAGGGTCGTGAGTTCGAAGAACGAGAGCTTAGTATAAGGTTTGTATTCGAGAGTTCAAAACAAACAGAGAGAGAGATTTGTATTGACAGCAGCTGCTAAAGGTATTGTACACCTTTGGTAGAGTTTGTATTTGATTTTATTAATACAAACAGTTTCATTTATTCGTTTGTTCTTGTTCATATAATTAAGCAAAAATCAGACACGATTACTTAACTTGTATTCAACCCCCCTTCTACAAGTTATTCGAGTTAACAATTGGTATCAGAGCAGGTTGATTTCGAATAATCATAAAGATCTGCAATCATGCTTGGTTACAAGGATGGGAATACTAAGATTCCTATGCTCAAGAGAAATGAATATACTCTATGGGAAGTGAAGATGTTGCATCACCTGGAGGCAACAGATCTTGATTATCTTGACAAAATTAGAGATGGGCCTTTCGTTCCAACAAGGTTTGTTTCTCAAGTAACTGTCGAGGAAAAGTTGTTCCAGAGCACACGATAGAGAAGCCCAAATCTGAATGGTCAGATAAGGACAAGGAGAACGTTCTTAAGGATGCTAAAGTGAGAAACATGATTCAACAGTCTTGATTCTGTTCTCACTAACTATGTTCTCTCTTGTAAGACTGCTAAGGAGATATGGGACAATCTAAAGGTTCACTGTGAAGGAACAAAACCTGTCAGGAAGAATATGAGGACACTTCTAATACAATAGTATGAGTATTTTGAATCCAAGTCTGGTGAGTCGCTTACTGATACCTTGTTGGGTTTCAAGCAATCAAACGCAGCGGAAAAACGCGAAAAATAAAATAAAATTGAAATCCACCGCAAGGATCCATGCGAGAATTGTTTATTTAATTCGTAATTCATAGAAATCAGTACCTTAAAGAGCTTTCCGATGTTTGAGAGTGAAGAATAGATTGTTCGAACACCACGTATCCCGTATGCAACGATCTACGCTCTATCAGTATTCACGCAGAAGCTCGAACAGAGGATGCTGTGTACTAGCACAATAATCCGTTTTTCTTTCTCTCTTTTCTCTCTACCTCTTTAGCAGCTAGGGTTTTTAATAAAACGTGTAACCCTTTCCAAGCCACAAAAAGATATTATATAGGAGAGACAAAAACGAAATCAGCCATAATCCTAATTAGAGCGCATATTAATTCAGTTGTTTTTAATCATTATCTAACTAAGACTTTCTCAATTAAATAATAACTGCATTTCTGAATTAATAAATTCGAAATTCCATTTATTACATTAATTAAGTCATACTTAATTAATAATAAATAATTCGAATTCTATCATTTAATTTAAATCCGAATTCAAATTAAATAATCCTCTGAGCATTCTTTGTGTGTGAACCGATAGGTTATTATTACATTGGCAACGATTTTAAAATCCCAATTTAAAATCGTAAACAAAGAGCGGCATCTAGTAACACGTCATTGCTACCCAAGTAATAATAATTAAATCAGTGAATCGATTTCTCCTTTTGTGAACAATGTTCTATGTAATATAATCCCTTAACCATGATATTATAGATTAAACCGGAGGCATGGAATGTGTCATCCTCGTCATAATTTAATCTTTATTTTCTTGATCGATGAGTAGACTATTCAAACAAATCACTATTTGTGCACAGCCATGCATTTCATAGTCTCACTCAAACAAGAGGCCAATAATATCACTCCTATATATTTATATATATTAAGGAGGGTTAAATTCCATCTAGATAATTCACATTTCTCATACGATTCATAATATACCCAAGACCACCTTTATCATTACCCGATTAAAGATAACTTTTGATAGAATCAAAATATATTAATTCTCATATAGAAATGTAATGACTTCAGGTCTAAGGATCATTACATCATTATCACATTTGAGATTCATAATGACACATTTATTCATTCCATGTCGAATCTCATAGTGGGTCTATCCAGTACATCGTACTCATACATGTACCTATGCATTGACTTTAGTATCATCATACTTATGATTAATGAGAAGTGATCATCAGTCAATCAACATACTAGTCTCGATGTATTATTATTGTCCCAATAACAATAATACTTGACTGGGGATATTTAAGATTATTATACTGTATATTATCTCATAGTTATATAGTTCGTATCAATAATCTAGGGACATTTATTATACTAACAATTATATCGCAGTAAATACTAAGCATAACAAAACATCAATATAATCAAAATAGAACATAAATGTCAATAACATAGTTTAAATAAACTTAAATGTATTGCCTCTAGGGCACCTACACTAACAATCTCCCACTTGCACTAGAGCCAATCATCCATATTCCTAATACCTATGGAACTAGTGTGACTTTCGTGCTTCTGCTGCGACAGAGGCTTAGTCAGTGGATCAGCAACGTTATCATTGGTATGCACTTTACATATGTGTATATCTCCTCGCTCATTAATCTCACGAATAAGATGATATCTTCTAAGTATATGTTCGCCCTGGAGTGTGATCTTGGTTCCTTTGCTTGTGCTATGGCTCCATTATTATCGCAATAGAGATCAATGGGATCTGCTATCGATGGAACCACACCAAGATCAGTGATGAAGTTTCGGATCCAAACTGCCTCATTAGCTGCTTCACAAGCAGCAATATACTCAGCCTCCATTGTAGAATCAGCTACTGTTTCTTGTTTCGAACTTTTCCAGCTAACAGCACCTCTATTGAGACAAAACACAAAACCAGACTGGGATATAGAGTCATCCTTGTCTGTTTGGAAACTAAAGTCAGTGTAACCTTTTACAACTAGTCCCTCTTCTCCTCCATACACCAAGAACGAATCTTTAGTCCTTTTTAAGTACTTTAGAATGTTCTTGACAGCCGTCCAATGAGCTTCACCTGGATTAGACTGAAACCTACTCGTCATGCTTAAAGCATACGATACATCAGGACGAGTACATATCATTGCATACATGATAGATCCAATTGCAGAAGCATATAGAATCTTACTCATGCAGTCCTTTTCATCTTTCGATTTAGGACTATCTTTATTTGAGATCGTTATCCCATAAAACATTGGGACAAATCCCCTTTTTGCATCTTGCATCCCGAAATGATGCAATACTTTGTCAATGTATGTACTATGACTTAGGCCAATCAATCTTCTTGATCCCTAATATATAGGAAGCCTCACCTAAGTCTTTCATGGAGAAATTCTTTCCTAACCCTGCCTTAATAGCCTGTAGAGAAGGTATGTCATTCCCAATCAGTAATATATCATCAACATATAGAACTAGGAATGCCACAGTGCTCCCACTAACCTTCTTGTAAACACAAGGTTCATTTTCATTTTGAACGAAGCCAAACTCTTTGACTGTTTGGTCAAAATGAATATTCCATCTCCTTGAAGCTTGCTTTGGTCCATAAATGGACCTGATTAGCTTACATATCTTTCTAGCATCCTTTGGATTTACAAAACCTTCAGGTTGTATCATATATACATCCTCTTCAAGGCTTCCGTTAAGGAAGGCTGTCTTGACATCCATCTGCCAGATTTCATAATCATTGTAAGCTGCTATTGCAAGCAAAATCCTAATGGATTTGACCATTGCTACTAGTGAAAAAGTTTCATCATAGTCAATACCATGAATTTGTTTGAAACCTTTTGCAACCAACCTAGCTTTATAGGTCTGGACCTTTCCATCCATGTCAGTCTTCATCTTGAAGACCAATTTGCACCCAATGGGTTTTACCCCTTCAGGTGGATCAACCAAAGTCCATACTTTGTTTTCATACATGGAATCCATTTAAGATTTCATGGCTTCTACCCATTTCTCAGAGTCTGGACTGTTCATAGCATCTTGATAGGTAAGAGGCTCACCTTGATCCATGAGCATTATATCACCATTATCGACTAAGAGAAACCCATAATATCTCACAGGCTCATGGCGAATCCTACCAGATCTACGAACAACTTGTGTTTCTTGAGCAATATTCTCTTCAAGATTATCTTGAATATCTTGCTCACGTTCCATTTCCGGTTCAATGTTATCTTGTGGTTCTCGAACTTCATCGAGGTCTACTTTCCTCCCACTATTTCTTCTGGAGACAAATTCTCTTTCTAGAAATACAGCATTTCGAGAAACAACTATTTTGTTCTCAATTGGATTATAGAAATAGTAACCCTTAGTTTCCTTTGGGTACCCCACAAAATAACATTTGTCAGATTTTGGTCCAAGCTTGTCAGAGATCAAGCGTTTTACAAACGCTTCACATCCCCATATTTTCATAAATGACATGCTTTGACGCTTTCTAGTCCATATCTCATATGGAGTCTTTTGAACCGATTTTGACGGAACACGGTTTAGTGTATATGCAGTGATTTCTAGGGCATCACCCCAGAAACTTATCGGAAGATCAGCATGACTCATCATCGATCGTACCATGTCCAATAAAGTACGATTCCTCCTTTCAGAAATGCCATTCCATTGTGGTGTTCCAGGAGGAGTGAGTTGTGATACAATACCACATTCCTTTAAGAAATTCTTAAATTCCAGGGTTAAGTATTCACCTCCTCGATCAGATCGAAGAATTTTAATACTCTCAACCTTTTGCTTTTCTACTTCAGCTTTGTATTCTTTGAACTTTTCAAAAGCTTCAGATTTGTGCTTCATTAGATACACATATCCATATCTACTATAATCATCAGTAAATGTTATGAAGTAGTTAAAGCCTCATCTTGCCATAGAACGCATTGGACCACATGCATCACTATGTATTAGTTCTAATCGTTCAGTGGCCCTTTCACCTTGTTTGTTAAAAGGGACCTTTGCCATTTTACCAAGTAAACAAGTTTCGCATTCATCGTATGATTCAAAATCAAATTTATCCAAAAATCCATCTTTATGGAGCTTGGATATGCGATTCTCATTTATATGGCCTAATCGACAATGCCATAGGAAGGTTTGATTAGAGTCATTTGCTTTAAGGCGTTTATTAACATTATAGACAGGAGTAAAATTTAAATCTAGAACATACAAACCATTAAACATGCGTGCAATGCCATAAGTTAAATCATTCAAACCAAAAGAGCAACAATTGTCTTTATTAGTAAATGAAAAACCCTTCTTGTCCAAACAAGAAATAGAAATAATGTTTCTGCAAATTGCAGGCACGTAATAGCAATTATCAAGTTCTAAAATAAGCCCAGAGGGCAACGATAAATAGTAAGTCCCTACGGCTAAAGCAGCAACCTTTGCTCCATTGCCTACTCGTAGGTCGACCTCTGCCTTTGCCAATGTCCTACTCCTTCGCAGTTCCTGCACATTAATACAAATGTGAGAACCACATCCAGTATCCAATACCCAAGATGTTGAAATAGACAAATTGACTTCTATAACATAAATACCTGAATCAGTGGAAATCTTGACAGACTTCATCTTCTTCAGATCCTCCAAGTAGTTAGGATAGTTCCTCTTCCAGTGACCAGGCTTGTTGCAATAGTGACAATCACCCTTGTCAGCCTTCGCGACATCTCCCTTCGGCTTTCCAGCCTTTCTGAAAGAGGGCTTTGAAGTAGCAAGAGCTTTTGATGCAACCTTTTTCTTGCCCTTCCATTTACCCTTTCCCTTAGCACCTTTCTTGCCCACCATCATTATGGGAGATTTCTCAGGTGCCTTGACCATATTTGCTTCAGTGGTCCTCAGCATGGCCAACAATTCCATAGGAGTCTTATCTTGCTCAGTCATATTAAAAGTCATAATAAACTGAATATAGTCGCTGTTCAAAGATTGCAAGATTATATCAATTTGAGCCTCTCGCTGAAGTGGGAAACCCAAATGAGCAAGGTAATCACAATACCCAATCATCTTTAGAACATGTGGTCCGACTGGTCCGTTGCCCTGCTTGCATGAGTAGAGTGCTTTGCTCGTGTTTAACTTTTCCACATGAGCTTGTGATTGAAACATCGTTGAAAGATGTTCAAACATAGCATGTGCATTCATATGCAGATGCTGCTTCTGAAGCTCAGCATTCATTGTAGCAAGAATAAGACAAGCCACATCGTTCGCATCATCAATATGCTTCTGATAAGCATTTTGCAGAGCACGAGTGGCATTGGCAACAGGGGCTTCCGGTTGAGGATTATCAATCACATAAGATATCTTTTCCTGCATGAGAACAATTCTCAAATTCCTAGACCAGTCAAGGAAGTTTGATCTTGTCAGCTTGTCCTTCTCAAGGACTGATCGCACAGAGAAAGTGTTGTTTGTGTTTTGTGCCATTTGTTATCTACAATGATAAAATGCATAAGATAAGTTAGATTGTTACAATAATTATGTTCAAGTGATTATGGTACATTCAACTTAATATACCTCCCACTATTTTTTATCAAATTAATAGCCCTCACTATTAACTCGGAAAGCTTTTGCGAAACTTTACTTTCTAGTGGGCCAAGATCCATATTTTATTATGTCTTGGGTCAGCGTTGGCCGATACTCCCAAAACACAACTATTTAGGTAGACAACATTTGTCAATTACATCTCGTATATAATTCTTGGACAGTTTGGTGAACAAAAATTGCTCTAATTTATCAAATAAATTTTCCGCCAAACCTATGCTTCTAAGTTCTCATTTCACAATCCTATTGTGATAACTTAGTTAAGTTAGACCCAATTGATTAACATGTCGAATATCACATTTATTCTTTCGCACCTAACCACGATAATTAGGAATGCTTTACTTTGGCAAACCAACTCCTAATGATCTAGGCTTTGATGAGTGTTATTCAATTGGAAAGCATCTAATAACTTAATATTTAATTAAGGGATTTTAATTAAAACGACCATGATCCCATCATAATGAGATCCCCAATTTTTCCTTGAATTAAATATTTCAAATCATAGTTCGCTGAATTAATGATACCAGGTAGAAAGGTTAACGCACAAATGGCATTATTGACACCTTTTAACCTTACAAGAAATTAATCTCGTTGTTGACAAAATCATTTCATCCTTGAACTATAATAATTCATATTTAATTACCGTGTTTCATAAACACAGGAATCTCATGATCATTTTGTTTAATCTTCATCTTAAATCATTACGGATTTTATCTTGTTTAGCATGGCATGGATGACGTATCTAAAACATACATACATTCTACTTAATCTAATTAAGCATGCATATCTATCACTACGCATACAAATCATCATATGTAAAGTGCATGAATATAAAATCGTGTTTGGTTATGGCCCAATCCTATATGATCTTTCCAAGCTAATGGAAAAATCTAGGTCAATCTATGGTGGTTAATAAAACTAAATTATTACATAGTTGGTCTTCATAAATACATGTCTTCATGTCTTCTTTGTGTCAACTGCCTTCATCTCCATTGATCCTTCATTGCATGCCTCCAATGAACTTCTTATTACATATAATATAAAACATTACTATACTAATACAATTACATAAGAACTCGAGTTATATTCGAGATGAACAGTTACAAAGGAAAAAGAAAATGACATGCAAGTCGTATTTATAAAACCAAACCATAATTATTAAAACCACTAACCTATGGGTCTTAAGGCCATAACCAATCACCATGCTCAATTAACACTTAAGAACATCATAAATCGCATTATCATATCATAATATATCATAATATGTCACAAGCCCAAATTAAAACAAAGCCCTAAACCGCAAAATCATGTATCGGAATATAAGCAAAATCATGTATCGGAATACAAGCAAAATCATGTATCACTATAAAATTCAATTAGCATGTATCAATATACACACGACCCAAAATCCAATTACCAAAAACATGTATCAGTATACATATCAAACAGGCATCATCCAACAGATTGATCAACATATCAATCAAAGTGGCCAACAAAACCAGAATAGTATATACAGCATGCATAATATCATAATATTCATAAAAAGCAATCATGACATATTACATATATGCATATATTCGAAAGCTTAAACACATAAACGAATTAAATAACCTCTCGCAAGTAGATCATGATACCATTGTTGGGTTTCAAGCAATCAAACGCAACGGAAAAACGTGAAAAATAAAATAAAATTGAAACCCACCGCAAGGATCCATGTGAGAATTGTATATTTAATTCGTAGTTCATAGAAATCAGTACCTTAAAGAGCTTTCCGATGTTTGAGAGTGAAGAATAGATTGTTCGAACACCACATATCCCATATGCAACGATCTACGCTCTATCAGTATCCACGCAGAAGCTCGAACAGAGGATGCTGTGTACTAGCACAATAATCCGTTTTTCTTTCTCTCTTTTCTCTCTACCTCTCTAGCAGCTAGGGTTTTTAATAAAACGTGTAACCCTTTCCAAGCCACAAAAAGATATTATATAGGAGAGATAAAAACGAAATCAGCCCTAATCCTAATTAGAGCCCATATAATTCAGTTGGTTTTAATCATTATCTAACTAAGACTTTCTCAATTAAATAATAACTGCATTTCTGAATTAATAAATTCGAAATTCCATTTATTACATTAATTAAGTCATACTTAAATTAATAATAAATAATTCGAATTCTATCATTTAATTTAAATCCGAATTCAAATTAAATAATCCTCCGAGCATTCTTTGTGTGTGACCCGATAGGTTATTATTACATTGGCAACGATTTTAAAATCCCAATTTAAAATCGTAAACAAAGAGCGGCATCTAGTAACACATCATACCTTTGATAGGTTTACAAAACTCATCAATGAGATGGTCATGCATGGCAAATATTATGACTTGGAGGATATGAATACTAAGTTCATGAAAGCTCTGCCTGATTTCTACAATGAGAAGATATTTGCAATCGAGGAAGCTAATGATCTGGATGAAATATCATTAAAGGCAGTTTATGGAAAACTAAGGGCTTATGAACTTGACAAGTAGCAGAAAAAGAGCTGGAGTGAAGGAAAGATGAAAAATATTGCACTCACTGCTCAATCTGAATCAAAGAAGTTTCCAGAAGAAAAGTCTGAATCTGCTGAAAGAGGCTCAATGAAGAAGAAGAGCAAAGAAAGTTCTGAGTCAGAGACTGCAGATATAGACTCTGACAAAATGTGATTCTGAATCAGAGATGCGGGAACTCTTTGCTATGTTTGCTAAAGCTTTCAAGAAAGGAAGATTCAATAAGAGAATATTTAGCAAAGGATCTTTTCAAAAGAAAGAGGAGAATAAGAGTGACAAGGGCAAAAGTACAATTGTCAAGCTTGATAAGGCCAAGATCAAATGCTTTAACTGCAGCGAGCTTGGACACTTTGCAAGTGAGTGTAAGAAGCCTAGGAATTCAAGAAAGGGTAATGCACTCATGGTCACACAGAAGGATTGGGTAGACTCCAGTGATTCTGAAGATGAATTGGATTATGACAACATTGTTTTGATGGCAAGTGCTTCAGACAAGCCTGGATCTCCAAAGAAAACTTCTTCATCTTTTGTTAAGGTATCACTTCACTCTCTTGATTCATTTGATAGCTTAGATTATGATGAAATTAGATTTATCCATGCTGAGTTTAAGAATCTTATGACTAATTTTAGAGTTCTTACTAGTGAAAGAGATGATCTTAAGATTAAGAATGATAAATTAGTTAATAGAAATAATTTTCTTGAATCTGAGTTAATTCAAATGGATGAATATAGGTTAAGTTCTGATAAAGCTAAGCATGATTATAGTGTTATTCTTGAGGCTTATGATTATGTCAGAAAATAACTAGAGGAAGAGAGAGATATGATTAAAACCATTAACAATTCTGGTAAGAAGACTAAAGAAATCATTGAAAATCAAATTCTTGGTAAGGTCTATGGCTTAGGTTTTGAAAAGGATAAAAGTGAAACTCCTGTAGCTATTGTCTTGGATGATAGGAAAGAAGAAGCTAGCACATCTAAGTCTGAAGGTAAGAAGAAAGTTTCTGAACCTAAACATGTTAAGTTGTTGATTTGAAAGGTACCCCAGTTGTGCACAAAAGAATTAACAATAGTAGTTCAGATGAGAAAGTGTTAGAAAAACCTAAGAATGTCAACATAGGCTTTCTGTCTAAGTCTCAGCTGAAACAGAGACTAGAAGGTATTTCCGAGTCTAGCAAGATTAAGAGGAATAGGAATGGAAAAGAAGGTATTAATAAAGAGAATAACTACAAGAATGTACCTGA
Organism: Saposhnikovia divaricata; assembly: GCA_036435485.1. Classification (NCBI taxonomy): domain Eukaryota; kingdom Viridiplantae; phylum Streptophyta; class Magnoliopsida; order Apiales; family Apiaceae; genus Saposhnikovia; species Saposhnikovia divaricata. The sequence goes on from CM071599.1 coordinate 215,955,302, forward strand.
TGCACCTAGGAAGAAATGCTACAAGTGTGGAAATCATAATCATATGGCCCTAGACTACAATAAAAAACCTTCTTGGAAAACTAAGTCTAGATTCCCCAAGACAAAGAAAGTTCAATACCAACCACAAAAAGCTTGTTATCATTGTGGTAGTTTACTTCATTCCATTTACATGTGTAAAGAATATCATGAACTGTATTATGACTATTATTCTCTGAAATCTGAAACTCAGTTTATGAAATCAGAGTCTAAGGTTGACTCTGTAACAGGTAAATCAGAAGCAAAATCTTCAAAACCTGTTGTTTCTAAATCTAGTAAGAAAGGATCCAATCAAAGTTGGGTCCTAAAAATTTCTAACTAGTCACTTTTTGTTTGCAGGGCACAGGAAAGAAGCATTCAATTATCTTGGACAGTGGATGCTCTAGACATATGACTGGAAAGAAGTCCCTGCTTACAAAGTTTGAGAGGAAAGCTAGCCCAGTAATATCTTTTGGAGATGGCAACAAAGGAGAAACTCTGGGATATGGCTCAATTGTTTTGGGGAATGTCATCATAGAAAACGTAGCACTAGTTGAAGGCTTGAAACACACACTTTTAAGCATAAGTCAAATGGGTGATAAAGGTTACCAATCAGTCTTTGACAGAAAAGGATGCAAAATCTTGAATATGAAGAATGAAGATATTGTTCTAACTGGTCAAAGACATGGTAACATCTATGAAGCCAGCTTGAGTGATACATCTAAAGGAATTGTTAGATGTCTCTACAACAAAGCAACAAATGAAGAAAGCTTGAATTGGCACAAGAAGCTCTCACATCTTAACTTCAAGAAGCTTAATCAACTTGTTAAGCACAATCTAGTGAGAGGCTTACCTCAGGCAAATTATGTGCAACATTGTTAGTCATAGAGGCATGCCTGTATACATCTAATAACAAGCCTAATTGTCTGTAATGCTTTGCATTACATACATTACCTCTTAACCGAGGGAACCTCTAGTTGTAGAGTTTCTACTTGTTGTAGTACTTATAACATGCATCAAATTCTACTTGTGTAACTGTAATTAAAGTCAGAGAATAATGCTTGAAAAAAGTTCCAAGGATCATGCCTCAAGCTTGTAGACCAAGACTATCAAAATAAATACAGTTGGAATTTGAAGAATGAAGATTTGCCTAAGTACCAATTCGAGAAGTATGTTTGTTATATTCGAGAAGTCTAGCATTCGAGAAGTCAGGAATTCGATATCTCAAAAGACACTGTTCGATATCTTTGGAGGTCAACTAGTCAAAGCCTCATTCGAGAACTCAAAGATTCGACATGTCTAATACTCTATTCGAGAACTCAAAAAGTCAACAAGTCAAAGCATCATTCGAGTTCTCTAAGAGTCAACAAGTCAAAGCTACATTCGATATCTCAAGGACTAAAGAAGCTATTCGATATCTCAGGGATTTGATAAGTAAAATGCTCTATTCGATATCTCAAGGATTCTTGGAGAAAAGACTTATTCGAGAAGTGATTCGATATGTCAGCTCAACAATATTCGAGAACTCAGAGTTATCTATTAAGCCAATTCTAGTTCTCGAATCACCAACAGAGTTACTTCTCGAATACAATCTTGGAGACAAAATACTGAAGAATTGTACAAGTCAGAAACCTGCAACAAGCCAAGACGCTTTATGGACCACATACTGTAAAGCACGTTGGAAAGCCTACAAAGAAGCTTGGAGAGATAGTACAAGAGACAAAGAGCTAAAGAAGTGGATCTAAACAGAGTTCTAAGAAGTCAAATCTGTAGCAGTTTGGATGTTTACTCAAATATGATAAACACATTAGAAAGCAAATTTGTTTGCTACCTTATTTTTGTAAGCAAGTTGTTCACGTGATATAAGTGAACAACCCTACTTCTTTAGCAAGTATCAAACAGAGTGATCTATAGTGTTTACAAGTAATATCTCTCTGAGAAAGAAGCTGAGAATACTAACATTTGTATTCACAAATTGTATCAAATCTTTATCTAATACAATATTAGATTAAAGTGATATCGTGTTCTTGTGTTTATATTCCGCACTTACATAATCTGTTAAATACAAACACACACTCTGTTACACAACCAGATTCAAACCCTTAAAACAACCTTCACCTAAAACACTTATCAGAATAAAAGTTTGAGAATCCATTCACCCCCCCTCTGTATTCTCTTGTGTGTTCAATACTCAACAAGTGGTATCAGAGCAGGCTGTTTATTTAAAAACAGAAAAAGATCATGAATACACCAAAGACTACAGGAACAGTGAAGGTCCCTAAGTTTGACAAAGAGAATTACAACCTCTGGAAGATTAAAATGCTGCTGTTCATCAAAGCTGCTAACCCTCTATATCTTGAGATACTCAAGAATGGTCCCTTTGTTCCACAACAGGAGATTCCTGAAAAGACTGTTGGAACTGTAACCATTCCAAGATCTTATGTGGCTAAAGAACCATCCAAATGGACAAAGACAGAAAAGGAGTTGGTTGCTCTCGACAGTCATCTCATGTTATTAATCATAGATTCTATGGAACTGTCAATGTTTGCTAACATAGCCTCTTGCAAAACAACAAAGGAGATGTGGGATCATATTGAGGTGTTATGTGAAGGAATAGAGGAGGTTAGAGAAAACAAGAAACAGATACTTGTCACACAGTATGAAGCTTTCATGGCTCAGACCAAGGAAAGCATTACTGACATGTTTGAAAGGTTTCACAAGCTGGTGACTGAGCTACAGATGAATGGGAAGGTTTACAGCACCAAGGATTTGAACATGAAGTTTCTATTATCTTCACCAAACCATCTAGAGCAAAGGGTCATTTGTCTAAGAGAAAGAGATTTGAACAAAGTCACATATGATGTGCTCTATGGGGTTTTAAAGACTCATGAGCTTGAGTTGCTTCAGAAGAAGGCTATCCAAGCCAACCAAGGCAGAATGCTAAACGCATCATGTGCCTTGATTGTCAGCAAATCTGTTCAAGACCTAGAAGCATCTACAAGTCAGTTGAGGATAGAAGAGATAGTAGATGATGAAGAAAATGAAGGTGAAGTGACTGAACCTGTTGAGGAGAAGGAAGAAGAAGAGTTCTATACTCTTGAAGAGCTCGAAGGCATGGAAAACAATTAATATACTTTCATGGCCAGAAAGTTTCCAAACATCAAATTCAAGAGGAACCAACACTTCAAACCTAGACCCCAAAACCATTCATTCAACAAGAGCAAGGCACTTGTGAAAGCAAACAAGAATAAATTCAAAACCAGCTATGTGGAAAAGTCATCTGTAAGGTGTTATAGATGCAATGACCTAGGGCATTTTGCCAGTGAATGCAAGAAGCCTAAAAAGAAGGATAAGGAGTTTCTAGAGCTTGAAGCCGAGTATGAGGCCCTTCTAAAAAAGAAAACACAAGGCAAGGCCTACATAGCTGAAGAGAAGTGTTGGGATGACTCTGATAGTGATGGAGAGGAGCAAGAATTTTGCAACTATGCCTTGATGGCTGATTTCAAGGATGAAAAATCTCTATCCGACTCTCAGGTACCATCTCTCACTACCATAGATATTGTTTCTGAGTATAAATGCATGGTTGAACAACTATCTATTGAAATGTTTAATATTCATACTAGTATGACTGTTGCTAATGAAGAGATTGCCAAACTTTCTGCTAAGAATGAATTGTTAAACAAGAAGAATGAGGAACTTGAGCTAACTGCTATGCAAGTAGATAACCTTAAGAAAGAAGTTGAATATTTGCATAATAAGGTTCTATGTGCTAGTCAGGTTGAGAAGGCTCTTATGGATGAAATAGCTGAGAATGAATTCAATCTGAAAACCTTTAAGAACTCCTCTAGTCTACTATAGTCCTACCATGAGAAAAACCAAGCTAAACCCAAGGCTGCCATTGGACTTGACTATGGAACTCTTAAACAGAGGAAAAGCTATGCTGTCATTGAAGATGACATAGTTGTTCAGGATGAAGTGCCTCACATTTTGAAAAAGACGGAGCCTCCAATTTTTAAAGAACCAACATTTGAAATTGATGAGGATGCCTTACTCATTAAGCAAATGTTGAATGATGAGGATGAGGCATAGTCTAGTGAACAACCAGCATCCTCTAATAGTGAGAGTGTCAAGGTAAAAGCCAAGAAGCCAGTATGAGGTAGACTGGACCTGAGAAGTTTGTGAAGTTTGTTTCAGCTAGGAAAAATGAATTTGAGAAGAAAGTGGATAATAAGAAACAAAACAGAAATGGCAAGCTAGGGATAAACAAGAATAATAATTATGCTTATGTGCCAAATGCCCCTAGGAAAGTTTGTCAAAACTGTTTTAGCACTAATCACTTAACTCATGCATGCAAGAAACAAATTGGTAGTGTAGCTAAGCCTTTCTATGATTGTTCTGTGCCTTTAAGACATAGAGATTCACCTTTCTGTGATAAACTTGACTGTATGCCATGCAACATGAATGTTATGACTAGCTGTTTTAATTTGAGAAGACAATTCATGGATGGTTGCATCAGCCACAACATTCACACACACTACACAAGGCCAGAGTCTTCAAGTCCTCCTAGAGTTAGGAAGGTACCTCTGTCACCTAAGTCTAAGAATTTAGATTCTAAGACTTCTAACAGTGATAAGAAGACCAGTCCTAAGAAAGTTGATAAGCATGCTGTTTTTGATAAATTTGTTTCTAAGCCAAGTGGACCCAAACTTGTTTGGGTACCGAAGAAGAAGTAATACCTTTGTGCTTGCAGGGCAAAGAAAGTGAAAAGAAAGTCATGTGGATTTTGGACAGTGGATGCTCAAATCACATGACTGGTGATATGGCCCTGCTATCACAATATGAGGAGAAGGTTGGCCCAATGGTTGCTTCTAGAGATGACAACATGGGTAACACATTGGGATATGGCAAGTTAAAAGTTAGTAATGTCATCATTGAAGATGTAGCACTAGTCAAGGGTCTCAAGCATAATCTGCTAAGTGTTGGTCAGTTTACTGATAGAGGATTCAAGGTAAATTTTGACAAAGATGAATGTTTGATCACCCACAAGAAGACTGGTGATTTTGCTCTATCTGAAGTAAGAAAAGGAAGCATGTTTGTAGCCAATATGGACTCTACAAACAAGGACAAAGTTTGTTGGTTCTACTCAAAAGCATCAAATGAGGATTGTTGGCTATGGCACAAGAAGCTATCACACCTGAACTTCAAGGCCATTAATTCTCTAGTCAAAAGAGAGTTAGTGAGAGGCATGCCCACGCTTGAATTCTGTCAAGAAAGAGTGTGTGAGGCTTGCTAAAAAGGAAAGATGAAAAGGTCAAGCCACAAGTCAAAGACAGTGACATCAATCACCATGCCCCTATAATTAATTCATATGGATTTGTTTGGGCCTGTCAATATTATGTCACTCTCAAGAAAGAAGTATGCCCTAGTGATGGTTGATGACTACACAAGGTATACATGGGTGGAATTTCTAGCATCAAATGATGAGGCTCCACAAGTAATCATTGAGCACATAAAGAAAGTTGGTAAGGAAGCAAAAGCCAACAATGCAAGTGTGATTGCATTGAGAAGTGATAATGGAACAGAGTTCAGAAATGCCTTACTTGAAGCATTTTACAAAGATAATGTCATTTCTCAACAATTCTCAGCTCCAAGGACTCCACAACAAAATTGAGTAGTTGAGAGAAAGAACAGAACTCTAATTGAGGATGCTAGAACAATGTTGCTTGATGCAAAGATGCCTACATATTTTTGGGCTAAGGCTATGAGCACTGCATGCTACATCCAGAACAGAACCCTTATCAACAAAAACACAGGAAAGACACCTTACAATTTGATGACTGGAAAGAAGCCTACTCTAAAGTATGTTCATACTTTTGGAAGCAAATGCTTTGTGTTAAAAGACAATTCAGAATATGTTAGGAAGTTTGATGCAAAGGCATTTGAAGAAATTTTTCTTGGCTATTCTATGGAGAGAATTGCATACAAAGTTAATGTCATCAGTCAAAAGAAAGTTATGGAAAGCACAGATGTGACATTTGATGACAACAAACTACATGGATTAGAAGAAGCCAATAATGAAGATAGAGATCCATTAAAGTTTGAAAATCTAGATGATTCTGATGAAGAGATTGAAACTGAAGTTGAAACTCTAGTTCAACAAACTCAAATGAATGATGAAGCAAGAGAAGAATCTGATCCAACCAACAGTGAAGAGACTAGCATCTAAGACATACCTGTGAATAGTAGCAACTTCACAGGGGGAGGAAATGAAAATGATCATGTCTTGGATGATGAAGCAACATCAAGGTTAAGAAATCAAACTGAGCACTCAAGGAAATGGGATAGGTCACACACTGCAGAGCAAATTATTGGAGATCCAAATGCAGTAGTGAGAACTAGGAGAGCAACTCAAAATGAGTGTCTCTATGGTTGCTTTCTATCTCAGATTGAGCCTAAGAAACTTGATGATGCACTGTTGGATCCATATTGGATTATTGCTATGCAAGAGGAGCTGAGTTAATTTGAAAGAAACAAAGTATGGGAACTTGTGCCTGCACCAAAGAACAGAACCATTGTTGGAACAAAATGGGTTCTGAAGAATAATATGGATGAAGATGGTGTAATAGTAAGAAACAAAGCAAGGTTGGTTGCAAAAGGATACTCTCAACAGGAAGGCATTGACTATGATGAGACATTTGCTTCTGTTGCTAGATTGGAAGCCATCAGAATCTTCTTGGCATTTGCTGCTCATTCAAACTTTAAAGTCTATCAAATGGATGTCAAGAGTGCATTTCTGAATGGGGAGTTGGAAGAAGAAGTTTATGTGCAACAACCACCTGGCTTTGAGGATCCACATTTCCCAGAATTTGTCTACAGATTGCTTAAGGCATTGTATGGACTTAAGCAGGCTCCAAGGGCATGGTATGACACTTTATCACAGTTCCTTCTTGAAAATCAATTCACTAAGAGGCACATTGGACAAGACACTGTTTTACAAGAATCATGGTAATGATATTATCCTAGTTTAGATCTATGTGGATGATATCATATTTGGCTCTACAAATGAGAAGCTGTGTAAGAAATTCTCTAAACTCATGCAAAGCAGATATGAGATGAGTATGATGGGAGAGTTAACATTCTTTCTTGGATTGCAAGTTAGTCAGAGGAAGGATGGTATCTTCATCAGTCAACCCAAGTACATCAAGGATTTATTAAAGAAGTTTGACTTAGAAGACTGCTCACCTGCAAAGACACCCATGGCCACTACCACCAAATTGGATGAAGATGTCAAAGGCAAGAGAGTAGATATCTCAGTCTATAGAGGCATGGTTGGTTCTCTACTCTATCTCACTGCAAGTAGGCCAGACATCATGTTTGCTACATGTCTGTGTGCAAGGTTTCAATCAAATCCAAAAGAGTCACATTTGATTGCTATAAAAAGAATTTTTAGATATCTGAAGGGCACTTCAAACTTGGGTTTATGGTATCCTAAGGACACAGGGTTCAATCTGGTTGGTTACTCCGATGCTGATTATGCTGGATGCAGAGTGGACAGGAAGAGCACCTCAGGTAGCTGCCAGTTTCTTGGACAAAGGCTAGTCTCTTCGTATAGCAAGAAACAACAATCTGTGTCAACTTCCACAGCTGAGGCTGAATACATAGCTGCTGGAAGTTGCTGTGCTCAAGTGCTTTGGATTAGAAATCAGCTTAGAGATTATGGACTTTTGTTGGAAAGAATTCCAATCATGCGTGACAACACAGGTGCAATCTCTATAGTTGCAAATCCTGTAAATCATTCTAGGACAAAGCACATTGACATCAGATATCATTTCATTAGGGAGCATGCAACTAATGGAACCATTGAGTTGCATTATGTCCCTATAGATAAACAATTAGCTAATATATTCACTAAGCCATTGGATGAAGCCACCATCACTATGTTGGTTAGTGAGATTAGAATGTTGAATTCTTCAGAATCCGGCTAATTGAAAATATCAACTAGATTGTTGCAGCAGTAAACACTTACTTTATCTAAATTCTCAATATTTTTGAAGTAAGTGTTGGTTGAAATATGATTTATAAATATTTCAAATCTGTTGCATATGTTGAAAATCATATTCGAATTAGCTTGAAATTTCTATGAAATTTTAAGATTATCACTATTTAATTTGTTAGAATATTCTTCATTTGAATAATTCTGGTGAATTTTGAAAAGGTAGTGAAAATTAACTTTTATGAGTGGAAAGTGTAGCTCGATAAGTCAGACTTCTCTAATGACTTTCATGTCTATGGTCGACTTCTCTAACAAGTCTATTTGGAACACTCTTGAGTTCTCGAATAGTACATTTTGGAGAAATCGAACAGAGACTTGCTTGACTTCTCGAATAGGACATTTGAGTTCTCTAATGACTGAGTTCTCGAATAGAACATTTGAGTTGTCGAATCATTTGAAAAGGCTGAATTTTTGCTGAATCTTAACCATTTTTGGATTTTTATTCAGAATTTTAAATCACTCATAAGAATATATTTTATCTAATTTGGAATTATTTCTAAGTTAGATAATAGCCAGTTGTGAGTTACGAACTGCTTGAGATATCGATTAAGCCTTTCTTGACTTATCGAATAGTTGATTTCTACTTCTGAAGCATCTAAAGTTCCATAACTTCTGAAAACCCTAACTTCAAAAGCTAAATTTCTTCTTCAACCTTCATTCTCTTTTCACGTCTCTCTGTGTAACTATGGCAAATACCCAACTCACAATTCCTAACCACACCAACTTCATTGCTATTACTAATGATGTGGAAGCACCCAATGCTAACTTCAAGTGCTTCGTTCGCTGGATGTCTGAGTCATACATCAAGGATGCACTCTCAGCCAACCCAACTCTGTACCTAGATCTCCTAGAACAGTTTTGGAGGACAGCCACTGTGGAAGTTATTGCTCTAGAGAATGCAGTAACCTCTTATGTCATCTACTGCAAAATACAAGAGAAAGAGGTTACTATCACTATAGAGGATATAAATCAAGCACTAGGACTTCATCAAGAGCTGTATCACCCTCTGGTATCAGATGATGATTTGATTACATTCTTCGACTTTATCAGATATGCTGATACAATCAAGATTGGAAAAATGAACCAGAAGTGTCTCAGAAAGGAATGAAGTTTTGTGTTCGCCACACTGCTACATGTGTTCACTACTAGAAAGTCGAGTTTTGATCAAATCAATGCACCTGCACAGCAAATTGCATACTCCCTGGCATATGATAGGAAAATCAATGTGGGTAATCTAATTATGCAGGAGCTATATGGGAGACTTGGTAAGAACTCAACCAAGAGAAGTAATGAAATTTTCTTCCCTCATTTCATTCAATCTGCTCTTAATTTTGTAGATAATAAACTGATTGAATTTCCTGGGATGAATGGAAATAGAATAGGCTATCCGAAATCCATGACCAAACTCATTTTTGGTAACTTGGAGACTAGGAATGATGTGGATGTTAGGCTTGTAATAACCCCTCATATGCCGAGGTTATTTGAGTCTTACCCCCACAACATGCCAACATTTGCCTCCAGGGCCAGCTAACCAACCCCTTCAACGAAACACTGAACCAAACACAGAGCCACCTACATCATCCTCTCAACATGGTGGTATCAGTAAAAAGAAGAGAAAGGAGATAGCCTTTGAACCTTTAGAAATGATAACAGAAGCAGCATTGAATGCTGAATTAGGCTTAGAAAGTGAGGCACATGTGTCACCCTTGCAAAAGCCAAAGAAGAAGAGAGCTAAGAAAACCACCTCTTCAGTCACACAAATGGCTGAAGTTGTAAAATCAGGGGCACACTGTTTACTAGATGTATCCACTCAACAGGGTGCATCTATAGAATCAAGCATCCTCCCAATGCACTATCTTGTAAAGAGTTAGCACATGAGAGTGATAAGGCCGGCACAACACAGAATGGATAGCACACCATACTTGAAACTCCCTCTATTTCTCAGGGGGAGTTGCCAAAATCTACTCTAAAAGACACTACTCTTCCAGAATCTAACACTCAAATTTCTTTGGAGCCTGCAACTCAAGCAATTGAGGAGCAAGGCATTGATCACCAAGAATTTTCTTCTCTTAGTGAGCCAATGGACTCAAGTGACTTAGTGTATGACACTTTGCTCACCACCCAGGAACCATATTTAGATGGTGAGGGAATGCTAGCTGGGGCATATCCTGATGACACCATCACAAACACAGAGGATTCACTAGTTTTCACTAGAGACTCTGTGCATGTGTCAACTACTGTTGTAACTCATCCCACTTCTGTGGAGACAACAGTAGTAGAGTCATTCCATCCGGTTACAGAAGTTGCATCTATAATTGAGGAGTCTAGCTTGCCTTGCTCTAGCTCTGACTTTCTGTCACAATGGCTGAAGCCTGTGCAACATGACAGTGCTTCAGGATCAGGGATTTCTCCACCACAATTGACGGTTGAAGCACTTCAAAGCTTAGTTGTGGATCAGATTCCTGAGTTTGTAAAGATAGCCCAAAACCTTGTCATATCCAATATGTCAAACCCATACTATGAAGCCATTTTGCTGTGTCACAGGGATGATGTAGAGAAGTAAAAAGACAAAATAGCAGATGAGGCTGAGAGAGATGGGAATGTAGATGCCTGGCTGCAATGGAAATATGATATTACTCTCAGTGAAGCCCTTCAATATCTAAGAGAGGAATACCTCACTTCACTGGGTTAAAATGCTAAATATCTGACTCCTGGTGATGTGTATGAAGCCATGAATGATTCTTACAAGGGATTCCTCAAGGCTGCACACTATCTTGGCAAGGGTGTTAAGACAGAAGTCAACAAGGTGTGTGATGAAACAGCCAAGACAGCGGGAGAGATCAAGAGAGAATTTGCTGGCAAGTTTCCAACTTTAGATCCTGTCCTGAAAACCATACAAGACTGCAAATCTACCTGCATCAAGATGGACAATCGCATGGCTTTGATTCATGGAACTGTCAGCAATCTAGCAACTCAAGTTCATAATCTCTCTGGTCAGATAACAGATGCCAATGCCATGCTGAGGACCATGTTTGCCAATCAATATGGAGATAAACTGGTGACTGAGGTCCTTATGCATAATATGACCAAGTTTGAGGTAGTGAGGCTCAAGAAACAATCATTGTCTGGCTTTAAAGCTAATGAGTTATTCAACAAGGTGGATACTCTGGAGAAAGAAGTGAGCTCACTCAAGCAGTCAAATGCTCATTTTACAGACACAGTAACAACTCTCACTGAGAAGTTGGACACTCAAGCTACCACCACAGTTGATGTTCTTCTTCATCAACAACTAATACTGTCTCCTATGATGAAGCATATGGGGCTCCCTGTTGGGACAATCAGATCTTGGCACTGCGATCTTTGATACAATTTATTAACGAGTACGAATAGAAAAATCACCTTGTTAAACGGTTGATTCCACGCTCTTCTATTGTATTCCCAAATTCCCTTGAGCGAAGTGTGGCCTTCGTCTTCTCAAGTTAGCCTCTCTTCTTGCTCCTGGGTGGCTACAAAATTTTTTCGACCAGCCCCCAGCAAGAAGAGAATAGGAATATATATAGGCTACAATAGGGATCATGGACAATTAGGTTGGGCCTTCTAATTACATCTTGAGCCTAGCCCAATGTAATTAAATATTAATTCAATCCAATAAAGAATTAATATTTGCACTACCTTTCCTAATACCGTAATTTAATTAATTAATTCGGTTCCAATATTATTTGCTTATTAAATTCCCCATGTTTAAAATATCGCATGTCCATTAATTAAATAAATTACTGATAATTCATTTAATTAATATCTTTTATCCTTGATCATCCACTCAACCTTTATTTAATTATGCCGGAATAAATCTACCTGCAGGGTTTCACATAATTAAATCTTTTTGAGCTTTCAAGGGGACATCATTAACCCGAATATTATCAGGACATGGATTCCTTCAATAAATAATATTCACCATATATATTATTTCATCACCCAAAATATAATGAAATAAATCAAAAGAATTATTTCATATATAAATCAAAGCATGTAAATAATATACACGTGTCAATTACTATATCTGGATTAAGAACCTAAGCATTAATAATAACATAGAATCTTAGTTCACCTTCTTAACCAGTATAAGGGAACAATTCTAAATTTGATCCTGTTCAATATACACAAAGTATACTAGTATTATTTATTAGTCAATATAAACTAATCTAAATAATACTACAGCCATTCCAGTGGATTGTCTAAGACCACCTGTGCTGTGAACCATATTATATTATATAAACCGTATTTAATAATCTAATATTCTGTATCCCATTTGATACTAGATTATTCACAATATATAATATTTAGACAACATGTAAACATTTAAATTATTCTCAATAAAATAGGCCAGAAATAAATGTATATACTTCAAATAAATATTTTCAGTATACACCAACAATCTCCCACTTATACTCAAAATATTCTATGAGTATATCAGTGTTTATTTAATCCACTATTACACAGAAAACTATGTGTCCATCCATCTGACTCCTATCGCTTCCACATGCCTGTCAAAAACCTTGGCTGGCAAACTCTTTGTGAAAGGATCTGCCCGGTTGTCTTCTGATGATATGTGAGCCACAATTATATCTCCTCGCTTTACGATTCCTCGTATGAGATGATACTTACGTTCAATATGTTTAGCTGCTTTGTGATCTCGCGGTTCCTTCGAATTTGCCACAGCACCAGTGTTATCACAATACACTGTCAAGCTCCTAAGCAAATTAGGTACCACATCCAAGTCCAAAAGGAAGTTCCTGAACCATACAGCCTCCTTTGCAGCCTCAGAGGCCGCCACGTACTCGGCTTCCATGGTAGAGTCTGCAATGCATTTCTGCTTTACACTCCTCCATATAACGGCTCCACCTCCCAAAGTAAAAACATATCCCGAGGTTGATTTCCTCTTATCCCTATCTGATTGAAAATCTGAATCAGTATATCCCAAAAGAAATATATCTGAGGCCTTGTAAATTAACATATACTCCTTAGTCCTTCTCAGGTACTTGAGTATAGTTTTTACTGCACTCCAATGTTCCTGACCTGGGTTCGACTGATATCTACTAACCATGCCTACATCAAAGCAGATGTCAGGCCTCGTACATAACATAGCATACATTAAGCTTCTACATGCCGAAGCATAAGGAACTGCTTTCATGCTCTCTATATCCTTAGGTGTCGAAGGACACAGCTCCTTGGATAGAGCCACTCCATGCTTAAAAGGTAGAAAACCTTTCTTAGAGTTCTGCATGTTAAAACGAGCTAATACTTCATCAATGTAGGGCTCTTGAGATAAAGCCAACATCCTTTTCTTGCGATCCCTTATTACTTTGATCCCAAGGATGTATGCCGCTTCACCTAAGTCCTTCATTTCAAATTGTTTGAACAACCATGCCTTTATTGATGACAACATCTTAACATTGTTTCCAATGAGTAAAATGTCATCCACATACAGTACTAGAAAAACCACTGCATTACCCTCACTTCTCTTATACACACATGATTCGCTTGGACTTTGATCAAATCCATATGACTGGACTGCCTGATCAAAACGAATATTCCAGTCCCTAGAAGCTTGTTTTAGTCCATAAATAGACCTCTTAAGCTTACAAACAAGATGCTCTTGGCCTTCCTTAATGAATCCTTTTGGTTGTTGCATATAGATGGTTTCCTCAAGACTTCCATTAAGGAAAGCTGTCTTGACATCCATTTGCCAAATCTCATAATCGAGATGAGCTGCTATAGATAAAAGAATCCGGATCGACTTAAGCATAACAACCGGCGAAAAGGTTTCCTCATAATCGATCCCTTCTTTCCGAGTATACCCTTTCGCAACAAGTCGTGCTTTCCAGGCTTTCACCTTTTTGTCAGATCCTCTTTTCTTCTTGTAGATCCACATACATCCAATGGGTTTTTCACCTTTGGGTGGTTCCACGAGCTCCCAAACTTGATTAGAATACATAGATTCCATCTCAGATTCCATTGCCTTTTGCCAAAGATCTGCATCTTTATCTAGAATTGCTTCTTCGTATGTCCTGGGATCCTCATCATGTTCACCAGAGACCAAGTCCGAGGACTCTCCCAAAAACATGAATCTTTCAGGTTGTTGAACAACCCTCCCACTACGACGAAGCACCGGTGTGGTATTAGTGACAGGTTGTGCATTTTCTTGTGATTGGTCTACTTGTACTATTGGCAATTGGGGATTATCTGTCCCTCCCACTAGTTCCTCTAAAACGATACTACTCATGGGTTTGTGTTTCATTATATAGTCTTCTTCTAAGAATCTAGCATTGGTGCTAACAATGATATCTCGATCCCTAGGACTATAAAATGAATAACCTTTCGTTCCCATGGGATAGCCTACAAACAGCCTTACTTCTGTACGAGATTCTAACTTAGTCGCGTTCTTGTTCAGCACATGTGCTGGACAACCCCAAATCCGAATATGTCTTAGACTTGGTTTGCTACCAGTCCACAATTCTATTGGAGTCTTGGGAACCGACTTAGAAGGTACCAAGTTTAGAAGGTAAGCCGCTGTTTCTATAGCATATCCCCAGAACGACTTGGGTAAATCTGAATAACTCATCATCGATCTAACACTCTCTAAAAAAGTCCGATTCCTTTTCTCTGCTACACCATTCTGCTGAGGTGTGCCAGGTGCAGACAACTGGGATGCAATCCCATTTTCTGATAAATATTCCCTAAATTCTCCAAGCAAGTATTCGCCACCACGATCTGATCGTAGTGACTTGATACATTTTCCAAGATGTCGCTTCTCCGCCCTTGCTTTGTACTCTTTGAATTTTTCAAAGCACTCAGACTTACGGCGCAACAAATAAATGTACCCATATCTAGAATAATCGTCAATGAAAGTGACAAAATACTCATAACCGCCTCTTGCTTGGATACTCATAGGTCCACATAAATCAGTATGAACCAATTCTAACACTTCTTTAGCTCTATTCCCCTTTGCTTTAAAAGGCCTATTAGTCATCTTACCTTCCAAGCAGGATTCACAAACTGGAAATGGCTCCACTGCCAACGAGCCTAATGGCCCATCTACTACCAATCTTTGAATCCTCCTCAAGTTAATATGACCTAATCTTAAGTGCCAAAGATATGTTTGGTTCAATTCAGAAGGTTTCTTTCTTTTATTTGATCTAGAAAGAATTTTATTAGTTTCCTTATGTTGCAGCATTGGTTGGATAGGATTAATAATATATAAATTGTCTTGCAATGTACCAGAACATATAACTCGTTTATTCATAATAATAGAAACATTACGATCCAAACAAACATTATAACCATCCATGGCAAGTTTAGAAACCGAAATTAAATTCCTTCTAAACGAAGGTACATAAAGACAATTGTTCAAAACCAAAATCCTATCATCGCCAAAAGATAATGTAATTATTCCAACTGCAACTACTGCTACTTTCGTAGCATCTCCCATGAACACATATATCTCGCCATCTCTAAGCATTCTGGATTGCTGGAACCCCTGCATAGAGTTACAAACATGGTCAGTGGCTCCTGTATCTACACACCAAGTGCTCGTAGATATAGCCGCTATATATGTTTCTGTAACTAGAGAAAGAGACATACCAGTATTGTTTGTCTTCTTAGGAAGAGGACAATCATGTTTCCAGTGACCTGACTGCTTGCACCTGAAGCACTTGCCCTTAGGCTTTTTCACACCACCTTGAACTCCCACTGCATTAGCAATCTTTCCAGCTTTCTGTGTCTGAGTCTTTTTCTTCTTCTTACCTTTCGGCTTAGATGAAGAAGCTTTCTCGGCCACATTCACTTGAACATTCTGCTTAAAGAGTCCTTCAGCTGCCTGAAGTTCTGTCAGAAGTTCCGCGAGACTATACATCCTTTTGTTCATGGTGTAATTCAAGCGGAACTGCTCAAAACTTTTGGGCAAGCTCATAAGGATGATATCGATCTGGGTTTCCCCATCAATATCAGCACCAAGGATCTCCATCTCATTCAGATGAGACATCATTCTGAGAACATGATCCCTTACAGGTGTTCCTTCAACCATCTGAGTGTTCATTAAAGCCTTCATTGCTACTTGCCTAGCAGCCCTATTCTGTTCTCCAAAAAGTTCCTTGAGATTAAAGAGCATATCTGAAGCAGTGGGCATAGCCTGATGCTGATGCTGCAAAACACCCGACATTGCTGCCAGAATGTAACATCGCGACATCTCATCTGCCTTAATCCACCGCTTATAATACTCCTTCTCACTTTCAGGAGCATCTTCAGCAGGTTGGTCTGGCTTGGGTTCATAAGTACAAAATTTGTACTCCTCAGAAGTCAACACTATGTCCAAATTACGTTTCCATTCAATATAGTTCGGTCCAGTAAGTTTGTTATCCTTAAGTATGGTGAATAGTGGATTAAAGCCTATAGTGATCTAATCCTGAGAATCATACATGTAACACATAATCAGATAGTTGCATAAATCTTAAATCCTATTGGTTTCCTCTAACAATTAATTAAAATTAATGCACTAATATTTAAACACCATAAGTATCTGGTACGCCACGATGGATGACATATATACCACTTAAATTCGTTTAAATATTAATTCGGTCCTATTACTAAATAATACGCCACGTTAGGGTGGACTATATATTATTTTTCATAGCTAAGTGTATACCATTATTAAATCTTAAATTAATAAAAAAACTGGATACCACCATTAAATATTTCAAATCAATAATCGATAATAGGATAATTCCCAGATCGGGGGGAGCATTGTCAAGAGGCATCACTTAAGACCCCTTTCTAGACAGAATCATCCTTTCTCTCAATATCAAAATCTATATTCAATCAGTGGTACCCTTCTAATTAATTGAATTCTATGAAACTTGGTACGCCACGATGGGTGACATGTATACCTTTCAATATTCGTAATTAATTTAGGAAGTTTGTTCTAGTAATATCCATAACACTACCTGACACCATAAATCATACGCCACGATGGGTGGCATGTATATAATTTATATTCGTCTCGGTGTTAAATTACATACAAACAATAATGGAGACCATGGGATTTAATTCCTAATTAATTCCCTCACCCACTTAGAATTTTTTATTTAAAATTGAGGAATTTTATCTAGATGCATCGCCCTATGTTATTATTTCGAGGTCTACATGTTATAAAAATAACAATACAAAGAACACATAACATAGCAGCATGCATCATAAAATTAAAGCAATAAATAAAATTAATGTCCATGTCGTCCTAATTATGTTAAACATGCAATTAAAATTACACACATAATTAACAACACACATAATAATTATTTAAAGCAATAATTAAAAAAATTAAATAGCGGAATTAAAATTAAAAAACATAATTTAAATCCACTATTATGGCCCCTTGAAAAAAAAAAAAATTCAGCCCTGTTCTGCTGAAAAAATCCTTTTTTTCTGTAAAAACCCTCTGTTGCGCATCTTGCAGTTGCGTTACTGCCCTGGAAGCTCTTGTGGCGCATGACGCACATGCGTTACAGGTCCTGGAAGCCCTGTTGCGCATGGGCGTCCTGCGTTACCCTGCTTTGCCAGATTTTTTACGCGCGCCTGCTTCTCTTTCTTGTTCACAGACTTGTTTCCTCCTTATTCGAACAGCAGCAGCCTCTGTCGACTACTTAATTAAAAACAAATCGAACCAGCAGCTACGCAGCGGATAAATTTTTGTCTCCGATTTGATTTCCGATCGCACATAATTGTTACAAAATATCCGGATCTTAATAAAATCCAACAAACAATTACAAAAATAGATCTAATACAAAACTAATTTTGTAAATCTATTCTAACACGATCAACCCTCATGTTTTACAACCACGATAAACCACGTGGAAACCAAACAAAATAACCACGATTAAACCACGTGGGATCCAAACACATAATTAAAATTACATGGCCATAATAGTGGATACTAAACAACCTGCAAAAGATTATTATCCAAGCACACCACTATACACATGCATATATAATTACGACATGGACATCGTATCAAAATTCGCAGAACCAATGAACCAGGCTCATGATACCAATTGTTGGGACAATCAGATCTTGGCACTGCGATCTTTGATACAATTTATTAACGAGTACGAATAGAAAAATCACCTTGTTAAACGGTTGATTCCACGCTCTTCTATTGTATTCCCAAATTCCCTTGAGCGAAGTGTGGCCTTCGTCTTCTCAAGTTAGCCTCTCTTCTTGCTCCTGGGTGGCTACAAAATTTTTTCGACCAGCCCCCAGCAAGAAGAGAATAGGAATATATATAGGCTACAATAGGGATCATGGACAATTAAGTTGGGCCTTCTAATTACATCTTGAGCCTAGCCCAATGTAATTAAATATTAATTCAATCCACTAAAGAATTAATATTTGCACTACCTTTCCTAATACCGTAATTTAATTAATTAATTCGGTTCCAATATTATTTGCTTATTAAATTCCCCATGTTTAAAATATCGCATGTCCATTAATTAAATAAATTACTGATAATTCATTTAATTAATATCTTTTATCCTTGATCATCCACTCAACCTTTATTTAATTATGCCGGAATAAATCTACCTGCAGGGTTTCACATAATTAAATCTTTTTGAGCTTTCAAGGGGACATCATTAACCCGAATATTATCAGGACATGGATTCCTTCAATAAATAATATTCACCATATATATTATTTCATCACCCAAAATATAATGAAAGCTAACGTGGCAGTGCCACGTCATCAATGATGACGCCATCGATGACGTGGCACTGCCACCTCAACAATGATGACGTGGCAGGTGACGTGACAGTACCACGTCAGCAGTGATGACGTGGCAGTTTCGAATTTTTTTTGAAAAAAAATTTGGTTCTTTTACAGAATAAGAAAAAAATTAAAAAATATTGGTTCTACTACAGAATCATAGGGTTCTCCACGTAAGTTGGTTCCCCATAGAGTGCTACTCATATAGGCCATACAGTAAAACCTCGTCAAATTAATACTCGATAAATTAATAATCTCTCTAAGTTAATAATTTCTTCCGGTCCTGATATGGGCAAAAAGTAAGCCCTAAAGACACATTTAATGTGGCATTAATTAGACCCGGAATGGTCCAAACGTGGGGCCCACCAGATGGGCCCAAACCCTATTTATAATATTAATTTCGTAATTAATATTAAGGGTAATAAACAGCTCAGCAAATAAGAGTCAAACAAGGATATTACTCTTGCCTGACTTAGCCTCCAAGATACATATTTCAACATGGAAACTGATTCCTATAAGGAAGAGATCTAGAACCTTCCTCAAGGAAGACTTGTCCACCAAGTCTATGACTCCTACCATAATTCTAGGGCTTCTCAGCCTATATAAAGGGTCTAACCCCTCATCTCAGAACTACGTTTTTGGGCAGAGCTCAATACGTCACTTACGTTTTGGATACAGCTCCATACGTTACCCACCACGTTTTGGTTTAATCCTCGAATAAGGACATAGAAGCCACTGCGTCCTAGGCGAGCTCTCGCCGCCATAGCCTCGAGGGCACCATCACCTAGAACTACGTCGGCTTGATTCTCAATACGAGATACGTAGGCACTTTGTGAGGACCGATTAAAGTCTCGAACGCAGAAACAACCATTAAAGCTCGAAGCTCAACCACCCTAGCATTAATTACAAATCGTAATCTAGTTTTTGATCCACAACATGTGGCGCCGTCTGTGGGAAGACAACATCAACCATGGTTAGCACACGAAGAACTGCACCAGGCTCTACCGAAGCTTTATCAATCAGCTCCGCTCCGCCTCTTACCTCTGGGACAACCACGTTTGAACAAGGGACGATCCCCCAAACTTAAGTTTCTCAGCCCCCAGGGACGAATCCCCCTGCTGGGAATACGCTACCTATGGTTGTCCATCCAGAACAAGAAACTAACCCTCTTCAGATGGTGGTTTCTCCTCTTGATAGCGCTGGTCGTACGCTGCCTCCGGGGGTACAGATCCACATCACGGATCTCCCTTTGAATACCAACCCGATGTATGGGCTGCCTAACTATCCCCCTCAACACAGGGGACCTGGACCGAGCGGTCATGCCTTACAGATTCGAGATCGAGAGTACGATAATTAATCTGGTCCCTATACTGATGATTCAACGTCTGAGGATGACAACGATGATCGTGATGAAGCCCCGAGGAGGCGATGTGCTAGTAGAGAAACTCGAAGGAGGTCCCAAAGAATCCATGATGGACCTCCACAAACGACTGAGGAAATTATCAAGGCTCATGAGGCTGAGATCCAGAGGCTAAAAGATGACGCCGCCAGAGAGCAAGCAAGGCAGAATCAAAGTCTGCATCGACCTCCTCCAATCTCAGGAAGGGTTCCCGTCATAGATCTGGAGAGGTCGTCTAGGAGACGAAGAAGGGCCGAAGCCCCAACTGAAAAATCGTCAAGGGTGGAGAACCCCAAAAGTAACCCTAGGGATCTGATGCCCCTTGGGGATCCTGATGATCCTACACCTCCGTTCACTGAAGAGGTAATGAATGCTCGCATCTCAAGGAAGTTCAAGATGCCGACGATTAAGGCTTATGACGGAACGGGTGATCCCGCAAATCACGTTAGGACGTTTTCAAACGCACTGCTGTTGCAACCTGCAAGTGACGCCTTGAAGTGTAGGGCGTTCCCTCAAACCCTATCGGGTATGGCTCAAAGATGGTACAACCGCTTACTTGCAAACTCGATTGGCTCTTTCAAGGAGTTAAGCGTTGCCTTTGTGAGTCAATTCATCAGCGGAATAGTTCATGAGAAAAGTTCTGCATCCCTTATGTATGTGGTGCAGGGGAAGAACGAGAATCTGAGGGATTACCTCAAGCGGTTCACCAAGGAGACGCTGAATATCACTGATCTGGAAAATAAGGTGGCCATGGTAGCCCTGGAACACGGAACCACTGATCTCTTCTTTAAAAGGTCTTTGGCAAAACATCCTCCTGAAAATATGGCCGAGCTCCAACGGAGGGCCGACAAATATATCAAGGCTGAGGACAGCATGAAGAAGGAAACCACAGGAGGCAATGGCAAGGGTTCTAATGATTCGAAGAAACGAAAGCAAGAGCAAGAGTACGATGCTAGGGACAAGTATCCCCGGACTAGCAAGGATTCCGAGTCACCGCCAAAGAAGGGTTTGGGACCGAGGTTTTCTGATTATGCAAGGCTGAACGCTCCTAGGAGCCAGATCCTGCTAGATATTGAGAAGGATAAATACTTTCGATGGCCGAAGCCACTTAGGGGTGATCCCACGAAAAGGAACAAGGATCAATACTGTAGGTACCACCGTGACGTGGGGCATGACACTGACGATTGCAAGCAACTCAAAGATGAGATCGAGTTTTTGATCCGTAGAGGGAAGCTGAGGCACTTCACTAAGGGTGAAGACCGTGGTAATCAGAGAAGAGACTATAATAGAAGGGATGATGATCAAGATCGCAACCCACAGCCCCGAGGGCCAGTAATCAACATGATCTCAGGAGGCCCGACTGCGGCCGGGACAACTAGGAACTCTCGAAAGGCTTATGCCCGAGAGGTGTTACACATCGTGGGAGAGGCCCCGAAGCGTGCAAAAACTGAGGTAGTGGTTAGTTTTGATGACTCAGACTTGGAAGGGGTGAAGTTCCCCCACGACGACCCGTTGGTCATAACTCCTGTGATTGGAAACTCGGAGGTGAAGCGAGTCTTGATAGACAATGGAGCTTCCGTTGACATTCTGTTTCATAATGCGTTTGTGAAGATGGGATACACTGGTTCTCAGTTGACCCCCAATAACATGCCAATTTACGGATTTAATGGAATTGAGTCCAAAGTTGAAGGGACTATTCAGTTACCCATGACAATTGGGCAAGAACCTAAAGAGGCTACTCAGATGCTGAATTTTCTGGTGATCAAAGCATCCTCGACTTATAACACAATCCTGGGAAGGACTAGACTTCATGCGTTCAAGGATGTTGCGTCTACTTATCACATGAAGATTAAGTTTCCAACCCGGAATGGAATTCGAGAACATAAAGGTGATCAAAAGATGGCACGAAGCTGTTATGTAGCCTCGTTAAGGCCTGATGGAGTCGGGGGGCAAGTCTCTCCAATTGAAGACATGGATGTCCGCAGAGGTAAGGAACACCAGGAAAGGCCAGCAGAGGACATCACACAGAAGCCTTGGACAGCCATTGAGGCTAAGGCGTTAACTGACTTCGTGGTTGAATGTACCATTGGCAACCAAGAAGTCGGGGGGCAGGAGGTAGTACCCCAAGCAGGAAGTGAACTTCAGAATAAGAATGAGGATACCAGAAGGAATGGTGGACGCTCTATTTTGATGGAGCATCAAAAACAAAATCAAGTGATGCAGGCCTAGTCTTGCAATGCCCCGATGGGCTCAAGTTATCCTAGTAGGACTTAGCTTCATCTAGTAGAAGCAGAAATAAGGTTCATGGAAACCATTGCAGAGCATGTTGCTCCGAGTAGGACAATAGTACTCTATCACCCGATGAGTGCAAGTCAAGGTTGAACGAGTACCGAAAATAAAAGAATAACGAATGGAAAACAAACAAATGCATAGGTGAAGATCCCGAAGGGTCAAAGCCATGAAAGGCCGAGGATGTTAAGGACTAGCTACTCTTCAATACTTATTAAGGACCTGGATTAAGGATCCAAGGATGAAGGCCAATAGATAACCTTAAGCAAGGATTAAGAAGTTCAAGCAAGCTCTCGTCTCAGAAGTTTAAAAGGCAAGAAGCCAACGGGATTGTATTTATTGAAATCTATTTCGAGGAATTAACCCCGAATCCTAGGTTGAAGAACAGAAGCTGTTAGCCATGAAGGCCAAGGTTAGTTATGAAGGCCAAACTTGAGGGGGGTCATGAACCTCCAATTAAGATCCAAAGGTTGAAACTTCATGTTGACTTGAAAACCAATATGTAATTTTGAAAACCTCCTAGAGAAGGTTCAAGACCTCGTGGGGCTAACCAGAAACCCCTTGGCCTTGGACCAGCAGCTCTGATAGATATTTCGGTGATTTAAAACACCATTGAGATTGAAAACCCTTGATTTCAAACTTTGGAGTTCAACCTTTGAACATCAACGTTCGACACCCAAGACCAAGACAGACATTGAAGCCATGACGGCCATGCGAACTGAGAAGTTACTTATATGGGAGCATCTTTGAAAGAACCCCTGAAGGGCAAGTTGATAGCATTCTTGCAAGAAAATAGCGATGTGTTTGCTTGGACTGTAGCTGATATGCCAGGGATTGATCCCCAACTCATAACTCACAAGTTGAATGTTGATCCGGTGCGGAAGATAATAAAACAGAAAAAAGAAATTTTGCTCCTGAAAGGCAGGAGGCCCATTAAACAAGAAGTTGAAAAGCTTTTAGAAGCTGGGTTTATTGAAGAGATTCAGTTTCCAGAATGGTTGGCTAACCCTGTGATGGTCAAGAAAGCCAACGGTAAGTGGAGGATGTGTATAGACTTCACCGACTTGAATGACGCATGCCCTAAGGATTGCTTCCCTTTACCAAGGATAGACATGTTAATAGATGCCACAGCAGGACATGAGATGCTGAGCTTCATGGATGGTTTCAGCGGCTACAATCAGATTAAGATGCACAAGGATGACGTCCCTAAGGTATCTTTCATAACTGACTTTGGTGTTTTCTGCTATATTGTTATGGCTTTTGGTCTAAAGAATGCAGGAGCTACTTACCAACGATTAGTGAATAAGATATTCGCCCATCTGATTGAAAAAACCATGGAGGTCTATGTTGATGACATGTTAGTCAAGAGCCTACTCAAGGCAGATCACATTAAGCACCTCAGAGAGGCATTCGAAGTGCTGAGGCACCACAAGATGATGTTGAATCCAGCCAAGTACGCTTTTGGCGTTGGATCAGGCAAATTTTTGGGTCTGATGGTTTCAAAGAGAGGCATAGAGGCCAACCCTGACAAGATCAAGGCGATCTTAGACATAGAGCCACCACACTCTATAAGAGATGTGCAGAAGTTGACAGGCCGGGTAGCGGCTTTAGGAAGATTCATCTCCAAGTCTGGTGACAAATGCTTGCCTTTCTTTCAAGCATTGAAGAAGGTGAAAAATTTTGAGTGGACCCCTGAGAGCCAAGAGGCCTTTGAACAACTGAAGAAGTAAATGGTCGAAGCCCCGTTGCTGGCCAAACCTAGTCCCGGAGAGACTCTTTATCTGTATCTAGCAATGTCTGAACAAGCATTGAGTGCCGTCCTCGTTAAGAAAGAGAACAAGGTTCAAAGGCCTATCTACTACGTAAGCAAGGTGCTCCACTGAGCCGAGTTGAATTACTCTCCCATTGAGAAGTTCACTTTGGCATTGATAACAGCCTCGAGGAAGTTACGCCCGTACTTCCAGGCACATAAGATTGAAGTCCTGACGGACCAACAGTTGAGAAACATATTGCATAGCCCGAAGGCTAGTGGAAGGCTAATCAAGTGGTCGATTGAACTTGGAGAATTTGACATCACGTATGAGCCTCGAATAGCCATTAAGGCCCAGGCATTGGCTGACTTCGTGGTTGAATGTACCATTGGCAACCAAGATGTCGGGGGGCAGGATATAGTAACCACCCCTGGAAATGAAGAAAAAGATGAAGAGCCTGTACCTGATCAGAATGAACATTGGGTGCTCTATTTTGATGGAGAATCAAAAACAAAATCTAGTGATGCAGGTTTAGTCTTACAAAGCCCCGATTGGTTTACAGTCGAGTATGATTTAAAATTGGACTTTCCGACAACTAACAACGAAGCTGAGTATGAAGCCTTGATAGCCGGTTTAGGCTTGGCTAGAATAATGAGAGTCAAGAATCTCAAACTACGGCAAAGTACTTGAGAGTCGTGAAGGCCATGATGACTGAGTTTGAGTGAATGGTACGAGAAGCACATTTCGAGAGAACAGAACGTTAAGGCTGATGCCCAATCTAACTTTACTTCTTCTGAGATAGAGAACTACGCCGGAAGAGTTTACTTTCAAGTCTTGAAGGCCCCGTCTATTATTTTAAATTGATAGCACCAATTGATGTAAGCTGAAGGATAGACCCTCATAAAAGCTCACCCTGAGACTGGTTGGCTCCCTGATAATGCCTTGAAGGCACAGAAACTGTTAGTGAGAATGTTGAGATAAGAGGTCCTTTGTCATTCCTTACTTAATCTGGAATCTCAAATTCCGATACAAATGTTTAGCCTTGATGGCCAAAAAGGCTGTCTGTCTCCAATTGAGATGGCCAAAAAGGTTGTCTACCTCCAATCGAGTTCGTCGTTTGAGTTTAAGGACTTGAATCAAGAGCCGTCAATCGAATTCAAACCAAAGGAAGGTTGGAAACCTAGAATCAAGATAAAGGGTTGACAACCAGATAACAATGCAAACCAGACTTGAAGTCAAGTGCTCAGTGGAAAAGAAACTTCTTGAACGATCAAACGAGAAGCAAGACCTCCACCATATGAAACAAGGGGGGCAAGAACTAAAAAGCTTCATCACAAGCTCCACATCTTAGAACAAGAAAGAGAGATTAATTATGCCTTGAAAGGATGTATACAACATATAAATGTCAAGGACGTGATTCAAGAACGAGACTCCAGGCATTGCGAAAAGCTCCGAGAGGCACGACAAAGCGACCATGGAGCACCTGTCAGCCAACCTGGAGCACCTGGCAGGCAACCAGGATCTCCTGGCAGCCGACCAGGTGCCATGAAGAAGGTCTGGCCGACCAGGATCTCCTGGCAGCCGACCAGGTGCCATGGAGAAGGTCTGGCCGACCAGGATCTCCTGGCAGCCGACCAGGTGCCACGGAGGGGCTTCAGCCGACCTCCTGGCACCTCCCGTCAGTTGGTTGGATCGTTTGATGGTTCTGTCGAAGGTTTCTTACTAAAACGAACACCGACCTCCAACTAGACATCGTTCAAGCATCGATTAGCACCGTGTAGTGCCGTCTAATGCCATTCAACGTCTTTTAACATAGATTGAAACGTCATTTAAACACTTCCAGGCAACTTGGTGCACCTGGCAAGTGAACAAGGAGCACCTGGCAGGCAACCAAGATCTCCTGGCAGCCGACCAGGTGCCACAGAGAAGGTCTGGCCGACCAGGATCTCCTGGCAGCCGACCAGGATCTCCTGGCAGCCGACCAGGAGCCACGGAGAGGCTCCAGCTGACTTCCCGGTACCCATCTTGGCACCCCCCATCGTTTGATTGGATCGTTTGATGGTTCTGTTGAAGGTTTCTCACTTTCCGTGACAAACATCGACCTTCGAATTAGCACCATATAGTGCCGTTTTATGCCATTTAACGTCGTTTACACAAACATTGAAACGTCGATTAAGCATCCTGTGACATCATTAAAGTCAACCTGGATCTCCCGTCAATCTGCCGGCGATCAAGAAGCACATGTCAGGCGATCAAGAAGCACATGTCAGGCGATCAAGAAGAACATGTCAGGCGATCAAGAAGCACCCGGCAGGCAACCAGGATCTCCTGACAGCCGACCAGGTGCCACAAAGGGGGTCTGGCCGACCAGGATCTCCTGGCAGCCGACCAGGATCTCCTGGCAGCCGACCAGGATCTCTTGGCAGCCGACCAGGAGCACCTGGCAGCTGGCCAGGACCCTTGTCGGCTGACTCGCTGCCCGGAAGAGGTTACAATTGTCCAAAATCTCCTCCGTTTAGTGCCGTTTAGTGCCGTTTAGCGCCTTTTAGTGCCGTTAGTGCCGATAACACCGATAGAAGTCACGAATGACCAAACTGACGACCTAAGATCAAGATCGAGCTTCTAGATCCCTAGGATCGAGATCGAGGTTCTGGATCCTTGAAAGTCACGGGTGACCAAGATACTAAATTAGAGATCAAGATCGAGCTTCTGGATCCCTAGGATCGAGATCGAGGTTCTGGATCCTTGAAAGTCACGGGTGACCAAGATACTAAATTAGAGATCAAGATCGAGCTTCTGGATCCCTAGGATCGAGATCGAGGTTCTGGATCCTTGAAAGTCACGGGTGACCAAGATACTAAATTAGAGATCAAGATCGAGCTTCTGGATCCCTAGGATCGAGATCGAGGTTCTGGATCCTTGAACGTCACGGGTGACCAAGATACTAAATTAGAGATCAAGATCGAGCTTCTGGATCCCTAGGATTGAGATCGAGGTTCTTGATCCTTAATTTCCATGAATAGGTTTTCAGGTCCGGGTTTCTTCGCCAACCACGAAGTAGCCGACCTCACATTGTTTGGGCCATATCTTGAGCTCCGGGTATCAGATTTGGACGATCTTACAGTCCACGCGAAGGTCTTAGAGTTTTCTACAACCTTGGAAGGTCCCCAGCCGACCAGGATCTCCTGGCAGCCGACCAGGTGCCACAGAGAGGGTCTGGCCGACCAGGATCTCTCTTGTCAGCCGACCTCACGGTGTTTGGGCCATATCTTGAGCTCCGGGTATCAGATTTGGGCGATCTTACAGTCCACGCGAAGGTCTTGGAGTTTTCTACAACCTTGGAAGGTCCTCAGCCGACTAGGATCTCCTGGCAGCCGACCAGGTGCCACAGAGAGGGTCTGGCCGACCAGGATCTCTCTTGTAAGCCAACCTCATGGTGTTTGGGCCATATCTTGAGCTCCGGGTATCGGATTTGGGCGACCTTACAGCCCACGCGAAGGTCACAGAGTTTTCTACAACCTTGGAAGGTTCCATCCAACAAGGAACACCCCCTGGCTGACCAGGATCTCTTGGCAGCCGACCAGGATCTCCTGGCAGCCGACCAGGATCTCTTGGCAGCCGACCAGGAGCACCTGGCAGCTGGCCAGGACCCTTGTCGGCTGACTCACTGCCCGGAAGAGGTTACAATTGTCCCAAATCTCCGACGTTAAGCGCCGTTTAGTGTCATTTAACGACGTTTAACATCGTTTAAACGTCGTTTAGTGCCGTTAGTGCCAATAGCACCGTTAGTGCCGATAAGCACCGATTAAGTGCCGATTAGCACCGTTATTACCGATAGCACCGTTAGTGCCGACAAGCACCGATTAAGTACCGATTAGTACCGTTAGTGCCGATAAGCACCGATTAAGTGCCGATTAGCACCGTTAGTGCCGATAAGCACCGATTAAGTACCGATTAGCACCGTTAGTGCCGATAAGCACCGATTAAGTGCCGATTACCACCGTTAGTGCCGATAGCACCGTTAGTGCCGATAAGCACCGATTAAGTACCGATTAGCACCGTTAGTGCCGATAAGCACCGATTAAGTGCCGATTAGCACCGTTAGTGCCGATAGCACCGTTAGTGCCGATAAGCACCGATTAAGTACCGATTAGCACCGTTAGTGCCGATAGCACTGTCAGTGCCGATAAGCACCGATCAAGTACCGATTAGCACCGTTAGTGCCGATAGCACCGTTAGTGCCGATAAACACCGATTAAGTGCCGATTAGCACCGTTAGTGCCGATAAGCACCGAATAAGTACCGATAAGCACCGTTAGTGCCGATAGCACCAGTAATGTCGTTAGCACCGACAGTGTCTTCTAGCACCGTTCAGTGTCGTTGAATGCCGGTTGGCGTCACTTAAACGTTGTTTAAGTGTCGTTTAAAGCTAGTTAGTACCGTTTAGTGCCGTTTTATGCCGTTCAACGTCGTTTAAACATTGTTTAAATGTCGTTAAGGCTGATTAGTGCCGATTAGCATCGAATTAACATTGACGTAAACGCGTCGGTCGCTCCACGCTTTACATAAAGACAATACTCGTGAAACACTAGTGTATAAAGATGAACCCTGACCCGAGTCTTGGAAAGGACCGTTAAAACTTCAAGGAAAACCTGATCAGTTTTCCTAGAAGTTGGGGGGCAAATGATATGGGCAAAAAGTAAGCCCTAAAGACACATTTAATGTGGCATTAATTAGACCCGGAATGGTCCAAACATGGGGCCCACCAGATGGGCCCAAACCCTATTTATAATATTAATTTCGTAATTAATATTAAGGGTAATAAACAGCTCAGCAAATAAGAGTCAAACAAGGATATTACTCTTGCTTGACTTAGCCTCCAAGATACATATTTCAACATGGAAACTGATTCCTATAAGGAAGAGATCTAGAACCTTCCTCAAGGAAGACTTGTCCACCAAGTCTCTGACTCCTACCATAATTCTAGGGCTTCTCAGCCTATATAAAGGGTCTAACCCCTCATCTCAGAACTACGTTTTTGGGCAGAGCTCAATACATCACTTACGTTTTGGATACAGCTCCATACGTTACCCACCACGTTTTGGCTTAATCCTCGAATAAGGACATAGAAGCCACTGTGTCCTAGGTGAGCTCTCGCCGCCATAGCCTCGAGGGCACCATCACCTAGAACTACGTCGGATTGATTCTCAATAAGAGATACGTAGGCACTCTGTGAGGACCGATTAAAGTCTCGAACGCAGAAACAGCCATTAAAGCTCGAAGCTCAACCACCCTAGCATTAATTACAAATCGTAATCTAGTTTTTGATCCACAACAGGTCCCAACTTGGGCCAGTTCAAAAAATGATCAATTTCGATAAGATAATAAGATAATAATTTTTTTGAAAACCCAATATAAATATATGGTCCCAATAATATTATAAATTAATAATTCCTTTATAATCATAAAAATATATGTATTACCCTTCTGTAATATATGATTCTAGGGTTCTTAAAATTTGAATCTATATATTTAACCATCTTTGTTGCATACAAAAGTTCAAATGTGGTTTTTTCGTAAAGCATTAAAAAGTTATTAGTCAATGTTTTTGATGTCTTGGGTGTCTCTTTACTTGAAAAAGGTTCAAAAAATGTTGTTTTATCCATGATATCATCTAAATATACATGAATATTTACTTTGAATCTCGCAAATACTCATTAAATTTGTAAACAATATATATTGAATTAAGTATAAAATATAAATTGTACAATTCATTCTGTTTAAATGTATATAATTGGAAATTAATTTTCTTTGGTATAAAAAATTCTCTATAAATTAATAATTATTAATTTATCGATTAATTAATACCTCTCTAAATTAATAGAATTCTCCGGTCCCAACTATATTAATTTATAGAGGTTTTACTGTATATATATAGCACGAACAAACACAGCCTTCTTTTGCTATTGAGCTTGCCACGTTTCTCCAAGAGCACAAGTCCAATATTAAAGTTCCCAAAACACAAGCAAGTCCAATATTAAAGTTCCCAGAACACATGCACCATACTAGGGATGGCAGAAAAATCCAATACGACGGATATCCGATCCGTTTAGATTTTACCGAACCCGAAGTTTTGGATTTGGATTTGGATTTTTTTTATGACCCGAATGAGTTTTGATTTGGATTTAGATTTGACTAAATACCAAACCGATACCCGACCCGAAATCCAAAACCCGATATATTATATGTACTAGCTTATAACCCGTGCGATGCACGGGTTTCTTTTGATATATTATAAATTTTATTTTATTATATAATTATGTTATTATAATCATTAATAACATATAATGATATCATATACCTTAATATTAGATCTAATGATTCTTATTTATTACTAAAAATAATTATTGGACGATATGGTGTGATATTTTTGGGTGTATAATTATGATTTTAAGATTAATTTTAAATTAAAAGGTAACGTATTTTAATTAGAAAAAAAAATATTAATTATCAAAAGTTACGGTTCAATTGATGTTTTTAGGTATTTATAAAAATTAATATCTTCAAATAAAGAGACAATTAACTAATTAGCACTAATTATATTATTATATTATTTATTTTAATAATTAGGATAACCATACCAATTACCAAATCGACAAACTTTCAATATTTCAGTTTTAATATAATAGTATAGATTGTAAGATTAGTTTTAAATAAAAAAAAAAGGTAACGTGTTTTAATTAGGAAGGAAATATTAATGATTAGAAGATATGATACGATTGATGTTTTTAGGTGTTTATAAAAGGTAATATGTTCAATTAAAAGTAAATGTGAAAAGGGCAATCAGCTAATTATCATTAATTATATTATATTATTTTTTATTTTAATAATTTGGATAAGAGCAAACATAAGAAAGAGTCCAAGAAGAAGTTATATGCAGGTGGAGGAATTTTAATCAAAATATAATTACGTTAATATTAGTAATTAGTTTTAATAGTATTATTATTTATTTTATTTAATTTAATTTATTAGGATAACCAAACTGAAAACCAAATTTATTATTAGATCTAATGATTCTTATTTATTACTAAAAATAATGATTGGACGATATGGTGTGATATTTTTGGGTGTATATTAATGATTTCAAGATTAATTTTAAATTAAAAGGTAATGTATTTTAATTAGAAAAAAAATATTAATTATCAAAAGTTACGGTTCAATTGATGTTTTTAGGTGTTTATAAAAATTAATACCTTCAAATAAATAGACAATTAACTAATTAGCACTAATTATATTATTTATTTTAATAATCAATATCAATATCAATATCAATTAATATATATTCATAATGTCGGCTAGTATTGCATTTTGAAAATTACTGATTGTATCCTTCATTTTTTTAATCTTCTTTATTTCTTTGATGTCCTTTTTTGTCATTATACAGGAAAATTACTGCTTTTATCCTTCATTTTTTTAATCTTCTTTATTTATTTGATGTCCCTTTTTGTCACTACACAGCATTTAGAGCGACCCAACTTAGATTGGATCGACCCAAATCTAAATCTATACTATTTTTTATCATTACACAGCATTTGGAGCGACCAAATTGGGTCAACCCAAATCTAAAGCTCTACTATTATCCTTCATTTTTTTTATTAATAATATAATTAATGATAATCAGTCGAGTGCCTTTTTCAATTAAAAGATGTTTACTTATAAATGATATGATATTACCTATTATAAATACTTAAAATATCATATCTTCCCATCAATAATTTTTTTCTCTCTAATCAGCATTTGGAGCGACCCAAATCTAAACTTCTACAATTATCCTTCATTTTTTTATTAATAATATAATTAATGATAATTAGCCGATTGTCTTTTTCAATTAAAAGATGTTTAGTTATAATTGATGATATTACCTTTTATAAATACATAAAATATCATAACTTCCAATCAATATTTTTTTTTCTCTAATTAAAACACGTTGACTTTTAATTTAAAACATAATATTGCAATAATTAATACATACCCAAAAATATGACATCATATCTTCTAACCACTAACAAAATATAATAAAAATTCGTATACAACGACTAATATCCGTTAGATTTTTAGTTAAAAATTAGAACTGTTAGATCTAATGATTAAATATATTACATGATTAAATTTATTTACTAAATACATACCCAAAAATATGACTTCATATATATTCTAATCACTAACAAAATATAATAAAAATTTGTATACAATGAATAATATCCGTTATATTTTTAGTTAAAAATTAGAACTGTTAGATCTAATGATTAAATATATTACATGATTAAATTTATTTATTAAAATTTCAAGGTTCGGATTTTTATAAATACCTAAACTATCATATCTTCCAATCAATAATTTTTTTTCTCTCTAATTAAAAAACGTTGACTTTTAATTTAAAACATGATATTGCAATAATTAATACATACACAAAAATATGACATCATATCTTCTAACAACTAACAAAATATAATAAAAATTCGTATACAATGAATAATATCCGTTATATTTTTAGTTAAAAATTAGAACTGTTAGATCTAATGATTAAATATATTAAATGATTAAATTTATTTATTAAAATTTCAAGGTTCGAATTTTTATAAATACCTAAACTATCATATCTTCCAATCAATAATTTTTTTTCTCTCTAATTAAAAAACGTTGACTTTTAATTTAAAACATGATATTGCAATAATTAATACATACACAAAAATATGACATCATATCTTCTAACAACTAACAAAATATAATAAAAATTCGTATACAATGAATAATATCCGTTAGATTTTTAGTTAAAAATTAGAACTATTATATCTAATGATTAAATTTATTTACAAAATACATACCCAAAAATATGACATCATATATTCTAACCACTAACAAAATATAATAAAAATTTGTATACAACGAATAATATCCGTTAGATTTTTAGTTAAAAATTAGAACTGTTAGATCTAATGATTAATATATTACATGATTAAATTTATTTATTAAAATTTCAAGGTTCGAATTTTTATAAATACCTAAAATATCATATATTTCAATCAGTAATTTTTTTCTCTCTAATTAAAACACTTTGACTTTTAATTTAAAACATAATATTGCAATAATTAATACATACCCAAAAATATGACATCATATCTTCTAACCACTAACAAATTATAATAAAAATTCGTATACAACGAATAATATCCGTTAAATTTTTAGTTAAAAATTAGAACCGTTAGATCTAATGATTAAATATATTACATGATTAAATTTATTTACTAAATACATACCCAAAAATATGACATCATAGCTTCTAACCACTAACAAAATATAATAAAATTCGTATACAACGAATAATATCCGTTAGATTTTTAGTTAAAAATTAGAACGGTTAGATCTAATGATTAAATATATTACATGATTAAATATATTTACTAAAATTTCAAGGTTCGAATTCCGTCAGCATATTATCCTTCATTTTCTTAATCTTCTTTATTTCTTTGATGCCTCTTTTTACCATTACACAGCATTTGGAACGACCCAATTTAGATTGGATCGACCCAAATCTAAACATATACTATTTTTTGTCATTACACAACATTTGGAGTAACCCAATTGGATCGACCCAAATCTAAATCTCTACTATTATCCTTTATTTTTTTTTCTTTCTTTATTTCTTTGATGCTTCATTTTGTCATTACCCAAATCTATCTCTGTCATTTTTCACCTTCAAGTCCAAGCCGCTCAAATCTTCACTCAGCTGGAATTTGACGCATGTTTGCACTTTTCAGATTTGAAAGCTGGGTTTTTCACCAAATTAACATCTCAACCCCTGAAGTAGGGACAGGTCATATATGTTTGATTCCAGTTTTTAATTTGGCCTTAAAAGTTAAGTTTTTATTGATTTCACAATATTAAAAATTAGACAGGATAATATTTGTTTGGTTTTGATTTTGATTTGGCATTTAAGAATTAAAGTTTTAATGAATTACCCGATGTTATAATAATATACAGGACACCAAAAAGGTACCTTTAAAATATTTGCTTGGCCTTTCAATTTTCGAATTTACATGTCATAATAACAAAGGTAGTTGGAAAGATTACCAGTTAATAGCATTGGCACAGTACCGATACAAGAGGTAGCAAGGATGAAGGGCATTCTAGAAATCGATCAAATAATTTATTTAAATGGCGGAATCCCACATGTCATGTGACATTTTAATTGGTTATGTATTTTAATTAAATGTAATGAACCACTTTATATTAAAATTTAAATAAAAATATGTAGACAATCAGTTACAACCAATCATGATGTCACGTTCACCATGTTATTTGTAAATAATCTTGGGACTCAATTTGATACTCTAGCATTATAGACATTATTTTGTTTTCAAGCAAGTTTATGTTCTTTATGGATTTGTTCAACTTAAAGTTCATGGGGTAGACATGCTACGTAACAGAAGGTCTTATGGAATAGCATACTTTTTATCGGATGTCTCCGAAGGGACTATGGAATAGCATACTTAAAAGCTCAGACCCACGGCATAAGCCTCGCGCTCTGGGTCAGGCAACATTGCTCTTATTTATGCTCTAAATATCTTCTTTACTCGCGTTCAATTTCACTTCATATATGATCTCATATTTAGCACTTTCACTTGAGCTCCACATTAAAATATAAAAGCACTAACTTTTCCCTTTTTCAGTTTAGTTGGCTTTTTGAGAGAGAATAGGTAGTGGAAAATGTGATTGTTATAATTTGTAATCATACATTATTTGAAGATAAAAGTGAATAAGTGAGCTTCTTGCGGAGACCTGTGTTTTTGGTAAACAGTATTATCCTTCATTTTTTTAATCTTCTTTATTTCTTTAATGCCCCTTTTTGTCATTACACGGAATTTGGAGCGACCCAATTTAGATTGAAACAAAAAATTCTATTATGATATTGTACTTATTTTCAGTAATGCTGTAGTATTACGATTGCACCTCCAGCCTTTCTCTTCTCCTCCAGCTACATAATTTTAAATATTGAAAACAAAATACAATATAAGAAGAAGAAGTTTGCATTTATAAATATAGATTACAAGCAGAGAGAGATGTTTAGTTACAGATAGACTACATAGCCACAACATAAGTGATAAAAAGAAAGATGTTAGTTACAGATAGATTACATAGCAGCAACATAAGCGATAAAAAGAAAGATGGTCTACATGATGATCAAGCTAATAAAGTATTGAAGTAATTAACAAGCCTGAACCACAGAAGCAACTTCCATTTTATAGGTATTGTTTATCATAACGTGGGTAATGCGTTTATGGATTCCAATTAATTTTATTTCTGGTCACCCCTCTAAGTTGATCACAAAAAAATTAACAACCCATCAAAATAAGTAGTTTAAAAATATATTCAAATTATTATATTCGTTTCAATAAGAACATACTTTTAATATAATAAAGTCAATAAAATAAAAATTCAACAATTTCAGAAAGCGAGAGCCATGGTGAAAGACCTTAATTTGAATATAAACTATAAATCTACTAGAATATTTATCTGATATTTTGACTTGCTTACTTAATTGTATAATTTATTATTTTTAATAAAATAATCTATATTAATAATATATATACACTGTATTTTCATACATGAATTTACTAATACAGTTTAATGGGCACGCTGTGGTGAGAATGAGAACAGTGAGAACACACATATTCACTACATTTTAAGCTATTTTAAAGGGCCCCGCTAGGGGTATCTTCACAAAAAAAAAATCTTATAATTCTACCCTCTATCTGTAACACCCCCAAATTCCCTACCGGAATCTAGGTTGTCACACCTCTTGCGGAATATACAATCACCTGCTCATAATATAATCTACAACAATATTCTTAATAGACTCCACAATTACTCCACGGGTTATAGTCTTAGAACAAGCATTCCATAAATCAAAGGTTAATACAACACGAGTTCATCTACTAGAATTTCTGAATGTTATTACAATTCCAAAATACTAGATAACAAAATACTAAACCACTACTCTTCAGCTTCCACCTTACTTAGATACTACAAGGCCACCGCGCTGAATCAGTAGTTCGTCGCTTTCCCCTTGCCTCGATTGGCCATACTTGAGTTAGCCCTGGATGCCGCTGCTTAACAATATATAAAATAACAAGAATGAGCCAAAGAATGCCCAGCAAGGTTATAACTATCCCCTATTCCCAACAATTCACACAAAATATTACTAAACCGCTCTACAAGAACTTTTCCCCTCATACGGATATATATTTATTTTGAAAAGAGATTTATCTCGAAATTTTAATACCCAAATGATGGAATAAATACATCTCAATAACTTCTCCATATTACTCAACGGTAACATGATAATTGCTCAAACTCCTCAATATAATAATATAATATAATAATTTCTCAGATCGATACCCTAGTTAATCCGAACCACAAAGGCATCGGTTAATAGCTAGAGAATCAATGATTGGACTTTTCCTCGAACGCTGCATCAAGTAATGGATGATCAATCCATTGTCACATCTCAATTTTTCTATCGATAGAAAGGACAGTCGACGTCTCGAACCATCCAATAATATTCCTCATAAGGATGAGTCGACAGACTCGGACCCTCACCCTTAGTTGGGCCGGTGCGTTACTCCGGTCACTTTCATCAATTTATGTGCCGAGCCGGCCCTGTCCCGGTCTCGTACGCACTTTCATCGATTTATGTGCTGAGCCGGCCCTGTCCCGGTCTCTTACGCACTTTCAGTCCAGGATATTAGGTGTCGGAATCTTCGATCACCTTTAACAACAAATAGCTTAGGCGTCACAGTGAAATAACACGTGCACCTTTATTTATTTTGAAACGAATTAATACTCCAATATCGTTCAGAAACAATGAACGATATACACCTCCAATAATTTGGTTCTCCTTCCGAATGAGTGGAGGAAAATATTTATGAAAGATTGTTCTGACTATGAATCCAGAATGAAGGACCCATGTCAGTATATATAAATATATACATAACTCCACCCTTAAATAACAGTAAATATATAGTATGAAGATATTATTAATACGCCTTTATTATCTCCTCTTCGAGTACGAATGAAGTAACTCGATAAATGTCCCACAATACGGACCATCTCATGAACTAAAATAGAACATCTAGCATAATAATATTATTCAAGTAACAGCTCAAAAATAATATATATATATATATATATATATATATTGCAAGAAGAAAACATCTCTAAAAGTAATCACCTCGATAGAATAATTTGTAAATCAACATTGATATTTCTCCGGACAAAGTTGTTTTAAGAAAACATTTTTTTGAAAATAATATTCTTCTAATTAAATAAATCTAATTAGACGAATAAGGTTCATTTAATCAGTAAATGCTACCCAAGTATCTACTTGATTAATAAACGCTAGATTATTGGTGATGTTTCCTTTAGGTTCATTATTGCGAAATTCTTTAAAATCTTTGTCCGAGTTTTTGAAGAAAATCCAACTCCTCACTACTTCGTATTCACTATTTACTCCTCATGTTACATCATCTAAAGGGAAACGTAAGTTACTCCTAACCATACTTCCCTTATCTCCTCAATATAATAATTCACATATAACTACCATTACGAACATTTTATAACACAAAACATCTCTACTCTGAATGATAGAGTAAGAGTTAGTATACTTGCCTGGTACTCCTGATGCAGTAACGGCTGGTAGCGGGGTCCGACAATCTAAATAAAGTCAAGAAAACATGCTATTAATCCCCTATACAATCCAATAATAGTCCAACACTTAGACACTTAAGTCAATCAAAACAAAGCACTAAGGGGTCCCTCTAGACTCGTCTAAGTCCATGTTATACTTAACCATTTTTAACCTCGTTCTTTAGACCAATATGTTGCCTTGATAATTCTTAACAAGTTTCATGTTTTAGTCGACTCGAAATTCCTCTTTTAACTCAGCCAAAGCGGATGGTCAAGTAGCACCTCCAGAGTTGACTTTCCTGAGATTCACTATTCCGTGACTCGCACTCCAACACTTTTAATAAATCACCGGGAATGTATTTAAATACGAAACCACCTCTAAAATCACCTTTGGTATTTGTAATATTTATCATAAAAGTTTCGATTCAAATCTACGGGTCTAGGCAGGGGAATTGTATTTTTGAAGTTCAGTCAACTACGGGTTTTACTATTTGCACCTCTTTCACTAAAATGTTCATAACTCGATAACCGTTAACCCAAATGACGCACCGTTTTCGCGTACACGATCTAGGGAATGTCTAGAAGGTAACTAACTCAAAACTTGGCTCTGGTCAGAAGGCTCATTTTTCGGAATTTTCAAAACAGGGCAGTGGCTATGCAGTGAGTCTTATGGTCTTTCTAAGGGGTTTTCCACTTGCGCAATCTCGGCTTACGCCCTTTTTATAAAATCGAAAAATAATCTTTTTAACTCGAAACCTTCGTACAAACCTTTCTAACTGACCTTAGTATTTATCCTCAAAATATCATACTCTAATTCAATTTTTTAAGGGTCTCAAACTTAACCTCAAAGTTGATACATTTCTGCGACATGGTTTCTCGAATCGCTTTCACTAAAACGGTCATTACTCACAAACCGTAAACTCTTTTGACACGATTCTTGCGGCCACATAAACTAGAATCCAAAACCTACCCAATATGGTCAGTGGTTGCAATTTAAACATGTTTAAGGACTCGGGTAGCTACTGTCAACATTGTTCAAGAAATTTGGGCATTATAACGGCTCTAAATCGAACATTACCATTTTTGTAACTCCTCAATCAAGCCATACAAGGCAACCCAAACTCTAATATTACACACCAACACTCATACTAGGCCTCTAAGGGCAGTGGTAAGGTCCAATGACCACCACTCAACATATACACCTCAAGACAAAGCTAAACAATCATATAAATTCTTAACATGAACTAATCTTTACACTAGCATCAAAACTTCACCAAAACTCATATATATAAAAGGTAAAGTTGAGGTTTATACCTTTCTTGATACTCTCACAACACTAACAAAGCTCTGTACACCTTATAATAGCCTTGGGTAGTCTTAAGCTTGCTAAATCAACCAAAGAAATCAAAGAAATCAAGATTAGTTTATGAAGGTTACTATTCACCCTCCACTTTGAGGATTTATTTGAAAATGGAAACAAAGGAGTTTGAAGCTAAAACTCTTAGGAGATCATTTATATGAAATATAGGACTTACCATAAAAGTTTCAAGATCAAATGATGGTTGGAAGTTGGATTTTGAAATCTCAAAACTTCAAAAATTCGAAGTGGGTTCTTCAAGGGGAAAAACAGAGCGATTTTCTCGAATTTATTTGACCACTCAAACGATCTTCAAAAATTATGAAATTAAATCCACAACTTCATCTTGATGTGCAGAAGCTTCGTGAATTTTTTCATAATTTTTAAATGAGTAGA
This sequence comes from Saposhnikovia divaricata, assembly GCA_036435485.1. Lineage (NCBI taxonomy): Eukaryota > Viridiplantae > Streptophyta > Magnoliopsida > Apiales > Apiaceae > Saposhnikovia > Saposhnikovia divaricata. Next base: position 215,995,120 of record CM071599.1, read on the forward strand.
ACTGGGTGAAAAAAAATCGGAAAGATCCCTGCTCTGAAAAATCTGATCTGCTGGAAAATGGGGAAGGAAAGAGAGAAAAGTGTTTGGCTTGCTTGGTTGATATTTTTGGTGTTAGAAATGAATTATTAGGCTTGTAAGTAATGTATATCAGCTGTGCTACTCTTCATATTCTCCTTCCACACAAGTGTCAAGTAATGGGAGAGTTTAGGTGTTTTATTTGCATGGTTTTAACAAGAACACCTCACCTTGTACTATTCTTAATCCACTTGCATCTTGTTTGGTTTCACACTACTTCTATTGATTTGTTGCACTTAATAATCTTGCATGGTATTTAATCTTGTCATGTGTTCAATCTATAATCCAATATTAAATCCAACATTCCTTGTTTATTCTCTCTTTATCTCTGGAAACGTCCTCCCGATTTTCTCAAGTATTCTCTATTCCTCACCTCTAGGGTTTCATCCTCAATCCCATTTTCCTCTCATTTAATATATATCCCTCCTTGGACTTCTCATATCCAATATCCTCAATTAATAATCCAATTATTATATCCCTGACTCCTCTGTCAAAATTGGAATAAAATAAAGTTTGGATTCTCTGAATTCCGATCGTCTTTACATACACTTATTTACTCCATGGGTCACTAGTACGACTTCGGAATATCCATTCTACGTCTCGTACATAGGTGACATGAAAACTTTTCCTAATCCTCAAAATTATTATTCATCCACCAAATTACTATTCACGTATGACAACACTATTCACGTATATACCTATTCTTAATAATAAAAGTTTTAATTCTACCGAAAATTTGGGTTCTTACACTATCCATTCATAAAAAAAATTAACAAACAAAAATTAAAATTAGAACAGTGAGAACACACATATTCACTACATTTCAAGCTATTTTAAAGGGCCCCGCTAGGGGCATCTTCATAATAAAGTCTTATAATTCTACCCTCTATCCATTCATAAAAAAAATTACCAAAAAAAATTAAAAAATTGCTTGAAATGTGGTCTCATTGTTCTCCAACATTTACATATTATATTAACTATGAGGTCTCATAGTTAATGTAATATGTTCTAGATATTATATGAGGTTTAATGTTTTGGAGTCATTAGGGGTGAAGGGATTATCATTTCCGCATTTGAATAATGAAGACAATTTATTATTGTTTTCCATTAGAGAACAATATTTGTAAAAATATTTTTTACTTTTATTGCAGATTTTGATGGATTTAATAAATTTTCAACATTGTTAAAATAAAATTGTATGCTACTTTTTTATATAAATTTTAGCATATCATTATTTTATTAAATACTTATATAACTATATAGAATATCTTTCTAAGAATTGATTATTTATATAATTGCATACAATATCTTTTTAAGAAATCAATCAAATTTGTTAAATTTTTGGTATTGTCATTTTAAATTAAATAAGATGCCGTGTACGAAGTACGGGCAAAATGCTAGTTAGGATAACCATACCAATTACCAAATCGACAAACTTTCAATATTTAGTTTCAATATAATACTATAGATTGCAAGATTAGTTTTAAATAAAAAAAGGTAACGTGTTTTAATTAGGAAGAAATATTAATGATTGGAAGATATGATACGATTGATGTTTTTAGGTGTTTATAAAAGGTAATATGTTCAACTAAAAGTAAATGTGAAAAGGGTAATCGGCTAATTATCATTAATTATATTATATTATTATTTATTTTAATAATTTGGATAAGAGCAAACATAAGAAAGAGTCCAAGAAGAAGTTATATGCGAATGCAGGAATTTTAATCAAAATATAACTACGTTAATATTAGTAATTAGTTTTAATAATATTATTATATATTTTATTTTATTTTAATTATTAGGATAACCAAACCGAAAACCAAACCGACCAAACACGGGTTACTTTTGATAGGTTATAAAATTTATTTAACATTATAATTATGTTTTTATATAATCCTTATTTTTAATAATTTTTTAATTTTAATTTAATATAAATTTATATAATGATATGTATGGTTTAAAATTTATTTTGTAAAATTTTAAATTAAAAATGTCGTTGACGGGTTCGAACTTTGAATTTATAATAAATTAATTTAATCATATAATATATCTTATTATTAGATTTAACGATTCTTATTTATTACTAAAAATAATGATTTGAATATATGGTGAGATATTTTGGGGTGTATATTAGTGATCGCAAGATTAATTTTAAATTAAAAAGTAACTTGTTTTAATTACAAAAATTACTACTAAAAATAATTACGGAAAGATATGATGTGATATTTTGGATATATATTAATTATTGTAATATTAGTTTGAAATTAAATGGTAAAGTGTTTTAATTAAAAGTAAAATCTTTAAAAAAAATGGGTAATTGAGTTGTTGGAGCAGAAAAAAGAGTCCAAGTAGATGTTCAATAAGTTGAAGTTCAATAAGTTCAACGTGGATGAAGGAATTTCAATCGGAATATAATTACGTTAACATTAATAATTAGCTTTTTGAGTTGTTTTTGTAATTTAATTATTTATTTTAATAATTAAGATAATCAAACCGAAAACCAAAACTTTCAAAATTTTCAATGTTTCGGCTTTAATATAATAGTATAGATAGATATAGATAGAGTTTAGCTGTATTAGTAATTGTGTAAATATAAAATACTATTGTGTCTTTAGGACTATAGCCAATAACAGATTAAAATTGATTTATTTTATATTTAAAATTAATTAAAAATTAAATTAACCAAACCGAAAACCAAAATAAATAGGATAACCAAACCGAAAACCAAAACTATTTGTATATTCAGAGATTGAGATTGTGTGTACTTCTTTGTGTTAGGAGTTTTACTTTAGGTTTTGTGTTATAAAATTGTTTTATTTTATATTTAAAATTAATTAAAAATTAAATTAACCAAACCGAAACCAAAATAAATAGGATAACCAAACCGAAAACCAAAACTTTCAATATTTCGGCTTTAATATAATAGTATAGATATACCAAATCGACAAACTTTCAATATTTAGTTTTAATATAATACTATAGATTGTAAGATTAGTTTTAAATAAAAAAAGGAAACATGTTTTAATTAGGAAGGAAATATTAATGATTGGAAGATATGATACGATTAATGTTTTTAGGTGTTTATAAAAGGTAATATGTTCAACTAAAAGTAAATGTGAAAAGGATAATCGGCTAATTATCATTAATTATATTATATTATTATTTACTTTAATAATTTGGATAAGAGCAAACATAAGAAAGAGTCCAAGAAGAAGTTATATGCGGATGGAGGAATTTTAATCAAAATATAACTACGTTAATATTAGTAATTAGTTTTAATAATATTATTATATATTTTATTTATTTTAATTATTAGGATAACCAAACCGAAAACCAAACCGACCAAACTTTCAATTTTTCCGCTTTAATATATTAGTACGCTTATAACCCGTGCGAAGCACGGGTTTCCTTTGATAGCTAATAAAATTTATTTAACATTATAATTATGTTTTTATATAATCCTTATTTTTAATAATTTTTTAATTTTAATTTAATATAAATTTATATAATGAAATGCATGGTTTAAAATTTATTTTGTAAAATTCTAAATTAAAAATGTCGTTGACGGGTTCGAACTTTGAATTTTTAGTAAATTAATTTAATCATATAATATATCTTATTATTAGATCTAACGATTGTTATTTATTAATAAAAATAATGATTTGTATATATGGTGAGATATTTTTGGGTGTATATTAGTGATCGCAAGATTAATTTTAAATTAAAAAGTACTCCATGTTTTAATTACAAGAATTACTACTAAAAATAATTACGGAAAGATATGGTGTGATATTTTGGATATGTATTAATTATTGTAATATTAGTTTTTGTTAGGTCCAATATGTTTGTAGAAGGGGGGTTGAATACAAACAGTACTGTTTTATCGAAATTTGTCCGGATAATTTAATTTATATTTTGACAAATTTGAGCGGAATTAAATGAAACAAAATTCAAGTTGAATATAAAATTATATTAACTTGAGGGGTTTGTTACAAATACAGTACAGAATTTATATCTAGTTAATAAAAACAAATTAGAAAATTCGACATGATTTTTTCTAGATTTGTTAATAAAAATCAAGATATAGATTAGGAGTAAAAACTCGCTAATAGTACAAGAGTATCAAGTAAATTAGTTCTATCGGATCAGATATTAAAAAAAAGATGAACTTGATTTTCTATATATTTTTCTGCTTCTTTTGTTGTGTTCTTGATGAGAAAGAAGAGAGAAATCTGTTCTTGAATGAAATATTTTGATCTGTATTTCCTTTCTTCTTGCTTCTGTCGATATGTCTTGATATATATCAATTACTGCCTCTTTGTCTTCAATTATAACTGTCAAGACAATCGGCAATACAATTTATTCTTCCAAGACAACCAATTTTGTACTTCCAAGACAATAGGCAATACAATCGTCAAGACAATCAGGTTCTTCCAAGACAATCGACAAGACAATCAAATTCAGAGATCTTTGTCTTGCTTTATCAAAGATTATCATTCTGTCTGAAGCTTTTTCTTTTTGATCATTATCAAGACAATCAAATTGAACTGCCAAGACAATCGTCAAGACAATCAAATCAGATTTTTATTCTACTTTTCAAAAGCTTTTCAGACATTATCATTATCAAGACAATCGGCAAGACAATCAGAAATTGTCTTGCTTTATTGATTTCTTCTTCAATACAATCGGCAAGACAATCTCCTATTGTCTTGCTGTTCTGATTTAAACCTTCAAGACAATCGGCAAGACAATATCAGGGATTGTCTTGCTAGTTCATTTTTCAGAATTAAATTAAAATTGATTAATAAATAATCATTTTAATTTATTCTTACTTAAATAATTAATCTGATTTAATTAATCTAATAATTAATTTAATTAAAGAATTAATTCAATATGAATTAATTAATTAATTAAATTGACTACTTGATTTAAATTAATTAAACAAGAATAATTATATATCCTTGGATTGTCTTAATTCTTTTCTGAATCACTGAAAGTAATAAAGGAATACCACTTAATATTTTGTTGACGTTCCATGTACTGTCTGGTTCATGAACGACTAACCTCAATGACTGTCCTTTAATTTTCACATTAAAAACGTGATTCATTTTTCTTCTCATCTCTTTCTCCTTCTTGTACTTCACTGTATACTGTCTGAACCTGTCACTGTAGAAATCTCTGTCTTACAAATAAATCCACTTCTTTGATGCTATACTGAGGCTTGATCAGCAATCTGAACTTCTTCCAGTGTAAAACATCAAAACTATAGATTGACTTTAGGGTTTTTCTTCTGACAGATAGTACCTCCTGAGATTCCTGTGACAGTTAAAGTTATTTATTTATTGCAAACTAAGCTTAAGTTGAGTTGAGTCCTCGAACTACAAATAGGCTGTGTCATATGCCTTTCAATCTCCCCCTATTTGTTTGTTAGACGATAACAAGCAAATACCTAGAGGATTACTCAACTAACTCAACTTAACTTAGTAAAAGATAAAACTTTAAACACAAAGTAAATAAAAGAAAAGTTCTGGTTTATATTTAACATTGTCCAGATTCAAACATAAAAGATAAATACAAGATAGATGATCCTCTAGACTGATCATATAATACAATTTTCTATCTTAACCTATCTAAGCTCTAAAGATATCACATGTAGAGTTGATCTTCACTTTGAAGTTTCTTCATCCCTTATCTCTCCAGGTTCAACTTCATCTTCTTGTTCTAGAAATCTTCTGATATTCTCTGTGTCAAATCGTTCTTGATCATCCAAGGTTTTGATCAAATCCTTGTCAAGTACACGTTCATAATCTGACACAAGACCTTTAGGTTTCTTAGGCAAGATTCCAAGATTACCCCATAGCCGATTCCGAAGAATGTAATATTTCTTTTCAAAGCCAGTTAAAGCATATGATCGAATAATGTCAGCAACAAAGATACTTTCTTTATCTTCGAATCCTGTAGTCCTCAGCATATGTTCTAACCAGACCAGATGAGATGCAGTGTATAATTTCATCGACTTAGAATCAAGGAAACAAGAGTGTAGTGTATTACCCTTGAGAAACTTAACATGATGTGGAGTTTGAATAACTTGTGGACTATTCCTTTGAGCAAACTCCAAAAGTCTTTCATGAAGTAAAATATTCAGTTCAGAAAACCTTTTTACCTTTATGGACATAATCCACAGTTCAATCAAGCTTCTCTGTTGAAAGATTTGAAGTGACACATAGAGAGAACCCACTGTACGAGAGTCAATCTGAATTATCAGTTGATCTGCACATCTGTCAAATCCAGCTACTATCCTTGAGATTTCCAGCATCAGTGCATCCATATATTGCAAGTAATCTGGATTGGTCTCTTGAAACTGTTGAAGTAGTTGGAGTAAACGTTCATCATCATTAGCAGTGTTCTGAATAGAATCAAAAATTTCTCTTGCTCGATCCCACTTTGGACCAATCTTCAACTGAATATCTCTTTTCCTTTCCTGTACACTGATTGCATGTAGCTTTTGTTTCTCTGTATCTTCAGCTTGCTTCAGCTTCAATCTTTCATTCACTACCTGTCTGGTCTTCTCAAGCTTAGCTTGCCTCATCTGACGATCAGCTTTCTCCTCTTGCAGTTCCTTTTCAAACACAGGATCATCTTGCCAGTTTGAAAGATCTTCTTCGATATCATTTAATTGTTGTACTTCAAACTTACTATTCTTGAGATCGAAATCAAACTCGAATACATCCTGATCATGAGCAGCTTTTTCTTTTCCCTTGGTAGACTTCTCAGACTTCTCCTTATGCCTCCCTTGACCTCCTGACTTACTTCCTCCTGCTTCTCCAGACATACCTGCTCCTCCATCTCCAGACTTCTCCCCCTTAGTTGAGGAATCCTCTACAGACTTTCGTTGACTGTCAAGCTCCCTATTTGCATCATTATCCCCCCCGTTATCATCATCATAGTCTTCAAAATATGCTCTTTGTTCTGGTGTGATATTATGAGTAGGTTTAACAATGTTATATAGATGATCAAGTCCTTCAAACATGTAATCATACTTTTCTTCAAGCTTCGCAAAAGTTGTAGAATATGATTGGGCAGATTCATGCATTTCCACTTGAAGTTCATCCACCCTATTAGAGAGTCTGTCAATAGCATTTAGAATGTCTGTTCTTTTTGTAGATGCCTGAGAGTTGGATTGTATCAATGTATTGATTGCTGGAGTGAGTGTAGTCTTTATGTTGTGGACATTGTCACGAATAATCATGAGCTCATTGTTGACAGAGGTGGAAGAAGAAGACCGTTCATCCACTTGTGCTTTCAAAACTTGTTTTTCAGCCTCAGTTTCCATTAATTTCTTTTGCAGTTCTTTGATTTGAGCCATGAGAGACAAAGTGTTTGTGTCAGTGTGTGCGCTCACCTGATGTTCATTGAAGGATATGTCACTCTCCTTTCGTGCATGTGTTTCACTCATATTTAAGGTGGTCCTCACATCACTCAACACTAGCTCCTTTCCTCGAGCTGTTCCTGCATAAGAAATCACCCTAGCCTCTTCTGGAGAGGTCAGTGGTGGTGCAATGGGAGTTCGCAATTCCCAATCCTCAGTCATCTCTATCAATTCATTTGGATTTGATAACTGAATTTCTTCAGTGATAGGATGACCAAGTTGCCTTTCACTTTCACCAGATAAATCTGCGAGTGAATAATCCCTTGAGGGAGCCAGGAATGTTCCTCCTGGGAGGGGAGATGATGACTCTATTATAACTGGCAGAGAGTCAAGATTTCCCTCTGAAGCCTGTGAAGGCTCTTCTACCGTAACACTGGTAGGCACTGTAACAATCCTATCGTGCACTCCTTGCTCAGTGTCCTTAACAACATCAGATTCTACGTTAATATTTTCCCCCATTGTGAGTAATAGAGGTGTGCTTGACTCTGTACAAGGTGCCACGGCCCTTTGGCGAATTTCAATAATTGCATCCTGTTGAGAGGATGAAATTAGTAACAGTTCATCGGCCATTTCAATGTCCAAGTCCTGTTGGGAGGAAATGGATGGGCTAACAGATGCCTCAAGTAGTAGGTTTCTTCTCTTCTTTGGTGGAGGCAGAGCTGTGGGATCACTCACATTATCACTTCTTCTATCAGCTCTTTTTGTCAACAACTTGCTTCTGGCTTTAGGTTTAGAGATTTGGTTAGACACAGTGTTTGGCTCTAAGACCTGGGATAGAGGCTGTGGTTCTACAACCTCTTGGTCTGACCTATCAGCCACTTGGGCTCCAGAAATAGTTTGAGAGATAGAAGGCAATACCTGCTCCATTGATGCAGTAGCTGTACCTGAAGGAATAGATTGTTCCATTTGATGTTGATGTTCAGGGACAGGTACATTTTGAGGTTCAGGTTCAGGTGCATTCAAAAGTCGAGGAATGACAGGTAGATTTAAGAAGTTAGACAAATATGGTGTAATATACACTGGCACATTTATCAATTTTCTATGTGTATCAAGGCTAGTGAATATTTTCTTGGTTTGCCTGCCTTATACCATAGGGTTGTCATTCCTAAAAACTGTTTGTTGACCAACAGGAACAAGATGATTAAATAACAAAGTTAAAAATCTAGGATAATAACATAGAACTTTCTTACCCTCATCAAAATCCCTTCTGGCCTTAACAATCCTGTTAATAATAGTATTCCAAAGTAGGTTACCAATATTGATTCTACGGTTGTTAGCAACAGCATAACCAATAGTTTGTAACATAGAGGTGAGTAAGTGAAAATTACCTCTGGCTGAATTAGCAAATACCTTGGAGATCGTGTCGAAGAATGCATCCCATTGTTGAACCAGATTTCTTTTGCTCAGGTTGTTCATATCAATTACTCCATGATAATTAATATCAATGAAGAATTGATAGAGTTGTTCACTGGTTGGAAATGGATCAAAATTATCCGCCGGAAGGCCCAATACATTAGTAAGGGTTGATTCTGTCACAACGTGGTGTGTACCATCAAAATCAAAGGAAAATGAGGTCAAGTCTTCAGACACCACAGCTTCTGTGCAAATCAATCTCAGTGGTCCTATCTTAATTGGGGCTTCAATCGAAATGGCAGTTCGGATAATTGAATCGTCATTCAAAAATCGTATCCAAGGCCTAAATCGATCGTAGGGACAATCGTTCGGATTAAAATAGGCAACCAAATTATGTTTCATTATCTCAAAATTATCAGCCATTTTTAAACACAAAAACACACTTTAATTTAAGGAAATTAAAACAATTCGAAATTTTCAGAATTAATAATTAATTAAAATTAATTAAAAATTTGAATTAATTCAAAGTTGTCAGAAAAATCCCAAAAATTTATATGATGTTCTCCTGATCACTGGGAGTCTCAATCTATTTTTAGAATTCAAAGAAAAAATCTAGAACTCTTAAAACAGTCAAAACCCGATTCAAATTTTCAAAAATTGATTTTCAAAAACTTTAACAAAATTCGAAACTGATCGGTTCAAAAGAAAGGAAATTGGACGATCTATTCGAATCTGTTCTTGGTTTTCAGTTTTGTTGAAGAAATTTTAGCAGCGATTCAGTTCAAGAACCGTGTGTAATGTATGTATATGTAGAGTGCTCTGTGTGAAAACACGAGAGAATGTCTTGGATGTTGTGTTGTGTTCGTTTTTTTTTAAGTATCAAAACAACACTACAAGACAATCGGCTGATTGTCTTGCCGATTGTCTTGGTAGTATAAATACTATCAAGACAATCGTTTACTATTCTGAAAAATAAAAGAAAACGATTTTTTTTAATTTTTATTAAAATACAAACTAACATTACAAGACAATCAGTTGATTGTCTTGTCGATTATCTTGGTAGTATAAATACTATCAAGACAATCATATATTTAACTGATTAAAAACAAATTAACACACATATTTTTTATTTATTATTATTATTATTATTATTATTATTATTATTTTATTTTATTTTATTAAAAAAAACACTCCAAGACAATCAAGTGATTGTCTTGCCGATTGTCTTGGTAGTTCAAAACTATCAAGACAATCGTTTGTTTTGAGTAAAACAAAATAAAAAACAGAACAAAAATCTGAAAAATATTTTATTACTTAGCAAAATAACCTACCAAGACAATCTGTGGATTGTATTGGCGATTGTCTTGATACTATAAATACAGACAAGACAATCTATTAACCTGCTAATATTATGCTAATAAAATACAAATAAATGTTCATAATTAATCCAATTAAAATACACTCTAATATATTATTAAAAATACTATAAAGAAATATTTTACAAAAACATGGATTAATCTTTTTACGAGAACAAATATACATAACAAAAGGACAAACATTACAAAACATTTAATAAAATAATTATTAAAATAGAAATAAATATCTACACATATTCTAAAAGTACATAAATATGAAGTATTAAATAATATGAATAAACAGAGTGAAAAATAACTAAACAAGCAAGAAAATCAGTTGGTAAAATAATTATACAAGTGATTTCAAACAACAAATATTCACATAATAATCACTTGCAAAATTATTAAAGATCAAATTTCAGATATTAACAATATTAATTACTAGGACTGTTTAACATACCCAATTCACTAACAATTCTAGTGAATGAGGATTCATTAAGCGACTTAGTAAAAATATCTGCAGTTTGATCTCCAGAGCCTACAAATAGTAGTTCCACTGTACCATTCATTACATGATCTCTTATAAAATGATACCATATGTCAATGTGCTTTGTCCTTGAGTGCTGCACAGGGTTGCTGGCGATTGCTATGGCACTTGTATTATCACATAAAATAGGGATATTTTCCAATACAATGCCATAGTCCATTAATTGATTCCTAATCCATAAGATCTGAGCACAACAGTTTCCAGCAGCTATATATTCAGCTTCCACTGTAGAGTTGGAAACTGTTTGCTGTTTCTTATTGAACCAGGATACCAGTCTTCCACCTAGGTATTGACAACTCCCAGATGTACTTTTCCTGTCTACAACACTTCCTGCATAGTCAGAATCTGTATATCCAATTAAAGTAAAACCAGTTTCATTAGGGTACCAGATGCCTAAATTAGGCGTACCCTTTAGATATCGTAAGATTCTTTTGACAGCAGTGAGATGGATTTCTTTAGGGTTCGCTTGGAACCTTGCACACAAGCATGTGGCAAACATTATATCTGGTCTACTAGCAGTTAGGTAAAGCAATGAGCCAATCATACCTCTATAGCCTGTGATATCTACCTTGGCAGAACTTTCACATAAACCAATTTTGACAGCTATAGTTGATGGTGTCTTTGCTGATGAGCACTCCTCCATGTGATATTTCTTGAGGAGCTCCTTAATGTACTTGGATTGACAAATAAATATTCCATCTTGTCTCTGACTTATTTGTAATCCAAGAAAGAATTTAAGTTCTCCCATCATGCTCATTTCAAACCTACCCTGCATTAACTTAGAAAACTTCTTGCATAGAGCTCATTAGTAAACCCAAATATAATATCGTCCACATAGACTTGGACTAGTATTATATCATTCTTATGTCTTTTAGTGAAGAGCGTTTTGTCTATGACACCTCTTATAAAACCATTTTCTAATAGAAATTCAGAAAGAGTGTCATACCATTTTCTTGGGGCTTGCTTAAGACCATAGATAGCTTTGTAAAGAAAGTAGACATAGTCCAGATGATCTTGATCTTCAAAACCAGGGGGTTGTTCTACATACACTTCTTCATCTAGCTTACCATTCAGAAAGGCACTCTTGACATCCATTTGATAAACTTTGAATCTTGAATAGGATGCAAATGCCAAGAATATTCTGATGGCCTCAAGTCTTGCCACTGGAGCATAGGTCTCGTCATAATCAATGCCTTCAGCTTGAGAATAACCTTTAGCTACCAGTCTTGCTTTGTTTCTTATCACAGTGCCATCTTCATCTAGTTTGTTTCTGAATACCCATCTTGTGTCCACCACTTTTCTATCTTTAGGTCTGGGTACCAGCTTCCATACTTCTAGTTGTTAAATTGATTGAGTTCATCTTGCATAGCAATCACCCAATCAGGATCAGATAGAGCTTCTTCTACTTTCTTAGGTTCCATGACAGACAGGAACCCGGAATAGTTACATTGATTCTGATAAGCTCTTCTTGTTTTCACACCAACATCTGGATCACCAAGAATCAGCTCATAAGGATGAGCTCTATTCCAAACAGTCTGTCTGGGAAGAATTGATCTTGATGATTCGCCTTGATCTTCAGTATGATGTTGAGTATGACTTGTTGACCCTTCATTATCTCCCCCTGAGTTGTTGACAGTTTGACTTGTTGATGGTTCAAGAGTATCAGTGGTGTCTTGAAAATTATCATTGTTTTCACCAGCATCACCTTGATCAGTACCACCAATATTTGGATTATTATTATCAGCAACAACGTCAGGTTGATTGTCATCATCTGAATCTGAGTCTGACATGTCATCAAACTTAAGCTTTTCAGATGGATCTTCATTTTGGATACTTGGGAGTTTTGTGTCATCAAATGTAACATTGACACTTTCCATAGTTTTCTGTTGATCAATAAGATACACCTTGTAGGCTCTTCTAGTATAACCAATAAATATTGCTTCATGTGCTTTTTCTTCAAATTTACCACCTTGATCTTCTCCTTCTTTCAACACAAAGCATTTTGTCCCAAATACATGGAAGTACTTGAGAGTTGGTTTCTTGTCATGTAGAGCTTCATATGGTGTCTTCATTAAGTCTTTATTGATAAGTGTTCGATTCTGGGTATAGCATGCAGTGCTGACAGCTTCAGCCCAAAAGCTCAATGGAAGCCTTGATTCACTTAGCATAGTACGTGCAGCTTCAATCAAGGTTCTATTCTTTCTTTCAACTACCCCATTTTGCTGAGGAGTTCTGGGAGCCGAGTACTGTCTAGTTATACCCTTTTCAGTGCAAAAGTCATTCAGAACTGCATTCTTGAATTCAGTTCCGTTGTCTGACCTTATAGCTCTTACTGGACGATTAGAGTCCAGCTCAATTAACTTAATGTGATCAACTACCAGTTGTGGAGTTTCATCTTTTGAGTTCAGAAATAGTACCCATGTGAATTTTGAGAAATCATCAACAATCACTAGAGTATATCTTTTTCTTGACATGGACATTACACTAACTGGACCAAACAAATCCATATGGAGAAGTTGTAATGGTTCAGTTATTGATGATGTGTTAATGCTCCTGTGAGTTGCCCTTTTTAACTTTCCTTTTTGACAAGCATCACATAGACCTTCCTGAGTAAATTCAATCGAAGGTAAACCTCTCACCAATTCTCTTTTAACTAGAGAATTCATTGTTTTGAAGTTTAGGTGAGAAAGTTTCTTGTGCCATAACCAACTTTCATCAGTGGATGCCTTTGAATAAAAACATCTAATTTCTTCTGTGCTTCCAGAGTTCATATTGGCTATGTACAAGTTTCCTTTTCTTACTCCAGTCAACTGCGACCTTTCATTTCTCTTGTGTGATATTAGACAATTCTTCTTGTTGAAATGAACTTCATAACCTTTGTCACAGAATTGACTAATACTGAGCAAATTGTGCTCAAGGCCGTTCACAAAAGAGACATCTTCAACGATAACATTTCCAGCTTCTAATATGCCATATCCATCAGTTTTACCTTTGCTGTTATCTCCAAAGGTAACGACTGGGCCGGCCTTCTCCACCACATTTGTCAGCAGGGCTCTATCTCCGGTCATATGCCTTGAACATCCAATGTCCAGAATCCACATGACTCGTTCAACCTGTTTCAAACCCTGCAATGACAAATTGGTTAGACTTTCTTCGGAACCCAAATTTGATTGGGTCCGGAGTACTTAAAGAATTGGCCTTTATCAGGTAAAGCAACACTTTTTATTTTTACAACATTTTCTTCAGGTACTGGACATTTAACCCTGTAAACAGCTTTAACTTGATTTGGTTTCAGCTTGGGTAACCATGTCTTCACCATATCCTGAGAAGGACTTGGAGTCCTAGTCTTAGAATTAGGTGGTGTTACAGTCCTGGATCTAACATGTTTATTTCTGCTCATATGCTGTCTAGGAACATTCTTATCAACACATGCATGATTACCGTTAAAGTAAGCAGACATTATATTAAAAGCACAAGACATGCAATTAACAGCATTGCATTTCTTATGAGCAGTATCAATAACAGGAATAACATTCATGGTAGATATGTTGTTGCATTTATTCATGTTGTTACTTCTACTACTAGTTTTCAAGGAACTAGTAGACTCACCATCTCTTTCTGTTTTCTTAAACACAGACTTTCTATCTTCATCATTTTTAACAACTTGATTACTTTCTAAGACTACGCCATTAGCTAAATCCTCAATGCGCATATCTTCCTTAATGATTAAAGATGTTGTATCCAAAGGTTCTGCTATGGATGTCTTAAAGAGTGGGTTACTAACACCTTTAAGCACTATTGGTATACCCCTTTCTACAGCACTGACACGATTAGGGGTAATAATGCTTTTTCGTCCAATAGCTTCATTATAATCAAACCCAATTCCTACGGTTTGATTAATAGATTGTTGGTTAAACAACTCTTTAGCCACTTTACATGAATTAGAAGTAGCACTAACCCTTATCTCTAGCTCAGCTATTGTTTCACGTTGTTGAACCACCATCAACGCTAGAGACCTCTCAAGTTCTTTTAGAATTCTTATTTCTGATTTTTGTTTATCATGGCAATTTTGTACATCGTGTAATTCTGATAATTGATTACTAAGATCTGTATTTAACAAATTGATCCTTTCAATCTCTCTATTAGCATTACCTAGTGTATCACTAAGTTGATAAATATATTGACTTTCAGTACATGATACCTCAGATGAAGTACCACTGGAGTTATCAGATTTTGCCATCAGGGCAAGATTGCCATACTCTTCATCTTCAGAGTCTGTATCATCCCAACTCTTTCCAGCAGCCACATAGGCTTTACCTGTCTTCTTCTTCTCAGATCCAAAGTCTTTTCTTTGGTTTTGTTTTGGCTTCTGACATTCAGTAGCGAAATGTCCAAGTTCATTACAGTTGTAGCATCTAATTTTACTTCTTTCAACTGTTCCAGTTTTGTAACCTCCTCTGTTACTTGAGGATGAAGAACCTCCTCTCTGGAACCTGTTATAGTTAGATTTGTACCTGAACTTGGGATTCTTCCTGAATTTGAAGTTACTAAATTTCCTTACCAACAAAGCCATGGACTCATCTTCCAACTGATCTAGCTCTTCTAACGAATAGAAGTCTCCTTCATCTGGACTAACATTCGTTTGACCAACTTCAACTTCAAGCTTGCCACTGTCAACACTACAAGGTTGAATAACCTTATCTTCCACTTCCTGTTTGTTCTCAACAATAAGAGCCGTAGAAGTATTAGCAACTCTTCCTTTTCCATAAATCTCCTTTTGTTGAGATTGTTCCAGTTCATAGGTTTTTAAAACACCAAAGAGTCTTTCTACAGTAATTTCACTTAGATTCCTTGACTCTCTGATAGCTGTAATCCTATGTTCTAGATGAACAGGCATTGACAATAGAAATTTTCTGTTGATCTCTTTCTGAGTGTAGTACTTGCCATGCATCTGTAAATTGTTGACAAGTTTGTTATATCTTTCAAACACATCTTGAATACTTTCATTGTATGCTGATCGAAAGTGTTCATACTCAGATGTCAAAATTTCTAGTCGATTCTCCCTAACTTCCTCTATTCCTTCATTCACAGTTTCAATGGTTTCCCACATGTGCTTTGCTGTCTTGCAGTTAATCACATGACTGTACATCACAGAGTCTAGAGAATCTATTAAGATCAGTCTTAAATTAATGTCAAGTCCAGCTTCATCTCTTTCAACAAGAGTGAATTCAGAAGAATCTTTGTGTACAAACTTTGCAGGGGCAATAACTTTTCCATCAGTAACAACTTCAAGAATTAATCCAAAAGGTATTATTGGTCCTTCTGATAAGACTTTCATGTATTTAGGATTTGCAACCTCGAGGAACATTAACATTTTATTCTTCCACATATCATAACTGTTTTTGTCATATATGAGAATTTTCACAGTTCCAACTATAGAAGACATGATGAATTTTTTAAGAGAGTTAAAAAATTCGGGGATGATTTTTAATCGAGTAAAATGGAATCTTTGATTTGTGTATCAACCAACCGGCTCGGATACCAATTGTTAGGTCCAATATGTTTGTAGAAGGGGGGGTTGAATACAAACAGTACTGTTTTATCGAAATTTGTCCGGATAATTTAATTTATATTTTGACAAATTTGAGCGGAATTAAATGAAACAAAATTCAAGTTGAATATAAAATTATATTAACTTGAGGGGTTTGTTACAAATACAGTACAGAATTTATATCTAGTTAATAAAAACAAATTAGAAAATTCGACATGAATTTTTCTAGATTTGTTAATAAAAATCAAGATATAGATTAGGAGTAAAAACTCGCTAATAGTACAAGAGTATCAAGTAAATCAGTTCTATCGGATCAGATATTAAAAATAAGATGAACTTGATTTTCTATATATTTTTCTGCTTCTTTTGTTGTGTTCTTGATGAGAAAGAAGAGAGAAATCTGTTCTTGAATGAAATATTTTGATCTGTATTTCCTTTCTTCTTGCTTCTGTCGATATGTCTTGATATATATCAATTACTGCCTCTTTGTCTTCAATTATAACTGTCAAGACAATCGGCAATACAATTTATTCTTCCAAGACAACCAATTTTGTACTTCCAAGACAATAGGCAATACAATCGTCAAGACAATCAGGTTCTTCCAAGACAATCAAATTCAGAGATCTTTGTCTTGCTTTATCAAAGATTATCATTCTGTCTGAAGCTTTTTCTTTTTGATCATTATCAAGACAATCAAATTGAACTGCCAAGACAATCGTCAAGACAATCAAATCTGATTTTTATTCTACTTTTCAAAAGTTTTTCAGACATTATCATTATCAAGACAATCAGAAATTGTCTTGCTTTATTGATTTCTTCTTCAATACAATCGGCTGTCTTGCTGTTCTGATTTAAACCTTCAAGACAATCGACAAGACAATCAGGGATTGTCTTGCTAGTTCATTTTTCAGAATTAAATTAAAATTGATTAATAAATAATCATTTTAATTTATTCTTACTTAAATAATTAATCTAATAATTAATTTAATTAAAGAATTAATTCAATATGAATTAATTAATTAATTAAATTGACTACTTGATTTAAATTAATTAAACAAGAATAATTATATATCCTTGGATTGTCTTAATTCTTTTCTGAATCACTGAAAGTAATAAAGGAATACCACTGAATATTTTGTTGACGTTCCATGTACTGTCTGGTTCATGAACAACTAACCTCAATGACTGTCCTTTAATTTTCACATTAAAAACGTGATTCATTTTTCTTCTCATCTCTTTCTCCTTCTTGTACTTCACTGTATACTGTCTGAACCTGTCACTGTAGAAATCTCTGTCTTACAAATAAATCCACTTCTTTGATGCTATACCGAGGCTTGATCAGCAATCTGAACTTCTTCCAGTGTAAAACATCAAAACTATAGATAGACTTTAGGGTTTTTCTTCTGACAGATAGTACCTCCTGAGATTCCTGTGACAGTTAAAGTTATTTACTTATTACAAACTAAGCTTAAGTTGAGTTGAGTCCTCGAACTACAAATAGGCTGTGTCATATGCCTTTCAGTTTTAAATTAAATGGTAAAGTGTTTTAATTAGAAGTAAAATCTTTAGAAAAAATGAATAATTGAGTTGTTGGAGCAGAAAAAAGAGTCCAAGTAGAAGTGGATGAAGGAATTTTAATTAGAATATAACTACGTTAACATTAGTAATTAGTTTTTTGAGTTGTTTTTGTAATTTAATTATTTATTTTAATAATTAGGATAACCAAACCGAAAACCAAAACTTAGGATAACCAAACCGAAAACCAAAACTTCAATGTTTCGGTTTTAATATAATAGTACTAGCTTATAACCCGTGCGAAGCACGGGTTTCTTTTGATAGGTTATAAAATTTATTTAACATTATAATTATGTTTTTATATAATCCTTATTTTTAATAATTTTTTAATTTTAATTTAATATAAATTTATATAATGAAATGCATGGTTTAAAATTTATTTTGTAAAATTCTAAATTAAAAATGTCGTTGACGGGTTCGAACTTTGAATTTTTAGTAAATTAATTTAATCATATAATATATCTTATTATTAGATCTAACGATTGTTATTTATTAATAAAAATAATGATTTGTATATATTGTGAGATATTTTTGGGTGTATATTAGTGATCTCAAGATTAATTTTAAATTAAAAAGTACTCCATGTTTTAATTACAAAAATTACTATTAAAAATAATTGGTGTAATATTTTGGATATATATTAGTTATTGTAATATAAGTTTTAAATTAAATGGTAAAGTGTTTTAATTAGAAGTAAAATCTTTAGAAAAAATGAATAATTGAGTTGTTGGAGCAGAAAAAAGAGTCCAAGTAGAAGTGGATAAAGGAATTTTAATCAGAATATAACTACGTTAACATTAGTAATTAGCTTTTTGAGTTGTTTTTGTAATTTACTTATTTATTTTAATAATTAGGATAACCAAACCGAAAACCAAAACTTAGGATAACCAAACCGAAAACCAAAACTTTCAATGTTTCGGCTTTAATATAATAGTACTAGCTTATAACCCGTGCGAAGCACGGGTTTCTTTTGATAGGCTATAAAATTTATTTAACATTATAATTATGTTTTTATATAATCCTTATTTTTAATAATTTTTTAATTCTAATTTAATATAAATTTATATAATGATATGCATGGTTTGAAATTTATTTTGTAAAATTCTAAATTAAAAATGTCGTTGACGGGTTCTAACTTTGAATTTTTAGTAAATTAATTTAATCATATATTATATCTTATTATTAGATCTAACGATTCTTATTTATTACTAAAAATAATGATTTGAATATATGGTGAGATATTTTTGGGTATATATTAGTTATCGCAAGATTAATTTTAAATTAAAAAGTAACTTGTTTTAATTACAAAAATTACTACTAAAATAATTACGGAAATATATGGTGTGATATTTTGGATATATATTAATTATTTTAATATTAGTTTTAAATTAAATGGTAAAGTGTTTCAATTAGAAGTAAAATCTTTAGAAAAAATGGGTAATTGAGTTGTCGGAGCTGAAAAAAGAGTCCAAGTAGAAGCTCAATATGGATAAAGGAATTTTAATCTGAATATAATTACGTTAACCTTAGTAATTAGCTTTTTAAGTTATTTTTATAATTTAATCATCTGTGCGCAGTGTCCGTGAAGGCAACGGAGGTTTTAAGTTTAGCTGTATTAGTAATAGTGTAAATATAAAATACTATTGTGTCTTTTGGACTATAGCCAATAACGGATTAAAATTGATTTATTTTATATTTAAAATTAATTAAAAATTAAATTAACCAAACCGAAAACCAAAATAAATGGGATAACCAAACCGAAAACTAAAACTTTCAATGTTTCGGCTTTAATATAATAGTATATATATATATATATATATATATATATATATATATATATATTAATTATAATAACTTAGTCCCATTTGACATTTCCATGGACTAAAGTAGGGCTGCTCACGGATGGCCCAAACCGAATAACCCAACCCAACCCGATCCTAATTTGGGCCGAACTAACGGGACCGTCCAAAACCGAAGCCCAATTGGATTTATTTTGTGTTGGGCGGGATATAGTGGATTGGGTTAGGATTTAACTATTTAAAATCCTAAACCAACCCGACCCAATTAAATATTAATAGTCTACTATACCATTACACACCTGCCAACCCAGCCCAATTTGAATACACCTAAATAAAAAAACCCTAATTACACAAATACTACTGACTTCGTGCGCAGTGCAGTCGGTCTTGAGTTAATTTAATTACACAAATACTACTGACTTCGTGCGCAGTGCAGTGCAGTGACTTCTCTCTTTCAATTTCAGCCTTCACGTGTTGTTCATACCATGTTTCGCCGCATCACGGAATCTGTTCGCCGGCGATATGCCAGGGCAGAAGAGTTCTGGGGAAAGGATGAAACCAAACGAGCTATGATGGTATTCCTCTCTCTCTTCCACTCTCTATCTGTCACTCAGTCTCCATCACACACTCACTTCTCCGTTTCTCTCTCTCAACTCTCTCTCTCTCTGTATTTCGAGTTGTAGGTTACAAAAAAATGGTCAACATCCATTGCTACGCAAGGTTTGGCAGCCTTTTCTGTTTTCTACTTTTTCGAACAGAAAAAACAAGGAAAAGACCGCAAGGAGGAGGTGACCGAAATGAGCAATAATTTTGGGAATGCACGGGAAGGAATTAGACGCTTGAAGACATCGACGAAGGAGATCGTCGATGAAACCTTCGAGGAAGCTGAAAAGGCGTTTCAAAAGGCGGTTGATGATGCCTTGAAGGATTTCCCGAAAAGTGGCTGATGGGGGTTTGGGGGTTATTTGTTTTCTGGGTAGGTTTTTAGGTGATACCCCTGTTGGACTTTAGTAAAATATTTGTTATGAATTTCGTTGTAGACACTATATTCTCGATTATGGTTTTGTTATGTTATTGATGTATGAATTATGCTTGTCAGTGATGGTTTAGCCAAGACACTATATTCTCGATTGGTAACACACTCTCGTAATTATTCACTAGTCACTAAATATTCTGCATTGCACTCAATAAAATTAGATTTTAAGCTCTTACTAGTACAGTCATAGCATAACTCATCTTCTCATTGTTTTCTCTCTCAAACTTTTCCTGTACTTTATAATCTCATACTTTCTGTTTTATCTTGTTTTATCATGAAACATTTTCCACTAAGCTCTGTTCCACTTTTAAGAACAAGCGCTTTGTCAAGCCAAAATTGTCTGGCACGGATTTCTCAATTGTGTATTACGCTGGAGAGGTATGTTTTGTTGCCAAAACATTCTATATATCAGCTCTATAAGAATCTATCTAGCTTCATTAATATTTTTACGCTCTTTAAGAATCTATTTAGCTTCATCAATATTTTTGTTCAGGTACAATACCAGTTGGAGCAGTTTCTGGACAAAAATACAGATTATGTGGTTCCTGAACATCAAGATGTGAGTGCCTCCAAATGTTCTTTTGTAGAAGGGCTTTTCCCTCCAGTACCTAAAGAGAACAGTAAATCTTCCAATAAGTTTGCCAAATTTTCTTCAATTGGTTCACGTTTTAAGGTATATATTACATCAAGGATTGTGCTAAAACAGTTTGGTAACTTTAAACTGGTATAACTAATGTGTTAGCTATACTTTTTACCTACATATCAATCTTTAAAAAAGAATACACACTGCATTCAGGAATTCAAAAAAAAAAAAACAAGCATACCAGATTTTTAGCTCATGTCTTTATTATTTAACTTTACTGCTACAACTGCATCAATTGATGGAGACATTAAATGCTACAGAGCCTCACTACATTAGATGTGTAAAGCCAAATAATCTTCTTAAACCTGGTGCATTTGAAAATGCATATATCATGCAGCAATTGCGCTGTGGCGTAAGTAAATTTTAGCTACCAGTTCTAGTTTGCTATGCTCTGTGTGTGTGTGTGTGTGTTGTATTGCTAACTGCTGTCCTTTTAGGGTGTTTTAGAGGCAATAAGAATAAGTTGTGCCGGATATCCTACTCGTCGTCCTTTCTTTGAATTCATAAACAGATTTGGGATTCTTGCGGCTGAGTTTTTGGAAGGAAAGTAAGTGGATCAACCTAATTTGCAGTTGAAGGTCAAATGTTTGCACATATTTTATCTTTAACCTAGTGGTCGAACCAATATTTGATTTTGATCATTCTGAAGTTTTCTGGAACTAATGTATTTGTTGCAGTTATGATGAAAAGGTTGCATGCAGAAACATCCTAGAGAAGAATGAGCTCAAAGGCTTCCAGGTAATAACATTAGTTTATTCCTTCCCATATATAGGTTGTCATCCAGGCACTGAAAAAAACTTACACTCGTCACTAATGCTAATATAAGACACAAGAAATGCAGTAGCAACATTATTAAATTAGGTAGATTGCATGACTGTAACACAGTTAGCTTATATACAAATAGATTGGTTTTGGGAAGGGACTAATCATTAGTAAGTGAAAATTAACAAGTAAACTATAAATAGCCACATTTTTTAAATTTACTGAACATAAAATGGCTTTACAGATAGGTAAAACAAAGATATTTCTAAGAGCTGGTCAGATGGCTGAGTTAGATGCCCGATGAGCAGAGGTACTTAGTGATGCAGAAAACAAAATACAAAGGAGATCAGGAACACATATTGCTGGGAAACATTTTTTTAGCTTTGCGAGATGCTACCATTTGCTTACAGTCATTTTGTAGAGGTGATACTTCTGAACTGTTTTACTGCTACATGTTAGATTTTTTTAAATTATAACTTCAGTAATACCAAGTATCAGCATATTATAAGGTATTTTATTGTGTATGCAAGTCCTATATATTGGTACTCGGAACATCTTATTGTTTTCCACCCGATGTTAGGTAAATTGGCTGGTAACCAATTTGAGGGGATGAAATTAAGGGCAGCTTCCACAAAAGTTCAGAAAACTATTCGTAAATATCAAAAGTGAAAAGCTTTTACCAAACTCCGGGTCTCAGTGCTTGTTCTGCAAACAGGTGTACGTGCAATGGATGCTCGTAAAAAATTTAAATGCAAGAAGCAGGCTATTGCTGCAACTATGATTCAGGTTCAAGGATTCATGCAGTTGTGCAGTCTAAATATATATATATATATATATATATATATATATATATATATATATATACTTGTACTAATGAAAATTAAGTTCTAAGATCTGAAACAAGTAATTTGGCTACTTAGGCTCGGTGGCGTTGTCATAAAGCTTACTCGCGTTATAAACATCTCAAGAGGGGATTAATAATTACCCAAGTCAGATGGAGGTGGCTACTTGCCAAAAGAGAGCTACAAAAGCTTAAAATGGTAGAGCATGTTAACTCTTCTGCATTCATGAAATAGGAACACATTCAAGATATAGCGTATAACCTTACCAAAGTACAACTGACATTGTTTGTTGCATTCTTTAACAGTGTAACTGTTTAGAGCTACTGTTGATTGAAGATACTTTCAGTATAATAGTTTTGCATGGTCTTGAGTCCAAATTGTGTCCAACAGATCGTACCTACAAAGAATATATATATATATAGGCTCAGTTGTCATATGTTTCCCCGATGCTTGGTGTAGCTGCATTTGTGCATGCATATGCTCTATAATTTGATGTGTGATATTTCAATTTAAAGACAATCATAACATATATTATTGAGTCCGTTGTCCAGGAGCATAAGCTTACATATTGCACATCTTGATACCTTAAAACACAATATTGTAACCTCATATAAAACATCCTTATCAATCATGTTTATGGAAGATAATGGATGTGCATCTACTCTGGTACATAATATCTAGATATTTCTTTGTGATATCGTTTTGAAATTTCAAAAATACACTCACATCCATGACTTTCTCTTTGACTATTATGATTTTAACTTAACTATTTGAAGGCTGCAACTTGCAAGAGACACAGGTTTACTAAAAGAGGCAAAGGATAAGCTTGAAAAACAATTGGAGGAACTCACATGGCGTCTTCAGCTGAAAAAACGTTTAAGGGTAAATTATCTGGCATTAAATTAGTTACATGTTGGTACAATCTTATAAAAAAACCATGATTTGACATCAAATATGCTTACAAGTAATTTATTTCATTATGCATACAGTTAGGATCTTAAGTCAATGCGTTGTTCCTGATAGTGGAGAATACAAATACCTTGTTCCAGTCCTAATGCCAAAATGTGATATCATGTATGCCGACAGACTTGGAAGAAGCAAAAACACAAGAAACAGCAAAGTGGCAGAAAACTGTTGAAACTTTGCGACAGAAAGTTGATGAAACAAATGCATTGCTTGTTAAGGAAAAAGAAGCTGCTTGTTAAGAAAGGCAATTGAAGAAGCTCCTCCTGTAATTAAGGAAAAGAAGTTTTTGTTCAAGATACCAAGCAGATTGAATCTTTAACTGCAGAAGTCGATAATTTAAAGGTAACCCTGTATTATTGAAAAATGTAAGATAGTTTATCTTTACAGAAGATTACCGAACACAACTATTATGCTAAACGAGTAGTATAGTTCTTTGTTGATAATGAGGTGGAATTTCAAACATTACTATTATGAAGATACATAAATTTGTTTACCGATAAATCTATTAGCTAGCCAATGTCTTGAGTTCTGCTCGAAGTTTGTATGAAGGTTATGGCTTTCCAACCAGGTGCGAAATATGTTTGTGTGAGTTGTCTCACAAGACCTGCTTAAGTTTTAATGGGATGTGTTCATATAGCTGACTCAACCATATTCGAAGTATTCATATAGCTGAACTTCTGCGAAAACATTTTTGACAAAGGACGTCAATAGAGCAGCTGTTGTATGCGGACATGGAACTGTGAATTAAAATATTAATTGGTATATATTTTATGTTATTATTTAGGAGTAGATTCAAGTTGGAATTACTTGGGGAGTTTGGAGTAAGTACAACTTCTAGTGTTAGGGATTTGGCTCCGTATATTCATGATGATGAGTTGCTCTATCGAGGTGGCTTTCGACTGATTTTTATTCGATGCTGTGCATGGAATTATTTGGGCAATACTACTAGTCCAATGGTTGGCTTGATTATCTACACTGGCTGATTTATTTGTTGACCTAAGCACTGGTTCATTACTAAACCCACTGTGCATAATGCAGTACACAGCTTCAACTTAATTCCAAGAAACAGAAAAGAAAGTTGATCAACTCCAGCAATCACTAAGAGGGTATTGTAGTATTTTAAATGAATTTTTAAACTTCATTTTAATTACATTCGGATCAAGAAGTTCCAGTATACTGGCTTCTCTGTGTTATCTGTTTCCATGCAATCAGGTATCATCCCCTTCCCCTCAACAATAATTATTTCTCTATGAAATGATGACCGACACAAACTTATAATTTGTCAGTCAAAGTTTCTACACTGGAGAAAGCTTAGAAGAGTATATAGCGACTTAACTTGGCACATTGATGTCTCAAGATCAGGATTAAAATTTTACTATGAATCAATTAATA
Source organism: Saposhnikovia divaricata (assembly GCA_036435485.1). Taxonomy (NCBI): domain Eukaryota; kingdom Viridiplantae; phylum Streptophyta; class Magnoliopsida; order Apiales; family Apiaceae; genus Saposhnikovia; species Saposhnikovia divaricata. The sequence goes on from CM071599.1 coordinate 216,020,445, forward strand.
AACTAGTGGGGATGGCAAAATTAATATAAAATATCTCTAAATTGAGCTTAAATTACTTTGGAGGCTAATAAATACTGGAATTGTAATGTAGAAACTTGGGAGCATATGAAAATCGGCTGATGTACAATGTCTGCTGTGCCGGCAACTTGTAACATTGATCCTTCTGGTCCCATTTCCCCAATTTGTATAGCAGATGTACCATAAAACATAGATCAAATGTAATGGACCACCAAAGTGAGCTAAAGTGGAGGGTAAACATGCAACTTAGTTGACTCTTTGGTCATCTAGCTTATGAAAGTAAATTCTGTCTTGACCAATATTCTGGTATCAAGTAACAAATGTTAGGTCTGATGATTACTGATTCATTCATGACCAAAATTATCCCTTTATAACAGCAATCTCTAGAATTCCTGTTTACCCCTGTTTCTAATTTCATATTAATTCTGCATTTTAACATACTCTTATTGTGGTCATTGGTATGCATAACATGATTGCTGGCCAGTGTCCAATTTCCATATTTTCATTTAAAGCATAAAGTTGATATTTTGGCAACATATTTTCGTAAAAAGCTATCCAATGCAAAGCTTGTACTAAGTACCTACATCAAGATTAAGTAACTGTCAGCAGTTGCACTTTTATGTTGTCGGATAAGCTTATTGAAATCATTCTCTGCAACCAGGTTAGAAGAGAAGCTAAAAATCTAGAGTCGGAGAATAAAGTTCTTGGTCAACAGGCTGTTTCCATTGCACCCAACAAGTTCCTCCCTGGACGTTCAAAATCTAATCTTCAGGTATCCTTGGATTAAATTTCGAAATGTCAAAACGTTATGTTTTCAATCTATGGGAGATTTATAATTAGGTGTTTCTGCTCTATATGTTTCTCAGAGGGGTAATGAAAGTGGTCAGATACATATGGATTCAAAGATTCCTTTGGTAACTCCACTTTCATCTCCATCGTCTTTTAGCATATACATAATAGTGTACCGTCCATAACTCTTGATTGTTTCCCACCTCAAAACAAATCAGGATATGCATAGCCCATCGATGATGCAAAGGGAAATGGATGAAAAACCACAAAAGTCACTCAACGAGAAACAACATGAGAATCAGGAGTTGCTTATTGCAAAACCATTGGGGTTTGCAGGGAGTAGACCAGTTGCAGCCTGTTTAATTTACAAGTGCCTGGTGCAGTGGAGATATTTCGAAGTTGAGCGGACTACTATTTTTGACCGGATCATCCAAACAATTGGTCACGCCATTGAGGTACTCAAAATGGTGAATGTTATTGATATTATTTAAGCTCATCATCTTTGATTTAAAAAGTTTAGTTAACTTGCACTTGGACTTGTCGGCTTGAAGACACAGGAAAGCAATGATGTCTTGGCCTACTGGTTGTCCAACGCCTCAACCCTCCTGCTGCTCCTTCAATGTACATTAAAGGCAAGTGGCTCACCTGGATTGTCTCCCTTGCGTCGTCGATCCTCATCGGCTGCTTCAGTATGTCAGCTCTTAGTTCAACTATAATTCACTTGCAACTTGCAAGTTTCCATTGTTCTTTCAGCTCAGGTGTTTATTGATTTTTTATTCACCAGAGTTTTACATTGATTTTTTAAACTATAATCCTGTGCTATGACCCAACCTGCATCTTCACAATTTTACATTGTCAAAGCCAGTTCTCAGTTCCGATGCTACGTTTGTATATCTTCCCAAAACAATCTGATACTCTACCAAACAGGAGCTTTCTTACCTGAAAAGTCAACAAAGGTTATAGTAAAAGAAACATAGAAGTAAAACTAGTCTTGTACAAAGATGATATAAAAACTGCACCAGTATCGGTGGCACTAAATAACTGAATGTAGTGTCTTAGGCATGCACAAAGTGCTAGACAGATATAGATGTACAAATGGGATAGGTAAACTGAAGCATGCCTTTTGATATGGTACTGAGTTGTTTATCCTTCTCAGTGTGAATACTTTGTAAATAAGGTCCAATAAAATCATCCAACTTGACCACCCAGAGTGCCACAGCAGACAATGTTTGAGGCATAGTTGCAAAGCATGCTATGATTTCTTCTATACGAGAAACAGATACATAGGCAGAGTTGCATTGATGCAACCAGTCTTCATTGATAGAAGTAACAAAATCAGCGAGAACCTATTAAACAGAAAAGGATGGGTAAAATAATGCACAGTTTTGAGACAAATTTTACAAGAGATCGCTTGCACGTAAAACTTCATAGTTTCCAATTCCTGAAAGAAATAAGTACAAAAAATGCATCAAAAACCTTTTTACCTGAAAAAACTCTACTAAAGTTGATGTCGGCCTTAGCCTTTTGATCCATATATTATGAGCAGATTTAGTCCAAGTACACACGAAAGCATCTTCAGGCATAACTGACTGTACAAGACATTAGACCAAATATATTACTCCAGCTTATAGATATACCATTTAACTTTAAAAAACTATATCCACTAATCAGCTATGTTGCTCAGACTTCTACAGAGTGTCGGATAGGACAGGTATCCAAGTGTCAGACTCAGCATTCTGAAAAATTATGATCATGGGGGCACAGTCCAAATTTGGATACAGGTACACTGTACACGTAATAATTTTAATAATTTATTTAATAGGAGTATTGGTAAGAATAAGAAAAAAAATAATTTTTTTAAGAACATACAGATTAGGCATTTTATATTATTGTGCGAAAATTTTAGAAGTTCATAAAAAGATCTGGTTATTAAAAGTACACCCTGGCTTCTCCCTCTTTACCGTCCCCTTTCTCCTTCCCTCTTTTTTTTAATCATCTGTTCTATAATCACTCAGCAACATCACTTCTAATCTCATATGAGAGACCTCCAATTTCACCAGGCCATGAAGAAAAAGTGTCGGATTTTCATCCTCCCACCCCCAGTGTTTAAAAATACGTGTGTTGTTTGTTTGACCATTCTTTCGAGTGACACGGAGTATTCAAATATAAGATCCTGGTAAGCCCTCCTCCTAATACCTTCAGGTTTTAAAAAAACTGGTAACTTAACAGATGTTAATATGTTAATGACGAGATTCGAATCTTTAATCTTTTGATGGAATATGAACCCTAGACTTTTGGATGTATGCTTAGAGCTGACAATATAAATATTGAATTTTAATATGTGATTAAGGGGATTCCAATCCTAGACCTATATGTTTCTATCTTCAGAGCTAACTAATACTATGAATATAAAATTTTAATAAGTTGTTGATGGGGTTCGAACCCTAGACCTTTGGTAGTCATATTACATACCACCGACCAACTACGAATAATCTCATGTTCGGTTATAATGGTATAGTACAAATAGATAGTATACATGCTTGTATGATTGAATGGAGAAAAACAAGAATTTAACCCAAAGGCAGCTTACCTCAATTGCATAAATTGCAGCTTTGAGCTATTGCAATTGTGAAGGTAGGACTTTATGTTTTGGAAACACATTGCAGTCTACACTCTTCCTACACGTAGCAGCGTGAACCGCGTATCTTTCTTCTGTATCAAAATCAAGCTCAAACGTAGTGTGGCAAACCTTGCAGTGCTTCTCGTCTCTCCAGTATAGATCATGGCAATGTTCACACCTAGCTAGTGAATCAAGAAACGATTTTTTACCATATTTAACAGCATTAAGTTCCAAGTAGAATGATTTCCAAACCCATGAGTCAAATGCTTGAAGCCGAGACCATTTCTGCTTTTGTTTTCTTCTCTTCTCAGTTTCAAGGACATTTGGAACAGTAAAAACTGGATGACCGTTTCCTATCTCAGACAGGCAGATATTGTTGTCTATATCAGACACTGCTGATGAGCTATCTTCTCTTGGTGTCCACAAGTCAGAACAATCAGATCCAATCTGCTGCCTACTTCCAGCATTATCTGGAATACTGGACATTGCTTGATGAAGAGGTGCTTCCAGCTTCTCTAGAGATGATAGAAGGTAGGCCTCTCGTGAACCCCTACGGTCCAAAGTGGACAACAGTGTGCACAGAGACTGCAATCACAAAGCTTAAAGTTGAATATACAGCATCGAAGGACATATTATATTATCAGTAAAACAACAGAATAAGGAAAAGCAGATCACCTCTGCCGTATCAATAACCACCCACTGACCATCTTCAGAAGATTCAAAATATATCCTCTTGTGACCCGGATCATAATCATTACAAGGTCCCATAAACAGCCAGTATCTGTTATAGCGACGATCAGAACCCAAATAGATAGATTGCATGGGATGTACATCCTCATCAAATTCTACATCATTTGAATCGTTATTTTTGTTAGAGGACTTATCCTTTTCATTAATAACTAAGCTATCCACAGGTTCCCTTAATGATCCTTTACTTGCTTCGATAATGCACAAAGTTTGTTCATTGTGACCCCCGACAGTCCCTGGAAAGTTTTGCTGCTTTGCCGATCGCTTTATTTTTCCACCAGAACTTATTCTATTGAGATCAGGTGCAGATTCTACAACTGACAATAGAGCATCCTGCAAAAAATACTATTCTCTCAAGAATGTTCCCATTCAAAACATATCATGAACATTGCATCAATTATCAGAAATTATATCACAATGTAAAAATCTTATTCGGCCTGATGATTGAAATAATTGCAGATACTCTCATCTTAAATTTCAGATCATAGGCTCATAGGTACATCAGAAATAGATGCTACAACTACATATCTTGTTGTGTACAGCATATACAGGTACTGTGTGTAGCTATTTGCATGTATACCAGTGAAACCATTGATTACATTTTGTTAGAATCTGAGAAAGAGAGAAGGAAGCAAGCTTATAGCTTGTGTATTGATGTAAAAAATACAAGAGGAATGCTAGGCTATATATAGAGATATTGAAGCCTTAATCTTCAATACTAACTCTTGCCTAACCATGACTTTGTTCATGCCTAACTAAACCAACCCCTGACTTATGTGCTAGTCTTGACTTCTAGTATTTGACACGCCCCCTCACTCGAAATCCCATCTTGGGATGACCTATCATGGGATTGAAGAGTGGAACACTTAGTAGCATATCTGCATAACTCAAGCTTCCAACAAATCCCATCTGTAGGAATGGAGCCTTTTGGGAATACTGGGAATCGATTTCGCGACCACGCAGTATTTTTCAAGCTATATCAAAAACTCAGTCAGGACTGGCGTAAGACTGGAGGTCGTCAGTCCTGCAATCACTTTAAGGAAAATAAACAAATTAGTACTTGGTGGATGTCCACCTTATTTTGATGGATGGATGGATGGCCACCCAATCACTTTACCACTGCCAGGCATTTTGTTGGACGCCTGATTCTTTATGAGCAGAATTGGCGGAAGAAGGTCCTGGTGGTTTAGTCTCCATTTGAGATAATAACTGCCGGAGAGCAGTGAGTTCAGTTGAACTTATTGCTTCCGTTGCTGAAGTAGTAGAGTCACCATGGTCTCCAGACGTAGTGTGATGAGCATTATATTGGGTGCCTCTTCCTGAGCTTCTACCGGATGTGCTACCTCGGCCTCGTCCTCCTCGTCCTTGAGTTATGAGATGAGGATGCAAAGTGAAACATGTATCACGAGTGTGGCCTAACTTATAACAGTAGTCACACCGAATAACATCTTTTTCACTCGCAATTATCTGTTCTGGGTTGCCTTGATGATGAGCACTTCTCGTAAAAAGCGCTGATCGATCGGGCACAGTATCAACCGGAGTCATGCTTTCTTTACGACTCTCTTCTAGCTGTACTCGTCCATGTGCTTCCTCAACTGTAGGAAAGGGAATCTGACCAATGAGTTGATTTTTGATTGAATCATACTCTATTGTCAGTCCAGCAAGAAATTTCATCAGTCTTTCTTCTTGTACCAATCTTTGGTACTTCTCTTGGTCTTCAGCCTGTTTACACTCGAACACAGTGTAGTGGTCTGACTCCTGCCATAGTGATGTAAGTTCCGAATAATATTCGGTCAATGCTTTCCCCCCTTGAGTTAGAGCCCATATTTTCTGCTTTACTTCGAAATGCTTAGCCATATTGCCCGAATATGAGTAAGTTCTGGAGATAGAATTCCAAACAGCTTCCGCAGTATCAAGAAAGAGATAGCTTTTACGAATACGTAAATCCATGGAGTTAAACAACCATGACTTGACCATGGCATTTTCGCTATCCCAATCATCAAAGCTCACATCACTTTCCAAGGGCTTCTTAGCCTTCCCGTTGACATATTTCATCAACCGGTGAGATTTAAGTGCTAGTGTGCAAGACTCGGACCATTCCAAGAAATTCTTCCCATCAAATTTTGGATTCACATACGGGTTACTATGAAATCCGGATTTACTGTTACTTGTAGCAACAACATCCTTTGGTGCGTCGGCGTCGGTAGGCATGATGAACTATAACGGCTTTAAACAAATAGCCTTTAAAATAAACTATAACGGCTTTAAACAAATAGCCAACTTAAAATAAATAGAGGCTGCCAAAAAACACAGATAGAGCTGCCCCTTGTTTTAATAGCCCTCTATTTTAAACACATATAGCTAAAACCAACCTAAACAGACACAATCGGTATCAATATATCTGAGTTGGTCAGTAGCCCATAACTCAGAAATAACCACAGAAAATCAAACAGACACTCTGACAAAAAACAACAGAAAATGGACAGAAAAATCAAACTGCTCAGATTAAAGAAATAGTACCACATATAGACTCGAAATCAAGAGACGATCAAGAAAGCCTGAAGCAACTTCGCCAGAAACCGGCCGGAAGGGTCCCCACGCGTCGGCGCGTGGCGCGCGTGTTCCGGCGCTGCCGCGCGTGGGGAGGCGCGTGGAGGCGCGTGGGTGGTGTTCTTGCAGATTTGATTTTTTCTGGTGGCTTTTGGGTGTGTAAACTACCACGAGGTATGATCAGTTTGTGTTTCCATATGTTTTGTTTTTTCGAGTTTTTTTGATTTTTGAAGAACTGACCCAGTTTCTGCTGTTTCTGGGCAGTTTCTGAGCTTGTTTCTTCCTCCTTTCTTCTCCTATGTTGCAACCTGCTCTGATACCATGTTAGAATCTGAGAAAGAGAGAAGGAAGCAAGCTTATAGCTTGTGTATTGATGTAAAAAATACAAGAGGAATGCTAGGCTATATATAGAGATATTGAAGCCTTAATCTTCAATACTAACTCTTGCCTAACCATGACTTTGTTCATGCCTAACTAAACCAACCCCTGACTTATGTGCTAGTCTTGACTTCTAGTATTTGACACATTTACTCAGCTTTAATGATTATGTCAACAAAAAACCGGAACCATACAGATTCCATGTTCCAACCAAAACTGCACAGGACTTACTAGCCCAAGTTTTTGTTTGGAATATATCACTTTTAATATTGTTTCAGAGTTTTCGATGATATTTCTATTTATCTTAGGCTTACATACAATCTGAACCTGCTTTTGTACCCTACTTACGACTTAAACCCTAAGTTTTATATATCCATCATTTTAACCTTAATATTTGAAAATTAGATCCTAATCCAGTACAACTCCGATAGAGGAAGAACAAAATGGGTATACCTTAATTATTCTTTACGCACAAAATCACAAATATAAAATATACTTATACACATATACCTAAACATGATGTACACATCTTTCCATTTTTCTATCATTATGGTCGAGAGGTTAGAGATTATTTCTTTACAAAAAATGTACAGTCAGGGTTTTAGGTGAACGCGGACTATAAAGGCATGTCATAATTGTAGAGTACTTATCCTATAAGGAATCTTACAAGAATGAAACAATGAAGTCATGAGATTTTAATAATATTATCAACTTCTATTAGTCACTGGCCTAAAGTGATATTATCTCTATCAGCTGATATTAGTATGCCATTTGAATTATCCTAACTTGTACAGTAAACATATTCTAGCCGAGGGTCTGTGCGAGAACACTAACAGCCTTTCTACTCTCTTAGAGTTAGGTAAGTTCTACATACATCTTACCTTCCCCTGTAATCTGTAAACTGGGTATATTTAATCTAGTTTGGTTTTGGTAAACAAAATGAAAAACACATACATAAATATAGTAGTGCATCGCAGTTTTAAGTACTGGAATACACTAGATTCATACCCAAAATTCTAAGACACGCCAATTTGCTCATAAACCCACAATCAAATTTCTATCTGAAGGGTGCAAATTTCAGTTTTTTTTTTCATATGTTTTCAATGTTAAAATAGTTTGTGCTCCGCCCTGTAATCCTTGTCAAAAAAACATTTTCTAAACTTTGAGGTATGCATGATGAAGTTGCTTTGTAAATTTTAGCAGAAAAGTCTAGTTCAAAACTAGCATTCGCTCGCAATCACAGCCAGCTAATATAACAGATCAGATTAATTCGTAACTAAAATGGATACAAAACAGCCGGCTAAGATACACATAAATTATCAAAAGCTAAGGGCAGATTCAATGCTACTGTCATCAGGTCTTTTAAGCCAAAACAAATTCTTTAATCAGTAATATCAGCAGTTTAGCAAACATCTAGAACTACGAGCTAGTTCGGTTTTCACATCATGAATGTCACAATACTTGTCAACAAACCACACTGATAAAGACTAGAACCTACGTTTCAGATGACAAAATAACAACAAAGGTAAAACAGAAGCCCCACTTTCTCCTGTTTCCTAAACACGACTAATAGGACTGGAACCAGAAGCTAGGGTGCTACTTACTAGACAGTTATACATAATTGTCCCACGCTAAGCATCAATCTCTCTTTCTTGAATGTCCCAAAATCAATGTCAATCTAAAATTTGTGTTTACAGCAACCAAAATTTCCTGTAATACCCTAAGCTGGTTAAAAACCAAATTATGAATATAACAGTTGACCCTTGCATGTGATGTTGGAGATTCAGGTCACAGCCATAAAGGATATGTCATACTATGGTACGATACTACGGTGTAGTTTTAGACACAAATTAATTTGTGAAGTACTGTGAGTTATTAGTTATACAAATTCTTTCAGGATACTTAAAATTGTTATGGACCTTTTGCCTAATATACAGCGAGGATAATTTATTTTTTTTAATATCAGAACTCCCTTTAAAACTCCTAAAGTACATCAAAATACAGTATATGTCTCATATAATGGCACCTTAGCAAAGCCAAATTTCTTACCTCCAACCTTATAGTGGATCCCGCACTAAGAAGATCAATCAAAGCCACTAATGCATTCAGCTTCTCATCAATGCTTAAATCAAAATATTCGCCTTCTGTTAGTCCAAGCAACCAAACTTCCCCTGGAAGACTCTCATCAATTTCAGTGTCTATTGCTATAATGTCACTTTTGCTCTGGTGTGGGCTTCTGTGCTTCGGTTTACTTGGACTTGATCTCCTTGACTCAAACTCAGAATCACCAGAACTGCTACCATCCTCAGAATTATCGGAAGTGCTGTATCTGCCACAATTTTCAGAATCATCGTCAACACTACCGAAGTCATCTAGATCCGATTGGTCTGATTCCCTTCCATGTGTGACTGAATTAATGCGTAAACGATAAGCAGAAGATCCTATCTTTTCAAATAAAGTAATGTCACTTGACAGCACTGAGCTTATCATAAGCTCTAGTTCATCAACTGTTGATGCATGATCCAATCTGACAATCTTTATACGAAAGAGAACAGTGTCACTATCACGGGTCCATATTTAATGAAAATGAGGCTGGCATTGACTTACTGAGAATAAACAAATATGGACTGCATATTACTCAACTTACCGAAGTTGACTTTGCCAATTCAGAAACTTTCAACCCGTTATTTCCTCGCAAGGACAAAATATTGAATAATTCACCTTTCAGAGTACCCGGTCTCAAACCATACTTTGACACGAGACCGACTTCCTACAAAGCAAAAAAAATTTGTTGAATAATCATTACCAATTCATATAAATAAAATTACCAACAATGAACTAATTCCCAAATAAACACAGCTACAAGGTAAATGATAGAGGTCTTAATTTTCAGTCATTTGAATACCTTGCCGAGAGCTCCCCTAGGTGAAGTACCATGGTTCAGACCATATCCAGCTGCAATCAGCACTTGACGGAATATTTCTGTCCATGTCATGGGGTTTAAGGATCTCATCCTTCCCAGTCTTAGTTTCTATTACATTCTATCTCATGAGTTCAGCCACCACCCCAGGCCTGAGCTGTGCTCGAGGTCAACAAAAAAAATAATAAAAAGGCGTAACCAGTCTACTCGTAAACCGAAGGGGGATATTCAGACTGAAGCTGGAAGACTAAGAAAGAGTGACATTTCTTAAACCTTATAAAACTCATGGATAAGTTCATTATGAAGTCAAATCCAAATCCATAGACTTTATTTGACATATAATGGTAATAAGTGTCATGTGTGTTAGTATTTTATAGTCATTTGAAATAGTTAAACATGATTTAGTTGAATGTTTGCTCAGCTAGAGTAGAATATATGTTGTGTTAAATTTTTGGCTTTATGATCAGTGCACTCAGCACTCCCTGGGTGAACATTAAGTATCTTAAAAAAAATCACATTGTTGGCTATAATAACCTCGTCTTTGATTTACATAGTTTCCGGCTTGTGATCAGTTTGGTTGGAATAGAAAGGATAAAGAAATGTGAAGTATAATTAAAGACTTAAAGTTATAAACAAATCAAAGAAAAAGATACTTGACAAAAAAAAAAGACAAAGAATGCGGAATACATGAGAAATAAACAGTAGTGGTTAAAATGGGTAAGAGGAAGAAATAAACATTCACCGTCCTATTGATGGGATTAAGATTTAGTTTATTCTGTGTGGTTATAAGGTAGGAATGATTTAAAGTTAGAAAGGAATGCCCCTGAATAATAGTACAAATCTCATTCCATTTTTTTCCAACTACACAAATCGTTAGGTCAACTACAACTTCCACATAGTAAAAATAATAATACAACTAATGATAAAATAAATATGTAGATGGTACCCTCCAAGAATTATTCCTACATTCTCCTCCTGCTAAGCTATAACAAATGAGGCACTATTACTAGCACGGTTCTAGGATTCACAGTCAACTTCAAATTTAATAACCCAGCATCTGGGAACACATGCAGCACGAAGTTGATAAAGATAAAGATAAGCACTCTTAATTCTGCAAACATTTTGTTGCTGTCCAAGATAAAATATAACGTTCATAATTATTCTTGGTTATTATCAGGATATGCAGTAGCACGTTATCTAAAAGAGGAGAAACCGGTTACCTCAAAAAAAACCATTTATTAATTGCAAAAGAAATCCCATGATATATCCCCAACACCAAGTATATTTAGCTACATAGAAGTTTATACCCTAAATAAGATTTTATATAGCTGGATGCTCGGCATGAATAACACACAAACAAGCACACATAAAACTTTTTTTGATGGTCACGATATTAAGAAGCTTTTAAGGTAAGTTGCAGTGCTTAATATTTGATGCCAATTCCTTACAAGACCTATAGGAGAAAATGTATATCTGAGAGCTGCAAACTGAGACTAAAGATGCACATCACATTATTAAAAATTTTAACAGGTGACTAATAAAATTAACTTCTCTTACCGAGTGAAGTAACCCAAGAAACTTATAATTCTTCATAGAATGAGGAATGAATCCATTATTTAGCTCCGTTTCAACATCACATAGAAGAACTCTAAGAAGAGTTGTATTTATTTTCCCAAGTAACAAAGAATCCTACAAGCCATATCCAAAAATTAGTTTAACAGACAAACTGAGAAAAAAGCTTCTTAGGATAGAGAAATGTAGTTGAAAAACTTGCAAAACATTTTAAGTTAAGAAGAATAATGACTGTAGCAATTTACTTTATGATAAAACTTACCTTGTCTTGAAATGCTTCAGCAAACTCATCGATGGTAAAGGAATATATACGAAGTCTCACAGCATAAGTACAAAGAAAATGGAAAACCTGGTAGAGATATCGGTCCGCAATCAACAAGACAGCATATACAATGAGATCACAATTCATACATCCAATCTAATCTTCATCATCTCATATATAGGAACACAAATTCATGCATCATACGAGTCAAGGTATTATTTTTACCTTATCAGATAAAACTTCAGAAATTGTAAATTCAAAAAAATTAATAGTGTTTGAACAACTTTTTTGGTAGTTAGTTGCCCATAATGTGACTAATATATTTCATTTGATTACCCTTAGGCCACAGAAATCATTATTCCAAATATGTCACTTAAAATAAACTGGTCATAATATTATATTTTAACACATACAAGCAAACAACAATGAGTAAGAATAAAATTGATAAGAGAGTACAAAGACCTCTTGCCGCAAATTTTTTAGCAAGAGAATAGATTAGATTTCTAAAACATATTTTCGGGCATGTAATTTGTTTGGGAAATAGCAAGCATTAGAGTGCTAATCCTAGGTACATCACGATTAAGACCTGCTTAACAAAAGAGCACACAATATTAAATCAATTTCAAAAATTTCACATCACCTAAAGTTCAACACATATATAAGTAATACTAACACGATCAAAAAAACATTTCAAGGTTTCTATCAATTCTGACCCCTACATACATATGTGGTCAAATGACAGTCAAAGAAGAATTAAGAGTTCCCAGAGGACATTAGACATATACTCCTTTCTATGTCAAATTCCAAAAACATTAAAATTTGAGTATACAATTTAAGAGACAATTTAAAAAAAAAAAAAATCAGCATTTCAACTTGTACTTGAAAAAATAAAAAAAATAATAAGCCACTTAACTCCTTAAGATCCAAACAAAAAGAGAGAAAAAAAGATAGAAGAAATATTTATTTATACCTTGAATAGTTTCTTGACAAGCTCGGGAGAAGAATTCCAAGGTTGCATGGATAAGGGTTGCTTCATGGCAACAGATTCTGGAGGAAACTTGGCCAGCAAATCTGATGAAAAACCAAAATTTAATTAATATTGTACTAATAACTACAATTATTTGCATCAACAAGCAAGCTACGACATAATTTACTTAGCACAGTTGTAGCATTTGTATAATTCTTTCCGAAATGCAAATAGTTCATTTTCGAGCATATATTGTGAACAGATGGAAGAAGAGTACCACTGTGAATGTTTTATTAACTTACGTTTGCAAAATGAGCAAACATGCACCGGATCACTGGTAAGATGAGCAGAGCATATTAGTGGATGTGGTCCTGCTTGCAGTTCTTTTAACTCTAGTTCCTCATCATCCGGTAACATGGCAAATTGATCCAGGTGTTCTTGACATCTTCCCCCTTCCATAACAAATTGACATTTCTCTTTTCTTTGCTGCTTCACTTTATCTGGTTTCTGACTCTCCGGCTAAATTTAAAAACAGGCAATTCCTAATTTATTCCAGATCTATCCAAATTTACAGTAAAAAGAAAGTATTAAAAGAAAACACTTGCTACCTTTCTTCTTAAAAGAGGCTTCCTCTTGTCCTGCAGTTCTTTTAGCTTTTGCTGCATATTAAAATAACAAATAACATTATCACTAATTATGTAACCTAAATGCATATACCTCCCAAGTAACTTTGTCGATATATTGCACCCAACTTTCTCAAGGAATAAACAAGCTCTAGAAATATAATCCGAGACTTAAATCACAAGACTAACCGCTACAGATTTCCTCTGCACTCTTTTCTTTTTCTCTCTTTGTGGTGGCTTTTTTGATACAGAAATCGGCATTGGACATATAGGTCTATCAACAAAATCAACATCCATTGGAAAATCTTTATGAGCATAACTAGTTAGTTGCCAGACCGCCATCAGACCTTTACCCTTTCCATGTTTCTTCTCGGAAGCGCTATGTTGATTACACATTTGATGATGATGTGTCATAGTGCCAGAAATAATTCCATTTCGTTTTGTCTGCTCTCTCTGCTTTTTCTTGTTAGCATGTAGTTTGTTTGATATAGAAACTGTCTTCGGACAGACATCTCCTTCACCAAAATTAACATCAGTAAGACGCTCACTTGTTGCTTGGAAAACCGCCATCAGACCTTTTCCTTTACCATGTTTCTTTACTGGTGCACTATTCTGAATAACTAGTTGGCTGTCCAGAGTGGTAGGCTCACAAACCTTCAAGAACAATGAATTGTTGAATAAAATTTCTAAAGAGGTTGCGAAATTTTTCAATCAAATAGCAACTACAATAATTAAAAATAACTCCCTATGGAATCAAGTTCTCTACCTTCCTTCTTTTGAGTGCATTTCGATTTTCTTGATAAGCATGACAACGCTTCTTCGAAGTTGCTTTTGCTACAAAAGAAGAAAATATTTAACTTAAAAGATGCATATATGTATATAAGATACGTAGTAATAAATAATATATAGATACGGAAACAGAAAGAGAATAAAGGGGAGGACATAAGGAAAGACTAATTGAGAGTGCACTTATATATTAACACAGCCACAAAGAATCAGGAAGGTCAACTACGAAATTGTTCAAGTTGGCACACTGAAATGGTACATTTCTTGCTTAGGTTTCACCGAACCATATTCCTATGCTAACCATATATTCAGATCCTAGTATTTACTGACCTACAATCTTACTATTTATGGAAATAATTTACTACACAAATACCTAGCCTACTATCCTATGTAGCCACCATAAATATAATTGAATATAGATTGTAGGGTGATAAACCACACAATATGAAAAAGAAAAGACCAACAGAAAACCCAATGATAATACATGCTTCCAATCTGAATGTTAAGATGCACCAGAAGGATGTAAAAGACAGATTTTCTCTTCAATAAAAACTCCAATTGTAACAAAAGAAAAATTCAAATGTACTACGCCATAGTGAAATTATCATAGAGAGAGCACAGGTCACTATTAAACCATTTAATGACTTGATTTGCTATTACTTATGTATCACCATTAATGTCGTAGACTTGCCGCTACTGGTAAGAAACATCCAGACAATTTATTGAAAGCAGACGACATGTTTACACTTAACTAATGAAGTCACAAGCCTACGTGTCAATAAGCACAATCTTGGCAAGATAAGAATAGTCCACAGCTTTGCTGGTGAACCTAATACACAACAAATACATTCTTATCTCTCTGAAGACCTACACGTAATATTATAATAACATTAAAAGTAGTCGCGCATTTTATAAGCGGTGATACATACGACAACACACGTACTGCATGGTCTTCTCAATAAACAACCATCTTAACCGGTAATTCATAATCATACACTAACCAAACCACAAAGAATTGCTAAAATGTATGGTCCAACCCCATAAAACAACACAGATCACCGCTTAAACTAAAACTAACTTCCTAAACTCACATGTCGATAATCATCATAATATCACTACAAAATACACAACTCAACAACAAAACTCAGCCTCGTAACAACTCTTTTCCCGAAATTCCTCGCAACACCTTCCATTTCAATCATTCATTCAACTAATTATGATCACAACAATAAAAATACAAAGCTCGTGACAGGATATATATATATATATATATATATATATATATATATATATATATATATATATATCAATCACTCTATCGAGGTCAAAATACACATACAGTGCATCATCTATCGAGGTTATTACTTTATCGAGTACTATTAATCTATCGAGGTCAAAATACACATACACTGCAGTACTGCACCTATTATCTACGTTAATACGTTCTCAAGTAGTCGAGTGCTATTAATCTATCGAGGTCATAATACACATACACTGGGCCTATTATCGACATCATTACTTAATCGAGTACTACTCTATCGAAGTCAAAATACACATACACTGCTTCTACTATCGAGACTATTACTTCATCAAGTATTAATCTAACACGGTCAAAATACACATAAACTGTGCCTGTGCCTATTATCGAGTTTATAACTTTCTTGAGTATTAATCTAACGAGGTAAAAATACACGTACAATGCGCCTATTATCGAGATTATAACTTTATCATATTAATCTATCGAGGTCAAAATACATATATATTTCTATTATCGAGGTTTTCTCGAGTATTATTAATGTATCCAGGTCAAAATAAACATACACTGCACCTATTATCGACGTTATTACTTCATAAAGTACTAATCTATTGAGGTCAAAATAAATACACACTGCTTCTATTATCGATATCATTACTTTCTCGAGTACTAACCTATCAAGGTCAAAATTCACACACACTGCTCCTAATATCGAAATTATCACTTTATCGATTATTATCTATCAATTAATTTCATCGAAATTATCACTTCATCGAGTACTAATTTATCGAATCATTTCATGAAAAAACCGAAACAAAAACCAAAAAAAAGCATAATCAACACACACCTGACCGACATTTCGGTCCGGAAAAGGCATTTTCGGGGAGAGAATCGAAGCGAGAGCCAAGAGGAGGACCGTCTTTTCGAAAAATCTTCTTCAAAATATAATCAGTAGAGTAGAAAACACTCTGAACACCTCTCGAAATTCGTGTCTCACCGTTATTAGATGTAATTGTGTGAGTGTTTTTGTAATTGTTGCGCTCTTTTTCACGAATTTTCTTCTTCATTTCTGGAGAGAGAGATGAGGGAGAGAAGGGGCTTTACCAGTAGGGTTTTAACTTTGTAGTTTATGTGTATATCGAGAGAGTATGTGTGTGTATTTTTTTATTTTTTTTTATAGAGTGAGTGTTTATTAATTAAATGGATTTTTTATTATTTTTTTCAGGTTTGGGTTTTGTTTCTGCTCAAAATATCTAGAACTTACAGCTTGTGTGCACGAGATCTTGTGACACGTGGAAAATGATGAAGCATAAGAGGGGGTTAGTTGGTTAGAATTTTATTTTCTTTCCTACATAAGATTTTCATTTAAAAACCAAAAAAAAATAATTCATATTTTAATTATAACTAACATAAACCCGAGGCACGGACCGCCAGCTTAAATTGTGTTTTTAAATTAAACCGTGTATGATCTATATCATTTGAAATATAAAATTGTTTTTCATAATTTTTGCTTG
This sequence comes from Saposhnikovia divaricata, assembly GCA_036435485.1. NCBI lineage: Eukaryota > Viridiplantae > Streptophyta > Magnoliopsida > Apiales > Apiaceae > Saposhnikovia > Saposhnikovia divaricata. The sequence continues at coordinate 216,037,446 of CM071599.1, forward strand.
TTAATGATATATGTGTCGATGAACATATACTTATTGTAAAAGACTATAAGCCAAAATATTCAAAAAAAAATATATGTTCAAGTTTGTAATTTGGAAACTAATATAAGTAGTACTAATAAGTAATAACAGTCAGTTTTAATTTTATTGTGGATCATTGAATATAATATGAGTTTTCAATAGGTGTTGTCTAATTAAGATGACTATTCAGAACATTTACAATCCTAAATTTTTTTCCCAATTCTTCAAAAATAATGCATCCATTTAGTTAGATCTTCAACAATATTCAAGGTAAAAACCAAATAGCCTTTAAGATGTTGCATTCTAAATTATCAATTAAACTATATATCAAAATTTAATCATTTTAGTATGCATTATATATGATTTTGTTTTGAATATTTCATTCTATCACCAATATTAATTTTGTACACTTAAATAATTTTCGCATACAATATAAAAATTTATTGTTTTCGCTACTAAATTATGAAACATAATTATTTTTAAATGACATGGATTTGACTAACCGATGATAATATTAATTTTTATAAAATATTATTGACCATCATAACTTAAAGTCTCATATTTTGTTACACGAATCTTTGTACATACAAATTTTATACAATCTTCGACTTCCATGATATATGATAAGTGGATTTCATATCCACTTGGAACGCTTCGTTTCGGCTTAAATTGATGGATTGGCCTCAAGTATGTCGTGTTTTTTATGTGTTTTTAGTGAGATTGTGCAGGGATGCTAACTTGAAGCTGGGAGATACTTTTGCATGTTATATGGTGGACTTAAGCTCAAGAACTGAAGAATGACGACTAGCGGAAGAGAAAACGAAGAAAACAAGAAAAAGTAGAATTCTGGCAGAAACAGAAAGCGCGGGCGCGCGAGAGAGAGACTCCAAGGCGCGGGCGCGCGACTTACATGCGCGGGCGCGCGGTAGCGGGCTGCTGAAATTCCTGATTCAATTTTAAGTTGGATTTTTTATGTTTTCTTGCTGTCCAAGACACCTGGGCTATAAATACACATGCTACTATCATAAGAGGGACGTTTTTTACAGAGAGAGAGACAAGAGAGACTTGGAGAAGGATTCCCAACGCTCGTGACAAGCAACAGAGATCTAGATCTACTTCATCTTTTGAATTCTTCTAATTAGGCGATACTTTTGGATGCTCGTTTTTGGATTTGTTTTCTTAACTCTATTACTCTAGCACTATTATTTTTATTCAGACTTTTATCTCTAGATCCCATGATGACGAGCCATTCGATTATGAACTAATCGTTGTCATGGGATTCTAACGGATTTTTTTACGAAGTTTAGTAGTTTGATTGCTTTAAAGATTTGTGTGTGATGAATTATTGATATCCTTGTATAGTTGTGCTTATTCTTCTTAGATGCGTAGCTAACATCTAAGTTGTATTGTTAATCTCTATTGAAGCGACAATGGATGTAGAGATTTAGAACTTGTCATGCTAGCATAGGTTTATGAATGTGTTGACATCATGATTCGTAGTGTAATTTGAACCATCTTACATTGCCCTATGTGATCTTAATGGATAATTTGTTCTTAAACCGTTATGTTTTCAAATCTTATAGACATATAGGGTCTAAACATAATTGGTGTCTACTTAGCTTCTATCTCTTTTGTGGATGATGAGTAGTTTGGTATGCGTATGCCGACAGGTAGCCCGTACTTGTTTCGTGTTATCCGATCAGTTATCATAACCATCACATACTTTGATTAAAGGCATCAACTCTAAACGAGGTATCTAATGAAGTTAGGATCCCATGTTTATTCTCTCATTAGTAAATCAGTTTAAAACCACGTTAGTTAATTAGATCTTAATCTTGTTAAATTGCTTCTTAGATAATTTAGATAACTAAAAGTCAAATTTGATACTTGTCTTAGCAGTGAATAGAAATCATACATTGTTGTATAGGTGCATATTCTGTTTTACACCAGTCTCTGTGGGAACGAACTTAACTTTATCTTATATTACTTTTGACCGCGTACGCTTGCGTGGTTTTGTGTGAACAATATATAAGTTCCGCAAATCATATTACCTTTATAAATAACACAAAATATACTATATATGATCCTTTTTTTCAAATGTCATATTTTAAATCAAATATTAGTTAATTTGCATATAAAATGTAATGTGTCATTTTTAGGATTCATCTATTCAAGGCCAAATATTTTTACTATCCAAAAAATTTGACTGATAAATTATTGCATCTTGTGTAATAACATACAATTTTCATATTACGTTAACATCTCAATATTTTCATTCTAATATATTGTTGGATAGCATCCATAATATTAATTATTATATCATTTTATAACCCAATTGTATATTTTATGTAGTTCTTTGATCAATAAATGAAAACCAATCAAAAGTCCAAATCTTATTCAAATCTCATTTAAAATCCAGTAATATTTAATCAATATTAGTTCATATATCATACACATACATATTGTGTGTATGATTTTAAACAAATGTGAGATCCTAGTGGTATGTACATGCACACGTTAATGTTCGCACTAACTCACGCAAGCGTACGCAGTCACAAGTAATATATGAATAAGTCAAGTTCGTTCCCACAGAGATCTGGTTTAAGTTTCAATTCAGTTATTGCACCTATGCAACAATGTATGGTTTTTATTCACTGCTAAGACAATTAACAAATTTGGGTTTTGATTAACTAAAATTAACTAAAAAGCAAATTAACAAACTAAGAATTAATTAACTAACAAAAATTGGAATCTAATTACTTATGCGAGAGAAAACATGAGATCCTAACTTCATTAAATACTTCGCTTAGATCTGACGCCTTTAATCACTATATGCAATGGTTATGATATCTGATCGGACAACACGGAACAAGTACACGCTACCTGTCAGCATACGTATACCAAACTACCCATACATCCACAAAAGAGATAGAAGATGAATAGATACCAATTATGCTTAGACCCTATATGTATATAGAATTTGAAAGCATAACGGTTGAAGAACAAGTTATCCATAAAAATCACACAGGACAACGTAAGATAGTTCAAATTACACTACGAATCATGTTGATAAACAATCATGAACCTATGCTAGCATGACAAGTTCTAAATCTCAAGATCCACTGTCGCTTCACAAGAGATTAACAGATTAGATGTTAGCTACGCATCTACAATTAAGCATAACCATACGAGGATATCAAGTATACATCACACACAAATCTTTAAAGCATCAAAATACTAAAACTCCATAAATAAATCCGTTAGAATCCCATGACAACGATTAGTTCATAATCAAACCGTTCGTCACCATGGGATCTGATGAAAACATGATAAATAACAAAGTCTGAATGTAAATAATAATACTAGAGTATGAGTTTAGAGAACAAATCCGAAAACTGAGATCCAAAGTACGCCTAATAAAAGAATACAAAAGATGAAGTAGATCTAGATCCCGTTGTTTGTCACGAGCGTTGATGAATCCTTCTCCGCTTTTCTCTCTTGTGTTTCTTATAAGAACCCCTTTTTATTGATACCTAGAAGTGTTTACATAGCCAAGGAAGTTTTTTCCTCCAAGAAACATGCCAAAAATACAAATACATGCTAAAATCAGAATTTTCCAGGCGGCCATGCGCGTCGCTGCGCGCTATTTCACGCTCCTACGCACTCCCAGTACTGTTCCCGCGCGCTCCTGCGCCCCATCCCGCGCCGCTGCGCGCCAACAAATCTGCCGAATGCTGTTTTCTTCTATTTTCTTCGTTTTAAGTTCTTTTCCTCCCGTTCCTTTTGTATGTGATGTCGTACTTCAATCCCGTGACTCAAAATCTTCGTAGAATCGTAGGGGAGACTCCATTCTTCACTTCCAACTAGAAATCCACTCCAAGATCAACGGAAATCACCAACCCTAACCGACGTTTTACAATCCTGCACAACTAGATGAAACATATCAAAAACACGACATACTTGAGGCCAAGTCAATCAATTTAAGCCGAAATGAAGCGTTCCAAGTGGATATGAAATCCACTTATCACAATCCCAAACTTAAACCGATGCTTGTCCTCAAGCATAAACAGACTCGATACTACCTAATGCAATGCAATGCATGAATGCAACTAATATGAAATGCAACAATCCCCTCGAACTAACCAAAACCAACTAGCAAGCAAATATCTCAAAGAATGCAACTAAATCCAAACAGAGCTCGATTAAGTCCCTGTATACTAACAATACATGAACAGAAATATGGGTGTCTCATCAGATATACTTCTAACACTAGATTGAAATCATACCTATTCTTCGCCAAGACAATCACAGGTTTATAAATAAAATAAACGGTAAACACTTCATAACCTAGGAACACCTCCATCATCATTTGAGTTAGACAGGAATTCAAGCTTTATTACTAAACAACAATGACACATAACAAAACACGCATGCTTATTTGACCGTGCAATGGATGAGACCCCAAAAGGCTTATACAATAATACCCATGTAGCGAGCGTTAGGTTAGTGGATCCCAGACTATAAAAGCCTTAGATCACTAGGCACAAAGTCCCCTAGAACTTAATTGCTCGAGTATTAAAGAGCTCACCCGTGGCCAATTCTGCATTTACACATTCACATAACTCTTTTTTTCCTGATTTTTTTTTCTTTTTTTTTTCTTTTTTTTCATTTTTTTTATATATACAATCTGGAATGAGTATTATCATCCAACCCTAGACTACTCATAAAATATGAGTGGCTACTAGCCATTTGACGCCTAGCCATTATTCGACAACTATTAACAATTAGCATGAAATCCCTGGTATTAGGAATTATTCATGAGTTGTGATGTTAAGAATAGAATTTGCACATACTTCTTGTATATCCTGATCTTATAAAGGATTTATCACTTTGTATAGGATAAATGTGTTAGACAATGATCTGTAGAGTTAAGTCAGGAACAGTGTGTCAAGGACTACATTTCAGGAACTGAGAACAGATCCTGATACGACAAATCAAATACTGATGGATGTCGAATCCTGATGCAAGGTGGAATCCTGATATCAGTCTTACTACTGATGATGTCATTACGGATGCTACAGAAACTGGCAAGTGCTATAAAATAGGATCATTGTTTTGGAGAACAAGCAAGAAGGTATCATGAAGGAAAGAATTTTCTATTGATGGAAACTATCGACTAGACGGCTGAACATTATCATGTATAGATCATAACTTTATGTTATTAGTTGATAGGAAGCATTATAAATACTCTCTCTATATCATCGTAAAAAGGGTCGTGAGTTCGAAGAACGAGAGCTTAGTATAAGGTTTGTATTCGAGAGTTCAAAACAAACAGAGAGAGAGATTTGTATTGACAGCAGCTGCTAAAGGTATTGTACACCTTTGGTAGAGTTTGTATTTGATTTTATTAATACAAACAGTTTCATTTATTCGTTTGTTCTTGTTCATATAATTAAGCAAAAATCAGACACGATTACTTAACTTGTATTCAACCCCCCTTCTACAAGTTATTCGAGTTAACAATTGGTATCAGAGCAGGTTGATTTCGAATAATCATAAAGATCTGCAATCATGCTTGGTTACAAGGATGGGAATACTAAGATTCCTATGCTCAAGAGAAATGAATATACTCTATGGGAAGTGAAGATGTTGCATCACCTGGAGGCAACAGATCTTGATTATCTTGACAAAATTAGAGATGGGCCTTTCGTTCCAACAAGGTTTGTTTCTCAAGTAACTGTCGAGGAAAAGTTGTTCCAGAGCACACGATAGAGAAGCCCAAATCTGAATGGTCAGATAAGGACAAGGAGAACGTTCTTAAGGATGCTAAAGTGAGAAACATGATTCAACAGTCTTGATTCTGTTCTCACTAACTATGTTCTCTCTTGTAAGACTGCTAAGGAGATATGGGACAATCTAAAGGTTCACTGTGAAGGAACAAAACCTGTCAGGAAGAATATGAGGACACTTCTAATACAATAGTATGAGTATTTTGAATCCAAGTCTGGTGAGTCGCTTACTGATACCTTGTTGGGTTTCAAGCAATCAAACGCAGCGGAAAAACGCGAAAAATAAAATAAAATTGAAATCCACCGCAAGGATCCATGCGAGAATTGTATATTTAATTCGTAATTCATAGAAATCAGTACCTTAAAGAGCTTTCCGATGTTTGAGAGTGAAGAATAGATTGTTCGAACACCACGTATCCCGTATGCAATGATCTACGCTCTATCAGTATTCACGCAGAAGCTCGAACAGAGGATGCTGTGTACTAGCACAATAATCCGTTTTTCTTTCTCTCTTTTCTCTCTACCTCTTTAGCAGCTAGGGTTTTTAATAAAACGTGTAACCCTTTCCAAGCCACAAAAAGATATTATATAGGAGAGACAAAAACGAAATCAGCCATAATCCTAATTAGAGCGCATATTAATTCAGTTGTTTTTAATCATTATCTAACTAAGACTTTCTCAATTAAATAATAACTGCATTTCTGAATTAATAAATTCGAAATTCCATTTATTACATTAATTAAGTCATACTTAATTAATAATAAATAATTCGAATTCTATCATTTAATTTAAATCCGAATTCAAATTAAATAATCCTCTGAGCATTCTTTGTGTGTGAACCGATAGGTTATTATTACATTGGCAACGATTTTAAAATCCCAATTTAAAATCGTAAACAAAGAGCGGCATCTAGTAACACGTCATTGCTACCCAAGTAATAATAATTAAATCAGTGAATCGATTTCTCCTTTTGTGAACAATGTTCTATGTAATATAATCCCTTAACCATGATATTATAGATTAAACCGGAGGCATGGAATGTGTCATCCTCGTCATAATTTAATCTTTATTTTCTTGATCGATGAGTAGACTATTCAAACAAATCACTATTTGTGCACAGCCATGCATTTCATAGTCTCACTCAAACAAGAGGCCAATAATATCACTCCTATATATTTATATATATTAAGGAGGGTTAAATTCCATCTAGATAATTCACATTTCTCATACGATTCATAATATACCCAAGACCACCTTTATCATTACCCGATTAAAGATAACTTTTGATAGAATCAAAATATATTAATTCTCATATAGAAATGTAATGACTTCAGGTCTAAGGATCATTACATCATTATCACATTTGAGATTCATAATGACACATTTATTCATTCCATGTCGAATCTCATAGTGGGTCTATCCAGTACATCGTACTCATACATGTACCTATGCATTGACTTTAGTATCATCATACTTATGATTAATGAGAAGTGATCATCAATCAATCAACATACTAGTCTCGATGTATTATTATTGTCCCAATAACAATAATACTTGACTAGGGATATTTAAGATTATTATACTGTATATTATCTCATAGTTATATAGTTCGTATCAATAATCTAGGGACATTTATTATACTAACAATTATATCGCAGTAAATACTAAGCATAACAAAACATCAGTATAATCAAAATAGAACATAAATGTCAATAACATAGTTTAAATAAACTTAAATGTATTGCCTCTAGGGCACCTACACTAACAATCTCCCACTTGCACTAGAGCCAATCATCCATATTCCTAATACCTATGGAACTAGTGTGACTTTCGTGCTTCTGCTGCGACAGAGGCTTAGTCAGTGGATCAGCAACGTTATCATTGGTATGCACTTTACATATGTGTATATCTCCTCGCTCATTAATCTCACGAATAAGATGATATCTTCTAAGTATATGTTCGCCCTGGAGTGTGATCTTGGTTCCTTTGCTTGTGCTATGGCTCCATTATTATCGCAATAGAGATCAATGGGATCTGCTATCGATGGAACCACACCAAGATCAGTGATGAAGTTTCGGATCCAAACTGCCTCATTAGCTGCTTCACAAGCAGCAATATACTCAGCCTCCATTGTAGAATCAGCTACTGTTTCTTGTTTCGAACTTTTCCAGCTAACAGTACCTCTATTGAGACAAAACACAAAACCAGACTGGGATATAGAGTCATCCTTGTCTGTTTGGAAACTAAAGTCAGTGTAACCTTTTACAACTAGTCCCTCTTCTCCTCCATACACCAAGAACGAATCTTTAGTCCTTTTTAAGTACTTTAGAATGTTCTTGACAGCCGTCCAATGAGCTTCACCTGGATTAGACTGAAACCTACTCGTCATGCTTAAAGCATACGATACATCAGGACGAGTACATATCATTGCATACATGATAGATCCAATTGCAGAAGCATATAGAATCTTACTCATGCAGTCCTTTTCATCTTTCGATTTAGGACTATCTTTATTTGAGATCGTTATCCCATAAAACATTGGGACAAATCCCCTTTTTGCATCTTGCATCCCGAAATGATGCAATACTTTTTTCAATGTATGTACTATGACTTAGGCCAATCAATCTTCTTGATCCCTAATATATAGGAAGCCTCACCTAAGTCTTTCATGGAGAAATTCTTTCCTAACCCTGCCTTAATAGCCTGTAGAGAAGGTATGTCATTCCCAATCAGTAATATATCATCAACATATAGAACTAGGAATGCCACAGTGCTCCCACTAACCTTCTTGTAAACACAAGGTTCATTTTCATTTTGAACGAAGCCAAACTCTTTGACTGTTTGGTCAAAATGAATATTCCATCTCCTTGAAGCTTGCTTTGGTCCATAAATGGACCTGATTAGCTTACATATCTTTCTAGCATCCTTTGGATTTACAAAACCTTCAGGTTGTATCATATATACATCCTCTTCAAGGCTTCCGTTAAGGAAGGCTGTCTTGACATCCATCTGCCAGATTTCATAATCATTGTAAGCTGCTATTGCAAGCAAAATCCTAATGGATTTGACCATTGCTACTAGTGAAAAAGTTTCATCATAGTCAATACCATGAATTTGTTTGAAACCTTTTGCAACCAACCTAGCTTTATAGGTCTGGACCTTTCCATCCATGTCAGTCTTCATCTTGAAGACCAATTTGCACCCAATGGGTTTTACCCCTTCAGGTGGATCAACCAAAGTCCATACTTTGTTTTCATACATGGAATCCATTTAAGATTTCATGGCTTCTACCCATTTCTCAGAGTCTGGACTGTTCATAGCATCTTGATAGGTAAGAGGCTCACCTTGATCCATGAGCATTATATCACCATTATCGACTAAGAGAAACCCATAATATCTCACAGGCTCATGGCGAATCCTACCAGATCTACGAACAACTTGTGTTTCTTGAGCAATATTCTCTTCAAGATTATCTTGAATATCTTGCTCACGTTCCATTTCCGGTTCAATGTTATCTTGCGGTTCTCGAACTTCATCGAGGTCTACTTTCCTCCCACTATTTCTTCTGGAGACAAATTCTCTTTCTAGAAATACAGCATTTCGAGAAACAACTATTTTGTTCTCAATTGGATTATAGAAATAGTAACCCTTAGTTTCCTTTGGGTACCCCACAAAATAACATTTGTCAGATTTTGGTCCAAGCTTGTCAGAGATCAAGCGTTTTACAAACGCTTCACATCCCCATATTTTCATAAATGACATGCTTTGACGCTTTCTAGTCCATATCTCATATGGAGTCTTTTGAACCGATTTTGACGGAACACGGTTTAGTGTATATGCAGTGATTTCTAGGGCATCACCCCAGAAACTTATCGGAAGATCAGCATGACTCATCATCGATCGTACCATGTCCAATAAAGTACGATTCCTCCTTTCAGAAATGCCATTCCATTGTGGTGTTCCAGGAGGAGTGAGTTGTGATACAATACCACATTCCTTTAAGAAATTCTTAAATTCCAGGGTTAAGTATTCACCTCCTCGATCAGATCGAAGAATTTTAATACTCTCAACCTTTTGCTTTTCTACTTCAGCTTTGTATTCTTTGAACTTTTCAAAAGCTTCAGATTTGTGCTTCATTAGATACACATATCCATATCTACTATAATCATCAGTAAATGTTATGAAGTAGTTAAAGCCTCATCTTGCCATAGAACGCATTGGACCACATGCATCACTATGTATTAGTTCTAATCGTTCAGTGGCCCTTTCACCTTGTTTGTTAAAAGGGACCTTTGCCATTTTACCAAGTAAACAAGTTTCGCATTCATCGTATGATTCAAAATCAAATTTATCCAAAAATCCATCTTTATGGAGCTTGGATATGCGATTCTCATTTATATGGCCTAATCGACAATGCCATAGGAAGGTTTGATTAGAGTCATTTGCTTTAAGGCGTTTATTAACATTATAGACAGGAGTAAAATTTAAATCTAGAACATACAAACCATTAAACATGCGTGCAATGCCATAAGTTAAATCATTCAAACCAAAAGAGCAACAATTGTCTTTATTAGTAAATGAAAAACCCTTCTTGTCCAAACAAGAAATAGAAATAATGTTTCTGCAAATTGCAGGCACGTAATAGCAATTATCAAGTTCTAAAATAAGCCCAGAGGGCAACGATAAATAGTAAGTCCCTACGGCTAAAGCAGCAACCTTTGCTCCATTGCCTACTCGTAGGTCGACCTCTGCCTTTGCCAATGTCCTACTCCTTCGCAGTTCCTGCACATTAATACAAATGTGAGAACCACATCCAGTATCCAATACCCAAGATGTTGAAATAGACAAATTGACTTCTATAACATAAATACCTGAATCAGTGGAAATCTTGACAGACTTCATCTTCTTCAGATCCTCCAAGTAGTTAGGATAGTTCCTCTTCCAGTGACCAGGCTTGTTGCAATAGTGACAATCACCCTTGTCAGCCTTCGCGACATCTCCCTTCGGCTTTCCAGCCTTTCTGAAAGAGGGCTTTGAAGTAGCAAGAGCTTTTGATGCAACCTTTTTCTTGCCCTTCCATTTACCCTTTCCCTTAGCACCTTTCTTGCCCACCATCATTATGGGAGATTTCTCAGGTGCCTTGACCATATTTGCTTCAGTGGTCCTCAGCATGGCCAACAATTCCATAGGAGTCTTATCTTGCTCAGTCATATTAAAAGTCATAATAAACTGAATATAGTCGCTGTTCAAAGATTGCAAGATTATATCAATTTGAGCCTCTCGCTGAAGTGGGAAACCCAAATGAGCAAGGTAATCACAATACCCAATCATCTTTAGAACATGTGGTCCGACTGGTCCGTTGCCCTGCTTGCATGAGTAGAGTGCTTTGCTCGTGTTTAACTTTTCCACATGAGCTTGTGATTGAAACATCGTTGAAAGATGTTCAAACATAGCATGTGCATTCATATGCAGATGCTGCTTCTGAAGCTCAGCATTCATTGTAGCAAGAATAAGACAAGCCACATCGTTCGCATCATCAATATGCTTCTGATAAGCATTTTGCAGAGCACGAGTGGCATTGGCAACAGGGGCTTCCGGTTGAGGATTATCAATCACATAAGATATCTTTTCCTGCATGAGAACAATTCTCAAATTCCTAGACCAGTCAAGGAAGTTTGATCTTGTCAGCTTGTCCTTCTCAAGGACTGATCGCACAGAGAAAGTGTTGTTTGTGTTTTGTGCCATTTGTTATCTACAATGATAAAATGCATAAGATAAGTTAGATTGTTACAATAATTATGTTCAAGTGATTATGGTACATTCAACTTAATATACCTCCCACTATTTTTTATCAAATTAATAGCCCTCACTATTAACTCGGAAAGCTTTTGCGAAACTTTACTTTCTAGTGGGCCAAGATCCATATTTTATTATGTCTTGGGTCAGCGTTGGCCGATACTCCCAAAACACAACTATTTAGGTAGACAACATTTGTCAATTACATCTCGTATATAATTCTTGGACAGTTTGGTGAACAAAAATTGCTCTAATTTATCAAATACATTTTCCGCCAAACCTATGCTTCTAAGTTCTCATTTCACAATCCTATTGTGATAACTTAGTTAAGTTAGACCCAATTGATTAACATGTCGAATATCACATTTATTCTTTCGCACCTAACCACGATAATTAGGAATGCTTTACTTTGGCAAACCAACTCCTAATGATCTAGGCTTTGATGAGTGTTATTCAATTGGAAAGCATCTAATAACTTAATATTTAATTAAGGGATTTTAATTAAAACGACCATGATCCCATCATAAAGAGATCCCCAATTTTTCCTTGAATTAAATATTTCAAATCATAGTTCGCTGAATTAATGATACCAGGTAGAAAGGTTAACGCACAAATGGCATTATTGACACCTTTTAACCTTACAAGAAATTAATCTCGTTGTTGACAAAATCATTTCATCCTTGAACTATAATAATTCATATTTAATTACCGTGTTTCATAAACACAGGAATCTCATGATCATTTTGTTTAATCTTCATCTTAAATCATTACGGATTTTATCTTGTTTAGCATGGCATGGATGACGTATCTAAAACATACATACATTCTACTTAATCTAATTAAGCATGCATATCTATCACTACGCATACAAATCATCATATGTAAAGTGCATGAATATAAAATCGTGTTTGGTTATGGCCCAATCCTATATGATCTTTCCAAGCTAATGGAAAAATCTAGGTCAATCTATGGTGGTTAATAAAACTAAATTATTACATAGTTGGTCTTCATAAATACATGTCTTCATGTCTTCTTTGTGTCAACTGCCTTCATCTCCATTGATCCTTCATTGCATGCCTCCAATGAACTTCTTATTACATATAATATAAAACATTACTATACTAATACAATTACATAAGAACTCGAGTTATATTCGAGATGAACAGTTACAAAGGAAAAAGAAAATGACATGCAAGTCGTATTTATAAAACCAAACCATAATTATTAAAACCACTAACCTATGGGTCTTAAGGCCATAACCAATCACCATGCTCAATTAACACTTAAGAACATCATAAATCGCATTATCATATCATAATATATCATAATATGTCACAAGCCCAAATTAAAACAAAGCCCTAAACCGCAAAATCATGTATCGGAATATAAGCAAAATCATGTATCGGAATACAAGCAAAATCATGTATCACTATAAAATTCAATTAGCATGTATCAATATACACACGACCCAAAATCCAATTACCAAAAACATGTATCAGTATACATATCAAACAGGCATCATCCAACAGATTGATCAACATATCAATCAAAGCGGCCAACAAAACCAGAATAGTATATACAGCATGCATAATATCATAATATTCATAAAAAGCAATCATGACATATTACATATATGCATATATTCGAAAGCTTAAACACATAAACGAATTAAATAACCTCTCGCAAGTAGATCATGATACCATTGTTGGGTTTCAAGCAATCAAACGCAACGGAAAAACGTGAAAAATAAAATAAAATTGAAACCCACCGCAAGGATCCATGTGAGAATTGTATATTTAATTCGTAGTTCATAGAAATCAGTACCTTAAAGAGCTTTCCGATGTTTGAGAGTGAAGAATAGATTGTTCGAACACCACGTATCCCATATGCAACGATCTACGCTCTATCAGTATCCACGCAGAAGCTCGAACAGAGGATGCTGTGTACTAGCACAATAATCCGTTTTTCTTTCTCTCTTTTCTCTCTACCTCTCTAGCAGCTAGGGTTTTTAATAAAACGTGTAACCCTTTCCAAGCCACAAAAAGATATTATATAGGAGAGATAAAAACGAAATCAGCCCTAATCCTAATTAGAGCCCATATAATTCAGTTGTTTTTAATCATTATCTAACTAAGACTTTCTCAATTAAATAATAACTGCATTTCTGAATTAATAAATTCGAAATTCCATTTATTACATTAATTAAGTCATACTTAAATTAATAATAAATAATTCGAATTCTATCATTTAATTTAAATCCGAATTCAAATTAAATAATCCTCCGAGCATTCTTTGTGTGTGACCCGATAGGTTATTATTACATTGGCAACGATTTTAAAATCCCAATTTAAAATCGTAAACAAAGAGCGGCATCTAGTAACACATCATACCTTTGATAGGTTTACAAAACTCATCAATGAGATGGTCATGCATGGCAAATATTATGACTTGGAGGATATGAATACTAAGTTCATGAAAGCTCTGCCTGATTTCTACAATGAGAAGATATTTGCAATCGAGGAAGCTAATGATCTGGATGAAATATCATTAAAGGCAGTTTATGGAAAACTAAGGGCTTATGAACTTGACAAGTAGCAGAAAAAGAGCTGGAGTGAAGGAAAGATGAAAAATATTGCACTCACTGCTCAATCTGAATCAAAGAAGTTTCCAGAAGAAAAGTCTGAATCTGCTGAAAGAGGCTCAATGAAGAAGAAGAGCAAAGAAAGTTCTGAGTCAGAGACTGCAGATATAGACTCTGACAAAATGTGATTCTGAATCAGAGATGCGGGAACTCTTTGCTATGTTTGCTAAAGCTTTCAAGAAAGGAAGATTCAATAAGAGAATATTTAGCAAAGGATCTTTTCAAAAGAAAGAGGAGAATAAGAGTGACAAGGGCAAAAGTACAATTGTCAAGCTTGATAAGGCCAAGATCAAATGCTTTAACTGCAGCGAGCTTGGACACTTTGCAAGTGAGTGTAAGAAGCCTAGGAATTCAAGAAAGGGTAATGCACTCATGGTCACACAGAAGGATTGGGTAGACTCCAGTGATTCTGAAGATGAATTGGATTATGACAACATTGTTTTGATGGCAAGTGCTTCAGACAAGCCTGGATCTCCAAAGAAAACTTCTTCATCTTTTGTTAAGGTATCACTTCACTCTCTTGATTCATTTGATAGCTTAGATTATGATGAAATTAGATTTATCCATGCTGAGTTTAAGAATCTTATGACTAATTTTAGAGTTCTTACTAGTGAAAGAGATGATCTTAAGATTAAGAATGATAAATTAGTTAATAGAAATAATTTTCTTGAATCTGAGTTAATTCAAATGGATGAATATAGGTTAAGTTCTGATAAAGCTAAGCATGATTATAGTGTTATTCTTGAGGCTTATGATTATGTCAGAAAATAACTAGAGGAAGAGAGAGATATGATTAAAACCATTAACAATTCTGGTAAGAAGACTAAAGAAATCATTGAAAATCAAATTCTTGGTAAGGTCTATGGCTTAGGTTTTGAAAAGGATAAAAGTGAAACTCCTGTAGCTATTGTCTTGGATGATAGGAAAGAAGAAGCTAGCACATCTAAGTCTGAAGGTAAGAAGAAAGTTTCTGAACCTAAACATGTTAAGTTGTTGATTTGAAAGGTACCCCAGTTGTGCACAAAAGAATTAACAATAGTAGTTCAGATGAGAAAGTGTTAGAAAAACCTAAGAATGTCAACATAGGCTTTCTGTCTAAGTCTCAGCTGAAACAGAGACTAGAAGGTATTTCCGAGTCTAGCAAGATTAAGAGGAATAGGAATGGAAAAGAAGGTATTAATAAAGAGAATAACTACAAGAATGTACCTGATGCACCTAGGAAGAAATGCTACAAGTGTGGAAATCATAATCATATGGCCCTAGACTACAATAAAAAACCTTCTTGGAAAACTAAGTCTAGATTCCCCAAGACAAAGAAAGTTCAATACCAACCACAAAAAGCTTGTTATCATTGTGGTAGTTTACTTCATTCCATTTACATGTGTAAAGAATATCATGAACTGTATTATGACTATTATTCTCTGAAATCTGAAACTCCTAGTCACAAACAGTTTGTGAAATCAGAGTCTAAGGTTGACTCTGTAACAGGTAAATCAGAAGCAAAATCTTCAAAACCTGTTGTTTCTAAATCTAGTAAGAAAGGATCCAATCAAAGTTGGGTCCTAAAAATTTCTAACTAGTCACTTTTTGTTTGCAGGGCACAGGAAAGAAGCATTCAATTATCTTGGACAGTGGATGCTCTAGACATATGACTGGAAAGAAGTCCCTGCTTACAAAGTTTGAGAGGAAAGCTAGCCCAGTAATATCTTTTGGAGATGGCAACAAAGGAGAAACTCTGGGATATGGCTCAATTGTTTTGGGGAATGTCATCATAGAAAACGTAGCACTAGTTGAAGGCTTGAAACACACACTTTTAAGCATAAGTCAAATGGGTGATAAAGGTTACCAATCAGTCTTTGACAGAAAAGGATGCAAAATCTTGAATATGAAGAATGAAGATATTGTTCTAACTGGTCAGAGACATGGTAACATCTATGAAGCCAGCTTGAGTGATACATCTAAAGGAATTGTTAGATGTCTCTACAACAAAGCAACAAATGAAGAAAGCTTGAATTGGCACAAGAAGCTCTCACATCTTAACTTCAAGAAGCTTAATCAACTTGTTAAGCACAATCTAGTGAGAGGCTTACCTCAGGCAAATTATGTGCAACATTGTTAGTCATAGAGGCATGCCTGTATACATCTAATAACAAGCCTAATTGTCTGTAATGCTTTGCATTACATACATTACCTCTTAACCGAGGGAACCTCTAGTTGTAGAGTTTCTACTTGTTGTAGTACTTATAACAGGCATCAAATTCTACTTGTGTAACTGTAATTAAAGTCAGAGAATAATGCTTGAAAAAAGTTCCAAGGATCATGCCTCAAGCTTGTAGACCAAGACTATCAAAATAAATACAGTTGGAATTTGAAGAATGAAGATTTGCCTAAGTACCAATTCGAGAAGTATGTTTGTTATATTCGAGAAGTCTAGCATTCGAGAAGTCAGGAATTCGATATCTCAAAAGACACTGTTCGATATCTTTGGAGGTCAACTAGTCAAAGCCTCATTCGAGAACTCAAAGATTCGACATGTCTAATACTCTATTCGAGAACTCAAAAAGTCAACAAGTCAAAGCATCATTCGAGTTCTCTAAGAGTCAACAAGTCAAAGCTACATTCGATATCTCAAGGACTAAAGAAGCTATTCGATATCTCAGGGATTTGATAAGTAAAATGCTCTATTCGATATCTCAAGGATTCTTGGAGAAAAGACTTATTCGAGAAGTGATTCGATATGTCAGCTCAACAATATTCGAGAACTCAGAGTTATCTATTAAGCCAATTCTAGTTCTCGAATCACCAACAGAGTTACTTCTCGAATACAATCTTGGAGACAAAATACTGAAGAATTGTACAAGTCATAAACCTGCAACAAGCCAAGACGCTTTATGGACCACATACTGTAAAGCACGTTGGAAAGCCTACAAAGAAGCTTGGAGAGATAGTACAAGAGACAAAGAGCTAAAGAAGTGGATCTAAACAGAGTTCTAAGAAGTCAAATCTGTAGCAGTTTGGATGTTTACTCAAATATGATAAACACATTAGAAAGCAAATTTGTTTGCTACCTTATTTTTGTAAGCAAGTTGTTCACGTGATATAAGTGAACAACCCTACTTCTTTAGCAAGTATCAAACAGAGTGATCTATAGTGTTTACAAGTAATATCTCTCTGAGAAAGAAGCTGAGAATACTAACATTTGTATTCACAAATTGTATCAAATCTTTATCTAATACAATATTAGATTAAAGTGATATCGTGTTCTTGTGTTTATATTCCACACTTACATAATCTGTTAAATACAAACACACACTCTGTTACACAACCAGATTCAAACCCTTAAAACAACCTTCACCTAAAACACTTATCAGAATAAAAGTTTGAGAATCCATTCACCCCCCCTCTGTATTCTCTTGTGTGTTCAATACTCAACAAGTGGTATGTTCAATACTCAACAAGTGGTATCAGAGCAGGCTGTTTATTTAAAAACAGAAAAAGATCATGAATACACCAAAGACTACAGGAACAGTGAAGGTCCCTAAGTTTGACAAAGAGAATTACAACCTCTGGAAGATTAAAATGCTGCTGTTCATCAAAGCTGCTAACCCTCTATATCTTGAGATACTCAAGAATGGTCCCTTTGTTCCACAACAGGAGATTCCTGAAAAGACTGTTGGAACTGTAACCATTCCAAGATCTTATGTGGCTAAAGAACCATCCAAATGGACAAAGACAGAAAAGGAGTTGGTTGCTCTCGACAGTCATCTCATGTTATTAATCATAGATTCTATGGAACTGTCAATGTTTCCTAACATAGCCTCTTGCAAAACAACAAAGGAGATGTGGGATCATATTGAGGTGTTATGTGAAGGAATAGAGGAGGTTAGAGAAAACAAGAAACAGATACTTGTCACACAGTATGAAGCTTTCATGGCTCAGACCAAGGAAAGCATTACTGACATGTTTGAAAGGTTTCACAAGCTGGTGACTGAGCTACAGATGAATGGGAAGGTTTACAGCACCAAGGATTTGAACATGAAGTTTCTATTATCTTCACCAAACCATCTAGAGCAAAGGGTCATTTGTCTAAGAGAAAGAGATTTGAACAAAGTCACATATGATGTGCTCTATGGGGTTTTAAAGACTCATGAGCTTGAGTTGCTTCAGAAGAAGGCTATCCAAGCCAACCAAGGCAGAATGCTAAACACATCATGTGCCTTGATTGTCAGCAAATCTGTTCAAGACCTAGAAGCATCTACAAGTCAGTTGAGGATAGAAGAGATAGTAGATGATGAAGAAAATGAAGGTGAAGTGACTGAACCTGTTGAGGAGAAGGAAGAAGAAGAGTTCTATACTCTTGAAGAGCTCGATGGCATGGAAAACAATTAATATACTTTCATGGCCAGAAAGTTTCCAAACATCAAATTCAAGAGGAACCAACACTTCAAACCTAGACCCCAAAACCATTCATTCAACAAGAGCAAGGCACTTGTGAAAGCAAACAAGAATAAATTCAAAACCAGCTATGTGGATAAGTCATCTGTAAGGTGTTATAGATGCAATGACCTAGGGCATTTTGCCAGTGAATGCAAGAAGCCTAAAAAGAAGGATAAGGAGTTTCTAGAGCTTGAAGCCGAGTATGAGGCCCTTCTGAAAAAGAAAACACAAGGCAAGGCCTACATAGCTGAAGAGAAGTGTTGGGATGACTCTGATAGTGATGGAGAGGAGCAAGAATTTTGCAACTATGCCTTGATGGCTGATTTCAAGGATGAAAAATCTCTATCCGACTCTCAGGTACCATCTCTCACTACCATAGATATTGTTTCTGAGTATAAATGCATGGTTGAACAACTATCTATTGAAATGTTTAATATTCATACTAGTATGACTGTTGCTAATGAAGAGATTGCCAAACTTTCTGCTAAGAATGAATTGTTAAACAAGAAGAATGAGGAACTTGAGCTAACTGCTATGCAAGTAGATAACCTTAAGAAAGAAGTTGAATATTTGCATAATAAGGTTCTATGTGCTAGTCAGGTTGAGAAGGCTCTTATGGATGAAATAGCTGAGAATGAATTCAATCTGAAAACCTTTAAGAACTCCTCTAGTCTACTATAGTCCTACCATGAGAAAAACCAAGCTAAACCCAAGGCTGCCATTGGACTTGACTATGGAACTCTTAAACAGAGGAAAAGCTATGCTGTCATTGAAGATGACATAGTTGTTCAGGATGAAGTGCCTCACATTTTGAAAAAGACGGAGCCTCCAATTTTTAAAGAACCAACATTTGAAATTGATGAGGATGCCTTACTCATTAAGCAAATGTTGAATGATGAGGATGAGGCATAGTCTAGTGAACAACCAGCATCCTCTAATAGTGAGAGTGTCAAGGTAAAAGCCAAGAAGCCAGTATGAGGTAGACTGGACCTGAGAAGTTTGTGAAGTTTGTTTCAGCTAGGAAAAATGAATTTGAGAAGAAAGTGGATAATAAGAAACAAAACAGAAATGGCAAGCTAGGGATAAACAAGAATAATAATTATGCTTATGTGCCAAATGCCCCTAGGAAAGTTTGTCAAAACTGTTTTAGCACTAATCACTTAACTCATGCATGCAAGAAACAAATTGCTAGTGTAGCCAAGCCTTTCTATGATTGTTCTGTGCCTTTAAGACATAGAGATTCACCTTTCTGTGATAAACTTGACTGTATGCCATGCAACATGAATGTTATGACTAGCTGTTTTAATTTGAGAAGACAATTCATGGATGGTTGCATCAGCCACAACATTCACACACACTACACAAGGCCAGAGTCTTCAAGTCCTCCTAGAGTTAGGAAGGTACCTCTGTCACCTAAGTCTAAGAATTTAGATTCTAAGACTTCTAACAGTGACAAGAAGACCAGTCCTAAGAAAGTTGATAAGCATGCTGTTTTTGATAAATTTGTTTCTAAGCCAAGTGGACCCAAACTTGTTTGGGTACCGAAGAAGAAGTAATACCTTTGTGCTTGCAGGGCAAAGAAAGTGAAAAGAAAGTCATGTGGATTTTGGACAGTGGATGCTCAAATCACATGACTGGTGATATGGCCCTGCTATCACAATATGAGGAGAAGGTTGGCCCAATGGTTGCTTCTGGAGATGACAGCATGGGTAACACATTGGGATATGGCAAGTTAAAAGTTAGTAATGTCATCATTGAAGATGTAGCACTAGTCAAGGGTCTCAAGCATAATCTGCTAAGTGTTGGTCAGTTTACTGATAGAGGATTCAAGGTAAATTTTGACAAAGATGAATGTTTGATCACCCACAAGAAGACTGGTGATTTTGCTCTATCTGAAGTAAGAAAAGGAAGCCTGTTTGTAGCCAATATGGACTCTACAAACAAGGACAAAGTTTGTTGGTTCTACTCAAAAGCATCAAATGAGGATTGTTGGCTATGGCACAAGAAGCTATCACACATGAACTTCAAGGCCATTAATTCTCTAGTCAAAAGAGAGTTAGTGAGAGGCATGCCCACGCTTGAATTCTGTCAAGAAAGAGTGTGTGAGGCTTGCTAAAAAGGAAAGATGAAAAGGTCAAGCCACAAGTCAAAGACAGTGATATCAATCACCATGCCCCTATAATTAATTCATATGGATTTGTTTGGGCCTGTCAATATTATGTCACTCTCAAGAAAGAAGTATGCCCTAGTGATGGTTGATGACTACACAAGGTATACATGGGTGGAATTTCTAGCATCAAAGGATGAGGCTCCACAAGTAATCATTGAGCACATAAAGAAAGTTGGTAAGGAAGCAAAAGCCAACAATGCAAGTGTGATTGCATTGAGAAGTGATAATGGAACAGAGTTCAGAAATGCCTTACTTGAAGCATTTTACAAAGATAATGTCATTTCTCAACAATTCTCAGCTCCAAGGACTCCACAACAAAATTGAGTAGTTGAGAGAAAGAACAGAACTCTAATTGAGGATGCTAGAACAATGTTGCTTGATGCAAAGATGCCTACATATTTTTGGGCTAAGGCTATGAGCACTGCATGCTACATCCAGAACAGAACCCTTATCAACAAAAACACAGGAAAGACGCCTTACAATTTGATGACTGGAAAGAAGCCTACTCTAAAGTATGTTCATACTTTTGGAAGCAAATGCTTTGTGTTAAAAGACAATTCAGAATATGTTAGGAAGTTTGATGCAAAGGCATTTGAAGAAATTTTTCTTGGCTATTCTATGGAGAGAATTGCATACAAAGTTAATGTCATCAGTCAAAAGAAAGTTATGGAAAGCACATATGTGACATTTGATGACAACAAACTACATGGATTAGAAGAAGCCAATAATGAAGATAGAGATCCATTAAAGTTTGAAAATCTAGATGATTCTGATGAAGAGATTGAAACTGAAGTTGAAACTCTAGTTCAACAAACTCAAATGAATGATGAAGCAAGAGAAGAATCTGATCCAACCAACAGTGAAGAGACTAGCATCTAAGACACACCTGTGAATAGTAGCAACTTCACAGGGGGAGGAAATGAAAATGATCATGTCTTGGATGATGAAGCAACATCAAGGTTAAGAAATCAAACTGAGCACTCAAGGAAATGGGATAGGTCACACACTGCAGAGCAAATTATTGGAGATCCAAATGCAGTAGTGAGAACTAGGAGAGCAACTCAAAATGAGTGTCTCTATGGTTGCTTTCTATCTCAGATTGAGCCTAAGAAACTTGATGATGCACTGTTGGATCCATATTGGATTATTGCTATGCAAGAGGAGCTGAGTTAATTTAAAAGAAACAAAGTATGGGAACTTGTGCCTGCACCAAAGAACAGAACCATTGTTGGAACAAAATGGGTTCTGAAGAATAATATGGATGAAGATGGTGTAATAGTAAGAAACAAAGCAAGGTTGGTTGCAAAAGGATACTCTCAACAGGAAGGCATTGACTATGATGAGACATTTGCTTCTGTTGCTAGATTGGAAGCCATCAGAATCTTCTTGGCATTTGCTGCTCATTCAAACTTTAAAGTCTATCAAATGGATGTCAAGAGTGCATTTCTGAATGGGGAGTTGGAAGAAGAAGTTTATGTGCAACAACCACCTGGCTTTGAGGATCCACATTTCCCAGAATTTGTCTACAGATTGCTTAAGGCATTGTATGGACTTAAGCAGGCTCCAAGGGCATGGTATGACACTTTATCACAGTTCCTTCTTGAAAATCAATTCACTAAGAGGCACATTGGACAAGACACTGTTTTACAAGAATCATGGTAATGATATTATCCTAGTTTAGATCTATGTGGATGATATCATATTTGGCTCTACAAATGAGAAGCTGTGTAAGAAATTCTCTAAACTCATGCAAAGCAGATATGAGATGAGTATGATGGGAGAGTTAACATTCTTTCTTGGATTGCAAGTTAGTCAGAGGAAGGATGGTATCTTCATCAGTCAACCCAAGTACATCAAGGATTTATTAAAGAAGTTTGACTTAGAAGACTGCTCACCTGCAAAGACACCCATGGCCACTACCACCAAATTGGATGAAGATGTCAAAGGCAAGAGAGTAGATATCTCAGTCTATAGAGGCATGGTTGGTTCTCTACTCTATCTCACTGCAAGTAGGCCAGACATCATGTTTGCTACATGTCTGTGTGCAAGGTTTCAATCAAATCCAAAAGAGTCACATTTGATTGCTATAAAAAGAATTTTTAGATATCTGAAGGGCACTTCAAACTTGGGTTTATGGTATCCTAAGGACACAGGGTTCAATCTGGTTGGTTACTCCGATGCTGATTATGCTGGATGCAGAGTGGACAGGAAGAGCACCTCAGGTAGCTGCCAGTTTCTTGGGCAAAGGCTAGTCTCTTCGTATAGTAAGAAATAACAATCTGTGTCAACTTCCACAGCTGAGGCTGAATACATAGCTGCTGGAAGTTGCTGTGCTCAAGTGCTTTGGATTAGAAATCAGCTTAGAGATTATGGACTTTTGTTGGAAAGAATTCCAATCATGCGTGACAACACAGGTGCAATCTCTATAGTTGCAAATCCTGTAAATCATTCTAGGACAAAGCACATTGACATCAGATATCATTTCATTAGGGAGCATGCAACTAATGGAACCATTGAGTTGCATTATGTCCCTATAGATAAACAATTAGCTAATATATTCACTAAGCCATTGGATGAAGCCACCATCACTATGTTGGTTAGTGAGATTAGAATGTTGAATTCTTTAGAATCCGGCTAATTGAAAATATCAACTAGATTGTTGCAGCAGTAAACACTTACTTTATCTAAATTCTCAATATTTTTGAAGTAAGTGTTGGTTGAAATATGATTTATAAATATTTCAAATCTGTTGCATATGTTGAAAATCATATTCGAATTAGCTTGAAATTTCTATGAAATTTTAAGATTATCACTATTTAATTTGTTAGAATATTCTTCATTTGAATAATTCTGGTGAATTTTGAAAAGGTAGTGAAAATTAACTTTTATGAGTGGAAAGTGTAGCTCGATAAGTCAGACTTCTCTAATGACTTTCATGTCTATGGTCGACTTCTCTAACAAGTCTATTTGGAACACTCTTGAGTTCTCGAATAGTACATTTTGGAGAAATCGAACAGAGACTTGCTTGACTTCTCGAATAGGACATTTGAGTTCTCTAATGACTGAGTTCTCGAATAGAACATTTGAGTTGTCGAATCATTTGAAAAGGCTGAATTTTTGCTGAATCTTAACCATTTTTGGATTTTTATTCAGAATTTTAAATCACTCATAAGAATATATTTTATCTAATTTGGAATTATTTCTAAGTTAGATAATAGCCAGTTGTGAGTTACGAACTGCTTGAGATATCGATTAAGCCTTTCTTGACTTATCGAATAGTTGATTTCTACTTCTGAAGCATCTAAAGTTCCATAACTTCTGAAAACCCTAACTTCAAAAGCTAAATTTCTTCTTCAACCTTCATTCTCTTTTAACGTCTCTCTGTGTAACTATGGCAAATACCCAACTCACAATTCCTAACCACACCAACTTCATTGCTATTACTAATGATGTGGAAGCACCCAATGCTAACTTCAAGTGCTTCGTTCGCTGGATGTCTGAGTCATACATCAAGGATGCACTCTCAGCCAACCCAACTCTGTACCTAGATCTCCTAGAACAGTTTTGGAGGACAGCCACTGTGGAAGTTATTGCTCTAGAGAATGCAGTAACCTCTTATGTCATCTACTGCAAAATACAAGAGAAAGAGGTTACTATCACTATAGAGGATATAAATCAAGCACTAGGACTTCATCAAGAGCTGTATCACCCTCTGGTATCGGATGATGATTTGATTACATTCTTCGACTTTATCAGATATGCTGATACAATCAAGATTGGAAAAATGAACCAGAAGTGTCTCAGAAAGGAATGAAGTTTTGTGTTCGCCACACTGCTACATGTGTTCACTGCTAGAAAGTCGAGTTTTGATCAAATCAATGCACCTGCACAGCAAATTGCATACTCCCTGGCATATGATAGGAAAATCAATGTGGGTAATCTAATTATGCAGGAGCTATATGGGAGACTTGGTAAGAACTCAACCAAGAGAAGTAATGAAATTTTCTTCCCTCATTTCATTCAATCTGCTCTTAATTTTGTAGATAATAAACTGATTGAATTTCCTGGGATGAATGGAAATAGAATAGGCTATCCGAAATCCATGACCAAACTCATTTTTGGTAACTTGGAGACTAGGAATGATGTGGATGTTAGGCTTGTAATAACCCCTCATATGCCGAGGTTATTTGAGTCTTACCCCCACAACATGCCAACATTTGCCTCCAGGGCCAGCTAACCAACCCCTTCAACCAAACACTGAACCAAACACAGAGCCACCTACATCATCCTCTCAACATGGTGGTATCAGTAAAAAGAAGAGAAAGGAGATAGCCTTTGAACCTTTAGAAATGATAACAGAAGCAGCATTGAATGCTGAATTAGGCTTAGAAAGTGAGGCACATGTGTCACCCTTGCAAAAGCCAAAGAAGAAGAGAGCTAAGAAAACCACCTCTTCAGTCACACAAATGGCTGAAGTTGTAAAATCAGGGGCACACTGTTTACTAGATGTATCCACTCAACAGGGTGCATCTATAGAATCAAGCATCCTCCCAATGCACTATCTTGTAAAGAGTTAGCACATGAGAGTGATAAGGCCGGCACAACACAGAATGGATAGCACACCATACTTGAAACTCCCTCTATTTCTCAGGGGGAGTTGCCAAAATCTACTCTAAAAGACACAACTCTTCCAGAATCTAACACTCAAATTTCTTTGGAGCCTGCAACTCAAGCAATTGAGGAGCAAGGCATTGATCACCAAGAATTTTCTTCTCTTAGTGAGCCAATGGACTCAAGTGACTTAGTGTATGACACTTTGCTCACACCCAGGAACCATATTTAGATGGTGAGGGAATGCTAGCTGGGGCATATCCTGATGACACCATCACAAACACAGAGGATTCACTAGTTTTCACTAGAGACTCTGTGCATGTGTCAACTACTGTTGTAACTCATCCCACTTCTGTGGAGACAACAGTAGTAGAGTCATTCCATCCGGTTACAGAAGTTGCATCTATAATTGAGGAGTCTAGCTTGCCTTGCTCTAGCTCTGACTTTCTGTCACAATGGCTGAAGCCTGTGCAACATGACAGTGCTTCAGGATCAGGGATTGCTCCACCACAATTGACGGTTGAAGCACTTCAAAGCTTAGTTGTGGATCAGATTCCTGAGTTTGTAAAGATAGCCCAAAACCTTGTCATATCCAATATGTCAAACCCATACTATGAAGCCATTTTGCTGTGTCACAGGGATGATGTAGAGAAGTAAAAAGACAAAATAGCAGATGAGGCTGAGAGAGATGGGAATGTAGATGCCTGGCTGCAATGGAAATATGATATTACTCTCAGTGAAGCCCTTCAATATCTAAGAGAGGAATACCTCACTTCACTGGGTTAAAATGCTAAATATCTGACTCCTGGTGATGTGTATGAAGCCATGAATGATTCTTACAAGGGATTCCTCAAGGCTGCACACTATCTTGGCAAGGGTGTTAAGACAGAAGTCAACAAGGTGTGTGATGAAACAGCCAAGACAGCGGGAGAGATCAAGAGAGAATTTGCTGGCAAGTTTCCAACTTTAGATCCTGTCCTGAAAACCATACAAGACTGCAAATCTACCTGCATCAAGATGGACAATCGCATGGCTTTGATTCATGGAACTGTCAGCAATCTAGCAACTCAAGTTCATAATCTCTCTGGTCAGATAACAGACGCCAATGCCATGCTGAGGACCATGTTTGCCAATCAATATGGAGATAAATTGGTGACTGAGGTCCTTATGCATAATATGACCAAGTTTGAGGTAGTGAGGCTCAAGAAACAATCATTGTCTGGCTTTAAAGCTAATGAGTTATTCAACAAGGTGGATACTCTGGAGAAAGAAGTGAGCTCACTCAAGCAGTCAAATGCTCATTTTACAGACACAGTAACAACTCTCACTGAGAAGTTGGACACTCAAGCTACCACCACAGTTGATGTTCTTCTTCATCAACAACTAATACTGTCTCCTATGATGAAGCATATGGGGCTCCCTGTTGGGACAATCAGATCTTGGCACTGCGATCTTTGATACAATTTATTAACGAGTACGAATAGAAAAATCACCTTGTTAAACGGTTGATTCCACGCTCTTCTATTATATTCCCAAATTCCCTTGAGCGAAGTGTGGCCTTCGTCTTCTCAAGTTAGCCTCTCTTCTTGCTCCTGGGTGGCTACAAAATTTTTTCGACCAGCCCCCAGCAAGAAGAGAATAGGAATATATATAGGCTACAATAGGGATCATGGACAATTAGGTTGGGCCTTCTAATTACATCTTGAGCCTAGCCCAATGTAATTAAATATTAATTCAATCCAATAAAGAATTAATATTTGCACTACCTTTCCTAATACCGTAATTTAATTAATTAATTCGGTTCCAATATTATTTGCTTATTAAATTCCCCATGTTTAAAATATCGCATGTCCATTAATTAAATAAATTACTGATAATTCATTTAATTAATATCTTTTATCCTTGATCATCCACTCAACCTTTATTTAATTATGCCGGAATAAATCTACCTGCAGGGTTTCACATAATTAAATCTTTTTGAGCTTTCAAGGGGACATCATTAACCCGAATATTATCAGGACATGGATTCCTTCAATAAATAATATTCACCATATATATTATTTCATCACCCAAAATATAATGAAATAAATCAAAAGAATTATTTCATATATAAATCAAAGCATGTAAATAATATACACGTGTCAATTACTATATCTGGATTAAGAACCTAAGCATTAATAATAACATAGAATCTTAGTTCACCTTCTTAACGAGTATAAGGGAACAATTCTAAATTTGATCCTGTTCAATATACACAAAGTATACTAGTATTATTTATTAGTCAATATAAACTAATCTAAATAATACTACAGCCATTCCAGTGGATTGTCTAAGACCACCTGTGCTGTGAACCATATTATATTATATAAACCGTATTTAATAATCTAATATTCTGTATCCCATTTGATACTAGATTATTCACAATATATAATATTTAGACAACATGTAAACATTTAAATTATTCTCAATAAAATAGGCCAGAAATAAATGTATATACTTCAAATAAATATTTTCAGTATACACCAACAATCTCCCACTTATACTCAAAATATTCTATGAGTATATCAGTGTTTATTTAATCCACTATTACACAGAAAACTATGTGTCCATCCATCTGACTCATATCGCTTCCACATGCCTGTCAAAAACCTTGGCTGGCAAACTCTTTGTGAAAGGATCTGCCCGGTTGTCTTCTGATGATATGTGAGCCACAATTATATCTCCTCGCTTTACGATTCCTCGTATAAGATGATACTTACGTTCAATATGTTTAGCTGCTTTGTGATCTCGCGGTTCCTTCGAATTTGCCACAGCACCAGTGTTATCACAATACACTGTCAAGCTCCTAAGCAAATTAAGTACCACATCCAAGTCCAAAAGGAAGTTCCTGAACCATACAGCCTCCTTTGCAGCCTCAGAGGCCGCCACGTACTCGGCTTCCATGGTAGAGTCTGCAATGCATTTCTGCTTTACACTCCTCCATATAACGGCTCCACCTCCCAAAGTAAAAACATATCCCGAGGTTGATTTCCTCTTATCCCTATCTGATTGAAAATCTGAATCAGTATATCCCAAAAGAAATATATCTGAGGCCTTGTAAATTAACATATACTCCTTAGTCCTTCTCAGGTACTTGAGTATAGTTTTTACTGCACTCCAATGTTCCTGACCTGGGTTCGACTGATATCTACTAACCATGCCTACATCAAAGCAGATGTCAGGCCTCGTACATAACATAGCATACATTAAGCTTCTACATGCCGAAGCATAAGGAACTGCTTTCATGCTCTCTATATCCTTAGGTGTCGAAGGACACAGCTCCTTGGATAGAGCCACTCCATGCTTAAAAGGTAGAAAACCTTTCTTAGAGTTCTGCATGTTAAAACGAGCTAATACTTCATCAATGTAGGGCTCTTGAGATAAAGCCAACATCCTTTTCTTGCGATCCCTTATTACTTTGATCCCAAGGATGTATGCCGCTTCACCTAAGTCCTTCATTTCAAATTGTTTGAACAACCATGCCTTTATTGATGACAACATCTTAACATTGTTTCCAATGAGTAAAATGTCATCCACATACAGTACTAGAAAAACCACTGCATTACCCTCACTTCTCTTATACACACATGATTCGCTTGGACTTTGATCAAATCCATATGACTGGACTGCCTGATCAAAACGAATATTCCAGTCCCTAGAAGCTTGTTTTAGTCCATAAATAGACCTCTTAAGCTTACAAACAAGATGCTCTTGGCCTTCCTTAATGAATCCTTTTGGTTGTTGCATATAGATGGTTTCCTCAAGACTTCCATTAAGGAAAGCTGTCTTGACATCCATTTGCCAAATCTCATAATCGAGATGAGCTGCTATAGATAAAAGAATCCGGATCGACTTAAGCATAACAACCGGCGAAAAGGTTTCCTCATAATCGATCCCTTCTTTCTGAGTATACCCTTTCGCAACAAGTCGTGCTTTCCAGGCTTTCACCTTTTTGTCAGATCCTCTTTTCTTCTTGTAGATCCACATACATCCAATGGGTTTTTCACCTTTGGGTGGTTCCACGAGCTCCCAAACTTGATTAGAATACATAGATTCCATCTCAGATTCCATTGCCTTTTGCCAAAGATCTGCATCTTTATCTAGAATTGCTTCTTCGTATGTCCTGGGATCCTCATCATGTTCACCAGAGACCAAGTCCGAGGACTCTCCCAAAAACATGAATCTTTCAGGTTGTTGAACAACCCTCCCACTACGACGAAGCACCGGTGTGGTATTAGTGACAGGTTGTGCATTTTCTTGTGATTGGTCTACTTGTACTATTGGCAATTGGGGATTATCTGTCCCTCCCACTAGTTCCTCTAAAACGATACTACTCATGGGTTTGTATTTCATTATATAGTCTTCTTCTAAGAATCTAGCATTGGTGCTAACAATGATATCTCGATCCCTAGGACTATAAAATGAATAACCTTTCGTTCCCATGGGATAGCCTACAAACAGCCTTACTTCTGTACGAGATTCTAACTTAGTCGCGTTCTTGTTCAGCACATGTGCTGGACAACCCCAAATCCGAATATGTCTTAGACTTGGTTTGCTACCAGTCCACAATTCTATTGGAGTCTTGGGAACCGACTTAGAAGGTACCAAGTTTAGAAGGTAAGCCGCTGTTTCTATAGCATATCCCCAGAACGACTTGGGTAAATCTGAATAACTCATCATCGATCTAACACTCTCTAAAAGAGTCCGATTCCTTTTCTCTGCTACACCATTCTGCTGAGGTGTGCCAGGTGCAGACAACTGGGATGCAATCCCATTTTCTAATAAATATTCCCTAAATTCTCCAAGCAAGTATTCGCCACCACGATCTGATCGTAGTGACTTGATACATTTTCCAAGATGTCGCTTCTCCGCCCTTGCTTTGTACTCTTTGAATTTTTCAAAGCACTCAGACTTACGGCGCAACAAATAAATGTACCCATATCTAGAATAATCGTCAATGAAAGTGACAAAATACTCATAACCGCCTCTTGCTTGGATACTCATAGGTCCACATAAATCAGTATGAACCAATTCTAACACTTCTTTAGCTCTATTCCCCTTTGCTTTAAAAGGCCTATTAGTCATCTTACCTTCCAAGCAGGATTCACAAACTGGAAATGGCTCCACTGCCAACGAGCCTAATGGCCCATCTACTACCAATCTTTGAATCCTCCTCAAGTTAATATGACCTAATCTTAAGTGCCAAAGATATGTTTGGTTCAATTCAGAAGGTTTCTTTCTTTTATTTGATCTAGAAAGAATGTTATTAGTTTCCTTATGTTGCAGCATTGGTTGGATAGGATTAATAATATATAAATTGTCTTGCAATGTACCAGAACATATAACTCGTTTATTCATAATAATAGAAACATTACGATCCAAACAAACATTATAACCATCCATGGCAAGTTTAGAAACCGAAATTAAATTCCTTCTAAACGAAGGTACATAAAGACAATTGTTCAAAACCAAAATCCTATCATCGCCAAAAGATAATGTAATTATTCCAACTGCAACTACTGCTACTTTCGTAGCATCTCCCATGAACACATATATCTCGCCATCTCTAAGCATTCTGGATTGCTGGAACCCCTGCATAGAGTTACAAACATGGTCAGTGGCTCCTGTATCTACACACCAAGTGCTCGTAGATATAGCCGCTATATATGTTTCTGTAACTAGAGAAAGAGACATACCAGTATTGTTTGTCTTCTTAGGAAGAGGACAATCATGTTTCCAGTGACCTGACTGCTTGCACCTGAAGCACTTGCCCTTAGGCTTTTTCACACCACCTTGAACTCCCACTGCATTAGCAATCTTTCCAGCTTTCTGTGTCTGAGTCTTTTTCTTCTTCTTACCTTTCGGCTTAGATGAAGAAGCTTTCTCGGCCACATTCACTTGAACATTCTGCTTAAAGAGTCCTTCAGTTGCCTGAAGTTCGGTCAGAAGTTCCGCGAGACTATACATCCTTTTGTTCATGGTGTAATTCAAGCGGAACTGCTCAAAACTTTTGGGCAAGCTCATAAGGATGATATCGATCTGGGTTTCCCCATCAATATCAGCACCAAGGATCTCCATCTCATTCAGATGAGACATCATTCTGAGAACATGATCCCTTACAGGTGTTCCTTCAACCATCTGAGTGTTCATTAAAGCCTTCATTGCTACTTGCCTAGCAGCCCTATTCTGTTCTCCAAAAAGTTCCTTGAGATTAAAGAGCATATCTGAAGCAGTGGGCATAGCCTGATGCTGATGCTGCAAAACACCCGACATTGCTGCCAGAATGTAACATCGCGACATCTCATCTGCCTTAATCCACCGCTTATAATACTCCTTCTCACTTTCAGGAGCATCTTCAGCAGGTTGGTCTGGCTTGGGTTCATAAGTACAAAATTTGTACTCCTCAGAAGTCAACACTATGTCCAAATTACGTTTCCATTCAATATAGTTCGGTCCAGTAAGTTTGTTATCCTTAAGTATGGTGAATAGTGGATTAAAGCCTATAGTGATCTAATCCTGAGAATCATACATGTAACACATAATCAGATAGTTGCATAAATCTTAAATCCTATTGGTTTCCTCTAACAATTAATTAAAATTAATGCACTAATATTTAAACACCATAAGTATCTGGTACGCCACGATGGATGACATATATACCACTTAAATTCGTTTAAATATTACTTCGGTCCTATTACTAAATAATACGCCACGTTAGGGTGGACTATATATTATTTTTCATAGCTAAGTGTATACCATTATTAAATCTTAAATTAATAAAAAAACTGGATACCACCATTAAATATTTCAAATCAATAATCGATAATAGGATAATTCCCAGATCGGGGGGAGCATTGTCAAGAGGCATCACTTAAGACCCCTTTCTAGACAGAATCATCCTTTCTCTCAATATCAAAATCTATATTCAATCAGTGGTACCCTTCTAATTAATTGAATTCTATGAAACTTGGTACGCCACGATGGGTGGCATGTATACCTTTCAATATTCGTAATTAATTTAGGAAGTTTGTTCTAGTAATATCCATAACACTACCTGACACCATAAATCATACGCCACGATGGGTGGCATGTATATAATTTATATTCGTCTCGGTGTTAAATTACATACAAACAATAATGGAGACCATGGGATTTAATTCCTAATTAATTCCCTCACCCACTTAGAATTTTTTATTTAAAATTGAGGAATTTTATCTAGATGCATCGCCCTATGTTATTATTTCGAGGTCTACATGTTATAAAAATAACAATACAAAGAACACATAACATAGCAGCATGCATCATAAAATTAAAGCAATAAATAAAATTAATGTCCATGTCGTCCTAATTATGTTAAACATGCAATTAAAATTACACACATAATTAACAACACACATAATAATTATTTAAAGCAATAATTAAAAAATTAAATAGCGGAATTAAAATTAAAAAACATAATTTAAATCCACTATTATGGCCCCTTGAAAAAAAAAAAATTCCAGCCCTGTTCTGCTGAAAAAATCCTTTTTTCTGTAAAAACCCTCTGTTGCGCATCTTGCAGTTGCGTTACTGCCCTGGAAGCTCTTGTGGCGCATGACGCACATGCGTTACAGGTCCTGGAAGCCCTGTTGCGCATGGGCGTCCTGCGTTACCCTGCTTTGCCAGATTTTTTACGCGCACCTGCTTCTCTTTCTTGTTCACAGACTTGTTTCCTCCTTATTCGAACAGCAGCAGCCTCTGTCGACTACTTAATTAAAAACAAATCGAACCAGCAGCTACGCAGCGGATAAATTTTTGTCTCCGATTTGATTTCCGATCGCACATAATTGTTACAAAATATCCGGATCTTAATAAAATCCAACAAACAATTACAAAAAATAGATCTAATACAAAACTAATTTTGTAAATCTATTCTAACACGATCAACCCTCGTGTTTTACAACCACGATAAACCACGTGGAAACCAAACAAAATAACCACGATTAAACCACGTGGGATCCAAACACATAATTAAAATTACATGGCCATAATAGTGGATACTAAACAACCTGCAAAAGATTATTATCCAAGCACACCACTATACACATGCATATATAATTACGACATGGACATCGTATCAAAATTCGCAGAACCAATGAACCAGGCTCATGATACCAATTGTTGGGACAATCAGATCTTGGCACTGCGATCTTTGATACAATTTATTAACGAGTACGAATAGAAAAATCACCTTGTTAAACGGTTGATTCCACGCTCTTCTATTGTATTCCCAAATTCCCTTGAGCGAAGTGTTGCCTTCGTCTTCTCAAGTTAGCCTCTCTTCTTGCTCCTGGGTGGCTACAAAATTTTTTCGACCAGCCCCCAGCAAGAAGAGAATAGGAATATATATAGGCTACAATAGGGATCATGGACAATTAGGTTGGGCCTTCTAATTACATCTTGAGCCTAGCCCAATGTAATTAAATATTAATTCAATCCACTAAAGAATTAATATTTGCACTACCTTTCCTAATACCGTAATTTAATTAATTAATTCGGTTCCAATATTATTTGCTTATTAAATTCCCCATGTTTAAAATATCGCATGTCCATTAATTAAATAAATTACTGATAATTCATTTAATTAATATCTTTTATCCTTGATCATCCACTCAACCTTTATTTAATTATGCCGGAATAAATCTACCTGCAGGGTTTCACATAATTAAATCTTTTTGAGCTTTCAAGGGGACATCATTAACCTGAATATTATCAGGACATGGATTCCTTCAATAAATAATATTCACCATATATATTATTTCATCACCCAAAATATAATGAAATAAATCAAAAGAATTATTTCATATATAAATCAAAGCATGTAAATAATATACACGTGTCAATTACTATATCTGGATTAAGAACCTAAGCATTAATAATAACATAGAATCTTAGTTCACCTTCTTAACCAGTATAAGGGAACAATTCTAAATTTGATCCTGTTCAATATACACAAAGTATACTAGTATTATTTATTAGTCAATATAAACTAATCTAAATAATACTACAGCCATTCCAGTGGATTGTCTAAGACCACCTGTGCTGTGAACCATATTATATTATATAAACCGTATTTAATAATCTAATATTCTGTATCCCATTTGATACTAGATTATTCACAATATATAATATTTAGACAACATGTAAACATTTAAATTATTCTCAATAAAATAGGCCAGAAATAAATGTATATACTTCAAATAAATATTTTCAGTATACACCAACACTCCCTCTACCTGATGAATCTGTTAATCCCACCTCTTCCAACCCAAGGGTCTCTACCAAACCTCTGTGCCTGACAACAAGCCTAAGGGGGAGAAGAGGAACTTAAGGACATCAAAGCCTAAGGGGGAGGAGCAGACTAAGAGAGAGAAGCCTAAGGAGAAAGGCATAATCATAACTGAGGGTGGTCAACCAAAAATCTCAAAACCTACAACCTCTCATGTTCAAGGCAAGTGCAAAGCCAAAGTCAATGCACCTCTACCTTCTCTACCAACTGTCACTCTACCTCCTGTGCACATCACTACCCCAAGTGGCCAAAAACAAACCATCACCTCTACAGTGGTCGCAGGATCTATGCCAACTGAGGAAGCTAAAACCTCCAGAAATGAAGAAGATCAACCAGTTGAAGTAGATGTAGTTACTGAGGCCATGCTGATAGAAGTAGCAAATTCAGAAACTTATAATGATCCTGCCTTCTTGAAGTTTCTGCAAGTCTCTCGAGCAAAGGTTGGAGGGGATACATTGGAGTAAAGAAGGAGTCTGAGAGAACAAATCGAATTTCTGACAGTGATTCCAAGGAAGCTAAATCAAATCTATCTCGAGGAGATTATAATGGTGACCAGTGGTAAAATATGGCATCTATCTTATGACACCTTGAAGGCTGTAAAATTCACAGAGATTGATGCTATCCTGGGGTTGATAGAGAAGAAGGGAGAGAACAACAAGAGTCTATATGCTGATCTGAGGAATGGTCAACAAGCTAGGTTGCCTGAAGTTTGCACTTATCCAAGAACAATTATCTATCAGTCTGGCACAAAGATTGAGGATATCAAACAGTTGGTCATTCCCAAGGATCTCACTCTCCAGAATCACAGACTTATCATTGACATTATTGATAAATTACAAAAGAAGAATGAGATACGAACTGGTGAAGAAGTATAGGCATTGCACATTCTCAGAACCTTCATTGCCACAGGTGAGATTCTAGAAATAGCCAAGGGAATGAGAAATAAGGATGATGAAGATGAAGACAAAAGTGATGGGAGAAGAAGACATCACATGAGTGATAAGGGTGATGAAGACAAGAAGAAGAAGAGGGACAACAAGGACAAGAAGGATGATCATGACCAAGGCAAAGTCTATGAGAGGAAAAGTGGAAAACAGCAAGCCTTAGGCATTGTTAACTGTAACCTCACCATAACACAAGACTCTAAGTCTAGGGTGAATACAGTTAGTAGTGACCTATCAAAATCTATATCTATGGCTTCTACAACTGTTTTGCCACCTCAAGAAGAGAAGGATATTCAACTCAAGAAACCATCTGTATGTTTCCAAAAGGAAACTGCTAATGGTGTACTACAATGGTCTACCAGCAAAGGTCACAAGTTTCTACCAAGCAACCAAGTGAAAAAGATCAAATTCAAACATGATGTAAGAAGAGTGAAGCCATCTAAATCAAGGGCCCTAACTATCATTCCAGGATTAAAACTCCAACCACTAGATGAAGACTTTGATGAAGACCAACTACAATTCCTATGGGCTAAAAGAATCTATCATGTTTCCATTGTTGATAACTACCTTGAAGTTAAATATACTGATGGAAGACAGAAGAAATTCAAGCAATAATGGATTTCTTATATTTAATGGAAAAAAAAAGCTCAAACTCGACTCGACTCGAATTAGATCCACACACACACACGTGTAGACTCAGGTATTATAATAATGGATTTCTTATATTTATTGACTTCACGAACTTATAATCATTGACTAAAAAGAATTTTAGTCTGCATTGAATATTATTGCTCCTACGAAAATACTCCTACAAAAATAACTCAATATCCAAAATAAAAATATCTTTGTCGACACAATTTATAATTAAAATAATAAAAAAAACAAACAAATATATATATATATATATATATATATATATATATATATATGAGTTGCACTCCATAATAAACACTTTATATAACAAACAATAAAGAACACCTCTTATCTAATCTAATATAAAAGTTCCGTCAAGGCACCCAATACAAAAAAGTTGTTATTTTTTTACCCTCTATCCATCCAGCAAAAAAAATTAATAAAAAAAATTTTAAAAAAATTTACCGTTCATGATGACGTCACTGATGACGTCAGCATGACGTCATCATGAACAATAATTTTTTTTAAATTTTTTTTATTGTTTTTTGTTGGATGGATAGAGGGTAAAAAATAACAATTTTTTGTATTGGGTGCCCCTGACTGGGCCATTTGATCTATTAGATCTAAGGTGTTCTTTATTGTTTGTTATATAAGGGTGTTCTGTATGGAGCAATGGCCTATATATATATATATATATATATGTCATTGTTCTATGGAGAACCATCTTACGTGGAGAACCACTTATTCTATACTAATTTCTGATTCTATTACAAAATCAAAATTTTGTTTTTATTTTTTTTTTATTTTTTTGGTTCTATAAAAAAAAATTTGTTCTACAAAAAAAAAAACTGGACAAAGCTAACGTGGCAGTGCCACGTCATCAATGATGACGCCATCGATGACGTGGCACTGCCACCTCAACAATGATGACGTGGCAGGTGACGTGACAGTACCACGTCAGCAGTGATGACGTGGCAGTTTCGAATTTTTTTTGAAAAAAAATTTGGTTCTTTTACAGAATAAGAAAAAAATTAAAAAATATTGGTTCTACTACAGAATCATAGGGTTCTCCACGTAAGGTGGTTCCCCATAGAGTGCTACTCATATAGGCCATACAGTAAAACCTCGTCAAATTAATACTCGATAAATTAATAATCTCTCTAAGTTAATAATTTCTTCCGGTCCTGATATGGGCAAAAAGTAAGCCCTAAAGACACATTTAATGTGGCATTAATTAGACCCGGAATGGTCCAAACGTGGGGCCCACCAGATGGACCCAAACCCTATTTATAATATTAATTTCGTAATTAATATTAAGGGTAATAAACAGCTCAGCAAATAAGAGTCAAACAAGGATATTACTCTTGCCTGACTTAGCCTCCAAGATACATATTTCAACATGGAAACTGATTCCTATAAGGAAGAGATCTAGAACCTTCCTCAAGGAAGACTTGTCCACCAAGTCTCTGACTCCTACCATAATTCTAGGGCTTCTCAGCCTATATAAAGGGTCTAACCCCTCATCTCAGAACTACGTTTTTGGGCAGAGCTCAATACGTCACTTACGTTTTGGATACAGCTCCATACGTTACCCACCACGTTTTGGCTTAATCCTCGAATAAGGACATAGAAGCCACTGCGTCCTAGGTGAGCTCTCGCCGCCATAGCCTCGAGGGCACCATCACCTAGAACTACGTCGGCTTGATTCTCAATACGAGATACGTAGGCACTTTGTGAGGACCGATTAAAGTCTCGAACGCAGAAACAACCATTAAAGCTCGAAGCTCAACCACCCTAGCATTAATTACAAATCGTAATCTAGTTTTTGATCCACAACATGTGGCGCCGTCTGTGGGAAGACAACATCAACCATGGTTAGCACACAAAGAACTGCACCAGGCTCTACCGAAGCTTTATCAATCAGCTCCGCTCCGCCTCTTACCTCTGGGACAACCACGTTTGAACAAGGGACGATCCCCCAAACTTAAGTTTCTCAGCCCCCAGGGACGAATCCCCCTGCTGGGAATACGCTGCCTATGGTTGTCCATCCAGAACAAGAAACTAACCCTCTTCAGATGGTGGTTTCTCCTCTTGATAGCGCTGGTCGTACGCTGCCTCCGGGGGTACAGATCCACACCACGGATCTCCCTTTGAATACCAACCCGATGTATGGGCTACCTAACTATCCCCCTCAACACAGGGGACCTGGACCGAGCGGTCATGCCTTACAGATTCGAGATCGAGAGTACGATAATTACTCTGGTCCCTATACTGATGATTCAACGTCTGAGGATGACAACGATGATCGTGATGAAGCCCCGAGGAGGCGATGTGCTAGTAGAGAAACTCGAAGGAGGTCCCAAAGAATCCATGATGGACCTCCACAAACGACTGAGGAAATTATCAAGGCTCATGAGGCTGAGATCCAGAGGCTAAAAGATGACGCCGCCAGAGAGCAAGCAAGGCAGAATCAAAGTCTGCATCGACCTCCTCCAATCTTAGGAAGGGTTCCCGTCATAGATCTGGAGAGGTCGTCTAGGAGACGAAGAAGGGCCGAAGCCCCAACTGAAAAATCGACAAGGGTGGAGAACTCCAAAAGTAACCCTAGGGATCTGATGCCCCTTGGGGATCCTGATGATCCTACACCTCCGTTCACTGAAGAGGTAATGAATGCTCGCATCTCAAGGAAGTTCAAGATGCCGACGATTAAGGCTTATGACGGAACGGGTGATCCCGCAAATCACGTTAGGACGTTTTCAAACGCACTGCTGTTGCAACCTGCAAGTGACGCCTTGAAGTGTAGGGCGTTCCCTCAAACCCTATCGGGTATGGCTCAAAGATGGTACAACCGCTTACTTGCAAACTCGATTGGCTCTTTCAAGGAGTTAAGCGTTGCCTTTGTGAGTCAATTCATCAGCGGAATAGTTCATGAGAAAAGTTCTGCATCCCTTATGTATGTGGTGCAGGGGAAGAACGAGAATCTGAGGGATTACCTCAAGCGGTTCACCAAGGAGACGCTGAATATCACTGATCTGGAAAATAAGGTGGCCATGGTAGCCCTGGAACACGGAACCACTGATCTCTTCTTTAAAAGGTCTTTGGCAAAACATCCTCCTGAAAATATGGCCGAGCTCCAACGGAGGGCCGACAAATATATCAAGACTGAGGACAGCATGAAGAAGGAAACCACAGGAGGCAATGACAAGGGTTCTAATGATTCGAAGAAACGAAAGCAAGAGCAAGAGTACGATGCTAGGGACAAGTATCCCCGGACTAGCAAGGATTCCGAGTCACCGCCAAAGAAGGGTTTGGGACCGAGGTTTTCTGATTATGGAAGGCTGAACGCTCCTAGGAGCCAGATCCTGCTAGATATTGAGAAGGATAAATACTTTCGATGGCCGAAGCCACTTAGGGGTGATCCCACGAAAAGGAACAAGGATCAATACTGTAGGTACCACCGTGACGTGGGGCATGACACTGACGATTGCAAGCAACTCAAAGATGAGATCGAGTTTTTGATCCGTAGAGGGAAGCTGAGGCACTTCACTAAGGGTGAAGACCGTGGTAATCAGAGAAGAGGCTATAATAGAAGGGATGACGATCAAGATCGCAACCCACAGCCCCGAGGGCCAGTAATCAACATGATCTCAGGAGGCCCGACTGCGGCCGGGACAACTAGGAACTCTCGAAAGGCTTATGCCCGAGAGGTGTTACACATCGTGGGAGAGGCCCCGAAGCGTGCAAAAACTGAGGTAGTGGTTAGTTTTGATGACTCAGACTTGGAAGGGGTGAAGTTCCCCCACGACGACCCGTTGGTCATAACTCCTGTGATTGGAAACTCGGAGGTGAAGCGAGTCTTGATAGACAATGGAGCTTCCGTTGACATTCTGTTTCATGATGCGTTTGTGAAGATGGGATACACTGGTTCTCAGTTGACCCCCAATAACATGCCAATTTACGGATTTAATGGAATTGAGTCCAAAGTTGAAGGGACTATTCAGTTACCCATGACAATTGGGCAAGAACCTAAAGAGGCTACTCAGATGCTGAATTTTCTGGTGATCAAAGCATCCTCGACTTATAACGCAATCCTGGGAAGGACTGGACTTCATGCGTTCAAGGATGTTGCGTCTACTTATCACATGAAGATTAAGTTTCCAACCCGGAATGGAATTCGAGAACATAAAGGTGATCAAAAGATGGCACGAAGTTGTTATGTAGCCTCGTTAAGGCCTGATGGAGTCGGGGGGCAAGTCTCTCCAATTGAAGACATGGATGTCCGCAGAGGTAAGGAACACCAAGAAAGGCCAGCAGAGGACATCACACAGAAGCCTTGGACAGCCATTGAGGCTAAGGCGTTAACTGACTTCGTGGTTGAATGTACCATTGGCAACCAAGAAGTCGGGGGGCAGGAGGTAGTACCCCAAGCAGGAAGTGAACTTCAGAATAAGAATGAGGATACCAGAAGGAATGGTGGACGCTCTATTTTGATGGAGCATCAAAAAACTTCAGAATAAGAATGAGGATACCAGAAGGAATGGTGGACGCTCTATTTTGATGGAGCATCAAAAACAAAATCAAGTGATGCAGGCCTAGTCTTGCAATGCCCCGATGGGCTCAAGTTATCCTAGTAGGACTTAGCTTCATCTAGTAGAAGCAGAAATAAGGTTCATGGAAACCATTGCAGAGCATGTTGCTCCGAGTAGGACAATAGTACTCTATCACCCGATGAGTGCAAGTCAAGGTTGAACGAGTACCGAAAATAAAAGAATAACGAATGGAAAACAAACAAATGCATAGGTGAAGATCCCGAAGGGTCAAAGCCATGAAAGGCCGAGGATGTTAAGGACTAGCTACTCTTCAATACTTATTAAGGACCTGGATTAAGGATCCAAGGATGAAGGCCAATAGATAACCTTAAGCAAGGATTAAGAAGTTCAAGCAAGCTCTCGTCTCAGAAGTTTAAAAGGCAAGAAGCCAACGGGATTGTATTTATTGAAATCTATATCGAGGAATTAACCCCGAATCCTAGGTTGAAGAACAGAAGCTGTTAGCCATGAAGGCCAAGGTTAGTTATGAAGGCCAAACTTGAGGGGGGTCATGAACCTCCAATTAAGATCCAAAGGTTGAAACTTCATGTTGACTTGAAAACCAATATGTAATTTTGAAAACCTCCTAGAGAAGGTTCAAGACCTCGTGGGGCTAACCAGAAACCCCTTGGCCTTGGACCAGCAGCTCTGATAGATATTTCGGTGATTTAAAACACCATTGAGATTGAAAACCCTTGATTTCAAACTTTGGAGTTCAACCTTTGAACATCAACGTTCGACACCCAAGACCAAGACAGACATTGAAGCCATGACGGCCATGCGAACTGAGAAGTTACTTATATGGGAGCATCTTTGAAAGAACCCCTGAAGGGCAAGTTGATAGCATTCTTGCAAGAAAATAGCGATGTGTTTGCTTGGACTGTAGCTGATATGCCAGGGATTGATCCCCAACTCATAACTCACAAGTTGAATGTTGATCCGGTGCGGAAGATAATAAAACAGAAAAAAGAAATTTTGCTCCTGAAAGGCAGGAGGCCCATTAAACAAGAAGTTGAAAAGCTTTTAGAAGCTGGGTTTATTGAAGAGATTCAGTTTCCAGAATGGTTGGCTAACCCTGTGATGGTCAAGAAAGCCAACGGTAAGTGGAGGATGTGTATAGACTTCACCGACTTGAATGACGCATGCCCTAAGGATTGCTTCCCTTTACCAAGGATAGACATGTTAATAGATGCCACAACAGGACATGAGATGCTGAGCTTCATGGATGGTTTCAGCGGCTACAATCAGATTAAGATGCACAAGGATGACGTCCCTAAGGTATCTTTCACAACTGACTTTGGTGTTTTCTGCTATATTGTTATGGCTTTTGGTCTAAAGAATGCAGGAGCTACTTACCAACGATTGGTGAATAAGATATTCACCCATCTGATTGAAAAAACCATGGAGGTCTATGTTGATGACATGTTAGTCAAGAGCCTACTCAAGGCAGATCACATTAAGCACCTCAGACAGGCATTCGAAGTGCTGAGGCACCACAAGATGATGTTGAATCCAGCCAAGTGTGCTTTTGGCGTTGGATCAGGCAAATTTTTGGGTCTGATGGTTTCAAAGAGAGGCATAGAGGCCAACCCTGACAAGATCAAGGCGATCTTAGACATAGAGCCACCACACTCTATAAGAGATGTGCAGAAGTTGACAGGCCGGGTAGCGGCTTTAGGAAGATTCATCTCCAAGTCTGGTGACAAATGCTTGCCTTTCTTTCAAGCATTGAAGAAGGTGAAAAATTTTGAGTGGACCCCTGAGAGCCAAGAGGCCTTTGAACAACTGAAGAAGTACATGGTCGAAGCCCCGTTGCTGGCCAAACCTAGTCCCGGAGAGACTCTTTATCTGTATCTAGCAATGTCTGAACAAGCATTGAGTGCCGTCCTCGTTAAGAAAGAGAACAAGGTTCAAAGGCCTATCTACTACGTAAGCAAGGTGCTCCACTGAGCCGAGTTGAATTACTCTCCCATTGAGAAGTTCACTTTGGCATTGATAACAGCCTCGAGGAAGTTACGCCCGTACTTCCAGGCACATAAGATTGAAGTCCTGACGGACCAACAGTTGAGAAACATATTGCATAGCCCGAAGGCTAGTGGAAGGCTAATCAAGTGGTCGATTGAACTTGGAGAATTTGACATCACGTATGAGCCTCGAATAGCCATTAAGGCCCAGGCATTGGCTGACTTCGTGGTTGAATGTACCATTGGCAACCAAGATGTCGGGGGGCAGGATATAGTAACCACCCCTGGAAATGAAGAAAAAGATGAAGAGCCTGTACCTGATCAGAATGAACATTGGGTGCTCTATTTTGATGGAGAATCAAAAACAAAATCTAGTGATGCAGGTTTAGTCTTACAAAGCCCCGATTGGTTTACAGTCGAGTATGATTTAAAATTGGACTTTCCGACAACTAACAACGAAGCTGAGTATGAAGCCTTGATAGCCGGTTTAGGCTTGGCTAGAATAATGAGAGTCAAGAATCTCAAACTACGGCAAAGTACTTGAGAGTCGTGAAGGCCATGATGACTGAGTTTGAGTGAATGGTACGAGAAGCACATTTCGAGAGAACAGAACGTTAAGGCTGATGCCCAATCTAACTTTACTTCTTCTGAGATAGAGAACTACGCCGGAAGAGTTTACTTTCAAGTCTTGAAGGCCCCGTCTATTATTTTAAATTGATAGCACCAATTGATGTAAGCTGAAGGATAGACCCTCATAAAAGCTCACCCTGAGACTGGTTGGCTCCCTGATAATGCCTTGAAGGCACAGAAACTGTTAGTGAGAATGTTGAGATAAGAGGTCCTTTGTCATTCCTTACTTAATCTGGAATCTCAAATTCCGATACAAATGTTTAGCCTTGATGGCCAAAAAGGCTGTCTGTCTCCAATTGAGATGGCCAAAAAGGTTGTCTACCTCCAATTGAGTTCGTCGTTTGAGTTTAAGGACTTG
Source organism: Saposhnikovia divaricata (assembly GCA_036435485.1). Classification (NCBI taxonomy): domain Eukaryota; kingdom Viridiplantae; phylum Streptophyta; class Magnoliopsida; order Apiales; family Apiaceae; genus Saposhnikovia; species Saposhnikovia divaricata. The sequence continues at coordinate 216,081,393 of CM071599.1, forward strand.
AATCAAGAGCCGTCAATCGAATTCAAACCAAAGGAAGGTTGGAAACCTAGAATCAAGATAAAGGGTTGACAACCAGATAACAATGCAAACCAGACTTGAAGTCAAGTGCTCAGTGGAAAAGAAACTTCTTGAACGATCAAACGAGAAGCAAGACCTCCACCATATGAAACAAGGGGGGCAAGAACTAAAAAGCTTCATCACAAGCTCCACATCTTAGAACAAGAAAGAGAGATTAATTATGCCTTGAAAGGATGTATACAACATACAAATGTCAAGGACGTGATTCAAGAACGAGACTCCAGGCATTGCGAAAAGCTCTGAGAGGCACGACAAAGCGACCATGGAGCACCTGTCAGCCAACCTGGAGCACCTGGCAGGCAACCAGGATCTCCTGGCAGCCGACCAGGTGCCATGAAGAAGGTCTGGCCGACCAGGATCTCCTGGCAGCCGACCAGGTGCCATGGAGAAGGTCTGGCCGACCAGGATCTCCTGGCAGCCGACCAGGTGCCACGGAGGGGCTTCAGCCGACCTCCTGGCACCTCCCGTCAGTTGGTTGGATCGTTTGATGGTTCTGTCGAAGGTTTCTTACTAAAACGAACACCGACCTCCAACTAGACATCGTTCAAGCATCGATTAGCACCGTGTAGTGCCGTCTAATGCCATTCAACGTCGTTTAACATAGATTGAAACGTCATTTAAACACTTCCAGGCAACTTGGTGCACCTGGCAAGCGAACAAGGAGCACCTGGCAGGCAACCAAGATCTCCTGGCAGCCGACCAGGTGCCACAGAGAAGGTCTGGCCGACCAGGATCTCCTGGCAGCCGACCAGGAGCCACGGAGAGGCTCCAGCTGACTTCCCGGTACCCATCTTGGCACCCCCCATCGTTTGATTGGATCGTTTGATGGTTCTGTTGAAGGTTTCTCACTTTCCGTGACAAACATCGACCTTCGAATTAGCACCATATAGTGCCGTTTTATGCCATTTAACGTCGTTTACACAAACATTGAAACGTCGATTAAGCATCCTGTGACATCATTAAAGTCAACCTGGATCTCCCGTCAATCTGCCGGCGATCAAGAAGCACATGTCAGGCGATCAAGAAGCACATGTCAGGCGATCAAGAAGAACATGTCAGGCGATCAAGAAGCACCCGGCAGGCAACCAGGATCTCCTGACAGCCGACCAGGTGCCACAAAGGGGGTTTGGCCGACCAGGATCTCCTGGCAGCCGACCAGGATCTCCTGGCAGCCGACCAGGAGCACCTGGCAGCTGGCCAGGACCCTTGTCGGCTGACTCGCTGCCCGGAAGAGGTTACAATTGTCCCAAATCTCCTCCGTTTAGTGCCGTTTAGTGCCGTTTAGCGCCTTTTAGTGCTGTTAGTGCCGATAACACCGATAGAAGTCACGAATGACCAAACTGACGACCTAAGATCAAGATCGAGCTTCTGGATCCCTAGGATCGAGATCGAGGTTCTGGATCCTTGAAAGTCACGGGTGACCAAGATACTAAATTAGAGATCAAGATCGAGCTTCTGGATCCCTATGATCGAGATCGAGGTTCTGGATCCTTGAAAGTCACGGGTGACCAAGATACTAAATTAGAGATCAAGATCGAGCTTCTGGATCCCTAGGATCGAGATCGAGGTTCTGGATCCTTGAAAGTCACGGGTGACCAAGATACTAAATTAGAGATCAAGATCGAGCTTCTGGATCCCTAGGATCGAGATCGAGGTTCTGGATCCTTGAACGTCACGGGTGACCAAGATACTAAATTAGAGATCAAGATCGAGCTTCTGGATCCCTAGGATCGAGATCGAGGTTCTTGATCCTTAATTTCCATGAATAGGTTTTCAGGTCCGGGTTTCTTTGCCAACCACAAAGCAGCCGACCTCACATTGTTTGGGCCATATCTTGAGCTCCGGGTATCAGATTTGGACGATCTTACAGTCCACGCGAAGGTCTTAGAGTTTTCTACAACCTTGGAAGGTCCCCAGCCGACCAGGATCTCCTGGCAGCCGACCAGGTGCCACAGAGAGGGTCTGGCCGACCAGGATCTCTCTTGTCAGCCGACATCACGGTGTTTGGGCCATATCTTGAGCTCCGGGTATCAGATTTGGGCGATCTTACAGTCCACGCGAAGGTCTTGGAGTTTTCTACAACCTTGGAAGGTCCCCAGCCGACTAGAATCTCCTGGCAGCCGACCAGGTGCCACAGAGAGGGTCTGGCCGACCAGGATCTCTCTTGTAAGCCGACCTCACGGTGTTTGGGCCATATCTTGAGCTTCGGGTATCGGATTTGGGCGACCTTACAGCCCACGCAAAGGTCACAGAGTTTTCTACAACCTTGGAATGTTCCATCCAACAAGGAACACCCCCTGGCTGACCAGGATCTCTTGGCAGCCGACCAGGATCTCCTGGCAGCCGACCAGGATCTCCTGGCAGCTGGCCAGGACCTTTGTCGGCTGACTCACTGCCCGGAAGAGGTTACAATTGTCCCCGTTTAGTGTCGTTTAACGACATTTAACATCGTTTAAACGTCGTTTAGTGTCGTTAGTGCCAATAGCACCGTTAGTGCCGATAAGCACCGATTAAGTGCCGATTAGCACCGTTATTACCGATAGCACCGTTAGTGCCGACAAGCACCGATTAAGTACCGATTAGTACCGTTAGTGCCGATAAGCACCGATTAAGTGCCGATTAGCACCGTTAGTGCCGATAGCACCGTTAGTGCCGATAAGCACCGATTAAGTACCGATTAGCACCGTTAGTGCCGATAAGCACCGATTAAGTGCCGATTACCACCGTTAGTGCCGATAGCACCGTTAGTGCCGATAAGCACCGATTAAGTACCTATTAGCACCGTTAGTGCCGATAAGCAACGATTAAGTGCCGATTAGCATCGTTAGTGCCGATAGCACCGTTAGTGCCGATAAGCACCGATTAAGTACCGATTAGCACCGTTAGTGCCGATAGCGCTGTCAGTGCCGATAAGCACCGATCAAGTACCGATTATCACCGTTAGTGCCGATAGCACCGTTAGTGCCGATAAACACCGATTAAGTGCCGATTAGCACCGTTAGTGCCGATAAGCACCGAATAAGTACCGATAAGCACCGTTAGTGCCGATAGCACCAGTAATGTCGTTAGCACCGACAGTGTCTTCTAGCACCGTTCAGTGTCGTTGAATGCCGGTTGGCGTCACTTAAACGTTGTTTAAGTGTCGTTTAAAGCTAGTTAGTACCGTTTAGTGCCGTTTTATGCCGTTCAACGTCGTTTAAACATTGTTTAAATGTCGTTAAGGCTGATTAGTGCCGATTAGCATCGAATTAACATTGACGTAAACGCGTCGGTCGCTCCACGCTTTACATAAAGACAATACTCGTGAAACACTAGTGTATAAAGATGAACCCTGACCCGAGTCTTGGAAAGGACCGTTAAAACTTCAAGGAAAACCTGATCAGTTTTCCTAGAAGTTGGGGGGCAAATGATATGGGCAAAAAGTAAGCCCTAAAGACACATTTAATGTGGCATTAATTAGACCCGGAATGGTCCAAACGTGGGGCCCACCAGATGGGCCCAAACCCTATTTATAATATTAATTTCGTAATTAATATTAAGGGTAATAAACAGCTCAGCAAATAAGAGTCAAACAAGGATATTACTCTTGCCTGACTTAGCCTCCAAGATACATATTTCAACATGGAAACTGATTCCTATAAGGAAGAGATCTAGAACCTTCCTCAAGGAAGACTTGTCCACCAAGTCTCTGACTCCTACCATAATTCTAGGGCTTCTCAGCCTATATAAAGGGTCTAACCCCTCATCTCAGAACTACGTTTTTGGGCAGAGCTCAATACGTCACTTACGTTTTGGATACAGCTCCATACGTTACCCACCACGTTTTGGCTTAATCCTCGAATAAGGACATAGAAGCCACTGTGTCCTAGGTGAGCTCTCGCCGCCATAGCCTCGAGGGCACCATCACCTAGAACTACGTCGGATTGATTCTCAATAAGAGATACGTAGGCACTCTGTGAGGACCGATTAAAGTCTCGAACGCAGAAACAGCCATTAAAGCTCGAAGCTCAACCACCCTAGCATTAATTACAAATCGTAATCTAGTTTTTGATCCACAACAGGTCCCAACTTGGGCCAGTTCAAAAAATGATCAATTTCGATAAGATAATAAGATAATAATTTTTTTGAAAACCCAATATAAATATATGGTCCCAATAATATTATAAATTAATAATTCCTTTATAATCATAAAAATATATGTATTACCCTTCTGTAATATATGATTCTAGGGTTCTTAAAATTTGAATCTATATATTTAACCATCTTTGTTGCATACAAAAGTTCAAATGTGGTTTTTTCGTAAAGCATTAAAAAGTTATTAGTCAATGTTTTTGATGTCTTGGGTGTCTCTTTACTTGAAAAAGGTTCAAAAAATGTTGTTTTATCCATGATATCATCTAAATATACATGAATATTTACTTTGAATCTCGCAAATACTCATTAAATTTGTAAACAATATATATTGAATTAAGTATAAAATATAAATTGTACAATTCATTCTATTTAAATGTATATAATTGTAAATTAATTTTCTTTGGTATAAAAAATTCTCTATAAATTAATAATTATTAATTTATCGATTAATTAATACCTCTCTAAATTAATAGAATTCTCCGGTCCCAACTATATTAATTTATAGAGGTTTTACTGTATATATATAGCACGAACAAACACAGCCTTCTTTTGCTATTGAGCTTGCCACGTTTCTCCAAGAGCACAAGTCCAATATTAAAGTTCCCAAAACACAAGCAAGTCCAATATTAAAGTTCCCAGAACACATGCACCATACTAGGGATGGCAGAAAAATCCAATACGACGGATATCCGATCCGTTTGGATTTTACCGAACCCGAAGTTTTGGATTTGGATTTGGATTTTTTTTATGACCCGAATGAGTTTTGATTTGGATTTAGATTTGACTAAATACCAAACCGATACCCGACCCGAAATCCAAAACCCGATATTATTATATTATAAGATGCACGGGTTTCTTTTGATATATTATAAATTTTATTTTATTATATAATTATGTTATTATAATCATTAATAACATATAATGATATCATATACCTTAATATTAGATCTAATGATTCTTATTTATTACTAAAAATAATGATTGGACGATATGGTGTGATATTTTTTGGTGTATAATTATGATTTTAAGATTAATTTTAAATTAAAAGGTAACGTATTTTAATTAGAAAAAAAATATTAATTATCAAAAGTTACGGTTCAATTGATGTTTTTAGGTATTTATAAAAATTAATATCTTCAAATAAAGAGACAATTAACTAATTAGCACTAATTATATTATTATATTATTTATTTTAATAATTAGGATAACCATACCAATTACCAAATCGACAAACTTTCAATATTTCAGTTTTAATATAATAGTATAGATTGTAAGATTAGTTTTAAATAAAAAAAGGTAACGTGTTTTAATTAGGAAGGAAATATTAATGATTGGAAGATATGATACGATTGATGTTTTTAGGTGTTTATAAAAGGTAATATGTTCAATTAAAAGTAAATGTGAAAAGGGCAATCAGCTAATTATCATTAATTATATTATATTATTTTTTATTTTAATAATTTGGATAAGAGCAAACATAAGAAAGAGTCCAAGAAGAAGTTATATGCAGGTGGAGGAATTTTAATCAAAATATAATTACGTTAATATTAGTAATTAGTTTTAATAGTATTATTATTTATTTTATTTTATTTAATTTATTAGGATAACCAAACTGAAAACCAAATTTATTATTAGATCTAATGATTCTTATTTATTACTAAAAATAATGATTGGACGATATGGTGTGATATTTTTGGGTGTATATTAATGATTTCAAGATTAATTTTAAATTAAAAGGTAATGTATTTTAATTAGAAAAAAAATATTAATTATCAAAAGTTACGGTTCAATTGATGTTTTTAGGTGTTTATAAAAATTAATACCTTCAAATAAATAGACAATTAACTAATTAGCACTAATTATATTATTTATTTTAATAATCAATATCAATATCAATATCAATTAATATATATTCATAATGTCTGCTAGTATTGCATTTTGAAAATTACTGATTGTATCCTTCATTTTTTTAATCTTCTTTATTTCTTTGATGTCCTTTTTTGTCATTATACAGGAAAATTACTGCTTTTATCCTTCATTTTTTTAATTTTCTTTATTTATTTGATGTCCCTTTTTGTCACTACACAGCATTTAGAGCGACCCAACTTAGATTGGATCGACCCAAATCTAAATCTATACTATTTTTTATCATTACACAGCATTTGGAGCGACCAAATTGGGTCGACCCAAATCTAAAGCTCTACTATTATCCTTCATTTTTTTTATTAATAATATAATTAATGATAATCAGTCGAGTGCCTTTTTCAATTAAAAGATGTTTACTTATAAATGATATGATATTACCTATTATAAATACTTAAAATATCATATCTTCCCATCAATAATTTTTTTTCTCTCTAATCAGCATTTGGAGCGACCCAAATCTAAACTTCTACAATTATCCTTCATTTTTTTATTAATAATATAATTAATGATAATTAGCCGATTGTCTTTTTCAATTAAAAGATGTTTAGTTATAATTGATGATATTACCTTTTATAAATACATAAAATATCATAACTTCCAATCTATATTTTTTTTCTCTAATTAAAACACGTTGACTTTTAATTTAAAACATAATATTGCAATAATTAATACATACCCAAAAATATGACATCATATCTTCTAACCACTAACAAAATATAATAAAAATTCGTATACAACGACTAATATCCGTTAGATTTTTAGTTAAAAATTAGAACTGTTAGATCTAATGAATAAATATATTACATGATTAAATTTATTTACTAAATACATACCCAAAAATATGACTTCATATATATTCTAATCACTAACAAAATATAATAAAAATTCGTATACAATGAATAATATCCGTTATATTTTTAGTTAAAAATTAGAACTGTTAGATCTAATGATTAAATATATTACATGATTAAATTTATTTATTAAAATTTCAAGGTTCGAATTTTTATAAATACCTAAACTATCATATCTTCCAATCAATAATTTTTTTTCTCTCTAATTAAAAAACGTTGACTTTTAATTTAAAACATGATATTGCAATAATTAATACATACACAAAAATATGACATCATATCTTCTAACAACTAACAAAATATAATAAAAATTCGTATACAATGAATAATATCCGTTAGATTTTTAGTTAAAAATTAGAACTATTATATCTAATGATTAAATATATTACATGATTAAATTTATTTACAAAATACATACCCAAAAATATGACATCATATATCCTAACCACTAACAAAATATAATAAAAATTTGTATACAACGAATAATATCCGTTAGATTTTTAGTTAAAAATTAGAACTGTTAGATCTAATGATTAATATATTACATGATTAAATTTATTTATTAAAATTTCAAGGTTCGAATTTTTATAAATACCTAAAATATCATATATTTCAATCAGTAATTTTTTTCTCTCTAATTAAAACACTTTGACTTTTAATTTAAAACATAATATTGCAATAATTAATACATACCCAAAAATATGACATCATATCTTCTAACCACTAACAAATTATAATAAAAATTCGTATACAACGAATAATATCCGTTAAATTTTTAGTTAAAAATTAGAACCGTTAGATCTAATGATTAAATATATTACATGATTAAATTTATTTACTAAATACATACCCAAAAATATGACATCATAGCTTCTAACCACTAACAAAATATAATAAAATTCGTATACAACGAATAATATCCGTTAGATTTTTAGTTAAAAATTAGAACGGTTAGATCTAATGATTAAATATATTACATGATTAAATATATTTACTAAAATTTCAAGGTTCGAATTCCGTCAGCATATTATCCTTCATTTTCTTAATCTTCTTTATTTCTTTGATGCCCCTTTTTACCATTACACAGCATTTGGAACGACCCAATTTAGATTGGATCGACCCAAATCTAAACATATACTATTTTTTGTCATTACACAACATTTGGAGTAACCCAATTGGATCGACCCAAATCTAAATCTCTACTATTATCCTTTATTTTTTTTTCTTTCTTTATTTCTTTGATGCTTCATTTTGTCATTACCCAAATCTATCTCTGTCATTTTTCACCTTCAAGTCCAAGCCGCTCAAATCTTCACTCAGCTGGAATTTGACGCATGTTTGCACTTTTCAGATTTGAAAGCTGGGTTTTTCACCAAATTAACATCTCAACCCCTGAAGTAGGGACAGGTCATATATGTTTGATTCCAGTTTTTAATTTGGCCTTAAAAGTTAAGTTTTTATTGATTTCACAATATTAAAAATTAGACAGGATAATATTTGTTTGGTTTTGATTTTGATTTGGCATTTAAGAATTAAAGTTTTAATGAATTACCCGATGTTATAATAATATACAGGACACCAAAAAGGTACCTTTAAAATATTTGCTTGGCCTTTCAATTTTCGAATTTACATGTCATAATAACAAAGGTAGTTGGAAAGATTACCAGTTAATAGCATTGGCACAGTACCGATACAAGAGGTAGCAAGGATGAAGGGCATTCTAGAAATCGATCAAATAATTTATTTAAATGGCGGAATCCCACATGTCATGTGACATTTTAATTGGTTATGTATTTTAATTAAATGTAATGAACCACTTTATATTAAAATTTAAATAAAAATATGTAGACAATCAGTTACAACCAATCATGATGTCACGTTCACCATGTTATTTGTAAATAATCTTGGGACTCAATTTGATACTCTAGCATTATAGACATTATTTTGTTTTCAAGCAAGTTTATGTTCTTTATGGATTTGTTCAACTTAAAGTTCATGGGGTAGACATGCTACGTAACAGAAGGTCTTATGGAATAGCATACTTTTTATCGGATGTCTCCGAAGGGACTATGGAATAGCATACTTAAAAGCTCAGACCCACGGCATAAGCCTCGCGCTCTGGGTCAGGCAACATTGCTCTTATTTATGCTCTAAATATCTTCTTTACTCGCGTTCAATTTCACTTCATATATGATCTCATATTTAGCACTTTCACTTGAGCTCCACATTAAAATATAAAAGCACTAACTTTTCCATTTTTCAGTTTAGTTGGCTTTTTGAGAGAGAATAGGTAGTGGAAAATGTGATTGTTATAATTTGTAATCATACATTATTTGAAGATAAAAGTGAATAAGTGAGCTTCTTGCGGAGACCTGTGTTTTTGGTAAACAGTATTATCCTTCATTTTTTTAATCTTCTTTATTTCTTTAATGCCCCTTTTTGTCATTACACGGCATTTGGAGCGACCCAATTTAGATTGAAACAAAAAATTCTATTATGATATTGTACTTATTTTCAGTAATGCTGTAGTATTACGATTGCACCTCCAGCCTTTCTCTTCTCCTCCAGCTACATAATTTTAAATATTGAAAACAAAATACAATATAAGAAGAAGAAGTTTGCATTTATAAATATAGATTACAAGCAGAGAGAGATGTTTAGTTACAGATAGACTACATAGCCACAACATAAGTGATAAAAAGAAAGATGTTAGTTACAGATAGATTACATAGCAGCAACATAAGCGATAAAAAGAAAGATGGTCTACATGATGATCAAGCTAATAAAGTATTGAAGTAATTAACAAGCCTGAACCACAGAAGCAACTTCCATTTTATAGGTATTGTTTATCATAACGTGGGTAATGCGTTTATGGATTCCAATTAATTTTATTTCTGGTCACCCCTCTAAGTTGATCACAAAAAAATTAACAACCCATCAAAATAAGTAGTTTAAAAATATATTCAAATTATTATATTCGTTTCAACAAGAACATACTTTTAATATAATAAAGTCAATAAAATAAAAATTCAACAATTTCAGAAAGCGAGAGCCATGGTGAAAGACCTTAATTTGAATATAAACTATAAATCTACTAGAATATTTATCTGATATTTTGACTTGCTTACTTAATTGTATAATTTATTATTTTTAATAAAATAATCTATATTAATAATATATATACACTGTATTTTCATACATGAATTTACTAATACAGTTTAATGGGCACGCTGTGGTGAGAATGAGAACAGTGAGAACACACATATTCACTACATTTTAAGCTATTTTAAAGGGCCCCGCTAGGGGTATCTTCACAAAAAAAAATCTTATAATTCTACCCTCTATCCATTCATAAAAAAAATTAACAAACAAAAATTAAAATTAGAACAGTGAGAACACACATATTCACTACATTTCAAGCTATTTTAAAGGGCCCCGCTAGGGGCATCTTCATAATAAAGTCTTATAATTCTACCCTCTATCCATTCATAAAAAAAAATTAACAAAAAAAATTAAAAAATTGCTTGAAATGTGGTCTCATTGTTCTCCAACATTTACATATTATATTAACTATGAGGTCTCATAGTTAATGTAATACGTTCTAGATATTATATGAGGTTTAATGTTTTGGAGTCATTAGGGGTGAAGGGATTATCATTTCCGCATTTGAATAATGAAGACAATTTATTATTGTTTTCCATTAGAGAACAATATTTGTAAAAATATGTTTTACTTTTATTGCAGATTTTGATGGATTAAATAAATTTTCAACATTGTTAAAATAAAATTGTATGCTACTTTTATATATAAATTTTAGCATATCATTATTTTATTAAATACTTATATAACTATATAGAATATCTTTCTAAGAATTGATTATTTATATAATTGCATACAATATCTTTTTAAGAAATCAATCAAATTTGTTAAATTTTTGGTATTGTCATTTTAAATTAAATAAGATGCCGTGTACGAAGTACGGGCAAAATGCTAGTTAGGATAACCATACCAATTACCAAATCGACAAACTTTCAATATTTAGTTTCAATATAATACTATAGATTGCAAGATTAGTTTTAAATAAAAAAAGGTAACGTGTTTTAATTAGGAAGAAATATTAATGATTGGAAGATATGATACGATTGATGTTTTTAGGTGTTTATAAAAGGTAATATGTTCAACTAAAAGTAAATGTGAAAAGGGTAATCGGCTAATTATCATTAATTATATTATATTATTATTTATTTTAATAATTTGGATAAGAGCAAACATAAGAAAGAGTCCAAGAAGAAGTTATATGCGGATGCAGGAATTTTAATCAAAATATAACTACGTTAATATTAGTAATTAGTTTTAATAATATTATTATATATTTTATTTTATTTTAATTATTAGGATAACCAAACCGAAAACCAAACCGACCAAACACGGGTTACTTTTGATAGGTTATAAAATTTATTTAACATTATAATTATGTTTTTATATAATCCTTATTTTTAATAATTTTTTAATTTTAATTTAATATAAATTTATATAATGATATGTATGGTTTAAAATTTATTTTGTAAAATTTTAAATTAAAAATGTCGTTGACGGGTTCGAACTTTGAATTTATAATAAATTAATTTAATCATATAATATATCTTATTATTAGATTTAACGATTCTTATTTATTACTAAAAATAATGATTTGAATATATGGTGAGATATTTTGGGGTGTATATTAGTGATCGCAAGATTAATTTTACATTAAAAAGTAACTTGTTTTAATTACAAAAATTACTACTAAAAATAATTACGGAAAGATATGATGTGATATTTTGGATATATATTAATTATTGTAATATTAGTTTGAAATTAAATGGTAAAGTGTTTTAATTAAAAGTAAAATCTTTACAAAAATGGGTAATTGAGTTGTTGGAGCAGAAAAAAGAGTCCAAGTAGATGTTCAATAAGTTGAAGTTCAATAAGTTCAATGTGGATGAAGGAATTTTAATCGGAATATAATTACGTTAACATTAATAATTAGCTTTTTGAGTTGTTTTTGTAATTTAATTATTTATTTTAATAATTAAGATAATCAAACCGAAAACCAAAACTTTCAAAATTTTCAATGTTTCGGCTTTAATATAATAGTATAGATAGATATAGATAGAGTTTAGCTGTATTAGTAATTGTGTAAATATAAAATACTATTGTGTCTTTAGGACTATAGCCAATAACAGATTAAAATTGATTTATTTTATATTTAAAATTAATTAAAAATTAAATTAACCAAACCGAAAACCAAAATAAATATGATAACCAAACCGAAAACCAAAACTATTTGTATATTCAGAGATTGAGATTATGTGTACTTCTTTGTGTTAGGAGTTTTACTTTAGGTTTTGTGTTATAAAATTGTTTTATTTTATATTTAAAATTAATTAAAAATTAAATTAACCAAACCGAAACCAAAATAAATAGGATAACCAAACCGAAAACCAAAACTTTCAATATTTCGGCTTTAATATAATAGTATAGATATACCAAATCGACAAACTTTCAATATTTAGTTTTAATATAATACTATAGATTGTAAGATTAGTTTTAAATAAAAAAAGGAAACATGTTTTAATTAGGAAGGAAATATTAATGATTGGAAGATATGATACGATTAATGTTTTTAGGTGTTTATAAAAGGTAATATGTTCAACTAAAAGTAAATGTGAAAAGGATAATCGGCTAATTATCATTAATTATATTATATTATTATTTACTTTAATAATTTGGATAAGAGCAAACATAAGAAAGAGTCCAAGAAGAAGTTATATGCGGATGGAGGAATTTTAATCAAAATATAACTACGTTAATATTAGTAATTAGTTTTAATAATATTATTATATATTTTATTTATTTTAATTATTAGGATAACCAAACCGAAAACCAAACCGACCAAACTTTCAATCTTTCCGCTTTAATATATTAGTACGCTTATAACCCGTGCGAAGCACGGGTTTCCTTTGATAGCTAATAAAATTTATTTAACATTATAATTATGTTTTTATATAATCCTTATTTTTAATAATTTTTTAATTTTAATTTAATATAAATTTATATAATGAAATGCATGGTTTAAAATTTATTTTGTAAAATTCTAAATTAAAAATGTCGTTGACGGGTTCGAACTTTGAATTTTTAGTAAATTAATTTAATCATATAATATATCTTATTATTAGATCTAACGATTGTTATTTATTAATAAAAATAATGATTTGTATATATGGTGAGATATTTTTGGGTGTATATTAGTGATCGCAAGATTAATTTTAAATTAAAAAGTACTCCATGTTTTAATTACAAGAATTACTACTAAAAATAATTACGGAAAGATATGGTGTAATATTTTGGATATGTATTAATTATTGTAATATTAGTTTTTGTTAGGTCCAATATGTTTGTAGAAGGGGGGTTGAATACAAACAGTACTGTTTTATCGAAATTTGTCCGGATAATTTAATTTATATTTTGACAAATTTGAGCGGAATTAAATGAAACAAAATTCAAGTTGAATATAAAATTATATTAACTTGAGGGGTTTGTTACAAATACAGTACAGAATTTATATCTAGTTAATAAAAACAAATTAGAAAATTCGACATGAATTTTTCTAGATTTGTTAATAAAAATCAAGATATAGATTAGGAGTAAAAACTCGCTAATAGTACAAGAGTATCAAGTAAATTAGTTCTATCGGATCAGATATTAAAAAAAAGATGAACTTGATTTTCTATATATTTTTCTGCTTCTTTTGTTGTGTTCTTGATGAGAAAGAAGAGAGAAATCTGTTCTTGAATGAAATATTTTGATCTGTATTTCCTTTCTTCTTGCTTCTGTCGATATGTCTTGATATATATCAATTACTGCCTCTTTGTCTTCAATTATAACTGTCAAGACAATCGGCAATACAATTTATTCTTCCAAGACAACCAATTTTGTACTTCCAAGACAATAGGCAATACAATCGTCAAGACAATCAGGTTCTTCCAAGACAATCGACAAGACAATCAAATTCAGAGATCTTTGTCTTGCTTTATCAAAGATTATCATTCTGTCTGAAGCTTTTTCTTTTTTATCATTATCAAGACAATCAAATTGAACTGCCAAGACAATCGTCAAGACAATCAAATCAGATTTTTATTCAACTTTTCAAAAGCTTTTCAGACATTATCATTATCAAGACAATCGGCAAGACAATCAGAAATTGTCTTGCTTTATTGATTTCTTCTTCAATACAATCGGCAAGACAATCTCCTATTGTCTTGCTGTTCTGATTTAAACCTTCAAGACAATCGGCAAGACAATATCAGGGATTGTCTTGCTAGTTCATTTTTCAGAATTAAATTAAAATTGATTAATAAATAATCATTTTAATTTATTCTTACTTAAATAATTAATCTGATTTAATTAATCTAATAATTAATTTAATTAAAGAATTAATTCAATATGAATTAATTAATTAATTAAATTGACTACTTGATTTAAATTAATTAAACAAGAATAATTATATATCCTTGGATTGTCTTAATTCTTTTCTGAATCACTGAAAGTAATAAAGGAATACCACTGAATATTTTGTTGACGTTCCATGTACTGTCTGGTTCATGAACGACTAACCTCAATGACTGTCCTTTAATTTTCACATTAAAAACGTGATTCATTTTTCTTCTCATCTCTTTCTCCTTCTTGTACTTCACTGTATACTGTCTGAACCTGTCACTGTAGAAATCTCTGTCTTACAAATAAATCCACTTCTTTGATGCTATACTGAGGCTTGATCAGCAATCTGAACTTCTTCCAGTGTAAAACATCAAAACTATAGATTGACTTTAGGGTTTTTCTTCTGACAGATAGTACCTCCTGAGATTCCTGTGACAGTTAAAGTTATTTATTTATTACAAACTAAGCTTAAGTTGAGTTGAGTCCTCGAACTACAAATAGGCTGTGTCATATGCCTTTCAATCTCCCCCTATTTGTTTGTTAGACGATAACAAGCAAATACCTAGAGGATTACTCAACTAACTCAACTTAACTTAGTAAAAGATAAAACTTTAAACACAAAGTAAATAAAAGAAAAGTTCTGGTTTATATTTAACATTGTCCAGATTCAAACATAAAAGATAAATACAAGATAGATGATCCTCTATACTGATCATATAATACAATTTTCTATCTTGACCTATCTAAGCTCTAAAGATATCACATGTAGAGCTGATCTTCACTTTGAAGTTTCTTCATCCCTTATCTCTCCAGGTTCAACTTCATCTTCTTGTTCTAGAAATCTTCTGATATTCTCTGTGTCAAATCGTTCTTGATCATCCAAGGTTTTGATCAAATCCTTGTCAAGTACACGTTCATAATCTGACACAAGACCTTTAGGTTTCTTAGGCAAGATTCCAAGATTACCCCATAGCCGATTCCGAAGAATGTAATATTTCTTTTCAAAGCCAGTTAAAGCATATGATCGAATAATGTCAGCAACAAAGATACTTTCTTTATCTTCGAATCCTGTAGTCCTCAGCATATGTTCTAACCAGACCAGATGAGATGCAGTGTATAATTTCATCGACTTAGAATCAAGGAAACAAGAGTGTAGTGTATTACCCTTGAGAAACTTAACATGATGTGGAGTTTGAATAACTTGTGGACTATTCCTTTGAGCAAACTCCAAAAGTCTTTCATGAAGTAAAATATTCAGTTCAGAAAACCTTTTTACCTTTATGGACATAATCCACAGTTCAATCAAGCTTCTCTGTTGAAAGATTTGAAGTGACACATAGAGAGAACCCATTGTACGAGAGTCAATCTGAATTATCAGTTGATCTGCACATCTGTCAAATCCAGCTACTATCCTTGAGATTTCCAGCATCAGTGCATCCATATATTGCAAGTAATCTGGATTGGTCTCTTGAAACTGTTGAAGTAGTTGGAGTAAACGTTCATCATCATTAGCAGTGTTCTGAATAGAATCAAAAATTTCTCTTGCTCTATCCCACTTTGGACCAATCTTCAACTGAATATCTCTTTTCCTTTCCTGTACACTGATTGCATGTAGCTTTTGTTTCTCTGTATCTTCAGCTTGCTTCAGCTTCAATCTTTCATTCACTACCTGTCTGGTCTTCTCAAGCTTAGCTTGCCTCATCTGACGATCAGCTTTCTCCTCTTGCAGTTCCTTTTCAAACACAGGATCATCTTGCCAGTTTGAAAGATCTTCTTCGATATCATTTAATTGTTGTACTTCAAACTTACTATTCTTGAGATCGAAATCAAACTCGAATACATCCTGATCATGAGCAGCTTTTTCTTTTCCCTTGGTAGACTTCTCAGACTTCTCCTTATGCCTCCCTTGACCTCCTGACTTACTTCCTCCTGCTTCTCCAGACATACCTGCTCCTCCATCTCCAGACTTCTCCCCCTTAGTTGAGGAATCCTCTACAGACTTTCGTTGACTGTCAAGCTCCCTATTTGCATCATTATCCCCCCCCGTTATCATCATCATAGTCTTCAAAATATGCTCTTTGTTCCGGTGTGATATTATGAGTAGGTTTAACAATGTTATATAGATGATCAAGTCCTTCAAACATGTAATCATACTTTTCTTCAAGCTTCGCAAAAGTTGTAGAATATGATTGAGCAGATTCATGCATTTCCACTTGAAGTTCATCCACCCTATTAGAGAGTCTGTCAATAGCATTTAGAATGTCTGTTCTTTTTGTAGATGCCTGAGAGTTGGATTGTATCAATGTATTGATTGCTGGAGTGAGTGTAGTCTTTATGTTGTGGACATCGTCACGAATAATCATGAGCTCATTGTTGACAGAGGTGGAAGAAGAAGACCGTTCATCCACTTGTGCTTTCAAAACTTGTTTTTCAGCCTCAGTTTCCATTAATTTCTTTTGCAGTTCTTTGATTTGAGCCATGAGAGACAAAGTGTTTGTGTCAGTGTGTGCGCTCACCTGATGTTCACTCAAGGATATGTCACTCTCCTTTCGTGCATGTGTTTCACTCATATTTAAGGTGGTCCTCACATCACTCAACACTAGCTCCTTTCCTCGAGCTGTTCCTGCATAAGAAATCACCCTAGCCTCTTCTGGAGAGGTCAGTGGTGGTGCAATGGGAGTTCGCAATTCCCAATCCTCAGTCATCTCTATCAATTCATTTGGATTTGATAACTGAATTTCTTCAGTGATAGGATGACCAAGTTGCCTTTCACTTTCACCAGATAAATCTGCGAGTGAATAATCCCTTGAGGGAGCCAGGAATGTTCCTCCTGGGAGGGGAGATGATGACTCTATTATAACTGGCAGAGAGTCAAGATTTCCCTCTGAAGCCTGTGAAGGCTCTTCTACCGTAACAATGGTAGGCACTGTAACAATCCTATCGTGCACTCCTTGCTCAGTGTCCTTAACAACATCAGATTCTACGTTAATATTTTCCCCCATTGTGAGTAATAGAGGTGTGCTTGACTCTGTACAAGGTGCCACGGCCCTTTGGCGAATTTCAATAATTGCATCCTGTTGAGAGGATGAAATTAGTAACAGTTCATCGGCCATTTCAATGTCCAAGTCCTGTTGGGAGGAAATGGATGGGCTAACAGATGCCTCAAGTAGTAGGTTTCTTCTCTTCTTTGGCGGAGGCAGAGCTGTGGGATCACTCACATTATCACTTCTTCTATCAGCTCTTTTTGTCAACAACTTGCTTCTGGCTTTAGGTTTAGAGATTTGGTTAGACACAGTGTTTGGCTCTAAGACCTGGGATAGAGGCTGTGGTTCTACAACCTCTTAGTCTGACCTATCAGCCACTTGGGCTCCAGAAATAGTTTGAGAGATAGAAGGCAATACCTGCTCCATTGATGCAGTAGCTGTACCTGAAGGAATAGATTGTTCCATTTGATGTTGATGTTCAGGGACAGGTACATTTTGAGGTTCAGGTTCAGGTGCATTCAAAAGTCGAGGAATGACAGGTAGATTTAAGAAGTTAGACAAATATGGTGTAATATACACTGGCACATTTATCAATTTTGTATGTGTATCAAGGCTAGTGAATATTTTCTTGGTTTGCCTGCCTTATACCATAGGGTTGTCATTCCTAAAAACTGTTTGTTGACCAACAGGAACAAGATGATTAAATAACAAAGTTAAAATCTAGGATAATAACATAGAACTTTCTTACCCTCATCAAAATCCCTTCTGGCCTTAACAATCCTATTAATAATAGTATTCCAAAGTAGGTTACCAATATTGATTCTACGGTTGTTAGCAACAGCATAACCAATAGTTTGTAACATAGAGGTGAGTAAGTGAAAATTACCTCTGGCTGAATTAGCAAATACCTTGGAGATCGTGTCGAAGAATGCATCCCATTGTTGAACCAGATTCCTTTTGCTCAGGTTGTTCATATCAATTACTCCATGATAATTAATATCAATGAAGAATTGATAGAGTTGTTCACTGGTTGGAAATGGATCAAAATTATCCGCCGGAAGGCCCAATACATTAGTAAGGGTTGATTCTGTCACAACGTGGTGTGTACCATCAAAATCAAAGGAAAATGAGGTCAAGTCTTCAGACACCACAGCTTCTGTGCAAATCAATCTCAGTGGTCCTATCTTAATTGGGGCTTCAATCGAAATGGCAGTTCGGATAATTGAATCGTCATTCAAAAATCGTATCCAAGGCCTAAATCGATCGTAGGGACAATCGTTCGGATTAAAATAGGCAACCAAATTATGTTTCATTATCTCAAAATTATCAGCCATTTTTAAACACAAAAACACACTTTAATTTAAGGAAATTAAAACAATTCGAAATTTACAGAATTAATAATTAATTAAAATTAATTAAAAATTTGAATTAATTCAAAGTTGTCAGAAAAATCCCAAAAATTTATATGATGTTCTCCTGATCACTGGGAGTCTCAATCTATTTTTAGAATTCAAAGAAAAAATCTAGAACTCTTAAAACAGTCAAAACCCGATTCAAATTTTCAAAAATTGATTTTCAAAAACTTTAACAAAATTCGAAACTGATCGGTTCAAAAGAAAGGAAATTGGACGATCTATTCGAATCTGTTCTTGGTTTTCAGTTTTGTTGAAGAAATTTTAGCAGCGATTCAGTTCAAGAACCGTGTGTATTGTATGTATATGTAGAGTGCTCTGTGTGAAAACACGAGAGAATGTCTTGGCTGTTGTGTTGTGTTCGTTTTTTTTTAAGTATCAAAACAACACTACAAGACAATCGGCTGATTGTCTTGCCGATTGTCTTGGTAGTATAAATACTATCAAGACAATCGTTTACTATTCTGAAAAATAAAAGAAAACGATTTTTTTTAATTTTTATTAAAATACAAACTAACATTACAAGACAATCAGTTGATTGTCTTGTCGATTATCTTGGTAGTATAAATACTATCAAGACAATCATATATTTAACTGATTAAAAACAAATTAACACACATATTTTTTATTTATTTATTATTATTATTATTATTATTTTTTTATTTTATTTTATTAAAAAAAACACTCCAAGACAATCAAGTGATTGTCTTGCCGATTGTCTTGGTAGTTCAAAACTATCAAGACAATCGTTTGTTTTGAGTAAAACAAAATAAAAAACAGAACAAAAATCTGAAAAATATTTTATTACTTAGCAAAATAACCTACCAAGACAATCTGTGGATTGTATTGGCGATTGTCTTGATACTATAAATACAGACAAGACAATCTATTAACCTGCTAATATTATGCTAATAAAATACAAATAAATGTTCATAATTAATCCAATTAAAATACACTCTAATATATTATTAAAAATACTATAAAGAAATATTTTACAAAAACATGGATTAATCTTTTTACGAGAACAAATATACATAACAAAAGGACAAACATTACAAAACATTTAATAAAATAATTATTAAAATAGAAATAAATATCTACACATATTCTAAAAGTACATAAATATGAAGTATTAAATAATATGAATAAACAGAGTGAAAAATAACTAAACAAGCAAGAAAATCAGTTGGTAAAATAATTATACAAGTGATTTCAAACAACAAATATTCACATAATAATCACTTGCAAAATTATTAAAGATCAAATTTCAGATATTAACAATATTAATTACTAGGACTGTTTAACATACCCAATTCACTAACAATTCTAGTGAATGAGGATTCATTAAGCGACTTAGTAAAAATATCTGCAGTTTGATCTCCAGAGCCTACAAATAGTAGTTCCACTGTACCATTCATTACATGATCTCTTATAAAATGATACCATATGTCAATGTGCTTTGTCCTTGAGTGCTGCACAGGGTTGCTGGCGATTGCTATGGCACTTGTATTATCACATAAAATAGGGATATTTTCCAATACAATGCCATAGTCCATTAATTGATTCCTAATCCATAAGATCTGAGCACAACAGCTTCCAGCAGCTATATATTCAGCTTCCGCTGTAGAGTTGGAAACTGTTTGCTGTTTCTTATTGAACCAGGATACCAGTCTTCCACCTAGGTATTGACAACTCCCAGATGTACTTTTCCTGTCTACAACACTTCCTGCATAGTCAGAATTTGTATATCCAATTAAAGTAAAACCAGTTTCATTAGGGTACCAGATGCCTAAATTAGGCGTACCCTTTAGATATCGTAAGATTCTTTTGACAGCAGTGAGATGGATTTCTTTAGGGTTCGCTTGGAACCTTGCACACAAGCATGTGGCAAACATTATATCTGGTCTACTAGCAGTTAGGTAAAGCAATGAGCCAATCATACCTCTATAGCCTGTGATATCTACCTTGGCAGAACTTTCACATAAACCAATTTTGACAGCTATAGTTGATGGTGTCTTTGCTGATGAGCACTCCTCCATGTGATATTTCTTGAGGAGCTCCTTAATGTACTTGGATTGACAAATAAATATTCCATCTTGTCTCTGACTTATTTGTAATCCAAGAAAGAATTTCAGTTCTCCCATCATGCTCATTTCAAACCTACCCTGCATTAACTTAGAAAACTTCTTGCATAGAAGCTCATTAGTAGACCCAAATATAATATCGTCCACATAGACTTGGACTAGTATTATATCATTCTTATGTCTTTTAGTGAAGAGCGTTTTGTCTATGACACCTCTTATAAAACCATTTTCTAATAGAAATTCAGAAAGAGTGTCATACCATTTTCTTGGGGCTTGCTTAAGACCATAGATAGCTTTGTAAAGAAAGTAGACATAGTCCAGATGATCTTGATCTTCAAAACCAGGGGGCTGTTCTACATACACTTCTTCATCTAGCTTACCATTCAGAAAGGCACTCTTGACATCCATTTGATAAACTTTGAATCTTGAATAGGATGCAAATGCCAAGAATATTCTGATGGCCTCAAGTCTTGCCACTGGAGCATAGGTCTCGTCATAATCAATGCCTTCAGCTTGAGAATAACCTTTAGCTACCAGTCTTGCTTTGTTTCTTATCACAGTGCCATCTTCATCTAGTTTGTTTCTGAATACCCATCTTGTGTCCACCACTTTTCTATCTTTAGGTCTGGGTACCAGCTTCCATACTTCTAGTTGCTTAAATTGATTGAGTTCATCTTGCATAGCAATCACCCAATCAGGATCAGATAGAGCTTCTTTTACTTTCTTAGGTTCCATGACAGACAGGAACCCGGAATAGTTACATTGATTCTGATAAGCTCTTCTTGTTTTCACACCAACATCTGGATCACCAAGAATCAGCTCATAAGGATGAGCTCTATTCCAAACAGTTTGTCTGGGAAGAATTGATCTTGATGATTCGCCTTGATCTTCAGTATGATGTTGAGTATGACTTGTTGACCCTTCATTATCTCCCCCTGAGTTGTTGACAGTTTGACTTGTTGATGGTTCAAGAGTATCAGTGGTGTCTTGAAAATTATCATTGTTTTCACCAGCATCACCTTGATCAGTACCACCAATATTTGGATTATTATTATCAGCAACAACGTCAGGTTGATTGTCATCATCTGAATCTGAGTCTGACATGTCATCAAACTTAAGCTTTTCAGATGGATCTTCATTTTGGATACTTGGGAGTTTTGTGTCATCAAATGTAACATTGACACTTTCCATAGTTTTCTGTTGATCAATAAGATACACCTTGTAGGCTCTTCTAGTATAACCAATAAATATTGCTTCATGTGCTTTTTCTTCAAATTTACCACCTTGATCTTCTCCTTCTTTCAACACAAAGCATTTTGTCCCAAATACATGGAAGTACTTGAGAGTTGGTTTCTTGTCATGTAGAGCTTCATATGGTGTCTTCATTAAGTCTTTATTGATAAGTGTTCGATTCTGGGTATAGCATGCAGTGCTGACAGCTTCAGCCCAAAAGCTCAATGGAAGCCTTGATTCACTTAGCATAGTACGTGCAGCTTCAATCAAGGTTCTATTCTTTCTTTCAACTACCCCATTTTGCTGAGGAGTTCTGGGAGCCGAGTACTGTCTAGTTATACCCTTTTCAGTGCAAAAGTCATTCAGAACTGCATTCTTGAATTCAGTTCCGTTGTCTGACCTTATAGCTCTTACTGGACGATTAGAGTCCAGCTCAATTAACTTAATGTGATCAACTACCAGTTGTGGAGTTTCATCTTTTGAGTTCAGAAATAGTACCCATGTGAATTTTGAGAAATCATCAACAATCACTAGAGTATATCTTTTTCTTGACATGGACATTACACTAACTGGACCAAACAAATCCATATGGAGAAGTTGTAATGGTTCAGTTATTGATGATGTGTTAATGCTCCTGTGAGTTGCCCTTTTTAACTTTCCTTTTTGACAAGCATCACATAGACCTTCCTGAGTAAATTCAATCGAAGGTAAACCTCTCACCAATTCTCTTTTAACTAGAGAATTCATTGTTTTGAAGTTTAGGTGAGAAAGTTTCTTGTGCCATAACCAACTTTCATCAGTGGATGCCTTTGAATAAAAACATCTAATTTCTTCTGTGCTTCCAGAGTTCATATTGGCTATGTACAAGTTTCCTTTTCTTACTCCAGTCAACTGCGACCTTTCATTTCTCTTGTGTGATATTAGACAATTCTTCTTGTTGAAATGAACTTCATAACCTTTGTCACAGAATTGACTAATACTGAGCAAATTGTGCTCAAGGCCGTTCACAAAAGAGACATCTTCAACGATAACATTTCCAGCTTCTAATATGCCATATCCATCAGTTTTACCTTTGTTGTTATCTCCAAAGGTAACGACTGGGCCGGCCTTCTCCACCACATTTGTCAGCAGGGCTCTATCTCCGGTCATATGCCTTGAACATCCAATGTCCAGAATCCACATGACTCGTTCAACCTGTTTCAAACCCTGCAATGACAAATTGGTTAGACTTTCTTCGGAACCCAAATTTGATTGGGTCCGGAGTACTTAAAGAATTGGCCTTTATCAGGTAAAGCAACACTTTTTATTTTTACAACATTTTCTTCAGGTACTGGACATTTAACCCTGTAAACAGCTTTAACTTGATTTGGTTTCAGCTTGGGTAACCATGTCTTCACCATATCCTGAGAAGGACTTGGAGTCCTAGTCTTAGAATTAGGTGGTGTTACAGTCCTGGATCTAACATGTTTATTTCTGCTCATATGCTGTCTAGGAACATTCTTATCAACACATGCATGATTACCGTTAAAGTAAGCAGACATTATATTAAAAGCACAAGACATGCAATTAACAGCATTGCATTTCTTATGAGCAGTATCAATAACAGGAATAGCATTCATGGTAGATATGTTGCTGCATTTATTCATGTTGTTACTTCTACTACTAGTTTTCAAGGAACTAGTAGACTCACCATCTCTTTCTGTTTTCTTAAACACAGACTTTCTATCTTCATCATTTTTAACAACTTGATTACTTTCTAAGACTACGCCATTAGCTAAATCCTCAATGCGCATCTCTTCCTTAATGATTAAAGATGTTGTATCCAAAGGTTCTGCTATGGATGTCTTAAAGAGTGGGTTACTAACACCTTTAAGCACTATTGGTATACCCCTTTCTACAGCACTGACACGATTAGGGGTAATAATGCTTTTTCGTCCAATAGCTTCATTATAATCAAACCCAATTCCTACGGTTTGATTAATAGATTGTTGGTTAAACAACTCTTTAGCCACTTTACATGAATTAGAAGTAGCACTAACCCTTATCTCTAGCTCAGCTATTGTTTCACGTTGTTGAACCACCATCAACGCTAGAGACCTCTCAAGTTCTTTTAGAATTCTTATTTCTGATTTTTGTTTATCATGGCAATTTTGTACATCGTGTAATTCTGATAATTGATTACTAAGATCTGTATTTAACAAATTGATCCTTTCAATCTCTCTATTAGCATTACCTAGTGTATCACTAAGTTGATAAATATATTGACTTTCAGTACATGATACCTCAGATGAAGTACCACTGGAGTTATCAGATTTTGCCATCAGGGCAAGATTGCCATACTCTTCATCTTCAGAGTCTGTATCATCCCAACTCTTTCCAGCAGCCACATAGGCTTTACCTGTCTTCTTCTTCTCAGATCCAAAGTCTTTTCTTTGGTTTTGTTTTGGCTTCTGACATTCAGTAGCGAAATGTCCAAGTTCATTACAGTTGTAGCATCTAATTTTACTTCTTTCAACTGTTCCAGTTTTGTAACCTCCTCTGTTACTTGAGGATGAAGAACCTCCTCTCTGGAACCTGTTATAGTTAGATTTGTACCTGAACTTGGGATTCTTCCTGAATTTGAAGTTACTAAATTTCCTTACCAACAAAGCCATGGACTCATCTTCCAACTGATCTAGCTCTTCTAACGAATAGAAGTCTCCTTCATCTGGACTAGCATTCGTTTGACCAACTTCAACTTCAAGCTTGCCACTGTCAACACTACAAGGTTGAATAACCTTATCTTCCACTTCCTGTTTGTTCTCAACAATAAGAGCTGTAGAAGTATTAGCAACTCTTCCTTTTCCATAAATCTCCTTTTGTTGAGATTGTTCCAGTTCATAGGTTTTTAAAACACCAAAGAGTCTTTCTACAGTAATTTCACTTAGATTCCTTGACTCTCTGATAGCTGTAATCCTATGTTCTAGATGAACAGGCATTGACAATAGAAATTTTCTGTTGATCTCTTTCTGAGTGTAGTACTTGCCATGCATCTGTAAATTGTTGACAAGTTTGTTATATCTTTCAAACACATCTTGAATACTTTCATTGTATGCTGATCGAAAGTGTTCATACTCAGATGTCAAAATTTCTAGTCGATTCTCCCTAACTTCCTCTATTCCTTCATTCACAGTTTCAATGGTTTCCCACATGTGCTTTGCTGTCTTGCAGTTAATCACATGACTGTACATCACAGAGTCTAGAGAATCTATTAAGTTCAGTCTTAAATTAATGTCAAGTCCAGCTTCCTCTCTTTCAACAAGAGTGAATTCAGAAGAATCTTTGTGTACAAACTTTGCAGGGGCAATAACTTTTCCATCAGTAACAACTTCAAGAATTAATCCAAAAGGTATTATTGGTCCTTCTGATAAGACTTTCATGTATTTAGGATTTGCAACCTCGAGGAACATTAACATTTTATTCTTCCACATATCATAACTGTTTTTGTCATATATGAGAATTTTCACAGTTCCAACTTTAGAAGACATGATGAATTTTTTAAGAGAGTTAAAAAATTCGGGGATGATTTTTAATCGAGTAAAATGGAATCTTTGATTTGTGTATCAACCAACCGGCTCGGATACCAATTGTTAGGTCCAATATGTTTGTAGAAGGGGGGGTTGAATACAAACAGTACTGTTTTATCGAAATTTGTCCGGATAATTTAATTTATATTTTGACAAATTTGAGCGGAATTAAATGAAACAAAATTCAAGTTGAATATAAAATTATATTAACTTGAGGGGTTTGTTACAAATACAGTACAGAATTTATATCTAGTTAATAAAAACAAATTAGAAAATTCGACATGAATTTTTCTAGATTTGTTAATAAAAATCAAGATATAGATTAGGAGTAAAAACTCGCTAATAGTACAAGAGTATCAAGTAAATCAGTTCTATCGGATCAGATATTAAAAATAAGATGAACTTGATTTTCTATATATTTTTCTGCTTCTTTTGTTGTGTTCTTGATGAGAAAGAAGAGAGAAATCTGTTCTTGAATGAAATATTTTGATCTGTATTTCCTTTCTTCTTGCTTCTGTCGATATGTCTTGATATATATCAATTACTGCCTCTTTGTCTTCAATTATAACTGTCAAGACAATCGGCAATACAATTTATTCTTCCAAGACAACCAATTTTGTACTTCCAAGACAATAGGCAATACAATCGTCAAGACAATCAGGTTCTTCCAAGACAATCAAATTCAGAGATCTTTGTCTTGCTTTATCAAAGATTATCATTCTGTCTGAAGCTTTTTCTTTTTGATCATTATCAAGACAATCAAATTGAACTGCCAAGACAATCGTCAAGACAATCAAATCAGATTTTTATTCTACTTTTCAAAAGTTTTTCAGACATTATCATTATCAAGACAATCAGAAATTGTCTTGCTTTATTGATTTCTTCTTCAATACAATCGGCTGTCTTGCTGTTCTGATTTAAACCTTCAAGACAATCGACAAGACAATCAGGGATTGTCTTGCTAGTTCATTTTTCAGAATTAAATTAAAATTGATTAATAAATAATCATTTTAATTTATTCTTACTTAAATAATTAATCTAATAATTAATTTAATTAAAGAAATAATTCAATATGAATTAATTAATTAATTAAATTGACTACTTGATTTAAATTAATTAAACAAGAATAATTATATATCCTTGGATTGTCTTAATTCTTTTCTGAATCACTGAAAGTAATAAAGGAATACCACTGAATATTTTGTTGACGTTCCATGTACTGTCTGGTTCATGAACAACTAACCTCAATGACTGTCCTTTAATTTTCACATTAAAAACGTGATTCATTTTTCTTCTCATCTCTTTCTCCTTCTTGTACTTCACTGTATACTGTCTGAACCTGTCACTGTAGAAATCTCTGTCTTACAAATAAATCCACTTCTTTGATGCTATACTGAGGCTTGATCAGCAATCTGAACTTCTTCCAGTGTAAAACATCAAAATTATAGATAGACTTTAGGGTTTTTCTTCTGACAGATAGTACCTCCTGAGATTCTTGTGACAGTTAAAGTTATTTACTTATTACAAACTAAGCTTAAGTTGAGTTGAGTCCTCGAACTACAAATAGGCTGTGTCATATGCCTTTCAGTTTTAAATTAAATGGTAAAGTGTTTTAATTAGAAGTAAAATCTTTAGAAAAAATGAATAATTGAGTTGTTGGAGCAGAAAAAAGAGTCCAAGTAGAAGTGGATGAAGGAATTTTAATTAGAATATAACTACGTTAACATTAGTAATTAGTTTTTTGAGTTGTTTTTGTAATTTAATTATTTATTTTAATAATTAGGATAACCAAACCGAAAACCAAAACTTAGGATAACCAAATCGAAAACCAAAACTTCAATGTTTCGGTTTTAATATAATAGTACTAGCTTATAACCCGTGCGAAGCACGGGTTTCTTTTGATAGGTTATAAAATTTATTTAACATTATAATTATGTTTTTATATAATCCTTATTTTTAATAATTTTTTAATTTTAATTTAATATAAATTTATATAATGAAATGCATGGTTTAAAATTTATTTTGTAAAATTCTAAATTAAAAATGTCGTTGACGGGTTCGAACTTTGAATTTTTAGTAAATTAATTTAATCATATAATATATCTTATTATTAGATCTAACGATTGTTATTTATTAATAAAAATAATGATTTGTATATATGGTGAGATATTTTTGGGTGTATATTAGTGATCTCAAGATTAATTTTAAATTAAAAAGTACTCCATGTTTTAATTACAAAAATTACTATTAAAAATAATTGGTGTAATATTTTGGATATATATTAGTTATTGTAATATAAGTTTTAAATTAAATGGTAAAGTGTTTTAATTAGAAGTAAAATCTTTAGAAAAAAATGAATAATTGAGTTGTTGGAGCAGAAAAAAGAGTCAAAGTAGAAGTGGATAAAGGAATTTTAATCAGAATATAACTACGTTAACATTAGTAATTAGCTTTTTGAGTTGTTTTTGTAATTTACTTATTTATTTTAATAATTAGGATAACCAAACCGAAGACCAAAACTTAGGATAACCAAACCGAAAACCAAAACTTTCAATGTTTCGGCTTTAATATAATAGTACTAGCTTATAACCCGTACGAAGCACGGGTTTCTTTTGATAGGCTATAAAATTTATTTAACATTATAATTATGTTTTTATATAATCCTTATTTTTAATAATTTTTTAATTCTAATTTAATATAAATTTATATAATGATATGCATGGTTTGAAATTTATTTTGTAAAATTCTAAATTAAAAATGTCGTTGACGGGTTCTAACTTTGAATTTTTAGTAAATTAATTTAATCATATATTATATCTTATTATTAGATCTAACGATTCTTATTTATTACTAAAAATAATGATTTGAATATATGGTGAGATATTTTTGGGTGTATATTAGTTATCGCAAGATTAATTTTAAATTAAAAAGTAACTTGTTTTAATTACAAAAATTACTACTAAAATAATTACGGAAATATATGGTGTGATATTTTGGATATATATTAATTATTTTAATATTAGTTTTAAATTAAATGGTAAAGTGTTTCAATTAGAAGTAAAATCTTTAGAAAAAATGGGTAATTGAGTTGTCGGAGTTGAAAAAAGAGTCCAAGTAGAAGCTCAATATGGATAAAGGAATTTTAATCTGAATATAATTACGTTAACCTTAGTAATTAGCTTTTTAAGTTATTTTTATAATTTAATCATCTGTGCGCAGTGTCCGTGAAGGCAACGGAGGTTTTAAGTTTAGCTCTATTAGTAATAGTGTAAATATAAAATACTATTGTGTCTTTTGGACTATAGCCAATAACGGATTAAAATTGATTTATTTTATATTTAAAATTAATTAAAAATTAAATTAACCAAACCGAAAACCAAAATAAATGGGATAACCAAACCGAAAACTAAAACTTTCAATGTTTCGGCTTTAATATAATAGTGTATATATATATATATATATATATATATATATATATTAATTATAATAACTTAGTCCCATTTGACATTTCCATGGACTAAAGTAGGGCTGCTCACGGATGGCCCAAACCGAATAACCCAACCCAACCCGATCCTAATTTGGGCCGAACTAACGGGACTGTCCAAAACCGAAGCCCAATTGGATTTATTTTGTGTTGGGCGGGATATAGTGGATTGGGTTAGGATTTAACTATTTAAAATCCTAAACCAACCCGATCCAATTAAATATTAATAGTCTACTATACCATTACACACCTCCCAACCCAGCCCAATTTGAATACATCTAAATAAAAAAACCCTAATTACACAAATACTACTGACTTCGTGACTTCGTGCGCAGTGCGTCGGTCTTGAGTTGTTTGTAACTTATTCTTGTTTGTAACTAAAGTGTAAAGATATTAAGATATACGGCGTTTAGAGTTCTCTCTTTCAATTTCAGCCTTCACGTGTTGTTCATACCATGTTTCGCCGCATCACGGAATCTGTTCGCCGGCGATATGCCAGGGCAGAAGAGTTCTGGGGAAAGGATGAAACCAAACGAGCTATGATGGTATTCCTCTCTCTTCCACTCTCTATCTGTCACTCAGTCTCCATCACACACATCATACACTCACTTCTCCGTTTCTCTTTCTCAACTCTCTCTCTCTCTGTATTTCGAGTTGTAGGTTACAAAAAAATGGTCAACATCCATTGCTACGCAAGGTTTGGCAGCCTTTTCTGTTTTCTACTTTTTCGAACAGAAAAAACAAGGAAAAGACCGCAAGGAGGAGGTGACCGAAATGAGCAATAATTTTGGGAATGCACGGGAAGGAATTAGACGCTTGAAGACATCGACGAAGGAGATCGTCGATGAAACCTTCGAGGAAGCTGAAAAGGCGTTTCAAAAGGCGGTTGATGATGCCTTGAAGGATTTCCCGAAAAGTGGCTGATGGGGGTTTGGGGGTTATTTGTTTTCTGGGTAGGTTTTTAGGTGATACCCCTGTTGGACTTTAGTAAAATATTTGTTATGAATTTCGTTGTAGACACTATATTCTCGATTATGGTTTTGTTATGTTATTGATGTATGAATTATGCTTGTCAGTGATGGTTTAGCCAAGACACTATATTCTCGATTGGTAACACACTCTCGTAATTATTCACTAGTCACTAAATATTCTGCATTGCACTCAATAAAATTAGATTTTAAGCTCTTACTAGTACAGTCATAGCATAACTCATCTTCTCATTGTTTTCTCTCTCAAACTTTTCCTGTACTTTATAATCTCATACTTTCTGTTTTATCTTGTTTTATCATGAAACATTTTCCACTAAGCTCTGTTCCACTTTTAAGAACAAGCGCTTTGTCAAGCCAAAATTGTCTGGCACGGATTTCTCAATTGTGTATTACGCTGGAGAGGTATGTTTTGTTGCCAAAACATTCTATATATCAGCTCTATAAGAATCTATCTAGCTTCATTAATATTTTTACGCTCTTTAAGAATCTATTTAGCTTCATCAATATTTTTGTTCAGGTACAATACCAGTTGGAGCAGTTTCTGGACAAAAATACAGATTATGTGGTTCCTGAACATCAAGATGTGAGTGCCTCCAAATGTTCTTTTGTAGAAGGGCTTTTCCCTCCAGTACCTAAAGAGAACAGTAAATCTTCCAATAAGTTTGCCAAATTTTCTTCAATTGGTTCACGTTTTAAGGTATATATTACATCAAGGATTGTGCTAAAACAGTTTGGTAACTTTAAACTGGTATAACTAATGTGTTAGCTATACTTTTTACCTACATATCAATCTTTAAAAAAGAATACACACTGCATTCAGGAATTCAAAAAAAAAAAAACAAGCATACCAGATTTTTAGCTCATGTCTTTATTATTTAACTTTACTGCTACAACTGCATCAATTGATGGAGACATTAAATGCTACAGAGCCTCACTACATTAGATGTGTAAAGCCAAATAATCTTCTTAAACCTGGTGCATTTGAAAATGCATATATCATGCAGCAATTGCGCTGTGGCGTAAGTAAATTTTAGCTACCAGTTCTAGTTTGCTATGCTCTGTGTGTGTGTGTGTGTGTGTTGTATTGCTAACTGCTGTCCTTTTAGGGTGTTTTAGAGGCAATAAGAATAAGTTGTGCCGGATATCCTACTCGTCGTCCTTTCTTTGAATTCATAAACAGATTTGGGATTCTTGCGGCTGAGTTTTTGGAAGGAAAGTAAGTGGATCAACCTAATTTGCAGTTGAAGGTCAAATGTTTGCACATATTTTATCTTTAACCTAGTGGTCGAACCAATATTTGATTTTGATCATTCTGAAGTTTTCTGGAACTAATGTATTTGTTGCAGTTATGATGAAAAGGTTGCATGCAGAAACATCCTAGAGAAGAATGAGCTCAAAGGCTTCCAGGTAATAACATTAGTTTATTCCTTCCCATATATAGGTTGTCATCCAGGCACTGAAAAAAACTTACACTCGTCACTAATGCTAATATAAGACACAAGAAATGCAGTAGCAACATTATTAAATTAGGTAGATTGCATGACTGTAACACAGTTAGCTTATATACAAATAGATTGGTTTTGGGAAGGGACTAATCATTAGTAAGTGAAAATTAACAAGTAAACTATAAATAGCCACATTTTTTAAATTTACTGAACATAAAATGGCTTTACAGATAGGTAAAACAAAGATATTTCTAAGAGCTGGTCAGATGGCTGAGTTAGATGCCCGATGAGCAGAGGTACTTAGTGATGCAGAAAACAAAATACAAAGGAGATCAGGAACACATATTGCTGGGAAACATTTTTTTAGCTTTGCGAGATGCTACCATTTGCTTACAGTCATTTTGTAGAGGTGATACTTCTGAACTGTTTTACTGCTACATGTTAGATTTTTTTAAATTATAACTTCAGTAATATCAAGTATCAGCATATTATAAGGTATTTTATTGTGTATGCAAGTCCTATATATTGGTACTCGGAACATCTTATTGTTTTCCACCCGATGTTAGGTAAATTGGCTGGTAACCAATTTGAGGGGATGAAATTAAGGGCAGCTTCCACAAAAGTTCAGAAAACTATTCGTAAATATCAAAAGTGAAAAGCTTTTACCAAACTCCGGGTCTCAGTGCTTGTTCTGCAAACAGGTGTACGTGCAATGGATGCTCGTAAAAAATTTAAATGCAAGAAGCAGGCTATTGCTGCAACTATGATTCAGGTTCAAGGATTCATGCAGTTGTGCAGTCTAAATATATATATATATATATATATATATATATATATATATATATATATATACTTGTACTAATGAAAATTAAGTTCTAAGATCTGAAACAAGTAATTTGGCTACTTAGGCTCGGTGGCGTTGTCATAAAGCTTACTCGCGTTATAAACATCTCAAGAGGGGATTAATAATTACCCAAGTCAGATGGAGGTGGCTACTTGCCAAAAGAGAGCTACAAAAGCTTAAAATGGTAGAGCATGTTAACTCTTCTGCATTCATGAAATAGGAACACATTCAAGATATAGCGTATAACCTTACCAAAGTACAACTGACATTGTTTGTTGCATTCTTTAACAGTGTAACTGTTTAGAGCTACTGTTGATTGAAGATACTTTCAGTATAATAGTTTTGCATGGTCTTGAGTCCAAATTGTGTCCAACAGATCGTACCTACAAAGAATATATATATATAGGCTCAGTTGTCATATGTTTCCCCGATGCTTGGTGTAGCTGCATTTGTGCATGCATATGCTCTATAATTTGATGTGTGATATTTCAATTTAAAGACAATCATAACATATATTATTGAGTCCGTTGTCCAGGAGCATAAGCTTACATATTGCACATCTTGATACCTTAAAACACAATATTGTAACCTCATATAAAACATCCTTATCAATCATGTTTATGGAAGATAATGGATGTGCATCTACTCTGGTACATAATATCTAGATATTTCTTTGTGATATCGTTTTGAAATTTCAAAAATACACTCACATCCATGACTTTCTCTTTGACTATTATGATTTTAACTTAACTATTTGAAGGCTGCAACTTGCAAGAGACACAGGTTTACTAAAAGAGGCAAAGGATAAGCTTGAAAAACAATTGGAGGAACTCACATGGCGTCTTCAGCTGAAAAAACGTTTAAGGGTAAATTATCTGGCATTAAATTAGTTACATGTTGGTACAATCTTATAAAAAAACCATGATTTGACATCAAATATGCTTACAAGTAATTTATTTCATTATGCATACAGTTAGGATCTTAAGTCAATGCGTTGTTCCTGATAGTGGAGAATACAAATACCTTGTTCCAGTCCTAATGCCAAAATGTGATATCATGTATGCCGACAGACTTGGAAGAAGCAAAAACACAAGAAACAGCAAAGTGGCAGAAAACTGTTGAAACTTTGCGACAGAAAGTTGATGAAACAAATGCATTGCTTGTTAAGGAAAAAGAAGCTGCTTGTTAAGAAAGGCAATTGAAGAAGCTCCTCCTGTAATTAAGGAAAAGAAGTTTTTGTTCAAGATACCAAGCAGATTGAATCTTTAACTGCAGAAGTCGATAATTTAAAGGTAACCCTGTATTATTGAAAAATGTAAGATAGTTTATCTTTACAGAAGATTACCGAACACAACTATTATGCTAAACGAGTAGTATAGTTCTTTGTTGATAATGAGGTGGAATTTCAAACATTACTATTATGAAGATACATAAATTTGTTTACCGATAAATCTATTAGCTAGCCAATGTCTTGAGTTCTGCTCGAAGTTTGTATGAAGGTTATGGCTTTCCAACCAGGTGCGAAATATGTTTGTGTGAGTTGTCTCACAAGACCTGCTTAAGTTTTAATGGGATGTGTTCATATAGCTGACTCAACCATATTCGAAGTATTCATATAGCTGAACTTCTGCGAAAACATTTCTGACAAAGGACGTCAATAGAGCAGCTGTTGTATGCGGACATGGAACTGTGAATTAAAATATTAATTGGTATATATTTTATGTTATTATTTAGGAGTAGATTCAAGTTGGAATTACTTGGGGAGTTTGGAGTAAGTACAACTTCTAGTGTTAGGGATTTGGCTCCGTATATTCATGATGATGAGTTGCTCTATCGAGGTGGCTTTCGACTGATTTTTATTCGATGCTGTGCATGGAATTATTTGGGCAATACTACTAGTCCAATGGTTGGCTTGATTATCTACACTGGCTGATTTATTTGTTGACCTAAGCACTGGTTCATTACTAAACCCACTGTGCATAATGCAGTACACAGCTTCAACTTAATTCCAAGAAACAGAAAAGAAAGTTGATCAACTCCAGCAATCACTAAGAGGGTATTGTAGTATTTTAAATGAATTTTTAAACTTCATTTTAATTACATTCGGATCAAGAAGTTCCAGTATACTGGCTTCTCTGTGTTATCTGTTTCCATGCAATCAGGTATCATCCCCTTCCCCTCAACAATAATTATTTCTCTATGAAATGATGACCGACACAAACTTATAATTTGTCAGTCAAAGTTTCTACACTGGAGAAAGCTTAGAAGAGTATATAGCGACTTAACTTGGCACATTGATGTCTCAAGATCAGGATTAAAATTTTACTATGAATCAATTAATAAACTAGTGGGGATGGCAAAATTAATATAAAATATCTCTAAATTGAGCTTAAATTACTTTGGAGGCTAATAAATACTGGAATTGTAATGTAGAAACTTGGGAGCATATGAAAATCGGCTGATGTACAATGTCTGCTGTGCCGGCAACTTGTAACATTGATCCTTCTGGTCCCATTTCCCCAATTTGTATAGCAGATGTACCATAAAACATAGATCAAATGTAATGGACCACCAAAGTGAGCTAAAGTGGAGGGTAAACATGCAACTTAGTTGACTCTTTGGTCATCTAGCTTATGAAAGTAAATTCTGTCTTGACCAATATTCTGGTATCAAGTAACAAATGTTAGGTCTGATGATTACTGATTCATTCATGACCAAAATTATCCCTTTATAACAGCAATCTCTAGAATTCCTGTTTACCCCTGTTTCTAATTTCATATTAATTCTGCATTTTAACATACTCTTATTGTGGTCATTGGTATGCATAACATGATTGCTGGCCAGTGTCCAATTTCCATATTTTCATTTAAAGCATAAAGTTGATATTTTGGCAACATATTTTCGTAAAAAGCTATCCAATGTACCAAGTACCTACATCAAGATTAAGTAACTGTCAGCAGTTGCACTTTTATGTTGTCGGATAAGCTTATTGAAATCATTCTCTGCAACCAGGTTAGAAGAGAAGCTAAAAATCTAGAGTCGGAGAATAAAGTTCTTGGTCAACAGGCTGTTTCCATTGCACCCAACAAGTTCCTCCCTGGACGTTCAAAATCTAATCTTCAGGTATCCTTGGATTAAATTTCGAAATGTCAAAACGTTATGTTTTCAATCTATGGGAGATTTATAATTAGGTGTTTCTGCTCTATATGTTTCTCAGAGGGGTAATGAAAGTGGTCAGATACATATGGATTCAAAGATTCCTTTGGTAACTCCACTTTCATCTCCATCGTCTTTTAGCATATACATAATAGTGTACCGTCCATAACTCTTGATTGTTTCCCACCTCAAAACAAATCAGGATATGCATAGCCCATCGATGATGCAAAGGGAAATGGATGAAAAACCACAAAAGTCACTCAACGAGAAACAACATGAGAATCAGGAGTTGCTTATTGCAAAACCATTGGGGTTTGCAGGGAGTAGACCAGTTGCAGCCTGTTTAATTTACAAGTGCCTGGTGCAGTGGAGATATTTCGAAGTTGAGCGGACTACTATTTTTGACCGGATCATCCAAACAATTGGTCACGCCATTGAGGTACTCAAAATGGTGAATGTTATTGATATTATTTAAGCTCATCATCTTTGATTTAAAAAGTTTAGTTAACTTGCACTTGGACTTGTCGGCTTGAAGACACAGGAAAGCAATGATGTCTTGGCCGTCCAACGCCTCAACCCTCCTGCTGCTCCTTCAATGTACATTAAAGGCAAGTGGCTCACCTGGATTGTCTCCCTTGCGTCGTCGATCCTCATCGGCTGCTTCAGTATGTCAGCTCTTAGTTCAACTATAATTCACTTGCAACTTGCAAGTTTCCATTGTTCTTTCAGCTCAGGTGTTTATTGATTTTTTATTCACCAGAGTTTTACATTGATTTTTTAAACTATAATCCTGTGCTATGACCCAACCTGCATCTTCACAATTTTACATTGTCAAAGCCAGTTCTCAGTTCCGATGCTACGTTTGTATATCTTCCCAAAACAATCTGATACTCTACCAAACAGGAGCTTTCTTACCTGAAAAGTCAACAAAGGTTATAGTAAAAGAAACATAGAAGTAAAACTAGTCTTGTACAAAGATGATATAAAAACTGCACCAGTATCGGTGGCACTAAATAACTGAATGTAGTGTCTTAGGCATGCACAAAGTGCTAGACAGATATAGATGTACAAATGGGATAGGTAAACTGAAGCATGCCTTTTGATATGGTACTGAGTTGTTTATCCTTCTCAGTGTGAATACTTTGTAAATAAGGTCCAATAAAATCATCCAACTTGACCACCCAGAGTGCCACAGCAGACAATGTTTGAGGCATAGTTGCAAAGCATGCTATGATTTCTTCTATACGAGAAACAGATACATAGGCAGAGTTGCATTGATGCAACCAGTCTTCATTGATAGAAGTAACAAAATCAGCGAGAACCTATTAAACAGAAAAGGATGGGTAAAATAATGCACAGTTTTGAGACAAATTTTACAAGAGATCGCTTGCACGTAAAACTTCATAGTTTCCAATTCCTGAAAGAAATAAGTACAAAAAATGCATCAAAAACC
The DNA here is from genome assembly GCA_036435485.1 of Saposhnikovia divaricata. NCBI lineage: Eukaryota > Viridiplantae > Streptophyta > Magnoliopsida > Apiales > Apiaceae > Saposhnikovia > Saposhnikovia divaricata. The sequence continues at coordinate 216,118,511 of CM071599.1, forward strand.
TTTTTACCTGAAAAAACTCTACTAAAGTTGATGTCGGCCTTAGCCTTTTGATCCATATATTATGAGCAGATTTAGTCCAAGTACACACGAAAGCATCTTCAGGCATAACTGACTGTACAAGACATTAGACCAAATATATTACTCCAGCTTATAGATATACCATTTAACTTTAAAAAACTATATCCACTAATCAGCTATGTTGCTCAGACTTCTACAGAGTGTCGGATAGGACAGGTATCCAAGTGTCAGACTCAGCATTCTGAAAAATTATGATCATGGGGGCACAGTCCAAATTTGGATACAGGTACACTGTACACGTAATAATTTTAATAATTTATTTAATAGGAGTATTGGTAAGAATAAGAAAAAAAATAATTTTTTTAAGAACATACAGATTAGGCATTTTATATTATTGTGCGAAAATTTTAGAAGTTCATAAAAAGATCTGGTTATTAAAAGTACACCCTGGCTTCTCCCTCTTTACCGTCCCCTTTCTCCTTCCCTCTTTTTTTTAATCATCTGTTCTATAATCACTCAGCAACATCACTTCTAATCTCATATGAGAGACCTCCAATTTCACCAGGCCATGAAATAAAAGTGTCGGATTTTCATCCTCCCACCCCCAGTGTTTAAAAATACGTGTGTTGTTTGTTTGACCATTCTTTCGAGTGACACGGAGTATTCAAATATAAGATCCTGGTAAGCCCTCCTCCTAATACCTTCAGGTTTTAAAAAAACTGGTAACTTAACAGATGTTAATATGTTAATGACGAGATTCGATTCTTTAATCTTTTGATGGAATATGAACCCTAGACTTTTGGATGTATGCTTAGAGCTGACAATATAAATATTGAATTTTAATATGTGATTAAGGGGATTCCAATCCTAGACCTATATGTTTCTATCTTCAGAGCTAACTAATACTATGAATATAAAATTTTAATAAGTTGTTGATGGGGTTCGAACCCTAGACCTTTGGTAGTCATATTACATACCACCGACCAACTACGAATAATCTCATGTTCGGTTATAATGGTATAGTACAAATAGATAGTATACATGCTTGTATAATTGAATGGAGAAAAACAAGAATTTAACCCAAAGGCAGCTTACCTCAATTGCATAAATTGCAGCTTTGAGCTATTGCAATTGTGAAGGTAGGACTTTATGTTTTGGAAACACATTGCAGTCTACACTCTTCCTACACGTAGCAGCGTGAACCGCGTATCTTTCTTCTGTATCAAAATCAAGCTCAAACGTAGTGTGGCAAACCTTGCAGTGCTTCTCGTCTCTCCAGTATAGATCATGGCAATGTTCACACCTAGCTAGTGAATCAAGAAACGATTTTTTACCATATTTAACAGCATTAAGTTCCAAGTAGAATGATTTCCAAACCCATGAGTCAAATGCTTGAAGCCGAGACCATTTCTGCTTTTGTTTTCTTCTCTTCTCAGTTTCAAGGACATTTGGAACAGTAAAAACTGGATGACCGTTTCCTATCTCAGACAGGCAGATATTGTTGTCTATATCAGACACTGCTGATGAGCTATCTTCTCTTGGTGTCCACAAGTCAGAACAATCAGATCCAATCTGCTGCCTACTTCCAGCATTATCTGGAATACTGGACATTGCTTGATGAAGAGGTGCTTCCAGCTTCTCTAGAGATGATAGAAGGTAGGCCTCTCGTGAACCCCTACGGTCCAAAGTGGACAACAGTGTGCACAGAGACTGCAATCACAAAGCTTAAAGTTGAATATACAGCATCGAAGGACATATTATATTATCAGTAAAACAACAGAATAAGGAAAAGCAGATCACCTCTGCCGTATCAATAACCACCCACTGACCATCTTCAGAAGATTCAAAATATATCCTCTTGTGACCCGGATCATAATCATTACAAGGTCCCATAAACAGCCAGTATCTGTTATAGCGACGATCAGAACCCAAATAGATAGATTGCATGGGATGTACATCCTCATCAAATTCTACATCATTTGAATCGTTATTTTTGTTAGAGGACTTATCCTTTTCATTAATAACTAAGCTATCCACAGGTTCCCTTAATGATCCTTTACTTGCTTCGATAATGCACAAAGTTTGTTCATTGTGACCCCCGACAGTCCCTGGAAAGTTTTGCTGCTTTGCCGATCGCTTTATTTTTCCAACAGAACTTATTCTATTGAGATCAGGTGCAGATTCTACAACTGACAATAGAGCATCCTGCAAAAAATACTATTCTCTCAAGAATGTTCCTATTCAAAACATATCATGAACATTGCATCAATTATCAGAAATTATATCACAATGTAAAAATCTTATTCAGCCTGATGATTGAAATAATTGCAGATACTCTCATCTTAAATTTCAGATCATAGGCTCATAGGTACATCAGAAATAGATGCTACAACTACATATCTTGTTGTGTACAGCATATACAGGTACTGTGTGTACCTATTTGCATGTATACCAGTGAAACCATTGATTACATTTACTCAGCTTTAATGATTATGTCAACAAAAAACCGGAACCATACAGATTCCATGTTCCAACCAAAACTGCACAGGACTTACTAGCCCAAGTTTTTGTTTGGAATATATCACTTTTAATATTGTTTCAGAGTTTTCGATGATATTTCTATTTATCTTAGGCTTACATACAATCTGAACCTGCTTTTGTACCCTACTTACGACTTAAACCCTAAGTTTTATATATCCATCATTTTAACCTTAACATTTGAAAATTAGATCCTAATCCAGTACAACTCCGATAGAGGAAGAACAAAATGGGTATACCTTAATTATTCTTTACGCACAAAATCACAAATATAAAATATACTTATACACATATACCTAAACATGATGTACACATCTTTCCATTTTTCTATCATTATGGTCGAGAGGTTAGAGATTATTTCTTTACAAAAAATGTACAGTCAGGGTTTTAGGTGAACGCGGACTATAAAGGCATGTCATAATTGTAGAGTACTTATCCTATAAGGAATCTTACAAGAATGAAACAATGAAGTCATGAGATTTTAATAATATTATCAACTTCTATTAGTCACTGGCCTAAAGTGATATTATCTCTATCAGCTGATATTAGTATGCCATTTGAATTATCCTAACTTGTACAGTAAACATATTCTAGCCGAGGGTCTGTGCGAGAACACTAACAGCCTTTCTACTCTCTTAGAGTTAGGTAAGTTCTACATACATCTTACCTTCCCCTGTAATCTGTAAACTGGGTATATTTAATCTAGTTTGGTTTTGGTAAACAAAATGAAAAACACATACATAAATATAGTAGTGCATCGCAGTTTTAAGTACTGGAATACACTAGATTCATACCCAAAATTCTAAGACACGCCAATTTGCTCATAAACCCACAATCAAATTTCTATCTGAAGGGTGCAAATTTCAGTTTTTTTTTTCATATGTTTTCAATGTTAAAATAGTTTGTGCTCCACCCTGTAATCCTTGTCAAAAAAACATTTTCTAAACTCTGAGGTATGCATGATGAAGTTGCTTTGTAAATTTTAGCAGAAAAGTCTAGTTCAAAACTAGCATTCGCTCGCAATCACAGCCAGCTAATATAACAGATCAGATTAATTCGTAACTAAAATGGATACAAAACAGCCGGCTAAGATACACATAAATTATCAAAAGCTAAGGGCAGATTCAATGCTACTGTCATCAGGTCTTTTAAGCCAAAACAAATTCTTTAATCAGTAATATCAGCAGTTTAGCAAACATCTAGAACTACGAGCTAGTTCGGTTTTCACATCATGAATGTCACAATACTTGTCAACAAACCACACTGATAAAGACTAGAACCTACGTTTCAGATGAAAAAATAACAACAAAGGTAAAACAGAAGCCCCACTTTCTCCTGTTTCCTAAACACGACTAATAGGACTGGAACCAGAAGCTAGGGTGCTACTTACTAGACAGTTATACATAATTGTCCCACGCTAAGCATCAATCTCTCTTTCTTGAATGTCCCAAAATCAATGTCAATCTAAAATTTGTGTTTACAGCAACCAAAATTTCCTGTAATACCCTAAGCTGGTTAAAAACCAAATTATGAATATAACAGTTGACCCTTGCATGTGATGTTGGAGATTCAGGTCACAGCCATAAAGGATATGTCATACTATGGTACGATACTACGGTGTAGTTTTAGACACAAATTAATTTGTGAAGTACTGTGAGTTATTAGTTATACAAATTCTTTCAGGATACTTAAAATTGTTATGGACCTTTTGCCTAATATACAGCGAGAATAATTTATTTTTTTTAATATCAGAACTCCCTTTAAAACTCCTAAAGTACATCAAAATACAGTATATGTCTCATATAATGGCACCTTAGCAAAGCCAAATTTCTTACCTCCAACCTTATAGTGGATCCCGCACTAAGAAGATCAATCAAAGCCACTAATGCATTCAGCTTCTCATCAATGCTTAAATCAAAATATTCGCCTTCTGTTAGTCCAAGCAACCAAACTTCCCCTGGAAGACTCTCATCAATTTCAGTGTCTATTGCTATAATGTCACTTTTGCTCTGGTGTGGGCTTCTGTGCTTCGGTTTACTTGGACTTGATCTCCTTGACTCAAACTCAGAATCACCAGAACTGCTACCATCCTCAGAATTATCGGAAGTGCTGTATCTGCCACAATTTTCAGAATCATCGTCAACACTACCGAAGTCATCTAGATCCGATTGGTCTGATTCCCTTCCATGTGTGACTGAATTAATGCGTAAACGATAAGCAGAAGATCCTATCTTTTCAAATAAAGTAATGTCACTTGACAGCACTGAGCTTATCATAAGCTCTAGTTCATCAACTGTTGATGCATGATCCAATCTGACAATCTTTATACGAAAGAGAACAGTGTCACTATCACGGGTCCATATTTAATGAAAATGAGGCTGGCATTGACTTACTGAGAATAAACAAATATGGACTGCATATTACTCAACTTACCGAAGTTGACTTTGCCAATTCAGAAACTTTCAACCCGTTATTTCCTCGCAAGGACAAAATATTGAATAATTCACCTTTCAGAGTACCCGGTCTCAAACCATACTTTGACATGAGACCGACTTCCTACAAAGCAAAAAAAATTTGTTGAATAATCATTACCAATTCATATAAATAAAATTACCAACAATGAACTAATTCCCAAATAAACACAGCTACAAGGTAAATGATAGAGGTCTTAATTTTCAGTCATTTGAATACCTTGCCGAGAGCTCCCCTAGGTGAAGTACCATGGTTCAGACCATATCCAGCTGCAATCAGCACTTGACGGAATATTTCTGTCCATGTCATGGGGTTTAAGGATCTCATCCTTCCCAGTCTTAGTTTCTATTACATTCTATCTCATGAGTTCAGCCACCACCCCAGGCCTGAGCTGTGCTCGAGGTCAACAAAAAAAATAATAAAAAGGCGTAACCAGTCTACTCGTAAACCGAAGGGGGATATTCAGACTGAAGCTGGAAGACTAAGAAAGAGTGACATTTCTTAAACCTTATAAAACTCATGGATAAGTTCATTATGAAGTCAAATCCAAATCCATAGACTTTATTTGACATATAATGGTAATAAGTGTCATGTGTGTTAGTATTTTATAGTCATTTGAAATAGTTAAACATGATTTAGTTGAATGTTTGCTCAGCTAGAGTAGAATATATGTTGTGTTAAATTTTTGGCTTTATGATCAGTGCACTCAGCACTCCCTGGGTGAACATTAAGTATCTTAAAAAAAATCACATTGTTGGCTATAATAACCTCGTCTTTGATTTACATAGTTTCCGGCTTGTGATCAGTTTGGTTGGAATAGAAAGGATAAAGAAATGTGAAGTATAATTAAAGACTTAAAGTTATAAACAAATCAAAGAAAAAGATACTTGACAAAAAAAAAAGACAAAGAATGCGGAATACATGAGAAATAAACAGTAGTGGTTAAAATGGGTAAGAGGAAGAAATAAACATTCACCGTCCTATTGATGGGATTAAGATTTAGTTTATTCTGTGTGGTTATAAGGTAGGAATGATTTAAAGTTAGAAAGGAATGCCCCTGAATAATAGTACAAATCTCATTCCATTTTTTTCCAACTACACAAATCGTTAGGTCAACTACAACTTCCACATGGTAAAAATAATAATACAACTAATGATAAAATAAATATGTAGATGGTACCCTCCAAGAATTATTCCTACATTCTCCTCCTGCTAAGCTATAACAAATGAGGCACTATTACTAGCACGGTTCTAGGATTCACAGTCAACTTCAAATTTAATAACCCAGCATCTGGGAACACATGCAGCACGAAGTTGATAAAGATAAAGATAAGCACTCTTAATTCTGCAAACATTTTGTTGCTGTCCAAGATAAAATATAACGTTCATAATTATTCTTGGTTATTATCAGGATATGCAGTAGCACGTTATCTAAAAGAGGAGAAACCGGTTACCTCAAAAAAAACCATTTATTAATTGCAAAAGAAATCCCATGATATATCCCCAACACCAAGTATATTTAGCTACATAGAAGTTTATACCCTAAATAAGATTTTATATAGCTGGATGCTCGGCATGAATAACACACAAACAAGCACACATAAAACTTTTTTTGATGGTCACGATATTAAGAAGCTTTTAAGGTAAGTTGCAGTGCTTAATATTTGATGCCAATTCCTTACAAGACCTATAGGAGAAAATGTATATCTGAGAGCTGCAAACTGAGACTAAAGATGCACATCACATTATTAAAAATTTTAACAGGTGACTAATAAAATTAACTTCTCTTACCGAGTGAAGTAACCCAAGAAACTTATAATTCTTCATAGAATGAGGAATGAATCCATTATTTAGCTCCGTTTCAACATCACATAGAAGAACTCTAAGAAGAGTTGTATTTATTTTCCCAAGTAACAAAGAATCCTACAAGCCATATCCAAAAATTAGTTTAACAGACAAACTGAGAAAAAAGCTTCTTAGGATAGAGAAATGTAGTTGAAAAACTTGCAAAACATTTTAAGTTAAGAAGAATAATGACTGTAGCAATTTACTTTATGATAAAACTTACCTTGTCTTGAAATGCTTCAGCAAACTCATCGATGGTAAAGGAATATATACGAAGTCTCACAGCATAAGTACAAAGAAAATGGAAAACCTGGTAGAGATATCGGTCCGCAATCAACAAGACAGCATATACAATGAGATCACAATTCATACATCCAATCTAATCTTCATCATCTCATATATAGGAACACAAATTCATGCATCATACGAGTCAAGGTATTATTTTTACCTTATCAGATAAAACTTCAGAAATTGTAAATTCAAAAAAATTAATAGTGTTTGAACAACTTTTTTGGTAGTTAGTTGCCCATAATGTGACTAATATATTTCATTTGATTACCCTTAGGCCACAGAAATCATTATTCCAAATATGTCACTTAAAATAAACTGGTCATAATATTATATTTTAACACATACAAGCAAACAACAATGAGTAAGAATAAAATTGATAAGAGAGTACAAAGACCTCTTGCCGCAAATTTTTTAGCAAGAGAATAGATTAGATTTCTAAAACATATTTTCGGGCATGTAATTTGTTTGGGAAATAGCAAGCATTAGAGTGCTAATCCTAGGTACATCACGATTAAGACCTGCTTAACAAAAGAGCACACAATATTAAATCAATTTCAAAAATTTCACATCACCTAAAGTTCAACACATATATAAGTAATACTAACACGATCAAAAAAACATTTCAAGGTTTCTATCAATTCTGACCCCTACATACATATGTGGTCAAATGACAGTCAAAGAAGAATTAAGAGTTCCCAGAGGACATTAGACATATACTCCTTTCTATGTCAAATTCCAAAAACATTAAAATTTGAGTATACAATTTAAGAGACAATTTAAAAAAAAAAAAAAATCAGCATTTCAACTTGTACTTGAAAAAATAAAAAAAATAATAAGCCACTTAACTCCTTAAGATCCAAACAAAAAGAGAGAAAAAAAGATAGAAGAAATATTTATTTATACCTTGAATAGTTTCTTGACAAGCTCGGGAGAAGAATTCCAAGGTTGCATGGATAAGGGTTGCTTCATGGCAACAGATTCTGGAGGAAACTTGGCCAGCAAATCTGATGAAAAACCAAAATTTAATTAATATTGTACTAATAACTACAATTATTTGCATCAACAAGCAAGCTACGACATAATTTACTTAGCACAGTTGTAGCATTTGTATAATTCTTTCCGAAATGCAAATAGTTCATTTTCGAGCATATATTGTGAACAGATGGAAGAAGAGTACCACTGTGAATGTTTTATTAACTTACGTTTGCAAAATGAGCAAACATGCACCGGATCACTGGTAAGATGAGCAGAGCATATTAGTGGATGTGGTCCTGCTTGCAGTTCTTTTAACTCTAGTTCCTCATCATCCGGTAACATGGCAAATTGATCCAGGTGTTCTTGACATCTTCCCCCTTCCATAACAAATTGACATTTCTCTTTTCTTTGCTGCTTCACTTTATCTGGTTTCTGACTCTCCGGCTAAATTTAAAAACAGGCAATTCCTAATTTATTCCAGATCTATCCAAATTTACAGTAAAAAGAAAGTATTAAAAGAAAACACTTGCTACCTTTCTTCTTAAAAGAGGCTTCCTCTTGTCCTGCAGTTCTTTTAGCTTTTGCTGCATATTAAAATAACAAATAACATTATCACTAATTATGTAACCTAAATGCATATACCTCCCAAGTAACTTTGTCGATATATTGCACCCAACTTTCTCAAGGAATAAACAAGCTCTAGAAATATAATCCGAGACTTAAATCACAAGACTAACCGCTACAGATTTCCTCTGCACTCTTTTCTTTTTCTCTCTTTGTGGTGGCTTTTTTGATACAGAAATCGGCATTGGACATATAGGTCTATCAACAAAATCAACATCCATTGGAAAATCTTTATGAGCATAACTAGTTAGTTGCCAGACCGCCATCAGACCTTTACCCTTTCCATGTTTCTTCTCGGAAGCGCTATGTTGATTACACATTTGATGATGATGTGTCATAGTGCCAGAAATAATTCCATTTCGTTTTGTCTGCTCTCTCTGCTTTTTCTTGTTAGCATGTAGTTTGTTTGATATAGAAACTGTCTTCGGACAGACATCTCCTTCACCAAAATTAACATCAGTAAGACGCTCACTTGTTGCTTGGAAAACCGCCATCAGACCTTTTCCTTTACCATGTTTCTTTACTGGTGCACTATTCTGAATAACTAGTTGGCTGTCCAGAGTGGTAGGCTCACAAACCTTCAAGAACAATGAATTGTTGAATAAAATTTCTAAAGAGGTTGCGAAATTTTTCAATCAAATAGCAATTACAATAATTAAAAATAACTCCCTATGGAATCAAGTTCTCTACCTTCCTTCTTTTGAGTGCATTTCGATTTTCTTGATAAGCATGACAACGCTTCTTCGAAGTTGCTTTTGCTACAAAAGAAGAAAATATTTAACTTAAAAGATGCATATATGTATATAAGATACGTAGTAATAAATAATATATAGATACGGAAACAGAAAGAGAATAAAGGGGAGGACATAAGGAAAGACTAATTGAGAGTGCACTTATATATTAACACAGCCACAAAGAATCAGGAAGGTCAACTACGAAATTGTTCAAGTTGGCACACTGAAATGGTACATTTCTTGCTTAGGTTTCACCGAACCATATTCCTATGCTAACCATATATTCAGATCCTAGTATTTACTGACCTACAATCTTACTATTTATGGAAATAATTTACTACACAAATACCTAGCCTACTATCCTATGTAGCCACCATAAATATAATTGAATATAGATTGTAGGGTGATAAACCACACAATATGAAAAAGAAAAGACCAACAGAAAACCCAATGATAATACATGCTTCCAATCTGAATGTTAAGATGCACCAGAAGGATGTAAAAGACAGATTTTCTCTTCAATAAAAACTCCAATTGTAACAAAAGAAAAATTCAAATGTACTACGCCATAGTGAAATTATCATAGAGAGAGCACAGGTCACTATTAAACCATTTAATGACTTGATTTGCTATTACTTATGTATCACCATTAATGTCGTAGACTTGCCGCTACTGGTAAGAAACATCCAGACAATTTATTGAAAGCAGACGACATGTTTACACTTAACTAATGAAGTCACAAGCCTACGTGTCAATAAGCACAATCTTGGCAAGATAAGAATAGTCCACAGCTTTGCTGGTGAACCTAATACACAACAAATACATTCTTATCTCTCTGAAGACCTACACGTAATATTATAATAACATTAAAAGTAGTCGCGCATTTTATAAGCGGTGATACATACGACAACACACGTACTGCATGGTCTTCTCAATAAACAACCATCTTAACCGGTAATTCATAATCATACACTAACCAAACCACAAAGAATTGCTAAAATGTATGGTCCAACCCCATAAAACAACACAGATCACCGCTTAAACTAAAACTAACTTCCTAAACTCACATGTCGATAATCATCATAATATCACTACAAAATACACAACTCAACAACAAAACTCAGCCTCGTAACAACTCTTTTCCCGAAATTCCTCGCAACACCTTCCATTTCAATCATTCATTCAACTAATTATGATCACAACAATAAAAATACAAAGCTCGTGACAGGATATATATATATATATATATATATATATATATATATATATATATATATATATATATATATCAATCACTCTATCGAGGTCAAAATACACATACAGTGCATCATCTATCGAGGTTATTACTTTATCGAGTACTATTAATCTATCGAGGTCAAAATACACATACACTGCAGTACTGCACCTATTATCTACGTTAATACGTTCTCAAGTAGTCGAGTGCTATTAATCTATCGAGGTCATAATACACATACACTGGGCCTATTATCGACATCATTACTTAATCGAGTACTACTCTATCGAAGTCAAAATACACATACACTGCTTCTACTATCGAGACTATTACTTCATCAAGTATTAATCTAACACGGTCAAAATACACATAAACTGTGCCTGTGCCTATTATCGAGTTTATAACTTTCTTGAGTATTAATCTAACGAGGTAAAAATACACGTACAATGCGCCTATTATCGAGATTATAACTTTATCATATTAATCTATCGAGGTCAAAATACATATATATTTCTATTATCGAGGTTTTCTCGAGTATTATTAATGTATCCAGGTCAAAATAAACATACACTGCACCTATTATCGACGTTATTACTTCATAAAGTACTAATCTATTGAGGTCAAAATAAATACACACTGCTTCTATTATCGATATCATTACTTTCTCGAGTACTAACCTATCAAGGTCAAAATTCACACACACTGCTCCTAATATCGAAATTATCACTTTATCGATTATTATCTATCAATTAATTTCATCGAAATTATCACTTCATCGAGTACTAATTTATCGAATCATTTCATGAAAAAACCGAAACAAAAACCAAAAAAAAGCATAATCAACACACACCTGACCGACATTTCGGTCCGGAAAAGGCATTTTCGGGGAGAGAATCGAAGCGAGAGCCAAGAGGAGGACCGTCTTTTCGAAAAATCTTCTTCAAAATATAATCAGTAGAGTAGAAAACACTCTGAACACCTCTCGAAATTCGTGTCTCACCGTTATTAGATGTAATTGTGTGAGTGTTTTTGTAATTGTTGCGCTCTTTTTCACGAATTTTCTTCTTCATTTCTGGAGAGAGAGATGAGGGAGAGAAGGGGCTTTACCAGTAGGGTTTTAACTTTGTAGTTTATGTGTATATCGAGAGAGTATGTGTGTGTATTTTTTTATTTTTTTTTATAGAGTGAGTGTTTATTAATTAAATGGATTTTTTATTATTTTTTTCAGGTTTGGGTTTTGTTTCTGCTCAAAATATCTAGAACTTACAGCTTGTGTGCACGAGATCTTGTGACACGTGGAAAATGATGAAGCATAAGAGGGGGTTAGTTGGTTAGAATTTTATTTTCTTTCCTACATAAGATTTTCATTTAAAAACCAAAAAAAAATAATTCATATTTTAATTATAACTAACATAAACCCGAGGCACGGACCGCCAGCTTAAATTGTGTTTTTAAATTAAACCGTGTATGATCTATATCATTTGAAATATAAAATTGTTTTTCATAATTTTTGCTTGTTAATGATATATGTGTCGATGAACATATACTTATTGTAAAAGACTATAAGCCAAAATATTCAAAAAAAAATATATGTTCAAGTTTGTAATTTGGAAACTAATATAAGTAGTACTAATAAGTAATAACAGTCAGTTTTAATTTTATTGTGGATCATTGAATATAATATGAGTTTTCAATAGGTGTTGTCTAATTAAGATGACTATTCAGAACATTTACAATCCTAAATTTTTTTCCCAATTCTTCAAAAATAATGCATCCATTTAGTTAGATCTTCAACAATATTCAAGGTAAAAACCAAATAGCCTTTAAGATGTTGCATTCTAAATTATCAATTAAACTATATATCAAAATTTAATCATTTTAGTATGCATTATATATGATTTTGTTTTGAATATTTCATTCTATCACCAATATTAATTTTGTACACTTAAATAATTTTCGCATACAATATAAAAATTTATTGTTTTCGCTACTAAATTATGAAACATAATTATTTTTAAATGACATGGATTTGACTAACCGATGATAATATTAATTTTTATAAAATATTATTGACCATCATAACTTAAAGTCTCATATTTTGTTACACGAATCTTTGTACATACAAATTTTATACAATCTTCGACTTCCATGATATATGATAAGTGGATTTCATATCCACTTGGAACGCTTCGTTTCGGCTTAAATTGATGGATTGGCCTCAAGTATGTCGTGTTTTTGATGTGTTTTTAGTGAGATTGTGCAGGGATGCTAACTTGAAGCTGGGAGATACTTTTGCATGTTATATGGTGGACTTAAGCTCAAGAACTGAAGAATGACGACTAGCGGAAGAGAAAACGAAGAAAACAAGAAAAAGTAGAATTCTGGCAGAAACAGAAAGCGCGGGCGCGCGAGAGAGAGACTCCAAGGCGCGGGCGCGCGACTTACATGCGCGGGCGCGCGGTAGCGGGCTGCTGAAATTCCTGATTCAATTTTAAGTTGTATTTTTTATGTTTTCTTGCTGTCCAAGACACCTGGGCTATAAATACACATGCTACTATCATAAGAGGGACGTTTTTTACAGAGAGAGAGAGACAAGAGAGACTTGGAGAAGGATTCCCAACGCTCGTGACAAGCAACAGAGATCTAGATCTACTTCATCTTTTGAATTCTTCTAATTAGGCGATACTTTTGGATGCTCGTTTTTGGATTTGTTTTCTTAACTCTATTACTCTAGCACTATTATTTTTATTCAGACTTTTATCTCTAGATCCCATGATGACGAGCCATTCGATTATGAACTAATCGTTGTCATGGGATTCTAACGGATTTTTTTACGAAGTTTAGTAGTTTGATTGCTTTAAAGATTTGTGTGTGATGAATTATTGATATCCTTGTATAGTTGTGCTTATTCTTCTTAGATGCGTAGCTAACATCTAAGTTGTATTGTTAATCTCTATTGAAGCGACAATGGATGTAGAGATTTAGAACTTGCCATGCTAGCATAGGTTTATGAATGTGTTGACATCATGATTCGTAGTGTAATTTGAACCATCTTACATTGCCCTATGTGATCTTAATGGATAATTTGTTCTTAAACCGTTATGTTTTCAAATCTTATAGACATATAGGGTCTAAACATAATTGGTGTCTACTTAGCTTCTATCTCTTTTGTGGATGATGAGTAGTTTGGTATGCGTATGCCGACAGGTAGCCCGTACTTGTTTCGTGTTATCCGATCAGTTATCATAACCATCACATACTTTGATTAAAGGCATCAACTCTAAGCGAGGTATCTAATGAAGTTAGGATCCCATGTTTATTCTCTCATTAGTAAATCAGTTTAAAACCACGTTAGTTAATTAGATCTTAATCTTGTTAAATTGCTTCTTAGATAATTTAGATAACTAAAAGTCAAATTTGATACTTGTCTTAGCAGTGAATAGAAATCATACATTGTTGTATAGGTGCATATTCTGTTTTACACCAGTCTCTGTGGGAACGAACTTAACTTTATCTTATATTACTTGTGACCGCGTACGCTTGCGTGATTTTGTGTGAACAATATATAAGTTCCGCAAATCATATTACCTTTATAAATAACACAAAATATACTATATATGATCCTTTTTTTCAAATGTCATATTTTAAATCAAATATTAGTTAATTTGCATATAAAATGTAATGTGTCATTTTTAGGATTCATCTATTCAAGGCCAAATATTTTTACTATCCAAAAAATTTGACTGATAAATTATTGCATCTTGTGTAATAACATACAATTTTCATATTACGTTAACATCTCAATATTTTCATTCTAATATATTGTTGGATAGCATCCATAATATTAATTATTATATCATTTTATAACCCAATTGTATATTTTATGTAGTTCTTTGATCAATAAATGAAAACCAATCAAAAGTCCAAATCTTATTCAAATCTCATTTAAAATCCAGTAATATTTAATCAATATTAGTTCATATATCATACACATACATATTGTGTGTATGATTTTAAACAAATGTGAGATCCTAGTGGTATGTACATGCACACGTTAATGTTCGCACTAAATCACGCAAGCGTACGCAGTCACAAGTAATATATGAATAAGTCAAGTTCGTTCCCACAGAGATCTGGTTTAAGTTTCAATTCAGTTATTGCACCTATGCAACAATGTATGGTTTTTATTCACTGCTAAGACAATTAACAAATTTGGGTTTTGATTAACTAAAATTAACTAAAAAGCAAATTAACAAACTAAGAATTAATTAACTAACAAAAATTGGAATCTAATTACTTATGCGAGAGAAAACATGAGATCCTAACTTCATTAAATACTTCGCTTTGATCTGACGCCTTTAATCACTATATGCAATGGTTATGATATCTGATCGGACAACACGGAACAAGTACACGCTACCTGTCAGCATACGTATACCAAACTACCCATACATCCACAAAAGAGATAGAAGATGAATAGATACCAATTATGCTTAGACCCTATATGTCTATAGAATTTGAAAGCATAACGGTTGAAGAACAAGTTATCCATAAAAATCACACAGGACAACGTAAGATAGTTCAAATTACACTACGAATCATGTTGATAAACAATCATGAACCTATGCTAGCATGACAAGTTCTAAATCTCAAGATCCACTGTCGCTTCACAAGAGATTAACAGATTAGATGTTAGCTACGCATCTACAATTAAGCATAACCATACGAGGATATCAAGTATACATCACACACAAATCTTTAAAGCATCAAAATACTAAAACTCCATAAATAAATCCGTTAGAATCCCATGACAACGATTAGTTCATAATCAAACCGTTCGTCACCATGGGATCTGATGAAAACATGATAAATAACAAAGTCTGAATGTAAATAATAATACTAGAGTATGAGTTTAGAGAACAAATCCGAAAACTGAGATCCAAAGTACGCCTAATAAAAGAATACAAAAGATGAAGTAGATCTTGATCCCGTTGTTTGTCACGAGCGTTGATGAATCCTTCTCCGCTTTTCTCTCTTGTGTTTCTTATAAGAACCCCTTTTTATTGATACCTAGAAGTGTTTACATAGCCAAGGAAGTTTTTTCCTCCAAGAAACATGCCAAAAATACAAATACATGCTAAAATCAGAATTTTCCAGGCGGCCATGCGCGTCGCTGCGCGCTATTTCACGCTCCTACGCACTCCCAGTACTGTTCCCGCGCGCTCCTGCGCCCCATCCCGCGCCGCTGCGCGCCAACAAATCTGCCGAATGCTGTTTTCTTCTATTTTCTTCGTTTTAAGTTCTTTTCCTCCCGTTCCTTTTGTATGTGATGTCGCACTTCAATCCCGTGACTCAAAATCTTCGTAGAATCGTAGGGGAGACTCCATTCTTCACTTCCAACTAGAAATCCACTCCAAGATCAACGGAAATCACCAACCCTAACCGACGTTTTACAATCCTGCACAACTAGATGAAACATATCAAAAACACGACATACTTGAGGCCAAGTCAATCAATTTAAGCCGAAATGAAGCGTTCCAAGTGGATATGAAATCCACTTATCACAATCCCAAACTTAAACCGATGCTTGTCCTCAAGCATAAACAGACTCGATACTACCTAATGCAATGCAATGCATGAATGCAACTAATATGAAATGCAACAATCCCCTCGAACTAACCAAAACCAACTAGCAAGCAAATATCTCAAAGAATGCAACTAAATCCAAACAGAGCTCGATTAAGTCCCTGTATACTAACAATACATGAACAGAAATATGGGTGTCTCATCAGATATACTTCTAACACTAGATTGAAATCATACCTATTCTTCGCCAAGACAATCACAGGTTTATAAATAAAATAAACGGTAAACACTTCATAACCTAGGAACACCTCCATCATCATTTGAGTTAGACAGGAATTCAAGCTTTATTACTAAACAACAATGACACATAACAAAACACGCATGCTTATTTGACCGTGCAATGGATGAGACCCCAAAAGGCTTATACAATAATACCCATGTAGCGAGCGTTAGGTTAGTGGATCCCAGACTATAAAAGCCTTAGGTCACTAGGCACAAAGTCCCCTAGAACTTAATTGCTCGAGTATTAAAGAGCTCACCCGTGGCCAATTCTGCATTTACACATTCACATAACTCTTTTTTTCCTGATTTTTTTTTTCTTTTTTTTTTCTTTTTTTTTCATTTTTTTTATATATACAATCTGGAATGAGTATTATCATCCAACCCTAGACTACTCATAAAATATGAGTGGCTACTAGCCATTTGACGCCTAGCCATTATTCGACAACTATTAACAATTAGCATGAAATCCCTGGTATTAGGAATTATTCATGAGTTGTGATGTTAAGAATAGAATTTGCACATACTTCTTGTATATCCTGATCTTATAAAGGATTTATCACTTTGTATAGGATAAATGTGTTAGACAATGATCTGTAGAGTTAAGTCAGGAACAGTGTGTCAAGGACTACATTTCAGGAACTGAGAACAGATCCTGATACGACAAATCAAATACTGATGGATGTCGAATCCTGATGCAAGGTGGAATCCTGATATCAGTCTTACTACTGATGATGTCATTACGGATGCTACAGAAACTGGCAAGTGCTATAAAACAGGATCATTGTTTTGGAGAACAAGCAAGAAGGTATCATGAAGGAAAGAATTTTCTATTGATGGAAACTATCGACTAGACGGCTGAACATTATCATGTATAGATCATAACTTTATGTTATTAGTTGATAGGAAGCATTATAAATACTCTCTCTATATCATCGTAAAAAGGGTCGTGAGTTCGAAGAACGAGAGCTTAGTATAAGGTTTGTATTCGAGAGTTCAAAACAAACAGAGAGAGAGATTTGTATTGACAGCAGCTGCTAAAGGTATTGTACACCTTTGGTAGAGTTTGTATTTGATTTTATTAATACAAACAGTTTCATTTATTCGTTTGTTCTTGTTCATATAATTAAGCAAAAATCAGACACGATTACTTAACTTGTATTCAACCCCCCTTCTACAAGTTATTCGAGTTAACAATTGGTATCAGAGCAGGTTGATTTCGAATAATCATAAAGATCTGCAATCATGCTTGGTTACAAGGATGGGAATACTAAGATTCCTATGCTCAAGAGAAATGAATATACTCTATGGGAAGTGAAGATGTTGCATCACCTGGAGGCAACAGATCCTGATTATCTTGACAAAATTAGAGATGGGCCTTTCGTTCCAACAAGGTTTGTTTCTCAAGTAACTGTCGAGGAAAAGTTGTTCCAGAGCACACGATAGAGAAGCCCAAATCTGAATGGTCAGATAAGGACAAGGAGAACGTTCTTAAGGATGCTAAAGTGAGAAACATGATTCAACAGTCTTGATTCTGTTCTCACTAACTATGTTCTCTCTTGTAAGACTGCTAAGGAGATATGGGACAATCTAAAGGTTCACTGTGAAGGAACAAAACCTGTCAGGAAGAATATGAGGACACTTCTAATACAACAGTATGAGTATTTTGAATCCAAGTCTGGTGAGTCGCTTACTGATACCTTGTTGGGTTTCAAGCAATCAAACGCAGCGGAAAAACGCGAAAAATAAAATAAAATTGAAATCCACCGCAAGGATCCATGCGAGAATTGTATATTTAATTCGTAATTCATAGAAATCAGTACCTTAAAGAGCTTTCCGATGTTTGAGAGTGAAGAATAGATTGTTCGAACACCACGTATCCCGTATGCAACGATCTACGCTCTATCAGTATTCACGCAGAAGCTCGAACAGAGGATGCTGTGTACTAGCACAATAATCCGTTTTTCTTTCTCTCTTTTCTCTCTACCTCTTTAGCAGCTAGGGTTTTTAATAAAACGTGTAACCCTTTCCAAGCCACAAAAAGATATTATATAGGAGAGACAAAAACGAAATCAGCCATAATCCTAATTAGAGCGCATATTAATTCAGTTGTTTTTAATCATTATCTAACTAAGACTTTCTCAATTAAATAATAACTGCATTTCTGAATTAATAAATTCGAAATTCCATTTATTACATTAATTAAGTCATACTTAATTAATAATAAATAATTCGAATTCTATCATTTAATTTAAATCCGAATTCAAATTAAATAATCCTCTGAGCATTCTTTGTGTGTGAACCGATAGGTTATTATTACATTGGCAACGATTTTAAAATCCCAATTTAAAATCGTAAACAAAGAGCGGCATCTAGTAACACGTCATTGCTACCCAAGTAATAATAATTAAATCAGTGAATCGATTTCTCCTTTTGTGAACAATGTTCTATGTAATATAATCCCTTAACCATGATATTATAGATTAAACCGGAGGCATGGAATGTGTCATCCTCGTCATAATTTAATCTTTATTTTCTTGATCGATGAGTAGACTATTCAAACAAATCACTATTTGTGCACAGCCATGCATTTCATAGTCTCACTCAAACAAGAGGCCAATAATATCACTCCTATATATTTATATATATTAAGGAGGGTTAAATTCCATCTAGTTCATTCACATTTCTCATACGATTCATAATATACCCAAGACCACCTTTATCATTACCCGATTAAAGATAACTTTTGATAGAATCAAAATATATTAATTCTCATATAGAAATGTAATGACTTCAGGTCTAAGGATCATTACATCATTATCACATTTGAGATTCATAATGACACATTTATTCATTCCATGTCGAATCTCATAGTGGGTCTATCCAGTACATCGTACTCATACATGTACCTATGCATTGACTTTAGTATCATCATATTTATGATTAATGAGAAGTGATCATCAGTCAATCAACATACTAGTCTCGATGTATTATTATTGTCCCAATAACAATAATACTTGACTAGGGATATTTAAGATTATTATACTGTATATTATCTCATAGTTATATAGTTCGTATCAATAATCTAGGGACATTTATTATACTAACAATTATATCGCAGTAAATACTAAGCATAACAAAACATCAATATAATCAAAATAGAACATAAATGTCAATAACATAGTTTAAATAAACTTAAATGTATTGCCTCTAGGGCACCTACAATAACAATCTCCCACTTGCACTAGAGCCAATCATCCATATTCCTAATACCTATGGAACTAGTGTGACTTTCGTGCTTCTGCTGCGACAGAGGCTTAGTCAGTGGATCAGCAACGTTATCATTGGTATGCACTTTACATATGTGTATATCTCCTCGCTCATTAATCTCACGAATAAGATGATATCTTCTAAGTATATGTTCGCCCTGGAGTGTGATCTTGGTTCCTTTGCTTGTGCTATGGCTCCATTATTATCGCAATAGAGATCAATGGGATCTGCTATCGATGGAACCACACCAAGATCAGTGATGAAGTTTTGGATCCAAACTGCCTCATTAGCTGCTTCACAAGCAGCAATATACTCAGCCTCCATTGTAGAATCAGCTACTGTTCCTTGTTTCGAACTTTTCCAGCTAACAGCACCTCTATTGAGACAAAACACAAAACCAGACTGGGATATAGAGTCATCCTTGTCTGTTTGGAAACTAAAGTCAGTGTAACCTTTTACAACTAGTCCCTCTTCTCCTCCATACACCAAGAACGAATCTTTAGTCCTTTTTAAGTACTTTAGAATGTTCTTGACAGCCGTCCAATGAGCTTCACCTGGATTAGACTGAAACCTACTCATCATGCTTAAAGCATACGATACATCAGGACGAGTACATATCATTGCATACATGATAGATCCAATTGCAGAAGCATATAGAATCTTACTCATGCAGTCCTTTTCATCTTTCGATTTAGGAGTATCTTTATTTGAGATCGTTATCCCATAAAACATTGGGACAAATCCCCTTTTTGCATCTTGCATCCCGAAATGATGCAATACTTTGTCAATGTATGTACTATGACTTAGGCCAATCAATCTTCTTGATCCCTAATATATAGGAAGCCTCACCTAAGTCTTTCATGGAGAAATTCTTTCCTAACCCTGCCTTAATAGCCTGTAGAGAAGGTATGTCATTCCCAATCAGTAATATATCATCAACATATAGAACTAGGAATGCCACAGTGCTCCCACTAACCTTCTTGTAAACACAAGGTTCATTTTCATTTTGAACGAAGCCAAACTCTTTGACTGTTTGGTCAAAATGAATATTCCATCTCCTTGAAGCTTGCTTTGGTCCATAAATGGACCTGATTAGCTTACATATCTTTCTAGCATCCTTTGGATTTACAAAACCTTCAGGTTGTATCATATATACATCCTCTTCAAGGCTTCCGTTAAGGAAGGCTGTCTTGACATCCATCTGCCAGATTTCATAATCATTGTAAGCTGCTATTGCAAGCAAAATCCTAATGGATTTGACCATTGCTACTAGTGAAAAAGTTTCATCATAGTCAATACCATGAATTTGTTTGAAACCTTTTGCAACCAACCTAGCTTTATAGGTCTGGACCTTTCCATCCATGTCAGTCTTCATCTTGAAGACCAATTTGCACCCAATGGGTTTTACCCCTTCAGGTGGATCAACCAAAGTCCATACTTTGTTTTCATACATGGAATCCATTTAAGATTTCATGGCTTCTACCCATTTCTCAGAGTCTGGACTGTTCATAGCATCTTGATAGGTAAGAGGCTCACCTTGATCCATGAGCATTATATCACCATTATCGACTAAGAGAAACCCATAATATCTCACAGGCTCATGGCGAATCCTACCAGATCTACGAACAACTTGTGTTTCTTGAGCAATATTCTCTTCAAGATTATCTTGAATATCTTGCTCACGTTCCATTTCCGGTTCAATGTTATCTTGTGGTTCTCGAACTTCATCGAGGTCTACTTTCCTCCCACTATTTCTTCTGGAGACAAATTCTCTTTCTAGAAATACAGCATTTCGAGAAACAACTATTTTGTTCTCAATTGGATTATAGAAATAGTAACCCTTAGTTTCCTTTGGGTACCCCACAAAATAACATTTGTCAGATTTTGGTCCAAGCTTGTCAGAGATCAAGCGTTTTACAAACGCTTCACATCCCCATATTTTCATAAATGACATGCTTTGACGCTTTCTAGTCCATATCTCATATGGAGTCTTTTGAACCGATTTTGACGGAACACGGTTTAGTGTATATGCAGTGATTTCTAGGGCATCACCCCAGAAACTTATCGGAAGATCAGCATGACTCATCATCGATCGTACCATGTCCAATAAAGTACGATTCCTCCTTTCAGAAATGCCATTCCATTGTGGTGTTCCAGGAGGAGTGAGTTGTGATACAATACCACATTCCTTTAAGAAATTCTTAAATTCCAGGGTTAAGTATTCACCTCCTCGATCAGATCGAAGAATTTTAATACTCTCAACCTTTTGCTTTTCTACTTCAGCTTTGTATTCTTTGAACTTTTCAAAAGCTTCAGATTTGTGCTTCATTAGATACACATATCCATATCTACTATAATCATCAGTAAATGTTATGAAGTAGTTAAAGCCTCATCTTGCCATAGAACGCATTGGACCACATGCATCACTATGTATTAGTTCTAATCGTTCAGTGGCCCTTTCACCTTGTTTGTTAAAAGGGACCTTTGCCATTTTACCAAGTAAACAAGTTTCGCATTCATCGTATGATTCAAAATCAAATTTATCCAAAAATCCATCTTTATGGAGCTTGGATATGCGATTCTCATTTATATGGCCTAATCGACAATGCCATAGGAAGGTTTGATTAGAGTCATTTGCTTTAAGGCGTTTATTAACATTATAGACAGGAGTAAAATTTAAATCTAGAACATACAAACCATTAAACATGCGTGCAATGCCATAAGTTAAATCATTCAAACCAAAAGAGCAACAATTGTCTTTATTAGTAAATGAAAAACCCTTCTTGTCCAAACAAGAAATAGAAATAATGTTTCTGCAAATTGCAGGCACGTAATAGCAATTATCAAGTTCTAAAATAAGCCCAGAGGGCAACGATAAATAGTAAGTCCCTACGGCTAAAGCAGCAACCTTTGCTCCATTGCCTACTCGTAGGTCGACCTCTGCCTTTGCCAATGTCCTACTCCTTCGCAGTTCCTGCACATTAATACAAATGTGAGAACCACATCCAGTATCCAATACCCAAGATGTTGAAATAGACAAATTGACTTCTATAACATAAATACCTGAATCAGTGGAAATCTTGACAGACTTCATCTTCTTCAGATCCTCCAAGTAGTTAGGATAGTTCCTCTTCCAGTGACCAGGCTTGTTGCAATAGTGACAATCACCCTTGTCAGCCTTCGCGACATCTCCCTTCGGCTTTCCAGCCTTTCTGAAAGAGGGCTTTGAAGTAGCAAGAGCTTTTGATGCAACCTTTTTCTTGCCCTTCCATTTACCCTTTCCCTTAGCACCTTTCTTGCCCACCATCATTATGGGAGATTTCTCAGGTGCCTTGACCATATTTGCTTCAGTGGTCCTCAGCATGGCCAACAATTCCATAGGAGTCTTATCTTGCTCAGTCATATTAAAAGTCATAATAAACTGAATATAGTCGCTGTTCAAAGATTGCAAGATTATATCAATTTGAGCCTCTCGCTGAAGTGGGAAACCCAAATGAGCAAGGTAATCACAATACCCAATCATCTTTAGAACATGTGGTCCGACTGGTCCGTTGCCCTGCTTGCATGAGTAGAGTGCTTTGCTCGTGTTTAACTTTTCCACATGAGCTTGTGATTGAAACATCGTTGAAAGATGTTCAAACATAGCATGTGCATTCATATGCAGATGCTGCTTCTGAAGCTCAGCATTCATTGTAGCAAGAATAAGACAAGCCACATCGTTCGCATCATCAATATGCTTCTGATAAGCATTTTGCAGAGCACGAGTGGCATTGGCAACATGGGCTTCCGGTTGAGGATTATCAATCACATAAGATATCTTTTCCTGCATGAGAACAATTCTCAAATTCCTAGACCAGTCAAGGAAGTTTGATCTTGTCAGCTTGTCCTTCTCAAGGACTGATCGCACAGAGAAAGTGTTGTTTGTGTTTTGTGCCATTTGTTATCTACAATGATAAAATGCATAAGATAAGTTAGATTGTTACAATAATTATGTTCAAGTGATTATGGTACATTCAACTTAATATACCTCCCACTATTTT
Organism: Saposhnikovia divaricata; assembly: GCA_036435485.1. Taxonomy (NCBI): domain Eukaryota; kingdom Viridiplantae; phylum Streptophyta; class Magnoliopsida; order Apiales; family Apiaceae; genus Saposhnikovia; species Saposhnikovia divaricata. The sequence goes on from CM071599.1 coordinate 216,142,417, forward strand.
TTATCAAATTAATAGCCCTCACTATTAACTCGGAAAGCCTATGCGAAACTTTACTTTCTAGTGGGCCAAGATCCATATTTTATTATGTCTTGGGTCAGCGTTGGCCGATACTCCCAAAACACAACTATTTAGGTAGACAACATTTGTCAATTACATCTCGTATATAATTCTTGGACAGTTTGGTGAACAAAAATTGCTCTAATTTATCAAATAAATTTTCCGCCAAACCTATGCTTCTAAGTTCTCATTTCACAATCCTATTGTGATAACTTAGTTAAGTTAGACCCAATTGATTAACATGTCGAATATCACATTTATTCTTTCGCACCTAACCACGATAATTAGGAATGCTTTACTTTGGCAAACCAACTCCTAATGATCTAGGCTTTGATGAGTGTTATTCAATTGGAAAGCATCTAATAACTTAATATTTAATTAAGGGATTTTAATTAAAACGACCATGATCCCATCATAAAGAGATCCCCAATTTTTCCTTGAATTAAATATTTCAAATCATAGTTCGCTGAATTAATGATACCAGGTAGAAAGGTTAACGCACAAATGGCATTATTGACACCTTTTAACCTTACAAGAAATTAATCTCGTTGTTGACAAAATCATTTCATCCTTGAACTATAATAATTCATATTTAATTACCGTGTTTCATAAACACAGGAATCTCATGATCATTTTGTTTAATCTTCATCTTAAATCATTACGGATTTTATCTTGTTTAGCATGGCATGGATGACGTATCTAAAACATACATACATTCTACTTAATCTAATTAAGCATGCATATCTATCACTACGCATACAAATCATCATATGTAAAGTGCATGAATATAAAATCGTGTTTGGTTATGGCCCAATCCTATATGATCTTTCCAAGCTAATGGAAAAATCTAGGTCAATCTATGGTGGTTAATAAAACTAAATTATTACATAGTTCGTCTTCATAAATACATGTCTTCATGTCTTCTTTGTGTCAACTGCCTTCATCTCTATTGATCCTTCATTGCATGCCTCCAATGAACTTCTTATTACATATAATATAAAACATTACTATACTAATACAATTACATAAGAACTCGAGTTATATTCGAGATGAACAGTTACAAAGGAAAAAGAAAATGACATGCAAGTCGTATTTATAAAACCAAACCATAATTATTAAAACCACTAACTTATGGGTCTTAAGGCCATAACCAATCACCATGCTCAATTAACACTTAAGAACATCATAAATCGCATTATCATATCATAATATATCATAATATGTCACAAGCCCAAATTAAAACAAAGCCCTAAACCGCAAAATCATGTATCGGAATATAAGCAAAATCATGTATTGGAATACAAGCAAAATCATGTATCACTATAAAATTCAATTAGCATGTATCAATATACACACGACCCAAAATCCAATTACCAAAAACATGTATCAGCATACATATCAAACAGGCATCATCCAACAGATTGATCAACATATCAATCAAAGCGGCCAACAAAACCAGAATAGTATATATAGCATGCATAATATCATAATATTCATAAAAAGCAATCATGACATATTACATATATGCATATATTCGAAAGCTTAAACACATAAACGAATTAAATAACCTCTCGCAAGTAGATCATGATACCATTGTTGGGTTTCAAGCAATCAAACGCAACGGAAAAACGTGAAAAATAAAATAAAATTGAAACCCACCGCAAGGATCAATGTGAGAATTGTATATTTAATTCGTAGTTCATAGAAATCAGTACCTTAAAGAGCTTTCCGATGTTTGAGAGTGAAGAATAGATTGTTCGAACACCACGTATCCCATATGCAACGATCTACGCTCTATCAGTATCCACGCAGAAGCTCGAACAGAGGATGCTGTGTACTAGCACAATAATCCGTTTTTCTTTCTCTCTTTTCTCTCTACCTCTCTAGCAGCTAGGGTTTTTAATAAAACGTGTAACCCTTTCCAAGCCACAAAAAGATATTATATAGGAGAGATAAAAACGAAATCAGCCCTAATCCTAATTAGAGCCCATATAATTCAGTTGTTTTTAATCATTATTTAACTAAGACTTTCTCAATTAAATAATAACTGCATTTCTGAATTAATAAATTCGAAATTCCATTTATTACATTAATTAAGTCATACTTAAATTAATAATAAATAATTCGAATTCTATCATTTAATTTAAATCCGAATTCAAATTAAATAATCCTCCGAGCATTCTTTGTGTGTGACCCGATAGGTTATTATTACATTGGCAACGATTTTAAAATCCCAATTTAAAATCGTAAACAAAGAGCGGCATCTAGTAACACATCATACCTTTGATAGGTTTACAAAACTCATCAATGAGATGGTCATGCATGGCAAATATTATGACTTGGAGGATATGAATACTAAGTTCATGAAAGCTCTGCCTGATTTCTACAATGAGAAGATATTTGCAATCGAGGAAGCTAATGATCTGGATGAAATATCATTCAAGGCAGTTTATGGAAAACTAAGGGCTTATGAACTTGACAAGTAGCAGAAAAAGAGCTGGAGTGAAGGAAAGATGAAAAATATTGCACTCACTGCTCAATCTGAATCAAAGAAGTTTCCAGAAGAAAAGTCTGAATCTGCTGAAAGAGGCTCAATGAAGAAGAAGAGCAAAGAAAGTTCTGAGTCAGAGACTGCAGATATAGACTCTGACAAAATGTGATTCTGAATCAGAGATGCGGGAACTCTTTGCTATGTTTGCTAAAGCTTTCAAGAAAGGAATATTCAATAAGAGAATATTTAGCAAAGGATCTTTTCAAAAGAAAGAGGAGAATAAGAGTGACAAGGGCAAAAGTACAATTGTCAAGCTTGATAAGGCCAAGATCAAATGCTTTAACTGCAGCGAGCTTGGACACTTTGCAAGTGAGTGTAAGAAGCCTAGGAATTCAAGAAAGGGTAATGCACTCATGGTCACACAGAAGGATTGGGTAGACTCCAGTGATTCTGAAGATGAATTGGATTATGACAACATTGTTTTGATGGCAAGTGCTTCAGACAAGCCTGGATCTCCAAAGAAAACTTCTTCATCTTTTGTTAAGGTATCACTTCACTCTCTTGATTCATTTGATAGCTTAGATTATGATGAAATTAGATTTATCCATGCTGAGTTTAAGAATCTTATGACTAATTTTAGAGTTCTTACTAGTGAAAGAGATGATCTTAAGATTAAGAATGATAAATTAGTTAATAGAAATAATTTTCTTGAATCTGAGTTAATTCAAATGGATGAATATAGGTTAAGTTCTGATAAAGCTAAGCATGATTATAGTGTTATTCTTGAGGCTTATGATTATGTCAGAAAATAACTAGAGGAAGAGAGAGATATGATTAAAACCATTAACAATTCTGGTAAGAAGACTAAAGAAATCATTGAAAATCAAATTCTTGGTAAGGTCTATGGCTTAGGTTTTGAAAAGGATAAAAGTGAAACTCCTGTAGCTATTGTCTTGGATGATAGGAAAGAAGAAGCTAGCACATCTAAGTCTGAAGGTAAGAAGAAAGTTTCTGAACCTAAACATGTTAAGTTGTTGATTTGAAAGGTACCCCAGTTGTGCACAAAAGAATTAACAATAGTAGTTCAGATGAGAAAGTGTTAGAAAAACCTAAGAATGTCAACATAGGCTTTCTGTCTAAGTCTCAGCTGAAACAGAGACTAGAAGGTATTTCCGAGTCTAGCAAGATTAAGAGGAATAGGAATGGAAAAGAAGGTATTAATAAAGAGAATAACTACAAGAATGTACCTGATGCACCTAGGAAGAAATGCTACAAGTGTGGAAATCATAATCATATGGCCCTAGACTACAATAAAAAAACCTTCTTGGAAAACTAAGTCTAGATTCCCCAAGACAAAGAAAGTTCAATACCAACCACAAAAAGCTTGTTATCATTGTGGTAGTTTACTTCATTCCATTTACATGTGTAAAGAATATCATGAACTGTATTATGACTATTATTCTCTGAAATCTGAAACTCCTAGTCACAAACAGTTTGTGAAATCAGAGTCTAAGGTTGACTCTGTAACAGGTAAATCAGAAGCAAAATCTTCAAAACCTGTTGTTTCTAAATCTAGTAAGAAAGGATCCAATCAAAGTTGGGTCCTAAAAATTTCTAACTAGTCACTTTTTGTTTGCAGGGCACAGGAAAGAAGCATTCAATTATCTTGGACAGTGGATGCTCTAGACATATGACTGGAAAGAAGTCCCTGCTTACAAAGTTTGAGAGGAAAGCTAGCCCAGTAATATCTTTTGGAGATGGCAACAAAGGAGAAACTCTGGGATATGGCTCAATTGTTTTGGGGAATGTCATCATAGAAAACGTAGCACTAGTTGAAGGCTTGAAACACACACTTTTAAGCATAAGTCAAATGGGTGATAAAGGTTACCAATCAGTCTTTGACAGAAAAGGATGCAAAATCTTGAATATGAAGAATGAAGATATTGTTCTAACTGGTCAGAGACATGGTAACATCTATGAAGCCAGCTTGAGTGATACATCTAAAGGAATTGTTAGATGTCTCTACAACAAAGCAACAAATGAAGAAAGCTTGAATTGGCACAAGAAGCTCTCACATCTTAACTTCAAGAAGCTTAATCAACTTGTTAAGCACAATCTAGTGAGAGGCTTACCTCAGGCAAATTATGTGCAACATTGTTAGTCATAGAGGCATGCCTGTATACATCTAATAACAAGCCTAATTGTCTGTAATGCTTTGCATTACATACATTACCTCTTAACCGAGGGAACCTCTAGTTGTAGAGTTTCTACTTGTTGTAGTACTTATAACAGGCATCAAATTCTACTTGTGTAACTGTAATTAAAGTCAGAGAATAATGCTTGAAAAAAGTTCCAAGGATCATGCCTCAAGCTTGTAGACCAAGACTATCAAAATAAATACAGTTGGAATTTGAAGAATGAAGATTTGCCTAAGTACCAATTCGAGAAGTATGTTTGTTATATTCGAGAAGTCTAGCATTCGAGAAGTCAGGAATTCGATATCTCAAAAGACACTGTTCGATATCTTTGGAGGTCAACTAGTCAAAGCCTCATTCGAGAACTCAAAGATTCGACATGTCTAATACTCTATTCGAGAACTCAAAAAGTCAACAAGTCAAAGCATCATTCGAGTTCTCTAAGAGTCAACAAGTCAAAGCTACATTTGATATCTCAAGGACTAAAGAAGCTATTCGATATCTCAGGGATTCGATAAGTAAAATGCTCTATTCGATATCTCAAGGATTCTTGGAGAAAAGACTTATTCGAGAAGTGATTCGATATGTCAGCTCAACAATATTCGAGAACTCAGAGTTATCTATTAAGCCAATTCTAGTTCTCGAATCACCAACAGAGTTACTTCTCGAATACAATCTTGGAGACAAAATACTGAAGAATTGTACAAGTCAGAAACCTGCAACAAGCCAAGACGCTTTATGGACCACATACTGTAAAGCACGTTGGAAAGCCTACAAAGAAGCTTGGAGAGATAGTACAAGAGACAAAGAGCTAAAGAAGTGGATCTAAACAGAGTTCTAAGAAGTCAAATCTGTAGCAGTTTGGATGTTTACTCAAATATGATAGACACATTAGAAAGCAAATTTGTTTGCTACCTTATTTTTGTAAGCAAGTTGTTCACGTGATATAAGTGAACAACCCTACTTCTTTTGCAAGTATCAAACAGAGTGATCTATAGTGTTTACAAGTAATATCTCTCTGAGAAAGAAGCTGAGAATACTAACATTTGTATTCACAAATTGTATCAAATCTTTATCTAATACAATATTAGATTAAAGTGATATCGTGTTCTTGTGTTTATATTCCGCACTTACATAATCTGTTAAATACAAACACACACTCTGTTACACAACCAGATTCAAACCCTTAAAACAACCTTCACCTAAAACACTTATCAGAATAAAAGTTTGAGAATCCATTCACCCCCCCTCTGTATTCTCTTGTGTGTTCAATACTCAACAAGTGGTATCAGAGCAGGCTGTTTATTTAAAAACAGAAAAAGATCATGAATACACCAAAGACTACAGGAACAGTGAAGGTCCCTAAGTTTGACAAAGAGAATTACAACCTCTGGAAGATTAAAATGCTGCTGTTCATCAAAGCTGCTAACCCTCTATATCTTGAGATACTCAAGAATGGTCCCTTTGTTCCACAACAGGAGATTCCTGAAAAGACTGTTGGAACTGTAACCATTCCAAGATCTTATGTGGCTAAAGAACCATCCAAATGGACAAAGACAGAAAAGGAGTTGGTTGCTCTCGACAGTCATCTCATGTTATTAATCATAGATTCTATGGAACTGTCAATGTTTGCTAACATAGCCTCTTGCAAAACAACAAAGGAGATGTGGGATCATATTGAGGTGTTATGTGAAGGAATAGAGGAGGTTAGAGAAAACAAGAAACAGATACTTGTCACACAGTATGAAGCTTTCATGGCTCAGACCAAGGAAAGCATTACTGACATGTTTGAAAGGTTTCACAAGCTGGTGACTGAGCTACAGATGAATGGGAAGGTTTACAGCACCAAGGAGTTGAACATGAAGTTTCTATTATCTTCACCAAACCATCTAGAGCAAAGGGTCATTTGTCTAAGAGAAAGAGATTTGAACAAAGTCACATATGATGTGCTCTATGGGGTTTTAAAGACTCATGAGCTTGAGTTGCTTCAGAAGAAGGCTATCCAAGCCAACCAAGGCAGAATGCTAAACACATCATGTGCCTTGATTGTCAGCAAATCTGTTCAAGACCTAGAAGCATCTACAAGTCAGTTGAGGATAGAAGAGATAGTAGATGATGAAGAAAATGAAGGTGAAGTGACTGAACCTGTTGAGGAGAAGGAAGAAGAAGAGTTCTATACTCTTGAAGAGCTCGATGGCATGGAAAACAATTAATATACTTTCATGGCCAGAAAGTTTCCAAACATCAAATTCAAGAGGAACCAACACTTCAAACCTAGACCCCAAAACCATTCATTCAACAAGAGCAAGGCACTTGTGAAAGCAAACAAGAATAAATTCAAAACCAGCTATGCGGATAAGTCATCTGTAAGGTGTTATAGATGCAATGACCTAGGGCATTTTGCCAGTGAATGCAAGAAGCCTAAAAAGAAGGATAAGGAGTTTCTAGAGCTTGAAGCCGAGTATGAGGCCCTTCTGAAAAAGAAAACACAAGGCAAGGCCTACATAGCTGAAGAGAAGTGTTGGGATGACTCTGATAGTGATGGAGAGGAGCAAGAATTTTGCAACTATGCCTTGATGGCTGATTTCAAGGATGAAAAATCTCTATCTGACTCTCAGGTACCATCTCTCACTACCATAGATATTGTTTCTGAGTATAAATGCATGGTTGAACAACTATCTATTGAAATGTTTAATATTCATACTAGTATGACTGTTGCTAATGAAGAGATTGCCAAACTTTCTGCTAAGAATGAATTGTTAAACAAAAAGAATGAGGAACTTGAGCTAACTGCTATGCAAGTAGATAACCTTAAGAAAGAAGTTGAATATTTGCATAATAAGGTTCTATGTGCTAGTCAGGTTGAGAAGGCTCTTATGGATGAAATAGCTGAGAATGAATTCAATCTGAAAACCTTTAAGAACTCCTCTAGTCTACTATAGTCCTACCATGAGAAAAACCAAGCTAAACCCAAGGCTGCCATTGGACTTGACTATGGAACTCTTAAACAGAGGAAAAGCTATGCTGTCATTGAAGATGACATAGTTGTTCAGGATGAAGTGCCTCACATTTTGAAAAAGACGGAGCCTCCAATTTTTAAAGAACCAACATTTGAAATTGATGAGGATGCCTTACTCATTAAGCAAATGTTGAATGATGAGGATGAGGCATAGTCTAGTGAACAACCAGCATCCTCTAATAGTGAGAGTGTCAAGGTAAAAGCCAAGAAGCCAGTATGAGGTAGACTGGACCTGAGAAGTTTGTGAAGTTTGTTTCAGCTAGGAAAAATGAATTTGAGAAGAAAGTGGATAATAAGAAACAAAACAGAAATGGCAAGCTAGGGATAAACAAGAATAATAATTATGCTTATGTGCCAAATGCCCCTAGGAAAGTTTGTCAAAACTGTTTTAGCACTAATCACTTAACTCATGCATGCAAGAAACAAATTGGTAGTGTAGCTAAGCCTTTCTATGATTGTTCTGTGCCTTTAAGACATAGAGATTCACCTTTCTGTGATAAACTTGACTGGATGCCATGCAACATGAATGTTATGACTAGCTGTTTTAATTTGAGAAGACAATTAATGGATGGTTGCATCAGCCACAACATTCACACACACTACACAAGGCCAGAGTCTTCAAGTCCTCCTAGAGTTAGGAAGGTACCTCTGTCACCTAAGTCTAAGAATTTAGATTCTAAGACTTCTAATAGTGACAAGAAGACCAGTCCTAAGAAAGTTGATAAGCATGCTGTTTTTGATAAATTTGTTTCTAAGCCAAGTGGACCCAAACTTGTTTGGGTACCGAAGAAGAAGTAATACCTTTGTGCTTGCAGGGCAAAGAAAGTGAAAAGAAAGTCATGTGGATTTTGGATAGTGGATGCTCAAATCACATGACTGGTGATATGGCCCTGCTATCACAATATGAGGAGAAGGTTGGCCCAATGGTTGCTTCTGGAGATGACAGCATGGGTAACACATTGGGATATGGCAAGTTAAAAGTTAGTAATGTCATCATTGAAGATGTAGCACTAGTCAAGGGTCTCAAGCATAATCTGCTAAGTGTTGGTCAGTTTACTGATAGAGGATTCAAGGTAAATTTTGACAAAGATGAATGTTTGATCACTCACAAGAAGACTGGTGATTTTGCTCTATCTGAAGTAAGAAAAGGAAGCCTGTTTGTAGCCAATATGGACTCTACAAACAAGGACAAAGTTTGTTGGTTCTACTCAAAAGCATCAAATGAGGATTGTTGGCTATGGCACAAGAAGCTATCACACCTGAACTTCAAGGCCATTAATTCTCTAGTCAAAAGAGAGTTAGTGAGAGGCATGCCCACGCTTGAATTCTGTCAAGAAAGAGTGTGTGAGGCTTGCTAAAAAGGAAAGATGAAAAGGTCAAGCCACAAGTCAAAGACAGTGACATCAATCACCATGCCCCTATAATTAATTCATATGGATTTGTTTGGGCCTGTCAATATTATGTCACTCTCAAGAAAGAAGTATGCCCTAGTGATGGTTGATGACTACACAAGGTATACATGGGTGGAATTTCTAGCATCAAAGGATGAGGCTCCACAAGTAATCATTGAGCACATAAAGAAAGTTGGTAAGGAAGCAAAAGCCAACAATGCAAGTGTGATTGCATTGAGAAGTGATAATGGAACAGAGTTCAGAAATGCCTTACTTGAAGCATTTTACAAAGATAATGTCATTTCTCAACAATTCTCAGCTCCAAGGACTCCACAACAAAATTGAGTAGTTGAGAGAAAGAACAGAACTCTAATTGAGGATGCTAGAACAATGTTGCTTGATGCAAAGATGCCTACATATTTTTGGGCTAAGGCTATGAGCACTGCATGCTACATCCAGAACAGAACCCTTATCAACAAAAACACAGGAAAGACACCTTACAATTTGATGACTGGAAAGAAGCCTACTCTAAAGTATGTTCATACTTTTGGAAGCAAATGCTTTGTGTTAAAAGACAATTCAGAATATGTTAGGAAGTTTGATGCAAAGGCATTTGAAGAAATTTTTCTTGGCTATTCTATGGAGAGAATTGCATACAAAGTTAATGTCATCAGTCAAAAGAAAGTTATGGAAAGCACAGATGTGACATTTGATGACAACAAACTACATGGATTAGAAGAAGCCAATAATGAAGATAGAGATCCATTAAAGTTTGAAAATCTAGATGATTCTGATGAAGAGATTGAAACTGAAGTTGAAACTCTAGTTCAACAAACTCAAATGAATGATGAAGCAAGAGAAGAATCTGATCCAACCAACAGTGAAGAGACTAGCATCTAAGACACACCTGTGAATAGTAGCAACTTCACAGGGGGAGGAAATGAAAATGATCATGTCTTGGATGATGAAGAACATCAAGGTTAAGAAATCAAACTGAGCACTCAAGGAAATGGGATAGGTCACACACTGCAGAGCAAATTATTGGAGATCCAAATGCAGTAGTGAGAACTAGGAGAGCAACTCAAAATGAGTGTCTCTATGGTTGCTTTCTATCTCAGATTGAGCCTAAGAAACTTGATGATGCACTGTTGGATCCATATTGGATTATTGCTATGCAAGAGGAGCTGAGTTAATTTGAAAGAAACAAAGTATGGGAACTTGTGCCTGCACCAAAGAACAGAACCATTGTTGGAACAAAATGGGTTCTGAAGAATAATATGGATGAAGATGGTGTAATAGTAAGAAACAAAGCAAGGTTGGTTGCAAAAGGATACTCTCAACAGGAAGGCATTGACTATGATGAGACATTTGCTTCTGTTGCTAGATTGGAAGCCATCAGAATCTTCTTGGCATTTGCTGCTCATTCAAACTTTAAAGTCTATCAAATGGATGTCAAGAGTGCATTTCTGAATGGGGAGTTGGAAGAAGAAGTTTATGTGCAACAACCACCTGGCTTTGAGGATCCACATTTCCCAGAATTTGTCTACAGATTGCTTAAGGCATTGTATGGACTTAAGCAGGCTCCAAGGGCATGGTATGACACTTTATCACAGTTCCTTCTTGAAAATCAATTCACTAAAAGGCACATTGGACAAGACACTGTTTTACAAGAATCATGGTAATGATATTATCCTAGTTTAGATCTATGTGGATGATATCATATTTGGCTCTACAAATGAGAAGCTGTGTAAGAAATTCTCTAAACTCATGCAAAGCAGATATGAGATGAGTATGATGGGAGAGTTAACATTCTTTCTTGGATTGCAAGTTAGTCAGAGGAAGGATGGTATCTTCATCAGTCAACCCAAGTACATCAAGGATTTATTAAAGAAGTTTGACTTAGAAGACTGCTCACCTGCAAAGACACCCATGGCCACTACCACCAAATTGGATGAAGATGTCAAAGGCAAGAGAGTAGATATCTCAGTCTATAGAGGCATGGTTGGTTCTCTACTCTATCTCACTGCAAGTAGGCCAGACATCATGTTTGCTACATGTCTGTGTGCAAGGTTTCAATCAAATCCAAAAGAGTCACATTTGATTGCTATAAAAAGAATTTATAGATATCTGAAGGGCACTTCAAACTTGGGTTTATGGTATCCTAAGGACACAGGGTTCAATCTGGTTGGTTACTCCGATGCTGATTATGCTGGATGCAGAGTGGACAGGAAGAGCACCTCAGGTAGCTGCCAGTTTCTTGGACAAAGGCTAGTCTCTTCGTAAAGCAAGAAACAACAATCTGTGTCAACTTCCACAGCTGAGGCTGAATACATAGCTGCTGGAAGTTGCTGTGCTCAAGTGCTTTGGATTAGAAATCAGCTTAGAGATTATGGACTTTTGTTGGAAAGAATTCCAATCATGCGTGACAACACAGGTGCAATCTCTATAGTTGCAAATCCTGTAAATCATTCTAGGACAAAGCACATTGACATCAGATATCATTTCATTATGGAGCATGCAACTAATGGAACCATTGAGTTGCATTATGTCCCTATAGATAAACAATTAGCTAATATATTCACTAAGCCATTGGATGAAGCCACCATCACTATGTTGGTTAGTGAGATTAGAATGTTGAATTCTTCAGAATCCGGCTAATTGAAAATATCAACTAGATTGTTGCAGCAGTAAACACTTACTTTATCTAAATTCTCAATATTTTTGAAGTAAGTGTTGGTTGAAATATGATTTATAAATATTTCAAATCTGTTGCATATGTTGAAAATCATATTCGAATTAGCTTGAAATTTCTATGAAATTTTAAGATTATCACTATTTAATTTGTTAGAATATTCTTCATTTGAATAATTCTGGTGAATTTTGAAAAGGTAGTGAAAATTAACTTTTATGAGTGGAAAGTGTAGCTCGATAAGTCAGACTTCTCTAATGACTTTCATGTCTATGGTCGACTTCTCTAACAAGTCTATTTGGAACACTCTTGAGTTCTCGAATAGTACATTTTGGAGAAATCGAACAGAGACTTGCTTGACTTCTCGAATAGGACATTTGAGTTCTCTAATGACTGAGTTCTCGAATAGAACATTTGAGTTGTCGAATCATTTGAAAAGGCTGAATTTTTGCTGAATCTTAACCATTTTTGGATTTTTATTCAGAATTTTAAATCACTCATAAGAATATATTTTATCTAATTTGGAATTATTTTTAAGTTAGATAATAGCCAGTTGTGAGTTACGAACTGCTTGAGATATCGATTAAGCCTTTCTTGACTTATCGAATAGTTGATTTCTACTTCTGAAGCATCTAAAGTTCCATAACTTCTGAAAACCCTAACTTCAAAAGCTAAATTTCTTCTTCAACCTTCATTCTCTTTTCACGTCTCTCTGTGTAACTATGGCAAATACCCAACTCACAATTCCTAACCACACCAACTTCATTGCTATTACTAATGATGTGGAAGCACCCAATGCTAACTTCAAGTGCTTCGTTCACTGGATGTCTGAGTCATACATCAAGGATGCACTCTCAGCCAACCCAACTCTGTACCTAGATCTCCTAGAACAGTTTTGGAGGACAGGCACTGTGGAAGTCATTGCTCTCGAGAATGCAGTAACCTCTTATGTCATCTACTGCAAAATACAAGAGAAAGAGGTTACTATCACTATAGAGGATATAAATCAAGCACTAGGACTTCATCAAGAGCTGTATCACCCTCTGGTATCGGATGATGATTTGATTACATTCTTCGACTTTATCAGATATGCTGATACAATCAAGATTGGAAAAATGAACCAGAAGTGTCTCAGAAAGGAATGAAGTTTTGTGTTCGCCACACTGCTACATGTGTTCACTGCTAGAAAGTCGAGTTTTGATCAAATCAATGCACCTGCACAGCAAATTGCATACTCCCTGGCATATGATAGGAAAATCAATGTGGGTAATCTAATTATGCAGGAGCTATATGGGAGACTTGGTAAGAACTCAACCAAGAGAAGTAATGAAATTTTCTTCCCTCATTTCATTCAATCTGCTCTTAATTTTGTAGATAATAAACTGATTGAATTTCCTGGGATGAATGGAAATAGAATAGGCTATCCGAAATCCATGACCAAACTCATTTTTGGTAACTTGGAGACTAGGAATGATGTGGATGTTAGGCTTGTAATAACCCCTCATATGCCGAGGTTATTTGAGTCTTACCCCCACAACATGCCAACATTTGCCTCCAGGGCCAGCTAACCAACCCCCTCAACCAAACACTGAACCAAACACAGAGCCACCTACATCATCCTCTCAACATGGTGGTATCAGTAAAAAGAAGAGAAAGGAGATAGCCTTTGAACCTTTAGAAATGATAACAGAAGCAGCATTGAATGCTGAATTAGGCTTAGAAAGTGAGGCACATGTGTCACCCTTGCAAAAGCCAAAGAAGAAGAGAGCTAAGAAAACCACCTCTTCAGTCACACAAATGGCTGAAGTTGTAAAATCAGGGGCACACTGTTTACTAGATGTATCCACTCAACAGGGTGCATCTATAGAATCAAGCATCCTCCCAATGCACTATCTTGTAAAGAGTTAGCACATGAGAGTGATAAGGCCGGCACAACACAGAATGGATAGCACACCATACTTGAAACTCCCTCTATTTCTCAGGGGGAGTTGCCAAAATCTACTCTAAAAGACACTACTCTTCCAGAATCTAACACTCAAATTTCTTTGGAGCCTACAACTCAAGCAATTGAGGAGCAAGGCATTGATCACCAAGAATTTTCTTCTCTTAGTGAGCCAATGGACTCAAGTGACTTAGTGTATGACACTTTGCTCACCACCCAGGAACCATATTTAGATGGTGAGGGAATGCTAGCTGGGGCATATCCTGATGACACCATCACAAACACAGAGGATTCACTAGTTTTCACTAGAGACTCTGTGCATGTGTCAACTACTGTTGTAACTCATCCCACTTCTGTGGAGACAACAGTAGTAGAGTCATTCCATCCGGTTACAGAAGTTGCATCTATAATTGAGGAGTCTAGCTTGCCTTGCTCTAGCTCTGACTTTCTGTCACAATGGCTGAAGCCTGTGCAACATGATAGTGCTTCAGGATCAGGGATTGCTCCACCACAATTGACGGTTGAAGCACTTCAAAGCTTAGTTGTGGATCAGATTCCTGAGTTTGTAAAGATAGCCCAAAACCTTGTCATATCCAATATGTCAAACCCATACTATGAAGCCATTTTGCTGTGTCACAGGGATGATGTAGAGAAGTAAAAAGACAAAATAGCAGATGAGGCTGAGAGAGATGGGAATGTAGATGCCTGGCTGCAATGGAAATATGATATTACTCTCAGTGAAGCCCTTCAATATCTAAGAGAGGAATACCTCACTTCACTGGGTTAAAATGCTAAATATCTGACTCCTGGTGATGTGTATGAAGCCATGAATGATTCTTACAAGGGATTCCTCAAGGCTGCACACTATCTTGGCAAGGGTGTTAAGACAGAAGTCAACAAGGTGTGTGATGAAACAGCCAAGACAGCGGGAGAGATCAAGAGAGAATTTGCTGGCAAGTTTCCAACTTTAGATCCTGTCCTGACAACCATACAAGACTGCAAATCTACCTGCATCAAGATGGACAATCGCATGGCTTTGATTCATGGAACTGTCAGCAATCTAGCAACTCAAGTTCATAATCTCTCTGGTCAGATAACAGATGCCAATGCCATGCTGAGGACCATGTTTGCCAATCAATATGGAGATAAACTGGTGACTGAGGTCCTTATGCATAATATGACCAAGTTTGAGGTAGTGAGGCTCAAGAAACAATCATTGTCTGGCTTTAAAGCTAATGAGTTATTCAACAAGGTGGATACTCTGGAGAAAGAAGTGAGCTCACTCAAGCAGTCAAATGCTCATTTTACAGACACAGTAACAACTCTCACTGAGAAGTTGGACACTCAAGCTACCACCACAGTTGATGTTCTTCTTCATCAACAACTAATACTGTCTGCTATGATGAAGCATATGGGGCTCCCTGTTGGGACAATCAGATCTTGGCACTGCGATCTTTGATACAATTTATTAACGAGTACGAATAGAAAAATCACCTTGTTAAACGGTTGATTCCACGCTCTTCTATTGTATTCCCAAATTCCCTTGAGCGAAGTGTGGCCTTCGTCTTCTCAAGTTAGCCTTTCTTCTTGCTCCTGGGTGGCTACAAAATTTTTTCGACCAGCCCCCAGCAAGAAGAGAATAGGAATATATATAGGCTACAATAGGGATCATGGACAATTAGGTTGGGCCTTCTAATTACATCTTGAGCCTAGCCCAATGTAATTAAATATTAATTCAATCCACTAAAGAATTAATATTTGCACTACCTTTCCTAATACCGTAATTTAATTAATTAATTCGGTTCCAATATTATTTGCTTATTAAATTCCCCATGTTTAAAATATCGCATGTCCATTAATTAAATAAATTACTGATAATTCATTTAATTAATATCTTTTATCCTTGATCATCCACTCAACCTTTATTTAATTATGCCGGAATAAATCTACCTGCAGGGTTTCACATAATTAAATCTTTTTGAGCTTTCAAGGGGACATCATTAACCCGAATATTATCAGGACATGGATTCCTTCAATAAATAATATTCACCATATATATTATTTCATCACCCAAAATATAATGAAATAAATCAAAAGAATTATTTCATATATAAATCAAAGCATGTAAATAATATACACGTGTCAATTACTATATCTGGATTAAGAACCTAAGCATTAATAATAACATAGAATCTTAGTTCACCTTCTTAACCAGTATAAGGGAACAATTCTAAATTTGAACCTGTTCAATATACACAAAGTATACTAGTATTATTTATTAGTCAATATAAACTAATCTAAATAATACTACAGCCATTCCAGTGGATTGTCTAAGACCACCTGTGCTGTGAACCATATTATATTATATAAACCGTATTTAATAATCTAATATTCTGTATCCCATTTGATACTAGATTATTCACAATATATAATATTTAGACAACATGTAAACATTTAAATTATTCTCAATAAAATAGGCCAGAAATAAATGTATATACTTCAAATAAATATTTTCAGTATACACCAACAATCTCCCACTTATACTCAAAATATTCTATGAGTATATCAGTGTTTATTTAATCCACTATTACACAGAAAACTATGTGTCCATCCATCTGACTCCTATCGCTTCCACATGCCTGTCAAAAACCTTGGCTGGCAAACTCTTTGTGAAAGGATCTGCCCGGTTGTCTTCTGATGATATGTGAGCCACAATTATATCTCCTCGCTTTACGATTCCTCGTATGAGATGATACTTACGTTCAATATGTTTAGCTGCTTTGTGATCTCGCGGTTCCTTCGAATTTGCCACAGCACCAGTGTTATCACAATACACTGTCAAGCTCCTAAGCAAATTAGGTACCACATCCAAGTCCAAAAGGAAGTTCCTGAACCATACAGCCTCCTTTGCAGCCTCAGAGGCCGCCACGTACTCGGCTTCCATGGTAGAGTCTGCAATGCATTTCTGCTTTACACTCCTCCATATAACGGCTCCACCTCCCAAAGTAAAAACATATCCCGAGGTTGATTTCCTCTTATCCCTATCTGATTGAAAATCTGAATCAGTATATCCCAAAAGAAATATATTTGAGGCCTTGTAAATTAACATATACTCCTTAGTCCTTCTCAGGTACTTGAGTATAGTTTTTACTGCACTCCAGTGTTCCTGACCTGGGTTCGACTGATATCTACTAACCATGCCTACATCAAAGCAGATGTCAGGCCTCGTACATAACATAGCATACATTAAGCTTCTACATGCCGAAGCATAAGGAACTGCTTTCATGCTCTCTATATCCTTAGGTGTCGAAGGACACAGCTCCTTGGATAGAGCCACTCCATGCTTAAAAGGTAGAAAACCTTTCTTAGAGTTCTGCATGTTAAAACGAGCTAATACTTCATCAATGTAGGGCTCTTGAGATAAAGCCAACATCCTTTTCTTGCGATCCCTTATTACTTTGATCCCAAGGATGTATGCCGCTTCACCTAAGTCCTTCATTTCAAATTGTTTGAACAACCATGCCTTTATTGATGACAACATCTTAACATTGTTTCCAATGAGTAAAATGTCATCCACATACAGTACTAGAAAAACCACTGCATTACCCTCACTTCTCTTATACACACATGATTCGCTTGGACTTTGATCAAATCCATATGACTGGACTGCCTGATCAAAACGAATATTCCAGTCCCTAGAAGCTTGTTTTAGTCCATAAATAGACCTCTTAAGCTTACAAACAAGATGCTCTTGGCCTTCCTTAATGAATCCTTTTGGTTGTTGCATATAGATGGTTTCCTCAAGACTTCCATTAAGGAAAGCTGTCTTGACATCCATTTGCCAAATCTCATAATCGAGATGAGCTGCTATAGATAAAAGAATTCGGATCGACTTAAGCATAACAACCGGCGAAAAGGTTTCCTCATAATCGATCCCTTCTTTCTGAGTATACCCTTTCGCAACAAGTCGTGCTTTCCAGGCTTTCACCTTTTTGTCAGATCCTCTTTTCTTCTTGTAGATCCACATACATCCAATGGGTTTTTCACCTTTGGGTGGTTCCACGAGCTCCCAAACTTGATTAGAATACATAGATTCCATCTCAGATTCCATTGCCTTTTGCCAAAGATCTGCATCTTTATCTAGAATTGCTTCTTCGTATGTCCTGGGATCCTCATCATGTTCACCAGAGACCAAGTCCGAGGACTCTCCCAAAAACATGAATCTTTCAGGTTGTTGAACAACCCTCCCACTACGACGAAGCACCGGTGTGGTATTAGTGACAGGTTGTGCATTTTCTTGTGATTGGTCTACTTGTACTATTGGCAATTGGGGATTATCTGTCCCTCCCACTAGTTCCTCTAAAACGATACTACTCATGGGTTTGTGTTTCATTATATAGTCTTCTTCTAAGAATCTAGCATTGGTGCTAACAATGATATCTCGATCCCTAGGACTATAAAATGAATAACCTTTCGTTCCCATGGGATAGCCTACAAACAGCCTTACTTCTGTACGAGATTCTAACTTAGTCGCATTCTTGTTCAGCACATGTGCTGGACAACCCCAAATCTGAATATGTCTTAGACTTGGTTTGCTACCAGTCCACAATTCTATTGGAGTCTTGGGAACCGACTTAGAAGGTACCAAGTTTAGAAGGTAAGCCGTTGTTTCTATAGCATATCCCCAGAACGACTTGGGTAAATCTGAATAACTCATCATCGATCTAACACTCTCTAAAAGATTCCGATTCCTTTTCTCTGCTACACCATTCTGCTGAGGTGTGCCAGGTGCAGACAACTGGGATACAATCCCATTTTCTGATAAATATTCCCTAAATTCTCCAAGCAAGTATTCGCCACCACGATCTGATCGTAGTGACTTGATACATTTTCCAAGATGTCGCTTCTCCGCCCTTGCTTTGTACTCTTTGAATTTTTCAAAGCACTCAGACTTACGACGCAACAAATAAATGTACCCATATCTAGAATAATCGTCAATGAAAGTGACAAAATACTCATAACCGCCTCTTGCTTGGATACTCATAGGTCCACATAAATCAGTATGAACCAATTCTAACACTTCTTTAGCTCTATTCCCCTTTGCTTTAAAAGGCCTATTAGTCATCTTACCTTCCAAGCAGGATTCACAAACTGGAAATGGCTCCACTGCCAACGAGCCTAATGGCCCATCTACTACCAATCTTTGAATCCTCCTCAAGTTAATATGACCTAATCTTAAGTGCCAAAGATATGTTTGGTTCAATTCAGAAGGTTTCTTTCTTTTATTTGATCTAGAAAGAATGTTATTAGTTTCCTTATGTTGCAGCATTGGTTGGATAGGATTAATAATATATAAATTGTCTTGCAATGTACCAGAACATATAACTCGTTTATTCATAATAATAGAAACATTACGATCCAAACAAACATTATAACCATCCATGGCAAGTTTAGAAACCGAAATTAAATTCCTTCTAAACGAAGGTACATAAAGACAATTGTTCAAAACCAAAATCCTATCATCGCCAAAAGATAATGTAATTATTCCAACTGCAACTACTGCTACTTTCGTAGCATCTCCCATGAACACATATATCTCGCCATCTCTAAGCATTCTGGATTGCTGGAACCCCTGCATAGAGTTACAAACATGGTCAGTGGCTCCTGTATCTACACACCAAGTGCTCGTAGATATAGCCGCTATATATGTTTCTGTAACTAGAGAAAGAGACATACCAGTATTGTTTGTCTTCTTAGGAAGAGGACAATCATGTTTCCAGTGACCTGACTGCTTGCACCTGAAGCACTTGCCCTTAGGCTTTTTCACACCACCTTGAACTCCCACTGCATTAGCAATCTTTCCAGCTTTCTGTGTCTGAGTCTTTTTCTTCTTCTTACCTTTCGGCTTAGATGAAGAAGCTTTCTCGGCCACATTCACTTGAACATTCTGCTTAAAGAGTCCTTCAGCTGCCTGAAGTTCTGTCAGAAGTTCCGCGAGACTATACATCCTTTTGTTCATGGTGTAATTCAAGCGGAACTGCTCAAAACTTTTGGGCAAGCTCATAAGGATGATATCGATCTAGGTTTCCCCATCAATATCAGCACCAAGGATCTCCATCTCATTCAGATGAGACATCATTCTGAGAACATGATCCCTTACAGGTGTTCCTTCAACCATCTGAGTGTTCATTAAAGCCTTCATTGCTACTTGCCTAGCAGCCCTATTCTGTTCTCCAAAAAGTTCCTTGAGATTAAAGAGCATATCTGAAGCAGTGGGCATAGCCTGATGCTGATGCTGCAAAACACCCGACATTGCTGCCAGAATGTAACATCGCGACATCTCATCTGCCTTAATCCACCGCTTATAATACTCCTTCTCACTTTCAGGAGCATCTTCAGCAGGCTGGTCTGGCTTGGGTTCATAAGTACAAAATTTGTACTCCTCAGAAGTCAACACTATGTCCAAATTACGTTTCCATTCAATATAGTTCGGTCCAGTAAGTTTGTTATCCTTAAGTATGGTGAATAGTGGATTAAAGCCTATAGTGATCTAATCCTGAGAATCATACATGTAACACATAATCAGATAGTTGCATAAATCTTAAATCCTATTGGTTTCCTCTAACAATTAATTAAAATTAATGCACTAATATTTAAACACCATAAGTATCTGGTACGCCACGATGGATGACATATATACCACTTAAATTCGTTTAAATATTACTTCGGTCCTATTACTAAATAATACGCCACGTTAGGGTGGACTATATATTATTTTTCATAGCTAAGTGTATACCATTATTAAATCTTAAATTAATAAAAAAACTGGATACCACCATTAAATATTTCAAATCAATAATCGATAATAGGATAATTCCCAGATCGGGGGGAGCATTGTCAAGAGGCATCACTTAAGACCCCTTTCTAGACAGAATCATCCTTTCTCTCAATATCAAAATCTATATTCAATCAGTGGTACCCTTCTAATTAATTGAATTCTATGAAACTTGGTACGCTACGATGGGTGGCATGTATACCTTTCAATATTCGTAATTAATTTAGGAAGTTTGTTCTAGTAATATCCATAACACTACCTGACACCATAAATCATACGCCACGATGGGTGGCATGTATATAATTTATATTCGTCTCGGTGTTAAATTACATACAAACAATAATGGAGACCATGGGATTTAATTCCTAATTAATTCCCTCACCCACTTAGAATTTTTTATTTAAAATTGAGGAATTTTATCTAGATGCATCGCCCTATGTTATTATTTCGAGGTCTACATGTTATAAAAATAACAATACAAAGAACACATAACATAGCAGCATGCATCATAAAATTAAAGCAATAAATAAAATTAATGTCCATGTCGTCCTAATTATGTTAAACATGCAATTAAAATTACACACATAATTAACAACACACATAATAATTATTTAAAGCAATAATTAAAAAATTAAATAGCGGAATTAAAATTAAAAAAACATAATTTAAATCCACTATTATGGCCCCTTGAAAAAAAAAAAATTTCCAGCCCTGTTCTGCTGAAAAAATCCTTTTTTTCTGTAAAAACCCTCTGTTGCGCATCTTGCAGTTGCGTTACTGCCCTGGAAGCTCTTGTGGCGCATGACGCACATGCGTTACAGGTCCTGGAAGCCCTGTTGCGCATGGGCGTCCTGCGTTACCCTGCTTTGCCAGATTTTTTACGCGCGCCTGCTTCTCTTTCTTGTTCACAGACTTGTTTCCTCCTTATTCGAACAGCAGCAGCCTCTGTCGACTACTTAATTAAAAACAAATCGAACCAGCAGCTACGCAGCGGATAAATTTTTTTCTCCGATTTGATTTCCGATCGCACATAATTGTTACAAAATATCCGGATCTTAATAAAATCCAACAAACAATTACAAAAAAATAGATCTAATACAAAACTAATTTTGTAAATCTATTCTAACACGATCAACCCTCATGTTTTACAACCACGATAAACCACGTGGAAACCAAACAAAATAACCACGATTAAACCACGTGGGATCCAAACACATAATTAAAATTACATGGCCATAATAGTGGATACTAAACAACCTGCAAAAGATTATTATCCAAGCACACCACTATACACATGCATATATAATTACGACATGGACATCGTATCAAAATTCGCAGAACCAATGAACCAGGCTCATGATACCAATTGTTGGGACAATCAGATCTTGGCACTGCGATCTTTGATACAATTTATTAACGAGTACGAATAGAAAAATCACCTTGTTAAACGGTTGATTCCACGCTCTTCTATTGTATTCCCAAATTCCCTTGAGCGAAGTGTGGCCTTCGTCTTCTCAAGTTAGCCTCTCTTCTTGCTCCTGGGTGGCTACAAAATTTTTTCGACCAGCCCCCAGCAAGAAGAGAATAGGAATATATATAGGCTACAATAGGGATCATGGACAATTAGGTTGGGCCTTCTAATTACATCTTGAGCCTAGCCCAATGTAATTAAATATTAATTCAATCCACTAAAGAATTAATATTTGCACTACCTTTCCTAATACCGTAATTTAATTAATTAATTCGGTTCCAATATTATTTGCTTATTAAATTCCCCATGTTTAAAATATCGCATGTCCATTAATTAAATAAATTACTGATAATTCATTTAATTAATATCTTTTATCCTTGATCATCCACTCAACCTTTATTTAATTATGCCGGAATAAATCTACCTGCAGGGTTTCACATAATTAAATCTTTTTGAGCTTTCAAGGGGACATCATTAACCCGAATATTATCAGGACATGGATTCCTTCAATAAATAATATTCACCATATATATTATTTCATCACCCAAAATATAATGAAATAAATCAAAAGAATTATTTCATATATAAATCAAAGCATGTAAATAATATACACGTGTCAATTACTATATCTGGATTAAGAACCTAAGCATTAATAATAACATAGAATCTTAGTTCACCTTCTTAACCAGTATAAGGGAACAATTCTAAATTTGATCCTGTTCAATATACACAAAGTATACTAGTATTATTTATTAGTCAATATAAACTAATCTAAATAATACTACAGCCATTCCAGTGGATTGTCTAAGACCACCTGTGCTGTGAACCATATTATATTATATAAACCGTATTTAATAATCTAATATTCTGTATCCCATTTGATACTAGATTATTCACAATATATAATATTTAGACAACATGTAAACATTTAAATTATTCTCAATAAAATAGGCCAGAAATAAATGTATATACTTCAAATAAATATTTTCAGTATACACCAACACTCCCTCTACCTGATGAATCTGTTAATCCCACCTCTTCCAACCCAAGGGTCTCTACCAAACCTCTGTGCCTGACAACAAGCCTAAGGGGGAGAAGAGGAACTTAAGGACATCAAAGCCTAAGGGGGAGGAGCAGACTAAGAGAGAGAAGCCTAAGGAGAAAGGCATAATCATAACTGAGGGTGGTCAACCAAAAATCTCAAAACCTACAACCTCTCATGTTCAAGGCAAGTGCAAAGCCAAAGTCAATGCACCTCTACCTTCTCTACTAACTGTCACTCTACCTCCTGTGCACATCACTACCCCAAGTGGCCAAAAACAAACCATCACCTCTACAGTGGTCGCAGGATCTATGCCAACTGAGGAAGCTAAAACCTCCAGAAATGAAGAAGATCAACCAGTTGAAGTAGATGTAGTTACTGAGGCCATGCTGATAGAAGTAGCAAATTCAGAAACTTATAATGATCCTGCCTTCTTGAAGTTTCTGCAAGTCTCTCGAGCAAAGGTTGGAGGGGATACATTGGAGTAAAGAAGGAGTCTGAGAGAACAAATCGAATTTCTGACAGTGATTCCAAGGAAGCTAAATCAAATCTATCTCGAGGAGATTATAATGGTGACCAGTGGTAAAATATGGCATCTATCTTATGACACCTTGAAGGCTGTAAAATTCACAGAGATTGATGCTATCCTGGGGTTGATAGAGAAGAAGGGAGAGAACAACAAGAGTCTATATGCTGATCTGAGGAATGGTCAACAAGCTAGGTTGCCTGAAGTTTGCACTTATCCAAGAACAATTATCTATCAGTCTGGCACAAAGATTGAGGATATCAAATAGCTGGTCATTCCCAAGGATCTCACTCTCCAGAATCACAGACTTATCATTGACATTATTGATAAATTACAAAAGAAGAATGAGATACGAACTGGTGAAGAAGTATAGGCATTGCACATTCTCAGAACCTTCATTGCCACAGGTGAGATTCTAGAAATAGCCAAGGGAAGGAGAAATAAGGATGATGAAGATGAAGACAAAAGTGATGGGAGAAGAAGACATCACAGGAGTGATAAGGGTGATGAAGACAAGAAGAAGAAGAGGGACAACAAGGACAAGAAGGATGATCATGACCAAGGCAAAGTCTATGAGAGGAAAAGTGGAAAACAGCAAGCCTTAGGCATTGTTAACTGTAACCTCACCATAACACAAGACTCTAAGTCTAGGGTGAATACAGTTAGTAGTGACCTATCAAAATCTATATCTATGGCTTCTACAACTGTTTTGCCACCTCAAGAAGAGAAGGATATTCAACTCAAGAAACCATCTGTATGTTTCCAAAAGGAAACTGCTAATGGTGTACTACAATGGTCTACCAGCAAAGGTCACAAGTTTCTACCAAGCAACCAAGTGAAAAAGATCAAATTCAAACATGATGTAAGAAGAGTGAAGCCATCTAAATCAAGGGCCCTAACTATCATTCCAGGATTAAAACTCCAACCACTAGATGAAGACTTTGATGAAGACCAACTACAATTCCTATGGGCTAAAAGAATCTATCATGTTTCCATTGTTGATAACTGCCTTGAAGTTAAATATACTGATGGAAGACAGAAGAAATTCAAGCAATAATGGATTTCTTATATTTAATGGAAAAAAAAGCTCAAACTCGACTCGACTCGAATTAGATCCACACACACACACGTGTAGACTCAGGTATTATAATAATGGATTTCTTATATTTATTGACTTCACGAACTTATAATCATTGACTAAAAAGAATTTTAGTCTGCATTGAATATTATTGCTCCTACGAAAATACTCCTACAAAAATAACTCAATATCCAAAATAAAAATATCTTTGTCGACACAATTTATAATTAAAATAATAAAAAAACAAATAAATGAATAAATATATATATATATATATATATATATATATATATATATATATATATATATATATATATATAGTAGGGATCTAGAGAAAACCCCTTAAAAAGAGAACTAAGAAAACTAAATTAAAACATAGCACATATGGTATGCAAACTGATCGTTGGGAGATGGAGAAAAATGTGGTGAAATTAGATTTTAAAAAAATATCACCGATTGACGGGAAAAATAAAATTTAAAACGGAGGGAATCAGGTGGGATTGTGTGTGTGAGGGTGTATTTGATTAATGTGTGGGTGCCCCTGGCGGGGCCGTTGATTATCATACATCCAATGGTTAGGATTAGTACCTTAGTTTTCTTCAAATAATGAGTTCTCTTTTGAGCCACACCCTATATATATATATATATATATATATATATATATATATGAGTTGCATTCCATAATAAACACTTTATATAACAAACAATAAAGAACACCTCTTATCTAATCTAATATAAGAGTTCCGTCAAGGCACCCAATACAAAAAAGTTGTTATTTTTTTACCCTCTATCCATCCAGCAAAAAAAATTAATAAAAAAAATTTTAAAAAAATTTACCGTTCATGATGACGTCACTGATGACGTCAGCATGACGTCATCATGAACAATAATTTTTTTAAATTTTTTTTATTGTTTTTTGTTGGATGGATAGAGGGTAAAAAATAACAATTTTTTGTATTGGGTGCCCCTGACTGGGCCATTTGATCTATTAGATCTAAGGTGTTCTTTATTGTTTGTTATATAAGGGTGTTCTGTATGGAGCAATGGCCTATATATATATATATATATATATATATATATATATATATATATATATATATATATATATATATATATGTGTGTGTGTGTGTGTCATTGTTCTATGGAGAACCATCTTACGTGGAGAACCACTTATTCTATACTAATTTCTGATTCTATTACAAAATCAAAATTTTGTTTTTATTTTTTTTTATTTTTTTGGTTCTATAAAAAAAAATTTGTTCTACAAAAAAAAATCTGGACAAAGCTAACGTGGCAGTGCCACGTCATCAATGATGACGCCATCGATGACATGGCACTGCCACCTCAACAATGATGACGTGGCAGGTGACGTGACAGTACCACGTCAGCAGTGATGACGTGGCAGTTTCGAATTTTTTTTGAAAAAAAATTTGGTTCTTTTACAGAATAAGAAAAAAATTAAAAAATATTGGTTCTACTACAGAATCATAGGGTTCTCCACGTAAGGTGGTTCCCCATAGAGTGCTACTCATATAGGCCATACAGTAAAACCTCGTCAAATTAATACTCGATAAATTAATAATCTCTCTAAGTTAATAATTTCTTCCGGTCCTGATATGGGCAAAAAGTAAGCCCTAAAGACACATTTAATGTGGCATTAATTAGACCCGGAATGGTCCAAACGTGGGGCCCACCAGATGGGCCCAAACCCTATTTATAATATTAATTTCGTAATTAATATTAAGGGTAATAAACAGCTCAGCAAATAAGAGTCAAACAAGGATATTACTCTTGCCTGACTTAGCCTCCAAGATACATATTTCAACATGGAAACTGATTCCTATAAGGAAGAGATCTAGAACCTTCCTCAAGGAAGACTTGTCCACCAAGTCTCTGACTCCTACCATAATTCTAGGGCTTCTCAGCCTATATAAAGGGTCTAACCCCTCATCTCAGAACTACGTTTTTGGGCAGAGCTCAATACGTCACTTACGTTTTGGATACAGCTCCATACGTTACCCACCACGTTTTGGCTTAATCCTCGAATAAGGACATAGAAGCCACTGCGTCCTAGGCGAGCTTTCGCCGCCATAGCCTCGAGGGCACCATCACCTAGAACTACGTCGGCTTGATTCTCAATACGAGATACGTAGGCACTCTGTGAGGATCGATTAAAGTCTCGAACGCAGAAATAACCATTAAAGCTCGAAGCTCAACCACCCTAGCATTAATTACAAATCGTAATCTAGTTTTTGATCCACAACATGTGGCGCCGTCTGTGGGAAGACAACATCAACTATGGTTAGCACACGAAGAACTGCACCAGGCTCTACCGAAGCTTTATCAATCAGCTCCGCTCCGCCTCTTACCTCTGGGACAACCACGTTTGAACAAGGGACGATCCCCCAAACTTAAGTTTCTCAGGCCCCAGGGACGAATCCCCCTGCTGGGAATACGCTGCCTATGGTTGTCCATCCAGAACAAGAAACTAACCCTCTTCAGATGGTGGTTTCTCCTCTTGATAGCGCTGGTCGTACGCTGCCTCCGGGGGTACAGATCCACACCACGGATCTCCCTTTGAATACCAACCCGATGTATGGGCTGCCTAACTATCCCCCTCAACACAGGGGACCTGGACCGAGCGGTCATGCCTTACAGATTCGAGATCGAGAGTACGATAATTACTCTGGTCCCTATACTGATGATTCAACGTCTGAGGATGACAACGATGATCGTGATGAAGCCCCGAGGAGGCGATGTGCTAGTAGAGAAACTCGAAGGAGGTCCCAAAGAAACCATGATGGACCTCCACAAACGACTGAGGAAATTATCAAGGCTCATGAGGCTGAGATCCAGAGGCTAAAAGATGACGCCGCCAGAGAGCAAGCAAGGCAGAATCAAAGTCTGCATCGACCTCCTCCAATCTCAGGAAGGGTTCCCGTCATAGATCTGGAGAGGTCGTCTAGGAGACGAAGAAGGGCCGAAGCCCCAACTGAAAAATCGACAAGGGTGGAGAACCCCAAAAGTAACCCTAGGGATCTGATGCCCCTTGGGGATCCTGATGATCCTACACCTCCGTTCACTGAAGAGGTAATGAATGCTCGCATCTCAAGGAAGTTCAAGATGCCGACGATTAAGGCTTATGACGGAACGGGTGATCCCGCAAATCACGTTAGGACGTTTTCAAACGCACTGCTGTTGCAACCTGCAAGTGACGCCTTGAAGTGTAGGGCGTTCCCTCAAACCCTATCGGGTATGGCTCAAAGATGGTACAACCGCTTACTTGCAAACTCGATTGGCTCTTTCAAGGAGTTAAGCGTTGCCTTTGTGAGTCAATTCATCAGCGGAATAGTTCATGAGAAAAGTTCTGCATCCCTTATGTATGTGGTGCAGGGGAAGAACGAGAATCTGAGGGATTACCTCAAGCGGTTCACCAAGGAGACGCTGAATATCACTGATCTGGAAAATAAGGTGGCCATGGTAGCCCTGGAACACGGAACCACTGATCTCTTCTTTAAAAGGTCTTTGGCAAAACATCCTTCTGAAAATATGGCCGAGCTCCAACGGAGGGCCGACAAATATATCAAGGCTGAGGACAGCATGAAGAAGGAAACCACAGGAGGCAATGGCAAGGGTTCTAATGATTCGAAGAAACGAAAGCAAGAGCAAGAGTACGATGCTAGGGACAAGTATCCCCGGACTAGCAAGGATTCCGAGTCACCGCCAAAGAAGGGTTTGGGACCGAGGTTTTCTGATTATGCAAGGCTGAACGCTCCTAGGAGCCAGATCCTGCTAGATATTGAGAAGGATAAATACTTTCGATGGCCGAAGCCAATTAGGGGTGATCCCACGAAAAGGAACAAGGATCAATACTGTAGGTACCACCGTGACGTGGGGCTTGACACTGACGATTGCAAGCAACTCAAAGATGAGATCGAGTTTTTGATCCGTAGAGGGAAGCTGAGGCACTTCACTAAGGGTGAAGACCGTGGTAATCAGAGATGAGACTATAATAGAAGGGATGACGATCAAGATCGCAACCCACAGCCCCGAGGGCCAGTAATCAACATGATCTCAGGAGGCCCGACTGCGGCCGGGACAACTAGGAACTCTCGAAAGGCTTATGCCCGAGAGGTGTTACACATCGTGGGAGAGGCCCCGAAGCGTGCAAAAACTGAGGTAGTGGTTAGTTTTGATGACTCAGACTTGGAAGGGGTGAAGTTCCCCCACGACGACCCGTTGGTCATAACTCCAGTGATTGGAAACTCGGAGGTGAAGCGAGTCTTGATAGACAATGGAGCTTCCGTTGACATTCTGTTTCATGATGCGTTTGTGAAGATGGGATACACTGGTTCTCAGTTGACCCCCAATAACATGCCAATTTACGGATTTAATGGAATTGAGTCCAAAGTTGAAGGGACTATTCAGTTACCCATGACAATTGGGCAAGAACCTAAAGAGGCTACTCAGATGCTGAATTTTCTGGTGATCAAAGCATCCTCGACTTATAACGCAATCCTGGGAAGGACTGGACTTCATGCGTTCAAGGATGTTGCGTCTACTTATCACATGAAGATTAAGTTTCCAAACCGGAATGGAATTCGAGAACATAAAGGTGATCAAAAGATGGCACGAAGCTGTTATGTAGCCTCGTTAAGGCCTGATGGAGTCGGGGGGCAAGTCTCTCCAATTGAAGACATGGATGTCCGCAGAGGTAAGGAACACCAAGAAAGGCCAGCAGAGGACATCACACAGAAGCCTTGGACAGCCATTGAGGCTAAGGCGTTAACTGACTTCGTGGTTGAATGTACCATTGGCAACCAAGAAGTCGGGGGGCAGGAGGTAGTACCCCAAGCAGGAAGTGAACTTCAGAATAAGAATGAGGATACCAGAAGGAATGGTGGACGCTCTAATTTGATGGAGCATCAAAAAACTTCAGAATAAGAATGAGGATACCAGAAGGAATGGTGGACGCTCTATTTTGATGGAGCATAAAAAACAAAATCAAGTGATGCAGGCCTAGTCTTGCAATGCCCCGATGGGCTCAAGTTATCCTAGTAGGACTTAGCTTCATCTAGTAGAAGCAGAAATAAGGTTCATGGAAACCATTGCAGAGCATGTTGCTCCGAGTAGGACAATAGTACTCTATCACCCGATGAGTGCAAGTCAAGGTTGAACGAGTACCGAAAATAAAAGAATAACGAATGGAAAACAAACAAATGCATAGGTGAAGATCCCGAAGGGTCAAAGCCATGAAAGGCCGAGGATGTTAAGGACTAGCTACTCTTCAATACTTATTAAGGACCTGGATTAAGGATCCAAGGATGAAGGCCAATAGATAACCTTAAGCAAGGATTAAGAAGTTCAAGCAAGCTCTCGTCTCAGAAGTTTAAAAGGCAAGAAGCCAATGGGATTGTATTTATTGAAATCTATATCGAGGAATTAACCCCGAATCCTAGGTTGAAGAACAGAAGCTGTTAGCCATGAAGGCCAAGGTTAGTTATGAAGGCCAAACTTGAGGGGGGTCATGAACCTCCAATTAAGATCCAAAGGTTGAAACTTCATGTTGACTTGAAAACCAATATGTAATTTTGAAAACCTCCTAGAGAAGGTTCAAGACCTCGTGGGGCTAACCAGAAACCCCTTGGCCTTGGACCAGCAGCTCTGATAGATATTTCGGTGATTTAAAACACCATTGAGATTGAAAACCCTTGATTTCAAACTTTGGAGTTCAACCTTTGAACATCAACGTTCGACACCCAAGACCAAGACAGACATTGAAGCCATGACGGCCAAGCGAACTGAGAAGTTACTTATATGGGAGCATCTTTGAAAGAACCCCTGAAGGGCAAGTTGATAGCATTCTTGCAATAAAATAGCGATGTGTTTGCTTGGACTGTAGCTGATATGCCAGGGATTGATCCCCAACTCATAACTCACAAGTTGAATGTTGATCCGGTGAGGAAGATAATAAAACAGAAAAAAGAAATTTTGCTCCTGAAAGGCAGGAGGCCCATTAAACAAGAAGTTGAAAAGCTTTTAGAAGCTGGGTTTATTGAAGAGATTCAGTTTCCAGAATGGTTGGCTAACCCTGTGATGGTCAAGAAAGCCAACAGTAAGTGGAGGATGTGTATAGACTTCACCGACTTGAATGACGCATGCCCTAAGGATTGCTTCCCTTTACCAAGGATAGACATGTTAATAGATGCCACAGCAGGACATGAGATGCTGAGCTTCATGGATGGTTTCAGCGGCTACAATCAGATTAGGATGCACAAGGATGACGTCCCTAAGGTATCTTTCATAACTGACTTTGGTGTTTTCTGCTATATTGTTATGGCTTTTGGTCTAAAGAATGCAGGAGCTACTTACCAACGATTGGTGAATAAGATATTCGCCCATCTGATTGAAAAAACCATGGAGGTCTATGTCGATGACATGTTAGTCAAGAGCCTACTCAAGGCAGATCACATTAAGCACCTCAGAGAGGCATTCGAAGTGCTGAGGCACCACAAGATGATGTTGAATCCAGCCAAGTGCGCTTTTGGCGTTGGATCAGGCAAATTTTTGGGTTTGATGGTTTCAAAGAGAGGCATAGAGGCCAACCCTGACAAGATCAAGGCGATCTTAGACATAGAGCCACCACACTCTATAAGAGATGTGCAGAAGTTGACAGGCCGGGTAGCGGCTTTAGGAAGATTCATCTCCAAGTCTGGTGACAAATGTTTGCCTTTCTTTCAAGCATTGAAGAAGGTGAAAAATTTTGAGTGGACCCCTGAGAGCCAAGAGGCCTTTGAACAACTGAAGAAGTACATGGTCGAAGCCCCGTTGCTGGCCAAACCTAGTCCCGGAGAGACTCTTTATCTGTATCTAGCAATGTCTGAACAAGCATTGAGTGCCGTCCTCGTTAAGAAAGAGAACAAGGTTCAAAGGCCTATCTACTACGTAAGCAAGGTGCTCCACTGAGCCGAGTTGAATTACTCTCCCATTGAGAAGTTCACTTTGGCATTGATAACAGCCTCGAGGAAGTTACGCCCGTACTTCCAGGCACATAAGATTGAAGTCCTGACGGACCAACAGTTGAGAAACATATTGCATAGCCCGAAGGCTAGTGGAAGGCTAATCAAGTGGTCGATTGAACTTGGAGAATTTGACATCACGTATGAGCCTCGAATAGCCATTAAGGCCCAGGCATTGGCTGACTTCGTGGTTGAATGTACCATTGGCAACCAAGATGTCGGGGGGCAGGATATAGTAACCACCCCTGGAAATGAAGAAAAAGATGAAGAGCCTGTACCTGATCAGAATGAACATTGGGTGCTCTATTTTGATGGAGAATCAAAAACAAAATCTAGTGATGCAGGTTTAGTCTTACAAAGCCCCGATTGATTTACAGTCGAGTATGATTTAAAATTGGACTTTCCGACAACTAACAACGAAGCTGAGTATGAAGCCTTGATAGCCAGTTTAGGCTTGGCTAGAATAATGAGAGTCAAGAATCTCAAACTACGGCAAAGTACTTGAGAGTCGTGAAGGCCATGATGACTGAGTTTGAGTGAATGGTACGAGAAGCACATTTCGAGAGAACATAACGTTAAGGCTGATGCCCAATCTAACTTTACTTCTTCTGAGATAGAGAACTACGCCGGAAGAGTTTACTTTCAAGTCTTGAAGGCCCCGTCTATTATTTTAAATTGATAGCACCAATTGATGTAAGTGATAAGTGCATATTTTTGCATATTTTTATTACCTATTTATTGTTTGAATTCGCATTTTAATAAATTATTTTGCTGTATTTCAGGAAATTCAAGAAAAATTGAAGAAATTGCAAAATAAAGAAATAAAGGTCAAAGAAGAGAAAAAGAAGAAGAAGAAGGACCAAAATAGAAGAAAAGGAAAGAAGAGGGAGTTTGGTGCAAAAGCTGAATTTTAATTTAAAAACTAAAAAGAAAAAAAAATAAATAAAATAATAAATAAAAATGGAGGGCTAGGATTTAATCCCACCAAACAAAAATGAATGGTGGAGATTCATCCACACCAACCATAAATCTCAATCTATTTCCTATAAATAGATTCATTTTTTCTCTCTTGAAAAATAACTTAGAATTAGGAGTAGATTAGAATTAGGATCAGTTTGTAGTTCACTTCCTAAATTTCAGTTGTAATTTTTATTTGTAGTCTTGTAAGCAATTTTAATTTTTGTTTCATATTTTTCAAGCATTTATTTCCAGCATTTATCTATTAATTCGAAGCATAATATTATTCCCCTGTTTTCAGTCTGTTTAATTCCATTTCACAAGCCCAATTCAACTTTCTTTTTCTTCAACAAACAAACACCCAGCCTCCCTCTGTGTCTTTCTCTTCGTACGACCCATACAACACATACATCCTTCACTACCTTATCTCCTGCACAACATAAACCACTATCAATCCTTCCCTGTTTATTTAATTTGGTCTTTAATTATAAAAGCAAGCCTAGCAAACTTCTCTCCCTTGTTTTTGCTGTCACGATTCCTTGTTTTTATGTTCGATTTCCTAGAGTTTTTTGTTGATTGGTTTGCCACGAAAGTGCTGAGTTCAAGTCATCGTTCTTCCGATAGTTCAAGTCATATTTTGCTAAGTAGTTTTGTAACGATTGTCGAATTCTTTGATTACAGTTCGGTTTCTTTTTTTTGGTTTGATTTTCTCCATTTGTTGTTCTGGATTACGCTGAATTTCGAGAATCGATCGAGTCCTATTTTCACTGTTTCTGCGTTACTGCGATTTGTTTTGTTGTGCTGTTAGTAAATTGTGTGATTATTTCGAGTCATTGAGGCGAGAACTGTTCGAAATTCTGTACTTTAATTCGAGTTTTTAGAATAGTTGGTATCTGTTTGCTGTTGGTTCGATGTCTGTTTCGTCCTTAATACTGAGTTCGTGATTTTCGAGTCTTAAGTTGTTGTGTTCAGTTTTGCACTGAGATCGAGTCCTTGTTTAGTCGTGTTAAGTTCTTGTTTGCTGTGAATCTGTTTAATTCGTTTTATTGATTTCATGAGTTTTTAATTTGCTGCGATGTGCTAGGCGAATTCTATCCGAGTTACTTGGAGTTGCAGTGTTGCAGAGTAGTAGTCCAGTTCTGTTTTTTTTTGTGTTGATGCTGTCGTTGCTATCTTGTAATTCCTGTCCAATGTCGAGTGGTTTTTGCATTTGCGAGTTGCTAGTCTGAGTTGAGTGCTTGAGTATTTTCTTTTTGTGTGTTGAATCCTGTTTGTTTTCGGGTTTGTTTTGTTAGTTTAATCTCTTGGTTTTAATTATTTGGTTTTATCTTATGGTTCTATTATTTTGTAAATAAATGTTTTATAAAAAAAAAAAAAGAGTTTTAGAATAAAATTTGATTTTAATTTTAGAACTTTTAATTAAATTAATGGTAAATTTTCTTTTAAATAAAAACTTATTTAAATTTAAATAGAAAAAAAATAAAAAAATAAAAAAAAAAATTTCAATTTTTATTTTGAATTAGATTAATTAAATTTTCTTTTAGGAATTAATAGTAAAAATTCAAAAATCACTTGTTCTAATTCGCCTAAATTAGAAATTAAGGATCGCGAGTAAAATTATTCCCTGTGGACCGAATCTAAAATAATAAAACGATGATCGTGCGCTTGCGATTTTAATTGTATCATTTCCGCCACATCAAGTTTTTGGCGCCGCTGCCGGGGACTAATTATTTTTCGCACCTTAATTTTTGATTTTTCGGATTAGTTTTCTTTCGCTTGCCTTATTTTTATTTCATTTTTTTTAGGAAAGTTTGGAATTTCGGGAATCTTTTCACGGAGCTTGGAAAAATCGGAATTCTTGGAAGCATGCTTCGGTAACCCGTATTTTTCCCTTTTCTTCCTTTTTATTTTTAGAAAATCACAAAAAAATCAAAAATATCAAAAAAATCACAAAAAAAAAAAATTGAGAATTGAAAAATAAAAAAAATTTTGTTGTAAATACATAAATGTTGCATCATGCATTTAATCACTTAGGGCACATTATTTAGGTTTTTATTTTCTTGTTTTTAATTTTTCGTATCTTATAATTGTGGTGATCGCTGGAGGACCCGAAGGTACGTTAAATTTTTTTTTTTAGATTAGGACACGTAGTGTAAGCATCCATAATTGTTTATCGTTTTTGTATATATCTCGTTGTTTGTTGAATCAAATAAACGTAATTAAGACTTATTCACGACCTTCAGTGTCTAAGGTTCGCCTGGCTGTTAAGATTTGGTGTCTAAGTGACGAGTTTGGCCTCTTGGCAATGCCTGCTCTAATCTGGCCGAATCGGTTTGAATAATTCTTAATTTACGGAATTTTTACTGTGTCTTAAGGTTAGATTTTTCTTTTGATTTTTCACCATTTATTTTGTGTGTTGCATTTTCGCACTTGCTTGCTACGTGGTTTTATCATTGATCAATCTTTACCATGTACGTAGCATTTAGGGATCGTTATTACCAAGGTTGGGATTTTGACGAGGAGTTAGCGGATAATACGATGTGGTATGAGTCAACTAGGGAACCTAGTGTATATAACGCGTCGTCTACTCTTAGTGATTTGCATTATAGTGAAAACGATATTGCAATCGACTCTGAATTAGATGCACTTACCAGACGACTCGAAGCCTTAGAAACCCTTAGTGGTCATTCACACACGTCTTGGCACCCAAATTTCAACTCTCCGAGTCTCGATTTTCAACACGGCCCCGACTCTTATCAAGTCAACGCCATGTTTCAACCAACCTCTCAAAATGACCATTTTACATCGTCTTCTAATTCCGGTTGGAGAGATTATCCCGATCTCTCATGGAACCAAGGTCATAACTATCAAACTCCGCCTCCACATTTTCAAGAACCGAACTCTTATCCGATTCCGAGTCAAGTTCCTTATTCAAGTTCAATTCAAACAAACGCCCACCCGCCCGAATTTCATGATTCGAGTACGAAACTTGACACCTTAGAAAAGAGTATCGAGGCTTTATTAATTTCTCAAGCAGACTTCATGCAAACCGTGACCCAAGATAGGCAAATTTTGAACTCTAATGCT
Organism: Saposhnikovia divaricata; assembly: GCA_036435485.1. NCBI lineage: Eukaryota > Viridiplantae > Streptophyta > Magnoliopsida > Apiales > Apiaceae > Saposhnikovia > Saposhnikovia divaricata. The sequence continues at coordinate 216,178,216 of CM071599.1, forward strand.
CAAGCCTTATCTAAGTTAGAATTTCAAATGAATCAATTAGCCACCATGTGCGAGCGTGAGACGATAACCACTCCGAATCCACCCGAGGTCAACCCTGAATTTCTTATCACTCAAAGACCTATCGATACTTTCGATGATATCATTTCTCCTAGGTCTAATGTTCAAGTTGACACTCCTTTCAGTGGTGAATTACACGAAGAAGATTCTAATGCTGACATCATTCTTTCTCTAGGTCAAACGAAGAATCCCGATGATTCTGAGTTTGTGGCTTCACCTAGACAACCATCATCTTCTTCTAGTGAACTTTTCATTTCATCTTTCGAACCTCTTCCCGAAAAACCCGAAGAACTTCATTCTCAACCAATAGGAGCTGATCTAGTTAAGGAGGTTGTTTCAAGGTCAGATTTGGACGATCATGAGATTGAGTCTCTTCTTAAACAAGATTTTTAATTGCATTACGAGACCAATCGAGAGCTTCACGAATCTTTTAAGGATTTGACCTCGGAAGAGATGTTTGGAGAGATGATGAATATTTGTTCTAAATGGGAAACCCAACATGAGGATAGTTCTTGTGATCCTAATTCTGTTGGTAAAACATTTTTCGAAGAGCCACCCCCACCTGTTTCTATTTCTTCATTTTCCACTCGTGCTCCATCTTTCATCGAAACTCATGATATTCATAACCAAGAATTTCAAGTAATCAATTTGATTAAACAACATGAAGAAGCGTCTAATTGGTCTATGAATGATGTTAGTAATATGAGTTTTATTCTTGCACATAATCTGATCAATCGAGTGGTCTATGCTATTTTTGTGGGTGAGTTTCTGAATTATGTTGGTTGTATAACGAAAATAGTTTTTCCGAGATCAGGTATTGGTTAGTGAATATTTGTTTCGTACCTCCCATAGTAGAATGTAGGTATGGGGGAGTGCCAGTGTGTGTGTTTCTTTTGTATTTGTTGTGTGCGTGAGTTGTTTTCTTTCGTGATTTTTAAAAGTTTTCAGTCTCCGTCATCCCTTATCAGGTATTATCTCCTCTTTCTCTTCGTTTCTCTTGCATTTTGCATACATTGAGGACAATGCATGATTTAGGTATGGGGGAGGGTTTTAGTGTAAATACATAAAATTGAAAAATCCAAAAAAAATTGAAAAATTTTAAAAATCCAAAAATAGAGATATTTTAGCACTAGTTGTCCTTCCCACTCTTTAAATTCCAGAACTAGTTGGTGTTGACTATTTTTCAAAAATTATATGTATAATGCCTTTAGATAATTTGAACGTAGTCAGGTAAGGTTTTTCCTCATGAAACTTGTGTCGAACAAATTTTTGCTTAAAAGACCAAGACGACACATTTGCACAAGACTTTTGATGGAAAAATTGTATAGGAATGTTATTCGATACCTGAGAGAGAACCCACATGTTAGAACAATGTCGAATCAAACCTTTGCGAAATTTGGTTCCTATTGTGTCAAAAAAAAAAAAAAAACAAATCAAAAAAAAAAAAATTATCAAAAGAAAGAAAAGAAAAAGAGTCAATAAATATTTGCAGTTGTAGAGTGCTAGTATAATTTGGTAATAATGAACTCTTTGTAGGGAAATCGGCTAGGTTGAGCTCATTGATAACCCGAGTAAGTAAGTCCGAGGGGACTTTGTGCCTAGCAACCTAAGGTCCCTTGTGATCTGGGATTGTTGACCCAAAACTCGCTAAATGGGTATTGATGCAAAAGTCTTTTGGGACCTCAACCATTGCACAGTCGGTCTAACTACTAAGAACGTGAAGTTTGGCTAGAACCTTGTTTTGATAGAGATTGGGTCAGTTCAATATTGGTTGAAAAAGAGAAAATGTTCGTATGCAGTTAATCCATCAAAGGCCTTAAATTCACTACACACCTTGGGATTTTTTGTAAATTTTTAGTCTAATCATGTGGATTGTGGGAACCTATAACTTGGCTATTATTAGAATAATCCTTAAGGCATGTATTTTCCTACAAAATTGTTTTGTTGACACCAATGAAAGCTAGAGTGAAAGAGGAAAGTTGGATACTTGCTGATTTATCTCAAAGATTTTATGGGTATATCTTCTGTAAACCCTTAGGAGACAACACTCCTCCTGTAGAGATCGTCTATAGGTTTAACGGGTTGGTAAACCTAAAATTACCCGTGATTCCTACGACAGTGAGTATAGGTTTTTCATTCTGCATTTTTCTTTTTGTTTTACTCGAGGACGAGCAAAAGATAGGTATGGGGGCATTTGATAAGTGCATATTTTTGCATATTTTTATTACCTATTTATTGTTTGAATTCGCATTTTAATAAATTATTTTGCTGTATTTCAGGAAATTCAAGAAAAATTGAAGAAATTGCAAAATAAAGAAATAAAGGTCAAAGAAGAGAAAAAGAAGAAGAAGAAGGACCAAAATAGAAGAAAAGGAAAGAAGAGGGAGTTTGGTGCAAAAGCTGAATTTTAATTTAAAAACTAAAAAGAAAAAAAAAATAAATAAAATAATAAATAAAAATGGAGGGCTAGGATTTAATCCCACCAAACAAAAATGAATGGTGGAGATTCATCCACACCAACCATAAATCTCAATCTATTTCCTATAAATAGATTCATTTTTTCTCTCTTGAAAAATAACTTAGAATTAGGAGTAGATTAGAATTAGGATCAGTTTGTAGTTCACTTCCTAAATTTCAGTTGTAATTTTTATTTGTAGTCTTGTAAGCAATTTTAATTTTTGTTTCATATTTTTCAAGCATTTATTTCCAGCATTTATCTATTAATTCGAAGCATAATATTATTCCCCTGTTTTCAGTCTGTTTAATTCCATTTCACAAGCCCAATTCAACTTTCTTTTTCTTCAACAAACAAACACCCAGCCTCCCTCTGTGTCTTTCTCTTCGTACGACCCATACAACACATACATCCTTCACTACCTTATCTCCTGCACAACATAAACCACTATCAATCCTTCCCTGTTTATTTAATTTGGTCTTTAATTATAAAAGCAAGCCTAGCAAACTTCTCTCCCTTGTTTTTGCTGTCACGATTCCTTGTTTTTATGTTCGATTTCCTAGAGTTTTTTGTTGATTGGTTTGCCACGAAAGTGCTGAGTTCAAGTCATCGTTCTTCCGATAGTTCAAGTCATATTTTGCTAAGTAGTTTTGTAACGATTGTCGAATTCTTTGATTACAGTTCGGTTTCTTTTTTTTGGTTTGATTTTCTCCATTTGTTGTTCTGGATTACGCTGAATTTCGAGAATCGATCGAGTCCTGTTTTCACTGTTTCTGCGTTACTGCGATTTGTTTTGTTGTGCTGTTAGTAAATTGTGTGATTATTTCGAGTCATTGAGGCGAGAACTGTTCGAAATTCTGTACTTTAATTCGAGTTTTGAGAATAGTTGGTATCTGTTTGTTGTTGGTTCGATGTCTGTTTCGTCCTTAATACTGAGTTCGTGATTTTCGAGTCTTAAGTTGTTGTGTTCAGTTTTGCACTGAGATCGAGTCCTTGTTTAGTCGTGTTAAGTTCTTGTTTGCTGTGAATCTGTTTAATTCGTTTTATTGATTTCATGAGTTTTTAATTTGCTGCGATGTGCTAGGCGAATTCTATCCGAGTTACTTGGAGTTGCAGTGTTGCAGAGTAGTAGTCCAGTTCTGTTTTTTTTGTGTTGATGCTGTCGTTGCTATCTTGTAATTCCTGTCCAATGTCGAGTGGTTTTTGCATTTGCGAGTTGCTAGTCTGAGTTGAGTGCTTGAGTATTTTCTTTTTGTGTGTTGAATCCTGTTTGTTTTCGGGTTTGTTTTGTTAGTTTAATCTCTTGGTTTTAATTATTTGGTTTTATCTTATGGTTCTATTATTTTGTAAATAAATGTTTTATAAAAAAAAAAAAGAGTTTTAGAATAAAATTTGATTTTAATTTTAGAACTTTTAATTAAATTAATGGTAAATTTTCTTTTAAATAAAAACTTATTTAAATTTAAATAGAAAAAAAAATAAAAAAATAAATAAAAAAATTTCAATTTTTATTTTGAATTAGATTAATTAAATTTTCTTTTAGGAATTAATAGTAAAAATTCAAAAATCACTTGTTCTAATTCGCCTAAATTAGAAATTAAGGATCGCGAGTAAAATTATTCCCTGTGGACCGAATCTAAAATAATAAAACGATGATCGTGCGCTTGCGATTTTAATTGTATCATTTCCGCCACATCAGTAAGCTGAAGGATAGACCCTCATAAAAGCTCACCCTGAGACTGGTTGGCTCCCTGATAATGCCTTGAAGGCACAGAAACTGTTAGTGAGAATGTTGAGATAAGAGGTCCTTTGTCATTCCTTACTTAATCTGGAATCTCAAATTCCGATACAAATGTTTAGCCTTGATGGCCAAAAAGGCTGTCTGTCTCCAATTGAGATGGCCAAAAAGGTTGTCTACCACCAATCGAGTTCGTCGTTTGAGTTTAAGGACTTGAATCAAGAGCCGTCAATCGAATTCAAACCAAAGGAAGGTTGGAAACCTAGAATCAAGATAAAGGGTTGACAACCAGATAACAATGCAAACCAGACTTGAAGTCAAGTGCTCAGTGGAAAAGAAACTTCTTGAACGATCAAACGAGAAGCAAGACCTCCACCATATGAAACAAGGGGGACAAGAACTAAAAAGCTTCATCACAAGCTCCACATCTTAGAACAAGAAAGAGAGATTAATTATGCCTTGAAAGGATGTATACAACATACAAATGTCAAGGACGTGATTCAAGAACGAGACTCCAGGCATTGCGAAAAGCTCCGAGAGGCACGACAAAGCGACCATGGAGCACCTGTCAGCCAACTTGGAGCACCTGGCAGGCAACCAGGATCTCCTGGCAGCCGACCAGGTGCCATGAAGAAGGTCTGGCCGACCAGGATCTCCTGGCAGCCGACCAGGTGCCATGGAGAAGGTCTGGCCGACCAGGATCTCCTGGCAGCCGACCAGGTGCCACGGAGGGGCTTCAGCCGACCTCCTGGCACCTCCCGTCAGTTGGTTGGATCGTTTGATGGTTCTGTCGAAGGTTTCTTACTAAAACGAACACCGACCTCCAACTAGACATCGTTCAAGCATCGATTAGCACCGTGTAGTGCCGTCTAATGCCATTCAACGTTGTTTAACATAGATTGAAACGTCATTTAAACACTTCCAGGCAACTTGGTGCACCTGGCAAGCGAACAAGGAGCACCTGGCAGGCAACCAAGATCTCCTGGCAGCCGACCAGGTGCCACAGAGAAGGTCTGGCCAACCAGGATCTCCTGGCAGCCGACCAGGATCTCCTGGCAGCCGACCAGGAGCCATGGAGAGGCTCCAGCTGACTTCCCGGTACCCATCTTGGCACCCCCCATCGTTTGATTGGATCGTTTGATGGTTCTGTTGAAGGTTTCTCACTTTCCGTGACAAACATCGACCTTCGAATTAGCACAATATAGTGCCGTTTTATGCCATTTAACGTCGTTTACACAAACATTGAAACGTCGATTAAGCATCCTGTGACATCATTAAAGTCAACCTGGATCTCCCGTCAATCTGCCGGCGATCAAGAAGCACATGTCAGGCGATCAAGAAGCACATGTCAGGCGATCAAGAAGAACATGTCAGGCGATCAAGAAGCACCCGGCAGGCAACCAGGATCTCCTGACAGCCGACCAGGTGCCACAAAGGGGGTCTGGCCGACCAGGATCTCCTGGCAGCCAACCAGGATCTCCTGGCAGCCGACCAGGATCTCCTGGCAGCCGACCAGGAGCACCTGGCAGCTGGCCAGGACCCTTGTCGGCTGACTCGCTGCCCGGAAGAGGTTACAATTGTCCCAAATCTCCTCCGTTTAGTGCCGTTTAGTGCCGTTTAGCGCCTTTTAGTGCCGTTAGTGCTGATAACACCGATAGAAGTCACGAATGACCAAACTGACGACCTAAGATCAAGATCGAGCTTCTGGATCCCTAGGATCGAGATCGAGGTTCTGGATCCTTGAAAGTCACGGGTGACCAAGATACTAAATTAGAGATCAAGATCGAGCTTCTGGATCCCTAGGATCGAGATCGAGGTTCTGGATCCTTGAAAGTCACGGGTGACCAAGATACTAAATTAGAGATCAAGATCGAGCTTCTGGATCCCTAGGATCGAGATCGAGGTTCTGGATCCTTGAAAGTCACGGGTGACCAAGATACTAAATTAGAGATCAAGATCGAGCTTCTGGATCCCTAGGATCGAGATCGAGGTTCTGGATCCTTGAACGTCACGGGTGACCAAGATACTAAATTAGAGATCAAGATCGAGCTTCTGGATCCCTAGGATCGAGATCGAGGTTCTTGATCCTTAATTTCCATGAATAGGTTTTCAGGTCCGGGTTTCTTCGCCAACCACGAAGCAGCCGACCTCACATTGTTTGGGCCATATCTTGAGCTCCGGGTATCAGATTTGGACGATCTTACAGTCCACGCGAAGGTCTTAGAGTTTTCTACAACCTTGGAAGGTCCCCAGCCGACCAGGATCTCCTGGCAGCCGACCAGGTGCCACAGAGAGGGTCTGGCCGACTAGGATCTCTCTTGTCAGCCGACCTCACGGTGTTTGGGCCATATCTTGAGCTCCGGGTATCAGATTTGGGCGATCTTACAGTCCACGCGAAGGTATTGGAGTTTTCTACAACCTTGGAAGGTCCCCAGCCGACTAGGATCTCCTGGCAGCCGACCAAGTGCCACAGAGAGGGTCTGGCCGACCAGGATCTCTCTTGTCAGCCGACCTCACGGTGTTTGGGCCATATCTTGAGCTCCGGGTATCGGATTTGGGCGACCTTACAGCCCACGCGAAGGTCACAGAGTTTTCTACAACCTTGGAAGGTTCCATCCAACAAGGAACACCCCCTGGCTGACCAGGATCTCTTTGCAGCCGACCAGGATCTCCTGGCAGCCGACCAAGATCTCCTGGCAGCCGACCAGGAGCACCTGGCAGCTGGCCAGGACCCTTGTCGGCTGACTCACTGCCCGGAAGAGGTTACAATTGTCCCGAATCTCCGCCGTTAAGCGCCGTTTAGTGTCGTTTAACGACGTTTAACATCGTTTAAACGTCGTTTAGTGCCGTTAGTGCCAATAGCACCGTTAGTGCCGATAAGCACCGATTAAGTGCCGATTAGCACCGTTATTGCCGATAGCACCGTTAGTGCCGACAAGCACCGATTAAGTACCGATTAGTACCGTTAGTGCCAATAAGCACCGATTAAGTGCCGATTAGCACCGTTAGTGCCGATAGCACCGTTAGTGCCGATAAGCACCGATTAAGTACCGATTAGCACCGTTAGTGCCGATAAGCACCGATTAAGTGCCGATTACCACCGTTAGTGCCGATAGCACCGTTAGTGCCGATAAGCACCGATTAAGTACCGATTAGCACCGTTAGTGCCTATAAGCACCGATTAAGTGCCGATTAGCACCGTTAGTGCCGATAAGCACCGATTAAGTACCGATTAGCACCGTTAGTACCGATAGCACTGTCAGTGCCGATAAGCACCGATCAAGTACCGATTAGCACCGTTAGTGCCGATAGCACCGTTAGTGCCGATAAACACCGATTAAGTGCCGATTAGCACCGTTAGTGCCGATAAGCACCGAATAAGTACCGATAAGCACCGTTAGTGCCGATAGCACCAGTAATGTTGTTAGCACCGACAGTGTCTTCTAGCACCGTTCAGTGTCGTTGAATGCCGGTTGGCGTCACTTAAACGTTGTTTAAGTGTCGTTTAAAGCTAGTTAGTACCGTTTAGTGCCGTTTTATGACGTTCAACGTCGTTTAAACATTGTTTAAATGTCGTTAAGGCTGATTAGTGCCGATTAGCATCGAATTAACATTGACGTAAATGCGTCGGTCGCTCCACGCTTTACATAAAGACAATACTCGTGAATCACTAGTGTATAAAGATGAACCCTGACCCGAGTCTTGGAAAGGACCGTTAAAACTTCAAGGAAAACCTGATCAGTTTTCCTAGAAGTTGGGGGGGCAAATGAAATGGGCAAAAAGTAAGCCCTAAAGACACATTTAATGTGGCATTAATTAGACCCGGAATGGTCCAAACGTGGGGCCCACCAGATGGGCCCAAACCCTATTTATAATATTAATTTCGTAATTAATATTAAGGGTAATAAACAGCTCAGCAAATAAGAGTCAAACAAGGATATTACTCTTGCCTGACTTAGCCTTCAAGATACATATTTCAACATGGAAACTGATTCCTTTAAGGAAGAGATCTAGAACCTTCCTCAAGGAAGACTTGTCCACCAAGTCTCTGACTCCTACCATAATTCTAGGGCTTCTCAGCCTATATAAAGGGTCTAACCCCTCATCTCAGAACTACGTTTTTGGGCAAAGCTCAATACGTCACTTACGTTTTGGATACAGCTCCATACGTTACCCACCACGTTTTGGCTTAATCCTCGAATAAGGACATAGAAGCCACTGCGTCCTAGGTGAGCTCTCGCCGCCATAGCCTCGAGGGCACCATCACCTAGAACTACGTCGGATTGATTCTCAATAAGAGATACGTAGGCACTCTGTGAGGACCGATTAAAGTCTCGAACGCAGAAATAGCCATTAAAGCTCGAAGCTGAACCACCCTACCATTAATTACAAATTGTAATCTAGTTTTTGATCCACAACAGGTCCCAACTTGGGCCAGTTCAAAAAATGATCAATTTCGATAAGATAATAAGATAATAATTTTTTTGAAAACCCAATATAAATATATGGTCCCAATAATATTATAAATTAATAATTCCTTTATAATCATAAAAATATATGTATTACCCTTCTGTAATATATGATTCTAGGGTTCTTAAAATTTGAATCTATATATTTAACCATCTTTGTTGCATACAAAAGTTCAAATGTGGTTTTTTCGTAAAGCATTAAAAAGTTATTAGTCAATGTTTTTGATGTCTTGGGTGTCTCTTTACTTGAAAAAGGTTCAAAAAATGTTGTTTTATCCATGATATCATCTAAATATACATGAATATTTACTTTGAATCTCGCAAATACTCATTAAATTTGTAAACAATATATATTGAATTAAGTATAAAATATAAATTGTACAATTCATTCTATTTAAATGTATATAATTGGAAATTAATTTTCTTTGGTATAAAAAATTCTCTATAAATTAATAATTATTAATTTATCGATTAATTAATACCTCTCTAAATTAATAGAATTCTCCGGTCCCAACTATATTAATTTATAGAGGTTTTACTGTATATATATAGCACGAACAAACACAGCCTTCTTTTGCTATTGAGCTTGCCACGTTTCTCCAAGAGCACAAGTCCAATATTAAAGTTCCCAAAACACAAGCAAGTCCAATATTAAAGTTCCCAGAACACATGCACCATACTAGGGATGGCAGAAAAATCCAATACGACGGATATCCGATCCGTTTAGATTTTACCGAACCCGAAGTTTTGGATTTGGATTTGGATTTTTTTTATGACCCGAATGAGTTTTGATTTGGATTTAGATTTGACTAAATACCAAACCGATACCCGACCCGAAATCCAAAACCCGATATATTATATATACTAGCTTATAACCCGTAAGATGCACGGGTTTCTTTTGATATATTATAAATTTTATTTTATTATATAATTATGTTATTATAATCATTAATAACATATAATGATATCATATACCTTAATATTAGATCTAATGATTCTTATTTATTACTAAAAATAATGATTGGACGATATGGTGTGATATTTTTGGGTGTATAATTATGATTTTAAGATTAATTTTAAATTAAAAGGTAACGTATTTTAATTAGAAAAAAAAATATTAATTATCAAAAGTTACGGGTCAATTGATGTTTTTAGGTATTTATAAAAATTAATATCTTCAAATAAAGAGACAATTAACTAATTAGCACTAATTATATTATTATATTATTTATTTTAATAATTAGGATAACCATACCAATTACCAAATCGACAAACTTTCAATATTTCAGTTTTAATATAATAGTATAGATTGTAAGATTAGTTTTAAATAAAAAAAAGGTAACGTGTTTTAATTAGGAAGGAAATATTAATGATTGGAAGATATGATACGATTGATGTTTTTAGGTGTTTATAAAAGGTAATATGTTCAATTAAAAGTAAATGTGAAAAGGGCAATCAGCTAATTATCATTAATTATATTATATTATTTTTTATTTTAATAATTTGGATAAGAGCAAACATAAGAAAGAGTCCAAGAAGAAGTTATATGCAGGTGGAGGAATTTTAATCAAAATATAATTACGTTAATATTAGTAATTAGTTTTAATAGTTTTATTATTTATTTTATTTTATTTAATTTATTAGGATAACCAAACTGAAAACCAAATTTATTATTAGATCTAATGATTCTTATTTATTACTAAAAATAATGATTGGACGATATGGTGTGATATTTTTGGGTGTATATTAATGATTTCAAGATTAATTTTAAATTAAAAGGTAATGTATTTTAATTAGAAAAAAAATATTAATTATCAAAAGTTACGGTTCAATTGATGTTTTTAGGTGTTTATAAAAATTAATACCTTCAAATAAATAGACAATTAACTAATTAGCACTAATTATATTATTTATTTTAATAATCAATATCAATATCAATATCAATTAATATATATTCATAATGTCTGCTAGTATTGCATTTTGAAAATTACTGATTGTATCCTTCATTTTTTTAATCTTCTTTATTTCTTTGATGTCCTTTTTTGTCATTATACAGGAAAATTACTGCTTTTATCCTTCATTTTTTTAATCTTCTTTATTTCTTTGATGTCCCTTTTTGTCACTACACAGCATTTAGAGCGACCCAACTTAGATTGGATCGACCCAAATCTAAATCTATACTATTTTTTATCATTACACAGCATTTGGAGCGACCAAATTGGGTCGACCCAAATCTAAAGCTCTACTATTATCCTTCATTTTTTTTATTAATAATATAATTAATGATAATCAGTCGAGTGCCTTTTTCAATTAAAAGATGTTTACTTATAAATGATATGATATTACCTATTATAAATACTTAAAATATCATATCTTCCCATCAATAATTTTTTTTTTCTCTCTAATCAGCATTTGGAGCGACCCAAATCTAAACTTCTACAATTATCCTTCATTTTTTTATTAATAATATAATTAATGATAATTAGCCGATTGTCTTTTTCAATTAAAAGATGTTTAGTTATAATTGATGATATTACCTTTTATAAATACATAAAATATCATAACTTCCAATCAATATTTTTTTTTCTCTAATTAAAACACGTTGACTTTTAATTTAAAACATAATATTGCAATAATTAATACATACCCAAAAATATGACATCATATCTTCTAACCACTAACAAAATATAATAAAAATTCGTATACAACGACTAATATCCGTTAGATTTTTAGTTAAAAATTAGAACTCTTAGATCTAATGATTAAATATATTACATGATTAAATTTATTTACTAAATACATACCCAAAAATATGACTTCATATATATTCTAATCACTAACAAAATATAATAAAAATTCGTATACAATGAATAATATCCGTTATATTTTTAGTTAAAAATTAGAACTGTTAGATCTAATGATTAAATATATTACATGATTAAATTTATTTATTAAAATTTCAAGGTTCGAATTTTTATAAATACCTAAACTATCATATCTTCCAATCAATAATTTTTTTTCTCTCTAATTAAAAAACGTTGACTTTTAATTTAAAACATGATACTGCAATAATTAATACATACACAAAAATATGACATCATATCTTCTAACAACTAACAAAATATAATAAAAATTCGTATACAATGAATAATATCCGTTAGATTTTTAGTTAAAAATTAGAACTATTATATCTAATGATTAAATATATTACATGATTAAATTTATTTACAAAATACATACCCAAAAATATGACATCATATATTCTAACCACTAACAAAATATAATAAAAATTTGTATACAACGAATAATATTCGTTAGATTTTTAGTTAAAAATTAGAACTGTTAGATCTAATGATTAATATATTACATGATTAAATTTATTTATTAAAATTTCAAGGTTCGAATTTTTATAAATACCTAAAATATCATATATTTCAATCAGTAATTTTTTTCTCTCTAATTAAAGCACTTTGATATTTAATTTAAAACATAATATTGCAATAATTAATACATACCCAAAAATATGACATCATATCTTCTAACCACTAAAAAATTATAATAAAAATTCGTATACAACGAATAATATCCGTTAAATTTTTAGTTAAAAATTAGAACCGTTAGATCTAATGATTAAATATATTACATGATTAAATTTATTTACTAAATACATACCCAAAAATATGACATCATAGCTTCTAACCACTAACAAAATATAATAAAATTCGTATACAACGAATAATATCCGTTAGATTTTTAGTTAAAAATTAGAACGGTTAGATCTAATGATTAAATATATTACATGATTAAATATATTTACTAAAATTTCAAGGTTCGAATTCCGTCAGCATATTATCCTTCATTTTCTTAATCTTCTTTATTTCTTTGATGCCCCTTTTTACCATTACACAGCATTTGGAACGACCCAATTTAGATTGGATCGACCCAAATCTAAACATATACTATTTTTTGTCATTACACAACATTTGGAGTAACCCAATTGGATCGACCCAAATCTAAATCTCTACTATTATCCTTTATTTTTTTTTCTTTCTTTATTTCTTTGATGCTTCATTTTGTCATTACCCAAATCTATCTCTGTCATTTTTCACCTTCAAGTCCAAGCCGCTCAAATCTTCACTCAGCTGGAATTTGACGCATGTTTGCACTTTTCAGATTTGAAAGCTGGGTTTTTCACCAAATTAACATCTCAACCCCTGAAGTAGGGACAGGTCATATATGTTTGATTCCAGTTTTTAATTTGGCCTTAAAAGTTAAGTTTTTATTGATTTCACAATATTAAAAATTAGACAGGATAATATTTGTTTGGTTTTGATTTTGATTTGGCATTTAAGAATTAAAGTTTTAATGAATTACCCGATGTTATAATAATATACAGGACACCAAAAAGGTACCTTTAAAATATTTGCCTGGCCTTTCAATTGTTAGTAGTATTTTTGTGTGTTCGTTCTCAGGGAAGGACTGATATCAATTCTAATTCTGAGTCTTTTATCTCAAGCAGTTCAGAAGTGTGGAAGAATAGATTGGTGATTATGATTATTAACTAAATTAAACTAATAAACAAATAAAAACTATATAATAACGATGAGAGAAAATAATCCAAGATTTGGGGTTCTTCAATTGACTACCAAGAATGTCTAATTTGTGTCTCTTGTTCGTTAAAAACAATCCTTCTAAAGTTTATAAATTCCTCTCCCAAGGTAATTCATAATGCCTACAATCATCCCCTAATCGCCACTCCCATGGTCAATCAAAGTATAATCATAAACTATTAAAACCAAGGATTAACAGTTTCACAATTCTTTTATTAATCTCCCGATTCAATAATTAAATTGTGTCTATCATGTCATGTACTAGAATTACAACTCTTCTCCCAATTCGTTATAATCCCTACAGATTCAATCAAAAGTTAGCTACTCTTCTAATTGAATTAAGCCCTCAATGACAGATTAACAATAACAAGAGAAATCAAACAAACTCGACAAATCAACGAATACTACCCAACTCTTGGATAAAGGGAATTAACTACTCATAATTGAACAAAACAAGTATATATATAAAAACCACAAATCATGAGTTTAGAATTTAAGAACAAAGAATACAAATCTTGAAGTGTCTTGAACTCCGGACGAATCCCTTCGCTCCTTCCTTCAATCTTCTTCTCCAATTGATTCTCTCCCTTTTCTCTCCAATCTCAAAATAGTTCTAGATCTAAAGTATGAATAGTACTGAAAATAGGTTATGAATTACATCCTAAAATAATACCCTAGATGTGTTTATATAGGGCTCTAGACATCTTGCCCAGCAAGAAAATACCAAAACAGAATTATAATAGAATTTCTGCAAAATACGTTTCCTAAACTGATTCTGTTTTTTAAGAAAAATTCGTAGCTGACTTTTCTTCAGTATTTCTGGAACGTTCCAATCATAATTGGACCTCTGGACCACCTTAGAATGATAGAGAATCTTGTTATCTTCGCGTGGACTGCTTACGGGCCTCAAACGGACTTCTAGAACTCAAGATATGGCCAAAACAAAATCCGAAATTCTGGCTGAATTTTCACCCGCGCGCCGCAGCGCCTGAGGCGCCGTTTTGGCGCCTGATGCACCAGCTCAATCTGCATAAACAGCTCTAGGGCGCCAATTAGACTCCCGGCTTGGTCCCGTTCTGCGAAAATTGATTTTTCTTCGATTTTTAAGCTTTTTCTTCCGTTCCTTTTGCATGAGCTTCCGTCTTTCATCCTTAATGACTTGTATACTTCTTAGGAGTTGACATTAGCCACCATTCTTCATTCCATATCATCAATCAACTCCACAAAACGCTCCAAAAATGACGAAAACTACACCTTTAATCGATATTTCTTCAACCCTGCACAATTACACAAAACACATCAAAACTACACAAACTTGAGTCCAAAACAATCAATTTAAGCCGAACTGAGGCATTCCAAGTGGATATAAAATCCACTTATCAAACCCCCAAACTTAAACTGATGCTTGTCCTCAAGAATAAACAATTACAATTAACTAACTAGTACCACTTCCGTAGGTGATCACGGTTGCATTTGGCATATGCAACAAGCCCTTTAAACCCCTAGGCAACCCCAGTGGACGAGTAAGGTCTCGTGAGGGCCTATAGCGAATGTACCCACAAAATCCATTTAACCTAATGCAATGCAATGCATGAATGCAACTAGAATGAAAATGCAACGATCCCCTTCAAACTAACCAAAACCAACTAACAAGCAAATATCTCAAAGAATGCAACTAAATCCAAATAGAGCTCGACTAAGTCCCCGTATACTAACAATACATGAACAGAAACGTGCGTGTGTGCAATGCTCATCAGAAATACTCCCAAAACTAGGTCAAAAATCATACATATCCTTTGCCAAGACAATCACAGGTTTATAAATAGAATAGACTGTAGACACTTCATAACCTGGAAACACCTCCATCCTTATCCAAGGTAGACAGAAATTCATGCTTTATTACTAACTACTACGACACTATATACAATATGCATGCTTATTTAACCATGCAATGAATGAGACCCCAAAAGGCTTATACAATAATACCCATGTAGCGAGTGTTAGGTCAGCAATCCCAAACCACAAAGGGCTTTAGGTTACTAGGACTAAGTCCCCTCAGACTTAATTACTCGAGTATTAAAGAGCTCACTCTGGTTAATTTTGCATTTAAACAATTAAACAATTGACTCTTTTTTTTTCTTCTTTTTTTTTTTCTTTTTTTTTTCTTCTTTTTTTTTTCTTTTGCGATCTGGAATGAGCCTTTCTCATTTCCAACCCAAGACTACTCATAAAATATGAGCCGGCTACTAGCCATTTGACACCTAGCCATTAACACTAAACAACTAGCATGAAATCCCTGTTTTCCCCCAAACTTAGACTTTAGTGCTACCACGCCATCAAGGGAATAACGAAAATTCTAAATATAATCAAGTGATTAAATCTCAAAACATCCAAACAAGCATGACCTCAACCTAGCCCAAAAGTACCCAATGAGTCTGTGTAATTAGTTTTGTTTCCGAAACACATAAGTCAATTTCATAAAAACTATAAATCAACCCTCTATTCATCATTACCACACTCAATTAGACATCTACCTATCAATCAGAATCAGCTCGTTCTAAGGGATCATGAAAAATGCATGCCATGAAAATGCAACTAAAATGAACTCACATGGTATACAGAAATAAAAATAGAATGTCCTATATGAAACAAATGTAGATAACACGAACATATATGCATGAATTACTACTACTAATATGCAAAACATGAAATCCTACATGAACACAATGACTAACAATCACATATATATACACTACTTATCCCTCAAACCACCCCCAAACTTAAAATATTCAATGTCCTCATTGAATGGAAGTAAATACGAGGGAAAGTAGAAAACATACCTGTATACAACAATGCTTGGGTTGCCTCCCAAGAAGCGCTCCTTTAACGTCAATAGCTTGACGCCGATTATACCTGGAAACTTCAATGAGGAGAAAAAGCAAACAGATGCACATATCTACGAATTTCTAATATAAGCATATTGTGCAAATAAACCTTAGATTCATTGAAAGGTACGAAAACTTTCAAGAACCTATCATGCTCAAGAGACTTGGAAACATCAAAATAGCTAGAAAAGTCGTCAGAATAATCATTATAAGTACGACTCATATACTCCTCCCAAATCAGATCCTTATACTCTACAGCAAGATTTTCAACTTCCTCAATCTTAACTTCCTTCTCTTTTATAATTGGACACTCATCAATTTTAATCTCGTCTACCAATGTATTAAGCTCAAAATTTTCTAGAATTGGTAGAATTTCAATCGCATCCAAATTATCATTAATGCGCATGGGACAATTATCAACTACACAAGTAGACTCATCAGACACAACATTATCATCAATTGCTAAACAAGAATCATGGCATAGAGGAAAATTGACACAAGGAGGAGTTCGATAACAGCCGTCATACCACACTGCTCGAACTTCCCAAATAAAATTATTTAGTTTAGCATTCTCCTCGTACCAAGCTATTGAATCACATGGAATATCATTATCACTAGCAATCTCTAAAGTTGGTTCATCAAAAACTCCCAAAGAAAGTAAGGGAAGATTAGACTGAGTTCCTTGAATCATTTTATTGAGCGCAATCTCCCAATCAGCAAGTAAAGAAGGATTAGACTGAGTTAAACTCGTATCAACATCATTACACATATATGGATAAACATCATCATGATATTGATTTTCAAACGAATATGAATAATCATTGCTAGGGGCATATGGAGCATAAAATGAGTTCTCAGAATAGAACGAATTCACCTGATATGCATTACAATCCTCATAGGAATTGAATTGTGGGTAAGGATTGAAGTCTTGATATTGTTCCTGACTGTTGTAGAAATTCTGAGCATTGTTCCAACGAAAGTTGTACTCCATCAAGTCTCTCTCCTCAAAACCTGTTTAAGTTGTCTACCTCAAAGAACCTGTAGACACACCAAAGAAAGAAATACAAAAAGAAAGAAAAGAAAAATATATACAAAGATAAAATCCAAACTACAAGAAACAATTAACTCAAAATCAATATTGCTGCCTTCCCCGGCAGCGGCGCCAATTTGTTAGTAGTATTTTTGTGTGTTCGTTCTCAGGGAAGGACTGATATCAATTCTAATTCTGAGTCTTTTATCTCAAGCAGTTCAGAAGTGTGGAAGAATAGATTGGTGATTATGATTATTAACTAAATTAAACTAATAAACAAATAAAAACTATATAATAACGATGAGAGAAAATAATCCAAGATTTGGGGTTCTCCCGCCTGTCACGCGGGTGACCCGGGTTCGATCCCCGGCAGCGGCGCCAATTTGTTAGTAGTATTTTTGTGTGTTCGTTCTCAGGGAAGGACTGATATCAATTCTAATTCTGAGTCTTTTATCTCAAGCAGTTCAGAAGTGTGGAAGAATAGATTGGTGATTATGATTATTAACTAAATTAAACTAATAAACAAATAAAAACTATATAATAACGATGAGAGAAAATAATCCAAGATTTGGGGTTCTTCAATTGACTACCAAGAATGTCTAATTTGTGTCTCTTGTTCGTTAAAAACAATCCTTCTAAAGTTTATAAATTCCTCTCCCAAGGTAATTCATAATGCCTACAATCATCCCCTAATCGCCACTCCCATGGTCAATCAAAGTATAATCATAAACTATTAAAACCAAGGATTAACAGTTTCACAATTCTTTTATTAATCTCCCGATTCAATAATTAAATTGTGTCTATCATGTCATGTACTAGAATTACAACTCTTCTCCCAATTCGTTATAATCCCTACAGATTCAATCAAAAGTTAGCTACTCTTCTAATTGAATTAAGCCCTCAATGACAGATTAACAATAACAAGAGAAATCAAACAAACTCGACAAATCAACGAATACTACCCAACTCTTGGATAAAGGGAATTAACTACTCATAATTGAACAAAACAAGTATATATATAAAAACCACAAATCATGAGTTTAGAATTTAAGAACAAAGAATACAAATCTTGAAGTGTCTTGAACTCCGGACGAATCCCTTCGCTCCTTCCTTCAATCTTCTTCTCCAATTGATTCTCTCCCTTTTCTCTCCAATCTCAAAATAGTTCTAGATCTAAAGTATGAATAGTACTGAAAATAGGTTATGAATTACATCCTAAAATAATACCCTAGATGTGTTTATATAGGGCTCTAGACATCTTGCCCAGCAAGAAAATACCAAAACAGAATTATAATAGAATTTCTGCAAAATACGTTTCCTAAACTGATTCTATTTTTTAAGAAAAATTCGTAGCTGACTTTTCTTCAGTATTTCTGGAACGTTCCAATCATAATTGGACCTCTGGACCACCTTAGAATGATAGAAAATCTTGTTATCTTCGCGTGGACTGCTTACGGGCCTCAAACGGACTTCTAGAACTCAAGATATGGCCAAAACAAAATCCGAAATTCTGGCTGAATTTTCACCCGCGCACCGCAGCGCCTGAGGCGCCGTTTTGGCGCCTGATGCACTAGCTCAATCTGCATAAACAGCTCTGGGGCGCCAATTAGACTCCCGGCTTGGTCCCATTCTGCGAAAATTGATTTTTCTTCGATTTTTAAGCTTTTTCTTCCGTTCCTTTTGCATGAGCTTCCGTCTTTCATCCTTAATGACTTGTATACTTCTTAGGAGTTGACATTAGCCACCATTCTTCATTCCATATCATCAATCAACTCCACAAAACGCTCCAAAAACGACGAAAACTACACCTTTAATCGATATTTCTTCAACCCTGCACAATTACACAAAACACATCAAAACTACGCAAACTTGAGTCCAAAACCATCAATTTAAGCCGAACTGAGGCATTCCAAGTGGATATAAAATCCACTTATCATCAATTTTCGAATTTACATGTCATAATAACAAAGGTAGTTGGAAAGATTACCAGTTAATAGCATTGGCACAGTACCGATACAAGAGGTAGCAAGGATGAAGGGCATTCTAGAAATCAATCAAATAATTTATTTAAATGGCGGAATCCCACATGTCATGTGACATTTTAATTGGTTATGTATTTTAATTAAATGTATTGAACCACTTTATATTAAAATTTAAATAAAAATATGTAGACAATCAGTTACAACCAATCATGATGTCACGTTCACCATGTTATTTGTAAATAATCTTGGGACTCAATTTGATACTCTAGCATTATAGACATTATTTTGTTTTCAAGCAAGTTTATGTTCTTTATGGATTTGTTCAACTTAAAGTTCATGGGGTAGACATGCTACGTAACAGAAGGTCTTATGGAATAACATACTTTTTATCGGATGTCTCCGAAGGGACTATGGAATAGCATACTTAAAAGCTCAGACCCACGGCATAAGCCTCGCGCTCTGGGTCAGGCAACATTGCTCTTATTTATGCTCTAAATATCTTCTTTACTCGCGTTCAATTTCACTTCATATATGATCTCATATTTAGCACTTTCACTTGAGCTCCACATTAAAATATAAAAGCACTAACTTTTCCCTTTTTCAGTTTAGTTGGCTTTTTGAGAGAGAATAGGTAGTGGAAAATGTGATTGTTATAATTTGTAATCATACATTATTTGAAGATAAAAGTGAATAAGTGAGCTTCTTGCGGAGACCTGTGTTTTTGGTAAACAGTATTATCCTTCATTTTTTTAATCTTCTTTATTTCTTTAATGCCCCTTTTTGTCATTACACGGCATTTGGAGCGACCCAATTTAGATTGAAACAAAAAATTCTATTATGATATTGTACTTATTTTCAGTAATGCTGTAGTATTACGATTGCACCTCCAGCCTTTCTCTTCTCCTCCAGCTACATAATTTTAAATATTGAAAACAAAATACAATATAAGAAGAAGAAGTTTGCATTTATAAATATAGATTACAAGCAGAGAGAGATGTTTAGTTACAGATAGACTACATAGCCACAACATAAGTGATAAAAAGAAAGATGTTAGTTACAGATAGATTACATAGCAGCAACATAAGCGATAAAAAGAAAGATGGTCTACATGATGATCAAGCTAATAAAGTATTGAAGTAATTAACAAGCCTGAACCACAGAAGCAACTTCCATTTTATAGGTATTGTTTATCATAACGTGGGTAATGCGTTTATGGATTCCAATTAATTTTATTTCTGGTCACCCCTCTAAGTTGATCACAAAAAAATTAACAACCCATCAAAATAAGTAGTTTAAAAATATATTCAAATTATTATATTCGTTTCAATAAGAACATACTTTTAATATAATAAAGTCAATAAAATAAAAATTCAACAATTTCAGAAAGCGAGAGCCATGGTGAAAGACCTTAATTTGAATATAAACTATAAATCTACTAGAATATTTATCTGATATTTTGACTTGCTTACTTAATTGTATAATTTATTATTTTTAATAAAATAATCTATATTAATAATATATATACACTGTATTTTCATACATGAATTTACTAATACAGTTTAATGGGCACGCTGTGGTGAGAATGAGAACAGTGAGAACACACATATTCACTACATTTTAAGCTATTTTAAAGGGCCCCGCTAGGGGTATCTTCACAAAAAAAATCTTATAATTCTACCCTCTATCCATTCATAAAAAAAATTAACAAACAAAAATTAAATTAGAACAGTGAGAACACACATATTCACTACATTTCAAGCTATTTTAAAGGGCCCCGCTAGGGGCATCTTCATAATAAAGTCTTATAATTCTACCCTCTATCCATTCATAAAAAAAATTAACAAAAAAAATTAAAAAATTGCTTGAAATGTGGTCTCATTGTTCTCCAACATTTACATATTATATTAACTATGAGGTCTCATAGTTAATGTAATATGTTCTAGATATTATATGAGGTTTAATGTTTTGGAGTCATTAGGGGTGAAGGGATTATCATTTCCGCATTTGAATAATGAAGACAATTTATTATTGTTTTCCATTAGAGAACAATATTTGTAAAAATATTTTTTACTTTTATTGCAGATTTTGATGGATTAAATAAATTTTCAACATTGTTAAAATAAAATTGTATGCTACTTTTTTATATAAATTTTAGCATATCATTATTTTATTAAATACTTATATAACTATATAGAATATCTTTCTAAGAATTGATTATTTATATAATTGCATACAATATCTTTTTAAGAAATCAATCAAATTTGTTAAATTTTTGGTATTGTCATTTTAAATTAAATAAGATGCCGTGTACGAAGTACGGGCAAAATGCTAGTTAGGATAACCATACCAATTACCAAATCGACAAACTTTCAATATTTAGTTTCAATATAATACTATAGATTGCAAGATTAGTTTTAAATAAAAAAAGGTAACGTGTTTTAATTAGGAAGAAATATTAATGATTGGAAGATATGATACGATTGATGTTTTTAGGTGTTTATAAAAGGTAATATGTTCAACTAAAAGTAAATGTGAAAAGGGTAATCGGCTAATTATCATTAATTATATTATATTATTATTTATTTTAATAATTTGGATAAGAGCAAACATAAGAAAGAGTCCAAGAAGAAGTTATATGCGGATGCAGGAATTTTAATCAAAATATAACTACGTTAATATTAGTAATTAATTTTAATAATATTATTATATATTTTATTTTATTTTAATTATTAGGATAACCAAACCGAAAACCAAACCGACCAAACACGGGTTACTTTTGATAGGTTATAAAATTTATTTAACATTATAATTATGTTTTTATATAATCCTTATTTTTAATAATTTTTTAATTTTAATTTAATATAAATTTATATAATGATATGTATGGTTTAAAATTTATTTTGTAAAATTTTAAATTAAAAATGTCGTTGACGGGTTCGAACTTTGAATTTATAATAAATTAATTTAATCATATAATATATCTTATTATTAGATTTAACGATTCTTATTTATTACTAAAAATAATGATTTGAATATATGGTGAGATATTTTGGGGTGTATATTAGTGATCGCAAGATTAATTTTAAATTAAAAAGTAACTTGTTTTAATTACAAAAATTACTACTAAAAATAATTACGGAAAGATATGATGTGATATTTTGGATATATATTAATTATTGTAATATTAGTTTGAAATTAAATGGTAAAGTGTTTTAATTAAAAGTAAAATCTTTAGAAAAATGGGTAATTGAGTTGTTGGAGGAGAAAAAAGAGTCCAAGTAGAAGTTCAATAAGTTGAAGTTCAATAAGTTCAATGTGGATGAAGGAATTTTAATCGGAATATAATTACGTTAACATTAATAATTAGCTTTTTGAGTTGTTTTTGTAATTTAATTATTTATTTTAATAATTAAGATAATCAAACCGAAAACCAAAACTTTCAAAATTTTCAATGTTTCGGCTTTAATATAATAGTATAGATAGATATAGATAGAGTTTAGCTGTATTAGTAATTGTGTAAATATAAAATACTATTGTGTCTTTAGGACTATAGCCAATAACAGATTAAAATTGATTTATTTTATATTTAAAATTAATTAAAAATTAAATTAACCAAACCGAACATCAACATCAAATGGAACAATCTATTCCTTCAGGTATAGCTACTGCATCAATGGAGCAGGTATTACCTTCTATCTCTCAAACTGTTTCTGGAGCCCAAGTGGCTGATAGGTCAGACCAAGAGGTTGTAGAACCACAGCCTCTATCCCAGGTCTTAGAGCCAAACACTGTGTCTAATCAAATCTCTAAACCTAAAGCCAGAAGCAAGTTGATGACAAAAAGAGCTGATAGAAGAAGTGATGATGTGAGTGATCCTACAGCTCTGCCTCCACCAAAGAAGAGAAGAAACCTACTACTTGAGGCATCTGTTAGCCCATCCATTTCCTCCCAACAGGATTTGGACATTGAAATGGCCGATGAACTGTTACTAATTTCATCCTCTCAACAGGATGCAATTATTGAAATTCGCCAAAGGGCCGTGGCACCTTGTATAGAGTCAAGCACACCTCTATTACTCACGATGGGGGAAAACATTAACTTAGAATCTGATGTTGCTAAGGACACTGAGCAAGGAGTGCACGATAGGATTGTTACTGTGCCTACCATTGTTACGGTAGAAGAGCCTTCACAGGCTTCAGAGGGAAATCTTGACTCTCTGCCAAGCATAATAGAGTCATCATCTCCCCTCCCAGGAGGAACATTCCTGGCTCCCTCAAGGGATTCTTCACTCGCAGATTTATCTGGTGAAAGTGAAAGGCAACTTGGTCATCCTATCACTGAAGAAATTCAGTTATTAAATCCAAATGAATTGATAGAGATGACTGAGGATTGGGAATTGCGAACTCCCATTGCACCACCACTGACCTCTCCAGAAGAGGCTAGGGTGATTTCTTATGCAGGTACAGCTCAAGGAAAGGAGCTAGTGTTGAGTGATGTGAGGACCACCTTAAATATGAGTGAAACACATGCACGAAAGGAGAGTGACATATCCTTGAGTGAACATCAGGTGAGCGCACACACTGACACAAACACTTTGTCTCTAATGGCTCAAATCAAAGAACTGCAAAAGAAATTGATGGAAACTGAGGCTGAAAAACAAGTTTTGAAAGCACAAGTGGATGAACGGTCTTCTTCTTCCACCTCTGTCAACAATCAGCTCATGATCATTCGTGACGATGTCCACAATATAAAGACTACACTCACTCCAGCAATCAATACATTGATACAATCCAACTCCCAGGCATCTACAGAAAGAACAGACATTCTAAATGCTATTGACAGACTCTCTAATAGGGTGGATGAACTTCAAGTGGAAATGCATGAAACTGCTCAATCATATGCTACAACCTTTGCAAATCTTGAAGAGAAGTATGATTACATGTTTGAAGGACTTGATCATCTATACAACATTGTTAAACCTACTCATAATATCACACTAGAACAAAGAGCTTATTTTGGAGACTATGATGATGATAATAAAGGGAATAATGATGCAAATAGGGAGCTTGATAGTCAACGGAAGTCTGTAGAGGATTCCTCAACTAAGGGGGAGAAGTCTGGAGATGGAGGAGCAGGTAAGTCTGGAGAAGCAGGAGGAGGTAGTAAGTCAGGAGGAGATCAAGGGAGGCATAAGGAGAAGTCTACCAAGGGAAAAGAAAAAGCTGCTCAAGCTGGTCATGATCAGGATGCATTTGAGTTTGATTTTGATCTCAGGAATAGTAAGTTTGAAGTACATCAATTAAATGATATCGAAGAAGATCTTTCAAACTGGCAAGATGATCCTGTGTTTGAGAAGGAACTGCAAGAGGAGAAAGCTGATCGTCTGATGAGACAAGCTAAGCTTGAGAAGACCAGACAGGTAGTGAATGAAAGATTGAAGCTGAAGCAAGCTGAAGATGCAGAGAAACAAAAGCTACATGCAATCAGTGTACAGGAAAGGAAAAGGGATATTCAGTTGAAGATTGGTCCAAAGTGGGATAGAGCAAGAGAGATTTTTGATTCTATTCAGAACACTGCTAATGATGATGAACGTTTACTCCAACTACTTCAACAGTTTCAAGAGACCAATCCAAATTACTTGCAATATATGGATGCACTGATGCTGGAAATTTCAAGGATAGTTGCTGGATTTGATAGATGTGCAGATCAACTGATAATTCAGATTGACTCTCGTACAATGGGTTCTCTCTATGTGTCACTTCAAATCTTTCAACAGAGAAGCTTGATGGAACTGTGGATTATGTCTACAAAGGTAAAAAGGTTTTCTGAACTGAATATTTTACTTCATGAAAGACTTTTGGAGTTTGCTCAAAGGAATAGTCCACAAGTTATTCAAACTCCACATCATGTTAAGTTTCTCAAGGGTAATACACTACACTCTTGTTTCCTTGATTCTAAGTCAATGAAGTTATACACTGCATCTCATCTGGTATGGTTAGAACATATGCTGAGGACTACAGGATTCGAAGATAAAGAAAGTATCTTTGTTGCTGACATTATTCGATCATATGCTTTAACGGGATTTGAAAAGAAATATTACATTCTTCGGAATCGGCTTTGGGGTAACCTTGGAATCTTGCCTAAGAAACCTAAAGGTCTTATGTCAGATTATGAACGTGTACTTGACAAGGATTTGATCAAAACCTTGGATGATCAAGAACGATTTGACACAGAGAATATCAGAAGATTCCTAGAGCAAGAAGATGAAGTTGAACCTGGAGAGATAAGGGATGAAGAAACTTCAAAGTGAAGATCAGCTCTACATGTAATATCTTTAGAGCTTAGATAGGTCAAGATAGAAAAATGTATTATATGATCAGTCTAGAGGATCATTTATCTTGTATTTATCTTTTATGTTTGAATCTGGAAAATGTTAAATATAAACCAGAACTTTTCGTTTATTTACTTTATGTTTAAAGTTTTATCTTTTACTAAGATAAGTTGAGTTAGTTGAGTAATCCTCTAGGAATTTGCTTGTTATCGTCTAACAAACAAATAGGGGGAGATTGAAAGGCATATGACATAGCCTATTTGTAGTTCGAGGACTCAACTCAACTTAAGCTTAGTTTGTAATAAGTAAATAACTTTAACTGTCACAGGAATCTCAGGAGGTACTATCTGTCAGAAGAAAAACCCTAAAGTCAATCTATAGTTTTGATGTTTTACACTGGAAGAAGTTCAGATTGCTGATCAAGCCTCAGTATAGCATCAAAGAAGTGGATTTATTTCTAAGACAGAGATTTCTAGAGTGACAGGTTCAGACAGTATACAGTGAAGTACAAGAAGGAGAAAGAGATGAGAAGAAAAATGAATCACATTATTAATGTGAAAATTAAAGGACAGTCATTGAGGTTAGTCGTTCATGAACCAGACAGTACATGGAACGTCAACAAAATATTCAGTGGTATTCTTTTATTACTTTCAGTGATTCAGAAAAGAATTAAGACAATCCAAGGATATATAATTATTCTTGTTTAATTAATTTAAATCAAGTAGTCAATTTAATTAATTAATTAATTCATCTTGAATTAATTCTTTAATTAAATTAATTATTAGATTAATTAAATCAGATTAATTATTTAAGTAAGAATAAATTAAAATGATTATTTATTAATCAATTTTAATTAATTCTGAAAAATGAACTAGCAAGACAATCCCTGATTGTCTTGCCGATTATCTTGAAGGTTAAATTCAGAACAGCAAGACAATAGGAGATTGTCTTGCCGATTGTATTGGTGAAGAAATCAATAAAGCAAGACAATTCCTGATTGTCTTGCCGATTGTCTTGATAATGATAATGTCTGAATAGCTTTTAAAAAGTAGAATAAAAATCTAATTTGATTGTCTTGACGATTGTCTTGGCAGTTCAATTTGATTGTCTTGATAATGATCAAAAAGAAAAAGCTTCAGACAGAATGATAAATTTGATAAAGCAAGACAAAGATATCTGAATTTGATTGTCTTGACGATTGTCTTGGAAGAACCTGATTGTCTTGACGATTGTATTGCCTATTGTCTTGGCAGTACAAAACTGGTTGTCTTGGAAGAAGAAATTGTATTGAAGATTGTCTTGATAGTTATAACTGAAGATAAAGATGCAGAGATTTATATATATCAAGACATCTCGACAGAAGCAATCAGCAAGAAAAAGAACACAGAAAATATTACATTTCAAGAACTGAATTCTCTCTTCTCTCTCATCAAGAACACAAGAAGCAGAAAATTATTTAGAAAATCAAGTTCATCTTATTTTTAATATCTGATCCGATAGAACGGATTTCATTGATACTCTTGTACTATTAGCGAGTTTTTACTCCTAATCTATATCTTGATTTTTATTAACAAATCTAGAAAAATTCATGTTGAATTTTCTAATTTGTTTTTATTAACTAGATATAAATTCTGTACTGTATTTGTAACAAACCCCTCAAGTTAATATAATTTTATATTCAACTTGAATTTTGTTTCATTTAATTCCGCTCAAATTTGTCAAAATATAAATTAAATTATCCGGACAAATTTCGATAAAACAGTACTGTTTGTATTCAACCCCCCTTCTACAAACAGATTGGACCTAACACATTATGAATTCAGATGATATGAGTTGGACTTGCTAAGGCAACAATGACCGGTAAGGGTTATTAAAAAGAGTTCTGGAAAGAACATAGATAGAATTATTAGAGTATTGATCAATGACATTTTGATATACCCTGTACCCAGAAAATACAGGAGGAATGATGAGGATGACCTATGAAACCTTACAAGGAAAAAAAAGTATTATTCCGAACTTCAAAATGGAAGTTTGGTAAGGAATGTATGACATAGTAACAATAATGCCAGATGAGGCATGTATGAAACCCTGAGGAAGTATGGATTGAACCTAT
Organism: Saposhnikovia divaricata; assembly: GCA_036435485.1. Taxonomy (NCBI): domain Eukaryota; kingdom Viridiplantae; phylum Streptophyta; class Magnoliopsida; order Apiales; family Apiaceae; genus Saposhnikovia; species Saposhnikovia divaricata. The sequence continues at coordinate 216,205,886 of CM071599.1, forward strand.
AAAGGCTGAGATTATCTTAAGATAAGGAAAGAACTAAGAAAAGAAGTATCCTAAGTAGGATTGGGAATAAAGGTGATAAAGTTCCCACGGGTAGGTGGAAGCAATGACTTATGGAAAAAGACTGATAAATATATTTTTCTCCATCAGCAGAGCTTAAGGGAGAATGCTTTCACCCAAAAGTGATGGGAATGAGGTAGAAAAGTTTGAATTGGAATATATCCAGAGAACAAGGATTACCAGAAATTATTATTATCAGGAAAGGCCAATGAGGTGTCCGACAGTCTAAGTATAAAGGAATAATTACAAATGTTCATACCGAAGAAACAAAATGATATTTGGAATGACCTTGAAGGTCATATCGGAGTGGAGGAAGTTACATTCTTTTTGATGATTGTGCAAGAATCGAAGGTATCGATTCGTGTTGGAGTCTTAAGCATATTACGTACCTTAGAAGGTCCCGTTTTGAGGCAAACCAGGACCATGATACAAAATTGACGAAGTAAACCGTTAAGTTTCCAGTCTTTTATGGAAGCTGCATGAGTGATAGTTTCATCAACCTGACATAGCTGCGATGCTTGAAACTCTTCTACAATTTTATCTACTTCATGTAATATCTACATCAAGTTCAGGAAGTGTTCCTTATGGATAAGGAATAGTGATTTCCAGAGAACCTACCCAGGGTACCACTCGATCGAGAGATTTGATTCCTTTCGAATTAGGGAGAAATTGATATTATAATAATGATGGATTAGTTGATACCCAATGGAGCCAAATTGATTATGAGGGAAATAATTTAAGGATAAAGACGGAGTCAGAGATTTTGGAATCTAGTTCAGACTAAGAGATTATGACGCCAGAGATATGAGGCTTGATTAGCTCATATGGTTTACCCCGAGGAAAGAGACACCAAGTATAATTATAATGATTTTGGGAGGGTGTACAAGGTTTTAATAAGCTACCAGATATCGATTTGGATGACATAATAATGAATATCGAGTGTTCAGAGCCTAGTGCTGCATCTCCCGTTAGCCCAGTAGGAATAAAAGAATTATCAACTCAGATGCGAGGATTGTTGATTAAGAGTGCGATGAGACTCAGTGCGCCACCGTGAGGAACCGGTGTGTTGTAAGAAAGAAATATGTTAGCACAAGATTGTGCATTGAACCTCAAGAGTTGAATGAGTCAACATTGAGTATAGGTACTGTTGTAGAAGATTGTCTGAGCAGCACAGGGACGCTGTGTATTTTCCAAACTTATTAGGAAATGGGACATCACCGGTTGGAAGTTAAAAATCGAGGATATACCTAAGATTGTGAATCGCACTAGGTATAGACACTATAAAATTGTAAGTGATGTCATTTTGGGTTGACTATTGCACCCACAACTTTTTGGAATTTAATGAATTGGCTGTGAGTTATCTGAGATAGTTTTCGCCCTAAGTATATCGAAACATCGTATATATGAAGGAAAGGTGCGAAATCAAAAAGGATCAAACATGATCGACTTTCAGACCTATCAGATCTGAAAATATGTGTGCTTGTGTGTATATGAAGATTATGATTTGTGATAAAAGGATTAAGAATCCTCGAACCAGACAACATTCCCTGTGAACAAATTCGCCAAGAGATTCGCCTTTCTTTCAGAAAGGAGAAGAGATGAGATAATAGAGAATGACTGAATGAACACAGGAGGTAGATTGGCATTCTGTGAGATGATTAAAGAAGAGGTTGGAACACCGGGGGTGAAAGTAGTTAACAATGAGATAGCGAGGCCAAAATAGTGATGGCCGACGAGCTCGTTGCTAGACATCAAGAGTTACTCGAATCGGTTGTTAGAATACTCGAACTAGTTTCAATACGGAGTACCCCATCGACAATAGAGTTGACATTTATACAATGGAATTGGGAAATATCTAGAATTAATAGAGGATTCTGACAAGCAAGTTTTTGTTAATGTATTTCTATGCAAACAAGATAGAGAATATGAGGTTCGAGATTTGTAATAAGAAAAGGTATCCTCGTGGAAGGAATTAACAAGATTAGAATGAAAGGAAGTTTAGCCCAAGATTCATTGGGCCATCTGAGAGTTTAAACGCGTCAGGAAGGTGGCCTATGAGCTAGCCTCACCCAAACTGGTAAAATGGTCATAACATGGTTCATGCGTATGTGCCTCATCAGTATACTATAGATGCCCGACATATGACAGAGTACGAGCAGATAGATATACATAATCGAATCTGAACTACGAAGGACAACCTGGGGAAATTATGAATAGAAAAGAGCAAGCGCTAAGAGATAAGGTTGTCAAGCTAGTGAGAGATTTGAAGAAAATCAAGAAGTGGAATAATCCACCTGAGAAATAGAAAGTGCAATGGGATAGAAGTAACCCCAGTTATTCCTAAACTGATTCCGAGGACGGAATCCTTTTAAGGAGGGGAGACTGTAATAACCCGAATTTTTGGGTAGAATTAAAACTTTTCTTATTGTGGTTAAAGAGCACTAATGAATGGTGGTTTCAAAGAACAATGATTGTAATGAATGGATATTACTTTGGACAATGATCCTGATGCATTGGTATATTGTCAGAATAGAGTAATTCAATGGTTGAGGACCTAGATAAGAATAATCTACCATCCAGGAAAGAGCTAATGGATCCTTGAAGGGAAATGAGTACGTGCATAGTGTTTCCCGTACGTGCATAGTGTTTCCCGTACGTGCATAGTATTTTGGTGGATGAATAGTGATTTTGTAAGTTGGAAAACTTTTCACGCCACCCTATGTACGGGACGTGATATGGATGTTTCGAAGTCATATTAGTAATACGCGGAGGAAATAAGTGAATGCAGAGACGATCGGAATTCAAAAATTCCAAATTCTTTTTCGGTATAATATTTGACCGGACAGTGGATTATATATTATTATAATCCAAGAACTGAGATATTAACTTTGAGGATTTCATATTTTGGGATGTTATTATATTTGATTTTAAGAATGAAGGTAGGAAACCACTGAGGCAGTGAAACAAGCGTTCTAGAAACCGCTAAAACGTTATAACGAGATTAATCAATAAAGCGAACGAATTCTAGATTACGGATTAAGTTCGTATCGAGATTAAATATCCTACATGGTCATCACGAGGATTATATTAAGGATTGGGGAAGGTATTATGAATATCGAGAAATTTCCCGGTAAACCCTAGAGGTGAAACTACTTGGTTATTCTTCGAACGATCAGCGAAATTGAGCGATAACCGAACAAAGAAACGAACGAACAAGATAGGATGCATCCACCAAAGATAGTGGAAGATGACATCACACCTTTATAGAAATATCTAAGCACCTAGTTGGAGTTTACCCAGGGACTTAAGTGCTAAAAGGCAAGAGATGAGTACGTAAGTGTAAATGTGAGGTTAAGATATTTTAAAAAGGACCAATCAAAGCATGACAACACAACTTGAAGTGATGCATCCAAAGACATTAGATATATATTACAAGATGTTAGCATTATTGGCCATAAAGCAAGCAAGAACAAGAGAAAACAAAGTAAAAACACCAAACACTCCAAAACTGCCCAGCAGGAACAAAGATCAAAGAAAAATTCATATCTCCATTTCTATCCATGATAAAATCACCAAATTTTAACAGTAGCTTCTCCACTCCATGGTCAAGATTCGTTCCAAATTTCATGGAAATCCAAGTAGTATAGCCTAGTCAAATCCATGCTTAAAGTTGGAGGACCAAAACTGTCCAGGTTCTGATCAGTAGAAAGATGGGGCTCAAAACCCTAGCTCCCATGGTTGGATTCTTGTGTTCTATAGCTCAAAAGAAAGCCCTTGAATAGTAGAAGGTGTGGTAAAAATTTTAGAACCAAACTCTTAGTTTTTAATTTTATATGATTTTTACAAGATTGACGATGAATAGTGGATCTTAGAAACTAACTTTGTTTTCATGATTTCTTTGGATGATCTAAGGTTTGATTAAGCTAGACAAGGACCATACCAAGCTTATTAAGGTTATATCATACTCCAAGGAAGGTAGATCTCTTGAAACCCTAGCATTTGATTTGAGATTTATGAATGTTTTTGATGGATTTAGCTTGGTATGATTATAGTGATAATTATAAGCATGATTATGTAATTAGTTACATGATTTAAGATGCATGATGATTTTGATGCTAAGATCAGTAGCTTCTGGACTTGTGAGATGATTATTATGTGTATAAGTTGTATTGATGCCCGGTGTGGCTTGGGTTGTTGATTGTGATTTTTGGAACGTTCGTATTATAGCCGTTATAATACCGAAATTTCGTTAATCATTGAAAACCGTGCATCACAGTAGGTCTAATGGCCGAAACTGGTCAAGTATCTAACATGCCCTTGTAGATCTTGAGTCGTAGATCATTTTGGAAAAAGAATCGAATCAAACAGACTTACGATTTAGGATTTATGACCGATTTACTAAAAGTAGTTCGAATCCGTAAACGAAAGTTCGTAACTGAAATTGAACCCTCGTAAAATATGTAAAGTCATGACGAATCTTGGTAAATAAATACTAGAGGTAAAAAGGAAGGTGTGAAAGAAAACCGTATGTCAAAAGGATCGTTTTTCGATTTATTAAAAACATTCGAGTCGAGGTTAAACGCGAACGAACCCCTAAAAGACGACTCTATTATAACTTCGGTAAAACACTTAGAAAACGGGCGATAAAACTCGGAGTATAATATTGGTTCGTAATGATCGACTTTAGAACTTGTATGACTTAAGTATGTCCCAAGTGTAAGTACAATGACATGTCGTATTAACGAACGAATGTCGGGTCGGATCAATGATAAAAGGAATCCACAAAAAGGGGTATAACGAGATAACTCGAGAACGTGTTTTGATTTAAGTATAACTTAACTTTTAAGATGTTAAGTGATTAATCCCGAATGCCTTGGCTATTTATAGATCACCAAGCTGACCCGGGACCCGCTACCACTACCCCTTACCGTACTCGACTACCAGGCAAGTTTCAATTCCCTTCTTTTAGGTTGTTGTTGTGATTGAATATATATATATATATATATATATATATATATATATATATATATATGTTTTCTGTTATACATATGCCATAGCATGCATGCCTACTTTCAAGTTATATAGTTATGCTTGTTCCCTGATTGTTTATTGGCTTATAAATTAGATAGCTAACGTATCAATTATAAGCCGGTTATTGTAAGATCCTCATAGAAGGGCGTATCCATCTTATTCATCAAATATAGACCGGGAGTCAATATTTCTTGACATATCGAGATTACCTCGAAAGAAAATATCTAAGTAAATATTTTCCATTATTCGGGCGACGAATATTATTTGAATATTCGTTCGAGATTATTTATTTAACGATCCCTACTTCAAATAATTATTTGAACGTAACTATTCGACGAACAATATTTTTTAATATTCATTCAGAGTCGAATTATTTATCGATTATTATTTCGAATATTCTTCTAAAGGTTGGACTACTAAATGAATATTATTTGGATATTCATTTAGAATATTATTCATTAAATGAATATTACTTTTGAATATTCATTTAAGATAGTAATTACCTGATGAATATTATTTTAATGTTCATCTGAAGCTTGATTTATTTATCGAGTCTTATCTCGAATATTCCTTTAAAGCTTGGATTACTAAATGAATATTACTTGATATTCATTTAGAATATTATTCATTAAATGAATATTAATTTTTCAATATTCATTTAAATTCCTAATTAATTATTAATATTATTTTGAATATTCATTTGAATATTTAATTATGCAATAAATATTCTCTCGATATTTCTTCAAGGATTATTTGAGAAGTACTCTGATTAAAGATATTCTTTCATATTCCTAAATATTCTGTAAAATATTTTAATTCAATAAATATTCTCTGAATATTTATTCCATACTTAGAATAACCTCGATAAGGTTTATCTTCTTCGATTATTACGGAAAATATTTTGGAGTCATATTATTATTAATCATATATCAAGAAAGGTTCTTAGACATCATTCTTCTTTGAGTCTATCTCCCTAATAATAAGGGAACCTTACTTGGAAAATGTTAATTATCTTGTCGACTTCCCGATCATAAAGTATTCTCTTCACTCGCAACTCGGGTGCTATTGACTTATTAAGTCGTTGTTTACCTTCTCATCTTTCGAGGGGTAAGATTGTTGGAACAAGTTGATATTTGTTACCAAGCAATAGCTTGGAAGTGATTGGTGAATTTTCCTTTTCAACTAGATACGACTACTTTGTAGAGTCTTATCAACAAGTATTATGCTTGGGGAAAGGGGGACGAACGTTACATTCAGAATCATGAATTCTATTTGAACTAGGAGTCGTGTAAGAGGCCGAGTAGCGCTGGTCCATCCCCTTTGGCCCAACCGTTGGCCGGGGAGAGCTAGTAAGGCGGTAGACAAGTAAAGCCGTCAGTTCTTCCTTCTACCGGTAGTAAATCTAATTTGAGCTGTACGATCTCGACTGATCATCAAGATTGGAACAGCGGGCGCGGTGAATACTCCATCATTGGTTCATCATCCAAACTTATTTATTTCCTGCAACATGATTACTGTTGGCAGAGCTGGAAAAGTGTTCATAACTGGAATTGCAATCTTTTCATGCAAGTTCCTCTTTTTAATGACAATGAGAATATCTCGCTTACTTTTGATGTAGCAGATATTTCTACAAACAAATACTTTAAGTTACCTTGTAACTTCATCGTTCATATTATACTGGCATCATTTCCGTAAATGCATGGCATATGGTTTGAAAGATACTTTTGAACTGTTATATAATATCGTTCAGTTATATATTATTGTTGGTGGGCTATTGCTCACCCTTGCTTTATTATTATATCACAACAACAGCTAGACCAGATGACTCGCACAAGGCGCACTCGACGCAGGCGAGGACGATGAGACTACCAGAGCTGAAGAAGAAGCTATTGGTAGGGTAGATTTATTCTTTCAGTACCAAGTATATGGTCTAGTATGACTTATGTAAATGGATGGCAAAGAGTATGTATTTATATTGAAATTCTTTTGGATTGTAAGAACTCATAATGTGATTAATAAAAATTTGATTGTTACTCTGATTTCATCTCTGGAACTATAACGGGTGTGTTTTACATTGTTGTGTTGGGTCATAGAGATGTAATTTATTTTATGTTAAGGAAAGTTCAAGTGTTGTGGACAGAATTGGAAACCGTAACGACCGGATCCCGGACCCCGGATCTGGGGGTGTTACAGATAGTACAAGAGACAAAGAGCTAAAGAAGTGGATCTGAACAGAGTTCTAAGAAGTCAAATCCGTAACAGTTTGGATGTTTACTCAAATAGGATAGACACATTAAAAAGCAAATTTGTTTGCTACCTTATTTGTTGTAAGCAAGTTGTTCACGTGATATAAGTGAACAACCTTACTTCTTTAGCAAGTATCAAACAGAGTGATCTATAGTTTTTACAAGTAATATCTCTCTGAGAAAGAAGCTGAGAATACTAATGTTAACACAATATCACGCAAGTATACGTGGTCACAAGTAATACAATTAAAGTTCGTTCCACAGAGATATGGTTATGGATCTATTTAGTTAATGCACCTATTCAACAATGTATGGCTTTAATTCACTGCTAAAACAATAAACAATATGGTTTTTAATTATCTAAATTAAACTAAGATGCAAATAATTAATCTAAGAATTACTGAACTACAAGATTAAAATTGATTTCTTATATGAGAATAAACATAGGGACTCTAACTTCATTATTTACTTCCCTTAGAGCTGATGCCTTTAATCAATGCATGTGATGGGTTTAATATCTGATCGGACAACACGAAATAAGTACACGCTACGTGTCAGCATACGTATACCAAACTATCCATACATCCACAAAAGAGATATAAGATGAATAGACACCAATTATGCTTAGACCCTATATGTCTATAGAATTTGAAAACATAATGGTTGAAGAACAAGTTATCCAAATTGATCACATAGGGCAATATAAGTATTTTTATCTTACACTACAAATCATGTTGAAAAACAATCATGATCCTATGCTAGCATGGCAAGTTCTAAATCTCAAGATCCACTTTCACTTCACAGGAGATTAACAATTCAATTTAGATGTTCGCGACGCATCTAAAAGCATTAAGATTAACCATACGAGGATATCAAGAATTCACCACACACGTATCTTTAAAGCAATCAAACTACTAAGCTACATAGATAAATCCGTTAGAATCCCATGACAATGATTAGTTCATAATCGAACCACTCGTCACCGTGGGATTAGATGAAAACATGATATTAAACAAGATATGAATGAATGAAGTAATAATATTAATAAAACAAAAAGTTAAGAAAACAAATCTATAATCCAGAATAACACAAAAGATGAAGTAAATCTAGATCCGTTGCTTGTCACGAGCGTTGAATCCTTATCTCATTTTCTCCCTTGCAGATCTATCTAAGCTATGATACAATAATAAAAAAAACTCCCCTAATTACAATGCTAAGATGTGTTTAAATAGGCTCTAGATTTCTTTCCCAGCAAGAAATTACCTTCTATTACAATTAGAATTCGATTAAAGGTACCAAAAACTGCCCAAAATACAATTAGAATTTGAAAAAAGGGCAAAACAGTAATCTTTTAGCCTTGCTTCACAAAGAACACGTGCGCGAATTTTAACTACACACTCCCTGCACCTGCTATCTATCCTAGGTTGTAGAAAATCTATCAAGCTTCGCGTGAGCTGTAAGATCGCTGAAAACGGACTTCTAGAACTCCAGATATGGCCAAAACAGTGAAGACTGCGCAACCTTCCCGGAAAATCCGAATTTTAATCAATTAATCCTCCAAACACGATAGATGCATCCCCCATAATCGACATTCTTGTAAATCTGCACAACTAAGCAAAACACATCAAAACTACAATAAACTTGAGGCCAAGTCAATCAATTTAAGCCGAATTGAAGCGGTCGAAGTGGATATAAAATCCACTTATCACACCCCCAAACAGAAACGTGCGTGTGTGCAATGCTCATCAGAAATACTCCCAAAACTAGGTCAAAAATCATACATGCTCTTCGTCAAGACAATCACAGGTTTATAAATAGAATAGACTATAGACACTTCATAACCTAAGAACACCTCCATCCTTATCCAAGGTAGACAGAAATTCATGCTTTATTACGAACTACTACGACACATATATACAAGCATGCTTATTTAACCGTGCTATGGATGAGATCCCGAAAGGCTTATACAATAATACCCATGTAACGAGCGTTGGGTTAGTGGATCCCAGACTATAAGCCTTAGGTCACTAGGCACAAAGTCCCCTAGAACTTAATTGCTCGAGTATTAAAGAGCTCACCCTGCTTAATTTTGCATATAAACAATTGCAACTTTTGACTCTTTTTTTTCTTTTTTTTTTCTCTGCTTTTTTTTTTCTATGCAATCTGGAATGAGAAATCTCAATTCCAACCCTAGACTACTCATATAAATATGAGCCGGCTACTAGCCATTTGACATCTAGCAATTATTGAAAATTATTTACAATTTAAGCATGAAATCCTTGTTTTTCCCCCAAACTTAGACTTAAGTGTTCTAGGCCATCAAGGGAATAAAGAAAATTCTAAATATAATCAAGTGATTAAATCTCAAAACATCCAAACAAGCATGACCCTAACCTAGCCCAAAAGCACCCAATAAGACTGTGTAAAAGTTTTGTTTCTGAAACACATAAGTCAATTTCATAGAAACTATAAGTCAACCCTCTATTCATCATTACCACACTCAATTAGACACCTACCTACCAATCAGAATTAGCTCGTTCTAAGGGATCATGAAATATGCATGCCATGCAAATGCAACTAATATGAACTCACATGGTATATGAAAAATAAAAATAGAATGTCAACAAACATAAATATTACGAACATACATGCATGATTTACTACTACGAATATGCAAAGCATGAAATCCCACATGAACACATAATACAACAATAACTACTAAACACTACTTATCCCCCAAACCACCCCCAAACTTGAAAGATTCAATGTCCGCATTGAATGGAAGTAAATACGAGGGATAGCAGAAAACATACCTACAAGGCGCTTTACAAATCCTTCCCCATCGCAACTCAACATGCTTGTTCAGCAAAAATCCCCTTTCTCTAGAATACTAGCACCACCTCCCACTCTTAAGAGCTATAAGAATCAATACCCAACTCACAAGAAGCTCCACCAATAATCACCAAGCAATATCACACCAAAAATAGCTCAAATACCAAGAATAATACAAAATCCCCAATTTACAAGAACACAAATTTGTAAATAAAATAAGATTAGAGAAGAGATAAACCATTCACGAATAAAAGAGGTGAACTTGCAATCAATTCCTCTTCAGAATTGAATTTTTAGAGATTTAAAGAAGTAGAAGAGGAATTGGATTTGTATGTATGGGTGTGTATATATATAAGATGATGGATAGGTTTGGTAAAAAATTTAGAGTGTAAGAGAGAATTAAGATGGTATGGAATTGCTCTAGAATAGACATAGGAATTAGGGATTAAAGAAATTTGAGGTAGGATAAAAATTGGGGTTGATTTTATGAGAAAAAGAAAGAATTTCGGGAAAAAGAAAAAAAAAATCTGGAGGGTCATTAACGCATGCGCAGCCTGCGTTACAGGTGCGCAGACTGCGCGGAATACAGAAACGCAGGCGTAGCCTGCGTTACACAGGCGCAGCCTGCGTTACACAGGCGCAGCCTGCCTGAGAAATAGAAACGCAGGTGCAGCCTGCCTGAGAAACAGAAACGCAGGCGCAGCCTGCGTACAGTACACTATTTTTTTTAATACAGCACAATTTTTTTTTCCCCAACACACTTTTTTTCCCTACACTAATGCGTGGACTGCCTCCCATGAAGCGCTTCTTTAACGTCAATAGCTTGACGTTACTTCCTCAACTCATGGCGGTTTCAAAAGAATAACTGAACCGTCCTCAACAGAAAGACCATTCATATGAACGTTGACATCTTGGTTGTTTGCTTTCTACAAATCTCTTTCGACAGACTTCAACCTGATTTTACTACCCAACGGCATAATCTTCTTCTTTTTCTTCTTCACACCTCTAAGGTGCTTTTCCGACTCGAATGGCTGAACAAAACTTTCTTCTTCCTTATCATCAGCTTCCCACCTTCGTAACACATTATCATGCCCCTCTTCAAAAATCACTAGCTCATTATTCAAAAGGACATACCTCAAATGTGGTGGAAGTTTCCCAAGCTTTACACTCGAGAGATCTCGAGAAGAACTGTCAATGGAATCACTGATGTGATGCTTGTGTCCGATTTTTCGCTCACTAACTGATCAAACTTCTTTCTCTGACCCGTATCAACTAATTCCACACTGCAACATTCTTCCTCCTCTGTCGGAAATTTCATGGCCTTGAAGACATTAAAGGTGACATTCTGATATTGCACCCTCATTGTAAGCTCTCCTTTTTGCACAACGATCAAGGTTCTACCAGTAGCTAAGAACGGTCTTCCCAAGATTATGGGAATCCTCCTCGAAATCCAAGATAACAAAATTAGCTGGAAAGATAAGCTTATCAACATTCACCAAAACGTCCTCCACTATGCCCCTTGGATATGTGATAGATCGATCGGCCAACTGCAAAGAGATATTGGTTGGCTTTGGCTCCGGCAGACCAAATTGCTTAAACACAGATAAAGGCATGAGATTGATGCTAGCTCCCAAGTCACACAAGAACTTTCTAAAAGACAACTTTCCAATGGTGCATGGAATAGTAAAGCTACCAGGATCCTTTAGTTTTGGAGGCAATTTCTGTTGCAGCACAGCACTGCACTCTTCCGTTAGAGCAACGGTCACTAATTCCTCGAGCTTCAACTTACGAGAAAGAATCCCCTTTATGAACTTGGCATAGCTCGGCATCTGTTCAAGAGCTTCCGTAAAAGAATGTTAATCTGCAACTTCTTGAACACCTCTAAGAACTTAGCAAACTTCTTATCTATATTCTGCTTCTGGAGTCTTCTAGGATATGGAGGAGGAGGATAGATCTGAGTATTCTTCATAGACTGCTCCGGAGAAGCTCTAACAGGTTCCTTGCTCGTCTCTACTTCACCACCTTGCTGATCAGCCACCAAATCAGATTGAGCAATTTCGGGCACTGCAGATTTTTCAACCTGCTGATTCTGAACATCTTCATCTTCTTCAGCTGCTGATTTAGGGCCTGTTGTAACCTTTCCCGATCTCAAAGTCACTGCATTCACCTGTTCTTTGCCTTCCCTTCTGCCTGGATTAACCTCCGTATCACTAGGAAGAGTTCCTTGTTGCCTACTAAGTAAGGCACTTGCAATCTGTCCCATCTGGTTTTCCAAGACCTTTTGAGAAGCTTGCAGGTTCTTCATCATCATCCTCAAATCATCCATTTCTGATTTTTCATTAGATGATTGCCCCGCATGAGCCTGGGGCTGTTGCTACTGAAATCCAGGAGGTTGATACGGTACCCTTGGAGCATACTGCTGCTGATAACCTTGATTGAATGGCCTTGCTTGCTGTCCCTGAAACTGCTGATAAGGCTGAGGTTGTTGAGCACCTTGGTTGTTGCTTCAGCTGAAGTTAGGATGATTCCTGTTGTTTGGATGATAGGGTGCTGGAACTGGTGCAGCAGGTCTCTGAAAATTACTTACAAACTGTGCTGATTCAGAAGAGATATCACATTGATTCGTCTCATGTGCGCCCGCACATAGCTCACAAATACTAGCAACCTGCTGAACTCCATAATTAGCAAGAGAATCCACCTTTATCGTAAGAGCCTTCAACTGAGCTGCAATAGCTGAAGCTGTGTCAACTTCAAGAACACCTGCTACCTTGCCTTGAGAAAGCCTCTGTGTTGGATTTTGATATTCATTAGCAGCCATCGTCTCAATTAGATCATAAGCCTCCGCATAGCTCTTAGCCCACAGAGCTCCACCTGATGCTGCATCTAGTAAGGGTCTAGACTGTGCTCCCAACCCATTGTAAAAACCGTTAATGACCATCCAATCAGGCATGCCATGATGTGGACACCTACGAAGCATCTCCTTGTAACGTTCCCAAGCCTCACACAAAGACTCGCCAGATTGCTGTTGAAATTGGGTTAACTGGTTCCGTATTGCTGCAGTTTTCGCCATAGGGAGGAATTTAGTAAGAAACTTCTGAGCAAGATCCTCCCATGTAGTAATGGAACCAGCTGGTAGAGAGTGTAACCAGCCCTTAGCCTTATCCCTTAAAGAGAATGGGAAAAGCCTCAACTTGATAGCATCCTCCGACACACCATTAAATTTGAAAGTGTCGCAGATCTCGATAAAGTCTCGGATGTGCATGTTAGGATCCTCTGTCGAAGCACCCCCAAACTGAACTGAATTCTGCACCATCTGAATTGTGCTCGGCTTGATCTCAAAGTTGTTCGCTGCAATAGCTGGCCTGACAATTCTAGATTGTATGGCATTGATCTTTGGCTGAGAATAGTCCTTCAAAGCCTTGACTGCTGCTGGTAAGTCTGCCATCTCTTTTACTGCTGCAAGTTCTTCTTCTGCCAGTTTACGCGTTTGCAAACGTGTTCGCATACACGTTCAAGTACCTGAAAAACCACGAAACAAACAACTAAGAAAGAAATCCGAGTCAGTGAACGCTAACGACCACTGATGACAAGCACATAAACTAAATTAAACACCGATGATCCCCGGAAGCGGCGCCAAAAACTTATTAACACAATATCACGCAAGTATACGTGGTCACAAGTAATACAATTAAAGTTCGTTCCATAGAGATCTGGTTATGGTTCTATTTAGTTAATGCACCTATTCAACAATGTATGGCTTTAATTCACTGCTAAGACAATAAACAATATGGTTTTTAATTATCTAAATTAAACTAAGATGAAAATAAATAATCTAAGAATTACTGAACTACAAGATTAAAATTGATTTCTTATATGAGAATAAACATGGGACTCTATCTTCATTATCTACTTCCCTTAGAGCTGATGCCTTTAATCAATGCATGTGATGGGTTTAATATCTGATCGGACAACACGAAATAAGTACACGCTACCTGTCAGCATACGTATACCAAATTATCCATACATCCACAAAAGAGATAGAAGATGAATAGACACCAATTATGCTTATACCCTATATGTCTATAGAATTTGAAAACATAATGGTTGAAGAACAAGTTATCCAAATTGATCAGATAGGGCAATATAAGTATTTTCATCTTACACTACAAATCATGTTGAAAAACAATCATGATCCTATGCTAGCATGGCAAGTTCTAAATCTCAAGATCCACTTTCACTTCACAAGAGATTAACAATTCAATTTAGATGTTCGCGACGCATCTAAAAGCGTTAAGATTAACCATACGAGGATATCAAGAATTCACCACACACATATCTTTAAAGCAATCAAACTACTAAGCTACATAGATAAATCCGTTAGAATCCCATGACAACGATTAGTTCATAATCGAACCACTCGTCACCATGGGATTAGATGAAAACATGATATTAAACAAAATATGAATGAATGAAGTAATAATATTAATAAAACAAAGAGTTAAGAAAACAAATCTATAATCCAGAATAACACAAAAGATGAAGTAGATCTAGATCCGTTGCTTGTCACGAGCGTTGAATCCTTCTCTCCTTTTCTCCCTTGCAGATCTAAGCTATGATACAATAATAAAAAAACTCCCCTAATTACAATGCTAAGATGTGTTTAAATAGGCTCTAGATTTCTTGCCCAGCAAGAAATTACCTTCTATTACAATTAGAATTCGATTAAGGTACCAAAAACTGCCCAAAATACAATTAGAATTAGAAAAAGGGCAAAACTGTAATCTTTCAGCCTTGCTTCACAAAGAACACGTGCGCAAATTTTAACTACACGCTCCCTGCACCTGCTATCTATCCCAAGTTGTAGAAAATCTCTCAAGCTTCGCGTGAGCTGTAAGATCGCTGAAAACGGACTTCTAGAACTCCAGATTTGGCCAAAACAGTGAAGACTGCGCAACCTTCCCGGAATTAATCAATTAATCCTCCAAACACGATAGAAGCATCCCCATAATCGACATTCTTGTAAATCTGCACAAATAAGCAAAACACATCAAAACTACAATAAACTTGAGGCCAAGTCAATCAATTTAAGCCGAATTGAAGCGATCCAAGTGGATATAAAATCCACTTATCAGCTCACATTTGTATTCACAGATTGTAGCAAATCTTTTTCTAATACAATATTAGATTAAAGTGATATCGTGTTCTTGTGTTTATATTCCGCACTTACATAATTTGTTAAATACAAACAAACACTCTGTTACACAACCAGATTCAAACCCTTAAAACAACCTTCACCTAAAACAATTATCAGAATAAAAGTTTGAGAATCCATTCACCCCCCTCTGTATTCTCTTATGTGTTTAATACTCAACAAAGATGGACTTTGTGATGCTTATCAGCTTGGAAAACAAAGAAGAACCACTTTCAAGAGCAAGACAGAAAATTCAATTATAGAACCATTTCACATGCTGCATCTTGATCTATTTGGTCCAGTAAACATTATGTTTATTAGCAAGAAAAGATATGCTCTGGTTATAGTGGATGATTACACAAGGTTCACATGGGTATTCTTTCTACACAAGAAGGATGAAGCTTCTCAGCAAATCATTGATCTTGTAAAGAATATTCAGAATAGCTCTGAGTACAAAGTCAAAGTACTTAGGAGTGACAATGGTACATAATTCAAGAATTCTACAATGGAGGAGTATTGTGCAGACAATGGAATTACTCAACAGTTTTCTGCACCTGGAACACCTTAGCAAAATGGTGTAGTAGAAGGAAAGAACAGAACTCTCATAGAGGCAACAAGAACCATGCTTGCAGATGCAAAGCTTCCAACCTATTTCTGGGCAGAAGCTATCAATATTGCATGTTTCACTCAAAATTGTACCTTGGTAAATGCTCATAGTAAGACTCCTTATGAGATGATCAAAGGAAAGAAACCAACTGTGAAATATTTTCACATCTTTGGATGTAAGTGCTATGTCCTGAAAGTTCATCCAGAACAATTTAGAAAGTTTGAAGCCAAATCGGATGAAGCAGTCTTTCTAGGATATTCAGCATCAAAGGACTTCAAAGTATACAATCTCAGAACTCACATTGTTATGGAATCAATTCGTGTTGCATTTGATGACAAGAAGTTTGGAATTTTGCAAACTGATGAAAGCCATGACAATTTGGAATTTGAAAATCTTAAGGATTCTGAGATACTCTCCAGTAATGATGAAGGTTCTCCAAAGGAAATCTCTATTGCTTCTCAAAGGAATGCTACTGTTGAGGGGGAGCAATTTAATCAAGGAAAACACAGTACTATTCAGGAGCAGACCAGTCATTCAGAGTCTACTCCATCAGGAATTGATCCTTCAGAGACTAATGAAGGAAGATCATAAACTAGCAGCACTATGGAGTCCATTGATTATACTGATCAAGGGGGAGCTTTTGAAGGCAGAGAAAGTTCATCTACAAGAGATACCACTAACTTAGGGGGAGAGTCTAGCAGGAGTAATCTTCCACTTGTTAGAAAATGGACAAGGGATCATACTGAAGATTTGATTATTGGTGATCCAAATAGTGGTGTTCGAACTAGAAGATCAATTCAAAATGAATGCTTGTATAGTTGCTTTCTCTCAAAGAATGAACCTAAGAAGGTTGAAGAAGCCGTACAGGATCTTGATTGGATAACTGCAATGCAGGAAGAATTAAATGAGTTTGAGAGGAACAAAGTCTGGAAACTGGTACCAAGACCTAAAGAGAGATCTATTGTTGTCTGGAAACCATAGACAACAGCTAACAGCTCCTTCTCCGTAGTGGTGTAATTAAGCTGTGCATCATTGAGGGTTTTACAAGCATAGTAAACCACATGAAATATGTTGCTCTTTCTTTGACTAAGCACAGTTCCCACGGCATAGTCACTTGCATCACACATCAACCCAAAAGGTTCTTCCCAATTAGGTGCAGTAATGACAAGTGCGGTAGTCAACTTCTTCTTCAAAGCTCAAAAGCAACTAAGCAATCTTCATCAAACTTGAAAGGAACATCTTTCTCCAACAGATTACACAAGGGTTTAGAGATTTTCGAGAAGTCTTGAATGAATCACCGATAGAATCCTGCATGACCAAGAAAACTGCGAATTCCTTTAACTGAGATAGGTGGAGGATGATTTTCAATTGTCTCCACTTTAGCATTATCCACTTCAAGCCCCTTACTAGATACCTTGTGCCCAAGAATGATTCCTTCTTGCACCATGAAGTGACACTTCTCCCAATTAAGTACCAATTTGGTCTCTACGCACCTTTTTAAAACCAAGCCAAGATTATGCAAGCACTCATCATACGAAGTACCAAAAATTGAGAAATCATCCATGAAGACCTCCACATTTGTGCCAATCACGTCCGAGAAAATAGCGATCATACACCTTTGAAAAGTGGCAGGAGCACCACATAGTCCGAAAGAAACTCGTCGGAACGCAAAAGTGCCAAAAGGACATGTGAATGTGGTCTTCTCTTGATCTTCCGGAGCAATGCAAATCTGATTATAACCCGAATAACCATCAAGAAGGCAATAGTACTCATGGCCAGCCAACCTGTCTAACATCTGATCAATGAACGACAAAGGGAAGTGATCTTTTCTGGTGTCTTTATTCAACTTTCGATAATCCATGCATACTCTCCACCCTGTGACTGTCCGAGTAGGGATGAGCTCATTTTTCTCATTAACAACAACTATTATGCCTCCTTTCTTTGGCACACACTGCACCGGGCTCACCCAAGAATTGTCTGAGATAGGATAGATGATTCCTGCATCAAGCCACTTTAGAATTTCCTAAATCTGTGTTAGCTAGGCCTAAGCAAGTAGAACAAGATGCTAACCCAGGGCCTGCTAACCAACCCCGTCAAAAAAACACTCTACCAAACACAGAGCCACCTACATCATCCTCTCAACAGGGTGGTGTTATTAAAAAGGAGAAGAAGAAAAAACAGGTTGCTTCTGAACCTCAAATCTTAACTGAAGCAGCCTTGGCTATAGAACTAGGTTTAGAAAGTGAGGCACCTGAGTCACCTTTACACAGACCAAAGAAGAAGAAAGTCAAGCAAACCACCTCTTCAGTCACACAAATGGCTGAAGTTATAAAATCAGGGGCACACAGTTCACTAGATGTATCCTCTCAACAGGATGCATCTATAGAATCAAGCATCCTCCCCAATGCACAATCCTGTAATGAGTCAGCACATGGGAGTGATAAGGCTGGCACAAGATAGAGTGGAGAGCACATCAATATTGAAAATCCCTCTATTTCTCAGGGGGAGTTGCCAAAATCCATTCTAAAAGACAATACTTTTCCAGAATCTCATACTCAAATTTCTTTGGAGCCTCCAACTCAAGCAATTGAGGAGCAAGGCATTGATCTCCAAGAATTTTCCTCTCTTGGTGAGCCAATGGACTCAAGTGACTTATTGCATGACACTTTGCTCACCACCCAGGAACCACATTTAGATGGTGAGGGAATGCTAGCTGGGGAATATCCTAATGACACCATAAAAAATACAGAGGATTCACTAGTTTTCACTAGAGACTCTGTGCCTGTGTCAACTATTGGTGTAACTCATCCCACTTTTGTGGAGACACCAGTAGTAGAATCATTCCATCCGGTTGCAGAAGTTGCATCTGTAACTGAGGAGTCTAGCTTGCTTAGCTCTAGCTCTGACTTTATGTCACAATGGCTGAAGCCTGTGCAACATGACAGTGCTTCAAAATCAGGGTCTGTTCCACCACAATTGACGGTTGAAGCACTTCAAAGCTTAGTTGTGGATCAGATTCCTGAGTTTGTAAAAATAGCTCAACATCTTGTCACCTCCAACATTTCAAATTCTGATTATGAAGCCATTCTGCTATGCCTTATGGAAGATGTGGAGATGCAAAAGGAGAAAATAGCAGATGAGGCTGAGAGAGATGGGAATGTAGATGCCTGGCTGCAAGGGAAGTATGATATTACTCTCAATAAAGCCCTCAAATATCTAAGAGAGGGATATCTCACCTCACTAGGTTCAAATGCTAAATCTCTTACTCCTGGTGAGGTGTATGAAGCCATGAATGATTCTTACAAGGGATTCCTCGAGGCTGCACACTATCTTGGCAAGGGTGTTAAGACAGAAGTCAACAAAGTATGTGATGAAACAGCCAAGATAGTAGGAGAAATCAAGAGAGAATTTGCTGCCCAGTTTCCAACTATAGAACCTGTTCTCAAAACCATAAAAGACTGCAACTCTACCTGCATCAAGATGGACAATGGCTTAGCTTTACTTCATGGTACTGTCAACAATCTAGCAAATCAAGTTCAGAATCTCTCTGGTCAGAATACTAATGCCAATGCTATGATGAGAACCCTCTTTGCAAATCAGTATGGAGATAAGTTGGTGATTGAGGTCCCTGTACACAATATGTCCAAGTTTGAAGTGATGAGGCTCAAGGAACAATCTCTCTCTGGTTTTAAAGCTACTGAGCTATTCACCAAGGTGGATACCCTAGAAAAGGAAGTGAGCTAACTCAAATAATCAAATGCTCAGCTCACAGGCACTGTTGTACTCCTCCATGAAAAGTTGGACACTCAAGCTACCTCTACAGTTGAGGTTCTTCTTCATCAACAACAGATGATGTCTGCTATGATGCAGCATATGGGACTCCCTCTACCTGGAGATTCTGTTAACCCTACCTTCTCTCATCCAAAGGCCCCTGCTAAAGCCTCTGTGCCTGACAACAAGCCTAAGGGGGAGAGGAGGACTATAAGGAGCTCAAAATCACAGGGGGAGAAGCCTAGAGATGAAAGACCTAAGGAGAAAGGCATAATTATTAAGGAGGGTGGTCAGTCAAAAACAAGGACTACACCTCATGTTCAAGGAAAAGGGAAAGCCAAGATTGATGAACCTCCATCCTCTCTATCCTCTCTGCAAGTGGTTACTTTACCAATTGTGCATGTCACTACTCCAGGTGGCCAGAAGCAATCCATCACTACTACTGTAGTTGCAGGGAGTATGCCATCTGACAAGCCTCAAATCTCCAAGACTGAAAGAGCCAAGCCTGTAGAAGTGAAGCTGATTACTGAGGCCAATCTACAAAAAATTGCTAACTCAAATGTCTATCATGATGAAGCATTCTTGGAGTTTCTGAAAGCCCTAAAGGAACAGGCTGGTGACACTCTACTCTATCTGAGGAGTTTGAAGGATCAGATTTAGTATTTCACTGTGATACCCAAGAAGGTCAACAACTCATGGCTCAAGGAAATACTGATGATTTCAAAATCTAAGATATGACATCTAAACTACAAAACTCTACAAGCTCTAAAGTTCAGAGAGGTAGATGCCCTAATCAAACTGATTGAGAAGAGACATGTCAATGAGAATAACAGGAGTTTGTATAATGACTTAAGGAATGAGCAACAGGCTAGACTACCTGAAGCATGCATTAATCCAGGAACCATTCTTTACCAGTCTGGTACCAAAATTTAAGATGTCAAGAAGCTGGTCATTCCTAGTCATCTTACTCCTCAAAACCACAGACTCATCATTGATATCGTTGATCAACTGCAGAAAAAGAAAGGGATAAGAACTGCTGAAGAAATAGAGGCACTGCATATTCTTTGAACATTCATTGCTACTGGTGCAATTCCAAAAATGGCCAAAAATAGGAGGGATAAGGATGATGAGAATGAATACAAAGGTGATGGAAGAAGAAGTCATCACAGGAGTGATAAGGGTGATGAGGACAAAAAGAAGAAGAAGGATAACAAGGATAAGAAAGGAGATGATGACCAAGGCAAAGTCTATGAGAGGAAGAATGGAAAATAGCAAGCTATAGGCATTGCTAGCAGTAATCTCACCACAACACAAGACTCCAAGTCTAGGGTGAATACTGTTAGTAATGACCTATCTAAATCTACATCTATGGCCTCTGCAACTATTTTGCCACCTCAAGAAGAGAAGAAGATACAAATCATGAAACTATCTGTATGTTTCCAAAAGCACACTGCTAATGGTATACTACAGTGGTCTACAAGCAAAGGTTATAAGTTTCTGCCAAGCATTGAAGTGAAAAAGATTAAATTCAATCATGCTACAAGAAGAGTGAAGCCATCTAAATCAAGGGCCCTAACTATCATTCCAGGATTAAAACTCCAGCCACTAGATGAAGACTTTGATGAAGACCAACTACAATTCCTATGGGCTCAAAGAATCTACCATGTTGCCATTGTTGATAACTGTCTTGAAGTTAAATACACTGATGGAAGATAGAAGAAATTCAAGCAAGGGACATGTCAGCATTGGGGCAAGCTAGATGATATAGAAAGAATTATTGCTATGTTGGATTCTAAAGATAGAGTGGAAAGAGTATGGAAGCTGGAGTTGATTGACTTTGTAAAGATGAAGAGAGATCACCAGGCAGAACGGAAAAAGAAAAGTGAGGAGCTATTAAAGAAAAGAGAGGAGGAGTTTGCTGCTATGGAAGCTAAGGCTGATGAGTTAAGAGCTATGGGTCTGTGTAGAGTCAAGTATAATCCTTACATTATTGAATACAAGAAATATGGAAGAACTGTGAAGATTAGAATGGACTACATCAGTTCCTACTCTGAGAAATAGCTGAATGAAGTTCTTAAAGATCTATCAGGCTCTCCTCTAATTGAGGAACTCACTGCTATAGAAGACATTGTTCTTGCTATGGAAGAAAATGCAAAGAAGAAAGATAAAGAAGCTGAAGAAAAGAAGAAAAATGAGAATCTACAAGCCAAAGCTCAAGAGATGAATCCAAAAGGATATGGCTAGTAATTTTTCATAACTTGTAAGGATGCCTCTTTGTATTTTCAATCAATTTACATACCTGTACTTTTCAAGTTTTATCTTTATGTATGATAGGCTTGTTATCTGACATGAAATTGTGACTAAGGGGTCTTACTCACAATTTGGGGGAGATGGTTAGTCACAGAGGCATGCCTGTATACATCTAATAACAAGCCTAATTGTCTGTAATGCTTTGCATTACCTACATTACCTCTTAACCGAGGGAACCTCTAGTTGTAGAGTTTTTACTTGCTGTAGTACTTATAACAGGCATCAAATTCTACATGTGTAACTGTAATTAAAGTCAGAGAATAATGCTTGAAAGAAGTTCCAAGGATCATGCCTCAAGCTTGAAGATCAAGACTGCCAAAATAAACACAGTGGGAATTTGGAGAATAAATATTTGCCCAAGTACCAATTCGAGAAGTATGCTTGTTATATTCGAGTAGTCTAGCATTCGAGAAGTCAGGGATTCGATATCTCAAAAGACACTGTTCGATATCTCTGGAGGTCAACTAGTCAAAGCCTCATTCGAGAACTCAGAGATTCGACAAGTCTAATACTCTATTCGAGAACTCAAGAAGTCAACAAGTCAAATCATCATTCGAGTTCTCTAAGAGTTAATAAGTCAAAGCTACATTCGATATCTCAAGGACTAAAGAAGCTATTCGATATCTCAGGGATTCGATAAGTAAAATGCTCTATTCGATATCTCAGGGATTCCTGAAGAAAAGACTTATTCGAGAAGTAATTCGATATGTCAGTTCAACAGTATTCGAGAACTCAGAGTTATCGATTAAGCCAATTCTAGCTCTCGAATCACCAACAGAGTTACTTCTCGAATACAATCTTGGAGACAAAATACTGAAAAATTGTAAAAGTCAGAAACCTGCAACAAGCCAAGACGCTTTATGGACCACATACTGTAAAACACGTTGGAAAGCCTACAAAGAAGCTTGGAGAGATAGTACAAGAGACAAAGAGCTAAAGAAGTGGATCTGAACAGAGTTCTAAGAAGTCAAATCCGTAACAGTTTGGATGTTTACTCAAATAGGATAGACACATTAAAAAGCAAATTTGTTTGCTACCTTATTTGTTGTAAGCAAGTTGTTCACGTGATATAAGTGAACAACCCTACTTCTTTAGCAAGTATCAAACAGAGTGATCTAGAGTTTTTACATGTAATATCTCTCTGAGAAAGAAGCTGAGAATACTAACATTTGTATTCACCGATTGTAGCAGATCTTTATCTAATACAATATTAGATTAAAGTGATATCGTGTTCTTGTGTTTATATTTCGCACTTACATAATCTGTTAAACACAAACACACACTCTGTTACACAACCAGATTCAAACCAAGTTAAAATAACCTTCACCTAAAACACTTATCAGAAAAAGAAAAGTTTGAGAATCCATTCACCCCCTCTGTATTCTCGTGTGTGTTCAATACTCAACAAAAATTTTATAGAGTATGGGACTTAACGATTAGAGGTATCGGAAATGAGGATGTTGCGTTGGATTTGTGCTCGCACAATGTGAGATAGATTGTTTATTGGTTTTTTTCAGGAGGTAGTTATGAGTTGCACCTATTACAGAGAAAGCGAGGAAAAATCGACTCTGATGGTTTGGTCATGTCTGGAGGAGACGATTATCAGCCCTAATGCGGAGGATGGAGGGTTTAGTGATAACGGGTGCACTAAGGAAAGGAAGACCAAGACGAACTAGGGATGACCTACTTACACTCGATTTGTGAGCTTTGAGCTTTCGGGGAGATATGATATCAGATAGGAGCACTTGCAGGCGTCGAATTGGGGTTATGGATTAGATGATTAGATAAAAACCCGTGAAGCTCTTATATTTTGTGGTATTAATAGAATATCATGTAATTTTACTTTGTTTTGTAGTATAGTTTGAGATTCATCTTCATGCAGTATTGTTACTAATCATATTAAAATTCTTTTTTTTAATGCTTGCATACTTTAGTAGATAGGATGTGCTTTATGTGAGTTTGGGCAGGAATGCATTGGATTTCAGGATAAAAAATTTGTGCGGGACCTTAAGCAAGATTAAGTTCGTGATATGTAGATGTGCATACAAGGAAAAATGGAAGTGACGTACAACAGTAACTTTTTGGTATTGTATATTGAATATTATATATTGTACTGTTCCTATTTTGCACATAAGCTCACACAAACCGGGGGTCTTTCTGGAAATAATCTCTTCATTCTTTCATATGAGGGTAAGGTTGCGTACATCATACCTTCCCCAAACCTACTTCGGGATATACTGAGTATGTTTGGTTGTTTGGTTGAGTTAAAAATGGGGGAAAATAAAAAAAATAGAAATTACTGAAAGTATAGTAACAATCATCACACAAAAAGTGAGTATGACTACTTGGATGTGTATGAATTTTAGTTCAAAATTTGGTCCTTTTTTCTATTTTTATTTAATTATTTAATTTATTTTACAAACTAGTTAAAAATGGGGGGAAATCAAAAAATTTTTGGAAAATTAGTGAAAGTTGGATAACATTGAAAAAATGTTAAAAATAACAAATTATTAATCTAAAAATACAAAAATACCAATTTCCGAAAATAAGGGTTATTTCTACCGGTTTTGTTACCCAAACAA
This sequence comes from Saposhnikovia divaricata, assembly GCA_036435485.1. NCBI lineage: Eukaryota > Viridiplantae > Streptophyta > Magnoliopsida > Apiales > Apiaceae > Saposhnikovia > Saposhnikovia divaricata. The sequence continues at coordinate 216,230,513 of CM071599.1, forward strand.
CACATGCGTATTCATGTGCATATCCTTTCTGTTGAGCATTGAATACGGTAAAAGAATACAGAGGGGGGGTGAATGGATTCTTGAACTTTTCTTTGTTCTTGAATCTTTGCAGCAAGATATGTGTTGAATGTGTGAGATATGTAAGTACAGATAACAAAGACAAACACAACACAATATCACTTTAATCTAATATTTAATTAGATAAAGATTTTGCTACAATCTGTGAATACAAATGGTAGTATTCTCAGCTTCGTTTTTCTTAGAGAGATATTTCTTGAGATGTATATTGAAAAACTTATCACTCTCTCTCTCTCTCTCTCTCTCTCTCTCTCTCTCTCTCTCTCTCTCTCTCTCTCTCTCTCTCTCTCTCTCTCTCTCTCTCTCTCTCTCTCTATCTTTCTCTATTTAGCTAAGGAAGTGAGGCTGTATCCTTATAGAGATGGATACACCTACTTACTACAAATAAGGTAGGTAAACAAAATACTTTCCAGTCTGTCTATCTTATTTGAGTAAGAGTCCAAACGGTTACAGATTTGACTTTGGAAAGCCTGTTCAGATCCACTTCTTTAGCTCCTTGTCCCTTTGTCTTATCTCTCCAAGCTTCTTTGTAGGCTTTCCAATCTGATTTATAGTACATAGTCAAATAAAGCGTCTTGGCTTGTTGCAGGTTTCTGACTTGTACAATTCTTCAGTATTTTGTCTCCACGAATGTATTCGAGAAGTGGCTAAGTGATTGATTCGAGAACTCGAATTGACTTAATCGATAACTCTGAGTTCTCGAATAGTGTTATATTGACATATCGAATCACTTCTCGAATAGCTCTTTTCTCTGGGACTCCTTGAGATATCGAATAGAGCTTCTTGACATATCGAATTTCTGAGATGTCGAATAGCTTCCTTAGTCCTTGAGATATCGAATAGATCATTGACTTGTTGACTCTTAGAGAACTCGAATGATGCTTTGACTTTCTCCATGAGTTCTCGAATAGAGTAATAGACATATCGAATCTCTGAGATATCGAATGAGATATCGAACAGTGTATTCAGAGATATCGAATAGTGTCTTCTGAGATATCGAATCTCTAACTTCTCGAATGCTAGACTTCTCGAATAGACAAATGTACTTCTCGAATTGGTACTTAGGCAAATTCTTCATTTCTTCAAATCCCAACTGTGATTATTTGGTAGTCTTTATCTCCTTGCTTGAGGCATGAACCTTGGAACTTCTTTCAAGCATTATTCTTGACTTTATAATTACAGTAACACAACTAGAATTTGATGCCTATTATAAGTACAGAACAAATAGAAACTCTACAACTAGAGGTTCCCTCAGTTAAGAGGTCATGTAGGTAATGCATAGCATTACACACACTTAGGCTTGTTATTAGATGTATTCAGGAATGCCTCTGTGACTAACAATCTCCTCCAAATTGTGAGTAAGACCCTTAGTCACAATTTCATGTCTGATAACAAGCCTAACATACATAAAGATAAAACTTGACAGTACATGTATGGATTTTGATCAGCAATGTGAATAGAACTACAGGGTGAGTAATCTTACAGCCTATAATGAAGTACTAGCCATTGTCATTAGTTTCCCTTTCCATATCTTTGGCTTGCAAATCATCATATGCTTTCTGTCTTCTTTCTTTCTCCTTCCTTGTATGCTCATCCATAGATTTTAATATTTCTGTCATAGCATCCAGTTCCTCAAGCAAAATTGAGTCTTTGAAATCTTCAAGTACTGGTTTCAGAATGTTTACAGGATAGTGGTTGAGTAGATTCATTCTGATGTGGACCTGATCCCCATTTCTCCTCCTATACTTCACCACATAGGGGTTAAACTGAACTCTACACAATCCTTTTGCCCTTAGCTTTTATGCTTCAATCTCCAGTCTCTCAATTTCTTTCTCCCTTGCTAGCCATTTCTCAAGACACTCTTTTCTGATTTTCTCCTTATGATCTCTCTTCATCTTCACAAAATCAATTAGCTCCAGCTTCCATACTCTTTCCACTTTATCTTCTGAGCTCAACAATGCAATGATTCTTTCTATGTCATGTAGTTTGCCCCAGTGTTGACATCCTCCTTGTTTGAATTTCTCCTCCCTTCCATCAGTATATTTGATCTCAAGGCAGTTATCAACAATGGCAACATGATAGATTCTTTGAGCTTGTAAGAATTGCAGTTGGTCTTCATCAAAATCTTCATCTAGTGGTTGGAGTTTTAAGCCTGGATAGATTGTCAGAGTCCTTGACTTGGATAGCTTTGGTTTCCTTGTAGCTTGTTTGAATTTGATCCTTTTGACATGGTTGCCTGGCAGTAGCATGTGACCTTTGTTTGTGGACCATTGTAGTATTCCATTAGCAGTATGCATTTTGAAATGTACAGATGGTTTCTTGACTTGAATCTTCTTCTCTTCTTGAGGTGGTAAAACAGTTGCAGAAGCCATGGGATTAGATTTTGGTAGGTCATTACTAACAGCATTCACCCTAGACTTAAAGTCTTGTGTTGTGGTGAGATTACTGCTGGCAATGCCTAAGGCTTGCTGTTTTCCATTCTTCCTCTCATAGACTTTGCCTTGGTCATCATCCTTCTTATCCTTGCTGTCTTTCTTCTTCTTCTTATCCTCATCCCCCTTATCACTCCTGTGATGACTTCTCCTCCCATCACTCTTGTCTTCATCTTCATCATCCTTATTCCTCCTTGGCTTGGCCATTTCTGGAATTATACCGGTTGCAATGAATGATCTGAGAATCTGCAGTGCCTCTATCTCTTCAGCAGTACTTGTCCCCTTTTTCTTTTGCAGTAGATCAATGATGGCAATAATGAGTCTGTGATTTCGAGAAGTGAGATCATTGGGAATGACCAATTGTTTAATCTCTTCAATTCTGGTGCCAGACTGATAGATGATGGTCCATGGCTTCTTAATCACTTCTGGCAGCCTTGAAGGTTGGCCATTCCTCAAGTCATCATACAGACTCTTATTGTTTTCATTTACATTCCTCTTCTCTATGAGCTCTATCAGTGCATCTATCTCTGAATGTTTCAAGGCATGTAGAGTTTTGTAGGTTAGATGCCAGATTCTGGATTTTGCTACCATCATTACTTCCTTGAGCCATGAGCTATTAACTTTTCTAGGTACCACAGTGAAGTAATCGATCTGATCCTTCAAGCTCCTTAGATACAATTGTGTAACACCCCCAGATCCGGGGTCCGGGATCCGGTCGTTACGGTTTCCAATTCTATCCACAACACTTGAACTTTCCTTAACATAAAATAAATTACATCTCTATGACCCAACACAACAATGTAAAACACACCCGTTATAGTCCCAGAGATGAAATCAGAGTAACAATCAAATTTTATTAATCACATTATGAGTTCTTAAAATCCAAAAGAATTTCAATATAAATACATACTCTTTGCCATCCATTTACATAAGTCATATTAGACCATATACTTGGTACTGAAAGAATAAATATATCCTACCAATAGCTTCTTCTTCAGCTCTGGTAGTCTCATCGTCCTCGCCCGCGTCGAGTGCGCCTTGTGCGAGTCATCTGGTCTAGCTGTTGTTGTGATATAATAATAAAGCAAGGGTGAGCAATAGCCCACCAACAATAATATATAACTGAACGATAATATATAACAGTTCAAAAGTATCTTTCAAACCATATGCCATGCATTTACGGAAATGATGCCAGTATAATATGAACGATGAAGTTACAAGGTAACTTAAAGTATTTTTTTGTAGAAATTTCTGCTACATCAAAAGTAAGCGAGATATTCTCATTTCATTAAAAAGAGGAACTTGCATGAAAAGATTGCAATTCCAGTTATGAACACTTTTCCAGCTCTGCCAACAGTAATCATGTTGCAGGAAATAATTAAGTTTGGATGATGAACCAATGATGGAGTATTCACCGCGCCCGCTGTTCCAATCTTGATGATCAGTCGAGATGGTACAGCTCAAATTAGATTTACTACCGGTAGAAGGAAGAACTGACGGCTTTACTTGTATACCACCTTACTAGCTCTCCTCGGCCAACGGTTGGGCCAAAGGGGATGGACCGGCGCTACTCGGCCTCTTACACGACTTCTAGTTCAAATAGAATTCATGATTCTGAATGTAACGTTCGTCCCCCTTTCCCCAAGTATAATACTTGTTGATAAGACCCTACAAAGTAGTCGTATCTAGTTGGAAAGGAAAATTCACCAATAACTTCCAAGCTATTGCTTGGTAACGAATATCAACTTGTTCCAAAAATCTTACCCCTCGAAAGATGAGAAGGTAAACAACGACTTAATAAGTCCATAGCACCCGAGTTGCGAGTGAAGAGAATACTTTATGACCGGGAAGTCGACAAGATAAATAACATTTTCCAAGTAAGGTTCCCTTATTTTTAGGGAGATAGACTCAAGAAGAATGATGTCTGAGAACCTTTCTTGATATAAGATTAATAATAATATGACTCCGAGATATTTTCCGTAATAATCGAAGAAGATAAACCTTATTGAGGTTATTCTAAGTATGGAATAAATATTCAGAGAATATTTATTGAATTAAAATATTTAAAGAATATTTAGGAATATGAAAGAATATCATTAATCAGAGTATTTCTCCAAATAATCCTTGAAGAAACATCAAGAGAATATTTATTGAATAAATAAATATTTAAATGAATATTCAAAATAATATTCATTAATTAATAAGGAATTTAAATGAATATTCAAAAAGTAATATTCATTTAATGAATAATATTCTAAATGAATATCAAGTAATATTCATTTAGTAATCCAAACTTTAAAGAAATATTCGAGATGATATTCGATAAATAAATCAAGTTTCAAATGAATATTAGAATAATATTCATCAAGTAATTAATATCTTAAATGAATATTCAAAAGTAATATTCATTTAAAAAAATAATAGTCTAAATGGATATTCAAATAATATTCATTTAGTTGTCCAATCTTTAGAAGAATATTCGGAATAATAATCGATATTCTATTCGACTTTGAATGAATATTGAAAAATATTATTCGTCGAATGGTTACGTTCAAATAATTATTTGAAGTAAGGATCGTTAAATAAATAATCTCGAACGAATATTCAAATAATATTCGTCGCCCAAATAATGGAAAATATTTACATAAATATTTTCCTCCGAGGTAATCTCGATATATCAAGAAATATTGACTCCCGGTCTATATTTGACGAATAAGTTGTATACGCCCTTCTATGAGGGTCTTACAATAACCGGTTTATAATTGATACGTTAGTTAGCTAATTTATAAGCCAATAAACAATCAGGGAACAAGCATAACCATATAACTTGAAAGTAGGCATGCATGCTATGGCATATGTATAACAGAAAACATATATATATATATATATATATATATATATATATATATATATATATATATATATATATATATATATATTCAATCACAACAACAGCCTAAAAGAAGGGAATTGAAACTTGCCTGGTAGTCGAGTACGGTAAGGGGTGGTGGTAGCGGGTCCCGGGTCAGCTTGGTGATCTATAAATAGCCAATGCATTCGGGATTAATCACTTAACATCTTAAAAGTTAAGTTATACTTAAATCAAAACACGTTCTCGAGTTATCTCGTTATACCCCTTTTTGTGGATTCCTTTTATCATTGATCCGACCCGACATTCGTTCATTAATACGACATGTCACTGTACTTACACTTGGGACATACTTAAGTCATACAAGTTCTAAAGTCGATCGTTACGAACCAATATTATACTCCGAGTTTTATCGCCCGTTTTCTAAGTGTTTTACCGAAGTTATAATAGAGTCGTCTTTTAGGGGTTCGTTCGCGTTTAACCTCGACTCGAATATTTTTAATAAATCGAAAAACGATCCTTTTGACATACGGTTTTCTTTCACACCTTTCTTTTTACCTCTAGTATTTATTTACTAAGATTCGTCATGACTTTACATATTTTACGAGGGTTCAATTTCAGTTACGAACTTTCGTTTACGGATTCGAACTACTTTTAGTAAATCGGTCATAAATCCTAAACCGTAGCTCTGTTTGATTCGATTCTTTTTCCAAAATGATCTACGACTCAAGATCTACAAGGGCATGTTAGATACTTGTCCAGTTTCAGCCATTAGACCTACTGTGATGCACGGTTTTCAATGATTAACGAAATTTTGGCATTATAACGGCTATAATACGAACGTTCCAAAAATCGCAATCAACAACCCAAGCCACACCGGGCATCAATACAACTTATACACATAATAATCATCTCACAAGTCCAGAAGCTACTGATCTTAGCATCAAAATCATCATGCATCTTAAATCATATAACTAATTACATAATCATGCTTATAATTATCATTATAATCATACCAAGCTAAATCCATCAAAAACATTCATAAATCTCAAATCAAATGCTAGGGTTTCAAGAGATTGATATAACCTTAATAAGATTGGTATGGTCCTTGTCTAGCTTAATCAAACCTTAGATCATCCAAAGAAATCATGAAAACAAAGTTAGTTTCTAAGATCCACTATTCATCGTCAATCTTGTAAAAATCATATAAAATCAAAAACTAAGAGTTTGGTTCTAAAATTTTTACCACACCTTCTACTCTTCAAGGGCTTTCTTTTGAGCTATAGAACACAAGAATCCAACCATGGGAGCTAGGGTTTTGAGCCCCATCATTCTTCTGATCAGAACCTGGACAGTTTTGGTCCTCCAACTTTAAGCATGGATTTGACTAGGCTATACTACTTGGATTTCCATGAAATTTGGAACTAATCTTGCCCATGGAGTGGAGAAGCTATGATTAAAATTTGGTGATTTAAGGATGGATAGAAGTGGAGATATGAATTTTTCTTTGTGTTATGTTTCTGCTGGACAGTTTGTATGTTCTATGTTTTCTTTTGCTTTTCTCTCTTTTCTCCCACTTAATCATCTACTTTTTGCTCATATAACTAGATATTATCAGCTGGTAGGATGAGATTGATAGCATCGGGGTAAGAGCCAAGAGTCTTGGATAAGTTTTGATAGATATTTGTTTTGTTTCTTGTTTGATTTAAGTGATTTAAATCACTTAACTCCTAAATTGTTTTGATTTAATCCTTGATTAAATAATTTAATCCACTTGATATAATTCTCTTGATGATCATATAGGATATTTAATCTCGATACGAACTTAATCTGTAATCTAGGATACATTCGCTTTATTGATTAATCTCGTTATAACGTTTTAGCGGTTTCTAGAACGCTTGTTTCACTGCCTCAGTGGTTTCCTACCTTCATTCTTAAATCAAATATAATAACATCACAAATATTAAATCCTCAAAGTTAATATCTCAATTCTTGGATTATAATAATATTTAATCCACTGTCCGGTCAAATATTATACCGAAAAAGAATTTGGAATTTCTGAATTCCGATCGTCTCTGCACTCACTTATTTCCTCCGCGTATTACTAATATGACTTCGAAACATCCATATCACGTCCCGTACATAGGGTGGCGTGAAAAGTTTTCCAACTTACAAAATCACTATTCATCCACCAAATTACTATACACGTATAGGAAACACTATGCACGTACGGGAAACACTATGCACGTACGGGAAATACTATGCACGTATGGGAAACACTATGCACGTACGGAAAACACTATGCACGTACTCATTTCCCTTCAAGGATCCATTAGCTCCTTCTTGGATGGTAGATTATTCTTATCTAGGTCCTCAACCATCGAATTACTCTATTATGACAATATACCAATGCATCAGGATCATTGTCCAAAGCAATATCCATTCATTACAATCATTGTTCTTTGAAACCACCATTCATTAGTGCTCTTTAACCACAATAAGAAAAGTTTTAATTCTACCCAAAATTTGGGTTATTACAGTCTCCCCTCCTTAAAAGGATTTCGTCCTCGGAATCAGTTTAGGAATAACTGGGGTTACTTCTATCCCATTGCACTTTCTATTTCTCAGGTGGATTCTTCCACTTCTTGATTTTCTTCAAATATCTCACTAGCTTGACAACCTTATCTCTTAGCGCTTGCTCTTTTCTATTCATAATTTCCACAGGTTGTCCTTCGTAGTTCAGATTCTGTTATGTATATCTATCTGCTCGTACTCTGTCATATGCCGGGCATCTATAGTATACTGATGAGGCACATACGCATGAACCATGTTATGACCATTTTACCGGTTTGGGTGAGGCTGGCTCATAGGCCACCTTCCTGACGCGTTTAAACTCTCAGATGGCCCAATGAATCTTGGGCTAAACTTCCTTTCATTCTAATCTTGTTAATTCCTTCCACGAGGATACCTTTTCTTATTACAAATCTCAAACCTTATATTCTCTATCTTGTTTGCACAGAAATACATCAACAAAAACTTGCTTGTCAGAATCCTCTATTAATTCTAGATATTTCCCAATTCCATTGTATAAATGTCAACTCTATTGTCGACGGGGTACTCTGTATTGAAACTAGTTCGAGTATTCTAACAACCGATTCGAGTAACTCTTGATGTCTAGCAACGAGCTCGTCGGCCATCACTGTTTTGGCCTCGCTATCTCATTGTTAACTACTATCACCCCCGGTGTTCCAACCTCTTCTTTAATCATCTCACAGAATGCCAATCTACCTCCTGTGTTCATTCAGTCATTCTCTATTATCTCATCTCTTCTCCTTTCTGAAAGAAAGGTGAATCTCTTGGGGGGATTTGTTTGCGGGGAATGTTGTCTGGTTCGAGGACTCTTAATCCTTTTATCACAAATCATAATCTTCATATACACACAAGCACACATATTTTCAAATCTGATAGGTCTGAAAGTCGATCATGTTTGATCCTTTTTGATTTCACACCTTTCCTTCATATATACAATGTTTCGATATACTTAGGGCGAAAACTATCTCAGATAACTCACAGCCAATTCATTAAATTCCAAAAAGTTGTGGGTGCAATAGTCAACCCAAAATGACATCACTTACAATTTCATAGTGTCTATACCTAGTGCGATTCACAATCTTGGGTATATCCTCGATTTTTTTTAACTTCCAACCGGTGATGTCCCATTTCCTAATAAGTTTGGAAAATACACAGCGTCCCTGTGCTGCTCAGACAATCTTCTACAACAGTACCTATACTCAATGTTGACTCATTCAACTCTCGAGGTTCGATGAACAATCTTGTGCTAACATATTTCTTCCTTACAACACACCGGTTCCTCACGGTGGCACACTGAGTCTCATCGCACTCTTATTCAACAATCCTCGCATCTGAGTTGATAATTCTTTTATTCCTACTAGGCTAACGGGAGATGCAGCACTAGGCTCTGAACACTCGATATTCATTATTATGTCATCCAAATCGTTATCTGGTAGCTTATTAAAACCTTGTACAACCTCCCAAAATCATTATAATTATACTTGGTGTCTCTTTCCTCGGGGTCAACCATATGAGCTAATCAAGCCTCATATCTCTGGCGTCATAATCTCTTAGTCTGAACTAGATTCCAAAATCTCTGACTCCGTCTTTATCCTTGAATTATTTCCCTCATAATCAATTTGGCTCCATTGGGTATCAACTAATCCATCATTATTATAATATCAATTTCTCCCTAATTCGAAAAGAATCAAATCTCTCGATCGAGTGGTACTCTGGGTAGGTTCTCTGGAAATCACTATTCCTTATCCATAAGGAACACTTCCTGAACTTGATGTAGATATTACATGAAGTAGATAAAATTGCAGAAGAGTTTCAAGCATCGCAGCTATGTCAGGTTGATGAAACTATCATTCATGCAGCTTCCATAAAAGACTGGAAACTTAACGATTTACTTCGTCAATTTTGTATCATGGTCCTGGTTTGCCTCAAAACGGGACCTTCTAAGGTACGTAATATGCTTAAGACTCCATTACAAATCGAATCTTTACATAAACTATTATTACCTTCGATTCTTGCACAATCATCAAAAGGAATGTAACTTCCTCCACTCCGATATGACCTTCAAGGTCTTTCCAAATATCATTTTGTTTCTTCGGTATGAACATTTGTAATTATTCCTTTATACTTAGACTGTCGGCCTCATTGGCCTTTCTTGATAATAATAATTTCTGGTAATCCTTGTTCTCTGGATATATTCCAATTCAAACTTTTCTACCTCATTCCCATCACTGTTGGGTGAAAGCATTCTCCCTTAAGCTCTGCTGATGGAGAAAAATATATTTATCAGTCTTTTTCCATAAGTCATTGCTTCCACCTACCCGTGGGAACTTTATCACGTTTATTCCCAATCCTACTTAGGATACTTCTTTTCTTAGTTCTTTCCTTATCTTAGGATAATCTCAACCTTTATAGGTTCAATCCATACTTCCTCAGGGTTTCATACATGCCTCATCTGGCATTATTGTTACTATGTCATACATTCCTTACCAAACTTCCATTTTGAAGTTCGGAATATTACATTTTTTTTTCCTTGTAAGGTTTCATAGGTCATCCTCATCATTCCTCCTGTATTTTCTGGGTACAGGGTATATCAAAATGTCATTGATCAATACTCTAATAATTCTATCTATGTTCTTTCCAGAACTCTTTTTAATAATCCTTACCGGTCATTGTTGCCTTAGCAAGTCCAACTCATATCATCTGAGTTCATAATGTCGTTATTAGGGTTAATGCCATCCTTTGTGCATTCCCCAGGGTTTGTCTTAATTTATGGATATCCTATCCTTAATTCAACTGCCAAGGAATTCTTGCATCCTATACTTGGCAATCAAATCATGTATCCTTAATAAGGGCCTCTTTTCAATCATTCTCATTTGATAATCGATCGGTGGCTTAATGCTAACCTCTTCTTTCAGATAGTTGTCAGCCTATTTGACCTTCCCAAAGACAACGTATGTCTATCTACTCTCTTACAGAACTTGGTAATAGTAGCAAGGATGTTTTGGAAGATATTGATCAAGTTCAACGTGAATCTCTTAGTACTTATCGTTTTTCTCAAAGGTACTTGCCTTAGACAAAATTTCTACAACATACTGATCCATTTATGACCATTTCTATACTCTCTTCATAAACCTTCATTGTTTACTTCCCTTGGTCATACTATATTCATGGTATTTATAATACCATAACATCATACATCTCAAGTCATTATACTTCCATTTTTACTCGTAATCTTGGGCAATCATATACACATGAATCACTTTAGTACGGGTGACCCCATTCCAAAAAGTCTAGTAAATTCCCAATCCAAACATGGGTTGCAAAGGGTTCAGTAGAAGATACCTACGATCTCATTAATATTTCCTTTATATCAAAAGCCCTTGCAGTCGGCGCTTACTTAGAAGCAACCCTGCTTTGTCCTTTCATTGCTGGTCTAGTCACTTGATAATCCTTTGTGACTTGGCCTCAACTGACCACACTAAAATAAAAATATATGGTTTTTGGGGTTGGCTAATTAGCATTACTTTTCTAGCAATTGCTGGCATAGTGCCTTCTACTTTGATACATTTCTACCTTTCCAAAACTTTACTCCATATAGGTCTTAATCGACTTCTCGGCACCGTCTCCGGTTACCTTTCCTCCACTTTTATCTTTTCAACTATTATTATCAATCCCACGTGCCACGCAAGCTTACCATTCATGGTATAACAGCCTTTTCACTTAAGTCAATCCCGGAGTTTCTCAGTCCGACTGGTTTCTTACTTACATTTCCTGTTTTCGTCCAATCTCACTTCATCATTGTATTTCTACAATCAATCGCGATAACCGGGGTCTATCCACCAACCCATATAGCGGCTACTTTACCCAATTCACGGGGTTCGCCCCAGTTTCTACTCTCTTCCATGATGTTCTCTGATAATCAGAAAGACAAGGTTTGCCAAAATTCGTTGAATTTCTTTCCAGAATCAAGGAAATTTTGGTCAATCTATCCAACCACCGGTAACACTATGAAGATCAATTTCGAAACCTAGAGAATAGTTATATGAGCATCCAAGCAGGTAGAATCATAAGCAGTTATAATAACGGAATTATTGACACAAAGTTGGAAGTTTAACCACTAGAAAGGAACCATATATATATATATATATATATATATATATATATATATATATATATATATATATATATCCCATAGAAGGGAAATCAAAAGTTTCAAACTGAAACATGCCACCTCTTCCTGATACATATACATCTTAATTGTCGATAATATCAAATGTCAGTCTTCCTAACCACAGGTTTCAGAAGGAACACTACCGTCGGAGTTAGTCGTTTCATAAAAATTGGCACTACTAGGGCCATCCTAGTCTGGTGTACCGTGTTGTTCGAATGCATCCGCAATTACTCTGCCGTGCTGCATAAGCACGCCACCTAAACCTGTATGAGATGCATCATAGTGTATCATAAAGTCTTCCTTCTCCCGTTAGGCAACACCAAAGCCGGGTCGTTACCAATTTCATCTTAAAACATTCTCTATTACCTCTTAACGACTAATCGCATTACTTGATCCATTTGCAATTCAGTGTCAGAATAAACTTAAGGTAACTACTATAATCTATTCGGGGAAAAGAAAGAATTTAATATTCTTCTGAATCACATGCATCTAACGTTCCTGATTCACCATTTTACTGAGTTAAAATAAACTTATACTTAGTACCTGATAGTAGTCATATTACGAGTTTATCATACACCCACTGGTCTTTACCTCTGGTAGTTTCTGAGATCATCGTCTCGCTTACTACTTTATATAACTTTATCCAATCAGGCCATCACTTTCCACTATCTTTACTTTCGAAGCTGGTTCATTCATAATATGGACATTTCGCTAAATAAAACCACATCAACAATCTCAATTTGGTTTCATAAAATATAACCCATGAAATCCGCCTTCTCATGGCGACTTACCATTGACAATATTCACACTAATCCATTTATCCGATAATATGGCACTTGTTGCCTCTATCTCAACTGCTTCTGGGTGCTCCCCGTCCTACATCGACGTCTTTGATAATCATGCATCATTCTAACTCCTTTCTCATTAATCTGAAAGTCTCTAAGGATCTTTATCTATCCCCATATAAGACCTCAAGTAGTCCTTCTAATCTGTCTTAATTGCTGGTACTACCTCTCGTAGTCCGGCTATAAATCCAACATAAAATTTCAATTCTCTTAATAATATCTCAGTTCTTTGTGCTCACTTCTCCGAGCACTATAATCTTAACTCTCGCTATCCCTCTTTCTACAGCCCTCATTTCCTTGGAGTAAACTCCTCATCCTCAATAGGATTCTCCTCTGCTGGAACCTCATTCGAGTCCTCAATAGAGTACTCTATCGAATTCACAATCCGATCGTCAGCATATAATAAAACATCATCATGCTGCTGCTCGTACGCCTCAAGGTCTGTCGCCTTACTAGTCGATACGAGAACGAGCTAAGTTACTATCATGATACTTAAGAGTTCCCATAAGGGTTTTATATGTCAATACTACTTGAAGTAGTCCGACTATGAACTTGGCAAGAGTTCTTATTATCTTAGTGAGTTTATTGTTTTAACGTCGCATCATCTCTGGGGTTTATAACGTACGCTCTGATACCACTTCTGTAACACCCCCAGATCCGGGGTCCGGGATCCGGTCGTTACGGTTTCCAATTCTATCCACAACACTTGAACTTTCCTTAACATAAAATAAATTACATCTCTATGACCCAACACAACAATGTAAAACACACCCGTTATAGTCCCAGAGATGAAATCAGAGTAACAATCAAATTTTATTAATCACATTATGAGTTCTTAAAATCCAAAAGAATTTCAATATAAATACATACTCTTTGCCATCCATTTACATAAGTCATACTAGACCATATACTTGGTACTCAAAGAATAAATATATCCTACCAATAGCTTCTTCTTCAGCTCTGGTAGTCTAATCGTCCTCGCCCGCGTCGAGTGCGCCTTGTGCGAGTCATCTGGTCTAGCTGTTGTTGTGATATAATAATAAAGCAAGGGTGAGCAATAGCCCACCAACAATAATATATAACTGAACGATAATATATAACAGTTCAAAAGTATCTTTCAAACCATATGCCATGCATTTACGGAAATGATGCCAGTATAATATGAACGATGAAGTTACAAGGTAACTTAAAGTATTTTTTTGTAGAAATTTCTGCTACATCAAAAGTAAGCGAGATATTCTCATTTCATTAAAAAGAGGAACTTGCATGAAAAGATTGCAATTCCAGTTATGAACACTTTTCCAGCTCTGCCAACAGTAATCATGTTGCAGGAAATAATTAAGTTTGGATGATGAACCAATGATGGAGTATTCACCGCGCCCGCTGTTCCAATCTTGATGATCAGTCGAGATCGTACAGCTCAAATTAGATTTACTACCGGTAGAAGGAAGAACTGACGGCTTTACTTGTATACCGCCTTACTAGCTCTCCCCGGCCAACGGTTGGGCCAAAGGGGATGGACCGGCGCTACTCGGCCTCTTACACGACTCCTAGTTCAAATAGAATTCATGATTCTGAATGTAACGTTCGTCCCCCTTTCCCCAAGTATAATGCTTGTTGATAAGACTCTACAAAGTAGTCGTATCTAGTTGGAAAGGAAAATTCACCAATAACTTCCAATCTATTGCTTGGTAACAAATATCAACTTGTTCCAAAAATCTTACCCCTCGAAAGATGAGAAGGTAAACAACGACTTAATAAGTCCATAGCACCCGAGTTGCGAGTGAAGAGAATACTTTATGACCGGGAAGTCGACAAGATAAATAACATTTTCCAAGTAAGGTTCCCTTATTTTTAGGGAGATAGACTCAAGAAGAATGATGTCTGAGAACCTTTCTTGATATAAGATTAATAATAATATGACTCCGAGATATTTTCCGTAATAATCGAAGAAGATAAACCTTATTGAGGTTATTCTAAGTATGGAATAAATATTCAGAGAATATTTATTGAATTAAAATATTTAAAGAATATTTAGGAATATGAAAGAATATCATTAATCAGAGTATTTCTCCAAATAATCCTTGAAGAAACATCAAGAGAATATTTATTGAATAAATAAATATTTAAATGAATATTCAAAATAATATTCATTAATTAATAAGGAATTTAAATGAATATTCAAAAAGTAATATTCATTTAATGAATAATATTCTAAATGAATATCAAGTAATATTCATTTAGTAATCCAAACTTTAAAGAAATATTCGAGATGATATTCGATAAATAAATCAAGCTTCAAATGAATATTAGAATAATATTCATCAAGTAATTAATATCTTAAATGAATATTCAAAAGTAATATTCATTTAATAAAATAATAGTCTAAATGGATATTCAAATAATATTCATTTAGTTGTCCAATCTTTAGAAGAATATTCGGAATAATAATCGATATTCTATTCGACTTTGAATGAATATTGAAAAATATTATTCGTCGAATGGTTACGTTCAAATAATTATTTGAAGTAAGGATCGTTAAATAAATAATCTCGAACGAATATTCAAATAATATTCGTCGCCCAAATAATGGAAAATATTTACTTAAATATTTTCCTCCGAGGTAATCTCGATATATCAAGAAATATTGACTCCCGGTCTATATTTGACGAATAAGATGTATACGCCCTTCTATGAGGGTCTTACAGTAACCGGCTTATAATTGATACGTTAGTTATCTAATTTATAAGCCAATAAACAATCAGGGAACAAGCATAACCATATAACTTGAAAGTAGGCATGCATGCTATGGCATATGTATAACAGAAAACATATATATATATATATATATATATATATATATATATATATATATATATATATATATATATATATATATATATATTCAATCACAACAACAGCCTAAAAGAAGGGAATTGAAACTTGCCTGGTAGTCGAGTACGGTAAGGGGTGGTGGTAGCGGGTCCCGGGTCAGCTTGGTGATCTATAAATAGCCAAGGCATTCGGGATTAATCACTTAACATCTTAAAAGTTAAGTTATACTTAAATCAAAACACGTTCTCGAGTTATCTCGTTATACCCCTTTTTGTGGATTCCTTTTATCATTGATCCGACCCGACATTCGTTCATTAATACGACATGTCACTGTACTTACACTTGGGACATACTTAAGTCATACAAGTTCTAAAGTCGATCGTTACGAACCAATATTATACTCCGAGTTTTATCGCCCGTTTTCTAAGTGTTTTACTGAAGTTATAATAGAGTCGTCTTTTAGGGGTTCGTTCGCGTTTAACCTCGACTCGAATATTTTTAATAAATCGAAAAACGATCCTTTTGACATACGGTTTTCTTTCACACCTTTCTTTTTACCTCTAGTATTTATTTACCAAGATTCGTCATGACTTTAAATATTTTACGAGGGTTCAATTTCAGTTACGAACTTTCGTTTACGGATTTGAACTACTTTTAGTAAATCGGAAATAAATCCTAAACCGTAAGTCTGTTTGATTCAATTCTTTTTCCAAAATGATCTACGACTCAAGATCTACAAGGGAATGTTAGATACTTGTCCACTTTCAGCCATTAGACCTACTGTGATGCACGGTTTTCAATGATTAACGAAATTTCGGCATTATAACGGCTATAATACGAACATTCCAAAAATCGTAATCAACAACCCAAGCCACACCGGGCATCAGTACAACTTATAAACATAATAATCATCTCACAAGTCCAGAAGCTACTGATCTTAGCATCAAAATCATCATGCATCTTAAATCATATAACTAATTACATAATCATGCTTATAATTATCACTATAATCATACCAAGCTAAATCCATCAAAAACATTCATAAATCTCAAATCAAATGCTAGGATTTCAAGAGATTGATATAACCTTAATAAGCTTGGTATGGTCCTTGTCTAGCTTAATCAAACCTTAGATCATCCAAAGAAATCATGAAAACAAAGTTAGTTTCTAAGATCCACTATTCATCGTCAATCTTGTAAAAATCATATAAAATCAAAAACTAATAGTTTGGTTCTAAAATTTTTACCACACCTTCTACTCTTCAAGGGCTTTCTTTTGAGCTATAGAACACAAGAATCCAACCATGGGATCTAGGGTTTTGAGCCCCATCTTTCTTCTGATCAGAACCTGGACAGTTTTGGTCCTCCAACTTTAAGCATGGATTTTACTAGGCTATACTACTTGGATTTCCATGAAATTTGGAACGAATCTTGCCCATGGAGTGGAGAAGCTATGATTCAAATTTGGTGATTTAAGGATGGATAGAAGTGGACATATGAATTTTTCTTTGTGTTATGTTTCTGCTGGACAGTTTGTATGTTCTATGTTTTCTTTTGCTTTTCTCTCTTTTCTCCCACTTGATCATCTACTTTTTGCTCATATAACTAGATATTATCAGCTGGTAGGATGAGATTGATAGCATTGGGGTAAGAGCCAAGAGTCTTGGATAAGTTTTGATAGATATTTGTTTTGTTTCTTGTTTGATTTAAATGATTTAAATCACTTAACTCCTAAATTGTTTTGATTTAATCCTTGATTAAATAATTTAATCCACTTGATATAATTCTCTTGATGATCATATAGGATATTTAATCTCGATACGAACTTAATCCGTAATCTAGGACTCGTTCGCTTTATTGATTAATCTCGTTATAACGTTTTAGCGGTTTCTAGAACGCTTGTTTCACTCCCTCAGTGGTTTCCTACCTTCATTCTTAAATCAAATATAATAACATCCCAAATATTAAATCCTCAAAGTTAATATCTCAATTCTTGGATTATAATAATATTTAATCCACTGTCCGGTCAAATATTATACCGAAAAAGAATTTGGAATTTCTGAATTCCGATCGTCTCTGCACTCACTTATTTCCTCCGCGTATTACTAATATGACTTCGAAACATCCATATCACGTCCCATACATAGGGTGGCGTGAAAAGTTTTCCAACTTACAAAATCACTATTCATCCACCAAATTACTATACACGTACAGGAAACACTATGCACGTACGGGAAACACTATGCACGTACGGGAAATACTATGCACGTATGGGAAACACTATGCACGTACGGAAAATACTATGCACGTACTCATTTCCCTTCAAGGATCCATTAGCTCCTTCCTGGATGGTAGATTATTCTTATCTAGGTCCTCAACCATCGAATTACTTTATTCTGACAATATACCAATGCATCAGGATCATTGTCCAAAGCAATATCCATTCATTACAATCATTGTTCTTTGAAACCACCATTCATTAGTGCTCTTTAACCACAATAAGAAAAGTTTTAATGCTACCCAAAATTCGGGTTATTACAATTGAGTGTCACCAGCCTCTTCTCTTGAGACTTTCAGAAACTCCAAGAATGCATCATCATGATAAACGTTTGAGTTTGCAATTTCTTGTAGCTTGGCCTCAGTGACCACCTTCACTTCTATAGGATTGGCACTTTTAGATATGGAGAGTGAAAGTTTATCAGATGGCATACTCCCTGCAACCATTGTGGTTGTGATAGTTTGCTTTTGACCACTGGAAGTAGTGATGTGCACAGTTGGTAGAGTGACAACTGGCAGAGAAGTAGGAGGCTCATCAATTTTGTCTTTTCCTTTGCCAGGCACATGAATTAGAGATTTTGAAGTTCTTTGATGAGCACATTCAGTGATTTTGATGCCCTTTACTGGTGGTTTCTCCCCCTTTGTATTTGAGTTCCTTGATGTCCTCTTCTCCCCCTTAGGCTTGTTGTCAGGCACAGAGGCTGTAGTGTTGACCTTTGGGGTTGAAGATTCTTCAGGTAGAGGGAGACCCATGTGCTTCATCATTGCAAACAACATTGATTGTTGATGCAGAAGAACATCAGCTGTGGTGGTGGCTTGAGTGTTCAGTTGCTCAGTGAGAGTCTGTACCTTGTCTGTAAGATGAGCATTGGACTGAGTGAGAGTAGCTACCTCCTTTTTAAGTGCATCTACCTTACTGAATAATGCAGTAGATTTGAAGCCAGACAGGGATTGGTCTTTAAGTCTCTGCACTTCAAATCTAGACAGCTCATGCACAGGAACCTCAGTTACCAGCTTGTCTCCATATTGATTTGCAAAGAGTGTCCTAAGCATGGCATTGGCATCTTTAGTCTGATCAGATAGAATTTGAAATTTGCTTCCTAGACCTGTGACTGTATCTTTAAGGAGAGCTAGACCATTATCCATCTTGGTGCAGGTGGTGTTGAAGTGTCTGATATCTTTGACCACACTGTCTAGTTGAGGAAATTTGGCATCAAAGGCCCTCTTGATCTCTTCTACTGAAGTGGCTGTCTTGTCACTTACCTTGTTTACTTCAGTTTTGACTCCCTTACCAAGATAGTGTGCAGCCTTGAGGAAACCCTTGTAGGAATCATTGAAAGCTTCAAACACTTCACTAGGGGACAGGGATTTTGCATTTGAACCCAGTGAAGTGATGTATTCCTCTCTAAGATATTGAAGTGCTTCACTGAGAGTTACATCATACTTTTCTTGCATCCAGGCCTCTACATTGCCATCTCTCTCAGCATCATCAATAATCTTGGCCTTCTGCATCTCCACATCATCCCTATGGCATAGTAGGATGGCTTCATAGCCTGGATTTGAGATGTTGGAGGTGACAAGGTTCTGGGCTATTTTGACAAACTCGGGAATCTGATCCACAACATAGCTTTGGAGAGCGTCAATGGACATCTGTGGTGGAACAGACCCTGATCCTGAAGCACTGTCATGTTGCACAGGCTTCAGCCATTGAGACAAAAAGTGAGAGCTAGAGCTAGGCAAGCTAGACTCCTCTGTTACAGATGCAACTTCTGTAACCGGATGAAAAGACTCTGCTACTGTTGTCTCCACAGAAGTGGGATGAGTTACAACAGTAGTTGACACAGGCACAGTGTAACACCCCCAGATCCGGGGTACGGGATCCGGTGGTTAAGGTTTCCAATTCTGTCCACAACAATTGAACTTTCCTTAACATAAAATAAATTACGTCTCTATAACCCAACACAACAATATAAAACACACCCGTTATAGTCCCAGAGATGAAATCAGAGTAACAATCAAATTTTTATTAATCACATTATGAGTTCTTACAATCCAAAAGAATTTCAATATAAATACATACTCTTTGCCATCCATTTACATAAGTCATACTAGACCATATTCTTGGTACTGAAAGAATAAATATACCCTACCAATAGCTTCTTCTTCAGCTCTGGTAGTCTCATCGTCCTCGCCCGCGTCGAGTGCGCCTTGTGCGAGTCATCTGGTCTAGCTGTTGTTGTGATATAATAATAAAGCAAGGGTGAGCAATAGCCCACCAACAATAATATATAACTGAACGATAATGTATAACAGTTCAAAAGTATCTTTCAAACCATATGCCATGCATTTACGGAAATGATGCCAGTATAATATGAACGATGAAGTTACAAGGTAACTTAAAGTATTTGTTTGTAGAAATATCTGCTACATCAAAGTAAGCGAGATATTCTTATTGTTATTAAGAAGAGGAGTTTGCAAGAAAAGGTTGCAATTCCAGTTATGACCCTTTTCCAACTCTGCCAACAGTAATCATGTTGCAGGAAATAAATAAATTTGGATGATGAACCAATGATGGAGTATTCACCGCGCCCGCTGTTCCAATCTTGATGATCAGTCGAGATCGTACAGCTCAATTTAGATTTACTACCGGTAGAAGGAAGAACTGACGGCTTTACTTGTATACCGCCTTACTAGCTCTCCCCGGCCAACGGTTGGGCCAAAGGGGATGGACCGGCGCTACTCGGCCTCTTACACGACTCCTAGTTCAAATAGAATTCATGATTCTGAATGTAACGTTCGTCCCCCTTTCCCCAAGTATAATACTTGTTGATAAGACTCCACAAAGTAGTCGTATCTAGTTGGAAAGGAAAATTTACCAATAACTCCCAAGCTATTACTTGGTAACGGATATCAACTTGTTCCAGTAATCTTACCCCTCGAAAGATGAGAAGGTAAGCAACGACTTAATAAGTCAACAGTACCCGAGTTGCGGGTGAAGGGAATACTTTATGACCGGGAAGTCGACAAGATAAATAACATTTTCCAAGTAAGGTTCCCTTATTATTAGGGAGGTAGACTCAAAGAAGAATGATGTCTGAGAACCTTTCTTGATATAGGATTAATAATAATATGACTCCGAAATATTTTTCGTAATAATCGAAGAAGATATACCTTATTGAGGTTATTCTATGTATGGAATAAATATTCAAAGAATATTTATTGAATTAAAAATATTTAAAGAATATTCAGGAATATGAAAGAATATCTTTAATCAGAGTATTTCTAAAAATAATCCCTGAAGAAATATCAGGAGAATATTTATTGAATAAATAAATATTTAAATGAATATTCAAAACAATATTCATTTATTAATAAGACCTGAAAAGAATATTTAAGGTAATATTCATAATTAATTAGGAATTTAAATGAATATTCAAAAGTAATATTCATTTAATGAATAATATCCTAAATGAATATCAAGTAATATTCATTTAGTAATCCAAGCTTTAAAGGAATATTCGATATAATATTCAATAAATAAATCAAGCTTCAGATGAATATTGAAGATAATATTCATCAAGTACTTCATATCTTAAATGAATTTTCAAAAGTAATATTTATTTAATAAAATAATATTCTAAATGAATGTCCACATAATATTCATTTAGTAGTCTCATCTTTAGAAGAGTATTCGAAATAATAATCAATAATCAATTCGACTCTGAATGAATATTGAGAAATATTATTCGTTGAATAGTTACGTTCAAATAATTATTTGAAGTAAGGATCATTAAAATAATTAGTCTCGAACGAATATTCAAATAATATGCG
This sequence comes from Saposhnikovia divaricata, assembly GCA_036435485.1. NCBI lineage: Eukaryota > Viridiplantae > Streptophyta > Magnoliopsida > Apiales > Apiaceae > Saposhnikovia > Saposhnikovia divaricata. Next base: position 216,252,442 of record CM071599.1, read on the forward strand.
TCGCCCAAATAATAGAAAATATTTACTTAAATATTTTCCTCCGAGGTAATCTCGATATATCAAGGAATATGGACTCCCGGTCTATATTTGATTAATAAGATGTATACGCCCTTCTATGAGGGTCTTACAATAACCGGCTTATAACTGATATATAACTATCTAGCTTATAAGCCAACAATAACATTCAGGGAACAAGTATATCAATTCAACTTGAAAGTAGGCATGCATGCTATGGCATATGTATATCAGAAAACATATATATATTTATTCAGTCACAACAACAGCCTAAAAGAAGGGGATTGAAACTTGCCTGGTAGTCGAGTACGGTAAGGGGTAGTGGTAGCGGGTCCCGGTTCAGCTTGGTGATCTATAAATAGCCAAGGCATTCGGGATTAATCACTTAACATATTAAAAGTTAAGTTATACTTAATTCGAAACTCGTTCTCGAGTTATCTCGTTATACCCCTTTTTAGTGGATTACTTATTATCACTGATCCGACCCGACATTCGTTCGTTAATACGACATGTCACTGCACTTATACTTGGGACATACTTAAGTCATATGAGTTCTAAGGTTGATCGTTACGAACCAATATTATACTCCGAGTTTTATAGCCCGTTTTCTAAGTGTTTTACCGAAGTTATAAAAGAGTCGTCTTTTAGGGGTTCGTTCGCGTTTAACCTCGACTCGAACATTTTTAATAAATCTAAAAATGCTCTTTTTGACATACGGTTTTCTTTCACACCTTCCTTCTTACTCCTAGTATTTATTTACCAAGATTCGCCATGACGTTACATAGTTTACGAGGGTTCAATTTCAGTTACGAACTTTCGTTTACGGATTCGAACTACTTTTAGTAATTTGGTCATAAATCCTAAACCGTAAGTCCGTTTCACGTGATCTTTATATCAAAACGAAGCTTAGAACATTACCTATCCTATCATGGCAGATAAGGTCTCTGGACAGTAGGGTTTCGACATGGAAAATGGCATACAAAACATGGTATTGTAAAATCGGGCATTATAACGGTTGTAACTCGAATATCTACCAATTTCGAATCTTCCCATAAACATAGTATCCAACCCAAACAACATATACATGACTTATATACATGAACTGAGGCCAAGCAATGCCTTTCCGTTCATCTAGCTATTTGCATCATTAATCCAAAATCCATACATAATCTTGCTTATAATCTTAACATAACCATAACTAAGTTATAACTATCATAAACATGCTTAAATCTCAAACAAGGGTTAGGGTTTCAAGAGCTTTATACCTTCCTTATAGTGTGTAAAGACCTTGCTAAGCTTTGCATAGTCCTTGTATACCCATAACCAAGCTTAGATCATCCTAGAAATCAAGAAAATCAAGAGTTGTTCTTGAAAATCACTATTTACCCTAGTCTTTGATGATTTCTTTGAAAATGGAAACAAGAGAGTTTGGCTTTGAAATTTTTAGGGGATCATTTTTAGGAAATGTAAGACTCACCATAATTTTTACAAGATCAAGAGATGGTGGGAAGAGGGGTTTTGATTTTGGAATTAAGGGTATGGCCGAATGGAATTTTCAAGGGGGGAAAAGAGTTGCTTGGTTTGTTTTGTTTTAATCTCATCCATCCTCATCTATTATCAAGATAATATCTTGTATAAATTCACTTTATTAAAGTGATGAGGTGTTGGATGAGGAAATACCATGACAAGTGTTGAAAATGTGGTGGTTTTAGCCTAACTACATGGTTGCCTTGCTAAGTACTTAGTTGCATTCTCTAGGGTGCTTCCTTGATTCTAGTTTGGTTACTAGATATTTTATACTAGTAGCTTGCACAAGACTCTTGCTTCCTCTGCTTGATTCTGTGTCCGGTTATTGCCCGTTTCAATTGATCGTTCGTAGGAATATTTCACGGATTTCTAATTAGGGTTTACCGGGAATCCTTTTTAATATTAATACTTTCATTCTCCATCTTTCATTTTAACTTTCCAATTTATATTCCTTAAATCCATTCGTTAAATACTTAAGGCTATCAGTGTCCAGGGAACTCTCGGAGAATATAAAAGTGCGGTTTTTCAGAATCCGACAGCTTTTACATACACTTATTTTCCCCCTGGATCACTAATACGAACTCGAAAATCCGTTCCGAATGCTTCTATATAGTGTCGTCTCATATTATTATATACTCCCACCAAAACATTATTCATTCTGGATTCTTTACTTGTTCTCTTAGGGTGGTACAATTGTCCGTATTCTCTTTCGATCGTTCCTTATCCTTTTTACGGAACTACTGGATTAATCGTTACCGATCTGGATGACATGAGAATATTCTCCTGCTTGAAATTGCCATATCTTATTCCCTTAGAAGATAGATTATTCTTACCTATGTTGTTACCCTTTAGCATTCTTCAGGACATAAACATAATAAGGTCGAATTCCATTCATTCTTTCCAAATATCAATAATTACATTGTAGCCATAACCACTCCTCAGTGGTTTCCTACCTTCATAATAACATCCCAAAATATCAAATCCTCAAAGTTAATATCTCAATTCTTGGATTATAATAATATTTAATCCACTGTCCGGTAAAATATTATACCGAAAAGAATTTGGAATTTCTGAATTCCGATCGTCTCTGCATTCACTTATTTCCTCCGCGTATTACTAATATGACTTCGAAACATCCATATCACGTCCCGTACATAGGGTGAAGTGAAAAGTTTTCCAACTTACAAAATCACTATTCATCCACCAAATTACTATGCACGTACAGGAAACACTATGCACGTACGGGAAACACTATGCATGTACGGGAAACACTATGCACGTACGGGAAACACTATGCACGTACTCATTTCCCTTCAAGGATCCATTAGCTCCTTCCTGGATGGTAGATTATTCTTATCTAGGTCCTCAACCATCGAATTACTCTATTCTGACAATATACCAATGCATCAGGATCATTGTCCAAAGCAATATCCATTCATTACAATCATTGTTCTTTGAAACCACCATTCATTAGAGCTGGTGACCTTGTTATCGGAATCATTGTTCCTCATTTTATCATTACTTAATAAAAAGTTTTAATTATATCCAAAATTTGGGGTTCTTACAGTCTCCCCTCCTTAAAAGGATTCCGTCCCGGAATCAGGTAGGAAGCAAAGAGTCGTTTGCCTGTCGTTCACTTTTTTTTAGCTTCCCGGTCAATTCTTAGTCGTTCTACCCTTCCTCAACACATCTTCTAGTGCTACAATCCATATTGTATCCTTTTTCCATCAACGTTGCTACTTTTCGTACAACTCACTATCCGGGTTATATTCTTACTCAGTCTTATCCTTATTGATACCTGTAGTAACATTGGTATCACTATCACCCTACGAATTCGGAGGTAACCTCGCTCGTACTGTGCATTTCCTGATTGCTTTAATCTTCGCAATTTCGATCAATATAGAGAAGTGGAAAGATTTATTGAGAGATCACTATGATCAATTGAACATTTATTATATTGCATAGTTAGTACAGAAGGGGGCCAGCCTTTAGTACTTGACAAGCAATTAAACAAGTCATGGTATTCCACTTAGACTTCTATCACATAGACAGATAGTCACGTAGCAGTACCTCCCCTCCTAAAAGGGTTGTTCTTCTCAATTCATAAAGAAGATGAATAAGAGAGAAGAAGAGAAAAGAGTTCTAAAGGATTATAGAAAGCTTTCATGATTGTAGAATATCATACTCAGAATTTACCTCTGAACTATAGAGGTTTATCAAAGAAGAAATTAATCATAATTATATCCAATACTATTTGATCGCAATCTCACGTGTCAACATATCTTGGTGCTTTGTCCATTATTCTATGGACAAATACTCTTGTTCAATCTTAGCGATACTCACATTCGGGAAATCCTTCAACCTTTCAGGTTAAATCTTAGATTTCTCACTTGACATCATTATTACTGACATCCCATATCATGTTACTAGCTTTTCATAACTATAATATTGACACTATCAGGTTGTCATCCTGAGAATTCATTAGAAAACCCATTCATAACATTCCTTGCTTCTCATTCCATAGTTGCTTTCCCAGCCTTTTCTTTATCAATCACATCCTTCTTATTATCTGATTCTTACTCATTTCTATTATTTACTTTCACCTTCACCTCTTTATTGAGACACCTTTTTGCACTTGGTACCTCCTTATCGGTATTCCGTCTCATTTATTCTATAATCATCACGTTATTTCAATTTAAACTTTCCTTAATGTATCTGGCCCGATTCCTTTAACTTAGATTCATATAATCAACTTCTGCCAACCGTGTTTCTCATCACTTGTTCTTTTCTAACCGTGGTTTTCCACAGGTTGTCTTTCGTAAGTCAGACCAGGTCGTATATCTACATGCTCGTACTCCTATCATCTGTTGAACATCTGCATTTTACTGGCGTAGCCTGGCCACATGAAAACTCGTTATGACCGTGTTATAAGTTTTGGGGGTAAGGCTGGCTCGAATACCGCCGTCCGAACACTTTAAACTCTCAGGTGGCCCAATAAGTTTCGGGCTCAACCGCCCTTCCCTCCAAGTCTCATTAATTCTTTCCATGGGAATATCTTTAACATCATGAATCATCAACCTCATATTCTCTATCTTGTTTGCGAAGTACACTAACATAAACTTGTTTGTCATTCATCAACATGCCATTTAGTTAATCAATGGCAGCACTTTCTTTATCTTTACATTGTCATCTACTTTCTTAGAAGAATCACCATCACTTGTTGTTTACGTAGTGCATTAATAGCTAACCCTACGGGTTTCAAATCCCTTAGGGAGACAAAGTAATCACTATTCCTTATCCATAAGGAACACTTCCTGAACTTGATGTAGATATAACATGAAGTAGATAGAATTGCAGAAGAGTTTCAGGCATCGCAGCTAGGTCCGGTTGATGAAACTATCACTTATGCATCTTCCATAAAAGACTGGAAACTTAACGGTTTACTTCATCAATTTTGTACCATGGTCCTGGTTTGCCTCAAAACGGGACCTTCTAAGGTACGTAATATGCTTAAGACTCCATCAGGAATCGAATCTTTACTTAAACTATTATTACCTTCGATTCTTGCACAATCATCAAAAGGAATGTAACTTCCTCCACTCCAATATGACCTTCAAGGTCTTTCCAAATATCATTTTGTTTCTTCGGTATGAACATTTATAATTATTCCTTTATACTTAGACTGTCGGCCACCTCATTGGCCTTTCCTGATAATAATAATTTCTGGTAATCCTTGTTCCTTGGATATATTCCAATTCAAACATTTCTACCTCATTCCCATCATTTTTGGGTGAAAGCATTCTCCCTTAAGCTCTGCTGATGGAGAAAAATATATTTAACAGTCTTTCTCCATAAGTCATTGCTTCCACCTACCCGTGGGAACTTTATCACGTTTATTCCCAATCCTACTTAGGATACTTCTCTTCTTAGTTCTTTCCTTATCTTAGGATAATCTCAACCTTTATAGGTTCAATCCATACTTCCTCAGGGTCTCATACATGCCTCATCTGGCATTACTGTTACTATGTCATACATTCCTTACTAAACTTCCATTTTGAAGTTCGGAATATTACCTTTTTCCTTGTAAGGTTTCATAGGTCATCCTCATCCTTCCTCCTGTATTTTCTGGGTACAGGGTATATCAAAATGTCATTGATCAATACTCTAATAATTCTATCTATGTTCTTTCCAGAACTCTTTTTAATAATCCTTACCGGTCATTGTTGCCTTAGCAAGTCCAACTCATATCATCTGAAGTCATAATGTCGTTATTAGGGTTAATGCCACCCCTTGTGCATTCCCTAGGGTTTGTCTTAATTTATGGATATCCTATCCTTAATTCAACTGCCAAAGAATTCTTGCATCTTATAATTGGCAATCAGATCATGTATCCTTAATAAAGGTCTCTTTTCAATCATTCTCATTTGATAATCGATCGGTGGCTTAATGCCATCCTCTTCTTTCAGATAGTTGTCAGCCTATTTGGCCTTCCAAAAAGGCAACGTATGCCTATCTCCTCTCTTACAGAACTTGGTAATGGCAGCAAGGATGTTTTGGAAGATATTGGTCGAGTTCAACGTGAATCTCTTAGTACTTATCGTTCTTCTCAAATGTACTTGCCTTAGACAAAATTTCTACAGCATACTGATCCATCTCTGACCATTTCTATACTCTCTTCATAAACCTTCGTTGTTTACTTCCCTTAGTCGTAATATGTTCAGGGTATTCATGATACCCTAACATCCTACATCTCAAGTCACTATACTTCCATTTTACTCGAAATCTTGGACAACCATATACACATGAGTCACTTTAGTACGGGTGACCCCATCCCAAAAAGGTCTAGTGAATTTCCCAATCAAAACATGGGTTGTTCGGCAGAAGATTCAAACGATCTCATTAATGTTTCCTTTATATCAGAAGCCCTTGCAGTCGGTGCTTTCTTAGAAGCAACCCTGCTTTGTCTTTTCATTGCTGGTCTAGTCACTTTATAGTCTGTTGTGACTTGGCCTCAACTGGCCACACATAAAAATATATGATTTTAGGGGTTGGCTAATAGCATTACTTTTCTAGCAATTGCCGGCATAGTGCCTTCTTCTTTGATACCTTTCTACCTTTCCAAAACTTTACTCCATATAAGTCTTAATCGACTACTCGGCACCGTCTCCGGTCACCTTTCCTCCACTTTTATCTTTTCAACTATTCTTATCAATCCTGCGTGCCACACAAGCTTACCATTCCTGGCATAACAGCCTTTTCATTTAAGTCAATCCTGGAATTTCTCAGTCCGGCTGGTTTCTTACTTACATTTCCTATTTTCGTCCAATCTCACTTCATCGTTTTATCACTACCGTCGATTGTAATGCTCAGGGTCCATTTACTAACCCATTTTACAGCATCCTTACCCAAATCACAGGGTTTGCTCCAGTTTCTACTCTCTTCCATGACATTCTCTGATAATCAGAAAGACAAGGTTTGCCAAAATTCACCGAATTCCTTTCCAGACTCAGGGAAATTTTGATCAATCTACCCACCTACTGGTAACATTAAGGAGACCAGTTTCTAAACCTGAAGAATAGCTCTATGAACCTCCAAGCAGGTGGAATCATAAGCAGTCATAGTTAACGAAATAATCATCATCAGATTGGAAGTTTACCCACTGGAAAGGAATCAATTATATTCATCCCTTAGAAGGGAATCAATAGTTTCAAACTGGAACCTGTCACAGCGTCCTGATATTCAATACTACCAAATGTCGGTCTACCTAACCCTTTATGCGAAGCGTCATTGGAAGCACAAAGTCTCCTTTTTCCATTAAGCAATGCCAGCTCTTGGTCATTACCAATTTCACCTTTTAGCTCCAGGAAGATTTTCTCACATTTTTCTCTTTAACTGCTGATCGTATTACTTGATCTATTATAATTCTGTGTCGGAGTAAACTTAAGGTAACTACTATAATCCATTCAAAGAGAAGAAGAAATTTAATATTCCTCTGAATCACATGCATCTAACGTTTCTGGTTCATCATTTAACTGAGTTGAATTAACTCTATACTCAGTCTCTGGAAGTAGTCTCATTACGAGTTCATCTTGACTCACTGGTCTTATCTTCCGGTAGGTTCTGAGATCATTGTCTTACTTACTACTTCCTTATATAACTTTACCCAATCATGCTATCACTTCCCAATGTCTTTACTTTCTACTGATTCATTCATGAACATTTCCCTGAATAAAACCACCTCATTAACCTCACTTTGGTTTCGTAAATTATAACCTATGACATCTGCCTTCTCGTGGCAAATTATTACTGACAATATTCATACAGATTCATTTATCAAATGATATGGCACTTACTGCCTCCTTCTCAACTATTCCTAGGGACTCTGCTCCTCGCCCTAAATCGATGTCTTTGATAATCATACATCCCTCTAGCTCTTTCTTTGTTAAGATGAAAATCTCTAAGGATTCTCATCTATTTCCGTATAAGATCTCAAGTAATTCTTCCAATCCTTCTTTCTTGCTGGTACAACATCTGGTAGTCCGGCTATGAATTCAACATGCATCTTCAGATCTCTTAATAATATCTCGGTTCTTTATACTCACTTTTCTGAGCACCATATCTTAATCATCACAGTCATTCTGGCTGCGACCCTCATTACCCATGGGTAAGCTCCTTATCCTAACAGGATTTTCCTTATCTGCTGGAACCTCTTCCGGGTCTCCAGTAGGGTACTCCATCGAATTACCCGCTGATCTTCAGCATATAAAGCATCATCGCGCTGTTGCTCGTATGCCCCAAGGTCAGTCGCCTTACTCGTCGATACGATATCGAGCTAAGTTACTATCATTATACTTACGAGTTCCCATAAGGGTTTTATATGTCATCACTACATTAAGTAGTCCGACTATGAACTTGGCAAGAGTTCTTATTATCTTATTTAATTTATTGTTTTAACGTCACCTCATCTCTGGGGTTTATAACGTACACTCTGATACCACTTCTGTAACACCCCCAGATCCGGGGTACGGGATCCGGTGGTTAAGGTTTCCAATTCTGTCCACAACAATTGAACTTTCCTTAACATAAAATAAATTACGTCTCTATAACCCAACACAACAATATAAAACACACCCGTTATAGTCCCAGAGATGAAATCAGAGTAACAATCAAATTTTTATTAATCACATTATGAGTTCTTACAATCCAAAAGAATTTCAATATAAATACATACTCTTTGCCATCCATTTACATAAGTCATACTAGACCATATTCTTGGTACTGAAAGAATAAATATACCCTACCAATAGCTTCTTCTTCAGCTCTGGTAGTCTCATCGTCCTCGCCCGCGTCGAGTGCGCCTTGTGCGAGTCATCTGGTCTAGCTGTTGTTGTGATATAATAATAAAGCAAGGGTGAGCAATAGCCCACCAACAATAATATATAACTGAACGATAATGTATAACAATTCAAAAGTATCTTTCAAACCATATGCCATGCATTTACGGAAATGATGCCAGTATAATATGAACAATGAAGTTACAAGGTAACTTAAAGTATTTGTTTGTAGAAATATCTGCTACATCAAAGTAAGCGAGATATTCTTATTGTTATTAAGAAGAGGAGTTTGCAAGAAAAGGTTGCAATTCCAGTTATGACCCTTTTCCAACTCTGCCAACAGTAATCATGTTGCAGGAAATAAATAAATTTGGATGATGAACCAATGATGGAGTATTCACCGCGCCCGCTGTTCCAATCTTGATGATCAGTCGAGATCGTATAGCTCAATTTAGATTTACTACCGGTAGAAGGAAGAACTGACGGCTTTACTTGTATACCGCCTTACTAGCTCTCCCCGGCCAACGGTTGGGCCAAAGGGGATGGACCGGCGCTACTCGGCCTCTTACACGACTCCTAGTTCAAATAGAATTCATGATTCTGAATGTAACGTTCGTCCCCCTTTCCCCAAGTATAATACTTGTTGATAAGACTCCACAAAGTAGTCGTATCTAGTTGGAAAGGAAAATTTACCAATAACTCCCAAGCTATTACTTGGTAACGGATATCAACTTGTTCCAGTAATCTTACCCCTCGAAAGATGAGAAGGTAAGCAACGACTTAATAAGTCAACAGTACCCGAGTTGCGGGTGAAGGGAATACTTTATGACCGGGAAGTCGACAAGATAAATAACATTTTCCAAGTAAGGTTCCCTTATTATTAGGGAGGTAGACTCAAAGAAGAATGATGTCTGAGAACCTTTCTTGATATAGGATTAATAATAATATGACTCCGAAATATTTTTCGTAATAATCGAAGAAGATATACCTTATTGAGGTTATTCTAAGTATGGAATAAATATTCAAAGAATATTTATTGAATTAAAAATATTTAAAGAATATTCAGGAATATGAAAGAATATCTTTAATCAGAGTATTTCTCAAAATAATCCCTGAAGAAATATCAGGAGAATATTTATTGAATAAATAAATATTTAAATGAATATTCAAAACAATATTCATTAATTAATAAGACCTGAAAAGAATATTTAAGGTAATATTCATAATTAATTAGGAATTTAAATGAATATTCAAAAGTAATATTCATTTAATGAATAATATCCTAAATGAATATCAAGTAATATTCATTTAGTAATCCAAGCTTTAAAGGAATATTCGATATAATATTCAATAAATAAATCAAGCTTCAGATGAATATTGAAGATAATATTCATCAAGTACTTCATATCTTAAATGAATTTTCAAAAGTAATATTTATTTAATAAAATAATATTCTAAATGAATGTCCACATAATATTCATTTAGTAGTCTCATCTTTAGAAGAGTATTCGAAATAATAATCAATAATCAATTCGACTCTGAATGAATATTGAGAAATATTAATCGTTGAATAGTTACGTTCAAATAATTATTTGAAGTAAGGATCATTAAAATAATTAGTCTCGAACGAATATTCAAATAATATGCGTCGCCCAAATAATAGAAAATATTTACTTAAATATTTTCCTCCGAGGTAATCTAGATATATCAAGGAATATGGACTCCCGTTCTATATTTGATTAATAAGATGTATACGCCCTTCTATGAGGGTCTTACAATAACCGGCTTATAACTGATATATAACTATCTAGCTTATAAGCCAACAATAACATTCAGGGAACAAGTATATCAATTCAACTTGAAAGTAGGCATGCATGCTATGGCATATGTATATCAGAAAACATATATATATTTATTCAATCACAACAACAGCCTAAAAGAAGGGGATTGAAACTTGCCTGGTAGTCGAGTACGGTAAGGGGTAGTGGTAGCGGGTCCCGATTCAGCTTGGTGATCTATAAATAGCCAAGGCATTCGGGATTAATCACTTAACATATTAAAAGTTAAGTTATACTTAATTCGAAACACGTTCTCGAGTTATCTCGTTATACCCCTTTTTAGTGGATTACTTATTATCACTGATCCGACCCGACATTCGTTCGTTAATACGACATGTCACTGCACTTATACTTGGGACATACTCAAGTCATATGAGTTCTAAGGTTGATCGTTACGAACCAATATTATACTCCGAGTTTTATAGCCCGTTTTCTAAGTGTTTTACCGAAGTTATAAAAGAGTCGTCTTTTAGGGGTTCGTTCGCGTTTAACCTCGACTCGAACATTTTTAATAAATCTAAAAATGCTCTTTTTGACATACGGTTTTCTTTCACACCTTCCTTCTTACTCCTAGTATTTATTTACCAAGATTCGCCATGACGTTACATAGTTTACGAGGGTTCAATTTCAGTTACGAACTTTCGTTTACGGATTCGAACTACTTTTAGTAATTTGGTCATAAATCCTAAACCGTAAGTCCGTTTCACGTGATCTTTATATCAAAACGAAGCTTAGAACATTACCTATCCTATCATGGCAGATAAGGTCTCTGGACAGTAGGGTTTCGACATGGAAAATGGCATACAAAACATGGTATTGTAAAATCGGGCATTATAACGGTTGTAACTCGAATATCTACCAATTTCGAATCTTCCCATAAACATAGTATCCAACCCAAACAACATATACATGACTTATATACATGAACTGAGTCCAAGCAATGCCTTTCCGTTCATCTAGCTATTTGCATCATTAATCCAAAATCCATACATAATCTTGCTTATAATCTTAACATAACCATAACTAAGTTATAACTATCATAAACATGCTTAAATCTCAAACAAGGGTTAGGGTTTCAAGAGCTTTATACCTTCCTTATAGTGTGTAAAGACCTTGCTAAGCTTTGCATAGTCCTTGTATACCCATAACCAAGCTTAGATCATCCTAGAAATCAAGAAAATCAAGAGTTGTTCTTGAAAATCACTATTTACCCTAGTCTTTGATGATTTCTTTGAAAATGGAAACAAGAGAGTTTGGCTTTGAAATTTTTAGGGGATCATTTTTAGGAAATGTAAGACTCACCATAATTTTTACAAGATCAAGAGATGGTGGGAAGAGGGGTTTTGATTTTGGAATTAAGGGTATGGCCGAATGGAATTTTCAAGGGGGGAAAAGAGTTGCTTGGTTTGTTTTGTTTTAATCTCATCCATCCTCATCTATTATCAAGATAATATCTTGTATAAATTCACTTTATTAAAGTGATGAGGTGTTGGATGAGGAAATACCATGACAAGTGTTGAAAATGTGGTGGTTTTAGCCTAACTACATGGTTGCCTTGCTAAGTACTTAGTTGCATTCTCTAGGGTGCTAGTTCCTTGATTCTAGTTTGGTTACTAGATATTTTATACTAGTAGCTTGCACAAGACTCTTGCTTCCTCTGCTTGATTCTGTGTCCGGTTATTGCCCGTTTCAATTGATCGTTCGTAGGAATATTTCACGGATTTCTAATTAGGGTTTACCGGGAATCCTTTTTAATATTAATACTTTCATTCTCCATCTTTCATTTTAACTTTCCAATTTATATTCCTTAAATCCATTCGTTAAATACTTAAGGCTATCAGTGTCCAGGGAACTCTCGGAGAATATAAAAGTGCGGTTTTTCAGAATCCGACAGCTTTTACATACACTTATTTTCCCCCTGGATCACTAATACGAACTCGAAAATCCGTTCCGAATGCTTCTATATAGTGTCGTCTCATATTATTATATACTCCCACCAAAACATTATTCATTCTGGATTCTTTACTTGTTCTCTTAGGGTGGTACAATTGTCCGTATTCTCTTTCGATCGTTCCTTATCCTTTTTACGGAACTACTGGATTAATCGTTACCGATCTGGATGACATGAGAATATTCTCCTGCTTGAAATTGCCATATCTTATTCCCTTAGAAGATAGATTATTCTTACCTATGTTGTTACCCTTTAGCATTCTTCAGGACATAAACATAATAAGGTCGAATTCCATTCATTCTTTCCAAATATCAATAATTACATTGTAGCCATAACCACTCCTCAGTGGTTTCCTACCTTCATAATAACATCCCAAAATATCAAATCCTCAAAGTTAATATCTCAATTCTTGGATTATAATAATATTTAATCCACTGTCCGGTCAAATATTATACCGAAAAGAATTTGGAATTTCTGAATTCCGATCGTCTCTGCATTCACTTATTTCCTCCGCGTATTACTAATATGACTTCGAAACATCCATATCACGTCCCGTACATAGGGTGGAGTGAAAAGTTTTCCAACTTACAAAATCACTATTCATCCACCAAATTACTATGCACGTACAGGAAACACTATGCACGTACGGGAAACACTATGCACGTACGGGAAACACTATGCACGTACGGGAAACACTATGCACGTACTCATTTCCCTTCAAGGATCCATTAGCTCCTTCCTGGATGGTAGATTATTCTTATCTAGGTCCTCAACCATCGAATTACTCTATTCTGACAATATACCAATGCATCAGGATCATTGTCCAAAGCAATATCCATTCATTACAATCATTGTTCTTTGAAACCACCATTCATTAGAGCTGGTGACCTTGTTATCGGAATCATTGTTCCTCATTTTATCATTACTTAATAAAAAGTTTTAATTATATCCAAAATTTGGGGTTCTTACACACAGAGTCTCTAGTTAAAACTAGTGAATCCTCTGTGTTTGTGATGGTGTCATTAGGAGATGCCCCAGCATGCATTCCCTGACCATCTAAATGTGGTACCTGGGTGGTGAGCAAGGTGTCATGCACCAAGTCACTTGAATCCATTGGCTCATCAAGAGAAAAGAATTCTTGATGATCAATGCCTTGCTCCTCAATTGCTTGAGTTGCAGGCTCCAAAGAAATATGAGTGGTAGATTCTGGAAGAGAAGTGTGTTGTAGATTAGATTTTGGCAACTCCCCCTGAGAGATAGAGGGAGTTTCAATTGTGATGTGCTCTCCACTCAGTGTTGTGCCAACCTTATCACTCCCATGTGCTGACTCTGTACAAGTAGGTGCATTGGGGAGAATGCTTGATTCTATAGATGCACCCTGTTGAGAGGATACACCTAGTGAGCTGTTTGCCCCTGATTTTACAACTTCAGCCATTTTGGTGACTGAAGAGGTGGTTTTAGACTTCTTTTTCTTCTTTGGCCTTAGTAAGGGTGACTCAGGTTCCTCACTTGCTATGCCTAATTCTACAGCCAAGGCTGCTTTAGTTAAGATTTTTAGAGGTTCAGAAGCAACCTGTTTTCTCTTCTTTTTACTAACATCACCCTTTTGAGAGGATGATGCAGTTGTCTCTGTGTTTGGTAAAGTGTTTGGCTGAGAGGATTGGTTAGCAGGCCCTGGGTTAGCATTTTGCTCTAATTGCTTGGGCCTAGCTAACTCAGATTTTGAGGCACATATTGGCATGTTGTGGGGGTAAGTCCTAAATAAACTCTCCATAAGGGGAGTTATTTTGAGCCTTACATCCACATCATTCCTAGTCTCCAAGCTACCAAAAATGAGTTTGGTCATGGATTTTGGATAGCCTATTCTAACCCAGGCAATTCAATCAATTTAACATCTATGAAATTAAGTACAGATTGAATAAAGCGAGGGAAGAAAATTTCATTACTTCTCTTGGCTGAGTTCTTACCAAGTCTCCCATACAATTCTTGCATTATGATCAAACCAACATCAATCTTTCTCCCATATGCTAGAGCATATCCTATTTGTTGAATAGGTGTGCTGATTTGATCAAAGCTAGACTTCCTTGCTGTGAAGACTTGAAGAAGAGTGGCAAAGACATAGCTCCATTCCTTCCTCAATTACTTCCTATTCAAATTTCCAAGCTTGATTCTATCTGAGTAGTTGATAAAATCAAAGAAATCTTCCAATTCCTGATTAGTTGCTTGACTGTCATACACTCCTTGTTGTAACCCCAGTGCTTGATTCATATTTTCAGTAGTGATGGTGATTTCCTTGTCCTGAATCTTGCAATAGATTACGTATGAAGTTATTGCATTCTCTAGGGCCACGACCTCCACAGTAGCAGTTCTCCAAAACTGTTCTAGTAAATCTAGATACAGAGTTGGGTTAGCTGAGAGTGCATCCTTGATGTATGATTCAGCCATCCATCGAACGAAGCACTTAAAGTTTGCATTGGGTGCTTCAACATCGTTGGTTATTGCTATGAAATTGGTGTGTTTAGGAATTGTGAGTTGGGTATTTGCCATTGTTACACAGAGAGATGAGAAGACAATGAAGGTTGAAGAAGAAATTTAGCTTTTGACGTTAGGGTTTACAGAGGTTTTGGAACTTTAGCTGCCTGAGAAATCGAATGAAATGGTTTGAACAGTTGTGGAATTGTATATATGTGAGTGACTTGAGTTGTCGATTAGATATAAGATTTGTATCGACAAGTCAGTCATTCGAGAAGTATAAAACAACTATTCGATAAGTCAAGAAAGGCTTATTCGATACCTCAAGCAGTTTGTAACTCACAGCTGGCAGTTATTTAACTCAGAAAATAATTCTAAGCTAAATAAAATATGTTTTATGAGCGAAATGAATTTTTGAATATAAATCCAAAAAGCGATTAAGTGTCAGCGAGAAATCAGCCTTTTCAAATGATTCGATAACTCAAATACAGTATTCGAGAACTCCATCATTAGAGAACTAAAATACTCTATTCGAGAAGTCAAAGTGTGCTATTTGATTTCTCCAAAAGGCACTATTAGAGAACTCAGAAGGGTTCTTGATAGGCCTATTCGAGAACTCAAGCCATGACAAAACAATGAACCATTCGAGAAGTCTGACTTATCGAACTATACTTTTCACTCATAAAATTTAATTTTCACTATCTTTTAAAATTTACCAGAAATATTCATTGAAGAATATTCTACTAAATTAAATAGTGATTCTCTCAAAATTTCACAGAAATTTCAAGCTAAAGATGTATGATTTTCAACATATGCAGCATTGTGGAATATTTATAAATCATAATCTAGCCAATACTCACTTTAGAAATATTGAGTATTTGATAAAGTAAGTATTTACTGCTGCAACAATCTAGTTGATATATTCACTCAGCCAGAATTTGAAGAATTCAGCATTCCAATCTCACTAACCAACCTTGTGAAGGTGGCTTCTGTTAGTGTAGGTGCCCTAGAGGCAATACATTGTTTCTTAAATAAACCTTATGTCATTTGATTATTAAATAAATGTATTTATTATGACTCTAATTACTGCGATATTTGTTAGCATAATAAATGTCCTTAGAATAATGATACACATTATATAGTTTAAGTTTACAACTTGAATTTGAGATTATATAATATCATATTCTTAAAGGTCCCTAGTCGAGTATTATTATACAGGACAATAATAATACATAAATAGACTAGTATGTTTTTGACTGATAACCACATCTCATTGGTTATAAGTATGGAGATACTAAAGTCAATACATAGGTACATGTAGAGTACATGGTACTGGACAGACCCAACGTGAGATTCTTCATGTTAATTAAGTCATAAGAAAGACTCACAGTGATAATGGTGTAATGATCCTTTGACTTGAGATCATTATATTTCTATACGAGGATAATATACTTTGACTACATTAAAAGTTACCTTTGACCGGGTAATGATAAAAGTGGACATCGGGTATATTGTGAATCGTATGAGAAATATGAATGATAGATAAAGGATTTAACCCTCCTATTATTAGGAGAGATATTATTGGCCTCTTGATTGAGTGAGACTATAAAATGCATGGCCGTGCTCAAATAATGATTTGTTTTTAATAGTCTACTCATGGATCAAGTAAACCCGGATTAAATTATGAAGAGGATGACATGAAACATGCCTCGAGTTTAATCTATAATATTTGGTTAAAGGGATTATATTACACGGGAACATTAATCACAAAAGGTTTTATCGAATCACGATTTAATTATTATTTAATTGGGTAGCAATGATGTATTACTAGATGCCGCTCATTGTTTATAATTTTATTAGAGAATAAAATTATTGCCAATTAAATGATAGCCTAGAGGGTCACACACATAGAACATTTTAAGGAAGAATTAATTTAAATTATGAATTTAAATTAATTAAATGATTAGTTGTATTTTATTATATTAATTAAGTGGGACTTAATTAAGATATAATAAAATACAAATGAGATATGATTTTAATAATTAAGTATGACTTAATTATTATTTATTTAAATAATAGGATTTGATTCTATTATTTAATTAATCAAACTTGGGCTAGGTTTTTAGTTGGGCTTTTACCTTACACTATCATATAAATATATGATGATAGGTAAAGAAGGTAATTAATTTTGTACGACAAAAATTATCCCCAGCCGCTTGAACCAAAACCTAAAAAGAAGATCTCATATTTTCATTGGAGGCTAGTACCTCCCTTCCAATCAAGAATCGTTCTTGGAGTGTTCGTGTGGATACTGTAGAGGAGGCTTCGAAGAGGAGCACTCAACGATCGTGAAAGCTTGGATCTCCATTAGACATACAATCGTAAAGCTTCTTCAAGGTAAATCATCAATCTCCGAATTAAATATCATGTTTTTGCATGGATCCTGCGGTAGGGTTTCGATAATTATTGTTTTGTTTTAATTTTTCGCTGCGTTTTTGATGCTCGAAACCCATCAATGGCATCAGAGCTACTTGCAAAAACGTTTTAATTCGGTTATATGTTACAGTTTTGATATATATACGAGCATGTTTGATGATTGTCATGTATGATGCGTTGATTTTGATATATATGTATAAACTGTATGTTAATGATGATTGGGATGATCATATGATGATCATATAATCTGTATGTATATTGATATATACATGATTTTTGTTTGTTCATGATATGGGGATTGTATACGATACGATTTCTGTATACGCTGCGCAGATCTGGTGAAATCTGTGTCCAGTGTCCGATTTTCGCAAACGATATGTGTTTTCTGACTGGAAACGAGCGTCTGAACAAAACTGATACTATAAGTATCACCGACTCGTCTGTAAGGCGTTTGACGCCGTTTAGTGCATTAAAAACGCGATTTATTGTTTTCAGAATTTGATTCTGATTTTCTGAATTTTGCGTTATATGATTTATTTGATTGGATCATCTGAAATATGATATGGTATAACATGATTAGATAATATGACATGTTTTTTAATTGTTACTAGAGCATGGCGGATGGTTATGGCCTTGAGACCCATAGGATAGAGGTTTTTGTTTATGGTTTGGTTTCTAAATACGACTTGCATGTCGTTTTTCTTTTTGTAATTATTTTATCTCGAATGCAACTCGAGTTCTTTTGTAAAATGTTTCAAGAGGAGCTTGGAGGCAATCAAGGCAGCTTTGGAAGCGCAGCAAGAGATTATGTAATAATTAGTTATTACCACCATAGATTGACCTTGATTTTTCCATTAGCTTGGAAAAATCGCATAGGATTGGGCCATAACCGTAGCATATTAATTTATGTGATGCACTTTACATATGATGCATGTGTAGAGTAGAAAAATGTATGCATGTTTTAATTAGATTAATGATGTATGCATGTATTAGATACGTCACCCATACCATGCTTGCCATGCTAAACAAGATAAAATCTGTAACGATTCGAGATTTTAAAATGAACAAACGATCATGAGATTTCTGTGTTTATGAAACACGGAATTAAATACAAATTTTCAATGATTTAGATATGGGGAGATTTTGTCAAAAATGGGTTTTACCTGTAAGGAAGTTGGGTATTAAGTGAGGCCACTTGTGACTCCTCCAACAACCTGGAAATCAAACTATTGATGAATATTGATTTGAAGTATTTAATTCAAGGAAAAATTTGGAATCTCTTTATGATGGGATCATGGTCGTTTTAAATCAAAACCCCTTAACAAAATATTAAGTTTTAATCGGATGCTTTCCAATGAATGAACACTCATTGAATCCTAGATCGATAAGGGGAATGACTGCCAGTGGCAGGGGACTCCTGTCTATCGTGGTGAGATATGACGAATATAAGCGGTTATATTCGATCGTTGTATCATTGGGTTTAACTTAACTGAGTCGTTATAATAAGGTGAAAATAAACGGTTATATTCAATTATTATGAACTTAGAAGCATAGAGTTTGGTTCAAAGTCTATTAGATAAACAAGAACAATTGTTGTTCACCAAACTATCCAAGAATTATATATGATATAATTGACAACTGTTGTCTACCTAAATAATCATGTTTTAAGGACTACCAGTGGTTGACTTAGGATGTGATGAAATATGGATCTTGGCTCACTAGAAAGATTTATGGGATATTCTTTCCGATTTAATAGTAAGGGCTATTAATTTGATAAAAAATAGTGGGAGATATATTATGAATATGTCATAATCACTTGAACATAATTAATGTAACAATCTAACTTATCTTATGCATTTTATCATTGTAGAAAACAAATGGCACAAAATACAAAAAACACTTTCTCTGTGCGATCAGTCCTTGAGAAGGACAAGCTGACAGGATCGAACTTCCTTGACTGGTCTAGGAATTTGAGAATTGTTCTCATGCAGGAAAAGAAATCTTATGTGATTGATATTCCTCCACCGGAAGCCCCTGCTAACAATGCCACTACTGCTCAACGAAATGCTTATCAGAAGCATTTTGATGATGCAACTGATGTGGCTTGTCTTATGCTTGCTACTATGGATGCTGAGCTCCAGAAGCAGCATTTTGATATGAATGCTTATACTATGTTTGAACATCTTTCAACGATGTTTCAATCACAGGCTCGTGTTGAAAAGTTCAACACAAGCAAAGCACTCTTCTCGTGTAAGCAGGGCAATGGACCAGTCGGACCACATGTTCTAAAGATGATTGGGTATTGTGATTACCTTGCTCGTTTGGGTTTCCCGCTTCAGCGAGAGGCTCAAGTCGATATAATCTTGCAATCTTTGAACAGCGACTATGCTCAGTTCATAATGACTTTCAATATGACTGAGCAAGATAAGACTCCTATGGAATTGTTGGCCATGCTGAGGACCACTGAAGCAAATATGGTCAAGGCACCTGAGAAAGCTCCCATAATGATGGTGGGCAAGAAAGGTGCTAAGGGAAAGGGGAAATGGAAGGGCAAGAAAAAGGTTACACCGAAAGATCTTGGTCCTTCTAAGCCCTCTTTCAAAAAGGCTAAAAAGCCGAAGGGAGATGTCGCAAAGGCTGACAAAGGTGATTGTCACTATTGTCACAAGCCTGGTCACTGGAAGAGAAACTGTCATGCTTACTTGGAGGATCTGAAGAAATTGAAGGGTGTTCAGATTTCTGGATCAGGTATTTATGTTATAGAAGTCAATCTGTCTATTTCTACATCTTGGGTATTGGATACTGGATGTGCTTCTCACATTTGTATAAATGTGCAGGAACTGCAGAGAAGTAGGACTTTGGCTAAGGGAGAAGTGGACCTACGAGTAGGCAATGGAGCAAGAGTTGCTGCTTTAGCCGTAGGAACTTATTATTTATCTTTGCCCTCTGGGCTTGTTTTAGAACTAAATGACTGTTATTACGTGCCTGCGATTCGCAGAAACATTATTTCTGTTTCTTGTTTGGACAATAAAGGTTTTTCGTTTACAATAAAGAACAACAGTTGCTCTTTTGCTTTGAATAATTTAGCCTATGGTGTTGCGCATTTATTTAATGGTTTATATGTTCTTGATTTGGATAATCCTATCTGTAACATAGAAAACAAACGACTTAAAGTAAATGACTCAAATCAAACATACCTCTGGCATTGTCGTCTAGGCCATATAAATGAGAAACGCATTTCCAAATTACATAAAGATGGATACTTGGATAAGTTTGATTTTGAATTATACGAAAAATGCGAATCTTGTTTGCTTGGTAAGATGACTAAATCCCCTTTTACTGGTAAGGGTCAAAGGGCCACTGAACGTTTGGAGCTAATACATAGTGATGTATGTGGCCCAATGCGTGTGATGGCTAGAGGAGGCTACTACTACTTCATAACATTTACTGATGACTTCAGTAGATATGGATATGTATATGTTATGAAGAACAAATCCGATTCTTTTGAAAAATTCAAAGAATACAAGGCTGAAGTAGAGAAGCAAATAGGCGGAGGTGCAAGTATTAAGATCTTACGATCCGATCGTGGGGGTGAATACTTAAGCACCGAATTTAAAGAGTATTTAAAAGAGTGTGGTATTGTATCACAACTCACTCCGCCAGGTATACCTCAATGGAATGGAGTTTCAGAGAGGAGAAATCGCACCTTGTTGGACATGGTACGATCGATGATGAGTCATGCAGATCTTCCAATAAGTTTCTGGGCTTATGCTCTAGAAACAGCGGCTTTCACACTTAATCGTGTTCCAACCAAGAAGGTTCAAAAGACTCCATATGAGATATGGGAGGAGAAACGGTCAAGCATGAACTTTATGAAAGTTTGGGGATGCAAGGCGTTTGTAAAACGTCAAGTATCTGACAAGCTTGGACCTAAATCCGAAGAGTGCAATTTTGTGGGATACCCTAAAGAAACAAAGGCGTATTATTTTTATAGTCCTTCTGAGCAGAAAGTGTTCATTGCTCGAGATGCTGTCTTCATGGAAAAGGATTTTGTTTCCAAAAGGGACAGTGGGAGAACTATAGATCTCGATGAAGATCGAGAACCACAAAATAGCATTGAACCTGAGGTGGAACAAGAGCAGAATAATGATAATGCTCAAGAAACACAGGTTGTTCGTAGATCTGGTAGAATTTGCCATGAGCCAGAGAGATATGGATTTCTTTTGACTCAATGTGGGGATTTGATGCTCATAGATGAGGATGAGCCTCTCACATACCAAGATGCTATGAACAGTCCAGACTCTAAGAGATGGCTTGAAGCCATGAAATCCGAGATGGATTCCATGTACGAAAACCAAGTTTGGGATTTGGTTGATCCACCTAAAGGGGTAAAACCCGTAGGGTGCAAGTGGGTTTTCAAGAAGAAAACTGACATGGAAGGAAATGTTCAGACCTATAAAGCAAGACTGGTTGCGAAAGGGTTCAAACAAATTCATGGTATTGACTATGATGAAACTTTCTCACCAGTTGCCATGGTCAAGTCCATACGGATTTTGCTTGCAATTGCAGCATTCCATGATTACGAAATCTGGCAAATGGATGTCAAAACAGCTTTCCTTAATGGGAGCCTTGAAGAGGATGTGTACATGACACAACCAGAAGGTTTTGTCGATCCAAGGAATGTTGGCAAGGTATGTAAATTACGTCGATCCATTTATGGATTGAAGCAAGCCTCTAGGAGATGGAATATTCGTTTTGATGAAACAGTCAAGGATTATGGCTTTATTCAAAATGAGGATGAACCTTGTGTTTACAAGAAGGTTAGTGGGAGCCATGTGGCATTCATAGTACTGTATGTTGATGACATACTACTAATGGGGAATGACATACCTTCTCTAAAGGCTGTTAAGACTTGGTTAGGGAGCAATTTCTCTATGAAAGATTTAGGAGAGGCAACCTACATTCTAGGAATGAGGATCTATAGAGATAGATCTAAAAGGATGATCGGTCTAAGTCAGAGTACATACATTGATAAGGTTTTGCATCGTTTTGGTATGCAAAATGCTAAAAGGGGATATGTCCCTGTGTCTCTAGGAATAACGATTTCTAAAGACCAGTGTCCGAAATCATTAGATGAGAAGGACCACATGAATAAAGTTCCATATGCATCAGCAATTGGATCTATCATGTATGCAATGGTATGTACTCGACCAGATGTTTCGTATGCTTTGAGCATGATGAGCAGATACCAGTCTAATTCAGGTGAAGGTCACTGGACGGCAGTCAAGAATATTCTAAAGTACCTGAAAAGGACTAAAGATTCATTCTTAGTGTATGGAGGAGAGGAGAAGCTGGTTGTAAAAGGTTACACCGATGCAAGTTTCCAAACAGACAGGGATGATACTGTATCACAGTCTGGTTTTGTATTTTGTCTAAATGGAGGTGCTGTAAGCTGGAAGAGTTCAAAGCAAGAAACAGTAGCTGATTCTACAATGGAGGCTGAGTACATTGCAGCTTGTGAAGCGGCTAAGGAGGCTGTTTGGATTCGAAAATTCATTTCTGATTTGGAAGTGGTTCCATCGATTGCAGATCCCATTGATCTATACTGCGATAATAATGGGGCCATCGCACACGCTAGAGAGCCTAGATCGCACTCCCGATCCAAACATATACTCAGAAGATATTACCTCATACGAGAGATTAATGAAAGGGGTGAAATACATATATGTAAAGTGCATACAAATGATAACATTGCAGATCCACTGACCAAAGGCCTGTCGCAGCAGAAGCACGACGGTCACACTAGTTCCATGGGTATTAGATACATGGGTGATTGGCTCTAGTGCAAGTGGGAGATTGTTAGTGTAGGTGCCCTAGAGGCAATACATTGTTTCTTAAATAAACCTTATGTCATTTGATTATTAAATAAATGTATTTATTATGACTCTAATTACTGCGATATTTGTTAGCATAATAAATGTCCTTAGAATAATGATACACATTATATAGTTTAAGTTTACAACTTGAATTTGAGATTATATAATATCATATTCTTAAAGGTCCCTAGTCGAGTATTATTATACAGGACAATAATAATACATAAATAGACTAGTATGTTTTTGACTGATAACCACATCTCATTGGTTATAAGTATGGAGATACTAAAGTCAATACATAGGTACATGTAGAGTACATGGTACTGGACAGACCCAACGTGAGATTCTTCATGTTAATTAAGTCATAAGAAAGACTCACAGTGATAATGGTGTAATGATCCTTTGACTTGAGATCATTATATTTCTATACGAGGATAATATACTTTGACTACATTAAAAGTTACCTTTGACCGGGTAATGATAAAAGTGGACATCGGGTATATTGTGAATCGTATGAGAAATATGAATGATAGATAAAGGATTTAACCCTCCTATTATTAGGAGAGATATTATTGGCCTCTTGATTGAGTGAGACTATAAAATGCATGGCTGTGCTCAAATAATGATTTGTTTTTAATAGTCTACTCATGGATCAAGTAAACCCGGATTAAATTATGAAGAGGATGACATGAAACATGCCTCGAGTTTAATCTATAATATTTGGTTAAAGGGATTATATTACACGGGAACATTAATCACAAAAGGTTTTATCGAATCACGATTTAATTATTATTTAATTGGGTAGCAATGATGTATTACTAGATGCCGCTCATTGTTTATAATTTTATTAGAGAATAAAATTATTGCCAATTAAATGATAGCCTACAGGGTCACACACATAGAACATTTTAAGGAAGAATTAATTTAAATTAATTAAATGATTAGTTGTATTTTATTATATTAATTAAGTGGGACTTAATTAAGATATAATAAAATACAAATGAGATATGATTTTAATAATTAAGTATGACTTAATTATTATTTATTTAAATAATAGGATTTGATTCTATTATTTAATTAATCAAACTTGGGCTAGGTTTTTAGTTGGGCTTTTACCTTACACTATCATATAAATATATGATGATAGGTAAAGAAGGTAATTAATTTTGTACGACAAAAATTATCCCCAGCCGCTTGAACCAAAACCTAAAAAGAAGATCTCATATTTTCATTGGAGGCTAGTACCTCCCTTCCAATCAAGAATCGTTCTTGGAGTGTTCGTGTGGATACCGTAGAGGAGGCTTCGAAGAGGAGCACTCAACGATCGTGAAAGCTTGGATCTCCATTAGACATACAATCGTAAAGCTTCTTCAAGGTAAATCATCAATCTCCGAATTAAATATCATGTTTTTGCATGGATCCTGCGGTAGGGTTTCGATAATTATTGTTTTGTTTTAATTTTCCGCTGCGTTTTTGATGCTCGAAACCCATCAGCTTCATCTAATGGCTTAGTGAATATGTCAGCTAGTTGTTTCTCTGTGGGAACATAATGTAACTCAATGGTTCCATTAGTTGCATGCTCCCTTATGAAGTGATATCTGATGTCAATGTGCTTTGTCCTAGAATGATTGACAGGATTGGAAACTATAGAGATTGCACTTGTGTTGTCACACATGATTGGAATTCTTTCCAACACAAGTCCATAATCTCTAAGTTGGTTTCTGATCCAAAGCACTTGAGCACAGCAACTTCCAGCAACTATGTACTCAGCTTCAGCTATGGAAGTTGACACAGATTGTTATTTCTTGCTGTACCAAGAGACTAACCTTTGTCCAAGAAACTGGCAGCTACCTAAGGTGCTTTTCCTATCCACTCTGCATCCAGCATAATCAGCATCAGAATAACCAACCAGATTGAACCCTGTGTCCTTAGGATACCATAACCCCAAGTTTGGTGTGCCCTTCAGATATCTGAAAATCCTCTTTATTGTTATCATATATGATTCCTTTGGATTTGATTGAAACCTTGCACACAAGCATGTTGCAAACATGATGTCTAGCCTACTAGCAGTGAGGTAGAGTAGAGAACCAACCATGCCTCTGTAGATTGAGATATCTACCTTCTTGCCCTTACTATCTTCATCTAACTTGGTAGCAGTGGCCATGGGTGTCTTTGCAGGTGAGCATTCTTCTAAGTCAAATTTCTTCAATAGATCCTTGATGTATTTGGTTTGACTTATAAAAATGCCATCCTTCCTTTGACTCACTTGCAGCCCAAGAAAGAATGTTAATTCTCCCATCATACTCATCTCATATCTGTTTTGCATGAGCTTAGAGAATTTCTCACACAGCTTCTCATTTGTAGAGCCAAATATGATATCATCCACATAGATTTGAACTAAGATAATATCATCACCATGTTTCTTGTAAAATAGTGTCTTGTCTAGTGTGCCTCTAGTGAATTGATTCTCAAGTAGAAATTGTGACAATGTGTCTAATTATGCCCTAGGAGCTTGCTTAAGTCCATACAATGCTTTAAGCAATCTGTAGACAAAGTGAGGGAATTGTGGATCCTCAAAGCCAGGTGGCTGTTGCACATATACTTCTTCTTCCAACTCCCCATTCAGAAATACACTCTTGACATCCATTTGATAGACCTTAAAATTAGAATGTGCAGCAAATGCCAAGAAAATTCTGATTGCCTCTAGTCTGGCAACAGGGGCAAAAGTCTCATCATAGTCAATGCCCTCCTGTTGAGAGTATCCTTTTGCAACCAACCTTGCTTTGTTTCTTATGACTACACCATTTTCATCCATCTTATTCCTTAGAACCCATTTTGTTCCAACAATGGTTCTATCCTTTGGTGCAGGCACAAGTTCCCATACTTTGCTTCTTTCAAATTGGTTTAGCTCCTCTTGCATAGCAATTATCCAATCAGGATCCAACAATGCATCTTCAAGTTTCTTAGGCTCAACTTGGGATAGAAAGCAACCATAGAGACATTCATTTAGAGTTGCTCTCCTTGTTCTCACTCCTGTATTTGGATCTCCAATTATCTGATCTGCAGTATGTGATCTATCCCATTTCCTTGTATGTGCAGATTGATTTCTCAGCCTTGATGTTGCTTCATCATCCAGATCATGATCATTTACATTTCCTCCCCCTGTGAAGTTTCCACTAATCACAGGTGTGTCTTGGATGCTTGTTTCTTCATTGTTGGTTGACACAGGTTCTTCATTCACTTGAGTTTGTTGAATTGGGGGCTCAAATTCAGTTTCAATCTCCTCATCAGAATCATCTAGATTGTCAAACTTTAAAGGATCTTTATCTTCATCATTGGCTTCTTCTAATCCAGGTAGTTTGCTGTCATCAAATGTCACATCTGTGCTTTCCATAACTTTCTTTTGAGTGATGACATAAACTTTGTATGCAATTCTTTCCATAGAGTAGCCAAGAAAAATTCCTTCAAATGCTTTTGCATCAAACTTTCCAACATATTCTAAGTTGTCCTTGAACACAAAGCATTTGCTTCCAAAAGTATGAACATACTTTAGGGTGGGCTTCTTTCCAGTCATCAAGTTGTAAGGTGTCTTTCCAGTGTTTTTGTTGATGAGGGTTCTGTTTTGGATATAGCATGCAGTGCTCACAGCCTCAGCCCAAAAACATGTTGGCATCTTTGCATCAAGTAACATTGTTCTAGAAGCCTCAATCAGAGTTCTATTCTTTCTTTCAACAACTCCATTTTGTTGTGGAGTCCTTGGAGCTGAGAATTGTTGAGAAATACCATTTTCTTTGCAGAATGCTTCAAGCATGGCATTCCTGAACTCTGTTCCATTATCACTCCTTAATGCAATCACACTTGCATTGTTGGCCTTTGCTTCCTTGTCAATTTTCTTTATATGCTCAATGATTACTTGGGGAGCCTCATCTTTTGATGCCAGAAATTCTACCCATGTATACCTTGTGAAATCATCAACCATTACCAGAGCATACTTTTTCCTTCCTAGTGACATAATATTGACAGGCCCAAACAAGTCCATATGAATTAGTTGTAGGGGCTTGGTTATTGATGTCACTGTCTTTGACTTGTGGCTTGATCTTTTCATTTTTCCCTTTTGACAAGCCTCAGTACACACTCCTTCTTGACAGAATTCAAGTGTGGGCATGCCTCTTACTAACTCTCTTTTGACTAGAGGATTAATGCCTTTGAAGTTCAAGTGTGATAGCTTCTTATGCCACAGCTAACTATCTTCATTTGATGCTTTTGAGTAAAAGCAACAAATTTTGTCCTTGTTTGCAGAGTTCATATTGGCTACAAACAGGCTTCCTTTCCTTACTCCAGATAGAGCAAAGTCACCAGTCTTTTTGTGGGTGATCAAACATTCATCTTTGTCAAAATTCACTTTGAAGCCTCTGTCAGTAAATTGACCAACACTCAGTAGATTGTGCTTGAGTCCCTTGACCAGTGCTACATTCTCAATGATGACATTTCCAATTTCCAACTTGCCATATCCCAGTGTGTTGCCAATGCTGTCATCTCCAAAAGCAACCATTGGGCCAGCCTTCTCCTCATACTGTGATAGCAGGGCCATATCACCAGTCATATGGTTTGAGCATCCAATGTCCAAAATCCACATGACCTTTCTTTCACTTTCTTTGCCCTGCAAACACAAAGGTATTACTTCTCCTTTGGTACCCAAACAAGTTTGGGTCCATGTGGCTTAGCAACAGTCTTATCATAAACAGCATGCTTATCAATTTTCTTGATGTTAGTCTTCTTGTCACTGTTAGAAGTCTTAGAATCAGGGTTCTTAGACTTAGGTGACAGAGGCACCTTCCTAACTTTAGGAGGACTTGAAGACTTTGTTCTTGTGTAGTGTGTGTGAACATTGTGACTGATGCATCCTTCCATGAATTGTCTTCTCAAATTAAAGCAACTAGTCATTACATTCATGTTACATGGCATACAATCAAATTTATCACAGAAGTGAGAGTCTCTATGTCTCAAAGGCACAGAGCAATCATAGAACGGTTTAGCAACACTACCAGATGGTTTCTTACATGCATGAGTTAAATGATTAGTGCTAAAACAATTTTGACAAACTTTCCTAGGGGCATTTGGCACATAAGCATAATTGTTGTCCTTGTTAATCTTTAATTTGCCATTCCTGTTTTGTTTCTTTTTAGCCACTTTCTTCTCAAATTCATTATTCCCAGCTGAAACAAACTTCACAAATTTCTCAAGTCTAGGTTTACCTCCTACTGACTCCTTGGCTTTGGTTTTGACATTCTCACTCTTAGAGGATGCTTGTTGTTCACTTGATTGTGCCTTATCTTCATCATCCAACATTTGCTTAATGAGTAAGGCATCCTCATCAATCTCAAGTGTTGGTGTTTTAAATATTGGGGTCTCAGCCTTTTTCAAAACCTGAGGCACTTCCTCTTGAACAACAATGTATTCTTCAATGACTGCATAGCCTTTCCTCTGCTTGAGAGTGTCATAATCAAGTCCAATGGCAGCCTTAGGTCTAGCTAGATTTTTCTCATGGTAGGACTGCAATAGACTAGAGGAATTCTTGAATGTTTTCAATTTAAATTCATTTTCAGCTAGTTCATCCCTAAGAGCTTTCTCAACTTGACTAGCACATAGAACCTTATTCTTTAGATATTCGATTTCATGTTTAAGGTTTTCTATTTGCATAGCAGTTAGTTCTAGTTCCTCATTTCTTTTGTTTAACAGTTCATTCCTAGTGGACAGTTTAGCAATCTCTTCATTAGCAGCAGTCATACTAGTATGAATATTAAATATCTCAACAGATAATTGTTCAACAATAGATTTGTATTTAGAAACAGACATGTCTATAGTAGTGAGGGATGGTACCTGAGAGTCTGATTCAGATGGTTCTTCCTTGGAGTTGGCCATCAAGGCATAGTTGCAGAATTCTTGTTCTTCTCCATCACTATCAGAATCATCCCAACACTTCCCTTCAGCTATGTAGGCCTTACCTGGTGCATGTTTCTTTAGCAGAGCCTCATACTTAGCTTCGAGCTCAAGAAACTCCTTATCCTTCTTCTTAGGCTTCTTGCATTCACTGGCAAAATGCCCTAGGTCATTGCATCTATAACATCTCACAGATGACCTATCCACATAGCTGGTTTTGAATTTGTTTTTTTTTTTGCTTTCACAGGTGCCTTGCTCTTGTTGAATGAATGATTTTGAGATCTAGACTTGAAGGGCTGATTCCTCTTAAATCTGATGTTTGGGAATTTTCTAGCCATAAAAGCATATGAAGTGTTTTCCATGGCATCCAACTCTTCAAGAGTATAGAACTCATCTTCTTCCTTTTCATCAACAGGTTCAGTCACTTCTTCTTCAGTCTCTTCATCATCTACTATCTCTTCTATTCTCAGTTGACTTGTAGATGCTTCCAGGTCTTGAACGGATTTGTTGACAATCAAGGCACAGGATGTGTTTATCATTCTGCCTTGGTTGGCTTGGATAGCCCTCTTCTGAAGCAACTCAAGCTCATGAGTTTTTAAAACCCCATAGAGCACATCATATGTGACTTTGTTCAAATCTCTTTCTCTTAGAGATATGACCCTTTGCTCTAGATGGTTTGGTGCAGATAGTAGAAACTTCATGTTTAATTCCTTAGTGCTGTAGACCTTCCCATTCATTTGAAGCTCAGTCACCAGTTTTTGAAATCTCTCAAACATATCAGTAATACTTTCTTTGGACTGTGCCATGAAAGCTTCATACTGTGTGACCAGTATCTGTTTCCTATTTTCTCTTACCTCCTCTGTCCCTTCACATAACACCTCGATGTGGTTCCACATGTCCTTGGCTGATGTGCATGATGCTATATTAGCAAACATCGACATATCCATGGAGTCTATGATCAGCAACATGAGATGACTGTCTAGGGCAACCTTCTCCTTCTCTGAGTCTGTCCATTTGAATGGCTCTTTTGCAACATATGATCTAGGAATGACTATTGTGCCCACTGTAGATTCAGCAATTTCTTGTTGTGGTACAAATGGACCATTCTTGAGGATGTCAGGGTAGAGAGGATTGGCAGCTTTGATGAACAACAGCATTTTTATTTTCCAGAGGTTGTAATTCTCTTTGTCGAACTTAGGGACCTTCACCGTACCTGTAGTCTTTGGTGTATTCGAACTCATGATCGTTTTCTGTTTAGGTTAAACAACCTGCTCGGATACCACTTGTTGAGTATTGAATACGGTAAAAGAATACAGAGGGGGGGTGAATGGATTCTTGAACTTTTCTTTGTTCTTGAATCTTTGCAGCAAGATATGTGTTGAATGTGTGAGATATGTAAGTACAGATAACAAAGACAAACACAACACAATATCACTTTAATCTAATATTTAATTAGATAAAGATTTTGCTACAATCTGTGAATACAAATGGTAGTATTCTCAGCTTCGTTTTTCTTAGAGAGATATTTCTTGAGATGTATATTGAAAAACTTATCACTCTCTCTCTCTCTATCTTTCTCTATTTAGCTAAGGAAGTGAGGCTGTATCCTTATAGAGATGGATACACTTACTTACTACAAATAAGGTAGGTAAACAAAATACTTTCCAGTCTGTCTATCTTATTTGAGTAAGAGTCCAAACGGTTACAGATTTGACTTTGCAAAGCCTGTTCAGATCCACTTCTTTAGCTCCTTGTCCCTTTGTCTTATCTCTCCAAGCTTCTTTGTAGGCTTTCCAATCTGCTTTATAGTACATAGTCAAATAAAGCGTCTTGGCTTGTTGCAGGTTTCTGACTTGTACAATCCTTCAGTATTTTGTCTCCACGAATGTATTCGAGAAGTGGCTAAGTGATTGATTCGAGAACTCGAATTGACTTAATCGATAACTCTGAGTTCTCGAATAGTGTTATATTGACATATCGAATCACTTCTCGAATAGCTCTTTTCTCTGGGACTCCTTGAGATATCGAATAGAGCTTCTTGACATATCGAATTTCTGAGATGTCGAATAGCTTCCTTAGTCCTTGAGATATCGAATAGATCATTGACTTGTTGACTCTTAGAGAACTCGAATGATGCTTTGACTTTCTCCATGAGTTCTCGAATAGAGTAATAGACATGTCGAATCTCTGAGATATCGAACAGTGTATTCAGAGATATCGAATAGTGTCTTCTGAGATATCGAATCTCTGACTTCTCAAATGCTAGACTTCTCGAATAGACAAATGTACTTCTCGAATTGGTACTTAGGCAAATTCTTCATTTCTTAAAATCCCAACTGTGATTATTTGGCAGTCTTTATCTCCTTGCTTGAGGCATGAACCTTGGAACTTCTTTCAAGCATTATTCTTGACTTTATAATTACAGTAACACAACTAGAATTTGATGCCTATTACAAGTACAGAACAAATAGAAACTCTACAACTAGAGGTTCTCTCAGTTAAGAGGTCATGTAGGTAATGCATAGCATTACACACACTTAGGCTTGTTATTAGATGTATTCACACATGCCTCTGTGACTAACACTTTCTTCGTAGTTTATGTGTTAAAACTTTTTCCACGAAAAAGGGGAACTAATACACACGGATCGGATTTTCTTCGTAGTTTATGTGTTAAAACGTTTTCCACAAAAAAGGGGAACTAATACACAGGGATCAGATGAGTTTTCAAAGATGTGTATATATGTATGTGTGATAATGTATGTATATCTGTTTACCCAGACAGCTAACCCATGTCATTCATGTTATACATAATTCATAATACCCAATCTACCTTTGCGTATTTAGTCTTTATAATATAAAATATTTGCATGATACCCAAGTTCTACTTGCGTATCTAATATTTAAATATAAATTTACTAAATAATACCCCAACTGTACTTGCGTATTGAGCAGTTACCCCGTTGATACATGCGTAATATGTGATACCCTAATTCCACATGCGTATTCAATCAGGTATTTTTCGCAATGTCCCCCGAAAATTGTTGTTTTCATCAATATTGTTTAAAAAAATTGTTATTTAATGACTTCACCCGATAACATTCATCATACAAATAGTGAATATGATAATTGGGTATTTTTGAATTTTATTTCAAATTTTGGCCTCTTTCTATTTTTATTTAATTTACAAACTAATTAAAAACGGGGAAAATTCAATAAAAATAGAAATTTAATCAATTGTAGGTGAAACATTGAGGTGTCTGAATTTAAAATCAAATTTTGTTTTTATTCTATTTTTATTTAATCAATTTTTAATTTTTATTTAATTTTTTAAAGGAAAGTCCGCTCATGTTGAACTATGGTGGGCAACTCTGTACGAGTAGCAAAAATTTGTGTCACAAAAATAACAGTGCAAGAACTGTGTGGTGGGCTCGGAAAAGCTGTATGTGTCATAAATTTTATTTCAAACATAAATTTAACAATGTGTCAGTTTTGCATGCTAGACTAGACCAATGTGAGTCATAAATCATACTGTGTGTCGTTGCTTGATAATGCTCTTCAATGTATTAGCTAGTACTATTTAGCAGTTGTGTCTGTGTTTTAAGACTGCTTTTTACTCTGTCCCAGACTCCCAGTATCAATAATTCGTGTCACGAAAATAACAGCGCAAGAACTATATTGGGCCAGGAAAAGCTGTATGTGTCAGTAAATTATATTTGTATTTAACATTGCATCAATCTAGTTGAATGTGATCAAATCTAATCTGCTTTTGTTCTGCGTATTGATCTGACTACTTTTTGTACAGGTTGTGGTTTTAAATTTACATTATGTTTGATAAGAAGTTTGAGTTTGTACCACTCTCTGATGTGATTGCCACAGAGTCCAGCAGCTCGAGATGGATTGACCCTGAGATTCCAGATGAAATCACATGTAAAAAATGAAACCACTTCAGATGACGCTCTTCCCCCTCAATGCATTATGTCATATAGTTCTTTTAATTTGTCTTTCTGCTCTTCTATTGGAACATTCCATTCCATGCATCTAGTGACTTGAGACTCTACTGTGTTTTCTGCCAGGTCTTCCATTGTTTTGGTCAGTACTTTTGCCTTCACTTTGAAGCATTTCAACTTGGAATGGCTCCTGTATACATGGCATTTCTTCGATTCATGGGTAATGAGGCTGATGCTCGCAATTACAGTTACAGCTTAGAGGTAGGAGGGAATGGTAGAAAAGTGACATGGGAGGGTACTCCCCGTAGTATTCGTGATAGTCACGGAAAGGTTAGAGACAGCCTTGATGGCCTAATTATCCAAAGGAACATGGCACTATTCTTATCTGGTAGAGAGAGAAAGGAGCTGAACCTTACAGTCACAGGAAGAATATGGAAAGAAGAACAGAATTTGGAGTCTGGGGTACTGTGCAATACCAAATCTCTGTAGCTGAAAGTACTTCATTTTACTTGATTTATGTTTGTGATGATGCTCGTCTCATTCTGTAATAATCTTATCAAAATTGTTCTTTTTCCGAGACGGGAAAAAGAAAAGGATGTTGAAGTACACCGCAACTTAAAGCTCAAGTATTTATATGTTGCTTCTCCTTGCTTTGCTATCTGGAAATGCAAAATTAAAAGAGAGGAACTAGGAAGAAAGCAGGTAAATTGGTCATATTGAAAGCTTTTTTCCTTAGTAGAACTTTTTGCTTTTACTGTAATGCTTTTAGAGGGTACCCTGCCACTCCACCAGTTAAAAAAACGAATTCAAAGTAGCAGGGGACACGGGTGTTTCTTAGAAGAACAATCCTTGCATGCTTAACCAAAAAAAGAAAAAAAAAAAAAAAAACACTATCCTTGAATGCAACTTGCCACACACATTGTTTCTTAGATAAAAACTGTACAGCTTGCAGAATATTGTCTTTTATTAATCAGGCCACATCAACGTTTTGTGGACATGAATAAGAAAATTTTGCAATTAAATTGATCAGCAATCCATATATACAGATAGTTCATGGATGCATCAGGCATGGTGTAACTAAGAAACAGGGACGGACCCAGCCCATGGCTGGGGTGGGTTGTAGCCCGGGGGAAAAAGTGATTGATTTAGCAATACATATACCTTGAAGGTATTAGCTTGATCCCCAGTTCGGTCACACCAAAAGCTGTTCAAATTTCGAGCCATAGAACGGTGAACTCAGGGAACACAATGTCAACAGTTATGTCTTGTTCAACTGCCCCAGTTACCTCACTTGTCATCTTGCAGCTAACTAGAGACATTTTCCAAAGCTAAAGGTATATAAGATCTCAGGCAATAGTAGGCAGGAACATGATTTCTCAGACTATTGCATTCCTGTACATTTAGATCTTTGAGATTCCGTAGCCTATGCAACATGGCACGTGGGATCACAATTTCCAGTTTTTTACAGTTGTACACGAGAAGCTTCTTTAATTTGCAACAAAATATCATTTGTATCATTATGATCCAACCACTGGATAATCAGATTTTCCAAGGAAGGGAATGTAACCTGTAGAACAGACACAATGAATTAAACTTATCCGGACAGTTTAACACTGCAATGGCTCATTCCACATATATCAAAGCATTAGAATGTACACCATGCACCAACATATATAGCGCTCCAAATGAGAAATTTTCTTAGAGCGGATTAAAACCACCTCTGCTTAGCCAGAGATATCATAACATTTATGGCCTTAAAGGTGAAGTGCTTTGTGGTGCATTCTTTTAAAGATTGATACATGTGGCTTTTTTTAGATATAGATATTATAGAAGTTCAAAGATTAGAAAATGATGTGAAGCATACCATTCCATCATATGAATGAACAGAGGACATTGCAGAGTTGTCAATTATTGAGGTTGAACCGGAATTTTTTCTTCTGTAGAAGCTTGTAGTCTCCGCAAAGATGATAGCTCCATTGATTTTAATTTGGGGAAATTTATGATATCTTCACCAGTTGTGCCTTCATTTATTACAATGACTTCCATCATAGGACACCAGTAGATGAGGAGAACTTGCAGTTGCACGAGACACTTTGCAACAGATTCACAGAAGAGGTATTTCATAGCAGAACAACTTGTAACTTTTAAAATGGTTAGTCTAGAGAAAGACGTCCACATTTGACGAGTATGCTGGATCTCATTGTGCGATATCCATGCTAGACACTCCATGTTGTTACATTCATCAATGTACAGGGTTCACAGGTCTGCAAATACTTCTTTATTGCTACTGCAAATGATTTTATCCCTTTAAAATCATCTATATTCTCCAGTACCACTTTTTCAGCCTTCTCCAACAGATTTTCCATGCCTCTTAACTGACAGTCGTGCAATTCAATCAATTTGGTTGTTGGAACATGCAAAATTGGATGACAAAAAACGCTTGAAAAACCTACACATATATTATACTCATTTAAATTATGAAATATATGTGTATCTTGAAAAACAACAGTATCGTTGAAAGAAATCT
Organism: Saposhnikovia divaricata; assembly: GCA_036435485.1. Classification (NCBI taxonomy): domain Eukaryota; kingdom Viridiplantae; phylum Streptophyta; class Magnoliopsida; order Apiales; family Apiaceae; genus Saposhnikovia; species Saposhnikovia divaricata. The sequence goes on from CM071599.1 coordinate 216,288,305, forward strand.
GTAAACTTGTGGGACGAGTCAATTTACTGATCTCATCGAATATGAGGTCCGCTACAATTTGATCTTCCATATTACTGCCTGGAACCTGTCCTAGTAAAGTAATCGCTTCCAGTAAATGTTTATCTTCCAAAGTGAAAAATCCAGCCGGCATACGCAATTCTTCTGTTAGAAAATGGGGTTTTTGGAGCATAATTATTTTATGTTCTTGAAGTTAATTCCGGTTTTTAACGTTTGGAAATTATTCCTTGCTATGAGGACTTAAATTTTCATATATGGGTCTAAGTAATTTTCTTAGTGAAATCCATAGAGAAATGAAGTTGAAGTTGGTAGCTTGAAAGAGCTTGAAAATAAGAGTGTGTTTTGTCCCACATTGAAATGAATAAAGGGGGATGTTGGCTTTATATTGAATCACACACATGGGTAGTGTACAACTACTAAGGTGTATGATAGTGCATGGTGTTACTGTGTGCTCCACGCGCACACACACACGCGCGCAGGATGGAGTATGAGAAGCCAGTGGTGATTCAAGGAAATGCTGAAACGGTTAAGGCTTTAGCGAAGTGGGCTGAGAAGGATGGGGTTGCAAGGGCGGCCATTTTGGCTGCTCTAACCAACACATTGTTTGATGTGTATTTTTCTGATGCCTACACCGCAAAACTCTTATGGGAGAAGCTGGACCAAACCCACAATACTGACTCACAAGGTCTGGAAAAGTATTCTAGGTTCCTTGAGTTCAAGCTGGTGGACAACAAGTCGATGACGGAGCAAGTGCATGAGTTCGAGATGTTAGTGCATGCTTTGAAGGAGTCTGGAATGGACCTCCCTGAAAAGTTTAAGGTGATGAGTGTGATTGAAAAGCTTCCAAAGTCTTGGGAAGAGTTCTCTCTCTCCCTGAAAAGACAGAAAGGAGAGATCACATGGACCAACCTTATGCTGGACATCTCGGTGCAAGAACAACACAAGTCCAAACAGGGACATGTGATGCCATCTGAGCATGGAAGTTCGAAGGTAAATGTTGCAACTGTAGGTCAGAAACGTAAGAACTTTGCTAAGAAACCTAATAGTAATAAACCTAAGAACGACAAGGACAAGGTCAAGAAACCCAAGGCGAACAAACCATGTTGGTCTTGTGGGCAGGTTGGGCACTGGAGTAAGGACTGCCCTACAAAGAAAGCGAAGAAAACCGAGGTGGTAGCACAAGCGAATGCTGTGCTTGGAACCACAAGTGGGCCTGTAGTGAACATGGTTGTTGGTGAGGTCACGGCTTCTGAAACCAACATGGACCGGTATGTATCCTACAACCCTGTAATATTTTCTACATATCTCTCAAATGAATGGTTGATCGATACTGGTGCTAATGTGCATGTTTGTGCTGACATTAGTCTGTTTGTATCTTATCAACAGAGTCATAGCTTGACAGTGACAATGGGGAATGCGAGTGCTGCTCAAGTGCATGGAGTAGGAAACGTGGACCTGAAGTTCCCTTCGGGGCGTGTTCTATCTCTAACTCGAGTGCATCATGTTCCCGACATGCGTAGAAATATAATAAGTGGAAGCTGTTTAGTTTCTAATGGTTTTGAAATTTCGTTTAAGTGTAATAAAGTAGTTCTTATTCACACTGGTACTTTCTTTGGCAAGGGTTACTTGTCGAATGGTTTATTTGTAATAAATGCTGAACCCGTTTTGGGATCTTTAGTTAATAATATTTCTGTTGTTAACTGTGTTGAATCCGCAAATTTATGGCATGCTAGACTTGGTCACTTAAATTTTGGTGCTCTTAAGAATATGATGAACTTAGAGTTGATTCCAAAACATACCATAGAAAAGAATTCTAAATGTCAAGTATGTGTGTCTGCTAAACAAATAAGGAAACCTTTTCATCACATTGTTAGGGATTCAGACTTGTTAGATTTAGTACACACTGATATTTGTGAATTTGGTGGTGTGTTAACCAAGGACCAGTTTAGATACTTCATTACCTTTATAGATGATTGTAGTAGGTACTGTTATGTTTATTTACTTAGACATAAGGATGAAGCACTTAGTAAATTCATTATATATAAAACTGAAGTAGAAAAACAAAGTCGCAAGGTACTTAAACGGTTGAGATCTGATAGAGGTGGTGAGTATACGAGTAACGCTTTTAATGAATTTTGTGCAAGCAATGGTATAGTTCATGAAGTTACCCCACCATACACACCTGAGTCTAATGGGATTGCTGAGCGAAAGAATAGAACCTTTAAAGATATGATTAATAGTATGCTTATTAATTATGGGTTGCCTAAATACATGTGGGGAGAGGCTTTGAATACGGCTTGCCATATTCTGAATAGAGTCCCTTTGAAACACATGGATAAGACACCCTATGAGTTATGGAAGGGCAAGAAGACTAGTCTTAAGTATCTTCGTGTGTGGGGGTGCCTTGCTAAGGTACTTGTCCCTGAACACAAGAGAAAGAAACTAGGTCCAAAGACTGTTGACTGTATCTTTCTAGGCTATCTTGAGACCACTACAGCTATGAGATTTTTAGTATTAAAATCTGACATAGATGGTATAGTGGCAAACACGATAGTTGAGTTTCGTGATGCTACATTCTTTGAGGATGTTTACCCTATGAAGACTGGTATGCCTCAAGATACTTCTAATGAAGATCCTACTCACACATCAAGTTCTATTCCTGATCATGTGGAAAAGATGACTAATGTGGGGGCGGAACCTAGTAGTAGCTCTACTCCTAATGAGTTAGAGGAACCACGAAGGAGTAAGCGTGCAAAGGTAGTCAAGGATTTTGGAAGTGATTTTATCACTTACAATGTCGAGGACGAACCTTTAACTTTCCGACAAGCTATGGATTCTTCAGAGTCTAGGCACTGGAAGGGCGCTGTAAAGAGTGAAATTGACTCTATTGTTTCTAATGGAACATGGGAGTTGGTTGATCTCCCTCCTGGGTGTTCTACTATCGGGTGCAGGTGGATCTTTAAAAGGAAGCTGAACCCAGATGGATCGATAGATAAGTATAAGGCTAGATTGGTAGCTAAGGGTTTTAGGCAAAGAGAAGGAATTGATTACTTTGACACATACTCTCCTGTTGCAAGAATGACAACAATCCGAATGCTTGTAGCATTGGCTTCTTTAAATCGTCTTATAATACATCAGATGGATGTAAAGACAGCTTTTCTTCATGGTGATCTTGAAGAAGAGATTTATATGGATCAGCCTGAGGGATTTGTTGCATCTGGCAATGAAAGGAAAGTATGTAAGTTGATCAAGTCCATCTATGGCTTGAAACAAGCTCCCAGGGATTGGCATAAGAAGTTTGATGAAACTGTGTTGCCATTCAGTTATGATATTAATGAAAGTGATAAATGTGTCTACACCAAAGTTAAAGGTAGTGAGTGTGTGATCATGTGCCTGTATGTGGATGACATCTTACTGTTTGGAACCAATATTGAGATTATTAACGAGACAAAAGCTTTCTTGAAAAGGCACTTTGAAATGAAGGATATGGGTGAGGCTAGTGTGATTCTTGGAATCAAACTGATTCAGTCCGCTGAGGGAATAACCTTGACTCAATCTCATTATATAGAGAAATCTATACTTGAGAAATATGGTTATTCATAGTGTAGAATCGCTAGTACACCCTATGATCCTAAAGTTGCCCTTGTCAATAATACTTCTGGAGTGCCAGTGTCTCAGTTAAGGTATTCTCAGATTATTGGGAGCTTGCAGTATCTTGCTAACTGTACTAGACCAGACATTTCCTATTCTGTGTCTAAGTTGGCTAGATATACAAGCTGTCCAAACAGAACTCATTGGGATGCTCTTGATAGAGTACTTAGATATCTAAAAGGCACAATGTACCTAAGTCTACACTATAGGAGATTTCCTGGTGTACTTGAAGGGTACAGTGATGCAAGTTGGATAGCTAAGAAGTCTGGTTCCAATGGAGTGACTGGATACGTGTTCACCCTGGGTGGTGGAGCGATATCCTGGAGGTCGACTAGACAGACTATTGTGACTCGGTCTACATTTGAGGCTGAGTTGTGTGCACTTGATGCAACAGGGTCGGAGGCTGAATGGTTACACGGACTAATGTCCGCAATACCTGTAGTAAGCAGACCGCTTCCTGCTATTGCTATTCCTTGTGATAGTAGAACAACTATCGACAAGATTAGCAGCAAAAAGCATAATGCTAAAACAAAGAGACACATCCAAGTTAGACTGAAGTCTATAAGGGGTTTGGTGTCTGATAGGATTATAGCTATAGAGTTCATAGGAACTCAGAATAATATAGCTGATCCTCTGACTAAGGGACTGGAACCTGCAGTGGTCCTTAAGTCAAGGTTGGGGATGGGACTGTCAACCCATAATAGTTCATCAACAGTGGGAACCCAATACACATGAGAGGAGATCCCTCGAAGTGTATTCAATGTGGTAATAACAAAGCTGTAAGGGTGAATTGGTAGTACTTTTGCTACATAGATGATACTTCAGTATCTGAGTCTATTCCCTGTAAACCTAGAAGGTACTGACACTGCTGGATAGCAAGAGTGTTAAATCTCTGAATGGGGTCAAGTCTTTTTGACGAGATGGTAGCAGTACATCTCTGGAGATGCCCAGCTAAGCGAATGTAATTGTGTGGTCGCAATTAGAGGAAAGGGTTATTCCTTGAAGCATTCGACGAACAGGATCGAGACATGACCATTAACGTCTCAAAGCCGTAGATTGGCACCATAGCCTTTGATTTGTCGTCGTCTATGGAACATGATTACATCAAACGGATTAAGATTCAAGGTGAAACATTCCATCTGAATCCGGTAGTCATCGAAGTAGGGGACTCAGGAGGGTTCAAACCCGGAAGGGTACCGACTCTGAAAAACAAGTCATGATGAAAAACCTTGAAGCATTTCTATATTGATTTGTGGGGGATTGTTAGAAAATGGGGTTTTTGGAGCATAATTATTTTATGTTCTTGAAGTTAATTCCGGTTTTTAACGTTTGGAAATTATTCCTTGCTATGAGGACTTAAATTTTCATATATGGGTCTTAGTAATTTTCTTAGTGAAATCCATAGAGAAATGAAGTTGAAGTTGGTAGCTTGAAAGAGCTTGAAAATAAGAGTGTGTTTTGTCCCATATTGAAATGAATAAAGGGGGATGTTGGCTTTATATTGAATCACACACATGGGTAGTGTACAACTACTAAGGTGTATGATAGTGCATGGTGTTACTGTGTGCTCCACACGCGCGCGCCGCCGCCGCCCGCCCCGCCACGTCACGTCTCGACTCGACTCGACTCGGGTCGAAGGGCGATTTGGGCGAATGTCTCGGCGTCTCGCGTACGCGAGGCGACCTGGGCGAGGGATTTTATTCGTGATTGATTTAATATTTTAATTAAAATATATTTATCAATTGGGCTGGGTTGTCTTATCAGTTGAGCTGGGCTGGACCAGATTTGTTGGACTAAAAATCGGATGGACTAGTTGGGCCTTGTAACTGATGTATTCGAAATATATATATATATATAGAATGAACCTGGACGTGATAATATATTCTGTTAATATATTAAAACTGATATGTGTGGATTATATGTATAACGTAACTGTTGAATTAATGTTATATCAGCCGTTTTATTAAATTAATTCGGACGTTACAGCCGTTTCGTTTTATTAATTGGGCAGTTACGTTTCTTACATTAAAGCTGGTGGCACCAGTTACACTTAGTCTCTCCTATAAATAGAGAGCTAAGTTGCTGGTTTATTTACACCATACATTCTCCCTTCACTCTACATTCTCCTTTTTCCCTCTGTATTCTGCAGTAGTAGTGTTAGTGTTATTCCGGCGACTGAGGTGCCAGTCGAAGTAGAGTTTTTGTGGTTGCTGTGATCATCTAAACTCGGAGCTGTTTTATCCTGGAAGAAGATCGCCAGCATCCTGACACAGTGTAAGTGGGGGCGATTATCTCTTCAAGAGCAGTCAGATCTTGATCGAAGTTCTGACGACTCAGCTGCTTTACATTCTTGTTTTCATATACTGCTATAACAATGGGTTCGGGTATGTCTTCTTGTCTTCTATCGATTCTACAGTTACTAATTTGCATGTGTTTTACCTTCGTGCTTTGTTTCGTCATTTGTGGACTTGGCCTTGACATGTTAAAAACGATATATAACTGTCTCTGTATCGCTTTATTAGTGAATATATCCAACATCTTCCAGATTGGATAAACTAGATATGGCATTCGGCACCATTACCACATTATCGTTTAACTGTTTGATTTCTAGTTTTCCAAGATATTTCAGGTTTGGTAAATCCATAGGTACTGGAAGGTGACACTTCCAAATGCATAGAGAATCTAGGCTTTCTGGGAAAAAGCTAACATCTGTATCACCAATGTAACTTATGTCACAACGCTCTAAGACAAGTGTCTTAAGTCTAACCAAGGTTGAAGAGAGAACTGCCGCTCCCAAGAAAAATTCACCAGTACTAGAAATCTGAGATTCCCAAACATGCCACCTGAGATCTTTTCTATATAGCTTCTAGTCTTTGTCTCCTGATGGGCCTGATTTATCCTCTGAAATTGCAAAAACAACTATACTTATTATTATCTTTGATCAAACAAATTTATCAGGCTGCAGTTCCTCGTATTGTAAAGCACAAGAATGCTGCAGCTGGAATCCTGTCTGAGCTGACAACTAGCCATGGCACCAAGGCTTCTAACGTCCTGAAAAATTGTGGTGTGGTTAAAATTGTTGCAACTGGTAACATAAGCAGGTTAGTATGATTTTTTGGTTTTTATGTAATATTTTTCAGTTACTAAACTATTCTGTTTGCTACTTTGCCATTCCTCCATATATGTTGAGTGATTCAGGCTGCGCCTTTTTCTTACATTGGGTGCACCTAACATAATCTGTAATGGAATAATTATGAAAAATATCGAGCATCTGTTTGCACCTTCTTTAATCTTAAAAACAAATCTATAACAGCTGCTTATTGGATAAACATCTTATGTCGGAGAGGATTCGGGTCATGTGTGGTGTACGAATGCACTGCATTAATGTGGTGCAATGTTCTTGGCAAAAAAAAAAAAAAAAATGTGGTGCAATGACCGGTAAGGTCCATGTGCTTGGTGAGTTTATGCCAACAATATCGGTCCACTACCCTCCCTCCCCCAAACAACCGAGGATAAGAGAGGTCAAAAATGGCTTTGTACCTTTATTGAATCTAAATATTATCAGATTCATAATGTTTTTAATACCATATAAGCAAATGTTGACTATAAACTTTAGGACCAATTTTATGTAAATTAGTAAAATATGGTCTAGGGAAGCCCTGTTGAACTTGTCTTAATAACAAACTAGGTAACAAAGCCGCGTTACGCGCGACACGAAAACATTTTTTAAAATCGTATATATAACATCATTATTTGTTGAGTTTTATTATTTGAAAATTGATATGATGAATTGAAACTTGTGTAAAACGTAACTAAATTTGAATGTTAAAGAATTATAGAGAAAATAATTAGTAGAAAGAAAACATGTTTCAGTTAAATTTTTTTTTTTTTTTTACTAATTAGTATTTGTATATTAAAAAAAAACCAAAACAGGGGTTAACCTTTGCTCTATGACATGCCATAGAGAGGACTATCTACTAACAATCTTTCACAGAGAAGATTGTAAATAGAAAGCTACAAAATGTTTCCAACAAGCTCATAATAAGGTCCACCTATACCTATCTTTACAAGAAAAATTTTGAAAGCACTTAGAACTAGCTAACTTGGACTTTAATTCTAACAAAATGCCCTGCAACAATTTCTTTGGGGCAAAAATTCCTTTATGATATGATAACAAAAAATCTGTGTAGTGAGAAGAGCAATGGAGCGATCCACATTGTCTGAAATAGCAGCCCAAGAGTGTGTGAGATCCTGCCAAGAGTCGTCCAGTAGAGGAAAATGCAATAGGCTGGCTAACTGCTCGAGGATGAACCGACTGTAGTTACAATTAACAAACAAATGGTTTGACGTTTCTGAGCTTCCAACACACAGGAGACAGTGTTGTGGTATAATAAGACCAAATGCAGCCAAGCGATCAAAAGTAGGCAATCTGCCATGACTTAAGATCCATTGATGATGTGCATAGCGTAAAACACGAAGCTTATGCCAAACAAAAGAGTGCCAATGCACCTCCGGTAATCGCCTTCGAACAGAATTCCAGATGTGCCATACTTTTACCTTCAAAACCGGAGTATCCCCCCAGTAAATAATATCAGATTTCTGCAGATCAAATTCTGGGGTATCAAAACCCACGAGCCAAGAATGAAGCCCCTGGTGCAGGTGATGGATTCGAGGTTGAGGGACTGGCAAAACCCAGTTACCTGTTGATATGAGTTCATGAACCGTAGAGTCCACACTAGACCTTGCTTGAGAAATAATGTGATCGGATGGTGAAGTTGACAACACCTATTTTGTTACATAAAAAAATGCATTTGAAATCCAATATTGATAAACATTTGTAAAGTTCAACAATGAATAATTAAAAGTAACATTTTTGTACCATTTTTGCTGTCAATGGCATTATGAAAGACGTGATTGCTTAGTTTGTTGATAAATTTGTTTGTATGATGAAAAAAAAAACAAAATGTAAATGTGATAAGAGGTGTGAATGACTTACCCCGTCTCATAACATACATGCATGATTAATTGATTAGTAATGGTATAATGATTAGTAATGGTATAAGAATTTGTGTAGTTAGAATATTAATTTAATCCAACACAATATAATGAAACAACGAATGTATAACTTTTTCATTGGTTTATCAGTAGAGAAAAAAGGTTGGTTCAATTTAATCGAGTTGATCACATTCCATGTGCAAAAGTAAAGTATACAATTGCTTGTACTTAAATTGTGGATGTTAATTGAAAATTTTTTATACTTCCGTATCTGTCATGATTCTCACAGTTACTGATTATGAATTAATCAGAAAGTTAAAATCATCTATTTATTATTGCCGAAAAAAATTGCATCAATTTTGAATAAGGATTAGAAATGGACGTTATAAATAAGTTTATTTTATCATTTTACCTTGAAATAATTGTACTTTTAGATAGATAATTAATATTTTATTTTAATATAATATAATAATTATAATGTTCTAATAAAAATTGCTAAAATTTTATATTAAGTATATATAAATAAAGTGTATTTAATATAAGTTTAATAGGTACAATTAATGATTAATTAAGATGTTATTAAATGCAAGAAAATTATTTTAATAAAAAAATAAAAAATGTGAAAATCAAGAAAAATATTTTGAAGCATCTGAGTGAAAGCATCTCTAATCTCCCGATTTATTACGACTCCACAACCATTGATAATAAAGATTGCTTGAGAAGTTCTGTTAATAACGTTTTTTAAAAGCCGACACCCCTCTCATAATGTACATATTAAATAATAGTATAAAAAATTGTTTAATTAGAATAAAATTTTATTTCGATACAATATAACGAAACAATTGGTGTATAGATTTTTTTATCAAATTTTCTTCCGATAAATGGTTGGGTTTGTTAAATTTAATTGATTTGACCATAATTCATGTATAATTTATTCAAGTGCAAAATTAAAAATCTGCCTGTATTATTTGTATTCAATTCCAAATATTAAGTAAATATATTGTACTTCCATAATTTATTACGACTTTCACAATTGTTGATAATAAAAATTGCTTGAGAAGTTAAGATCGTCTACCCTATAATCATCCGAAAAAAAATATAATGATCTTGTATAGGGTATAAAAAATAACGCAATATATACAATTGTTAGTCGTCATTTTACCTAAAATAAACTTAACTATATATAATTAATATTTAATATTGAAATAATAACTATAATGTTCAAATAAAGTGTTCTAATTTTTAAACAAATTAAATAGAGTAAATTTAATAGATGTTTAATAGGTGTAATTAATGACTAATTAAATTGTCATTAATAGCTATTTAATAAAGAAAAGAATTTTAATAAAAAAAGTCAAAAAAATAAAATTTTAAGAAAAATACCTTAAACTGTTCTGGTGCATTTCCGATCTCCAGACATTATAATATATATAGATGGCCATATTCTTAATGGTATCATAACAAGTGCTGAATGTTTCTCATTGGTTATAGGTAAGAGCCTATTTATCTGCAAAATAAATATATATAAGTCTGTATCAAAATATTTTTGCATCAAAATGTTCCTCCAATAGGCATACAACTTAAAAATATGCACAGTGGTTGAAACCACTGGTTTGCAATCTTATTACCAATGAAGAAACCACTTATTCTTAAACAATTACAAAACAAGTTTGTGGATATTAAATTTGCTGTACTACAGATTATTGTTTGTAATGTCTAGATTCTATGAAAGTCTGTTAATATTGAAGAAGCTTAAAAATAATACATGATTACAATGGCTTTAAATAGTCTGTACAAAGCATTACAAATATCAATGAATGGAAAAGAGAATCCAAGGGCAAAGAATCCAAGGCCTAATCTAAGGCAAAGAATAAGGCTAAATCTAAGGAGAATAATGATTACAGACTGTTACAAAATAAATCACATAATGACAGGAGAATATTATGTAATCTTGTCTTTAATATGCCCCCGCAAGATGGAGGATCCATCGGAGACTCCAATCTTGGACCATAACTTCTGAAAGGGACCCCGTCCCAGTGGTTTGGTGAGCATGTCGGCAAGTTGATCGCCCGAGTGTATGTGAAGAACCTTCAACGAACCATTTGCGATTTTTTTCCCGAACAAAATGATAGTCAAGTGCCCCATGTTTCATGCGCGAGTGGTATATTGGGTTGGCACATAGATAAGTAGCACTTGCATTGTCACACAGTAATGTAGGGGGTTTTGGTATATGTAAACCAAGTTCTAATAAGAGATTCTGGACCCAAGATAGTTCAGTCGCACCGTTTGCTAATGTTTTATATTCTGCCTCTGTGGTAGGGCTGTCAAAAAAAATCGAAAAATCCGATATCCGTTCGAAATATCTGTATCCGTATCCGGAAAAAAGCGGATATTATCCGTATTCGATTTAAAGCGGATATTATCCGTATCCGGATCCGAATCTTTTAATATCCGACAGATATTATCCGTATTCAACCGAACACCCCCTTTTGAAAAACAACAAAACAAAATGGCCCAGTCTGCTCTATCTCTCTTATATACACTGTATATATATATATATATATATATATATATACACTTAAATATTTGAAATTATATATCAAATCATTCGTAGCTCGGTTTGAAAATCCGATTACATATTCGAGTTCTACTAATCGAGACCGTCGTTTTGATATAAATATCATTCGATTCTGAGACGAAATTTTTTTGGGTGATTTTTGTATAATTCGATTTTATTCGAGTTTGGGCTTGATTTTGAGCATGATAGGTTGTAGATCGTTGTATGCTTGTGTATATATGTTGATTTTGAATTTTTCTGGACATGTTTTGGTTCGTCGGAAAATGCTTGAAGTGGCCGGAATCGGCCACTGTGATGTTTGTTCGAAATTTTCTTTTAGCCATTGTGTAGATCGTTGCATGCTAATAGGTATGTGTTAATTTCATAATTTTTCAAAATTGTTTTGGCTCGCCGAAAAATGTTCGATTGAACGAAAAACTCATGTTCGTAATTGTTTTGTAATTCTGGGTTGATATATGTTTAGATCGGGTCGTGTTTAAACATATTTATTAATTTCATAATTTTCGGGGTTGGTTTGGAGTCGCCGGGAAATGAACTTCGGTGACCGTGTTATTGGATGTTCTTCAAGTTCTTGCTTAAGTGTTGCCTGCTTCATGTTCTTGATGTTCTTGCAGTAAGTAGGACAAAAAAAGAGAATATCCTATTTTTAAATTCATTTTTTGGAAAACAGATTCGGATCCGGATATTATCCATATCCGGATAATATCCGTCGGATTCGGATACGAATATTATTTTTGGTATATTCCCGGATTCGGATACGGATTCGGATACGGTTTCGAACTTCGATTCGGATTCGGATATGGCTGTATCCGTATCCGTATTATCCGATTGACACCCCTACTCTGTGGAAGATCTAGAAACAGATTTTTGACGCGACGAGTGCCAGGAGATTATGTTGGACCCAAGATAGATGATGTAGGTAGTTGTGGAATGACCCCCATCAGTAATTCCACCCCAGTCAGAATCTGTGAATGTTGTGAGGGTGATGGGTGAGGCACGGTTCAGAAATAAACCATGGTGAATGGTGCCTTTGAGATAACGAAGAACCCGTTTTAAGGCTTGCCAGTGGAGCTGAGTGGGAGCATGCATGTATTGTGACAATTTGTTGACGGCAAAAGATACATCCGGTCGAGTACAGGCAAGATATTGTAAGGAACCCACCAATTGGCGGTATGGTGTAGGGTCGACATAAGACGAACCATCAACCGGGGAGAGCGGTTCAGAAGAGTTGAGGTGTGTGGCAACCGGTTTAGCACCTTCCATTTTGAACTTGGTGAGGATGTTTTGAACGTGAGCATGCTGAGATAGAAATAAACTGTTTGTGGTAGAGATAACCTCAATGCCAAGAAAGTGGTGCAACATACCTAGATCTTTGATTGAGAACTTTTTGGATAGAGTGTTTATACAAAATCACGCAAGCGTACGTAGTCACAAGTAATATATGAATAAGTCGAGTTCGTTCCCACAGAGATCTAGTTATGGTTTTAATTCAGTTATTGTACCTATGCAACAATGTATGGTTATTACTCACTGCTAAGACAATTAACAAGATTGGGATTGATTAACTAAAATTAACTAAAAAGGAAATTGACAAACTACGAATTACTTAACTACTGAGAATTGGAATCGAATTACTTCTACAAGAGTAAACATGGGATCCTAACTTCATTAAATACTTCACTTAGATCTGACGCCTTTAATCACTATATGCAATGATTATGATATCTGATCGGATAACACGAAATAAGTACACGCTACCTGTTAGCATACGTATACCAAACTACCCATACATCCACAAAAGAGATAGAAGATGAATAGACACCAATTATGCTTAGACCCTATATGTCTATAGAATTTGAAAATATAACGGTTGAAGAACAAGTTATCCATATTGATCACATAGGGCAATATAAGTATTTTCATCTTATACTACGAATCATATTGGTAAACAATCATGAACCTATGCTAGCATGGCAAGTTCTAAATCTCAAGATCCACTTTCACTTCACAAGAGATTAACAAATTAGATGTTCGCGAAGCATCTATCAATTAAGCACAACCATACAAGGATATCAGATATACATCACACACAGATCTTTAAAGCAATCAAGATACTAAAGCTCCATAAATAAATCCATTAGAATCCCATGACAACGATTAGTTCATAATCGAACCTCTCGTCATCATGGGATCTGATGAAACCATGATAAACCAGAAATTCTATGTTATAATATGCTAACTAATGATACAAATTACAATGGTAGGATGTGTTTATATAGGCTCTAGAAGTCTTGCCCAGCAAGAAATTCCCCAAAATAGAGTTAAATTAGAATTTCTGCATAATACGTTTCTTAAACTGATTCTGTTTTGAAGGAAAATTCGTAGCTGACTTTTCTTCATTATCTCTTGACCGTTACAATTGTAATTGGACATCTGGACCACTTTAGAATGATAGAGAATCTCGTTAGCTTCGCGTGGACTGTAAGATCGCCCAAAACGGAGTTGTAGAACTCAAGATATGGCCAAAACAAAAATCCGAAAATCTGGCAGAATTCTCCGCGCTGGCTGCGCCCGGTGCGCGCTGGCAGCACCCAAACAGTCCCCCGCACGCTGGCTGCGCCCTTGTGCGCACTGGCAGCGCCCGGCTTCTGCCGGGAGCTGATTTTGGCTGATTTTCTTCGTTTTAACTCCTTTTTCCTTCGTTTCTTTTACAAATTGTCATTTTTCACTTCTAGAACTCAATTCCACCATAAAATATGCAATTTATATCATCCAACCTCAAGATAATAACTCTGCACAAACTCACTAAAACAAATCAAAAACACGACATACTTGAGACCAAGACATCAATTTAAGCCGAAATGGAACGCTCCAAGTGGATATAAAATCCACTTATCACACACCCAAACTTAAATCGATGCTTGTCCTCAAGCATACACAAATATAACTATATACAACTAGCTAGTACCACTTCCGTAGGTGATCACGTTTGCATTTGGCATATGCAACAAGCCCTTTAAACCCCTAGGCAGCCCTAGTGGACGAGTAAGGTCTCGTGAGGGCGCATTTGAAATATACTTATAATTATTCTCTTTGTTTATTCCAATTTTACCATTTCTATTCCTCTTAGCAGTAGTGGTTTTCTCTCTATTTGTCGCTTCACAAATTCTGTCTCTGAGTTGTTTCTTGGACAAAAGACCTATATTTTTGACATATGCAGACTTAGAATTTTGTGTAGAAGTAGATCCCTTTTCTAAAGTAGAGTTGGGATTTTCTGGATACACATACTTGACAGGTTTTAATTTGGTCTTTGTTCTGTCCATTACATGTCTATAGGTTTTTGGATTTGTTGACTCATTCACAACAACTCATCCTGATTTAGTTGTTTCAGCAGTAACAACTTTACCTTTATTTTTCTTTTTGTCCTCTGGTTTATAACCTAGACCTTCTTTCCAGTTCTTATCTGTGATAAGATCATGTGTTTTCTTTCCAGAGTTTGTCCAGGTTCTGAGTTTCTCATCAGCTTCATTAAGTTCATTTTCAAGTGCAGTACATTTAAATTCCATTTCTAGCTTCATGTGCTTAGCCTTATCACATTCATTTTGTACTTCTTCCATGAGCAGTAACTCAGCTTCTAGATGATCATTTCTTTTAGTCAATTCTGACATCTTAGATATTATTCTAGCATTTTCAAGAGATTGACTTTTAAAGCTAATATGCAGAGACTTTAAGAAAGATCTTAACTCAGAGACATTATCAATATCAAAATCAAAAACAACTTCAGGTACCTTATTTTCAGGAGCAGCAATCTCATCCACATTTGCCATTAATGCATAGTTCACTTTTTCCTCTTCAGAGTCTGAGGAAGAGTCCATCCAATCCTTGCTAGATGAGATTAGAGCTTTGGTTTTGGCCTTTTTGCATTCAGTTGCAAAGTGACCCATTCCATCACAATTGTAGAATTTGACTTTTGACTTATCAAAATTGCTGCCTTTGCTTTCATTCTTCTTGTACCTGTTCTTGTCAGTATTGATAGGTTTCTTCTGAAAGTTGCCTTGTCTTCTAGCCTTTCTGAACTTCATCTTCTTGAAACCCTTGACTATCATAGCAACCATTTCCATCATATCAGAATCAGCAGAGTCATCATCAGTATCAGTATCAGGATTTGCATCAAGATCTGATGATGAGTCATCAGTATTGGACTCAACGACTCTACTTCTCCTTCTTGAAACCTCCACGCTTTTTCCTTTTGATTTTGATTCAGCATTCAAAGCAACAGCCTTTGCTTTGTTGGTCTTCTTATTCTTCCTTTGTTGAACCTCAAGATCATGGGTTCTTAGTATCCCATAGACTTCATCAAGAGATACAGTATTAAGATCATATTGATGCCTAATTATAGAGGTTTGAGTATCCCACTCCTCAGGAAGAGCTCTAAGAAACTTGGTATTTGAGTCTTCTGGTTCATACTCTTTACCCACCAGAGATAGATTATTCAATAGTGTCAGAAATCTATCATACAGATCAGTGAGGCTCTCATCAGATTTTGCATCAAACTTCTCGTACTCTTGAATCAACAGAGCCCTTCTGTTTCTTTTGATAGATTCAGTACCCTGGCATTGAGTCTCCAAAGTTTCCCAGATTTCCTTAGCAGTTTTACATGCTATCACTCTATTTGACATGACAACATCAAGGCTATTATGAAGAATGTTCTTCACCTTTGCATCTCTGAGTACTTCAGCCTTTTCCTCAGGAGTCCATTCAGCCTTTGTCTTCTGAACATAGTGCTCAGGTATAGTATCTGTTCTAGCAACCAGTCTCTTGGGGATATATGGTTCATCATATATTCGATCGAGATAATTAGGATCAGTTGCCTCCAGATACATCAACATATTTACCCTCCATGTAGGGTATTCAGCCTTTTTGAGAACAGGGATTTTAATACTTTCATACTTGCTTGTCGACATGTTAAGATCGTTTCTGATTGTAGTTAATCAGTTTGCTCTGATACTAATTGTTGCCCAGAAATTAACAATTGTAGAAGGGGGGTTGAATACAATTGTATAAGATTTTCGACTTAAACAGAAATAATAACACAAGTATGAATAAATAACAGCTTTATTAACTCTGATATAAAACTGTTCCAAACTCTATCAAGAAATTCTTATGTTCTTGAGAGCTTCTAGGTTACAAGATAATTCGTGTAAGCGAATACTATTAAATAAAACCTAAACTGTGTTTATATACAGTACACATATACACTATCAATTACAAGATATATCAAATCAATTACATACGTTTCTTAATACATATCTTGAATGATAGTTGCATTCCTATAAATCAGGAACCGACATGTCAATCTTCCTAGATTCCTGGACTGATGTATATCCTCATGAAATCCTGATCAGCTTCAAATCCTGATGATAACACAATCCTGACGGTGCAATACTGATGACGTCAGCATCAGTATCTGATCAGTAGTCTAGGTCCTGATCATCACTTGAATCAATATCTAACACGTACTTGTCAGACGGCCAAGGGTAGGAAACAGAATACTCTTATAAGGTTATAATGTTCTCTTCCAAGATACAATATAGTGTCTACAACTACACCTTGATTGTCACTTCCGTAATACAATCAAAGTACAATCATAAACTAATAAGCACCAAGAATTATAAGTCTCACAATTCGCATATTAATCTTCCAATCAAATACTTGAATAATGTCTGTTAAATCGTGTACTAAAATTGCAACTCCTCTTCCAAGTAATTACAATCCCTAAAATCCAATCAAAGGTTCATGACGCCCCTAATTGTGTTAATCCCTCAATAACAGATCAGCAAAGCAAGAAAATCACAGATAATTAAACACACATGAATACCAAGGAATACTACCCAATCCTCATATTAGAGATTTAGTTACACATAATTAAGGAAGAAAACAAAACACACGAATTAATAGAAGAACTCATAATTATAAGAATATAGAAAAAACCTTTAATCTTCAATCTTCAAAGAAAATAATAGTTCTCCAGAAAAAATCCCTAAAAGCTGCGTACAAAGTTGTATATATAGAATAGTGTTTTTCCCCTCTTATTCTTGACCTCTCTACCGTGTTACAATGATATGATATGTATTTCTATGTGATGATCTGATTTTACAATGATATAATGTGTTTTTATAGGCCCTAGAAGTTTTATCCAAAAAGGAAATACCTAAATTACATAACAAATTCGAAACAGGAAAGAATTGTAGAGTTTTTAGGAGAAAATTCGGAATGGACAGAACTCTCCCGAGGCCGCATCCTGGGATTTGAGGCCGCGGCCTCAAGCCAAATCTGCCCGCAATTTTTCAGCATGCTATTTCCTTCATTTTTTCTTCATTTTGCCTCCGTTTCCTTTCGTTCTTTTTCTCAAAGCTTCTATACTTCAATTCCTTGCCTTGGAACCTTCATGGTGGCCCACAACAAGACTCCATTGTTCATTCTTAAGCTCGAATTCATCTCCAGAATTGACGAAAATTGCAACCTTATTCAACATTCTTGCAACCCTGCACACTTAACAAAACACATCAAAACTACAACAAACTTGAGGCCAAGTGAATCAATTTAAGCCGATATGGAATGCTCCAAGTGGATATAAAATCCACTTATCACACCCCCAAACTTAAACCGAAGCTTGTCCTCAAGCATAAACAACTACAGTAACTAACTAGTACCACTTCCGTAGGTGATCACGGTTGCATTTGGCATATACAACAAGCCCTTTAAACCCCTAGGCAGCCCTAGTGGACGAGTAAGGTCTCGTGAGGGCCTATAGCGAATGTACCCACAATAACAATGCAATGCATGAATGCAACTACTATGAAAAATGCAAAGATCCCTTTCAAACTCACCAAAACCAACTAGCAAGCAAATATCTCAATGAATGCAAATAAATCCAAACAGAGCTCGACTATGTTCCCGTATACTAACAATACATGAACAGAAACATGCGTGTGTGCAATGCTCATCAGAAATACTCCCAAAACTAGGTCAAAAATCATACATATCCTTCGCCAAGACAATCACAGGTTTATAAATAGAATAGACTATAGACACTTCATAACCTAGGAACGCCTCCATCCTTATCCAAGGTAGACAGAAATTCATGCTTAATTACTAACAACTACGACAAATAATAATATATACAAGCATGCTTATTTAACCGTGCAATGAATGAGACCCCTAAAGGCTTATACAATAATACCCATGTAGCGAGTGTTAGGTCAGCAATCCCAAACCACAAGGGCTTTAGGTTACTAGGACTAAGTCCCCTCAGACTTAATAGCTCGAGTATTAAAGAGCTCACCCTGGTTAATTTTGCATATAAATAATTGAAACTTTTAACTTTTTTTTTCTGTTTTTTTTCTGTTTTTTTTTCTTTTCATATATGCCATCTGGAATGAGAATTCTCAATTCCAACCCTAGACTACTCATATAAATATGAGCCGGCTACTAGCCATTTTACATCTAGCAATTATTGACAACTATTTACAATTAAGCATGAAATCCCTGTTTTTCCCCAAACTTAGACTTAAGTGCTCCTACGCTATAAAGGGAATAACGAAAATTCTAAATATAAACAATTGATTAAATCTCAAAACATCCAAACAAGCATGACCCTAACCTAGCCCAAAAGCACCCAATGAGACTGTGTAATTAGTTTTGTTTCTGACACACATAAGTCAATTTCATAGAAACTATAAGTCAACCCTCTATTCATCATTACCACACTCAATTAGACACCTACCTACCAATCAGAATCAGCTCGTTCTAAGGGATCATGAACAATGCATGCCATGAAATGCAACTAACATGAACTGACATGGTATACAAAAAATAAAAACAGAATGTCCTAAATGAAACACACATAATTAACACGAACATATATGCATGAATTACTAATAATATGCAAGGCATGAAATCCTACATGAACACAATGTTACATATATTGCGTATTACTTTTTTTTTAATACTTACAATTACAACTAATGAAAACACCTCCCCACATTTAAGTGGGGCAATGTCCTCATTGACACACTAAACAATGAATTATACAATATATAAGAAAGAAGGAAATACTCATAATACATGGGTTGCCTCCCACGAAGCGCTTGTTTAACGTCATTAGCTCGACGCCGATTCTCAACTGATGATAGGGTCTTGGAGGTGAAAAATGCTCATTCCTCGCTCCACTGTTTCTCCAAGCAGGTATGGCTTAAGTCTCTGCCCGTTCACCTTGAATACAGCTGACCCTTCTCTAGTAATCTCACAAACCCCATTAGGATAGACCTTCACAATCTCAAAAGGTCCGGACCATCATGATCTGAGCTTTCCGGGCAATAAACGGAGTCTTGAATTAAACAATAGAACATGTTGCCCAACCTCAAATTCCTTCTTCTAAATGTGCTTGTCATGCCACAATTTAGTCTTCTCCTTGTAGATACTAGCATTTTCATAAGATTGGAGCCTAATCTCCTCAAGCTCTCCAAGTTGAAGTAAACGATTCTCTCCCGCAGATTTTAGATTAAAATTCAAATCTCTTGTCGCCAAAAACGCCTTATGCTGAAGTTCCACCGGCAAATGACATGGCTTCCCAAAGATCAACCTATATGGAGACATTCCAATAGGTGTTTTAAACGCCGTCCTATAAGCCCAAAGTGCATCATCAAGCTTTGTTGACCAATCCTTTCTTGACGCTGCCACTGTCTTCTCCAAAATTGACTTCAGCTCACGATTCGAAATCTCAACTTGTCCACTTGTTTGCGGATGATAAGGAGTTGCCACCTTTTGTGTCATACCATACTTTTTCAAGAGATCAGCCACCTGTTTATTGCAAAAGTGTGCACCTCCATCATTGATAATAGCCCTTGGCACTCCAAATCTAGTGAACACATGCTTCTTCACCACTCTAGCATCGTTAGTAGGAGACGCAATAGCTTCAACCCATTTCGAGACATAATCAACTCCCACCAAAATATACTGGTTCCCATAAGAAGATGGAAATGGACCCATGAAGTCCATCCCCCACACATCGAAAATCTCCACCTCAAGAATAGATTGTAAAGGCATCTCGTTCCTCCTCGAAATATTTCCAACTCGTTGACATCTATCACATTTCGCCACAAAGTCTCTAGCATCTTTATGCATGGTTGGCCAATAGAATCCTGACTGCAAAACTTTCGCCACTGTCTTCATACTACTGTTATGACCTCCACACTCTAGAGAATGACAATGCCTGAAAATATGAGGAACTTCATCATGAGGTACGCATCTACGAAACATTCCATCAGCACATTCCCTGTAAACTAGCGGTTCCTCCCAATAGTAGTGCTTTACATCATAAAAGAATTTCTTCTTTTGATTATAAGAGAGATTATCCGGCACAACTCCTCCCACAATGTAGTTCACAAAATCTACATACCATGGTGTAGACATGGACACACCTAGAAGTTGCTCTTCCGGAAATTTATCATTGATAGGTTTTTCACCTCCTACCTCTCCATCTCCTTGGTCCAACCTAGATAAATGATCAGCTACCAAGTTCTCGGACCCCTTCTTATCTCGAATCTCAAGATCAAATTCCTGGAGTAAGAGAATCCAACGAACTAGACGAGGCTTGGCATCCTTCTTTGTCATCAAGAAACGAATCGCAGCATGATCCGAATAGACAATCACCTTAGACCCAACAAGATAGGATCTGAATTTATCAAGTGCAAATACCACTGCGAGTAGCTCTTTCTCCGTAGTGGAATAGTTGATTTGTGCATCATCAAGAGTCTTGCTTGCATAAGCTATCACATGCATACGCTTATCCTTCTTTTGCCCAAGAACAACACCCACATCATAGTCACTTGCATCACACATAAGCTCAAATGGCAAGCTCCAATCGGGCGATGTAACTATGGGTGCAGAAGTAAGTTCCTTCTTCAGCCTGTTAAAAGCAACAAGACAACTTTCATTAAAGTCAAAGACACGATCCTTTTCGAGAAGATTGCAGATAGGCCGAGCTAACTTGGAGAAATCCTTGATGAACCGTCGATAAAAACCAGCATGACCAAGAAAGCTTCGAATTCCTTTCACAGATGAAGGTGGTGGCAATTTTTCAATAACTTCAATTTTTGCTCTATCGACGTCAATGCCTTTATTAAAGATTTTATGCCCAAGCACAATGCCCTCCTTCACCATAAAGTGACATTTCTCCCAATTAAGAACAAGATTAGTTTCCATACATCTCTGCAACACCTTCGACAAACTAGCTAAACATAATTCAAAGGAAGAACCATATACCATGAAGTCATCCATGAAGACCTCCATGTCTCTCCCTATAAAATCTGAGAATATGTGGTTCATAAGCCGTTGAAACGTCGAAGGACCATTACACAAACCAAAAGGAAGCCTCCGATAAGCAAAAGTGACATAAGGACAAGTAAAGGTGGTCTTCTCTTGATCTTCAGGTGCAATAGGAATCTGAAAGTAACCCGAGAATCCATCCAGAAATTTGTAATACTCATTACCCGCCAACCTTTCGAGCATTTGATCAATGAATGGGAGGGGAAAGTTGTTGGTTCGAAAACTAACTGCGCAAGTGTACGCGGTCACAAGTAATATAATAAATTCGTTCCCACAGAGACTTGGTGTTTGTTCAGAAATAATATTTAAGCAACGACATATGATTAAACAACAAACTGCTTGAATAAATATCAAAAGAGGGTATTTTTGTATTATTCTAATTGATTAATTAAATTATTGATATTAAATAATTCGAACTAATTAATTTAATTAAATGAAAATTTATATGTGAGAAAAACATGGGATTCTAATTTAATTATTTATTTCATTTAGAATTGATGCCTTAATTTCAAAGTAATTTTGATAATTTACGAAAGCTAGTCGGGAACACGAAAATAACATAAGCGCCTTTCAGTCTTAACTTATATCAAACCACACAAACATCCACTTAAAAAGATAGAAGTCGCGAGGACACCTTTTATGTTTAGACCCTATATGTCTATAAGATTTGAAAACATAATTGGTTTACGAATAAATTCCTTTATTATGACTACATAGGGTGATGTGAAAAAATCCTATCACTTATCGTAAATGTACATGACAATTACGAACCTATGCTAACATGGCAAATTCTAAATTCCTAAATCCACTTTCGCATTCATTAGGAATTAATAATTTAGACGTTAGCTACGCATCTAATAAATTAAGCGCAACCACATTAGGCAATCTGAATTTTTATCATAATATAAATTATTAAGGCATCGAATTACTAAATTACGTAAATAAATCCATTAGAATCCCATGACGGCGATTAGTTCATAATTAAACGAATCGTCATCATGGGATTAATTGAAATCATAATATTAATAATAATAATAATAATAATAATAATAATAATAATAATAATAATAATAATAATAATAATAATAATAATAATAATAATAATAATAATAATAATAATAACAACAACAACAACAACAACAACAACAACAACAATAATAAAACTAAATTAAAAATTACGATAAATTAAATATGAAAATTACAAGAGTTAGAAAGTAGAACCGAATAGCTTCCAATGAAAGAAAAGAGCGCTCCTAATAATCCCCGTAAATTCTTCAACCAAAATAACAATTATACTAAAATTGCAAAAATTTAAAGTGTATGAAAATGAAACTTAAAATTACAAGAAAAAAGAGAGAATACAAGAGAGAATTTATTGCTCTCCAAAATGTTGTGTGAATTCAAGCTTGAGAACTCACCAATTTATAGCAAAAATTTAGCACACCAATTAATAAAATAAAACTAAAAATAATAAAAAAGAAACAAAAAGAATTACACAAAAATAATACAGCACGCACTTATAAAATACAAACAGCCGAAAGCATCAACTACACCAACCACACTCTCACACTGCTCTCAACTGCCAGAACGAAGGCCAATCTCAACTTCCTTGCGTGTGCCACACGCACTCCATTACAGACTGAAAATCAGGCGCGTGTCTCCCACGCGGGCGTGGGAGAGTGGCGCAGAAAAAAAATGTTGCCGACAGACTTGAAATGCTTCTACTGCTTTTGAATAAAATATGCACCACAGCCTCATTCTTGTTGACTTGGATTACATAATTGGTTAAACAATTTTCACACTGCTGGACAACAACAATTCGGTTTCGTTTTAAATTTCTTTTTAACCCGCACAACTTCTAATTTTTAATTAATAAATAATTAATTTAAATCAAAAATTATAAAAATAAATATCTAAAACTATTAGATATTTAAAAATATAATTTTCTAATTAAATAAAATATTTATTAATATAAATAAATCCTTAAATACTAAGTTGCGGTAAATTGAGGGTTAGAAACCGGACTCCTTTTGCTTAACGAAAAATATATCAATTCTAACCGGGATTCCTGCTTTAAGAATATATCACTTTCCATCTTTTTGTAATAATTCTATTTTCTCCTTGCTCGTTCAGGTGTAAATTACGGCCTGCTGAGGATCTGAAACTGGATTCCTTTTGCTTAACAGAAAATATATCAATTCCAACCGGGATTTCTGTTTTAAGAATATATCACTGAGAATTTCTTTATGATAATTCTTTTGGCAACTCTTAATTCGAATTGGAGCAAAATTTCACCGTTTTTAGCCTTTTATCGCCATGATACCTGAAGTTGCGAGTTCTGCACAACAAATGCTGAAACACAACAAAAATGAATTAAAAGACACAACATACTTAAGGATAAACCATCAATCTAGGCTATTTAGCGCATAATAAGTGGATATAAAATCCACTTGTCAAAAGTGATCTTTGCGAGTAGCGTTATTCAACTTCCTATAATCAATGCAAACTCTCCAACCTGTTACTGTTCTCGTGGGAATTAATTCATTCTTCTCATTGTGTACAACAGTCATCCCACCTTTCTTAGGCACAACATGAATAGGGCTAACCCATTGACTGTGTGGAACCGAATATATGATACCAGCATCAAGCAACTTAGTGATTTCTTTCTTCACCACCTCTTGCAAATTCGGATTCAATCTTCTTTGTCCCTCAATCACAGGCTTATGATTATCTTCTAAGGCAATTCTATTCATGCAAAGAGCAGGGCTAATTCCCTTGATATCTTGAATTGTCCAACCAATAGCTGATTTATATTGCCGAAGAACATGTAATAATTTTTCTAGCTCATCATCACTAAGCAAAGCAGAAACTACCACAGGATATGTATCATTAGGACCCAGAAAAGCATACCTCAAATTAGCAAGTAGAGGTTTAAGTTCAACCTGTGGTACCTCTGAAAGTGTAAAAGCCATCTCAACTTCTGTGTCTCGAACAACAAGTGCTTCTTCTTCTACTACATCATCTAACACCCGTTCTGCTCCCACGAAGTGTTCATTTTCGAGCTGCACAATATCATCCACTATGTCAACAGTAAAACAAGTTGCTCCAAAAGGAGGCATCTTCATTGCTTTGTTCAATCAAATTCCACTTTGTCCTCGCCAACATTCAATGTCAATTTTCCAGCTTTAACATCGATTGTAGTGCCAACAGTAGCCAAGAATGGCCTTCCCAAGATAATGGGTATCTCGACATCTTCATCCATCTCTAACACAACAAAATCACAAGGTATGACAAATTTATCCACTTTGACTACCACATCTTCATTGACCCCCAACGGATACTTAACAGAACGATCCGCCAACTGAAGTGAAATCCGTGTCTTTTTAAGCTCCCCAAGACCAAGCCGTTTGAAAATTAAGTATGGCATCAAACTCACACTAGCCCCTAAATCACACAAGGATTTCATGTTCTCTATCTTCCCAATAGTGCAAGGCGAAGAAAAGCTTCCCGGATCTTTCAATTGCTGAGGAATGGCCTTTTGGATGACTGCACTGCATTCCGCATTAAGAGTAATGGTTTCCGCATCCTCAAGTTTCCTCTTCTTTGTCAACATCTCCTTAAGAAATTTAGCATAAATTGGCATTTGATTCAAAGCTTCAGCCAAAGGAATATTGACATGCAACTGCCGGAACATAGTCAAGAACTTCTCGTACTACTTCTCTAACTTCCTGTTGTGAAGTCTCTGTGGAAATGGAATAGGAAGAACATAAGGTAGTGGAGGAACATATGGCTTTTCTGGTTCTTCTTCCCTCTTCTCTTCATCTTTTTTTCTGACTTTTCTGCATCAATCTCTACTATCTCATTTTCTTTTTCAACATCCCTCTCTTTAGGCTCAAGAGCCTCAACCTCGGGCAACTCTTTTCCGCTCCTCAAAGTAATTGCTTTGCATTGTTCCTTACCATTCTGGTCGGGTTGACTTGGAAGAGAACCTTGCTCATGAACACCCATCTTGGAGGCAATTTGTCTAATCTGTGTTTCTAGCATCTTTTGAGATGATGCCATTTGATCTATTCTTGATTCCATATTAGCCAATGCCCCAGAGGTTCCTTGCATTATTTTATTTAGTGCAACCTCCCAATCAGCAGGTTCTTTCTTTGGCGGTGGTTGATACTGCTGTTGTGCTTGATACGGTGGTCGTGACTGAAAACCAGGAGGTTGATTCTGCCTTGGAAATGAATAGGAAGGATTAGCCGCATGATTACCACTGTAAGAAAGATTGTTGTTTGGCCTTTGGTTTGGATTGTAGTAGGAGTTATTCTAAACAGGCCATGGCTGTCTTCCCTGAATAAAAGATGCTTCTTCTGGAAATTGTTGCACATAAGAGTTTTGACTAGCACCATAATCATTATACCCTTCCATAGGTGAAGAAATAGCATTCACATTTGCCCTTTGTCCTCGCATCTCCTGAGTTAGAGTATCCAATTTGAGAGCCAACATGTTGATCATCTCAGAATCTTGTGCTGCTTTTGCTGAGCTCGTCCCACTAGGTGCCCATGAATAATATTAGATGCCAATTCCTCAAGGAGTGCTTTAGCCTGTGTAGTTGGTGCCTTCTTAAAATTTCCACCAGCAGCCACATCCAAACTTAAACGAATATCTGCATTCATGGCCCCATAAAAAGTAATAATGATCTGCCAATCTTGCAAACCGTGATGTGGACACTTCCATAATAATGCCTTAAGTCTCTCCCATGCCTGATATAGACCTTCACCCGGTTGTGCTTTAAAACTCATAATCATAGTCCTCAATTGTTGTGTCTTGTCAGAAGGATAATATTTGGACAAGAATGCAGTAGAAAGACTCTCCCATGTAGCAACCGCGGTGTCTGGAAGTTGTTGAAACCATTCCAAAGCTCTTCCCTTAATAGAGTAGGGAAACATATGGAGACGAATCTTATCACTCGTAACACCATTGATTCTGAATGAGCACACATTTGCATGAAACGCTCTAGATGTCTGTGTGGGTCCTCTAGTTCAATGTCTCCTTCAAAAGCTTGATTGTTGATCATCTGAATTAAGCTTGGATTAATGTTGAACTGGGCTGCACCAATCTCTGGAGTTTTGTACATGCAATTAGCAGGATTCGGTGTCTCATGGTCCGAAATAGAAGTCTCATCAACATTAACAACAACTTGAGGTTCCGGCTCTCCCATCTTAGCTTTCTCTTTTATTATTTTTCTCAAAGTACGCTCGATTTTAGGGTCAAATTCCAATTTTCTACTGCAAGATGAACGTCGCATACACCTGAAAATCACCAAAAAAAACAACTTTTGGAACCAATTAAAATCTAAACAATAAGAAACAATTAACCTAAACTCAAATATACTACCTTCCCCGGCAGCGGTGCCAATTTGTTAGCAGTATTTTTTGTTGTTCGTTCGCAGGGAAGGACTAATATATAAAATCGAGTTCAAGTATCTTATCTCTCACAATTTAGAAGTGTAGAAGAATATTTGGTTTGTTTATAGACTAAATTAAACTAATTATCAATCGAGAATAAAATATATGAGGAAAACAATCCAAGAACTAGGGTTCTTCACTTGGTTTCAATGCACATTCAATATCTCTGTGACATCTACGTTCTTACTCTACTGAAAACAATTCTTATAAGGTTATAATGTTCTCTTCCAAGATACAATATAGTGTCTACAACTACACCTTGATTGTCACTTCCGTGATACAATCAAAGTACAATCATAAACTAATAAGCACCAAGAATTATAAGTCTCACAATTCGCATATTAATCTTCCAATCAAATACTTGAGTTATGTCTGTTAAATCGTGTACTAAAATTGCAACTCCTCTTCCAAGTAATTACAATCCTTAAAATCCAATCAAAGGTTCATGACGCCCCTAATTGTGTTAATCCCTCAATAACATATCAGCAAAGCAAGAAAATCATAGATAATTAAACACACATGAATACCAAGGAATATTACCCAATCCTCAGATTAGAGATTTAGTTACACATAATTAAGGAAGAAAACAAAACACACGAATTAATAGAAGAACTCATAATTATAAGAATATAGAAAAAACCTTTAATCTTCAATCTTCAAAGAAAATAATAGTTCTCCAGAAAAAAAAATCCCTAAAAGCTGCGTACAAAGTTGTATATATAGAATAGTGTTTTTCCCCTCTTGTTCTCGACCTCTCTACCATGTTACAATGATATGATATGTATTTCTATGTGATGATCTGATTTTACAATGATATAATGTGTTTTTATAGGCCCTAGAAGTTTTATCCAACAAGGAAATACCTAAATTACATAACAAATTCGAAACAGGAAAGAATTGTAGAGTTTTTAGGAGAAAATTCGGAATGGACAGAACACTCCCGAGGCCGCATCCTGGGATTTGAGGCCGTGGCCTCAAGCCAAATCTGCCCGTAATTTTTCAGCATGCTATTTCCTTCATTTTTTCTTCGTTTTGCCTCCGCTTTCTTTCGTTCTTTTTCTCAAAGCTTCCATACTTCAATTCCTTACCCTGGAACCTTCATGGTGGCTCACAACAAGACTCCATTGTTCATTCTTAAGCTCGAATTCATCTCCAGAATTGACGAAAATTGCAACCTTATTCAACATTCTTGAAACCCTGCACACTTAACAAAACACATCAAAACTACAACTTGAGGCCAAGTGAATCAATTTAAGCCGATATGGAATGCTCCAAGTGGATATAAAATCCACTTATCAAATACGGGTTTATAAACTCCTCTTCCGGTTCCTCATGCTCCATGGGAGGACCTTAGTATGGATTTTGTATTAGGGTTGCCTAGGACGCGTAGTGGGCATGATTCAGTCTTCGTTGTTGTGGATCATTTTACTAGGGTGGTTCACTTCATTCCTTCTATCAAGATTGATGATGCTTCTCGTATTGCCTCCATCTTCTTTCGTGAGGTAGTTAGGATACATGGGGTCCCCTTGACCATAGTTTCCGATAGAAATATAAAGTTCGTGAGCTACTTCTGGAGGACCCTCTGGAAGTTACTTGGGACTAGTCTCAAGTTTTCAACCGCCTATCATCCATAAACTGACGGACAGACTGAGGTCGTTAATAGGAGTCTAGGTGATTTGATTAGGTGACTTATAAGGGAACATGTGTCTAGCTGGAATAGGGTTTTACCTACAGCTGAGTTTGTCTATAGCAGTTCTGTTAATAGGTCTACAGGGGTCAGTCCTTTCGAGGCCTATATCGGCCGTCAGCATAGGAAACCCGTTGATTTGGTTCCACTTCCACCTACATATAGGTCTAGCGAGTCTGCAGAGTCTTTTGCGCGTCACATTCATGAGTTGCATGCTGAGATATGACAAAAAATTAATTTAAGCAATGAAAACTATAAGTCTGCTGCAGATGTTCATCGCAGGTTTCAGTAATATAATGAAGGTGATCAGGTTATGTTGCGACACCGCACTGAGAGGTTACCTCCTGGTGCTTGGAAGAAAGTGCATGCTAAGAGGATGGGACAATTTCGAATTCGAAAGAGAGTTGGTACTAATGCTTATGAGTTAGATCTTCCTAGTGGTATGTCTATTGGCCCTGTGTTTAATGTAAAAGATCTTACTCCTTTTCATGAACCAACTGATATGTATACATCTTCTTCACTTTCTTCACCTGATATCCCTTCATCTTTACCACTTGTTACTACATCAGTTCACCGGTACAGGTGCCTCCTATCCCCCCTTATGTTTCATCACCGCAGACAGTTGATGTGCCTATTGACATTTTGGATGAGAGGATTGTGCCAACTCGACGTGGTGGTGGTTATCGACAGTACTTGGTTCATTGGAGTGGTAGATCAGAGGATGAGCGTACTTGGATTAGCACCTCAAAGTTTCGCCGACTTGCCCCTGATCTTTTTACGAGCTATACGGAGTTCAGTTCGACAGAGCCAAACTTTTCTTAGCCGGAGAGAGTTGATAAGGATCACCTATTGGTTTTCATAATTGTTGTGCTATAATAATTGTTGTGCTTTAATAATTGAGTGCTTTAATAATTGTGTACTTTAATAATTGTTGTGCTTTAATCATTGTGCTTTAATAATTGTGATGGGTGGTGGTTAACCCTTTTATTTGTGTATTTATGTTGATTTATATCAACCATTGTATGGACCTTTGAATATACATCTTTCCTTTGGAATAATATTGAAATTATTCTTGGGGTATAGTATAATTCATTGAGTAATTTTCTGCATTGTTATTATTTCCTATAGTCTTTGATTTTAGATATTGTCCTACATCAAAATGCTTGCACAGTCACCTAAGCTTCCGAGTAAACAATACGTACTAAAGACATTTAAAAAAACTACTCACAATCTTATCAAGGTAACTCTTCATAGTGATATTTTTCTCACTAAACTCAATATCCTTCTGTTACAGCAACTGTGTCTTGGATTTATGAGAGGCTTCCGTGTTCAACCTCTCGATCTCTCCATCCTTCTCAATCTATTCACACAACAAACACATCACAATCAGCCTTAACAACAAAACCTAATCACGAAACCCTAAAAACAAAAATAAAAATAAAAATTCAACGATTGCAGATACGTTTGGCGAAGCGTTAAGTTTTTCGTGTGAAGCAGTGAACTCACCGGAATAGAATAGAATAAATTCAAGACACAATTGCTGGAATAGAAGGATATTGAGATTAGTGAGCATTGAATAGAACAAGTCTGTTCCGCCGTAATAGAGGCGGCATCAGCTTGAGCCTTGACCGTCTCTAATTGAGTTCACTTTTAATAAAAATCAACAGAGATGCCGATTTTTCTGTCCGACGAAGAGGTCTCGCGACGGAGCTCTCGTGGCATCTTCGTCCGGAAAAAAATCGGCATCTCCGTCGATTTTTATTGTATATACGTATTCGATGTATAAGTACGAGTGTACTTTTGATGGGAATCTAATCTAATCTGAGGAGGAGAGAAAGTTAGGGTTTATGCCTCAGACTGAGAGATGTAAACTAGCATTTATGCCCGCGATACTGGGTTGGGGTTTGTTAAATATAGAGAATCTGAAATTTGATTGTGAAATGTGATTTGTCGGGCTGGGCTTTTTTAAATATAGAAAATTTGAAATTTGATTGTGAAATATGATTTGTTGGCCTGGGCTTTGTTAAATATCATAGAAAATTTGTTTTTTGTTTTTTGGTTTTGCATAAATGAAACGATTTCATTTAAAAGATAGAATTTACACAATCCGAAGGGAATGAGACATTCTTTCATCCACAAAAGCTTATCATCTATCCGAAAGATATGTTTAACCAATCCATGGGTCGTAACCTAAATTATGACTAACATGAGAAAGAGATTCCTCCGGGAGTTAGACAATAAAACCTCAATATCAGAGAAGAAGACTCCATATATGGGAAGGCCTCGTTAAAAAGCCCGCAAGAGCAAAACCCTATGGGAAAAAAACTCAAGGGGGAAAAAAGAGCACCCCACTCAATACAACCATACATCTAGGCTTTGTTAAATATAGAAAATTTGAAACTTGATTGTGAAATATGATTTGCTGGCCTGGGCTTTGTTAAATATCATAGAAAATTTGATTTTTGTTTTTTTTTTTGCATAAATGAAACGATTTCATTTAAAAGATAGAATTTACACAATCCGAAGGGAATGCGACATTCTTTCATCCACAAAAGCTTATCATCTATCCGAAAGATATGCTTAACCAATCCATGGGTCGTAACCTAAATTATGACTGACATGAGAAAGAGATTCCTATGGGAGTTAGACAATAAAACCTCTATATCAGAGAAGAAGACTCCATACATAGGAAGACCTCGTTAAAAACCCCACAAGAGCAAAACCCTATTGGAAAAAAACTCAAGGGGGGAAAAAAGAGCACCCCACTCAATACAACCATACATCTAATACATAATTTTCTAAACAGAATGCCAGGATCTTCTTGTCTGAAATTTGATTGTGAAATGTTGGGAAAAAACTACAAATTAATCTAATTTTAATGATATTACAATGTGTGAGATTAATCTTCATATTATTCTAAAAAAATGACCATGATATTTCACATTGATGTCTTTTTTTTTGCTAGCTTTGATTGATGGTACAAATTTAATATCTTTTGAAAATGATAACTGGATGTTGTCGAAAGTATTATAGATTAAATTACATCGAAAAAATATTATGACTATTTTGAATTTTATTTTTATTTTTGGATAAAATATATCAAAACATATTCAGAATTATCAATTATGTCCAATAGTAAAATAGTTATTTTACATGTGGACTAATAAGTAATAAGCATGAGTGAAAATTTGAAATTATGAATGTATAAACATTATTAGTAATTGAGAGATGAAATGTAAATTTGGGGGTGGGGAACAACACAGAGTAGCGGTTACTTATTTTGTAGCCCTTGTAATGTATTCGATTTGTTTCATGAATACATTACAAATGGAATGAAGTTTAGATGTGCTTGTTTAGATGTTTTAATAATCGATTATTCAAATGGAATGAAGTTTATGTATCATTTAGTGATCTACAATTAGTTTTATATTGTGTAGTCGAGGCTCCGCAGGGGCAGATATTTTCAAATTAAGTGTTCGAGATTATGTGCTAATTGCTGAATGTAACTGTTTTGTTAACAGAAATGGTGATTAGGCTTCTATATGAGTCGGAAACTTGTAAAATGAGTCGATGCTCCTTTACTTGTTTAGGTTTTGTTATAAGCGACTAGTCGAATGGATTGAAATATATGAATAATGTAGTGATCTTCTATCAGTTTTAGTATGTGCAGTCAAGGGCCCGCAGGGCAGGCATCTTATAATTAAGTTTCGAGTATATGTACGATCGTTTATGAGTCGACAACTTGTCAATGTGTCGATACTAATGTCCTTGTTTACATGTTTTTATAAGCAAATAGTATTATGAAATGAAATTTACATTTCAATTATTGATCTTATATCAGTTTTGTACTATATTTTCTATCATTCATATCTTCTTTTCGGATGTTTTGTTTATATATGTATTAACCATTAGTTGGTTTGTATGTCTATTGATAGTTTTAAACATGGTGCACACACGATTCTCATCTTCCCCGAGTTTAACAAAGAAGTCGAATGTGCCGCCAACACGAAAGATAACTAAGAAATCCAAAGCACCCTTGACAACTAAGAGGGCTAGGGCAGCCATCCAAGATGATCCGGTTTCTGTCGATGAGGCTTCCCCGGGTTTAACGTCCAAAGCTGTAATGCCTTCAAAACAAAAGAAAAATACAAAATCCAAGGCAACAGTAAAATATACGAGGCCCAAGTTAGCCATCCATGACAATTCTATTCCTGTTAATGAGGTATTTTATGACTCTCATTTATCCTTGTTTGTGATATCAGTACAGGCCCCGCAGGGGTACTTGCCTTAAATGTCTATTTCTGTAAGGTGCAATGTAATATATAGGATTTTTAAATATATAATAATAATAATAATAATAATAATAATAATAATAATAATAATAATAATAATAATAATAATTCTTTTAATGAGTATTAGTTATTAAATTGAATTACTAATTAGAAAAGAAATAGGTCTTGAAGTCCTATTTGTATTCGGTGATATGTGGCTATATTTATATAACACACACGTATGTTTTATTATTAAACCATTACACAATTTAAGAGAGACAAGAAAGCCGCAGCCGGAGTAGAGAAGCAAGAGAAACAATCCGGTTTTGTGTGTTTGCAGTAAACAATAGGCGAAAGAGGTATTATTATATATTATCTTTTAATATGATCTTTTGTACGTATGTTTTATAGAATTTAATTTGATGATTTCGAAGTCTGTGGCCATGCATATATAATAGAACATGTTGTTTATGTTATGAGATAAGTTTCTGAGTTCTATCATGTGATTCGTTTTTAGACAATATAGCCTAAAACCAAGTTTTGTACTATAATTGTTAATTTTCAATTTGATACATATGATTATAATTTAATGATTAATTGATGCATATATATTGTATTCCGTATATACTATTTGTGGTCAGGTTTTTTTTTCTTTATGAATTCACAGTGATGATATTTTATAGTTTTAATATAATTGTCAAGTGATCTTTTTATTTAACATTTTTTCTTTTTATATTAGTTGATTAATTATCTGTACATTTTATTGTTATTGTATAGTTATTTATATTAAGATTTTGAAGTCATGAATTTATATAATATTTTAATAGTTGGACAATGATCTTGTTTTTACACATGTTTGCTAGCTTACAGAAGTTTAAACCGATTTCATATTTTGATGTTATTGTAATATACATGCACATGCACCCTGAGTGTTATTATTATATTTATTTAATTTGTTAAATTCGTACAGCAACTGGACGTGTTTCTTGTTTATGGTCTGGTTGTGGTAGTCAGAAGGTGTACATGTAATAATTAATATATGGTCTTTAGTCCCAAAGCGTTTTACTTAATATATTATTTAACTGATAGCACATGTGTTGTAAGTTGTATTTTGTAATTAAGCTAGTGTGCCAAATAATTTTATATGAATTATTTCTGTACCGTGAAAGAAAATATTATAGTAATAAATTATATTTTGTAATTAGATCGCGGGACGGGAGTTTAGAGGATCATTTGCGGATTTCGTTAGTATTTTAGTTGCTATTTTTGAGGTACGGATTCTCTCTCCTTTTTTATTCAGCGCTACTCATCTTAGGATTTATTATACTAAATCTGTTTTGTCCTCAAATATATTCACTTGGTTTTGACTGTTCTGATTTTGAAAAAAATATTTTGACTCATTGACTTTGAAAAATGATTTTTTTTATATCTGTTTGAAAATATTTAAATATCTGTTTCTGCGACTCTTTAGAATTTTTCAAATTATATATTTGTTGGAAATGTTCAAATATCTGTTTATTGTGATTCAAAGATTTTGCGAAATATTTTATTTGAACCCTTAGCGATATAGGGTATACCGAGTTAACCAGCTGTAGGGGTACTACAACCATGTCATTGCGGCACCAGTGACATGACACTTCCGTGGCAGTGTGATTGGTCACGGCGTATCCTTCTGATAGCTCAGGTGGCGAGCTTTTGCGCATTTTGATATTTGTTTCAGGATACGTGGGTGCACCCAGATTTTGATTTGATTTGTGATTTGATTTGGCGGTGACGTTGTATATGCCGTACACGTTATCCGGTTTGTTGCATACATTACGGTACCCTATGATGTATGTATCTGTATATGTATCTGTTCTGATCTCGGTATGAAATATCCTAACCCCTCGTTGCTTCAGCCATGCGTATTTTGAAAATAAATGTTTTATTATAATTGTTAAATATACTTATCTGTTTTCCTATTTTTATAATTGTATTCCAAATCCGTACTGGGCATTTGGCTCATGCCGTATTCTTTTTCTGGCAGGTGCTTAGGGGGATCTGGGGCTGTGTGATGGAGAGCTACCCATTATTTCGTTGCTTAGGATTTATGGACTTCTAGAATTGTTTAGACTTGGTTAATTATTTACAGATTTTGGTTTTTCGTATTTATTGGTTTGAACTGTAATTTGGAGGTTTATTTTAATTTTGGAGATTATTAGATTGTTTAATCGTTATTTAGAGATTATTTTAGTGCTCTGTTTGCAGGTTTATGGATTATAGGTAATATCTCCTTCTATTTAGGGAAGGGGGTGTTACAAAGATGGTATCAGAGCTTAGGTTCTTTCTTGTAGAAAACCTATTTAGGTTGACCTGTGAGTTTGGGTAGACGTTAGGATGGGTATTCTGTTTAAAATTCATATCATCTTGTTTTACTCTTTCGATATCTATTTTTAATTGCTTCTGATTATCTATTCTTGTGATCTTCATTCGTTTGTTAATCTTATATTGTAGATGCCTCCTAAGAAAAATCAAAATCAAACTACCCTGAATGTTAGCCCGGCTTAGCTAGCTAATATGTTAGGACAAGCAGTGGCGAACGGTATACAACAAGCTATGGCAAATATGAATAATCAGAATAATCAGAATGGTCAGGGTAATCAGAATGGCCAAGGCAATCAGAATGGTCAAGGAAATTAGAATAATCAGAATGGTCAGGGCAATCAAAATGGCCAAGGCAATCAGGATGGCCAGGGTAATCAGTTAGAGCCATTTGCATGGTTGGAGAGGTTTTTTAAGCAGAAACCGGATTCTTTTCATTCAGCGCCGACTCCTATTGATGCTGAAAATTGGATTGTACATCTTGAGAAGATTTTTGATGCCTTGGGTTGTGATGAGGTTCAGAAGGTCAGGTTAGCTGTGTATAAGTTGGAGGGGGATGCTCAGAGGTGGTGGAGAGGAGTGAAAGCTACTAGAGGAGAGGAATTTACAGAGACATTGGTATGGTAGGGATTCAAGGAGGTGTTCTATGAGCAGTACTTTTCTAATGCAGACAGAGAGGGTTACTTGAGGGAGTTTCATTCTATTGCGCAGAATTTTGATGAGAGCATTATTGACTATATGGCGAGGTTCATCAGGTTGGCTGGATTTGCTGGGACAGTTGCAGGGACTGCTGCACAGCAGGCTGAGAAATTTAAATGGGGGTTGAGGCCTAATCTGAGGGCTGGTATCATTTCACTAAGGTTTCCTAATGTGGCTGAGGTGGCAGATGCAGCTTAGGATATTGAGAAGGAGCGCACAGAGTATAGAGCTTACAGGTTCCAGAATGATCGCAAGCGGAATAGAGATGATCAGAGTTTTGTACAGGGTAAGCAGTAGAATGGAGGTCAGGGTACTCAGCAGGGACAGTGGCGTGGAAGACATCAGAATATGAGGACTCAGTCAGCTTATGGTCAGAATCAGTATGGTGGTTAGAAACAGAATCAGAATCAGCGATTTCAGCAACAACAGCCTAGGCAGTGGCAGGGTCGTCAACAGGGGCAGAGTCGTTATTCAGTTTATGGGGGCAACCCCAATATGATTCCAGTGGCTCCTTGTGCTACATGTGGTGGACATCATCCAGGGAGAGCTTGTTATAAACAGACCGGGGCTTGTTTCTTGTGTGGTAGCATGACACATAGGGCAAAGGATTGTACCGCGTCACGCAACACTGGTGGAGGAGCAGGTGGTAGTGGTAGTGGCAGTCAGCAGAATACTTCAGGCAGAGTATTTGCATTGACTGCTATTCAGGAAGCAGCTAATTCAGGTACCGTCTCAGGAACACTTCTTGTTGGTAGACGTGATGCTTATGTGTTATTTGATACTGGTTCGACTCATTCTGTAGTATCTTTATCGTTTGTTCGTCATCTTGGTGTTGAACCTTCAATACTATATCCTCGTATGTCTATTGCTACCCCGATGGGGAATTTTGTTATTATTTCTGATGTGTACCGAGAGTGTCCGATAGCTGTTGGGGAGAGAAATTGTAAGGTTAACTTGCTTCCGATGGAGATGCATGACTTTGACATTATTCTGGGTATGGATTGGTTGAGTGAGCATCGAGCTACAATTGACTGTCAGGGGAAGAGGGTGATCTTTGGAGATGTAGATAAATCGGAATTTGTATACCAGGGTTCTCAACCGAAAGGAGAGATTAAAATGATTTCAGCTCTAAAGGCGAGTAAACTTTTGTCTAAGGGTTGTGATGGCTATCTTGCTTTTGTGAAGGATACGTCTAAGGATGAGCCTCGCATCGAGGATTATCCAGTTGTTAATGAGTTTTCAAACGTTTTTCCCGATGAGCTACCAGGTTTGCCACCACAGAGAGAAGTGGAGTTTACTATTGAACTTGTTCCAGGTGCAGAGCCTATTTCTAAGGCGCCATACAGAATGGCACCACTAGAGTTGCAGGAATTGAAAGTGCAGTTGCAAGAGATGTTGGATAGAGGATTTATCAGGCCAAGTGTATCTCCATGGGGTGCTCTGGTATTGTTTGTGAAGAAGAAGAACGGTTCTATGAGATTGTGCATCGACTACAGGGAGTTGAATAAGGTGACTTTCAGAAACAGGTATCCTTTGCCACGCATTGATGACTTGTTTGATCAGTTGCAAGGGGCGATATACTTTTCGAAGATAGATTTGAGATCGGGTTACCACCAGTTGCGAGTAAGGGAGGAAGATATTCCGAAGACTGCATTTCGTACTCGTTATGGTCATTATGAGTTTCTCGTGATGTCCTTTGGCTTGACGAATGCACCAGCGGTGTTTATGGATTTGATGAATCGGGTCTTTCATGATTACTTGGATAAGTTTGTTCTGGTCTTCATTGATGATATCTTGATTTACTCGAGGAGCAGGGAGGAGCATGAGGAACATTTACGTATTGTGCTTGAGATCTTGAGGGAGAAGAAGTTATTTGCAAAATTTTCAAAATGTGAGTTCTGGTTGGAGCAGGTGGCATTTTTGGGGCATATTGTGTCTTCTAGAGGGATTGAGCTGGATCCTGCGAAAGTCGAGGCTATCACTAATTGGCCGAGACCTAGCACTGTGACAGAGGTGAGGAGCTTCTTGGGTTTGGCAGGTTACTACAGGCGCTTTGTGGAAGGTTTCTCATCCATAGCTTTGCCATTGACTCAACTGATGAGGAAGGGTGTTAAGTTTGAGTGGAATGATGATCGTGAGCAGAGTTTCCAAGAGTTAAAGAAGAGGTTGGTGTCAGCTCCTATTCTCGTATTGCCATCAGGGAGTGGAGGATTTCAGGTTTATAGTGATGCTTCTAAGAGAGGATTGGGGTGTGTTCTTATGCAGCATGGGAAGGTGATTTCGTACGCTTCTAGGCAGCTTAAACCTTATGAGGTAAATTATCCTACTCATGACTTGGAGTTAGCAGCAGTGGTCTTTGCTTTGAAGATTTGGAGGCATTATCTGTATGGAGAGACCTGTGATATCTTCACTGATCATAAGAGTCTTAAGTACATTTTTACTCAGAAGGAGCTTAACATGAGGCAACGAAGATGGCTTGAACTTCTTAAGGATTATGATGCTAATATTTAGTACCATCCAGGGAAGGCGAATGTTGTGGCAGATGCTCTTAGTAGGAAGAACTTGGGGAGTGTTGCATCTCTCATTACTCAGCAGCATCTTATTTCAGACATGGAGCGCTTTGGCATTGAGCTGTATGTTAGAGGATCAGATGGTAGCATTGCGAGTTTGAGAGTGGAACCAAATCTGGTTTCAAGGGTTAAGGAAGCTCAGAAGAATGATACAGGATTGGAAGGTATTAGATCAAAGGTGGCAGAAGGTAAGCAAAAATATTTTCGTGTTGGTGATGAGGGTGTGATATGGTTGGGTAGTAAATTGTGTGTGCCCATGGATGTGGCGATTCGTGAAGAGATTTTGACTGAGGCTCATAGCTCTTCATTCTCTATTCATCCAGGTTCCAGCAAGATGTATAGAGATTTGAAAAAGCACTTTTGGTGGAGTGGAATGAAAGGAGACATAGCAGAGTTTGTGGGAAAATGTCTTATATGTCAACAGGTGAAGATAGATCATCAGAGGCCTAGTGGATTGTTGCAGCAGTTGGATATTCCAGTATGGAAGTGGGAGAACATTACTATGGATTTTGTGACTCATTTGCCGAGGACCTTTAAAAAAGAATGATGTTATATGGGTGGTGGTTGATAGACTTACTAAGTCTGCTCATTTCTTGCCTATTAGAGAGACTACTCCTGTTCATGAGTTGGCAGAGATTTTTCAGCGGGATATTGTTAGACTTCATGGTGTGCCTGTGTCGATAGTTTCTGACAGAGATACGAGGTTTACATCACGTTTTTGGAAGGGATTTCAGCAAGCTTGGGGTACGAGACTTAATTTTAGTACTGCTTATCATCCGCAGACTGATGGACAGTCAGAGGGGACGATTCAGACATTGGAGGATATGCTGAGGGCTTGTACTTTGGAGTGGACAGGTGATTGGGATAAGTATTTGTATCTTGTTGAGTTCGCGTACAATAATAGCTGGCACGCGAGTATTGGTATGCCACCATTTGAGGCTTTGTATGGTAGGAGGTGTAGGGCACCATCTTGTTGGGATGAGGTTGGTGAGAGAGTCATTGAAGGACCAGAACTAGTTAGAGTTACTAATGAGAAGGTAGAGAAGGCTAAGGCAAGCTTGAAAGAAGCTCGGTCACGTCAAAGGAGTTATGCAGATCAACATAGGAAGTTTGGTGGATTTGAACCTGGTGATCATGTGTTCTTGAGGGTGTCTCCTTGCAAGGGTGTTAAGCGCTTTGGTATGAAGGGAAAGCTTAGTCCGAGATATGTTGGCCCATTTGACGTTATAAAGAAAGTGGGGGAAGTGTCTTACAGAGTTGCGTTGCCACCACAGTTATCTCATGTACATAACGTGTTCCATGAATCGGTTTTGAGAGGCTATAAGTATCATCCATTACACATAGTTCAGTACCCGTTACATAAGATTAGAGAGGACCTTTCTTGCGAGGAAGAAGCAGAAGCTATCTTAGCTCGAGAGGAACGAGTTTTGAGGAAGAATACTATACCATTTGTGAAGGTTTTGTGGAATCATTCTGAGAGAGAGGCTACTTGGGAATTAGAAGAATCTATTCGTGAGAGATATCCGCATTTATTCGAATCAGGTACGAGTTTTAGTATCGTTTGATTCCGGGGACGGAATCCTTTTTAAGGGGGTATATATGTAATATATAGGATTTTTAAATATATAATAATAATAATAATAATAATAATAATAATAATAATAATAATAATAATAATAATAATAATAATAATAATTCTGTTAATGAGTATTAGTTATTAAATTGAATTACTAATTAGAAAAGAAATAGGTCTTGAAGTCCTATTTGTATTCGGTGATATGTGGCTATATTTATATAACACACACGTATGTTTTATTATTAAACCATTACACAATTTAAGAGAGACAAGAGAGCCGCAGTCGGAGTAGAGAAGCAAGAGAAACAATCCTGTTTTGTGTGTTTGCAGTAAACAATAGGCGAAAGAGGTATTATTATATATTATCTTTTAATATGATCTTTTGTACGTATGTTTTATAGAATTTAATTTGATGATTTCGAAGTCTGTGGCCATGCATATATAATAGAACATGTTGTTTATGTTATGAGATAAGTTTCTGAGTTCTATCATGTGATTCGTTTTTAGACAATTTAGCCTAAAACCAAGTTTTGTACTATAATTGTTAATTTTCAATTTGATACATATGATTATAATTTAATGATTAATTGATGCATATATATTGTATTCCGTATATACTATTTGTGGTCAGGTTTTTTTTCTTTATGAATTCCCAGTGATGATATTTTATAGTTTTAATATAATTGTCAAGTGATCTTTTTATTTAACATCTTTTCTTTTTATATTAGTTGATTAATTATCTGTACATTTTATTGTTATTGTATAGTTATTTATATTAAGATTTTGAAGTCATGAATTTATATAATATTTTAATAGTTGGACAATGATCTTGTTTTTACACATGTTTGCTAGCTTACAGAAGTTTAAACCGATTTCATATTTTGATGTTAATGTAATATACATGCACATGCACCCTGAGTGTTATTATTATATTTATTTAATTTGTTAAATTCGTACAGCAACTGGACGTGTTTCTTGTTTATGGTCTGGTTGTGGTAGTCAGAAGGTGTACATGTAATAATTAATATATGGTCTTTAGTCCCAAAGCGTTTTACTTAATATATTATTTAATTAATAGCACATGTGTTGTAAGTTGTATTTTGTAATTAAGCTAGTGTGCCAAATAATTTTATATGAATTATTTCTGTACCGTGAAAGAAAATATTATAGTAATAAATTATATTTTGTAATTAGATCGCGGGACGGGAGTTTAGAGGATCATTTGCGGATTTCGTTAGTATTTTAGTTGC
This sequence comes from Saposhnikovia divaricata, assembly GCA_036435485.1. Lineage (NCBI taxonomy): Eukaryota > Viridiplantae > Streptophyta > Magnoliopsida > Apiales > Apiaceae > Saposhnikovia > Saposhnikovia divaricata. The sequence continues at coordinate 216,329,809 of CM071599.1, forward strand.
TATTTTTGAGGTACGGATTCTCTCTCCTTTTTTTATTCAGCGCTACTCATCTTAGGATTTATTATATTAAATCTGTTTTGTCCTCAAATATATTCACTTGGTTTTGACTGTTCTGATTTTGAAAAAAATATTTTGACTCATTGACTTTGAAAAATGATTTTTTTTATATCTGTTTGAAAATATTTAAATATCTGTTTCTGCGACTCTTTAGAATTTTGCAAATTATATATTTGTTGGAAATGTTCAAATATCTGTTTATTGTGATTCAAAGATTTTGCGAAATATTTTATTTGAACCCTTAGCGATATAGGGTATACCGAGTTAACCAGCTGTAGGGGTACTACAGCCATGTCATTGCGGCACCAGTGACATGACACTTCCGTGGCAGTGTGATTGGTCACGGCGTATCCTTCTGATAGCTCAGGTGGCGAGCTTTTGCGCATTTTGGTATTTGTTTCAGGATACGTGGGTGCACCCAGATTTTGATTTGATTTGTGATTTGATTTGGCGGTGACGTTGTATATGCCGTACACGTTATCCGGTTTGTTGCATACATTACGGTACCCTATGATGTATGTATCTGTATATGTATCTGTTCTGATCTCGGTATGAAATATCCTAACCCCTCGTTGCTTCAGCCATGCGTATTTTGAAAATAAATGTTTTATTATAATTGTTAAATATACTTATCTGTTTTCCTGTTTTTATAATTGTATTCCAAATCCGTACTGGGCATTTGGCTCATGCCGTATTCTTTTTCTGGCAGGTGCTTAGGGGGATCTGGGGCTTTGTGATGGAGAGCTACCCATTATTTCGTTGCTTAGGATTTATGGACTTCTAGAATTGTTTAGACTTGGTTAATTATTTACAGATTTTGGTTTTTCGTATTTATTGGTTTGAACTGTAATTTGGAGGTTTATTTTAATTTTGGAGATTATTAGATTATTTAATCGTTATTTAGAGATTATTTTAGTGCTCTGTTTGCAGGTTTATGGATTATAGGTAATATCTCCTTCTATTTAGGGAAGGGGGTGTTACATGCAACCATGTTTGCATCCTTTGCAACCATGGTTGCAAAGGATGCAAACATGGTTGCAAATGTTGTAAACATGGTTGCAGCTTATAACCATACATTTGTAAAGGCTCACATATGAATCACACATGTATTGCATAATAATGCAGGGGATGTATTATATTATTCCGGTTAAAGATCACAAGCTAGCCAAGCTAAGTACCAACAATAGGTATGAAATTATTACAAGTATATGGGACACATTATCATCGGAGCAGGTTGCTCTCTTTGCTGCTGGGTGCTTTGGAAATTTTGTGCGACTACCATCATTAAAGATACAACACCAACTCATCCACAACCTTCTGCTTAGATAAATAAATCAACCAAATAGTCATGAGATTTGTATTGGTGTTGCTGGAGTGAAGATGTCTTTTTGGGATCAAAGAGTTTGCCCATGTCACCGGTCTTAGGTGTTTTGGTTCAGTCAACAAAATGCGTTATGCTAGGCCTGAGAACAACTTTAGGGCTACATATTTTTCAGACATTGCACGTGTATGTAGGAGCAGTGTGAAGAAGGTTTTTGACTCTCGAGGGTGGAAAATAGATGAGGATGCAATGAATTTTGCAAAGCTGTACTTCTTGAAAAATTTCCTACTTAGCTCGACTTATGATTGTCGTGTCCCTAAAGGTGATCTGGACATTGTAGACAGTGGAGATTTTGACAAGTTTCCTTGGGGTAAGGAAGTTTTCACGTGCACTTTGGAATCATTGAAATATGCCGCGAGAACAACATCCAAGGACAATTATTATAGGCTTGTTGGTTTCCCGTACGCATTTCAACTATGGTTTTATGAGTGCTGTCCGTACCTAAATGGGAGATACTGCAATATGAAAGATGATGGTTGTATCCCCCATTTGCTGAAATGGTCCGGTGAATATGCTTGCATTCGGAGAAATGTATCAGACGTTGTCATTGACTGCATCAAAGGTATATTTCATTGCGTACCTTACCTAATTCTTCTTGCTTTATATGTATATATCAGTTTAATTGACAAACATATTGTTTTTGTAGTTGCAACTAAGAAACATATCTCCAATTGAAAAGGAGATTGAAGAACAACAGTTAGAAGATATTGTTGATCGTGATGCTGCTTTTGTTGGTCATCCTCCCCCATCATTTGTGGATGCTTCTACATCCTCTGATCGACCTCATTCTCGTATGTCACAGCTGGAAATGGAAAATTAGATTGACTTGTTGACTTCCGAAGTAGATGGTTTAAAGAAGAGCATATCTGAGATGCGGTCGCACTTTGATTTGAAGTTCTCTAAGTTGCGTGCCATTGTCGATAAACAAGTACGTGTATCGGATGAATTACATATATTATATTCTGTAGACTTTGATTTTGAAGGCTTTTTTGTCTATTTTATTTGTTTTGATTTGTGTGGAGTAGGCCCCGTAGGGGCAACCATCTTATTAGTCAGAGTCAACTAATTTCTATCAGTTGCAACATTTGCAACCTTGTTTGCAAACTTTTGAAACCATTCGACCCTTACATCATTTTTGTGATTTGCATTAATTACAAATTTAAATTGAGTTTAGTTTTAATCATATGTGATTATTTCCGTTCCACTTGCTAATTATTTTTTATCATATTTGACTTTAGAATGGAAGCACTTTGGATCCTTTGTCGCATTTGAATCAAGCTGCGGCCAATGTTGGTGATTGGGGTAGTTGGCAAAGCAACCAAAATGTTGTTTATAATGATGTAGAAATTGCACATGAGGATGAGAATGTAGATGATGAGGGTGGGAATTTTGAGGATGCATTTGAGAATGTATCGGATGAAAATGAGGTTGGGAATGATGTTTTCGACGAGGTTGAGAATCAAGTTGAAGAGGGTGGGCAGGAGGTTGTAAATGATGGAACCGATGTGCCAAAGGTTGCAGTTGAGGATAGTGAGAATGCATCAATGTCCGAAAATGGTTCGATTGATCTTGATAGGACAGTGAAGATGGCTGCGATGATAAATGATGATCATGACGATGATGTCCATAATACGAATGTCAATGTTAATGATGATACTATTCCTGATTGTGCAATTACTCGTGCAACAAGTGTTGATCATGTTGCAGAAGTTGCAACAGATATTGCAAAGGTATCAGTAGAGGATATAAATGTTTTAGTAGGGGTTCCAAAAGTTGCAGACCTTGAAACGGATGCCTCTTTTTTTGACCAAATATCTGCAAAAGACCGGTATGAGTTAGATCAGGCCGCGATTCGTGCAACTAAGAAAAAAAATTCAATAATGGTAAATCTTATTAGATATTTCTTGTGATATGCATCCTTTAATTTCATTACATACTTCTTGTGATATGCATGCTTTTCTTTACTATGCTTTTATCTTTCATTTCAAATAACTTGTAGTTATTTACTTTATTATAGGGAGCTTCTGCTAAACCCGTTGATAGTCTTGGTATTCCACCTGAATCTGATTCTATTGTGCCTATCTTGGTTAAAACTACCCCTGCTATGCCAAAAAGGAGTGTTAAGCTTCCTACATATTTGCAATCACAATTTTTGAAAGATTTTGGTTCGAGCTCAAGCAAAAGTAATGAAGTTTTGAAGACTTTGAAAGGGGTTTCTGTATTGGACGACAATATCGGATAGTTGTCAAGTTTAGAAGCCATGAAAGGTTTCACAACTTGGCTGGATACTGGAATGATTACGAAGAAAAAGTATGGCTTCAATTAAACACACACACACATATAGATAGATAGATAGATAGATATTGATTCATATTTTTTCTTATTTGTGTTATTAGTACCGGCCCCGCAGGGGCACTGACCTTAATTGTCTATTTGTAACAGTTGCAACCTTTTCAACCATATTTGCAACCTTGTTTGTAACCATATTTGCAACCTCTGCAACCATGTTGAAAGGCATATGAATCAGCCTATTTGTAGTTCGAGGATCCTAATCAACTTAAACCAAATTGTAATAAGTAAATATCCGTATGATCTGTCACATGAATCTCAGGATGCAATATCTGTCAGAAGAAAGAAGGAAGTCAATCTATAGTTTTGATGTTTTACACTGGAAGATGTATCAGGTATCTGATCAAGCCTCAGTATAACATTGAAGTGAATGGATTCATTTACAGTGACAGAGATTTTTCGAGTGATAGATTGAAAATCAATCAAAGTACAAGAAAATTGAGAGAAGAAATAAACCACAGCTTAAAGTCAGAAGTGAAGAAGCATCATTGAAGTTAGTCGTTCATGAACCAGACAGTACATCGAACGTCAACATAAGTCAGTGGTAATTCTTTATTATTTTCCGTGGTTTGGGAGAATTAAATTAATTAGTTATTGATTTAATTTAATTCATTTGTAATTGATATAAATCATTTAATTGATTTAATTAATGAATTAATTCTAATAGAATTAATTTATTTATTAAGTTAATTATTGTATCAATTAATTATGAATTAGTTAATCATTAATTAATTAAAAGGATCAATATGACTTAATTAAATGCTGAATAGATTATGTCATGACTGAGTTCGGTTCGGTATGACTTAAGTTAAGTCATACTGACATGACTTAAGTTTAAGTCATACCGAGCAGAAGAATTAAGTCATACCGACTGTTGCAAGGAATTATGTCTTACCGACCTCAAAGCTGCTAGGTCATACCGAGGGAAATAAGTCATACCGAAGCAAGATATTTCTGGAAAGGTATTAAGTCATACCGACAAAAGTGGTTTAGGTCATACCGACCACACTGTTGAAGATTAAGTCATACCGACACATTTTCTAAGTCATACCGACAGAAAATAAGTCATATCTAAGGTTTAATTATGTCTTGGAGCAAGATTAAGTCATGCTGACAGCTGATTTAATAGGTCTTGAAACAGTTTAAGTCATATCTAATCAGTACAGACCTATATAACACAGCAGAAGCAGCAGAATGAAAAAAGAACAGAACACAGCAAATTCCTGGAAATACACAGCAGTTTTCTCTCTCAAATATCAAGAACACCAAGAACAAATTAATTCACATAAATTCAAGTTCATCATCTTTGTAATATTCTATCCGATAGAACTTGTCTACTTGTGATTCTTGTATTACTAGCGAATTAAGTTTCCTAGTACTTATCTTGAGATTTATTAACTAAATTAGAAAAGTTCATGTCGAATTTTCTAATTAGTTATTAAACACTTGATAATAGTTTGGATTGATTTTGTAACACCACATCAAGTTAATATACAGTTATATTCAACTTGAAATCCGTGTCAATTTATTCCGCACAAAATATTCGTTTAAGTGAAAATTATTTAATAAATTTTGAGAAATTGAGATAGATTGTATTCAACCCCCCTTCTGCAATCATAGTGGACCTAACAATTGGTATCAGAGCCTATTGATTGATACACAAATCAAGATCCTAATTTTATTCCGTTAAAAATCTATCTCGAATTTTTAACTCACTTAAAAATTCATCATGTCTTCAAAAAGCATTGTTAAGATTCCCATGTTCAACAAGGACAATTATGCAATGTGGAAAAATAAAATGGAGTTGTTTCTTGATGTCGCAAATTCTAAACATTTGGGTGTTCTACAGAACGGACCTATAATTCTAAAAGAATATGTATCTGAATCTATTTTTGGGGGAATTGTTGTAACACCTGCATCATCTTTTCCAAAGCCTGCTGCTTCTTTTACTCCTGATGAAAAAAAGGACGCAGGACTAGATAAGAATTTGAGACTTATTCTAATAGATTCCCTGGATGATGTGATGTACAATCATATGATGAATTGTAAAACTGCAAAACACATGTGGGAAACTATTGAGACTATCAATGAAGGAACTGATGAAGTCAGGGAAAACAAACTTCAGATTTTAACCTCCGAGTATGAACACTTTAGAGCTGGCCCTAATGAAGGTATTCAGGAAGTGTTTGAAAGGTATAACAAAATAATCAACAACTTGCAAGTTCATGGCAAGCAATATACACATAAGGAGATTAATATGAAGTTTTTGTTGACTATGCCCACTCATCTTGAACATAGGATTACGGCCATCAGAGAATCAAGAGATTTGAATAAGGTTTCTCTTGAAAGATTGTTTGGTGTTCTGAAAACCTATGAACTGGAACAAGTACAGCAGAGGGAGGTCTCTGGTAAAGGAAGAGTGCCAATTTCATCTACAGCTCTTGTAGTAGAGGCACCTAAGGAAGTGGAAGCTAAGGTTGTTCTACCTTACAGCTCAGACAAGGAAAAGACTGAAGTAGAGCTTGGTCAGACACCACCTACTCAGGATGGTGGAGACTTTTACTCATTAGAAGAGCTAGATCAACTAGAAGATGAATCCCTGGCATTGATGGTAAGGCAATTTGGCAACTTCAGATTCAGAAGAAATCCAAAGTATAGGTTCAAGTCAAATAACAGATTCCAAAGAGGAGGCTCTTCTTCCTCTAGTAACAGGGGAGGATACAAAACTGGAGCTGTTAACAGAAGCAAGATTCGTTGCTTCAACTGTAATGAATTGGGGCACTTTGCCACTGAATGTCAGAAACCCAAGCAAACTCAAAGAAGAGATTTTGCTGCTGAGAAGAAGAAACCTAGAAAAGCCTATGTTGCGGCTGGTAAGAGTTGGGATGACACGGACAGCGAAGATGAAGAATATGGAAATTTTGCGTTGGTGGCAAATGATGAAGCATCTGATCATCACAACAAACCGGTAATTGTTACTGACACTGATTTGATTCGTAGTCTATACAATTCCTTAGATAATGCACAAACTGGATATAATAGACTAGATCTGCTAAGCACTAACTTGGAAATGAAGTGTCAGAATTGAAAAAGGTGCATATTAATCAAGATCAACAAAAAGATGAAATAACAATGCTTTATAAAACGGAGAAAGCTATTCTAGAAGTTGTAGGCAAACAAATGGCTAGAATTACTGAACTTGAAACACAGGTCAGGGCTTGTTATAATTCTGTTAAAGTTTCCAAAGAGTTTTTTAACAATCAATTTATAGAACGAACAGCAGGTATAGGGTATGGTTACAATGAAGCTGTTGGATCGTTGGGCATAAATTCCCCTAACCCTGTTAGTGCTAAAGAAAGGGGAATACCACATGTGCTCAAAAATGTTAAAGAACCTCTATTTAAACAATCTGATGTTGGACCACCAGATATTCTTTCTATGGTTATCCAAGAAGAAATGAGAAATGAGGATAGTGCAAATGGCACAGTCCTTGTTAAGAATAAATCTGTAAAGAACGCTAATCCAAATAATGTTTCATCCAAGAAAGATGTCACAGTCTTTGTTAAGGCTAAATCTGTTGAGGACACTAATACAACGAATGTTTCATCCAAGAAAGATGTACCTAAAGTGCCAGTCAAAGTTGTTGAAACAGCTAGTTCTTCTAAGACTGGATTAGGTGGTAATAAGTTGAAACATAAAAATACCATGCCTATCATTGATTCTAATCATAAAGCATGTGGTGTGATCAATTGTATGTCTTATGCTTTTAACAGTATGCGTGCTTATTTTAATGGTAGTTATGCATGTGTTAAACAGACTGCTCCTCGATAGCATATGAACAGGAACAATAATGTTCGATCAAAGACTGCTTTTCCTCCTCAAGTTAGGAGAGAGACATTTGTACCTAAGACTAAACAAAAGGTTACCAAGAATGTTTACCAGGTCAAATGTCCAGTCATTGACACAAGTGTTATTGCTACTACAGAAACATGGATACCCAAGATAAAACGAAAGATTTTCAAATCTGTTTATAAGGTTAAATGTTTATTGACTAAAGAGGTTAAAATTAAAAATGTTGTTTTTTCTGATAAAGGTCAATACTTTAAATCCGCAGGACCCAATCAAATTTGGGTCCCGAAGAAGGTTTAATCCATTTGTCATTGCAGGGTATTGAACAGGTTGAACGAGTAACCTGGATCTTAGATAGTGGATGTTCAAGGCATATGACTCGAGACAGAACCCTGCTGACAAATGTGGTGGAGAAGGCCGGCCCAGTAGTTACCTTTGGAGATAACAGCAAAGGTAGAACTGATGGATATGGCAGACTTGAAGCTGGAAATGTTATCATTGAAGAAGTGTCCTTTGTAAAAGGACTTGAACATAATTTGCTCAGTATCAGTCAATTCTGTGACAAGGGATTTGAAGTCTACTTTAACAAAAAGAATTGTCTGATTACACAAAAAAGAAGTGAACAACCATCTCTAACGGGAGTCAGAAAAGAAAACTTGTATGAGCCAACATGAACACTAGAAGCACTGAAGAAATCAATTGCTTCTATTCTAAAGCATCCACAAATGAAAGTTGGCTATGGCACAAGAAACTTTCTCACCTAAATTTCAAGACGATGAACTCTCTGGTCAAGAGAGAATTGGTGAGAGGTTTACCTTCTATGGAATTTACACAGGAAGGACTATGTGATGCCTGTCAAAAAGGCAAACTAAAAAGGGCAACTCACAGAAGCACTGATATGTCTTCAATAACTGAACCTTTATAGTTACTTCACATGGATCTATTTGGTCCAGTGAATGTGATGTCTATGTCAAAGAAAAGATATGCTCTTGTGATTGTTGATGATTTTTCAAAGTTCACATGGGTCTTGTTCCTGAATTCTAAAGATGAGACTCCACAACTGGTGATTGATCACATCAAGTTAATTGAGTTGGATTCCAAGTATCCAGTGAGGGCTATAAGGTCAGACAATGTAACTAAATTCAAGAATGCAGTTCTGAATGACTTTTGTACTGAAAAAGGTATAACCAGACAATACTCAGCTCCAAGAACTCCTCAGCAAAATGGGTTAGTTAAAAGAAAGAATAGAACCTTGATTGAAGTTGCACGTACTATGTTAAGTGAATCAAGGCTTCCATTGTATTTTTGGGCTGAAGCTGTCAACACTGCTTGCTATACTCAGAATCGAACTTTTATCAACAAAGACTTGATGAAAACACCCTATGAAGCCATGAATGAAAAGAAACCAACACTCAAATACTTTCATGTATTTGGAGCAAAATGCTTTGTACTTAAAGAAAGAGATGATCAAGGTGGAAAATTTGAAGCCAAAGCACATGAAGCAATTTTTGTTGGTTATGAAAGAAGAGCTTATAAGGTGTATTTGATTGAACATCAGAAGATGATGGAAAGTGTCAATGTTACATTTGATGACACTAAACTCCCTAGTATCCAAACTGAAGATTCATCTGAAAAGCTATCTTTTGAAGATATGACAGATCTAGATTCAGATGATGATAGTCCACCTGATGTTTTTGCTGATGCAAATGACAACAATGACAATGATGAGTCTAATCAGAATAATGGTGGTGAAAATAATGATAATATTGAAAACACCACTCATACTTCTAAACACTCATCTAATCATCCTGGCAACAACTCAGGGGGAGCTAATGAAGGATCTACTAGTCATACTCAACATCACAATGAAGAACAAGGTGAATTATCAAGACTAAATCTTCCCAGACAGACTGTTTGGAATAGAGCTCATCCTTTTGAGCTAATCGTTGGTGATCCAGATGTTGGTGTAAAGACTAGAAGAGCTTTTCAAAATCAATGTAATTATTCAGGGTTTCTATCTGAAATGGAACCTAAGAAAATTGAAGAAGCTCTTTCAGATCCTGATTGGGTGATTGCTATGCAAGATGAACTCAATCAATTTAAACAACAAGAAGTATGGAAGCTGGTACCCAGACCTACAGATAGAACAGTGGTTGGTACTAGGTAGGTATTCAGAAAAAACTTGATGAAGATGGTACAGTAACAAGAAATAAAGCAAGACTGGTAACAAAAGGTTACTCACAATCTGAAGGCATTGACTATGATAAGACCTATGCTCCAGTGGCTAGACTTGATGCCATTAGGATATTCTTGGCATTCGCAGCATTTTCTAACTTTAATGTTTATCAAATGGATATCAAGAGTGCCTTTCTGAATGGAAAGCTGGATGAAGAGGTATATGTAGAACAGCCACCTGGTTTTGAGGATCCAAATCTATTGGGTTATGTTTACTTTCTCTTCAAAGCCATTTATGGTCTTAAGCAAGCACCAAGGAAATGGTATGACACTCTCTCTGAATTTTTACTTGAAAATGAATTTACTAGAGGTGTCATAGACAAAACTCTCTTCACAAAGAAACATAAGAATGATACAATATTAGTTCAAATTTATGTGGACGATATAATATTTGGGTCTACTAATGATCTTCTTTGCAAGAAATTTTCAAAGTTAATGCAGGGTAAATTCGAAATGAGCATGATGGGAGAGTTGAAGTTCTTTCTTGGATTACAAATAAGTCAAAGGCAAGATGGTAAATTTATTTGTCAATCCAAGTACATCAAAGAGCTTCTCAAGAAATATCAAATGGAGGACTCTTCTTCAGGAAAGACACCATCATCCACAGTTGTCAAATTTGGAGCATGTGAAAATTCTGCTAAGGTAGATATTACAAGCTACAGAGGTATGATAGGCTCATTACTTTACCTTACTGCAAGTAGACCTGATATTATGCATGCTACGTGCTTGTGTGCAAGGTTCCAATCGGATCCTAGAGATGTTCATCTCATTGCTGTTAAACGAATTCTGAGATATCTTAAGGGTACGCCTAATTTAGGTATCTGGTACCCTAAAGATTCTGGTTTTAATCTTGTTGGATATACAGACTCTGATTATACAGGAAGTGTTGTAGATAGAAAAAGCACCTCTGGGAGTTGTCAATTCCTAGGTGGTAGATTGATTTCATGGTACAGCAAGAAACAACAAACAGTTTCCAACTCTACAGCCGAAGCTGAATATATAGCTGCTGGAAGCTGTTGTGCTCAAATCTTGTGGATTAGGAATCAACTGATGGACTATGGCTTTGTATTACAAAATATTCCTATTTTGTGTGATAATACAAGTGCCATAGCAATCTCCAACAATCCTGTGCAGCATTCAAGGACAAAGCATATATATATCAGGTATCATTTTATTAGAGAGCATGTCATGAATGGTACAGTGGAATTACTGTTTGTACCCACTGAAGAACAAACAGCAGATATTTTTACTAAGTCGCTCGACGAATCCACATTCACCAAAATTGTTGGTGAATTGGGTATGTTGAACAGTCCTAGTAATTAATCTAGTTAATATGTGAGGTTTGATCTTTAATAATTAACAAGTGATTAGTTTGTGAATATTTGTTGAATAAAATCACTTGTTTAATTATTTTATCAACTTGTTTTTCTTGATTGTTATTGTATTTATCACTTTGTTTAATTAAATATTTGTTATTCCATATTTCTATAATTTTAGAATAATTGTATGTATTTATTTTATTTGTTTAGAATATTTTATTTAATGTTTTGTAATGTTTGTCTTGTTAATATTGTTTTATTTCCGTTAATAGTTTAATCTACATTAGTTATTTCTATTTTTATTATTTGTTTGATTTATAATATTATTTTTAATATATTTTTCTGTATTAATAGTGGTAAATATTTGTGTGTTTAATTAAGAAATATGCATTTACTTTAATTTATTTTGAGTAGATATGACTTAAATTAAATCTAAACTATATTATGACTTGTTTTTATTCTGTTTTCTGGTCGGTATGACTTAATTGTTATACTGATTAGATTTAGTCTTATTAATGTTAAGTCTTGTCTAGTTAATTTAAGTCATAATCAGTTATGTCTGTACATATTTTAAGTCATAATCGAGTCTTAGTTTTAATTAAGTCATAATCGAGTCTGTTGTATATATATTAAGTCATATTTGTTTATTTCTTTTATAGAATTAAGTCATAATCGAGTATTTGTGTTGTATGTAACAGTTAGTATATATTAAGTCATAATCACAGCTGAGTATATATATAACAGGGTAGGTTGTTTTAAGTCATATTTCATTTTAAGTCATTCTCTCATGTTAAGTCATAGAGAACTCAAAGAGATACATACATATATACACACGCCTGGTAACAAATTCATGCCCAATTTTTCACTCAAATCTCACTGAAATCAAGCTCTAAACACGATTAAACGATTCTCTGTTCAATTCTCTACAAATCGACCGTTCAATCATCGTTTTTAATCGAGTTTTTCAGATTTTCGTTTTCGAAAATCGTTATTTAGATCTAAAATTCCGGACGATTGGCTTTGAATTTGTAAAATCTAAAAATACTGGTGTGTTTGTGTGTGTATCAAGATCATTGTGTGAATTTTTCAGAATTTTTGAACAACTTTGATTATTTTCGAATTTTTAATTATTATTAATTCGAAATAATTCAATTTAGTTAATTAATTTGTAAAATCTGAAATTTTTCAAAGGGTTAAAATTTGATAAAAATGGCTGGTAATAACAATGATCATTTTGAAATAGTTAAGCATAATTTGATCGGATATTTTGATCCCGAAAAATGTTCACTCGAACGTTTTCGACCGTGGATTCGATTTTTGAATGATCATTCACTAGTTCGCACTGTTTTGAGTTTAGATACTCCTTTAAAAAATTGAACCCCTGCGAATTATGTGTACTATTGCTGTCGTTTCTAACGATAACAGATCGTTTGTTTTCACTCTTGGAGACAATCAGTACACAGTGGATGAATCTGTCATAAATACGGTCTTAAACTTTCCAAATGACAATTTTGAGGATTTTCCGTCAGATGAGGAATTAACTAATTTCTTTGATGGTATTCATTATCAAGACAGAGCAGATCTTCCTGTCTTGAATAAAAAGTTTCTAGTTCAGGAATGGGATTATGTGTTCGACACACTAGCCAAGGTGTTTGCCAATTCCACAAAAAGCAACTTCGGAGTATTACCTTCCTTTATGCAGCATATTGGATTTGCAGTTGCTTATAATCGAAGAATCAACATTGGCAGCCTTCTGTGTGGACCTATGGTTAGAAGAGTAATCAATGCTAAAAGGGATTTTGACAGGGGTGATAAAGTTCAATGCTTTTACCCAAGATTCCTTTCTTTGATTTTAAATCATTTGGTAGAATTACAATATCATGCTCCATTTCTGAATAGTGAAGCAATGGTGTCGGGTAAACCTTCGACAAGATTATTCACTGAGTACGGTGTCAAACCTAAATTTTCAAATGTGCCAGTAGTTGTCACTCAATACATGTCAAACTTTATACAACTACCCATCATTGCACCTGTACCTTTACCCGAGGAAAATGAACCACTACCTGAGCAAGCAGAACCATTAGTGGAACCTGAAGCTGAACAAGAAGTACCTATTCAGCAAATTGAACCTGTTGAAGAGCAACTGGTTCAAACCACTCAAGCTGTAATCTCTTCGACACCTGCTGACCAGGTATTGACTTCTAATCTCTCTATAACTTCTATTGCTGAACAATCTACTTCTGGAACCCAAGTGGTTGATAGGGCTGACCAAGGGATTGTAAGACCGTAATCTCGAACCCCGGTCAAAGAGCCACACAGTCAATCTACATCACTTAAAACTTTCCATTCCAGAAAGAAAATTCCCTTTCAAAGAGCAAAGAAGAGAAGTAATATAATGAGTGAACCCACAGCTCTGCCTCTACAAAAGAAAAGTAGAACTGATTCAGAGGCAACTATAAGCCCATCCGTATCTTCCCAACAAGATATGGACATTGATATGGCCATGCAACAGTTACTAGGATCATCCTCTCAACAGGATGATACTATTGAAATTCGCCATAGGGCCATGGCATCCTGTAACGTGTCAAGCACAACCCCTTTGTTATTACTAACAATGGGAGAACATATAGATTATGATGAACATAGGGACACATTGACAGGAGAGCACATCGAGTCTGAAACAGTGCCTACCATAGTTACGGTAGAAGAGTCTTCACAGACTTCTGAGGGAAATCTTGGTTCCTTGCCAACTTTAATGGAACCATCATCTCCCCTCCTAGGAGAAACATTCCTAGATCCCTCAAGGGAGTTTCCACTCGCAGTTTCGACTGGAGAAAGTGGAAGGCAACTTGATCAATCTACTACTGAAGCAATTCAGATTACAAATCCAAATGTACAAGTAGAATTGATTGAGGATAGGGATTTGCGAACTCCCATTGCACCACCACTGACCTTCCCAGAGGAGGCTAGGGTGATTTTAACTGCAGGTACCATTTCTGGAGAAGCTAAGGAAATTGAGAGGAGTGATGCGAAGATCACCACAAAATTGAGTGATACACATGCACATCAGGTGAGTGAAATTCAGAGTAAAACTCAGGTGAGTGCATACACAGACACATACACTCTCTCATTGATACAAAAGATAAAAAATCTGGAAAGGGAACTGGAAGCAAGTAAAGCTGAAGCTAGACTACTTCGAGCACAAGTGGATAAAAGGTCTTCTCCATCCACCTCTGTTGATAATCAGCTTACTTCGATAAAAGGTGACATCAACAACTTGAAGACATTCTTCACTAATAAAATCAACACTCTCGAACTTTCTTATGAAAAAGCTCTTGATGATTCTGGTGAGGTCACTGTGGCACAAGATAAAGTAATTGCTGAAATCTCCAACAAGGTTGACAATCTACAGGAAGAAGTACATGAAAATCAGCGTTCTACTGATTTTCGACTAGATCAAATTGAGAAGCAAAATGCACATCAAGCTAAAGGATTAAGGCATTTGTTTAATCTGATAAGTCAAAATCGCACACCAACAACTGAAGAAAGAGAATTCTTTGCAAGAACAGGTAGTGATGATGATGAGCGAGATCCTGGAGCTGGTGCAACTGGTAAATCTGTAGAGGATTCCTCAACTAAGGGGGAGAAATCACAACAGCAACAGAAATCAAAACAGAAATCACAAGGGGAGAAAGGAGAAAAATCGAAAGAAAGAGAGGGAGGAGATAAATCTGATACAGACAGTGAAGACAGGAGGAATAAGGGGAAGAAGAAAGTTGTTGTAGATGATCAAGTCAAAGACATAGAATATTACTACACGGGTGAACCGGATAATTTTGATGTTTTTGATGACTTTGATTTTTCTGATGAAGGTGAGAAATTACCTAAACCAGATTTAAGTCACTGGGAAGGAGAAGAACCAGTGACATCTGAATATGAAGCTCAACAAGCAGAGAGAGAATCTGAAGAGTTATTTGCTCAGAGGGAAGCTAATTTGCTGATGAAAGAAGAAAAGCTTCAAAAGTCATTAGAGCAGATTGTACGAAATGAAGAGCTTCAGAAAGCTGAACAAGAAGCACTACAACGATTACATGCTATAAATGTTCAGAAGAGAAAGACATATATCAGACTCAAAAGCGGTGACAAATGGGAACGTGCTCAAAAAGCAATTGATTCACCTCAGAGTTCTGATTATGAAGATCGTCATCTTGGAGAAATTCTCGAGGAATTCAAACTGGAAAATCCAATTCATGATATGTATATAAGGGACTTAAAGGTAGAAGTCATCAGGATAACTACTGCATTTGACCCAAAATCTGATGAGCTGGTAATATTTGTGGATTGTCATAATGTTGGAACTTTCAGAGTATCTATTCAGTTCTTTTATGACAGATCCCTGACAGAGATTTGGGTACTTAGGCCTAAGGTGAGAACATCGTCTGAGCTAGGTGTTTTGCTACATGAAAAGTTCAAAGAATTTGCTGAAAGAGCTGGACCAGAAGTAATTAAGAATCCTCCACAAGTAAAATTTCTTAAGGGAGAGGTACTTCATTCAATCAATCTTCAGACAGATGAGTTATATGAACATAGTGCAAAACACTTGGTATATACTAAATATGCTCTCAGAAATTATGGATTCTTGACTGAAGAAAAGGTAATAGCTACAGATCACATTCGGTCCTATGCAGAAACGAATATAAAAGATTACAAGAAATTTCAAGGTGAACTGAGAAAGAAGCTTGAAATTCCTTTAATCTTACCTCAAGGATTGTCATCACGAAGAGAACGTCTTGTTGATTCTGATTTGCACAAGAAACTTCAAGTCACAGATGAGCCAGAAGAAGGAGAATTTAGACGAGAAGATAGTAATTGAAGAACAGCTCTACATGTATTATCTTTAGAGCTAGATAGGTCAAGATAGGAATATGTTAAATATGATCAGGCTAAAGGATCATCTATCTTGTATTTATCATTTTGTTTGAATCTGGAAATGTTTAATATAAACCAGAACTGTTTGATATTTGCTTTACATTTAATATTTTATCTTTCATTTGGTTAAGTTGAATTAGTTGAGGTATCCTCTAGGTATTTGATTGTTATTGTCTAACAAACAAATAGGGGGAGATTGAAAGGCATATGAATTAGCCTATTTGTAGTTCGAGGATCCTAATCAACTTAAACCAAATTGTAATAAGTAAATATCCGTATGATCTGTCACAGGAATCTCAGGATGCAATATCTGTCAGAAGAAAGAAGAAGTCAATCTATAGTTTTGATGTTTCACACTAGAAGACGTATCAGGTATCTGATCAAGCCTCAGTATAACATTGAAGTGAATGGATTCATTTACAGTGACAGAGATTTTTCGAGTGATAGATTGAAAATCAATCAAAGTACAAGAAAATTGAGAGAAGAAATAAACCACAGCTTAAAGTCAGAAGTGAAGAAGCATCATTGAAGTTAGTCGTTCATGAACCAGACAGTACATCGAACGTCAACATAAGTCAGTAGTAATTCTTTATTATTTTCTGTGGTTTGGGAGAATTAAATTAATTAGTTATTGATTTAATTTAATTCATTTGTAATTGATATAAATCATTTAATTGATTTAATTAATGAATTAATTCTAATAGAATTAATTTATTTATTAAGTTAATTATTGTATCAATTAATCATGAATTAGTTAATCATTAATTAATTAAAATGATCAATATGACTTAATTAAATGCTGAATAGATTATGTCATGACTGAGTTCGGTTCGGTATGACTTAAGTTAAGTCATACCGACATGACTTAAGTTTAAGTCATACCGAGCAGAAGAATTAAGTCATACCGACTGTTGCAAGGAATTATGTCTTACCGACCTCAAAGCTGCTAGGTCATACCGAGGGAAATAAGTCATACCGAAGCAAGATATTTCTGGAAAGGTATTAAGTCATACCGACAAAAGTGGTTTAGGTCATACCGACCACACTGTTGAAGATTAAGTCATACCGACACATTTTCTAAGTCATACCGACAGAAAATAAGTCATATCTAAGGTTTAATTATGTCTTGGAGCAAGATTAAGTCATGCTGACAGCTGATTTAATAGGTCTTGAAACAGTTTAAGTCATATCTAATCAGTACAGACCTATATAACACAGCAGAAGCAGCAGAATGAAAAAAGAACAGAACACAGCAAATTCCTGGAAATACACAGCAGTTTTCTCTCTCAAATATCAAGAACACCAAGAACAAATTAATTCACATAAATTCAAGTTCATCATCTTTGTAATATTCTATCCGATAGAACTTGTCTACTTGTGATTCTTGTATTACTAGCTAATTAAGTTTCCTAGTACTTATCTTGAGATTTATTAACTAAATTAGAAAAGTTCATGTCGAATTTTCTAATTAGTTATTAAACACTTGATAATAGTTTGGATTGATTTTGTAACACCACATCAAGTTAATATACAGTTATATTCAACTTGAAATCCGTGTCAATTTATTCCGCACAAAAATTTCTTTTAAGTGAAAATTATTTAACGAATAAATTTTGAGAAATTGTTATAGATTGTATTCAACCCCCCCTTCTATAATCATAGTGGACCTAACACATGTGCGCAAAGGTTGCAAACATGCTTGCAAAGGTTGCAAACAAGGTTGCAACTTATAATTATACATTTGTACAGGCTCACACATGGCTAACACATGTCATACAAATA
Organism: Saposhnikovia divaricata; assembly: GCA_036435485.1. NCBI lineage: Eukaryota > Viridiplantae > Streptophyta > Magnoliopsida > Apiales > Apiaceae > Saposhnikovia > Saposhnikovia divaricata. Next base: position 216,347,710 of record CM071599.1, read on the forward strand.
TTCTTCCAGGGCGACCTCATTCTATTCGAGGAAAAACAATGTGATCAGGCCACCTCTAGATTTAGGGGTTCATTCGATATCCCAAAAGATGTGGTTTCATACTTTGGAGTATGGTAGCACAAATCTCACCAACTCTGTAAGTTTTACTTTCTGTTTAGTTTTTGATTGCATATGGCATTGTTTTTTGATTTCTTGCTAATGATATGTCCAAAAATCTTTGTGTAGCATGTTGATGTATTTTTTTACCATTTGAGGAAAAAGGTGAAGTCCAACTCAACATCTCCACTCAAAATTACTTCAATCGATTCCACGTTTCAGAGTAGACTTGCTGCTCAGTTTGAAACTTATGATCTGAAAGCTAATAAATATGTAATTGATCAAGATATTAAGGGAATTGTCAAGGGTGATATCATCGGTTGCAATACTCCTTGGGCTTTAAGCGATGATGTTTTATTTCCTATTTGGCTTGCTGAGCAAGAACACTGGATTCTTGGGAGATTAAACTTTATAGATAGGGAATTCCATGTCTACAATACATTGCAATGTGATGGTGTGAGCGATATTCTCGCAAAGGCAGCCAATCCATTCCTCCAGTTGTTGCCTGCTTATCTCAAGTCAATTGGTTTTTATGATCGGAAAGATATAAATTTCTCAAGCTATGCGTATTCTAGAAAGGCAACTCTTGAATGTTTTCAGAATTTAATTCATCACCTAAGTAAGTTCCAAAACTATTCAAGTTTGTTAAGCTTATATAATGTATACTTAGTTATTTATATTATATGATTTAATTGTTTTCCTTTTCTTGATACAGTGACAGCGGGATATACATGTTGTCATATGCCGAGTATTATGCTACTATGCCGGATTTTCCGCAAGGTGGACTAGAGATTGGTGCTCACAGAAGTAGGCTTGCCTTATTGTTTTATTCCTACGGAATGTCAAAATAAATATACGGCTATGAGAGTTTCGGAGAACATTGCAAAGGCTCCAACAACAAAAGCTCCATCAACAAAGGCTCCAACAACAAAGGCTCAAACAACAAAGGCTCCAACAACAAAGCCATATGAGAGAAAGAGAAAAGCGGGAGATGTGAAGAAATGAGTCGCGACTTTTATGTTATGACATTAAGTAGTATTAAAACAATGTTGCTGACATAACTATGTATTTCTTTTGGTTCGATGAATTTGATAATAGAAACAATGTTGCTGACATAACTATGTAGTTCTTTTGGTTCGATGAATTTAATAGAAACTTTGTTTTTCAACTATGTTTGGTAATGGTTCGTTGTTTATATATTTTATGCAATTGTTAATGTTTGCTAATGGTTCAATAATTTATGGTCCTCAACTGGTAATGTAAATAAAATTTGATTTTATATGGAATAGGCCCCGCAGGGGCACCAATATTAATAGTAAGAGTATACTATATCGATCAGTTGCAACATTTGCAACCAAGGTTGCAACTTTTGCAAACAAGGTTGCAACTGTTGAAAACTTGGTTGCAAATGTTGCAAACAAGGTTGCAACAAGGTTGCAATTCTACTCAAAATAAACAAAAAAAATTGGAAATTTAGAAACTATTTTTAAAGAGTGCAGTTGTGACTGTTCACATTTTAAGTTGTGACTGTTCACATTTGAACAGTTGTGACTGTTCATATTTGAACAATTGTGGCTGTTCATATTTTAAACTTAATACTATTCACAACCCTCTGTTATAAAAGCCATGCTCTTTTCCATTGTCTCTCATTCTTCTCCAAGACAAACTTCCCAAATATCTTTAAACCTTCTTCAACTAAATATTTCAATGGCCTTCCTTCAAGATGATGATTTCTTTTACGAGGACTACACTGTTCGTATTGACGGTGTGTTCTACCAAGTTGAAGATATCCCAGAATCAATTCGTTCAAACCTCAGTTATGGAGACAATGTCCAGATCAATTGGTTTCGAATGGACTATAGGCTAGCAATACTAGACGAACAAGAATAGGAAAGGAAGATGATGGAGCATAACGCTTGAATAATTGATTTTGCAAGCACCATGTCTCGCATTTTACATGCGAAGGAAAAAGCTTTGAAGGAAAAAGAAGCCAAGAAACAAAAAACAGAAGGAGCCTCTACTTCTTAGAATTATTATATGTAATGAAGAATATATAATGCTTGTAGTTCTTGAAATTATTATATTAATGATTTAATATATAATGAAGAATTATTTGTCTCTTTTTTGTTGATTCTGTTCTGTTTATCAAGCACTATTTCTGGATTCTATGTTATGTACTGGATTCAACTATATCGATCAGTTGCAACATTTGCAACCTTGTTTGAAAATGTTGCAACCAAGTTTGCAACATTTGCAACCTTTTGCAAACAAGGTTGCAAAAGTTGCAACTTTGTTTACAAATGTTGCAAATAAAGTTACAACAATTTTGCAATTCTACTCAAAATAAACAAAGAAAAATTAGAAAATTAGAAACACATGTCATATCTATTCCATTACTAATTTAAACTTAATCAACTTAGTAATTCAAAATTTGCAACAATATTTGCAATAGTATTTCCAACGTAATATGTAAATAACTAATTTATTTTTTTCAATGGCGGACTTCTACAAGTTCTTCTATTATGTCCACATTGACCGCATCTCCCGCATTTTAATTGTTGAATTGGTATAGTTGTCTCCCACGCAGCTTTGCGCCTTCTCTTTTTTGGTCTTCCTACTCTGATTCTGCTTTTCGGGGGGTACATTGTCACCGCTTTAATGTCATCTGGTATTTCCCATGTATCTTTCTTGCCAACCGGATATACCAATTCTTTATAAGCAGCAAGCATTGATTCTTTTGTGTAATATGATGAACAATAATCATAAGGATCATGATTTACTTTATGCAAAATAGCAATTGCATGGGCACAAGGAAGTTGATCCATCTGAAACCTGTTTTACAACAGAATATATATCATATAAAGATAAACGAAGAGCATGTATTTATGAAATTTCGTTGAAACACTATCGGGAATCACCTGTTGCATGAACAGCTTCTGGAAGCCAAATTAACTATAGCTTTCTTGTCCACATTACAAACTTCGAATATCGAGTCATTTGAGGGATTCGCCTGTTGATTTAAAATTATTTTAAACAAGAATTTAATTTGTAGTTTCATTAGAATGACAGAGGTTTTAAAGGTTGCAACCATGGTTGCAAACATGTTTGCAACTTCTACAACCATGGTTGCAACCTTGTTTGCAACTTTTGCAACCATGACCATGGTTGCAACCTTGTTTGCAACTTTTGAAACCATGGTTGCAACTTTTGCAACCATGTTTGTAACTTCTGCAACCATGGTTGCAACTGATAGAACTAGGTAGAGCTACAAAATTAAAGTAGTCAGATAATACCGTCATATTTGTCGAGTACAAGTAATTGTTCATTAGCATCAGCTCATACTTGGTTGTCAATTTTGTTGAGGTGTCATTTGCAATTTGCCTGTTTGTCCAACTCCACTTTTGTACCAAAGCACGCAAAGACTCTAACATTGTACATATCGGTAACTCTCTTATCTCTGTGATTACAGCATTCAGAGATTCTAAAATGTTAGATGTCAAGTTCGAGTATCTATTATTCATTGAGTAAACCCTTGCCCACTTTTCATAACCAACTTGCTCTAAAAATGGTTGAATCCTGCTGTCAATATTTGCAAGTTGGTTCATGTGATACTCAAATTTCTTTACAGTGTATGCATTGGCAGCTTTAAAGAAATCAACCTTTATCCTGTTTGAGCTCCTCTTGAACCTACTTTTTCAGGTTGTTCAAGAGATGATAAATACAAAATCCATGTGGTACTTCTAGGTATACTCTACTCGCTGCCTTAATGATGCTTTCATGATGATCAGATATTATTGTCATGTTTTCCCGTACACTATAAGCTTGCTTGAACTTGTCAAAGAACCATTCCCATGCCATATCATTTTCTGAGTCCACTACGGAAAATGCCAATTGAAAAATTTTACCCCCTGCATCTTGAGTTGCTGCAACCAATAATGTACCTCCATGTGCCGATTTCAAGAACGTGCCATCAACAATGACAGTGGGTATGCAATTTATCCAGCCTTTCATCGAAGCATACAATGCCACGAAAACGTACCTGTAACATCCATCTTCATCTTGTTTTGTTATAACCGCTGATCCTGGATTTGAACTATGCAACATGTATAGATAAGAGAAAAGTTCATAATAAGATTCGGTTTCATTTCCTCTCATCAGTTCCAAAGCTTTTTCTTTAGATCTCCAAGCTTTTCCATAGGTGACTTGTACTTTGTGATCTTTCTTCATGTCTCTCACGATATCAGCAACCGTGTACTTTGTTTTAATATTTGAAACCTTGTTTTTAATCATATCTGCAATGAGCGATGAGCTTGCTTGTCTCTGATCTTAAATCTGATCCCCAGATCACATGTATGAATATCATGAAACTTTATGATGACGAAAAATTTGTTTTCCCTTTCTTTGATGCTCGTAACATCCCCTTGCAACTTTTGTCAACACAAGAAACAAGATACTCTTTGAAACAAGACTTTTGCACACTATATTGGAAGTTCTTGTCGATCGCATATTGGCCCAAAACAATCTTCAATGTCTCTTTATCTATGTATACCTGATCAACTTCAATGTGCTTATGGTATTTGTTGCTAATGACCACATCCTTGTTCGACTGGTTTTCTTCAACGCAGTTGTCTGCAACGTCATCAAGCACAACAACCTGCCTAGAAATAAGCTCTGTAAACTCAACATAGTCCGTGACCACATCCGAAACAGTACCAACAGACTGCTCATAAACAACATTTGATGCAACATCTTCTGATTGTGTAGCCTCAAAGAACACTAAATCGCTTGTTGTGGAAAAATGCTGGAGGCTTTTAATTTCATTCGTCAAGCATAAAGGGAACTTTATGAAATCGGATTCCTTTTTCTTGAGCTGCAAATAGAACATGAGTTGACTATCATTTGTTATCTTAAAAGGAGGGTATCCATCTTTTACTTGATACTCTATTCTAATCCCAACTGACCCGGGTTCCAACTTCAGTTCATTGTATATCATTGCGACCAAGTTGTTGTAGTTGCAGTCGTTAGGAATCAACAATCCACATACCTCAAAGTTGATACAATTTTTGCATTCATCCCGTACCCCATTGTGTTGGAGAATAACAGCAATGTTTTCCATTTTTCTGCAACCAATTATAACATTAACATTTAAAAGTTGTTAACTGCAACTAATATTGATATATAGTAGTTGCAACTTCTGCAACCTTGTTTGCAACTTCTGCAACCTTGTTTGCAACTTATGCAACCATGGTTGTGAAGGTTGCAAACAGGGTTGAAAATGTTGCAACTGATAGAAATATTAGAATCTGACTAATAAGATTGGTGTCCCTGCGGGGCCTGTTACACAAAAAATAAACAAATTAACAAATCCATAGATGTAATATCAGTTCCATTCATAACGATTCAATAAATGAACAAATGATATTGTATCGATACAAATGAACAAAATCAACAAATGAACTATTTAAATTCAATAAATCATAAATTGTATTGATTCTTTTTGCTGAATTTGTACAATATGTCTTTCATATCTAGAATAAAAATGTTGAACTGTCCTAATTACAGTGGTAATTGAAATAACTCCCAATTGATCTAGATAATTCATTACATGAAACCTAAATCTAGACCTAAAACCCTCAGCTGATGGTGTCAAAGTCGTCTAGAATGTGAAATTCATCCAGCATTTGTGGATCCTTAGAGATCTTCGGAGGTTCTTGTTAAAACGAATCTGGATTTCTACAATATCCTGATTCATGTTAAAAGGCCTTTGCATATGCTTTACTACCATCAAATACAAAGGGTTTGAAAGTTCCCAACTGAACATTCCACTAATGCATTGAGAGGGGGTCAATTCTTCCCCGGTTCTTTGATCCATTGTTTCAATTAAAGATCCCTGCAATGTATAAGGACTTTTATATAATGATTGACTATTGATCCTATGTGATACACTCATTTCACAAGGGTACTTAAAAACCTACTAAATAGCAAACACAACATATAATCGAAAATGTGTGCCCCTGCGGGGCCTCTAATTCAGAATGTCACAAGCTATTAAACTCCTAATCTACCTAAGAATTAAAAAAATTATCAAATCAGCAAATATATAAACAGAGTTCAAATCGACTTATAGTTTCATATCGTAAATACGCAGGCAGTTGATGAAACACAAAATTACACTCGAACAAAACATTTAGCGAGTGCAAAAGATCAATACGCAACTGAATTTTATCCGTATTTGTTCCTGATCTTATTTTAATCCATCTCTGCATATTCAATTCAAATCACACTCAAACAATCACTCTATGCTACAAGTCTACATAAAACGCATTAACAAACATACATAAATACTTTTGCACATTCTATAACAAAACTCTCCTCTGAATTTCATCTCTATCTCTACATCACTGTCAAATCTTCATGTATACAAACACAAATTAAACAGCTACTGTATCAAATCGGTACGGAACAGAATTTCATCACAATTTTGTTCCTCATCTTGTACTTAATCATTCTCTATATATTCAATTCAAACACACATAATCAATCACCCTATCCTACAAATCTACACATATACATACATTAAATACTTAAATGGACATACATACATACTTTCTCATTCTATAACAAAAGCTCTCATCTCAGTTTGGTATCTATCTCTACATTAGTACCAATTTTGCAAAGATGCATACATAAAACACATAAATTCACTTACAAATTTTAGTCGCCGTTGTAAAACTCTTGCCGGAGCTCCGATTCAACCTACAATAGTCGTGAATTTGCCCCTGCGGGGCCAGCAAACTGAAGGAGAAGATTCGAGCTGCGTGAATCGAAGGTTGGAGCTGGAGTGAATGAGAGGCGCGGGGGGTTTGTTTCGTTATAACAGAATTACCGTATTTTTAAAATTAAGAAAAGTAGGTGCCGTTCCGCCAGAATTATTAATAGTTGGGCTATATATTTTTAAAAGCCCAAAACTTAAGATGGGTATAAATAAAATTATCCCAAAAATAATTTTATAGCATTTTGAATAGTTTGTTTTTACTTTTAATGATAATAATACATAGGTTATATAGTTTGTAAGTATGCATTTGTTTTTTTTCTTGAAAATGGTGTTTCTATAATTATATTTCAAAGTTTAGAAACATATTTTTTAGTATTTCATAATTATTTTAGTTTTTTTATTTTATTAGATTAAATATGATACACTTGAAACATATTGGTACTATATTCATGTAACAATTTTTTTTTATTTTTTGGATTTCGTAATTTAATGGGTACTAGCTTAAAACTCGTGCCATGCACGGATGTTCTTTAATATAATAGATTTTTTTTAATTTTTATTAAAAGTTTTAAGACATGAATTTTGTAAGCTTAAAGTTTTAAATTATATGATTATGATAATAATTATATATATGTTGTCCGTGATATTTTTAGAAAAAGATGGATTTTAGTGAGAAAATATAGAAAAGATGATACGTTTTAGCTGAAAAACGTAGTCGATTAGTTATTAGTTATTATAATATTATAATCTTATTTTACTTAAATAAAGCTACCCGAATAGGTTTTACCGGGAAAAAATAGAAAAGGTAACGTATTTTAGCTAAAAAGGTAATTGGTTAATTATTAGTAATTATAATTATAATATTTTATTTTATTAAATAGAATTGCTCATAGTATTTTTAGAAAATGAAAAATTTTATTTAGATAAAATATAAAAGGTAATGTATTTTACGTGAAAAAGAAAATTGATTAGTTATTAAAAAATAGAAAAGGTAACATGTTTTATTTGAAAAAAGAAATTTATTAGTTATTAGTAACTATACTTAATTAATTAATAATTAAGTAAAAATAACATATACCATTAAGTAAAGGTAAATAAGTAAAATTAACAGTTACCGTACCGACCAACCAAACTTTTAATGTTTCGGCTTTTATATAATAGTATAGATCTTCAAATTTTTAGATATTTTGTTATAGTGTTTTTATAGTTTTTAAAGGCATTTTTTTAACTTTTTTGGAAATATGTGTGGTATTAAATTTTTTTATTTGTTTGAATATTGATTATTTTTTCATGTTAATTTTATATTTTTACCATGTGTGGTGTTTATTATGTGTTTTTGTTTAGAATAATCTTAGGGATTTTTATGTTGTATTATATGTAGATATTAATATATATTTATTTTGTGGTGTTTAGATTGCTTTATAATTTAAAATATGTTCATTTATTGATTTGTGTTCACTTTTTTTAATTTAACTTTTTTTTTGCAAAATAAGAATATGTTTATTTGTTGATTTGTGCTCAAATTTTTTTAATTTAAATTTTAGAAACATAGTTGTTTCTAAAATTAATTTTTAGTTTCTATTTTAAGGGATATTCTCAATTATACCTTCTGGTTTTGATTTTTCCGGATGGTACCATTCCTTCTTTTTGACTTACGAGTGGTGTCCTTGTATTTTAGGTTTCGTATATGTTATAACATTCCGTTAGTCCAAACGTTAAAATATTCGCACTTTCAATAATCGTAACATTATGTTATTTATAGAAACATCATCCATCAAGATATTTGAACAAAAATATTGCCAAACTTCAGAAAATAAGTTTATGAATATTTTCAATAATATCATTGTACTATTGACTTTTATAATTGATGCCATTAAGGTTTTGACTTTTACGTATGATACCCTTATATTTTAACGTTTGACTAACGTTTGGGTAATGGAATGGTATAACATCGAAATCGAAAACACAAGGGTACCACTTGTAAGTAAAAAAGAAGGAATGACACCATCTGGAAAAGTCAAAACCAAGGGTACCATTGAGAATATCCCCCATTTTAATCTTGGTTTCTATTTGATCAATAGCCTATATATATATATATATATATATATATATATATTTTAAGAGAAAAATTATTTCAGTACATGTGTCTCGCATGGGATTTTATACTAATTTATTGTAAAATTCATTTTTAATTATGTTAATTTGGTTGATGGTCAAAAACACCACAATATTTAAATTGGTGACCAAAATACCATATATGAGAAAACTGGACCTGAGGACAACCTCAGGCATCTCCCCTAAGGTTATAAGAAATATTACCTATAAAGTAAGGGGCCCCGCAAGGGCATTTTTGTAAATATTGAATTTTTATCAATAATTTACATAAATACCCTTAAATTTTGTATTGATTTGTTTTAACCTCAAGGTTCTAACCTAAGGTCATCTTCAGGCACATGAAACTTTAACGAAAAATGGGAAATACTATATCCAGAGCAATTTTTTAAGAAATGACAAATTTGTCCCTATTTTTGTGAATGCAGAGGGTAGACTTGGTTTAACGTAAGGGCATTTTTATCTTTTCATAAGAACTTGTTCTGGATATTAAAAATTTGCTCTGAATATAGTATTTCCCAAAATACTATATCTGAGATACGCTTTCGAGAACATTTTTTTTTCAATCGGGGTATTCTGAGATACGCTTTCGAGAACTGGGTATTTGACCTATTTTTTTTTTTGAATAAAAGACAAATTTCATTACTAAGAAGCGTCATACAAGAGAGCCTCCAACAACACATTTGAAGGAGACGTAAACACGTTTTGACAATTTAGAGAATAAGGTAGTTTAGCTACTAAGTGAGCAACCTTGTTCGCTTGTCTTTTAACAAAAGCAATTGAATACCCTGGTCTAGAATCTAGAATAACTCGACAGGCATCCAAAATATAACCAACTTCCAAAAGATTAGCATGAGAATTCTGTAAATCTTGAACAACAAGAAATGAGTCTGACTCGATAATCACTCTCTCGTGGTTCAGTGAAAGCAGCCAGTGAAGCCCCTCAAGAATTTCTAGTGCTTCTGCTTCAACAATAGTGGAGACCATAGCATGACAGATTGTTTTCCCCATCACAAGAGCACCTTCATTATCCCGAATTACTAACCCAGTTGAGAAAGAAGTTTCTCCCAGCTTAATTGCAACATCTACATTCAACTTAAGGACACCCACATCAGGTGGTTTCCACTTAATTGGTTGAACATTGATGGGACTCGACTTATTAAGAACCTGTGCAGCTCATTTAACTTTGGCTTCCCTCCATTCTGAAATAGTCTTAGCACTCCAATCCATAGCCACAGCTGCTGTAACCACTTTTCCTTCCCAGACTTTTTTGTTACGAAAGAACCATATACCCCAGAGCACTTTTGCAATTCCTAACACTTCAGTAACAGATGCTAACTCGAGTTTACTAAGCTGTTAGTAGTATTTTTGTGTGTTCGTTCGCAGGGAAGGACTGAATGTAATATCAAAGTTCAGGTTTCTTATCTCTTTACGTCTAGAAGTGTGTGAGAAGAATTTTTGGGTTTGTGTATTAACTAAATTAACCAAGAACTAATTATAAGCACTAAGAATTGATTTTAAACGGAGATTCAAATATGTTGGAAAACAATCTAAGAACTGGGGTTCTTCACTTGGTCTCAATACATGCTCAATATTAATGTGATATCTGTGTTCCTACCTTGCTGAAAACAATTCTTCTAAAGTTATACTGTACCCTCCCAGGCTACAATATAGTGCTTACAGCTACACCCTAATTGTCACTCCCGTGATACAATAAAAGTATATCTATAAACTGTTAAATGCCAAGAATTATATGTCTCACAATTCTCCTATTAATCTCCCGATCTAATATTCAAATTATGTCTGTTAAATCATGTACTAAGATTGCAACTTCTCTCCCAAGCTTATTACAATCCCTAGAATACAATCAAAGGTTCATGACTCCCCTAATTGTGTTAAGATCTCATTAACAGATCAGCAAAGCAGAAAATCACATAATCAAGCATGCATGAATACCAAGGAATACTACCCAATCCTCAGATTAGAGAATTAGTTACGCATATTTAATAAAGAAAACATAATAATAATGATAATGAATGAAAAAATAATATTGAAGAAAGAATTGAAGATCGAAAGTACCTTGATACAATTAAAAGCTATGAATTGTTATGATTACAATGGTAGGATGTGTTTAAATAGGCTCTACAAATCTTGCCCAACAAGAAATTGCCTTCTATTACAATTTGGATTTAAAGAAGGTACCCAAAACTGCCCAGAATACAATTAGAATTAGAAAAAGGGCAAAATAGTAAATTCCCAGCCTTCTTTTACAAGAACACGTGCGCGATTTAATTCAGCATATTTCTTGCACTTGTTTCTTATCCCAGGGTGTAGAAAATCTCTCAAGCTTCGCGTGGGCAGTAAGATCGCTGAAAACGGACTTCTAGAACTCCAGATATGACCAAAACAGTATAAGCTGCGCAGCCTTCCCGGAAAATCCGAATTTTAATCAATTAAATCTCCAAAAACGACAAAAGCTTAGATATTCTTGCAAACCTGCACAACTACACAAAACACATCAAAACTACAACATATTGAATCCAAAACAATCAATTTAAGCCGAACGGAGGCATTCCCAGTGGATATAAAATCCACTTATCAAACCCCCAAACTTAAACTGATGCTTGTCCTCAAGCATAAACAATTACAACTACCTGATTAGTACCACTTCCGTAGGTGATCACGGTTGTATTTGGCATATGCAACAAGCCCTTTAAACCCCTAGGCAGCCCCAGTGGACGAGTAAGGTCTCGTGAGGGCCTATAGCGAATGTACCCACAAAATCCATTTAACCTAATGCAATGCAATGCATGAATGCAACTAATATGAAATATGCAACGATCCCCTTCAAACTAACCAAAACCAACTAACAAGCAAATATCTCAAAGAATGCAACTAAATCCAAATAGAGCTCGACTAAGTCCCCGTATACTAACAATACATGAACAGAAACGTGCGTGTGTGCAATGCTCATCAGAAATACTCCCAAAACTAGGTCAAAATCATACATGCTCTTCGTCAAGACAATCACAGGTTTATAAATAGAATAGACTGTAGACACTTCATAACCTAGGAACACCTCCATCCTTATCCAAGGTAGACAAAAATTCATGCTTTATTACTAACTACTACGACACATATATACAATCATGCTTATTTAACCGTGCAATGGATGAGACCCCAAAAGGCTTATACAATAATACCCATGTAGCGAGTGTTAGGTCAGTGGATCCCAGACTATAAAAGCCTTAGGTCACTAGGACTAAGTCCCCTCAGACTTAATTAGTCGAGTATTAAAGAGCTCACCCTGGTTAATTTTGCATATAAACAATTTATTGACTCTTTTTTTTTCTTTTTTTTCTTTTTTTTCTTTTTTTTCTGCTTTTTTTTTCTTTTTTTTTTCTTTTTTTTTCTGCGATCTGGAATGAGCCTTTCTCATTTCCAACCCTAGACTACTCATATAAATATGAGCCGGCTACTAGCCATTTGACACCTAGCCATTATTCACAATTATTTACAATTAAGCATGAAATCCCTGTTTTCCCCCAAACTTAGACTTTAGTGCTACTACGCCATCAAGGGAATAACGAAAATTCTAAATATAATCAAGTGATTAAATCTCAAAACATCCAAACAAGCATGACCTCAACCTAGCCCAAAAGCACCAAATGAGTTTGTGTAAAAATTTTGTTCCCGTAACACATAAGTCAATTTCATAGAAACTATAAATCAACCCTCTATTCATCATTACCACACTCAATTAGACACCTACCTACCAATCAGAATTAGCTCGTTCTAAAGGATCATGAAATATGCATGCCATGAAAATGCAACTAGAATGAACTCACATGGTATACAGAAATAAAAACAGAATGTCCTACATGAAACAAACATAATTAATACGAACATATATGCATGAATTACTACTAATATGCAAAGCATGAAATCCTACATGAACACATAATAATACAACAACTACTAATCCCTCAAAACACCCCCAAACTTAAAATATTCAATGTCCGCATTGAATGGAAGTAAATACGAGGGAAAGTAGAAAACATACCTAACCAGCTGAATCATAACCCTCCTCGGATGAATCTGGTGGAGGATAATGCGTACGAGCTCCATAGACTGGCCACATCCCAAATAACAAGAATACTACAAAACCCCAATTACAAGAACACAAATTCGTAATAAAAATAAGATTAAAGAAGAGATAAACCAATTATGAATCAAAGAGGTGAACTTGTAATTAATTCCTCTTTAGAATTGAATTTAAATAAATAGAAGAGGAATTGGATTTGTATGTATGGGTGTGTATATATAATGGAGGGATTGGGTGAATAAAATTTGAATGTGTATAGGAGAAATTTTGAGTGGGTATGAATTTGAGGTAAGATAGAAAAAGGATTTAATAATTCAGAGAAAAAGAAGTAGAATAGAAATAGGATTAGAGATAGAAGATGGGGGATTATTATGAAATTAGGAATAGGTTAGGGATGAAAGAATAGGAGTAGAAAAAAATTGGGGTTGAAAGAAAGAAGAAAGAAAAAGAAATTTTTTTTTTAATACAAAACTGCTGAAAAAACTCTGCCCTTCTAAGCTGTCACGCAGGCGCAACCTGTGTCACGCAGGCGCAGCCTGCGCGACAAGCAGTAACGCAGGCGCAAACTACGTCACACAGGCGCAGCCTGCGCCACTGATCGATTTTTTTTTTTGCACAGTTTTTTTTTTCAATACTCAAAATTTTTTTTCAACACTCAATTTTTTTTTTTTAACACTAATGCGTGGGTTGCCTCCCACGAAGCGCTCCTTTAACGTCAATAGCTTGACGCCGATTATACCTAGAAACTTCAATGAGGATAAAAAGCAAACAGATGCACATATCTACGAATTTCTAATATAAGCATATTGTGCAAATAAACCTTAGATTCATTAAAAGGTACGAAAACTTTCAAGAACCTATCATGCTCAAGAGACTTGGAAACATCAAAATAGCTAGAAAAGTCGTCAGAATAATCATTATAAGTACGACTCATATACTCCTCCCAAATCGGATCCTTATACTCTAAAGCAAGATTTTCAATTTCATCAATCTTAACTTCCTTCTCTTTCATAATTGGACACTCATCAATTTTAATCTCGTCTACCAATGTATTAAGCTCAAAATTTTCTAGATTTGGTAGAATTTCAATTGCATCCAAATTATCATTAATGCGCATGGGACAATTATCAACTACACAAGTAGACTCATCAGACACAACATTATCATCAATTGCTAAACAAGAATCATGGCATAGAGGAAAATTGACACAAGGAGGAATTCGATAACAACCGTCATGCCACACTGCTCGAACTTCCCAAATAAAATTATTTAGTTTAGCATTCTCCTCGTACCAAGCTATTGAATCACATGGAATATCATTGTCACTAGCAATCTCTAAAGTTGGTTCATCAAAAACTCCCAAAGAAAGTAAGGGAAGATTAGACTGAGTTCCTTGAATCATTTTATTGAGCGCAATCTCCCAATCAGCAAGTAAAGAAGGATTAGACTGAGTTAAACTCGTATCAACATCATTACACATATATGGATAAACATCATCATGATATTGATTTTCAAACGAATATGAATAATCATTGCTAGGGGCATATGGAGCATAAAATGAGTTCTCAGAATAGAACGAATTCACCTGATATGCATTACGATCCTCATAGGAATAGAATTGTGGGTAAGGATTGAAGTCTTGATATTGTTCCTGACTGTTGTAGAAATTCTGAGCATTGTTCCAACCAAAGTTGTACTCCATCTAGTCTCTCTCCTCAAAACCTGTTTAAGTTGTCTACCTCAAAGAACCTGTAGACACACCAAAGAAAGAAAAACAAAAAGAAAGAAAAGAAAAATATATACAAAGATAAAATCCAAACTATAAGAAACAATTAACTCAAACCCACATCACTGCCTTCCCCGGCAGCGACGCCAATTTGTTAGTAGTATTTTTGTGTGTTCGTTCGAAGGGAAGGACTGAATGTAATATCAAAGTTCAGGTTTCTTATCTCTTTACGTCTAGAAGTGTGTGAGAAGAATTTTTGGGTTTGTGTATTAACTAAATTAACCAAGAACTAATTATAAGCACTAAGAATTGATTTTAAACTGAGATTCAAATATGTTGGAAAACAATCTAAGAACTGGGGTTCTTCACTTGGTCTCAATACATGCTCAATATTAATGTGATATCTGTGTTCCTACCTTGCTGAAAACAATTCTTCTAAAGTTATACTGTACCCTCCCAGGCTACAATATAGTGCTTACAGCTACACCATAATTGTCACTCCCGTGATACAATCAAAGTATATCTATAAACTGTTAAATGCCAAGAATTATATGTCTCACAATTCTCCTATTAATCTCTCGATCTAATATTCAAATTATGTCTGTTAAATCATGTACTAAGATTGAAACTTCTCTCCCAAGCTTATTACAATCCCTAGAATACAATCAAAGGTTCATGACTCCCCTAATTGTGTTAAGATCTCATTAACAGATCAGCAAAGCAGAAAATCACATAATCAAGCATGCATGAATACCAAGGAATACTACCCAATCCTCAGATTAGAGAATTAGTTACGCATATTTAATAAAGAAAACATAATAATAATGATAATGAATGAAAACATATATTGAAGAAAGAATTGAAGATCGAAAGTACCTTGATACAATTAAAAGCTATGAATTGTTATGATTTACAATGGTAGGATGTGTTTAAATAGGCTCTACAAATCTTGCCCAACAAGAAATTTTCTTCTATTACAATTTGGATTTAAAGAAGGTACCCAAAACTGCCCAGAATACAATTAGAATTAGAAAAAGGGAAAAACAGTAAATTCCCAGCCTTCTTTTACAAGAACACGTGCGAGATTTAATTCAGCATATTTCTTGCACTTGTTTCTTATCCCAGGGTGTAGAAAATCTCTCAAGCTTCGCGTGGGCAGTAAGATCGCTGAAAACGGACTTCTAGAACTCCAGATATGACCAAAACAGTATAAGCTGCGCAACCTTCCCGAAAAATCCGAATTTTAATCAATTAAATCTCCAAAAACGACAAAAGCTTAGATATTCTTGCAAACCTGCACAACTACACAAAACACATCAAAACTACAACATCTTGAGTCCAAAACAATCAATTTAAGCCGAACGGAGGCATTCCCAGTGGATATAAAATCCACTTATCATAAGCAACCAAGACGGGACAGACCCATCTGACGACATGTTGTAAACCAACCCTGCATAATGCCAGCACGCTAATGCAAAAGGACAATTAAAGAAAATATGAAGCATATCTTCGACATCTGAATTACACAGAGGACAATTAAGAGGGAGACACACTCCATTATTTCTTAATCGACTCTTCACAGGGACATTATTCCTGCACACCCTCCACAGAAACAATCGTACTTTATGAGGCAAATCTGAGTTCCATAATTTCCTCCAACCAACTAATTGCGTAACAGGGCCAGTACCAACATTCTGAGCATGCCATAACTGATAACCAGTCTTGACTGAGTACCTCCCATTAGTCGTCCTTGACCATGCTAATCGATCTATAGTCGGGGCAGGTGGAATACGAGTGGCCAAAATCAGAGCTGCATCATCTTCAGAAAACATACTCACCACCTTACTAACATCCCATTCTCTTACATTTTGCTTAAACAGGTGAGCCACTGTTACAGAGTTGTCATTGTACTCCCGAATTTGATCAACTCGAAAATCATTCTTAACAGCTAACCAAGGATCCTTTGTACAATTTATCGATCCACCATCCCCCAGAATCCACCTATAGCCCTGCAACACTTCATTTTTTGCTGTAACTATTCCTTGCCAAATAAAACTTGACCCTGGAGCAGCTTTAGCTTGTGGAACATGTACATCAGGAAAATATTTCGCTTTAAATAACCTTGCTACAAGAGATTACGGATTGTGAATAAAATTCAAAACATGCTTGGCAACAAGAGCAATTTTATAACCATACAGATTACGAAAGGCCAAACCTCCCTGACACTTCGACATACTCAGACCATCCCAGCCAATCCAATTAATACCTCTCTTATCTGTAGAACCTGACTGCCACCAATACTTGTTCATCATCACCTCCATTTCTTTACACATGGCTCTTGGAAGCAGAAATGAAGACATACAATATGAAGGAATGGCTGTTGCAACATTATTAATCAATATTGTCTTGCCTACTCGAGAAATTTTCTTCGCTTTCCACCCTTGCAAACATTTCCACATTCTTTCTTTAACGAAACCAAAAACTCATTTTTTCGATCCACCCACCAAAGAAGGCAGTCCCAGGTACATACTATTCCGCAAATCATTAGAAACTCCCGGAATTAAAGATATTTCAGTTTGTTTATCTTGCTTAACACCTGAACTGAAAAAAATACCCGATTTCTGGTAATTTATAGATTGTCCCGAAAATCTTGCATAATCATCCAAAATGGACTTAACCACTCCTGTTTCATGGGTATTTGCACCAAAGAATAAAAAAGAATCATCAGCAAAGAGGAGATGAGAAATAACCGGTGATGAGCTGCTAACCTTAACACCATGAATACTCCCCTCCGAAACTGCTCTAGTTAAAGCCAAAGACAGACCTTCCACACAAAAAACAAAAAGATAGGGAGAGAGAGGATCTCCCTGTCTTATCCCTCTTGAGGGAATGATGGGTCCAATAGTCGCACCATTAAAGCAGAAGTCATAAGACACCGTTTGAACGCACATCATCATCCAATTAACCCATTGAGAACAAAATCACATCGCTTGCATCCTGTTTCTCAAATACCCCCACTCCACTCTATCATAGGCTTTTGATATATCCAACTTCAAAGCAACATCACCCTCACCTCCCCTGGATGCTTTCTTCATATGATGAATTAATTCAAAAGCAATCAGAACATTATCATTGATGCTTCTGCCAGGCACAAAAGCAGCTTGGTTCTTGGTAATTACTTGGGGAAGTATACGTTTTAACCGATTTGAAAGAACTTTGGATAGAATCTTGTATAAAACATTGCATAAAGCTATAGGACGGAGATCCTTCATACGACAAGCATTCTCCTTCTTAGGTATGAGCACTACATTGGTGTCATTTAGATTTGCTGGGAAAGAACTCAACTTTAGTCAATCTCTGCAACAAACGAACACCTCCTTACCAAGAATATGCCAGAAATTCTGGAAAAAAGCTGGGTTGAGGCCATCTGGCCCACTAGCTTTGTCAGGATGCATCTGTTTCACAACGGTAGTAAATTCCACAAATGTCAATTCTGCCACAAGCATTTGATTTTGAGTCTCAGAGACACACCTGTCTTCTCCAGTAGAGTTATAGTTCGAAACCTGCTACTCTCCTTTGAAGATATCAGAGAAGTAATTCTTGACCATCATACACATTTCGTCCTTGTCATTCACTTGAACCCCACTATCAGTCTCCAGATACGAAACATGATTTGTCTTCCTACGAGAAGAAGTAGAGGCGTGAAAGAACTTCGAATTAGAGTCTCCTTCTGACAACGAAAATACTTTAGCTCTTTATTTCCAGTAAATCTCTTCAAGAAGCAGCAACTCATTCAATCTCTCCTTCTCCTCGAAATACAATTTAACTCCCTCACTATCAACTCTATTAACAAGTTTGGATATTGAATCCTTCAACTTTTTCACTTTATCACGAAACTTGTGGAAAAAATTCCTCCCCCACCGAGCCATAAAACTCGAAACAGAGAGAAGCTTTGGAATTATGTGAGAAGGGGGCAGAGCAAGCCAAAAATCAGTCGTCTCTTTGTGAAAGCTTGGCTCCTGAAGCCACGTGTTTTCAAAACGAAACTGCTTTCGAGTAAAAGAAACACTAAACAGGTCGAGAAAGATAGGATCATGGTCGGACACAGATGTATGAATAACTGACAGTTTGCACAGCAGAAACATACTCAACCAAGAACGAGAAGCAAATTCTCTATCCAGACGCTCCTTAACCCACTCATTAGTACCTCGAGACTTTTCCCAGGTAAAATTACCACCTTGCAAGTCAATTTCAACTAACAATGAATCCTCAATGGCAGCTTGGAAACCAGACATTAGAGATTGAGCATGAGGGCAGCCCCCCCACTTATCAGTTACAACCAACAAGTCATTAAAATCTCCTATAATAGTCCAAGGCAATTGAGACATACCAGCCAACGTTCGAATAAGATCCCAAGAATGTCTTCTACGAGCTCTCTCAGGGAAGCCATAGAAGCAAGAAAGAGGCCACACAACAGTACTATTACTGTTAAAATTTATACATATATAGGCAGAATATAGAGAGATATTGAACACAAGAGGTGTAGTGAACTGTGTGTATATCTTATACTACTACTTCTGCTGCATTTTCTGTTATATTGTGTTGTTATTACAAGGGAGACTAAGCCTCTTTATATAGATAAACTTAGCTTCCTCCTTACACTAGATACTTGGTTGGTGGAATTGGTTGGTGAACTTGCCATTGCTTACCTCACTTCCTAGGTTATGTCATTGCTTACCTCACTTCCTAAGTTATATTTAACACGCCCCCTCACTCGAAATCCCATATTCGGATGAAAGACCTATCTTGGGATTGAAGAGTGGACACTAGTAGCCCTTGAGCTTAATCTGAGCGTCCAACTATACCCATTTTTAGGATCGACCGATCTTGAGTTTATTGAGTCTTTTGGGATACCGGTTATCGAAATTTCGACCACACAGTATATTTTAGGCCGTCAAAAATACAGTAGGTGCTGATGCAAGTGCTATAGTAGATAGCCACCTTATTAAGGGTTTTTCACCCCTTTACCACCGGCAAGGGCCTGACCTGAGTATGCAGGAGCAGCCCATGTTATTTTTGGATCTGGTTTGGGGGTCAGAAGTGTAAACAACTGAATCTGGACAGAATGTTACCATGGCAGAAAAACAAGACCCCGAGACTAGATGCTTGAGTTTCCCTTGAAAAACCCTAAGCTTAAATGAAAAGGCTCTACTTTAATAAAAACCCTCCTGAATCTGGACAGAAGTTCCCTTAAGAACTTGAGTTTGAATGGCTAAATGATTGAAAATCAAATCTGGGCAGAAAATGACGCAAGTTCCCTTAAGAACATTGATTTTTTAACAAGAAAAAACACTGATTTCTCTACATAAACGAACCCGCTTTGATACCATGTCAAAATTTATACATATATAGGCAGAATATAGAGAGATATTGAACACAAGAGGTGCAGTGAACTGTGTGTATATCTTATACTACTACTTCTGCTGCATTTTCTGTTATATTGTGTTGTTATTACAAGGGAGACTAAGCCTCTTTATATAGATAAACATAGCTTCCTCCATACACTAGATACTTGGTTGGTGAACTTGGTTGGTGGAATTGGTTGGTGAACTTGCCATCGCTTACCTCACTTCCTAGGTTATGTCATTGCTTACCTCACTTCCTAGGTTATATTTAACATTACTAAGAAAATTAACATTCACATGATTGCGAGAATATCCTGTAACCTCACAATTCACATTATTTTTCCAGAAAATCGCCAATCCACCACTACGACCTACTCTATCTACTGAAAAACACTGAGCAAAACCAAACTTAACTCACAATGCTTCGATTCTGTTTGCAAAAGAAATAGTTTCAGACAAAAACAAAAAATCAGGTTTGTGTACCTTAATAAGGTCCCCAAGAACTCGAACTGTGCGAGGTGAACCCAACCCTCGACAGTTCTAAGTAAGAGCATTCATCGTGAATGGCTAGCTTGCTTTGCAAGCTTAGCCAAATCAGTAATAGAAGAAATTGGACAATCAGAGCTAGAAAGACCAGTTTCAGAACGGACACCACAAATAAATTTGCCACCCTCAATTTCCATGAATATATTTTCATCTGGGCCTCTCCTTCTTTTATTTCTTTCCTCCATATTGAGCCCATTTAACTCATCCTAAGTTGGCCCATTATCATTTTGAATTTGGCCGCCAAAACAATCTCCTCCTTATTGCTGTAACTGACTCCCCGATTTACATCTGTTAAAGATAATGCACTGCTGTTATTGCGCCCATAATTATCGCTATTCACTACTTGCTTACAAAACTCCCTTGAATAATGCTGATTAAAATTTGAATTTCCTGAAATCCCGTCCCAATCATTATCTTTCTCATCACGGAGAAATTTGCTCTTGTCCTGCCCTGTTACTCTCCTTACCGGAGCTCGAAGCCATTCCCCCCACTCCCTTGCATCCACCTGCACTGCCAGGCTAAGTTTCTTGCCACAGAAACGTTCAGTGTGCGTAACCAGGCCACAAACGAAACAAAAATCACCAAGTCTCTCATATTTGCACCGAACAATGCCTTTCACCCCATTCTTCCTGCATATCTTCTTTTTTCTTTTTAATGGCTGCCTTACATCAACGCTGACTTTGATACGCATACATTCACGCCAAATACTGGAATTGTTGTTAGGATCATAAGAAATAAAAGAGCCAAAAAAATTACCAAGTTATTTTCCAGCTACTTCTGTCATCAATCCTGAAGGTACACCAAACAGTTGAATCCAAAATTGTAGATTAAATAACGGAACTTCTAATGGATCCTCACCCACCCCAATCTTACTAAGAACAAGCATTGCACCATCAAAGGACCAAGGGCTACCATTAACGACCCATTCCATATCATCAACATGGTAAAATTGAAAAAGATAAATACCAGGTTTGAGATCCTTGATACTTATACCTCTTGCTAGGCGCCAAATGTCTGCAAGCTTAGGCTTCATAGTCCTGACATTCAAGCTCTTCTCGGTTAAAAAACGACCCACCAGACATAATTCAAACTTATTCGATACATCCTCAGCCTCCTCATCAAAGATGAGTTCTGAATTCTCTTAATCTTCGATTCCCATTTCAGCCATTCGCTCATTAATATCATCTACTCTCGCCATTACCAAAACTCACACAATCTTACTAATAAGATAGGAGAGAAAAACAAAGGCTCTCACTTAAGTAGAGAAAATGCCTATTTAAAAGAAGTTATTTTCATACTCTCTTTTAAGAATCGGATCCAAATTTTTTTATTTGAAATATGCTTTACTTGATTGATTTTTTTTGACAGGTACTTTATATTCTTATACACGCTTTTTAGGATTTGGTATCTGTCCATATACACAATTCAGGCCGGTTATTTCATCCAAAATTTTTTAATTTTTTTCATAAAAATACATTATTTTCCAAAAAATAAAGAGATAACATTTTTGAGATACCGAGTAAACGAATGGATATCCGATAGATAAAAATGGTCAAAAGAATTGAAAATAAATATTTTTGTTACTTTATCGTAAAAAAAGTGATATTATTATCACTTTTTCTAATAATTTCTTATTATGATATTTTAATTGATAAAATTTAATGAAGCCAAACCTGGATAAATGAAGTACTCTGAGAACCAAAATTTTTATTCATTTACGAAAAAATTATTAATTAATATAATTGTTCTCCAATTTCAAGTTTTACAGATGATAGCAGTAGAGATGCACAAAAAACCCTTCGGGCTGGGCTTTATCCGGGGTTTAAAAAACCCGAGTTTTTTAACAATCGGGTCGGGCCGGGCTTTTTAAAAATCGGGCCGGGCCGGGCTTTCTCTAAAATATGAGGCCCGTTTTAGGCCCTCGGACCGGGCCGGGCTTTTTTCGGGTTTTTTTAATTTATATATATGTAATTTTTGTCTTTTTTTGCAAAGCTAATATATTAATATACAAAAAAATAAAATCTTATTAAAGAAACAACCTCTAAATATTTACGTTCTTGAACTTCTATAATCTAGAATACATAAAATATAGAATACATAAAGAGACTTGGTTTCAGATTGTATCTTTTTCTTTCATTACGCAAATTCCAAATTACTCCCTGTGTCCCAAATTACTTCTCCTCTTTAATTTTTATACGCATTCGATTTTTAACTTAGAGGAGGACTCGACCATCTGTTTCCTTCTCCGTTTCTGATTTCCGATCCGATCGGATCTCCTCCGGCGACTTGATCGAGACCGATCTACGAGTTTTAACGGTGGAAGAATAGGCGGTGGCGTTGAAGCATACTTGACAGATGTTGGCGGCGGAGATTCCGGTGACGCCGCAGTTGATGCAGAGCGTTCGTGATTTCGGTACGGCTTTAAACTCCGTGTCTTCGTTCTCTGTCTTATGCGCCATCTTTTTTACAAAAATATGGACAAAAGATGTTGTTTTATGCAGAAATGTTAAATAGATGTATGTTTAATTGTTTCAATATGCAGAAAAGAGAACTAGATTTTAGAGAGAAATATAGAAAACTGTATTTTTTGTTGAAAGAGTCAAGAATCCTTTGTCTATGCTATAAAAGAATCATTAAAACAAAAACTTTGTATAAGTTCACGATTGCTGTATTTCTATGCTCCTCCTGTTTGATATTTTCGTAGTTCCTTTTTCTATTTATGTCGCTATGCTCTTGATTGTCTGAATTTCGCGACCGCTGAGTTGTCCTTGCGGTGTGTTTTTGGTGTTTTTGGGTGTGTGCACGTTATTTTGGTTTAGTGGTTCCGTGGTTTTCGATTGTAGAATCGCTTATTGTTTTTTGTTTCTTTGTAAATTTTGTTTTCTGATTGTTGTTAAAGCTACTGGGTATTGTTAAGTTTTATAGTATTGAGTTGAATCGTGAGTCTTGTTGTTTGAGTTTTGTGTGGCTAAGTTTGTTATTGTTCGGCAAGATGTGTGTTTTTGGTTGTATGTAGGTACATGGTTTATTCCGTAGTGTGAGATGAAATATAGTGAAGTTTTGGAGCATTGGCAATGGAGGCGGACTATTGGAGTCCGGCGGTGGTGGTGGTGCTCACTAACACATATCTTAATTGATTCCTTGATTAATGTTTGTTGGTTAATTAAGCTCTGATTAATTGATTCTCTATTTTAAATGTTTATTATTTAATTGATTCCCTATGAGTTTTGACTAATTGACTCCTTGGTTAATACATATTATGTTTAGATGTTACTGTTATTATATGCTATTTGAAAAGGTATTCTAATTGATTCCCTCATTAATGCACATGAGACTAATTGATTTCCTGTTTTTGATCCCCTAATAAATGTTAATTGATTAGTTGAATGCCTTTATAAATGTTAACATATTTATTTTGTTTTTTAAATATGATTTTCTTATTTGATTTACATGCCTTATTTTAATTTTGTTCAATTTTTATTGCATAGCTAATTTTGATGCTTTTACCGCAGTCTTAATTTTGATTAAATGATTTGAATATGTAGATTAGATTTAGCCTTTAAAGTGTAACTTAAATTTAGCCTTTAAAGTGTAACTTAAATTTAGTTTCCTGATTAAATGCTAATCGACTTCCTGAGTATTTGATTCTCTGATTAATGGTTATTGATTTATTTTATTTTCTTTATTAAATGTTAATTGACGTTGTGTTTTATGTTATTTTATTAATTGATTTCGGATATGATCTTTGTACCTATGAGGGTGTGACAATATGTAATACATATTGTGCCTTCTTATATGGACTTTGTATCTTTTAAGGGAGTGCCATATTGTTAGGCGTTTGGGACATTTATTGATTGTTGTATTCTGTCGTTAAGTTGACGAATCGTTGTGTCATTTTACATGACTTTATAGTAGGTTTTATGAGAAATTGATTTTTATATGTCTAACCATAGGGATCCCCTTTGGTTAGATATATAAATCTGTTCAATTTTATTTTGTATACTGAGTATAATAATTTTAATGTATATTCCAATAATGGTTTTTTGACATAATTTCATTTGTTGTGTTGATATTTCAGTTTCCGTGGGTGGAAAGTAGTGTAAAAAGAAGATGGATGACGACATAATTTTGGGTTTTAGGGTGAGAAGATGGATTTCTACAGTGGATGAATCAAGCTGAAGAATCAAGAAGTCTCTAGTTTTTTGTTTTTTAGGTTGTAATGATGTACTTTTTTTTAGGAGGGCGCTCTTTTTTCCCCGCTTGAGTTTTTTTCCCATAAGGTTTTGCTCTTGTGGGGTTTTTAACGAGGCCTTTTTGGTGGATATAAAGGTGTAATTATCTAAACTTCCGGGGGAATCTCTTTCTTATGGGTCGGTAGACCCATGAATTGGTTAAGCATACCTTTCGGTTAGATGATGTGACTTTATTATCCTTCAGATGTATTTTCTTTCATGAATGGAATATCATTTCATGTGAAAAAAAAGAGACACCACGAAACCTAATACTAAAAACTTACTAGCATAATACTTGTTTTATCATAGAACATCAGTGCAACTCAAATTTTTTTTACTAATAATCTGCGTTATGACTTAAGGCAACCGTTAGCCATATAAATCTTCTCGCATATGACTATTTCGAGAAGCACATCCTCTACACTCAATTAGTCTTCTTTAAAGAAGAGTTTGTCTTGTAGTCTTCTTTAAAGAAGAGTGTGTCTTGTATATTGTTGATTGTTCCTAGTCTCATGATCAATCACATTCCCTCTATTTCTAAGTTTAATATTCTTAAAATTAATCAAAAATATTATATAATTTTAAATTTTATCTATAAAAAAACAAATTTTTATCCGGATATTTAAAAAAGTACGGGCTTTTATCTGGGCCGAATCGGGTTTTATCCGGGCTTTTTAAAAGCCCGGGCTTTATCTGAGCTTTTTAAAAACCCAAACTTTTAATTGGGCTTTTCGGGTTTCGGGCCGAACTTGATGAGAAATAGGAGGTCCGTCTTAGACCCTCGGACCAGGCCAAATTGAGCCAGGTTTTTCTCGAACCAGGCTTTTCAGGCTTTTTTTACGAATCGGGCCGGATTTCGAGTTTAATTCTTTTTGAACAAATCTAGATAGCAGCTTCATCGTACATATCTAATCACATTTCCACTGACAAAATCCAAAGACAATAATATAAAATTCTCACAACAACGAATATACTTACAAAGTACCACAAACACAACACAAACATAAGATTTACAACAATCTTTAGATTCAAACCCCACATCAAACTTCAAATCCCAAGAAACCCACATACATAATCCCACGTGTCTATAATCCTCAGCTTTCTTGTCTGAAAACAATGAATTTAAGTATTGTAAGAACTGGGTTTGTTGTGTCTTTTCTTTTATTATTGTTATTTGTATGTAATTGTGAAAGTGTGTTTGGAGAATCTGATGAAGCATATGTGACACTTTTGTATGGAGATGAGTTTGTTCTTGGTGTAAGAGTTTTGGGCAAGTCAATTAAGGATACTAAATCTACTAATAAAGATATGGTTGTTCTTGTTTCTGATGGTGTGTCTGAATATTCCAAGAAGCTGCTGCAGGTATATGTCTTGTTTCGAATTTTTCGATGTTGGGTTTTCGATAATTTTGGATATGGTGTGGTATGTTTAGGACTAGTGTTTGAATTCTTGAGGTTGAAGTTGTTGTAGTGACCCTTTATTTGTTATGTTGAATTTAAGGAAAAATAAGTACCTTTTTTTTTTTTGGCTTTAGATATGATTGTATTGGATCATGCATCTATATGGCCTTCGGAAATGAAACTGTAAGTTATTTGAAATAAAAGAATTAGTCACTTGTTAATGTTTGGAATTTCAAACCACGTATTTATCGAGTTATATAGATCTATGATTTTGAGCTACAAAAATGTCTACATACATGAGCCTTTAACTTTTTTTGTTTTATCTTGCTGTTTCATTATGTTGTGGGAAGTCAAATTCAATTCCCTTGCACTGGATTACGAAATGGTCCAATATGAAATGATAATGTAAACTGATACTATATTATTGATAATAGAGTTAATAGGAGGCTAAGAATCGTAGCATTTTAAAGATTAGTGATATAGTAGTAGGTAAAACATATTAAAAAAACAATACTATAACTTGGTGAGATAGGTGAAACTGTAAAAGCCCTAAAGTTATATATATATAGATTGGAGATAGAGAGGAGTGGTTTGGTCTCCTCTGCTATATTTTTGCTGTATTAGTGGTTATTCATATGTTATCACTTAATTGAGGGTATGACTGTGGAGTCATTTGGGCTCCTCCTTTGCTTTATTTGTGGTTGTATCGGTGGTTATGGTCCTCTATAATCACTTAATTGAGAGCGTGAGCAGTTTTTTTTAAATATTAATTTGAAGTTTGTACTTGATCTTCCCATTTATAGATCACTCTTCACCCATAGAGTGGGGAAGAAACTAATTGTCGGAGGCTGCTTCATTCTCTAATGAGGCGGCACGGAAATGGATAAAGAGAAGAAAAAATTATTGATCTGTACTTGAATTTGCTTCTCATGAACATTCATATTTTTTTCGATATTAATCTACTATTGCTCATTAATCAAAGTTTTACAATATAGTATATGATGTTTGATATCATATTTTTAGGCGGATGGATGGATTGTGGACCACATTAGTTTATTGGCGAATCCTAATCAGGTCCGACCGACAAGATTTTGGGGTGTATACACAAAGCTGAAGATATTTAACATGACAAAGTACAAGAAAGGTAAACTACTTTGCTATCAACAATTTTTTGCTGTCCTGTCTCACCCTTCATAGACTACCTACACTTTAACCAGCATTCTGACTAACCTTTAATTTACATTCACATATAACCTCCTCTTTCTAGATAAGCACGTCTATATGTTGTCTTGAAATTTGAGTTATAATCAAGCAATGCATTCGCAGAACCTTACTTCTAGGGCTGCGTGGTATTAGGGTAGCTTTAATAACTTACAATCATTTGAAGGCACCTAAGTTACATGTTAATATGTTATTAAGTTGTATGGAATGGCAGAACTAACTTCATGCTATCCCTTGTCGTAGAATGAATGAATTGGGATTATAAAATCAGAATTAGTACTTAGATACTCAGAATGTCAATATTCGTAACTCCATTCTTCTCAAAGTTTTACATTTATAAAATTGGAAGAAATTAATAAGTTTTGAAGTTTTAAACTCTATTCATAGCCATCAGTGAAGAGATATGTTTGCCATGCAGTTTTTAGGCACCTGATGGCTATGTTTTATGTGTCAGGTGGTGACACTATTTATCTCTTTTTTGGCAGTGGTCTATCTTGATGCTGATACGATTGTGGTTCAGAGTATTGAAGATCTATTTAAGTGTGGAAAGTTTTGTGCTAATTTAAAGCATTCAGAAAGGCTAAATTCAGGTGTCATGGTAGTTGAACCGTCTGAGGCTGTTTTCAATGATATGATGAGCAAAGTGAAAACTTTGGCATCTTACACCGGAGGTATAATACGTTGCATGGAGAATTTACATGTTTGCTCTCTAATTTTTTCAAATAATGAAGTTGGTATTGCTCCAACTAAATCCATATAATTTATTATTTTTGATGACTTTTGTTGTCATGTAATTAGGTTCTGCTATTATTTGAATAACGTACTATGTTGCAATATAAATCAAAAGTTACTATCTGCTCATCTAAGCTCATAATAATGTGTAGCTATGCGATTAGAAACTGATTCCGATGATTGAAGTTACATACTCTATTACGTAGGACTTGTCCACAAAAATGAAGGAGAATATACGAAAGCTGTGTTTTTTTCCGAGTGCTAGAATGAAATTGTTTATTTCAACAAGTGCTAGAATGAAATTGTTTATTTCAACAATCTTTTAATAGTATGGCATTAATCTGTCATTGTATAGGACTATCTCCAATATAGAAAGAAAAAAGGAATGAAGGACTAGTAACTTCTGGAAACGTAATGGGGTTTCTACATATGGGTTGTCTAAAGTAATGATTTTTATCAGCTGTAGCAAAGAAGAAACTTCACAGAAATTCAAATTTGAACTGAATAAAGAAATATGGGCTTTTTGGGGATAAAGGGACGTGAACCCTCGCGATTTTTTTGCTCAACAGATTTCCATTTACCATAAATTTCCTTGTTGGTGATATATTGACATGTAGAATGGGACTTATCTTCATTCTCGTCCGACTAATTAGTTCTTGCACGGAAGCACACAGTTTGTTGAAAAAAATGTCTAGTTATCATGTGTTGAAATGAAATTTGTCTACTTCATATTAACATTTTATCTAGGGAGGTAGTACAAGGAATCACCAGAATGGAAATTTTCACATGACATTACTTCATCTACGGCTGTCCACTTCGTTCTTAGAATTTTGATAATTGATTTTACACCATCAATATTATGATGTGCAATCGTCTATATATCTGAAATTCAAGCTTTCTCCCCTGCACGGGTTTGCATATTTATATTCTGTTTACTTGGTAATAGGTGATCAGGGGTTCCTCAACTCCTATTATGTTGGGTTTGAAAGTGCACGTGTTTTCGACCCATCACTACCTGATGACGTGATCAAGTCTAGACCAGTTCCTGAAATGGAGAGGCTATCTACTCTATATAATGCAGATGTTGGCCTTTACATGCTTGCAAACAAGGTTCTTACTCTTGAGCCTGTATGAATAATTTGGGTACTAAAAAGTGCTGGTGCCATCTAAAATAATACTGCATTGTTCTCACTCTTGTCCATATATTTGATGAGCATGCTTTGATTGTTCCGTATAATTTTTACTTTATTATGCTAACTATTATTTTTCTGCTTGTCCGTTTTGCTATGTGCTAACCAAATATCACATATTAACATTAACAATGTATTGTAGTGCAATCTGGCTACCATCAACTATATATTGTAGTGATGTTTGGGTTCTCCCAATCTTTTCAATATTTTTGGGTTACACAGTGATTTTTTTTCCAAAGTTTTTACCATTGGGGTCTATTTGCTGATTATGTGATGCTTTTGATGAACATTTAAGTTATTGTCTACTTCCTATTTGGTCGAAGGTGAGGGGGTAGAGTGAAAAGGAGGGACACTGAGACAGGAAGATAGATGCCTTGGCTTATAAAATTTTGTACTGCAAGTTTGGAAGTACAAATAGACAAGCAATAAGTAAAATATTACGGTGTACAAGACTGAACTTTAAAACTAGAGGAACTGCAGAAGGACCTTTTCGGTGTAATGACAGTCCGTATCTTTGTAGGAGATGAACTGCATTGAATGGGGTGCTATTGATTCACCTAGGCCCAACTTATATGGATAAATCCATACTCTAATGTTGTGTTTGGTTGGCATGAATGGAATGAGATGGAATGGAATGAAATTTGAACGTTAAATGGGTAAAAGTTTAAACTTTTCATTCCTTCCTCCATTCCATTCCTAACCACCTATACTAGAGTTCAAACCCACAAATTTGAGAAGGAATACCCCATTCTCCATCATACTCATTTTATTCTCTTATCTTATCATAAAAATTTGCACTCACTCATTTTTTTACAAAAACTTCTCTTTTATCTCCATTATTTCCTTGTAATTTATTCATTCCATTCCATTCCAATCCAATCTCCCCAACCAAACACAACATAAAGTCTAAACTATCTTGGTAGTATATAGAGAATTTAAAATTATTATAGAGATTATTAGATTAATATATAGGAGGAGATTCTGAAAAAATAAATCCCTTTATTTAGCAACAAAATAGTAAGTTAAATCCTTGGATATTGTTATAAACTTGGAAACTTTTGAAATATATTTTTTTTTGAAAAATTTTGTATCCTATAATCTGTAACCCACCAAATATTGATAGAAGATTGTCAATATTTAGTGAGAGTTGTATAATTAAATTGAATATTATTGTAGTAAATAATATGTGGAATTTCTCAACAAGAACCACTATCCCTAGGATTTCTCAACCGTAGAAGAGAGGAATATGTCAGGATCGCAACCCATAACAAGGGAGAGAATGATCTCAATTTCACGCAAACTCTTTATAAAAATAAAAGATTGCATCTCCTTTTATAGGAGAAAATCCCTAAAACTTGTCCAAAAGTAAAATCTTCCTAATAATGGAAACACATCCTTTTCTTATTCACTACCACGATCAGAATATTCCTACTAATATATTATATATGTATGTATATATAATATAACTTTGTACTAAATACAAATTAAATCTATTCTTAACTAGTAACATAAAATACATACAAATTAATATTTCAATTCTTTCCCGCATCATTAGATACGGTTAAATATAATCTTAAGTAATAACATAAAATAAATACAAACTAGTATTTTATTTTCTTCTCCGTATCAGTAAGATATAGAAGTAACTTGAAATTAGCTAATCAACAAATGTCCTAAAGTTTGCTAACCAGTAATCAGTAGATGTCTGAGCTTCACTTCTCATACCGAAACCCTGATTTTTTTTTACTAACAATAGTTGATAATTTAAAAGTTTATGACGTGCACTTCTGTAAAAATTGTTGGGGAAGCTGTAAAGGTTACTATACTTGGTAAAATTTGAAGTATATCCGAATTCAGAATACCGTGCAGGGCAACCTTTGTTATATGTACATTAGTCGATATAGTCTAGTTTTTGAACTTGTACTCTCCTTATATGCAGTGGATGGTTGATGAGAAAGAACTTCGTGTTATTCATTATACGCTAGGCCCCCTTAAACCATGGGATTGGTGGACTTCATGGCTTCTGAAACCTGTTGATGTCTGGCAGGTAATAGTTCTAAATGCCTTAAAATTTTTGAAGATAAACTCGGCTGGTCTACATTATTCTCATTTAATTGATGTAGTCATCCTGATTAAAGAATTTCTATTTGTGTAAAAGATTTCAGCTAACAATTAAACCCCAAGCAGATGACTTATTTTGCACGGTTTATTAATGCTGCAGAACGTAAGAGAACAACTTGAGGAATCACTTCCTGGAACTGGAGGGGGCAGAAATTCTAATGAAACTCTTCTAGTCCAGTTTCTTTTCCTGCTCCCAGTATTGACTTGGATTTTCTTGTATTATAAGTCTTTTCTTCAGGTACTATTTGTCTTTGATTTCATGTTAAATGCTATATGCTTGTATAGAAGAGTTTGTAAGCATTGTAATTTTTGTGCAGACACGTTCACTGTGCGATCACCTCAGGCAACTTTACTTTAAATTCAGGTCTGGGGGTGCTCTTGCTTATACCACGGTTTCATCATCGACCAGCTCAAATAAAGAGGTTAGTGTTTCATCAATCCTCTATTAGGATAGAAAATCTTGTATCTTCTTGAACATAGGTATCTTATTTTATTTGGGGGAGGAGAGACATTTGGTTATAAATTATATTCGTTCATGGCTATAGGTCTGCTCATTATTACAATTTAGTTGTGGATATCATTTTATTCTATATTTTGATTTTGATGTTAGAACGTTTTTTGTTTTGATGATGTAGTTTTCAGATGGTGCACATTCCAAGGTTCCTATTTTTCTCGGAGGAATCTCTATATTCATCTGTTTTATGGCTTCTGTTGTGTCTCTTGCACTTGCTCTATCCATTGTGCCTCGGCAGGTTACACCATGGACGGGTTTGCTGCTCATGTACGAATGGACATTTACAATTTTCTTGCTAGTATTTGGGGGTTATCTGCACTTAGTCTATCAATGGGGAAAGATTGTGACTAATCAAGGTGGATCCATATCCTCTCGTCCTGAATCTGCTGATTATAGTACTGGGAAAGGTTAGTTCACTTTGGGGATATAATTGAATCTAATGCCAAAGCTGCTTTTTAACTAATTACGTTTGCAATGATGTTGTAGGCCATCAGCGCCAGACTTCGTGTGATGTTGCTATGTGGTATTATGGGTTGGGAATGGCAATCCTTGCTGTTGCTGCTCCATCATTACCTTGTGTTTTCGGGATCACAGCGCTTTTTCTAAGGTAAGCTAATCAATGCATCTCTATTTTGTACTAATTCTCTTTGCAGATATTATACCTTTGTGCTTATGAAATTGATTGGTATCTTTCTCTCAAACTAGTTGCAATTAACTAAATTCGGTATACCTATATAAGAGGCTGCCTCTTCTTGTGTAGAAACACACAGAAAATTTATAAACAGAACATGTTCCAGCCTACTGTCTCTTCTTCCTCGAGTAAAATACTTCTCTTTTTCCCTAAATAATAATATACGTACATGTTAAGGTATCAAATCTGTGTGCTAGTGAGCATGCACTCAGTTGAGTAGCTGTATGTAGAATTAGAATAATACATGCCCCTGTTTTGAGTTTTCAGGTTTCAGGTGTACTTGATGTGACTTCTATAAATTGTTAACTTTATAAAAACCCAATGAACTTCAATCTAGCATTGAATTGGTCATCCATAACCTACAGTCTAAGAGAGTTATTGTTTTTATATTTCTTTCTTAATAAAAAGTTCATATAGCTTTCTGACCAAGTGAAATTAGCTAGTGAGTGATGAGGCACAATCAGAAGTTTGATAGTGTTGGGCTAGGTTTTGTTTCTGGCTCCCAATAGAGTTAATAGAGAGTGGAGACACTTTAATAATCATTTTGGTCAGATTATAAGCAGAAGATTCCATCCTTAAATAGGGCCTTTGCCAGTATTTGCTGATCATGGTGGAGAATATAGAAAAATTGTAACGGCAAGTCAAATTGAGCAGGATTTCTTGTTTCTACGTTAGCTAGCTAAATGTTGGGAGAAAGAGGAGCAAAATTTTATTAATCAAAACTGGCGGTGGAGCAAAAATAGCAAAGAGGCTAATGGTAGGAAATGAATTTTTTAACTGTTTTTATACTTGAAAAAGGTTGCAAGGGCTGGCATAATAGATAAAGACAATAAACGAACCAAACCTTAATTTATATTTAAAAAAACTAATGCTCTGAAAATTAAAGGGGCATAATGAAAGTAGTTCCACCTGGCATCAGGTTTAACCTAAGGCTTTTAGGCAGTAGTATGTGTAGCAAGTCTTTTTTTTTTTTTTTTTTGCCAAGGCTTTTTGAGTATGTATAGAATTGTAAATGCTGGGATATTTTGAATAACAATTGCTTCAGCTTTAAATCCTGCGCTGTTATAGGCCATCTATTTCTTGTAGACTTGTAAATAGTTCATTTGTGTACATTTCATTTTTGTAATTAATATATCTACAATTTTCCATAATAATAATCATGCACTGTTTGTTTTTGTTACCTGGTCCAGCTAGCACATTAGCCAATAGGTCATTTATATGAATAAGGGTATAATCATAAATCAGTGAATTTGATTATCTCCTTTGTTTGGCTATTGCTTTTATATTGTTTAGAACCTTGCAATTTCTGGTAGAAGAGTGCATGTATGGTATTTTTTACTTTTGTACTTCACGTATTTTACATCTTTATGTATCATCAAACAGGTTAGGCTTAATGGTAGTAGGAGCTATTATTTTGGCATCTTTCATGACTTACGCCTCAGAACACCTCGCCATACGATCATTTAAAAGGGCTCTGAAGGACCGGGATAATTCTAGGTCAGGAAGGAGCATATGTTTGGTATGCTAGTTAGATGTTAGTAACCTAACGTTGTAAGCTATACCTTTTTTTCTTTTCTTAAAAGTGATTTCTTTGGGCATAAAAGGCCCATGATTTATTTATAGACATGTAAAAAACATATTTGGTCTGTTTAGGAACTAACATGCTATAACGAAATTTGGCAGATGATAGATTTTGATGTATTTCACGCTTGGTGTTTCATACAATGTATTGCACTTGGTGTTTCGTGGTGCATTTTGAATGTCAAAAGCAAGGATATTTGATAACTACTTTTGTATTGGGCTAGAGAGATTATTTCGTGTGTAATTTTGATTAAAAAAAAAACTATAAGAAAATATTTGTAAATTAATTTTGCTTATGTACGGTGAGAACTGAGAATTGCTAGGGCAAATTATAGGTAGTTCTGTAGAACTGGATTATGTTATGGTGAGAATTGCTTAGAACTGGATTATTTGTAGAGGTTTCATATAACATTAAGCAAACCTTTCTAGAAAAGGAATGGAGAAGTTACACTTTACTTGCTTGGCTTGGATTTCTATTTTCTGCTTTGGCCTACGTATTAATTATGAAATATAAAATCTAAAAGAAGCTTTATGAATTACATTTGTATCTTCTTTAATGCATCTTCTTTAATGCCAAAACTGGGGAACACTCATCCCGAAAATCATAATTAATGTCTGATAAGGACTGATAAACAAGGTGAGATGGAAAGTTTAAGCACTGCCATTGAACCACGCATGGCAAATGCAGCTTAATCATACGCCAATGCAACTCCTTCAGCAGTATCGAAAGTTCCTAACCATACTTGGTCAAAACGTGTATTTCAGGACATGCAAGCCTGCCTGGAGTTCTACCAGGACCGGCCGACCAGTCCCATGGTCAACACCGGCATGTAAATCATGCTAACCGTGCGGTAAGACCCAGTGGCTGGGCTTCCCTGCGATACGCAAGATACACCACACCCTGTCTTGGTCAAAGTTTCCACTGTCTCTCCAACACGGCTACACGCAGGGGGCGGGTGAGGTTCGAACTCGTGACCCTTTGGATCAACGAGTTTCCACTGAGGTCCCATTTCTTGTAGATTCTCTTCTCTCTGCAGCAGACTTACCCCATAGACGCTTACGCACACCCCTATAGGATATTAATAAGGAATTTTTTTGTAAATACGTAACTTTTTATAATAAATTAATGATCAATTTAATTAAATTTTCTCGGGCCCATATCATCTAATATCTTATTAATAAGTGAAATCTCGTTTTAATGGTACTTTCTTCGAGATTCGTGTCTTCTAGAATTATTGGAATTCTGATGTAATTACAATTTTTTTTATTATAAACTATTGTTTTGCATAAATAATGTAGTTTTCTTTTGTTCATTTTATAAAATATTTTAATAATAAATAAAATTATTCTTATAAAAATTTAATAAAAAAATTATCAATTTTAATAAATTATTTCGATCTGTTCTTTGCAAGAACTATTATCTAATACAAATTAGAATAGTTAATCGGTCAATCTAATCAATAAATTGATGAACTTTTATCAATGGATATTTTTTGATCTATCAATCAAATTGACAGGATAGTTATTGATTCATTAACAACTTGGACAATTTTTGATGAAGTAGGTAACAAATTGATGGGGTTTAATTTTATTGAAACTCTACTAAATTACTAAACTCAATCAATCCACTGATATGTTAAAGGAATTACTAATTTTTATCAGTCCTCCTCGTGTTAAAGGAAGTACTGAAAGTAGCATCTGCTTTCAGTACTTCCTCGTGTGAATTATAATCATTTACTTTACCCGTTGTTTCTGACAGTACTCGGGAAGTACTCGGGAGATAGTTCCCTCTCCCGAGCCGTTCTCCTCGTGTGAATTACAAGCATGGACAATTCTTTTGATTCGATTTGAAAATAACGTCAATGGGATACAAACCATCTGTCTATGAAGGAATGGAAGAACATAACACAACATATTTTTATGTTGGATCAAATGTTTTTCATCTAATTATAATTATTTTAAGATCAAACGGTTCTTATTTATTTTGTCGGGTCAGATTACCTATTATCATAGTTTTGGACAAAATTCCTCTTACATTTATTATTAAAACGTATTTGGTTGTTAGCCCGATAATTTTGATAATCAAAACGAAATATAAGTAGATTTTTGAGATGAAAAAGAATTTTCAAGTTAAAAAATCGCCAATTTCTTGTTTCTTTTGTTTCTTGGTAGTTTTAATTGGAAATTAATTGTTAAACCATCACTAAATTAAAGATTATTTTGTTAATTGGGTGAAGCACGAAAATACCTCCTTTTCTAGTCTTAATGCCCAAAATGCCTACGGGCGCTGAACAGTACCCAAAATACCCGTCCAATACGCATTTGGGATATGCGTATATACCCCAGTCATATTGTATAAGGAATACGCATTTTTATGTTGCGTATAAATTTTTTTTTTAAGTAAGCATACGTAAACCCAACTTGCACATCCCCTGCGGGTAGGGTGCATGGCACAGCGGCACCGGCATGCCGGACTGGGCACGCCATGACGGCACGCCTATAGGCATGCCTTTTCCTATTTTGGCATGCTTTTTTACTAATTTTTTATAATTTTTTTATAATTAATTATATATATATGTCATAATATATTATATTTAGAATTTTAAAATTGGATCAAAATACAAATACCCATTTATAATTAATAAGGATCCAAGATTGAAAGCCCAATTAAAATTATAAAAATTGAGATGCTCCTTTTGATGACTTAACTGAGACACTTAACCATTCTCCTCGTGTTCTGGAACAATATTTGTAGTGCTTCACCTATGCTTCGAATTAGGGCTGTCAAACGGATATTTTGGATACGGATACGGGCAATTTTTTTCGGATACGGATAATATCCTAATTTTTTCGAATATGAATACGGATATTTCGGACGGTATTCGGATATTTCGGATATTTTTTACAGCAATATATAAATGATGATATATATATCATATTTATAGTTTATTAATATAATATATTAATATGATATATGATATATTTATACAATATATTAATATAAAATATTAAAATATTAATATAATATATTAATATATTAATATAATAATATATTATATGATATATAATATATTAATATATAATATATAATATATTAATATATAATATATTATATATCATATATCATATTAATATATAATATATTAATATATTAATATATATATTAATATATTATATATTAATATGATATATGATATATAATATATTATATATTAATATATTAATATATTAATATATTAATATATTAATATAATATATTAATATATGATATATAATATATAATATATTAATATATTATATTAATATATTATATTAAAATATTAATATAATATCCTAATTTTTCGGATACGGATATGTCGGATTCGGATACGGATAATATCTTAATTTTTCGGATACGGATAATATCCTAATTTTTCGGATACGGATTCGGATATTTCGGACGGATATCCGGATTTTTTTGACAGCCCTACTTCGAATATTTGCAAAGAAGGTATTTTCAATTTTTCCTCATTGTGGTCCATGTGAACGTCTTTTCTCTACACTTGGTTTAATTAAAACAAAACCTCGTAATCGTTTAGAAGTGGGCAGTTTAAATATGATTGCACAAATAAAGTGTGATTTGGCGACTCATGTTCAGATTAAAAGCAAGCTTTGCAAACCTGATTCTGATATGACGGATGGACTATCAATGACTGACTTTGATATAGTAGAAGAATGTGATGATGGTGGAGAAGATTTTCTCAATGAAGACTTCTTTGATTTTGAGGCTTTTGAGAGTTATAATATGCAAGTCAATTTGGGACATGTTGATCATGTTCCAGAAGATGAGAATTGGAGTGTTGAAGCACTCTTTAGTGAAAACATTAGATAAGTTTTTTTCGTAGTTTAGAATCTTAGATAAGTAGTTTCTGGTGTAATTTTTGTTATATTTAATCAAGGTTTAATTTTTATTATATTTGATCCCAAATGGCACGCCATTTGGGCATGCCTTTTGACAAAAAGCATGCCTATAGGCATGCATTTCAGAAGTGTCGTGACAGGTACCCTACCTGCGGGGCCCACCTTTTCAAAGAAAATTTGCATCCTACACGCATTTTAAAGATGCGTGTTTATTTTAAAAAAAAAAAAAAAACTAACTATGCCCTATACGCAATCTTATGATACGTATTCTTCACAAATTCTGGGGGCATCGAATACGCATGTCTCAAATGCGTATTCCGCAGGTATTTTTGTCACTGGTCAGCGTCTATAGGCATTTTGGACAGTGGGTTCCCAAAAGTGATGTATTTTGGTCATTTTCTCTTGTTAATTTTACGTAGACACTAAAATCGTACAAATCAAATTTTAAAAATTAAAAATAAAACATATAGTAAATTAAACATGTAAAATCATATATATATATATATATATATATATATATATATATATATATATATATATCAATTGTTTAATAATAATTTAATATGTACATTAATAATAAATAAATATTAAAATAAATTAATATAATTATAAATATTACAAAATGAGCGCATGGGTTATAAGCAAGTATAGATAAACATATTTCCTGTTACTTTCTTAATAATATAAGTTAACTTCATAGTAAGTTACTTTCTTACCCGTGTTATGTGTATCAGTGTATGTACTGCTAGCCCATGCCCATGTATACAGTAAACTATTATAAATTAATAAAGTTGGATTCAAAGAATTTTATTAATTTAAAAAGATATTAATTAATTATTAATTTATAAAAACTTTTTGGTAATAAATAAAATTAATTTTTGAATTTAAGTTTTAACATTGCAAAATTTGTTACATATATGAAGTTTTTATAAATTTAAATGAACATATAATTTTTGAAAAAGACATTCATAAATTTGAGGAAATGATTAATGATTTAAATTATTGTGAATGTCTTATTAGACTATCCTGGTGAAATATATTATGTCATGGGTCCATAATAATCTTCCTTTCCAACATTATGATAGGGAAACCTTCCTTGCATGTTTTGTCTAAGGTGGTTTGTAAAATTGTTTTGAAATTATAAAAGGATTGTGTCCCAAGCTTTTGTTTTAATGATTTATTATGTATCTTCAAATTCAAAAAAGTAATTTTGTGTATTTTATTGTTATTTTATGCATGTTTTTGGTGATTGTATGTAAATTTTATTATCTAGAATATTAAAAAAAATCTTATAATTGTTCATCTTTTTAAGCATAAAAAATGTAATTTGAGTCTATTTTTGGTAATTTATGTATTTTATAAATATGCAATGTACATAAAAAACATCATATTTACCAAGATTCAATTCTCCAAGTACAAAAAGGTAATTTGGTGTATAAAGGTAATTTTGGGAATGTTTATTTATAATTAGATAATAAATAATATTTTGATAAATGTTTTACTCATTAGACATAAAATATAGTTTTATATTTGTGTATTTTTTTGATAATTTGTCTACTTCTTTTAAGAAAACAAAATGTATATAATTTTTATTCACAAATGCTGACACCTTAATGAAAAAAAAGGGTGATTTGTATGGAATTTTAATGATATACATATATTTATTTTTTAGAAATCTACAATATCACTAATATATCATAATATAAAACTCTCACGTTGAACACAATATGTATGATTTTTTAGAAGATGTATGTGTATTACATAAGTAATAAATATTAATTTTATTTAGCAAAAAAAAATATTAATTTTACTTAAATATATTTATTTATTATATGTAAACTAAAATTCTCATAAAATTTTTAGTAATGTTTAAAGATGACAATTAAATAAAAAATGAAATAATAAAAAGAGAAAAGTGATTTGAAAGCAAAAAGAAAAGAAATGGGAGAGCAAAATAAAAAACAGGCCCGGGAGAGAATTGGGCTTGAGTGTAAAAAAGAAAGACATTAGAACCCTAACTTTATTATAATAACTCTTTGTATAATTAGGTTTAGATATAGATACTTGAGGAAGAAAGAAAAATTGAGACCAATCAAAGCAAAAGGATGATGGGATTCTTGAGAGCTTCTGGTATGATCTTGAAGGAGATTGGGCCAATTGTTGGCGGATTTTATATATCATAATTTTTAGTTATCTAATTTTTTTTTTAATATGTGAGTTAAATTGAAAAATATTTAGACTACGAGAGAATTAAATGTTCAGAAAATCTAATATGGATCAATATTTAAAATTTTGCAAAAATTAATTGAAAATATCTTAAAAAACTAGAATCTAAAAGTGTGTTGTATGCTTTATATAAAAATGACGTAAATAATATATAATGTTCTACAAAATAAGAAAAGATTGTCTCGATCATAAATGTCATTAAATTGTACTAAATTTTGATAATGATCAGTCATAGTATTAATAGATTATATAGGGTAATATTTAAAATTTAAATTTAATAAAAGAATTTTAGCTTGTATATAAAAAATAATTGAAAAATGTTAAAGAATATATGAATATTTTATAACACGTTTACTTTAATATGTAGTAAACTGACACGTGATTTTCATACAATTTAATTTAATAAATGAAAATTTAAATATGAGTAATTTGTCTTTGCTAGCACATCAATGAAACATTGACATTGTTGAAATATGTATTTAATTCTTAAAATAAAATAAGAGGACAGAAATGGGAGAGTAAAATAAAATGGTGAAAAATCTTTATTATATCCTATATATAATTTATATATAATTAACGTAACAAGGTTTAGGTGGTCCTAGGTTTAGATGTTGGTTGTTCGGTCGGGTTAAAAAATAAATATTATATCCTATAAAATATTTTGTATATAATTAGTAAATCTTATATCCTATAAATGTAAATTCAAGTTATAGGAAAAAGAGGTGTAATAGGACAAAACTTGCACATAGTCCTAGTTAACTGTTTTCACCTATTGGAAAAGAGAACCAAATTAACAGCATTATACTACAAGACATTTTTTTTTTTTTTTTATGTTACATTTTATATTTATCAAATGGATGAGACAGTTAAAAATTTCAGGGAGTAAAATCTAATGGACATTATATAATGAGGATAGAAGTAGAGTTCGATAATATTATTGGCTGCTATATGTAGATATTTTACCTAATAAATGTAGAAACTGGACAATAATGTATAAACTAAATCCTAGGTATGTGATGGTTTAGTTTCTTATCATGCCAGGGTTGGTGCTGTTCTTTTAAATTATTTATGTAGTCGGTTCGAATTGGAAAGCTATGTGTTGACGGAGGAATTTGGGAACAACAAAATTCGAGGTGTGTCGCCGGAAACAACATTTGATGCGGCGGTTCTTTGCCGGAGAAAACGGTGGTGTGTGGTTGTTGAGCGTAATTGGTGGCTGAGATTGATAGGGTTAGTGGCGGCTATTCAGAGCTCTCGACTCCCAACCCCTCAATCGGCCTACGTACCCCGGTATTTATAGGGGATCAAGCCATACGTAGTTCTTGGAGAACAAGAAACCCAAATGGGCTTGGATAACAGACCAGCTTCCGGAATGTTCTACTATGAGGCCTAACCACAAAGGCCCAAGGCTCATCCAAGATTTCAAGACTTCACAGATAAGGAAACTTCCCCCGTCGAGGACTAGTCCTATCCGTTACCAGCTATTTCTTGTTTTCAAGGATGCAGGTATAGCCGTGGTTTACCCCAAGTGCAGAACGCATCCCTGTCCCCCGAATGAGAAGCACCCACCAGATAGCAGGACAGGTGATCCAGAGCTTTTGGGTGCAAAGTGCAGGATTACTCCAAAGTTCCCCAATGAGAACGCGCCCATTGGCTACAGGAACAGAGCTCCCAAAGCACACACCAGAAAGTCCCCATCTTTCCACCTTAGGGCGCGCCCTTAGTGTTTAAGAAGGGTCCTTATATCCAGGCAAACCCCTGGAGGCCTTCTGCGACGGGCATCCCCCTCCTGAGATACGACAGGAGGGAATTCTTCAACTTCTGGAATTCCAGCTGGAGTGGAATCCACTCTTGAGTGAAATTCATACTTGAGTGGAATCCTAGGAGAGATTTCTTCGATGTCTTCTCACAAAATCAACTTGAATAGATTTTTCA
This sequence comes from Saposhnikovia divaricata, assembly GCA_036435485.1. NCBI lineage: Eukaryota > Viridiplantae > Streptophyta > Magnoliopsida > Apiales > Apiaceae > Saposhnikovia > Saposhnikovia divaricata. The sequence continues at coordinate 216,390,218 of CM071599.1, forward strand.
CCATGTTTCTATACTTAGGGCGCGCCCTCTTTGTAGAGAAAGAGAGGGCGCGGCCTGATTTCTCCATTTCCTATAAAATCCTTAATTAATCCTAGAATCCCCCAAATTGAACCCGTAATTTGACCCGAATCCATCTTGAAAAACCCGAACCGAATTTTGGCTATAACAACTACCCCCCAATTCCGTATGAAATCAAAGATGATGTACGGAATTTCTCCTATAAAACCCAAAATTCCTTTAAGATTTCCCTTAGGGCGCGCCCTAAAAATAAGGCGCGTCCTGGGAATTCCAAACGATTTTACAGCTGTCATCCATCATTTTTCCAAATCTCTATAAATACCTCCCTTCTCTCTTACTTTACTCTTTCTATTTTCTCTCCCAAAAAACCGAACTCCGGCGACTCCAATATCAAAACGTCAATCCGGCCGTCCTCGTCACGTTTTCCGTCATTTTCTTCACCAAATCGCATTCCAGAACTTACAAGGTACGTTTTTATGTCCTTACTTTTCATTTTGACCGTGTAAATTGTCTATTCCGACGTTACAACTGTTCACATACCCCATGTTCTTCATTTTCCGTTGTATGTATACATGTATGTATATGTGTTTAATCTTGTTTTGCCATCATAACTTCTACAGAACATGTTTCTGTATATTAAATTAATCCGTCGGGCGCGCCTTACACATAGGGCGCGTCCTTAGCTTTACTTTGCTAATACACAAGGCTGTCCCTAGTTGCGTATCAGTACCCTCTCTATCGACCAACCTATTAGTTGACTTGTAGAAAAAATTCTCGTTATATTCCTCTCATGGGCGCGCCCTCAGTTTCTTTATTATTTTCTTTTAATTTTGCAGCTGGAGGGCGCGCCGTCTCCATTTCACCCTTTTAAGGAACTTAACAAACGCATTGGGGTTTACTCTCCTTTAAGAAATCAAGATTTAGCCTTTGATTTATCATATTTGACTCTTCGTCATAAAAATCCCTTCGGAATGATCCTGCTCCAATTTCCACCGGCACCATTGCCTCACATCCATAAGACAATATGAAAGGAGATTCTCCAGTTGTGGTTCTTGGAGTTGTGTTATACGACCATAAGACCATGGGAAGTTCTTCAGGCCAATTCCCTTTGCTTTCTTCCAGCTTCGTCTTCAAGGTATGCTTGATTATTTTGTTGATAGCCTCTGTCTGCCCATTACTTTGAGGATGATACACAGCTGCAAATTCCTTCTTTATCCCCAAGTCATCACACAACTTTCTCAGTTCTTTGCTATCAAACTGTTTTCCATTATCCGACACAAGCTTATATGGAATTCCAAACCTGCAAACAATAGAGTTGAAAACAAAATCTCGAATCTTCCTTGTAGTAATTACAGCCAAAGGCATTGCTTCCGCCCACTTGGTAAAGTAATCCACAGCGACAACAGCATACTTTACTCCTCCTTTAGCTTTAGGGAGTTCCCCAATGAGATCTATTCCCCACATAGCAAATGGCCATGGGCTCATTAAAGAAGTCAAAGTGGTAGCTGGGCTGGTAGAATAATTGGCAAACCTCTGACACTTGTCACATGCCCTAACAAATTCGTAAGCATCCTTCTTCAAGGTAGGCCAATAATATCCTTGCCTTAACACCTTCATTGCCAACGAACCACCCCCCGAGTGATTGCCGCATATACCTTCATGAATCTCCCTAAGAATGTAATTGCATTCATCTCCATCTATGCACTTGAGAAGTGGTTGATTGAAACCCCTCTTATATAATATCCCATCATACTCCACGAATCTAGCTGCTTGATACTGAAGCCGCCTGGCCTCCAACTTCTCACCAGGAAGTATCCCATCTCGAATATATTTTTGAATGGGAGTCATCCAAGTAACACTGGGAATAGATTCCACTTCCATGACTTCAACCTCTGGAATGCTAGGAACTTCCTGTACTTGCAAAGGTACTGTCCCCAATAGCATAGCGTCTTTCTGTGACCCCAACTTGGCTAATACATCTGCACTACAGTTCTCATTTCGTGGAATACACTCTACCCGTACTTCTCGGAACTTTTTGATCAATCGTTGAGCGCACCTCATGTAAAGCTCTGTCCTTGGACCTCTACACTGAAATCCACCTTTCACTTGTCCGACCACTAACTCTGAATCACTTAACACAATGAGATTCACTACCTTCATCTCCAAAGCCATCTTTAGCCCATTAATCAAGGCTTCATACTCTGCATCATTATTGGTCGCCTGAAATTTGAAGTGAATAGCACTCATGAGTTGATTCCCTTCGGGGGTAAGCAAGATTACTCCTGCTCCAGCCCCTCCATTATTGACAGCTCCATCTACTTGTAACTTCCACCAAGGTTGAGGAACTTCTTCAAATGGGGTTGCCCTCTTAAGCAGAACTTCAGGCTCAATTAATACAATTGATTTTTCTTCATTTTCCGACTCGAATTCAAGAATGAAATCAGCTAAAGCTTGACCCTTTATAGCTGTCCTTGGAGTATATTCCAAATCAAATTGTCCCAGCTCAACTGCCCATTTTAACATTCGACCAGAGGTTTCCGGCTTGTGGAGAATTCCTCTCAATGGATATGCCGTACGAACTTCAATCTTGTGAGCCTGAAAATAAGGACGAAGCTTCCTTGACGCCAAAACTAAGGCATAAACCAACTTTTCCATGCTAGTATATCTGGTTTCCGCATCAAGCAAACGCTTACTCACATAGTAAACCGGAGACTGATGATCAACTTCTTCTCTTACTAATACCGCACTAATAGAATGTTCTGAAACTGCCAAGTATAAAATTAACGTCTCTCCTTCCACGGGCTTAGCTAAGAGAGGGGGATTTCCCAAATGCTCCTTTATTCTCTGAAAAGCTTCCTCACACTCAGATGTCCATGCAAAATCTTTGGCTGCCCCCTTTATCGCCTTGAAGAATTCTCTGCATTTATCCGACGATTTTGAAACGAAACGATTAAGGGCTGCTATCCTTCCCGTGAGACTCTGAACTTGCTTTACACTAGTCGGAGATTTCATGTCAAGAAGAGCTTTTATTTTTGCTGGATTTGCCTCGATTCCACGATGATTAACAATAAATCCTAGAAACTTCCCGGATTCTACCCCAAAGACGCATTTTTGAGGATTCAACTTCATCCTAAACTTCCTCAAAATCTCGAACATCTGTTCCAAATGCTTTACATGGTCCTCTGCTTTTAAGGATTTAACAAGCATATCATCCACGTATACCTCCATGGTTTTCCCTATCAAGTCCTTAAACATCATGTTCACCAATCTTTGATAGGTTGCGCCAGCATTGATTAACCCGAAAGGCATTCCAATGTAACAATACAATCCTCGATCTGTAATAAAGGAAGTGTGCTCCTGATCCGGCTCATACATAGGAATCTGGTTGTAACCAGAGTAAGCATCCATGAAACTTAAAAGAGCATGTCCTGCCGTAGCATCTACCAACTGATCAATCCTCGGGAGTGGAAAGCTATCCTTCGGGCATGCCTTGTTCAGATCAGTGAAATCCACACAAGTTCGCCATTTTCCATTTGGTTTTTTCACAAGAACCGGATTAGCCAACCAATCTGGATAATATGACTCCTTGATTAGCCCAACATCTAGAAGTCTATCCACCTCTTCTTTCAAGGCTACGGCTCTCTCTCCACTTACTGGCCGGCGTTTCTGGCGAATTCCCTTCTTGGTGGGATCTATGTTCAGACGGTGACACATAACCTTCGGATCAATCCCAACCATATCAGCATGACTCCAAGCAAAAACATCCAGATTGTTTAAAAGGAAATTAGTGAGCATGCCTCTTAACTTGGAGTTCAACTGCGACCCAATCTTCAGAACCTTAGTTGGATCCCTCTCATCCACCAAAATAGAAATTGTATCCTCTGCAGGACCAGTCTTTTCCACTGGTTGCGGTGTCCTTGGGTCAAGGTCGAAATCAAAACTTCGAGGATCTTCAACCGATGCTACGTCCTTGGAGGGCACGTCCTCTTTAAGAGGGAAGTCTTCCTCGACAAGGGTATGCACCAAACCTTCAAGCAACATTCGTCTCCCTTCAACCTGCTCACCCTTGAGATCAAACGAGATTACTTCCTCTGCATCTTCCTCTATTTCCTCCAAAATTCCTTCTTGAAGCTCATCAAGAACCGAGGTATCATCCTCAGGGCGCGCCCTGTATTGCAGTTCTTCCTCTTCAGGTTCCTGGACAAGATAATGGGCTTTCACCTCTTCTGGGACAACACTCATGACTCCGGAGCCACTCTCACGAAGGGCGCGCCCTCCATCCTGCTGTCTTCTAAACCCTTTAATCGCCTTATGGTAGCAATCTCTGGAGTCATGCTGGGAGCCCCGTACGGTTCCCACACCATTTGGCGTAGGAAATTTCATCGCGAGATGATAGATGGAGGTCACAACTTTCATTTCCTTCAACAGGGGTCGTCCTACTAGAGCATTATGTGAGGAATCCACATTCAAAATCATGAAATCCATCATTTGCGTCACAGAAAGGTTTCCTTCCCCAAGAGTTACCGGTAATTTGATAGCTCCCATAACTTTTACCGATTCTCCTGAAAAACCATAGATCCATCCGTTGTCTTGAATCATGTTTTTGTCTAAGAGTCCCAGCTTCTTATAAGTACTGTAGTAGAGTATGTTCACCGAGCTTCCATTGTCCACGAAAACCCGATGGACATTCTTCGAACCAATCTGAATTGCTACTACCAGAGCGTCATTATGAGGATGATGTACCCATCTAGCTTCTTCTTCAGTGAAAGTAATGTCAGCACATTCTCCCTTGAACAACTTAGATGGCCTCAATTCCAAACTATTCACATTTGTGAGAGGTCGATACCTCGCTTCCTTGGAATATCTCTCCATAGCGTGATTGCTATCTCCCCCTAAATGGTGTCCTCCAAAGATGGTGTGAATACTCCCTTCTTTGACGAATTTCTTCTCTTCCGGCTTACCATCTCCATGGAGGGCGCGCCCTCCATCTCTCCTGTCGGGATTCTCCCTATGCTTCTTCACCTCCCTAACAATCCATTCCGTCAGGTATCCTTCCTTAATCAAATCCTCAATCTCTTCCCTGAGTTGACGACATTCATGAGTGTTATGCCCTGATGATTCATGGAATTCACAATATTTTTTCTTATCCTTACTCTGCCAGGAGGTCAATGGTTCCGGCTTTCTGAAGAACCCTTTGTTCTTATTCACCTCAAAGATATGTTCAATAGAAGCTGCTAAAGGAGTATAGTTACCCGGCCTTTGATCGTAAGTATATGTATTAGGTGGACCCCAACTCCTTCCAGTTTCAGTTAGATTTATCCGGTTCGCACCAGTTGCTATACGACGGGTAGGACTGGGAGACCTATCCTTCCTTTTACCAATCTTTGCCTTAGAACCGTTCTGACTGTCAGTTTTTCGGTTGTCTGCCAAGGATTGTTCCACAATTTTGAAAGACTCAGCTTGTGCAAACACATCAGCCAACGTAGGTGGATCACGTCCTTGAAGATGTTTCCAGAGATCTGTTCCCACCGACAATCCAGCAATTAAGAAACTCTTGAGTGTTTCATCTGTCGCTCCTCTCACCATAGTGGATTCCGAGTTGAATATCTTGAAATAGGATTGCAAACTCTCTCCTTCCCTTTGTTTGATGTTGGCCAAGGTCGTGACCGGAGGAGCATATTTTACCGCAGCCTGGAACTTAGTCAAGAACAAGTTCCTCATCACCTGCCATGACGTAATTACCCCCGGACCAAGCTTCTGAAACCATTGCTGGGCACTCTCCCTGAAAGTTGCTGCCAACAATCGACACCTAGCCAGTTCCGTAACTTGATAGACATCTATCTCAATATCGAAACGTCCAAGGAATCCACAGGGTCTGCATTTCCATGAAATCGCAAATCATTAGTCATTGATCTATACCCAGCAGGGAGCTGCGCCTCTCTAACCTCAGTTGAGAAGAGAGAAGATGTTGGCGCAGTTGCAGATATTCTTCCTCCATCTAGGTGAGCAAGGAGTTTCTTTAAGTCATCCACATTAAATGTTCCCACTCCAGGAATATTCTGGATATTTGGTTGTTCCACAGTCTGAGTACCCCCCGGGGGTGGAGGCAGCGGTGGAGCCGCCGTCTGAATACCTCCTTGAACTTCAACTTGTGGTTGAATCACAACCTCTTGAGTTTGAATTTGATGACCCCCGGGATTTCCATGAGGTTGTGGATTCCCTTGAGAACCTCTCTGATACTGTTCTCCCGAGCGAGAGTGGGTCCTCGACCTGGACTCACTGGAAGTGCTTGAGGGGATTTGATGGATGTGAGGGGATCTCCCACCTGAGGGCGTGCCCTGATTACGGGGGCGCCTATTTCCCTGGTGCCAATCCATTCTTCTGTCACCGTTATCACGGTTTCTTCTTTCGGTATTATCACGATGAGGAGTTTGGTGGAATCCAAGGGGCCGCGACCTGTTTTGAACAGGGGGCACGCGCTGTGGATTATCATTTTGAGTAAGAGTTCTCTCATGTCCAAGGGGCCGCGACCTGTTGTCAGGGGGCACGCGCTGTGGATCATGACTCTGAGGAAGGGCTCGCTCATGTTCAAGGGGCCGCGACCTGTTATCAGGGGGCACGCGCTGTGAATCATGGGGCCTCGATTCCATATATTTGTCTTTCTTCTGAAGCTCGAGGAGCACCATTCTCAAATCATCGTCATCAAGCCTTATTCCAAGGCGTTCTTTCAAGCTGGCAAAATCTCTCCTTTCTTTAGCGATTTGCTCTTCATCCCTTTGAATCTCATGAGGAGTGCGCCCTGAACGGTGAGGATGAGGGCGCGCCCTCTCTTGAGGATTCACCAACCTGCGCTCAGAATTATTTTCACTAGGATATTCAATAATAGGATCAGAATAATCTAACCTTCGAGGAGTGACTAGCTGAAATCTCTTTTCATGACTTTCCTCCCCCCTTCGAGAATCTTCCACGATCTGAGGGGATTTCCCTGATCGGCGATGATTTCGTGGGATACTCCGAGATTTTCTCTTCGATTCTTGCTCTTCCTCCACCGAACCCAATCCCGCCCCGAAACTATTTATGGCATCTTGCATAATATACAGCTGTTCCATTAATGCCGAATTACTGATGAGGACGGGCGGCTGTCCGCCGATGGCGGCCGGAGTTCCTTGATGTCGCGGAGGAGCAGCTATATTTTCCGGGACGTAAGCTTCATGACGCGCTCGGTTACCTCCCAAGCTATCTTCAGAATCGTAACCATCTTCTTCTTGAGAACCTCTGCCATGATTGTGAGACATCTTTTCCTCCTAAGATGTAGATCTTGATTGGCTCCCCTCCTTCTAGCGCCAATTTGTTGACGGAGGAATTTGGGAACAACAAAATTCGAGGTGTGTCGCCGGAAACAAGATCTGATGCGGCGGTTCTTTGCCGGAGAAAACGGTGGTGTGTGGTTGTTGAGCGTAATTGGTGGCTGAGATTGATAGGGTTAGTGGCGGCTATTCAGAGCTCTCGACTCCCAACCCCTCAATCGGCCTACGTACCCCGGTATTTATAGGGGATCAAGCCATACGTAGTTCTTGGAGAACAAGAAACCCAAATGGGCTTGGATAACAGACCAGCTTCCGGAATGTTCTACTATGAGGCCTAACCACAAAGGCCCAAGGCTCATCCAAGATTTCAAGACTTCACAGATAAGGAAACTTCCCCCGTCGAGGACTAGTCCTATCCGTTACCAGCTATTTCTTGATTTCAAGGATGCAGGTGTAGCCGTGGTTTACCCCAAGTGCAGAACGCATCCCTGTCCCCCGAATGAGAAGCACCCACCAGATAGCAGGACAGGTGATCCAGAGCTTTTGGGTGCAAAGTGCAGGATTACTCCAAAGTTCCCCAATGAGAACGCGCCCATTGGCTACAGGAACAGAGCTCCCAAAGCACATACCAGAAAGTCCCCATCTTTCCACCTTAGGGCGCGCCCTTAGTGTTTAAGAAGGGTCCTTATATCCAGGCAAACCCCTGGAGGCCTTCTGCGACGGACATCCCCCTCCTGAGATACGACAGGAGGGAATTCTTCAACTTCTGGAATTCCAGCTGGAGTGGAATCCACTCTTGAGTGAAATTCATACTTGAGTGGAATCCTAGGAGAGATTTCTTCGATGTCTTCTCACAAAATCAACTTGAATAGATTTTTCACCATGTTTCTATACTTAGGGCGCGCCCTCTTTGTAGAGAAAGAGAGGGCGCGGCCTGATTTCTCCATTTCCTATAAAATCCTTAATTAATCCTAGAATCCCCCAAATTGAACCCGTAATTTGACCCGAATCCATCTTGAAAAACCCGAACCGAATTTTGGCTATAACACTATGTAAGAAATGCACTTTAAATGGACGTTATGTACTGCGTCCCCTGAATTTTTTTTCCCTCTTGTGCAGGAGCTATTACAAATGCACTAGTGGTGGATGCCCGGTGAGGAAGCATGTGGAAAGAACATCTCACAATCATAAATCTGTTATCACAACGTATGAGGGGAAACACACCAAAAATAGTAGCCAGTCAAATTCGGTCACTTCTAGTTTACCTCCGGATCATGTATCTCAATCGCAGCCTACAGTATCATTATCTAGAACAGCTAATGCCCCAAAGCCTATAGTATGATTGTTTAGCTTTCGAATGTGGTCTATATCAAAATTAAACTGTTAGTTTATTTTCCTTACGTGTTGAGGTGCCGCATGTCTGGGCGGGTAATTTTTCTTAATTGTTTAGTTGCCGCATGTCTGGGCGGATACTTTTCTTAAGTGTTTAGTTGCTGCATGTCTGGGCGGGTACTTTTCCAAATTATTTACTTTTATGTTGCTTCAAGTTAAAGCAGCTTTATTTTTGGAATGATTTAGGAGGTAAAAACTGGAATTGAAAAACAGGGGGATAGTCCTATTTACGAATACTTCATGCCGAAATTTTCTGAAAATCCCCTTGTAAATCTGTTTAATTTGTTGATTTCAGCAATTTAAAAGTATGCTAAGATTTCTAATGGCTTGGGTATGTGCATTAGTGATTTTTTCGAGGGCTAATTGTTGATTTGAAGATTGAGTTGTGTTGTGAAGTATTTGACTGGAAAGTGTTCAAGTGTTAAATGACTATAGTTGTTAAGTGTTTATATGACTTAGCTGCATATACTAAAAGTTGTTATATATATGTAATTGGATATGTCTATGTGTATACGTGTAAGCGTTATAGGACGCGCATGGGTAGATTAGAGCACAACCATTTTGCTTGGGTTGTACTGAAATAGTATTTGACCATGTAAAGGTACAAGTAGGAGACCTCGCCAAGAGCAGTGCACGGGTAAACAACAATTCGAACAAAAAGGGTAATCATCGAAGCCGATAAGTGTATAACGTGAAGATTGACAAATTATGAAGGAAAGATGGAAGTAGGGCTGAGTAAGAGGCCAGCGTGTAAAGAAGTAAATACTGACGTGAGTTGGAGTCAAGGATCCATGGTAGGATCGAGAACTTCGTATAACGAGGGAAGTGTTGTTGCTCCTCAATTATTGTTCAAGTGATGACAATCTATTCCTGTTAGTGTACAATGATCCGGTCAAGTTATATTTAGAAAATGTTGCACTTCTTCAAGTGGCATGCAAATGTCTATTTTCTCCACCTATGGTTCAAATTTAAATTCTCAAATGATTTTACAAAGGACTTTCTTTCAAAAATATTTTAATCATGGCATGTTATTGGTCTCCTCAGTGGAAGGCCATTTCTTCTATTTTCTTCAAAAAATGTTTAAAAAATATTCCAAATAAAGAAAAATCTAATAGTTTAACTCTTATGAAAAACCTGCTGGCTTAATTCCTGACTTTTAACATATTTTCATCAATGTGTTTTCTTCAACTGAACTGCAATTACTTATCCTGAAATTATTTTTTCATATAATCGTTTAAACTGCCTATGTTGAATCAAACATTACTATGTGTTGAAAAATTTTATTAAATGCGTAGTGCTTGATTAAGTCCCTGCTTCAAAATGGGATTTTAATTTTTGGCAATCTTGTTGCGATTTATATCTTGTACTGTTGCCCAGTCGATTTCCTCTTTATTCAAGAAATGATGATATGTCCCCAATTGTTCATGTCTATCTTGTCAATACTTATTCAAATTATTGTTCTTTATACTCTCCTCCCCAATTATTATCGAACTCATCGGTATTTATTGAATATCTTGATTATTTGGTTATCTCCCTGTAATGTATCGAATTTGTCGATACTAGGAGATATAGATACTTCCTCATTGACTATTAATCATAAGTCGATATCCTAGAACGTGAGTTTTCAAGTTATTGGTTGGCAAAGGTTGCCGATTGTCCCGACACCTAGTGCGATTAATATAGAATTGGATTGTTTTTAAAATGTGGACCGTAAGGGGTCGGACCAGATTCGTGGTCAGAAGTTAATAAGGCCAATGTGTGCCGTGGATCCATTAAAGGACATTGCTGTGTGCGTTTGTCCGGGGTTAGTGCGTGACTGATCAGCAGCCTAACCTTATTGTTTTTTTTAAAAATAAATAAAAAAATCCAATTCTAATCTATGCATTAAGATTGAGTTGTTTTGATACCGATTCCATTGGAACTTATTTCGATTAGATCCTGCTATCAGAATTTATATCAGTTCTTATTGTTGACGCACCTCATTCTAGTGATGAAATGTTGGTTCCTTGTGGTAACAAAGATATTTGGCTTAGTTGGTTCTATTCGAAGCTTCTGATAATTCTTCTTGTTTTTCAGAAATTATAACTGTTATTGATATTGTTATCACTAAATGCACTTGCTGAGCATTGTTTGCTCACTCTTGCTTGTAATTTTGATAGTTTGTTTCATACCATAACCTGTATGCGATCTTGGTTAAGGGGTTTTATTGTTAGATTATGATTTTCATATCCAGGGTTGTATTATATTGTTTGTGGTTAGTGGCCCCAGATCTGTACCCCGCATTATGGGATGCTACAATTCTTACTAAAAACGAATCAAAAACATGACATACTTGAGGCCAAGTTAATCAATTTAAGCCGATCTGAAGCGTTCCAAGTGGATATAAAATCCACTTATCAACTGTCATAGAGAACAATCAAGGTTTATAACCACGATAGTAAGCTTAGTATCCCATCCAATACAACAAAATTTATGACAACTAACTTCTTGTGAATTCAATTTAAAAACATAGAACCTAAAATTACTGCATATTCTCTATCATATACAGGTGTTTTGTACATGTAGTTTACACATTATGAGTCATACTATAAACAACCAACCACTAAGAATATGAATAACACCTGAATATCTCAAGTCAATGGTAAAAAAAGTTCACCAAGCTGCATCTATAGTTTTGCAAAGGTATAATCAAAACGTAGGTACTCCAACATCATCATCAAAATCAAGAAAAAAAGAAAGAACTTGATCACATCTGTTTCTGCATAGATTTGCCAGATAACATCAAGAACTCAAGATTATACATGGGAAATTTTTGGGGTTCTTCTTCTTCTTTTGTCAATCAATATTCTCCGTAGCATAGTCTAGTCCTACTTTGTATCTAACTATAACTTTAAAAAAAAGTGTGGTAACCTAATAATTTACCTGGATTGCGTCAGCGTAAATGAAGGGGGATTCCTGGACTGCGTCAGTGTGGATGAAGCGGGATTTCTTGGTAATGATGGAGGAGAGGAGTGATGGAGGAGAGCCGGTAATTGAATTGGTATAGAAAGCCAGTGATTGAATTGGTATAAAAGCTACCAACGAATATACATGTTTTGTTGTGGGTATATGTTTTGTTTTGTTTTTTTTTTAATAAAATAGTGGAATAACCAAAAAAAGGATAACTAAAAACTGGGTTAACCAAACTACAAATTATACCCTATTTTGCTTATTATAGTATAGTATAGATTGTAAATTTTTTTAAAAAAATTGTCGTCGATGGAATTTGAACCTTAGTAAATTAATTTAATCATAAAAAATATCCAATCATTAGATCTAATTGTTCTTAGTTTTTTACTCAAAATTTAACGCTCATTATTCATTGTATACGAATTTCTATTATATTTGTTAATGATTAGACGATATGGTGTGATATTTTTAAATTAAAAGTTAAAGTGTTTTAATTTGAAAAGAAATATTATTGAGCGAAAATTACGATATTTTATATGCTTATAAAAGGTAATATCATCAATTAAAAGTAAACCTCTTTTAATTAAAAAAAGACAATCGGTTAATTATCATTAATTCTATTAATTTATTATTTATTTTAATAATTAGGATGATCGTGCCAAAAACCAAACCAACAAACTTTCAAGGCTCTTGCAATGTATTGATTTCTTTTATTATTTATAAATTTTATTTAGTATTACAATTATGTTTTTATGTAATTATTATTTTTAATATTTTTTTATTTTTAATTTAATATAACTTAATATACTCATGTTTACAGATTATACTAATATTTCCTTGCGAGAAGGAGAGCAGAAATTGTTAATTTTTTTTTTCTTGATAGGAAAAACTTGTTTTCTCGTCAAGAAGAAAGAATCTTAAAAAATATATATGTAACACATCGTCAACTGCCTTTTCAAAGGCATTTTCATCTTCCTCCATTGTTTCGTCGCCTTTGTCGTAGTATTCAAGCGTCCATCTCGAGTCCGAATACAAGATTGATTCATGGTGAAGGCCAACCGCCAAACCGCACGTAATTTTGTATCTACCATCTTCTTCCATGTTGAGTCCGAACACAAGGGTAGAGATACTTTATTTAAATTTATCAGTTTTTTATTAAATTTTTATAAGAATTATTTTATTTATTATTGTTAGGTCCAAAATAGTTTGTAGAAGGGGGGGTTGAATACAAACTATGGCGTTTAATCGAATTTGCTCTTTTCTTAAAATATTAAGTCAAGAACAAATTGTTGCGGAATAAACGAAGCCAATATTTCAAGTTAAATATAAAATTATATAAAACTTGATGGGGTGCGTCTAAATACACGGGTACAAATTACAAGGTTTGATGACCAAAATAATTATTATAAATTCTATAGAAAATTCGACATGAACTTTTCTATATTTGTAATAAAAAGATCAAATGCTAAAAAGCTATTCGAGAGATAAGTTCTAGTAGTAAAAACTCGCTAGATAGTTCCAATAATACAAGTAAACTATTTCTATCGGTTTAGATTTAATAATAGAGCTCAGAAATAATTTACAGGAATTAATTTGAAGAACAAAAACTATTTCTCTTGGTCTCTTTCTCTCTCGGCTCAGTCTGTGTGTTGAGAGAAAAGTGAAGATATTATGTTGTATATTGTTTTCTGATCTGGCCGCCAAAGATCTTTTGTAGTAGAAAAGAATCACAAAGTCTTCTGCCTCTTTTTAGTAGAAAAAGCCTTGAACTACCTTTGCAAATGACTTGGTACTACCTTTCTGAAAAGGCTACTACCTTCGGTTTGTACTAGTACAACCTTCGGTACTACCTTTCTGAAAAGGCTACTACCTTTGTTTTTGGTCGGTACTACCTTCTGGATTACACTAGTACTACCTTCAATAAAAAGGCAACTATATTCTGTTGAGCCTCTACTACTTTCGGTACTACCTTTCTGAAAAGGTAGTACCAGTACAGTTTTCAACTTTAATCAATTAAATGATTTTCTGATAATCATTTAATTAATTTTCTTTTACATAAAATTCTGATTTAATTAATTAAGTAATTATTTTAATGAATAAATTAAATCTTGTAGAATTAATTTATTAATTAAATTAATCACATAGTATAATCAATTAAAGGAGAATTAATATGAATCCTTTAATAGCCAAATCTTTTCTAATTAAGTGAGGTTTCGTAGAAATGCCTTTTAACGCGCACAACTTATAATCTTTAATTAATAAATAATCAATTTAATTCAGAAATTATAAAAATAAATATCAAATATCATTAGATATTTCTAAATAAATAAAATATTTATTAATGTAAATAAATCCTTACGGTCTAAGCTGCGGTCTCTTGAGGGTCTAGAACCAGAATCCTTTTGCTTATCAAAATATACAACAATTCCAATTGGGATTCCAGCATTAAGAATATATCACTTAGCATTTCTTTGTGATAATTCGTTTTCCTCGTAGCCAGTCCACATAATAGTAAAATCCTTGTGGTTAATTAATTTAGCACTTCTATTACTTGCACAATGATTTTCCTTATACCAGTCTTAATAGCTTGAACCACTGAAGTTAATGATGAACAACCACTATTAAATGTTGACACTCGATGCACGGTCTGGTTCATGAGTGACTAACCGCAACGACTGTTCTTCATATATCGACTTTAAAACTGTGGTTCATGTCTTCCTTTTCTTCACTCTTTATTCAAGCCTTTATAACCTGTATTCTGTCACTATAGTAACCTCTTGTCGCTATAAATAGAACCCACTGTCTTGATTACTCCACTGATGCTTGATCAACTGAATGAACTTCTTCAAGTGTAGTATACCTCAAAACGGTCGATTGACTTCGTCTTCTTTCTCTTGACAGTTATAGTAACATCCCGAATTTTTGAGATATTATTTCTAAATACAAAACTTAAATAAATGAAATTCTTTATTCAAATAAACCAAAAAGTCAAAGCAGCGGTCTAATTCGATAATTCAAAATCATTAAATTGGAGACGCAGCTCCATAAATACAATATTCAATAATCACTATCTAATAAAGTACTGACAATTTATTCAAATAATACGATAAAACTTTTCCAATAATTGAATCTAAAATAACTAGCACGAAGGTCCACAAGTTCACATCTTATTCTCAATAAGCTTCCAAAAATCAAACCTGAAATATTAGAAAAGGGGAGAGCTACACAGCTCAGCAAGTACAAATTGACTAACAGATGTTCTTAAAATCGATGGTTGTTTTAATAAAATAATTTTTAAAATCAAATATAAGTTTGCAAAATTTTTGCGAAAATAAATCCAACCCAAAGTTTATATTTCCAAAAATCCAGAATTTAAAACAGAAGCAGAATCAGAAACAAAATGAAATATCAAAAATACCACAGTCTTGCTCTACGGCCACACTTTTCCAGTGACCGGCATCTTATTCTTATTCTTATTATTTTGTCACACTTTGCCAGTGACCGGCATCTTATTCTTATTCTTTTGTCACACTTTGCCAGTGACCGGCATCTAAAGTTCAATAATTACGCGCCCTTAATAGGTATCTAAAGTTGCACACTTGTGCGCCCACTAAGGGTATCTAAGGCTAGTTCCGGAACTATAGCGTAAATTACGAACGGGTTCGAAACGTAGAGACTCGGTTCTAAAATCAAATACTTATATCTTATAAAGTTCGAAACAGAATTTCTTATATCTTATACAAAAATCAAAAGTTGCAGAATCAAAATGTACTTTTCGAAAATTAAAAGTAAGTCAAAAATTACTTACCTCAAAAGTGACACAAGATACTGAAATAATTGCACGAACAAATCTTAAAATTTAATTAAATGAACGGAGAACAATTAATCATTTATACAGTACATGCTTTTACACATATACAACAACTAAACTCATAACGTAAATATCTTATGAGAGTCGAGTAAAACCTAGCCACGGCCCCCCGATTGCCCCCTCCCCCCTCCCCCCTCCCCCTCCCCCCCCCCGCCGCCCCTGCCCTTCATACTTCCATCTTCGTCCTCTTTTCCTCTCCTTTTCAATTATCACAGTTTGTTAATTCAATAAAGCTCCGAAAATTCCATCGAATTTTCTCAGATCTATTCCGATCTTGAGCTAGTTTGTGCAATTAAAACTCATCTTTATTGGGTTTTCGTCTCGCCTCTTGGCGTGTGTATCGCTTTATGTGCGATTATTATCGGTTAAGTTATTATCGTTTATGTTTCTGTTTTTGTTGGTGCCGTTATTGACTCCACTAAAATTGGTTTATTTGGCATTTTGGGAGATCTTGAATGCTTGCATCGATGCTACTTGCGGCATGTCTATAGCTGATTTTTTGCATGTAGATAGCTGGGGTATCGGCAGGTCTATAGCTGTTTTACGGTAGGTAGATAGCTGGAGTATTCTTGAGATGGTAGTGGAATTCACAAGAGCTCACCTTTCACAATTAAAGTTTGTTCCGGTTACGGGGGTTTATGCTTCCCCAACTTCAGTTGAAGGTTTGGAACATTGGACTTCAGTACGCATTTATGTGAGGGTCAATTGTGCTACTACGGATTTCAGGGCTGATGCTGGTAGGATTGATCAGGATACCATTGTAACCTTTTTTAGTTCGAAAAATTTTAATATTCTATCTGTTAAGCGATCTGAAAATAGAACGGCTATTTGTTTAGTTCGGTTATCTGTTTACTACTCAGGTTGTAATGTCAGTACGGAGGTTTGTCCCGACGGATGCCTTTGTTTTAATGAATCCATTCTTTTTGTCAAAAAAAAAAACTCATAACGTAAATCATGTCTAGACTAAACATTTAATTCATGTACAGTATGGACAGAAACATTGACCTTAAAATTTAAGATAACAAAGAGGACCAGAAACTTTATACAACTCAAATTATATAGAAGAAAATCTTATGGCTTTAAGGTCCAGCATGGCACATACATACTTTTCCAGCTAACATGTTAAATTGTAAGAAGGTACCTAAACTTGACATGCTTGTGCAAATAAACAAGTAACAAGTTGACCACATAATTATTTAAAATAGAAAACATGTTGATTCTATACTAGCACAATAGCATGCATTCATGAATTTAACTACCTTGTCCACTTAACATAACATGTATATAAAATAAAATAATAAACCTTAAACAGAACAATCAAAATCTCATCTCCTGTTGACATGCATTTACAACTTTTATTAGCCACATTTATAACATATTAAACCCTCTGCTCCTGCGACTAACAGTAACAACAAATCAATTTAGAATAAAATAACGTCATATATAAAGCCAAAAATTAATATCTTATCACATGATAATTTTGTAAATAAATAATTTTTTTTTGAAAAAGAATCGAACCAATAGAATTAACAATTAATCAAAATCGGCTTCAATTTGATAGCACATATATTCTAGCATCTCAATAAATATTAATAAAGACCCTTGTATTAACCAATCATGAATATATAACAAGACATCATACATGTTAATTAGCCGTATGAGGTAAACCACATTCTTGCCAAACGAATGTGACAACAATAATAATTTATTAATCAAGACAAGCTCATAAATATAACAAGTAAATTAAACTCTCCTGACAGTGTACGCGCGGACCAAAATCAAGCATATATACGTAATATTCAAGTCACACATATTAAATATCTTTCTAGTGTAACCTTCAGTCAGCATGGCTGCCTTTTTAAACAATTAAATTAATACACACAGGTACATGTATAAGGATACTTGAAATCATAATTAATTCGCACGCATGAATTACTGGTTACTAGCTTAGCACACAAATATGAGATAAACACCTAACATCAAAATCACTTAATTATCAAAATAAAGGCAAGGCAAAGCATCGTACATGTCGATGGTGTGAATTCTGTACGAGTCTCAAACAATTCTTAGGGGTTTCTTATATAAGTACAAAAACCCTAAATTAATTAAGGTAATCCTAAAATTTCATACAATCTCTCCAAGTAATACGTAAATTAAAATATTCTAATTCACACAAATTTCTTAAATTAAATTATTCTTATTTTATAATATCTTTTCATACTTCTTTCCTTTAATAATAAATATCATCCTTATTCAAAATATCTTGCACAGAAAGAATTCTAAATAATACTGATAAGTGGATTTTATATCCACTTATTATGCGCTAAATGGACCTAAATTGGTGGTTTAGCCTTAAGTATGTTGTGTCTTTTAATTAGTTTTATGTTGTTTCAAGTCTTTGTAGTGCAGAACTCACAGCTTCAGGTATCCTGGCGATAAAAGGTTAAAAGACGGTGGATTTCTGGCTCAGATGGACTGGCTACGAGGAAAAGGAATTATCATAAAGATGTTCTGAGTGATATATTCTTAAAGCAGGAATCCCGGTTGGAATTGTTATATTTTTTTCTAAGCAAAAGGAGTCCGGTTTTAGAGCCTCAAGAGACCGTAACTTGCATCTGGACGAGCAATGAAGAAATAAGAATTATCACAAAAATATGGAAAGTGATATTTTCTTAAAGCTGGAATCCCGGTTGGAATTGTTATATTTTTTGTTAAGCAAAAGGAGTCCGGTTCCAGACGACCAGAGACAGCAGCTTAGACAATAAGAATTTATTTATATTATTAAATAATTTTATTAATTTAGAAAATTATATTTATAAATATCTAATAATATTAGATATTTATTTTTATAATTTCTGGATTAAAATAATTATTTATTAATCAAAGATTATAAGCTGTGCGGGTTAAAAAGCATTTCTACGGAGCTGCGTTTCAACCACCGCGTGGAGAAGAGTTGAAATTTGCTGGAAGCGTGTGAAGTTTGTCAGAGAGTGGTTAGAAATTAGGCAAGCTAGACTTTCTACATCTGACTTTGAAAAAATTGTATTAGGTGTGCTTAATTGTTCTATAAATAAGAGTGAATGTGCTTAGTTTTAAAACAACCGGAGAACTGAATGTTCAGTATTTTTTTATCTCCATCTTTCATCACTTTCTCTTGAAATTTCAGTTTCATTTTATACATTTTAAATTTCTGCAAACAGGTTATTTTTATACAATTTAAATTTCTGTAATGTTATTATATTTTAAACACTTTGAATTTCTGTAATTTAATTTTATTTTATACACTTAAAAATTTCTGAAAAATTATTATAAGAATTAATTTAAGATTTTAAGAGGACTATCAGGAGGGCTCCCTATTTTATTCAGTGATTATTTTACTCGAAAATCACATGAAATGCTGTTGAATTAAGCAATTTGAGGTAATCAAATTTCATTCAAAGCAACAACATAGCTGCTGGTGAGCCACACGCGGGTAATTAGCTGTTTAATTCAAGCGCGTGCAGCACACACGCCTACCAGGAGAGTACAACAGCTGCTGGCCGACAACTTCATGAAATTACAGGTGGTTTCTTTACTTTTTGTTTTTGTTTTTGTCCGTTGCTTTTTACATTTTATATAATACTTTTAGTTTAAGTTTCATTTTGTCCATAGTGTTGTTTTAATCGGTTCTCTTGCTTTTTTTAATTGTAAAAACTGAATTTTCGAAAGCTATTTTAATTTTAATTATTTTTATTTTTAATTTTTCGTAATTTCTTAATTAATTTATAAAATATTTCTACCATGATTTTATTTAATTCCATAAAGGTGCCTAGTTTAATTATGAAATAAACACTTTCATGGGGTTCTAATGTAATGAATTGTTAATGCTCATGTTAATTTGATAGATAATTTGTGTTTACAATTTCTATATAAGATTGCCTTGCATGGTTGATTTAATTAAATATAGGTGAATAGCTAACATCTATTGTGCCAAATTTCTAATGATTGCGAAAGTGGATTTAGAAATTTAGGGCTTGCCATGCTAGCATAGGTATGTCGGCTTCTCTGCATTTTGGAGTATAGATTCGAACGAACATTATTCCCCTATGTAGTTAGTTGCGGAACTTGTGATTAAATCGATTGTATCACCCATTCACATAGACATATAGTGTTTTGGATATAATTGATGCCCTTATAACTTCTATCTCTTTTGTGGATGTTTATTTGGAATGGTGTGAGTTAATTGAAAGATGGCTCATATTAGTGTCGTGTTCCCGCTAGCATTCTTAACAATTGTAACACATTAATTCTTAATAATTAATAGAGCTAAAACATTCATGAAATTAGGACCCCATGCCTCTCTCATATTATTTTAAACAAATTAGCCGTTACGTCATTAGTTAATTGTTATCTGCAAATACACCATTTTTAGTTCGTTCATGCTTCTATAATTAACCAACATTGTTGAATAGACATATTTATTAAATAACCGAGTCTTCGTGGGAACGATCCTTATTTCCCTGTATTGCTTTTTGACTGCGTATACTTGCGTAGAGGAAATAGCGAACAAGTTTTTGGCGCCGCTGCCGGGGACTCGGTATTATTTTTGTTTATGTGTTTTACTACAAGAGAAGTTAATTTGTTTGACTTGAACATTTTATCTTATATTTTGTGAAGTGATTATTTGTGTCCAGATAATTGGATTTTTATGCTAACACGTTCTAAAGCATTAAAAGCCAAACAAGTACTTGAACTAGCAAAGACTCACAAGATGAACGGAGAAGGCGAAGTAGTTGCACCTACAGCAGCAAGGGCTTTAATGGACTACTCGCAACCAAAGATCGATGATATTCAGTCAAGTATCATTCGTCCAGCAATTGCAGCTCCTACATTCGAAATTAAATCCAGCACTATTCAGATGGTGCAGAATCAAGTACAGTACGGAGGAACTGCAACGGAAGATCCTAACTTACACATCAGGAACTTCATAGAAATATGCGACACATTCAGATTCAACAATGTGTCAGATGATGCTGTGAAGTTGAGACTCTTCCAGTTTTCCTTAAGAGACAAGGCTAAGGGTTGGTTACACTCTCTGCCACCGGGATCTATCACCACTTGGGCTGATCTAGCTCAAAAGTTTCTTAGCAAATTCTTCCCCATGGCAAAGACTGCAGCTATAAGGAATGCTATCACGCAATTTTCTCAACAGTCTGGTGAATCCTTATGTGAAGCGTGGGAAAGATACAAGGAGATGCTTCGGCAATGCCCACATCATGGCATGCCAAATTGGATGATCATAAATTGTTTCTATAATGGGCTAGGAATGCAATCAAGGCCAATGGTAGATGCAGCTTCAGGGGGAGCATTATGGGCTAAAAGTTACGAGGAGGCCTACGATCTGATCGAGATGATGGCAGCTAATGAATATCAAAACCCAACTCAGAGAATGCCACAACAGAAGGTAGCAGGTATTTTTAATGTTGACAAAGCCACTTCCTTAGCAGCTCAGCTAGAGGCTTTGAACTTGAAGGTAGACTCTTTGACAGCGCAAGGATTTCGTCAAGTTGCTAGTGTGTGTGAGTTGTGTGCGGGCGCACATGAATCAAACCAATGTGCCATCTCAAACGAGTCGGTTCAGTTCGTAAGCAATTTCCAGAGACAGCAACAGCCAGCTCCAAATTCCTACCATCCGAACAACCGAAATCATCCAAATTTCAGTTGGAGCAATAATCAAGGAGGAGCACAACAATCACATCAGCCCTACCAACAATCTAATCATCAGCCATTTGGAACTAAGCAGTATAATCCATCTGGATTCCAGCAGCAACAGGGGCAACATTTTCAACAACCATATGCTCCTAGACAATTTCAGCCCCCAGGATTTCAACAACAACAATTCTATGGAAATTCTGGACAATCTTCGAATGAAAAGACTGAATTAGAGGAGTTGAGGTTGGGCCAAAAAAGCCAAGCGGCTTCCATTAAAAATCTGGAAACTCAATTGAGTCAACTCGCTAGTTTCATGATGAACCGACCACAAGGAACACTCCCCAGTGACACTGAACTTAATCCTGGGAGAAAGGATAATCACGAGCACATCAAAGCAATTACCCTCAGATCAGGGAGAATCACGGAGGATGCTGAGCTAAAAGATACAGAAAAAATTCTGCCAGACAAAGGAACAGAAAAAGCAGATTTGGGAGACACAAAGGACATGGGCAATATATCAGAATCAAAGGAGGAGAGTAAAGAAAATATGCCAACTCCTAAACAAGCTGTCCTCGAGCAAAAAGAAGTAAAAGAGCAAGTCTACCCACCTCCACCATTTCCTCGACGAGTGCAAAAACAGAAATTAGACAAGCAGTTTGGCAAATTTCTTGAAGTCTTTAAAAAATTACATATCAACATTCCATTTGCCGAAGCTCTCGAACAAATGCCAAGCTATGCCAAATTCATGAAAGGCATTCTCTCGAGGAAATTAAACCTTGAAGACTTAGAGACCGTTGCTTTGACGGAAGAATGTAGTGCGGTATTGCAGCAAAAGTTGCCGCCTAAGCTGAAAGATCCAGGGAGTTTTACAATACCATGCACCATTGGGAGATTGTCTTTCGACAAATGTTTATGTGATCTGGGAGCAAGTATCAATCTTATGCCATACTCAGTTTTCTTGCAGCTTGGTCTTCCTGAACCAAAACCGACAAGTATGTCCCTTCAGTTGGCTGATCGATCTATCACCTATCCTAGGGGAGTTGTTGAAGATGTGTTGGTGAAAGTAGACAAACTCATCTTTCCTGCTGATTTTGTCATTCTTGATTTCGAAGAGGACAAGAAGATTCCTATCATTCTTGGTAGGCCATTTTTAGCAACAGGACAAACGTTGATTGATGTCCAAAAGGGGGAACTGACGATGAAGGTGCACGATCAAATTGTCACCTTCAATGTTTTCACAGCTATGAAATTTCCAACAGAAGAAGAGCAGTGTCTGAAGATAGACTTGATTGAGTCTACGGTGCAAGAAAAGTTAGGGCACACGCTCATGAATGATACTTTGGAAAAGGCCCTCAGTGGGGAGTATTCATTAGATGAAGATGACATTGATGAACAATTGCAATATCTGGATACTTTGCCGTGGCAAAGAAAATTTGAAAGACCAGTTGAATCGTTGGGACTGCCAGAATTAAAAGGACCACATCAGCAATTAAAGCCGTCTATCGAAGAAGCTCCAACTCTAGAGCTCAAGCCACTACCGGATCACTTACGGTATGCTTCCCTTGGTGAAAAATCCACTTTACCTGTGATTATTGCCGCTAACCTTTCAGACTCCGAGGAAGACAAGCTCTTGAGAGTTCTTCGAGAATTCAAATCAGCCATTGGTTGGTCTGTTGCGGATCTAAAAGGAATCAGTCCCGCATATTGTCAACATAAAATTCCATTGGAAGAAGGGAGTAAACCAACAGTAGAACACCAAAGGCGGTTAAATCCTATCATGAAAGAAGTGGTAAAGAAAGAAATTCTCAAGTGGCTAGATGCTGGTATCATCTATCCCATTTCAGACAGTTCATGGGTGAGTCCAGTGCAATGTGTGCCTAAGAAAGGAGGCATGACAGTAGTTGCCAATGAAAAGAACGAGCTCATTCTGACTCGTACAGTTACAGGGTGGAGAATTTGCATGGACTACAGAAAGCTGAACAAAGCTACAAGGAAGGATCACTTTCCCCTTCCATTCATTGATCAAATGCTAGACAGGTTGGCTGGGCATGAATTCTATTGCTTGCTGGATGGTTATTCAGGATATAATCAGATTGGTATTACTCCAGAAGATCAGGAGAAGACCACTTTCACATGTCCTTTTGGCACTTTTGCGTTCCGACGCGTTCCTTTCGGACTCTGTGGTGCACCTGCTACTTTTCAGAGGTGTATGATGGCAATTTTTTCGGATATGATTGGAATCAATGTGGAAGTGTTCATGGATGATTTCTCAGTCTTCGGGAAATCATTTGATGAATGCCTCAAAAATCTAGGCATGGTGCTGAAACGATGTGTTGAGACTAATCTAGTACTCAACTGGGAAAAATGTCACTTCATGGTAAAGGAAGGCGTCATTCTTGGGCACAAGGTATCTGGTAAGGGGCTGGAAGTGGATAAGGCTAAGTTGGAGACGATTGGAAATCTCCCTCCACCAATTTCAGTTAAAGGAATTCGTAGTTTTCTTGGTCATGCGGGTTTTTATCGGCGATTCATCCAAGATTTTTCGAAAATATCTAAACCTTTGTGCAGTCTGTTGGAAAAGGATATTCCTTTTAAATTTGGTGAAGAGTGTTTGGAGGCATTCAAGCTTTTAAAGAAGAAATTGACAACTGCGCCCATTATCACTGCACCTGATTGGAGTGAACCTTTTGAATTAATGTGTGATGCAAGTGATTATGCAGTAGGAGCTGTTCTTGGTCAACGGAAGAATAAGGTGTTTCACGTGATTTACTATGCTAGCAGAACTCTCAATGATGCACAGCTGAATTACACTACTACAGAAAAGGAACTCTTAGCTATTGTATATAGCTTCGAGAAATTCAGATCGTATTTGCTCGGAACTAAGGTAGTGGTGTTTACAGATCATGCAGCCATTCGATACCTAATGTCGAAGAAAGATGCTAAGCCACGGTTGATTCGTTGGATTCTGTTGCTTCAAGAATTCGACTTGGAAATCAAGGATAGAAAGGGTACTGAGAACCAGGTGGCTGATCACTTGTCTCGGTTAGAGGAACACAGTAACTCAGCGGATAAAACTCTCATCAACGAATTTTTTCCTGACGAGCAACTTTTTGGGGTGCAAAATGAAGAACCATGGTTTGCAGACATTGTGAACTATCTTGTAAGCAATATCATCCCCTCGGAATTTTCTTATGCTCAAAGAAAGAAGTTTCTTCATGATGTAAAATGGTACCGATGGGATGAACCCTTCTTGTTCAGACAGGGAGCTGATCAGGTGATTCGGAGGTGCATTCCGTTTAGTGAGGTTGAAGGTATTTTGCATGACTACCATTCTACCACTTACGGAGGTCATTATGCTGGAGAGAAGACAGCCACTCGAGTACTTCAGGCTGGGTTTTATTGGCCAACACTGTTTAAAGATGCGCATCAGTTTGTGTTGAGATGCGATAGATGTCAAAGAATTGGTAATATCTCTAGGAGGAATGAGATGCCTCTGAATATGCTGTTGGAAGTGGAGATTTTCGATGTGTGGGGGATCGATTTCATGGGTCCTTTTGTTTCTTCATGCAGCAATCAGTACATCTTGCTAGCGGTGGACTATGTTTCTAAATGGGTCGAGGTGAAGGCTTTACCGACCAATGACGCTAAAGTGGTGCTGAATTTTCTAAATAAGCAAGTTTTCACACGTTTCGGAACTCCAAGGGTAATTATCAGTGACGAAGGATCACACTTCTGCAACCGCAAGTTCACAGCATTGATGGCAAGGTACAACATAAATCATCGAATTGCTACGGCCTATCACCCTCAAACGAATGGCCAAGCAGAGGTTTCCAACAGAGAGATAAAACGGATCCTAGAGAAGGTCGTGAATCCTTCAAGGAAGGACTGGTCACTAAAACTTGATGAAGCTGTTTGGGCATATAGAACAGCTTACAAAACACCTTTGGGCACGTCACCTTTTCAGCTAGTATATGGCAAGGCTTGTCATCTGCCTGCCGAACTAGAACACAAAGCTTATTGGGCGCTGAAGAAGTTGAACTTTGACTTAACAGCAGCGGGTGAGAAAAGAATGCTTCAGATTAATGAACTGGATGAGTTTCGGCTACAGGCTTATGAAAATCACAAATTATACAAGGAGAAGGTCAAGAGATGGCATGACAGACGTTTGGTGCAAAAATCTTTTGTACCAGGACAGCTAGTGTTGCTTTTCAACTCTCGTCTCAGACTTTTTCCAGGGAAACTTAAGTCAAGGTGGTCAGGACCATTCACGGTTAAAATGGTGTTTCCACATGGTGCAGTGGAAATTTTTGATAAAACACCGGAACCGGCTTTCAAAGTAAATGGACAGAGGTTGAAGCCATATTTTGGTGAACAGGTGAATCGCGAGGCGGAAACCGCGGTTCTTAGAACTACCAATTGAAGTGCGAAGGTGGTCAAGTCTAGCTAAAGACGTTAAAGAAAGGCGCTTCGTGGGAGGCAACCCATGTGTTTCGGTGTTTTCAGGTATGTTCTCTACTATCCCTTGTATTTACTTCCATTCAATGCGGACATTGAATATTATAAGTTTGGGGGTGGTTTGGGAGATAAGTAGTATGTAAAAGTGATAGTAGTTTTTGTGAGTCATTGTGTTCATGTAGGATATCATGTTTGGCAATTTAGTAGTAATTCATGCATATTTGTTCGTATTATCTATGTTGTTTCATTTAGGACATTCTGTTATTGTTTGTTTGTTTTACCATGTGAGTCATATTAGTTGCTTCATGATCCTTTAGGACGAGCTGATTCTGATTGATAGGTGGATGTTGATTTGGGTGTGATAATGATGAGTAGAGGGCTGATTTATAGTTCCTATGAAATTGACTTGCATGTTTCAGAAACACAACTTTTACACAGTCTCATTGGGTGCTTTTTGGGCTAGGTTAGGGTCATGCCTGTTGGATGTTTTGAGATTTAATCATTTGTTTATTCTTAGAATTTTCGTTATTCCCTTGATAGCGTAGGAACACTAAAATCTAAGTTTGGGGGAAAACAGGGATTTCATGCTAAGTGGTAATAATTGTCAATAAAGGCTAGGCGTGAAATGGCTAGTAGCCGGCTCATATTTATATGAGTAGTCTAGGGTTGGAAATGAGAAAGGCTCATTCCAGATAAAAAAAGAAAAAAAAAAAAGAAAAAAAAAAAAGAGTCAGAAGTCCAATTAATTATATGCAAAATTAACCAGAGTGAGCTCTTTAATACTCGAGTAATTAAGTCTGAGGGGACTTATTCCTAGTAACCTAAAGCCCTTGTGGTTTGGGATTGCTGACCTAACACTCGCTACATGGGTATTATTGTATAAGCCTTTTGGGGTCTCATTCATTGCACGGTTAAATAAGCAAGGGTATTGTATATGTAGTGTCGTAGTATAGTAATAAAGCATGAGTTTATGTCTACCTTGGATAAGGGTGGAGGTGTTCCTAGGTTATGAAGTGTCTACAGTTTATTCTAGTTAGAAACCTGTGATTGTCTTGACGGAAAGCATGTATGGTTTTTGACCTAGTTTTGGGAGTATTTCTGATGAGCATTGCACACACGCACGTTTCTGTTCATGTATTTGTTAGTATACGGGGACTTAGTCGAGCTCTGCTTGGAATTGTTGCATTCTTTGGAGATATTTGCTTTTTAGTTGATTTTGGTGAGCTTGAAGGGGATCGTTGCATTTTTCATATTAGTTGCATTCATGCATTGTTAGTTGCATTTGATAAATGGATTTTGTGGGTACATTCGCTATAGGCCCTCACGAGACCTAACTCGTCCACTGGGGCTACCTAGAGGTTTAAAGGGCTTATTGCATATGCCAAATGCAATCGTGATCACCTACGAAAGTGGTACTAGTTAGTTGTATATTATTATATTGTTTATGCTTGAGGACAAGCATCAGTTTAAGTTTGGGGGTGTGATAAGTGGATTTTATATCCACTTATTATGCGCTAAATGGACCTAAATTGGTGGTTTAGCCTTAAGTATGTTGTGTCTTTTAATTAGTTTTATGTTGTTTCAAGTCTTTGTAGTGCAGAACTCACAGCTTCAGGTATCCTGGCGATAAAAGGTTAAAAGACGGTGGATTTCTGGCTCAGATGGACTGGCTACGAGGAAAAGGAATTATCATAAAGATGTTCTGAGTGATATATTCTTAAAGCAGGAATCCCGGTTGGAATTGTTATATTTTTTTCTAAGCAAAAGGAGTCCGGTTTTAGAGCCTCAAGAGACCGTAACTTGCATCTGGACGAGCAATGAAGAAATAAGAATTATCACAAAAATATGGAAAGTGATATTTTCTTAAAGCTGGAATCCCGGTTGGAATTGTTATATTTTTTGTTAAGCAAAAGGAGTCCGGTTCCAGACGACCAGAGACAGCAGCTTAGACAATAAGAATTTATTTATATTATTAAATAATTTTATTAATTTAGAAAATTATATTTATAAATATCTAATAATATTAGATATTTATTTTTATAATTTCTGGATTAAAATAATTATTTATTAATCAAAGATTATAAGCTGTGCGGGTTAAAAAGCATTTCTACGGAGCTGCGTTTCAACCACCGCGTGGAGAAGAGTTGAAATTTGCTGGAAGCGTGTGAAGTTTGTCAGAGAGTGGTTAGAAATTAGGCAAGCTAGACTTTCTACATCTGACTTTGAAAAAATTGTATTAGGTGTGCTTAATTGTTCTATAAATAAGAGTGAATGTGCTTAGTTTTAAAACAACCGGAGAACTGAATGTTCAGTATTTTTTTATCTCCATCTTTCATCACTTTCTCTTGAAATTTCAGTTTCATTTTATACATTTTAAATTTCTGCAAACAGGTTATTTTTATACAATTTAAATTTCTGTAATGTTATTATATTTTAAACACTTTGAATTTCTGTAATTTAATTTTATTTTATACACTTAAAAATTTCTGAAAAATTATTATAAGAATTAATTTAAGATTTTAAGAGGACTATCAGGAGGGCTCCCTATTTTATTCAGTGATTATTTTACTCGAAAATCACATGAAATGCTGTTGAATTAAGCAATTTGAGGTAATCAAATTTCATTCAAAGCAACAACATAGCTGCT
Source organism: Saposhnikovia divaricata (assembly GCA_036435485.1). Classification (NCBI taxonomy): domain Eukaryota; kingdom Viridiplantae; phylum Streptophyta; class Magnoliopsida; order Apiales; family Apiaceae; genus Saposhnikovia; species Saposhnikovia divaricata. Next base: position 216,418,548 of record CM071599.1, read on the forward strand.
GGTGAGCCACACGCGGGTAATTAGCTGTTTAATTCAAGCGCGTGCAGCACACACGCCTACCAGGAGAGTACAACAGCTGCTGGCCGACAACTTCATGAAATTACAGGTGGTTTCTTTACTTTTTGTTTTTGTTTTTGTCCGTTGCTTTTTACATTTTATATAATACTTTTAGTTTAAGTTTCATTTTGTCCATAGTGTTGTTTTAATCGGTTCTCTTGCTTTTTTTAATTGTAAAAACTGAATTTTCGAAAGCTATTTTAATTTTAATTATTTTTATTTTTAATTTTTCGTAATTTCTTAATTAATTTATAAAATATTTCTACCATGATTTTATTTAATTCCATAAAGGTGCCTAGTTTAATTATGAAATAAACACTTTCATGGGGTTCTAATGTAATGAATTGTTAATGCTCATGTTAATTTGATAGATAATTTGTGTTTACAATTTCTATATAAGATTGCCTTGCATGGTTGATTTAATTAAATATAGGTGAATAGCTAACATCTATTGTGCCAAATTTCTAATGATTGCGAAAGTGGATTTAGAAATTTAGGGCTTGCCATGCTAGCATAGGTATGTCGGCTTCTCTGCATTTTGGAGTATAGATTCGAACGAACATTATTCCCCTATGTAGTTAGTTGCGGAACTTGTGATTAAATCGATTGTATCACCCATTCACATAGACATATAGTGTTTTGGATATAATTGATGCCCTTATAACTTCTATCTCTTTTGTGGATGTTTATTTGGAATGGTGTGAGTTAATTGAAAGATGGCTCATATTAGTGTCGTGTTCCCGCTAGCATTCTTAACAATTGTAACACATTAATTCTTAATAATTAATAGAGCTAAAACATTCATGAAATTAGGACCCCATGCCTCTCTCATATTATTTTAAACAAATTAGCCGTTACGTCATTAGTTAATTGTTATCTGCAAATACACCATTTTTAGTTCGTTCATGCTTCTATAATTAACCAACATTGTTGAATAGACATATTTATTAAATAACCGAGTCTTCGTGGGAACGATCCTTATTTCCCTGTATTGCTTTTTGACTGCGTATACTTGCGTAGAGGAAATAGCGAACAAATACTAATTAACATAATTATCTAAATAAAAAAATGACTTAAAAATCTAATATCTAATAATTAAATTAAATTAAATTTAACGGGATTTTACAGTTATGCATTTGAGATTCCTGTGACAGTACATATACTATTTACTATTACATTCTTGTTTAAGTTGAGTTGAATCCTCGATGTTTACATATAGGTGAAACATATGACTTTCAATTATAAAAAATACTTTTAAAATTGATAAAAGTACAAAAGGAAATTACGTTATTTATGCAAGTAAGTAGTTTATAATAAAAGAATTGTAATTGCATCAAAATTCCAATAATTCTAGGAGACATGAATCTAGAAGAATTATCATTAAAACAGGATTCCACTTATTAATAAGATATTAAATGATAACCCGTGCGAACTATGGGCCAGATATTAGATGATAACTCGTGCGAAGTACGGGTTAGAGAAAATTTAATTAAATTGATCATTATTTTTTATAAAAATTTACGTTATTTACAAAGAAATTGCTTATTAATAAAGGACATTTTATATATTATTTAAGTTTATTTAAGAAAATCGAGGAAAAAAATAAAATAATTATGATATATACGTAAAAATGTACATGATTATGATAAATACGTTATTTGTGACTGAATAGAGTTATAATAAAAAATTACAATTATAATAGTATTTAACAATTTTATTATTTTACTAAAAAATGATATCGAATCCTAGGAGAAATAGGAATCTTAGGGGTTGAACCAAATTTTGGTACCGAAGTACCATTAAAAATGGATTTCGTTTGTTGTAGATATGCATGTCACCCAAGATCGACATATGTATTCGTAGTCTTTTTTAATTAAATTGTAATAAAAGAATTATAATTGTAATAAGTTTTTTTAATTTATTTTTTAAAAATAACATAGAATTATAGGGGAAATAGGATTCAAGGAGTGAAACCAAAATATGGTGTGAACCAAATTTGGTACAAAGTAGTACATTAAAAAGGGATTTTGCTTATTACTAAAGGTTATAGATATAGATTTTAGTTTTTATTTCTTTAAGATTATTTTAAGAAAATCAAGAAAACATAACATACATGTTTCTCATTCTAATAGATACGTTATTGTACAATTTAGTAAGTTATAGTGAAAGAATTTATTTATAACAAAATACCAAACAATTTTTTAGAAAAAAATATGAATTTTAGGAAAAGTATGAATGTAGGATGAAACAAAAATAAGGGTGGAACCAAATTTGTTACTAAATTACCATTAAACATGAATTTATTAATAAAGGTTATAGATTCGTCAGTATTTTATAAAATGTTATATGAACAGGCTATGTATTCGTTGGTATTTTACAAAAATTTATATCAAGTAACCCTGGATTGTATTTTATATCATTGGTGCCTCTATTTATTGGTGGTTGTTTTTTATCGTAGTCATTTTCTAGTTAAAAAATTATCTCGTATTCTTTTTCTAGTAAAAAAATTATAAATAAAAGAATTATAATTATTGTAAGAATTATTTTTTTAATTCTTTTTAAAGAAACATAGTGTTCTAGGGAAAATAGAGAATTTAATTAAAAAAATTATAAATAAAATGATTATAATTAGGGTGAAAAACCAAAATGCCCACCTTTTAATTCCAGCTGCCCAAAATACCCACGAATGAAAGTGTCCGCCCTTTTTACCCACGGACCTCGCAATACACACATGCGTGGAGGGTATACGCATGTTAAAATTGCGTGGTCGGAGGCCACGCATCCGTACAATGCGCTCACATTGTAATATTGACAAATTCATTCGTGAACAGTAACACCATATATGCATGTTTGGAATGCGTGTTTGAAGACACGCATGTACAACATGCGTATTCCATCTTACTGTTCATCTCCTTCGATCTGCCGCCGGTGAGTTTTTTCGACCAAAATCTCAATCAAGTCGTTCACTCTTACAGAGAACGAGTACTCACGTTGTACATACCAAAACAATCGTAGTCCAAACCTCTACATGCCTGTACCAATTAATTTGTGTTTGTTTAGCAGGATCTGAAAATCCCAAAACCAAATATATTTTCCGATCTAGTGTTCCGGTAGGCCTGTACTTGCCCCTGCGGAGCCAAATTTCAATACACGAACGGGGGAAAGGGAAGAGCAAAGCCTCGGTTACGTTTTTTTGCCATTAGGAAGAGTGGAGGTTGCCTGAGTGTCGTGAACGAAGGAGGCGATTGAAAGAGGCGATTTGGAGCTCCGTTCAGTTGCCTGAGCTTGTTAGGTAAAAATGACGTCATCCTACGTCAGTACGCATTCTACGAATGCGTATCTCAATAGACGCATTCTAATAATGCGTATCCCACTCTGTGCGTTTCCAACATGCGCAGTCCGTGGGCAAAAGGGGCGGCCTCTCGCGCATACGGGTATTTTGGGCAGTTGAACTCCAAAAGTGATGTATTTTGGGCATTCTTTCTTATAATTATAATAGAATTTCTAATTTCATATTATTATAGGGAATGTAATTCATACTTTCGACGATTTGGAACCAGAACTTGTGAAATGTCCTCTCATCTATGTTCCCTAATGAAGACACAAATCACAATAGGTCCTCAACAGTTGCTCCTCAACCAAATAGAGTTTGAAAAGGTTGAGCAGCTTAATGCCATTGGATACAGTCTATGGGAATAGGAACAAACATGTCTCCAATGGCTAGACTCGAAGGAAGCAAACTCTGTCATTTATGTAAATTTTGGAAGCATAACAGTAGTTATGACTCCAGAACAATTGGTGGCCTGGTGGGGTTTGGATGGGGGTTTTCTAATAGCAACCACTACTTCCTATGGATAATTCGGCCTGATCTTATTGTTGGTGAATCCAAAACTACTTTGGGACTTGAATTTATGGAAACCATCAAGGACATAGGCTTCATTGCAAGCTGGTGCCCACAAGAGGAAGTCATCAACCATGTGTCAGTGGGAGTGTTTTTGACACAGGAGGGTGGAACTCGATCATCAAGAGCTTATCAGCTGGCGTGCCAATGCTCTGTTTGCCATTTTTTGGAGACCAACAAACAAACTGTAGGTTCATGTGTACCGAATGGGAGTGTGGAATGGAGATTCATAATGATGCAAACAGAGATGATGTGGAGAAGCTTGTTAGACTATTGATGGATGGATTGAAGGGTAAGAAAATGAAGAGCAAGGCCATGGAGTGGAAGAAAATGGCAGAAAAGGCTTGTGGTCTTGATGGATCATCTTCCCTTAATTTAGAAAAACTGGTTCTTCTTTTGACAAACTAGAACTTCCGAATTTAATCTGTATTCTTTCCTGGTACCCTGGATATGACTAAACAGTCTACAAGAAGTTGATTTTCACTATTGAATGAAGTAGGGCAATGGTTTACAGAATCGATAAGATTTTCACTAATTTAAATTTACAGGGCATATACAAGATGCTAGGTCACTTTATTTCCTTTTTCTGTATTCTTTTAAATTCGCACACATGTCTCCATCGTAACTCGAATCACACTTGAACCGAATTTTCGCTAATGGTTAAAGCTCAAAGGAACAGTTATCAAGTCCTCACAACTTTGCCACATTTTCTCGGAAGCACCTTAGCCATCCAGTTATTATCAGATAGCAATATTATAGTAAACATCCCTCTCTCTCGTTTCTTTATAAATTTTTTCACGTATTTTAATATATAGAGTCCCCTTCTAGAGAGAATTTGTTATCTATACTATCTTATAATAAGCAAATGGGTATAATTTGTAATTTGGTTAACCCCTTTTTTGGTTATCCCTCATTTTTGGTTATCCCTCCTTCACAACCGTTAGATCATTAACTCAAATAGATCATGACCGTTAGATATAACAATAGTAAAAGTTGTTATATACAGAGGTCCAAGGTTCGATTCCCGACAATAACATATTAATTTATATCTCATACTAAAAATTATTATATACAAAGATATAAAGTTCGAATCATCCTGATAACATATTAAAATTAATATTTAAAATATTATAATACATTATAAATAAATTATAAAAATTAAAAGCAACCCGTGCTTTGCACGGGCTATAAGCTAGTATAGAGAATAGGAGAGAACCACATATTTTTTCTGATTCTACAACATAACCAAAATTTTTTTAAATTTTTTTTTCCAAAAATGTTTTCCAAAAAAAAAAGCGTTATTGCCACGTCACTGCTGACGTGGCAGTGCCACGTGGCTGATGTGGCACTGCCACATCATCAATGACGTGGCAGATGACGTTAGCAATGACACGTCAGCAGCAAAGCCATGTCAGCATTTGGTTCTGTTACAGAATCAGAAAATTGGAATTTTTTTTATTATAGAACCAAAAAAAATGGTCTTTTTTTATGTAACCAAAAATTAAAATTTTGATTCTACTACAGAATCATAAAATTAGTAGTTCTCCCATATTCTCCATATAAGGAGGTCCACTCTAGAATAATGGCCTTAATATATATATATATATATATATATATATAGTTTCATAATTTATTTTTAAACAAAAATTTAATATAATTTATAAAATTATATTTTATTCCCAAACCTAATAGGATAAAGCTAGTACATGTTAAATATGTATGTCTACAACTTCTAATTAAATTATTAAGGGATATTCCTTTTGGTACATTCGTGGAATTGACTTTTGCTAATGGTACCTGTTGTGGAATAAAAATTAGGGTTGTTAAATTGCGGCTAGGGTTCGTGAGCTTCGTGCTTTAATGGCTGCGCTTGCGTTGTCGTGACCTAATTCGGGTCCTCACAAGATGCCTACGTATCTCAGAGTTGAGAATCAAGCCAAGACGTAGTTCTGAGATGAGGGGTCTAGCCCTTATATAGGCTGTGGGAGCCTTGGAATCGTAATAGGGTTTGGAGACTTGGTGGACAAGTCACCGTCATTGAGGAAGGTTCTGACTCCTTCCTTGTGGAAGTTAGTTTCCATGTCGAATTAGGTGCCTTGGAGGCTACATCTTATCCTAGGGATATTGTAGAACGTTCCTTGTTTGTGGATCAGGCCCATGTTAGAAACAAGCTTATACCGGGCGTCCCCGGTTTGGGCTGTTCTTTGGGCTTAATCATTAATTACGAATTTAATGCCCAACTAGGGTTTCGGGCCTTATTTATGAGCCAATAAATATTATATTAATTATGTCTTTAGGGATTATTTTTCACCCATATCATTTGCCCCAAACTTCTAGGAAAACTTGATTTCGTAGAAGTTTAAGGTCACACCGGCGCTACTAGGGTATCGTCTTATAGTGAAGTGTGGAGCGACCTACACATTCACAATGACTAAAATTCTCTCCCAAGTTAATACTTAAGGAAGTTAAACGTTCCTTGGCCTCTCGAACCTTTTTCTTAAGATTTCTGGGCCTTTCGGGAATAGGATTAGTGCCGTTTCGAGCTCGTAGACACTAATCCAAGTGCAATTCGTGCATAGGATCCTATCATAAATTCATTATTGATTCATTTCCCTCAACTTCTAAGTTAGGGTTAATATCAGGCAGTCGTCGCTCATAAGCCTTAATAAGGGATAATTCTTGAGCAAGAGATGCTATCTTGGCCCTAATCGGGGCTAAACAACCCTAAACGGGGCTATAAAGGCCTTGATCGAGGCTAACTAATTCGTACTTAATGTAATTACTACTAGGATATCCACCCTTAACCTTGAGATAGGTTAATTTTAGAGTGGAAGTCCTTAAACGTCGATAATCGAGGTTAATCACCCCTAATTGCGATTAGTGAAATCCTAACCCCAAATTTTGGAATCAAACCAATCTAGTAGAGATTCTTATAACCTCATGGTTGTAGAAAGAATCATGTGAAAATTCTCACTTTTGAGTTGTTTAGGCAAGGAATACGGTCCCCTGGACTAGGTGTTTTAAACACCTTCAGGGTCTTTCAACACCCTCACGGTTTCTGAACACCCCTGACATTTCTAAACCCAAATTTTAAAGTTGAGGTTATATGATAGGGATTCTTATAATCTCCTGGTATGAAGAAGAATCACATGAGAACATGCATTTTTGAACGTTTTGGAGGCGAAATACCTCATTTTAAGCTGATTTTCAAACCAGACCTTGTTTCAAACAAGGTCATTTTTTCAACTTCTTGAAATCACTAGGGAACCTACGTAGGCTAGTAAAGGACCTTATAAGGTTCTTGAATCTCAAATTTGAGCTCAAACGGAGCATTTTTGAGCGTTCTGGGGCCAAACGAATCAGCTAGGGGTCCAGAAACACCTGGACCCATTTTTCCTCCCCATTGCTCTGGTCGGCTAGGTCTCGTCGGCCATTCGGCCAAGGTTCCTGGTCGGCTGGGCCCCATTAATTTTTTTTTGAATTTTGGCCAAATTTTGACTATTTGACTTTGACCTTTGACTTTTGACCTTGACTTTGACAAAGGCAAATCTTGTTTTGAACTCCCCTCCTTGTTTCTAGAGTGATTTTACAACACCATGGTTGATTTTGTGATCCTTGATCTCAAACAACCTACTTCTTAGTTTTCAGGACCTTCCGGGTCTTAACTTGTTCTTGAACTCTTGGTTTCAAATAACCTTGGGTTAAACTATGACCCTTGGCTTCCAGACAACCTTGCATACTTACAATAGGGTGTTTCAAACAACCTTGGCCTTGCCCCCTTATCACGGAGGTCTTTGTTTCTTTAATTGTTCATATAGGGATTTCCCTTGTTTTCAACACCTGACTTCAAGTCTAGGGTACCTTGATCGGTTTTTATCCTTGATTTTATACTTAAGGACTTTAAATCTCCTACCTTGTTTGTAGGACTGTGCCTTAGCTTGACTTTATTCGATGGTTCCTGACTTTCAGGCCTTGAATTCAATCAAGCAGCTTAATCTGGGGCAAACAACCTTGTTGGCCACCTGGGCTTATATTTTGTGCAGAGATTCAAAACCCCTACTATGTATTTTAGAGTGTATCCCCCAAAATACCTTAAAGTATTAGTTTTTTTAACTAATCTTGCTGTTTAATGCCTTAACCGTGGGTTTTTGGCTTAATCCTCTGTTTAGGCTTAATAAGCATGAGTTAGCACAACCTCCTAGGTTGCTAACTATGTTGTTGCTCCAGTCTGCATTTCCATTCGTTTCTTTTACTTATTCTTACAAATTAGATCGTTTATTCGACTCAATTTCGAGTTCATAAGGTCTTTTTCCTGCTATTTTCAGTTATTTAACTTGTAAACGCGGGTTGTCGGAAAAATGACCTGCTATCGAGGGTCGCCCTTTTCCTTATAAAAGAGTGTGGGTGGAAGTCAATCTTCACACTTCCTTCTTCTCTCAAACAAAATTTCTCTCTGAAGAGCTCTCAAGCTTCAAGTGTTTCTTTCAATTTCAGACAAGTCCGATGGAAAGTGAAGGTGGTCAGAGCACCGTGGTTCCTTCTAAGGGCCTTCTCCAAGCAATCAATAGGAGGACCAAAGACAACAATAAGAAAGGTAAGGTCTTTCCTCCTCGTTATCAATTAACTTTACCCCAGCTCTTAGACGAGCCCGGGGACGTGTTTCCAAACAACGCAGAATTCGACTCTTTCATATTCCGTAGCACTTTAGATGTAGGAGATATTAAAGACTTACTAAAATACGAATTTCCTTCTGGTTTGAAACTCAGAATCCCTACACCAGGAGATTGAACTTGTAATTGGCATCCTGAGAACTTATTTGTATACAAAGGTACTATTACCGTTGGCCTTAGGTTTCCAGTTCACCCTTGGGTTGTTAGGTTGCTAGCTGAGGTTAAGATCAACCCTTGCCAACTATATCCCAACTCCTTCAAATTTATCTTCATTTTTATGGTTGAATGCATCAAAGGAGGCATCCGCCTTAGCATTCCATTGTTTAAACATTTATTCGTTTTCAAGAATAGCCTTATTACTAGAAAAGGATGGGTAAGCATCCAACATTGTACAAAGTCCAGAATGATTATCAACGCTGCCTCCGTGCCTGATTCATACCACAATTGGAGGCACGAATTTTTCATCCTTAGATGGAAAGGGAGAGACTGGGGTGACTTTTTCAGGTCTAAATTCAATCACGTGAATGATGATGGTGTTAGTGAGCTTCAACTCAATGTGAAGAAATAATTCAGCGGGACTGGATTGTTTCAATCTTCCAAAATGCTCACTATCGTGAAGTCGTGACTGAACGTGCCTTGATAGAGGTCGGGATTAGTAGTATCGCTCCCGAGGGTAATCCTTACTTTAACTTCTTTATTTTCATCATACTTGTTCTTATTCCAACATTGTTTCTTTGCCTTTATTTGCAGTTGCTGAGGAAATTGATAGCCAGCCAAGTCGCGCTCCTCAAATTACTAAAAGGATGATTAAGAAGGCTGAGAAAGAGGCCAACCTTGATGACGTACCGGTTCCTGAATTCCTTCAGCATTGCTCATAAGCTGGAAAAAAGAATCAGGGGTTCAGATGGGAGTATGAAAATAGCGTTTATGCCTGAGTGGGGAATATGTGAGCAAGATGCTATTAGAGACATCCACCTTCTTGCCCAAGAATGGTCTCGGAATGCCATAGTCCCGGCTGATAAGGTTCATTTTGCAACAGCAACGGACCTTGGAGAAAATGAGAGCTGGGAAGCATTTCATGCCTATAACGTGAGCTTATCCCCCCTTCTCTTTCGTTGCTTCTGTTAGATATTGACCATCATGGTTTAACATATTTCTATTTGGTGTTTCATTCTTGTAGCTGAACGGGCTCATTTCCAGAACGTTGTCCAACTTGGGAAGTCGCACAAGGATAAGGAAAGAGGTACCCTCAAGGCTGTGGAGAAGCATCAGAAGGAATCTGAAGAATGGGAGACTAAGTACTTCACCTCAGAAGACCAACTCTCATCCCTTAGGGGAAAATATGCGGCCTTGGAGAATAGGACCCAGAATAACGAGGACTCTATCATTCAGAACTACTTGGGCTTGGATACATTCCTTGCCTTCATTGATGAGCATGACAGGGAGGTCCAACCGGATAGCATGACTATAGGTTGGGAGAAAGCTGTGAACAAGATTAGTCATGATCATAAAGGGGTCATTTTTCCTTCCTTTTACCCAAGTCCCTGGAAGGTGACTGATGCTGATGACTTTGTTGAGGTTGTTGGAACTACCTCTCATGTGAATGACTAAGGCCACTCTCCAATATTCAGGATCTAGTTCCGGGAAACACCCTTCAAAATCCCGTGGGAAGGGTCAAAGTGGCAGTTCAGAATGCCCTTTAGCTAACCAAGTTCGTGAACCCAGATCAGTGAGTGTTAGTAGTTCATCGACTTCAACTTCCAGAAGCAAGGAAGAAGGTGAGAAGGAATCATCCAGTGAAGAAGAAGTCCCTGTTCAGGTTGCTCCTCCCAAAACCAAGAAACGGTTGGTGAAGACTGCTTCTGTTAAGAAGTGATTATCCTTTGAGCCTTGCATGGCCTATGTTAGCCTTATGTGGCTTTTATCCAGTTCTTATTATATCCTGACTTTGGTTGTGGTCCTTCATGGACTTGTATTTTTATTCGGTGTGTTTATAACTTAGGACTTGAATCCTGCCCCTTAGGGGTATTTTATCTACGTGCTTGTTTCCTCAAATTCATAAGTTCTTTTATTTACGGTACTTGGTCATCTTAGACTTACACACATCAGGTGCTTGGTACATTACTAAAATCACAGAATCGTACAATTGAAAACAAGCTTGTATTAATAACGTGAAATGGGCTCAGCCCTTATATAGAATACTAGGCCATACTAGGAGCAACATGCTCTGCAATGGTTTCATATGAACCTTATTTCTACTTCTACTAGATAGGCAAAAAGCTAAGTCCTTACTAGGAGAGCTTAAACATAATAAATCTTTAGATTCGAGGCGTGCCAAGTGCGAGGCACCTCGTTTCCATCCAAGGTTTCCAGCTTGTAAGAACCTCTTCCCAACGTTGCTGACTCTATACGACCCCTCCCAATTAGGGGCCAACTTTCCAGTCTGTCCAACCCCGGATGCTTCTATCTTTCTTAAAACCAAGCCGCCTTGTTTAAAGAACCTTTCTTTAACCCTATGGTTGTAATGAAAAGATGCCCTCTTCTGGTGCTCAACATTGCGGGCGTTCGCTTCATCCCTGACCTCATCAATTAGATCAAGGTCAAGCCTCATGCCTTCCTCATTAGTTTCCACCCTTGGAGACACGTGAGAAATTTCCAAGGGCACAACTGCCTCTGCTCCATAAGCTAGCAAAAACGGGGTAGCTCCTGCTGTTACTTTGCAGGTGGTACGATATGCCCAGAGTATAGGCAGCAACTCGTCCACCCACGTGTTTCTTGAACGTTCAACCCTTTTCTTGAGTCCATCAAGGATAATCCGATTCGCTACCTCATCTTGCCCATTAGCCTGAGGGTGAGCCACTGAAGTGAAGCGAAGTTCGATGGCGTTTTCCTCACAATACTTCTTAAACTCCTCATTGTTGAATTAGCACCCATTATCCGTCACAAGGATTCGTGGGATACCGTATCTGCAAATTACGTTCTCCAAAAAGAACTGGGCAACTTGTTGGGTGGTTATCTTAGCTAATGGCTTAGCTTCAATCCACTTGGTAAAATAATCGATGGCCACTGTCAAGAACTTCCTTTGTGCAGAAGCCATAGGGAAGGGACCAAGTATGTCCATCCCCCACATGGCAAATGGAATAGGAAAGTTAATCGATATTAACATCTCTGGTGGCGGCCTAAAAATCGGGGCGTGTTTCTGACATCTGTCACACTTCTTGACATAACTTTGGGCATCAGCCAACATCTCTGGCCAATAGAATCCCAGATGGGTGATCTTATGAGCTAGGGCTCTGCCCCCAAGTGCTGCCCACAGATCCCTTCATGAACTTCCCTTAGAGCTTCTTCTGCCTCTTGGGGCCTTAAACACTTCAAGTATGGGATAACAAAAGACCTCTTATAAAGGACACCTTCAATCAAGGCATATCTCAATGCTCTCACTGACAGTTTTCGTGCCTTCCAGGCATCTTCAGGGAGCCATCCAGTTTCCAAATGAGGCTTGATAGGATCTATCCAACAGCTTCTTACATCAATGGGTGCCACCAATTTTGAATTGATGGTATGGGCCTTCAAGACTTGGAAGTAAACACTCCCTGCATAATTCTCTATCTCAGAAGAGGCGAACTTTGATAGGGCATCGGCCTTGACGTTCTGCTTCCTCGGAATATGCTCCATATAGCATTCATCAAACTGAGTCATAACGACTTTCATAACCCTTAGGTATTTTACCATAGTTTCATCCTTGGCTTCAAACTCACCATTCACTTGCGATACTACGAGTCTTGAATCTCCATAGACTTTAAGGTTCTTGACTCTCAATATTCTGGCCAAGCCTAATCCGGCTATCAAGGCATCATTTTCAGCTTCGTTGTTGGTTGTTGGAAAGTCCAACTTTAAATCATACTCTACTAAGAACCCATCGGGGCTTTGCAAGACTAAGCCTGCACCACTAGACTTTGTTTTTGATGTTCCATCAAAATAGAGCACCCAATATTCCTTCTGATCAGGTACAAGCTCCTCAGCTTTATCTTTACCTTCCTGGTTTGGCACTATCTCCTGCCCCCCGACTTCTTGGTTGTCGATGGTACATTCAACCACGAAATCAGCTAATGCCTGAGCCTTGATGGCTGTCCGAGGCTTATACGTGATATCAAATTCCCCACTTAATTAGCCTTCCACTGACCTTTGAGCTATGTAATATATTTCTTAACTGTTGGTCCGCCAAGACTTTAATCTTATGTGCCTGGAAATAAGGTCGTAGCTTCCTTGAAGCTGTTACCAGTGCCAAAGCAAACTTCTCGATGGGTGAGTAATTCAACTCAGCTCCGTGCAATACCTTGCTCACGTAGTAGATAGGCTTCTGAACCTTCTTTTCCTCTCGAATTAGAACGACACTCAATGCTTGTTTGGATACCGCCAGATACAAATACATGGTCTCTCTGGGACTAGGTTTGGCCAATAACGGGGCCTCAGCCATGTACTTTTTCAGCTGTTCAAAGGCCTCTTGGCTTTCTGAAGTCCACTCAAAATTCTTCACTTTCTTCAAAGCCTGAAAGAAAGGCAAACATTTATCGCTAGACCTTGAGATGAATCTTCCCAAAGCAGCTAGGGGAAACCATCAAACCCAAAAACTTCCCTGATCCAACGCCAAAAGCAAACTTGGCCGGATTCAACATCATCTTATGGTGCCTCAGCACTTCAAATGCCTCTCTGAGGTGTTCAACATGGTCTGCTGTAAACAAGCTCTTGACCAACATATCATCAACATATACCTCTCTGGTTTTCCCAATCAGATGGGCGAATATCTATTTACCAGTCGTTAATAAGTAGCTCATCCATTCTTTAGTCCAAAAGCCATGACAAGGTAACAAAAAACACCAAAGTCAGTTATGAAATATACATTTGGGATGTCATCCTTGTGCATCTTAATCTGGTTGTAGCCACTGACACCATCCATGAAGCTCAACATTTTGTGCCCAGCTGTGGCATCTATTAGCGTGTCAATCCTTGGTAGAGGGTGATAAGTGGATTTTATATCCACTTGGAACGCTTCATTTCGGCTTAAATTGGTATCTTGACCTCAAGTATGTCGTGTTTTTGATTCGTTTTAGTGAGATTGTGCAGGGTTGCTAACTTAAGGTTGGAAGATATAAATTGCATATTTTATGGTGGATTTGAGTTCAAGAAGTGAAGAACGACAACTTGCAAAAGAAATGAAGGAAAAAGGAGTTAAAACGAAGAAAAACAGAAAAAATCAGCTTCCGGCAAAAGCCACGGGAGCGTGGCATGGCTACAGGCGCTACGGCGCGGTTTGGCAGTAGCATGGGCATGCTGCGGCGCGGCTAGATGCGCTGCGGCACAGGTCCTATTCTGCCAGAATTGCTGATGCACTGTTTTGGCCATATCTTGAGTTCTATAAGTCCGTTTTGGATGATCTTACAGTCCACGCGAAGATAACGGAATTCTCTTTCATTCTAAAGTGGTCCAGATGTCCAAATACAACTGGAACGGCCTAGAAATACTGAAGAAATGTCAGTTGCGAATTTTTCTTCAAAACAGAATCAGTTTAGGAAACGTATTTTGTGCCGAACTGTAGAAATTCTATTTTAATTCTGTTTTGGTAGTTTCTTGCTGGAAAAGAATTCTAGGGCATATATAAACACTTCTTGTCATTATAATTCGGACATATACCCTCCATAACACAGAGAGAGAGCCGAAAGACGGAGATTCAGACTTGGAGAATGATTCCTACGCTCGTGACAAGCAACGGAGATCTAGATCTACTTTTATTTTCTTCTACTTAGGCGATACTCTTGGATGTTTACAGATTTGTTTTCTTAACTCTTTACTCTAGCACTATTATGAACTAATCGTTGTCATGGGATTCTAACGGATTTGTCTATGTAGTTTAGTAGTTTGTTTGCTTTAAATATTTGTGTGTGATGAATTGTGATATCCTCGTATGGTTGTGCTTAATGTTTTTAGATGCGTAGCTAACATCTAATCTGTTAATCTCTTGTGAAGCGAGAGTGGATCTTGAGAATTAGAACTTGCCATGCTAGCATATGATTATGTATGTTTTGACATCATGATTTGTAGCGTAATTTGAACTATCTTATGCTGCCCTATGTGATCTCAATGGACAACTTGTGCGTAAAACGTTATGTTTTCAAATCTTATAGAGATATAGGGTCTAAACATAATTGGTGTCTACCCATCTTCTATCTCTTTTGTGGATGCATGAGTAGTTTGTTATTCGTATACTGAGAGGTAGCCTATACTTGTTTCGTGTTATCTGATCAGATATCATAACCATCACATACTTTGATTAAAGGCATCAACTCTAAGCGAAGTATTTAATGAAGTTAGGATCCCATTTTTTCTCTCGCATAAGTAATTTGATTCCAATTCTCATTAGTTAATTAATTCTTAGTTTGTTAATTTGCTTTTTAGTTAATTTTAGTTAATCAAAACCCAAATTTGTTAATTGTCTTAGCAGTGAATAAAAACCATACATTGTTGCATAGGTGCATTAACTGAATTGAAACCTAAACCAGATCTCTATGGGAACGAACTTGACTTATTCATATATTACTTGTGACCATGTACGCTTGCGTGATTTTGTGTAAACAGAGGGAAGCAATCCTTAGGGCACGCGTCATTCAAATAAGTGAAGTTTATGCACATCCTCCACTTACCGTTGGCTTTCTTGACCATTACGGGGTTAGCCAACCATTCGGGGAACTGAATCTCCTCAATAAAACCAACTTCCAAGAGCTTATCCACCTCTTGCTTAATGGCCTCTTGCCTTTCAGGAGCAAAATTCCTCTTCTTCTGTTTAATTGCCTTCCGCTTGGGGCCGACATTCAACCTATGAGTTATGAGTTGGGGGTCAATTCCTGGCATATCAGCTGCTGTCCAAGCAAACACATCCCTGTTTCCTTGTATGAATTCAATCAATTTTCCCTTCAATGGTTCTTTTAAAGAAGCTCCAACATACGTAACTTTTTCAGGGTCTCTACAGTCCAGGGTTATAGGAACCAAATCCTCTGCTGGTTTCCCCCGGTGTTCATCATCACCTCGGACATCCATGTCTTCAATAGGGAGGACCTGCCCCCCAACTCTATCAGCTCTTAATGCGGCCACATAACAACTTCTGGCCATCTTCTGATCACCCTTCTGCTCTCCAACACCGTTCCTGGTTGGAAACTTGACTTTCATATGGTAACTGGAGGCAACAGCCTTAAACGCGTGGAGTCCAGTCCTTCCAAGGATCGCATTATATGTGGAGGCTGCCTTGATTACCATGAAGTTCAACATCTGAGTGGCCTCCTTGGGCTCCTGTCCAATAGTAACTAGCAGCTGGATAGTCCCTTCAACACTGGATTCGACTCCATTGAACCCATATATATGCATGTTGTTTGGGGTCAACTGTGAATCATTGTATCCCATCTTCACAAATGCATCATGAAACAAAATATCGACGGAAGCACCATTGTCTATCAAGACTCGCTTCACCTCCGAATTTCCAATTACAGGAGTTATGACCAATGGGTCGTTATGGAGGAACTTCACTCCCTCCAAGTCTGAGTCATCAAAACTAATCACTACCTCAGTTTTTGCACGTTTCGGGGCCTCTCCCACGATGTGCGTCACCTCCCTGGCGTATGCCTTTCGAGAGTTCCTTGTTGTGCCAGCCGCAGTCGGGCTTCCCCAAATCATGTTGATAACTGGCCCTCGTTGCTGCGGGTTACGACCACGATCGTTGTCCCTTCTATCATTATCCCTTCTATCATAGTCTCTCCTTTGATTTCCACGATCTTCGCCCTTTGCGAATCTGCTCAGCTTCCCTTTTCGGATTAAAAATTCAATCTCGTCCTTGAGTTGTCTGCAATCATCAGTGTCATGTCCTATATCCTTGTGGAACCTACAGTATTGATCCTTGTTTCTCTTTGCGGGATCTCCCCTAAGTGGCTTCGGCCATCGGAAATCCTTGTCTTTCTCAATATCCATCAGGATCTAACTCCTAGGGGTATTCAACCTTGCGTATTCAGAGAACCTTGGCCCCAAATTTTTCTTGGGGGCAGAGTCGGAGTCCTTGCTAGTTCAGGGATATTTGTCCCTAGCATCATACTCCTGCTCTTGCTTCCGCTTCCGGGAGTTTCCGTTTCCTCCATTCGTGGTGCTAGCTTCTGCCTTCCTCATGCTCTCTTCTGCCTTTATGTATTTACTCGCCCTTCTTTGGAGCTCAGTCAAGCTCTCAGGGGGATGTTTTGCCAACGACATATGAAAGTAGGGGTTCGTTGTTCCATTCTCCAAGGCTATCATAGCTACCTTGTTCTCCAGATCTGGGACGTTCAACGTTTCCTTGGTGAAGCGCTTGAAATAATCCCTCAGGCTCTCATTCATTCCTTGTTTCACTTGCATGAGAGATGCAGAGCTTTTTTCGTGGACCTTTCCACTAACAAATTGGTTGATAAAAGCAGTACTCAACTCCTTGAACGAGCCAATCGAGTTTGCGGGCAATCGGCTATACCATCTTTGAGCCATGCCTGCCAGGGTTTGAGGGAACACCCTACAATTAAGAGCGTCGCTAGCGGGTTGTAACAGCAGTGCGTTTGAAAACGTCCTAACGTGGTTCGACGGATCGCCCGTTCCATCATATGCTTTTATTGTGGGCATCTTAAACTTTCGGGAAACATGAGCGTTAATCACCTCCTCAGTGAATGGGGGTGTGGGATCGTCAAGGTCTCCAAGTGGCATCAGGTCTTTGGGATCACCCCTGGGGGTTTCCACCCTCGAGCTCCTCCAATTGGGGCATCAGCCCTTCTCTGTCTCCTTGAAGACCTTTCCAAATCAATGAATGGAATCTCCCTTGAAGTTGGAAGAGACATATTCTGGTTCTGCCTTGCTTGCTCTCTAGCTATGTCGTCCTTCAGCTTTTGGATCTCGGCCTCATAAGCCTTGATTCTCTCAGCAGCTGTTGGAGGGGTCCATCATGGATTCTTTGAGTCCTTCTCATGGGCTCCTTGCTTGCACATCGCCTCCTCGGGGCTTCATCGCGATCGTCATCCTCAGATGATGAATCATCAGTGTAAGGTCCGGAGTAATCATCATATCCTTGCTCGGGAGGGGCTAAACCCCTAATATAGGGTGGTTGATACGACTCAGGTATCTGCAGGGCGTGACCGCTTGGTCCAGGATCCCTTCGATTTGGGGGATAGTTAGGCAACCTGTATACCGGATTGATACTTACGGGGAGTGTAGTGGTGGAGATCTGAATTCCTGAGAGCGGGGGACGACTAGTTAATGGAGAGACCACCATCTGAAGCTGATTAGTCTCCCGTCCCGGGTGGACGTCCACTGGTAAGGTTCTCTCAACAAGGAGATTCATCCCTATAGGTTGAGAAACTTGAGGTTGAGTGGTTGTCTCTGTTGATGGGGGTACATACCCTTGCTCCGTAACAACGGGTGGAGCGGAGGAGATGACCGGTGGATCGGAAATAACAGGAGCGTTCTCGGTTGTTGTTCTTCATGTGTTAACCATGGTTGATGTTATCTTCCCACAGACGGCGCCAAATGTTGTGGAATAAAAATTAGGGTTGTTAAGTTGCGGTTAGGGTTCATGAGCTTCGTGCTTTAATGGCTGCGCTTGCGTTGTCGTGACCTAATTCGAGTCCTCATAAGATGCCTACGTATCTCAGAGTTGAGAATCAAGCCAAGACGTGGTTCTGAGATGAGGGGTCTGGCCCTTATATAGGCCGTGGGAGACTTGGAATCGTAATAGGGTTTGGAGACTTGGTGGACAAGTCACCGTCATTGAGGAAGGTTCTGACTCCTTCCTTGTGGAAGTTAGTTTCCATGTCGAATTAGGTACCTTGGAGGCTACATCTTATCCTAGGGATATTCTAGAACGTTCCTTGTTTGTGGATCAAGCCCATGTTAGAAACAAGCTTATACCGGGCGTCCCCAGTTTGGGCTGTTCTTTGGGCTTAATCATTAATTACGAATTTAATGCCCAACTAGGGTTCGGGCCTTATTTATGAGCTAATAAATATTATATTAATTATGTCTTTAGGGATTATTTTTCACCCATATCAGTACCATCACATTTTTTGCTTCTATACATGGTACACCTGACATATTGTTTCTCTCTTTGTCATGCCCTTCTGTTAGACAACTGTTAATATTTCAGGTGCACCACGTATAGAAGCAAAAAATGTGATGTTGAAAGGCATATGAATCAGCCTATTTGTAGTTCGAGGATCTTAATCAACTTAAACCAAATTATAATAAGTAAATATCCGTATGATCTGTCACAGGAATCTCAGGAAGCAATATCTGTCAGAAGAAAGAAGGAGGTCAATCTATAGTTTTGATGTTTCACACTGGAAGACGTATCAGGTATCTGATCAAGCCTCAGTATAACATTGAAGTGAATGGATTCATTTACAGTGACAGAGATTTTTCGAGTGATAGATTGAAAATCAATCAAAGTACAAGAAAATTGAGAGAAGAAAAAAACCACAGCTTAAAGTCAGAAGTGAAGAAGCATCATTGACGTTAGTCGTTCATGAACCAGACAGTACATCAAACGTCAACATAAGTCAGTGGTAATTCTTTATTATTTTCCGTGGTTTGGAAGAATTAAATTAATTGGTTATTGATTTAATTTAATTTGTTTTTAATTGATATAAATCATTTAATTGATTTAATTAATGAATTAATTCTAATAGAATTAATTCATTTATTAAGTTAATTATTGTATCAATTAATCATGAATTAGTTAATCATTAATTAATTAAAAGGATCAATATGACTTAATTAAATGCTGAATGGATTATGTCTTGATTAAGTTTAGTTCGGTATGACCTAAATTAGGTCATACCGACATGACTTAAATCTAAGTCATACTAAGCATAAAGATTTAGGTCATACCGAGCTGCTGAGTGGATTAGGTCTTACCGACCTCAAATCTGCTAGGTCATACCGATGGAATTAGGTCATACCGAAGCAAGATATTTCTGGAAAGGTGTTAGGGCATACCGACAAAAGTGTTTAGGTCATACCGACCACACTGTTGAATATTAGGTCATACCGACACATTTTTTAGGTCATACCTACAGAAAATTATGTCTTAAAGCAAGATTAAGTCATGATGACAGCTGATTTAATAGGTCTTGAAGCAGTTTAAGTCATATCTAATTAGTACAGACCTATATAACACAGCAGAAGCAACAGAATGAAGAAGCAGACCAGAACACAGCAATATCCTGGAAAAACACAGCAGTTTTCTCTCTCAAATATCAAGAACACCAAGAACAAATTAATTCACATAAATTCAAGTTCATCATCTTTGTAATATTCTATCCGATAGAACTTGTCTACTTGTGATTCTTGTATTACTAGCGAATTAAGTTTCCTAGTACTTATCTTGAGATTTATTAACTAAATTAGAAAAGTTCATGTCGAATTTTCTAATTAGTTATTAAACACTTGGTAATAGTTTGGATTGATTTTGTAACACCACATCAAGTTAATATACAGTTATATTCAACTTCAAATCCGAGTCAATTTATTCCGCACAAAATATTCGTTTTAGTGAAAATTATTTAACGAATAAATTTTGAGAAATTGATATTGATTGTATTCAACCCCCCTTCTACAATCATAGTGGATCTAACAATTGGTATCAAAGCCTATTGATTGATATACAAATCAAGATCCTAATTTTATTCCGCTAAAAATCTATCTCGAATTTTTAACTCACTTAAAAATTCATCATGTCATCAAAAAGCATTGTTAAAATTCCCATGTTTAACATGGACAATTATACAATGTGGAAAAATAAAATGGAGTTGTTTCTTGATGTCGCAAATTCTAAATATTTTGGTGTTCTACAGAATGGACCTATAATTCCAAAAGAACATATATCTGAATCTATTGTTGGAGGAATTGTAGTAGCACCTGCAACATCTGTTCGAAAGCATGCTGATTCTTTTACTCCTACTAAAAAAGAGGACGCAGGACTAGATAAGAATTTGAGACTTATTTTAATAGATTCCCTGGATCCTGTGATGTACAGTCATGTGATAAATTGTGAAACTGCAAAACACATGTGGGAAACTATTGAGACTATCAATGAAGGAACTGATGAAGTCAGGGAAAACAGACTTCAGATTTTAACCTCTGAGTATGAACACTTTAGAGCTGGCCCTAATGAAGGCATTCAGGAAGTGTTTGAAAGGTATAACAAAATTATCAACAACTTGCAAGTCAATGGCAAGCAATATACACAGAAGGAGATTAATATGAAGTTTTTGTTGACAATGCCCACTCATCCTGAACATAGGATAACAGCCATCAGAGAATCAAGAGATTTGAATAAGATTGCTCTTGACAGATTGTTTGGTGTTCTGAAAACCTATGAACTGGAACAAGTACAGCAGAGGGAGGTCTCTGGTAAAGGAAGAATGCCAAGTTCATCTACAGCTCTTGTAGTTGAGGCACCTAAGGAAGTGGAAGCTAAGGTTGTTCTACCTTACAGCTCAGACAAGGAAAAGACTGAAGTAGAACTTGGTCAAACACCACCTACTCAGGATGGTGGAGACTTCTATTCATTGGAAGAGTTAGATCAACTGGAAGTTGAATCCCTGGCATTGATGGTAAGACAATTTGGCAACTTCAAATTCAGAAGAAATCCAAAGTACAGGTTTAAGTCAAATAACAGATTCCAAAGAGGAGGCTCTTCTTCCTCTAGTAACAGGGGAGGATACAAAACTGGATCTGTTGACAGAAGCAAGATTCGTTGCTTCAACTGTAATGAATTAGGGCACTTTGCCACTGAATGTCAGAAACCCAAGCAAACTGAAAGAAGAGATGGCAAATAATCAAGTGATCAAATGATCAAGCATCTGATCATCTTGGAAAAGCCTATGTTGACAGAAGCAAGATTCGTTGCTTCAACTGTAATGAATTAGGGCACTTTGCCACTGAATGTCAGAAACCCAAGCAAACTCAAAGAAGAGATTTTGCTGCTGAGAAGAAGAAACCTGGAAAAGCCTATGTTGCGGCTGGTAAGAGTTGGGATGACACGGACAGCGAAGATGAGGAATATGGAAATCTTGCGTTAATGGCAAATGATTAAGCATCTGATCATCTTAGCAAACAGGTAATTGTTGCTGATCCTGAGTTGATTCGTAGTCTTTATAATTCCTTAGATAATGCAAAAACTGATTATAGAAGACTAGATCTGTTAAGCACTAATCTTGGCAATGAAGTATTAGAATTGAAAAAGGTGCATATTAATCAAGATCAACAAAGAGATGAAATAACAATGCTTTATAAAAAGGAGAAAGCTATTCTAGAAGTTGTAGGCAAACAAATGGCTAGAATTACTGAACTTGAAACACAGGTCAGAGCTTGTTATAATTCAGTTAAAGTTTCCAAAGAGTTCTTTAACAATCAAATTGTAGAACGAACAATAGGTATAGGGTATGGTTACAATGAAGCTGTTGGTTCATTGGGTATAAATTCCCCTAACCCTGTTAGTGCTAAAGAAAGGGGAATACCACATGTGCTCAAAAATGTTAAAGAACCTCTGTTTAAAAAATCTGATGCTGGCCCACCAGACATTCTTTCTATGGTTATCCAAGAAGAAATGAGAAATGAGGATAGTGCAAATGGCACAGTCCTTGTTAAGGATAAATGTGTTAAGGATAAAACTGTTAAGAACACTAATACAAAAAATGTTTCATCCAAGAAAAATGTCACAGTCTTTGTTAAGGCTAAATCAGTTGAGGACACTAATACAACGAATGTTTCATCCAAGAAAGATGTACCTAAAGTACCAGTCAAAGTTGTTGAATCAGCTAGTTCTTCTAAGACTGGATTAGGTAGTAATAAGTTGAAACAGAAAAATACCATGTCTACCATTGATTCTAATCATAAAGCATGTGGTGTTATCAATTGTATGTCTTGTGCTTTTAATAGTATGCGTGCTTATTTTAATGGTAATTATGCATGTGTTAAACAGAATGCTCCTCGACAGCCCATGAACAGGAACAATAATGTTCGATCAAAGACTGCTTTTCCTCCTCAAGTTAGGAGACAGACATTTGCACCTAAGACTAAACAAAAGGTTACCAAGAATGTTTACCAGGTCAAATGTCCAGTCAATGACACAAGTGTTACTGCTGCTAGAGAAACATGGATACCCAAGATAAAACAAAAGATTTTCAAATCTGTTTATAAGGTTAAATGTTTATTGACTAAAGATGTTAAAATTAAAAATGTTGTTTTGCCTGATAAAGGTCAATACTTTAAATATGCAGGACCAAATCAAATTTGGGTCCCGAAGAAGGTTTAATTCATTTGTCATTGCAGGGTATTGAACAGGTTGATCGAGTAACCTGGATCTTGGACAGTGGATGTTCAAGGCATATGACTGGAGACAGAACCCTGCTGACAAATGTGGTGGAGAAGGTCGGCCCAGTAGTTACCTTTGGAGATAACAGCAAAGGTAGAATTGATGGATATGGCAGAATTGAAGCTGGAAATGTTATCATTGAAGAAGTGTCCTTTGTGAAAGGACTTGAGCATAATTTGCTCAGTATCAGTCAATTCTGTGACAAGGGATTTGAAGTCTACTTTAACAAAAAGAATTGTCTGATTACACACAAAAGAAGTGAACAACCATCTCTAACGGGAGTCAGAAAAGGAAACTTGTATGTAGCCAACATGAACACTAGAAGCACTGAAGAAATCAATTGCTTCTATTCTAAAGCATCCACAAATGAAAGTTGGCTATGGCACAAGAAACTTTCTCACCTAAATTTCAAGACCATGAACTCTCTGGTCAAGAGAGAATTGGTGAGAGGTTTACCTTCTTTGGAATTTACACAGGAAGGACTATGTGATGCCTGTCAAAAAGGCAAACTAAAAAGGGCAACTCACAGAAGCACTGATATGTCTTCAATAACTGAACCTTTACAGTTACTTCACATGGATCTATTTGGTCCAGTAATGTGATGTCTATGTCAAAGAAAAGATATGCTCTTGTGATTGTTGATGATTTTTCAAAATTCACATGGGTCTTGTTCCTGAATTCTAAAGATGAGACTCCACAACTGGTGATTGATCACATCAAGTTAATTGAGTTGGATTCCAAGTATCCAGTGAGAGCTATAAGGTCAGACAATGGAACTGAATTCAAGAATGCAGTTCTGAATGACTTTTGTACTGAAAAAGGTATAACTAGACAATACTCATCTCCAAGAACTCCTCAGCAAAATGGGGTAGTTGAAAGAAAGAATAGAACCTTGATTGAAGCTGCACGTACTATGTTAAGCGAATCAAGGCTTCCATTATATTTTTGGGCTGAAGCTGTTAACACTGCTTGCTATACTCAGAATCGAACTCTGATCAACAAAGACTTGATGAAGACACCCTATGAAGCCTTGAATGAAAAGAAACCAACACTCAAATACTTCCATGTATTTGGAGCTAAATGCTTTGTACTTAAAGAAGGAGACGATCAAGGTGGAAAATTTGAAGCCAAAGCACATGAAGCAATTTTTGTTGGTTATGAAAGAAGAGCTTATAAGGTGTATTTGATTGAACATCAGAAGATGATGGAAAGTGTCAATGTTACATTTGATGACACTAAACTCCCTAGTATCCAAACTGAAGATTCATCTGAAAAGCTATCTTTTGAAGATATGACAGATCTAGATTCAGATGATGATAGTCCACCTGATGTTTTTGCTGATGCAAATGACAACAATGACAATGATGAGTCTAATCAGAATAATAGTGGTGAAAATAATGATAATATTGAAAACACCACTTATACTTCTGAACAATCATCTAATCATCCTGGCAACAACTCAGGGGGAGCTAATGAAGGATCTACTAGTCATACTCAACATCATAATGAAGAAAAAGGTGAAACATCAAGACTAAATCTTCCCAGACAGACTGTTTGGAATAGAGCTCATCCTTTTGAGCTAATCGTTGGTGATCCAGATGTTGGTGTAAAGACTAGAAGAGCTTTTCAAAATCAATGTAATTATTCAGGGTTTCTTCTGAAATGGAACCTAAGAAAACTGAAGAAGCTCTTTCTGATCCTGATTGGGTAATTGCTATGCAAAATGAACTCAATCAATTTAAACAACAAGAAGTTTGGAAGCTGGTGCCCAGACCTACAAACAGACCAGTAGTTGGCACAAGGTGGGTATTCAGAAACAAACTTGATGAAGATGGCACAGTGACGAGAAATAAAGCAAGACTGGTAGCAAAGGGTTACTCCCAATCTGAAGGCATTGATTATGATGAGACCTATGCTCCAGTGGCTAGACTTGAGGCCATAAGAATATTCTTGGCATTCGCAGCATTTTCAAACTTTAAAGTTTATCAAATGGATGTCAAGAGTGCTTTCTTGAATGGCAAGCTAGATGAAGAGGTTTATGTAGAACAGCCCCTGGCTTTGAAGATCCAGATTTAATTGACTATGTCTACTTCCTTTTCAAGGCTGTCTATGGTCTTAAGCAAGCACCAAGGAAATGGTATGACACTCTCTCTGAATTTTTACTTAAATATGATTTTGTTAGAGGTGTCATAGACAACTCTTCACAAAGAAGCATAAGAATGATACAATTATAGTCCAAGTCTATGTGGACGATATAATATTCGGGTCTACTAATGATCTTTTGTGCAAGAAATTTGCGAAGTTAATGTAGGGTAAATTTGAAATGAGCATGATGGGTGAGTTGAAGTTCTTTCTTGGGTTACAAATAAATCAAAGGCAAGATGGTATATTTATTTGTCAATCAAAGTACATCAAAGAGCTTCTCAAGAAATATCAAATGGAGGACTCTTCTTCAGCAAAGACACCATCATCCACAGCTGTCAAATTTGGAGCATGTGAAAATTCTGCTAAGGTAGATATTACAAGCTACAGAGGTATGATAGGCTCATTACTTTATCTTATTGCAAGTAGACCTGATATTATGCATGCTACGTGCTTGTGTGCAAGGTTCCAATCGGATCCTAGAGATGTTCATCTCATTGTTGTTAAACGAATTCTGAGATATCTCAAGGGTACGCCTAATTTAGGTATCTGGTACCCTAAAGATTCTGGTTTTAATCTTGTTGGATATACAGATTCTGATTATGCAGGAAGTGTTGTAGATAGAAAAAGCACATCTGGGAGTTGTCAATTCCTAGGTGGTAGATTGGTTTCATGGTACAGCAAGAAACAACAAACAGTTTCCAACTCTACATCCGAAGCTGAATATATAGCTACTGGAAGTTGTTGTGCTCAAATCTTGTGGATTAGGAATCAACTGATGGACTATGGCTTTGTATTACAAAATATTCCTATTTTGTGTGATAATACAAGTGCCATAGCAATCTCCAACAATCCTGTGCAGCATTCAAGGACAAAGCATATAGATATAAGGTATCATTTTATTAGAGAGCATGTCATGAATGGTACAGTGGAATTAATGTTTGTACCCACTGAAGAACAAACAGCAGATATTTTTACTAAGTCGCTCGACGAATCCACATTCACCAAAATTGTTGGTGAATTGGGTATGTTGAACAGTCCTAGTAATTAATCTAGTTAATATCTGAGGTTTGATCTTTAATAATTAACAAGTGATTAGTTTGTGAATATTTAAAAAAAAAAATCACTTGTTTAATTATTATATCAACTTGTTTTCTTGATTGTTATTGTATTTATCATTTGTTTAATTAAATATTTGTTATTCCATATTTCTATAATTTTAGAATAATTGTATGTATTTATTTTATTTGTTTAGAATATTTTATTTAATGTTTTGTAATGTTTGTCCTGTTAATATTGTTTTATTTCCGTTAACAGATTAATCTATATTAGTTATTTCTATTGTTATTATTTGTTTGATTAATAATATTATTTTTAATATATTTTTCAGTATTATTAGTTGTGAATATTTGTGTGTTTAATTAAATTATTTGTATTTTCATTAATCTATTTTAAGTAGTTATGACTTAAAATTAATCAAAACTGCAATATGACTTGTTTTTTTATTGTTTTTCTGGTCGGTATGACTTATTTGTTATATTGATCAGATTTAGTCTTATTTAGATTAAGTCATAACGAATTAAGTCATATTCGTTAGTAATTAGTTAAGTCTTATTAATGTTAAATTTTGTCAAGTTAATTTAAGTCATAATCGAGTCTTAGTGTTAATTAAGTCATATTCTCTAGACTCTTAACATTAGGTCTTATCGAGGTTTTTAAGTTTAGGTCTTATTCGATAGATTCTAAGTCTTATTTGGTTTCTAATTTAAGTCTTATTTAGTTAAGTCATAATCGTATCTATTGATTAAGTCTTGTTAATATTAAGTCATAATAGAGTCAGTTTTTATATTTAAGTCATAACGAGTCTTAGTTCTATTTCATTAAGTCATAATCAAGTTAAGTCATATTCAGCCTTGTGTATATATACAACAGAGTAGAGAGTTAAGTCTTATTGTAGTTTAAGTCTTTCTCGTGTTAAGTCACAGAAAACCCTCTGATAATATATACATACGATACACACACGAAACTCTGCCAAATTTTCGTCTGAAATCAAAACCAATCATCGATTTGAGAACATTAGCTGATTACCCATCTGATTCTCGTCATTTTGATAGTTTAAAATCAAGATTTGGTTCAGTTTTAAGGAAATTACGACATTGAAAAACGAAAATTCGATCTATTTTTTGGATCATTTGGCTTCGATTTTGCAAAAACTAAAAATATACCTGTGTTCGTGTTGTAATCAAGATCATTGTGTGAATTTTTCAGAATTTTTAAACAACTTTGATTATTTTCGAATTTTTAATTAATTATTAATTCGAAATAAATCAATTTAATTAATTATTTTGTAAAATCTGAAATTTTCAAGTGTTAATATTTGATAAAAATGGTTGTAATAACAATGTTCGATTTGAAATAGTTAAGCATAATTTGATCGGATATTTTGATCCCGAAAAATGTTCACTTGAACGTTTTCGACCGTGGATTCGTTTTCTGAATGATCATTCACTAGTTCGCACTGCTTTGAGTTTAGATACTCCTTTAAAAATTGAACCCCTGCGAATTATGTGTACTACTGCTGTCGTTTCTAGCGATAACAGATCGTTTGTTTTCACTCTTGGAGACAATCAGTACACAGTGGATGAATCTGTCATTAATACGGTCTTAAAATTTCCAAATGACAATTTTGAGGATTATCCGTCAGATGAGGAATTAACTAATTTCTTTGCTGGTATTCATTATCAAGACAGAGCAGATGTTCCTGTCTTGAATAAAAAGTTTCTAGTTCAGGAATGGGATTATGTGTTCGACACACTAGCCAAGGTCTTTGCCAATTCAACAAAAAGCAACTTCGGAATATTACCTTCCTTTATACAGCATATTGGATTTGCAGTTGCTTATAATCGAAGAATCAACATTGGCAGCCTTCTGTGTGGACCGATGGTTAGAAGAGTCATCAATACTAAAAGGAATTTTGACAGGGGCGATAAAGTTCAATGCTTTTACCCAAGATTTCTTTCCTTGATTTTTAATCATTTGGTAGAACAACAATATCATGCTCCATTTCTGAATAGTGAAGCATTGGTGTCGGGTAAACCTTCGACGAGATTATTCACTGATTACGGTGTCAGACCTAAATTGTCAAATGTGCCAGTAGTTGTCACTCAATACATGTCAAACTTTATACAACTACCCATCATTGCACCTGTACCTATACCCGAAGAAAATGAACCACTACCTGAGCAAGCAGAACCAATAGTTGAACCTGAAGCTGAACAAGAGGTACCTATCCAGAAAATTGAGCCTGTTCAAGAACAAATGGTTTAAACTACTCAAGCTGCAATCTCTTCGGCACCTGCTGACCAGGTATTGACTTCTAATCTCTCTACTGATGAACAATCTATTTCTGTAACCCAAGTGGTTGATAGGGCTCACCAAGGGATTGTAAGACCGCAATCTCGAACCCCGGTCATAGAGCCAAACACTGAATCTACATCACTTAAAACTTTCCACTCCAGAAAGAAAATTCCCTTTCAAAGAGCAAAGAAAAGAAGAAATATAATGAGTGAACCCACAGCTCAGCCTCTACAAAAGAAAAGTAGAACTGATTCAGAGGCAACTATAAGCCCATCCGTATCTTCCCAACAAGATATGGACGTTGATATGGCCATGCAACAGTTACTAGGATCATCCTCTCAACAAGATGATACTATTGAAATTCGCCATAGGGCCATGGCATCCTGTAATGTGTCAAGCACAACCCCTTTGTTATTACTAACAATGGGAGAACATATAGATTATGATGAAAATAGGGACACATTGACAGGAGAGCACATTGAGTCTGAAACAGTGCCTACCATAGTTACGGTAGAATAGTCTTCACAGACTTCTGAGGGAAATCTTGGTTCGCTGCCAACTTTAATGGAACCATCATCTCCCCTCCTAGGAGAAACATTCCTAGTCCCTCAAGGGAGTTTCCACTCGCAGTTTCGACTGAAGAAAGTGGAAGGCAGCTTGATTAATCTACTACTGAAGCAATTCAGATTACAAATCCAAATGTACAAGTAGAATTGATTGAGGACAGGGATTTGCGAACTCCCATTGCACCACCACTGACCTTCCCAGAGGAGGCTAGGGTGATTTTAACTGCAGGTACCGCTTCTTGAAAAGCTAAGGAAATTGAGAGGAGTGATGTGAGGATCACCACAAAATTGAGTGATACACATGCACATCAGGTGAGTGAAATTCAGAGTGAAACTCAGGTGAGTGCACACACAGACACATACACTCTCTCATTGTTACAAAAAATACAAGATCTAGAAAGGGAACTAGAAGCAAGTAAAGCTGAAGCTAGATTACTTCGAGCACAAGTGGATAAACAGTCTTCTCCATCCACCTCTGTTGATAATCAGCTTACTTTGATAAAGGGTGACATCAACAACTTGAAGACATTCTTCACTAATAAAATCAAAAGTCTCGAACTTTCTCATGAAAAAGCTCTTGATGATTCTGGTGAGGTCACTGTGGCACAAGACAATATTATTGCTGAAATCTCCAACAAGGTTGACAATCTACAGGAAGAAGTGCATGAAAATCAGCGTTCTACTGATTTTAGACTAGATCAAATTGAGAAGCAAAATGCACATCAAGCTAAAGGATTAAGGCATTTATTTCATCTGATCAGTCAAAATCGCACACCAACTACTGAAGAAAAAGAATTCTTTGCAAGAACAGGTGGTGATGATGATGAACGAGATCCTGAAGCTGGTGCAACTGATAAATCTGTAGAGGATTCCTCAACTAAGGGGGAGAAATCACAACAGGCACAGGAATCACAAGGTGGTGAGAAAGGACAAGGAGAGAAAGGAGGTAAATCTGATAAATCTGATACTAAGAAGAAAGTTGTTGCAGATGATCAAGTCAAAGACACAGAATATTTCTACACTGGTGAACCGGATAATCTTGATGATTTTGATTTTTCTGATGAAGGTGAGAAATTACCTGAACCAGATTTAAGTCACTGGGAAGAAGAAGAACCAGTGATATCCGAATATGAAGCTCAACAAGCAGAGAAAGAATCTGAAGAATTATTTGCTCAGAGGGAAGCTAATTTGCTGATGAGAGAAGAAAAGCTTCAAAAGTCATTAGAGCAAATTGCACGAAATGAAGAACTTCAGAAAGCTGAACAGCAAGCATTACAACGATTACATGCTATAAATGTTGAGAAGAGAAAGACATATATCAGACTAAAGAGCGGTGACAAATGAGAACGTGCTCAAAAAGCAATTGATTCACCTCAGAGTTCTGATTATGAAGATCGTCGTCTTGGAGAAATTCTCGAGGAATTCAAACTGGCAAATCCAATTCATGATATGTATATAAGGGCCTTAAAGGTAGAAGTCATCAGGATAACTACTGCATTTGAACCCAAATCTGATGAGCTGGTAATATTTGTGGATTGTCATAATGTTGGAACTTTCAGAGTATCTATTCAGTTCTTTTATGACAGATCGCTGGCAGAGATTTGGGTACTTAGGCCTAAGGTGAGAACATCTTCTGAGCTAGGTGTGTTGTTACATGAGAAGTTCAAAGAATTTGCTGAAAGAGCTGGACCAGAAGTGATTAAGGATCCTCCACAAGTAAAATTTCTTAAGGGAGAGGTACTTCATTCAATCAATCTTCAGACAGATGAGTTATATGAACATCATGCAAAACACTTGGTATATGCTGAATATGCTCTCAGAAATCATGGATTCTTGACTGAAGAAAAGGTAATAGCTGCAGATCACATTCGATCCTATGCACAAACGAATATAAAAGATAACAAGAAATTTCAAGGTGAACTGAGAAAGAAGCTTGGAATTCCTTTAGTCTTACCTCAAAGAGTGTCATCAAGAAGAGAGCGTCTTGTTGATTCTGATTTACACATGAAACTTCAAGTCACAGATGAGCCAGAAGAAGGAGAATTTAGACGAGAAGACAGTAATTGAAGAACAGCTCTACGTGTATTATCTTTAGAGCTAGATAGGTCAAGATAGGAATATGTTAAATATGATCAGGCTAAAGGATCATCTATCTTGTATTTATCATTTTGTTTGAATCTGGAAATGTTTAATATAAACCAGAACTGTTTGATATTTGCTTTACATTTAATATTTTATCTTTCATTTGGTTAAGTTGAATTAGTTGAGGTATCCTCTAGGTATTTGGTTGTTATTGTCTAACAAACAAATAGGGGGAGATTGAAAGGCATATGAATCAGCCTATTTGTAGTTCGAGGATCTTAATCAACTTAAACCAAATTGTAATAAGTAAATATCCGTATGATCTGTCACAGGAATCTCAGGAAGCAATATCTGTCAGAAGAAAGAAGGAGGTCAATCTATAGTTTTGATGTTTCACACTAGAAGACGTATCAGGTATCTGATCAAGCCTCAGTATAACATTGAAGTGAATGGATTCATTTACAGTGACAGAGATTTTTCGAGTGATAGATTGAAAATCAATCAAAGTACAAGAAAATTGAGAGAAGAAATAAACCATTGCTTAAAGTCAGAAGTGAAGAAGCAGCATTGACGTTAGTCGTTCATGAACCAAACAGTACATCAAACGTCAACATAAGTCAGTGGTAATTCTTTATTATTTTCCGTGGTTTGGAAGAATTAAATTAATTGGTTATTGATTTAATTTAATTTGTTTTTAATTGATATAAATCATTTAATTGATTTAATTAATGAATTAATTCTAATAGAATTAATTCATTTATTAAGTTAATTATTGTATCAATTAATCATGAATTAGTTAATCATTAATTAATTAAAAGGATCAATATGACTTAATTAAATGCTGAATGGATTATGTCTTGATTAAGTTTAGTTCGGTATGACCTAAATTAGGTCATACCGGCATGACTTAAATCTAAGTCATACTAAGCATAAAGATTTAGGTCATACCGAGCTGCTGAGTGGATTAGGTCTTACCGACCTCAAATCTGCTAGGTCATACCGATGGAATTAGGTCATACCGAAGCAAGATATTTCTGGAAAGGTGTTAGGTCATACCAACAAAAGTGTTTAGGTCATACCGACCACACTGTTGAAGATTAGGTCATACCGACACATTGTTTAGGTCATACCTACAGAAAATTATGTCTTAAAGCAAGATTAAGTCATGCTGACAGCTGATTTAATAGGTCTTGAAGCAGTTTAAGTCATATCTAATGAGTACAGACCTATATAACACAGCAGGAGCAACAGAATGAAGAAGCAGACCAGAACACAGCAATATCCTGGAAAAACACAGCAGTTTTCTCTCTCAAATATCAAGAACACCAAGAACAAATTAATTCACATAAATTCAAGTTCATCATCTTTGTAATATTCTATCCGATAGAACTTGTCTACTTGTGATTCTTGTATTACTAGCGAATTAAGTTTCCTAGTACTTATCTTGAGATTTATTAACTAAATTAGAAAAGTTCATGTCGAATTTTCTAATTAGTTATTAAACACTTGATAATAGTTTGGATTGATTTTGTAACACCACATCAAGTTAATATACAGTTATATTCAACTTGAAATCCGAGTCAATTTATTCCGCACAAAATATTCGTTTTAGTGAAAATTATTTAACGAATAAATTTTGAGAAATTGATATTGATTGTATTCAACCCCCCCTTCTACAATCATAGTGGACCTAACAGATGTTACCATTGGCAAAAGCCAATTCCACGAGTATACCAAAGAGAATATCCATATTATTTTTAATAGTCATTTAACAGTGATTAAACGGTGTTTAACGTTTTTTTAACGTTTTTTTTAAAAAAGGATATGACTAAGAGAGAAACAATATTTCAGGTGTACCACGTATAGAAGCCAAAAATGTGATGGTACCATTGGCAAAAGCCAATTCAACGAGCGTACCAAAGAGAATATCCCAATTATTAATATGAAAGCTTGAATTCAATGAAAGAGGGCAAGTGTCGTTTACTATATCCTGTAGTACAAAGAACAAATATGTATACATTGGACCTTGACAATTCGTTCGTATCATGTATTTTCATGTTTTGTATACCTGTACGCTAAATTTAAATACAACTTATTTAGAGTTCGTGTACTTTCAAGTTGTTATTAATGAAATATAAATTTTTAATATAGAAATAAGTGATGTGACAATTCACTAGAAATTTCTAGAGGTTCGATAAATATAACCAACATCATATAGTTGTCTCATTGGAGTTGATAATTTTTTACCAAGGAATAAATTTTATTTTTAGAAGTCACATAGACTTTTAACTAAGAATTTGATATGATTGGAAATGCTCTTACACTACACATTTACTTGTCTCGATGCATATGATAAAAGATCTCTATATTTGACTTAAATTCTGATTTTCGCTATATGTGAATAATATCTATTACAATTTTTTAATATACTAGGTTTACGCTGGGTGCGAAAACGGACTAAATTCCAATATAACGTACATCTCTGCAATATATGCATGATTCCAATCCAAATCTGACTAGCAGTTTCCAGACAAAAGAAAAACAAAAAAACTGACAGTTTTGTAGACTTTTCTCTTCCAAGCTTTGAATGATGTCCATGCATTTCTTCATTATAGACTTGGCCTCTTGATTTTTTTTCTATTTCATACTAGGGATGACAATTTGTACCGATCCGATGGATACCCGATCCGTTTCGATTCAAATGGGTCCAACCGAATCCGAAATTTTCGGGTTTGGATTCGGGTTTGGGTTTGATTTTTAAACCCGAATCAATTTCGGGTCGGGTTTGGTTTTTGGCAATACCGACCCGAACCCGAACCCGACCCGAAAGCCCGAAACCCGTATCAAACCCGTATCAAACCCGACCCGAAACCCGAATTAATATATATTATTATTTCTATTATTTTATACATAATATTTAACATTTAATATATATTATGTATTATTATATATATTTAATATTTAATATGTAATAAAAATCAAAATATTTTATATATTTATGTTTTATATTATTTTTAATATAAAAAATATTTATTTTTTATTCATTTTTTCGGGTTTCGACCGAAACCCGTTTAGTATCCAACGGGTTCGGGTTTATAATTTCGGATGTTTTCGGGTTCGGGTTCGGTCAAAAAATTCGGGTTCGGGTTTGACAAAACCCGTTTCGACTGACCCGATTGCCATCCCTATCTCATACTGATAGTAAAGCTCACCCTTAAACCCAATTTCTATCGACTGAAATGTTGGAAGCGATTCAACCAACAAGGTAATTTCCAGAAGACACTCTGACGCTGCAACATGTACGATGTACCTAATCACAAAGAATTATAAGGATATACATTCAGATGAATATGAGAACACAGATCCTACTGTACAATGTGACAACTGCACCTAAATTAAATGGCTTACCAGTTTTCAGATAAGATATAGTATACATTTAAGAAAGAGAAAAGCGGTCACAAAAATAAAAGATAAAGCGAGGAAACGCCACGTACCATGTAGCAATAATGTACAACAGAATAAAGTAGAAAATGTTTATTTGTAACAAATGTTGAAGAGGCCGACATACCTGCCCGATCTTGACAGTCGAGATGCATCCAACCACGTACCTTGGGAGAAATAAATAGAAATAGCTGGCCGGAGAGGACACAAAAGTTGTAGATTAAGCTTTGACTTGTAAACTGATTGAAAGTTTAAGACAAAACTATGCCATTCTAACATGCTGAGACATTTCTACTAAATCACTGATAACTCTGAAATCTTCGCGTGGGGGACTTGGTGCTTAGGAGAACGATGCCTAACACCAAGGTCTCAGCTCATGGAGTCTTTGGAGCCAATTGGGAAGGGCCCTATAAAATCTACGCTGTTATCAATGAGGGGACTTATTATCTAACAGATATGGATGATAAGGTCGTACCTCGAGCTTGGAATGTAGAGCACTTAAGGAAATACTATCAGTAGAGGCCTCGCCCCTGGTAGTCTCTATCTATCATTACTTAGCATGAATAAATTCATACAAAGTACTGGGGGTAGTGATCATGTAGACACCTCCTCTTTATGATGTAATGAAAGTTGGGCATCGTCCCTAGTATTTATATATGAAGTTTGTTCTCCAAAAACATTGTGCAATTTTTATTTTTTCTGTTAGCATTTTAAATTTTCAGGACTAGGCCAGCACAGTGGATGCGAGGCCGAATCTCCCTCAGGTCAAGGAGGATGTGA
The DNA here is from genome assembly GCA_036435485.1 of Saposhnikovia divaricata. Lineage (NCBI taxonomy): Eukaryota > Viridiplantae > Streptophyta > Magnoliopsida > Apiales > Apiaceae > Saposhnikovia > Saposhnikovia divaricata. Next base: position 216,453,972 of record CM071599.1, read on the forward strand.
GCGTACACTTACTGCGACCTGAGGGACTGTTCTCGAAGATTAGTTATTGAAAAGCATATCTACTCAAAGAAGTTCAAAATAAAAAAAAAATCAAGGGGTGAACTCAGCCTCGGGATCGTGTCTGCAACCTCGCAAGGAAGGCACCGCACATCATGATTCCAAAGGGGATGAGGCACACTTTGAAGTTGATAAAGCAAATATAAAAGCTACAAGAAAAAGGAAAGCTACGGTTTCAACTACAAAGGAAGCTTTGCAGCTGCGAGGCTAGTCTACTTGGCAATGTTTCGAATATACAAAGGATGAAAGCAATATTAACTATGGACAGTTAAGAGTATACACAATATATTTCACAAAGAGATGAAGACATGCAAGATGTTATAACAGTTACCAAAATTCCAACAGTTAATGGGTCACTATGCGAGCCCAAATAAATTATCAAGACAGTTATAGAAAAATATTACATGTTGCGAGACATTCAAGGGGTGTCCGCATCCCCAGTTCGATAATCAGAATCAAAAAGAAAAGAGTTCATTATTTAGCGGCTTCTGTGGTATTGGTCTGGGCAGCTTCGCTAGCGATCCTGGCTGCCTCTTTTGCATCTTCTTCTTCGATCTCTTTGCGAAGAGACTCTGCAAATTCAGCATTACCAGGCCCAAGCCTTTCCCAGTCGAATTCGGGGATCTTTCGTATAAATGTCTTCATAAATTCGACTTGGGCAGCCTCCACCACGGCGTCATGATCAAGTTTGGTGGCCTCGAGCTCCTTCTTCAGCTTACCCAGCTCTTCCACATGCTCCTTATTAAGAGTTTCCTCGTGCTCCTCTGCCTCCTTCAGAGATTTGTTGAGAGTATTCTTTTCATTGGTGATCTTCTTAAGCTCGGATCGCAAGGTGGCAGTCTCTGTTTCAAGGGCTCACCTATGAGTCTCCATCAATGACCTCTTGTCTTCTTTCTTTTGAAACCTAAGGACTGTAACCTCCTTCTCCAATTTGGCATTGGCATATGCGACGGTCTTCAACTCCTTAAGATGCGAAGTTTGACGAATGAACGCCTCAGCTAAGCACTTAGAAAGAGACTCGGCATTCTCAACCAGCTCAGCCCCCACCCAGCTCGTACATTCCTCTTCAGTGGCATGATTATATCCATGCTTTGCAAAAAGGTGATGGACAGGAGTAGCGGTTGCTGGAGGCTTGGGAACAGGAAGCACGGGTCCGTCCCTTCTTGATCTCTTGGAAGCATGTTCTTCAGGGGTACCCTGGACTCGTTGGAGAGTTTCGGTGTTTGTTGTCAATGGTGGAGGAGGTGGTAGTTCGGTAGTCTTTGGCTTTTGGGGGACTGTAGCAGTTTTCGTGACAGGGACGGTCCCGCTCTTTTGTAGAAAGGGAGGCCTGCGACCACTTTTGCCCGACATACCTGAGAAGTGGGAGTAGAATACAATTAGAAGCATAATAATACAAGTTATATAAATGCGAGAATAGTAAAGATTAAAGCAGTGTTAAAGTTAGCGAGGACGGAGTAATGGTCGCATTGCGACGAGGAGAATACCCTCGCTAGTGGTAACTACAACTCGAGAGGACGAGGCCTCCTCACGGGCTTTTCTTTTCAATGAAGCCTTCTTCACACTTGAAGGCTTCGTCTTTGAAGGAAAACGAACTCCTTCTTTCAGGAAACCGCACTCGACCAGATTCTCGAGATAAAGTAGGGTTCGAATGTTGCGGGCCTCTTATGGAGTTTTCAGCACGTCGTCAGCACGTTTCTTCTCCTCGCCCTTTAGGACGGTTCGCACTTGACCAACTGCGATCTCAGGAAGGATGAATTAGAGTACGGATTGAATAAAAGGAGGGTGAAATTAAAAGGATGGCTTCATACCTGGGAGGTAGTTAAAGGATGTTTTTACTCAGGGCACCTCGTGGACATAGAAGTAAGGTCCTTTCCACGAGCCCGCGTTACTTGGAGCACTATGACAAAGTTCTTCTTTGTTGAACTCTGGCCAGACTGAGAAATAGACGTAGCCGAAGTCTGAGGCCCCGCATCGCTTCAGCTGCTAGAAAATAGACCATGGTCCTCGCATCCAACTCAGGATATTCAAGTTTATGGTAAAGAATGTGTAAGAACCCAGATTTTTGATAGAATTAAAACTTTTTATTATGTAATGAATAGTGGTTATGACTGCAATGTAACGAATGTTTATTAAATGAATGGGATGGATTTAAATTCAAATATTTATATGTCATGAAGAATGCTTCTGGTTGATAGCATAGATAAGAATGATCTATCTTCTAGGGTTATAAGTTATATTATTCCAAGAGAGATTATTCTTGTGTCATCCAAATCAATATCTGTTATTAGTCCAGCGGTTCCGTAAAAAGGTTAAGGAACACCCGAGAGTAAACCAGGTTCATTTTCCTAATTATAGGAATTAAGTAAAAAAATGAGTTATGGATAGTGTTTTGGTGGAAATTGGAATATTATTAGACGACGCTATATAGAAGCAGTCTGAATGGATTTCCTAGTTCATATTAATAATCAGTGGATGAAATAAGTGTATTTAAATGATATCGGAATCAGAAAAATAGCACTTTTATTTTCTCTGAGATTTCCCGAGACCTTAAAGGATTTAAGAATTTACTATTGAGATTTAAGGGATTTAAATACAAAGGTTACAAATGAGTATTGAGAATATTAGTAAAGTTATCAAGAAAGTTTCCGGTAAATCCATAACAAGAAATCCTTGAGATATTCCTCTGAATGAACAAGGAAATTGAGTAATACCCGGACAAAGGAACCAATAAATAACCAAGAGACCAACAAGTGCAATTTGTGGGAAAAGGAGAAACCAAAGTATCATCCTTATAAGTCAACTACAAGATGAGTGGTGTAATTGCATTCTTGCAAAAATGGAGTTGTTTGTTGTAGTGCCAACACTTGGTTCAATAAGAAGGCAACAAGTGGACCAATAGATGGTTGACAACACAAAAAGAAGAGATGCATCCAAGTATATACATAAAGATACATGCATTAAGCCATTTTACACATCAAAAAAACACAAAACTCTCTCTCATTTCCTCTCCATTCTGCTGCTCACGGTTTAAGCTAAAAAGGGGGGGTTCCCACCATCATTTGATCTTGAAATTTTTATGGTGAGTACTTCATATCATAGTTTAGATCCTCTAAAAATTTCAGCTCCAAATTCATCTTTTCCCATTTTCAAATAAATCATCAAAGTGATGATAAATAGTGCTTTCATGAAACTAACTTTTATTTCTTGATTTCTTTTGATCATCCAAGCTATACTAAGGCTAGATAAGGGCTAAACAAGGCTTGATAAGTTCATACATACACCAAGGAAGGTATACCACTCTTGAAAACCTAGCTCTTAGTTTAAGTTTTGGTATTTTAGATGAGTTATATGGATTTAATGCATGTTTAGGACCTTAAGATTATGATTGGGCTTTGTTAAATGTTAAATTAGTTTAGATGAACGGAAAGACATTGCTTGGTCTTAGTTCATGGATAAATAGCATGTATGTGTTGTTTGAAGTGTAAACCATGATCATTGAATGGTTTGAAATTTGGAAATCATGTAAACATAGCCGTCGTAATGCCCGATTGTCGTTAACCTTAAGAAACCGTGAATATCAGTAGCATTACCTTACTGTCCAGTCCCGGATTTTGCTATGTTTAGTTAGTTCATGTTACGAGCTTCGTTTTGATATAAAGATCGAATGAAATGGATATACGGTTTAGGAGTTATGGTCGAATTAAGATAAGTGGTTCGTAAACGAGAGCACCAGTTCGTAATCAGAATTGAACCTGTATAAATTCGGTAATGCAGTAGCGAACCATCGTAATTAAATACTAGAGATGATAAGGAAGGTGTGAGAGAAAACCTTGCATTAAAAGGATCGTTTTACGATTTTATAAAAATGTTCGAATCAAGGTTAAACGCGAACGAACCCCTAGAAGCATGCTTGATTATGACCTTGGTTAATAACTTAGAAAACGGACGATAAAACTCGTAGTACAATCTTGATTCGTAAATGATCGATATTAAAACTTACATGGCTTAAGTACGTATTAAGTGTGGGTACAATGACGGGTCATAATAGCGAACGTATGTCGAACCGCATCGGTGATAAAAAGAGTTACACTAAGAGGTGTATAACGATATAATTCGAAAACGTGTTTCGACTTAAGTGAAGTCTATATTTAATCTTGTAAAGTGTTAAGTGATTAATCCCGAATGCCTTGGCTATTTATAGATCGTCAGGCTGACCCGGGACACGCTACCACCACCCTTACCCGCACTCGCTTTCCAGGCAAGTTTTAAATCCTTCTTTAAGGCTGTTGTTGTGAATATAAATATGTTTTTTTTTTGTTACATTACATATGCTATAGCTTGCATGCCTACTTTTAAAGTCATATTGTTATACTTGTTCCCTGAATTGTTGTTGGCTTATGAGCTAGATAGCTATTATATCAATTATAAGTCGGAAATTTCTAAAACCATTAAGCGAAGGGTAGTTGAATCTCATTCTTTGGTTATAGACCGGGAGTCGTTATTTCTTGATATATTAATATTATTCTCGGAGAAAAATATTTAAGTAAATATTTTTCCAGTTATTATTTGGCGAATAATATTGGAATATCCTTTGAGATTATTTTGTAAGTATTATTCGGATTAATCATCAGATATTTATTTACTCGATGAACATTATCTTTAATAATCATCTAAGATCGATTTAATATTCGAATATTATTTCGAACTCTCAGCTAAGTTAATTACTTAGGGAATGTTCATTCTTATTTCTTCGATAAATATTATTTTGAATATTCATTCGAGTTTATTTATTTAATGAATATTATTTTAATATTCAGTCGGGCCTTATTTATTTAAATGAATATTATTCTGAATATTCATTCAATCCCTATTTATTTTATAAATATTAGTTGAACGTTGATTCGAACTCCAGACATTCGATAAATATTATTTCAAATATTCATTCGATAATCAATTCTTCTATAAATATTATTATGTGAATATTCATTAGTTGTTCAATGAATATTGTCTCAATTATTCAGTTGATCATTATTTCATCAGTAAGTATCATTCTTAAATATAATATTCATTATTGATTCAATGAATATTATTTCAATTATCCGTTTGAGGATTATTTCATCAACAAATATTATTATTAATTTGAATATTCATTATTTGTTCAATGAATATTATTCAGAGTATTTACTCAAAGATTATTCCAAGCAACCCTTTTTCAATGTCTGCGACTAATAAATATTCTTGGAATATTTATTTAATTCTTCTAACTCGTTTCAAAAATGATTTACTTCATTCGCATAGTATCATCGACCTTCGAATATTATATGAATTATTCCAAAGTCTTATTATTATTATAATATTATCAAGGAAGGTTCTCAGTAATTCTTCCTTCGATTCGAATATAAGGGAACCTGACTTGAAGAATGTTATTTATCTTGTGACTGCCCGGTCATAAATTATTCATTTCGTTCGCAACTTGGTTGCTATTATTCATGGAATTGTGTATACCCACTCATTATTCGAGGGGTAAGAATGTTGGAAAAAGTTGGTATCCATTAACAAGCAGCGGCTTGGGAAATATTGGTGAATTTTCCTTTCCAATTAGATACGATTACCTTGTGGAGTCTTATCAACAAGTATTATACTTGGGGAAAGGGAGACGAACTTTACGTTTCAAGTTATGGATGTGAAATGAACTAGGAGATGCGTAAGTGACCCAGTGGCGCCGGTCCAGCAAATGGCCCAACCGTTGGCCGAGGGGGTTCCAGAGGGCGGTAGACAAGTAAATCCGTCGGTGCTTCCTTCTACATGTAGTAAACAAGAGGTGGGGAGCATAACATGCGACTGATCATCGTGTAAATGCTATGTCTCCTGGCACGTCAAACTCCAGTATTAGTTCATCACTCAATGTTGGAAATTTTCTGCAACATCATCATGGTTGGCAGAGTTGAAAAGTATTTCAAACTGGAATAGCAATATCTTTCTTGCAAGTTCATATCGTTTATAAAAATGATGCCATCCTGCTTATTTTGGCATAGCATATGCTTCTACGAAATATATATCTGTTGAGTTACCTTGTAATTTCATCCTTTATATTAAACTGGCACTATTTTCGCAAATGCATGGCATATGATTTCGAAACATATCTTTGAACTGTCTTATATATTACTGCACAGTTATATATTGTTGGTGGGCTATTGCTCACCCTTGCTTATTTATTATGTCACAACAACAGCTAGGTCTCATGGCCCGCGTAAGGCGCACTCGGCGCAAGCAGGTTACCCGTCCCACAGGACTCCCCGCTGATATTGTTGCTGCCATTGCTGAGGTAGCACAGATAGTCAGCTTTTGCTTCCAGTTTAATTATATGTATCAATAATGTTAATCAACGGCAAGAACTTTAAACTTATGATGTTATCCTTTTGGGATTGTAATAACTTTTATTCGTGACCCTTTAATGTAAGACTTATTTCAATTTCATCTCTGGGACTATAACTGTTGTGTGTGTGAGTGGAGATTATTGTGGGGTCACAGCATGTGATTTATTTTGTTGTGGACTCAAGTCAAGTATTATGAATGGAGGTAAGACCGTAACCACCAGATCCCTGACCCCGGATCTGGGGGTGTTACAGAGATGGTATCAGAGCGAGAGTTATATATCCCAAGAGATGATACGACGTTATATAATAATAAATTCAATAATATAATAAGAACCCTTACCAGGTTCACCTAAAACCCTTACGGGAACTTTTTAAGTATCATGATAGTAACATAGTTCGTCTTGTGTAGGCGAGCGACATGTCGGCCCAGGAGGCAGCTGCGAGACAGCATGATGAGGACATGTTCCGGACTATGGACCCATACTATGAGCACTTACCTGAGGAGGATACTGAGCCTGAGGAGGAGGACGCTGAGGAGGTCCAGGTTGATGCTGATACTGATGTGATCGAGTCTGAGGAGGAGGACCCTAAGGAGGTCCAGGTTGATGCTGACACAGATGTTGTTGAGACTGAGGGGGAGGAGGACCCGGAGGGGATCCAGACAGGACAGGATGCTGAGTTAGTTGCTGAGGATGAGGATTATTGGGTTGTATATGAGATTAGGACTATGGAGGAGGATACTGATATGACCACTGAGCAGGTCATGGCTGCTGTTGTTGGACAGGCTGTGGATGAGGTTGAGCCAGTGGAGGATGCAGTAGGGAGTTCCGGACTACGAGTGCCACCCCTCCCTGTTGAGAGAGCCCCTACCCCACCACCACTACCTGTGAGCCCATACCCCAATGAGTTTGAGGAGCTTACCCAGAGCCCCAACAGACAGAGACTGCCGCTCCAGCTGAGCCATCCACCCCACATCATGCCCCGATAGGAGGAGTCCCAGTATGTGTTCATAACTTGATTGTGAACGGGCTTTATATAGAGTTGTCTGTGGCAGATGCCAGGTTGGCAGAGTCTAGGAGGGAGTTAGCAGCAGAGAGAGCCGCCCGGATGAGGTTGCAGGGCAGGAGGACTATCAGTGACAGGGTTGGGTATAGGGCTGTGACCCGCATCGAGCTGAGGGCTCGGGTGAGGGTGCGATAGTTGTCTACTGATGGGCATGGTAGGGTAGACAGAGCAGAGGCTGAGGAGATTTTCCGTATCGCCATGGGGAGGGTTCGGAGGATGTTTCGTCGTGGCGGCTGATTTCAGATGTAATGATGCAGTGGTCTAGTTGTCTAGTCATGTACGGACGTAGTAGTGCCGGCTTTTGTAGGGATGGTTTTCTTGTACTTGTTTTCCCTTTTTGCAGACCAGACAGATAGACAGCGTATTTCACTTTTGACTTGTTGTTGTTGTTAGGATGGCTGTACTTTAAACTATCGTTGTAACTCGGATGTTGTACCTTTTCGGTACCTGGTATATATTTGTTTCCCTTTCAGTTATTTCAATTTTGTTGGGATATGATCACGAGTTTATTAGCATATGTACTACTTTTTGATTAAGTTGCCATGAGATATAAAACTGTGGGATCTTAAACCCAATCATGTAAAGAATTATGCAAGGAAAAATCCTTTAAAACAGGTAAGTGAACCTAATGTATAATTTTCCAAATTTTCAGTAAAATGCCTCCAAGACGAATGGGCACTAGGGCTAACCCTCGAGAATCTACTAACCAAGAGAGTCACAACCAACACGAGGAAAACCATGAAAGTAGTGAAGAACAAGATCAGGATTATAATGAGCAAGAAGATTCCCAGTATGGAGCAGAGGATGAACCCCTGTACTCTGAAGAATTTGAGGGGGAAATCGAGGCTGGAGAAACTGAAGTAGAACAGGAAGGGGAGAACCAGGGCGGAAACCCCATGGGCCAGTTTATGGATCTACTTAGGCAGAATTTGAACCAATACCCCCAACCACCACCAGGCAACAACACTTCAGTGGCAAATTCCTTTAGGGCCTTTAAGTCCCTTAAGCCCCCAGAGTTCCACGGATCGGCTGATCCCGTTGAGGCGAGGGCCTGGATCAAGGAAATAGAGAAATCTTTCGAGATTCTGAGTATTGAGGAGGCCCAAAAGACTATCTTTGCTACCTACTTGCTAAAAGGAGAGGCCAATTATTGGTGGGAAGCTAAGAAGAATATGGAGACCGATGCTATTGTAACCTGGGATAGGTTTAAACAGTTGTTTCTAGAAAAGTATTTTCCAAAGTTTATGAAAACCCAGATGGAGCTTAAGTTTCTAGAGTTAAAGCAGAATAACTTGTCGGTGGCCGATTATGAAGCCAAGTTTACTGAGTTATCAAGGTTTGTGCCGGAATTTGTGGATACTGAGGAGAAGAAGGCTAACAGGTTTCAGCAGGGGTTGAAACAATGGATTCAGAATCGAGTGGCGGTTTCAGAGATTAATGATTATGCCACCTTGGTGCAAAAGGCGACCATTGTGGAAGCAGGTAGTGATCAGGCACAGAGAGAAAGAGAAAACGGGGGATTAAAGAGAAAGCATGCCAGTATGGGCGGAGGTTCATCAGGAGAAAGACCCCCGAATAGGTTAAATCGAGGAGCAGTATCCCTACCTGGGAGGAGTGGTGGGTTTAAACCATCTGTGAGTGCAACTGTGAGCCAGGGCGGCCAGCAGTTAGGAATGTCCCGTTCTCACCTTTCCAGACCTCCACTACCAGCATGCACAACTTGTGGGAAAAGGCACCCTGGAGTATGCAATCAGAAGTAGTCTGTCTGTTATAAGTGTGGACGAGTGGGTCACTACTCTAACAGGTGTACCGCGGTTAATCCTACTGCTAGTAAGAGCAATACCTGTTTCCAATGTGGACGTCCAGGGCACATGAGGAAGGACTGCCCAATGAACAAACCAGCGGTTTCAGGGGCAAGCAAGGCTGCCTCTAACCGACCACCAACTGCTAGGACTTTTAATATGTTAGTACAAGATGCCGTGAGGGACACAGATGTGATAGCAGGTACATTTTCTCTCAATTCAGTCAGTGCAAATGTCTTATCTGATTCAGGAGCAACTAAGTCTTTTATATCTAGAGATTTTGCGCATAAATTGAAACTTAAAACCCAGCAACTAAGAGATTCCTTACAAGTAAAAATAGCTAATCAGGAAATCGTACCGGTTAATCAAATTCACCCCGATTGTAAGCTAGAAATAGGAGGACGATCCTTCTATGTCGATTTAATTCCTTTTAAGCTCGGGGAATTCGATGTCATTTTGGGTATGGATTGGTTGTCTCGCAATGATGCGCGGATAGATTGTAAAGGGAAAAAGGTTAAGTTGAAAACCCCAGGGCAGAAAGAAATAGTGTTTAAGGGGATGCGACAGACCCAGAAAATTCTGACCATGGCCCAAACCAAGAGATTGTTACGAAAAGGGAACGAGGCTTATTTAGCTTACGTTATAGACACTCAGAAGGAAGTGTCAAGATTGCAAGACACTCTAGTAGTTAATTATTTCGAGGACGTGTTCCCACAAGATCTTCCCGGACTACCACCTGATAGGGTAATTGAGTTTGCCATCGAGTTAGCCCCGGGGACGGCGCCAGTTTCGAAGGCCCCGTACCGATTAACCCCATTAGAAATGAAGGAGCTAGCTAAACAATTACAGGAATTGTTGGATAAGGGCATGATAATGCCCAGTGTGTCACCTTGGGGCGCACCAGTGTTGTTTGTTAAGAAAAAGGATGGGAGTATGAGGTTATGCATCGACTACAGAGAATTGAACAAGCTAACCATAAAAAATAAGTATCCATTGCCCAGGATAGACCATTTGTTTGACCAGCTAAGAGGCGCTGCATACTTCTCAAAGATTGATCTGAGAACAGGATATCACCAACTGAAGATCAAACCTGAAGATATCCCGAAGACTGCATTCTGTACCAGATATGGACATTATGAGTTCTTAGTTATGTCATTTGGATTGACCAACGCCCCAGCAGCCTTCATGGACCTAATGAATAAAGTGTTCAAGGAATACTTGGACAAATTCGTGATAGTCTTCATTGATGATATTCTCATCTACTCAAAGACAGAGGCAGAACACACTGAACATTTAAGGATAACCTTAGAAATACTCAGGAAGGAGCAGTTATATGCCAAGTTCTCCAAGTGTGAGTTTTGGAAAAATGAGGTACAATTCTTAGGGCACGTGATCAATAGAGAAGGAGTGTTGGTTGACCCCTCCAAGATAGAAGCAGTTTCAAACTGGGAACGGCCAACTACTCCAACCGAGGTGAGGAGTTTCATCGGACTGGCCGGATATTACAGGAGGTTTGTCCAAGACTTTGCGAAAATCGCAGCTCCATTAACTCGACTTACCCGTAAAACCGAGAAATTTGAATGGACTGAGAAATGCGAGAAGAGTTTCCAAGAGTTAAAGAAGAGGCTGGTGACAGCCCCAGTGCTGGCATTACCTGATGGAAAAGGAGATTTCGTGATTTACAGTGATGCTTCGCATAAAGGACTGGGATGCGTGCTTATGCAGCACGGCAAGGTAATAGCGTATGCGTCTAGGCAATTGAAGGATTATGAGGTCAGATATCCCACGCATGATCTAGAACTAACAGCCATAGTCTTCGCTTTTAAGATTTGGAGACACTACCTGTATGGGGAAAAATGCGAGATTTACACTGACCATAAGAGCCTCAAGTACATTTTCACTCAGAAAGAACTTAACATGCGCCAGACGAGATGGTTAGAGTTAATCAAGGATTACGACTGTGAAATTCGCTATCACCCGGGCAAAGCCAATGTGGTGGCTGACGCCTTTAGTAGGAAAGAAAAGCTCAAGATGATAACTTCAGAGGAAGAACTAGTGAAAGATTTTGAGAAGTTGGAAATTAAGGTTAAGTTACCTGGAGAGGGCCAAGAAAAGTTGATGGAAATTAGAATCCAACCTCCATTGTTAGAAAAGATTAGATTGTGCCAGGAACGGATGATGGAGGAAGAAAAGAACTCCACAGAAGAGCTAATGATCGGAGAGGAAATTAAGTGCGAAAGAGACAAGGACGGGATCATGAGGTACACATACAGGATATGGATCCCAAACGTTCAAGAACTCAAGGATGAGATTTTAAATGAGGCACACAACTCAAGATACTCAGTGCACCCCGGTAGCACCAAAATGTATAGGGATTTGAAGGAGTATTACTGGTGGCCCAACATGAAAAAGGACGTAGCAGAATGGGTAAGCAGATGTTTGATCTGCCAACGAGTGAAAGCAGAGCACTAGAAGCCCAGCGGACTTCTACATCCCTTAGAGATTCCAGAATGGAAATGGGAACACATAGCCATGGATTTCGTAGTAGGTTTACCAAGGACCAAGGCTAATCATGACGCCATATGGGTAATTGTAGATCGACTGACGAAGTCAGCTCACTTTCTCCCGATCAACGAAAGGTACACGGTCGAAAGACTAGTGGACATCTACTTAAAAGAGATAGTGGCGCGACATGGAGTCCCAGTCGCAATAGTATCCGATCGAGATCCTAGATTTAACTCCAGGTTTTGGAGAAGTTTTCAAGAATGTGTAGGGACCCGGCTGAACATGAGCACATCCTACCACCCCCAGACAGATGGGCAAAGTAAGAGGACCATCCAAACGCTAGAGGATATGTTGAGAGTCTGCGCGATAGACTTCAAAGGAAATTGGGATGATCACTTGCCATTGATTGAGTTCTCCTACAATAACAGTTATCATTCAAGCATTGGGATGCCACCTTATGAGGCCCTTTATGGAAGAAAATGTCGATCTCCCTTGTATTGGGATGAAGTTGGAGAGCGAAAGATGCTCGGGCCCGAAGTGGTCCAACGAACTAAAGATGCAGTAGATCTAATCAGAGGACGATTGGTAGCAGCCCAGGATCGACAAAAGAAATATGCCGACTTAGCTCGGAAAGGCAAGGAATACGAAGTAGGGGACCTAGTGTTCTTGAAGGTATCTCCTTGGAAGGGTTTAATGAGGTTTGGAAAGAAAGGGAAGCTGAGCCCTAGATATATTGGACCATTTGAGATCTTAAGACGTATTGGGGAGCTAGCTTATGAACTGGCATTACCCCCGAACCTGCAGCAAGTGCACAATGTGTTCCATGTCTCAATGCTAAGGAAGTATAACCCAGATGCCAAGCACATAGTGGAATATGAGCACGTGGACATGCAACCAGACTTGACCTATGTAGAGCAACCTGTGGAAATCATAGACAGAAAAGATCAAGTGCTCCGAAACAAGGTCATCAAGCTTGTCAGAGTTTTATAGCAGAACCACAACATAGAGGAATCAACCTGGGAGCTAGAAAGTGCAATGATGGAAAAGTACCCCCATTTGTTTTCAAACTGATTCCGGGACGGAATCCTTTTAAGGAGGGGAGACTGTAAGAACCCAGATTTTTGATAGAATTAAAACTTTTTATTATGTAATGAATATTGGTTATGACTGCAATGTAACGAATGTCTATTAAATGAATAGGATGGATTTAAATTCAAATATTTATATGTCATGAAGAATGCTTCTGGTTGATAGCATAGATAAGAATGATCTATCTTCTAGGGTTATAAGTTATATTATTCCAAGAGAGATTATTCTTGTGTCATCCAAATCAATATCTGTTATTAGTCCAGCGGTTCCGTAAAAAGGTTAAGGAACACCCGAGAGTAAACCAGGTTCATTTTCCTAATTATAGGAATTAAGTAAAAAAATGAGTTATGGATAGTGTTTTGGTGGAAATTGTAATATTATTAGACGACGCTATATAGAACAGTCTGAATGGATTTCCTAGTTCGTATTAATAATCAGTGGATGAAATAAGTGTATGTAAATGTTATCGGAATCAGAAAAATAGAACTTTTATTTTCTCTGAGATTTCCCGAGACCTTAAAGGATTTAAGAATTTACTCTTGAGATTTAAGGGATTTAAATACAAAGGTTACAAATGAGTATTGAGAATATTAGTAAAGTTATCAAGAAAGTTTCCAGTAAATCCATAACTAGAAATCCTTGAGATATTCCTCTGAATGAACAAGGAAATTGAGTAATACCCGGACAAAGGAACGAATAAATAACCGAGAGACCAACAAGTGCAATTGGTGGGAAAAGGAGAAACCAAAGTATCATCCTTATAAGTCAACTACAAGATGAGTGGTGTAATTGCATTCTTGCAAAAATGGAGTTGTTTGTTGTAGTGCCAACACTTGGTTCAATAAGAAGGCAACAAGTGGACCACTAGATGGTTGACAACACAAAAAGAAGAGATGCATCCAAGTATATACATAAAGATACATGCATTAAGCCATTTTACACATCAAAAAAACACAAAACTCTCTCTCATTTCCTCTCCATTCTGCTGCTCACGGTTTAAGCTAAAAAGGGGGGTTCCCACCATCATTTGATCTTGAAATTTTTATGGTGAGTACTTCATATCATAGTTTAGATCCCCTAAAAATTTCAGCTCCAAATTCATCTTTTTCCATTTTCAAATAAATCATCAAAGTGATGATAAATAGTGCTTTCATGAAACTAACTTTTATTTCTTGATTTCTTTTGATCATCCAAGCTATACTAAGGCTAGATAAGGGCTAAACAAGGCTTGATAAGTTCATATATACACCAAGGAAGGTATACCACTCTTGAAAACCTAGCTCTTAGTTTAAGTTTTGGTATTTTAGATGAGTTATATGGATTTAATGCATGTTTAGGACCTTAAGATTATGATTGGGCTTTGTTAAATGTTAAATTAGTTTAGATGAGCGGAAAGACATTTCTTGGTCTTAGTTCATGGATAAATATCTTGTATGTGTTGTTTGGAGTGTAAACCATGATCATTGAATGGTTTGAAATTTGGAAATCATGTAAACATAGCCGTCGTAATGCCCGATTGTCGTTAACCTTAAGAAACCGTGAATAGCAGTAGCATTACCTTACTGTCCAGTCCCGGATTTTGCTATGTTTAGTTAGTTCATGTTACGAGCTTCGTTTTGATATAAAGATCGAGTGAAATGGATATAAGGTTTAGGAGTTATGGTCGAATTAAGATAAGTGGTTCGTAAACGAGAGCACCAGTTCGTAATCAGAATTGAACCTGTATAAATTCGGTAATGCAGTAGCGAACCATCGTAATTAAATACTAGAGATGATAAGGAAGGTGTGAGAGAAAACCTTGCGTTAAAAGGATCATTTTACGATTTTATAAAAATGTTCGAATCAAGGTTAAACGCGAACGAACCCCTAGAAGCATGCTTGATTATGACCTTGGTTAATAACTTAGAAAACGGACGATAAAACTCGTAGTACAATCTTGATTAGTAAATGATCGATATTAAAACTTACATGGCTTAAGTACGTATTAAGTGTGGGTACAATGACGGGTCATAATAGCGAACGTATGTCGAACCGCATCGGTGATAAAAAGAGTTACACTAAGAGGTGTATAACAAAATAATTCGAAAACGTGTTTCGACTTAAGTGAAGTCTATATTTAATCTTGTAAAGTGTTAAGTGATTAATCCCGAATGCCTTGGCTATTTATAGATCGTCAGGCTGACCCGGGACACGCTACCACCACCCTTACCCGCACTCGCTTTCCAGGCAAGTTTCAAATCCTTCTTTAAGGCTGTTGTTGTGAATATAAATATGTTTTTTTTTGTTACATTACATATGCCATAGCATGCATGCCTACTTTTAAAGTCATATTGTTATACTTGTTCCCTGAATTGTTGTTGGCTTATGAGCTAGATAGCTATTATATCAGTTATAAGCCGGAAATTTCTAAAACCCTTAAGCGAAGGGTAGTTGAATCTCATTCTTTGGTTATAGACCGGGAGTCGTTATTTCTTGATATATTAATATTATTCTCGGAGAAAAATATTTAAGTAAATATTTTTCCAGTTATTATTTGGCGAATAATATTGGAATATCCTTTGAGATTATTTTGTAAGTATTATTCGGATTAATCATCAGATATTTATTTACTCGATGAACATTATCTTTAATAATCATCTAAGATCGATTTAATATTCGAATATTATTTCGAACTCTCAGCTAAGTTAATTACTTAGGGAATGTTCATTCTTATTTCTTCGATAAATATTATTTTGAATATTCATTCGAGTTTATTTATTTAATGAATATTATTTTAATATTCAGTCGGGCCTTATTTATTTAAATGAATATTATTCCGAATATTCATTCAATCCCTATTTATTTTATAAATATTAGTTGAACGTTGATTCGAACTCCAGACATTCGATAAATATTATTTCAAATATTCATTCGATAATCAATTCTTCTATAAATATTATTAAGTGAATATTCATTAGTTGTTCAATGAATATTGTCTCAATTATTCAGTTGATCATTATTTCATCAATAAGTATCATTCTTAAATATAATATTCATTATTGATTCAATGAATATTATTTCAATTATCCGTTTGAGGATCATTTCATCAACAAATATTATTATTAATTTGAATATTCATTATTTGTTCAATGAATATTATTCAGAGTATTTACTCAAAGATTATTCCAAGCAACCCTTTTTCAATGTCTGCGACTAATAAATATTCTTGGAATATTTATTTAATTCTTCTAACTCGTTTCAAAAATGATTTACTTCATTCGCATAGTATTAAAACTCCTAGGTTTTGATGATAAAAAACAGTAAGCTATTTGGCGCTTACAGATATAAAACAGCATGCCATTGTGTTAGTTCTAACTTGGTTTTGTAGGTTAAAACAGCATGCCATTTGTGTGTGCTCTAACTTGTTTCTGCAGGACAAAACAGCTTACTGATTTCATAATCAGTATACCTCAAACAGCAAGCCAATTGTCACAAACAGCATGCCAATTGTACAATCAGCAAGCTGATTGTGTCTGATGGAATTAAAGATCCATTCGGTAAAATCAAAGGGCATCAAGAGGAAATGATATATAGATTATATGTAAAGGTCCTAAAAATATATGATGAACATTCCCACCTCTCAAGCTTTTGGAGACAAGCAAATATTCCTTTTGGTTAAATAAGGTTACTTTACTTTATTTTAATACACCACCTTATCTCCACTCAAAATATATCACATGGGACTCATCATAACATTGTTCCCTGCACATTCTTATCTCCATACACGCTCCAGATTTCAGCTTTGCATATTATCAAAGTATATTTTCTTGCTCAAAAGCATTGCTTCTTCTCTAACGGATTAAATTCATACCGTTGGAATTTTTATCAAACAAATTCAAACACTTCTTGTTCACCTATATAAGAGCTGAGTATTATCAGTTCTTTGTACTGAATACAACGTGCATAAAACAAGAATTACTCAAACAACTTCTGAGCTTACATTGCTAAACCCTTCAAAACCTTCAAATCTCTTCATACACGCATATTCATTATTTTGAGGATTTATAGGTTGAGTTTTATTCTTTCAAAACATTTGTATTGTTCAAAGTGTATTGTTTTGTTGCTGTACAAGATTGGCTTCAGGTTTTAGGGTGAGTCGAACTAGACTAGAGAAGTATACTTGGGAAGTAGTACTTAGAGGGTTGGTTCAGCACCGGTAAACAGCAAGCCGTTTGTAAGCAGCAAGGGTTAAGGGAGATATATTGTTGTATCTTGTAATTGGATTATAGTTGATCAATAATATATTCTCTTACCAAGTTTTGTAAGGGACCAGGACGTAGACCATAGGGGATTAGGGGTCGAACCTGGCTAAAAGATTGTGTGTCTCTTTTACTTACTGTTTATATTCTTTCTGCATTGTATTTTAGATACAAACAGCGTGCTGTTTGTGAACTGTGTTATTACAAACAGCAAGCTGTTTTCAGTTATTTTCAAAACAGTTCATAAATTCACATTAATAACCATAAACACCTATTCACCCCCCCTCTAGGTGTTGTTTTTCAATTGGTATCAGAGCCTTGGTATACTAACAATTCTGTAACAGGAAAGTATCGATCATGGCAGAACATTATCTTAAAGCAAAAGCCGATTATAGGGCTCCTCTCCTCACTGGATCAGAAAATTACAATTGGTGGAAATGTAGAATGGAAACATTCTTATCCAAGAGGCCACTGGTGTTAAGAGTTGTACAGAAAGGAGATTATCAATTCTTGGATGAAAAGAATCAACCGAAAGATGTTTATGATCTCACTATGGATGAAATTATCAAATGTGGTTTTAATGGAGAAGCTAGAAACTCCATAATGAATGCTCTAGATCAAGCTGAGTATGACAAAGTCTCCTCCCTAAAAACAGCAAAAGAAATGTGGGATGCTTTGGAAACCTATCATGAAGGATCAAAAACCTTGAGGAAGGTGAAGCTTAGCAAACTAATGAATGATTTTGGAAACTTCAAGCTCAAGGATGATGAAACTATCAAAGAAGGTCAAGCAAGGTTCCAAGTTACTATAAACTCATTAAAGAGACTTGGAAAAGACATTCCACAAGATGAAATTAACATGAAAGTGTTAAGTGCGGTACCATTTATTTATGAAGCCAAGGTCACGGCTTTGGAATCATCCTCAACAATCGACACCATGGATCACCTAGCTGTGTTTGCAGAGCTAGAACAATTTGAAAGCAAGATAAACAAAGGTCAGGCTGAAGATGTTCGGGTTCCCCTAGCCAAAATGAGGAATTTGGCTCTTCACTCTACAAACAGCAAGCCAGAGTCTGCAAACAGCAAGCTGTTTGAATCTAATGAAGAATCTGACGAAGAAATGGCACTCATCTCACAAAAGATCAAGAGGCTGATTGAAAAGAAAAATAGAATGAAAAGGGAAAGAGGTGAATTCTCCAAAAGGAAAGCCAAGGAACAAACTTGTTTCGAATGTGGCAAGCCAGGCCATTTTAAGAAGGACTGTTTTAAGCTAAAGTATAAACAGCAAGCTGCTTTCAAGGACAAGAGAAATGCAAAGCCTCTACTGACTTGGAGTGATGATGATTCAGACTCCAGTGATGACTCAAGTGAAGACATGGTGAATTTGGCCCTTGTAGGTCTAAATGATGAAGAAAGTTCACTAGGATCCATAAAAGAAGATTGTGTGGATAGTGATTATTCGAATTCAGAAGATGATGCAAGTGAGATAAATTCAATCTATTCTGATTTAAATTCATCTCATAATATGCTAGAAGAACTAACCATGCAGGTACCAAATCATGTATCCATAATTAAGTTTATGGAACTAAAACATAAGAATAGCAAGCTGGAAAAGAACAACAATCAGTTGAAGAAAATGATTGTTGATTTAATGGTTGAGAAGAATCCAGAAGCAAATCACAATGATCTTATTACTGATTTAAAGGAGAAATTAGTTCAATTCGAAGGAGTCAACAAAGTGATTCTTCAAAGAAATGAGGTTCTTATGAAAGAACTTAGGAGATTGAAGTCGGAGATTGAAGAAAGGAATGAATTCATTCAAGAACACAGAGTCAAACCAAGCCGAATCCTCAAAATCTGTGGAAAAGAGAAAACAGCAAGCTGAACTTATCAATCAGCAAGTTGATTTGATCTCTCTTCTGGAAAAAGAGGTTAAGGATCTCCAGATAGGGATGGAAACTTTTGTACAAGGAGAAGTGTAACACCCCTAGATCCGGGGTCAGGGAATCTGGTGGTTACGGTCTTACATCCATTCATAATACTTGACTTGAGTCCACAATAAATAAATCACAGGCTGTGACCCCACAATAATATCCACTCACACACACAACAGTTATAGTCCCAGAGATGAAATTGAAATAAGTCCATAATATCAGAGTTTACGAATAAAAGTTATTACAAGCCAAATGATATGTTTAAAGGTTTTGCCGTTGATTAACGTTAATGTTACATATAAATAGACTGATAAACAAAAGCTGCCTATCTATGCTACCTCAGCAATGGCAGCAAGGACATCAGCGGGTAGTCCTTGAACGGCGGTAACCTGCTTGCGCCGAGTGCGCCTGACGCGGGCCATCTGTCCTAGCTGTTGTTGTGACATAATATGAACAAAGCAAGGGTGAGCGAAAGCCCACCAGCAATAATATAACTAAGCAGTGATACATATATATACAGCAGTTCAAAATATCCTTTGAAATCATATGCCATGCATTAATGAAGTTATTGCCAGTATAATATAAAGGATGAAGTTACCAGGTAACTCAAAGTATTTGTTTGTAGAAATATCTGCTACATCAAAAGTAAGCGAGATATTCTCATTGTCATTAAAAAGAGGAACTTGCATGAAAAGATTGCAATTCCAGTTATGAACACTTTTCCAGCTCTGCCAACAGTAATCATGTTGCAGGAAATAAATAAGTTTGGATGATGAACCAATGATGGAGTATTCACCGCGCCCGCTGTTCCAACCTTGATGATCAGTCGAGATCGTACAGCTCAAATTAGATTTACTACCGGTAGAAGGAAGAACTGACGGCTTTACTTGTATACCACCTTACTAGCTCTCCCCGGCCAACGGTTGGGCCAAAGGGGATGGACCGGCGCTACTCGGCCTCTTACACGACTCCTAGTTCAAATAGAATTCATGATTCTGAATGTAACGTTCGTCCCCCTTTCCCCAAGTATAATACTTGTTGATAAGACTCCACAAAGTAGTCGTATCTAGTTGGAAAGGAAAATTCACCAATAACTTCCAAGCTATTGCTTGGTAACGAATATCAACTTGTTCCAACAATCTTACCCCTCGAAAGATGAGAAGGTAACCAACGACTTAATAAGACAATAGCACCCGAGTTGCGAGTGAAGAAAATACTTTATGACCGGGAAGTCGACAAGATAAATAACATTTTCCAAGTAAGGTTCCCTTATTATTAGGGAGATAGACTCAAAGAAGAATGATGTCTGAGAACCTTTCTTGATATATGCTTAATAATAATATGACTCCGAAATATTTTCTGTAATAATCGAAGAAGATAAACCTTATCGAGGTTATTCTAAGTATGGAATAAATATTCAGAAAATATTTATTGAATTAAAATATTTTACAGAATATTTAGGAATATAAAAGAATACCTTTAATCAGAGTATTTCTCAAATAATCCTTGAAGAAATATCGAGAGAATATTTATTGCATAATTAAATATTCAAATGAATATTCAAAATAATATTCATTAATTAATAAGACCTGAAAGGAATATTTAAAATATTTAAAATAATATTCGATGATTAAATAGAACCCTGGATGAATATTCAAAATAATATTCATAATTAATTAGGAATTTAAATGAATATTGAAAAAGTAATATTCATTTAATGAATAATATTCTAAATGAATATCAAGTAATATTCATTTAGTAATCCGAGCTTTAAAGGAATATTCGAGATAAGACTCGATAAATAAATCAAGCTTCAGATGAATATTAAAATAATATTCATCAGGTAATTACTATCTTAAATGAATATTCAAAAGTAATATTCATTTAATGAATAATATTTAAAATGAATATCCAAATAATATTCGTTTAGTAGTCTAACCTTTAGAAGAATATTCGAAATAATAATCGATAAATAATTCGACTCTGAATGAATATTAAAAAAAAATATTATTCGTCGAATAGTTACGTTCAAATAATTATTTGAAGTAGGGATCGTTAAATAAATAATCTCGAACGAATATTCAAATAATATTCGTCGCCCGAATAATGGAAAATATTTACTTAGATATTTTCTTTCGAGGTAATCTCGATACGTCAAAAAATATTGACTCCCGGTCTATATTTGATGAATAAGATGGATACGCCCTTCTATGAGGGTCTTACAATAACCGGCTTATAATTGATACGTTAGCTATCTAATTTATAAGCCAATAAACAATCAGGGAACAAGCATAACGATATAACTTGAAAGTAGGCATGCATGCTATGGCATATGTATAACAGAAAACATATACATATATATATATATATATATATATATATATATATATATATATATATATATATATATATATATATATATATATATATATATATATATTCAATCACAACAACAGCCTAAAAGAAGGGAATTGAAACTTGCCTGGTAGTCGAGTACGATAAGGGGTAGTGGTAGCGGGTCCCGGGTCAGCTTGGTGATCTATAAATAGCCAAGGCATTCGGGATTAATCACTTAACATCTTAAAAGTTAAGTTATACTTAAATCGAAACACGTTCTCAAGTTATCTCGTTATACCCCTTTTAGTGGATTCCTTTTTATCATTGATCCGACCCGACATTCGTTCGTTAATACGACATGTCACTGTACTTATACTTGGGACATACTTAAGTCATACAAGTTCTAAGGTCGATCATTACGAACCAATATTATACTCCGAGTTTTATCGCCCGTTTTCTAAGTGTTTTACCGAAGTTATAATAGAGTCGTCTTTTAGGGGTTCGTTCGCGTTTAACCTCGACTCGAATATTTTTAATAAATCGAAAAACGATCCTTTTGACATACGGTTTTCTTTCACACCTTCCTTTTTACCTCTAGTATTTATTTACCAAGATTTGTCATGACTTTACATATTTTACGATGGTTCAATTTCAGTTACGAATTCTCGGTTACGGTTTCGAAATACTTTTAGTAAATCGGCCGTAACTCCTAAACCGTAAGTCCGTTTCACACGTTCCTTATACCAAAATGAAGCTTGGAACATTATCTATCCTATCATGGCAGATTGCAAAGCTAGGCAGTGAGTTACATCTACTGTCCAAGTTGTTTTTCTTAAGGTTAACGAAATTTCGGCATTACGACGGCTATATATCGAACGTTCCAAAAATTATAACAATCCAACCAAGCCACACCGGGCATCCACACAACTTATCACATGATTATGAACATCATCAAGTCCAGATCATACCATTTTACCACAATAATTAACATGCTTTCTTGCTCAACTAAATCACTTACTAATTATGCTTATAATCATGCTAACATCATAACCAAGCTTAGCTCATCAAAAACATCCATAAACTTAAAGTTGATCTAGGGTTTCAAGAGTGTTATACCTTCTTGAGAGTATGTACTAGCCTTAAAAAGCTTGTTATAGTCCTTGGATAGCCTTAGGGTAGCTAAGATCAACCATGAAAACAAGAAAAATCAAAGATTAGTCCATGAAACACTATTCATCCTCCTCTTTCATATTTTTTTGAAAATGGAAACAAAGGAGTTTGGACTTGAAATTTTTAGGAGATTGCTTTTATGAAATATAGGACTCACCATAAAAATTTGATGATCAAACAAGGAGTGGAAGCTTGGTTTGGAAATCTAAAAATTCCAAAAATTCGAAGTCTTGTTTCTTGAGGGGAAAAACAGGGTGATTTTCTTGAATTTATTTACCTAGCCAAACGATCTTCAAAAATTATGAAATTTTGAAAGAATACTCTACATATATTAAGGAAGCTATGGTTAAAATTTGGTGATCTATGAATGGGTAGAAGTGGAGATATGAATTTTTCTTTGAGGAGTGTTCTTGCTTGGCAGTTTTGAAGAATGGAGAGAATGGAGTTGTTTTGCTTGGTTGAATTTCAATAATGCATAAAGTGATGTAAGTTGGATAATATCTCATCCTAAAGCTACTTTAATAAAGGTGTGATGCAATGCATGATGTCATTTGGGGCATGTGTCAAGAGGTGTGTTAAAGAAGTTAACACTTGGTTGATCTTTGGATGGAATTCATGCTAAGTATTAGTTCCAATCTCTAAGTGTGCTAGTTACTTGAGTCACCACTTGGTTGCTAGATATTTATCACTTTCACATGCATGCATCTTGCTTTCTGCTTGCCCCTTTTGTCCATTTATTTCTCAATTCATTGATCGTTCGTAGGAATAACTCATTCGTTTCTAGTTAGGGTTTTACCGAAACCTTCTTAATATCAATACTATCGTTCTCCATCTTTCTTAATACTTCTCGAATTTAAATTCCTTAAATTCCTTTAATGAATCCTTAAGTCTTGCAGTGTCCAGGGAAAACTCGGAAAAAATAAAAGTGATATTTTTCAGAATCCGATAACCTTTACATACACTTATTTTCCCCTTGGATCCTTAATACGAACTTAGAAATCCGTTCCGGGTTCTTCTATATAGCGTCGTCTAATAATATTCCAAAATTCCACCAAAAACATTAGTCACTCTTTATTCCATCTTTATTCCTTATATTTATAAAATTTCCTTGTTCTCTTTCGGACGTTCCTTCTCTTCTCAACGCTTAATAAAAAGTTTTAATTCTACCGAAAATTTGGGTTCTTACAAGAAGACACCTTAAAGACAATGATGAAGAAGGCAAAAGTCCCTGTAGTCAAAGAAGGAGTTGGCATGGACATACACAAGAAGCTTGGAGTCCTCAAATATGATGGTAAAAATGGCATACCTTATGATTATGCCATGCCTTGGAAAACATGCAACAAATGTGGTGGAAAAGGCCATCTGGAAATTCATTGTGTGGTTCAAATCAATGATAAAGGGAAAACAGCTTACCAGAATGGACTAGTCAGGCGACAAACAGCATACCAGAATGCTCCTGACATAAGACAAACAGCACGCCAACAGTCACCAAAAGTGATCCAAAAATGGATCAAGAAAGCTGAATTAAATGTGTTATATATTCTTGCTACTAACCAGTTTGGACCCAAACCTATATGGGTACCAAAACATTAAGTTTGTGTTTGTTTGTTTTGTAGATATGTCTTGCCGCCAAAATAAAGTCGAAACAATGGATCTTGGATAGCGGTTGCACTAGACATATGTGTGGAGACAAGTCTCAGTTCATAAGTCTCAACATGAAGAAAGGAGGAAGAGTTACAATTGGCAATAGCAAAACTCTTCGAATCCTTGGTATTGGTTCTATTTGTAATAGTAATATTTCGATCGATAAAGTTCAATATGTCAAAGGTCTTTCATATAATTTACTTAGTGTCACTCAATTATTTGATGGACATTTTGTTCAGTTTGGCATAGATAAAACTATTATTACTATTGGTGCTAACAAAATCCCACTAGTTGCTAGAAGGGAAGGAAATATATATGTATTAGACTTCGAAATGCAGGAAACAGCATACTGTTTGGCTGCAATCGACAATGATCCATATATATGGCATAGGAGGTTGGGACATGCACACATGGACTTGATCAATAAACTTTCAAGTAAGAATCTGGTCAGAGGACTACCAAAACTGAAATATACTAAGGTTGAAGTATGTTCAGCATGCCAACTGGGTAAACAAATTCGAAGTACTCACAAAGCTAAGAAAATGGTATCTAATTCTAAATCCTTAGAGCTTCTGCACTTAGATTTATTTGGTCCAGAATCTTATAAAAGTATTGGAGGTAAACAATATGGTTTTGTAATTGTAGATGATTATTCTAGATTTACTTGGGTATTGTTTCTTAGTACTAAAAATTGTGCTTTTGATGAATTTGAGAAACTGATTAAACTACTTGAGAACAAGCATGATACAAGACTTGTAGGTATAAGAAGTGATAGAGGAGGTGAATTTGTCAATGACAAATTTATCACATATTGTGAACAAAAGGGAATCTCTCATGAATTTTCTGCTCCAAGGACTCCACAACAAAATGGAGTGGTGGAAAGAAAGAATAGGTCACTTTAAGAAACAGCAAGGACTCTACTGCAAGAAAGCAAGCTACCTAGAAGCTTTTGGGCCGAAGCTATGAATACAGCATGCTATTTGTTGAATCGAATCATAATCAGGCCAATGTTGGACAAAACTCCTTGTCAATTGTTGAGAAACGAGAAGCCAAATATCAGTTACTTCAAGATTTTTGGTTCAAAGTGTTTTGTCCTCAAAACAATTGGTAAAGATGGTGAATTTGATGCTAAATCCTATGAATCCATATTTTTTGGTTATTCTTTAACAAGTAGAGCTTATAGAATTTATAATATTAATAAGCATATTGTTGAAGAATCTATTGATGTTACTTTTCAAGAACCTAACAATGATCTACCAAGAGTTGAGGAAGGATTTGCAGGTGAAGAAGATGTGCAACCTCAAGTCACTGACAATCAGCAAGCTGGAAGTTCAAATCAACAAGCTGGAAGTGCAAATCAGCAAGCTGGAAGTATAAATCAACAAAATGGCAGTTCAAATCAGCAAGCTGAAGATGAAAGTGATACCGAAAGTCAGCAAGCCAAAGAGGATGTAGACACTGACAATCAGCAAGCTGAAAGTTCAAAACAGCAAGCTGAAGTGGAAGATTCAATTTCAAAAATAGCAAAAATGACTTTGGAAGGTCCTAGAGGATCTAGGGCTACTGCAAAATTGCCTCTATATGATGGAGAAGAACAGTCACCACCATCAAAGATGAGAAAGACAACTCATGAAGAAATAGCTCAACATTCTTTACCAAGGGCAAAAAGAACGGTCAAGAATCATCCACCTGAGTTAGTCATTGGTGACATTACTGATGGGATCACAACAAGAAGAGGAAAGGCAAATTATTGTGCTCATGCAGCCTTCCTAGCTCAAGAAGAACCTAAAAATAAAGATGATGCATTAAAAGATGTTAATTGGATCATGGCCATGCAAGAAGAATTAAATCAATTTGAAAGATGTAATGTTTGGGAACTTGTCAAGCCACCAAAGGATGCCTCACTTATAGGAACTAAATGGGTGTTCAAAAACAAAGTTGATGAATTTGGCACCATTACTCGAAATAAAGCAAGACTTGTAGCTCAAGGCTACAACCAACAAGAAGGCATTGACTTTGATCAAACCTATGCTCCTGTTGCTCGTTTGGAATCAATAAGGATGCTTCTGGCCTATTCATGTTACAAGAAGATCAAGCTATATCAAATGGATGTGAAGAGTGCATTCCTAAATGGTGTACTAGAAGAGGAAGTCTATGTTAAACAACCTCCCGGATTCGAGAATGAACAATATCCAAACTATGCATTCAAGCTAAAGAAGGCTCTTTATGGTCTAAAGCAAGCCCCTAGAGCTTGGTACAAAAGGCTTAGTAAGTATCTAATCCAAAATGGATTTACTCGAGGTAAAATTGATCCCACATTATTTATTATGCAAAATGGTAAAGATATTTTGATTGTACAAATATATGTGGATGATATTATTTTTGGTGCTACTAATGAATCTATGTGTAAGTGGTTTTCCAAGTGTATGCATAGTGAGTTCGAAATGAGCATTATGGGCGAACTCAATTACTTCTTGGGTCTTCAAATCAAGCAATCTAAAGATGGAATTTTTGTGCACCAATCCAAATATACACAAAGTCTATTGAAGAGATTCGGTTTTGAAGATGTAAAACCAAAATCAACTCCCATGGTGCAAAACAGCAAGCTGATTGTAGATGAAAATGGTAAGGCTGTTGATATTAAAAAATATCGAGGTATGATTGGAAGCCTACTGTATTTAACTGCTTCTAGACCTGACATAATGTATAGTGTATGTGTTTGTGCAAGGTTTCAATCAAACCCCAAAGAATCTCACTTAAATGCCATTAAAAGAATATTTCGATATTTAAGTGGTACCATTTCTCTTGGTTTGTTTTATCCCATCACAAATACTTTTGATCTTGTTGGGTATAGTGATGCAGATTATGCAGGTTGCCTAATTGATAGAAAAAGCACTAGTGGCGTTTGTACATTCCTTGGACAAAGCCTAGTTTCTTGGCAATGCAAGAAACAAACTTCGGTTGCTTTATCCACTGTAGAAGGGGAGTATCTAGCAGCTGGGAGCTGTTGTTCTCAACTTCTATGGATGATTCAAACTCTGAGGGACTTTGATATCAAGTGTAAAAAGGTTCCAATCAACTGTGACAACACTAGCACCATTAGCATTTCTAAGAATCCTGTGAATCACTCAAGAACGAAGCATATTGATGTTCGACACCATTTCTTGAGAGACAATGTTGCTAAGGGCAAGATAGAGTTGGTCTTTGTTCCAACTGAATATCAACTAGCTGATATTTTCACAAAGCCCCTTGCTGAAGAAAGATTCTCAGTCATTCGAATGCAACTTGGTATGTGCTCTATGTAAACAGCGTGCTGATTGACAGTTACTGAAACAGGTCAGCTTACCATTTGTCCTAACTCTAGTTACAAACAGCATGCTGTTTGTCTCCTCTGGTTTTCTACTTGTAAAAATAGCCATGATTATATTCTGATTATTGCTATAACATGCTAAATGATTATGTGCTAAGAAAATTGCTAAAGTTTAGATGAATGCTTATTTAAATTCATAATTTAAGAAATCATGGTTAAAATTAAAATTTGAGAAATTTGCCTGTTTTAACAATAGTAATGTGCTTATCAATTGTTTATTTAATTAGAATTTAGTTTTATTAATTAAACCTAAATTCTCCCCTAAAATCAATCAAAACTAGAGAGACACAGTTTAGCCGGTTCATTTCAACTCAAACACACCCTCTCTTTCTCTAAGCGGCGATTAGGGTTTTTCAGCGGCGATTAAGCGGAAATTAGGGTTTATCCATCTCCTACCATGGTTCGAAAGACTAGGGCTTGTAGGGAACTTTCTCCATCTGTTTCAAAGAAAGAGGAAACGATTATGCTAGAAAGTGGTGATGAAATCACTCCAACTCCAGAATCGAAGAAGCTCAAAATGACCATGTCGCCAGTGTTTGTTTCTCCTGCGTGTGAAGACCGGTACAAGGATTTGGATTTGGAAAATCGGGGTATCATCAACGGCCAACCTCTATCAAGTAAGATTACTCCTCTCTTCGATGAGTGTGGTGTAATGAAACTATTTCAAGATATTGGTCTAGAGTCGTTCGTATCTGATATGCCTAATTACTTTTATCCTAATTTAGTAAGAGAATACTATGCTAATTTGCAAACTGATAAGTTTGGGAATGCTATATCCACGGTTAGAGGTACGAAGATTCAATTGAATCCTTTAATCCTAAGTTCGCTTCTTAAAATTGAAATGGATAGTGCTACTGATGTTTATACTGCTCAAGGGTATGTGTCCCTTCCTGATTTTAGTGTTGGTGATCAGTTACAAGTCTTAATGGGTAATGTCAAGCCCTTAGACACAAACCCTCCTCCTACCACTATAGTAACTCCTTTAGCTCACCTGGTGTTTAAGATAGCTAGGTCACATATTTGTCCTCGAGTGGGAAACAAATCAAATTTCACTTGCCAAGATGTGGTGATTGTGGCTATGATTTTAACTGGAAGGTCCTTTGATTTGTCCTCCTTTATTTTGAAAAAGATGCAAGCTACAGTGGAGAAATCTGTTAGTGGACTCCCTTATGCTTCTTGGCTATCCAAAGTGTTTAAGTTGTTTAATGTCAATGTCAAGGGTATGACTAAGGTTGTTGTTAAGGACTGCATGGACCAGAAGTTTCTGACTTTAAATAATCTGCAAATTGAAGATGGTGTGTTGTCTAGAATTGTGGTTCCTCAAGATGATCCACCACATGATGATCCTACTACCTCTACAGCTCCTCAAACTGCAACTCAGAACTTGGTGTCTCATTCTCTACAAGCCGATATGACAATCATGACTAGTGAGATCATTTCCCTTCGGAATGATACTCAAGCAATCAGAACTGATGTGCAGGACCTCAAGGCTGAATTTCAAGCCATTAAGGGTGCTATGAAGGATCTCATCTCTCAAGTCACCACAATGAAGGAATTAATGCTCAAGTCAGTTAGTAACACATCTACTGCTCACTCAGAAATTGAACATGGTCAAGGGTTGGACAACTTAGCCAAAGCTGCTGCAAAGGATGCTCCTGGAGATGACACAGATACAGAGGCTACCAAGTCAAATGCTCAAACAATTGACCCTTAGTTTTTGATGAATTAAGGGGGAGAATTTAGGAGAATTCAATGTGTTTTTATGTTTTATGTTTGAACTCGGTTTATGTCTTATGTCTGTGGAACTTGCTATGTCTATTGTGGTCTGTTGTGGTACTTGAATTTTATTTCTGTTGAACTGGATTTTATTCCTGTTGAAATGGTTATGTGGCATATGTTGCTAAGTTTAAGTTTATCCTGGATATGCTATATTAATGCTCATAACCTTCAGATAATTATTGTTTTATATCTAATGTTGAGATGCAGGAATTTAGGGGGAGTTTCAAAATTCTCCTAAAAAGATTTGTAATCATCAAAAAGGGGGAAATTGAAACTCCTAGGTTTTTGATGATAACAAACAGTAAGCTATTTGGAGCTTACAGATATAAAACAGCATGCCATTGTGTTAGTTCTAACTTGGTTTTGCAGGTTAAAACAGCATGCCATTTGTGTGTGCTCTAACTTGTTTCTTCAGGACAAAACAGCTTACTGATTTCATAATCAGTATACCTCAAACAGCAAGCCAATTGTCACAAACAGCATGCCAATTGTACAATCAGCAAGCTGATTGTGTCTGA
Source organism: Saposhnikovia divaricata (assembly GCA_036435485.1). NCBI lineage: Eukaryota > Viridiplantae > Streptophyta > Magnoliopsida > Apiales > Apiaceae > Saposhnikovia > Saposhnikovia divaricata. Next base: position 216,483,859 of record CM071599.1, read on the forward strand.
TGGAATTAAAGATCCATTCGGGAAAATCAAAGGGCATCAAGAGGAAATGATATATAGATTATATATTCTTCTCTAACGGATTAAATTCATACCGTTGGAATTTTTATCAAACAAATTCAAACACTTCTTGTTCACCTATATAAGAGTTGAGTATTATCAGTTCTTTGTATTGAATACAACGTGCATAAAACAAGAAATACTCAAACAACTTCTGAGCTTACATTGCTAAACCCTTCAAAACCTTCAAATCTCTTCATACACGCATATTCATTATTTTGAGGATTTATAGGTTGAGTTGTATTCTTTCAAAACATTTGTATTGTTCAAAGTGTATTGTTTTGTTGCTGTACAAGATTGGCTTCAGGTTTTAGGGTGAGTCGAACTAGACTAGAGAAGTATACTTGGGAAGTAGTACTTAGAGGGTTGGTTCAGCACAGGTAAACAGCAAGCCGTTTGAAAGCAGCAAGGGTTAAGGGAGATATATTGTTGTATCTTGTAATTGGATTATAGTTGATTAATAATATATTCTCTTACCAAGTTTGGTAAGGGACCAGGACGTAGACCATAGGGGATTAGGGGTCGAACCTGGCTAAAAGATTGTGTGTCTCTTTTACTTACTGTTTATATTCTGTCTGCATTGCATTTTAGATACAAACAGCGTGCTGTTTGTGAACTGTGTTATTACAAACAGCAAGCTGTTTTCAGTTATTTTCAAAACAGTTCATAAATTCACATTAATAACCATAAACACCTATTCACCCCCCCCCCTCTAGGTGTTGTTTTTCAAGTATCATCGACCTTCGAATATTATATGAATTATTCCAAAGTCTTATTATTATTATTATTATAATATTATCAAGGAAGGTTCTCAGTAATTCCATTCTTCCTTCGATTCGAATATAAGGGAACCTGACTTGAAGAATGTTATTTATCTTGTGACTGCCCGGTCATAAATTATTCATTTCGTTCGCAACTTGGTTGCTATTATTCATGGAATTGTGTATACCCACTCATTATTCGAGGGGTAAGAATGTTGGAACAAGTTGGTATCCATTAACAAGCAGCGGCTTGGGAAATATTGGTGAATTTTCCTTTCCAATTAGATACGATTACCTTGTGGAGTCTTATCAACAAGTATTATACTTGGGGAAAGGGAGACGAACTTTACGTTTCAAGTTATGGATGTGAAATGAACTAGGAGATGCGTAAGTGACCCAGTGGCGCCGGTCCAGCAAATGGCCCAACCGTTGGCCGAGGGGGTTCCAGAGGGCGGTAGACAAGTAAATCCGTCGGTGCTTCCTTCTACATGTAGTAAACAAGAGGTGGGGAGCATAACATGCGACTGATCATCGTGTAAATGCTATGTCTCCTGGCGCGTCAAACTCCAGTATTAGTTCATCACTCAATGTTGGAAATTTTCTGCAACATCATCATGGTTGGTAGAGTTGAAAAGTATTTCAAACTGGAATAGCAATATCTTTCTTGCAAGTTCATATCTTTTATAAAAATGATGCTATCCTGCTTATTTTGGCATAGTATATGCTTCTACGAAATAGATATCTGTTGAGTTACCTTGTAACTTCATCCTTTATATTAAACTGGCATTATTTTCGCAAATGCATGGCATATGATTTCGAAACATATCTTTGAACTGTCTTATATATTACTGCACAGTTATATATTGTTGGTGGGCTATTGCTCACCCTTGCTTATTTATTATGTCACAACAACAGCTAGGTCTCATGGCCCGCGTAAGGCGCAATCGGCGCAAGCAGGTTACCCGTCCCACAGGACTCCCCGCTGATATTGTTGCTACCATTGCTGAGGTAGCACAGATAGTCAGCTTTTGCTTCCAGTTTAATTATATGTATCAATAATGTTAATCAACGGCAAGAACTTTAAACTTATGATGTTATCCTTTTGGGATTGTAATAACTTTTATTCGTAACCCTTTAATGTAAGACTTATTTCAATTTCATCTCTGGGACTATAACTGTTGTGTGTGTGAGTGGAGATTATTGTGGGGTCACAGCATGTGATTTATTTTATTGTGGACTCAAGTCAAGTATTATGAATGGAGATAAGACCGTAACCACCAGATCCCTGACCCTGGATCTGGGGGTGTTACAGAATGTAGAGGGCAATCATGGCTCTGTAGCCGTTGGGGTTTATTTGGATCAGGGCCAGATGGTACGTTTCACAGACATCCTTAATAAAAGGGTGGAGGGGAGAGGAGACGCCTATTTTCATCATCGATGAGGTCAAAACCATTCGAGGCACTCTACCACCATTTTCTTGATGATTAAAGCGATAACATCGCATTGAAGATTTGGGGAGAATAATTTTTGTAACACCCCCAGATCCGGGGTCCGGGATCCGGTGGTTACGGTTTCCAATTCTGTCCACAACAATTGAACTTTCCTTAACATAAAATAAATTACGTCTCTATAACCCAACACAACAATATAAAACACACCCGTTATAGTCCCAGAGATGAAATCAGAGTAACAATCAAATTTTTATTAATCACATTATGAGTTCTTACAATCCAAAAGGATTTCAATATAAATACATACTCTTTGCCATCCATTTACATAAGTCATACTAGACCATATTCTTGGTACTGAAAGAATAAATATACCCTACCAATAGCTTCTTCTTCAGCTCTGGTAGTCTCATCGTCCTCGCCCGCGTCGAGTGCGCCTTGTGCGAGTCATCTGATCTAGCTGTTGTTGTGATATAATAATAAAGCAAGGGTGAGCAATAGCCCACCAACAATAATATATAACTGAACGATAATGTATAACAGTTCAAAAGTATCTTTCAAACCATATGCCATGCATTTACGGAAATGATGCCAGTATAATATGAACGATGAAGTTACAAGGTAACTTAAAGTATTTGTTTGTAGAAATATCTGCTACATCAAAGTAAGCGAGATATTCTTATTGTTATTAAGAAGAGGAGTTTGCAAGAAAAGGTTGCAATTCCAGTTATGACCCTTTTCCAACTCTGCCAACAGTAATCATGTTGCAGGAAATAAATAAATTTGGATGATGAACCAATGATGGAGTATTCACCGCGCCCGCTGTTCCAATCTTGATGATCAGTCGAGATCGTACAGCTCAATTTAGATTTACTACCGGTAGAAGGAAGAACTGACGGCTTTACTTGTATACCGCCTTGCTAGCTCTCTCCGGCCAACGGTTGGGCCAAAGGGGATGGACCGGCGCTACTCGGCCTCTTACACAACTCCTAGTTCAAATAGAATTCATGATTCTAAATGTAACGTTCGTCCCCCTTTCCCCAAGTATAATACTTGTTGATAAGACTCCACAAAGTAGTCGTATCTAGTTGGAAAGGAAAATTTACCAATAACTCCCAAGCTATTACTTGGTAACGGATATCAACTTGTTCCAGTAATCTTACCCCTCGAAAGATGAGAAGGTAAGCAACGACTTAATAAGTCAACAGCACCCGAGTTGCGAGTGAAGGGAATACTTTATGACCGGGAAGTCGACAAGATAAATAACATTTTCCAAGTAAGGTTCCCTTATTATTAAGGAGATTGACTCAAAGAAGAATGATGTCTGAGAACCTTTCTTAATATAAGATTAATAATAATACGACTCCGAAATATTTTCTGTAATAATCGAAAAAGATAAACCTTATCGAGGTTATTCTAAGTATGGAATAAATATTCAGAGAATATTTATTGAATTAAAATATTTTACGGAATATTTAGGAATATGAAAGAATATCTTTAATCAGAGTATCTCTCAAATAATTCTTGAAGAAATATCGAGAGAATATTTATTGCATAACTAAATATTCAAATGAATATTCCAAATAATATTCATTAATTAATAAGACCTGAAAGGAATATTTAAAATATTTAAAATAATATTCGATGATTAAATAGAACCCTGGATGAATATTCAAAATAATATTCATAATTAATTAGGAATTTAAATGAATATTGATAAAGTAATATTCATTTAATGGATAATATTCTAAATGAATATCAAGTAATGTTCATTTAGTAATCCAAGCTTTAAAGGAATATTCGAGATAAGACTCGATAAATAAATCAAGTTTCAGATGAACATTAAAATAATATTCGATAGGTAATTACTGTCTTAAATGAATACTCAAAAGTAATATTCATTTAATGAATAATATTCTAAATGAATATCCAATTAATTTTCATTTAGTAGTCCAACCTTTAGAAGAATATTCGCAATAATAATCGATAAATAATTCGACTCTGAATGAATATTAAAAATATTATTCGTCGAATAGTTACGTTCAAATAATTATTTGAAGTAAAGACCGTTAAAATAAATAATCTCGAACGAATATTCAAATAATATTCGTCGCCCGAATAATGGAAAATATTTACTTAAATATTTTCCTCCGAGGTAATCCCGATATATCAAGAAATATTGACTCCCGGTCTATATTTGATGAATAAGATGTATACGCCCTTCTATGAGGGTCTTACAATAACCGGCTTATAACTGATGTATAACTATCTAGCTTATAAGCCAACAATAACATTCAGGGAACAAGTATATCAATTTAACTTGAAAGTAGGCATGCATGCAATGGCATATGTATATCAGCAATCATATGTATATATTTATTCAATCACAACAACAGCCTAAAAGAAGGGAATTGAAACTTGCCTGGTAGTCGAGTACGGTAAGGGGTAGTGGTAGCGGGTCGCGGTTCAGCTTGGTGATCTATAAATAGCCAAGGCATTCGGGATTAATCACTTAACATATTAAAAGTTAAGTTATACTTAATTCGAAGCACGTTCTCGAGTTATCTCGTTATACCCCTTTTTAGTGGATTACTTATTATCACTGATCCGACCCGACATTCGTTCGTTAATACGACATGTCACTGCACTTATACTTGGGACATACTTAAGTCATATGAGTTCTAAGGTTGATCGTTACGAACCAATATTATACTCCGAGTTTTATCGCCCGTTTTCTAAGTGTTTTTACCGAAGTTATAAAAGAGTCGTCTTTTAGGGGTTCGTTCGCGTTTAACCTTGACTCGAACATTTTTAATAAATCGAAAAATGCTCCTTTTGACATACGGTTTTCTTTCACACCTTCCTTCTTACCCCTAGTATTTATTTACCAAGATTCGCCATGACGTTACATAGTTTACGAGGGTTCAATTTCAGTTACGAACTTTCGTTTACGGATTCGAACTACTTTTAGTAATTTGGTCATAATTCCTAAACCGTAAATCAAAATGCTTCGATTCTTTCGCCAAAGTGATCTATGTTCAAAAATCTATCAGTAGGGTTCATTAACTTGCCAAGAACAGAGAGTTATGGCTACTGACCAGTTCGGTTTCTTAGTGTTAATGAAAATCGGGCATTACGACGGCTACGAATCGAGCGTTCTAAAATTCATTACGCAACAACCAAGCCACACCGGGCATCTAATCAACTTATACACATAATAAGCACCCCAACAAGACCAGAAGCCACTGATCTTAGTATCAAACTCATCATGTTAATCAAATCACTAAATCACTAACTAAACATGCTTATAACATGAACATAATCATAACTAAGCTAGATCCATCAAGAACATGCTTAAAACTCAAAGTAGAGCAAGGGTTTTCAAGTCTTATACCTTCCTTGTAGTATGTAATAGCCTCACAAAGCTTGGTATTGCCCTTGGATGGCCTTAACTTAGCTAGGATCAACCATGAAAAAAAGAAAAACAAAGATTAGTTCTTAGAAACACTATTCATCATCACCTTTGATGATTTATTTGAAAATGAAAGGAAGTGAATTTGAGGCTGAAATTTCTAGGGGATCTAAGCTATGATATGTAGTACTTACCCTAAAAATTAGAAGAACAAACAATGGAGGGAACCTCCTTTTCTAGCTCCTTGGCCGAAACTTTTGAAGAAAAAGAGAATGGAGAGTGTTTGCTTGGTTTCTTGATTTTTCTTTGTTCAATCTTGCATAAAGTGACTTTTTGAGATATAATATCTCATCTTGGTGTGTTAGTGGGGTGTGATGTCATGGATGATGAGTTTTGGAGGACAAGTGTTGTGTTTTGCATGGTTAAAAACTAACCAAGTGTTTTGATTTCTAAGTACTAGTTATGTTCCAATTAATCTAGTTACTCTTGCCCACTTGGTTACTAGATATTTATTCTAGTAGCTTGCACAAGACTCTTGCTTCCTCTGCTTGTTTCTGTGTCCGGTTATTGCCCGTTTCGATTGATCGTTCGTGAGAATATTTCACGGATTTCTAATTAGGGTTTACCGGGAATCCTCTTTAATATTAATACTTTCATTCTCCATCTTTCATTCTAACTTTCCAATTTATATTCTTTAAATCCATTTGTTAAATACTTAGGGCTATCAGTGTCCAGGGAACTCTCGGAGAAAATAAAAGTGCGGTTTTTCAGAATCCGACAGCTTTTACATACACTTATTTTCCCCCTGGATCACTAATACGAACTCGGAAATCCGTTCCGAATGCTTCTGTATAGTGTCGTCTCATATTATTATATACTCCCACCAAACACTATTCATTCTGTATTCTTTACTTGTTCTCTTAGGGTGGTACAATTGTCCGTATTCTCTTTCGATCGTTCCTTAACCTTTTTACGGAACTACTGGATTAATCGTTATCGATCTGGATGGCATGAGGGTATTCTCTTGCTTGAAGTTGCCATATCTTATTCCCTTAGAAGATAGATTATTCTTACCTATGTTGTCACCCTTTAGCATTCTTCAAGACATAAACATAATAAGGTCGAATTCCATTCATTCTTTCCAAATATCAATAATTACATTGTAGCCATAACCACTCCTCAGTGGTTTCCTACCTTCATTCTTAAATCAAATATAATAACATCCCAAAATATCAAATCCTCAAAGTTAATATCTCAATTCTTGGATTATAATAATATTTAATCCACTGTCCGGTCAAATATTATACAGAAAAGAATTTGGAATTTCTGAATTCCGATCGTCTCTGCATTCACTTATTTCCTCCGTGTATTACTAATATGACTTCGAAACATCCATATCACGTCCCGTACATAGGGTGGAGTGAAAAGTTTTCCAACTTACAAAATCACTATTCATCCACCAAATTACTATGCACGTACAGGAAACACTATGCACGTACGGGAAACACTATGCACGTACGGGAAACACTATGCACGTACTCATTTCCCTTCAAGGATCCATTAGCTCCTTCCTGGATGGTAGATTATTTTTATCTAGGTCCTCAACCATCGAATTACTCTATTCTGAAAATATACCAATGCATCAGGATCATTGTCCAAAGCAATATCCATTCATTACAATCATTGTTCTTTGAAACCACCATTCATTAGAGCTGGTGACCTTGTTATCGGAATCATTGTTCCTCATTTTATCATTACTTAATAAAAAGTTTTAATTATATCCAAAATTTGGGGTTCTTACAGTCTCCCCTCCTTAAAAGGATTCCGTCCCGGAATCAGGTAGGAAGCAAAGAGTCGTTTGCCTGTCGTTCACTTTTTAGCTTCCCGGTCAATTCTTAGTCGTTCTACCCTTCCTCAGCACATCTTCTAGTGCTACAATCCATATTGTATCCTTTTTCCATCAACGTTGCTACTTTTCGTACAACTCACTATCCGGGTTATATTCTTACTCAGTCTTATCCTTATTGATACCTGCAGTAACATTGGTATCACTATCACCCTACGAATTCGGAGGTAACCTCGCTCGTACTGTGCATTTCCTGATTGCTTTAATCTTCGCAATCTCGATCAATATAGAGAAGTGGAAAGATTTATTGAGAGATCACTATGATCAATTGAACATTTGTTATATTGCATAGTTAGTACAGAAGGGGGCCAGCCTTTAGTACTTGACAAGCAATTAAACAAGTCATGGTATTCCACTTAGACTTCTATCACATAGACAGATAGTCACGTAGCAGTACCTCCCCTCCTAAAAGGGTTGTTCTTCTCAATTCATAAAGAAGATGAATAAGAGAGAAGAAGAGAAAAGAGTTCTAAAGGATTATAGAAAGCTTTCATGATTGTAGAATATCATACTCAGAATTTACCTCTGAACTATAGAGGTTTATCAAAGAAGAAATTAATCATAATTATATCCAATACTATTTGATCGCAATCTCACGTGTCAACATATCTTGCTGCTTTGTCCATTATTCTACGGACAAAATACTCTTGTTCAATCATAGCGATACTCACATTCGGGAAATCCTTCAACCTTTCAGGTTAAATCTAGATTTCTCACTTGACATCATTATTACTGACATCCCATATCATGTTACTAGCTTTTTCATAACTATAATATTGACACTATCAGGTTGTCATCCTGAGAATTCATTAGAAAACCCATTCATAACATTCCTTGCTTCTCATTCCATAGTTGCTTCCCCACCCTTTTCTTTATCAATCACATCCTTTCTATTAGCTGATTCTTACTCATTTCTATTATTTAATTTCACCTTCACCTCTTTATTGAGACACCTTTTTGCACTTGGTACCTCCTTATCGGTATTCCGTCACATTTATTCTATAATCATCACGTTATTTCAATTTAAACTTTCCGAAATGAATCTGGCCCGATTCCTTTAACTTAGATTCATATAATCTACTTCTGCCAACCGTGTTTCTCATCACTTGTTCTTTTCTAACCGTGGTTTTCCACAGGTTGTCTTTCGTAAGTCAGACCAGGTCGTATATCTACATGCTCGTACTCCTATCATCTGTTGAACATCTGCATTTTACTGACGTAGCCTGGCCACATGAAAACCCGTTATGACCGTGCTATAAGTTTTGGGGGTAAGGCTGGCTCGAATACCGCCGTCCGAACACTTTAAACTCTCAGGTGGCCCAATAAGTCTCGGGCTCAACCGCCCTTCCCTCCAAGTCTCATTAATTCTTTCCATGGGAATATCTTTAACATCATCAACCTCATATTCTCTATCTTGTTTGCGCAGAAGTACACTAACATAAACTTGTTTGTCATTCATCAACATGCCATTTAGTTAATCAATGGCAGCACTTTCTTTATCTTTACATTGTCATCTACTTTCTTAGAAGAATCACCATCACTTGTTGTTTACGTAGTGCATTAATAGCTAACCCTACGGGTTTCAAATCCCTTAGGGAGACAAAGTAATCACTATTCCTTATCCATAAGGAACACTTCCTGAACTTGATGTAGATATAACATGAAGTAGATAGAATTGCAGAAGAGTTTCAGGCATCGCAGCTAGGTCCGGTTGATGAAACTATCACTTATGCATCTTCCATAAAAGACTGGAAACTTAACGGTTTACTTCATCAATTTTTTTGTACCATGGTCCTGGTTTGCCTCAAAACGGGACCTTCTAAGGTACGTAATATGCTTAAGACTCCATCAGGAATCGAATCTTTACTTAAACTATTATCACCTTCGATTCTTGCACAATCATCAAAAGGAATGTAACTTCCTCCACTCCAATATGACCTTCAAGGTCTTTCCAAATATCATTTTGTTTCTTCGGTATGAACATTTATAATTATTCCTTTATACTTAGACTGTCGGCCACCTCATTGCCCTTTCATGATAATAATAATTTCCGGTAATCCTTGTTCCTTGGATATATTCCAATTCAAACATTTCTACCTCATTCCCATCATTTTTGGGTGAAAGCATTCTCCCTTAAGCTCTGCTGATGGAGAAAAATATATTTAACAGTCTTTCTCCATAAGTCATTGCTTCCACCTACCCGTGGGAACTTTATCACGTTTATTCCCAATCCTACTTAGGATACTTCTCTTCTTAGTTCTTTCCTTATCTTAGGATAATCTCAACCTTTATAGGTTCAATCCATACTTCCTCAGGGTCTCATACATGCCTCATCTGGCATTACTGTTACTATGTCATACATTCCTTACCAAACTTCCATTTTGAAGTTCGGAATATTACCTTTTTCCTTGTAAGGTTTCATAGGTCATCCTCATCCTTCCTCCTGTATTTTCTGGGTACAGGGTATATCAAAATGTCATTGATCAATACTCTAATAATTCTATCTATGTTCTTTCCAGAACTCTTTTTAATAATCCTTACCGGTCATTGTTGCCTTAGCAAGTCCAACTCATATCATCTGAAGTCATAATGTCGTTATTAGGGTTAATGCCATCCCTTGTGCATTCCCTAGGGTTTGTCTTAATTTATGGATATCCTATCCTTAATTCAACTGCCAAAGAATTCTTGCATCTTATAATTGGCAATCAGATCATGTATCCTTAATAAAGGTCTCTTTTCAATCATTCTCATTTGATAATCGATCGGTGGCTTAATGCCACCCTCTTCTTTCAGATAGCTGTCAGCCTATTTGGCCTTCCAAAAAGGCAACGTATGCCTATCTCCTCTCTTACAGAACTTGGTAATGGCAGCAAGGATGTTTTGGAAGATATTGGTCGAGTTCAACGTGAATCTCTTAGTACTTATCGTTCTTCTCAAATGTACTTGCCTTAGACAAAATTTCTACAGCATACTGATCCATCTCTGACCATTTCTATACTCTCTTCATAAACCTTCGTTGTTTACTTCCCTTAGTCGTAATATGTTCAGGGTATTCATGATACCCTAACATCATACATCTCAAGTCACTGTACTTCCATTTTACTCGTAATCTTGGACAACCATATACACATGAGTCACTTTAGTACGGGTTACCCCATCCCAAAAAGGTCTAGTAAATTCCCCATCACAACATGGGTTGCAAAGGGTTTAGTAGAAGACTCTTACGATCTCATTAATATTTCCTTTATATCAGAAGCCCTTGCAGTCGGTGCTTACTTAGAAGCAACCCTGCTTTGTCTTTTCATTGCTGGTCTAGTCACTTTATAGTCCGTTGTGACTTGGCCTCAACTGGCCACACAAAAATAAAAATATATGATTTTAGGGGTTGGCTAATAGCATTACATTTCTAGCAATTGCCGGCATAGTGCCTTCTTCTTTGATACCTTTCTACCTTTCCAAAACTTTACTCCATATAAGTCTTAATCGACTACTCGGCACCGTCTCCGGTCACCTTTCCTCCACTTTTATCTTTTCAACTATTCTTATCAATCCTGCGTGCCACACAAGCTTACCATTCCTGGCACAACAGCCTTTTCATTTAAGTCAATCCTGGAATTTCTCAGTCCGGCTAGTTTCTTACTTACATTTCCTATTTTCGTCCAATCTCACTTCATCATTTTATCACTACCGTCGATTGTAATGCTCAGGGTCCGTTTACTAACCCATTTTACAGCATCCTTACCCAAATCACAGGGTTTGCTCCAATTTTTAATCTCTTCCATGACATTCTCTGATAATCAGAAAGACAAGGTTTGCCAAAATTCACCGAATTCCTTTCCAGACTCAGGGAAATTTTGATCAATCTACCCACCTACTGGTAACATTAAGGAGACCAGTTTCGAAACCTGAAGAATAGTTCTTTGAACCTCCAAGCAGGTGGAATCATAAGCAGTCATAGTTAACGAAATAATCATCATCAGATTGGAAGTTTACCCACTGGAAAGGAATCAATTATATCCATCCCTTATAAGGGAATCAATAGTTTCAAACTGAAACCAGTCACAACGTCCTGATACCTATACGTCCTGATATTCAATACTACCAAATGTCGGTCTACCTAACCCTTTATGCGAAGCGTCGTTGGAAGCACAAAGTCTCCCTTTTTTTTCCATTAAGCAATGCCAGCTCTTGGTCATTACCAATTTCACCTTTTAGCTCCAGGAAGATTTTCTCACATTTTTCTCTTTAACTACTGATCGTATTACTTGATCTATTATAATTCCGCATCGGAATAAACTTAAGGTACTACTATAATCCATTCAAAGAGAAGAAGGAATTTAATATTCCTCTAAATCACATGCATCTAACGTTTCTGGTTCATCATTTAACTGAGTTGAATTAACTCTATACTCAGTCTCTGGCAGTAGTCTCATTACGAGTTCATCTTGACTCACTGGTCTTATCTTCCGGTAGGTTCTGAGATCATTGTCTTGCTTGCTACTTCCTTATATAATTTTACCCAATCATGCTATCACTTCCCAATGTCTTTACTTTCTAAATGATTCATTCATAAAATGAACATTTTCCTTAATAAAACCACCTTATTAACCTTAATTTGGTTCCATAATTTACAACCTACGACACCTGCCTTCTCATGGCGAATTATTACTGACAATATTCATACTGATTCATTTATCAAATGATATGGCACTTACTGCCTCATTCTTAACTATTCCTAGGGACTCTGCTCCTCGCCCTAAATCGATGTCTTTGATAATCATACATCCCTCTAGCTCTTTCTTTGTTAAGATGAAAATCTCTAAGGATTCTAATCTATTTCCGTATAAGATCTCAAGTAATTCTTCCAATCCTTCTTTCTTGCTGGTACTACATCTGGTAGTCCGGCTATGAATTCAACATGCATCTTCAGATCTCTTAATAATATCTCGGTTCTTTATACTCACTTTTCTGAGCACCATATCTTAATCATCACAGTCATTCTGGCTGCGACCCTCATTACCCATCGGTAAGCTCCTTATCCTAACAGGATTTTCCTTATCTGCTGGAACCTCTTCCGGGTCTCCAGTAGGGTACTCCATCAAATTAACCGCTGATCTTCAGCATATAAAGCATCATCGTGCTGTTGCTCGTATGCCTCAAGGTCAGTCGCCTTACTCGTCGATACGATATCGAGCTAAGTTACTATCATTATACTTACGAGTTCCCATAAGGGTTTTATATGTCATCACTACATTAAGTAGTCCGACTATGAACTTGGCAAGAATTCTTATTATCTTATTGAATTTATTGTTTTAACGTCACCTCATCTCTGGGGTTTATAACGTACGCTCTGATACCACTTCTGTAACACCCCCAGATCCGGGGTCCGGGATCCGGTGGTTACGGTTTCCAATTCTGTCCACAACAATTGAACTTTCCTTAACATAAAATAAATTACGTCTCTATAACCCAACACAACAATATAAAACACACCCGTTATAGTCCCAGAGATGAAATCAGAGTAACAATCAAATTTTTATTAATCACATTATGAGTTCTTACAATCCAAAAGGATTTCAATATAAATACATACTCTTTGCCATCCATTTACATAAGTCATACTAAACCATATTCTTGGTACTGAAAGAATAAATATACCCTACCAATAGCTTATTCTTCAGCTCTGGTAGTCTCATCGTCCTCGCCCGCGTCGAGTGCGCCTTGTGCGAGTCATCTGATCTAGCTGTTGTTGTGATATAATAATAAAGCAAGGGTGAGCAATAGCCCACCAACAATAATATATAACTGAACGATAATGTATAACAGTTCAAAAGTATCTTTCAAACCATATGCCATGCATTTACGGAAATGATGCCAGTATAATATGAACGATGAAGTTACAAGGTAACTTAAAGTATTTGTTTGTAGAAATATCTGCTACATCAAAGTAAGCGAGATATTCTTATTGTTATTAAGAAGAGGAGTTTGCAAGAAAAGGTTGCAATTCCAGTTATGACCCTTTTCCAACTCTGCCAACAGTAATCATGTTGCAGGAAATAAATAAATTTGGATGATGAACCAATGATGGAGTTTTCACCGCGCCCGCTGTTCCAATCTTGATGATCAGTCGAGATCGTACAGCTCAATTTAGATTTACTACCGGTAGAAGGAAGAACTGACGGCTTTACTTGTATACCGCCTTGCTAGCTCTCTCCGGCCAACGGTTGGGCCAAAGGGGATGGACCGGCGCTACTCGGCCTCTTACACGACTCCTAGTTCAAATAGAATTCATGATTCTGAATGTAACGTTCGTCCCCCTTTCCCCAAGTATAATACTTGTTGATAAGACTCCACAAAGTAGTCGTATCTAGTTGGAAAGGAAAATTTACCAATAACTCCCAAGCTATTACTTGGTAACGGATATCAACTTGTTCCAGTAATCTTACCCCTCGAAAGATGAGAAGGTAAGCAACGACTTAATAAGTCAACAGCACCCGAGTTGCGAGTGAAGGGAATACTTTATGACCGGGAAGTCGACAAGATAAATAACATTTTCCAAGTAAGGTTCCCTTATTATTAAGGAGATAGACTCAAAGAAGAATGATGTCTGAGAACCTTTCTTAATATAAGATTAATAATAATACGACTCCGAAATATTTTCTGTAATAATCGAAAAAGATAAACCTTATCGAGGTTATTCTAAGTATGGAATAAATATTCAGAGAATATTTATTGAATTAAAATATTTTACGGAATATTTAGGAATATGAAATAATATCTTTAATCAGAGTATCTCTCAAATAATTCTTGAAGAAATATCGAGAGAATATTTATTGCATAACTAAATATTCAAATGAATATTCCAAATAATATTCATTAATTAATAAGACCTGAAAGGAATATTTAAAATATTTAAAATAATATTCAATGATTAAATAGAACCCTGGATGAATATTCAAAATAATATTCATAATTAATTAGGAATTTAAATGAATATTGATAAAGTAATATTCATTTAATGGATAATATTCTAAATGAATATCAAGTAATGTTCATTTAGTAATCCAAGCTTTAAAGGAATATTCGAGATAAGACTCGATAAATAAATCAAGTTTCAGATGAACATTAAAATAATATTCGATAGGTAATTACTGTCTTAAATGAATACTCAAAAGTAATATTCATTTAATGAATAATATTCTAAATGAATATCCAATTAATTTTCATTTAGTAATCCAACCTTTAGAAGAATATTCGCAATAATAATCGATAAATAATTCGACTCTGAATGAATATTAAAAATATTATTCGTCGAATAGTTACGTTCAAATAATTATTTGAAGTAAAGACCGTTAAAATAAATAATCTCCAACGAATATTCAAATAATATTCGTCGCCCGAATAATGGAAAATATTTACTTAAATATTTTCCTCCGAGGTAATCCCGATATATCAAGAAATATTGACTCTCGGTCTATATTTGATGAATAAGATGTATACGCCCTTCTATGAGGGTCTTACAATAACCGGCTTATAACTGATGTATAACTATCTAGCTTATAAGCCAACAATAACATTCAGGGAACAAGTATATCAATTCAACTTGAAAGTAGGCATGCATGCAATGGCATATGTATATCAGCAATCATATGTATATATTTATTCAATCACAACAGCCTAAAAGAAGGGAATTGAAACTTGCCTGGTAGTCGAGTACGGTAAGGGGTAGTGGTAGCGGGTCCCGGTTCAGCTTGGTGATCTATAAATAGCCAAGGCATTCGGGATTAATCACTTAACATATTAAAAGTTAAGTTATACTTAATTCGAAGCACGTTCTCGAGTTATCTCGTTATACCCCTTTTTAGTGGATTACTTATTATCACTGATCCGACCCGACATTCGTTCGTTAATACGACATGTCACTGCACTTATACTTGGGACATACTTAAGTCATATGAGTTCTAAGGTTGATCGTTACGAACCAATATTATACTCCGAGTTTTATCGCCCGTTTTCTAAGTGTTTTTACCGAAGTTATAAAAGAGTCGTCTTTTAGGGGTTCGTTCGCGTTTAACCTTGACTCGAACATTTTTAATAAATCGAAAAATGCTCCTTTTGACATACGGTTTTCTTTCACACCTTCCTTCTTACCCCTAGTATTTATTTACCAAGATTCGCCATGACGTTACATAGTTTACGAGGGTTCAATTTCAGTTACGAACTTTCGTTTACGGATTCGAACTACTTTTAATAATTTGGTCATAATTCCTAAACCGTAAATCAAAATGCTTCGATTCTTTCGCCAAAGTGATCTATGTTCAAAAATCTATCAGTAGGGTTCATTAACTTGCCAAGAACAGAGAGTTATGGCTACTGACCAGTTCGGTTTCTTAGTGTTAATGAAAATCGGGCATTACGACGGCTACGAATCGAGCGTTCTAAAATTCATTACGCAACAACCAAGCCACACCGGGCATCTAATCAACTTATACACATAATAAGCACCCCAACAAGACCAGAAGCCACTGATCTTAGTATCAAACTCATCATGTTAATCAAATCACTAAATCACTAACTAAACATGCTTATAACATGAACATAATCATAACTAAGCTAGATCCATCAAGAACATGCTTAAAACTCAAAGTAGAGCAAGGGTTTTCAAGTCTTATACCTTCCTTGTAGTATGTAATAGCCTCACAAAGCTTGGTATTGCCCTTGGATGGCCTTAACTTAGCTAGGATCAACCATGAAAACAAGAAAAACAAAGATTAGTTCTTAGAAACACTATTCATCATCACCTTTGATGATTTATTTGAAAATGAAAGGAAGTGAATTTGAGGCTGAAATTTCTAGGGGATCTAAGCTATGATATGTAGTACTTACCCTAAAAATTAGAAGAACAAACAATGGTGGGAACCTCCTTTTCTAGCTCCTTGGCCGAAACTTTTGAAGAAAAAGAGAATGGAGAGTGTTTGCTTGGTTTCTTGATTTTTCTTTGTTCAATCTTGCATAAAGTGACTTTTTGAGAGATAATATCTCATCTTGGTGTGTTAGTGGGGTGTGATGTCATGGATGATGAGTTTTGGAGGACAAGTGTTGTGTTTTGCATGGTTAAAAACTAACCAAGTGTTTTGATTTCTAAGTACTAGTTATGTTCCAATTAATCTAGTTACTCTTGCCCACTTGGTTACTAGATATTTATTCTAGTAGCTTGCACAAGACTCTTGCTTCCTCTGCTTTTTTCTGTGTCCGGTTATTGCCCGTTTCGATTGATCGTTCGTGAGAATATTTCACGGATTTCTAATTAGGGTTTACCGGGAATCCTCTTTAATATTAATACTTTCATTCTCCATCTTTCATTCTAACTTTCCAATTTATATTCTTTAAATCCATTTGTTAAATACTTAGGGCTATCAGTGTCCAGGGAACTCTCGGAGAAAATAAAAGTGCGGTTTTTCAGAATCCGACAGCTTTTACATACACTTATTTTCCCCCTGGATCACTAATACGAACTCGGAAATCCGTTCCGAATGCTTCTGTATAGTGTCGTCTCATATTATTATATACTCCCACCAAACACTATTCATTCTGTATTCTTTACTTGTTCTCTTAGGGTGGTACAATTGTCCGTATTCTCTTTCGATCGTTCCTTAACCTTTTTACGGAACTACTGGATTAATCGTTATCGATCTGGATGGCATGAGGGTATTCTCTTGCTTGAAGTTGCCATATCTTATTCCCTTAGAAGATAGATTATTCTTACCTATGTTGTCACCCTTTAGCATTCTTCAAGACATAAACATAATAAGGTCGAATTCCATTCATTCTTTCCAAATATCAATAATTACATTGTAGCCATAACCACTCCTCAGTGGTTTCCTACCTTCATTCTTAAATCAAATATAATAACATCCCAAAATATCAAATCCTCAAAGTTAATATCTCAATTCTTGGATTATAATAATATTTAATCCACTGTCCGGTCAAATATTATACCGAAAAGAATTTGGAATTTCTGAATTCCGATCGTCTCTGCATTCACTTATTTCCTCCGTGTATTACTAATATGACTTCGAAACATCCATATCACGTCCCGTACATAGGGTGGAGTGAAAAGTTTTCCAACTTACAAAATCACTATTCATCCACCAAATTACTATGCACGTACAGGAAACACTATGCACGTACGGGAAACACTATGCACGTACTCATTTCCCTTCAAGGATCCATTAGCTCCTTCCTGGATGGTAGATTATTTTTATCTAGGTCCTCAACCATAGAATTACTCTATTCTGACAATATACCAATGCATCAGGATCATTGTCCAAAGCAATATCCATTCATTACAATCATTGTTCTTTGAAACCACCATTCATTAGAGCTGGTGACCTTGTTATCGGAATCATTGTTCCTCATTTTATCATTACTTAATAAAAAGTTTTAATTATATCCAAAATTTGGGGTTCTTACAATTTTGCCTTCTGGCCTAAATATGTCAACCGCCTTAGCTAAAGACTCTGTATCTAGGGTCGTTGATAGATCCCTGCAAGCTAGGACGTGAGGCTGGCCGGGTTTCACTTTTGAACCCACTTCAATATCTTCAGGACGAGGTTCGCCGACATATATGGTTCCTTCTAGCTCAGGCTGGGGAGTTGGTATGTAAGGTTGGGGAGAAGCTTCTGGTATGTAATCATAATCAGTGAAATTGACGACCTTGGTTACTTCATCAAGGCCGCCATCATCAGAGGAAGGCTCCTCATAATCGGAATCATCAGAATTGGCTTCGTTGTCATCTCCACCCTCGTGCTCATAATAGGCATCGCCTAGCGAGTTTATAGAGGAGTCGATAGCAATCGTTATGGGGGTTGTAGGGAGAAGGTTCTTGTTAAGAGGAGAGAGGAGTTTGGGGATACTGGAGAAGAGTTGATTTCCTTTCTCCAAAAGTTCATTCACTTCGTCTTGAATAGAAGAAGGAAATTGTGGAGAAGGTTGATTCTGCGAACTTGAGGGGACTTCAGCAGATGCATTCTGCGAGGTGGATGGATGTTTGGTTTTCCAGGAGCATAAATCAGTTTCCCGAGTGTATTCTTCATTGGACCATTGATGGTCCAAATACAATTTGAACGAACTGTCGCTCGCACTTGTAGCCCTAGCAATATTAGCAGCCGCCTGCTCGCTTATTGTGATGTGGGAAAGGGGTGACGGAATCCTTGAGCTATCATCGGTAGACATCTGTAAAAGTGAATTATTAGTGTGTGCACTTACAGAATATCAAGGGGATTCAGAAATATAGAAGGTTCTAAGTGTCCTCACATCGCACATGGTGAAAGGATTGACTTATATTCTAAAGAGGAAAGGACAGTTTTGTATCTAAGTGAGAGATTTCATTTTCTATCCTGGCGGGGCTAGGCTCGCAGTACTAAATTACAAAGGAGTGGTCGCATACATTAATGCTCGCATCGCATACATGTACAAGTGATAAAAGAGGGAATTATAAACTATGCATGCATTGAAATGAATTAAAAATGAAGAACAAGAGAAGAAAACTTACTGTTGATTGAAGAAAGTATGAAGATCTTAGAAAAGTTCGAGGTCGTTCTTGTATGAAAGCGATCCGGTTCTCTGTTTGATCTGGGAGCAAATTGGCAGCAATTCGTTGCGTTGTTTATAAGGAAAGTGACAAATGATTGGGAAATCTGAGTTTATATAGTAGGCAGGAGAGAGAAGGATCTGTTACACGTGTCATCATCCTGGCAACCGAGAGCGGATCTCGAGACATGACAGTTGTTAGAAACCATTCAAATTCATTGGGCCTGCGAAGAGAGGCCGAAAATGATGGATAGGCCTTGGCCTCGCACCAGAATTTCTTGGAAAGGAGTCTTTTGAGTCCACATCACATTTCCAATGACAATATGGACTCGGGGGTAGTTGTTATGCCCTAATTTGGCATAAGTTCTAAGCAGGCCTAAATGGGCTAGAATAATATTGCATCACACATAATGGGCCTAGGAAATAAGAATGGATCATTAAAGTTCATCATCATAGAGAAATTCATGATATTATTCTGTAACGCGGCATCGCCAGCGATCCCAAAGGGATGGGGTCGCAGTTCACGAGGTCTAGCGAGGCCTAGAGGTCCAGCGTGGCCTAGAGTATACTTATTATGAAGGTTTACGGTTAGACCCATCGAGGTCGCGTGAGTGCGATTATCTCCATACATTGCGGATCACCTCACATGACTATCCCAGCGAGGTCGCATGCGAGGTCATCTAGTTTCTTCGACAGTTTCACTAATGAAGCTATTTAATTAGAGCATCATGTTAGCCATGAGTAACCTTTAATGGGTTATGAGCAGGATAAATGGGTAAAATATATCAGCCCAAGGAGACGTCTAGTGGATTTGGGTCAAGTTGAGCCCATAGAAACCCTAGCCCGTCTAGATAACTTCTTCTCCAAGAGAACTACGTGTGGCTTGATCCCTATAAATAGGGTACGTAGGCATCTTATAAAGGATGAGAAACAGTTCACCCCTGAATATTAATAGACAAGATCAGCCACAAACAGTTACAAATTACCTCCATGTTTTTCGTGTTCTTAGCAGAATATCAGTATTTTGCTCCCTGATTCCAGCAACCTCCAAAATATTGTTATACAATATTCTCCCTATAACAGGTAGCATGTTAGTGCTTAGTGCAATGGGTTCATGTTTATATGAAGCTGTAGTTAAGTGCAATATGTTATAACCTAACATATGCAGCTGTAGTTCAATATGTTAATAACCTAATCTATTATCTATATGCAGCTGTAGTTCTAACTTCTAAGTGCAGGTCACCCAAGCCTTTTACGTTTTGTTGTACATTTATACAAGTGAAGTGCTCAGCTCAGATATCATAAGAAGTAATTAAGAACAGTACATTTTGAAATAACACAAATACTGCTACTTAAGATGTTCAATAATCGTTTTCAAAATGCATATTAAGGTGTGCCAACCAAAATTATAACAAATAAAAGTAAAATCTTCAAATGCATGGATTAGCAAGCTTTGATTTGCTTTATTTATGAAGTTCCCATCTTGCTCTTAAAGTCCTGCATTGCCAAAAAGATAATACAATGTCATATAAATTTAACTTCAGCCTCAGTGGTTCTAAATTGCATTGCCAAAAAGATAATACAATGTCATATATTAGATTTAACTTCAGTCTCAGTGATTCTAAATTATTTTCCACATGCTTTCATGGATAAGATACACTTTACTATATATCGAGATTCTTGTTATAAGACCCCGGAGAACCTGAGAACCAGTGGTGCGTGCTTAATAAGAATTTCGAAACGATAGATAGAGAAAGTGCTAAAACACATACACACATAGATATAAGAATTCACTATAACACATGCTTTCACTAAAACACATGTGATAGCTGCTTACGTTTCTCTTTGCAAAGATCTCTTCGTATCCTTGACACGATTGTTCTAAAATGAATTGGACTATTGCCTAATCACGGATTGTCATTTTCACTAGCCTTGCTGTTTAAATCCAATCTTGCCAGTTTGCTAAATTTTTAAAAAATGCTAAGAAATCAAATTGGATGGCACCTTACATTTGCAAGATATAGAGGCAACTTTGAGGTACAT
Source organism: Saposhnikovia divaricata (assembly GCA_036435485.1). NCBI lineage: Eukaryota > Viridiplantae > Streptophyta > Magnoliopsida > Apiales > Apiaceae > Saposhnikovia > Saposhnikovia divaricata. Next base: position 216,505,078 of record CM071599.1, read on the forward strand.
AAGGCATATTACTTTGTTAGTACAGTACATCTCTACTTCGTTTTCTGTTGTGTGCTCTTTGCTTGCATGGTACTATACTACTATTAATAGGATATAATATAGGAACAAATAAAGGGAGGAGTCTGTAGACCTTGGTAATCAGGAGGATCCCAGCAGATTTTGTATGTCTTCCTGCGAGCAGGAAACAATATAATTAAAAACCATCACTAGTGAGGTAAGTTATTTAGGAAATAAATACTACACAAATCGAAAATTATGTACAACCTCAATTTTGAGAGGAGATGTTGAAGGGGCGTATCGTGCTATAACCTTTCCTTCTTTGTTTACCAGAACTTTGTGAAGTTCCATTTTATGGCATCTACAAGCAAGCCCCCCTTCTCTGCCTTTAAGAACTTGTATAGAGGTGCTGCATTCTTTCCATTTACATCTACCTACATCATTTTCCAAATATGAGATATTTGCAATCCAATACAGTTTATCGAATGTAATGTAAACACATTGTCCAATATACCCAAGAACTAAAAGTCGAAACGAGAGAAATGTTGGGAATTGCCGAATTGGAATATAATAAAATTTTAGTTTTGTGACAGAAAAATATCTAATAAATTGAATCATGTTTTAAGTGATGCTAGTCTGATTTGTAGATATAATTTGTAGAATGGTCCCCTCTTAAATACTGATCAACCACATGTTTGCAGGTTTAGAATCTGCAAAAGAATTTTCGATATTCCTAGCATAATATTAAAATCTTGACCAGTCTTTAAGAATTGACCTTGTCAAATATCGGGAATTCAGCTTTGAAATTAGTGCAAACAGTGTCCTGAATTTCCTCATTAGTTCCAGGCTCTTGCCAGCCAAGTTGGTTGCAAGGAAATGCCAAAATTTCTAAACCTGGTGATGTTCATACAGAGATTGATAAAATATAGAAGATTATTATATGAAACTTCTCCGGTAGTAAAATAAAATTACTCTCGAATAAGTCAGATTACTGACCTTGATCTTTATACTTCTGGTACAATATGTTTAACTCTTTGTAGTTAGATTAAGTAAAACCACTATGGACGAGAAACAAGTGGTATAATGTAGTAGTTGTCCAAAATATCTAACAGCTACACTAATCTACACTTGAACAAGCTACATAAGCATTGTCATTTCACATGTTAGTTATGATTTCAAGTTTATAGTATAGGATTTAAACTTGCATTTCAACTCTCTGGGTTAGACTGAAGGCTTCAGACATAGCGGTACTAATTACATGTTTCCGCTGTTAACTAACCTTATTGCAAGAATTCAATTACAGATAAAGATCAGTAGGTAACTCTGCACTAGCTACCAGCCTACCACTCTGTAGCCTTACCAAAAATAAAAATTGAAAAAGAATGGAAATGGAGATTAAAATAAAATGAAAAGTTATCATTATTTTATTACACATGGAATGTATTTACATATTATAATGAAGGTGTCTGGTAACCACAAGGCTCTAGCCCACCAGTACTGACTTTTGAGTATCTTGTAAAAAATAACATGTTAATGTATAGAGATAAACACCAATATGAGAAAGATAGAGACTATAGTTCAACCACTGGTAAAATAATAAGATACAAAGAATATAAACAGATCAAGTCAGTTAATTACCATTTGGAAGCAACATTTACAACTAGAAGAACTTTCCAGTTGTAATTGCTAAGAGGTACATCCTTTCCTCGAATATCCTGCAGACAGAGCAAAAGAAACAGGGAATTTCCAAGAAACTGGTAAACAATACTGAATTTGTAACAACATAAGAAAGTCAAATAATGCTGAACGAATCACAACAGCTATGAGGGCTTATTAATTTGTACATAGACAGGAAGAGTAAGAGAAGACAACAACTCATCTAGAGTTCATACTTCGTACTCGTAGAGTATAACAATGCCTATAATATAGTTATGTTTTACGATTAATGGCGAAAATAATAAATCATCAAACTACATGAACTACGCCTGCTATGTAATTAATTTTGTACCTAAAACAATTTGGAATCCAAGATTAAGAGCTACTTATACGAATGTGTATGTTTATGTATCGTATTTAAATCAAACCGAAAAAGTCAGACAGACATGGATCACATAATTAGGAATACAGCTTGCAACTGATTGACAGATAAATGATAAACACTACACAGAGATTAAAACAACAAGACTAGCAAACAAAACAGATTAAAAGATACATAATTAAGCAAGTTCATATAACAACACAAAGGCACACAAACTAATCAAACAATAACATGAAATAACAAATCAAGAAAGTTCTTGATCCACTGAAACCCAAAAAGGGAGCAAAACAGTTTTTTTTTTTAAATGATTAAACACACTCCCTCACATACCTTGTCTTTGATAATGTTCGAACCCACGAAATCTCGTAAAGAGAGTGAGGGGCACTAACAAGAATTTAGTTAGCTAAGTGAATGAATGAAAATGCATGAGGAAACATTCAAAATAGCTAAGCAAACTATAAAAGATATGTATAAAAAAAGCAATACCTTGACAGTGAAATTATAGATTGTTTTAGGGGTCTCCCCATCCATGTTTTTAGCAGAAAAAGAGAAAGATGGGAATGTGTATGGTATAGATAAAAACCAAGCACAAGAACAAAGAGAGATGACTTGAACAAATGCATACACTTATTATAATAGACTTAATTGCACTTAAATGGCCTAAACTATTTTGTTTTTGCAAGAAAAGGACTCAAATATAAAAGTTGCCAAATGAATAGCCGAACTTATTTTTTTTAAACACTTGAATGAATCCCGTCAAAAACATTATACGACGTTAATATGTCTAAGGGTATTTATGTCTAAATAAGTTAATATGATTTTAGGGGAAAAATTGTGAGAAAATATAAATAGATTTAAACATTTTTATTTTCCTTAATCTCTTTCTCTCTCCCCCGCCGTACTTCTTTCTCTATACTCTCACTTAGTTCTTGATTTTTCAACATATTAAACCCTTAAATCCTATGTTTTTTATAGCCAAATTTGGTTATACTCCGTAAGATAAGAGGTAGGAGTCTGGCCCAATTCCCAGAAATACCCTTAAACATGTTAACATCGTCTAACTTTTTTAACGGAATTCATTCAAGTGTTAAGAAAATAAAAATTCGGCTATTCATTTGGCAACTTTTATAATTGAGTCATTTTCTTGCAAAAATAAAATAGTTTAGGCCATTTAAGTGCAATTAAGTCTTATAATAATCCTTCACTTAGCAGTTAGCAAGCCATATAGGAACCCCTCTTTTCATGTTCAGTTTATCTTGCAATTTTTTATTCTGTAATAAAAAATGTATCAACAGATTGTCTAACAACTTACTTTGAATGAAGATTAGCCGCCACCCAGAAACGTTAAATCATAAGTGCTCAAGTCATTCAAAAAATATTGTTTGTTTTTTTGGTTATGAGCTCAATTCGGGCCTTTAAGCTACCAATATGCTAAAAAGGCTCATGTATATATAGTTTGTAAAATCTGCTGCGACTATGTAAATTTTAGCCCAAAAATTGACAAAAATAACTCATTTTACAAATTTTTTTACGAAAATAACCACTTTCAAATAAGTGGCCAATAACGACCCTTTTGAAATGCGTATTCGGTATTCGGTGTTGATGGTGGCGATCGGGATGAAAAGGCAGAGATGTAGATACAGTGATTTAACGTGATTTGCACATGTCTTTTCCTTGAGGGACCCACGTCGTATATTCTGTTATAACAATTATGCATTATATCAGTGACATGGATACAACTGGCTGAATAGAATAGAAGTTGGATATCCAAAACGGGGTACAGTCTGGTGCAACCGGTTGCCAAACTACTGTTTGGCAACATACGGTTTTATAATCGTTGAATGGTTGATCCAACGGCCTTAATTTAAAAAAAATTTAACATCGTACCGCAGAAACTTTCCGTGGTACGGAAAAATTACCAAAATGCCCCCACCTACGTACCGCAGAAACTTTCTGCGGTATGTGAACAGTGGGGGGCATTTTGGTAATTTCACCGTACCGCGGAAAGTTTCTACGGTACGTGAACAGTAGATTTTTATGTGAAAACAGGGAGGCATTTTGGTAACTCCGTACCGCAGAAAGTTTCTGCGGTACGGTGCAGATTTTTTTTTAACCTGGGCCGTTGGATAGTTGATCCAACGGTTCTGGAACCTTGTGTTCTGTAACAGTACTGGTGCAACCGATTGCACCAGACCGTTTGCCATCCAAAACAAGTGTTACGCATGTGACAGTATAGTATATGTTTGTGTTACGCATGTGGGACTGTGGTATCCAATCAAAGAATACTCTAGTCTCATTTGCGTAACTCCAGTAATTTTTTTTTTTGTAATACTCTTTTACCAATTGCGTATCATCTAATACCATAACGGCATAACCCCAAATGCGTATTTCATCAGCTATTTCTGCTCAACAATTAGAATATGATTATTTTTGTCACCGGTGTTTAAAAAATCGGTCATATATGTCCTTCACCCATTTTGACCCGTGGCAATAATTATTCTCTTTCGAACCAGTTTTGGTTCGATTCATATTTTTTCTTTTTTTATAAAATAATTTTTTTCCAAAAAAATTAAAAGAAAAATATATTTTCTTTCTAAATGCACATGAATCGCATTGCTAAATGCAGTTACGGTTTGCTTTATGCAGTAGCGAGAGATTACATTTTTAATCCTCCCTTATTTTCTTTTTCTGTGCCAACAAGTTCTTAATTTTTGTGCAAGTGAACAGTTATTCAATTTATAATATTTAAGATTAAAAATTGTAAATTTATTACTATTCATATTTAAAATAATTTTTAAAATAAAATTGACTAGTACTAAATATATTGTTACTTGCTTTTAAAATATTGCAACTAATATAATATAATATTTACATATATTTTTAATCGTATATAGCATTGTTATAAGTAGGGGAGAGCAAATTCCAATTCGGTTCGGTTTTTGGATAAAACCGGAATCTAAACTGGAAGTCCTCGGTTTTAAAAATCGAAAACTGTAACCGCAATCGAACCATCGGATCGGTTTCGATTTTAAAAATCCCAGTTCAATTTGTATCGGTTCGATTTCGGTTATAAAACCAAATAAAATAATAAATCTTAGGCAAGTGCATATCGGTTCGGTTTTTAAACAAAGCAAATGCATATGTTGAACTACTGGTACATATGTTAAACTCAAAACTCGCTAAATTAATCGATTATAAAGATAAAATAATAAATGAACAAGCTAAATAAATGAAACAAAAATCAAATGCTGAACTAGTGCATAAGAGAACTAAGGTTCAGGCAATTGTTTAGTTAACAAACGGATCTATAATTAACATGGGCCAGAGTTCTGTCTTTACTCATGTATTGTATACGTGAATGTGCTTAATTTGAAATATTTATAAAAAGTATAAATATTTATTTATTTATATAAAAAAATTGTTCGGTTTCGGATTTTTTTTGTGCCATATGGTCCGGTTTGAACCTATAACCGGAACCAGAATCAAAAGTCTCGGTTTTTAAAAATTAAAAATCGCAACTTCCCGTTCGATTTCAGTTTTGGTTTTTTCGGTTCAGTTTTGGTTTCAATTCGATTTTTTACTCACCCCCTAGTTACAAGTAGTCAACTATATTAATAAAGTGTTAGTTATTTAATACTTCATGTTTAATGCTTCAGGGTGTTTAAGATAATTACTCATATAGTAAATTTATACTGCATATAACAACACCCTTGATTTGCGGAAAGTGTAGAGAATATGGAATAAAGTAAAGTAGCACTTTTGTCCAAAAAAATAAGAAAAAGTAAAGTAGCACTACACTAGCCTTTTTCATATTCAAATTCTTCATTTTAGTTTGGGATGGATAATTTTGGAGTGGATTGGGGTTGGGGTTCTTATTTATCTGATCAACACTATGAAGTTTTTGATGATGATGTTGGAGATTTTGATTATGTCGGAGATTATGATATGTCTATAATGTTGGAGATTTTGGTTATGTTTATGATGTTGGAGATGTTAAATATATTTGATATGGTTAATATCAGTGTTAAAGTTTTACAGGGAAAAACAGAGTTTAACTTGAAACAGGAAGCAGTCAGAGTTTAGTTAAACTCTGACAGTTGGAAGCTCGACAGAGTTTGCTATACGCTGACAAGAAGAAGCAGCTAAACTCTGTTGAACAGAAGCGTTTGCTGGTCAGTAACAGAATTATTGGAGATAATTATGGAAGCGATATCTTTGAAGATTGGATAGTTGTCAAAGGAAGTCGTGCTGACTAGAAAGACGTGTAGCAATCATAATTGATAATATTTGTATAGCTGATTTATAGGAGAATCAATTATCGATTGTACGTAGCTGCATATCTTTATAAATATAGTTAGGTTAACCCTAGAAGGGTATCGATCGTGTAATACAATATCTTTCATTGTAACCTAAGCAGCTCTCTGTGATATTTTACATCATTGAGAGAGAAGATAATTCCAAACAGTTTTTAAAGTTATTTAAGAACTTATTGTTATTTTCTCATACTTAGTTGATTATAATATGTGTATTCGGCCTAACAATTGGTATCAGAGCTAATCTGTTAATTTAATACAGTTTAAGATCCACACACACACACACACAACTATAATCAATGGCAGAAATTCCTCCTCCAACAACAGGCTCTAGTGCTGAGAAGGCTCAACCTGCAACTGTGAGTCGATATGAGACAATCAGGGTTCTTATTCTCAAGCCAGCAGAATACTCAACCTGGAAGGTGAAAATGGCTATGTTTCTGGAGGCTACGGATCCAGAATATCTTGACAGAATTTATGAAGGCCCTCATAAGCCTACAAAATTATCTGTTGTTACTGCTGGACAGGAAGCTAAATCTATACCAAAGGAGAAGAAAGATTTGACTCCTGAGGACATTTCATCCATTGGTAAGGATGCAAAGGTTAGACATCTGCTTCATAGTTCATTGGATAATGTTATGTCTGACAAAGTGATCAATTGTAAAACTGCAAAAGAGATCTGGGATGCTCTAGAGGTTAGATGTCAGGGAACTGCTGCACTCACACAGGAGTATGAACACTTTGAGGCTAAATCTGAAGAATCAATGACAGAAACCTTTGACAGATTCTGTAAGCTACTTAATGATATGTCACTGGTTAATAAAGAATATGATCTAGAAGATTCAAATCTCAAGTTTCTTCTTTCTCTACCTGAAAAGTGGGATGTTAAGACAACCACTATTAGAGACAACTATGATCTGGCTGATACTGATATTGATGAGATCTATGGGTTGCTCAAGACTCATGAACTGGAAATGGAACAGAGAAGCAGAAGATCAGGCAGAAAGTTAAAGTCTGTTGCTCTAAGAGTTGAAGAAAGACCCTCAAAGAAGGAAGCATCAAGGAAGAAAGCAAAAGCAAAAGCTTTGGTCATTCATTCTGAAAGTGAGTCATCAAACTCTGATGTTGACTCAAATACAGATGGATCATCTGATTCTGAAGATGATGAGGAAATGATGCAAATGGCTGCTTTGATGGTAAAGACCTTCAAGAAGATGGGATTCATGACCTTCAAGAAAGGGAAGAGATTCTCCAAGAATGATTCAAAGTTTGATAGGAAGAATTTCAGCAAATCTGAGAGACACCAAATCTGGGAAAAGAGACAAGTCTGAGATTCAATGCTACAAGTGTAAGGAGATGGGTCACTATGCTCCTGAGTGCAAGAAAGGTAAAACTGAGAAGGCACTCTTCACTAAAGGCAGAGATTGGGCAGACACCTCTGACTCAGATGAGGATGTGAACTATGCTCTCATGGCTACTACTGTTGATGAAGCTGAAGATTCTGAAAACAAGGTACCTCTAACTACCTATGCTTATAATACTGATGATATAACTGAATTAATAATATATCTTAAGGCTTTGCATATCAGTTATAGGGATCAGACTTTAGAGAATGAGATAATCAAAATTGAGAATTCTGAACTCAAAGAGAGAAATAAGTTTGTAGAAGAGAAACTTGCTAACATGCAGCAAGTTCAAAAGAAGAGAGATGCTGTTGTCTATCTTGAACAAGAGTTGTTAAGTAAGTATAAACAACTAGAATCTGAATTGGAGAAGGCAAATCACATTATTAAAACTTGGACTCACTCTGGAAAAGACACTCAAGAAGTTTTTCAATCTGACACTGTAGGTAGGTCTAGGTTATTCTGAGGAAGATGAACTTAGGTTTCAGAATATAGTCAAGATTAGACCACCACTTCCACCTAAGAAATTTGGAACATTTGTTAATGGAATAAGTGAACCTAGGTTCAAAGGTGGAAAAGAAGCTGTTAATAAAGAACCAGTAAAAACCAGTGTTAAACAGGTTAATATTGGTTTAATGACAAATAAATAATTTAAGCATAAGCTTAAGGAGTTAAAATCTGTTAAGAAACAGAAAGTGTCTAGAAAGAACAGAAATGGTAAAGTAGGCATCACTCAAGGTAATTATCCAATGCTAGCTACTTTAGCTCCAAGAAAGACATGTCATAACTGTGGTAGCACTAACCATCTTGCTAGTTTTTGCAGAAAGAACAGAAACATTAATTCTTTACCTTCCAAGTCTGAAGTAAAGAAAGATAATGTTAGAACTAGACCACAGACTTTATGCAAACACTGTGGAAGCACTTGGCATTCTATTTATACTTGCAGAAATTATCATGCTATTTATCATAATTACTATGAACTGAAACCTAATCTGAAATGGGTTAGGGTTAATTCTGCAAGTGTAAACTCTGATAAAGTTAGCTTAAACTCTGATAGTGTAAATTCCGCTGCTAAAGCTAACAGAATTAAGAAAGCCAAAGGATCCAAGCAAGTCTGGATCCTTAAATCTAATCCTCGGTAATTGTTTATGATTGTAGGGCATCAGGGAAAGTGTCCTAGTCGTGGACAGTGGATGTTCAGGACACATGACTGGAAATAAAGCCCTGCTATCAGAGTATGTGGAGAAGGCTGGCCCAAAAGTTTCCTATGGAGATGGCAACATAGGACATACTCTGGGATATGCAATATTAATCTTGGAAGTGTCATCATCACAAATGTAGCTCTGGTTTCAGGACTCAAGCATGATTTTCTATCTGTGAGTCAAATCTGTGACAGAGGTTTTCATGTAGATTTTCAACCTGAATACTGTGAGGTTATCAGCAAAACCACAGGGAGAGTTGTTTTAGTTGGACAAAGGCGCAACAATATCTATGAAGCAAGATTGTTGACAAACTCTGATGAAAAACTATGTGCCTGTCAACAAGAATGTCCAATGAAGAGAGTTGGAAGTGGCATAAGAAACTCTCTCATTTGAATCTGAACAACATCAATGAGCTGATAAGAAAGGATCTTGTTAGAGGACTTCCAAAGTCTTTGTTAAATGTTGATGGTCTGTGTGATTCATGTCAAAAGGCCAAACAGAGGAAGACTTCTTTCAAGAGCAAGTCTGAATCTTCAATTGTTGATCCATATCATCTTTTACATATTGATCTTTTTGGACCAGTAAATGTCTTGTCAATTGGAAGGAAGAAATATGCTCTAGTCATTGTTGATGAATATACCAGATACACTTGGGTGTATTTTCTAGCAAAGAAGGATGAAACTGCATTAACTCTGATGGAGCATGTAAAGCTACTGGACAAAAGATCAAAACACAAAGTCAAAATAATCAGAAGTGATAATGGAACTGAATTCAGGAATGCAACAATGGAAGAATTCTGCAAGAACAGAGGATTGAAGCAAGAATTTTCTGCACCTGGTACACCACAGCAAAATGGTGTAGTTGAGAGGAAGAACAGAACCTTGATAGAAGCTGCCAGAACTATGCTTGATGAAGCAAAATTGTAAACCTATTTCTGGGCAGAAGCAGTTCAAACTGCATATTTTACTCAAAATGCCACACTGATCAAAAAGCGTGGAAAAACACCATATGAGATGGTGAGGGAAAAGAAGCCAAACCTGAAATATTTTCATATTTTTGGGTGCAAATGCTTTGTGTTGAAAAATCATCCTGAACAGTTGACCAAATTTGAGTTGAAAGCAGATGAAGGAATTTTTGTTGGCTATCCAGTGTCAACCAAGGCATTCAGAGTTTATAATCTGAGAACAAAAGTGATTATGGAATCTATTCATGTGTCATTTGATGACAAGAAAATCACTGGACTTGAAGATGTTGATGAACATGATCAGTTGCATTTCGAAAATGAAGATCTAATCTCTGATGAAATAAACTCTAATGAAACCAGTCCAATAAACTCTGTTGATGAAAACTCTGAACCTCTACTGGTACACACAGAAGAAATAGTACAGTCAGAACAAAAAGGAGAACCAGTTGAGGGGGAGCATGATCATAGTGATGACTCAAATTCTGATAGTGAGTCAACTGAAAAATCTGGATCAAACTCAAACTCTGATGACTCAATCTCTGAAAGTCCAATGTCTGACAGTTCAAACTCTGAGCGATCAAATTCAGGGGGAGCCTCAGAGAATGAAGAAAGGCAACAATATGATCAGGAGAACATTGATCAAGGGGGAGGATCAACTGTTGACAGAAGTCATTTACCTTCATCTAGGAAATGGACAAAATCTCATACACCTGATCTAATAATTGGAGATCCAGATGCAAAAGTCAGGACAATAAGTGCTACAACAAATGAATGTCTGTTTCATGCATTTCTATCCAAATCTGAACCAAAGAAAGTGGAAGAAGCTCTTTAAGATGCTGACTGGATAACAACAATGCAGGAGGAGTTAAATGAATTTAAGAGAAATTGTGACGCCCCCAGATCCGGGGTCGGAGATCTAGGCGCTCACGGTCCATTTTCCATTAATAACATACCTGCTCTTGCACATAATATATATAACACAGCCATCGACCCCACAATAAACTCACACACACAGGTTAGAGCCTCAGAAACGTCACACATTGATTAAACAGTAATAAAGTTATCAGAGTTATTACAGACCGAATTAAATAGTATTTATGCTACCAGCAACACTCCGATATGAAGCGAAGCTGGCGGCTTGAAAGTTTGTTACGATACACTGCCTTGCACAGGTCATGCTGATAAATAAAACGTACTAACAAAAGCTGCCAACCAATCCGGCTAATGGGGCCTACCGGTGGAATCTCAAGTGGTGGCTCGGGCCTAGTCACCTGCTTTCGAACAGTCTGCCTGGGTCTTGCCATTTCGCTTAGCTGTTGTGTTTGTAAAGTTTGAAAAACAAGCAAGAGTGAGCAACTATAGCTCAGCAAGAAATATACGTATAAGATAAGCGATATAACATTTCATATGATTGGCAGTTGATATACTTGTTTGTTTCAATCAGTTATAAAATCACTTGTCATAATTGATAAATCTCGAAGGTGCAACAATATGAGCCCTTGTTTTCAAAATAAACTTGCAGTTCTAGATACTGCATTGAATCAACATCATTCTCATCAAAATAGAACACTATCAGCAACTTGGCACAAAAGCCTAAGAAGCAGTGTCAAAGCATTTTTCCAAAATGGAGGAATGGGACTTAAAGAAAACACAAAAACCTGACAAGGATTGACGATGATCAGTCGCCACATCCAAGTCCAATAATCCGCGGGTCTTCTCTACCGGTAGAAGGATAGAAACAACATCCGTAACTATCCCTCGGGTGAAAACTACATCCGTAATCACCCTCGATGAAAACTACAACCGTAATCATCCTTCGGCAACACCTGGGCCGGAATAATAAGTGATGGACCGCCTGGCTCACGGCCGCTTACACATCCCGGGAATCTTTCGTCAACGGTTCCCACACCTGCCAGAGTCCCTTTTTCTTTTCTTTTAAAACTTGATTTTGATTAAAAACAGAGTAATTGAGGCCCGACATCAGTCGACCGATGATTCTTGAAATCATACACGAAGCGGAATCTGACCGGGGGTTTTCGAAAATGTTTTGAGTTCGAAAGAGTTCGAGTTTGAAAGTATTAAAAAGTATATTGGATTAACTTTGTCTTTAAATAATGAACAGTAATTAATAGATAATATTTTAAGATTTAATATTAATAATTAATAAAATAATTATTCGATAAAATAAACTTTTAATCCAAGATAGGGTTTCGAGTATTTACGAAGATATAACGATAGTTATTTGAATATACGATACCACCCGAATGACCCTTCGGGTTTTCGCAATATAGATACGATATAATAATATACCGCTCCCCGGTCAATAGTATATACGGACCGCTACGACCTCTATTGCTAGAGTCGTTGTCCGAAGAAAACATTTCAATCTAAGTTCAAGGGGTAAAAGCATACATGTACTTGTTCAATCTCAATTGCATCAATACTTCGATAACATAGCATATGATATAATTTGAAAACTACAAACACAACAGTGAAAATCCTTGTATAGGGATAAGTTTTGAAAAGTAAACTTGCCTTGGTTTGGTTGGGGTGGTCGAGCGTGCGGATTCGAACGATCTATACATAAACAATAACCGTTCGTTAGTACCTTAACAATTTCTCTTTAATTACGGGGTTTTAAGGGGGTACGAAATTAACTTAACGACTTCGTCTTATGACTCCCTAGCCCCACTATAGGTCCATGTCATCACTTGCTTACGCTCGTCACTTACTCGACTTAATTTAGTTACCACGTTCGAACCATAACCACTAACCCTAGAATAATGTTCCACTAATCGACTTTTTCCATTGCGCGAATTTTACTCTAGCATTTTTATAAAATCCAAAAATTCATATTTTAATCCAATTCCTTTTGGGTGGTCTTCACCACTGCGTTACCTACATTCTCAAATTTTTCCATGATCCCAAATATATTTTAAGGTGTTTAAACAAGGTTCACAAGGGGGTCACTTAATGCAGTCCATAGTCCAGAAACAAAATTCACTCCTCCGGCCATAACTAAAAATCCACACATCACCTAGCTATGAACCTTACATTTCCAGAAACTACATTCAATTATCTTTCCAACAATATAAGGTAGGACATCAGGGGACATCATTTGGGGGTTCAAAGTCGTGCTACAACACAGATCAAAGTTCCTGGACAAACTCAGCAAGCTCAAGTCACTTAGATCAACCATTTTTCATACTTCCATAACATATTCACCACTTAATACACTTAGACCATGACCCATAACACTCATGGAGATATATATATTAACCATAGTCATAAAAATCACATTCTCAACATCAAAACCCAAGATCCATGCTATCCAATGCATATACATTCAAGATAAGTCCTAAAACACATGGATCTACTACCATACTATATGAACAACACATAACCAAGGGTGGTTTGAGATTTTATACCTTCTTGAGTAGCTAAAGACCTTGAATGAGCTTTACAACAACTAAGAACACTTGGATGAACCCTCACAAACCTTAATCCTTCAAGATCTAAAAGATAACAACTTATGTTAACACTTTTCTAAACTTTCAACAATTTATAACTCAAGAACCAATGGATGGAAGGCTATGAAATTGATACCATACCTCTATTATGATGCAAGGAAGCCCTAGGATTTTTTATCAAGGTTGTAGATGAAGAAATCTTGGAGAGAAAATCTCTCCCTCTCTCTCCAAGTAGTTCGGCCGAGAGCTATTTCTAAGGGGGGGGAGTGTTTTTCTCTTTTGTTTTGTTTGAATGGTAAAAGAAATGCTAAGTAGGTCATGTATTATTGTGGTTATTAGGAGTAGTCACATGTTGCCAAGCTAGAGTGTAGGTTACCTCCCATGCCCCATTGTCCCCTAAGTACATCACCCATCATACATGTCACTATTCACTTCTACTTTTATGTTTTCTAATTCCTTTTCCTAACTAGCTAGTTACATGGCACTTGCATGTAATTTCTTTCCTTGTAATATTATTCTCCCACCAATGCTTGTCATTTAATCCTTACTTCGTATCGTATCTTAATTATTCTCTCGTAATAATATTTCGTCGCGTAGAGATTTCCCCTATAATTCCTTAAGTACTTATTGTGTAATTCCTCGAATGTCCATAATTCCTCGTCTTAACTCTTAATAAATCCTTTAATATTCTAACCATTCTCAATCCCAAGTTTAATAAATATTACTAACAGTAAGACTCTTGCCTTCACAATCTCTCTGTATATCTTACATAATAAATGCAACAACGCAGTTTCTCAGACAATCAATTCTATTAATCAACAGGGATGACCAGAAAGGTTCCATAATGATAATGTCATAAGATATTAAATAAAAGAAAATATTACCAAAAATTAGGGTTCTTACAGCCTCCCCTCCTTAAAAGGATTCCGTCCCGGAATCAGGTTGAAAACAGTTGGGGGTGCTTTTCACGCATCGCGCTCTCTAGTTCCCATGTTGATTCTTCGACATTCTGATTCCTCCACAAAACTCTCACTAACTTGACAACCTTGTTCCTCAGCACCTGTTCTTTTCTATCCATGATTTCTACGGGTTGCTCGACATATGTTATGCCCGGTTGCAGATCCACTTGATCATGTTCTATCACATGTCGGAAGTCGGTATGGTATGGTCGTAGCATGGACACATGGAACACATTATGTACTTGCTGTAAGCTCGGGGGTAAAGCCAATTCATAGGCTAACTTCCCAACTCGTTTCAAGATCTCAAAAGGTCCAATAAATCTCGGGCTTAGTTTTTCCTTCTTACCAAATCTCATCAATCCCTTCCACGGCGATACCTTCAACATCACAAACTCTCCTACCTCATATTCTTTGTCCTTGCGGGTCTGGTCCGCATACTTCTTCTGTCTGTCTTGGGCCACGACCAGCCGTCCTCTTATGAGCTCGATAGTTTCTCTTGTCTGTTGGACCAGTTCAGGCCCTAAAATCTTCCGTTCTCCAACTTCTTCCCAACACAAGGGAGACCGACATCTTCGTCCGTATAAAGCTTCATATGGGGGCATGCCTATACTCGCATGGTAACTGTTGTTGTAGGAAAATTCGATCAACGGCAAGTGGTCATCCCAACTTCCCTTAAAATCAATGGCACATACCCTCAACATGTCCTCGATGGTCTGGATGGTTCTCTCACTCTGTCTGTCTGTTTGGGGATGGTATGCAGTACTCATGTTTAACTTAGTCCCCACACAATCCTGAAAACTTCTCCAGAACCTGGAGTTGAATCTTGGGTCTCTATCTGATACAATGCTCACAGGAACCCCATGTCTAACCACAATCTCCTTTAGGTAAATATCTGCCAGCTTGTCGACAGTATATCTCTCGTTGATTGGAAGAAAATGTGCTGACTTGGTCAACCTATCGATAATTACCCAAATGGCATCATGATTTGTCTTGGTCCTTGGTAATCCGACCACAAAGTCCATCGCAATCTGCTCCCACTTCCACTCGGGTATCTCTAAGGGTTGCAACAATCCACTGGACCTCTGGTGTTCGGCCTTTACTCTTTGACATGTCAAACACTTACTTACCCACTCTGCCACGTCCTTCTTCATATTAGGCCACCAATAATATTCTCTCAGATCTCTATACATCTTAGTGCCTCCAGGGTGAATTGAGTACCTCGAACTATGAGCCTCTTGCAAAATCTCGTCTTTTAATTCTTGAACGTTCGGGATCCATATCCTAGATGCGTACCTCATAATTCCATTCCCGTCCTTCTCACACTTAATTTCCTCGCCAGTCAAAATTTTCTCCATCGAATTCTTTTCTTCTTCTATCTTCTTTTCCTGGCATAACTTAATCTTTTCCAATAACGGCGGTTGGACTTTTATTTCCATTAGACTCTCTTGTCCAATTCCTGGTAGCCTCACTTCAATCTCCAGTTTCTCAAGGTCCTTGATCAATTCGTCCACTGACGTTATCATCTTAAGCTTCTCCTTTCGGCTAAGTGCATCGGCCACCACGTTGGCCTTCCCTGGGTGATAATGAATCTCACAGTCATAATCTTTAATTAGCTCTAGCCATCTCCTCTGCCTCATGTTTAACTCTTTCTGAGTGAATATGTACTTTAAGCTCTTGTGATCCGTGTAGATTTCACAATTATCTTCGTAAAGATAATGCCTCCAGATCTTCAAAGCAAAGACTATTGCTGCTAATTCCAAATCATGGGTGGGGTATCTTATCTCATACTCCTTAAGTTGTCTGGACGCATAAGCAATCACCTTACCGTGCTGCATAAGCACACACCCTAAACCTTTATGGGATGCGTCGCTATAAATCACAAAATCTCCCTTATCATCAGGTAGGGCTAGTACCGGTGCTGTCACCAACCTCTTCTTCAACTCTTGGAAGCTCTCTTCGCATTTTTCAGTCCACACAAACTTCTCGGTCTTGCGAGTTAGTCGGGTCAAAGGAGCTGCTATCCTTGCAAAGTCTTGGACAAATCTCCTATAGTAGCCAGCCAGTCCTATGAAACTTCTCACCTCTGTCGGAGTGGTTGGTCTCTCCCAATTTAATACAGCCTCTATTTTGGCTGGGTCCACTAGAATGCCTTGTTCGCTAATCACATGCCCTAAAAACTGAACTTCCTTCAACCAAAATTCACACTTCGAGAACTTAGCGTACAACTTTTCTTCTCTCAATGCTCCCAATACAATCCTCAAGTGCTCTGCATGTTCCTCCTTCGTCTTGGAATAAATTAAAATATCATCGATGAAGACTATAACGCACTTGTCCAAGTATTTCTTGAAGACTCGATTCATCAAGTCCATAAAAGCTGCAGGGGCATTCTTAACCCAAATGACATCACTAGGAACTCATAGTGTCCATACCGGGTGCAAAAGGCCGTCTTTGGTATATCTTCTGGTTTGATCTTTAACTGGTGGTACCCGGTCCGCAAATCAATCTTAGAGAAATAAACTGCATCTTTCAATTGGTCAAACAGGTCATCTATCCTGGGCAAGGGATACTTATTCTTGATAGTCACCTTGTTCAACTCCCTGTAGTCTATACATAATCTCATGCTGTCGTCCTTCTTTTTCACGAACAACACCGGGGCTCCCCACGGTGACACACTAGGTCTTATCATCCCTTTATCCAACAACTCTTGTAACTGAGTGGCCAGCTCTTTCATTTCCACTGGGGCTAGCCGATATGGGGCTTTCGAAATTGGGGCCGTACCCGGAACTAAGTCTATAGCAAACTCGATGTCCCTATCGGGTGGTAGTCCGGGAAGATCGTCCGGAAATACATCCGCAAACTCATTGACGATAGGGATTTCCTGTAGGTTTGGTGCCTCCTTCTTGGTATCCTTCACGTAGGCTAAATAGGCTTCGCATCCTTTATGTAACAGCTTCTTAGCTTGAATCATAGTCAGGAACTTTTGGCTTTGCCGTTTCCCACTAAATACTACTTCTTCGTCCCCTGGCAGTCTCAAACTTACTTTCTTCTTGACACAATCAATCTGGGCTCCGTGAGTTGTCAACCAATCCATACCTACTATCACGTCAAACTCCCCTAGTTTAAAAGGTATTAAGTCTACCCGAAAGTGTCGCCCTTCTATTTCTAGGTCGCAACCTGGACATACTCGGCTAACGGGAATAATTTCATGATTAGCTATCTCTATTTGCAATCTGTCTTTCAGTGGTTCAGTCTTAAGGCCTAACCGACATACAAAATCTAGAGATATGAAAGACTTGGTAGCTCCCGAATCAAATAAAACATTTGCTTTAACTGAGTTGAGTAATAGGGTACCTGCAATCACATCCGTGTTCCTCACGGCATCCTGCACCGTCATGTTAAAAGTTCTTGCAGTAGGGGCCTTGTTAGAAGCAGTTCCACTCACTCTCGATGCAGCTGGCCCAGAGGACATACATTCCCTCATTCGGTGCCCGGGTTTCCCACACTTGAAGCAATTACCTCCGACACTCGGGTTGTTACTAGTTCCGCGACAGGCGTTAGCATAGTGGCCTGTCAGCCCACACTTGAAACATTTCACATCTTGCAGGTTACACACGCCCGCATGTTTCCTTCCACATTTATTGCATTCTGGGGGCTGGGCTCGGGATGGGGTAGAGTAAGACGATCCCTGTGGTCGGCCACCCTGGCCCACACTCCAACTTTCAGCTCTCTTGGTTCCAAAGTTCCCGCTGGGTTGGGACATCGTTCCTCGCTTAAATTTGCTCGGAAAGCTCCCACCAGCAGAGTTTCCTTTTCGGCTATCCAACTTCCTCTTCTTTCCTTCTCTCTCCTTCTGCATCTGTTCACTTCCCGCTTCAACAATTTACGCTTTCTGTACCAAGGTGGCATAGTCTGTCAGCTCAAGAACCGCCAC
This sequence comes from Saposhnikovia divaricata, assembly GCA_036435485.1. Classification (NCBI taxonomy): domain Eukaryota; kingdom Viridiplantae; phylum Streptophyta; class Magnoliopsida; order Apiales; family Apiaceae; genus Saposhnikovia; species Saposhnikovia divaricata. Next base: position 216,523,355 of record CM071599.1, read on the forward strand.
ACGATTCTGAATCCATTGTTTTAGCCCTAATTGAAATCTTCGGGCCCTCTTTGCCTCAGAGTTCACATACTCCGGCACAAACCTTGACAACTCAGTAAATTTGGCCTCATACTCGGCCACCGTCATATTTCCTTGCTTCAGCTCCAAAAACTTTAGCTCCATTTGTGTCTCCATGAACCTAGGAAAGTACTTTTCCAAGAACAGCTCGCTAAATCTCTCCCAGGTTACCACACCTCTTCCTTCCAAATTCTTCTTAGCTTCCCACCAATAGTTCGCCTCACCCTTCAAAAGGTAAGTGGCGAAAACAGTCTTCTGCTCTTCCGTGACACCTAGTATCTCGAAAGATTTTTCCATTTCCTTCAGCCAGGCCCTTGCCTCGACAGGGTCGGCAGTTCCTTTAAATTCTGGGGGTTTCAGGGATTTGAAGTTCCTGAAAGCATTAGCATTAGCATTCTGGGGTGGTTGCTGAACTGGGGGTCGGTCCAAGTTCTGCCTAAGTAACTCCATGAACTGTTCCATAGGGCCTCCCCTAGGATGTTCTACCTCTCGGGTATCATCACCAGCTTCTTCTTCTTCATACTCAGAGTCGTCAAACAGGTTATGATCGTTGCCCTCATTATCACTCAGGTTGACATTCTCCCCTTCACGGTTCTGGTGGCCTCCGGCTCCATGGTGGCTACCCTGGCCCTCAGAACTGATCGGGTGGGCTCGAGTGTTCATTCTTCTGGGTGGCATGATTCTGATAATAAAACAAGAAAGGGGTTAGGGTTTTCCAATTACCTGACAGCGTTGGCACGGGTCAGGAGCGTATCGTTCCTCCTCACAAGGGTGGAAGTTGCAAAAGTTTTAATAGTCTGATGCTGGTGATAAAATGTCAAAACATTTTTTTTTTTTGGGGAAAAATTCCTATGGGGTGCGAAAACATTTGCAGGAGTTTTCAAGATTTCAAAACTTCGAAATTTTTTTTTTTTTTTTGAAAAATTTATTTTAAAATTTGTAGGAACATTTTGGAAATTTGTAGAAAACAATTTGAAATCGCATATCGTAAACTTGAAACAGTATGGTTGTATTTGTGGCTTGTAGCAATTGTATAATCACAGTTGTATATCAAAACAGTAAAGCATGGCATCGGAAAGTAAAGCAGTTGAGGCAATATTAAGGAAACTGAAACTAAATAAGTACGGTACAAGGGTTATCACAAAGTTTGGATGTTAGAGCCAAATACATAGTTCCGATGTCAAAGCCTAGTAAAAGTGGAACAAATACGAATACATCATCCGAATAGTCAGGCTACACAAAAGTAGGGCTACATCCGTACATACTACCCGAAGTCACATCTACATATCTGTAGGTCAGCCTACTCATCCACTGGTCAGAAAGGATACCACTGCACAAGTCAACTATCCCGCAAAATCGACACACTAATATCATCTGAACCTAGGGGGCTGAGCTATCAGTAACACATCACGGGGCCGCGCCGCGACGGAGCAAGGTCCGCACTCGGGCAAATGCACGACGCACCACACGCCTAGCATCCCTAGCCTGGATCACTCCGCCCCCGCGGATCCCTAAACCAAGAATCCTATCGCGACTCCTCATCTCAATCCTGTGGGGTCGAGCCCTAGTCCTCCTAGCAACAGCAGTCCTCATCTCAGCCTGGATCCTCAAGCGCGCCTCGCGCTCCTCCACTAGTGCCTCGCCTCGTTAAGTCGGGCCTCTGCAGATAGTAAGTCTCGGGTCAGGAACTGTACCACGTAAGCATGCTCAGTACCCGACACTGGGGGTAGGTCCATTGGTTGAGGTGGTATGACAGGAACAGGAGTAGGTGCAGCAGTAAGAGCAGGAGCAGTAGCAGGGGCAGGGTCAAGCTCCTCCTCGCCAGAAGTGTCATCCTCAGAGTCACCGTCCGATGAAACAGGGCTAGATGTCTGTGGAGAAGGTGGGGGTGACACAACACGACCCTCGCCGGATCTCACACTCTCCTCATCAGTAGCTACAGGAGATGGGGTAACAGGCTCTGGCTCAGGCTCAGGCTCAAAGGGCTCCTCAACGGGATCCTCATCATCAGTACTATCTATCACTGTAATCCAGGGGCCAAGCTCGGAGTCAGCACCCATATCCTCCTCAGGATCCTCGGTCTCTCGCATCAGGGCCTCATCATGCTCCCTCTCGAAAGCCTCAGGGTCTGGTATCTCATCCATCTACACAAGGGAAATAAAGTGGGTCACTAACCATAAAAGAAGGGTTTAGGAGTAGTTCCCTCACGGGCCTTAAGGTCAGGGCTATATCCGATAACCCGACTACAAACTCGATGAGAGTTCTGAGTATTATTGAAGTTGTTATTAAGGTTATCGTTATTGTTATTATTATTAGGGTTGCTTTCTTAAATTACTATCGTTTCTCAGAACTGTAACCTCGCTCTGATACCATTTCTGTGACGCCCCCAGATCCGGGGTCGGAGATCTAGGCGCTCACGGTCCATTTTCCATTAATAACATACCTGCTCTTGCACATAATATATATAACACAGCCATCGACACCACAATAAACTCACACACACAGGTTAGAGCCTCAGAAACGTCACACATTGATTAAACAGTAATAAAGTTATCAGAGTTATTACAGACCGAATTAAATAGTATTTATGCTACCAGCAACACTCCGATATGAAGCGAAGCTGGCGGCTTGAAAGTTTGTTACGATACACTGCCTTGCACAGGTCATGCTGATAAATAAAACGTACTAACAAAAGCTGCCAACCAATCCGGCTAATGGGGCCTACCGGTGGAATCTCAAGTGGTGGCTCGGGCCTAGTCACCTGCTTTCAAACAGTCTGCCTGGGTCTTGCCATTTCGCTTAGCTGTTGTGTTTGTAAAGTTTGAAAAACAAGCAAGAGTGAGCAACTATAGCTCAGCAAGAAATATACGTATAAGATAAGCGATATAACATTTCATATGATTGGCAGTTGATATACTTGTTTGTTTCAATCAGTTATAAAATCACTTGTCATAATTGATAAATCTCGAAGGTGCAACAATATGTGCCCTTGTTTTCAAAATAAACTTGCAGTTCTAGATACTGCATTGAATCAACATCATTCTCATCAAAATAGAACACTATCAGCAACTTGGCACAAAAGCCTAAGAAGCAGTGTCAAAGCATTTTTCCAAAATGGAGGAATGGGACTTAAAGAAAACACAAAAACCTGACAAGGATTGACGATGATCAGTCGCCACATCCAAGTCCAATAATCCGCGGGTCTTCTCTACCGGTAGAAGGATAGAAACTACATCCGTAACTATCCCTCGGGTGAAAACTACATCCGTAATCACCCTCGATGAAAACTACATCCGTAATCATCCTTCGGCAACACCTGGGCCGGAATAATAAGTGATGGACCGCCTGGCTCACGGCCGCTTACACATCCCGGGAATCGTTCGTCAACGGTTCCCACACCTGCCAGAGTCCCTTTTTCTTTTCTTTTAAAACTTGATTTTGATTAAAAACAGAGTAATTGAGGCCCGACATCAGTCGACCGATGATTCTTGAAATCATACACGAAGCGGAATCTGACCGGGGGTTTTCGAAAATGTTTTGAGTTCGAAAGAGTTCGAGTTTGAAAGTATTAAAAAGTATCTTGGATTAACTTTGTCTTTAAATAATGAACAGTAATTAATAGATAATATTTTAAGATTTAATATTAATAATTAATAAAATAATTATTCGATAAAATAAACTTTTAATCCAAGATAGGGTTTCGAGTATTTACGAAGATATAACGATAGTTATTTGAATATACGATACCACCCGAATGACCCTTCGGGTTTTCGCAATGTAGATACGATATAATAATATACCGCTCCCCGGTCAATAGTATATACGGACCGCTACGACCTCTATTGCTAGAGTCGTTGTCCGAAGAAAACATTTCAATCTAAGTTCAAGGGGTAAAAGCATACATGTACTTGTTCAATCTCAATTGCATCAATACTTCGATAACATAGCATATGATATAATTTGAAAACTACAAACACAACAGTGAAAATCCTTGTATAGGGATAAGTTTTGAAAAGTAAACTTGCCTTGGTTTGGTTGGGGTGGTCGAGCGTGCGGATTCGAACGATCTATACATAAACAATAATCGTTCGTTAGTACCTTAACAATTTCTCTTTAATTACGGGGTTTTAAGGGGGTACGAAATTAACTTAACGACTTCGTCTTATGACTCCCTAGCCCCACTATAGGTCCATGTCATCACTTGCTTACGCTCGTCACTTACTCGACTTAATTTAGTTACCACGTTCGAACCATAACCACTAACCCTAGAATAATGTTCCACTAATCGACTTTTTCCATTGCGCGAATTTTACTCTAGCATTTTTATAAAATCCAAAAATTCATATTTTAATCCAATTCCTTTTGGGTGGTCTTCACCACTGCGTTACCTACATTCTCAAATTTTTCCATGATCCCAAATATATTTTATGGTGTTTAAACAAGGTTCACAAGGGGGTCACTTAATGCAGTCCATTGTCCAGAAACAAAATTCACTCCTCCGGCCATAACTAAAAATCCACACATCACCTAGCTATGAACCTTACATTTCCAGAAACTAAATTCAATTATCTTTCCAACAATATAAGGTAGGACATCAGGGGACATCATTTGTGGGTTCAAAATCGTGCTACAACACAGATCAAAGTTCCTGGACAAACTCAGCAAGCTCAAGTCACTTAGATCAACCATTTTTCATACTTCCATAACATATTCACCACTTAATACACTTAGACCATGACCCATAACACTCATGGAGATATATATATTAACCATAGTCATAAAAATCACATTCTCAACATCAAAACCCAAGATCCATGCTATCCAATGCATATACATTCAAGATAAGTCCTAAAACACATGGATCTACTACCATACTATATGAACAACACATAACCAAGGGTGGTTTGAGATTTTATACCTTCTTGAGTAGCTAAAGACCTTGAATGAGCTTTACAACAACTAAGAACACTTGGATGAGCCCTCACAAACCTTAATCCTTCAAGATCTAAAAGATAACAACTTATGTTAATACTTTTCTAAACTTTCAACAATTTATAACTCAAGAACCAATGGATGGAAGGCTATGAAATTGATACCATACCTCTATTATGATGCAAGGAAGCACTAGGATTTTTGATCAAGGTTGTAGATGAAGAAATCTTGGAGAGAAAATCTCTCCCTCTCTCTCCAAGTAGTTCGGCCGAGAGCTATTTCTAAGGGGGGGGAGTGTTTTTCTCTTTTGTTTTGTTTGAATGGTAAAAGAAATGCTAAGTAGGTCATGTATTATTGTGGTTATTAGGAGTAGTCACATGTTGCCAAGCTAGAGTGTAGGTTACCTCCCATGCCCCATTGTCCCCTAAGTACATCACCCATCATACATGTCACTATTCACTTCTACTTTTATGTTTTCTAGTTCCTTTTCCTAACTAGCTAGTTACATGGCACTTGCATGTAATTTCTTTCCTTGTAATATTATTCTCCCACCAATGCTTGTCATTTAATCCTTACTTCGTATCGTATCTTAATTATTCTCTCGTAATAATATTTCGTCGCGTAGAGATTTCCCCTATAATTCCTTAAGTACTTATTGTGTAATTCCTCGAATGTCCATAATTCCTCGTCTTAACTCTTAATAAATCCTTTAATATTCTAACCATTCTCAATCCCAAGTTTAATAAATATTACTAGCAGTAAGACTCTTGCCTTCACAATCTCTCTGTATATCTTACATAATAAATGCAACAACGCAGTTTCTCAGACAATCAATTCTATTAATCAACAGGGATGACCAGAAAGGTTCCATAATGATAATGTCACAAGATATTAAATAAAAGAAAATATTACCAAAAAATAGGGTTCTTACAGAAATGAAGTATGGACCCTTGTACCTAGACCAAAGAATAGATCTGTTGTTGGTACTAGATGGGTTTTCAGAAACAAAACTGACAGTGATGGGGTTGTTACAAGAAACAAGGCTAGACTTGTGGCCAAAGGCTATTCACAGCAAGAAGGCATAGACTATGATGAAACTTTTGCTCCAGTTGCAAGGTTGGAGGCAATAAGAATCTTTCTAGCATATGCTTCTCACAAGAAATTCAAGGTTTTTCAGATGGATGTGAAAAGTGCTTTTCTGAATGGAAAACTTGAAGAAGAAGTGTTTGTTGAACAACCACCAGGATTTGTAGATCCCAAGTATCCAGATTATGTCTACAGGCTTGACAAGGCACTCTATGGACTTAAGCAGGCACCAAGAGCATGGTATGAAACTCTGGCTCAATTTCTTTTAGAAAGTGGGTTCAACAGAGGTACAATTGATAAAACCTTGTTCTACTTCAATCTTGGTAGTGATCTGTTATTAGTTCAAATATATGTAGATGAAATTATCTTTGGATCTACTAATGATAAACTCTGTAAGAAGTTTGCCAAGCTCATGCAGTCAAGGTATCAAATGAGCATGATGGGACAGCTTAGTTATTTTCTAGCGCTACAGGTGAAGCAAACAGATGATGGAATCTTTATCAATCAAGCAAAATATACCAGAAATCTTCTCAAGAAATTTGGCATGCTTGACTGCTCATCTGCAACAACTCCCATGGCAACAGCAACAAAGTTGGATAAAGACACGGGTTCACCAGTGGATATGACAAGCTATAGAGGGATGATTGGGTCTCTTCTTTATCTAACAGCAAGCAGACCTAACATCATGTATGCAACATGTCTTTGTGCAAGATTTCAGGCAGATCCAAGAGAACCACATCTAACAGCTATGAAGAGAATTTTCAAATATCTTAAGGGAACCATAACTTTAGGTTTGTGGTATCCAAGAGAATCAGACTTCAAGCTACTTGGTTACTCTGATGCAGACTTTGCAGGCTGTAAGATAGACAGAAAAAGTACCAGTGGAAGTTGTCAATTTCTTGGTGATAGACTTGTTTCTTGGTACAGCAAGAAACAGAAATCAATCTCTACATCTACAGCTGAAGCAGAGTATATTGCTGCTGGTAGCTGTTGTGCACAGATTCTGTGGATGAAGAATCAATTACTGGATTATGGATTGAGGTACAGTAAAATACCTATTTACTGTGATAATCAAAGTGCTATTGCTATGACAGGTAATCCAGTACAGCATTCAATGACCAAGCACATCAGCATAAGGTACCATTTTATCAGAGAACATGTAGAGGAAGGGAATATTGAGCTTCATTTTGTGTCTACAGAACAACATCTTGCAGATATCTTCACCAAGCCATTGAGTAAAGCTGTATTTACAAGGCTGGTAAATGAATTAGGGATGGTCTCTGGCTTTGACTAGAGATATTGGTTAGACTCAAAATTCTACTTTTATACTCTGTTGCTCATATTTTTGTGGTATGTTAAACTCTGCTATGCAAACTCTGCTCAATGACTGTTAAACTCTGTTAGCATGCTCTGTAAGTCATACACTGTTGACATGAATGTTTTGTCTGAATGTTAATACCAATGAAGAAATATGTATGAAGCATGATTCTCAGTAATCAATTATGAATCCTTCTAAGTTATTTGTGATCTAATATTAGATTGTTCAGAAAATTAACACAGCATGATACTGTTTCATATTTATAGCATCTCTTAGTTTATTTATCCTAAACTCTGAGTCTGTAAATGCTGTGTGCATTGCCTCGCATGAATAATTTCTAATGTTGATGAGATCTAAACTCTGTTAGTTATACACTGTTAAATTAGATTTTGTTATTAGAATAACCCCAAAGCTTATATATATAGACTGTTAGAACTCCTTTGAGATCATGTTTGTAACTAGGACGACCCAGGAACTTACTGGTATATAGTAAGGGCTAAAATTCTCTAATTTTTGGTGACTAGTCGAAAACTAGGAAGATCCAAGAACTTATCAAACTGATAAGGGCTAAAATTATAGGATTTTTGGTGACTAGTTCCAACCTCTGATTACCGGAGAAAACCAAAAAAAATAGGGGGTTATAAAATTAATTAAATATTACTGTATATAAATTGTTTACTACAGAGTTTAGCATTCATCATACATTCGGTGTTTACTATGAGAGTTTGTGCATCCAGTGTTTACTGATTTATTTTATGGATTTTATGAAATACTAGATGCTCTAAATACTGATTTAGTAAACTCTGCTCTACACACACTCATATTCACAACTGTGCAGTGTTTGAAAGGATAACAGTAATAAAGTTGGAGAATTGATAAACACTGTTGGATTCTGTTGAGTACTCTAAGGTAATATTTTACTTCAGACAAAGCATATACTTGGAGTACAAAAAGAGTTTTTGAAATTTGCATGTGATACGTGCCAACTGTTTAATGGTGTCAGACAGTTAAAGCGTATTGGTAATAGGAGAGAGAATAGCAGTAATAATAGGCGTTATTACTGCGCGTGTAAAACCACTGTTCCACTATTTACGTGACACGTGTCCCACTCACACACTTAACAAGAAATTGGTTGCGTGTTTAATGTCTAAAACGATTGGGTTTTTAATTTTCAATTACAGATCTAATCACACTCGATTCATTATTCATTTTTTTCACTTTTACACCCACGAACACACAATTTCTCTGTTATTTTCACTTAAGCAATTTCACAAACACTTTTCTACACATTCTCTTTTCTCACAATTACTAAACTGTTCTAATGGCATCCAAGACTTTTGTTGCTCAGGGATTATCTTTTGTTCCTAACAACTATGCAGCACCATTAAACACTAACAGAGCTCCAGAATCGTTTCAATTGATTCAGAACTTCCTAAGGGATTCTGAAATAGGTCAAGCTCTTGTTCAACCTACAAAACTCTCTACCACACAAATCTCTATTTTCTGGCAAAACTCTGTTTATGATGATGGTGGAGAGAATGGGACTCCATCCATTGTGTTTACTCATGAAGACCAAGAGTTTGTAATCACTCCGGCAACTATTCGAGATGTTATGGATTTTGATACTCACACCTCGTACGCTGTGGCTAGTGAGAATGAATTGAAAGAAATGTTACAGCAACTACGGTTTTCTGGACCTTTGGATAAGCTCGGTAATGTTAAAAGGCCAGGGCTCAGGAAGGAGTGCAGCTTTTTCTTTGACTACATCACAAGAGCATTCGGGAAGAAAGTCACCAACTGGGATGCAATTCCCACTGATAGTCTTCAAATCGGGTATTCTCTTCTAAATGGAAGTAACTTTGATTTTGGTAGACTAGTTCTTTTGAATTTAGGTGAAAAACTAGCAGAGTCTAATACAACTGTTTATTTCTCACACTTTTGTCAAAGTTTATTCTCTGCTTGTTTGCCTAATTTCGTAATTTCTGATGAGGATGTTATCCAACCCTTTCAAGTCCATAAGAGAATGTTCTCTGACTTGACAAATAAAGATGCTAACAAGGATCAAGTTCCAGAGTTTATCTATCCTCTTGCCCTCAGAAACTTTCTCAATCAACCACAGGAACCACAAGCACCAGAACCTGAACCTGTACTTGAACCTCCACAGCCAAACCCTCAACCCATAAACACTGAACCTACCTCTAAACCCACATCTTCATCTACTGTTGCCACTACTTCACAACCTCAATCTTCATCTCAACCTCAACCACAACCTCAACCTCAACCACAATCCAAACCAAGAAAGCCAAGGAAAAGCATGGCTATAAGACCATCAAGAAAGCACAGGAAGCTTCTAGGCCAAAGAGAGCTAGGAAGGAAAGAGCAAATAGACCTCAATCTCCATCTACTCTAGATGATTCTGTCTCAGAAGAAGAGAGAACATAAGTGAATCCTCAAGTTAAAAGGAGAAGACTGATTATTGAAGAGTTTGATGAAGAAGTGAATGTTGAAGCTCCAGAGGATATCTCTAAGGAGACTCCTGCTGTTGAGACAGAACCTACTATAGCAGAACATGAACTCAGAGTTGATGAACCAGTACTTGCTGAGGTTCCAGCTGAAAATGATGAGAGAACTGAGTTACCTGTAAGGGAAGAGTTTGATGACAATTACATGTCATTCTCTGTTGAAATTGAAGATCCAACACACATGGTTGCAAACTCTGCTGAAACTGGTGTTGCAGATCAACCAACTGTGGTGCTAGAAGAAACAGAGGTTGCATCTCACACAGAGTTATTCTCTGATGCACATCAAATCTCAGATCATGGTGAGGAAATTGATCAGCCTGCTCAAAATGTTTCCTCAGACATTGTCAAGATAAACTCTGCTAATCCAGAAAAACAGATTGCTCAAGAAGAATCTATTCCAGAATTTAATGAAGAAGCTGCCTCAGTTGCAGATGCTGATGATTCTGAACATGATCCCTCTAAGAGGAGAGTGCAGAAGCTGGATTTGATCCAAATGTTGAAGTTTAAACTGATGGACTGAAAACAGGGGAGAAGCTAGACTTTGCTGGACCTTCTGCAAAGGAAATTGAAAATGAATACATGGCAAAACAATCTGCAGAATGGTACAGGGAAGATTGTATATTTCCTACTGGAAGAGCAGCTGAGTTTCTCAGGGATAATTCTAAAAAGATTTCTAATCCAGGCATACTGACATGCTTGCAAGGAACAGTGATTCAGGTTAAGGCCTTGAATCACAGATTTAATGAAAATCGGGAGTCAATTATATCTCTGAGAAATGAAGTTGTCAGTAGAGAGATGACTCTACAGAGAGACAACAACAAAATGGTTCAAACTTTCTCAAAAGCTCAAGAGACTGTACTTCAGAGATTGGGTAAAGTTGAAGAGAATCAGACTTTGATGGCTGACAAGATTGAATCCATTGCCAACTCTCTTGAGTTAAATACTTCCATCTTGATCCCTGATGATGTCAAAAAGGGGGGGAGAGTTGCTAGAGTTACTAAATCCAAGTGTAAGCAGCAGTCTCAAACTCAGTCAAAAAGAGATGATCATGATGATGAAGGAACTAATCCAGAGAGAAGGTTAAGAACAAGGTCTGATGTTCACTTAAAAGCTAGAAAGTCTACAAAATCAAGTTTAGCAGTAAATACAAATGTACAAAGTACTGCAAGGCAAAGGGATTTGTTATTCTCTAACCATCCACAAACTGATGAAGAGTTGGCTGCTAAGATGTTTTTTGATGAGAATGAAAAGGGAGTTACACTTGCAGATGTTCAAGCTCAAGAGCAAATGTTTCTAGCAGAACATCAGAAAGCTTTGAAATCTGGGAAGTCTAAGAAAAATGAGAAAGCTGCTAAGCCTGGTCTTAAAGGCATTGAAATCAAAGAACAAGTTGGTGCTGATCAAAGGATGCAGGTATCCAGAAAACCAACAGATGCAGATTCTAAGCAAAAGTTGAAAGGCATTGCTGAAGAAGAAAGAATTTTCAAGAAGGCAAATACAACCTCTGTTTCTACACAAGTTGTACAGATGAAAGAAAACATAACCTCTGTTGCTACACAAGTTGTGTCTAGACCTCTATCTTCTCAGTTGAAATCAGTCTTTGGTAAAGGAACACATCATGATCCAAATCTAGTATATGGAGCTCCTATGGATTTTACTGATGGAAGAGCCTTGTCTGGTAAGATTGGAAATAATAAAGCTGGCCTAGGCTCACACAGAGATAAAAGGCAACATACTGGTCCTAGAGATCCTTCTTCACTGGCTGTTCCAGGTCGTGGTATCACTCAAGAGAGTTCAGACAGACTAGAATCAGTACAGTTAGTTTATCAGAAGAGTTTAAAGAAAGATTTTCTCTTATACTTTATGGTTGATGGAACAGTATTTAAAATTGGTGAGCATGATATTGGTTTGAAATATTGGGAAGAATTAGAATATGTTCTGTATCTTTTCAAGGTGAATAATCGAAGAACTCAATCAGTTGCAAATGTGCTCAGAAAGAAAATGCTTCAAAATTTGGCAATTAGAGGAATGAAGTGTAATAGCAGATATGTTTCTAAGTACAGAGATTGGAATGGAAATATCATTGAAATGAAGAAGGGTACTGCAAAGCTGAAGACTGATCTGGGAATCACAGTTCTTGATTTCAACTCACAGTCAGAGGAAGTAAAATTTATCAGACTGGGAAATGATATGAGGAGGAACAAAATTTACGATCTAAGATCTGCTTTTTATCAGACTGATGAGAGTGATCCTCAGTTGAGAGAGATCAAGGAAGCTATGAAGATTGAACTTGAAAATGCAGAGAGAAGATTGCTTATAGATTATCTCAGAACAACACCAGATCTTGAGGAGATTAGAGATTGAAGTCTGTAAGAATTTTCTTGTTTTCTGTAGATTTTTGTTAAGTCAAGTTTAAACTCTGCTTATTTGAATAAACACCGTGTTTGTATAAAATTGTTTTGACATCATCAACTACTGTTAACTTGTGCATTTTTACTAATGAACAAGTTGGGGGAGATTGTTAAATATAATTGATATGGTTAATATCAGTGTTTAAGTTTTACAGGGAAAAACAGAGTTTAACTTGAAACAAGAAGCAGTCAGAGTTTAGTTAAACTTTGACAGTTGGAAGCTCGATAGAGTTTGCTATACGTTGACAAGAGGAAGCAGCTAAACTCTGTTGAACAGAAGTGTTTGCTCGTCAGTAACAGAATTATTGGAGATAATTATGGAAGCGATATCTTTGAAGATTGGATAGCTGTCAAAGGAAGTCGTGCTGACTAGAAAGACGTGTAGCAATCATAATTGATAATATTTGTATAGCTGATTTATAGGAGAATCAATTATCGATTGTACGTAGCTGTATATCTTTATAAATATAGTTAGGTTAACCCTAGAAGGGTATCGATCGTGTAATACAATATCTTTCATTGTAACCTAAGCAGCTCTCTGTGATATTTTACATCACTGAGAGAGAAGTTAATTCCAAACAGTTTTTAAAGTTATTTAAGAACTTATTGTTATTTTCTCATACTTAGTTGATTATAATCTGTGTATTCGGCCTAACAGGAGATTTTGGTTATGTTTATGATGTTGAAGATTTTGGTTATGTTTATGAAGATGATGTTGGAGATTTTGATTATGTTTATGAAGATTGTGTTGGAGGATTTGATTGTGTTTATGAGGCTGATGATGATGTTGGAGATTTTGATCATGTTTTTGAAGAAGAGAAGACTATTGGTTCTCTTGATCCAGAAGAAAAAGAAGATGATGGGGATTATTATGAAGAAGAATTATCAGTTTGGTTAAAGGCATTGTCACTGACTAAAGCTGATGAAAAAGTTGATGACGATGAACAAGTTGAAAAAGCAGAGAAATGGATAGAGCATTACTCTTCTTCCCAGAGAATACTCTTGGTTGGAGAAGGAAACTGTCAGTAGATATGTAAATATGGATATATATTTATCTTAGTTATAGTTTCCTTGTTTTGGTAAATAGGTTTCAGACTTGCTATATTGATTTCAGACTTTCCATACTTGTAAACTCTGAGACACTATATATTGTGAATAATATACAAAACCCTAATCAGGGACTTAATTCCAGTTAGCATGGTATACAGAGCCTCCGTCCTCTGACAATCTGATCCTCTAACCTTCTTCTTTCTATTCTCTCTCTCTCTCTCTCTCTCTCTCTCTTCTCTTCTTTTTTATTTTTTTTCTTTCGCTGCCTGTTATTCTCTCCATGGCTGAAAAATCGTCAACGTCGCTTCATCATGCACAATGTAAAAACCCCAAATTTTGGATATAATTAAAACTTTTTATTATGTACTGAGGTAATGGTGAATAGTGATTACGACTACGATGTAACGATTGAGATAATGAATGAAAGGAATAGATTTGGATTCAAATGTTTATATGCCATGAAGAATACTATTGGTTGACACTTTAGATAAGAATTATCTATCTCCTAAGGAATTGAGATTTGATAATTCTAAAGGAGAAGATTATTCTTATGTCGTCCAAATCGATATCTGTTATTGGTCCAGTGGTTCCGTAAAAAGGTTAAGGAACGATCGAAAGAGATCAGGGACAATTGTACAACCCTAAGAGGATGAGTAAAGAAAAATGGATGAATAGTGATTTTGGTGGATATAGGAATATTATTAGACGACGCGATAAATAAGTATCCGGAACGAAATTCTGAGTTCGTATTAGTGATCCAGGGGGAAAAAGAGTGTATGTAAAAGCTGTCGGATTCTGAAAAATAGCACTTTTATTTTCCCCGAGATTTCCCTGGACACTGAAAGACTTAAGGAATTATTGAAGGGATTTAAGGAAAATAGGTTCAAGAATTATTAAAGAGAATGGAGGATGATAGTATAAATATTAAGACGGTTTCCGGTAAAACCCTAACTAGAAACGAATGAGTTATTCCTCCGAACGATCAATCAAATTAAGTAATAACCGGACAAAGAGACAAGCAGAGAGCCAAGATACATGGATGTGCAAATAGATAAGATCAAGTAACTAAGTAGTTACAAAGTAACTAGTATCTTTAGAAACCAAATCACTTAGTTAGCTTACATGACACCTTTCCACCACAAAATCACAACACTTGTCCCTTGGATTGCATCATATATGAGCAAAGCACTTTAATAAAGTAGATTTATGCTAGATATTATCATCAATAATGTATTTTGGACAAGGATGAGATCAAAGCAAGCAAAACAAACTCCATTCCTCTCATTCTCTCAAACTGTCCAGCAGAAACACTCTCCAAAGACAAATTCATATCTCCATTTCTATCCATGATAAAATCACCAAATTTTAACCATAGCCTCTCCACTCCATGGGTAATATTCGCTCAAAATTTCATGTCCAACAAAGTAGTATAGCCTAGTCAAATCCATGCTCAAAGTTGGGAAACCAAATCTGACCAGTTTCTGTCCAGTAGGAAAAACGGGTTCAAAACCATAGCTTCCAAGCTTCAAATTTCATGATCTATAGCTCAAAACAAAGCTTATGAAGAACCCAAGATGTGGTAAAAATTTGAGAGCTAAACTCTTGTTTTTCGATTTTTTATGATTTTTACAAGTTGAGTGATGAATAGTGTTCTTCAAGAACTAATCTTGTTTTCTTTGATTCCTATGGTTGATTTAGCTAGCTTAAGGCCACTCAAGGATCATACAAAGCTTAGTGAGGCTAGAACATACTCCAAGGAAGGTAGACCTCTTGAAACCCTAGCATTTGATTTGAGATTTATATATGTTTTTGATGGTTTTAGCTTTGTATGATTATAGTGGTGATTATAAGCATGATTATGTAGTTAGTTATGTGATTTAAGAAGCATGATGATTTTGAGGTTAAGATCAGTGGTTCTAGGGTTTGTTGAGATGAGAATCATGTTTATGAATTGTGTTGATGCCCGGTGTGGCTTGGTTGTGTTGTTACGATTTTTAGAACGTCCGATTTATAGCAGTCGTAATGCCGAATTTTTGTTAACACTTAAAAACCAAGCATGGCAGTTAATATAAGTTCCTGACCTTGGTAATATTGTGACTGGTCCTTGTGGATCTCGAGTCATAGATCGTTTGGCGTGAGAATCGAAACATTCCGACTTACGGTTTAGGAGTTATGGTCAAATTACTAAAATTGGTTCGGAACCGTAAGTAAAAGTTCGTAACTTCAATTGAACCCTCGTAAGCATGTTACTCAGTGGCGAATCTTGGTAAATAAATACTAAAGGTCATAAGGAAGGTATTAAAGAAAACCACATGTCAAACGGATCGTTTTCCGATTTTATAAAAATGTTGGAATCGAAGTTAAACGCGAACGAATCCCTAAAAACCCGCTTGATTATAACTTCGGTAAAACAGTTAGAAAACGGGCGATAAAACTCGGAGTATAATATTGATTCGTAACGATCGAATTTAGAATTTGTATGACTTAAGTATGTCCCAAGTGTAAGTACAGTGACATGTCGTATTAACGAACGAATGTCGGGTCGGATCGATGATAAAAGGAATCCACTAAAAGGGGTATAACGAGATAACTCGAGAACGTGTTTCGATTTAAGTATAACTTAACTTTTGAGATGTTAAGTGATTAATCCCGAATGCCTTGGCTATTTATAGATCACCAAGCTGACCCGGGACCCGCTACCACTACCCCTTACCGTACTCGACTACCAGGCAAGTTTCAATTCCCTTCTTTTAGGCTGTTGTTGTGATTGAATATATATATATGTTTTCTGTTATACATATGCCATAGCATGCATGCCTACTTTCCAGTCATATCGTTATGCTTGTTCCCTGATTGTTTATTGGCTTATAAATTAGATAGCTAACGTATCAATTATAAGCCGGTTATTGTAAGACCCTCATAGAAGGGCGTATACATCTTTATTCATCAAATATAGACCGGGAGTCAATATTTCTTGATATATCGAGATTAAATATTTTCCATTATTTGGGCGACGAATATTATTCGAATATTCGTTCGAGATTATTTATTTAACGATCCTTACTTCAAATAATTATTTGAACGTAACTATTCGACGAATAATATTTTTTTAATATTCATTCAGAGTCGAATTATTTATCGATTATTATTTTGAATATTCTTCTAAAGGTTGGACTACTAAATGAATATTATTTGGATATTCATTTAGAATATTATTCATTAAATGAATATTACTTTTGAATATTCATTTAAGATAGTAATTACCTGATGAATATTATTTTAATGTTCATCTGAAGCTTGATTTATTTATCGAGTCTTATCTCGAATATTCCTTTAAAACTTGGATTACTAAATGAATATATATTCATTTAGAATATTATTCATTAAATGAATATTACTTTTTCAATAAACATTTAAATTCCTAATTAATTATGAATATTATTTTGAATATTCATCCAGGGTTCTATTTAATCATCGAATATTATTTTAAATATTTTAAATATTCCTTTCAGGTCTTATTAATTAATGAATATTATTTTGAATATTCATTTGAATATCTAATTATGCAATAAATATTCTCTCGATATTTCTTCAAGGATTATTTGAGAAATACTCTGATTAAAGATATTCTTTCATATTCCTAAATATTCTGTAAAATATTTTAATTCAATAAATATTCTCTGAATATTTATTCCATACTTAGAATAACCTCGATAAGGTTTATCTTCTTCGATTATTACAGAAAATATTTCGGAGTCATATTATTATTAATCATATATCAAGAAAGGTTCTCAGACATCATTCTTCTTTGAGTCTATCTCCCTAATAATAAGGGAACCTTACTTGGAAAATGTTAATTATCTTGTCGACTTCCCGGTCATAAAGTATTCTCTTCACTCTCAACTCGGGTGCTATTGACTTATTAAGTCGTTGTTTACCTTCTCGTCTTTCGAGGGGTAAGATTGTTGGAACAAGTTGAGATTCGTTACCAAGCAGTAGCTTGGAAGTTATTGGTGAATTTTCCTTTCCAACTAGATACGACTACTTTGTGGAGTCTTATCAACAAGTATTATACTTGGGGAAAGGGGGACGAACGTTACATTCAGAATCATGAATTCTATTTGAACTAGGAGTTGTGTAAGAGGCCGAGTAGCGCCGGTCCATCCCCTTTGGCCCAACCGTTGGCCGGGGAGAGCTAGCAAGGCGGTAGACAAGTAAAGCCGTCAGTTCTTCCTTCTATCGGTAGTAAATCTAATTTGAGCTGTACGATCTCGACTGATCATCAAGATTGGAACAGTGGGCGCGGTGAATACTCCATCATTGGTTCATCATCCAAACTTATTTATTTCCTGCAACATGATTACTGTTGGCAGAGCTGGAAAAGTGTTCATAACTGGAATTGCAATCTTTTCATGCAAGTTCCTCTTTTAATGGCAATGAGAATATCTCGCTTACTTTTGATGTAGCAGATATTTCTACAAACAAATACTTTGAGTTACCTGGTAACTTCATCCTTTATATTATACTGGCAATAACTTCATTAAGGCATGACATATGATTTCAAAGGATATTTTGAACTACTGTATATATGTATCACTGTTCAGTTATATTATTGTTGGTGGGCTTTCGCTCACCCTTGCTTTGTTCATATTATGTCACAACAACAGCTAGGGCAGATGGCTCGCGTCAGGCGCACTCGGTGCAAGCGGGTTACCCGACCCACCGGACTCCCCGCTGAGATGCTAGTCACCATTGCTGAGGTAGCATAGTTAGACAGCTTTTGTTTCCTGTTTAACTATATGTATAATTAATGTAATCAACAGCAAAACTTTTAAACTTATGATGTTATCCTTTTGGGATTGTAATAACTTTCATTCGTAAACCCCTTTTATGTAAGACTTATTTCAATTTCATCTCTGGGACTATAACTGTGTGTGTGTGAGTGGATATTCTTGTGGGGTCATAGCATGCTACTTATTGATTTTGGACTCAAGTCAAGTATTGTGGATAAGTTATGAGATAGTAACGACCCGATCCCGGACCCCGGATCTGGGGGTGTTACACACAAACAGTGCATAATATCAAGAATTTAGTCCCCTTGACTCTTGATCTCCAAAGAGTCCAGTATCACACATGGGCGGAGCTTTTCCAAGTTGCGGCTCGTGCCCACAACGTCATGGATCATATTGACGATCCCAAGACGTCTCCTCGTGACACTGATGTGTCTGATGCCAAATGGAAACAACTAGATGATGTCGTTCTCTCTTGGATATATGGAACAATATCTGAAGATCTCTTGCTCACCATTATTCAACCTGGATCAACCGCACGTGATGCGTGGCTTCGCGTCAAGAATCTCTTTCATGATAACTGATAAGTGGATTTTATATCCACTTGGATCGCTTAAATTCGGCTTAAATTGATTGACTTGGCCTCAAGTTTATTGTAGTTTTGATGTGTTTTGCTTAGTTGTGCAGACTTATAAGAATTTCGATTATGGGTGATGCTTCTATCGTGTTTGGAGGATTAATTGATTAAAATTCGGATTTTCCGGAAAGGTTGCGCAGTCTACACTGTTTTGGCCATATCTGGAGTTCTAGAAGTCCGTTTTCAGCGATCTTACAGCTCACGGGAAGCTTGGGAGATTTTCTACAACCGTAGGCAGAAATCAGGTGCAGGGAGAGTGCTGAATAAATTCGCGCGCGTGTTATATGAGAAGCAAAGCAGAAAAATTCCAATTTTGCCCTTTTTCTAATTCTAATTGTATTTTGGGCAGTTTTTGGTACCTTAATCGAATTCTAATTGTAATAGAAGGTAATTGCTTATTGGGAAAGACTTCTAGAGTCTATTTAAACACATCATACCATGTAATTTGTAACAGATTTTTATTATTGTAACGTAGAACTGCAAGAGAGAAAAGTGGAGAAGGATTCAAGCTCGGTGACAAGCAAAGATCTAGATCTACTTCATCTTTTGTATACTTTGGATTATAGATTTGTTCTCTCAACTCTTGTTTTTATTAATATTATTGTTTCTTTCCTTCATATCTTGTTAATTATCATGTTTTCATCAATTCCCATGACGATGAACGGTTCAATTTTGGGCTAATCATTGTCATGGGATTCTAATGGATTTATTTATTGAACTTAGTATCTTGATGCTGTAAAGATCTGTGTGTGATGTGAAATTGATATCCTCGTATGGTTAATCTTAATGCTTTTAGATGCGTAGCTAACATCTAAATTGAATTGTTAATCTCTTGTGAAGTGAAAGTGGATCTTGAGATTTAGAACTTGCCATGCTAGCATAGGTTCATAATTGTTTATCAATATGATTCATGGTGTGAGATGAAAATACTTATACTACCCTATGTGATCTTAATGGATAACCTGTTCTTCAACCGTTATGTTTTCAAATTCTATAGACATATAGGGTCTAAGCATAATTGGTGTCTATTCATCTTCTATCTCTTTTGTGGATGTATGTTTAGTTTGGTATGCGTATACTGACAGGTAGCGTATACTTGTTTCGTGTTTTCCGATCAGATATCAAAACCATTGCATATAGAGATTAAAGGCGTCAGATCTAAGGGAAGTAGATAATGAAATTAGGATCCCATGTTTATTCTCATATTAGTAATTCGATTTCAATCTCATTAGTTACTTTAATTCTTAGTTTAATATTTGCATCCTAGTTTAATTTAGATAATCAATCACAAAATTGTTATTTTTCTTAGCAGTGAATAAAGACCATACATTGTTGCATAGGCATATTTTCTGATTAAAACTTAACCAGATCTCTGCGGAATGAACTTAATTTATATTACTTGTGACCACGTACGCTTGCGTAATTTTGTGATAACAAGTTTTTGGCACCGCTGCCGGGGATCATCGGTGTTTTGTTTAGTTTATGTGCTTGTCATCAGTGGTCGTTTGCGTTCACTGACTCAGATTTCTTACTTAGTTGTTTGTTTCGTGGTGTTTTCAGGTACTTGAACGTGTATTCGAACACGTTTGCAGGCTCGTAAGGAAAAACTGGCAGAAGACGGTCTTGGAGTAGATAATAAGAAAGAGGAACTTGAAACTACTGTAGAGATGGCAGATTTACCAGCAGCAGTCAAGGCTTTGAAGGACTATTCGTAGCCAAAGATCAATGACATACAATCTAGTATTGTCAGGCCAGCTATTGCAGCGAACAACTTTGAGATCAAGTCGAGCACAATTCAGATGGTGCAGAATTCGGTTCAGTTTGGGGGTGCTTCGACAGAGGATCCTAACATGCACATCCGGGACTTTATCGAGATCTGCGACACTTTCAAATTTAATGGTGTGTCGGATGATGCTATCAATTTGAGGCTTTTCCCGTTCTCTTTAAGGGATAAGGCTAAGGGCTGGTTACACTCTCTACCAGCTGGTTCCATTACTACATGGGAGGATCTTGCTCAGAAGTTTCTTACTAAATTCTTCCCTATGGCGAAAACTGCAGCAATAAGGAACCAGTTAACTCAATTTCAACAGCAATCTGGCGAGTCTTTATGTGAGGCTTGGGAACGTTATAAGGAGATGCTACGAAAGTGCCCTCATCATGGCATGCCTGATTAGATGGTTATTAATGGTTTTTACAATGGGTTGGGAGCACAGTCTAGGCCTTTGCTAGATGCAGCATCAGGTGGAGCTCTGTGGGCGAAGAGCTGTGATGAAGCTTATGATCTTATTGAGATAATGGCTGCTAATGAATATCAGAATCCAACAAAGAGGCTTTCTCAAGGCAAGGTAGCAGGTGTTCTTGAAGTTGACACAGCTTCAGCTATTGCAGATCAGTTGAAGGCTCTTACGATGAAGGTGGATTCTCTTGCTAATTATGGAGTTCAGCAGGTTGCTAGTATTTGTGAGCTATGTGCGGGCGCACATGAGATGAATCAGTGTGCTATCTCTTCTGAATCAGCACAGTTTGTAAGTAATTTTCAAAGACCTGCTGCACCAGTTCCAGCCACCTATCATCCGAACAACGGGAATCATCCTAACTTCAGCTGGAGCAACAACCAAGGTGCTCAACAACCTCAGCCTTATCAACAGTTTTAGGGACAGCAAGTAAGGCCATTCAATCAAGGTTATCAGCAGCAGTATGCTCCAAGGCAATCATATCAGCCTCCGGGCTTTCAGCAATAGCCCCAGGCTCATGCGGGGCAATCATCTAATGAAAAATCAGAAAGGGATGATTTATGGATGATGGTGAAGAACCTGCAAGCTTCTCAAAAGGTCTTGGAAACCCAGGTGGGACATATTGCAAGTGCCTTACTTAGTAGGCAACAAGGAACTCTTCCTAGTGATATGGAAGCAAATCCAGGTAGGAGGGACAACAAAGAACAGGTGAAGGATGTGACTTTGAGATCGGGAAAAGTTACAGCAGGCCCTAAATCAGCAGCCGAAGAAGATGAAGATGTTCAGAATCAGCAGGTTGAAAAATCTACAGTGCCCAAAATTGCTCAATCTGATTTGGTGGCTGATCAGCAAGGTGGTGAAGTGGAGAAGAGCAAGGAACCTGTTAAAAATTCTGTGGAGCAGTCTACAAAGAACACTCAGATCTATCCTCCTCCGCCTTATCCTAGAAGACTCCAGAAGCAGCAGTTGGATAAGAAATTTGCTAAGTTCTTAGAGGTGTTCAAGAAGTTGCAGATTAACATTCCCTTTGCTGAAGCTCTTGAACAGATGCCGAGCTATGCCAAGTTCATGAAGGGGATTCTTTCTCGTAAGTTGAAGCTCGAGGAATTAGAGACCGTTGCTCTAACGGAAGAATGCAGTGCTGTGCTGCAACAGAAATTGCCTCCAAAACTAAAGGATCCTGGTAGATTTACTATTCCATGCACTATTGGTAATTTGTCTTTTGCGAAGTGCTTGTGTGACTTGGGAGCTAGCATCAATCTCATGCCCTTGTCAGTCTATATGCAACTTGGTCTACCGGAACCAAAGCCTACCAACATCTCTTTGCAGTTTGCTGATCGTTCAGTTACATATCCTAGAGGCATAGTGGAGGATGTGTTGGTGAAATTTGACAAACTCGTATTTCCTGCTGATTTTGTTATCTTGGATTTCGAGGAAGATAAGAAGATTCCCATAATCTTGAGAAGACCATTCTTGGCTACAGGAAAGACTTTGATTGATGTGCAGAAAGGGGAACTCGCCATGAGAGTGCAAGACCAGAATGTCACTTTCAATGTCTTTAATGCAATGAAATTTCCCTCAGATGAAGAAGAATGTTTGAAGGTGGATTGGGTTGATTCTGCAGTTACTATGGAAATGGAGCAGTTGCTTAAGTCAGATTATTTGGAAAAATTTTAGTTGGTGACTCTGATTTTGAAGATGAGGAAATAGCCGAGCAACTTCAGCAGCTAAATTCAGCTCCTTGGAAAAGGAGATTTGATTTGCCTTTTGAATCTCTTGGGTTAACAGAACTTAAAAATTCGGAGGGGCGCCTGAAACCATCTATTGAGGAAGCTCCTACACTTGAACTCAAACCACTTCCAGAATATTTGAGGTATGTTTTTCTTGGTGATGCATCAACATTACCTGTTATTATTGCCTCTAACTTGTCAGCTAGTGCGGAAGAAAAGCTTTTCCGAATTTTGAAGGAATTCAAGTCAGCAATTGGTTGGACTATAGCAGATATCAAGGGAATAAGCCCTTCTTATTGCATGCACAAAATTCTGTTAGAGGAGGGAGCTAAACCTACTGTTGAGCATCAGCGGAGACTTAATCCGATTATGAAAGAGGTGGTGAAGAAGGAAATTCTAAAGTGGCTTGATGCGGGTATTATTTATCCTATCTCAGACAGTTCTTGGGTGAGTCCGGTTCAATGTGTGCCAAAGAAAGGAGGCATGAAAGTTTTTGCTAATGAAAAGAATGAGCTCATCCCTACTCGAACAGTCACGGGGTGGAGAGTGTGCATGGACTATAGGAAGCTCAACAAAGCCACGAGAAAAGATCACTTTCCTCTTCCATTCATTGATCAGATGTTATTGTTTACTTGATGGGTATTCGGGCTACAATCAGATTTGCATTGCTCCGGAAGATCAAGAGAAGACCACGTTCACATGTCCTTTTGGCACCTTTGCTTTTCGACGTGTTTCTTTTGGGTTATGTGGTGCTCCTGCCACTTTTCAAAGGTGCATGATGGCTATTTTCTTAGACATGATTGGCTCGAATGTGGAAGTTTTTATGGATGACTTCTCAATTTTTGGTACTTCATATGACGAGTGCTTGCATAATCTTGGCTTGGTATTGAAACGTTGTACTTGGTGCTTAATTGGGAGAAGTGTCACTTTATGGTGCAAGAAGGAATTATTCTTGGGCACAAGGTATCTGTTAAGGGGCTTGAAGTGGATAAAGCTAATGTGGAGACAATCGAAAATCTTCCTCCACCTATCTCTGTTAAAGGAATTCGCAATTTTCTTGGTCATGCGGGATTCTATCGGAGATTCATTCAAGACTTCTCGAAAATATCTAAACCTTTGTGTAACTTGTTGGAGAAGGATGTTCCTTTCAAGTTTGATGATGAGTGCCTTGCAGCTTTTGAGCGCTTGAAGAAGAAGTTGACTACTACACCAGTCATTACCGCACCTAATTGGGAGGAACCGTTCGAACTTATGTGTGATGCTAGTGACTATGCTGTTGGAGCTATGCTTGGTCAAAGGAAGGATAAAATTTTTCATGTGGTTTATTATGCTAGTAAAACCCTCAATGATGCACAGCTAAACTACACTACTACGGAGAAGGAGTTGCTAGCGGTTGTCTATGGTTTCGAGAAATTCAGGTCTTATTTGCTTGGTACGAAGGTGATTGTTTACACGGATCATGCTGCTATTCAATATCTCATGTCGAAGAAGGATTCGAAGCCTAGATTGATTCGTTGGGTACTTCTTTTACAAGAATTTGATGTGGAAATCAAGGATAGGAAAGGCACGGAAAATCAAGTAGCGGATCATCTCTCACGCTTAGAGGACCACGGTAAGGATGTGCATAACAAATCTCTTATAAATGAATCTTTTCCAGATGAGAAGCTTTTTGGAGTGCAAGATGAAGAGCCATGGTTTGCAGATTATGTGAACTATTTGGTTAGCAATGTTATTCCTCCAGATCTTTCGAGCGCTCAAAGGAAGAAGTTTCTACATGATGTGAAGTGGTACCATTGGGATGAACCGTTTCTATTTAGACAAGGAGCAGATCAGATGATCAGACGATGTATTCCGTATAGTGAGACGGAGGGTGTGTTGCGAGATTGCCACTCAACTGTTTATGGTGGTCATTATGGTGGAGAAAAGACAGCGGCTCGTGTGCTTCAAGCAGGTTTCTATTGGCCTACCTTGTTTAAGGATGCTCATCAGTTCGTGTTGAGATGTGATCGTTGTCAAAAGGTTGGCAATATTTCTAGAAGGAACGAGATGCCTCTTAACATGCTTCTTGAGGTGGAGATCTTTGATGTTTGGGGGATTGACTTCATGGGACCTTTTGTTTCTTCATGCAATAATAAGTACATCTTGCTAGCTGTGGATTACGTGTCTAAATGGGTCGAGGTTAAGGCGTTGCCGACCAATGATGCGAAGGTGGTATTGAATTTCTTACATAAGCAAATTTTTACGCGTTTCGGAACTCCACGTGCTATAATAAGTGATGGGGAACTCACTTTTTCAATCGCCAGTTTACTACGTTGATGGAGAAATATAATGTGACGCATCGTGTTGCCACTGCTTATCACCCTCAAACGAATGGCCAAGCTGAAGTTTCTAACAGGGAGATCAAGAGAATTCTAGAGAAAGTGGTGAATCCGTCTCGTAAGGATTGGTCATTGAAGTTGGATGAAGCTGTGTGGGCGTACAGAACTGCCTATAAAACTCCTCTAGGTATGTCTCTGTTTCAGTTAGTTTATGGGAAAGCATGTCATTTGCCTGCAGAGTTGGAACATAAGGCATATTGGGCGTTGAATAAATTGAATTTAGATATCACGGCTGCGGGTGCAAAACGGTTGCTTCAGTTGAATGAACTTGAGGAATTTCGTGAGCAAGCTTACGAAAATAACAAAATGTATAAGGTGAAGGTTAAGAGGTGGCATGATAAAAGGTTGGTACCAAAAGCATTTTTGCCAGGTCAACAGGTGTTGCTATTTAATTCTCGCCTCAAGCTTTTTCCGGGAAAACTCAAGTCAAGGTGGTCGGGTCCATTTATTGTTAAGACGGTGTATCCACATGGAGCTATTGAAATTTATGAAACAACATCGGATCATGCTTTTAAGGTGAATGGACAGCGGTTGAAGCATTACTATGGCCGGTCGTTTCAACGCGATAAGGTTTTCGCCGTTTTGGCGACTACTTGATTCGGAAGAAGAATGTCAAGCTAATGACGTAAAAGGAGCGCTTGTTGGGAGGCAACCCAAGCCTTGTGTAACCCTTGTATATTATTGCTTCTTTCTTTCAAAAAAAAAAAGAGAGAGACGGAAAATAGTGTGAAAAAAAAATGTTGTTGTGAAAGAGAAAAAAAAGGAAAAAAAGAAAAAATGCATTTTTTCGAGCAGGCTGCGCCTGCGTTTCTGTATATTGCGCAGGCTGCGCCTGCGTTACTGACCTGAGCGCAGACTGCACGCCTGTAACGCAGGCTGCGCCTGCGTTACTGCATTGGGTGTAGTTTGCGGCTAGCGCGCGTAGGCTGCGCAGAAAGCAGTGGTGAATGAAAATTTCAGCTATTTTATAAAAAAAAAAAAAAAAAAATTTCCCCCAATCTTTTCTATCTTTTATACTACCATCTCTTCACCTAAATCTAATCCTATTTCAAATCTAAAACCCTCCATCTCCTCTTCAAATTCTTAAACCTATATCAATTCTAATTCAAAATTTTATTCTTTTCTTTTATATCTCCATTAAAATTCCTATCTCTACCTTATACACACATATACTTACACATATATATACACCCAATCCCTAAATTAAAATCTCTAAACCTCCATTCAAATTTCAAGAAGCAAGAAGGATTCAAGTTTGGGGGATTTTCATTGCAAGTTACACCTCTTCGATTCGTATTGGGTAAATTTCTGCTTTAATTCTTATTACGAATTTGTGTTCTTGTAAATTTGGGGATTTTGTGATTTTTTGTGTGCAATTGCTTGGTTCATTGCTATTGGTGGATGTTGGTGATATTGTTGAGTCGAGAATTGATTGTGTTATGGCTCCTAAACGAATGAGGGGTGGTTCTAGTAGGGTGGAGAGATTTTCTTCTCCGGAGGCGGAGGTTGAGTATAATAGATTGTTGTCAAGGCCGGTGGCGAAGGAAAGGGGGTTTTTGCCAACTCGTCATTATGGGTTGGTTGAGGTGATTAGTGAGTTACGATGGGGTCAGATTTGTAAGGCACCTGCTCCGGTTCCGGTGAATGTAGTTAGGGAGTTTTATGCGAATGCTAGAGATGAGCAGAATGGTGTGTGTATGGTTCGTGGTAAACGGGTGGATTACAGGTCAGATGCTATTCGTCCAATTTTGGGACAACCACCTAAGCTTGTGGGGGATGAAAATTGGGCATAGAAGACTAGTGATTATGTGGATATGGAGGCGATTGTTCGTGAACTTTGTGTTCCCGGTACAAGTTGGAAGTATAAATTGGGAACTAATGAGCCACTTTCTTTTCTGTCTTCTGCTATGAAGAACTTTGCACGAGCATGGTATCTATTTCTTTGTACCAATATTATGCCTACTTCTCATACGGGTGAGGTCACAGCTGATAGAGCGATTATTCTTTGGGACATTCTAAAGGGAAAATACATTGATGTCGCCCATATTGTTCAGCAGAATATTCGCAGGTGTTTAAGGTCTAGTGCACTGCCATCGATGCCCCATGCTTCTATCATAGTTGGGTTGTGTATGGTTAGTGGTGTTACATGGGGTGCGGATGAGGAGTTGCAGTCACCTTTGCCTTCCATTGTTGACGTGTCTATTGATCGGATGCCGGAATGGCAAGGCGGAATCCCACATCCTAGGGGGCTCGGGTATGATGTTAGTGGTGCTGGTACTAGTGGCCAGGGAGCGGGCGCTCCGCCACGGGTTTCGGGAGTACCAAGGGTTTTGGATGCTCACTTTAGACGATTGTTTAGGCGTATGGGTGCTATACATGCTAGTAACCGGGAGTATGCTGAGGATATGGCTACAACTTTGAGAGATGCGGGTATTCAGGCCCGGTGGCCCGTCTATGGAGCTCGTACACCTTATCCACCGCCAGATACTGATTCATCCGAGGATGAGGACGAGTAGGTATGTTTTCTGCTATCCCTCATATTTAATTCCATTCAATGCGGACATTGAATATTTTAAGTTTGGGGGTGGTTTGAGGGATTAGTAGTTGTTGTATTATGTGTTCATGTAGGATTTCATGTTTTACATATTAGTAGTAGTAATTCATGCATATATGTTCGTATTAATTACGTTTGGTTCATATAGGACATTCTGTTTTTTTTTGTTTTGTATACCATGTGAGTTCATATTAGTTGCATTTCATGGCATGCATATTTCATGATCCCTTAGAACGAGCTAATTCTGATTGGTAGGTAGGTGTCTAATTGAGTGTGGTAATGATGAATAGAGGGTTGACTTATAGTTTCTATGTAATTGACTTATGTGTTTCGGAAATAAAACTAATTACACAGTCTCATTGGGTGCTTTTGGGTTAGGTTGAGGTCATGCTTGTTTGGATGTTTTGAGATTTAATCATTTTATTATAGTTAGAATTTTCTTTATTCCCTTGATGGCCTAGAACACTTAAGTCTAAGTTTGGGGGAAAACAGGGATTTCATGCTTAAATTGTAAATAATTGTCAATAATGGCTAGGCGTCAAATGGCTAGTAGCCGGCTCATATTTATATGAGTAGTCAAGGGTTGGAATTGAGAATTCTCATTCCAGATTGCATAGAAAAAAAAAACAGAAAAAAATAGAAAAAAAGAAAAAAGAAAAAAAAGAAAAAAAAGAAAAAGAAAAAAAAGAGTCAAAAGTTTCAATTGTTTATATGCAAAATTAACCAGGGTGAGCTCTTTAATACTCGAGCAATTAAGTTCTAGGGGACTTTGTGCCTAGTGACCTAAGGCTTTTATAGTCTGGGATCGACTAACACAACGCTCGCTACATGGGTATTATTGTATAAGCCTTTCGGGGTCTCATCCATTGCACGCTTAAATAAGCATGCTTGTATATATGTGTCGTAGTAGTTAGTAATAAAAGCATGAATTTCTGTCTACCTTGGATAAGGATGGAGGTGTTCTTAGGATATGAAGTGTCTACAGTCTATTCTATTTATAAACCTGTGATTGTGTTGACGAAGAGCATGTATGATTTTTGACCTAGTTTTAGGAGTATTTCTGATGAGCATTGCACACACGCACGTTTCTGTTCATATATTGTTAGTATACGGGAACTTGGGCGAGCTCTATTTGGATTTAGTTGCATTCTCTAAGATATTTGCTTGCTAGTTGGTTTTGGTTAGTTTGAAGGGGATCGTTGCATTTTCATTGTAGTTGCATTCATGCATTGCATTGCATTAAGTTAAATGGATTTTGTGGGTACATTCACTATAGGCCCTTACGAGACCTTACTCGTCCACTAGGGCTGCTTAGGGGTTTAAAGGGCTTGTTGCACATGCCAAATGCAACCGTGATCACCTACGGAAGTGGTACTAGTTAGTTATTTAGTTGTAATTGTTTATGCTTGAGGACAAGCATCGGTTTAAGTTTGGGGGTGTGATAAGTGGATTTTATATCCACTTGGATCGCTTAAATTCGGCTTAAATTGATTGACTTGGCCTCAAGTTTATTGTAGTTTTGATGTGTTTTGCTTAGTTGTGCAGACTTACAAGAATGTCGATTATGGGTGATGCTTCTATCGTGTTTGGAGGATTAATTGATTAAAATTCGGATTTTCTGGGAAGGTTGCGCAGTCTACACTGTTTTGGCCATATCTGAAGTTCTAGAAGTCCGTTTTCAGCGATCTTATAGCTCTCACGAAGTTTGGGAGATTTTCTACAACCTTAGGCAGAAATCAGGTGCAGGGAGAGTGCTGAATAAATTCGCGCGCGTGTTCTATGAGAAGCAAAGCAGAAAAATTCCAGTTTTGCCCTTTTTCTAATTCTAATTGTATTTTGGGCAGTTTTTGGTACCTTAATCGAATTCTAATTGTAATAGAAGGTAATTGCTTATTGGGAAAGACTTCTAGAGTCTATTTAAACACATCATACCATGTAATTTGTATCAGATTTTTATTATTGTAACGTAGAACTGCATGAGAGAAAAGTGGAAAAGGATTCAAGCTCGGTGACAAACAAAGATCTAGATCTACTTCATCTTTTGTATACTTTGGATTATAGATTTGTTCTCTCAACTCTTGTTTTTATTAATATTATTGTTTCTTTCCTTCATATCTTGTTAATTATCATGTTTTCATCAATTCCCATGACGATGAACGGTTCAATTTTGGGCTAATCATTGTCATGGGATTCTAATGGATTTATTTATTGAACTTAGTATCTTGATGCTGTAAAGATCTGTGTGTGATGTGAAATTGATATCCTCGTATGGTTAATCTTAATGCTTTTAGATGCGTAGCTAACATCTAAATTGAATTGTTAATCTCTTGTGAAGTGAAAGTGGATCTTGAGATTTAGAACTTGCCATGCTAGCATAGGTTCATAATTGTTTATCAATATGATTCATGGTGTGAGATGAAAATACTTATACTACCCTATGTGATCTTAATGGATAACCTGTTCTTCAACCGTTATGTTTTCAAATTCTATAGACATATAGGGTCTAAGCATAATTGGTGGCTATTCATCTTCTATCTCTTTTGTGGATGTATGTTTAGTTTGGTATGCGTATACTGACAGGTAGCGTATACTTGTTTCGTGTTTTCCGATCAGATATCAAAACCATTGCATATAGAGATTAAAGGCGTCAGATCTAAGGGAAGTAGATAATGAAATTAGGATCCCATGTTTATTCTCATATTAGTAATTCGATTTCAATCTCATTAGTTACTTTAATTCTTAGTTTAATATTTGCATCCTAGTTTAATTTAGATAATCAATCACAAAATTGTTATTTTTCTTAGCAGTGAATAAAGACCATACATTGTTGCATAGGCATATTTTCTGATTAAAACTTAACCAGATCTCTGCGGAATGAACTTAATTTATATTACTTGTGACCACGTACGCTTGCGTAATTTTGTGATAACAATAACAAACGGCGCAATAACAATCGGAATAATCGTGGTCAACAACAACAATTTGGAAGTGTTCCACCCATACCAAACTATTCTCCTCGGCCACCTCCTGGTTGGGTCAGCTCCTATCAGCCCTATTGGCCACCACCTTTTTGGGCCCTGCCACCCTGTCCGTATCCCACAGCTACACCTAGGCCCAACAACAACTCAAGTTTATTAGGCCCAGCACCTCGTGCACCTGCTCATGCTGCTCAGGCTTATTCGGTAGACACAACACCAACAGATATTCAACAGGCTTTCTCTTCTATGAGTTTCCAACATCCCGATGACTCTTGGTACATGGATACTGGTGCTTCATCTCATATGGCTGCCAATCGAGGTAAGCTACAAACATTTTTTAATTCAAGTTCCGCTTCTCATGTTTTAGTAGGCAATGGTACCTCAATTCTAGTCCAAGGTTCCGGCATAGCACAATTAACCCCGACCCTATCATTGTCCAACGTTCTTGTTACTCCTCAAATTATTAAAAATCTTGTGTCAGTTCATAAATTTACTGGTAAAAATAATGTTTCTGTAGAGTTTGACCCTCTTGGTTTTTCTGTGAAGGATCTTCGAATGGGGGGACAGGTCATGAGATGTAATAGTAGCGGGGATCTTTATCCAGTCACCAAGTCTAGCTTATCATCACCAGTTTCTCTTGTTGTCATCTCTCCTCAACTGTGGCATCATCGTCTTGGCCATCCAGGAGATCATGTGTCTAGCTTTCTTAGAAAAAATAATTTAATCTCATGTAATAAGGAGATTAGCTCCAATCTTTGTTCTTCTTGTGAGATTGCTAAACATAAACGTTTGCCTTTTCATATGTCACATTCTGTTACTTTTTCAGCTTTTGATATAATTCATAGTGATTTGTGGACTTCTCCGGTGTTGAGTGGTCGAGGCTATCGCTATTATTTAGTTCTTCTTGATGACTTTACACACTATGTCTGGGTATATCCACTAAAGTACAAATCTGATGTTTATTCTAAATTTCTTCAGTTTCACACCATGATTAAAACACAATTCGAAAAAGAAATAAAGACTTTCCAATGTGACATGGGTCGGGAATTTGACAATACTCTATTTCGAAAATTTTGTGAAAATCATGGGATGCAATTTAGGTTCTCTTGCCCTAACACTTCTTCTCAAAATGGCAAAGCTGAACATATAATTCGTACTCTAAATGATATAACTCGTTCTCTTCTTGCTCATGCATCTATGCCTCCATCATATTGGGTTGAAGCTCTTCTTATGGCTACGTACCTCCACAACATCCTTCCTACTTCTACTTTGGGATTTAGTACTCCTACATACGTTCTCTATCGTCGTTCTCCCACATATGATCATCTACGAGTCTTTGGGTGTTTCTGTTTTCCAAACCTGAGTGCTACTATGAAACAGAAGCTCTCACCTAGATCTACCCCTTGCCTATTTCTTGGGTTTCCTTCTAATCATCGTGGTTACGCATGTTTTGATTTATCCACAAAGAAAGTCATTATATCCCGTCATGTAACTTTTGATGAAAAAGTTTTTCCATTCTTAAATATTCCATCGTCCTCTCCATCCTCGTATGACTTCCTTTTGGATGCACCTTTGCATCCGTTAATTCTTGAGCACCTAATAGACTCTTCTTCATCTCAGCCTCAACATGTCCCACAAACACTAAATTCTCCCATTAGACCTACTCGCTTCGGAGCCGTATATACTCGTCGTACCCAAGCTGTCCCCACCAGTACCCCTACATCACCATCTTCTCCTCCCTCTCCCCCCACCGCCATCGCCTGTCCGTCACCCAATGACCACCCGTTCTCAACATGGCATTCATAAACCAAAAGTACCACTTAACCTTGTTGTTCACACTCCACATATCTCCCCACTTCCCAAGTCTCATATCCATGCTATGCAGGATACAAACTGGAAAGAGTCTATGAATGAGGAGTATATGGCCTTGATTAAAAATGGTACGTGGGATCTTGTTCCGCGCCCCCAGGATGCTAATGTTGTCCGTTGCATATGGTTATTTAAGCATAAATATAATGCTGATGGATCTTTACAGCGATATAAGGCTCGTGTGGTGGCTAATGGTCGTAATCAACAAGTAGGGGTTGACTGCAATGAGACGTTTAGTTCTGTGGTGAAACCTGCCACCATTCGCACAGTGCTGAGTTTGGCTCTTTCTTACTCTTGGCCCATTCACCAGCTTGATGTCAAGAATGCATTCCTTAATGGGGACTTGAAGGAGACAGTATATATGTATCAACCTCCAGGTTTTGTCAACTCATCCACCCCTCACTATGTATGTCGCCTACGCAAATCAATCTATGGCCTAAAACAGTCTCCACGAACTTGGTATGACAGGTTCGCAAAATTTATTATCCAGATGGGTTTCACTCGTAGTAAGAATGATAGCTCCCTTTTTATATACAAGAACGGGAGTGATACTGCATATCTTCTCGTTTATGTGGATGATATTGTCCTCACAGCATCTACTAAAATTTTCCTTCGTCATATAATATCTGTTTTAAGTAATGAGTTTGCTATGACGGATCTCGGGCCGTTGAGCTATTTTTTAGGTATCGCGGTTCATCGTTCTCCTGGTGCCATGTTTCTCTCCCAACAAAAGTATGCGGAGGAAATTCTTGCTCGGGCAAATATGAGCTCCTGTAAGCCAGTTCTTACCCCTGTTGACACAAAGGCCAAATTAAGTGTCTCTGATGGGTCTCCCGTATCAGATCCGACATTATATCGTAGCCTGGAAGGGGCACTCCAATATTTAACCTTTACTCGTCCTGATTTAAGTTATGCTGTACAACAAATATGTTTGTTTATGCATGACCCTCGAGAGTCTCACCTCACAGCTATGAAATGCATCCTGCGTTATGTTAGTGGAACACTTGAGTATGGTTTACATCTTCGTGCCTCTCCCTCTCCTGGTTTGTTAGCATATTCTGATGCCGATTGGGGTGGGTGTCCAGATACCCGTCGTTCTACTTCTGGGTACTGCGTGTTTTTAGGAGATAATCTCCTTTCCTGGTCTTCTAAGCGACAACCCACCCTTTCACGCTCTAGTGCTGAAGCTGAGTATCGTGGGGTTGCCAACGCAGTTGCTGAAACCTCTTGGCTTCGAAATCTGCTCCTTGAACTTCATTGTCCACTCCGTACAGCAACCATTGTTTTCTGTGACAATGTCAGTGCCGTCTATCTCTCTTCGAATCCTGTCCAACATCAACGTACTAAACACGTTGAAATGGATATCCGTTTTGTTCGCGAAAAGGTCGCTCTTGGTCATGTACGAGTTCTTCATGTTCCTTCGAGTTCTCAGTATGCTGATATTTTTACTAAGGGTCTGCCTTCCTTCCTCTTTCTGGAGTTCCGCTCCAGTCTCAGCGTTCGTCCTTCTCCCGTTTCGAATGCGGGGGTGTGTTCGTAGATATGTAAATATAGATATATATTTATCTTAGTTATAGTTTCCTTGTTTTGGTAAATAGGTTTCAGACTTGCTGTATTGATTTCAGACTTTCCATACTTGTAAACTCTGAGACACTATATATTGTGAATAATATACAAAACACTAATCAGGGACTTAATTCCAGTTAGCAGAAACTATTCTTTCTCCCTTTCTTTGGCTGAATCTTTTGGTTCTGCTCGCAACATTGTCGCCACTTCACTCGATTCTCTTTGTTAGTAACATCTTTCTTTACTATGTATGTGTGTGTTTATGTCATTAGTCACTCTGTTTAATTTGTTCTACTGACTTAAATGGACAGGGGATCTGGGGAAAAAGTACAGTGATGCAGTTGGGAATGTTAGCGAGCTAGAAAACATGGGAGGACTGGTACTCTCAGGACTAGATGCTACTCAGATGAAGGATCATCATTTTCTCACTACTCAGAGGTTTGATCGTATTGTTTATAACTTCCCACATGTTGGCTTCCGATTCCCTGAGGCTGATGCCCGCCAGATTAAGTAAGTTTTGTTTAATGATCATATTAATACTGCTATGAATTTATTCCTTGTTGATTGTTTGTTAGCATTGTTGTACAGTTGTGTTGCTTTTCTGATCATGCATTTTGCTGATTCTCATGTAATTGCTTGCTGTAGAATGAACAAAGAGTTGGTGAAAGGGTTTCTGAGGAACGCTAAGGCTCTATTAGAGAAGGATATAGGAGAAATTCATGTCACCCACAAGAATGGCTATCATTACTACAAATGGGACTTGGTGAAAAAAGCACAGGAGACAGGCCTGGTATTACATGAGGCAGTGCCCTTTTACCGGCATAAATATCCTGGGTATTCAAATAAAAGAGCTGATGGTAGATTCTCTAATTTACCATTTGATTTAGGTGATTGCACAACTTATAAGTTCAGGCTTCCCCAGACACCTTCCTAGTTTGTTTGGACTCTGGTGCTACCGAGTCATCTTGTATTTGTCTATTGTTTAGCACTAGTTTCCAGTCGTTTGGAGTTTGATAAATCTGTATTTCCTAAAAAACCATGTTGTAGTTCATGTTGTAATTACACTTAAATCATGAGATGTGTGTGAGTATATTTTTTCTAAATAAATATGTTGATTTTATAGGATGGTTGACCAGGAACTTGGTCCTATATTTTCGTTTGCCCAAACACCACACTGGGGGTGTTTGGGCCTGAAAACTGAAAGTTGCAAATCAGAAATCCAGCAATTATGAGTGCCCCTGGCGGGGCCTTACAACCCAAATCCACCAATTATGAGTGCCCCTGGCGGGGCCTTGCAACCTCATTTGCAACTGAGATGCTACGAATTTCTGATTGCAAGTTCCGGTTTTCAGATGTCATTTTCTGAAACCCGGAACTTGCAATCAGAAATTTGTAACATCGAAGTTGCAAATGAGGTTGCAAAAGTTGCAACTGAGGAAGGTAGTATTTTTGGAATATTGAAAACATAAAATTATAATGAGGTAGTATTTTTGAAAAAATGATTTTATAGAAGTGAAATGATAGTTGGATGGTAGTAAAATTGGAAAGAATTGTTGAAATCTTATGTATTTCTGTAAATATCCCTTTTTAAAATAAAATAAGAGCATGGAAATGGGAAAATAAAAAAGTTAAAATGAAAGATGAAAAGAATCCTAAAATGAAAAGTAAACAATTGGGCTTGTAAGAAGAAAGACATATGTTTGGGCCTGTGTAGTTTGGGATGTAACTCTTTTGTATATATTATATATATGAGGCAGCAGCAAGCCAGCAACCAAGGTTTAGATGGGATTCTTGAGAGCTTCCGGTATGATCTTGAAGGAGACTGGGCCAGTTGTTCGCCAATTTGCTACTGATGCAAGGAAGGTAATATCTCTCTCTCAGTCTCTATCTCCCCCTCTCTATCCATCTCTCTCTCTCTCCCCCCCCTCCTTCCCTCTATATATATGTATATCTCCCTCTATATATCTCTCCCTCTCCCTCTATATATCTCCTACACACATATAGTAGATGGACTGATAGATGTTTTCTCTGTAATCCCCTTTTTTACCCACATATCTGTATATTAGATAGATGTTTATACTACGTGTCTGTGTATATTAAATAGATGTTTATATGTCTCGGTATATTAGATAGATGTTTCCACCCAAATCCCTTTTTTGGCCGTATGTCTCTTTATATTTACTTATTTTTTGTCAAATATGTCTCTGTATATTTATGTTCTTATTGAATCCTCTGATTTGATATTGAAGGTATCTGGGCCAGTTGTCCGCCGATTTTCCACCAATGCAAAGAAGGTATCTCTCCCTCCCTCCCACCCACCCCACCCCACCCCACCCACACACACACACATTAGATGGATTGATCCTGATTTGGAAAATTTCCCACCAAAAAATTGGTGATTTGCCACGTCATCATGCTGACGTCAGTATGATGACATCAGCAGTGATGTGTCAGTGGGAAATAATAAATTTTTGTGATTTGGTGATTATTCGGGATTTTGGTGATTTGCTTTGGGGACTAAATTCTCATTGTAAGAGGTTCTCACTAGAGTAGCTCCATATATATATATATATATATATATAGAGTTGCACTCCATTACAAATACCTTATATAACAAACAATATAGAACACCTCATATCTAATTTAATCTAAGAGTTCCGTCTTAGCACCCAATACAAAAATTTGTTATTTTTTTATCCTCTATCAAGGCAGCAAAAAAAATAAAAAAAAATGAAAATTTACTGTTCACTGATGACATCATCAGTGAACAGTAAATTTTCATTTTTTTTCCTATATATATATATATATATATATATATATATATGTCTTTGCTCCAGACAGAACACTCTTATATAACAAACAATAAAGAACATCTTAGATCTATTAGATTCATTGACCCCGCCAGGGCACCCAATACAAAAAGTTGTTATTTTTTTACCCTCTATCAAGTCTGCAAAAAAAAAATTTGAAAAAACTGTTCACTGATGACGTCACAGTAAATTTTCATTTTTTTTTGCTGGTTCGCTAGAGGGTAAAGAAATAACAACTTTTTGTATTGGGTGCTTTGACAGAACTCTTAAATTATATTAGATATGAGGTGTTCTTTATTGTTTGTTATATATGGTTTATATATATATATATATATATATATATATATATATATATATATATATATATAAGGAACCACAACATCGCCAATAAATCATAATATAAAACTCTTATGTTGAACACATTATGTACGATTATTTAGATGTACGTGTATTACTTTAATGATAAATATTATTTTTCTTTAAATATATTTATTTATTATATGTAAACTAAACTTCTCACAAATTTTTTACTAATATTTAAAGATGACAAATAAAAAAAATGAAATAATAAAAAGAGAAAAGTGATTTGAAAGTAAAAAGAAAAGAAATGGGAGAGTAAAATAAAATGGTTAAAAATAAGAAAGTTAAAAAATGAAAGATGAAAAGAATCCTAAAATGAAAAGTAAACAAAAACAGGCCGGGCAGAGAAACGGGGAGAGAATTGGGCTTGAGTGTAAAAAATAAGACATATATTTGGGCTTTGTGTGGTTTGGGACATGTAAGGATACCATGATTTTTCAAACCCTAACTTTATTATAATAACTCTTATATATATATATATGAGCAGGAGCAGCAGCCACAATCAATATATATCAATATATAAAGGAGGATAGCGGGAGTTTAGGTGACGCTCTAATATCGTCTCAATCGATTTTTCTAATTTTCTAGAATTTTAAACACTAATAAATATAAAAATATCAATTAGCATATTAGAAGTAGAAATATCTAAAATCGTCTCAATCTATTTTTCTAATTTTTAAGAATTTTAGGATTTTAAACACTAATAAATATAAAAATATCTTTTAACATATTAGAAGTAGAATATGTGTTCAAATTTATAGATGAGAATAGTTCGAATTTATAGGGAAGACATATAATTAAAAGTTTTATTGGAAGTAGAATAGATATTTAATTATAAGGCATATGATTAAAAGTTGTATTGGAAGTAGAATAGGAGTTCGAATAAACACTAATAAATATTAAAAATCTTTTAACATAATAGAAGTAGAATATGTGTTCGAATATATAGATGAGAAAAGTTGTAATTTATACAGAAAACATTCTTTTGAAAGTAGAATAGGTATTTATAAGGCATATGATTAAAAGTTCTATTGGAAGTAGAATATGAGTTCGAATTTGTAGATAATAAGAGTTCGAATTTATAAAAAATACATATATTTATAAGTTCTATTGGAAGTAGAATAGGTGTTTAAGTATATAGAGGAGACATCAATATATATATATATATATATATATATAAGGAGGATAGCTGGAGTTTAGGTGGTGCTCTAAGATCGTTTCAATCTATTTTTCTAATTTTCTAGAATTTTAGAATTTTAAACACTAATAAATATAAAAATATCAATTAACATATTAGAAGTAGAATAGTTGTTCGAACTTATAGAGGAGAAGAGTTCGAATTTATAGGGAATACATATGATTAGAAGTTCTATTGGAAGTATAATAAGTATTTCTAAGGCATACGATTAAAAGTTCTATTGGAAGTAGAATAGGAGTTCGAATTTAAAGAGAATAAGAGTTCGAATTTATAGAAAAAAAATATATAAATAAAAGTTCTACTAGAAGTAAAATAGGTGTTTTAATATATAGAGCAAACATATAATTAAATATTTTATTGAAAGTGCGATCTTCTTAAATTAAATATTTTTATATAAGTTATTATACTTATATTAAGAAAATTTATGCATAAATCCAATACTATTGTCATATAAAAGTCACCGTATTTAAAAAGAAAAGAATTGATGTGTTAACATAATAAAAGAACAATCTCACGGAGGAATCCTAAATAAATACAGGAGTATCTATAATATAAAGATAAAATAAGATGTGTTTTTATTTTCTAAAACTCCAAAAATTTTAGAAAGTCTAGAGAAAGTATAAATTGGAATTCACTCTATTTTTTAGGTTTTGATTTTAAGGAAAAAAAAATTGTTGTGTAAGATAAGTATCATCAATATTATAATGAAGTTGAAATTTCGATCCCATACGAGAGCGGCTCGAAACGTGTTTAACGGGAAGACGACTCACTATAAAAGATTGTACTAGCTATTAAAATATCATATTAATGTTATAAATTTTATTCTATTTTTAGGATTTGATTTTTATGGATAAACATTATCATAAAAGTAATATATGTAAAAGTTAGGTTTTTAGTCTTAACGAGAGAGCGGATCAATAGTAATAACCGTGTTTAACAAGAAAGCGATTCATTAGATAAGACCGTATAAAAGATGTTTAAATATATAAGTAATACATAAAATAAAATGTTTTATTGGAAGTAGAATACGAGGACGGTGGAGACGTCTTATACGATTTTTTAAAGCTATACATCTTTTTTCCTAGAAATCCTTTATTTTAACTTTTTTATACAAGTTAATTATAATTGCATTACAAAAATATATCCATAAATGTAATATTATTCCCGTAACGAAAAGTCTTCGTATTTTAATTTTTTTATATGTTAAAATAACAGAAAGACATTCCCATGCGGAAACTGTAAATAAATACAAAAATATCTATGATATACAGAAAATATAAGATGTATTTTCATCTTTTAAAACTCCATAAATATTAGAAAGTTTAAACAATATAAAAATTGAAATTTACTCTCTTTATATAATGAAGTTAGAATTTTGGTTTCAAATAAGAGCGGCTTGAAACGTATTTAACAGGAAGACGGCTCGCTAGAAAAGATTGTATTAGCAATTAGAATTTGATACCGAAGTTATAATTTTTTTTATTTTTACGGTTCAATTTTATGGATAAAAAATATTATATAAGTCTTTATAATATATGTTAAAGTTGGGATTTCGGTTTTAACGAGAGAGCGGCTCAATCGAAAGAATCGTATTTAACAAGAAATCTATTCATTAGAGAAGATTATTTAATTATTAAAATTTAATATTAATATTATAAATAAACGTAAATGTATTGAATTTTTAAAAAATATTGTAATGACGCCGCGAAGCACGACTTTATCAACTAGTTAGCATGAAAAAAATTTGAAAGAAAATTTGAGATAAAAGGATGATGCGATTCTTGAGAGTTTCAGGTATGATTTTGAAGGAGACGGGCCAATTGTTCGCCGATTTGCTGCCGATGCAAGGAAGGTAATCTCTCTCGATCTATAGATCTCTCCCCCTCTCTCTCCATCTGTCTCCCCCCCCCCCTCTCTCTCTCTCTTTCTGTGTCTCTCTCTCCCCCTCTCTCTCCATCTGTCTCCCCCCCCTCTCTCTCTCTCTCTCTCTCTCTCTCTTCTGTGCCTCTCTCTCTCTCCCCCCCTCTCTCGATCTATCTCCCTCTCCCTCTATATATACATATACATATATCTCCCTCTATATATCTCTCCCTCTCCCTCTATATCTCTTTATATCTCCTACACACACATAATAGATGGACTTATAGATGTTTTCTCTGTAATCTCCTTTTCTCTATATTAGATAGATGTTTATATGTCTCGGTATATTAGATAGATGTTTCCACCCGCATTCCCTTTTTTGGACGTATGTCTCTGTATATTTATGTTCTTATTGAATCCTCTGATTTGATATTGAAGGTATCTGGGCCAGTTGTCCGCCGATTTTCAACCAATGCAAAGAAGGTATCCCTCCCTCCCCACCCACACACACACACACATTAGATGGATTGATCCTGATGCACTCGTATTTTGTTCAAGTTTATTATTTTTTCTCTTGTTTGATGTATTGTCAAGTTCAATCTCTTCATATTAACTATTGTTTGACCTTGACTTATTCATTGGAGTTGTATGCGTAGTAATTAATTACTTTGGTACCAGTAGTTGCTTGAAACCTTTTTTTGGCTGTATGTCTCGACTCTAAATATTTAGTATTTCTTTTTTTTTTTGTTCTGCAATATTGCCGAAGTTGCACGTCCATTGAGGCACCGAATTCATTTTCTTGTTAACGTAGAAATTCAGTGAATGTATCTTGTTCTGTGTTGGTAGTTAGTATGGTTTTCTTTAAAAGCTAATCCAATAATGTAGTGAATGCTGCTCTCTGCTATGTCGTACGTCTTCTTTCATTCAGCTGGCCATGCTCTCGTTTTCTTTTTCATTTCCTTGATATTTTAATATATCTACTGCGGAGCATCAGAATTCCATTTTTTGCTTAATCATACTTTTCCTGTTTATTTGTTTTTCTTGATCTAATTGGTCCATGTTTTAGATTCCTGAAAACTCTGGTAGGACGTTGAAGGAGTCTGGTCCAGTTGCTGGGGAAGTTGTGAATGATGTGAAGAAGGTAAATTATTTGTCTCACTCTGTCTCTCAACTTTAACTCTCAACTCTAACCCTCACTCTCTCTCTCTCTCTCTCTCTCTCTCTCTCTCTCTCTCTCTCTCTCTCTCTCTCTCTCTCTCTCTCTCTCTCTCTCTCTCTCTCTCTCTCTCTCTCCCTCTCCCATGGTTTCTATTTTAGGTTTCTGATGACAACAATACACGAGTTTTGGTGGGAAAGATTGTTATCTGTGCAGCAGCGGCCGCGCCATTTGTGTATTTTAGTAATTAGTCGTAATTGATGTATATTAGAATGGTGTTTTTATTACTGTGTGACTTATGAACCTGTATCATGTTGTGTTGCTTGATGGTTTGAATTCTACTTAACGGGATGGCAAATCAGGGAATGTGGTAATTTATGTTTTGTACGCCTCGTTTCTTTTATGGTTACTTTCCAAGTTTTAACTATTAAATTATCCACTCCCTAGTCCCATTTATTTTGATCTCGTCTTATAATTTATTGTCCCAGGATTGTCCACTTTTAATCAAATTGCTTTGAATATGGTACATTTTACGAACATGGTAATTTAATTGCTGTAAATTGTTGAAAATATGTAATTTGATTGTTTGTCAAAAATGAATGATGGTGGGTGTTTAAATTTTTTAACTAGAACCATTGATTTTTCTGAAAGTTAAAAGTAAATATAATTTATACAAAGTACACATGTCTTTTGTTTTGTATTGTAAAAAAAAATTAGCATATCAAAGTTTTGTTATAATATTTTCATTCAAACAAAAAAATGTGGGAAAAGAAAGTCGAGTTACCATGTCACCATGTGCCATCTACAAGCTTCTCAAAGTCAAAATTTACCAAAGTCCAACCGAGATGTTACAGATTGGACTAGGTAGGGAACCTTGACCTGCAGAGAAGGAAGGATTCAACCCTCACCTCAAAGGCTCAAGTCTTTTCGAACTATTTAGTAAATTACACATTTACCCTTATTATATTAATGTTTAAAAAAAATGTTGGTCATGAGAATTGAATTCATGTCCTTCAAATTTTAGAAATGAAGTATGTACCAACCTCAAACCACTATACCAAAGAGATTTATGATGACATTCTAAAAATCATTAAGTACATGCACAAAGAACTCACATGCTTTATTCTACTTAATATTTATTTTAATATTTAATTAAGTTAAAATTATCAAATATTACTCCCTTTCTAATAATTAAAAATTTTATTCAAAAAAATTATGTTGTTTATCTATTATATTTAATGTAATAACCGTAAATTTTCGAAATATATTTTATTTTGAGTCGAATTTTTGAGTCTCGTTTTAATTAGTCAGCGGGAGAAAAACGAAATCTTTTTATTAAATAATTATATTAAATATTTGCAATCAATTTGTCCCCCATTTGTTTTATTTCTTTTTATTTATTAATTGCCACTTAATTAATAATGATTATGTTTCTTTGTCCACTAAAATTCTGCAATGATTTTTGCCCCATAATTTTATCTTTTTATTTTTTTATAAACAGCATTATTGTTATTTGAGGATTCCAGGTTCTATAAATCTCTGCAGCATCTGTCTTAAGTCAAATACAGAAACAAACACAAACCATACACTTCTGTCTTCTCTTTCATTTTACTCGGCTTTAATACACAAAAAACTCTGAACCTTTTATACTTATAAACCGAACAACACAATACACTCTTGTCTTACACTCTTGTCTTTTCTGTTCACCCAAAATCCTTGTCCAATTTATACACACACAAGTCCTGTCTCTGACCAACAAACAAAACCGGAACTTAGTTTCTTTTTTCAACAATCCCATTCCTATATTCGTATAATCGGAGTTCAACCCAGGTGGTTATTTTCTTTAATTCTTTGTTCCTTTCAATTCGTTATACTCGTGTTGTAGAATCTGTCTAGTTGAGTCGTGTTTGTTTTGGTTGATTCGTTTGGGGTGAGGAAACGAGAGTGATGAGGGAGTAGAGATAAGGAGGAGAAAAGAGGAGATTTGGGTGTTGATGGGTTCGACTTTGGTCGAGTGTAGGAGGTGAGATAAGTGGTGTGTGTGGTGGAGTGAGGAGTCTAGTGTTGCCGTGTGATGTTGGTGTCGGCCGGCGAGGTTGAGAGAAGGTTAGAGGGAGTGGAGAGATAAGGAGAGGAGGAGAGAATTATGGTTTGGGTTGTGAGAGAGTTGTTGTTTGTGGGTGATGATGAGAGCGACGGAGAGAGATTAGTAGTGTTGTTGGTGTTATGTTATATGTCGAGAGAGAAGAAATAGAAGAAGGGGGAGATGAAAGGGAGAGAGAGAGAGAGAGAGAGACTGGGAGAGATGCAGGGGAGGGGAAATGAAACAGGTGGGGCCCACACGGTGGGACCCACATCGATGTTTAATTGCTGTTAAAATGTAATATTAACGTATTTATGGTTCGTTATATTATAATAATCGGGATTTAATTGTTTCGTTAAAAATGGATTATTAATTAATTTGGTTAGTAATTAATAAGTTATTTAAATGGTTTAGTTAATTAATTAATTAAATAAGATTTTAGATGTAATTTAGAATTTATTTATTTACTAATTAAATAAGTGTTGCTATGTGATTTTGAAAATAAATTAGATATTTATTAATTTGCAATAAAAATGGTTTAATAAAATGGATTAATTATTTGTTTGTTAAAAAGAGTCATTTTGTGATTTTTGGACGAAAATTATAGATTTAATAATTTGTTGATAAAAAGAAGAATATTTGTGAAATAAATAGAATAAAATATGTTTTATTTGGAAAAGCTGTTTTAATATTTTCCGATTTATTTTTAATTAACCGGATCAAGTCAGATTTAATTTAGAGATTTAATATTTGTTTTATATTAATGAGTTTAGTAAATTAGAATTCTTTGACAATTAGTTTAAAAATGAGAATAATAAATATGGTTTTAAATTGAATAAAAACGGATGTTTGAATTTTTCATTTTGAGTAAGAATTTAGATTTCCAGATATTAAAAATAGGATATATTCCCCAGATTTAATTCCTGTGTTCGAATAAATATTTATTTATTTATTCCGGAGATTTTATGAGATATTATATTAT
Source organism: Saposhnikovia divaricata (assembly GCA_036435485.1). NCBI lineage: Eukaryota > Viridiplantae > Streptophyta > Magnoliopsida > Apiales > Apiaceae > Saposhnikovia > Saposhnikovia divaricata. The sequence continues at coordinate 216,567,916 of CM071599.1, forward strand.
TATTAATTAGATTATCGGATCGGGAGTATTTTATTCTGAAGAATCGCTTACGTATTTCTGGTTGCTATTTTTAGAAAATAATTCTTGAGACGTAGATCGACGCCAAGTTCACGGGTAGAGTATATATTTTAGCTTCATTCATTCGTACTTCGAGATCGAGGCAAGTTCGTTCTTACCCTAACTTTTGGAAACTGTGAATTTCTATTCGTGTTATTTATTTTGTTAATTATTTTTGAGATGTTATATATTGAGATTATCTGTTGCTCTATATGATGCAATAATTTCTTTTGAGAATTATTTCTTGTTAAATATTATTATATTGTCAAGTTAGTTTATTTGAGAATTATAATCCCTATATGCGTAGAAACAATTTAATTGATATCGGGTCGATCTCATTAATTCGAGACGACTATTATTTTATTCAGTGAAACTAATCTCATTCGTCCGAGATAGTTAAATTTATTCTTTTCGATTGAATTTATTGTACAAATTCAATCGTTATTTATTGATTATCTTTCAGTTAGTTCCTCGTTTGAACTAACCGATAGGAGTTTAAAATTATAATTATTAGAGATTTTTATTCGTCGATCAAGTGAAAAATATTTTATTTACACGTTCATCAATGTTGAGTATTATAAATATCGAGAAGTACTATTTGTTCAGTACGACTCCCAATTACTTTAATCTTAGGACTATTCTCATAGATTCGAGATAGTCGATTTTATTGTCAAGGTTTCTCATTTTGTTCATGTCAACCGATAAATTATTATTGAGAATTTACATCAGTCTATTGTTCGGATTGGTGGTAAAATCGAGTCATACTGGCAGTCCTCCAGATTTGTAAATATTTTCTGAAAAGAGTTATCTCAAGTTATCTGTACCCCAAATATTCGGGAATTCTGTATTCTACTGGTCAATTTTGGGCAAAAGGCCCATTATAGAGAAAGAGAGACTCGTGTACCGTTTTACGGACCCGAGAATATTTAGGCATTCGTTGCCTTGGTTGAATTGATAACCATTATGATGCTAGCATTCATACATATATATTATAGTTGATATCGTATTGTAGCCGTGATCGGGCGAAGTGCGGTGTCATCGGAGGCCGGTATTCTTGGTTGGTTAGTTGATCGCCCCACCGAGATACGGAGAGGTGGAAGACCAGTTCATTCTTAAATCATGAGTTATCAGAGTTATATCAAATGAGTTATCGAGTATTCTGTTTCGAGATGAGTAATGAGTCTTTTGAGTATTCTGTTTTGAGATGAGTTTGAGCCTTTCGAGTATGATATTTTCCAGATGAATTTGAGTCAAATCTTATTGTGATTTTCAATATTAAAATTTTGAGTATTAATTTCGGTAAACCTTATCATATTTATATACCGAGCGAGAAGAGAACTTGCTGAGCACTATAGTTGCTCATTCTTGCTTTACAACATTTTGTTCAGCTGTCAAGACGGAAAAAGGCGAGACGTCCAGCCAGGGCTATAAAGGCAAGGGGAAAGCGCAAGGCTATGGCGTCAATAATTAGAAGACCCAGATAGAATCTTTATATTTCTACTGATGTGAACCTTTGTAACATATTAATTCGAGATGTATCAAGTTGTTTTGTATTATACTGTGAAGACGATCTTGGACCTGCAGAGTGGGACATTTTATGCTCCGTTGTATTATATATTTTGCTTTGTTATTGCGTAACTTGTGCTACAGGATATTGAGACAATGTGACGACCCGGGTCCCCTGTCAGGGTGGATTTGGGGGCGTTACAGTTTTGGTATCAAAGCCATAGTTATATTTTTAGGAATCGTATGAGCCTTGGAGTATAACCCGATGCGAGCATTTAGAGATATAATACGAACCTAGAACTATAACGCGACGTGAGAATTTAGAGATATGATACGAAGTTGAGATTTTGGCACTAAGCGCCTTACGCCTTTATATATATTTATAGGCATAGCTAGTTGATTGAAACCTGACCGAGATTTTCGTACTTTTGTAGATGTCTACTTCCAGACTAGCTGATTTTCGTTCTACCCGAGATAGATCTCCTACACCTTACCCGCATGGACCACTTAGCTCAGGTTCAGACAGTGACCCGTCTAAAGAGTTTATGCTGATGGTTAGTGACACGGAGGATTCTTCAGTTCAGATCATTACACCTTCTCCTCCACATGTGATAGATTTAGTAGATTCTCCTGACCAGATCATTGAGATAGTCGATTCTCCTCCACCAGTGATTGATTTAGAGGCTCCTACCCCTGAGACGTTCAGAGTTGAGACCCCAGTGCCCGAGATTACTGATCCAGTTGATGAGAGCCAGCTTTCACCCGTCCGTATTGAGGTTGTACCTACCTTGTCAGCTCCAGTATCCGGAGTTGATGTACCTACAGGAGTAGCAGCTCTTGCTGAGTTGTTTACTTTACCTGTTCCCGTCTATGCTTCGACGCCGACAGTCCCTACCGTGCCTGACTACATGTTTCCACCTGTCAGTGCCATGCCTGCTTGTGATACTACTCCATCTGCACCTACCATACCTGCACCTGCTCCTGCTCAGCCCACTGTGGGTGCTACTACTGTTGCTATGCCACCTGTTCCTTCTGAGCATCCTGATGTCGTCGGAGGGATGGTCCCTTGGCATGTCCACCATACACTGTTCCAGCATTACCGTTGGTTGTGGGCACGTTATGAGGAGATTTTTACTACTAGGGATAGTATTCTTCGACTATTGTCAGTTTCAGAACCTCTTGCCGTGCATCATGGAGGGAGTCTGTTGGTGAGAGACGTACCCATGGAGATTATGCACCAGATTGCCCTGACTGTTTTGACCGGGCTTCAGACTGACTTAGCCGCATTACCATCATCCAGCACAGGACAGATTGATCAGGCCAGAGTTGCCACCCTGGTTTCAGACATTATCAGAGAGTTCCATAGGAGAGTGGGTGAGATGTTTCTTCAGTGATGACGTCGAGATAGACCCTTCTGTAGTAGGATGCATATATTATGTTGATCCTTGTATTTTAGACCTGATACCCAGCCTGTTGGGTAGAAACCTTTGTTATCTCTACTAGACCAGTATGTTGGCTAGTTACTTTTACGATGTACTTATTATCAGCGACCAGTTTGTATTCAGTACCATGACCTGGATTTCACCAGTATGGAATCTTATCAGTATTATATTGTGATCTGCTATAGTATCGTTATCTCATTTTGTTTAGATCTGTGTTATATTAGAATAGCATGTTAGAATAATTTCCATGTTACCCCTGAATTAGTTAACAATTTCTTTTCCGATACTACGACTTAAAAAGAATTTTCGAGAACCAGAGATTTATGATGATTGAATTTTTGAGAACCACCATTTAAATTGAGATAAATCTTCACGAGTATCTAAAATCTTTTTATATCGAGAAATAAGAGTAACTGCTTATAAGAGACAAGAAAGAGTTGTGATTTTGAGTATTGTGAGGAACCATAAATTTGACCGAGTATTTATTTATGAATGCCTATCATTACTTTGCCAGCAATGGTGTCGTATAATTGCAAACCTGAGATATAATACCATATTGTTTTCATCTTTATAGAAAAAGATGGCACCAAAAAGAGGAAGACCCGCAAAGAATCCTCGTCCTCAACCCGAGGTGAATCCAGGGAATGAGGTTCCACCTCATAACCAAGTTCCAAACCCGGAACCACAACTCGCTCGAGGTCCCAACCAAGAAAATAACCCGATGAGTCTACTTATGAACTTTCTTATTCAGCATACCCAGAACCCTCAGCCTCAGCTATACCAAAATATAGGAGGGAATCCACCTCCAGCTCAACTGACCCAAACTACTGTGAGTTTCAAATCATTCAAATCCTTGAGTCCACCTGAGTTTAAAGGTACCACTAACCCAGTGGAAGCTAGAATCTGGTTACGTGAAATAGAGAAAACCTTTGAGATCGTATGGGTAGAAGAAGAGAAGAAAACCATCTTTGCAGCCTATATGTTAAAAGGTGAGGCGAATTATTGGTGGGAATCAAAGAGAGCAATGGAAGGGAACGTAGTCATACCCTGGACCAGGTTCACGCAGCTATTTTTGGAGAAATATTTTCCTAAATACTTGGAGAGCCAAATGGAGGTCAAGTTTCTGGAACTCAAGCAAGGCAACATGACTGTAGCTGAATATAAAGCCAAGTTTTCTGAACTCTCTAGGTTTGTGCCTTACCATGTGGATACAGACGAAAAGAGAGCTAAACGTTTTCAACTAGGGCTGAAGCCGTGGATCCAGAATCGAGTTGCGGTCCTAGAAATCACCAACTATGCTACTGTGGTTCAAAAAGCATCTATTGTGGAAAGTGGATCTGAGTTGTACTCAAAGGACAAGGTAATGCTAGAGGTCCTTACATGCAAATATTGAGGTCCTTAAATGCAAATAAATTATGGTAGGTGGAGTTGGTAGTTAGGTGGAGTGTAGAATCTTGACTTTGTAATTACCACATGGGTGGCTACTAGAATTGGTGGCTACTAGAATGGAGGCTATTGGAATCATACTCCCCGTGTTGGAGAGAACTCGACCTCGAGTTTTAGTATTCTTCATCGTCCAAATAAGGCGAAAGATCAGCAACATTAAAAGTTGCAGAAACACCATACGTTCCAGGCAGTTCCACTTTGTAAGCATTGTCATTGATTTTCTGCACAACTTTGAATGGTCCATCAACTCTAGGTGACAACTTGGCATTTGGTTGATTAGGAAATCTCTCTTTTCGTAGATGAATCCAGACCAAATCTCCAACTTTAAAAATCTGTTGCTTCCGATGTTTGTCTCGCTGGTTTTTGTATCTGGAGTTTTGTTTCCGTATCTGCTCTCGAACTTGTTCATGCAGTTTCTTGATTTCCTTCGCTCGACTATCTGCATCTGAACTGAATTGTTGTTTGTTGGTTGATGGTTGATGGAGTCAAATCAAGTGGGCTAAGTGGACGGGTGCCATATACAACTTCAAAAGGGCATTTTCCCGTGGATTGGTTAGTTGAATTATTGTAAGCAAATTCAACTTGAGCCAGAATAAGATCCCACTACTTCAAGTTTTTACCAACAAAACTTCGAAGTAGATTTCCCAACAGTCGGTTGACAGCTTCGGTTTGTCCATCAGTTTGAGGATGGCTCGCACTACTGAACTGCAGCTTAGTTCCCATCTTCTTCCATAAAGTTCTCCAAAAATGGCTTAAAAACTTCACATCTCGATCAGAAGTGATCGTTTTTGGAATTCCATGAAGACGAACTATTTCTTTGAAATACAAATCAGCAACTTGAACAGCATCATTGGTCTTTTGACAAGGAATAAAATGGGCCATCTTTGAGAATCTATCCACCACGACCATAATTGAATCTTTCTGACGTTGACTTCGTGGAAGTCCCAAAATAAAATCCATAGTAACATCTTCCCATGGTGATTCTGGTACAGGGAGTGGCATATATAAACCAGTGTTTTGGCGTTTGGATTTAGCCAAATGACAGATTCTGCATCTTTGAACATGCCGATTTATATCTCTTTCCATTCTTGGCCAATAAAAATTTTCCTTTACCAGAGCCATAGTTTTATCTCGACCAAAGTGACCTGCTAATCCTCCATCATGGGCTTCCCAGATAATGGCTTCTCGTATTGAACATCGAGGAATGCACAAAGTCTTCTCTTTGAATAAAAATCCTTCATGCTTGTAGTAATCTTTAGAAGATTGCACTTCAGTAGTATTCCAAATTTTCTGGAAGTCAGGATCATCTGGGTACAACTCCTTGATCATTTCAAAACCAACTACTTTTGTTTGGAGTGTAGACAGTAGAGTATGGCGCCTACTGAGAGCATCTGCAACAACATTTTGAATTCCAGCCTTGTGCTTGATTAGAAATGGATAAGACTGTAAAAACTCACTCCAAGAGGCATGTCGACGGCTAATCTTCTGTTGAGAGTTCAAATATTTTAAAGCTTCATGATCAGAATAAAGAATGAATTCTTTATTTAACAGGTAATGACTCCAATGATGCAAGGCTCGAACAATTGCATAAAACTCCTTGTCGTATGTTGAATACCGAAGTTTAGCATTGTTAATCTTTTCACTGAAGAAGGCTATAGGATGACCTTCTTGACTTAGAATAGCACCAATTCCAGTGTGGGAAGCATCACAGCTAACTTCAAATACTTGATCAAAATTGGGAAGGGCTAATACTGGTGCTTCAGTTAAACATTTCTTCAGCTTGTCAAAACTTTTCTGTGCAGCCTCGGTCCATTGAAACTTGTCTCCTTTGATACAATCTGTGAGGGGAGCGGCAACTGTGCTGAAGTTTTTGATGAATCTTCTGTAAAAGGAGGCTAATCCATGAAAACTTCTGACCTCATGGATTGATTGCGGAACTGGCCAGCTATTGATTGCTTCTATCTTTTCCGGATCAACTCGTATGCCTTCGGATGTGATGATATATCCAAGAAAAGTAACTTCATTTGTCAGGAAAGCACATTTCTTCAAATTGGCATAGAGTTTTTGTTCACGAAGAGTCTGTAACACTTGTCGGACATGTTCCAAGTGTTCCTCCTTGTCCTTACTAAAGATCAGAATGTCATCAAAATAGACGACGACAAATTTACCAATAAAGGGTCGAAGGACTTGATTCATAAGTCGCATGAATGTACTTGGCGCATTGGACAACCCAAAGGGCATAACTGTCCATTCATAAAGACCATCTCTTGTTTTAAAGGCAGTCTTCCATTCATCTCCTGGTCGAATTCTGATCTGATGGTATCCGCTTCGAAGATCAATCTTTGAAAAGATAGTGGAACCATGTATCTGATCTAACAAATCATCAAGTCTAGGAATTGGAAATTTATACTTGATGGTAATTTTGTTGACAGCTCGACTATCAACACACATTCTCCAGCTTCCATCTTTCTTAGGGACTAGAATAGCAGGAACCGCACAAGGACTAACACTTTCCTGTATTAATCCTTTTTTTAATAATCCTTCAACTTGATTTTGAATTTCAGCATGCTCCTGAGTCCTGAGGACTCATTCTGTATGCGGGTCGGTTTGGAATCGTTGCTCCTGGACTGAAATCAATAGCGTGTTGGATGTCTCGCATGGGGGGTAGTCCAGATGGAATGTCTTCTGGAATTACATCGGGAAACTCTTCAAGTAGTGGTTTAATTTCGACTGGAACATGAGTCTCCTTATTTGATTCGAATAATAGAAATAAGCTCATGGTTTGAACTTCCTCTATAGATTCCTCCAGTTGTTTCTTCGTGACTAGGGACACTAATGGTTTGGCTTCCTTCTTGTTTTTATCAAGCTCACTCGGCGGCAGAGTGGCTAGCTTGATTTTTACTTCGTCCTTGACAAAAGAGTAGGTGTTTGCATAACCGTCATAAAGTACTTGATGATCATACTGCCATGGCCTACCTAGGAGAAGATGACAGGCATTCATAGGCACAACATCACACCATACTTGATCCTGGTACTTCTGACCAATAGAGAATGTTACAAGGCAACGCTTGTCAACTTTGACTGTACTTCCTTTATTGAGCCAATGCAAACTGTAGGGGTGTGGATGAATCTGGGTTGGTAGATCCAATTTTTCTACCATGTAACTTGAAACGACATTTTCACAACTCCCATTGTCTATGATAACATCACAGATTTTTCCTGCAGAAGTGCAACGAGTGTGGAAAATATTGTGTCTCAACCAAGGTTCTTCCTTATTAGCCATTGTGTTTAGGCTTCGTCGGATTACTAAGGACTCTCCTTGATCAGCAGTAGTAATTTCTTCATCGTATATTGGATCTGCGTAATATTCTCCTTCAGTGTCTTCTCGAGTATTTTCTTCCTCAGAAACTTCATAGGCTTCTCCTTTGATAATTGTGATGGTTCTCCGGTTTGGACAGTTTGAAGCAATGTGACCAAAACCTTGGCATTTAAAGTATTTAATGGCCTTTTTTTTGTTTTCTGTAGAAATGGTTTTAGAAGAGGGTTGGGTGGAAGAGCTGGCTTGGTTGGTAGGTGGCTTTTGATTGTAAGGTGGTTGGTTTGCTGGAGAGAAATTTCTATTGGTAGATCTTTTGGGTAGCTGCTTTTCTACTCGCGTAGCAAGACGAATAACATCTTCTAACGACCAATATTGTTGAAGTTCAACACGATCAGCAATATCAGTATTTAATCCTCCGAGGTATCTGGCAATGGTCTGCTCCTCTTTCTCTTGTATATCACACTGCATCATCAACTTCTCAAATTCTCTTGTGTATTCTTCGACTGATAAATTCTTCTGACGAAGATTTTGCAGTTGGATAAACTTGTCTTGGTAGTAGTGAGGAGGAAGAAACATTCGGGTTAATTCCTTTCGCATTTTTTCCCATGTTTTGATCTTGCTTTTTCCTTCTCGGTCTCGCCTTTTTTTAAGATTTTCCCACCAAATGGAAGCATGTTTCCTTAATTTCACAGCAATAATCTTCACCTTTCTTTCTTCGGGAATATCCTTATATTCAAACACCCTTTCGGCTGTTTGAAGCCAATCGATGAAATCATCTGGTTGAAGTCTTCCTTCAAAGTTAGGAATGTCAACTTTAATGTCATCATGTCTGACTTGTGGCCTTTGAGGGCGGTGATTTCTATGTGTTGAAGAATCACTGGAATATTCTTCATCTTCTGGTTGACGTTCGTTTAACAAGACTTGTTGGGCTTGCAAAGCATCTTGAAGTTCCTGAATTTGTCTCCGCATGTCCGCCATTTCAACGTCTCGCAGAGGTTGTCTTCGTGGAGGCATGTTGAAAAATAATTTTTTTAGTGAATAGTGCCCGTGAACAGTGTCGTATGAACAGTGGCGTGTGAACAGTACCGTATGAACAGTACCGTATGAACAGTGACGTATGAACAGTACCGTATGAGCAGTGCCTTCTTCTCCGGTGATGAACAGTGTTGTCTTCTCCGGCGATGAACAGTAACTCCGCCTGAACAGTGTCGTCTTCTCCGGCGATGAACAGTAAACAGTAACTTCCGACCGAAATAGTGCCCGGAATTTCTGTTTTTTTCACTCGACTCTGGGATCTAAAAACTTGCTCTGATACCAAAATATGGCTCAGGAACAAGAGAGAAAATTCTCTAATAACTCACTTTTATTACTCAAATTCAATGTCCTTACAATGCTTCTAAACATGCCTATTTATACTAATGCTAGAGGTCCTTACATGCAAATATTGAGGTCCTTAAATGCAAATAAATTATGGTAGGTGGAGTAGCACTACTACAAAAAGTAGAATAGACATCGCCCCTTTTACATCGGTTCACGATGTCCCCGATGTAAAAACTATCAATGACATCGGTCATAAAAAAACCGATGTCTAAAATATATTATGAAATCACATTATCAGACAACCGATGTCATTGACATTTCATAGAAAAATCAATGACATCGGTCAGGGAAACAACCGATGTCTTTGATATATAATTATGACATCGGTCCAAAATTAACCGATGTCTAAAGTATGCTTAAAAAAATTTTCAATCCGCGCGCCCACACAAAATATTTTAGTTCCCCCCTTTATTTTCCCCCTTAGCAAATATTTTAGTTCAATTCCCCCCTTTATTTCCCCCCTTAGCCAATTTTTTAATTCCCCCCCTTTTTGAGCTCGTTCAGACAAAAATAAGCTACAGCCCTCATAATTAATTAAAACAAATTAAACACTCTCCTCTCTTTTCTCTCCTCTCCAGTCCATCTATTAGAATCTTGATTATTTAGAATCTTGCCTTGAAAGGCAAAATGTCAGGCCTCGTCTCAATTTCTTCATCTGTTCCATTGTTTATATTCTATCCCATATTGTTACTTGTATCTTGTTATATGATTAGATTGTACAGAACATATATTATACTACAGATTTTTTTAGGTTCTGCCAGGCCAGAGTTGCTCTCCAGTCCATCTATTAGAATCTTGATTATTTAACTGGATGACACGTAGAAAGATTTTTGTAATGGTAGATTATACATTCTTCCTTCGTGTACTGTTGTGAATTCTCTTTCTTTTGCAAAAGATTCATGGCACAAATCCTTTTCCCCGTAAGTATAGTGTTCTTGTCATATCGTGTATATATTATTTAATTCTTGGTCTCAGGAGGATAAATACATTTTTGCGTTTTCAGATTTCTTTAGCTGGAACAAATTCAAGATACGTTATTGTGATGGTGCATCTTTTGCTGGCCTCCCTGAGAATGAGATTAATGTGAGACTAATTCATTTCTCTCACAATCCGTCTCTCTCATTTTTCTGGATTGAAGCGCACACTATGAGCTTCTTCAATCTATTAGGGATTAGGCTTCAATTGACTTATTCAATTAGGGCTTGACTTGGGTATGAATTAGGTTTCATTTTGTTTCTTTAATTTACAGTTCATTTGGTTTAATGGCTTCGATTAAATTAATTTCTCTCTTTGTTCAGGGCTGAATTGCGCGCTTGGGCTGAATTATGGCTCACTTGGTTTGCTTCGATTAACTGGGGTTGTTTTAAGGTATTTTCTCCTTCTCCTTTTATAGTACTTTTATAGTATATATATGTAGATGCTTGTGTATCTATATGCTTTCATTTGGTTTGCTTCGATTAATTGGGGCTTGTATGTTTTTGTTGATATTGGTTTATGACTTCTCTCGGTTTAGGGCTTATATATGTTATTTTCGAATATACAGCATTTGTGAACCTTTGTGATCCAATGGAACAGTCTTCCTCTAGCTCAAAGTCAGTGTCAACATAGACAGTGATCCAAGGGGACTTGCAGCAGAGCATGGTTATTTTTTGAGGTATGACTCTTAAGAAACCAAACCTCTGATATTTATATACTAGTATTAAGTAGTTGTATCTGGACAATAATATTAATTATATTTATTTACTCGTACTTTTGAATGTGTACTTGGACAACCAATTGTTATAATTGAGGTTAGTTATTTGGCATAATTTGTCAAATATCTCAGTGTTACTATGTGACATGTGTCAATTTTTATGCACTTTGCTGATTAGTTATAGTTTTATTGAAGCTTCCTGTCGGTACCACATTCTATGGAATAGGAGAAGTTGGTGGACAGCTTGAACATACAGGGAAAAGGGTAAATAGTACATCAATTTTGTTGCAGTGTGTAAGTGGTTAAAAGGTAAATAAAAATGGTAGTATATAATTAATGGTAGACACAGAACTTCTTGATAGAATTAATTGCAATAAGGTCTTGTCCTATCTTTTTATCTCCCCTTAATTCATTAAGTTATTAGTATTAGTTGAGACTTATACTTGTAAACTGGAATACCTTTTTGTTTTGATTTTAGCACATATGCTTCTCTAAATTTGTGTTTTATCCCTCTGATTAAACTTTACAGAGGACAATTAAAAAGACCTGATCATGCTGATCTGAGATATAAAAGCAGAACATATGCTCGTCTTTTGCAGCACCTGAAGGTCAGGTTTGATAAGCATCTACGATAGTATCAATAATTATTCTACTATTTTAACTGTCATTATATCTCCAAATTGCAGAGCCTTGACAAGAATTGCCTGGGCCCACGAAGAATTGATCAATCTTCGTTGTTGTTATGCATCTGATTTTGGCAGACTAGACTATACATTATTGGTGTTGTTCTAGTTTTGGTTTGTGACTTAGTTTTTGTGCCTCGTTGAGTGTTATCTTAGTTTTAGAATATATGAACTTATTTTGGACAATTGTAATGAATGTCTTTGTTACATTAATATACAAAGTTTGGTTTTTTGATTTATGTGAGAATTTCTTTCTTAATTTGGTTTGTGAGAATGGTTTAAAATTATATATGCTACTGTTTTGGCTAGTATTCTTATAACAATAACACATCAATTAAACTCAATGAAACCGATGTTTATAATAAGTAGAAACATCATTAGTACAAATGAAACTGATGTAAAAGACACAAAGTAACATCGTTAACACAAAACAAACTGATGTATTTAAACACAATGGTGTCACATTATTGATGCTTTTGACATCGGTTTATAACTGATGTTAATATATATGATACACATCGGTTAGTAGCTAGTAAATGATATCCCAGACACTATTTAACATCGGTTAGTTGCTAGTAAACGATGTTCCATATAGTATTTAACATCAGTTAGGTGCCAATGAACGATGTGATAAATACTTTTTGACATCGGTTTTTTGACATCGGTTTAAAACCGATGTGAAAAGGGTTGGACCTTTCTCTACACCCACAAAGACATCGGTTGAAAAATGGTCAGACATCGGTTTTTACCCGATGTCTATTGACCTGTTTCTAGTAGTGTAGGTAGTTAGGTGGAGTGTAGAATCTTGACTTTGTAATTACCACATTGGTGGCTACTAGAATTGGTGGCTACTAGAATGGAGGCTATTGGAATCAGTTTTTCTTGTTCAAATTTGCTTAAATTACCCATGTGTTTTCATATTATAGAGAGAATGGATTGTGTTTCATTCCAAAAATTTAATTTTGTATGTTTTAGTTATATTTGGTTGTCAGCTTTTAAAAAAAAAAATCCAAAAAAATGTATTTTCGAAAACAGTGTAATTTTGTAAAACAATTTTAACATATTGGAAACGGCCCAGATTATGTTAGTATGGAATTAGGGTCGATCTTGTGAAATAAATTTTTCGATATGTCTTGTGTTTTAGATAAACACTTTCATGTACAAGAAGCATGGATTTTACTTCTTCATTCTTTTGCCTCTTATTCTCTTCCTAGTAGCTTCTCATTCCATTTGCATTTGCAGTTCATGTCAACTGAATGTGAATGTGACTCACTCAATAATATCGAAAAACTTGAGCAACTGTTATTTTAGGCACTTTCATGATCTGAAGAATACGAATTCCAGAAGGAAAGGAAACAAACAAGAATAAACCCAACCAAATTTGTGTTTCATACGTATAACGTCATAACAGATCTCGCAAATCTTTTTTTTGAACTCGATCATTAATAAATAAAACAACAAATAATTATAAAAATTCTATATTAATTATACTATATGAACAAATAAATAAAAATTCTGATTAATAAATAGAACAACAAACATCACAGAGTATAATTAATGTACATATAATTATATGATTATATGCAAAAACGATGCATATAGAAGGCATGCAAGCTGATTTGTGTAGTTGATTATTAAAAAGAAAAACAACAAGACCGATCAAGCACAGTGGATCAGGTACGAAGAAGAAGCCCTAGCTAATGAAATGATAACCCGATTCCCTTATAGTTTACTAAAAACACAAACATCACACTTCATATTTTGAATATAGTTGAAGTAAGAACAAAGCTTAACAACTTAAAATTCACACCAATAATCACACATAAGCAAGAGACTCAATGAGAGACAAGGTAACGCCTTAAACCATCATCATTATAAAAGTGGTAACCAATTGGAGTAAATTCACACAGTATCTTCACAGTTTTTTCTGCAAAGTTGTAACGGATAATCTTCCCTCCAGGTATCTCCACAACTAGAAAAGAGGCATCTTCTTCTTCTTGTCCACTCCTCACAAGTGAAAGTATGTTAAGTTTGTAACCACTACAACGGTTGTAGCGGTACTTGATTATCTCCGGAAATACATTAGAAATGGCATTTAGATCAACTTGATACTTCACAAACCAACCTGAGTAATCTTTAACCATCTCATGCACATTAGAACAGCCAGTGAAATCAGAATGATTCATAGGTACTATAAATTAATTTATTAAGTTTACGTTTTATTAAAACGTCTGTTTGTATCGACGTAGGGGGCATGTGCAGGCGCGAGAAAACTAGAAGGGCCATCATTTCAATGGCATTGGTGATAGAGCTGGCAGTGCTTCTTTGGAGGAGGTGAATGATTGTATCCTGTCGGCATTTTTCATGGTACTCCAAGATAACATGATTACTCTTATGCCATCTTATTTTTGGTCGTAATCCGTTTGAAGTACGTTGAGAGAATTTATCGTCTTTCATCTGATACGCGGTAAGTTCAGTTGGTCATATGTTTTAAAGACCGACTTGGGGATTTTTGTGTGTGTGGGTGGGTGGTCTTGGAATGAAGGAAATTAGTTGGTTCATTTATAATAAATTTGAAAATTATATTAATTGATGTGAAAACTTAACTTGCTTTTGCTTAAATTATTGATCTTTAAGTTTTATATAATTTTACCAAGTAGAAACTTCTAATTACTTCATTTATAAAAAATTCAGTATAATATCTACGATTCATGATAACTAATTTCTCTTGATTTTAATTAGGTGGTTCCTAAATGTGGCAATTTTCACTTACCTGTCATGTACATTCTGTAGCACCTTGATTGTCTATATTTTGAAATAAAAAATTGGTGAGAAAACAAATTTCGCACCATTACACTGAGATTTATTGATATATTTATTCAAATATACACTACACATTTACAACAAATCAACACATGCAATGGGTGAAATAGTGCCTCCGAAAACCCAATAATTTTCTACTTTATTGGTTTCTCGAAGTTCTAGTTGATATTTGAGTCTCAGTTAACTCATTGAGTTACGATGCACTTGGCAAATTAAAAAAAAAAAAAAAAAAGGTAAATCGAGTTACGATGCAGATCGGAAAACCTTATTGGCATCCTTACCGCGTGATGCAATACATTTATTTTATACTTCCACATATTTTTCTTTTGAGTGCCGTACTTGGTTAAATAATCAATGATGTTTCTAGACCAAAAAACTTCTGAATGTCGATAAGAAAAAGGTTGTATTGTTAATTACTACATATACCTCGTGCAATTATTTGAGTGATGCCTCGTGCAATTATTTGAGTGACTCTTGTTTGTCTGAGTTTAAAGTTTCAAGATAAAGTGCCCGTTTGGCAAATCTGTAATGTAATTTATAAGTTACTTATTTCAGAAAAAATTTCGTATTAACATACTTTTTTTAGAAAAAAATGTGTATGGGTAGTTTAATATTCATTATCTTGCAAAAATAAGTTACTTATTTTAGAAAAAAGTACATATTTCCTAACTTTTTTCCAGAATAAGTAATTTATTTCTGAAAAATAAGATTTCCCAAACGGGCCTAAAGTTCTACTCGTTGATCTGAGTAGGGCTGAGCATTCGGTTCGGTTAACCGAATACCGAACCGAAATAACCGAAATAATTCGGTTCGGTTAACCGAACCGAAATATTTCGGTTTTAATTCGGTTATGGTATTTTCAGTAATTCGGTTATTCGGTTATTTCGGTCGAATTACCGAATTTACCGAAATATATAATAAAATATTTATATTAATATTAACTCCTCTTATTTCTTAATTCCATTATCATTATTTTATATGTAAAATAATAATATTTATATTTTATATGTAAAATAAAATTTTTTTATATGTAAATTAATAATTTTTTATATGTAAAATAATAATTTTTTATATGTAAAATAATAATATTTTTATTTTTATATTTAATATGAAAAATAAAATATATAAATATATATAATTCGGTATTTCGGTAAAATAACCGAAATAAATATTTCGATTCGGTAACCGAACCGAAATATTTCGGTTCGGTATTCGGTTCTAATATTTGGCCTTATTCGGTATTTCGGTTATTTCGGTATTCGGTAATTCGGTTCGGTTATAACCGAATAATCAGCCCTAGATCTGAAGATGGTTCCTACAGAAAGTCCAACTACAGTTCTTTTTTCCATATGTTATATCAAGTCAACTATATTTTTTCGAACTTTAAATAACCAAAGTTCAAATATGCTATCAACCCACAATGATGTTTAAAAATCTTATCATGCAACATTTTAGGTCAACAGCTTAGTACTTTTTTGCAATACTTTGATTTCCTTTATATTTATTACATACTGCCTGCGAGGCTGTGACCCATTTATATTCCTTAATATCATATAATTATTTATTCTGTAACAACAATGATATAAGATGTGAAGTTGCATGTCCTTTTTTTAGTTTCCATGATTTTTAATAATTGAGAAACACTTACTAAAACTGCTGGGT
Organism: Saposhnikovia divaricata; assembly: GCA_036435485.1. NCBI lineage: Eukaryota > Viridiplantae > Streptophyta > Magnoliopsida > Apiales > Apiaceae > Saposhnikovia > Saposhnikovia divaricata. Next base: position 216,583,927 of record CM071599.1, read on the forward strand.
TGTGATTTGTGGTCTTCTAGGATGGAATGCTTAACCATAAAGAACACGTATGAGATTATATCTCCTGACGATATCGGGCTTCATCGCTCTGATGAATCTGGTATTGTCCTCGGAAAACTTAGGTATGATTGACTATGTAATATTCAATATTTCAATGTTTTATTTAGTAGCTCAGTTTTATCTGTGTCAACATTTTCAGGTCTAGTGTTTAACCCATTGATATTATTTATGTTCTTCAATAGATACAGGCTTGTGGTTCTCATGTTATTTGGAATTGTGCTGTCCATGTTGCTCATGAAAACTGTTGAGTAACATTCTGAAATTCTAATATGTAATCGTTTATGCAGTGGACGCCATGCTTTTAGATCAAAACTTTTGGAGGTAGAATGCAGTTCATGTCATATAAATAAATCACATTAATATTATGTTGTGTTGATGCCTTACACCTACACCAGTCTTTTCCTCCTTTCTCTTTGCTTGGGTATGACATTGACGGGAAGGAATTCAGTGATCTCTTTTGGAATTTTAAGTCTGTTGCTGAAAAGAAAAAGGTGAGTGGAAATTCTAATTGATTGTCTTCTGTTACGTTCTTTCTTGCTTCAATGGCTATATGTTGTGCATATTTAAGGGCCCTCTTTATATTCAGTATTGTGATGCACAGATGCAAGATTCTTACATATCTTTTCTCTTGTTGGCACTCTTGGTGAATGGCGTCCCTAACCCTTTATCTCCTTTCAATTCTTCAATACATTATTCTAGAGTTTGTGATTTTGGTTGGTGTCTCATAGTTTATCTGTATAAGGTGTTGATTTCCTTACTTCTCCTGCCTGGAGACCTAGATACTGAATTTTTCTTTCCTCGTGTGATCTCGTAAGTGATCAAGAAGCTTCTGTGATGCATCTAATATAAAATTAATGAATTTTTTGTGGCTTTAAGCATAGGATCTTTGTAACAGCATGTTTTTTTATATATAAAAAAAAAAAAATCATTCTTTCTCCCTATAGTGAAACTCAGTATTTGGTATAAATTGCATTAATCGCTACTTGTTAAGATTGCATCACTTTCTTTCCCTCGTATGTTATGTATGTCTTTGCTGTCGCAGAATATTACAGATGATGACTTAATAGCACTAGTCTCGGATGAAGTTTTTCAACCTAAGTTGTTTGGAAGCTAGGTTATGTCCAAGTATGTATGGACACCAGACTGTGGTTCAATTTATTGTGTTTGATCAAATGATCTAGGTGTGATAAAGATTTTCTAGGTGTGATGGAAATATCGGTATAGAATGTGGGATGTAGGTAGGAGTGACAGTTTGAATGAAATGGTATATGATCTGATGTCCAGTACGGAATTAAAATCGTTGTTCTAATTCTCATGTTTTCTGGGATTGTAGATATGATGGGCCTTAGCTTAAGAACGTTATATTTACCTATTTGCAGGTACCTGTATCACTTCTTGAATACTCCATGAATGGAGTTACAGCTGGTATTGATGCTATAGCCAGCACTAGTGTTTTAATATGGCAGCACAAATTAAGGTGTGTCTAGTGCACTTGATTTTTTTATCAGTGGGGGGATATCTTAACTTTCATTAGGTTCCTACATTGAACCAATTAAAGTTTTTGCTATATGATTGCACTAATTAAGTTTAGATTTCTTGCCTTATGATTCCCTAGAATTAGTAACGGGTCTCCTTTTTGTTGCTAGTGGAACTGGTGCATCAATGGATATTGTTATTGCTAGTGTTCGAGCCTATGTTGGAGCATTAAATAAAATGCTAGCACTCAAAAAAGAAAAAACAAAAGGTTGAAGAAAATGCAGGGACAGCACTACGGTTGAAGAATATGCAGGGGCAGAAGCTACACAATCTCTATAATTACGGTTGAGAGAATATATAATCAAACTTGACTTAAATGACAATGAAAGTGAAAGTGATACAGCTCCCCTCAAACCAGACCATACAAAGGATGGTAGCTTCTCTCCAATCCAAACCATAACCAAAATATCTTAAACAAGGATACAATACTGCAACTACCACGGTTCTTGATATTTGAACGAAAATGTAGAGAAGAATAAGGTAGCCCCAAGAATATTCGTGGCTTTTAAAGACATTTGTTAATTACTATTATTGTTAGATTGCTCTTTAGTCTTTACATACCCAGTTAGCTTGCTCCTTACATAACCAGTGGTTTACTATACCCATAGGTTGGTCCAATCCAGTAATGTGCAACATCTTAATTATTATTGTTTGACTTCCGACATTAGCTAAAAATTCTTCTAAAAATTGAGTATAAATATTAAATGTATTATCAAATATTAGTTTTCTTACACAGAAACTACAATCTTATATGTAAATTTTGACATATATTATCTCCTGATATTCTATAAATTCGAAGTACAATTTATAGGAAAAACAATTATTAATGTAATTGTTGTGTTAAAATAACTCATTTTGGTCTTTGAATTACATATTTGCAGGTATAGCAAGTTATTTTAGTTTTAAATTTTTGCACAATCATTAAGATATATTAATATCTTTTTATATATATAAGTAGTATAAATAAATTTATACATCACTAATATTTAATTTTAAAATCTATCACTTAAAATAATGTAATATTTAATTTGATAACATATTTTGAATAATATAAACTAGTTATACTAATTGCAAGACTTTGTTGTTGTTATTGTTATTATTATTATTAAAATTAATCAAAATTATAAAATAAACAATTATAATATCTATATAAGATATTCTAATAATGGTGTACAATTCATAAGAGTTTCGAGAGTATATTCTAATAATCGACATGTATTATATATACGAGATTATTTATCGAATTTGTTTATGCACCGGTAATGAACACGTATACCGCTCGATTATTAAATTTATTCACGAACATGTTCATGAGTTATGTTCACGAGCCTCATTGAGTAACAAATGACAACCCCCAATAATGTAAGAGACAATTGATTAGAAGAACAAAAACATACCTGCACCTATTGGGTCTCCTATTCCAAATAGTCAGGATTCTCCCACTTAGCATCTACATAGTCGGGATTCTCCCACTCAGCATCTACATCTTCCAAATCTCTATTCCTCTCTTCCCAGTCATCCAAGTCATATACCACATCCAAAGAGTCAACATCTGATTCCGAATTGTTACGAGCTTCCATTGGGGAGACTCCGAATCTAATCGAATAATATACATTCGAACCACGTTCACAAGTTATCCTCATGGAATAGCAATTGTCACAACGACTAACACCACAATCCAAATACGAGTGAAATGTGCGTCCGGTAATATAATCACTATCACACTCAAAACAATTCCTTCTACATAATCAATATAATGTGGAGCTCCTTCCCTAGCCATGTCATCATTGAATTCAGTGTTGTCATCCTCCTCTTCAATAACAGATCATATAGAAATATTACATGAGTACTAACATCACGGGACCTACATAAAGGACAACTAAAGTTACTACACTTCTCTCCAAAAATTTGGTCACAACTCGGGTGGAATCAGTGCCAACATTCACGAAGAACAATGAACTGATTCGACCTTGCACGGCTCAAGCACACAGCACATCTGTCAACCACAAAACCACCTAAAGTACCAACATCCCCAAATGAGAACAAGTTGTTCATCGATAATGCTAATAATGGAAATTAAATCCACTCAATTTCCGATACTCGACGAGCTCCACCAACATTCCCCCATGGTGAACATGGTGAACAAATTCACCACGGCTTCCGCTAATCCCTCATCATCTTCAACTTCCCCTAAATTCACTAAACCCTCTCCAGCCTCCATCTCTTCTCCAAAACCCTCAACAGCCTCCATCTCTTCTCCTAAACCCTCTACAGCCTCCATTTCTTCTCCTAATCCCTCTACAACATCCATCTCTTCTCCTAAACCCTCGAAGCCTTCTTATCTTTTAGTTTCAGCCCCGACTTATTTCCCAAGATCCCCTAATCACAGCAACCATTAAATGAACTAAAAGTCTAAAACTACCTCTTTTTCAATTTGTTTTTTTTGGTTAGTAAATTGCTTCTTCCTTTACTGTCATAAATTTAAAAATTCTACTATTTTTTAAGTTATGATTTTTATTGATTTTTCATTACATCCTACTCCCTTCGTCTCACCCATTTGTTTACATTTCTGAAAAAGTGTCTGATACGCATTTTAAGGTGCATATAAAATATAGTTCCGAAACTTATTTTTACAATTTTATGATTTTGAATAAAAGTTGAATGTTTATATTTTTATTCAAAAAAAGAAAATTTTAAAAATAAATTATAGAACTATCCTTTATATGTATCTTAAATGCGTGCCGGACACTCTCTCAGAAATGTAAACAATTGGCTGGGAGTGGGGGAGTATCATGTATTTTCTTAGTTTTTTCTTTAATAAAGTGCGTAACATGCTCTTAAAATAAATAAATTAATTGCCGGACATAATCCATTATGATTTTTTACTACTTTAAACAAAATAATATTTTTTAAATTTTAAATGTATTAAAAGAATACATTTTTATAATAAGATTTTAAATAACCCAATACATTATTTATTGAGAATCGACAGTCCTAGATTATTTTCTATAATAGCAGGTTTCTGCAAGATTACTCAATTTATTTTACATTTTAAGAAGTAGGATTTTGTAACAAAATTTGTTATTTATGTTATACATAAATATGCATTTCTATTCATGTATACATACTTTGATATTTCCCAGTTATACACCACAAGATTGTAGAAGTGGCGTTGAATACAATCTTGACTAAAATAAATAAATAAATTGTCGTAACATGCTCTCTCAGAAACGTAAACAATTGGTTGGTACTGAGGGAGTATCATGTATTTTCTTAGTTTTTTCTTTAATAAAGTGCATAACATGCTCTTAAAATAAATAAAAAAAATTGTCGTACATAATCCATTTTGATTTTTTAATACTTTAAACAAAATAATATTTTTTAAATGTTAAATGTATTAAAAGAATAAATTTTTATAATAAGATTTTAAATAACCCAATACATTATTTATTGAGAATCTACAGCCCTAGATTTATCCCAAATTTATTTTCTATAATAATAGGTTTCTGCAACATTACTCAATTTATTTTACATTTAAGAAGTAGGATTTTGTAACAAAATTTATTATTTATGTTATACATAAATATGCATTTCTATTCATGTATACATATTACATACTTTGATATTTCTCAGTTATACACCACAAGATTGTAGAAGGAGGGTTGAATATAATTTGACTAAAAATTCTTTCGAATTGATAGAGGCTCAAACAATTTATGTAAGAACAGATAGCTAAATTAAAACACAAGCAGATGCAACACGATATTAAAAATTTCAGGTGGGTTTGAGAATTATATTAGAAGAAAGTAATCTGTGTAAGAACTACACAGTTGATGGTTACAAAGTTTAGTGTTTACAAGAAAACCTAATGCTCTCTACGTTATGCTCGGTGTTTTCTTCTTTACTAATACAATGCTACACTTGGAGATATTTATATACTCCAACGTTACAAACCCTACAAATAAAACGATTATTACAAAGTCAAAGTATTTGCAGGTTTTTTGCCACTCCTTGTCTCCATGTGATGCAAATTTGTCTGATTGTCTTGCACAGATTTTCACTCGATTTGATTAGCCAATTTGCTTGTGAGAATAAGGAATGTTTCTTTTTCTTCTCTGTTTCCAATACTGGCTTCCATACTCTTTTTAAGTCCATCAACCCATGTGAACTGTGAAGCATGTGACATGTCAGGTCGCCATCAACCACTAATATCAAGACATTATTGATTACAGCATTTATCCATTGAAGCTGACATCCGTTAGTAGGTTGATTGCTACCCGTTGAAGTGTCACATCCATTGGTGTTGTATCTTTATCATTTGAAGTACCACATCAATTATACAGAATTACATAGCACGGCTTATTTACAATTAGCTACCATATTCTGTATATTCATTAATAGTCAACATGACTTAGAAAAACTAGCAACTATGACATCAACAGGATAACTTATCCTTCGAGACTAAACAGTATGTTACAAACTTATCCATTAATAAGCTGCCTCATCAACAGATGCTAATAAGAATGTCATCCGTTGATGAGTTACAAAAAAATAACTTATACAAATATGTTTTATGTGTTTTGTGAAAGTATCATCAAGAGCAACATAATTCCTAACATACTTACATTGTTACGTAAAATTGAAAAATGTTCTCGTACATGTTCATAAATGATGCAAACATCAGGTTATAGTGCAAAATACAATAATTTAAATGTGCAGTACTAATGTAAAATACAAAGTTCTAATGTAAAATACAAGTACTAATGCAAAACACAATGTTTTGCTTAATTAATATGTTCGATTACAAATTTATTCTTAGGAATTTAGTGATTCTCAAAATTTAAAATTTATGTTATAACTTAAGCATCTTATATATAATCAAGTAAGTTCGGAAGAATCCCTGCAATTTAGTTCTATCTAGAAAATGAGACCGGGATGAATCTTCGGACATGTCAATTTATGTTATGACTTAATCATCTTGTACATAATTAAGTTCGGATGCAGATCCTTGGAATCTAGTTTTATCTAGAGAATGAGACCGAGATGAACCTTTCGACATGTCAATTTATATTATGATTTAATCATATTGTAATATTTTACATATATTGTTAATAAAATTTATTTTTGTTAAATATCAGCTAGGAGATGACATAAGCAAGATGATGTCATTACAATGACATCATAGTTATTGTAGCAAGAGTAGCCACCAAGTAACTACTGTAACAGGCTTTCAGGAGAAGCTAAGTTTATCTATATAAAGAGACTTAGCCATCCTTATTGTAATAATACAAAGTATAAGAAAATGCAGCAGAAATAGTAGTATGTGTTCATTTTCTTTTTGCCTTATCTCTATATTCTGCCTATATCCGTATAAATCGTGACATGGTATCAGAGCGGATACATAATCAGACAGAAATAACAAATTTTATCATCTGAAGCATCAAGTTTCTCAAAAAAAACTTCTGCCCAGTTGTATATTTTCAAGCAATCTGAGAAACAATATCTCTGATCAGAAAGGGGAACATACCACACAGAAGAGCATTGAAAGATGACTCACCAACTAGAGATTGGTTACAAGTAGCCTCGCGAAGGACCCTGGTATTATCTTTTAGATCTCAGGATCTTTCTTATTACGCTTGTCATATATATACACACGACGGAATATATAATCTCTGTTGTATCGTTTATATGCTGCGCTCTACCCTCGTCCGATCTTTTTATATACAGATTGTTATATATAAAAAATATATATATAACTGCTTTATATAACATATAAGTGATTTATTTATTGGGTCTGTTAGAACAAGTTAAGGCTTGACTTTAGTCCTAATAAATTATCTGGGTTTGAGTTGGTTCAAACTATTAAACCAATCTAATAACAACATATTCAGGGGTGTTAGTAGAGGGTTGGATTTGGTGAAAAATCAAGATATTTGTGAGTCTTTTTTAATACATATCTTTGGGTAGTCCTTGCCAGGAAGAGTGTTGTTATTAACTGACCCTTTATAATTTCTGAACTAAAAAATAATGGCGCAGGTTATGAATGATTCGGTTACAAGTAACAATACTAATCAAGGGACTGTTAAATTTGGGTATCATGGTACACCATATGTAGGTCCTAAATTTGATGGAAAGAATTTTTTGGAATGGTCGAAGTCTTGCACACTTGCACTTATATCTCATCGATTAATGAAATATATCAATGGGATGCCCTTGGCAACTGATACAAGCTTCGATGATTGGGATAACGAGAACGCCATGGTCAAGTCATGGTTGTTTAACTCTATGGAGTTACGTATTCGCAAAAGTTATTTGTTTCTTGATACTGCGAAAGCTGTTAATTTGGTATTCTATAAACCGGACATACTCATATTCGGGTAATATGGCCAAACATTTCGAGGTAAAGCAAAAAATATGGTCAAGTGGGTAGAACATTGACCGAATATTATACGGAGCTTACATCTCTATGGCAGGAGTAAGACCTTGATATGGGGTAAAAATAAGCCCTAAAGGCACATTTAATGTTGCATTAATTAGGTCCGGTATGGTCCAAACGTGGGGCCCACCAATAGGGTCCAAAACCCTATTTAAATATTAATTTCGTAATTAATATTGAGGGATAATTAACAGCTGAGAAGTACAAGTCAAATAAGGATATTATCTCTCCAAAGAGTAGCCTCCAAGGCATCCAATTCAACTTGGAAACTGATTCCTACAAGGAAGGAGTCTAGAACCTTCCTCAAGGAGGTGACTTGCCCACCAAGTCTCCGAATCCTACCATAATTCTTAGGCTTCTCAGCCTATATAAAGGGCCAGACCCCTTATCTCAGAACTACGTTTTTGGCTTGATCTTTGATATTCATCGAAGTACGTAGGCATCTTGTGAAGGCAGATTTAGCCACGAACACAAGAACAGCCATTAAAGCTCGAAGCTCCCACAAACCCTAGTAGTTGATACGCAATAAATATACCCTGCTTTTTATTCCACAACATTTGGCGCCGTCTGTGGGAAGACAACATCAACCATGGTTCAAACACGAAGAACAACACCAGTTGTAACTGAGGCCGTGCCAATCAGCTCTGCTCCACCCCTGACCGAACAGGCTCCCCCAGTATCAGGGGCGATCATCCAACAGGCTCCCCCAGCATCAGGGGCGATCATCCAACAGGCTCCCCCAGCATCAGGGGTGATCACCCAGTCTCGAGTTTCTCAACAATCAGGGGCGATTCCCCACGTTGAGAGTACGCTGCCTCTGATCGACCAAGCAGGACGAGGAACCAACCCTCTTCAGATGGTGGTCTCTCCTCTTTTTAATCCTGACAACCCACCACCAGGGGTACAGATCCACACCACGGATCTCTCCTTGAATACTAACCCGAGGTATGGTCTGCCTAACCACCCTCCAGCTGCTCGGGGAGCAGGGCCAAGCAGACATGCCATGCAAATACAGGATCCATCCTATATTAGAGGATTGGGTCCTTATCAGGACGACTACTCTAGCCCCTATTCTGATGATTCGTCATCTGAGGATGATGATCGTGATGAACATTCAAGGAGGCGACGTGTTAGCAGAGAACCTCGAGCGAGGACCCAAGGAATCCATGATGGACCTCCACAAACGGCTGAGGAGAGGATTAAGGCTCATGAGGCTGAGATCCAAAGGCTAAAGGATGACATAGCAAGGGAACAGGCAAGACAGAGTCTGATTCGACCCCCTCCAATCTCAGGAAGGATTCCCGTTATAGATTTGGAGAGGTCCTCAAGAAGACAGAAGAGGGCTGATGTCCCAACAAGAGAAGCTATGAGGTGGAAACCCCCAGGAGTAACCCCAAGGATCTCATTCCACTTGGAGATCCTGATGATCCCACACCCCCGTTTACTGAGGAGGTGATGAATGCTCATATTTCTAGGAAGTTTAAGATGCCGACAATTAAGGCTTATGATGGAACGGGTGATCCCGCAAATCACGTCAGGACGTTCTCAAACGCACTGCTGCTGCAGCCTGTAAGTGATGCCCTAAAGTGCAGAGCGTTCCCCCAAACCCTGTCAGGCATGGCTCAGAGATGGTATAGCCGATTGCCTACGAACTCTATTGGCTCTTTTAAAGAGTTGAGTACCGCTTTCGTTAGCCAATTCATTAGCGGAAGGGTGCATGAGAAGAGCTCCGCATCTCTTATGTATGTAGTGCAAGGAAAGAATGAAAATCTGAGGGATTACCTCAAGCGATTCACTAAGGAGACCCTGAATATCACTGATTTGGAAAATAAGGTGGCAATGGTAGCCCTGGAACACGGAACCACTGACCTCTTCTTCAAGAGATCATTGGCGAAGCATCCCCCTGAGAACATGGTTGAGCTCCAACGAAGGGCTGATAAGTATATTAAAGCCGAGGATAGCTTGAAGAAAGAAACCACCGTAGGTGGAGGAGGAGGTAACAATGACTCCAAGAAGCGAAAGCAAGACCAGGACTATGATGATCAAGAGTATGATGCTAGGGACAAGTATCCCCGAACTAGCGAGGACTCCGACTCTGCCCCTAAAAAGAACCAAGGGTCAAGGTTCACTGAGTATGCAAGGTTGAATACTCCTAGGAGTCGAATCTTGTTGGACATTGAGAATGATAAGGATTTCAGATGGCCGAAGCCACTCAGGGGTGATCCCGCAAAGAGAAACCAAAATCAGTATTGCAGATTCCATAGAGACGTGGGGCATGACACTGACGATTGCAGGCAACTCAAAGATGAGATCGAGTTTTTGATCCGTAGAGGGAAGCTGAGGCACTTCACTAAGGGTGAAGACCCTGGTAATCAGAGAAGAGACTATAATAGAAGGGATGACGATCAAGATCACAACCCACAGCCCCGAGGGCCAGTAATCAACATGATCTCAGGAGGCCCGACTGCGGCCGGGACAACTAGGAACTCTCGAAAGGCTTATGCCCGAGAGGTATTGCACATCGTGGGAGAGGCCCCGAAGCGTGCAAAAACTGAGGTAGCGATTAGCTTTGATGACTCAGACTTGGAAGGGGTGAAGTTCCCCCATGACGACCCGTTGGTCATAACTCCTGTGATTGGAAACTCGGAGGTGAAGCGAGTCTTGATAGACAATGGAGCTTCCGTTGACATTCTGTTTCATGATGCGTTTGTGAAGATGGGATACACTGATTCTCAGTTGACCCCCAATAACATGCCTATATACGGATTTAATGGAGTAAAATCCAAAGTTGAAGGGACTATTCAGCTGCCTGTAACTATTGGGCAAGAGCCCAAGGAGGCCACTCAGATGTTGAACTTCCTGGTAATCAAGGCGGATTCAACGTACAACGCTATCCTTGGAAGGACTGGACTTCATGCATTTAAGGCTGTTGCCTCAACCTATCATGTGAAGATCAAGTTCCCTACCAGGAATGGTGTTGGAGAACATAAAGGTGATCAGAAGATGGCACGAAGCTGTTATGTAGCCTCGTTAAGGCCTGATGGAGTCGGGGGGCAGGTCCTTTCGATTGAAGACATGGAAGTCCACAGTGGTAAGGAACATAAAGAAAGGTCAGAGGACATCACACAGAAGCCTCGGACAGCCATTGAGGCTAAGGCGTTAACTTACTTTGTGGTTGAGTGTACCATTGGCAACCAAGAAGTTGGGGGGCAGGAAGTGAACTGCAGAATAAGAATGAGGAGACCAGAAGGAGTGGCGGGTGCTCTATTTTGATGGAGCATCAAAAACAAAATCAAGTGGTGCAGGCCTAGTCTTGCAAAACCTCGATTGGGCTTAAGTTATCCTAGTAGGACTTAGCTTCATATTTATATAGTAGAAGTAGAAATAAGAATCATTAAAACCATTGCAGAGCATGTTGCTCCGAGTAGGACAGTAGTACTCTATGTAAGGGTTGAACCCATTTCAAGTTATTAATGCAAGTTTGTTTTCCATTCATTGATTTTGATTTTATTTATGTGCCAAGCACCTGATGCGTGAGTCAAAGAAGACCAAGTACCGAAAATAGAAGAATACACGAATGAAAACAAACGAATGCATACCCCGAATGGTAGAGTTAGGTTACAGCAGATAAGAGTTTAAGTCCTTGAAGGACCCTGGATAAAGACAAACGTTGAAGTCCTGATGGAACACCCGCTGAAGAAACATATTGCATAACATGAAAGCCAATGGAAGGCTCATCAAGTGGGCAATCTAACTAAAAGAATTCGATGTTAAGCCTAGTACGGCCATTAAAGCTCAGGCTCTAGCTGACTTCATGGTTGAATATACCATTGACAACCAAGAAGTCGGGGGCAGGAGGTAATAGACCAGGAAGGTCAGCAAGGTGAGAAACCCCTGGAAGAGAAGAAGGAATATTGGATGCTCTATTTTGATGGGGCATCAAAAACAAAAAGCTCTATTTTCATGGGGCATCTAAAACAAAAACCAGTGGTGCAGGTTAAGTTCTGCAAAGCCCCGATGGGTTCACACTCGAGTATGCCTTGAAGTTGGACTTCCAAACAACCTACAACGAGGCGGAGTATGAAGCTCTGATAATCGACCTAGACTGACAAGAGCCCTGAGGGTCAAGAACCTGAAAGTCTGTGGAGACTCAAAGTTGGTAGTCTCACAAGTCAATGGAGAGTTTGAGGTTAGAGAAAAGAATATGGCCAAATACTTGAGGATTGTGAAAGCTGCGATAGCCCAGTTAGATGAGTGCCAGGTATATCCCAGGGGAGGAGAATACAAAGGTCGATGCCTTATCTCAATTCAAGGGTCGAGACCCATTCTGGGAGCGTCTACTTCCAAGTCCTGAAGACCCCCACCATCGATTCGAAGTTGGTGGCACCGTTTGATGTAGGAAGCTGTCAGATAGACCCTATCAAAGCTCATCTTAAGACTGGTTGGCTCCTTGATATTTCCTTGAAAGCACGGAAACTGTCTGTGAGAGTGTTAAGATACGCATTGATTGAAGGTCTCCTCTATAAGAGGTCCATTGTCATTACATAATTAAAGTCTTGAATTTCAAATCCCGACACAAAATTTAAGCCTTGATGGCCAACAAGGCAGTCTGTCTCCAATCGAGCTTGTCATTAGAAACTAAGAGCCGCCAGCCAAAATTGAAACTTAAGCAAGGTCCTATGAGTATAAGAAGAAGGTTGAAATCTGATAGAGGGTTGACAACCAGCCAAGGCACACCAGACTTGAAGTCAAGTGCTCAGTGGCAAGTGAACTTCTTGAACGATCAACCGAGAAGCAAGACCTCCATTATATGAAGCAAGGGGGCAAAAAATAAGGGAATCCATCATTTCAACATCTTAGAAGGAGAGTTAAAGGTTGAATGGTTGATGATAACCAACAACCACGAATGAATTCTTGTTTTCGAATCAAGGACTCAGTAAACGACTTAAGGCCCTGAAGGTCACGAAAGCTAAGAAACGGGTCGTTTCAAGGTTCCGCAGGAATCTCAAAAATTCGAAAATAATAAGGCTGGGAGCCCGACGAAAGCCAAAAAAAACGGTCCATAAATGAAAATTGGCCCAAAGGATAGGAGCCTAGAACACCAACGCCCAAGAAGCCAAATCTCCTAGGCGTCGGATCAAATAAAGCCTCCTTGGCGGGGATACCCACGCCAAGGTTGGAGTAACAAATGAAGGGTATTAAAGTACCCACGCCAAGAAGACTTAAAATCATAAGACAAGGTATCACAAAGTGCCTCCTTGGCGGGGGTACCCACGCCAAGGTTGTACGAATTGAGGGTGAAAAAATACCCACAGTCAGGAAGCCATATCTCCTAGACGTGGTTGGCAAAAACATCTCCTAGGTGGGGATACCCACGCCTAGAGTGGTTGTACAAATGAAGGGGATGTAAACACCCACGCTCAGGAAGCCATATCACCTAGGCGCAGTTAGAAGATTGTCCTCCTTGGCGGGGATACCAACGCCCAGAGCATCTCTACAAAATCAATTGGATAAATTACCCCGCCCAGGAAGCCATATCACCTAGGCGCAGTTAGAAGATTGTCCTCCTTGGCGGGGATACCAACGCCCAGAGCATCTCTACAAAATCAATTGGATAAATTATCCCGCCCAGGAAGCCAAATCTCCTAGGCGTGCTTCAAGAAAAAGCCTCCTAGGCGGGGGTACCCACGCCAAGAGCTCTTCTCCAAACGACATGCCATTTTTCAGAAATTAAAAAAGGAATAAAATCCTTAAAAAAATTGAAAATAGGCTAGAAATGATGATAAAAATAGGTAAAAATACCTATTAAATCAAGAAAAAATAAAGAAATAATTTATAAAATTATTTTTGAGGCATGAGGCCCAATACTTTATTTTTGGTAAAAATTATCGAAAATAAAATGTATAAAACCTGAAGGTTCAAAAAAAAATAAAAATCGGAAGGTTCAAAAAAAAAAAAATACCAACGCCACCCAGGCCAACACTCCTGGGCGTGGAGTAGGAAGAAGGATGCTACGCGGGTGTACCCCCGCCAAACCTCTATCATGAGGTTGAATGGCCAAAGTGCAATTAGGTACCTGAAGTTTTGTCAATATGACAAAAGGTCCCTAAGATTTTAAAGTCTACAAAATTCTTCCTTGAAGTTTGAAAATTGACAAATTCCCTTTATAATTACGAAAAATACCCGTGGGTACATAAAAATTCCTAAATTATTAGGAATAATTAAGGAAAATACCTGTTGGTACATAAAAATTCCTAAATTATTAGGAAAAATTAAGAAAAATACCTGTTGGTACATAAAAATTTCTAAATTATTAGGAATAATTACGAAAAATACCTGTGGGTACCTAAAAATTCCTAAATTATTAGGAATAATTAAGGAAAATACCTGTGGGTATAAAAAATTTCATAAAATTATTAGGAAAAATTACGAAAAATACATTTTGCTACATAAAAATTTCTAAATTATTAGGAATAATTACGAAAAATACCTGTGGGTTCCTAAAAATTCCTAAATTATTAGGAATAATTAAGGAAAATACCTGTGGGTACCTAAAAATTCCTAAATTATTAGGAATAATTAAGGAAAATAGCTGTTGGTACATAAAAATTCCTAAATTATTAGGAAAAATTACGAAAAATACCTGTGAGTACATAAAAAATCCTAAAATATTAGGAAAAGTACAGAAAAATACGAGGAAAATTATAGAAATATTTTCTTGACAAATTGAGCAATCATTTATGCTAATAATGCATAAAAGCTATATAAAAGTGCCGAAATTGCTAAAAGCAAGCACAAGTTAAAGCCTCGAATAAGGCAAATCGTCGTAAATGTGTAGGTCGCTCCACACTTTACAATCAAGACGATACTCGTGAAACACTAGTGGAAACCAAAATTCCCATATAAGGGTAGGAAAATTAAGAAGTCCCAGGTAAGGGATAAAAACGACCCCGAGTCTCGATTAAGGCAAATATAACTTCTACGAAAACCTGATCAGTTTTCCTAGAAGTTGGGGGGCAAATGATATGGGCTAAAAATAAGCCCTAAAGGCACATTTAATGTTGCATTAATTAGGTCCGGTATGGTCCAAACGTGGGACCCACCAACAGGGTCCAAAACCCTATTTAAATATTAATTTCGTAATTAATATTGAGGGATAATTAACAGTTGAGAAGTACAAGTCAAATAAGGATATTATCTCTCCAAAGAGTAGCCTCCAAGGCATCCAATTCAACTTGGAAACTGATTCCTACAAGGAAGGAGTCTAGAACCTTCCTCAAGGAGGTGACTTGCCCACCAAGTCTCCGAATCCTACCATAATTCTTAGGCTTCTCAGCCTATATAAAGGGCCAGACCCCTCATCTCAGAACTACGTTTTTGGCTTGATCTTTGATATTCATCGAAGTACGTAGGCATCTTGTGAAGGCAGATTTAGCCACGAACACAAGAACAGCCATTAAAGCTCGAAGCTCCCACAAACCCTAGTAGTTGTTACGCAATAAATATACCCTGCTTTTTATTCCACAACAGACCTCTACACTGTGTTCGAGTGTAAACAGGCTGAAGACCAAGAGAAGTACCAAAAAATGGTACAAGAAGAAAGAGTGATGAAGTTTCTTGCTGGGCTGACAATTGAGTATGATTCAATTAAAAGTCAACTCATTGCTTAGATTTCCTTTCCTAAAGTTGAAGAAACACATGACCGTGTGCAGCTCGAAGAGAGTCGGAAAGAAAGCATGGCTTCAATTGATATTGTACTTGATCGATCTGTACTTTTTACGGGAAGTGTTCAGAATCAAGGCAAACTAGAACAGATGATTGATGCTTCGAATGTTGAAAAAGATGTTATTGTATAAGTTTTACCATTCTCGTGAGGAGTGTTTTATCTTACATCCTCACTTACGAGGTCGTGGCCGAGGAGGACGAAGCCGAGGCAATTCATCGGGTAGAAGCTCGGGAAGAGGCACTCACTATAGTGCTCATCACACTGCGCCAGAAGAGCATGTTGACTCTGCTATCTCAACGGGGGCAATGAGTGTGACTGAACTCAATGCTCTTCGTCAGCTATTGTCTCGAATGGAGACAAATTCACCATGACCTTCATCGGTCAATTCTTCCTATGTAGAATCAGGTGACAAACAAAATTCCTAGCAGGGGTAAAAGGGGTCAAAAAGCTCTTAATAAGGTGGCTATATACTATAGAGCTAACAACAAAACCTTCTGCATTTTTGACATTGCCTAAAATATACCGTGTGGCCGAAAGTTCGGGTCCCGGTATCCCAATATTCTCAATTACATATTCCCAAGATAGGTCAATCCCAAGATGGGCAATCTCAAGATGGATCTTTAACTCCAAGATGGATTAGTTCTAAGATGGGTCAATCCTAAGATGGGTCTTCAATTCCTAGAGATGGGTCAAGTTGAATACCTAGGTTACGCTCAAGAGCTCCTAATGTTCCACTCTTCAATCCCAATATAGATATTTCCTCCCAAGATGGGATTTTGAGTGAGGGAGCGTGTTAAATATCAGTTAGGAGATGACATAAGCAAGATGATGTCGCTACGATGACATCATAATTACTGTAGCAAGAGTAGCCATCAAGTAACTAAAGTAGTATGTAGCACGCTTTCAGGAGAAGCTAAGTTTATATATATAAAGAGATTTAGCCATCTTTATTGTAATAACACAAAATATAAGAAAATGCAGCAGAAGTAGTAGTATAAGAAATATATACACACAGTTCACTGCACCTGACTTGTGTTCATTATCTCTCTGTCTTATTTCTATATTCTACCTATATCCGTATAAATCGTGACAACTTTTTACTTGCATTAATTTTTTTATTAAAAACTATTTATATAATAAAAATATATAAGCCCCTGGACTAATAAACTAATTACTTCAACCCTGGCTTTAAAACACTAACTAATGTGCAGTCCTAATGTAAAATACAAGTATTAATGTAAAACACAATGTTTTGCTTAATTAATATGTTCGATTACAAATTTATTCTTAGGAATTTAAAGATTCTTAAAATTTAAAATTTATGTTATAAATTAATCATCTTATATATAATCAAGTAAGTTTGGCAGAATTCCTGCAATTTAGTTCTATCTAGGAAATGAGACCGGGATTAATTTTCGAACATGTTAATATATTTTATGACTTAATCATCTTGTACGTAATCAAGTAAGTTCGGATGCAGATCCGTGCAATCTAGTTTTATCTAGGGAATGAGACCGAGATGAACTTTTCGACATGGTAATTTATGTTATGACTTAATCATCTTGTAATATTTTACGTATATTGTTAATAATGTAATTTACTTGCATTAATTATTTTATTAGAAACTATTTATCTAATAAAAATACATAAGCCCCTGGACTAATAAACTAATTACTTCAACTCTAGCTTTCAAACACTAACTAATTTTAAATCAAGTTAAAGAAATTTCATTACTGAATTCGAGTTCAGAATTTATTTTTTTTTAATATTTGACCGAAATGTAAATGAATAGTTCACTTGAGGTAAAGGAACTTTATTTTGGATAAAGGATAATTTACGCTGAAGGATATTTTACGAAGAAACTCACGGCAAATAAATGATTGTTATTGTGGGTAAAGTCCACTTCACTTGAGCGATCCTATAAGTGGAAACTCATTGCACTCCTTTTAATTAAAATATTAGTCAATTCAAGTTATATTCATTATGTCAATTAAGAATGAAATAATAATAACACCACTAAATAGTGGTGGTGGTGCTGAGGGTACTAAATTAGCATGGAATCATAATTGTGGCTAATGATAAGAATAAATTCATAACAATGGGAATAAATATATAAATTTTCCCTTTTGAGTCAACGTGCGATGTCAATGAATTTGCAGTACAAGTAGTTTTTGGGCAACAAAGTAATATAAAAATTTCATTCAATATACTGCACACTAAGACTCTCTCTCTCTTGTGCTCAATTGAATTATAGAATTACTGAGAAAGAATTGCTAGGGATTATGTATGTATTTTAGAAATTATATAAATTCCTCATTTATATTACATAAAATAATGATGGGTCATGAAAATTGAAAAATTGCCCATAATACCCATTTTAAACAGCATCAGGACCCAAAATACCCCCCATAAAAAACAACGACCTTTTTACCCACCCCATGCGTCAGTGTGTAAGGCGTATATCATTTGGTGAAATAAAAGCACACGCAATCTTTCTATTAATCAAATTCATCATACAAACACAAATGACATCTTTCCTTTTCTGCTCCTACAGTTACAAGTTACAACTAATACGATTATATAGGAACTGCTAAATCTATTTACTGATTTGTATTCCTTGTTATTACCAATTTGAACTAATTAACCTGTGAGTATTTTTGTCAATATATAACATCTGACAACAGATTAGCAGCAACAATCAACCCATCCCGAGTGAAAAAACTTTTTCCCCATCGTACGGCCTCACCCCCCATCATACATCGATCCTCCATCACCACTCGCTCCCTCTCCATCTCCGTCACGATCTTCCAACCATCAATGGCGTATCCTTGGGATAATACCATGGCAATGGCGTTTCCAGTGGATAATACCATTGCTACGGCTTATCCGAATAATACGTCCGTAGGCGTAACATCTACAAGGATGAACCCAGCACCCATTTGAATCGAAGGCATATCTGCACAATACTATTCACTCACAAGCGTATCAAATGGATACTTCAACACTAAAAACGTAAGTAGTGGATACTTTATGGTTAGGCGTATCCATCTCTATCTCCCATTTGAACTCTAATGTACGACTTGTATTCTGGTTCTATCCGGAGTTTCGACATATCTAACGATATGATGCTTCTGTGTGGGCATATGAGGATGATTCTACTTACCATAAGGCGTTTAAGCTAGACTTGGGAGTGAAAACAATATGATACAGCTGTGTTTGTGAGAGTACTGACGTGAGGCGTATCATGTGGGCAATTAGGGCACCCATTCCCGCCCGTGAGTATTTTAGACTTTTTTTTTTTTTTTTTTTTTTTTTTTTTTTTTTGACAAGGGGAACTCCCCACTATCTGAAGGTTAACCTCACAGATAGTGTGGCACCAAACCCCTTGGAGTGCCTTACTCCAACCCAGGCAACTCAGGGTAAATTGGGACAAGCTTTCGATCCCCGAGGGAATCGAACCCGGGTAACTCCACACAGCAAAGCTATGCCAAACCACTCGGGCAAACTTGCGGAGTTGTATTTTAGACTTTTGCAGTCAAATAATGAGTAAAATGGTCTTTCACCCATGAAAATTCTCATGCTCCTTATTTATGTACCTTGTCCTTGCTCCTTGCCCATTTTCGTTTTTACTCATGGACGCAAGGAGTAGGGGAATGTTGATAAAAAAAAATGATGGATCCTATGATCAAAGCCAAAATTTATGTTAAATGCACCCATGTGTAAATAATATTTAATATTACATTATTAATGGGCAAATTCCTAATAGAAATTACGAGCTATGTTACTCAGACTTCGTTAGAAATGTCCAACATGTATACATGTCCAAATATCGAATTCGATAATATCTTGAAAGACCTAAAATAAGTGTCCAAATCCGAATATCCATGTACGAGTTTCGAGTGTCCGACACGGGTTATTGACTAGTACTATTGAATTTGTTAAGAACTAAATAAATTATATTTACTATTATTTATCTAGACCGCGATCCAAAAGAGGAACGAGACAACCAATTTCAAAAATTAATTTAATTTTTTTAAAAAAAATCATAATTATTTTCTTTTATATTTATTATATTTGCAAAAAATCAATTACGAACAACTTGTTTGTAGTTTGTACATATTATTCCAATTATTAGACAATCTAATAAAAGGTACACATTCCAATTTTAGAAATTTCTTTTTAAATCTCAATTGAAAAGTTTCGAATTTACATATAAATCTTTTTCGATATTTAGTAAGAGCATCTCCAATGGCAACATGTATAATGGTTGGCTAAAAAATTTTAAATTAGGAAATAATAAAATTTTTACATAAGGGTGGCAAGTAAAACTCCAATGAACATAGCTATAATGAAATTGTGTATATTTTTGCTAAGGGTTTATGTTGGTTCAACAAATATGGCCAACCAAGTAGGATTGTCTATAATTTTTGCTAAGGGTAATTATGCATTGGAGTGTATTTTTTTTACATATTCTCTATTTCATGCCACATAATATGCCAACTAGGATAATATTGCTAAGGGTTTTTCCCAATGGAGATGCTCTAAAGGGTCCTGTTCCCCTGAGAATAAAAATTTCAATTTGCTACCTTATGTTACTTGTGAATTTTAAACAAGGAAAGACAAGAGGTAAAAGGAGAGAACATTAATTAGCCTCCAATCTTTAGGGTTAGGTTAAGTAATACTACGTATCCCGAAAGTGTTCTCTAATATTGATATTTTGAAAGATTTTAATTGTTGAAATTTATGTGAATGCATGATTCATCAATATTATTTGAATTAGTACCAATAACATTCTAACACGTGGCATTTGAGAATAAATTCGGAAACGAATTTGGAGACTAGCATTTTTTAGGTTAGGTTTTATAAAAATTCAAGAGTTTCAGTAGACAAACCATTTCTTTAGAATCGAACATCCAATCTCCACTGTTACCCCCCTTACATGTATATTTGACTTCTAAGTAATAGTAATTTGTGGAGAAACTTACCTGAAAATTGGGGGAAATATGTTTGTCGAGAAGAGAGGAAGAAGGGGAAAATGGGTTTTAAAATTTTTTATCCTATTTGCGATTATTTTTTACGGACCTCATTAAGAATATTTTGGTAATTTTGTAGTTCCACAGAAAATTATAGAGGATAGGTAACTTATCCGTGAAAAATTATAGCGAATAGTCAAAACTTTTTTTTTTAATCCTAGTCATTAGAACCTCGATCCAACGATTGGGAAGAAAGATTGTTATGTAACTAGTCCGAGACAATTTGTCAGGGACCATGACGCTTTAGTAAATAAGTCAAATTTTAATTTCAAGATAACAATTAAAATGTAGGTATGTGATCATTTCGTAAAAATTAGCAAAAAAATATTTTGAATCCTTTTTTTAAAATCTCAGATTCTCTTCTCTTTTTAAGAGAATTCTCTCCGAAACCTTACCATATAGAGTGCATATATATACATGTCACCAACACAATGAAGCAAGCTTCAAATATTATAAATGCAACACCACCAAAATGAAGCAAGCTTTCACAAATTAATCAATTTCAAACGGACTCGTCTAGTTATTTACTTACCATTGTATTGTAATCCTTGCTCACTAGAAAGATCTTTTGCTAACAAAAAACTTTTAAAAAACCCACGAGTTATACACCCTTGACTATTGTATCTCCTTTAGCTAGATGTAAGCAATTAACATCTGACTTGCACTGTCAAACCTCAAAAATAAAAATATAAAAAAAATAAAAAAAATAAAAAAACCAAACCAAACCAATCCTATATCTCAAAATCCCGAATTTGAAAACATGTAACACTATGACAGATTCAAACTATGCAAAGTGCGAACAGATTAATTCAATTGTGATTCTCTATATCTCAGGAGGTGGGGCAGCAGTCCTCAAAAGCGGTTGAAGAGCCTTTACAACAATGCTCATATTTGGCCTAAACTCGGATTCATACTGGACACATAGAGCTGCTACAGCTGCCAGCTGCAAAACAGAGAAGCTTAACACCTCTTAGAGATTTCAACATGGTGCAAATGTGTGAGACGTGTATGTCATAAAATGCATGAAAATACCTTTGCAACTGCTTTAGGAGGATACTCCCCCTTGAGCTTTGGATCCACGCATTGTTTAACTTTGTCTTCGCTTAATCTTGGGGTTGCCTATTAAGCAATGCAACAATCTATCAGCCTAAAGGTCCTAGTAAAACTGATATAACAGTAGAAGCACATTACTAGCAGTAGCAGGAGTAATGAAAGTACATTACAAGACTAAATATGTTTTTACAAAACAATTTATAACTTTCTTAATTCTCCCCCCCCCCCCCCCCCCCTCCTTCTTACCTCCCACCCTCCAGGTCTGCACACCTTAACCAATAGATCTATTATAGTTTTTTTAATAAAATAAGATATATATGGCCTATACACTCCAGAAGATAAAATAAAGGCTGACCCAAGTGACAAGACTTTGCTGTCCTCGAGGCATGGTATGATCAACGGGTTTTCTTCCAGTCAAAAGCTCCAAGAGAACAACTCCAAAGCTGTAGACATCACTTTTCTGTGTTAACTGTCCAGTCATGGCATATCTGTAGAGATTTGATTAAGAAAAATCTTTAGTACTGACAATCAATACATGCAGCCTGTTTCACAATAATTTATACAAGGCTGCACTCACTGTATTGCTATCATATTATTATGAGAGGTAAGAGGTTAGTTTTTGCTGCAAATCTTTAAGGGATTCAATCTTCAAAAATCAAATTATTCACAAACTAAAGAGCACATATTTTCTTCCTTTTATATTGCATGGCACCTGCTACTGTCCACGATGATTTAGTACAAGGGTATCGCATAAGAATGAAGTATTTGATAAACTAAATAGTATTGATAACATACAATCATATGTATAATTTTAATGGAGCAGACAAGCATTCTAGAAATCATAAATGACCTGTGACATTAATAATGAAGTATATGATAAACTAAATAGTATTGATAACATACAATCATATGTATAATTTTAATGGAGCAGACAAGCATTCTAGAAATCATAAATGACCTGTGGCATTAATAAGTCTTGAAGATAATAAGAGCATGTAATAATTTTTATACTAAAAAAGGAAAGTAATGAAAAATTACTCGGGTGCATGATAACCAAAAGTTCCTAACACTCGCGTAGAATGAAGGCGGGCAGCATTATCAGGCGCTTGATTAGAAAGGTTAAAATCTGCAATCTTGGCTTTGAAGTCCTCGAATAAAAGCACATTACTAGATCTGACATCTCTGTGTATTATAGAAGGTTGAACTTTCTCATGCAAATACTCGAGTCCCCTTGCTGCATCGACAGCAATTCTTACCCGCTGCATCCAGTCAAGAACAGGACCAGGTTGTGCCCCTTGCACTCCCTTCCTACCTATTGATGCAGATACAATTTGGAACGTTTCTTATGCTAGCAAAAGGAAAACCCAATTGAACTCCCTCCGGTTTCTACTAACAAAGAAAAACATCTTAATAGTTCTTACCGTGCAAAATGTCATGTAAAGACCCCATCGTAGCAAACTCATATGCCAATACACGGATACTGCCTTCAACGCAATAACCCAGCAATTCAACAAAGTTATCATGTTTTAGAGATGAAACCATGGCCACCTGACAACAAAAAGCAAACATGTATTTGGATAAAGAAGAAACAAGAGATGCAAGATCAAGGTGCTTATAATATATGTATGTAGTAACATATTATGATTAACATTATAAACACACCTGACTCAGAAACTCAGTACTCGACTCAGCCTCAGTTGCAACATCAAGCTTTTTAACAGCCACATCTTTTCCAATACTTAAATTGGCAAAATATACTCTTCCAGAGGATCCTTCCCCTATCAATGCCTCAGAACCAAAATTGGCAGTTTTCTCAATCAACTCATCAAAGGAAAGTGCAGGTACTTCAATGATTGGCACCGGCTTCTCGACTTCTACTTTGATGGGAGCAGATACTATTGAACCTTTATGGTGCCCTAATATGTAGATAGATGAAAAGAACTTAGAAGAATTTGGACGAATGGCATTAACTATGCTAAACAGTAGCAGCACAACTTCCAAATATTAAATATCTTTTAAACTAAAAGAAGCAGTGCAGTCATCTTTACTTTCAGTAAAATGGAAAGGGATCTTAACAATAATTTTAACTTCGATCCTTCTCTAACAGTAAACTTTGGTGAAAACTGTATTTCCAAGACTTAGATGATGTGATCAAGGTTTTAATACACAAATGGAACATAGCTACACCATGCATATGCTTGTTGTATTAGTAACGGTGTATAAGCCACGAAGAATCATGAATTAACACATTGGTATATTCATATAAAATATCGTTATTCGTGAGTCGTGACTCTGCTCATTCCTCAAAAAGTAAAAAGATAAAAGTATAAAGAATTCCACTATTGTGTCAGTTTCTGATTTCTCATCCTGGCAATAATGACTTTGCCACCATATATTACAATACTAAGAAATGTCAAGGTGTGGGTGATATAATCCAAGTGTTGGATAGGTTGCAGCATGCTTGAAGAAAATTCATAAAGTTATAATTAAAGTTACATTCTATAATAATGATAAATTGACGAAAAACAGAATCAAGAAAAACTAGAAGCTACCATGCACCAACCAAATACAGAATAGAAAAATAAAAAGTTGACACTCCATAATTCAGTAACTAGATATGCTTGCGTATTCATTAGTGACAATGATTTGTCTTAATCATCAGAAAGCTTGTAAGCGACTCAAATGACGGACATGCAGTATGATAACTTATTTGTTCTATTATCCTTTGAGCCTAGGAACTTTAATTTACATAGAGTGTTTCGTCTCCAATTATGGCTTAACCCATTTGCCAACATGCTGCTGTTTCAGTTCAGTAGAAACCTTAGATGATGATTAATTACCTAGCCTCTTGTCAGATTAAATAGATTAGACTACTTCAGGCCTTACTATGGTGTTACCCTAATGTACTATTAAACACTCCACTTTAATTTTCCTTCGCTGACTTGATGTATCGTTGTCAAAATTTTGTTGTTTGCTTTCAAAAAAAATCATCCATTCATCTCCTGATCCAAGTGATGATGCATAACTCAGCTCAGTCAAGTCAGAACTATCTGCGAGAAGAATTTGTCAGGAATTGGTGATTCCTGGCAATGTTTTACAACTGTTTTTGGTGTTTTATATATTTATAAGAGATAGAACAGCTTGATTAAGCTGAGATAGAGAGAGATTAGACAGAAATAGAGATAGAATCAGAGTTAAGAACACAGAAATGCAGAGTTTCTGTGGAGAAGAAGCAGATCAGAAATAGAGAGATAGAAAAAGAGAGAGATTGGTGGAATAATATTCCATTTTCTGTATATTTAGTCATATCTGATTAGTACCTCATGCCACTGCATAAATAGGTACCAAAAGCACAGAATAAAAACACAGCTCACACACCCTAATAATACACCTAAACTTTCCAGCACACCACACAACAATCAGCACACACAACAATCATCACACACACACAACCAGCACACCACACAACTCACACTACACCTACTACTGTATTACTTCACTGCCTGACATCCCTTCCCCCTTAAAAACCCACCATGTCCTCATGGTTTAAGGAATTCAGGAAATGAACACTTCAACAAATCTTCATCCTCCCATGTTGCTTCATCCACACTGCAACCATGCCACTGCACTAATATCTGATAGACCACTTTCTGGTTTCTGAGAATTCTTCTAGAGTCCAGCTGTCTCAGAGGCGTCAACTCAAAAGTTCCCTGCCCATTTACTTGAGGCAACTGCTTCTGAACCTTGTGCTGACCTATTGCTTTCTTCAACTGTGAGACATGAAACACAGGATGCACCCTAGATGTACTTGGTAGAGCAAGTCTGTAGGCCACTGGTCCAATCTTCTCAAGTATCTCATAAGGACCAAAATATTTTGCTGACAGCTTCAGATTCTTTCTTATAGCTACAGTGACTTGTCTGTAGGGTTGTAGTTTCAAATAGACCCACTCTCCTGGTTGAAACACTCTTTCAGTCCTCTTAGCATCAGCATAAGCCTTCATTTTAGCTTGAGCCGTCTCCAACAGTTCCCTAAGTCTGGCCCGCTGCTGTTGTTTCCCTTCCATCCAACTCTCCAAGGTATGCAAGTTAGTATGAGGTCTGTCTTGCCAAGCTAAATGCCTTGGTTTGCTGCCATACACTACTTGGTAAGGTGTAGTGTTCAAAGCAGTGTGGAAGGTGGTATTATACCACCATTCTGCAGCTGCTAACCAGGAGGCCCAGTTTTTTGGCACATCACTGGTCATGCTCCTTAAGTACTGCTCTAAGCATTGGTTCACCCTCTCTGTACTCCCATCAGATTGTGGGTGATAGGCTGTAGTTAAATTCAACCTGGTTCCAGAAAGCTTGAAGAGATGTTGCCAAAATTCACTGAGGAACAAGCTGTCTCTATCACTCACAATAGTTTCTGGCAGCCCATGAAGTTTGTAGATTTGCTCAAAGAACTCAATGGCAAGGCTTTTAGCAGTAATAGGATGTGGTAGAGCTATAAAGTGACTATATCTGCTAAATCTATCCACCACTACCCATATCACCTCATTCCCTCTTGACTTGGGCAAACCAGTGATAAAATCCATAGCAATATCCCTCCAAGGCTCATGTGGAACTCTTAGTGGTTGCAATAGCCCTGGATTCTTAACATGTTCTCCTTTTATTTTTGGCAAACTTCACATTCCCTTACCCATAAAGCAATCATCTGCCTCACCCTTGGCCAGAAAAAATACTCCAAAACCCTTTTATTAGTTGCTCTTCCCCCAGAATGCCCTCCAATGCCATTACAATGTAACTCTTCAAAAATCTGCCTTCTTAATCCCCCATTGCTACCAACAACCCACTTACCTCTGTACCTCAACAAACCCTCACTTAAGTAATATTCTTTAGGGCCAGTAATATCCACTGCAGCCTCCACCATTAACTGCTGCATCTCCAAATCCCCACAATAACTTTCCATAATCTGCTCCTTCCATAGGGGCACCACCTCAGTAAGTTGTGAGCTGCTACCCACCAATTCAGTTGTTGACTGTGGAGAGATGATAATATCTTTGCCTTGCCAATTGAATTGCAGTGTTTGAGCCTGGTAGTTGCATTTGACATCCCCTAATTGTGAGAGCCATCCCACCCCTAAAATGATGGCCCAGCCCTTCAAGTCAACTACATGAGCTGTGAGATTAAACTCCATTCCATCCCACTTCCAATTAAAATCTTTGCAGATTGCTTTGCTAATTAGCTGGTCACCATTTGGTAAATCAATAGTGATTGGTTCACTATTCTGTACCTGTAGATTCAGGTCCTTGCAAACCGTTGAGGACATCAAGTTTAAAGTACTTCCTCCATCAATCAGCATTTTCAGGATTTTCTCACCCTTGCAAACTTGAAGCTGCAGAGGTCCTTGCAAAGTTCTTTCAGCTGCCACCTGGTTTATTCCTAAGGCAGCTAACAAAAGTTCTTGTCCCTTCCAGTCATCCTTATTCTCCCCTGGTTCTTCATCAAACACAGGCTGATCATCCACCTCCTCACATTGCTCTACATCTGCCACCATTAAGAAAATTTGAGGTGTCTTACACTCATGTCCCTTAGTGAATTTCTCATCACAATAGTAGCAAAGCCCCTTCTGCCTCCTTTGCTCCCTCTGACTATAAGTGAGAGGCCTGGGTTTTACTGTAACAGAATCTCCCTGTTTAGCACCTGCAGTAGTGAGGTATGAGGTCTTGCTGTCGATAGCTTTAGATGCAGGTTCTGTACTGAACTTACTTCCAAACTGACTTCCCAACTTATTACCACTGCTTGCATTCCAGGTTTTCCTGGGCTGATTTGACAGTGATTGCTCATAGAATCTAGCCAACTTCAAGGCCTGCTCTAATGTAGAAGGTTCTAAGAGCCTAATCATGCTTCTAATTTCGGTGCTTAACCCTCCAATGAAGTTCTCTAAGAAATATTCTTCAGTTAGGCCTGGAATCTTTGTCAACAGTTGGCCTCTACACTTTTCAAACTCATCAAAGTAGCTTTCCACTGTTGTCACTTGCTGCAATTTCTTGAACTTATCAAAGACTAACTCTGTTTCCACTTCCCCAAACCTGGCCAAAAAAGCTTGGGTGAACTGTTGCCAAGTTACTCCTTCTCTTCCCACCATAAAGGATTTATACCATGATCTTGGCACTCCGGTCATATGCATGGCAGCAATAGCTGCTCTCCTTGACTGATTCACATCAAAGATGGCAAAGTACTCCTCACAGTCCCTCAGCCATTCAACAGCATCTCCTCCTCCTTTTAGAGAAGGAAAAGTCAATTTGAGATGCTTCAAACTGCTAGCATCTGTCCAGTCCTCTCTAGTTCTATAATTCTTAGGCTCTTCAGTTCTCCTTTCCTTACCTGGCTCCCTCTGTCTTTGCCTCAATCTTTCAGCATGAGCTGGGTCTGTGAAAACTCCTTTCTGTTTAGGATTGACTTGCTCCTCAACCAGTTCCTCCTCACTGTTTTCTGAGATCTCATCCTCCTCCACATTTTGAGACTTTATCAATCCCTTCATCCCACTAAGTAATTCCCCAAGCTGCTCTTGCAATGTTCTAAACTTTTCATCAGATCCTTCCATGAATTCCTGGAATTCTTGCTGCATCATTCTTAATGAACCTGATTGTGAGCTTTCATCTTGCTTAGCACTCCTAGTATTGTAAGTCATGGTCGATTACTGAAGTTCCTGCACCCCACGACTCGTTTCAACTGGCACAACACAATCGAAGCAGTGGATGATCGATTTTGTGAGCTCTGATACCAATTTGTCAGGAATTGGTGATTCCTGGCAATGTTTTACAACTGTTTTTGGTGTTTTATATATTTATAAGAGATAGAACAGCTTGATTAAGCTGAGATAGAGAGAGATTAGACAGAAATAGAGATAGAATCAGAGTTAAGAACACAGAAATGCAGAGTTTCTGTGGAGAAGAAGCAGATCAGAAATAGAGAGATAGAAAAAGAGAGAGATTGGTGGAATAATATTCCATTTTCTGTATATTTAGTCATATCTGATTAGTACCTCATGCCACTGCATAAATAGGTACCAAAAGCACAGAATAAAAACACAGCTCACACACCCTAATAATACACCTAAACTTTCCAGCACACCACACACACAACCAGCACACCACACAACAATCAGCACACACAACAATCATCACACACACACAACCAGCACACCACACAACTCACACTACACCTACTACTGTATTACTTCACTGCCTGACAGAATTGCTCTCCTCTTAACACTAACAGCTGATGAAGATATCCGGTTAGGATGGACCTGGCCATCTCATAACAAACAAGTACAACACAAAAGATTGCGGAAATCTAGATTGTTTTGCTCAAAAAAATTCCTAAAATGTTTCCTTAAATCATATAAGATCATGACAGCTGTTGTCAGTTGGAAAGTCCTAGAATCTCTGTATCACGTTCATAAGCATCATCTTAGTGAATAATATAAGTGAAACGCTTGGATTTTCTTCAATCATTTTTTTCTTTCTCTAGTCCCGTAACTTTGCAGATACCCTCATTAAATGTCAAAGCAGAATCCTCCTCACCGCTTACATGCCTTTATTTAATGTTCTTAACTGTATGGCTAAAGAAAATAACAATATAGACAACTCTGGAAGCTGATTAAATAGTTTAACAAGTCAAGTTTGTAATTTGGGATAATAATCTACAGTTTTCTATTACCATTTAGAGTTTGACTTAATTCAGGAAAGTAGTTTAGGGTTTATAAAAAGGTCTTTCGGCTTGTATTTTGATCAGAGTTCTAATATATTGATAATTTCTTGTGTTGATTTCGAAGTTCTCTTGCGAGAGTTCTTTGAAAACCCCAGATACCCTAATTATTCCCCTGCCTTTTCTACCACTTACAAAGGTGCAGCCCATCTATTGTGGAGCATGCCTCCATGGGTTTTGAGTGCCCAGCTGAAGAAATTTATCTAGGAAAGCAAAGTTCAGATCTACAGCATTCAGTAGTTATCTAACAAGCAATATAAGATATATAAACTATTTGGGACTCCAAATTCCAATGGGTAACATTGTCCTCTACAAATTCTGCACAGCTACAGCTCCTATCCCAGATTTCTACCAACTACAAAAGATCTCAAGTTTGCTTATTATATTATAGATAGATTAGTATAGATAGTATAAACATGCAACTATGGGGTAACTGGAGTACCAAAAAGATCATAAAATGTACTACATCCATCCAAATTCATTTGGAAAACTTTGTTTTTTAGTTAGACCATGTTCCACTTGTCATGTTTATCATTACAAAACATAGAAGGCCCCTCCACTAAATAAAAAGTAGTAATTCACATTGTTTTGTTACCTTCAAGTCTTCAACTACAAAATTACAAGAATTTAGAAGTGTTCAAGCAAAATTTTGCAAGTTCAATTATCATTGTGCATAAGAAACTATCGCAAATAACATATGACCGAGTATAATTGTACAAAACAAATACAGGATCATGCTCAGACTTACATAACAAGAAATTGACACATTTAAGTAACCAAACACAATTAATCCATAACAAAGTTACTTACGAAGAGATGCACTATGCACGACTGCATCTCAAATTTGAAAATGATGCATCTTCAATCATCTATAAGACTATAACACTTAGTAAATATACAACAAAGAAGCTTGCCTATCCTACAGTTCTTTTTTAGGGAGACTTCAACCCCCCCCCCCCCTCTCTCCCAATATTGCATTTTAATGTATTCTTCATAATAACAAGAGTTAACTGAACTGGCTCCTGATTAGATACTATGCCTACAACTTAAGCACCTCAAGTCACTAACAATTGCATAATGCCCAAGTCAACTAGAATAAACTTTTTGAAATGCAAATTTTTTTCACTAAACTTCTCTTGAACACTTAAAGAATAATATGGCCCACTAGAACTTTTACGCTTATTATATTCACATTATCCCAAAATATTTGTCAATATTTTGCAGTATCTCATGTAAAACATACTTATCAAAGTTCCAAGTAACTTTGTTATTAAATTATTCTTAAAAGAATCTTCAAATAAACATTAAACAGACATGATAGTTTGAGATCAATTTCCATATCGCCCATACATACCTTCTGCAGGACTCCTTCCCCGTTTGAAAAAACCTCCCTCGTGTGAAGGATAGGACTCCTCTTCTGCAAGGTGAGAACAGCACAACCACCTACGCATCCTTTTATCTTCCTTATCTAAAGATTGTCGTCAAAGCTCCTTTTCTCTAGACGTTTGTGTACTTGGACAGAAGTGCATAAGCCTGCATAGATTTTGAGAGCAATTTATATTTTGGTTACACCTTACTAAATGACACAATATATATATATATATGTGCACTCATGCAATCATTAGTGGAAAAAATTCACACATTACACTTGAACAAAACTAAGTGTTGTACAACAAGTATAAGGCAGATGTCACATACGACACGTCATTTCATTTCAAATTTTGATTTAAGTTCATATTTCTTGTTGATTGAAGTCTATAGTGTCACATGTATTTATTTCAGTTTACTATGACTTGTGCTGAAAATCAATGCACCATTTTCTTGCATATATCTGATCAGTGTATTTCTGAAAGTTTACACAGAAATTTCATTTAAGTAAAACTACCCTGCAACAAAAGAGCAATATATGTTTTTACATACTGTCTGCTTTGAAGGTTTGTTAAAAAATCGGAATAGTGTCTGCCATTTGCAGTTATATATAGACTTTTTAGGTTATTAAGTAATGGTTAAGACATTGATTCCAAGAATTTTAACACTGTAATAAATTTTGTGGGACCAGACCACCATGAGAGAACTTATAACTAAATTAAGTTGCTTGCTTTTGCAATAAAAAGAAATTAAGGTCATAGGATCCATGCAGACTGAATGAAAGTATCCAAGAATAGAATGTCAGATTGGTTTTTACCATTATTCTTACTAGGGTTACATCAATTAACTTTCTCTAACAAACGTGGGAGCAATTTATTATTCAATATCTGAATATGATTCCAAAACTTGTATCAACTAGTAATATTACCCGTGCTTCGCACACTTAAATTCATTTCTATCCATTCATTTTCTGAAAGGGACGCACTCATTGATGATGACATTAATGTTTTTCTATAAGAACAATTGCTATAAATCAACACATTCTCATAAACAATTTCATAAATTAGATTGGCGGACATAAATGTATAGAAGATAGTCCATGTGAATTTTCTGAAATATGTTTATCATGTAACTTATATTTCAGATTAATTCAATATGCACATGGCATTAGCAGTGTCATCGAAATGAATGTGAGTAAGTTCATGTGTAACTAAAACTAAAATATAGGTCCATTAGAAATTCAACTATTGAGAAAAGAAAGATTCTAAAGAATGTTCTTAAGCAGTAATTAGAGCCGACTGGAGGTTATCAATTATCATACAACTCAAGTTTGTCAAATGAATAGCTACTATTTCCCAGTTACACACCTCAATAACCTGAACCCAACATATTGATCCAACGGTATAATACTCCCGGGACTACATTTCACCTAAAGAAGCATAACCCTAGTTCCTAACTCTATCAATACCTAAACAAACTAAATTACCAAAATCATCCGACACGGAACTTCAGAACCACCTTCTAAAACTTAAAAATTCCTTATAGGTTCTAATTTAAAGCAGGCATTATTTAATCGATCCTTTATCGAAGTGTGTGTTCCAATTCCAAATTGCACA
This sequence comes from Saposhnikovia divaricata, assembly GCA_036435485.1. Classification (NCBI taxonomy): domain Eukaryota; kingdom Viridiplantae; phylum Streptophyta; class Magnoliopsida; order Apiales; family Apiaceae; genus Saposhnikovia; species Saposhnikovia divaricata. Next base: position 216,616,507 of record CM071599.1, read on the forward strand.
TATAAGCAACAACATATCAGAATGAAAATGACACACACACATATATAAGCAATTAAATATGAGATAGCAACACAAAATTCACAAGTAATTATAAAAGAATTCACAATTAGACTTAAACAAGCAAATAAAACTAAGAGAGAGACCTTACTGATTTCGGATACTAGGGTTTTTGTTTGGGGTTTTTAGGGGAATATATAGATACAGGTTATGTGTAAGTATAGAAAAGGGTTAGAGGGTGGCGTCAACAGGGAATTTTTGATTCTCTCCAGTGAGCGCTGATTTTATCTTTCTTTATACGCGTCAATCGATGTGCTTGCCAAAATTGCAAATTACTATATTTTTTGATAGGTTACGTTTCTTTTATTTTTATTTTATTTTCAAGATTATTTTAATTTTATTAACTACAAAATATATTAGAGATATTATTTTGTGTTTGATAAGTGTTTCTTCATATTCATCCCTATAAGTTTATAGCTCTAAACATTATTTGATTTATTTTTTGTGAGATTTGTAATCTTTGTCGTAATTTAGTTACTTTGCATTTTTATTTTTTTCCTTTGTTATGGACTTGGAATATTGTCAAATTAAACTTTAGTATTTACCTTTTAATGAATGAATAGAATGATTAAATTAAACTTCATTAGTTGTGGAAACATTAATTTTTAATATCTTGGTACTTAAATTAATTTCAAACAAAATGATTTTGTTACTTCTACTAATTACTAAATTTTAATATGGGTTAAAATTATGAGCGAATGTGGCTCAATGTCTAGGGACAGATCCTAATAGCGGCAGAGGACCCCTTAAAGTTTTATTTTTTTCATTTTATATATTAAGTGAATGTGTAAATCTGAAACGATCCCTTTATAATTTTCTTTTATAATAATAAACTTCTAATTAGAGGCAAAAATATAATAAATAGGAATTAAAAAAATAATTGTTGAACTAATTTTTTCCACAACGGACCTAACCGTGAGACTAAGAGCATCTCCAAGAATCTCTTAAATCACTCTTAAATATATTATAAACTAATGGCTCTTAGTGATTTAATGTTGATTCATCTCCAACAATGTTTCTTATTTTAAATCCTTATTTTGTTTTATATTATTAAAAATAAGCTACATCCATAAAAGTACAAAAGGAAATAGATAGAGAGAGAATGTTGTCTTTAAAATTAATAATATAATATTAGTTAAGAGTTGCTAGTAGCTCTTAAAATTGAGGAGAGAGAAGAGAATTTTAGTGAATTTAAGAGCCACTAAGAGTCTCTTGGAGCAAAAAATTCCATCTCTCTCCTCAAATCTCAAGTTAAGAGCTAATTTAAGAGTCTCTTGGAGATGCTCTAAGAACATGAATACTACTATTCCTTGCAATCACTTACAAAATATTATTTTCTCAATTCTAAATTTTTTGTCCTGTTTAATTTTTAATGATCAAATTGATTAAACTTCCAACAATTTTTACATATAAAAATTATATTACTAGTCTATTTTAATATGTATTTTTCAAATTTATAAATTATAAAAAAATGATACGTAAATATTAGTCAGAATTTAGTTAATTTAACCACAAAAAATGGGATCGAGGGAGTAATTGACCCTGTTTGAATATTAGTTAACCCTATTTGACAATTAGCTGTTAGTGATTAACGAACTTAGTTAACTGTTTTGACTAACGAATTTAGTTAGTTATTTTGACTAGCTAATCGAGTTAGCTGTTTTATATAGCAGATTAAATTAGCAATTTTATATGAAATCATTTAGTAATTAGTTGTTTGAGTCAACTATTTGTATATTAAATAGATACTCCCTCTGTCTCAAATTAATCTTCCCCTTTGCAATGTCGGCCCTGTTCATAACATGAGACAAATTACTAATTTACGCATAATCTATAAGACTAAATATAGTCATGAGTGATCTTGTTGGATTCGTATTTATGAGTACTTTAATACAGTGAAGTTTTTATATTTAGTACTAATACAAAATTCAAGATATTAACGATCAAAAATGTGCGTTGGTAAACGTGTTTTTTAAAATGGGAAGAGTTTTTTGAGACGGAGGGAGTATATCACAATACTCAAATTGAAAAAAATTTCTCCAAGCAATTTTTTCAAAATTAATTTTTAAGTTCAAAAAATTATTTCAATCCACTAACTACTAACCAACCACTAATGTTAGAGATTTCATTTGATCAAAATTTTAATTTGACTTAAATCTCTAATTTCGTCTAAAACCTCCAATTTTAACTTACAAACATCCCTCGAAGTAGCCAATAACACAACAAGAAGGATCATAAATTAATTATTAATCAAACAATTAATGAAATTACTAATTCGATATACTTAAATAATTTTCTTTTAACTTTTGATTATAATATTCGAAAATATCTTCAGATACCGAAAATACATAACACATATAAATAATGTCATGTTGTTATCAAACATAAATCAATAGGTTGGTATCCCCATTTTATATATTACTTTAATTTTCTATTCAAAAAATATATCTCATAACTTAATCATGAATTTTATTCTTTCTTTTTTCTTATTTTATCAATTAATTCCACCTAAATGTAATGCCATGTTGTTATCAAACACAATAGGTCGGTATCCCAATTTTATATATTACTTTAATTTTCTATTAAAAAATTTTATTTTATAACTTGATCATGAATTTTAATCTTTTTTTATCAATTAATTTCACCTAAATATAATTTACACAAATCCATCTAAATCCAATAAATCATCAATATTTAGAGCACAAATGTTGAATACGAATATACGATAAAAAAAAAAGTCCAAAAAAGAGCACCAACAAAGTTCGGGTTTGGGCATCAAACCCAAAATTCGGGTCGGGTCACTCTTGGCAATAAAGTTCTTCACTAGGGTTTAACAAATTAATTCATTCATTTTACAATTCCAATTCACTCTAAACCCTCTCTTCCCATGGCATTCTCACTCTCTTCTCATTCCTCCTCTACTCTCCCTTTCAAACCCTCTCATTCCATTCCCTCCTCTCCATTCCACACTCTCTTCACTTTCAACTTCCCTAAACCCTCACCTAAACCCCCAATTCTCCGTTGCTCAATCCTCTCCCGTCCCGAATACATTCCGAATCGCATTTCGGACTCTCGTTACGTTCGTGTTTTCGATACGACTCTTCGAGACGGAGAACAATCACCGGGCGCAACAATGACCATTAAGGAGAAGCTGGATATTGCTAGGCAGTTAGCGAAACTAGGTGTGGATATAATTGAGGCTGGATTTCCTGCTGCCTCGGAAGCTGATCTCGAGGCGGTTAGGATGATTGCCAAGGAAATTGGGAATAATGTAGGGGGAAATGAGGATGAGTATGTTCCGGTTATTTGTGGATTGGCGAGGTGTAATAAGAAGGATATTGATTCGGCTTGGGAAGCGGTTAGGTTTGCAAAGAGACCGAGGATTCATACGTTTATTGCCACGAGTGAGATTCATATGAAGTATAAGTTGAAGAAAAGTAAGGAGGAGGTTGTGGAGAGGGCGAGGAGTATGGTCAAGTATGCGAGGAGTTTGGGGTGTCAGGATGTTGAGTTTAGTCCTGAAGATGCCGGGAGGTATCGATCGTTTTACTACTTTAATCTATGTGTTTGATTTTGTAGGCTTTACGTGTTTGATTTATGTTGTTAATTGTATCATTTCAATTTTGATTGATTTTATGTACAATCTGCTTATTTTATGCAGGATACTTTAGCCACAAAATATTGATTTGTATTATGAAAGAATGCTAGTATGTTTTTTTCTTAAGTGTAATTGTGTGATTCTTAGATATAAATCTGGATTGTTGATCCATTACCATAATTGTAATTAGAATAATAGTTTACGCACATCACAAGTGTTGAGAAGCTAGTTTCATGGGAGTTTTTTCTAGCAAGAACCAATTTAAGACTCTCGTTCTTTACCCTGTGTTTTCTTCTATTGTCGTTTGTGGTTTGGTACCAAGGAGTATTTGACTATTCTTAGAAATAGTATTATGTATGTCAATAAGTATCAATATATATATATATATATATATATATATATTTTTTAAATTTTGATATTAATTTGAATGTTGGAAGATATTAATTATTGGTTAATAATTTTTATGTAACAAAAGCTATAAAGTGATTAAATAGCGGAACACTGAATAACAGATTTACAAGACAAAAGTATCTTCTTGACAACGTTTGTGGATTTGGGTCTTTGCTAGGTCTGAAAGGGAATTTTTGTACCACATTTTAGAGGAAGTTATCAAAGCTGGAGCTACAACTCTTAATATCCCCGACACTGTTGGGTATACCGTGCCTAGTGAGTTTGGACAATTGATTGCTGACATCAAGGCCAACACCCCTGGAATTGAAAATGTCATCATTTCAACACATTGCCAAAATGATCTTGGACTTTCTACTGCAAATACTTTAGCGGTATGCAACTGTGAATTATATACTGGAGTGGGCACCTGGTTACGTTATATTAACATGTCAATTTGTATCGATGTAGGGGGCATGTGCAGGTGCAAGACAAGTAGAAGTGACCATCAATGGCATTGGTGAGAGAGCTGGTAATGCTTCTTTGGAGGAGGTGAGTGTTTGTAGTTCTTGCAATATTAGATATCCTATCTGCATTTTTTCAAGGTACAAGACAGCATGATTACTTGTATAGTTGTATGCCATGTGTCTTTAGCTGTATTCTGTTTGAAGTCGACATAATTTATCGTCTGTCATCTGGAAACCCAGTAAGTTCAGTTTGTTGGTCATCCGATGCAAATGTCGATTTGGAGATTTTTGTGTGGGTGGGGGGTCTTGGAATGCAGAGTACCATGCTGGTTCATTTATCACGAACTTAAAATTATATTATTAAAATTGACTTACTATTCCTTAAATTATTTTTTAAGATGTGTGTAATTTCATCGAGTTGAAACTTCTTAGCAGACTTAGCTTATATATTGAATTATTCATTATAATATCACTGATTTTTATTAACTTATTTGATATTTCTCTTGATTTTAATTAGGAGGCTCTTATATGTGGCATTTGTCACTCCCCTGTTATGTACATTCTGTACCGCTTTGATTGCCTATATTTTATTTTAAAATAAAACATTGGGTCAATATCTTCAAACTTTTGGAGTACTGTCTAAAAATATCAGATGAAAAGAAACAGTAAAGAAGTAAGAAAACAGAATTTGAACCCTTGCACAGGGATTATTGTTGTTTCTTCAAAATATTTACTATACGTTTACAAACACACAAATCAATCACGTGCAATGAATGACATACTGCCAACGAAAACCCAATAATTATATCTTCTCTTTGTACAAGTTTAAATACTCTATTGGTTTCTCATGGAAAAGAAGTTCTAGTTGACAGAAAAGAGAGTTTTGGAAATAACTGCAAGATATTTAAGTCTCAGTTAAATACTTGAGTTACGATGCTGAGCAAGCATTTGGATTTTTTTTTTTTTTAATTTGCATCCTTACTGCATGATGCAAAACAAGTATTTTATGCTTTCACATCTTATGCACATGTTCTGACTGCTGTATTTTGTTAACTATCAATTAATGATGTTTTTAGACATAACAACTTCTGAGTGTCGATAAGAATCTTTACAAAATGCCAAAATACATTTGCAGTGTGATTTTAAATGCCAACATGCATAGATTGATATTTAGAAAGTATAATGTATCATGGACATTTTTTGGCCACTTCCTCCCAGAGGTGGGAGCGTGGGACCTTTGTATTGAGTCATGTGCCTATTATTTAAGCGATTTCTGCTATCTTGAGCCAGCTCTTGGGGCGTGTAAATACAATCACATTTTGCATGCTATGTACGCTGCAGGCAATCACTAAAGTGTTCTTTAATATACATTGCATCAACCTTGTAGTTGTTTCACCTCCTCTTTTAACTAATAACAGTATTTCCCGTGTATGAAATTGACTAGTTAGTGGGATCCTGTTATATGACGCTGCTTATTGGTTTACATGCCACTGCTTATCCTGTTATAGGTTGTTATGGCACTTAAATGCCGTGGGGAACAAGTAATGGGTGGTCTTTATACTGGCATTGATACTAAGCACATCGTTATGGCTAGCAAAATGGTATCTCCATAGCTACTCTCTCTTCAGTTTGAATTATACCAAAACCACATAACGTTTTATTTGAGTGCAATTTGGTTATCATTTACCTAGGTAGAAGAGTACAGTGGGCTCCTTGTGCAACCACACAAGGCTATAGTTGGAGCTAATGCTTTTGCACATGAAAGTGGCATCCATCAGGTTGGTTCTGATTTGCAATGTGATACGGTTTGTTTCAGTAATTCCGATTCATGCTTCTGATATTTTGGTAATATTGGTTGATTCTAGTTATGTAATTTTTTTTTTTTTTTGTTGATAGTTTTAAGAATAAAGCATGGGGATGTGGAGTAGGGAGTTTGCAAAATAGATACATATTACATACTAAACAATGAAGTTTTAAACAAAAACACAAACAACATAGATGCCTACTCTTATTAATGTCTAATAGCCATTGGAGAGAAAAAGGGTGTGTATTTATATGTGTTGTTAATCACCACGAGCGCCTCATGTATTTATTTGTGTGAGTCTTGTTTTCTGAGTTTAGTTTTTAGATAAAGTACTAATCGGTGATCTGAGGATGGTTCCTACAGAAAGTCCAACTACAGTTCTTCCCCCCCCCCCCCCCCCCCCCCCATATTTATGAAGTCAACTATATATTTTTGATCCTTTAATAACCAAAGTTCAGGTATGCTATCACCCAAGAATGATGACTAACAATCTTTTCATGCGACAGTAAAGGTTAACAACTCAGTAATTCTTTTGCAATATTTTGATTTGCTTTATATTGATCACTTACTGCCTGTGAGGCTGTTACCCTTTTATATTCCTTACCTCAATATCTAAAATTTATCCTGTACCAGAAAAAATATGAAAAGAAGTTGCATGTCCTTTCTAGTTTCCATGAATCTAATAAGTTAGAAACACTTAATGAAAACTGTTGAATTGTGCTTTGTGGTCTTGTAGGATGGAATGCTTAAGCATAAAAATACGTATGAGATTATATCTCCTGAAGATATCGGGCTTTCTCGCGCCGATGATTCTGGCATTGTTCTTGGAAAACTTAGGTATGCAGATAAATCTGTAAAATTCATTTTTCCTTTGGTAGCTCAGTTTTATCAGTGTCAAAGCATTTCTAAGTCTAGCTTTTAACCATTTGATATTATTTATGTTCTTCCATTAACTATAAGCTTGTGGTTCCCGTGTTATTTGCAATTGTGGTGTCCGCGTTGCTCATGAGAACTGTTGGAGGAACATTCTGAAATTCTAATGTTTCGTATTTAAATCGTTTGTGCAGTGGGCGCAATGCATTTAGATCTAAACTTTTGGAGGTAGAATGCAGTTCATATGTCATCTAAATAAATCACATTAAAATTCTGTTGTGCTGATCTCTTTGCACCTACCTACCAAACTTTTTTTTTCCCTCTTAGCTTGGATATGACATTGATGGGAAGGAATTCGATGATCTTTTCTGGAATTTTAAGTCTGTAGCTGAAAAGAAAAAGGTGACTAGTAATTCTAATAAATTGTTTTCTGTTACGTTCCTTTTTGCTTCTACACCTATATCTATTATATGTTGTTTGATATATATGTTGTGGGGTTTACAGTAGTCTGGAGTCTGGACCAAAAAACAAGTAAAACCCCACTTTCTAGTTGTATGTTGTTCATATTTAAAGTCACTCTTTATATTCAGTATTGTGATGCTCAGAGCAAGATTCTTAAATATTTTTTCTCTTTTTGGCAATCTTGCGAATAACCTCCCTTTGTTTACTTTCAGTTCTTCAATAGTCCATCATTCTAGAGTTTGTGATTTTGGTTAGTATTTCATAGTTTATCTTTATATAGTCTTGAATTCCTTACTAGTTACTAGTAGTCTTGCCTGGAGACCTAGATACTGTATTTTTTATCCTGGTAAAATGATCAGTAGGCATTTTGATGCCTCTGGATAAAGTCAATGATATCTTGGTGGCTGTAAACATATCATCTTTGTAGCAGCTGAATTTTTTTCAAAATCATTCTTTCCCCCTTCTTGCAAACTCAGTATTAGGTATAAAGTGGATTAACCACTACTTGTGAAGAATGCATCACTTTCTTGCCCTCATATGTTATGTATGCCTTTTGCTGTCTCAGAGTATTACAGATGACGACTTAATAGCACTAGTATCGGATGAAGTTTTTCAGCCTCAGGTTGTTTGGAAGCTAGGTGATGTACAAGTATGTATGGGCACCAAACTGTGGTTCAATTTAGTTGTGTTCAGTTAATTACAAAAGATTTTCAGCCAACTTAAAATGACAACTGACTTGCAGGTTACATGTGGGAGTCTCGGTCTATCAACGGCAACTGTTAGATTGATTGCTGCTGATGGCGTAGAACATACTGCTTGTTCAGTCGGAACAGGACCAGTTGATGCAGCTTATAAGGCGGTTGATCTCATTGTAAAGGTTTGAAATGAAAAGCTTTTTATCCTCTATAGAAGTGCACTTAAGTTTGGAAATGTTCTTGAACAAAATTGAAGAACGCCCATATCTTCGCAAAACAGAAAACAAATTGGAAGCCTATAAATTGCAGTGACATAACAATACTGATTTTACTTTTAGTCCATTAATGATGGCCACATCTTAAATAAGATGAGACACAGAGAGGATGGAACTTTTATGATATACTCCTATTCACTTCCTCTACTCCCTGTACATATTTATTAACTTTTAATTGTTTAATTATTTCTCCTCAATGTCTTGCCCAGTATTTCTTCTTCCTCAGTGTCTAACTTTGGGAGCATATGTGAGATGAATTAGATACTCTAGAAGATCCATCTCCATGAAGATATGGAGTTGTTTCCTTCCTCTTTCCACTATATACGTGATCAGGATTATAATTATGATATTTTTGGTGATAAGTACAAAAGAGGAAACGCTCCCGATGCTTTTATTTGTTACACATTTCCTAAATATGGTCTTTTTTGATAAATGAGGGCTTCTATGCCAGCAGGGAAATGACTTTTTGTTTTCGCTTTTCCCACCTAGGGAGCTTTGAATTAATACAAATTTAGAGTCTGCTGTGTAATTTAGGATGAATATGGTGGGAATATTGGTATAGAAGATGGATGTAGGTAGTAGTGACAGTTTGAAAGAAATGGCATATTATCCAATGTCCAGTACCCAATTAAAATCTTTGTTCATCCTCTAATTACCATATTATCAGGGAGTGTAGATGTGATAGGCCTGAACTCAAGAACGTTCTCTTTACTTATTTGCAGGTACCTGTATCACTTCTTGAATACTCCATGAATGGAGTTACAGCAGGTATTGATGCTATAGCCAGCACTCGTGTTTTAATATGCGAGGAAGAGTACAATGCATCAACTAATGCATACACAGGACAAGCTGTTCAACGCAAATTTAGGTGTGTCTACTGCACTTGATTTTTTGTTTTTTATTTATCAAGTGGATTATATCTTAATTTTCATCAAGTTCCTACACTGAACCCATAAAAGTTTGTGCTATATGATTGCAATAAGTTTAGATTTTTACCGCCTTCCGATTCCCTAAAATTTAGTTATGCATCTCCTTTTTGTTGCTAGTGGAACTGGTGCATCAATGGATATCGTTATTGCTAGTGTTCGAGCCTATGTTGGTGCCTTAAACAAACTGCTAGGAATCAAAAAACCAAAGGTTGAAGAATATGCAGGGACAAAAGCAACACAATCTCTATAGTCATGGTATCCATCCTCCAACCTGTGGTGCTTTGCCAGTTGATCAGTTGTAGATTATGAAGTTTTCCATACACCACGTATATCATCCCGGAGTACTTGGTGCTAGCTATATCTCCCTCCGGTGTGAAAGTAACATGTGCATTAGAAAAAACAAAACGAGTAGATGAAACTTATCTAGAGTTGGGAACTGTATATGTATAATAATTTAAAACATTGAGACTTGAGTTTTGTTTTCCATTTTTTGTATTGCTGACATGGGATTCAAAACATGAACCACGCTGTTATTATCTATAAATTTTTTGTTAAATGGTCTGTGCAGAAAGTTATTTCTTCTTAATTATCGTGAAGACAAGATCAAAACTCCTAGTTAATTTAGCTCGTGTTCTCGGATGTATAATGTAATCAATACCATGTTTCTGAGTAAAGCCCTTTACTACTAAACGAGTCTTATATCTTTCTATGGATCCATCTGCATAATATTTGATCCTAAATACCCATTTACAAGATATTGGTTTCTTGCCTGATGGTAAAAGAACAAGTTCCCAGGTATTGTTTGCTTCAAGGGCAGAGAATTCTGCAGCAATAGCTTCCCTCCATTCAGGAAATTGAATAGCCGACATAGGAACTAGGTTCAGTGATAGGTTGAGAAGAAGAAGCAGTATAACAAAAACTAGTGGGAATATTTTATTTTCCTTCAGATCTGGGCTTATTGAAATTATTTCTGTTATACAACCATTCTATTTCTGAAGAGAACCTATATGTAAAAGGTGTTGGATTAGGTTTGGAATTTCACTTTTGGAATTAATGTGGACAGTGGACTGAAAAAAATATATTCTAGAGAGTACTTTATTTTAGACTTCTCACCTTCGATCATGTAGACAAACTTAGCAATTTTAACATCCGACAACTTGTTTTTGAGTCTAAAAATCATATGAACAGCTAAATAATTGATAAGCATCTCTACATGTGTCCAGTGTACCTTTTGAATTTAGAAAAATGTAAGTTAGGGTTGAACTTAAATTATTTCGTTAACCCGTCAGGGGAAAAAACTCGCGAAAATTGAGCAGCGACCACTGAGAGGCGTAGAATATAGAATGAGAATTTATATTAATTATTTTACTGATATTTCTATATTAAAAATTGTTGGTTGAGTTCTGTGTGTCTAATATTCTTGTTATGCACTTGATAATAAGCAGCATCTGTAATTACTTGTTTCTTCTATCTGCTACTGCGCATGTTTTTGAATTTCTATCTGCTACTGCATGTCTTCTTCTAATTTCTAGGTGTAGGCCTGTCCACTTAATGTTTTTCTTTTACTTCCGTATGGCTTCACTAGATGGAAAGATTGTTTGTGATATGGGGGTCGGTTTATAGAGATGCTGCTTCAGCGCTTGGTTGGCTGCGGACTTCAGCCTTGGAACTAGCTCTGTTGGTGTCCGTTTAGCTCTTTGCAAGAAAATGCAGAGAAGTTCGACTCCTCACTTGTTATCATACCCTGAATACGCGTTGGGAATCCTTAAAGTAGGAGGAAATAGGTTGCCTACTGTCAAAATTTATGCAAGTTTAACCTTCACTGGAAAGCGGATACTATGGATTCCAATAGGTATTGTCAGCTTGAAAATCAAAAGATACACACGTGTGACATGGTTGAAGTAATGCAACACTTGTTAAACAATCTTAAATCTTTGCATTTAAAATAATACTGACAAATTCAATGATCAAGATCAACAACTAACACCAAAATAAATTGACACAAACCCTACATGAAAAGCTCGAACCACTTCAGTGACAAAATATACAGACAACAGACTCCCTTGTGTTGCATACCCCACCAATGGATGCTATTATCAACAGGCCCGTGCCACTGTGCTACATTACATCACCAGTTCTATTGTTTGCTCAGTGACGACAGAATCTTAAAACAGTTATATGGAGTCTTCTCTTACTCTATACACACACATACACGTGTTTGGATTAAGAGTTTTAGAGTTAAAATAGATACAAGCTTGGTGTGTTCATGATTCAAGTCCCTAGATCAAGGTTTTTGCTGGGGTTTTAAACATCTTGTGCCCCCAAATATGGCTTCTTCAAATGGCGTTAAGTCCCTTCGTTTTCTCTCTCGTCAATCTCTTCCTTCAAGAATGCTTAACGATCCTTCCTCAATCTTAGTAATTTTCAAGCCACCTTTTGATTTTCTGTTAAATATATGTAATCTTTAGTATGTTTATGTGAAAAGGTCTTGATTTTTACCTATGTTTGGTGTATATCTTTGTTAAAGATTTGATTTTTATTTTTTAGTAATTTTTATTATATGGGTAATTTTCATTTGTATGTTTGATAGTGTTAATGTGTGAGTTTAGAGTTCGTTCTTATGTTTATGGTGAATATGAACATGAGGTGCATTTCTTTTATGTGTATTTATTGTGTGCAATTTTGGGTTTCTAATAATTTTATATGGGTGCTTTCACTGATTTGGTATGTGTGTGTGTTTCTAAGAAGGGGGTATTTGGATTTATTGACATGAAGAAGACTGGTCAGATAACATTTAAGGAGGTCTTTCGTTGTCCCTTTGTGGATGAAATCTTTGCCATCAATTCATATTATCTGACCAGTCTGACCTCAATTGTATTTTGTTTGTGACAAGCAGGGCTATTAGCAATATTATTGCATAAAGTCTTGTACTTTGATAAGTAAGTGTTTATGTGATGTATTTTTTTTTTTTTTTTAAAGTTCTGAGAGACAATAGATATATTTATTCCTGTTGTACAAATTTGTAATATATAGATGAAGCCTTCATTATATGGTACTATTGTCATTTATTTGCTACATTTCTTTCACTATTATGTACAAGGGCTCAGCCTTCATTGCATCTGCCTTGCGTGTACAGCGTTAACACTGCATCATAAACTAACCGGAAATACTAAGACTGAAAAATAGGACACGTAAATTAACGAGAAAACACAAGCTTATATATAACCAAGCCCGTAAGCCCGCTAATTACTTTTTGATAATGCCAAAAATCCAAATTTTGCTAGATTTCTTTAAAAATAGGCTCTTTCAACTCCAATCCTTATATATTATAAGAATTTCATATTCCTACAATAACACATGAAAATTAATTGAATAAACATCCAATATCATGCAAAATTAATTATAAATATAGAGAAAATATGATCATAAATATCACACATAATTTATATTTAAGTATTACATATCTTAAAAATCAAGCTTGTACAATATGTTATATGATGTTACAAATATATGGAAAGTTTTTTTTTTAATCAAATTTATTGGTCCCATCTTAATCTCCTTATGAAATAAGAGAATAATTAAGAAATCTTTAACCAAAGAACGTAAAGAATAATAATTATTTTAAAAATAATCTATACTAAATTATAATAAGTAAAATAAGAATAATTTGATAAATTTTAATTTTGGGGATGTTTACATAAATTCTTTTAAAAGTTTTTTCTTCTTCTAAATAAAGTATAATAAGTGAATAGTTTATATTTATATAATAGTTTTGAAAATAATATTAAAGATGAAAAATTTCATTTAAGCAATTATATATATATTATAAATATGTATAAAGATAAATTAGTTATAATAATAAAAATTTTAGCAAAAAATATAAATAAATAAAGAAGTTAAAGGATGTTTGGGCCCATTATCAAACCAATGTAATACAAAGCCCAAAAGCCTTTACTCTATATATATTTCACGCACACTGAAGAGGGGCAACAATTACAATTAGGGTTTGATAATGGAAATCGAAAAAGAAATCGAAAAAGAAATCCAGATCCAGAGAGTCATGGCAGAGTTAGTAATCATGGAAGATCAAAAAGAAGAAATCGAGAGAAAAAAAGAAGAAATCGAGTTTGCAATCATGAAAAAAGATGAAGAAATCGAGAGAATAAAAGAAGAAATCGAGTTTGCAATCATGAAAAAAGAGTATTTAGCCAAGTTAGCCATGAAAGAACAAGAAGAACTCGAGTTAGCAACCAAGTTAGCAGAAGCCAATTTAGCCAAGTTAGCCATAGAAGAAGCCATAGAAGAAGCCAAGAAGAATTCGAACAAAGAAGAAGAAGAAGACGAAGAAGGCGAAGTAAAAATTCCACCATGTATTACTGATGAAATCAAGAAGAAATTTCCACCTGGATTTTGGGAGAATTTGTTTAAAGTAGAAGCCAAGTTAGCCAAGAAGAAACTGAATCGGGCCAAGAGTCATCCGGAATATCCGGCCGATACCAATGTCCTGACACCCGAAGAAGAAGAGAAAGAAAGTGTCCTGACACCCAAAGAAGAGAAAGATAGTGTCTTGACACCCAAACAAGAAAAAGTCACTTTTCGAAACAAAGACCCAGGTTTTGAAAGTGATATGGAACGATATTACTATGACGTGAACCGTAGTGACGTACGTAATCTTATTCTTGTTTGTTAATTTTATTTATATGTCTAACAACTGATCATATTGTTTTTAATTTTTGATTTCCTTATGTGTTAAATAGGGTTTTGATGTTGGAAAGTATCCATATATGTTTCGTTCAGTGTATTATTGTGATAATTGGGTATCTTGTTATTACAATCCACAAATTAATCAAGATCTCCCTCGATCTGTGCTTGATACTCTACTCTGTCTCTCCAACTTGGCTATTTCCCTCTATAACATGTATCAGGTACTTAGTTATTTTTTCACAGGATTTATAGAGCCGGGACTGTAAATTTTTATTCATCATGCATCTAATTTATTTTACTTTCAATTCTATTTAGTGCCCGCCCACATACTATGACTCTGTCAAAGTTCTCAAGGCGATGCGTTTTGGTGTTAATTTGTATAATAATTTCAATCTCACTTTTCAAGCCTCGTTGCCTGCCGAGCTTCCCGTAACCTTCCAAACAAAAGTGAAAACTCAAACGTTGCAATTCTTTGAGATTGTATTTGTTAGGAAAGTTAAGGGTGGTGATGATTATGATCAAGAAATTGATTTTATGGGGGGAGAAAAAAATGTATCGCAAGAAAGTGATGATGATGATGATGATGATGATGAAAATGATGATGAGATAGGCACCCAGATATGTTCTCCCTACACTGTAGTTCTCTCTCTCTCTCTCTCTCTCTCTCTCTCTCTCTCTCTCTCTCTCTCTCTCTCTCTCTCTCACCTATACTCTCCCTCACTCTCTCTCACCTATACTCTGTGTTTAATTTATGTCTTATCACTGCAGGATTCTGGATTTAAGCTGTCCCTTCCTCTCTCTCAGTTAGCTCTCCACATGTTTCACGAAAAGACAGATTCTTCCTATGACTTACGCTATGAGGTTTCTTCTCCTCTTCCTTTTTAATGCTCTCTCCTTTCCTTCCTTTTTACTTTTTAAGTTACAAGTTAACATAAACAATGTACATACCTGCAGCTTGAAACTGTGAATGTTCTCGAAACAAAGAAATCAGTGATGTCTGCTCAGGAGGGTGCCACCTACCTTATCACCTTTGAAGCCTTCTGGCCTCGCATGGGATTCGAAATCTTCCAAACAAAAATACATCTGTCTCCCCTAGTCCCACCTGTATCGATTAGAATTAAGTCTGTTAAGATCTTGCCACCCTTTTGATCACAGGTAATACTATCCCGCTCAATCCTTTCCTTTTTAATTTATCGATATAATGTGGTGTTATTTCTGTGTATTTTTTAGGCCTGGACCTTCTTGCATATGTCATGGTGATAAGAGGTTTAGTTAGATTCCTTGCAGTTCTTTTTTTGCTCTAGGTTAGGGAGGACCTGAATACATCCCAAGTAGTTGGCTTTTATCAGATACTCTTTGGTTCTCTTTTTACCAACAATGTTTCTTATCAAACTGTTCTTTAGCTTATAAACTTTTCCGTGAAAAAAGTTTTGTTGTGTTTAATGTGGTTGATCATTTTAGTTACCTTTGAACATCCACGGTGTCTCATGTAATATATATTCATCCCGTTGTGTAATCTAGACTTTTTAGTCGGCCTAATCTCGTCCTACATACATGCAAGTTTTTTTTTTCTTATTTTAATCTAGAACATCGTCTACTTCTTCTTGTTTTTGGCAATGGTCAACTTCAGAAACTTAAGTTACATGCACACCCTACTTTGAGCCCTTGACCTCTTGTTACCATGAGTTGAACTGCAGCGTCTCTACTATCAGGATTCTCCATGATCCTTATCCTCGCCCCTCTGGGCTGTTTCTCTATCATCCGATGCACACACCCTCCACACACTTCTCGTTACAGATTATTTTAAAGGATTACCTTTCATCTCAAATGTGCTTTGCCGCCATTGAGAAATTCAAATCTGATGATTTGTGGTGATTTTGGACCTCTGGACTGGACCTTCTTGCATATGTCATGATTATAGGAGGGTGTAGTTAGATTCTCAGCAAATTATTTTGCTTTATGTTAGGAAGCTATGGAATACATCTTAAATGATTATCCTGTACATACTTTTCAGGTCTCAATTGACCATTGATATTTCTGATAAACTGTGAATTTTAGCTAATAATCTGCTCCACTCAGAAATATCTTTTTTTCTCGTTGTAGACAGACCCCGATTCCATTGCACTAACTTTTTTTGGGGTATTAAATTTGGGATTGGAGTGTAGTCTTTTGTTTTCAGAGAAGTTAATTGGAAAAATTGTTTGGGGATTAGCTGGGATTAAATAGTACCTTTTCCAACAAAATATTAGTAAACAAGAAATAATCCTTTCTTTCTGCAATTGACCAAAACTAACGTAACATTTTACTATTTAGAGGACTATAATCCCAGTCCTATTAAGGATTGAAATAATATTTTGATATAAATTACTTGGACTATAATCCTTTTAAACAAGCAGAGGTTGATTTACTTGGACTATATCTTGGTTTGACTCTTTTTACTGAAGCCACTAGCAGACAGACATTGGCCAGAAGCCAATATATATAATAACAAGATCTGGAACAAAGGCGTCTGGGAAAGGCCTTTAGAAATTCAGAATTTTTCTTACTGACACTTTCGTGAGAGCAAGTTTAGAGATCAAGTCAGGGATATTAAGTTGAACCTGGGACTGTGGTCCTTCTTGCTAGCTTTCGATTTCAAACTTCTTGTAATGCTTAAAACGAGTGATTATCCTATGTTGTAGGTTGACGAGGATGTAACCTTGAGATTTTTTAAATTTGTTAGATGGCTTTTGATTCCATAACTTGGGAATAACAAAATTTAAATATTCCCCTTGTGTCTTGGAAGCCTAAAAGCTCTATCTCTGTAACTACACCAGGAGTACCTCCAACAGTTTTTAAGATCAACTCTGATTTAACTGATTGTAAATGTACTGTACGGGCCTTTAATTTTGATTAGTAAGTTGCGGTTTTAATAAATTTGTAGTTAAATTTTTTTTCATTCTAGTTTGAGAGTTGAACCCTATTTGTAGCTTAATACGTTGTACATTATTGGGGTAAAATGGCTTAAACATCACTGAACTCACCTTCAAGTTGCAACTGGGTCATTGTACTCAAAAAGTTCGCAATCGACTAATTACACTAAATAAAAGTTGCAATCAGGTCATTACACTGAAATAAAATTGCATAACTGTTAGCTCAGGTTTGGCTTTAACGGATTCCGTTAAATAAATCCGTTATTTTTTTTGCTAAATAAATCCGTTAGTTTTTATTTACTAAATAAATCCGTTATTTTTTTCCTAAATAAATCCGTTAGTTTTTATTTACTAAATAAATCCGTTAATTTTTTGCTAAATAAATCCGTTATTTTTTTGCTAAATAAATCTGTTAGTTTTTATTTACTAAATAAATCCGTTATTTTTTTTTTGGCATCCTTTTTTTGTAAAAATATGTACTTATTTTCAGAAAAAAATACATAATTACGCATTTTTGCACCATTTTCATTTTCACTCTTAGGGGCTATTTGGAAAAGTTGTTTTTTAACCAAAATAAGGACTTATTTTTTACCAAATTTATAAATTTTACCAAATTATAGATTTTATTAATTTTATAAATTTATAAATTATAGATTTTATGAAAAAAAAATTAAGTTCAGTTACCCAACTGCAACTTAAGGAGCAGTTCAGGTACCCAATTGCAACTTTTTATCATATTAACCTGATTTTCGTTTATTCCGTTATGTATTTTAACGGCCCGTTATGTATTTTAACGGTAGTGACCTAAATGCAACTTTTTATCAGTTTAATGAGTTGACTGCAACCTTTTTGAGTTTAGTTACCCAACTGCAACTTAGGGGCAGTTCAGTGATGTTTAAGCCATTTAACCCTACATTATTGTGTCAAACATCTGTTTTCTGACCATGTTAAAAATTTGGCAGGGCTTTGCTTTGGTATTATGCTTCTTAAGAGTGGGAACCTGGATGAAGAAAAGAAGGATTTATGCGTTTGCTTTGTGTATGAACTGGTCATTCATTTGTTTGACCATCTAATTAAAACAGTGGAGGGTTGTCCAAACTCCTTATGCAGTTTCCCTATGTTTTAGTTGCAAACTAATGAAATCTTGAAATCTTGCCTATTTTGTGATGTTATGTAATCTAATGCTGTTGATAAGATTTGATGTTGCAGTTGTTAATGTGGCTTGCTATTTGCATCTGCTTAGATTCTCTAGAAAACAGGCTAAGCAACTTTGCGGCCTTTGCATGTCATGCATCGAAGCATCCACTGGCTAGAAGGCGTCTGTCACCCCACTGCAGAGTGATTATACTGTCCAAAATATCTGATGGTGCATAAAAAAACTTGTCACCTAAGTAAAGATCATTAAGCATAACTTCACTAGCATCTCAAACACTTTCTCAAAGCGCACAAAAATCATCACTAATTAAAATCATTACCGACTTAAAAGTGGTTATTGTTTGTTCATGAATGCACACCAACGAAGACCCAACTAAAATTAAGAAAACATTTCCTTTTTTTTTTTTTGTCAGAAATATCTTTTAATTAATGAATTGTATCAAAGTACAATATCCATATAGCCGGAGAAAGAGTTTCTTTCATTTAAGAAAGTTTATCATCTAACCGAAAAGCACGTAAGTTGCTTCCGGACGCTTAGACAATAGAACTTTAATGTCTGAATAGAAAACCCACCAAATAAGGTCTCGTTAAAACCCCGCAAGAATAAAACCCTATGGAACAAAAATTCCAGGGGAAAAGAGTGCCCTACAAAAAATACATTGTTAACATAGAAATTGAAATAAAAATTGGTGACTCCTTGTAACTATAGAAAGTCCCTGCTGCCATCAATATTAGTTGTTAAACTGGTTCATACATCGATGTCCTCCTTCCTTCTTATATCTTCTTTTTCCAACCATCCAAATTTCCATAAAGTAACTTATAGAACTTTAACCTCTCCTTGATCGACTCACACAGTGTCCCCAAACATTTAGGTAATAGCACCTTCAATCCTGTAAATAAAAAGAACCTGAAAAAATTAAAACAACTAAATTAGTCACTAAACATAACTACGTTCAACAATATCATAATATATTGATATAATAAATTAAAAACCCCAATAGTATTAAAAACCTAAAAAATCTAACCAAAGGGATTCATTTGGTTAGATACTAATCTAAACTATTTTTAGACAGTTAGATGTTAACATAAAACTACATCCTTTCTAATTTTAACTCTATTAATACTGTAACAAATTTTGAGTCCTAGTTATTTGTAGTGATTGGATATACAATAACCAGTAATACTTGATAACTTCTGGTCAAGTTACTCCATCGTTGAAAAAAGTACCTATATCATATACTTTTTTTTCTTGAGGGACCATCATGTTCAGTTTACATTGATGTTAATGATCAAGGTCCTTGTGAGTTGTGAATGTCATTTCTATGGTTAACACATCTGTTGTTTAACTTGTATTTAATTTACATTTTCCTGATTGTCATTTTTGTTGTTGAAAATTGTTATTTAACTTTTGTTGAATTTTTGTATAAATTCAGGTCTCTGTTCTTTGCTTGGCATGTGTAAAGGAGACATGTAATCTTTGTAGAATTCAAATCATCGTACCTTTATTTGAGAGTTGTTTTCTCATTGATTAATACGGTGAACAAATTTAATAAAAAAGTAAAACAAAATAGAAAGAATAGAATGTCACTTCCATTTCTCAGAAACAACAATCCCTTTTCTTAATACCGTCAATCAATTCTATTAAATATATAAACAAATAGAAACAATAGAATCTTACAGCCATGTAAGATTCTACGGACAAATATCCAGTCTTCCCATCACATTAATTATATCCTGAATAATTCTACGGACCTTTTATTGAGAATAACACACGTCTTGCTTTTACTGCTATATCGGGAGTAGCTAATATGAATATAAAATTTCCATATGTAGTATTTTTAAACTTTCTCCTTTACTATTATTATCACATAAAATTTATTACAATCTATACATCTATGTTCTACTGTCCTGCTGCAAAAATACCAAGCTACTTGAAGAGGTGCAACAAATGGACACTAGCCACATTTCATAACTACAATTAACAAGAAAAATGTCACCTTCAAAAGTAAATGATGTCAAGCTGTGCAAATTCATTTATTGGCCACTGTTATAAGGAGAATATTGTATAACAATATTTTGGAGGTTTGCTGGATTATCGGAGCAAAATACGGATATTTTGCTAACAAAAGAAGAACAAAGGATGAGGGTTTGTGTGTATGAATGTGGCTGAGCTTGATAGGTGTTTTTCAGGTAAACTGTTTCTCATCCGTATCAAGGTGCCTACGTACCCTATTTATAGGGATCAAGCCATACGTAGTTCTTGGGCCACAAGTTACCTAGGCGGGCTAGGGTTTTAAGAGATAAGCCAAAGTCCAAGCCCATGTAGCTAGGGCTGACATGGCAATGAGTCATCAATCCTATCCTTGATCCAGCTGTAGAAGCCTACGACCTCAAACGGATAAGTTTGGAATGAAAGATCCATCAGGCCATCAGGGCCCTTGCATGCGACCTAGAGAGGCCTGGCCACGCGAAGCGATCCCTTGACGGGAGCCAAACGAAGCGATCCCCAGGTAGCGACCCCGGTAGATGCGACCCCGAGGCTGAGCGGCATGAGAGGCGCATAGGCCTAGTGTGAGAATAGACAAAGTGCTCCTGTAGCGAGGTGGCCTTATGGCGAGGCGCTACACCGCGAGGTGGAATCATGTAGCGAGCGAGGTGCCCCTGTAATGGAGATATTATGTCTAAGGCATGCTGGGCTGATTCCAATTATGGGCTTTAGTGACCCAATCTTCATCTTCTAGGTCCATCATAGATTATGAACCATCAATTTAGCTAACCAAATCAATTCAGCCATTATGCCAGATTTGGGCATAACAACTACCCCCCGAGTCCATATTGCCATTGGAGATGCGATGTGGACTCAAAGAATACGAGTTGTCACTGCGAAGCGAGCCCAAAAACAGATATAACCATTGAAGTAGTCGCGACCCCAAGAATTTGAAAGGTTTTGACAGCTGTTGTGTCTCGAGATGTGTGTCCAACGGACGAGATTTCAACACGTGTCCCATGTCTTTCTCTCTCCTCACGACTATATATACTCCTGTCACTATCATTTCCTTTTTTATTCTCACGAACACATTATTGAAGTATTGTCAGTTTGCTCCCGGATCAAACGCAAAGAATTCTCAGGCTCTTTCACCAGCGACCCCAAGTTTCTTCCAATTTCTTCATCCTTCTTCTTCAAAAAGTAAGTATTTTTTCTCTTCTTGCATTTAAATTACTGTTCTTCATTACAATTTCACGATTAAATAGCGTAAATTGCATGCGATGCGAACCCAAATAACTGCGATCCCAAAATGTCAATTTCATGATGCGACCCGTCCTCGCTATTGTAGGAGTGCGATCTGTGACTACTTAGATAGAAACATAGGTTAAGAACGTTAGCCTTTCCCTTAGGATTGCGACCAATATTCTCTGTGGACGACGCAAGAACACATAGAGCCTTTCTATCCGCTTGTTTCTTTCCTCCTTCATTTGTTTTCTGTAAGGACACACACTTAATCATTTCACCCTTTTCAGATGTCTCAAGACGATAGCTCAAGGACACCTTCTCCTATGCCTGATATACAAATCAGCGATGCTGCAGCAGCCAACATCGCAAAAGCTACGAGCACTAGTGAGAGCTCGTTCAAACTATACTTCGACCCTCTATGGTCTAACGAGGAATATACCCGCGAGGTGCCTTTGACTTCGTGGAGAACAAAGCACCCTTCCAGCTCGCGGGATCAATCTCTGGATGTACTCCCAGCCGGGGACGAACCCCATACTATGACTGACATTGAGCATGACATCGCAACTTTGACAAAGAAAGGAGATGAATTCAGCGCTAGGGCAGCAGAAATTCTCTCCAAAGCGCCTCCACCGCGAACCATGCCTCCATCACAAACCGTGTCTCCCATTCACATTAGCGACTCTCCAACAGACTCATTAGGCGATGCCTATTACGACATCGAGGGAGGTGCTGATAACGAAGCCAATTCTGATGACACTGACTACGAAGAGCCTTCCTCTGATGATGGCGGCCTCGATGAAGTAGCCAAGGTCGTCAATTTTACTGACTACAATTATGTTCCAGAAGCTTCCCCTGAACCTTACGAACCAACTCCTCAACCTGAGTTAGAAGGAACCATTTATGTTGGTGGTCCTCGTCCTGAAGACATCGAGCCAGGCTCGAAAGTAAAACCCGGCCAACCTCGTGTTTTAGGCTGCAGAGATTTGTCAACGACCCTAGATACAGAATCTTTATCTAAGGCGGTTGACATTTTCAGGCCAGAAGGCAAAATTATCCTTCCAAAATCTGCGATGCGATGCTACCGCTTCGATCATCGAGAGAATGGTGGCAGAGTGCCTCGTATGGTTCTGACCTCGGCCATGATGAAGATAGGTGTATCCTCTCCCCTTCACCCTTTTATCAGGGATGTTTGTGAAACGTACCATCTGGCCCCAATCCAAATAAATCCCAATGGCTACAGAGCCATGATTGCTCTTTACATCCTCTACCACAAGCTCGGCTACCCTGAATTGGATGCGAGGACCATGGGATACTTCTTGCAATTGAAGCGATGCGGGGCATCAGACTTTGGCTACGTTTATTTCTCCATGTGGCCAGAGTTCAACAAGAAGGAACTATACCACAGTGCCCCAAGTAACGCCGGGTCGTGGAAAGGCCCTTATTTCTACGTCCACGACGTGCCCAGAGTCAAGACCTCTTTTAACTATCTTCCAGGTATGGAACTTAACCTTTTAATTTCATCCCCCTTTCATTCAATCCATGAATTAACCCATCCTTCCTGAGATCGCAGTTGGTCAAGTGCGAACCGTCCTAAAGGGCGAAGAGAAGCAACGTGCCGATGACGTGCTGAAGACCCCACGGGAGGCTCGCAACATTAGGACTCTTCTTTCACTTGAGAACCTAATCGAGTGCGGTTTTCTGAAAGAAGGGGTCGGTCTTCCTTCTAAAACGAGGCCCTCAGGAGCGAGGAAGACCTCCTTAAAGAGAAAGGCTCGCGAGGAGGCCTCGTCCTCTCGAGTTGTTGTTACCACTGACGAGGGTATTCTCCTCGTTATAATATGACTATTATTCTGTCCTCGCTAATTTTAACACTGCATTCATCCTTACTGTTCTCGCATTTGCATAACTTGTATTATTATCATGCTTCTAATATCATTTTACTTCTATTTTTCAGGCATGTCGGGTAAAAGTGGTCGCAGACCTCCTTTTCTCCAGAAGAGCGGGGCCATACCCGTTCCGAAGACTGCTCCAGTCCCTCCCAAACCAAAATCTATTGAACTGCCACCTCCTCCACCTCTATCTCTGAACACTGAGATCATCCAGCGAGCCCAGGGTACCCCTGAGGACCATATCTCCAAGAAAGCTAGAAAGGATGAATCTCTGCTCCCCGCTCCTAAGCATCCAGCCACCGCTACCCCCGTTCATCACCTTTTCGCGAAGCATGGGTATAACCATGCTACCGAAGAGGAGTGCACGAGCTGGGTGGGGGCTGAGCTGATTGATAATGCCGAGTCCCTGTCCAAGTGCTTGTCTGAAGCGTTCATCCGTCAGACTTCTCATCTAAAGGAACTGAAGACTCTTGCCTCCGCTAAAACCAAACTGGAGAAAGAGGTCGCAGTCCTTAGATTCCAGAAGGAAGAGGACAAGAGATCGCTGATGAAGACCCACAGGCTCGCCCTCGAGACAGAAACTGCTTCTCTGCGATCCGAGCTCAAGAAAATCACGGATGAGAGGAACATGTTTAGCAAGTCCCTGAAGGAGGCGGAGGAGCTTGAGGAGACTCTTCGGAGAGAGCACGGGGAGGAGGTCGGCAAGTTGAAGAAGGAGCTCGAGGCTGCCAAGCTCGACCATGATGCTGTTGTGGAGGCCGCCCAAGTTGAATTCATGAAGACCTTCATCCGAAGGGTTCCTGACTTTGACTGGGAGAAGCTCGGGCCTGGAAATGCCGAGTTCGCTGAATCTCTTCGTAAGGAAATAGAAGAAGAGGATGCGAAGGAGGCGGCCAGGCTCGCCAGCGAAGCCACCCAAGCCAACACAGCTGAAGCCTCCAAGATTTAAACTATTTCTTTGTTTCTGAATGTTGAACTGGGGATGCGGACACCCCTTGAATGTCTCGCAATCATGTAATATTGTTTTATTTAACTTTGATAACCTCTAACTGAACTGGGATCGCATGGCGACCCTTTCTTTATGAATATTGCATTTTAACTTTTTCATCCAATATTGCCTCGTTATTTTTGTCCATAACATATTTAGCTTCGCTTATTTAGTACTTTGACTTCGAGATTATGTCTTTATTTCATCTTTGTTGAATTGTCTTGAATAGTGCTAGATTTGCATGCCTTTGCTTAGATTCCTTAGATTGCTGTAGCAGTAACTTCAAATGCGATCCTTGCATCGTTGAGATGGTTTGGACCTTAGCATGTTAATGTTAACAAACAGGCAAGTAAAATGTACAATAAAAAGTAATTCATAGTGAAATTGAACTTTTATATTGATAAACGGGGCGAGGCCCAAACAAGTTGACAAGCGGGGCGAGGCTCAATAATTGATAAGTGGGGCGAGGCCCAATAAATGATAAGTGGGGCGAGGCCCAAACAAGTGGTAAGTGGGGCGAAGCCCAATGCCATTACATCATAAAGGGAAGGTGTCTATACGACCACTACCCCCCAATATTTTGTATGGATTTATTCATGCGAAATAGATAGAAACTACCAGAAGCGATGCCTTTACTGATAGTATTTGCGCAAATGTTCCGCGTTCCAAGCTCGCGGAATGACCTTATCCTTCATGTCAGTGAGGTAATAAGTTCCCTCTGAGAGAGTAGCATAGATTTTGTAAGGCCCTTCCCAATTAGCACCAAAGACACCGTGGCCTGGGACCTTAGTGTTAGGCATGACTCTCCTAAGCACGAGGTCACCTGTCTTTAAAGAACTTGCTTTGACCTTTCCATTATAGTACCTCGCTGTCCTCTGTTGGTAAGCTGCGAGGCGAAGCTGAGCCTCGCTTCTTGTTTCTTCTATCATGTCTAGGTACAATCTATGATTCACCTCGTTTGCGTCGGGATCGTAGTGTTCCCTTCTAAACGACCCGGAGCCCACTTCAACGGGGACCATAGCCTCGCAGCCATATGTTAAGGAAAAAGGAGTCTCCCCAGTTGTGGTCCTTGGGGTAGTGTTGTACGACCACAAGACCCTTGGTAGTTCTTCAGGCCAACTGCCTTTGCTCTCCTCTAACTTGGCCTTCAAGGTATGTTTGATGATTTTGTTGATGGCCTCAGTTTGACCATTTGTCTGGGGGTGACTTACAGCTGAAAAACTCTTCTTAATCCCCAAGTTCTCACAGAATTCTTTCATGTCCTTGCTATCAAATTGCTTTCCGTTATCTGATATGAGCTGATAAGGAATCCCATAGCGACACACTATTGCCCTGTACACAAAGTCCTTGAGTTTCTTTGCAGTAATAGTGGCAAGTGGCTCGGCCTCGGCCCACTTGGTGAAATAATCAACGGCCACAACTGCATACTTGACACCTCCTTTGGCCTTAGGTAGCTCCCCAATTAAGTCAATGCCCCACATAGCGAAGGGCCATGGGCTCGTTAGCGAGGTGAGGTGCGAGACCGGGGCATTGCTATAATTAGCAATCCTTTGGCAGTTATCACACCTTCTAGCGAACTCGAAAGCATCTCTCTTCAAAGTAGGCCAGTAGTACCCTTGGCGAAGAATCTTTTGGGCTAGAGAACTACCCCCCGAGTGATTGCCACATATTCCTTCATGAACTTCTCTGAGAATGTAATTGCATTCCTCTCCATCCACACATCTTAGGAGCGGGGTGTTGAACCCTCTTCGATATAGGACCTCGTCATAGATGACATAGCGAGCCGCCTGATATTTGATTTTTCTTGCCTCTTTCTTGTCTTGAGGCAGGGCTCCAATTTTCACATACTCCCATATGGAGGTCATCCAGGTCGACCTTGGGGTCGCTATCTCCATAACAAACTCTTCTGGCACACTGGGCTTTGTCTGAATTTCCAGTGGAATGATTCCAAGTAGGGTGGCCTCGCGACGCGACCCCAACTTTGCTAATGCATCAGCCCTTTGATTCTTTTCTCTTCTAATGTGAACCACTTTGATATTGTTGAACTTTTTCATCAACCTCTGTGCACATCGCAGATATAGTTCAATCTGCTCACCTCTAGCTTGCCACCCACTCCAGAGTTGATATGTTACTAGCATGGAATCGCTGTAAGCTGTGAGATTTTCTACCTTCATTTCAAGTGCCAATCTGAGGCCAATAATGAGGGCCTCGTATTCTGCTGCATTGTTGGTGGCCTCGAAGGCGAAGTGCACTGCACTTTGTATCTTGCGACCTTCTGGAGTTACTAACTCGATGCCGGCCCCA
The DNA here is from genome assembly GCA_036435485.1 of Saposhnikovia divaricata. Taxonomy (NCBI): domain Eukaryota; kingdom Viridiplantae; phylum Streptophyta; class Magnoliopsida; order Apiales; family Apiaceae; genus Saposhnikovia; species Saposhnikovia divaricata. Next base: position 216,643,238 of record CM071599.1, read on the forward strand.
GCTCCTTCCTTATTTGATGCTCCATCAACATACAGTTCCCACCACGAGGCGGAATTTTCTTTCTTGACCTCGCTAGATGCGGCCTCTGGGATCGCTATGATGGCCAATTTATCTTCCTCAGATTGAGGGAATTCTAAAATGAAGTCTGCAAGTGCCTGACCTTTAATGGGACCACGAGGCTTGAACTCAATATCAAATTGGCTGAGTTCCACTGTCCACTTCAACAATCTTCCTGAGGATTCTGGCTTATGCATTACCTGCCTCAATGGGTAGGCTGTACGAACCTCGATGCTATGGGCCTGAAAGTAGGGCCTCAATTTCCGCGAGGCCAGCACCAAGGCATAGGCTAGCTTCTCCATGTTGGTGTAGCGAGTCTCAGCATCCAACATCCTTTTGCTAACATAGTACACAGGATACTGAACTTTCTCCTCCTCGCGTACTAGCACCGTACTGACCGCATGTTCTGATACTGCGAGGTAGACAATGAGCGTCTCCCCGTCCTTGGGCTTAGATAACACTGGTGGCGAGCCAAGTTGCTCCTTGATATTCTGAAAAGCCTCCTCGCATTGAGGGGTCCACTCAAAGTTTTTTCCAACCTTCTTAATTGCCTTGAAGAATTCATGACATTTATCTGACGATTTAGAGACGAACCGGTTAAGGGCTGCGATCCGTCCCGTTAGGCTCTGAACTTCCTTAACACTTCTTGGGGATCGCATGTCCACCAAGGCCTTTATTTTTTATGGGTTCGCTTCAATTCCCCTGTGATTGACAATGAACCCCAAGAACTTTCCAGACTCAACCCCAAAGACACACTTCTGTGGATTGAGCTTCATTCTGTACTTCCTTAGTATATCAAACATTTCAGCGAGGTGGGCGATGTGATCCCCAGCCTCTTTGGATTTCACCAGCATGTCATCTACATAAACTTCCATTGTCTTCCCAATCTGCTTCTCAAACATCATATTAACGAGCCGTTGATAGGTGGCCCCAGCATTAAGGAGACCGAAGGGCATCCCTATGTAGCAATAGAGGCCTCTATCCGTGATAAACGAGGTGTGCTCTTGATCGGGGCCGTACATGGGTATCTGATTGTACCCAGAATAAGCATCCATAAAAGAGAGGAGTGCATGTCCTGCTGTTGCGTCCACTAACTGATCAATCCTTGGCAATGGGAAACTATCCTTTGGGCAATGCTTGTTGAGATCAGTGAAATCCACACAGGTTCTCCATTTTCCGTTTGGTTTCTTCACGAGGACAGGATTCGCGAGCCAGTCAGGGTAGAATGATTCCCTAACGAGCCCAACCTTGAGTAATCTATCCACTTCTTCTTTGAGAGCCTCGGCTCGCTCTCCACTTATTGGTCGCCTTTTCTGTCTAACACCTTTTTTGCTTGGATCCAAGTTGAGCCTATGGCACATTACATTAGGATCGATCCCAATCATGTCTTCATGCGACCAGGCGAACACATCAAGGTTGGCCTTCAGAAAAGTGACCAATCTCTCTCTCAGACCAGGGTTGAGTTGCGACCCTATTTTCAACACCTTTGAAGGATCCTGCACATCAACAAGAATAGGGATCGTGTCTTCAGCGGCCCCCGCTCGCTCCACATGCTCTGGGATGCGAGGATCCAGGTCTGGATCATATTCACGAGCCTGACTAGATTCCGCCTCGCAGGGGTTTACACCTGCGTGCCCAAACTCCTTGACAACAGTTGTTGTCTGAGTGATACCATTTGGCAGTTCTGTCAATGTAGATGTTTCTTTGCGAACCCATTTCCCCTTTCGGGCTCGCACAGCGGCCTGCTCTGGGCTCTCCTCGCTATCACTATCTGTGGCCTCTTCAACAATCCCTTCCTGGAGAACCATTACTGGCTGCGAGGTTTCCATCATTAAAGCACCTGGTACTGGTTCTACCTGAATTCCCAAATTATCAAAATAACCAGCTGGGAGTTCCTCGATGGATATGATGTTGCATTCATTTGAGGGTCGCGAGGCCGATTTGCGGGCCCTATCTTCCTCCTCGCTTTCCATCCTGTCTACCATAGATATGCTACCCTTTTCAGCGGACTTAAGGGCCTTGTTGTAACATTCTCGTGATTCATGCTGTGCCCCCTTGACACATCCTACTCCATTTGGGGTAGGAAACTTCATGGAGAGATGATAGATAGAAGTGACCACCCTCATTTCCTTAAGTATAGGCCTCCCTACAATTGCATTGTACGCTGAAGGTTGATCCACCACCATGAAGTCTGCGATCTGAGTAGTGATGCAGGGCTCGTCTCCTAAGGTCACAGGAAGTCGTATGAGACCCTTGACACTCACCGAGGCTCCAGTAAAACCATACAAGTGTCCCACAGTTGGGATGAGATCTTTATCCACGTAGCCCATCTTTTGGTAGACTTCGTATGTCAGGAGATTCACAGCACTCCCATTATCCACCAGAACTCTATAGACATTCTGCGATCCAATGCGAATTCGAACAACGAGGGCGTCAGAATGAGGGTGATGAACCCACTTCGCATCCTCCTCAGTGAACATGATGTTCGTATCTTCCCCCTTAAAGAGCTTTGGGGGTCGCTCTTGCAAGTGATGTACATTGGTGAGAGGTCGCTCCCTGGCCTCGCGAGCATACCTCTCTCTGGCTTTATTGCTGTCTCCCCCGATGTGGGGTCCCCCAATTATCACATGAATACTTCCGCCTCGCGCTTCCCTTTCTTTAATGACTGGGTTCTGTTCAGGTGGGGGGGCTTGATTATACCCAAGGCCAGACTTGGGATTATGTTTCTTCACCTCGCGAACGGCCCACTCAGTTAACTTTCCTTCTCGAATTAACTGATCCACTTGCTGCTTCAGCTCTCGGCAGGTTGATGTATCATGCCCTGTTTGCTCATGAAAGGCACAATACCTGCTCGTGTTTGCAGTCCCTTTCAGACCCATCGGTGTAGGTTTCCTGAATATCCCCTTGCTTTCATTGACTGCATAAATGTGATCAATTGGGGCGACCAGAGGGATATACCTGTCTCCATCTCTTGCGGGGCGAGATCTCGGTGGGGATCGCCTCAGAGGATCGCGATCTCTCCTTTTTGGGCTGGGGCTACGACTTCGATCCCGTCCTCGCCTCGGACTCCTGGAGTCCTTTCTTTTTACTCCCCGATTCCTATTCCAACTGCCACTCCTTTCATTATTCTTCTTCAAATCTGCGAGTGACTTCTCAACACGCTTGAAAGGCTCAGCGATCTTGTGCAATTCAGAGAGAGTACTAGGGGTCTGCTCTTGTAACTTCTTCCAAAATTCTGTTCCTTCCCTTACTCCAGCGATGAGGAAATTTTTCACAGCTTCGTCATTTGCTCCTCGCACGCGAGGCACCTCAGCATTGAACCTCTTGAAGTAATCATGAAGGGTTTCGCCTTCCTTCTGTTTTATGTTTGCTAAGGTGGACACAGGGGGTGCATAGAGCATCGAGGACTGGAACTGTTTAATAAAGATGTCCACGAGTTGCTCCCAAGAATCGATGACAATCAATGCCCCTAGCTTCGAAAACCACTGCTGAGCACTTCCCCTCAGCGAGGCCGCAAATAGTCTACACCTCGCTAGTAACGAGACCTGATAAACATCCATCTCATTGTTGAATCGAATCACGAACTCTGCTGGATCAGTGTCGCCATTATAGGTCATATCATGTTGATGGCCTCGAAACACTGCAGGAAGCGGAGCGGTTCGAATTTCGTGAGTAAAGGGCGATGACGAGCCCATAGTGCTAAAGATCCCTTTCTCACTGTTCATCGCGTCCAGGGCCTTCTTCAACTCCTCCAGCTTATAGTCTCCTACCTTAACCTCCTTTTCGGCCTCCTTTTTACCTCCAGTACTTCCATGATGAGACTGGGTCTTTTTCAGGACACTAGATTCCTCCTGGTCATTCCCACGATCCTTCTTTTTACGATCTTCTTCAAGATATTGAGATCGTGCCTGGTCTCGATGAGATGGGGGTCTGTCATCGCGACGATGGGACCGCTCGCGCTCTCTACGGAGAGAGGGGGGTCTGTCATCGCGACGATATGACCGCACGCGATCTCGAGGAGACAATTGTCGATGCGTGCCCTGACTTCTGTTCTTAGGTCCTTCATGACGGGGCGCATTAGCCTTTTCCAACTTTAGACGAAGGTCGTGCTCAGTTAGCTTCTTTCCGAGACGATCAAAAACACTGACCGATCTCCCTTCAGATGAGTCGACCTTGTCATGCGATTCCCCTTTCTGTCCGAGCGAGTCCTCCCCTTCATTCCAGTCAGGGTTGGTTTGATCTGTTAGGACATCATCGAAGTCATCAACAAGTTTCTTAGGGGGGAGTTTGCTTCCTTCCCCGGGTGCTTTACCGCCTGTCCTCGCATTCCTCTTCGATCCTCTAGAGCTGTAGCGCCTCTCCACCTTTGCGACCCTTTCATGCACAGCGGTCACCTGCTCGCCAAGGCCTTTTAGGAAAGACATGACCTCGCTGTTCAATGTCACCCTCTGTACTGGGGGAGTGTGTTCCTCCCTGTTCCCAGTTTGAGAGTTGTCCTTGGAGGCCTCGTCCTCTGGGGGGCCTCTTGTCAGCGGATCGTCCTTGTTCACCTTATGCGACCCCGGGGTCTCACCATCGTTCCTCTTCTTGTGTGATTTAGTCATCGTTCTCCCAATTCAATGACTGCCCCTCCTTCTAGCGCCAAATGTTATAAGGAGAATATTGTATAACAATATTTTGGAGGTTTGCTGGATTATCGGAGCAAAATACGGATATTTTGCTAACAAAAGAAGAACAAAGGATGAGGGTTTGTGTGTATGAATGTGGCTGAGCTTGATAGGTGTTTTTCAGGTAAACTGTTTCTCATCCGTATCAAGGTGCCTACGTACCCTATTTATAGGGATCAAGCCATACGTAGTTCTTGGGCCACAAGTTACCTAGGCGGGCTAGGGTTTTAAGAGATAAGCCAAAGTCCAAGCCCATGTAGCTAGGGCTGACATGGCAATGAGTCATCAATCCTATCCTTGATCCAGCTGTAGAAGCCTACGACCTCAAACGGATAAGTTTGGAATGAAAGATCCATCAGGCCATCAGGGCCCTTGCATGCGACCTAGAGAGGCCTGGCCACGCGAAGCGATCCCTTGACGGGAGCCAAACGAAGCGATCCCCAGGTAGCGACCCCGGTAGATGCGACCCCGAGGCTGAGCGGCATGAGAGGCGCATAGGCCTAGTGTGAGAATAGACAAAGTGCTCCTGTAGCGAGGTGGCCTTATGGCGAGGCGCTACACCGCGAGGTGGAATCATGTAGCGAGCGAGGTGCCCCTGTAATGGAGATATTATGTCTAAGGCATGCTGGGCTGATTCCAATTATGGGCTTTAATGACCCAATCTTCATCTTCTAGGTCCATCATAGATTATGAACCATCAATTTAGCTAACCAAATCAATTCAGCCATTATGCCAGATTTGGGCATAACAGCCACAACTATAAAAATTGATATATCCATTTCAAGGGCATAATAGACAGTCCCAAGCTCTAATTTTCCTTCTAGTTTTAGAACTTGAAAGCCGAATTAATTAAAGAGATTGTATGTGTAGGGATGGGCATTCATCCCGGTCCGCCCGATCCCGATTCGATCCCCGCACCGAATGGGGCGGGGATTCGGGGATTTTTTCGGGTACGGGCCGGGGAGCGGGGACAATTTTCAAAAAAAACTGGGGAGCGGGCCGGGGCCGGGTTTTTATGTGTCCCCGGCCCGATCCCCGACCCCCGCCCAGCTTTTCTCTACCCAGTCCGATTTTCAATCCCGACTCGATTTCACCACACTTTAATACATACATACATACATACATACATACATATATATATATATTAATCATATATTAATATAAACGAATTTCCAGTACTTCATATTGGAAACAAAAAGATCTTTTAATTTTATATGTTTGTCTTTTTAGTAGTTAAATAACTTTATTTCCATGTTATTTATAATTGTTTCTTTAAGTAATATTTTTTTATTTTAATTTAGTGCATTTGAGCTCACTAATTAGTATTTAAAATTATTTAATATTATTTTGAATTTTAAATAAAATTCCCCGATTCCCCGCGGGGATCCCCGTTACACGTTTGGGCCGGGGACCGGGAATGAAAAATAGTCCCCGATGGGGATCGGGCCGGGGACGGGGATCGGGTTTAAATTCGGGGATGGGGGCGGGGATAGCACTCCCCGACCCCGAAGTGCCCCGACGCCCATCCCTATGTACGTGTTAGCATCCATATATTTTTAGTCGATAAGTCTGAATAAAACATAATGAATAGTGATACAAACACCTGTACTATTAACCTCATGTATATTCAGAGAAATTATCAGTCGGTTGAACTAAAGATCTCCAAATATACGACTATAATATACAAATCAAAAAAACAAGGAGAAGTGAAAAAACATCTTAAAGATACAATGGAATATTTAACATCCAAGGACATCAAACAACTAAATATTATATGGCTGAAAACCATAAGTACGTTACAAGCAATAATTTACGTTCCAGCTTTTGAACTGCTGAATAGAATCCTAATTACCAGCATTTCAGTTTCTAAATTCTATTCCTAATATTATCAATCTTCTAGAATGCAGCAGATCAAGCTCTTATAACTCAAAAATTGCAAGTATTCATACCTTTTACAACAAATTTAGACCATAAATAGATTGAGGGGGTTTCTTTAAAAAGACTAAAATTGATATAATTAGTCAAGAAACTATAAAAGCCTAAGCTAATATCCAGTCATAAACTACCCAACACGACAACAAAAACCTATGCATAACTTACATGTACTATTAACTAAAGCATGTAAAACCAACATCAGGGCTTCATATATATGCTTTAACATATAATGTAAATACCATAGGTCAAATAGATGAACATTAGGATTTAAAATAAAAAGAAAAGAAACGCTGAACTTCATATAATTAAGCAAAAATTCTTAACCACAAAAAAACTATCCCTTGCTTCTTTTTGATTACTTATAAACTAATTTTATTAGCCAGACTCATGTGATGATAACATTACAACCTGATAAATGGATTTTATATCTACTTGGAACATTCTAATTCGGATTAAATTGATTGCTTTGACCTCAAGTTTGTGGTAGTTTTGATGTGTTTTGCTTAATTGTGCAGGGTTGAAGAAATGTCGATTAAAGGTGTAGTTCCGTCGTTATTTGGAGTTGATTTATGATATGGAATGAAGAATGGAGGCTAAGGTCAACTACCAAGAAGTATACAAGTCATTAAGGATGAAAGACGGAAGTTCATGCAAAAGAAACGGAAGAAAAAGCTTAAAAATCGAAAAAAAATCAATTTTCGCATATCGGGACCAAGCCGGGAGCCCCAATTGGTGCCCTAGCGCTGTTTTATTCAGATTGAGCTAGCGCCCCTGGCGCGGTGGCGTGCTGGGGAAAATCAGCCAGAATTTCTGATTCTTGTTCTGGTCATATCTTGAGTTCTAGAAGTCCGTTTGGGACGATCTTACAGTCCACGCGAAGCTAACGAGATTCTCTATCATTCTAAAGTGGTCCAGATGTCCACTTACAACTGGAACGGGCCAGAAATATTGAAGAAAAGTCAGCTACGAATTTTCCTTAAAAACAGAATCAGTTTAGGAAACGTATTATGTGCCGAACTGCAGAAATTCAACTTTGACAAGGAAATTGCTATAATTCCTACTTCTAATAAGTATGGTAATTGCTTTGGGCGGCTAGAACATTCCAGAATCAAATCTACACATGGAATTTGCAATTCTATTCTCATTCAAGAACGGAAATTGCCAATCTTCTATTCCTAGGAATCACAATTTTATACTGTTGTCTGAAAGTGGTGCCATCATTTGGCAGGAATATCTTTTACCAAACATTAGTGCCGGGATTTCAGATGTAAAAATTTTGGATGGAAAAATATTTGTTCTGACCCGTGATGCACTTTTTGGAGAATTTAATCCGAGAGCAGTTCCTGTTTTGAAGCTGTACAAAATCAAAATCCCTATTCAACCTGATATATATATGTGTTTGGATTTGGTGACATCAGACAGCAAGCTTTACATGATTGTTTCTCAATATTTACCAAATTTAAAACCATATTTTTGGTATTTTCCTGATGAAAGTTGGGGCATAAGTAGTGTTAGTGATGAATTTGGCTTATGATCACTTCTTCTGACATTACATCAGTCTCATGGGCAAATTTTTAGTTAGTTTCATCTTGTATTTGGATTATTTGTATTCTATTATGAAACCTTTTATACATTTATGATGTTGAAGTGTGTCACTGTGTCCTGTAGGAATATCAGAGCACTTTAGGTTAGAGTAGGTATGCCATGTTATACTTGGCACCATATTTTTGATATTACCTTGTCATATGGGAGAAGGTATTCAAAGTTAAGCTGAATCCAAATAATTTTGACAATGATATTTGGTTTTTAGCTATTTTAGTTATTTTTTCTAGATCAGTAATACATTAGGCATGTCGTATGCATTTAGCTAATTAAATTCGTAAATAGAAGGAATTCTTTAATTTTCTTTCCTAATTAACCAAATTTGTTGTATTGTGTTTTAAATAGATAAATTTTGAATTTGACCTTAATTAATTTATAATGAATTTTTTATTGCATAATTTTCTCTTTATAATGAACATAGTTATTTACCGAATCTTTTACCAAATCTTTTCTTTATATTATTAATCAAATCATATAATTTTGATTTTACATTAGATATTATTAAGGTTTCCTTCTTGCTATATTTGATTTTTATGTTTCTAATTCTAAATTAGTCTCTTAAATGATAGCCGTTTTGATAATTTAATATCATACATTTAATTTTTAAGTTTCACAATTTTAGTAACGGACACATTTAATGCTTGATCAATTATATATTTATTTCTTTCTATTACCGTATTTAATGAGTACTTATCCTTTCATTTTTCCTTATCTCATTTAGTTTTGCATATTTCAACATATTTATTTTATCATTGGTGTTAAATATTCATATTTGTTAAAATATTTTTTGTGTACCATGAATTAATTTCATTAGGGTCATAAATTGTGACGTTTTGTGTGCCTTTAATAGGTATTATTGGTCATAAAATATGAGGTTCTTAGGTGCCTTTAATGGGTATTAATGACCATAAATTGTGGCATTTTTGTGCCTTAAAATGGTTTTTTTATGGATTTTAATTTTGACTTATTCAAGACATAGTAAAATATCTTATTTGTTTAATTAGGATTTCGACTTTTTTGAATTACTAATGCTTATATGTTTAGAATGTTGTATTATAGTTTTTAATTATTTCCTTGATTTTAGTCTTTAATGTGCCATAAAATTCTTGTTTTTAAAAAGTCAAATCAAATCTTATTTATTAAATCTTAAAAAATCTCTCTTTCAAAATTGAATCCTTAATATAGTAATTTCTTTAAATATTTTATTATACTTGATCCTTTAGCTATTCGTGGTAATAATAGAGTACTAGATTTGGGCCCTAATGAGGTTCATATTAATTTTATTTAAAACATTTTATAATTTAAGACTTTAAATTTCATAAATCTTATTTATTTCATTAATTGGCATCATTTTGTTGTTATCTTTTTGTCATAACTTAAGCTCTTTGTTAATTTTAAATGAAATATTTACATTCTATTTATTAGTTATCTTATTAATATTATGATCTCTTATTAATATCATAACTTTGTTTTCTTCGCTCAATAAATAATAATTAGAGTAAATGTCCGTGCAAGGTACGGGAACTGAACTAATTTCTCATCTGAAATTATATATATTGAAATAATTTTGTAATTAAAAATATGATAAGCGATAAAATTTCGATCTACCAAATATTTTTATAGTTTTTTTTGTAATATTGTATACCATTTTTTTGAACCAAATATTTTATAATTTGATTAGATTTCATAAAATTTGGATAAATATTCATACGTTAATAATCACATGAATACTTATGATTGTTAAATTATTAATTTAGTGTTCGATTGCGTAAAATGAACTTTATCAAATTGAACATTTGAGTATAATATAAATAATTATCTTAGTAAAATTATCCGTTTATAATATAGGCGTGTAAACTCATTGATTTTGTTGTAAAAAATTGATGGTATATGTAAGATTATATTTTGAGACATATTACAAAATCTCTTAATAATGAATAAAAGTCATCCTTATGTCCGTCTCAATCATTGTTTCTAAACATATACATTTATACACTTTTAAACTTAAATTTTTAGTTTTACTCTAATATTTATTACATTATATAGAAGTTCAATAAAAAACTGGGTAAATTGAAATATTTTTTATATTAAAACTTTGAATTATTTTTAACTCAATTTTAAATTTTTCTAAATATTTCAATCAATGTAAAATTTGACAACCTTAATGACACGTGCATGTATGTGAAATTTAACATCAATTTTTTGATTTTATCTTATATTGATCTAAATATATTCATAACTCAACCATTATATATTATAGTATATATTATATTGATCAATATATTATTTAAAAATTCATATGTACCATACTTTATAATTGAGTTATAATCTAATTGATCATTTTAAATATTGTACTTTTGTAATATTTATGATTAAAAAAATTATATTTTTTTATTTTAATTTGAATGTTAATTATATTATTTTTGTATATATAACATAGAGTCATAGATCATATTTTTAGAGTTTTCATCTTTTTAACATAATTTTAATTATTTTTTCGTATATATTTAAATATTTACGTTTTAAGACCAATCATATATTTAAATCGTTGAAAGTCTAAATAGTTGGTCGACCAAAACCCTCTAATATGACTCACATATTTAACATTTTATATACGTAAAAGTTATGTGATGTAATTAGAAATAATGCCCAAAATACCCACTTCTTCCCTACCACTGTCCAAAATATCCATTTATCAAAACACCGCCCAAAATACCCACGAGTCACATATCTTTTTTTTTTTTTTAATAAAAGGATAGGGATAATGTTGCATATATTGGAAACTTTTGTTGATGCTGAAACTGAAACGTTGTTTCTAAATTAATTAACTTGTTGATATCTTATTATTAAACGAGGCAGTCCTATACTTCAAGCCTATATTTGTCTATTATTAAATCTAGGAAGTGTTATACTTAATGCATATCAATTCCATAAGTCCTCGAATTGTTTTAATCTGATTGAGTTGTACAAAATTCAAAGTTATAGATTTTGGATTTACTGACAATTAAACTCAATTCATGTATAGCCGATTCATTCCAATCCAATTACATCTCACCAAATACAATTTTTTTCAAAACAATTTCGGATTTACCTTCTAAACTTGTAGTAGTTTGAATATGAATCTTTGAATCTATGCATACCAAATTGAAATGCGACTAAGAAATCTGAAATACTATATGAACTCAAAAATCCGAGAAAACCAACTTGATATATTTGAACGTAAAAGATTAATATTTAACCCAAAATATTTCACATTTAACCTTTTATCTTATAAACAATGAAGTATTTAGAATTTTGTAACTGAATGATTAACGGACTAGTTCTCTCGGAAATGGAAATACAGAAAGATCATAAAATAGAAAAAGTATTAATGGGCATCACATGAGTTCGTTACTGCATTTATAATTTAGAGAAATGCTAGAATTCTCAAAAACGTTCCCGAATGCTGAATTATCATCATTGATTATCTTTTCATTGATGAAAAGAACCCTTCGTGTGTTAATATGAATCATATGAATAAAATAATGCCACGTGACATTTGGAACATTTTTGGGATCCTTTTCGGGGTATGTAGCATTACTTTATAATTTAAGATCAAAATTTACACACACATGCCGTACAATTTACATAATAGCAAATCTTTATAACCTAGTCTGATTTCCTGAAGGGTCGCCCACAAGCATAGTGTCTAGATTTGATTTGCTTAACAAGCGCTCATGTACTTTGCTAGAGCCTCCATGTTTTATCCAGACTGTCATTTTATGGAGAGAAATGGTCCCTCTTCTGCATGATTAATTGTTCATGCAAGGACCGAGAAGGAAATGATAAGGACTTCTCAATTTGAAAAAAAAGAGAGTATTCCATTTATAAGGGGCTTTTATGCGAATCCACACACCCCCATTCTCATTAGAAAAACAAAAGCAGGCAAGTAAAAGACTTAGTTTGAATAGTCTATTAGTAAAAAGACGTAACTCTTGCACAGTTGCACAGTTCAGCTGTTTCAATCTTTCTAGATTGGGGTCTGAAAGGAACAATCCAACTCATTCAAGTATCATATCCCCTACTCCCAAAACAAGCTAAAAAACCAATATCCCTTATCCCAACATTTATCAAAGCTCCCGTACCATTACCTTTTCAGCTGTATACCACGATTCATCCACTTTCTGAGTAGATTACTTGAGGGATTTGTCCACTCTCACAGATGAGTGTCACTGGATGCATTTGTAGCTCCTTACTAGACTCAACTAGCACAGTTTTGGACTCCAAGATACAAGTGCAGCATATCTACTCCAGAAATACTTGAATGCGATCTCCTCTTGAGTCATTAAAGTCTAACAAGAGCTTCCCTCCGATTTCTAAAGCTGCATCATCCATGAGGCCCTTAATGTTTATACCTCCTAGAGCTGCATACAGGAATCACACAAACTGTTTTAAAAATCTGATTTGTCAAATTGCTTGGCAATTTTCAAGAACACTGGTACCTGGAACTATATTTGTAATGCTGTCCAAAAATCCAGCCTGCGGAAAAATAAGATCACCTTTTAGCCATGCAAATGTAAGAAGGCAGGAAATGCATTAGGCTGATTCATGCACACACGGATCATTTTATTGGGAAAGGAGAATGGAATTATAAGTATATCTAGGAAGCATACGATTGAACACCGATAATATAAGCTGCATTAGGCACTATGAACACATGACAAGTTGTATTCCAATGATAGAGTATGCAAGTTTGGTTGTTCGAGAAGCTATATTGACCAAATATCAGGGTTTCAAGGCTAAAAAATATGTTTTTACCAGCTACATATTCAGAATATCATCCCCAGATGCCAGTTGGCACAGTCAAGAATGCATTTGAAAAAGCAAAGCACAGTTAAATCTCACAACGTCCTTGGTTCCCGAAAGGTTATGGGATACAATAGAAAACATACATTCTACGAGCACGTTGAGATACTTTGTCAAATAAAGCATTAACAGTATAAACATGACTTGAGGATAAAATACTTATCCTAAACCAAATATGACACTCCCTCAGGATTAATTTTTTCCGGTAACAAAAATATTCATCGTCCAGTTTTTCCTCTGCATTGATCTTTTTACACTTAACTTCTACAATTTAATACCTTTCTCCCCAGCCTTTGTCTCAACACTGCATTCATACCATTATAAGATACACATATTTTCCTTAACATTTAGTAGTTCAGATTTGTACTCTTAACAATAGTTGGAATATGTAATGGAACTTGACTGGCTTAGTCTTATAGGCAAAAGATGGAATAAGATGATAGAAATCAGTTTTAAAACTAGACCATCAGAAATCAATTTCATGTACAAATCAATATCAAACCACAGAAGTCAATATTATATAGAAAGTCCAGTTTCTTACGAATATGGGTGTATACGAAGTTAAATGACAACTCAAGCAGAAAACCAAGTAAATATCAAACCATGTCAAAAAAAAAAGAGCAAAAATCTGACTAAAGAAATCGAAGGAAAAAATATTCCCTCCTCCGGCAACTGTCTGATTAACAAACTAAGTATATATTCTTCAACTGCTACAGTGCTGTCAGGCGAATAGTTCACAATCTAATCTATGGTGTTGGGGGTGGCTAAGATGATTTCTGTGCGAATCGAGATTTGAGGAGCAAGATATTGGTTGTGGCATATTTTGTGAACAAACATAGTAACATACTTCCCCGTTCAATTTATCATGGTACAAGATTTATGAGATACTTTCACATGCTGGTGAGTACAAGTGTACATCTATATTTTACTTGATCTGGATGCCTAGTTTTGAAGCGGAACAAAATGTCTTGAAAAGAGACTGAAATTTAAATATCTTTCGAAATTGTAATTTTTCGTACTATATTTGAAATGACTTAGGCCCTTTACAACTGATTAAAGATATGAAATGAAGGATATGCTGAATTTGAAAGGGAATATTCTGAGGATTTGGTGGGGTTGACTGTATCGTGCCAGTTACAAATCTGAAAGGACGGATTTGTTGGGATAAATAATATCTTATTTCGAGTATAAATAGGAAAACACTTGCATAGCATATTGGGGTAGGCATGAATTAAATATCAGTGAGTGCGGAGAGTGGATGATCTCTCGATAATCACCTAGTGATGTGTAGAGTTGTGTGTGTGATTATCTATATAAGTATCAGAATTTATTCTGATTTCTGGCAGCCTCTATAAATAATTTGACATATGTACTAAATGTAATATAGAGGACATGATAGGTCACTACAGGACATGGTATTTTAAACTGAGGGAAATTCAGCACAGTGCTTGCAAGTTATCCTTCCGCCTATTGAAGAGGCATATTGGCTTTCTGTGAAGAAAGCAAAGGGCTGTCCCCTCTATACTTGGGAATAATAACTCCAAAGCTTGAGCCACAATGTGGTTTGTTACTTCAAACAAACAACTAAAATTCGTTTTCTTATCTATACACTAAAGAGTCTCTCATATGTTGATGCCAGATAATGGTAAATCGCCCCAGGTATTGATAATATTTGGAACAGATATATACTAGCACAGTAGTAAAGAATGGATTGGCTGGCCCACCTAGTATATCTTACACAATGCATTTCGAGACAGTAGTTCCCTATTTTTTTGGAACGACATGCGCAATAAACTGGACAAACAAGGAAGTATTTGCATAGAGTGTGTGACTTACTGGAATACGGACATCAAGTTTTTCAGACCCATCTCGTCCAATAATTTTGACCCTCAGCTTTCGCGACCAGATCCCTGAAAAAGGATCAGCAGAACTACCTGCACCAGAATTACTGTAGACTTCAGGAGTTAATACTTCAACAACAGGTTCTTGTAAACTCTGGCTTCTCTGCTCCTTGTCATCTTCACTCCTCTCTTGCATGGTGAAGTCTTTGCTGCTAGCTGAGACTAACCTTAAATATAAAAATTTGAAGGACAATAAATAACTAATCTACCATCTGATACAAAGATTATGTCCAACAGTTCAATTAAACTTCTATCGGTACATATATAAACAAGTGAATGAAAGTAGTAAACCATGGAGGTTATTTTTATTACTTCGGCAACAGTGCCGCCTGCTGACCACTCATGCTAACAATAAATAATAAAACAATAGGAAAATGGACATTTAAGTATTTAACAATTTGATTAACTACAATTCAACGTCGCTAAACATGTTTCTTTATGATATTGGGAACTTAAATCAATTTAACAAAAAATTAACTCACCTTGTTGTGAAGAAATTGCAATGTCTTCAGTAATATACCGCTTCTCCTCTTCATAGTATGAGTTGAAACCTAATATTTCTTGTAATTCTTCAAAAGATGGCATGCTTCCAGGAGAAGGTATACGGCCTCCTTTAATGGCAGCCAACGCATCCTGCACATATTTGATAGACATTAATCATAAGTTATACGAAAAAAAGTAAAATGACCAAAAAGTAAAACTTATGATGGTAGAAAGCTAGGATCAGAGCTAACTCAGTAAATTTTAAACACTTTAATGAAAAACAACACAAAACTGCAAGATTTGGTAAAGCCAAGGGCCCTAGAGATAATATATTGACCACTTATGTTCAAGTGCTACCTTTACGTTTTAGGTCATTTAGTTTCAAAAGATATATTATAAACGTTATATAACAGATTACATAGACCTTTTGAACTTTTTACCCATCAAAATGGTAAAGACTTTACCTGCATTGCACGAATGGAAACTCCCATCAAGGACAAAGGATATACAACAAGCTTATATCCGATACTTTCAAGTTCAAGAGGACTGAGTATTGGAGTTTTTCCTCCTCCTTCAAGCATATTTGCCTACACATATATATTAGATCTTAGTGAAAAAATAGGCGAGCTTCATAGATAAAAATATTAGGTGCAATGGCACTAAGACAATGATTAGTTTAATCCCATGACCTTAACAATAAGAACAGGTATACTGTATACTTATACCGCCTTTTCCTGTTTACAAAAAGAAAAGTGTACATCATGATACATGCAACCATCTATCCGTAATTCATTTATAGATTAATATGTGTGTGTGTGTGTGCGCGCGCATAAATAACCCTTATTAATATGTGATTGCTATACCAGGATTCTAAAATTTAAACACAACAAGAGATTTAGAGTTATATTACTTAATCCTGATATGATTGTTTGTTCTGTGAGGTCAAGCAGTCTCATTTGATGAATCTACTGTATCTAATGGAAGGAAGGAAGAAAAAACCACATACCAGTTTCGGAAGTAGAGGGTATATTTTACAAAATCTTTCCATCTCCTCTTTTGATGCCAGCGCATCAATAAAGAGAACATCAGCTCCGGCATCAGCAAAGGCCATTGACCTCCAAATTGATTCATCAAATGAGACTGCTTGACGAGAATCTGTTCGAGCTACAATAACAATATCAGAGCCACTTTCCTTTCGAGCATCAACAGCTGCTTTTATCCTCATTACTGCTTCTTCTCTAGAAACTACTTTCCGTCCGCGTGTATGTCCACAAGCTTTGGGAGACACCTTTGAGCAAACGCAATATTAGCAAAGAGAGTAATTAATAAAGATAAAGTTTGAGACTGAGTAGAAATGCTATCTTTAAAAAGGAACAGTTTGATGGATTTAGTAAATAGAATAAGAGAAGTAGAATTCTCTTGCAAAGGGAGAACTTACTATATATTACTGAAAGGGGAGGTGTAACATGGATGTAGAAGGTATCAAACAGATAAAATCTCACTGATTATACAAAACAAACTATACAAAGGTATAAAAAAGATGTCACAAGACATGCCCGCAACTCTTATATCAGATGCCTTTTTATGTAAAGCATCTTTCATGTAATCAATCTTTTGAACAAGTAAAAGCCAGCTACATGACAAGGCAAGAAGTTGAATCCTCCTACTGTTGGTATATATTTAAAAGTAACGCTAATCTTCTCTTTATCGAAAATAATAGTTCATAAGCTACTCTGTACTCTTGTATCCATCGCATGATATCAAGTATTTTATCCTGGATCCAACAAAAATCATGTAAATAAGATATTTATTTTGTACACATGCATACAAATACCCTTTTAACATTAACCACTTGTTAAAAGTTTTATTTTAAGTTAATATTTAGATATCAAGTCCAATTTTCTAATGTATTTACTTTTTTTTTTTTTGAGCTAAGTAAAATATTTTAAGTTTGTTTCTGCAAATAACATGAATAGTAATGCAGACAAAAAAAGTAACAGCACTCATGGCTATTAAACAACATCATGCTACATGTCCAATTATATGCATTCTCCTAGGTCATGCTTGTATGTCACCTGAACTTTTGGCAGCATATAAAACCTTCAAGTTAGAGAATTGAAGGAGTCTATCAATTTGTATTTTGTACTATATACAGTGAAATCTTCTAGTAATATGCACCTGATCTTCAATTATTATTCCAGCAAATCCAGCTTTGATATATCCCTTGACAGTTCTTTTCACATTCATGGCATTACCATACCCATTATCTCCATCACCGATAACAGGAATAGATACAGCCTGAGTTATTTGTGAGCCTTGATCCACCATTTCTCCATATGATATAAATCCAGTATCCGGCAACCCCAAACGAGCAGCTGATATGCTAAACCCTAGCGAAAACATGAGAAAGCACTAGCAAGTTTATCCTTTCAGTTTCCGCAACAAGAATCCATCTATAACAGGTTCTACTAAAAAAAATCATTGCATTATAGTAAGAGCATAAGACAATATAAATTATATCGCTATTAATTATTAAACATGCAATATATGGTATTTACAGTTTTTTAACCTACTTAAAAGTGATACAGGAAAACTTTACTAAGCATACTAGTAAGAGAGAAGACATTAACTACAAAAACACCCCCAAATGGCATGATGAGAGAATCATAATTTAACATTGAGATTATATTAGAAAGAGAGTAACATATAAATTTTAGTTATATACATTACGTCAGATAGTTAGATTACTCCATAAGTTCACTATAGTTACAGCCTGTTTAGCCAAATTGATGGTTTATCACATCGTCTCTTTTCATTTAATTATGCTATTTATTATCAACACAATCCTTCAACAGTATTTACTTCAATGTTTTATTTACTATTTTAAATTTAGTACTTATTAACTATAGCATTTGCTTTAAAACACGGCCATAATCCTCCTAAGCTCAATCCTGGCCTTTTCTGCTTAATCTCACTTAAACCCGACTAAATTGGTAGTACATAACTGAAGCCTGCTTATGCTGCATAAAATTCTGTCTCGTCAACCTGTTCATTGCTTTATTATTGGGTTTCTCTTCAAATAGGAAGCTAGCACTATTTAGAACCCCTAAGACTAGTAGTGCACTTAATCCCAGATGTAAATTAGTTTCCCTGCTTAACAAGAAACGAGAAACTGACTCATTAGTGGTTTAGTGCCTTAACCATTATTGAACAGCACTCAGAAACAATGGTAAACAAAATAGAAGCTTAATTACTGACTACCTTTTTATTTAACAAAGGGATGAAACTTGCTCAGCCATGCCCAAAGGACAGAAGCACTAATAACATCTATTTACTTTCTCCAATAAGTTACTATTTGTCACATACCCCGGTGCAATATTCACCTCAATACTTTATGAGCATATACCTAAACAAAACTATACAGTATAGACTCAGGGGGGGATATTGACAGGGATCAGTCGATAAATTGGTATTTACAATATTATCGGACTATTTACTTACTTGATATGAGATAGGCTAGTTTACTGACCACAACTCGGGATGGGCTTCGTCCACTAGATTTTATATGTTTATATAAATCCCTGGCGCTGATTGTTATACACATTCTGATACTACTGATTTACCGATGTGTACTCTTGTTTTGAATTCAGAACTTATATTTCACCACAGTACCATAATGCTTGTGGATTTAGGCATCTCTAAAGACTAGTGATACGCCTGCTGTTCAATCATCATCTGTTCTGCATGATATACTTACTCAATCATATGCATGGCAGAGACTAGTAGCTAGAAAGTGGTGGTCATAATATTAGTACAAATGACAAAAACCGAGTGGAAGTTTTCATTTGGACACAAGGCTAAACATATAATAACATTTTGTGTGCTTCTCTATATCCACAATCCTAGTGTATTTTATTTCAAATAAATTGCTGGTGTTGATTATTATACCACGAAGAAGTCAACAACACAGGTTAAACCGATGTTCTTAATAAAAGTCCATAAACTGAGATTTACACCTGTGTCCACCTATATTCATTGTTGAAAACGAAATTAATATCCTTGATAAGATCTGGAAGATTGCAGAGAGGTAGGTATAACAATATTTTCTGATAAGCATTTCAACATATACATACATACACAATCACAACTAAATTCATGATTCCAGTTGACCTAACAAATTATAATTAACATACCGAAATGAGAAAATAAATAGCAAAGGCATTTCAACATATACAAAAAATTGCTTAAATAACATTTACCAGCATTCCAATATACAGCTAGTAAAACAGAATTGGAAGGTGGATGATTCGAGAAGAGGAAGGGGAGAGAGAGAGAGAGAGAGAGAGAGAGAGAGAGAGAGAGAGTAGCGGGAGAGAGATAGAGAGAGAGAGAGAGAGAGAGAGAGAGAGAGAGAGAGAGAGAGAGAGAGAGAGAGAGAGAGAGAGAGAGAATAAGGTGCAATTACCACTAGTAAAGCAGAACTGGAAGCCGGCTGATTCGACAAGCTTAGCGCTGAGAGCATCGAAACAAGCAGGGCCTTGATGAAGTCCAGGAGATTCCAGTAAGCGCCGAAGAGCCTTACACGGTGACTCCTCAAAATCAACTGCTGCTTCTGATGATGATGATGAAGAAGAAGAAGCTCTAATTGGAGTAGTTGTGGTTGATGAGAAATGCGAGTGTGAATTGAAATTGAGTGTACAAGAGGATTGAAGGAGTAGTGTTGTTGTGATTGGAGTTGAAGCTGTTTTGTACAAGTAGTTTGTAATGGTTTTTGTAGACCAGGATGATGATGATGATGAACAAAGAGCAGCTGCTGAAACCATCATCCTTCTCTTGTTTAGTGTGTTTTTCAGGTGTGTGTCTGGTCTGGTGTGTGCTAAGGATCTGATGAACAAACTAAAGCCCCTCCGTGTTGGTGGTGGCCAAATGGGGAAAAAATTACAAAAATAACATTTTTTTTTGATAAAATTAATAAAAATAATTATTGTAAAAATATCTCATTTTGTATAAAATATTTTATTATTGAATATTCAATATATTAGATACGGTTTGATTATTTCATATACAAAATATTTCATTGGTAATTGAATATTTTATATTAGATTTCACCGATTTTGGTCTCTAACAAGGTGGATGCATCATTGATAATTAGGTATTTCATGAATTATATATTAGATACAGTCATGCAGATATACTCCATTGATAATTGCATATTTATAAAATAAAAGTAATTATTTTTAAAAATAATTACTTTTATTTATTTTATATTAAAAAAAGAGTAAATTGCACTGTAGTGGCCAGATAAATTAATTTTTTGCACTTTGATGGCCAAAGTTGCAAATCTTGCACTATGATGGCTCGAAATTCTTTTTTTAGCCACTTAAATGACTGCCGTTATCCTGACCTTAACAGAGTTAAAATTGCAGGGATATTATTGTCATTTGGTATTTTTCATGCAAAAGCTCCCGAATTTGTAATTTCTCTGAATTTAAAATACTGATGGGATTCCTCTAAAGTAGTCTTTCTTAATGTTCGTGTAATTTGTTTCCAGAAAGAAGGTTCGACAGAATCTGATTCCTCCTGGTAAATTATCTGGCTTCTGTAATCGATGTCCACCTGCATAAAATGATTTGAATATGCATACTATGTATATAACACATGTACACACAATATTTGGTCTGTAGAAGCACCATGATCAACCTCACTGAGACCTCAGACTATCTTTTTCTCTAACTGTAATGTTTTACTCCTGAAACCAGATAAACTTCACTCACGAGGCTAATCGCATGCAGAGGAGATCGATAACCCAAAACCATAATCAAGTAAAATATTTAAAATTTTAATAAATACTTCTCTCATATTCAATATATTTTTCCTAAAAAGCATTATCCACTGGTAACAAAAAAATAAAAATAAAATCTAATGGTAGATGTACTCCCATATTCATTTACAAATCAGGGCACAACAAATCTTTTACTTCAAGCTTTCCAAACTGATACTACACGAAGCTTTTCTTTCCTTCAAAATTAAATGTTGGTTAGCTTCCACAAGCTTTAGAGTTTCATAGTTTCTTGAGATATGAGAAGTTCATGCTCGGACGGGCGGCCTAGTAGACTTCCCTGCTCTTCTGAAGAACAAAATATAGCACATGTAAATGTAAGAAAGAGAGAAGAGATCTAGGGACTATGTAAATTATGCAGAACAAGGATTTACATGCCAATTTACGCAAGCAACAGATACTATAATCTGCTATTGTTAAGTTACCTTTTGGTTCATCTCCTCGAGAGACAAGTACCCAAGCACTTTGGGAAAGTCATAAACCATGGTTCCAAAATCATGCTCATTCATTCCCATATCCATGTAGAATTCTGACCGAATCTTCACTTCTTCCATGCTCATACATAGCAATTCAGGACACCGACTCATCACATAGCCCATCCAAATTCTCCTAACCCCATTACTCTCTAAGTAGTCAACAATCTCATTCAATTCTTCTGCACTTCGCTCCAATATATCTTCTCCTGCTCTCACCATCACAATTCCAATGCTTTTTCCTTTAACATGAATTGTCTTAATAGCTAGTCAATTTGGAATATATGACTTACATTAAATGCTATGAATTTAGATGGCATTTCATTACTGGATACCTGGATTCTGCTTATCTTTCAGCCCGAAAATTCTCAGTTGGAGTCGGATGAACCTAAAAACAAAAACTATTGAATCATCTTGATGAAGCCTAATCACAGTAAGTAGAAATGTACTCTAATGAAACCAGATCGTTGGGTTAATTTTGGGGAACTAACAAAATTTAATACAGGTTTATCAAAAGCAATGCAATTTTAATTCAGAGTTCAAAGAAATAGCAATATGAATCAAGATTGAAAGAGAGGGCATACCTGATGTACTTGCAACATTATTTCGAGAACATGTCAGAGTGCTGAATTGTATTGTGCCACTCCCCTGCAATATCTTTGATTAACAAGTTTAAAGGAAGGTGGAGAAGCTTAGAAAAAAAAAAAGGAAGCTGGAGAAAAGTTCAGAGCCACCTCACTCAATCCCACATTAAACCAATAACTCTGAATATATCAGGAAAATCATAGTTGAAAAACGGGGGATAAATTAAAAAAAAAAACTTGTACCAGGCATCTAGGAGAGGACCAGGAGAGGTTTCACTCGTTTGGAATCAGTTATACTCGGTTGGGCCAAATATACCAAATACATATTGAATATGTTGAATCTTGTACCATTCTGGTCCACTTCCCTTCCTACATCTTTCTTGAAGATCCGGACAGCGATGTATATCCAGGTAGCGAAGGCTGTGTGATTCACTAAATGTGGGCAAACTCCTCAAATTCTTACAATTCCGAATATGTAGTATCCTTAGACATGGAAGCTTCGCTAGTGAATCTGGGAGAGCTCCGCCGCATCAACACCTCCGCCTTCTTCTCCTTCGTTCAACAACCTCACCTCAACTGCACAACCCACCTCCCCTTCTTCCCATTCAATCCCCTTGCCCCTGAGCTATATAGATCTACACAAGGTAAAAGACGATTATACCCTTCTATTTAAATAATAGTCAGTAACGGTGCCTATATTTTTAACGGAAGGATGACGGAAGTCATTTAAATGTCTAGAAAAAGAATTTTGAGTCATCATAGTGCAAGATTTGCAACTTTGGCCATCAACATGCAAAAAATTAATTTATCTAGTCACTACAGTGCAATTTACTCTTAAAAAAATGTTAAAGTTAGTTTTCACCCAAAAATGGGCAGGGTGAGTTGGGTTTTGTCGGGCCGGGGTGTGAAATGGGAGCAAGAAACCGGATTGTTGGATGATCTGGACTGGGTTGGGCTGAATTCTGTTAGTGGACAGTTTCGTTCGGGTTCACTTGCTTCAAATATTATTTTCCTGTTCTACTTTTTTTTTAGTATAAATCGAATTAATAATGCGAGATAAGAAATAAATTTTTACCATTTCACTATTTCATTGCATTCGATATTTAATATTTAATCCATATCTTTATGACAGTCCTGTGCAATTTCTGTTTTCATTAACCATATCTTCTCTTTTCTCTCGTGACATCTTCTTTAGTCTAAGATTAGTCTCAATAATCCATATCTTCATAAAAGAAGAGGCGGCTGGAAATTAGGGCATCGAAGAAGTGTGAATTAGATTATAGATCTGGGAGAGAAGCTGGGAGCGAGCTGTAATTCGTTTAAGTCATTTCCGTTCTTATTCAAGCTGTAAACAAACTGATTTGAGTACTTGTCCGTTTAATTGATACTCGGGGTGTGAGGATTTCCATTTTTCAATTAGGTTTTGTTACAATTCGAGTAAATTCATTACAGCCTCACAGTCTGGGAAGAACGTCGGAAGCCAGCTTAATGTCAGTGGGGATTCTCAAACTCTTCCTAATGGGAATTCGGAGAAAGATTTATCTTCTGTCCGAAGGGAATGGTTCAGGACAGGTTGGTCAGGTAGACTTGTATACATTCTATTTAGAGTTTTTATCTCCGAAATGCTTATGATAATACCAGTTTCCAAATTCCTGAGACATTGTTTTAGTGATACTCTGTTGCAGTAAATATTGTGAAAGGTGGAAGTTGCAGGACCTCTTTATTGACAGTTATCAAAATCCTGTTTTTTGACAAAAATATGTAGGAAAAAAGCAGTGACTGTGGCTTCTACTAAATGTTACCTGTAGTTGTAGTCGAATTCATGTTATGCTTATGCATATTCCAGCGATTGCAGAGTTAGACATAATAGCATGGGCCACATGCCTGTCCAATATGTACCTATTAATCGAGCAAAATAGGAAGATTATCTTTTCTTGGTCATGCCTTCCCTATTTACTGATTGTATCCATCTTAATTCTACCTCCCTCAAATTGGTTCCGTCTTACCTTTCATTGAATAATTTGTGATATTGATGCATTAGTGGTCTAGAATCTATATCAATATAGTAATGTGGCATAAAGGACACCATATCGCCATGTTTTTTTTGAGCGTCTTAAGTTCTTATTCTTGCATTCCTTTGCCATCTTTTTCTTTAATACCCTCTAGTCACAGTCTCCAAGACTTGTGAGTGTTACAAATCCAGTGTGCACTTAGACTCATTTCTTCATTACTTCATGGCTCATAATGAATTCCAGTGAATCTCTCACTTACGTGAATTATTAAAATAAATAATTGCTAATGTCATACTGTTTACTGCTTTGCGTATGATCTTTTTCTTGGTTTCATGTTACCAGACAAATTCTGTTGTTGCTGTCCCTGTTGTCCCCCAGTCGCTAGTTGGGATGCCTACATATCTCCCTGAAGTGGCTGCCCTGCATCCTTTTCTTATGCATCAACAAGCAGTACCCCAATCTGGTCCCACTCATGTTCCTCAGTCTCATACCGCTTTTTATCATCCAATACCTGCAGTATCATCTCTTCAATATTGGCAGAATCAACAGGTGATAGCAATACCCTTTATGCAGCCGTTTGGAATCATGAAGCATTACATGAGTTTTTCTTCTTCTTTTTTTTGCTCAAGTTACATGACTTTTTTTCTTGCTGCATCAGAAGGTTTGCAGGTGCCATTGCATGACCAAAGCTCGTCATCACAAATTGGACAAATTCTTGTTCAAGCAGAAAATACTTGTTATGATGAAGTGAGTGGTAATGGGAAATCTAGCCATCCAGAGTACGTAGATCATATTAGTCAAGGGCTAGAACCTCACGCTGTGGCTCAAACCCAAATAAAGGGGCTGAGGTTAGTAATAATACATGAATCTTCATAATTAGTACTATATATTATGGGTTTTTCACTTTCTACTTGTACTCTATTTGATTTGCCA
The DNA here is from genome assembly GCA_036435485.1 of Saposhnikovia divaricata. NCBI lineage: Eukaryota > Viridiplantae > Streptophyta > Magnoliopsida > Apiales > Apiaceae > Saposhnikovia > Saposhnikovia divaricata. Next base: position 216,668,569 of record CM071599.1, read on the forward strand.
AAATTATCATTCAGGATCTAGAATCTACTGAGAAATGCCAAATTATAGATCCTCAACCTCCGAACAATGTCCAGCAACTATCATCCCAGATTCAGCACGGTTTAAAATTGGATTCTCTTATGCATAGTAGTGAGACTGAGGTTTGTAATATATGTTTTTTCTGTGATTCAAGTATGTTTTATATGGCTGTTTTATTTGAGATCGGGTGGCAATATAAGAAATAGATGAATTGATCTGTTACTTTGACATGCGCAGAACATTAACACTCTGGGGAAAGCAGATACCCAAGTTTCTAGGACTCAACATGCAAGTCCATCTGCCAAGATATCTGAAGAAGTGAACAAGATAAATTCGTTTGAGCATTCTACAGTCATTAGTGCTAATGTCACATTACCTTCCGAATCTTCTATCTCTTCTGAAGGAAGACTTAACTTTTAGTTGGAAAGACCTCAGAAGTTACTCTTCTTGACCAAGGTTCGCTTTTGTGCTGCATTGTTCGCACAATTCCACCAAATGGTAGGATCAGGATTAGATCAACGGTGAGTTAGAATCCCAGTTTAACCATAAATGATTTTACTGTTTTTTTTCTGGTAGCTGATGATGTATTATGTCTGTCAGTGTTCAGCTACCCAACAGGCTTGGAAAAATGCTTTAACCTCTACAGTCTACACTGGCACGATTACAAGAAAAGTTATGGAAAATTGAATTTGACAAGTGATTACTGCTCTGTTTTAACACTCATATGCTTTCAAATTTCGAGTCAGGAAGGTGTGAATTGATTCGAGGTTAGTGTATATGATTAAGAAAATTGAATTTGACGAGTGATTACTGCTCTGTTTTTAACACTCATATGCTTTAAAAAGAATCGATTTCTCTGTTAATGACAAACTATGTACTGGTCTAGAAATCAAAACCAATACGGAAAAAAAAAGGTTTCTTTATATTGTGGTGGTGGTGGTGTTGTTGGTTTCCAGGTCACAAGGTTGATGTCTTTAAGGCTGGAATTCGATGTCAAGATGCAAAATTTGATAAAACTTCTTCTGGATAGCTGCAAGTTAGATGGTAATCCTAGATCTAACAGTCGCCGACTTGTTTGTTTTGGTCTTTCTGGAAGGATAGGCTACAGCTTCAGTCACTCCAGAATTTAACTCTCTTCAAGACTAATCTTACCGGGAGCCTAGCCTTCAGAGTTCAGACTCACGCAGTTGGAAAACCCAAAGGTCATTAACGGCAATCTAGGTGGACCAAGTCCAGGCAATTTCTTTAGCCAATAGCCCAATATGGATGTCACGATACATCTCTTTGCCTAATAACATGTTCTCAAGAAACTTTCCAGATTGTCCAACTCTAACCTCATGTTCTACACTTGCTCGGGATTTGTAGGGGACTTAGGTTGCTTGCTTGTCTAGTAATCTGCTTGAGGTTGATATATCCAATTCCAAGGGAATACCAGATAATCAATTAAGTGGTGAAGTTCCAAATGGAACTGGAAATTGTTTGCTGCTAAGATTAATAGTTTGTGACTTCTTCTTCTTCTTCTCAGGATTTATGCTAAAGCATATTACAGATGCTTACCTTGTGCAACAATCTGAATATATTCCAAAAAGTCTATTAGTGCTAAAGTCCCTGGACGGATTGGAGAAACAAAAAACCTAGAAAGTCTGGATCTTTCTAAAAATGGATTTTCTGGACCAATGCCAACTTCACTGGGAGGCTTCAGTCTCTAAATTTATCTATGAATTCCTTTTTTATGGAGAATAATCTAAATGGAAACATGGATACTTTGCAATCTTTGACAGAGCATTCTGGCCAAAACCTTTTAGTGTTGGATATATCTAACAATTTGCTGACGGGTGAAATTCTGCTCTTGGGAGCATTAGCAGTTTGCAATAGTTGAATGTGTCCAGACATATACTAATAGGTTGCTATCCGGATAGTATCAAAGATTAGAAGCTTTGGGTGTTCTTGACTTGAGAAAGAATTAGTTTAACGGAAGAATCCCTACGAAGATTGGTGAAGCTGCACCTTTATGTAAATGTGGTTAGAGGACTTGTACAACTTGATTAGGTGCAACATATAGCCTCTCTCTCTCTCTCTCTCTCTCTCTCTCTCTCTCTCTCTCTCTCTCTCTCTCTCTCTCTCTCTCTCTCTCTCTCTCTCTCTCTCTTTCCCCCCCCTCCTGTTTTGTATTAGATTAATTCCAATTCATTACTGCCATTCTTTATGTTATCTTTTCCAATCCCCTATCCTTGGTGGTAGCTTTGGTCAATTTCTTTTCTTGGTTGTCTGTAGTTTTTGTGTTACTTCATATCTGAATTTGATATTCTGTTAGATCTGTTTCTGGATATCTGAAAAATGGCTATTGCTTGGGTGGATAAGTTTTGGGCTTATATATGCAATCTTGTAGCAATGATAATTTACAACACTTAATTTAGTAAAGTGATACTTGAACTTTGGATATTTTAATTTAGTTGAGTTGGTAAGAATTCCAAGGAGGGATGTTAGAATATATTAGCCGAACAAACATTGCATGTATTTCTGATGGCTTCAAAGTTTACTTATTTTTGCTAGTAAAATTGCTTTTATTTTCTGCATCCACAGGTCATAAGCGACAAAAGTATATGGACTACTTCCCCCACTCTTGGAAGACATCTCATTGATAGATGTGGTGAGAAACAAACCTTATAACAATGTTTGCTTAGTGTAGTTTACTATGCTGTGAGTGATCGTTTATTAAGCACTTTTATGCATTTTAGATGTTGTTTCTCAATTTATGACATTATGTCAAACATACAATGTTTTTTGGAAATGTTCTGTACAGGCACAAGTATGAGAAACAAAGGAAACAAACCTGACATCTTTGTGCTAGTGATGATTTGACAGACCGGCGATTTATATCTAGCAAGCTTGGTAATGAGGTCTGTTTTTGCCTTCCAAGTTTCTTTGTTAAAACTAACTTATCTTCTTTACTCACTTCTCAACTTTAATGTGCTAATAATCGTGCTAAGGTTCTAGTTATATAGCTTTTACTATGTAGGTTTGGGTAAAATTTATCCACTTGTTCAAATATGATGTATACTTTGACATTAAGAAAGCAAAGATGAGCAGAGAGTAAAATCAGTAGTAATATGAGATTTGTACATTAAAAAAATTACACACGCATAGCTTACAAACTAGTTACAATAACCAACACATAACTTGTGACCTGCCATAAACAATAGGACTATATGGTCGTTGCTGCTTAAAAGACGAAATTTTTTGGGATTAGCCACCAACTAGGTAGTCAATATTGCATTTCCCGCAATGTTCCAATCATGACCTATTTCCCATAAATTTTAGTTTTCATTTTTAGAGTATTCTAAGTAGATTCCTAGTAAGAGTAGGTCTTGTCTGACTATTGATGAATGAATTGAATATTTTCTTATCACATATTCGGTTAGTACAAGGGAGTATACGGTTCGGTTAACCGAATAACGGACCAAAATAATTGAAATATTTCGGTTCGGTAACCGAACCGAAATATTTCAGCCAGTATTGATTTTTTAACTTATTCGGTTATTTCGGGGTTTTAACCGAAATATCCGAAATAACCAAAATATATAATATAATATATAATATTTATATATAATATATAGATTTGTGTATGTATAATATATTTTATATTTTATGTTTTATCTATATGTACATACAATTACAAATATATAGTTAGATATTAAAAATTTAGAAGGGGATTGCTAAAAAAAAAAGAGTAAACCAGACGAGTGTTTGAGTGTTGGGCTGGGTTTTAGGCTTTGAAGGGGTCAATCTCACTGCTCACTGCTTCTCTCCTCTCTTTCCGACCTACATAGATAGCTAAGAGCTAAGGTACTCTCTCCTCCATCTTTCTCCCCCTCTTATCACTCTCTCCTCCGTCTTTCACCCTTTATCTCCTCCGCGCCTCTCTCTTTCTCTCTCTCTCTCCTCCCCCTCTTATCTCTCTCTCTCTCTTTACCTCTTTCTCCCATCTCTCTTCCTCCTCTTCTTACCTCTCTCTTTAATGGGTCTTAGTTGTTTTAATTGCAATTTTGAGGTTGGTTTGTGGCTTGTGAAATTTATTAAATTTTGATGGGTTTTTCTTGTTAAATATTTGAAACTTTTTTAGGTGATTACGTAAGTTGTGGGGTAATTAATTTCATATGAGTTCTTGAAAGTTCTGTACCAGCAAGTTAAGAGTAATGTGCTAAATGTCGATAAGTGTATTGTGTTAAGTTTTCATGTGATCATCGTCTATCATCTTTGTTTTGTTGGCAAGTATTATAATGTATCTACATTTTATTTATGGACATATTGTTGCCGTTTTTCTCAAACTGGAACATGTCATAATGTGTACATTATGGATCTGCTCTACATATATCTTATGTCACGAATAGGTTAAGCAAAGCAGATGATCTAAAAAGAGAGCTTTGGAAGTAGCTTTTTGGTTGTTTTAGTTAGCAAGATGTTTACGAAAAGGATTGTGGAAACTATCCAACTTAAATGGATGATAAGAAGCAAGTCCGAAAGCCTTTTTTGAAGCATTCATATTTCCCATAGCATATCTTAATTATTTGACCTTTTCATTAGCACATAAAACCCTTTTTAGTCATATAAGAAAGCCTTTCTTCTTATATAGAAACTAATATTTTTAGTCAAGACCAAAGCTTTCATGACATGCCTATCGTATCATTGTTTAAATTGATAAAGTCGAGTTCGAATTGATATATGTATGAACTAATGATTTTTTTCTGAGCTGAGCATTTTATATGTTCGGATGTTCCTGTTAACAATGTGTGGTTTGGGCTCCAATGTGGTATCTGCTCTTGTCGTTTAATTGACTGAATATTAGTAAAAACTCCTTATGAACAACTATGATTTCCATGTTTGAACTAGTTAGACTAATTTTATATTTGTTTCCTTTTAAAACTTGATGTTTAATATCATTAAATGCTCTAGTAGGTAGTCAGACTCCTTATTCTCGCTAGTCTGGTAATTCAGTGTAAAAATAATTGTTAATAGGGTTTTTCGCATTTCAGGGTTTACGGAGATGGTAGAGATTAGAGAGTTGTCTGACTATGACTCTCCTCCTCCCCGTTACAAGAGCTGGTTGGATGAACTCCCATTCTTGCATAGTTATGTACCCCATCAAGGAGAGACGTGTAAGTTTTTCTTCTCACTTTTTCTTTGTTAGATCATGCATATAGATACTGATATGCTTGTAATTAAGATGTATACACTCATATTTCATTGTTTATTTATTTATGGGTCTAGATACAAAACTTAGGCTGTTTATTTATAGTTTTTTTTTCCATTTCTATGTTTTCCAAAATTTTCGTTTAGTATTTGACATAACCTTTTTATGTTATTTAATGACTAGCCACTTGTGCATTACATGACAGCGCCTTTGCTGTATCGGTTCTCGATATTATTGAAAGCCAAAAGTTTAGTGATTTACTATGAGCTAAAGAATCACAGGATAGGGTTATGCTACCTCAGTGGGTCTTGTCCACAGGCACTCGTTGACAGGGTGCCAATCCTGTATGCTGGACGAGTGGTAGATGATACATATGTGGAAGATGATAGAGGTACAACTGCTCTTCGTTGCCCCGAGATTTACGAGTATTGTGTTGATTTTGGCTTGACTTTTAAGGATTGGTTCAATGATCAAATGAGCAGAGAAAACGATTTCTGCTCATCTGCTCATTTGATCATTGAACCAATCCTTAAAGGTCAAGCCAAAATCAGCACAATACTCGTAAATCTCGGGGCAACGAAGAGCAGCTGTACCTCTGTCATCTTCCACATATGTATCATCTACCACTCGTCCAGCATACAGGATTGACACCCTGTCAACGGGTGCCTGTGGGGACAAGACCCAATGAGGTAGCATAACCCTATCCTGTGATTCTTTAGCTCGTGGTAAATCACTAAACTTTTGGCTTTCAATGATATCGAGAACTGATACAGCAAAGGCGATGTCATGTGATGCACAAATGGCTGGTGATTAAATAACATAAAAAAGGTTATGTCAAATACTAAGCGAAAATTTTGGAAAACATAGAAATGGAAAAAAACTGTAAATGAATAGCCTAAATTTTGTATCTAGATCCATAAATAAATAAACAATGAAATATGAGTGTATACATCTTAATTACAAGCATATCAGTATCTATATGCATGATCTAACAAAGAAAAAGTGAGAAGAAAAACTTACACGTCTCTCCTTGATTGGGTACATAACTATGCAAGAATGGGAGTTCATCCAACCAGCTACGTTACTCCGACTCGTCACTTTCGGTCGCCGTACCCGTGTCGACCCGGGATACGGGGCGGATTCGCCTCTGGAAAATCGACACTTCTCCTCCGTCATCGGAGAAATTTAAAGCTCATCGGAGATAAGGTCGGAGATATTTACTCATCGTGTTGCAGAGGGGTACTATATATAAAAAGGGAAAGAACAAAAATAATAGATGAAAGATTATGGACGGAGATCGAAAGAAATGAAGACGAAAGGAAGAAGTAGAAGAAAATATATACAGATCTGTATGTATAGTGTATTCCATTCTCCATTCCCAATAAAATGATCCATGTGTGCATGAATCAGCCTAATGCATTTCCTGCATTCTTACATTTGCATTTCTAAAAGGTGATCGATATTTTTCCGCAGGCTGGATTTTTGGACAGCATTACAAATATAGTTCCAGGTACCAATGTTCCTGAAAAGAATTGCCAAGCAATTTGACAAAAATCAGATTTTTAAAACAGTTTGTGTGATTCTTGTATGCATGCAGCTCTAGGAGGTATAAACATTAAGGGCCTCATGGATGATGCAGCTTTAGAAATCGGAGGGAAGCTCTTGTTAGACTTTAATGACTCAAGAGGAGATCGCATTCAAGTATTTCTGGAGTAGATATGCTGCACTTGCATCTTGGAGTCCAAAACTGTGCTAGTTGAGTCTATTAAGGAGCTACAAATGCATCCAGTGACACTCATCTGTGAGAGTGGACAAAGCCCTCAAGTAATCTACTCAGAAATTGGATGAATCGTGGTATACAGCTGAAAACGTAATGGTACGGGAGCTTTGATAAATGTTGGGATAAGGGATATTGGTTTTTTAGCTTGTTTTGGGAGTAGGGGATATGATACTTGAATGAGTTGGATTGTTCCTTTCAGACCCCAATCTAGAAAGATTGAAACAGCTGAACTGTGCAAGAGTTAAGTCTTTTTACTAATAGACTATTGAAAACTAAGTCTTTTACTTGCATGCTTTTGTTTTTCCAATGACAGTCTGGATAAAACATGGAGGCTCTAGCAAAGTACACGAGCGCTTGTTAAGCAAAGATGGACACTATGCTTGTGGGCGACCCTTCAGGGAATCAAACGAGGTTATAAAGATTTGATATTATGTAAATTATATGGCATATCTGTATGTACCAAATCTTGAGCTTAAATTATAAATGAACCCATGCGATGCCCATTAATACCTTTCCTAATTTATGAAGCTGAAGTTGAAAACTTATGAAAATTTTAAGCATGAAGGTGATCTTTCTGTATTTCCATTTTCGATTTTTAGTATTTTAAGAACTAGTCCATTGATATTCAGTTAACAGCCAGAGAAAAGGGCAATCATCGTGTTACAAAATTCTAAATAATTAAAGAGAAAAATGTTTCTAAAGTTAACTTAGGATAATTTTCTAAAATAACCTTTAAAACTACGTGATTCTAATTATTTGCTATCTTTTATTTATAAGGGTCCTAGAGGTGCATTAATGATTGTAATGATATGTCTTAATTTTATTGATTAGTTAAGAAATTCTCCTAAAATTAACTTTAGGTTCCATAGGATAAAATGTTAAATGTAAAATATTTTGGATTAAATATTAATCTATTAAGTTCAAATCTATCAAGTTGGTTCTCGAATTTTTGAGTTTAAATCACATTTTAGATTTCGAGCCGCGTTTGGTTTTGGTATGCATGAATTCGAATTCAAACACCTTCGGCTTCAAGTTTAAAAGGTAAACCCAAATCTGTATAAAAAAATTTGAATTTGTTGAAATGTAATTAGATTGGAATGAATTAGGTAAACATCGAATCGGGTTTAATTGTTAGTAAATCCAAATCTAAAACTTTGAATCTGTAAAATTCAATCAGATTAAAACTATTCAAGAATTTAGCGAATCTTGTTAAATTATCATCCCTGGATGGCTGTATCCTAGCGAGGGCCAATACCACGTACAACCTACATCCAGGATAACCCAGATATCAGAAGACAAACAAAGGCGACGCTGACACTTGAAATTAGGGAAGAGGGTTCGGTTCGGGGCGGTTTTGCCCCGAAACCGAACCCGAAACCGCATGTCTTCGGTTTTAAAAATTGAAAACCGCAACCGTAACCGAACCATCGGTTTCGGTTTCGGTTTTAAAAAGCTCGGTTCGGTTTTTAATGGTTCGGTTTCGGTTTTAAAATCGAAAGAAAAAATCATAAATATATTACAATACTTTAATTTTATAAATTATTACGTACTCGATTTTTAAACATAAGATATATAAATTAATAAAATTTATATTAATAAAATTAAATATTGGTGGTTCTTCATTGTCGTCGCCAGTCTCTGTTTCTTGTCACTGTTCCTTGCCTCTGTTTCTTTAGTTTGTTATTCCTCTCAGCTTGTTGCTCGTTAGTATGTGTAATGATCTGCTACTCCTGTATCCCAGGCTTTGCCTGTCTCTATTAATAAATCTTATGGCTTTAAAAAAAAAAAAAAGAAGTTAAAGGAGTATAATTTTAATTAATGAGTCATCTCGGGTTGTGTTTGGGTTGATCGAGTCAAGTCATCTACTTAGATTTCATCTCTCTAACTAAACTCAAACTTGGGTAATAGGTCACACTGAACATTGCCACACACCTAAACTCAAGATACTCAAGATAGATATAATATATTTATTAATTTTAAGAATACATATAAATTATATAAAATTATATATTTATTTATTTATTTTAATAATAGGTTCGGTTCGGTTTTAGTCGGTTCGATTTTAACGGTTCGATTTTAACTTATAACCGGAACCGAAATTCTCGATTTTTCAAAATCAAAAACCGCAACCGTCAGTTCGATTTCGGTTTCGGTTTTTTCGGTTCGGTTTTGACCGGTTTCGGTTCGGTTTCGGTTTCAATTCGGTTTTTTGCTCACCCCTACTTGAAATAATTCAATTGGTCTATCAATAGACCCAGAAAGAGGGTAAGGAAAGTAAGGGGAGACCGACTATTCTTCACACAACTCACACATATAAACATTAATGTTGTGTCTGATTCGGTAGAATGAAATAAGTATAAAATAAAATAATGTACTTAGGATGGAGGATTTTGAAGAAAAACAATTTTCTTTATAATAAAATTTGGGGGAAAAATAGGTAAAATGGAGAATAGAGCATTTCTTCTTAAAATGAGGGGTTGAAGTTCTATTATATGTTAGGAGCAGTGTTGCAAATTTTGGAAATCGAAACTATTCGGTTGAGGTACCGATTTACGATTTATCGGGTGATTCGGTTGAAGAATCGACGATTTATCAGCGATTTTTATAAAATCAGCCAAACCGGTTCCAAAAATTTGACTGATTTTTGGTCGATTTATCGACGATTTTTCAAAAATCGTCCGATTTCTATAACAATGGCTAGGAGTGGAATAAAAAAAATGAAAAATCTAAACACTCATTCCAAATATAGTGCAAATCACATTCCATTCCCTTCAATTTCATTTATCACAACCTAACACACGTACAACATAAGAGAGCAAGGAGAGACTCAATTCTCTTCACAACTCATGTTTATTGATATTCATGTCTCTCCACCACTAATTCTTCTACAAACAAACACTTTACCAATTCTAACGCCTGATGCCACGGAACCACCTATAGTTGTGCATTGCTTTGCAGACTACCAGCCTACACCAACACCAAACCATACATCAAATAAGGAGGAATTTGAGTACAGATAAGATCTGGAGTTATCACTTGGCATAGACCCAAGCATTTTAGGCTTGACGTATAACACTTCCTAGGTTTAATTATAAACAAATATAGGCTTGAAGTATAGGACTGCCTTAGTGCGTGTTTGGCATTTCATATAAGTGCACTTATACGAGGAAAGCTCATTTCATGTTTTTGAAGACCGTTTGGCAAAATAAGTACATGCCCATTTTCTGCACTTATATGGGATAAGTTGAATGTTAAGAAATCGTAACATTTAACTTTCAACTTATTCTTATTTCTCGATATACGCAATATATAATATCCTTCAAATCTTCAAAATCATATATTTTTTGATTCGTTCATTAAAAAATTGATATGTATATGTCAAATTTCTCTACTCATCGAGATCTATCCATTGATATCCACTTATATATATTAAAAAACAAATATTTTGAAAACATTTAAAAAAGTTAATTTATAAGTTCTGATTTACCAAACACTCTACTGACTTATAATTTCTGATTTACCAAACACTCTATTAACTTATAAGTTCTGATTTACTTATCACTTATATGATACTTATCACTTTAAGTTATAAGTTACTTATTTTAAGTTAAGCCAACCAGACCCTTAGTTTAATAATAAGATATATCAACAAGTTTAGAAATAACTTTTCATTTCAGCATCAACAAAGTTTCCAAGATATGCAAGATGCAACATTATCCCTATCCTTTATTTTAAAAAAAAAAAAAAAAATATTGATCTCAGCACAAACCCATGGCCAGGGCCGGTGACTAGTAGACGTTTGATTCAGCAACCATATTAAAATTTTAATCAGAAAATAACAGAATTTCTGAAATCTTGTATGGAACACGGATAGCTTGGTTCAAGGTCATGCATTTTCTAAGTTCCACCCCATGTCACCCTCTCTTAAACGCATAGGGTAGATAGCAGAGCTACAAGTAAAAGAAAAAATGATAGCAGAGCTGTGTGCAATATAACTTGGTCACAAAAAAATTATAACCACTCAAATTCTGAGATTCTAGATTATATAGTTACATCCAATTTCTAGAAGGAAAAAGAAATTGCACTATCACATGTTTATTGTCAAATTGACAATCAGTACTCACAAAAGAATGTTATATATGGACAGGAAGAAGAGGCAACCTGGTGATGGTTGTCCCCATGGTATACAAACTTCACACCATAAAAACTCCTAAAGCCAGATATCAAGCTCCACCACGAATATATAGAATTTTTGTAAATATTGGCCTAAAATATACACTACCAGATGTATTCCTGAAAATTTTAGATGAACACTAAACCATATAATATGCGAGTCCTCTGTGCAGGGGCGGCAATAGAAATTGCTTGGATTTTTCACTATTTTTTGCGTACCTTTTTCTAAAGCTGAATTAAGATAATGAGTCAACACTTATCAGTGACCACCATTATATGGTTGTTGACCAAAATTTCCTGTTCCCATCACAGGATTATAACCTCCAGGCACAGACGGTACCTGGGAAAGTCCTGTTGGTTGTTGCTGCATTGGAACCCCTCGCCCCATACCCATATTCATCCCTGCACCCACATTCATCCCCATACCCATACCCATACCACCCACAGCCTGATTAACTCCATAACCACCTCCCATAGGCTGATTTACTCCATAACCACCTCCCATAGGCTGATTTATTCCATAACCACCTCCCACAGGCTGATTTAATCCATAAACACCTCCCATAGGCATTCCCATGCCCATTCCAGCGCCAGGACCACCACCCATGCCCATACCTACTCCAGGAACATTGACCATGCCCATTCCCATGCCTGCACCACGAGCACTGCCCATTCCCATGCCTGCACCAGAAACACCACCCATGCCAATATTCATACCGGAAGCTGTAACGGGGTTCGGGCCACCCCTGAGAGCACCGGCACCTGCTCGACCTATTCCACTACCAGAACCCATGGCTTTCCCCATGGTAACAGTTGATATAACAGGAGTTTGGCTAGGTTTTTCCATCCTCTTCTCTTTGCGATTAATGGCATCAAAATCTACTCCTATATCATCCAATGGATTTGCTTTGGCTGCATTTTAAGATAATCAGTATTGTTAATGGTCATCATGAAGGTATTCAACACAACAGAAATCATCAAATTAAAAATCTGAGTCTAGAGTTTGTTTGCAATCTCACGTCCAGATATATTCAAATTGACAAGCCCACGGTTCAGAGTATCTCTCCAGATTGTGGATTTGGTCTCGAACTTGTCTTTTGCTGGTTGAGGTATGACAGCAAGATGATTGGTTGAACCCGAGGAAGCTGGAGCCATAAGATAACTCGATTCTGCTTGTTGCATTTGAGGAGCAGGTCCAGGTGATCCAGAAGGACTTTGAGCAGCCACAGATTCAACAGTAGATGCTGCAATTTCTGACTGTTGGTTGAAATTCACATTATAGATACGTCCTGGATGAGAAGCTTGTCTGGGAGAAGGAAACCCTGCAGGTTGGGCACCGCTTGCCTGAGATGGGAAACCTGTAAAGGATGGATATTGTCCACTCTGATGAGGAAAACCTGCCTGTTGTGAAGGTTGCCCAACCTGTTCCACATAGCCTCTCATGGATGATGGATGGGTTACTTGGGCTGGAAAGCTAGTCTGTGATGAAGATTGGCCTGGTTGAGATTGGAAACCTCCTGTAGATGTGGGCTGACTGATTTGCCCTTGGAAGCCTATTTCAGGCTCTTCAGTCTGACTTGCAAAACCTGTTTGAGATGCAGACTGCACTGTTTGAGCTGAAAACCCATTAGGTGAAGATTTAGGTGGTGGAAGAATATCCGCTAAAATATCAGTTTCCCCAAAGCCAAAGCTATTTTCATGAAAGGTTGGCTGTTGTAGCTCAGGTTGACCTGGGCTAGGATGGAAAGAAGATGGGGAAACATTCTGCTGTTGAGCCGAGAAGTTTTCTGTAGAAGGAATAGCTTTAAAAGGGTCATCACCAAAAGGGTCTTCAAACGGCTGCACAAATTGATTTTTTTTTTTCAATTCATATAAACAAAATACTTTTTCTAGTAAAGTAAGAAAAAGTAAGTTGGCAGACAAGACAAAATCAAAGACGTACAGAAATATGACAACTATCTGAGATTTCAATGACAATGTATCATACTAGTTGGTCCTAATCCAGAAAACCATAGAATATCTCGAATTTCTCATTAATATTAGGCATTCATATAAATCTCTACTTCCTTTTCTATGCACTGTAATTGGAATTCACCATATACCCAAAAAAATATGTGCCCTTATAAATATACCCAAACCATACAAAGCTGTGATAAAGAAGCTAATATAAAAAGCCATAAACCTCAACTCCATATGCATATCTGGCTGATAAAATCGAGAGGCTGCAAGTTTTCAACTAAAATAGCAAAGAACGCACCTGATTAGTGGATGTGGAATCTGAGAAGAACCCATTTCCAGAACCAGAGTTTGTAAAGGCATCAACTTCTGAGGTTGCTGCTGCTGTCGCAGTAGGCACAATGGTCAAAGAGGACAGATTATATGGGTCCGATGAAGAGCCAAAAAAATCCACTTCAGCACCATTCGAGGAAGGTGGAGCAGCTGTAAGTTGTGAAAGAAATAATATGATTTCTTATTTATCTATCGTAAGTTCATAATTTTGAAGAAAAAAACTACAGGAAGGATAGAGAGATTTATAATATCAAATTCTAAACAAAAAGTTGCTGTGCTGAACAAAAAGTGTTCAATTCTATATAAAATTTGATATGCGGAGCTCAAGACTCATTTAAAAGTTCAAATTAATGTAGAATTAATTCGTGAATGGCTGTTGGCAATTTAAGTATGGGTTTTGGCCAACAATACCACAAAAACATATACCACATGACAAGAATACCACAAAGCGTTGATGGTGGCCATAAATACCAGCCTATTACGCATTTCATATAAGGGTAACCCTATTACGCATTTGATATTGGGGTAACAAGCATAAATTTTTTTCCCTATTACGCATTTGGAGAATGGGTAATAGGGTTACCCATTCTCCGAATGCATAATACGCTCCCCTGGCGGGGCCTATTACCCATATGGAAAATGCGTAATATGTATAAATCTATTACCCCTCTCTCAAATGCGTAATAGACTGGTATATATGGCCACCATCAACACTTTGTGATATTCTTGTCACTTGTGCTCAATTTTGTGGTAGGTAAGTCATTATTTCATTCAAGTATATGCATAAGAAAAAGCAAAGCCGGCTTTTGGGGCAGTTTCCCATATTCTTGCCTAGGACCCCAAAAATTAGGGGCCACATTTTCTTAGTGCACTTATCTATAAATATGTAATATTCATTTTGAGTTAATTTTTATGTATATTTTGATCAAAACTTCTTTTTTTGACTCAATTTAAAATTAAAAACAATAAATATTGATAATACAAAATTTACAACTTATAGTGAGTTTATAACTATTTTGTAGATTTTTAAAACTTAATTTAAAAGGCTAATATCAATACTCTAGATTTTTGTCGAAACTTCAATGCATATACATTATAATTCTAATTTAATAACTATTATTTTCAATTTTATATTTCTTATTCAATATGGAAATTTATAACTACGTTATATTTTTTAAGTTTTTCATTAGAATACAATAGACTTAGAAATTCAAATATTAGACTATTACTCCTTATTTTTCGAAACAAATTTAGCTATATGATATCCTTAACTAAGTTGGAAACTCAAAATAAGTAATTAATTAGTTATTTGGATACTTAATATTAACATATTACATTCAAATCTTAATAAAAAAATATCTATATTTTTATGACTAATTTATAATAATTTGAAATAATTGTGAAATGATAATTTTCCATATAAATAACTAAATTACATTTTTACTTTCTAATAGTATTTACAACGAATATTCTTGAAATAATATGATTATTTTATAAATTATACTATTGTGATATACATTTGATTTATATGATACCACGGATATTACAAGCGTTAAAAATATTAAACGTTAACATACATACAACAAACATGTTTAAGTTCTTAATATAATAAATTTAATAAAACAGCTAAGGATAACTCTAGTTTAATTATTAAATTCTTAAACTTTATTAATATAATTAATTTAAGTTATATATTTACTTTAAACCGTGATAAGGATTATTGCATTTTATTACATTTTAGCATTGTTTCCACAAATCAGGCTGATACTCGGCAAAAGTAGCAAATACGATTTGATTTTGATATTTCCTAATAAGTTAATCTTATGCATCGCCAAGCATAAACACTTGTTTGATTTGTAAAATACTCTTACAGACTAAAACGTTGGCAAATCAATTAATGGATATTGATTTTTGAGAGAATTACCAAAATGCCTATTTTTCACAAGTTTTTGTCCAAAATACTGATTTTGAAAAAAATGGCCCGAAATACCAACGGGATACGGAGAATCGTCCTCCGTATTAGCATAATACGGAACACCGTGTTCCGTATTATGCATGATACGGAACACCATCTTCCGTGTTAGCATGATACGGAACACGGTGTTCCGTATCCGTGCATGATACGGAACATGGTGTTCCGCAACACCCCATGATACGGAACACGGTGTTCCGCAACACCCCATGATACGGAACATGGTGTTCCGCAACACCCCTCATATCACGGTAGACGGTGTAGCGTTTTCAGTCAGTAAAAAGGGCCAGCATGGCTCCCATATGAATATTTTGGGCCATCACCCTTAATTTTTTTACAAAATACAAATCAAAATTTACATTACACTTATGCAGTCTGAAATATTCTTCGAAAATATTTTATATATAATCAAGAACATAAATCATACCAAACTCATTAATAACTCAAACTAAACATATCGGTATAACCATTCAGAAGTTGGGTCCGAGAGGGTGAAATGTACAAAAACCTTACTCCTACTTTTGTCACCATACATATTCTTCCGCTTTTGAGATAAGTCTAAAGTTCTTAAAAATGTTGAAAAGTTTGAATATACAAAAAATATTTTTCAAACTTTTTTTGAAGACACACACATGATTTTAACTAGTCGTTTAAACATTGGAACCTTATCACCAGATTCATTTAGAACCTTATCACCAATTATCTACTGCATCTGAACAGAGTAAGATAAGCTTTTGTTTAAAATCATGCTTTGATTACTAAACTACCTATTAAGCAATAAGCATACACTAGTCTGCGAGTCTGGAATAGAAGAATATCTCGATTCGATTATACATGTTTTCAGATTCCAATCTAAAAGTTAGTTACCTGTAAAGGGACCACGTGGATCAAACTCGTCAAAGCCTTTGAATTCCTTCTCCTCTGTAGCGGGACCAGAAGCTGGAGGAGGAACAGAAGCTGGAGAATGCACTGCAGGAGGAACAGAAGCTGAAGGATGTGCTGAATCTGGAGGAGGCGCCGCATGAGGGTTTGCCGTGGTAGTTTCCTGATGTGTAGTACTTGGAGGAGAAGATGAAGGTTTAGGAGCAGATGCTTTTGAGGTTTCTTCGTACCTTTTAAAAGATAAAGAAATGAAATACATCAACAAGGCACCCAGCCGAATCTAGGTAAAAGACAAGATAATACAAGTACCTTTCACTGTGAGATGGGCTACCAACCTCACCAACAGCCTGTTCATAACTAGGAGGCGCAGCAGGATCTTGTTCAGAATATTTCTTGTCATGATTTCTTCGAGCAACATCGGTAACAGAGAACAACAATAGTCAATACATTAAAATGTAGTAGTACGGCGCTATACAAATACACCCTACATATTTTTAAACATAAACAAGTCTCAGACTTTACCTTCCATCTTGTGATCCATCAGCCTTGCTAACACTTCCCCTGCAAGGAGAAAAGTATAAAGTACAACACAAATTTAGAACTGAAGTTCTTACGAAAGAGATACTAGTTAAATAAAAGCATTTAACTCATCTATGTTGTGCTACTAACTCATAAACTTCGTAATAGTTATTCTTGGTCCATGAATCATGTTTTTTTATAGATATATTTTCATAAATTCGAAAGTGACCATCAGCCAAAACCTTTAATGAACTCAAGAGTAACTCTAGTATTCAGCATTAGGAAATACTGACAATGAAGTAAAAGGAAATAGTACCTAGAAGAATATTGACCATCGTCGTCATATGAATGGTCTCTATATCTATCAGAGCTTCTACTTCTACGACCATAATTATAGTCATCCATGCTTGGACTTCTCCCCCGAGAATCATCATCCCTATAACCCTCTCGGCCATAGCGCCCCTCATAATCCCTAACATATCGATCCCCATAATCTCTAGCATACCAATCCCCGTCACGACTATTGGAATCCCCATAGTTACCATACCTGTCATTGTCTCGAGAGCCCCAATCTCTCTCTCGTCCATATCCGTTCCGGTCTTCGTATCTGCCTCCATAACGACCTTTATAACGTTCATCATCATATCTTTCACCATATTCCTCCATACTTGGATGAGAACCAGACTTGTACATGCCTCCCATTGATGGGTTGCGGTACCTTATCAATAAATATGCCATCAATACAACTTCATACACATAATTATATCAAACAATAACATTCTCCACGAATTACATGCAAGATGATGTAGGCTACCTAATAGGGTCAGGCAAAATAAAAACTATGAGGAGAGATCAACATGATATTGTAGTCTGCACATTATATTTGCACAAAAAACGTAAGTCCGGAAGAAATATTTATAAGTCACTCATGCGCTTCAGTTCACTAGAAAACACCAACATCTTTATTATTTTAGCTACTTGAAATCTGCGTATACAATTCACAAGAAAACTTGCAAATGTTGGTGACTTTCAGAGCTGAGATAATTAGTCACTATCTAGTTGGCAATTCATATGTGCATGTCTTTTATTATTATAATTAGCAACTTCGATTTTTGAATTATTCTCCACTCAATTAGTATCTATTTTGGATTTTGTAATTCACAAATTAATTGTTTCCAAGAATTTAGGTGAAAAATCATTTCAATAAAATTTTGAAGGGTGAAATGCTTTAATGCCTCCCAATCTTCAATTACCTTCTTTGTTTCAATGCCACCTTTCTTCAGTTACCTTATTTTAAAGTGCATAGAACCTAGTAGATGCAACTTACCTATCAAAGCCAATTTAATTTGTAAGTACATTAATCATTACATCCATTAAATCATAATTTTGAACAATACTAGATAAGTTATAACAATTTAAGGTGATTTGCGGTCATCCTGTCTTTCCAATAAGTACAAATTACAAATATTCTTACTAATCTTGTCTGAAAAGAACAATGGCTTTGAAATTTACTATTCATGCTAAGTTATTCATATTTTGAAACAATGCAAGGAACTTCTAATAATAGCTTGCTACAAGAAGGTATTATTCACAATTATTTGTCATCCATTAGTTATGTTTTTTTCTGAAATAAAATGTCAACACATATTTCTCTCTTCTTCTCTTACCCTAGCATCTCATTATTGCTTACTTAAATTTCTATTTATTCTCAAGTGAGGTTCTAATGTTGTGTTGGCGGCATGATATTGGGAGCAAATAGAATGAAATTTGTACTATTGAGTAAATGTCTATTATGTTCATTCCTTCTTTCATTCCATTCCTAGCAATCTAAACTGAAGCCCAAACCCACCAATTTGAGAAAAAAATATTTCAAAGGTTTCTTTTCTAACGGTGAGAACAGTGCCGCTAAACAATTTTTTTTTTTTTTGCAAGATAGAAGATCTCCCAAAAAAATATTAATGGAGAAACTAGGCTTTTTGATACAATTTGATGTAGGATAACTCGTAAGAATAATAATTTATGTAATAAGAACAATAGAAAAGATGAACTTGGGCGGATGAACCACAAAATACCCACTACCCTCTACCCTAAGGTTTCACTACCCAAAGGGTTTCCCAATCGCGGAACGGAGAAAAAAGACCCAATTCAACATTTAACACTATTCCAACAATCAAGTCTAATATAATGTGCAAGGCTTACAATGCTTAAATAGTAAATACAAAACCTAATAAAATCACCCAATGGACTTAGGCCCCTTAACACTTGGGCTTATTATGAATAACCTATATCTTATAAACTACAAGCACATGTAAACATATAGATAATATGCTGTTAATCTCTACACTAAACAAATATAATTTAATCAATAACATCTGTTTAAATTCTTCACTTCCGCCCATCATGCTTTAGTTATGTTAGGTAAGTAGACTATTGGAATTTCTTACAATTATGGTAATAAGGAATGAAAAAGGGTTCTTTCCATTACTAGATTAGTTTTAAGAAGTAGGATAGATAAGGATTAGTTTTCTTTCATTAGGATGCTACTTGGCTGCCAAGTAACAAGACTTCCACATATGTAATACCCATTATTAATCAGACATAAAACATGAATCGCTGAATATTTAATAAAGTTAGATATTTGTTTGTGTTTATAACGATTCTCCGCGAATATAAGAGAAATACTTAAATGACTTCTATGAAACACAAACAATTGTGATCACAAGGTTCAGGAAAAAAATAGCATCTAAAATTCTGACCATTTTAAATATAAAAAAACATTTCAGCAGAAAACTCACTTCTCCCTGTTAGCAGCAGCCTTTTCTCGAACTTCTTGTATTCTTTCTTTATTATTTACTAGTGCCACAAGAATCTGGGATTTCTTTCTGACATTGAGTCCCTGATCCCTCCCACTAGAGTCAATGTATTGAAAACCGGACAATGTCTAACAAGAGGGAAAAAAACAAAACTTTCTGCTTAGTATATTTTTAAAGGAGCGAGAAAAACTAGCAAAAAAGTAAAACGAGAGGGTAGCCTGAAAAATTTAGCTCTGAAGAATAGAAAGTTACTGATATCTGGTATCCATGTTCCTTAATTTCATCTATAACACGCTCTGACCCGTTTGCAACCAAGTATTCCAAAACAGTCAAAGCCTATAACAAAAAAAAAAAAAAAAGATTATTAGTGCAAATGGAAAGGAAGACTACGGGGTAAAGCATAAATTAATGCTTAACATTCAATATGAATCGAAGGATTAATTTCTGTTTTTGCAAATTTGATTTTCAGAAATTATATAAACCTCTGTTATTTACGTGGTGAATTAGAATTTACAGACAAAACTTCAAGCATGACACTTTCGGTATCTTATGGGTAATGCGAATGACAGACAGGTGGCAAGTTTGATCCATGACCTTTCAAGGGAAAAGCCATTGATGGCAGCAAGTTATATATATGCAAACCTTGTAAACATGTCGCCAATTCTTTCCAGTATCATTTATACGCTTCCAGATAATCGACATAATTATCTGGTACTCGTGACTGCAAACATTATCGAAAGTAAGCCAAATGCAAGAAGTTGACCAACTTTTTATATTGAAAGTCAAAAATCTTACTAATTTCTTGTTGCCTGTGCAATGTCAGCAAGACTTGATCCATGAGGACCCCAGGGCTCATTGCTGGTAGCATCCAGAACCTACACATATATTTACAAGAAGATAGAACAACGAGTTTGTAGTCTAAAGATTTTCTCTTGTGCAACTTACTTAGCAGCACAAATTAGTAGTAGACTTTAGTACTTTACAAATAGAATATACTCCCTCCATCCCATTAATTTTTTTCGTGGATAAAATTCTCCGTTATCATTCAATCATAATAGATATACTGATTTTAAGAAAAATGTGTATTATTTTTCATATACATTAACAATAAATTTACCATATTAACTAAAGGTGGACAAAAGTTTTGGGGCACACAAATTAGGAATTGTGGCCAATTTAAACGGAACGGAAGGAGTAGTAAGGACTGTACTTGCCCATAATATTAATGTAGACCAAGAAGGCACATATTAAACCCAACATATTCTATCTAAAGAGAATCCTACACTTGATAACGCAATCAAGCAACACGTGCAAACTTGATCAGTGAATTAATAACAATAATTATTAGACCAACAATAAAAACCGCAATATACAAGGATAGATTCTAGAGTTAGGTTGAATATGTAAATGGACCCCGTTTTAGTTCATCCAGTGAGGGAGCCCTTATCGGCTAAGCGGGTGTATATTATTATATCACAGCACTAAAACACACCCCATTTTACCAAAAATCATATTTCCCATTACATAATTATCACCAAGAACTTTGACTGCAATGGACTTTGTATTCAAATGTCAGATGTACAGTTTAATTAGCAACTATAGAAGTCAAAACTTAAATTTCGCCACAAATTTCAACTGCGAAATAATAGTAGAAGATGATAACTAAAGGGATACAAGTCCTCATTTACTATGATTTCCACCAAAGAGGTTAAGCATTCAACAGCCAAGCTGCCAAGGCTGCATACACTTCGGTTAAAAAAAAGTACCTGAGAATTTAGGTATTTGGGGCCATACAGGATAAAGGGATAATATCATTATCTAGAAAGTTTTGTTATTTATGAAAGAATAGTATTGCAAATATCCTAAGAAAATGTCCAAAACTAATAAGATGTTGAATGCAAATCAAACTAATAAGTAATATTAAAAAAAAGGCTTACCTTCTGTTCAACTGTAGGGACTTTAAGAACTTTCTTGTTCACCTCTCTCTTACTGCAAAGACATACATGCAAAGAGTTAATCACCAAAGGAATAACTAATAAGAATTGTCGAGCTTTCTTGATTATATGCCAAAAATGCTATAAAAGATCAATGGTTAACTTACAGGTCCCGGACAGTTTGACCAATAGCCTTCTTCATTTTAATTTAATATGAAGCAGCAAATCTTTCCCAACTAAATCAAATTCCAAATTTTTTTTTAAATCGCCTGGAAGTAATGTCCACAATATGATCAATCAACATTCAACGGTGATCTGAACAGTTTAAACCAAGAGCATCATTATCATTCATCCTTGTTTCAAAAAATTGGAAATATCAAGCTATACTATACAGCTAGCATAAAGCGTGTCGAATAAGCACAAGTTAACTAATTACGCAAAAGAACAGGACTGTTAAAATGCATCCTTGTTTTAAAAACTAAGAAATAAATCAAGCTATACTGCATTGCTAGCATAACGCGTATCAAGTAAGCACGAGTTAACTATTTACGCAAAAGAACAGGAATGTTAGCATTCATCCTTATTTTAAGAATTAGAAAATATATAAAGCTACACTGTATTTCTAGCCTAAAGCATATCGAGCAAGATGAATTAACTAATTACGCAAAAAAAACACTGATTTAGTTCCAAAACTAGGGGAAAAAAAATATCAGCTAATCGTACATACGAAGGCCATATGCAACACGGCATTACAAAATACAACCTAACAAGAATCGACACAAAGCATATGCATAACCGAATTACAAATTAAACAACGAAGAATTCGATAATCGCAACGAAATCATAATCTCACAAGGACAAAAATAACGATCAAACACATGAATAGTGGCATATAATTGAATGATCAAACAAAATATACGTACATAACAATAATAATCAATAACTGAGATGCAGATCATCAACAAATACAATTTAATTGAGCTAAAAAAAGCAATAAAAAATCGATCAAATATAGATACAAAAATATATATACACACACGTAGAATGATAGATACAAATCTAAAAAAGATGGAAATTTAGAGAGAGAAACCTTGTGAAATCGGAGCTGAGATGATCTCTCTCTGGTTTTTAGAAAAATAGAGAGAGAGAATGGAAAATGTGCAGGTCAAATTATAACAAATTAATGGAGATTTTTCTTTGGTTTGATTTTTCTTTAAAACTTTGAATAACACTTTGGACAGTTATTAGGTAAATAAATTTAAATGAAAAAATGATAAAAATGACTGATTTTTGTCAAAATTTGATGAAAATACTCGATTCCTAAAGAAGTGAGCAAAAATATCCGATTTAATACGTATTTATATTTGTCAAATTGTCAAATGGGTAACTGGGACACACATTCGATAAAATGCGTATCTTTCATAGTCTTTTTTTTAAAAAAAAAATTATGCCTCAGATATGTATTCTCTGCATACGTATCCATTGAAGACGCATGTTGAAAATGCGTATCCCATATAGAATCTTTTTTAAAAAAAAAAAAAGATTATGAAAGATACGCAATTACCAAATGCGTATCCCAATTACCCATTTGACAAATGCGTATTCAATCGGATATTTTTGTCAAAAATTTCGAGAATAGTTATTTTGGTAAGTTTTGTTAAAAAAAAAAAGGTAAACTTGTCTTCACCCAATTTAAATTAGAATTTGGTGCATTTGACAATATATATATACTAGTTTATAACTCGTGTGATGCACGGATTTTTTTAGATACGTAACAAATTATATTTTATGTTACAATTATATTTTTATATAATCATTATTTACAATATTTCATTTTAATTTTAATATTAATAATTTAATATAAATTTAATTAAAGATATGCATGGTTTAAAACTTGTATTATAAAAGTTTAAAATAAATATGTCGTTGATATAATTCGAACATTAAAATTTTCGTAAATTATATCTAACGATTCTAATTTTTTACTAAAAATCTAATGGTCATTATTCGTAGTATACAGATTTCTATTATATTTTGTTAGTGATTAGAAGATATGATGTGATATTTTTGGTTATATATTAATTATTGCTAGATATGATATGATTGGAATATATGATATGATTGATGATTTTAGGTGTTCATAAAAGATAATATCTTCAACTAAATGTGAAAAAGGCAATTGACTAATTAGCATTCATTATATTATGTTATTATTTGTTTTAGGTGTTTTAATAGTATGGATATCGTATATATTTTTCTTATAATAAAATTTAAATAAGTAAATTCACAAAATACTAAAAAACATATACCAAGAAATAGGTACCAATATTTTTAATGTTTCATCTATTATATAATTAATTTTAATTTAATATAATTTAATATATTCATTTTTACGGATTATACTAATGTTTCCTTATTATAAACAACGTATACAGATTTTTAATATATTTTATTAATAATTAAAAAATATGATGTGATATCTTCGGGTATATATTAATGATTGTAAGATTAATTTTAAATTAAAAAGGTAACGTGTTTCTATTCTAAAGGAAATATTAATGATTGAAAAATATGATACGATTGATTTTTTGGTGTTTATAAAAGGTAATATTTTCAAGTGAAAAAGGCAATCGACTAATTACCATTAATTATATTATGCTAATATTTATTTTAGGTGTTATATTTTTTTTTTGAAAATGAAGGTGTGATATTTTCGGGTATATATTAATGATTGTAAGATTTTTTTTAAATTAAAAATATAACGTGTTTTAATTCCAAAGAAATTATTAATGATCGAAAGATATGATACGATTGATGTTTTTAGGTGTTTATAAAAGGTAATATATTCAACTAAAAGTAAATGTGAAAAAGGCAATAGACTAATTACCATTAATTTTATTATATTCATGTGAAAAAGGCAATCGACTAATTACCATTAATTTTATTATGTTAATCGACTAATTACCATTAATCATAACGTGTTTTAATTCGAAAAGAAATATTAATGATGGAAAGATATGATACTATTGATATTTTTAGGTGTTTGTAAAAGGTTATATCTTGACTAATTACCATTAATTATATTATGTTATTATTTATTTTAGGTGTATTTATTTTTATTTATAATGAAGGGTAAATAAGTTAATTCACAAAGTACAAAAAAACAGGTACCAAACAATTGGTACCAAAACTTTTAATGTTTCGGCTTGTTATATTTTCGGGTATATATTAATGATTGTAAGATTAGTTTTAAATTAAAAAGATAACATATTTTAATTCGAAAGGAAATATTAATAATTGGAATATATGATATGTTTTTAGGTGTTTATAAAAGGTAACATCTTCAATTAAAAGTAAATGTGAAAAAAGGTAATCTGAATACTTACCATTAATTGTATTATGTTATTATTTATTTTAGGAGTTTCTATAGTATAGATATGATATAGATTTTTCTTTATAATTAAGGGTAAATAAGTAAATTCACTTAGTACCAAAAAACAGATACCAAAACTTTCAATGTTTCGGAATTTATATAATAGTATATATATATATATATATATATATATATATATATAGTTAACTATAAGTAAAGTTCCTACAGTTAACCATTGAAATCACGACACATCACATAGTTTCCTAAATAAAAAGATACATCATTAATGCCCCTGCGGGGCCCTTATAAATAAAAGGTAATAATCACATGATTTTAAAGGTTAACTATAGGAAATTCTCCTGCAGTTAACTGTAGAAACATTTTTCTCATATATATATATATATATATATATATAATTAGAATTTCTTGCATTTGACAATATATATTATATATACTAGCTTAAAACCCGTGCGATGCACGAATTTTTTTTAATATTATATGAAACTTTTTCATTATTTTAAATTAATTTTTTTAAAACATGAATTTTGGAGGGTTTAATTTTTATATGAGATGATTTGATAATAATTATATAAATGTTATCCGTGATATTTCTAGAAAATGAGGGATTTTAGTTAGAAAATATAGAAAAGATGATAGATTTTAGTTGAAAAAGGTAATCGGTTAATTATTAGTGATTATAAAATTATTATTTTATTTTATTAAATAGAATGCTCATGATATGATTAGAAAAAGAGAGGATTTAGTTAGAGAAAATTAAGAAGGTAACATGTTCTAGGTGAAAAGGTAATTGATTAGTTTATAGTAGTTATAATTTAATTATGTTTTTTACTAAATACAATATTTTTAGAAAAGGAGAAATTAATATTATTCGTGATATTTCTATTAAAAGAGGAATTTTAGTTAGAAAATATAGAAAAGAGGATACGTTTTAGCTGAAAAAGATAATCGGTTAATTATTAATATTATAATATTATTAGTTTATTGTATTATATAGAACCGCCCGTGATACAATTGAAAAAAGAGATATTTTAGTTAGAGAAAATAGAAAGGTAATGTGAAAATGAAAAGGATGACATGATTTATGTGAAAATCGTAATTGATAAGTTTATAGTAATTATAATTTAATTATGTTATTTTACTAAATAAAATTGCTCATAATTTTTAGAAATGAGAAATTAATGTTGCCCGTAATATTTCTTAAAAAATGAATTTAATTAGAAAAAATAGAAAAGATGATACATTTTAGCTGAAAAGGTAATCAGTTAATTATTAATATTATAATTTTATAATTTTATTTTTATTAAATAGAAACGCCCGTAATATAATTGGGAAAAAAGAGGTTTTAGTTAGAGAAAATAAAAAAGGTAACGTGTTTTGGCTGAAAAAGGTAACCATCCATGATATATTTGGAAAAGAAAGACTTTTGTTAGAGAAAAAAGAAATGGTAACGTGTTTTGCCTGAAAAAGGTAATTGATTAGTTAATAGTAATTCTAATATAATTATGTTATTTTATTAAACAAAATTGCTCGTATGTTTTTTAAAAAAAAAGAAATTTTAGTTAGATAAAATGTAAAAGATATTGTATTTTACCTAAAACATGAAATTATTTAGTTATTGAAAAACATAAAAGGTAATATGTTTAACCTTAAAAAGGAAATTGATTAATAAATTTGAAATTTTAGTTAGATAAAATATAAAAGATATTGTATTTTACCTGAAAAAGAAAATTATTTAGTTATTGAAAAATTAAAAAAAAATATGTTTAACTGGAAAAAAGGAAATTGGTTAGTTAGTAGGATGGATTTTATCTACCGTATTTTAGTTAGAAAATATAGAAAAGATAATACGTTTTAGCTGAAAAAGGACATCGGTTAATTATTAACATTATAATATTATTAGTTATTTGTATTAAATATAACCGTCTGTGATATAAATTGGAAAAATAGAGATCTTAGTTAGAGAAAATAGAAAGGTAATGTGAAAATTAAAAAAATGACGTGATTTAATGTGAAAATGGTAATTGATTAGTTTATAATAATTATAATTTAATTATGTTATTTTAGTAAATAAAATTGCTCATAGTTTTTAGAAAATGAGAAATTAATGTTGCCCGTGATATTTCTAGAAAAAAAGGAAATTTAACTAGAAAAAATAGCAAAGATGATACATTTTCATGTATCATTATTATAAACAATGTATACGATTTTTAATATATTTTATTAATAATTGAGAAATATGATGTGATATTTTCATGTATATATTAATGATTGTAAGATTTGTTGTAAATTAAAAAGGTAGCGTAATAATATTAATGATTGAAAGATATGATAAAATTGATGTTTTTAGGTGTTTATAAAAGGTAATATGTTCAACTAAAAGTAAATGTGAAAAAGGCAATCACTAATTACCATTAATTTTATTATATTAATTTGAAAGAGGCAATCGACTAATTACCATTAATTTTATTATCTTAATCGACTAATTATCATTAATTATAACGTGTTTTGAAAGGCATATGATGTAGCCTATTTGTATTTCGAGGATACAACTCAACTTAAACAAGATTGTAATAGTAAATAGTATATAGACTGTCACAAGGAATCTCAGATTGTATTATCTGTCAGAAGAAAAAGATCAAGGTCAATCTACAGACTTGAAGAATTACTACATTGAAAGAAGTTCAGACATCTGATCAAGCCTCAGTGAAGTATTCGTTAAAGAAGTGGATTCATTTGAAGTGACAGAGATTTCGACAGTGACAGAGACAGTACAGAAGAATTAATAGAAAGAAAAAGAAAAGAAAAGGAACCAGATTTTAAAGTCAATATATGAAGAACAGTCATTGCGGTTAGTCACTCATGAACCAGACAGTACATCGAGTGTCAACATTAAACAATGGTTGTTTATCATTAACTTCAGTGGTTCAAGCTGTCAAGACTGGTATGTTAAGAGAAGAAAAGAACCAAATCATAGAGTCAACAATAAAGAAAAGCTTTTGGAGTTAGTCGCTCATGAACCAGACCGTGCATCGAGCGTCAACGAAAATTCGGTGGTAATTCTTTATTACTTTCAGTGGTTCAAGAAAAAGATTTTGAGCTGTCAAAAGATTTATATTAATTCTCTTTTAATTAATATAATTATGTAAATGATTTAATTTAATAAATTAATTCATTCTGAATTAATTTATTTATTAAATTAATTATCATGTTAATTAATTTTGAATTAATGTATTAATCTAAATTGATTTAATTATTTAATTAATTAATCATTATTTACTTAAATGATTAATTGATTAAATTTAATTAAGTCAAAAGAAACAAAACAAATAAAATTAAATTAAATAAAAGAAACGAAGAAAAAAAAAAGTGACAGTTTACAACTTGTTTGTGGTCGACAAAAAGGAAAGAAACAAGAAAAAGGTAATGGACAAGTAGTACATGCTGAATTCAAAAGTAAGTATACATACAAAAGGAATCAAACACAAACAGACCTGTCCATCACCTGCATGTGTTGTCGACAGAAGGTGTCACGCGCTTTACAGCACGTGTAGGCCACGCGCCGGAGGTAAAACAGCAAAAGCCACGCGTGTGTCACACCCGTGCTTCCTGTGACTGGGCTTCGTTTGCAGCAGAATCTTTTTTGGTTACAAATTCAATCTTACAGCCGATTTGTTTATCTTTTATTATTAAACAAGACGATCTCAATTGTCTTGCCGATTGTATTGGTAAGCCTTGATTGTCTTGCCCATTGTATTGCCTATTGTCTTGGCAATACAAATTGATTGTTTTGGTGGTTTTGGATTGTCTTACCGATTGTCTTGGCAGTACAAAACTGATTGTCTTGGAAGAGCAGATTGTCTTGCCGATTGTCTTGGCAGTACAAATGAAAAAGAAAAGTTGCAGAAGACTACATAAAATCAAGACAGACGGCCAGATCAAGAGAACACTCAGAACATATCATCTTCAACAAACAAAAAGCCATTATCTCTCATTGAAGAACAACACAGCAAGAGAAATAAATTTGTATAAATTCAAGTTCATCTTATTTTTAATATCTGATCCGATAGAACTTGTTTACTTGATACTCTTGTAATATTATCGAGTTTTTACTCCTAATCTATATCTCGATTTTTATTAACAAATCTAGAAAAATTCATGTCGAATTTTCTAATTTGTTTTTATTAACTAGATATAATTTATGTACTGTATTTGTAACAAACCCCTCAAGTTAATATAATTTTATATTCAACTTGAATTTTGTTTCATTTAATTCCGCTCAAATTTGTCAAAATATAAATTAAATTTATCCGGACAAATTTCGATTAAACAGTACTGTTTGTATTCAACCCCCTCTTCTACAAACATATTGGACCTAACATGTTTTAATTGGAAAGAAAATATTAATGATAGAAAGATATGATACGATTGATGTTTTTAGGTGTTTATCAAAGGTATTATCTTGACTAATTACCATTAATTATATTATGTTATTATTTATTTTAGGTGTATTTATGTTTCTTTATAATGAAGGGTATATAAGTAAATTCACTTAGTACTAAAAAACAGGTACCAAAACTTTCAATGTTTCGGAATTTATATATATATATATGACACAATATATATATGATTTTAAAATAATTAGCAGGGGTAATTGAGTTATATCACATAATCCACATAAATTGATCCGAATTTGAATCGATCTGAACCAAAATCGATTACGAAATGCAGTTTGGTCCTATTACATAAAAACCCTTATACCTATTAAATGCTTGAAACCCTAATAAATATATCTAGATACACGCACACTCATTATCATGCAATTCTTGCTGTGTATATTTAAGTCTTAAATATATGTGACATTATATTATATATGTGACATTATAATATTTTATCAGTTAAATTTTTTTTTTGATAACAACAGTTAAATTTTTATAAAATAACTTACCATTTCAATTTTATAAAGCAATCATTTTTATTTAATATCAATTAATTATTTTCATATTTAAAGTATATTAACTATATGATTTATTTTATAAAAACTATTTCCAAAGTATGTTTATTTTAAAAATTGAATAAAAAATATTTTAAATTGAAATATTAATTAATTAATAATAGAATTCTTGTTTCAATTAATACACAATAAAAACATTTTTTTTTTTTTTTTTTTTTTTTTGCTAAATCAATAAAAACATTTTAAACGTATAAAGATATATTAAGAAGGTACATATACACACATGATTAAATTACATATAAACATTCAGCCACGTATAGTTCCATTTCTCAATTCTAGCCATCAGAGGAGCATCCCATCCATGTACAGAATCTTCACAAAATTTGTACCAAAATCTATAAATCTCCGGAACAGGACAGTTGTTGATCATATGAACTGTAAATATAACCATAACATCAATAGAATATAATATGAGTTGATAAACGCAGAAAAGCTGGTAATATATACATACCGAAACAAAGTGATTATAGCTTCTTAGAAATGCTATGCAGATGAGTTTCCCTGGGCTACTAATGCCTTCTGGAACATACAATGGCAAATATGTCAAAGTACCCATTTGTATCGGGTCAAAAGCAACTAAAATCACATTGTAAATAGTCGCAATTATTGGACCCATTTCATCCATAGACATCCAATACTCATATGAACAAGGACTTTCACAATAGTTAACTCTTTTTAACGTGATTCTTGCTTCATCAATACTTTTATGCCATACTCTCGTCCAATAATCTAAACGCATCTTTATGAAACCATGCAAATCTGTACGTACCCTTCTCAATTGATCTTCTAACCCATAAATCTGATGGGCTATTGATCTATATCCACAATTACTGTCAGCAGAAACATTTATATATTCATGAATATAATGAACAACAAATTTTAGAATTTCTAAAGGAATAGATTCTTCCGTCGCGGGTCCTTTAGGTTTTTTACCCGATTTAAGTGAAGAAGTTTATTTGTCAACATACTCAAAGTATGAAGGATCTCTTTTTGTGGAACTCCTACTTTTCGGGCGACCCTTACTTTTCCGATCGCTAAATGGCTCTTCCACTATCAGTGTTTCTGGATGTATCATCTTCTCCAGTTGAGATATATACATTTTTTTTCGCTTCCGGTGATTGTTTCATCATAATATTAAAGTAATGCCACAAAATCTCATCATCATCTTCAAATTGTTTTTGGTGATCATCGGAAAAATAAGAATTACCTTCCATATGAAGAGTTCTCCAAAAAACATGAACATTATTCAACTCGATGCCCTTTCCTTCCTCATCTAATACCCTCATCTCGTGCGTGCAGGGAAGACCATGTGTTGTTCTCAAGTAACAACCACATGTTGCAGGGTCAATGGTTACTCCGTGTCGATTATATTCTTTAATAATCTTTTTAATGGCAATGTGAGAAATTTTACCAGTAAATTCAGTCAAGAGATGCAAAACGGTGATATGAAGATCTTTGTTTGTGGACTTGATTTCCACATTTTTTGCAATATGTCTTGTGCACAACATGTAATAACTATTAGGGAATATCACGCCGATTGCATGTATTAAAGCAAATTCTCTTTCAGTAACAATGACTTTAGGAATCTGATTTGGGTTGAAAAGATCTTTCGTGCACTGAAGAGCCCATTCAAAACTGCATTTTTTCTCATCTTGTAAGATTGCAAATCCAACAAAAAAAAAATTCCAGTTGGAACGATGCCAATTATTTCAAGTAACGACATTTTATATCTGTTTGTCTTATATATATGTGCAATCCATGATTAACACATAATAAAACTGATGTAACAACTATACGGCCTTTTTATTAGCAAAAAATAAATCAATGACAATGTTATTGATCGACGAAACTTGGTATGAAAAAAAATAAGACTCTTTGCACAAATCGCTTAAAAGTTGTTGGATGACTGAACGACCTTCCATTTCTTCTTTCCTTATGTAGAGTGGATGTCAACCCAAGTCCCACATCGATAAGATAAAGAAGAATTATCTTGAATATAAGCAGCCAAAAAACAACTCCATTAGTATGAAGCCTTTTGGAAGGAGCCCAAAAATAAATCCGTGTGGGCTTGGCCACGGCCCAGAGCGGACAATATCATATTAATATGGAGTTAATGGGTGTTACGCGGCCCAACAAGTGGTATCAGAGCCGATGGTGAAGAAGTTGGTCCTGGGTTTGCGGGCTGCAAGTTGTGTGGTGTGGGAGGCTCTCCAGAACTGCAGTTGGACATCTTGGACGGCTTGTGTCGAAAGTCTTCCTGACACTGAGGTGGTCGGGCGGCGTGTCCCGCAAGATGAGGAGCCACATATGAATAGAGGCAGTATAAGGGTAACAAGATTGGTGGTTCTTAGATTGAAGGGAGAATGTAGAGTGGGTGTCAACCCAAGTCCCACATCGATAAGATAAAGAAGAATTATCTTGAATATAAGCAGCCAAAAAACAACTCCATTAGTATGAGGCCTTTTGGGATGAGCCCAAAAACAAATCCGTGCGGGCTTGGCCATGGCCTAGAGCGGACAATATCATACTAATGTGGAGTTAATGGGTGTTGCGCGGCCCAACACCTTAATGTTTGTCTGTAATAGTACATCTGCTTCATCGTCGTTAAATTATCCTTAATTATTTTCATTCTTGATAGAAATCAAAAATTAAGAGGGAGGAACATGAGCTCGTGTCAATTCCTTTGCTTTAATTTTCTCATCCTTGAACAGCCGGCTTATTATTGAACGACTTACATTGTATGTGGGAAAGTTGTGATTGTGATTCCCGTCAATCACAAATAATTTCCATGTTGCTGCAGAAATTTCTTTCCCTTTGAGACGAAATGGACAGTTACATCTTTTGGTTCCACTATTAAGTTTATTATTAATTTCAGGTACACTCCCTTTAGCTTTATTTTGACGGTAACCTAATGATCTTTCACATCCAAGATATACAACAGCATTTCCCAAGCCCTTTCCTTCCCCTCCTTTAAAAGAAAGCACGGCTATCCAGATATTATTTTTCTTCCCAACATCTCTGACAAATGCTTCTAAGTCACGTCGACTAAAAAATGTCTGATCCGTCTCGAATAAATGACCAACATTCACTAATTCATTGGAAGTAAGATCAAAATATACATCCTACAATATTCAACACCAATATAAATGTAAACTAACATAAAGACTATTAGATGTATTAACATAACGACTATTATTATTTATATTAAGTTACCTGAGACTCTTCTTTCCTATCCATGAATAAACAAATATTTTCCTGTGAAAAACTTAAATTTGTTAATCAAGATAATTGAAATATGTAACTAAAAAAATTATTTCATTAGTCATAGCTAAAAGAATATATACCTTATTGAGTTAAGTTATACGGAGACCAACATTTTTAGTGGAGACCGAAGACCATATATCACTCAAAACATTGCAAAAACTTATAATGAAAATCACTATTTCATTTATTTCATTGAAAATCATATATGTTTTACATGCAAATTCATTAAAAATCTTGAAAATCATGTATGTTCCGCAAACAAAATATTGCAAAATGTATTGTTCTCCAAAACATGTTCTGCTTGCAAATCATATATGATTTTTAAGATTTTGAATGAAATAATAATGTTCATTGAACATTATTTGCAACTATATATGTTTTGCAATGTTTTGAGTGCATAATATATATGGTCCCCACGATCTCCACTCAAATGTTGGTCTCCATTGAACTTAACCCTACATTATAAAATTTAGAAAAACAAATAATATTATCCATAAATTAATACATAATAAAATTTAGCTAAAAGTGCATATTTTATACTTTATCAAATGTGATCATAGTTTTAACATATAAATTAACACATAATAAAATTTAGCTAAAAGTGCATATTTTATACTTTGTTAAATATGATCATAGATTTAACATATAATTTAACACATAATAAAATTTAGCTAAAAGTGCATATTTTATACTTTGTTAAATATGATCATAGATTTAACATATAAATTAACACATAATAAAATTTAGTTAAAAGTGCAAATTTTATACTTTGTCAATATGATCATAGATTTAACATATAAATTAACACATAATAAAAGATGTTTAGAGCCCAATAGTATTAACAATTGAGATAATAAATTATAAAAATAAGAAATGGCTCAACAATTGCATATATTACAGCATCTCCAATGATGATAGGTAAAATGGTTGGCTTAAAGATGCTAAAATGATGATAATGTAAAATTTTAGCTAAAGTAAGTGGTGAGTACTCCAATGATATTATGTATAAATATGATAATGTAAATTATATTGGTTCGACAAATATAGCTAACCAAACTTGCTTATCTATATTTATTGCTAAGGGGTTACAAGGTTGGAGTGGTACATTTTTTACATATTCTCTAAATAGTGACATGTAGATGCCAGGTAGATTGATTTAGCTACGGGTTTAGTACCATTGGAGATGTTCTTACAAAAATACATATTTTATTGATAAATATCAATATCCTATGTATGAACAATTTATATAACACATATATTACAAAAATACATATTTAATTGATAAATATCAATATATTTGATTGATCAAATTTTGAAAAATAATCACTACAAAATAATAAATACATAACAAAAATTAGCAATTTTATATTAATTAGTGCTTTTTAACTACCTTGTTTTAAGGAGGAATAGTATAACTTAGTGTACACATCAAATAACTAACCAAACACATACACATCTGTTCAAGGACCTAATCATTAAAAATCATAAACAATTAAATTATTTATAATTACAAATGATTCTTGCCTGACTAATATAAACATGAAATATAGTAAAATTTAATATATGAAAAAAAAGAATGCATTACAAAATTGTGTAAACTCTAAAAATAATAAGTAGAATTTTTTCAACATCGTTGATCACATATAAAATACAAAATTACAATTTTTGTTATGAAAAATAAACACAAAATTAAAATAATATATATTTGAAATATTATAAATTTAAAATATGGGGAAAAAAATCAATTAATAGCAAAACTTGAAATTTTACTATAAAATACAAAATAAAGTACAATTAGATACAATCAACTAATTTTATAATGAAATCAACTTAGGTTAGAACCTAAAACACACTAAAATCACATGAGACAAACCACATGGTATCATAGCAGCCCAACCAATTTTATCATCTATGTGCCTGATTATTTAAATACAAGAAGAGAACCACAAAAAGGATCTGACACAAAAAAAATCATATTATAGCATGATAATTCCCTAACTTGAAATATTGGTAAAATATTTTTTTGGATAACATAACGAAATGATGTATAAAAAAAATAGACAAGATGTTTACCTGCCTTAGGTTAAGAGGATGATGATGATGATGAATTTTTTTTAGCCACGGGTAGATGATGATTTCAAGATGAGAAGAATATATTTCAAGTAAGAATAGGTTAACTATATATATTTATAGGTGAGATAGAAAATGAATGATTATATTAAGTTAAATGTATTATGTATAAAGAATAGGAGAACATGAATGTATTAAAATATTATATATGTACATGCATGGAATAGAATATGAATAATTAAATAATTTATTGTTGTATTTTTCAAAAATTAAGTTAAATGTATTAGGTATAAAATATAAGTTAAATGTATAATATAAAAATAACATAGTACTTCGTATGTAGTTGTGCACAGAAAATTAAACTTCACTTATTCGGAGACACAAAAATCTAGGTCACATTTAGGTGTTTTGTGTTTTACACAAAAAAATAGGAAGGATATATGTGTGATCTCCATGAACTGCATTTTGTAAAAATGACCTGCATTCGGCAACTATGAAATTTAAATGAAAAAATGATAAAAATGACTAATTTTTGTCAAAATTGATGAAAATACTCTATTCTAAAGAAGTGAGCAAAAATATCCGATTTAATACGTATTTACATTTGTCAAATGGGTAACTTGGACACATATTTGACAAAATGCGTATCTTTCATAGTTTTTTTTTTAAAGTTATGCCTCGGATATGCATTCTCCGCATACGTATCCATTGAATACGCATGTTGAAAATGCGTATCCCAAACAGATTTTTTTTTTTAAAAAAAAAAAAGTTTGTGAAACGCATTTGCCAAATGCGTATCCCAATTACCCATTTGGCAAATGCGTATCCAATCGGATATTTTTGTCAAAAATTTTGAGAATAGTTATTTTGGTAAGTTTTGTTAAAAAAAAAAAGCTAACTTGTCCTTCACCCAATTTAAATTAGAATTTGTTGCATTTGACAATATATATATATATATATATACATATCTTTTATTTATCACAAATGATTTTTAAAAAAAATATTTTAAAACATATTACTCATAATTGATCAACGGAAGACATTTGAAAAATTATTCAAATTATTTTAACTACTAGACAAGATTCTGTTAAGTGTTTTACTAAAAAATAGTATTTATTTAAAATTACATTCTTGTATCATTTGAGACGAGTTTCACAAAATCTTATAATAAATAGAATCTTAAAATAAGTATTTTTAATAAGTATTTACATACATTCTCTTTAGTGTTTTATTAAAAAAATATGTTAATTATTTAAAATAACTACGTTTCGTAAATAAAAAAATTCAACTATACGAGATTCTCTTAAGTATTTTATTAAAAAATACAAATAATAAAAAACGTTCATCTGTCATTTTTAAGATACGATAAGATTTTCTTAAGAACGCTAAGATTCTATATATCATAGAGTGTTGTGTGTTTTTCCAAAAAAAGATCTTAAAATAGTAAAACATTTACTAAAATCTTAAAAAACTTTATAGAATCTTAAAATAAGGACTTTCTTTTGTAAAATCTTATAATGGCAAATAATTTTTTCAATAAAATCTTAACATGTACAAAATTTTACTTTTTTTCTAATTTTTTTTTGTGTTTTACTTAAATTTCTTAAGTGTTTTATTAAAAAATATATTAATTATTTAAAATAACTAACTTTCGTAAATAAACAAATTTTTCGAATAGGCAAGATTCTCTTAAGTATTTTGTTAAAAAATATTACTTATAAAAAAGTGTGTCATTTTTAAGATAAGATAAGATTTTCTTAAGTGTTTTTACCAAGTGGAACACTAAGATTCTATTTATTTATTTTTAAGATTTTTTTATTTTTATTTACCTTTTAGTATATTTTTAAATTAATTTTTATCTTCTCAGTCCAAGATTCCACTAAGTGTTTTGTAATAACATATTAATTATTCTATTTTCCTCCTTTAATTTTTTCTCAAAAAATTTATAAATTTCAAGATTCTCCTAGGTATTGCCCATTGATATATAATTTATTTATTTTTATGAATCATTTATCTTTGTTCGCCTTTTTGGATTTTTTAAAAGATGAAGATTAATTGTTTTGTATTAACATATTAATTATTCTATTTATCTCGTCAAATTTTATTTGAAAATATAAATTGTGAGTTCCCCTTATTTCCTTTTATTATCTTTTTTAAATTTCTTCGATAATTGTTTTAAATAGATATGCTATAAAAAATTGAATTTTAATTTGAAAAAAATTAAAAATTATTTTAATAGAAATCTTATAATACTTTGAAGAATCTTAAAAATGTTTAAAAAATATTGTTAAAAGTAATCGATGAATATTATAAAAAACGAAACCTGATAACTAACAATATTAAACGACTTAAAGAATCTCAACAGTTTAAAACAAATTTTACCAATTCATATTAAAAGAAATTAATTAATTTTTAATAAAATACTAATATTAAAACATATAAAGGAATCTTAAACTAATATTAATCCATACTAGCTTTTCTGTTAAATTCTAACAAATACTAAAGTTCTTTTTTTGAGAAGAACAAATACTAAAATTAAAAATGTTTAACCAAATTATGTGTAATGTATCATGGTTTAGAAAGTGTTTATTTTTATTTTTGTTACAAACATGAGTATTTTTTTTATGGAATGGAACGGTGATTTATTGGAAAAAGAAGAACATGTGAGGTAAGTGTGATTAATAGTATTAAATGTTAATTATTTTACGTTCTAAAAATAAATTTGGGTGAAGATTACAATTAATGCACAGTCCAATTATAAAGAAATCAATTTCTTAATCGGGGGAGTGACAAGATTGACAACGTGACATGTATATTTTACATCTTTTATTTCCCAACCTACCCTTTAAATCAAAAAAAGGAAATGATATTTACATTTGTTAGAGATAATCCTAGCCATCAAATCAAAATCAAACAACGAATATAGATCTGGTCTCTCAGTTAAGAAGGTTCTCCCTTTAGCATGAGCCTATATATATATAGGCAAATGATTAAATAGAAACTAGAAATCAAGTCCCAACCCAATCTTAGACCAACAGAAATCACTAAAATCTAAAAATGTATTCACTAACATTTTAATTAATTTATACAATCCCATCCCCCACCCCCACCCCCACCCCCACCCCTACCCCTACCAGCACCAGCCACCACCGTTCCATCACCTGCACCCCATCACCATCACCTTCCGACTAGCTCGAATCACCACTATCTTTTCCAGCAACAATCCGGCGAGCCTCTCTTGCCACCACCTCCTTCCTTCCTTCCTTTCTGACCTCTGACCCCGCAGGGGACACCATCGAGCTCCGACGATCTGCTAATACACACCATCAATTTTATTAATTTTTGCTTGGTGTATGAGTTCGAGATTAAATGTATAGATATATATATAGGTGTATGTATAATTGTATGTGTCTATTCAACTACAATCAGAAATGACGATTGACGCACAGTGTTTGACTTGTTTTGTATTCGAGGAGACAAAGGTGGTGTGGGGGGTAGGGTGATGGAAGAAGAAATGGGGTTTGTATAGAGGTTTCTGCTGAACTAGTTGGTGATTTCCATCGTATAATTTAGTGATTTTTGTAATATAAACGGCTGATTTCTATAACATAATTTAGTGATTTCTCAGGGGGCTGGGTCTGGTTTCTAGTTTCTATTTTAAATTGGACTCTCTCTCTCTCTCTCTCTCTATATATATATATATATAGGCTAGCGTTCAAATAGAAACCAACCTTAGAATAGAAACTAGAAACCTACACTAAATAAATTATATTTCATTTATTTTAATGGCCCCGCTAGGGGCACCTTCACAAAAAACGTTTAAAATTCTTTGCTCTATTCAACAAAAATATAAAAAAAACATAAAAAAATTTTAAAAAAAATTACTGTTCACGTGCCACGTCATCACGTGAACAGTAACTTTTTTTTAAAATTTTTTTTATTTTTTTATATTTTTGTTGAATAGAGACAATAATTTTAAATGTTTTTTGTATTGGAGTACCCCTAATTTGGTCATTAGATTAGCTTGAAATATTTAATTTAGGTTTAGTTTCTAGTTTCTATTCTAAGTTAGTTTCTATTAGAACAAGACCCTATATATATATATATATATATATATAGGCAAGTGCTCAAATACAAACCACTTTTAAAATACAAACCTACAAACCAACACTAAATTAATTATATTTCATTTATTCTAAGGTTCCCGCCAAGGGTACCTTCACAAAAAATGTTTAAAATAATTGGCTCTATCCATAAAATAAAAAAAAAAAACTTGCCGTGGAAATGCGAAGCATTTAAGACAGTAAACGGATGAGTTATGTAGTCATGAGGGCCGAAGGCTCTCGACACACCCGTCAATCGTCTATTGCTTTTACCATTGATTGCCATTCCTTACAACTTTAGAATGATAAAGGCGCGAAGCGCCGTACAAGAAGGTGCGAAGCACCGTTAACCAGTGAAATCCACTGCCACGTCATCACGTGAACAGTGAATTTTT
Source organism: Saposhnikovia divaricata (assembly GCA_036435485.1). NCBI lineage: Eukaryota > Viridiplantae > Streptophyta > Magnoliopsida > Apiales > Apiaceae > Saposhnikovia > Saposhnikovia divaricata. The sequence continues at coordinate 216,708,377 of CM071599.1, forward strand.
TTTTGTTGGATAGAGCCAATTATTTTAAGCATTTTTTGTATTGGGGTACCCCTAGTTTGGTCATTAGATTAGCTTGAAATATTAGATTATGCTTGGTTTGTAGGTTTGTATTGGAGTAGCCCCCTATATATATATATATGGTCTTATTCTAATAGAAACTAACTTAGAATAGAAACTAGAAACTAAACCTAAATTAAATATTTCAAGCAAATCTAATGACCAAATTAGGGGTACTCCAATACAAAAAACGTTTAAAATTATTGTCTCTATTCAACAAAAATATAAAAAAATTAAAAAAAAAGTTACTGTTCACGTGATGACGTGGCACGTGAACAGTAAGTTTTTATAATTTTTTTTTTAATTTTTGTTGAATAGAGCCAAGAATTTTAAACGTTTTTTGTGAAGGTGCCCCTAACGGGGCCATTAAAATAAATGAAATATAATTTATTTAGTGTAGATTTCTAGTTTCTATTCTAAGGTTGGTTTCTATTTGAACGCTAGCCTTATATATATATAGCCTTATATATAAAAATTTTTAAAATTTTTTTAAAAAAGTTACTGTTCACGTGCCACGTCATCACGTGAACAGTACTTTTTTTTTAAATTTTTTTTTATTTTTTTATATTTTTGTTGATTAGAGACAGTAATTTTAAACGTTTTTTGTATTGGAGTACCCCTAATTTGGTCATTAGATTAGCTTGAAATATTTAATTTAGGTTTAGTTTCTAGTTTCTATTCTAAGTTAGTTTCTATTAGAACAAGACCCTATATATATATATCATTATTCTATAGAGGACCTCCTTATATAGAGAATAGGAGAGAACTACTAATTTTATGATTCTATAGTAGAATCAAAGTTTTAATTTCTGGTTCTAAAAAAAAAGACAATTTTTTTTTGGTTTTATAATAAAAAAACACCAATTTTTTGATTTTGTAACCGAACCAAATGTTGACGTGGCATTGCTGCTGACGCGTAACTGCTGACGCCATCTGCCACGTCATCACTACTGACGTGGAAGTGCCACGACAACACTGATGACGTGGCACTGTCATGCCATCACTGCTGCGTGGCAGTGACACGTCATCAGTGTCGACGTGGCAGTGCCACGTCAACAGTGACGTGACAATGCCATTTTTTTTGGGAAAAAAATTAAAAAAAAATTGGTTCTGTTGTAGAATCAGAAAAAATATATGGTTCTCTCCGATTCTCTATATAACAAATTCTCTCTATAAGGGGACTCATATATATATATATATGACAAAAATATATATGATTTTAAAATAATTAGCAGGGGTAATTGAGTTATATCACATAATCCACATAAATTGATCCGAATTTAAACCGATCTGAACCAAAATTGATTACGAATTGATTTGAATTTTTAAGAACTCCTAATACATAATTTGGTTCTAATTTGATCCCTCGCCCTAATTAAATTGGACCGTGATCGTCCCTAATAATTAGGTATTTTATGTATTGAAAATAAAAAATTTTAAACCATGAAAGTTAAAATAAAATAATAAATAATATCAAAGGCTCTGTTAGTCTGTTCCATCTATACTTTCGTAACTTTTTTATTTATATCGCCCTATTCTCTCTCTCTCTCTCTCTCTCTCTCGCCGCCGTCTCCTCTTCCTCTTTGCTGTTGATGGTACTTTGTTTCGATTCTGATTTTCGCTTATATATTCATTTTTTTATAATCTGTTGTTTGATTTTTAGTTTTTTTATTTTTCTAGCTCTGTTAATTTAGTTTATATTTTACCTTTGAAATTGTAATGCGTAGTAGAGATTGTATTGTTAGTGCAGGCTGGAAAGCTTCTTGCGAATCTTATTGTAATTGGCTCCACTTATTTAGCTCGTGGAGTAATTGAAGGCTATCGTAAAGCACTCGCAAGTAAGTGCTGCACAATTGTTTGTTGTTTTTGTTTCTCTTCATGATTACTGCTTCTATCGTTTGGTTTCGTATTTCGTGTCGTGTTATCGTGAGTGAATTTTATGTTGGTAGATTATTTGATGACTTAGGCAAGTAATGTGTTTCGTATGCGTTCTATAGAGATTTATAAATCACATATAAATTTATCAATATCGTTGTATTATGATATATATATATAGTGACAGTTACATTGATTGTAAGTGTTATGAATTTCATATGACCTTGGATTAGGAGAGGAGAGGGTGGGTTGGGGGGGGGATTGATTGGATTAGGAGGGGGGACGGTAGTGTAATTAATTTAGATTTTAAAAGATTTAATCATTTTATGAATAATTATGTATATTAAAAGATTTTACATGTTTGGTAGAGTTGATATTGAGTTTGTATTAAATTTGTATTGATTTTAAGAATTCTAAAAAACACTATGAAATCCAACAATATCAAACGAGTTATAATCTCCTTAGAAATCATTAAGTTTTTGAATGCCACCGGATTTTAAGAGATTTCCTTGTAATCCAAATTATGTAGTATTTTATGATTAAGCTATGTATTATAGGACAACACGGGCTACCATATCATGAGTAAGGATTATAATGGTCAGGCTTTATAATCGGTATTAAGATGTCAAAAAACCAACACAAATTATTGCAATTCAGCTTGAAGTGGTTCAAATTGACACCTCTAGAGTAGGCAGTTGTGAAACTAGAATTGGGATTAAAATTGATATAAGAGTTAAGTGCATTTTGTATACCTGCGTTTTGTGCGGTCTGTTAGGAACTCTGGGTTACTGAACTGAAATTAACAATGTATTTGTGATTTTCTTTGTTTAAGAAATGCAGTAAACAGTTGGGAAACAAAGAGATATAGCAAATTGCCAAATTAAAGATAATTTATCATAAAGACTCACAGAAATATAGAGATAGATTGAGAGAGATCAGTAATAACAGAGGGATAGAACATAATTAGATAAAATAGAGATAAAATAGAGCTAACTTGTAGAAAAAAAAATTAATTTGTAGAGAGAGGAATACTGCAGAGTATTTTATTAGAGAAAGAGATTGGTGGAATGAAGTCCGCCGCCAATCTGCTACTTCTATAGACCTCACTACTAAATAAACTAGAAAATGACTCTAATACGCTTACTATTAACCTTTTATACTACTAAATATACTAACAAGCACCTAATGTGCTTTTCCTGACATGGTCAAAGCAAAGTATTGTGTTGTCGGAAAGGACCAATCATATAGTAAAAACTCCAGTTTTAATAGACTTTTGAAAAGTATTGTGCGCCAGTGCGCCACTAACTGGTTAAGGTAACAATAAAACGACTATGAACTCATTGGTCCTTATTCTATGCATAGGAAAATATAGGAATAACATGTTAATAATTTTACAGGACACAATAACTTCAAAATCATGTCAATATTAGGAGCTACATGAGTTCTCATAAGACTGATTGGTTTTGTAATTTCTGTTAGTAAATTCTAATCAATAAATTCATGTTAGGTGGTGGGGGTTTTAATAGTAAGCAAATTGTAAGAAGTTGTGATGTGCCTAGGTAAGGTGCAAAGTGTAAAAGAATCTATGCATGCTTTTGTGATTTGTCTAATATTGTGTGGCTAAATTGTAAGTAACCTAAAGCAAGTCCAATACATAGCTATACTTGGTTCTCTAAAGTATAGAACCAAATTTGCAAAAACATCACTCCAGTGACCAGTTATTTCTTTATGCATTACTATGCATTGGGGTGAATAGTTTGTAAAAACTTAGGTCTATATTGGCTACAACACTATTTATATTTATAATTTTTTTTCTCACTTCACCAATCTAATTTTTCTTGAGTTTATTTGATTTTTGAAGTAAGTTTGTGCTATTTCATACAAGCGTTGGAGCACAAGTTCTATTTTAGCACCAAAATTCACTTTTTTGTTCCAAAATATTTCAAAGGCTGTAGCAGTATAGCCATTTAGCATTAGCATTGGACTTGCTCTTAAAGACGGAATCCATAATGTTTTTGAGAAAAATATGAGGAAACAATAATACCTTTTAAAGGAATAATGGAGCAGCTGCAGTGATAGTCAATACAAATTTAATATTAAATAATTTCTGTTATGAAGAATGGAGAGGCAAACGTGTATTATGATCTTATCTCTCACGATGCATGAGTAAATGTTAGATTCAAATTCTCTAACTGGGCAACAAAATGTAAATTATATATTTATATAATTATGTTCTCATACAAGCAAGAGAAATAAACGAAATAAAGCATCTGACCAAATTCTTGTAAGAAGATAAACTGTAACAATAATCTGCCCATTTGTACAGAATAACTAATATGTCTGGTGTCTACTATGTAAATGGTTACCTGTGTTATTTGCACTTTTTATTAGATTTGTCTAAGATACATACAGACATTAAAACTTCTGATTACATGCTACAAAAATCATTTCAAATGACTCCTGTATTGTATTGGATCACATAGTTGGTATACTTTGTTACTAACACTTCTTAATGAACCTTTCCTATCTATCCCACCCTACAAGAATGTAATGGTATTCTGAGATTGATAAATGCTAGTAAAGAAAGCTGATTTTTTTATGAACCTTTTCATTTTAAAATTTAAATTTTATGAAATTGTCTTTTTTGCGATAGGCCTACAAAATTATATGGTAGCACAAAATATATGAAATATGTACGCATATACAATTCATGGCACCTTTAAAAGTGCAAACATTATTTTTAGCTAAGTTACTGAAAACGGGTATTGGCAGATGCCAAAAATTCTGGTGTTGCTCACGAGACATTGCAGAATGTCCGCAGTGCAAGCAAAACCATGACGGAGCAGGAGGCAAGGCAAATTCTTGGTGCATCTGTGGAGTCGTCTTGGGAGGATGTTTTGCAGGTTAGTTTGGATGATATTTGTACTCATATATCTGACTAGAGAAACTCCAGGGAAAGTCGATTTGCTGTAGTTTCTGGTTCTTTAAATAAAAAAGAAAGCAATTAGTGTTATAAGAAAAGAGGATCTGGATGCTTCCACAAAGTATGTGACCGTGGTGGTGTTCCTCTGTCTTTTTTAGCTCCAGTCTAGTTCCATATTTGCTGTATATGTGAATTTGTGATGTTGTCATTTATCCTTTGAAAATAGCGTTTTCTTTTTTATGAACAGAAATACAATACGTTATTCGAAAACAATGCCAAGGTTGGGAGCTTCTATCTTCAATCAAAAGTTCACAGGGCCAAGGAAAGTTTAGAAATGGTTTATAGGCACAAAGATTAAGAGACTGCAGGCTGAGAAAATTGAACGTGGCTATGCTTCATCCTTAGTATGCCACTTTAGTCAGATAGTTTTTTATAATGTATAGTTGTAATCCGAGAGATCATTATGAACTAATTATCTAGGTGTAAGAAGTGCTTTTATATACTATCTTTCCGCACTATTTTTGTTATCAATCCTTCATGTTGTAACTGCGAACTAGATACAGAGTTTGGAATGCGATTCCAAGTTTTATTGCAGCGATGAATTGAAATATCTTTTTCACAACTAGCAAGAGTAGAATGAACGTGAAGGAACTTTCTTTCAGCGCCTGCCTCCATTAATCCATTTGCTTTTCCCTCGTTAAATTGTACGAAGCGTATATTCTTGATAGCATCATATTTTTCTATGCTTCCTGGTACTTGAATGATTGTTCTGAAGAACCTTTTTCACCACTTACTTGCCAGTATTAAGATTCCTGTAGTTTGCACGGGCACTTAGCAAAGGCACAAAGAACCTGGAACAGTTTCAGCAGGTTCGAGTGACCCTGAGTTTATAAATATGTGTAGTGTCCAGAAATCCTGCTCTTAAAAGATCTTTCATGCGCCTATGATTGCCATCATAGGAACTACTCTGTAACTGCTTTATAATGCTCCATCATAACTAATTACTCCATACTCGCGAAGCAACATCCAAAACTTTGAATGAAATCTGTGTCAAGAGCCAAAAGCTGGTCTTTGTATATTTTAGTGTTACAATTCAAATTCCCTTGCAAGAAAGAGCAAGACAAAACGAGGTTATTGATTCTTGAAACCACCCTGTATATACTACTGCCATTAAGTTATGCTTGGAAAAGCCTGTCTCTATATAGAGTTGCTATATTACAATTACTAAAAAGTTATAATAATCTCTGATTAAATTACGAGGTGTTTGTTATGGACTGTATTATCTGATTATAGTTGTATAGTTTATTACCAAATTTCTGAAGAGAATTAAAAAGTGGAAACAGGACATCAGTTATAAATGAAAGATTAATATTGTTACAATAAATTACATGAAACAAACACTCTTGGAATAAACAAAGAATACACAGTAAGGCCTTGTTCCATACAAGACACACTTCTGCCATGCATCTCACTTGCTATTTTCACTTAACCAGAAAAAAAAACCTCTAAAGAAAAATCCCTTTGTAGCTAAAACAACCCCCAAATGTAAGAGCGTCAATAATGATGTAAATGCAAACTGGTCCGTATCAAAATGGTAAAAGCTTTGAAATGCATTGTTGAGGACCTTATTAACTTGATGATCTGGTTCTGCAAATTTATTTTGTAGTCTTTTATGTTGTTTTATGCTGGCAGCTGCGGATACAGACAGAACAGGTATTAGTACGTGTATACAAACATGTATTTGATGTTTATAGCAGTATGAGAATAAAATGCTTAATAGTTCATGTAGTGAAAGAGGTAACGTACTTGAGTGTTGGATGGAAGTGACTGAGCGATTGGACCTTAGTAGTGTGTTGGGGGTGGTGGTGAAGCATAAATGTAAACTGGTGGGGGTGGGGATGAAGCAGGTGGAGGTGGTGATGAATATAGGTATGGAGGAGGTGATTTCACTGGTGGTGGGGGTGAGGAGTAGTGGTATGGTGGGGGTGGAGATTTTATAGGTGGTGGTGGGGATGAGTAGTGGTAAGGTGGGGGTGGGGATTTGACAGGTGGTGGTGGGGATGAGTAATGGTATGGTGGAGGGGGGGATTTCACAGGAGGTGGTGATTTTACGGGAGGTGGAGGTGAAGAGTAGTGGTATGGTGGAGGAGGTGACATCACGGGTGGTGGAGGTGAGGAGTAGTGGTACGGTGGAGGTGGTGATTTGACGGGAGGTGGTGGAGATGAGTAATGGTATGGTGGTGGAGGTGATTTTACTGGTGGTGGAGGTGAAGAATAGTGGTATGGTGGTGGTGGTGATTTGACTGGGGGTGGTGGAGATGAATAATGGTAGGGAGGAGGTGGTGATTTTACCGGTGGTGGAGGTGATGAGTAGTGGTATGGTGGAGGTGGTGATTTCACAGGAGGAGGTGGAGATGAGTAATGGTATGGGGGAGGAGGAGATTTTACTGGTGGTGGAGGTGATGAGTAGTGGTATGGTGGAGGTGGTGATTTGACTGGCGGTGGGGGAGATGAGTAGTGATATGGGGGAGGAGGTGATTTTACTGGTGGTGGAGGTGATGAGTAGTGGTATGGTGGAGGAGGCGACTTCACCGGTGGTGGAGGTGAGGTGTAATGGTATGGTGGAGGTGGGGATTTGACGGGTGGTGGTGGTGATGAGTAATGGTATGGTGGGGGTGGAGATTTTACTGGTGGTGGCGGTGAGGTGTAGTGATATGGTGGTGGTGGAGATTTTACAGGTGGCGGTGGTGATGCGTAATGGTATGGTGGTGGTGGGGATTTTACGGGTGGCGGTGGTGATGAGTAATGGTATGGTGGCGGTGGGGATTTTACGGGTGGTGGAGGGGATGAGTAGTGATATGGAGGAGGAGGTGATTTCACTGGTGGTGGAGGTGATGAGTAATGGTATGGTGAAGGTGGTGATTTTACTGGTGGTGGTGGTGAAGAGTAGTGGTATGGAGGTGGTGGGGATTTTACTGGCGGTGGAGGTGAAGTGTAGTGGTATGGTGGAGGAGGTGACTTCACGGGTGGTGGAGGTGAGGTGTAGTGGTATGGAGGTGGTGGCGATTTCACTGGTGGTGGTGGTGATGTGTAGTAGTATGGTGGAGGTAGAGATTTTACGGGTGGTGGAGGTGATGAATAATGATATGGTGGTGGTGGGGATTTTACGGGTGGGGGAGGTGACGAATAATGGTATGGAGGAGGTGGTGATTTCACGGGTGGGGGTGGTGATGAGTAGTGATATGGAGGTGGTGGGGATTTGACGGGTGGTGGTGGTGACGAGTAGTAGTATGGTGGAGGTGGAGATTTCACTGGTGGAGGTGGAGATGAATAATGATAGGGAGGTGGAGGAGATTTCACGGGTGGTGGAGGCGATTTGTAGTAATATGGGGTTGGGGACGGTGACTTAACGGGCGGAGGAGGTGATTTGTAGTAATATGGAGGTGGGGGAGATGGTGAGGGTGGTGGTGGGGACTTGTAGTAATAAGGAGTTGGAGTGGGAGACTTAGTTGGTGGTGGTGGAGATTTGTAGTAATAAGGAGTTGGCGCGGGAGATTTCACAGGTGGTGGAGGAGATTTATAGTAGTAAGGAGTTGGCGCTGGAGATTTCACAGGTGGTGGTGGAGACTGATAATAGTATGGTGGTGGATACTTCACTGGTGGAGGTGGAGACTTATAAACGTAAGGTGGTGACAAGGGAGCTGGTGTTGGTGCAGGCTTGTAACATATCTTGGAAGGAGTTTTGGGAGCATAAGCAAAAGGCTTGGCAGACAAAACAACTTCATATTTGCTCTTTGATTTCACTTTCAGTTTAGCACCCTTGATGCCCCAATGAAGATTTGTTGGAATGTTACATTTAGAATCCTTTGGTGCCATATGGAGCTTAGCTTTGCATGCCTTGGCTCCACCATACTTTCCATATTCAAATCCTTTTACTTCAATGCTGTATTTACCATTAATCTTTGTTTTCCCATATGCTACTACATCTTTGTCTCCTGCCTTGCATGTCACCTCAACGACCGCACCTGTTTCCACATGTTGAATTATTCCTACCAAAATCTTTTAACTTTATTGACAAATATTAAATAAATACATACCTAATTCATCATTTTTTTAATAATAATGTCCTTTTGTCCTCTTATTCTTTGTGAGTTGTTATGATTAATTTATATTATCTTAGTAGTTAATACAGTACTAACTTTTCTCCAAGTTGCCCACGTTTTTCAAATATGAATATTTTCATTTGCTGTTGTTTTCAAATCAGAGATCCATATTTGGACTAAGTTGTACAATTATTCGCATATGCTTTGATATAATTGAACACCAAAATAAGTTTCAAAGAAAATTCAATTATTGTATAATATTCTTATCTGTAAAAGACATTACACGTACACAATGGCCAAATTTTATATATTTGTTTTATAAATCAAGAATAATTTCATTGGTTGATTATAGATATAAATATGGCTTTTGCATGTTGAACAATATGGATTGGGTGGTCCTATATCATGTCCACCGTTTGTTTCTTTTTTAATTAACATCACCAATGATGCAAAACTAGTTGATTACACAAGTGCTTAGTTGTAATTAGAACAGTAATTAATTATAAAATTTTAATTAATATTTTGTAGTAATTTGATATGACAATCTAAAGCTCACAAAAGTGTACCAGGAGCTAGCATGCATACGTGTTTTTGCAATATAATCCAAGTAGTGCTTAAATTCTAGTAATAAATAATTAAAACATATAGATCAAGATTAATTAGTGAATTTTTTTTTATTTTTGAAGTATGATTAGTATTATATATTTTAAGCGTGATCTGATAATCAAGCTCATTAGTCTAGTAGGAGATCCATTTTTTTTTTAAAAAAGGTGGTGTACTGCATGTGTGTGGACAATATAATAAGCAATGATGTGTAAGAAAGGTGAATAAATTATTAAGAGGAGGGTAATTAGTGATAACAAATAGGAGTATATCTGAGACAGAAGAATGCAATTAATATGTAATTAGGAGTATTAATTAATTAATAAATTGGAGATTAGTGTACCTTTGAGGTGTTTCTTTGCATGGGACTTGATTGGGTACTTCCAGTCATAGCATCTGTAACAGTAAACCTTTCCTACAACCTTCACTGTGTATGGATGAGGATGAGGGTGAGGATAGTAAGGAGGGGGTGGGGATTTCACCGGTGGTGGTGGAGAGGTGTAGTAGTATGGTGTTGGTGGGGATTTCACCGGTGGTGGTGGTGAAGTGTAGTAGTACGGGGCTGGTGGGGATTTCACCGGTGGAGGTGGTGAAGTGTAGTAGTATGGTGGAGGTGGTGACTTTACGGGAGGGGGTGGAGAGTGATAGTAGTATGGAGGTGGTGGGGATTTGACTGGAGGAGGTGGAGAGTGGTAGTAGTATGGTGGTGGTGGGGATTTAACGGGTGGGGGAGGAGAGTGGTAGTAGTAAGGTGGTGGTGGGGACTTAACGGGTGGGGGAGGAGAGTGGTAGTAGTAAGGTGGTGGTGGGGACTTAACCGGTGGCGGAGGAGAGTGGTAGTAGTAAGGTGGTGGTGGGGACTTAACGGGTGGTGGTGGTGATTTGTATACATATGGTGGTGGTGGGGAAGGAGAAGGAGGTGGTGGAGATTTGTACACATATGGTGGTGGAGGTGAGGGTGAAGGTGGTGGTGGTGATTTATATACATATGGTGGAGGTGGAGAATGCACCGGAGGAGGTGGTGATTTGTACTCATATGGTGGAGGAGGAGAATGTACCGGTGGTGGGGGTGATTTGTACTCATATGGTGGAGGTGGAGAATGCACCGGAGGAGGAGGTGATTTGTATACATAAGGTGGTGGAGGAGAATGCACCGGAGGTGGGGGTGATTTGTACTCATATGGTGGAGGTGGAGAATGCACCGGAGGAGGAGGTGATTTGTATACATAAGGTGGTGGAGGAGAATGCACCGGAGGTGGTGGTGATTTGTACTCATATGGAGGAGGTGGAGAGTGCACCGGAGGTGGTGGTGATTTGTACTCATATGGAGGAGGTGGAGAGTGCACCGGAGGTGGTGGTGATTTGTACTCATAAGGAGGTGGGGGAGAATGCACCGGAGGTGGTGGTGATTTGTACTCATATGGTGGTGGAGGAGAATGCATCGGGGGAGGTGGAGAATGCACCGGAGGTGGTGGGGATTTATACACATAGGGTGGTGGTGGTGATGGTGAAGGTGGTGGTGGAGACTTATACTCATAAGGAGGAGGAGGTGAAGAATAAATGTAGGGATCTGCAGAGGCTCCCATAATGTTTGACACTACTACTAAAAACAGTACAACTAGCCCACCTCTAAAGGGGCGGCTGCTGCCATGCTCCCTCATTTTTTGCCGGAAAGTTTTACAGTTCCGGCCAGTGATCTAATATGGACTGTTGTTTTTGGATGATTATAGAAGGGGAATGATTTAAGAGAGAACCCCTTTAGAGGTTAAGAGTTGATGACTTTAGTGTTACAATGTTGAAGTTTATATAGCAAAAAGCTAGCAAGGTATAGTCGTTAAGAGAGAGCTGTCATTTAGGTACCAATTCAAATAGTGTTTATTTGATTATTAGAGTCAATTGTTCAGCAAATTTGGTTTTGCCCTCTACAGCTGGGGTTACCAAACACATAAATACCAATCATATTAAAATACAATGTTTGGGTCACTTTCCTATATAACTGTTTTGCATAAGTGATCACCTGCTACACATTACTCGTATTCAAACTTTGATTTAATCTTCGTAAACTCGGATAGTTATCTGAGATCATCCTTCGTTTAATTTTACATTCCTGTAAATACGAAAATATGTACATACATAGCAGCCGGATAATTGGTTGTTACTGAGCAGCTGCCGACTGCAGTTGACGTTTTCCATAGACATACATTGATAGCCATATGTCCATGTAACAAATTTATGAATATCTTTTTGTATTGACCTGAAAACAAGAGTTGTTATAACATGAAGGTGTAATTATTATTGTAGTGATAGATCGAGTCGGCTGAAATTGAGGCGATCCAAATGTTACAAAAACATAAACATAAGAGGTAATGCTAGGTTTAAAAAGACAATAAATCTCCACTCCTCGAAGAGTTTATTTGGTACATTTGTACAAAAATACACGTTGTTGATAATTAATAATGCGTGAGTTTTTTCAAATAATTGAAGTGCATGTGGAAATATAGTACCCAACTGTCTTTTGCAGCTTTTGATTTCTTCATCATAAAAAAAACTCGAATTTTTAGAGTACAAAAGAGAACTAGACAGCTTGATTTTTTTCTTATTCGTTTTTTGTCAGTTGTAGCAAATAATAACTGGAGTGCAGTACTGTCTCATTGCCTCTCTTTTTCTTTTTTGTGGTAAGAAAAATCTACCTTAAGGTGGTCCTTACTTAGAAATGTTTGTTCATATTATTCTTTCATTGTAAGTCATTTTATCGGTCATTCAATATGCATTCTGCAGCTTTCTGGATCGCAATCATATTGTTGCTTGCACAAAAATTTACGTATGAAAGGTTTCGAATCCATATTTTTGTGTGCGTGTTTGCGTGTGCGCGCGAGTGTGGGTTGTCCGTTTAGCATTTCTCTGATTAAGCTGAGATTTTTGTTGCTAAGTTGATTAAGCTGAATTATGGTTGTTTAGCTAGTCTATGTTGGTGTCTAGTGCGGGTATGCTTGTCTAAACTCTAAGTCGGTCATGGGTTAACGTTTGTTAATTTATCACAACAAACGATTTTTGTGTGAAAAAAGGGATCTCATCTTTATACGTATCGCAAATTTATGCAAAATAGTATATGATTTACTGGCAACAAATGTTTATTAGTTATGGCCAACTTAATGAACGTAGTGAATTAATGATTTAATTAGGCTAGCTCCAGTTAGAAGGTAAGAAAATATTTAATTATCTGGGAATGCTAATCCTGTTCTAGACTAGTTTCTAAGCTAAAGAATGTAGAATAATTAATGGTTTGAAGCATGATCCCTCATTCCTCAAAGTCTCTCTTCTACTGTATATTTAGAAGACATAATAGTTTTAGTCCCCACTAGGTATAATTTTTAACCACCTTAACACGTCTTATAAATGTCCTAATACAAGGCTACAGTACAATCTTTACATTACAGTCTTTGTTGCAATATATTCGAAAAAGTATTGTCATGTTCAGGGGCAGATCCCGGAACCCACAAAGAAAGGGCTTCATTTATTTTTTGCTTGACATTTAAAGGGGCTTCCTTCATAATAAAAAACTACAAACACCTAGAACCTGTTTGGACAAGTTGATGTGGTTATGTATACTTAAATTTTTTAATTTAAATTTAGTTTTAATTCAAAAATTTAAGTACTTTTGAGATATTTTTATTTAATTTATTTTTTTCTCATATCAATTTTTATATATTTGAGTTTTTACTCACCTTTTAACTTGTACCATATTCTTTGAATATATTTGTATTTTATACTTTTATATTATGTTAAAGTATAAATTTCAATTTTTTAGTTAATTTTTTTAAATAAATTTATTTTAAATAAAATTAACCAAACAGATACATCTAACTTAAAGTTAAAATTAGCACTTTTAACTTAAAGCGAATAAATTACATTTTAATTTGTAAATATCCAAACGGGTTCCTAATAATTATCTTGTATTTTTCAAGTACAGGAAGGCTTAAGTTTAAATATGGTGAAGTTACCAAAAAATACCATAAACTTATAATAATATTAATAAAAAAGACTATAGGTGGGTTTAAACACCTGAGCTCTCCTTCTTTGCAAGGAATTATGAGAAATATCATGTAAAAATACTCATTGAAAGTAAGTACTGCACCACCAAACCAATTTAGTTGTGCTAATTCAATTTGGTATGTATTTGAGAGAAAAAATATGAAAACAATGTCTTCGAACTTGATAATGAAATTTTAATAAATTATATCAAGAGAGTAGTGAACCTAAGATACGATGTATGTAAATTATAGGTAAATATGGAGTGAACAATTTTGTAAAATCAAGATTTGTTTAAAATTTTATTAATTAATCCTACGGACCTAATAAATTTAAAGAATTTTATTCATATCTTAGGAAAGTTACCTGAAAGTTACCTGAAATATATCTCAGATCCCTTTTTCTCTTATATAAATTAAGAATTCTCACATTAACGCCGAAAGCGGCGGATTAGACCGGGTGTGCATTTCTCCATTTTTTTTTTTTTGAAAATTTATTTTTAATTTGACAATGGTGTATTGGTGTTGTACATGTACGGTGTACCATACAACATCAAAGTACAACTTTCTAACGGTTTATCATATGTGTCTGACGGTTTATCAAATGTGTCTGATATTAAGCAAGTAGGCTAACCATAACCAACAATGGAATTACGCGTTTGATTAAATTAAAACAAAATTTAATTAAAAAGGGAAGCTTTAATTTGAAGTTAATTAATGTGTGTTTAGGTAAACAAAGACATAATTTATTCAAACTATGCGTTGTCCAATGGCCAATCAAGGTAATAACTTAAGGAGTGATGTTAGGTATCCCGAAAAGATTCCCAAAAATGTTCCCGAATGTCACGTGACATCATTTTATTTGTAGAATTCGTATTAATGCACGAGGATCCATATCATTTATAAAATGATAACCAATTATATGTTGACAACTCAGCATTCGGGAACGGTTTTGGGAATGGATTCGGGAGCTCTAACATTTCTCTAACTTAAGCGATTATATGTTTTTCATTATTTGAGGTTGGTTTTGGAGGCGGGTCCTGGGTTTTAGAGGATTTTAGACAAAAACAAGTTTTTGGGATCTTAATACACATAATACATGTATATCACATATTTTGCAAATTTGTATATAAAGAAATTAGAAAATTCAGAATTCTCGAGTGTTGAAATTCTAGACACAAATCTTATTAACTTATATATACAAAAATTTGAAAATTCGAAATTCTTGAGTGTTGGGATTCTAGAAACAAGTCTTGCTCGCGTAAAGTTAGAGTCATACCTATCTTGGAGGTGTATCTTGCGCGTGGATGGTTCCATCCAACATTTCTCCAACTAAAATGAGCTTTTTGTTGCCAAGTTAATTAAGCTGAATTATGATTGTTTAGCATGTATATGTTGGATTGTAGATTTGTAGGTATGTGGCGTGGGATGTTTGTCAAAACCGTTACATAATTCACTATGTATAGTGAATTCATAGTTTAATTAGGTTTCTTAAATTTTTCATTTCCAATATACCTTATTAGTAATTAACATGTTATTAGATAAATCGGATGAATCAAAAATCGAATCCAACCTCGAACGAGAAAGAAAATGTAAAATGTTGTTATAGACTAGTTGCAAGCAATAGAATGCAGAATAGTGGTTGAAGCCGGATCTCTCATTCCCCAACATCTCTCTTTTTGTCTATATAAGAAGGCATAAAATTATGAGCATAAAATTATGTGATGCTTTTCTTTATTAATTTTTTGTTGCATTTGTTCATTTTGTAACGATAAGATAGGAACTGAGATTTTGAAAAGTTTCAAACAAAAAATCAAAATTTAATTCCAAAGTTGGGTATGTAATTGACATGCCAACAAACTAAATGAACTACTACCCATCTACCACCATATAATTATAAGCCATATGTCATGGAGAACCTTTGGAGGATCACGCCACTGACTTAAAAAGTACTAGAAGTTCAGTAAATAGAGTCAGAATTGTTATTTCAATTTAAAAATCAAAGTACTAAAAGTTCAGTAAATAGAGTCAGATTGGTTATTTCAATTTACAAATCAAAATGTTTATCACGTATCAAAGTGATGTTGATGTTAAGGCTTAAGCTATGTTAATTATATAAGGCTTTTTTAGTGAAATAATGCTAGGGAACCAAATAATATCTTGAGAAAAAGAATCCTGAGATAGATTTCATGGAACTTTTCTGAGATACATACACAATAATTAACTTTAAATTTTATTTGGCTCGCATGGCTAATTAAAAAATTCTAAATTTATTAAAATGTTCATCCTATTTTTACATATAAAAATATAGGTATCTCCGAGAACTTAGCTGAGATATCTCAGACTCCCTAATCTCTTCACAAAAAATGAATTTATTTTCGGGATCTTTGAAGTTGATTGGACACTTATTATCAGAAAATGCAATATCTTTTTATGATAATTAAATGAATTTTTCAAGAACTGTGAATTAATCTTAAAAAATAATTAAAAAGAATTTGTTAGAAACAATTTACATATAAAAAGGGTTGAGAAACCTACAAAAATATCGATTGCTTGAGATAAGAGAGGAGAATAAGAATCTTAGAACATGATTTTATATCGTTTTTTTTTTTTTGAATGTTATATCATCTATGTTTTAAAATGTTTAAACCAAGTCAAACAATATGTTATTGACCCTCACACATATAAATATAGCTTAAATTTATTTAATAAAATCTAACAAATTGCGGAATGATAAAATATGTTTTAATTATCTCGTAAAAACATTAGACGCCTCTAGCTAGTTTGCTTGCGGCAGGCAGAGTCTTTGGAACCAAAATGTTAAATTATATTTCCAATTTTCAGCTAGTCATTCAAATTATCTAGTGTATTGGATTTTGAATAAATTGTAAAGTAATAATGATTGGATTTTATTTATTTTAGTATTTCGATAACCGTAATTTCAAATTTGCAATATAATGGATAAATGTTATTTTTATTTTTTGAAAAGGTGAAGGGCCACTTTTTGAAAGGATTATAGTTTTTTTTTCTCATAAAATATGGTCCTTAATCACCTTCTATATTTTTTTTTTAAGAAAATGGTTTTAATTATGATCATTGTATTGTAAATTGAAATTTTGACAATTAAAATGTTAAATTATGTTAAGTTCGATCATAATTCTATACTCTGCTGCTAAATATTAATTGTAATGATATTTTAAAGATCTTTAACATTACATATATGGTATTACTCAATCTACACTAAAATTCTACAAATTAATAATCAATAAATTAATCGTCCACTTTAAATTAATATTTTCAAATAATTTATTTAATCCCAATATAATAATGATAATATAAATTTAATTTTAATTAATTAATAATTTATTAAAATTAATTAAGTTCATCGATTTCTATAATATTAATTTATAAAGATTTTACTCTAATTTAAAGGATGCCTTGGCATCTAATCATGTTCGCAGTAACATGTATATGTTGATTTTCCTTTGTCATTGCATATGGATTTTGATTTTTTAAATGTTTTCATTCTAGTCGACTTAACACAAACAACATTTGCTGTATCTGTATGTAATGTACGTAATACCGATCGATATCACATGGAATTATATATTAACGCTGCTGATTATGATATTTCACCGTTGGTTTGACTTCTACAATAGTACCCCTCCCAAAAACATATAATAAAACAAGAATGCTTCATATTAAACATAAACATGCAATTAGCCAAAAAAAGGGGAAAACGTAAAAACAATGCACAATCAGAGATTTTGATATAAAAACTTTAGGGAAAATTAATTCTAAAATTTCTGAACTATTGACTGTTTTTTTTTTATCTAAGTTCTTGTACTAAAAATGTCAATTGATAGATAATTAAATTTTTGAATTTTTCTAATCTAAATCCTTCTATTAAAAGTTTCTAAAAATAGAAATTTTCTGGAAATTTGTTATTGAGGTGTTTTTGGAGATCAAAGTACTTTTGATCGTATTATTGTAGTCCAGATTCAGAGTTCTAATAACCAAATCGAATCTCTCAAACTGTTATACAACCCTCTGCTATCAATTTCAAGGATAGCTATCAATTTCAAGAATAGATATATTTTCTAATTTTCGATTAATTAGGGTTTATGAACCGTTGATTTCTACATATTTTTGTTTATATGCTTGCATAGATCTGCTTATCCTGAGTTCGTAGGTATTTTTATTTTGATTTTTAAAGTTAAGGCTTGTGTTCGCCGGAAAAGTTTTACTTCGGCTCCGTTTCTCAGTTTGCAGACGTAATGTTGATTGATTATATATGTTGTTTACTGAAATAGTTTTATCATGTCATAAGCTTTAATTTGGTATCTATTTGGTCAAGTTCTGAGTTTATTTTTGATTGCCGGAAGAATCGAAGTTCACCGGCGTTCTTGAATTTGGCCGGAATTTGACGGGCGATGACTTAGATCAGAAATTTTTAAAAGTTTAATTACCTACCTATTGACTTTTTTTGTTCGGGAACCTAGATATAAAATGACATATAGTTCAGGGACGTTAGAATTTATTATCCCAAAACTTTATTATTAAAATGTATAAGCTAAGCGTGCAAACATTTATTTTTATAATAATACTAGTTATCATAAAATGCATGGTAAAATGACTTACACGAAATAGTCTCTGTTCTAAAAGTCGGCGATTAATCGGGATTAATCGCCGATTAATCGCTGTTCGGTAGCTCACCGTACTGAATTTATAAAAATCGGTTAAAAAACCGTTTTTTCGAAAAATCGGGATTAATCGGTCAAAAATCGGATTAATCGGTCAAAAAACAGCATTATTGGTAAAAAATTGAAAAATGTGTAGAAAAATTTTAAAAATTCAAAAAGTATAAAATTGAATAAATTTTAAGAAAAATATTATTCTCATATACGAAATTATTATTTTAAACGGTTAAAACATGAATTTTATCAATTTTTTCTCACATATTGACCCCAATTCAAAAATTAAATCTTAAAATTTATATTTACTTTAATAATGCTATATATTTTAAATATATTTGTATAAATATATGATAATTATTCGTGTATAATCAAAATAATAAAATAATTACGTATATTAATAATAATTATATTTAAAAATAATATTAAATTAGTTCCGATTAATGATCCGATTAATCATTCCGATTAATCCCTAGATGGTGCCTCCACCGATTAAGTCTGATTCCTGCTTTTTACAACACTTGAAATAGTAGTTAAAAAACAATAAAGAAAAAGAACAATGACACCAGAAATTCATAAATATAATTGCACTCTATTACTATATATTAAACTTCAACACAAGAGTAAAATTTGTCATTTTAATAAGTGTGAAATTACGGTTTTACCCCTGTTTTGTAAAATATTATAAAAATGTCACCCTTCAATAATTATGTAAAAAATAGTAAAATTATGCTTGTGTTGGAATTCAAACCACTAACCTTTAAATATCAAACTCATGCATTTGCCACTTGTGCTACAATTGATTTTGAGTTTCGTTTAAAAATTCTATGTAAAAAATCACTTATAGTCTCTTTTTGTCTCATCGTTTTTTTAGTAAATGAAATGTTGGTTTATATTATTTATAAAATATCGGATAGATAAAATTATAAAAAATATTTTAATCGACTAAGCATACTCTGCAATTTTTTTTTGCCATTTCAAATAATTGATATAGAAAAAATATTAGACTATACATAATGTAACCGAGTGAAAAAATATTTATTTACTCAAGTCTCCATGTAGATGTTAAATAATTTAAATAAATATAAAATTTGATTTTAAGAAATATGTAAATTTTAATTACCAATTCATATATAATTAATAACTGCATCACATAAATTTTACGCATATAAAATTTTAAATATGTGAGTCATATTAGAGGGTTTTGTTCGACCAACTTTTTAGACTTTCAAGGATTTAAAAATATGATTGGTCTAAAAACATAAATATTAAAATACATATAAATTAATTAAAATTATATTAAAAAGATGAAAACTTTAAAAAAGTGATTTATGTTATATAAAAAATTTAAATTATTAACTTTGGAAAAAAGATGAAAATATTAAAAGATGAAAAAAAATTGAAATTATGTTAAAAAGATGAAAACTCTAAAAATATGATCAGTGTTATATATAAAATTTAAGTTATTAAAATTTAAAAGATGAAATTTGAATACAATTAACATTCAAATTAAATATAAAATATAAAATTTTAAATCATAAATATTACAAAAGTACAATAATTATTTAAAATGATCATTATATTATAACACGATTATAAAGTATGGTACATATGAATTTTTATATAATATATTGATCGATATGATATATAATATAATATATAATGGTTAAATATGATATATAATATAATATATAATGGTTGAGTTATAACATATATTTAGATCAATATACGATAAAATCAAAAAAATTAATTTTAGATTTCATATACATGCATAGGGGTGGCAATTTCCGATCCAACCCGAAACACGACACGAACCCGGTCCGAGAAAATACGAATTTGGGTCATCAAATATTCAGCCCGAAACTACCAGGTACAATCAGACACGAACTCGAAACCCGAAAATGATTCGAGAATTAGTGAACCCACTTTTTATAACCCTGCTTTTGAAATATTTTATGTTTAAATAATTATATTTAAGTACAATAAAGTAATTTTCACGTACAATGATAGAGACTCGCTAGTTCATTTATAATTATTTAACAGTAATATCAATATTTTCCATATGTCATGCCCTTTTTACACCTCACAAAGTGGGTACAATACATATTATACATTTGAATTGTAACTTTTACGTGCAATGAAGCACAAATGAATAGTTTTTTCTTAAAATTTCTGCAAAAGCAATCATTCTCTATAAATCGGGACTGAGGAAGTATATAATACAAGTGTATATTTTCAATCACTCTAAAAAAGAGTTGAGATGGTGAAACCCGAAACCCGACACGAACCCGGTAGATACGGGTTAGGGTTAGAAAAAAATCAATCTGAAACAACCAATTATAATATGACCCGACACGAACCTGACCCAAAACCCGAAATTGCCACTCCTATACATGCATGGATCATTAAGGTTGTCATATTTTACATTGATTGAAATATTTAGAAAAGGGGTAAAAAATAATTCAAAATTATAATGTAAAAAATATTTCAATTTACCCAATTTTTTATTGAACTTTTATATAGTGTAATAAATATTAGACTAAAACTAAAAATTTAAGTTTAAAAGTGTATAAATATATATGTTTAGAGAAAATGATTGGGACAAGCATAAGATGACTATTTGTCAATATTAAGAGATTTTGTAATATGTCTCATAATTTAATGTTACACATATCAATATTTTCCATATGTCATGCCCTTTTTACACCTCACAAAGTGGGTACAATACATATTATACATTTGAATTGTAACTTTTACGTGCAATGAAGCACAAATGAATAGTTTTTTCTTAAAATTTCTGCAAAAGCAATCATTCTTTATAAATCGAGACTGAGGAAGTAAATAATACAAGTGTATATTTTCAATCACTCTAAAAAAGAGTTGAGATGGTGAAACCCGAAACCCGACACGAACCCGGTAGATACGGGCTAGGGTTAGAAAAAAATCAATCCGAAACAACCAATTATAATATGACCCGACACGAACCTGACCCAAAACCCGAAATTGCCACTCCTATACATGCATGGATCATTAAGGTTGTCATATTTTACATTGATTGAAATATTTAGAAAAGGGGTAAAAAATAATTCAAAATTATAATGTAAAAAATATTTCAATTTACCCAATTTTTTATTGAACTTTTATATAGTGTAATAAATATTAGACTAAAACTAAAAATTTAAGTTTAAAAGTGTATGAATATATATGTTTAGAGAAAATGATTGGGACAAGCATAAGATGACTATTAGTCAATATTAAGAGATTTTGTAATATGTCTCATAATTTAATGTTACACATACGATCAATTTTTTACAACAAAATTAATGAGTTTACATACTCCTCTATTATAATCGGACAATTTTATTAAGGTAATTATTTATAGAAAAATTATGAATGGTACCCCTCAGGTTTTGACTTTTATAAATAATTCCTTTTTTTACGAATGGTGTCCCTAATATTTTTGACTTATTATGAAAAAAATTATGGATGGTACCACTTTACTGTTTAGTCAGGGGTACCATTCATAACACCCTAAACGAGAGAGGTACCATTCATAATTTTCTTTATTTATATTATACTCAAATGTTCAATTTGATAAAGTTCATTTCACGCAATTATTATCTTATGACTATTTATCCAAAATTTATAAAATCTAATCAAATAATAAAATATTTGGTTCAAAAAATTGATATGCGATAAATCAAAATAATTATTTTTGTTCATAACTTTAATTATAAAATTATTTCAATATAAAAGTTTCAGATGAAAAAGTAGTTCAATCACCGTGCCTGACACACGTACATTTACACTAAGGGGGTGGTATTGTATTAGGATTTTTAATGACAATTCTTTGGAGAATGATTTTAATGGATTTTATAGACTTTTAATGATTTTTAATGACTCTTGTTGAATCACCAAGATTTCCAAATACTTTTGATGACTTCTAACAAAATGACTTTTAATGACTTTTAAAAACTTTCATAGACTTTTAAATATATAGCCTATATTCAAATAAATAGATTTTGTGGTGTAGTAAGATCATATTTGCCTATATTGTGAAACCCTTTAACCTTTCTCCAGTACAACCCAATTTCGATCGTGTATTATCTGTTCAACCGGCCACCAAAAACCTTGAGTACAAGGTATATTTCTTGTTCAATTAAGTATTCATTGTATATTTTTTGTTGTAATTGAATCATATTTATAAACATATATCATACTGAACCATATCAGGAATCTTGTAATATCATAATTTTATGGGTTTCGATATTTGTGAATTATATATCTGTCACTATTCATCGCTAATTATGATGCAGAGTTATGACATTAGCCAGCAATATTGTTATGATGTAGAGCTAATTTTATTGGTGTTGTGTGAATTTATTGGTGTTGTTATGATGCAGAGCTAATATTGTTATAAGTATAAATATGGAAATAGAAAACCAAGAAGAGGAAGAAAAAGAGATGGAAGAAGAGGAAGCAAGAGAAGAAAAACGACATGAAATTTTTAAAAATGTGTTGGCAGTAAATGGAACAATACTTAGTGTGTTGGATAAGCACACCATTACACTGTCTAATCAAAGCATCCAGCGTTCACTTACTAGGCGACCTGTCAATTCAAGAGGGTATGAATATATTAATGTTGTTTTAAATGATGATCCTGAACACTTTCGAAAACTTTACAGGATGTATCCGCAAGTTTTTCTAAAGCTATCCAAGATTATTAGAGAAAAAACACTTTTGGAAGATACAAGATTTATATGTATTGAGGAGATGCTGGCAACTTTTTTACTTGTTGTTGGTCAGAATTCTAGATATTCTCATGTTGGTGACACATTCAACCGCTCACATTTTACTACCAGTCAAAATTTCAACAAAATTTTGAAAGTTTTGAACAAAATGGCGGTGGATTTTATGGTTAAACCAGGCTCTTCAATCCCTGAAAAAATCAGAGAAAGTACGAGGTTTTTTCCTTATTTCAAAGTAAGTATATTGTCATTTTATTTAATTGTGTTATAACATTATTACTCATAAACATGATTTTTCTTGCATTTGTGATTATATGTTAATTTTTAAATTATTTTAGGATTGCATAGGAGCAATTGATGGCACTCATATTCCTGCTATGGTCCCTGGACGTGACACAAGCAGCTACCGTAATCGTCATGGGACAATTTCACAAAATGTTTTAGCGGCTTGCAATTTTGATTTGCAATTTATATATGTTCTTAGTGGTTGGGAAGGATCTGCACACGATTCAAAATTATTAAATAATGCTATATCAAGGAGAAATGGACTTAAAGTACCACGAGGTATTTTTTGGTGTATTTAGGTAATTGATTTTTTATTTAGAAATTACATATGTTATTGTTTATCGTCTACTTGTGTTTTAGGTAAATATTTTTTGGTGGACTGTGGATTTCCAAATAGACTCCAGTTTCTAGCTCCCTTCCGTGGTGTTCGTTATCATCTTCAAGATTTTCAAGGTCAAGGTCGTCATCCTGAAAATGAAAAAGAATTATTTAATCTTCGTCATGCTTCCTTGAGGAATACAGTGGAGCGATTATTTGGAATATTCAAATCTCGATTTACAATTTTCAAGACGGCACCTCCTTTTTCATTACAAACACAAGCCGAATTAGTTTTAGCTTGTGCAGGCTTACATAATTTTCTTCGTAAAGAATGTCGTTCAGATGAATTTCCAATTGAAGCAGATAGTGCAACTTCATCAGCAAACCAAGAAGAGGATTTTGAGCCACTTATTCATGAAACACAGGAGCAACAACGTGAAAATGCTAATGCGTGGAGAAATGATTTGGCGAATGAAATGTGGATGAATGTGGAAAATATGAATGATGCTGAATGACAACTTTTTTTATGTAGTCTTTTTTTATGGGGCACTGTAATGGTCTTTTTTTAAACAATAATGGCGAATAAACACAGTTCTTCTACATTATATGGATTCTTTCAATGCACAGAAAAATGTTGTTGCATCAATTAAACCATGTAGGTCTTCCCCACTTGAATTATATTCATATGTGGTACCCTCATAACTGCAGCACCACCTCTGCAATTTCTTCACAGAAATGCGTAAAAATAGTTAATAACCAGTTTCTTGATAAATAATGAGTTCTTCTACATTATATGGATTCTTTCAATAACTTCTGTACAATATACACAATATGTTAGTATTATAAACATGTCAAAAGTTTAGAAAATCTTTATTGTCTTAAAAATATGTACCTTAAAATAATCTTCCCAAACTTCATTCGGAGCAGTAAATTTTTTTGTTATAGGATCCCATCCAAATCCAGAATTAAACAACATCAATTTTGAATAGTTGGTGTATCTAGTTTTAAACCATTTCAAACGACTGAGATACTGGGAATGAGTTTTTTGACATCCAAGCTTTGCATTCAAAGCTGGAAGAATCTTGTTCTCCACGGTAACTTTATTGAATGAACCATTATTATCTCGCCAACCACGTTGTGCAGCATCAACCATGAGTTTCAATAACTCATTACTTTCGTCAATTGTCCAAGGTTTATATTGACCTCCTTTTCCTTTTGAATTGTCATTCTCTTGACACGCATCTCCCATTTTTCTGTGTTATTAATACATATATACAATTAACCAAAAAAGGACAATAAAACCAGGTTAAAACATAATACATACATGTATGCAGGTTTGGACTTTACATGCTTATATGCATATAGAAAGCTTTGTCATGTATCATATCATTTCAAAAAAAAACATCCAACCATTCATAATTGATAAATTAACCACACAATAAACAAACAAACACACACACACACACACACATATATATGATACAACTACAAACACATGGAGAGAGAAGCAAAAGAAAGAAAAAACAGTAATAGAGGGAAAGAAAAAGAAACAAGAAAAAAAAAGGAACCTCTTTTGGCAGGGATGGAACCCTAGGGGTGAGAGCTGTCGTTGAGAAAGACAATGTCTTGTCAAATCTTCTCAAAAAGGACGTGACAATTTTTGGAGAAAATATACACACTTTTTCATAAAAAGTCATGAAAAGTCTCTCACTTTTATTTTTCCACCAAAATCATTGACTTTTTGAATAACAAGTGACTTTTAACAACTCTTTAAAAGTTGTAATTGAATACCTTAAACTTTTAAAGACTTTTTTTAAATCCTGATACAATACCTCCTTACTTTTAAAGAGTATTTAAAAGTATTAATTGAATACCCCTAAACTTCTAAAGTCTTTAAAAGTATTTAAAAGTCATGATACAATACCACCCCTAGTTTTATATGAATATAGATTCAGATTTAAACGAAATCTGCATTTACACTAATTTTTATATGAATATAGATTCAGATTTAAACGAAATCTGCTTAGCCATCGGAGTGGACCATGCTATTGGATCACTTTGTGCTGTAACGGTTTCTATTTCACGGCAAATAAGCAGCTTCAGCACGCTAAATATAAATAAATTTAAGCGGTGGCCGGTTCCAACATTATTAAAAAATAATACGTAGTACTGATTTATTACACATATATTAAGAATGTAATAACTTCGAGTTCGGTTGAGTATGTATTTCAAAAAATGGAATTTGCAATTCAATAAATTTTATGATGTAGCTTCTTGTTCATTTATCTCACATAATTGTAAATTAATCTTTTTAATAAAGAAAATACATTAATGTTAAAAAACATAATTAATTATTATTATTTTCAAAGTTAATTTACCATACCACTAAAATTTATATCTGGTTGCAACTTGCAACTGAGGTATTGCAGAGGCGGCTTAGAAGCAAAAACAAATCACAATTCACAAGGAAAGTACTGGTCCTAGTCCTATAATTTGAGTTCTTGTGATTGTACATAATGCAAAGCTGAACTATTCATAGCCACCTTCATTACCTAACATCTGCGTATTTATTATTCTCTTTGTCCTTTTGAATGTTAATATTTTTGAAATGTTTTATACATATTTTAAGGTATATTTTAAAAAAAATTCATAATTTATTTAATATATATATATATATATAAATTTAGTGTTTAAATTTTAAAACAAAAATAAATTATGAAACTATCTTTAAAATACACCTTAAAATGCATATCAAACACTTTATTTCAAATGTTAACGATGGAAAGAAATGGAGTGAGTACTTTTTTTTATTGTCTACACTTCTCTCAAATCTTTAGAATATAATCAAAAATATTATATAAAAAGATTTAAATCATTTAAAAATATATAAAATTAGTGTAGTACACAATGTAAGTACTTCCTCAATCGCCATTGTGAGAGAGTGTCTGACACGCATTTTAAATACATATAAAGTATAGTTTAATAATTTATTTTTAAATTTTTATTTTTTTGAATAAAAATATAAACATTCTACTTTTATTGACAATCATAAAATTGTAAAAATAAATTACGGAACTATATTTTATATGCACATTAAATTGCATGTCAGACATTCTTTAAAAAATGTAAACAAATGGGTAGGACGGAGGGAGTATATATATCTGTTAAGCAACTCATTTGCCTTTACCTAACTCTGTCGTATTTGTCTGCTTTTTTGTTGCTTTATATATTCTGTGAAGTGTCAAATGTCATTTGCATAACCTCAAATTTTGATTCTTCAACATTGCTTTTTCTTTTTTCTTGCTAATACTTTTCTACTCTCACTCTTTTCGTTTTAGGTCTTAGGATTGGATTTTGGTGAATCTAGAACTTTTATAGAACGTCCAAATACATGTAATTTGCATGTTTTCACAATTCACAATCATGCAGTTGTAGAACTTCTTAAGTAGCACGAGTATTTACATTTTTTCTTTTTTGTTTTAACACTAAGAATTTGCTGTTGTAGAAGCTTTTCATAAGTATTTGTTAAGTTCTTCTATAATTTCAAAATGTTAAAAGTTAAATTTAATAAATTAATGAACATTTCTCAAGATAAATATATGATCATGATTAATCCAACTACTAACAACCGGTAACTTAACATGATGTTTCAAGTTCGAGTCCTTCATATCCCCAATATTTTCATTTATCATAATACTAAAATTGTTTGGTATGATGGATAAAAAAAAACCAGATTCCCACCTAGTAGTGATCGGATGTTAAGACCAAGAAAGCACGAACAACCTAGTGATACCCAAATAATGAGTTTTGGAGTGAGTGAGGATGTTATATGATGTTGGTAAGCGCCCATTATTTGGATCACTAGGTCATTCGTGATTTTTTAGCCCCAGTTAGTCGGTCCGATTTTTTTATAGTAGAATGGGATCTCGTTCCTTTCTGGGTCAACCATACCACACAATTTTAATATTTCAATAAACGAGAATATTGAGGATATGAGTTTTGGAATGAGTGAGGATGTTATATGATCTTGGTAAGTGCCTATTATTTGGATCACTAGGTCATTCGTGATTTTTTAGCCATAGCTGGTCGGTCCATTTTTTTTTATAGTAGAATGGATCTCGTTCCTTTCTGGGTCCACCATACCAAACAATTTTAATATTTCAATAAACGAGAATATTGACAGTAGTTTAATGAGTTACTCCTTTCGTCCCATTATATATGTCCGTTTAAATTTATATGTGACCAACGTCAAATCCCGAGCATTTTTTCGAAAATTGGGTCTGGTCCCAATTCCGAATCCGAAATAAGACAAAGTAAACTGACCCAAATGCAACCAAATTGGGTAATCCACAAGTCCAACACAGGCCCCCAAAAGTTCATGATTTGTTGGTGTAATTAGTAGTAGTAGTACTTTACCTTATAAACTGAACTTAAGTCCCAAATCTCCTCGATGTGGGACTGAGGTGTTACATTATATGTATTAAATAATTAAGAAACATAAAAAAAATTAAATCATTAAAAAGTATACATAATCTACTTTAAAACGTAACTTTCAGTTTTTAAAAATAATAGTTTAATAACTTTTAATATTTAATCAAAAATTTATCAGTTTGACCATTAAAATTAAAAGGAACATATAAATTGAGACGAAAGGAGTAATTTTTAATTAATTAATTTATTGATTAGACAGAAAAAGACTGTCTAACAATATGGCTTTCATTATCTCTAAATTTTACGTGCACCTACCGTACTCCAGCTGCATTGTTTACACTTTACAGTCGTTTTTCCAGAATTTTATAAACTCCGAAGACCTTTCTATACAATTGTGCTGTAAAACACTGGAATATAAAATGTACAGCGTCTCTCAGTATATGAAGGACAGCTTTTCAAACTGGTTCAAAGATGCAAATATCATTATCTATAAATAAATGCTCCGTACAACTTATCTCTAAACAAATCGAATAATAATGTTAATCAAACTTGAAAAACAATTTAATTTCATTTCAAATTAAGTCTAAATTATTGGCCTATAATTAGGTATGATTTTTCCTCGATAAATTTGTAAAAGGATATTTTATATTGCAATGATTGGATTCAGAGTTTATCATTGCATTACAAGAAAAATGAGTCAATTCGAAAAAAACGATAGGGATTGAAATATATTGTATTAGGACATTTATAAAATATTTACTTTTGTTAGAAAATATAATTTTTTCAACTTTTCAAGGTAAAGAAATTAAATATTAAAAAAAATTCTTAAATATATATTAGCAATATTTCTTTGAAGATAATATATTAATATGTCAATCGTCAAATATTGCGTTGTTCGCATCACACGGCATTGACTAGTCATATATTATACATTGAGATGACGTGGAAATTAGAAGATCGAGAACGCAAATATAATGATCCGGGTTTTATAACGGAATCAATTGACAGGTGGATTGGAAAGGGGGATATAGACATATAGTGCACCTATCTCATGATGTATACAGAATTTTATTATATCAAATTTGTTTCCAAAAATTTATTTCGAATAGTATGTTAAAAGATGATATAATAGGTTGGAAAAAAATTAATTAGGAAAATTGGGGTGAATGTAAATTAATTAAAATAATATATTTAATATTTGAAAAATATTTTAGAAAATAATTTGAAGTACCTAGAATTTTCTTTATACATACAAGTGTGTATTAAACATGCGCAATCATGTTTTCTTTTCGAATTGTTTTTATTTGTTTAAAATAAACATGCACAATGATGGGGCTGTTGTTCCCTTAGAGTGTGTAAAAGCTTGTGCTTTCCTCTTAATTGGTTGGAACATGATTTGTCTAATGTGGATTTTAATAAAAATAAGTGTTTTTTTTAACTAAAAAGTTTAAATCAAGCTAGGGAATAAGAAAATGAAACTCATATTAGTCTGTATTTAATTTACGGAAGTTAACTTTAGTGAAAATTATTTTTTAGACCCTAATATGCTCCTAAGTCCTATCCCGCATATTTATAGGTCCAAATATATTCATACGATGCATATTTATATTCAAATATAAGAAATTTCAATAAATTGAAATTTTTAATGTTGGGCTTTAAGTAAATGTTTTGTTAGTTTATAATCAAGACCACTCATATGTTTTAAGAATAACTAACTTATAACTGTGTAACGCATGACTCCTATTCTAATATCTAAAAATATATTATTTTTTAATATTTATTTGTTATTAATTTACATATTAAATTGTTGTTTAAAAATTGATATTTATATATGATTTTACTTATTCAATTCTAATACAATTTTCTTTTTAAAATTAAATTCTAAAACACCTTCTTTAATTCATTTTTAGATTATAATTTTTTTAGATATGATATAATATTGATCGTCTACTTTTAAAATTATTATTAGATTCGACGATTTTGAAATTATTTTTGATGATATAATGACCATACCAAAAATTATGAATAAGAACACTTTTATGCTTATTATATATTAAGAATATAATGTGTTAGATTCTAAAACCTTGGATGGATGGTTCGGAAATCTTTCTCTATTTAAATAATAATATTGAGAAAGGAAAGATTTTGAATATGTGACTAGTGCAATCTGGTTTCATTAGAGAAAATTATCGTTCTTGAATTAGAGGCTATGAATGATATTATATTAGTAATTTTTAAAAATCCTGTAGTCCGACATGTTTAAATCTGGATTTCTTCATTTCAAAAAGAGAAAAAAAGAATTGGGTTTCTTTAATGGGAGACAATAATGAACTTGCCTCAATGTATTGGCCGAACACAATGAGTGTACTTGAGCAAGGATAATCTTCTGCTTCTTCATGTTTGCAATTTTAATATGATAGAATTCGAACAAAATGATTTGTACTTGAGCTCCATGAGCATAAATTTGGATGGTTCTATTTTAGAATAAATATCGTTTTATCTCACCTAATTTTTTACATACAACGAGTAATTTTTTTTCCAAAATTGTATAAAAGCTTTTTTTTTTTTTGAGTAAGTAGGAATTTGCAAAACTTAATTGAATTTATTTTAGAAATGAAGAGGGCTTTCAGATTAACACCATTTATTTTTTTTTTGAAAAACACAAAAGAAAGCTTTCATTAAACCTCAGAACCTAATACATCGATAAGAAAGAATGGAGTGGAAAACCATTCTTTACAATCAATCATAAAAGTAACCTCTCTAGCTAATCACTGATCTCCTAACAAAATACACCATAAAGGATCTTAAATCCTTAGCAAGAGAAACATAATCTTTAATAATTGAACCAAAATAAGAAGAATCCTCTTTTGAAGATCGAAAAGCCTGAACTACTCCCAGAGAATCTAGCTCAATGAAAACATTCGAAATTTGCAGTTTTTTCAACCAAGACAACGCCTCTCGGAAGGCCAATGCTTCCGCAATCTTAGGGTCTGTAGAGTCTATAAGTTTGCCTCCTCTACCTGCCACAAAATGTCCTACCACGTCATGTAAAATACATCCAAAGGCACTCCTCTTTGTGGACATAGAAACAGCCGCATCTATATTGCACGTAACCCATCCATGAATTGGTTTCTGCCAGTTGGTAACTCCCTCATGGGGATTGAACTGAATAGGAAGAACAGTCTTTATTTGAACACTTTGCCACTGAAAAAGCTGAACACTAGCTCCATTAACTACCGAAGAAGACCCCTGAAACTTATTATTCCAAACCACATCATTTCTATGAGACCAAATACTCCATGCAATATAGCACAAAATAACTCCAAATCATGCTTCGATAAACATTCAATAGGTCCCTTAAAAACCATTTATAAAAACCGAACATGTACTATTTACATTTATTTTTAGATAAAATGACAGTTAGTAACCCCTATGTATATGAGTTTTGTCAAATTGGTCCAGATTTACGTTTTTTAGCACTTTTCAACCTCTATCTTCAAATCTCGTTTCATATTACAACCCATATCTTCAAAAATGATAGTTTGTACCCCTTATGTATAGAGGTTTTTGACTCATTTTTGCTTGTAAAATAGGTCAATTAGACGGGAGGGGTTGTAATATGAAGCGAGATTTGAAAATAGGGGTTGCAAAGTGTAAAAAAACGTAAATCTGGACTAATTTAACAAAATCCATATACATATGGGTTACAAACTTTCATTTTGTCTTATTTTTATGAAAGAATTTAAAGACAACCATTGTTCTTAAAACATATACATTATCTTTTTCTTTTTTATTCTCGTCATCTCAAAATATATGTTCCTTTAAACTTTTGAATGATCATTAAAGTTTGACTAGAATATATATATATATATATATTTATAGTATAATTAATAAATAAAAAATTATATCAATAAAAAAATATATAATATATATTACAATACAACATTTAGTTTTAGAAAATAATAATACAATAATTTTTAATATTTAATCAAAAATTTGTCAAATTAATCACTAGAAAATAAAAATGATGTATAAAATGAAATGAAAGAATTTATTTTTTTACTAAATATGTACATGACCATTTTAGTTTTTGGAACACCGATGCACCGCATCTAATTTAGCTGCCACTTCAATAACGGATTTTGCAACGTACATAATGTTGTACTAAATTGAGACACAGACAGCTGAGCTACAAAGACTTTTACCCAAAGTCTTTCATTTAGTTTATGGTCAGATAGGGTATCAAATTAGAAAATGTTTTAATATTTTAACCACCGTCTTTGTTACATTATTGAACATATTACAAAAATAAAGTATGAATCGCATAAGTATGTCTTTGTTGTTATAATGTTGTTATAATGTATTTCCTGTAACAATAAAGGAGCTAATAATACTTGAGCAATAGATGGAGAAAGAGAGAGTAGAATTTGGTGCAATTTATTTCATTCAGTACTGATCCTATTTATAGACAAAGGTTAGACCACAAATGTTGACAAAAATGACAATCATCGTGATCATCATAAAACACGTTTTGCAACACTCCCCTTTGATTGTCATTTAGTACGGATCATGGATTGTCTCGTTAAAACCTTATCAAAGAAAAACCCAATGGGATAAAAACTTTGATGAAGGAAAAAGAGTACAATCTTCCCTTGGAAGAAATCAATCATTCACTGAAGCTTTGTTGCAACATATCCTTGAGTCGACGCATTCCAATGTTATGTCGCAGTTTCCCGAATGTTGAATTCGGTAATGATTTTGTGAATAAGTCTGCAAAATTGTCACATGACCGAATTTGTTGTACATCAATTTCATTATTCTTTTGAAACTCATGGGTGTAAAAGAATTTTGGTGATATGTGCTTCGTTCTGTCTCCTTTGATATATCCTTCCTTGAGTTGATCAATACACGCAGTATTATCTTCAAACATAACGTGTATTGATCAACTCAAGGAAGGATATATCAAAGGAGACAGAACGAAGCACATATCACCAAAATTCTTTTTGCTAGAATTAGTTGAAGTGATAAGAAGATATTCTTTACCAGCCTCGGAAGTTGTTTCGATGTGAAAACCGTTGAGTCGGATATCTTTAAAACTAAGAAGATTTCTAGTGGACTTACTAGAGAATAATGCATTTGGAACACGTAAGTGTGTGCCATTAGGTAAGATAAAACTAGCCTTTCCAAAACCCTCAATTATATTGGAAACACCAGATATGGTCCCAACTTGTGCTTCGGTTTTGGTTAGAAAGGTAAAATATTTTCGGCTCTGTAGAATCGTATGAGTTGTGCCACAATCAACAATGCATATATCCTCAGAAACCATTCTGTGCATAATTAAGAAACACACTTTTATTCGATAGAAAACATAACACACTACATAGTTTAAAACAAGATAATACAAAATATTATAGTAATTTTATGAAAATAATCTTCAGCTTCCCACATGGGAGTTTCATATTCATTTGGATCATTAGTGCTTATTCCACAAGATGTGATTATTGGGGAATTATCTAGTTCATTGTTGGCGAAATTCGTTTCCACCATTTTCCCTTTTGATTTTGTGGATGCTTGATATAGTTTAACAAGATGTTCTGGGATATAACAGTTTCGTGATCAGTGTCCCTCCATTCCACATTTAAAACATATATTATCAGTTTTCCCTCCTTGTGGTGCCTTTCCTTTGTTCTGTTTTTCAGCTTGCCACTTCTGGTGACTAGAGCCTTTATGAGGACGAAAATTTCCGCGACCTCGACCTCGTCCACGGTATCGTCCTTGGCCTCGTCCACCTCTATGCCCTCTTCCACGTACATTCTGCTGGAATGACATGTTATTTACTTCGGGTAAAGGGGCAGATCCCGTTTGACGAGATTGATGATTCTTAATCACCAATTCATGATTCTGCTCAGCAACAAGGAGAGTAGATAAAAGATCCCCGAACTTGGTGAATTTGCGCTCCCTATACATCTCTGCTAAGTTGATATTATTGGGATGAAAAGTTGATAAGGTTTTATCGATCTTTCTTTTCTCAGTAATTTTTTCACCACACAAAATGAGCTTAGAACTTATTTTGAATAACGCAGAGCTATAATCCCGGACACTTTTGAAATCTTGAAGTCTAAGATTAGCCCAATCATTTTCAGCTGCAGGTAGATAAACTAGTTTCTGATGATCAAACCTTTCTTTTAAATTTTCCCATAAAATATAAGGATCCTCGACTTCTAGGTATTCAGATTTTAAATCTTCATGCATGTGATGTCGGATAAAAATAATTGAGGTAAATTTTTCTTCAACCGTAGCTTTATTTCCTGCCTTTATCGTATCGCTTAATTTCTTTGAACCAAGATGCAATTTTACATCTTGTACCCACGACAAATAATTATCTCCAGAAATATCCAATGCAACGAACGATAAGCTTGTAAGGTTTGTCATACTAAATCTGAATTTAACATAGAAAGTATTAAATCTTAATGATTGATGTACATAAAATCCCATGCAATAATTAATCTGTATATCATTGTTATCACTAATCTAATATCAAATGGATTTTCACCCGCATGCGGACGTATGCGTATACAGGTTATCTCCGATCAATAAATAAACTTAAATTAGAATATCATGCATATGTTAGCTTATGTACAAAAGTTATTTTTCCGTTTTGATAGTGATATGGGCATATCTCTTTTAAGGCAATTAAGTGCAGAGTTTCTTTTTGAAAGATTCCCGTATAGTAGGCGGATTAACCGACCATGTAAATAAAAAAAAATTCGGTGTAGTAGGCGGATTAACCGACCATGTAAATAAAAAAAATTCGGTGTAGTAGGCGGATTAACCGACCATGTAAATAAAAAAAATCCAATATATTAGGCAGATTAACCGACCATATATATATTAAAATAAAATTATACCTTCTCAGTTCCGGCAGAACTTCGTGCTGATAACGTGTTATAATGTTGTTATAATGTATTCCCTGTAACAATAAAGGAGCTAATAATACTTGAGCAATAGATGGAGAAAGAGAGAGTAGAATTTGGTGAAATTTATTTCATTCAGTACTGATCCTATTTATAGACAAATGTTAGACCACAAATGTTGACAAAAATGACAATCATCATGATCATCATAAAACACGTTTTGCAACATTTGTTTTATTTTTAACTTTCCAAAATGAGCACCATACAAATTACAAAGTACTAGGCAATAAAACATGTGATCTATCATCAACATATATTAAATGATTAAAATTATTATATTAGGAAATAAATTTTATTTAGTAATTTATACCAAAAATTAGGGATGCGCATCATTTTGGTGTAAATATGGATTAATCTCCTCATCCAACCAAGTAGGATTCAGATATTTTTTGGACATTGGAAGTGATTACTATTAAGTATTCTATTAAATTTCATCAAAAAAAAAGTATTCTGTTAAATATTTTAGTTATATTGTAATTTACCTGGTATAATCTTACCTTTACCGAATGGAGTTAAAAATGCGAATTTATCTAATTTTTAGGAGTGATATCGTTTACCCTGCCTAACTAAAAGTTTTTTTAGTTGCATGTGGTTGCATTCAGTTGAATATGGCTCCTAGCGGGGCCTTGTAACCCAAATACACCAAAATCATTCCACCTTCAAAAAAAAAAGTTGCATGTGATTGCATTCAGTTGAATATGGCCCTGCAGGGTCTTGCAACCCAAATCCACCAAAATCACCCCACCTATAAAAAAAGAGGGACGCTGGGCAGGGGGAAGAGGTGTCATAATTTCTAGTATTTTTGCAATTTAGAACTTAGTTTAGTAAAATTGCAAATAGCTATTCTTAACAAAAGTAAATGTGCAAAAATTTACTTTTCCTATATATTTATCAAAAAAGCCCTTAATAAAATTATCAATGGTGGTCTTCTACACTGAATATAATTAACGTAAAAATTCGTAATTATTTTTTCTCATGAGATTCTGAATGTTTTCACTTGGAATATAATTGCTAAATTATCTCTAAATTAAAAATAATTTTATGAGTTTCGCGTGGGCTGTAAATCATCCAAATCTAATTCTTAGATCTCGAAATAGAGCCTAAATAGTAAATATGAACGTTTTTTAATTTAAAAAATAAGTAAAATTCAATTCTAATACAATTTTTTTAACTATATCCTTTTCAGATTATAATTTTCTTTAAAAATTCAATCCAAATACAAACTTTTCTAATTATATCCTTTTTAGACTATATTTTTCTTTTTAATATAATATAATCTTGATCGTCTATTTTTAAAAATATTAGATTCGACGATTGAGATTATTTTTGCGGTACAGAGACCAAAATTATGGATTAGATGTTTATTACGGTTATTATATATTAAGGATATTATTGTTACGTAGCAAATAAGAATTGATCCCTTGACCTTTGGTAATACACTCTTATTATCCTTCTTAATAGGATATAATGTGATCTTGATTTTAAAATACTTGCATTTTTAAATTAAATTCAAATTAACAAGTACAAACGTGTGGAAAATCATGCTGGGGGAATAAAGGCGAAGACAACTTGGTAGTATTTAATTTATCAAAAGAATGTAATATGACTTACAAATTACACGTAAAATACACACGTCTTGTATAAATTTTATTCAATACCGACATAAATGTTCTCTTCCAAAAGCACAATTCCATATGAATGTTTTCTACTTGTCATTTAATATTATTTGAATCATTATTTATAATACTCTATTTTTTTAATTTATATGTCTAAGAATAATTATTACAGTAATATCTTGTTTAATATAAGTGTATAACTCTTAAGTTATAAGTTATCCTAGAATCTGAAAAGCACATTATTTGCATCAAATATTGGATCATTTGTGCCGTTTTGTTTCTTGTGTTCAATTTGATTTTTTAAATATTAGATCGAAATTTTGTCACTTTTTGAATCCAATCATAACACACAATTTTCGATAAATGAAAATATTGAGTGTAGGAGGTCAATCCTTCAATTACCTCTTATCCTAATCAAATAGATTGGCCGTGAACTTGTCGATTTGATCTCACGAAATAGCTTAAGAGCCCATTAGAACTTCAATGTTATAAAATTCGGGGCCCAAATCAAAGTAGAAATACAATTTCGTTTCCATTACTAAACCAAATCAAACCAAACATACCCAGTATATCCCGCTCAGAGCAGGGTCTGGGGAGGGTAGGATGTACGCAGACCATACCCCCACTTTTAAAGCGGGGAGGCTGTTTCCGTGAAGACCCTCGGCTAAGTGCACGACATACAAAGAGTGTGGTAAACTAAACTAAACTAGCTTAAAATCTGTGTGATGCACGGATTTTCTTTAATATTATATAGTATAATTTTTTTTTATTAATTTGATTTAAATTTTTTAAAACATGAATTTTGGAGGCTTAAATTTTTAAATGAGGTGATTTGATGATAATTATATAAATGTTATCCGTAATATTTCTAGAAAATGAGTAATTTTAGTTAAGAAATATAGAAAAGATGATATATTTTATTTGTAAAAGGTAATCGGTTAATTAGTAGTAAATATAAAATTATTATTTTGCTTTATTAAATAGAATGCCCGTATAATTGGAAAAAAAGAGGACATAGTTAGAGAAAATTAAAAAGGTAATATGTTTTAGTTGAAAATGGTAATGGATTACTTTATAGTAATTATAATTTAATTATGTTATTTTACTAAATAAAATTCATCGTAATGTTTTTAGAAAAGGAGAAATTAATGTAGCCCATGATATTTCTAGAAAATGAGAGATTTTAGTTAGAAAATATAAAAAAGATGATAGGTTTTAGCTGAAAAAGGTAGGGTGATGGCCCAAAATTGACCTTTTCCAATTGCCATGGTCTTTTCTACCCCATTCCAAAAAAAGGCCCAAAATAGACTATAGATACGCTATTTTGTGCTGCAAAACAGGTGTTACGCCGTTTTGTATAACGTATCTGGGGGTTAATACGCTACTCCGTGTGCAGTATTACAGGTGATGCGGCAGATGGTACAACAGCACATGCACCGATACCGTTAGACGATTCGGCGCAACATGCAATTTTTTTTAAAAAACAGATACGGAGCACGATTTGCCGTGTCTGGGGGTAGGAGAGGGCCAAGGGACTCGAAAATGGGGCATTTTGGTTATTATCTCGAAAAGAAAATCGGTTAATTATTAGTATTATAATATTATTATTTAATTGTATTAAATAGAACCGTCCGTGATATAATTGGAAAATGAAAAATTTTAGTTAGAAAATATAGAAAAGGTAACCTGAAAATTAAAAAAGGTGACATGTTTTAGGTGAAAAAGGTAATTGATTAATTTATAATAATTATAATTTAATTATGTTATTTTACTATATAAAATTACTCGTGCTGTTTTTAGAAAATAAGAAATTATTGTTGCCCGTGACATTTCTAGAAAAAGAGGGAATTTAATTAGAAAAAATAAAAAAGATGATACGTTTTAGCTGAAAAGGTAATCGGTTAATTATTAGTTTTAACAATATTATTATTAATTTATTTTTATTAAATAGAACCGCCTGTGATATAATTTGAAAAACAAAGGTTTTGGTTAGTGGAAAAAAAATGTAACGTGTTTTGGCTGAAAAAGGTAACCACCCGTGATATAATTGAAAAAAGAGAGATTTTAGTTAGAGAAAAGGTAATGTGTTTTGGCTGAAAAAGGTAATTGATTGGTTAATTGTAATTATAATATAATTATGTTATTTTATTAAACAAAATTGTTCGTAGTGTTTTCAAAAAATGAGAAATTTTTGTTAGATAAAATATAAAAGATATTGTATTTTACCTGAAAAGGGAAATTATTTACTTCTTGAAAAATAGAAAAAGGTAATATGTTTAACCTGAAAAAGAAAATTGATTAGTAAATGAGAAATTTTAGTTAGATAAAATATAAAAGATATTGTATG
The DNA here is from genome assembly GCA_036435485.1 of Saposhnikovia divaricata. Lineage (NCBI taxonomy): Eukaryota > Viridiplantae > Streptophyta > Magnoliopsida > Apiales > Apiaceae > Saposhnikovia > Saposhnikovia divaricata. Next base: position 216,747,379 of record CM071599.1, read on the forward strand.
TTACTTGAAAAATGAAATTATTTAATTATTGAAAAATAGAATAGTTAATATATTTAACTTGAAAAAGGAAATTGATTTTTTAATAGGATGGATTTTATCTGTAATTAAGTAAGGATAAAACAGGTACCGTACCGTACCGACCAACCAAACTTTTTTCAGTTTTATATAATAGTACTAGCATATAACCCGTGCGAAGCACAGTTTCTTTTGATATGTTACAAATTTAATTTAACATTATAATTATGTTTTTGTATAATTATTATTTTCTTATTATTAGATCTAACAATTCTAATTTATTACTAAAAATAATGATTTGAATATATGGTGAGATTTTTTTGGGTGTATATATATATTTTTTGCCATATCTTTTCGTTATTATTTGTAGTAATAATTTTTTTGGGTGTATATTAATGATTGCAATATTAGTTTTAAATTAAAATGTAACGTGTTTTAATTAAAAAAATTATTACTAAAAATAATAACGAAAAGATATGGTCTGATATTTTGGGTATATATTAATTATTGTAATATTAGTTTTAATTAAAAGGTAACGTGTTTTAATTATAAGTGAAATCTTTGGAGAAGAGGGGTAATTGAGTTGTTGGAGGGTTTCTTTTGATATAAATTTAATTTAAAATTATAATTATGTTTTTATATAATCATTATTTTCAATATTTTTTTATTTTTTATTTAATATAATATAATATAATGATATACATGGTTTAAAATTTATCTATACTATTAAATAATAGCCGAAACATAGAAACTTTTAGTACCTATTTTTTGGTACCTCTGTTTTGGTACTTCGTGAATTTACTTATTTACCCTTCATTAAAAAGAAAAATATATTTGATATCTATACTATTAAAACACCTATTATAAATAATAAAATAATATAATTAATGGTAATTAGTCGATTGTCTTGTTCACATTTACTTTTAGTTGAACATATTACCTTTTATAAACAATTAAAAACATGAATCGTATCATATATTCCAATCATTACTATTTCCTTTCGAATTAAAACACATTACCTTTTTGATTTAAAATTAATCTTACAATCATTAATATATATACCCAAAAATATCACACAATATTTCTTAATTATTAATAAAATATATTAAAAATCCATATATGTTGTTAATAATAAGGAAACATTAGTAGAAAAGATATTTTAGTTATAAAATAAAGAAAAGATATTTTAGTTAGAAAATATAGAAAAGATATTATGTTTAAGCTGAAAAAGGTAATCAATTAGTTATTAGTAATTATAATTTTATTAGTTTATTTCATTAAATAAAATGGCCCGTGATATTACCTTTTAGCTAGAAAAGATAATTAGTTAGTTATTAGTAATTATAATATTATTAATTTACTTCATTAATTAGAATGACTATATGTTTGGAAAAAAAAGATTTTGGTTAGAAAAATTATAAAAGATAATAGCTAAAAAAGGTAATTGGTTAGTTATTATTTAGGAGAAAATGAGATAATTTAATAATTAAGGATAATAAAGTAAAACAATTAAGTAAGGTAAGTACCGTACTGTACCGTACCAAAACTTTTAATGTTTCGTCTGCTTTTAGTTGAAGATATTACCATTTATAAACACTTTAAAACATGAATCGTATCGTATATTCCTATCATTATTTCGAATTAAAACACGTTATCTTCTTTGATTTAAAACTAATCTTACAATCATTAATATATACCCGAAAATATCACACCGTATTTTTCAATTATTAATAAAATAAATTAAAAATCCGTATAAGTTGTTTATAATAAGGAAACATGAATCGTATCATATCATCCAATCATTAATATTTCCTTTCGAATTAAAACACGTTACCATTTTTATTTAAAATAAATAATAACATAATATAATAGATAAATAACATCTTGACAAAATAAATAAATAATAACATAATATAATTAATGGTAATTAGTCGATTGTCTTTTTCACATTTACTTTAAGTTGAAGATATTACCTTTTATAAACACCTAAAAACATTAATCATATATTATCTTCCTATCATTAATATTTCATTTCGAATTAAAACATGTTACTTTTATGATTTAAAACTAATCTCATCACACCCTATTTTTCAATTGTTAATAAAATATATTAAAAATCCATATACGTTATTTGTAATAAGAAAATATTAGTATAATTCATAAATATGGGTATATTAAATTATATAAAATTAAAATTAAAAAATTATCAAAAATAACGATTATATAAAAACATAATTGTGATTAAATAAAATTTATAACATAATAAAAGAAACACTATATCAATAATCTATACTATTATATAACAGTCGAAACATTTTAGTTGAAAATATTACCTTTTATAAAGACATAAAAACATCAATCGTATCATATCTTCCTATTATTATTATTTCCTTTCGAATTAAACATGTTATCTTTATGATTTAAAGCTAATCTTATCACACCATATTTTTCACTTATTAATAAAATATATTAAAAATCCATATACGTTATTTATTATAAGGAAACATTAGCATAATTCGTAAAAATGAGTATATAGAATTATATTGTATATTAAATTATATTAAATTAAAATTAAAAAATTATTAAAAATAATGATTATATAAAAACATAATTGTAATAATAAATAAAATTTTTAACATAATAAAAGAAACACCATATCAATAATCTATACAATTATATAATAGTTGAAACATTAAAAATTTTGGTACCTATTTTTTGGTACTTCGTGAATTTACTTATTTACCCTTCATTATAAAGAAAAATATATACGATATCTATAATATTAAAACACCTAAAATAAATAATAACATAATATAATTAATGGTAAGTAATCGATGGTATTTTTCACATTTACTTTTATTTGAATATATTACCTTTTATAAATACCTAAAAACATCAATCAAAACATTAATATTTCCTTTAGAATTAAAACATGTTACCTTTTGATTTTATTAATGGTAATTATTCGATTGCCTTTTCACAATTACTTTTATTAGAAGCTATTACATTTTATAAACACCTAAAAACATCAATCGTATTATATCTTCCTATAATTAATATTTCCTTTCGAATTAAAATACTTTACCTTTTCGATTTAAAACTAATCTTATCACACCATAATTTTCAATTATTAATAAAATATGTTAAAAATCCATATAAGTTATTTATATTAAGGAAACATTAGTATAATTCGTAAACATGAGTATATTAAATTAAAATTAAAAAATTATTAAAAATAATATTTATATTAAAACATAATTTTAATATTAAAAAAATTATTATATAATAAAAGAAACACCATATCAATAATCTTTACTTATATAATAGCCGAAATATATTTACTTTTTTTTTTTACCAGAGAACATATTTACTTGTAGTTGAAAATATTACTTTTTATAAACACCTAAAAACACGTATCATATATTCCTCTCATTAATATTTCCTTTCGATAACACGTTACCTTTTTAATTTAAAACTAATTTTATCACACCATATTTTTTGATTATCAATAAAATATATTCAAAATCCTTATACGATATTTATAATAAGCAAAAATTAGTGTAAACATGAGTATATTAAATTAAAATTTAGAAATTATTAAAAATAATGATTATATGAAATCATAATTGTAATATTAAATAAAATTTATAACATAATAAAGGAAACACCATATCAATAAATTTTATTTATAACAGAATTAAATTTTATAAATTTATATCTTACAATCAATAATATTGTTTTCTAATTTAAACACGTTAACTTTTAATTTCAAACATAATGTTGCAATAATTAATATATATCCAAAAATATCACACCATATCTTCTAATCACAAACAAAATATAATAGAAATTCGTATACTACGAATAATAACCGTTAGATTTTTAGTAAAAAATCAGAACTATTAAATCTAATGATTAGATATATTATATGATTAAATTAATTAAATAAAATTTCAAGGTTGAAATTCCATCAACGACATATTTATTTTAAAATTTTATAATATAAGTTTTAAACCATGCATATCATTAATTAAATTTTTCTTAAATAATTTAAATTTAAATTAAAATAAAATATTGTGAATAATGATTATATAAAAATATAATTGTAACATAAAATAAAATTTATTACATATCAAAAGAAATCCGTGCATCGCACGGGTTATAAGCTAGTATTGTAAAATTCTAAATTAAAATGTTGACGATGGGTTCGAACCTTGAATTTTTAGTAAAGTAATTTAATCATATAATATATCTTATCATTAGATATAACGATTCTAATTTATTACTAAAAATAAAGATTTGAATATATGGTGTGATATCTTTCGGTGTATATTAATGATTGCAAGATTAGTTTTAAATTAAAAGTAACGTGTTTTAATTAAAAAACTATTACTAAAAATAATAACGAAAAGATATGGTGTGATATTTTATTAATAATTGAAAACATAGTGTGATATTTTTGGGTATATATTGTAAGATCAGTTTTTTTTTTGAAACTGGAATTTGTATTAATTCGTCAAACAATCATTTTCAAGGGGCTCCAACACAGACCGTGGAGGAGTCAATAAATCAAAAAAGCAATTCGCTTCACATGGTACTCTAGCAACTAAATGAGCTACCCTGTTCGCTTGCTTTTTTACAAAAGAAACCACAATATCTCTACGAGCCTTAAGCACTCGACTACATGCCTGCATAACCGAACCAACTTCCAAAAGATTTTCTCCTACATTGTTGATGGCCTGCACTGCTACCAGAGAATCGCTTTCAATATCAACATTCTGCAGCCCTAACGACTTCACCCATTCGATAGCTTCCCACACACCAGTAACTTCTGCTTCAATGACCGGGACAACACCGTTGAACTTGTGTGTCCTAGCTCTGATAAACGACCCTGCAGAATTCCTAAGGACAAGCCCACACGAGAACCACGGACACCCTGCAACCACATGAGCGTCAACATTAACCTTCAACCGACCTTCTCTAGGGGCCTGCCATTTAGTGAATACCTTATCCTTAACCTGCACACATTTATTGGTCCTAGAAGCTTTCACCATCTGGCTATCCCTCCAGTGTTTAACCTGTAAGACACTACTCTGCATTGCCAATTGTGTCGTCATTGACTTGTTCTGCCACACCTTGAGATTCCTGGCCGACCAAATTCCCCACAAGACTGTCGCTATCTGAGCCAATCTTTCAAACGACTCAACTGCCAGTGTTTGTAGTAGTCATTATGAGCACGAATTAAACTGGGAACTGTCAAAACACAACCCAAGTTCATTCCAACAACCCTTTGCGTAGCTGCATTCAAGGCAAACATGCTTCAACAGCTCTTCAACACTATCACACAACGGACACCCACCTGCAATGTTAACTCCTTTATCTCTCAAACGACTTCTCACAGGAACATTATTTCTACAAATCCGCCACAAGAAAATTTTTATCTTCTGAGGAATCTGTATCTTCCACAATCTGCTCCAGCCATTACTCTCCTCAACACGTTTGCAAGTGCTATAATTCTGTTGCCAGAACTTGTAGCCAGATTTAGCACTATATTTTCCATCTAACGAATGACACCAGACAAGTCGATCTTAAATCTGATTTTTTGGGATAGGAATTGCTAAAATACAATTAGCATCACGATTTGAAAACAAATTGTGCACCTTGTTAACATCCCAACTGTTACTACCAGGAACAAGTAAATCGCTAACCTTCAAACCACTCACTAGATTTAAATTATGCACATCAACTCTGAAACCAACTTTACCACGAATCCACGGGTTAGTGCTCACATTTATAGACCTACCATCTCCAACCACCCACCTATAACCCTGCTTTAGATGTTCTTTAGCTTGCCAAAGCCCAGACCAGACATAACTCACACCTCCTCCCCTAGCTGCATCAAACAAGCTCGAACCTGGATAATATTTAGCCTTAAGCACCCTTGCTACCAACGAGTTTGAATTGGCCATAAGATTCCAGCATTGTTTCTCCAGCAATGCTAAATTAAAGCCCTGCAAATCTCGAAATGCTAAGCCACCCACTTCCTTTGCCATACTCATATTCATCCATGAAATCCATCTTATCCCCTTCTTATTACTATCTTGAAAACCCCACCAATAGCTGTTCATCATCTTTTCAAGGTCTGTACATAAAGATTTTGGTAGTAGGAAGCACGACATTGCATAAGAGGGAACTGCTTGTGCTATTGAACGAAGCAAAACAGCCTTCCCAGCCTTTGAGAGACATTTAGCACTCCATCCTTGAATTTTACTCCAAAGACGATCCTTCAGATAATTAAAAGCCGTCTTCTTTGACCTCCCTATAAGCGATGGGAGCCCCAGATACCTCCCCGTACTCAAATCATTATGAACACCCAGCAAATTCTTCAATTCACCTTGCTTGTCCAACCTCACATTCGAGCTAAAATAGATCCCCGATTTTTGCAGATTAATCACCTGACCAGAATGAAGCTCGTACTTTTGCAGAATCTCCCTAACCTTCATCACCTCCTCCACTCTAGCTTTACAAAACAAAAAGCTATCATCTGCAAAAAGCAGATGAGTAACCGCCGGAGCTTGACTACAGACTTTACAACCCTGAATACTCCCTTCATTCGCTGCATTCTTTAACATGCTTGACAGACCTTCCACACAAAATAAAAACAAATATGGAGATAGAGGATCTCCTTGACGGAGTCCTCTTGTCGGATTGATAGGTCCAATCTGAGTGCCATTGAAATTGAAAGAGTAAGTCACTATCGTGATACATAAACGAATCCATGCAATCCACCTATCATCGAACCCTACCTGTTTTAATTGATGCATCAAAAAACTCCAGTCCACTCTATCGTATGCTTTACTAACATCTAATTTCAACGCCACCTCTCCCTCCACACCTTTCTTCTTCTGTTTCATGTAATGCAACACCTCGAAGGCCAACAGCACATTATCCGTTATATTTCTACCAGGGACAAAAGCCGATTGACTTTCTGAAATAATGCCAGGCAAAATAATTTTCAGCCTATTTGCAAGAACTTTAGCTAACACCTTGTACAAAACATTGCAAAGTGCTATCGGACGTAGATCTTTCATCTCATTGGCATTGTCTTTCTTTGGAATAAGCACTATATTTATATTATTCAAATCAAGGGGAAAAGCCAAATCTTCCAACCACTGCTTACAACATTGAAAAACATCCTTACCAAATAAATGCCAAAAATGTTGATAGAACGCCGGGTTTAACCCATCTGGCCCAGCACTTTTGTCAGGATGCATTTGCTTAATGGCAACTGATAACTCCTTCATCGTTAGCTCTGCTATAAGTCTCCTGTTCTGATCCTCCGTTATAACACTTTTGTGAGGCTCCATACTAGCAATATCCGCTCTACCTTCATCCTCAAAAACCTTAACAAAATATCTTCTTATAACTTCACACATATCTTCTTTCTTAGTAACCACCTCCCCATTCTCATCTTTAAGATTGTCAACCTGATTTTTCTTCCTCCTACCTGTAGCATACGCATGGAAAAACTTAGAATTCGAGTCACCATCTTGGAGCCAAAATGATTTAGCACGTTGCTGCCAATATAGTTCCTCACTTAACAACAAATCTTCAAGAATTCTCTTTTCCTCAAAATATCTGCTCGTCCTGGTTACATCTGCACAGTCCTCAAATAAAGCCACCAACTCCTTCTGTTTTCTAATTTTCTCACGGAACTTATTGAAAAACCTTTTCCCCCATTTCTCCATAAAAGATGAAATTTCTACCAGCTTTGAAAGAAAATGACTCGGGTTCAGATTTCTCCAATGAGCTGAAACTTCCTCATGGAAGCTTTCCTCCTTGAGCCAAGTATTTTCAAACCTAAACCTGAATTTCTTCCTCGAATGCTCTGTACTGTAAAATTCTAGCTGGATAGGTTCATGATCAGAGTGCACACAGTGATGGACAATTAATTTACATAAAGGGAATAAGCTCCACCAAGACGCTATAGCAAACGCCATGTCCAATCTTTCTCTCACCCATTCTGGTTTGCCACGGCTTTTCTCCCACGTGTAATTTCCACCCATAATATCCAACTCAATCAACCTACAATCCTCAATCGTTTGCTTGAATCCGTCTAGCAACACCTGAGGATGAGCATGCGTCCCTTTCTTGTCATTCATGCTAATCATGTCATTGAAGTCACCCACCACCACCTAGGGTAATACAAAAAAGGTAACGTATTTTAATTTGAAAGGAAATATTAATGATTTGAAGGTATGTTACGATTGATGTTTTTATAAATGATAATATCTTCAATTAAAAGTAAATGTGAAAATGAAAATGACAATGGCTAATTATCATTAATTATATTATGTCATTATTTATTTTAATATTTAGGATAATCAAACCAAAAATCAAACTGACAAACTTTCAATCTTTCGATTTTAATATGATAGAATATATTTTAATTTATTTTTTCATTTTTGGAAGGTGTTCGCAAAATTTTTGGGAATGTGTTAACCGAGCGACCGAGCAACCAACCAATTATACCATATTTCGCTTATAATAATATACTAATTTATAACCCCTGCGATGCACGAATTTCTTTGATATGTAATAAATTTTATTTTATGTTGTAATTATATTTTTATATAATAAAGTATTTTCAATAATTAATTTTAATTTATACATTTTTTTACCAATAATAAATATTTAAGTAAGGATAATTAAAAATGAGATATTTTAGTTAGAAAATATAGAAAAGATATTATGTTTAAGCTGAAAAAGGTAATCAATTAGTTGTTAGTAATTATAATTTTATTAGTTTATTTCATTAAATGAAATGGCCCGTGATATTATCTTTTAGCTAGAAAAGATAATTAGTTAGTTATTAGTAATTATAATATTATTAATTTATTTCATTAATTAGAATGACCATATGTTTGGAAAAAAAAGATTTTGGTTAGAAAAATTATTAAAGATAATAGTTAAAAAAAGGTAATTGGTTAGTTATTATTTAGGAGAAAATGAGATAATTTAATAATTAAGGGTAATAAAGTAAAACAATAAATAAGGTAAGTACCGTACTGTACCGTACCAAAACTTTTTATATTTCGTTTTTTATAATATAGTATAGATAGATTGTTATAATATTCATGGGCTGACCCATAGACCTTAGATTACATGCAATTTGGCCTGGGCTATAAACCTTTTCTTTTTGGTTCTGTGGGCTGTTATCCTGTCTATGGGCTGACCCATAAATTGTTCATTTCTAAATGTAACCAGTTCTGTTTGATTTAAAAGTTTTTGTAAATGAGGATTTTTCTGCTGTTTATCATTTATTATCTCATATCTGTTTTGACTCTCGCTCTAGATTTATTAGTATATAGTACTGTATTTGAACATTTTTATTTTCCCCTTGCTAAATGAATTGAAATGCAAGTTCCTCTCAGTCTACCACTTCTCTATATCTATTTTAAATGTTTTTTCAAACAATTTTTTTATATTAACTTTTGAAGTTAGATGTTAACATAATTGTTTCTTTTTTTGCAGTCTTGTTTTGTTGAAATTATATTAATTACTTAATTCCGAATAAAGATAATGAGCATAGTCACAATAGAATTAAAAATCTGAAACAGTGAGCGTGATAGCTTAAGTGGTAAGAGTTTATCTCTTGCCGTCTGGGTCCAATTCTTACTCATCCCGGAGATTTTTTAACAATAGATTTTTAATTATAAGGCATATAAGTCTACTCATAAAAAAGAATTCTAAAACGGTGGCGATATGGAAAATATTGAAAGAAGTGAAGTAGGTCAAAGATATCTGGAAATAAATACCGAGTATTTGAAACTGAAAGGCGTAAGAATCATTAAATAACCATGCAAGTTGCAACTACTTTTGTTTTCCAGCATTTAAGGGTACGTACGTATACATGCATGATACTGTAGGTATATGTGTTGATGAGTAGTAGTAAGTAGAAGGGAAGCAGCAGCTAGCTAGGGTAGGGTACAAGAGGGTATTAGCTAGAGACAGTGTTAACAATTGTGATTTTACCTGATCATATATACTTACTTTACTACTAGAGGAGAAAGACATAGGTTATGTCATGTCAATATGCTTGACAACTCTTCTTTTCACATTAGTATTTTACATGTCATATACCCAACACATATATCTCTGCACCCTCACACTAAAGTCTTTCCTTTCTCAGCGTTTCCCTAGCCTCCGCTCTTGTCCTGGGCGATTTCCCCCCGCCCATCCCCTTGTAAAACAACAATATTATATTCTAATTTGTATCATACATTTCAAATTTATTTTCAAATCTCTCTCTCTCTCTCTCTCTCTCTCTCTCTCTCTCTCTCTCTCTCTCTCTCTCTCTCTCTCTCTCTCTCTCTCTCTCTCTCTCTCTCTCTCTCCTCTCTCTCTCTCTCTCTCTCTCTCTCTCTCTCTCTCTCTCTCTCTCTCCCTCTCTCTCCCTCCCTCTCTCCCTCTCCCTAACCAATATCATGTATATATGTATGCCTCTTTAATTAATATGGCCAGAAGGTTCCATTTCTTAGGCAGGGGCTTGGGGTCACCATCTTTATATGCTTATTCCCTTCTGTAACTTAAATTATTCTTATATTATCAGCATTAACTAATTTTCCCTTGTGAGGTGGAAAATGTAAAGATTGCCCAACCCCGATTCCATGATTCTGGACCCCACCTTTTCAAGTTTAAAAGAAATTTGAGCTTATATGTTTATGTTTGAATGTAATTAATTATGTATTTATAATTCTTTTTTATTTAATTATGTTCCTGTTCAGTTTAATAATTTTGATTTCCATTAATCATTTTAATACATATGGATAGATATCGAATACATAGGAAAACAGTTATATGTGTGTATATTGTCGCCTGTTGGTGATTTATAAATTATAATAGGCATTAGCGTAGTGTGATGCCGTAGTGTGATTTGTTTGTAGTGCAATCCCGTTGCCAATTGCAACACATTTATTTTTCGAACAACACTATATTGAGATTTAAGGTGACACTTATTAATTATACTAGCTTATAGCCCGTGCAAACAAATACTTTTAAAATTATAAGATTAAATAAAATAAAGTATAATAATTTATTATGAATATAATTTAACTTTGTAATTAATTAATAAAATTATTAGTAATAATAATAGTTATTTAATAAATGATATGTATTGATTAGAACTAATAATATAAAATTTTAATGTAAATTTGTTGTTAACGGGATTCGAACCTTGGATCTTTAAAAGAGAGATTTAAATATAAAATATTCCTTATTATTATATCTAACAGCTAGTTCGATCTTTAGAAGAGATATTTAAATATAAAATATTCCTTATTATTAGATCTAACAGCTATTATCTATTTACTAAATATCTAACGGTCACTATTTTTTAGATGGTTGAACTAAATTGAACCAAACAACCAAATTATACCGCTATTTACTTATTATATAATAGTATAGGTAAATAATCAAGTTGTTTTCGGATGAAACATTTGATGGACAACACAAGCTATTTTAGTTGTCCAAGGTCATGTATGGTGTAGTGGAGGAAGAGGTTGTTTAGAAGAGTCAAAAACGAAAAGAACATAAAAAAGTTTCCGAAATTATGAAACTCAAAACAGAATGAATGCGCCGCTATTATTTTATTAAAGAGTTAGAAAGAGCAATAGACTGGTTTTTGTAGAAATAAATTCGTAACAACACGAATCAGAGATGTGTTAAGAATTATAGAATAAACTAGCATGATTCGTACAATTTTTTTCGTAAATAATTAGTCATATCTTCTTGTCAATCTATTTCATGTGCTTCGATTTATTTAAGACCAACAGTTGGTAATCGTTCAAATTTTGAAATTTAATGAATTCTAAATTTGAATAATATACAGAACCAATCCTGAGATTAAGGCGCTCATACTAATAATAAATGGGTACCGAGAAGATGATTTAATTTAGGGGCACAAATTTTCTAATAAGTAGAAAATTTTTAAAGTATGTAGATACACAAAAAATGATATTTGTGGCACATCTTGTTCAAGGTAGCACAAAAAATAGTTTAAAATATAAGGAGTGCCAAAAAATAAATCGCATTTATGTGATTTTGATTTGTAGTTGAGTACAATATTCAAATTCACTTGAAACTTTCAATTCCTCAGGATCGACTTAGGTATCATATTTGTAGCAGTACTCTCTGAATGTAAGAAGAATGACCGATAACAATGATACATAAGATTTACTCATTATCGACCAAGTACTATTGCAACAACAGTTGGTAATCAACTAAATGTATGACGTATCCATGCAAAATAATATGCGCTATTGTGAAAAAAATATTTATTTTTTATGCAGTCTTAAAATATCATTAATCGATCATTATGTCATAGGTAGTCATATATAATTTAACATCTTTGCTTAGTAAATATAATCTTGTTTATAAAACTACATTATAATTTAACTATGTATTTTATTTATTTATTTAATCGATAACTCATATAGAGTCCAAATCTAACATACCAGCTAATTCTGAATTTTTTTACATAGATATATATATTATACCTAGCATCAATCATATTAAGGATCTGTTTGTTATTGATGTTTTAGATCGCAACAATAGTTTTTAAAGCAAATTTGGTTCAAAACAGCTTAGTAACTCTAGAAGCAATTTTTCAACAACAATTGTTGTATTAAAAAAATTGTTTTAGGAAAAATTTTAATTTTTCACAACAACAACTTTTTTACAACAATTTTAGGTAAAGGCATCAAATCCCAATAATCGCTTATTAAATAAATTTAATTATATCCTTATATATAATAAGCATAAGAGTGATCTTATCCATAATTTTCGTCACTATACTACCAAAATAATCTTAACCGTTAAATCTAATATTTTTAAAAACAGACGATCAAGATTATATCATATTAAAAGAGAAAAATTATAATTTAAAATGGATATAATTAGAAAAGATTGCATTAAAAGTGAATTTTGGAAATAAAATTAAAATCTAAAAAGGATATAATTAAAAAAAGGTTGTATTATAATTGAATTTTGAAAAGAAAATCATATCTGAAAAGGATATAATTAAAAAGGTTGTATTAGAATTAAATTTTATTTATTTTTATTATTAGTATTAAAAAAATTAGGTTTAATGACCTTTTGGCCCTTCAAGTTTGCACACTTATACCCATAAAGCCCTAACGTTTAAACTCGTTCCTTTTTGCCACTTCAACTTCAGAAATGTACCTTTTAGCCACAAAACCGTCGCCTTTTTGACACAAAACCGTCATCTTTTAGAACGAATAGACGACGGTTTGTGGCAAAAAGGTACATTTCTGAAGTTGGATGGGTGAAAAGGAATGCTTTAAAACTGTAGGGCTTTATGGGTATAAATGTGCAAACTTGAAGGGCAAAAAGGTCATTAAGCCAAAAATTTATATATACTATTTAGACTCGAACTTGAGATCTAGAAATCAGATTTGGATGTTTTTACAATCCACGCGAAACTCATAAAATTATCTTTAATTTATTGATGATGTCATAATTATTATTCAAATGGAAATACTCAGAATCTCAAGCGAAAATATAATTATAAATTTTTGCATTAATCCTATACAATGTAGACGACACACATTGATCTATTCAATGTAGAAAACCTAATCATATTTGATATAAATCATTGACATACACTTTTTTATAAATCAATATAAATACTTTTTTAGTTCATAACATATAAAAATATTAAATATTTTTTTATGTTATATCCAACGGTTTTCATCTATTTATTTTAAGATCTAATTTGATGGTAAACAAATTCATGTTGTCTCGTGTACCACGTGAATGCATATCTTGTTTTCATGGCATATCTATAATATAGATAAAAATATTTTAGTATTAAAATTTTATAAAACTATCATTCTAATTTCAGCAATTTTTTTCCATAATAATTTTCTGTTGTAGTTATTAAAACACTTTTACCTTAAAATTTTAAAAGTGAAATTAATGTGATAGCATGATAGTCGTGTAATGCACGACCGGCATTTTAACTATGATAATTTTACATACACATATTATTATGAAATTATCACTATTATGATTATGAGCTAATTAGATATAAAAAAAGTTTCATTGTCATATCTTTCGTACAATAATCTTATATATATATATATATTGAATGTCATTATGTCAACACCATATTAAATTTCAGTTATAATTTATCCAACATTTGTCAACGAATTGGATTAACATAATATTGTCAAACTAATGTACCAAGATTTGTATATATTTGAATGAAAATTGATTTATCTATTTTTAATATATTTTATTAATAGCTGGAATATATGGTGTGATTGTAAGATTAGTTTTAAATTAAAAAGTAATGTGTTAATTAAAATGAAATATTAATGATCGGAAGACATACAACTGGTTTTTTAGTTATTTATAAAACATATATCTTCAACTAAAAGTAAACGTGGAAAAGACAATCAGTTAATACCATTAATTATAATATATTAATTTTAATAATTTAAATAACCGTATAGAAAATCAAACCACCAAAACTTTTAATGTTTCAATTTTAATATAATAGTATAGATGTGTAATGGTCATTTTATGTTAAATAACATAAATTACATTATATATTATTATATAATATTACGTATCATTAAAATGATATGTATGAAGTGAGTAGTTTAGAGATTTACTAAATAACACGAGAATTCATAATAAATTTATTAGCTTTTGAAAGGGTTAAAATTTTGATAATTTTAAGTAAATCTCAAAAAATAGTAAAAAAAATTAGGAAGCGAGTTTTTTTTTTTTTTTTTTTTTTTTACATTTGATCGATGATTAATAAAAAGGTACCAAACAGTTGATATGGTGTAGTGGTTATTTATGTGAACATAAGTCATTTGTATCTTCAAAATCATGAATTCAATTTTAGTTAAGTATATCTCAAAATAAATATTAAAATATTATAGGAAGGGGGTTTTAAAGTACATTTGATTGATGCTTTTCTAAAAGGTAACAAAAAGTTGTTGTAGTGTAGTGGTTGTGAACTTGAACACAAGTCAATTGTATTCTCAAGATAGGAAATGGGGAGAAAATATTTCGTAAATTTTTTTAAAATAAAGATCATAAAATTAGAAGCATCCCCATATTTTTAAAATAATATTTGGATCAAAAATGAATTTTATACGAATTTTCGAAATAAAAGCTCTTTAAAAGAAATAATGTCTTTTAAATCATTTAAAAATACCAAATCATACAATTAAATATCCACACTAATTTTTATAACTCAACAATATCACTAAGATGATAATGCAAAAGGTCTCATGATTAAAATCAATTCTAATGATTTTATATGAATTTTAAAAGATTAAAAATGCAAATTGTATGGACAAAATGCATATTTATGAATTAAACAATGCAAACTGCCCAAAATGCCCTCACCTTCCGTTAACACCGTCAAGCTGTATTGTGCAGAGCCCTTTTTTTGCTTTAAAAACATTGTGTGGCCATGCAAATGCTGAGTAAAAAACAATAGCAACTAACGTGCAAAAACAAAATAGTACAAGCCACCAAAGTGCAATTTACTCTAGATATAATGGATTATATTTAAATGTGGTTATTTTAGGAATTTATAGGATAAAAATTAGAAAGAATAATATACTTGTTACTCGAGAAACTGGACTCGATCTCGATTTATCTTGTATATTGGATTCCTTTTTATCAAGATGTCTATTTAATTATATATTTTTATGAGCAATGCTATACGTATCCCGAAACGGATTTCAAATTTGTTCTTGAATGACATATATGACTTATTTTTATTTGTGAATTCATATAGATTCATTTGATTAATGCAAGAAACAACCAATAATATAATGACAAATTTTGGAAACTTTTTGGGAACTCTAGCATTACACTATTTTTATAGAATCAAGTCCACACAGTGATATAAAATTGTATTTATTCGATCTAATAAGTTTAAAGAATAAATTTTGTTAATACGAGCAATTAGTGATCATATTTGATTTATATAGGCATTGTGAGTGTTCCTAATTTGAAATATATTGTTTGGGAATATTTTCATTTATTTTTTGATTTTTTCCTCATTTCGAAAAATATAACATATTGAATATAAAAACCGCTAATAATAAAATATTTTAAGTAACAACATTGCAAATTTCATCCTTTTTTCATTGGCATTGTCGTATTCATGACTAAGTTAGCTAGTTCTACATGAAGTAATTAAATTTCGAAGTTTATAGTTGATAGGATCAAATCTTTTTGTTCAAATTATAAATGAGTAGGTAGTGTACTAGTACTACATACAGAAAAAAGTATGTATCTATATCGTTGAAATGAAGTAAAAATGAAAAGGATGGAACGGAACATACAGACAGAATTGACAGTACATACAGAGGGTAGGGTTTCCAAGCTTAATTCCTTCTGTCTCTCCCTCTTTCCTGGGTAGGTGAAAATCAATTAATTCACAAACAAAGAAGATATATCATTAATAACTTTGATTTTTTCTTTTAAATTTAATTAAAATTTGCTAAAATCCAGACACTGATCAGTCCATATCATTGCATGTGCATTCAAGGCAAACACAATAAAATAAAATAAACTAATAACAAAAATCAAATACAAAATTGGGTTTGACTGAGAAGTTCGAGGAAGCCTAGCTACCTATTCACAAACTCCCAAGAAGAGAATAGAAGAATTTGAGACTTCTATTCTTATTCTAGCTATTCTCCTTCTTTCATTTATTTTTTATTATTATATTGTTTTTACATGTGTATCTATATAGGATATGAGTTCATCCCAAGAAGCCCCAACCTTTTCTTAAAAGTCTCACTCTCCTTACAGGTAAACCAAGTTATCTATCTCTTTCTCTCCTTTTTTTTTTCTTCATAAACTGTTATTGGAAATAGTGAAACAAGGAGCTCTTTTCTTCCTTTCACGAGATCCGATCTTCAAATCGTTTTCTTTTTTCTTCTCTTTATTTGTTCTTTATATGGCTCTTTTTATGAAACCCTAGTACATTTATAGACAGATCTCTTGTAGTATAGTATGTATATTTTAAGTGTAGCAGTATATTTCTTGATTGAAGCTGATTAAAGTTGAATTTCGAGAGAGAGAGAGAGGCAGAGGGAGAGGGAGAGAGAGAGAGAGAGGGAGGGAGAAATTGAGAGAGAGGGAGAGATTGAGGGAGGGGGAGAGAGAGAGAGAGGGAGAGGGAGAGGGAGAGATAGGGAGAGGGAGAGAGAGGGAGGGAGGGAGGGAGGGAGAAGGAGAGGGGGGGGGGGGGGGAGTTTAAAGAACTTTTACTTTGTCTGGATTTTTGTTCTTCAAAGTTCAGTAGGATGCGGGTGTGTACAAGTGTTTAGCAGAAGTGTTTACATTTATATGTATATGTTTGTACTTACATGATGCCTATTTTTTCTATTTCACAGATCTTATAAGTTGAGGCTAGAAAGACATATTCCGTCTCTTTTCAGCTGGTTGAAATAAAGCCAGATCTTCCTAGGAGTAATTACAAAAGGTGAAATGTGCTTCTTCTTTTTTTCACTCTCTCTCTCTCGCACTCTTAGACACACACACGCAATCTTTCAAGCTTTAAATTTAGAGCCATTTTACTGAATTCATTACAAGTTCTTCAGCTTTTCCCGTACATATTAATATGTCTCTCTTCACACTTCGTTAACTTTCTATACATACTTCATTTCTTATTTTCTTGGCTATGTTGGCTAATTTAGAATTTAAATTAATTTTACTTTTTCATGACAAGTATTAATTAATTAATCAGATTGAACTCCACTCCATCATTAACTATATTATTTACAAAAACAAAAAGGTAATTAAAATATAATATGAACAGTTACTATAGATGAAACATCATACTTAGATTGGACTCATTCAACAACCACACAAATCACAATCGTTAACAAACCTTGTCTCAATGACTATGACAGATGTGACATCAATGTATAAAATGTTTACACCTGTATTAATTCCTCCGAATTTTCTTGTTAATCTTTTAATGCAGGATACAAATTCATAACCAAAAAAAGGAATATTCCCAAAAATGGCGTCTACATCCAATTCACCATGTGCAGCATGCAAATTTCTTCGTCGGAAATGCCAGCCGGAGTGTGTTTTTGCACCGTACTTCCCACCGGACCAGCCTCAAAAATTTGCAAGTGTTCACAAAGTGTTTGGAGCCAGCAATGTTACGAAACTTCTTAACGAATTGCACCCTCACCAACGTGAAGATGCCGTAAACTCTCTAGCTTATCAAGCAGACATGCGGATTCGTGACCCTGTTTATGGTTGCGTTGGTGTCATCTCCCTCCTCCAACACCAACTCCGTCAGCTCCAGATGGACCTTAGCTGTGCCAAGTCCGAGCTCTCCAAGTATCAGAACCATCACATTAGTGGTGTCGGTGTGGGAGGGGGGACTATTACTAGTCATAGCCTTATTGCTGCAGCAGCTGCTGCAGCCGCTGCAACAACTCATCATAATAATCTCGGGATTAATCTGATAGGGAACGGAGGAACAGGTTCCTCCGTCCCCTACCATCATCATCAGTTTTTTCCGCACCAGCAACAGATGATTAGGACATTGGACGGAACTAGCATGAGCTATGATGCTAGTAATCTTCTTGGAATTGGACCCATGACTCAGTTTCCTCAACCTAGGGTTGCTGGAGGAGATGAGAGGTGAAAGTCTAATTATATTAATTAATTATCATGCACCATGCATGCCTGCCTAGCTATAAATTACTTATATACAAATCTGTATTAATCAATTAGTTATCGACCTAATTAGAGGTTTATATATCAGGGTTCTGCTCTTATTACGGATGATGATCGAACAAACTGAAATTAATTGAGTCCTTAATTTTATTTTCAATTGTATTACGTGCTAGAGGTAATTTGTTAGTTAATTTACTGTTTTATTGCTACATTGTTTAAACTATAGTATAGAATGCTACTAAACTTTCATTAGCTATGTGTACCCGTTAATGATCTTTTCCGTTGTATAATTAATACTCACTCTGTCACAAGATGTTCTTCCCCTTTACAATGTCGGCACTGTTCATAACATGAGATAAATTACTAATTTACGCATAATATATAAGACCAAGTATAATTATGAGTGATCTTGTTGGATTCGTATTTATGAGTACTTTAATACAGTAAAGTTTTTATATTTAATACTAATACGAAATTGAACATATTAACGATCAAAAGTATACGTTGGCAAACGTGTTTTTTGAAATGGGAAGAGTTTTTTGAGACGGAGGGAGTAGCCAGAAGTTATAACTAGCTAGATGTGTACTCTTTATGAATTTTTTATTTCGAAGAGTGAATAATAAGTTAATAACTAATAAGTTTGTTGGAAAAGACGCATGCATAGGCTAGCTAACCAAGTCAAACGGGTTCGAACATCATTGTTGCAACTGCTGTTTCAGATTCGTTTTCTGTGTGATTGAGTTGGTAAAAATCGGAAATCGATATTTTTTTTTATATATTTTATGGTTGTAATCGAATATTTGATCGAATTTTTAAGTACTTATTTTGAACATATATACATTAGTATCCGGTCAAGTACTACTCTATTAAATTTTTCTATAACATTTAACTCAAACGAAAACTTTTTTAAGTTTTAGAATACAGTTATACTAGCTTATAACCCGTGCGAAGCACGGGTTTCTTTTTGATAGGTTATAAAATTTATTTAACATTATAATTATGTTTTTATATAATCCTTATTTTTAATAATTTTTTAATTTTAATTTAATATAAATTTATATAATGAAATGCATGGTTTAAAATTTATTTTGTAAAATTCTAAATTAAAAATGTCGTTGACGGGTTCGAACTTTGAATTTTTAGTAAATTAATGTAATCATATAATATATCTTATTATTAGATCTAACGAATGTTATTTATTAATAAAAATAATGATTTGTATATATGGTGAGATATTTTTGGGTGTATATTAGTGATCTTAAGATTAATTTTAAATTAAAAAGTACTCCATGTTTTAATTACAAAAATTACTACTAAAAATAATTACGGAAAGATATGGTGTGATATTTTGGATATATATTAATTATTGTAATATTAGTTTTAAATTAAATGGTAAAGTTTTTTAATTAGAAGTAAAATCTTTAGAAAAAATGAATAATTGAGTTGTTGGAGCAGAAAAAAGAGTCCAAGTAGAAGTGGATGAAGGAATTTTAATCAGAATATAACTACGTTAACATTAGTAATTAGCTTTTTGAGTTGTTTTTGTAATTTAATTATTTATTTTAATAATTAGGATAACCAAACCGAAAACCAAAACTTAGGATAACCAAACCGAAAACCAAAATTTTCAATGTTTCGGCTTTAATATAATATATCTTATTATTAGATCTAACGATTTTTACTTATTAATAAAAATAATGATTTGTATATATGGTGAGATATTTTTGGATGTATATTAGTGATCTCAAGATTAATGTTTTAATTACAAAAATAACTACTAAAAATAATTACGGAAAGATATGGTGTGATATTTTTGATATATATTAATTATTGTAATATTAGTTTTAAATTAAATGGTAAAGTTTTTTAATTAGAAGTAAAATCTTTTGAAAATATGAATAATTGAGTTGTTGGAGCAGAAAAAAGAGTCCAAGTAGAAGTGGATGAAGGAATTTTAATCAGAATATAACTACGTTAACATTAGTAATTAGCTTTTTGAATTATTTTTGTAATTTAATTATTTATTTTAATAATTAGGATAACCAAACCGAAAACCAAAACTTAGGATAACCAAACCGAAAACCAAAACTTTCAATGTTTCGGCTTTAATATAATAGTACTAGCTTATAACCCGTGCGCGAAGCACGGGTTTCTTTTGATAGGTTATAAAATTTATTTAACATTATAATTATGTTTTTATATAATCCTTATTTTTAATAATTTTTTAATTTTAATTTAATATAAATTTATATAATGATATGCATGGTTTAAAATTTATTTTGTAAAATTCTAAATTAAAATAATATAATATTTTAATAAATTAATTTAATCATATAATATTTCTTATTATAAGATCTAATGATTCTTATTTATTAGTAAAAATAATGATTTGAATATATGGTGAGATATTTTTGGGTGTATATTAGTGATCGCAAGATTAATTTTAAATTAAAAAGTAACGTGTTTTAATTACAAAAATTACTGCTAAAAATAATTATGGAAATATATGGTGTGATATTTTGGATATATATTAATTCTTGTAATATTAGTTTTAAATTAAATGGTAAAGTGTTTTAATTAGAAGTATACTCTTTAGAAAAATGGGTGATTTAGTTGTTAGAGTAGAGAAAAGAGTCCAAGTAGAAGCTCAATGTGGATGAAGGAATTTTAATCGGAATATAATTACATTAACATTAGTAATTAGTTGTTTGAGTTGTTTTTGTAATTTAATTATTTATTTTAATAATAAGGATAACCAAACCGAAAACCAAAAGTTTTAAAAGTTTCAATGAATATATATTAATTATTGTAATATTAGTTTTAAATTAAATGATAAAATGTTTTAATTAAAAGTAAAATATTTAGAAAAAATGGGTGATTGAGTTGTTGGAGTAGAGAAAAGAGTCCAAGTAGAAGCTCAATGTGGATGAAAGAATTTTAATCGAAATATAATTACGTTAACATTAGTAATTAGCTTTTTGAGTTGTTTTTGTAATTTAATTATTTATTTTTATTAATAAGGATAACCAAACCGAAAAACAAAACTTTCCAAACTTTCGATATTTCGGTTTTAATATAATAGTATAGATAGATATGTATCGTGACAAATAGGAACTCAAATATATAATGGCCCTTAGAAAACAAGTTTGGGATGTTAATGAACTCTAATTCATGTGATATAATCTTATCTTCTGTCATATAAAGTTAAGGATTTGATTCATTTCTAACACTTAAATATTAGAAGAGGGACTTATTTCCGGATAATGATGCTTGAATCAATGCAGGTATTTGCAAAATATAGGGGTTCAATCAATAAAATCACTTATTCGTAAGATGATAATTATCAATGAAATTAATTTAAACACCATATATTACATCTAATATAAAACATATGCAATTTATCCAACTTGACCATAATTCTGTTGGGATTAATCTTAAACTCGGTAATTAGTTCTCTATTTACGTTAAGGAAATCATTGCTTGATTTGGTTGTTAGTTGTTAGAGTGATTTTAGGAGTCTGGGAAAAAATAAAGTTAATAGTGGAATTTATTTAGGAAGGTGAGTGATTTGTTTTGCCTAGTTTATAGCCACTCAGTATGGGTTTTTTTTTAAATAGCATCTTGTACTTTATTATTAGATATGTGTTAGAGAACCCAATGTAGTCATGAATGTATTCCGGCTTGTAAATACATATTAGTTGTAGTTTGTTCTTGTTATGTTTAAGTTAGGTTATCGTTTCTTATTTTCAACATGGTATTTCTTAGCTTTGTCTTTGTCTTATTTACAACATTTGGTATCAGAGCTTTCGATCCTTGAGGCATATGAAATTAATTTCTGAGAAGAACCCCCTGAGAAAGTTCCGGCCGCATCATGCAGTACACTCAACCTGCACACCGAGCTGCATACCAATTGTTCGACAAAATGCAGCAAAGGAATTTTTTGGATTCTGAAGGGCTTCTTGTCAAGATAAGATTGTATAGAGGAGTTTTTGCAGTGTCGGAGCTCAGCGAAAGGAGTTTCTGGAAGATGTTTGATGCCGAGTTCTACGAGCAGTGCAGGGGGAAGAATGGAGCTGTTGAAACCTTTATGAGGGTGCTAAGGTTTTAGTCCCAGGGAATGCTAGGAAAGAGAGCCGTGCAAGTGATGTAACTTTGTGAGGATGAAGATGTCTCTAGTTTCTGCTGAGGTTACTGTCGCAGTGTTTAAACCTCCTACAAGCAGATGTCAGATAAAGGCAAGAGATGATGGTGTAATGTGCAGGGGGAGTCCAGTTTTTTTGTGTAAAGGGTAGCTATAGTAGACTGAGAGAGAAGAGATAGAGGGAGAGCGGCGAGAAAGAAATGAAAAGAGGAAGAACATGGTGGCTTGTGTATATGTTGTTGTTGGTACTTGATAAGTGGATTTTATATCTACTTGAAACATTCCAATTCGGCTTAAATTGATTGCTTTGGCCTCAAGTTTGTGGTAGTTTTGATGTGTTTTGTTTAATTGTGCAGGGTTGAAGAAATGTTGATTAAAGGTGTAGTTTCCGTCGTTTTTTGGAGTTGATTTATGATATGGAATGAAGATTGGAGGCTAATGTCAACTACCAAGAAGTATACAAGTCATTAAGGATTAAAGACGGAAGCTCATGCAAAAGGAACGAGAAGAAAAAGCTGAAAAATCGAAGAAAAATAAATTTTCGCAGATTGAGGTCGAGCCGGGAGCCTAACTGGCGCTCGTGGCGCCGTTTTATGCAGTTGGAGCTGGCGCTCCTGGTGCCAATGGCGCTACTGGCGCTGCGGCGTGCTGGAGAAATTCCAGCTTTGCCTTTTTTCGAGCTGAAATTGTATTCTACGTGGTTTCTGACTCCTAAATCGAATTCTAGTTGTATTTTAAGGTATTTTCTTGCTGGGCAAGATGTCTAGAGCCTATATAAACCCATCCAACCCTTGTAAACATTCATTATCAACATTACATAGAATTAGATATCTTGTACATAATATAGCTTAGAATTGCAAGGGAGAAAAGGGGAGAAGGATTCAACGCTCGTGACAAGCAACGGATCTAGATCTACTTCATCTTTTGTATCATAGATTTGTTTTCTCAACTCTTTGTTTTATTAATAATATTATTATTATTATTCATATCTTGTTTGTTATCATGGTTTCACTTGATCCCATGATGACGAGAGGTTCAATTTTGAACTAATTGTTGTCATGGGATTCTAACGGATTTATCTATGTAGCTTAGTAGTTTGATTGCTTTAAAGATTTATGTGTGGTGAATTCTTGATATCCTCGTATGGTTGTGTTTCATGTGTTTAGATGCGTCATGAACATCTAATTTGTTAATCTCTTGCGAAACGAGAGTGGATCTTGAGATTTAGAACTTGCCATGCTAGCATAGGATAGGTTGATGTTTTAACATCATGATTTGTAGCGCCAAAAACTTGTTTGTACTAAATCACGCAAGCGTACGTGGTCACAAGTAATATATGAATAAGTCGAGTTCATTCCCACAGAGATCTGGTTATGGTTTTAATTCAGTAGATGTACCTATGCAACAATGTATGATTATTATTCACTGCTAAGACAATTAACAATATTGGGTTTTGATTAAACTAAGATGAAAATTATTAAACTAAGAATTACTTAACTAATGAGAATTAAAATCTAATTACTTATGCAAGATAAACCATGGGATTCTAACTTCATTAAATACTTCGCTTAGATCTGACGCCTTTAATCACTATATGCAATGGTTATGATATCTGATCGGACAACACGAAACAAGTACACGCTACCTCTCAGTATACGCATACCAAACTAAACATACATCCACAAAAGAGATAGAAGATGAATAGACACCAATTATGCTTAGACCCTATATCTCTATAGAATTTGAAAACATAACGGTTGAAGAGCAAGTTATCCATTAAGATCACATAGGGCAGCATAATATCTCTATTTACGCCACAAATCATGATGTTAAAACATCAACCTATCCTATGCTAGCATGGCAAGTTCTAAATCTCAAGATCCACTCTCGTTTCGCAAGAGATTAACAATTCAATTTAGATGTTAGCTACGCATCTAAAAGCATTAAGATTAACCATACGAGGTTACCAAGAATTCACCACACACATATCTTTAAAGCAATCAAACTACTAAGTTACAAGATAAATCCGTTAGAATCCCATGACAACGATTAGTTCATAATTGAACCTCTCGTCATCATGGGATCAAGTGAAACCATGATAATAGACAAGATATGAAAGAAAGTAATAATATTAATAAAACAAAGAGTTGAGAAAACAAATCTATGATACAAAAGATGAAGTAGATCTAGATCTGTTGCTTGTCACGAGCGTTGAATCCTTCTCCCCTTTTCTCCCTTGCAATTCTAAGCTATATTATGTACAAGATATCTAATTCTATGTAATGTTGATAATGATATGTTTACAAGTGTTGGATGTGTTTATATAGGCTCTAGACATCTTGCCCAGCAAGAAAATACCTTAAAATACAACTAGAATTCGATTTAGGAGTCAGAAACCACGTAGAATAAAATTTCAGCTCGAAAAAGGGCAAAGCTGGAATTTCTCCAGCACGCCACAGCGCCAGTAGCGCCAGGAGCGCCAGCTCCAACTGCATAAAACGGCGCCAGGAGCGCCATTTAGGCTCCCGGCTCGGCCTTAATCTTCGAAAATTGATTTTTCTTCGATTTTTCATCTTTTTCTTCTCGTTCCTTTTGCATGAGCTTCCGTCTTTAATCCTTAATGACCTGTATACTTCTTGGTAGTTGACATTAGCCTCCATTAAGGATGATAATAGTTTGCCTGGTCCGCTATTCGTGAAACTTCATCGTCCTCACGGTGGCACACTTTCTGCCCCTTCTCCTCGCTTGGCATATTCGTATAACAAATATGTCCTATTCCAATGCCTTCATCTGTTGACCCAAAATCTGTCAATTTGTAGAAAAACACACACTCGCGGGCTTCGCTTGAATATAATGGAGGAGGGTAAATGTAAGTTGCTGAAGCCTTGGGTTCCTCAAAGAGAACTTCCTCCATTGGCTCTAATGCCCTACCTCCATCTTCACACTTTGAGACAAGTAGAAGATCTGCATCTTTCTCATGTTCATCAGCCTCTTGGAACATACATACCAATTATTGAAATTTGCGTAGCTCATCAATGTCCTCTTGGAATGCACATACCAATTCTTGAAATTTGTGTAGCTCATCAGTGTTTGTCCCGAATTGTGCCCTATCCAAATCATCCACCTCACTAGCTTGATCAAATTCCTCACATGGCTTGTGAACGCTCACCTCACCTTGGAATTTGGCTTCTTCAATTAAGCATGCAGTACCCTGCTCCAAGTCACCGTTAATTTCTGGAATTGCCTCTAATATGCATTGTTGTTTCTCTTGTTCCAAGGCACTCAAAACTTGAGCAATTAGTGTCCCCATAGATTTGGTAGACTCCTCATAACTCTGTGCAAGCATCCTATTCTCCTCCATAACATCAACCTCATCTGACTGAAAAGTAGGAGTAGGTTGCTGATGTTGAAACTCTTCACTTCCAAAGAAATATGACCTATCTGGAACATCTTGCTGGTACTGTTGAGGGTGGTATGGAAAATATGGTTGTTCCTCATAAGTGACATATGGATCAACTCCTTCGTAGTAACAATATTGTGAGGGATCATGAACGCCAAAACACCGCTCACATTGATAAGGCATGGATGTCCTCGAATATGCCCACCATGGCAACTCCTCGCATGCCATCTTCAAAAACTCAAGTACCTGAAACACAACGAACTAAACAAGATAGTTAAGAAAAAAAATCCGAGTCAGTGAACTCTAACGACTACTATTGACAAGCACATAAACCAAAAATAAAATACCGATGATCCCCGGCAGCGGCGCCAAAAACTTGTTTGTACTTGTGACCACGTACGCTTGCGTGATTTAGTACAAACAGTACTCTCAAGTGAAGATATTCAAGTTGATGAGATCGGTTGTGAATGATGAGTAGCAACTATTTGTAAAAAAAAAGAGGTGTCACAATGAAAAGGGCGACGCCGGTGATTGCGAGATCAGGGAGGAGGAACTGAGTTTTGATGATGTGCGGTGTAGAAGTAAAGCTTCTGTTACCCAGTAAAGAACAATTGTAGAAGGGGGTTGAATACAATTGTATAAGATTTTCGACTTAAATATAAATGATAACACAAGTATGAATCAAATAACAACTTTATTAACTCTGATATAAAACTGTTACAAACTCTCTCAAGAAATACTAATGTTCTTGAAAGCTGCTAGGTTACAAGATATCTCATGTAAGCGATTACTAAAATGTAAAACCTAAATTGTGTTTATATACATCACACAGCTACCCTATCAATTACAAGATATACTAAATCAATTACATACGACTCTTAATACATATCTTTAATGATAGCTGTGTTCCTATAAATCAGGAACCGACATGTCAATCTCCCTTGATCTCTGGACTGATGTATATCTTTATGTAATCCTGATCAACTTCTAATCCCGATAGCAACCTAATACTGACATCGTATTACTGATGATGTCAGCATCAGTATCTGATCAGTAGTCCAGATCCTGACCATCACTTGAATCAATATCTAACAATCTCCCCCAATTTGTACTTTGTGAAATAAAGCACAAATTCCTTGATTCAGTGATGTCAAAAACTCAAAACAAAATACCTCCTAGAAATCGTCAGGAACAGTTTCAGAAATTCTTTGATAGAAAAGATTCGTATTCAAGAAGTTAGACAATAACTCTTCTTCCTTGCTTTCAAGAATTAGAATCAATTTCTTCTTCAGATTGTTGAGTTCTTCATCTTCCTCATTAATCTGATAAATAGCTGTCCTGAGATTTTGAATTGAGCTTCTAGGAAGATCTAAGTCACCTAGCAGTATATAAGCAAACTCCTCCCCATCTGGATTAAGAGATAATTGTTCAAAACCTAGATACTCTTCTTTAACAGCAGTACCTTTCACCATTTCAACTTCTTTACCTCTTGTATTTAAATACATGGGAGTATACTTGCCATCATACCTTGTTCCTCCATCCAGATATCTCTGCCTTATAGTTGTGTAAATCATAGAAGACCAATTGTTGTAGACTTCTCTTTCTTTAGCATTGATGCTTTTACTCTTGAGAAGATAAAGAACATATTTCAGTTCTTTTGCAGATTTGCACAGTAGCTCATGAATAGCCATCTTCTTGACAATCTTGTATTTCATGAAGTACAACAATTTCTCTATCTTCTTAGCACCAGCATGACAGTCAGCAATGATAGCAACAGCTTCAAGTTTCCAAAGATGAGCAACAGTTAACTCATCACCAATTTTGTCAACTAGAATATGTTGATCAGTTTGCGTTGTAAAAACAACCTCTGCATCATGAAGTCCAATACCTCCTCTTGTTCTAGGTTCCAAACCCTTCAAGCCATATTGCATACCTGTCCACAGTGGTGGTGTTAGGTCCAAATGTGTTGTAGAGGGGGGGTGAATACAACTTTTCGAATATGAGAAGCAATAAATACGATGCAATAAACGAACACACAGATTCAAGGAATATATGTCTTATATATAACTTGAAGTGGTTGCTACAACATTCATTACAAAGTATAACAGAAGTTCAGAGAGAAGTGAATGATACTAAGCTCTGTGAATGCACTCTCTCTCTTTTTCTTGTGTTTTTCTCAAGAATTGCTCTCTCACTAAAACATTACACAAGTACTTCTATTTATACTACATGTAATCTATGTCCTGTAGTCTTCAAAGACTAAGATATACGTGGCCCAATGATGTCCACATAAATCTTGCCTTATCTTGAAAGCTTGGAAATCTGCCAATCAGAAGATGCCATGTGTCATGTTGAAGCTGCACTCTAAGTAGAACTTCTACTTGAGAATTTCTACTTAGCCATCTCGAATTTCTAAGTAGAACTTCTACTTAGAAACTTCTACTTGATCATCTAGAATATTTAGTACTTAGAAAATATTCTGGTCTTCAACTTGAAACTTCAATGCACATCTTGAACTTGTGATATCTTCATGTCTTCTTTATTCTTCACTAAGCTCTTGAACATGGATCTTTATTACTGACATAAACTTGCTATCAATGTCCTCACACTTGATGCACTGGTCTGGTTCATAAGTGACTAGTCTTGATAGTGTTTTTGCTTCTTGAATAAATTACCATATCCAATTAGTAATGTGGCTTTCCAATATTTGCTTTCCTTCTTGTTCACTTGAAATCAATTGGTCTTATTGATACTGATAGTTATGATCTTGATTCTTGGTTTTTCAAATTACTGAGGCATGAACAACTTTGACCTGAACTTCTCTCAATGATTTCTTCTTGGCTTGATCATAGTTAACATGTTGAATTGTATCAATTACCTTGTCTTCATTTAGTGTTGATTTCTTGTGACTTCTTGTTCTTGATTGTCTTCTGGTTAAGTATCTTTTCCTTTAGTTGAGTTACATTAGTTATAGTGTTACAATTTTACACACTCTGCCTTTCAATCTCCCCCTATTTGATTGTCTAACAGTGACATTCAAATAAATGAAGGATAACTCAACTAAACAATGAGACGAGAAAAGATAATTAACATTACAGTCTTGAATAATTTACAATTGAAAAGTACTTGAAAACAATACAAAGAACTTAAACTAGAAACAGAATTCGAACTTCGAATTAAAGATCATTTGAGTGATTCCTATCACCTGGATTATTTCATACCTTTTAGTCAAACTTATATCACCTTATTGGATTCACTCTAAGGTGAATTTTCCTCAAGTGAGTTAAAGCAACCGAAAGACATGAAGTTTTTCCAACTTCAAGTTCACACCACTCTGACCTTTAACCCTAATTATGTTTCCTCTTTCTAGCTTCAGCAGCTTGGTCTTTCTCTTCTTTCTGCCTTCTGCGCTTCTCCTTCTGCTGTTGTTCTTTCTTGTACACTGGATCGCGAAGCTGCTTCCACCTAGCATTCAACAGACTTACAGCTTCCATTTCTAGAGGATTCTTGGGCTCTGGATAAGGATGTTTGAAAAGCCTTCTGAGTTTGTCCACCTCCTGAGTAGTCCTGATTTTTGGAATGTCCTCAAAGTTCTTCATTATGAGCTGAGGTTTCCAATGTGATTTATCAGCTTTAAACTGACAATAGATCATCTTGGGGTAGCCCTTGACACGGTCAGTATTGTGGACACTAGCCGCATCTCGCTCCATCCGCTTCTTTTCCACCACTACCTCAGACAGGTAACTCATGAGTCTCTGCTTTTCTTCCACATACATATCTTCCACTTCGCCCCATTTGAATACATGTAATACTCTCTCCAGAAATGCAGCATCGTGAGTTTGTAGCAGCCATTTTCTACTCATATGCAAGAATGTTTGATTCTGGTCTGCATCTATGAATACTAAGGCATCAGCTGTATCTTCAACATAAGCGTGTATCCAGTATACACTATCACTTCCTGGAACACCAATTGCCTCCCTTATCTCTCCTTGTTCCAGTGCTCCAGAAGGAAGAGTCAGAGCTTCATCTACATTCTTCATGGCTTGAAAAATATTCCATTTCTTCTCCATCAGCTCCGACTCAATCTTCACGTTATCTAGAGGGTTTGGAGCAATGATATCACACTTCCACACCTCATTACTCTTCTTGAATATGACTCTTTCAATGATCTTCACGGATTTTTCTTTAAGCTCAGAAGCGAATCCCTTACTCATCATTTGTCTACAGACAGCTTTGAGAGATTCCACTGAAAGCTCCATTAGATCATTTTCCTCCATGCTAACCCTCTTCATCTTTCCGTCAACTACCATCCGGACAAAATTTGGATATGCTGAGAATTCTGGACCCTTGTCCTCTGCTAGCTGCATTAACTGATCCCTATACAGAATGTTAGCTCCTCAGATTGAGAGTATTGAATTTTTGTTGCTAGCAAGAACAACTCTGACGCAGATCTTCTCGTTATGAATTGGTCATCCACATATAGGAAAGATGTTGGGACTCCTTCTACCAAAGACAAAATAACCTGCCACTCCTTAAGTGTTGCATTGTATCCAACCCTGACTTTAGAAATTAATCTCTTCAAAGCACTTATATAGTCCATAGTCATTGGATTCTGCAAATTCAAGTTGTAGAACAGATCATCTGCCTCCTTGTTATGAACTCCTTTCGCACAGGATCCCATCAATATCTTCCTTGCTTCATCCCATTTCTGTCCTATCCTTCTCTTGTCGAGATCAACTTGAGGATCAGCTAGCCTTGCAAGCTCATGATCATACTGCTTCCCTTGGAGCTCCACTTTCTTTTCTAGGAACGCAGCATGTTCTTGCATCATCTTCATTTTATGGAACTGAGCTTGTTCCAAGGCTAACTGTTGAGCTTTAAGGGTTTCCTCATCAACAGGAATTTCTTCAGGCATTTCGGAAGACATCCCAGCACCTCCACCTTGTTCCTTCAAAGATCTTTTTATAGCATGTGCCAAAGGTACGTCTTCCATATCAGAATTTGAGTCAAGTACCTCCTGTACTGTTACCTGATGACTCAGGTCAACGAATGGTTCATCAACCATCATTGCCTTACCCTTTCTCCTCCTCAGAGCCTCTTCATCAACAGACGGCTCAATTTCTGTTTCCTTGACAAGATCAGCGGGTTCTTCAATTTCCTCGATGTGAACTGCCTGCTGTCTCGTCTCCTTTCCACTCTCCCCCTTAGGTGAGTTATCCTGAGCTCCACCTTGGTCTTCAAATCCACCAGCTGCATAAGAACCTCCAAAACCAGAACCAGAGGCTCCCGCTCCACTAGCACCACCTGCACCAGCATCGGGGGGAGGTTGTTGCGACTCGAAACACTCTGGGGGCACAAAACTCCTGACTGCGAACATCATTCTACTGATCTCCACAGCCATTGTATGCATTGTAGACTCCATTGCCCCCATCCTTTCATTCAGAGTGCTTCCCAAGACACCACCAGCATGGCCCAAGTCATTGACCTTGTTTGTCAAAGTATCAAAAGCTGTAGCTTGACTTGCCATTCGTGCTGCGTAGTCATCAAGAGCCCTTTGATTGTTTCCAATGTTAATCCCGAACTGCCCCATCGTCTGCCCGAACTGCCTCATCTGATTTTCTATAGAAGTCATACGTGTATCAAGATTTTCAATATTAAGGGACGGTGTTTGGTTTAGGTGACCTCGCTCTAATACTCATTCTGTTAGTATTTGGCGCTCGGTTTCGGGCCTTAAAAATGAAGGTCCCTCTCTCCCTAACCTCTCACACACACTCCCTGTCTCACGCTCGTGTATGTCTTCAATGATTGATCCAAAGTATGAAGCAGTACCTGTAGAAATTGGATAAGCAATATAATTGGCAGTTATGGGATCAATTTCTGTTTGTTCCTGAGTTGGAATCTCAGGCTGAGAGGCTGCAAAGTGTTCTTGTACAACATCAGAACCGATCCTCTTTGCAGCATCAGTACGTACCGGTGAAGGTACGGCTGAAGTTGTTAAAACTTCATGTCCTTTTGAAGCAACAGGATCTTCAAAAGGTACATAATCCTCACAAAAATCCCTATGTGCAGATTGTTTAAGGGGAGAACCACTCTCGTGAGGTGGAGTGGTTGCGTGTGACACACTAGGGTTTGACTGGACTTTTGAAGTAGCAGCATGAGAAATTTTGGCTTTCTTACGAATGAGAATGTCCCTGTTAAAAAGAGTGAAAAATACTAAGTCCATACAGGGAACACCTAAGTCGAACTCTATCTCGAACATCAAGTCGAACTTCGAGATGAAGTTCGAGATAGAGGTTAACTCGAACAAATAAGCATAAATAATCACTTTAACCAATTTTACAGCAAAGACTACAGGGAAATCCTATCTCGAACTTGATTGACTTGTAGTAAACTTGGAAAATTCCCCTCCAATAAAAGAAACAGGGAAATTCGAGATAAGTTTCGAGTTAGAAGTTTAACTCTATCTCGAACATCAAGTCGAAATTCGAGTTGAGTTTCGAGATAGAGACTAACTCGAAGTTATCCTCAATTCTTTCCAAAATACCCCTTGAAGCAAAAACTACAGGGTAATTCAAGATACGTTTCGAGTTAGGAGTTTAACTTGAAAAATTCCCTTAACTGAGAACTCTATCTCGAACATCAAGTCGAAATTCGAGTTGAGTTTCGAGATAGACTAACTCGAAGTTAATTCTCAATTCTTTTCAAAATATTCCCTTAATGGAAACCTCATCTCAACCTTCGAGAACAAATTCGAGATAGACTTTATCTCAAATATTTTGAAGATAGAACTAGGCACTGGTAACTCGAACTCGAACTCGAAGTCGAATTTCGAGATGAATTTCGAGATAGACAACTCGAAATTCTTCCCAGACTTAGAATTTTCAAAACTTCACTCTAACAGCTTAAGTCGAAATTCAAGTCGAATTTCTAGATGAGTTTCGAGATAGAACCTAACTCGAAATTTTGAAGGTTTTTTTTTTAATTCTAAGGCCTCTAATTACATGAAAATCATAGGTAAATTCATCTAAAAATCATGCAATATTTAGAATATTATGAATTTAACTCCCCCTATGATCATGCAATCTAACAAGCATAAATTCACAGATTTGTGCTATAAAAGACACTTAAAACACAATGAATTTATGTAAAATGACACTATATGCAAACTATAACAATCATTAATTAGGCATTTTAAAGTCTAAGCACATAATGATTAAGTAGCTTGCACATACAAACATAAACATGGATTTTACAGATAGAAGGCTTTACTAACTTGTGTTAAGCATTCCCAATTCACCAACCAATCTATTGAATGTTACTTCATCAAGAGGTTTGGTGAATATATCTGCAATTTGTTGCATTGTGGGCACAAAATGTAGCTCCACAGTCCCCTCCTCGACATGTTCTCTTATGAAGTGATACCTGATGTCGATGTGCTTGGTTCTTGAGTGATCTACAGGATTGTTGGTTATGGCAATGGCACTTGTGTTGTCACACATAATTGGAATTTTCTTGTGCTCCATGCCATAATCCTTCAATTGGTTCCTCATCCACAGTATTTGAGCTACACAGCTTCCAGCAGCAATGTACTCAGCTTCAGCAGTAGAAGTAGATACTGTATGTTGCTTTTTACTTTGCCAGGACACCAATCTTCTGCCAAGAAATTGACAAGCACCAGATGTGCTTTTCCTATCAATCCTGCAACCTGCATAGTCTGAATCCGAATAGCCAATTAGATTAAAACCTGTATCTCTTGGGTACCAAATCCCTAGATTTGGTGTGCCCTTGAGATACCTAAAAATTCTTTTGACGGCTACGAGATGTGATTCTCTAGGATCCGCTTGGAACCTTGCACATAAACAAGTTGCGAACATTATATCGGGTCTACTTGCAGTTAAATAGAGGAGTGAGCCAATCATACCTCGATAGCTTGTGATGACAACTGATTTACCTGATTTGTCTTCATCAAGCTTCGTGGCTGTTGCCATGGGAGTCTTAGCTGGTGATACATCTTCTAGATTATACTTCTTGAGTAAATCTCTGACGTACTTTGATTGACAGATAAAGATACCATCTTTTCTCTGACTGATCTGTAATCCAAGGAAGAAGGACAGCTCTCCCATCATGCTCATCTCATATTTTTCCTGCATTAGCTTAGCAAATTTCTCGCACAAGCGCTCATTAGATGACCCAAAAATAATATCGTCCACATAGACTTGAACAAGTATTAAGTCATTTCTTACATTTTTATAGAACAATGTTTTATCAATTACTCCCCTAATAAAACCATTTTCAATTAAGAATAAAGATAGGGTTTCATACCATCGCCTTGGGGATTGCTTGAGGCCATAGACAGATTTGAAGAGAAGATACACAAAATCTTCATGTTCTGGATCAATGAAGCCAGGCGGCTGTTCCAGATACACCTCTTCTTCTAACTCTCTGTTCAAGAAGGCACTTTTCACATCCATCTGGAAAACCTTGAAGTTCTTATGTGCTGCAAATGCCAAGAACATCCTGACTGCCTCAAGTCTTGCAACCGGTGCATAGGTCTCATCATAATCAATTCCTTCTCGCTGAGAATAACCTTTTGCAACCAAACGAGCCTTGTTTCGTGTTACAAGTCCGTTTTCATCCAGTTTATTTCTGAATACCCACCTAGCTCCAATTACGGATATGTTCTTTGGTCGGGGTACCAGTTTCCAAACTTTCTGCCTTTCAAACTGAATGAGTTCCTCTTGCATTGCAATCACCCAATCAGCATCACCAAGAGCTTCTTCTATTTCTTTAGGTTCAAGCTTGGATAAGAACCCAGAATATAAGGAAATATTAGCCAGGTTAGCTCTTGCAGTTCTTCTAGTAGTCACACCAGCATCTGGATCACCAATAATTAACTCAAACGGATGGTCTCTATTCCATACCCGTTCTCCTGGAAATTGTCTTGATGATTCAGCTTGAATTTCTGAGTTGTGGTGCTGACTACTTTGATTATTTTCAATAACTCCCCATGAGTTAGTGCCAGCTCCTACAGAACTAGAGTCAACTCGACTCGAGCCTTGAACAGTAGTCCTTGAGCTGCTATTTACTCCCCCTGAGTTGTTGCCGGTTCGTACTGAAGAAGTCTCTCCTGATCTTATAGAATTAGCTTGTTCACTAGACTCAGGTTCTTCATGTACACTTGGAACATTTAATGGAACAACCAACTCAGGTTCATCTTCAAGATCTTCTAAGTCCAGATTCTGAAAGTTTAGGGACTCAGGTTCACTAGAATCTCTTGAAATTGATGAGAGTTTGGTATCGTCGAATCTGACGTTGTAGCTTTCAGTCACTTTTCGACCATTCACTAAGAACACCCTATAAGCTGCCACCACATCTGTAGAATAACCAACAAAGATTCCTTCACGAGCTTTTGCTGCAAACTTGCCTAGATTTTCATCATCTATAAGTACATAGCATTTTGCTCCAAAGACATGAAAGTATTTGATTGTTGGTCTTCTGTTGTTCATTAATTCATATGGTGTCTTTTCTTTATCTTTTATGATCAAGGTTCTATTTTGAGTGTAACAAGCGGTACTCACTGCTTCGGCCCAGAAGTACAGAGGAAGTTTCGAATCATACAACAAAGTTCTTTCTGCTTCAACCAATGTTCTATTCTTCTTTTCAACTACTCCATTTTGCTGTGGAGTTCTTGGGGCTGAATACTGACGACGTATTCCCTTAGATACACAGAAGTCATTTAGCACTGCGTTTTTGAATTCAGTGCCATTGTCTGATCTAATCGTCTTCACAGTAAGTGTTAAAACATTCTCAATTTGAGTGATGTGATCAATGATTAAGAAAGGTACTTCGTCTTTCGTCATTGCGAACAATACCCATGTATACTTGGAGAAGTCATCCACGATTACCAATGCATATCTTTTCCTAGACAAAGATAGGACATTCACTGGGCCAAACAAATCCATATGAAGAAGTTGCAGAGGCTCAGTAATACTAGAAATTTCTTTGCTTTTATGCGATGCTCGCTTCGACTTTCCCATTTCACAAGCTTCACAGATTCCTTTCGGAGCGAACTCCATTTGAGGTAGATCTCTCACCAATTCTCGCCTCGCGAGAGCATTCATCGTTTTGAAGTTTAAGTGAGATAGCTTTTTGTGCCATAACCAGCTTTCATCATCCGAGGCTTTGCTGTAGAAACAGGTGACCTCATTCTGATTTGCTGAATCCATATCTGCAACAAAAAGATCTGCCTTTCGAACTCCTCTCAAAGCTAGTGAGCCTTCCTTGATGTGAGTGATTGATACACCTTTCTTGTTGAAGACAATTTCGTAACCTTTGTCACAGAATTGACTGATACTCAACAGATTGTGCTTCAGTCCCTCAACATAGGAAATATGTTCTATGATGACATTGCTTGTTTTCAGTTTGCCATATCCCTTTGTCACACCTATGCTGTCATCTCCAAAGGTAACATAAGGGCCAGCCTTCATAACCAACTCTGTAAGTAGGGACTTGTTTCCAGTCATATGCCTCGATGCTCCACTGTCTAGCACCCATATAACTTTATTTCTATTCTGCTTAATGCCCTGCAATGACAGATTGGTTAGACATTCTTCGGAACCCAACTTTGATTGGGCCCGGCTTTTCGATAAGATCGAGAATCAACAGATTTAACGACAGGAGATGCACTTTTCTTAACATTACTAGAGCTTTCGACTTTCCCCTTTCCTTTCTCAGACTTGACAGATTTGTCAGTCTTAGGAAAAGGTTTGTCACTCTTAACTTTAGGAGGACTGACAGTCTTGGCTCTCACATGCTTTTTCTTGATGTTTGAACTAGCAGCAGTATTTAAGCATGACTGGCTAGATGCATTCATTAAATGCACAAAAGTTTGCATGATGTTAAAAGTGCATGGCATACAATTAGGTTGACCACACTGTGCATGATTCTGATGCAGATTATTCATTGTATGTGTGGTAGGCATGGCATGTGCAGCAGGAACATTTATGTTAGCTTTACATGCATAAGAAAGATGTTTAGTAGATTTACAGTGATAACATGCTTTCTTTATTCGTTCAGCCTTAACCTCTTTTATGCCTTTTTCTTTCTTTCCTTGTTGTTTAACAGCCTAAGCTCCTAATCTTAGTCTAGATTCATCTCTAGGGAAATTGATTTTAACTTGTTTGATAGGAGTTATAGGTTGTGCTTTCTGGCGATCTTCCATCTCAATCTCATATCTAGCTATCAATTCAGTCTCTTCTTCTTCTATTCTAGGAACAAGATGTTTGTAGATAGGTTTGATAGCTGATTTAAGAATGCTAGGTGTTTCCTTTTTAAGGTCACTGGAACTAGGGTCAATAGGTCTCTTTCCTTCTTTCTTAGGAAGGTCAGAATAATCAAGTCCTATACCTACTCCAGTTATTTTCTTAAATGTGTCATTATCTACATACACTTTACTAGCAGCTAGTTTGTAAGCTTCGCATTTAGTTTCTAACTCAGCTAGTTTGTTCCTAAGACATGCTTCTACTTCTTCCTTAAGGACGAGCTTGTGTTCCAGAGATTTAATAAAGTCTCTTAGGGAAGTATCTATAGTGCAAGCAGCCTCTAACTCTTCCACTTTTGCCTCAAGCATTCTGCTTTTGGCAACAAGTGTTTTCTGTTCCTTTTGAGAAGAGTCTAGACTTTTACACAACATATAGATCTCTTCACTAAGAGCCCCGTTCTGTTCCTTATAATCATCAATGGACATTTCTACTTTAAGAGTCAGAACTGGTACCTCTGGTTCCTCTGATGTCTCAGCCATGAGGGCAAAGTTTGCTACATGAGTAACATCTTCCTCATCTGAATCATCCCAAGCTCTTCCTTCTGTCACCAATAAAGCTCGTTTTCCATGTCTTTCCTTCACCAGCGATTCATACTTGCTTTTGAGGGCTTCATATGTCTCTTTTGGATAAGTCTATTTAGGCTTTTTGCAGTCCGAGGCAAAATGTCCAGCTTCACCACAGTTATAGCATTTGAACTTCATTTTGAAATCCAAAGGAGATTTGTAGCTGGTATTCTTGCCTTTACCTTGGTAGCCTGACGAACTACCACCACCCCTAGCAGCCCGATAGAAAGATGAAGACTTTTTCTGTGGTCGGTTGCTCTTTCTGAATCTCATGTTGCTGAACTTCCTTGCCATGTATGCCACGACACTATCGTCCATGTTGTCCAGCTCTTCTTGGGTGTAGTAGTCATCATCACTGTTAGATGTGCACTCGTCATTATTATCAACTTGATGTGGTGCAAGTGATGATTTAGGCTTTGCTGCAACCATTGCCTTCTTAGACTCTTCCTCATCAGCAACTAATCCTGATGCAGTTTCTTTTCCTTTTGAATCATTGTCCCATGCTTGATCTTGAAGTGTTTCCAGCTCATAGGTCTTTAATATTCCATAATACTCTTCCAGAGAAGTTGTATGCAAATCTCTGGTTTCTCTTATTGCGTAGACCCTATGTTCAATGCTCTTTGGCTGGTTCCTCAGATATCTCGTATTAGTCTCAATCATGGGGAGAGTTACACCTCTCAGATTCAAATCCAATACCAACTGACTGAATCGTAGATAGACGTCTGTTATGCCTTCTCCTTTTCGTATTCTAAAGGTGTCATACTCCATCTTGAGTATGAGTGTCTTGTTACTTCTAACCTCTGCAGATCCTTCCATGACAACTTCTATCTTGTCCCAAATCTTCTTCGCTGTAGTCAGACCTTTGACTATGTTAAACATTTCATGATCAAGAGATTCCATCAAGGTTTGTCGTACGGCAGTATCACAAGCTATTTGTTCCTTGTCAGCATCCGAAAAGTCCGCTGCCTTTTTGGGCTCAGACCGAGGTGCTATAACCACCCCTCCTTCCGTATGTGCAGGAATAACCACCATTGGAACAAATTTACCCTTGTCAAGGACTTCCAGATATTCAGGGTTAACAGTCTCTAAATATAGTCTCATTCTGAAAACCCATTCTTCATAGTGATCTCGGTTGAACATTGGGATCTTGAATGCATTTTTAGGAGCCATTTCAATTCTGGTCACTAAAAGTTTCTAAGTACCCAAGACTAGGCTATGTAGAACTTTTGCCTAAGTCGAAATTTCTCTAAGTAGAAATTTTGCTCAAGTCGAACTTCACCAAGTAGAAATTGTCCAAGTCGAAATTCTATGTAGAAAATCTCAAGTAGAAATTCTATGTAGAACTTTTGTCCTTAGAATAAATTTTCTGCAGATTACTTTAATATTGAATAAACAATATTATCTCTTTAACACCTTTTGACTTTTGATGCTTTACTCACCTAACCCACGTGCTAGGTACTGAGTATGTCTTGTTTCACTTTCGGCCGTGAATAATGCAAATCAAAAAGTCCAAAAACACCTTTTTATTCTTTTACTATTTATCTGTTTGAAAAGGAGATCAAAAAGTTGTTGGGTTGTCTTCTTTGATAAGAACAGATGATGAACACTCAAGAACACCAAATATGAAAGTACCCAGATTAATTCACAAAAATTAATTAAAATACACCCAAGCTAAATAATCACACCTGGAGTATTTAAATAATTTTTCGGATGAGTTTTCACTACAAATGAATTAAAGCACACTTTTCGAGAAAATGAAAAGTAGATCTAGAAAATGAAAAACTCACGATTCTTCCACTAAACACAAGGATCTATGTTTTGTATGTTAAACATATAGCTCTGATACCAATTGTTAGGTCCAAATGTGTTGTAGAGGGGGGTGAATACAACTTTTCGAATATGAGAAGCAATAAATACGATGCAATAAACGAACACACAGATTCAAGGAATATATGTCTTATATATAACTTGAAGTGGTTGCTACAACATTCATTACAAAGTATAACAGAAGTTCAGAGAGAAGTGAATGATACTAAGCTCTGTGAATGCACTCTCTCTCTGTTTCTTGTATTTCTCTAAAGAATTGCTCTCTCACTAAAACATTACACAAGTACTTCTATTTATACTACATGTAATCTATGTCCTGTAGTCTTCAAAGACTAAGATATACGTGGCCCAATGATGTCCACATAAATCTTGCCTTATCTTGAAAGCTTGGAAATCTGCCAATCAGAAGATGCCATGTGTCATGTTGAAGCTGCACTCTAAGTAGAACTTCTACTTGAGAATTTCTACTTAGCCATCTCGAATTTCTAAGTAGAACTTCTACTTGGTCATCTAGAATATTTAGTACTTAGAAAATATTCTGGTCTTCAACTTGAAACTTCAATGCACATCTTGAACTTGTGATATCTTCATGTCTTCTTTATTCTTCACTAAGCTCTTGAACATGGATCTTTATTACTGACATAAACTTGCTATCAATGTCCTGACACTTGATGCACTGGTCTGGTTCATAAGTGACTAGTCTTGATAGTGTTTTTGCTTCTTGAATAAATTACCATATCCAATTAGTAATGTGGCTTTCCAATATTTGCTTTCCTTCTTGTTCACTTGAAATCAATTGGTCTTATTGATACTGATAGTTATGATCTTGATTCTTGGTTTTTCAAATCACTGAGGCATGAACAACTTTGACTTGAACTTCTCTCAATGATTTCTTCTTGGCTTGATCATAGTTAACATGTTGAATTGTATCAATTACCTTGTCTTCATTTAGTGTTTATTTCTTTTGACTTCTTGTTCTTGATTGTCTTCTGGTTAAGTATCTTTTCCTTTAGTTGAGTTACATTAGTTATAGTGTTACAAGTTTACACACTCTGCCTTTCAGGTGGAGATTTAGCAGACTCAATAGATTCAACTTCAGCAATCAGTGAAGGTTTATCAGACTCAACTAATGAAGATCCAGTTATCAGTCCAATAGATTTGAAAACAACTGGTTCAGAATAGTTGCAATCACCGTTCTTCCATTTCTTGCTTTTCTTTTCTATGACTGGTGTATAATTCTGTTGATGTTCTGGAACAGATCTATTTCTATCATACCATATCAACTTATCAGATTCATAAACTCTTTTCATGTAATCTCTGGTTGCTTTCCTTTCAATATCTCTTGCTTTTACCCTGATTTCTCTTTCTTTTTCAAATCTTCTGAATCTTTCTTGATCAATCTTCAAGTTCATCTCATCAACTTCTAGATTGTGAAATTCAACAACAATAGTAAGAATGATGACTTCAAGTTCTTTCAAGATTTCAGCTTCATCAGAATCAAGAATTGTAGCTTGAGTGGGTTCAACAACAACATTCTGTACTTTCACAGCAACTTTACCTCTTCTAGCTAACTGTGGTCTTTCATCAGCAACTTCTTCAGGTACATTGAATTTGTTATCTGGAGTCATTGT
Organism: Saposhnikovia divaricata; assembly: GCA_036435485.1. Lineage (NCBI taxonomy): Eukaryota > Viridiplantae > Streptophyta > Magnoliopsida > Apiales > Apiaceae > Saposhnikovia > Saposhnikovia divaricata. Next base: position 216,789,036 of record CM071599.1, read on the forward strand.
AAGAAGTAGTGGAGTTTTCTTCTTCTTCACTTTATGAGGATCTTCAGTTATCTCCTCTATCGTAATTCCACTAGACCTTGTCTGTCTTGAACGTGTTTGAACAGGCTTTCTTCCTCTGCCTCTACCTCCTCTGCCTCTTCCTCCTCTGCCTCTTCCTCTACCTGCAGTAGGAGTATCCTTCTGTTTAGAAATTTCCTCAAACATTCTCTTCTGTTCCTCTATGATCTCTTCATCAGTCATGTCAGGATTTTCTTCAGAGGTCAAAGCAAGTGCCTTCCTAGCATGATATTGTTGAACTTTAATATCATTGTGATACAAGATCTCACTCACACCTTCCTTAAAAGTAATTTTCTTGAAGAGATGTGGAGCATCTTTTACATCTTCAATGAACAAATCTTCATCTCCTTCAGGAATTGTTGGAAGTGTTTGATTTTGACCAGGTGCTAGAAATTGTTCTTCTGTCAAGACTTGAGATTATACCATTGTCCTCACTGTCCTACTTCCAGATTTAGAAACATGAGTTGACTGCCTGGTTTGTGTTTTAGATTGACTTTTCCTTGTCACCAGTGCAGCATCAGAGGTTTCTGTTCCATGTATCTGAGCATCACTACCATCATTTCCAGAAGTATCATCATCCTTTCTTACAACTGGATCATGTGTACATTTTGTTTTGACTACCTTCTCCCCCTTTTTGACATCAGGATCATCAACAAAGATAAAATTAAATGGAGAGAGGCTTCAACATTTGTCATCTTAGCTTCCAAAGCATCCATTCTAGAATCCATCTTCTTCTCAAGTGTCTGAATGTCCTTGCTAATATTCCGAGCTTGAGCACTAGTAGCAGTCTTGCATAAATCAGAATGAACATCAGCTCGAATTGGAGCATTATCAGTTTTGATAGAGTCAATCTCATCCTTCAAACCCTTTTCCAGAATAGTAGTCGTCTTCAAATGATCTTTGAAGTCAGGACTAGAAAGCTTAGAAGCTATATGTTGAGAATGAAAGAAAGCATTATTGAAATTTATGACTGCAGTTGGCTTATTCCATTCAGTATCCCATTCGTATCTTCTCAGAGCTTGAATGTGTTCAGGAATAGTATAGCTGTATTCACCCCTAGTCTCAGAATAAACTAAGGTACGTTTATGTGCAACTGTACCTTCTGTAGTTTTGCTAACAGATTCCATGAACTTGCTTGATGATCCATCAGCAGAGCCTAGACTTGTTTTTTGGATTGCACGAAGCTGAGCATTTTCAGAATTGTCATCAACATCATCATCTTCGTCATCTGAGCTATCAATAGCATTAGGAATGTTATCATCCAAGTTGTCATCAGGTTTCAGTACACCTTTTAGCTTTAAATTACTGGCAGATGGAGCTGGTGTACCTTGAGAACCTGCATTGAGAATAGAAATAGTTCCAAAATCTCTCTTTTCTTTTAAAGTGATCTCATCACTTCTCACTGTTTCACCTAAGTTACTGTCAATAGTAACTGCTACCGGACTAGTAGTATTTAACTTCTCACTCTTTTCTACCTCTCCTTTTTCCAGTTCAGGAGACTGCCTCTCATCACTCTTCATTTTCTCTGATTGTTCACTCTCAATCTCACAAGAAAGGTTCTGGCTCAACAAAGTAAAAGAAATAAGAGGTGGCTGAGAAGAGTGGACTGTAGTCATATAGATATAGGTATTCCTTGTATCAGGTCTATCTGTAATCATGCTATCAGTAGTAAAAGAACTAGAGAGAGAAGTATTACCTGATGAAGTAGTAAAAGATTCCATTTGTCTTGATGAGAGTGGTTGTACCAGAATTGGTTGAGTATCATCAGGAATGGTCGCAACAGTCTCATCAGGAACTATGCTTTCATCAGGAAGAGGGCTTGCATCAGTATTTGCTACTAATGGTTCTTGTGGAGCCAGAGGTTCAGAAGCTTCTTCAACACTTTGAGCTGAAGGTTCTTGTGTGCTTCCCTCAAAAGCAGTTTCTTTATGAACAGCATCCAGTTCAGCAATATGAAGAGCATGTGTAGCTTTATCTGAAACACTTTGAGCTAAGTCAAACTGAATTTCAGGAATCTCTTGAGCAATGTCAGAAAACCCTGTGCTGTAGAATCTATGCCTGCATCTCCACTTTGAGAAGATGGTTCTTGTGGGACAGGAATGTTCTTGTCTGCACCTTCCTTTTGAAAAGGTGGTTCTTATGGGACCATTCCTTCAACAATGTCTGCACCCACACTTTGAGTGAGTGGTTCTTGTGGGACTGGATCTGCAATAGCTGTTGAACTCCTTTGAAGTTCAGGTTCTTGTGGGCTGGATCCTTTTAGAGGGGAATCAGTCCTCTGTTTCTTCTATCTTTGAAAAACCTTTGCTTCAGCCTATCTCTTCACAAGAAGTGGTGATGGTGCAAGACCAAGCTGAGCAACAATAACATTTACTTTCTCCATGGACATTTCAACAATTCTCCTCTTTTGAGACTCAGAAGCTGGAGAATCAGAAATTTCAACAATCTTCATAGGTGACGTATCAGGAGTAGAGATATCAGGAATGCCAGATGTGTCAGGAACTGATGATTCATCAAGATTGATATCATCATTAAGATTCTGTATCTCTTCAGGAATGTAATACTTGCTCTTGTTGACTATCTTTCTTCTTTTTTTTGGGTGTACAGACTTAGCCAATTCATCAGTAGCAGGAGCAGCAACTTCCTTTTTCTTCATAATTATTGAGTTGGGCTTATCATCATCACTAACAGAATCAGAATCCTGTTGCAAAAACTTTCTCTTCTCACATGTTTCTTTAAATACTCCAGACTTAATCAACGACTCATCAATCTGTGTCTCCAAATCAGAACCCCTTGTTCACCTCCTTGTGACTTCTTTTGAGTGAGGGTTGTAGTGGAGAAATGTTTTGATCCTGATTGTCTTCCAGATACATCAGATCTAACTGACTTCTTTTCTTTTACAACTGATGTCTTTTGGGAGACACCAGAGGTGGTTGACTGTTTAGATAACTGTATGTGGTATGTGCTTGTGTCAGGAACAGGATGTGTTTGGTCCTGTCCCATAGTACTTGTTGCTGGGCCATAAAGAACTGGCAATCTCTTTTTCAAGAAAAGCCAGACCTCATCATGAATATAAGGATTTCCCTCAAAACCATTTGCCTTATCAGATTTAACCAAGGATTTGATATTATTTTCAGAAATCTTAAAGATAGGCAAAACTGTATCATTTTCAAATTTAGCATTTGGACAAAAGTGAGAAAATATCAATTGAAAAAATTTAATGAAACAGACATAACCACATTTATCTGTTTTTCTAGCACTTAATGCTTTCAAGATAAACACTCCATAATCAAATAGAGTTTCATAGATTAGAGAGTACCAAATTTGAACCGAAGCAGAGGGTAGTGCATCAAAGTTTGAGACTTTGTTTAGAAAGCATCTACTTTGGTGTCAAAGAAGAAATTCCATTCTTTCTTAAGCTTGGTTCTGTACAAGTCTCCAAACTTCTGTGGGTCTACTTTGCATCCAAGACTCTTAGCAAATTCAAGAAGAGTAGTCTCAGTAGTCTTTGATGGAGTTTTGCCATTTAGAGATGGTAATTGAAGAGCTTCAACCACAATGCCAGGAGTCACATTGTGTTTGACATCATTATACATGAATGTCATAAATGGCATTCCTGATGCTCCTTCACTAAAGACCACAGTATCCAAAACCTGCATAACACACCTGAAAGATACTTTGACAGGTTGTGTTAAAGCATAATTGATTGGACTTGAAGCCAAAAAGTCCTGAATGATATGAAAATCATTTGGCAATTCCTGATGATTAAGAACAGCAATATAGTTATTAGGAGCAAAAGTGATTCCATTGATAACAACCTTGCTGTTTATGAATGATGAATCATCTGTTGACATTGTGAATGAGAGATTTGGGAGATTTTGGAAATTAGGGTTTGAGAGCACACAGAGATAGGAGGATGATGAATTACTGATGTAATTATAATAACGATTAGCTGAATCATTTATATTTTGTTTTAGACAAACAAAATTTCCTTAATTACAGGTGTCAGCAACTGATTTGTGCAGATAATTGATGGACAATAATCGTGGGTTAGTGGTGATAACTGTACGCCATTCTATGTGTCTCTATATAGATATATTGACAAGTGAGATACACACGCATGAACAGTTGGCAAGTATTTAATATCTATTTATGATATTGATTAAAAAGATAAACAGTAAATTATTTAATTGAAAAATTAAATAAATCAATTATCACAATGTTAAAATACTTGTTCCCTTAGAAGAAGAATACGAACCGTTCATGTTTTCACTTCTATTTAACACAATAGAACACATCCATTCTCATCATTCTTGCAAAACCTCTCGTATTCTCTTGATAAAGCCTCTCCAAAACCCTACATCAAACACAGCAAAAACAATGTCGAACCTTACCATTAAAGAGAAAAACCTCCATCTCGTAGAGAAACGAGATATTTTTAGCTATTCTTGTGAAGAGTTCGAAGCCTTTGATCAGGAAAGGCAGCTTGAAACTTTGTGGCTGCAGATAGATGCTTATCTCAAACCTGCAAAAGTGATCGACATCGATGCTGCTCTCCAAGCAACATTCGAATGGCTTTCCTCTAAACCATTCTCATCCAAAACCTCCAACCATTGTTAATGAATATGTCAGCAAAAATAACCTTATCCCTTTCAACTTCCACCCAAACAAAGTGGCAAAGATGCGATCTGGGATAGCTGCTGACTAGGGGGGTTTGGACTCTTTTTGTTCTTTTGCTGTTTGATAGATTAGAAGATAGAGAAAACAACATATTTGATGTATGCATGTAATCTCTTTTATTATCAATGAAAAGATCTGTTTCTCTAATCTTTGTTTTATGATTTTCTACACTTTTGAATTGTGAACTGATCTGAGTAGCATATAAGCTAACAAATAAATATGAGAAACTAATTAAAGTAATCATATTCTCAGAAGTTCAATAATATGAATCACATGAGTCAGAAAAATAGAGCATAAAGAACACTTAGATCCTGAAAATTATACTGAAAAATGAACCGACGCATTAGGATTTGACGTTTGACCACTGTTAGTATTGACTTTTTATCAGGATTTGAGATTCATCAGGATCTGATATCTTCTTTTTCTCAGAAATGCTCATAGTTCACCATTCCTAGTTCATTCACCAACTTTGTAAAAGTAGCCTCAGAAAGTGGCTCGGAGCTGTTGATCAGTATGAACAAAGTGGAGTTCGATTGTCCCTTCCAGTACTTGTTCTCTTATGAAATGATATCTGATACTGATATGTTTAGTAAGAGAATCCTGGACTGGATTTCCTGTCATAGCAATAGCACTTTGGTTATCACAATAAATAGGTATTTTTGAAAATGACAAACCATAGTCCATTAGCTGATTTCTCATCCACATGATCTGAGCACAACAGCTTCCAGCTGTAATGTACTCAGCTTCTGCAGTTGATGTGGAGATAGACTTTTGCTTTTTACTGAACCAAGAAACTAGTCTTTCTTCAAGAAACTGACAACTGCCTGAAGTACTTTTTCTGTCTATTTTGCACCCTGCAAAATCAGCATCTGAGTAAGCACATAAATTAAAATCAGATTCTCTTGCATACCACAGGCCTAGAGATGGAGTGCCTTTCAAGTATCTGAAAATCCTTTTCACAGCTATAAGATGTGGTTCTCTGGGATTTGCTTGAAATCTTGCACACAGACTGGTTGCATACATGATATCTGGTCTACTGGAAGTTAGATACAATAGTGAGCCAATCATACCTATGTAGTTAGTTATATCTACTTCAGTACCTTGATCAGGATCAAGTTTTGTAGCTGTGGCTATAGGAGTTGAAGTAGTAGAACTGTCTTGCATGTTAACTTGCAGACCTAAGATCCCATCATCAGTCTGTTTGTATACTTTGACTGATTGATAAAGATCCCATCATCAGTCTGTTTAACTTGCAGACCTAAGAAATAGCTCATTTCTCCCATCATGCTCATTTGATATCTAGACTGCATTAGCTTTGAAAACTTCTCACACAATTTGAAGTTAGTTGACCCAAAAATGATATCATCAACATAAATCTGAACTAACAGCAAGTCCTTACCATGATTCAAGTAAAACAAGGTTTTATCAATTGTACATCTTTTGAAACCACTTTCCAGTAATAATTGAGCCAAATTTTCATACCAGGCTCTTGGAGCTTGCTTTAGTCCATAAAGTGCTTTATCCAGTCTATAGGCATGATCTGGATATCTAGGATCAATGAAGCCAGGAGGTTGTTGTTAACACAAAATCACGCAAGCGTACGTGGTCACAAGTAATATAGATATAAATCAAGTTCGTTCCACAGAGATCTGGTTTAGGTTTCAATCAGTAGATGTACCTATGCAACAATGTATGGTTTTAACTCACTGCTAAGACAATTAACAAATTTAAGGTTTTTATTATCTAAGATTAACCAAAGAAACAAATTAACAAAACTAAGAATTACTTAACTAATGAGAATTGAATTCGAATTACTTATGGGAATAAAAACATGGGATCCTAACTTCATTAAATACTTCGCTTAGAGTTGATGCCTTTAATCAATGCATGCGATGGTTATGATATCTGATCAGACAACACGAAACAAGTACTCGTTACTTCTCAGTATACGAATACCAAACTAAACATACATCCACAAAAGAGATAGAAGATGAGTAGACACCAATTATGCTTAGACCCTATATCTCTATAAAATTTGAAAACATAATGGTTGAAGAACAAGTTATCCATTAAGATCACATAGGGCAACATAGTTATCTCTAATTACGCTACAAATCATGATGTTAAAACATCAACCTATCCTATGCTAGCTTGGAAAGTTCTAAATCTCAAGATCCACTCTCGTTTCGTAAGAGATTAACAAATTAGATGTTAGCTGCATCTAATCACATGAAGCACAACCATACAAGGATATCAAGAATTCACCACACATAAATCTTTAAAGCAATCAAACTACTAAGCTACATAGATAAATCCATTAGAATCCCATGACAACGATTAGTTCATATTTGAACCGTTCGTCACCATGGGATTTGATGAAAACATTATAATAAACAAATTATGAATGAAAGTAGTAATATTAATAGAACAAAGAGTTGAGAAAAACAAATCTAGAATCCAAAGTATCGCCTAAGAAAAGAATACAAAAGATGAAGTAGATCTAGATCCGTTGCTTGTCACGAGCGTTGAACCTTTCTCCCCTTTTCTCCCTTGCAATTCTAAGCTATGATAATCATGAATTACAATGATACAATGTGTTTAAATAAGCCCTAGAAATCTTGTCCAGCAAGAAAAAGATTAAAAATACAATTAAAATTCGAATAAGGGCAAAGTTGGGATTTTTCAGGATTTTCTGTCAGGACCGAGCGCTGCCTGCGCTTGGCAAGGCACAGCCTGTGCTTGGCAAGGCACAACCTGCGCTGTCTTCTCTGGTCTGGTGCGCTGCCTGCGCTCTAAGGGGCGCAGCCTGCGCTTGTGCTGCTGTCCATTTTGTATTTCTGCAATTTCTTCTTCGTTTTTTCTCCGTTTCTTCCGTTTCTTTTTGCAAATGCTTCCGTCTTCAATCCTCTTGACTTAAGATCTTCATGATAGCTTAAAGCAAGACTCCATTCTCCATTCCATTGCACAAAATAACTCCAAAATTGACGGAAACATCAACCCTAATTAACATTTTTGCAATCCTGCACACTTAAACAAAACACATCAAAACTACAACAAACTTGAGGCCAAGTGAATCAATTTAAGCCGATATGGAACGTTCCAAGTGGATATAAAATCCACTTATCACACCCCCAAACTTAAATCGATACTTGTCCTCAAGCATAAACAACTAACACTAACTAATTAGTACCACTTCCGTAGGTGATCACGGTTGCATTTGGCATATGCAACAAGCCCTTTAAACCCCTAGGTAGCCCTAGTGGACGAGTGAGGTCTCGTAAGGGCCTATAGCGAATGTTCCCACAAAATCCATCTAACTAAACAATGCACAAACAATGCAATGCATGAATGCAACTAATATGGAAATGCAATGATCCCCTTAAACTAACCAAAACCAACTAGTAAACAAATATCCCAAAGAATGCAAAAAAATCCAAATAGAGCTCGACTAAGTCCCCGTACTCTAACAATACATGACAGAAACGTGCGTGTGTGCGATGCTCAGATCAAAATCATACCTATTGTTCTCCAAGACAATCACAAGTTTATAAATAGAATAGACTGTAAACACTTCATAACCTAGGAACACCTCCATCTTCATCTGAGTTAGCCAGAAATCCATGCTTTATTACTAGACAACAACTATGACACATAATATACAGGCATGCTTATTTAACCGTGCAATGGATGAGACCCCAAAAGACTTATACAATAATACCCATGTAGCGATCGTTAGGTTAGTGGATCCCAGACTGTAAAAGCCTTAGGTCACTAGGCACAAAGTCCCTAGAACTTAATTGCTCGAGTATTAAAGAGCTCACCCTGGTTAATTTTACATTTAACAATTCACATAACTTTTTTTATTCTTTTCTTTTTTTTCTTTTTTTTCTTTTTTTTTTGCAATTTTTTTTTTCACACCTCTAATTTGGAATGAGTGTGTTTCGCTCCATCTCATCCAACCCTAGACTACTCATAAAATATGAGCGGCTACTAGCCATTTGACACCTAACTTTTATTGACAACTAGCATGAAATCCCTGGTTTCCCCCAAACTTATATTTTAGTGCTCCTACGCTATCAAGGGAATAACAAAAATTCTAAATATAAACAAGTAATTAAATCTCAAACAACGAAACAAGCATAACCTCAACCTAGCAAAAAGCAAACGACGAGACTGTGTAAAAATTTGTTTCTAAAACATGCAAGTCAATTCCTAGGAACTATAAATCAACCCTCTATTCATCAATAATCACACTCAATTAAACATCGACCTACCAATCAGAATTAGCTCATTCTAAGGGATCGTGAAATATGCATGCTATGCAAATGCAATTATATGAACTCACATGGTATAAAACATAATAACAGAATGCCCTATATGAAACAAACATGCAAGAATACGAACAATAATGAATGAATTACTACTAATATGCAAAACATGATATCCATATGAACACAATGACATACAAATAACTACTATACACTACTTATCCCCCAAACCACCCCCAAACTTAAAATATTCAATGTCCGCATTGAATGAAAGGTAATACAAGGGATAGTAGGAAACATACCTAATCGTCGGAACCACATGGGTTGCCTCCCACGAAGCGCTGTCGTTAACGTCATTTAGCCGGACGTTACTTCCTCAAATCATGGCGGTTTCAAAAGAATAACCGAACCGTCCTCAACAGAAAGACCATTCATGCACACGTTGACATGTTGTTTGCTTCCTCCCAACACAACTTTTCTTTCACTCTTCATCTTGATTTTTCCACCCGTCGACTTCTTCGCCTTCTTTTTCTTCCTCACACCTCTAAGGTGTTTATCCCCCTCAGCCGACTAAACAGAACACTCATCTACCGCATTATCGACTACCCACCTTCTTAACACATTATCATGACCCTCTTCAAAAATCAATAACTCATCATTCAAAAGTACATACCTCAAATGTGGTGGAAGTTTTCCGAGCTTTACATTCGAGAGATCTTGAGTGGAAGATTTATCATCATTACTTTTCCCGAGCATCTTAACTGAGTGAGAGTCCTCCGAAAAATTTGTAACACTAGGCAATGCATCCAATTTTAAATCACATGTTTCTTCTTGGAGAGACAACTCGAGGGAGTCACAAATGTTATGCTCAAGCATATTGGTATCAGTTTCATCAGCAAGAGATTCCATAGAAAAGCACACTTCTGAATCATCTGAAATCTTCCTAGGAGCAAACACATTAAAGGTGGCCTTATCATCTTGAACCCGAATAGTTAGCTCCCCTTTTTGCACATCAATCAAAGCTCGGCCGGTGGCTAGAAAGGGCCTTCCCAAGATGATGGGAATCTTCTTATCTTCCTCAAAGTCTAGAATGACAAAATCAGAAGGAAAGATAAACTCATCCACCTTTACTAAGACATCCTCCACTATACCTTTAGGATATGTGATTGACCGATCAGCCAGCTGTAAGAACCCAGGTTTTTGTAATATTTCTAAAATGATCATAAACAACGATTGGTGGAAGTCATGTAAAATTTTTAAGATCATATTATATGAATGAAGAAGTATTTATACTTTTATGAATAAAGTATCGTTGTACAAAGAAGAAAGGGAATGCAGAAACCGTCAAATTACGTAGATTTTCACTTTTATTAAATATTGGTATAAATATGGGATATTGAGGTTAAGAAAATCTCTAAGCTAAGTTAAACACCAAGGCAAGGAATTATGGAATTTATTAGAAGAATTTTAATGACAAATGTTCAAGAACGATGAAAGAAATTTCTACACGACGAACCGTTTTTACAAGAAAATCTCCAAACTTGCATATGGAATTAAATGGTAAGCATTGGTTGATTATTAAGGTGAGTAATATACATGCAAGTATCATGCAATATTCCATGCAAGTGCCATGCAAAATAATTAGTTTTAAATCAAACTAATTATTTCCAATTCAATCAAATTAGAGTGAATAGTAAAGGGGACAAACTTTCTTGATTTAGGGAGACAAATTGGAAAGTGGGTTTCCTACACTTTTACCATGGTATGGCTGCATCCTTGAGTGTAATTTAACTTCATAATTCAGTTGCTAATCACACCCAAGCATCCAAGAAAAACAAGAAACTCTCTCTCCCATTTTCAAGCAATTCCCGACCAAACTCTACAGGGGTGTCTTTCCGATTTTTTTTCACCCACTTCCCCTCATCGGAAAATTATGAAAAAAATTCCAGTTCTTCTATACATCAATACGGAGTTGCGGATTTAATTTCGTAATTTTTCAAGGTCGTTTGATTGGTCAAATAAATTCGACAAGTTGCTGCTGCTCTTCCACTTTTCTGGATACTTTCCAAGATAGCCAAGAAAAAGGAATTTTGTCTCCAAACTCTACTCGTCCTAAAATCATCAAAATAATTCTGGGATTACTTCATGATATATCCAGGGTGAGGATTTAATTTCATGATTTTACACTAAGTATAGCTTGCTCAAATAAAATCAAGAAGTTCTTGAGTAAAGAATAACTTCTTATGAACCTTTGTTTAGATCTTGAAGTTTGAGGGTTATAATAGCTTGTGGACTTGATCTCAAGCCTTGTTAAGCTTGGTTAAGGTTGTTAAGACTCCAAGGAAGGTAAAATACTCACACCCACCTTAAACTTCATGAGTTATAAGTTGATTTGAAAGATTGATGCAAGTATGTACATGTTTAAGGGGTTTGTGATGTTTTAACATTTATAAGTATGGGTAAATTTTGAGTAGTGATAAATGGATATTACCACTGGCATTATAGACCCTTGATGATGTTTATATGATCTTGATGGTGTGTGGTTGAATTAAGTGGTTAGATGGAGTTCATGGATATTGGTGAGATTCGATTTATAGTCGTTATAATGCCAAAATTTTGTTAAACCACTTGTGCAGAATCACCCGAATTATATGAGTGTTGTTTTTGGGCAAAATTTCTTGGAAACTTTTAGATCTGACCTTGTAGAGTAATTGAGAATTTGAATCTCCTAAAAAGGATTTACGGTCTATGAGTTATGCTTGTTTTACTGAAACCGGTTAAAACGGACGAATCGTTAAGATGGACTGACTTTACCAAGTCAAACGAGCCCTTTAAAAATGGTCTGTGATTATGAAATTTTTACAGGGGGTAACTTAGTCAGTTGTTAAATCCCTGTAAAAAGTTGAAGACAGAAGGCTTAATTTCGATTTTATAGAAATGTTTAAGTCAAGAATGCGCATGAGAAACCACTGCAGAAAGAAGCTATATTTAGAGCAACAATTGAGCTAGCAAAAAGATGTTCTTAATTATGAAATTTGGATAAAAAAAATCCTCTGGACAGTTAAGAAGAAGTGAGAAAAAGAATTTCATGAAAAAGTTTATTTTTCAATTTTATAGAATTTTTCGAATCATAGTTGCGCAAGTGAAAAACCCTTTTAGGGGACGAATTAAGACGAACTTTAGTTTCGTTGAAAATGACCTTTAACGAAAGTCGTTACGAGACCAATAATTATCCAAAAGTGGTTAAAGGATATCATGGACTTATAATAAGCCAAACGTGTAATAAGGATGTATCATTACGAAGTTGTGTCTTTACGTGAATAGTCGATTTGACGGGATCGTTTAACGAACTAACCGAACCGTATTGATTATTATAGATCATCACACTAGAGACAGGGCCCAGACTATTCTGACATTATTAGGCAAGTTTTCGAAACTTGTACTTCAAGTATTTTCAAACTGTTGTTGTTGTGGTATAACTGTTATGAACTGTTTTAAAATTATTTTTGCGAATCAGCATGAAATATATGGTTTATTTATGTTGATTTATAAACCTGTTTAGTAAGTACGTATGCATGAATACATATATACATGTATGCGATGATGTGTTAAAAGTTCCAAGTAGGGTACGATAACACCCTTTCTTAGTAGGGGAGTCGGAGATATTTCGTCCGGATAAGGACATAAAAACCCGGAAGTCTCCGGAGATGATATATGACGTATATTTAGTTTTAAAAATAATCCAATAAATATAAATTGGATATTTTCGGATTAAAAATTCCTTTGGTGATATTAATAAATATTATTTGAATATTTATTAATAAGTTGAATATTATTTTCAATTGAGGATTGTGAGTGATTATTTATTTAATAAATATTATTTAAATATTTATTGAACATTCTAAGCTGATTATTTATTTAATAAATATTATTTGAATATTTATTAAATATTCCAGGATGATTAAAAATCATATTATTTATTTCAAAAGTTATTTAAAACTTTAAAAATTATATTAAATATTTTTTGATCGTCGAAAAAGTATTTAAAAATGGAACGGGTTCCCATTTCTTCACTGACTATAGCTTCATTCATCGAAAAGTATCGCTACCTCGCTCAAACTTATCAAAACTCGGGAACCCAAGGTTTTGGGAGCTAGTGTTAATTATTTTCTCCCTTCGCTACCAATAAGAAATGCACCCTACCTAGTAAGGAGGGGCTCGGGTTTGACTAAACACTCAAAAGCTCCGACCAACTCCCAAATGATGTTTGATGATGCGATTCTTAGTAATCAAAATCCGTTGACTAAAGTCAACCCACACATCAGAGTTACTTCCTCAATTACTCATGGAAGTAAAGTTAGTAATGATTATCAAACCAGTTGTCAAGCTTTGTGCTTGGGGGAAACTGAATTAAATTCTGTTCCTACGATGCATAGAATTCTCTCAGGGATTGGAGGAAGAGGGGACATCGCCTTCGGGCGTAGTCCAAATATTAAGGCCCATATGCGGTCAGGGTGCGACCCGATAAGGGAACGTCGTCCTTCTACTAGTAGAGAAGCAGAGGCACGATATATTGGCTGATCACCAGATATCGTGGAAGAGGCTCCAGCATAATCCCATTCTTCCAATTGGAATTGTACTGTAACACTGTAATGAAAGCCTAGATGCTCAATTACCGATAGTGTTAACAGAATGATGAACTATTCAAAGTACCTCAGAAATTCTTCGTTATATTTCTGGATAAAGAATGAAAAATGTTTAATGATGGTATAATATCAGTATACAATATGGAATATGGTTTATGTTAACAAAAGTACTTTGAAAACTATTACTATATGGCTGAGCTGTATTGCTCACTCTTGCTTTTCTTTCATATATACCACCACACAACAACAGATACTCATGGCAAGAACAAGGCAGACCCTCCGCAAAAGCGTGCTAACCGGCCAGCAGTTTAGGAGACTATGTACGAGGCAGGTACCAGGGCAGCACCCAGTAGCATTACCATAGGTGAGCAGACTAAGTTGGATAGGTTTACAGCTTAGGTTGGTTAGATTTATTTACAAGCATGACTTGTGTAAGTTTCTGAAAATCAAACCTCCTTTTGGACGCAAGTGCCACCTTAGATGGTAATTCCTTTTTAAGTTGAACTTTTGAGATTATGACAATTTGGGTTTGTAATAACTATTTCAAGATGGTTGTAATAACTTAGTAATATTTTAATTTCGTCTCTGAGCCTATAATCTGTAAATGTTGAGTGTGATTGAGGGATCACAACATACTAAAATGAAGATTAAGAATAATGAATATTAAAATGGGAATTAAGGATAGAGTGACAGCCTGGATCTCCGACCCTGGATCTAGGGGTGTTACAGAAATGGTATCAGAGCGTTAGGTTATAATCTCAGAGACGATAGGAAGGTTTAAGGACCCAAACCCTTTCCGAAACATATTCGGACTAATAGACATAGCCCTAACAACATTAAGCCCATTTACTTATCAGAACCTCAAGGATAGTAACATTTTTCCCTTTTTGTGTAGATACCCGAGGATGTAGAGCTACCTGAGAGTTTCGAGCAGCGACATGATGATGCTCTTCTGAGAGCTGTAGATGAGCCTGATGTTGAGATAGAGAGAGAGATGGTCCAGGAGGAGGATCCCAGAGGTGATGACCCTATTCCTGTAGAGGACCTAGTGGATTCAGATGAGCCAGATAGTGACCCAGAGGAGGACCCCATGGACGATGTTCCAACTGACCCCACACCCGGAGAGGAGCCTGAGGATGAGGAGGTGGTTTGGACTGATGTTCCTATGCACTCCCCTCTCCTCAGAGAGGATTCATCCCCTAGTGGATTTCATTGGGATACAGATATGGATGGTGACTCAGAGGAGCCTATTTCAGAGGATGGAGAAACTGAGGTTGCCTCGGAGAGCGAGCCAGTTAGTCCTCCCATACAGGTTGTTAGATCCACTGAGTACGATTGGATGGTGACCCGGATGACCACCGATCTGGTGGCAGCGGAGGCCCGAGTAGCGGAGCTGAGGTTCCAGCTAGCTGAGGAGAGACGAGCGAGGCTATACTCCCATGGAAGAGGAACGCCGTCACCCAGAACCGAAGGATGAGGGAGATGAGTACAATGAGTTTGATGATGAGAATTATGAGGAAGAAGAAGAGGATCCTATGGAACAATTTATGCGCCTGATGAGGCAAAATCTGGAGCGCCAGCCACGGCCACAGCCACCACCCCGCGACCCCAATAATGCAGTCGCCAATTCCTTTAAGGCCTTTAAATCACTTAAACCCCCAGAATTCCATGGTACAGCAGACCCCGTTGAGGCCAGGGCCTGGTTGAAGGAGATGGAGAAGACCTTTGAGATTATGGGCACTGAGGAAGCCCAGAAAACTATTTTTGCTACATACTTGCTTAAGGGAGAGGCCAACTATTGGTGGGAGGCCAAGAAAAATGTGGAACCAGCTGGAGTGGTTACATGGGACAGATTCACAGAGTTATTCTTGGAAAAGTACTTTCCAAGGTTTATGGAGACCCAGATGGAACTCAAGTTCCTAGAGCTTAAACAAGACAATATGACTGTAGCTAAATATGAGGCTAGGTTCAATGAGCTATCAAGGTTCGTTCCAGATTATGTGAACACTGAAATTAAGAGGACAAGGAGGTTTCAACAAGGATTGAAACAGTGGATCCAGAATCGAGTCGCGATGTTAGAAATTACAGATTACGCCACTTTAGTACAAAAGGCGTCAATTGTGGAGGCAGGAAGTGAGCAGTCTCAGAAGGACAAGATCATGAAGAAAAGGAAGTTTGAAAGTCGAAGTAGTGGTGCTGCAAGTGGGAGTTTCTCCAGCAAGTTTGTTAGAGGAACAGTAACCCGGCCAGCCAAAAGCACAGGGTTTAACAGAGCAGAAAGCAAGAGTGTTGGCCAAGGAGGTGAGTCAACCAGGGCACCCATATCAGGACAGTTGCGCCCTCCCCTACCTAATTGTAAGACTTGTGGGAAGAAACATTCAGGAGTATGTCTCCAGGGTACGACGACGTGTTTCAAGTGTGGACAGACCGGACACTATTCCAACAATTGCCCCCAGAGGAACTCAATCATGAAATGTTTCCAGTGTGGAGGTACGGACCACTGGAAGAAAGACTGCCCTAAACTGAAACCGACAGGATCAAGGATTAGCGGTACTGCATCCAATCGACCACCCACCGCTAGAACATTCAACATGACAGTGCAAGATGCAGTGAGGGATAAGGATGTCATCGCAGGTACCCTCTCCCTTAACACCTTGAGTGAAAATACTTTGTTTGATTCTGGAGCTACTAAGTCTTTTATATCACAAGATTTTGCATGCAAACTACACTTGAAACCAGAAATGTTAAAGGAACGACTAATGGTAGAAATAGCTAACCATGAAGTGGTTCCTGTGATCCAGATATACCCTAACTGCGATATAGTAATAGGAGGTCACCATTTTCAGGCAGACCTAATTCCGTTTAAGTTAGGCGGATTCGATGTCATTTTAGGGATGGATTGATTGGCAAGTAATGGTGCCCAGATTGATTGCAAGAGCAAGAAAGTTAGGATAAAGGTGTCAGGAAAGAAAGAGGTCATATTCAAAGGACAGCGACAGACTCAAAAATTCTTGACTGTTGCTCAAGCGAAAAAGTTAGTACAAAAGGGCAGCGAGGCCTACTTAGCTTATGTATTAGACACGAAGCAAAGAAACCCTGAACTGAAGGACAACATTCCAGTTGTCAGGGAATTTGAAGATGTGTTTCCAGAAGACCTTCCTGGGTTACCACCCGATAGGGAAATCGAGTTTGCGATAGAATTAGGACCAGGAACCGCACCAGTTTCTAAAGCCCCTATCAATTGGCCCCCGTTGAAATGAAAGAACTGGCCACTCAGTTGCAAGAACTGTTGGATAAGGGCATGATAAGACCAAGTGTGTCCCCATGGGGTGCCCCAGTGTTGTTTGTAAAGAAAAAGGATGGTAGTATGAGGCTATGTATAGACTACAGAGAGTTGAATAAGTTAACCATTAAGAACAAGTACCCCTTGCCTAGGTTTGACGACCTTTTTGACCTACTCAAGGGAGCAGTTCACTTTTCGAAGATAGACCTGAGAACGGGGTACCATCAGTTAAAGATCAAACCGGAAGATATACCCAAGACTGCTTTTTGCACTAGGTACGGCCATTATGAGTTTCTAGTGATGTCCTTTGGACTGACTAACGCCCCCGCAGCATTCATGGACTTGATGAATCGAGTATTCAAACAATACCTAGACAAGTGTGTCATAGTTTTCATTGATGATATTTTGATTTATTCAAAGACTGAGGAAGGACATGCGGAACACTTGAGGATAGTCCTAGGAATCCTGAGGGAAGAAAAGTTGTATGTCAAATTCTCTAAATGCGAATTTTGGTTGAGGGAGGTACAATTCTTAGGTCATGTGTTTAGTAGTGAAGGAGTACTAGTTGACCCTGCCAAAATAGAGGCAATATCAAAATGGGAAAGACCGACCACCCCGACCGAAGTAAGAAGTTTCGTGGGACTAGCCGGGTATTATAGGAGGTTTGTGCAAGACTTTGCCAAACTGGCAGCCCCATTGACCCGACTCACCAGAAAGACTGAAAAGTTTGTATGGAATGAGAAATGTGACGAGAGCTTTCAAGAGCTAAAGAAAAGATTAATGGCCGCCCCAGTGCTAGCACTGCCAGATGATAAGGGGGACTTTGTGATCTATAGTGATGCATCGCATAAAGGACTAGGTTGCGTGCTCATGCAGCACGGTAAGGTGATTGCATATGCTTCCCGACAGTTAAAGGAGTATGAAGTAAGATACCCTACCCATGATTTAGAGCTAGCCGCGATAGTCTTCGCATTAAAGATATGGAGGCATTACCTATATGGAGAAAAGTGTGAAATTTACACAGATCATAAAAGCCTCAAGTACATCTTTACCCAGAAAGAATTGAATATGAGACAGAGAAGATGGCTAGAGTTAATCAAGGATTACGATTGTGAGATTCGTTATCATCCAGGAAAGGCCAATGTGGTGGCCGATGCCCTTAGCAGGAAGGAAAGGCTCAAGATGATGACTTCAGCAGAAGAATTAATAAAGGAAATGGAGAAGCTAGGAATCGAAGTTAAGACATTGAGAAGTAGCCAAGAAGTGTTAATGGGAATTCAGATCCAGCCTCCATTATTGGAAAAGATTCGAATATGCCAAGAGCAAAAGATGGAAGAGGAAAAGAACTCGGAGGAAGAGATATTGATCGGGAAGGAAATTAAGTGCGAAAGAGATGCAGGAGGAATCATGAGATATGCAACGAGAATTTGGGTCCCAAATGTTCAGGAACTAAAGGATGAAATCCTATATGAAGGACATAACTCAAGGTACTCTGTGCACCCAGGTACCACGAAGATGTATAGAGATTTGAAAGAATACTATTGGTGGCCCAACATGAAGAAGGATGTGACAGAATGGGTCAATAGATGTTTGACCTGCCAACGGGTAAAGGCAGAACACCAACGACCTATTGGACTACTGCAACCCCTAGAGATTCCAGAATGGAAGTGGGAGCACCTAGCCATGGATTTTGTAGTAGGACTCCCAAGGACCAAGACTAACCACGATGCGATATGGGTAATCGTCGATAGGTTGACTAAGTCCGCCCACTTTCTCCCAATTAATGAGAGGTACACGGTCGATAGATTAGTAGACATCTATATAAAGGAAATTGTGGTACGACATGGAGTTCCCGTGACCATTGTATCCGACAGAGACCCGAGGTTTAACTCCAGGTTCTGGAGGAGCTTTAAAGACTTTATGGGAACCAAGCTAAATATGAGTATTGCATACCACCCCCAGACTGACGGACAAAGTGAAAGAACAATTCAGACCTTAGAGGACATGCTGAGGGTGTGTGTTATGGATTTCAAGGGAAGTTGGGAAGAGCACTTACCATTGATTGAGTTTGCTTATAACAACAGTTATCACTCGAGTATCGGAATGCCCCCATATGAAGCCCTCTATGGCCGGAAATGTCGTTCTCTCTTATGTTGGGGAGAAGTTGGTGAGAGGAAGATATTAGGACCTAAACTGGTACAACAGACAAGAGATGTGATAGTTCTAATCAGGGGAAGATTGGTAGCAGCCCAAGACAGACAACGTAAGTATGCCGACTTAGCTCGGAAGGATAGAGAATATGAAGTAGGAGATATGGTGCTGCTAAAGGTATCTCCCTGGAAAGGACTGATGAGGTTTGGGAAGAAAGGGAAGTTGAGTCCGAGATACATCGGACCTTTCGAGATATTAAGGCGGATTGGACAAGTGGCTTACGAGTTAGCCTTACCTCCAAGTCTGCAGCAAGTACATAACGTTTTCCATGTGTCTATGCTGAGGAAGTACAATCGCAATGCGAAACATATAGTGGAACATGAGCATGTAGATTTACAGCCAGATTTGTCCTACGTCGAGCGACCGGTGGAAATCATAGACCGGAAAGAGCAAGTACTCAGAAACAAGACCATCAGCCTGGTAAGAGTTTTGTGGACTAATCACAATGTCGAGGAATCAACCTGGGAATTGGAAAGCGCCATGCAAGAGAAGTACCCCCATCTGTTCTAGAAATGATTCCGGGACGGAATCCTTTTAAGGAGGGAAGGTTGTAAGAACCCAGGTTTTTGTAATATTTCTAAAATGATCATAAACAACGATTGGTGGAAGTCATGTAAATTTTTTAAGATCATATTATATGAATGAAGATGTATTTATACTTTTATGAATAAAGTATCGTTGTACAAAGAAGAAAGGGAATGCAGAAACCGTCAAATTACGTAGATTTTCACTTTTAATAAATATTGGTATAAATATGGGATATTGAGGTTAAGAAAATCTCTAAGCTAAGTTAAACACCAAGGCAAGGAATTATGGAATTTATTAGAAGAATTTTAATGACAAATGTTCAAGAACGATGAAAGAAATTTCTACACGACGAAACGTTTTTACAAGAAAATCTCCAAACTTACATATGGAATTAAATGGTAAGCATTGGTTGATTATTAAGGTGAGTAATATACATGCAAGTATCATGCAATATGCCATGCAAGTGCCATGCAAAATAATTAGTTTTAAATCAAACTAATTATTTCAAATTCAATCAAATTAGAGTGAATAGTAAAGGGGACAAACTTTCTTGATTTAGGGAGACAAATTGGAAAGTGGGTGTCCTACACTTTTACCATGGTATGGCTGCATCCTTGAGTGTAATTTAACTTCATAATTCAGTTGCTAATCACACCCAAGCATCCAAGAAAAACAAGAAACTCTCTCTCCCATTTTCAAGCAATTCCCGACCAAACTCTACAGGGGTGTCTTTCCGATTTTTTTTCACCCACTTCCCCTCATCGGAAAATTATGAAAAAAATTCCAGTTCTTCTATACATCAATACGGAGTTGCGGATTTAATTTCGTAATTTTTCAAGGTCGTTTGATTGGTCAAATAAATTCGACAAGTTGCTGCTGCTCTTCCACTTTTCTGGATACTTTCCAAGATAGCCAAGAAAAATGAATTTTGTCTCCAAGCTCTACTCGTCCTAAAATCATCAAAATATTTCTGGGATTACTTCATGATATATCCAGGGTGAGGATTTAATTTCATGATTTTACACTAAGTATAGCTTGCTCAAATAAAATCCAGAAGTTCTTGAGTAAAGAATAACTTCTTATGAACCTTTGTTTAGATCTTGAAGTTTGAGGGTTATAATAGCTTGTGGACTTGAACTCAAGCCTTGTTAAGCTTGGTTAAGGTTGTTAAGACTCCAAGGAAGGTAAAATACTCAAACCCACCTTAAACTTCATGAGTTATAAGTTGATTTGAAAGATTGATGCAAGTATGTACATGTTTAAGGGGTTTGTGATGTTTTAACATTTATAAGTATGGGTAAATTTTGAGTAGTGATAAATGGATATTACCACTGGCATTATAGACCCTTGATGATGTTTATATGATCTTGATGGTGTGTGGTTGAATTAAGTGGTTAGATGGAGTTCATGGATATTGGTGAGATTCGATTTATAGTCGTTATAATGCCAAAATTTTGTTAAACCACTTGTGCAGAATCACCCGAATTATATGAGTGTTGTTTTTGGGCAAAATTTCTTGGAAACTTTTAGATCTGACCTTGTAGAGTAATTGAGAATTTGAATCTCCTAAAAAGGATTTACGGTCTATGAGTTATGCTTGTTTTACTGAAACCGGTTAAAACGGACGAATCGTTAAGATGGACTGACTTTACCAAGTCAAACGAGCCCTTTAAAAATGGTCTGTGATTATGAAATTTTTACAGGGGGTAACTTAGTCAGTTGTTAAATCCCTGTAAAAATTTGAAGACAAAAGGCTTAATTTTCGATTTTATAGAAATGTTTAAGTCAAGAATGCGCATGAGAAACCACTGCAGAAAGAAGCTATATTTAGAGCAACAATTGAGCTAGCAAAAAGATGTTCTTAATTATGAAATTTGGATAAAAAAAATCCTCTGGACAGTTAAGAAGAAGTGAGAAAAAGAATTTCATGAAAAAGTTTATTTTTCAATTTTATAGAATTTTTCGAATCATGGTTGCGCAAGTGAAAAACCCTTTTAGGGGACGAATTAAGACGAACTTTAGTTTCGTTGAAAATGACCTTTAACGAAAGTCGTTACGAGACCAATAATTATCCAAAAGTGGTTAAAGGATATCATGGACTTATAATAAGCCAAACGTGTAATAAGGATGTATCATTACGAAGTTGTGTCTTTACGTGAATAGTCGATTTGACGGGATCGTTTAACGAACTAACCGAAACGTATTGATTATTATAAATCATCACACTAGAGACAGGGCCCAGACTATTCCGACATTATCAGACAAGTTTTCGAAACTTGTACTTCAAGTATTTTCAAACTGTTGTTGTTGTGGTATAACTGTTATGAACTGTTTTAAAATTATTTTTGCGAATCAGCATGAAATATATGGTTTATTTATGTTGATTTATAAACCTGTTTAGTAAGTACGTATGCATGAATACATATATACATGTATGCGATGATGTGTTAAAAGTTCCAAGTAGGGTACGATAACACCCTTTCTTAGTAGGGGAGTCGGAGATATTTCGTCCGGATAAGGACATAAAAACCCGAAAGTCTCCGGAGATGATATATGACGTATATTTAGTTTTAAAAATAATCCAATAAATATAAATTGTATATTTTCGGATTAAAAATTCCTTTGGTGATATTAATAAATATTATTTGAATATTTATTAATAAGTTGAATATTATTTTCAATTGAGGATTGTTAGTGATTATTTATTTAATAAATATTATTTAAATATTTATTGAACATTCTAAGCTGATTATTTATTTAATAAATATTATTTGAATATTTATTAAATATTTCAGGATGATTTACAAATCATATTATTTATTTCAAAAGTTATTTAAAACTTTAAAAATTATTTTAAATATTTTCTGATCATCGAAAAAGTATTTAAAAATGGAACGGGTTCCCATTTCTTCACTGACTATAGCTTCATTCATCGAAAAGTATCGCTACCTCGCTCAAACTTATCAAAACTCGGGAACCCAAGGTTTTGGGAGCTAGTGTTAATTATTTTCTCCCTTCGCTACCAATAAGAAATGCACCCTACCTAGTAAGGAGGGGCTCGGGTTTGACTAAACACTCAAAAACTCCGACCAACTCCCAAATGATGTTTGATGATGCGATTCTTAGTAATCAAAATCCGTTGACTAAAGTCAACCCACACATCAGAGTTACTTCCTCAATTACTCATGGAAGTAAAGTTAGTAATGATTATCAAACCAGTTGTCAAGCTTTGTGCTTGGGGGAAACTGAATTAAATTCTGTTCCTACGATGCATAGAATTCTCTCAGGGATTGGAGGAAGAGGGGACAACGCCTTCGGGCGTAGTCCAAATATTAAGGCCCATATGCGGTCAGGGTGCGACCCGATAAGGGAACGTCGTCCTTCTACTAGTAGAGAAGTAGAGGCACGATATATTGGCTGATCACCAGATATCGTGGAAGAGGCTCCAGCATAATCTCATTCTTCCAATTGGAATTGTACTATAACACTGTAATGAAAGCCTAGATGCTCAATTACCGATAGTGTTAACAGAATGATGAACTATTCAAAGTACCTCAGAAATTCTTCGTTATATTTCTGGATAAAGAATGAAAAATGTTTAATGATGGTATAATATCAGTATACAATATGGAATATGGTTTATGTTAACAAAAGTACTTTGAAAACTATTACTATATGGTTGAGCTGTATTGCTCACTCTTGCTTTTCTTTCATATATACCACCACACAACAACAGATACTCATGGCAAGAACAAGGCAGACCCTCTGCAAAAGCGTGCTAACCGGCCAGCAGTTTAGGAGACTGTTTACGAGGCAGGTACCAGGGCAGCACCCAGTAGCATTACCACAGGTGAGCAGACTAAGTTGGATAGGTTTACAGCTTAGGTTGGTTAGATTTATTTACAAGCATGACTTGTGTAAGTTTCTGAAAATCAAACCTCCTTTTGGACGCAAGTGCCACCTTAGATGGTAATTCCTTTTTAAGTTGAACTTTTGAGATTATGACAATTTGGGTTGTAATAACTATTTCAAGATGGTTGTAATAACTTAGTAATATTTTAATTTCGTCTCTGAGCCTATAATCTGTAAATGTTGAGTGTGATTGAGGGATCACAACATACTAAAATGAAGATTAAGAATAATGAATATTAAAATGGGAATTAGCCTCTGTATCACTAGGAAGAGTTCCTTGAGGCCTATTTAGCAAAGCAGTAGCAATTTTCCAAATATGATTTTCTAAGGTCTTGAGCGAGACAGCTTGGATTTTAACCATCAGCCTTAATACATCCAATTCAGATTTTTCAGAAGAAAATTGCCCCGCACTTGCATGAGGCTGCTGATGAAATCTCGGAGGTTGATATGGTTGCCTTGGAGCATACTACTGCTGATAACCTTGATTGAATGGCTTTGCTCCATATTGTTGATAAGGCTACTGAGGTTGTTGAGCACCTTGATTGTTGCTCCAGCTGAAATTAGGATGATTCCTGTTGTTCGGATGATAGGTGGCTGGAAGGTCTCTGAAAATTACTCACAAATTGTGCTGATTCAGAAGAGATAGCACACTGATTCGTCTCATGTGCGCCCGCACATAACTCACAAACACTAGCAACCTGATGAACTCCATAGTTGGTAAGAGAATCCACCTTCATAGTTAGAGCCTTCAACTGAGCTGCAATAGCCGTAGCTGCATCAACTTCCAGAATTCCTGCTACCTTTCCTTGAGATAGTCTCTGAGTTGGATTCTGATATTCATTGGCAGCCATCGTCTCAATTAGATCATAAGCCTTCGCATAGCTCTTAGCCCATAGAGCTCCACCTGATGCTGCATCTAGCAAAGGTCTAGATTGTGCTCCCAACCCATTGTAGAAACCATTGATTACCATCCAGTCAGGCCTTCTATGATGAGGACACTTCCTAAGCATCTCCTTGTAGCGTTCCCAAGCCTCACATAAAGATTCTCTAGACTGCTGTGTAAATTGAGTTAGAGCGTTCCTTATTGCTGCAGTTTTTGCCATAGGGAAGAATTTTGTAAGAAACTTCTGAGTAAGAACCTCCCATGTAGTAATGGAACCAGCTGGTAGAGAGTGTAACCAGCCCTTAGCCTTATCCCTCAAAGAGAATGGGAAAAGTCTTAATTTGATAGCATCTTCCGACACACCATTGAACTTAAAAGTGTCGCAGATCTCAATGAAGTCTCGGATGTGCATGTTAGGATCTTCCGTTGGAGCAGCCGCAAACTGAACTGAATTCTGCACCATCTGAATTGTGCTAAGCTAGATTTCGAAAGTATTAGCTGCAATGGCTGGTCTAACAATACTAGATTGGATGTCATTGATCTATGGCTGAGAATAGTCCTTCAAAGCCTTAGCTGCTTCAGATGCTGCTGCTGCTGCTGTTTCTCCCATATTTTCCGCTGCTTCACGTTCTTCTTCTTTCTGTTTATCCTTACGAGATTGAGAACGTGTTCGCATACACGCTCAAGTACCTGAAACACCAAGAAACAAACAAGCTATGTAAAAAACAATCCGAGTCAGTGAACTCTAACGACCACTGATGACAAGCACATAAACTAAAAACAAAACACCGATGATCCCCGGCAACTGCACCAACAAAACTTGTTTGCACTAATATTACGCAAGCGTACGTGGTCACAAGTAATATAGATATAAATCAAGTTTGTTCCACAGAGATCTGGTTTAGGTTTCAATTCAGTAGATGTACCTATGCAACAATGTATGGTTTCAACTCAATGCTAAGACAATTAACAAATTTGAGGTTTTTATTATCTAAGATTAACTAAAGAAACAAATTAACAAAACTAAGAATTACTTAACTAATGAGAATTGAATTCGAATTACTTATGGGAATAAAAATATGGGATCCTAACTTCATTAAATACTTCGCTTAGAGTTGACACCTTTAATCAATGCATGCGATGGTTATGATATCTGATCAGACAACACGAAACAAGTACTCGTTACTTCTCAGTATATGAATACTAAACTAAACATACATCCGCAAAAGAGATAGAAGATGAATAGACACCAATTATGCTTAGACCCTATATCTCTATAAAATTTGAAAACATAATGGTTGAAGAACAAGTTATCCATTAAGATCACATAGGGCAGCATAGTTATCTCTAATTACGCTACAAATGATGATGTTAAAACATCAACCTATCCTATGCTAGCTTGGCAAGTTCTAAATCTCAAGATCCACTCTCGTTTCGCAAGAGATTAACAAATTAGATGTTAGCTACGCATCTAATCACATGAAGCACAACCATACGAGGATATCAAGAATTCACCACACATAAATCTTTAAAGCAATCAAACTATTAAGCTACATAGATAAATCCATTAGAATCCCATGACAACGATTAGTTCATAATTGAACCGTTTGTCACCGTGGGATTTGATGAAAACATTATAATAAACAAATCATGAATGAAAGTAGTAATATTAATAGAACAAAGAGTTGAGAAAAACAAATCTAGAATCCAGAGTATCGCCTAAGAAAAGAATACAAAAGATTAAGTAGATCTAGATCCGTTGCTTATCACGAGCGTTGAACCTTTCTCCCCTTTTCTCCCTTGCAATTCTTATATATGATAATCATGAATTACAATGATACAATGTGTTTAAATAAGCCCTAGAAATCTTGTCCAGCAAGAAAAAGATTAAAAATACAATTAAAATTTGAATAAGGGTAAAGTTGGGATTTTTTAGGATTTTCTGTCAGGACCGAGCGCTGCCTGCGCCTGGCAAGGGGCAGCCTGCACTGTCATCTCTGGTCTGGCACGCTGCCTGCGCTCTAAGGGGCGCAGCCTGCACTTGTGCTGCTGTCCGTTTTGTATTTCTGCAATTTCTTCTTCATTTTTTCTCCATTTCTTCCGTTTCTTTTTTGAAAATGCTTCCGTCTTCAATCCTCTTGACTTAAGATCTTCATGATAGCTTAAAGCAAGACTCCATTCTCCATTCCATTGCACAAAACAACTCCAAAATTGACAGAAACATCAACCCTAATCAACATTTTTGCAATCCTGCACACTTAAATAAAACACATCAAAACTACAACAAACTTGAGGCCAAGTGAATCAATTTAAGCCGATATGGAACGTTCCAAGTGGATATAAAATCCACTTATCAGTTGTTCAACATATACCTCCTCTTCCAATTATCCATTCATAAATGCACTTTTAACATCCATCTGGAACATTTTGAATTTCTTGTGGGCTGCATATGCCAAAAAAATCCTGATAGCTTCGAGCCTTGCAACAGGAGCAAAAGTCTCATCATAGTCTATTCTCTCTTGTTGAGAATACCCCTTTGCAATTAACCTTGCTTTGGTCCTTACAATTGTGCCATCTGAATCAGTTTTATTTCTGAACACCCACTTTGTACCTACAATAGACCTATCCTTTGGCCTTGGTACTAGTTTCCAGACTTCATTTCTTTCAAATTCATTCAGTTCTTCTTGCATTGTTGTAACCCAATCAGCATCCTTGAGTGCATCTTCAATTTTCTTAGGCTCCTCCTTTGATAGAAAGTTATTGTAGAGACATTCATTTTGTGTTGCACTTCTGGTTTTAACACCTGCATCAGGATTCCCAATAATTAAATCAAGAGTATGGCTTTTGGTCCATTTCCTTGCTGATGGTAAATCATTTCTTGAATTGGATGCTCCCCCTAGATTGGTGTTATCTTCAAAAGAACTAGAATCATTAGAAGCTCCCCCTGAGATAGTGCTATCTCCTCCTGAAGTACTGTCAGAATTATCACTTGAAATTGCTTCTGATGAAACCTCTCCTAATGTTTGAGTTGAGTTAGTATTGATGGTGTCTTGATGTTGCTCCCCCTCAATATTTGCATTGATAGTTTCACCATCAGTAATTTGTACTTCATCAGGAATGTGTGAATCATCAGGATCTGATGAGATATCAGTATCTGACACAGAGTTATCAGGATTCTTGGTAGCTTCATTTGCAAAAATCAAACTGTTATGAGAGTCTTCAGCAATTCCTGTTATCTTTTTATCATCAAAAGATACATTGATAGACTCCATGACTGTCTTTGTTCTTAGATTGTAGACTTTAAAGGCTCTTGAAGTTGGATAACCAATAAAGATGCCCTCATCAGCTTTAGTTTCAAATTTCCCTAGCTGTTCAGGATGAGGTCTAAGAACAAAGCACTTGCAGCCAAACACATGTAGATGTTTCAGACTTGGCTTCTTTTCCTTTATCATTTGATAAGGAGTCACACCATGTTTGTTGATTAATGAAATGTTTTGTGTGTAACAAGCTGTGTTGACTGCTTCTGCCCAGAAGTATGTAGGTAGTTTAGCTTCCTCCAACATAGTTCTGCTGGCTTCAATAAGAGTTCTATTCTTTCTTTCAACTACTCCATTTTGCTGGGGTATGCCAGGAGTAGAGAATTGTTGTGCTATTCCTTTGTATTTGCAGAACTCTTCCATTACTGAATTCTTGAATTCGGTTCCATTATCACTTCTCAGAATCTTGACTTTGTACTTTGTGCCAGTTTCAATGAGTCTTACATGGTCCAAAAGTATCTCAGCAGTTTCATCTTTTTTATGAAGAAAATACACCCAAGTGAATCTAGTAAATTCATCAACAATAACTAGAGTGTATCTTTTCTTACTGATGGACATGATGTTTACTGGTCCAAATAAGTCAAGATGAAGCATGCGATATGGTTCATCAATTGAGGATTCAGTTTTACTCTTAAATGATGTCCTTCTCTGTTTGGCCTTCTGACAAGCATCACAGAGTCCATCAGGAGTATATAATGCTTTAGGTAATCCTCTCACCAAGTCTTTCTTAACCAACTCATTGATGTTGTTGAAGTTGAGATGAGAAAGCTTCTTGTGCCAATTACAACTTTCATCTACTGTTGCTTTACTGATGAGACATGTTGAGGGACCATCAGTATTGGTGTAGATGTTGGCTTCATAAATGTTACCATGTCTTTGACCAGTCAAGACAATCCTTTCAGATGTTTTACTGACCACTTCGAAGTGAGTATCATTGAAGTTGACATGATAACCTCTGTCTGTGATTTGACTAACACTAAGCAAATTGTGTTTTAGTCCTTTCACCAGAGCTACTTTTTCAATGATGACATTTCCAATGATTATATTACCATATCCCAAAGTTTGTCCAATGTTGCCATCTCCATAAGACACTGTTGGGCCAGTTTTCTCCTTAAATTCTGATAGCAAGGTTTTGTTTCCAGTCATGTGCACAGAGCATCCACTATCTATGACTAACACATTTCTCTTTTTACCTTGCAATCAGAAACACAAAGAACTCAGTTAGAATTTTTAAGAACCCACACTTGTTGGGTTCTTTTTGCATGCAATTTCACATTTTTAGCATCAGAAGTCTTTTTAACAAAAGCAGTTCTGTCAGATTTGAATCCATCAGAATTTGCTTTGTCATTATCAGAATTAACAAATGCATGCTTAATATTCACACTCTTTGTTTTACCAGAGTTTGCACTTTTATTAAACTTTGGCAATGGATCATAATGATTGTAGTACAAACTATGGTATTCTTCACATGTATAAATAGAATGCCATTTACTACCACAGTGAAAACAAGGATTCTGTTGTTTATAAAATACTGATCTATTCCTAATGTCAGACTTAGGAACTATAGTGACCTTCTTTTTACTTCTCCTGCAATCAATAGCAAGATGATTAGATTTACCACAGTTGAAACATACTTTTCTTGGTGCATTTGGAATATACTTGTAATTATTCTCTTTGTTTATTCCAACTTTACCATTCCTGTTCCTCTTAGCAGTAGTTGTTTTCTCTCTATTCGTCACTTCACAGATTCTGTTTCTCAGTTGTTTCTTAGACAAGAGACCTACATTCTTAGAACTCATAATTTTGACAGTTCTAGACTTAGAATTTTTGTGCAGAAGTAGACCCCTCTTCAAAAGTTGATTTGGGATTTTCTGAATACACATAATTCACAGGTTTTAGTGCAGTTTTTGTTCTGTCTATAACATGTCTGTACGTTTTTGGATTTGTTGACTCACCTATAACAACTCTTCCTGGTTCTGTTGTTTCATCTGTAACAACTTTAGCTTTATTATTTTTCTTATCCTCTGGTTTATAACCTAGACACTATTTCCAGTTCTTATCAGTGATAATATCATGTGTTTTCTTTCCAGAGTGTGTCCAGGTTCTGAGTTTCTCATTATCATCATTAAGTTCCTTTTCAAGTGCAGTACATTTAAACTCCATTTTTAGCTTCATGTGCTTAGCCTTATCACATTCATTTTGTACTTCTTGCATAAAGAGTAACTCAGCTTCTAGATGATCATTTCTTTTAGACAATTCTGACATCTCAGATATTATTCAAGCATTTTCAAGAGATTGACTTCTAAAGCTAATATGCAGAGACTTTAAGAAAGATCTTAACTCAGAAACATTATCAGTATCAAAATCAAAAACAGTTTCAGGTACCTTATTTTCAGGAGCAGCAATCTCATCCACATTTGCCATTAATGCGTAGTTCACCTTTTCCTCTTCAGATTCTGAGGAAGAGTCCATCCAATCCTTGCTTGATGAGATAAGAGCTTTAGTCTTTGCCTTTTTGCATTCAGTTGCAAAGTGACCCATTCCATCACAGTTGTAGCATTTGACCTTTGACTTGTCAAACTTGCTGCCTTTGCTTTCATTCTTCTTGTACCTGTTCTTATCAGTATTGAAAGATTTCTTCTAAAAGTTGCCTTGTCTTCTAGCTTTTCTGAACTTCGTCTTCATGAAGCCTTTGACTATCATAGCAACCATTTCCATCATGTCGGAATCAGTAGAGTCATCATCAATATCAGTATCAGGATTGGCATCAGGATCTGATGATGAGTCATCAGTATTGGACTCATCTACTCTACTTCTCCTCCTTGAAACCTCCACAGCTTTTCCTTTTGATTTTGATTCAACATTTAAAGCAACAGCCTTTGCTTTGTTGGTTTTCTTATTCTTCCTTTGTTGAACCTCAAGATCATGGGTTCTTAGCATCCCATAGACTTCATCAAGAGACACAGCATTAAGATCATATTGATGCCTAATGAAAGAGGTTTGAGTATCCTACTCCTCAGGCAAAGCTCTAAGAAACTTGGTGTTCGAGTCCTCTGGTTCATACTCTTTACCTACCAGAGATAGAATTTCAATAATGTCAGAAATCTATCATATAGATCAGTGAGGCTCTCATCAGATTTTGCATCAAACTGTTCATACTCTTGAATCAACAGAGCTCTTCTGTTTCTTTTGATAGATTCAGTGCCCTGGCATTGAGTTTCCAAAGTTTCCCAGATCTCCTTAGCAGCTTTACATGCTATCACTCTGTTTGACATGACAGCATCAAGGCTATTATGAAGGATATTCTTCACCTTTGCATCTCTGAGTACTTCAGCCTTTTCCTCAGGAGTCCATTCAGCCTTTGTCTTCTGAACATAGTGCTCAGGTACAGTATCTGTTCTAGCAACCAGTCTCTTAGGGATATATGGACCATCATATATCCGATCAAGATAGTTAGGATCAGTTGCCTCCAGATACATCAACATCTATACCCTCCATGTAGGGTATTCAGCCTTTTTGAGGACAGAGATTTTAATACTCTCATACTTGCTTGTCGACATCTTAAGATTGTTTTTGATTGTAATTAATTGCTTTGATACCAATAGTTACCCAGTAAAGAACAATTGTAGAAGGGGGGTTGAATACAATTGTATAAGATTTTCGACTTAAATAGAAATGATAACACAAGTATGAATCAAATAACAGCTTTATTAACTATAATATAAAACTGTTACAAACTCTCTCAAGAAATAATAATGTTCTTGAAAGCTGCTAGGTTACAAGATATATCATGTAAGCGATTACTAAAATGTAAAACCTAAACTGTGTTTATATACATCACACAGCTACCCTATCAATTACAAGATATACAAAATCAATTACATACGACTCTTAATACATATCTTGAATGATAGCTGCGTTCCTATAAATCAGGAACCGACATGTCAATCTCCCTTGATCTCTGGACTGATGTAGATCTTTATGTAATCCTGTCAGCTTTTAATCCTAATAGCAACTTATTACTGACATCGTATTACTGATGACGTCAGCATCAGTATCTGATCAGTAGTCCAGATCCTGACCATCACTTGAATCAATATCTAACAGCTTCATTGCTGGACAGCAGAGGTGTTTGTAAGGTGAAGAGCTAGCTCTATGGTTGACATTATCGGTGAGAGGTGTTGTCACGTAGAAGGTTGTTGTCATAACAACCTACGAAGAAGTAGTGGCGGTTGGTTGTAATGCTTCATACAATTATGTTGTTCTCTACGCTCGGTAAGGGATCAAAGTCCGGAGCATCTATGACATGTTCTGGTTGTCAAGGGTTTGGCATGAAGGTTTCAATCAGACATTTTGGACCATCCATGATTTAGCAAAGAGAGCAACCTAGCAATGAATGCAAAGGAACATGAGAAAGCATAAGAAATAGGGATCGGTGCTCTCGGTACAAAGGCGAGAAGGTTGTCCAAGAGTAATGGAGCATTGGAAGTCAGGATCTGTTGGAAGAAAACAAAAGAAAGGGTTGGAATAAGTGGTACTAGAGGAGCTAAAATGGTTGAAGGCGACAACGGGTTATAGGGCATGTTGAGTTTAAGCAGGATGGTATCTCCAGGAGATGTTCCAATGATGGCTGTGTTTCTAATTCTAGTGTGGTGACCAGCAGTACAAGCGAAGTAGGCTCCTTAGTAGACACATGACTTGCTTCAAGAATTTGATGTAGTGAGGGCAATCCAGACAGTGTTGTTTGCAGCAATAGTCGGGTAGCTTTGCAGTTTGATTCGTAAGAGGTACATGCACGTCACTGTGGGGTGAGGTACAAGTTGGGTAGGTTTGTGCCAGGTACAAAGAACAAGTTCTTGATGTGAGAAGGCAAGAGTTTCACCACAATCGTTGCTGTGAAATGTTATGGGTGGTGGATATGCTTGTTTAAGTCGTGGAAGTCGTAATTATTCTTCACCGCCACATTCGAAAGCGTTTAATCAGAACGGGATAGCTTGGAGCTTGGGTTTATGAGAACGCTGGGAAAATAGTTGAAGATGCGGGCAGCAATTAGGAGATTTGGACATTAGTAATGATGTCAACTTTGGTAGTTACTAACATGAGAAATGCAAGTTTAGATTAAGGGAGAGATTGCTGGAAATCTAATCTAAACTAATGTATTGCCGTATGGGTTTGGTGATCACAGTTTGGGTTGCTCTCTTTCTCTAGCTAGCATGTGTTCTCATCACAGGTGTTTTTTTTATAGCATGGTCTTTATATTAAGGCCAATGATTTGAAGTTGCAGAGGAAGGATGTGTAGTTGATGAAAGAGAAGAGTGACTGACACAAAAAATAAAAATTTGCAAAATTTACTGCTCGTAAAAAAATTTGTCCAGAAAAGATACATTTCTGAGGTATGGTCCAGTTTTATTTGTTGTTAATCTGGAAATTGCAAGCTTGTAAGTATATGTGTATACCGTTGTGATATATGAGCTTGAGGATGGATTGTTGGAGACTGCAATGAAAGGTGGCAAGCAGGGGCTGCTACGATTGTTGATGTTTTTGTTAAGTTTTTGGGTAGTATTAAATATGGATTGCAGCCTTGCAGGGGTATTATTGTTTGGATTAGGACATGGGATTGTTGAAGGCGTCAGTAGTGGTTGAACTATTGAGGCTGCTGCTGTTTGTTGATGATCTTGCTGCGTTTTCTTGTTTGTTCGTTTCGTTGATGAAAGTGTGAGCGTTGTAATCTGCTGTTGCAATTCATTGTGGGATGGGTGAAGAAAAGCGAAAGTGTGGTAGCGGCACAAATGTGAGGATGGTGGCGTTGGATAGGTTAAGAAATGGGGTTGCTGCGCCTAGGGCAATTGAATGGACATATGGGGTTCACCTTGTGAGGAGCCCAGTTATTGTTTCATGAAACGCAAACTATGTTGCATCAGTAGCTTCCATGTGATTGGTTTCAATGAGTGTGTAAGATTATGATTACATCCTGTTTTTGATGTTACAAGAGGAGGGTTTGAAGTTTTAAAGCCAAATGGGCTTTCCGATGAAGGTGTTGTAGAACGCAACAAAGCCATACGGGCTTCAGATGTTGTAGAACGAAGAAAGCTATACGGGTTGATGATGTTGAACCTTGTCTGATTGCAGGCTGGAAGAAAGCCATACGGGCGTGTTGAACCTTGTCTAAGTGCACGCAGGAAGAAAGCCATACGGGCTAATGAGTTGATCCCTGTCTCAGTGCAAGTAGGATGAGAGCCATACGGGCTGTGAAATTTGAAGTTTGCAAAGCCACGGTTTCGTGTTACCAAGGTAAGGCATCTGTAAATGCTGGGGAAGGGATTTTTGGGTTTCCTGTTGGGTTTCCCATCATCTTGTCTAAATCGACTCGTGGAGTGTTTGCGACTTTAGTATATCGGGGTAGTGATTAGATTGTGATTTAATCACCCGATAGTGGCTCGGGGTAGTGATTTGAGTTGGGACTAAATCACCCGAGGGTGTTTATCTTGGTTTCGTTTTGATGCAGATGTCATGTTGTCTAGTTCTTTCTAGAATGAGGTATGCATGTGAAGTGGTGTTCACGGGTGCTTGTTGTGGAGGGACATGAAGAATATAATTAGTTGTGGCAACCATGTGAAGCAACACATGTGTTTACTGCTGAGTGCAAACGAGTTTAAGATTAAGAGGGAGAATGTTGGGACTAATCTTAAACTCGGTAATTAGTTGTTTCGATATTTAATCCGTTTGTACTTGTAAACTTTAATTGCATCTTTCATGACAATGTGTGTTTGAACTTAATATTATAGAGCGTAATCAGATGTGCTATAGATGGGTCCTAGCCCCTAACAATTGATTGATCTTTAGGCAAGCTTCCACTACTAATATAGATCTTTAGGCAAGCTTCCACTACTACCTACTTTAACAACATCATCATCATTTACTACATTATATACATCATCTCTCTCATTTCTCTTACAAGTTTTTCTAGGAACAAAATTTTCAAACATCTTAACCATGATAACAAACACAAAAACAAAAATAAGATAATCTTACCCAAGTGAGAAGTGGTCACAAACTCTCTTCAAGATCACCTCAAATCTGCCTTTCCTAAATCAAAGATCTATGGTTCAAATGATAAAAATCTGTTTCACAACTGGTTATAACCGCGGAGCAATCATTTGCTCCGCGCTTTTTTATCGCGGATAGGTAGACGCTCCGCAGAAAAAACCGCGGACAGATAGACGCTCCAGGTAAAATATGCGCGGACAGACAAAATATTTTTTTTAATCCTGGCTGTCGGAATCTTGATCCAACGGTGCTGGAACAGATTGTTAAATAACTGGTCCCTAACAATCAATTGTCAGGGACCAGGACACTTTTAAGATAAATCTCAGACGAAAAAGAATTGAATTCAGGTGGGTTCAACGTAGGATAAATATTACCAACTTGTTATCACAACTAAAACCTCGGTTCTTATCTTCCATACGTACATATTCAAAAAAGACCAATTTTATATAATAAAAAAATATTTTTCTTAGTTTGAAGTACACTAGGGTACTGAGCCCGCGCTACGCGAGCTACTTATACTTGTATTTTTTTTAATTTTATTAAATTAATTCATTGAGAAAACAAATTGAACATATAAATTGAACATATAAATTATTAATACCAGAAATTCAGAAATAATATAAATACACACACACACACATACATATATATATTAAAAATGAAAACTAAATAACTTCGTATAAGACTATATGAGTTAAGTTTGTCTAAAATTTATATTTTTAGTTTTAGCAATATATATTTATTTATTTATTCTAAATTTATTTTCACTATCAAATAGATTATTCAATGATTTATGAGTAATTTCAATTTAGATCAACTCTTATTTTTTATTTGTACTTGGCCTTCATGAAAAATTAAAAGATATTCTAATAAAGTTATAGTATAATAAAATTTAAAATTGAGGACATAGATTGATTGAAATATAAATTATTACTTATCTTAAAATACTTATTTAATTATTAATCCTATCTTTTCTTTTTCTGTTTATTTTTTTTTATAAAAGTACAATATAACATGAACATTGTCATAATATAAGAGTTCACTAATATCATGTACTTAAAACTAAATAAAAAATTTACTTTATCAAACACCAACAAATAAAAAATGCCTTAAAACTTTTACTTCATAAAACATTATTAATTATGAAATGCAATAATAATGATAAAAAAACATAAAATGTGCATGAAACATTCAGATTACACAATGATAAAAAATTATAACATAATGGAATACTCTTACAATGCCATCACATGTTATCACTCTTCAGTGTTGGTTAACATCCCATGTTAACATCCCAGATCATCAACTACTTATCGAAAACATACACACATACTTTCTTTAAGAAAACAAAGAATGACGGACATATCCTTGCACATTTTCTTGTTTCCCTTGGTCTACATGACAAAAGCCTGTCTAAAAACCTCTGTAAATGACCTATCTTGCCAAATAATAATTTCCTACTGAAACACCAGATCCCCACCATTCAACAACCTTGTTGGTTTAATCTTGAGTTGGGTTTATTTTTGTTTGAATAAAGTAGTTGTTATCTTATCTATTTCTATTGAAGTAGTAGCTGAGTTAGCATATTTGTAGGAGATAGAATTAGTCTGGTTAGTTGAGTCTTTGTAGGACGTGTGGATATGTACATGTCCTGTTTTTTAGCTTTTCAGTTGTAGGGTTCTGCTATATCTTTTCCAGTCATTGAATAAACTAGTAATGCTTTTGGAAACCAAGTTTCTTGTCTATCAGTTTTTACACAATACAGTTAATATATTTACATATGTATTAACAATATTTGGTATCAGACCAAGGAAACTCTCAGTGAACGGCGAGAAGCATTGCGATGGACATCAACAAGGTCAAAGGAAGTGGATCGATAGGCTTAAGCTATCCTATGTTAACCAAGAATAACTACACCACTTGGGCTCTAAAGATGAGGGTATATTTGCAGGCACAAGGGGTTTGGACAACAATAGAGCAGGTGGATCCGAAGGCGATTGTTGAAGAAAAAGCGGATAAGGTAGCTTTGGCCATGCTGTACCAAGGACTACCTGAGGATATGATTCTTTCAATTGTAGAGAAAGGAACAAGCAAGGAGGCATGGACAACCATGAAGATGATGTGCCAAGAGGCAAATCGTGCAAAGAAATCCAAAGTTCAAACATTGAGAACTGAATTTGAATCTCTGGTGATGAAAGATAACGAGCAGTTAGATGATTTCTATCTATAACAGAATCCTATGTGGTTAAGAAAATTGCTTCGTGCAGTACCGACCAAGTTTTTGCAAATTTTTTTAACAATGGAACAATTTGGTGATTTGGAAAAGATAACAGTAGAAGAGGTAGTGGGTTCTTTGAAAGTCCACGAAGAAAGATTAAATGGAAGTGGTAAGAGTGAATCCAATGAGGGACAGTTGATGCTAACTGAAGAGGAATGGCAGAAACGTGAAGCTAGTGACAGTAAGCTACTTCTCACTCATGAAGAATGGCAAAAATGATCAAGCAAAAGAACCTCTAATGGATCATTTTCAAATTCTAAACCTCGAGGAGGGCGAGACAAGAGTAATCTGAGATGTTACAACTGTTCAGCATATGGCCATTTTGCTACAGACTATAGAAAGCCAAGACGTAACAGAGAGTCAAAGGATGAAGTGAACATGGCAAAACTCGAAGATGATGAGCCAGCCTTGTTTCTTGCAAAATGTGAAGATGAAGACTCAGAAGGTACACATCTGAATGAAAAACAAATTATTCCATCTAAACTGTCGATGGTGCAAAATGAGTCCAACGTATGGTATTTGGACAATGGAGCCAGTAGTCATACGACTGGTTTCAAGTTGAAGTTTATGGAACTGGATGAACAGGTATGTGGCTTGGTAAGTTTTGGAGATGGGTCTACTGTTCGAATTGAAGGAAAGGGAAATGTGGTTTTTGAATGCAAAAATGGAGAAACATGCGCCCTGGAGGATGTATATTATATTCCAACAATTAGGAATAATATCACCAGTTTGGGATAAATGACACAACAAGGCAACAGAATTGCAATAAAGGGAGAGTTATTGTGGGTATACGATGATGAAGACAAGCTTCTCATGAAGGTAAAATGATCTCCCAACAGACTTTATAAGATTGTTATTAACTCTGCAAAACAAAGGTACATGCTGTCTAAACAAGATGAGACGTCGAGATTATGGCATAAACGTATGGGCCATGTAAATTATCATGCTCTGTCCCTTATGTATAAACACAAGATGGTGAATGGAATGTCCAGAATTGTGGTGTCAAATGAGGTGTGCAAGGGTTGTCTTATTCTAAGAAAACAAGGAAGCAATTCCCAACCAAATCAAACTACAGTGCAACAAGAGCTCTAGAGTTGATACACGGAGATCTTTGTGGTCCAATACAACCAGAAACAGCCTCGGGAAAAAGGTATTTTCTTTTGCTCGTGGATGATTTTAGTAGATATTTGTGGGTGTACTTTTTGAAAGCAAAGAATGAGGCTTTGAGTGCTTTTAAAAACTTCTGTACTTTGGCGGAAAGAGGACCGGAAAGAAAAGTAAGGATTCTCAGAACTGACAAAGGAGGGGAGTTTGTTTCTAATGAATTCGAGAGGTATTGTAAAGACAATGGAATAGACAGGCACTATAGAGCACCATATACACCACATCAAAATGGTGTAGTGAAACTTCAAAATCGTACGGTGGTGGAGATGGCCAGAAGTTGTTTAAAAGAAACGAAGTTACCATCGATCATGTGGGGAGAAGCTGTGAGACATTCTATTTATCTACTCAATTGTTTGCTAACGCGAGCACTTACAGGAGTGACTCCTTATGAAGCTTGGAATGAAAAAAAACCACACATAGGACACATCAAAGTTTTTGGTTGTGTCGCGCACATGAAAATTCCTAGTCAGCAGACACAAAAATTGGATGATCATAGCAAGCAGGTGGTTAATTTGGGTAAAGAGCCTGGAACTAAATCCTATCAGTTGTATGATCTTCTCACCAAAAGAGCACATGTTAGTAGGGATGTCACCTTTGAGGAGAACGAGTCTTGGCCCTGGGATCACAGTGACAAAGAAGAACAGAATGATATGTTTATAGTGGAAGGCATGAATGTGGGTGGTGCAAGAGAGTATCAAACAGGTGGTGGTGAAGACGATTCAATTGACATGTGTAGTATTACTCCTCGAAGCATCAACACCAGTTCTACTCAAAGAGATAATAGCTCTCAAAGAAGTGGTTATTCCTCAACTGCACAAACAGAAACTGGTGACTCATCAGCATTGCAGACACCAGCTCGAAGTTCACAGTCACAAATTCAAAGTCTGAATTCAGATGACTACGATGACAGTACTGAATCGAGGAGAATCAGGAGATTGGGTGAAATATACAATGAGACTGAAGAAATATATTTAGATGAGGAGTTATACCTTATGGGTATTGAAGAGCCAACGAGTTACTCATAAGCTGTAAAGGATCGAAACTGGAAAACTGCTATGGAGAAGGAAATGCAGTCGATTGAAAAGAACAACACTTGGAAATTGACTGAGCTACCTCCTGGGAAGAAAATGATAGGTTTGAAGTGGATTTTTAAGTTGAAAAAGGATGTAGAAGGAAACATTGTTAAATACAAGGCGAGGTTAGTTGCTAAAGGGTATTTTCAAGAACATGGAGTCGACTTTGATGAAATTTTTGCTCCGATAACGAGATTGGAAACTGTGCATTTACTGTTAGCATTGGCAGCAAAGTGTGAGTGGGAAGTTCATCATCTTGATATAAAGATTGCATTTTTAAATGGTGAAATAAATGAAGATGTTTATGTGGTGCAACCTGAGGGATTCATGTAAGAAGGTAAGGAGAATCTGGTGTATAAGTTAATAAAAGCATTGTATGGTCTTCGTCAAGCTCCATGAGCTTGGTACTCAAAATTAAACTCCTACCTTGAAAGTTTGGGTTTTAAGAAATGTCCTTCAGAACATGAAATTTATACCAGGAAGGAAGGAGAAGAAAGACTGATTGTTGCAGTCTACGTAGATAATTTATTAGTAATTAGAAGCAATGTGCATTTGATCGAGAAATTCAAAAGTGAGATGAACTAGCGATTTGACATGACAAACATGGGCAAAATGAGTTACTATCTGGGAATCGAAGTACAACAAGAGAAGGGGTGCATACAGTTAAAGCAAATGGGTTATGCAAAGAAGATCATTAAGAAAGTTGGACTGAAGGGTTGCAATCCGAGTAAGTACCCCATAGACCCGAAGGAACAACTTGTTAAGGACGAGGGTGGTAAAGCAGTGAATGTTACAGAGTATAAAAGTGTGATTGGAGGACTGAGATATCTGGTACACACTAGGCTAGACATTGCTTATTTAGTTGGCATACCAAGCACGTTCATGGAGCGTTCGACTGTATTACATCAAAATGCTGTTAAGAGGATTATTCGATATGTTCAAGGCATGTTGCAGTTTGGTTTGGTGTACACTAAGGATAGTGGAAACAATGTGCTAACATGATTTGTAGATAGTGACTTAGCAGGTAGCTTGGACGACAAAAGAAGTACTGGAGGCATGTGTTTTTACTTCAATGACAGTCTCATTACATGGGTGTCGCAAAAATAATGTTGTGTTGCTCTTTCATCCTATGAGGCAGAATTTATGGCTACAGTAGCAGCCTGTCAAGCTATATGGATTCGGAATGTTCTTAATCAGATAACAGATGAAAAGGTTGGTCCAATAGTTCTGTTTATTGATAACAAATCGGCGATAGACTTGGCT
Organism: Saposhnikovia divaricata; assembly: GCA_036435485.1. NCBI lineage: Eukaryota > Viridiplantae > Streptophyta > Magnoliopsida > Apiales > Apiaceae > Saposhnikovia > Saposhnikovia divaricata. The sequence continues at coordinate 216,829,646 of CM071599.1, forward strand.
AAAAACCCAGTTTTCCATGGAAGGAGCAAGCACATTCATGTTCGTTACCATTTCATTAGGGAATATGTAGAACCGGGGGGGGGATTATTTTGAAGCATGTCAGTAACGAGTGTCAGAAGGCGGATATTCTAACTAAAGCAATGACTACACTCAAGTTTGAAAAAATGAGAAGATTGCTTGGAATTGAGAACTTTTCTGGGTAACTCTAAGATTAAGGGGGGATATGTTGGTTTAATCTTGAGTTAGGTTTTATTTTTATTTGAATAAAGTAGTCGTTATCTCCTCTATTTCTGTTGAAATAGTAGCTGAGTTAGCATATTTGTAGGAGATAGAATTAGTCTGGTTAGTTGAGTCTTTGTAGGACGTGTGGATGTGTACATGTCCTGTTTTTTAGCTTTTCAGTTGTAGGGTTCTGCTATATCTTTTCCAGTCATTGAATAAACTAGTAATGCTTTTGGAAGCCAAGTTTCTTGTCTCTCAGTTTTTACACAATACAGTTAATATATTTACATATGTGTTAACAATAAACCTATGAACCAAAATCATACTCTTGTGTGAAGGAAAACTCTTGTGGTTAATCTTGTGTTTCAGTTATTGTTCCTAGTATACATTACTAGTACATCCTAGTATTCTAGATATAGATATCTAGAATAGTCTTTCCTACAAAAAAAATTATACCGAATTATTTTAACAATATAGGCCAAGAGAGCCATATTGTATTCTTTTTGGTTGAAATCGCAGTAAAAATCGAAGAAACTTATTCATACAAAACAGCCTTCCAAACTGAAAAAAATATAATCCTGGCTAATGATGATAAACATCAAATTGGAACTCTGAACATCTCTGCATGTATGTAACTACATAACATACCATGTTAAAACAATATTGTGATGCCAAACACTGTTGTATATCATTTCCTGGTTCAAGTCAATTCCCAAATTTCTTGGTTGGTGCCCAGCATTGATCTCAGCCTCCTTTGCCACTGAAAAAGTATAGTAGTTTATCAAAACACTTAAGTTAGACAACGGCTGAAATGTCATAAAATTGTCTAGCAGTAGTAATTGATAGCGTACACATTTGCATTTACAATAGTAGAATTTTCGTGGTTTAAAAAAAGCTTGTGGTCATTTAGTCACCCAGTGCTCTTTCTAAAGGTCACACATATGTAATTTCCACTATTGAAAAAACAACGCTAAACATTAGCCAAGTCTGGAACTGTTCTACTTGAAATACAAATAAGTTATATGCATATTGTAATGCTAAGAAAGAATACCTTGGCCATTATCAGGTAGTAGCATGACCTTCTGGAGTCGGATTGAACCGTGAAACATTAATGTGTTGTAGCACATTATTTCTTTCTTCATTTCAGCGTTAAAGTGGGTAAAATTATAGCCCTTAGTCCAAGTCTTCTCTTTTTGATGTATAGATGGTATGATCAAATATTCAACATTAAGGAAGCAAAGAGCCTGACAGTAACACTTCATCAGAACTTTCCTCCAACATAAAGTAGATATACAGATGTATTGCATCATGATGAATATTACATACTGTGAATTTCTATATATTAATATGATTTTCTTTATTGGACAACATCATAGAAATTGAAGTTGGCTCCAACTGACATCAAATACTGAAACAGGACTTACAGACTCAATTGCAGACATCAGCTTTCTGCACATTCCCGTGCGCTTATGAATTGCATTTGTTGCAATAAATGGCATTTCAACAAGTTTTGTCCCATGAATCCTTAAGACAATGCACAGATGCAAATAATTAATATGCAAAAATACTTTGTATAACATACAAGTTTGTGTACATTTAAGCAAATCCTAGACTGTTACCTCAACGATGCTGCCGAGATTATTTCACCATCTTTTTCTAGGACAGCAGTGTAAAATTCTCGAAAGTTTATCCTAACATAGTTTGAACTGCATTTTATTTATTTATTTCTGTTAGAAATCAAGGTACTTTAAGAAGGTCTAGACTTTAACTCATTAATTGGATAGATACTGAAATCTTACCCGCAATTGTATACTATACTCTGAATAACATCAATTCTAGTGTGTCTGTCAGTGATGGGCTCAAAGCAATCCTTCATAAGACTCCAAGCAATCGCAAGCTTTGAGTGGCATTCAGTTCTTATATAGAAATCCTGAGTTCCAGCAACAGAGTCTCCTTTGTCCATTTTTCGGAGTAAAGTCCAAGTATTTCATCATCTAGCTTATTACTCACTCCGACCATCTTCTCCAATTTCTCATAGATCTTGTAAGTGGAAAATTACATTTTAGCTAAAATTGTATCGCATTAATAAGTTGCAGATCTATTTATCCGAGTATAAACATAATTAAGAACATAATATCCGGTTTGAAGAATGTCCTCTAACGGACTGATGATAATATGGATATAAAAACAATACATGTCGTTTAATTAAGAACAAACAAAATTAGCAGCAAACAAATAAAATTATGTCTATACCGAATTGATACATTATTTTTACTTCTAAAAATAGCAACTGAGATGCAGATACGGAGAGAGATGGTTGCCCGTTAACAATCGACTGAGATGTTTCAGTGTCGTCGTAATTCTCAATTGCTACAAACAAAAAACTATAATGAGACACAATTAAAAGTAAATAACAAATGTAACCAATATTTCAATACGACTATATCATATACATGTGTTTAATTCACAGGTTTATTGCTTTTAGCATAACTATAGTTGCAAAAGTTGTTAGTCTTAGAAAACTTGTGAATTTTGTAGTTTGAACATTGCAAATTTGAGTTTTTGCACTCTCTTGCACAATTTTCAGTTATATCTGCACAATTTCACCTTCTCTTGCAATCTGGTATGTCTACTTTGAATGGCTAAAACCATCAATAATTGTAATTGGAAAAAATGAAACGGAATAAAAGCATGGATGATTCCAATTGTGATAAAAATAGATTACAGTAACTCATTCAGAAATTGCAAGACCATATATATATTTAAAAAATATGATACCTGCAGCCTTGCTATTCTCTCTTATTTCCGCTGAGCAAGGGCAACATAAACTAGTTTGGTCACAGGATAAATGAGATATATAAATACAAAGCATCTGGATTTACAATCCTCATCTCTCATCACTTTTGCACTATAATTATATAAATGACTATCATAATTGAGTGTAAATGGAAGAAAGATTCAATGTCTCACCTCAGTTGTGAATCCATTGGAGGCTTCCATTGCGAAGTATTAAAAAACTTTAACTCTTCCAGCTTAAAGTTTAGTAACACCTCAAAATCAAAGACCACCTCCAATAACATGATCACCATTATCTGGCCATGAAGAAAAGGCCAACCAAGACCATTAACTGAATCTCGGCCTCATCTTCAGTGTTCTGCATCTATCCTTGGGTGATCTTCTAATCCTGTAGAGAGCCAAAATAAGGAATACACATATAGACACGAATAAATACATATATAACGCACCATAGATTCATATATTATACTCCAATCTCCATAGAAGAAACCGTAAATATCGGTTAGAAATTTCATCAAACATGTAGATCAGTAAAAATATGATTTCATAATTGTCAAATCAAATCAAATAATTGATCATCAGTAAAGAACATATAACTCATCTGTTACAACCCATAGCTTTAAGAACAACCCCAATACATATATAATCAATGTGCTCGTTAAACTTAAAATATACCTGGATTATACCCAATAAATAGAGATTTGAGCGTGACACTGACAGATGCAATATGTAACTCGTCTGCAAAGAATACGGATCACGAAAATAATGACAAAAAAACGGCGTTACCTGTTTGAGTCTTCTTCTTCGGACTTTCGAATTCAATTAACATATTCTTCAACGAAATTAGGTTAAGATGTGTGATGAAGATAGCGATACACAAAGCTTGGATGCCCGTATATTTTAAGAAAAATAGGTTAAGATTTGTGGTGATGATAATGAAACGTAAACAAAAAATTTGAGAGAAAAGTATAATCAAGATTAGAGATAATGATGAGAATAATTGATTAGCATAATCTGTGATTTGATGAGAAACCTGATGGATAAAAAATTTTGAAAATTTTGAACGTGTAATTTTGTTGCTAAAATTAAGGATCAGTTAGTGAAAATATTAATGTAAAGATATTGTGTATATCATTTAATTAATGGGTTGCTAAATGGATTATTCATGGGTCAAGTGCTAAACAATAGGAACATGGTATAGAATAATGAAGTTGGGTACAAAAATTTACCAATTGGGTAAAATGCAATATGGGCAATACCTTGCATTAAGAATATGTTGATTATAATATAGTTTTATTGTTAACTCACTTATTTAATTAATCCACATTTACTCGTAGGGATGGGCATCGGGGCACTTCGGGGCCGGGGAGTGTTATCCCCACCCTCATCCCCGAATTCAAACCCGATCCCCGTCCCCGGCCCGATCCCCGTCGGGGATTATTTTTTATTCCCTGTCCCCGACCCAAACGGGTAACGGGGATCCCCACGGGGAATCGAGGAATTTCATTTTAAATAAAAAATAACATATTAAACAATTTTAAACACTAACTAGTGAGTTTGAAACAAATTTTTAAACACTAAATTAAGATAAAAAAATATTACTTAAATAAACAATTATAAATAACTTGGAAATGAAGTTATTTAACAACTAGAAAGACAATCATATAAGAATAAAGTATCATTTTGTTTCCAATATAAAGTATTGGAAATTCGTATATATTAATATATATTATAATTTGGTGAAATCGAGTCGGGGATTGAGAATCGGGACGGGGGTCGGGAATCGGGCCGGGGAGACATAAAATCCCGGCCCCGGCCCGCTCCCCGATTTTTTTTGAAAATTGTCCCCGCTCCCCGACCCGTACCCGAAAAAATCCCCGATTCCCCGCCCCGTTCGGTGCGGGGATCAGATCGGGATCGGGTGGGCCGGGGTGAATGCCCATCCCTATTTACTCACCTATCTTCCAACATGGTTTCTGTAAATGAGCTCATCATGAATCATTTTAAATGTAAAATTTGATCCTTTGTTCCTCAACCAAGGTGTTTGTTAATAAACCAGTTAATTATGAGACATTTTACTCGGGTGTAATGTCAATTTGATCCTGATTAATGTAAAATGTCGAATTATTCTATTGTGTTAGTTAATATTCCACTACACAAATTTCTCTCGTAAATTCGCATTATATGGAAGTTTGTAATATTTTGCATTAGAAATTGACATTGACAAGATTATTTTTTTTACAACGAGATCATGAGGATATTTATTTGTTAATTAATATTCATGTATATCATAAGAATTTCTAAAAATACTCTCAAACGTACAAGGTTAAATTATAATTGGTAACCGCTCTCATAAAATATTGTTCTCTCGTACATATATGTGTACCTACAAATTAAAATTTATCATATGTTACGAAAAAATTTAATTAGAAATTTGCTCCGACTGACATATATATATATACAATTCTCTTTTGACGCTCCTTCAAACTTTAATTTTTTCTATCCTCATTGAGATAGCAGGTACTTCAATAATTCTCTAAACATATAAATTCTCAAGTAATTTGTTTAAGATGTCAATTCTTGCGATTGAGAAACTACGATTGATTTCTCTATTTCAAATAGTAAAAACTGTTTTTATTAGTACGTATGTTTATGATACATAGATATAAAATTGCTCATTTAATCTTTTGAGATTTATGTTTTTTTTCAAAATTGTGTAGTCCGTAATTTGAAACTTGATTATTAATAGTACATATACGAATTTCATCAATAATCTGCATTTACTATTTTGCGCAATGAAAATAGTAGAACCTAAATTGATGTTAAATCACTACAAGAATAGTGGTAAAACAAGAATTCTGTTATTGTTGTCTTGGTATACCGCTGGTAAGTTTAGTAACGGAAACAAATTCGTTGGTCATGACTTCCTAACAAGGTTTCCTCCAACAGACAGGTTTGGTGGTCATTCCGTTGGCAAATGGTCTTTCCAACGAATTTCCTTAACATGCCAAGAAATTTTCTGTTGTTAAAGCTGGGTTTTCTTGTAGTGAATGTAATTTTCTATTTTTGTAGATTTTGTTCATTAATATTAGTTTTACATCTAATATTTAGAACATCACTAATGATATGTATAGTGATTGATTAAAAAACTTTTAATTAGGAAATAGTTAAATTTTTACATAAGGGTGGCAAGGAGAACTTCAATGAATATAATTATGATGATAATCGTGTATGGTTTTGCTAAGAGCTTAGTTTGGTTCAACAAATATAGCCAACAATATATGATTGTCTATAATTCTTGCTAAAAAGAATAATGCTGGAGTGAGATTTTTTTACATAATATCTATAATATGTGTCAATTAAATATTATCACTAAGAATTTTTCTCTATTGGAAATGCTCTTATAAACTAAACACAGGTGAAAGATGATAGGTACAACACCCTCGTAAAAGTTTAACATGGATTCTCTAGCTTTGCCCGACTGATAAAGTTATTGGATAGACTTTGAAATAATTTATTTCCCTACTCATCCATCGCAGCTTATCTTAATTATGTTCCTAACATATTATGAATATGTCCTTTGAATTCGATTCGACTTGATTCTCGCTCATCTCAAATATTGAGAAAAAATATTTATGCGTCCATTTATTCAAAAAAAAAAATATATGTCCTTTGGGCTTTTGGTACAGGTTTTGGTGATGGTTATAAAGCAATGAAAATACTTACGTCATTCACCCTAATATAGATGCATTCAAGCCCAACTATTGACCTGTGTAAACAGCCCAACAACACATGGCTCAAATATTTTAAGGGCCCCCAATTTCAAAAACTCAAGAATAAGACATGACAAGTATGGTATCCAAACTGCATTCCAGGACAATACAAATCACGTCTACCCCCAACTCATGTGACAAGTCTATTTCTTCAATCAAAATTATTTAATATGAGTATGTACTCACCTAAATTAGTCACCCTAAATTACTCACCTAAATTAGGGGAGATACAAAAAATTTCTTATATAAATACATAGAAAATACTTTTTTAATCGTAAGAATTGATTAAATAATTACAATTTTATCATTAAAATATATGTAAAATCTACATTTATCATTCCTCATGTAATTAAATATATGTAAATGGTCATAATTGCAAATAGGAATAATTATATGTGCAACAAGTTGGTATATCTAGCAATTACAAATAACAAAAGATGTCCTTTCTTTAATTAAATTGTGCAATTATACCATAATTTTATACAAAACTTTTATATGTATGTTTGAGAGGAGATTCGGGAACTTCATCAAAGCAATTCATTTCGAAGAAGTAGCGGAAGTAGTGTAATTACACGTGTGGGTGCTCTAAATTCTTCGATCCTTCCTCTAATATGCGATGTAAACATCGGAACGAATTATTTTATTACTGGGAAGCATGTCTGGGCCAAAAAATATGTGCGGAAGAATAAACAACGTTCCAGACTGTCATCCTCCGCCATGACAATAAAATCCCTAAAACATATAAGTTACAGATATATCAGTGTCAATGGTTAATAATTACAAATAAGGAGACTATATTATATGCACATATCTATCGTACAACATTTACATTTTTATAAATAAACATAAAATGATAACTTACATGGAGAGTTTGGACAACCACAAATATTTTTGATGTATCATGACTAATCCTTTTTTTTTCAACCGAAATTTTGATGGATAAATAATGTTTAAAATTACAGGAAGTATGATGTTTGCAAAGAAGGCTCGAGAGTTTAACTCTGAATTTGGTGGGAGAAGATAACAGTCTCATAGGAAAAGTCAAATATACGAGTTTGAGATTGGACATAAAAAAGAATAAATGTATATGAGAGAGAGAAAGGAAGTGTGTATGTGTGTCTGTGTTTCGATATGATTTTCAATTGAGGATAACCAAAATAGTAATATATATAGGAGTAATATGTGTACGCATCTTTAGGATGATGAAAATCAACTCACGGCCAAGATTAAACTTTATATTATTGAAAGATCACTTGTTACTTTCACGCGGATCACCAGTATGAACCGCATGATATACACTTTAAACGAACGACTTAGATCTAATATAAGAGCAATCCGCGTGAAATGAATTTGATCAATTAAATCATACCACGTGTCCGACGTGGATTGCATGATATGCATTATCATTTAATCTGTTACAAGTGCAATCTGCCTAAATTATTTTTGATCAATGTGGATCTCATGATATGCATTTTAGGAAATCGATTAGATTTTATAAAATGATTTTGACCAAATTTATTTATTCACAAAATATATCTACTTAAACATTAAATCAATCCTTAACAATTAACATATCTTTGTTTTAACTAATTTATGTCAATGGTTTTATCGTGCAACTAATTTACCTATTTAATATTATATTTGTTTTAGATTTATATTTTTAATAATCTTAAGATATCAATTATATTTAATAAACCATATTTAAGTCATTTTAGGTAATTTCTTACTTAAGCAAGGAATTTTATTTTACCTCAATTATATTATATCTAAAATTTTATGTATAATATTTTTTATCTAATTATTTAGATAGAAACAATTCTTTTAATTAATATATATTATTATCTAGAATTTTTATTTATAATATTTATGCTTTAATTGTTTGATCCGGCTGAAGGACAAAATAACACCTTCATTTTGTTATTTTTATCAAAATGTTATCTAAGCTTTAATAACTTACAAATTGTTGATTTTATTCTTAAATTCAGTTACATGAATAATATATATTTATATTTTACTTTATTCCATGAAATATAATAAGGTCAATTAATTATCTCAAATAACAATAATTTGATTGCGTACTACATTATTATTTTCACAATCTAGAGTATCTATGATTTATTATCTTCATTTATTTTTAATATGTATCATGTTTTAAAATAAAATTTATATTATGAAATAAGAAATAAATTAAATTTGAATGCACAATAAAGTTCTTTAATTTAATTTTGAAAAAATAATTAGGATTTATGAATACACATCCCTATACATGCCTTTTTAATATTTTCTTTCTTAGCACCGAAAATTTGCATCTAATAAATGCGCAACACTAATTTAGGTCTTTGATTGTTTTTGAACTTTCTTAGTGTAATGTTTTTTTTTAAAGTCAAGCTCATATATTAAACCAAATATAAAACATCAGAGAGTACAAATGGAGAAATTTTCGTGGCACAATGATTTTTCTAGACCTACTTTACACCAAAAGGAAATATCTTAGCATAAGCAACATCATTCCCATCTCTTCTCACATGAGACCATATAACCGATGCAAAATTACTACTTGTTGCTAAAACATCCTCCAACATATAATTAATATTAGAAGAGTAAATAGCAACCTTTGAGGGACAAGATACAATACTTGCGAGTCAGACTTCCGGATGATGTTTTCCAGTCCATACCGATGCCCAAGATGTATAGCCATCAACATTGCTTTGCATTCCGCGATCTCTACTGACCACCAAGCTTGTACCCTTCTTGTTGCTACGAAGAGGACACCGCCTTCTTGTTCCTAGATAGTTGTTTGTAAATACGTTTGTATACTCATTAAATTCAGTAGCCATCCTCATAACACGAACAAATAATATCGCATTAGGAGTGAATTTATATTAAAAAATCTTTAAGTTTGGCTCTGCCCATATTGACCAATCCAGGAAGGCTGCTAATTGCTTCTTTTTCACGTCCACCTTCTTCCAGCTTACTACCAGGTCACTCAAAGAATATGGACATGCATTATCTATCAAATTTGCTCACCCGATCTCCTCCCATAGCACTTTAACTCTTTTACACATAAAAATTGCATGGACATCAGTTTCTTTCCCTTCTATACACAACATGGACAACCTGCATCCTCTAGCATGTGACGAGAGTTAAGTAGTGATAAGTGTATTTTATATCCACTTGGAACGCTTCATTTCGGCTTAAATTGGTGTCTGACCTCAAGTATATCGTGTTTTTAATTCGTTTTAGTGAGATTGTGCAGGGTTGCTAACTTAAGGTTGGAAGATATAAATTGCATATTTTATGGTGGATTTGAGTTCAAGAAGTGAAGAATCACAACTTGCAAAAGAAACGAAGGAAAAAGGAGTTAAAACGAAGAAAAACAGCAAAAATCAGCTTCCGGCAGAAGCCACGGGCGCTGCGGCGCGGCTATAGGCGCTACGGCATATTCTGGCAGCAGCATGGGCGCGCTGCGGCGCGGCTAGGTGCACTGCGGCGCGGGTCTTATTCTGCCAGAATTGCTGATGCACTGTTTTGGCCATATCTTGAGTTCTACAAGTCCGTTTTGGACGATCTTACAGTCCACGCGAAGATAACGGAATTCTCTTTCATTCTAAAGTGGTCCAGATATCCAAATACAACTGGAACAGAGCAGAAACACTAAATAAAAGTTAGTCACGAATTTTCCTTCAAAACAGAATCAGTTTAGGAAACGTATTTTGTGCCGAACTGCAGAAATTCTATTTTAATTCTGTTTTTGTAGTTTCTTGCTGGAAAAGAATTCTATGGCCTATATAAACACTTCCTATCATTATAATTCGAACCACTACTTATAAAAACTTAGAGAGAGCTAGAGATAGAGAATCATACTTGGAGACGGATTCCCTAAAGATCATGACAGCATTCGGAGATCTAGATCTACTTTTGTATTCTTCTAAATTAGGCGATACTCTGGATTTCAGATTTTTTTTCTTAAACTCTTACTCTAGTTTATTTGTAATCGTTAATACTTTGTTTACTACTCCCTCCATCCAATTTTGTTTGACCCACTTCTTTTTGCACGCATTTCAATGTATTTGGATGGGGTACTTGGAAACAATATTTTTAATATTTTTTTATTTTATATTAAAATATAGAATCTATATTTTTATACAAAACAAAAAATATTAAAAAATATTATTCACAAGTACTCGGTCCGAGCACATTGAAATGCGTGAAATATTTAGAGAGTCGTACTTTATGGGACGGAGGTAGTATCATGTTTTCATCAGATCCCATGGTGACGAACGGTTCGATTATGAATTAATCGTTGTCATGGGATTCTAACGGATTTATTTATGGAGCTTAAGTATTTTGATGCTTTAAAGATCTGTGTGTAATGTTTATTGATATCCTCGTATGGTTATGCTTAATTTTTAGATGCGCAGCTAACATCTAATCTGTTAATCTCTTGTGAATTGATAGTGGATCTTGATATTTAGAACTTTCCATGCTAGCATAGGTTCATGATTGTTATCAACATGATTCGTGGTGTAATTTGAACTACTTTATACTGCCCTGTGTGATCTTTATGGATAACTTGTTCTTCAACCGTTATGTTTTCAAATCTTATAAAGATATAGGGTCTAAGCAAAATTGGTGTCTATTCATCTTCTATCTCTTTTGTGGATGTATAGGTAGTTTAGTATACGTATACTGAGAGGTAGTGTGTACTTGTTTCGTGTTGTCCGATCAGATATCGTATCCATTGCATATAGTGATTAAAGGTGTCAGATCTAAGCGAAATATTTAATGAAGTTAGGATCCCATGTTTTCTCTTGCATAAGTAATTCGATTTCAATTCTCGTTAGTTAATTAATTCTTAGTTTGTTAAATTGATTTTTAGTTAATTTTAGTTAATCAAAACACAACTTGTTAATTGTCTTAGCAGTGAATAAAAACCATACATTGTTGCATAGGTGCATTAACTGAATTGAAACCTAAACCAGATCTCTGTGGGAACGAACTTGACTTATTCATATATTACTTGTGACCAAGTACGCTTGCGTGATTTAGTGCAAACAAGTTTTTGGCGCCGCTGCCGGGGATCATCAGTGTTTTATTTTTAGTTTATGTGCTTGTCATCAGTGGTCATTAGAGTTCACTGACTCAGATTGTTTACTTACATATCTTGTTTGTTCGGTGTTTTTCAGGTACTTGAGCGTGTATGCGAACACGTTCTCAAACTCGTAAATTGGAAGACGTAGATCTAGTTACAGATAAAAGCGAAGAGGAACTTGAACCTACAGTAGAGATGGGTGATCGAGCAGTAGCAGAAACTAAGGCTTTGAAGGACTATTCTCAGCCGAAGATCAATGACATCCAATCTAGAATTGTCTGGCCAGCTATTGCAGCTAACACATTTGAAATCAAGCCTAGCACGATTCAGATGGTGCAGAATTTAGTTTAGTTTGGGGGTGCTCCAACGGAAGATCCTAATATGCACATCCGGGATTTCATCGAGATCTGCGACACCTTCAAGTTCAACGGTGTGTCGGAAGATGCTGTAATATTGAGACTTTTCCCATTCTCTTTGAGGGATAAAGCTAAGGACTGGTTACACTCTCTACCAGCCGGTTCTATTATGACATGGGAGGATCTTGCTCAAAAATTTCTCATTAAATTCTTCCCCGTGGCTAAGACAGCAGCAATAAGGAACGCTCTTACTCAATTTGCACAGCAATCTGGTGAAGCTTGGGAACGCTACAAGGAGATGCTTAGGAAGTGTCCTCGTCATGGTATGCCAGACTGGATGGTGATCAATGGTTTCCATAATGGGTTGGGTACACAATCTAGACCATTGATAGTCGCAGCATCCGGTGGAGCTTTATGGGGAAAGAGCTACGAGGAAGCTTATGAGCTAATTGAGACGATGGTTGCTAATGAATATCAGAATCCAACTCAGGGGCTATCTCAAGGCAAGGTAGCAGGTATTCTTGAAGTGGACACAGCTATTGCAGCTCAGTTGTAGGCTCTAACTATGAAGGTGGATTCTCTGACTAATTATGGAGTTCAGTAGGTGGCTAGTGTATGTGAGCTTTGTGCTGGTGCACATGATACGAATCAGTGTGCTATCTCTTCTGAATCAGCACAGTTTGTGAGTAATTTTCAGAGACCTTCTACACCAGCTCCCGCCACCTATCTACCGAACAACAGGAACCATCCTAATTTCAGCTGGAGCAATAATCAAGGTACTCAACAACCACAGCAGCCTTATCAGCAGTTTAAGGGTCAGCAGTATGGAGCTAAGCCGTTCAATCAAGGCTACCAGCAGCAGTATGCTCCAATGCAACAATTTCAACCCCCGGGAATTCAGCAATAGCCTCATGCTAATGCGGGACAATCTTCTAATGAAAAATCTGAATTGGAAGAATTGAGGTTGATGTGCAAAAGCCAAGCGGTTTCGATTAAGACCTTGGAAAATCAGATTGGGCAGATTGCTAATGCGTTATTGAATAGGCCGTAAAGAACTCTTCCTAGTTATACGGAGACTAATCCAGGCAAGAGAGACGTTAAAGAGCAGGTGAAGGCAGTTACTTTGAGATGAAGAAGTTCAGAATCAGCAGGTTAAAAATCTGCAGCACCAGAAATTGAAAAATCTGACTTGGTGGCTGATCAGTTGAACGGTGAAGTGGAAAAGAGTAAGAAGTCTGCTGAAAAGTCTAGTCTGGAGCAGACTAGAAAGAGCAATCAGATCTATCCGCCTCCTCCGTATCCTCGACGCTTGTAGAAAAGTTAAGAAAAGCAATTTCAGAAATTGTCCATTAATATTCCTTTTGCGGAAGCTCTTGAACAAATGCCGAACTATGCCAAGTTCATGAAGGGTATTCTCTCAAAGAAGTTGAAGCTCAAGGAATTAGAGACCGTGGCTTTGATGGAAGAGTGCAGTGTCGTTCTGCAGCAAAGGTTGCCTCCTAAACTTAAAGATCCGGGAAGTTTCACTATCCCGTGCACCATTGGCAACTTATCTTTTGACAAGTGTTTATGTGACTTGGGAGCTAGTATCAATCTGATTTCATTGTCTGTATTCATGCAACTTGGTCTGCCTGATCCAAAACCTACAAACAACTCCTTACAGTTGGATGATCGGTCGACCACATATCCGAGAGGTATAGTGGAAGATGTTTTGGTTAAAGTGGATAATCTCATCTTCCCTGCTGATTTTGTTATCCTAGACTTCGAGGAAGATAAGAAGATTCCCATCATCTTGGGAAGACCATTCTTGGCCACGGGTCGGACTTTGATCGATGTGCAGAAAGGGGAGCTCACAATGAGAGTGCAAGATCAAAATGTCACCTTTAATGTGTTTAAGGCTATGCAATTTCTGGTAGAGGATGAAGAGTGTTTTAGCGTGGAAATGGTTGATACAGGACAGAACAAGGAGTTTGATCAGCTGTTGAAGTCGGACTCCTTAGACGTTGCTGTACAAGGAAAGTCTGATACTGAAGATGAGGAATTAGGTATGGCTGATCTTTGGGATTCTCAGGTGCTGATTGATGAGGTTGTTTCATGGTCAAATCTTGAGGATAGTGCAATTGAGTCTCTTCTTGAGAAAGATGTTTTGTTAAAGTATGAGGGTAATAAAGATCTTCATGAGTTGTATAGGAATTTTACTTCTGATGAGATGTTAGAGGAATTGAATGGTATTTGTTCTAAGCATGACATTCAACTTGAGGATAGTTCTTTTGATCCTAAGTCTGTTGTTAAGACTTCTGTTGGTGAACCACCCACTTCTGTTCCTAATCCGTCTATTTCCACTCTTGATCAGTCTTTGGTAGTTAATAATGAAAATCATCATGTTGAAGAAGCTTCCAAACTCGAGCTTAACCACCAGATCACCTGAGGTATGCATATTTGGGTCAATCATCTACTTTGCTTATTATTATTGTTGCTAACTTGTCAGGTAGTGAAGAGAACAATGTTACTGACACTTTTGAGGAGCAAAGAAGGCTGAAACTTGTCATCAAGGATTTAGCCCCAGAAAAGATAATTAAATGGCCATATAGAGATACGGTGTAGAAATTTTCAAGAGAAAAAGCCATTGCCATGTCTAGCTAAAGACTTTAAACAAAGGCGCTTCATGGGAGGCAACCCATGGATTTCCTGCTTTAAATTAAAGAGCATTTTCCCCTGAGGTATGCATATATGGGTCAATCATCTACTTTGCTTATTACTATTGTTGCTAACTTGTCAGGTAGTGAAGAGAACAATGTTACTGACACTTTTGAGGAGCAAAGAAGGCTGAAACTTGTCATCAAGGATTTAGCCCCAGAAAAGATAATTAAATGGCCATATAGAGATACGGTGTAGAAATTTTCAAGAGAAAAAGCCATTGCCATGTCTAGCTAAAGACTTTAAACAAAGGCGCTTCATGGGAGGCAACCCATGGATTTGGGTCAATCATATGGCCGAGGTTCTGGATTACTATTTTCGTGCGGAGGGTGTAGACGTCACTTGGCCTGTTTTTGGATCTCATGCTGTCTATCCACCACCAGATTCACCACCCGAGGAGGTTATCCTGCCGATGTTTAGGTATGTTTCCTGTTATCCCTTGTATTACCTTCAATTCAATGGGGACATTGAATATCTTAAGTCTGGGGGTGATTTAGGGATGAGTAGTGTCAGTTGAGTCTTTGTTCATGTAGGGCTCATATATTTTGTATGTTTAGTGGTAATTCATTCATATTTGTTCGTATTATTGCATGTTTGTTTCATGTAGGACATTTTGTTATTTTGTTTTTGTATACCATGTGAGTCCATTTAGTTGCATTTCATGGCATATTTCATGATCTCTTAGGATGAGCTAATTCTGATTGGTAGGTAGATGTCAATTTGAGTGTGGTATTGATGAATAGAGGGTTGATTTATAGTTCTTATGAAATTGACTTGCATGTTACAGAAACAAATTCTTTTCACAGTCTCATCGTTTGCTTTTGGGCTAGATTGAGTCATGCTTGTTTGGTTGTTTTAGATTTAATCACTTGTTTATATTTAGAATTTTTGTTATTCCCTTGATGGCGTAGGAGCACTAAAATATAAGTTTGGGGGAAACTAGGGATTTCATGCTAGTTGTTAATAAAAGTTAGGTGTCAAAAGGCTAGTAGCTGCTCATATATTATGAGTAGTCTAGGGTTGGATGAGATGGAGCGAAACGCATTCATTCCAAGTTAGTTGCGTGTGGAAAAAAAAATCAGAAAAAAAATTTAAAAAAATTGTTTTTATTAGTACGTATGTTTATGATACATAGATATAAAATTTCTCATTTAATCTTTTGAAATTTATGTTTTTTTCAAAATTGTGTAGTCCGTAATTTGAAACTTGATTATTAATAGTACATATATGAATTTCATCAATAATCTGCATTTACTATTTTGCGCAATGAAAATAGTAGAACCTAAATTGATGTTAAATCACTACAAGAATAGTGGTAAAACAAGAATTTTATTATTATTGTCCTGGTATACCGTTGGTAAATTTAGTAATGGAAACAAATTCGTTGGTCATGACTTCCTAACAAGGTTTCCTCCAACAGACAGGTTTGGTCGTCATTCCGTTGGCAAATGGTCTTTCCAACGAATTTCCTTAACATGCCACGAAATTTTCTGTTGTTAAAGCTGGGTTTTCTTGTAGTGAATGTAATTTTCTATTTTTGTAGATTTCGTTCATTAATATTAGTTTAACATCTAATATTTAGAACATCACTAATGATATGTATAGTGATTGATTAAAAAACTTTTAATTAGGAAATAGTTAAATTTTTACATAAGGGTGGCAGGGAGAACTTCAACGAATATAATTATGATGATAATCGTGTATGGTTTTTCTAAGAGCTTAGTTTGGTTCAACAAATATAGCCAACAATATATGATTGTCTATAATTCTTGCTAAAAAGAATAATGCTGGAGTTAGATTTTTTTACATAATATCTGTAATATGTGTCAATTGAAATATTATTACTAAGAATTTTTCTCTATTGGAAATGCTCTTATAAGCTAAACATAGGTGAAAGATGAGAGGTACAACACCCTCGTAAAAGTTTAACATCGTGAAAGTTTAACATGGATTCTCTAGCTTTGCCCCACTGATAAAGTTATTGGATAGACTTTGAAATAATTTATTTCCCTACTCATCCATCGCAACTTATCTTAATTATGTTCCTAACATATTATGAATATGTCCTTTGAATTCGATTCGACTTGATTCTCGCTCATCTCAATTATTGAGAAAAAATATTTATGCGTCCATTTATTCAAAAAAAAAAAATATGTCCTTTGGGCTTTTGGTACGGGTTTTGGTGATGGTTATAAAGCAATGAAAATAGTTATGTCATTCACCCTAATATAGATGCATTCAAGCCCAACTATTGACCTGTGTAAATAGCCCAACAACACATTGCTCAAATATTTTAAGGGCCCCCAATTTCAAAAACTCAAGAATAAGATCTTTGTATATGTAAATAGAGAGCCCGTGACATGACAAGTATGGTATCCAAACTTCATTCCAGGACATTACAAATCACGTCTACCCCCAACTCATGTGACAAGTCTATTTCTTCAATCAAAATTATTTAATATGAGTATGTACTCACCTAAATTAGTCACCCTAAATTACTCACCTAAATTAGGGGAGATACAAAAAATTTCTTATATAAATACATAGAAAATGCTTTTTTAATCGTAAGAATTGATTAAATAATTACAATTTTATCATTAAAATATATGTAAAATCTACATTTATCATTCCTCATGTAATTAAATATATGTAAATGGTCATCATTGCAAATAGGAATAATTATATGTGCAAGAAGTTGGTATATCTAGCAATTACAAATAACAAAAGATGTCCTTTCTTTATTTAAATTGTGCAATTATACCCTAATTTTATACAAAACTTTTATATGTATGTTTGAGAGGAGATTCGGGAACTTCATCAAAGCAATTCATTTCGAAGAAGTAGCGGAAGTAGTGTAATTACACGTGTGGTTGCTCTGAATTCTTCGATCCTTCCTCTAATATGCGATGTAAACATCGGAACGAAGTATTTTATTACTGGGAAGCATGTCTGGGCCAAAAAATATGTGCGGAAGAATAAACAACGTTCCAGACTGTCATCCTCCGCCATGACAATAAAATCCCTAAAACATATAAGTTACAGATATATCAGTGTCAATGGTTAATAATTACAAATAAGGAGACTATATTATATGCACATATCTATCGTACAACATTTACATTTTTATAAATAAACATAAAATGATAACTTACATGGAGAGTTTGGACAACCACAAATATTTTTGATGTATCATGACTAATCCTTTTTTTTTCAACAGAAATTTTGATGGATAAATAATGTTTAAAATTACAGGAAGTATAATGTTTACAAAGAAGGCTCGAAAGTTTAACTGTGAATTTGGTGGGAGGAGATAACAGTCTCATAGGAAAAGTCAAATATACGAGTTTGAGATTGGACATAAAAAAGAATAAATGTATATGAGAGAGAGAAAGGAAGTGTGTATGTGTGTCTGCGTTTCGATATGATTTTCAATTGAGGATAACCAAAATAGTAATATATATAGGAGTAATATGTGTACGCATCTTTAAGATGATGAAAATCAACTAACGGCCAAGATTAAACTTTATATTATTGAAAGATCACTTGTTACTTTCACGCGGATCACCAGTATGAACCGCATGATATACACTTTAAACGAACGACTTAGATCTAATATAAGAGCAATCCGCGTGAAATGAATTTGATCAATTAAATCATACCACGTGTCCAACGTGGATTGCATGATATGCATTATCATTAAATCTGTTACAAGTGCAATCTGCCCAAATTATTTTTGATCAATGTGGATCTCATGATATGCATTTTAAGAAATCGATTAGATTTTATAAAATGATTTTGACCAAATTTATTTATTCACAAAATATATCTACTTAAACACTAAATCAATCCTTAACAATTAACATATCTTTGTTTTAACTAATTTATGTCAATGGTTTTATCGTGCAACTAATTTACCTATTTAATATTATATTTGTTTTAGATTTATATTTTTAATAATCTTAAGATATCAATTATATTTAATAAACCATATTTAAGTCATTTTAGGTAATTTTTTTACTTAAGCAAGGAATTTTATTTTACCTCAATTATATTATATCTAAAATTTTATGTATAATATTTTTATCTAATTATTTAGATATAAACAATTCTTTTAATTAATATATATTATTATCTAGATTTTTTATTTATAATATTTATGCTTTAATTGTTTGATCCGGCTCAAGGACAAAATAACACCTTCATTTTGTTATTTTTATCAAAATGTTATCTAAGCTTTAATAACTTACAAATTGTTGATTTTATTCTTAAATTCAGTTACATGAATAATATATATTTATATTTTACTTTATTCCATGAAATATAATAAGGTCAATTAATTAGCTCAAATAACAATAATTTGATTGCGTACTACATTTTTATTTTCACAATCTAGAGTATCTATGATTTATTATCTTCATTTATTTTTAATATGTATCATGTTTTAAAATAAAATTTATATTATGAAATAAGAAATAAATTAAATTTGAATGCACAATAAAGTTCTTTAATTTAATTTTGAAAAAATAATTAGGATTTATGAATACACATCCCTATACATGCCTTTTTAATATTTTCTTTCTTAGCACCGAAAATTTGCATATAATAAAGGCGCAACACTAATTTAGGTCTTTGATTGTTTTTGAACTTTCTTAGTGTAATGTTGTTTTTGAAAGTCAAGCTCATATATTAAACCAAATATAAAATATCAGAGAGTACAAATGGAGAAATTTTCGTGGTACAATGATTTTTCTAGACCTACTTTACACCAAATGGAAATATCTTAGCATAAGCAACATCATTCCCATCTCTTCTCACATGAGACCATATAACCGATGCAAAATTACTACTTGTTGCTAAAACATCCTCCAACATATAATTAATATTAGAAGAGTAAATAGCAACCTTTGAGGGACAAGATACAATACTTGCGAGTCAGACTTCCGGATGATGTTTTCCAGTCCATACCGATGCCCAAGATGTATAGCCATCAACATTGCTTTGCATTCCGTGATCTCTACTGACCACCAAGCTTGTACCCTTCTTCTTGCTGCGGAGAGGACACCGCCTTCTTGTTCCTAGATAGTTGTTTGTAAATACGTTTGTATACTCATTAAATTCAGTAGCCATCCTCATAACACGAACAAATAATATCGCATTAGGAGTGAATTTATATTAAAAAATCTTTAAGTTTGGCTCTGCCCATATTGACCAATCCAGGAAGGCTGCTAATTGCTTCTTTTTCACGTCCACCTTCTTCCAGCTTACTACCAGGTCACTCAAAGAATATGGACCTGCATTATCTATCAAATTTGCGCACCCGATCTCCTCCCATAGCACTTTAACTATTTTACACATAAAAATTGCATGGACATCAGTTTCATTCCCTTCTATACACAACATGGACAAGATGCATCCTCTAGCATGTGACGAGACTTAAGTAGTGATAATTGTATTTTATATCCACTTGGAACGCTTCATTTCGGCTTAAATTGGTGTCTTGACCTCAAGTATGTCGTGTTTTTGATTCGTTTTAGTGAGATTGTGCAGGGTTTCTAACTTAAGGTTGGAAGATATAAATTGCATATTTTATGGTGGATTTGAGTTCAAGAAGTGAAGAATGGCAACTTGCAAAAGAAACGAAGGAAAAAGGAGTTAAAACGAAGAAAAACAGCAAAAATCAGCTTCCGGCAGAAGCCACGGGCGCTGCAGCGCGGCTACAGGCACTACGGCACAGTCTGGCAGCAGCATGGGCGTGCTGCGGCGTGGCTAGGTGCGCTGCGGCGCGGGTCCTATTCTACCAGAATTGCTGATGCAATGTTTTGGCCATATCTTGAGTTCTACAAGTCCGTTTTGGACGATCTTACAGTCCACGCGAAGATAACGGAATTCTCTTTCATTCTAAAGTAGTCCATATGTCCAAATACAACTGGAACGGACCCGAAATACTAAAGAAAAGTCAGTTACGAATTTTCCTTCAAAACAGAATCAGTTTAGGAAACGTATTTTGTGCCGAACTGTAGAAATTCTATTTTAATTCTGTTTTGGTAGTTTCTTGCTGGAAAAGAATTCTAGGGCCTATATAAACACTTCCTATCATTATAATTCGAACCACTACTTAGAAAAACTCAGAGAGAGCCAGAGATAGAGAATCATACTTGGAGACGGATTCCCTAAAGATCATGACAGCATTCGGAGATCTAGATCTACTTTTATATTCTTCTAAATTAGGTGATACTCTGGATTTCGGATTTGTTTTCTTAAACTCTTACTCTAGTTTATTTTTAATCGTTAATACTTTGTTTACTATCATGTTTTCATCAGATCCCATGGTGACGAACGGTTCGATTATGAACTAATCGTTGTCATGGGATTCTAACAGATTTAAGTATGGAGCTTTAGTATTTTGATGCTTTAAAGATCTATGTGTAATGTTTATTGATATCCTCGTATGTTTATGCTTAATTGTTAGATGCGTAGCTAACATCTAATCTGTTAATCTTTTGTGAAGCGAGAGTGGATCTTGAGATTTAGAACTTGCCATGCTAGCATAGGTTCATGATTGATATCAACATGATTCGTGGTGTAATTTGAACTACTTTATACTGCCCTGTGTGATCTTTATGATAACTTGTTCTTCAACCGTTATGTTTTCAAATCTTATAGAGATATAGGGTCTAAGCATAATTGGTGTCTATTCATCTTCTATCTCTTTTGTGGATGGATGGGTAGTTTTGGTATATGTATACTGAGAGGTAGCGTGTACTTGTTTCGTGTTGTCCGATCAGAAATCATAACCATTGCATATAGTGATTAATGGCATCGGATCTAAGCGAAGTATTTAATGAAGTTAGGATCCCATGTTTTCTCTTGCATAAGTAATTCGATTTCAATTCTCGTTAGTTAATTAATTCTTAGTTTATTAAATTGATTTTTAGTTAATTTTAGTTAATCAAAACACAACTTGTTAATTGTCTTAGCAGTGAATAAAAACCATACATTGTTGCATAGGTGCATTAACTGAATTGAAACATAAACCAGATCTCTATGGGAACGAACTTGACTTATTCATATATTACTTGTGACCAAGTACGCTTGCGTGATTTAGTGCAAACAAGTTTCTGGCGCCGCTGCTGGGGATCATCAGTGTTTTATTTTTAGTTTATGTGCTTGTCATCAGTGGTCATTAGAGTTCACTGACTCGGATTGTTTGCTTACATATCTTGTTTGTTAGGTGTTTTTCAGGTACTTGAGCGTGTATGCGCGAACACGTTCTCAAACTCGTAAACTGGAAGACGTAGATCTAGTTACAGATAAAAGCGAAGAGGAACTTGAAACTATAGTAGAGATGGGTGATCGAGCAGCAGCATAAACTAAGGCTTTGAAGGACTATTCTCAGCCGAAGATCAATGACATCCAATCTAGCATTGTCAGGCCAGTTATTGTAGCTAACACTTTTGAAATCAAGCCTAGCATGATTCAGATAGTGCAGAATTCGGTTCAGTTTGGGGGTGCTCCAACGGAAGATCCTAATATGCACATCCGGTATTTCATCGAGATCTGCGACACCTTCAAGTTCAACGGTGTGTCGGAAGATGCTGTAAAATTGAGACTTTTCTCATTCTCTTTGAGGGATAAAGCTAAGGACTGGTTACACTCTCTACCAGCCGGTTCTATTACGACATGGGAGGATCTTGCTCAGAAATTTCTCATTAAATTCTTCCCCACGGCTAAGACAGCAGCAATAAGGAACGCTCTTACTCAATTTGCACAGCAATCTGGTGAATCTTTATGTGAAGCTTGGGAACGCTACAAGGAAATGCTTAGGAAGTGTCCTCATCATGGTATGCCAGACTGGATGGTGATCAATGGTTTCTATAATGGGTTGGGTGCACAATCTAGACCATTGATAGATGCAGCATCCGGTGGAGCTTTATGGGCAAAGAGCTACGAGGAAGCTTATGAGCTATTGAGATGATGGCTGCTAATGAATATTAGAATCCAACTCAGAGGCTATCTCAAGGCAAGGTAGCAGGTATTCTGGAAGTGGACGCAGCCACAGCTATTGCAGCTCAGTTGAAGGCTCTAACTATGAAGGTTGATTCTTTGACTAATTATGGAGTTCAACAGTATGGCTAGTGTGTGCGAGCTTTGTGCGGGTGCACATGATACGAATCAGTGTGCTATCCCTTCTGAATCAGCACAGTTTGTGAGTAATTTTCAGAGACCTTCTGCACCAGCTCCAGCCACCTATCTACCGAACAACATGAACCATCCTAATTTTAGATGGAGCAATAATCAAGGTACTCAACAACCACAGCAGTCTTATCAGCAGTTTCAAGGTCAGCAGTATGGAGCTAAGCCATTCAATCAAGGCTACCAGCAGCAGTATGCTCCAATGCAACAATTTCAACCCTCGGGAATTCAGCAGCAGCCTCATGCTAATGCGGGGCAATCTTCTAATGAAAAATCTGAATTGGAAGAATTGAGGTTGATGTGCAAAAGCCAAGCGGTTTCGATTAAGACCTTGGAAAATCAGATTGGGCAGATTGCTAATGCGTTATTGAATAGGCCGTAAAGAACTCTTCCTAGTTATACGGAGGCTAATCCAGGCAAGAGAGAAGTTAAGGAGCAGGTGAAGGCAGTTACTTTGAGATCCGGAAAGGTTACAACCAATCAGAAATCAGCAGCTAAGGAAGATGAAGAAGTTCAGAATCAGTAGGTTGAAAAATCTGCAGCACCAGAAATTGAAAAATCTAACTTGGTGGCTGATCAGTTGAACGGTGAAGTGGAAAAAAGTAAGAAGTCTGCTAAAAAGTCTATTCCGGAGCAGTCTACAAAGAGCAATCAGATCTATCCGCCTTCTCCGTATCCTCGACGCTTGCAGAAAAGTCAAGAAAAGCAATTTCAGAAATTTTTTGACGTCTTCAAGAAATTGTCCATTAATATTCCTTTTGCGGAAGCTCTTGAACAGATGCCGAGCTATGCCAAGTTCATGAAGGGTATTCTCTTAAGGAAGTTGAAGCTCGAGGAATTAGAGACCGTGGCTTTGATGGAAGAGTGCAGTGTCGTTCTACAGCAAAGGTTGCCTCCTAAACTTAAAGATCCGGGAAGTTTCACTATCCCGTGCACCATTGGCAACTTATCTTTTGACAAGTGTTTATGTGACTTGGGAGCTAGTATCAATCTGATTTCATTGTCTGTATTCATGCAACTTGGTCTGCCTGATCCAAAACCTACAAACATCTCCTTACAGTTGGCTGATCGGTCGATCACATATCCGAGAGGTATAGTGGAGGATGTTTTGGTTAAAGTAGATAATCTCATCTTCCCTGCTGATTTTGTTATCCTAGACTTCGAGGAAGATAAGAAGATTCCCATCATCTTGGGAAGACCATTCTTGGCTACGGGTAGGACTTTGATCGATGTGCAGAAAGGGGAGCTCACAATGAGAGTGCAAGATCAAAATGTCACCTTTAATGTGTTTAAGGCTATGCAATTTCTGGCAGAGGATGAAGAGTGTTTTAGCGTGGAAATGGTTGATACTGGACTGAACAAGGAGTTTGATCAGCTGTTGAAGTCGGACTCCTTAGACGTTGCTGTACAAGGAAAGTCTGATACTGAAGATGAGGAATTAGGCGTGGCTGATCTTTGGGATTCTCAGGTGCTGATTGATGAGGTTGTTTCATGGTCAAATCTTGAGGATAGTGCAATTGAGTCTTTTCTTGAGAAAGATGTTTTGTTAAAGTATGAGGGTAATAAAGATCTTCATGAGTTGTATAGGAATTTTACTTCTGATGAGATGTTAGAGGAATTAAATGGTATTTGTTCTAAGCATGACATTCAACTTGAGGATAGTTCTTTTGATCCTAAGTCTGTTGTTAAGACTTCTGTTGGTGAACCACCCACTTCTGTTCCTAATCCGTCTATTTCCACTCTTGATCAGTCTTTGGTAGTTAATAATGAAAATCATCATGTTGAAGAAGCTTCCAAACTCGAGCTTAAACCACCAGATCACCTGAGGTATGCATATTTGGTTCAATCATCTACTTTGCTTATTATTATTGTTGCTAACTTGTCAGGTAGTAAAGAGAACAATGTTACTGAAATCAACAATTATTATTTGTGATTAAATTGACAAATTTATAATACTGAAATCAAATTTCACTTTTTTCGGGTTAAATTCTTAGTCAACAAATAAATTTCAAAGTTTTTTAAAGGTATTTGATAATATTCTTTTCTAGGTGAGGGTATACATTCCTAACCTAGTCACATTTTTGTGAGATTTTTTATTGAGTTCTCCCACCTTTCTCCAAAAAAAATTTGATATTTTTACGTTGACAAAAAACAATTTGCATTTCTCAATTTTGAAAAATAGAGTGCCACACTGCCACAGTTACTAACGAATTGCATGTCAACAGATTGCATTCAATTCGGGGTATAATTAAGTTGAGTCGAGAAGAATATTGTTAATTTCGAATTTGAGTTCGATTACAAAGTTCGATCTCGAGTTCAGGTTCGAGTTCGATCGAATCTTTCATTTCAAATTCGCAGTTTGGTTTGTAGAAAGTTCAATATGTTCGCGTTCGGCTTGAAAACTCGAATCAATTTCATCAAATATTAGCAAAAAATCGAATATGATCGGTTCAACTTGAGTTCGGCTCAAGTTTGACTCGAATAAATATATAAATCATATATAAATATTAAATATTTATAATAAATTATAAGTATAATCTATAAAAATTAAAAATAATAATGGCTCGATTAGGATCGCGAATCTTACTAGCCGAGTAATTTGAAGCTTGAGCTCGACTTAATAAAGTATTCGAATAGTTTGAACTCGAGCTCGATTATTACCGAATTGAATTCAAATATTTTACAAACCGAGCTCGAATAGCTCACGAACAACTTGAATCGTTTAAACCCCTACATCCAACTAATAATTAAAATAGGTAACTAATAATTGCAGTAATTTTACAATTATTTTTTAAAAAATTTAAATAAATATTTTATTTTAACACTACAAAAGTAATAATGATTTGACCGGTTATTTGAACACGAAAAATGTTCACCATAATTATAAAGGGCACAGAATTTCTAAATATTAATATATCGAATTGTAGGCAAAACGAATAAATAAACACATTACTAAATTCAACAAAGAGTGGCTAATGGGAGGACCCAATATGTGAGAAGGTGATTTAAAATCATGAAATATTGTATAAAGGCCATCATAGGGGGTATTTGGGTAAATAAATTTTTCAAAAAAGTTGACTTTTTTTAAAATATAAACTAAGATTTTTATCTCTTTTTTCCTAAAAAAACACTTTTTTTACAATTTATGAAATTTCAAAACATACATTAAATACTTTTATAAAAGAAATTTTTATCAAAAAATAAATTCATAAAAATTTATTTTAAGATAAGGCAAACAGCACCATTATCATTATATTATTCAACATGACTGAGTATGAGCTAATCATCCAGTTAGGCTCTTGCAACTAGTTGCAAGGTCCATGTTTAAACAGAAACAAAAATGAAACCCCTGAGAAAAATGTGAGGCAAACAAGACAGAAATATCAGCAAATTACCTGACGAGCTCATTTACCGTGTCCTAGTAAAAACATATGTATTGTCTAAAAGATGGGTAAAACTCTTGACTACACTTCCTTGTCTTAACTTTCGAGAATGCCCATACTAATCCTACTCATCGTAAATTTGATTAACGACTTAGCTTGATTATTTTGTGATTCAATCCTCGTTCTTACCTTTGATCGAAACCAGACTTTCCCTGTATGCAAACACTCCTTCACACCATCTGTCATTCTCAAAATCAAGATACTCTATTTCTTGTGTGTCGGGATCAAATAAGGCTAGCTCACCGTCCGTACACTCTAGTAAGAGCCTGTTATCCTTCCAGTGACCAACTGGCCTCGAAATATCAGGATCCGGTCCCAAAGCAAATTTCTTGGTCCAACACCCCTCGCTCAATGTCCAAATATCAAAATTTTTCTCAGTCTCGTGGAGAGACAGAAACACCAGAGAATCATCATATACTGCGAGACAATTACAACTTGGCTGTGCATAGTCTGGAACATCAATTTCTTTAAATAAATCATTAGCCATATCAAAAGAAATTATCACTTCAGAGCTAAATCGGGGTGATCCGTACCAGTAACAACATCCATTCACATATATGTAACACTTATTAATTTCCAAGTCATAAGCTTTAGCCAAATCTCCGCAATACGTCCACGAATCAGTCCTTAACGAGTACACAAATACCGACACAGGATGCCTAAGATCACTATCCTTATTAGAATTCCGATAACCTTTCATAACAACAACCTTATAATCCGCACTAACATGATCAAACCCGAAACCATAAACTTCATGCGAAGCACTGAACTCAGCCTGAGGATCAGGCTTACACGTAATCTCAGGCAAGGTTTTCAACTCATTAAGAGCCGGATTCCACAGAGCACGACCACTGATATACCAGTCATACAAATAATACAATCCATCACAAGGACCGTAAACATAAGAGCCATACATCGGTATATGATACAACACTGCATGACCTAATACTTGAGGAGTTTCATCTAGCAACAACTCATACAACTGAAGTTCACCATGTGAAACAAAATAGTGAACAAAGAGACAACCGCGCCAATCAGCATTGTTATTATAGTAGTTATGCAGATGTTTGGATACGAAATTCGGGCTCGAAATAATCTCATACCATGACTTGCACACACTCTTAAACCGTAACAGATCTTTTACTGATAGCCATGACAGTATCTCAACAATCAGATTTTCAGGCAAATAATCGATCTTCACTAGTGCAATTAACATTGATCTTTCTTTTTCTTTCTTGATTCTAAAAAAATAAAATTAAATCAGCAAAAATAGATTAATTAAGGAAAAATTACAGGAACATAATTATAGGATGTTACCTTTGTTTTAAACATTCATTGAAGTCGGGCTCATCATCTGAATAAGTGTAGCGTTGCAATGAGAGAGCCATTGCTACAACAAAAATAATCATTGACAAAAATTAAATAAAATACTTGAATATTATTATCAATGAAATTAGAGATTGAAAGAATAAAGAAAAGAATGGAGTGAACTCACGAGGGCAGGGGTGAAATCGTTGGAGCCTGGAGGCAGATGCTAGGAGTAATTAGGGATTTTATGATACTATATATTATCTGTGAACCTGGTTTTTCGAATTTTATATCGACTTTTGTTAATGCACAAAATCAGGTACGAGTTAAAGAATCCGAATCTGATTGGGACTGGCAGGGTTTTTTTCGAAATCGGGCCAGCCGAATTTTCTTTAAAATATTTAGGCCTGTTTAAGTTCGCAAATTGATCGGGGTCGATACGAATTTTTCAATAATTTTAATATAAATATATTTGACATTTTATAATAATACTAGTTGACTAAACCGTGCTTCGATCTTGTAATATTTTCACAAAAAATGCAAAATTTAAATGTAAAAAAGAAATTGAAAAAAAAATAACTATAAATAAATTAATGAACAATATTGTTCAAATTTTAATATATATACACAACTAAATAAACTATATTCTTATTTTTTATTTTGATTTTGTATCATGTTTTCTTAGCTCAATATCCGTTGTAATAAATACATATATGACACGTTTCTCGGCGGCCTTGTAATATTTTTTTTAATTTTTTCAAAATATAGACTATTTAAGAAAGAAATGAAAAAGAAAATTCTATTAATAAATTAATAAACACACTATTGTACAAATTTTGAAATATATAGACAACAAAATAAACCATATACTTATTTTTTACTTCGATTTTGTGTCAGGTTTTCTTAGACCGATACCCGTTGTAATAAATACGTATAGATATAAAAAGAATATTTAATTTAATAAATTAAAAGAAGGCGTTGAAATATTATGATCAAGAATAGTGAGAAGAAAATAACGAAAAATTAATAATTAACAATAAATAAATAAATAAATAAATAAATAAATAGGGAATGGTAAAAATTAAGTCGCTCTTCGCAACGGTAATGTAACATTTTTTTTAAATTTAAATATAAATTAAGAAAGAAATCGAAAGGAAAATATCTTTAAATAAATTAATGAATACAATATTGTACAAATTTTAATATACATATGTAGACAACTAAATATATTATATACTTATTTTTTGTGTCGAGTTTGTAACACGTTTTCTTAGGCCAACACCGGTTGTAATAAATACATATAAGCCGATTGACGAAGACAAAAATAAAAAAGAAGCAAGAAAAGGATTACAAACATAGAGATAAAATTTGATCGTTAGAAGCAATGATTGTGTACTTATAAGAATATAACATTTCTTTTCTCTTTCGAATATTTAGATTTGAATTCTTCTTCCTTATAAATTCAAAAAAAAATCTATTTCTAAGATGTTAATGTTATTGTTAAAAGAGGAAGTTTTGATTTCTTTTTATTAAATTAAGGAATATTTGATTTTAATTATTTAAAATAAAGAAATTCTAGAAAAAGAGATAAAAAGAATTTGAGTCATTTTAGAACTTCAAAAGTAAAAAGTTGGCCATCATGATCTACCGGAGAATACAATCAATCACATTATTAAACTATGTACTCAAATATCTTCTTGTAAATAAGAGATTATCTTGGTTTTTTTTAAACTTACCATTAGAATTTTCACATAAAAAAAAACAAAAATACATTAGAAAAACTTTAAAGCCCCTAAATCCCTAATGTCGTCGTGAGCGTCAAAAACATTGCCAAAATAAAATCTTTGCATTAACATGAAATCGAAATGCTTGCACTAAAACAAATATGAAATATAGAAGTAAATATGTGAAAATTAGTAAGCACAAAGAAAATTCTTAAACAATCACTACATAATTCAAACTAAACTTAAAAAAAAATCAAAATCATACAAATTTAAGAGATTTATACATTATACACCCTCAAAAAGTGTCAGAGTCTCAAAAAGTGATAGAATGATAGAGATAACAATGTTCCAAATATGGAAGAAAAGAAAGAATAAATTGGCTCAAACAAAATAGAGTCTTTCAATTTCACCGGATGAATAAAAAATGATCGAAACATTAAAAAAAAATCTAAAAATCACTAAACAGAAGCCATGTTCATTCAGAGTTAAACAAAATAAGAATGAATAAAAAAAAATTAAAAAAAAATATACGAAGACAAAAGTAATTAGAAGCAAGAAAGGGGGTTACAAACACGGTGATAAAATTTGATCGTTAGAAACAATGATTATACATATATAAGAGAAAATTACCAAAATAATCATATTTGAGCATGTCTGGCCTTATTTACCGATCTAATACGGCGTTTCGTGTGAAGTATCAGTGGCTAATACGGCATTTCGTGTGCCGTATCAGCAACTGATACGGCGTTTGGTGTGTCGTATCAGCAGCTAATACGGCGTTTGGTGTGCCATATCAGCGTTGATACTTCACACGAAACGTCGTATCAGTGCTGATACTCTTATAGCCCCCGTCAGGGATGCTAAACTTTTAACCTAATACGTTACACCAAACGCCGTATCTCGATGTTGCGGCACACGAAACGCCGTATCAGATGATGATACGGCACACGGAACGCCGCATTTGAAGGATACGGTGCACACAATAACGTATCCCATCAGTATTTAGGGCCAACTTTTCCAGAATCAGTAATTTGGGCAAATTTATCACAAAAATGATTATTTTGGGCCTTCACCCTATAAGAATATAAAATTTTTATTCTATTTCGAATATGTAAATGTAAATTTGAATTCTTCTTTTATACAAATTCAAATACCTTTTATATTCGAATATGTTAATGTTAATATTAAAAAAGGAAGCTTTGATTTCTTTTCTAAAAAATAGGGCCTAAAAAGGAAGTTTTGATTTCATTATTTAAAATAAAGGAGTTCTAGGAAAATAGATAAATAGGATTCGAGCGATTGTAGAGCTCCTGCGGGTTCTCCTTTATATATATATATATATAATTGATATTGATTGATATTGACTAGTCGATAAAGCCGCGCTTCACGGCGGCGTTACAATATTTTTAAAAAAATTCAATATATTGACGTTTTATTATAATATTAATATTAAATTTTAATAATTAAATAATCTTCTCTGATGAATCGATTTCTTATTAAACACGATTCATTCGATTGAGCCGCTCTCTCATTAAAACCTAAATCCCAACTTTAACATATAATATAAAGACTTATATAATTTTTATCCACAAAATCGAATCATAAAAATTAAAAATATATATATGACATCAGTATCAAATTCTAATAACTATACATTTTTTTTCTAGTGAGCCGTCTTCCCGTTAAATACGTTTCGAACCGTTCTTATTTGGAATCTAAATTCTAACTTCATTATATAAAGGGAGTAAATTCCAATTTTTATATTCTTTAAACTTTCTAATATTTTGGAGTTTTTGATAAGTGGATTTTATATCCACTTATTATGCACTAAATGGACCTAGATTGGTGGTTTATCCTTAATAATGTTGTGTCTTTTAATTCGTTTTTGTTGTTTAATTATTTGTTGTGCAGAAATCGCAACTTTAGGTTTTGTGGCAATAAAAGGGCTAAAAACGGTGGATTTTTATCTCAGTTTTATCAAGTGGACTGGCTACGAGGAAAAAGAATTATCATAAAGAAATTCTGTATGATATATTCTTAAATCTGGAACCCCGGTTGGAATTGATATATTTTCCGTTAAGAAAAAGGAGTCCGGTTTTAGGCCCGCAATTTACCGCAACTTGGGACTTGAAAATTTATTTATATTAATAAATACTTTATTTAATTAGAAAATTATATTTATAAATATCTAATAATATTAAATTCGGAATTAAATTAATTATTTATTAATTAAATATATTTTATTATGCAAGTTGAATTAGCAAAAGAAAAAAAAATAATAATAATAAACGAATGTGACCAAAAGCAGGGTCGGCAGAATTATGTATGAATAATATGATAGTGAGCAAGTTGTTAGAAAAAGAAACAAAAAAAAAAAAGCAAGCTAAAGTAATTGCTGTCGGCATTATCTATTAATAAAAGAAAGAGTATGTGACCAATTGGCAAAAGCTGTCGGCCAGGTTGAAGATCTATCCACGCGCCAGGAAGCGCGTGTTGTGCACGCGCCTGCAGGAATAAAAGAAAAATCCCGCGCGTGCAAGCCACGCGCCTTGCTGAGAGTGTTCAATCTGAAGGGGCGAGTGCAGTGCTGTTGTTGGTTGGCTAGTGTTGGGTTCTTTCGGCTGTAATGTATTTTGCTTTCATTTCTTTTCATTTTTTTTATTTTCTTTTCCTTTTTCTTTTTATTTTTTTAATTTTGTGGTGTGCTAATTTTTCCTATAAATAGGCCTAGTTCTTGGTTTTATTTCCACACAACAATTTGGAGAGCAATTTTTCTCTCTTGTATTCTCTCTTATTCTTGTAAATTTTAAGCTTTGTTTTTAAACACTTTAATTTTTAGCAAATTTAGTATAAGTGTTATTTTGGTTGAAGAAATTACGGGAATTATTTGGAGTGCTCTTCTCTTTCGGTGGAAGCTATTTCGGTTTTATTTTCTGATTTCTTATTTTACAGGGAATTATCGGAGTGCTCGTTTCTTGCAAGTGGAAATTATTTCGATTTTAGTTTCTAAAACTCTTATAACTTTCATATGTAATTTATCGTAATTTTTAATTTAGTTTTATTATTGTTGTTATTAGTATTATTATTATTATTATTATTATTATTATTATTATTATTATTATTATTATTATTATTATTATTATTATTATTATTATTATGATTTCAATTAATCCCATGATGGCGATTCGTTTAATTATGAACTAATCGCCGTCATGGGATTCTAATGGATTTATTTACGTAATTTAGTAATTCGATGCCTTAATAAATTGTGTTATGATAAAAATTTCCGATTGCCTAACGTGGTTGTGCTTAATTTATTAGATGCATAGCTATCATCTAAATTATTAATTCTTAATGAATGCGAAAGTGGATTTGAGAATTTAGAATTTACCATGTTAGCACAGGTTCGTAATTTTCATATATAATTACGATTAGTGGTAGGGTTTTGGATCACATCGCCCTGTGTAGCCAAAAATAAGGAATTTATTCGTAAACCAGTTATGTTTTCAAATCTTATAGACATATAGGGTCTAGACATAAATGGTGTCCATGCAACTTCTATCTTTTTAAGTGGATGTTTGTATGGTTTGATATAAGTTAAGGCTGAAAGGCGCTTATATTAGTTTCGTGTTCCCGGCTATTAGAATCACTTTACATTAAGGCATCAATTCTAAATGAAATAAATAATGAAATTAGAATCCCATGTTTATCTCATATATAAAATCTTTTTCATATTAATTTTTAGTCGTTATTTCATTAATTAATTGTGTTTTGAACAAACCAACCAATTCGTTGTTCAGGCTTCTATAATTAACCGAACGTTGTTTAATAAACATATTTACTTAAATACACCAAGTCTTCGTGGGAACGATCCTTATTTCCCTATATTGCTTTTGGACTGCGTATACTTGCGTAGAGAAAATAGCGAACAAGTTTTTGGCGCCGCTGCCGGGGATTCGGTGTTATTTTTTTTATGTGTTTTACTACAATAAGAAGTTAATTTCTTTGACTTGAACACTTTATCTTACATTTTGAAGTGATTATTTGTGTCAGATACATGGATTTTTATGCTAACACGTGCTAAAGCATTAAAAGCCAAGCAAGTACTTAAACTAGCAAATACTCACAAGATGGACGGAGAAGCCGAAGTAGTTGCACCTGCAGCAGCAAGGGCTTTAATGGACTACTCACAACCGAAGATTGATGACATTCAGTCAAGTATCATTCGTCCAGCAATTGCGGCTCCTACATTTGAAATTAAATCCAGCACTATTCAGATGGTGCAGAATCAAGTACAGTACGGAGGAACTGCAACGGAAGATCCTAACTTACACATCAGGAACTTCATAGAAATATGCGACACATTTAGATTCAACAATGTGTCAGATGATGCTGTGAAGTTGAGACTCTTCCCGTTTTCCTTAAGAGACAAGGCCAAAAGTTGGTTACACTCTCTGCCACCGGGATCTATCACCACTTGGGCTGATCTAGCTCAAAAGTTTCTTAGCAAATTCTTCCCCATGGCAAAGACTGCAGCTATAAGGAATGCTATCACGCAATTTTCTCAACAGTCTGGTGAATCTTTATGTGAAGCGTGGGAAAGATACAAGGAAATGCTTCGACAATGCCCTCATCATGGCATGCCAAATTGGATGGTCATAAATTGCTTCTATAATGGACTAGGAATACAATCAAGGCCAATGGTAGATGCAGCTTCAGGGGGAGCATTATGGGCTAAAAGTTATGAGGAGGCCTACGATCTTATCGAGATGATGGCAGCTAATGAATATCAAAACCCAACTCAGAGAATGCCACAACAGAAGGTAGCAGGAATTCTTAATGTCGACACAGCCACTTCCTTAGCAGCTCAGCTAGAGGCATTGAACTTAAAAGTAGACTCTTTGACAGCACGAGGATTTCATCAAGTTGCCAGTGTTTGTGAGTTGTGTGCGGGCGCACATGAATCAAACCAATGTGCCATCTCAAACGAGTCGGTTCAATTCGTAAGCAATTTCCAAAGACAGCAACAGCCAGCTCCAAATTCCTACCATCCGAACAACCGAAATCATCCAAATTTCAGTTGGAGCAATAATCAAGGAGGAGCACAACAATCAAATCAGCCCTACCAACAATTTCAAAATCAGCAGTTTGGAGCTAGGCCATATAATCCATCTGGATTCCAGCAACAACAAGGGCACCAATATCAGCAACAATATGCCCCGCGACAATTTCAACCCCCAGGATTTCAACAACAATCCTATGGGAATTCTGGACAATCAACTTCTAGTGAAAAGGCAGAATTGGAGGAGTTGAGGTTGGCGTCCAAAAGCCAAGCGGCTTCTATTAAAAATCTGGACACTCAATTGGGACAACTCGCTAGTTTCATGATGAACCGACCACAAGGAACACTCCCCAGTGATACTGAAGCTAATCCAGGGAGAAAGAACAACCAAGAGCACATTAAAGCCATCACTTTAAGATCGGGGAAAGTCACAGAAGGTACTGAATTGGAAAGAGCAAAAAGAATTCTACCCGATGATGAAACAGTGAACGTGGGAGATACCGAGGACAAGGGTAAGGCTCCAATTTCAAGCACGGATGTAGAAGAAAGTGTACCACCTCCTAAAAAATCAGTCCCTGCACAGAAAGAAGCAGAAGAGCATGTCTATCCACCTCCGCCATTCCCTCGACGTCTGCAAAAACAGAAACTGGACAAGCAGTTTGGAAAATTTCTTGAAGTCTTTAAGAAATTACATATTAACATTCCATTTGCTGAAGCCCTGGAACAAATGTCGAGTTATGCCAAGTTCATGAAGGGCATTTTATCGAGAAAGATAAAACTTGAGGACTTAGAAACTGTTGCTTTGACAGAAGAGTGTAGTGCGGTATTGCAACAAAAGTTACCGCCTAAGCTAAAATATCCTGGAAGTTTCACCATACCATGCACCATTGGGAAATTGTCTTTTGACAAATGTTTATGTGATTTAGGAGCAAGCATCAACCTCATGCCATACTCAGTTTTCTTACAACTTGGCCTTCCTGAGCCAAACCCGACGAACATGTCACTTCAGTTAGCTGATCGCTCTATCACTTATCCTCGGGGAGTTGTTGAAGATGTCCTAGTGAAAGTAGACAAACTTATCTTCCCAGCTGATTTTGTCATACTTGATTTCGAAGAGGACAAGAAGATTCCGATCATTCTTGGTAGACCATTATTGGTGACAGGACAAACGTTGATTGACGTCCAAAAGGGGGAACTTACAATGAGAGTGCATGATCAAAATGTCACCTTCAATGTTTTCAAAGCCATGAAGTTTCCAACAGAAGAAGAGCAGTGTCTGAAGGTAGACTTGATTGAGTCTACGGTACAAGAAAAGTTGGATCACATGTTCATGAATGACACTTTGGAAAAGGCCCTTAGTGGAAAGTATTCATTAGATGAAGATGACATAGATGAACAATTACAATATCTAGATGCTTTGCCGTGGCAAAGAAAATTTGAAAGACCAGTTGAATCGTTGGATCTACCAGAACTAAAGGGGCCGCATCAGCAAATGAAACCATCTATCGAGGAAGCTCCAACTCTAGAGCTCAAACCACTTCCTAATCACTTAAAGTATGCTTCTCTTGGTGAATCATCTACCTTACCTGTGATTATATCTGCTAACCTTTCAGACTCTGAGGAAGACAAGCTTTTAAGAGTCCTGAGGGAATTCAAAACAGCCATTGGTTGGACCCTAGCGGATATCAAAGGCATCAGCCCAGCTTATTGTCAACATAAAATTCCATTGGAAGAAGGCAGTAAACCAATAGTGGAGCATCAAAGGCGGCTAAATCCTCTTATGAAGGAGGTAGTGAAGAAAGAAATCAGCAAGTGGCTGGATGCAGGGATTATCTATCCCATTTCTGACAGTGCATGGGTGAGTCCAGTGCAATGTGTGCCGAAGAAAGGAGGCATGACTGTGATTACCAATGAAAAGAATGAACTCATCTGTACTCGCACAGTCACCGGTTGGCGAATCTGCATGGAATACCGGAAGTTGAATAAAGCCACAAGGAAGGATCATTTTCCCCTTCCTTTCATTGATCAGATGCTAGATAGACTAGCCGGCCATGATTATTACTGCCTCCTGGATGGGTATTCTGGATATAATCAAATTTGTATTGCTCCTGAGGATAAGGAGAAAACAACATTTACATGCCCGTTCGGCACTTTCGCCTTTCGGCGGGTTTCTTTTGGCTTGTGTGGAGCACCTGGTACTTTTCAAAGGTGCATGATGGCCATCTTCTCAGACATGATTGGCAAGACCGTAGAAGTTTTCATGGATGACTTCTCGGTATTCGGTCTATCTTTTGATGAATGCTTGCAAAATCTTGGATCGGTGCTGAAAAGATGCGTGGAAACTAACCTAGTGCTCAATTGGGAGAAGTGCCACTTTATGGTACAAGAAGGAACTATTCTCGGGCACAAGGTGTCAATGAAGGGTCTAGAAGTGGACAGAGCAAAGATAGAAGCTATTGAAAAGCTGCTGCCACCTAATTCAGTGCGAGGGATTCGTAGTTTCCTTGGGCACGCAGGTTTCTACAGACGTTTTATCAAGGACTTCGCAAAAATTTCCAAACCTTTGTGTCAGCTGCTGGAAAAAGATATTCATTTCAAATTTGACGAAGAATGTCTCACAGCTTTCGAGACTCTGAAGAAGAAATTGATTTCAGCACCCGTGATCATTGCTCCAGATTGGAGTGAGCCTTTCGCTATGATGTGTGATGCTAGCGATTACGCAGTTGGGGTCGTTCTTGGCCAAAAGAAAAATAAAATGTTTCATGTCATCTATTATGCAAGCAAAACCCTCAGCGATGCTCAATTAAACTACACCACCACTGAGAAGGAGCTGTTAGCCATAGTTTATGGTTTTGAAAAATTCCGTTCATACTTGCTTGGCATGAAGGTGACTGTGTACACTGATCACGCGGCTATCAGATATCTGCTCTCTAAAAAGGACTCCAAACCTAGGTTGATTCGATGGATTCTTCTGCTGCAAGAATTTGATGTGGAGCTCAAGGATAGAAGGGGGACAAAAAACCAAGTAGCCGACCATCTCTCACGATTAGAAGACCTTGGGAAGACATCCCAAGATAAAACCGTCATTAATGAATCCTTTCCTGATGAACAGTTGTTTGGGATACAAGAAGAAGAGCCTTGGTTTGCAGACATTGTGAACTTTCTGGTGAGTCGAGTGATTCCTCCCGGGCTCTCTTTTGCACAAAGAAAGAAATTCTTGCATGAAGTAAAATGGTATCGTTGGGACGAACCATATCTGTTTAAACAAGGAGCCGATCAGGTGATTAGGAGATGTGTGCCATACAGTGAAACAGAGGCTATTCTAAGGGATTATCACGCCACGACATATGGTGGCCATTATGGAAGTGAAAAGACCGCAACTCGAATTCTTCAAGCGGGATTTTATTGGCCATCCCTTTTTAAGGATGCCCATCAGTTTGTGCTAAAGTGTGATCGTTGTCAGCGTGTTGGTAACATATCTAGGAGGAATGAGATGCCCCTCAATATAATGCTAGAGGTGGAAATCTTCGATGTTTGGGGCATCGATTTCATGGGACCATTCATTTCCTCATGTAACAACCAATACATCTTGCTAGCCGTTGATTATGTTTCCAAATTGGTGGAGGTCAAGGCACTTCCGACCAATGATGCCAATGTCGTACTCAATTTCCTTCACAAAAACATCTTCACAAGATTCGGCACTCCTCGAGTAATCATAAGCGATGAAGGTACTCACTTTTGCAATCGCAAATTTACCAATCTTATGGCAAGGTACAACATCAACCACCAGGTAGCTACGGCATACCACCCGCAAACCAATGGCCAAGCCGAGGTATCTAATCGCGAGATTAAGCGCATTCTGGAAAAAGTGGTGAATCCTTCGAGAAAGGATTGGTCTTTAAAACTCGATGAAGCCGCATGGGTTATCGTACAGCATATAAAACACCCTTGGGCATGTCGCCATATCAGCTTGTCTATGGGAAAGCTTGCCATTTACCGGCAGAATTGGAACACAAAGCTTATTGGGCTTTGAAGAAGCTAAATTTCGATCTTAAGGCCGCAGGTGAGAAAAGGATGGTGCAACTCAACGAGATGGACGAGTTTCGATTGCAGGCATATGAGAACAATAAGCTCTATAAGGAGAAAGTGAAACGATGGCATGATCGTCGTCTTATTCAAAAGGTATTCGTTCCTGGCCAGTCGGTCTTATTATATAACTCTCGTCTTCGATTGTTTCCAGGGAAGCTCAAATCGAGATGGTCAGGGCCATTTGTTGTCAAAACTGTGTTTCCACACGGAGCGGTGGAAATCTTTGAGAAATCACCCGATCAATCGTTCAAAGTGAATGGGCAGAGATTGAAACCCTATTTTGGTGACACGGTGAACCGTGAGGCTGATACCACCAAGTTGGCCACCACATGATTCTCAGTATAATCGTCAAGCTAGCGACAATAAACAAGCGCTTCATGGGAGGCAACCCATAGGTTTGGTGTTTTTATGTGTGGTTTGATTTTGTGTGATTTTTTTCAGTTTACAGGCCATTGGCGAGTTGCAGGACTGACCTCAGTTTGGAGCTCATGCAGCATTTCCTCCACCTGATTCACCACCCGAGGAGGGTGACGATGCCGACAGTTAGAGGAGTTCTTTTTTTTCCTTTATCTATACCTTCAACGAGGACATTGAACATTTTAAGTTTGGGGGTGAATGATTTAGGATAATTGATTTCTCGAGTCATAGTATGCATACAGTTTCATGTAGTTCATAATATACCATGCTAGTATAATTTCATATAATTCATATATATATATATATATAAAAATTGCATATTCATGATTAGTTGCATATCATATTTTCCTTGATCCCGTAGCGCTTGGCGATTCCGTTTAGTAGTCCATGATGAATTTGAGTGTGATAATAATGGATAGAGGGCTGATTTAAATACTTATGAATTGACGTGCATGTTGCAGAAACACAATCTTACACAACTCATCGGTTACTTTTGGGCTAGGTTAAGGTCATGCTTGTTTGGTTGTTGAAATTTAATCACCTGTTTATAATTGGAATTTTCTTTATTCCCTTGATAGCGTAGAATCACTAAATATAAGTTTGGGGGAAGCCAGGGTTCATGCTAGTTTGTGTGTATTTGTCAATAATTGATAGGTGTCAATTGGCTAGTAGCCAGCTCATATTTATATGAGTAGTCTAGGGTTGGAAATGAGAATTCTCATTCCAGATTGCATATAAAAAAAATGAAAAACGAAAAATGAAAAAAATGAAAAAAAAAAAGTGTTTGTGAGTATGTATGCAAAATTGATCAGGGTGAGCTCTTTAATACTCGAGCAATTAAGTTCTAGGGGACTCAAGCCTAGTGACCTAAGACTTTTCCGGTCTGGGATCCACTAACCTAACGCTCGCTACATGGGTATTATTGTATAAGCCTTTTGGGGTCTCATCCATTGCACGGTCAAATAAGCATGTGTGTTGTGTATAGTATTATGCGTCATAGTTGTTAATAAAGCATGAATTCCTGTCTAACTCAAATGATGATGGAGGTGTTTCTAGGTTATGAAGTGTCTATCGTTCATTCTAATTATAAACTTGTGATTGTCTTGACAAAGAATATGTATGGTTTTGATCTAGTGCTAAGAGTAATTCTGATGAGTATTGCACACACGCCCGTTTCTGTACTTGTAAATGTTAATATGCTGATTTTTAGTCGATCTCTATTTGGAGTTATCACATTCTCTGAGACACTCTGCTAAATTGGTTTTTGCC
Source organism: Saposhnikovia divaricata (assembly GCA_036435485.1). Lineage (NCBI taxonomy): Eukaryota > Viridiplantae > Streptophyta > Magnoliopsida > Apiales > Apiaceae > Saposhnikovia > Saposhnikovia divaricata. The sequence goes on from CM071599.1 coordinate 216,870,087, forward strand.
TTGCCTATGGGATCCTTGCATCGTTTGCATTCATGCATTTAGAGATAATCGAGTCTGTTTTCGCTTGAGGACAAGCTTCAGTTTAAGTTTGGGGGTGTGATAAGTGGATTTTATATCCACTTATTATGCACTAAATGGACCTAGATTGGTGGTTTATCCTTAATAATGTTGTGTCTTTTAATTCGTTTTTGTTGTTTAATTATTTGTTGTGCAGAAATCGCAACTTTAGGTTTTGTGGCAATAAAAGGGCTAAAAACGGTGGATTTTTATCTCAGTTTTATCAAGTGGACTGGCTACGAGGAAAAAGAATTATCATAAAGAAATTCTGTATGATATATTCTTAAATCTGGAACCCCGGTTGGAATTGATATATTTTCCGTTAAGAAAAAGGAGTCCGGTTTTAGGCCCGCAATTTACCGCAACTTGGGACTTGAAAATTTATTTATATTAATAAATACTTTATTTAATTAGAAAATTATATTTATAAATATCTAATAATATTAGATATTTATTTTTATAAATTCGGAATTAAATTAATTATTTATTAATTAAATATATTTTATTATGCAAGTTGAATTAGCAAAAGAAAAAATAATAATAATAATAATAATAAACGAATGTGACCAAAAGCAGGGTCGGCAGAATTATGTATGAATAATATGATAGTGAGCAAGTTGTTAGAAAAAGAAACAAAAAAAAAAAAGCAAGCTAAAGTAATTGTTGTCGGCATTATCTATTAATAAAAGAAAGAGTATGTGACCAATTGGCAAAAGCTGTCGGCCAGGTTGAAGATCTATCCACGCGCCAGGAAGCGCATGTTGTGCACGCGCCTGCAGGAATAAAAGAAAAATCCCGCGCGTGCATGCCACGCGCCTTGCTGAGAGTGTTCAATCTGAAGGGGCGAGTGCAGTGCTGTTGTTGGTTGGCTAGTGTTGGGTTCTTTCGGCTGTAATGTATTTTGCTTCCATTTCTTTTCATTTTTTTATTTTCTTTTCCTTTTTCTTTTTATTTTTTTAATTTTGTGGTGTGCTAATTTTTCCTATAAATAGGCCTAGTTCTTGGTTTTATTTCCACACAACAATTTGGAGAGCAATTTTTCTCTCTTGTATTCTCTCTTATTCTTGTAAATTTTAAGCTTTGTTTTTAAACACTTTAATTTTTAGCAAATTTAGTATAAGTGTTATTTTGGTTGAAGAAATTACGGGAATTATTTGGAGTGCTCTTCTCTTTCGGTGGAAGCTATTTCGGTTTTATTTTCTAATTTCTTATTTTACAGGGAATTATCGGAGTGCTCGTTTCTTGCAAGTGGAAATTATTTCGGTTTTAGTTTCTAAAACTCTTATAATTTTCATATGTAATTTATCGTAATTTTTAATTTAGTTTTATTATTGTTGTTATTAGTATTATTATTATTATTGTTATTATTATTATTATTATTATTATTATTATTATTATTATTATGATTTCAATTAATCCCATGATGGCGATTCGTTTAATTATGAACTAATCGCCGTCATGGGATTCTAATGGATTTATTTACGTAATTTAGTAATTCGATGCCTTAATAAATTGTGTTATGATAAAAAATTTCGATTGCCTAACGTGGTTGTGCTTAATTTATTAGATGCGTAGCTATCATCTAAATTATTAATTCTTAATGAATGCGAAAGTGGATTTGAGAATTTAGAATTTACCATGTTAGCACAGGTTCGTAATTTTCATATATAATTACGATTAGTGGTAGGGTTTTGGATCACATCGCCCTGTGTAGCCAAAAATAAGGAATTTATTCGTAAACCATTTATGTTTTCAAATCTTATAGACATATAGGGTCTAGACATAAATAGTGTCCACGCAACTTCTATCTTTTTAAATGGATGTTTGTATGGTTTGATATAAGTTAAGGCTGAAAGGCGCTTATATTAGTTTCGTGTTCCGACTATCAGAATCACTTTACATTAAGGCATCAATTCTAAATGAAATAAATATTTATTTTCTAATTTCTTATTTTACAGGGAATTATCGGAGTGCTCGTTTCTTGCAAGTGGAAATTATTTCGGTTTTAGTTTCTAAAACTCTTATAATTTTCATATGTAATTTATCGTAATTTTTAATTTAGTTTTATTATTGTTGTTATTAGTATTATTATTATTATTGTTATTATTATTATTATTATTATTATTATTATTATTATTATTATGATTTCAATTAATCCCATGATGGCGATTCGTTTAATTATGAACTAATCGCCGTCATGGGATTCTAATGGATTTATTTACGTAATTTAGTAATTCGATGCCTTAATAAATTGTGTTATGATAAAAAATTTCGATTGCCTAACGTGGTTGTGCTTAATTTATTAGATGCGTAGCTATCATCTAAATTATTAATTCTTAATGAATGCGAAAGTGGATTTGAGAATTTAGAATTTACCATGTTAGCACAGGTTCGTAATTTTCATATATAATTACGATTAGTGGTAGGGTTTTGGATCACATCGCCCTGTGTAGCCAAAAATAAGGAATTTATTCGTAAACCATTTATGTTTTCAAATCTTATAGACATATAGGGTCTAGACATAAATAGTGTCCACGCAACTTCTATCTTTTTAAATGGATGTTTGTATGGTTTGATATAAGTTAAGGCTGAAAGGCGCTTATATTAGTTTCGTGTTCCGACTATCAGAATCACTTTACATTAAGGCATCAATTCTAAATGAAATAAATAATGAAATTAGAATCCCATGTTTATCTCATATATAAAATCTTTTTCAAATTAATTTTTAGTCGTTATTTCATTAATTAATTGTGTTTTGAACAAACCAACCAATTCGTTGTTCAGGCTTCTATAATTAACCGAACGTTGTTGAATAAACATATTTACTTAAATACACCAAGTCTTCGTGGGAACGATCCTTATTTCCCTATATTGCTTTTGGACTGCGTATACTTGCGTAGAGAAAATAGCGAACAGTTTTAAAAGATGAAACTACATCTTATATTTTCTTTATATTATAGATATTCTTGTATTTATTTGCAGCTTCTGCATGGGAATGTCTTTCTATTATGTTAACATATCAAAAGAAAAAAACGAAGACTTTTCGTGACGGGAATAATATTAAATTTATATATATATTTTTGCTAAGCAAGTATAATAAACTTGTATAAAAATGTTAAAATAAAAGACTTTTAGGAAAAAAGGATATATAGTTTTAAAAAAAAACGTATAAAACTACTCCACCGTACTCGTATTCTACTTCCAATAAAATATTTTATTTTATGTATTCTTTATATATTCAAACATCTTTTATACGGTCTTCTCTAATGAACCGCTTACTCATGTAACAAGGTTATTACTATTGATCTACTCTCTCGTTAAGATCAAAAACCTAACTTTTACATATATTACTTGTATCATAATGTTTATCCATAAAAATCAAATCATAAAAATAAAATGAAATTTATAACATCAATATGATATTTTAATAGCTAATACCCTAAGAATAAAATGAAATTTATAACATCAATATGATATTTTAATAGCTAATACAATCTTTTATAGTGAGTCGTCCTTCCATTAAACACGTTTCGAGCCACTCTCGTTTGGTATCGAAATTTCAACTTCATTACATATTATTGATGATACTTATTTTACACAACAACTTTTTTCCTTAAAATCAATACCTAAAAATTAGAGCGAATTCCAATTTATACTTTCTCTAGACTTTCTGCAATATATGGAGTTTTAGAAAATGAAAACACATCTTATTTTCTCTTTATATTATAGATACTTATGTATTTATTTAGGATTCCTGCATGGTAATGTTATTATGTTAACACATTAATTCTTTTCTTTGTAAATACAATGACTTTTTTTATGACAATAATATTGGATTTTTGAATAAATTTTCATAATAGAAGTATAATTAACTAATGTAAAAAGTCTAATTTAAGAAGATCGTACATTCTATAAATATTTAATTATATGTCCACTCAATATATTCAAACACCTATTTTACTTCCAATATAACATTTATTTATATGTCTTTTCTATAAAATTGAACTCATATTCTACTTCCAATAGAACTTTTAATCATATGGTTTATAAATACTTATTCTACTTCCAATAGAACTTCTAATCATATAATTAAAGAAGATTGTACTTTTTATAAAATATTTAATTATATGTATGTTCTATATATTCAAACACATATTCTACTTCTAATAAAACTTTTATTTATATGTTTTTTCTATAAATTCGAACTCTTATTCTCTATAAATTCGAACTCCTATTCTACTTCCAATAGAACTTTTAAACATATGCGTTATAAATACTTATTCTAATTCCAATAGAACTTCTAATCATATGACTTCCCTATAAATTCAAACTTTTCTTCTCTATAAATTCGAACATCTATTCCACTTCTAATATGTTAGATGATATTTTTATATTTATTAGTGTTTAAACTTTAAAATTCTAGAAAATTAGAAAAATAGATTAAGACGATCTAAACTCCCACGTATCCTCCTTTATATATATATATATATATATATATATATATATATATATATATATATATTGATAGATACATAGATAGAGTTTTTTTATGTCTTGTTTATGTAACAAGTTTTATTAAGGTCTGTTTTCAAATTTAATCTGTCTATTCTGCACTATTATCAATCATGATGTCAACACATACAAATATTGAGGATATGTATGCGAAGCTATCGATACCGGAATAGGATGAGGGAGGAGTTTATGTAGGGACTGAAGAAATTACACAACAGAAGCAGGTTTTCGTTCTGGTTAGGCGATTTCTAAGTGATAAGAATATCAATTTTCAAGTGATGCAGAATGTGTTGGCTGCGCTTTGGAGACCCAAGGAGGGAGTAGAGATTCATGACCTTGGAGGCCAAAGGTATTCGTTTGTGTTTTATCATGTGCTTGATATTCAAAAAGTCATTGATGGAGGGCCATGGACTTTTTAGCAAAATTTACTAGTTATGCATAAACTGTTGGAAAATGAGGATCCTTATCAAGTGCAGTTGAATAAATGGATATATGGGTTCAAATGTATGATATTCCAAGGGGTATGCTATCGGAGAGAATCATTCAAACTATTGGAAATTCTGTGGGAAATTTTGTTAAGGCATATCCATTAAATTTGAAGGGCTCCTGGAAACCATATGTACGAGTACGTGTTACAATGGATATTAATAAGCCTTTGAAGCGTAAAATGAAGCTAACACGGGAAGGAGGCAGCTGGAATTGGGTCAATTTAAATATGAAAGGTTGAGTACATTTTGTTTCGTATGTGGTAGACTGGGTCATTCTGATAGGGATTGTGAGATTGTATATGCGAATCCTGGAAAAGATGTTGACAGAGTCTATGGGGCATGGTTACGTGCAACAAATAAAAATGTAAGAAATCAGAACTTGGCCAAATGGTTACGAAACAGTCATGATAGTGATCAGCCATGGAATTCAGGCAACCAGAATAGGGGTGGTGGTGTTGGGGACGATGAAGATAATGCACATGCGAGTTTCATGGAGGTGAATGGGACTGTTACCGAAATTCCAGGGAGGGAGGTTGTTATGGGATTTAAACAACGTAATCAAGAAGATTATGTTAATCAAGTAAGGGATGGAATGTCGGGTGTTAAGGATATGGGCGGGAATATTGTTCAAAATGAGATTGTAGTGATTGATGCGAAAAAAAAAGGAAAGTGGGACATGAAATAGATACTGAAGTTGATGATATTGTTGGCATGGATAGGGATATTGCTACTGGGCCAAAAAATGGACTAGAGGCGGGTACTGGACTCCAGGCCCGCCTAGAGCAATGAGTGTCTTAGCCTGGAATTATCGTGTTTTGGGTATACCACATACAATTCATTTTCTTAAAGAAATTACCCGTCAAAAAAATCCAAATGTTTTATTTTTATCAGAGACATTAGCTAAGGAGAATAGAATAAAAAGTTTGTGTAAACAGTTAAATTATGTTAAGTACTATAGTATTGACGTACAGGGCCATAGTGGAGGGCTGGCTTTGATGTGGAAAAACGAGGGTGGATGTAAGATTATTGAAGTTAATCGTCATTTTATAGATTTTGAGGTGGAGAATAATCATGTGGGAAGATGGCGGTACATGAGGTTTTATGGATGCCCGGAGAGGGATAGAAGAAGAGAGTCTTGGGGTTTATTAAGGGGTTTGGCTGGAAGTTCAAATCTACCATGGTGTATATTCGGTGACTTTAATGACATGATGTGCACAGATGAAAAGAGAGGAGGGAGGGAACATCCACGTCGTCTGCGTGAAGGATTTAATACTATAGTTCGTGAGTGTGGTTTGAGTGATCTAGGGTATGTGGGTGAGAAATTTACGTGGGAAAAATCTAGAGGTCAACACAATTGGGTTCAAGACCGTTTGGATAGGTGCTTAGCTAATCAAGAATGGCAACAGATTTTCCTTGAAGCGGAGGTCCAGGTACTTGAAGTGGCTACGTCAGATCATATACCCTTATACTTGCACGTCAATAAGCAGATATATGCGCCTAAACAAAAACATTTTCATTTTTAAAATGTTTGGCTCAGAGAGAAAGAGTACAGGACTGTAGTTCGAAATGGCTGGGAGATGGGTGGGGAGTTAGACATTGAAAGGCAGAGTGTGTAAACTTGTAACACTATAACTAATGTAACTCAAACTAAAGGAAAAGATACTTAACCAGAAGACAATCAAGAACAAGAAGTCACAAGAAATCAACACTAAATGAAGACAAGGTAATTGATACAATTCAACATGTTAACTATGATCAATCCAAGAAGAAATCATTGAGAGAAGTTCAAGTCAAAGTTGTTCATGCCTCAGTGATTTGGAAAGCCAAGAATCAAGATCATAACTATCAGTATCAATAAGACCAATTGATTTCAAGTGAACAAGAAGGAAAGCAAATATTGGAAAGCCACATTTCTAATTGGATATGGTAATTTATTCAAGAAGCAAAAACCCTATCAAGACTAGTCACTTATGAACCAGACCGTTGCATCAAGTGTCAGGACATTGATAGCAAGTTTATGTCAGTAATAAAGATCCATATTCAAGAGCTTGGTGAAGAATAAAGAAGACATGAAGATATCACAAGTTCAAGATGTGCATTGAAGTTTCAAGTTGAAGACCAGAATATTTTCTAAGTACTAAATATTCTAGATGGCCAAGTAGAAGTTTCTAAGTAGAAGTTCTACTTAGAACTTCGAGATGGCTAAGTAGAAATTCTCAAGTAGAAGTTCTACTTAGAGTGCAGCTTCAACATGACACATGGCATCTTCTGATTGGCAGATTTCCAAGCTTTCAAGATAAGGCAAGATTTATGTGGACATCATTGGGCCACGTACATCTTAGTCTTTGAAGACTACAGGACATAGATTACATGTAGTATAAATAGAAGTACTTGTGTAATGTTTTAGTTAGTGAGCAATTCTTGAGAAAAACACAAGAGAAAGAGAGAGAGTGCATTCACAGAGCTTAGTATCATTCACTTCTCTCTGAACTTCTGTCATACTTTGTAATGAATGTTGTAGCAACCATTTCAAGTTATATATAAGAAATATATTCCTTGAATCTGTGTGTTCATTTATTGCATCGTATTTATTGCTTCTCATATTCGAAAAGTTGTATTCACCCCCCTCTACAACACATTTGGACCTAACAATTGGTATCAGAGCTATATGTTTAACATACAAAACATAGATCCTTGTGTTGAGTAGAAGAATCGTGAGTTTTTCATTTTCTAGATCTACTTTTCATTTTCTCGAAAAGTGAGCTTTAATTCGTTTGTGGTGAAAAACTCATCTAAAAAATTATTTAAATACTCCAGGTGTGATTATTTGGCTTGGATGTATTTTAATTAATTTTTGTGAATTAATCTGGGTTCGTTCATATTTGGTGTTCTTGAGTGTTCATCATCTGTTCTTATCAAAGAATACAACCCAACAACTTTTTGATCTCCTTTTCAAAAGTAAAAGAATAAAAAGGTGGTTTTGGACTTTTTTATTTGCTTTATTCGGCCGAAAGTATATAGACATACTCAGTACCTAGCATGTGGGTTAGGTGGGTTAGGTGAGTAAAGCATTCAAAGTCAAAAGGTGTTAAAGAGATAATATTGTTTATTCAATATTAAAGTAATCTGCAGAAAAATTATTCTAAGGACAAAAGTTCTACATAGAATTTCTACTTGAGAATTTCTACATAGAATTTCGACTTAGACAATTTCTACTTGGTGATTTCGACTTGAGCAAAATTTCTACTTAGAGAAATTTCGACTTAGGCAAAAGTTCTACATAAATATTCTACATAGCCTAGTCTTGGGTACTTAGAAACTTTTAGTGACCAGAATTGAGATGGCTCCTAAAAATGCATTCAAGATCCCAATGTTCAACAAAGATCACTATGAAGAATGGGTTTTCAGAATGAGACTATATCTAGAGACTGTTAACCCTGAATATCTGGAAGTCCTTGACAAGGGTAAATTTGTCCCAATGGTGGTTATTCCTGCACATACGGAAGGAGGAGTGGTTATACCACCTCGGTCTGAGCCTAAAAAGGTCTCGGAGTTTTCGGATGCTGACAAGGAACAAATAGCTTATGATACTGCCATACGACAAACCTTGATGGAATCTCTTGATCATGAAATGTTCAACATAGTCAAAGGTCTGACTACAGCGAAGAAGATTTGGGACAAGATAGAAGTTGTCATGGAAGGATCTGCAGAGGTAAGAAGCAACAAGACACTCATACTCAAGATGGAGTATGACACCTTTAGAATAAGGAAAGGAGAAGGCATAACAGATGTCTACCTACGATTCAGTCAGTTGGTATTGGATTTGAATCTGAGAGGTGTAACTCTCCCCATGGTTGAGACTAAAACGAGATATCTGAGGAACCAGCCAAAAAGCATTGAACATAGGGTCTACGCAATAAGAGAAACCAGAGATTTGCATACAACTTCTCTGGAAGAGTATTATGGAATATTAAAGACCTATGAGCTGGAAACACTTCAAGATCAAGCATGGGACAATGATTCAAAGGGAAAAGAAAGTGCATCAGGATTAGTTGCTGATGAGGAAGAGTCTAAGAAGGCAATGGTTGCAGCAAAGCCTAAATCATCACTTGCACCACATCAAGTTGATAATGATGACGAGTGCGCATCTGATAGTGATGATGACTACTACACCCAAGAAGAGCTGGACAACATGGACGATAGTGTCGTGGCATACATGGCAAGGAAGTTCAGCAACATGAGATTTAGAAAGAGCAACCGACCACAGAGAAAATCTTCATCTTAGTATCGGGCTGCTAGGGGTGGAGGTAGTTCGTCAGGCTACAAAGGAAGAGGCAAGAATACCAGCTACAAATCTCCTTTGGATTTCAAAATGAAGTTCAAATGCTATAATTGTGGTGAAGCTGGACACTTTGCCTCGGACTGCAAAAAGCCTAAACAGACTTATCCAAAAGAGACATTTGAAGCCCTCAAAAGCAACTATGAAGCACTGTTGAAGGAAAGACATGGAAAACAAGCTTTATTGGTGACAGAAGGAAGAGCTTGGGATGATTCAGATGAGGAAGATGTTACTCATGTAGCAAACTTTGCCCTCATGGCTGAGACATCAGAGGAACCAGAGGTACCAGTTCTGACTCTTAAAGTAGAAATGTCTATTGATGATTATAAGGAACAGAACGGGGCTCTTAGTGAAGAGATCTATATGTTGTGCAAAAGCCTAGACTCTTCTCAAAAGGAACAGAAAACACTTGTTGCCAAATGCAGAATGCTTGAGGCAAAAGTGGAAGAGCTAGAGGCTGCTTGCACTGTAGATACTTCCCTAAAAGACTTTATTAAATCTCTGGAACACAAGCTCGTCCTTAAGGAAGAAGTAGAAGCATGTCTTAGGAACAATCTAGCTGAGTTAGAAACAAAATGCGAAGCTTACAAACTAGCTGCTAGTAAAGTGTATGTAGATAATGACACATTTAAGAAAATAACTGGAGTAGGTATAGGACTTGATTATTCTGACCTTCCTAAGAAAGAAGGAAAGAGACCTATTGACCCTAGTTCCAGTGACCTTAAACAGGAAACACCTAGAATTCTTAAATCGGCTGTCAAACCTATCTACAAACATCTTGTTCCTAGAATAGAAGAAGAAGAGACTGAATTGATAGCTAGATATGAGATTGAGATGGAAGATCGCCAGAAAGAACAACCTGTAACTCCTATCAAACAAGTTAAAATCAATTTCCCTAGAGATGAATCTAGACTGGGATTAGGAGCCAAGGCTGTTAAACAACAAGGAAAGAGAGAGAAAGGCATAAAAGAGGTTAAGGCTGAACGAATAAAGAAAGCATGTTATCATTGTAAATCTACTGAACATCTTTCTTATGCATGTAAAGCTAACATAAATGTTCCTGCTGCACATGCCATGCCTGCTACACATACAATGAATAATCTGCATCAGAATCATGCACAGTGTGGTCAACCTAATTGTATGCCATGCACTTTTAACATCATGCAAACTTTTGTGCATTTAATGAATGCATCTAGCCAGTCATGCTCAAATACTGTTGCTAGTTCAAATATCAAGAAAAAGTATGGGAGAGCCAAGACTGTCAGTCCTCCTAAAGTTAGGAGTGACAAACCTTCTCCTAAGACTGACAAATCTGTCAAGTCTGAGAAAGGAAAGGAGATAGTCGAAAGCTCTAGTAATGTGAAGAAAAGTGCATCTCCTGTTGTTAAATCTGTTGATTCTCGATCTTATCGAAAAGCCGGGCCCAATCAAAGTTGGGTTCCGAAGAATGTCTAACCAATCTGTCCTTGCAGGGCATTAAGCAGAATAGAAATAAAGTCATATGGGTGCTAGACAGTTGAGCATCGAGGCATATGACTGGAAACAAGTCCCTGCTTACAGAGTTGGTTATGAAGGCTGGCCCTTATGTTACCTTTGGAGATGACAGCATAGGTGTGACAAAGGGATATGGCAAACTGAAAACTGGCAATGTCATCATAGAAGATATTTCCTATGTTGAGGGACTAAAGCACAATCTGTTGAGTATAAGTCAATTCTATGACAAAGGTTACGAAATTGTCTTCAACAAGAAAGGTGTATCAATCACTCACATCAAGGAAGGCTCACTAGCTTTGAGAGGAGTTCGAAAGGCAGATCTTTTTGTTGCAGATATGGATTCAGTAAATCAGGATGAGGTCACCTGTTTCTACAGCAAAGCCTCGGATGATGAAAGCTGGTTATGGCACAAAAAGTTATCTCACTTAAACTTCAAAACGATGAATGCTCTCGCGAGGCGAGAACTGGTGAGAGATCTACCTCAAATGGAGTTCGCTCCGAAAGGACTCTGTGAAGCTTGTGAAATGGGAAAGTCGAAGCGAGCATCGCATAAAAGTAAAGAAATTTCTAGTATTACTGAGCCTCTACAACTTCTTCATATGGATTTGTTTGGCCCAGTGAATGTCCTATCTTTGTCCAGGAAAAGATATGCTTTGGTAATCGTGGATGACTTCTCCAAGTATACATGGGTATTGTTCGCAATGACGAAAGATGAAGTACCTTTCTTAATCATTGATCATATCACTCAAATTGAGAATGTTTCAACACTTACTGTGAAGACGATTAGATCAGACAATGGCACTGAATTCAAAAATGCAGTGCTGAATGACTTCTGTGTATCTAAGGGAATACGTCGTCAGTATTCGGCCCCGAGAACTCCACGGCAAAATGGAGTAGTTGAAAGGAAGAATAGAACTCTGGTTGAAGCAGCAAGAACTTTGTTGTATGATTCAAAACTTCCTTTGTATTTCTGGGCCGAAGCAGTGAGTACCGCTTGTTACACTCAAAATAGAACCTTGATCATAAAAGATAAAGAAAAGACACCATGTGAGCTAATGAACAACAGAAGACCAACAATCAAATACTTTCATGTCTTCGGAGCAAAATGCTATGTGCTTATAGATGATGAAAATCTAGGCAAGTTTGCAGCAAAAGCTCGTGAAGGAATCTTTGTTGGTTACTCTATAGACGTGGTGGCAGCTTATAGAGTGTTCTTGGTGAATGATCGAAAAGTGACTGAAAGTTACAACGTCAGATTCGACGATACCAAACTCTCATCAATTTCAAGAGATTCTAGTGAACCTGAGTCCCTAAAATTTCAGAATCTGGACTTAGAAGATCTTGAAGATGAACCTGAGTTGGTTGTTCCATTAAATGTTCCAAGCGTACATGAAGAACCTGAGTCTAGTGAACAAGATAATTCTACAAGATCAGGAGAGACTTCTTCAGTACCAACCGGCAACAACTCAGGGGGAGTAAATAGCAGCTCAAGGACTACTGTTCAAGGCTCGAGTCGAGTTGACTCTAGTTCTGTAGGAGCTGGCACTAACTCAGGGGGAGTTAGTGAAAATAATCAAAGTAGTCAGCACCCCAACTCAGAAAGTCAAGCTGAATCATCAAGACAATTTCCAGGGGAACGAGTATGGAATAGAGACCATCCGTTTGAGTTAATTATTGGTGATCCAGATGCTGGTGTGACTACTAGAAGAACTGCAAGAGCTGACATGGCTAATATCTCCTTATATTCTGGGTTCTTATCCAAGCTTGAACCTAAAGAAATAGAAGAAGCTCTTGGCGATGCTGATTGGGTGATTGCAATGCAAGAGGAACTCAATCAGTTTGAAAGGCAGAAAGTTTGGAAACTGGTACCCCGACCAAAGAACATATCCGTAATTGGAGCTAGGTGGGTATTCAGAAATAAACTGGATGAAAACGGACTTGTAACACGAAACAAGGCTCGTTTGGTTGCAAAAGGTTATTCTCAGCGAGAAGGAATTGATTATGATGAAACCTATGCACCAGTTGCAAGACTTGAGGCAGTCAGGATGTTCTTGGCATTTGCAGCACATAAGAACTTCAAAGTTTTCCAGATGGACGTGAAAAGTGCCTTCCTGAACGGAGAGTTAGAAGAAGAAGTGTATCTGGAACAGCCGCCTGGCTTCGTTGATCCAGAACATGCAGATTCTGTGTATCTACTCTTCAAATCTGTCTATGGCCTCAGGCAATCCCCAAGGCGATGGTATGAAACCCTATCCCTATTCTTAATTGAAAATGGTTTTGTTAGGGGAGTAATTGATAAAACATTGTTCTATAAAGTTGTGAGAAATGACTTAATACTTGTTCAAGTATATGTGGACGATATTATTTTTGGGTCATCAAATGAGCGCTTGTGCGAGAAATTTGCCAAGCTAATGCAGGAAAAATATGAGATGAGCATGATGGGAGAGCTGTCCTTCTTCCTTGGATTACAGATCAGTCAGAGAAAAGATGGTATCTTTATCTATCAATCCAAGTACGTCAGAGATTTACTCAAGAAGTATAATCTAGAAGATGCATCAGCAGCTAAAACTCCCATGGCAACAGCCACGAAGCTTGATGAAGACAAATCAGGTAAATCAGTTGACATCACAAGCTATCGAGGTATGATTGGCTCACTCCTCTATTTAACTGCAAGTAGACCAGATATAATGTTCGCAACTTGTTTATGTGCAAGGTTCCAAGCGGATCCTAGAGAATCACATCTCGTAGCCGTCAAAAGAATTTTTAGGTATCTCAAGGGCACACCAAATCTAGGGATTTGGTACCCAAGAGATACAGGTTTTAATCTTATTGGCTATTCGGATTCAGACTATGCAGGTTGCAGGATTGATAGGAAAAGCACATCTGGTGCTTGCCAATTTCTTGGCAGAAGATTGGTGTCCTGGCAAAGTAAAAAGCAACATACAGTATCTACTTCTACTGCTGAAGCTGAGTACATTGCTGCTGGAAGCTGTGTAGCTCAAGTACTGTGGATGAGGAACCAATTGAAGGATTATGGCATGGAGCACAAGAAAATTCCAATCATGTGTGACAACACAAGTGCCATTGCCATAACCAACAATCCTGTAGATCACTCAAGAACCAAGCATATTGACATCAGGTATCATTTCATAAGAGAACATGTCGAGGAGGGGACTGTGGAGCTACATTTTGTGCCCACGATGCAACAAATTGCAGATATATTCACCAAACCTCTTGATGAAGTAACATTCAATAGGTTGGTTGGTGAATTGGGAATGATTAACACAAGTTAGTAAAGCCTTTTATCTGTAAAATCCATGTTTATGTTTGTATGTGCAAGCTAATCAATCATTATGTGCTTAGACTTTAATATGACTAATTAATGATTGTTATAGGTTGCATATAGTGTGATTTTGCATGAATTCATTGTGTTTTAAGTGTCTTTTATAGCACAAATCTGTGAATTTATGCTTGTTAGATTGCATGATCATAGGGGGAGTTAAATTCATAATATTCTAAATATTGCATGATTTTTAGATGAATTTACCTTTGATTTTCATGTAATTAGAGGCCTTAGAATTGAAAAACTTCATAATTTCGAGTTAGGTTCTATCTCGAAACTCATCTAGAAATTCGACTTGAATTTCGACTTAAGCTGTCAGAGTGAAGTTTTTGAAAAATTCTAAGTCTGGGAAGAATTTCGAGTTGGCTATCTCGAAATTCATCTCAAAATTCGACTTAGAGTTCGAGTTCGAGTTACCAGTGTGCCTAGTTCTATCTTCAAAATATTCGAGATAAAGTCTATCTCGAATTTTATCTCAAAGGTTGAGATGAGGTTTCCATTAAGGGAATATTTTGAAAAGAACTGAGAATTAACTTCGAGTTAGTCTATCTCGAAACTTAACTCGAATTTCGACTTGATGTTCGAGATAGAGTTCTTAGTCTATCTCGAAACTCAACTCGAATTTCGACTTGGTGTTCGAGATAGAGTTCTCAGTTAAGCTAAAGGGAATTTTTCGAGTTACACTCCTAACTCGAAACATATCTTGAATTACCCTGTACTTTTTGCTTCAAGGGGGTATTTTGGAAAGAATTTGAGATTAACTTCGAGTTAGTCTATCTCGAAACTCAACTCGAATTTCGACTTGATGTTCGAGATAGAGTTCTTAGTCTATCTCGAAACTCAACTCGAATTTCGACTTGATGTTCGAGATAGACTTCTAACTCGAAAATTATCTTGAATTTCCTTGTCTTTCTTAGAAGGGAATTTTTCCAAGTTTACTACAAATCAATAATCTTCAAGATAGGATTTCCCTATAGTTTCTGCTGTAATATTGGTTAAAGTGCTTATTTGTGCATAATTGTTCGAGTTAACCTCTATCTCGAACTTTATCTCGAAGTTCGACTTGATGTTCGAGATAGAGATGTTCGAGATAGAAATGTTCGAGATAGAGTTCGACTTAGATGTCCCCTGTATGGACTTAGTACTTTTCACATTTTTTAACAGGGACATTTTTGTCATTTTACATTCATCTATATATACATCTCTAACTCGATGCCTAATTCACTTTACCTAATTCTAATTTTCACAGCAGCCTCTTCACAAAACAAGGCGATTTCATAACTTCATACCATTAATCTTTGTTTTGTGATTAAACTCATACTAATCACGAATTACTGCCAATTTTTGGACTAATCTTGACTGTGTTATCCTTAATCTTTGTGTTGGTGTGTTTTGTGTTCATCCATAATATACACGCACATATACATACACACGAACATATAACTGTTTGTGTACTGTTCATAAAACGTGAGTTCATATTCACCATTCATAAACACACACGATTTCTCTGGTACACACGAATATTCATCTTCTTTGAATATTCAGATTTAGTAATTGGATTTTTGATTGTTAATCCCGTAGTTTAATTTTCTCTAAGGGACCTTTGTTCTTTTTGATAAATTAAAAGGGATACATCATTTAATTCGTAAATTATTTGTTTTTCAAAATTAAACAAAAATCACATCTTTTTAAAGAAAAACATTTAATCAAAATGGCTCACCAATTTTCACTTGCTAAAAACAACTTTTATAATATTTCTACGGAAATTGGTGATCAACTCCCGCGGTTTAAGTTTTGGATACGATTTCTCAATTTGTACTCCAAAGCTAGCCATGCTTTTACTGCTAAACCTACACTAGTACATGATGCTTTATAGTAATTATGGACTAGTGCGGTTACTTTTGGGAGCAAATCAACCTCCTTTGGTTTCAGGTTTACCTTAGCGGGTCAGGAATATGAGGTGACCGAAGAAATTGTCAACAGGGTTCTGGGATTTCCAATTAAAGATGCCTATGATCCAGAACCTACTGCTGCAGAACGCCTCAGATTCTTTGAAGAAATTGGATGTTATCCCCCAAAAGGCCCAATCACGGGAAATATCCAAAAACAATTCTTCCATGTGGAATGGAATTACTTTTTCGAGGCCATCACAAGATGTTTTCGGGCACGCGAAAAAGACTTTCATCAAATTCCAATTCCAATGCAAACCTTTGCAGTTGCCCTAGCAAGAGAACTGGATATAAACTATGGACGCATAGTTCTCTCTGAAATAGTGGGCTCAATGGGATCTCCTGAAAGCAGAGACCTCTCTAACACTGATGTCGTCTGCTGGTTTCCTCGGTTTCTTCAAATGCTGATCAATGACTTAATACCGAAGGATGCTCTTGCTGTTAGACAGGGATTTGCCAGAAGCCCAACATCTGCATCGCTAGGGATGGGCACTAAGTCACTTTCAACCATTGCTAATCAGGACAAACATCAAGGTAAACCAATGTCTACTCCTGAAAATCTTCAAATGTGGCTTAGATATGATGCAGGAGTTACCAATTTGGAGGCATCATCACAAGTTTCATCACATGCTCAAAATCCATCTGTTCATGCTGAGGCATTTGATGAGATTCCTGATGAGGAAAGCGATGATGCACAAGGTAATCAATCAGGTAATCTCTCCATGCATACTATTCATTCCTCCTCCTATGTTTCTGATTCCGCGACCCAAGAGACTGCTAACCCGCAGGATCTATCCCAGGGTGAGAGCCATATTTCTGACTCTGAGTCTGATACACATTCCTATTCTCTATCACCCCTGTTAACGGAAGTCAGAAAACCAGCACGTGTATATATACAAGATGATGAGGAGAGTGAAACCGAAGAGCAGCAACTTATTCGAAAGAAAGCCAAACTTTTCCATGCTGCTACTTCACAACCACAGTCAAACCCTAGCGTGTCACACGCAACCACTCCACCTCACGCGAGTGGTTCACCCCTTGAACAATCTGCACATAGGGATTTTGATTTTGGTGAGGATGATGAACCTCTTGAAGATACTGTTGCTTCAAGAGGACATGAAGTCTTAAGAACTTCAGCCGTACCTTCACCGGTACGTACTGATGCTGCAAAGATGATCGGTTATGATGTCGTACAAGGACACTTTGCAGCCTCTCAGCCTGAGATTCCAACTCAGGAACAAACAGAATTTGATCCCATAACTGTCAACAACATTTCTTATCAATTTTCTGCAGGTACTGCTTCATTATTTGGATCAATCATTGAAGACATACACGAGCGTGAGACAGGGAGTGTGTGTGAGAGGTTAGGGAGAGAGGGACCTTCATTTTCAAGGCCCGAAACCGAGCGTCAAATACCAACAGAACGAGTATTAGAGCGAGGTCACCTAAACCAAACACCGTCCCTTAACATTGAAAATCTTGATACGCGTATGACTTCTATGGAAAATCAGATGAGGCAGTTCGGACAGACGATGGGGCAGTTTGGGATGAACATTGGAAACAACCAAAGGGCTCTAGACGACTACGCAGCAAGAATGGCAAGTCAAGCTACAGCTTTTGATAATTTGACAAATAAGGTAAATGACTTGGGCCATGCTGGTGGTGTCTTAGGAAGCACTCTCAATGAGAGGATGGGGGCATTGGAGTCTACAATGCATACAATGGCTGTAGAGATCAGTAGAATGATGTTCGCAGTCAGGAGTTTTGTGCCCCCGGAGTGTTTCGAGTCGCAACAACCTCCCCCCGATGCTAGTGCAGGTGGTGCAGGTGGTGCTAGTGGAGCGGGAGCCTCTGGTTCTGGTTTTGGAGGTTCCTATGCAGCTGGTGGATCTGAAGACCAAGGTGGAGCTCAGGATAACTCACCTAAGGGGGAGAGTGGAAAGGAGACGAGACAGCAGGCAGTTCACATCGAAGAAATTGAAGAACCCGCTGATCTTGTCAAGGAACCATAAGTTGAGCCGTCTGTTGATGAAGAGGCTCTGAGGATGAGGAAGGGTAAGGCAGTAATGGTTGATGAACCATTTATTGACCTGAGTCATCAGGAAACAGTACAGGAGGTACTTGACTCAGATTCTGACATGGAAGACGTACCGTTGGCACACGCTATAAAAAGATCTTTGAAGGAACAAGGTGGAGGTGCTGGGATGTCTTCCGGAATGCCTGAAGAATTTCCTGTTGATGAGGAAACCCTTAAAGCTCTACAGTTAGCCTTGGAACAAGCTCAGTTCCATAAAATGAAGATGATGCAAGAACATGCTGCATTCCTAGAAAAGAAGGGTGAGCTACAAGGGAAGCCAAATGAGTATGAGCTTGCGAGGCTAGCTGATCCTCAAGTTGATCTGGATAAACGAAGGATAGGGCAGAAATGGGATGAAGCAAGGAAGATAATGATGGGACCCTGCGCAAAAGGAGTTCATAACAAGGATGCAGATGATCTGTTCTACAACTTAAATTTGCAGAATCCAATGACTGGGGACTATATAAATGCTTTGAAGAGATTAATTTCTAAAGTAAAGGTTGGATACAATGCAAATCTTAAGGAGTGGCAGGTTATCTTATCTTTGGTAGAAGGAGTCCCAACATCTTTCTTATATGTGGATGACCAATTCTTAATGAGAAGATCTGCGTCAGAGTTGTTCTTGCTAGCGACTAAAATTCAATACTCTCAATCTGAGGAGCTAAGCATTCTGTACAGGGATCAGTTAATGCAGCTAGCAGAGGACAAGGGTCCAGAATTCTCAGCATATCCAAATTTTGTCCGGATGGTAGTTGACGGGAAGATGAAGAGGGTTAGCATGGAGGAAAATGATCTAATGGAGCTTTCAGTAGAATCTCTCAAAGCTGTCTGTAGACAAATGATGAGTAAGGGATTCGCTTCTAAGCTTAAAGATAAATCCGTGAAGATCATTGAAAGAGTTATATTCAAGAAGAGCAATGAGGTGTGGAAGTGTGATGTCATTGCTCCAAACCCTCTTGATGACGTGAAGATTGAGCCGGAGCTGATAGAGAAGAAATGGAATATTCTTCAAGCCATGAAGAATGTAGATGAAGCTCTGACTCTTCCTTCTGGAGCACTAGAACAAGGAGAAATAAGGGAGGCTATTGGTGTTCCAGGAAGTGAAAGTGTATACTGGATACATGCTTATGTTGAAGATACAGCTGATGCCTTAGTATTCATAGATGCAGACCAGAATCAAACAATCTTGCATATGAGTAGACAATGGCTGCTACGGACTCAAGATGCTGCATTTCTGGAGAGAGTATTATATGTATTCAAATGGGGCGAAGTGGAAGATAAGTTTGTTGAAGAAAAGCAGAGACTCATGAGTTACCTGTCTGAAGTAGTAGTGGAAAAGAAGCGAATGGAGCGAGATGCGGCTAGTGTCCACAATACTAACCGTGTCAAGGGCTACCCCAAGATGATCTATTGTCAGTTTAAAGCTGATAAAACACATTGGAAATCTCAGCTCATCATGAAGAACTTTGAGGATTCCAAAGATCAGAACTACTCAGGAGGTGGACAAACTCAGAAGGCTTTTCAAACATCCTTATCCAGAGCCCAAGAACCCTCTAGAAATGGAAGCTGTAAGTCTGTTGAATGCTAGGTGGAAGCAGCTTAAAGATCCAGTGTACAAGAAAGAACAGCAGCAGAAGGAAAAGCGCAAAAGGCAGAAAGAAGAGAGAGACCAAGCTGCTGAAGCTAGAAAGAGGAAACGGAATTAGGGTTAAAGGTCAGAGTGGTGTGAACTTGAAGTTGGAAAAACTTCATGTCTTTCGGTTGCTTTAACTCACTTGAGGAAAATTCACCTTAGAGTGAATCCAATAAGGTGATACAAGTTTGACTAAAAGATATGAAATAATCCAGGTGATAGGAATCACTCAAATGATCTTTAATTCGAAGTTCGAATTCTGTTTCTAGTTTAAGTTCTTTGTATTGTTTTCATGTAAATTTCAATTGTAAATTATTCAAGACTGTAATGTTAATTATCTTTTCTCGTCTCATTGTTTAGTTGAGTTATCCTTCATTAATTTG
This sequence comes from Saposhnikovia divaricata, assembly GCA_036435485.1. Taxonomy (NCBI): domain Eukaryota; kingdom Viridiplantae; phylum Streptophyta; class Magnoliopsida; order Apiales; family Apiaceae; genus Saposhnikovia; species Saposhnikovia divaricata. The sequence continues at coordinate 216,890,362 of CM071599.1, forward strand.
AATGTCATTGTTAGACAATCAAATTGGGGGAGATTGAAAGGCAGAGTGTGTAAACTTGTAACACTATAACTAATGTAACTCAAACTAAAGGAAAAGATACTTAACCAGAAGACAATCAAGAACAAGAAGTCACAAGAAATCAACACTAAATGAAGACAAGGTAATTGATACAATTCAACATGTTAACTATGATCAATCCAAGAAGAAATCATTGAGAGAAGTTCAAGTCAAAGTTGTTCATGCCTCAGTGATTTGGAAAGCCAAGAATCAAGATCATAACTATCAGTATCAATAAGACCAATTGATTTCAAGTGAACAAGAAGGAAAGCAAATATTGGAAAGCCATATTTCTAATTGGATATGGTAATTTATTCAAGAAGCAAAAACCCTATCAAGACTAGTCACTTATGAACCAGACCGTTGCATCAAGTGTCGGGACATTGATAGCAAGTTTATGTCAGTAATAAAGATCCATATTCAAGAGCTTGGTGAAGAATAAAGAAGACATGAAGATATCACAAGTTCAAGATGTGCATTGAAGTTTCAAGTTGAAGACCAGAATATTTTCTAAGTACTAAATATTCTAGATGGCCAAGTAGAAGTTTCTAAGTAGAAGTTCTACTTAGAACTTCGAGATGGCTAAGTAGAAATTCTCAAGTAGAAGTTCTACTTAGAGTGCAGCTTCAACATGACACATGGCATCTTCTGATTGGCAGATTTCCAAGCTTTCAAGATAAGGCAAGATTTATGTGGACATCATTGGGCCACGTACATCTTAGTCTTTGAAGACTACAGGACATAGATTACATGTAGTATAAATAGAAGTACTTGTGTAATGTTTTAGTTAGTGAGCAATTCTTGAGAAAAACACTAGAGAAAGAGAGAGAGTGCATTCACAGAGCTTAGTATCATTCACTTCTCTCTGAACTTCTGTCATACTTTGTAATGAATGTTGTAGCAACCATTTCAAGTTATATATAAGAAATATATTCCTTGAATCTGTGTGTTCATTTATTGCATCGTATTTATTGCTTCTCATATTCGAAAAGTTGTATTCACCCCCCCTCTACAATACATTTGGACCTAACGGACATTATGGGTAAAGTTCGTTTATGTGGGATCAGACTTCAAGAATGGGGGGGTGGTATAAGTAAGGAGTTTAATTCTAAAATGCACGGTTGTAGATTGATGCTTCGGAAATTGAGGTCCAGAAGAGATACTCAGGGAATTCAGAGATATAATGCAACTCGATGGGAGTATTTAAAGCTGTTAGAACAACAAGAGATATATTGGAAACAGAGATCCAAGCAGTTTTGGTTTCAGGAGGTAGATAAGAATACTCGTTTCTTTCACAGCTATGTATCAACTCAATATAAAAATAATAGAATAGAAAGAATAAAAGATGATAGTGGTGGGTGGAAAGAGACATTAGCTGAGATTCAAGAAGTTATTGAGGGGTATTTTACTCGTTTGTTTACAACTTCATATATGGATGAAAGGTTGTCTAACAGAGAGGTGGTTAATCAAGTATCGGAGTTGGAAAATGAAAATCTGCTAGCAGAAGTGACAAAAGAGGAGGTCAAACAGGCAATTTTTGACATGCATCAGGACAAGGCTTCAAGTCCTAATTGGCTGAACCCAGCATTCGTCCAAGCATTTTGGTCTATAGTGGAGGAAGATGTGGTTAGATTCCGTCGTGACTTTATAACTACAGGAGTCTTACCAGAGGGAGTTAACGAGGCACTGGTATGTCTAATTCCTAAGGTTAAAGTCCCTCAAACAATGGGGGATTTACGACCAATATCATTGTGTAATATACTTGTTAGAATTCTTTCTAAAGTCATGGCGAATAGATTGAAACCTTGTTTGAGCAATATTATTTCGGATAAACAAAGTGCTTTCATTGAAGGTCGTTTACTTACGGATAATACGTTAATAGCTTTTGAAATTAACCATTATATGAAACGGCATACTCAAGGGAGTAAGGGGATTGCAGGGTTGAAATTGGATGTTTCAAAAGCTTATGATCGACTGGAGTGGGCTTTTATTAGAAATATGATGGAAAAATTTGGTTTTTATCAAGATTGGATTAATCGGGTCATGTTTTTCATTAGTTCAGTATCATACAGATTTTTACATAATGGGGAACAGTTTGGATTTGTAGTACAAGTCGTGGAGTTAGACAGGGAGATCAAATTTCTCCATATATATATATATATATATATATATATATATATATATCATGTGTATTGAAGGCTTGAGTTCTATTATCCGTAGAAATGAGGAAGCTGGATTATTGCATGGCTGTTGTATCGCTAAAGGAGCACAAGTGATCTTGCATTTATTGTTTGCGGACGATTGCTACTTATTTTTTAGAGCAACAGGACCAGAGGCAAATGTCATGAAGCGTATTTTGGAGAGGTATGCAGCAGTTTCAGGTCAAATAATAAATTATAATAAGTCTACCATCACTTTCTCGCCAAATACAGGAGATGTGGATCCTGTTGAGGTGTGTGAGCAATTGAGAGTTCAAGTTAGTGATCATCCTGGGAAGTATCTGGGCATGCCAATGCATATTGGACGGAGGAAAAATTCAGTTTTCGCTTTTTTGGTGGATCGAGTAGAGAAGAAGTTACAAGCATGGAGTTTGCAAAACATATCAAAAGCTAGAAATGTTACTCTATTGAAGACAGCAGCCCAATCTGTGCCGAATTTCTGGATGAATCTTTTGTTGATTCCGCTAGATGTGTGTGAATCAATGGAAAAAAAAATGAATTCTTATTGGTGGGGTGGAGGACAAAATCAAAAAGGGATAAAGTGGTTGGCCTGGGATCGATTATGTGAAGCTAAGGAAGGGGGGTTTGGGTTTCAAAAAAATAAGGGATTTTAATTTAGCTATGCTAGCTAAGCAGGCATGGAGACTGATTAATAATGTTAACCCTTTGGTGACAAGTTTTATGAAAGCAAGGTATTATGCTGATACGGATTTCTTAGATGCAACATTGGGAGCTAATCCTAGCTTCATGTGGAGAAGCATACTAGCAGTGCAGGAGGTGGTGAAGCAAGGAGGAAGGAAGAGAATTTGGGATGGTAATGATACACGGGTGTGGAAAATTATGTGGCTGCCTTGTCATGAGAATGGTTATATTACAAGCGAGTGCTATCAGGAGTTGGAAAAGGTGATAGTGAACACATTGATGCATGATAATTCTAGAAGCTGGGATGAAGATATTCTGCTGGACTTATTTAATGATAGAGATAGACAGTTAATTCTGCAAGTTCCATTGTCAAGTCGAGTTACAAATGACTCTTGGTATTGGGCATTGGATAAAGATGGCGAATTCACAGTCCGAAGTTGTTATATAAAGTTGAGGGGGTAGCGTGTGTATGCAGATAGATCATTCTGGAAGAAGCTTGGCAAAGTGTTAAATTTCTTATGGAGGGCTTGTCGTAATGTGTTGCCTACAGCGGATGCATTGGTGATAAAGCGTGTTAATGTGCAGAATATATGTTCGTGGTGTCATGCTCAGATGGAAAACACTGTACATACGATGTTTAATTGTTGTTCTGCAAAGGAATTGTGGCAGGCTGTGGGTTTTCAGGACTTATGTCAAACAAGTCCAAATGTAACCTTCATGTAGTCTCTAAAACAAGTTTTCATCAAAAATAATAGTCAGAATTGTGCACGAATAGGGTTGCTCTGCTGGGGATTATGGGTTCGTCGTAACTCATGGGTGTGGGATAGGAAAAATATATCAGTTTTTGGTGTTAAGGCTATGTTGGACAACCTCTTGCACGAATGGCAATATGCTCAGAAGGAAATCAAAACAAGTACAACAAATATGCAGATGAGGAAATGGTGTAAGCCACCTCAGGGTTGGATTAAAATAAATGTAGATGCTGCTTACCGAACTGATGCCAGAGATATGGGTGCAGGTTGTATCATTCGTGATGACCAGGAGCAGTTTCTTCGAGCAAGAGCTAGTAAACTTCGAGGGTGTATGTCAGCTAGAGAAGCTGAGGTGCTGAGTTTCAAGGAGGCATTAACATGGACAAAGGAGTGGATGGCAAGAAGGTGCATATTCGAACTGGATGCGAAAGCAGTAGTGGATGCAATTCATGGTCCTCAGAAAATTTCCAATTTTCATGTTATTATAGGGGAGTGTGTTGAGTTAATTAAACACTTTGAGGAAGTGTTAGTGATTTTTTATCACAGATTTGCGAATAAAGTAGCTCATGTGTTAGCGCAGGCTCCTTATTCTATGTCAGATTCTATGGAGTGGTGTAATGCTGCTCCAGATTTTATTTGTAACCTTATGGCTGTAGATTATTAATGCAAGTACGAAATTTTCAAAAAAAAAAAGATAGATAGATGAGTTTTGTTTATCTATACAATTATATTAAAATCGAAACATTGAAAATTTTGATTTTTGATTTGGTTTTCGGTCTTTAATAAGTAATACAATAGTAACTAATCGATTGCCTTTTTTTAATTAAAACATGTTATTTTTTTAATTAAAATATAATACCTTTCATAAACACATCTAAAAATACAGGTTTGGTAGTTTTAAATCTTTTATTCTAATTAAAACACGTTTACTTTTTAATAATTTTCATGTGTAGCTAAAATGCTTTTTTTATGATTTAGATCGAAAGAAAGACCTTCAAGGAAGCTGAGAAAGTGATAAAAACAAGAGAAGAAGAGGTGGTTGTCATGATGCAACTCTTATATCCTTAGATTTTGCTACTAGTGTTCTGGTTTATATGAAGTCTTTATAAAATTCTTTAATAATCGATGCATTCAGGAAGCTCAAAGAGCAAGAGAGGAAGGTGAAAGGAGCAAGAGGGTGAGGGGCTATGATCGGCGACACCACCGAGATAGATATAATGTTGGAAATATTTACTAAGAGCGCAACATAGAGGCAGTTATATAACATATTTAACAAGCCAATGCCAAGCAAACAATTAACGAAACAAAACACGAAGGTAGAAAGCATGCATATCAGTAACTGTAATAACAAAGGAGGAACAGAAGACATACCAATAGCCATAGCTTAGCAGTATATCAAAACCAAATAAACACTGAGTCTCCAGGCCTTGTACGAAGTCCTGACTGCTCTTGAAGAGATAATTTCCCCCAATTACTGTGTCGGGATGCTTGCAAGAACTCTTCTAGGATAAAACAGCTCCGAGTTATATAATCACAGCAATCAGATAACTCAACTTCGACTAACACCTCAGTCGCTGGAAAAACCCACAAACAACACTGTATATAGAGAGAGGGTAGAGAGTGTAGAGAGAAGAAGAGAGAATGTAAGGTGTGGTACATATAAACTAGTAGCTTAGCTCTCTATTTATAGGAGAGGTTAAGTGTAACTGATGCCACCCTAATCAATATTGTAACTGCCCATTTTCATTTAATAAGAAATGAAACGGCTGAAAATGACTGATTTAATGAAAGAAAATGGCCGACAAACGTAACAGTTACTCTATATATTTATCCACATTAAGATTTAAAATCAATAGAATAAACGCTCAGAAGCTGCTGTCACGCAGAAGTTACTATCAACAAGTCCCGACAGTACCTTTAAAGTAACTGTTAACAGGATGACATACTTCCAGACAGCAACCTTATTCCGACAGCAAGTTTTACCTTCCTGACATCAACCTTGTTCCGACAGCAAGTTTTACCTTCCTGACAGCAACCTTGTTCCGACAGCAAGTTTTACCTTCCTGCATATTTATAATATTAAAAATAGACATTCATCCAAATCGCCCTTCGACCCGACCCGAGTTAAGGCGTGGCGTGGCGAGGCGGGTGGCGGCGCGCGCGCGTGAAGCACACAGTAACACCTGTTTACACAATATCACGCAAGCGTACGTGGTCACAAGTAATATATAAGGTTAAGTCCAAATTCGTTCCCACAGGGATCAGGTTATGGTTCTTTTCAGTAAATGCACCTATTCAACAATGTATGGTTTTAAATCACTGCTAAGACAATAAATCAATTGAGATTTTAATTAACTAAATTAAACTAAGATGCAAAGTAAAAACTAATTAACTAATGAGAATTAAATTTGAATTTCTTATAAGAATAAAAACATGGGATCCTAACTTCATTATCTACTTCACTTAGAGTCGCAGCTTTTAATCAATATATGTGATGGTTTTGATATCTGATCGGATAACACGAAACAAGTAAAAGCTACCTGTCGGTATACTAATACCAAACTACGCATGCATCCACAAAAGAGATAGAAGATGGGTAGACACCAATTATGTTTAGACCCTATATCTCTATAGAATTTGAAAACATAAAGGTTTAAGCACAAGTTATCCACTTAGATCACATAGGGCAGCATAATATCTCTATTTACGCCACAAATCATGATGTTAAAACATCAACCTATCCTATGCTAGCATGGCAAGTTCTAAATCTCAAGATCCACTCTCGTTTAGCAAGAGATTAACAAATTAGATGTTCGCGACGCATCTAAATACATGAAACACAACCATACGAGGATATCAAGAATTCACCACACATAAATCTTTAAAGCATGCAAACTACTAAGCTACATAGTTAACTCCGTTAGAATCCCTTGACAACGATTAGCTCATAATTTAACCGTTCATCGTCATGGGATCTGATGAAAACATGTTATAAAACGAGATATGAATAAAAGAAGTAATTATATTAATAAACAAAGAGTTAAGAAAACAAATCTAGAATCCAGAATAACACAAAGGATGAAGTAGATCTAGATCCGTTGCTTGTCACGAGCGTTGAATCCTTCTCTCCTTTTCTCCCTTGCAGATCTAAGCTATGTTACAATAATAATAACTAATAATATGTCTCTCTCTATTACAATGGTATGATGTGTTTTTATAGGCTCTAAAAGTCTTCCCCAGCAAGAAAATACAAAAACAGAATTATAATAGAATTTCTGCAAGATACGTTTCCTAAATTGATTCTGTTTTTAAGGAAAATTCGTGGCTTACTTTTCTTCAGATTTTCTGGAACGTTCCCAACATAATTGGACCTCTGGACTACCTTAGAATGATAGAGAATCTCGTTATCTTCGTGTGGACTGCTTACGGGCCTCAAACGGACTTCTAGAACTCAAGATATGGCCACAACAGTGTAGACTGCGCAACCCTTCTCAGAAATCCGAATTTTAATCAATTAATTCCCCAAAAATTATTGAAGCATCCACCTTAGTCAACATTCTCGTAATTCTGCACAACTAAGCAAAACACATCAAAACTACAATAAACTTGAGTCCAAAACAATCAATTTAAGCCGATATGGAACGCTCCAAGTGGATATAAATCCACTTATCAACACCATACACCATCATACACCTTAGTAATTGTACACTACCCATGTGTGTGATTCTATATAAAGTCAACAACACCCTTTATTTATTTCAATGTGGGACAAATACACATTCTCATTTCAATCTCTTTCAACTCAATTTCTCTATGAATTTCATTAAGAAAATTACTTAGACCCATATATGAAAATTTAAGTTCCAATAGTAAGGAAGAATTTCCAATCGTTAAAATTCAGAATTAACATCAAGAACATAAAAAACTTATGCTCTACAAACTCCATTTTCTAACATATAAAAGGGTAAGTATCATGATGCTTGCAGAACTTCTTCTTCTTGTTGTTCTTTTATTTAATTTTATGGGCAAACATTACACCCATTTTGTATTTAACAGGACTTAAAATTATCAACCTAGCTCCCAGGTCCCTTAAATTTCATAAGCCAGTGTTCTGTTGTGAGAGTGGATGCGACTCTATCTCATCTTAGGATTAATAAAATGTTGTGATCGCAAGTATAGATGTAGAGTTTTTTTTTTTTGATAAAGATGTACGTTGGTAGAAACTTGAACAATAGCTATTTGAGGCATTCATAAGGCATACTTAATAACTGGAACAAGCTAGATTGAATTGTTAGGTTCAGTAGAATGTGTAAATACTTATGGCTTCATTGGCAACCGGCAAGTCCATGCAGCACTGTTGAGTATACAACAACGAAAGCAAAACCCAAAGCGAATAAACAAGAACAAGAAAATAAACGACAATCACACAAGACAAAGATTTACGTGGTTCGGAAATTCCTACTCCACAAGCCGCACTAATTTTGTATTGATCTCTCACAATTGTGTTGTGTTATGTTACAATTACATGAGTATTTATAAGTGAAGAAAAAGGGTCAAAATAAATCAGAGTCTAATTCTGAAATTCCTAACTCTAATCATAACTCTAATTAGAGTCCAATTCTGGAATTTCCAAGTCAAATCAGATTCCAATTCTGAAACCTAATAGACTCCACAAACCCAACAATCTCCCACTTGGAGTATGACCACATCTTCACTTCACTCTTGTAAATCTAGTAACACCCAATCCTTCGATCAATAACTCTAACTAGTGCAGTGCCTTCTCATCAATCAGTTCTGAAGGCCAGTTGAAGATATGCAAAGCTTCAACTTTTCATTAGTAACAACCTTAGTCAACATATCTGCAGGATTTCTTGAACCAAGGATTTTCTTCAAGGACAAAGTACCATTGCTAATCAACTCTCTTGTAAAGTGATATCTCAGCTGAATATGCTTTGTCCTAGCATGAAACACAAGATTCTTTGCAAGATGAATAACACTCTGACTGTCGCTATATAAAGCACTGTCCGCCTATTTCTTGCCCAACTCCTCAAGAAAATTCTTCAACCAAATCATCTCCTTGATAGCTTTAGAGATAGCCATATATTCTGCTTCTGTGGTTGAAAGAGCAACACTCTTTTGAAGTGAAGACATCCAACTAACTGCTGTGCCACCCAACGTGAAAATATATCCCGTAGTACTTTTTCTTGTATCCAAACATCCACCCAAATCTGCATCAGAGAACCCTTCCAAGATAACATCTTTCTTGTTGAAACATAACACAACCTTGGATGTGCCTTTCAAGTAGCGCACAAACACTTGACTGCTTCCCAATGCTCTCTTACTGGATTAGACACGAACCTGCTAACAACTCCCACTGCATGAGCAATATCTGGCCTTGTACACACCATAGCATACATCAATCTACCAACTGCAGATGCATAAGGAACTTTAGCCATATCTTTTTTTCCTTCATCCGTTTTAGGTGACTGCTTCTTCGTGAGATTAAAGTGAGTCGCCAATGGTTTACTTTTGGTCTTCGCATCCTGGACACTGAATTTCTGCAACAATTTCTCAATATACTTCTCTTGAGATAATTTCAAAGTACCTTCAGATCTATCCCTTATGATGCTCATACCAAGTATCTGTTTTGCTGCACCCATATCTTTCATCTCAAACTCCTCAGACATTTGCCTCTTTAACCTGTTGATTTCCATCATGTTTGATCCTGCTATCAACATGTCATCAACATACAACAACAATATGATATAAGATGAATCAAATTGTTTAAAATAACGACAGTGATCCATAGCACTCCTTGTGTACCCATTCTTCATCATAAAGCTATCAAACTTCAAGTACCATTGTCTTGGTGCTTGCTTCAAACCATAAAAGCTTTTTATAAGCTTACAAACAAGGTTTTCTTTCCCAGCTACCTGAAATCCTTCTGGCTGCACCATGTAGATGTCTTCCTCAAGATCACCATGTAAGAACGCGGTCTTAACATCTAGTTGCTCTAGATGTAACTCCTCTGCAACCACAATACTTAGCACAATTCTAACAGTAGTCATCTTAACAATTGGAGAAAATATATCAATATAATCAATACCCTTTTTCTGTTGATAACCCTTAACTACTAACCTCGCCTTATATCTCTTGCTGCCATCAGGTTCTTCTTTGATCCGGAACACCCACTTATTCTGTAAAGTCTTCTTTTCCTGCTGGTAATTCTGTTAAAGACCAAGTTTCATTCTTCTCAAGAGAACTCATCTCTTCTTCCATGGCTGATTTCCACTGAACTGAATCATCCACCTGAACTGCCTCTGAATAACACTGAGGCTCTCCATCCTCGGTCAATAACATATAATATGCTAAAGGCAAAAATCTTTGTGGTGGCCTCACAATTCTGCTAGATCTTCTTACCTCAGCCTGTGGAGTAACTGGAACCGTGTCATCACCATTCCCCAAACTCCCACTATTTCCTGCAAGATCTTCTTCTGTAATATCTTCAAGCACTGCTTTCTCTTTCTCAGGTTATTCCTTTGCAAACTCAGAATCGACTGCAAGCTTATCCTTGTACACTGCACTTTCGTTAAAAGTAACATCTCTACTTCTAACGACCTTCTTCGTCAGTTTATCCCAGAAACGGTAACCCATATCATCTGAGCCATAACCAATGAAGATACACTTCTTTGATTTCGGATCAAGCTTGTCTCTTTAACACGCACATAAGAAACACAACCAAAAACTCGCAAGTGTGAAAGATTTACCTCCTTTTTCTGCCACTCTTCTTTAGGAATCTTGAAGCCCAAAGGAACTGAATGTCCTCTATTTATGAGATACGCTGCTGTGCTAACTGCATCTGCCCAAAAAATCTTTGGAAACCCTGCATGCAATCTCATACTCTTGGCCCTTTCATTCAAGGTTCTATTCATGCGCTCTGCAACACCATTCTGCTGCGGTGTCTCTGGAATTGTTTTGATCATTGTTTGCACTAAATCACGCAAGCGTACGTGGTCACAAGTAATATATGAATAAGTCAAGTTCGTTCCCACAGATATCTGGTTATGGTTTTAATTCAGTTATTGTACCTATGCAACAATGTATGGTTATTACTCACTGCTAAGACAAATAACAAATTGGGTTTAATTAACTAAATTAACTAGAAAGTAAATTAACAACTAAGAATTAACTAATTAACAAGAATTGAAATTGAATTACGTCTACAAGAGTAACATGGGATCCTAACTTCATTAAATACTTCGCTTAGATCTGACGCCTTTAATCACTATATGCAATGGTTATGATATCTGATCAGACAACACGGAATAAGTATAAGCTACCTCTCGGTATACAAACACCAAACTAATCATACATCCACAAAAGAGATAGAAGATGAATAGACACCAATTATGTTTAGACCCTATATCTCTATAAGATTTGAAAACATAACGGTTGAAGAACAAGTTGTCTATAAAGATCACATAGGGCAACATAATATCTCTATTTACGCCACAAATCATGATGTTAAAACATCAACCTATCCTATGCTAGCATGGCAAGTTCTAAATCTCAAGATCCACTATCGCTTCACAAGAGATTAACAAATTAGATGTTCATGACGCATCTAAACACATGAATCACAACCATACGAGGATATCAAGAATTCACTACACACACATCTTTAAAGCAATCAAACTACTAAGCTACATAGATAAATCCGTTAGAATCCCATGACAACGATTAGTTCAAAATTGAACCTCTCGTCATCATGGGATCAAGTGAAACCATGATAATAAAACAAAGTATGAAAAGATACAAATAAACCTAAGTAATTGATATGTAATGATCTGTTTTTTCTGTCCCCCAAGATGTGTATTCATAGCCCCAAGTTGCCTCTCCATCAAGCAATTACCATATTAGAGTTGGAATAGAAGACCAGCAATTTCCATCTTTAAACGAGATAGGATTTGCAAATTCCATGCTCAAGACTGATTCTAGAATGTTCTAGCCATTCAGGACAATTACCATATTGATTTGAAGTAGGAATTATAGCAATTTCCTTGTGAAAATAGAATTCTGCAAAATACGCTTCCTAAACTGATTCTGTTTTGAAGGAAAATTCGTAGCTGACTTTTCTTCAGTATTTCTGGACCGTTCCAGCTGTGTTTTGACATATGGACCACTTTAGAATGATAGAGAATCTCGTTAGCTTCGCGTGGACTGTAAGATCGTCCAGAACGGACTTCTAGAACTCAAGATATGGCCAAAACAAGAATCAGAAATTCTGGCTGATTTTCCCAGCGCACCACGATGCTGAGAGCGCGGTTGGGGCTGAGAGCACGGCTTCAATCTGCATAAAAATGGCGCAGAGTGCTCAAATGGCGCACTCTGCTCGGCCTCAATCTGCGGGAATTAATTTTTCTTCGTTTTTCAGCTTTTTCTTCCCGTTCCTTTTGCATGAGCTTTCGTCTTCCACTTCTTGGAAGTAGCAAACAGATCTGATTTATTCTTCAAGAAATAAACCCATACCTTTCTAGTGGAATCGTCAATGAAAGTGACATAGTAGCGAGATCCTCCCAACGACACAACTGTTGTTGGACCATATACATCTCTATGAACTAGCTCTAACCTCTCAGCCTTGGGTGTCCTTCCTGATTTTGCAAAAGTAACTCGTTTTTGCTTTCCAAAAACACATGGCTCGCAGAACCCAACTTCCACATTCTTCAGCTCTGGAATCTTCCCCTTCGAAATTAACAGCTTCATACCCTTTTCCCTCATATGACCAAGTCTTTGGTGCCACAAAGTTGAAGACCCAATCTCATCAGCAACTGCATTTACTTCATAGCTAGATTGTTCAACTATGTAAAACGTCCCATTTTTCTCTCCACGAGCAACAACTAGATTCCCCTTTATAACCTTCCACTGTCCGTCTCCGAAAGTAACTCGATACCCTTCCTTATCTAACTGACCCACAGATAGCAACATCTTCTTCAGTCCAGGAATGTACCTTAGATCTTTCAACGTCCAGCTAGTCCCCAAAGAGGTCTTGAGATTAATATCTCCCATGCCCGCAATATCCAAAGTCTCATCATCAGCAAGACGGACTTTACCAAAATTTCCAAGTCTGAAATTTAACATAAAATCCTTGCAAGGGGTAGCATGGAATGATGCACCAGAATCCATAACCCATGATTCAACCGAACATTCAACACAACAAATCAAAGCATCGTCATCCGCCACTTCTTCAACTACATTAGCTGAATTATCCTCTTTCTTCTTTCCTTTAGGAGTTGTGGGAGCCGTACACTGATTTCTGAAGTGACCTTTCTTTTGAAAATTCCAACAAACAATCTCCTTGCGATCTTTGGACTGTCCTCTCTTCTGTGACTTCGATCTGCTACGCCCCTGATTCTGCCCCCTATCGGACTTTCTGCCTCTACTCTCAGTACTCAACAAGGAACCTGATGACTCACCTGAGTTTCTCCTACGAATGTCTTCTCCAAGAATCGCATCTCGAACTCCATCAAAAGTCATCTTACTGCTCCCAGATGAATTACAAATAGCAGTGACAAATCCTGACCAACTGTCAGGTAATGAGGATACCAACAACAAGGCTTGTACTTCATCATCGAATTTAATATCCACTGATGTCAATCTTGATAGGACAGAGCTAAATTCGTTAACATGATCAGCAACACAATCACCTTCATCAATTTTGTGGCAAACAACAAGTGACACAAATATACCTTATTTGAAGCAGACGGCTTCTCATACATATTTGATAATGCCTTGATTAATCCATAAGTTGTCGTTTCCTTGACGATATTGTAAGCAACGTTCTTCGCCAAAGTCAACCTGACAACACCCAGAGCCTGCCTATCCAATAGCTTCCAATCTTTCTCATCCATTGAATCTGGCTTCTTCTCTTCCAGCGGTTCGTGTAGTTTTTTCTGATACAAATAATCTTCAATTTGCATCTTCCAAAATGAAAAATCTTTGCCATCAAATTTGTCGATCTTTACTTTCCCTTCTTCTGCCATCGCTCCCACTTGCCTGAAACCTAGGCTCTTGATACCGGTTGTTGAGTATACAACAACGAAAGCAAAACCCAAAGCGAATAAACAAGAACAAGAAAATAAACGACAATCACACAAGATAAAGATTTACATGGTTCGGAAATTCCTACTCCACAATCCGCACTAATTTTGTATTGATCTCTCACAATTGTGTTGTGTTATGTTACAATTACATGAGTATTTATAAGAGAAGAAACTGTGTCAAAATAAATCAGAGTCTAATTCTGAAATTCCTAACTCTAATCCTAACTCTAATTAGAGTCCAATTCTGGAATTTCCAAGTCAAATAAAATTCCAATTCTGAAACCTAATAGACTCCACCAACCCAACAAGCACCAGGCATTTGATAATGGTTTAACATTTGGCTAACGCTAACCACTAGGGTCACAAGTTTTGGCTAGTGAAGTCTAGATGAATGAACATATTATTAAAAAAAAAAGATAGAAGAATGAAAAAGTGGCATTTGCAACTTATAAATATGCCCGTTCAGTTTATCTTATTTTTCGAAAATACAGAAAAAAAGTTTATAAATGTGTACTTTCTAATTAAAAAAATCCAAACATGCTTATATTAAATGCATTGAAACTATAGCTAAAGTTGTCAAAAAATAGAATATTATCTGTATTCGAAATAAATAGGATATTATCCGTATCCGAATTCGGCATATCCGAATCCAAAAATGGAAAAAGTAATATATATTTATAATTTATAATATATTTATAATTAATAATATATGTCTTTGTTCATTACTTAATATATTTTTCAAAGATATATTTAAGTGTAGACATTTTTTAAACATATATATGATATAAATAAAATATATTAATATATTTCATTAAAAATATATCATAATATTAGTTTTTTTTAAAATATTATCAATTTGGATATAAAAAAATCGAAAAATTCGACATCCGTCCGAAATATCTTTATTCGTATTCGAAAAAAATAGAATATTATTTGTATCCGAAATAAATAGGATATTATCTGTATCTGAATCCGAAACAGATATGGATATAGTTAATTAGTTATATCCGGATCCGAAATATTCATTTGACAGCCCCTATACTCTTCGCGATTGCCTCCATTATATTACTCAATAGTTGTGCCATAAGAGCATCTCCAATGTGGTTGGATAAAATGATTGGTTAAAATGATAGAAAATACTGATTACGTAAAATTTACTGAACCTGTAAGGCGTTGTGCTTTGATGGTATTGGCTATATTGATTGGCTATATTTTAAAAATAGCATGTTATTATTCTTTTAAGTTGTTATAAATAGAATATATCATTTGAATATGGTAAGAGATGATGTGGAATCTTTTTACAGGTCTCTAGAGGTTCGACAAATATAGTCAACATCAGGAGGTTGGCTAAAATATAGACAAGGGAAATGTTCCATTGAAGTTGATTTTTTTTATACATAATTTCTATAATTGTTATTTGTAGTATATTTTAATTATTTTTAGCTAAAGATTCTACACGGTTGGAGATGCTCTAAGAAAACACTTTTTTTGCTTTTAAATTTTTTTCTTGTGTTTTGGAGGATGAACTTTGATAACAAACAACAGCAAGCAAAAATCAGTAGAATGAGCATCATTTATCTGTGGTTAATTGTTGTACTAGTTGTCAGCCTACTTCATTTGTACTCGTACCGGTATAAAATTCATGTCTATTGATGAGAACCTTTTTTTCGTTTAAGAAATTTGAGAATGTCTCGTGTTGTGTTATACTCTTTTTGGTCTATTATTGTCGATCCCAATAATATCCTTGTTAATTACGAGTTCCTCAACATAAAAAGTGCAAGAATTCCATTTTGAAATGTATGATTTGTATGATATGATGAATGGAATTTTGTCCCTCCTTTATCATGTTTTGAGATATGATTATTAATAACCTATGTTATTTCAAAAGAAAAATGTTAAATATATCAAATTGGGATATCAAAACTTGTTACCAAATGACGTGTCATTTTTTTATTGGTTATAATTGTAATTGGCCCGTCAGAGTCATCCAATTAAAATATTCCAAAATGACAATTAATTAGTGTCATGTCATTTGATAACAAATTTTGGTATCCAATTTTGTACCTCTAGCACTACTCATTTCAAAATTGAAAAAAACACTACCATGACATTATTTTTAGGGAATTTACCAAAAATACTAGGTTTAAAGTTTCTCTTTTCAAAATTACCATCTTCTTTAATTAATTGCATATTTATTATCTTAATTCCAAAAGTACTATCTTTCCTCTTCCAACCCAATTTTAAATTTTATTTAAAAAAAACTTCTTTTAAAAAATAATTCGGATGAACAGTAACCTGCCACGTAAGTTACTGTTCATCGATTCTTTTTTTTTTTTTAAGGTGAGGTATTTTGGTGGATTTGGGTTGCAAGGCCTCGCCAGAGGCCATATTCAACTGAAAAACGAAAGTTGCATTCAGTTGCATATGCAATTTTTTTTTAAAGGTGGAGTGATTTTGGTGGATTTGGGTTGCAAGGCCCCGCCAGAAGCCATATTCAACTGAATGCAACTGAAAAACGAAAGTTGCATTCAGTTGCATGTGGTTGCATTCAGTTGCATGTGGTTGCATTCAATTGCGTAAGAAATTTCCATTTTTCAGTTGCATAAGAAATTTCCATTTTTCAGTTGTCATTGTTCAGTTATATATATATATATATATATATATATATATATATATATATATATATATATATAACCCGTGCGATGCACGGATTTTTTAAAATATTATATGAATTTTTTTCATTAATTTAAATTATTTTTTGAAATATTAATTTTGGAGGCTTAAATTTTTATATGAGATGATTTGATAATAGTTGTATAAATGTTATCCATGATATTTCTAAAAATGGAGAGATTTTAGTCAGAAAATATAGAAAGATGATAGTTTTTAGTTGAAAAAAATAATTGTTTAATTATTAGTAATTATAAAATAATTCTTTTATTTTATTAAATATAATGTCCGTGTAATGATTAGAATAAGAGAGGATTTAGTTAAAGAAAATTAAAAAGGTAACATGTTTTTGGTGAAAAAGGTAATTGATTAGTTTATAGTATTTATAATTTAATTACGTTATTTTACTAAATACGATTGCTCGTAATGTTTTTTGAAAATAAAAAATTAATATTGTACGTGATATTTCTATTAAAAGAGGAATTTTAGTTAGAAAATATATAAAAGATGATACATTTTAGCTGAAAAAGAAAATTAGTTAATTATTAATATTAGAATATTATTAATTTATTGTATTAAATAGAACTGCCCGTGATATAATTGAAAAAAAGAAGATATTTTAGCTATAGAAATAGAAAGGCAACGTGAAAATTAAAAAGATTATACGATTTATGTGAAAAAGGTAATTGATTAGTTTATAGTAATTATAATTTAATTAAGGCAATCGACTACTTACCATTATTTTAATTAATTACTTTAATTTAATATAATTTAATATACTCATGTTTACGGATTATACTAATGTTTCCTTATTATAAACAACGTATACAAATTTTTAATATATTTTTATTAATAATTGAAAAATATGATGTAATATTTTTCGGGTATATATTAATGATTGTAAGATTAGTTTTAAATTAAAAAGGTAACATGTTTTAATTTAAAAGGAAATATTAATGATTGTAAGATATGATACGACTGATGTTTTTATAAACAACGTATACAGATTTTTAATATATATTATTAATAATTGAAAAATATGATGTGATATTTTCGGGTATATATTAATTATTGCAAGATTAGTAGGTGTATATAAAAGGTAATATCTTCAATTAAAAATAAATGTGAAAAAAGGCAATCGACTACTCACCATTAATTATATTATGTTATTATTTATTTTAGGAGTTTTAATAGTATAGATAAAGGGTAAATAAATAAATTCACTTAGTAACAAAAAACAGGTACCAAAACTCTTTTATTGTTTCGGCTTTTATATAATAGTATAGATATTTGTGATTGTAAGATTATTGGGTGTTTATAAAAGTTAATATCTTCAATTAAAAGTAATTGCGAAAAAAAAGAATCGACTACTTACCATTAATCATATTATGTTATTATTTATTTTAGGAATTTTAATAGTATAGATATCATATATATATATATATATATATATATATATATATATATATATATATATATATTTCTTTATAATGAAGGGTAAATAAGTAAATTCACTTAGTACCAAAAAACAGGTACCAAACTTTTCAATGTTTCGGAATTTATATAATAGTATAGATATGAGAAGGTTCAAAAGAGAACCCTTCTTAGCAAGAGAACCAGAGAACCATGATCTTTACTGTTGATTTGTTCTAAATTCTATGGCCTAGATTTTATACATACAAAATGCTATTTTTCCTTTTTTAGACTATAAGGGTAGTATTTGATATATTAAAAATACGGTTTATATGTTTTTCAATCGTACATATTGTAGAATAACATTACCATTTTTAAAAGATTGTTTGAAAGTTGCTTCCATGTTACCATTTTTGAAAAGATTGTCTATAAACATGGAAAAATTCTAACAATTAAGATTGCTTAAATAAGACAATTTTAATTTCTTATTTACATAACAATTCGTGGGAATATACAGCTTTTTTTGGTCAGAAGGGAATATACAACTTGAATAAATTAGAAGAAGAAACATTGGAAATTGATGGAGCATTCATGCTATCAATGAAGAACAATATCGTTATAAAGAGTTCAGTATAATACACTTCAATATTATATGTATGTTGTCATAATAAGCGATTCTTTCGAATATTGTAAAGTGTTCAATATTCAAATCTTCAAGGAGTTCTTTGAACACTCCATGTTGTTATAGTTTATGTTGGAACTTAATAGAAGTTTGTTATTTTACGGGAATTATTTGATCAAGGAACTTTCTGAAAAAATGATGGAAAAAGGTTAGTTTTTTATATAGATTTTATAGATGATTTCTTTTATACGTCACTACTGATTATTATGTGTTTGATGAAAGTTCTCTAACGGATGCTTGTTTTGTGTTTCGATGTAGAGATGAGTATTGCAACATTGTATCTTGAGCTAGCTTTAAATTTAAGGTAGGTATTCTAGAAGGTTGCTAGTCATCAGAGGCCAAGAGCCAAGTATGCCATATGCTTGATATATATATAGGTCTTTGCTCCATACAGAACACTCTTATATAACAAACAACAAAAAACACCTTAGATCTATTAGATCCTTTGGCCCCGCCAGGGGCACCCAATACAAAAAGTTATTATTTTTTTACCCTCTTTCAAGCCTGCAAAAAAAAAATTGAAAATTACTGTTCACCTGATGACGTCATGATGACGTCATCAGGTGAACAGTAAATTTTCAAAATTTTTTTATTTTTTTTTGCTGGTTTGCTAGAGGGTAAAAAAATAATAATTTTTTGTATTGGGTGCTATGACGGAACTCTTAAATTATATTAGATATGAGGTGTTCTTTATTGTTTGTTATATAAGGTGTTTGCTATGGAGTGTATATATATATAGAGAGTTGCACTCCATAGCAAACACCTTATATAACAAACAATAAAGAACACCTCATATCTAATATAATTTAAGAGTTTCGTCATAGTACCCAATACAAAAAGTTGTTATTTTTTTTACCCTCTAGCAAACTAGCAAAAAAAAATGAAAATTTATTGTTCATTGATGACGTCATCAGTGAACAGTACTGTTCAATTTATTTATTTTTTTTATTTTTTTACAGACTTGATAGAGGGTAAAAAAATAACAACTTTTTGTATTGGGTGCCCCTGGCGGGGCCAAAGGATCTAATAGATCTAAGGTGTTCTTTGTTGTTTGTTATATAAGAGTGTTCTGTATGGAGCAAAGGCCTATATATATATATATATATATATATATATATATATATATATATGAGTTGCACTCCATGAAGAACACCTTATATAAAGAACAATAAAGAACACCTCATATTTAATTCAATATAAGAGTTCCGTCATGACACCCAATACAAAAAGTTCTTATTTTTTTATCTTCTATCCATTTAGCAAAAAAAATTAAAATATTTTTTTTTTTGGAAAAATCACTGTTCATGATGACATCATCAGTGACGTCATCATGAATAGTGATTTTTTCCAATTTTTTTTTTAAAATTTTTTTTTGCTGGATGGTTAGAAGATAAAAAAATAAGAACTTTTTGTATTGGGTGCCCCTGGCGGGGCCAATGGATCTATTGGAATAATTGATTTTATAGTGTTTTTTATTGTTTGTTATATAAGAGTGTTCTGTATGGAGCAAAGGCCTATATATATATATATATATATAGTATTCCAGAAAAGCAAGAGAGATGTTGGAATACGAGCTTGCATAGATGGTGAAAACAAACTGATGGCACCTAGTGCACTAAGTCAGCAACGTGCAACAAATATTTGAGGGCTCTACGCAAAATTGTATCAAAGAAAGTTCTCATATAGTACGTGATGCTAGATGTTATATAAATCAAGTTTTATATATTTGTAGTTGATAGTTAGATTATGAATTTTACAGGTTAATTTATGAATGATAATTTGTGGCACCATTTTGGCACATCTTTATACAAGTTGATTAGGATGAGAGAAAGGATGAATTGTAAATGTACGATGTTTTTGTCGGAACTAATTTGCTGACATAGATCAATGTTAGGTGTTGATCTTTTTGGTTTTCGTTGCTGGCAACTTTCAGATTGTTATGAAGTGTCTTATGACTATCAAGGGTTTCTCTACTCTATGTTGGGGTATTGTGTTTTTTGCCTTAATGAATCCACACCTCCAACAAAACACCTTAATAACAAAACACCTTAATACAAAACACCTTAATGAATCTACATCCAAAATACAACATATATAGTGATGTCGTGCTTGTCATGTGAACTTTTCTCTTCCATTATAAAAATCTTGAATTATATTATAGTTTCTCAGACTTGTGTTCTTTTGTATTCAAAATATGAGATTCTAAAACAAAAAATTTTAAAACAACAAATATTTTTATAATAAATACATAATAAATAAATACATTTTTTAAATACATTTATTTAAAGGAAATTCGAGCTGTAAATTAATTATGGAATAGGTCATCTTGAATATGGAAAGAAATAAAGGAATTCTTTAAAGTGTTAAAAATATCAATCAAAATATCAAATCAAAATAATGAAACGTATGGAACAGTTTAATCCAAATAAAAAAAATTATTTTCATCATTTGTTTTCATTGCAAGTTCCACACCATATTTTATATTTTGTACAAGTACAAGTACAATAATATAACAAATTGAGTGTTCTATGCAGTGTTCTTGCATATAACAAAATAGGCAACACCTAAGAGAATCTTGCCACACGAAAACTTGTAAGTTATAACTTTTTTTAGAATAACGAAAGTAGAACAATTAGTATGTTGTTACAAACCACTTAATAGAATCAGCACCAAAAACATAAAAAATAATTGAAAAATACACTAAAAGGTCAAAAAAGATAAAAGAATCCTAGAAATAAATAAATATTAGCATTATATTGAAAAAATATAATGCAATATTATTAAGTTATCACGAATATTTTAATATTTTAAATATTATTTATTCTTACAAAAAATCAAATGAAAAAAAATATAAGGAATCTCGTAAATGATATTCTTTAAGAGATTATTATACCTTTTTAAAGATTATTTAAGGTGTTTTTAAAGATTATTATACCTTTTTAAAGATTATTTAACCTGATTTAAGATATTTTTAAAGTATTACTGAAGATTCCTAATTACAACCCGAACCCCATTCTATTTTTTTCCTTAAACTACGTTCTTTGACATAACCCCATAAATATTGATTTTCCAGTAAGGGGAAGCCAAAATATGTTTTCTATATTGAGATCGTGTATATGTGTACCGCAGAGATTTGAAGCTTCATATAGTCAAATTTGGTGTATTTAAATATATTTATTGTTTTTCTTACAAGAATAAATATGGATTTATTCTAAAATTAAGTTTTATTTATAAATATTATTGTACACACCAAGATTTTTTTACGTGTTTCAAATCTTTATATTAATGTATTTTAGATCAATAAAATATTTAGTATAATTTTAATATAGATATCTAATAAATTAAACTTACGATTTCAAAATAAATAACAAAACACCTTAGAGAAATTTGGTGTATTTAAATAAATTTATTTTTTCCTTAAAAGAAAAAATATACATTTATTCTAAAATTAAGTTTCATTTATAAATATTATGTTACACACCAAGATTTTATTAGGTGTTTCAAATCATCAATATATCACTTTATTTTACTTTATTTTAAATTAAGGACAATATTATAAATATAACAGGACGTCCAAAAGAAATTCACCTAATATATTTAAAGTATTCGAAACATGTAAGAGAAATAATACAAGAGAAAAATGTTCCTACACTTAACTGTAGAAACATTACCTAAAGTCACTTGCATTTTATATGCAAAATGTATTCACCCCTATATTTACAAAAACACCCTTACTTTTGTATTGAAAAATGAATTAACTTTAGGATAATATCTATAGTTAACTATAGGAATACCTTCGTTGATCCCTCTTGTACGGTGCATCACGATAATACTCTCGATCACTGCTACGAAACCTTCTGGAATGTGGAGAACTTCTCCTGTCTGGGCTCATACTGAATAGTTATGCTTTTATTATTCTTCTAAAGTATATGAAGTAAACACCTTCCTAATCCAATACCATCAGCAGTTCATAAAGCCAACAGCATCTACCAAAAAGTCATCAAGTGCCTACATCATCATGAAATAGAAATTTATCAACAAACTGAGCTCAGCAGGTCATCTCTAGTTAAACACAACACAGATAAGACTAGAATGCAACGTTTTGTAATTGTACCGGATTGACATGAAAATATACTACATAAGACTAGCTGTGAACACAGAGTAACCAATCATTCCAAATAGGAACATGTTTTTGTAAATGTTTCGCTATATGTACACAAAAATTAATTAAAAAAGTGGATTACAAGATAAGAAGCAGAAATTGCACAACCTCTGTAAAGGGACAACGTACCACATATGGGAAATACGCCTAAAGTAATGCCAAGAGCAGCCGAGAGTGTCAATTGCTTTGGCCTTCGCCTTCGATTTTGACCTCGTTCGACTTGGATGGAGCTCTAGGATTCGATTTTGACCACTTTCGAGTTCGACGGAGCTGCTAATCGGTGCTAATCGGAGTAATTGAAGAAGGGAGATAGGTTAGGGTTCTTAAGCGCGGATAAAGAAAACAGAGGGGGGTGGGTTTAGTTTATGTGCTGATGATTTTGTTTAGAAAAGGTAAAATTGTTTCGTACTTATCTACTGAATTAGTTTATCATTAGTTTGTATACTGACATGAGAGGAGTCTCCGAGCGGCGGGGGATGATTGGGAACGGACATGATGGAATGAATTAGGTGAGGGTTTAGGGATTTGAGTTGAGGAGATGGATGATTTAGTTAATTAAGTGGATGAATGAGTAAGATCTGATTGAGTACGAGATGATGATGAATTGGAGAGGTGTAATTGTGTAAACAAAGTGGTGAGAGAGAGATTGGGGAAGAACCGAAGACTATGATTTTAATTAAATTAAAGATTTTATACGTCGGTCATAACGAGAGCGATGTAAAAAATTAGACTTTATACGTCGGCTTCTCCTATCCCGACGTAAAACAGAATTTTATATGTCACATTTTCCTCAACCGACGTATATAATAGCATTATATATGTCGTCTTTTTCTCAACCGACGTATATAATAGCATTATATACGTCGCCTTTTCCTCAACCGACGTATACTATCATCATATACGTCGCCTTTTTCAAGAACCGACGTAAAAAAGGTTATAAAAATGTTAATATACGTCGCCTTTTCCTCAACCGACGTATAATATCATCATATACGTCGCCTTTTTATATGACCGACGTAAAATGTGCGACGTAAAAAGTCAATTTTGTACTAGTGTGACCTTTTGACCCTTCAGTTTACGAAGTTATACCCATAAGGTTTAAAGTCATTCTTTTTTGTCCCTCCAACTTCAGAAATGTACTTTTTAGCCACTTTACCGTCGTCTTTTTGACACAAAACCGTCGCCTTTTAAAGACCAAAGACGACGGTTTGTGGCTAAAATGTACATTTTTAAAGTTAAGCCTATTTTTATTGATGACTGCATAAACTTAGGGTATAACTGCATAAACTTGAAGGGTCAAAAATTCATTAAGCCTATTTTTATTGATGAGCTTGCTTTTCCTGAGATTATCTTAGGTAACATTCTTATAAAAAAATAAAGTAAATATAGAATTATTTTTGTAAATACAGGGATGCATATTCAATTATTACAAAAATACCATTAAAATATTGTATTAAAATTGATATTATCTCATGTAAGTTTCGTGAGTTAACCTTAGAAACATCATTCTCTTTATTGATTCATTTACTAATATATAAATTTAATAAATGTAAAAATCTCTTAGAATTGTTATGAATACAACAAAACAAAAATTGTCATCATTTATATTGTGTCATTTACTAATATATAAATTTAATAAATGTAAAAAACCTCTTTGAATTGTTATGGTTACAACAAAACAAAAAATTGTCATGTAACCTTCGAGAATGGATCTTTCAAAAAAAATCTTATAGAACCAATTTAGTAATGTTCTAAATCACAAACATTTTTCATCATGCAAATAAATTATTTCATAACATTTTATAAAAACTTTGTTACTTGCACTCAGAATTATTCATCAATCTATTATCTATCATCAATGTATATATATAAAGAGGATACGCGGGAGTTTAGCTGGTGTTCTAAGATCGTCTCAATCTAAGTTTTCTAATTTTTTAGAATTTTAGAATTTTAAACACTAATAAATAAAAAAGTATCTTTTATCATAATAGAAGTAGAATAGATGTTCGAATTTTTAGATGAGAAGAGTTCAAATTTATAAATAAGACATATAAAGGTTAGATTTTTTAGAATTTTAGGATTTTAAATACTAATAAATAAAAAAACATCTTTAAACCTATTAAAACCTATTAGAAGTAAAATAGATGTTTGAATTTATGTAGAAAAAGAATTGGAAATAAATCTCACTAAAATCGTAAAGAACATGTTATATATATAGATATATCTAACTTAAAGCTAACTTATTTTTTGTTCATGTTTCTTTTCTCTTTTCAGCAAGCGTCTTTGTATTATGAACCATGCTCACTTTTTTTTGTAAATCATTGTATTTGTGTATTTGTTAAGAGTAGTTCTGGAATGTGAAACTCCTCAAAATCGTTGAGATGAATTACTAGCATCTGATTTTTCTTTCCCACAAAGGTGTACTAATATTTATAATTGCATAAATTACTTTCTTTTAATATTGATATTGATTCCTCTAATATACAGTACACTCTCCGAATAGGATAAACAATATTACAAGGTGGAGATTTAATCATGGATTGCAGGACTCTTTTGTAAATTCATGGGCCTGGTGAAAGTAATTTCTTTCTTCGTTTATCTAATATATATGCAGAAATACATATAATGCATGTTGTCTATTTTAAATAAAGAACCATGTGATGGAATTAATGAGAATAATACATTGATTTTTTTTTAATCCGTAGTTTGGATCATTTTTTGCTTATTCAACGGTTATTTTAGTTGGCGAATATAATATCGCAATAATCTATTTTGTTTTAATTTTTTTAGAATTTTAGAATTTCATAATATACTAGCTTAAAACCCGTGCGATGCACGGATTTTTTTAATATTATATAATTTTTTTAATTTGAATTACTTTTTTTAAAATATGAATTTTGGAGGCTTAAATTTTAAATGAGATGATTTGACAATAATTATATAAATGTTATCCGTCATATTTGTAGGAAAAGAGGGATTTTAGTAAGAAAATATTGAAAAGATGTTAAATTTTTGTTGAAAAAAGTACTCAATTAATTATAAATACTTATAAAATTATTAATTAATTTTATTAAACAGAATGCCGTGATTTAATTGGAATAAGTGTTAACACAATAACACGCAAGTATACGTGGTCACAAATAATATAATTCAAGTTCGTTCCACAGAGATCTGGTTAAGTTTCTATTCAGTTAATGCACCTATTCAACAATGTATGGTTTAAATTCACTGCTAAGACAAATAACAAATTGGGGTTTTAATTAACTAAACTAACTAAGATGCAAATTATCAACTAAGAATGAACAACTAACGAGAATTAAACTGAATTACTTATATGAGAATAAACATGGAACTCTAACTTCATTATCTACTTCACTTAGAGTTGATGCCTTTAATCAATACATGTGATGGTTTTGATATCTGATCGGACAACACTGAACAAGTACTCGTTACTTCTCAATATACGAATACAAAACTAAACATACATCCACAAAAGAGATAGAAGATGAATAGACACCAATCATGTTTAGATCCTATATCTCTATAAGATTTGAAAACATAACGGTTTAAGCACAAGTCATCCATTAAGATCATATAGGGCAGCATAATATCTCTATTTACGCTACAAATCATGATGTTAAAACATCAACCTATCGTATGCTAGCATGGCAAGTTCTAAATCTCAAGATCCACTCTCGTTTCGCAAAAGATTAACAAATTAGATATTCGCGACGCATCTAAACACATGAAGCACAACCATACAAGGATATCAAGAATTCACCACACATAAATCTTTAAAGCAATCAAACTCCTAAGCTACATAGATAAATCCGTTAGAATCCCTTGACAACGATTAGTTCATAATTGAACCGTTCGTCATCATGCGATTTGATGAAACCATGATAATAAACAAAGTATTAAAGATTAAAAATAAACTAGAGTAATGAGTTAAGAAAACAAATCCCAAAAACATCCAAGAGTTTCGCCTAATAGAAGAAAACAAAAAGTAGATCTAGATCTCCGTTGCTTGTCACGAGCGTTGGAATCCTTCTCCAAGTCTGAATCTCCGTCTCTCGGCTCTCTCTCTCTGTGTTATATGAAGTGTTAGTCGTTTTATGATGGTAGGATGTGTTTATATACGCCCTAGGAGTCTTTTCCAGCAAGAAACTACCAAAACAGAATTATAATAGAATTTCTGAAAAAATACGTTTCCTAAACTGATTCTGTTTTGAATGAAAATTCGTAGCTGACTTTTCTTCAGTATTTCTGGGCCCTTCCAATCGTAATTGGACCTCTGAACCACTTTAGAATGAAAGAGAATCTCGTTAGCTTCGCGTGGATTGTAAGATCGTCCAAAACAGACTTGTAGAACTCAAGATATGACCCAAACAGTGAATCAGGAATTCTGCCAGCACCACGCGCACCCTGCGCCCAGCACTCTGTTCCACGCGCTGCCTGCACGTACCACATGCAGCCTGCGCCCAGAATTCTGCCCAAGGTTGTAGAAAATTTCGTTGTCTTCGCGTGAGCTGTAAGATCGCTGAATTCGGACTTCTAGAACTCTAGATATGGCCAAAACAGTGTAGACTGCGCAATTTTCTACAATCGTAATTGGACCTCTGAACCACGTTAGAATGAAAGAGAATCTCGTTAGCTTCGCATGGACTGTAAGATCGTCCAAAACGGACTTGTAGAACTCAAGATATGGCCCAAACAGTGAATCAGGAACTCTGCCAGCACCACGCGCACCCTGCGCCCAGCACTCTGTTCCACGCACTGCCTGCATGTACCACGCGCATCCTGCACCCAGAATTCTACCCAAGGTTGTAGAAAATTTCGTTGTCTTCGCGTGAGCTGTAAGATCGCTGAATTCGGACTTCTAGAACTCCAGATATGGCCAAAACAATGTAGACTGCGAAACCTACCCGGAAAATCCGAATTTTAATCAATTTAACCTCCAACTCTTAGTTCTGCAAAACTCAATGAAAACACATTAAACACACCACATACTTGAGGCCAAGTAATCAATTTAAGCTGATATGAAGCATTCCAAGTGGATATAAAATCCACTTATCACACCCCCAAACTTAAACCGATGCTTGTCCTCAAGCATAAACAACTAGACACTACTAATTAGTACCACTTCCGTAGGTGATCACGGTTGCATTTGGCAAATGCAACAAGCCCTTTAAACCCCTAGGCAGCCCTAGTGGACGAGTAAGATCTCGTGAGGGCCTATAGTGAATGTACCCACAAAATCCAATGCAATGCAATGCATGAATGCAACTAATATGAAAATGCAACGATCCCCTTCAAACTAACCAAAACCAACTAGCAAGCAAATATCTCAAAAAATGCGAATAACTCCAAATAGAGCTCGATTAAGTCCCCGTATACTAACATTACATGAACAGAAACGTGCGTGTGTGCGATGCCCATCAGATATACTCCTAAAACTAGATCAAAATCATACTTATCCTTCGTCAAAACAATCACAAGTTTATAAATAGAATAGATTGTAAACACTTCATAACCTAGGAACACCTCCATCCTCATCTAAGTTAGCCAGAAATTCATGCTTTATTACTATACTACTACGACACATAATATACAAGCATGCTTATTTAACCATGCAATGGATGAGACCCCAAAAGGCTTATACAATAATACCCATGTAGCGAGCTGATAAGTGGATTTTATATCTACTTGGAACATTCTAATTCGGCTTAAATTGATTGCTTTGGCCTCAAGTTTGTGGTAGTTTTGATGTGTTTTGCTTAATTGTGCAGGGTTGAAGAAATATCGATTAAAGGTGTAGTTCCGTCGTTATTTGGAGTTGATTTATGATATGGAATGAAGAATGGAGGCTAAGGTCAACTACCAAGAAGTATACAAGTCATTAAGGATCAAAGACGGAAGCTCATGCAAAAGGAACGGAAGAAAAAGCTTAAAAATCAAAGAAAAATCAATTTTCGCAGATTGGGACCAAGCCGGGAGCCCCAATTGGCGCCCCAGCGCTGTTTTATGCAGATTGAGCTGGCGCCTCAGGCGCGGTTGGCGCCCCTGGCGCGGCGGCGTGCTGGGGAAAATCAGCCAGAATTTCTGATTCTTGTTTTGGCCATATCTTGAGTTCTAGAAGTCTGTTTTGGACGATCTTACAGTCCACGCGAAGCTAACGAGATTCTCTATCATTCTAAAGTGGTCCAGATGTCCACTTACAACAGGAACGGGCAAGAAATATTGAAGAAAAGTCAGCTACGAATTTTCCTTAAAAACCGAATCAGTTTAGGAAACGTATTATGTTCCGAACTGCAGAAATTCAACTTTGAAAAGGAAATTGCTATAATTCCTACTTCTAATAAATATGGTAATTGCTTTGGGCGGCTAGAACATTCTAGAATCAGATCTACACATGGAATTTGCAATTCTATTCTCATTCAAGAACGGAAATTGTCAATCTTCTATTCCAACTCTAAAAAGGCAATTGCTTGGTGGACAAGACTTCTAGAGCCTATATAAACACATCCTACCATTGTAATTTAGTAGACCATTACATATCAATTACTTAGTTTTATTTGTATCTTTTCATACTTTGTTTTTATCATGGTTTCATCAGATCCCATGATGACGAGAGGTTCAATTATGAACTAATCGTTGTCATGGGATTCTAATGGATTTATCTATGTAGCTTAGTAGTTTGATTGCTTTAAAGATTTGTGTGTAGTGAATTCTTGATATCCTCGTATGGTTGTGATTCACGTGTTTAGATGCGTCATGAACATCTAATTTGTTAATCTCTTGTGAAGCGAGAGTGGATCTTGAGATTTAGAACTTGCCATGCTAGCATAGGATAGGTTGATGTTTTAACATCATGATTAGTGGCGTAAATAGAGATATTATGCTGTCCTATGTGATCTTAACAGATAAATTGTTCTTCAACCGTTAAGTTTTCAAATCTTATAGAGATATAGGGTCTAAACATAATTGGTGTCTATTCATCTTCTATCTCTTTTGTGGATGTATGTTTAGTTTGGTGTTTGTATACCGAGAGGTAGCTTATACTTGTTCCGTGTTGTCTGATCAGATATCATAACCAACACATGCATTGATTAAAGGCATCAACTCTAAGCGAAGTAGTTAATGAAGTTAGGATCCCATGTTTTCTCTTGCAGACGTAATTATAATTCAATTCTTGTTAGTTTGTTAATTCTTAGTTTTATTAATTTGTTTCTTAGTTAATTATAGTTAATTAAAATCTTGTTATTTGTCTTAGCAGTGCATAATAACCATACATTGTTGCATAGGTACAAAACTGAATTAAAACCATAATCAGATCTCTATGGGAACGAACTCAACTTTATTCTATATTACTTGTGACCACGTACGCTTGCGTGATTTAGTGCAAACAAGTTTTTGACGCCGCTGCCGGGGATCATCGGTGTTTTATTTTTGGTTTATGTGCTTGTCAATAGTGGTCGTTAGAGTTCACTGACTCGGATTAGTTACTTATCTATTTTTGTGTAGTTCGTTGGTGTTTCAGGTACTTGTCAGAGAGCGTTGACTTTGAAGATGGATTTTCTAAATTACTATGGAGTTCAGTAGGTGGTTAGTGTTTGTGAGCTATGTGCGGGCGCACATGAGACGAATCAGTGTTGGAGCAACCAAGGTGGTATTCAACAACCTCAGCAGCCTTATCAGCAGTATCAAGGTCAACAATATGGAGCACAGCCTTACTATCCTCAGAATTTTCTACAGCAGCAGAACCAGAATTTTCTGCAGTAGTATGACCCGTGGCAAACTGAACCTCGGAGTTATGAGGAACAACCATATTTTCCATACCATCCTCAATAGTACCAGTAAGATGTTCCAGACATGTCATATTTCTTTGGAAGTGAAGAGTTTCAACATCAGCAACCTACTCCTACTTTTCAGTCAGATGAGGTTGATGATTTGAAGGAGATTAGGAAGGAGATTAGGATGCTTGCAGAGAGTCATGAGAAGTCTCTCAAATCTATGGAGACACTAGTTGCTCAAGTTTTGAGTGTCTTGGAACAAGAGAAAAATCAATCCATACGAAAGGCAATTCCAGAAAATAACGATGACTTGGAGCAAGGTACTGCATGCATAATTGAAGAAGACAAATTCCAAGAGGAGGTGAGTGTTCACAAGCCATGTGAGGAATTTGATCAAGCTAGTGAGGTGGATGATTTGGAAAGGGCACAATTTGAGACAGACACTGATGAGCTGCAGAAATTTCAAGAATTGGTATGTGCGTACCAAGAGGATGAAGAACATGGGAAAGATGCAGGTCTTCTACTTGTCTCAGAGTTTAAAGATGGAGGTAGCGCATTAGAGCCAATGGAGGAAGTTCTCTTTGAGGAACCAAAGGCTTCAGTAACTTACATTTACCCTCCTCCATTATATTCAATCGAAGCCCGCGAGTGTGTGTTGTTCTACAAATTGACAGATTTTGGGTCAGCAGATGAAGACATTGGAATAGGACATATTTGTTATACGAATAGGCCAAGCGAGGATAAGGGGCAGAAAGTGTGCCGCCGTGATGACGATGAAGTTTCACGAAGAGAGGACCAGGCAAACTATTATCATCCTTAATGGAAGCATGGCGTAGTCAAGCTATTGACGTTAAAGAAGCGCTTCTTGGGAGGCAACCCAAGCATTGTTGTATACTGGTATGTTTTCTACTTTCCCTCGTATTTACTTCCATTCAATGAGGACATTGAATATTTTAAGTTTGGGGGTGGTTTGAGGGATAAGTAGTGTATATATATGTGATTGTTAGTCATTGTGTTCATGTAGGATTTCATGCTTTGCATATTAGTAGTAGTAAATTATGCATTTATGTTCGTGTTATCTACGTTTGTTTCATATAGGACATTCTGTTTTTATATTCGTATATCATGTGAGTTCATAATAGTTTGCATTTGCACCCATGCTTGATAGGAATTTTGTGTTGTTGACGCTTTTGATTGAGAAGTGATATGCTTTGTTCTTGTACACACACATACACTAGTAAGTTGAAGCTAGTAGACTTATTGAATGTTGTGAGTAATTAGAAGGACATGAATATGTGCAAGTTGATTTAGTTTGCATGCTTTGAATACAAGTAGGTGCATTAGAGAGATTTTTGCTTGGGATTGAGTATGTTTTTCCACCAAGTGAGATTTTGAGCCTTATTGCATATTTGTTGCAATTTATTCGTTTGCTTGAGTGTCCATGGATTGTTTGCATTGCTAGCAGTTGTTTGAGGTCTTTCTTGAAACGCATGACATTATTTGACGATTAAAATGATAAAGGCATTTAGGATTAACCGCATATTTTCCCATATTACCACACCATGTTTACATGATCAATTAGTTAACCCGTTGAGCTTAATCCAATTTTTTCGGTGACATACCACGTTACTTGCCTAGACCTTTTTCTTGTATTGGCCTTACATTAATTTGAACCCACATTGTCAAAGGCTAGTAGAGTGCTTAAGGGAGTAATAAGGTGTGCAAGGAGGGTTTATTGTTGGTCATAATTTTGGGAGAAATATTGAAATTTGGGTTTGGTTATTTGCTTGATAGTCGGCATGTGTAATAAAATCGTGGGATCATTGTTATTGTCTATATTATTGTTGCTTTAGCTCTCGGAAAAAAAAAAAGAAAAAAAAGAGAGAAAACAAAAAGAAAAAGAAAGAAAAAGAAAAATATTATGAGAGCATGTTTGTGTTTATTGTGATCCTACTTTAGTCGACTAGTCGAGTGTTTTTGTTGAGAAAAGTATGGGGGGGAAAATAGGTGGTTGTGTATGATTTATTATAAGCTCCTACTAGCTTTTGGCACTTCACCTGTTTTGGCTTATTTGACATATCTTGTCCCTAGCCCCGTTACAACCCAAATAAAGACCTTTTGATTATCGTCATTGATGTATGTTGTGTTAAGAGTTAGATTGATACCAAATGTCAAGCATGTTTATGATTTTGTTGGAATTGAGTGATACACTTACCCTTGTTCTTGAGTGAATATTCTTTTATGAGTGGATTGTGAGTGTTTGCTTGTTTTTGCGTATGAGATCCCGAGTTTTGTCTCAAAGATGTGCTCTTGTAGGCTTAGCATGGTTACTAACTTATTCTTACACTTGACATGGACTTGTGAGAACTTATGCATGTTCATTGAGTAGACTATGTGAATACTTGCACTTTCGACACCAAGACATTGCGTATTTACTTTGATTCTTAAGTTGATATGGCATGAGAGGATCTGAAGGTATGGTAGGATATTAATTGCATTTTCATTTAGTTGCATTCATGCATTGCATTGCATTGGATTTTGTGGGTACATTCGCTATAGGCCCTCACGAGACCTTACTCGTCCACTAGGGCTGCCTAGGGGTTTAAAGGGCTTGTTGCATATGCCAAATGCAATCGTGATCACCTACGGAAGTGGTACTAGTTAGTTAGTTAGTTGTAATTGTATATGCTTGAGGACAAGCATCGGTTTAAGTTTGGGGGTGTGATAAGTGGATTTTATATCTACTTTGAACATTCTAATTCGGCTTAAATTGATTGCTTTGGCCTCAAGTTTGTGGTAGTTTTGATGTGTTTTGCTTAATTTTGCAGGGTTGAAGAAATGTCGATTAAAGGTGTAGTTCCGTCGTTATTTGGAGTTGATTTATGATATGGAATGAAGAATGGAGGCTAAGGTCAACTACCAAGAAGTATACAAGTCATTAAGGATGAAAGACGGAAGCTCATGCAAAAGGAACGGAAGAGAAAGCTTAAAAATCAAAGAAAAATCAATTTTCGCAGATCGGGACCAAGCCGGGAGCCCCAATTGGCGCCCCAGCGCTGTTTTATGCAGATTGAGCTGGCGCCTCAGGCGCGGTTGGCGCCCCTGGCGCGGCGGCGTGCTGGGGAAAATCAGCTAGAATTTCTGATTCTTGTTTTGGCCATATCTTGAGTTCTAGAAGTCTGTTTTGGACGATCTTACAGTCCACGCGAAGCTAACGAGATTCTCTATCATTCTAAAGTGGTCCAGATGTCCACTTACAACTGGAACGGGCAAGAAATATTGAAGAAAAGTCAGCTACGAATTTTCCTTAAAAACCGAATCAGTTTAGGAAACGTATTATGTGCCGAACTGCAGAAATTCAACTTTGACAAGGAAATTGCTATAATTCCTACTTCTAATAAGTATGGTAATTGCTTTGGGCGGCTAGAACATTCCAGAATCAGATCTACACATGGAATTTTCAATTCTATTCTCATTCAAGAACGGAAATTGCCAATCTTCTATTCCAACTTTAAAAAGGTATTTGCTTGGTGGACAAGACTTCTAGAGCCTATATAAACACATCCTACCATTGTAATTTAGTAGACCATTACATATCAATTACTTAGTTTTATTTGTATCTTTTCATACTTTGTTTTTATCATGGTTTCATCAGATCCCATGATGACGAGAGGTTCAATTATGAACTAATCGTTGTCATGGGATTCTAACGGATTTATCTATGTAGCTTAGTAGTTTGATTGCTTTAAAGATTTGTGTGTAGTGAATTCTTGATATCCTCGTATGGTTGTGATTCACGTGTTTAGATGCGTCATGAACATCTAATTTGTTAATCTCTTGTGAAGCGAGAGTGGATCTTGAGATTTAGAACTTGCCATGCTAGCATAGGATAGGTTGATGTTTTAACATCATGATTTGTGGCGTAAATAGAGATATTATGCTGCCCTATGTGATCTTAACAGACAACTTGTTCTTCAACCGTTAAGTTTTCAAATCTTATAGAGATATAGGGTCTAAACATAATTGGTGTCTATTCATCTTCTATCTCTTTTGTGGATGTATGATTAGTTTGGTGTTTGTATACCGAGAGGTAGCTTATACTTGTTCCGTGTTGTCTGATCAGATGTCATAACCAACACATGCATTGATTAAAGGCATCAACTCTAAGCGAAGTAGTTAATGAAGTTAGGATCCCATGTTTTCTCTTGAAGACGTAATTAGAATTCAATTCTTGTTAGTTTGTTAATTCTTAGTTTTATTAATTTGTTTCTTAGTTAATTATAGTTAATTAAAATCTTGTTATTTGTCTTAGCAGTGCATAATAACCATACATTGTTGCATAGGTACAAAACTAAATTAAAACCATAAACAGATCTCTGTGGGAACGAACTCAACTTTATTCTATATTACTTGTGACCACGTACGCTTGCGTGATTTAGTGCAAACACGAGCATTAGGTTAGTGGATCCCAGATTATAAAAGCCTTAGGTCACTAGGCACATTGCCTCCATTGAACTTAATTGCTCGAGTATTAAAGAGCTCACCCTGGTTAATTTTGTACCTAAACAACTATCATTTTTTTTTCTTTTTTTTTTTTAAATATATGCACTCTGGAATGAGAATTCTCAATTCCAACCCTAGACTACTCATATAAATATGAGCCGGCTACTATCCATTTGACACCTAGCCATTATTGACAACTAGCATGAAATCCCGAGTTTCCCCCAAACTTATATTTTAGTGCTCCTACGCTATCAAGGGAATAGCGAAAATTCTAAATATAATCAAGTGATTAAATCTAAAACAACCAAACAAGCATGACCCTAACCTAGCTCAAAAGCAAACTAATGAGACTATGTAAAAATTTTGTTTCTGAAGCATGCAAGTCAATTTCATAGAAACTATAAATCAACCCTCTATTCATCATTACCACAGTCAATAAGACATCGACCTACCAATCAGAATTAGCTCATCCTAAGGGATCATGAAATATGCATGCCATGAAAATGCAAAAATGAACTCACATTGTATAAAAACACAATAACAAAATGTCCTATATGAAACAAACATGCAATACATACAAAATACGAATGAATTACTACTAACATGCAAAATATGATTTCCTACATGAACAAACGACACACTACTACATACCTAACACATGGGTTTCCTCCCACGAAGCGCTTGTTTAGAGTCAATTAGTTTGACTACGTCCAAGCCTCCATTAAGGATGATAATAGTTGGCCTGGTCATCTATTCGTGAGACTTCATCGTCATCACGGCGGCACACTTTCTGCCCCTTCTCCTCGCTTGGCCTATTCGTATAACAAATATGTCCTATTCCAATGCCTTCATCGGTTGACCCAAAATCTGTCAATTTGTAGAACAACACACATTCGCGGGCTTCGCTTGAATATAATGGAGGAGGGTAAATGTAAGTTCCTAAAACATTTGGTTCCTCAAAGAGAACTTCCTCCATTGGCTCTAATGCGCTACCTCCATCTTTATACTCTGAAACAAGTAGAAGACCTGTATCTTTCCCATGGTCATCAGCCTCTTGGTACGCACATACCAATTCTTGAAATTTGTGTAGCTCACCAGTGTCTGTCCTAAATAGTGCCCTTTCCAAATCATCCAACATACTAGCATGATCAAATTCCTCACATGGCTTGTGAACGCTCACCTCACTTTGGAATTTGTCTTCCTCAATTATGCATGC
Organism: Saposhnikovia divaricata; assembly: GCA_036435485.1. Lineage (NCBI taxonomy): Eukaryota > Viridiplantae > Streptophyta > Magnoliopsida > Apiales > Apiaceae > Saposhnikovia > Saposhnikovia divaricata. Next base: position 216,926,571 of record CM071599.1, read on the forward strand.
ATTACCTTGCTCCAAGTCACCTTTATTTTCTGGAATTGCCTCTAGTATGAATTGTTGTTTCTCTTGTTCCACGGCACTCAAAACTTGAGCAACTAGTGTCTCCAAAAATTTGATAGACTCCTTATTACTCTTTGCAAGCATCCTAATCTCCTCCATAACATCAACCTCATCTGACTGAAAAGTAGGAGTAGGTTGCTGATGTTGAAACTCTTCACTACCAAAGAAATATGACATATTTGGAACATCTTGCTGGTACTGTTGAGGATGGTATTGAAAATATGGTTGCTCCTTATAAGTGACACATGGATCAACTCCTTCGTAGTAAAAATATTGTGAGGTCTCATGAACGCCCAAACATTGCTTACATTACTGAGGCATGGATGTCCTCAAATATGTCCACCATGGCAACTCCTCGCTTGCCATTTTCAAACACTCAAGTACCTGAAACACAACGGACTAAACAAGATAGGTAAGTAACTAATCTGAATCAGTGAACTCTAACGACCACTGATGACAAGCACATAAACTAAAATAAAACACCGATGATCCCCGGCAGCGGCGCCAAAAACTTGTTAACACAATAACACGCAATTATACGTGGTCACAAGTAATATAATTCAAGTTCGTTCCACAGAGATCTGGTTAAGTTTCTATTCAGTTAATGCACCTATTCAACAATGTATGGTTTAAATTCACTGCTAAGACAAATAACAAATTGGGGTTTTAATTAACTAAACTAATGAAGATGCAAATTATCAACTAAGAATGAAAAACTAACGAGAATTAAACTGAATTACTTATATGAGAATAAACATGGAACTTTAACTTCATTATCTACTTCACTTAGAGTTGATGCCTTTAATCAATACATGTGATGGTTTTGATATCTGATCGGACAACACTGAACAAGTACTCGTTACTTCTCAATATACGAATACCAAACTAAACATACATCCACAAAAGAGATAGAAGATGAATAGACACCAATCATGTTTAGATCCTATATCTCTATAAGATTTGAAAACATAACGGTCTAAGCACAAGTCATCCATTAAGATCATATAGGCCAGCATAATATCTCTATTTACGCTACAAATCATGATGTTAAAACATCAACCTATCCTATGCTAGCATGGCAAGTTCTAAATCTCAAGATCCACTCTCGTTTCGCAAGAGATTAACAAATTAGATGTTCGCGACGCATCTAAACACATGAAGCACAACCATACAAGGATATCAAGAATTCACCACACATAAATCTTTAAAGCAATCAAACTCCTAAGCTACATAGATAAATCAGTTAGAATCCCATGACAACGATTAGTTCATAATTGAACCGTTCGTCATCATGGGATCTGATGAAACCATGATAATAAACAAAGTATTAAAGATTAAAAATAAACTAGAGTAATGAGTTAAGCAAACAAATCCCAAAAACATTCAAGAGTTTCGCCTAATAGAAGAAAACAAAAAGTAGATCTAGATCTCCGTTGCTTGTCACGAGCGTTGGAATCCTTCTCCAAGTCTGAATCTCCGTTTCTCGGCTCTCTCTCTCTCTCTGTGTTATGTGAAGTGTTAGTCGTTTTATGATTGTAGGATGTGTTTATATAGGCCCTAGGAGTCTTTTCCAGCAAGAAACTACCAAAACAGAATTATAATCGAATTTCTGCAAAATACGTTTCTTAAACTGATTCTGTTTTGAGGAAAATTCGGAGCTGACTTTTCTTCCGTATTTCTGGGTCCTTCTAATCGTAATGGGACCTCTGAACCACTTTAGAATGAAAGAGAATCTCGTTAGCTTCGCGTGGACTGTAAGATCGTCCAAAACGGACTTGTAGAACTCAAGATATGGCCCAAACAGTGAATCAGGAATTTTGCCAGCACCACGCGCACCCATCGCCCAGCACTCTGTTCCACGCGCTGCCTGCACATACCACTCGCAGCCTGCGCCCAGAATTCTGCCCAAGGTTGTAGAAAATTTCGTTGTCTTCGCGTGAGCTGTAAGATCGCTGAATTCAGACTTCTAGAACTCCAGATATGGCCAAAACAATGTAGACTGCGCAACCTACCCGGAAAATCCGAATTTTAATCAATTTAACCTCCAACTCTTAGTTCTGCAAAACTCAATGAAAACACATTAAACAGACCACATACTTGAGGCCAAGTAATCAATTTAAGCCGATATGAAGCATTACAAGTGGAAAAGAGATATTTTAGTTACAGAATAGAGAAAATAATTTAATTTAATTTATTAATTAATAAATGAAGCAAAAAACGTATACAAACTCTTCCAGTTAATGGCATTAAAATAATTCCTTAAAGGACTCTTTCTTCTCCGATTAAAACCGATATAAATGAGTCCATTAAAAACAAAATGAATGATAAACTAAAATTTAAAAAAATTACTAATAATATGTTATTAAAAAATATTAATTAATTTTTTTAAAATAACAAAATTTATTAATACGGCACAAAAGTATATCTATACTATACTATTATAAGCGAAATAGGGTATAATTGGTTGGTTGGTTAGTTGGTTAACACCTTCCTAAAACATACTTAAAACCTTCCAAAAAAACATTTAATTTATTAATTAATAAATGAAGCAAAAAGCGTATACAAACTCTTCCCGTTAATGGCATTAAAATAATTCCTTAAAAGACTCTTTCTTCTCCGATTAAAATTGATATAAATGAGTTCATTAAAAAACAAAATGAATGATAAACTAAAATTTTAAAAAAAAATTACTAATAATATGTTAAAAAATTATATTAAAAATTATTAATTAATTTTTTTTAAATAACAAAATTTATTAATACGGCACAAAAGTATATTTTTAAAAAATTAAAAAATGTGTTAAAAATCCCAAATTCAATTAAATTATATCCAATTTATTAAAAATAAAAAATCACTTATTTTATAGAATTATAAACGTTTTTTGTTATATCCCGATTAGAATTGTCGTCCGCACACATTCTTCCAACGATTCTTTCTTCTACGATTTTAGTTATTCTAAATAATTTTTAAAAAAATGTCTATTGAATTCTTAAGATATTATTTACCAATAAGACACAAAAATAAATTTTAAAAATTTTAAAAACGTGTTAAAAATTCCACTTTCAGTTAAATTATATATAATTTATTAAAAATAAAAAATCAGTTGTTTTATAGAATTATTAACGTTTTCAATTATATCTCGATTTGAATGATCGCCCGCACACACTTCTTTCTTATATGATTTTAGGTTATACTGAATAATTTTTAAAAAATATATATTGCATTCTTAAAATATTTAACAATAAATTTAAAATTAACATTAAATTAATGATATTTATTTATGTCATGAAACTAAGTACGGAACATATGTAAATTTAAAATTAATAATAAAATAAATTAAAATTTATATTCAATCAAATAATTAATATATTAGTTCACAATAATAATATATGATAGTCGTGCTTTGCACGGGTCAACTAACCAAAGAACCAAGGCACAAAAATATATTTTTAAAAATTATAAAAATGTATTAAAAATTCTAAATTCAGTTAAATTATATATAATTTATTAAAAATAAAAAAAACACATATTTTATAGAATTATAAACGTTTTCAATTATATCCCATTTAATATTAAGATAATGACCAAAATGCCTCATTTTGGTGGTCAACTGCCCAAAATACCCGTTTTCAAAGTCGTGGCCCTCAGTACCCACGGGACACGCCACTGGCAACGGCGTGTCCCAACATCAGTTTTTTCACAATTTCTGCTAAGGGACGAACTGAACTCCCCGACTCTCCCTACCGGATTTCGTCCCGTCCATCTCCAAGCCACGTTTCGTCCATCTCCGATCCATACGACCACATAAAATTGATGCCCATACTTTGCTAATCATTTTAATGTATCGATTTGTTGACGTCTGGCCCGTAGGGGCGTGTTTGAATAAGATCGGAGAACAAAGTCGGGATTTAGGTTCAATTTGGGCGTTTGAATTACGGCAAACGAATCAATAAATTGATGGTATAGGGTTGTAGAGGAAGCTGAGGGAATTATTTTGGTATATAGAACTTAACTGGAAACTGACTGAGGTGGGAGAACGAAGGAGATGAAAAAACTACTCCCTCCGTCTCGCAAAGCTCTTCTCATTTAGGGAAAAACACGGGTTTTAAGAAAAAATGGTTTTTAAAGAGTAGTGGATGGAATAGTGGGTATTGAATATTGTTTTTAAGGGTTAGTGGGTGGAATAATGGGTATTTTATATTATTTTAAGGAGTAGTGGGTGGAGTAGTGGGTATAGAATATAGTTATTTTATGGCCAAAAATAGAAAGGGGAAGAGTATTTTGAATGTCCCGAAAAGGAAAGTGAGAAGACGATGATGACGTCAGATGCGCATCTCATGAATGCGTGTCTCGTGATACGTATTATACAATTGCGTATCTGCTGCTACAGTATCCGCTTGATACTCCTCTCCCAGTGGCGTGACAGCTGAATACTCTACTCCCAGTGGCGTGACATGACGATACTACTCTCCCAGTGGCGTGACATGAGGATACTACTCTGTCAGTAGCGTATCCCGTGGGTATTTAGGGCCATCTTTCTGGATCTGGGTATTTTGGTAACCCCTCCCCCATTTTGGGGTAGAAAGGGCCATCACCCTTTAATATTTTTAATTTTTAATTTACATATATTTTATACTTAATTTCATGACATAAATAAATATCATTAATTTAACTTTATTTTTAAATTTATTGTTGAATATCTTAAGAATTCAATAGATACTTTAAAAATTTTATTTAGTGTAACTTAAAATCGAAAAAGAAAGAATCATATGAAGAAGTGTGTGTGGGTTATTATTCTAACTGGGATATAATGGTGGAGAATTCTAATAGAAACATAATCGAAATAGTATGTAAAATATGTGGTTTATTTTTTTAATTAAAATTAAATACATTTTGATTTGTTTTTTATTTTTTGGGAGATGTTAACAAACTTTTTAGGAAGGCATTATCCAACTAACCAATGAACTAAGGCATACAAATATATTTTAAAAAAAATTAATAAACGTGTGTTAAAATTCAAATTCCGTTAAATTATATATAATCTATTGAAAATTAAAAAATCACATGGTTTATAGAATTACGAACATTTTCAACTATATCCCGGTTAGAATCATCGTCTGCACACACTTCTTACTACGATTTTTTCTTCTACGATTTTAGGTTAAACTAAATAAATTTTTAAAAATATCTATTGAATTCTTAAAATATTTAAAAATAAATTTAAAAATAACATTAAATTAATGATATTTATTTATATTATGAAACCAAGTATGGAACATATGTAAATTTAAATTACTAATAACATTTATTAAAATAAATTAAAATTTTATATTAAATCAAATAATTCATATATTAATTCATTATAACAGTATATGATAGCCTGTAGTTTGCACGGGTTATAGGCTAGTATATATATAAAAGAGGACACGCGGGAGCTTAGGTGGCGTTCTAAGATCGTCTTAATCTATTTTCCTAATTTTATAGAATTTTTAAATCTTAAACACTAATAAATATAAAAATATCATTTAACATATTAGAAGTAGAATAGGTGTTTGAATTTAAAGAGAAAAAGAGTTCGAATTCGAATTTATAAGAAGGACATAAGATTAGAAGTTCTATTGAAAGTAGAATAAGTATTTATAATACATATGTTTAAAAGTTCTATTGGAAGTAGGAGTTCGAATTTATAGAGAATAAGAATTCGAATTTATAGAAAAAATATATAAATAAAAGTTCTATTATAAGTAGAGTAGTTGTTTGAATATATAGAGCAGACATATAATTAAATATTTTATAGAAAGTACGATCTTCTTAAATTATATGATTAGAAGTTCTATTGAAATTATAATAAGTATTTATAAGACATATGATTAGAAATTCTATTGAAAGTAGAATAGGAGTTCAATTTTATAGGAAAAACATATGAATAAACGTTATATTGGAAGTAAAATAGATGTTTGAATATATTGAGCGACATATAATTAAATATTTATAGAAAGTACGATCTTCTTAAATTAAACTTTTTATATTAGTTAATTATACTTCTTTTAGGAAAATTTATTCAAAAATCCAATACTATTATCATAAAATTAGTCATCGTATTTAAAAAGAAAAGAACTGATGTGTTAACATAATAACATTATCATGCAGAAATCCTAAATAAATACAGAAGTATCTATATTATAAAAAGAAAATAAGATGGGTTTTCATTTTCTAAAACTCCATATATTTTAGAAAGTCTAAAAAAAGTATAAATTGGAATTGACTCTATTTTTTAGGTTTTAATTTTAAGGAAAAAAGTTGTTATGTAAGATAAATATCATCAATAATGAAGTTGGAATTTCGATCCCAAATAAGAGCGGCTCAAACGTGTTTAATGGGAAGACGACTCAGTATAAAAGATTGTATTGCTATTAAAATATCATATTGATGTTATAAATTTTATTTTATTTTTAGGATATTAGTTATTAAAATATCATATTTATGTTATAAATTTCATTTTATTTTTAAAATTTGATTTTTATGGATAAACATTATCATACAAGTAATATATGTAAAATTTAGGTTTTTGGTCTTAACGAGAGAGTATATCAATAGTAATAACCGTGTTTAATGAGTAAGCGGTTCATTAGAGAAGACCGTATAAAAGATGTTTAAATATATAAGGAATTCATAAAATAAAATATTTTACTAGAAGTAGAATACGAGTACGGTGGAGTCGTTTTATACGATTTTTTTTTAAAACTATATATCCTTTTTTCCTAAAAATTCTTAATTTTAACATTTTTATACAAGTTAATTATACTTGCTTAGAAAAATATATCCGTAAATTTAATATTATTCTCGTCACGAAAAGTCTTCTTATTTAAATTTTGTTTTGATATGTTAACATAACCGAAAGACATTCCCATGCGGAAGCTGTAAATAAATACATGAATATCTATAATATACAGAAAATATAAAATGTATTTTTATCTTTTAAAACTCCAAAATATTAGAAATTTTAAAGAATATAAAAATTAGAATTTACTCACTTTATATAATGAAGTTAGAATTTCGATTCCAAATAAGAGCGGCTCAAAACGTATTTAACGGGAAGACGATTCACTAAAAAAGATTGTGTAGCTATTAGAATTTGACACTGATTTCATAATTTTTTTAATTTTTACGGTTCGATTTTGTGGATAAAAATCATTATATGAAGTTTTTATAATATATGTTAAAGTTGTGATTTAGGTTTTAACGAGAGAGCGGTTGAATAGAAAGAATTGTGTTTAACAAGAAATCGATTCATTAGAGAAGATTATTTAATTATTAAAATTTAATATTAATATTACAATATAACATTAAGATAGTGAATTTTTTTTTAAAAATATTATAACGTCGCCGCGAAACGCGGCTTTATCGAATAATTTAGAAATCAAATTGGGAATTGGAGAAAAGTTATATGAAAACAACAATTTCATCCGAATATTATGGAGACTATATATACTTTAATATTGAAAAATTTATTATATTTGCAAAGAGTGTTCTATGAATATTATTTGATTAAAATACTGAAAATGATATATATATTGCAAGTAAAATATATTTTGAAAATATTAAATTTTATAATATTTTATTTACAGAATATGTATGACTTTCAAGATTTTTAAAATTTTATTTATAAAATATTAATGATTTAGTTTAAATTAAGGAAAAAGAGACACCGCGGGAAACTTTTCTATAGTATCGCCTTAAATTAAATCTGGGCCATAGATTAATCTAATCCAATGGCCCCGCTAGGGGCACCACACACAAATCGAATACATCCTCACACACAATCCCACCTAATTTCCTCCATTTTTAATTTGATTTTTCCCATCAATTAGTGAATTCTTTTTTGAAATCTGACTTCACTGTATTTTTCTCCATCTCTCAACGATCAATTTGCATATCATATGTGCAGCAAAATCGAGATTTTAAGGCGACACCGTAGAAAAGTTTCCTACTGTTTACCCTTAAATTAATTCAAGTATTTTTGTTTCTTATAAACAATTATAAAAAAAAAAAAAACAAAGATTATTACTCTAGTCTCTCTCTCACCGCCTCTCTCTCTAATATTATTCTCGGCGAGACTATACACACACAGTGATACACACGGATAACAATAATCTTGGTGGAGGAGTTGATTGCTGAAAATGGCAATAAGAGCAGCACCCATTACAGGAATACACATGCCCACGACTTCAATACACACAACAACCAATAATTCCAATAGATTCTTTATAGTTAGGGCTCAACCCCCTTCTAATACAGCTTTCTTTGGCACTTCAGGTACTAATTTTACATTTTTATTCTCATTAAATTCGCTTATAATCTTGCAATTTATGTTGTTACAATTTAAATTTGTAGTGGGTTTCTTTGAATTTTGATTTTTGGATGCTGTTTATGCTATTTTGGGGCTTGTTAGTTGGTTTTTTTAAGGCCTAGATGTTTTTTAAGTTGATTAGATGTTGCCCTTTTGAATTAATTAGCAAACTGTTGGCGGTCATTTTTGTGCAGTGTATGTGCTTTGATGTTATTTGAATACTGTTAGTGTTAGGGTATGTGTTTTTGTATATACAGATGTTGATTACTATTATTGTTAGTTTCCTTGTGTTTGGATTTGTGGAATTGTGTTGTTTAGTGCCACAATTCGGATTAGTTTTGATTTCCATAGTTATGCTCTAAATGTAGAGAATTTGGAGCCTAAATAAATTATATTTTCAGATGTTGACTGATCTGCAGATGTTGTATACTCTCTCGGGTGCTAGAGTTCTATTCAGTACTCAAAAGAAAGGGGGAACATCTGGGTGGCCTAAAGCCGGGTTTTCTTTTATAGTTATATATATATTTTGTGTTATATGGAAATTTCCCTATCTGTATTTGTTTGATCAGAGTTTTTGCTGTATATTACTCATGCTTAAGTACACGGATTTTAGAGGTTTTGTTTCAAGACGTATTGATGGCAAACAAAGTGATTTATAGCAGTTTTACTTGCTTCCTTGTGAAGTTGATTTTTTTGTTTGCCGATAAGTGTTTGCATGTATGCCAAGTTATGTATCTCTTTCTGCTGCTTTTGTAGAGATTGGTAATGTGCTATCAATTATGTGCGAGCAGTGAACTAATTTCCACCTGCTTTTGTATAGAATGTTGTACTTTTCTATACCGCTAATTTCTTCGAACGTCTCTCTCTCTCTCAAAAGATAAAACTTTACACGTATTAATTTTAGGAAGTCGCAATGGCTTTAGTAATCGATAGCAGGTTATTAGGCCAAGTCAGTAGGAGTCAACGGTGTTGGTTAGCCAAGTCCTGTCAGTTGGAGTCTACGGTGTTATATAGTTAAGTCAAACACTCAATGCTGAGTTCTATATATACTGCTTTTGTAATTGTAATTATTAGATTACACAATAAAAGAAGGGTATTCTCATATCATATCATCTGAGAACTCCCACCAAATCTCTCTTGATTTGTATATAATACATATATATATGTGTGTGTACACATGCATATGTACTAGGCTACTAGCTACGTTTTCTTTAATCTGATCTCTATCCACTCTCTAGTCTATTAGATTCTGTTTTCTAAAATTCGGTTCTTGACGTTCATTTCTATTTTTGAGTTTAATGGTTTGCTTTACTTGTAAATTCAAATGGAATGACACTTAAATTTTGTTACATTGGTTTAGGCAGTGAGAAGAGTTGAAGTACATATTGTCTTTTCATGAAGCTCTTTTGGTTGATTGTTATGATGGATGCATGATTTATATAAAGAATTATTATATTCTATGCACACACAAATAATTAAGTCTTAATAAATTGATTATTTACAAGCACTTCAACAAAATGGATCTAGTTAGAGAAGTTCTCATTCGATACTATGTTTGTTTTATGATTAGAAATATAAATAGGCATAAAATCTCACATTTCAATATAATCATGGAAGAACTTTTGTGTTCTATTATTAAAAAAAATTACTTAGTGATTTTACGGGGACAATATGTTGAGTTCTATGCATGTTCATACACAGTACAATGTTAGACCATATAATGCAATCTGGGAACTTCATGTTTTTTGTAGTGGGAGCACAAAAGTTTGCTGGGATACGCTTAGTCAAGTCTAACCGATGGCAATCTAGTGGTTTTAGTGCTAATGCTCTTGGTACTCGTATGAACCTTTTTGAGCGCTTTGCCAGGGTCATCAAGGTGAATTATGAATTTTATATTTTAATTTTCTATTATGAGGTGCATCATCCATGTTTTTACTCCGTTGTAACATCCTCTGTCTATATCTTTATCTCATGAATATAGTCATATGCAAATGCAATCATAAGCACTTTCGAAGACCCTGAGAAGATCTTAGAGCAAGCTGTTACAGAAATGAATGATGATTTAATAAAGATGCGTCAAGCTACAGCCCAAGTATGTTTGTCTTACAGTATTTTTTTTGGTGAAGTAGAATCATTTCTTGGTACACAATTTGTGAAAGGGAATGGAAGACACTTATGCTTTATTAATCTTTTTTCTTTTAAAGACCCTGGCATCACAGAAGCAACTGGAAAACAAATATAAAACAGCACAACAGGCTTCTGAGGATTGGTAATGACAATGAATTTTAATGAGGCCCTCCAGAAGTGCTACAGTCATTTTTCCTTTTGCTTTCCATTTATCACATTTTGCTTGTAGGTACAAACGAGCGCAACTCGCTCTTGAGAAGGGAAATGAGGATCTTGCTCGCGAGGCTCTTAAAAGGCGCAAGACATTAGCTGTATGTACTTTGCAACCACTTCATATCTCCATCCATCCTCTTCATTTCCCAATTTTCTTCCCCTGCATCCCCGAAAAATTAATTTTCTTTACAGATCATGTTCAAAATTTGAATAATTGGTTGTGATTTAGAGAATATGCACAACTGTAAATGTGATGTCAAAATAGATTGACAACAATTTAGTACGTATTTACGTGGTGCTTATAGGATGGCATACTTTTTTCCTTAAACATAATACTGGACTTGCAATACTAAGATCTAGCTAAAAAGGGTTTCAGATGCTTTCTGATTGTTGCGAGTTATTTAGTTTCTGGTATCCCTCAACACATTCTTCATTTGCATGGCAGGATAATGCCGCTGCTATGAAGACGCAACTCGATCAGCAGAAGGGTGTTGTTGATAACCTCGTCTCCAATACTCGGGCAAGTTCTCATTTTCCTTATTCTTCTCTTCCATATGGTAGTAAACAATAGTATCTCATTTTGCTGTAGATGGTGGAGTATATTTGTTAGCATGAAAAAAGACACTTAATCTTTTATCTTTTTGGCTACTAAACGTTTTATTCTTTCTGAATGCTTGCAGTTTTATCATCTGGTAACTTACAATTTCTGTTTAAGAATATAGTAAATGTGTAAAACTAGTAGTTGACTGTATGATTTTTGGTTTACAGCTGTTAGAGAGCAAGATACAGGAGGCAAAGTCCAAGAAGGATACCCTTAAAGCACGTGCACAGTCTGCAAAGTTTGTTTCGATCTTCTACTTTTTTGCATCTTAAATTCCCCACCTTGCAATGTAGAATACTTGTGCACTATAATGCTGACTTGGTACTTCATCTTAGGACTGCAACTAAACTCAATGATATGTTGGGTAATGTCAATACAAGCTCTGCCCTTTCAGCTTTCGAAAAGATGGAGGAAAAAGGTTGAGTCTTTCATTTTTTGTTTCCCTATATTTACCTATTTACTATCTACTTTCATCTGTACACCCACTTTTTGACAAGACATACTTTGAGCTTTAATTTAGTATATTAGTGTGGCAAAACTATTATACAAGGCCCTGCCATTTGTTTCATATGTAGTTGGCATCCTTGTTCATATCTCACCATTAATTTATGTGGAGCATATTCTTGCTCTGGCCTTTTGTGTTTCTTCATAAAAAAATTATGAAGAATGTAATATAACTAGATTAGGAGCTAGTTTTTTTGGACAAGTAATTAGGTCACCTGTACTTTGTCAGTGAAGGTGCATATGCATGTGTTTTTAGTTGATTGCCTAATCGTAATAAACAGATTATGCACTCACATAAGTCTGTAAAGGAAGCATATAATCTACCGTCTATCTCGCACTTAAAATTTACTATTCATAGTAAATCATTCTTCTTGTCTTTGAAATCTTGGTACATGCCTAAAGCTTGCTGTAGTTAAAAGACCATCTTCACTAGATGTCTCAGCAGAGCCGAACCTCCAAAAAGAATCGGGGTCATCAGTAAATAGTGAATGTTATGCACTGAAACCACAGTATGGAATAAATTCTCAATGTCATTTTCTCTAAAAAGATGACTCGGTATTACCTTTACGACAGGAAAAAAAGAAATATATTTAAGCCAACCAGATTTCCTTGACCAAAACCAAGAATTAGACCTCTCATATCCCTCCTTGATTTCAGATGTCTTCTAAACAACACATTGAAGACTTCAATGGAGGTTAAAGCTCATCATCATCATCAATTCCATTATAATCGATAAATTTACATGCTATGCAGTAATGATTTCCCCCCCCCCCCCTTTGTATTTATATGTATCACTAAATTAGAAATTTAAATGTATGTTGTTATCCAATAATCTTTACTTCATTTTGCACAAAAAAATATGCTATTCTCCAAGCATATATATCATAACCTTTATGTATTAGGTGTAAGAGGGATGTTGTCCTAGACATTGTGACAGAATATCTTGGGTTTGATACTTTGCAACTAGAAATAATGACAGAATATTATTCATAGTGGAAGGTCAAGGCTTCAATACCCGGCAACTACATATTTGTAGTAGATATGATATAACTACTACATATGATAAGAGAGGTCAAGAGTTCGATAGTTCGTACCAACTACATATATTTTGGTAAAAATATTCTAGAAAATATACAACAATAATATAACGACACTCTTACAAATATAAAATTGTAAATATAAGAAAAGTCCGTGCATTTTATAGGTTATAAGCTTGTTTCTGAATAAATGATAGAAGTGTATTTTTATTCCTTAGTTTTGCTTTTGATCTTGGTAATGCTTGTTTGGTGATCGAAGCCTTTGCTTGGTGTAGTTTTGGCTTTATAGTTATATTATCCTTATAGCTTTAGTAATTAAATATCTAAAAAGCATAGTGTCTACTCCATTTTATGCAGTTATGGCTATGGAGTCTCAGGCAGATGCACTTAATCAGCTAACCACTGACGACCTTGAAGGACAGGTAACAATTTCTTTTATCAACCAAACCTGTTGCCGACTTCTCTTTTTCACACCCATTTCTATATCTTTTCGGAAGTTCCATTTACCCTATAGTCCTTGCTGGTTAAATGGTTATTCCAGCAGCAAGAAAAAGGAGCATGTATTCTGTTGGAGTTCTGTCTGAGGACCCATTTGAGGTTTAAGTTTTATATAGTTCACTGATCAAAGGCAAGGCAAAGGCTACTTAAATGCCACAGGGGCGTTTTTTGTAGTTTGTGCAAATTGTTGAAATGGTTGTGTAAGTTATTAGGGTTTCCATACCTGGTAAAACTAGAACTGGGAAGAATTCAAATTTCAAACCATTCCAATTCCCAACTGATTTTGAAATTGGAAATGTATCAACCTGGCTACAAAGTTGAACTTGACCTTCCAATTCATTTTGAAATTGGAAATGAATTAACCTGACTACAAAGTTGAACTTGACCATTTATAATGAAATTTGGAGGGGGGTGTAACAAGTATATGTATATTAGCCATAGGACTTTTGCCCTTTAACATTGTATCTCGCTTTATTTTTCTACCAAAAGTGTCCATCTCTCGCACTACATGTGATGTTTATGATTTTATTTAAGGTAAATACAATATTCAAGTAGAAGCATTTTATGTTTCAAGCTTAGTTGCTATGTTCATATCAACTTCTATTCAGATGGTCAGTACCATTCTTTTGTAACCATTTCCGGCCCGGTGTCACGGCCAATGTCTCTCAGTTAAGACATCTGTTTATCATTGAAGAATAATCCGCATGGAGTGTTCTGACTTCTTACATATTTTTGAAGTTTGCATTGCTGGAGACTTCATCAGTCGATGATGATCTTGCGAGTTTGAAAAAGGAATTGTCTGGAAGTACAAAGGTAAAAGTATATAACACTGGTTTGCTGTGTCCCTTTGTTTCAAGTACAACTCATGCTATGATATGGATATTTAGTATCTGCTTCAGATATCCAATTTTGAATTAATTGGAAATATTTTTTGGCTAAACAGAAAGGACAACTTCCCCCAGGGAGAACCACTGCTGCCTCAAACTCTGGATTTCCATTCAGAGAAACTGAAATCGAGAATGAGCTAAATGAACTTAGGAGAAAAGCCGCTGATTACTAAATATACAACTCTGCATATGCTAGGACTGCACCTACTGCATCTACAAATGTTTTTTAGGGCGATTTGGGAAATTGATCTATCCATTCAGAGGCACGTACGTCCATTTGGAGGAAAATATGTTATCCGACTATAGCAAGCATATTACATGTGATGATTTGTTTATGCTGCCTGTACATTTTTAGTCATTAGCAACAGGCTTCTTGGAACCCGAAATCATTTCAGTTTTACACAATATATAACTATTTGATCTTCGTGAGCTGACAACTTTCCATTTTCCTGTATTATAGCTACTAGAATTTGGTGGTTTTGGATTGTGATTGTGATCATCGATGTTAAAATTTTGTACAGTATTCACGTCTTTGTTATTTTGTTTTGTCCCTCTTTGTTATTTTGTTATGTATTGTCAAATAGTTTCTTCTCAAAGATTGCAGCCAGCCATAATTTCGCCAAAAAAGGAAGAAGATTGCAGCCATTTGTATCCTTATTTCTGGTTTCTGTTTTCATGGCTAACTTTCTGCTAGTTGTTGATTTTGTCCTGTTTTTCCAATTAAAATCAGGTTTTCCAAATTGAAATAAATAGTAATAATATTTGGTATCCTAATAGTAAGATATATTTATGTTACATTAAACCAGTTATATCTGGCATAATTTGTACTTATAAACTTAAAGTGAAAATACATGCACACCATAGACATAAGAAAGATTAATATTGACAATGTTGACCCCAGACCAAATAGATCGTAGTCCAATAACAACACCTCTCTCCTTCTCACTTTTCCTTGCATGTCAAGTAACATCCTTCTCTCAACTCCGCTTCTCACGCCATCATCACCGCCCCATCTCAACCCGAAAATCAATTCTCGATCATCCCCTACGACCCACCGCCATTTCTCATCTCCCACTCGCTTCACACACACTCCCCTCAAACTCACACACATCAAACAATTCAAAATTTCTGCATGTTCTTCTCAACACAACTCAACAGTGCCAGTCACAGACCGTTTAATCTCGGCTGCCATTTACTCTCTACCTCTCTCAGACCGGCAGACGGTATCGGATACGGATCCCACTGCATTCCTCCAGTTCAGAACCCTCGGATTTACTGGCTGAATACCTCAAATCAGTGCACGCGTTTCGCTGTCTTTTATGATATCCAAATGTTTGTTATCAGAAACCCTAAATTCCACAAGTACGTTCGGTTGAATGCATTGCAAGCTACACTTCTTGGTTTTGTTATA
This sequence comes from Saposhnikovia divaricata, assembly GCA_036435485.1. NCBI lineage: Eukaryota > Viridiplantae > Streptophyta > Magnoliopsida > Apiales > Apiaceae > Saposhnikovia > Saposhnikovia divaricata. The sequence goes on from CM071599.1 coordinate 216,942,256, forward strand.
GGGTTGCCATCTGGATTCTAAAGATCATCGTATCTCCGGTTTGGCCTGTCGGGCTGATGATTGGTTTCGATTTCATGTTTACTGTAGTGGTGCTCGGCTCTGTTTATATTATGGTGAATAATATTAGGGCAAAGACGCCTGAATTTTATTTTATTTTTTTGCTAGATAGAAAACCTATGCTATTACTCTGTTAGTCGTGTGTTTTCTGACAAGACAGATAGATTTTGAACAGAGTACAATCAGAGGTTGCATCAGATTTAAAAAGATGTGTTTGAATTTGGTAAATTATCGCATAAATCCTACTCTCGATTATCATTTCACTTTGGCATTCGTGTTAACTGTGAAGAACACATGAAATTTTAGGTATGAGTTCAGTCCTTTATAGTTTTACTGTTAGTACTTTCTTTGCACCACTGGACATAACTGTTGTCCGAGGTTCCATGATTCGGTGGTCTAGCTCCCTTGCAGCTGGGGTCGATCTGGGCAATTTGGTTGTTCTGAATTAAGAAGCTACAATGAAGCACTCTGTCTTCGTTTAAAAGAACCACTGCAGCCTGCAGAGCACCGGCCAAGTACGCATGCCTCTTTTGCCCTCTGCCATCAGAACTAGAACTATGGTCAGAGATTAGGCTAGCTCACCGAATTGAAATATAAGACAAGAACTGTTGGTTTAATTTAAACTTGATTTAATTATTTTAGTCATGTTTGTTTTATTTTATTTGTTTCAATGTAACAGCTTGACTTGGTCTGCAGTCAAGTTAGAGTCCTCGGAATAAATCGTAGTGATAGAGTGCTAGTAGGAGATTAGGTTGGTTAGTTCCTCATTTTCAGGAGTTATCTTTCTGTTGCTTTCTGTATTTAATAAAAAGGTCATCAACTTTGCTGGCAAAAATTAGCAAAAAAAAAAACTTTGCTGGCAAACCTGTGTGCTTTCTTCGTTATACATATTTATGTGCAGAGGTTTTATCCTTTAAGAACAAATTATAAGAAAATTATTCTGTTTTTATTTTTTTTGTGATGCTAATTGACGCATTCTAGATTTTGTGTAATTTCTATTCGTACTAATTCATGATTTGAATCAGTTTAATGGATTAAAATCATGCACGTTCCCCTTGCATTTTTGGATAATTTTTATGATTTTTAGCATTTATTTTTAGGAAAATAACATTTTTTCCCATTTTACCCCTGCTAAAAAAGTTGAAAATCGCCTACAGCCACCTTTTTGAAAGGAAAAAGACAAGTTTGGCCACCATTTTGCAAAATTGAAAGTCTGGCCAATTTTTTGAAAATGAGTGTAAAATCTGGTTATCACTTTAAAGTTTACTCATTAGTAGAAATATGTTAATCTATAAATCTAAACAAGGGAATGAGTTAGCCCGTGGAAATTGTACTCTCTGTATTAAAATGTAGAAAAATTAGCTTGATAGCTTCCAAGAAGTTAACCAACATGGGAAGTCAACTATTCTGATGATATTATCCAACAAGGCTATATTTGCAAATGCATGTTTTGAGATAATAAATGGACACTCTTGAAAAGTTAAAAGTAAAATTATTCTTACCTTGCAGCAAATTCACAATGATGGCGCAACTTAATACAAATTGTCCAACGATCTATTTTTTGTGTAAGAAATTGTGTACAAATGGGAGTGCCGTGGAATGGCCCCCAATTTTAATACTCCCTCCATCCCATATATATGTCCTTTTTAGAATTGACCAATTTTTGATTAAATTTTAAAATTATTCAATAATTATTTTTGATAAGTGAAATTTGCATTGTAATATAGATTATAGGCACTTTATAATAATATAATTTTATTAATTTTTTTTATATAATATATATAAATTTTCAGTCAAATTTTGGTTAATTTGACCAATTAAAAGTGTCAAAAGTAAAAGAGACGTGTATTTTGGGAATATTACATGAAAAATGCTAAGGTACCAAATTGGGTACCAAAAATTGTTACAAATAATTTTGATTGTTTATAATTGTAATGGACCCGTCAAGACCATCCAATTAAAACATTCCAAGAATGCCAAGTAGTTCGTACCATGTCATTTGGTAACAAATTTTAGTACCTAATTTTATACCTCTAGCAGTACTCATATTACATCAGAGTACAGGAGAGGATATATATGTACCAAAGTTCAAAGTTAAAAAAAAAAAAAGCCAATTAAGTTCACAGCATATATAAACAAACAGGTACAAGGATAAAGTTAAAAATAAGAAGCCAAGTAAAGGACCTCTTGGGCATTCTCTTGGACTTCCTGATTTCCTAGTTCGATCATCCTGGGCCATCTAGGCTACATGGACCTCCAGAGCTTCCCCTCGGCCTCCACCAGACTTCAACCTCTGTTACGGCCAATGCCTCGATTCTATAAAGGGTTGATTACAAAAAATTTTATGTTGCAGCTCTTATCATCTAAATTCGAATTCTTGTCAAATTTGTGACAACAATAACAACATATACCAAAAGAGGACTTCGAATTCTTATCAACCATAGTATAATTTATGACAACAATAACATTATATACAACCATGCACATTATTGGTTAATACACTCAACTCGGAGAAGACACTCCAGCTCAGCAACTCTACATTCTGTATAAGTTAATCAACCACCACCATCGTTTGCCACGTAGGATAACAAACTTAGAGTGAGTTAGTTACATTCTTGAATGTTCATATAGAGTAATGAGAACAGTTAGCTAGTTAGCTGCAGATTGAGCACACATATATACTACCAATATACTTAGAGTTAGATACATGTTTGTAAATACTATTCTTTTTCTTCAATGAAACATGAAGATTTCTTGATCATTTCCATGGAGGCTCTCTGTGTTTCGTTTCCAGATAGTTAAAACTTACACACATTGATCATATATTAAAAGGCTGCATGTTTATTCTTATTGATTATCCAATCATTATTTATACATTCATTATATGACTAGCTTATACTTCTTGTTTAGCTAGCAGCTGGTCATCTATGTACCTACTAGGGATTGTTTACACCTCTTCGATATACTTCCAATCGAGAGCGAATACTCACACATGCACACATGCCCGCACACTTACATAGTCATACATATTTGTTTATCTTATTCTTCGGCCACCTGAACCAGACTCCCTCTGACAGTTGAAATACACAGCAGCAACAGGAGAACCAAGATTATAAAGTTCCGCAAAGTCTCTAGTGTTGAAGTTTTGGCGCCATCCTGGTGCGTAAACAGTTTGTCTTCCCAATTGCCTGAATAATACGAATACGAACCTGTGGATTCCCGTTGATGGCCTCGGACTTTCATAGCAAACTACCTCTTGGCCTAATAGTTTTCGTTTCAAGTTCCATACATAAAATATCCACTATTAGTAAGACCATCGTGTAGTTAACAAAATGTACAAGAATATGGGCAGAAATTCAGTGGAGTACTCGTAAATGAAGTAATAATTGGACTACTATATATTCACCGGTACTAATGACCTTGGCTAGCGTTTTTTTTTTTTGGATAATTCGGTGTTCGGACCTTAAATAGCGTTATTGTTATCCAATGATGGGAAGATTCAACTTTTAGTCGCTAATGGAACAATATTAATTGGTTAATTACCTTAATGGAAAAACAGATTTTGGAAAACTAAAATTTTATCAATTACGCATCTAAATTTTCTAGTTCCGTCACTAATACAATACATTATTTATTAATGTCGTTGTTCTTGTTAACGGGTCATCTCAAACACACATATACATATACTTGTACATCAGTATATAATACGATTCTTTCTCAACCTTAAAAAGCATATGCAAAACGGAAGTAGACATCTTATCGAGTATCTGACTCAAGTTTAACGTTGGAAAAGTTGAAAATTAAAGAATAATGACACGTGGAACATGCAGAAAAATGATACCTAGTTGCCCAATGAAAAGAGGTGGTCAACTTTTGAGGTCAAAAAGTTTTAGAGATAATGTTTGTACCAGAATGACACGGCAGTTTTTGTTGCTACGGGATATTTTACACATACAGGAAAAATGTATAACTAATTTCCATTCTTCCCGATCGGTCCTGTTAGAACAGATACTCATTATAAGCCATATAAATTTTATTATTTAGAAAATAATCTTTATACATTGATTGTATTTTATAGTATAAAAATGTTATAATTGTTCCATTAGGAGGATTAATTCGGTACTTCTGTACAAATCACGAAAATTAATTAATATGTTTGTGTGCGGGTGCAGGCCTATGCATGTGTTTGGATCGAATTAAGAGAAGGGAATAAAGGAGGAAGTGTCAACATGAGATTAAGACTCACCAAAGTTTACGCCAGTTGTCTCTGGAATGTCAGTCACCAACCTGAAGTTTCAACAACACCACTAAGTTTATGAACTTCAACTAAGAAAGAAATATGTAAAACATACTCATGAATGATCAGTATTCAGTGCTCAGAGGCTTGCAGCTTTCAATATGAACAAAAGTAAAACCCTAGCTTTTAAAGTATATAGTTAAGTGTGATATTTACAACAATAATATTTACATAATATAAGTTAAATTTTACTACAAAGATCAAATATATGTTGGTTTCCACGGATAAGAGAGGAATCACCAGAAATCAGAAACGCAGCAGCCCATTTGTGGCAACTGGCAAGTATAAGCAACAGCATATATATCCAAGCAATGCTATAAATAATGTTATTTGGCACCGAAAAGAAAATAGGTGCATCACTCTAATATAATACTAAACAATGATGTGAAATAAAGATGTGGAATTAATTAATTATCTTATAAGCATACATGTGAATTATCTTATAAGCATACATGTGATAAAATATGAGAAAGTGCATAAATAAAATAATAGTTACAAATAAAAATGTGCATTTAAAGGGAAAGTGGATGAAAATAGTTAGAATTCAAATTTACCCGGTATAAGTTTAAAACTATGCACTAGAATATAAGTTCTATGTTAACATCATAATCTCATTTTAATTTCATATATAATACAGCAATATCTAAATGTCGTAAGTTTCTTTACGACCGATCCCGTCCGGTCGTTATTGATCAATAATGACCGATAACTCATGAACAACGATCGATTCGACAGTCGGTAACAGCCTGTGTTTCTTGTAGTGTTTGCACAGGAAAATACAAGTGTATATGATTACTAACCAATGCAAGTATTCCCTGAGGCTGGGATCACTTGGACTGGGAGCATCAGGGTCTATCATAACCTGCAAAATAAAAACACACATTCAAAATCCTCCTCATCAGGATCCATGCATTTCCGCAACCAAAACCCTAATTAATCGTAAATCGAAGTTTTCCATGACAAACACACACATACAAGAAGATCAAAGATATATGTTCAAAGTAGGGTAATTAGCAGCTTACAAGAGTGTAGAAAGTCCTAAGATCATCACCACCAATATCAACCCTTGGTTGGCTAACAATTTGAGAAGGCTTAAACTCAGCACCATTAGTAACTTCCTTATTGTTATAAGTAACCCTTAGGGCTATTGACCTTGTAAATGGATCCAACACATCTCCAATCACTCTCCCTACTACCAATGGATCTCTGTTCCTGCTGCTTGATGACATAGCTAGCTAATTAGAACAAATTTAGTTTGTGGATTTCTTAGTACAGACTCTTGTCCTATTTATATAGTGCCAGAACAGTGGGGCCAAACCCTTGGGCATGCGAGAAGGCCAATGGCGCCTCTTGATTCTGTTATCTCTTAGTATACTATGATGTAACATTAAGGGAACTGCATGCCAATTCCTTAAAAAAATGGAATATTTTTGTTTTTTTAACATATAATTATGTAACTATTTTATTTTATTTTTAAAAGTAAATTTGTTGTTAATTATTTTAAATATCCCAGCATTGCATGTGCTATACACAATTAGCTTTTAGTTTCGACTGAAGAACTACAGATAAATGTGTATATTATAACGTCATCCTTGGTATAGATCTTGCATGACATCTTGGAGCAAATTCAATGGTGACACTCTTCAACTTTCTATATAATTAAATTATTTTTTTTCTTACGTATTATTTTTGACACTATTTTATAAAAAAACATTCCAATGATTGGCACCTTATATATCAATTTCACCAACCTATTGTATTCTAAAAAACCTATATTTTATTCATCATTGAATTCATAAATAAATTAAGTTGCATCCTACTTTATGAAATGATAATTTCTGACATTTTAAATAAGTTCACAACTCATTTAACATCCCAGCAACTTCAATATATAATGCTAATAAGAGTGACATATTATGTAATGACATGACATGACATTAATACTCCTTTTAATACCTTTTATTGAATATGCTCTTGAAAATGCCTTAAATTATATATAGTAACATTATTAACTTAAAAAAAAGGTGCACGTGATAGTGCAGACTAAGAGATTGTTTGTACTATTATGACCGGTCAAAAAATATTGAAAATCTTAGAGCTAGCTGTAAACGAACCAAATTGGAATGTAATGAATACGAACAAGTTTTTAACGAATTGAACAATATTTGGTGAATTTACTGGACAAATTTTCTTTTCCGAACTTGAGTTCGGTAATGAACCGAACCAAACATAAGTTGTTCGTGAATATACCAAATCGAACACGAACACGAACCGAACACGAACATTTCGGTAATTATATATATATATATATATATATATATATATATATATATATATATATATATATATATATATATATAATATTGTATAAGAAATAAATATAATAATTTGAAAAATTAAAAAAAATTATAAATATTATTATTTTTATCGAACGAACCGAACTCGGACAAAATCCTAACGAACCGAACAATATTCGGTAACATATTTTCTTGTTCGAATTCGAGTTCGATAAACTTATCGAACGAGCTAACCGAACTCGAACACGGACGAACGAACCGAGCTTACCAAACATATCCGGTTCGTTTACGACTCTAAAAATCATGAACCTGCAGATGGTTTGGAAGTATATATCATGACTTTGGATGCAAGTACAACCGAAACGTTTTAAACTCTTCTTCTAAATTCAAAATAGGATCTTTGTATTTAACAACTATAATTGGCTAATTCTAATTACGATTTTTATACATGAGCCATTATTATTATTAAAAATAAATTAATATTGTGTGTACTTAAATACATATTAAAAACTGTTCTAAATATCATTAAAGTTTATGATAAAGTGGTGTTTAGGTTAAAAGTTTTAAGTAGATCTAACTCATTTACTTATAAACAAGATATATATATATATATATATATAGGGTCTTGTTCTAATAGAAGCTAACTTAGAATAGAAACTAGAAACTAAACCTAAATTAAATATTTCAAGCTAATCTAATGACCAAATTAGGGGTACTCCAATACAAAAAACGTTTAAAATTATTGTCTCTATTCAACAAAAATATAAAAAAATTTTAAAAAAAGTTACTGTTCACGTGATGGCGTGGCACGTGAACAGTAACTTTTTTTAAATTTTTTTTTATATTTTTGTTGAATAGAGCCAAGAATTTTAAACGTTTTTTGTGAATGTGCCCCTAGCGGGGCCATTAAAATAAATGAAATATAATTTACTTAGTGTAGGTTTCTAGTTTCTAATTCTAAGGTTGGTTTCTATTTGAACGCTAGCCTATATATATATATGCTTATAAACAAGATGCATATATATATATATATATATATATATATATATATATATATATATATATATATATATGTTTGGAGCATTTTCAACTATAAAAAATCATTAGAAAAAAAATTATGTAATATTTGTGTTTTGGAATAAAAATTTTATATAATATAGATATATTAAAATTAAAAATTATATGCAACTTGTAAAATTCTTATCATTGACTCATTGTAATGGATCAATTCCCTTAGTTAAAATTTTAACAAATCTCATTCATGTAGGTTATATATATGGTGAATCACTACAAATTTGTAATACAATTTCATATCATCCTATTGTCATTATCCTATTATACTTTCATTTTTGGATGCCCGTCTCAATTTTTTACATTCCAAAACTTATCAAATTAAAAGAGTAAAGTTTTATCGTATAAAATGTAACAACATCCACTAATTTGTTCCACTAAACTCGCTTAATTACATAAAATATTGATTGATTAGTATTTATGATACTATTTCAATTTTTAACTAATCAGCTTAGCCGACCCCTGTTAAAGACATTCTTAAGAGCAAGTCCAACCATCCTAGGTTCCTAAACTACAATTTGGGAGGATATGACACAAAATTGTGCCCTATCACGAAGTATCAATTCCATAGTGTTCTAGTTATTTCTTAAAATATTAAGGTCTATTTTTTATTTAAGGAAATTATTAATCATTCAATATTTCATATTTATCGATGTAATTATCATTTGTCTCTTTTTTTCTAATTTTTTTCTCTTTCCACCAAATAGCTTAATTTAAAATTTATTATTATTATTATTATTATTATTATTATTATTATAAGGAACAAGGATTATTGTTGCTGGAATTGCTCTACTATGCCATTCACAACAAACTTGAATATGTAAATCATTCAATTAAAATTTTGTGAGTAATTTTAATTGAAAACCTATGGGTAAGTAAATGACTAATACAAATATGCATATAAATAATAAATTTTGACCACTAATTCTTTAATAGACTTTATTAATAGGCTACATTAAAAGTATAATATTTTAAATACTCGTAATAAACTTATAAACATTAGTAATATGTGCACTTAAATACACATATGCAATCTGATATATGATATAATTTAGTTCTTTTATATATATATATCCAATATGTATATTAAAATTTACTAGATTATCAATTTCAAAAAATAATAAATTGTTTATAAAAATTGATTTAAAATTTTGAAATATTTGAATAATATCTTAATTAATAGATCATATAAATATTCAACACTCTCCTTATGATCTATGTTTGAGCAAACATGCAAATCAATCAGACAAACTAACATTTAAATCAAACAAATGAGCTAGAATTAGATGAATTAAATGCAAGACACATGTATACTTTTTTTTTTTTTTGAAATGACACATGTATACTTAATTAAACAAAACTCTAATATCATGTTCGTTAAATAACTAACTAGTTTAAAATCAATATATATATATATAAAGGAGGATACGTGGGAGCTTAGGTGGCGCTCTAAGATTTTATCAATCTATTTTTTTTAATTTTCCAGAATTTTAGAATTTTAAACACTAATAAATGTAAAAAATATCATTTAGTAACATATTAGAAGTAGAATAGGTGTTCGAATTTATAGAGGAGAAGAGTTCGAATTTACAGGGAAGTCATATGATTAGAAGTTCTATTGCAAGTAGAATAAGTATTTATAATGCATATGATTAAAAGTTCTATTGGAAGTAGAATAAGAGTTCGAATTTATAGAAAAAACATATAAATAAAAGTTCTATTAGAAGTAGAAAAATATCATTTAACATATTAGAAGTAGAATAGGTGTTCGAATTTATAGAGGAGAAGAGTTCGAATTTATGGGAAAGACATGTGATTAGAAGTTCTATTGGAAGTATAATAAGTATTTATAACGTATATGATTAAAAGTTCTATTGGAAGTAGAATAAGAGTTCGAATTTATAGAGAATAAGAGTACGAATTTACAGAAAAAACATATAAATAAAAGTTCTATTAGAAGTAGAATAGGTAAAAGTTCTATTAAAAGTTCTTTTAGGAGTTCTATTAGAGTTCAAAACGTGTTTAACGGGAAGACGACTATTAGCTATTAAAATATCATATTGGTATTATAATTTTTATTATATTTTTAGGATTTGATTCTTATGGATAAACATTATCATACAAGTGATATATGTAAAAGTTAGGTTTTTTATTTTCACGAGAGAGCGGATCAATAGTAACAACCGTGTTTAACGAGAAAGCGTTTCATTAGAGAAGACCGTAAAAAAATGTTTGAATATATAAGGAATACATATAATAAAATGTTTTATTTGAAGTAAAATACGAGGACGGTGGAGATATCTACAATTTTTAAAATTATATATATTTTTTATTAGAAATCAAATATTTTAACTTTTTTATACAAGATAATTATACTTACATTAGAAAAATAAAATCCATAAATTTAATATTATCCCCGTAACGAAAAGTCTTGGTATTTAATTTTTTTTATATGTTAACATAATAGAAAGACATTCCTATGCGAAAGCTGTAAGTTTAAAGAATATAAAAATAAGAATTTACTCTCTCTTTATATAATGAAGTTAGAATTTCGATTCCAAATAAGAGCGGATCGAAACGTATTTAACGGGATGACGACTTACTAGAAAAGATTATATTAGCTATTAGAATTTGATACAATGTCATAATTTTTTTTATTTTTACGGTTCGATTTTATGGATAAAAATTATTATATAAGTCTTTATAATCAATATCTATATATATAAAGGAGGATAGCGGGAGTTTAGGTGGCGCTCTAAGATCGTCTCAATCTATTTTTCTAATTTTCTAGAATTTTAAACACTAATAAATATAAAATATCAATTAACATATTAGTAGTAGAATAGGTGTTCGAATTTATAAAGGAGAAGAGTTCGAATTTATAGGGAAGACATATGATTAGAAGTTCTATTGGAAGTATAATAAGTATTTATAAGGCATACTATTAAAAGTTTTATTAGAAGTAAAATATGAGTTCGAATTTATAGAGAATAAGAGTTCGAATTTATAGAAAAAATATATAAATAAACGTTCTACTAGAAGTAGAATAGGTGTTTGAATATATAGAGCAGAAATATAATTAAATATTTTATAGAAAGTACGATATTCTTAAATTATATATTTTTATATAAGTTAATTATACTTATATTAGGAAAATTTATTTATAAATCCAATACTATTGTCATAAAAAAAATCACCGTGTTTAAAAAGAAAAGAATTGATGTGCTAACATAATAAAAGAAAAATCTCATGCAAGAATCCTAAATAAATACAGGAGTATCTATAATATAAAGAGAAAATAAGATGTGTTTTCATTTTCTAAAACTCCAAAATTTTTAGAAAGTCTAGAGAAAGTATAAATTGGAATTCACTCTATTTTTTAGGTTTTGATTTTAAGGAAAAAAATTGTTGTGTAAGATAAGTATCATCAATAATATGTAATGAAGTTGGAATTTCGATCCCAAACGAGAGCGGCTCGAAACATGTTTAACGGGAAGACGGCTCCCTATAAAAGATTGTACTAGCTATTAAAATAGCATATTGATGTTATAAATTTTATTTTATTTTTAGGATTTGAGTTTTATGGATAAACATTATCATACAAGTAATATATGTAAAATTTAGGTTTTTGTTCTTAACGATAGAGCGGATCAATAGTAATAACCGTGGTTAACAAGAAAGCGGTTCATTAAATAAGACCGTATAAAAAGTGTTTAAATATATAATACATAAAATAAAATGTTTTATTGGAAGTAGAATACGAGGACGGTGGAGACGTCGTATACGATTTTTTTTAAAACTATACATCTTTTTTCCTAAAAATCCTTTATTTTAACTTTTTTATACAAGTTTATCTATAATATACAGAAAATCTAAGATGTATTTTCATCTTTTAAAACTCCATAAATATTAGAAAGTTTAAAGAATATAAAAATTGGAATTTACTCTCTTTATATAGTGAAGTTAGAATTTCGGTTTCAAATAAGAGCGGCTCGAAACGTATTTAGCGAGAAGACGGTTCGCTAGAAAAGATTGTATTAGCTATTAGAATTTGATACTGTAGTCATATTTTTTTTTATTTTTACGGTTCGATTTTATGGATAAAACTTTATAATATATGTTAAAAAGTTGGGATTTCGGTTTTTACGAGGGAGCTGCTCAATCGAAATAATCGTATTTAACAAGAAATTGATTCATTAGAGAAGATTATTTAATTATTAAAATTTAATATTAATATTATAATATAACGTAGATGTATTGAATTTTTTTAAAAATAAAAATTGTAACGCCGCCGCGAAGCGCGGCTTTATTAACTAGTTTTAAAATATTAGAGGAAAGTTCTCATGATAAATTTTCTACTAGTTTGGAATCAATCTCAAGATAAATTCGAACCTACTTATTTTTTGACAAGATTCAGCACTACAAAGTTCTCCTCACCTCAACAAACTAGATTAGAGGCCTATATGTAATACAAAAAGTTCTTCACAACTCAACAAAGGAATCACATGAATGCAAATAGTTGGAGGTGTGATTCTTAGGACATCAATCACTAAGTGGGACCTCAACTTGTATCTCTAACGTTGGAGATATTTATTATAATGAGTGACTTGAAAATTAAAGCTTGAATAGACTGGAGAAGTAAAAGAATGAAGCCTCTTGTGGTTCTCCGATCCTTTCTTTATATTTGAGGCCAGTGACTGCTCAGCACCTTCTATTTTTAGAGAATCTTAGTTTTGTGGTTGAAGCCACAAGAGAGTGAACTTCCAAGTAAAGAAACTTTCTAATTTCATAAAGCTATCGCGAATGTGTGACTTAATCGTGATTCAAAAATATTTAAAATTTATTATCACAATTTATCAATTATATATATAACATTATTTAAGACCTAATCAAAAAATATGGACTAAAATCTATGCTAATTCTTTTTTAAAATTCTTCCTAACTCTACCTTTAGACAAAAGAGTAATGTTACATATCCCAATAAATATTATTTCAAAAGTGTTCTCCAATGATAAATAATATCTTTCAATGTGAGATATTCATGTTAATATATGAGGAGTCCATTTCTTCTATGATCAGAAAATTGCCAATAACATGGACAATTCAGTATTTGGGAATTATTTCGGTAACAACTTTGGGAACGTTTTTTAAATCGTTAAAAAATTAGTAGTTCTTTTCTTGATTTGCCAAATGAAGATGATCTTCTTGATTCATGGAAGAAGGAAGAAGAAGATTGCTGCAAATGGAAAGGTGTTGGCTGCGATGATCGAACCGGTCATGTAACAGGCCTTCATCTTTCTTCACTTCTTTCACCATATTTCAGAATTACTAGTTCTTTGCTTGATTTGTCATATCTTACCTACCTGGACCTAAGCAGCTATAACCTTGCAGGGAATCCCATATTCATTGGTTCTCTCACAAGTTTAGTTCACCTTAATATTTCAAATACTAGGACAAGGGGATCAATTCCTTACCAGATTGGGAACCTCTCCAAGTTGCAGTATCTAGATCTCAGTGATAATTATTTTGGTAGCATTTCTCTGGACAAAAAAACTTTATAGGTGATACAGCTAGCGTACTGTTACTCTGTCAGCTGTGTACCAATTATATGGATCATAGAATTTAAGGATATAGTACTTTGGGAATGGTCAAATTTTCGGAAAGCTAAATTAGAGTACAACTGAAAATAGCTGTATGACATTGTTATACACTACAAACTTTACACAGGTAGAGAACTTAAACAAGAACCGCATATCATATGTCTCTGGTTCCCATTGTGTTATACTCTTTATTCCAATTCTGCAATATTGATCAAGTCGTCCAATCAAATGACCCCCCAATAATGTATAATAGTGGTTGAAAAAAAAACAACAAGGTTGGATTCTTTCATACTCCCTCCGTTTATCTGTCGATTTTTTGTAATAAAATTGATCCAATTTTCATCGGTAATTACAAATCATTCTTTCATAATTTTGAAAATTTGAAATATACATTTTAAAGTAGATTAAATATGTTTTCTAATTATATAATTTTTAATAAATTTCTTTTGATTATATAATATATTAAATTTTGAGTCCCAGTTCAATCAATTTGACCACAAAAATACAAATAATTTGGAATAGAGAGAGTTATTACACAAAACTATATAATCCAGCTCTAGATGCATACTAAACAACCTTTTAGCCACTTAAAATGATAGATTTGTTTAAGGAACATTACTCGTAGGTGGGGCGAGGTTCCACGTTGTATTTTTTGATGAGGGATCAATGTCAAAATCATTTTCTAGAACATGCGGACACTGTTAAGGAGACATCAAGGTGTTCAAATAAAACCTGGGAAAACAAAAAAAGTAGTCATCATACAGTAAAACCTCTATAAATTAATAGTACAGGAACCTGTAAATTTTATTAATTTAACAAAATTATTAATTAACCGAGTTTAAATTTACACTATCGTTATTATGTAGGGACCAAAATTTTTTTTTTGAAAATATTAATTTATAGCGGGTTATTAATTTATTGAGTATTAATTTGTCGAGGTTTTAATGTATTTGTGTTTATTTTACGGGAGTTTCTGATTTTAGGGTTTTTATGGTTGGTGACAGTCGAAGTCAAAACAAAGTATGATTAAAATAACTTATAAATCTTCTTCAATTCAAGTATAAAATAAGAAAAGTTGAATTAATTTCTCCATACCCATGTTGTTAAAATTTTAAAAATAAATAATCTCCAGGTCCAACAAATTTTACTAATTAATCAAGATCAAATATGTATTATATATCTCTATTTTGCTGGGATTTGTACTGAGTTGTTCTTAATTTATTGATCGTTATATTGTATACAAAGAACAAATTGCAAATTGCAATGCAATTTGTCATGCAAATCAAACTTTTTCGATAGAAAAAAGGTAGCCAAAATGCAGATAGCATAGATTCCTAGCTACAATTATGATCGCGGATCAGTGTCAAGTCTTTTCATCAAAAACATTATATTTTCTGGCACAACACATCTTCTCAATAAACTACAATCAGTAGTAAAACTTTAGTTATTTTCACAGATTCAGATTCATGAAAAACGCAAATATGAACATATACACTTAACCTAGGAAATCAGTGACAAAAGTGGAGATAGTGTTTGCGGTGTAGATGATGCGATTTTTTACTAAAATCACAAATTAATTTGCACATGCAATTTGGACAAAATTTCAAAACGCAATCGCATCATGTAACATAAAAGTTGCATAAACCATATCACAAAAATGCGATGCGGTGTGATGCGGTTTGTGCAATTTTTATATTTAAATAAATATTTTTTTTAGATGAAAATGTCAGTAAAATTTTAAGTAATGGAAACTAAAATCCAATATTAAATTATTTAACATGCTAAACTTAAAATGTATCTTAATTACTAAAATATAAAAATATAAAATGAAATATATAAGTTAACAATGAAATATGGGTACCTTCAAAAATGAAATCTATTAGGTAGGTATGTAACTATAACCATTATTAGCATATGCATATATAAGACACCAAGCTAGTGGGTACATTGTAAGTAAATTTGTAATATTAAACTAGTTATAATTACTAGTATAAAATTATTTTAAATTAGTATAAAATCCGGAAAAATATATAAACTAATTTAGATATGTAACCATATATATATATAATATTAAAGTGCGGTGCGGTGCAGTTTGAATTACGCTACTAAAATGTTAAATCGCAATCCGAACTGCTCCACGTGGTTTATCAAAAATTGAACCGTGAACATTCCATATTTTGCGGTGTGATGCAGAGCGAGCAATTTTTGCAGTTCATGGGGTTTGATGAACACCGCGAAATGGACAAAAAACAATCTATCAACATTACAAAGTGCTGAAAGAACAGACATTTGGATAAGCAGTTATCTTATAACCCAGAATATAATTCCATCACATCGTCTTACCAGAATACTTTTTACCGTGTGGTTATTATTGTCGCGACGAGACGAATTATCTGGAATTTTCTATTGTATGGTCAACATAGCAGAGCTAAACCTATACGCATTTCTGTTTCATAACAAGCAACTTCCAACCGACAATCGACAATTATTTACAAGTTTGAGTTCTATGAAAAAGGAAAACACGGAAGGGACATTTTGAGGATCTTGACTCCATAATTAATGAATATATCGAGCAAGAGAAACGTACACGAATTATCAAATTTTCATGGTGCCTGCATTTACACATGCATACAAGACAACTGTGCCTGCATTTACACATGCATACATGACAACTGATACTATATGTTTACAAAAGAATCGAAGCATGACTAGACAGGCTCCAATACTTGCATAATTGACTCACAAAACAACTAACTTGGCCAACAAAACTGCAAGGAAAAGATAAGAAAAATGACTTCTATAGCTATATATGGTGGAGATCTATAATGTTGTGATTGAAATTCTGTAGTACATTGGCTAATAATTTGTGTTTGATTCGTGTAAAATTTGTACACTAAGATGATTTTTTGTATAGAGAGTAATCACTTCAGAGAATATTAATTTAGAGGGGTTCTACGTTATCTACTTTTGATCAACCCGACAGCCGTAGAACATGCTCAAGGATTGATCTTTGCATTTCAAATGCAGTAGTACCGAGTCCATGTGGATTTGCCAGAACAAAGTATTCTGCCGCAATGCAATACACATGCATTGTGCTAAAATTCTAATTTTGTATCATTTGTAATTAAAACTATATGCAGCAATTGCTACGTACATTCAAGAACACTCCATGTAAAATGTTAACCACTAAAACACTTGTTCTTCGTTCACAGAAAGAAAAAATATGATTGCTCTAATGCATGTGGACCACCCATTGATGCTCTCTGGGTCTCATTGTGCATCAGACACACGGCTGAATACAGTTCCATTACCCAAACCTACACAAGCCTCAAATCCATCACTGACAACGACAAATCTTTTCACAACATCCAAGAGATTGTTCTATGTTTTTTTTTGTTGACGAGGAGAATATTTCTGTTGATAAATAGTATCCAGAATACAATATTCGAAGGAACAGAGTTTCCTTCATTCAAAAAAAGTATACATCTAACCAAAAGTAACCAAATACTACTGGACGTTTAGACAATAACGCCTTTAATATGTCTGAAAAAATAACCTACCAAAAGAAGGTCTCGTTAAAATCCCGCAAAAGTAAAATCCTATTGGAAAAAAAACTAAAAGGAAAAAAAGAACGACCTACAAAATAGAAATACATCGTTTACAAAGTGACTAAAGGTAAAAAACTAGTAACTTCTGGTAGCTGTAACTAGTTCTTACTGTCATCTATATTTGTAGCTAAATTGACTTGTACATTTTCCATCCCCTATCTTCCGGCCATCCAAAATTCTATAAAGTACTTTATGAACATTTAACTGAAAATCACAATAATGATAAAAGAGGAAAAAATAAGTCCATTTGTATATATGATATAAATGAAACCATTGTATATATAATTTATTAGTACTTAATTATAAATGACACAGTTGTATATATCTAAACAAAGAGATCAAACCAAAGGTAGTCCCTTTGATTAAACACTTAATTAATTTGGTCATAAATAATCAATAAAAAATAATTAATAATATAGAAGTTATATATACAATTGAATTTTAGACCTTCAACGTCAATCATAATTAAATACTAATTAATCAAATTTAACTCATGTTTGAAATGTTATTTAAAGAGCCAATAACTATCTTTCTTGAATTAATATTGATAATGCAGGCCATTATTCCAGAAAGAACTTTCTTATATAGAGTTCCGGAGAGAACTATTGATTCCACCATAGAATTTCATCAATAAATTATAAATGAAATTTTTTTGAATATAAAATTTGATTCTAATATAGAATACTAATGACATATAAACTTTATAAAGGATTAAACACATAAAATTTGAACACAAAACTTGATTTTAATTTGATTCTACAGTAAAATCATTTTGAATAAATTTGATTCTATGGTAAAATTACTTTGGAATATTTCATTAATTTTTAATGATTTTTCAAAAAGAAAAGTTGTGTAATTTTTTTTAAATTTCTTAATTAAGATTTATATTTATTTTTCATAAAAAATGATAAATATATGTATTTTGTGGTGGTTCTCTATTGGACTCTATATAAAATGGTTCTCTCTAGAGTGTCACCCATGTAACTTCTATCATTAACAAGCATTCAAAATCACATTAATACAAATTAAACACAACAAAAATTAGATAACAGATCTGCACAAATAAATGTAATTTCTGAAACGATTAACCCGTATAAATATTACCATTAAAAATTCAAAAATGAAACTCCATATATTGTATATACAACCAACATTAGTGGTACTTAATTACCTCTTAACACACAAAACAAATCAACATTTATGATTCTAAATTGGCTCTTAAGACTCAAAATAAGCCATCACTTATGACCCCAATGAACATACATATTCATGGTACAATTTTACTGGTACAATTTTACTAATTTAAGTATCAACATTCATAATAAAATATAGACATTAAAAATAACCAAGTTTTGAATTTAAAATCACATCTAAATCAGAGAACATAGTTTATACTATTAACTGGACTCGACACTCAACACAAGAGACACAGACTAGCTCTAAAGTGATAATTTTGTAAAATCTTTTTGGCAAAAACTATTATGGCGAAAAGCAAAACTCAAACCAAATTCAACTTAACAAAATCAAATTCGAAGACTACAATACAAAATACTCAACACAGGGTTACGCAAAAATAACACGATTCGAAACTCACCCAAAATGACTCAAATCCAAAATACGAATAAATTATCCCAAACTCGAACCACTTAACTCGGTGTCTAAGTGAATCAGACAACACAAAGTTGACCCAAATTCAATAATACAAACCAAATAAGCATAAGACAAAGTATTAAGAGTATCGATTCACCAAAAGAGATTCATTCCACGTATCGTATTCACAAAACATAAAACCCAAACAAAGTACATACAGTAAACATATATACACTTCATCAGATCCCAAGTCCTAAACTTCATTTGCCAACCTATGTACACTCCACTTCACTTCTATTCAGTTGATCCAAAATCCCTAATTATGTGATTTTAAAAGTTTAATTGCTCCCTTCATCAGATCGATTTTAAAGCTTCTGTCAGTTTCATGCAACACAAAAAATAATACATGTGTGATAAACATAAATTTTGACCCCAATATTTAATATCATAAGTAATACTTTCTCTGTCCCGATAAAATTGGCATGTTTTGGGAGTAAATTATGTTTGATCCATAAGTAAAGAGCAAAGCCCTAAATCAAAATCGAGAGAAATCAATCATGCAATACACTGAAGAAAAATGGATGATAGATCATTCAGTCAAATATATTAAACAATTAAGTAATTACGGTGCCAAAAAATGTTATCACGGATGCAATGCATTCAAGAATATGATGTGTATCCTAAAAAAATTATGTCATGCCCATCCTAAGCACTTATATAAAAAGAATTCAGCTTTCCACATTAAACTTAAATTAACAAGCACCAAGTCTACTTGCATATACCAACCACACACTTCAACCTCTTCCTCTCTTCTTCCTGCAAGTTTTCGTCCTCCACAAACAACTACAGCCATGTCCAATGTTAAAAAAAAACGATAGTCTCATCCGACAATCACGTCTTTATTCACTCTCTCCTTCTTCCTTTTACCCACCACTTCTCTACTACACACCACTTCATCCATCAATTTTCCCTCTGCTCCCATCTCTTCCTGCAATCTTTCAACACAAAACTTAATTCTTCTTACCATCATTGTGGCTAAATTTACACACTAGAATAGTATAATCCATCTGATGGCTGAGATTTGGTCTTTAAGGTACTTCAAAATAGATGTGGTCCCTCTACAACCCAACCCTATATACATTTATATATATATTATGATAAAAAACAAATATGCAGGTTTTAATTGCTCACAAGTATATCCTAGTGTTGTTTCTGCATACACCCACAAGTCCTACACATACTCATACCCAACATGTGCATCCAAGAAAAGTGGCTTTTTCTACCACGGATGTTACTATCCCTTGTTGAGTCAATGGTGAACTGATCAAATGAATGGTGGAATCCCCTGGTCATCGATTACTCTAGTGGAGAAGCTCATAATGAACTAAATCATACCCCCTCTGTCCTGAAATTACTGGCGTTATACAAATTTTAAGAAGTCAAATCTATTCAAGTTTGACTGCAAATTACTTATTTATAGTTTTACAAATTTAATAATAATGTTTAATAGTAAATCAAATATATTTTTTAATAATATTTTTTCATGATTTTTATGTCTAATAATAACTATTAATTATTGGTCAAAGCTAACTTAATTTGACTTTTAAATTTTAGAAAGCGCCAGTTTTTGCAGGACGGAGGGAGTATGAATTATCTATCATATGTATACCTACCATATCATTAATAAAGTATAACTAGGAGAGCCATTCCATTTAGGGCGAGAGATAGCACGCAACAATTAATATTTCTCAATTTTCATGATAGCAAAAGCTATTTAACATTGAATATTACACCCTTCGTCCAAATTTATGTTGTTGTTTTACTTTTTCCATGCACTTTCAGGTGTACGAAAGATATAAATATACATAAAACTTCTGTGTTTTTTATTTTGTATAGAAGTCTGTAATATGATATGAGTGATTATACAAATTAGAACACATGACAGTAATATGTACAAGTACCTTCTATTATGTTCCATACAGTATGAGTAAAAACTAGAATGCTCGCATAAATTGAGGAAGTAGTAATAAATGATCAGTAGTTAAAAAAATAGCTGATTTACATCATCCACAGAACAGGGCCTAGGACACTTAATTAACTTATTGAAAAAAATAATAGGTAGCAAACCACTAAGAAACAGGTCAGTTTCAGTCAGGGAAAATATGATTAATTTGATCAACTTTCCAGGTGTCCCTCTCTTTTTTTATTTCAGAACTTTTATCCTTCCTCCTCCATTCAGAAAGAATTAGAGTAGTGGTAGTCAAACAATTGAACAAGTGGAAATTAGATCAAAACACAAGAGTTTAAAGCGCATAAAAATCCGACCAACTAGTCGCCTTATAGGTGACGATCAAATTTGTGATTGACCAACAAACGCATTAACACAATTTAAACCACCTAATAGGTCGAATATTCAAGTACGTCGTTTTACGACGCTCCCTGAGTAGATGTTGACATTCAACTTCTTGATGACTATTTTTTCTGCAATAGATAGTACTACCGTCTGACTTTGGGACCTGAATGACCACTTGAAGGTAACAGTGAGCAGACATTCTCCATTTAAAAAGTAGCATATATCATGCACTAGTCATAAACTCATAGATCACACTAGGCATCGATATAGAGAACCAGGGGTTAATCAATCCATGACATAACAATGTCAAGAGGGTAGTGTTGAATAAAAAGGTTCATCCTCTCCGCCCATCCAGACACATTGCGATAATAAATTCTAGTCTAGCAGATTAGAGTATAGATATTTAAAATCAGAGATTATTTTAATACGGAAAGTTATAGATATTACGATCTTCTTTTTGTAATTAAGGTTTTTATTAGGTCGTAAAGTTGTAGTCTCTAGTCAAAAGGAATAGTGATCTTTTTAAGTTCAGGGACTTAGATTTATATTTTGATCTTCAACTTCATTTTATCGAAATGCTACTCAGAGATGGTTTTATCACCCTTATCCATCTCTTCTTAAGATATTTGTTGTATATTACAGGAACTAGGCAATTAAGAGATTTTCGGATGCAAATCCTATAACATATTCACACAGTTCAAATTTTTTAAAATGCTTCTACAAATCTAAACACGTTTATCAGCAGGGTATAACTTTAAACATATATCTTGCGATACATTTAAAAAAAATCAAAATTTCACTTTGGTAATTTTTTTTTTTGAAATGAACATATTTAGCCAATACATGGATTGAGATAGAAACAGAGACAGATGGGGGTACGAGGTACCTGCAAATTGAACCTTTCAGTAAACATGTACCATTTCTTCCAGATACTACCATCTCTTCAGTAGCAAAATCCTCATGTTTATGCAAATACATCATTACAAAGAATTTAGAACCCTAAAGACTGATATCATCTTCCTCGTTCACTTCACAGGGCTCCTTCTTTACTTTCCGAGCTGCTCTTCTTTTTGCTTGAATCTGGTTGACATATTCTGCAATTATGACATGGAACTGGGGCGCAAGCTTGCTGGTAGAATGACCACTAAGGCCAGCCTTCTTCAGGGCCCTGGCAACATGTTTCTCAGCTTTCTGCATATGAGGAGTGCAGAGAGATGGAACAGCGGCTCTCAGTATTGGCTTACTGCAAAGTATTGGTCCTGCTTGTGAACTGCTAAGTAGGCGATCACAGAATAGAAAGGTATTAGCAATTTCAGCATGAAAGTTGCCAACCACAGTAAATAATATCAATGGCTGTCAGTAATCTGATGCTGATACATATATAAACATTCAATTTACCTCCGATGTAAACTTAAACAGCTTCATCGGAATGGATGGATCTTTTCTATGAGTCGTATGTATATCTAAGTTCGGTACATATTATCAACATGCTTGCAATGGTATCCACTTGGCAACATAATGATCATTATAACGGGTCATGGAGCACTAGGAACAATTGATTAATAACAGCCACATATCAATGTATACACCACACCGGTCGAGCCCAAACTAATTAACGTAGCACCCCAAGCTAAACACAAATTAGCAAAGCGGAACAAGCAACCACAAACAGTCAACTGATCAGGAATTAAAAACCTCAACAAAATCAATCAAATCCCTATTAAAAAAGCATAAACTATAAACTAACAGTAAAGGCTCGAAATAACATGATAATGGATGAAAATTACCATATAGTCTACAAAAGTGGCTTTACATCACAGCTACGCCGAGAAACATGTCTTGAAACTTAAATTCCTTGCACATGCATTTAAATAAATACATTCAAATCCTTTGTCTAATCCATCCTCTTTTTCGAATCAAAATTCATACTACGCGCTTAATCTACCCTATGATAAAAACCGAAATATACGCTTTTAGATCTCGCATTGAGAAATCTCCTTCCTTTTTTATCACAATATAAAATGGTAATCCATATAAAATCAGATGCCACTAGTTAAGAACCTTGTACACAGAATCCCTAATTCAAATTGAAATGTACAACTATCCGGTCAAATAAAAAAATTTCTTAAAACATTAAAAACACGTTCCTCTCTTCCCGACCATTTCCAAAAACTACTCATTTATCTTTACCACAGGTCACTTTCCATAGTTAATCAAACACAATTACGTAACCAACAAATTACACACATCAAACCAACAAACACAATTAATCAAACACAAAAAAGTCAAGACAAAATCGAACCTCTTAATAACGTAACCGCAACCTTTATACAACATCTGCTTCTCATCTCTCAAAATATGCATATTACAATACTGCGTAAGCTGCATCGCCTTCATCTTACACCCCTGCACCGCACACCTATTACTAAACACCGCAATTCCACTCACTCCTCTCCCCTCCTCCGCATCTCCCTCATTATTCTCCTCACACTCCACATTACAATTACGATTCCCAACATTATTCTCACACTCCACCTCGTTCTCGTCTTGAACAAACGGACTCTTCCCGTACTCCCAGTAATACTCACCGTACTGATTCTTCAACTCCTCCATTAATGCCCAGTACTGGTCTTTATACAACTTGGTGAGTTGGTGGAGTTTACGAGATCGTCGACTCAGTACTTCACGACGAGTCAAGTAGTCCGAGTTGGATAAAGCTGAATCGGGATCGATGATTTGCGGTGATGAATTCGAATGTGGTTCGGACATTTGTGAATCGTGGCTTGAATTAGGGTTAGGGTTTGTTGAATTGGGGAAATTGTTTGTGCTTGAAGATGCCATTGGATAATACGTTACTGTGTGTGTGTGATAGTGTGTGTTTTTGTGTTGTTATTTAACTTTACATTTTATACTTAAATGAAAAAGTATTGTTTATTGCGATTTTCATGAAAAAATATACGAACTGATTGAATTTTATCCGTTAATAATAGGGGTGAGCAAAAAAATCCGGAAAAATCCGAAAACCGGATTATCCAATTTTTCGATCCGGTATCCGATAATGAAAATCCGGAAATTAGGATATCCGATCCGAAAAAACCGGACCGGATATCCGATCCGGATTTTTGTTATGAATTCGGATACGGATCCGGATCACAACTTTTTACAAATCCGGATATCCGGATCCAATCCGGTTTTTAATATTTATTAAAAATTAATTTTTTTATTTAATAAATAGTGAACTTATTTTAGACAAATAATTCAACATTGAACATATATAACGAATTATCACTAATAAATTAATGAATTTATTGTGTATCACCTAAGTTTATAATCATTTTAGGTGTAAAAACTTAAACATGGATGTACTTAAGTGTGAATTTATAAATACAACTCCATATATTTGTATGTGAAAATTTCGGAACCTCATGTAAGTTTTCCTAAATCAACCTTGATAAATATTTTCTCTTACTTAATCATTTTAACCAAAGTGATTGATTAAGAAATTAAGATGTTAAAAATAATAAAAACAAAGCAAATGGAAGAATAATTTCTTTTAATAAAAAATTTCACTTAAAATTATGAATTCGAGATCTAGCGTGTTACTCTCTCTATCCCGTTTATATTGACATTTAATCAAAAAATACGTATTGAGTAATCAAGTAACAAAATTACTCTTAGTTGTTTGCATACTTTGAAAAACATAACATTATTAATACTTAATTTGCTTTATTTAGGAAATGTGGCCACTACTTTTGGCATATGCAAAAAAGGATTTGTGGCCAATATAAACGGAACAAAGAGAGTATTAATATCTCTTAAAAAATATTTATAAGAACTCATTAAAAAATGAATGGTAGTTTATGATAGGTCAAAATAAAATTAGGAAAAAAATGAATATACACATGTTAAAATATGAGATGATGATATCTAAAATTTTATTAATTATTTTTTCATTTATAAATTTAACGATAACTTATTGAAAATGTAATAAAAGTCATTTACTTATACAAATTAACAAAATTTTACTTAATTAATTCGGATCCGGATTATCCGATTTCCGATCCGGTTTAAACGGATATCCGAATTCCGGATATCCGGTTAAACCAGAACCAGAATAGATTTTTCATGATCCGAAAAACCGGATATCCGATCTGAATTTTCAAACCGGACCGGATATCCGGTTTTGCTCACCCCTAGTTAATAAGGTATGTATTACTAATTAATTTGTTTTTGTAATTTATAAATTAAAAAATATTATCTATGTAATGAAGATATGTTGAATTGAAAATAATTTTTTTTCAATAATTTACTTCTTTTGGATCTGAAAGTGTAGAACAATTAACATAATCAAAAAAATAATTTTGTGTTGCTCATAGTAAAATCATAATATTTGTAGAACATGTTTTTTTTTTGACAAAATGCAAATTCATTCCATTAAATTAAAACAAGTCTAGCCGGGAAAAATCCCCAACTGACAATGCAATCAGGTTGATAAACAATAAAACGAGCTAAACAAATAGCCGCATTATTTCCAGACTGCTTAACACATTGAATCCAAGGATTCTTGAAACTGAAAATGAATACAAAGGCTTCTCGAGTAATCCAGCCTACATCAGTCCCGAAAATGGTAACTTCACAATTAACCTGCACAATAGTTCCATTGTTGTTGCGGTGTTCAGGCGACTTAGTTGCAAAAACTAAGCAATGAGGAACAAGAGTCCTCGAGTAATGAACAACTATAATTTGTGAAAGGTGAGCACATGCTGTCGCAACCGTTCCAAGCATACCCCAGCTATCTACATGTCGGAAGTCAGCTATACACATGCCGTAAGTATTAATGAGCATAACCGAGTTATCTACATGCCGAAAGCCAGCTATAGACTTGCCGAAAGTATTAATGATGTGGTAATCCAGATCTCCCAAAACTCCATCAAAATCATTCTCATTGATAACACACAAAGACATAACAACCACAAATAAAACAACGCAGAACCACCCAAAAATTGGGTACTAAAACACATGCCAAAAGGCGAGACAAAATCGGACCTTTGATTCAAAAGATCTGATTTATTCAGAGAAACAATCAATCCCAAGCTCAAATCCGAAACAGATCCGAGAATAAACTCGATTGGAATCTTCGATGTTGAAACAACACTCGATTTTATTGAATTTTAAAACAAACGGAGGGCGAAGGGCGGAGGGGAGAAGTAAGGGGAGAAGGCTTGAAGAGGAATAAAGGGGAGGGGGAATGATAGATTGGGAGGGAGGGAGGGAGGCGGTCGCCGGGTAGATGTTTTAGATTAGGTCGACTCTCATTAATATTTGTAGAACATGTTTAAGTTAGAATTAAGGAGGAAAAATTCTTAAATAATGAAAAAACAAAGTTAAATATATCAATATTTGTACTCACGTATAAAGGAAAAAGAACAAAAATTGATTATATCTATAAAAGATCATTTAGTGCATATTTTTTTGTAATCACGTATAAGTTTTGTTCGTCAAACAATCAATGGGGTTGTTTAGGAAACTTATTTTCAGAATAAGTCAATTTATTTTAAGACAAATATGGTGTTTGGGGAAACACCTTTTCAGAATAAGTCAACTTATTTTAAGACAAAGTTAGAGATTCCTAACTTTCCAACTTTTTTTTCAACTTATTTTTGCAACTTATTGAATCTCAAACATACATTAAATACTTGTATAAAAAAATTATAAAAATATAAAATTTTTATCCGAAAATAAGTCCATAAGTCGATAAGAGAAGTTGTGCCAAACAGGCACAAAGTTATAGATTCCTAACTTTTTTCTGAAAAAAAAAATTAACTTTTTTTTGTAACTTAAGAATCTCAAACATAAATTAAATACTTGTATAAAAAATTTATCAAAATATGAAATTTTTACACGAAAATAAGTTCATAAGGACTTATTTTAAGTTTTCCCAAACAGGCTCAATATCTTTATTGTTTATATATACTAGCTTAAAATCCGTGCGATGCACAGATATTCTTTAATATAACGGAATTTTTTTAAATTTGAATTAAAAGTTTTAAGACATAAATTTTGTTGGCTTAAAATTTTAAATGATAGGATATGATATAATTATATATATGTTGTCCGTGATATTTTTAGAAAATGATGGATTTTAGTTTGAAAATATTGAAAAGATATTGAAAAGATGAAATGTTTTAGCTGAAAAACGTAATCGGTTAGTTATTAGTTATTATTATTATTATTATTATTATTATTATTATTATTATTATTATTATTATTATTATTATTATTATTATTATTATTTTATTGTACTTAAATAAAGCAAACCGAATAGGTTTTACTGAAAAAATAGAAAAATAGAAAATGTAACGTATTTTAGCTAAAAAAATGTAATTGGTTAATTATTAGTAATTATAATATTTTATTTTATTAAACAGAATTGCTCATAGTGTTTAAAGAAAAGGAAAAAATTTTAGTTAGATAAATTGTAAATTGATTAGTTATTGAAAAATGGAAAATGTAGCATTTTTACCTGAAAAAGGAAACATTTTACTTAAATAAAGCTACTGGGAAAAAAATAGAAAATAGAAAATGTAATGTATTTTAGCTAAAAAAGGTAATTGGTTAATTATTAGTAATTATAATATTTTTGTTATGTTAGGGGGTTCTTTGGGTCTAGTAGACAGGAGAAACAACGAGTTCTATGTTATCTTGGAAGGTCTTAAGGAAGCTTTCTTCAGGAATTTCAAGAAGGTTATTTTGGAAACAGATCATGTGGAAGCTTACTGGGATTGGATGAACTCTACGGTGGTTGGAGGTCATCCTCAGCAGGGGTTTTGCAACAAATCAATCAAAGAAGGGCTGATAAGAACTACAAAATGGAGTTTCGCTTGGTAGGTGCTGAGGATAATACTATGGTGACATATATTGCTCAGCATGGTGCTGAACGTTGGAAAACTATGGTTATCATTGAGAGGCCTTTTGGTAGAATTCGTGAGTTATGGAATCTGGATATGGGGCTGGATTGATGCTGCTGTGGTACATGGTGATGATCCTGAAGGAATGGAGGTAGCGGAAGTTCAAGAGATTGTCATAGGCTTGGCTGCGCAGGTGCATGCTGGAAATCATTAATGAAGAACGAATCGACTGAAGTTATTAGTACTACTTTGTTATTTTGTTTATTCCCAAGAATAGGCGTTTTATCTGTCTAGTATATTTTCCGGTGGGCTGTTTTGAGTAGCTGTTTTGAGTAGTTGGGCTCGGGAGGTTGTTTGAAGTTGTAAGCTTTATGTTGGTTGTATTGGCTATGATCTTGTACTATGAAGTCTATTAATAAATATTTCCTTAGCTTTTCAAAAAAAAAGTAATTATAATATTCTATTTTATTAAATAGAATTACTCATATTTTATGTGAAAAATGAAATTGATTAGTTACTGAAAAATAGAAAAGGATACATGTTTTACGTGAAAAAAGAAATTTATTAGTTATTATTAACTATAAATAATTAAGTAAGGATAATTACTTAAAATAACATGTAACATTAAGTAATGGTAAATAATTAAAATCAATTGAAAAAGTAAAAAAAAAATAGAAAATGTAACGTATTTTAGCTGAAAAAGGTAATTGGTTAATTATTAGGAATTATAATATTTTATTTTATTAAGCAGAATTGCTCATAGTGTTTTTAGAAAAGGAAAAATTTTAGTTAGATAAACTATATTTTACATGAAAAAGAAAATTGAGTAGTTATTGAAAAATAGAAAAGGTAACATAGTTTATCTGAAAAAAGAAACATTTTACTTAAATAAAACTAATTGAATAGGTTTTACTAAAAAAAAAAAAAAGAGGTAACACATTTTAGCTAAAAAAAGGTAATTGGTTAATTATTAGTAATTATAATATTTTATTAAATAGAATTGCTCATATTTGACGTGAAAAATAAAACTGATTAGTTATTGAAAAATAGAAAAGATAACATTTTTTACCTAATAAAAGAAATTTATTAGTTATTAGTAACTATAAATAATTAAGTTAGTTTGTCAAAAAAATAAAATAAATATTTAAGTAAGGATAATTACGTAAAATAACATGTACCATTAAATAAGAGTAATAAGTAAAATTAACAGGTACCACCGAACAATCAACCAACCAAACTTTTAATGTTTCGGCTTTTATATAATAGCATAGATATATAAGAAAATCCTGGAAACTCTAGAATAGCTCGAACCCAGGTTTTCGAATTTATAGAGAAGTATAAGTCAAATTTATATATTTGAAATATAAAAGAAATTTTATATTAATATATATATATAATCATTAATCAAATATTTTCACCTTTGTAATCCTTTTCAAAAAAACCTTTTGTATTTGCTGAAGTAGCCCTTTTCAAAGGAAGGGTTTATATTTGCTGGACTTGGAGTATGCTGACAAGGATTTGAAAGCGCGGATGGCACTGTGTTTAAATCTAGATCCACTGCATGCTTTGTTGGTGTGTCAAGAAGTGAAGCCATCATTACAACATACATGTTCAGAACTGAGGGACTATCTATTGAAGTTGCACTTGTTCTATAAGAGAAAACTGATCCTGATCCTGATTTTGATCCTAAACTTCCAAACTTCTAAACTTGGACCTGATCCTGGCATGTCAATCTGAGAGTGGGGTCGTCTATGAACAAAACACTGACTTCTATAGCATCATATCGCTGCAAAATTTGTTCAAGGCTTCTTGCATTGTAGAGTGATGTTCTAGATCATGTTCCTGGAGAGTGTTGGACATGTTACTTGACATATGGATTATACAGCTGGACTTTCTTTTTAGTTTTTTTTTGTTCATTTTTCTAATTAGTATTTGTACAACTTAGTTAGTTATTTGTAATTGTTTTTCTCGCCAGTTTATTTCTCTAGCTTCTATTTAAACTTCATCTCTGTACATTCTGTAATAAAGCAATACAAACATATTTTCCATACTGTTAAGTTTTCTCTCTCAATACACACACACATATAGATACAATGTACAGCTTCATAAAGTTTAACATGATATCAGAGCATATAACTTGATTAAGCTCTTGTCAATGGCGTTTTCGAACAGTTTTGCTTCCGCTTTCTCAATTCTGGTTTGATTATCGCTTTTCTTGTTGTTATCTCGTCTTATTTATTGTTGTTTTTCATCATTTCTCTCAAGCTTTTAGTTATCTTTTTATCATCTTGTTTCGTTACTTTGATTCTCTGCAATTCTCTTGTTTCTTCGTTGAGTTCTATCACAAATTACTCAATATCCTCAATATTCTTGTTTCTTGTATATTCCATTTGATTGGTTCTAGTTGTCTACCTGGCTTATCATCTCACGAAATTATCATATTTCGTCTTATTTTTTGTGAAAATTACTCTTTGAAATTTTTGTGAATCGTGATTCAATTGCTGTAAGTCATGGCTTCTATGAACACTACAAATCGCACTGAGACATCTAATAATGATGCTCGTTCACTTTTTGATCTTTGTCAATCTCTTTCTCATAATTATGCTTCAATAAACTTCGATAATCCTTTACACCTGCAATCGTCTAATAGTCCTGGAATGAAGCTAGTCACTGAAATGTTTGACGGTACTGGTTTTGGTAACTGGAAACGATCTATGCTTATTGCTCTCTCAGCTTGTAACAAATTATGTTTTGTGGATGGATCTTTACTAAAACCTATCTCAACTTCGTATTCGTATATGATTTGGTGTCGTTGCAATGATATGGTCATATCTTGGATTCTTGGTGCTTTATCTAAGTCCATTGGTAGAAGTGTCATTTATGCAACCTCTGCACATCAAATGTGGCTTGAGCTTGAAAAACGATATGGTGTATCAAATGGTACACAGTTATTTGGTTTACACAAGGAACTCTCTGAACTTTCTCAAGGAAATCTTAGCATTTCTAACTATTTCACTAAAACAAAAATGTTATGGGATGACATTGATTCACTTTCTCTAGCCCCAGTTTGCACATGTGATTGTACTTGTGGTGCCACTGGAAAACTTGCTCAGTCTCAACAGGATCAGAAAGTGATACAATTCCTTATGGGGCTGAATAAATCTTATAATGCAATAAGATGCTCTATCTTGATGAGGTCTCCTTTGCTTACTTTAGGACATGTTTACATAGTGCTTTTACAAGAGGAAGCACAGAGGGAAATACATTCTTCTAGTCACTTTATGTCTGACTCTGCTTCTCTAAATATGCATTCCTCCAAGCCTCAATTCTCTAAATCTAAAGCTTCTAGTGCTGGTACAGATGCTAAGAGAAGTGTTCTTCATTGCAACTATTGTAAAAAGCCAGGACATACTATTGATAAGTGCTACAAATTGCATGGATTCCCAGCTGATTTCAAATTTACCAAGAACAAGAAGTTTGCAGCACAAACTGATGTTATTCACCAAGATGTTCAGACAGATGTTTCTGAAACAGCACCACCTCAGTTAACCCCTGAAGTTTGCACACAGCTCATGAGTATGCTAAAGTCAATTCAACAATCTGATTCTTCACAGACACCTTCCTCTGCAAATTATGCAGGTTCTTTTTTTTTAACTATTTCTCACATAGCTTGTTTTTCAGACTCTTATAAAAATGATTGGATTCTTGATAGTGGTGCTAGTGACCATATGTGTTTTGATAAGTCACTTTTCACTTCTTTAGTTCATTTATCTACACCATTCACTATCTCTTTACCTAATGGCCATAATTTCACTATTTCTAGTATAGGTCAAGTACCTATTTCTTCTGGCATCATCCTAAGTGATGTTCTTTATGTCCCTCATTTCAAGTATAACCTTCTTTCTATCACTAAATTGACTAAACAATTTCAATGTATAGTCAGTTTTTCTAATAATGCTTGTTACTTGCAGGGCTCTTCTCTGAAGAAGCCTCTGGTTCTTGGTAAAGTCCACAAGGATCTTTACTTTCTACACACAGCTGTTTCTCTTGATAAATCTACGGCTGATCTTTCCAGTTGTAATGTTACTTCTTCTGTTTGTAATAAAGATGTATTATCCTCAATTCCCTGTCTTTATGTGATATAAACAATGTTTGTGATTCTGTTTTATCCTCTTGTGACATATGTGCTAAAGCTAGGCAGCATAGAAATCCTTTTCCACACAGTACTATTCATACTGTTTCTAAAATTCAGCTTTTGCACATTAACTTGTGGGGACCATATTATGTTCCTACATACAACAAATATAAATACTTTATCACCATTGTAGATGATTTTAACAGATGTACCTGGGCTCATTTACTCAGTAGTAAAAGCAATGCTTTTGAGTTTATTAAATACTTTGTCATAATGGTTAAAACTCAATTTCATTGTAATGTTCAAAGTATTAGAACAGATAATGCTTTAGAACTTGGTTCTTCTACTTCTGTTACTGCTTATTTTCTATCTCAAGGTATTGTTCATCAAACCTCTTGTGCCTATACACCCCGAAAAATGGGGTGGTAGAGAGAAAACATAAACACTTGCTAGAAACCTCTAGAGCATTACTTTTTCAATCCAACTTACCTTTACCTTACTGGGGTGACTGTGTTCTTACAGCTACCTACCTTATTAATAGATTTCCATCTAAGTTGTTACATGGAAAGTCCCCTTATGAACTGTTGTTTGGTGTTAAACCTTCTAATCTTCATCTCAAGCCTTTAGGCTTTTTGTGTTATGTTTCTACACCTAAACCACATAGAGACAAATTTTCACCAAGAGCCTCTACTTGTGTTTTCCTTGGTTATCCATATGGTAAAAAGGCTTATAAGGTTTCGAATATTAAAACCAAGCAGATCATGTTCTCTAGAGATGTTCAATTCCGTGAACATATATTTCCTTTTCTACAACAACAATCATCTCATTTTTTACCAGTAGCTGTTTCAGAAACAATAGATGGAAATCTTGATTCAGATGTTGGTTCTACTTCTAATACCACTAAACATACAGCTTTTCCAGATTCATCATCACAAACAAATTCACATTCTCCAAATTCACTATCACAATCACATTCACCAATTATTCATCTATCTTCACCTTCAACTACTGTACCAACCACTGATTATGTTTCAGACTGTCATCCTCCTGTTCCTATACCAACTAGACAATCCAATTTACCTCAATATCTTCAAGACTATCTTCATCCTTACAATTCAACTAATTGTCATTCAGCAATATATGATTATACTATTACCTCTCTTTGTATCCAAGATTCTTTAGCACCAACAATCAAATCAGTATCCTGTTATGTTAAAACCTCTATCATGTTACCACCTGCTGAACCTTCCAGCTATGAAGAAGCCTCTCAATTTCTAGAATGGCAACAAGCCATTGCTAATGAGTTCTCTGCTTTGGAAGCTAATAAAATATGGGCCTTAGTTTCTCTTCCTCCAGGGAAGAAAGCAATTAGTTGTAGGTGCGTTTTCAAAGTCAAACATCATTCAGATGGCAGTATTGAACGTTACAAAGCCCGTTTAGTTGTTAAAGGGTTCACACAAAAGGCTGGTATTGGCAGTATTAGTTTATGCAGATGATTTTTGTTATATAGGAGGATACGCGGCTTAGGCGGCGCATCTAAGATCGTCTCAATCTATTTTTCTAATTTTCTAGAATTTTAATCATAATTTTATGGATTTAGGTTTGACTTTAAAAAAACGTTAACTATCATAATCTTTTCAAAAAAATATGATTCTTGCAAAAAGTTACTACTACAAACATAAGATTTCTTGTTCTTTGTTCCAAAATTACGTTCATACCGTTGCAAACTATGATATATTTTTCAAAACTATTAATTATTCCAATTCTCTATCATTTTTCTCTGGAATTTTCTCAAATAAATTTATATTCATCAAACACTCCATCAATTAATAAAAGTTTAATGTGAATTTTCCGTCAAATTTCAAAAAGATATATCATATTTACATGAACTTAAATGCTAGTAATATACTAGCTTTCTCACTAATTTAAAACTTACCCATTTCATTTCATTTCTCTAATTTGTACTACCAAATCCAAGTCTAACTTTATTGGTATAGTCATTTCTGATTTTCACAAATAAATTGTATTATTCATATTACTAAACGATTTAAGTTCAGAATTAGTTATTTATATATACGTGCTTTGTATTATATGGTCTGAGTAATTAGTTTGCTAAAAAATCTGTTATAGTAAAAATCATAGTCAACAAGGTTTCCAATTACATTGTTTTCATATGTTGTCTTTTCAAATGTGATAGAGAGTCATTAGGTGTTACGGCATGTGACACTACTTCTTCTTATGTGGGGAGTATAATCCTTGTCAGGCTGGATATTAATGGTTTGAAATGAAAAATTATTGAAAAAGATGAGACGAATCTAACTCATACTTACCGAATAAGCTATAGAACCATCAGGTCTATCCACGCTATTAACATACCTTCCCTATTGATCTTGGATGTTGAAAAAATGACTATGTTTAATGCTTTACTTTCTTCGGGTATTCATCACAAAACACCATGCATAATCATTAGCGGATATGGTCAACCTAGTATAAAATGTCGATTATTCGTTAACACGTTAACATATATAATATTATTATTATTATATAGTTTCGTTATTATAATAGTCTATTTGTTAGGATAATTTCCTTATTGTTGTTTAATTGTTGTATATATAAGTCTCTTTTTTATTGTAATTGAGAACAACTCTATTATAATAAAATCATATTTTTATCTCTTCTTTCTAAGCTTTATCATGGTATCTAGAGCTAGGTTCATTCGATCGGGGATAGGTTGTTGGAAAGTTAAACGTGATGGTTACTACGTATTGGGTCTAAACATGTGTTCATTTTTTTTCGTATTCTTTTTCATATTTTTAGGTTTTTTTTTCTTTACATCATGATCTTTGGATGTTTTTTTTTTCTATTTTCCCAGTTCAGTTAAGATGCATTATCTGGTTGTCATGATTATGGATTTAGCCACCATTTCGATTCTTAATTTCTCCTTCATCTTTTTCTTCTTCATATTGGTTGGATTTTTTTTGGATAAAAATTGATTTCGGTTGGGTTTTTTTTGTTGGCTTTGATTTATTTTGGTTACGATACGTTTCGTACTGATTGACTATACAACGACAACAAACATAACCAATACCAATATCAACAACAAATATTTAAATTAAATAAATAGGATGGAGGGAATCGAACTTGAGACCCCTTCTAAACTAAGTTCTGATACCGTGATAGACAATTCAATCCAATCTTATATGCAATTAGATAACTTAAGCTCATTAATGAAGGAGCACGGTTGGATAGCCCAAGTGGTTAAGGGTATATCCTCTGTCGATCCAGGTCATGGGTTTGATCCTCGCTCACCCCGAGAATTGTTAGAACAGATACTCATTTGTAAGCTTATAAACACTTTATTGTCAAAAAAAAAGCTCAATAATGAAGTATACATTGATGAGTTAATATAGTTACGTGTATGATTAATTTATGTTCACCCAAATTATTACAATGTTAATCTACTTTTGCAAACTCACTCAACACAAATGCACATTTAGAACCAAGACAAAGTCACCATGACAACCTTCATAAAAGTACGCAACTTTCATCAACTCTATGAAAATCCAATCTAATTTGTAACAAATAACTGAAAAAGTTCATATTTTTCATCAACTTTTTAATTAAAAAAATAAAACATGAGTTAAAAGATAACTCAAATATATAAAATTTGATATGCGGAAAAAAATTAATTTGAAAAAAATAACTAAAAGCTACTCAAATTTTTTAAACCGAAACTAGGTTTGGTTGGGGACAGTTTTAAACTACCCAAACAAACTCATAATTAATAGTCCTTTCTAATATTTCGTGTAAATAAATAAGTAGGTCATATTTACCAAAATATTAGGTGACTCATACTCAATAATAAAACTAATAACTTTTTTTTAATATAAATTATTTGTTTTGTAAAATCCTCCGCCTTCTAAAATCAACAAAAATTATTTTTGAAAAAAGGCTTTATATGTTAGTAAAATTTAAGTCTAACTGATAACGTGTATTTTATACACGTTTTGTCTTTTATTCTCTTGCATTTTTGTTCGTTTCGAATGTAGTTTTATCGATATTAATTATGTTTTTCATCTTTCAGTGCCTCATGCTTAATTGTTGAAAAGATGGATTATTTTGGGCTTGAAATCGAAGATTATTCAAGAGGGAAGTTAGAAGATGTAAGCTCGTGATGCCGGGAGGTGTTTAATGCATTATATTGAAGAGTTTATCTCGTACGGGCAGCTGTACGGCCGTTCAACAGGCCGTACAGAGCTGCTGTGTATTAAAAGAACAAAACATCTCTTAACCTAATATCTAACTTAACCTAAAATCTTATTTTTCCTCTCTAACCTAGCCTCTTCAAGAACATTCAATTAGGGTTAGTAGAGTAGAGAGATACATCAATTACTCATAATCTAGCATTGATTATGAGTAACTAACTCCATATATTTGGCTCAAGGAAGCATTTCTTGTACTAAATCCACTCCATTTTAAGTAAGATCTATTTCACTCTATTTTGAATATTTGTGTTGTATTGCCTATGATTTTGCTTGAAGATTTGTAAGTTGCTTCACCTTACTCTTCTTGTATATTCAACTGCTAATTGTTTGTTCTAATACGTAATCGTTAGTTCATTCATTATAGTAGCACAAGTTTAGTGTACCTAAATTCTCAAGGTTTAAGTGCAAATACCTAGGTTGAGCTTCTCATCCTTGGGTTTGTCCTAACCTCTCTTTGATTGATTCCTTGATTTGATTAAATTGGTAGTGCTTCACTATGGTTGCTAGTATCAAGAGAACTAATTTATGTGCTTCACTAAATTAGTGTTTATAATAGAAGAGAAATAAGTGATTGTGTGCTTCACCAATTATCTTGGTTAGGTAGAGTTGGATATATTTGCTTGTTGTTGGGTTGAAGTGCTTGAGTTGCCATTATCCTTGGGTCGAATATCCCTATATCTTGCTAATTCACTCATTGTGTTGTGTTGGTAAATTTGGATAGTTGCCATTAACTTAGTTGTATTTTTGTAGCAATTTAGTTATTGTATGAAAGGTGTTTGATAAAACACCTTAACCAAACTCAAAACCCCCCATTTACACACTTTTAGATCGTAAGAGATAATCTACTCGAAATCAATATTGATAGTCCTTACCTGTAAACGAACTACCAAAAACACTACCTTCACTAACCTTTCACATATTTTATACACGTACCAATATTAAATAGGTTCCATTAATTATCCTTAGATTTTAAAAAAAACTTTTCAACACATCATTAAATTCAATAAAATCTAATTCATAATAACAAATATATGTCATCTTTTATATTATTAACCACAAAATATTGGTAAAAAAATAAATAGCAACAAAAACCAAATTTCCGTTTGTGCACTCCACCTTCTAAAAGTTACGCATAAACATCATATACATACATCATTTCTGTATCTATACATCCCTCTCTCATTTCTTCGTCACCGATCAAATTATAACCTTTTTGACCAATCTCCGCTACTAAATTCATTAAATTCTCATCATATTTAATAAAGATCGAAGCTTTATTGAAAACCTAGGGTTTTGAAATGGATTCCGATGAAGATATGCACGACGCCGGCTCAATCGACGATGACTTTTACAGCGGCGAGACGGCGATGGACTCCGATGATGACGCCGATGCTGCGTATGAGTTTATTGATCATGATTCTGATGATGATTCGGAGGATTTTATGGCGTTTCGTAATCAGGTCGTTTGTTTTGTATTGTTATCTATGTGTGTTTTGTTGTTTTTAGTGATTGAAGTTTGTTTTGTGGAGATTGTATGTGGTTGTATTGATTTTTCGAGTTTCGGTTTGGGGAAATTTAAGTTCGATTACGATATGATTGATTTGTGTGAAATGATGTTGTGTTTGAATTGTTGAAGTTTGGATTGAGATACATTTTGCTTATTTCGTTACACACACATTTTCTAGAGGTTTTTTGAAAAATAAGTTTTTGCGGAAATAAGCCAAATGCAATTAAATGCAACCAAAATCAGCCCAAATTTAAAAAGGCAAGAAAAGTTGCATTTGGTTGGAGACTGGTATTTTTGCAAATATTTTTGTTATGTATTAGTCAGGATTAGGAGTTATTGTCTATTGTTTCCCTGTTAGATTTATTGCATGCAATTTTCGGAGTTCAATATGTAATATATGATTTTATGTTCTTAGTTTTAGCCTACTTGCTCTTGTATTTTATTATGGACTTGGTGAAAAAAAAATGAAGTTGGACTGAGTAAAGAATAGGTCATTACACTTGGTTGGATCGCTACAAGAGGGTCTCTAAGGTCTCTAATTTTTTTACGTAGGATTAGTTAGTAATAATTTGTTTGGTATCTCTATTATCATTTTGGCTTATAAACTGTAACAGTTTTATTTACCAAATTGAAGTAGAATGGTTTGTCAGCAATTTACATGAGTAGCTAAATTGTTGCAATCCTTTATTAATTATAACCTGTTGTGATAACACAACCCCACTCGAAGGAGATTTGTATTTGGGAACTGAGAGGACTAACAGCTGCGGTTTGTTTTGACCCTATACCTTGTAACCCCTATCAGTTTCCTTGTTTTCACTTATCTTTAAATCATAGAATCTCATGTTCATTAAATCATCCCTTAGTAGCCCTATGTTAACCAATTATTCAAGGGTTCCAGAGTTTTTAATGTCCTTTATACACAATGCCGACCTTCTTATATGATTCGTAAAGCCCTACTGCATCTGTTATAATTAGCCTCGAAGGGTTGAAATGTTTTAAGCAATCCCTATAAAGCTTAACCTTTTTGGTTAAGCTTCCGCGTGGAAATAATAATATCTTTATTATAGGAATCCAACTGTACTTTGCTACATCACCCTCAGCAGCCTTAATTTAAACCAATAATCCAAGTCCCTGAGCATTAGAAGTCTTTAACCCACAACCCTGTTATATATTTCTTCAAATCCCTTACATTTCTGTAATAGATTAACTATTATAGTTTCACAACCTTTTTTGGTTTGTCTGTGCAACCAAATGATTTGCGTACAATAAAATTCCAACTATAAATTGACTTGGCATATCACTTCAACATCTAACTTGTGGATATGTTGAATTCATAAAAAAGTTTTTCTTTTCACAATTTCTCGGGCTTGAGGACAATAGATGAATACGGATGAAAGGCCAAAAGGGACTATGTGGAAAAATACAAAAGGCTTTGGAAGCCCAATCACTTAGGAAATTATTTGTTATATTTTAATTTAGAAAATTGTCTTTTAGAGTATTAAGTTTAATCAGGAAAGTAAATCAATATATATAGTTAGATTATGGGGTCCGGTCTGGTGCAAACGTATGCACCAGACTGGTTATGGAACATACGGTTCCAGAGACTGGTTATTATGTATAGTTTTGTATTATTGTAAATCATTGAAGATCATTGTTGATTGAGTACTTTTATATGTTGTTTATTGATTTTCTCCTGGGACTAATTTCTATTCACCCCATCAACGGATCATGTAAATTATGAGGCAACAACCTGCAAGACTTTAAGGTACTATATGTGGCAGTAGTGAAACGAAATTTATAGTTACTCGATCACATTTTGCTGCCAAGTTAAAAAACATTACATGCAATTTTCGGAATTGTGCTGTTTGAGAATAATGTACTTAAACAATTCAGATACTGTTGGAAATGTCTTCTAAGTTTGCATGTATATACCAATTTTGGAATGCGCAAGGTTTCTTTTTTACTCGCCATGTTTGTTTTTAAATTTATATAAGAGATATGCATGATTTTTTCTTATTTGTAGTGTTAAATTATATTCTGCTTCTGTTTCATGTTGATACTAACTGTCTTAAGTTTATTGTTTCAGCCAAATTATAAAATTTTGAGTGAAGCTGATATTAAACAGCACCAGGAGGATAGTATCACAAAGATATCCAATGTACTTTCAATCTCAAGGGTTGCTGCTGGAATCCTACTTCGTCATTATCATTGGTAAAGATATTTTTTTAAGTCTACCATGCTGATTGCTGATCTTTTGTTTCTGCAACAAAATCCTTGTATGCACATTAATAATAATAGCTTTAATGCTATTGCTCTCATCTTCAAAAGTTAGTATTAAAGCTCATGCTCAGTTAAAATACTTGAAGTGCTCTTTGATTGTATCCTTTTTATGTAAGCTTGTGTTGTGCCGGTTACACAGTCTAGTGAACAATGCAATGTTTGGTTGTGATATTCTTAATTGATGAAAAATATTGTATAAATTGGTTTGCTGTGTTAACGGGACTGTGTTTGGAATCACAGGAGTGTCAGTAAAGTTAATGATGAATGGTTTGCTGACGAGGAGAAGGTTCGGAAGGCGGTTGGGTTGCTGGAGGAACCTATGCCACTCCCCGATGGTAGAGAGGTTGGTAAATCAAATTCCATGAACAATGAACACCTTTGATAGTTGCTCATGAATCTCACAGCTGGCTGTACTATCTTTATCTCTGATTTTCTTAACAAAACCTAAATTTGCAGCTTACTTGTGGGATCTGCTTTGAAAATTATCCCCGTGATAATATGGGTGCTGCGGCCTGTGGTCATCCTTTTTGTATCACATGTTGGCAAGGTTTGTTTTAGTAGACCTTTTCTCATGGTTTAAATTAAATGCATGCATATATACATGTTGCTAATATGCATTCATCTGAAAAAATCTGTGATCCAAACGCGTGTTCCCTCTACATGTTTTTAGAGAATAAGACAAAAATGAATGAATGTCCTTGGGTGTAATTAATACTTTTTGATTTATGAAAATTTGGGCTCGTGATGGTACAATTCTTTGTATCATGTTTGAATTTAATGCATAATGCTCACTGTTTTGTGTTTTTTTCCCTAAGTGTTTTCCTGGAATAATTGGCTTGAATGTGACCCCATATGTACTTATGTTGGTTTGCAGGATATATTAGCTCTGCTGTCAATGATGGTCCCGGATGTTTGATGTTGCGATGTCCCGATCCATCATGTAGTGCTGCTGTTGGTCAAGACATGATAAATCAACTGGCCACTGTTGATGAGAAACAGAAGTATAATCGTTATTTTCTTAGATCATTTATCGAGGACAATAGGAAGGTATATCAATTTTAAAGCTTATGAATTAGCAAATTTGTCTCCATGGTGAATGATCTGCTAAAGACTCCTTAGCTTTTCTGAAATTTATTAAAAGCTTTGCTCAAGTATTTTGACTTGTGCTAGGATGAGTAATATGAAAACTATGGAAGTTTTCTATTTGTAAAGATATTTTAGAGGCCTGAATGTTAGTGTTTGTATGTTCCTCGAATATCATCGTTTCTCCTCGAACTTCTACTACAGTACTAATCTTGGTGCTTGTAATGTGTAAGCAATCCATAATATGTGTCTGAGAATAGACATTTGGGGTAATGCATGGGTTACATTGTACTGCTTAATTATTGTCATAGTTTTATTTTTTTGTCAAATGTGCATAATAAATCATGATCATCATTCCCAACCATTATTTAAAGGTTTTGTTGTCTTAAAAATATGCCATAACATCCGTTTTGAATTTATTTTTTGTGATGATTAGTTTCTTCTAGTTAGCTTATGTTTATCATTTTCATTAAATATAATATCTATATATACTGTAACCTTGGTGTTTTTACTGCACAGACAAAATGGTGTCCTGCACCTGGATGTGATTATGCAGTTGATTTTATTGTTGGTTGTGAAAGCTATGATGTTAGTTGCCGCTGTTCATATAGCTTTTGCTGGAATGTGAGTTTTATCTGTTTTCTTTCTCTCTGTAAACTAGTAATTTTATCTAGGAAAATTATATGAAGTAAAAGTCATGGACAATATATACGAAATGGTAAATGGATGTTAAAAGAACAGATCCATCCATGATTTACACCTTTCTTTCTAGGTTTCCCGTGTTTTACGAGAGGGGGTAATTTTTTGATTGTCGCTAGTTGATCCCAAAAAGTACTAATTATCATCTATACGGTGTTTAGCCAATAAGGGGAAGACAGGCCCTTCCCCAGAAGGATCAGAGATTCTATGTCTTGCAAGTCAAGTTGAAATTTTATTAATGAGAAAACTATTAGTATATATTTCTACTGATAGTCTACTATTAAAATGAAACAAGGGAGGTTGCTTTGGCATCAGATGGGGAGAAAATTCCACAGCTTTTGTCTTTCCACATCCCAACTATAGTAGAGAATGGATGTCAACAAAACATGCAAAGTTTCAAGCCCCTAGGACACCACCTTCGTCCTCTTCTTTGTGTGTTTTTGTTTCTTTTCAAATCCTTATCTTCTAGGCGTCCTGGTCAAGCAAATGAACTTGGTATATAGCTATCACGGTGAATTTTTTTTGTATTCCTGATTATTCATATTGCAACTTTGCCTTGCAGTGCACTGAAGAAGCTCATCGACCAGTAGATTGTAGCACTGTAGCCAAGTGGGTAATGAAAAATAGTGCAGAGTCTGAAAACATGAATTGGTATGTAAATGAAAGTTCATTACTAAATTTAAGCAAATATTGCTAGGAAGCAGGGACACTTGGGTCATCCACCGTATCCCCGTGTCGGATTCTTGGACACGCGTGTCCCCGTATTAGACACGGGGATTCTTCAACAATCATATTTTCAAATTTTGTTTTCACCAATTGTAGTAAAAATTTGTGTTAATTAAGTACTTTCACAAAATTAAGTATTAATACCCATAAGCAAATACAAACGTATTGATTATCATGTTCAATTTTGCATAAATGAAGAGATCATACTTATGTTTTCAAGTTTTGGATGAATAAATTAAGCATTTTATTCCGTTTCCATGCAATTCTTGGTTCTGTCTATTGTTTTCTATATGTATAACCTGAATTATATATGAAAATTTATGATTATGCATGACGTGTCCCCCCGCACCCGTATCCCCGTATTTTTAAATTTTTCGAATTCACGTGTCCCCGTACTACGCACCCGCACCCCCGCACCCGTGTCCTTGCTTCTTAGAAATATTGTATTTTTTTTTAGTTCGGAAAGCATGCCGACAAGAAGCATGTTTCCTATATCGTCTACACAAAAGAGATGGCTATAGCAGAAAATTTTATGGCTCTCAAGTAATGAAATTTGTTCACAGTTATACAGCTAGAATAGTTGTTATTTGTTAAATTATAGTATTTAGGTTGTTTGGTTTGTTTCTTAAATTGTTAATCGGTTGGATGATACATAAGAGTAATGTAATCTGTTTTAATAAGGAGTAGAATTTATATATTAGATTATGCATCCAATTACAAGGAGTAGAATTTATATATTAGATTATGCATCCACTCAACCCCCTTCATTTAGTGGGCTAAATCAAAAACTAAACGCTGCAAAGGTATTAGTGTATTATAGTTTTTGTTTTAAAATGTTCGTATGTTGTAGTATTGTTTACAGTAATATATGAACAGTATTGTACACACACTTGGTTGTTACA
Organism: Saposhnikovia divaricata; assembly: GCA_036435485.1. NCBI lineage: Eukaryota > Viridiplantae > Streptophyta > Magnoliopsida > Apiales > Apiaceae > Saposhnikovia > Saposhnikovia divaricata. The sequence goes on from CM071599.1 coordinate 216,985,634, forward strand.
GGTTGCATATGTATAAATCTCAAGTTGTTAAAGTCTATATAAAACCTACCAATTATCCAACTTAAGCAATCTAAGGTAAATATATTGCTTATCCGTTATCCAACAGAAACAATTTAAGAAACTAATTAACAATCGATAAGGTAAATCTTATATTTTGTTAATCTCTTAATTATTGAAGCTGTAAAATCATTTTCTTAAATTGTTTATGAATAGTATATTGAATTGTTTGACTATTGATATTATTGCTTGGATGCAAGTGTATTATCTAATATTATATTATTAAAATTTTTGAATTAGAAATATCTTGTAGTTATCCATTACTAAAATAGATAATCATTAGGAACAGGATTTTATTACCTAAGCTAGTATTTTGCTATTTGGAGATGTAATTATTCATTTTAAGCAAAACTGATGTAATATCGGTATTTGAGAATATTTTTGTTTTCATGTTAGAGAAGTTCATCCTTTTTTAGTTTTACAATCCTTAAACCCTAGACCTTGTTCCTCAACAAAATATAAAAAATTAGACTACTTGAGTTGGATAAGCCCACGCTAACCTACGACCATGAAATTTTGGAGACCGTTGAGATATATCATCCGCATATTTGACTTGATGAAAGATAGGGATAGTCATTTGATCACTTGGGGAGGGGGTGGAGTGCTATCCTTGTTTAGATCCCCAAACTCGATGGATTGACTAACGGGAAGTATTTTGCTCTTCCATCCCTGCCCCAAACGGGGATTCCCGCTGGGAATTAGTTAAAATAGTAAAAATTTCACTAATGACGATAATATCATATCAACACCGATATACAATAGAGAGTTGTAGTGCAAGTTGGGTTATGTAACTACCCCGATATACAATAAGCGATATTGAGAGTTATAGAAAGAAAAACAATCTCTATTTTACCAAAATGAGTCATGTTTTTATTAGATTCAACATCTAGGCTAGCCGAGTGGATGAATGGACCTCTAAATCCAACTCAAAATTGTTCAACTTGATAAACTTTTGATACATAGTAAACTTGTATTTGGTAGGTTATTTAGACATCAAACTCAAGTTTTACCGAGGGTGAAGTGGAGTTTCTTGAACCAAGACATACACGTGTGACAATCAAAATGGCTACAATTTGAATTCTGTGTCATAAAAGCTTTTCTACTATGTTCAGTATGAGGTTACAACTGCACTAGTAAGAATTGTTTACTTGTGTTGCAAACATAGTTGTCATGGCATAGCCTAGGCCTGAAGAATTGTCCACAATCTAATTAAAGTACATACTATGCTTGAAGCCTAGAACTATGGGCAAGTTAGGGAAGAAAGTGCGCGGGAACCATATTCATGATCTTCCTTTGACTTGTTTAAGAAGACGTATGTTAGGCAGGAAACAATTTGGGTGGACAGAAAGTAAACCTTATTTTGACTTTGAGGTTCTTTGTCTTAATGGATTGATGATCCTTTGGGACCCCACCCTCTCCATGGTATTGTATAATTCCCATGAAATTTACTAAAATTTACAGAAATTAGTCCATGGAATAACTGAAGACTAATGTTAAAAGTAAGACTAGAGCAAATAGTGCTTCCCCATGTGGATTATGAGCCATTGAAATAAACATAGCCAAAGAATAATTAGTTTGACTTCTTCATGCCTAGATAGAAAAGCGTCAGAGGGATGGAATTGCTGCTGCGAGAGATGCGTTTGAAAGATGTGTGTGTGTGTGTGTGTGTGTGTGTGTGAGAGAGAGAGAGAGAGAGAGAGAGAGAGAGAGAGAGAGAGAGAGAGAGAGAGAGAGAGAGAGAGAGAGAGAGAGAGATCATAAAGACTGCAGCAGCTGTTTCATTCTTGTCACACACACTATAGACTTGTAACCAAGTCTGCACATACTGGCTGATATTTCTCGTTCGACATCTTAAAGTTGTGCTAAATTGACCTATCCTTGTTTATATTTCCTTTTTGTTTCTTTTTAGTATTGTTTCTTACTTGCTTTAGTTGGGCACGGCCTAACAAAATCAGATAAGATCTATGTATCAAAGTCAAAATTAATATACAACCATGAGGAGACAAGTGGGAGATAGTAGAAGGCACACATATTTTTTATCTTTGTTATGTACATGATTTACTCTGCGAATTGTAAAAATTTACTCTAGATGTAAAAAAGATGGAAGTGCAGACTGTCTGAAGGATCTAGAACAACACTCTTTTGAGTATATATTTGTATTTCGTAACCCGAAAGTTCTTGGACTAACTCTCCCAGCTAAGCTCAGCTACGCAGGCAGTTAGAATGCAGTATATGTTTGTAACAAATATGCATGTCTGTCTTACCATGTAGTATTATATACAAATATACATTTAGTATATAGTATAGTATGGTTATGGTATACAGTATGCACATATAAATACATGTCACATTTATGAAGGACAATAGTATATGTTTCTACTCGCATTGTTACCACGTACTGCCATTGGATATGTTGCTAAATGATTTAGAGCTTGCATAATTACTAGCTTAGGTTATAGATTCATATACAGTTTCGCTTTTCTTTGTTCAGTAACCCAGTTGTTTGATCATGGTATATATATCGGACTGACATCAGTACGACTTTTCAGGATATTAGCTAATTCCAAGCCTTGTCCCAAGTGCAAGCGCCCAATTGAGAAGAATCAAGGTTGTATGCACATCACATGCACACCACCTTGTAAATTTGAGTTTTGCTGGTAAGCTAAATCTTATTCTTTCTTGAACAACTAGAGGATTCTCTAGAAGATATATGATGCTCTGTGTATAAATAGAAAATTAGAAAATGTTAGGAATCTTTTTGATTTTATATGAATTATCTGCTTACAGAAAATCAATTGCGGCAAATAAATAAATAAATAAATAAATAAATAAATATATATATATATATATACATATATATATACATATATATATATATACATACATAAATCTTACGTCCTGTGGTAATGATTCCTCGGGAATTACAACATTTACCAACACATTCCACTTACTAAACACCATAATTTGACCTCATGCATGTGAGTTATATTGGATTAGGAGTTCCCCTATACAATCCTATTAATTTATATATGTTTATCTTGTTTGTATACATTGTTTTCCACAATTTATTTGGAATGACATCATAATTCTAGCGTTTTCAACTCCTAATAGTGTAACAAATTCTTTGTTCTTTGTTACTAAGATGTCCTATCAGCTGATCGATATAAGTGATTGATATCAATGCTTATGAACTCATTACATGTTAATAATGTATTCCAAGTCACTGTATTTTTGCTTTGTGCAGTTTTATATGATAACTATAAGTCATGAAATATTTAGGCTGCTCCTTCATTGTCCGTTTTGTATCATATCACATTCTTTGTAGGTTGTGTTTGGGGGCATGGTCAGAGCATGGTGAGAGAACAGGTGGTTTCTATGCATGTAACCGTTATGAGGCGGCAAAGCAAGAAGGCGTGGTATGCTAATTTTGTTTATTTAGTGATTATTGTTTCTTGTAAATGCTATGTTGTTGCTGTTATTATGTGAAGATCATTTAACGAATCTGTCATTTTCTTACGCTTCTGTTTGCAGTATGATGATACTGAGAAACGACGAGAGATGGCCAAAAATTCTCTTGAAAGATATACTCATTATTACGAAAGATGGGCAACCAACCAATCGGTAGGTGCTGTTTCTAAATTCTGGGGCTATTTGTAGAACTAACCTAATTGACAAAGCTTAAACAGAAGTGTAAGATGATTATCGCCAACATTTGCTTCATGGTAGGTTGGATGATGATTTTTTTCCTTTTTACAAATAAAAAATGTTAAGCAGTCTATGTTACTAAGGTTGTCCTAGATTGGCATTTTTTCTATACTAAACAATTAAAGTGTTGTGAGATGGTCTCTAAATTCTCTAAATATTAGAGTAGGCATGATGAGTCTTACGGACTAGGGTTTGTGGTTGGCCTAAAATAATGCAAAATAACTTTAAAGGTAACCCGGTCCCAAAAATATGGTCCAAATTCTATATTGAAGTTTCAAATCGGACAATTTCAAGCTGATTTTTGTAGGGAGTCGAAATTGAGGCAGGGGTATTTTAGTGTGTGTATACAGGGTATGCAATAATAGAAGAAATGAAAGACATAGGCATATCAAGTGTCAAACAGGTACAATATGGCAGTTCTCAAGCACAGGTTGTTGGCCCTTGCTGTAAAAGGAGATAAATCCTATAATTTTCCAAAATCTTCATTACCTATTCAAAAATGGAGAAATACAACAATTAAGATAGCCGACTGGACTTTGAGATTTAAGAAGGATGGCTGAGTACTGTAAAATGAGATCTTAAAAAAAAATGCTGAAATGTATTTGATCTATGGTGTCACATGAAGGATAGGTGTATTAATTTCTACATCTATTTTGGAATTGATGTCATTCTTTTCAAACAAGGAAATGGCATTAGTCCCATCTCTCTGATCTCTATGGTTTAAAATTTATTGACTATTAAAAGGGTCTCATATCCCGACAATTTGGGTTTCATTTAATAAGATCTGTCGTACTACAATGTATTGGAGGATTGAAATTCTTTTTAAGTTCAAGAATTATACAATTATACATGGGATTGTTACAGGCCTTCATACTATAAATAAAGGTTCTATTTTTGTGCTCTTGTTTGAAAGTGACCTCTAGTGGAGCAAGGTGGTATAATGCATATCCAGATGGGTAATAAGTAATATGGAATTTTACTAATATGAAATCGCTAGTTACATTTTGTTTAGTTTTTTTGTTTTAACTGCAGAAAGAATAGTAATCGAGACTTACCAAATACTTTTTTTTGGAAAATTATAATCGGAGGAATCTATATAAGCACACCCATGACTTGACTCAGGTTCAAACCCTCAACCTATATATTTAGAATAGAGGGGTATCCACTGGACTGTAAGCCTGGGAATTATTATATAGTCTTTTTGCCTAGCTAGTCTTATGTTGGTACATATTCCCTTGTATTGTACTCGTATTCGAAACTTTCGTCGCAATTTTTATTTCACTCGCTAAATTTGCACAATATTGAAATGTTAGGTACAAAACATGGCTTCTCTAAAAACCAAAAAAATCTTCGATAATACACCCGTGTATATCTAAGACATTTTAGACTTATAAATATATATATGTAAATTTACTGTCCCAAGTTTGGTGCAATTTTTTGTCATATTGTTATATAACGTATCATTTTAACTAAGGGGGTGTAGTTGACCCATGTGTGTGTGTGGTGCCCACAATTGGAATTCAGATGGCTGATAGTTAATGGTGCAGTTTGCGATTTGAATAGATTTGAACTGTAGTTGATCTCATTTCTCTGCTTTCTATCTGCAGTCTAGGCAAAAAGCAATTGCAGACCTGCAGCAAATGCAAACTGTGCATGTAAGTGATATTAATAAATTTGTCTGTTTTCACCTGGTTACAGGTTCCCTGACTTGTAATAGATAAACATATTACTTTTCATGTGCTATTTAGGCCAAAAACTTGTTCTTTAATATTTTTTATTTCAAATCGTGATGACTGTTTAACTCGCCCTATCTTTTCCAATGCTTGCTAATTTAGTAGCATGTGGTTGACCTTTTCTAGACTCTGTGAAATTTTATTGCATGTGTTGACTACGTGACTGTCTCCTTGTTTTCCTTGGGGAAAGGTCATAACTACCTTTATATGCTGGCTAGGACTTATCTGAATGTGATGCAAGGGTATAGAATAAATTATATATTAAAATTTCAACAAACAGCAAGGAAATCCTAAAACTGCCTATTATGTTTCCTTTTAAACTTTTCTCATTTTGTCGATCATAAAACTCATGACAAACACTATACGAAAATTTTTAAGCCCATGTGCGCAGTGGCGGACCCAGGATTTTGATCCAGTGGGGGCTGACTTATACAGTGGGGGGAAAAAGTCCCACCGGGAAAATTTTTTTGGGATAAAAGTCAAACATAAAAGTCAACATCATCAAAATTATTTTCATACAACATAAAAAATAGTCTGATTACAATAACATTCTTCTTGGTGCCATATTTTTTTGTATGTATAAAAAAAAAATTATTATTTTTTTTTTTGAAAGTTCAGTGGGGGCTATAGCCCCCGCTCGCCCCTTAGTAAGTCCTCCTCTGCATGTGCGTAAGGTGTGTGAAAGTATGCTCAAAGAAATTTGTAGAGAGGAGTCAAATAGACTCATCTACTAATTTAATTATATTTACTTATTTCTAACAGAATTATGAATTTTTTTTATCGCCTCATCTTGTGTTTCAAATTGATGTCATTTACTTGTACTTTATACAGCTATTAATTTTTTTCAATTAATCATTAATTAAGTACACGTCAGAAGTATAATTGTAGATTTTATTTGTTGTACATAAATATATAATTTTAAAATGAGTTGGATTGAGAAGTCAAAATAAGTTTAGATTTACTTTTAGCCGTCATAAGTCTTTTGTTCCTCATCATTATTTATTAATGGCCAACTGTGCTTGTACAGCTTGAGAAGTTGAGTGACAAACAGTGCCAACCGGAGTCACAGCTCAAGTTCATCATAGAAGCTTGGCTACAGGTAATATAGCATCTCCAGCTCCCTTGCTAGAAATATTCAGATGTAACAGTTACACACTTCATTAATGATCCATGGAACGACATGCGACATCAGCACATGAATTCACAGATATTAGTGCAAGTCCTAACTACTAAAATGTTGTTGCCATGCGCACTTGATATACATCTTCTGTGACCCATGGTTTTCTTCATTGCTATCGGCTTTACTGTGATCCCAGATAGTCGAATGTAGGAGAGTGCTTAAATGGACATATGCGTATGGATATTACTTAGCAGAGCAGGAACATGCCAAGAGGCAATTCTTCGAATACTTACAAGGTATGACTTTTAATCTGGCCAAGGAATACTCTGTACATCCAAATTCATTCTACTGAAACGCAGTACTGGTTGTCTTTAAGGTGAGGCTGAGTCTGGTTTGGAGCGACTTCATCAATGTGCGGAGAAGGAGCTGCAGGGTTATCTAAATGCTGAGGGTCCATCAAAGGAATTTAATGAGTTCCGTACTAAGCTCGCTGGGCTGACTAGGTGATTCTTAAGCATGCTTGCCTTTTTATTTATTTTTTTCAAAGCAGGGAATTTGGCTGAATAAAATTGTTAATTACTCTTGGAAATATCTTTTCAACCCAAGGGAGAAAAAAGGGGATGAAGACCCTAATGGCACACTTTATCTGTTTTCTTGGGTTCTGTAATTCAGTTGATATATCCTTAAGTGGCGAGTCATTCTGTATTTTTTCTTGAATTTTAAATTTTCCCATGTAATCTTCAACGGGGCTGATGACTATAAAAATGTAACCCAATATCCGGTTTCAACTAAGTGAGAGTTCCTTTTGCATACTCCAGTGATTTGCATAGGGTAGACTTGAACTGAAAATAAAAACCAATTCTAGTTACCTCATTGTGTTGACATTGCATGCTCTCTTTTTTTTCCTCACATTTTCAGTGTGCGTACTAGTGTTCGGAGACAAATTGTTTGTAGGGAAATTTATATCACAATCTGTTTGCTAGAGTTTCCCATCTAGTTCAAGTGCTATACGAAAAGGGATGTCTATCTGATTAATCAGTTCTGTTCTATGCTTACAGTGTTACCCGTAATTACTTTGAGAATCTTGTTCGCGCTTTAGAGAATGGACTGTCAGATGTGAACTCCCACCCTGCATGCAGCAGAGCGACTAGCTCAAAGAGTTTAGGAGGTGGGTCTAGTAAGGGGAAAAACAGTAGAGGCAAGGGAACTGCATCTAAATCAAGCAGTTCAAGGAACATAGATGACTCTGGGCACTGGTCGTGTGAGTATTGTACATTTGCCAATGTCAAGTCTGCTATTGTTTGCCAGATGTGCCAACAACGACGATGAACTCCATCTCATATACAGATACATCTTGGATAGTTGATAACCCCATCTGGTACACGAGTACCATTAATTATTCGGATTTGCTGCATCAAATATTTAATGGTGGTTGTGGGTTGCAAATCATTTTAGTAAGATAGTATGGAGGTCTGAAAAAGGAAACCAAGATGGAAAGAGGCTGCATTCCTGTGATATGATACTTGTACATAAGCCTCTGTCGTCTCTTTTGTAGTCTTGACGCTCCATGTAAAATTTACTCACACACTTTTAAGAGTCCATCCCTGTTAAAATCACATGTATTTTCTGTACTTTGCAGTTATGTACTTTGCATTGTAATAGATTGGGATAGACTATTTATAGGTAAAGCTGTTAAAGTTTGGCCTAACTGAAATATCAGTTGTAATTTACAAAAATAAGACACCTGCTTGCTTTTGGATGCTCGAATGTGCTTCTTATTTGACCTTGATTTGTTTGTATACCCTTTTTTTCTTGTCGGGCTCATTGTGGAAGTTTGACGATGAGCAATCTGAATTTAGCCAATGCTTGGATTTTATTTTCAGCCATTATGCCTCAGCGTGTGATGTGATTCACCAATCTAGGGCAATCAAAGCTGTCGAGTGATAGCATGCACTTGCATCTCCCAAACGAAGCTGGCTAAAGTAACATTTTTTAGGGATATACAATAAAAATAACATTCTTTTCGAAAAAATGCTGAAAAAGTAATATTTTTTTAGGACTCACCTTTAAATTGATACACAGTAATTTAAGCAGCAACGAAAGAAAAAAATGTTGAGAGTATTATCTTGAATATATTTTTTTAATAATTCCTAATGTCGTATTCTAGTTTCTCTCTTGCTCAGAGATGGATTAGAATTTTATGTACATGATTTGTATGTGTATAGCTGCTGATATCGTGCTAAAGCATATAAATTATATGAGTCTCATTCCAGGAAGAAGAACTTTTTATACAGAGAATAGTGGAGAACCACCATCTCAACCGTTCATTTTATTTTCGTTTTTTAATCTCAATCGTCCATTTTATTTTCGTTTTTTAAACAGTCAAGATTAAATCAAATGATTTGAGGGCAATCTACGTTACACAAACAATTATACACGCACAGTTAGTTATACACACGCAGCAACGCTAACACAGTAAGGCTCATCAAGAGAGATAAATTCAACTAAAAGCAGATCGATTCGGCGATTACAATTCGAGCTTCGAAGATTTTCTCGCGAAATGTTCATAATCATTGATATAAAAATCATCAATTACAGTTATTTGGTGAAATTTGATTCTATTACTCTTCAATTCGTAGATTTAGGGTTTTAAGATGAGTGGTTATGCATCATAGTAAGATTTTTACCAGATTTCATTTTTCCAGGTTATTTGCGGTTAAAAATTGATACAATGTGATAAGATATATCTTTTGGGTTACATATTAAAATCATTTATAATTTGCATACATTTATTAAGTAGATCTAAATTTTGAGCATGTGGAGTGTTGTATTCTATAATAGAATCAAAAATTCTGTAATCATGTACTCCCTCCGTCCCGTGGAGTTCTTATCATTTGATATTTGCACGAAGACCAAGATAGTGGATGTAATATTGTTAAAATAAATGAAGTAATGGGTGTAATAGTGATTTTATTGTTAAAATAAGTGAAATAGTGGGTGTAATAGTGTAAAGTGTTAAAAAAGTGGAGTGAAGTAGTGGATGTAATAATGTATTTTATTGTTAAAAGTTACTATTTTTATTAATGTAAAGAAAGGGAAGGGACGACCCAAAAATAGAAAGTGTAAAGAAATGAAAAAGACGGAGGGAGTATCTTTTTGTATTTTAGTAGATTCAATTTTTAATAATGTTTATTTTGGTTCTACAATGGAATCAAATAAAAGTTTTATAGTGTATTTTGTACATCTGATTTGTAATCATGCATATTTGTGTGTTCTAGAATAGGTTCATACGGAAATTTGATTCCGTTATAGAATAAAAATTTGGAATTTTTTTTAGTAGGATCAAAACTAAAAATTGATTAAATAAACAATAGAATTAGTTACTTCTAACATGAATTTTTGATGCTATTGTAGAATTATAAACCATTTACTATTTTTGATGCTACAATCTACTATCTACCACTTTTGCACATTATTTGGGAAAACTAGCTTTGCACCTTGAGCTATCTGCCATACTCCAATATAATCTTCTATTTTAGCTAATTCTAGGACCTATTTCCGTCTAAAATCTAAATGTGTTTTAGGTAAGTATTCTGCATATACATGACTCATACTCTTCCTGCATTTGAAACACAACGATGTTTATAATATTTTGATTCTTTAGTAAAATCAATTATTTTACGAGATTTTACCGGAGTGTAATTTGTGAGATTGATTTATAGAATAATTTTTTTTGTTGTGCTCTACGATAGAATCATATTTTTTTAAATTTATAAGTATCTAGTATATACAATTTTTAATCAAGTGGCTCTTTCTGGAGTTAATGTTCTATGTAGAATAATATAAGAATTTTGTATGCATTCAGTTGATATAAATTTTACAAATGTGTATTTTTGTGTGACGTTAAGGTTTTATATTATATTTATTTTAAAACTAGTAAGTTGTCAAAGTCAAGATAATTTAATCTTATTCTATACTTTGGATAACTTTTAATTTTTCATAGAATAAGTATTGTTATTTTTAAATAACTTATTTGCTTCTATATTGGCCTCATGTTTGGAGGCTTTTCTATGTAGCATTTTAAATACATCCTTAATTTGAAATGTAGGGTGTCAATAGATGTTTGTTTGATTGCTTATTTAAGGAATTTGAAGCACTGATCTAAGCTTCTAAAATTTTGATGCCAACTAGTTGATGATGTGCATTTCATTTACAAAGTCTAACTTGTGAACAAGTTCCGAATTGTTCCATGGCTAAAACCCTTTTGTTATGATGCTAAAAAGGTTGCAACAGCGCAACTCTGTCTCAGATAATCTTAATAATTTCCGTCTGAGCTGCAAGTATGTATTTCTTTTTTAAAGCTTAATGTACGTGCTCTTTGGTTCTACAGTAGAATAAATATGATTTTGTGTATTTTGTATATGTATTTTGTATTCTACAATAGAAGCATATTGGATCTAATTCTAGTATTTTTTATATTCTACGGCAGATATATGAATTTGATATATGTGTTCTATAGTAGAAGCATAATTTATATGTATTTTTTTAGAAATTTTGTATAGTGTTATGGTGTTAGGAATATGTTGTACTTGATGATAACTTCACAATCAATCAAATTGTATAAGGTTTTGTAGCTGTCAACGGATGAGGATTTATAACTCTATCCGTTGACAGGTAGCTCATCAACGGATGAGGTTTTGTAGCATACTGCAGTATCTCTATGATATCAGTTGATAGTGTTTTTATCCACAGTCATGTTGACCATCAATGGATAGGCAGAATAGGGTAGCCAATTGTAAATAAGCTATGCTATGTAATTCTGTCTAAGTGAAAGTGTATCAACGGATGAAGACAAAACTCTATCAACGGATACAACTCAAATCCACTCTATCAACGGATACAGCTCAATATATCATCAACGGATGTCAGTGTACAATATCAACGGATAATCATTGACACTTACTTCTATGCTAAGCTGGGGATTAGCAGTTGATAAGGACAGGTTTGACTGACAGATCACATGGGTTGATAGTAGATACAAAAAGCAGTATGGCAGCCATACTTTGGAAACATAGAAGAAAGAAGCATTCCGTTTACACTATGAATACAAGAAAGGTGCAAGAGACATGTCTGTTCACAAGGACAACCTTTCGGCTACATGTGTATTTGGAGTGTAGTAGCAAGTCAACTAGAATTAGATTAATATTATCTTATTCCAGTAGTACTTGTAAACTCGGGATTTATAACCAAGTGTAGCAACTCTTTTAGAAGCTAAGAAAACAGATACACTTACTTAGGGTTTTTGTTGAATATCCTTAGAAAGCAAAGAGTTGTAAAACAGAAGTTGTGTACTTTTGTATCACAGAGTTTTCTTCGAATAAAAGCTTCAGGTGGTGCATTTAACCACCTGATTTTTATGTGTTTGTGCATTAATCTTTCTACAGCAATTATCTAAGTATAGATTTCTGGAGTTCTTATCAGAAATTTATAAATATCAAGAATTGTATTCAACCCCCCCTTCTACAATTATACAAGTGTGTAATCTGGGAATAACAATTGGTATCAGAGCAAGCTTCTAACATATGTGAAGTTTAAAGATCAACACACTTCCAACATGTCTAAGAAGGATTATGGAGTAAAGATTCCAGTTCTTGATAGAGAGAATTACTTTCACTGGAAAGTAAAAATGCGTCTACATCTCTTGTCTATTGATGAGGGTTTCGTGGATTGCATTGACAAGGGTCCTCATGTTCCAATGAAGACTGCAACAAGAGTTGGCCTGGCTGAAGATGTGCCTGACACTCTCATTCCCAAGCCTGTTTCTGAATGGAGTCTTGAAGATATTGCAGAAGTCCACAAAGACAAAAAGACCATGAATATACTGTTCAATTGTCTAGAAACAGACATGGTTGACAATGTTATTAACTGTACTACCTCCAAGGAAGTATGGGACACTGTTCAAACCCTTTGTGAAGGAACATAACAGGTGAGGGAAAACAAGATGCAACTACTAATCCATCAGTATGAACATTTCCACTTTAAGAGTGGAGAAACATTGAATGATACATTTAGTAGATTTCAAAGCTACTAAATGGTTTAAAACTGTATGGAAGAATTTATCAAGTTAAAGATTCTAATCTCAAATTTCTGAGATCACTGCCCAAGGAATGGAAGCCAATGACTGTTTCTCTAAGAAACACTCAAGAGTACAAGACATTTACTCTTGAAAGGCTCTGATAAGTGGATTTTATATCCACTTGGATCGCTTAATTTCAGCTTAAATTGATTGTCTTGGATTCAAGTTGTTGTAATTTTGATGTGTTTTGCTTAGTTGTGCAGAATTACGAGAATGTTGACTAAGGTGGATGCTTCTATAATTTTTTGGGAATTAATTGATTAAAATTCGGATTTTCGAGAAGGGTTGCGCAGTTTACACTGTTTTGGCCATATCTTGAGTTCTAGAAGTCCGTTTGAGGCCCGTAAGCAGTCCACGCGAAGATAACGAGATTTTCTATCATTCTAAGATAGTCCAGAGGTCCAATTACGTGGGGAACGTTCCAGAAAATCTGAAGAAGAGTCAGCCACGAATTTTCCTTAAAAACATAATCAAATTAGGAAACGTATCTTGCAGAAATTCTATTATAATTCTGTTTTTGTATTTTCTTGCTGGGCAAGACTTGGAGTGCCTATATAAACACATCATACCATGTAATTTGTATCAGATTTTTATTATTGTAACGTAGAACTGCAAGAGAGAAGAGTGGAGAAGGATTCAAGCTCGGTGACAAGCAAGATCTAGATCTACTTCATCTTTTGTATACATTGGATAATAGATTTGTTTTCTCAACTCTCGTTTTTATTAATATTATTGCTTCCCTATTTTATATCTTGTTTAATACCATGTTTTCATCTAATCCCATGGTGACGAACGGTTCAATTATGAACTAATCGTTGTCATGGGATCCTAATGGATTTATCTATGTAGCTTAGTAGTTTATATGCTTTAAAAATTTACGTGTGGTGAATTCTTGATATCCTCGTCTGGTTGTGTTTCATGTATTTAGATGCGTCGCGAACATCTAATCTGTTAATCTCTTGCTAAACGAGAGTGGATCTTGAGATTTAGAACTTGCCATGCTAGCATAGGATAGGTTGATGTTTTAACATCATGATTTGTGGCGTAAATAGAGATATTATGCTACCCTATGTGATCTAGGTGGATAACTTGTGCTTAAACCTTTATGTTTTCAAATTCTATAGAGATATAGGGTCTAAACATATTTGGTGTCTACCCATCTTCTATCTCTTTTGTGGATGCATGCGTAGTTTGGTATTAGTATATCGAGAGATAGATTTTACTTGTTTCGTGTTATCCGATCAGATATCAAAACCATCACATGTATTGATTAAAGGCTGCGACTCTAAGTAAAGTAGATAATGAAATTAGGATTCCATGTTTTATCTCATATAAGTAATTCATATTAAATTCTCATTAGTTAATTATTCTTAGTTTAATAATTTGCATCCTAGTTAATTTAGATAATTAAAACCTCATTCTTGTTATTTGTCTTAGCAGTGGATTAAAACCAAACATTGTTGCATAGGCATATTTATTGATTTAAACTTAACCAGATCTCTGCGGAACGAACTTTAATTATATTACTTGTGACTACGTGCGCTTGCGTAATTTTGTGCTAACAGGCTCTATGGAACTTTAAAGACATATGAGCTGGAAATGGAGCCGGATGAAGAGATTGAGAAGTCTCAAAAGAAAAGTGGGCCAGTTGCACTTGTTTCCAACTTGGAGCAGAAGGAGGAAAGGACAGAAGCTGCCAGTTCTACACCAAACAGGGAGGTTTGTAAAGGTAGAGCAGAATCAAACAGGAGCAAGGAAAAGGTGTCTGAGGAATTGAATGTCCTTCAGCAGGATGAATTGGATGAGATAGATGAGCACTTAGCTTTTCTATCTAGGAGATTCTCTAAGCTGAAATTCAAGAGAAACTCTGGAGATCCAAAATTAAATGCTGCAATTTTGGAATTGCTGGTCACATGATAAGTGAATGCAGGAAACCTAGATCTGAGAACAAGGGAAAGTCAACTGAGATTGTTGACTACAAGAAGAAATATTTTGATCTTCTCAGGCAGAAAGGAAAGGCATTCTTGACCCAAGAGTATGACTGGGCTGTTGATGACAATCATTCTGATGATGATGTTGAGTTTGTCAACCTTGCATTGATGGCTGATTCTGGAGAGCAGGAAGCAAGTTCAGCTAGCAATCAGGTATTTTCTACTAATCTCTCTGAGCTCATCAAAGAGGAATGCAATAGTGTTATAGATGAAATGTCTACTGAACTATATCACTTAAGTGTTACTCTTAAATCACTTACTAAAGAGAACAATAGGATTAAAGAGTCTAATTTGTTTTTAAGTGATAGAAATGCTGCTCTAGAAGCTCAATTTCTAGAATTTGAGAAAATGAGAGTTGATTGCAATAATGCTAAAAGTGAACTTGAAGCTGTGTTAAAAAGAGAACTGATTTTAAAAGACCAGCTTGAAAAGGAACAAGGGATAATTGCTAAATTTCAAAGTTGTAGGAATATTTCTCAAAACATAATAGAAGTCCAGGGAATAGAATCGTTTGTGAAGGATACCTGGACTCAAAAGAAAAAGGAGCTAGAACCTGGCCTTGAGGATCTAGAGACTATTTGTGAATCAACGGATAGTGATCATCCGTTGACAGATGAACCATCAACGGATGAGAGGTATCCATCGACTAACAAAAAGTTTGTTAGTAAGAAGGAACTCAGGAAACTGGATATCAAGTATGGTCCAGTCAACAAGAACTTTGTTAGTGGTGAGAGTAGCAAAACCAAATCTAGTGGGAAGGCTAAGGCAGGTGATTTACATAACAAAAAGGCTGTTGGTAAATCAGATAATGAAAAGGTAGAAATTGAGGGTAAAAAGAAAAAGAACAGAAATGGTAAGATAGGCATCAACAAGAAAAACAATTATTCTCCTGACAAGTTTGCTCTTAGGAAAACTTGTAGTAATTGTAATAGTGTCAATCACCTATCTTCTAATTGCAAGATTGTCAACAAGGCTCCTGTTCATGTACCTCAAACAATACCATGTATGCCTGCAATGCCTGGTTTGTATCAAAATGCTAGTTTTTCAAATCCATATGTGAACATGCCATACGTGTCTAATCCTTATTTTTAATCTGTGAATGTGCCACAAATGTCATGGAGCATTCCTAGCATGAATAATATGTATGCCAATTTTCCACAAATGCATGCATCAAATATTCATGCAAATGAGCATTTGTCAAACCCCATCACTCAAGCATCTACACCTAAGTTGAAGAATGCTAAGGGTGCAAAGTCAAAGGCTAACAAGAAAGGACCCAAGGAAGCTTGGGTACCAAAATCAACTTGATTTGTTTTTGGAATGTGTGCAGGGAAACAGAAGGAATCTATGGTACCTAGACAGTGGATGCTCTATGCACATGACAGGAGATTCAACCCTGCTCACAGAGTTCAAGGAAGGAGCTGGCCCTAGAATTACCTTTGGAGATGACAGCAAAGGATATACTAAGGGATATGGCCTGATTTCAAAAGACAATGTCATCATTGAAGAAGTGGCTTTAGTTGAAGGTTTGAAGAACAATTTGCTGAGTGTCAGTCAGATTTGTGACAAAGACTATGAAGTAAAGTTCACAAAAGAAGCTTGTGTTGTTTCTGCCAAGGAAGACAACAATGTGGTATTGACAGGCTTTAGAAAAGGAAATGTTTACATAGCTGACTTCAATTCAGCATGCTCAGAATCCATTACTTGTCTCTTCAGCAAAGCAAGTAAGGATGAGAGTTGGCTATGGCATAAGAAGCTGTCACATTTGAATTTTAAAGTTATGAATGATTTGGTAAGAAAGGATCTTGTTAGAGGAATCCCTCAATTGGAATTTGTCAGAGATGGACTGTGTGATGCCTGCCAATTAGGGAAACAAAAGAAATCATCCTTCAAAAGCAAGACAGAGTCATCCATTGTTAATCCTCTTCAATTGCTGCATATGGACTTATTTGGTCCAGTAAATGTCATGTCTATTTCAAAGAAGAAATACTGTCTGGTGATTGTAGATGATTTTTCTAAGTTCACATGGACCTTCTTCCTGCACTCCAAGGATTGTGCAAGTGAAATCATCATCAATCACCTCAGAATACTAAACAATGGTTCTGAAGACAGAGTACAAAGAATCAGGAGTGACAATGGTACTGAATTCAAGAATTCCACAATGAAGATTTTCTGTGAAGAGAATGGAATTGTCCATGAGTTTTCTGCTGCCAGAACACCTCAACAAAATGGGGTTGTTGAAAGGAAAAACAGAACTCTCATTGAAGCAGCTAGAACAATGTTAAGTAAATCAAGGTTACCAACATATTTATGGGCTGAAGCTGTCAACACTGCATGCTTTACTCAGAATATTTCCTTGGTCAATCAAGCTAGAGGAATGACTCCTTATCAGTTGTTAACCAATAAGAAACCAACTTTAGCTTTCCTTCATGTCTTTGGATGTAAGTGTTTTGTGCTAAGGAATCATGGAGATAACTTGGGCAAATTTGAAGCAAAGGCAGATGAAGCTATTTTCGTTGGATATGCAGCAGGGAAAGCCTACAAAGTCTACAATCTAAGAACCAACATTGTTATGGAATCTGTACATGTTGTGTTTGATGATCAAAAGATTCTAGGCCTAAATGATGAAGGCTCCCATGAAAAGTTGGAATTTGAGAATGAAGGTGAAGGAAGAATGTACTATGATGATGATGAGGAAGATGAAGATCATGACCACAGAGATCCACCAAGAGTTGTTGTACCAACTAGAAGTGATGCTTACACTGGAAATGAAGCATCCGTTGACAGTCATTCTGAAGCATCCGTTGACAATATTAGAGATGCATCCGTTGACAGAGATTCTCAAGTATCCGTCGACAGGCAAAATGATGCATCCATTGACAGTCAACTTCATAATTCAGCAAGGACAACAAACTTAGGGGGAGTTTCTCAAGGTCAAAATTCAATGCTAAATCAACATGATCATGCTCATGGAAATGAAGCAACCTCATCAAGATCAAACGTTCCACCTGCAAGAAAATGGACTAGAGATCATCCATTTGAGTTAATCATTGGTGAATCAAATTCAAGAGTCCAAACTAGAAGGGCCACTCAAGCAGAATGTCTATACAGTAGCTTCCTGTCTCAAGAGGAACCTAAGAGAGTGGAAGATGCCCTTCTAGATCCAGATTGGGTCTTAGCAATGCAAGAAGAGCTAAACCAATTTGAAAGAAATAAAGTATGGAAACTTGTGCCCAAACCTGATGATAGAAGTGTCATAGGTACTAAATGGGTTCTTAAGAATAAGACAGATGAAAATGGAATAATTGTGAGGAATAAAGCTAGATTAGTGGCAAAGGGCTATTCTCAAGAAGAAGGGATAGATTATGATGAAACTTTTGCTCCAGTGGCAAGACTTGAGGCAATAAGAATCTTTCTAGCCTATGCAGCACATGCCAATTTCAAAGTCTATCAGATGGATGTCAAAAGTGCATTTCTAAATGGGGAACTGGAAGAAGAGGTCTATGTCCATCAACCTCCTGGCTTTGAGGATCCAGAATTTCCAGAATATGTATATCTTCTCATGAAAGCACTTTATGGTTTGAAGCAAGCACCAAGAGCCTGGTATGACACTTTATCTCAATTTATTTTGGAGAATCACTTCACTAGAGGTACAGTAGATAAAACCTTATTTCATAGGAATATCAATGGCTCTTCAATACTTGTCCAAATCTATGTAGATGATATTATTTTTGGGTCTACAGATGAGAAGCTTTGCAAAAGGTTTGCCAAACTTATGCAAAGTAGGTATGAAATGATCATGATGGGTGAATTAACTTACTTTCTTGGCCTACAAGTAAAGCAAGTTAATGAGGGCATTTTCATAAGTCAAACAAAATATATTTATGATCTATTAAATAAATTTGACTTAATGGATTGTACCTCTGTAAAAACACCTATGGCCACTGCAACTAAGCTTGAGTTGAATACTAAGGAAAAGTCTGTGGACATCTCAAGCTATAGAGGCATGGTAGGTTCACTTCTATACCTAACAGCTAGTAGACCTGATATAATGTTTTCTACTTGTCTTTGTGCTAGATTTCAAGCTGACCCTAGAGAGTCTCACTTAATAGCTATTAAAAGAATTTTCAGGTATCTCAAGGGAACACCAAACCTTGGCATTTGGTACCCAAGAGAATCTGGTTTTGATCTAACTGGCTATTCAGATGCAGATTATGCTGGTTGCAGAGTTGATAGGAAAAGTACTACAGGTTCCTGTCAATTTCTTGGAAACAGGCTTGTTTTATGGTTCAGTAAGAAACAGAACTCAGTCTCCACTTCTACAGCTGAAGCTGAGTACATTGCTGCTGGAAGCTGTTGTGCACGGATTCTATGGATGAGAAATCAACTCATTGACTATGGTCTAAAAGTTGAGAAGATTCCAATTTTCTGTGACAACACAAGTGCTATTGCCATCACAGGGAATCCAGTGCAACATTCGAGAACCAAGCACATTGACATCAAATACCACTTCATTAGAGAACATGTGATGAATGGTACAGTAGAAATGCACTTTGTGCCAAGTGAAATGCAGCTTGCAGATATCTTCACCAAGCCTCTTGATGAATCCACATTCACAAGATTGGTTGGTGAGCTAGGTATGCTTAACTTGTCATAATTCCTAGTGATATTTGATTTTACTGCATTGCAGCTAGGAATGTGTTTTGATTTACTTGAGAATTAAAAACTCTCAGAAAAATTTTCTTCAGAAATTTTGTCCAAGACAAAATTATCTTATCAACGGATATCCTTTTACCCGTTGATAGCATAAACACATTCCTAGATTTTTGTATATCAACGGATAACAGGTTATCCACGTCATCAACGGATAAACTGTTTCTCAACCGTTCATTTCATATCCGTTGATATACATATTTTCTTTTAAATATAACCGTTGGTAAACTTGTATCTATATATGACTGGTTATATTTATTTTCTTTTATTATTTGACAGTTACTTTTGACCAATGGGTAATTACTTTTAATTATTTCATTTTCAATTCTTGAAAAGTACAAAAGGCTGTCTTGTGCTCTCACATCTCACTTTTATCGACATTCAAGATTCTCTTAAGTAAACTGCATCTTCTTCACAAAAATTCTTTGCAACAAAAGTTCAAACCCTTCAATGGCCCCTATTGTTAAGATGATGTCCTCCACTGGGTTCACCTATGAGAAGAACAATTTCGCGGCCTATGTCGATACAGTGAATGCCCCAGAAGCTTATCACACCATGATGAATTTTGTGAAGAACTGTAAACTTTCGTATGCTATGACTGCCACCACTCCTCTAATCCACGAGGTAATCGAAGAGGTGTGGGCATCTGCTGAGTTCAATGGCACAGACGGTACAATTGCTTTTTCTCTAAAGGGTAAAAACTATGTAGTTAACTCTGATGTGATAACTGCTTGTTTAAAATTGCCTGAGAATAATTGTCTGAAAGTACCCAGTGATGCTGAAATAGTTACCATTCTTAATTCCATAAATTATGCCCTTAGTACTGATAATTTATGGAAAATTGTTAGGAAAGGGATGGTTAAAGAATGGAGTTATTTTTGTGATGCCTTCATTAAAACTTTTTCAGGCAAAATTAGTAACTTTGATGCTGTTACCCATTCCATGCTAGTTATGTTATGTATGCTTCTGACTGATAAATTCTATAACTTTGGCACACTAGTCATGTATGAGATAGCAGCAAAATTAGGTAAAAAGGAAACTAGGAGCAAGAATATCTATTTTGCTATATTTTTGATGCTCTTAGCACTGCATGTATCTGAGAATAAGCTATCCATTGCTAACCCGGATAGCAAGTTCACATGTTTTGTTCAGGAGAAGAGAGTCTTAAGTGATTTAATTCGAATGAACTCCAATGCAGAATTACAATTGGTATATCTACCAATTATTCAGGTAACTCTTTCTAACCTTGAAACTCCTATCTCTAACCCCCAAATTTCTTTGCCTTCCTCAGTCACAATGGAGTCTGTAGTAGTGACCAAACAGGCTCCTACCCAAGTGACTAAAACAAAAGTTTCCAAACCAAAATCTAAGAGACAAACCTCAGGTGTTTCTCAAAAAGCATCCACTACTAGAAAAAGTAGAATAGACATCGCCCCTTTCACATCGGTTCATGATGTCACCGATGTAAAAACTATGAATAACATCGGTCGAAAAAAAACTGATGTCTTTGATATATTATGAAATCACATTGCAAGCCAACCGATGTCATTGACATATCAATGACATCGGTTAAAAAACAACCGATATCTTTGACATATAATGACATCGGTCAAAAAATAACTGATGTTTAAAGTAGGCTTAAAAAATTTTCTATTCGTGCCCACACAATTTGCCCGCCCACAACTAAATCCCCCTTAAAAGTTAAACCAAAACATTTCCCCCCTTCATACAATATTCCCCCCTTAACCAAATTTTAGTTCCCCCCATTTTTGTTTGCTGCTCTTTTAGACAAAAATCGAAACACAAAAACTAAGTATAACAAAAACAAATTAATCTTTTTCTCTCGACCTCACTCTCAACCTCACCACTCTGGCCCTCTCTCTCTCTCAACCTCACCTCCCTCAAAGAACCCTAATTTTGTTTTGAGCTGCTCTCTTTCACTCTCTCTTACACTCTCAACTAAAAGCTTATTCTCAAAAACTCAATTCGTAATCCTAATCCTTCAAAACGAAGACTCACTTCAGTGCTCAGGTTAATTCATAATCCTAATTCAATTCACTACTCAAATCTATTTGTTCACTCCTACACGAATCGATAAGTGAGTAAACTTGTATGTGTATGTAAACTAGAATTACTTTGATTCAGTTCTAAATTGGGGTTTTTTTTTAATTCGAACCCTTAATTTTCTAATTCGTTTTTTTATTGTTTTTAATACAGGAGCAACATCTAAAGGAGAAATTGTTTAGGTAATAATTAGTTACTAATATTTTCAATTTTATTTTTAGTTACTAATTTTTTTAATTTTTTAATTTCTGCAGAGATGAGAAAGAACTTGTTTGGGTCAGTGTTATATTACCTCAATGTTGAGGTTTAGTCTGGTTTGGATAATTTCTCAATTGATGTTTAAATTTATGCAATTGTTGATTCTCCTAGTCTTGTATGATTTATAAAATATATTTTCTAATGTTTAAACCTTTATCTTGTTTACATGAAGAATTGTAATTATGGTTTTAAGTGCGAGTGATTATTTCTTGGCCATGTATTGGTTTTCTACAAAATTGTAGATGTGGCTGTGTTAAACTAGAGATTGGTGCTAGTAAGTTTTGCTTAAAACTCATTATTATGTTAGTCAATTAGTTTACTTAATTTTCTTTGAAATGATACTGATGCCTCTGTGGCATCATGTATTCGTAATTTGGTACATGTTGATGTGGTCAAGTGTAGCATCCCATATAATTTGCATGTACCCAATATCTCATATATTAGTTAGTTCCTTTTAATTATTTTGCAGGATAGAAATTTGAATTACACTCTTTATGGCGTCTTGGTTCATGCTGGATGGAGTACCAATTCTGGGCATTATTACTGCTTTGTGCGCACATCAAGTGGCATGTGGTACTCCCTTGATGACAATCAGGTAGTAAGGATGGCTTTAGCAGTAGGGTTTTTTTAATTATTTTGAAGAAACTTGTAGTTAAGTACACAGCCTTCACCAAGCAACAGTGGCAACTTCAGATTTATAATCTTTCCATCGCCCTATTCACTTTTTACTTATAAATAATTATTCATTAGATGGAGTTAAGACTTAGTGAATAGATTTGTAGCAGTTGTCATTTTTTATTCAATGTTCATGTTTTAACGATGTGAACTGCCTAACTAAGTAGGTTTGTAAAGGGTCAAGAGCGGATGTTACCATATTGCCAACTCTTGTTGTCAATGATCGAGAGTATCGAGGTAAGTTTGTTGAATTTGTATTAGAAATTTTAGAGAACTGAAGTTCCTGACAATTCCACTTCTAGGAAAGCTGGAAAAGTTGCTGTGTTGAAGGCTGTATGTTATGGTTTTGAGGAAACTACTAAGCCAGCTGTGTGTTTAAGTGGAGTTAGGCTTATATTTGGGTATCATAGTTATACTTCATTCTTAAACCTTTCAAGGATAAATGGGTGTTCGCTCGTGCTTCTTTTCTCAGATGTAGAGACAAATGAGTGCTTAAATAACAATGGTGGATGCTGGAAAGATAAATCAGCGAACATCAGTACCTGCAAGGTAAAATGAATTGCCTTTTCTTCTCTTCCCTTGGTAATAAGCTCGACTTATATCCCAATAAATAGAGCCATTCTTCTTTTGTTCTTCCCTTCGTAGCTGGCCAGTAATTTCTTTATGCACTAATAATTATCACTAGTGTTAAGTATTTTCTGAATTTCATTTTCTCCAATACTAACGACCATGGTTTTCTGAACAGATCACAGTTATCTCAGATTGTTGCAAACCCTTAAACATATCAGGAAACATTTGGATAAGAACCAAAAGGATAGCGGATCCCTTGTGGTAACTTGTTTTCATGGTTTTGTTCATTAGAAAACTAGTTAGATTCTGCCTGCTTAGGAAAACTAGCAAATTATGCCCTGTTTTGTTGGTGACTTATAATCAAAGCAAAGCCTTTTTTTAAATATAGTTTTCATTAATTAATAGATTGTATACTATAAGAAATTGCTAACTGTGTTCCCCACAAATTTGGATTGAATTGCAGGGGCTTGGATTGTTAACACTTTCAGCTGTTCTTACTTCTTCAAGTACATGGGTTATTTTATGCTATCATCACACTAAAATATGGGTTATTTTTGTGGAACAAGATCTGATCATACTCTTTTTTTGTCGGATAAATTGGTAGTCAATAAAATGAATGTTGTTAATGTCATTATGCCCCATTGTCATTTCTTGTTATAGCTATTATATATATGTCCTCGCTGCATAGTGGCATCGTAATTAGTAGTAGTACTACACATATTTTTTTAGTTCCTAAAGTTAATATTGTTTAACATTGTTACTAAAACATCAGTACATAGAAGTCCTTATATATATATTACATGAATTTTGGTGGGTGGTTATTTAACTTAAGTGGTATTCTCCCCCTTCCTATTGAATCACCCTTCATCTCGTGCATGATTAAACTATTTTCCGATCAAATTGCCTGTTTCATGCTTGTATCTTTTGTTGCATCTATACAATTCTTTTTTTAGTATTATGTCTCAACATTTGTTGCGCTTCAAGCTGACCTTCATTGCAAGACGATCTCGGCATTACGCAGGAACTAGGTTTTAGTTATTTCTCATTCTCACGGCCCATCTTAGTGCAAAATTTTTTGATGTTAAATTAAACTAAAAGTCCTCCTATTTTCTGATGTTGATAAGTTCTGTTTGTTAAAGCTGGTACTGCTAGGTTTGCTAAATGCTCGACCTCTCGTAAATGGAGCACGGAGATACCACATGATCAAGAAACCACCATCAATCATTGTGTATGTGATAAACACATAGAAAAGATTTCCATAACTTTTAAGAGTTATTCACACTCACTTTATCTTACAAACACCTGATTATAGCTGAGTTATTAAAAGAAAAGACTAGAAAGCAGCAGCAAGTTAAAATAAATAAGAAATACATGGTAGATGACACACAACGACGACATAACATTAACCCAATAAAATACAAAGTCTTGATGTTTCATAATGCCTACACGTTTTCATTTATATTTTCATAATAAATCTGTACATACATTCATTTGATTTGATAATGCCTACACGATTTGATTCACTTGTATTTATGGTGATCATAATTTATATTCTCTTACTCTTCCGTGCAGTTGCTTATGATTTCATTGATACCTTTTCATCTTTTTTCAACTCCCTAATGATTTTACAACATGCTTTCTTTAGTTATTTTCCCAGTAGTAATGCTTGCTATAGTAGTGCTAAGTAACTCTGAACACATGATCTTGTGCTTGTCTGAATAGGAGTTTTATAAACTTTTAAGTTTTATTACTCTCTGCACAAGTGGTCTGACTAATGCAAGCTAGGTGATAACAATTTACAGGATAATTCGAATGGTACAAGTATATATTGCAGAGAGGCAATGGAAATCATCCTTGAAACAATGGCATGTGATTTTAGGTATATCTACTTGTCATAGTTTTGCTTGCTATAATGCTATATAATTGGTAACTTGTGAGGAAAAAATGCAGGTATACTGGACAGGAG
Source organism: Saposhnikovia divaricata (assembly GCA_036435485.1). Lineage (NCBI taxonomy): Eukaryota > Viridiplantae > Streptophyta > Magnoliopsida > Apiales > Apiaceae > Saposhnikovia > Saposhnikovia divaricata. Next base: position 217,010,622 of record CM071599.1, read on the forward strand.
ATCCTGGATCAATACAGAAAGATGGAACTTATTATGTTCTACAACAATGTCATTGGCACTCACCTTCCGAGCACACCATTAACGGCCAAGATATAGGTTGTTTTAACTATGGTAGTTAGAGCGGTATAGTATGTTTTTACATGGAGTAGTATGTCAATCATGTTTTTGCTTTGGAAGAGGCATTTTGACTTGAAATGTAGCTAGTTTGTTAGTTTTGCGGATAGTCATTGATGTATATACTGAATTTTTTTTGATAATGATAATGAAGTTTTTGTTATTTTCTTAAGTGTTTGAGTTTTGGATTGATAAGTTGTATCAATACAACATTCATTTTAGTATTATTTTGGTGTATATATATATATATATATATATATATACAGTAATAAATAAAGTAAACAAACACATCAGTTTTTAATTTCAACTGATGTTAAAGGATCTAGACATCGGCTAAGAACTGATGTGAAGGAAAATTTTAACTGATGTCTTTGTGGGTGTAGAGAAAGGTACCCCTCTTTTACATCGGTTTTTAATCGATGTCTAAGATCATCTTTTACATCGGTTTCAAGCAAGAAACGATGTCTATTGTACACCTTAAACCTCAGTTGCATAAGCAAACCGATGTTAAAAACTAACATAGACATCAGTTACTAATCGATGTAAAAGGCAAGGACCAGCCGATGTCTTAAGTTGTCTTTGACATCGGTTCAAAACCGATGTGAAAAGTGTTGGACCTTTCTCTACACCCACAAAGACATCGGTTGGAAAATGGCCAGCCGATGTATATTGACCTGTTTCTAGTAGTGATCTGTTGCAAAAACTACCACAACTCTTGAGGGGAGTGTGAAGGAGGTAGTGAGTGGTGAGGGACAGGGTGCAAGCCCTAAGAATAAGGTAGGTGAGGAAAGTGCACCAAATAGCCAAGCCCAAGTTACATCCTCTCAACAGGGTGTGACTACTAGTTCTACAGAAACTCTGCACAAAAGGGTAAGGGACACTAGCCCTCTCTCAAAAACCTATGAAAGAAGAGTAAAATCTAAAACCATAGGGGAAGCACAGGGTGCACACACAGTACAACAAACTGTACCTTCTCAAATTCAGTTTGATGTGACTTCAATAAATGTGGAGTCACAGCCCCTTGAGCTTAACCTTCAAATTGATACACATTACAATCCACCATCTCCAACTCCATCTCTGGATGTGGATATGATATCTACATCAATTCCTGATTCTCCATCTTTAATATTCTTGGAGAAGCCCCACTCTGCAATTGGTGGTCATCATCTTTTAGATGATTTGTTGGGCCATCAACCTTCCATTCCTGAATTCACAACAACATCTGTGGCCTCATCTTTAAAATCAATCTCCACAGGTTCAGTGTTGGTTTTCACTTCAACGGATATTATCATTCCTTCATCAACGGATATCCTTCATTCGTTGATAAGTGTTTCTCCATCAACGGATGCGCCTATGTCTAGCCATCCGTTGACAGCTATAACTACTCCATCAACATATATCCCTTATCCTTTGATAACTCACTCTACCACTGCTATATCTGACATTCCTGTGTCAAGTGTGAAGGAGTTCTCAGTAGTTGAAACACTTTTAGGATTGAGGGAAGGGAGTGAGAAGCTGCCGTGTGAGCAGGCAAAAGGAGAGGCAAATAATGAGAGGCTGACCATTTCTTCAGGTCAGGGAAAAGGAGAGCAAGAGAGTTCCACCTTAGTAGGTGAAGGTGAGGGTGTGAGAGGTGTGAGCCAGGGGGAGCCCCTGATGCAAGAAAAGAGAGATGAGTGGAGAGAAGGGACTACAGGAGAAATAAGGCAGGAAGATCCAGCCATTGCAAGTGAGTTAATGGAGGTTAATGAAGCTTCTAAAGAGATGGAATTTTGACAAGAATATCAGTCAATCATTGACTCCATCTCTTTGGATCCTGAAACCTTTACTCATCCTGTTTCTGCCTATCAAGTCATGGCACAACAGGGCAATGTGGAGGCAGAGGAGGCAATGCACCTAGTGCACACCTCACAATCTCTACAAAGAGCAAAGGAAGCTTTGACAACTCTGCCTTCAGATGCTGACAGTGATGACAGTGAAAGCACAGCAAATGATGAAGAAGTCAATGTGGCAGATACTCCAGACTGGCTATTTTCTACTGCCACTGTGGCTGGTGACTTCAATGTGGAGATTTTGAAGCAATATCAATCTGCTAGGGCTGAGCACCAAAATGCAGATCCACAGAGAAAGGCTGTCCTTCAGCAATTAATGGACTCCCTGAAAGTTCACAAAATGCACATGGTCATTCAAAGAACACAACAGGAGGAGGTCCAAACTGCAATTAGAGAAATGAAAGTGGAACTAGATGCCAGGATTGAGGCACTAGCCCCTACTACCACTCAGAAGGTGCTGACTAACAAACTATTGAAGGAAGATAGCCTGGCCAAATCTGTTCAGCATCTCTCCTCCAGAGTGGATAGTATGGAATTTCAAATGCAGACACTCATTGCCAATCAAGCCAAACAGACTGAGCTCCTGGAAAGGCTGCTTGCAGCCTCACCTCCAGCCCTTGATGCTAACAAAAAGGGGGAGAAAAAGGTAGAAGAGGTTACAGCTACTTCTAGTCAAATTCCAGCTTCCAGTAGCAAGATAGCACAAATTGAGGGGGAGCAACAGCCAATGATAGTGGTCAATCCAAAAGAGTTTACTATAGAGGCTTCCCCTGTGAAGAAACAAAAGGCTGTGCTTCCAGTTCCTAACTTGTCAAAAATCTCAGAAGATGAGAGGCAAGCCAGAATTAAAGAATTAGAGAAGATCAACAAGGAGGCAAATGAAAGAATGATGAGAACAGAAAGGATGATCAATGAATCAATGGTATCAACTCTGTTCTCTACTCAGTCCTCAGCTCCAATAATATCAACTACAATTCTGAAGGTGCTCACTCCAGAGATTGTGGCTCCTACATTCTATGATGGTGAACCATCTTATGTCAAAGAATTTGAACCATACATAAAACCAGAGCCTACTCTCCACCAAAGGCAAATGGGAAGAACAAGTTACAATTGGAGTTTCCATTTCCCAAGGATGATGATGAGAAGCTAATGGGAAAGACAATCAAAGAATTCAAGGAAAAGACAAATAAGAGTGTAAGAGATTGGATGGCTGTAATAATAAGGAATGGAAAAGTGTTAAATATATCCAACAGCCATCCTAGATTTGTTGAAGCAAAAAGAGAGGAGACCTCCAAACTTCTAAGGGAAGCTCATCCAAGTGAAGAAGATCAATATGAAAACTCAGATGAGAAGCAAGCCAGGCTGGCTCAGGAGTTAATGGATGAGGTAGAGGATGAAATGAGGGAACCTGAGGAAGTCCCCAAATCCAAAAGGAAAGTGAAATCACTCCCCAAATCCAAAAAGGAGAGTGAAATCAAAGGCAAGGAGGCCTGTCTCTCCAGAAATTGAAAGCAAGGAGACAGTTGGCTTATCACAACCTATTTCTGTAAAAGTATTCAACCCAGCTGTGAATTTCCATGGTGATCCTATAGTACCTAAAGAGGAACCAATGAATCTTGACTCCATTGAGGTTCCTTCATTCTTGCTGAAGCCTCAACAGAAGCCTATACAGAAGAAAAGGATATCAAGGAAGCAACCTTCAAAGGAACCAATTCAAGTTGCTAGGGTACCTGCTATTGTCAAGCAGCCAATCTTGGAAAACAAGGATGATTTTATCTATCAGGCAGATATTGAAGAATACTCTGGCATGAATCTGTATCTGGATGAATTGTCAGAAGTTAGAGGAATTGACAAATATAAACATTTGCCTGAGAGATTGGTCTTTGTATACAAGGGAGGAAAGGAAAGGACATGGCCACTACAGAGGGTTCTTGGAGAAAATTATCTGACCTTAACCAAAGTGTTCTCTGTAATCAAGAGATACACAGGGTTCTCCAAGATAGCAAAAGGGGAGATACTGGACAGAATAGAACAGATAAGGAGAGAATTGAACTCACCATCAAGTCTACCAAGGAAGATGAAGATCCCATACAATGGACAGAAAATCCACCTTCAACTCTTCTGGACGATGGAGTTCAGGGATGAAGATGGTAACAGGAGATTCTTCAGGTTAGAAGACCAACTATTAAAGGATAGTTCTCAATACCTGAGATGGTTACAACAAAAGCTAAATCCAAAGGTTGATGAAGAAGATGCCTTCTATAGGCAACTCCAAATGCAGATTGAGTCAAACTCTGCCAAAGAAGGAAAATCAAGGGTGTTGCCAACAAGAGAAAAGAAACAGTCTTAATCTGCTCAGTCTAGAGGAGCACTTCTCTGTAAATTTCTCAAACTTTCAGTTTTTAATTTTTGTAGCTTAATACAATTTTTGCATTGATCTATATATATATATATCTTTAGGAATGTTTTGTTATCATCAAGGTCCTGAATTTATGCTTTATTGCCATCAAGTATAAATTGGAGGAGATTGTTAGGAATATATTGTACTTGATGATAACTTCACAATCAATCAAATTGTATAAGGTTTTGTAGCTGTCAACGGATGAGGATTTATAACTCTATCCGTTGACAGGTAGCTCATCAACGGATGAGGCTTTGTAGCATACTGCAGTATCTCTATGATATCAGTTGATAGTGTTTTTATCCACAGTCATGTTGACCATCAATGGATAGGCAGAATAGGGTAGCCAATTGTAAATAAGCTATGCTATGTAATTCTGTCTAAGTGAAAGTGTATCAACGGATGAAGACAAAACTCTATCAACGGATACAACTCAAATCCACTCTATCAACGGATACAGCTCAATATATCATCAACGGATGTCAGTGTACAATATCAACGGATAATCATTGACACTTACTTCTATGCTAAGCTGGGGATTAGCAGTTGATAAGGACAGGTTTGACTGACAGATCACATGGGTTGATAGTAGATACAAAAAGCAGTATGGCAGCCATACTTTGGAAACATAGAAGAAAGAAGCATTCCGTTTACACTATGAATACAAGAAAGGTGCAGGAGACATGTCTGTTCACAAGGACAACCTTTCGGCTACATGTGTATTTGGAGTGTAGTAGCAAGTCAACTAGAATTAGATTAATATTATCTTATTCCAGTAGTACTTGTAAACTCGGGATTTATAACCAAGTGTAGCAACTCTTTTAGAAGCTAAGAAAACAGATACACTTGCTTAGGGTTTTTGTTGAATATCCTTAGAAAGCAAAGAGTTGTAAAACAGAAGTTGTGTACTTTTGTATCACAGAGTTTTCTTCGAATAAAAGCTTCAGGTGGTGCATTTAACCACCTGATTTTTATGTGTTTGTGCATTAATCTTTCTACAGCAATTATCTAAGTATAGATTTCTGGAGTTCTTATCAGAAATTTATAAATATCAAGAATTGTATTCAACCCCCCCTTCTACAATTATACAAGTGTGTAATCTGGGAATAACATATGGTTTTATAGTAGAATTAAATTTGATTTTGTGTATTTCGAAAATGTATTTTGTGTTCTACAGTAGAAGCATATGCGTACTGGATCTAATTCTAGTTAAGTGTGTTTTTGTGTTCTACCATAGAATCATATATGAATTTGATATATATGCTTCTAACATAAAGCCTACGAAATGATCAGCTTCTAACATAAAACACTGGCCTATAGAATTGGGAGCTTATGTCTACTCATGTAGAAACCGCTTATTGCAATTTTATCATAGACGTATAAGTTCTATGATACACATCCACAGTGGATGTATCTCTGATGCGACATCATCTATGTGCTATCAAGTCTGGCAGTGGAACCAGTGGAACCAGATTAATTTGTCATTATTGGTGTATTTTGATCCCTATATTGGCAATTTGCAATGGAATGTTTCCTGCCAGAGTTTTTTGGAGAAGGTGCTACGACTTCTAGAAGTAAAGATGTTGCAGCTTGGTTTTGATTTGTTTCCGAGTGTTGGTAGATCATCGTGTAGGGTTACTAATTTGTTGATTTTTTTCTCGATTCATTGATGCTTTGCTTTTTTGGGTTTTCTACTAAGTTGGAAACCTTTGTCAAGTAGACTGTGTCTTGTTTGTTTGCTTGTGTTTTCTCTCTTTGGAACTTGTACCAGAAGACTTATCTTTCTTTTCTTTAGGAGGAACTCCTCCCAATTATCCGTCCACTAAAATTTTTCATTTTAATATATTATAACGTGGCACCAACTCCATTTACAAAAATTAAAAGCTAAAATTGAATAGGTGATATACTAGTTTTCAACCTTAAAACAATAAACTTTGAATGTGAAATGTTGTGAAAATATTATTGAAATTGACAACAAAGTGATTAATTTGAATTTGCTCCATTGCATTTTTAGTGGCACAAGGTGATGTCTTTTACTTTGATCCATCATTTGATAAGAAGAAATTTAATCAAAATATTATTTCAGAGCTAAAGAACGGCCAAATAAGTTTCTTCAATGCCTAATTGTTGTTTATAACATTACACTTCCAATATAAAATCTTAAGCTAAGTTTACTAAAATAAATAAATTTTCACTACTTACAGGGTTGAACATTAGGCATCAGGTTGAATCAAGACCATGAGAAATGGGATGTCTTCACTTCCATGTAAAAAATCCTTTATGTAAGATTGATATTACGATCAAACCATTCTATGTATTTTTTGGTTGGTGAAAAATGAGACTTTGACATAAAGAAAAATATTGAAATGTATAAAAAAGACTCACATATCCACACTTACAACCAAAAGTCAACTAATAACCAAATAAAATAATTAACTAAAAAAAACTATTAAGCAAGGATTGCTAATACTTCCTAGAAGTAGGATTTGTCATGGACGATGATTTGATTCTTGTAGTAGAGCAAGAAGCCATGACTAGTATATACGTCGACTTGCCACCAAATTTTTTAACATCCCATTTATTAAAATTGACACAGTTTCGGCTCATCCTTACTTTTTGACATATTTAAAAACAGTACAAAGGCAAACCACGACAATATAAAGCAAAATAACTGAAAATTCACTACAAATTATTATGATCAAACTCAAGACATATAAATTATGAAAATTCTATTATAGAATTAACTTATTAATAATATTTACTATTTTGATTCTATAGGGAAATCAGTAATGCAGATTAAAAATATTTTGCAGTTGAATCAAAATTGTAGAATATAATTTGGTAACACAACTATTTATTTAAGAAACATATTGTTTTAATTCTACTATAGAACCAAAATGTCTATCTAAATGCTAGCATAAAGTCAAAAGTTCTTGAATATATAATTAACATTAATACAAATAGATAATTTTGATGAAGATTCGCTCGCAATAATTAAATTACATAGCTGAGATTTATTAGAAGAAATGTCATAATCTCATATGAAATCACCGAGAAAGTTCGTGAAATTTAAATATTTATAGTTATTCTCCATTACCTTCACAAAAGGATTAATCTCATTAGCAAAGACACTATCTGCCTAGCAAGAAAGGGGACCAACTTGTAATATAGATTAAAAGCAAGCACCTCTTCTGCCATCTATTTGACCTTTAAATTCAACCTTAAAATAGCAGCAATGGCTATTTATAAGACAAATTTAATATCGTCCGTCCTATCACAACATCAACAAAACAAAAAAAATCTGGTAGTGTCGCCTGAAACACTTTGATTGCATGTCGCAAGGTCCTAGAATTTCTGGTGCACTTTGACATCTTTGAATTCATCATAAAGTGTTCATTGCATCTGAAAAAAATCAGAAAATTGTCTTTCTAAAAGTTATCTAAAATTAGGGCATGGGTCACAAAACCAAAATTAACAAAAAAGATTCTACAAAAATAAATTTTAGAATCAAGTACTTATATTGTCATCTCATAAATTCCCGAGTATATTAGATATATGTCCATTCCAAAATTAGCTCATGGGTCACAAAACAAAAATTAACAAAAATAAATTTGAGGATCAAGTACTTTTATTTTCATCCCATAAATTCCCGAGTATATTTGATAAATGTCCATTCCAATAGCCAATAGTCCCACCTAGCAATTACTTAAAAAAATATACCATCAATTATCTTTTGTATATTAAAATTATCGGTATAATGTAATATCCATGTTTAGTGTTCTAATTATTATATGCATTAAAATAGATGGTTTTGTACTTTCTTATTAAGATAAAACATCTCCAAATATGCACGGTCAATGGCAAAGAAAGTTTGTGATCAATTTTGGGCTAGATGCATAAAGATTTTCAATAAACTCAAACAGGTTAATATGTACGCAAACACTTACCAATTTCAAAACAAAGAGTGCATTGATGTCTGCTCCTTAGCACAAAGAGAGCAATAACTCCATCATAGGAGACAAGCTTAGTCACCGTCTTTATACTCAAATTTGACCCCTCACAACTGTCACCAATAACCTAATGAACAACAGTATAACTAGTATAAGAAATGATCTGGTTTAGAACCTAACTAGAATATCATAAAGCATTCTAATGTGGAACCTAGTTAGAATATTAATTAATAACAAATATTTTAAAACTAGTATATGAAACAATCAATATGTGCTTAAATTACTTAGATTCTAATTTAAAAAAATACTATACATGTTATAATTCTATTGTGGAATCAAAAATTTTACACTGAAAATAACTAAATCGCTTAGTTCTTTTACATTTTTACTAATTTGATTCTATAGTAGAATCAAAAATTCCATTTTGTAGCATGGTACTTAAAAAATTATTGCTTTGATTCTACTATAGAATTAACTTTTGAGTACAAACTTGTTGCTTTTGAGTTATTTTAATGATCGTATGCGTTAAAAGTCTCGTACATAATTAATTTTTTTGCACTAGAATTAAAAAAATTAGATAAATACTAATTTGATTAAGTGCTACAATCAAACAGGATCAAAAGACCTACCTAATATTTTGAGAACAAGATTTGCTGTTTATGAATCTTTTATCTGATTTAGTAGTAGAATTTATTCATTGTAAGCCTATTGTTGAATCAAAATTTCTACACTACTATTAACAATAAATACTAACTTGATTCTGCAATAGAATCAAAAGACCTACCTAATACTTTGAGCACAAGTTTTGAGATTTGCTGCTTACGAGTCATTCATCATTATTTTGTAGTATAAGTTATGCATTACAAGTCTATTATAGAATAAAAATGTCAGCACTAAAATTAACAAAATCAAATCAATAATAATTCGATGCCAAAGTAGAATAAAAAGGCCTAAAATAACAACATAATTGCATATAATCAAACAAGAACAAGTTAAAAATAGGGATATTACAAATATTTAGAGCATAGATCTAAACAATAACAAATCGAAAATAACATGAACCGAATTTCAAAAAGAACTGATTTTATAGATCAAAAAGTACCAATTACAGTTATTGGATTATATGTAAAGTTTAATTATTAACTTTAAGAACTAAGATAAACACAAATCGAGAAATCACCATAAACTGAATTAAAAGAAAAAAAATACATGAAATAGTACATGAATCTCGAGATCTTAACATGAAGATCATAAAGATTGAATCTTTAATTTAGTCTAAACTGAAAAGAGCTACGCTATGATCGATCGATCGATCGATGAGAAGCTGAGACATATACATACAACTATCGTGTCTATCTGTCTCGCAAATTTCCTTTATAAAATAATAAAAGTGAATTAATATAATTGTTTATTTGTGACCGTCGAATGTAAATCTAATCTAATGGTTGAGATTGGTTTAGAGGGTTCTCCCCTGTACTGTATATAAAAAGGTTCTCTTTAGAATAATGTCCTATATTATATAATATAATTATTAATAGTTCTTAATGATAAATTATTCACAAATACTCGTTTTATTTAGTCCGTACAATATAACGTTTATATAGCCAATACAGAATTGATAATAAAGGAAACTATTCCCTAATAATAATGGTAACTTTTTGTATTATCATATCCTTATATATAATACCGTAAGAGGGATTTATCCATAATTTAGGTTTGGTCTTTTGGTTTGGTCACTATACTACCAAAATAATCTCAACCGTCGAATATAATATTTTTAAAAATAGACGATCAAGATTATATCATATTAAAAAGAAAATAATAATCTAAAAATGATATAATTAAAAAAGTTTGTATTAGAACTGAATTATAAAAAGAAAATTAAAATATGAAAAGTATATAATTGAATTTTATTTATTAATATTAAAAAAGTTCATATTTACTATTTTGATTCTATATTGAGATCTAGAAATCAGATTTGGTTGATTTTATGGCTCACACGAAGCTCACAAAATTATCGTTAATTTAGTGATGATTTAAAAATTATTATCGAAATGGAAACACTCAGAATATCTCGAGAAAATATAATTATGAATTTTTACATATATAGTCATCTGTGTAGTAGTGCATGGACTTTGTTGTTTCGGTGGGACGTTATTGGTGTTTGTACTGTTGATGATTTCGGTTAATATTATTGTCAAGGTTTCTTATAATCAATTGTATTTTAAGCCATGTAATTCTCCCATTACTTTCCTCTTGTTCTAAATATGTTAGTAAGAAGAACATAAAAGAAAAAGGCTCCCTTTCTTTTTGAATTTTCTCAATCTGAGTAGACAATGCTCACTTCTCAGTAGATAAGGCTGAAGAACAAAGTATATATCTTTCTCCTAAAAAATGTCTATTAACTTGTGTTCCTGTTTAAAATTAATGGATAATGCTCACTTTTTTGTTTTTTTTTCCTAAGTGTTTTCCTCGAATAATTTGCTTGAATGTGACCCCATATGTACTTATGTTGGTTTGCAGAATATATTAGCTCTTCCGTCAATGATGGTCCCGGATGGTTGATGTTGCGATGTCCCGATCCATTATGTATTGCTGCTGTTGGTCAAGACATGATAAATGAACTGGTCACTGCTGATGAGAAAGAGAAGTATAATCGTTATTTTCTTAGATCATTTATCGAGGACAACAGTAAGGTATATTAATTCTAAGCTTATAAATTAGCAAATTTGTCATTTTCACCATGGTGAATGATCTGCTAAAGCCTCCTTAGCTAATCTGAAATTTGTTAAGAGCTTTGCTCAAGTATTTTGACTTGTGCTAGGATGAGTACTATGAAAACTATGGAAGTTTTCCGTTTGTTAAGACATTTTAGAGGCCTGAATATTAGTGTTTGTATGTTCCTTGAAAATCATCGTTTCTCCTCGAACTTTTACTATAGTACTAATCTTGGTGCTTGTAATGTGTAAGCAATCCATAATATGTACCTAAGAATAGACATTTGGCATAATGTATGGGTTACATTGTACTATTTAGTTATTGTCAGAGTTTTTTTTATGTCAAATTTGTATAATCATGATCATCATTCCCAACCATTATTTAAAGGTTTTATTGTCTTGAAAATGTGTCCTACCATCCGCTTGAATTTATTTTTTGTGATGATCAATTTCTTCTTGTTAACTTCTGTTTATCATTTTCATTAAAGATATGTACTGTAATCTTGGTGTTTTTACTACATAGACAAAATGGTGTCCTGCACATGGATGTGATTATGCAGTTGATTTTATTGTTGGTTGTGATAGCTATGATGTTAGTTGCCACTGTTCATATAGCTTTTGCTCGAATGTGAGTTTTATCTATTTTATTTCTCTCAGTAGACTAGTAATTTTATCCAAGAAAATTATATGAAGTAAAAGTTATGCATGATAACGTGTATTTTATACACGTTTTGTCTTTTATTCTTCTGCATTTTTGTTAGTTTCGAATGTTGCTTTATTAATATTGTTATGTTTTTCATCTTTCAGTGCCTCATGCTTAATTGTTGAAAAGATGGATTATTTTGGGGTTGAAAGCGAAGATTATTCAAGAGGGAAGTTAGAAAATGCAAGCTCGTGATGCCGGGAGGTGTTTAATGCATTATATTGAAGAGTTTATCTCGTACGGGCAGCTGTACGGCCGTTCGACAGGCCGTTCAAAGGAGCAGATTTTCTGTACGGGCAGCTGTACGGCCGTTCAACAGGCCGTACAGAGCTGCTGTGTATTAAAAGAACATAGCATCTCTCTTAACCTAATAACTTAACCTACATCTTATTTTTCCTCTCTTCTTAGCCTCTTCAAGAACAAAATTAGGGTTAGTAGGAAGTAGTTAATTATGAGTAACTAACTCTATATATTTGGCTCAAGGAAGAATTTCTTGTACTAAACCCATTCCATTTTAAGTAAGATCTATTTCACTCTATCTTGAATATTTGTGTTGTATTGCCTATGATTTTGCTTGAAGATTTGTAAGTTGCTTCACCTTACTCTTCTTGTATCTTCAATTGCTAATTGTTTGTTTTAATACGTAATCGTTAGTTCATTCATTATAGTAGCACAAGATTTAGTGTACCTAAATCCACAAAATTCAAGTGCAAATACCTAGGTTGAGCTTCTCATCCTTGGGTATGTCCTAACCTCTCTTTGATTTATTCCTTGATTTGGTTAAATTGGTAGTGCTTCACTATTGGTTGCTAGTATCAAGAGAGCTAATTTATGTGCTTCACTAAATTAGTGTTTTTAGAAGAGAAATAAGTGATTGTGTGCTTCACCAATTATCTTGGTTAGGTAGAGTTGGATATATTCTTGCTTGTTGGGTTGAAGTGCTTGATTTGCTATTATCCTTGGGTCAAATGTCTCTTGTCTTGTTAATTTGCTCATTGTGTTGTTGTGTTGGTAAATTTGGATAGTTGCCATTAACTTAGTTGTATTTTTGTAGCAATTTAGTTATTGTATGCAAGGTGTTTGATAAAACACCTCAACCAAACTCAAAAACCTCCCCCATTTTCCATAATTTTAGATTGTAAGAGATAATCTACTCGAAATCAATATTGATAGTCCTTCCCTGTGAACGAACTTACGAAAACACTACCTTCAAATTGGCGCCGCTGCCGGGGAAGGCAACAATATTAATTTTGAGTTTATTCTTTCATATATTTTAGATTTTATCTTTGTATATAATTTCTTTTTTCTTTCTTTGTTTTTTGTTATTGGTGTGTCTTCATGTTTATTGGATATAGACATGAACTAACTCTTTCAGGAGACGATGGATAACTATTTTGGTTGGAACAACGCTCAAGATTTCACCCACGATCAAAAACGATATCAAGATTTTAATTCTTTTCAAAATTTAAATGCATATCAGGTGAATTCTTTCTATTCTACAAACTCATGCTATGCTCCTTACCCTCCTAGCATCGATTATTCATATGCTTTTGAAAATCAATGTTATGATCCACAATATAATTCCCATGGCCATCAAGGGTCTTCTTCATCTACATTGTCATCACTTGAAGAAATGATGAAGCAAATGGCGGCAAATAACCTCCAATTTCAAAACATCACTTTTCAAAGTATATCCAACTTGGAAAAGATAACTTCTCAAATGGAAAAGAACACTTCTCAAAGCATATCCAACTTAGAAAAGCAAATGAGGCAACTAGCCGAATCCGTGAGTCGATTAGAGGAGGTCAATTCTCCTACTAATCATGATTCTTGTTTTGTAATTGATGAAAATGTTGTGCATGATGGATTTGCTTGTTTAGTTGACGATTGCCCTAAGCTTGACAATGATAAATTGGATGTAGTTGAGGATCTACCAAACATAGAAAATACTTTTGTGCTTAATGAATTGGTAGATGAGATAAAAATTGATGAATGTCCAATTGAAATTGAGAAGGAATTTGAGCTTAAGATTGACGAGGTTGAAATTTTTGCTTGGGTATATAAGGATCCAATTTGGGAACAATTTTTGAGTCGTACTTAAAATGATTATTCTGACGATTTTTCTAACTACTTTTCTTTTTCAAAGTCTCTTGAAGATGTGAAGATCATAAAAATATTTTTATATTTTTATGGATCAAAGGTATATTTGCACACCTTGTTTTTATTATTGATTCGTAGGTATGTGCATTTATTTGCTTTTTCACCTCATTAGTCAGAATAGTTGTATAAATAAGTCGAGCCAACGACAATAAACAAAGCGCTTTTTGGGAGGCAACCCAAGGTACGCATGTATTTATATATTTTTATGCGTGTGTTAGATTTGGTTCCTCGCTTGCATTTATGTAGGATGTTATGCTATTGTGAATTTGAAGATTGATCTAAATATTAGTGAGTGGGAATTCCATTTTTTATCTATTTTAATTCTATGAAAATAACCCAAAAAAAAAATATTATGTATTCTTGTGGTGTGACTAATGAATTTTATAATAGAGTTTCAAAAAAAAAACAAAAAAAAATTGTAATAATAATGTCCCGCTCAATAATATTTAGTATCGTTAACTACAATTTTTATAATTTTTAAATTTGTTCCACTCGTACCTTGATGTGTTTGTTTCATGTTTTCAGGAATTAGTATTTTATTCAAGCATTCAAGGATTTGTGGGAATTTTTTGTACAAAGAAAAAGAAAAAAAAATAGTTTTTGTAAAATTTCAGGGCTGCACGGGCTACCGTACGGGGTGCAAGCCGTTCAACAGACCGTGCACAAGCCCGTGCAAATTTTTTTGGCGTCTGTCCAAGTTGTAGTTCAAAATGAGGGGGTCTTTTAACTTTGTACCCACTTGTTGCACAGGCTATGCACCTCTCAGTTTTTTTTTAAAAAAAAAAACAAAGCAGAGCACATTAATTCCTAACACCCTTCTTCCGTTCATCTCCTTCACCACCTCATCTCTCCCTTCGACCACTCGATCCAACCACGCAACTCTTTCTGCAAACCACCCGCCCCCCTCTTCATTCAACAATTCGCGCCTCCGTTCCTCTTCCACAGCCTCCCATCCTCTTCCCGCCACGCCGTTTCATTCAACACCACCCTCCTCATCTCCGATTTCACCCATCAATCTCCATTCCTTTTCTCCGCCCATTCCTGCACTCCTCCAATTCACCCACCTACTAACCGACCCACCTCACTTCACCCTCCGCCGCGTCTCCGATCAACCACCCACCTGCAATCACAACCTCCAGTCCAAACCATTTCACCGCTGCAACACCTTTCGCCTCCGCCCATCACCATTTTCAACAACTCCACCCCACCACTACCCTCTCTTCCTTCTACTCCATCCACAAGCCACTACCTCCACTTCTTTCACCATCACTGCACCTCCCAACAGCCATTCCACCATCCCCATTCCACCATCCCCCTTCCACGACCCCTTTCTCCTCTCCCCCAATTAAACAGCGACCCCCCGCGTTCTGTTTTATTATTTTTTTTTGTTTTGTTTAGTTCTTATTTTATATTGTTTTGTTTTATTTTTATTTTTATTTCATTTTTTTTCTTTTTTTCACTTCTTTAATTTTGATTTTCAAATATTAATTTTCTAATCTAAGCATATTTTATAAATTCAGAAACCAATTTAAATTCATTTTGAATTTGATTTTTGAATTTTTGATTTTATTATTGATTTTATTTTTATTTTTAATTTTCATTTTTGATTTTATTATTAATTGCTTAGTTATTTTATTTTATTTTAGTTTTAAATTGGATTTTTTTTATTTTAGTTTTATATTTGATATTTGATTTTATTATTATTTTAATTTTAAATTTGAATTTTGATTTTATTTTAGTTTTAAAATTTATTTTATTTTATTTTATTTTATTTGTTTTTAATTTTGATTTTAGTTTTTCATTTTTTTAAAAAACTAAGTAATGTATATAACTTCAAGAATCAATTTTATTTCACTTTAGAATTTGATTTTGATTTTATTATTAATTTGTTATTTTATTTTATTTTATTTTAATTTAATTTTCAAATTGATTTTTTATTTTATTTTATTTTATTTTATTTTTAGTTTTTAATTTGATTTTTGATTTTATTATTATTTCAGTTTTAAATTTGATTTGATTTTTTTTACTTTATTATTAATTGGTTAGTTATTTTATTTTATTTTATTTTATTATTTTATTTTATTTTTAGTTTTTAATTTGATTTTTGCTTTTATTATTATTTCAGTTTTAAATTTGATTTGATTTTTTTACTTTATTATTAATTGGTTAGTTATTTTATTTTATTATTTTATTTTATTTTATTTTTTTTTAAAAAAAACAAAAACAAATATTTTTATTATTTATATATCCTTAATAGGTGTTGAAGTGGCTTTGTAGGAGTGGATTTCGCTTGTTGACTATTTTTGTTGGGTTGATTGTGGTACGTGGCGTTAATTCAATTCGTGGCTTCCACTTATGGGGTTGGATTGGTAAATAAGAGGGGTGCTCCCGGTTCTTGTTATTTATTTTTAGGGGAGTTCTCTTTCACTCATATCTCTACTTCATTTTATTTGTCATGCATGAGGACATGCCATGTTTTAAGTGGGGGAAGGATTGTTCATTTTGATGTCCGTCTTGTTGTCCGTTTTGTTTGCATTTGGTAATTAAGTTTAGTCATGAGTGTTTTTACTTGTTTGTGAAATTTATGACATTGTGAGCTTGTAGCCTTGTTTTCTCCTATTTCGTGCCTAGCATTACCAATTTGATGTGAATCTATAAGTTTGATGCACCTTATTGCACACGCACACTTATAATGGCATGAGAAGTTCAGATTGTTGTAATTAAATTGTAAACATGACGATTATCTCTTAGCATGCATGGAATCAAATCGAGAAGATATTATTACAACTTAAACCTTGTGAGGCCTTGAACGATGATTCGTTTGCTTGTGTGTTGCTCCCTCTTTATGTGTGTTTGTTGCTCTAGGGCTTGCATTAAACCTTCATTCATGGATGCACCATAATAAGGAAATTCTATTTAGGATAACCTTTTTGACCTTTTTAGCTTGTGAATCATGAAAATAATCCCTAGTTACCCTCTTTGAAGCTTATATCCATATTTTTCTTCGTCACTCTTCCATTTTATACATGAGTCATAGTCAAATACTTCACTCTCGACCTAGTTGAGTCTTGGAAAGAATTGATTGATGAGCATGAGAATTTGGAGAAGTTGTGAAGAGGAAGAATTCTATTTATTGTAAGTTGGAACTAGTTTGATGTGTATATCTAGATGTGGTTCAAAGTTCTTTGTAGTATTTATTTATGTTATGCATTCCCTTTGCTAAAAAAATAATAATAAAGGGGATGTAAAAAAAAGAAAAAAAGAAAAAAAAGCAATAAATCTTTGTACATTATTTTGTTTCAATTTTCTTGGTAAATGTGGTTGTGTTTTGTAATTGTAAATGAGTGGAGATCTACTTTAGTTTGAGAATTTGGTGTACGAAGAAAGCAAGCGTCATTTGACTCAACTAGCAAGACTTTTACACCTTCCTTGAACTTAAATTTTCACACCTTCACCCAAGCCTCATTACAACCCATTTTATGAATTCCTTGTTTTTGGTGCAATCCGGAATTTAGGTGAACATGCAAGGTCAAGTAGAGCGCATACATTTTGACTTGGAGTTGAGTGAAATCTCTAGCCCATACTTGTGTGATACATAATTGAGAGATGTGAGATTTTTCACCATACAATTTCATCTTCTTAATGCGAGGCCATGTATGCTTTGTGATCATCTTGTCTAGTGTTCACGATTGAAGTGCATTCATTCTATCTTTAATGTCTTGGTTACATATTGCACAAGGTGTGTTATCTTGATTCTTGAATTGGTTGTTAGCTCGTTTTAGTGGATGACAAGGTGAATAGCTCTATATGTTTGATTTTAGTTACAAGTAGACGGATCGGACATGTGAGTGTAGTAGTTAGCTTATTTAGTAGGTATTGTTAGTTTTTTGTTTATTGGTGATTTTTGTGATTTTGTGGGTACATCATCTATAAACCCTCACGAGACCTCACTCGTCCACTAGGGCTACCTAGGGGTTCCAAGGGCTTGTTGCATATGCCAAATGCAACCGTGATCACCTACGGAAGTGGTACTAGTTAGAAGTATATGGTTATGTTAATTTTAGTTTGCTCGGGACTAGCAAAGTTTAATTGGGGGGAAGATTTGATAACGTGTATTTTATACACGTTTTATCTTTTATTCTTTTGCATTTTTGTTAGTTTCGAATGTTGCTTTATTAATATTTTTTATGTTTTTCATCTTTCAGTGCCTCATGCTTAATTGTTGAAAAGATGGATTATTTTGGGCTTGAAAGCGAAGATTATTCAAGAGGGAAGTTAGAAGATGCAAGCTCATGATGCCGGGAGGTGTTTAATGCATTATATTGAAGAGTTTCTCGTACGGGCAGCTGTACGGCCCTTCGACAGGCCGTTCAAAGGAGCAGATTTTCTGTACGGGCAGCTGTACGGCCGTTCAACAGGCCGTACAGAACTGTTGTGTATTAAAAGAACATAGCATCTCTCTTAACCTAATAACTTAACCTACATCTTATTTTTCCTCTCTTCTTAGCCTTTTCAAGAACATAATTAGGGTTAGTAGGAAGTAGTTAATTATGAGTAACTAACTCTATATATTTGGCTCAAGGAAGCATTTCTTGTACTAAACCCATTCCATTTTAAGTAAGATCTATGTCACTTTATCTTGAATATTTGTGTTGTATTGCCTATGATTTTGCTTGAAGATTTGTAAGTTACTTCACCTTACTCTTCTTGTATCTTCAATTGCTAATTGTTTGTTCTAATACGTAATCGTTAGTTCATTCATTATAGTAGCACAAGATTTAGTGTACCTAAATCCACAAAATTCAAGTGCAAATACCTAGGTTGAGCTTCTCATCCTTGGGTTTGTCCTAACCTCTCTTTGATTGATTCCTTGATTTGGTTAAATTGGTAGTGCTTCACTATTGGTTGCTAGTATCAAGAGAGCTAATTTATGTGCTTCATTAAATTATTGTTTTTAGAAGAGAAATAAGTGATTGTGTGCTTCACCAATTATCTTGGTTAGGTAGAGTTGGATATATTCTTGCTTGTTGGGTTGAAGTGCTTGATTTGCTATTATCCTTGGGTCAAATGTCTCTTATCTTGTTAATTTGCTCATTGAGTTGTTTTGTTGGTAAATTTGGATAGTTGCCATTAACTTAGTTGTATTTTGTAGCAATTTAGTTATTGTATGTAAGGTGTTTGATAAAACACCTCAACCAAACTCAAAAACCTCCCCCATTTTCCATAATTGTAGATTGTAAGAGATAATCTACTCGAAATCAATATTGATAGTCCTTCCCTGTGAACGAACTTACGAAAACACTACCTTCAATGCACAATATATATAAAACCATAAATGGATGTAAAAGAACAGATCCATCCATGATTTTATTAGAAATTAACATATGCGGCTTAATCCTTTTATTCGTATCACTTATAATCCAAATATATGATACTTTTCAGGAAAAATTGTAGAATTTAATTGAAATTCCTACAAGATCCGTCCGTCCTTTTTTCTCCGATAAATGGTCAAACTGGGTTCAAATTCTACTGAGAGGTCCACTAGAGATCATAAATTGTTGAAGAAACAACAATATCTTTCTTTTTTCCTTTCAAGGCGGTCAGAATAGTAAGAAGATAAATGGAAAGAATGAAGTAATGAAGGAGGAAGTCATAGCTTGAAAGATAGAAAAACCTAACGTCATCTCTCCCGCATACAAATTCACGTCTTTCCCTCTAGGTTGCCCGTGTTTTACGAGAGGGGTAACTTTTTAATTGTCGCTAGTTGATCCCGAAAGTACTAATTATCATTGATAAGTGGATTTCATATCCACTTGGAACGCTTCATATCGGCTTAAATTGATTGACTTGGCCTCAAGTATGTCGTGTTTTGATGTGTTTTCGTCTAGTTGTGCAGGATTATATATTTTGGTTAGGGATGGCATTTTCTTTGATCTTGGAGTGGATTGTAGCTTTGGAGTTGAGGACGTAAACTTTTCCTATGGTACTCTGGTAGTTTTGAGCCTAGTAGTTGAAGAATGGCGACTCGTGCAAAAGAAATGGAAGAAAGAGGAGTTAAAATGAAGAAATCAACAAGAAATCAGCATCCGACAGTTGGAAGGCGTGCAGTTGCGCGGTTGGGCGCGCAGGAGCGCGGTAGCTCACCGGGAAAAATCTTGTTTTTGATTCTAACTCGAATTTTTATGGAATTTCTTGCTGGACAAGACTTCTGAGGTGTGACGCCCCGGGATCCGGGGTCAAGGATCCGGGCCGTCAAGGTCCAATTTCCGATCAATATCAATATCTCTGTAGCCCTTTTTTTTTACGAAATAAATAAATAAGTAAGCAGTTGACCCCACACTAATACACACACACACCAGTCATATGCTCATAGAACAACAACCACAATATTTAAAAGTTTTAAAGTTAACAGTTATTACAAGCCCAGAATTTACTAAGTACATTGTTGAACAAAGCTTCTACAGGAAGCACTTCAACAACTAAGTTTATTACAACCTACACACTTAATTTACATAAGTATACTAAGCCCCTTCGCTTGTCACTACCTCGGGGATGGTCGCCAGCACTCGCTCAAAAGGTCGCCTTTCCCTTACCCTCTTGCGGGGTATGGTACGTAGTATCGGCATGGGACCTAGCTGCTATATACATAAGTAGCAAGAGTGAGCTATAATAGCTCAGCAAGATCATACTGTAACTAAAATTTAAAATGTGAACAAGTATACATATATGTATATGCATATGTAATAGCAGGAAACAATTAAAATCCTTAAGGAAGAGTAAAGCTCTTATTTAATAATACATCATCCACTCACTATTATAAGAAAGAAATCTAAATTAATATAATATCAGTTTTTCTTCATCTGCAACCATAATACCATCATCTCATATCATTATTCTGTTTTCAGTATAGAAATCTGAAATAATATAATATCAGTTTTTCTTCATCTGTAACTATCATTCCATCATCTCATATCATTATTCTGTTTTCAGTATAGAAATCTGAAAACCATTGTCTACACTTTCTTTTCAAAAACATTGGGGATAATTGCTGTCGCCTGATACGTTAGGACGATGATCAGTCGCCTAATCGTACCTGCTCTCTTTTTACTACCGGTAGAAGGAATGAAAATCATCCCTGGAGGAAGGCCACCTGCTAACATCCTCCCTTGGCATCTTCGTACCGTAATAAAAATAATAAATGCTGGACTGTGTCGCACACAGCCCTGACACAGCCACTTACGCAAGTCTGTTGCAATCCCCCTCTTTATCACATCATTATTCTCTTTTTAAAATATCATTCCACATTTCCATTTTCTCACTTTCATTTCCACATATCATTCTCTCATATCATTTCCATTCTCGCACATTACTTCTATAAAATATATATATATCATAATGCTTTGACTATGATTCAGACCTCTCTTTCAAATTCAGAAATCAAATATACTTTTATATTCGTAAAATATTCCATCTATTTTAAGAGTAATGCATGATAATCAAATAATGCTTATTAAACCACTGATACTCAATAAGAACATTTTTAATATAATATTATAACCATATAACCCTCGATCACAACTGATACCATTCTCTCTTATTCTCTTAATCATAAGGCATGTTCAATTCGTGCATAATCATCTCTATACATATCCATCTCATACTCTTATTCATATACATATACATCTCATACTCATATCCATATTCATATACATCTTCGTATACCTTTCTTTTCGATATCAATACTCAAGGAAGACAATTTCTTCACAATATAGTAATAATAGCATCACATATATATTCCATGAAATCAAGTTTCTTTGAAGATAAATAGTTTTCCAAGTAGGGATAGAAAAGATCTTGCCTCGGTTTCGATATCCTGACGGTATGGCTCGTCCCTCTTCCGGAGTTTCTATAAACACAAAAGGACCATCGTTAGAACCACATCTCTTACTCACTACACTCTTGTATAACATTACCTTTTGAAACTTTAATATATGTTTAACGTATTCCTCTTACCCCAAAGGTTCAAGAACTTAACCATTTATAACCTAATTCGAAGTTTCAGGGGTTTTCACCATTTCCCTTAACGACCACACTCGACTGCAGAATTTCTTATAATTTTTAAATTTCGAATTTTAATGTAAGGTCAACTGGAAATAGTTCTTTGACCACACTACTACCATATCCCAAAATTTCGTGACTTTTAACAATGTTAAAGTATGGTAATTATAACCTAAATTTTGATACATTTACGGTTTCTCGGTTTCTGAACCGCTTTCACTAAAACTGACTTTTCTCCTAAACCGTTCATCAGATTTTAACGCACCTTATATCAAAACGATCTATGAACTAAGCTCTATCATTTCATAGTTAATTAGGAACCTGGACAGTAGGGTACCGTACGGATGCAGGGGGTCCACAACAGGGCAACTTACATTCTAACGAAAATCGGACATTATAACGGCTATAATTTCGTAATTTCCATAAATCCAACTCCTCCAAATCAATTATCAAACACCATAATCATCACCTACACCATGTGGTCTTCATTACCAGCCATGGTTACAAGTCCACAACACACAATTTCCACATCAAAACAAACCACTTATAACACATACTCATTATAAACTAAACATTAACTTCACTTAACTACTAACCAACTTAGTTTACACCATAAATACAAAGAGGGCAAGAGTAGTTATACCTTCTTGAAGCTCTAACAACACTCAACAAGCCTTGGATAATCCTTAACAACCTTACAATAGCTTGGACCAACTAAAGGAGCCATGAAAAACCAAGTTAGTTTCTTAAAGTTACTATTCATGCACTATTCATCATCACCTTCATGATTTATTTCTCAAACATGGAATGGAGTTAGAAGCTAGAATTCATAGCATACCTTAGTCTATATGTAAGCAACCTTCATGAATTTTTCCATGAATTTAGATGGCTTGGAACTAGGGTTTCAAGTTTCCAATTTCCCTTTTTTTTGTATTGGCCGAATGCAATGAAGGAAATGGGGGAGGAGATTCTTTTGTGTTTTGTTAATCCTATCTCATCTTGTCTTAATTTCTTGAGAATTCTAGAGTTTTGTGGAAAATCCTATGGTTTAAAGACTAATTTGCCCTTAATTTTGAGTTAGTGGAACATGAGATCATTAGTGATGTCATTAAGATGAGTTCATATTCTTATTTACTTATTTTCTAAGTATTATGCTACTAACCTTGGACAATCATAATGTGGTATGCATCCTTGCTAAATTACTAATCTTGATTGCTTGGTTTCCATATTCGTCTAATCGTGGTTCGTTTCGAGTATACCTCATTATCTCAGTGGTTTTCGAAATCATTTACAAATCCAATTTCCTTTGGTATTCTCTTAACTTAATAATCCTTTGGTTTAACTTAAATTCACTAATTCCTCAATATATAATTCCTTTAGTATTTCTATACTCCTTAATATCCAAGATATAGAAGTTCGTTCGAGCTCAAAATCCTCAAAATCAAAATTCAGGAATTTCTAAAATCCATCGTCATTTCGAGTCACTTATTTTTAAGGTACAACACTAATATGGTTTCTGTTTACTCATTTTCCATCCCTAATATAGAGTACCTACACACCATTTCCATGGATTCCTCAAGATCACTATTCATTTGGGCACTGTAGCCTTTCTAAAGTTAGGGTTATTACAGTCTTCCCCCCTTAAAAGGATTCCGTCCCGGAATCATGTTGAAAATGTTTATAAGTATCTTTTTCATCCACACCTTCTAACTTCCACACTATTTCCTTTATCCTTTTCCTGTTGTAATATCTCTATCTTGTTTGCACAGAAATACACTAACATAACTTCCTTGTCATTCATCAACATGCCATTTAGTTTATCAATAGCAGTCCTTTTATTATCTTTTCCTCACAAATCTCCTCCTGTTTCAAGTCATTCCATGTCATCTCGTCTCTCCATCCTCTTTTGACGAAGATATCCGCCACTACATTGACCTTTTCTGAATGGTAGTGTATCTCACTTATGGTTTGACCATCTTCTGATCTCTATCATGACATAAATATTAATTCCTCAATATTCCTCTAGCTCCTCTCTGTAAAATTTTCCAGAAAATAAGCTCTAATAATATTCTTTAAAACAATTGTAAGAAAATACTACCTATAATATATATTTCCTGTTCGTCTCAACGAGCTTGTGTTTTCCCAAAACACTCCTACTTTTCTTTTCATAACGTTTCCTAGGCCTTAGCAGATACTGATTTTCCATATCTATATTATTAACTTATTTATTCCATTAATTGATTAAGTCGATCCTTAGCCAAAGACTTTACACACAAATTTAAATCGGAAAGCAAGTACCTGTATCCGCATCTGGTTTCGTCAACGCTTCCCCTAAAGTCATGTTGTACACTCTAGCAGTAGGCCTATTTGAAGCAGCCCCACTCTGTCCTGACGCGTATGACCCACCTGAACGGCAATCTCTAGCAATGTGTCCTAGTTTCCCACACTGGTAACACTTAACATCTCTTTTAGGGTTTGCATCAGTTGATGGGCACTGGTTAAGGTAGTGTCCTTTTTGTCCACACTTAAAACAAGTTACTCCCAGCACTCTACAGACTCCTATATGCTTCTTACCACACGTCTCACAATCTGGTAATGGTGGTCGTGATTGATTGGACTGAAATGTTCCTGAAGATTTTCCACCCTGACTCACCGTCTCACTAGTAGTCTTGTTACCCCCCGGCTTTCCCACAAATTGAGATTTTTGTCCTTTACCTCCTTTGTTAAAGTAGCTTCCCTCACTTGAACCTCCTTTTGGGCCCTCAAATCTTCTTTTCTTATTCTCTCGACCTATTTGAGCCTGCTCACTCTCGGCCTCTATAATTGATGCCTTTTGAACCACTGCAGCATAATCAGTCAACTCAAATGGGGCCACTCTCGTTCGTAACCAGGGTTTCAACCCTTGTTGAAACCTTTTTGCACGTTGTTCTTCAGTACGCACAAACTCGGGAACAAACCTCGACAGTTCTGTAAATTTATTTTCATACTCTGCCACTGTTAGGTTATCCTGTTTTAACTCCAGAAACTTTAATTCCATTTGGTTTTCTAAATACCTAGGAGAATACTTTTCTAGGAACACCCTAGTGAAACGCTCCCAGGTTATCACTCCCGCTTCCTCTAGGTTCTTCCTAGCTTCCCACCAGTAATTTGCCTCTCCCTTTAAGAGATAGGCTGCAAAAACTGTTTTCTGATCTTCCTCTATCCTCAGTATTTCGAAAGCTTTCTCCATTTCTTTTAGCCATGCCCTAGCTACTACTGGGTTAGTGGTTCCCTCGAATTCTGGGGGCTTTAATGACTTAAAGGCACGAAAGGAATTAGCTGCCTGATTGGGGAGAACAGGTGGTGGTTGAGGATTCTGTGGATTTGCTAAATTCTGCCTTAATAAGTCCATGAATTGGGCAAAGGGATCACCTCCCGGATTCCTTTGTTGGCCAGTTGATTCCTCTTCTCCTTCTTCATGATTTTCTTCATTATGAGCATTTTCGTTCAGTCTAGTACCTTCGATATTTCGACTTCTTTCGTCTCTCTCATTTTCCCTTGCATTCGCTCTACTGTCACGTCTAGGCGGCATAGTTCTGTACATAACAATAGTCCTTATTAATTACCCGAATTTGGGTTACTATATACATCATTTCTATATACACAATTATATCATTAATTAGCTCATTTGTACATCACAATATCTTTATCACGCGATTTACATCTAGTTATACCATAACTTTAGTAGGTAAGTGTATCGCCCTTAACACGATAGCCTTTTCATTAAGTCAATCACCTTTTATACATCAATATTTCTGAGTCTCAACATTTATTATAAAAAAAATGCAGCAAAAATTTAGATAGAAATGCACAAACTTCATTAATGTACATAAATATTTTACAATTTGGGTACAACATCTTTTACTGCTAATAATATACATCATCTAATACAAGGTTCGAAACCCAAAACATAGCCGTACATACTAACCCGATATCACCAAAAGTACTACTATCTGTCCTCTAATCAGACTGGGATTAAAACAGTGAACAACTAAACTAATCCCCAAAATGACATCAACAAGATGACTAGTCTGATTAGTGACGAAACTACTATCGCGGCTCACAGCCCTGCCCTGACAACATCCCGGATCTGGACTACCATGGTAGTAACCGTATCGACTATCTGGGCCCTCCATGCCGGGTCTCCCCTATCACCCAACAACCTCCTAATATCTCCTAATGCTCGTAGCTCAATACTGATCATCCCCAGAGACATCCCATCCGGGATAACCCCTCCTCTCCCTCTCTCTAACCTCTGTAGAAGAGTGTCTATAGTCCTGCGGGACTCCTCCAACTGTCCCTGAAGGGCAAAGTACTCGGTCAATAAGGTAGCTGAAAGTGGGTCACCCACCGGTAGGGGTGCCTCCTGAGGGGGTACAGCTAGGGGAGGTGCATCCACAGGTGGAGGTGGTGGAGGTGCAAAGGGTGGGGATGGAGGAACCAACTCTGTCTCAGCATCCTCTGAAGGATCCTCCTCCTCCTCAAAAAACCCAAAATGCCCTGGAGGGGTAAACTGCTCGAAAGGATCATCTATAGGGTCAGGACTAGGTAGAGGGGATGGAACTGGTGACGGCACTGGGACGGGTCGGACAGGAGTGGGAACCATCTGAATATCCCTCCACTCAATCGGCTCCTCAGGTATAACTGACAACCTAGGCCTCTTACGCAGTGGCCTCTCTTCCTCAGGGATCTCCGATCTCACTCTGGAAGGACCTGCCTCGTCAGATCCTGTAGAAGGCCTACCCATATATGGCACTAGGGCCACAGCATCTCTCCGTCTCTGCTCCTCTGCCTCCTCTCTCTCTAATCGCTCTCTAGCCGCCGCCCGGCGTCTCTCCCTGAGGTCCTCAACTGCATACTCGGGGACCTCTACCCCGGCCAGCTGAAGATCTAATAGCTCCTGCTCTGACATCCCTAGCCACTGGGGGTCCTGACTCGGCTCACCCATCTCCGCTCCCTATAATAAAACATAAAATTCTATTAGTAACAATCTATAAAATTATAATATATGCTTAAAGTAAATACTACCTGCGATATACCACCCCTGAACTTGATGGAAGTTCACAATTTATATTATAACTGATACATTTATTATTATTACTTTTGTTCTTGAGCATTATGACTCTTAGCTCTGATACCATCTGTGACGCCCCGGGATCCGGGGTCAAGGATCCGGGCCGTCAAGGTCCAATTTCCGATCAATATCAATATCTCTGTAGCCCTTTTTTTTTTACGAAATAAATAAATAAGTAAGCAGTTGACCCCACACTAATACACACACACACCAGTCATATGCTCATAGAACAACAACCACAATATTTAAAAGTTTTAAAGTTAACAGTTATTACAAGCCCAGAATTTACTAAGTACATTGTTGAACAAAGCTTCTACAGGAAGCACTTCAACAACTAAGTTTATTACAACCTACACACTTAATTTACATAAGTATACTAAGCCCCTTCGCTTGTCACTACCTCGGGGATGGTCGCCAGCACTCGCTCAAAAGGTCGCCTTTCCCTTACCCTCTTGCGGGGTATGGTACGTAGTATCGGCATGGGACCTAGCTGCTATATACATAAGTAGCAAGAGTGAGCTATAATAGCTCAGCAAGATCATACTGTAACTAAAATTTAAAATGTGAACAAGTATACATATATGTATATGCATATGTAATAGCAGGAAACAATTAAAATCCTTAAGGAAGAGTAAAGCTCTTATTTAATAATACATCATCCACTCACTATTATAAGAAAGAAATCTAAATTAATATAATATCTGTTTTTCTTCATCTGCAACCATAATACCATCATCTCATATCATTATTCTGTTTTCAGTATAGAAATCTGAAATAATATAATATCAGTTTTTCTTCATCTGTAACTATCATTCCATCATCTCATATCATTATTCTGTTTTCAGTATAGAAATCTGAAAACCATTGTCTACACTTTCTTTTCAAAAACAATGGGGATATCTGCTGTCGCCTGATACGTTAGGACGATGATCAGTCGCCTAATCGTACCTGCTCTCTTTTTACTACCGGTAGAAGGAATGAAAATCATCCCTGGAGGAAGGCCACCTGCTAACATCCTCCCTTGGCATCTTCGTGCCGTAATAAAAATAATAAATGCTGGACTGTGTCGCACACAGCCCTGACACAGCCACTTACGCAAGTCTGTTGCAATCCCCCTCTTTATCACATCATTATTCTCTTTTTAAAATATCATTCCACATTTCCATTTTCTCACTTTCATTTCCACATATCATTCTCTCATATCATTTCCATTCTCGCACATTACTTCTATAAAATATATATATATCATAATGCTTTGACTATGATTCAGACCTCTCTTTCAAATTCAGAAATCAAATATACTTTTATATTCGTAAAATATTCCATCTATTTTAAGAGTAATGCATGATAATCAAATAATGCTTATTAAACCACTGATACTCAATAAGAACATTTTTAATATAATATTATAACCATATAACCCTCGATAACAACTGATACCATTCTCTCTTATTCTCTTAATCATAAGGCATGTTCAATTCGTGCATAATCATCTCTATACATATCCATCTCATACTCTTATTCATATACATATACATTTCATACTCATATCCATATTCATATACATCTTCGTATACCTTTCTTTTCGATATCAATACTCAAGGAAGACAATTTCTTCACAATATAGTAATAATAGCATCACATATATATTCCATGAAATCAAGTTTCTTTGAAGATAAATAGTTTTCCAAGTAGGGATAGAAAAGATCTTGCCTCGGTTTCGATATCCTGACGGTATGGCTCGTCCCTCTTCCGGAGTTTCTATAAACACAAAAGGACCGTCGTTAGAACCACATCTCTTACTCACTACACTCTTGTATAACATTACCTTTTGAAACTTTAATATATGTTTAACGTATTCCTCTTACCCCAAAGGTTCAAGAACTTAACCATTTATAACCTAATTCGAAGTTTCAGGGGTTTTCACCATTTCCCTTAACGACCACACTCGACTG
Organism: Saposhnikovia divaricata; assembly: GCA_036435485.1. Taxonomy (NCBI): domain Eukaryota; kingdom Viridiplantae; phylum Streptophyta; class Magnoliopsida; order Apiales; family Apiaceae; genus Saposhnikovia; species Saposhnikovia divaricata. The sequence goes on from CM071599.1 coordinate 217,039,625, forward strand.
CAGAATTTCTTATAATTTTTAAATTTCGAATTTTAATGTAAGGTCAACTGGAAATAGTTCTTTGACCACACTACTACCATATCCCAAAATTTCGTGACTTTTAACAATGTTAAAGTATGGTAATTATAACCTCAAGTTTGATACATTTACGGTTTCTCGGTTTCTGAACCGCTTTCACTAAAACTGACTTTTCTCCTAAACCGTTCATCAGATTTTAACGCACCTTATATCAAAACGATCTATGAACTAAGCTCTATCATTTCATAGTTAATTAGGAACCTGGACAGTAGGGTACCGTACGGATGCAGGGGGTCCACAACAGGGCAACTTACATTCTAACGAAAATCGGACATTATAACGGCTATAATTTCGTAATTTCCATAAATCCAACTCCTCCAAATCAATTATCAAACACCATAATCATCACCTACACCATGTGGTCTTCATTACCAGCCATGGTTACAAGTCCACAACACACAATTTCCACATCAAAACAAACCACTTATAACACATACTCATTATAAACTAAACATTAACTTCAATTAACTACTAACCAACTTAGTTTACACCATAAATACAAAGAGGGCAAGAGTAGTTATACCTTCTTGAAGCTCTAACAACACTCAACAAGCCTTGGATAATCCTTAACAACCTTACAATAGCTTGGACCAACTAAAGGAGCCATGAAAAACCAAGTTAGTTTCTTAAAGTTACTATTCATGCACTATTCATCATCACCTTCATGATTTATTTCTCAAACATGGAATGGAGTTAGAAGCTAGAATTCATAGCATACCTTAGTCTATATGTAAGCAACCTTCATGAATTTTTCCTTGAATTTAGATGGCTTGGAACTAGGGTTTCAAGTTTCCAATTTCCCCTTTTTTTTTGTATTGGCCGAATGCAATGAAGGAAATGGGGGAGGAGATTCTTTTGTGTTTTGTTAATCCTATCTCATCTTGTCTTAATTTCTTGAGAATTCTAGAGTTTTGTGGAAAATCCTATGGTTTAAAGACTAATTTGCCCTTAATTTTGAGTTAGTGGAACATGAGATCATTAGTGATGTCATTAAGATGAGTTCATATTCTTATTTACTTATTTTCTAAGTATTATGCTACTAACCTTGGACAATCATAATGTGGTATGCACCCTTGCTAAATTACTAATCTTGGTTGCTTGGTTTCCATATTCGTCTAATCGTGGTTCGTTTCGAGTATACCTCATTATCTCAGTGGTTTTCGAAATCATTTACAAATCCAATTTCCTTTGGTATTCTCTTAACTTAATAATCCCTTGGTTTAACTTAAATTCACTAATTCCTCAATATATAATTCCTTTAGTATTTCTATACTCCTTAATATCCAAGATATAGAAGTTCGTTCGAGCTCAAAATCCTCAAAATCAAAATTCAGGAATTTCTAAAATCCATCGTCATTTCGAGTCACTTATTTTTAAGGTACAACACTAATATGGTTTCTGTTTACTCATTTTCCATCCCTAATATAGAGTAGCTACACACCATTTCCATGGATTCCTCAAGATCACTATTCATTTGGGCACTGTAGCCTTTCTAAAGTTAGGGTTATTACATGAGGCCTATATAAACACACTCTATCATCATAAAATGTACACGAATACTTAGAATAACACAGAGAGAGCCAAAGATAGAGATTCAGACTTGGGGACAGATTCCCGGAAGGACGTGACAGCATTCGGAGATCTAGATCTACTTTTGTATGCTTCTAAATTAGGCGATACTCTGAATTTTGGATTTGTTTTCTTAAACTCATTACTCTAGTTTAGTTGTATTCATTCATACGTTGTTATTTACCATGGTTTCATCAGATCCCATGATGACGAGCCGTTCGATTATGAACTAATCGTTGTCATGGGATTCTAACGGATTTATTTATGTAGTTTAGTAGTTTGATTGCTTTAAAGATTTATGTGTGGTGAATTGTTGATATCCTCATATGGTTATAGTTAATGCTTTTAGATGCGTAGCTAACATCTAAATTGTTTATCTTTATTGAAGCGACAGTGGATCTAAAAATTAGAACTTGCCATGCTAGCATATGATTATGTATGTTTTGACATCATGATTTGTAGCGTAATTTTAACCATCTTATGCTGCCCTATGTGATCTTAATGGATAACTTGTTCTTAAACCGTTATGTTTTCAAATCTTATAGACATATGGGGTCTAAACATAATTGGTGTCTGCCCAACTTCTATCTCTTTTGTGGATTTTTGAGTAGTTTGGTATTCGTATACTGACAGGTAGCCTATACTTGATTCATGTTGTCCGATCAAATATCATAACCATCCCATACTTTGATTAAAGGCGTCAACTCTAAGCGAAGTATTTAATGAAGTTAGGATCTCATGCTATTTTCTCATAAGTAATTCAGTTTTAAGCCGCGTTAGTTAATTAGATCTTAATATTATTAAATTGCTTCTTAGTTAAATTAGATAATTAAAACTCAAATTTGATACTTGTCTTAGCAGTGAATAGAGATCATACATTGTTGCATAGGTGCATATTCTGTTTTATACCAGTCTCTGTGGGAACGAACTCAACTTTATTCTATATGGATCAGAATTGTGTTGTACTGTAAAAAAGATGGATGTAAAACCCGCATTGCACGTATCAAATTTGACTGGTTTTATAAGATTATATTATAGGTTTTTTCAAAAAAAATAAAAAAGATTATATTACAGGTATTAATGGTCGAAAATTTATGTCAATAATTTTCTTATTATATTGTTTCAACAATAATTTCAATACTTTATTTAGATTTTTATACTTTTCTTATTTATTCGATATTCCTGATCAGTGATCTCTAATAATTCAAAATCTTATCATTTTGTAAATCAATATAAAGCGGACATGACGTGTGAACCTAATTTTATATTAGCATGGTGTCTTCATTATTTTCACTATTATTTATTTTCTAAAGATAGCAATTAATATCATGTCTTTTTTTATATAATAATTTTTTCAGGCATGTCAGATTAATGGTGTTTTGATTTGGTCCATCCTGATTCCTGAAAATACTTGGAAGATCAACAACAGAAAGCGTGGGTGACATTCAGGGAACTTGGTTGTAATAAATCTTTCCGTTTCTTTGTCGAAAAATATTTTGATCATAAAAATATTTTTTAAAAAGATATATATATATTTTTAAATATAGGTGAAGCATTTGAATTTATAGGAAAAACATATAATTGTCGAAAATAAAATAGGTATGTGAATTTATAAAGAAGAATAGTTCAAATTTATAATTTATTGTGTTAGAATAGATGATGCCTCTAAAATTATTTCAATATATTTTTCTAATTTTTTTAGAATTTTAAATACTAATAAATAAAAACAATATGCTTTAATATATTGAAATAGAATAGATGCTCAAATTTGTAGAGGAGAAGAGTATGATTTTATAGGGTAGACAAATAATTCAAAATTTTATTCAAAGTAAAATAGTTGTTCGAATTTATGAAAGAGAATATCACGAACATACATCAAATTAAAAGTTTTATTAAAAAAAAATTTATTGGGAGTAGAATAGGTGTTTGTAAAACATTTAATTAAAAGTTATATTGGAAATAAAATAGGTGTTCAAACGTATAGAGGAAAAAGAGTTGGACTTAAAAGAAAAGATATATAATTAAGGTTCTATTTATAAAGGAGAATAGTTATAAGATACATATAATTTAAAGTTTTATTAGAAATAGGTATTTGTGAGATATTTAATTAAAAGTTCAGTTGAATAGTTGTTCGAATTTATAAAGGAGAAAAGTTCAACTTTATTAAAAAGACATAATTAAAAGTTTTATTATAAATAGAATATGTAAAATATATAATGAAAAAGACTTCGAATCAATATATAAGACATAAAATTAAATGTTTTATTAGAAGTAGAATATGAGAATGGTGAGGTGGCATCTTTTACGATCTTTTTGATTTTCTTTTAAAAATTATTTATTTTAAACTCTTTTATTTTATACAAGTTAATTATACTTGCATTAGAAGAATTGTTCGTAAATCTACTATTATTCCCCTATCGTAAAATCTTTATTCGTATTTAAAAAGAAAAAAAAATTGATGTTAATGTAATAGAAGGACATTAAATTTTCTCTTTTGGAACTATGTACATCTAAAATGATAAAATCTAAAATAAAATCTCACCATTTTATTAATTTAAAAATGTCTAATTTAGATTTTCTTTCATTCATATTTCATACATTGTTAATGTCATTGTTCAATTTCATAATTTATTTTTTTGGATTAATGGAATTTTATGACTAGGTTTGTATATGAATAGTTATGCCTCTATTATACTTAAAGTATTATATAAATTTTTTTTGATTGAATCTTTTAGGATAAAAAGTTTTACAAATCGATACATTAATGTATCTATTCGATCTTGCTATAATTATTATCTTTATCAATTTGGTATGTATATAAATATTAATCAATATTTTTTGTGGGTACACACAAGTATCTGTTTTTTGACTATATTTTTCTACTTTTTTTAAAAAAAAAAATTTGATGTTGTGTAGTATTTTTTGAAGTGTGCAAAATTTGTTTCAATTCTGATTAGTTTTTTATTATTATATTCGTGAGTTTGGCTTTTTCTTTTTAATGTATTTGAAGTAATATTGGGAATGTTTCTCATAACCTATGCTTTAGATTTATAATTTTCAATTTTTTTTAATTATACAAGATTTAAGTTTGAGCATTTTTAATATTAATGATTTCAAAGGAGAGCGGCTTGAACGTCTTTAAAATGAAAATGACTCATTATGAAAGATCTTATTAATTATTAGAATTTGATATTGATGTTATAAATTTTATATTATTTTTAAGGTTTGATTTTTATGGATAAAAAAAAAAAACAAGTACTCATAATACATGTTAAAAATGTTAAAGCTAGAGTTTCGATTTTAATGAGACATCGGCTCAGTAGAAATCGTGTAATGAAAATGCGGTTTATCAGAGAGGATCGTATTTATTGTAAAAATTTAATATTGATGATATAATATAAAATTAATAAAAATTATTTTTTTTTTAAAAAAAATTTATAATGCCGCCGCGCTTCGCGGCTTTAACAACTAGTTTAATATAATAATACAGTAAGTATAATTTAGGTGTTTTTAATATCTTTTATAGACCATACAAATCTTATTATTTATAAATAAAAGGTTATTATGACACACACACACACACACACATATATATATATATATATATATATATATATAGGCCTTTCCTCCATAAAGAGCACTCTTATATAAAGAACAATAAAGAACACTATGGAATCATTTATTCCAATAGATCTAATGGGCCCGCCAGAGACATCCAATACAAAAAATTCTTATTTTTTTATCCTCTTTCCATTCAGCAAAAAAAATCACTTTTCATTGATTACGTTAGCAGTGACGTCATCATGAACAGTGATTTTTTTTTTTTGTTGAACGGATAAAGGGTAAAAAAAATAAGAACTTTTTGTATTGGGTGCCATGACGGAACTCTTAGATTCGATTAAATATGAGTGTTATAATGATGTTTTTTATTGTTCTTTATATAAGGTGTTCTTCATGGAGTGCAACTCTCTCTCTCTCTCTCTCTCTCTCTCTCTCTCTCTCTCTATATATATATATATATATATATATATATATATATATATATATAGCTATATTGATTCATAAAATTGGGTGTTGGCCATATTTATCACAATTTGAAAGAAAATGGTCCCAAATATCACAGCTTAAAAACTTGGTCCCAAATATCACTCCAAGACAGTTGCGTGTAGCGTTTTCATTTTCTTTTTGAAAACGCTACATCGTGTAGCGTTTTATATTTTTTTTAGAAAACGATAAAGCGTTTCACGTTTTGGGGGGGATTTTTTTTTTTTTTTTTTGTAAACGCTAGTTAGTTTAACGTTGGAGGGGGAGAACGCTAGCTTAGCTTGTGTTTTGGTGTGGGGAACGCCACATTATGTGGCGTTTTGGGATTTTTTTTATAAATATGTATTTGCAAATAATATTGAAAAATGTATTCGTATACGGTTTATTCGTCGTACCGAATATGTCTAAACCCAAAATGGAACTGTTGAACACCAAAGGTTAACCGTTGAAATCCCGAGGGAATATTTTTAAAATTTAAAATTTTAATTAAAAAATTGACGGCGGGTTAACGCGTTTAAAAATCAGGATAAGTTAGGGTTTAAGGTTTGGGGTTTAGGGTTGTTTAACCCTAAACCCTAAGTTCGTATGCGGTTTATTCGTCGTTCGAAATATTTCTAAAACCCAAAATGGAACTGTTTAACCCCAAAGATTAACCGTTGAAACCCCGAGGGAATACAGATAAAATTTAAAAATTTTAATTAAAGATTTGAAACCGGCGGCCTGATTTTTAAAAGAATACGATTTATTCGTCGTTCCGAATATTTCTAAACACAAAATGGAAACGTTGAATCCCAAAGTTAATTATTGAAACCGTAAGGTTAATTAAAGTTTTATTTTTACAATTTAAAAAAAAAATTAAATGACCATTTATTTATAAATTTTTAATATTATTTGAAAAAAAGAGTAAAAATCTCAATATTTAGTAACCATCGGGTAGTTGCGTCCCGATAGTTAGCAACCATCGGGTAGTTGTGTCCCGATAGTAAACAACCTAAAACACTTTCTAAACTAGCGTTGGCAGCGTTTAAAAAAGAAAAGAAAAGAGGCAAAACGCAGACGCCTTAGCGTCTTTGACAAAAGAAAAATTAAAATAAATAAATAAACGCTAGAGATAAGAAAAATAAAAAAATAAATAACAATACACGATGTAACGTTTTGGAGTGATATACGGGATCAGCTTTTCCAATTGTGATATTTGAAACAATTTACTTTCAAATTGTGATATTGAGGGGTCTTTATTCCATAAAATTTTACAACAAATTTTTAAATTATCAAAAAAATACTTCCTCGAAGAATAGTAGTGTTCTTTCTAATTGTGTTTTTACGCATAGAAACGCATGTATAATTTATTTGTAACTAATTTTCTATCTCATTATGAACATCAATGTAAGGTCATGCTAAAATTAACAAAAAATTTAAAATCATCCATACTTCGTACGATAATATATTATTCGAATACAAAGGATGGTGTATTGCTTGCCGAAGACTAATAATCTAAAGTTCCCAAAATTTATAGCAACTGAGAGTGTCAAGTCACTCCCATTTGCTATATACTGAACTTTAAGTTAGATTCTTACCAAATTTTTCATGCACATTTGCTGTGCTGCGAAGTTAATCAGCGAAATCCTACTCTATCCGCGGAAAATTAATAATTAGAATTAGGAAAATTAGTTCTGTATACCATATTGTACTAGTTTTCCTCTCACTCCTCTGTGACTGATCTCAGGTATCATTCCATGCGGTGAAGGATGCAGCTCCATGACAGTTTGTAATGCTATTCGTCTTTTGAACAAGTGCGGTTGGCACTGCAGTGGGAATCCAGTTGGTACAAGCTGAGCCTTGATCATAAACATGACTTGTTTCTTTCAATGTACCTCCATTTGCTGTGTGTTGGGAAAGATAGTACAAACTTCTCGAACTATAAGGATCTGTTGCAGCATACGGATTATCGTAGGTTCCTTCACTGCTTTCTCCCAATCCCAAATTGGGATGATGCCCTTCTTGAGGAATAATTGCACCCATTGGTATCCCATAGCCACTTGCATTGCCATACATGACAGCATTAGAACCCGAGCTATGTTCCATAGAAGAAGAATCCAAGTTCATGAGATTATGCAACACGGATGGCTGATAATAGTTGTGGTTACTGCTCCCTAACTGAAGTTGGTGAAATCCTTGATAGCTTTGGGAGGAAGAATCGACATCTGGTATTTCTTGTTTACACCAAAGCCTTTGGTGATCACCGTACGGGTAGTGCATAGTTACTGGGGATTTTGTTTGTTGGAATGCGATAGTAGGCCAGTTATTATAGTGTGAACCATAGTTTTGCATTCCATTTGTTAGGTGCGAAGTAAGGCTACTATCTTCAGTCCTTAGTGCTTCCAGGGTCATTTGAGCTTGTTCAGCTTCCTTCAAACGCTTCGCTGCACCACCAATGGGCAATGTGGCACTCTCAAGAATGTTCTTGACATCATATCTGTTTATTTCAAAGTTTGTCACTGCATTGAGACCACGGAATTTGATGGCAGCAATGTCATAGGCTTCTGCTGCTTCTTCCTGAGTGCCTATTATATATATAGTTGTCATAAAAACTGAATGAGATCGCGAAAGAGCACAGACGACGTAACCCCTAATTAATACAACGTATTTATATGTTCAACTTCAAAAATCAAAAGAATAAAAATACAGTTTCCCTTTCTTTCCTTAATCAACTAATTAATACTAAGTTGTGTGAGTGGTCTGATCATTTACAGGCCAGTGATAAGAAATAAGAACGGATGAACATGATTCAATCAGTAAAACATAATTCAGTATTGATTAGAATTATCGTGTAAACTTGACTTAAAATGTGAACTATAAATTTAACTACGGTACTAGCTATATATACTTATAGGCAGTATAAGTTTAGTAGTACGAGTAGCTAAGTCCTGAAAAGAGATGCTTACTGAAGGTTCCTAAGTAAAGATCCTTATTTCCAGCAACCCTTCCGATCCTTGCTTGCCACCTTCCATGTTGGTGGTGCCTGTTAATAAATACATCTTCAGTAATATAGTAGTAACCACTAAATCTTTCGTAAAGTCAGTTACAAAAAGCAGGTCTTAGCTACTGATACAACACATTCTCTTGATTATACCAGATTACTTTCAAAAATTTGAAAATCATCCCAAATTGACTAGCTTCCTCAAATTAAGCATGTCCGAGACTGGCTTGTTTTTGTAAATCAAGTTAAATCTCTTTTAGCCTCGTGTTTTGCGAAAAAACAAGCAACGACATAGGGATCGAATTTTTTTTAGTCACTTTTTTTATTCGATCTTAAATTTATCGATTTCATACCTGGTCACTCCACGGTAAATGGATGCGCCACGAGAAAACCCACTACTTTTCCTGAATTGAGAAAATAAAAAGAAAGTTGTAGTTCATCTATATAGAATTAATTGATTTTCATACAATCACTTTGAAGAAGTAATTAAACCAATGTACCTTCTTAAGGATGCAATAAACTCCTGCCTGGTCATGTGCTTCATATCTTCAACCTCTTTCTCATAATTGGTAATCTAAAATTTTCAAAATAGACAAATATCACACAAGGGCACTAATAACATTATGCTAGCAAGTGCATCTCTTAATCAAAAAATTTCTGATTTGATTGAATCTATACTTAAATTCAACCAGATCGGAACGATTGAATTTAGCCGTTTTTGTTGCATGATCATTGGAACTTTTTTTAAATCAAAGAAACTAAAACATAAATTTACTAGAAATTATACTTACAGGAAAATTGGTAGTGGTGGTGGTACCCCAATACTTGAGTGCAGCTAAATCATAAGCCCTAGCAGCTTTATCTTCCTTATCATAACCTCCTATATATAGTTGTATATATACATACAAATCAGGTGAGGAATAAAACTGTGGAACATATATATACACATAGTAAAAACAGAAAAGGAGCAGTTTAAATGTAAAATCATGACATGAATAAAAAGATAAAGTTGAAAAAGTTTCTCTTACCCAAATAAACTGCAAGTGAATCCATTTCAAGAATTGACAAAATCCACAAAAGGAAACTTAAGTTAGACAATGATTTTTGTGACTTATTATAAAGTAATTAAATATATTAAAATGCTATACGAATTTCGAATATACGTACCTTGTCTCCCTTTACGAGTTTGTCCTTCTCTTCTGCAACTATTATCCCACAAATGTGCCTCATATCTTCCTGTCCATCTATGTCTGCACCAACATAAATTCTGAATATCAGCACAGGGCATGATAGACTATGACTTTTTTTCATAATCTCGATATGTTAAGCGAGAATCGAACCATAACTTATATCGTGGATGACAGATATAATACATACATAATAAAAATATAATCAAACATAATTTTTTTTTGTTAATTAAAGCTTCATTCATCTCTCTACTGCAAGAACAGAATAATTATTAGTCCACATTGCTATCAAAAGTGTAAAAATAATTAAAACAATATAAAATGTAAATGTAACAAACCTAGTTACACCACGGTAGATAGAAGTTCTTTGTCCAAATGTATCAATAGATTTCCTTGGTACAGCCTCTACTACACCATTCTCACAATTACTTGCTTCAATCTGTCTCTTATTATCCGACGACAAACTTTCACCACCACCACCACCACTACTTGCAGCAGCCATCGAACCCGTACTCATCGAAAGTGATAGAGTCTGAGCACTACTGGTTAGAATTCCATTACCACTTGCCATAACCAAATCCCCATTACTTTGACTGACATTGACATTCTCTGTCGGACCCGAGTTGTTCCTCAACCAGTTCTTGATCATCGACAATCCAATGGTCTTATCATTAGCATTGTCCGAAGATCCCGCCGTGGTGGTTAAAGGAGCAGCTACTGCCTCAGCCTGAACTTGAGAAGAACAGTTTTGATACATGTAGTGATGATCATTATGATCTTGGAAAGACTGTCCGAAAAAGTTTTCGAGTTTCGGTCCGGAATGATGACTACGGCATGAACCACCTCCCATTATCATTGATAGCTCTGAACCACTAGTTGTTTTGTAGTTTGTACCTGAGTTCCATTCTTTTTACAAAATAAGAAAAACCACAAAAATTAATCATATACTCCGAGAATAGTCGAGGTGCGCGTAAATTAACCCAGACATCCATAGGACAAAAAAGCAATAAAAAGGATAAAAAAATATTTAGGGTTTTTAGAATATTATCTTTTACAAAACTAACCTTGGAGAGTATTGTTTGTGTTGAATGTTTCAAGTAGACCAAAAGGGGCAGGGAGGTTAAGAGAAGGAAGAGTCGAGCCGCCGGAAGTGAGATCAAAGCATTCACTAGTTCCCGAAATTTGATCGGAGTTGAAATCTTGAGAAGGGTGTTGTTGAAATTGTTCATCTGAAGATAGAGAGAAACCCAAACAGTTGTTCATTGAATTAGCCATATATATTGGACTAAAACAACTATAAATAGCTACTTATTGCTCTTGTAAGTTGGATTTAATTGGTGTAGTTAGTTTGAATGAAGGATCTAATCTAGTAGTTCATGCATGAAGAATAGAGAGAAGGCCAAAGGAGAAAGAAGGAGAGAGAGAAAGCTTGGTCATAAGGAGTAGTAGAAGTTTGAAGGGGTGAAAGCAAAAAAGAAATGAATGGGAAATGTGCACTACTAGTTTCATTTCATCCGAGGCAAATTAGGATTTATATGACTCTCTCTCTCTCTCTCATAAATAGGGTACCCTTTAATTCAAAGACCAGTCTAACTCCAATCCCAATATTTTGATTTGAACTCTCTACCCTACGATGATTTGACACCAATGAGACTCACCCCAAAAATGTTACACACTCTTAAATTTAATAATTATCGCAAGATAAATAATTTGACTTTAGTTAAGCACTTCTCACATATAGTACTATAGTAGATATATTTACTTGAAATAAGTATTGTTCTAAAAATCGATTATTAATTGAAATTAATTATAAATTAATTCATTTTTTATGAATTATTGTACTAATTAATAATTCAAATATTCAACTAATCATTTTGATTAATCCCTAAATACTCGATTAATCCTTAGACTATGCTTCTATCGATTAAATCTGATTCCCCTTTCTTATAACATTGAGAATAAGCAATTATTGTATTATAATATATTATAAAAAAAAGATATTGTACATAATAAAGATGAGACTTGTGTATTTATATTAAAAATTCTACAATATATACACTTTCCGTGATACGAAATATTATAACAATGGTTTGCTCGTTATCAGGTTCCTATTATAAACTTGTAATAAAATTAGTAATAGTTAAATGTTTCGTCTAATACGAGAAATGAAGGCACACTTTCATCTACTTTCGGATAAAAATACTGTAACAAATAATTAAAGAATGATTAATCTTTAGTTGATTGAAGCTCATTGTTTTGATTTGAAAATTGAAATTAATTAAGCAGGCAAAAGTAGTCAAGTGGAGCTTATCTTCATAGTACATGCCAATGTGGAAGATCAATTTTGTTTTACACAAAGTATATATAGATGGGTTAAGAGAGTTAAATATAAATACAGCACATGGCTCTTAAACTAGCCTTTGAACATGTGTACTTTCGTAAAATGAAATCAAAGTCGTAATTCTTTTGTGATCTTATGATCTTATTATTATTTTCTGACTGAGATTTTATTCATCATGGAGTACTTATTTAAATTATATGAGATATATGAAATAATTTTTATGCAAATGTCTAATTAACAATAAAAAATTCAAAATCGGGTTTAATTCTTAGTACACGTAATTTGATCAAATATTGACCAAGTTATGTAAAATTGAATTTTAATTCGAATCGGTACAATTCGCATTGGATTATATCCTATAAACAACTCGGATCGAGTACTCGGACTCGACGATTTTTACAATCTTGTGCATTTACAAAAACTCCAAAGTGCGTACGTACTTCGTTAAAAAATTTGCGTTCTATGAAATTTTTCCTACAAGTGATTACTGCATTGTACGATATGGAAGGTAGTACTGTTTACATTAATTAAACTTCTTTTCCGATGATTACACAATTCTATTTTTTTTATAATTCGATATTGGTCATCAGGACCAGTTTTCGCACATTTCGATAACACAATTTTTTGTCCATAAGAGCAACTCCAAGAGATCCCTTAGAGCATCTCCAAGAGACTCCTAAATTCATTCTTCAAAATAATATAAATAAGTTGCTCTTAGCAAGTTATTACATAGGTTTATGTGTCAAACTCCAACAATCCTCTTTATATTAGCTCTTTATTTATAATTTATTCATAAATTGACCCCACTATAATCACAAGTTGTGTAAGAATTGGTGGACATGTATATTTTATTATTAAAATACAACTTAAGAGCTACTAGAGGCTCTTAGAAATGAGGAGAGAGAAGAGGCTCTTAGTGTTTTTAAGAGCCACTAAGAGTCTCTTGGAGCAACATTTTTATTCTCTCTCCTCATTTTTTGAGTTAAGAGCTTGAATAGAGAGTCTCTTGGAGATGCTCTTATATGACCTCCTAACTCAAATTATAAGGGATTATATTTAAAATTGTGCTACAACAGGCTCTTAACTTTTCCTTAAAAAGTTAAGAGCATCATGTCATCCCTTATCTTTAAGGGCTCCCTTATTTCATTTTTATCAATAAAATATTATTTTCCCTCATCTTTCCAATTGTTTCCCTCTTTTTTTGTTCTTGCTTCCTTCCTTTTATTTATTATTTAATAATTTTAAGGATCAATGATAAGGAAGCTTGTTGGAGTTGTCATACCTTATACTATCCTAAATCACTAAGAACCTAATATTTTATAATATTTATAAGGAAAATACAAGGGGCTGTTGGAGTTGCTCTAAGTAAAGTACTCCAAAGTCGAAACTAATAGAAAGGAATAGAAAGAGGGAGAGGCTGAATCCGGTTATCATGCAATCTGTGTCAACTGTCCCATAACAAAATACTCCCTCCGTCCCAGCCGGTTCTTTACAGACGGCTGGGACACGGAGACCAAGAAATATAATTTAAATAGTTGGTGTAATAGTGTAATAGTGGGTGTAATAGTGATTTTATTGTTAAAATAAGTAGAGTAGTGGGTGTAATAGTGTAAAGTGTTGAAAAAGTAGAGTAAAGTAATGGAGTAGTGGATGTAATAGTGTAAAGTGTTGAAAAAGTAGAGTGAAGTAATAGATGTAATTATGTATTTTATTGTTAAAAATTAATATTTTTGGTATGTAAAGAAATGGGTGGGACGTCCTAAAATAGTAACTGTAAAGAATCCATTGTACAGAGGGAGTAAATAACAAGCAGACTATATATCGAAGCATGTTATAAACGTTTATGTCTTGTTGCAAACTTGAAATATAGACAATTATTTGTTTAATGGGACAAACGGAAAGAGCAATAGGGAATACCTGTGGCAAATGTTACAGATAACAATTCGTAAATATAATGCTACTGCATATCCTATAACTCTAGTTCTCGCGTGGTAAGATCACTAGATCAACTCTCCAATGTATTTACAAAAAAAAAAATGTTAATCCATCTTGCTATATTTGGTACTCGAGATGAGTATGTTGTAACTAGCATACATTTGACAGGGATCGGGATCCATCTTGCTATATTTGATACTCGAAATAAATACGTTGAAACTAATATGCACTTAACAGAGATCGGGATCCATGTATAATGGTAGCATGGATGTATGAAAGTGAAAGGTAAGTATGCATATGTGTAACTGACGGTAGTCTGAGAAAAATCCAGGGAGGGCAGAGAGGCAGCCACACCTATTTGATTCCCACTTGGACACCAAGTCATATCAACATGTCAGAAATATGGCCCCTGCTACATCCCTAACCAACTCTCTTTTATTTCAGACCCCTCTCCGCTAGGGCTGCACATGGGTTCCGAAACCCGACCAAACTGACCCAAACCGACCCTCTTTTTAACCGATCAAACCGAACCATTCAAAACCATGGGTTAAACGGGTTAATTTTTAAAAAACCCAAACTAATTGGGTTGGGTAAGGGTTTAACAAATTTTAACCCTTAACCAACCCAACCCAACCCGTTTACATAAAATGCAGAATTTTTTGCATATTTTCTACATATTTTATATATTTTCTGCATATTTTCTATAAATTTCTGCACTATATAAATTTTCTGCACTATATAAATTTTCTGCAACACTTTCTAGAACATTCTGCAACACTTTTTGGGCTTTGGCAACATTCTGCAACACTTTCGGCAACATTCTGCAACACTTTCTGCAACATTCTGCAACACTTTCTGACTTCTGCAACTTTTTTTGCAACATTTTCTGCGAAGTGCAAAATTTTCTACGATATGCGGGATTTTCTGCAATGTTCTTTCGATTAGCAAATTTAACCCGACCCAACCCGAACCAAACCGAATTAATTGGATTGGGTCGGGGTTGGGTTACAATTATTTTTTTAAGTTAATGGATTAATTTTTTATAAAACCAAACTAATTGGATTGGGTCGAAATTTGACAAAAACCCGACCCAACCCTACCCATGTGCAGCCCTACTCTCCGCTTCAAAACCCATAACTTTCTCACATTCCCTTTATTTTTCTATTACTTATCCTTATTCCCCCTCCCTCCTTTATTTATCCTAATCATCAAACTGCTCCCCCGCTACAAACGGGGGGGCTCTTCAGTCCTCTGCTAACCCCAAAAACCCTCTCTCTCTCTCTCTCTCTCTCTCTCTCTCTCTCCCTCTCTCTCCCCTCTCTCTAATAACTTATGCATCACTGACCTCTTCCATCTTTTTTATTATTAAAGTTGAGGGAGAATCATTTGTTCGTTCACAACAACACACACGCGCGATTTATTGTGGTAAATTAAAAAGGTTGAAATTTTGAAATATGAAACTACTGCATTCTCTTGTGTTAGTTTATTTCATTCTCAAGTCCGAAAGACAATTAAACACGAACAATAGCATGAGTGATTATATTCTCCCTTCGGCCGTTCCTTCTTTTACTACTGTTGCATAATTACTCGAGAGAAAAATGTCGCAAGCTACTCGGGAGGTTCAATATTAACGGATGCATGTTTTAGTAAAATACTCTCTTGAATTATTTAAGAATTTAAGGATTTTCAAGTTTGATTGATTAACGAATCGAGCAGAATTCACTTAAACGAGCCAATTTTTCTTGTCGAATAACCAGGTTCGTTTAATCAGTAATCACATGTATCTTAAAAAATGCAATATTTGTGTGTCACAAGTATTTAATATGAGGGAATTTTATGGCTCCCGGTTTATGAAGAAACTATTTACTCTTTGATAAAACAAATGGTTTTTATATTTACATTATGACTTAGTATATTTATTTTTATTTTACTTCAATGATTCAATAATAATGATCATATTTAAATGAATATTCTGAATTTATCATAATCTTACAAGTCCGCACAAGATTTAATCGTGGGACATCAAAAATCAAGGTAACAAACAAAAATCTAGTCTTAATTTTCACTGACATCCCAGTTTTTCTAATTCAAAAATAAATTTGAACACCATCTTATAGCAAACATGATGGTTTTTTTTTTTTTAAACATGGGAACCCGCAGCCGTTACCGGTATCTTCGGGTGCGTTCTGGGTAAATCCATGGACTCACGCAATAGCCTGCAAACCACGTGATCCAAGGCAAACCGCATAAGTGCGACAGGCTCTGCCCCAAGATGGCATAATCACAAATCCGCCTCCCATGGGAGTCGAACTTGTGACCAAGAGGTGAGATGACCTCTCTTTAACCAACTGAGACAACCCTTGCGGGCAACATGATGGATTTGCTATTAGTACTATAGAATAAACTGATAAAAATAGTGAAACATCGTAAAAATTTACTACCCAGCTCATTCATGTAGGACAGTGGGGTGATGGATATGACAAATTGACGATTACAATATTATCATACAAATAGTAAATATATAACTAAATATGAGGAAACTAATTATGTAAGGGAAACTGGTTTTTTTTTTTAAATCCAAATGAATCATAAGGACTGTACAAATTACAAAGGAGAAGGAGAATGAAACATGTGATCTATCATCAACAGGACCTCAACCTTCGTCACTAGATTATTCCCAAATTGGTGACTTGTTTATGTAATGCTGTCATTTGGTATTACCGTGATTTGCAAAGGACAGAAGTGAGTGTGCACGTGAGAGAGCTGGACTCAACTTAGGCCCTGCGTGGCAGGAGATGCACCATACTGAGCCCATGAGAAATGCAATATGAAAGTCGAGCAAGTATGGTCTCGACTCAGTTGCATGCAACCCCATGCAGGCTGCAGCTGCCACACGAGTGATTGGCAAGCATCACACATCTCTACTTTCCGCGTTAATCTTCTCAGTTAGGGTCTTTGTGCTTTTTTTTTTATTATTTTTTTATTATTTTTTTTTTGTTATTCATCTAATTAATCACCCGACTTCAAAAAAAAAAATCTAATTAATCACCCACCACTACAAGAAACAGAGTCTTTTCCGTCCGTTATAAATCCGACCAATTTTTTACTGGAGCCAAACCCGACCGTTTTGTCCGACAGTTGGATTTAATTTAACCCCGACCAATTAAACTGACCAACAGGTCTTGTGGAGCCCACTTTTGTTGACTGACGGCCCACGTCAGTATAATCCGACCAATAAAACCGACCAATCTTATTAGCGGAGCCCACACGAATACTAAAGAATGAAACCGACCATTACTTCCGACCAATAGGTCTTGTGGAGCCCACTTTTGTTGACTGACCGGCCACGTCAGTCTAATCCGACCAATAAAACTGACCAATCTTATTAGTGGAGCCCACACGAATACTAAAGAATAAAATTGATCGTTTTTTACCATTGCGTCCCCAGTAAACCCGACCGTATTCACAATATAGTGGTCGGTTTAACGTAGTCGGTTTCAAAGCCCTCTGATCAAAAACCGACCATTGTGGTCGGTATCGAAACCGACCACTTAAGCCGACCAAAACGGATATGTTAGGGAATATGTAATTAAGCATGGATATTTATATGTTTGTAATCAAGTACAACCAAAACAATAGACAATCTGAATGCCCTTGATTGGTATTAAAAGACACTGCTATATATATATATATATATATATATATATATATATATATATATAGTATCAAGTTGTTGTTGTTGTTGTTGTCATTGTTATTATTGAGTTGTCATTGTTATTATTGATTTGTAGTATCAAGGATCCGGTGGCTAAAAAAACGATGTTACAAATCATGCGATCAACGTGGCCACGTCGTTTGTTTACCTATAGGGATATTGTGGAGAAGAACCCAAAATGGATTACGGAAGTGATAGCCGAATTCAATGCAAGTCAAATACTATATGTGTGTGTGTGTGTGTGTGTACATGTGTGTGTGTGATTTTATGATGCTTATCTTTTTTTTTTGTAGAATTATTACACACACAAAGAGGATGAACAAACCGCCGAGGGTGCTTATGAGAGTATTTATAAGCATGTTCGAAGCGAACTTAAGCACACCTTAAATGAGGTGAAAAAAAAGGCCAAGGCAGATGCGAAGAGGTTAAACAACATCATTTTTAATGTTAACCCGGGTTATTTTGATGATGATTTTTGTAAGGAGCTTGTGGAGTATTGGAATAGCGGTCCCCATGTTCATCGCTCCGAAGTTGGTGCCAAGAACAGAAAAAAGTTGAAGACTTTGCATAGTGCGGGTGTAAAGTCATTTATGGAGATGGAAGATGTATGTTTTGTCTTTTATTGGTTATGTTTGCTAACATTTTGATGTTTCGTTGTAATTTTGAATACTTGTGATTTGTAGGAATATGTGGACAAGGTTGGAAACCCCCCCTCCCCAAGGTTGGTGGTATAAGAAGACTCATTTGAAGAAAAATGGTAAAAAAGTGATAGATGAGCTTCCATGTGATTCGGATTTCCTGACCGATGAAAGCCGATTGATTGCGGTATAAATTTAAACCATTTCCTTCCTAATATAGTATATGTATATGCTATTTATAATACTTTTAATTTTATTTTGTATATCTAGGCTCGATACGCGGACATAGTCGAGTGAAACCGGGATTGGTTTGCGAGTCAATCCGGCGGGGAGGAAGAAGCTCCTCATCCTATACAATGGTGGCTTGAAGCAACTGCCCCGGTGTGTGCAAGACCCCCGAGAAATCAGCTTATTGGTTATCCACGGATCCCGGCGTCCACTCTCATCCCGGATCTTGCGACAAATTATCGGGCTCAACGTGTTGGTGGTGCAGGTTCTTCAAGTCAAGCTAATCAAGGATCGGTTATTCCAGAAGCACAAGCAAATCTGGGCGCCTACCATACTCCACCAACCTTTGAACAAGTCACAAATATCGCCAATGCCGCTCTAGAAATGCAAAGGAACCCGCAAATGGGGTCACAAGCATTTTCTAATGCTATTGTTGGTGAGGTAACTCGATTGGTTGGAGAAATCCTCCAATCGATTTATAACAAATATGAAAATGCAAATGCGGAGGTAAATAAATATAAGAATTTTTCAAGTCACATTTTAGTTTAGTTATTATTATAAATGTTAGTGTAGTTTTGAATATATATTAAGTCTCGTCTACTCTTGTATGTAGGCGATAAGGTGGGCTGAAGGTGGTGCCGATGATGGGGGGAGGACAATGGAGGAGAGGGACATGATAATGAAGAAGATGATGGAGGATACGATGCTTTTGAAGAGGAGGGTAATGGAAAAGAGGGTAATGGAGAAGAGGAAGAGGGTAATAGAGGAGAGGAAGAGGAATAGGGTAATGGAGGAGAGCAAGAGGGTAATGAAGGGTCTGATAATGACCAAGAGTAGCCGGTTGTTAGGTTTTTAAAAAATTGCATGTAAATTAAGTTTGCTATATTTTGTAAAACTCGTGGTTTAATGTTAATGTATGTATTTGGTTTTGATGGATTATACTCGTGGTTCAATGTAAAATTGATGGTTGTTATGTACTTGTTTTGTTGGTACTGCTTTTGCTTGAATCTTATAGGTAATATTGCATAGGGGAACCAGAACTGCAGCTAAAAAAAATAAATTGCAGACTAAAATCGACCATTTAATCTGACTAAGTAACTAAAACCGACCGTTTTTTACCATTCGTGTGCCCAGCAAACCAACCGAATTATGAATAACCCCGACCGTCTTCATGTTAAACCGACCGAAGTCATAATTATGATGGTCGGTTATATTTGGTCGGATTACAATCCCTCTGATCAAAATCCGACCAATGTGGTCGGCGATTAAACCGACCAGTTAAAATCGACCAATATTTAAGATTCATTTTATGTAGAACCCAACCACTTTCATAATTGTTTTGGTCGGTTGTATTTGGTCGGTTTAATTGCTCTCTGGAATAAATCCGACCATTATGGTCGGATACTAACCCGACCATTAAAACCGACCAAAACAGGTCTAAATACGTGGGCAGTGACGTGGCACTGAAGTGGGGCCGCCACGTCAGTGGGTCCCGCCTACGTGTCACTGACATGTCATTGTTGTGGGTCCGCCACGTCATGTGGGGCCCATGATGAAGGAATTTATGACCGTAGCGGAAGTGTAAATCACATTTACTTGCATAAAAACCTAATTAATCATGTATATAGATTTAAAAATTGTATGAACACAAGAAAAATACCTTGATAGCTTTCCTGGGATTGTTATGAATGTGTCTATGATATCCAGCAATCACCCCTCAAGTGTGGAGTGCTCTAATGGTATCCACCAAGATCAAATATCATATAGTAGATTAAGAACAATTGAGAAAATTAATTAAATGGTTTGGAATGATTTTGATGAACTTCAAAAGCTCTCCATGATATTCTAAACCTCCTGGGATGTTTTGGGTTGTGTGTTTGTGATGTGTTTCCAACTCTTGGATATGTTTGATATTTAAAGAAATAAAGTCTTTACTTTATCTAATTAAATAATCATTTAATAATTAAAACCCTTTTAATTATTAATCCCATTCTGAAAATAATTCTCTCATAAAATTTAATTTCTCAAACTAAATTTTGTAATTAATAATTATTAAGAACTTTTCTTAATTTATTTATAATCTATTAAATCTCATTTAATAAATTATAAATAATTGCTAATTAATTATTTATTCAATAAATAAATAATTCATAGCCATTATTAATTATTCTCATCATCTATAAATATTTAACCTTTTTATGGTGTGACCCTTTAGGTTCAATATTAAGCCGGTAGTAGAAATAAATAATAATAAACTATTTATTATTACTTATACGAATTACTAATTAATTCGTTAAATATAATTACATAAGTAATTAATATTTATTCTACATCGTGAGTGATACTTTTGAATATATCGCGACTATCCGGATAATATGAATTCATTGCTTAGAATATATAAAACCTATTCAGCAAATGGTTACCGTACAATCAATTCCTTCTACCCGACAATATCCCGATTAAATACAAGGCATGGATCGCGTGTCAAGCCTATTTAATTTAATCATATAATTTCTTATACATTATGTCTAGTTCATTTGAATTAGAAACTCTTTCTAACTTCAATTACTCTGGCCAGAGATTCCAGAACTAACATAGTAAGAACATCATAGGATATTCACTTTCTTTTACTGAAAGGGGTAGATTCTTTATCGATCGTTAACTATCTTCATATACAAATTCCTATGCCCAGAATAGAACTAATGATTGTCCCTTGAGGACTTAGAACTAAACCAAAACATAGTTCATTGTATATAAGATTACTTTAACGGTCTCAAGTCTAAGGACACTTGTACCACCATCAACTTATGAACAACTATTAACACGTGAGTAAACTCCATTAGTCGTTCATTTGATCAAGTCACGTTCAGTGAACTTATTCTCCAATAAGCACCTACATACTAGCTATAGTGTCACCACACGAATGTCTATGAGAACAGACATCCTTCCGAGGAAGCAAGCATAGTATGTACCGATCTTTACGGATTGACTAACTCCCAATTAGTTATCCTACGATCGGCAACTATTTAAGTTTAGTGTTATCATCTTCTAGATCTCATTATTATAATCTCATTATAATTCTAGAAGCTTTACTCTAAACTATGGAACTTCTTATTTAAACACTTTAAATAGATAAAGCCCGTAATAAAAACAACAAGTCTTTTATTAATATAAATAAAATCAAATAAGATTACATGAAAGGATTTCCTAACCCATCACACATGATTGGGTTTAGGACAAAATACTATCAAACTCCCACTTGTACTAAAGCCAATCACTCTGGTATCTTATACCCATCTTATCTCTATGTCGATCAAAGTGAGCCTGAGACAATGCCTTAGTAAATGGGTCCGCTATGTTGTTATGTGTGTCAATTCTTACGATGTTGACATCCCCTCTTTCTATGATCTCTCGAATCAGATGAAAGCGCCGCAACACGTGTTTGGAATTCTTATGGGATCTTGGTTCCTTAGCTTGAGCTATCGCAGCGTTGTTATCACAATACAACACTATAGGATCCTCAATGCTAGGAACTACTCCCAAATAAGAAACAAATTTCCTCATCCAGACAGCTTCCTTTGCAGCTTCACATGCAGCTATATATTCCGCTTCCGCTGTGGAGTCAGCCGTTGTAGGCTGTTTGGAACTCTTCCAACTAATCGCTCCCCCATTTAGAGTAAATACATACCCTGACTGGGATCTGCTACCATCGCCTTCTGATTGAAAACTAGAGTCAGTATAACCCTCAATTTTCAATTCAGATCCACTAAAAACAAGAAAAACATCTTTAGTCCTTCTCAAGTACTTCAATATGTTCTTCACTGCTTTCCAGTGTTCTTCACCTGGGTTAGACTGATATCTGCTCGTCACACTAAGTGAATGAGCAACATCAGCTCTAGTACATAACATCGCATACATGATGGATCCTATTGCCGAGGCATAAGGAATCCTACTCATGCGCACCCTTTCCTCATATGTCTTTGGAGACATCTTCTCGGAAAGAGTAATCCCATGACTAATAGGAATGAGACCTCTTTTCGAGTTCTCCATGCTAAACCGTTTTAGCACTTTATCGATGTATGTACCTTGGGATAGGCCAATCGTTCGATTAGATCTATCTCTATAGATCTTCATCCCTAAAATATAGGATGCCTCTCCCAAGTCCTTCATAGTGAAGTTCTTTGATAGCCAGACCTTGACTGATTGTAACATCGGTATATCATTTCCTATTATAAGTATGTCATCCACATACAATATAAGAAATGTTACCGCGTTCCCACTAACCTTCTTGTAAACACATGGTTCATCTAAGTTTTTGATAAAATCAAACTCTTTGATTGTCTCATCAAAACGGATGTTCCATCTTCGAGAAGCTTGCTTCAAACCATATATGGATCGAAGCAGTCTACATATTAGATTTTCGTTTCCACTGGAAACAAAACCCTCTGGCTGTGTCATATACACTTCCTCTTCAAGTTTCCCATTGAGGAAGGCCGTCTTTACGTCCATTTGCCAGATCTCGTAATCATAGCAGGCTGCAATCGCAAGCAAAATCCTAATGGATTTGAGCAAGGCTACAGGCGAAAAGGTTTCATCAAAGTCAATCCCTTGTCTTTGTTTGAATCCTTTTGCCACAAGCCTGGCCTTATAGGTCTCCACCTGACCATCTGCTCCTAACTTTCGTTTGTATATCCATTTGCACCCAATGGGTTTAACTCCTTCAGGTGCCTCAACCAAAGTCCACACTTGGTTTATATACATCGAGTCCATTTCGGATTTCATGGCATCCTGCCATTTCTCTGAGTCATTACAACTCACAGCCTCTTCATAAGTCATAGGGTCCTCATCATCAACAAATGACAAATCATCATCATTTTCAATGGCAAGCCCGTAATATCTTTCGATTGGGCGGAACACTCTCTCTGACCTACGTAAAGGTTGTTCTACAGAAGGTTGTTCTTTCTGAACAGGTACTTCTTCTCTAATCGTTGCATTTTGTGGTTCTTGAACTTCATCAAGTTCAATATTTCTCCCACTGTTTCTATCAAGGAGGAACTGTTCCTCTAAGAAGTGTGCGTGTCTAGAAACAAATATCCTTTGATCAGAAGGATCATAGAAATAATATCCATGACCTTCTTTAGGATATCCCACAAAACTGCATTTCACGGATCTAGGTTCCAACTTATCATGTTCAACTTTCTTGACATAAGCTGGACACCCCCAAACCTTAACATGTTTAAGACCTGGTTTCTTCCCACTCCACATCTCATGTGGGGTCGTGAGAACCGATTTAGAAGGCACCTTGTTCAGTAAATACGCTGACGTCTCTAAAGCATAACCCCATAGTGATACTGGAAGATCAGTAAAGCTCATCATGGACCTCACCATATCTAATAGAGTGCGATTCCTTCTCTCAGATACTCCATTTAATTGTGGAGTATAGGGAGGGGTCCATTGAGAAACTATACCATTTTCTTTAAGATAACTTAAAAACTCTCCGCTTAAGTACTCACCTCCTCGATCTGATCGAAGAACTTTTATACTACGTGCGGTTTGTTTTTCTACTTCATTTCTATATTCCTTGAACTTTTCAAAAGCTTCGGATTTGTATTTCATAGGATATACATATCCTAACCTGGATCGATCATCCGTAAAAGTAATGAAGTATGAAAATCCTCCTCTAGCACTTGTTGACATTGGTCCACATACATCTGTGTGTACCAAGTCTAACAACCCCGCAACTCTCTCTCCATGTCCAGTAAATGGAGATTTAGTCATTTTACCCATGAGACAAGACTCGCATGTAGGATATGATTCAAAATCAAAATGTTCTAGTAACTTATCCTTATGTAATGTGCGAAGTCTGTTCTCACTAATATGACCTAGTCTGCAGTGCCATAAATAAGTTGGATTTTTATTATCTCTTTTTCTTTTATTATTAGGTTGTTCAATTTGAAACAAATTATGTTTTAAGTCACATATATACAAACCATTATGTAATGTACCGTATCCATAAGTAATATTATTTCTCTTAATTAAACATTTATTATTCTCAACAATAAATGTAAAACCATCCGAATCAAGTACAGGAATAGAAACAATATTTCTTAGAATAGATGGTACATAATAACATTTATTCAACACGATAGTTTTGCCCGTAGGCATATGCAAAGGAAATGATCCTACAGCTGCAGCAGCAACTCTTGCTCCATTGCCCATCAATAGAATCACTTCATCTTCCCCCAGAGATCTACTTTGCTTTAGTCCCTGCAACGAATTGCAAATATGAGACCCACAAGCAGTATCAAATACCCAAGTAGAAATCTGACTTAAAGACATATTTAGTTCAATCATGAACATACCTGAATCTGAAGCGGTAATCTCATTGCCCTTCTTATTCTTTAACTCTGCAAGGTAAACCTTGCAGTTCCTCTTCCAGTGTCTCACCTTGTTACAGTGGAAGCAAACTCCTTTGCTTTTCGGGTCAGCCTTTGGTGGAACAGGCTTATTTTCACCTTTTTTCTTATTCTTCGGCTTCCATTTCCTCTTCCTCTTAGTAGAGGTACTGGCACCGATCATAAGAACAGAACCCCTTTTGGAGGGAAAATTCCCCTCAGCAGTTTTCAGCATGTTGTGGTGCTCAGCTAAGCTGGCATCCAGCTTGTTCATGTGAAAGTTCATAACGAACTGCGAGAACAAATCCGGGAGTGACTGCAAGACTAAATCTTGGCATAACTCCCCATCCATGACAAAACCTAACTGCCCAAGATGCTCAATCAGATTGATCATCTTAAGCACATGGTCATTCACAGACGACCCTTCAGCCATTCTACATTGGGATAGCTCTTTCGATATATCATATCGAGCGGTTCTCCCTTGTACATCATAAAGCTCCTGTAGATGTATCAGAATGGTTGGAGCATCCATTTTCTCATGTTGCTTCTGTAACTCAGGTGTCATGGATGCTAGCATGACACATTGAGCAACATTAGCAGCATCTAACCATTCATCATACACTTCTCGTTCATGGAAAAGTGCATCATCAGAAGGAGGTACAGGTAAAGGCGAGTCAAGCACATAATCCTTCTTCTCAGCCCTGAGAACGATTCTCAGGTTTCGAAGCCAATCAGCATAATTGGGACCAGTCAATTTGTTCGCATCAAGTATGCTACGGAGTGATAGAGCAGAAGACATGATCTATAAATCTAAAATTTGTGAACACATAACAACATTAGTAGATATCCAATTTTATTATAACACCTTATGAATCGGGTCTTTATTCATAGGTGGCTCCCACAGTTTTATTAAAATTATACAACCCTCAAATGTATAACTTAAGCATTCTCAATGCATGTGAGAATAGGGATCCTACTTTCCATTATATAACCTCGGCTGTAGCACGAAACGCTATGTAATGTTCCATAGGCAGATAACTCTTTATCAATTACATCTCATGTTATTCCCTAATTCCATTTAGCCACTTGAATCATTGAATCACGGCTGTAGCACGTCTAAATTCAATATTCTAAGTCAAGTGAGACCCAACATCTCGTTAAATTAATAAGATCTCAATAGCCCACGGCTGTAGCACGTAACGACAATTGGATTCTAATTAATTATACGCATCTCATGTAATAGACAAGTAATTCCTATTTTTGAAAGCGAAGCCCTTGGCTGTAGCACGAAACGACAAAGCTCAAAACTAAGAATCACTTTCTACCATGTTGGAAGGCTATGACCGACACAAGCCCGTTGTGACATTGGCCATTTTATTACTTGATATTAAATAACGAGGGATTTTATATTATTTAGGTTACGAAACGTTTTCGTTAAAACCTAAAGTCAAACATGCATTTTATATACGATATATAAAACTATATATATTATCTCATGGCATTTTTATGCACACATATATATAGGCAAACATGTTATATCATGTTAAACATTGTTAAACATCTATATGAAACAATATTAATATTTTAAAGCATTTTAACACAATTAAAAAGGACTTTAAAACACTTCCAGAAGCTATAACCATTTTAAAATTAATTTTTAAAATTTATTTGACCACTCCATTAGATCCGTCTCGAAAAAACGAATCCAACGATATATTATACGCCTCAAACGGAGTTACGGATCAACGGGAAAAATCAAAATACGAATCAGGGTCATTTCTGTCACATACAGACACTGTAACGCATTATCAGAATGCGTTACAGGTCAAAAAACCATTTTTTTTCTGTAACGCATTCAGCAGATGCGTTACGCAGTCATGCTGACGTCAGCATTCGACCCGTGACCCGACCCGACCCGATTTTCGACCCGACCCGGCGCGTGCGCTGCACGCGCGGCGCGTGAGCCGCCAGCGCGTGCCGCCCACGCGCGGGTCGCAGACGCGCGCAGTGCTGTCCTTTTTCCAGTCGACAGAATATATTTAATATATATATATATATATATATATATATATATATATATATATATATATATAAATCTTCTGTCGGCCTGATTTTATCCTTCCAGCCCACCAGCCCAATAATACATATTTTGGGCCCCCATACTTTAACTGCCCATCAAGATATTTTATAAATATAATATATATTTATAAAACAGATTATTATTTATTAATTTCTAAACTCTTTAAAAATCAATAATAAATAATCTATCCATGGGAAAATTATGAAACTTTTTCTGGGACTTCTACAACACTTGTAGAAAATATATCAGTGATCAAAATTATTTTAAAAAATAATTTCTTAATTAATTCGTAATTAATTTGATTATAGCCTCCTACAACTTCAAAAATTCATAACTAATTCATACAAGCTTGAAAAATTCCGAAATTTTTTCTGGGATATATATACATGCAACCTATGCTCTGATACCATTGAAGGAATTTATGACCGTAGCGGAAGTGTAAATCACATTTACTTGCATAAAAACCTAATTAATCATGTATATAGATTTAAAAATTGTATGAACACAAGAAAAATACCTTGATAGCTTTCCTGGGATTGTTATGAATGTGTTTATGATATCCAGCAATCACCCCTCAAGTGTGGAGTGCTCTAATGGTATCCACCATGATCAAATATCATATAGTAGATTAAGAACAATTGAGAAAATTAATTAAATGGTTTGGAATGATTTTGATGAACTTCAAAAGCTCTCCATGATATTCTAAACCTCCTGGGATGTTTTGGGTTGTGTGTTTGTGATGTGTTTCCAACTCTTGGATATGTTTGATATTTAAAGAAATAAAGTCTTTACTTTATCTAATTAAATAATCATTTAATAATTAAAACCCTTTTAATTATTAATCCCATTCTGAAAATAATTCTCTCATAAAATTTAATTTCTCAAACTAAATTTTGTAATTAATAATTATTAAGAACTTTTCTTAATTTATTTATAATCTATTAAATCTCATTTAATAAATTATAAATAATTGCTAATTAATTATTTATTCAATAAATAAATAATTCATAGCCATTATTAATTATTCTCATCATCTATAAATATTTAACCTTTTTATGGTGTGACCCTTTAGGTTCAATATTAAGCCGGTAGTAGAAATAAATAATAATAAACTATTTATTATTACTTATACGAATTACTAATTAATTCGTTAAATATAATTACATAAGTAATTAATATTTATTCTACATCGTGAGTGATACTTTTGAATATATCGCGACTATCCGGATAATATGAATTCATTGCTTAGAATATATAAAACCTATTCAGCAAATGGTTACCGTACAATCAATTCCTTCTACCCGACAATATCCCGATTAAATACAAGGCATGGATCGCGTGTCAAGCCTATTTAATTTAATCATATAATTTCTTATACATTATGTCTAGTTCATTTGAATTAGAAACTCTTTCTAACTTCAATTACTCTGGCCAGAGATTCCAGAACTAACATAGTAAGAACATCATAGGATATTCACTTTCTTTTACTGAAAGGGGTAGATTCTTTATCGATCGTTAACTATCTTCATATACAAATTCCTATGCCCAGAATAGAACTAATGATTGTCCCTTGAGGACTTAGAACTAAACCAAAACATAGTTCATTGTATATAAGATTACTTTAACGGTCTCAAGTCTAAGGACACTTGTACCACCATCAACTTATGAACAACTATTAACACGTGAGTAAACTTCATTAGTCGTTCATTTGATCAAGTCACGTTCAGTGAACTTATTCTCCAATAAGCACCTACATACTAGCTATAGTGTCACCACACGAATGTCTATGAGAACAGACATCCTTCCGAGGAAGCAAGCATAGTATGTACCGATCTTTACGGATTGACTAACTCCCAATTAGTTATCCTACGATCGGGAACTATTTAAGTTTAGTGTTATCATCTTCTAGATCTCATTATTATAATCTCATTATAATTCTAGAAGCTTTACTCTAAACTATGGAACTTCTTATTTAAACACTTTAAATAGATAAAGCCCGTAATAAAAACAACAAGTCTTTTATTAATATAAATAAAATCAAATAAGATTACATGAAAGGATTTCCTAACCCATCACACATGATTGGGTTTAGGACAAAATACTATCACATGACACGTGGCGCTGGAAGCCATTCCTTGGTCAATGGAAGTCAACGATAAAATCGAACGTTATTGTACAAACCCGACTAGGTTTAACCCGACCAATTAAAACCTACTGTTAAAGTCAAAACCGACCGTTATGTAATAAATCCGATCGTTGAAACGGTCGGAAATGACTCTGTTTCTTGTAGTGCACCTTATCTATGATAAAATTCAAATTTTAACCCATCTTATCTTTAACAAGATTCAAACTCTCTAGAATCTAGACATGCTACCCCAAAATATGTTGGAGATCCTAATTTTTTTTTTGAAATTACACATTATAATTTTTATTTGTGAGTGAATATTACGTATGAGAAAATCATTATTTTATAAAAATTACCTACCAAAAATAACTTGACACATACGTTTTGAGAACAATTTGGAAAATTTTGACTTTCCCAACATATCACCAAGTATGTAGGGTCTTTGGGTTTGAATGCATTATTAAATATATTAAATATCTGCAGTTAAGAATGTAAGGATATTTAAAAAAAAAATTATATTCAAATAATATATACAAGCTTATAGTTAATGTATGGATTATTTTTAATATTTGTTATTTTTTTAATAATTAAATTTGTTAAAATAGATTTTAAAATATTTAATTGTTAAAAATATGCTTAAATTAAATATCAGATATCTTATCACTTATCTTACTTTGATTGATTATAACTTAATTAAATGTAATGGATCACGTGCAACACTAAAATTATTCTATTTATCACATTCAAGTCATTTTGTAATAAATTTTGGTACTCACTTCTTACCCCTAGTATCACTCTTTTAGTGTTTTATTTTTTTTGATAATTCTTTTAGTACTTTATTCCAAATTAATTATCATAATTATTTTACATTTTTCTCCCAATATTTTGTGTAAAATTTTAATATTATTTCTTATTAGGAATTATCTTTTTGAAACTAACTTGTTAGACCGTAGACACTCTTATTGTAAATATTTTGAAAACACAAAAAATTAAAAAAAGTTATCAAAAATTTTATTTTTTTCAAAATTTATTTGCAGTCCTACTATATCTTAAAATATTTACTGACATTCAGAAACAACTAAATATAACTTTTTTTTTTTAGGATTTGCAATGTAAAACAACTATATGCAACTTCTTTTCACAGAAAAATATTTGAAGTTGATTTTGGGTGCAATTACATTAATTAGGTTACAAAGTCATATTCTTGAAGAAATTATTATTTTGCAAAAAATAATAGAAAAGGCATACCTTTATAAAAAAAATTAAAAAATATATATATATAATTTTCAAAAAATCTAAAAAATTAAAGGAAAATGTAGGGAATGTATATCAAAGAATAAAGGTGAAGTGTTAGGTCTAAAACTAATTGCATTTGTTTAAGCAATAAGCTTCTTGTTCATAATTACTACTAAACATAATAAAAATATGTTGGGTTGGACTTTTAAGGTGTATTCATCTCGAAGTAATTACAAGATCACGCATGTTTGACTGGTTCATGCATGAGGAAACACCTAGTTAACAACCAGTTTTTAACTTTTACTTCACCTTTTACTTTACACACACATGATATAGCGATTAGGGTTCTGCAAGAGGCAGACAGGCCGGATAACAAGCAAGAGTATTTGGTGGAGATGCACTAACACAAGTTGTATCTATATATGTATATATGCATGGGTGGTGTGTTGTGGTGTGGTGTATGATCCAAGACTACTAGGGAAGGTGGCACGCCGTGGTTCGGGGGCTTGGTTTAGACTCTAAATGTAGAGGATGATAAATTAATGGTTTCGGCTGAATAAAATATGGTAAAGACAAGTAGGTAGACAAGGGACGGTTGTTAGTGGCGAACCCTTATGCATTGGAGTGTACAACGTTGCTTCTATCAATTTTCTACACTAACCATTTTCATAGTTGCCCTATATGTTGGGCTTGTTAAATTGTTCGTTTTGGATCGAACCCGCACGAATTTGTTTCATCTAATTGCTTATTAACTAACAATTCCACAAATGATGTGGGACAACTCCTAACAATCTCCCCCTTCACCCCCCTCCCACAAACGATGTGGGACAACTCCTAACAATCTCTTCTTTCACATATTGGGCTCGACACCTGTCGAATCTGTCACCTTTCTGTGTGATCTGCTCCCCTTGATCCAGACTGGAATAACGATAGCTCTGATACCACTTGTTGGACTTGCAAAACAGTCCTTAATTCCACAATAATATGATATTGTTCGCTTTGGGTCGAGTTCGCACGAATTTGTTTTTGGGTACTTCCAAAAGGTCTCATACTAATTGAGTTCATCAGACTACTTATTAACTAACAATCTGTCCCTTCCACAAACAATGGGTACAACTTCTAACACTGTATGCGTGTTTTCCCTTTGTTTGTACTATTCTTCGTGTTCCTGTAAAATTAGTTACTTAACATTTTATCTGAGCAACACGAACATTTATAAACGAATGAATTTATTTGTTATTGATCGATTGTCAATCTTTTCGTGATTTACTTCACTGTATATACATCACCTTTGCCCTTACTAGCTAGCTTAAGACTTAATTAAAAACTGGCCGTATGTATATAGAGTATCAATAAATAAACAGATACTCTACATGATGAACATTTTAAGGTTAAATAAGTTAATTATAGATATAACACACGATCGAATAGCGTGTGTATAGAAGTTAGAGTAAAAACCAAGGATTGTTATTACTTGAATAATTCAAACCACAGTACATTGATCCTATATATAGTACATATTGCAGTGCACATCAGATCTATAATCAAACATGACAAACTGTAAAGCAAATCCTACATCTAATACACATTATTTTAGCACTACATGACAGCCTCAAACAGGTGATATAATAACCAAGGCTTGGAAGCCACTTCAAGTGGCGACCAAGGCTTGGAAGCCACTTCAAGTGGCGACCAAGGCTTGGAAGCCACTTCTAGTGGCGTATCACCTTTAATAAAACACACACCACATGCACAGCACCTTTCCACATGCACAGCACCTTTCCATCTGTAGAGATCATGTGTTTACAACAATGGTGAGCTAGTTGATGAGTGATGATCACGTGTGGCTTGATCATTATGTTCTAACTCCCTCCCTCAAACGAAAGGGTGATTCTATCACACCGAGTTTGTCACGTAGAAACTGAAAACGAGAATGAGATAATGCCTTGGTGAGACAATCAGCTATTTGATCGTGTGATGGAACATATCTGATGTCTAACAGTTTTCGTAGCACCATATCTCTGACAAAATGAACATCAATCTCAATGTGCTTTGTGCGTGCATGATAGACTGGATTTGCTGCAAGTGCTGCTGCACTTAGGTTATCAATCCACAGGACTGGTCTAACAGAAATTGGAAAAGAAAACTCTTTCAGTAGAGAGGTTTGCCAAGAGATTTCAGCAGCAAGATTGGACAATGCACGATACTCAGATTCTGTGCTTGACCGTGCTACAACGTGTTGTTTCTTGGAGGACCAGGAGACAAGTGTGTCACCAAAATAAACACAATAACCAGCCACTGAACGACGATCATCAGGGCAACTAGCCCAATCAGCATCTGAAAACCCAGTTAAGAATAGATTCTCAGTAGGTTTAATGTGTAATCCAACATACATTGTACCTTTCAAGTATCGAAGGATTCTCTTCACTGCGTGCCAATGATTCATAGTTGGAGCTTGAAGAAATTGACTCAACTTGTTGACAGTGTATGCAATGTCTGGTCGAGTATGTGTGAGATATTGCAAGGAGCCTACAACCTGTCTATACACTGTTGGATTTTGCATAGTTTGACCCTCATATTTTGACATCTTCTTTCCTACTGCAAGGGGTGTAGGACAGACCTTGGCATGTTGCATTTCTGTCTTCTTAAGTAACTCATGGATGTATCTTGACTGAGTGAGATACATACCCGTGTCATCTCTGTACACTTCAATTCCAAGAAAGTAGTGTAGCAACCCCATATCTTTGAGAGCAAACGTTTTGTGAAGTTTGTTGATAAATATCTGTACCATCTTATCGTCATTGCCTGTTATTAAGATGTCATCAACGTAGACAAGTATAAACAAAACTTTGGTGGCAGTCTTTAAAAAGAACATGGATGTGTCACACTTTGAGTTACTGAAACCCCAGTCAATAAGAGTGTCTTTTAACTTGTCTGACCAAGTTCGTGGAGATTGTCGAAGGCCATAAATTGACTTATCAAGTTTACACACGAAATCAGGCCTCATAGGATCAACAAATCCCTCAGGTTGTACCATATAGACATCTTCAGCTAAATCACCATTGAGGAAGGCATTGTTTATGTCTAGCTGTCGTACATTCCACCCTTTGGAGACAGCTAGTGTGAGCACTATTCTGATAGTTGATGGTTTAATTACTGGACTGAACGTCTCATGATAATCAATTCCAGGAGTTTGATGAAACCCCTTGGCAACAAGTCTTGCCTTATATCGTTCAACACTTCCATCTGGATTATGTTTGAGTTTAAAAACCCATCTATTGCCAACTACAGACCGTGCTTCTGATGCTGGAACTAGATGCCACGTTTTATTGGTGGCCAAAGCTTGATATTCCGTTTGCATTGCTTTCTTCCAGTTGCAGTTGGTTAGTGCAGCTGATACTGACATAGGTTCAGTGAAGTTTAGATCATCATCAGCTTCAACAACACCTATGTAGGGGACCCTTGGTTTAACAATTCCACTTTTCCCCCTTGTGATCATTGAATGTTTTGGAGGTGAATGAGCTTCGACCTGTTCATTATCAGCCTGTTCAGTTTCAAACTGTTCGAGATGCCTATGCCTGGATTGTCTTTGTTCACTTTCCCCTGCTGAAACTGGACTGGAGATACTCATATTTCCATCAGAAAACTGTGTATCAGAAGTGTCATGTTGCACACTTGGTAAGCTAGAACTTGAGCTCTCAGAAGTTGAAGATGGATCAAGAGAATGTTGTTGATGATCTGTACGATGAGACTCATTGGTAATGGTAGGAAAACTAGGAAGAGTGTGCCACGACAGTGGAGAAGAAACAATGACAGAGTTAGATGGACACTTTGTATTGAGAAATCCATTGTGGAAAGGAAATTCATTCTCATTGAAGACCACATTTCTGGAAATGTATAGTCTGCCTGTGGAACTAAGACATTTATAACCCTTAAAATTTTCACTATAACCAAGAAACACACACTTTGTAGAGTGAAATTGAAACTTATGTGTTTGATATGGTCTTAAGCATGGAAAGCAACTACAGCCAAAAAATTTTAAGAAATTATAATCTGGGGGTTTGTTAAACAGCTTTTCTAGTGGAGACATATTGTGCAAGACTGGTGTTGGTAGTCTATTTATCAAATAGACTGCACTTTCAAAGGCTTCCCACCAGAATTTTAAGGGAATTTTGGCTTGAGCTAACAGAGTGAGTCCCATTTCTACTATATGTCTATGTTTTCTTTCAGCTCTACCATTCTGAACAGAAGTATAAGGGCATGTGTGTTTAAAAAGAATCCCAGACTGTTGAGCTATTGCAGAGAATGGTAGATATTCAGCTCCACCATCAGAGTACAATTGTTTTATAGTAGTACTGAACTGGTTTTCAACAAGTTTCTTGAAGTGGAGAAAGGCTTGTAGAGCATCACCTTTTGTTTTTAAAGGATAAATCCAAGTAAATCGACTAAAATCATCAATGAAGTGTATGTAAAATCTGTATCCAGAGGATGAATGTAGAGGTGCTGGTCCCCAAAGATCAGTGTGAATCAAATCTAACACAGAATTTGCATGTGAAAGTGATTTATTGAAGGGCAGAGAATGAGATTTGCCATATTGACATGCATCACAAAAGTTAACTGCATTACTTTTAAAACTGATATTACATTGCTTTAAAACTTGAAATAAGACTTTGGCAGAAGGATGTCCTAATTTTTTATGCCAATCATCTTCTTTAGGGAATTTAAACTGACTGACAGGTGACTCTAGACTTGATGGTACTGAAGTTGACACACTTGCTGAAAAAGGAACAATACTGAATTTTGAGTTTGTGACACTAGGTTGAATAGACACTTTAGGAGCTTGAAACTTGTACAGACCATCTTTAAGTTTCCCTTGAAGCATCAGCAAACCTGTCAGCTTGTCCTTCAAAACACAACCATATTCATTAAATTCAACAACCACAGCATTGTTGTTCACTAACTGAGAGATACTTAACAGGCTTTTTGTAATATTTGGAACAAACAACACATCATTTAAGAGAAGACTTTTCTGTTGAGCATGCAATTTTGAGGTTCCTATATGACTGATATTGAGTTTACTGCCATTTCCAACTACAAGGAAATTCTTACCATTGTACTTTTGTTTCTGCTCCATGTTGTCCAGGTTGTTTGTAACATGATGGCTAGCTCCACTGTCTGCATACCAGCTTGAGTCTTCAACAGTTTCAGGTGAAGCCACTAGTGCATTTGGTGCTTGATTTCTGAACTGATTCTGCTGATCCATCCCCATGAAATTCTGATCAAATCTGCTCCAACACACAGCAGCAGCATGACCAGGTTTGCCACAAAGTTGGCAAGATAATCGATTGCCATTTGTCCTTCCTCCTCGACCTCGAAACCTACCTCTGTAGCCTCTGTTGTTGTTGTTGTATCTGTTTGGACCCCTTCCATAAGATGGATTTGTTGCTCTTGTTGTGTCAAACCTTGTTGTTGCAGTGTGAGCTGTAACTTGACTCTCATTAACATTTCCAGTCTGATAGGAATTGAGTTGTTCCAACCTACTTTCAAAAGTTAATAGAGTTGTTTGCAGCTCGATCCATGACAATGATTCTTTGTCACATAATTGGACCACTATTGGGGTATATTCTGCATCAAGGCCACTTAGGATTTGAGTAACAAGATCGTGGAGAGGAATAGGGCTTCCTGCTAATGCTAGGTTGTCTGATATTGCCTTCATCTTTACTAGATATTCTTCCATTTTCATTCCTCCTTTTCTGGTTTTCTGCATTTCACCTTTGTAATATATGATTCTAGATTTTGTGTGAGCGCCTGAGAGCTCTTTTGCTGCATCCCAGAGTTCCTTTGAGGTTGATTTTTGCATCAACTGTGATACAACATCTTGGTGCATTGTGCTGTACAGCCATCCCATTAACAGCTGATCATGTGAGAACCACTCATCATATTCTGGGTTGGGAAGGTTACTTGATTTATCTGCTATTGTCTGTACCAGGAATTCTGGTGGGCATCTTTTTGTGCCTATAATATGGCCATCTAATTTGTGACCTCGAATGATTGGCATGATCATTGTTTCCCATAGTAGATAGTTGGTACGATCCAGTTTAACTGAATTGTACTGGGATAGTGTGATTCTGTTTTGTTGTGTTTCTGTGGGACTTGAAGTTGCTGCCATTGAAGTTTTGACAGTCTTGTGGCGTTTGCCAACCTTGCTCTGATACCAAGTAAAAACCAAGGATTGTTATTACTTGAATAATTCAAACCACAGTACATTGATCCTATATATAGTACATATTGCAGTGCACATCAGATCTATAATCAAACATGACAAACTGTAAAGCAAATCCTACATCTAATACACATTATTTTAGCACTACATGACAGCCTCAAACAGGTGATATAATAACCAAGGCTTGGAAGCCACTTCAAGTGGCGACCAAGGCTTGGAAGCCACTTCAAGTGGCGTATCACCTTTAATAAAACACACACCACATGCACAGCACCTTTCCACATGCACAGCACCTTTCCATCTGTAGAGATCATGTGTTTACAACAATGGTGAGCTAGTTGATGAGTGATGATCACGTGTGGCTTGATCATTATGTTCTAACTGTTAGGATTAAGTTCAGCTAGACTTTTTGTACTAATTATTGCATTTATGTTTCAAGGCACAAAGCATTTGTTATGAACAAATGAACAATTAAGTACAAGAAGACAGTTTGAGGAGTAGCAGCGACGCACTAAAGGACATACGTTGCATCTTAAGCGAGGTGGGCACAAGCAGTGTACCAATGTATCATAAATAATACTTTCACTACTACAGAAATGACCTATAGCGTCGGTTATTGACTTATTACGTTGCATTTTTACTTATTGCGTCGATTTTTTGCATTAACCAACGCTATAGGCCTATTGCCAGAAGCTTCGGCGTCGGTTGTTTGCATCAACCGACGTTATAGTGGGAAATTTCTGCTTCCCACTCATTTCTTTACACTTTTTAAATACTACTTGGCACGTATTTTAAGGTTTATATAAAGTATAGTTTCATAACTTATTTTTAAAATTTTCAATTTTTAAATAAAAATTTAAACATTAAATTTTTATTCAGGAAAAAAAAATTAAATTTATTTATAAGAATACACTTTATAGGAGCCTTAAAATGCTGTCAGACCCTCTATCCCAAACATAAACAACTCGCTCGCTGAGACAGAGGGAGTACGATTTTTCTAATGTGTAACCATGAATCGGATTTGTAAACTTTTCGGAAAACATTTGTAAAAAGAAACGGAGAAAATATTGTCACTATCTTAAAACTCAAACGAGAGGGAGAGACAGAGATCTGTCACTATATATATCTTGAACACAAGCACTGATAAAACTCAAACGAGCAAGAGACAGAGGGAGAGAGGTGGATGCATGGTGGAGGGAAGTGAGATATCATGTGTTGGAGAAATCAGCGGAGCACCCGTGCCTTCTTGGGAACACATCAATTTTACTAAATGTTTATTAGTATTACCTTTGATTTCCCAGTCTCTCCTGCATCGCACGGTCTACCATGCACATTATTCCATTCAACTCTACCAAAAAATAGGTTAAAACAAAAACTTGTAATTTTTTATTAATTTTTTACCAAAGAATTATTAAATAATCTGTGCCCCGAGGAGAAGAGGATCCAAGACGTGCCCATCCATCAATTAGATATACAAACAAGTCTTCTTCTCTCTGTTACATTTTCAGATTTTCTTCATATAATTGTCATCCCCCCAAAGATCTTTTTTTGCAGCTTTATGATTTTTTATTTAATTACTTTTCTTAGTACTTTTCTTTTTTAAATATAGAAAGAAGATTAAATAAAGACTCAATAAAGACAAAAAGCTAATAAAATACTACTCACTCCGTTCCATCCATTTATTATTATTTTAAAATTGGGTGTTTGACAAGCATTTTAAGATGGATATTAAGAATAGTTCTATAATTTATTTTTGAAATTTTCCTTTTTTATAAAAATAGAATAATTCTATTTTTATACAAAAAAAGAAAATTTTAAAAATAAGTTATGGAATTATCCTTAAAATTCACCTTAAAATGCGTGTCAAAAAGTGACAAAAAAGTGTTAATAATTGGATGGAACGGAGAAAATAAATGGTTTTGAAAAGGTGTGGATTTTACTAACTGGCATGTGTGCATATGATGATGTGAAACAGTGAAATTTGCATGTACTGATATTCTTCCTTCTTTTCTATAATTTGGTGTGCAGTGGTGCGCGAAAGCTTGCATGTACTCTAAATTATATTTCATTAAATTAAATAAAACTCTTGGTTACTTGTTTTACATTTATTGCAGTTATGAATTATAAAAAAACAACCCTCTAAACAAAGAAATTAAAATATAATATAATTTTCACAAACACTAGTTGGCAAATATATACTTCATCTAAATTAAATAGCATGTTTACGAGTGAATATATTATTATATTATTGTCAAATTTTTCACGAGTTTGTTTAAAAAATTTATTACTCTTATAATCTTATTGAATTTGCTTAGAAGTTTTGAAAATTATCCAAGTTCCAACAGATTTTTTCAAAAATACTACTTGCAACCTTTATAATTTTTTTTTTTGGGCAACCTTCGCAACCTTTTTTTGCCTGCATTTTAAGCTCATTTGCAACATTTTCCACCTACGGTGCCAATTTTGCAACTTTACAACTAAAAAATCGTATTTTTGTAAATAATTTCAAAAAGTTAGGTAGTTTTGTAAATATCCCATTAATATAAAAGCTTGCTGGTCATGTGAACCTTTTTAATAATGGGCTCAACAATCTGTCCGTGAATAGATTAGTTGGACTGTCAATATTAATCCAATAAGATCTGATCTACTAGGCCTTATGTGTGATTTTATAAGGAAACTTACTTAAGCCCAAGTTACTTATGAAGTATATTCTGCAGCGTATTTAGGATGTAAGTTTACATTCCAGAGCTGTTTTTTTATTTGTAAAATAATATATATAACATACTAGCTTATAACTCGTGGAAAGTACGAATTATTTTTAAATATTTTTAAAATTATATGATAAACAAAATAGAGTATATTAATTTATTATGGATATAATTTAACTTTGTAATATTGATTAATAAAATTATTAGTAATAATAATAGTTATTAAATAAATAATATGTTGTTTAACACTAATAATATAAAATCTTAATATAAATTTGTTGTTGACGGGATTCGAATCTTGGATCTTTAGAAGAGGGATTTAAATATAGAATATTTCTTATTATTAGATATCGATTATCATCTATACACTAAATATCTAACAGTCACTATTTTTTTTAACATTTGGTTGAACCAAACAACCAAACTACCAATTATCCCCTTTTATTATAGTATAGTATAGATAGTATTGATATCTCATGCATTTACAAAGTGTTACATATTGTATCATAATATACTACAAATAATTCTGGAAATAAAAAAGCGGCTCTGGAAAAAACATTTTCCTGTAAAAATATATATTAATCTTTCTTTATTTATTTTTTCGGAAAAAATAGTTCTCGAAACGCATACATATATTTTCAATTTTTTTTTGTAACCCAGTTTATATATGGAAGCCAACTTCATTTAGAAAATAGGTGTAATAATAAATGGCAAACCGTCTGGTGCAAACGTATGCACCAGACTTTTTATGGAACATACGGTTCTAGAGCCGTTGGATCAACGATCCAACGACTCTGATTTAAAAAAAATTTCATCGTACCATAGCAAGTTTCCGCGGTACGGGGCAATTACCAAAATGGCCCCCTATTTTCACATCAAAAATCTACTATTCACCGTACCGCAGAAAGTTTCTGCGGTACGTGAATAGGGATATTTTTGTAATTTCTCCGTACCGCGAAAACTTGTTGCGGTACGGTGAATTTTTTTTTTAATTCAGAACCGTTGGATGAAACCGTATGTTCCATAAACAGTCTGGTGCATACGTTTGCACCAGACCGGACCCCATAATAAATAAATAAAGGGCCAACTTCCACAGGATTTTTTTTTTCCCAACATACATTTAGCATATTTGCGACTCGCGCAAGAAATTTATTTTGATCCTTTTCTCATTAATACCATAGCATTTTTTTTTTAAAGTAGAGCGTGCCGAACAAGGATTCAAATGTTCATAACTTGATACATCCGATGACCATAATGGGTCCTTTCCAGATACAAGATAATCATAATTCACTGATAGTTTACATGCAAATACACAAATTAATTTATACATGCATCCATTACTTTGGCAGTTGTCGAACAAGAGCTGACCTCGTTTACTCCCAGCCATTTTTTGAGGAGTTCAAATACTTTTTCATCTCTTAGCAGTTCCCTGTGAGTACCAACAACCCCAGCTCTTTCGGTGGCTGCAAATCCATCAGCCTGTCGGATGCATAAGAAAGTACACTAATATCAATCAATCTATCAAAAGCAAGTAAAAGTAGGAGTTCATAAATACCAACTCAGTCCATATATGCTTGCTGATAAAGCAAATGCATATATAACTTTCTTAGTTTCTTTAGATTACTCAAATAGTTGACAAAAATGTAGTTCCATGATTCCTATGAAATATATAGAGCAATTTACCATAAGATGGTTGTATTAGGTAATTGAAAATTTAAGGTTATTTTAATTGGATCTTTTTATTTTAGATGTCCAACAGCCAGAGGATATGTACTACCAGAATAAGTTCACATCAGATATATTCAGTTAATCATTGTGATTGTGAACTTTTCCTGCAATAATATCTTGCATATACTGTATACTAAAATCAGAGGTTCTAAGGATGTATATGGCAAAGAATAACTTTGAAACTTAGATTTAGCACCTTTGCAGATTCTGAAGGGACTGTTCCATCTCCATCCACAAACGAGTACAATGGCTGGAGCATTGCGAAAAATGAAAGATGTGAGAAAACATTCGCTAGTCCTTAATCTAGCAAGACATTCAATTAGATGTTGCACATGTATATCAATATCACGTACACAAATTCTCCTATATTTACCAATCAATTCTACAATGTTAAGACTTGTATCTCATTTAAACAAAGGAGTTAGTGAAAATGTGGTGGTTGTGAGAGCTCATATATCAGACACAGTATACAGATATTTCCAACCTCAAAGATGCATATCAAGTTTCATGATATGGCACATCAAATGACCAGACCTATTGATATACATGACACTCAATTCACTTACCAATGTGTGGCATACTTCAGACAATTCCTGAATTGGAGAAGTTTCTGAACCATAGCTGAAAAAAACATTTAAATAAATGCAGATGTTAAATATGACAGTTCATTCAAGAAAATAGTGAAACTTTGATAAGATATCATACAAGAATTTTGTACCAAAAATAAGATAAATTTCGTCATACCATAAACTGATGAGAAGAATATACATAGAGTGTTAGGATATAGTCTTAAGATTCCCAAGGGGGAAAATATCCCGAAAGCTTGATAAGGACTATATAGTTGGTTAGTTTCATGCATCTTGAAATTATGGGTTAATTGTATTAATTGTCTAAATGTGGGGATCTAAGAGGACGTGAGTTGCAGGACTTGTATAAAGACAAGTTTGAAGGTCTTGTATATAATATAGCCTTTGAAGCTATACAAGTAATAGGTCATAGCCTATGGTTCCCTCAAGTTAACCGAATACCAGGACTTTCATTTGTATTATGTTCCAATCTAAAGCAAAGATCCATAAGAAAGTTAGCACAGTGTGTGATCTATTCACACATGCAAAGGTTTTGCTTTATGCACCTTCTCCTTCTAGGAGATAATTAATTCATTAGTGGAAATATAGTAAGTGGGAATGAGCAAGAACGAAGAGCAGTCATCTTATGTCACAGATTATATGATAAATAACTTCTATATTACTTCAAGAGGCCCTTACGTAATTCAGTTTAATGTTCTCTGATGTTTTTATAAAAAGAGATCAAAAGCAGTCGCAAAAGGCTTAAATAAAATCTATTAGCTACAGCAGAATAGACAACCAAAAATGAGATATACAGGGAGCATTATTTACAAAAATGTGAGCCTCAATACAAACCACAAAGAAAATTACTAGAACTGTCAATTCAAACTTAACCATCAAAGTCATTAATCAAAAAAATAATTTTTTTAAAAAAATTATTAAAAAAATTGGGCATAAAATAAAACCCATAACCATTGTTTACTGTGTAGGATTTGAGAACACTGACACATTTTGGCAATAAATAAATACATTTTCAATGCATAAAGGTATTATTTACTAATATATTCAGATGGAGATTATTTCTTGAGTGGATAATCAAAATTCATTATTTGGTAACTGAATTCCACATATTCTTTTGCACAAAACATGACACAATGGCAATACATGAAGCATATGGTCAACTATAACCGGAAAAAAATATCTATCCACAAGCAAATCAATTTAATTTCAATACATACCAGACATCAAAAGGTGTGTCAAAAGATGTCCCGTATATGTTATAGAACGAGATCCCTTCAGGTAGTTTTACACTATTAAGAATCTTCCGAGTATCAGAAGCCCATTTGAGTATAGAGAAGTTGAAAGGTAAGGCAACTGTTTTCCCATCATACTCTAACTGAAACAGATCACAGATAGTTGAGACAAAAAGCCATAAATACTAGCTTCACAGTTAGTGTGAAGTGATAGAAGGTAGATAATATATGATAAACAAACGAACCTGATTACAAGGAATCATATGCGCAAAAAAAATCATATGCACTTTTGTATTTAAAAAAAAATCCTGATTACAAGGAATTATCAACTAACAAATATTATGCACAACAAACTATTTGGAAGCAATAATTATATGCCAATGTTGCCACGACATGTAAAGTTACATTTACTTTGACTTGGTCGTCTTTCCACAGAATGATGCTTAACTTTCTATAATGATAGACATGTCTAGTATAGTTTTGCACGTCTTCAAATGACAATCAATAGCATAGTTCTCAAGAAAACCTAATACCTAATCATTAGTGCTTGTTCGTCATCTCTTCTGAGTTCTGACAGGCTAGAAACTAGATTGAAATCAGCTGTTCATAACCAGATACTTATTTTTCCATTAT
The DNA here is from genome assembly GCA_036435485.1 of Saposhnikovia divaricata. Lineage (NCBI taxonomy): Eukaryota > Viridiplantae > Streptophyta > Magnoliopsida > Apiales > Apiaceae > Saposhnikovia > Saposhnikovia divaricata. The sequence continues at coordinate 217,083,287 of CM071599.1, forward strand.
AGATAATGCATATTAGTTTGTATCATAGAAACTAAGATTTCTTCCGCGGTGGCTGCTTTAGTTTTCTTCTTTCTTTGGTTATGTATAGACCACAGCAGATAAATTTCAACTTGATCCGATGCCCATAATCCAATTACAGTAACAAATGATTACAGGTACTATATTATGTTAGTTGCTTGAATCTACTCATATATATCAGAACCGGGACAGAGTTCTGATCTCTTACAAATAGTTGGTTTCATCGTCCATCAAAGGGTTATAGATTATGATCATATTACATAAGCTCAGAATTCTTCTTGCGATTACAAGTATGTAATGATATATGGTTGAGGCAGTAATACAACACTTGAAGATTGTTACTATAAACAAATTTTACTATGGTGTGTGCTTTGCTAGTATACAACCTTCATGAGTTTCTATCACCTAAACACTTATACAAAAAATATATATAATTGTCCGCACTATAACAGTTTGCACCAATATATATCATTCTAAGGTCAATATAATTTAAATTTAAAAATCCGTTTACAACGAAAATAAAAACCAAGCCTGATATCTGAAAAACGGCCTCTCTGAGGCTTTAACATTTCATGAAGCAACCATACGACCATAGAAATTCAACGTTTCGTCTATAATTGTTGATGAGAGGAAACTAAGAGGGTTATCCATGTTCTCTAAGAGACACAAGAGCAGTTTAAACGTGACAAATTTGAAATTTGTCACTACTTGTTTGACTACAATGTTTTTATTGCAGCACGAACATCAATACATGAGTCAAAGAACAATGGTAGTACCTCATTATTTCTCAGTGCTTCTTCAAACAGAAGAACACTTTCCTTTATGCCATATGACTCCAATTTGACAGTTTCACCATCAGTTGATTGTCCCCGCCATACTAATATTTCAGGTTGCTTCTTCCAGTTGAATTCAGGATTTGGCAACATCTCATATATTGATGGGCACTCCACTAGCTACACATCAGACATGTTTTTAGGTATGTACATGCACAATTCAAACAAAACATAAACCCCAAATCGACAGCTTTTTTCCACAAAGGTAAATTGATAAGTTATGCATCTCATGCATTGGGTTTTACTCTCTTGGAAATGCCTAATAGATGAGGAGTGCATACGTGGATTGGATTTCTGTCATACTTAAATAGTACAGAATAAAATATTGATGTCTAAATAATTAACTCATGGTCCAGAAGCAACGTAGTCGAGTTCAGGGTTCAATAAAAAATTCATGTAACTGGACAACCAAGGCCTGCATTAATCTTAAATTTATGCATCCTAAAACATTTTTCAAACTGCCTAGTAATTGTTGTGTCCCCAGTTTATGGACAAATAAGATGAGTGTATCTAGAGTAGTTCAGTAACAGATTATTCTGGTGAAAAGTTAAATACAGCTTGGCTTCAAACTCTTGGTAAAGTTGAACTGAAATGTGTAGTGATAGATTTCTATTATTGTTATTATTTGTCTCAGTGATGCATTCAACGACAAACTTTGCAGGGCGGGGCATGCGATGGTAGAATACGTGAATAGATTGTTGTAACAGCTAATCCAATCATTCTTCATGAACGATGACATTTGTTAATTAACCAACTCTTATAAAACCTTAGGTTTTACAAGGAGGCCTTATTTGAAACATATATTATATTCAACATCTTTTACGAGGTAATTTCCTTTAGGGAGAACTTTTGCCACCTCAATAAGGTTTTTTTACACATCCTAAAAAAGATAAAACAGCAAGAACAGTCCTCAATATTATGATACTCGTCCTCGTTCAAGAAACAGTTCATATCAAATCTTTTTAAACCCTAATAATTGACAGCGACTTAATTCTTTAGCCTGTAATTTATAAAAAAGAAACCATCGTATTTTACAAGTTCACAAATTGACTGTGGCATCAAAATTTGAGTGTGTCACCCACAGCTCTGTAGCTAGATAAGAACTATACTAATAGAGAAATTACCAATTGATGCATCGACCACCTTGACACAAAAAAGTAGCTTTCAAAGCCTTCAACAAACTGCAGTCCAGTTAAGAGTGAGTCATTGATGCATCCAGGTGCACCTGTTAAGCATGTAATAAAGCTCGTGATGAGAAAAGGTCTGCATAACATACTCAGACACTGTAAGTATATAGGTGGATACATATAATGATTGCACGATGTCCAATGCTTTTTAAAGGCAAGGAAAAGTTCTTGAAATCCTAAGCAAATAAGAGTCAATCAAGAGCCCAGAAACAAGGAAATGTTCTTAAAATTACATTGGTAAGTATTCTTAAAATCATTTCTTAACAATTAAGAGCCCAACTTTTCTGTGTTCCTCTTCTCCTTGCCACTATAACTTCACACAAGGTATACGAGTAGTCTGTTAGCCATTCAGAAATAAATAGAAGTTACAGTTAAGGTTTTAAAAAACGGATATTTCACAAAAGTGTGTGTGTGTGTGTGTGTATGAACATTATAGCAGCGACTAGGCTTAGGTTGGGCTTTTAATCATCTAAAGTAGGTGAATACATAAAAAAACTCAACATAGGCATTTTGAAGAAAACGATTTCGCTTTAAAACCAATAAGTTTGCCGAGATGTCTTGTAACATACAAGAACCATATTCTATACGAGTATTTTCATTACATAACTAAAGGAATCAATTATAAAAATGTTTTTGCTGAACATGAATATAGAAAGGGACTCTACACACTCAACATAATCTCGACAAATTAGGTAATTGACTGACCATGCTAAAGAAAGTACCAGAATCAATGATCACTGGTGGGTGTATGGTTCGTCATGTTGCCCAATAAAGACCATTACCTGCATAACTAACAAACCCTTACCCCAGTTGAGTACCTTGAGTGAAAGTGAAACTATTTTACTTCCCTTTCATATACTTCCTCCCCTATTTAAAAATCGGGAGTCGGGAGCAAGGTGCAAGTCCTAAACATGCTAGGTTTCTATCTGCCAGGTGGATAAGATCATTTTACTTTACCATGTTTCTCAGGTAAGCAAAACCGTTTTCTGTAGATGAGCAAAAATGGATTAAACATAGAGCCTGAATGTTGGCACTGTAGTCCCAGAAAAGGGAGTATATCTGGTGTGCAAAGTGGTATCAAAATGACATTACCCACTGGGACTTACATTTGAACCTTGGTATTAGTCGCAGATCTAAATATATTACATACATACTCCAAGTCATATCATTTAAGTGGCCCTATACTCTATAGTGCCAAAAGGCTAGTACGGCTGATTCATTACTAAGATTCTTAAGGTGTCAGCCTAGATCTCACAGGCCTTCGAAAGAGATAGCAGCACAACGCTTGACAGACGTACAAGTAATCATTTTATTTGTTGCATACTCAAGCTGTGTATACTTGAACCAGGTAACTATGGATTCATTTTGTCTCCAATTTGTTTTTGGAGAAAACAATAACTAAACATGAGAGATTTAAGTAGGAATATCTGAAACGGTAATATGTAGTAATTACCTTGAAAAGGACATGCAATAGCGATCCACTTATTTACGTACTTGGAAAATATCTGTGCAGATAAAAAATGTCATGCCTCAAAAATATTATGGTGTGGAATATGTTTTGGATATGTTTTCTTTTATGAGTATGGAATAAGGGTACCTCATTATGAAGTGAAATAAAACACATTACTAGCAGTCCACCCATAGAATGTGTAATTAAATTGACTTTTCTTCCCCCAGAAGCTTTGTATGCGGTTTCCAACTTTTCTTTAAGATCGTCCATAGATTTGCCAATTCTGCCAGAGATACAACACAAGGGATAAATTGTTCGGCACTCTAGCTGATTAACAAGATAACAGGTCTTTTAGCTATTTGGCACCACTTGGGCGGGTTTAAGTCATTATCTTATTATGTAAGTTTGAAGAAATTTTTACACAGATAAACATAAAGATTTACCTATTGCTTTGCCGGAAGTCATAACCATATCCAAACAACGTTGTTCCTTTCTTATAACCACATCCAATTAGCATATCAATCATATCATGAAAATGGTATACATCTGTCAGATGCATACATTTTACCAACTGCCATAACAAGACAACTGACTTGTAAGTGGAATTCTATATTCATATGCAAACATAAATTCCCTCCATTTCACAAAAGGAATCCTAATTTGATTATTCAAGTAAAAACTCATAACAAAAATAATCACTTAAATCGATGCGCAATTCAGATAAAATTAAAAGATAAGATTTTTTGTGATCAATAGTGCTGTAAAGAACCCAAACAATTATATACCAAATATACTAGTATCAGCTATAGCCAACTAAATTCACATCCAAAATTTTTGTTTGACTGCAAGAAGTAGAATTTCAAAATCTTTATCTGGAAATTCGAAATGAGAACAAAACCCCAGCTACATCAATGGCATGAAGATAAAAAAAAAAAAAAAAAAAAAACATTTAACCTGGGAAAAGATATAGTCTGGAAGAAGATATAGCAATGTCCCTACATTTTTAACCCATAACTATTGCCACCAACATTGTTCCCCTCAAATTCATATATATAATATATATATATATATATAAATAAATAACGCCCCCGTTTCAGTTTAATCAAGCCATTGAAGTTTTTGAATTTCCAAATCATCCCTATGATTTATTTACACCAATCAGTAGCACAAAGAGTGGCAGACAACCAGAACAGTTTTGACATCATAAAAGTATACCACCTGTCACGCACATGTTTCAGTTTATTTGACAATAACAGATACAGAATATTTCTTGCTTTAATATTGTGACTAATTAAATTTCACATCTAGAACAATTTTAGAGGATTATTTTAGCATCTTTAAGAAACCAACATATAAACTTTAAACGCCTCGCACAATTGATTATATTTTTATGATTGTTCAATAGCTTTCAATTGAAAGATGTGATATACATAAGACATGAAATATGCAACACTTGATCCTAAGATTGTGGAATAATTGGGATTTAACTTACAAACTTACATAAGAAGGATCTAAAATATCAATTGCATATAGTCCATAATCATCTTGAGGGACTACAACTTCAATGCTATCATCCACCGATTCTGTATAACCTAAACATTCAGCCCAGAAACCAGAAGAAACGATACCAATTAAGATATTTACAAAATTACCAAATTAAACACAAAAGAAAGCAATCAAATAAAAAGTTTCATGATGGACCTATACTATGCGAACTATAAATTTGTGATAAAGAACTAATCAAGCACGGAAATTTTTTTTTAAAAAAATTAACAGCAGTCACACAAAAACAAAGAATCAAGGTAGTTCTGTCTGGCCACACTCCAGAAGTGACAAGACGCACTAATATCTTATAAAATGATGTTCAGTTTCTTATTGGGAGTACAAGTAAAATCCGGCCTTTTACGAAAGAAATAACAACTTCCCTCATCTAATTCAAAAATTAAGTTCCCATCACTGGCACACGCGAGTCCCAAACTTAGCAATAGTGGCAAATGATAGCCACTTCAACACTCCATCTTCCTCCGCTTTCCGTTCATCTCCACCATTCAATTTTTCTCCCCATTCCATATAACTAGAATTCAATTCAACACATTCAAGCTAGCGAGTAGAGATTTAATAATTATTTAGTAGTTATGTATAAGACAGAACTACAGGAGATTTTAGGGTCCATGAAAGTTCGGAATTAAATAGTTTTCATCAGGTTACTTGCTGTGAGTTTTTTATTTACACACAAATAGATAATTACGTATGTCTATTTGTGAGATACAAAACTTGGGTTTGACAGGAACTGGTGAGAAATGATTAACTTGTGATTGTTTTCAGGGACTAGTATTTGTATTAACATGTGGACAGATTAAAGGAGATGCAGAAAATAAAAAAAACTCCACTACTGCTGTGAATAAAACTATTGTAATCATCCAGCATAATACAAGCCCATTTGACCAACAGAAATTCAAAGGATTAGAGTTTATATCCAATCGAAGACTACAGTTAATTTAAATTTAAGAATCAAACGTAGTCGATATCTGGACTTTAGTACCTTCAGACGGGAGTACCCTAGAGGGGGTATGGACCATAGATAGGCATATAGAGATGCCATCTCGGTGAATCTTTTATGATATTGCATAGATCTTGGATGTGAAATTTGGTTTTTCATTGTCAAACAGTAGAATAGATACGAAATCGTTTTCATTTTCTTTATTTTCGGATATATAGTGCAAGTAGTGTGCATGAAACTTCTAATATTTTAAGCATTGTACTATAGAATATAAGTCTATTACTCAACACGTTTGTAGATTTTTTAAACTTAATGATGAGTTCAGTTCACTTTTGCCCATTACATGATGAACTATCCTTTTAGCTAGCAATAAGAACTTACAGCAGTTCACTCACAGATCTGGGGAGATGTTTCAGTGTAAACCGCGAAGTCTAGCACAGTGCTAAGGATACTCATGAGAATCCTAGTGTTTATGTGACAGACTGACAGGCCTTCTTATTTCTGACAGTTCTGCAATTCCTTTTTTTTTTTTTTGGAATTGCTGGAGAACAAGAAGTAAACTGAAAATGTGGTCTTCCAGATTGCTTGGGCTTTTAAGGAGGTTGCACAGAGATTTATGCCTCTAGGTGAATTGCGTCTCAAGCTAGTTCTCACTAAACACATCCATCTACATCAAATGGTACTTTTGATCAGACTTCAAGTACCCCTACCACTACCATTTCATCCTCTGCCCAGAGAACATCATTGATTCAGGAGACTCTTATTCTATGACAAGTAATGTATTAATATTTGGTACACTGACATATTGCCTAGTGTAAGTTTAGCTAAGGGCTCTCAATTTATTACTAAATCACTTAATGCTTTTTCTTTATCGTCTGATCACTCGTCATCGTCTATTCTATACATACCATAATTTCATTTTAAGTAAATTATCTATGATCAGCTTAGTAGCTTACCAAACAACTTACTTGCGCTATCAATTTTCTCTTATATCTCCTACACTACTACCTTAATGCCAATTCTACCACAGCAGTAACAGTATTCGCTTCTTTTTCCCTGTTTCAGCTACATTAGACTTACTCAAACTCACTAAATTCCATCAACCAACTACCCTTAAAAGCTCATTTACTCATTAAAGCTCCTACTTCACTTTGAATCTAAGCTACAGAAAGTCAACACACACAAATATTTACTATAGAACAAGTCAACATTGCAAATATTAAAAATGATCAATACCATAATCTTCCATAACATTAACAATATACAGTAAGACTTATCATTTATCGTTCCACGTCCTGAGTTCAATTCTCGCTCTCTCGATACTAATACTAAAATGAAGTAAAAACACACACATATATTACAACTATACTACAATCCAACATTGCAAACATTAGAAAAGATCAAGCTCATAATCTTGCATAACACTAACAACACACACTAAAAACTTATCATTTATCGTACTGGGCTCGATTCCCGCTCGTCCCGAGAATCTTTTTTAACATACCTGTTTGAGGATTATAAAGAGACCAAGCTTTCTTCTTAAACTCCAGTTCAGCCAAGAAGATCCGAACCCAAACCCGGGTCTGAAATAACCCGAACTTCTTTTTCTTCGAGTTTAAAATGGAGCCACCAATACCTGAAATGAGAACAACTGGGTCAAGTTCAGTTTCGGACTCGGAGCTCCGGCCCGGGAAACAACAGCAACTGCCACCCAGCATTTTTTTTAGTGAGTCGGGTCGGGTCAAATGGGATACTAGAAGTTAGAAAGGTAGATACACTGGTTGGGTTGGTGGGTTTTTAGTGCTTTGGTGTTTAGTGATAACGTTGTTGGGTTTATCTGGAAGGTGGTAGACTGGTAGGTACAAGATGGGGTTTTTGTACTTTTGTTTGGTTTGTATTTTAACACCTAACTTTGACTTTCTTGTCTCATTTTCTGTTAGGACTCGGGAGTGTTTGGCGTCGGTGCTGAAATATTTTACGGTGTTGCTAAATGTAATAGTAACAAATTACTTTATACAATAATTACTTATATAATCTTGTATTTATTAAATGTGACATTCGGTCGGTTCAGTTCAGAATCAGATCGCATTGAATAGATTGAGTATTGAATTATTAATATTTTTGGAATTGAATCGGGCCTAATTTATATTGTGAATTGAATCAGATCAAACCGAATTATGAAATAATTTGGTTCGGTCCTGTTCAGTTCTTGAAAACCAAATTTACAAAAAATAGATTTTTTTCAAGTGAAAAAAAAACAAAAAAGATAAATATTTTATAGAACATGAATACATATAATCGAAGAAAAATAGTAAATCAATAAAGTAATAATCAAGATTAAATATTAATTTCACAAAAATCTATCAAGAAGAAACAACTCAAAAATCTATCAAGATGAAACAACTGCATATTGTAAATTGTGTATTGAAAAATTATGATGCAAAATAATAGAATAATACAAAATTAATCGATTATTCAAAGTCTCCTTCTCTCTCGATGTATTCTCTTTTTCTTCAAGTGGCTGCTACCAGGTTTTTTTTCCTCCTGATCTCTCTCTCTCTCTAAGTTTCGTTTTTCTTCGTTTGCCCGATTGTATTCTCCTGCAAGGGTTTTCTTATATTTCGTAACTGATATCTCTCTTTCTCTATTTTCTATATAAATATATTATATTATAGGTAATTATCATCCTTACTAATAATTACTCTTTAATGATATGTCTTCCCTTAATAAAAATTCTATTAATATTTAGTCAGAATTTAATAATCTATTTTTAATGATTTTCTATTGTAACTCCTTTGAATCAAAAAACATTTAAATTTTAAATCCTAATTTATTAATATCAAATCACTAAATTATCAATTAATATCTTTTTAAAAAACCTGGGATGTTACAAACTACCCTCCTTGAAAGAATTTGGTCCCCAAATTCTCAAACATCATATACTCAAAACAAAATGAAACTCAAGACAAGTCTGCCCAAAAAAAAAAATTAAACGTTGCCCAAACATCACAGGTCATGCCTAAGTGGCAGTCTACAGGAAATTAACCTAGAGCTCTGATACCAACTGTAACAGCCAGAATTTTCGGGCTATTATTACTAATTACAAAACTTAAATAAAATAGAATTATTTATTCAATTAATTCAAAAATCAAAGCATCGGACAAATCTAATTAAATTTAATAACTCAATCAAAAACATAAAGTCGAAGACGCAGCTCCACAAATCCAATATTCAACATTTAGTAAAGTCCTGAAAATTTATTCAATAATGCGATAAGTCTTTTCCAATAATAGCATCTAAATCAAGTAGCACGAAATCTACAAAGTCCACATCCTTACTCTGAATAAGCTTTCAAAAGTCTAAACCTGATACATATTAAAACAATGAGCTGCAAAGCCCAGCAAGTAACTATCGCCCAACGGCTCAAAAATAATATTTTCAAAGAGAACAAATTTTTTGAAACTTTAAATTGGTATAAAAATTTAAACAATAAATTCATATTTATTCCCACAGTTCTAAATTACGGTCACAATATACCAGTGACACGGTTCTATGTTCGATCGGGTCCAGTTTACGTCCCTCGTTAAGTCTAACTCAACAAGGTATCTATGTGTTCCGGAACGTGCGCAAACTAGTTATATGATTCTATATGTCACACTATCCAGTGACCGGATTCTATGATACAATACGCAACTAAAACTGGGAAAATAAATTTCTAAAACAAACACTTATTTTTAAAATAAAGTATAAAATACATAATTTTTTATAAAATAAGTAACTTACTTATTTTAAGAAACTCTAAACCCGACCAAAATATAGTGTATGTTCACATGCAAAAAATTAAAAATATATTTCAAACGTGCAATTTAATTATTATTTTTTATAATGCATATCTATACTATTATATAAAAGCCGAAACATTAAAAGTTTTGGTACCTGTTTTTTTGTACTAAGTGAATTTACTTATTTACCCTTCATTATAAAGAAAAGTATATATGATATCTATACTATTAAAACTCCTAAAATAAATAATAACATAATATAATTAATGGTAAGTAGTCGATTGCCTTTTTTCACATTTACTTTTAATTGAACGTATTACTTTTATAAACACCTACTAATCTTAAAATCATTAATATATACCCAAAAATATCACATCATATATTTATGATATCTATAATATTAAAACTCCTAAAATAAACAATAACGTAATATAATTAATGGAAAGTAATCGATTGCCTTTTTTCACATTTACTAAAAATTGAACATATTACCTTTTATAAACACCTACTAATCTTAAAATTATTTATATATACCCGAAAATATCATATCATATTTTTCAATTATTAATAAAATATATTAAAAATCTGTATACGTTGTTTATAAAAACATCAATCGTATCATACCGTACAATCATTAATATTTCCTTTCAAATTAAAACACGTTAACTTTTTAATTTAAAACTAATATTATAATCATTAATATATACCCAAAAATACTACATCATATTTTTCAATTACATTAAAAGTTTTGGTACCTGTTTTTTGGTACTAATTGAATTTACTTATTTACCCTTCATTATAAAAAATATATATATGATATCTATACTATTAAAACTCCTAAAATAAATAATAACATAATATAATTAGTGGTAAGTAGTCGATTGTCTTTTTTCACAATTACTTTTAATTGAACATATTACCTTTTATAAACACATATTAATCTTAAAATCATTAATATATACCCGAAAATATCACATCATATATATATATGATATCTATACTACTAAAACTCCAAATAAATAATAATATAATATTGTTGTGGAATAAAAACTAAGTTACGATTTGTAATTAATGCTAGGGTGGTTGAGCTTCGAGCTTTAATGGCTGTTCTTGTGTTCGTGACTGAATCTGCCTTCACAAGATGCTTACGTACTTTGATGAACATCAAAGATCAAGCCAAAAACGTAGTTCTGAGATGAGGGGTCTGGCCCTTTAAATAGGCTGCATGAGCCTTAGAATTATGGTAGGAGTCAGAGACTTGGTAGACAAGTCTTTGAGGAAGGTTCTAGATCTATTCCTTGTAGGAATCAGTTTCCATATTGAATTGGATGCCTTGGTGGCTAAGTCTGGTGGAAATAATATCCTTATCCAACTCTTATTGCTGAGCTATTTATTATCCCCAATATTAATTACGAAATTAATATTATAATTGGGGTTTTGGGCCCATCTGGTGGGCCCCACGTTTGGACCATTCTAGGCCTAATTAATGCCACATTAAATGTGTCTTTAGGGCTTATTTTCAGCCCATATCATTTGCCCCCCAACTTCTAGGAAAGCTGATCAGGCTTTCCTTAAAGTTTTACTTGTCTAACTCGAGACTCGGGTCAGGGTTTATCTTTGATATCGTTTTGATGTAAAGCGTGGAGCGACCGACGCGTTTACAACGATGTTATATTATACCAACAACATTGAACGGTGCTAGACGGCACTAAACGACGATAAACAGTGCTAAACAGCCTTAAACGACGTTTAAACGATGTTAAACGACGCTAAACGGCGATAAACGGCGCTGAACGGCAATAAACGGCACTAAACGGTCTTAAACGACGTTTAAACGATGTTAAACGACGCTAAACGGTGCTGAACGGCGCTGAACGGCACTAAACGGTGCTAAACAGTCTTAAACGACGTTTAAACGATGTTAAACGACACTAAACGGCGATAAACGGCGCTGAACGGCACTAAACAGCCTTAAACGACGTTTAAACGATGTTAAACGACGCTAAACGGCGATAAACGGCGCTGAACGGCACTAAACGACACTAAACGGTGCTAAACAGCCTTAAACGACGTTTAAACGATGTTAAACAATGCTAAACGGCGATAAACGGCGCTGAACGGCACTAAACGACACTAAACGGTGCTAAACAGCCTTAAACGACGTTTAAACGATGTTAAACGACGCTAAACGGCGATAAACGGCGCTGAACGGCACTAAACGACACTAAACGGTGCTAAACAGCCTTAAACGACGTTTAAACGATGTTAAATGACGCTAAACGGCGATAAACGGCGCTGAACGGCACTAAACGACACTAAACGGTGCTAAACAGCCTTAAACGACGTTTAAACGATGTTAAACGACGATAAACGGCGATAAACGGCGCTAAACGGCACTAAACGACACTAAACGGCACTAAACGGTGCACTGAAAACCATCCGAAAAAATCGAGATTTAGGTCCAGAAATTACCCGAAATCCGCTGAAAAATCGAGATTCAGGACCACGAACTAACCCGCGATCGGCCGGATCGAGGGCTAGCTCGTGGTCGGCTAGCACCTGGTCGGCAGAGGGGCCTCGAGCCAAGGTGGTCGGCTGGCACCTGGTCGGCCGAGAGGCCTTGATCCCAGGTGGTCGGCCGGCACCTGGTCGGCTGCGGGCTGGTCGGCCGTGGCTCCTTGGCGCGCCTTGGTCGGCCGGTTCGTGGTCGGCTACGGCTCCTTGGAGTTTCAGAATCTCGATCTCGATCCTAGGGATCCAGACGCTCGATCTTGATCTCTAATTTAGTATCTTGGTCACCCGTGACTTTCAAGGATCCAGAACCTCGATCTCGATCCTAGGGGTCCAGAAGCTCGATCTTGATCTCTAATTTAGTATCTTTGTCACCCGTGACTTTCAAGGATCCAGAGCCTCGATCTCGATCCTAGGGATCCAGAAGCTCGATCTTGATCTCTAATTTAGTATCTTGGTCACCCGTGACTTTCAAGGATCCAGAAGCTCGATCTCGATCCTAGGGATCCAGAAGCTCGATCTTGATCTTTAATTTAGTATCTTGGTCACCCGTGACTTTCAAGGATCCAGAAGCTCGATCTCGATCCTAGGGATCCAGAAGCTCGATCTTGATCTTTAATTTAGTATCTTGGTCACCCGTGACTTTCAAGGATCCAGAAGCTCGATCTTGATCCTAGGGATCCAGAAGCTCGATCTTGATCTCAGGTTGTCAGTTTGGTCATTCGTGACTTCTATCGGCATTACACCTTAATTCAGGAATAGCACTACTAACCTTGTGTTTAAGACTAAACTCGTTGCTTATCTTCTTAAGTGTAAACATCCTTTCGAAGGTTGTCCATTTCGTGACTTCAGCAAATATATCAGTTGTTTCTTCTCCGGCTTGTATGAATTATAACGATTCTTTCTGTATAACGCGGATAATTTCTATCCTTTTTTCATCTATAAACGATGGATGGCCTCGTTCTCATCCAAGGTCTCCAACTTGTAGGATCTTCGTCCTAGCGTCTTCTTGACTCGATACGGCCCTTCCCAATTAGGGGCTAGCTTTCCCTTCTGACCCACTCCAGAAGCTTCTATCTTCCTTAGAACCAGTTCGCCTTGCCGAAAGAACCTCTCCTTAACCCTTCGGTTGTAGTGGAAGGATGCTCTCTTCTAATGCTCTGCATTCCGGGCATGGTGGTCGGCCACTTCGTGGTTGGCTAAGGTGCCCGGACCTAAAACCATCCGTGGTCTTAGAGAGTTATGGACCTCGGGTCTAGGATCTAAAACCATCCGTGGTCTTAGAAAGTTATGGACCTTGGGTCTAGGATCTAAAACCATCCGTGGTCTTAGAAAGTTATGGACCTCGGGTCTAGGATCTAAAACCATCCGTGGTCTTAGAAAGTTGTGGCCTCAACTTTGAAAGTTGTGGCTCTCGGTTCATCACATTGAACATCACATTTCGAACATCAACTTCAATTGACTGGAACAAGAGCTCGGTCGGCCATTGCTTGGTCCTTGAACCTCATCGTCAGTATATGAACGCCAATATTTGGACCTCAACGTCAATTAATCGATATTTGGACCTCAACGTCAGTGACCGATCATCGCATGTCGTTATTTAAAGTTGATGACCAAACATACATCCTTCACTTCAAATTGGCTTTCATAACTTTCATGACCTTCTGGGTCTTAACTCGCTTGTTGAATCCTTGGTTTTAAACCTTGAATTCATTCATGGTTATTGGTTATCATCAACCCCTAACTCTCATGTAAAAATGATGGAGTCCCCTAGCTCTTGCCCCCCTTGCTACATATGATGGAGGTCTTGCTTCTCGGTTGATCATTCAAGAAGTTCTCTTGCCACTCAGCACTTGACTTCAAGTCTGGTGTGCTTTGGCTGGTTGTTAACCCTTTATCTTGATTCTAGGTTTCCAACCTTCTTCTTAAGGTTACAGGACCTTGCTTTGGTTTGAATTCGATTGACGGCTCTTGATTCAAGTCCTTAAACTCAAATGTCGAACTCGATTGGGGGCAGACAGCCTTTTTAACCATCAAGGCTGAAATTTTGTGTCAGGATTTGAGATTCAAGATTTTGAGTATGGAGTGACAAAGGACCTTTATTCTTACTAACAGCTCCTGTGCCTTTAAGGCATTATCAGGGAGCCTACCAGTCTCAAGATGAGCTTTAAGAGGGTCTATCCTTCAGCTTACATCAACTGGTGCTACCAATTTTGAATTGATGGTGGGGTCTTCAGGACCTGGGGGTAAAAAGTCTTCGCATAATTCTCTATTTCAGAAGAAGCAAACTTTGAGAGGGCATCAGCCTTAACGTTCTCTTCCCTCGGAATGTGCTTTACACAACACTCACCAAACGGAGTCATAACGGCCTTCACGACTCTCAAGTTCTTGGCCATAGTTTCATCCTTAGCTTCAAATTCACCATTCACTTGTGAGACTACCAGTCTTGAATATCCACAAACTTTGAGGTTCTTGACTCTCATGATTCTGGCCAAGCCCAATCCGGCTATCAAGGCTTTATACTCAGCTTCGTTGTTGATTATCGAAAAATCCAACTTCAAGGCATACTCAGCTGTGAACCCATCGGGGCTTTGCAAAACTAAACCTTTACCACTAGATTTTGTTTTTGATGCTCCATCAAAACAGAGCACCCAATATTTCTTTTGATCAGGTACAAGCTCCTCATCTTTATCCTCTCTTCCAGGGATGGTTACTATCTCCTGCCCCCCGACTTCTTGGTTGCGAATGGTACATTCAACCACGAAGTCAGCCAATTCTTGAGCCTTTATGGCTGTTCGAGGCTTATACGTGATGTCAAATTCTCCAAGTTCAATCGCCCACTTGATTAGCCTTCCACTAGCCTTCGGGCTATGCAATATGTTTCTCAACTGTTGGTCCGTCAGGACTTCAATCTTATGTGCCTGGAAGTACGGGCGTAACTTCCTCAAGGCTGTTATCAATGCCAAGGCGAACTTCTCAATGGGAGAGTAATTCAACTCGGCTCCGTGGAGCACCTTGCTTACATAGTAGATAGGCCTCTGAACCTTGTTCTCTTCCTTAACGAGGATGGCACTCAATGCTTGTTCAGACATTGCTAGATACAGATAAAGAGTCTCTCCGGGACTTGGCGTGGCCAACAACGGGGCTTCGGCCATGTACTTCTTCAACTGTTCAAAGGCCTCTTGGCTTTTATTAGTCCATTCAAAATTGTTCACCTTCTTCAATGCTTGAAAGAAAGGCAAGCACTTATCACCAGACTTGGAGATGAATCTCCCTAGAGCGGACACTCTGCCGGTTAACTTCTGTACGTCCCTCACAGAACGGGGTGGTTCCATGTCTAAGATTGCTTTGATCTTGTCAGGATTGGCCTCTATGCCTCTTTTTGAAACCATCAATCCCAAAAATTTTCCAGATCCAACGCCAAAAGCGCACTTTGCTGGATTCAACATCATCTTGTGGTGCCTCAGCACTTCGAATGCCTCTCTGAGGTGCTTAATGTGATCTGCCTTGAGTCGGCTCTTGATTAACATGTCATCAACATAGACCTCCATGGTTTTTCCAATCAGATGGGCGAATATCTTATTCACCAGTCGTTGGTAAGTAGCTCCTACATTCTTTAGACCAAAAGCCATAACAAGATAGCAGAAAACACCAAAGTCAGTTATGAAAGATACCTTAGGGATGTCATCCTTGTGCATCTTAATCTGATTGTAGCCGCTGAACCCATCCATGAAGCTCAACATCTCATGTCCAGCTGTGGCATTTTCAACATATCAATCCTTGGAAAGGGAAAACAATCCTTCGGACATGCATCATTCAAATCAGTGAAGTCTATACACATCCTCCACTTCCCATTCGCTTTCTTGACCATCACAGGGTTTGCTAACCATTCGGGAAACTGAATTTCTTCAATAAACCCAGCCTCTAAGATCTTGTCAACTTCTTGTTTAATGGCCTCCTGCCTTTCAGGAGCAAAATTTCTCTTTTCTGTTTTATTATATTCCGCCCCGGATCAACATTCAACTTGTGAGTTATGAGTTGGGGATCAATCCCTGGCATATCAGCTACAATCCAAGCAAACACATCGCTATTTTCTTGCAAGAATGCTATCAACTTACCCTTCAGGGGTTCTTTCAAAGATGCTCCCATATAAGTAACTTCTCAGCTCGCTTGGCCGTCATGGCTTCAATGTTTGTCTTGGTCTTGGGTGTTGAACGTCGATGTTCAAAGGTTGAACGCCAAAGTTTGAAATCAAGGGTTTTCAATCTCAATGGTGTTTTAAATCACCGAAATATCGATCAGAGCTGCTGGTCCAAGGCCAGGGGGTTTCTGGTTAGCCCCACGAGGTCTTGAACCTTCTCTAGGAGGTTTTCAAAATTACATATTGGTTTTCAAGTCAATATGAAGTTTCAACCTTTGGATATTAATTGGAGGTTCATGACCCCCCCTCAAGTTTGGCCTTCATAACTAACCTTGGCCTTCATGGCTAACAGCTTCTGTTCTTCAACCTAGGATTCGGGGTTGATTCCTCGATATAGATTTCGATAAATGCAATCCCATTGGCTTCTTGCCTTTTAAACTTCTGAGACGAGAGCTTGCTTGAACTTCTTAATCCTTGCTTAAGGTTATTTATTGGCCTTCATCCTTGGATCCTTAATCCAGGTCCTTAATAAGTATTGAAGAGTAGCTAGTCCTTAACATCTTCGGCCTTTCATGGCTTGACCCTTCGGGATCTTCACCTATGCATTTGTTTGTTTTCCATTCGTTATTCTTTTATTTTTGGTACTCGTTCATCCTTGACTTGCACTCATCGGGTGATAGAGTACTATTGTCCTACTCGGAGCAACATGCTCTACAATGGTTTCCATGAACCTTATTTCTGCTTCTACTAGATGAAGCTAAGTCCTACTAGGATAACTTCAGCCCATCGGGGCATTGCAAGACTAGGCATGCATCACTTGATTTTGTTTTTGATGCTCCATCAAAATAGAGCGTCCACCATTCCTTCTGGTATCATCATTCTTATTCTGAAGTTCACTTCCTGCTTGGGGTACTACCTCCTGCCCCCCGACTTCTTGGTTGCGAATGGTACATTCAACCACGAAGTCAGTTAATGCCTTAGCCTCAATGGATGTCCAAGGCTTCTGTGTGATGTCCTCTGCTGGCCTTTTTGGTGTTCCTTTCTTCTACGGACATCCATGTCTTCAAAAGGACTTGCCCCTCGACTCTATTAGGCCTTAACGAGGCTACATAATAGCTTTGTGCCATCTTTTGATCACCTTTATGTTCTCTAACGCCATTCCTGGTTGGGAACTTGATCTTCATATGATACGTTGAGGCAACAGCCTTGAATGCATGAAGTTCAGTCCTTCCGAGAATAGCGTTGTACGTTGAAACCGCCTTGATTACCAAGAAGTTCAACATCTGAATGGCCTCCTGTCCAATAGTTATAGGCAACTGAATAGTCCCTTCAACTTTGGATTCTACTCCATTAAATCCATATATAGGCATGTTATTGGGGGTCAATTGAAAATCATTGTACCCCATCTTCACAAATGTATCATGAAACAGAATGTCAACGGAAGCTCCATTGTCCATCAAGACTCGCTTCACTTCCGAGTTCCCAATCACAGGGGTTATGACCAATGGGTCGTCATGGGGAAACTTCACCCCTTCGAGGTCTGTGTCATCGAAACCAATTGTTATCTCAGTCTTGGCACGCTTCGGGGCTTCTCCCAAGATGTGCATCACTTCTCTGGCATACGCCTTTCGAGAGTTTCGGATTGTACCGACCGCTGTCGGGCCTCCCCAAATCATGTTAATAACTGGCCCTCGGGGCTGTGGGTTACGATCTCGACCTCGATCATCATCCCTTCTATCATTGTCTCTTCTACCATAATCCCTCCTTTGAGTTCCACGATCATCACCCTTAGTGAATTTGCTCAGCTTTCCTTTTCGGATCAAGAATTCAATCTCATCCTTCAACTGCCTACAATCATCTATATCATGCCCCACATAGCGGTGGAATCTACAGTACTGATCCTTGTTTCTCTTTGCGGGATCACCCCTAAGTGGCTTCGGCCATCGAAAATCTTTGTCTTTCTCAATATCTAACAAGATCTGACTCCTAGGAGCATTCAGTCTTGCATATTTGTTGAATCTTGGTCCCAAACTCTTCTTCGGTGGTGATTCAGAATCCTTGCTAGTCCGGGGATACTTGTCCCTAGCATCATACTCTTGTTCTTTCTTCCGTTTCTTAAAGTCATTGGAGCCCTTGCCATTGCCTCCAGCAGCTTCTTTTTTTCATGCTATCCTCTGCCTTGATATACTTGTCGGCCCTTCATTGGAGCTCAGCCATGTTCTCAGGAGGATGCTTTGCCAAAGACCTCTTGAAGAAAGGATCAGCGGTTCCGTGTTCCAAGGCTACCATGGCCACTTTATTCTCCAGATCTGTAATATTCAATGTCTCCTTGGTGAATCGCTTGAGATAATCCCTTAGATTCTCGTTCTTTCCCTGCACCACATACATGAGGGATGCAGAACTCTTTTCATGAACTCTTCCACTAATGAATTGGCTAACAAAGGCATTCTTCAACTCTTTGAAAGAGCCAATCGAATTTGAAGGTAGCCCTACACTTTAAGGCGTCACTAGCAGGTTGTAGCAGTAGTGCAGCGGTGAATGTCCTGACATGGGTTTCAGGATCGCCTGTTCCATCATAGGCCTTGATCGTCGGCATCTTGAACTTCTTTGAGATGCGGGGGTTCATCACCTCTTCAGTGAACGGAGGTGTTGGATCATCAAGATCTAGCGGAATCAGATCCTTGGGGTTGTTTCTGGGGACTTCCGTCCTTGTCGCTCCTTCAGTTGAGGCATCGGCCCTTCTTCGTCTCCTAGACGACCTCTTCAGATCTATAACAGGAACACTTCCTGAGATTGGAGGAGGTCGATGCAGACTTTGATTCTGCCTTGCTTGCTCCCTAGCGGCGTCATCTTTCAGCCTCTAGATCTTAGCCTCATGAGCCTTGATCCTTTCCTCAGTTGTTTGCGGAGGTCCATCATGGATTCTTCGGGGCCTCCTTCGGGGCTCTCTACTAGCACGTCGCCTCCTTGGGGCTTCGTCACGGTCATCATCGTCATCCTCAGATACTCGCGATCTCGGATCTGCAATGCATGACCACTCGGTCCAGGTTCTCGAACAGGGGGGTAGTTGGACAGTCCGTACATGGGGTTAGTATTCACGCGGAGATCCGTAGTATGGATCTGTACCCCAGATGGAGGGCGGTTAGGATCGACCAGGGGAGAGACCACCATCTGAAGAGAGTTGGTTCCCTGATCTGGATGGACAACCATAGGTAGCGTACTCCCAGCAGGGGGATTCGTCCCTGGAGGCTGAGAAACTTGAGTTTGGGGGATCGTCCATTGTTCAAACGTGGTTATCCCAGAGGTAAGAGGCGGAGCGAAACTGATTGGTAAAGCTTCGGTAGAGCTTGGTGTAGTTCTTCGTGTGCTAACCATGGTTGATGTTTTCTTCCCACAGACGGCGCCAAATGTTGTGGAATAAAAACTAAGTTACGATTTGTAATTAATGCTAGGGTGGTTGAGCTTCGAGCTTTAATGGTTGTTCTTGTGTTCGTGGCTGAATCTGTCTTCACAAGATGCCTACGTACTTTGATGAACATCAAAGATCAAGCCAAAAACGTAGTTCTGAGATGAGGGGTCTGGCCCTTTAAATAGGCTGCAGGAGCCTTAGAATTATGGTAGGAGTCAGAGACTTGGTAGACAAGTCTTTGAGGAAGGTTCTAGATCTATTCCTTGTAGGAATCAGTTTCCATATTGAATTGGATGCCTTGGTGGCTAAGTCTGGTGGAAATAATATCCTTATCCAACTCTTATTGCTAGGCTGTTTATTATCCCCAATATTAATTACGAAATTAATATTATAATTGGGGTTTTGGGCCCATCTAGTGGGCCCCACGTTTGGACCATTCTAGGCCTAATTAATTCCACATTAAATGTATCTTTAGGGCTTATTTTCAGCCCATATCAAATATAATTAATGGTAAGTAGTCGATTGCCTTTTTTCACATTTACTTTTAATTGAACATATTACCTTTTATAAACACCTACTAATCTTAAAATCATTAATATATACCCGAAAATATCACATCATATTTTTCAATTATTAATAAAATAAATGGAATGACGACGCATGGACTTTTAATAATGACATCATTATTAACGCGTGGATATTGTAATTACTAAATAATCCCCGAATTTTGTCCATGAAATTCCCAAATTCACCATGTATCATCAACCGTCCGTGCTATTTATACAACACAAACTGTAGCAGGGAAATTTATTTATAATATAATTTGAATTTATTATTATTATTTAAATTTTATTTAATGTTATATGTAGAAATATTTTCATATAATTTTTTATATATTTTATTTGTATCTATATTTATAAAAAATAGAATTTATGTATTTTATTTATATTTTATTTGTATTTATATTGAAAAAGAATAAGATTCGTGTACATTATATATCTAGAAATATGTTTTAATTGAAAATTTAATATTGAGTAAATTGCACTGTAGTGGTCAGATAAATTAATTTTTTGCACTTTGATGGTCAAAGTTACAAATCTTGCACTATGATGGCTCAAAATTCTTTTTCTGGACATTTAAATGACTTCCGTCATCCTTCCGTTAAAAATAGGAGCACCATTACCGACTATTAATTACATAGAAGGGTATAATCGTCTTCTTCCACAAACCATCATCAAGAACACTTAATTAAACCCCAACACACACAGAGTAATCGCACACATACCCCAACAGCCACAATCACACGCACGCTACTACACACACACACAATCACACGTAGTGATGAACATGGGGGAAGATATTGGTGATGGAGGAGTGCTGTTCGTCGGTAACGGAGAAACGGGAGGTGAAGTAGATAAGGTGGGCTATGGCTGCTGTGCAACGAGTTGAATTGGTGAAGGAGAAGTTGAATGGAGGTGGCTGTGCGCGGTGGTGAAGAGGGAAGGTGGAGGTGGGTTTGTTGATGAAGAACAGAGGAGTTGGTGAACTGTTGGACGGGTTCGATTCCTTCGAGTCTTGCCAATGCTACAAGTCTTATTCAGTTACAGCTTGATACGAATCAAATTTCGGGATATTGTAGTGTACCTTTGAGTTTGGGATATTGTAGTAACCTACAAGCATTGGATTTGTCTCATAATTCGTTAACTGGGACTCTGCCTTCGGGGTTGTTTGAGTTGAGAAATTTGACCAAGTTGTTGTTGATTTCTAATGATATTTCGGGTACTATACCGAAAGAAATTGGAAATGCTTCTAGTTTAGTAAGGCTCGGACTTGGGGATAATAGGATAACAGGGGAAATTCCTAGAGAGATTGGGGACAATTAAAGTGGCAATTGCATTGCTAGTCACCTTGACAATAGCAATGGTGATCATGGGTGCCTTTGCTGTAATTCGAGCACGCAGAAGTATTAGTGGAGATGATGATTCGGAGATGGGAGACTCATGGCCTTGGCAATTTTCTTCATTCCAGAAGCTAAATTTTTCAGTAGAGCAAATTTTGAGATGCTTAGTAGATTCCAATGCGATTGGTAAAGGTTGTTCTGGAGTTGTTTCTCGTTGCCTAATTTCTCGTTGAGTAGGTAGCAGTGTTGAGCCATGTAGTGACTCTCAAACGGTAGGAATTACGATCCCTGAGTTGGACGGTCATGATTACATTGAGTTATCTACTGGTAAGATTCATGAATTTGTTTTCCAAGCAGTAGATGAAGTGGGAAAGCCTCATTGCCTTGGTGGAGATTATTTCGAGACTGATATTTCAGGTGAGTTGTGGAAGTCTAGGCCCCCAGTCAAAGATTTAGGCAATGGTACCTATACGTTTTCCGTACAAGTACACCCAGATTTTTCAGGAGACTACAATCTTACTATAATCTTTCTGTTTCGGCACTATGAGGGATTGAAAAATTCCCCAGAAAGATTTGCAATTGATAGGGTGCTTCGTACATTCCCGATTAAATTTATCAAGTCTCCTGAACAATTACCAGCAATACGACAATGCCTGAAGTCTGATTTCACGAGAGTCATCTGGTCCGGTAGATGGACTCGTCATGCCAAGAATGACAGCTGTAGAATTAGTAATGATGGTAGATATAGGTGCCAAGAACCAGACTTCCCTTGTCAACAGCCATGGTGTGATGGCTCTTTGGGTTCGTTAGAGAGTAATGGTTGGACATACTCAACTCATTGTTCGTTCAAGCTATTCTCAGGTGAAGCAGCTTGGAATTGTCTAAATAATCGTTGGATTTTTTTCTGGGGTGACTCAAATCACTGTGATACTATTCCGCCTACCCAAGAAGAGTCACTCCACCTCCTCGTAATTTCTCGTTGCCTAATTTTCTTTTTCAATTTATTTCTCCTAATCAACCACAACGCACTCCCACACAATGCCAAAACTAAAAACCCGAGCACGACGACAACAACAATAACCGCCTTTTTCTGTTTATTACTTGATTTCATGGGAGTAAAATTCAACGAGAACAAACACTCCGCATTGCCTTTATCATCCGGACCAAACGAATTCGCGAAAGCAGCTGCATAAATCGACCTATACGCTGTACAATCCGAAACATTCCCAACCGTCCTATTAATCGAATCAGACGGTTGCAAACTTCGACTCGGGGGAGGAACGAGTCAGTCCGTTTCAAATAATGGGGATGGAGTGGTGGAGAGAGATGGAGAGGGAGGCAGATAAGGGCGTGTTTGGTGGAGAGAGACAGATAAGGGAGACAGAGAGATGGCTTTTGTTTTATAATTATTTTCATTTTATAATTATTTTATTTTATAATTATATGATAAATGTGCAAGGTTAAGGACAATAATGCCCCTAACAATTTAACTCCGTTAAGGCCATGCTAACGGAAGTCATTTAAGTGGCTAAAAAAAGTATTTCGAGCCATCATAGTGCAAGATTTGCAACTTTGGCCATCAAAGTGCAAAAAATTAATTCATCTGGCCACTACAGTGCAATTTACTCTTTAATATTTTAATTAAAGTTAATCACAATTATGCACTAAGGGGTAAATGCCCTAAATACCCAATTTTTCACTTTCTCTCACCAAAATGCCAATATTTCGGAACAGCTGTCCAAGATACCCACCTGATGCGTCAGCTCGTGCAGCGTAGCCTTTAATACGCCTTTGGCTAAGGCGTATGTGGTACTGATACGCCGCTGTCTATAACGCAACAACGGAAACGCTTCTCACACGGGCGTAACCTGACCAGTGATGCGCCTCTGATAGTCACGCAGCAAGAGATACGCATCTTGAAGATGCGTATCACACGTCGTCCCAGAGCTCTCCCAACTGCGACAACAATGGCGATTCCGGTGTAAATTTTCGATCACTTCCACCGTCCACCTCCCTCACTTTCCCATCACCTACTATATATCAATAGAATCGGGTTTCGATTCTCTACATACCTATATTCATGTTATAACAATTCAGGTCTTGGATTAAAAACGTCCAAATCGGCGATTCAACCAATTGAAAAAAGTCCGGCGAGCTTCGTTTCGCCACTGCGGGACTGGAGGTCATAAACGAAGTTCAGAAAGATCAAGTACACGAGTTTGTGGTCATTTTAAGATGCTGTAATCGTGTGGTTAGTGCCCGGAGAGAGTTCAATCCAATGGAAGAAGCTGGGAGATAAAAGTCGCCGGCCAAGAGCTCTGTGTTTCCAGTCGATGTTTTGCATTTTCTGACTGCTACAATGGCAGTGGATACGCCGACGGAAGAGGCGTGTCCCGTGGGTACAGAAAGTCGGTGTTTTCAGAATTGGGTATTTTGGTTAGTGGGTAGTGAAATTTTAGGTATTTTGGTCATTCTTTCTAACACGGTAACCCGACTCAAATACCAACTACCAATTTGGGTAAACTTTTAATGTTTTAATTTTAATAATATAATATAGATAGATGTTACTCGATCCTATATTTTTTTAACCAAATAATGTTCTAATGTATGAAAAAGACAAAAAAATATAATTAAAGATTATATAAATATTGTTATTCTTATTAAGTTATTTTGACATTAATATTATTTGTTTGATAAATAATTGCAACTATTGTTTTAATAAAAAGTATATATTAGAAATAAAAAAAGTCGTTAAATATTATTTAAACTAGCAAAATTGTTACTCTTAGCATATACCCATAGCCAGGCACAAGTTAGAAAATCTTTTATAATTTTTTGAAAAATATCTAATAAATTACGTTATATTTATATTTAATATATATTAGATTAACTGACTTTTAAATAGTGGGCGCCAATGTGGAATATTAACAACCACTTTCCATGGAATATGACTTCAATTTTGTCTTCAATATAATCCCGTACATCCTTTCAAAAAAAAAAAAAAAATCCCCTACAAGCATATATTTTGCATATATTCATTTCAGACAGGCGCCTTTTTTTATATGTCGACCTGGCTTAATAGCTATAATGTTTATGAGTCTCCTCGGCATGTTGTATTGGAGACAATTGTGTCAAGATTTAAAGAATTTTATTTTGATTTCAACACAAAAAAATATTAACAATCTCCTGGCATGAGCTATTTTCCAATTTCCACAATGTATTATTATATTAGCATGCAAAACAAATTACACTTATAAAATTATAAGTTGATTTTAATACAAATAATATTAGTATTAGCATACAATAATATTATTCCAACCCTTGATAATTAAAAAATAAGCTTAATTTTTATTGAAAGATGTTAAAGTTCTCAAATTTTATTAGATTTGAAATACTTAGCATATTTAACTAGTGTATATTGTAGGTTTTGGAAACTTATGTACTATCATAATTGAATTAGAATTTAACATGAAAAAAAATAAGTTGGCCATAAAAAATAACTACACAGGGAGGATTTGAAGGAATGAAAGATATATTTACAAAATAAATATTTAAATATTTTATTCAATTAGTAAGAGAATTTATAATAATAGTAATAATAAATACTCACTACGTCAAATTTGGGCTTTCGTCACACTTTTGTACAGTAAGGGCTGTGACACTTTGGGAACTGTGACACTTTGGGAAAAACGAGTGGCTAAAGGTCATCTTCTCAAGTTTTAGCCACACAATAGTTTTTCGAGTGACCAAAAATACAATTTTTGTAAGATTCAGTCACAACTTTAAAAATGTGTGACAATTGAGAGATAAAACAGAATGTTTTTTTGTTGACTTCGACCAAATCCAAGAGTTATAGTCATACTTGAGAGATAGCAGTGTGACAAAAAATAGTGACGCTTCTTTGCTGTGTCTAAATGTTAGGAAACGGTCACAGTTATTTTATGTGATGTGGCTAAATGGGAAATAACCTATGGTCACTACAGGTTTATTGTGATTAAAAAGTATAGTTTTCTGCATATGTGAGACCTTTGTTTGCTTAAGGAACCAAAAAACTAGTGATTGTATTATTGTGTGACTAAAAGGTACTCTGTTTTCAGGAATACCTTGAAGCAGAGTACGTACTCTATTTTCAGCAACATATCTGTCACATTATTACATTTGTGTGTGGCTAAATATTTAACCAACTGGACATGCATGAAATATAGTATAGCAGATTAACCAACAGATGACAAACAGAAACTGATATACCACAGATGACAAACACAAACTTGATATATCCAAGTTGCATACCAGATGACCTTAAAAAATCCATGCCCTTCGGCCAACATTCAAATTCACCATTACATATTAATTCTTCATCAAATAAAAAACAATGAAAATGACCAAGACAATGATAACATTATACAACTTCCCACGTATGACATCAACCTCCTTTCGAAGATCTTCAACTGTTGACATGCAGTTTTGCAGCTCAGTCTTCACATCATCAAGTTCTTTCTGGATCTTGATCTTCATGACAACTAGTTCAGGATCAATCCATTCCCAAAACGAACATTTGGGTCCAGAAGACTTGAAAAGGGAATTCAAATTAAAAGCTGTTTATTAAATTAAACAGATGAAACTGATAAATATGAGCTTACCAATGAATTTGATCTATGGTACACCCGAAATCTTCTTCCAGGGTTGTCAAGTGTATTTGATGTTCTAATCCGAGCAGGAAGACCACAGTAGCAGAGATCACTTCGAGTTTGGTTTGAGCTGTAGGAATTTGAAGACGACATCATGATCAGGCCTTTTTCTTTGCACACACCTGGAGAAAAAAACATGAATTAAAATGGAGCATAAAATTTAACCAAACAAATAGAATTTAGCATTACATAAAAAACGTGGAAACTGACAAACATAATGATAATATTTACCGGATTCAGTTACCATTACGTATAATAATACCCTTACAGTCCGGTCTAAAGTAACCATCACGAGATTCATTACCCAAGTCACGTGGATCTACAGGTGGTAATATATTATCATTGTGAGGAAGAATTACAGTACTGAAATCCTCATTGACATCATCGTACAGATGTAACAGCCCGACTTTTCGTACTGTTATCATTCAATCAAATTATCGAACAAAATTCAAATTTAATAAACTCATAAAACAAAATTCCAAACTATCGTAGAAATATTCTAAAATCCGGAAATGATACCAAATAAAATAACCCAATGTATAATCAAATCCATAGAGACGCAGCTCCTCAAATCTAAACAGCTAAAAACTAGAACATTATTAAGTGACACTGGTTCGACTCTAATCCAATCCAAATGCCATACTCGCAGCCAGTACCTGAAAATTCATAAATAATGAGCTACACAGCCCAGCAAGAAAACTAATCGAACTAACCAGTGGATCAGGTAAGTTTCACAAAAATATTTTACAAATTTTCATAAATCAAAGTTCACAATTTCATAGTTCGTAAATCACAGTTTCATAATCAAAATTCAAAAACGTATAATAAATTCCACAGTTCACTAAGGTCACAAATACCTGGTGACACAGTATCATAGGTTCATAGGTGTCAATAATGCGCCCCTTACTAAGGTATCATAAAGTGTGCACTCCCGAAGGCATCATATAAAGCACGCCCTAGTAAGGTATCATAAGCTAGTTCCGGAACTATACGCAATTATTAACGGGTTCATAAGTCATAGTTAGCTGGGAATTCTTATATCTAAAAAGTCATATTCGATCCAAATTTTAGTAACAAAAATATTATAAATATAAAACATTTAAAAGCATTTCAAATATTAAAACAATTTAAATATATACCGGAAAGCACGAAAAGTTAACTTACCTTAAAATATGACAATCACCATATATGAGATATGCAAGATGAACCTAAACAAATTGTCACAAAAGAATCAATCATAGTATCGTACAGCCAAATCAGACTCCTTCTGTCCCTTTATAACATAACATGTATACTATGTATATATAATTAAATATAAAAAAAGTACTTGTACATATTACATTACAGTACATAATTTTGTATCATATAGACAATTTACTAATGTAGGAGATATAATGCATGCATGTGTACGTAAAAAAAATCCAACTACGTTAATATTATAATCCTACTATATGCATTAAGTTAGCGCTACCAACCGGTACAGGACAACCATACATATGGACACTTAAATTATCAAATCTTGCAATGTTTAATTTATAATTAACATCATAAGTTTAAATAATTTTTAGCAAAATGTGAACAAAGATAGTACATGTACATCTTCTAAATTATAATATAACAATTAATTCTCAAATAATCGAGCATAATAATATAAACGTAAATAATTTGTAAAATTAATCTAACTAAATCATGATATAAAAGAAAATAGAAAAGATCGATTATTACTAAAAGGAAATGCAATGACCATGATGAGCAAACTAAACTAATAAATGTAACAATACTATGACATGAACTAATGAGTGTGTGTTTCATTACTTAAATAATACATAAATGTAGTGAACAGAGAACATGGTTCAATAATATAAGATTCTCACTTATAAAAACAAGCGGTGAATACACGACTCAAATGACTTAAACTTATACAAAGTGTATAATTAAGTATAGATGGTAGTAGTCAATAAAATATGCAGGGCGTTGTACATACCTTGACAAGAAGAAATTCTCTGATTTTCGTATGCAATTTCTTATTCACATACTGATACATTTATATTGCAAGTCAGATCCAAGGTCAAGTTACGTATGTAACTTTAATGTTAATCTAATTAGAAGTTTGAAACAGAACATATCTAATAATTATTTCAATAGTTATCCGGAACTCATTCTAATAGAAATTTATTTTAAAAATATTTAGACACACTATGTGAGATACTACCAAATACAAGAAAGTTATAATTGTTTTAATAAATCATGTTATTCTATACATAAAATATTTAAAATTTTGTAACGTAAAATTACGGATATCACAACAGATCTCTATAATTCTTGGGAGGGGTCATCAGGACAATAGACATCTTTTTATCTAGACGGTCTTTAACATAAAACACTTGTCTCTATAATTACTTGTATTTTGGCATTTTAGTTGTTTGCATATATTGTGGCCTTTTTGGATTGGATTGTGGCCTTTTGGTATTGTCTTGTATCGGCCTTTTGGTACGGCCGTGGTCATTTATATTACAAATGAAACCTGTTTGTAATGTGGTTAAGTATGTGTGGCTAGTACCACACTTCAGCCACACTACATATTATATTATATTCGGGGATAGTTATTACAATTATTAGTGACTATAAGCAGTTGTTTAATAGTATATAAAACATAGAAACGACCACACAAAAATTATAAAATGTGGCCATACCCAAGTTTTTTGCCACGATTTACCATTAAATAGTGCGACCAAAACTAAGCCTTTGATGAATGTTGGTATTTAGCCACGTTATTATTTCTCTTTAGCCACGACGCATCCTGTGGCTGCAAGCTGGTATTTAGTCACACTTTTGAGCTTAAAATGGGGGCTGTCAGACCCAAGGGGTGGTATGCTTTAGTCACTCTATTTTGAGTTACAGCAACACAGCTGGGGTGTGGCCGTAGGGGGGCATAAAATGACGAGACCTTAGGTCACACTTTGCTGAAAAATTAAAACGTGACGGAAAGTGCTTAGCCACACATATTTGATGTGACGGAAGCCAAAATTTGACGTAGTGACTATTATTATTATTATTATTATTATTATTATTATTATTATTATTATTATTATTATTATTATTATTATTATTATTATTATTATTATTATTACTACTACTACTACTACTACTACTACTATTATTATTATTATTATTATTATTATTATTATTATTATTATTATTATTATTATTAATATTATTAATATTATTAATATTATTAATATTATTATTATTATTATTGTTATTGTTATTATTATTGTCATTATCATTATTATTATTGTTCATTCTCATACAGTAAAATAAACTGACCTTTTTGTTGTAACAACATTTTTGTGAAAAGTAATTAGAAAATATTAGGTAAACTTTAAAAATAACGCTATGATAAAGTCTTTTTAGTGTTAAAATGAAATTTAAAAAAAAAAAAAAGATTCCTGTACTTTTGAAAAACAAAATTATTTTTCAACTTTTACATAGAGTAATTACATATTTTGTTATCAATCATTTTAAAAATATTATTTTTAATATTATATCTTAAAATATACATATATTATTTATTAATATATATATATATATATATATATATATATATATATATATATATATATATATATATATATGCCTTTACTCAAAATCGCATTTAGATTCTAATTTTCACATCAAAAATGATGTTTAATGAATATAAATAGAATCTAAAAAAAATTATGATCAAATATAACATGATTACACATAATTTAATTGTTACAAAAATATATATAAGATTCTATAGTGGATTCTATGTAACATTTGATTTTTAAATTTGGATGAGTACTACGTTAGATCGTGGTTACAAAAATCAGCCGATTAATTCCAGTTTAATCCTCTGTAAGGTAGTCAACCGATTCGATTTTTGAAATCCGATTAATCCTGTGAATTTATTTAAAGTGATATGTTTAATTATAAATTAGATTAATATATTATATATTATTATAATATCCGATTAATACTCCGATTACCCGATTAATCTTAAATCGGTACCTCAACAGATTTATACCGATTACCGATTTCTACAACCATGCGTTAGATTGGATACATTAAGTTTAATTTTTGTTAAAATTTGTGATTCTTATCATAAACAATCAATTTTTATGATGGTGTTTTAAACTGTTCTTTATATAAGATGTTATTCCTAGAGTGTAACTATATATATATATATATATATATATATATATATAGGGGGCTACTCCAGTACAAACCTCCTTAAAATACAAACCTACAAACCAAGCATAATCTAATATTTCAAGCTAATCTAATGACCAAACTAGGGGTACCCCAATACAAAAAACGTTTAAAATACTTGGCTCTATCCAACAAAAAAAAAATCACTGTTCACGTGATGACGTGGCAGTGGATTTCACTGGTTAACGGTGCTTCGCACCTTCTTGTACGGCGCTTCGCGCCTTTATCATTCTAAAGTTGTAAGGAATGATAATCAATGGTAAAGGCAATAGACGATTGACGGGTGTATCGAGAGCCTTCGGCCCTCATGACTACCTAACTCATCCGTTTACTATCTTAAATGCTTCGCATTTCCACGACAAGTTTTTTTTTTGTTGGATAGAGTCACTTATTTTAAGCATTTTTTTGTGAAGGTACCCTTGGCGGGAACCTTAGAATAGATGAAATATAATTAATAGAGTATTGGTTTGTAGGTTTGTATTTTAAAAGTGGTTTGTATTTGAGCACTTGCCTATATATATATGTTGTGGAATAAAAAGTAGGGTTATCGAATTGCGGCTAGGGTTCGTGAGCTTCGTGCTTTAATGGCTGCGCTTGTGTTATCGTGACCTAATTCGGGTCCTCACAAGATGCCTACGTATCTCAGAGTTGAGAATCAAGCCAACGTAGTTCTAGGATGAGGGGTCAGGCCCTTTATATAGGCTGTGGAAGCCTTAGAATTATAGTAGGTTTTGGAGACTTGATGGATAAGTCACCGTAATTGAGGAAGGTTCTGACTCCTTCCTTTTAGGAATTAGTTTCCATGTCGAATTTGGTGCCTTGGAGGCTACACAATATCCTGGGGATATTCTAGGACGTTCTTAGTTTCTGGAACGTTCCTGGTTTGTGGATCAGACCCATGTTAGAGATAGGCTTTTACCGGGCGTCCCCAGTTTGGGCCGTTCTTTTGGGCCTGACCATTAATTACGAATTTAGTGCCCAACTAGGGTTTCGGGCCATATTTACGGGCCAATAAATGTCACATTAATTGTGTCTTTAAGGGTTACTTTTCACCCATATCATTTGCCCCCCAACTTCTAGGAAAACTTGATTTCGTAGAAGTTTAAGGTCATACCGGCCCTACCAGGGTATCGTCTTACAGTGAAGTGTGGAGCGACCTACACATTCACAATGACTAAAATTCTCTCCCAAGTTAATACTTAAGAAAGTTAAACGTTCCTTGGCCTCTCGAACCTTTTTTCTTAAGGTTTCTGGGCCTTTCGGGAATAGGATTAGTGCCGTTTTGAGCTCGTAGACACTAATCCAAGTGCAAGTCGTGCATAGGATCCTTTATCATAAATTCATTAGTGCTTTATTTCCCTCAACTTATCTAAGTTAGGGTCAATATCATGCAGTCATTGCTCATAAGCTTTGATCAGGGCTAATTTTTAAGCAGAAGACGCTATTTTGGCCCTAATCGGGGCTAAACAACCCTAAACGGGGTTATAAAGGTCTTGATTTAGGCCAACAAGTTCATACTTGATGTAATTACTATTAGGATATCCACTTTTAACCTTTGGATAGGTTAATTCTTGAGTGGAAGTCCTTAAACGTTGATAATTGAGGTTAATCACCCCCTAATTGCGATTAGCGAAGTCCTAACCCCAAATTTTAGAGTCAAGTTAGTTAAGTAGAGCTTATTATAACCTCCTGGTTGCAAAAAGAATCGCGTGAAAATTCTCATTTTTGAGTTGTCTAGGGAAGAAATACTATCCCCTAGAAGGTGTTTCAAGGTCTTTCAATATCCCTGGTTTTCTAAACACCCCTGGCATCACCAAACCCAAACTTTGAAGTTGAGCCTATATGATGGGGATTCTTATAATCTCCTGGTATAAAGAAGAATCACATGAAAACATGCATTTTTGAACGTTCTGGAGGCGAAATACCCCATTTTTAGCTGATTTTCAGACCTGGTCTCGCACGTGATCATAACACCTTCCAAATTTCATGGAAACACTTGGCCACCTGCATAGGCTTGTAGAGGGCCTCACAAGGTTCTTGAATCTCAAATTTGAGCTCAAACGGAGCGTTTTTGAGCGTTCTGGAGGGTCATGAAAACACCCTAAAAAACAGGTCCCCCGAAAGCCTTCCGAACACCCTACCAAGGTGGCCTGGTCGGCTCACCCTGGTCGGCCATTCGGCCCATGGAGCCTGGTCGGCTAGGGCTGGTCGGCTGGGCCCCCCCTAAATTTTTTTTTTTTTTTTTGAATTTTGGCCATTTTTTGGCTAGTTGACTTTGACTTTTGACTTTGACTTTTGACTTTGACTTTGACCAAAATCAAAACTTGTCTTAAACTCCCTTCCTTGTTCCTAGAAAGGATTTGGTGATACCTTGGTTGGTTTGATGACCCTTGGCCTCAAACAACCTACTTCTTGGTTTTCAGGACCTTCCGGGTCTAAACCTTTCTTGAACTCTTGATATCAAATAACCTTTGGTTAAACTATATCCCTTAGCTTCCAGGCATTCTCATGTACCTATGATAGAGTGTTTTAAACAACCTTAGCCTTGCCCCCCTTGTGTTGAGGGTCTTTACTTCTTTATTTGAAGATGTGGGGACTTCCCTTGTTTTCAACACCTGACTTCGAGTCTAGGATATCGTAGTTAGTTTCTCATCCTAGGTTTTAAACTTAAGGTCTTCACATCTCCTTCCTTGTTTGTAGGATCTTGTCCTATCTTAAGCTCATCATCCTTAGGCTAGCCTCAGGCCTTAGGCTTAAGCAATCAGCTTGATTCAGGACAATCAACCTCGTTGGCCATCTAGGCTTATATTTTGTGCTGGGATTCAAAACCCATACTCCATACTCTAGAGTAGGTCTTCTCATACCCTTAAAGATGTTAGCCTTTTAGCTAATCATCCTTCTTAGTGGCTTTAATCGTGGTTTTTAGCTTAATCCCCTGATTAGGCTTGATAAGCATATATTAATCAACCTGGGAGGTTGTTAACTATATTGTTGCTCCTGCCTGTATTTCCATTCGTTTCTTTCACATATTTTACGAATTAGATCGTTTATTTGACCCAATTCCGGGTTCACAGAGCCCTTTTCCTGCTATTTTCGGCTATTTAACCTGTAAACGCGGGTCGTTGGAAAGACGACCTGCTATTGAGGGTCATCATTTTCCTTATAAAAGAGTGTGAATTGAAGTCATTCTTCACACTTCCTTCTTCTTTCAAAGAAAATTTCTTTCTGTGAGCTCTCAAGTTTCAAGCACTTCTTTCAGTTTCAGTCAAGGCTGTAATGGCAAGTGAGGGTGGTCAGAACGCCTTAGTTCCTTCCAAGGGCCTTCTTCAGGCGATTAACAGGAGAACCAAAGACAAGAACAGAAAAGGTAAGGTCTTTCCTCCTCGTTATCAATTATCTTTATCTGAGCTCTTAGATGAGCCCGGGGATGTGTTTCCGAACAACGCGGAATTCGACTCTTTTATGTTCCCTAGTACTTTGGATGCGGGAGATATCAGGAACTGACTCAAATATGAATTCCCTGCTGAGATGAAGCTTAGAATTCCCACACCAGGGGACAGAACTTGTAACTGGCATCCTGAGAACTTGTTTGTGTACAAAGGTGCCATTGATGCTGGCCTTAGGTTTCCAATTCACCCTTGGCTTGTTAGGTTATTAGCTGAGGTTAAAATCAACCCCTGTCAACTATACCCCAACTCCTGGAAATTCATCTTCATTTTCATGGTTGAATGCATCAGAGGAGGCATCCGCCTTAGCATCCCGTTGTTTAGGCATCTATTTGCTTTTAAGAATAGCCCTATCACTAGGAAAGGATGGGTGAGCATCCAACACCGCATAAAATCTAGGATGATTATTGACGCTTCTTCTGTGCCTGATTCTTGTCATAACTGGAGGCACGAATTTTTCATCCTTAGATGGAAAGGAGGTGATTGGGGTAACTTTTTCAGGTCTAAATTCAATCACGTGACTGATGAGGGTGTTAGTGAGCTTCAACTCACAACTAAAGAAATATCCCAACGGGATTGGCTTATTTCAGTCTTTCAGAAAACCCACTATCGTGAAGTTGTGACTGAACGTGCCTTGTTGGAGGCCGGGCTTAGTTATATCCCTCTCGAGGGTAATTCTTACTTTAACTTCTTTTCTTTCGCCGTACTTGTTCTTATTCCAACATCGTTTCCTTTGCTTTGTTTGCAGTTGCTGAGGAGATTGACAACCATCCGAGCCGACTTCCCCATATCACCAAAAGGATGATTAAGAAAGCTGAGAAAGGAGCTAATCCTGAAGACGTACCGGCCCCTGAGTTCCTTCAGCATTGTTCGAAGGCGGGGAAGAGAATTAGGAGTTCAGATGGGAGCATGAAGACAGCATTCATGCCTGATTGGGGGATATGTGAGCAGGATGCTATCAGGGACAGCCACCTCCTTGCTCGAGAGTGGTCTCGGAACGCCATAGCCCCGGCCGACAAGGTCCATTTTGCAACAACAACAGATTTAGAGGAAAATGAAAGCATGGGGGCATATCATGCCTATAACGTAAGTCGATCTCCTCTTCCTTTTCATTGTTATGGTTGTATATTGGCCGTCGTGGCTTAACACATTTTCTTATGGCGTTTTTGTTTTGGTAGCTAAATGCTCACTTCCAGAATGCTATCCAACTCGGGAGATCTTACAAGGACAAGGAGAGAACTGCCCTTAAGGCTGTAAAGAAGCTTCAGAAGGAGTCTGAAGAGTGGGAGGCTAAGTATTTCACCTCGGAGGACCAACTCTCATCCCTTAGGGGAAAGTATGCGGCTCTGGAAAACAGGACCCAGAATAATGAGAACTCCATCATTCAGAACTACTTAGGTTCAGACACTTTTCTTGCCTTCATTGATGAGCATGACAGGGAGGTCCAGCCGGACAGCATGACCATAGGTTGGGAGAAGGCTGTGAACAGGATTAGCCAAGATCATAAGGGAGTTGTCTTTCCTTCCTTTTATCCGAGTCCATGGAAGGTGACAGAAGACGATGACCTTGTTGAAGGTGTTGGGACCTCCCCTGTGAGCAAACGTGCTTCTGGTTCTGGGACAAAAGGCATTCCTCAACAAGCAGGGTCTAGTTCTGGGAGACGTCCCTCAAGATCCCATCAGAGCGGGAGTTCAGAATGCCCCTTAGCGGGACGAATCCGTGAACCCAAGTCGGTTAGTATCAGTAGCTCCTCAACCTCAACTTCCCGGAGCGAAGAAGAGGGTGAAGAAGAAGTCCCTGCTCAGACTGCTCCTCCAAAAACCAAGAAGCGGTTGGTGAAGACTGCTTCTATCAAGAAGTGACTGAGCCTTGCATGGCCTGTGTTAGCCTCGTGTGGCTTTAGTTCTTTTAATATCCCGTCTTCGATTATGGTCTTTCATGAACTTGTACTTTTATTCGTATGTGTGTAACTTAAACTTTGATTGTGCCCTCCTGGGTATTTTATCTACGTGCTTGTTTTCTATGTTCCATATGTTCTTTTATTTTCGGTACTTGGTCATCTTAGACTTACACACATCTGGTGCTTGATACATCACAAGGATTTACAGAATCATAGAACAGAAAACAAGCTTGTATTGATAACGCAAAATGGGCTCAGCCCTTACATAGAATATTATGTCCTACTAGGAGCAACATGCTCTGCAATGGTTTCATATGAACCTTATTTCTACTTCTATTAGATAGGCTAAAAGCTAAGTCCTTAATAGGAGAGCTTTAAACATAGTAAACCTTGAGATTCGAGGCGTGCCAGGAGCGGGGTACCTCGTTTCCATCCACGGTTTCCAGCTTATAAGAGCCTCTTCCCAACGTCTTTCTCACTCTATATGGTCCTTCCCAATTAGGGGCCAACTTTCCTGTCTGTCCAACTCCAGAGACTTCAATTTTTCTCAAAACCAAGTCGCCTTGTTTGAAGAACCTTCCTTTAACCCTATGGTTGTAGTGAAAGGCTACTCTTTTTTGGTGCTCAACATTACGGGCATTTGCTTCATCTCTGACCTCATCGATTAAATCAAGAGCAAGTCTCATGCCTTCCTCATTGGTTTCTTGCTCATATGCTTCCACCCTTGGAGATACGTGCGAAATTTCCAAAGGGACAACTGCTTCTGCCCCGTAGGCTAGCAAAAATGGAGTAGCTTCTGTTGTTGCCTTGCAGGTAGTACGATACGCCCACAGTATAGGCAGTAATTCATCAACCCACGTGTTTCGAGATCGTTCGACCCTCTTCTTAAGTCCATCAAGGATAATTCGATTTGCTACCTCAGCTTGGCCATTAGCCTGGGGGTGAGCTACTGAAGTAAAACAAAGTTCAATGGCGTTCTCCTCACAGTATTTCTTAAATTCCTCATTGTTGAATTGGCGTCCGTTGTCCGTCACTAGGATTCGTGGGATCCCATATCTACAAATTATGTTCTCCCAGAAGAACTGGGCAACTTGTTGGGTGGTTATTTTTGCTAGCGGCTTGGCTTCAATCCACTTGGTAAAATAATCGATAGCCACTATTAGGAACTTCCTTTGCGCTGAGGCCACGGGAAAAGGACCAAGTATGTCCATCCCCCACATGGCAAACGGAATGGGAGAGTTAATTGACGTTAGCATCTCTGGTGGCTGCCTAACAATTGGAGCGTGTTTCTGGCATCTGTCACACTTTTTAACATAGCTTTTGGCGTCAGCCAACATTCCTGGCCAATAAAATCCCAGGCGGGTGATCTTATGAGCTAGGGCTCTGCCCCCCAGGTGCTGCCCACAGATCCCTTCATGAACTTCCCTTAATGCCTCTTCCGCCTCTTGAGGCCTCAAGCATTTCAGGTATGGGATAACAAAAGACCTCTTATAAAGGATGCCTTCAATCAAAGCATATCTCAATGCCCTCACCGATAGTTTTCGTGCCTCCGAGGCATCTTCGGGGAGCCAACCAGTTTCCAGATGAGCCTTGATAGGATCAATCCAACAGCTTCCTACTTCAATAGGTGCCACCAATTTTGAGTTGATGGTAGGGGCCTTCAGGACCTGATAATAGACGTTCCCTGCATAATTCTCTATTTCAGAAGAGGCGAACTTTGATAAGGCATCGGCCTTGACATTCTCCTCCCTTGGGATATGCTCTATACAGCATTCATCAAACTGAGTCATAACAGCTTTCACAACCCTTAGGTATTTTGCCATAGTTTCATCCTTGGCTTCAAATTCACCATTCACTTGTGATACTACGAGCCTCGAGTCCCCGCAGACTTTAAGGTTCTTGACTCTCAGTATTCTGGCCAAGCCTAATCCGGCTATCAAGGCTTCATATTCAGCTTCATTGTTGGTCGTTGGAAAGTCCAACTTCAGAGCATATTCTACTAAGAACCCATCAGGGCTTTGCAAGACTAAGCCTGCACCACTAGACTTTGTTTTTGATGCTCCATCAAAATAGAGCACCCAATACTCCTTCTGATCAGGTTCAAGCTCCTTAGCTTTATCTTCATCTTCCTTGTTTAATACTACCTCTTGCCCCTCGACTTCTTGGTTGATGGTACATTCAACCACAAAGTCAGCTAAAACCTGAGCCTTAATGGCTGTCCTAGGCTTATACGTGATATCAAACTCCCCGAGTTCGATTGCCCACTTGATTAGCCTTCCACTGGCCTTCGGGCTATGCAATATACTTCGTAACTGTTGGTCCGTCAGGACTTCAATCTTGTGTGCCTGGAAATAAGGTCGTAGTTTCCTTGAGGCTGTCTCTAGTGCGAGAGCAAATTTTTCAATGGTCGAGTAATTCAATTCAGCTCCATGCAGCACCTTGCTCACGTAGTAGATGGGTTTCTGAACCTTGTTCTCCTCTCGAATGAGGACGGCACTCAGTGCTTGTTCAGATACCGCCAGATACAGGTATAGGGTCTCTCCAGAACTAGGTTTGGCCAACAACGGGGCCTTGGTCATGTATTCCTTCAATTGTTCAAAGGCCTCTTGGCTTTCTGATGTCCACTCAAAATTTTTTACTTTCTTCAAGGCCTGAAAGAAAGGTAAACATTTATCGCCAGACTTTGAGATGAATCTTCCCAAGGCAACTATTCTACCAGTTAATTTCTGCACGTCTTTCACGGAACGTGGTGGCTCCATGTCGAGAATTGCTTTGATTTTATCTGGGTTGGCTTCAATGCCTCTTTTTAAGACCATCAGGCCCAAGAACTTCCCTGACCCAACGCCAAAAGCACATTTGGCTGGGTTCGGCATCATCTTATGGTGCCTCAGCACTTCAAACGCCTCCCTTAGGTGTTCAATATGGTCAGCTGTAAGCAAGCTTTTGACCAACATATCATCAACATATACCTCCATGGTTTTCCCAATCAGGTGGGCAAATATCTTATTTACCAGTCGTTGATAAGTAGCTCCTGCATTCTTTAGTCCAAAAGCCATGACAAGGTAACAAAAAACACCAAAGTCAGTTATGAAAGATACCTTTGGGATGTCATCCTTGTGCATCTTAATCTGGTTGTAACCACTGAAACCATCCATGAAGCTTAGCATCTCATGTCCTGCCGTAGCGTCTATTAGCGTGTCGATCCTTGGTAGAGGGAAGCAGTCCTTAGGGCACGCATCATTTAAATCAGTGAAGTCTATGCACATCCTCCACTTACCGTTAGCTTTCTTGACCATCACAGGGTTAGCCAACCATTCAGGAAACTGAATCTCCTCAACAAAACCAGCCTCCAAGAGTTTGTCCACCTCTTGTTTAATGGCCTCTTGCCTTTCTGGAGCAAAGTTCCTCTTTTTCTGCTTAACGGTCTTCCGCTTAGGGTCGACATTCAACCTGTGAGTTATGAGTTGGGGATCAATCCCTGGCATATCAGCTGCTGTCCAAGCGAACACATCCTTATTTTCTTGTAGGAATTCAATTAACCTGCCCTTCATGGGTTCTTTCAACGACGCTCCTATGTACGTGACCTTTTCAGGGTCCTTACTGTCCAGGGGTACAGGAACCAAATCCTCTGCTGGTTTCCCCCGGTGTTCGTCATCCCGAATATCCATGTCCTCAATCGGGAGGACCTGCCCCCCGACTCCATCAGCTCTTAACGCGGCCACATAACAACTTCGGGCCATCCTTTGATCACCCTTCTGTTCTCCAACACCATTCCTGGTTGGAAACTTGACTTTCATGTGATAACTAGAGGCAACAGCCTTGAACGCGTGGAGTCCGGTCCTTCCGAGGATCGCGTTATATGTGGAGGCGGCCTTAATTACCAAGAAGTTCAACATCTGTGTGGCCTCCTTAGGCTCCTTCCCAATAGTAACCGGGAGTTGGATAGTTCCTTCAACGCTAGATTCGACTCCATTGAACCCATATATGGGCATGTTATTTGGGGTCAGCTGGGAATCATTGTATCCCATCTTCACAAACGCATCATGAAACAGGATGTCAACAGAAGCACCATTGTCTATCAAGACTCGCTTCACCTCCGAATTTCCAATTACAGGAGTTATGACCAACGGGTCGTCATGGGGGAACTTTACCCCTTCTAAGTCCGAGTCATCAAATCCGATCACTACTTCAGTCTTTGCCCTTTTCGGGGCTTCTCCCACGATATGCATCACCTCCCTGGCATATGCCTTTCGAGAGTTCCTTGTTGTTCCGGCCGCAGTAGGACCTCCCCAAATCATGTTGATGACAGGCCCTCGTGGCTGGGGGTTGCGATCACGATCGTTATCCTTTCTATCATTATAATCTCTTCTATCATAATCTCTTTTTTGGTTCCCACGACCTTCACCCTTTGTGAATTTGCTCAGCTTTCCCTTGCGGATCAAGAATTCAATCTCGTCCTTGAGCTGTCTACAGTCATCAGTGTCATGTCCAACGTCCTTATGGAACCTGCAGTATTGATCTTTGTTTCTCCTTGCGGGATCACCCCTAAGTGGCTTCGGCCATCGGAAATCCGCATCTTTTTCAATATCCATAAGGATTTGACTTCGAGGAGCATTCAACCTTGCATATTCAGAGAACCTTGGCCCCAAATTCTTCTTGGAAGCAGAATCGGAGTCCTTGCTTGTTCGGGGGTATTTGTCCCTCGTGTCATACTCCTGTTCTTGCCTTCGTTTCCGGGAGTTTCCGTTTCCTCCATTAGTGGTGGGAGCTTCCGTCTTCTTCATGCTTTCTTCTGCTTTTATGTATTTACTTGCCCTCCTTTGGAACTCAGTCATGCTCTCAGGGGGATGTTTTGCCAACGACATCTGAAAGTAGGGGTTCGTCGTTCCATTCTCCAAGGCTATCATAGCTACTTTGTTCTCCAGATCCGGGACATTCAACGTCTCCTTAGTGAAACGCTTGAGGTAATCCCTCAGGTTCTCGTTCTTTCCTTGTTTTACTTGCATGAGAGAAGCAGAGCTTTTTTCGTGGACCTTTCCACTAACAAATTGATTGATAAAGGCAGTACTCAACTCCTTAAAAGAACCAATCGAGTTTGCGGGCAATCGGCTGTACCATCTTTGAGCCATGCCTGCCAAGGTTTGAGGAAACGCCCTACACTTAAGAGCGTCACTAGCGGGTTGTAATAGTAGAGCGTTCGAGAATGTCCTAACGTGATTCGAAGGATCACCCGTCCCATCATATGCTTTTATCGTGGGCATCTTGAATTTTCGGGAAACATGAGCGTTCATCACTTCGTCCGTG
This sequence comes from Saposhnikovia divaricata, assembly GCA_036435485.1. NCBI lineage: Eukaryota > Viridiplantae > Streptophyta > Magnoliopsida > Apiales > Apiaceae > Saposhnikovia > Saposhnikovia divaricata. Next base: position 217,124,589 of record CM071599.1, read on the forward strand.
AATGGAGGTGTGGGGTCGTCAGGGTCCCCAAGTGGCATCAGGTCTTTGGGATCACTCCTAGGGGTTTCTACCCTCGTAATTCCTCCAGTTGGGGCATCAACCCTTCTCGGTCTTCTTAAGGACCCTTCCAAATCAATGAAGGGGATCTCCCTTGAGATTGGAGGAGGTCTATTCAGATTTTGCCTTGCTTGTTCTCTGGTTATATCATCCTTCAGCTTTTGGATCTCAGCTTCAAAAGCCTTGATTCTCTCAGCAACTGTTTGAACGGGTCTATCGTTGATCCTTTGAGTCCTCCTTATGGGTTCTTTGCTTGTACGTCGCCTCCTCGGGGCTATATCACGTTCATCATCCTCGGATGATGAATCATCGGAGTAAGGTCCAGAGTAATCGTAATATCCTTGCTCAGGGGGGGCTAGACCCCTAATATAAGGTGGCTGATACGACTCGGGTATCCGTAAAGCGTGTCCACTTGGTCCAGGATCCCTTCGATTTGGGGGATAGTTTGGCAACCCGTATAACGGATCGGTATTCACGGGGAGTGTAGTGGTGGAGATCTGAACTCCTGAGAGCGGGGGACGGCTAGTCAATGGAGCAACCACCATCTGAAGTTGATTAGTCTCTTGTCCCGGGTGATCAATCACCGGTAAGGTTCTCTCAGCATGGGGATTCGTCCCTGTAGTCTGAGAAACTTGAGGTTGTGTAATAGTCTCAGTCGATGGGGGCACAAGCCCTTGCTCCGTAACAACGGGCGGTGTAGAGGAGACGATTGGTGGGTCAGATGTAACAGGAACGTTCTCGGTTGATGTTCTTCGTGTGTTAACCATGGTTGATATCCTCGTCCCACAGACGGTGCCAAATGTTGTGGAATAAAAAGTAGGGTTATCGAATTGCGGCTAGGGTTCGTGAGCTTCGTGCTTTAATGGCTGCGCTTGTGTTATCGTGACCTAATTCGGGTCCTCACAAGATGCCTACGTATCTCAGAGTTGAGAATCAAGCCAACGTAGTTCTAGGATGAGGGGTCAGGCCCTTTATATAGGCTGTGGAAGCCTTAGAATTATAGTTGGTTTTGGAGACTTGATGGATAAGTCACCGTAATTGAGGAAGGTTCTGACTCCTTCCTTTTAGGAATTAGTTTCCATGTCGAATTTGGTGCCTTGGAGGCTACACAATATCCTGGGGATATTCTAGGACGTTCTTAGTTTCTGGAACGTTCCTGGTTTGTGGATCAGACCCATGTTAGAGATAGGCTTTTACCGGGCGTCCCCAGTTTGGGCCGTTCTTTTGGGCCTGACCATTAATTACGAATTTAGTGTCCAACTAGGGTTTCGGGCCATATTTACGGGCCAATAAATGTCACATTAATTGTGTCTTTAAGGGTTACTTTTCACCCATATCAATATATATATATATATATATATATATATATATATATATATATATTGTATGTTTTGCTAACAAAATATTGCAAAACGAATTATTCAGCGAAACACATTTGGTTGCAAATCATATATGTTCTGATTGCAAAACATAAAGGATTTTCAAGATGAACATATTGCAAATCATACATGATTTTCAAGATTATCAATGAAATTATGATATTCATATAACAAGGTTTTCAAAATAATAAATTTTAAAATATTTTGAATGCTGAACATATATTTACTCCAAATACACTAATTAAATGAGTACTCTATAGAATTTTTGTCTACATATTATATATATTTTTTAAATTTCAATAATCTATACTATACTATTATAAGCGAAACAGAGTATAATTGGTTGGTCAGTCGGTCGGTTAACACCTTCCCAAAAAGTTTGCTAACACCTTCCAAAAATGAAAAAATAAATTAAAATACATATAAAATTTTATTTTACAAAAAATAAACCACATATTTAACCTAATAACAAACTCTTTTAATTACACTTCAATTAATATTCAATTACATACTCTTTTAGTTATATTTGAGTAAAAATTCTTCAACACCCAACTTTTTTAGACTCTTTCAATTACTTGAAAACCAAATATTTCCAAAATCAATTTAAATAATTTTAATATCACATATTTATTAACAAATTTACAACAAATTTGGTTGCTTAACGTTTTCCAAAAAAAATGTTAACACCTTTCTAAAAATAATAAATTAAAAAAATAATATTAAAATATATATTTATTCATTATAAATAACAAAATTTATCAATATATCTATACTGTATACTATTCTAAGCAAAACAAGGATATGAATTTTAAAATTTATATAAAAAACCATGGTTGTGAGCTGAATAACTATATAAATTTGAAAAGTAAAGAATAAAAATTGTATTACACCATTATTTTAAAAGAAGTGGTCTTATAAGCAAAACAGGGTATGATTGGTTGGTTGGTCGGTCGGTAACACCTTCCCAACAAGTTTGTTAACACCTTCCAAAATTGAAAATATAAATTAAAATACATATAAAATTTTGTTTTACAAAAAATAAACCACATATTTTATTTAATAACAAACTCTTTTAATTACACTCTAATTAGTATTCAGTTACATGCACTTTTAGTTATATTTGATTTAAAATTCTTCACCCACACCCAACTTTTTGAGACTCTTTCATGCAATTACTTGGAAACCAAATATTTTCAAAATCAATTTAATTAATTTTAATATCACATATTTATTAACAAATTTATAAAAAAATTGGTTGGTTAACACTTTCCAAAAAAATTGTTAACACATTTCTAAAAATAATAAATAAAAAAAATTATATTAAAAATATTAGTTTATTTATTATAAACGACAAAATTATCAATCTATCTATACTATCTATAATATATACTATTATAAGCGAAACAAGGTATAATTGGTCGGTCGGTCGGTTAACACCTTCCCAAAAAGTTTGCTAACACCTTTCAAAAATGAAAAAATAAATTAAAATACCTATAAAATTTTATTTTACAAAAAATAAACCACATATCTATACTATACTATTATAAGCGAAACAGGGTATAATTGGTTAGTCAGTCGGTCGGTTAACACCTTCCCAAAAAGTTTGCTAACACCTTCCAAAATAGAAAAAATAAATTAAAATACATATAAAATTTTATTTTACAAAAAATAAACCACATATCTATACTATACTATTATAAGCGAAACAGGTATAATTGGTTGGTCAGTCGATCGGTTAACACCTTCCCAAAAAGTTTGCTAACACCTTCCAAAAATGAAAAAATAAATTAAAATACATATAAATTTTATTTTACAAAAAATAAACCACGTATTTAACCTAATAACAAACTCTTTTAATTACACTCCAATTAATATTCAATTACATACTCTTTTAGTTATATTTGTGTTAAAATTCTTCAACACCCAACCTTTTTAGACTCTTTCAATTACTTGGAATCAAATATTTCCAAAATCAATTTAAATAATTTTTATATCACATATTTATTAACAAATTTACAACAAATTATAAGTCCAAAAAACTATATAATAAACAATAAAAATTTCACACAATTACAAATTAATATTAAATTCTATTTTAAACAAATATTACATTATGGAATCATAATTTGAAGGTATAATTGATTGGCTGGTTGGTCGATTAACAACATCCTAAAAAGTTTGCTAACACCTTCCAAAAATGAAAAAATAAATTAAAATGCAAATGAAATTTTATTTTACAAAACATAAACCACATATTTAACTTAATAACAAACTCTTTTAATTACACTCCAATTATTATTCAATTACATACTCTTTTAGTTATACTAGCTTAAAACCCGTGCAATGAACGGATTTTTTTTACTATTATATGATTTTTTTCAATAATTCGAATCAATTTTTTATGATATAAATTTTGTAAATTACATTTTTAAATAATAAGATTTTAAAATAATTACATATAAATATATATATACATATATTGGCCATATTGTTTTTTAAAAAAGGAAAAATTAGTTAAAAAATATTGATAAGATGATACGTTTTAGTTTAAAAAAGGTAATCAGTCAATTATTAATTACTATGGTATTATTTTATTGAATAAAAATTATCTGTGATACTATTGGAAAAGGATAGGTTTTAGTAAGAGAAAATATAAAAGGTAACATGTTTTAGTTGAAAATGTAATTTATTAGTTATTAGTAATCATAGTAATATTATTTTATTTCATTAAATATAATTGCCCGTAATATTTTTAGAATATAAAAGTTTACATGTTTACCTAAAAATGAAATTAATCAGTTATTAAAAAAATAGAAAAGATAACATATTTTTACCAATAATAAATATTTAAGTAAGGATACTTAAGTAAGAAAAGAAAGTTTGAAAATGAGATATTTTATTTAGAAAAAATAGAAAATATATTACATTTTAGCTGAAAAAGGTAATCAAATAGTTATTAGTAATTATAATTTTAGAGATTATGTCTTAGGTAAGTTTTCGGGATACACAAATTTTATATGCAAATATGGGGTGGACATTTTTGTAAAATTAGGATTCGTTTAAAATTTTAAAATATTATTAATTAGCAGCCATACGAGCCCAGTAAGTTTTAAAGCTTATTTTTTAAAGTATCTCAGGAAACTTTCCTGAGGTTAATGGTCTTTTTTCTCATAATTTTATTAGTTAATTTCGTTAAATAGAATGACACTTGATATTTTTGGAAAGGATAGGTTATAGTCAGACAAGTTAGAAAAGATAATATGTTTTATCTGAAAAGTAATTTGTTAGTTATTAGGAATTATAATATCGTTATTTTATTTTATAAAATAGAACTACATGTTTTTACCAATAATTAATATTTAAGTAAAATATAAAAGTTTATTCATTAATTAGAATGGTCATATTTTTGGAAAAAAGATATTTTATTTAGAAGAGCTAATAGTTGAAAAAGGTAATTGGTTAGTTATTATTTAGGAGAAGTGTTGGAAAGAGCTGCGTGTAATATTTTGAGAAAATATTGTGTTTTGTTTAAGTAAAATCATTAAGGATAATAAAGTAAAACAACATGTTTTTACTAATAATAAATATTTGAGTAAAGATAATTAAGTATAAAAATAAGCTTGAAAATGATATATTTTAGTTAAAAAATATAAAAAAATATATTATCTTTTAGCTGGAAAAGTTAATCAGTTGGTTATTAGTAATTATAATATTATTAGTTTATTTCATTAATTAGAACGATCATTTTTTTTGAAAGAAGAGATTTAATATGAAAAATTAGAAAAATTAATAGCTCAAAAAGGTAATTGTTTAGTTTTAATTTAGTAGAAGTGTTGAGAGATGCGTGTAATATTTTGTGAAAAAATTGTGTTTATTTTTAATAATTAAGTAAAATAATTAAGGATAATAATGTATAATAATTAAATAAGGTAAGTACCGTACCGTGCCAAAAAACAGGTACCAAAACTTTTAATATTTCGTCTTTTATAATATAGTATATTATTTGAGTTAAAATTCTTCACCTACACCCAACTTTTTTAGACTCTTTCAATTACTTGGAAACCAAATATTTTCAAAATCAATTTAAATAATTTTAATATCACATATTTATTAACAAATTTACAACAAATTATAAATCAACAAAGTGAAAACAAACTAAAACCATGTAATAAACAATAAAAATTTTACACAATTACAAATTAATATTAAATTCTATCTTAAACAAATATTACATTATGGATTATTGCGGAATCATAATTTGAATATGATAGTAATATGTGGTTTATATGTTTGTAAATCTAAAATTGAAGACGCACGGAAATATGGAAGAGCAAAAAAATAAACAGAAACACGACTCTGATTATGTAATTATGTTAGAGAAACACCGAGAGAGAGATATAAATAGAGATTTAGCGAGAGAGGGTCGCGGAGAGATGGTAAAGAAGGGGATTTGAGTTGAGATAGGATTGGAAAGTGTTACTTGCTCGCCAAGGGTTTGATCTTGCGTGAGGCCTGTCTGAACAGTTGGATTCATTCCTTCCCGGCCTCTTGTAACAATTTGAAAATTTATTGTTACAAATTCTTTTTTTTAACCATTGTTACAAATTTTTAATTTTTTTTTAATAAATGCATATATATATATATATATATATATATATATATATATTTCTAAATAAATCTATACTATTATATAAATTCCGAAACATTGAAAGTTTTGGTACCTGTTTTTTGATACTAAATGAATTTACTTATTTACCTTTCATTATAAAGAAATATAAATATATGATATCTATACTATTAAAATTTCTAAAATAAATAATAACATAATATGATTAATGGTAAGTAGTCGATTGCTTTTTTTCACAATTACTTTTAATTGAAGATATTATCTGTTATAAACACCCAATAATCTTACAATCACAAATATCTATACTATTATATAAAAGCCGAAACAATAAAAGAGTTTTGGTACCTGTTTTTTGTTACTAAGTGAATTTATTTATTTACCCTTTATCTATACTATTAAAACGGGTTTTATATCAAACATGTCACTGATCTTGTTAAAAAGTATCAAGTAGCTCCCCAGTCTCCACGGGGACTCATTTAAACCACTAAACTAAGAAATATATCATTTACCTCCCCTGCATTCACAAAAATAATACAATTTATGGTGGCCTAAGTGATATACACTTGATACTTTTGTGAATGCAGGGGGTAAATGATATATTTCTTAGTTTAGTGGTTAAAATGAGTCCCCGTGGAGATTGGGGAGCTACTTGATACTTTTTAAAGAGATCAGTGGCATGTTTGATATAAAACCCATGTAAACCCCTATTAAAACTCCTAAAATAAATAATAACATAATATAATTAATGGTGAGTAGTCGATTGCCTTTTTCACATTTATTTTTAATTGAAGATATTACCTTTTATATACACCTACTAATCTTGCAATAATTAATATATACCCGAAAATATCACATCATATTTTTCAATTATTAATAATATATATTAAAAATCTGTATACGTTGTTTATAAAAACATCAGTCGTATCATATCTTACAATCATTAATATTTCCTTTCAAATTAAAACATGTTACCTTTTTAATTTAATATTAATCTTACAATCATTAATATATACCCGAAAATATTACATCATATTTTTCAATTATTAATAAAAATATATTAAAAATTTGTATACGTCGTTTATAATAAGAAACATTAGTATAATCCGTAAACATGAGTATATTAAATTATATTAAATTAAAATTAATTAATTAAAATAATGGTAAGTAGTCGATTGCCTTAATTAAATTATAATTACTATAAACTAATCAATTACCTTTTTCACATAAATCGTATAATCTTTTTAATTTTCACGTTGCCTTTCTATTTCTATAGCTAAAATATCTTTTTTTTTTCCCAATTATATCACGGGCGGTTCTATTTAATACAATAAACTAATAATATTCTAATATTAATAATTAACTAATTTTCTTTTTCAGCTAAAATGTATCATCTTTTATATATTTTCTAACTAAAATCCCTCTTTTAATAGAAATATCACGTACAATATTAATTTCTTATTTTCAAAAAACATTACGAGCAATTGTATTTAGTAAAATAACGTAATTAAATTATAAATACTATAAACTAATCAATTACCTTTTTCACCAAAACATGTTACCTTTTTAATTTTCTTTAATTAAATCCTCTCTTATTCTAATCATTACACGACATTATATTTAATAAAATAAAAGAATTATTTTATAATTACTAATAATTAAACAATTATTTTTTTCAACTAAAACCTATCATCTTTCTATATTTTCTGACTAAAATCTCTCCATTTTTAGAAATATCATGGATAACATTTATACAACTATTATCAAATCATCTCATATAAAAATTTAAGTCTCCAAAATTAATATTTCAAAAAATAATTTAAATTAATGAAAAAAATTCATATAATATTTTAAAAAATCCGTGCACCGCACGGGTTTTAAGCTAGTATTGTAGTATTATAACCACACCGTGTTATACACTGTATACGAGTCTGCCAAGACCAAGAATAACGAAAGAAGCAGGAAATTAAGAAGCATGCCCCACTACAAGCTTTGACTAGTTTACTAAACAGAAAAACAAAAAGATACAAGAGTTGGTGATTAATCCCCGAATTTTGTCTATGAAATTCCCAAATTCACCATGTATCGAGCAAATTTTTAAGATACAGAACTTAACTGACATATTCGGTTACCATTTTATTTTGATTCCCATTTGAACGAAGCCATATATATGTATGAGAGTAGGGAGCGTGACATATATATCAGGTAAGTTCCCTGAGATATCTAATTTTTATATATAAAAATGAGGTGGGCATTTTAGTAAAGAGAAAAAGGACCCTGAGATTGATCTCAGGGAACTTTTCCTAAGATACTAAAGAAATATACATTAAATCTGATTGGGCCCGTAGGGCTAATTAAAATTTTTTGATTTTACAAAAATGTCCATACTATAAAAATTCTGATTTGCATATAATTCACATGTATCTCAGGAAATTTACCTGAGATACATCTCAGGTTCCCCAATCTCTTTAGTAAATTCAGAAATTTTTAATTAGCCCTGCGGGCCCAGCAAGATTTAAAGGTATTTTACACTTATCTTAGGAAAAGTTCCCTGATTCTCTATATGTATTTATACTATTAAAAGTTTGGTGGGTTGGTTGTTTGGTACGGTATCTATTCATTTTACTTATTTACCTTTACTTAACGATATATATTATTTTTATTTAATTATCCTTACTTAATTACTTATAGTTACTAATAACTAGTAAATTTCCATTTTCAGATAGAACATACTTTTTCTCTGGTAAAACATATTTTTTCTATTTTTCAATAACTAATCAATTTTTTTTTCATGTAAAAACATTATCTTTTATATTTTATCTAACTAAAATTTTGCCTTTTCTGAATATATTATTAGAATTTCTATTTAATAAAATAAAATATTATAATTATAATTAATAATGATTAACCAATTAATTTTTTCAGCTAAAATACGTTAGCTTTCTATTTTTCTTATTTTTTTCCTGTAAAACCTATTCGAGTAACTTTATTTAAGTAAATAAATAGTAATATTATAATAACTAATAACTAAACGATTATGTTTTTCAGCTAAAACATATTATCTTTTCTATATTTTCAAATTAAAATCCATCATTTTCTAAAAATATCACAGATAACATATATATAATTATTATCAGATCATGTCATTTAAAATTTTAAATCTACGAAATTTATGTTTTAAAATTTTTAAATCAAATTTTAAAATAATTTCCATTATATTAAAAAATATCTATGCATCTCGCACGAGTTTTAAGTTAGTAAAATAAAATTTACAACATATTAAAAAATATTCAACAGTTATAAGCTAGCTAGAGAGAAAGGAGGTAGTGAATGAGAGAAAGAGTCGATGGAATGAGGTGGTTAAATTAAAATTGACATCTATAATTTTATAATTTCAAATTTTCACATAGAGCAATAATTTTATAATTTCAACTTCTAATATATAAGCTGTAATTTTAAAGTAATAAAAATGTGTGTGAAATACAAAATTAATTTTTTTAATATATTTAAATAGAGAATTTGATTTAAATCCAACATCGCAAACGAAATGCTGGCATCCAAATATGCATTATACAATTATCTAAAAAAAACATGCATTATACTAATTACTTTATTTCTTATAGAAAAAAAAATACTTTACATCCTTTTTATAGATTACATCCATAAATATTTATCAAACATGTCACGGGAGTAGTAGAATACTTGGTTATTGGCCCTAGGTCGTTACGTTCATATAAATACATGTATATAAGGAACGCAACGATGAATTAAGAATGTATAAGAACTTGTAAATTAAAGAGACCGGTTCTCAGATTTAGGGCATGCAAGAATATATATACCGTACATTCATCTGTACAAATTAAAAAAAAATAATCAAATATGTAATTTAATTATTACTAGCTTAATACCCGTGCGATGCACGAATTTTTTTAATATTATATGAATTTTTTTCATTAATTTGAATTAATTTTTTTAAAACATGAATTTTGGAGGCTTAAAATTTTAAATGAGATGATTTTATAATAATTATATAAATGTTATCTGATATTTTTAGAAAATGAGGGATTTTAGTTAGAAAATATAGAAAATGTGATAGGTTTTAGTTGAAAAATGTAATCGGTTAATTATTAGTAATTATAAATTTATTATTTTATTTTATCAAATAGAATGCCCATGATATAATTTGAAAAATAGAGATTTTAGTTAGAGTAAATTAAAAAGGTAACATGTTTTAGGTGAAAAAGATAATTGATTAATTTATAGTAATTATAATTTAATTATTTTATTTTACTAAATAAAATTGCTCGTAATGTTTTTAGAAAAAGAGAAATTAAAGTTGCACTTGATATTTCTAGAAAAAGAGGGATTTTAGCTAGAAAATATATAAAAGATGATATATTTTAAATGAAAAAGGTAATTGGTTAATTATTAGCATTATAATATTATTTTTTTATTTTATTAAATAGAATTGCCCATGATATAATTAAAAAAAGAGAGATTTTAGTTAGAGAAAATAAAAAAGGTAACGTGAAAATTAAAAATGTGACATGTTTTAGGTGAAAAAGGTAATTGATTAATTTATAGTAAATATAATTTAATTATGTTATTTTAGTAAATAAAATTGCTCGTAGTGATTTTAGAAAATGAACAATTAATGTTGCCCGTGATATTTATAGAAAAAGTGAATTTAATTAAAAAATGATACATTTTAGCTAAAAGGTAATCGGTTAATTATTAGTATTATTATATTATTATTTTTTTGTTAAATAGAACCGTCCGTGATCTAATTGAAAAAAGAGATATTTTGGTTATAAAAAAGAGAAATGGTAACATAGTTTGGCTGAAAAAGATAATTGTCCGTGATATAATTGAAAAATTAGAGATTTTAGTTAAAGAAAAAAGAAAAGGTAACGTGTTTTGACTCAAAAAGGTAATTGATTAGTTAATAGCAATTATAATATAATTATGTTATTTTATTAAACAAAATTGTTCGTAGTGGTTTTAAAAAAGAAAAAATTTTAGTTAGATAAAATATAAAAGATATTGTATTTTATCTAAAAAGGAAATTATTTAGTTATTGAAAAATTGGATAGGTAATATGTTTAACCTGAAAAAGGAAATTGATTAGTAAGGAAGAAATTTTAGTTAGATAAAATATAAAATATTTTATATTTTATCTGAAACAGGAAATTATTTAGTTATTGAAGGATTTTTTAAACAATTTCCTTTTAATTGGTACATTTTATGGCCAGATGCCATTATGATTAAAAATAATATTTAAAGCTTCTCTTACTTGTTCTCATTGTAGTGAGTGGTTATGTATTCGGTATTCCTGATAGTAAATTTGGTGAATTCGAAAAAGGAGAGATTTTAGTTAAAGAAAAGAGAAAAGGTAACGTGTTTTGACTCAAAAAGGTAATTGATTAGTTGATAGTAATTATAATAGTAATTATGTTATTTTATTAAATAAAATTGCTGGTAGTGTTTTTTAAAAAGGAAAAATTTTAGTTAGATAAAATATAAAAGATATTGTATTTTACCTAAAAAAGAAATTATTTAGTTATTGAAAAATAGAAAAGGTGATATGTTTAACCTGAAAAAGGAAATTGATTAGTAAGGAAATTATTGCGACCCATGAACAAGTATAATTTATAATTGTGGAATCTGAGAGCATAATATTTTGTGGAAAATATGTAGTATATCATCTATTAGAGCATCTCCAATCGTTGAAAACCCTTAGCTAAAAATGTGTATTACATACCATAATTAAATATTTTAAAGAATATGTAAAATAATTACATCTCCATGGTACATTCCTGTTATCTAAAATTATAGATAATCCCTACATATTGGCTATATTTGTTGAATCACTAGAGACCTGTAAGAAAATTCCACATCATCTATTACCATATTTGAAAAAATATATTCTATATTTAACAACTGAAATATTCATAACATACTATTTTTAAAATATAGCCAATCATTATAGCCAATTCCATTGAAGTATAATTTCTTACAGATACAACAAATTTTACATAATCGTTATTTTATCTAATTTTAGCCAACACCATTGAAGATGCTCTTAGGCAACCTATAAATATTTGTTATAAATTTAAGGTTTAATATCATCTTAACCTTTAAAGTTTGGCAGGTTATATGTATAAACCGTTAAAGAAAAATATTATAACCACAAATCCTTAAATTTTGGTATTTATACGTCCCACAATTTTTTCCATGATTACCCTTTTGCTTTGTTCACTCTGTTTATGTTTTTTGCCCCTTTTCGCATTCTACTTGCATCTAACATTACAATACACACCAATAACATGCCTTCATTTGGTTTTAAGTCTGCTCTTGGACGTACTTTATTATAAACTTTTTATGAATTGTTACTCAACTAACAACAGCTTAGCATGTATCATATACATTCATGTTTAGTTGCTTAATAAACTGAATGAATTTCAACATGCTAACAGATTTAAAAGGAGGCAGAGAAACCACACACACTCACATCAACTTGGAAATGATAAACAAAATTAATATAAATGTAAAATGAACTTTACGCCCTATGAATAAAGTAAGAAATCACAAACTTTGCCCATCAAGAGCAGAAGTGCATGAAAATTAGGAAACAGAGCACATCATGTACTATTTCTAAAGTAATTCATGAAAAAGGATCGGGATGTACAAATGTCAGTTCTAAGGGTGCGAGATGATTTTTTAATTTAAGGGTTTATGTCTCAACTGCCAAATTTTGATTGCCAAAATGGTTTTAACCTTGATTATAATTGCACCTATAAGTATATGTGTATGATGATCGTAAATATATACTTATAAGTTATAACTCATGTAATTTCGTAATTTAACAGTTGCAGATGATCTATTAAATAGGGTAGGAATGTAGGATATTAGGATCTTCAATAGTAACCATAAATATATGGAAAAGTAGCCAATTAGGACGTTAATAACAGCTAAGGGTTATAATATTTCTATTTTCTGCAATCTATATGTAATTTTACATTAATATATAGTTGATGCCATATCACCCAATGAACGCCTTATTGTCATGGCGTCATGGTGCTCTTAAAAATGTGTTCTGAAGAAATCACAAAAGAAATGCTAACTTTTCTCTTTAGCCACTTCCAGGTAAATTCATTTGAGATTTATGTATGTTTTCTGATAGATGATAGATTCCTTTAGATTAGTGTCTGTTCTATTTATCCAGCTCCAACTCTAGCGGCTAGCCATGGTCTTTACTTCTAGGAACGAGAATTAAATGAAAAGATTGGAGTGATTGAGAATGAGCGTTTACTGAGTTGATTGCTACTAAAGCATGTTTGATGAGATGATAGTCTGGGTAGGCGAGTTGAAATATGACAACACCAGATTATAGGATTGTGATTATAATTAAAATGGCATGCTAGGATCGCAGGTACAGCAAAACAATGATTGTATGCATCATGATAAATTTTGTAGACATTCATTATGGTATTGTTACTTTTAAGTAGATAAAAAGGACAAGGAAAGTCAAAGTCAACTCTCTTTTGCACACAATTGTAGTTTTGCACTTGCATACAGATCTAGAGTGAAACTTTAGTTAAACTTTTTGTAGTTTGGCAGGAGGAACTTTAATTTTTCCTCTCCCACCAGCTATTTGTTTATTTCTGTGCAAGATGGGCACAAATTAATATTATTTCAAGGGTCTTCAAATGAGTAAAATATATCAAAGCTTCTCTAGCATTAAAAACCAGTCATATATGTCTTCATGTAGTCCGTACAAGATATTCAGTAATGCAAAATATAGACCTGAACAACAGCATATTTCTCAAATGTGGTCCGCCCTAAGCATATGTTGCCCCTACTGTTTATGGAGCTCCCGAATTGAGTGTGTTTATTTTGTTGCAATCAATGGCTTTTTGAATTCATTTTTCTAATAAAGGAGTATGTTTGATGTTCCTTGGTCATTAAATATTGACTGAGCTCAATCTATTTCTTTTTTTAAATAGTTTAGTGTGTAAAAAAATCACGTAGTCTATGTTTATGTACGTGCTAAATCATCTATTTCTGCTTTTCTTTACCTATTGAAACAATTGATTTGCATCTTCATTGATCCATAATGTGACTATAATGAGTAAGTTTTAAAATTTGCTTTAGAATTTTATTTATTCGTTTAGCTCATTAAATTTGTTTCTTTAATTTTTGCAGTGATTATGTTTTTAAACCTTCTATTTATCTTCTTAAACAAATTAATAGCCAAAATTTAAAATGCACCAACAGCAAACACTATTGCAGTGACTTCGACAATGGAGATACCAAAATGTTATCAATACATTCATGTTAATTTTAAATCTTTCAATCTCTTTGTGCATGTATGTATTTACTTATGTGTTTGTAATCCTAAATGAGGCCGTATGCATTTACACACTATTCACACCTTTTTTCCCTTTTGTGTTCGGAGTTTTGTTGATCTTCGTTCTATTACTAAATTATTTGTGTAGCATCAACACGGACCAAAACATGATCAGGCTAACAAGATTAAACTAATTAGTATGCCATTTACTTAAGAAGTTTTATCCCATAACTAATATTGAACCTTTTCAGGAAATTAAAGTCATCATTCCATAAAGTACATCATTTGCTTTCAAAATATGATTTTAATTTCTACATATTTGCAGTATGAAAGAAAATATTTTTTTGAAAACTCTAAGAAATTCTATTGTTTATTTCTTGAAAAGTGAGTTATGCTCTAAAATTAGCTGCAGATTTTTCTTTAAAATTTGTAGAATATATATTATTATTTAAATAATATTTCCTTTGTTAAAGCTATATTTGCAACCATCCGATTAAATTAAGAATAGAGAAAATGAGTATTAAAGATTACAAAACTTTAATTTATTAAAATACAATATTTTAAATTCAAATAATGCAAAACAATGTGTTATGTAATGTCAGGCTCACTAAAATATTAAGTTTTGAAAAAAAAAATTAGATGTATCGTAAAATTTGGAATATTTGAGTAGTCTTTAGACTTTTAAATAGAAGTATTACTTTTAGAAATTTACTTAAAAATTAAGACATTTGCTATTTAAACTAACATTTAAATAAATAAATTAATTAATATAATAAATTAAAATTTATTGTAGATATAAATAATATACAATTCTAATGTTCGCCGTGGTTTGCACGGTTATAGGCTAATGTTGTATTATAACCACACAACCACACCGTGTTATACACTGTATACGAGTCTGCCAAGACCAAGAATAACGAAAGAAGCACGAAATTAAGAAGCATGCCCCACTACAAGCTTTGACTAGTTTACCAAACAAAAAAACAAGATGCCCCACTACAAGCTTTGACTAGTTTACCAAACAAAAAAACGAAAGACACTGGCACTAGTTTGCATAAAAGCTTCGAGAAGGAATCACAGTATGAATGCATGATTTGTTTTGGACTATTGACTACATATGTCTTACTTGAAAGACTGGTAATTAACTTTGGACATGAAGATAAAAAATACGATTGACTAGGTCATATTGAAAAAAACTGATTACTAGTTTTTTAGTATTTTTTGAGTAACATACAAGCTCCTAATGTAATCCTGAGCTCAAGTTTTAAATTTTAACATTTTTTTTTTGTAGTAGGGAGTTCTTTTTTAGTTAATAAAATTTTATTTATTTACTTTTTTGGCGAAAACATTATGCATTTCAATGAAACGACAGCCGGCACAAACTCCCAAATTGACAATACAACTTGGTTGAGAAACAAATAAACGAGCTAAACAAATAGTCATTTTGTTTATAGATCGCTTAACATACGGAATATAAATATTCTTTAAACTAAAGAAGATTAGTCAATCTACCCCATCCTTGAAATCAGTAGCATAATATTCTTTAAACTAAAGAAGATTAGTCAATCTACCCCATCCTTGAAATCAGTAGCATTACAATTTACCTTCACACAATTAATTCCAATTGTAGTCTAATATTCAGAACTTTTAGTTGCACCAATTGAAATTGGAGGAACAGATGTCCTCATAATATGAGCAATTTTTCGTTGTGAAATGTGAGTTTTTAAGATTTCCACCATCGATCCAACCTCGATGCAAGTTTTCCAGATCTCCCAAAATAGCAATTGAATCATTCTCAAAGAGACAAAACGACAAACCAAAAATTACATATCAACCACGATAAAAGGAGGACAAACAAACAGCCCAAAATTTGGGTACAGCAACAATCACAAAATTAAGAAGAATGATTATTGAAGGAAAAAATATAAGAACTACGGTGATTACACGAGAGAAAGGAAGACGAAAGTGAATTTGTGATAGACAAAAATGCCTAATTGGTGAAGAAAGGGGTAGATCTGAATATTTTTTGTGGGGGTCGACTCTCATTAATTGGTTAATAAAATTTTATTAAGATAATAAAATTTTAATTGGTTAATAAAAAAAATATAGTAGTGGACAAAATATTAGAAGATTAAAAGCCGGTGGGTTATAATGTTATATATAGAGTTGTAGACAATACATACATACTACGTACGTAAATTAATCCCTTATTCAACTCACTCTACAAACTTTATAAAACTGGTAGAATTAGCTTTGCCAATGGAACACCTTCGTGATATTGCAGTAACATATTACCTTGCTTCATCAGAAGAAATTCAAAAAAGAGTTGATGAATTCATTGCAGGGTTGGATAAAGATGGGAACGGAGAAGTTGACTGTTATGAGTTCAAGCAGAGCCTGAAAGAACAAGGCTACGAAGAATATGCCGACAGTGATTTGTTTGAAAAATTGGATATAAACGGGGATAAGGGTCTGGATTTCTTGGAGCTGATAGCTCTTTACTATATCATTCTGAGTGGAAGACCTTTCTGTTATCAGTGTAAAATGTTCATAATGGCGGAGTACTTTGTATGTAAGGAATGCTTTGAGAACTCCACCGCTCCCTTTTATTTGTGCCCTAGCTGTTATCAAGATGGCAATTACAAAAAACATTCTCACGAAAATGCAGCTGTGTTCCTGGATACTTACGCTATGCTTGAATCCCAAAGACTCTCTGCCCTTACCACCAAGGTACGTAGTATGTTGTTTGGTCCTGTTGTTTATATATATATAACTCATCCGTTTATATATACCTAACTCATCCGTTTACTGTCTTAAATGCTTCGCATTTCCACGGCAAGTTTTTTTTTTTTTTTTTTTTTTTTATGGATAGAGCCAATTATTTTAAGCATTTTTTGTGAAGGTACCCTTGACGGGAACCTTAGAATAAATGAAATATAATTAATTTAGTGTTGGTTTGTAGGTTTGTATTTTAAAAGTGGTTTGTATTTGAGCACTTGCCTATATATATATTAAGCATTTTTTGTATTGGGATACCCCTAGTTTGGTCATTAGATTAGCTTGAAATATTAGATTATGCTTGGTTTGTAGGTTTGTATTTTAAGGAGGTTTGTATTGGAGTAGCCCCCTATATATATATATCCCTACTCTATATATATATATATATATATATATATATATATATATATATATATATATATATATATATATATATATATATATATATATATATATATATATATATATATATATATATATACTCGATCTTCATTGTTGTTTCTCTTGTCTATTTAACTGAATACATGATTTATATGCATGGTTGCACGCATGCAGAAACAAGGTCAAAAAGTGGTAGAGTCTCCACCACAAGCAATGGTTAGGTATTCCCCTTCTCCTTCTTATTCACCTTCTCCTTCATATTATTCACCTTCTTCTTCATATTATTCACCTTGTCCTTCCTATTTACCTTCTCCTTCCTATTATTCACCTTGTCCTTCCTATTTACCTTCTCCTTCCTATTATTCACCTTGTCCTTCCTATTTACCTTCCTTCCTATTATTCACCTTCTCCTCCTTCATCTCTAGCCATCGTTTCGTCAAGCATCACTACAGCTGAGACGGTAATTAGTTCCAAACTTTTTGTTTTTGTTCAATACTAGCCGGGCGTGCGAAGCACGTGTCAAGATTAAAATATTAATATAAATAAATTATCAATAATAAATATAATTAATAAGTATTATTTAAGTATTTGTAAAAAATTGAATGATAAAGTCAATAATAAATAAATACTATAAAATTATGTAGTTATAGGGAATCGAGCACGGGGTGAAATTAAACAAATTAGAATAAATAAATAAATATAATTAATAAGTATTATTTAAATATAAACTTGTAGAGAATTGAATGATAAAAGTATTAAATAAATAAATCTTGTATAATTATGTAGTTGGAAAGAATCGATGATAGCCAAACTTGGTACTTTGGTTCTTTGGTACTATTGTAAGCGCCTTTAAAACATGGTTTTGCATATTAATATAGAGTATAGATTAGTAAATAATCACCGAACATATACTCTCTTCGTCCCATTATATTAGTCACTTGTGGAAAAAAAAATCTTAAATATTTTTTTTTTCTCATTTCTATCCATTATTATTGCATTAAATCTATACTGAAAGGAAGTTAACATTGGAAATAAGTTAACATATATTGGAAATAAAAAATAAGAGAAAGTACTGTTCAATTTTTTTAAAAAAATTTCACATCAAATGAAAAGATAAATTTGGGGCAAATTGAGTAACTATCTAGTGCGCATATACTACAAATAGTTAGGTACGTAATGGGCATGTCAATAGATCAAATTCGAATCAAATTGACCTAAATTTATTTAATTTTTTCGGATTTGAATTCGAATTTTAATAAGCGATTCCATATCTGGATCCGTTAATTAATTAATTAGGATCATGGATAATTGTATTGAAGTTTTGAATTGATTAATTTTACTTATTTATTTAAAAAAAGTAAGATATTAATTTAGTATCATGATAACATTTAAAAATAATTTGATAGCACTAAACACATGCAATTAATATTAATAATCTTTAATTCTCTTGAAAATTGTTCACATTTATGAAAACACATCTAATTTGAATTGTACAAGAAATATCGCCAACATTTTATATAAAGTATTCTTGAAAAAAGATATTAAAAGTATAAAATAAATGTGTTATCATTTATTAATTAAAGTACTCATTGTATGTCATATATTTTCTTCCAGCTAAAGGATAGTATAGGGTTCAAGGCATTTGAGTGTGGATTGAGCATAGCGAACCTAAAAGTCGGACTCCTGGGCCTCGGCATCAATGCCTGTACTATCATGTGAGTGAAAATTAATATTACCGTGGACGATATTCATGTGATTGAAATTCAGTATCAAATATTACCGTGGACGATATTAATGTGATTGAAACTCAGTATCAGTATCATGGTGTTGCTAGACATAAGGTGGGATATACTGTAGTTATAATCAATCAAAAATCCGGTTAATTTTGATGGTATTTTTAACCGATATATTTGTTGGTTTTAATCGATTGGAAATGAAAGTTATAACCGACCAACGTTCGGTCTGTACTCGGTTGGTTTTGATCCTAATTACGACAAATCCCGATGGTTGGTTATAGTCGGTTGGAAATTAAATAGGTATCAAAACCAACCAATGACGATTGCATTTGAGTTGATAGCTAATAACCATTATTTCTTGTAGTATTTTGATGTGATTTTAAATTAAGATGTAGAATCTTATGGTTAAAGTTCAGTATATATTTAATTATTAATGTATGCTTTTATCTTTATATTCTTCAAATCAATCTGGATTAATTAGGGATCAATCATGTGCTCGGGTATATGCTCACTCATAATAATATGCATGAGACATGAAATATCGGTGGCATTACTCATAATCGCAATCATGACACATTATAAAATAGATCGCATAGTTACAGTAAAAGCTCGTTAAATTAATACTCGATACCACGATAAATTAATATTTTGAATGCAGATTTTTGGTCCCAACATAATAGCAACAGTATAAATTTTACCTCGATTAATTAATAATCTCTATAAATTAATAAAATTTGCCAAAATTTACCGGTCCCAACATTATTAATTTATAGAAGTTTTACTGTAATATTAGTCATGTTGAGCTACAAATTTTTTAATTTATTAACTCTACAAACTTCAAGAATTCAAAATATTGACACAAGAGGCATTAAAAATAAAAATAGAATTCACCAAAAATTTTAAAAATAAAATGTGTAAATAATATATTATTTACAATACAAACATATTTAGTAATCAAGATACAATTTTCATATGATAAATAAATTTTTAAATTTCTCAATACAATCAATGTTTTTAACTTTTTTACTTTCAGAATATCTAGTAAGTTTATATTTTAGTGTATCTAGTGTCGTTATTTATGGGCTTGTTTGGCAATATAGGAATAAGTTACCTTATAGCTTATAAGCCTATTTCAATTTATGAAGTGTGTTTGTCTATCCAACTTATTATCCCAACTTATAAGTTATATGTTGATAAGTTAAAAATTAATAACTACATACTTTTTCCCAACTTATTTCTTATTATTTGATTTTTTTACTTATTTAATATTTTACATTTGTATTTATAAATGTCATATGTATGTCTTGAGATTATTGTATTAAATAATTAATATTTTTTAATTTAATTTAATAAATATTTCACCAACTTATAAGTAAATTTATCCAAACGCTTGTATAACTTAGAGCAAGTCCAATGCTTAGCTATACTTAATTTAATTTAAATTGCAAGTGCACAATTTCATCGTTTTAATACTTGTCGATCCACAGAGACTATGTAATTTCTCGCGAATCTTAGTTTTTAATTTAGGCGAACTAGACAATTTAATTTTGAGATGATTTGTTTTTACTCTAAAATAATACCAAAGGGAATTTGCTAACTATTATAAAATGAAAATAAGAGATTAACATATATAACAGCGGAATGTATGAAATTGAAAGTAATTAACGATTACAAATGATTAAAGTAATGATTGCAAAAGGATATTAAAAAAAAAAAAAAAAAGATGTCAAAGAAACATGGCAGATGTGCATACATCATACATGCAAAGCAGGAGACAACACGCGGACTACAAACAAGAAAATGGACTTAACTAATTAATCATGGGCTAAGAATGAGTACATGAAACGGACTAAAACAAAACTAATGGAAATGAGATTGGGCTGGGCCAGAAAAGTAACAAAAGAAAACATGGATTGAAAAATAATTACGGGCCAGGAATTTAAATGGATTATAAACAAACATGGGCCAGCAGCTAAATAACGAACTAGACTAACTAAATTTTAAAGTAATGGGCAGGGCTTTAGAAAAGTTCAAGAAAATCAAATCTACAAATTAATTACCTCGCACTAACAAACCAACAATTCAATTAACATTAGTACTCTATTAAAAAATACTAGCGTACTTTCTCCCAACTTTTGTCTCATCCTATTGATGAGTTTTGGTCTGTCTCATCTCATTGGTGAATTTATTTCTTTCATTTCACTTCTTTATAGTTAGTTGTTAAAGGAGGTGTAATCATGGCATGTACATCGAGAGACAATAGTCTTTTGGATGATTATGCGAATCTATCTATTAATGATGATGACGATGGTTTGATTCTGGAGGAACCTGATGAAGAAAAGACAGGGCTGGATTATACACATTGTTTGGTGGGACGTCTGCTTACAAATAGGAAAGTAAATTTCATGGCGATGCAGGATACATTGTCATCTATATGGCGGCCGGTAAAGGGAGTTTTCATGGAGGCTACTTCCTACCCAAACATATTCCTGTTTAAGTTCTTTCATGAGATGGATGTGAGAAGAGTTCATGAGGATGGCCCGTGGACGTTTAATCAGCAAACTCTTATTCTTAAAAGGTTGGAGATGGATGAACAATTGGCAAAGGTGGAGTTGTTTGAGATTACTATGTGGGTACAAGTGTATGAACTGCCCATAGGGTACAAGTCTGAATTCATTCTGCAAACAATAGGTAAACTATATTGGCACTTTCATTAAAGCTGATCCAAAGAATTTGCAGGGGATGTGGAGGAAAAATCTAAGAATTCAGGTGACTGTGGATGTTCGTCATCCTTTAAAGGGTCAGATGCGGATAAAGAAGAGTGGAGGAGAATGGTTATGGATAAAGTTTAAGTATGAAAGACTTCCTTCGTTCTGTTTTTATTGTGGTAGAATTGGACATACTCAAAAGTTCTGTGAAATCTTGTTTGATAATCCAGAAAAGAAAGACATTCGTAAGTATGATAGTTCAATTCGTGCTCAAGTCCAAAGGCAAGTCGGTAATAACACTAATCAATGGCTCCGGGGTCCAGATGGTAAATTGTTAAGTTTGATGGAAGAAAGAGGAGCTCCGGTGAAACCTCAGAGGGAGGGGCGAATGAGAAGTGACAGTGATGGGGTTACCGTGTATGGCGCTGAAGGTGGTTACGCTTCCACAATTCCAGGGACACAAATTGTGCTCGTTCCTCAAAATATGGTGAATAGAGATGCAAATCCCATAAAGGATGCTGGTAGGGATAACAATCACGGAAGATCAGGAATAACTAAAGATATGGTGGTTTTTAATTCGGGATATGGGATAGGAGAAAATCCCGCAGCTGATAAAACAGTAATGATACAAAATAATTTGAATACAGGCGGGAAGGATGTCTTGAATGTAAATAAGGCTAATGGGCTGACCTTTAGGGAACAAAAAAGGATTCGAATTGATGAGCCCATCCAAACAGGCCCAACAGGAAATAACGAATATACAGACTTGGAAATGGCTGATACGATGAACAATGCAGAGGAGGTTTCAAAAAACTTGTTGAAGGCGGGTACTGCGATGCAGTCCCGCCAATCATTATGATCACTCTCAGTTGGAACTGCCGAGGAGTTGGGCGTCCTCGGAAAGTTCAGTTCCTAGTTGACATTGTACGTCAAGAACAACCTTCTTTTATTTTCTTATGTCAGACAATGGCAGGGAGAACGAAACTTGAGTATGTTCAAAATAAACTTGGTTATGAAGGACTATTTGTGGTGGATCCTGTGGGGAGAAGTGGAGGTATTGCACTAATGTGGAAAGAAAAAGACTAGGCTAACATCCTGAGTTTTTCACAAAATCATATAGATGCAAGGGTGAAAGTTGATAATTTGGTTGATTGGAGACTCACAGGGCTGTACGGAGAACCTGATAGACTTCAACGGAAAAAAACATGGGATTTACTGCAAAATTTAGCTCGGGATGCAAACTTGCCGTGGTGTGTAATTGGAGATATGAATAATGTAACGAGTGCAGATGATAGGGTTGGTGGGGATACTTATCCAGAGTGGCTAATGGAGGGTTTTAATGAGGCATTGCAGGACTCAGGCCTTATAGATATGCAGTTAACTGGTCATCAGTTCACATGGGAGAGAAATAGAGGCAAATCAGACTGGATGGAGGTGAGGTTGGATCGTGTTGTGATGACGGATGATTGGTTGACTAAGTTTCCTTTTGCAAAATTGTATAACTTGGAGGGAACTCCCTCAGATCACAATGCTTTACTGTTGGTTCCCCAGATTAAAACAAGAAGCAAAAAATGGTACAGGTTTAAGTTTGAGAACGCATAGACCACGGAACCTATGTGTGAGCAGATAGTGCGTGATGGGTGGGAAAACAGGGGTTCGATAAGTGTGCAGGAGAAAATAAAAACCTGTAGTGAAAGCTTAGTTGTATGGGGGAAAGAGATTACTGGAAACTTCAGTGGGAGAATAAAAGACTGCAAAGAAGTTTTAAAAAGATTCAGGGGTGGCAGAGATGCAGAATCGGTTGGAAAATACGCAGAAGCAAAAGACAAACTGAATCTCATTTTTAACCAAAGGGAGATGTTTTGGAGGCAAAGGTCGAAACAATTATGGTTAAATGCGGGAGACAAAAACTCTCGTTATTTTCATAAAGCGGCAAGTCATAGAAGAAGAACGAATTTGATTCAGAAATTGGAGGATGAGGATGGACAGTGCGTGGATTGGGAGACTGGTCTAGCTGATTTAATGCAGGGGTACTTCAATAATATTTTCAAAGCCACAGAGTCTAACCGGCAAGAGGTAATTGGGTATGTTCGGAGAAAAGTAACAGCAGCTCAAAATGAAGAACTCCTAGCGGAAGTCATGGATGAGGAGGTGAGAGTAGCTTTGTTTCAGATGGATCCTGATAAAGCACCGGGACCGGACGGGATGACACCAGCTTTCTTTCAGAAACACTGGAAAATTGTTGGTAAGGATATTGTGGTTATGGTTCGTGAGTTTTTTGCTACATGCTTGTTAAATGGAGAAATAAATGCTACTAATATTGTGTTGATTCCCAAAAAGAAAAGTCCATCTGTGATTTGTGATTTAAGGCCAATCTCACTTTGTAATGTCATTGTTAAAATCATTAGTAAGGTGTTAGCGAACAGGTTGAAAAAGACTCTTGAAACAGTAATATCGGATAACCAAAGTGCTTTTATGGCGGGTTGGTTGATTTCTGACAATGTGATGGTGTCATATGAAGTTATGCATTTTTTGAAGAGGAAAATGAGAGGGAAAGATAATCATATGGCCATAAAGCTCGACATGTCGAAACCATAAAGCTATCTTAAGTAAGTTGGGTTATGATGATTGGTGGATCCATTTAATTACTCAATGTGTGTGCTCAGTATCTTATAATATAACTCATGATAGTAGAGACATTGGCCCGATCTATCCGAGTCATGGCATCAGACAAGGGAATCCGTTGTCTCCCTATTTATTCATAATTTGTGCAGAAGGTTTGTCTGCACTAATGGCTAGATACGAGCAGGAAAAATAGATTCAAGGGATAAAGGTGTGTAAAAGGGCTCCTAGTATAACGCATATGCTTTTTGCGGATGATAGCTATCTATATTGTAAAGCTGATGAGGAGCAAGTTGGACATCTATTAAAGCTGCTGCAAGTCTTTGAGAGTGCATCTGGACAGAAGGTGAATCTAGAGAAGTCGATGGTTTTCTTTAGTTCGAATACCATGGTTGAAAAAAAAGTGCAGCTGTGCGATTTATTGAATATGGAGGAGGCTAATGAAGATTGCACTTACTTGGGATTACCTAATATGATGAAAAGAAGTAAAGTGGCTACGATGGGGTTTTTGAAGGATAGAATTAAGAAGAGGGCAGCGAGTTGGGATGGTAAACTGATATCTCAAGGAGGCAAGGAAGTATTGGTAAAGTCTGTTCTTCAGTCACTTCCCACGTACGCAATGAGCGTGTTCCTTATTCTGTTGGAAATTATTAGGGATATGGAGAGGTCTATTGCTAGGTTTTGGTGGAGTTCTAAATCTGATGAGCACAGGGGCATTCACTGGATGAGATGACCACGTCTTTGTAAGCATAAATCAGTAGGGGCATGGGTTTCAGGGACTTCAGAGATTCTAATATGGCTCTTCTAGGAAAACAAGGGTGGAGATTATTGTCAAAACCTAATACTTTAGTTAGTTGGGTTTCAAAGCTCGGTACTATCCTAACACTAATTTTTTAGAAGCTCGTTTGGGGGATAATCCGAGTTTTATTTGAAGATCTATAATGGAAGCTCAAAGTCTTGTTGCTGCAGGTACAAGGTGGAGAGTGGGATCTGGGGAGACTATAAAGATTTTAGGACAACCGTGGTTGGTGGAGTCAGAGAATCCTTTTATCACTTCAGTATCGCCAAGTTTTAATAATAATAATATGGAATCTCTGATTCATATGGAACGAAGAGAGTGGGATCAAGAAATTTTGACAGACTTGTTCAATGACCGAGATCAAGAGTGCATTAAAAAGGTGGCTGTAGGGGATAAGGATAGTAGGGTTCTGGTGTAAGGAGAGTCATGGCTATTATTCTGTTCGTAGTGCATATTGTTTACTGCAGGTTCAAAAATCAAATTGGAGGGAGGAGGACAACAACAGTTTTTGGAGAAAGATTTGGCGGATTAGGGCACCTCCAAGGGTTCTAAACTTGGTTTGGCGTTCGTTGTCATACTGCCTCCCCACAACAGTAATGTTGCAGCAAAAGGGTGTCTCAGTGTCTGCATTATGTCCGGTTTGAAAGTTTGAGAACGAAACAGTTGAGCATGTTTTTCTGCGATGTGTTCAGGCAGTTCAGTGCTGGCAGTTAGTGTTACCAGGGATGCAGAATATAGGAGGCAGTCTCTGGCAGTGGTGGGAGAGTATTATGAATAATGTGGACAGTGACAAAAGGGCTGAAATAGCTGCTATATGTTGGTCATTGTGGAAGGCAAGAAATGAGGTGGTGTGGAATAAGAAAAGTTCTCGAATATATGTTATTGTTGCACAGGCTAAGCAGTACCTTGAGCAATGGAGATATGCCCAAAGATGTACAACTATTACTCGATTTCCTCAGCTACATGAAGGAGATGGAGTGAGCGCTTGGGTTAAGCCACAGATGATGCAGATGAAGGTCTCAGTCGATGCAGCAACATTTCGAGGAAGGAACTCTTCTGGTATTGGTAAGGTGGCCAGAAATGATAAGGGAGAGCTTATGTTGGCTAGAACGTTATGCCTAAATGATGTGAGCAAGGCAGAAATGGCTGAGGGCCTAGCTATTAAAGAAGCCCAAAGTTGGATAAAGGCTAAAGCTTGGCAGGAAGTTGTTCTCGAATCAGACTGTATGGTTGCAGTGCAAGCAGTAAGGAGTAGTGTTCGTATGATATCTCCTTTTGGGCGCATAATAGAGGACTGCAGAAGAATTGTTAGGAATATGTTGTACTTGATGATAACTTCACAATCAATCAAATTGTTTAAGGTTTTGTAGCTATCAACGGATGAGGATTTATAACTCTATCCGTTGACAGGTAGCTCATCAACGGATGAGGTTTTGTAGCACACTGCAGTATCTCTATGTTATCAGTTGATAGTGTTTTTATCCACAGTCATGTTGACTATCAACGGATAGGCAGAATAGGGTAGCCAATTGTAAATAAGCTATGCTATGTAATTCTGTCTAAGTGAAAGTGTATCAACGGATGAAGACTAAACTCTATCAACGGATACAACTCAAATCCACTCTATCAACGGATACAGCTCAAGTCCCAATATCAACGGATACTACTCTATACATCATCAACGGATGTCAGTATACATCATCAACGGATAATCATTGACACTGTTTTCTACGATTAGCTGGAGATTAGCAGTTGATAAGGACATGTTTGACTGACAGATCACATGAGTTTATAGTAGATACAAAAAGCAGTATGGCAGCCATACTTTGGAAACACAGAAGAAAGAAGCATTCCATTTACACTATGAATACAAGAAAGGTGCAGGAGACATGTCTGAACACAAGGACAACCTTTCGGCTACATGTGTATTTGGAGTGTAGTAGCAAGTCAACTAGAATTAGATTAGTATTATCTTATTCCAGTAGTACTTGTAAAACTTGGGATATATAACCAAGTGTAGCAACTCTTTGTAAGTTAAGAAAACAGACATATTTGCTTAGGGTTTCTTGAATATCCTTAGAAGCAAAGAGTTGTAAAACGGCAGCTGTGTACATTTTGTATCACAGAGTTTTCTTCAAATAAAAGCTTCAGGTGGTGCATATTAACCACCTGATTTTATATGTGTTTGTGTTTAAATCTTACATTGCAATTATCTCTTCATAAGTTTCTGAAGTTCTTATCAGAAATTTATAAATATCAAGAATTGTATTCAACCCCCCCTTCTACAATTATACAAGTGTGTAATCTGGGAATAACAATTGGTATCAAAGCAAGCTTCTAACATATTTGAAGTTTAAAGATCAACACACTTCCAACATGTCTAAGAAGGATTATGGAGTGAAGATTCCAGTTCTTGATAGAGAAAATTACTTTCACTGGAAAGTAAAAATGCGTCTACATCTCTCGTCTATTGATGAGGGTTTTGTGGATTGCATTGACAAGGGTCCTCACGTTCCAATGAAGACAGCAACAAGAGTTGGCCTGGCTGATGATGTGCCTGACACTTTCATTCCCAAACCTGTTTCTGAGTGGAGTCTTGAAGATATTGCAGAAGTCCACAAAGACAAAAAGGCCATGAATATTCTGTTCAATGGTCTAGAAACAGACATGGTTGACAATGTTATTAACTGCACTACCGCCAAGGAAGTATGGGACATTGTTCAAACCCTGTGTGAAGGAACAGAACAGGTAAGGGAAAACAAGATGCAACTACTAATCCAACAGTATGAACATTTTCACTTTAAGAGTGGAGAAACATTGAATGATACATTTAGTAGATTTCAAAAGCTACTAAATGGTTTGAAACTGTATGGAAGAGTCTATCAAGTTAAAGACTCTAATCTCAAATTTCTGAGATCACTGCCCAAGGAATGGAAGCCAATGACTGTTTCTCTAAGAAACACTCAAGAGTACAAGACATTTACTCTTGAAAGGCTCTATGGAACTTTAAATACCTATGAGCTGGAAATGGAGCAGGATGAAGAGATTGAGAAGTCTCAAAAGAAAAGTGGGTCAGTTGCACTCGTTGCCAATTTGGAGCAAAAGGAGGAAAGGACAGAAACTGCTAGTTCTACACCAAACAGGGAGGTTGGTAAAGGTAGAGCAGAATCAAGCAGGAGCAAGGAAAAGGTGTCTGAGGAATTGAATGCCCTTCAGCAGGATGAATTGGATGAGATAGATGAGCACTTAGCTTTTCTATCTAGGAGATTCTCTAAGCTGAAATTCAAGAGAAACTCTGGGATGGCCAAGCCATTTAACAAGGATTTTTCCACAAACAACTATGTGGATAAATCCAAAATTAAATGCTACAATTGTGGGATTGCTGGTCATATGATAAGTGAATGTAGGAAACCTAGATCTGAGAACAAGGGAAAGCCAACTGAGGTTGTTGACTATAAGAAGAAATATTTTGATCTTCTCAGGCAGAAAGGAAAGGCATTCTTGACCCAAGAGTATGACTGGGCTGTTGATGACAATCATTCTGATGATGATGCTGAGTTAGTCAACCTTGCTTTAATGGCTGATTCTGGAGAGCAGGAAGCAAGTTCAGCTAGCAATCAGGTATTTTCTACTAATCTCTCTGAGCTCACTAAAGAGGAATGCAATAGTGTTATAGATGAAATGTCTACTGAACTATATCACTTAAGTGTTACTCTTAAATCACTTACTAAAGAGAACAATAGAATTAAAGAGTCTAATCTGTTTTTAAGTGATAGAAATGCTGCTCTAGAATCTCAATTTCTAGAATTTGAGAAAATGAGAGTTGATTCCAATAATGCTAAAAGTGAACTTGAAGCTGTGTTAAAAAGAGAACTGATTTTAAAAGACCAGCTTGAAAAAGAACAAGGGATAATTGCTAAATTTCAAAGTTGTAGGAATATTTCTCAAAACATAATACAAGTTCAGGGAATAGAATCATTTGTGAAGGATACCTGGACTCAAAGGAAAAAGGAGCTAGAACCTGGCCTTGAGGATCTAGAGACTATTTGTGAATCAACGGATAGTGATCATCCGTTGACAGATGAACCGTCAACGGATAAGAGCTATCCGTCGACTAACAAAAAGTCTGTTAGTAAGAAGGAACTTAGGAAACTGGATATCAAGTATGGTCCAGTAAACAAGAATTTTGTTAGTGGTGAGTGCAGCAAAACCAAATCCAGTGGGAAGGCTAAGACAGGTGATTTACACAACAAAAAGGCTGTTGGTAAATCAGACAATGAAAAGGTAGAAATTGAGGGCAAAAAGAAAAAGAACAGAAATGGTAAGATAGGCATCAACAAGAAAAACAATTACTCTCCTGACAAGTTTGCTCCTAGGAAAACTTGTAGTAATTGTAATAGTGTCAATCATTTATCTTCTAATTGCAAGATTGTCAACAAGGCTCCTGTTCATGTACCTCAACCAATGCCATGTATGCCTGCAATGCCTGTTATGCCTGGTTTGTATCAAAATGCTAGTTTTTCAAATCCATATGTGAACATGCCATATGTGTCTAATCCATACTTTCAATCTATGAATGTGCCACAAATGTCATGGAACCTACCTAACATGAATAATATGTATGCCAATTTTCCACACATGCATGCATCCAATATTCATGCAAATGAGCATTTGTCAAACCCCATTACTCAAGCATCTACACCTAAGATGAAGAATGCTAAGAGTGCAAAGTCAAAGGCTAACAAGAAAGGACCCAAGGAAGCTTGGGTACCAAAATCAACTTGATATGTTTTTGAAATGTGTGCAGGGAAACAGAAGGAATCTATGGTGTAACACCCTCACTAGCCAACATTAATATTATAAACTCTTATGTTCAATTAAACATTAATATAGGGGAAATCTTAGAAATTTCGGCATGATGTAATCATAAACCGAACTAACCACCTGCTCAAACAATTAAGTAGAACTAAAACAATCCACTTGCATAAGTTAATTTAAATCATAAGAAATAAACCATGCCAACCCAGACCGCACACAGGTCACTGTATGAAACATCTACCAATAGCTATTACAACCCAAAACTGAATCAAATAATATACAACCCATCAAATATAATAGCCTGACTACTAGTACGGATGAAATGTGAGACAGGAATATGTGTACTACCCATCCAACCACCTCGACCCTCTGACTGCCTCGATGACTACCCCAACCAGACGGGCCACTTCTTCTAGACATCTCCTGGCTTAGCTGAGGAAACAGAATTAGCAAGCAAATGAGCCAAAATGCTCAGCAAGTATATATATGTAATTAAAATGTCAACAACTGAAATATCTGCAAGATTGTCAAGAATTAACAATCAACGTTATATAAGCTCAACTGAAGATTCATCTTTTGTCCGAGTCATAAAATAGAAGAGGATTGGACTATCATGCATTTTATAAATAAAAACAATTATAAGGTTAGGCTGCTGATCAGTCACGCACTAACCCCGGACAAACGCACACAACAATGTCCTTAATGGATCCACGGCACACATTGGCCTTATTAATTTCTGACCACGAATCTGGTCCGACCCTTACGGTCCACATTTTAAAAAAACTAACAGTCCAATCCTAACTAAACATCAGGTGTCGGAACAATCGACCACCTCAACTGCCAAACACTCTGGACACTTTCGTTCCAGGTCAACATCTCAAATCTCACCAAGTAGAATAAGGTCAAGTAATCTCTGAATTAAATATCGACAAGTTCGATATGGCAAACAGGGGTATTGATTTAAGTCAAGCTACTAAAAGGATCAACGAAACGATATAATCAACTTGGGGTATAACAATGGAATATTCAAAATCAATGGAATTATCAGAGCAGTTATATCAAGGATAAATCAAATGCATAAGAATCAAGTTATGATAATCATAATTCGCTGGAAATATAAGTGAAGTGGTTTACTTAAAAGAGGAGTGGAATAATACACTTGCAAGGAATATGGATGTAAATCAATTCATTAATAGCATCAACAACTCAGTGGAATCAATTTTGGGACATAACAATTAAGTATTCAAAAATTCGGGAAATTAACGGAACCATTATAGCAAGAGTAATTTGAATAAGCATATGAATCAGGTTTTATAATCATAACTCATTTAAAAGATAATTGAAGCAATTTACTTGCCTTAACTAGAAAATCACAGAATCCGAAGCGTCTTTACGTCCTCAGCTTTAGCCTTTCCTTTATCCACGGGATCTACACACAATATAACACTATTTTAGAATCCTGCTCAATACTCGCTAATCAATATAAACATTCCACTAGTCTACCCCTGCGAATAGTCCCCTAATTGCATTTATATACTTATATAATAGCAATATATATATATATATATATATATATGCCACGGATAGTAGCATTTAATCATATTGGCACATTAACACATAATACACAAATTTTAAAATATGAAGCCCGACTCACAACTCGTATAAGTTAAATAATTATACATACTCATATCCAAGAAATGATATTAATATTTTAGAAAAATTTTGACGGCATCCCCTTTATACGGGGGACTGCCAGTCGGGATACAGCCGACACAACCAACATAATCATCAATTAACAATTAAATCCATATTTCAAATAACGTTCCCAATCCATTATAATCTTAATCCATTACAGTTTAAATAATTAATACTAAATCGATAATAATAACAATTTATTATGTAAATATTAAATTTAAATACTTGGCTCAGAAAATCATCATCATCGCCAATTACCATCGACTCAATTTATTATTAATATCATTGTCGATGGGGCAAAGTTTCGAGGGTACCCAAATTTCGGATTCCCGACCCGAAACTTCACTCGAGTTTAAATATATAATTTCCAAAATTATTTTGAAAAATCACGAACCCAATATCAGAACTTTCCGAAATTATCGAATCAATACAGTCAACAATTCGAATTCCCAATTTTCAATTCCTGCCACAATTCATGTCAACAACATACAGCCGTGTAAACAAGTACAGGGGAATAGTAAGTGAACCAATTCACCATTAACCTCAAGACCTGCGATATTCAAGAATTAATCACAGGATATAGACCACCCATCAGCCATAGGAACACACACACACACACTCTGTTATCACTACACACACACACGCAGCAACATATAACACCACATTGCAGTGACAGTAATTCGAATACAGGGGGTTAGCACAATCCCATAGCAGAACCAAGCTCGAAACTGAGCTCGGAACAAAGAAACACGCCTGTACATACTCAATGTTGCACACACACAACCTCCGTTACACACACACACACTGCCATAACCACACACACACACGAACAGGGGAGGGAAGAGGGTTTAAGTCACCACCGAATCATCAATAACCACTAAATACCAGTTCAAATGAGCACACCTAGCTGCTCATCTCCGTACGCGCAAACACACATAGACACACGGCAGAATTGATGAGAAACAAGTTTGATTTATAATAATACAGTGCACACCAGTCGCAACCACCACTTACCAGCACGAGGGGGAAATGAAAACTGAAGGGGGAAGTCGAGATTGTGAGGGGAAGAGGAAGATGATTTGGGATTGTTTAAGAGAAATGGAGAGGGTTCGAGAGATGCCGAGAGAAATGAATTGTGAGTTCTGGAAACTCAATTAGGGATTTTAAGTGAAAAGATTTGGGGATGTAATAAAAGTAGATTTTTATTTTATTTTCTAGGATTTTTAGCTTAAAATTTATTAAAATAAATCCTAAAATTACCAATAAATTCAAAATAGGTGGAATACTAAATCTTAAAATTTTAAAAAGACAAATACAAAATTACGATCACCCACATATTTTTAAAATATTTTTAGGATAAAAAACGAATTAAATATGGATTTTACAAGATTAAATCCTTAAAGTGAAACTTAATTCATAAAATCATTTTTAAAATCCTTAAAAATCAAAACAAATCCATATAATATTTTTAAAACTCAAATAAACTAATAAAGTTAATAATACAAAAGATTTCATAATTTTTACTAATTCTGATGATTTTATAAAATTCTCAGAAAGTAAATATAACGAAATTAAATAGGAAATAAATCCCAAAAATGTAATTAAACAGTCGGGCTTACATAACACGTATAAAACACCAACCAGGCCTCCAAATATTATTCCACCATTATAATACTTCCTCAACCAATTCACACACCACATAATTTATTTAATATAAAATAGATAACTCTTAATAATTAAATATTCTGAAATTTCTAAGGCGTTATAACCTTCCCCCCTTAAAAGGATTCTGTCCCCAGAATCTCACCTAAGAGAATAATTGAGGATAATTCTCCAGCATATCGCTTTCCAACTCCCAAGTTGATTCTTCCACCTTGGGGTTTCTCCACAAAACTCTCACTATAGGAATTGTTTTATTCCTCAGAACCTTTTCTTTTCGATCTAGTATTTTGATAGGCTGCTCCACATAAGATAAATCTGGCTGAATCTCTATCGGCTCATATTCAATGACATGTTTAGAATCCAGATGGTATTTCTTAAGCATGGATACATGGAACACGTTATGGATATGTTGCATATGAGGCGGTAAAGCTAACTCGTAGGCGACTTTCCCGACTTTCTTCAATACCTCGAAAGGCCCAACAAATCTTGGACTTAATTTTCCTTTCTTGCCAAATCTTACTAACCCTTTCCACGGAGATACTTTCAACAGTACTTGCTCTCCCTCTTCGAATTCCATATTCTTTCTGGCCAAATCAGCGTACTTCTTCTGTCGGTTCTGAGCTGTCACTAACCGTTTCTGAATAAGTTGAACTACTTCCTTGGTTTGCTGCACTAACTAAGGTCCGAGTATCTTTCGCTCGCCAACTTCTTCCCAGTATACTAGGGATCGACACTTTCGTCCATATAACGCTTCATACGGTGGCATACCGATACTAGCATGAAAGCTATTGTTGTATGAAAATTCCACTAACGGCAAGTGTTCATCCCAACTTCCTGCAAAATCCAATGCACAAACCCGGAGCATATCTTCAATTGTTTGAATCGTTCTTTCACTCTGACCATCAGTTTGAGGATGGTAAGCAGTACTCATTTTTAATTCAGTGCCCAAACATTCTTGAAAACTTCTCCAGAATCTTGAATTAAATCTTGGATCTCGATCTGAGATTATTGATACTGGAACTCCGTGTCGCACCACGATCTCTTTTATGTATAAATGAACCAATTTGTCTAATGAGAACCTCTCATTTATCGGAAGGAAGTGTGCAGATTTCGTTAATCGATCAACAATTACCCAGATAGCATCATGATTAGCTCTCGTCCTCGGCAATCCAACCACAAAGTCCATTGCAATATGTTCCCATTTCCACTCGGGAATCTCTAATGGTTGTAGCATCCCACTTGGCCTTTGATGTTCTGCTTTTACTTTCTGACAGGTCAAACACTTACTTACCCATTCAGCAATATCTCTCTTCATATCCGGCCACCAGAAATTTCTTTTCAAATCTCGATACATTTTCGTACTTCCTGGATGAATCGAATATTTCGAGCTATGGGCTTCCTGTAGAATCTCATTCTTCAACTCTGTCACATTGGGTATCCAAATACGTGAAGAAAATCTCAATATCCCCCTGTCATCTACCTGAGTGCATATTTCCTCACCTGTTAACTTGTTCACATCTCCACTCATGACTTCCTCCTGGCATCTGCGAATCTTTTCTAACAATTCTGGCTGAAACATCATAGTGTACACCGTATCTGTACTACTTGCAGGCATACACACCTCTATTTCCAATCTTTCAAACTCTTTGTATAATTCCTCAGGCATTGTCAACATACTGATTTTCTCCTTCCTACTTAAAGCGTCCGCCACCACGTTCGCCTTCCCAGGATGATAGTTGATGGTACAATCATAATCCTTGAGTAATTCTAACCACCTTCTCTGTCTCATATTTAGCTCCTTCTGGGTGAAGATATACTTCAAGCTCTTATGGTCTGTATAAATTTCACACTTTTCCCCATACAGATAATGTCTCCAAATCTTCAAGGCGAAAACAATCGCGGCTAATTCTAAGTCATGAGTAGGATATTTCTGCTCGTGAGGTTTCAATTGTCTCGAAGCGTAAGCAATTACCTTACCGTGCTGCATTAGTACACATCCCAAACCTTTGTGAGATGCATCACTGTAGATCACAAAATTTCCTTTTTCATCTGGAAGTGTCAATACAGGTGCAGTCACCAATCTCTTCTTCAATTCCTGGAAACTTTCTTCACACTTCTCATTCCACACAAACTTTTCATTCTTCCTCGTCAATTTTGTTAGTGGGGTGGCTATCTTCGCAAAGTCTTGAACAAATCTTCGATAATATCCCGCCAATCCTAAGAAACTTCGAACTTCTGTGGGTGTTTTAGGTCTGTCCCAATTCATCACGGCTTCAATTTTAGCAGGATCCACCTTAATCCCTTCACTGCTGATGACATGCCCTAAAAACTGCACTTCTTTCAACCAAAACTCACATTTGGAAAATTTCGCATACAATTTCTCTTTCCTCAACGTTTCTAAGGCTATTCTCAAATGCCCTGCATGCTCTTCTTCGGTCTTCGAGTATATCAAAATATCATCTATTAACACAATCACAAACTTATCCAAATATTTCTTGAAGACTCTATTCATTAGGTCCATGAACGCTGCTGGTGCATTAGTTAACCCAAAGGCCATTACTAAGAACTCGTAGTGCCCATACCTAGTCCGAAACGCTGTTTTTGGAACGTCTTCCGGTCTAATCTTTAATTGAAAATATCCTGACCGCAAATCAATCTTCGAGAAACAAGTTGCTCCTTTTAATTGATCAAATAAATCGTCAATTCTTGGCAAAGGGTATTTATTCTTAATGGTCAACTTATTTAATTCCCGATAATCGATACACAGTCTCATACTTCCATCCTTCTTCTTTACAAATAATACCGGAGCTCCCCACGGCGATACACTAGGCCTAATAATACCTTTCTCCAGAAGATCTTGCAATTGAACTGCCAATTCCTTCATCTCTACAGGTGCCATTCGATAAGGAGCCTTTGACACGGGTTCAGTTCCTGGGGCTAAATCAATGGTAAATTCTATTTCTCTATCCGGAGGTAATCCGGGAAGTTCATCCGGAAAAACATCAAGAAATTCATTCACCACTGGAATTTCCTCTATCTTAGGCACCTCTTGACTAGTATCCATGACATAAGCCATATAGCCCTCGCATCCTTGCCTCAACAGCCTCTTTGTTTGAATGATCGATAAAAATTTCCTATTTTGCCTCTGACCCCTAAAGGTAACCTCTACATTATCAGAGGGTTTAAGGATCACCTTCTTATTCTTACAATCAATTTGGGCATTATTCTCTGTTAGCCAATCCATTCCTAAGATAACATCAAATTCACCTAACTGAAAGGGTATCAAATTAGCGTAAAAACAATGCCCTGAAATATCAATCTTGCAACGAGGACACACTTGAGTAACCGGAATTCGTTCTGAATTAGCTATTTCTATAACTATAGCCTCACGTAACATGCATACCTCACAATTTAACCTTTGAACAAATTCTTTGGATATAAAGGATTTCGTAGCCCCGGAATCAATTAACACTTTAGCTTGAACAGAATTTACAGGGAGCGTACCTGCTACCACATCCGAATTCTTAATAGCTTCGTTCAGAGTCATGTTGAAAGTCCTTGCCACTGGTCTGACACTTGCTGTTGGGGGTGCTTCAATTGCTTGCAGTATTGGATTAGCCAGAACTGGAGGTTTCACTACAGGTACTTTACAGTCTTTCATTATATGCCCTGGCTTCCCACAACGGTGACACACAATTCCTGCCTTGCATTCCCGAGCATAATGACCTTTTTGATTACATTTGAAACATGTCACCTCCAACTTTGTACACACCCCCGGATGCCTCTTCCCACAAGTCTTACACTCTGCCAAAGGTGGCCTAACCAATTTCTGTTGACTCGCATCTTGAATTCTATTTCCTTGGCCCCCATTCCCTGATCCCGGCTTCTTAGGGTTCCCATACTTTCCTGGCTGGAATCCTGGCTTTTTATTTGGCACATTCTGAGAACTGCCTTGCTCTTGTCGTTCCCCCATTGACCCAGCCTTTCTTTTCTTTCCTTCTTTTTCCTTGAAGTATAATTCGCTTTCTCCTTCAGCTATCATGGCCTTTTGCACCACTGCTGCATAAGTCTCCAACTCCAAAACTGCTAGTTTAGTACGAATCCACGGTTTCAATCCTTGTTGAAACCTCTTAGCCTTCTTCCTTTCCGTGTCCACATAGGCCGGAGCAAACCTAGCTAGTTCCGTAAACTTGGTTTCATATTCTGTCACCGACATTTTCCCTTGTTTCAGCTCCAAAAACTTCATCTCCATCTGGTCTTTCATATAGTCGGGGAAATACTTTTCCAAAAATAGCTCTGTGAACCTCTCCCAAGGAATCACCTCAGTAGCTTCCAACATCTTCACCGACTCCCACCAATAAGTGGCTTCATTCTTCAAGAAATAACTTACATATTCGGTTTGTTTGTCTGCTGGGACCCCCACCAGTGCAATGGCTTTTTCCATCTCTTTTAACCAAGATCTCGCCTCCACCGGGTCCGCTGTTCCTTTAAACTCAGGAGGTTTAACTGCCTGGAAAGACTTAAAAGTAACCACCGGAGGAACAGGTGGCTGCTGCTGCTGCTGCTGTTGCTGTTGTTGTTGCTGTTGTTGTTGTTGTTGCTGTTGTTGTTGTTGTTGCTGTTGAGCCAACAACTGCTGCTGTAATTGTTGCTGTTGCTGTGCCAGAGTAGCAGTCTGCTGAACAAGAGTTTGTAATATTTGTGCTAAGGCAGGGTCCATCTGACCAACAGGAGGTGGATTAGCTTGTTCACCCTGATCGGGGGTTCGGGTATTTTGTTTCTTCTTTTTGGGAGGCATATTTCTGAAATCAATGAACAATTATATTAGATTCAGGTTCAGAAAATAATAGCTCAAAATGATCCAACTTAAACAAACAATGCATATATTACTGAAAAGTAATTCGAGGTCTCCAACCAATATTCCGGTCAACAATTGATTCACAGGGTGCAATAGGATATCAATCCAAGGTTACACAAGGTATTCACAAACGTTCAATAGGTGCAATAAAGAAACAATAGTCATAATGCTAAGGTCAAACATAGTATCGAAAGTAAAAACTATGCTAGAAGGAAATGATGCTGAAGGTAAATATGAAACAAGCAGTAAATAAGATGCTTAAGTAAATAACAGTATAAGGAAATTTAACACAGTTCTGCGAAAGTGATAATGACATATATAGATAGATCTGATACAAGCGTAAGAACAACGCTTCGATAAGGGTACAACATAATACTAAAAGAGAAGACTGCTAACATCTAGTCACAGTACAACAGATATATACAACAAAACTGGTCGCACTGCAAATCCTGACGTACTACTACTACCCTAATCATCACTGGTCATCATCGTCATCCGACTCTCCCCGCCAAGCTGATCCCAGAATGCTCTCCAGCTCTGCCGTCACCAGACCTAAAGTCACCTGCTGTGTCACAAATGCCGGCTCATCTCGGGATCTAATCCGTCCCCGCCTAATGACAACACGTCTAAGAGCTCGTACTCGCCTCCGGACATCCTCCAGCTCAGCTACCGCTCTATCTCGATCTCTAGCCCGGTCCTCCTCCCCAGCCCTCATAGCCCTCAACTCTGCCATCTGCCCTAAGAGATAGTCCCTCTCTCGGGCCACTCGCTCGTACACATGATATGGAACAGGCTGAGGAGTGTACTGATATGCTGGCCCATTCACCGAGCCCTGCGATCCTACGAACGGCTGCATAACCCCTGGGGAAATCTGCTGCGGTACAGAAGCCCCTCCTTCCGGATCCTCGTCCGGGTCTGAATCGGAACCAGAAGCAGGTGCCTGAAGTATACACACATATATATATATATATATAATTAGACTTCCTATCTCTCACGAAACAATCCTAACCTTTCTTATAACTCTACCCCGACTCCCCACCTAATTGTTTCAGTGACTGTGACCTGTGGCTCTGATACCAACTTGTAACACCCTCACTAGCCAACATTAATATTATAAACTCTTATGTTCAATTAAACATTAATATAGGGGAAATCTTAGAAATTTCGGCATGATGTAATCATAAACCGAACTAACCACCTGCTCAAACAATTAAGTAGAACTAAAACAATCCACTTGCATAAGTTAATTTAAATCATAAGAAATAAACCATGCCAACCCAGACCGCACACAGGTCACTGTATGAAACATCTACCAATAGCTATTACAACCCAAAATTGAATCAAATAATATACAACCCATCAAATATAATAGCCTGACTACTAGTACGGATGAAATGTGAGACAGGAATATGTGTACTACCCATCCAACCACCTCGACCCTCTGACTGCCTCGATGACTACCCCAACCAGACGGGCCACTTCTTCTAGACATCTCCTGGCTTAGCTGAGGAAACAGAATTAGCAAGCAAATGAGCCAAAATGCTCAGCAAGTATATATATGTAATTAAAATGTCAACAACTGAAATATCTGCAAGATTGTCAAGAATTAACAATCAACGTTATATAAGCTCAACTGAAGATTCATCTTTTGTCCGAGTCATAAAATAGAAGAGGATTGGACTATCATGCATTTTATAAATAAAAACAATTATAAGGTTAGGCTGCTGATCAGTCACGCACTAACCCCGGACAAACGCACACAACAATGTCCTTAATGGATCCACGGCACACATTGGCCTTATTAATTTCTGACCACGAATCTGGTCCGACCCTTACGGTCCACATTTTAAAAAAACTAACAGTCCAATCCTAACTAAACATCAGGTGTCGGAACAATCGACCACCTCAACTGCCAAACACTCTGGACACTTTCGTTCCAGGTCAACATCTCAAATCTCACCAAGTAGAATAAGGTCAAGTAATCTCTGAATTAAATATCGACAAGTTCGATATGGCAAACAGGGGTATTGATTTAAGTCAAGCTACTAAAAGGATCAACGAAACGATATAATCAACTTGGGGTATAACAATGGAATATTCAAAATCAATGGAATTATCAGAGCAGTTATATCAAGGATAAATCAAATGCATAAGAATCAAGTTATGATAATCATAATTCGCTGGAAATATAAGTGAAGTGGTTTACTTAAAAGAGGAGTGGAATAATACACTTGCAAGGAATATGGATGTAAATCAATTCATTAATAGCATCAACAACTCAGTGGAATCAATTTTGGGACATAACAATTAAGTATTCAAAAATTCGGGAAATTAACGGAACCATTATAGCAAGAGTAATTTGAATAAGCATATGAATCAGGTTTTATAATCATAACTCATTTAAAAGATAATTGAAGCAATTTACTTGCCTTAACTAGAAAATCACAGAATCCGAAGCGTCTTTACGTCCTCAGCTTTAGCCTTTCCTTTATCCACGGGATCTACACACAATATAACACTATTTTAGAATCCTGCTCAATACTCGCTAATCAATATAAACATTCCACTAGTCTACCCCTGCGAATAGTCCCCTAATTGCATTTATATACTTATATAATAGCAATATATATATATATATATATATATATATATATATATATATATATATATATATATATATATGCCACGGATAGTAGCATTTAATCATATTGGCACATTAACACATAATACACAAATTTTAAAATATTAAGCCCGACTCACAACTCGTATAAGTTAAATAATTATACATACTCATATCCAAGAAATGATATTAATATTTTAGAAAAATTTTGACGGCATCCCCTTTATACGGGGGACTGCCAGTCGGGATACAGCCGACACAACCAACATAATCATCAATTAACAATTAAATCCATATTTCAAATAACGTTCCCAATCCATTATAATCTTAATCCATTACAGTTTAAATAATTAATACTAAATCGATAATAATAACAATTTATTATGTAAATATTAAATTTAAATACTTGGCTCAGAAAATCATCATCATCGCCAATTACCATCGACTCAATTTATTATTAATATCATTGTCGATGGGGCAAAGTTTCGAGGGTACCCAAATTTCGGATTCCCGACCCGAAACTTCACTCGAGTTTAAATATATAATTTCCAAAATTATTTTGAAAAATCACGAACCCAATATCAGAACTTTCCGAAATTATCGAATCAATACAGTCAACAATTTGAATTCCCAATTTTCAATTCCTGCCACAATTCATGTCAACAACATACAGCCGTGTAAACAAGTACAGGGGAATAGTAAGTGAACCAATTCACCATTAACCTCAAGACCTGCGATATTCAAGAATTAATCACAGGATATAGACCACCCATCAGCCATAGGAACACACACACACTCTGTTATCACTACACACACACACGCAGCAACATATAACACCACATTGCAGTGACAGTAATTCGAATACAGGGGGTTAGCACAATCCCATAGCAGAACCAAGCTCGAAACTGAGCTCGGAACAAAGAAACACGCCTGTACATACTCAATGTTGCACACACACAACCTCCGTTACACACACACACACTGCCATAACCACACACACACACGAACAGGGGAGGGAAGAGGGTTTAAGTCACCACCGAATCATCAATAACCACTAAATACCAGTTCAAATGAGCACACCTAGCTGCTCATCTCCGTACGCGCAAACACACATAGACACACGGCAGAATTGATGAGAAACAAGTTTGATTTATAATAATACAGTGCACACCAGTCGCAACCACCACTTACCAGCACGAGGGGGAAATGAAAACTGAAGGGGGAAGTCGAGATTGTGAGGGGAAGAGGAAGATGATTTGGGATTGTTTAAGAGAAATGGAGAGGGTTCGAGAGATGCCGAGAGAAATGAATTGTGAGTTCTGGAAACTCAATTAGGGATTTTAAGTGAAAAGATTTGGGGATGTAATAAAAGTAGATTTTTATTTTATTTTCTAGGATTTTTAGCTTAAAATTTATTAAAATAAATCCTAAAATTACCAATAAATTCAAAATAGGTGGAATACTAAATCTTAAAATTTTAAAAAGACAAATACAAAATTACGATCACCCACATATTTTTAAAATATTTTTAGGATAAAAAACGAATTAAATATGGATTTTACAAGATTAAATCCTTAAAGTGAAACTTAATTCATAAAGTCATTTTTAAAATCCTTAAAAATCAAAACAAATCCATATAATATTTTTAAAACTCAAATAAACTAATAAAGTTAATAATACAAAAAATTTCATAATTTTTACTAATTCTGATGATTTTATAAAATTCTCAGAAAGTAAATATAACGAAATTAAATAGGAAATAAATCCCAAAAATGTAATTAAACAGTCAGGCTTACATAACACGTATAAAACACCAACCAGGCCCAAATATTATTCCACCATTATAATACTTCCTCAACCAATTCACACACCACATAATTTATTTAATATAAAATAGATAACTCTTAATAATTAAATATTCTGAAATTTCTAAGGCGTTATATATGGTACCTAGACAGTGGATGTTCTAGGCACATGACAGGAGATTCAACCCTGCTCACAGAGTTCAAGGAAGGAGCTGGCCCTAGAATTACCTTTGGAGATGACAGCAAAGGATATACTAAGGGATATGGCCTGATTTCAAAAGACAATGTCATCATTGAAGAAGTGGCTTTAGTTGAAGGTTTAAAGCACAATTTGCTGAGTATCAGTCAGATTTGTGACAAAGACTATGAAGTAAAGTTCACAAAAGAAGCCTGTGTTGTTTCTGCCAAGGAAGACAACAATGTGGTATTGACAGGCTTTAGAAAAGGAAATGTTTACATAGCTGACTTCAATTCAGCATGCTCAGAATCCATTACTTGTCTCTTCAGCAAAGCAAGTAAGGATGAGAGTTGGCTATGGCATAAGAAGCTATCACATTTGAATTTTAAAGTTATGAATGATTTGGTAAGAAAGGATCTTGCTAGAGAAATCCCTCATTTGGAGTTTGTCAAAGATGGGCTATGTGATGCCTGCCAATTAGGGAAACAAAAGAAATCATCTTTCAAAAGCAAGACAGAGTCATCCATTGTTAAGCCTCTTCAATTGCTGCATATGGATTTATTTGGTCCAGTAAATGTCATGTCTATTTCAAAGAAGAAATACTGTCTGGTGATTGTAGATGATTTTTCTAAGTTCACATGGACTTTCTTCCTGCACTCCAAGGATTGTGCAAGTGAAATCATTATCAATCACCTCAGAATGCTAAACAATGGTTCTGAAGACAGAGTACAAAGGATCAGGAGTGACAATGGTACTGAATTCAAGAATTCCACAATGAAGATTTTCTGTGAAGAGA
This sequence comes from Saposhnikovia divaricata, assembly GCA_036435485.1. Classification (NCBI taxonomy): domain Eukaryota; kingdom Viridiplantae; phylum Streptophyta; class Magnoliopsida; order Apiales; family Apiaceae; genus Saposhnikovia; species Saposhnikovia divaricata. The sequence continues at coordinate 217,168,455 of CM071599.1, forward strand.
ATGGAATTGTCCATGAGTTTTCTGCTGCCAGAACACCTCAACAAAATGGGGTTGTTGAAAGGAAAAACAGAACTCTCATTGAAGCAGCTAGAACAATGTTAAGTGAATCAAGATTACCAACATATTTCTGGGCTGAAGCTGTCAACACTGCATGCTTTACTCAGAATATTTCCTTGGTCAATCAAGCTAGAGGAATGACTCCTTATCAGTTATTAACCAACAAGAAACCAACTTTAGCTTTTCTACATGTCTTTGGATGTAAGTGTTTTGTGCTAAGGAATCATGGAGATAATTTAGGCAAATTTGAAGCAAAGGCAGATGAAGCTATTTTCGTTGGATATGCAGCAGGGAAAGCCTACAAGGTCTACAATCTAAGAACCAACATTGTTATGGAATCTGTACATGTTGTGTTTGATGATCAAAAGATTCTAGGCCTAAATGATGAAGGTTACCATGAAAAGTTGGAATTTGAGAATGAAGGTGAAGGAAGAATGTACTATGATGATGATGAGGAGAATGAAGATCATGACCACAGAGATCCACCTAGAGCTGTTATACCAACTAGAAGTGATGCTTACACTGAAAATGAAGCATCCGTTGATAGTCATTCTGGAGCATCCGTTGATAGTCATTCTGGAACATCCGTTGACAGTCATTCTGCAACATCCGTTGACACTATTAGAGATGCATCCGTTGACAGAAATTCTCAAGCATCCGTCGACAGGCAAAATGATGCATCCATTGACAGTCAACTTCATAACTCAGCAAGGACAACAAACTCAGGGGGAATTTCTCAAGGTCAAAATTCAATGCTAAATCAACATGATCATGGAAATGAAGCAACCTCATCAAGATCAAATCTTCCACCTGCAAGAAAATGGACTAGAAATCATCCATTTGAGTTAATCATTGGTGAATCAAATTCAAGAGTCCAAACTAGAAGGGCCACTCAAGCAGAATGTCTATACAGTAGCTTCCTGTCTCAAGAGGAACCTAAGAAAGTGGAAGATGCCCTTCTAGATCCAGATTGGGTGTTAGCAATGCAAGAAGAGCTAAACCAATTTGAAAGAAATAAAGTATGGAAACTTGTGCCCAAACCTGATGATAGAAGTGTCATAGGTACTAAATGGGTTCTCAAGAATAAGACAGATAAAAATGGCATAATTGTGAGGAATAAAGCGATATTAGTGGCAAAGGGCTATTCTCAAGAAGAAGGAATAGATTTTGATGAAACTTTTGCTCCAGTAGCAAGACTTGAGGCAATAAGAATCTTTCTAGCCTATGCAGCACATGCCAATTTCAAAGTCTATCAGATGGATGTCAAAAGTGCCTTTCTAAATGGGGAACTGGAAGAAGAGGTCTATGTCCATCAACCTCCTGGTTTTGAGGATCCAGAATTCCCAGAATATGTATATCTTCTCATGAAAGCACTTTATGGTTTGAAGCAAGCACCAAGAGCCTGGTATGACACTTTATCTCAATTTCTTTTGGAGAACCACTTCACTAGAGGTACAGTAGATAAAACCTTATTTCATAGGGATATTAATGGCTCTTCAATACTTGTTCAAATCTATGTAGATGATATTATTTTTGGGTCTACAGATGAGAAGCTTTGCAAAAAGTTTGCCAAACTTATGCAAAGTAGGTATGAAATGAGTATGATGGGTGAATTAACTTACTTTCTTGGCCTACAAGTAAAGCAAGTTAATGAGGGCATTTTCATAAGTCAAACAAAATATATTTATGATCTCTTAAAGAAATTTGACTTAATGGATTGTACATCTGCTAAAACACCTATGGCCACTGCAACTAAGCTTGAGTTGAATACTAAGGAAAAGTCTGTGGACATCTCAAGTTATAGAGGCATGGTAGGTTCACTTTTATACCTAACAGCTAGTAGACCTGATATAATGTTTTCTACTTGTCTTTGTGCTAGATTTCAAGCTGATCCTAGAGAGTCTCACTTAATAGCTATTAAAAGAATTTTCAGGTATCTCAAGGGAACACCAAACCTTGGTATTTGGTACCCAAGAGAATCTGGTTTTGATCTAACTGGCTATTCAGATGCAGATTATGCAGGTTGTAGAGTTGATAGGAAAAGTACTACAGGTTCCTGTCAATTTCTAGGAAACAGGCTTGTGTCATGGTTCAGTAAGAAACAAAACTCAGTCTCCACTTCTACAGCTGAAGCTGAGTACATTGCGGCTGGAAGCTGTTGTGCATAGATTCTATGGATGAGAAACCAACTCATTGACTATGGTCTAAAAGTTGAGAAGATTCCAATTTTCTGTGACAACACAAGTGCTATTGCCATCACAGGGAATCCAGTGCAACATTCGAGAACCAAGCACATTGACATCAAATACCACTTCATTAGAGAACATGTGATGAATGGTACAGTAGAAATGCACTTTGTGCCAAGTGAAATGCAGCTTGCAGATATCTTCACCAAGCCTCTTGATGAGTCCACATTCACAAGATTGGTAGGTGAGCTAGGTATGCTTAACTTGTCATAATTTCTAGTGATATTTGATTTCAATGAATTGAAGCTGGAAATGTGTTTTGATTTTCTTGAAAGTTAAAACTTTCAGAAAAATTTTCTGCAGAAATTTTGCCTAAGGCAAAATTAGCTTATCAACGGATATCCTTTTATCCGTTGATAGTATAAACACATTACTAGATTTTTGCATGTCAACGGGTAACAGGCTATCCACGTCATCAACGGATAAACTGTATCTCAACCGTTCATTCTATATCCGTTGATATACATTTTTTTTTAACCGTTGGTAACCGTGTATATCTAATCATGGTTGTACTTATTCTCTTTTTATTTATTATCTGACAGTTACTTTTGACCAATGGAGTAATTACTTTTAATTATTTCATTTTTAATTCTTGAAAAATATAAAAGGCGGACTTGTACTCTCACATCTCACTTTTATTCATTTTCAAGCATATCAAAAGTTAACTGCATCTTCTTCCCTAAAACTCTCTGTAACCAAAGTTCAATCACTTCAATGGCGCCTATTGTTAAGATGATGTCCTCCACTGGGTTTACCTATGAGAAGAACAATTTCGCGGCCTTTGTTGACACAGTGAATGCTCCAGAAGCTTACCACACTTTGATGTGTTTCGTGAAGAAATGCAAACTGTCATATGCTATGACGGCTACCACTCCCTTAATCCACGAGGTAATTAAAGAAATGTGGACATCTGCTGAGTACAATGGCACAGACGGTACAATTGCTTTTTCTTTAAAGGGTAAAAACTATGTGGTTAATTCTGATGTAATAACTGCTTGTTTAAATTTGCCTGAGAATAACTGTCTGAAAGTACCTACTGATGCTGAAATTGTTGCCATGCTTAATTCTATTAATTATGCCCTTAGTACTGAAAACTTAGGGAAAATTGCTAGAAAAGGAATGGTTAAAGAATGGAGCTACTTCTGTGATGCCTTCATTAAAACTTTTTCAGGAAAAATTAGTAATTTTGATGCTGTTACCCAGTCCATGCTAACAATGATGTGTATGCTTTTAAATGATAAATTCTATAATTTTGGCACATTAGTTATGTATGAGATAGCTGCAAAGTTGGGTAAAAAGGAAACTAGGAGCAAGAATATCTACTTTGCTAGATTTTTAATGCTCTTAGCACTGCATGTGTCTGAGAATAAGCTATCCATTGCTAACCCGGATAGCAAGTTCCAATGTTTTGTTCAGGAGAAGAGAGTCTTAAGTGACCTGATTCGAATGAACCTCAATGCAGGAGTACAGTTGGTATATCTACCAATTGTTCAGGTAACTATCTCTAACTCTGAAACCCCTATCTCCAACCCCCAAATTTCTTTGCCTTCTAGTGTCACAATGGAGTCTGTAGTTGTGACCAAACAGGCTCCTACCAAAGTGACCAAATCCAGAGTTCCAAAACCACATTCTAAAAGGCAAACCTCAAGTGCCTCTCAAAAGACATCTGTTGTAAAATCTACCAAACCTCTTGAGGGGAGTGTGAAGGTGGTAGTGAGTGGTGAGGGACAGGGTGAACATTAAAGAAGCCCTAAGGATAAGGAAGGAGAGATGAGTGCAACCACCATTTCAGTCTCTCAAAAGACTGCTAATGTAACTACAGGCCAAATTCTAGTTACACTCTCCCAAAAGAGTGTGACTACTGAATCAAGTTCCCCACAAGAAACACTGCACAAGAGGGTTAGGGACACATATAGCCCAATCTCAAAAACCTATGGAAGAAGAGTGAAATCTAAAACCACAGGGGAATCACAGGGTGCACACACTGTACAGGAAACTGTACCTTCTCAAACTCAGTTTGATGTGGCTTCAATAAATGTGGAGTCACAGCCCCTTGATCTTAATCTTCAAATCGACACACATTACAATCCACCATCACCAACTCCTTCTCTGGATGTGGATATGATATCTACATCAATTCCTGATTCTCCATCTTTAAGATTCTTGGAGAAGCCCCACTCTGTAATTGGTGGTCATCATCTTTTAGATGATTTGTTGGACCATCAATCTTCCCTTCCAGAATTCTCAACACAGACTGTGGCCTCGAACTTAAAATCAATCTCCACAGATTCAGTGTTGGTTTTCTCTTCAACGGATATAATTATTCCTTCCTCAACGGATATCCTTCATCCGTTGACAAGTCTTTCTCCATCAACGGATGCGCCTCTATCTAGCCATCCGTTGACAGCTATAACTACTCCATCAACGGATATTCCTTATCCGTTGATAACTCACTCTACCACTGCTATATCTGACATTCCAGTGTCAAGTGTAGAGGAGTTCTCAGTAGTTGAAACACTTTTAGGTTTGAGGGAAGGGAGTGAGAGGCTGCCTTGTGAGCAGGCAAAAGGAGAGATAAATAATGAGAGGCTGGCCATTTCTTCCGGTCAGGCAAAAGGAGAGTTTGAGAGTTCCACCTTAGTAGGTGAAGGTGAGGGTGTGAGAGGTGTGAGCCAAGGGGAGCCCTTGATGCAAGAAAAGAGAGATGAGGGGAGAGAAGGGACTACAGGAGAGATAAGGATGGAAGAAGCAGCCATTGCTAGTGAGTCAATGGGGGTTGAGGATGCATCCAAGGAAATGGAATTTCAAAGAGAATATCAGTCCATGATTGACTCCATTTCTTTGGATGCTGAAACCTTTACTCACCCTGTTCCTGCCTATCAAATTCTGGCACAACAGAGCAATGTGGAAGCAGAGGAGGCAATGCACCTAGTGCACACCTCACAATCTCTACTTAGAGCTAAGGAATCTATAGCAGCTCTGCCAACCACTGCTGAGAGTGATGAATTTGACAATTCTGAAGATGAAGACAGCCAGAGCTCTGAAGATGAAGGTGGTAGCAGTATTCATGATTTTGCATTTGCTCAAAACTACACCTATCATCAACTTGATATGGAAATCATAAGGCAATATAAATCTGCCCTGGCTGAGCACCCAGAAGCAGATCCACAGAGAAAGGTTGTTCTTCAACAGGCAATTGACTCCCTAAAGTTACAAAAGATGCAAATGGTGATTCAGAGATCCAATTTAGAGGAGGTCAAACAAGAAATCAAGGATGTGAAGATCTCTGTGGATTCCAAGCTAGAGCACCTAGCTCCTACAGCCACTCAGAGGGTGTTGCAACAAAGGTTTCTCAAAGAAGACAACCTGGCTAAATCTGTGCAACTTCTCACTTCAAGAGTGGAAAAGATGGAATCCCAGATGGAGCAATTTCTTCAACACCAGAAACTGCAAACCCAACTGCTAGAAAGGTTAGTTGCAGCCCCAACTTCTAGTCAAACCCTTGATGCTAACAAAAAGGGGGAGAAAGTGGAAGAGGCTGTGGCAACTACAAGTCAAATCTCAATTTCTGAAAGAAGGGAAGCAGCAAGTGAGGGGGAGCAGCAGCCTACCATAGTGGTCAATCCACAAGAATTCATTGTCACAACTTCCCCCAGCAAATCCGAACCTCTACCTGAAGAGTTTGATCTTTCAAACTTGACAGAAGAAGAAAAGCTAGCCAAAATTGAAGCTCTCCAAAAGATGAAAGAAGAAAACTATGAAAGGATAATGAGGACAGAAAGATTGATCAATCAATCTATTGCATCAACTCTGTTCTCTAGCCAAACCTCAGCTCCAACAATATCTACAACAATTCTGAAGGTGCTCACTCCAGCAATTGTGGCTCCTACATTCTATGATGCTGAGCCTTCTCATGTTAAGGAATTTGAACCCTACATCAAATCAAGACCCTTCTCACCACCAAAAGCAAATGGGAAGAACAAGTTACAACTGGACTTTCCATTTCCCAAGGATGATGAAGAGAAGTTGATGGGTAAGGCAATCAAGGAATTCAAGGAGAAGACTAACAGTTGTGTAAGAGAATGGATGGCTGTAATCATAAGGAATGGAAAAGTTCTAAACATATCCAACAGCCATCCTAGATTTGTTGAAGCCAAGAGAGAAGAGACTTCAAGGCTGCTAAGAGAATCTCAACCAAGCACTGAATATCAATATGAAAACTCAGATGAGAAGCAAGCAAGGCTGGCTCAAGAGTTATTGGATGAGGTAGAGGATGAATTGAGGGAACCTGAGGAAGTCCCCAAATTCAAAAAGAAAGGGAAATCAGTCCCCAAATCCAAGAGATTAAAATCACATGCAAGGAGGCCTGTCTCTCCAGAAACTGAAAACAAAGAGACAGTTGGTTCATCACAACCTATTGATGTAAAAGTATTCAACCCAGATGTAAATTTCCACGGTGAGCCTATAGTACCTAAAGAGGAACCAATGAATCTTGACTCCATTGAGGTTCCTTCATTCTTGCTGAAGCCTCAACAGAAGCCTACACAGAAGAAAAGGAAACCAAGGAAGCAACCTTCAAAGGAACCAATTCAAGTTGCTAGGGTACCTGCAATTGTCAGGCAGCCAATCTTGGAAAACAAGGATGATTTTATCTATCAGGCAGATATTGAAGAATACTCTGACATGAATCTTTATCTGGATGAATTGTCAGAAGTAAGAGGAATTGACAAATATAGACATTTTCCTGAAAGATTGGTCTTTGTATACAAGGGAGGAACGGAAAGGACATGGCCACTACAAAGGGTTCTTGGAGAAAATTATCATACCTTAACCAAAGTGTTCTCTGCAATCAAGAGATACACAGGGTTCTCCAAGATAGCAAAAGGGGAGATACTGGACAAAATAGAACAAATAAGGAGGGATTGGAACTCACCATCAAGTCTACCAAGGAAAATGAAGATCCCATACAATGGACAGAAAATCCACCTCCAACCTTTCTGGATGATGGAGTTCAGGGATGAAGATGGTAACAGGAGATTCTTCAGGTTAGAAGACCAACTACCAAAGGCTAGTTCTCAATACCTGAGATGGCTACAACAGAAGCTAAATCCAAAGGTAGATGAAGAAGATGCCTTCTATAGGCAACTCCAAATACAGATTGAGTCCAACTCTGCCAAGGAAGGAAAATCAAGGGTGATGCCAACAAGAGGAAAGAAACAGTCCTAATCTGCTCAGTCTAGAGGAGCACTTCTCTGTAAATTTCTCAAACTTTCAGTTTTTAATTATTGTAGCTTAATACAATTTATGTATTGTTCTTTATATATCTTTAGGAATGTTTTGTTATCATCAAGGTCCTGAATTTATGTTTTATTGCCATCAAGTATAAATTGGGGGAGATTGTTAGGAATATGTTGTACTTGATGATAACTTCACAATCAATCAAATTGTTTAAGGTTTTGTAGCTGTCAACGGATGAGGATTTATAACTCTATCCGTTGACAGGTAGCTCATCAACGGATGAGGTTTTGTAGCACACTGCAGTATCTCTATGTTATCAGTTGATAGTGTTTTTATCCACAGTCATGTTGACTATCAACGGATAGGCAGAATAGGGTAGCCAATTGTAAATAAGCTATGCTATGTAATTCTGTCTAAGTGAAAGTGTATCAACGGATGAAGACTAAACTCTATCAACGGATACAACTCAAATCCACTCTATCAACGGATACAACTCAAGTCCCAATATCAACGGATACTACTCTATACATCATCAACGGATGTCAGTATACATCATCAACGGATAATCATTGACACTGTTTTCTATGATTAGCTGGAGATTAGCAGTTGATAAGGACATGTTTGACTGACAGATCACATGAGTTTATAGTAGATACAAAAAGCAGTATGGCAGCCATACTTTGGAAACACAGAAGAAAGAAGCATTCCATTTACACTATGAATACAAGAAAGGTGCAGGAGACATGTCTGAACACAAGGACAACCTTTCGGCTACATGTGTATTTGGAGTGTAGTAGCAAGTCAACTAGAATTAGATTAGTATTATCTTATTCCAGTAGTACTTGTAAAACTTGGGATATATAACCAAGTGTAGCAACTCTTTGTAAGTTAAGAAAACAGACATATTTGCTTAGGGTTTCTTGAATATCCTTAGAAGCAAAGAGTTGTAAAACGGCAGCTGTGTACATTTTGTATCACAGAGTTTTCTTCAAATAAAAGCTTCAGGTGGTGCATATTAACCACCTGATTTTATATGTGTTTGTGTTTAAATCTTACATTGCAATTATCTCTTCATAAGTTTCTGAAGTTCTTATCAGAAATTTATAAATATCAAGAATTGTATTCAACCCCCCCTTCTACAATTATACAAGTGTGTAATCTGGGAATAACAAGAATGTTGCAAGAACTAAACACAGTATCGGTGTTATTTATTAAACGATCTGCTAATATGGCAGCTCATGAGCTTGCTCGTGTGTCGTATTCTTTTCGAGATCGAGTTTTCGATAGGGGTTTTGTTCCTATTGGGGTCGAAAATGCTTTGAAAAACGATTTATATTAATAAAATTTCTTGTTTGTCAAAAAAAAAACATTAGTACTACTAAATACTATATTAATACTAGTTTAAAACCCGTGCGATGCACGGATATTTTTTTATAATATATGAATTTTTTTCATTAATTTAAATTAATTTATTTAAACATGAATTTTGGAGGCTTAAATTTTTATATGAGATGATTTGGGATTCTTATTAGAAAATATATAAAAAGATGATAGGTTTTAGTTGAAAAGGGTAATCAGTTAATTGTTAGTAATTATAAAATTATTATTTTATTTTTATTGTATTAAATAGAATGCCCGTGATATGATTGGAAAAAGAGAGGATTCAGTTAGAGAAAATTAAAAAGGTAACATGTTCTAGGTGAAAAGTTAGTTTATGGTAATTATAATTTAATTACGTTATTTTACTAAATACAATTGCTCGTAATGTTTTTAAAAAAAGGATAAATTAATGTTGTCCGTGATATTTCTATTAAAAGAGGAATTTTAGTTAGAAAATATAGAAAAGATGATACATTTTAGCTGAAAAAGGTAATCGGTTAATTATTAATATTATAATATTATTAGTTTATTGTATTAAATAGAACTGCCCATGATATAATCGGAAAAAGAGAGATTTTAGTCAGAGAAAATTGAAAGGTGAAGTAAAAATTAAAAAGGTGACATGATTAATGTGAAAATGGTAATTGATTAGTTTATGGTAATTATAATTTAATTATGTTATTTTACTAAATAAAATTGCTCATAGTGTTTTTAGAAAATGAGAAATTAATGTTGCCCGTGATATTTCTAAAAAAAAAGGAATTTGATTATAAAAAATTAAAAAGATGATACGTTTTAGCTGACAGGTAATCAGTTAATTATTAGTATTAAAATATTATTATTTTCTTTTTATTAAATAGAAATGTTCGTGATATAATTGGAAAAAGAGAGGTTTTAGTATGAGAAAAGAAAAAAGGTAACGATATAATTAGAAAAAGAGAGATTTTAGTTAGAGAAAAGGGAAAAGGTAATGTGTTTTGGCTGAAAAATGTAATTGATTAGTTAATAGTAATTATAATGTAATTATGTTATTTTATAATAAATAATTGATCGCTGTGTTTTTAAAAAAGGAGAAATTTTAGTTAGATAAAATGTAAAAGATATTGTATTTTACCTGAAAAAGAAAATTATTAAGTTTTTGAAAAATAGAAAAGGTAATATGTTTAACCTGAAAATGGAAATTCATTAATAAAGGAGAAATTTTAGTTTGATAAAATATAAAATATATTGTTTTTACCTGAAAAAGGAAATTATTTAATTACTGAAAAATAGAAAAGATAACATATTTAACCTGAAAAAGGAAATTGATTAGTTAGTAATGGATTTTATCTGTAACTGAGTAAGGGTAAATAAGTAAAATCAACAGGTACCGTACCGACCGACCGACCGACAAACCAAACTTTTAATGTTTCGACTTTTATATAATAGTATAGATAGATAAGAAATTAATGTTGCCCATGAAATTTCTTAAAAAAAGGGAATTTAATTGTTAAAAACTAAAAAGATGATACGTCTTAGCTAAAAAGGTAATCGGTTAATTATTAGTATTATAATATTATTATTTTCTTTTTATTAAATAGATACGTCCGTGATATAATTGGAAAAAGAAAGGTTTTAGTAGAAGAAAAGAAAAAAAGGTAACATGTTTTGGCTGAAAAAGGTAACTGTCCATGATATAATTGGAAAAAGAGAAATTTTAGTTAGAGAAAAGAGAAAAGGTAACGTGTTTTGGCTGAAAAGGGTAATTGATTAGTTAATAGTAATTATAATGTAATTATGTTATTTTATTGTAAAAAATTGTTCATTGTGTTTTTAAAAAAAAGAGAGATTTTAGTTAGATAAAATGTAAAAGATATTGTATTTTACCTGAAAAAGGAAATTATTAAGTTTTTGAAAAATAGAAAATGTAATATGTTTAACCTGAAAATGGAAATTGATTAATAAAGGAGAAATTTTAGTTTGATAAAATATAAAAGATATTGTATTTTACCTTAAAAAGGAAATTATTTAGTTATTGAAAAATAGAAAAGATAACATATTTAAACTGAAAAAGGAAATTGATTAGTTAATAATGGATTTTATCTCCAATTGAGTAAGGGTAAATAAGTAAAATCAACATGTACCGTACCGACCGACCGACCGACCAACCGACCAACCAAACTTTTAATGTTTCGACTTTTATATAATAGTATAGATTAGTGACAAGTCTAATAGTCTAATTAGTAAGGACTGATGTAAACCATCATATTTGAGCACATGAAAATGTTTCCCACACAACCCTCTCCCTTTACCCCTCTTTATTTCTTATTTTTTGGCCCCGCAGGGGCGTCTTATGGACTCGTCGGAAAAAGAATCGGAATAATTGATCTGTTTTAGGGCTTCATATTCCGGTAAAGGAAATGAAAATTGAAGGGTGTAGGGTTGTAGAGGGGGAGAATACGATTTGAATGATGTATGATATGCCAGTGAACGAAGCTTGGATGGTGGTGAACGGATTCGTCGAATTTTCGACCGAGAAATAGCTCCGGCATGGCGGGTTGTGGATGACGAATAGTACGAGGAATACGCATTTTGTAGTTGCGTATCCACCCACACGCATTTTTCAAATACGTATTGCCTGTACATTAGTGGAGATTTCAGAATTACACACTGCACGTATTATAAAAATGCGTATACTCTCTACGCAAGCTCTAAATGCGTACTCCGTGGGTAAAAAAGACGGAAGGTTTTGTCGGTGGGTATTTTGGGCTGGAAGAATTAAATGGTGGGTATTTTGATTTTTCACTCCAATATTTTTGAGTAAATAACTAAAAAAACCTACTAATTTGTTTTTTGAATTCTTCATCCCTACAAATCAGGAGCTGAACAAGTTTCTATAGATACATTTGTTACAACATAGGAAGAGATATAAGAACTTAACCTATGCCTAGGTACCAAAGAGATAAAAATATGGTTGATATTCATATATATATATATATATATATATATATATATATAAGCTAGTATTAACAATTAATCAATTATAGCATACACGAACAGCTGAAAATTAACTTTAAACTTTGTTAAGTGTAGTAGTGCCACAGGATAAAAATTTTAAAAAAAACGTAAACTACATCATTTGGCTTAAAAAATATTTCTAAATATTTGTCCAAGATAATCAACTTACTCATTATATAAATTTTTAGGGAGGTAAATAATGATGAAATTCTTAAATTATTTCTGCATCATGAATCTACAAAAATAGTAAAAAAAAATTGTATATATGAAAGGACTAATTACTATTAATTAGAAGAAAAAAGAGGACTAATTATCATTTGTAAATCATATAAACATATTTGGTAAATAGAAATTATAGACTCGACCATGGTTAATTTTGGATAAAATTTTATAATTTAGTAAAGTTGATTGTGGTTCTTGGAGAAGAAAAAAGTTCGAAGGTTTATCGGCAATAAATGATAAGTTGGTTCGGTTTTTTGGTTAATAACTCAAAAAGTTATTTGTATTTTTCACTAGTTATTAAATTAGTTGACATTTGAAATTAAAAGTCAAATGAAACAAGAAATATGAGACCTTATCATTTAAAATGAGCAAAATTTATGTACATCGATCCCTGATTACAATGCAAATAACAAGAAACAACCATATTAAAGCCAGCACATATGCATGCATTTTTAGTATAGAAGTAACATTTTTAAAGGCCATTGGTTGGTCAGTGTGGTGATTTAATACATTCAAATTTAAATCTCTCAAGCTATTATGCTGTTCGACTTGCATAAACATTTATATTCATTAATCTGCAAATCTGATATTCTGTAAGTAAATTTAAAAAGTCTATAGAGTTGTAAACTGAAGGCAGACAAATACTATTGTTCATATAGATAAATTAACACATACAAGTTACAAATTAAACATTAAAACTAGCATGATAGCCCGCCACATAATAATTCATTATTATTATATAATTTTCTTGTATTAGTCTACTTTACATATTTTCATCTATTTAAAATATTGTTGTTTCAAAATATTATTAGATTCTGAACCGTGAAAGTTATATTTTTAGTTATGTTTGGTCAATGCGAGAAGAATAAAAAACCAAACCAAACGTACTCAGTATATCCCGCATGAACAGGGTTGAGACTGTTTCCAATTTTTGACCCCCGGAAGGAGTCGAACCCGTGACCTCACGATTCATGGATTTGGCACTTACCACTGTGCCAACTCAACCCCTTCTCAATGCGAGAAGAATGACAGACTAAAAGCCATAACCACAATAATCTTGTTGTATTGAAATGCGTGAAAAAATAGCAGGTTTATTTATTTTGGGGTGGAGAAAGAATGAAATATCATATTATTTCCAATTTAATATAGTAAAAAATAATGTAATGTGACGGAAAAATAAAAGTAATAGAGTCATATAGTTCTGCTTATGAAATCTCAACGCATATTTCCAATTTTGGATCGTTTTCTCCGACCAATTTCGGAGAACAAGGAGAACAATAAATTTATTCTAATAGCTATGCACATCCAAAATAAATATGTGATGTGTGCTTTTCTAGGAACATGGTATTTGACCATCTCAGATGTATCCTTTAAAAAGTAAGTTGACCATAACAAAATCTTTTCTTTAAATACATTGTACCATCCGTTGTCACAAGTGAACTTTCAAAACCCAAGGTAACAAATTTCAAGACAACCCATATTTAGACAGGTACAAATTCAACCAAATACACGAGTAACTAAAATTACAGTGTCATATCTCATAACGGGTTTTTAAATGAGATGTGTTAATGTATGCACCGAATGAATTGTGTTGTAAAATTTCACATGTACAATAAAATTCAACCTACGAAAATAAGATACACGTAACTACGATAATGAAGCATCACAGAAATATTATTTTAATTTGAGGTAACACCAAAATGATAGCCGAAAAATAAAAATATATGCATACCACATCCGTGATCATAAGACATTGTATATATCAACAATTTTCGAGTTTATTAGTCTCATACCGGATTGAAACTCGCATTGGAGTTTAAAATTCAACTAAATTAGTATATTACTATTTAAGTATATGGTTATAAAACTCATTTTGTATGAAGTTAATAACATTAGCATATTACGAAAATGCTGCAAAAATATAGTGCGAGAGGCACTAAATATCAAAACCATATTGACATTTTTTTACCAAATCCAAATCCCATATGTAAATTATTTCTTATTTTTAATATTTTAATCTATTTTGTTAATCAATCTATAAATTACCCGATGATAATAGGATTAACCGATGTAGTGCAAATATACTTAAAATAAAATGTTATACTGATATCGAGTAAAAATATATTTTACACCTTATTTATCATTGTTTGTATTAATTTAATAATAAACATATTCGGGCAATTTGACTAATATCGACTTAATTGTCAAAAGAGAGAAATATTGTAATAAATTTTTATATATCTACTTTCACTTTCGCCCGTTTACCTACTTGAGATAAACTTCTACTAATTTTCCGGCACCAACCTCCATACTTCGATTTATTTTTTGTATCAATTTTCGGCCACCTCAGTACCTTTCATACTATAAATAAATATTATACTGATATCGAGTAAAAATATGTTATACACTTCATTCATCAATTTTTGTAACAATTTAATAATAAACATATTTGACTAATATATAGACATAATTGCTAAAAGAGAGAAATATTTTAATAAATATTTATAGATATATCATCACTTTCGCACTTGAGATAGACTTCTCCTTATTTTTCATCACCTACCTCCTTACTTTTATTTTTTTTTACCAATTTTTAGTCACTCAGTACATTTCTTAATTCTGACTTCGACGACATCACATTTGTCAATTTATATTTTCCCTCCCCGACTACCATTTTTTATTATTATATGTGAAAATATTTTAATGATTTTATCCCTAATAAATTATAAAAATAAACGTGAGCATAAATTTATGAGTATATGAATGTCATAGTTTTAATTCTTATCAAAATTCAAATTATTAAAATTATTAAAATTGTGGGTACTTTTATCCTGAATAAATTATAAAATAAATATTGGTAATTGGTGGGTTATTTGAGCATGTAGTGAATGAGTTTAAAATGTTATATAAGAAAGTGATTTGGTCAAGTGGTTGGACAAGTGAACATAAGGTTATAAGTGTTTTAAGATCATGGGTTCAATTCCTTCCAACTTCAAAATTTTTAACATTATTATAAATCTAGGGACAAATTCGTAATTTACTAAATTGGCACAAAACTCATGTTCCACTATAATAGATATAATGGATTAAAAGACTTCTGAGGGTGATTGGTTACACACTACAAGAAAAGACGAGCGTTTTCCACCGATTATTTTCCGAAACTTTTTCAACTGAAATACGTCGAATTAAGATTCATTCGCAGTTAAATCCGTGGAATTTATTATCAGATGGAAGTTAATTAATCATTCAGTTTGTTAGATGCCAACTATGGGAGGAATACTCTGCTCATTCCTGAAAAAATTGGTGGGATCAACTATGGTCTTCACCCGAACCAATCTGTCGAAATTATTCTTGTAATACTTTTTGCCCCATCTGCTTGCTTGTTCGTAGCTTGTAGGACCTCGCAGATTGTTCACTCCCAAGTCGAAATCGTTGTAATTGTTGTAGGCTGTTCTGGGAGCTGTGTAAGGAGTCAAATAGCTGTATAAGCCTCTGATCCAGGCCAATTCCTCTGTAGGATCTTCACTCAGTTGTGTCCTCATGTACATTTTGTACAATGTTCCAGCTCTGTGTGGAAATGGGAGGGCAGATTCCGAAATCTCATCCATTCTTCCACCGTATGAAGTCAATAACATGTTGGTTGTCTGTGGTGGAGTTTGAATAATCCGATCCCAGATTCCTTCCAAGCCTTCTTTAGATATCGGTTGTTTCACAAAGTCGGACTTTGCCTTGAATGGTATTTTGAAGGATGTTCTTGCCAAAAGAGCTTCGAGAGGACTTGCAGGGGAGAAAAGGCCGAAAATAAGCACTGTCTGTATGTAACTAGCTTCTTGGCAATTTTCATTCTTCAATCCTAACTCGGGGAAGCTTTTTTGCATTAATGCAAGTAATGCATCTTTTCTCCCAAGATAGGTGCCTAAAAATCTGATCCGAACGGTTGTACCCTGATCAGCGGTGACACTAGGGCCTGAGCCATCACTTAGTACTGTTTTACTAGGTTCAGGTACTGCATCTTTCTTGACTGGATCTATCGCGACTCTGATTTCGACATCTTTAGGAAGTTTCGGAGCAATACTTTGCCACAAATAAACAACGTCTGTTGCATCTTCCTCTATCTTTTTCTCAACTGAAAAAACAGTCATAACCTCTGGAACATCAACTAGGTTTAGCTTCCAAGAAAGAACAACTCCGAAGCTCGAAGCACCACCTCCTCTAATAGCCCAAAAGAGATCTTCCCCCATTGATTTTCTGTCGAGAATTCTTCCATTAACGTCAATAATACGAGCATCGAATACATTATCAGCGGCAAGACCATACTTTCGTCGCAAAATACCGTACCCTCCACCACCAATGAGACCAGTAGCACCAACTGTGGACCAAAAACCAGCTGGAAAGCCAAGCTTATTACTCTTCGAAGCAATTGCATAGTACACCTCCCCGAGAGTAGCACCAGCTTGAATCGATGCAGTTTTAGCTACAGTATCAACAACAACTTCTCGAAGATTGAACATATCGAGCAACACAAACGGAACATCCGATTTAAAAGAAACACCCTCGAAATCATGTCCTCCACTTCGAATCCTCATTTGAATATTAGTTTTCCTAGCACAATATATGACGGTCTGAATTTGCGACTCATCAACAGGTGTAACAATAACCAGAGGTTTCGGGGTCTCGGGTGTATCAAATCGAAGATTTTGTAAAGTTTGTTTCAAAATCGAAGTGTACGAAGAGTTGCTTGGAGTATAAACAACTTTCGAGATTGCTTGAGCATTCGGAGAAACTCGAGAAAGGCATTGAAGGAAACCTTGATGAGTTTGAGGCAAAAGTGCGAATGAAACAGAGGACAGCAGAGCAAAAGAAAGAAGAAAAGTAATTGCAATCTTCATAGCTGTTGATTAGCTACTAACTAGTTTGGGTTGTGCAGAGGATGTTAAGTGACTAGCATGTATTTATAGCACCATTGCCATGAAGAAATGCGAGAGATACGGCAAATGGCCAGCTTGCATGGGATATATTTTGATCTCTACGTAGTTGCACGTCGAAGTTAAATCAATTATTATTAAGGAAATGTCAACTCTATCTTATAAGTTCTAACCATTAAAACTAAAGGTTTAGTTGAAGCAAAATAAAATAACGAACGTCAACTCCCACAACATGACTTTTTAAATCCGGCCATTTGAACAAGGTGACCACAGATATAACTTGAGCATAAAGAACCATAGGGTTAACTCATGTCCTATGTCTATGGTTTGATTCTCTTTCATTTTAAGAATTTTTAGAATAGATATTTATAGATTTGTAAATTTAATTATTTTAAAAAAAAATTAATGTTAATGCAGAGTTTATGTTAGTAAATACTAGTTGCTGACTGAGCACAAGTTGAAGATTAAAATATTAATTAATAATTTTTTTGAAAATAAATATAATTAATAAATATTAAATAAACACTATTTAATTATGCAATTATAGGAAATCGAATCAGAATTGAAGCTAAAAAAATTAAAATAAATAATTCTTGTATAGTTCCGGGGAATCGGAGTTGAAGATAATTAATATTCGTTATTTTATTATGTAGTTGTATAATCTAAGTTTAATGTTAACTAAATTTGATACTTCTTATTTTGGACTATGTCATTAAAACATGATTTTTTAAAATAATATATAATATAGATTTAAGATTCCAAATGATATCATTGTATAATTGATATCATTGTACAATTGGTTTTTCCATAAAATATCATTCACTATTTTTAACTTCTAAATGGTACAACTGTACAATTGGTTTTCCATGAAATATCATTCACTATTTTTAACGGTACAATTGTACAATTGGTTTCCCAAGGAATACCACTCCGTAAGCAAAAACGTTAGTATTTATATTTTCAAATGGTATCATAGTAAGTAAACCACTAAAAGTAAATGGTACCACATGAAAAATGGTACTAAATAAAAAAATCATTTTTACAATGATATCAAATGGAATATTCCTTAAATTAATGACTTGGAATATCCCTTAAATTAATCACTACTCTAACTTTCCGTGCTTTAAAAGAGGTCTCAATAATATATATTTTTGAAAAAATGGACAAATTTTGTCTCTGTCTTTTAAAAGTAATGACTCCTTTTGCATCACAAATAACATGAAACCTTTTTCATAAAAATGAAAATAGAATTGGTCATTAGTTTACGAATTTGAAAATTTATCAACATTTTAAAATTTAAAATTTAAAATAAAATATTCCTTAATTTTTTCTTTTAGATACTTAAGAGGCTCCTTCAAACTTCAAATATCATACATTTTTTTAATTTAGCCAAAAAAATATATAATACTTCCTCCTTCCCTCTCAATTCTTTACAATATTTTTTCACTAGTTGGTACACATTTTAAGATGTATCTAAGGTATAATTTCATATTTTTATTTTTAAATTTTATTTCTTTAAATAAAAATTAAAATATTAAATTTTAATTCATATAATAAATTAAAATAATTTATAAAACTATACTTTATTTAAATCTTAAAATGCATATCAATCCTCTATCTAGAATATAAAAAATTGAAAGGGAAAGATGAGTAACATTTAGTTCTCGTAGTTCAATTTATGCATGCATAGCAAAATGCATGTCATCTATTTCTCGATTCCCTAATTCGAAAGCAATCAAAAATTTATTGGGCTTTTTTCATAATATTCAAGTTTATAAATGTTTTTACAAAAAAAATTTAGAAAAAGTTTTACAAAAACACCGATTTTTTTCATAAATACTTTCTGCAACTAAATACAATTTTTGCATGCACGCAACCTCTTACGCAGTCACAATCAGATGCAATTTGGTTGCGGAATATTTTTTATAAATAAAATGATATTTTTTCAAATGGTTATTTTTTTTTAAATATATATTTGCAAATATTTTGAGAACATAATAAAATTGTAAAAAAATTAAAAAATAACATTTTTCATTAATATTCATATTTATTTTACAATTCTATCAACCCTTAAATTTAAAAATAAGTGATCATTCTTCCTGGGTACTAAACAACAAATTAATATAGCGCATGTGCCTTTTCCCTGGTTAAAGAGGACCTTGAAGGCTTATCTCGAACCTGGTACAGCACATTTGTATGCTAGTATATATTATATTGCTATTCTATACAGCACACAGCACATTCGTGTAATGTACGTGCAATAAAAAAAATGTACTCTTAACTAGAAGAATATTTGCGTGTTACAATTAACAGCTCTCGACCACAAATTTGTATAGTTAAATTTACTTCAAATAGAATAATTTTTTGAAATTTTTAGATCATCATACCTGACGTTCTATAAACTTTTTAATATTTCGATCTTAATAATATGCATATAACATAAATTTGCACCATAATTTTGCTAGATATTTGTAATAATTTTTTAGAAAAATGCTAAAATTTTCGAAAGCGTACCCGAAATCGTTCCCGAATGTTATGTTGTAATTATATGATTGGTTATTTTTTCATTAATGAGATATATCCCTCGTGTGTTAATATGAATTTCATGAATAAAATCATGCCACATAACATTTTGGAAATTTTTTGGAATTCGGGATACAATTTTTTAATATATATTCGCAGACATAAATTTCTGAGATTCGATTTATTTATTTTTTTGAGTATCCCAATTTATGCAGTTCGTTATTTCAGAATCAAGGCGTAGTTTAGGGTCCGGATCCTCTCTCCCCTTTCTCCATGTCTCCTTTGTGTCCCCTCTTTTTTTTAATACAAAAAGAATGTCCTTGCGGGGGCCATTTTAAATAAAAATATTATTTATTAAAATGGACCCCTCCAAGAACATTCTTTTTGTATAAAAAAAAGGAGGAGACACTGAAAGGACATGGAGGAAGGGGACAGGGGATCGGGGCTTGACATTATTCGATTTGTACATTTCTTAATATCATATCAATAAAACTTGTTGATGATTACTTATATTTAAATCTAGTCTTTCTAGATTACCAACATGGAATTTGGTTGACGCGACAACATAGGTAGTATATTTTACTTATTAAGTTTTTGTAATTTCCCGTATAATTGAATCTTGTGAAAATGTAAACAACAATCTAAATAATTGATACAACAATAAACACGAATGAGTTGTTCAAGTTTTATTTATACCAGCCTTAGAGCATCTCCAATGGCGTTAGCTAAAAATGATTTGGCTATATTACATAAAATATTGATTATGTAAATTTTGTCGAACCTGTAAGATATTGTGTTCCGAGGGTATTGGCTATAATGATTGGCTATATTTTAAAAATTGTATGTTATTAATATTTCAAGTTGTTATTAATGGAATATATAATTTTAATATAGAAATAAGTGATGTGACAATTCACTACAGGTCTCTAGAGGTTCGACAAATATAGCCAACATCAAGAGATTATCTATAATTATAGATAACAGTTTTGTCCCATTAGAGTGTAAATTTTTTTACACATTCTTTATGATTCTTATTTATGGTAATTAAATTTAAAATTTACCTAAGGGGTCTCTCCCATTGGAGATGCTCTTATAACCCGTGCGATGCACGGTTTTTATATTTAATAAATTAATTTTGTGTTTTATTTTGAAAATTGCTACTTTTATATATAGCGTCATTGAAATTATTTCATTACATTTGAGAGTCAATTTTTAAATAGTTTACAATACGATTTTAAATTTTATAAATAATATTTTACAAAGATAAATTCTTGAATAATTATATATTTTTTATCAATGTTAAGTTAAGGATTTCAAATTATAAAAATCATTGCAATGTTAAACCAATATAAGTAATCAATTTTCTTTAAAAAAAATTCATTATTTTCTTCACATTTTTTTTTTCTCCTTTGGTTCCGGTCTTCTTCTGTAGCTTCTGCATATCGTTCAAGACGTCTTTTGTTATTCTTCTTCTGTAACTTCTACATATTGTTCACGACGTCTCTTGTTACATTTAATTTTTTGTTTTTCATTTGTAACTAATGATCTTATATGTATAGATTTCTGCTTGATAGAATAATGTAATTATAATTCTATCTATGATTGTATTAGGTTTTTTTCCAATTCATTCAAGAGATCTTTTTTATTTGTTTATTTATGATTGATTTTAGTTGTTTATACATATTTCACGATAGTAGGTATACATGGTTAGAGTTGAATATCAATATTAAGATATTAATAATTACTTATGAATTAATTTGGATCTAATCTACGTACAGCGCTGTTCTCTTTTATTGTCTGAATCTGTATCTGTGCATCAGCATTGATGGACACATGGCAGCTATCTATTTTTTACTTACAATCCCACGGGCTTTTTTTAATATCTATTAAATATATTAATTTTTCAATATTTATATGCTATTCATATCAAATTGTTGTTAAAAATTGATATATATTAGGTTTTACACGTTTAATTATGATTATATCATTTTCATATTATAAATTTCTTTTTAAAATTGAATTCCAATACACCCTTTTTTAATTATATCCTTTTTAGATTATAATTTTTTTGAATATGATATAATCTTGATCGTCTATTTTTAAAAATATTAGATTCAATGGTTGAGATTATTTTGGTAGTACAGTGATCAAACCAAAATTATGGATAGGATTACTCTTACGCTTATTATATATAAGGATATAATGTGAAATTCTGTGTACTAAGAATGTAATGCGGAAGAGTAGTGCTAGGCACCTCAAATTTGGTTCTAAAAAAAAAATCTCGAATAATGTGGCATGAATTAGTTGGCAGTATGAACGATTTTAATTGGTGACATTGATGTGAGCCTGACGAATCCATTAAAGTTATAACTAATCAGGAAGAAACACAAGTAATTTATGAAAAATTTTAAGATCCAATTCGAAGAATCTAGCATTTTCCAATGCGAAATAAAGAATGATACCGACGAAAGCAAAACCTAACATTCAATATCGAGATTCTTTATATTTGAAAATCTTCTAGAATTTTATTTGTTGTTAGATTCCAAATTTGAAATTTGGCTAAATCTTTGAGAATTATGCATAATGAATTAGTATTTTCTGAATTCTCGAACAAGTATAAATGATTTCTTGAATAATTTCTCGTATAGGTCAATTTTGTTTTTGGAAGTGGGGGACCATGTTAAAAAAATAAAGATAAGAGGACATCGCTGTACCTTGTCAGGTCAAAGTAAACCAAAAAATAGATTAGCAAAAAAAAAAAAAAGTAAACCAAAAAATAAATAATAACCTTTTTCACGTTTATTTTCTACATGTACCTTTTCATGTTTTTGCTAAAAATACCTTATGACGTTACGGAACCTTATCACGTTACGGAACCTCATCACGTAACGGAACCTATAGTTGTTGAATGTCAGACTTCTATTTGGGTACAAGTTATAACCTAAACCTATTAAGAAGATAAAAATTAATGTACAAAAAACTAATACAGAAGTGAAAATATGTAATTCAAGTAAGTAAATATTCAAAGAGATTTGGGATGTATGTTCCCTGATATACCTATATTTTATATGTAAAAATGGGGTGTGCGTTTTAGTAAATCCTGCGAATCCAGTAAAATTTAAAATATTTTGTATGCATCTCAGAAAAAGTTCATGAGATCTATCTTTGCTCATATTCAAGTTACAGCGCACTGTCAAAATTGATGCATGCGTGAAAGATAGTGAAAAGAGATTCTTTTATGAAAATGTATTTTCTTAAAAAAATAGTATAAATATGTTTTTTTTAAATTGTGTTCTTTCTTTAGGTTTTTTTTTCAAAAATATCCAAGCTGTAGATTGTTTTTTCAAAAATACGGTACAATCGCATTTGCAACCTCAACTGCAACTATTGCAACATGAAATGCAGTGTGCAATACGTATCCAATTTTAATCGTATTTTTGAAAAAAAATTTGAAAACATTGATATTTTTGATAATTTCCCATTTTTTATTCTTTTTACAATAATTTAAAATTTTGAAATATTTTATAAAAATATGAAATGGGTATCTAATAAATAGTCTACTACACGTCAGTTAACTAATCAGAATCGAGGAATTATTTTAGGACCAATCAGAGCTAATTTCTAAATTTTAGACCAATCATGTTATATTAAGAATTTTCCATATTTACAATCTCACCTAACCTCTTTAACCATGGTTAGTTAACACTTCTAATATAAATACAATAATGATTATATTAAACATATTCATAAATACACATTTTTTAAATCAAAAAATATTTACTAGGGAATCAATATTTTAATTTGAAATCAATCACGATATACTATTGGGTGATGGCCCAAAATAATCACCTGGGAAATTGGTTGGCCCTTTTTACTGACGGGACACGGTACATCGTGTACCGCGATAGGGGGTGTGTTGCGGAGCACGATCTTCCGTAACAGGGCATGTTACGGAGCTGTGTCTTCCGTGTTATGCATGATACGGTGTACCGTGTTCCGTGACAGTGCTGCGCACCCACCTAACACGGAACACCGTACACCGTATCATGCATAACACGGAAGACACAGCTCCGTATCTATGTAATACGGAGGACGATGCTCCGCATCATGCTAACACGGAGGACGATGCTCCGTATCCCGTCGGTATTTCGGGTTATTTTTTTCAAAATCAGTATTTTGGGCAAGAACTTGTGAAAAATATGCATTTTGGTCATTTTCTCTATACTATTACATATTTTAAATTAAATTTCATAATTAATCATTCATTAATCAACCACTCTTTTAATATAAATTCAGTCACAATCATATTATCATATATTATAAATTATTTTTTATAATATATATTGTATAATTATAATCGATATTAAATGATTATAATCTAACTTAACTAAAAATCTGAAGAATTCGAATTTGAATTCAGATTTTAAATTACTTGGATACAATCCATACCTTCAAAATTTTGATTTTTTTTATAAACTCAAAAATATATTTATTCATAATTTATTAATAAATTTAATTAATAAATACATATAAACAAACACTACAAAATCGGATTTGAACAAATTTTAAATAGATTGGATAAAATCCATATCTTCGAAAACTCAATTTTTTGAAACGTTCAAAAATATATTTATTCACAATTTGTTAATAAAATAATTAATAAATTCATATAAACGAATTTAAATACAATAATGATTTTATTAAACATATCCA
This sequence comes from Saposhnikovia divaricata, assembly GCA_036435485.1. NCBI lineage: Eukaryota > Viridiplantae > Streptophyta > Magnoliopsida > Apiales > Apiaceae > Saposhnikovia > Saposhnikovia divaricata. The sequence goes on from CM071599.1 coordinate 217,192,756, forward strand.
TAGATATTTATATATATATATATATATATATATATATATATATATATATATATATTTAAATCAAAAAATATTTACTAAAAAATCACAATTTTAATTTGAAATCAATCACGATTTACTATAATATATTTTAAATTAAATTTAATAATTAATCATTCATAATTAAATTAAATTAAATATTTACTATAATTAAATGTAAGTAACTAGAAGAATATTTGCGTGTTACTATTAACAGCACTCGACCACAAATTTGTATAGTTAAATTTATTTCAAATAGAATAATTTTTTGAAATTTTTAGATCATCATACCTGACGTTCTATAAATTTTTTAATATTTCGATCTTAATAATACTAGTTTATAACCCGTGCGATGCATGGATTTCAATATAATAAATTTTATTTTATGTTACAATTATATTTTTATATAATCATTATTTAAAACTAGTTGATAAAGCCGCGTTTCGCGGCGGCATTACAATATTTTTAAAAAAATTCAATACATTTACGTTATATTATAATATTAATATTAAATTTTAATAATTAAATAATCTTCTCTAATAAATCAATTTCTTGTTAAATACGATTCTTTCGATTGAGCCGCTCTCTCGTTAAAACCGAAATCTCAACTTTTTAACATATATTATAAAGACTTATATAATATTTTTTATCTATAAAATTGAACCGTAAAAATAAAAAAAATTATGACTTCAGTATCAAATTCTAATAGCTAATACAATTTTTTCTAGCGAGCCGTCTTCCCGTTAAATACGTTTCGAGCCGCTCTTATTTGAAACCGAAATTCTAACTTCATTATATAAAAAGAGTAAATTCCAATTTTTTTATTTTTTAAACTTGCTAATATTTATAGAGTTTTAAAAGATGAAAATACATCTTATATTTTCTGTATATTATAGATATTCTTGTATTTATTTACAGTTTCCGCATGGAAATGTCTTTCTGTTATGTTAACATATCAAAAAAAAAATAAAATACGAAGACTTTTCGTTACGGGAATAATATTACATTTATGGATATATTTTTGTAATGCAAGGACAATTAACTTGTATAAAAAAGTTAAAATAAAAGATTTCTAGGAAAAAAGATGTATAGTTTTAAAAAATCGTATAAGACGTGTCCACCGCCCTCGTATTCTACTTCCAATAAAATAATTTATTTTATGTATTAATTATATATTTAAACATCTTTTATACGGTCTTATCTAATGAACCGCTTTCTTATTAAACACAGTTATTACTATTGATTCGGTCTCTCGTTAAGACCAAAAATCTAACTCTTACATATATTACTTGTATGATAATGTTTATCCATAAAAATCAAATCCTAAAAATAAAATAAAATTTATAACATCATATGATATTTTAATAGCTAGTACAATCTTTTATAGTGAGCCGTCTTCCCATTAAACACGTTTCGAGCCGCTCTCGTTTGGGATCGAAATTTTAACTTCATTACATATTATTGATGTTACTTATCTTACACAACAATTTAACCTAAAAAATAGAGTGAATTCCAATTTATACCTTCTCTAGATTTTCTAAAAGTTTTGGCGTTTTAAAAAATGAAAACACATCTTATTTTCTCTTTATATTATAGATACTCCTGTATTTATTTAGGATTCCTGCATGAGATTGTTCCTTTACTCATTGTTCTTTTATTATATTAACACATCATGAATAAATTTTCCTAATATAAGTATAATTAACTTATATAAAAATATATATAATTTAAGAAGATCGTACTTTCTATAAAGTATTTAATTATATGTCTGCTCAATATATTCAAACACCTATTATAGTAGAACTTTTATTTATATATTTTTTCTATAAATTCGAACTCTCATTCACTATAAACGAACTCATATTCTACTTCCAATAGAACTTTTAATCGTATGCCTTATAAATACTAATTATACTTCCAATAGAACTTCTAATCATATGTCTTCCCTATAAATTCGAGCTTCTCCTTTATAATTGATATTTTATATATATATTGATTTAAAATTCTAGAAAATTAGAAAAATCGATTGAGACGATATTAGAGCGCCACCTAAACTCCCGCTATCCTCCTTTATATATATACTAATCGATAAAGCCGCGCTTCGCGGCGGCGTTACAACATTTTTAAAAAAAATCAATATATTTATGTTATATTATAATATTAATATTAAAGTTTAATAATTAAATAATCTTTTCTAATGAATCAAGAAAAAATTCTTGTTAAACACGATTTTTTCGATTGAGCCGCTCTCTCATTAAAATCGAAATTCCAACTTTAACATATAATTTATATTATAAAGACTTATATAATAATTTTTATCCATAAAATCGAACCGTAAAAATAAAAAAAAATTATGACATAAGTATCAAATTCTAAAAGCTAATACAATCTTTTCTAATGAGCCGTCTTCTCATTAAATACTTTTCGAGCCGCTCTTATTTGGAACCGAAATTCTAACTTCATTGTATAAAGAGAGTAAATTCCAATTTTATATTCTTTAAACTTTCTAATATTTATGGAGTTTTAAAAGATGAAAATACATCTTATTTTTTCTGCATATTATAGATATTCATGTATTTATTTACAGCTTCCGCATGAGATTGTCTTTCTGTTATGTTAATATATCAAAAAAATAAAAAATACGAAGATTTTTCATTACGGGAATAATATTAAATTTATGGATATATTTTCCTAATGCAAGTATAATTAACTTGTATAAAAAAGTTAAAATAAAGGATTTCTAGGAAAAAAGATATATAGTTTTAAAAAAATCGTATAAGACGTCTCCACGATCCTCATATTCTACTTCCAATAAAACATTTTATTTTATGTATTATTTATATATTCAAGCATATTTTATATGGTCTTCTATAATAAACCGCTTTCTCGTTCAACACAGTTATTACTATTGATCCGCTCTCTCGTTAAAACCAAAAACCTAACTTTTACATATATCACTTGTATGATAATGTTTATCCATAAAAATCAAATCCTAAAAATAAATTAAAATTTATAACATTAATATTATATTTTAATAGCTAATACAATCGTTTATAGTGAGTCGTTTTCCCGTTAAACACGTTTCGAGCTGCTCTCGTTTGGATCAAATTCCAACTTCATTACATATTATTGATGATATTTATCCTACACAACAACTTTTTTCCTTAAAATCAAAACCTAGAGTGAATTCCAATTTATACTTTCTCTAGACTTTCTAAAATTTATGGAATTATAGAAAATGAAAACACATCTTATTTTCTCTTTATATTATAGATACTCTTGTATTTATTTTATTCAAACATCTGTTATACGGTCTTCAATAATGAACTGCTTTATCGTTAAACACTGTTATTACTATTGATCCACTATCTCGTTAAGACCAAAAACCTAACTTTTACATATATCACTTGTATGATAATATTTATCCATAAAAATCAAGTCCTAAACATAAAATAAAATTTATAACATCAATATAATATTTTATCAGCTAATACAATCTTTTATAGCGAGGCCCCTTCTGTTAAACGCGTTTCGAGTTGCTCTCGTTTGGGATCAAAATTCCAACTTCATTACATATTATTGATGATACTTATCTTACGCAACAACTTTTTTTCTAAAAATCAAAACCTAAAAATACAGTGAATTCCAATTTATGCTTTCTTTAGACTTTCTAAAATTTATGGAGATTCAGAAAATGAAAACACATCTTATTTTCTCTTTATATTATAGATACTCCTATATTTATTTAGGATTCCTGCATGAGAATGTTCTTTTATTATGTTAACACATCAATTCCTTTTTTTTTTAAAATACGGTGACTTTTTTTATGACAATTGTATTGGATTTATGAATAAATTTTCCTAATTGAAGTATAATTAACTTATATAAAAAAGTAAAATTTCAGAAGATCGTACTTTCTATGAAATATTTAATTATATTTATCTTTATATATTCAAACACCTATTATACTTCTAATAAAACTTTTATTTATATGTTTTTTCTATAAATTTAAACTCTTATTCTTTATAAATTTGAACTCCTATTCTACTTCCATTATGCCTTATAAATACTTATTCTACTTTCAATAGAACTTCTAATCATATGTCTTCCCTATAAATTCGAACTTTTCTCCTCTATAAATTCGAACACCTATTCTACTTTTAATATATTAAATAAATTAGAATAAAATTTATAACATCAATGTGTTATTTTAATAGCTAATACAATCTTTTATAGTGAACCGTCTTCCCGTTAAACACGTTTCGAGCCGCTCTCGTTTGGGATCGAAATTCCAACTTCGTTACATATTATTGATGATACATATCTTACACAACAACATTTTTCCTTAAAATCAAAACCTAAAAATAGAGTGAATTCCAATTTATACTTTCTCTAGACTTTCTAAAATTTATGGAGATTTAGAAAATGAAAGCACATCTTATTTTCTCTTTATATTATAGATACTTCTATATTTATTTAAGATTCCTACATAAAAATGTTATTTTATTATGTTAACACATCAATTCTTTTCTTTTTAAATACGATGACTTTTTTATAATAATAGTATTGAATTTATGAGTAAATTTTTCTAATAGAAGTATAATTAACTTATATAAAAAAGTATAATTTAAGAAGATCGTACTTTCTATAAAATATTTAATTATATGTCTGCTCTATATATTCAAACACCTATTCTACTTCTAATAGAACTTTTATTTATATGTTTTTTCTATAAATTCGAAAATACATATAAATAAAAATATTATTTATATTTTTAATAATATTTTATATAATATTTTTAATAATATTTTAATATTATTATTTAATAATATTAAATAATATAAATAAAACAATTACTTTTAATAATATTATTTTAATAATATTATTTAATAATATTATTGAATAATATATATTTTTAATAATATTATTTAATTAATATTATTTTAATAATATTTTATATAATATTTTTAATAATATTATTTACTTCTAATAGAACTTTTATTTATATGTTTTTATTTATATTTTTTCTATAAATTCGAACTCTTATTCTCTATAAATTCGAACTCCTATTCTACTTCCAATAGAACTTTTAATCGTATGCATTATAAATACTTATTATACTTCTAATAGAACTTTGGCATTACAATTTTTATTTTTAAAAAAATTCAATACATTTACGTTATATTATAATATTAATATTAAATTTTAATAATTAAATAATCTTCTCTAATAAATCATTTTCTTGTTAAATACGATTCTTTCGATTGAGCCGCTCTCTCGGTAAAATCGAAATCCCAACTTTTTAACATATATTATAAAGACTTATATCCATAAAATCGAACCGTAAAATTAAAAAAAATTTATGACTACAGTATCAAATTCTAATAGCTAATACAATCTTTTCTAGCGAACCGTCATCTCGTTAAATACGTTTCGAACCGCTCTTATTTGAAATCGAAATTCTAACTTCACTATATAAGGAGAGTAAATTCAAATTTTTATATTCTTTAAACTTTCTAATATTTATGGATTTTTAAAAGATGAAAATAAATCTTTTATTTTCTGTATATTATCGATATTCTTGTATTTATTTATAGTTTCCGCATGGGAATATCTTTCTGTTATGTTAACATATCAAAAAAAAATTAAAATACGAAGACTTTTTGTTACGGGAATAATATTACATTTATGGATATATTTTTGTAATGCAAGTATAATTAACTTGTACAAAAAAGTTAAAATAATAGATTTCTAGGAAAAAAGATGTATAGTTTTAAAAAATCGTACAAGACGTGTCCACCGCCCTCGTATTCTACTTCCAATAAAACAATTTATTTTATGTATTAATTATATATTTAAACATCTTTTATACGGTCTTATCTAATGAACCGCTTTCTTATTAAACACAGTTATTACTATTGATTCGGTCTCTCGTTAAGACCAAAAATCTAACTCTTACATATATTACTTGTATGATAATGTTTATCCATAAAAATCAAATCCTAAAAATAAAATAAAATTTATAACATCATATGATATTTTAATAGCTAGTACAATCTTTTATAGTGAGCCGTCTTCCTATTAAACACGTTTCGAGCTGCTCTCGTTTGGGATTGAAATTCTAACTTCATTACATATTATTGATGATACTTATTTTACACAACAATTTTTTTCCTTAAAATCAAAACCTCAAAAAATAGAGTGAATTCCAATTTATACTTTCTCTAGATTTTCTAAAATTTTTGGAGTTTTAAAAAATGAAAACACATCTTATTTTTTTTATATTATAGATACTCCTGTATTTATTTAGGATTCTTGCATGAGATTGTTTTTTTACTCATTGTTTTTTTATTATGTTAACACATCAATTCTTTTCTTTTTAAATACGGTGACTTTTTTCATGACAATAGTATTGGATTTATGAATAAATTTTCCTAATATTAGTATAATTAACTTATATAAAAAATATATAATTTAAGAAAATCATACTTTCTATAAAATATTTAATTATATGTCTGCTCTATATATTCAAACACCTATTCTAGTTCTAGTAGAACTTTTATTATATATTTTTTCTATAAATTCGAACTCTTATTCTCTATAAATTCGAATTCCTATTCTACTTCCAATAGAACTTTTAATCGTATGCCTTATAAATACTTATTATACTTACAATAGAACTTTTAAACATATGTCTTTCCTATAAATTCGAACTCTTCTTCTTTATAAATTCGAACACCTATTCTACTTCTAATATGCTAATTGATATTTTTATATTTATTAGTGTTTAAAACTCTAGCAAATTAGAAAAATCGATTGAGACGATATTAGAGCGCCACCTAAACTCCCGCTTTCTTTTCTAAAAAATAGGATTTAAAGAAGGAAATTTTAATTTTACATATTTTAAATAGAGAAGCTCTAGAAAAATAGATAAATATGAATCGAGCGATTCTAATTCCCCACAAATTCGAGAACCTTTTCTATTTCAAAGATGTTTATGTTAACGTTTATATTAATGTTAAAAAAGGAAGTTTTGATTTTTTTCTAAAAAATAGGATTTAAAGAAGGAAATTTTAATTTTACATATTTTAAATAGAGAAGCTCTAGAAAAATAGATAAATATGAATCGAGCGATTCTAGAGCTCCACCAAACTCCTGGGGGGTTTTCCTTTATATATATAATAATAGATATATATATATTGATGTTTTATTTTAATTTTAATTTTAATTTTAATATAAATTTAGTTAATGATATGCATGGTTTAAAACTTATATAAAATTTTAGAATAAATATGTCGTTGATAGAATTCGAACTTTGAATTTTTAGTAAATTAATTTAATCATATAATATATTTAGTCATTAGATCTAACGATTCTTTTTTTTTTTTTTAAATCTAGTCGTAGTATACGGATTTCTAATATATCATAGTATACGGATTTCTATTATATTTTATTAGTGATAGATTTTATATAATAGTATTAATAATTGAAAAGTATGGTGTGATATTTTGATATTAGTTTTATATCAAAAGGTAACGTATTTAATTTGAAAGAAATATTAATGAGTGAGTAAATGTGAAAAAGGCAATCGACTAATTATTATGTTATTATTTATTTTAGTTGTTTTAATAATATAGATATCGTTTATATTTTTCTTTATAATGAAGGATAAATAAGTACCAAAAAACAGATACCAAAACTTTTAATATTTCGGTTTTTATATAATAGTATAGATACATATAACACAAATTTGCACCATAATTAATTTTGCTAGATATTTGTAATAATTTTTTATAGAAATGCAAGAATTTCCGAAAGCGTTTTCGAAATCGTTCCCGAATATTATGTTATCATTCTATAATTGGTTATCTTTTCATTAATGATGGACCCCTCGTGTGTTAATATCAATATCACGAATAAAACCATATCACCATATCACTTTACATTTGGAAAAATTTTTGGAATTCGGGATACAATTTTTTAATATATATTCGCAGACATAAATTTCTGAGATTCAAATTTTTTTTTTTTTGAGTATCCAAATTTATGCAGTTCGTTATTTCAGAATCAAGAAATTTCTGAGATTCAATTTTTTTTTTTTGAGTATCCAAATTTATGCAGTTCGTTATTTCAGAATGAAGGCTGAAGACGTGCGTAGTTTAGCCCTTAAATTAGCACGACATTATTCGATTTGTACATTTCTTAATATCATGTCAATAAAACTAGTTGATGATTACTTATATTTAAATCTAGTCTTTCTAGATTAGCAACATGGAATTTGGTTGACGCGACAACATAGATAATATATTTTACTCATTAAGTTTTTGTAATTTCCCATATGATTGAATCTTGTGAAAATGTAAACAACAATCTAAAATAATTGATACAGCAATAAATACGAATGAGTTGTTCAAGTTTTATTTATTTTGAATTTTCAAGTAGAAATGTAGAATCATGGAACACGTCTACTTTCCAGCTTGTCGATCTTCACGTAAAATTATTTTGGTGCACTCAAGTTGAGCTCGGAGCCCAACTGATACTTCTGATAAACGCTTTCAGCAAGTTTTTATTGTCACAGCATGCACACACCATTAGAAAATCCGCAATAGACATCGGAATCTGGCCTACATCTGTGTCTTTTTGGACCAATGTCCAAGCTGAAATTCAGAAATACTTCCCATTCAGCAACCGTGAACTCTATTTCTAACAGGGTCCTCTAAGAACAGTGGCGGAGGGAGGTGGGGGCTTATGGGTGCACGTGCCCCCATAAGTTCCCCATAAGTTAAAGAAAAAAAAATTATATGTTTGACCCATATAATTATAGTACTAAAATATGGATACTACTACTCCCGTGCTTCCCATTTTTATTTTGTATTGCTTATTTTGTTACAAATTTGAGATGTGCCCCCTTCAATATAACATCCTGTCTCCGCCACTGTCTAAGAATAGTTTCTTCCGGATGGTCCGGATCGACCAAAGCAAAAGGAACCAGAAATGCTGTCTTTCAGATACTGAAGATGCACTATATATGGTATGAGTAAAGTAGCCATCTCAACTAGGCACTATTGCAAGAATGCACTAAGGCTTAGTGTGAGAAGTTCAAGTACTTGGACTTAAGCACATCTTAGCAAATAATGCAGGTTCTTCAGCATTAGCAGAGCTCCGCGTGTGAGCATCATAACCAACTAGCTTGCCTACTGCAGTGTCAAGGAACCCCATGCCATCGACAAAGCAGTAGATTTATCGAATATCATAAAATTTAACCCCACGTATAAGCCTGTTCGGGATTTTCTCCAGACACAAATATTTGCTAAATTTTGGCTTAAAAATAAACAGAACACCATTAAATTAATGGCGTAGTTGTACTAATATGTGTGACTTCTATTCTTCAAAAATAGCTCATTGCATTCGTGGAAAAAATGTTCTGTATCTGAGTATCTCTTATGAATTACTACGTACATGAGTACGTACTTAGGATTCTTAAACCTTAAATTAAAATTAAAATACTTCTACATATGGAGTTTGTTTACATGCACGGTACAAAAACATCGAGCAAGATGAGACGCGGCACGAGTGAGTAAGGTTAGGGACTAAGGTTAGGGACGAAGCAAATTTTAAAAAACACCGAAGTACGTATATTCATTGTAGATTTCATTTTATTTTATGCAAATTTTAAAAAAGAAGAAGCACTTGGTTCTGATTCTTGTTAGGATCAAGTAAATTTTTGTTTATTACAAAAGATTAATAGATATTGCACCTTGAATTAAAGGGGCTATATTCAAGAAATCATACATGTCTTATGTCCCTCAGGATTTGATTAGATGGAAGCTACCCATTAAGTGCATCAACAGCTTATTACAGGGATACTTTGTTCATGCCGAAAAAAGTTGGTAGGATCAACTTTGGATTTCACTTGAACCAATCTGTCGAAATTATTCTTGAAATATTTTTTACCCCAGCTACTTGCTTGTTCATAGCTAGTAGGACCATGCAGATTGTTCACTCCGAGATCGAAATCGTTATAATTTACGTATGCTGTTCTCGGAGCTGTATAGGGTGTCAGATAGCTGTATAAGCCTCTGATCCAATTTAAGGCCTTCGTGGTATCTTCATTCATTAGCACCCTCATGTACATCATGTACAATGTTCCTGCTCTGTGTGGAAATGGGATGGAAGATTCCGAAATCTCGTCCATTTTTCCACCGTAAGAGGTCAAGATCAAATTTGTTGTTTGTGGTTCGGTTTGAAGAAGCATATCCCACATTCCATTCAGGCCCTGTTTAGAAATTGGCTGTTTCACGAAATCGGACTTTGCTTTAAATGGAATTTTAAAGGATGTTCGTTCGAGGAGTGCTTCGGGTGGAGTTTCAGGGGAAAGAAGGGAGAATGTAAGCACGGCTTGGATGTAACCAACTTGGTTACAATGTTCTCTCTTTAATCCTAGTTCGGAAAAACTCTGATCGATTAATGGAAGAAGTTTATCGATTGTGCCAAGAAAGGAGCCAACAATTCTGAACCGTAAAGTCTTACCATTTTGATGAGTTCGACTAGACTCACTCAACACTGTTCCTATAGCATCAGGAGGGGAGTCAGTTTTAATTGCCTCTGCCACTACTCGTATCTCAACCTCTTTTGGAAGTTTTGGTGCAACAGTTTGCCATCTATGAACAACATCAGTCCCATTCTGTTCCAAAGTTTTAACAACTTCGAAAAGGGTCATTGTTTCCGGGACAGAAACTAGTTTTACCTTCCAAGAAAGAATCACTCCAAAGCTAGAAACACCGCCTCCTCTAATGGCCCAAAAGAGGTCTTCTCCCATTGATTTTCTATCGAGAATTCTTCCATTAACATCAATCATTCGAGCATCCAGAACATTATCCGCAGCAAGGCCATACATTCGTCTCAAAATACCGTACCCTCCACCACCAATAAGACCAGTTGCACCAACAGTGGACCAAACACCAGCTGGAAAGCCAAGTGTTTTACTCTTTTGATCAATTGCATAGTAGACCTCACCAAGAGTAGCACCAGCTTGAATCCATGCAGTTTTAGCCACAGGATCAACGTCAATAGATCGAAGATTGAACATATCGAGCATGACAAATGGAACGTGTGATACATAAGAAACGCCCTCAAAGTCATGCCCTGTACCTCGAATCCTCATTTGGACATTAGTTTTCCTAGCGCAATATATGACAGTTTGGATTTGGGATTCGTCTACGGGTGTAACAATAACTAGAGGTTTCGGAGTTTTGGATGATGCAAATCGCAGATTTTGTAAGGTACTTTGAAGGATAGAAATGTAGGAAGAGTTGCTTGGAGTGTAAATGACTTGGGAAATAGATTCAGCATTCGGAGAAACTCGGGCAAGGCATTGAAGGAAATCGAAACCAGTTTGAGTGGAAGCGGACCATGAAATAATCGACAAGAACACAAACGAAAGAACTAAATTATTTGCAATCTTCATATTTTCTGAAAACTTTGGTTGGTTTGTGAAGTTATATGCTTCCAGTGCTTCCGATCCTATTTATACTACTGCCTGAGAGACTGCAGTTAAGGCTGCAGGTGGGATGAGAAAATGCCTTAGTTATTACGACTTGACGTACAGTTTTGCATATTATAGTTGCACGCCAGAGTTTGATTCAGCATAGCCCATTGGGTAACCGTCTGTTAAAAACACATGATTTTTCAGCTTAAAACAGTTTTCCTTTTTTCTTTTTTTAATAGTTAGGCTTATATGTCTTGTAAATGAGTATATGTCCTTATAAATCTGGAAATGAACCAATAATCTAGAACGATAATAAATAAGCCCTTATCTTTACATTGGGAAGGGAAGAATCGAATCTCAGCCTTCAACCTTTCGCACGGCAATGTTCTTATTTCTGCAGATGTACGTTTAATGGCAATTTTTATAAAATTTATCGTTTAAATTTTAGGGAGCCCATATGTGCACACCCTTCATTTATGTATGAACATCCAATGTTTACTACTAGACTAAAATGCCCTCCATGCAACCATTTCTTTAATTTATTTTAAATAAAAATTTAATTTAACTAAAAATAATTGTGATAGTTTTAGATGATCATCTTATTTTAATTTCTAACTAAATATGTAAAATATTCAAAAAAAAAATATGATTCAAAGTTGTCAAATAAATAAGTTTACCTTGAAATATTCAAAATATTCGTGAAAAGATTACCTGTATATTTATTTAAGTTTAAACTAGTAATTTTCTTACTTTAATTTAAAATATTGTGTAATATGTTAAAAAAGGTATTAAAAAAATAAATCAAAGGTTAAAAGTTATCATAAATTAAGTTTTTATAATTTTATTAAATAGAACTTATTTATTAGAATCTACCTAAATTGCATGTACAATCTTAAATTTAATTTTATAATAATAATAAAATTATTCAAATATATATTTACAGAAATTTTTATATGTCATTTCACAAAACTTTAAAGCACAACTTGTTCGTTTTTATTTCACCTTATGCTTGCACTTTGTTTAATGAACTATGTAGTTTAGTAACAAAATAATTGGTTGAACAGGAAAAGAATTTAAGGACATTTTGGTCTCATCATCAATATTGGGTCATTGGGTGTGCACCTATAAGTATAGGGTGTGCACATATCACCTCCCAAATTTTAATGGATATTTTGTTACTTTGACCACCTTTTATTTCAGTTATTCACACTTTAACCACCCTTTCACTTCAGTAATTCAATTATATATTTCAGAAAATGAATGTATATTTCTCTGTTCTAAAAAATGGTGATTAATCGTGATTAATCGTCGATTAATCATTGTTCGGTGACTCTCCGAATCGAAATTAATCAGAATTAAACGATATTAATCACCGATTAATCGCTGTTTGGTGTCACTACCAATTAAATCCGATTCTCGCTTTTTACAAACACTGGACTATAAACCTAAACTTTAACGTTGGTGCTTATTAAAATTGATATTATCTGACATTAAAATATATTATTTTCAATATATTATTTTCTTCTAGACATTAAAATTTTATCATTTAAATTTTCTCAATCATCTTTGCATGTTATAATATTTTTGTGAATGAAAGGAACAACGTACACATAAGATTCCAACCTATTCTCTCTCTCTTCTAACCCTAACCTCCATTAAAAATTTTGAGGGGGCTTACATCGATTTTCATTGGTGAAAAGTCCAATTCCTTTTCGTTTTTCCCTACTTTCATATCTTGTTTCCGTCAATAAACCTCCCAATTTATTTGGGTTTCAATAAGTTCCCAATTTATTTTGGTTGTGTTAGTCTCTCCTTGTGAGAGTTGGATTTTTGTTTTGACTGGATTTTGGTATTTTCCATGGTCAAGGTTATAAATCGACAAGATTTTCATGATTTTGATTCAGAGATGAAGGTTCTTATGAGATCGCATCTATGGTCGATAGCTCAAACAGGATTAGATCTAGATGGAGGTCACAACAAAGCGAGTACGTATAAATCTCCAAATAGATGTGGTGAAAAGGGTACTTATAAATATATCATCTTCAACAATTGCGTGATTATATGTTGAAAAATTAATTAATCAGCTATTGTTTCTGTTTACATTTGATTCGACTCGACTATGTTTGTAGATATCGTATGAATTAAATTTTACTCAGAAAAAATGAATGAAAGGAACAACTTCGATTATTGTATTCCGATACAAATCATCTTATTATGTATTGTATAGAAAAAATTAGATTCAACGGAAGTAAAAAACTTGCAAAGAATTTTTTCTATTTACTAAATAATTGAAATATCATTAATGTAATAATTAGTTTTGAAATTTTAATTTGTGATATGAGACCAGAATTATAAAGTTATAAAATAATGCTAGAAAATAAATACAGACTTTACCAAACAAATAATGCATTCATTTACTTCCCTTGTGGAGATGGTTAGTAGTTGTAAATATTTTCCTTTGTTTATTCGACATCTACATTTTATCCAGCTATGAGAAATTATTCCAGTTTAGTTGAGCACCGTTGACTCCATTGATTTCTTGTTATATCAACATAATGATAATATTATTTGTCTTGTTTTTTAATAAAAATGTATAAATACAACATTTTATAATCAAATTGTTTAATGTTATATATAAAATAGATATATTTTTTATAAAATATTTTCCAAAGACTGTTTTTTGATGTAAATAAAGCACAAAAACGATACAAATTATCAACGAAATTGAATTGATGATTGACCTCAGCCTTCGTCATTAAATTAGGGGGTGAGGATCCTCTGTCCTTTTCTCTATGTCCCCTTTTGTGTCCCCTATACAAAATGGGTGCCCCTGACGGGGCCCATTTTTTATTTCCATTTTCCTTACAATGTGCCCCGCCAGGATCACCCATTTTGTATAGGGAACACAAAAGGAGACATGGAGAAGGGAACAGAAGATCCGGACTCTAAATTAGGATCTCATTGATCGAATTGTTGTTGAAGGGACCTTACTCTACGACAAAATGTGTAGGGATATGTTTGTTTTGGTTGGTTGGGTGAGCCTTGTGGCATGCATGTTACACGTTGATTATAATAATTTGGGTCATGTTAATTACACATCGGTAAGAAATATTTATGTGTAACAACTCTTGTGCAAGAAGAGTGTTTAATTTTGACAGTGAATGCTACAGTATAAATGAATTCAGCTACTTCTTTCAATTATTGGTAACAAGACTCAGCCATTCAGCTGTGAAATTTTTTTTATCAAATAACACAACAAAAATATGATAAATGACGAATTTTAATTTGTGTGCACATATGTATGTATGAGTGTCGTATTATTATTAGAAAAATTATCATATATTTGTTCGACACATTAATTTTTGGAAAAAAAAATTGCGTACCTAGAATTTTCCATTTTGATAATGAAAATTTTGAACTCTCGACATTTTATAAAAATCCAGTAAGATATGGTTGAATTAGTGATGATTGATTGACAATATATTGAATGTAGCGAGAAGATAATGTGCCTGTTTGGCTGAGCATAAAATAAGGATTTATGAACTTATTTTCGGGTGAAAATTTTATATTTTGAATTTCTTTTTTTATACAAGTATTTAATGTATGCTTAAGATTCAATAAGTTTCAAAAATAAGTTGGAAAGTTAGAAATCTCTAACTTTGTCTTAAAATAAGTTGGCTTATTCTGAAAAAAAATTCCCCAAACACCCCAAATGTCTTAGCAAAAGAAATGTGCTTTATTACAAAAGTTCCATTTTTAGGAAAAAAGGAACTGGTTGACGCCCTAAAATGGGGTTTTTTTGAGAAAATGCGGATTTAAATTCATACTTCTTGACTAATACAATGCTTTACTTTGGCTGGAACAGACCCCCAGTCAAAGATACGATCAGGATACATATGGGACACTTGAGCTAGCTCGTGTGCCGGCATATTCGCAGATCGTTTGATAAAATACAACCTAATGTTGTTATAGTTCCGGAGAAAGGCCCTACATTCCTCCACTACCTTACCAAGACGGGATCTCATGGGGACGGAACTCCGTATCAGTTGAATCGCTACCTGAAAATCTGATTCTACGGTGGCCACATGCCAGTTCATTTCTTTTGCCCAACTTAATGCCTCTTTAATTGCTAGAGTCTCTGCCAGTGTTGGATTCATGGCTTCTGCTTCGGTCTTCGACTTGGCTAGGATTAAATGGCCAGCATGATTTCTGGCTATTAGGCCCATACCAGAGGAACCTTGGTTGGCGAAGATCGCTGCGTCGACTGTAATCTTTACTTCATCTGTTTGTGGCTTTACCCAGGATATCGCTCCATCTCCTGCAATTGAAGATGTCATAGGAGCGCCTATACTTCGACTCTGAGCATTTACCCACTATGAAAGAAACTCCCAAGCCTTAGCAACGATTCTCGTAGCTGGATTTCGTTTACCATTCCAAAGAAGGTCATTTCTGGCCCTCCAAATCGACCAGCAAAGGGTGATAATCTTTTCCTTTTTCTTTGTCGATTGACCCTGTAAGTTTAACTCTAGCCATACTGGAAATTCCATGTACTCCTCTGTGCTAATACCTGGATCAAATATCTTCCAGCACATAGACGCTACCTTGCATTGAACTAATGCATGAAAGATAGATTCGACTCCTTCGTTGCAAACTGGACAGTTATTACTGATATTCACCTGCTTTGTTTGTAATTGAACCAGAGTGGGTAAACATTTCATCCCCGCTCGCCATATCAAATTGAGCACCTGAGGAGGGGCTTTAATCTTCCACACGGTCTTCCATAAGTTATCATGAACATCTGAATTCCAGTTACCTTTCTGTGACTGCAGCATCTTGTATGCGCTCTTAACAGAATAATGGCCCGAGTATTCTAATTTCCAGCTTAGCACATCCTTCTCCAAATCTTGTGCAATCTTGGTGTTTAGAATAATTTGTTGATCTCTACTGTCAAACACGTTCTCAATGACCTCTGTATCCCAGTCTTTCATGCCAGTACGAAATAGAGAGTTAACATTTTGAGCTACCAGAGCTGGTGAAGTAGTCGTGACATATGGATTTTCTTTGCTGTTCAGCCACGGTTGGTTTAGGATTTTTATGTCTTTGCCATTGCCAATTCTCCAAGCTGCTCCGTCCGAGATTACTTTTCTCGCTTCAAGGATGCTCCGCCATATAAAACTGGGACTGCTGCCCAAGCTAGCCTCCATGAACTCTTTGTCGTTGTAGTATTTAGCTTTATAGACTCGGGCCACCAAGCTTTCCGGATTAGTGAGCAGGCGCCAGCACTGCTTCCCAAGCATGGCTAAGTTGAAGTCTCGAAGGTATCGAAATCCCAATCCACCAGATTGTTTGTGTCTTGCCATTCTATCCCACGACATCCAAATTATTTTCGAGCTTTGTTGACTTGATGAATTCCAGAAAAATTTAGCCATACTCTTCTCAATGTCTCGAATAAGCTCAAGGGGAAGGCGAAACACATTCATTGCGTATGAAGGAAGGGTCTGCGCCACCATCTTGACTAAAATTTCTTTTGCCGGCTTTGACATCTTCTTCGCATTCCAGTTCTGAATGCTGTTCAACACCTTGTCCTTTAGGTAGCCAAAAACCTTCGATTTGTTTCTTCCCAATATGTTTGGTAAGCCCAGGTATTTGCAGGACTCAGTAGCTTCTTTGATTTGAAGCTCTCTACAGATTAGCTCTTTGTTGTACTCGATAACATTAGAGCTGAAGAATATCGTCGACTTGTTGGTATTAACCTGTTGGCCTGAAGCTTTCTCATAAGTAAGCAGCAAGTCCTTTATTCTACCTGCTTCGTTCAAGTCAGCCTTGCAGAAAAGATAGTTGTCGTCTGCGAAGAGCATGTGGCTGATAACTGGAGCATGTTTGCATATTTTAACGCCTTGAATCCACTTTCTTGCTTCAAACTGCTTGATTAAGGCTGTAAAACCTTCTGCACAGATAACAAAGAGATAGGGGAAAGCGGATCCCCTTGTCTCAACCCTCTAGTCGGGATAATTGGACCAATTTCGAACTCACCCTGGATGATATTATACTCAACTGTGGATACACATTGAAAGATTAGATTAATCCACTTGCCACAAAATCCCATAGTTGTCAAAATATCTCTTAGGAACTTCCATTCTATGCGGTCGTATGCCTTCGACATATCCAACTTTAGAGCCATGTACCCTTCCTTTCCAAACTTTTTGCGCTTCAAATAGTGCATAATTTCGAAAGAGATCATGATGTTGTCAGAAATTAAGCGTCCTGGTAAGAATGCACTTTGCGATTCTGAAATGACCGATTCCAGAACTCCTTTCAATCGATTAGCAATCACCTTGGTAATAATTTTCATTATTACGTTGCATAATGCAATAGGGCGCATATCAGATATAGAAGTTGGGTGCTTTTTCTTAGGAATAAGAACGATATTGGTGTCGTTTATGTGCTCTGGAAGAACTCCATTTTCAAAAAACTTTCTCGTGACATGCACTACGTCGCTACCAATAATCTGCCAATTTCTCTGAAAGAAGGCCGGGGTCATGCCATCTGGCCCCGGAGCTTTGTCGGGGTGCATGCTGAAAACTGCTGCCTTAACCTCTTCCTCCGTGACAGGCTCCATTAGCTCTCTGTTTTGATGATCATTAACAGATTTAGTGAGGCAGCTTAAAACCTCCTCTGCATACGTTTGACTTTCTGAGAATAAGTGTTGGAAATAATTCTTGATTAAGTCTGGTAAACCGCCTTGCCAATCCACCCAGGTCCCATTCTCATCTTTTAATCTTTGAATGTGATTATTTCTCTTTCTCTTGCTACAGGCCGCATGAAAGTATTTAGTGTTCTTATTACCTGCTTGTAACCACATTTGTTTGGACCTTTGCTTCCAGAAGATCTCCTTTTGATCTAACACCAAATGAAGCTGTCTACTTGCACTTTCATAAGCTGTGATCGATTGGACGTCTCGTTTGTTCCGTAATAATCTTAGAGCCCTTTTGCAATCCTTGATCCTTTTGCTAAAACAACTCGTAATCTCTCGACCCCACAACTCCAAACTCTCAGCACATCTCCTCATTTTTTGCATAATATCCTCATTGCTTCCTTCTTCCCATCCGTCCTTAATGATCTGGAAACACATAGGTTCCGTTAGCCATGCATTTTCAAAGCGGAAATTGCGTTTTCTGTTTCCACTTATCTGCTGCTCTGGAATTAGTAAAAGGGGGCTGTGATCCGATGGGGATCCTTCCAGGTTGTACACTTTCGCCAAGTGAAATCTATCAAGCCACATAGAATTAGCAATAACTCTATCTAACCGAATTTCTATCTAATGGTCAGTATTTCTACCTCTTTCCCACGTGTATTGATGACCAATAATATCTATGTCATGCAGGTCTGTGTCCTGCAAACAGTCATTAAACCCCTCTATTAGATGAGTAGGATATAAAGCCCCGCCTTTCTTATCTAGCTGCGACGTGACATTGTTAAAGTCTCCCATCAGACACCATGGGAGATTAGTATGCCTAGAAAGGTTTCTTAACAAATCCCATGTCTGATGACGCCGGGATCTCGAAGGTTCACCATATATGCCTGTCAAACGCCAATCCTCTTTATCTGCTGAACACACCACAATGTCAATATACGAATGAGAATAGCTCAAGAGCTTAACACTGTCCGAATTCTTCCAGAACATGGCAATACCTCCGCTTCTACCCTGAGGTTCCACAGTTATGAATCCTTCAAATCCAAGAATAACGCATAAATCCTCCATTTTCTTGTAGCTACTAATAGTCTCGCATAAAAACACAAAAGACGGTCTCTCCGAACGGGTTAACTCTTTAAGGAACCGAATCTTCCCAGGGGAACCCATACCCTGGCAGTTCCAAGCTAGAGCGATCATGATGACTGGCTGCAAAGCAGCACCTGCCAACATTTCGTTTTTTGATAAGTGGTTGTCTCCATATTGAGTTTCCATATCAGTGGGTTGGTCTTGGGTCTTGTTAGAATTTTCCTCCTGTTCCCTCCTTTTTCTTTTTAAGTCCAATGCAACTAGCTCATCAATACCTTTTTCCTCCCCCCCATAACCTTCCACCTGCCTTGTATCATTACCTTCCACATGCATATCCTCTCTTTCACTTGTTTTAAAAATAACAGCACTATCCTCGACATTTGCTTCTTTGACCACTCCCTCGATCTCTGTGAATTTTATAATCTGCTTCCCTTCATGCTTTCCTTGGCTTGTGCTTGGTCTCTCCGGTGAATACTCTTTGTTTGTCCATTTTTGTTGTCCATCAGCTGCGTTCCTCAGCCACCTTGATCCAGCAGTAGCATTTGCATTTTTCGTAGTAGCACGTAACCAGGGTCCATAAGCTCTGTCAACCACCTTATCCGGATTAGCATAGACAATATTACAATCCCGTTCAGAGTGACCTACCTTTCCACAGACAAAGCAAAATGTTCCCAGCCTTTCGTACTTGAAGTTAATCCAGTTGCATATATTTCCTTCTCTCTTTAGCTTCATTCTACGTTTTATCGGCTTTTCGATGTCTATGGCCACTCTAATACGTGCAAACGACTTCCAATTTCCTTCTAAACTTGCAGGGTCTGCTTTGATGAAGCTACCAACAGATGCTCCAATACTTTTAAGAACGTTTTCAGACAACAGGCCTCTGGGAATGTCATATATTTGGACCCAAATCTCTGCTTCATTCAAGGGGATTGAGTGAGGATCTTCGTTTTCCCGTAACTGCTTTAGAACCAGCATAGCTTGTTCAAACGACCATGGACCCCCATCTATTACCTTCTGTAAGTCTAATTTATGAAAGAAAACAAAGGAGTATCGAAAGCTTCCTAGGTCATGGATTTCCATTCCCTCTTTTGGTCTCCATAACGATGCAATGACGTTCTTCATGGCATTGAAGTTGATGTTTTTGTCCGTCAAGAATCTCCCCTTTAAAAGCCAGAGAGCAAAGGTTATCAACTAGCTAGACTCAGGGCTAACACAAACTAGGTAGGGTCCTCCCTCTGACAAATAGTTAAATATTTTTTTAAATAAGTAGGTTTAAACGCATATCTTTTCTTAAAAAAATTCGGAATGAATGAGAATCGAACCTAAAATTTGGGTGATAAAAGATAATTCTTACCACTTGAGTTATCTCAACGCACTCATAAATACGTAAAACATTTAAACCTCTTTAAAAGTAATAAGTCTTGAAATCATGAAAAAAAAAATTTTATGTTGAAATCAGAAAAAATTATTATAATTTTAATGAAATTATTTTTAATCGAGGGCAGCCACATGTAATCAACGATTTGAACGTAACAAGCTTGAAAGTTATGTAAAAACGTAGGTAGATACGAATAGTTGGGTATTTGTTTTGATAGTGCCCGTCTATATCTTGAAGGAGGACGGTGCTTGAACTCCGCATTCGACACAAGACTTCAAGTATTCCTCCATTGTTAATTCTCTGTAGATTTTCGGGTTTTCGACTGATATTAACTCTTCTTGCGGATTTTGCATCCTGAAAAGACATGCTAGTAAAATCCTTGCCTTGCTTGATTTATTAGCCAACACTCTATTTTGTTCAAGGCTCTTGAACTTGTCGTTGGTAATTAGCTGCACCAAATTTCGAACAAATTGCAGATTTATACATGGATCATAAGTGTTAGAATATAATATAAAGATCCAGTTGGACCTTCCTCTAACACCTTAAGATTTTAGATGGACTGGTTACTTAACAATAAGCATGTGTAAATATGAAAACATGAACTTAAGTGAGGACAATACCAGTAGACCAAGAGGTCACCGGTAACATGAACGTAAACTTGCCTGCACAAGATCAGCAATGTTAACTAGCAGAGCTCCGCGCATGGGGAGAACATTAAGTTAAGTCTGGTTCAGGGCATCTTGGGTAGTATTGCCCCTCAAGTACAAGACCCTTGTCACAATCCATGTCCTTAAGGTGATTTTTCTCTAGCCCAAGTGCTTCTGAAAACAATTCTAACAGCAAAATCCCCAATTCCATTACATAGCCAGAGTACTCTGTCATTATATTCCAGCAACCATTACGTATGATCACTAAAACATGCTCACATAACACACACATACATATCTTACTACAAATTACGTTACAATGATTACGAACAAAATATTGAAACGAAAGCTGATCAAAAAAGAAAAGTAAATTTTCGAATTACCAGCAAATGGCAGGACATTGTTCGGGATTTGATGGAGGTGGAATTGTGGAAACATCATGCCTTGAATGGTATCCTTCCAATTATTTGCAGAACTACCAAACGTCAAATTGCTACAATAAGCAAAAGTTCTTGTTTTGTCACGTGAGTAGAACTGTTTCTCAGCATCATGATCTTGCTCACTGAATCGCGTTACCCCGTCCATCATTTCATCCATAACAGTTAGCGGAATACCATGGTTAACCAGCTGAAAAACTCCAAACTTTTCACAGGCTTGCTTAACTTCTTCCACTATTTTGGCTCTGGAAACTGCATCTTTGTTATTGTCTTTCAAGTCTACGATCGGGAAATTTAACTCATTGGTTCCGGGATGGAGAAATTTAGCCTTTTTGTCAACAAACATGGGTGGGAGCTTAGTTATGCCAGCATCTACAAGCCCCTTTACACCAGCTTTAGTTTCATCGAAAGCATGGCGTTCAGCTATATAGTCATTTCTTACACTTAAAATGATAAAGGACCGACTTGTTACAATCTATTAGATTAGATGGCTGCACTTATAACCACGGTAGCCTTGACAGCAGGTTTCGCCATGCCAGGTGGCTTTGACGGAAATGAAGGACCGACCCAAGGTCACCCAACTTTTTGAACGAAAGACAACCTTCAAGATATTCATACTGACCGATGCAATAGCCCTGTTACTTTCGGTTTCTTCGTTATTCCTCTACTTTGTGACAACATTGTATGGAAATGCCCGTAAAGTAGGTAAAATGGGCCTCGTCTCTACCATGCTCAACATTGTGAAAATTTTATTACTATTTTTCGAAAGATTTGTTATGTTTACAGAAATAGCATCTGCATAGTTTGTAAACGTTTCACTCATTTTCAAGTTCAGATTGTAGTAGATCTTCTGTTGCTCATTTTTCCGCCAGATTAGCTCTATCACTTATAACAAGAGACCAAGAAAAGATATTTAATTTATCAAGACTCCAATTATCGGGTATTATTTATCATGGTTCTTGATAGACCTGGCAATTCGTTCGTTTCGTGTACTTTCGTGTCGTGTACTTTCGTGTTTCGTGTACGTAATGCTAAATCCAAAACCGACCCGTTAAGGATTCGTTTCGTTTCGTGTTCGTGTACCTTCATTTCGTGTACATTTCGTGTCGTATTTCGTGTAATTTTTGAATAAAAATAAAAATATTTAAATATTAATTGTTTACTAGTCCAGTCTTAAGTCAATATGTCATAAGGAAGTGTGCTTAAGTCTTGTGAAACTAAGATTTGAAACTATTTTGTATTTATCTTATGTAAAAATTATATATAAAATATAATTTTAAAATAGTATTCATATAATTTAATAAAATTATTTAAATATTTATTTATTTCGTGTATTTTCGTTTCGTGTCGTGTACCCAAGGGTAAACCCAAAACCGACACTAAATTCATCCGTGTAATTTCGTGTTCGTATACTTTCGTGTTCGTGTACCGTGAAGGTCAACCCAAATCCGTAATTTTCGTGTCGTTTTCGTGTCGTGTTTTCGTGTCGTGTGCGAAATTGCCGGCTCTAGTTCTTGATGATAAATAAAGTTATCTTTCATGTTCCTCTCCAACTTGATGGTAAAGGTTTTCATCGGAGAACCCCAAGTTTTCATGCTATATAGACCTATCAATCTATCATGCTATATAGTGCCACAAATATGATATCCCCAGTAAATATCATATAGGCGGTGCCACAAAATGCCGCCTATTATTTTGGCATATACTACATTCCCAAGTGGAAATTCAAAAGTTAATCTTATTGGGAGGAAACCCAAAAGTAAATAACCAATGAGCTACATATATGACAGAAGACGATACTATGCTCTCTTTTTACCGAAGAGCAAGCTAAGTGAGTATGTGTTCCCCTTCTGCGTTGCTGCTTCTACACGCCGTTCCCCAATCTGCAGCCATCAAAAGTTTTATAAATAAGATTAGCAGGTAGGAGAAAATTCTTACAGAAGGTCGGGGCTGAATTCTGCACTCATTTTATTAACACACGGGAAAAACTTTGCAAGAACACATACTATGAAGCTCGAAAATATAACCACAAGGTTAAAAATCCTGTTCACATCAATTAAACTAAAAAATATGTGTTCGAAAATATTACTAAATCCGCATTAGTTAAAAAAATGTACTATTAAACGTACGGAGGACATAAATTTACCGAAATTTAAGAGTTCTAAACTAGAATTAGACTCTGGTGGTTCTAAAAATTGGTTCAGTTCTCTAAAAGCTCAAGGCCAACAGGTTGTGCAACGCTTGCATATCTAATAGTTTCCTTGCAAATCTGGTAAACTAGAAGAACCTGACTAATTGGAAGTCCTGTTGTTGATCCAGCTGATCTAGCTTAGTTTGTGGTTACAAGCAACTACTTAGCATTAAGAAACAAAGCATATAATACATTTGGACTCTTACGTAGTGATTTGCATAATCTCCCGTTAAAATGAATTCACAACGTGTCCTTGCTACAAGTTCTCCGGTCATCCACACACATGTCAAAATTATTTTTACAGTACTCCTTGATAATGTTATTAGGATTTTATTCATTGTACGATCATAGATTTTCTTATGTATCAAAACATATTCTCGGCAGTTTTTAGTTGCATGACACAACTACCTATATAAAAATAAAAATCCTTGACTCAACAGTCAACATATAATGCATAACCAATATCAGAAAGATCAACATTATGGAGAAAGATCAACATTATAGATTAGATGCTACCTTAATTATCAATCATGTAATAACTTAGTGCCAAGAGTTGGTACTTGGCATGTTTTCTACTAGGTTTCAAAACTCAGGCAAGATAAAAATATTCCAAACCCTGACATTTGGTGATACTAAAGATTACCTTATCCATGAGCCAAAAGCCAATAGACGGCATATACTGAACCAAGTACATTACGGCAAGCACAGGCTGCAAGAAAAAAATTGAAGCAAATATAAACCACCATGATATGCTTAAAATCGGCATAGAGGTGAAATTCTATGCCTATACTTCGGAATTTGTACGGTTCGGACCAAAAGACTCTAAAATCAAGACCAACTTAAGTTCACCAACACAGAAAGAAATTCTTAGCTTAGTAATAGTAATTAAATGGTGAGAGAACTATCGCATTTGATGAACAGAAAAATTAATTGGTGAGGAAAAAAATCCACAATCACATATAGACCTGATATGATATCCAGACTTCCTTCAGATGATGGCTTGCAGCAATAATTGTAAGTTCAGCACACCTCTGCGATGAAACACGCTTCTGGAAAATATTTTATGATGAATCGTTAAAACTTAAAAGTTAAAAACAGATAAATCCTGCAGCTGCATTGTCTAAAATAAAGCACGTTATCCGAATTCCTTCACATGGAAGAATTACAACTAAGCATGAGTTTAGCAAGTGGTTTCGGTATGCTTCATTTATGCTACGCATGAGTTTAGCATTCCCTCCTTAATTTAATTAGAGTTAGTAGGATGTACCTCTGCAGGCTCCTTTTCTTGTGAGGTGCTTGTTGCAGGAGTGCTTGAAGTTTTTATTGGCCCAGGACAAACAATTGTAACATTAATCCCTTTACGACAAAACTGCAGGGAAAGATCATTATACAGAACAAGAGACATCTTAGATCATTTTAGTGAATCTATAGCAATGTCTTCGTAAACATGTATTGAGATTCTTCCATGATAGTTTTGAAGACGTTACATTCTGTGGAACTATTCAAATTCCCACCCACCCAGGTATAAATAAAATGAAAAGGTGATGTCTTTGTGCCGGGAAAAAGTTCTATTAGCTTATTAATTGAAATTGAGTAATCTTTGAATACTAGAAATAATCAAATCATGGACTAGCTTTTGTCATAGTTATAGTGAACAATACTTTTCCTAACAAAGGATGTGAAGACCTCATTGCAGAAAACTGTATATTACAACTATCATAATTCAGTTGAAACTTCAGGGACAAGGTTTTAGTTTGAGATCTCTATACGCACACAAACATGCACATAGATATAACCACCAAGGACAAACCTAAAAGCTACAATATGCTTCTACATTTGGGTTCTGGGTACTTCAGAGTTCAGACTGCGAAAAAGAAATATTTATATCATATTGCAATGATATTATAATTAGATGGCTTTCATAAAATCATGTGTTGTGTTCACCTAAAAAGTGACTGCATGCATATATTATAAATATATGATAGAATGTACGCAAGGTATACTGCTTGGTAGCCATTTAGACCATACCTCTGAGCGCAAGGTATGGAAGTATCCATTTAGAGCATACTTGGTAGCAGAGTATACTGCTTGACCAGGTGCAGGAGACTTCCCAGCAGCACTGCTCATCTGCATATCGAACAAATAAAATGTAACATTCTTATTGGGTGCAAAACAATTAGGGAATGGTCGCGAAAAACATATTTAAAATTTAATGAGAAAAGAAATTTGAGAAGAAGCCCGATAATCAGCAGCAATCATTTATCACTTGATAAAAAGTAAAATTTTATCTTAGTATATTATAGTAAGAGCCGACCACCTACATCATATGAGTATGCACTCATTGACTGGTTCTGTGTTTGTTGTAATAAATAAGCAATTGCAGTTAACTCGGTCTAAAGTGGTGCATCGACTTCTGATGTTGCCAAGAGAATATGACTAGAAACAAACTTGCAGTTTTTGAATGTTAATGGATAGATTTTTTTTTTTTTTTTTTTTGCCACATACCACAACAAAGTGTCCCCTTCCACGTTCCAGCATGAATGGAACCAGCAGCCGCGTAAGACAAATCGGCCCCAAAACATTAACTTCAAATGCAGCCTACTTGCATAACAGAGTAACATTAGTACGTTAAGACATTCAGAGCTGGCAAGTCACATGATAAAGTAGTATACAAGATTACGTTTGGAACATCATCTTTATCATATGATATTGTTTATGTTCTAACAAGACATGTGGCTCAAAGACCCAACAAAGGTGATTCTATTATTAAATATATATGTACAAATTGCTTCAAAATATAAATACCAATAACTTTTAGAGAAATGATGATCCAATCTGGTATCAGTTCAATGGGTTGTCTTAGGGCTAAACCAAGTTACAATTTAGACTGTCAGACTATCACGTCAATTCTGTGAAGGCAGAATATAAACAAAATATTTTATTACACTTTTGTTATGTTAAGAATTTTAATTTTTGTAATGTAAGAGTAAGTACGAAACTAAACACCAACAATTCATAATTATCCTATAAATCAACAAAGGAACGAACTGCATATAAGCTCTTCGACTCTAATAATGAATTATTAGAAGTAATGGATATATACTAAAGTTCGAACCAACCTGGAATTGTGAATGTTACTTGTCAACAAATATCTACAACAGACCTACAATGTGATAAAATGTACTTCTGGGATATTATACCTTGAGACTTTCTTCTGGGACATCCACCGCAGATGATTTCTGCAGCAAAAAGAATATTTATATATATCAACAAACAAATCTGAATGTATTTTGAAAACAATCAAAACATTATCCCAAGAGGTTCACAAGTAATATGAGTACTGAATTTTTCCTCTCCTTTTTCAAGCTGTTTTTTCATTCTATTTCTAGAGACAGAGTTGTTGGAACCAAAGCACAAGAAGTTCACTAGTAATATGAGTACTCAGTTTTTCCTTACCCTTTCTCAAGCTCAATTTTCATTCTATTTCCAGAGACAGAATTGTTAAAAGCAAAGCACGTTTTGTCCGTTAAACTTATATCTGACTTACTGGGCGTTCATATGCTGCATTGTGGATCATGTAATCAACACCGGCACCATCAAAGAAGGACTCAGCTTCTTGTACAGCCTTCCTGAGAACATCTTCCCCGGATGTTAAGTCCAAAGGTAATATCATGACCTGTTGAGGTGCATATTTTCCTATGTGCAAGATATGTACAGTGTGAATTAAGGAAATGGCTATTCGAATATAAATGATTGTGGGCAACTCAAAAAGCTATTGATAAGAGGGCATACCAACCAGCTGTTTCTTGACTCGTTCTAACTCAGCCTCACTTCGAGCAGAAATAATAAGCTTGGCACCAAAACTTGCTAGTTGTTTAGCCAAAATCTCGCCTACATACCAGCATAGACACCAACATATATATATACACAGAAATTTTTAACATAAAATGTGACACAAAAAATTCATGAGGGTTCACAAAAAACAATCTCAAGATTTAGCGTTGTTTAGTGTCAAGCAGGTAGGTAAAACTCTGCTAGTTGAAGTTAATAAGAAGATTATTTCAAGAGTGATTCATTATTTCCAAGATGTAATCATACGAAACAGCTCTAATTTTTACTAATAACATCTCATACGGTCATACCTATCCCACGGCTAGCTCCAGTGATCCAAACAACCTGTCCAAACAAAATCATCTACATAAGTACCTAACTCTCAAAAAGCACCTAAATCGAGAGCTCCTAATCTATATATACACTTTAATTCTTTTTTTCAAAATTCTCGCAAAAACAGCTGTAATCACCACAGAGAACACAAATTGTTTGTTTTCACATCCAAAATCAGGATCATCCCTCCAAAAACCAAAAAAATTCACATACAATTCAAACTACTCTAATATTTCAAATAAATTCAACACAACAGTAAATTCTGTAAAAACTGCTATTATCGCTTAACAGAACACAATTGTTTATTTCCACATCGAATATCGCGATTATCGCTTCAAAAACCTAAAAAATTCACACACAATTCAAACTACTCTAATTTTCAAACAAATATCAACACAACAGTAAATTATGTAAAAACAGCTATTATCACTAAATATCACACAAATTGTTTGCCACCGCACTGAAAATCGCGATACTCACTTCAAAAACCTAACAAATTCACACACAATTCAAACTACTCTAATATTTCCAATTAATTCAACACAACAATAAATTATGCAAAAACAGCTATTATCACTAAACAGAACACAAATTGTCGGCTTCCGCATCGAAATTCGCAATTATCGCTTCAAAAACCGAACAAATTCACACACAATTCAAACTATCCTAATTCTTCAAATAAATTCAACACAACAGTAAATTAAGTATACAATATATACAAGCTACATGTCAAATTGAGAGACCTTATCCTCGATTTCTTCGCGCTTTACGCTTCGTTTCGACAATAAGGTGAAATCTCCTGCAAAATCAAACAATCAGAGTGAGTTGAGAGTGTAAAAGATACAGAGTAAATAAAAGTGTGTGTGTGTGTGTGTGTGTGTGTGTGTGTGTGTGTGTTGATTTGGTACCATCAGCAGTGATGAATTTCAAGAGTATTGAGACGAAAAAGGATAAGCAGAGAGCTATGATAATTGATACTAGCATTTTAACAGAACGGAGCAAGTATGAATTTGATTTGATTTTTTCAAGGGTGAGTCAAATTTATATGAAATCTTTTTTTAGAAATACGGTTAAAGTTTTAAGTTTTTTTTTTTTTTTTTTTTGAAGATAAGGAGATTTCATTGCTACGAAACATCATACATAATAGCCTCCATCACACATAATGGAGGAGACGCAAAAAGAACTTGGCAGTAAGCTAAACAAGGATATCTAGCTAATTCATGAGCTACCCTGTTAGCATTTCGCCTAACAAAATTAACTGACACATGCTCGAGTTGACGAAGTAACTGGCAGCAGTTCTCGACTACCACCCCCACCTCCAGATAATTCGCATTTCCACTCTGTATTGCTCGAACCGTGAGTTGAGAGTCTGATTCAATGTAGACTCTCTTATTCTGCAACTCTTGATCCTTGACCCAAGACAAAGCCTCTCGGACACCTATTGCCTCAGCCTCAAACACTGACCCTGGCGCCTGCATGCTGAGAGTTTTGCCTACAATGAAGCCCCCCTCTGAACCTCTTAGAACCATGCCTATAGAGAATGTGTCTGCCCCATCATGAACACTAACATCCACATTGATCTTAAAAGCCCCTGTCTCCGGAGGTATCCATCTGTTAACCAATTTAACTCCTCCACTTACATTCGCAGCAGTCACTGTCTTCCTGGCTTCTCTCCAGCTAGAAATCGACATGCAACTTTCCTCCATTGCAAAGGCAACTGTCACCGTTTTGTCAATCCACACTTTTTTGTTCCTCCAAAACCACACTCCCCAGAGAACCGTACACAGTCTCACTAGCTCTTCTGTATGAGCCTCATTGATTTTGTCAAGCAGCCACCCTGATACATCAGTTACTTCCAACAGATCATACACCAGGTTTACTTGTCTCCAACATTCAACAGCAAAAACACATTCAAAAAACAAGTGTAGCAAATTTTCAGAATCATGGTCGCACATAGGACACCCTAAAGGAAGAGTAATGCCCTTCGAGTGTAGCCTCGTCCTGACTGGAATATTATTACGGCAAAAACGCCAAATAAAAATTTTAACCTTGTGGGGCAAACTCAACCTCCACACCTTACCCCAACCTTGATGTTGAGGTACATGATCAACTCCCACCATTCGTTCAAACCAGAAGTGATAACCTAATTTTGCTGAATAAATACCATTCGACATACCAGTCCAGGCTACTCTGTCATTTACCTCACGTTGTGGAATTGATGTAGCTAATATAGCTGCAGCATCTACCTCCTCAAACATACTATTAACCCGTCCTACATTCCAGCTCTTTGAGTTAACATTGAACAGACTCGAGACCATCTCTGCACGTCCTTCATATCTGTGGCTTTGTTCAACACTAAAATCCCTCTTTCTTCTAAACCACTGATCCTTCGTTGCCACTATATCTTTTCCATTTCCTAGCACCCACCTAAACCCTCTTTTCAATTCTTCCTTTGCCGCCCAGATACCATTCCATATAAAACTCGCACCTTGGCCTTTGTTTGCATTAAGCACATGAGTTGATGGAAAGTACTTTGCTTTAAACAATCTGGACACAAGTGACATAGGATTGCTCATGAAATTCCAACAGTGTTTCCCTAAGAGCGCGATATTGAAACCGAACAAGTCTCTGAAGCCAAGACCCCCTTCTCTTCTTTGGTAAGCCCATATTCCTCCACGAAAGCCAATTAACACCCTTCTTTCCAGCCTTGTCCGAACTCCACCAATAATTATTAAACATGCGTTCTAGTTCCTGACAGAATGTCTTAGGAAGCAGAAAGCAAGACATGGTAAAAGCAGGAATTGCCTG
The DNA here is from genome assembly GCA_036435485.1 of Saposhnikovia divaricata. Lineage (NCBI taxonomy): Eukaryota > Viridiplantae > Streptophyta > Magnoliopsida > Apiales > Apiaceae > Saposhnikovia > Saposhnikovia divaricata. The sequence goes on from CM071599.1 coordinate 217,223,664, forward strand.
AGCCACATTTCTTATCAACACCGTCTTCCTTGCTCGTGAGATAGGTTTAGTTTGCTGGGCTTGAATTTTTTTGCTAGCTCTCTCTTTCAAGTACCCAAAAACAAGCTTTTTTGATCTACCTATTAACGAAGGAAGACCCAGGTATTTAGAAGTCGATAAATCATTGAACACACCTAGAATCGTGGAGAGTATGCTGCTTATCTCGACGTACATTTGCACTAAAGAAGACCCCAGAGTTTTGAAAATTAACCGACTGTCCAGAACATCGTTCGTAGTTGATCAACAATGCTTTAACACTAGCTGCTTCCTCGATGGATCCTCTAAAGAACAGAAAGGAATCATCTGCAAAGAGCAAATGTGATACAACAGGTGCTGCAGGACTCACCATACAGCCATGAATACTTCCTTCCCTAGTGGCTTGGTCTACTGCATTCGACAAACCTTCAACGCACAACAAGAAAAGATATGGTGAAAGGGGATCCCCCTGTCGCAATCCCCTCTTAGGAACAATAGGCCCTACCAATGAACCATTTAGACAAAAATTATACGAAACAGACTTGACACACATCATCATCCAAGACGTCCAAGTATCACTGAACCCCATCACTTGCAGTCTGTGCCTAAGATAACGCCAGTTAACACGATCATAGGCTTTACTAATGTCTAGTTTCAACGCCATCTCTCCTTCATCCCTTTGTTTTTCGTGCTCATATGATGAATCACTTCAAAGGCAACCAGGATATTATCTTTTATGCTCCTATTCTTCACAAATGCAGATTGATTTTCCGATATAATACCTGGCAAAACCATCTGAAGTCGATTGCTAAGACTTTAGCCAGAATTTTGTATAGCACATTGCAGAACGCAATCGGACGCAGGTCTTTCATACAGTTAGCATCATCTTTTTTAGGAATCAGTACTACATTAGTACTATTCAGCTCTCCTGGAAGCTCCACCGTCAGTAACCAACTTTTGCAATATTCATAAACCTCCATCCCCATGATCGACCAAAACTTTTGAAAAAATGCTGGGTTTAAACCACCCGGCCCAGCAGATTTATCAGGATGCATTTGTTTAACTGCGATAGCAAACTCCTCAAACCTGAAATCCTCCGTTAATCTCCTGTTTTGCTCACTAGTGACTGTTCTAACTCCCTGTTCGTACGAAAAATCACCTTCCTCTACCTCCCCTGTAAACAACTTACTAAAGTAGTCACGAACTACCTCACACATTCCCTCTTGATCCTCAACTCGGTTTTCATCCTCCTCCAACAAATAAGAAATCTTATTGGTTCTTTTTCTCGCAGATGCAAACGAGTGGAAAAACCTTGTATTTTCATCCCCTTCTGTTAACCAATGCATCTTCGCTCTTTGCTTCCAATACACCTCCTCCTGCAAAAGTAGTTCATTCAGCTTATCTCTTTCCTCCAAGTACTCTTTCACACTACTCTCATCAGTACAATCAACCAATCTGTTTAAGTTCGCCTTGTGCAGTTTCAGTTTTTCTCTGAATTTATGAAAGAACAATTTGCCCCACCTCGCCATGAATGTCGAGACAGCAAACAGCTTAGGAATCAGATGAGTTTTAGGAAGACTCTTCCATGTTTCCGTCACTTCATTAACAAACGAAGCATCCTTTAGCCAAATATTTTCAAAACGAAACCGAAGTGTTTTCTTCGGTATGTCTACACGAACCAACTCTAACAGCAAAGGCTCATGGTCTGAAATCGATGTATGAAGAACCCTAAGATGACATAGAGGAAACTTACCCCACCAATTCATGTCACCAAAAGCACAGTCAAGTTTTTCTCTTACCCAATTAGCAGATCCTCTACTGCGCTCCCACGTAAATTTTCCACCATGCAGCTCCACTTCTGACAAGTGACATTCTTCAACCGTATTCCGAAAACCTTCCAACAAGTTTTGAGGATGAGGGACATTCCCTTGCTTGTCAGAAACATACATAAGGTCATTGAAATCTCCCCATATGCACCAAGGCAGAGGGGAAAGATGTGCTAACCTTCGAAGCAAATCCCAAGAATTCCTCCTTCTTTCTCTCTCAGGATAAATAGAAGCTGGACAAACGCCAGGACTCCATGTTATTCTCAACAAAAACCACATCTATGTGATTTTGCGAGTAACTACTTATTTGACACCTAACAGGAGACTTCCACATTACCGCAAGACCCCCACTACGACCCACTCTATCTACTGCGAAACACTATTCATAACCATAACGAACTCTGAGCTCCTCTATTTTATTTGCAAAAGAAATAGTTTCAATCAAGAAAATAAATTTGGGATTGTGATCCTTTATCAGGTCACCAAGAGCGCGAACTGTTCGAGGGTTCCCAAGACCTCGACAGTTCCAACCTAGACAACTCATTTTGGCTGGCTAGCTTGCATCGCAAGCTTAGCCAAATCAATGGGGGTGGCATCTGAATAATCATTATGAGAAAGAACAGATCCCTTGTTTGCATGCTGAATAATAAGAGTTGTATCCGAAAACTCATGGGCTTCTATACGTTGCCTTTTTCTCTCCTCAATTTTAAGCCCACTTAACTCATCCTCTTCAGGCCCATTTTCCAAATTCAAAAACTCATTTCCCTCCTTAGTGTTTGAACTGGTCTCCATGTAATCTTTATTTCCCGAAATAACAGCTAAGTTTGTTGCATTGCTACGTCTGCTGAGCTGTTTCTCCTCTGATCGCGGAAAAATTGGATTTTGAAAACCCCTAGATCCCTCCGTAACATTCTCGTTTCTGTTACTGTTTCCCCAGCCTTCATCGCCTTCCTCCCTCAACCATTTACTCCGACCACCACCTGCCGCCCTTCGTAACGGGGCTCTATGCCAACTTCCCCAGTCTCTACTGATCGACTCTGGATCAACACCAAATTTCTTTGGACAGAACCTCTCTATATGCGACAGCATACCACACACAAAACAAAAATCCCCAAGTTTCTCATATTTGCAATGTATTATTACCTCCGATTTATCCTTCTTGCAGATTTTCTTCTTACGTTTTAATGGTTTCCGGATATCCACCTTGATACGAATCCTCATGAACTCTCTCCAAATACTCAAATTATTGTTTGAATCGTACTGAACGAACGAACCAAAGAAATTGCCTAACTGTTTAGCAATTACCTCAGACATATACCCAACGGGGAGATCATACAACTGTACCCAGAACTCCACTTCAACTAATGGTACTCTTGTTGGATCCTCACCTGTCTTGATAGTATTGAACACCAATAGCGCTCCATCAAATGTCCAAGGACCCCCCTTCGTAACCCACTGCATATCCTCTTTATGGTAGAATTGAAACAGAAACAGACCTGGCTTTATGTCTTTGATACTAATCCCCATGGTTGGTCGCCATATATCCGCTAACTTGGTTTTCATGGCTCGAACATTGATATTTTTCTCAGTTAGGAAACGTCCAACCAGGCAGAGTTCGAATCTGTTAACGTTCTCCTCCACACCATCTTCAATTACCAATTCCTCGTTTTCCTCATTGTCGATATCCAAATCATTCATTTGCATCTCAATATCATCAACCGTAGCCATCATAGCCACCTCTCACAAATCTAAAAGATAGGAGAGAAAAACAACCTTCTCACATTAAGGAGAGAAAAATAATTGTTAAAGTTTTAAGTTGTTGCAATAGTTATTTGGTTGTATGTATTTTTGAAAAAAAATTATAATAATCATTATATATAAAAATTTTAAAAGAGAAATATTATTGGAAAAAATCATGATTTATTTATTATATTATTTAGAGATATTAGTATCAATTCAATATATTCCTAAAGTCTGCTAGTATTGCATTTTGAAAATTACTACTTTTATCCTTCATTTTTTTAATCTTCTTTATTTCTTTGAAGTCCTTTTTTGTCATTACACAGGAAAATTACTGCTTTTATCCTTTATTTTTTGTAATCTTCTTTATTTCTTTGAAGTCCCTTTTTGTCATTACACAGCATTTGGAACGACTTTAGATTGGATCGACCCAAATCTAAATCTATACTATTTTTTATCATTACACAACATTTGGATCGACCCAATTGGATTGACCCAAATCTAAACCTCTACGATTATCCTTCATTTTTTTATTAATAATATAATTAATGATAATTAGCCGATTGCCTTTTTCAATTAAAAGATGTTTACTTATAATTTATATGATATTACCTTTTACAAATAACTAAAATATCATATCTTCCGATTAATAATTTTTTTTCCTCTCTAATCAGCATTTGGAGCGATCCAATTGGATCAACCCAAATCTAAACCTCTACTATTATCCTTCATTTTTATTAATAATATAATTAATGATAATTAACTGATTGCCTTTTTCAATTAAAAGATGTTTACTTATAATTGATGATATTACCTTTTATAAATACCTAAAATATCATATCTTCCAATCAAAATTTTTTCTCTCTAATTAAAACACGTTGACTTTTAATTTAAAACATAATATTGCAATAATTAATACATACCAAAAAATATGACATCATCTCTTCTAAACACTAACAAAATATAATAAAAATTCGTATATAACGAATAATATCCGTTAGATTTTTAGTTAAAAATTAGAATTGTTAGATCTAATGATTAAATATATTACATGATTAAATTTATTTACTAAATACATACCCAAAAATATGACATCATATCTTCTAACCACTAACAAAATATAATAAAAATTCGTATACAACGAATAATATCCGTTAGATTTTTAGTTAAAAATTAGAACGGTTAGGTCTAATGATTAAATATATTACATGATCAAATTTATTTACTGAAATTTCAAGGTTCGAATTTTTATAAATACCTAAAATATCATATCTTCCAATCAATAATTTTTTTCTCTCTAATTAAAACACGTTGACTTTTAATTTAAAACATAATATTGCAATAATTAAGACAGACACAAAAATATGACATCATATCTTCTAACCCTAACAAAATATAATAAAAATTCGTATACAACGAATTTAGATTGGATCGACCCAAATCTAAACATATACGGAGTACTATTTTTTGTCATTACACAACATTTGGAGTAACCCAATTGGATCGACCCAAATCTAAACCTCTAATATTATCCTTTATTTTTTTATCTTTCTTTATTTCTTTTATTCTCCTTTTTGTCATTACTCAAATCTATCTCTGTCATTTTTCACCTTCAAGTCCAAGCCGCTCAAATCTTCACATTGTTGGATTTTGACGCATGTTTGCACTTTTCAGATTTGAAAGCTGGGTTTTTCACCAAACTAACATCTCAACCCCCTGAAGTAGGGTTAAGGTATGTGTACTAGACCTACGTACGGGTCATATATGTTTGGTTCCGGTTATTAGTTTGGCCATAAGAGTTAAGTTTTTATTGATTTCACAGTATTAAAAATTAGACAGGATAATATTTGTTTGGTTTTGATTTTGGTTTGGAATTTAAGAATTAAAGTTTTAATGAATTACCCGATATTATAATAATATACAGGACACCAGAAAGGTACCTTTAAAATATTTGCTTGGCCTTTCAATTTTCGATTATACATGTCATAATAACAAAGGTAGTTGGAAAGATTACCAGTTAAAACATTGACACTATACAGACCATGTTATTTGTAAATAATCTTGGGACTCAATTTGATACTTATAGACATTATTTTGTTTTCAAGCAAGTTTATGTTCTTTATGGATTTGTTCAACTTAAGGTTTATGGGGTAGACATGCTACGTACCAGAAGGTCTTATGGAATAACATACTTTTTATCGGATGTCTCCGAAGGGACTATGGAATAGCATACTTAGAAGCTCAGACCCACGTCACAAGCCTCACCCTCTGGGTCAGGCAACATTGCTCTTATTTATGCTCTAAATATCTTCTTTACTCGCGTTCAATTTCACTTCATATATGATCTCATATTTAGCACTTTCACTTGAGCTCCATATTAAAATATAAAAACACTAACTTTTCCCTTTTTCAGTTTAGTTGGCTTTTTGAGAGAGAATAGGTAGTGGAAAATGTGATTGTTATAATTTGTAATCATACATTATTTGAAGATAAAAGTGAATAAGTGAGCTTCTTGCGGAGACCTATGTTTTTGGTAAATAGTATTATCCTTCATTTTTTTAATCTTCTTTATTTCTTTAATGCCCTTTTTTTGTCATTACACAGCATTTGGAGTGACCCAATTTAGATTGGAACAAAAAAATCTATTATGATATTGTACTTATTTTCAGTAATGTTTTAGTACTACGATTGCACCTCCAGCCTTTCTCTTCTCCTCCAGCTACATAATTTTAAATATTGAAAACAAAATACAATACAAGAAGAAGTTTGCATTTATAAATATAGATTACAAGCAGAGAGAGATGTTTAGTTACAGATAGACTACATAGCAACATCATAAGTGATAAAAAGAAAGTGTTAGTTACAGATAGACTATATAGCAACAACATAAGTGATAAAAAGAAAGATGGTTCACATGATGATCAAGCTAATGAAGTATTGAAGTAATTAACAAGCCTGAACCACATAAGCAACTTCCATTTTATAGGTAGTGTTTATCATAACGTGGGTAATGGGTTTATGTATTCCCATTAATTTTATTTTTGGTCAGTCCTCTAAGTTGATCACAAAAAAATTAACAATCCATCAAAATAAGTAGTTTAAAAATATATTCAAATTCAAATTATTATATTCGTTTCAATAAGAACATACTTTTAATATAATAAAGTCAATAAAATAAAAATTCAACAATTTCAGAAAGCGAAAGCCATGGTGAAAGACCTTAATTTGAACATAAACTATAAATTTACTAGAATATTTATCTGATATTTTGGCTCGCTTATTTAATTGTATAATTTACTAATGTTTAATAAAAGAATCTATATTAATAATATATATACACTGTATTTTCGAATTTACTAATACAGTTTAATGGTCACGCTCTGGTGAGAATGAGAACAGTGAGAACACACATATTCACTACATTTCAAGCTATTTTAAAGGGCCCCGCTAGGGACATCTTCACAAAAAAAGTCTTATAATTCTACCCTATATCCATTCATAAAAAAAAATAAAATGAGAACAGTGAGAACACACATATTCGCTACATTTCAAGCTATTTTAAAGGGCCCCGCTAGGGGCATCTTAACACAAAAATCTTATAATTCTACCATCTATCCATTCATAAAAAAAATTAAAAATTGCTTGAAATGTGGTCTCATTGTTCTCCAACATTTACATATTATATTAACTATGAGGTCTCATAGTTAATATAATATGTTCTTGATATTATATGAGGTTTAATGTTTTGGAGCCATTTAATGTTTTGGAGTCATTTGGGGTGAAGGAATTATCATTTCCGCATTTGAATAATGAAGACAATTTATTATTGTTTTCAATTAGAGAACAATATTTGTAAAAATATTTATTACTTTTATTGCAGATTTTGATGAATTAACTAAATTTTCAACATTGTTAAAATAGAATTGTATGCTACTTTTTAATATAAATTTTAGCATATCATTATTTTATTAAATACTTATATAACCGTATATAATATCTTTCTAAGAATTGATTATTTATATAATTGCATACAATATCTTTAAGAAATCAATCAAATTTATTAAATTTTTGGTATTGTCAATTTAAATTAAATAAGATGTTTTAAGAAATCAATCAAATTTGTTAAATTTTTGGTATTATCATTTTAAATTAAATAAGATGTCGTGTACGAAGTACGGGCAAAATGCTAATGTATTTTAAGATGTATTATTAAATTTTTCGAAATTATATGTAAAAATTTTATTTTTAAGGTTGAGTATGATTATTTTGGTAAGATGTTTAATTTGGACTTGGAGGAAGTATTTTATGGTTACGATGATTGTTATAAATTTGAAGTTAAAAATGATAGTAATTAAAATAAGTACAATATAACCTCTATATAATAATACTTCAGATAAAAATAACCTTCCTATTGTAATAAAAAATTACGGTCCCAACTCGGACCAGTTATATTTAAGAATAAATTCTACATTGTGATATTGCATACATTTTTCAAGTCCATCCTTTATAAAATTTCCTCTATATAAAATAAATATGCTTAAAATTTATATATATATATATATATATATATATATATATATATATATATATATATATATATATATATATATATCCAATAATCTTGTTACATGACCATTTATGATGATTTAAAATATTTTTCCGTGGCAAAAAAAAAATATATTTTTCTATAGTTGTCTGTGATAATGACTTAATGTCATTCTACATGCATGCATAATGTATATACGGGTTAAATAAATACATATTCATGAATCTTAGTATTGTATATGTTTTAAATTCATACATTTGATATTGTTTTTATTTATTTTACAAACTTATCATATACTGGTATTTATGATATATAATAAATATTTATTAATTAAATTTTAAAATTACAAATTTATATGTCAACCTCTATTAAAGGATAATCTGTATAATAATATTTTTTGCCGATCCCAAGAATATTACTTTATAGAGATTTTACTGTAATTCGATTCGTTTGAGTAAACACAATCAATTTGATTGATTTGTTAATGTGTAGTGTACAAATAGAAGAGACAAAAGTAAAAAACGGAGAATGGAGTTTATTAAATGATCTTTTCAGTTTGATTATTCCAAAGTGGATTAAGCCGACGTCGGGTTATAGGACAAAGCTCAAGTATTTAATTGTTTACATTTATTGTGTAAGAGTGTCTCCGATAAAATTTTGAATTAAAATATTTATTTAATATATTAATATTAAATACTGTAGAAAATGTGTTAAAATTATATTTACATTTATTTAGGTGAATTTCTAATCAATCTTATAATATTAATCTTATTTATTGTGTAAGAGCATGGAAATGAAGTTTTTTTGACAGAACAAGGGAATATAGTTTCATTGAGAATTAAATATCAAAAAAATGAATAGCATATCTATACTATCTATACTATACTATTATAAGCGAAACATTGTATAATTGGTTAGTTGGTCAGTCGGTTAACACCTTTCCAAAAATTTTGCTAACACCTTCCAAAATTGAAAAAATAAATTAATATATATATATATATATATATATATATATATATATATAATGTAATTTTACAAAAGATAAACCACATATTTAACTTAATAACAAACTCTTTTAATTACACTTCAATGAATATTCAGTTACTTACTCTTTTAGTTATATTTGAGTTAAAATTCTTCAGCTACACCCAACTATTTTAGACTAATTCAATTACTTGAAAACCAAATATTTTCAAAATCATTTTTAATAATTTTAATATCACATAGTCATAATTCGAATAATATATCATATAATTAAACAGTTATTATTTAATAATTTATATTATGCCAATATTATATTAAGTAATATATATGAGACAAATAATTATTAAAATATAAATAAAAAATTATTTAATTTTAAGAAAGCTGTGCATCGCACGGGTTATATGCTAGTTTGGATGATACATCAAAGGATATTTACTAAAATATCACTTTATCTTTTTCTTTTTTTGCGATTTTATCATATTTTTAAAATATTTACAAAAATTCTTTTTCTTTAAATAAGTATTCCAAAAATATCAATTTTTATAAAAAATCTGCAAAAATATGTTTTGCAACCAAACCAATCAAATGCGAACTGTTGATAGACTTTAGTTGTTTTTAGTTGAATTTGCATATGTGATTGTGCAGGAGGTTGTGTTGAGTTTGAATACAGTAAAAGAATACAGAGGGGGGTGAATGGATTCTTGAACTTTTCTATGTTTTTGAATCTTTGCAGCAAGATATGTGTTGAGTGTGTGAGATATGTAAGTGCGGATAACAAAGACAAACACAACACAATATCACTTTAATCTAATATTTTATTAGATAAAGATTTTGCTACAATCTGTGAATACAAATGGTAGTATTCTCAGCTTCGTTTTTCTTATAGAGATATTTCTTGTGATGTATATGAAAATCTTATCTCTAAAAACTTATCTGCTAAGGAAGTGAGGCTGTATCCTTATAGACATGGATACACCTACTTACTACAAATAAGGTAGGTAAACAAACTACTTTCCAGTCTGTCTATCTCATTTGAGTAAGAGTCCAAACGGCTACAGATTTGACTTTGCAAAGCCTGTTCAGATCCACTTTTTAGCTCCTTGTCCCTTTGTCTTATCTATCCAAGCTTCTTTGTAGGCTTTCCAATGTGCTTTATAGTACATAGTCAAATAAAGCGTCTTGGCATGTTGCAGGTTTCTGACTTGTACAATTCTTCAGTATTTTGTCTCCAAGAATGTATTCGAGAAGTGGCTAAGTGATTGATTCGAGAACTCGAATTGACTTAATCGATAACTCTGAGTTCTCGAATAGTGTTATATTGACATATCGAATCACTTCTCGAATAGCTCTTTTCTCTGGGGCTCCTTGAGATATCGAATAGAGCATTTTGACATATCGAATCCCTGAGATGTCGAATAGCTTCTTTAGTCCTTGAGATATCGAATAGAGCATTGACTTGTTGACTTTTAGAGAACTCGAATGATGCTTTGACTTGTTGGCTCCATGAGTTCTCGAATAGAGTAATAGACATATCGAATCTTATCGAATGAGATATCGAACAGTGTATTCAGAGATATCGAATAGTGTCTTCTGAGATATCGAATCCCTGACTTCTCGAATAGACAAATGTACTTCTCGAATTGGTACTTAGGCAAATTCTTCATTTCTTCAAATCCCAACTGTGATTATTTGGCAGTCTTTATCTCCTTGCTTGAGGCATGAACCTTGGAACTTCTTTTAAGCATTATTCTTGACTTTATAAGTACAGTTACACAACTAGGATTTGATGCCTTTTACAAGTACAGAACAAATAGAAACTCTACAACTAGAGGTTCCCTCAGTTAAGAGGTCATGTAGGTAATGCATAGCATTACACATACTTAGGCTTGTTATTAGATGTATTCAGGCATGCCTCTGTGACTAACAATCTCCCCCAAATTGTGAGTAAGACCCTTAGTCACAATTTCATGTCTGATAACAAGCCTAACATACATATAAATAAAACTTGACAGTACATGTATGAATTTTGATTAGCAATGTGGATAGAACTACAGGGTGAGTAATCTTACAGCCTATGATGAAGTACTAGCCATTGTCATTTGTTTCCCTTTCCTTAGCTTTGGCTTGCAAATCATCATATGCTTTCTATCTTCTTTCTTTCTCCTTCCTTGTATTCTCATCCATAGCTTTTATTATTTCTGCCATAGCATCCAATTCTTCAAGCAAAATTGAGTCTTTGAAATGTTCAAGTACTGGTTTCAGAATGTTTGCAGGATAATGGTTGAGTAAATTCATTCTGATGTGGACCTGATCCCCATTTCTCCTCCTATACTTCACCACATAGGGGTTAAACTGAACTCTACACAATCCCTTTGCCCTTAGCTTTTCTGCTTCAATCTCCAGTCTCTCAATTTCTTTCTCCCTTACTAGCCATTTCTCAAGACACACTTTTCTGATTCTCTCCTCATGATTTCTCTTCATCTTCACAAAATCAATTAGCTCCAGCTTCCATACTCTTTCCACTTTATCTTCTGAGCTCAACAATGCAATGATTCTTTCTATGTCATGTAGCTTGCCCCAGTGTTGACATCCTCCTTGTTTGAATTTCTCCTCCCTTCCATCAGTATATTTGATCTCAAGGCAGTTATCAACAATGGCAACATGGTAGATTCTTTAGGCTTGTAAGAATTGTAGTTGGTCTTCATCAAAATCTTCATTTAGTGGTTGGAGTTTTAAGCCTGGATAGATTGTCAGAGTCTTTGATTTGGATAGCTTTGGTTTCCTTGCAGCTTGTTTGAATTTGATCCTTTTTACATGGTTACCTGGCAGTAGCATGTGACCTTTTTTTGTAGACCATTGTAGTATTCCATTAGCAGTTTGCTTTTTGAAATATACAAATGGTTTCTTGCATTGAATCTTCTTCTCTCTTGAGGTGGCAAGACAGTTGCAGAAGCCATAGATGTAGATTTTGGTAGGTCACTACTAACAGCATTCACCCTAGACTTAGAGTCTTGTGTTGTGGTGAGATTACTGCTAGCAATGCCTAAGGCTTGCTGTTTTCCATTCTTCCTCTCATAGACTTTGCCTTGGTCATCATCATTCTTATCCTTGCTGTCTTTCTTCTTCTTCTTATCCTCATCCCCCTTATCTCTCCTGTGATGACTTCTCCTCCCATCACTCTTGTCTTCATCTTCATCATCCTTATTCCTCCTTGGCTTGGCCATTTCTGGAATTACACCAGTTGCAATGTATGATCTGAGAATGTGCAGTGCCTCTATCTCTTCAGCAGTACTTGTCCCCTTCTTCTTTTACAGTAGATCAATAATGGTAATAATGAGTCTGTGATTTCGAGAAGTGAGATCATTGGGAATGACCAATTGTTTAATCTCTTCAACTCTGGTGCTAGACTGATAGATGATTGTCCATGGCTTCTTAATCACTTCTGGCAGCCTTGAAGGTTGGCCATTCCTCAAGTCATCATACAGACTCTTATTGTTTTCATTTACATTCCTCTTCTCTATGAGCTCAGTCAGCGCATCTATCTCTGAATGTTTTAAGGCTTGTAGAGTTTTGTAGGTTAGATGCCAGATTCTGGATTTTGCTACCATCATTACTTCCTTGAGCCATGAGCCATCAACTTTTCTAGGTATCACAGTGAAGTAATCGATCTGATCCTTCTAGCTCCTTAGATACAATTGAGTGTCACCAGCCTGTTCTCTTGAGACTTTCAGAAACTCCAAGAATGCATCATCATGATAGACATTTGAGTTTGCAATTTCTTGTAGCTTGGCCTCAGTGACCACCTTCACTTCTACAGGCTTGGCACTCTTAGATATGGAGAGTGGAGGTTTGTCAGATGGCATACTCCCTGCAACCACTGTGGTTGTGATAGATTGCTTTTGACCACTGGAAGTAGTGATGTGCACAGTTGGTAGAGTGACAACTGGCAGAGAAGTAGGAGGCTCATCAACTTTATCTTTTCCTTTGCCAGGCACATGAGTTAAAGATTTTGAAGTTCTTTGATGACCACCTTCAATGATTCAATGATTTTGATGCCCTTTACTGGTGGTTTCTCCCCCTTTGTATTTGAGTTTCTTGATGTCCTCTTCTCCCCCTTAGGCTTGTTGTCAGGCACAGAGGCTGTAGGAGTGACCTTTGGGGTTGAAGATTCTTCAGGTAAAGGGAGACCCATATGCTTCATCATTGCAGACAACATTGATTTTTGATGCAGAAGAACATCAGCTGTGGTGGTGGCTTGAGTGTTCAACTGCTCAGTCAGAGTTTGTACCTTGTCTGTAAGATGAGCATTAGACTGAGTGAGAGTAGCTACCTCCTTTTCAAGTGCATCTACCTTGCTGAACAATGCAGTGGATTTGAAGCCAGACATGGATTGTTCTTTAAGTCTCTGCACTTCAAACCTAGACATCTCATGCACAGGGACCTCAATGACCACCTTGTCTCCATATTGATTTGCAAAGAGTGTCCTAAGCATGGCATTGGCCTCAGTTGTCTGATCAGTGAGATTTTGGAATTTGTGCCCCAGGCCTGTGACAGCATCCTTGAGAATAGCCAAACCATTGTCCATCTTGGTGCAGGTAGACTTACAGGCTAGAATGTCCTTGACTACAATCTCTAGTTGAGGGAATTTGGAATCAAAAGTCCTCTTTATCTCTCCCACGGACTTGTCTGTTGCATCACTTACCTTGTTGATTTCTGATTTGACACCTTTACCCAGGTAGTGTGCAGCCTTGAGGAATCCCTTGTATGAGTCATTGATGGCTTCATACACTTCACCAGGAGTTAAGGATTTAGCATTGGAGCCTAGTGAAGTGATGTACTCCTCCCTCAGATACTGTAAGGCTTCATTGAGAGTGATGTCATAAGTTCCCTGCATCCAGGCATCTACATTGCCATCTCTCTCAGCCTCATCAAGTATCTTTGTTTTCTACATCTCCACATCATTTCTATGGCAGAGCAATATTGCTTCATAATCTGGATTTGGCACATTGGAGGTGACCAAGTTCTGGGCTATCTTTACAAACTCAGGAATCTGATCCACAACTAAGCTTTGAAGTGCTTCAACCGTCAATTTTGGTGGAACAGATCCTGATCCTGAAGCACTGTCATGTTGCACAGGCTTCAGCCATTGTGACAGAAAGTCAGAGCTAGAGCTAGGCAAGCTAGACTCCTCAGTTACAGATGCAACTTCTGTAACCGGATGGAAAGACTCTACTACTGTTGTCTCCATAGGAGTGGGATGAGTTACAACAGTAGGTGACACAGGCACAGAGTCTCTAGTTAAAACTAGTGAATCCTCTGTGTTTGTGATGGTGTCATTAGGAGATGCCCCAGCATGTATTCCCTGACCATCTAAATGTGGTACCTGGGTGGTGAGCAAGGTGTCATGCACCAAGTCACTTGAATCCATTGGCTCATCAAGAGAAAAGAATTCTTGATGATCATGCCTTGCTCCTCAATTACTTGAGTTGCAGGCTCCAAAGAAATATGAGTGGTAAATTCTGGAAGAGAAGTGTGTTGTAGATTAGATTTTGGCAACTCCCCCTGAGAGATAGAGGGTTTTTAATTGTGATGTGCTCTCCACTCAGTGTTGTGCCAGCCTTATCACTCCCATGTGCTGACTCTGTACAAATAGGTGCATTGGGGAGGATGCTTGATTCTATAGATGCACCCTGTTGAGAGGATACATCTAGTGAGATGTTTGCCCCTGATTTTACAACTTCAGCCATTTGGGTGACTGAAGAGGTGGTTTTAGACTTCTTCTTCTTCTTCTTTGGCCTTAGTAAGGGTGACTCCGGTTCCTCACTTTCTATGCCTAATTTTACAGCCAAGGCTGCTTCAGTTAAGATTTTTAGAGGTTCAGAAGCAACCTGTTTTCTCTTCTTTTTACTAACATCACCCTTTTGAGAGGATGATGCAGTTGGCTCTGTGTTTGGTAAAGTGTTTGGCTGAGAGGGTTGGTTAGCAGGCCCTGGGTTAGCATTTTGCTCTACTTGCTTGGGCCTAGCTAACTCAGATTTTGAGGCACATATTGGCATGTTGTGGGGGTAAGTCCTAAATAAACTCTCCATAAGGGGAGTTATTTTGAGTCTTACATCCACATCATTCCTAGTCTCCAAGCTACCAAAAATGAGTTTGGTCATGGATTTCGGATAGCCTATTCTATTTCTGTCTAACCCAGGCAATTCAATCAATTTAGCATCTATGAAATTAAGTACAGATTGAATAAAGCGAGGGAAGAAAATTTCATTACCTCTCTTGGCTGAGTTCTTACCAAGTCTCCCATACAATTCTTGCATTATGATCAAACCAACATCAATCTTTCTCCCATATGCTAGAGCATATCCTATTTGTTGAACAGGTATGCTGATTTGATCAAAGCTGGACTTCCTTGCTGTAAAGACTTGAAGAAGAGTGGCAAAGGCATAGCTCCATTCTTTCCTCAAGTACTTCCTATTCAAATTTCCAAGCTTGATTTTATCTTAGTAGTTGATAAAATCAAAGAAGTCTTCCAATTCCTGATCAGTAGCTTGACTGTCATACACTCCTTGTTGTAACCCCAGTGCTTGATTCATGTCTTCAGTAGTGATGGTGATTTCCTTGTCAATTTTCTTTATATGTTCAATGATTACTTGTGGAGTCTCATCCTTTGATGCCAGAAATTCTACCCATGTATACCTTGTGAAATCATCAACCATCACCAGAGCATACTTTTTCCTTCCTAGTGACATAATATTGACAGGCCCAAACAAGTCCATATGAATTAGTTGTAGGGGCTTGGTTATTGATGTCACTGTCTTTGACTTGTGGCTTGATCTTTTCATTTTTCCCTTTTGACAAGCCTCACACACTCCTTCTTGACAGAATTCAAGTGTGGGCATGCCTCTCACTAACTCCCTTTTGACTAGAGAATTAATGCCTTTGAAGTTTAAGTGTGATAGCTTCTTGTGCCACAGCCAACTATCTTCATTTGATGCTTTTGAGTAAAAGCAACAAATTTTGTCCTTGTTTGCTGAGTTCATATTGGCTACAAACAGGCTTCCTTTCCTTACTCCAGATAGAGCAAAGTCACCAGTCTTCTTGTGGGTGATCAAACATTCATCTTTGTCAAAATTCACTTTGAAGCCTCTGTCAGTAAATTGACCAACACTCAGTAGATTGTGCTTGATCCCCTTGACCAGTGCTACATTTTCAATGATGACATTTCCAATTTCCAACTTGCCATATCCCAGTGTGTTGCCAATGCTGTCATCTCCAAAAGCAACCATTGGGCCAGCCTTCTCCTCATACTGTGATAGCAGGGCCATATCACCAGTCATATGGTTTGAGCATCCACTGTCCAAAATCCACATGAACTTCCTTTCACTTTCTTTGCCCTGCAAACACAAAGGTATTACTTCTCCTTTGGTACCCAAACAAGTTTGGGTCCATGTGGCTTAGCAACAGTTTTATCATAAACAGCATGCTTATCAATTTTCTTGATGTTAGTCTTCTTGTCACTGTTAGAAGTCTTAGAATCAGGGTTCTAAGACTTAGGTGACAGAGGTACCTTCCTAACTTTAGGAGGACTTGAAGACTTTGTTCTTGTGTAGTGTGTGTGAACATTGTGACTGATGCAACCTTCCATGAATTGTCTTCTCAAATTAAAACAACTAGTCATTACATTCATGTTACATGGCATACAATCAAATTTATCACAGAAAGGAGAGTCTCTATGTCTTAAAGGCACAGAGCAATCATAGAATGGTTTAGCAACACTACCAGATGGTTTCTTGCATGCATGAGTTAAATGATTAGTGCTAAAACAATTTTGACAAACTTTCCTAGGGGCATTTGGCACATAAGCATAATTGTTGTCCTTGTTAATCCCTAATTTGTCATTCCTGTTTTGTTTCTTTTTAGCCACTTTCTTCTCGAACTCATTATTCCCAGCTGAAACAAACTTCACAAATTTCTCAAGTCTAGGTCTACCTCCTACTGGCTCCTTGGCTTTGGTTTTGACATTCTCACTCTTAGAGGATGCTTGTTGTTCATTTGATTGTGCCTTATCTTCATCATCCAACATTTGCTTAATGAGTAAGGCATCCTCATCAATCTCAAGTGTTGGTGTTTTAAATATTGGGGTCTCAGCCTTTTTCAAAACCTGAGGCACTTCCTCTTGAATAACAATGTCATCTTCAATGACTGCATAGCCTTTCTTCTGTTTGAGAGTGTCATAATCAAGTCCAATGGCAGCCTTAGGTCTAGCTAGATTTTTCTCATGGTAGGACTGCAATAGACTAGAGGAATTCTTAAATGTTTTCAATTTAAATTCATTTTCAGCTAGTTCATCCCTAAGAGCTTTCTCAACTTGACTAGCACATAGAACCTTATTCTTTAGATATTCGATTTCTTGTTTAAGGTTTTCTACTTGCATAGCAGTTAGTTCTAGTTCCTCATTTCTTTTGTTCAACAGTTCATTCTTAGTAGACAGTTCAGCAATTTCTTCATTAGCAGCAGTCATACTAGTATGAATATTAAACATCTCAACAGATAGTTGTTCAACCATAGATTTGTATTCAGAAACAGACATGTCTATAGTAGTGAGGGATGGTACCTGAGAGTCTGATTCAGATGGTTCTTCCTTGGAGTTGGCCATCAAGGCATAGTTGCAGAATTCTTGCTCTTCTCCATCACTATCAGAATCATCCCAACACTTCCCTTCAGCTATGTAGGCCTTACCTAGTGTATGCTTCTTTAGCAGAGCCTCGTACTTAGCTTCAAGCTCAAGAAACTCCTTATCCTTCTTTTTAGGCTTCTTGCATTCACTGGAAAAATGCCCTAGGTCATTGCATCTATAACATCTCACAGATGACCTATCCACGTAGCTGGTTTTGAATTTGTTTTTGTTTGCTTTCACAGGTACCTTGCTCTTGTTGAATGAATGATTTTGAGATCTAGACTTGAAGGGCTGATTCCTATTAAATCTGATGTTTGGGAATTTTCTAGCCATAAAAGCATATGAAGTGTTTTCCATGGCATCCAACTCTTCAAGAGTGTAGAACTCATCTTCTTCCTTTTCATCAACAGGTTCAGTCACTTCTTCTTTAGTTTCTTCATCATCTACTATCACTTCTATTCTCAGTTGACTTGTAGATGCTTCCAGGTCTTGAACGGATTTGTTGAGAATCAAGGCACAGGATGTGTTTATCATTCTGCCTTGGTTGGCTTGGATAGCCCTCTTCTGAAGCAACTCAAGCTCATGAGTCTTTAAAACCCCATAGAGCACATCATATGTGACTTTGTTCAAATCTCTTTCTCTTAGAGATATGACCCTTTGCTCTAGATGGTTTGGTGCAGATAGTAGAAACTTCATGTTTAATTCCTTAGTGCTGTAAACCTTCCCATTCATTTGAAGCTCAGTCACCAGCTTGTGAAATCTCTCAAACATATCAGTAATACTTTCTTTGGACTGTGCCATGAAAGCCTCATACTGTGTGACCAGTATCTGTTTCCTATTCTCTCTTACCTCCTATGTCCCTTCACATAACACCTCGATGTGGTTCCATATGTCCTTGGCTGATGTGCATGACGCTATGTTGGCAAACATCATCATATCCATGGAGTCTATGATCAGCAACATGAGATGACTGTCTAGGGCAACCTTTTCCTTCTCTGAGTCCGTCCATTTGGATGGCTCTTTTGCAACATATGATCTAGGAATGACTATTGTGCCCACTGTAAATTCAGCAATTTCTTGTTGTGGTACAAATGGACCATTCTTGAGGATGTTATGGTAGAGAGGATTGGCAACTTTGATGAACAACAACATTTTTATTTTCCAGAGGTTGTAATTCTCTTTGTCGAACTTAGGGACCTTCACCATACCTGTAGTCTTTGGTGTATTCGAACTCATGATCGTTTTCTGTTTAGATTAAACAGCCTGCTCTGATACCACTTGTTAAGTATTGAATACAGTAAAAGAATACAGAGGGGGGTGAATCGATTCTTGAACTTTTCTACGTTCTTGAATCTTTGCAGCAAGATATGTGTTGAGTGTGTGAGATATGTAAGTGCGGATAACAAAGACAAACACAACACAATATCACTTTAATCTAATATTTTATTAGATAAAGATTTTGCTACAATCTGTGAATACAAATGGTAGTATTCTCAGCTTCGTTTTTCTTAGAGATATATTTCTTGTGATGTATATGAAAATCTTATCTCTAAAAACTTACATGCTAAGGAAGTGAGTCTGTATCCTTATAGACATGGATACACCTACTTACTACAAATAAGGTATGTAAACAAACTACTTTCCAGTCTATCTATCTCATTTGAGTAAGAGTCCAAACGGCTACAGATTTGACTTTGCAAAGCCTGTTCAGATCCACTTCTTTAGCTCCTTGTCCCTTTGTCTTATCTCTCCAAGCTTCTTTGTAGGCTTTCCAATGTGCTTTATAGTACATAGTCAAATAAAGCGTCTTGGCTTGTTGCAGGTTTCTGACTTGTACAATTCTTCAGTATTTTGTCTCCAAGAATGTACTCGAGAAGTGGCTAAGTGATTGATTCGAGAACTCGAATTGACTTAATCGATAACTCTGAGTTCTCGAATAGTGTTATATTGACATATCAAATCACTTCTCGAACAGCACTTTTCTCTGGGGCTCCTTGAGATATCGAATAGAGCATTTTGACATATCGAATCCCTGAGATGTCGAATAGCTTCTTTAGTCCTTGAGATATCGAATAGAGCATTGACTTGTTGACTCTTAGAGAACTCGAATGATGCTTTGACTTGTTGGCTCCATGAGTTCTCGAATAGAGTAATAGACATATCAAATCTCTGAGATATCGAATAAGATATCGAACAGTGTATTCAAAGATATCGAATAGTGTCTTCTGAGATATCGAATCTCTGACTTCTCGAATGCTAGACTTCTCGAATAGATAAATGTACTTCTCGAATTGGTACTTAGGCAAATTTTTCATTTCTTCAAATCCCAACTGTGATTATTTGGCAGTCTTTATCTCCTTGCTTGAGGCATGAACCTTGGAACTTCTTCCAAGCATTATTCTTGACTTTATAAGTACAGTTACACAACTAGGATTTGATGCCTATTACAAGTACAGAACAAATAGAAACTCTACAACTAGAGGTTCCCTCAGTTAAGAGGTCATGTAGGTAATGCATAGCATTACACATACTTAGGCTTGTTATTAGATGTATTCAGGCATGCCTCTGTGACTAACAGGTTGCATCCAATTATATAGCAAAAGGTTGCATTTGATTAATTTGGTTGCAAAATGTATTTTTATAAATATTTTATAAAAATTTATATTTTCACAAAATTTAAAAAAATGCAAAACAAAAAAATTCTGGTTACACATTTATGATAAGACCTTTACACTGAACTACTTGACATTCCTACAATCTTTGAGAAAAAATTTGCAAATCACTATTTATGATACATATAAAGTAAATACATTATTCCCTTGACCTCTACCCTTCACCTTTTATACTAGTACTAGTACTAGCACTAAAATATGTGAGTAAGAACATGTTCTTAAATTTTCACTTTCTTTCTTTTCTTTGTCGATCTGCTGTATGAATGCTAGGGAGCCATGTCCTTCAGTCCAGTTTGGGAACATAATGTATACTCCTATCGAATATGGAGATGGTTTCGGCATTGGCTTGATTATATCACATAACGGGAAATTTTCGGGTAAGTTGTATTCGTCTAACAAAAATTTTTGGGAGAGAGAACACTAAAATTGAGCTATTATTTTAAACTAGGTAAGAAAATCGCTTTATGCTGCGGTATAGAAATATTTTTTAAAATTGTGTGTTTGATAATATTGTTAGTTGAAATTTAATTATTTTGGAGTTGAGATGATTGTACGTGTTGAGTACTATAGAAAAAGTTAATCAAGTTACGTTTTGTTCGAAGATATAAATATTTTATATTTTGGATTTTTTAATATTTATGTGCGATAGATTTTGTTATGTGAAAGTTATTATATAAATAATTAGTTCTAAATAATGTTCTTATTTTTTTAATTCAAAATTATAATAATAAATAAAACATTAGTTACAATAACATTAATGTAAAAAGTAAAAAATCATGTTGAATACGTTTTATTTGCCTACACTCTTTTATTATTGTCCATTACATGTTAACTATTTATAATTTTTCTCTCTCCTCGCAGCCAACTACGCACCAGCCGAGTGCTACCACTACCTACTCCAACATTGGAGGAAGTGTTCAAGTAGCAAGTGGGTCAGCCCTAAATCAGATAGGAGTTCCAGCTGCATGTCATACTCAAGTAACTGCAGCGCCACCTGTGCCGCCAACTCCTGCTCCTGCTGCTGTTACGGATGATGAATGAGCTAGGTAGATTTTCGTGCGTAATGTTGTAGGTGTACGAAATGTCACCATAGCAGCACTTGTGTGTATAACAGCGAATTTTTGAATAAATTTTTCTACTCGATATTTAATTTTATTTAAGAGCGATGCACTAGTATATTTTAATTAGCACGTTTTTGTAAAATTTTGAAATTTTATATATTCATATGTAAGTAAATATTATATTATATCTATTTAATTATATTTATTTGGTATTTATTAGAATTAGGAAATTTAGGAAAATAAGATTTTAGTTTTGGGACGAATTTATTTTATGAAACGAAATTAGAGTCTCGTTTTAATTAGCCAACAGGGGGGAAACGAGCTCTTTTCACCAAACATTGCACTAAGCATCATCATTATTTCCCATCACTTATTTTTTTTGTCTCCCACAATTTATTCCTTTTAAATTTAATAATGTAAGGCACTAATTAGCCTCATCTTTATTAGATGGAGGGGTACAACACATCATTTGTCACAAATCAAAAACACCCTATTTTTTTTCTTCCTGCAAAAGACACTAACTACTATCTCTCAATTAAACCAAAATTTGGACCATATACAAATACATACAAACAGAGCAAAACGCAGGTAGATTGTTCACTTTTCTGTTAAAGCTTCTTCTTGTTCTTTTCCCTTTCGATTTTGAGGATGAGCCGTGTGTATCCCTCAAAATCACTCTTTATTTCATTTTTTTCCCCAACTGTTGTATATGTATGGTGTGCGGTAATGTCCGTATGTATATGTGTTTACGCGTGTGTGTCCGTGTGTGTCTAATTTAAGGGTCGAAAGATTGGGGGTGGTTGCGCGTGCGAACGAGGGGGGAGAGGAGATGAAGTATTGTTGGTGGGGGCGTATTGTTGTTGTGGTTATCGGAGTAATAAGGAGACGATCACCATCGTTGCGGTGGTGATGTTGGTTCGTGGTAGTTGATGGAGAGGAGTGAAGTCGGAGAGATTTTTGAGGGAGATTGTGGGTTGAGTTCGAGAGGGGCGGTGGTGTCGATTGGTGGTGATTAGAGAAGAACCGGAGGGAGATGGGGAGATTATGGAGAGATGCAGGGGATGGAAGATACGAGAGAGTAGAGGAGGGAGAGATAGAGAGAGTCGAGAGAGGCAGAGAGATTAAGAGGGAGAGAGATGGAGGCGGAGAGAAGAGAAGAGAGAGTGGAGAGATGGAGTAGCGAGAGAGAGATGAGAGGCAGAGAGAGGGATGAGAGATTGACAGAGGAGAGATTGAGGCGAGAGAGGTTGAATTCGAGAGATAGAGAGAAAGGGATTGAGAGAGAACGAGAGAGAGAGAGAGAGAGAGGGAGGGAGAGAGAGAATAACGCAAGGGAGAGAAACGCAGGGGAGGGGGTGGGCCCATAGTGGTGGTGCAGGTGGGGCCCACGCCTTTGTGGCCCGGTTGTGAATAAAATAATATTATAAAACGATGCAGTTTTAAATTAATGATCGTGTGTTTTAATCGGAACTTATATAAATATTTATATAAATAATAAAAAGGGTATATTGGTTTTAAAATTTGATTATTATTTAAGTTGTGAGAATTAATTAATTAAATAAAATGGTAATTGATTTAGTAATTAAATAGAAATATTTTGTGACGTAATTTAGAGATTTAATGTTTCATTAATAAAAGGGGAATATTTATGAATAAATAGAGTTAAATCTGATTTTAATTTTAGAAAGCTGATAATTAATATTTTCGGATTATTTTAATTAACCGGATCGGATCAGATTATTGTAGAGGCTAAAATCAGAATATTATTAAATTATTTACGAGATTAAAATGAATTCTGGGATTATTTTATTTCTAGAATAAAATAGAGATTTATATCCCTGTTCCAATAAAAATGGATTCTTTGCTTTTTAGAATAAATAGAGATTTATAATATTATTATTGCCCTAAAATGGATTTAATTAAAATAGAGCTTTTATGTGATTTTTAGATGTATGAGTCAATTAATTTAGAGGTACGATTTAGGTAATTAATTGTTAGTGAATAAATAGAAATAAATTAGAGATTTTTTTTAGAGAATTCCCTTACGAGTAATTAGAGCGGAGTTTACGGATATTAAAAATGATATATATTTTCTAGTTTTGGTTCCTGAGTTCGAAGAGAGATTTATTTACCCGGGAATTATTTATCCGTTATTTATTATAGAGATTTTCAAGAGATATTATATTATCGGTTTAGAAATATTTTATTTTGATGAATCGCTCACGTATTTCTGGTTGTTATTTTTAGAGAATAATTCTCGAGCCGTAGATCGAAGCCAAATTCACGGATAGAGTATAAATTTTATCTGCATTCATTTGCACTACGAGATCGAGGCAAGTTCCTTCCTACCCTAACTCTTAGAGACTTGTATTTCTGTTCGTATTATTTCATTCCTTATTTATTTTCGAGCTGTCAATTATGAGATTTATTTGTTGCTCCATATGATGCAATAATTCTTTTGAGCATTATTTTCTCGTTGCGATATTTTGTTACTATTAAAATTAGTTTACTTGCGAATTATATCCCTTATAAGCGTGGAATCAAATTCATTCCTATCGGGTCGATCTAATTAATTTGAGATGACTATTATTGTGATTCAGTGAAACTAATCTCATTTGTTCGAGATAGTTAAATTTATTCTTTTCACTCGAATTTATTGTACAAATTCGACAATAATTATTGATTATCTTTTATTTGGTTCATCTCTCGAATTAACAAATAAGAGTTATAAAATTAGAATCGTTAGAGTTGTCACTCGATGATCAAGTGAAAAATATTCTATTTAACGTTCATCAATTATGAGTATTGTAAATATTCGAGTAGTACTATTTGTTCGGTACAACTCAAAACATTCCATTTTAAGACTATTCTCATTGGTTCGAGATAGTTGCCGTTATTGTCAAGGTTTGGCATTTTGATCATGTCAACCAATAAAATATTATTATTCAGAATTTACCTCAGTCCATTGTTTCGGATTGGTGGAACAATTGAGTCAGACTGGCAGTCCGCCAGATTTGTAAATATTTTCCTAGAAGAATTATCTCAAGTTATCTGTTCATCAAATATTCGGGAATTCTGTATTCTACTGGTCAATTTTTGGGAAAGAGGCCCATTATAGAGAAAGAGAGACCCGTGTACCGTTATACGGACACGAGGATTTAGGCACTATGCTGCCAGAGTTGAATTAATAACCCACTATGATGCTAGCATTCATACATTTATATTATATTGTTGATAACGTATTGTAGCCGTGATCGGGCGAAGTGCGATATCATTGGAGGACGGTATTCCCGGTCGGATAGTTGATCGCCCCACCGAGATACCGATAGGTGGAAGACCAGTTTATTCTTAAATCATGAGTCATCAGAGTTATACCAATTGAGTCTTTCGAGTATTCTGATTTTGAGATGAGTATTGAGTTAGAGTCAGATTGTGATATCCGATTTATTTTAAACTTCGAGTATTTCTTTCGGTCAATCTTATTATATTTATACGCCGAGCAAGAAGAGAACTTGCTGAGCACTATAGTTGCTCATTCTTGCTTTACAACATTTTATTCAGCTGTCAAGATGGAAAGATGCGAGACGTTCAACCAGGCATCCAGAGGGAAGGGAAAAGCTCCAGGCTATGCTGACAAGAACTAGAATATCAAGTTGGAACCTTTATCTTTCTACTTTTGTGAACTTATGTAAAATATTATCCGGTGATGTAATATGACGTATTCTAATATTGTGTGAGACTGATCTTGGATCTGTGGAATGGGACACTTATGCTCCGTTGTAATGAATATTTCGTTTTATTATTGCGTTATCGTGTGCTACAGGATATTGAGACAATGTGACGACCCGGGTCCCCGGTCAGGGTGGATTTGGGGGCGTTACATTGTGTGTGGTGCAGTCATCGCTATCTGGCATCTTGTTGTTATTTACAAATCTTAAATTAATGATTGTTCTTAGTATTAAGTTATTCCAGTATTCGGATGTACTAGCTTCCTTTTTATTTAAAGTCGCTTGGAGTTTTATGTTCTTGAGAAAAAAAACTCTTACACCATACCCACTAGGACCTCTAGATCCTAGCTCAGGGATGGATAGTGACCCATCTGAGGAGTATATGATGATCGTCTGTGACTCGGAGGACTCTCTATTAGGATTATTACACCTTCTCCTCCACACGTGATAGACTTGGTAGATTCCCCTGACCAGGTCATTGAGGTAGCTGATTCTCCTATGCCTGCGATCGACCTAGAGGCTCCTACTCCTGAGACTACACTTATTTACACTCCTAAGATGTTCAGAGTTGAGACCCCAGTGCCCGATATTACTGATCCAGTTGACGAGAGCCAGCTTTTACCCGTCCACACTGAGGTGGTGCCTAGCTCAGCTGTTCCAGTTTCCAGAGTTGCTACATCTACTAGGGCTACAGCTTTCTCAGATTTTGTTACTGCTCCTATCCCGATTTTTACTTCGGCTCCGACAGTCCCTACTATACCAGATTACATGTTCCCACGTATCGGCGACACTCCTGTTTGTGATACTGCTCCATCTGCACCCACTATACCTCTTCCTGCTCCGACTCAGCCCACTGTGGCTACTGTTGCTACTGCTGCTGTGCCACCTGTTCCCCCTGAGTATGCTGGGGTGGCGGGAGAGATGGTCCTTTGGTACATTCACCATACCCTGTTCCAGCATTACCGATGGTTATGGTCTCGCTATGAGGAGATCTTTGCTACTATGGATGGTATCCTTAGACTGTTGGCTGTTCCAAATCCTTTTGTTGTGCATTATGGAGGGAGTCTACTAGTTAGAGACGTCCCGATGGAGATCATGCATCAAATTGCTCTCACTGTTTTGACTGGACTACAGACTGACTTTGCTGCCTTGCCATCATCCAGTACCGGGCAGATTGATCGGGCCAGAGTTGCCACTATGATTTCAGATATCGTCACAGAGTTCCATAGGAGGGTCGGTGAGATGTTCCCCCGTTGATGACATATATGCATGCTTGAGCATCCCAATCGTTTGGCTTGTATAGCTAGTGGTGACCCACTTTCTGGATTGCATCACGTTAGATTTTCTGTATCAGGGTGCACATATTCTCATGATCTATGTACTTGATGTAGTTGATTTTATGATTAGCATGTAGGGTAGTAATCCTTATTATCCCCACGATGTACTATATTCAGATTATCGATTTGTATTATTATGAACGTATTCAGTATTATGACCTGTACTGTACCAGTGTGGTACCTCTTTATTATTACATGTTCTGATCTGTTAGTAGAACTGCTGTCTTACTTTATCTATTAGAAAATTTTGTACTGTAGAGTATCATATGATATTGTTTCCCCATGTTACCCCGATATAGATAACAACTTATTTTCAGAAGTTACGACTTAAAATGAGTTTAACCAAAATTCGAGAACCAAAGATTAATAACTATTGAATTTTAGAACTTATAAAGTTTTCCCGAGAACCGCCATTTAAACTGAGATAGATCTTTACAGGTATCTGAAACCTTTTCATAACTAGGAATAAGAGTAATCGTTTATAAAGCGACCAGAGAAAATCACGATTTTGAGTATGATTTATTTTGAGAAACCAGGAATTTGACCGAGTAATTATTTATGAATGCCTATCATAACTGTGCCAGCAATGGTGTCGTATAACTGCATACCTGAGACATAACATACCCTATTATTTTCGCTCTATATAGAAAAAGATGCCACCTAGGAGAGGAAGACCCCCAAAGAATCTTCGTCCTCAACCTGAAGCGAATCAAGATTATGAGGTTCCACCTCGGAACCCAGTCCAGAATCCAAACCCAGAACTAGAGCCTGCTCAGAATCCCAACCCGATGAACCTACTTATGAACTTTCTTCTTCAATATGCTCAGAACCCTCAGCCTCAACAGAACCAACATCCAGTAGGAGGAAATCCACCTCCAGCTCAACTGACTCAAGCTACAGTGAGTTTCAAATCATTCAAATCTTTGAATCCACCTGAGTTTAAAGGTACCACTAACCCAGTAGAGGCTAGAATCTGGCTACGAGAGATAGAAAAGACTTTTGAGAATTGTGGGAGTGGAAGAAGACAAGAAGACAGTGTTTGCAGCGTATATGTTAAAAGGTGAGGCTAACTACTGGTGGGAAGCGAAGAGAGCTATGGAAAGTAATGCGGTTATACCGTGGGCCAGATTTACAAAATTGTTCCTAGAAAGATATTTCCCCAAGTATCTGGAGAACCAGTTGGAGATTAAGTTTTTAGAACTCAAGCAAGGGATGATGACTGTTGCAGACTACGAGGCTAAGTTTACAGAACTTTCAAGGTTTGTACCCTATCATGTAGACACTGAGGAGAAGAGAGCAAAGCGTTTCCAACAAGGATTGAAGCCTTGGATACAGAATCGAGTTGCAGTGTTTGAGATCACCAATTATGCAACCTTAGTTCAGAAAGCGGCTATAGTGGAAAGTGGAAGTGAACTGTACCCGAAGGATGGATAGAAGAGGAAGTTTCAGAGCAGGTGAAGTAACTTTGTGAGAAGGATTGATAATCGGAGCGACAAGAAACCATTTGTGAAGAGGGAGAATAGAAGCACTGATACAAGAAGGTTTGGGAATCATGACACCAGAGGAAGCAACCAGAGGTTCCAACAGCCACAGACAGTTAGTGTGATGCAAGGAAGACCACCATTACCAGAATGTAAGACATGTGGGAAGAAACACCCTGGACCCTGTCATCAAGCGAGCGTGAATTGCTATAACTATGGACAAAAGGGTCATTATGCTTCTAGTTGCAAGGATAAATCTGTCACCTGTTTCAACTGTGGAAGAAAAGGTCACGTGTCTCGAGACTGTCGACAACCTGCGAAGGAAAATCCAGTGCCTCGACTCACAGCACCTCCCAACAACAAGTCGACAGCAAGAACCTTCAACATGACTGTACGAGATGCCATCGATGTAATAGCAGGTACGCTTCGAGTAAACTCTGTGGATGCATGTGTTCTAGTTGATTCTGGAGCTACCAAATCTTTTATTTCTGAAAACTTCATGAATAAGTTGAATCTTGAGTCTGTGCCCTTAGAGGGAATTCTGAACATAGAAGTAGCTAATCAAGAAGTCATACCAGTAAACCGATTGTGTCCGAATTGTTCTATAGAGATACATGGGCAACATTTTGATGCAGACCTCATTCCTTTTAAGTTAGGGGAATTTGACGTAATCCTAGGGATGGATTGGTTATCACGTTATGATGCTCAAATAAATTGTCATCGTAAGAGGGTCAGCTTAGGTGGACCTAATGGTATAAGAATTCCGTTTCGCGGACGGAAACCGAATAAGGATTTCCTATCAATAATTCAAGCTAAAAGATTACTTCGGCAAGGATGTCAAGCCTATCTGGCTCATGTGATAGATACCGAAAAACAGACCCCTACGATCGAACGGATCCCCGTAGTTAATCAAATTAAAGATTTTTTTCCTGACGAGTTGCCTGGAATGCCACCGGATCGAGAGATAGAATTCACAATCGACCTAGCACCAGGAACCGCACCAATTTCAAAGGCGCCGTACAGAATGGCACCAGTGGAAATGAAGGAGTTGGCAACACAATTGCAAGATTTACTAGAAAAAGGCATAATTAGACCAAGTGTATCCCCGTGGGGAGCTCCAGTATTGTTCATAAAGAAGAAAGACGGATCCATGCGACTATGTATTGATTACCGTGAACTGAACAAGATGACTATCAAGAACATATATCCTCTTCCCAGGATCGAAGATCTGTTTGACCAATTAAAGGGAGCTACGTATTTTTCAAAGATCGACTTAAGGTCCGGATATCATCAACTGAAGATCAAGCCTGAGGATATTCCTAAGACTACCTTTAGGACTCGGTATGGCCATTATGAGCTCCTAGTCATGTCTTTTGGATTGACGAATGCGCCAGCTGCCTTATGGATTTGATGAATCATGTGTTCAAGAGGTACTTGGACAAGTTCGTGATTGTATTTATTGATGACATCTTGATATACTCGAAGTCTTCTGAGGAACATGCTGAACACCTCCGATTGGTTCTGGAAACGCTGAGAAAGGAAAAGTGATAAGTGGATTTTATATCCACTTAAAGCGTTCCATATCGGCTTAAATTGATTACTTGGCCTCAAGTATGTGGTGTGTTTAATGTGTTTTCATTGAGTTTTGCAAAGCTAAGAGAGTTGGAGGTTAATTTGATTAAAATTCGGATTTTCCGGGTCGGCTGCGCCGTCTACACTGTTTTGGCCATATCTGGAGTTCTACAAGTCCGATTCTAACGATCTTATAGCTCACGTGAAGAGGAGAAGATTTTCTGCAAAATTGAACAGTGACCAGTGTGCGCTGCGGCCTGGAGAGTGCACTGCGGCGCGGTGTCTTTGCTGGTAATTCCGAATTTTTATCCTGAAAATTGTGATTCACTGTTTGGGCCATATCTTGAGTTCTATAAGTCCGTTTTGGACGATCTTATAGTCCACGCGAAGATAACGGAATTCTCTTTCATTCTAAAGTGGTTCAGATGTCCAAATACAACTAGAACGGCCCAGAAATACTGAATAAAAGTTAGTTACGAATTTTCCTTCAAAACCGAATCAGTTTAGGAAATGTATTATGTGCCGAACTGCAGAAATTCAACTTTGACAAGGAAATTTCTATAATTCCTACTTCTAATAAGTATGGTAATTGCTCTGGGTGGCTAGAACATTCCAGAATCAGATCTACACATGGAATTTGCAATTCTATTCTCATTCAAGAACGGAAATTGCCATACTCCTATTCCGACTCTAAAACGGCAATTGCTTGATGGAGAGGCAAATTGGTGCTATAAATACACATCTTGGGGGACAGAAAAAAACACATCATTACATATCAATTACTTAGGTTTATTTGTATATTTTCATACTTTGTTTTTATCATGGTTTCATCAGATCCCATGATGACGAGAGGTTCGATTACGAACTAATCGTGTCATGAGATTCTAACGGATTTATTTATGGAGCTTTAGTATTTTGATGCTTTAAAGATCTGTGTGTGATGTATATTTGATATCCTTGTATGGTTATTCTTAATGCTTTTAGATGCGTAGCTAACATCTAAATTGAATTGTTAATCGCTTGCGAAACGAGAGTGGGTCTTGAGATTTAGAACTTGCCATGCTAGCATATGATAGGTTGATGTTTTAACATCATGATTTGTAGCGTAAATAGAGATATTATGTTGCCCTATGTGATCAATATGGAAAACTTGTGCTTAAACCGTTATGTTTTCAAATCTTATAGAGATATAGGGTCTAAACATAATTGGTGTCTATTCATCTTCTATCTCTTTTGTGGATGTATGAGTAGTTTGGTGTTAGTATACCGAGAGGTAACTTATACTTGTTTCGTGTTGTCCGATCAGATATCATAACCATTGCATATAGTGATTAAAGGCGTCAGATCTAAGCAAAGTATTTAATGAAGTTAGGATCCCATGTTTTCTCTTGCATAAGTAATTCGATTCCAATTCTCGTTAGTTAGTTAATTCTTAGTTTTGTTAATTTTTTTCTTAGTTAATTATAGTTAATCTAAACCCAATATTGTTAATTGTCTTAGCAGTGAATAAAAACCATACATTGTTGCATAGGTGCATGAACTGAATTGAAACCCAACCAGATCTCTGGGGGAACGAACTTGACTTATTCATATATTACTTGTGACCACGTACGCTTGCGTGATTTAGTGCAAACAAAAAGTTATATGCAAAATTTTTGAAGTGTGAATTCTGGCTGAAAGAAGTTCAATTTTTAGGAAACATTGTGAGCGGCGAAGGGATTTCTGTAGACCCCGCAAAGTTAGAAGCCGTAGCAGATTGGGAGGGACCCAAGACTCCAACAGAGGTTAGAAGTTTCCTTGGATTGGCCGGATACTATCGTAGATTCATGAAGGATTTCTCAAAGATAGTTACGCCACTGACTCGACTTACCAGAAAGTGTGAAAAATTCGAGTGGACCCCCAAATGTGAAGACAGCTTTCAAAAATTGAAGAAGAGATTGACTACTGCCCCAGTGTTGACCTTACCTGATGAAAAAGGCGATTTCGTGATTTTCAGCGATGCTTCTCACAAGGGTTTAGGATGTGTTCTGATGCAACACGGGAAAGTAATAGCTTACGCCTCTCGACAACTGAAGGAATACGAGTCCTGTTACCCTACTCACGATTTAGAACTTGCTGCTATTGTTTTTGCCCTCAAGATTTGGAGACATTACCTTTATGGAGAGAAATGCGAGATTTACACGGATCACAAGAGCTTAAAGTATATTCACGTAGAAGGAATTAAACATGAGACAAAGAAGATGGTTGGAATTGATCAAAGACTATGATTGCTCGATAAACTACCTTCCAGGGAAGGCTAATGTTGTAGCTGATGCTTTAAGTAGAAAGGAAAGACTCAACCTGTTGACAACCTCAGAAGAATTGGTCAGAGAATTTGAGAAAATGGAATTAGAGATTAGGGTCCCACTCCAAAACAATGAAAGAGTTTACAGCATTCAGTTTCAACCAGAGTTACTCGAGAAGATTCGCCGTTGTCAGGAGCAAGTAATGGAAGAGAGAGGATCAGAGTTGACCGGAGAAGAATTTCTGAGTTCAAAGGATGATAAGGGAATTAAGCGATTTGCATCGAGAATATGGATTCCTAATGTTACAGAGTTGAAGGATGAAATTACGAGCGAAACGCATAACTCGAGATATTCCATTCACCCAGGGAGCACAAAAATGTATCAGGATATCAAACAAAGCTATTGGTGGCCTAACATGAAGAGAGAGATTGTAGAATGGGTAAGCAAGTGTTTGACCTGTCAGAAAGTGAAAGCCGAACATCAACGACCAAGTGGACTTTTACAAGCCTTAGAGATGCCCGAGTGGAAATGGGAGCATATTTCCATGGATTTTGTCGTAGGATTGCCCCGAACTAGAGCCAGCCATGACGCAATTTGGGTTATCGTCGACCGACTCACTAAGTCTACGCATTTCTACCGATTAGTGATAAGTACTCCGTTGAACGATTGGTGAACATATACCTAAAGGAAATTGTGGTTCGGTATGGAGTGCCCGTTTTAATTGTATCTGATAGAGATGCCCGTTTTACTTCTCGATTTTGGAAAAGTTTTCAGGAATGTCTTGGCACGAAGTTAAATCTGAGCACTGCATATCATCCACAGACCGACGGACAAAGTGAAAGGACAATTCAAACAGTTGAGGATATGTTAAGAGCCTGTGCACTTGATTTCAAAGGAAGTTGGGATGAGCATTTGCCCTTAGTTGAGTTTGCTTACAACAATAGTTACCACTCCAGCATAGGTATGGCACCATATGAAGCATTATACGGAAGGAAGTGTAGATCACCTCTATACTGGGATGAGGTAAGAGAAAGGAAAATACTAGGACCAGAACTACTACAACAAACTAAGCAAGCGACCGAAGTTATTCAAAAAAGGTTAGTTGCAGCTCAGGATCGACAGAGAAAGTATGCAAATCAAAAGAGAAAAGACAAAGCATTTGAAGTGGGAGATAAAGTTATGCTAAAAGTTTCACCTTGGAAAGGAGTAATGAGATTCGGGAAGAAAGGCAAGTTGAGCCCCAGATATATAGGACCTTTTGAGATCCTCAAGAAGATAGGACCGCTAGCTTATCAGTTGGCCCTACCTCCAGACCTTCAGCATATCCTTGATGTGTTTCATGTTTCTACGCTAAGAGAATACCATTCTGATTTCAGACATGTTATAACCTACGAACGAGTGGAAATACGTCCTGATTTGACATACGAAGAAAAGCCAGTACAGATCCTAGATCACAAAGTGCAAGAGTTAAGAACTAAGAAAGTAAATTTAGTGAAAGTACTTTGGAGAAACCACCAAGTTGAGGAAGCCACGTGGGAATTAGAAAGCGAAATGCGAACTAAATATCCTGAATTGTTTAGTGTGTAATTTTGATTCCGAGGACGGAATCCTATAAGGGGGGAAGACTGTAATAACCGCGAATTTTCGAATAAATTTTTCTACTCGATATTTAATTTTATTTAAGAGCGATGCACTAGTATATTTTAATTAGCACGTTTTTGTAAAATTTTGAAATTTTATATATTCATATGTAAGTAAATATTATATTATATCTATTTAATTATATTTATTTGGTATTTATTAAAATTAGGAAATTTAGGAAAATAAGATTTTAGTTTTGGGTCGAATTTATTTTATGAAACGAAATTAGAGTCTCGTTTTAATTAGTCAACATGGGGGAAACCAGCTCTTTTCACCAAACATTGCACTAAGCATCATCATTATTTCCCAGCACTTATTTTTTTTGTCTCCCGCAATTTATTCCTTTTAAATTTAATAATGTAAGGCACTAATTAGCCTCATCTTTATTAGATGGAGGGGTACAACACATCATTTGTCACAAATCAAAAACACCCTATTTTTTTTCTTCCTGCAAAAGACAGTAACTACTATCTCTCAATTAAACCAAAATTTGGACCATATACATATACATACAAATAGAGCAAAACGCAGGTAGATTGTTCACTTTTCTGTTAAAATCTTCTTCTTGTTCTTTTCCCTTTCGATTTTGAGGATGAGCCGTGTGTATCCCTCAAAATCACTCTTTATTTCATTTTTTCCCCAACTGTTGTATATGTATGGCGTGCGGTAATGTCCGTATGTATATGTGTCTACGCGTGTGTGTCCGTGTGTGTCTAATTTAAGGGTCGAAAGATTGGGGGTGGTTGCGCGTGCGAACGAGAGGGGAGGGGAGAGGAAGTATTGTTGGTGGGGGCGTATTGTTGTTGTGGTTATCGGAGTAATAAGGAGACGATCACCACCGTTGCGGTGGTGATGTTGGTTCGTGGTAGTTGATGGAGAGGAGTGAAGTCGGAAAGATTTTTGAGGGAGATTGTGGGTTGAGTTCGAGAGGGGCGGTGGTGTCGATTGGTGGTGATTAGAGAAGAACCGGAGGGAGACGGGGAGATTAGGGAGAGATGCAGGGGATGGAAGAGACGAGAGAGTAGAGGAGGGAGAGATAGAGAGAGTCGAGAGAGGCAGAGAGATTAAGAGGGAGAGAGATGGAGGTGGAGAGAAGAGAAGAGAGAGTGGAGAGATGGAGTAGCGAGAGAGAGATGAGAGGCGGAGAGAGGGATGAGAGATTGACAGAGGAGAGATTGAGGCGAGAGAGGTTGAATTCGAGAGATAGAGAGAAAGAGATTGAGAGAGAACGAGAGAGAGAGAGAGAGAGAGAGAGAGAGAGAGAGAGAGAGAGAGAGAGAGAGAGAGAAAGAGAGAGAGACTGGCGCAGGGGAGAGAGACGCCAGGGAGGGGGTGGGGCCCACAGTGGTGGTGCAGGTGGGGCCCAAGCCTTTGTGGCCCGGTTGTGAATAAAATAATATTATAAAACGATACAGTTTTAAATTAATGGTCGTGTGTTTTAATCGGAACTTATATAAATATTTGTATAAATAATAAAAGGGGTATATTGGTTTTAAAATTTGATTATTATTTAAGTTGTGAGAATTAATTAATTAAATAAAATGGTAATTGATTTAGTAATTAAATAGAAATATTTTGTGACGTAATTTAGGGATTTAATGTTTCATTAATAAAAGGGGAATATTTATGAATAAATAGAGTTAAATATGATTTTAATTTTAGAAAGCTGATAATTAATATTTTCGGATAATTTTAATTAACCGGATCGGATCAGATTATTGTAGAGGCTAAAATCAGAATATTATTAAATTATTTACCGGATTAAAATGAATTCTGGGATTATTTTATTTCTAGAATAAAATAGAGATTTATATCCTTGTTCCAATAAAAATGGATTCTTTGCTTTTGAGAATAAATAGAGATTTATAATATTATTATTGCCCTAAAATAGTAAAATGGATTTAATTAAAATAGAGCTTTTATGTGATTTTTAGAGTCTTGTATGAGTCAATTAATTTAGAGGTACGATTTAGGTAATTAATTGTTAGTGAATAAGTAGAAATAAATTAGAGATTTTTTTTTAGAGAATTCCCTTACGAGTAATTAGAGCAGAGTTTACGGATATTAAAAATGATATATATTTTCTAGTTTTGGTTCCTGAGTTCGAAGAGAGATTTATTTACCCGGGAATTATTTATCCGTTATTTATTATAGAGATTTTCAAGAGAAATTATATTATCGGTTTAGAAATATTTTATTTTGATGAATCGCTCACGTATTTCTGGTTGCTATTTTTAGAGAATAATTCTCGAGCCGTAGATCGAAGTCAAATTCACGGGTAGAGTATAAATTTTATCTGCATTCATTTGCACTACGAGATCGAGGCAAGTTCCTTCCTACCCTAACTCTTAGAGACTTGTATTTCTGTTTGTATTATTTCATTCCTTATTTATTTTCGAGCTGTCAATTATGAGATTTATTTGTTGCTCCATATGATGCAATAATTCTTTTGAGCATTATTTTCTCGTTGCGATATTTTATTACTATTAAAATTAGTTTACTTACGAATTATATCCCTTATGAGCGTGGAATCAATTTCATTGCTATCGGGTCGATCTCATTAATTCGAGATGACTATTATTGTGATTCAGTGAAACTAATCTCATTTGTTCGAGATAGTTAAATTTATTCTTTTTAGTCGAATTTATTGTACAAATTCGACAATAATTATTGATTATCTTTTATTTGGTTCATCTCTCGAATCAACAAATAAGAGTTATAAAATTAGAATCGTTAGAGTTGTCACTCGATGATCAAGTGAAAAATATTCTATTTAACGTTCATCAATTATGAGTATTGTAAATATTCGAGTAGTACTATTTGTTCGGTACAACTCAAAACATTCCATTTTAAGACTATTCTCATTGGTTCGAGATAGTTGCCGTTATTGTCAAGGTTTGGCATTTTGATCATGTCAACCAATAAAATATTAATATTGAGAATTTACCTCAGCCATTGTTTCGGATTGGTGGAACAATTGAGTCAGACTGGCAGTCCGCCAGATTTGTAAATATTTTCCTGGAAGAATTATCTCAAGTTACCTGTTCATCAAATATTCGGTAATTCTGTATTCTACTGGTCAATTTTTGGGAAAGAGGCCCATTATAGAGAAAGAGAGACCCGTGTACTGTTATACGGACACGAGGATTTAGGCACTATGCTGCCAGGGTTGAATTAATAACCCACTATGATGCTAGCATTCATACATTTATATTATATTGTTGATAACGTATTGTAGCCGTGATCGGGCGAAGTGCGATATCATTGGAGGACGGTATTCCCGGTCGGATAGTTGATCGCCCCACCGAGATACCGATAGGTGGACGACCAGTTTATTTTTAAATCATGAGTCTTCAGAGTTATACCAATTGAGTCTTTCGAGTATTCTGATTTTGAGATGAGTATTGAGTTAGAGTCAGATTGTGATATCCGATTTATTTTAAACTTCGAGTATTTCTTTCGGTCAATCTTATTATATTTATACGCCGAGCAAGAAGAGAACTTGCTGAGCACTATAGTTGCTCATTCTTGCTTTGCAACATTTTATTCAGCTGTCAAGATGGAAAGATGCGAGTAGGGATGGCAACGGGTTGGATCGGGTTGGATACCCGTGATATCCAAATCCAAACCCGAATCTGAAATCCAAATCCAAACCCGATCCAAATCCAATCGGATCTGGAAATTCAAAATCCAAACCCGATCCATCGGGTTTGGATCGGGTTCGGGTTTATCCAAACCCGAATTACATAAAAATTTCATAAAAAATAAAATTACAATTACAAATAAATATTCAGATTCCAAAAACATAAAAATAAATATGTCCAAGTTACACCACTCTAAATATCACTATCCAGGGACATATTACTTAGTGTAACTAAGTAATATGTATTTTTTTAAGATTATATATGTATATATAAATATATATATATATATATATATTATATATATATATATATATTGTATATATATATATATCGGATTTTTTTCGGGTTTCGGGTTTGGATCGGGTTTTCGGGTTTCGGGTTTGGATCGGGTTGGATATAGTTAATATCTAAATCCAAATCCAAACTCTTTCGGGTTTAAAAATCAAATCCAAATCCAAATCCAAAAAATCGGGTTCGGTAAGATCCAATCGGGTCGAATTGGATCGGGTATCCATCGGATCGGTTTTTTTTGCCATCCCTAGATGCGAGACGTCCATCCAGGCATCCAGAGGGAAGGGAAAAGCTCCAGGCTATGCTGACAAGAACTAGAATATCAAGTTGGAACCTTTATCTTTCTACTTTTGTGAACTTATGTAAAATATTATCCGGTGATGTAATATGTCGTATTGTAATATTGTGTGAGACTGATCTTGGATCTGTGGAATGGGACACTTATGCTCCGTTGTAATGAATATTTTGTTTTATTATTGCGTTATCGTGTGCTACAGGATATTGAGACAATGTGACGACCCGGGTCCCCGGCCAGGGTGGATTTGGGGGCGTTACATCGTGTGTGGTGCAGTCATCGCTATCTGGCATCATGTTGTTATTTACAAATCTTAAATTAATGATTGTTCTTAGTATCAAGTTATTCCAGGATTTAGATGTACTAGCTTCCTTTTTATTTAAAGCCGCTTGGAGTTTTATGTTCTTGAGAAAAAAAACTCTTTTTTTTTAACAATAAAAAAACTCTTTTATAATTTTAGTTGATAAGAGCATAAAAATTGACAGTCAAATGCAATATTATTAATTTAAAATATATTATTTATTTATGTTGGATCCATTTTTGTATTTCAGAAAAGGAGTATACAAATTTTTTAATGATATTAAGTTTTTCAAAACACAAATAGAACCCAAGTTGCAATTTTTTTTTCAAAAATACCTTTGAAACATTTGCAACCTCATTTGCAACCGATTCTCACCTGCGGTGCCAGCGTTGCAACCTCATTTGCAACTTCAGGGAGTATTTTTGAAAATATTTTCAAAAAGTTAAGTATTTTTGTAAATATCCCAACATTATTTTATTAAACTATTTGTATCAACTTTAATGTGCAAACACCCACTTTCGTATTATAACTCAGGGATCGATAATACACTTATAATTCCTCTTCAAATATATTAATTCAAATAAATTTATGAATAAAGGTTTTCATTTTCAATATGTGAAAAAAAATGGAATAATTTGATTTATTTATATTAAAATAAATTAAGAATCAATTGGCGTACAAAAAGGATTATCATCACATTGAATATAATATAGAAACACATACAAATAGTAAGTAGAAGATAGGGAACATATTAGAACATTGGGTCACTTTGAAGTCAGATAGTGTTATCTATGTCCCATATTTCAAATTCAAACATAATATTTCTTTGGAATTAGGTAGTATTAATTTTGTCACCGGTCCACAAACTTAAATCTAATCTTCAAATTTATCCTAATTCTCGAATGGGGATTAATTTTTTCCACGATCTCTATCTCGAATGGGAAACGGGAATCTCGGGTGGAAATTTGTAATTTTATTCCATAATAAAAATTCATATGCTTTATAATAAATTTTGAGAAATTGCCCAAACTACACAACATTTCTGTGGAAGCTGCCTGAAATACCCATTTCCGGAAGAAGCCGCCCAAAATACCCACGGAGTACGCATGTTGCTCATGCGTCGCTTGGAATACGCATTTCCAGAATGCGTTTCTCGAGTCACGCATTACCAACATGCGTATTGACGTCAGATGACGTCATTTCTTCAAAAACGTGAACGGAGCTCAGACGGACGAAAAATCGCCTGAAAATCGCCTCTTCTTGTTCAGCAAATTCCGATCACCTCTACAACAACTGAGCACATCAAAATGATGCCCAGGCCTTCCTCTACATCTTGCCATATTCATTTGTTGAGTTTTGGCCCCGCAGGGGCGTGTACAATACGATCGGAAATTCAAATCGGAAAAAATCTCCGTTTTGTGCCTTTTTAATTCGGCTAAAGAAACTGAAATTGAGAATTATATGGTTGTAGAGGATGCAAATACGAGTCGTTTGGTGTGTAGTATACGATTGTTCGATGCATGTAGACAGCACACGAAGTGGTTGAAATAATCGAGCAAAAGACGTCCGGCGACGGGGAAGAGGACGATGAACAGTAACTTTGAACACGCATTCTGAAGATGCGTATCACAACCCACGCATCTGCAGATTGCGTATTCAAAGTAACTGTTCACGTTCTGTGATTTGAATTTAACAAAAGGCACGCATTGTGCTCTTGCGTAGTCTGTTGCCACGCATTCCAGAAATGCGTATACCCCTTTACGCATGAAGGAAATGCGTGGCCCGTGGGTAAAAAGGGCGGACGGAAATGGAAACATGTATTTTGGGCAAATGGAATGGAAATGTGGGTACTTTGGTTTTTCACCCATAAATTTTTGGTTAAACTAATTTGATAAATCATAGTATATAATATATGTTTTAAATTAATTTTTTTTAAAACAATTCGAAAAAACATCTACTTATAATACAAAATAAATTAAAATTAAAATTATTGTTATTATATCATATTTTACTTATGAAAATTTTGAATTAGTTAAATAAAAAACATTGTAAACTATAATAATACACATATATTGTATTTTTATTCATAATAATTTAGTTAATATATATATATATATATATATATATATATATATATATATATATATATATATATATATATATATATATATATATAAAGACTTATTGTTTCTATTTGAATAGGGAACGGTGATTGGGATATCCTAATTACTGATTTCATCCGAATCCCCAATTATTTTTATACTATTCTTCGACTACCGCATCGAACCCGGTTCGTTCGGGTCAGGGACCGAATCCTGATGGACCAGATAAGGTGAAATGTTAATGTCACATCTAATATTATTATATACTGATATAAATATCAAAATGAGTTTTTTAACATAAAAAAATGGTACAATAAAGAAAAAAAATACGTCTCTTTTTGTTTTTAGCAAATATCATGTGTATATGTCAATATTTTATCTTTCACATATTATAAATATATAAAATTTAGAAAAAAAATTATTTTATCTTTTGTACTTAATAATAATATCTTTCTTGAAATTATAAATACATCTTTTATATTTTAAAATCAATCTAAGAATTTGTCATACCTTTAATGTCATGTAATTTCGAGTTTTTTTTAAATAAAAAAGTTCAACTGCAAAAGTGACGATAAAATATAGTAAGTAGGCTTAATGACCTTTTGACCCTTCAAGTTTGTGCAGTTATACCCATAAAGCCCTGAGGTTGAAAGTCGTTCCTTTTTGCCCCTCCAACTTCAGAAATGTACCATTTAGCCACTTTACCGTGGTCTTTTTAACACAAAACCGTCGCCTTTTAAAGGCTAAAGACGACGGTTTGTGGCTAAAAGGTACATTTTTGAAGTTAGAGGGACAAAAATGAATGACTTTAAACCTTAGGGCTTTATGGGTATAACCGCACAAACTTGAAGGGCCAAAAGGTCATTAAGCCTATTAAGTACACATTCATCCCATATAATAATATGAAATGAAAAGTTGTGTTATATTTCTACAATCACCATGTTTATGGAAAATGTGAGAATAGATTATGAGGGAGACATGGATCGAAGTCACGTTCTCTCACAAAGTGAAGGTAAAAGCAATATGGCACCGTCTTTTAAGGAGGCCAATTCCCATGAAAATAGGAAAAATATTTTGGAGAGCCCGTGAGTTGCCACATAAACGTTCCGATCTCCCATTATTAGAATATACTAGCTTATAGTCCGTGCAAAAGCACGGGTTACTTTCGATTTTATATAATTTGAGTGTAATATAATATTATAAATATTAATTTTAATATGTTGTTGGGAGGATTCGAACCTTGTATCTTTGTATATATTAATTTTTATTTTTAAATATAAATTAAAATGTTGTTGGTGAGAGTCGAACCTTATACCTCTGTATATAATAACTTTTAGTATTGTTGTATCCAACGGTCATGATCTATTTGAGTTGAAGATCTATCGGTTGTGAATGAGGGAACCAAAACAAAAAATAAGGGGATAACCAAAATACAAATCATACCCCATTTCGCTTATTATAGTATATATATATATATATATATATATATATATATATATATGCCCTCTATAACTGTTGAAGATTATAACAACAATAGTCAACTATATTTTATATTATATTGCAAATTCAATAACACACAATTACGAAACCAAATAGAAAGCAGTCACGAAAACTATATAATACAATAATCAATAACGATAATATATAATTGTGATATGGGCTGAAAATAAGCCCTAAAGACACATTTAAAGTGGCATTAATTAGGCCAAGAATGGTCCAAACGTGGGGCCCACCAGCTGGGCCCAAAACCCCAATTATAATATTAATTTCGTAATTAATATTAAGGGTAATAAACAGCTCAGCAAATAAGAGTCAAACAAGGATATTACTCTTGCCTGACTTAGCCTCCAAGATACACAATTCAATATGGAAACTGATTCCTACAAGGAATAGATCTAGAACCTTCCTCAAAGACTTGCCCACCAAGTCTCCGAATCCTACCATAATTCTAAGGCTTCTAGCCTATATAAAGGGCCTGACCCCTCATTCTCAGAACTACGTTAGCTTGATTCTCAATACGAGATACGTAGGCACTCTGTGAGGACCGATTAAAGTCTCGAACACAGAAACAGCCATAAAAGCTCGAAGCTCAACCACCCTAGCATTAATTACAAATCGTAACCTAGTTTTTGATCCACAACATTTGGCGCCGTCTGTGGGAAGACAACATCAACCATGGTTCAAACACGAAGAACAACATCAACCGAGGCCGTGCCCCTTAACTCTGCTCCACCAGCCACTTCTGATCCGCTTATCGTCACTGAAGAAGGACAAATACTCCCATCAACAGGGGCGGTCAATCAACCTCTGCCCACTCAGCCCCCAGGGACGACTCCCCATGTAGAGGGGACCCACTCTGTGATTGTCCATCAAAGCCAAGAAACTAACCCTCTCCAGATGGTGGTTTCTCCTCTTGGTAATGTTGATCGCACGGGGGTACAGATCCATACTACGGATCTCCCTTTGAACACCAACCCTATGTATGGGCTGCCTAATTACCCCCCTCGACGAAGGGAACCTGGACCAAGCGGTCACGCCTTACAGATCCAAGATCGAGAATATGATGACTACTCAGGCCCCTATACTGATGATTCATCATCTGAGGATGATGATCGAGATGAAGCCCCGAGGAGGCGACGTGCCAGCAAAGAACCTCTAAGAAGGACACGAAGAATCCATGATGGACTCCCCTTGACAACTGCTGAGAAAATCAAGGCTTATGAGGCAGAGATCTTAAAATTGAAGGATGATATTGCAAGAGAACAAGATAGATTGAATCAAACTCAGCCTCCTCCAACTACAGAGAGGATTCCCATTATAAATTTGGAGAGGCCTCCAAGAAGGCAAAGAAGGGTCGAAGCCCCAACTGAAAAATCAACGAGGGTGGAGACCCCCAGAAGCAACCCTAAGGATCTGATGCCACTTGGGGATCCTGATGATCCCACACCCCCGTTTACCGAGGAGGTGATGAATGCTCGCATCTCAAAGAAGTTCAAGATGCCGACAATCAAGGCCTATGATGGAACGGGCCCGCAAACCATGTTAGGACGTTCTCGAATGCACTGTTGTTGCAGCCTGCGAGCGACGCCTTAAAGTGTAGGGCGTTCCCTCAAACCTTGTCTGGCATGGCTCAAAGGTGGTATAGCCGCTTACCTGCAAACTCAATTGGCTCATTTAAAGAACTGAGCGCCGCCTTTGTTAGCCAGTTCATTAGTGGGAGAGTTCATGAAAAAAGTTCTGCATCCCTTATGTATATGGTGCAGGGGAAGAATGAGAATCTGAGAGATTACCTCAAGCGGTTCACCAAAGAGACGCTGAATATCACTGATCTGGAAAATAAGGTGGCCATGGTAGCCCTGGAACATGGAACCACTAATCTCTTCTTTAAAAGGTCTTTGGCAAAACATCCTCCTGAAAATATGGCCGAGCTCCAACGAAGGGCCGACAAATATATCAAGGCTGAGGACAGCATGAAGAAGGAAACCACATGAGGCAATGGCAAGGGTTCTAATGATTCGAAGAAACGAAAGCAAGAGCAAGAGTACGATGCTAGGGAGAAGTATCCCCGGACTAGCAAGGATTCCGAGTCACCACCAAA
The DNA here is from genome assembly GCA_036435485.1 of Saposhnikovia divaricata. Taxonomy (NCBI): domain Eukaryota; kingdom Viridiplantae; phylum Streptophyta; class Magnoliopsida; order Apiales; family Apiaceae; genus Saposhnikovia; species Saposhnikovia divaricata. The sequence goes on from CM071599.1 coordinate 217,267,460, forward strand.
GAAGGGTTTGGGACCGAGGTTTTCTGATTATGCAAGGCTGAACGCTCCTAGGAGTCAGATCTTGCTAGATATTGAGAAGGATAAAGACTTCCGATGGCCGAAGCCACTTAGGGGTGATCCCATGAAAAGGAACAAGGATCAATACTGTAGGTACCACCGTGATGTGGGTCATGATACAGATGATTGTAGACAGTTGAAAGATGAGATTGAGTTCTTGATCCGGAAAGGAAAGCTAAGCAGGTTCACGTAGAATGATGATCGTGGAACCCAAAGAAGGGACTATGACAGGAGAGACAATGACAAAATAGACAGCAATCATGATCGTGATCGTAATCCACAGCCCCGAGGGCCAGTAATCAATATGATTTGGGGAGGACCAACAGCAGCTGGCACTACCCGAAACTCCCGAAAGGCCTATGCCAGAGAAGTGATGCACATCGTAGGAGAAGCCCCGAAGCGTGCTAAGACTGAGATAATGATTGGTTTTGACGATTCAGACCTTGAGGGGGTGAAATTCCCCCATGACGACCCGTTGGTCATAACTCCTGTAATTGGAAACTCGGAGGTGAAATGAGTCTTGATAGACAATGGAGCTTCTGTTGATATCTTGTTTCACGATGCGTTTGTGAAAATGGGGTACACCGATTCTCAGTTGACCCCCACCAACATGCCAATCTATGGATTTAATGGAGTTGAGTCCAAGGTCGAAGGTACTATTCAATTGCCCATGACCATTGGACAGGAACCTAAGGAAGCTACTCAGATGCTGAATTTCTGAAAGGCAGAGTGTGTAAACTTGTAACACTATAACTAATGTAACTCAAACTAAAGGAAAAGATACTTAACCAGAAGACAATCAAGAACAAGAAGTCACACGAAATCAACACTAAATGAAGACAAGGTAATTGATACAATTCAACATGTTAACTATGATCAAGCCAAGAAGAAATCATTGAGAGAAGTTCAAGTCAAAATTGTTCATGCCTCAGTGATTTGAAAAGCCTAGAATCAAGATCATAACTATCAGTATCAATAAGACCAATTGATTTCAAGTGAACAAGAAGGAAAGCAAATATTGGAAAGCCACATTACTAATTGGATATGATAACTTATTCAAGAAGCAAAAACCCTATCAAGACTAGTCACTTATGAACCAGACCGTTGCATCAAGTGTCAGGACATTGATAGCAAGTTTATGTCAGTAATAAAGATCCCATATTCAAGAGCTTAGTGAAGAACAAAGAAGACATGAAGATATCACAAGTTCAAGATGTGCTTTGAAGTTTCAAGTTGAAGACCAGAATATTTTCTAAGTACTAAATATTCTAGATGACCAAGTAGAAGTTTCTAAGTAGAAGTTCTACTTAGAAATTCGAGATGGCTAAGTAGAAATTCTCAATTAGAAGTTCTACTTAGAGTGCAGCTTCAACATGACACATGGCATCTTCTGATTGGCAGATTTCCAAGCTTTCAAGATAAGGCAAGATTTATGTGGACATCATTGGGCCACGTATATCTTAGTCTTTGAAGTCTACAGGACATAGATTACATGTAGTATAAATAGAAGTACTTGTGTAATGTTTTTATTGAGTGAGCAATTCTTGAGAAAAACACAAGAGAAAAAGAGAGAGTGCATTCACAGAGCTTAGTATCATTCACTTCTCTCTGAACTTCTGTTATACTTTGTAATGAATGTTGTAGCAACCATTTCAAGTTATATATAAGACATATATTCCTTGAATCTGTGTGTTCATTTATTGCATCGTATTTATTGCTTCTCATTTTCGAAAAGTTGTATTCACCCCCCCTCTACAACACATTTGGACCTAACAATTGGTATCAGAGCTATATGTTTAACATACAAAACATAGATCCTTGTGTTGAGTAGAAGAATCGTGAGTTTTCATTTTCTAGATCTACTTTTCATTTTCTTGAAAAGCGTGCTTTAAATCGTTTGTGGTGAAAAACTCATCTGAAAAATTATTTAAATACTCCAGGTGTGATTATTTAGCTTGGATGTATTTTAATTAATTTTTGTGAATTAATCTGGGTACTTTCATATTTGGTGTTCTTGAGTGTTCATCATCTGTTCTTATCAAAGAAGACAACCCAACAATTTTTTGATCTCCTTTTCAAACAGAAAAATAGTAAAAGAATAAAAAGGTGTTTTTGGACTTTGTGATTTGCATTATTCACGGCCGAAAGTGAAACAAGACATATTCATTACCTAGCACGTGGGTTAGGTGGGTTAGGTGAGTAAAGCATTCAAAGTCAAAAGGTGTTAAAGAGATAATATTGTTTATTCAATATTAAAGTAATCTGCAGAAAAATTATTCTAAGGACAAAAGTTCAACATAGAATTCCTACTTGAGAATTTCTACATAGAATTTCGACTTGGACAATTTCTACTTGGTGAATTTCGACTTGAGCAAAATTTCGACTTAGAGAAATTTCGACTTAGGCAAAAGTTCTACATATATATTCTACATAGCCTAGTCTTGGGTACTTAGAAACTTTTAGTGACCAGAATTGAAATGGCTCCTAAAAATGCATTCAAGATCCCAATGTTCAACCGAGATCACTATGAAGAATGGGTTTTCAGAATGAGACTATATCTAGAGACTGTTAACCCTGAATATCTGGAAGTCCTTGACAAGGGTAAATTTGTTCCAATGGTGGTTATTCCTGCACATACGGAAGGAGGGGTGGTTATAGCACCTCGGTCTGAGCCTAAAAAGGCCTCGGAGTTTTCAGATGCTGACAAGGAACAAATAGCTTATGATACTGCCATACGACAAACCTTGATGGAATCTCTTGATCATGAAATGTTCAACATAGTCAAAGGTCTGACTACAACAAAGAAGATTTGGGACAAGATAAAAGTTGTCATGGAAGGATCTGCAGAGGTTAGAAGCAACAAGACACTCATACTCAAGATGGAGTATGACACCTTTAGAATACGAAAAGGAGAAGGCATAACAGACGTCTATCTACGATTCAGTCAGTTGGTATTGGATTTGAATCTGAGAGGTGTAACTCTCCCCATGGTTGAGACTAATACGAGATATCTGAGGAACCAGCCAAAAAGCATTGAACATAGGGTCTACGCAATAAGAGAAACCAGAGATTTGCATACAACTTCTCTGGAAGAATATTATGGAATATTAAAGACCTATGAGCTGGAAACGCTTCAAGATCAAGCATGGGACAATGATTCAAAGGGAAAAGAAACTGCATCAGGATTAGTTGCTGATGAGGAAGAGTCTAAGAAGGCAATGGTTGCAGCAAAGCCTAAATCATCACTTGCACCACACCAAGTTGATAATGATGACGAGTGCGCATCTGACAGTGATGATGACTACTACACCCAAGAAGAGCTGGACAACATGGACGATAGTGTCGTGGCATACATGGCAAGGAAGTTCAGCAACATGAGGTTCAGAAAGAGCAACCGACCACAGAGAAATTCTTCATCTTATTATCGGGCTGCTAGGGGTGGTGGTAGTTCGTCAGGCTACAAAGGAAAGGGCAAGAATACCAGCTACAAATCTCCATTGGATTTCAAAATGAAGTTCAAATGCTATAATTGTGGTGAAGCTGGACATTTTGCCTCGGACTGCAAAAAGCCTAAACAGACTTATCCAAAAGAGACATATGAAGCCCTCAAAAGCAAGTATGAATCGCTGGTGAAGGAAAGACATGGAAAACGAGCTTTATTGGTGACAGAAGGAAGAGCTTGGGATGATTCAGATGAGGAAGATGTTACTCATGTAGCAAACTTTGCCCTCATGGCTGAGACATCAGAGGAACCAGAGGTACCAGTTCTAACCCTTAAAGTAGAAATGTCTATTGATGATTATAAGGAACAGAACGGGGCTCTTAGTGAAGAGATCTATATGTTGTGCAAAAGCCTAGACTCTTCTCAAAAGGAACAGAAAACACTTGTTGCCAAATGCAGAATGCTTGAGGCAAAAGTGGAAGAGCTAGAGGCTGCTTGCACTGTAGATACTTCCCTAAGAGACTTTATTAAATCTCTAGAACACAAGCTCGTCCTTAAGGAAGAAGTAGAAGCATGTCTTAGGAACAATCTAGCTGAGTTAGAAACTAAATGCGAAGCTTACAAACTAGCTGCTAGTAAAGTGTATGTAGATAATGACACATTTAAGAGGATAACTGGAGTAGGTGTAGGACTTGATTATTCTGACCTTCCTAAGAAAGAAGGAAAGAGACCTATTGACCCCAGTTCCAGTGACCTTAAAAAGGAAACACCTAGCATTCTTAAATCCACTGTCAAACCTATGTACAAACATCTTGTTCCTAGAATAGAAGAAGAAGAGACTGAATTGATAGCTAGATATGAGATTGAGATGGAAGATCGCCAGAAAGCACAACCTATAACTCCTATCAAACAAGTTAAAATCAATTTTCCTAGAGATGAATCTAGACTAGGATTAGGAGCTAAGGCTGTTAAACAACAAGGAAAGAAAGAAAAAGGCATAAAAGAGGTTAAGGCTGAACGAATAAAGAAAGCATGTTATCACTGTAAATCTACTGAACATCTTTCTTATGCATGTAAAGCTAACATAAATGTTCCTGCTGCACATGCCATGCCTACCACACATACAATGAATAATCTGCATCAGAATCATGCACAGTGTGGTCAACCTAATTGTATGCCATGCACTTTTAATATCATGCAAACTTTTGTGCATTTAATGAATGCATCTAGCCAGTCATGCTCAAATACTGTTGCTAGTTCAAACATCAAGAAAAAGTATGGGAGAGCCAAGACTATCAGTCCTCCTAGAGTTAGGAGTGACAAACCTTCTCCTAAGACTGACAAATCTGTCAAGTCTGAGAAAGGAAAAGAGATAGTCGAAAGCTCTAGTAATGTGAAGAAAAGTGCATCTCCTGTTGTTAAATCTGTTGATTCTTGATCTTATCGAAAATCCGGGCCCAATCAAAGTTGGGTTCCGAAGAATGTCTAACCAATCTGTCATTGCAGGGCGTTAAGCAGAATAGAAATAAAGTTATATGGGTGCTAGACAGTGGAGCATCTAGGCATATGACTGGAAACAAGTCCCTGCTTACAGAGTTGGTTATGAAGGCTGGCCCTTATGTTACCTTTGGAGATGACAGCATAGGTGTGACAAAGGGATATGGCAAACTGAAAACTGGCAATGTCATCATTGAAGATATTTCCTATGTTGAGGGACTGAAGCACAATCTGTTGAGTATCAGTCAATTCTGTGACAAAGGTTATGAAATTGTATTCAACAAGAAAGGTGTATCAATCACTCACATCAAGGAAGGCTCACTAGCTTTGAGAGGAGTTCGAAAGGCAGATCTTTTTGTTGCAGATATGGATTCAGCAAATCAGAATGAGGTCACCTGTTTCTACAGCAAAGCCTCGGATGATGAAAGCTGGTTATGGCACAAAAAGCTATCTCACCTAAACTTCAAAACGATGAATGCTCTCGCGAGGCGAGAATTGGTGAGAGATTTACCTCAAATGGAGTTCGCTCCGAAAGGACTTTGTGAAGCTTGTGAAATGGGAAAGTCGAAGCGAGCATCGCATAAAAGCAAAGAAATTTCTAGTATTACTGAGCCTCTAAAACTTCTTCATATGGATTTGTTTGGCCCAGTGAATGTCCTATCTTTGTCTAGGAAAAGATATGCATTGGTAATCGTGGATGACTTCTCCAAGTATACATGGGTATTGTTCGCAATGACGAAAGACGAAGTACCTTTCTTAATCATTGATCATATCACTCAAATTGAGAATGTTTCAACACTTACTGTGAAGACGATTAGATCAGACAATGGCACTGAATTCAAAAACGCAGTGCTGAATGACTTCTGTGTATCTAAAGGAATACGTCGTCAGTATTCAGCCCCGAGAACTCCACAGCAAAATGGAGTAGTTGAAAGGAAAAATAGAACTTTGGTTGAAGCAGCAAGAACTTTGTTGTATGATTCAAAACTTCCTTTGTATTTCTGGGCCGAAGCAGTGAGTACCGCTTGTTACACTCAAAATAGAGTTCGAGATAGAGATGTTCGAGATAGAGATGTTCGAGATAGAGTTCGACTTAGGTGTTCCCTGTATGGACTTGGTAATTTCACTCTTTTTTTAACAGGGACATTTTTGTCATTTCACAATCATCTATATATACATCTCTAACTCGATGCCTAATTCACTTTACCTAATTTCTTTTTCACAGCAGCCGTTTCACAAAAGCAAGGCGATTTCACAAACTTCATACTTTTAATCCGTGTTTTGTGATTAAACTCATACTAATCACGAATTACTGCCAAACTTTTGACTGATATTCACTGTGTTATCATTAATCATTGTGATACTGTGTTTTGTAACCGCATATACACGCGCATATACATACACACAAACATCAATTTTTGTGTATCTGTTCAAAACACGATTTCATATTCTCCATATATACACATGATATCACTGATAAACACATGAATATTCATCCTCTTTGAATATTCAGATCTAGTAATTGGCAACTGTTCATATCCCGTAGTTTAAATTTTCAGATTGTCTTTTGATATTCTCGAAAAATTAAAAGGGATAAAACTGATTAATTCGTAAATTATTTGTTTTTCTCAATTAAAAAAAATTAAAAAAAATTCACATCTTTTAAAGAAAAACATTTAATTAAAATGGCTCACCAATTTTCACTTGCTAAAAATAATTTTTAAAATATTTCTACGGAAATTGGTGATCAACTCCCGCGGTTTAAGTTTTGGATACGATTTCTCAATTTGTACTCCAAAGCTAGCCATGCTTTTACTGCTAAACCTACACTAGTACATGATGCTTTACAGCAATTATGGACTAGTGCGGTTACTTTTGGGAGCAAATCAACCCCCTTCGGTTTTAGGTTTACCTTAGCGGGTCAGGAATATGAGGTGACCGAAGAAATTGTCAACAGGGTTCTGGGATTTCCAATCAAAGATGCTTATGATCCAGAACCTACAGCTACAGAACGCCTCAGATTCTTTGAAGAAATTGGATGTTATCCTCCGAAAGGCCCAATCACAGGAAATATCCAAAAACAATTCTTCCATGTGGAATGGAATTATTTTTTCGAGGCCATCACAAGATGTTTTCGGGCACGCGAAAAAGATTTTCATCAAATTCCAATTCCAATGCAAACCTTTGCAGTTGCCCTAGCAAGAGAACTGGATATAAATTATGGACGCATAGTTCTCTCTGAAATAGTGGCCTCAATGGGATCTCATGCAAGCAGAGACCTCACTACAGCGGATGTTGTCTGCTGGTTTCCTCGGTTCCTACAAATGCTCATTAATGACTTAATACCGAAGGATGCTCTTGCTGTTAGACAGAGATTTGCCGGAAGCCCAACATCTGCATCGCTAGGGATGGGCACTAAGTCACTTTCAACCATTGCTAATCAGGATAAACATCAAGGTAAACCGATGTCAATTCCTGAAAATATACAAATGTGGCTTAGATATGATGCAGGAGTTACCAATTTGGAGGCATCATCACAAGTTTCATCACATGCTCAAAATCCATCTGTTCATGCTGAGGCATTTGATGAGATTCCTGATGAGGAAAGCGATGATGCACAAGGTAATCAATCAGGTAATCTCTCCCTGCATACTATTCATTCCTCCTCCTATGTATCTGATTCCGCGACCCAAGAGACTGCTAACCCGCAGGATCTATCCCAGGGTGAGAGCTATATTTCTGAGCCCGATACACATTCATATTCTCTTTCACCCCTGTTAACAGAAGTCAGAAAACCAGCACGGGTATATGTAGAAGATGATGACGAGAGTGAACCCGAAGAGCAGCAACTTATTCGAAAGAAAGCCAAATTTTTTCATGCTGCTACTTCAAATATCCAGTCAAACCCTAGTGTGTCACACGCAACCACTCCACCTCACGAGAGTGGTTCTCCCTTTAAACAGTCTACACATAGGGATTTTGATGACAATTATGTACCTTTTGAAGATCCTGTTGCTTCAAAAGGACATGGAGTTTTAACAACTTCAGCCGTACCTTCACCGGTACGTACTGATGCTGCAAAGAGGATCGGTTCTAATGTCGTACAAGAACACTTTGCAGCCGCTCAGCCTGAGATTCCAACTCAGGACAGAATAGACATAGATCCCATAACTGCCAACTATTTTACTTATCAAATTTCTGCAGGTACTGCTTCATACTTTGGATCAATAATTGAAGACATACACGAGCGTGAGACAGGGAGTGTGTGTGAGAGGTTAGGGAGAGAGGGACCTTCATTTTCAAGGCCCGAAACCGAGCGCCAAATACCAACAGAACGAGTATTAGAGCGAGGTCACCTAAACCAAACACCGTCCCTTAACATTGAAAATCTTGATACGCGTATGACTTCTATGGAAAATCAGATGAGGCAGTTCGGACAGACGATGGGGCAGTTCGGGATGAACATTGGAAACAACCAAAGGGCTTTAGATGACTACACAGCAAGAATGGCAAGTCAAGCTACAGCTTTTGATGATTTGACAAATAAGGTCAATGACTTGGGCCATGCTGGTGGTGTCTTGGGAAGCACTCTCAATGAGAGGATAGGGGCATTGGAGTCTACAATGCATACAATGGCTGTGGAGATCAGTAGAATGATGTTCGCAGTCAGGAGTTTTGTGCCCCCGGAGTGCTTCGAGTCACAACAACCTCCCCCCGATGCTGGTGCAGGTGGTGCTAGTGGAGCGGGAGCCTCCGGTTCTGGTTTTGGAGGTTCTTATGCAGCTGGTGGATCTGAAGACCAAGGTGGAGCTCAGGATAACTCACCTAAGGGGGAGAGTGGAATGGAGACGAGACAGCAGGCAGTTCACATCGAAGAAATTGAAGAACCCGCTGATCTTGTCAAGGAACCAGAAGTTGAGCCGTCTGTTGATGAAGAGGCTCTGAGGATGAGAAAGGGTAAGGCAATAATGGTTGATGAACCATTCGTTGACCTAAGTCATCAGGAAACAGTACAAGAGGTACATGACTCAGATTCTGATATGGAAGACGTACCGTTGGCACATGCTATAAAAAGATCTTTGAAGGAACAAGGTGGAGGTGCTGGGATGTCTTCCGGAATGCCTGAAGAAATTCCTGTTGATGAGGAAACCCTTAAAGCTCAACAGTTAGCCTTGGAACAAGCTCAGTTCCATAAAATGAAGATGATGCAAGAACGTGCTGCCTTCCTAGAAAAGAAAGTGGAGCTCCAAGGGAAGCAGTACGATCATGAGCTTGCAAGGCTAGCTGATCCTCAAGTTGATCTGGACAAACGAAGGATAGGGCAGAAGTGGGATGAAGCAAGGAAGATATTGATGGGATCCTGTGCGAAAGGAGTTCATAACAAGAAGGCAAATGACCTGTTCTACAACCTGAATTTGCAGAATCCAATGACTGTGGACTATATAAATGCTTTGAAGAGATTAATTTCTAAAGTCAGGGTTGGATACAATGCAACACTTAAGGAGTGGCAGGTTATTTTGTCTTTGGTAGAAGGAGTCCCAACATCTTTCCTATATGTGGATGACCAATTCATAACGAGAAGATCTGCGTCAGAGTTGTTCTTGCTAGCGACAAAAATTCAATACTCTCAATCTGAGGAGCTAAGCATTCTGTATAGGGATCAGTTAATGCAGCTAGCAGAGGACAAGGGTCCAGAATTCTCAGCATATCCAAATTTTGTCCGGATGGTAGTTGACGGGAAGATGAAGAGGGTTAGCATGGAGGAAAATGACTTAACGGAGCTTTCAGTGAAATCTCTCAAAGCTGTCTGTAGACAAATGATGAGTAAGGGATTCGCTTCTGAGCTTAAAGAAATCCGTGAAGATCATTGAAAGAGTCATATTCAAGAAGAGCAATGAGGTATGGAAGTGTGATGTCATTGCTCCAAACCCTCTTGATGACGTGACGATTGAGCCGGAGCTGATAGAGAAGAAATGAAATATTCTTCAAGCCATGAAGAATGTAGATGAAGCTCTGACTCTTCCTTCTGGAGCACTGGAACAAGGAGAGATAAGGGAGGCAATTGGTGTTCCAGGAAGTGATAGTGTATACTGGATACATGCTTATGTTGAAGATACAGCTGATGCCTTAGTATTCATAGATGCAGACCAGAATCAAACAATCTTGCATATGAGTAGACAATGGCTGCTACGGACTCAAGATGCTGCATTTCTGGAGAGAGTATTATATGTATTCAAATGGGGCGAAGTGGAAGATAAGTTTGTGGAAGAAAAGCAGAGACTCATGAGTTACCTGTCTGAGGTAGTGGTGGAAAAGAAGCGGATGGAGCGAGATGCGGCTAGTGTCCACAATACTAACCGTGTCAAGGGCTACCCCAAGATGATCTATTGTCATTTTAAAGCTGATAAAACACATTGGAAATCTCAGCTCATAATGAAGAACTTTAAGGACATTCCAAAGATCTGAACTACTCAGGAGGTGGACAAACTCAGAAGGCTTTTCAAACATCCTTATCCAGAGCCCAAAAATCCTCTAGAAATGGAAGCTGTAAGTCTGTTGAATGCTAGGTGGAAGCAGCTTCGTGATCCAGTGTACAAGAAAGAACAGCAGCAGAAGGAGAAGCGCAGAAGGCAGAAAGAAGAGAAAGACCAAGCTGCTGAAGCTAGAAAGAGGAAACGGAATTAGGGTTAAAGGTCAGAGTGGTGTGAACTTGAAGTTGGAGAAACTTCATGTCTTTCGGTTGCTTTAACTCACTTGAGGAAAATTCACCTTAGAGTGAATCCAATAAGGTGATATAAGTTTGACTAAAAGGCATGAAATAATCCAGGTGATAGGAATCACTCAAATGATCTTTAATTCGAAGTTCGAATTCTGTTTCTAGTTTAAGTTCTTTGTATTGTTTTCATGTAAATTTCAATTGTAAATTATTCAAGACTGTAATGTTAATTATCTTTTCTCGTCTCATTGTTTAGTTGAGTTATCCTTCATTAATTTGAATGTCATTGTTAGACAATCAAATTGGGGGAGATTGAAAGGCAGAGTGTGTAAACTTGTAACACTATAACTAATGTAACTCAAACTAAAGGAAAAGATACTTAACCAGAAGACAATCAAGAACAAGAAGTCACACGAAATCAACACTAAATGAAGACAAGGTAATTGATACAATTCAACATGTTAACTATGATCAAGCCAAGAAGAAATCATTGAGAGAAGTTCAAGTCAAAGTTGTTCATGCCTCAGTGATTTGAAAAGCCTAGAATCAAGATCATAACTATCAGTATCAATAAGACCAATTGATTTCAAGTGAACAAGAAGGAAAGCAAATATTGGAAAGCCACATTACTAATTGGATATGGTAACTTATTCAAGAAGCAAAAACCCTATCAAGACTAGTCACTTATGAACCAGACCGTTGCATCAAGTGTCAGGACATTGATAGCAAGTTTATGTCAGTAATAAAAATCCATATTCAAGAGCTTAGTGAAGAACAAAGAAGACATGAAGATATCACAAGTTCAAGATTTGCTTTGAAGTTTCAAGTTGAAGACCAGAATATTTTCTAAGTACTAAATATTCTAGATGACCAAGTAGAAGTTTCTAAGTAGAAGTTCTACTTAGAAATTCGAGATGGTTAAGTAGAAATTCTCAAGTAGAAGTTCTACTTAGAGTGCAGCTTCAACATGACACATGGCATCTTCTGATTGGCAGATTTCCAAGCTTTCAAGATAAGGCAAGATTTATGTGGACATCATTGGGCCACGTATATCTTAGTCTTTGAAGTCTACAGGACATAGATTACATGTAGTATAAATTGAAGTACTTGTGTAATGTTTTTATTGAGTGAGCAATTCTTGAGAAAAACACAAGAGAAAAAGTGAGAGTGCATTCACAGAGCTTAGTATCATTCACTTCTCTCTGAACTTCTGTTATACTTTGTAATGAATGTTGTAGCAACCATTTCAAGTTATATATAAGACATATATTCCTTGAATCTGTGTGTTCATTTATTGCATCGTATTTATTGCTTCTCATTTTCGAAAAGTTGTATTCACCCCCCCTCTACAACACATTTGGACCTAATAATTTCCTTGTGATCAAGGCATCCTCGACTTATAACGCAATCCTAGGAAGGACTGGACTTCATGCCTTCAAGGCTGTGGCCTCCACATATCATATGAAGATTAAGTTTCCAACCCGGAATGGTGTTGGAGAACAAAAGGGTGATCAAAAGATGGCAAGAAGTTGTTACGTATCCGTGCTAAGGGCTGATGGAATCAGGGGGCAGGTACTTCCGATCGAAGACATGGATGTCTGTGGTGATGATGAACACCGAGGAAAGCCAGCAGAGGACTTAATGCCTATTCCTCTGGAGCTAGGTGACCCTGAGAAGGTGACTTATATAAGAGCCTCTTTGAAGGAACCCCTGAAGGGCAAGTTGATAGCATTCTTGCAAGAAAATGGCGATGTGTTTGCTTGGACAGCAGCAGATATGCCAGGGATTGATCCCCAACTCATAACTCACAGATTGAATGTCGATCCTAATCGGAAGATAATACAACAGAAGAAGAGGAACTTTGCACCTGAAAGGCAAGAGGCCATAAAGCAAGAAGTGGAAAAGCTCTTAGAAGCTGGGTTTATCGAAGAGATTCAGTTTCCAGAATGGTTGGCTAACCCTGTGATGGTCAAGAAAGCCAACGGTAAGTGGAGAATGTGTATAGACTTCACCGACTTGAATGACGCATGCCCTAAGGATTGCTTCCCTTTACCAAGGATAGACATGTTGATAGATGCCACAGCTGGACATGAGATGCTTAGCTTCATGGATGGTTTCAGTGGCTACAATCAGATTAAGATGCACAAGGATGACGTCCCTAAGGTATCTTTCATAACTGACTTTGGTGTTTTCTGCTATCTTGTTATGGCTTTCGGTCTAAAAAATGCAGGAGCTACTTACCAACGGTTGGTGAATAAGATATTCGCCCATCTGATTGGAAAAACCATGGAGGTCTATGTTGATGACATGCTAGTCAAGAGCCTGTTCAAGGCAGACCACATTAAGCACCTCAGAGAGGCATTTGAAGTGCTGAGGCACCACAAAATGATGTTGAATCCAGCCAAGTGTGCCTTTGGCGTTGGATTAGGCAAATTTTTGGGTCTTATGGTTTCAAAGCGAGGCATAGAGGCCAATCCTGACAAGATCAAGGCGATCTTAGACATGGAGCCACCACGCTCTATAAGAGAAGTGCAGAAGTTGACAGGCCGGGTAGCGGCTTTAGGAAGATTCATCTCCAAGTCTGGTGACAAATGCTTGCCTTTCTTTCAAGCATTGAAGAAGGTGAAAAATTTTGAGTGGACCCCTGAGAGCCAAGAGGCCTTTGAACAACTGAAGAAGTACATGGTCGAAGCCCCGTTGCTGGCCAAACCTAGTCCCGGAGAGACTCTTTATCTATACCTGGCGGTATCTGAGCAAGCGTTGAGTGCCGTTCTCATTCGAGAAGAGAAGAAGGTCCAAAAACCTATCTATTATGTGAGCAAGGTGTTGCACGGGGCGGAGCTGAATTACTCTCCCATTGAGAAGTTCGCCTTGACATTGGTAACAGCCTCGAGGAAGTTACGCCCGTACTTCCAGGCACATAAGATTGAGGTCCTGACGGACCAACAGTTGAGGAACATTTTGCATAGCCCGAAGGCTAGTGGAAGGCTAATCAAGTTGGCGATTGAACTTGGAGAATTTGACATCACGTATAAGCCTCGAACAGCCATTAAGGCTCAGGCATTGGTTGACTTCGTGGTTGAATGCACCATTAGCAACCAAGAAGTCGGGGGGCAGGAAATGATAACAATCCCTGAGAAGCAAGATAAAGATGGAGAACTTGAACCTGATCAGAAGGAATATTGGGTGCTCTATTTTGATGGAGCATCAAAAACAAAATCTAGTGGCGCAGGCTTAGTATTGCAAAGCCCCGATGGGTTCACAGTCGAATATGCTTTGAAGTTGGATTTCCAGACAACCAACAATGAAGCTGAGTATGAGGCCTTTATAGCTGGTTTAGGCTTAGCCAGAATCATGAGATTCAAGAATCTCAAAGTCTGTGGAGATTCAAGATTAGTAGTCTCTCAAGTAAATGGTGAATTTGAGGCCAAGGATGAAACTATGGCAAAGTATCTGCGAGTTGTGAAAGCTGTCATGACTCAGTTTGACGAGTGTTATGTAGAACACATCCCGAGAGAAGAGAATGTTAAGGCCGATGCCCTATCTAAGTTCGCTTCTTCCGAGATAGAAAACTATGCAGGGAGTGTTTACTTCCAGGTCTTGAAGGCCCCGACCATCGACTCGAAATTAGTGGCACCAATTGATGTGGGAAGCTCTTGGATAGATCCTATCAAGGCACACCTTGAGACCGGGTGGCTCCCAGACGATGCCTTGGAGGCACGAAAACTTTCAGTAAGAGCATTGAGATACACTTTGATTGAGGGTATTTTGTACAAGAGATCATTTGTCATCCCGTACTTGAAGTTCTTGAGGCCTCAAGAGGCAAGGGAAGCTTTGGAAGAAGTTCATGAAGGGATCTGTGGGCAGCACCTAGGGGGCAGGGCCCTGGCTCACAAAATAACTCGTTTGGGATTCTACTGGCCAGAGATGCTGGCTGATGCACAGGATTATGTCAAGAGGTGTGACAGGTGCCAGAAGCATGCTCCGATTGTCAGGCAGCCGCTTGAGATGTTAACATCAGTCAATTCCCCCATTCCATTTGCAATGTGGGGGATGGACATTCTTGGTCCTTTCCCTATGGCATCAGCACAAAGGAAGTTTTTGATTGTCGCCATTGACTACTTCACCAAGTGGATTGAGGCTAAGCCATTAGCCAAAATAACCACCAAGAAAGTTTCCCAGTTCTTTTGGGAGAACATAATCTGCAGATATGGCATCCCATGAATCCTTGTGACGGATAATGGGACACAGTTCAATAATGAAGAATTTAAGAAGTACTGTGAGGAGAATGCTATTGAGCTTCGTTTTACCTCAGTAGCACATCCACAAGCAAATGGACAGGCCGAGGTGGCCAATCGGATCATCCTTGATGGACTTAAGAAAAGGGTTGAACGCTCAAGGAGCACTTGGGTAGACGAGTTACTGCCTATACTCTGGGCTTATCGCACTCCCTGCAAGGTGACCACAGGAGCAACCCCGTTTCTCCTAGCTTATGGAGCTGAGGCAGTTGTGCCACTGGAGATCATGCATGCATCACCTCGAGTGGAGGCATTTGAACCTGAGACAAATGAAGAAGGTATGAAGCTCGCCCTAGATATGATTGATGAAGTCAGGGACGAGGCAAACGCCAGAAATGTGGAGCATCAAAAGAAAGCATCCTTCTATTACAACCACAGGGTTAAGGAGAGGTTCTTTCAGCAAGGTGATTTGGTTCTGAGGAAGATCGAGGCTTCTGGAGTTGGCCAGAAAGGAAAACTAGCCCCAAACTGGGAAGGGCCGTATCGAGTCAGGAAGACGTTGGGACGAGGATCATATAAGTTGGAGACCTTGGACGGGGTTGAGGTGCCCCGTACTTGGCATGCCTTGAACCTCAAGATTTATTATGTTTAAGCTGCCTCTGCGAGGATGTAGTTTTTAATTTATCTAGTAGGAGAAGTAGAAATAAGGTTCGATGAAACCATCCCAGGGTTTTGATGCCCCGAGTAGGACAATAATGAGCTGTGTAAGGGTTGAACCCTTTTTGAGTTATTAATGCAAACTTGTTTTCCATTCTATGATTCTATGTTTTGTTTATGTACCAAGCACATGTTGAGTGTGAGTCTAGGAAGACCAAGTACCGAAAATAAATGAACATACGAATAAAACAAACAAGTGCATAAATAAAGACCCCGAAGGGCCAACAGTTAGGGTTACATCATTTAAACCGAATAAAAGTTTAATCACGAAGGACCGTGATTGAAATACTAGAAATAAAAGCCACATACGGCTAAGCTAGGCCATGCAAGGCCCGAAGCGATCCCAGCTACTCATCCGAGGAATCCTCCTTGCCATTCTCCTCCTCATCGGTCTCTTCCTCGCTACTCTCCTCCTCGTCACTCTCTTCCTCAGAGCTTTCCTCAGCATGGCCTTTACCCGGTTCGGCTACCGCAACTGGTGGAGCTGTCACTTCCATCGCCTCAACCTCTTCCTCCTCGGAAGATGAGCTATCTTCAACTACCTTGCTTGAGGGGACTGCTTGACGAACTACTCTCCCCTTCTGCACGCTCATAGGTCGTTTCCCTCGAGGATCCGAGGAAACTGAGCCATCCACAGCTACTCGGACACCCCTCGAACCGGAACCAGAACGGCGATGACTTCCCCTAGAGCCGGAGCCCGAAGCCTGAGCTACTGGGATGGCCTCGGCGCCCGAAGCAACTTGACAGTAAGGACTTGGAAAGTCCCTCGGGAAAACCACGGTAGGGTGCCTCTTACTCACAGCATTGATGGCTCGATCCCAGCCAACAGACATGATACCCGGGCGTATTTCATCGTCATGCTTATCTATAAGCTGAAAGAAATCCTCAGACTCCTGGTAAGCTTTCGCCACTAGCTTGCAGTCTACTGCCCTCTTGTTATACAAGGAGTCATACTGTCTCTGGAGAGAATGAGCATCAGCTTCAGCCCGGATGGCCCTGGACTCCAGGTCTTGGTATTTCTCATCAAGAGTTGCTTTCTCCTTCTTCAAGGCCACATTTTCATCTCGGTATGCACGACCTAGCCGAGTGCTAGCCAGGAACTGGGCATTTGCCTGGAACAAAGAAGCAATGAGACAATTGAAAGGCAGAGTGTGTAAACTTGTAACACTATAACTAATGTAACTCATCTAAAGGAAAAGATACTTAACCAGAAGACAATCAAGAACAAGAAGTCACAAGAAATCAACACTAAATGAAGACAAGGTAATTGATACAATTCAACATGTTAACTATGATCAAGCCAAGAAGAAATCATTGAGAGAAGTTCAAGTCAAAGTTGTTCATGCCTCAGTGATTTGAAAAGCCTAGAATCAAGATCATAACTATCAGTATCAATAAGACCAATTGATTTTAAGTGATCAAGAAGGAAAGTAAATATTGGAAAGCCACATTACTAATTGGATATGGTAACTTATTCAAGAAGCAAAAACCCTATCAAGACTAGTCACTTATGAACCAGACCGTTGCATCAAGTGTCAGGACATTGATAGCAAGTTTATGTCAGTAATAAAGATCCATATTCAAGAGCTTAGAGAAGAACAAAGAAGACATGAAGATATCACAAGTTCAAGATGTGCTTTGAAGTTTCAAGTTGAAGACCAGAATATTTTCTAAGTACTAAATATTCTAGATGACCAAGTAGAAGTTTCTAAGTAGAAGTTCTACTTAGAAATTCGAGATGGCTAAGTAGAAATTCTCAAGTAGAAGTTCTACTTAGAGTGCAGCTTCAACATGACACATGGCATCTTCTGATTGGCAGATTTCCAAGCTTTCAAGATAAGGCAAGATTTATGTGGACATCATTGGGCCACGTATATCTTAGTCTTTGAAGTCTACAGGACATAGATTACATGTAGTATAAATAGAAGTACTTATGTAATGTTTTTATTGAGTGAGCAATTCTTGAGAAAAACACAAGAGAAAAAGAGAGAGTGCATTCACAGAGCTTAGTATCATTCACTTCTCTCTGAACTTCTGTTATACTTTGTAATGAATGTTGTAGCAACCATTTCAAGTTATATATAAGACATATATTCCTTGAATCTGTGTGTTCATTTATTGCATCGTATTTATTGCTTATCATTTTCGAAAAGTTGTATTCACCCCCCCTCTACAACACATTTGGACCTAACAATTGGTATCAGAGCTATATGTTTAACATACAAAACATAGATCCTTGTGTTGAGTAGAAGAATCGTGAGTTTTCATTTTCTAGATCTACTTTTCATTTTCTCGAAAAGTGTGCTTTAATTCGTTTGTAGTGAAAACTCATCCGAAAAATTATTTAAATACTCCAGGTGTGATTATTTAGCTTGGGTGTATTTTAATTAATTTTTGTGAATTAATCTGGGTACTTTCATATTTGGTGTTCTTGAGTGTTCATCATCTGTTCTTATCAAAGAAGACAACCCAACAACTTTTTGATCTCCTTTTCAAACAGATAAATAGTAAAAGAATAAAAAGGTGTTTTTGGACTTTGTGATTTGCATTATTCACGGCCGAAAGTGAAACAAGACATACTCAGTACCTAGCACGTGGGTTAGGTGGGTTAGGTGAGTGAAGCATCAAAAGTCAAAAGGTGTTAAAGAGATAATATTGTTTATTCAATATTAAAGTAATCTGCAGAAAATTTATTCTAAGGACAAAAGTTCTACATAGAATTTCTACTTGAGATTTTCTACATAGAATTTCGACTTGGACAATTTCTACTTGGTGAAGTTCGACTTGAGCAAAATTTCGACTTAGGCAAAAGTTCTACATATATATTCTACATAGCCTAGTCTTGGGTACTTAGAAACTTTTAGTGACCAGAAATGAAATGGCTCCTAAAAATGCATTCAAGATCCCAATGTTCAACCGAGATCACTATGAAGAATGGGTTTTCAGAATGAGACTATATCTAGAGACTGTTAACCCTGAATATCTGGAAGTCCTTGAGAAGGGTAAATTTGTTCCAATGGTGGTTATTCTTGCGCATACGAAAGGAGGGGTGGTTATAGCACCTCGGTCTGAGCCTAAAAAGGCCTCGGAGTTTTCAGATGCTGACAAGGAACAAATAGCTTGTGATACTGCCGTACGACAAACCTTGATGGAATCTCTTGATCATGAAATGTTCAACATAGTCAAAGGTCTGACTACAGCGAAGAAGATTTGGGACAAGATAGAAGTTGTCATGGAAGGATCTGCAGAGGTTAGAAGTAACAAGACACTCATACTCAAGATGGAGTATGACACCTTTAGAATAAGGAAAGGAGAAGGCATAACAGACGTCTATCTACGATTCAGTCAGTTGGTATTGGATTTGAATCTGAGAGGTGTAACTCTCCCCATGGTTGAGACTAATACGAGATATCTGAGGAACCAGCCAAAAAGCATTGAATATAGGGTCTACGCAATTAGAGAAACCAGAGATTTGCATACAACTTCTCTGGAAGAGTATTATGGAATATTAAAGACCTATGAGCTGGAAACACTTCAAGATCAAGCATGGGACAATGATTCAAAAGGGAAAGAAACTGCATCAGGATTAGTTGCTGATGAGGAAGAGTCTAAGAAGGCAATGGTTGCAGCAAAGCCTAAATCATCACTTGCACCACATCAAGTTGATAATGATGACGAGTGCACATCTAACAGTGATGATGACTACTACACCCAAGGAGAGCTGGACAACATGGACGATAGTGTCGTGGCATACATGGCAAGGAAGTTCAGCAACATGAGATTCAGAAAGAGCAACCGACCAAGGAGAAATTCTTCATCTTTGTAAGAACCCCAAATTTTGGATATAATTAAAACTTTTATTAAGTAATGATAAAATGAGGAACAATGATTCCAACAACAAGGTCACCAGCTCTAATGAATGGTGGTTTCAAAGAACAATGATTGTAATGAATGGATATTGCTTTGGACAATGATCCTGATGCATTGGTATATTGTCAGAATAGAGTAATTCGATGGTTGAGGACCTAGATAAGAATAATCTACTATCCAGGAAGGAGCTAATGGATCCTTGAAGAGAAATGAATACGTGCATAGTATTTCCCATACGTGCATAGTATTTCCCGTACGTGCATAGTATTTCCCGTACGTGCATAGTGTTTCCTGTACGTGCATAGTAATTTGGTGGATGAATAGTGACTTTGTAAGTTGGAAAACTTTTCACGCCACCCTATGTACGGGACGTGTTATGGATGTTTCGAAGTCATATTAGTAATACGCGGAGGAAATAAGTGAATGCAGAGACGATCGGAATTCAGAAATTCCAAATTCTTTTTCGGTACAATATTTGACCGAACCGTAAAGAGCCTATCAATACGATCAAGACAAGAGTATTATAATGTTAAGGATTCAAGGATTTTATTTATTAAGTATGATTTGAGGATTTAGAATGAAAACCTTTGAGTTAGAATAACAAGTGTTCTAGAAATCGCTAGAACTTTATAACAAGATTAAGCGATCAAGCAAACGCGAAAGAAATTACGGATTAAATACGTAACGAGATAAAAAAAAAACCCTACTTGATCAGCTGGGGTTATATATAAGAATATTTGGTGGAAATGAAATGAAGAAAAGAAATGAAAAAGGAAGTAATGAGGTGGATGGACAAGAAGAAAACAACAAGGCTTCACATCATCAATTTTTCTAACACACCATAAACCTTTGACACTTGTATTAAGAGGAGTATTAGCAGCTATACCCACTTATACATATCACAAATATCATTTGACAACTAGCCAAGCAAACACCACCTCTCCCCCATTTTTCCAGCAGTTGCATTTTCCAGGGCAGGGGTCTTTGCCATTTTTTTTCACCTAGATCTACTCATCTAAAAATCATGAAAAAATTCATGGAGCTTCTACACATCAAGGTGAAGTTGGGGATTTAATTTCATAATTTTTGAAGATCGTTTGGATGGGTAAATAAATTCGAGAAGTTCACTGTTTTTTCCCCCAAAACCAAGGCACTTCGAATTTTGGAGTTTTAAGATTTCAAAATCCACCTTCCAACCATTGTTTGATCTCCAAATTTTTATGGTGAGTCCTATATTTCATAAAAATGATCTCCTAGAAATCTTAGCTTCAAACTCCATGTTTTCCATTTTCAAATAAATCCTCAAAGATGAGGGTGAATAGTGTTTTCAAGAAACTAACTTTGATTTCTTGGTTTCTTTGGATGATTTAAGCTTTGTTAAAGCCATACAAGGACTATATAAGGGTTATTATAGCTTGTACACTCTCCAAGGAAGGTATAATTCTTAAGAACCCAAGATCTTACTTTGAGTTTTATATATGTTCTTGATGGTTTTAGATTAGTTAAGATTATGGTGTTGTTATATGCATAAAAGCATGATTATGTAGTTAGTAGTGATGATTTAAGAGTTTTGATGATTATGATGGTTAATTGAAACCTTCTTGGACTGGTTAAGATGAAAACCATGTATAGTATGCCCGGTGTGGCTTGGATTGATTGTTATGAATTTTAGAACGTTCGATTTATAGCCGTCGTAATGCCGAATTTTCGTTAGACTATTAAACACCGAGCATCACAGTAGCTATAACTCACTGTACAGCTTCATTTTCTGCCATGATAGGATAGATTATGTTTCAAGCTTCGTTTTGATATAAAGATCGCATGAAACGGACTTACGGTTTAGGATTTATGACCAAATTACTAAAAGTAGTTCGAATCCGTAAACGAAAGTTCGTAACTGTAATTGAACCCTCGTAAACTATGTAACGTCATGGCGAATCTTGGTAAATAAATACTAGAGGTAAAAAGGAAGGCGTGAAAGAAAACCGTATGTCAAAAAGATCATTTTTCGATTTATTAAAAATGTTCGAGTCGAGGTTAAACGCGAACGAACCCCTAAAAGACGACTCTTTTATAACTTCGGTAAAACACTTAGAAAACGGGCGATAAAACTCGGAGTATAATATTGGTTCGTAACGATCAACCTTAGAACTCATATGACTTAAGTATGTCCCAAGTATAAATGCAATGACATGTCGTATTAACGAACGAATGTCGGGTCGGATCAGTGATAAAAGTAATCCACAAAAAGGGGTATAACGAGATAACTCGAGAACGTGTTTCGAATTAAGTATAACTTAACTTTTAATATGTTAAGTGATTAATCCTGAATGCCTTGGCTATTTATAGATCACCAAGCTGAACCGGGACCCGCTACCACTACCCCTTACCGTACTCGACTACCAGGCAAGTTTCAATTCCCTTCTTTTAGGCTGTTGTTGTGATTGAATAAATATATATATATATATGCTGATATACATATGCCATTGCATGCATGCCTACTTTCAAGTTGAAGTGATATACTTGTTCCCTGAATGTTATTATTGGCTTATAAGCTAGATAGTTATATATCAGTTATAAGCCGATTATTGTAAGACCCTCATAGAAGGGCGTATACATCTTATTAATCAAAAATAGACCGGGAGTCAATATTCCTTGATATATCGAGATTACCTCGGAGGAAAATATTTAAGTAAATATTTTCTATTATTTGGGCGACGAATATTATTTGAATATTCGTTCGAGACTAATTATTTTAACGATCCTTACTTCAAATAATTATTTGAACGTAATCATTCGACGAATAATATTCGTCAATATTCATTCGGAGTCGAATTGATTATCGATTATTATTTCGAATACTCTTCTAAAGATGAGACTACTAAATGAATATTATGTGGACATTCATTTAGAATATTATTTCATTAAATAAATATTACTTTTGAAAATTCATTTAAGGTATTAAGTACTTGATGAATATTATCTTCAATATTCATCTGAAGCTTGATTTACTTATCGAATATTATATCGAATATTCCTTTAAAGCTTGGATTACTAAATGAATATTACTTGATATTCATTTAGTATATTATTTATTAAATGAATATTACCTTATTGATATTCATTTAAATTCCTAATTAATTATGAATATTATTTTGAATATTCATCCAGGGTTCTATTTAATCATCGAATATTATTTTAAATATTTTAAATATTCCTTTCAGGTCTTATTGATTAATGAATATTATTTGGAATATTCATTTGAATATTTAATTATGCAATAAATATTCTCTCGATATTTCTTCAAGAATTATTTGAAAAATACTCTGATTAAAGATATTCTTTCATATTCCTGAATATTCTTTAAATATTTTTAATTCAATAAATATTCTCTGAATATTTATTCCATACTTAGAATAACCTCAATAAGGTTTATCTTCTTCGATTATTACGAAAAATATTTCGGAGTCATGTTATTATTAATCCTATATCAAGGAAGGTTCTCAGACATCATTCTTCTTTGAGTCTACCTCCTTAATAATAAGGGAACCTTACTTGGAAAATGTTATTTATCTTGTCGACTTCCCGGTCATAAAGTATTCCCTTCACTCGCAACTCGGGTGCTGTTGACTTATTAAGTCGTTGCTTACCTTCTCATCTTTCGAGGGGTAAGATCACTGGAACAAGTTGATATCCGTTACCAAGTAATAGCTTGGGAGTTATTGGTGAATTTTCCTTTCCAACTAGATACGACTACTTTGTGGAGTCTTATCAACAAGTATTATACTTGGGGAAAGGGGGACGAACGTTACATTCAGAATCATGAATTCTATTTGAACTAGGAGTCGTGTAAGAGGCCGAGTAGCGCCGGTCCATCCCCTTTGGCCCAACCGTTGGCCGGGGAGAGCTAGTAAGGCGGTATACAAGTAAAGCCGTCAGTTCTTCCTTCTACCGGTAGTAAATCTAAATTGAGCTGTACGATCTCGACTGATCATCAAGATTGGAACAGCGGGCGCGGTGAATACTCCATCATTGGTTCATCATCCAAATTTATTTATTTCCTGCAACATGATTACTGTTGGCAGAGTTGGAAAAGGGTCATAACTGGAATTGCAACCTTTTCTTGCAAGTTCCTCTTCTTAATAACAATAAGAATATCTCGCTTACTTTGATGTAGCAGATATTTCTACAAACAAATACTTTAAGTTACCTTGTAACTTCATCGTTCATATTATACTGGCATCATTTCCGTAAAGGCATGGCATATGGTTTGAAAGATACTTTTGAACTGTTATACATTATCGTTCAGTCATATATTATTGTTGGTGGGCTATTGCTCACCCTTGCTTTATTATTATATCACAACAACAGCTAGACCAGATGACTCGCACAAGGCGCACTCAACGCGGGCGAGGACGATGAGACTACCAGAGCTGAAGAAGAAGCTATTGGTAGGGTATATTTATTCTTTCAGTACCAAGAATATGGTCTAGTATGCCTTATGTAAATGGATGGCAAAGAGTATGTATTTATATTGAAATTCTTTTGGATTGTAAGAACTCATAATGTGATTAATAAAAATTTGAGTGTTACTCTGATTTCATCTCTGGGACTATAACGGGTGTGTTTTATATTATTGTGTTGGGTTATAGAGACGTAATTTATTTTATGTTAAGGAAAGTTCAAGTGTTGTGGACAGAATTGGAAACCGTAACCACCGGATCCCGGACCCCGGATCTGGGGGTGTTACAGAAGTGGTATCAGAGCGTACGTTATAAACCCCAGAGATGAGGTGACGTTAAAACAATAAATTCAATAAGATAATAAGAACTCTTGCCAAGTTCATAGTCGGACTACTTAATGTAGTGATGACATATAAAACCCTTATGGGAACTCGTAAGTATAATGATAGTAACTTAGCTCGATATCGTATCGACGAGTAAGGTGACTGACCTTGAGGCATACGAGCAACAGCGCGATGATGCTTTATATGCTGAAGATCAGCGGGTAATTCGATGGAGTACCCTACTGGAGACCCGGAAGAGGTTCCAGCAGATAAGGAAAATCCTGTTAGGATGAGGAGCTTACCCATGGGTAATGAGGGTCGCAGCCAGAATGACTGTGATGATTAAGATATGGTGCTCAGAAAAGTGAGTAAAAAGAACTGATATATTATTAAGAGATCTGAAGATGCATGTTGAATTCATAGCCGGACTACCAGACGTAGTACCAGCAAGAAAGAAGGATTGGAAGAATTACTTGAGATCTTATACGGAAATAGATGAGAATCCTTAGAGATTTTCATCTTAACAAAGAAAGAGCTAGAGGGATGTATGATTATCAAAGACAGTGATATAGGGCGAGGAGCAGAGTCCCTAGGAATAGTTGAGAAGGAGGCAGTAAGTGCCATATCATTTGATAAATGAATTAGTATGAATATGGTCAGTAATAATTCGCCATGAGAA
Organism: Saposhnikovia divaricata; assembly: GCA_036435485.1. Taxonomy (NCBI): domain Eukaryota; kingdom Viridiplantae; phylum Streptophyta; class Magnoliopsida; order Apiales; family Apiaceae; genus Saposhnikovia; species Saposhnikovia divaricata. The sequence goes on from CM071599.1 coordinate 217,292,462, forward strand.
GGCAGGTGTCGTAGGTTGTAAATTATGGAACCAAATTGAGGTTAATAAGGTGGTTTTATTAAGGAAAATGTTCATTTTATGAATGAATCATTTAGAAAGTAAAGACATTGGGAAGTAATAGAATGATTGGGTAAAAGTTATATAAGGAAGTAGTAAGCAAGACAATGATCTCAGAACCTACCGGAAGATAAGACCAGTGAGTCAAGATGAACTCGTAATGAGACTACTGCCAGAGACTGAGTATAGAGTTAATTCAACTCAGTTAAATGATGAACCAGAAACGTTGGATGCATGTGATTCAGAGGAATATTAAATTCCTTCTTCTCTTTGAATGGATTATAGTAGTTACCTTAAGTTTACTCCGACACGGAATTATAATAGATCAAGTAATACGATCAGCAGTTAAAGAGAAAAATGTGAGAAAATCTTCCTGGAGCTAAAAGGTGAAATTGGTAATGACCAAGAGCTGGCATTGCTTAATGGAAAAAGGAGACTTTGTGCTTCCAATGACGCTTCGCATAAAGGCTTAGGTAGACCGACATTTGGTAGTATTGAATATCAGGACGTTGTGACAGGTTTCAGTTTGAAATTATTGATTCCCTTCTAAGGGATGGATATAATTGATTCCTCTCCAGTGGGTAAACTTCCAATCCGATGATGATTATTTCGTTAACTATGACTGCTTATGATTCCACCTGCTTGGAGGTTCATAGAACTATTCTTCAGGTTTCGAAACTGGTCTCCTTGATGTTACCAGTAGGTGGGTAGATTGATCAAAATTTCCCTGAGTCTGGAAAGGAATTCGGTGAATTTTGGCAAACCTTGTCTTTCTGATAATCAGAGAATGTCATGGAAGAGAGTAGAAACTGGAGCAAACCCTGTGATTTGGGTAAGGTTGCTATAAAATGGGTTAGTAAACGGACCCTGAGCATTACAATCGACGGTAGTGATAATATGATGAAGTGAGATTGGACGAAAACAGGAAATGTAAGTAAGAAACTAGCCGGACGGAGAAACTCCGGGATTGACTTAAGTGAAAAGGCTGTTATGCCAGGAATGGTAAGCTTGCGTGGCACGCGGGATTGATAAGAATAGTTGAAAAGATAAAAGTGGAGGAAAGGTGACCGGAGACGGTGCCGAGTAGTCGATTAAGACTTATATGGAGTAAAGTTTTGGAAAGGTAGAAAGGTATCAAAGAAGAAGGCACTATGCCGGCAATTGCTAGAAAAGTAATGCTATTAGCCAACCCCTAAAATCATATATTTTTATTTTAGTGTGGCCAGTTGAGGCCAAGTCACAACGGACTATAAAGTGACTAGACCAGCAATGAAAAGACAAAGCAGGGTTGCTTCTAAGTAAGCACCGACTGCAAGGGCTTCTGATATAAAGGAAATATTAATGAGATTGTAGGAGTCTTCTACTAAACCCTTTGCAACCCATGTTTTGATGGGGAATTTACTAGACCTTTTTGGGATGGGGTAACCCGTACTAAAGTGACTCATGTGTATATGGTTGTCCAAGATTTTGAGTAAAATGGGAGTATAGTGACTTGAGATGCATGATGTTAGGGTATCATGAATACCATGAACATATTACGACTAAGGGAAGTAAACAACGAAGGTTTATGAAGAGAGTATAGAAATGGTCAGAGATGGATCAGTATGCTGTAGAAATTTTGTCTAAGGCAAGTACATTTGAGAAGAACGATAAGTACTAATAGATTCACGTTGAACTCGACCAATATTTTCCAAAACATCCTTGCTGCCATTACCAAGTTCTGTAAGAGAGGAGATAGGCATACGTTGCCTTTTTGGAAGGCCAAATAGGCTGACAACTATCTGAAAGAAGAGGGTGGCATTAAGCCACCGATCGATTATCAAATGAGAATGATTGAAAAGAGACCTTTATTAAGGATACATGATCTGATTGCCAATTATAAGATGCAAGAATTCATTGACAGTTGAATTAAGGATAGGATATCAATGAATTAAGACAAACCCTGGGGAATGCACAAGGGGTGGCATTAACCCTAATAACGACATTATGGCTTCAGATGATATGAGCTGGACTTGCTAAGGCAACAATGACCGGTAAGGATTATTAGAAAAAAAAAAAGAGTTCTGGAAAGAACATAGATAGAATTATTAGAGTATTGATCAATGACATTTTGATATACCCTGTACCCAGAAAATACAGGAGGAAGGATGAGGATGACCTATGAAACCTTACAAGGGAAAAGGTAATATTCCGAACTTCAAAATGGAAGTTTGGTAAGGAATGTATGACATAGTAACAGTAATGCCAGATGAGGCATGTATGAGACCATGAGGAAGTATGGATTGAACCTATAAAGGTTGAGATTATCCTAAGATAAGGAAAGAACTAAGAAGAGAAGTATCCTAAGTAGGATGGGGAATAAACGTGATAAAGTTCCCACGAGTAGGTGGAAGCAATGACTTATGGAGAAAGACTGTTAAATATATTTTTCTTCATCAGCAGAGCTTAAGGGAGAATGCTTTCACCCAAAAATGATGGGAATGAGGTAGAAATGTTTGAATTGGAATATATCCAAGGAACAAGGATTACCAGAAATTATTATTATCAGGAAAGGCCAATGAGGTGGTCGACAGTTTAAGTATAAAGGAATAATTATAAATGTTCATACCGAAGAAACAAAATGATATTTGGAAAGACCTTGAAGGTCATATTGGAGTGGAGGAAGTTACATTCCTTTTGATGATTGTGCAAGAATCGAAGGTAATAATAGTTTAAGTAAAGATTCGATTCCTGATGGAGTCTTAAGCATATTACGTACCTTAGAAGGTCCCGTTTTGAGGCAAACCAGGACCATGGTACAAAATTGATGAAGTAAACCGTTAAGTTTCCAGTCTTTTATGGAAGATGCATAAGTGATAGTTTCATCAACCGGACCTAGCTGCGATACTTGAAACTCTTCTGCAATTCTATCTACTTCATGTTATATCTACATCAAGTTCAGGAAGTGTTTCGTATGGATAAGGAATAGTGATCACTTTGTCTCCCTAAGGGATTTGAAACCCGTAGGGTTAGCTATTAATGCACTACGTAAACAACAAGCGATGGTGATTCTTCTAAGAAAGTAGATAACAATGTAAAGATAAAGACAGTGCTGCCATTGATTAACTAAATGGCATGTTGATGAATGACAAACAAGTTTATGTTAGTGTACTTCTGCGCAAACAAGATAGAGAATATGAGGTTGATGATTCATGATGTTAAAGATATTCCCATGGAAAGAATTAATGAGATTTGGAGGGAAGGGCGGTTGAGCCCGAGACTTATTGGGCCACCTGAGAGTTTAAAATGTTCGGACGGTGGTATTCGAGCCAGCCTTACCCCCAAAATTATAGCACGGTCATAACGGGTTTTCATGTGGCCAGGCTACGCCAGTAAAATGCAAATGTTCAACAGATGATAGGAGTACAAGAATGTAGATATACGACCTGGTCCGACTTACGAAAGACAACCTGTGGAAAACCATGGATAGAAAAGAACAAGTAATGAGAAACAAGGTTGGCAGAAGTAGATTATATGAATCTAAGTTAAAGGAATCGGGCCAGATTCATTTCGGAAAGTTTAAATTGAAATAACGTGATGATTATAGAGTAAATGAGACGGAATACCGATAAGGAGGTACCAAGTGCAAAAAGGTGTCTCAATAAAGAGGTGAAGGTGAAAGTAAATAACAGAAGTAAATAAGAATCAGATAATAAGAAGGATGTGATTGATAAAGAAAAGGCTGGGGAAGCAACTATGGAATGAGAAGCAAGGAGTGTTATGAATGGGTTTTCTAATGAATTCTCAGGATGACAACCTGATAGTGTCAATACTATAGTTATGAAAAAGCTAGTAACATGATATGGGATGTCAGTAATAATGATGCCAAGTGAGAAACCTAAGATTTAACCTGAAAGGTTGAAGGATTTCCCGAATGTGAGTATCGCTAAGATTGAACAAGAGTATTTGTCCATAGAATAATGGACAAAGCAGCAAGATATGTTGACACGTGAGATTGCGATCAAATAGTATTGGATATAATTATGATTAATTTCTTCTTTGATAAACCTCTATAGTTCAGAGGTAAATTCTGAGTATGATATTCTACAATCATGAAAGCTTTCTATAATCCTTTAGAACTCTTTTCTCTTCTTCTCTCTTATTCATCTTCTTTATGAATTGAGAAGAACAACCCTTTTTGGAGGGGAGGTACTGCTACGTGACTATCTGTCTATGTGATAGAAGTCTAAGTGGAATGCTATGACTTGTTTAATTGCTTGTCAAGTACTAAAGGCTGGCCCCCTTCTGTACTAACTATGCAATATAACAAATGTTCAATTGATCATAGTGATCTCTCAACAAATCTTTCCACTTCTCTATATTGATCTAGATTGCGAAGATTAAAGCGATCAGGAAATGCACAGTACGAGCGAGGTTACCTCCGAATCGTAGGGTGATAGTGATACCAATGTTACTGCAGGTATCAATAAGGATAAGACTGAGTAAAAGTATAACCCGGATAGTGAGTTGTACGAAAAGTAGCAACGTTGATGGAAAAAGGATAAAGTATGAATTGTAGCACTAGAAGATGTGCTGAGGAAGGGTAGAACGAATAAGAATTGACCGGGAAGCTAAAGAGTGAACGACAGGCAAACGACTCTTTGCTTCCTACCTGATTCCGGGACGGAATCCTTTTAAGGAGGGGAGACTGTAAGAACCCCAAATTTTGGATATAATTAAAACTTTTATTAAGTAATGATAAAATGAGGAACAATGATTCCAACAACAAGGTCACCAGCTCTAATGAATGGTGGTTTCAAAGAACAATGATTGTAATGAATGGATATTGCTTTGGACAATGATCCTGATGCATTGGTATATTGTCAGAATAGAGTAATTCGATGGTTGAGGACCTAGATAAGAATAATCTACTATCCAGGAAGGAGCTAATGGATCCTTGAAGAGAAATGAATACGTGCATAGTATTTCCCATACGTGCATAGTATTTCCCGTACGTGCATAGTATTTCCCGTACGTGCATAGTGTTTCCTGTACGTGCATAGTAATTTGGTGGATGAATAGTGACTTTGTAAGTTGGAAAACTTTTCACGCCACCCTATGTACGGGACGTGTTATGGATGTTTCGAAGTCATATTAGTAATACGCGGAGGAAATAAGTGAATGCAGAGACGATCGGAATTCAGAAATTCCAAATTCTTTTTCGGTACAATATTTGACCGAACCGTAAAGAGCCTATCAATACGATCAAGACAAGAGTATTATAATGTTAAGGATTCAAGGATTTTATTTATTAAGTATGATTTGAGGATTTAGAATGAAAACCTTTGAGTTAGAATAACAAGTGTTCTAGAAATCGCTAGAACTTTATAACAAGATTAAGCGATCAAGCAAACGCGAAAGAAATTACGGATTAAATACGTAACGAGATAAAAAAAAACCCTACTTGATCAGCTGGGGTTATATATAAGAATATTTGGTGGAAATGAAATGAAGAAAAGAAATGAAAAAGGAAGTAATGAGGTGGATGGACAAGAAGAAAACAACAAGGCTTCACATCATCAATTTTTCTAACACACCATAAACCTTTGACACTTGTATTAAGAGGAGTATTAGCAGCTATACCCACTTATACATATCACAAATATCATTTGACAACTAGCCATGCAAACACCACCTCTCCCCCATTTTTCCAGCAGTTGCATTTTCCAGGGCAGGGGTCTTTGCCATTTTTTTTCACCTAGATCTACTCATCTAAAAATCATGAAAAAATTCATGGAGCTTCTACACATCAAGGTGAAGTTGGGGATTTAATTTCATAATTTTTGAAGATCGTTTGGATGGGTAAATAAATTCGAGAAGTTCACTGTTTTTTCCCCCAAAACCAAGGCACTTCGAATTTTGGAGTTTTAAGATTTCAAAATCCACCTTCCAACCATTGTTTGATCTCCAAATTTTTATGGTGAGTCCTATATTTCATAAAAATTATCTCCTAGAAATCTTAGCTTCAAACTCCATGTTTTCCATTTTCAAATAAATCCTCAAAGATGAGGGTGAATAGTGTTTTCAAGAAACTAACTTTGATTTCTTGGTTTCTTTGGATGATTTAAGCTTTGTTAAAGCCATACAAGGACTATATAAGGGTTATTATAGCTTGTACACTCTCCAAGGAAGGTATAATTCTTAAGAACCCAAGATCTTACTTTGAGTTTTATATATGTTCTTGATGGTTTTAGATTAGTTAAGATTATGGTGTTGTTATATGCATAAAAGCATGATTATGTAGTTAGTAGTGATGATTTAAGAGTTTTGATGATTATGATGGTTAATTGAAACCTTCTTGGACTGGTTAAGATGAAAACCATGTATAGTATGCCCGGTGTGGCTTGGATTGATTGTTATGAATTTTAGAACGTTCGATTTATAGCCGTCGTAATGCCGAATTTTCGTTAGACTATTAAACACCGAGCATCACAGTAGCTATAACTCACTGTACAGCTTCATTTTCTGCCATGATAGGATAGATTATGTTTCAAGCTTCGTTTTGATATAAAGATCGCATGAAACGGACTTACGGTTTAGGATTTATGACCAAATTACTAAAAGTAGTTCGAATCCGTAAACGAAAGTTCGTAACTGTAATTGAACCCTCGTAAACTATGTAACGTCATGGCGAATCTTGGTAAATAAATACTAGAGGTAAAAAGGAAGGCGTGAAAGAAAACCGTATGTCAAAAAGATCATTTTTCGATTTATTAAAAATGTTCGAGTCGAGGTTAAACGCGAACGAACCCCTAAAAGACGACTCTTTTATAACTTCGGTAAAACACTTAGACAACGGGCGATAAAACTCGGAGTATAATATTGGTTCGTAACGATCAACCTTAGAACTCATATGACTTAAGTATGTCCCAAGTATAAATGCAATGACATGTCGTATTAACGAACGAATGTCGGGTCGGATCAGTGATAAAAGTAATCCACAAAAAGGGGTATAACGAGATAACTCGAGAACGTGTTTCGAATTAAGTATAACTTAACTTTTAATATGTTAAGTGATTAATCCCGAATGCCTTGGCTATTTATAGATCACCAAGCTGAACCGGGACCCGCTACCACTACCCCTTACCGTACTCGACTACCAGGCAAGTTTCAATTCCCTTCTTTTAGGCTGTTGTTGTGATTGAATAAATATATATATATATGCTGATATACATATGCCATTGCATGCATGCCTACTTTCAAGTTGAAGTGATATACTTGTTCCCTGAATGTTATTGTTGGCTTATAAGCTAGATAGTTATATATCAGTTATAAGCCGATTATTGTAAGACCCTCATAGAAGGGCGTATACATCTTATTAATCAAAAATAGACCGGGAGTCAATATTCCTTGATATATCGAGATTACCTCGGAGGAAAATATTTAAGTAAATATTTTCTATTATTTGGGCGACGAATATTATTTGAATATTCGTTCGAGACTAATTATTTTAACGATCCTTACTTCAAATAATTATTTGAACGTAATCATTCGACGAATAATATTCGTCAATATTCATTCGGAGTCAAATTGATTATCGATTATTATTTCGAATACTCTTCTAAAGATGAGACTACTAAATGAATATTATGTGGACATTCATTTAGAATATTATTTCATTAAATAAATATTACTTTTGAAAATTCATTTAAGGTATTAAGTACTTGATGAATATTATCTTCAATATTCATCTGAAGCTTGATTTACTTATCGAATATTATATCGAATATTCCTTTAAAGCTTGGATTACTAAATGAATATTACTTGATATTCATTTAGTATATTATTTATTAAATGAATATTACCTTATTGATATTCATTTAAATTCCTAATTAATTATGAATATTATTTTGAATATTCATCCAGGGTTCTATTTAATCATCGAATATTATTTTAAATATTTTAAATATTCCTTTCAGGTCTTATTGATTAATGAATATTATTTGGAATATTCATTTGAATATTTAATTATGCAATAAATATTCTCTCGATATTTCTTCAAGAATTATTTGAAAAATACTCTGATTAAAGATATTCTTTCATATTCCTGAATATTCTTTAAATATTTTTAATTCAATAAATATTCTCTGAATATTTATTCCATACTTAGAATAACCTCAATAAGGTTTATCTTCTTCGATTATTACGAAAAATATTTCGGAGTCATATTATTATTAATCCTATATCAAGGAAGGTTCTCAGACATCATTCTTCTTTGAGTCTACCTCCTTAATAATAAGGGAACCTTACTTGGAAAATGTTATTTATCTTGTCGACTTCCCGGTCATAAAGTATTCCCTTCACTCGCAACTCGGGTGCTGTTGACTTATTAAGTCGTTGCTTACCTTCTCATCTTTCGAGGGGTAAGATCACTGGAACAAGTTGATATCCGTTACCAAGTAATAGCTTGGGAGTTATTGGTGAATTTTCCTTTCCAACTAGATACGACTACTTTGTGGAGTCTTATCAACAAGTATTATACTTGGGGAAAGGGGGACGAACGTTACATTCAGAATCATGAATTCTATTTGAACTAGGAGTCGTGTAAGAGGCCGAGTAGCGCCGGTCCATCCCCTTTGGCCCAACCGTTGGCCGGGGAGAGCTAGTAAGGCGGTATACAAGTAAAGCCGTCAGTTCTTCCTTCTACCGGTAGTAAATCTAAATTGAGCTGTACGATCTCGACTGATCATCAAGATTGGAACAGCGGGCGCGGTGAATACTTCATCATTGGTTCATCATCCAAATTTATTTATTTCCTGCAACATGATTACTGTTGGCAGAGTTGGAAAAGGGTCATAACTGGAATTGCAACCTTTTCTTGCAAGTTCCTCTTCTTAATAACAATAAGAATATCTCGCTTACTTTGATGTAGCAGATATTTCTACAAACAAATACTTTAAGTTACCTTGTAACTTCATCGTTCATATTATACTGGCATCATTTCCGTAAAGGCATGGCATATGGTTTGAAAGATACTTTTGAACTGTTATACATTATCGTTCAGTCATATATTATTGTTGGTGGGCTATTGCTCACCCTTGCTTTATTATTATATCACAACAACAGCTAGACCAGATGACTCGCACAAGGCGCACTCGACGCGGGCGAGGACGATGAGACTACCAGAGCTGAAGAAGAAGCTATTGGTAGGGTATATTTATTCTTTCAGTACCAAGAATATGGTCTAGTATGCCTTATGTAAATGGATGGCAAAGAGTATGTATTTATATTGAAATTCTTTTGGATTGTAAGAACTCATAATGTGATTAATAAAAATTTGAGTGTTACTCTGATTTCATCTCTGGGACTATAACGGGTGTGTTTTATATTATTGTGTTGGGTTATAGAGACGTAATTTATTTTATGTTAAGGAAAGTTCAAGTGTTGTGGACAGAATTGGAAACCGTAACCACCGGATCCCGGACCCCGGATCTGGGGGTGTTACAATCTTACTATCGGGCTGCTAAGGGTGGTGGTAGTTCGTCAGGCTACAACGGAAAAGGCAAGAATACCAGCTACAAATCTCCTTTGGATTTCAAAATGAAGTTCAAATGCTATAATTGTGGTGAAGCTGGACATTTTGCCTCGGAATGCAAAAAGCCTAAACAGACTTATCCAAAAGAGACATATGAAGTCCTCAAAAGCAAGTATGAATCGCTGGTGAAGGAAAGACATGGAAAACGAGCTTTATTGGTGACAGAAGGAAGAGCTTGGGATGATTCAGATGAGGAAGATGTTACTCATGTAGCAAACTTTGCCCTCATGGCTGAGACATCAGAGGAACCAGAGGTACTAGTTCTAACCCTTAAAGTAGAAATGTCCATTGATGATTATAAGGAATAGAACGGGACTCTTAGTGAAGAGATCTATATGTTGTGCAAAAGTCTAGACTCTTCTCAAAAGGAACAGAAAACACTTGTTGCCAAAAGCAGAATGCTTGAGGCAAAAGTGGAAGAGTTAGAGGCTGCTTGCACTGTAGATACTTCCCTAAGAGACTTTATTAAATCTCTGGAACACAAGCTCGTCCTTAAGGAAGAAGTAGAAGCATGTCTTAGGGACAAACTAGCTTAGTTAGAAACTAAATGCGAAGCTTACAAACTAGCTGCTAGTAAAGTGTATGTAGATAATGACACATTTAAGAAGATAACTGGAGTAGGTATAGGACTTGATTATTCTGACCTTCCTAAGAAAGAAGAAAGAGACCTATTGACCCTAGTTCCAGTGACCTTAAAAAATTAACACCTAGAATTCTTAAATCAGCTGTCAAACCTATCTACAAACATCTTGTTCCTAGAATAGAAGAAGAAGAGACTGAATTGATAGCTAGATATGAGATTGAGATGGAAGATCGCCAGAAAGAACAACCTATAACTCCTATCAAACAAGTTAAAATCAATTTCCATAGAGATGAATCTAGACTAGGATTAGGAGCTAAGGCTGTTAAACAACAAGGAAAGAAAGAAAAAGGCATAAAAGAGGTTAAGGCTGAACGAATAAAGAAAGCATGTTATCACTGTAAATCTACTGAACATCTTTCTTATGCATGTAAAGCTAACATAAATGTTCCTGCTGCACATGCCATGCCTATCACACATACAATGAATAATCTGCATCAGAATCATGCACAGTGTGGTCAACCTAATTGTATGCCATGCACTTTTAACATCATGCAAACTTTTGTGCACTTAATGAATGCATCTAGCCAGTCATGCTTAAATACTGCTGCTAGTTCAAACATCAAGAAAAGGCATGTGAGAGCCAAGACTGTCATTCCTCCTAAAGTTAGGAGTGACAAACCTTTTCCTAAGACTGACAAATCTGTCAAGTCTGAGAAAGGAAAGGAGAAAGTCGAAAGCTCTAGTAATGTTAAGAAAAGTGCATCTCCTGTTGTTAAAACTGTTGATTCTCAATCTTATCGAAAAGCCGGGCCCAATCAAAGTTGGGTTCCGAAGAATGTCTAACCAATCTGTCATTGCAGGGCGTTAAGCAGAATAGAAATAAAGTTATATGGGTGCTAGACAGTGGAGCATCGAGGCATATGACTGGAAATAAGTCCCTGCTTACAGAGTTGGTTATGAAGGCTGGCCCTTATGTTACCTTTGGAGATGACAGCATAGGTGTGACAAAGGGATATGGCAAACTGAAAACTGGCAATGTCATCATAGAAGATATTTCCTATGTTGAGGGACTGAAGCACAATCTGTTGAGTATCACTCAATTCTGTGACAAAGGTTACGAAATTGTCTTCAACAAGAAAGGTGTATCAATCACTCACATCAAGGAAGGCTCATTAGCTTTGAGAGGAGTTCGAAAGGCAGATCTTTTTGTTGCAGACATGGATTCAGCAAATCAGAATGAGGTCACCTGTTTCTACAGCAAAGCCTCGGATGATGAAAGCTGGTTATGGCATAAAAAGCTATCTCACTTAAACTTCAAAACGATGAATGCTCTCGCGAGGCGAGAATTGGTAAGAGATCTACCTCAAATGGAGTTTGCTCCGAAAGGACTCTGTGAAGCTTGTGAGGGAAAGTCGAAGCGAGCATCGCATAAAAGCAAAGAAATTTCTAGTATTACTGAGCCTCTGCAACTTCTTCATATGGATTTGTTTGGCCCAGTGAATGTCCTATCTTTGTCTAGTAAAGATATGCATTGGTAATCGTGGATGACTTCTCCAAGTATACATGGGTATTGTTCGCAATGACGAAAGATGAAGTACCTTTCTTAATCATTGATCACATCACTCAAATTGAGAATGTTTCAACACTTACTGTGAAGACGATTAGATCAGACAATGGCACTGAATTCAAAAACGCAGTGCTGAATGACTTCTGTGTATCTAAGGGAATACGTCGTCAGTATTCAGCCCCGAGAACTCCACAGCAAAATGGAGTAGTTGAAAGGAAGAATAGAACTTTGGTTGAAGCAGCAAGAACTTTGTTGTATGATTCGAAACTTCCTCTATACTTCTGGGCAGAAGCAGTGAGTACCGCTTGTTACACTCAAAATAGAACCTTGATCATAAAAGATAAAGAAAAGACACCATGTGAGCTAATGAACAACAGAAGACCAACATTCAAATACTTTCATGTCTTTGGAGCAAAATGCTATGTACTTATAGATGATGAAAATCTAGGCAAGTTTGCAGCAAAAGCTCGTGAAGGAATCTTTGTTGGTTACTCTACAGATGTGGTGGCAGCTTATAGGGTGTTCTTAGTGAATGATCGAAAAGTGACTGAAAGCTACAACGTCAGATTCGATGATACCAAACTCTCATCAATTTCAAGAGATTCTAGTGAACCTGAGTCCCTAAAATTTCAGAATCTGGACTTAGAAGATCTTGAAGATGAACCTGAGTTGGTTGTTCCATTAAATGTTCCAAGTGTACATGAAGAACCCGAGTCTAGTGAACAAGCTAATTCTACAAGATCAGGAGAGACTTCTTCAGTACGAACCGGCAACAACTCAGGGGGAGTAAATAGCAGCTCAAGGACTACTGTTCAAGGCTCGAGTCGAGTTTACTCTAGTTCTGTAGGAGCTGGCACTAACTCAGGGGGAGTTAGTGAAAATAATCTAAGTAGTCAGCACCACAACTCAGAAAGTCAAGCTGAATCATCAAGACAATTTCCAGGAGAACGGGTATGGAATAGAGACCATCCGTTTGAGTTAATTATTGGTGATCCAGATGCTGGTGTGACTACTAGAAGAACTGCAAGAGCTGACCTGGCTAATATTTCCTTATATTCTGGGTTCTTATCCAAGCTTGAACCTAAAGAAATAGAAGAAGCTCTTGGTGATGCTGATTGGGTGATTGCAATGCAAGAGGAACTCAATCAGTTTGAAAGGCAGAAAGTTTGGAAACTGGTACCCCGACCAAAAAACATATCAGTAATTGGAGCTAGGTGGGTATTCAGAAATAAACTGGATTAAAACGGACTTGTAACACGAAACAAGGCTCGTTTGGTTGCAAAAGGTTATTCTCAGCGAGAAGGAATTGATTATGATGAAACCTATGCACCGGTTGCAAGACTTGAGGCAGTCAGGATGTTCTTGGCATTTGCAGCACATAAGAACTTCAAGGTTTTCCAGATGGACGTGAAAAGTGCCTTCCTGAACGGAGAGTTAGAAGAAGAGGTGTATCTGGAACAGCCGCCTGGCTTCATTGATCCAGAACATGTAGATTTTGTGTATCTTCTCTTCAAATCTGTCTATGGCCTCAAGCAATCCCCAAGACGATGGTATGAAACCCTATCTTTATTTTTAATTGAAAATGGTTTTACTAGGGGAGTAATTGATAAAACATTGTTTATTTTTGGGTCATCTAATGAGCACTTCTGCGAGAAATTTTCTAAGCTAATGCAGGAAAAATATGAGATGAGCATGATGGGAGAGCTATCCTTCTTCCTTGGATTACAGATCAGTCAGAGAAAAGATGGTATCTTTATCTGTCAATCCAAGTACGTCAGAGATTTACTCAAGAAGTATAATCTAGAAGATGCATCACCAGCTAAGACTCCCATGGCAACAGCCACGAAGCTTGATGAAGACAAATCAGGTAAATCAGTTGACATCACAAGCTATCGAGGTATGATTGGCTTACTCCTCTATTTAACTGCAAGTAGACCCGATATAATGTTCGCAACTTGTTTATGTACAAGGTTCCAAGCGGATCCTAGAGAATCACATCTCGTAGCCGTCAAAAGAATTTTTAGGTATCTCAAGGGCACACCAAATCTAGGGATTTGGTACCCAAGAGATACAGGTTTTAATCTTATTGGCTATTCGGATTCAGACTATGCAGGTTGCAGGATTGATAGGAAAAGCACATCTGGTGCTTGTCAATTTCTTGGCAGAAGATTGGTGTCCTAGCAAAGTAAAAAGCAACATACAGTATCTACTTCTACTGCTGAAGCTGAGTACATTGCTGCTGGAAGCTGTGTAGCTCAAATACTGTGGATGAGGAACCAATTGAAGGATTATGGCATGGAGCACAAGAAAATTCCAATTATGTGTGACAACACAAGTGCCATTGCCATAACCAACAATCCTGTAGATCACTCAAGAACCAAGCACATCGACATCAGGTATCACTTCATAAGAGAACATGTCGAGGAGGGGACTGTGGAGCTACATTTTGTGCCCACAATGCAACAAATTGCAGATATATTCACCAAACCTCTTGATGAAGTAACATTCAATAGATTGGTTGGCGAATTGGGAATGCTTAACACAAGTTAGTAAACCCTTCTATCTGTAAAATCCAGGTTTATGTTTGTATGTGCAAGCTATTTAATCATTATGTGCTTAGACTTTAAAATGCCTAATTAATGATTGTTATAGATTGCATATAGTGTGTTTTTGCATAAATTCATTGTGTTTTAAGTGTCTTTTATAGCACAAATCTGTGAATTTATGCTTGGTTGATTGCATGATCATAGGGGGAGTTAAATTCATAATATTCTAAATATTGCATGATTTTTCGATGAATTTACCTATGATTTTCATGTAATTAGAGGCCTTAGAATTTAAAATCTTCAAAATTTCGAGTTATTTTCTATCTCGAAACTCATCTAGAAATTCGACTTGAATTTCGACTTAAGCTGTCAGAGTGAAGTTTTGAAAATTCTAAGTCTGGGAAGAATTTCGAGTTGGATATCTCGAAATTCATTTCGAAATTCGACTTTGAGTTCGAGTTACCAGTGTGCCTAGTTCTATCTTCAAAATATTCGAGATAAAGTCTATCTCGAATTTTATCTCGAAGGTTGAGATGAGGTTTCCATTAAGGGAATATTTTGAAAAGAACTGAGAATTAACTTCGAGTTAGTCTATCTCGAAACTCAACTCGAATTTCGACTTGATGTTCGAGATAGAGTTCTTAGTCTATCTCGAAACTCAACTCGAATTTCGACTTGCTGTTCGAGATAGAGTTCTCAGTTGCTTAAAGGGAATTTTTCGAGTTACACTCCTAACTCGAAACATATCTTGAATTACCCTGTAGTTTTTGCTTCAAGGGGGTATTTTGGAAAGAATTGAGAATAACTTCGAGTTAGTCTCTATCTCGAAACTCAACTCGAATTTCGATTTGATGTTCGAGATAGAGTTAAACTTCTAACTCGAAACGTATCTCGAATTTCCCTATTTCCTTTACTGGAGGGGAATTTTCCAAGTTTACTACAAGTTAATCAAGTTCGAGATAGGATTTCCCTGTAGTCTTTGCTGTAAAATTGGTTGAAGTGCTTATTTGTGCTTATTTGTTCGAGTTAACCTCTATCTCGAACTTCATCTCGAAGTTCGACTTGATGTTCGAGATAGAGTTCGACTTAAGTCCTCCCTGTATGTACTTAGTGTTTTTCACTCTTTTTAACAGGGATACTTTTGTCATTTCACAATCATCTATATATACATCTCTAACTCGATGCATCATTCACTTTACCTAATTTCATTTTCACAGCAGCCGTTTCACAAAAACAAAGCGATTTCACAACTTCATACCATTAATCCGTGTTTTTGTGATTAAACTCATACTAATCACGAATTACTGCCAATTTTTTGACTGCTATTCACTGTGTTATCATTAATCTTTGTGTTGGTGTGTTTTGTAACCGCATATACACGCGCATATACATACACACAAACATCAACTGTTTGTGTAACTGTTCAAAACACAATTTTCATATTCTTCATTCATATACACACACGATTTCACTGGTATACACACGAATATTCGTCTTCTTTGAATATTCAGATTTGGTAATTGGCAACTGTTCATATCCCGTAATTTAACTTTTCAGATTGTCTTTTGGTATTCTCGAAAAATTAAAAGGGATAAAACTGTTAATTCGTAAATTACTTGTTTTTCAAAATTAAAAAAAATTCACATCCTTTAAAGAAAAACATTTAATTAAAATGGCTCACCAATTTTCACTTGCTAAAAACAATTTTTATAATATTTCTACGGAAATTGGTGATCAACTCCCGCGGTTTAAGTTTTGGATACGATTTCTTAATTTGTACTCCAAGGCTAGCCATGCTTATACTGCTAAACCTACACTCGTACATGATGCTTTACAGCAATTATGGACTAGTGCGGTTACTTTTGGGAGCAAAACAACCCCCTTCGGTTTCAGGTTTACCTTAGCGGGTCAAGAATTTGAGGTGACTGAAGAAATTGTCAACAGGGTTCTGGGATTCCCAATCAAAGATGCTTATAATTCCGAACCTACAGCTGAACAACGCCTCACATTCTTTGAAGAAATAGGGTGTTATCCTCCGACTGGCCGGATCACTGGAAACATCCAAAAACAATTCTTCCATGTGGAATGGAATTACTTTTTCGAGGCCATCACAAGATGTTTTCGGGCACGCGAAAAAGATTTTCATCAAATTCCAATTCCAATGCAAACCTTTGCAGTTGTCCTAGCAAGAGAACTGGATATAAATTATGGACGCATAGTTCTCTCTGAGATAGTGGCTTCAATGGGATCTCCTGCAAGCAGAGACCTCACTACAACTGATGTTGTCTGCTCGTTTCCTCGGTTCCTACAAATGCTGATTAATGATTTAATACCGAAGGATGCTCTTGCTGTTAGACAGGGATTTGCCAGAAGCCCAACATCTGCATCGCTAGGGATGGGCACTAAGTCACTTTCAACCATTGCTAATCAGGATAAACATCAAGGTAAACCGATGTCAATTCCTGAAAATATTCAAATGTGGCTTAGATATGATGCAGGAGTTACCAATTTGGAGGAATCATCGCAAATTTCTTCATATGCTCAGAATCCATCTGCTCATGCTGAGGCATTTGATGGGATTCCTGATGAGCAAAGCGATGAGGCACAAGGTAATGAATCAGGTAATCTCTCCTTGCATACTATTCATTCCTCCTCCTATGTATCTG
The DNA here is from genome assembly GCA_036435485.1 of Saposhnikovia divaricata. Lineage (NCBI taxonomy): Eukaryota > Viridiplantae > Streptophyta > Magnoliopsida > Apiales > Apiaceae > Saposhnikovia > Saposhnikovia divaricata. Next base: position 217,309,455 of record CM071599.1, read on the forward strand.
ATTCCGAGACCCAAGAGACTGCTAACCTGCAGAATCTATCCCAGGGTGAGAGCTATATTTCTGAGCCTGATACACATTCTTATTCTCTTTCACCCCTGTTAACGGAAGTCAGAAAGCCAGCACGTGTATATGTAGGAGATGATGAGGAGAGTAAACCCGAAGAGCAGCAACTTATTCGAAAGAAAGCCAAAATTTCTCATGCTGCTACTTCAAAACCCCAGTCAAACCCAAGTGTGTCACACGCAACCACTCCACCTCACGAGAGTGGTTCTCCCCTTAAACAATCTGCACATAGGGATTTTGATGACAATTATGTACCTTTTGAAGATCCTGTTGCTTCAAAAGGACATGGAGTTTTAACAACTTCAGCCGTACCTTCACCGGTACGTACTGATGCTGCAAAGAGGATCGGTTCTGATGTCGTACAAGAACACTTTGCAGCCGCTCAGCCTGAGATTCCAACTCAGGACAGAACAGACATAGATCCCATAATTGCCAATTATTTTGCTTATCCAATTTCTGCAGGTACTGCTTCATACTTCGGATCAATCATTGAAAACATACACGAGCGTGAGACAGGGAGTGTGTGTGAGAGGTTAGGGAGAGAGGGACCTTCATTTTTAAGGCCCGAAACCGAGCGCCAAATACCAACAGAACGAGTATTAGAGCGAGGTCACCTAAACCAAACACCGTCCCTTAATATTGAAAATCTTGATACACGTATGACTTCTATGGAAAATAAGATGAGGCAGTTCGGGCAGACGATGGGGCAGTTCGGGATTAACATTGGAAACAATCAAAGGGCTCTAGACGACTACGCAGCAAGAATGGCAAGTCAAGCTACAGCTTTTGATGCTTTGACAAATAAGATCAATGACTTGGGCCATGCTGGTGGTGTCTTGGGAAGCACTCTCAATGAGAGGATGGGGGCAATGGAGTCTACAATGCATACAATGGCTGTGGAGATCAGTAGAATGATGTTCGCAGTCAGGAGTTTTGTGCCCCCGGAGTGTTTCGAGTCACAACAACCTCCCCCCGATGCTGGTGCAGGTGGTGCTAGTGGAGCGGGAGCCTCCGGTTCTGGTTTTGGAGGTTCTTATGCAGCTGGTGGATCTGAAGACCAAGGTGGAGCTCAGGATAACTCACCTAAGGGGGAGAGTGGAAAGGAGACGAGACAGCAGGCAGTTCACATCGAAGAAATTGAAGAACCCGCTGATCTTGTCAAGGAACCAGAAATTGAGCCGTCTGTTGATGAAGAGGCTCTGAGGAGGAGAAAGGGTAAGGCAATGATGGTTGATGAACCATTCGTTGACCTGAGTCATCAGGAAACAGTACAGGAGGTACTTGACTCAGATTCTGATATGGAAGACGTACCGTTGGCACATGCTATAAAAAGATCTTTAAAGGAACAAGGTGGAGGTGCTGGGATGTCTTCCGGAATGCCTGAAGAAATTCCTGTTGATGAGGAAACCCTTAAAGCTCAACAGTTAGACTTGGAACAAGCTCAGTTCCATAAAATGAAGATGATGCAAGAACGTGCTGCCTTCCTAGAAAAGAAAGTGGATCTCCAAGGGAAGCAGTACAATCATGAGCTTGCAAGGCTAGCTGATCCTCAAGTTGATCTGGACAAACGAAGGATAGGGCAGAAGTGGGATGAAGCAAGGAAGATATTGATGGGATCCTGTGCGAAAGGAGTTCATAACAAGGAGGCAGATGACCTGTTCTACAACCTGAATTTGCAGAATCCAATGACTGTGGACTATATAAATGCTTTGAAGAGATTAATTTCTAAAGTCAGGGTTGGATACAATGCAACACTTAAGGAGTGGCAGGTTATTTTGTCTTTGGTAGAAGGAGTCCCAACATCTTTCCTATATGTGGATGACCAATTCATAACGAGAAGATCTGCGTCAGAGTTGTTCTTGCTAGCGACAAAAATTCAATACTCTCAATCTGAGGAGCTAAGCATTCTGTATAGGGATCAGTTAATGCAGCTAGCAGAGGACAAGGGTCCAGAATTCTCAGCATATCCAAATTTTGTCCGGATGGTAGTTGACGGGAAGATGAAGAGGGTTAGCATGGAGGAAAATGACTTAACGGAGCTTTCAGTGGAATCTCTCAAAGCTGTCTGTAGACAAATGATGAGTAAGGGATTCGCTTCTGAGCTTAAAGAAAAATCCGTGAAGATCATTGAAAGAGTCATATTCAAGAAGAGCAATGAGGTGTGGAAGTGTGATATCATTGCTCCAAACCCTCTAGATAACGTGAAGATTGAGCCGGAGCTGATGGAAAAGAAGTGGAATATTCTTCAAGCCATGAAGAATGTAGATGAAGCTCTGACTCTTCCTTCTGGAGCACTGGAACAAGGAGAGATAAGGGAGGCAATTTGTGTTCCAGGAAGTGATAGTGTATACTGGATACACGCTTATGTTGAAGATACAACTGATGCCTTAGTATTCATAGATGCAGACCAGAATCAAACAATCTTGCATATGAGTAGAAAATGGATGCTACGGACTCAAAATGCTGCATTTCTGGAGAGAGTATTACATGTATTCAAATGGGGCGAAGTGGAAGATAAGTTTGTGGAAGAAAAGCAGAGACTCATGAGTTACCTGTCTGAGGTAGTGGTGGAAAAGAAGCGGATGGAGCGAGATGCGGCTAGTGTCCACAATACTAACCGTGTCAAGGGCTACCCCAAGATGATCTATTGTCAGTTTAAAGCTGATAAAACACATTGGAAATCTCAGCTCATAATGAAGAACTTTGAGGACATTCCAAAGATCAGAACTACTCAGGAGGTGGACAAACTCAGAAGGCTTTTCAAACATCCTTATCCAGAGCCCAAGAATCCTCTAGAAATGGAAGCTGTAAGTCTGTTGAATTGTAGGTGGAAGCAGCTTCGTGATCCAGTGTACAAGAAAGAACATCAGCAGAAGGAGAAGCGCAAAAGGCAGAAAGAAGAGAAAGACCAAGCTGCTGAAGCTAGAAAGAGGAAACGGAATTAGGGTTAAAGGTCAGAGTGGTGTGAACTTGAAGTTGGAAAAACTTCATGTCTTTCGGTTGCTTTAACTCACTTGAGGAAAATTCACCTTAGAGTGAATCCAATAAGGTGATATAAGTTTGACTAAAAGGTATAAAATAATCCAGGTGATAGGAATCACTCAAATGATCTTTAATTCAAAGTTCAAATTCTGTTTCTAGTTTAAGTTCTTTGTATTGTTTTCAAGTACTTTTAAATTGTAAATTATTCAAGACTGTAATGTTAATTATCTTTTCTCGTCTCATTGTTTAGTTGAGTTATCCTTCATTTATTTGAATGTCATTGTTAGACAATCAAATAGGGGGAGATTGAAAGGCAGAGTGTGTAAACTTGTAACACTATAACTAATGTAACTCATCTAAAGGAAAAGATACTTAACCAGAAGACAATCAAGAACAAGAAGTCACAAGAAATCAACACTAAATGAAGACAAGGTAATTGATACAATTCAACATGTTAACCATGATCAAGCCAAGAATAAATCATTGAGAGAAGTTCAAGTCAAAGTTGTTCATGCCTCAGTGATTTGAAAAGCCAAGAATCAAGATCATAACTATCAGTATCAATAAGACCAATTGATTTCAAGTGAACAAGAAGGAAAGCAAATATTGGAAAGCCACATTACTAATTGGATATGGTAATTTGTTCAAGAAGCAAAAACACTATCAAGACTAGTCACTTATGAACCAGACCAGTGCATCAAGTGTCAGGACATTGATAGCAAGTTTATGTCAGTAATAAAGATCCATATTCAAGAGCTTGGTGAAGAATAAAGAAGACATGAAGATATCACAAGTTCAAGATGTGCATTGAAGTTTCAAGTTGAAGACCAGAATATTTTCTAAGTACTAAATATTCTAGATGACCAAGTAGAAGTTTCTAAGTAGAAGTTCTACTTAGAAATTCGAGATGGCTAAGTAGAAATTCTCAAGTAGAAGTTCTACTTAGAGTGCAGCTGCAACATGATACATGGCATCTTCTGATTGGCAGATTTCCAAGCTTTCAAGATAAGGCAAGATTTATGTGGACATCATTGGGCCACGTATATCTTAGTCTTTGAAGACTACAGGACATAGATTACATGTAGTATAAATAGAAGTACGTGTGTAATTTTTTAGTTAGTGAGCAATTCTTGAGAGAAACACAAGTAAAAGAGAGAGAGTGTATTCACAGAGCTTAGTATCATTCACTTCTCTCTGAACTTCTGTTAAACTTTGTAATGAATGTTGTAGCAACCATTTCAAGTTATATATAAGACATATATTCCTTGAATCTGTGTGTTCGTTTATTGCATCGTATTTATTGCTTCTCATTTTCGAAAAGTTGTATTCACCCCCCCTCTACAACACATTTGGACCTAACAACAATTATAATCACAAGTTAAGTGAAAACACTGCGTCTAGGATGAAAAATTGGAAACCTGATATAGGGCTTCAGCTCCGAGTTTCTCCGCTTCATCAAATTTGTCCCCGGCAGTTACTGTCAAAAGGTCAGGGGGAGTAATGCTGAACTTGGACCAATCCAAGGCTTACTCCGGGCATCCCAAGACAGAATCTTGCTCACAAATCCCCCAACCAGGGATGAAGGGGGTCTTGACTCTCCCGTCAGCATTCCGTGATCTCTTTGAAGAGCATCCCGACAGGAACTGAGGGATCTTCGGCCCAGGTTGAACGCAAGCCGCCTCGGCTCTCTTGATCATCCTTCTAGTAACTTTCGGTTGGTTCTCGGGCCGACTGTCGATCTCCTCAGCAACTGAAATGACAACAGAAAAGATATCGGAATAAGAACAAACAGAGTTCATAATATGAAGGTAAAAATTACCATCAGCAGAAAGTAAGCTAAGGCCAGCTTCTACAAGTCTCTTCTCGGTTAAGAAAACTTTGTAGTGAGTACGGTCGTCGTCAGCAAGTAGTCTATCACGATCAAGGAGCTCCTTCTCGTCAAGATCACATACAAAATACGTAGCATCATGCACTTCCCCAAACTTAGACATAAAGAATTGGCCCCAGTCACCACCACGCCATACCAGAATCACGAACTCTCTGTCCCAGTAGTGATGGGAATCTGGGAATGAAAAGGCATTCACAATATGTGGAACATTGGATCTATGCTGAATAGTGACCCATTCCTTCTGAATCTCAGAAGAATTCTTGGTGGCGAATATGCTTCGGAACATTATAGTAGTTGGTTCGATACCTAGATCTCGACATCTCAGCATGAAGATGATGATCAACCGCCATGCATTGGGATACAATTGGCAGGGGTGAACCTGAAGCTCCGCTAGGAGCCTTATGATGAACTGGTCTACCGGGAATCTCAGGCCTGCTTCAAGGGCACCTTTGTAGACACATAACCTTTCTGGGTGCCAATTACAGGTTCTATCGGCTAAGCCAGGAAGGCGAACCTTGATCGCGTCCGGGAAGCCATATAACTCCTTAATCTTTTCGACATCTTGCTTGTCGAACTTGCACGGACTATGATACGCAGCTTATTCCGAGTTGTTGGGAAATGCATCCCTCATGGTACTCAACAAGTCAATTAAAGAATCAAATCGACGATCAATATATCTAGGGGGATTCAGTCGAAGATTACCTCGCAATGTTTTAGCCAAAGCTCTCTTGGCCATCGCCTCGGATATAGAGAATGACGAAGCTGGAGTGCGGTCGCCATCTGCCATCTTGAGCTCGAACTTGAAGCTAGAACTTGAGAGCTTTAGAACTCGAGAGCTTCAGAGAGAATTTTAGAAGTAAGAAGAAGTGAATGAAAATGAAGGCTCCTCCCACTCTTTTATAGAAGATGGATGACCTCCTATATCAGGTTGAAACACAGCCTGGTTCGTGTTTGCATGTCATCTATCGTTCATATACAGAAAAAATGGATTTCATCTGCTATATCCAGCAATAATTATACCGGTATGTATGATTCCGGGAAAGAAAAGAAGGATTTACGTGAAGATATAGTAATAAGCTGTGCCAAGGCACTCATCTGAGCTTAAGGAGCTAATTACGTTTAAGGAAGATAGAATACAATCAGTTAGTCTTTGCTATTAAAGAGACTGATTATGCTCTGAAAGGAGGTATACAACATCCATGATCAAGGACGAGATTCTAGAACGAGACTCATACATCCATGATCAAGGACGTGATTCTAGAACGAGACTCCAGGCATTGCGAAAAGCTCCGAGAGGCACGACACAGCGACCATGGAGCACCTGTCGGGCGATCAAGAAGCACCCGGCAGGCAACCAGAAGCACCTGGCAGGCAACCAGGATCTCCTGGCAGCCGACCAGGTGCCATGGAGAGGGTCTGGCCGACCAGGATCTCCTGGCAGCCGACCAGGTGCCATGGAGAGGGTCTGGCCGACCAGGATCTCCTGGCAGCCGACCAGGTGCCATGGAGAGGGTCTGGCCGACCAGGATCTCCTGGCAGCCGACCTCAAGGCACCTCCCGTCAGTTGTTCGGATCGTTTGATGGTTCTGTTGAAGATGTCTTACTTTCTGAAACGAACATCGACCTCCAACTACACATCGTTTAAGCATCGATCGAGATCGAGGTTCTGGATCCATGAAAGTCACGGGTGACCAGGATACTTAAATAGAGATCGAGATCGAGGTTCTGGATCCATGAAAGTCACGGGTGACCAAGATACTAAATCAAAGATCAAGATCGAGCTTCTGGATCCCTAGGATCGAGATCGAGGTTCTTGATCCTTAATTTCCATGAATAGGTTTTCAGGTCTGGGTCCAACTACACATCGTTTAAGCATCGATTAGCACCGTGTAGTGCCGTCAAATGCCATTCAACGTCATTTAACATAGATTGAAACGTCATTTAAACACTTCCAGACAACTCGGGGCACCTGTCGGGCGATCAAGAAGCACCCGGCAGGCAACCAGAAGCACCTGGCAGGCAACCAGGATCTCCTGGCAGCCGACCAGGTGCCACAGAGGAGGGTCAGCCGACCAGAATCTCCTGGCAGCCGACCAGGAGCACCTGACAGCCGACCAGGAGCCACGGAGAGGCTCCATCTGACTTCCCGATACTCATCTTGGCACCCCCTATCGTTTGATTGAATCGTTTGATGGTTTTGTTGAAGGTTTCTAACTTTCCGTGACAAACATCGACCTTCGAATTAGCACCATTCAGTGTCGTTTTATGCCATTTAACGTCGTTTACACAAACATTGAAACGTCGTTTAAGCATCGTGTGACATCATTAATGTCAACCTGGATCTCCCGTCAACATGTCAGACGACCGAGAAGCACATGTCAGACGATCGAGAAGCACATGTCAGACGATCGAGAAGCACATGTCAGACGATCGAGAAGCACATGTCAGGCGATCGAGAAGCACATGTCAGATGATCGAGAAGCACATGTCAGGCGATCGAGAAGCACACGTCAGGCGATCGAGAAGCACCCGGTAGGCAACCAGGATCTCCTGGCAGCCGACCAGGTGCCTCAAGGAGGGTCAGCCGACCAGGATCTCCTGGCAGCCGACCAGGATCTCCTGACAGCCGACCAGGAGCACCTGGCAGCTGACCGGGACCCTTGTCGGCTGACTCGCTGCCCGGAAGAGGTTACAATTGTCCCGAATCTCCTCCGTTTAGCACTGTTTATCGCCGTTTAGCGTCGTTTAACATTGTTTAAACATCGTTTAAGGCTGATTAGCACCGATTAGTGTCGTTTAAGTACCGTGAGTGCCAGTTTATCCTTTCAACATTGTTTAACACTGTTTAAGCATTGTTTAAGCACTGTTTAGTGCCGATTAGCACCGATTAGTGTCGTTTAAGCACCGTGAGTGCCAGTTTATCCTTTCAACATTGTTTAACACTGTTTAAGCATTGTTTAAGCACCGTTTAGTGCCGATTAGCACCGATTAGTGTCGTTTAAGCACCGTGAGTGCCAGTTTATCCTTTCAACATTGTTTAACACTGTTTAAGCATTGTTTAAGGCCGTTTAGCGCCGTTTAGTGCCGTTTTATGCCGTTTAACATCGTTTAAACATTGTTTAAGCATCGTTAAGGCTGATTAGTGCCGATTAGCATCGAATTAACATTGTCGTGAACGCGTCGGTCGCTCCACGCTTCACATAAAGACAATACTCGTGAAACACTAGTGTACAAAGATAAACCCGAGTCTCAAGTTAGACAAGTAAAACTTCAAGGAAAGCCTGATCAGCTTTCCTAGAAGTTGGGGGGCAAATGATATGGGCTGAAAATAAGCCCTAAAGACACATTTAAAGTGGCATTAATTAGGCCAAGAATGGTCCAAACGTGGGGCCCACCAGCTGGGCCCAAAACCCCAATTATAATATTAATTTCGTAATTAATATTAAGGGTAATAAACAACTCAGCAAATAAGAGTCAAACAAGGATATTACTCTTGCCTGACTTAGCCTCCAAGATACACAATTCAATATGAAAACTGATTCCTACAAGGAATAGATCTAGAACCTTCCTCAAAGACTTGCTCACCAAGTCTCCGAATCCTACCATAATTCTAAGGCTTCTCAGCCTATATAAAGGGCCTGACCCCTCATTCTCAGAACTACGTTGGCTTGATTCTCAATACGAGATACGTAGGCACTCTGTGAGGACCGATTAAAGTCTAGAACACAGAAACAACCATAAAAGCTCGAAGCTCAACCACCCTAGCATTAATTACAAATCGTAACCTAGTTTTTGATCCACAACAAATTGGATAACCCAAATGGTAAGGGCTTATTCTCTATTGTCCCAGGACCTGGGTTCGATTTTGGCTCATTCCGAGAATTTTATTAGAACAGATAATCAATTGTAAGGCTATAAATCTAATTATTCAAAAAAATAATAGAAGGAAAACAAAAGTTCAACTATATGATCACTTTAACAAATTAAATAATCGAGTCACGGAATTTTCGAGAAGACACAACTGTTCTTTAAGATTTTATCGTCCGAAACACAAAGCAACTACATCACAGTCTAGTGATACTTAACAACAACAAATACCTCATTTCGCCCGAAAATCAGTGTAACTCTGTCTGTGAGATAGCCACCGAGAACTATCTCCTTTGTATCTCAAGTATACCTCTCAATATACAGACATTTTACTCTTCTTCTATTTTACTCGATGTGTGATGTAGATTAATAAACAGAAAAATAAACAAAATACTAGGTTTTATTTATTATTTATACTAGGTTATAACCCGTGCAACACACGATTACTTTTCCAATATCTATAATTATATTAATTTTTTTTAAATATATATATATATATATATATTAATTATATATCAAATTGTTGTCAAAAAATTAATATGTATAAGATTTTACACATTCAATTTATTATGTATTTTATCTTGAATTATTAAAATTTGATTTGTACAATTTTATAGTCCACGTGAAATTAACAAAATAATTTTTGATCTAGTGATGGTTATACAATTATTTTCTAATTAAAACCACCAACAAAAACAAAAGAGTGAAGAAATTGACGATTTTTTACGTTGATTTTTTTTTCCAATTTAGGAAATCTACTTGTATTTCATTTTGATTATCAAAATAACCTTCTTATTATTTGAAAATTATTGTACTAAAAACAAAATACAGTTTTAATAATAAGTGTAAGGGGGATTTTGTCCAAAATTTTGGTTGTCGGTCTGCCCTCAATACAAAATAAATAAGAACCGCTAGATCTTAAAATAAATAGATGAAAAACGTTGGATTTGGCATATAAAATATTTTATAATTTAACATGTAAACTAAAAAGTGTATTTATATTGAAATAAAAAAAGTGAATGTCAGCAATTTAAATCATACATAATTAGGTTTTATACATCAAATAGAATTATCAATGTAGGTCTTCTACACTGAATAACATTAATGTAAAAAGTCATAATTATATTTTATCTTGAGATTATGACTATTTCCATTTGGATAATAATTGTTAAATAATTACTAAATAAAGATAAATTTATGAGTTTCGTGTAGGATGTAAAATCATCAAAATCTGATTTCTAGATCTCGAGATAGAGTCTAAATAGTATATATGAACTTTTTTTAACATAAATAAAAAAATTAATTCTAATGCAACATTTGTTAGTTATATCTTTTTTAGATTATAATTTTCTGTTTAAAATTCAATTCTAATACAACCTTTTTTAATTTTACTTTTTTTAGATTATAATTTTTTTAAATGATATAATATTATTGTCTACTTTTAAAATTATTAAATTCGATAGTTGAGATTATTTTGGCGGTACAGTGACCAAAATTAAGGGATGATCTCCACTACACTTATTATATACTAAATTATAACCCGTGCAACGCACGGTTCCTTTTCTAATATCTATAATTATATTATTTTTTTTAATATTTATGTGTAATTAATTTACATATCAAATTGTTGTTAAAAAATTGAAAAAGATATATATATATATATATATATATATATATATATATATATATATATATATATATATATATATATATATATATATATATATATATATATATATATATATATATATATAGGCAAGTGCTCAAATGAGACCCTATATTAGAATGAGAACTGAGGCTAAATCTCAGCCACTCAATTTTTATAATAAATTTCAATCTGGACCACATAAAAACATACATATATATTTTATTTGTTTATCTCTCCTCCATTTAATTGAATTCATTCCCGATCTATACTATTCTCACCTACTCATCTCTCTTTCTCTCCATCCATCTCACATTTCTTTCACTTCTTTTGAATTCGTGATCTCCCTTCTTATCTTTTTCTCCCCTCCTGGCCTTCTCTTTCATTTAATTCAAGCACCATTCTAACTATATCATTGCAGATCTAAAGTAAAATAAAGGTACTGGAGATCTATTCCTATTTTGACACTCCACGAGTTTGGTCCAAGAGCGATAAATGAATAAATTGAAAATATGATGATACAAACGTGGGAGACGAAGGCACTAAAAGATGATTTGATCGAAGTTTGTGATTTTATGGTGGTCAGTTGATTAGAAAATTTATGTTATAATTTCTGAATATTTATGTGAAAAGATTTTTGGTGATTTGCGTTTAGAAAATTGGTGATTTCTGATGAAATTTAGTGATTTACGTTGAATTTTTTGTGATTTGGGCTGGTGATTTGCGTTTAGAAAATTTGGTGATTTTAGATGAAATTTAGTGATTTACGTTGAAATTTTTGTGATTTGGGATGAAATTTTGGTGGTTTTGTAGGCGGCATGGTGGTGGTATAAGTGTGGTGGTGGTGGTTAAATTTTGATGATTCTTGGTTAATATTTTGGTGTTTTGCAAATTAATTATATTAATTACTGGGCAATATTGTTGTGGTGTTCATTGCAGGGTGTGGAAACGATGATCCCTGTGATGCCGAGTAGTGATGATATACAATTATAAAACAAATTTACATACATATTTAATTTTTGTAATTATATAAAATTAAATAAAATAATAAAATTGATATTAGGCTCTTAGTTCTCATTATAAGGAGGATCTCATTGGAGTAACCCTATATATATATATATATATATATATATATATATATATATATATATAGAGAGAGAGAGAGAGAGAGAGAGAGAGAGAGAAAGAATGCCAAAACTACCCTACTTTCCCTAGAATCTGCCCAAAATACCGATATGCACTGTTGTCCGCCTTTTTTTACCACGGAGTGCGCATTCCTCATCTGCGTAGTCTAGAATACGCATTCCTCACATGCGCAACAGGGGTCACGCATCTCACAAATGACTCCGGCACTCAGACGACCTCAAAATCGCCCTCAAAATCACCCACCTTAGTTCACCACCCTCTGGTTACCTCCACTACTTCTGAGGGCATCAAAACAAAACCCACACCTTACTCTCCATTTTTTCCCGTTCATTTGTTGAATTTCGACCCCGCAGGGGCGTGCACAGACCACCCGGAAAGTAAATCGAATTGGGGCTTTTATTTCCGGTAAACTAAATGGGAAGTGAATGGTACAGGATTATAGAGGTTGAGAAGGCGAGTATGGTATTTTAGTGAACGATTGCTGGAAAGGGGTGAACGCATTCGTCAAAGTTTCGACCAAAATTGGTCGCCAAAGGCGACTACGAAGAAGATGAACAGTGCTCCACATACGCATGTTGGAATTTGGATATACGTATCTGCAACCATGCATGCTCAACATGCGTATCCCTGATTACTGTTCACGAGTGCAGAACTGAATTTAACACAGTTTACGCAGTGGGGACATGCGTGGTCCAAGGCTACACAGTTTTGGAATGCGTATACCCTATACGCATGTCCAAAATGCGTGGCCTGTGGGTAAAAAGGGCAGAGCTTTCCGCTGGTGGGTATTTTGGACATGTGAAATTAAATGGTGGGTATTTTGGGTTTTCACCACACACACACACACACACACACACACACACACACACACACACATATATATATATATATATATGGGTCGTCTTCTACAGCCACAGTTGGATATTTTTGAATATTGATCCAACCCATCTATAACCATCCACTAAAGATATGGACGGCTGAGATTTAAAAGTTTACGCTATATTATATAGCGTAGTACGCTATATTATACAGCGTAAGCCTTTTTACCTTTTTATCCCTAAATCTGCCACGTGCTGTCACGTGCCGGTTTAAACTTACGTCATATAATATAGCGTAATACGTTATACTATATAGCGTAAACGGTTTTTTTTGACGAAACCGGGTTTATTTCACATAGAACATCATATAGCGTATTGTGGTTCATATACATTATTTTACAAAACATTAAGTTAGCAAATTATCCACAAACCACCGGACATCGCAAATCCACCGGAATCGGAAGTAAATCATCATCAATTTCATCATTTCTTCATATAAAGTGAGTAATTTCATGTCTATTTCTTGTATTTAGATGTCATCTAATTATTAAGATGTGTGTAGATTTGTGTACATGTATGTATGTATGTATATATCACCAAAATCATCTAATTGTAGATTTGTGTACATGTATGCATGTATGTATATAATTTTCGAATAGGGTCGAATTAAGGTTCGAATTTGTGGATAATTTTCGAATTAGGGTTCGAATCTGTTGATAATTTTTCGAACTAGGGTTCGAATTTTTGTATAATTTTCGAATTAGGGTTCGAATTAGTGGATAATTTTCGAATTAGGGATCGATTTTGTGTATAATTTTCGAATTAGGGTTCGAATTTGTGGATAATTTTCGATTAGGGTTCGAATTTGTGGATAATTTTCTAATTATTAGGATTAAAATTTATTGGATTAAAGTTTGAATTGTGGATTAAGTTTGGATTTGTGTAGTTTGGATTTTTTTTTATGCATTAAAGTTTTTTATATGCATTGGATTTTAGATGGAAGATTTTTGCGGTCCGGTTGATGTGTACTTGAATATATAATATGGTTTTCTACATTGAATAAAATTATCAATGTAGGTCTTTTACACTGAATAGGATTAATGTAAAAATTCGTAACTATATTTTCTCTCTATATTATGGGTGTTTCATTTCTATAATAGTTATTAAATCATCACTAAATTAAAGATAATTCTGTGAGTTTCACGTGGGCCGTAAAATCATTCAAATCTGATTTGTAAATCTCAAGATAGAGTTCAAATAATAAATATGAAGTTTTTTTAATATTAATAAAAAATAAAATTCAATTGTATCCTTTTTTAATTATATCCTTGGTATAATAATTTTTTTAAAAATTCAATTATAATGAATTTTCTTTAATTATATCCTTTTTAAATTATAATTTTCTTTTTAAAATGATATAATTTTAATCGTTTATTTTTAAAAATATTATATTCGACGGTTGAGATTTTTTTGGTAGTAGAATGACCAAATCAAAAGATCAAACCATAGGGATGGGATCTGTGCTACGATTATTATATATAAGAAGGATCAGGACGAGGTTCAAATACAAATTTTTCTTAAATACAAACTTACAAAAAATTTTATTCAACAAATTTATAACTTCGGTTCAACATCAATTATCAAAACATTGATTAAAATTTTATCGAATACACATAATTTAATTCTTTAATGTCCTTTTGGGGTTCACCAACACCAAAATAGGGTATAAAAATATGAAATTTTATTTGTTTAATATAGGGCGTGTTGAACCATAGTTTAAGATTTGTTGAATAAATATTATATAATTCTCAACTATTCTGCTAGGGTTCACCAATACCAAATTAGGATATAAAAATATGAAATTTTGTTAATTTAATACAATTTTCTTAATCATATCAATGTAAAATTATTTAAATATTTGAGTTCAACAGAAGTATAACTATTGTTCGAGAGATGATGTTGAACTCGAGTTATATATTTGTTGAACATTCGTTATAAAAAAATTCAATTTTTTGTAAAAATGGTTATAGATATGTTTTTAATAATTTATAAAATGATATAAATATGATTTCATTATTAATTATGTGAACTAATAAAATTTTAATTTTAATTTAATAAATGATGTTGAACCTGAGTTATATATGTGTTGAATAAAAAAAGTTTGTAAGTTTGTATTTAAAAAAGTTATAAGAATATAATAAGAATATAATGTAAAATTTTATGTACAATAGAAAATATAAATATTAAAATAGTAATTTACTAATTTTCAAGACGTACTAGGAAAATACAATGGAAGTACAAAAAACCAATAATTACAAAACATAGTTTTGTGTATAAAAAGAGTTGATAAGCAGAGCAGTTGGTAGCACTTCCCCTTAATTCCTCACAGCGGGAAAAAGATAAAGGGGATATTTTCGTGCAATTCCGATCTCCCTCCAAAACACTCCCCCACTCCCTATTGTATCTATACAATTGTGCTATTAAAAAACCCTAATTGGACTCTCTCTCTCTCTCTCTCTCTCGCAATTAGATTTCTACATATTTAGCTCTCTCTCTCTCTAATTGAACTCTCTCTCTCTCTCTCTCTCTCTCTCTCTCTCTCTCTCTCTCTCTCTCTCTCTCTCTCTCTCTCTCTCTCTCTCTCTCTCTCTCTCTTCTATGGCGTCGGACCATGCGAAGACGCCGGTGAAGTACGTAGCGGTGACGGACCTCTACTCCTCCACTACACCGTGCGTGACCGGGGCTGGATCGAAGAAAGTGAAGGCGCGGAAGCTTCCCGATGAATTCACCGATGATCGGAAAAAGCCTCCGGTCACGAGAATTTACTCGCGGCGGAACGAGAAACTCGAGGATAATGTGTTTGATAATTTGAATCACGAGGATGATTCGGTTGAGCATGATGTAGGTGAGAGTAAGGTTAAGAGACGGAGAGTCGGGAGTAGTGAGCTGAGTAAATTGGGAGTGGATTCGAGTGTTTTGAAGAGTTTGTGTTCGGATCGAGAAGAACGGAGTAGTCGGAGGAGGAGTGGGAATGGTAGTAGTAGTAATGGTGGTGGTAAAGTGATAGCCAAGGGGGAGAATTCTGGCCAGAAGGTTGCGAGTTCGGGTTTAATTGATAAGAAGAAGTGGACTTGGTACGTATAATTGTGCTTTTTCTGCGAATTTTGAATTTTTTTGTTCTAGTAATTAATGTGCTTTTTATGTTCTCGTAATTAATTGTGTTTTTTCTGCTAATTTTAATTTTGTATGTTCTTGTAATAAATTGTGCTTTTTCTGCGAAATATTTGAGTTCTTGTAATTAATTGTGCTTTTCCCGCGAATATTGAATTTGTATGTTCTCGTAATACGAGGGATGGAAATTACTATATATGTGCATTTGTTTTATTCGCCTTTATTGGAAAGTTTCTACCGTTGAATCCAGCTTGGTTAGTTTTTACGGAAATGAGACTTCTTTAATTTGTTGTGTAATATCATCGAATTTGGTAATGTGAAATAAATTGTTTGCTGTTCCACTAAATCTATCTGGGAAAAGCGGAAGTGATAACATTTCTAGTAATTACACAATA
Source organism: Saposhnikovia divaricata (assembly GCA_036435485.1). Classification (NCBI taxonomy): domain Eukaryota; kingdom Viridiplantae; phylum Streptophyta; class Magnoliopsida; order Apiales; family Apiaceae; genus Saposhnikovia; species Saposhnikovia divaricata. Next base: position 217,325,430 of record CM071599.1, read on the forward strand.
GTTGAATTTTTAGTAGAAAATTGTTTGAACATGTGAATTGATTAGGTATGTTGACGTGTACTCTTTAATGAATGAACTTGTGAACATCAGATTCTATTTTGTCATAAATTTACGGTTACTAATTTTTGGAAATTATTTATCACCTGGCTCTGGAAAATATTAAAAGGAGCAACTCCGATTGCGTGCTTTCCTAATAATTAAATACAATCATATGTCTATCATTACAGATTGGACAGAAATTATATTGTTTCTAAAGTTTATGTTGGTGAATACAGGCTGAGTTACAAGTGCGACCCTACGAGTTTTATTGGATTACAATGCAAGGCAAGCTCTTTTAGTCTTTTTTTTCTTTTAGAATTTCGATGTTATAAGGGTTCATATTTTTAACATCATTAGATTTCTAAGCTTGAACATTGGTATGTACAGGTATACTGGCCTCTGGATGATGATTGGTACACTGGTTCTGTTGTTGGGTACGATGCGGATTCTGAAAAGCACCATGTAATCATTATTCATGAACATTTACGTATACTTATATATAATTAACACTATTTGGAACTACATGATGATATGCATATGGTGCATTGCAGGTTGAATACAAGGACGGTGATGAGGAAGATATTATTCTATCAAATGAAAGAATAAAATTTTTTGTATCTTCCGAGGAGATGCGACATTTGAACTTGAGTCATGGTATTAGCAATTCAAATACAGACAAACTTGATATCAACGAGATGGTTGTTTTGGCTGCAAGTTTGGATAACTGCCATGAGCTTGATCCCGGGGAGATTATATGGGCCAAACTAAGTGGTATGTGAATCTGCATATATTTGCTGACTACTTGAGCAAGTAATAGTTAGTTACATGCTGAATCTGCTGCTTATAATTCTTTTTTGTAGGCAGATGTTTTATACACTTGGCTACTTGATGGATTTTGCAAATCCTTAACTAGCTTGTCTATGTCATTGCAGTTATGTTTATAAAGTTGACAAAAAATCCGTGATACATCAGATTTAATCATGGTTTTCACAAGATTACATGTATTACTTTCCATATGTCCTTGTGCAGGACCACACACATAAACACATGTATTTAGTGTGCATATATATTCTTATATGTATTTCATGTCAAGGGTTTTGTTATACTGAACATAGACTCTATGCTTAGTATAACTGACTAGGTAGAAGACATATATAGGATATGCTAATTTTGCTTAAAAACACTTGATAACAATTTTTTGAACAAATCATAACTATGACTTATTTGAGCTGCTTGATTATGAAATTGAACCTCTTAGTAGAATATTCGGATCTATATCCAAAATTGACATACAAAGAGCATATTAGCAAGCCTGAACACATACAGAAGATAACAAAGCATATTTCCAACATTGGTTGCTCTTGAGAGGGTCCCAGATTTACATTGATCAATTCGATATTTTTTCTCATTTCAATTGATTTTGCCAGTTAGTACTATCTTTAATCGATCTCTTACAAATTATAGGTCATGCTACATGGCCAGCAATTGTTTTGGATGAATCTGTTATTGGTGGTCGTAAAGGTCTAAACAAAATTGCAGGCGAGAAGTCAATTTTGGTTCAGTTCTTTGGTACACATGACTTTGCTAGGTCTGTGATATTTTCCATATTTCCAGCAATTTTATCTCCGTTAAATTGCTTTCTATTGGTGTATATCACCTTAAGCATGACTTGATAATCCAGTTTTAAATCCCTTTCATATTGTGTTATTCAGGGTGAGAATGGAACAAGCTATTCCATTTCTTAAAGGGCTTCTTTCTTCTTGTCACTTGAAGTGCAAGAAATCAGGATTTGTTCGTAGCTTGGATGAAGCTAAAATGTATGATCATAAACTTCTTTCTTTATATATCGGCTTTTAGTAATAAGGTGGAAGGAATATCTATACAGGCTATTTGAAAAGTGAGGCTTACTGAGGCTAGAGAATAACAAAAAAAGGCAGGTACTAGATTATCTATAAATAATAGTGTTTTCTGTTATCAGGTATCTTAGCACACAAAAACTTCCAAAAAGGATGTTACGGTTGCGAAAGAGCAACAACACAGATAATGGATGTGCCAATGGAGAGGAAGATGGGAGTACTGATTCAGACGACGAGGTTACCCGAGACACAGAACTAAAGAGAACCCTGGAGAGGATCCAGAATTGTCCATTTGAAATTGAGGACCTGCAAGTACAAAGCTTCGGTATAGTTCACACTTTTCAAAATTGTATCAGCCTAGAAATTTTAATGCTTGCATACAATCACCAGCTTATATGTTGTTTACTATGTTCTGAACGTTTTTTTGAAACCTGTCCAGTATCTTCTGACATGTTTTGGAGTTCATTAATTTAACTTTGTAAATGGTTCAACCGTTCAAGAAAGGCATTTTAAGTACTTGTATTGATTTTATAGCATCAAATTAAAATACACATTCCCTACCTATTGTATCCATGAGACTTTTTGATTTTAAAATGAAATATCGTCTGTTTAATCTTATAATCTGTTTATAATGCAAGCATATTTTGAGATTACAAGTCAGGATTTGGCAGATCCCTTGGTCAGGTTTCTGCCGGCCGGCGTTGGGGGGCGACAGAGTTGTGGTCATGAATTTTTTTGCATTTAATAGATGACATGTTGCTTCAATCATGGCTTCCCTGTATCTATTGTAGGAAATATTGTCTCAGAGTCGGACTGTTTCTTTGAAGATACATATATCTGTCCAGATGGATATACTGCTGTGAGAAAGTTTCCTTCAATTTTAGGTGAATCATTTTGGCAAATATACATACTTGTTTCTAATGTTTAGGTTTACTGGCTTCTTGTCAATTAAACTAATTGTCTTTGTAAAATGAGTTTCAGATCCAAGTGTACAGGTGTCATATAAGATGGAGGTGCTGCAAGATCCTGCTACAATAGGCTTGCCTCTATTTAGAGTTACATCTGAAAACGGGGAGAAGGTATCATATAATTTAGTGCTGGGGAATCACATCATTACCAATTCCAAACATTTTCCTTGTATTGTTGAAGTAAATTTTTTTGTCCCATCACTATGACATCGCAACATTAATCTGTGATCTTATGATTACTTTTCACCAATTTGATTCGACCCTTTGTGGCCTCTGCTGGATTATGAAATCTGAGTCAGACGACTTTTCATGATATCTCAGCCAGACAATCATTTCATTAAAAAAGTTATAATTATCCATCTCATGATATGCCCTATTTTGCTAACAATGCATCACACATTCTTGTAACGTTTCTTGTTTTTTTCTTAGTTTGAAGGTTCTACTTCAAGTTTCTGCTGGGATAAAATTTATAGAAGAATAAGAAAGATGCATTCCCGTGGCAATAATGCCTTAAAAGCAGCTGGTGTTTCGAAAAGTATTATTAGATCTGGTCCAGCGATGTTTGGCTTCTCTCATCCTGAAATCTTGAAAATTACACAGGTATGTTAAAAAATGTACTATTGTATAGATGGTACACATTATATGCTCCTTTTTGTTGATGCAACTCACTAGCACACAGTAATATAATGTGGGCAAATCCAAGTTGTGGTGGCTACAAGTAATAACACACTTTGTTCACTCGTTGTAACGGAAGAGTATGATTGTTGTTTTTATGTTCTTATATTTGCCATTCCTTTTAAAGCGTGCATTTTTAGTCATCTGACTATGATATTAATCAGTTATGATAAAATGTATGCAAATTCAATTTTCCTGCTTATTTTTCAAAGAAAGTCAAATCCTTGACTCTGAAGATGATCTATCTATCTTGCATCATGATATAGGGGATGACTGTAAGTTTATAACATTTTCTCCAGTAATGTTTTGCTTGTATCCGAGGGATTCACATAACTGAACTCATACTCTCAGTTGTTATGCCGTGAACCTTCATGTATTTTGACTTATTCAAACCAGCCCAGTATTATTCTTAATTGATGTGGATATGAAAGGGGATGACTGTAAGTTTATAACATTTTCTCCAGTAATGTTTTGCTTGTATCCGAGGGATTCACATAACTGAACTCATACTCTCAGTTGTTATGCCGTGAACCTTCATCATGCATTTTGACTTATTCAAACCAGCCCAGTATTATTCTTAATTGATGTGGATATGAAAGTAATGTGAAATTGCATCATGATATAGGGGATGACTGTAAGTTTATAACATTTTCTCCAGTAATGTTTTGCTTGTATCCGAGGGAGCCAAGCAACATTTTCCCTTTGCTGTTTTGGTTTATAATGCCAGGATGTTACCTTTTAATTATAGTTTACTTTGTTGGTTAATCTACATGCTCATGAGAGGGGAATCTTTTACAATGTTCCGCATAGCAGCATTCTTATCTTTTCCTGCTTAAGTCATATACTCTCCTCGAATAGAAGTCACGTTTACTTTACAAAATTTTCAGAATAAAGAAGACTTCTGATTGGATTGACTACATGGTCTTGTTGGGGATTAGAGATAGAAATAAACAGACCTTTTGATCTTAAGATTTGTTGATTATTTGAGGGCAGATATTAATGGTATGAGTTGGTCAACTTTTGTTATAATTGCTTGTTATGTTGACCATGACACCCATTTTTATGGATAGAGAAATTACTTTATTGTCATTCAAGAAAAGCCAGGAGAAACATGTTCTTTTGTGGGAAATTTGGAGGTGATCAGTTCATTATCTAGCAGGCAGTTATATACATTGATATTCTCAGTATTTAATTTTAGCAGATGGACACATTCCAGTGTTTATCGTCATGCCTGAATAATAGCTATAAGTCAATTATGTATTAACCCTTCTTTAAATGACTTGAGTTCGTATATTGATTATGTGAGATGCTCATGACAGTTTCTTTGCAACAAATAAAATTTGATACATATTAGTTTACTTGGCATATAAGTTGCACATTTTGTACTTAAAGTGTCCTGCTACTGTTATTTGCAGGTGCTATCATCTTCAAAGCTTCCCTCAAAATTCTATCAGTTCCCAAACAAGAGAGATCACGACCTGCCGGCTGGTTTCAGACCTGTTCATGTTAATTGGAATGACCTCGACAGGTGCAATGTGTGCCATATGGATGAGGTATAACAATTATTTTTTATTCACACTTTAAGATCTCATGCATATTTATGTGCATATAGTTCACTCCATTACTTGGTTGTGTTCTTGTTCTTTAGGCATTGTCTATAAAATAAATTGTATATACATCTTCACCCTGATTTTGAGACTTTCATTTGCTTATAGTATGCTATATAGCTATATGTAATTTATGTTTTGGGGCTATAGTAAGCTAAATAGCGATATTATATATATTACTCCCTCCGTCCCTCTTTAGTTGGCACATTTGCAAAAAAATTTTGTCCCTAAATAGTTGTCACATTCCTTGTTCCAATACATTTTTTTACCAATTTTTCCATATATACCCCTTTATTTCTAATACCAATGTTTGACTTTATATTTAATATACACACTCATAACTCTTCATTTAATGTTAAGATTAAGGGCAAACATGGAAACAAATTACATAATTAATTCTTTCTTAATATGTGTGTTTTTTGCAAATGTGCCAACTAAAAAGGGACGGAGGGAGTAACTTTCTTGATTTTCTATGTTTTCTTTTATTTCTATTATGTAATTTTTTTTTGAAACAAAGAGTATACTGAACTTCGATATGATCTTTCAGGAGTACGAGAACAATCTGTTTCTGCAGTGTGATAAGTGCAGAATGATGGTAAGTTCACCGTTGTGATAGTATTTTACTGTCCGTTATATGAATGCCGCAAATGTTGACGGTTGAAACCTTGGTTGATCAGTCCATGAATGTGGTATATCAATTTATTATATCTTATATGTTAAACTGTAATCTTTCATGTGCAAAATAAGATTTCCAATGTGAAAAAAGGGTTTTGCCATATTATGACAACTGCCCTCTTCTGAAATAATATGTAAAAGTAGAGATCCAGTAAGTGATATAGGTAGCTCAGTGGAAAGATGCACACTGATCACCTTGAGGGTCTAAGATTCTAAGTCAATCTCAAAGTTACATGCAGCTTGGATGTAAAAGGTCCATACTATACCTGCTAATTCTAGGAGATTTACATTCTAGGGAATCAAAGTTTTCAATTTCATTGATCTAAACATAGTTATTACAGAGTCACAGTATTGTCACGTCATGGACTATCTGGTGTCCAGCGTAACCTGAAGGGTATAGGATTGGTGTCGCCTATATGTATAATTTTCTGATTCTATTTATACTAGTATTGTTCGTAAATATAATCTGAATATGTATAGATATACTATTTATTTTCAGGTTATATATATATATATATATATATATATATATATATATATATATATATATATATAGTCCTACTCTACTACAAACTAAAATTAACTACAAACTACAAACTAAACACTAATTCAATATTTCATGCTAATCTGATGATCAAACTAGGGGTACCCCAATACAAAAAGTGTTTAAAATAATTGGCTCCATTCAGCAAAAAAATAAAAAAAATAAAAAAATTTCACTGTTCACGTGATGACGTGGCAGTGGATTTCACTGGTTAACGGTGCTTCGCACCTTCTTGTACGGCGCTTCGCGCCTTTATCATTCTAAAGTTGTAAGGAATGACAATCAATGGTGAAGGCAATAGACGATTGACGGGTGTGTCGAGGGCCTGCGGCCCTCATGACTACCTAACTCATCCGTTTACTGTCTTAAATGCTTCGCATTTCCACGGCAAGTTTTTTTTTTTTTTTTTTTGGTGGATAGAGCCAATTATTTTAAGCATTTTTTGTGAAGGTACCCTTGGCGGGAACCTTAGAATAAATGAAATATAATTAATCTAGTGTTAGTTTGTAGTTTGTATTTAAGGATTTGTTTGTATTTGAGCAAAAGCCTATATATATATATATTTTAAAATTCTGTAACTACTTTTTTCGGTCAGGTTCATGCTAGATGCTATGGAGAACTGGAACCCATTGACGGGATACTCTGGTACTGTAACCTATGTCGTGAAGGAACTCCTGAATCTCCCCCACCCTGCTGTCTTTGTCCGATTATAGGTATCCATTGACTTCCCATTATTAAGTTGTTAAAAGATTATGAATATATACATGATCTCATGTATCTTGTCGTAGGTGGTGCCATGAAGCCGACAGTAGATGGGCGGTGGGCTCATCTTGCATGTGCAATATGGATACCAGGTATTATGTTAGTATGTTGGTTCTTGACATCTTATTATCATTACTTCTGTCTCATTAACATCTCTGCAAATCCTCAGAAACTTGCTTATCTGATGTTAAGAAAATGGAACCCATTGATGGGCTGAGTAGAATTAATAAGGTATGTCTCATGCTCTACTCACCATATCCATAGCCCAGTTGATTAATTTATATGTGTCCACCATGTCAGACGGCAACAAGTATCCCATAATTAGTCAGAAGCCGCACTTTGCAGGAGTTCTTTTTATCTTACTGAAAGGAGAATTATAAACCATAGAATGAAGAAAAGCACATGATTTGTACTAGTAATTTAAATTGTTTCATTTGTAAAATTTGCATGAATATTTTTCTTTCAGTTTTGTTTATTTATTTCCTCTATCTTTAGGACCGGTGGAAGCTTTTATGTAGCATATGTGGGGTTCCATATGGAGCTTGTATCCAGGTAAACATTTGACTTTTAATTGCTAAGTTTTTGGATAATCACATCTGCTTTTATCTTTATCTGTCTTATATGACATCATTTGATCTCCCGCTGCATACATAATGCACTTGCTAAATCCCTATCCCCAGTCACCTATACGTCATTTCTTTCTGATAAAGCTCATGTAAAAATAAAAAAATCGTGAAAGAGAAAGAAACTCTGCGAAAGGTTTCCGGAGGAACTCTGAAATTTGTAATTTAAGAGCTTCCTTGTGTAACAAGGTTTAAGATCTTACCAAATCTCAGTATATCAGAACATAGCTCGTACTCCATGCACAGTACCATGTCGGAGCAGTAAGAGTAAACATACCGTTGTTGTTTAAAAGATCTACTAAAAAACATCAACGTGCATGCATATGTAGATGCATTATAAACCGAAGGGTGGGTCAAGTTATCTACTAGTTACACCTGAAAGTTAGATGCTTAGAGCAATAGCACTGTGGAAGATATACTTTAAAAAAGAGGAACTGTATTAGTGTATATATCATAGTTTTTATAACTCGTCAAAGTCCTTTGCTACAGCCTATACTATAACCCAATTGTTGCAACATGGTCAACTATCGTTTTTGTGGTTTACTGGTTTCACAAAATTTTGATATTGATGCATTTTTAGAAGACTCATGAAGGGGATAATTTTACAACACCTAAAAAATCACTTCACCAAGGACAGACTAAATAAAGCCCAGCACCATAGTAATGTCCTATAGTAATATCTTCTCTATGCAAGTTTGTCTCGATTGGCTTAATTCACTAATATGTCATTGGTAAATACAGTGCTCAAACAGTAGTTGTTATGTAGCATATCATCCTCTGTGTGCACGGGCTGCTGGATTTTGTGTTGAGGTATGTTTATATAGTCGCTATTTTTTTAATATTTCCTCGCTCTTGTTTTGTTGTTCATGTGTTATTAGTTTACAAGTGCATAATACAGCTATCTCTTATATCAATCTAGCCTGAGGATGAGGACAGGTTACCTATAATTCCTTTAGATGAGGATGAAGACAACAAATGGATACGTTTGCTCTCCTTCTGCAAGAGGCATAGGCCATCATCTCAGGATCGTTTGTTTGCTGGCGACAGAATCAATAGAACTGCCTGCCAACACATAGATTACACTCCTCCAGCGAATTCATCTGGTTGTGCTCGCACTGGTTAGTGCATCTGTAATCTGAATCTTTAATTCAATCATCCACCTTTTTTTGTGTAATATCCTCATGTGTTTCACAAGTGTTAGTAGTGCAAATAAATTTGTATAATTTGATTTTTTGAGTAATGATTTTGCAATTCACACTATTGGAAGTGCAGGAACCCAGAGAGCAGGGATTCTTCACTTACCCGCACCGCTCACCCGATTCTTGGGGATTCTCGGGTGCGCGGGGATTCTTCTCTCACTCACAAGTGAGAGAAGGTAGTGTAGATACTTAAATACTTAATCGATTAACTATGTTAAAATGCATTATTGGTGTTATTAAGTAATAATCATATGTATTAATAAGGATAATGAACTGATTTAGTTAACTATTTAGTTTAATTCAAATGAAACTCTTGAAATACACACATAATATGTACTTTTAATATATTAATATGTGCCGAATCCTATTAATATGTGCCAAATCCCCCGCACCCGAATCCCCATATTTTTGGATTTGCCAAATTTCTGTATCCCCGCACCCGCACTCATGCTTCCTAGGCAGGAACTGATAAGCATAGTCATAGCTATCACTGGTTATGACTTTGAACCACCCATTATTAACTTTGCTGGAGAGATATCGTGATAGGATAGCATTTTTACCTAAATCTCATTTCCTTATTGAAAATAAAGGAGAAGAACGGAGAATCTTATTAGTAACCTTTAATTGCTATCTTATTTGTAGTTCTAATATTGGCATATTGGGTATCTTTATGTTGTCTAATAATTGTCAAACATGATTTTTGACTTGTTGACTCACTGATGGCTTGCTAATTGCTATCAACTCAACTCGACTAGGAGTGAGTATGAGTGTACGACCTTGATCAAGATACAAAGTTGATATTTAATAGTCACAACAATTCTTGGTTGTGAGCAGCTTAGCCTAATGTTCACCCGTCATAAGTACTCCGGTCCCAACCCCAACCTTCAGTTGACTAATTTGGGTGCTTTCCGTTTATCTAGTATTTCACTCATTTTCCCAATTTTAGGGTATCTATTTAACCAGTTATAGTCTTCAACACTTGGAAGAGTTGAATATTAGGAACTAATGACTATTTAATAAATTTGAGGATTAATTTGTGACACTATCTGTTCTCTGCTAGATGTGTTTTATCCCTCGTTTCTAACCCTTTTTTTAACCTTGTCAAAGATCATGTGGGGTTAAGTCAGGAGCCAAAAGTCCTGCAAGTTTTGACTCACCTATTTCCTTTCTACTCATTTTCTTGCCTGAACCATTTGTTGAAGTTCGTTAGAGAATCAATAGTCAACTGAGACGAAATCACCGTCTGCATAAGAGTATCAATCTACATTTCTTTGCATATTGATCCTGTAGTTCATATCTTTCAACTTATGTACTTCAAATCTTAAGGGAATCTTTAAATAATCGTTACCCACATGGTCCTTACTACCGAGAAGCGTTGATAGATCTGAAGAACCAAAGATAGAATGTGAACAGTTGTATAATGAGGATGAGAAATCGAAGATAAATTACACAAAGTTATTCAATGATTTGTGCACCAAGATTCTGAAAAGAAGTCACATGTGCAAGTTAGAAATGTAGACCTTGTTTCTCTTCAAACTGATTTCAGATTCTTCCAATACGTGAAGAGGTACAATTTCATGAGATGGAGATCATCATTATGTCGAGTTCATGTTCTCATTTTTTTTTTTTGGAGTCCTATCCGAGCCTTCTAAAATCTAAAATTCATTACTTTAAAATCCGAGGTCAGATTTCCTTCAAAGGAGAGGGGAGAATAGCGGAGTAAGACATAATTAGATTAGTATTGTTTTATATCATTATTGAGATATGAGTGTATTAGTTACATACATATAATATCTGATTAGGAATTTAGAAATATTGTAGTAAAAAAATGTTAGGTAGTAGTTACTAAATAGGATAGTTTCCTTTTATCTAATACTTTACTTATATTTCAAGTCTTGGATATCTACTTAAACAGTTGTAGTTTTCAATATTTGGGAGAGTTGAATATTTTGAATATGTATATCTGATATATCAGGATTTATATATGACAATCGATTTTTACGGATATAGGTTACTCACATGTTTTCAACACTTAAATTAAACTTGACCTGCGTTCAATATCAGTAGTATTAGGAAGTTGGTCATGATAAAGATGACTTCAGATTAGTGATTAGACGAGAAAACGCATGTGCATCAGGTCGATCTTTAATGTTATACTCTTGTTGAAAGCTTGCCTAGTGTCTGACTAGGTATACTTGTTGAAAACGCTACACGATGTAGTGTTTTAGTATGATACTTGGGACAATCATTTCAGATTGTGATATTTGGGGCCATTTAGTTTAAAATTGTGATAAATTGGGTGAACACCCAAGTAACAAGGCATGGAAAATTTAAGTTTATAATCTAATAATTAGCTCAATATTAGGAATCATACTTGCCCAGCAATCGACCTTTATAAATTTTATTCGGTAAAGTTATCTGGTAAGCACTAAAAAGATGCTCGTAAAAGTGTTTGGCTGTCTTTTTGATTTTGTTTATGTCCTTAATTTTTTTTTGATTGTTTCTGTTTTATTATGGTTTTCAACTTTGCTTCTCAGCATTGTATTACAACGTCTGCACTCTTTAACGTCTACATGGATTATTTTGCTAAAACAAATATTAGATGATCTCTTTTCATGTTCGTCTTTACAGAGCCTTATAACTCTTTTGGTAGAAGAGGAAGGAAAGAACCAGAAGCTTTGGCTGCTGTATCTTTAAAGCGCTTATATGTGGAGAACAGACCCTACTTGGTTAGGGGCTACAGCCAACATGAATCATTGAGCAACGTGAAATGTTCTAGAACTATTGATAATTCTAAAATATTCCTCGAACTTCAAAAACTGAAGAATGGTAACCGTGATGCTACCAATAGCATCCTGTGTATGGCTGAGAAATACAGTCATATGAGGAGTACCTTCAGAAAAAGACTGGCATTTGGTAAGGATGTTCTTTATGAGGCTTAGTTATGTATTTATTATGTTCATCCATTTTTTTTGTTGGCTAAAACTTCCACCATATTATTTTGTTGACTATCATGCTCACTGCTGGAACAGTAGCTTATGCTGTCTTTCCACTTTCTTGTTGTCTAATTTTTTTTGATTAGCGTAGTTTTTTATAGTCCGTGTTTCTTCTTATATATATATATTATGTATCTATATTGTTTTTGTTTCTGTTTTGAGCAAATTCTCGACTCTGTTTTTTCAAAGTTTGTTATTATCAGCAGATTAGTAATCACTTTTACAAGTTCCTTGTAACTTGCAAGTGACTGGGTTACTTGTGATATATAACTTGCAAGTGACTGGGTTACTTGTGATATATGCTTCCTTATCAATAGTATTCTTCAATTCCAGTTCTAAAGTTACTCTAGTGTAATCCGTAAGAATAAATATATGAATGCTCTGCTTTTCAAAAATAATTTTGTTCAGGTCCTTCATGATTTCTAGCTTTAAACCTCTCTTTCAGAGGGTTATTTAATCGTTCTGAAAAGAAGAGTTTGATCCTGGCTCCCTCAACACTGCCCAAAACTCTGACTCCTTCGCAATTATTAGCATAAACCAGTGTCCTCTAGACTGTCTTAAGTACAACTTTAGTGTTGAGTTAAGTTTGATTTTTTGTGATAAACTTTAATATAAATATAAATGAAGGCCGTAAATATATGACAAGCATATGGCATATAATAACTCTAACTTACATCCACTTAGTAGTAGAGAAACCATTTGTACTTGTGCAATTCTTGAGATATAGTTTGATATATTCAATTTTCTATACTTTCTGCTCTATTACAAAACTAAGTATGATAATAGAAGAATATCCTGATATAAGTTGCTAGTTACTCATTTGTTTATTATTAATGTATTCATGCATGAATTGTCAATTCGTATATTCTCTGGTTATTGATGTTTTTAGAGCAATAATGTTTTATTCTCTGTTGTTGGCGAGGAACAATTTTTTTTTTTTTTTGAACTTCTAAAGCAAGAACTCTGCAATAACTTTTGAATATTTTCGATGTCATCAAAGTACATTTATGTCCTGTTTCCTTTTTTTTGTTAGCAAATGTTTTCTGAAGAACATTCATTAATGTTTTTATTTTTTTTAGAATTTGCTTCTTTCTATTTATTTGTGTTCTCTCTGTATATATAGATAGTCCATGGGCAAAGGATAGGAAGTTTCTGAACTACTTTTGATTTCGCTTTTTTAGTTTAACAAATGGCCCTCTATCAGTCAGCCTGATTGTAGTTTTATTCTTTTCGCCCACTTTTTCTATTCTCATGCTTTTCCATTTTTATAGCTTCAATTTTGCATTATGTGCTTGTACATATTGCTAATCTTATGCTGTGCTCAGGCAAATCTGGAATACATGGGTTCGGGATCTTTGCAAAACAACCACATAGAGCAGGAGACATGGTATGGCTGGTTTAGTTAAAACCAAGAGATTAGTCTTTTTCCCTTCATATTATTAAAACCTACTACTGCATGTTTGTTGGCTGTAGGTGATTGAATATACTGGTGAAATTGTCCGTCCTCCAGTCGCTGACAGAAGAGAACACTATATATACAATTCATTTGTTGTAAGTCTGATCAACTAGTTACTCAGTCATTACTGAAAAGTTTAAATTCAACGTACTGGATATACGTATTAGTTACTATAATAAGACTGTAGAGTTTTTTCTGAAAATCACCAGAAATGGTTGTTTTTAATAATGTGAAATGGTGGTTACAAGTTCAATATCAAAAGATAAAAGATCCAGGATTTCTCCAACTACTTATGTTTCTGGGAAGGTTGGTCATTTAACATTTGTATTAGAGCTCTGGTTTACTGAGTGGTTGTGAGTTCGAGTTCCAGTACGGCGGTAACCTAACGTTTTTTAAATAACATAATTAGGACGATAAGGTTGTGCGCATGGGTTCCTAGTGATCCACTTTTCAATCCCAAGATGGGTTCTCAATTTCAATATGGGATTTTAAGTGGGGAGTGCTAAAGATATAAGATACATTAGACGCCTTCCCCACACCTTAAGGTTTCATGATAGTGGTCATTTTACACGAACATGAAGGGTGAATAATTTGTTTTGTGACTTTGTGTAAGCTTTACATATTTGTCATTTAGATTTTTTATTTTTTAGTTGGGGATCTGATAGTCTCTTTAGGAGTTGAACTTAAATGCTTGTTGATATAATTAAGCATGTCTCATTCACTTATCAAGTGTCCTTTTTACTTGGTGTTGTTTTGTTAAAGGCATTAGATTAGGTATCTCAATCTATAGTTTCTCTTGCAATTTCTATGTGCAGGGTGCTGGCACTTACATGTTTCGAATTGATGATGAACGTGTCATTGATGCAACAAGGGCAGGAAGCATAGCTCATTTGATTAATCACTCGTGCGAAGTATGTATTACCTTCTGCTGTTTACTTGTAATGAATTATTGTTTAGCTTCTGACCTGGTATTATATGAATAGCATCACCTATAGTGTATTTGGTGTAGAATTGTTCATCTTGTGACCTGTTATACTGATATAGTACTGTCTAGTTATGTTTTGCTGCTTATTCACTGGATTAGAACATGAATTATGGACATTTTGTCAGAATTAGGAATTATTTGGAAGAACCAAGATTGAACATTGATACTTACGTGTTACAATAGTAACGGACTTTCCTAGGGTGCCTGCAATCTGCATCCCACATTTAAAGATTAAGATAATACATCATGCTGGTGTATTAAATTTATAGTTCTAGGTGAACGACATATTTTTTTCTTCATTCGAAAAAGATGTAGGAGAGAGGGTGAAGAGTGGGTGAGGGATAAGGTGCATTTGTGTTTTGTTATTGTTCTATTTTAATTTTCATATTTATGTAGGTCTTTAGAAAGGTTTGAAGTAATTTTTAAGCAGATATTTTGATTCGTTGAAGGCATATTGAGCACTGCAAATTTGTGCATATGTTTATGTGAATTGTTATCCTTCTATCTGTATATATAAGATTCCTGATGGAAGCGAACGTTTTAGTTAGGTCTGTGTTTTGACTTAAGTGTGCAAGTTTAGGAGGACAAGAGTGAAGTTGGAACATGTCATAGTTTGTTTCTTCATCTTCCTCGTCATTCCTCAACATTATCTTCTGGGTATTGGTCACTTTGAAATTAAGATAAAAAGACAATATGGGGCTTGACAGAGAATATAAGAGTAATAGAGTAGGCTTAACCATGTAGTCACTGCAAACAGGAATAGCTTTTGCTTGATTGGCCCACAGTTGACAACATAACATAGACTACACTATATAGGGATTTAATATCTGTGTTTTGTGGTGCTAATGTTTGTTGATTTGTATTGTGAATATTTTTTGATGGTGTTATACAGCCAAATTGCTATTCAAGAGGTATTACTGTGAACGGTAATGAGCACATAATCATTTTTGCAAAGAGAGATATTAAACAATGGGAAGAACTGACATATGATTACAGGTTTGCCTTGAGATGAATGGTATAATGAGCGTCCTTTTAATTCTCTATAATAATCTTGTATAATAATCTGTCCGCTCTGAAATTGCAGATTTCTTTCTATTGATGAACAACTTGCTTGCTACTGTGGCTTTCCAAGATGCCGTGGTGTTGTTAATGATATCGATGCAGAGGAACAAAAGGCAAAGCTATATGTTCCGCGCAGTCAACTGAAAGAAAATGGGACTGAGAGGTTAGCAAAGACAAAAAACTTGAGCTGATAGAAATTGTTGTCATAAAAAGTTATGAATTTTTTTATAAGATCTGTTTCTTTGTCTTTTGTCGAAACCTGTATTTCTAGATATATAGTAGTAACATTGTCACAGTCAGAATAATTATTGGTTGATAGGTGCATAATTCATAATTATCAAATACATATTTGCTGTCTTTTTTTTTTTTTTTCAAATTGTAACTAGTAAATTAAATTATCTATTTTGTTTTGTAGAAAAAATGAAATAGATGGAGTTAGAGAGAAAAAGGAGAAAAGTAGAAAGCAAGTGCTGGAGCCAAAGCGAAATCTTGAAGCCAAAGCAATTCCTAGAGACATAGTAAACCTGGAAAGAGAATAGCTGAAGCTCAATTTATATCCTAGAAATAGGGCTCTTCTTAACATGTATTGAAGGCATCTCATTAGTTAATTGGTAGGAGTAGAGAGTAAAATTCTATTTATTAGTTTGTTTTAGAGAAAGAAACATGTGTCATCTATATTATTTCCGGCAGTGACTTTGCGTCCCGACAACTTTTAGTTCAAGAAAGTTTTCTAGTCTGTTGTGTACATTTGTATATTTATAATATTGATTCTCCTTCTGTTTGTTTACTTCAGTATGGAATAATTATTAAGTTTGTCCAACTTTATTTAGTACTCCCTCTGTCCCTCTCATTTCTTTACATTTTTTTTCACTGCTTGACACACATTTTAAGGCTTCTAAAAAGTATAGTTCCATAACTTATTTTTAAAATATTCTTTTTTTGTATAAAAATAGAACAATTCTATTTTTATACAAAAAAATAAAATTTTAAAAATAAGTTATGAAACTATCCGCAAAATGCACCTTAAAATCCGTGCCAGAATTACGTCTCCCAAGGTAAGAACCAAGGGGGACAGAGGGAGTACATGTTTTGATCTGGTTTCTTTTATGGCACATATTTTTGTTTTTTAATCTGTTTCATGCTATTGACATTTGATACGTATAGTCAATGCTATTAAGTTTACAGTAATCATCCGCACTTGTTATATATTATGAGCATGGGGGGTGGGGGGTATTGTGTTAGTTTTCACTTTAATTAATATATGCTTCTATTGCTATTAATTGATGCAGTATTAGCAGGTCTAGCTGTGTTTTATTACCTAGAACAAAGCAACTATAGTTTTGGAAAAATTGTGGTTATTCTCCTGATTTTGCTTTGTACTTGTAGCTAAATAATTTAAAAGAGCGATATTGATATATTATTAACATAATTAGTTTTGATAGATTGTGCTTAGGTTATTGTCAGATAATAGTTTTGATAGCTATCTTCGTCCTTCGATTAATATCCTTAATTTTATTTTATTTTTGAAAAAGAGAAGAGGTTAGGTTATATCGATCAATTTTGTTCCTTTTTGGTGAGGGTGAGGGGCTAGGATATTAATTGTGATTGATTAATGTATTTAGAGTGCCACTTTTTTTTGTATGCTTTGTTTAGTGAAAATTTCTTCTCTTAGAATTATTTGCGTCGTTCGCTTGAACTATTTGCTAAAATTTGAAAATAATTGGTATTTGTGAATGTTGCAACTAAACACTTTGTGCTTGCGTTGTCTATTTTTAACTATTTTCATTCTTTAATTTTGTGGATAAGTTTTTATTTGTTTTTTACCCTTTCCAGGGAATAGAGAAATTGAAAAAGCTTGGATCACAAGAAATTTTTGGAAGCACTTTTTAGGTACCTTGTATACCTTTTCTATTAGTTGAAAAACTTAAGTATTGCATCGCACATATTCAGAGGATATTATCTAACTTTTGTTAGATCTTTTTTTATTCGTCCGTGGTGGTTGCTGGATAAAAGAGGTACGTACAATTTTATTCTCCACATCAGATTTTAGGAAACGTAGTGTAGTGTAACTGTTTACAAATATTCTTTCTTTACGTGTCGAAACATGTAATTAATTTTTTCTTGATCCACATTTGAGTCAGGAATCGGGTTAAGGTGGTATAGGACTGAGGTATTATTTCTGATATCTTGTGTTTGGTGAGTGTTGGAATGAATATGTTTGATTTAAAGTATTTTTGAGTCACTAATTTTAATTAATATAAAATATTAGTTTAATTATTATTTTAATATATTTTTGCGTCATTGATTTATTTATGTATTAAACATTTACATTTAGTTGCTTAAATGGAGAGCCAAGGAAGTGCTCTCAAAACTACGAGGACAATCAATTTAGAATACTTTTGAAAACCGTGACTTTTAGTAGTACTTACAATTGAACAAGTCAGCAATTTTCTTACGTTTTGGTATGAAGAGGACGTGACCTAATAAGATCGGGGTGTTTGTAACATCCCACATCGGTTAGAATAAGAATGCATAAGCTCTTTATAGATACAAGTCAACAACTATTGTGTACAAAATTTCTAGCTCTTTTGGATCGATCTGTGGTGGGTTGTTGGGTCCGGTGGCTTGGATGTTATATTAGTGTCAAATGTTAGGCTGAATGTTAGGCTGTCATGTTTGTCAATATAGTTAGGCACCGTCTAAGACTTTGGGTTATGTAAACCTTTTATATATAGGATCTCTCTCAATGTAATTACTACAACAATCTATATAAACATCTTGTTCTTCCTCTGTTGTAATCTCCTGTACTATTATATATTGTTAACATGGTATCAGAGCATGTTATATCCTAAGGAAACAATCAAAGTTGCAAGAGAAATCAAAATAGCAGAAGAAAAATCAAACCACCAAGAATTCGAAAATTTCGAAACTTATCAAAACACAAAAACAAATATACCACTGAAAGAGGAGTCCACAGAAACAAGCAAGCTGGAAAATCACTGTCACGCGCCCTCACGCGCCGCCGGACGCGCGGCAGCGCCGCTAGACGCGCCCACGCGCCGGTGCGTGAGGCCTTCTCCGGTCACTTTTTGGAAAAAATTCTTTACAGACCCTTGTTCCTCTCCTGATTCCGAACCCAACCGTGGTACTGTTTCTTGATTCTGAGATTTTTTTTCTGTCTGTTTTTGTCTGTTTTTTTTTTCTGCTGGACTACTGGTTTAATTTCTATAAACTGCTATATAGGTAGATAAATAGCAGTAAATATATACACTTATGATATTAGTATATTATGTTCAATACTTATTGATTGGATATTATTCTATTTAAAACAATTAAATGGCGGAAGTTTTAGATAGAACCTCCGAAAGTAGGGTGTTAGATAATACATCCGAGAGTAGTGCTATAAGTAGCAGGAAATCTGGATTTCATAGTACTCCGTATGTAAGTCCTAAATTTAACGGAAAGAATTTTCTGGAGTGGTCCAAAGCTTGTACAATGGCACTTAAATCTCATAAAATGATGAAATAAGTCAATGGGAAAGCCAAACAACCTTTGGAAAGTGATACCAGTTTCGATGATTGGGAATCTGAAAATGGTATGTTCATGGCTATCTAACTCTATGGAGGTTGATATTCGGAAGACATATATCTTCATTGATACCGCTGAAGATGTGTGGAATTCTCTCACTCGGACGTATTCCTTCTCCGGGAATGTAGCCAAGCAATTTGAGATCAAACGGAAGATGTGGGCATTAGCTCAGGGAGGTCACACATTAGCTGAGTATTATTCTGAGCTTACATCATTATGGAGTGAATTGGGACACTACACTATATTTGAGTGTAAACATGCTGAAGATCAAGAAAAATATCAAAAGATGATGACTGTAGAAAAAGTGATGAAGTTTCTTGATGGCTTGTCTGATGAGTATGATTCAATCAAAAACCAACTTATCGGACAAGTTCCATTTCCTACTGTGGAAGAAGCCTATGGTCGTGTCAGGTTAGAGGAAAGTCGAATGCAAAGTATGGCTCCGGTAGTCTCTTCTGAACGATCTGCACTCTTAACTGAAAATGTTCAGCAATCTGAGCCAAAGCAACCAGAACAAGTTCCAATGGCTTTAATGAGTGAAAGATCCAGTCTGCAATGTGACTACTGCAAGAAGTTAAATCACACTCGTGAAACATGTTTTATCCTGCACCCCCATCTCAGAATTCGAGGACGAGGAGGGCGTGGCCGAGGTGGTTACCGTGGTATCTCATCTGGCAGAAGCACGGGTAGAGGTATTCCCTTTAATGCTCATCATGCTGCTGCATCAGAATGTGAGTCTTATTCTTCAACAGGGACGATGACTGCTTCAGAAGTCAACACCCTCCGCCAATTAATGTCACAAATGAACACCACTACACCTACAGCCAATTCTGCCCATGCAGGTATATCTTGTCATTTTACTTCCGATAAATGTCCAACATCTTGGATCATTGATTCCGGAGCATCAGCGCATATGACTGGAAATTCTAGTCTCCTGGAATCATATCATGATAAAACAGAAAATATTCGTGTTGCTATTGGCGCTCTTGCACCTGTCCATGGACAAGGCACCTCCCTTTAACTTTCTTCATTACCATTATCAGATGTTTTGCACGTTCCTTCTTTGGCTGCAAATCTACTATCTGTTCATCGTATTACTGAAAATTTAAATTGTTCGGTAACTTTTTTCTCTTCTCACTGTGTATTTCAGGATCTGGCGACAGGCAAGGTCCTTGGCAATGGTAAAGTGGTAGATGGACTTTATGTTATGGAAGGGAATTCTATTTCTCCCTCAACTTATCAGGTGTCATCCAAGTTAAATTCTGTTTTTGAATCTTTGTATCAGTGGCATCGGCGGTTAGGTCATCCATCTTTTGGTGTTTTAACACATCTATTCCCTGCCTTAGTAAAACATTGTAAGAAGGAAGATTTCTTTTGTGAGCCATATGAACTAGCTAAACATAAAATATCATCTTATCCATCCAGAAATAAAAGAAGTTCTACTTTGTTTTCCATTATTCATACTGATGTTTGGGGTCCATTTAGACATCCTACACATGATGGGTATAGATGGTTTGTTGTCTTTGTTGATTGTTATTCTAGGCTTACTAGGGTATATCTCCTTAAACAAAAAAGTGAAGTTTTCGAGTGTTTTAAATCTTTTCACCACATGGTACAAACACAGTTTGGTGTTTCTGTTAAAATTCTTCGGAGTGATAACGGTACTGAATATGGAGGTCCATTTATATCTTATTTGGACACATGTGGTATAATTCATCAAACTTCGTGTGTCAAAACTTCTCAACAAAATGGGGTAGACGAAAGGAAAATTGGTCACTTACAACAGGTTGCTCGGTCGCTTATGTTAACAATGCATGTTCCCAAATATCTTTGGGGAGAGGCAGTCATGACTGCTGCATATCTTATAAACCGTCTTCCTTCTAGTGTCCTAAAATTCAAAACACCGTTGTCCTGTGTTCCTGCACCTTCTTCGCACCCACTACCCCTTCGAGTATTTGGGAGTGTATGTTTTGTTCATAATCATGTTCCCTCTCGGGATAAACTTGATTCTAGGGCCCTCCGCTGCGTTTTTATTGGGTATTCACCAACTTCGAAGGGATATAAATGTTATCATCCTCCCTCACGTCGCATATTTGTCAGTCATGATGTTAGTTTCTGGGAGAACATTTCTTATTTTTCTCCGGGTTCCTCCTCCTTGCTTCAGGGGGAGATAAACCGACACAGTCTTGATAGTAAAGCAACAGATGAGTCACAGACACTTCCATTTATTAATATACCTATTCCAAACACTAGCTCAACCAGGTTATCTATTCCTCCACATACGAGAAATGAGTCAGATGATCTAAATAGATTGGATATTCCAGATTTGATTACATATTCCAGGCGGAAAAGAAATGATATCACCACTTTATCGCATCCAGAGACCTCTGACCTCGAGACAGATCCCGCATCTCCTGTGATTGAGCCAGAAAATGGTAATACTCTTGATCCTACTCTAGATCTTCCTATTGCTATAAGAAAGGGTGTACGCTCTTGCACTAACCATCCTATCTCAAACTTTGTATCTTATAATGCATTATCTCCATCTTCACTTGCTTTTGTGTCATCCTTGTCTAGTGTTTCTGTTCCGCATACTTGGCAGGATGCTTTATGTGATCCTAAATGGAAAGATGCTATGATAGAGGAAATGAATGCCTTGAAACATAATGGCACTTGGGAGTTAACTCATCTTCCCACTGGAAGGAAGGTAGTAGGATGCAGATGGGTATTCACTGTGAAACAGAAACCTAATGGGCTGATTGATAGGTACAAAGCAAAACTTGTAGCAAAAGGGTATACTCAAATTTACGGGATTGATTATCAGGAAACTTTTGCTCTAGTAGCAAAGATGGCCTCTATTCGAGTCTTGATATCATGTGCAGCAAATCTTGGATGGGAACTTCAGCAATTGGATGTAAAAAATGCATTCTTACATGGAGACCTGAAAGAAGAGGTTTACATGGATATTCCACCGGGTTTTTCCTCAGCTGCGACCATTGGGAAAATATGCAAGCTAAAGAAGACTATTTATGGGTTAAAACAGTCTCCAAGGGACTGGTTTGGCAAATTTCAGGGAGCAATGATTAAATTTGACTACAAACAAAGCAACTCAGACAACACCATGTTTGTAAAAAGACGAGATGAAAAAATCACTGTGTTGATTGTTTATGTCGATGATATTGTGATCACCGGCAACGACACCTGTGAGATTGCTAATGTTAAACGCAAGCTTGCCTCTGAATTCGAGATGAAGGACTTAGGAAAACTACGGTAATTCCTTGGTATTGAGGTCTCTAGAAGTCCAGGTGGTATCTTCCTCTCACAACGGAAGTATACACTTGACCTTCTGAATGAAACAGGGATGTTGGGATGTAGACCTGCAGATTCTCCAATAGAAGCAAATCATAAACTTTGTGGAGATGCTGGTGAAATTGTCGAGAAATCTCAATATCAAAGGTTAGTTGGTCGACTAACTTACCTTGCACATACAAGGCAAGACATATCATATGCAGTGGGAATTGTTAGCAGGTATATGCATGATCCTCGTCAACCACATTTGGATGCAGTTTATATGATATTAAGGTATCTTAAGGCTGCTCCTGGAAAAGGAGTAATGTTTACTAAAAACAATCATCTCGGGGTTGAAAGTTATACAGATGCAGATTGGGCCGAATGTCAAGACGATAGGCGATCTACTTCAGGGTATTGTACATTTGTTGATGCCAATTTGGTTACTTGGCGAAGCAAGAAACAACCTGTGGTTGCCTTATCTAGTGCTGAGGCAGAATATAGAGTTATGGCTAAAGGTGTACGTGAATTATTGTGGATAAGATTGTTCCTAGAAGAATTGGGACTTGCATCTGCAACTCCAATGAAGCTACATTGTGATAACAAAGCCGCTATTGCCATTGCACATAATCCAGTTCAACATGATCGGACTAAACATATCGAAATTGATCGACACTTCATAAAAGAGAAGATCAATAATGATACCATTGGTATTCACTTTGTAAGATCGGAGGACCAGATAGCTGACATATTTATCAAAGGTTTAAATCAGAAGATGCTTCATCCACTTATTGGCAAGTTGGGCATGAGTGATATATATGCATCAACTTGAGGGGGAGTGTCAAATGTTAGGCTGTCATGTTTGTCAATATAGTTAGGCACCGTCTAAGACTTTGGGTTATGTAAACCTTCTATATATAGGATCTCTCTCAATGTAATTACTACAACAATCTATATAAACATCTTGTTCTTCCTCTGTTGTAATCTCCTGTACTATTATATATTGTTAACAATTAGTGATGCCATTCGGATTTCCCGATGTGCTTACCTTTATGCTTGTAATTAATAATGTGCTGAAATCTTTTGTTAGAATGTGTGTTTTCGTCTATTTTCAAAAATCTCTTGGTTTACAACCAATCTATCGAAGCTCACAAACAGGACCTTAAAAATGTACTCAAAACATAGAGACAAGAAAAATTGTATGTTAACTTGAAGAAATGCAATTCTGGGGTGCAAAGCATCGTTCTTGGATATGTTATTTTAGCCAAAAGAATTAAGGTTGATCAAAGTAAAAGTCCAATCCGCCCCTGACTGGCCTACTTTGCCAATGATTAACGAGGTACACAGTTTTCACAGATTATTAACATGTTTTTTCAGAAGCCAAGGTAGTTAGGTGACTCAGTATATCATTCATTCGGTATTCCAGCATGGATTTTGTGTTACTTTGTCGACCACTGTGCTCCTTAGATATTAGCACGCAAGTTATCTGGTCAACGTAAGGTAGTTACTTTGCCGACCTCTGCACTGCTTCCTTTTGTCAGGTTCTCTTTGTAGTCTGGCTATTGATTTTCTTCCTTGATCTTGTACCCATACTTCCTAAGAACACATGCATTTTTTGGGTTCCACTGCACTCCTTTGTAGTGAAGCTTTTCATACTCGATCCAGTAGGCCTTCAGAAATTCTTGAAGTCCGTGTAATCCATATTCCAATTTTTTTCATCACTGATCATGCCAGCTGCTCCATCTCCTGAAGTCTTTATTGACATGATTTCTTCCTTTGTTTTGTTTATCTTGTGAGCTACATTAAGTATTCATTTTCTTGCTTAATAGTATAATTGATACTTTCCCTTAATATATCCTTGTGCTTTGACTTTGATGTAATAGGCTGCTGCAATATCCTCCATTTATAGCACTCATATGTTTGTTGTTGCAAAACTCGCAATCGCAGTGCATCACCCTTATTTTCTCTTTTTATGCAAACAAGCTAGTTTTGTCTTCATGACACATATGTTGGCTTCCCAAACACAGCAATAAACTTCATTTCCTTAACTTGCCCAGATCAGATGTCATTGTTGGGCTAGTCCATCAATGAAGCTGTTGTGTTGGGTGTTTGTGATCAGAAAACTCGGGTTGCAGAAATGGTGACGCTAAAGTATCAGAGGCGTAATAATCTGTTTTTTTTCCTTTTTCTTTTCTGTATGCTGACCTTCCTTCTAATTGTGTCTTCCATCAAGAGACATACTACATTACCCATATTACCAGAAATTTGTCTGATGCTCCTTACTTCAACTGGAAGCCTTCTCATTTTCCTTTTAAGCTGAGATTTTGCAATATTTTGTACCCCACCAGCATGCAACCAGTCACTCGTCATCACAATATATATTATTAATACGGACATAATATGCTCTTGTATTCTGCCATTTGTTTCTTGACTGTTATATTACATGCCGCAGCAGAGTTAATTGGGGGACCATCGACACACTAGTGATTGGGTTTCCTTCTGTCACCATCACTTTCATATAAATTGATTTTCAGGCCATAGAGTCCTTTGATGCTTGTTTCTTAATTTATTCAGTTTCTTCTTTTGAATTTGCACCTCTTGTTGTTGATTAGGCTCGGTAGTACTTGGTAGGCTGACAAGTTACCAAGTTGTTTTGTGTAGAGTCTTACACGGATATACTGCATCCCAAGGTTTGTATGCATTTGAGAGGACATGGTTTCTGGCTTGTGAGCTGATGTCACACCTATGAGTTGCAGTTTAACATTGTTTTCGATGGAACATTTCACCCATTTTTAGCTCAAATGACTTTGTTTGCCTCTGATAAATTGATAAATCTTAGAACTAGAACTGTGACTGGTCAAGAATATCCCGATAAACTCATCTTCAAATTGCTGCGATCACTTCTGGGACACAAACTAGCCTTTTATACGTAATGTCTTCTTCAGTTTTTTTGGATAGATTCCACCACTTCTTTATTCACATGCCCCTATCACTCCTTTTTGCCTTTTCTTTTTATTTGTTTAGCATAATCTAACTCTCCTGTTTCTCCTTTCCAGTGCTTGATACCTATATGCGTTACTTCATCTCCTTGCGCTGTTATATTTTTTGTCCATTTGTCTCCACGCTTTTGCTTTCCAGACGCAGATGAAGACTGAGGCACAACCGGAGATCTGATGTTAGTTATTCCGGTAGAGCAGGTGAGAAGAACATCTTTACAATCCGATGGTGGCATAGTCCAGGAACATATACAAGGGTCGATAAGATGATTTCTTCAATGTCACCTGCGTGATGGGGCATCGTATCCCACAAATCATCAGTTGGAAAAGTAAAACCTGAGAAGATTTCATTCCACTGCGACTAGATCAGTAACATGCAACAAACATGAATACCAAAATCATGTACCATATAGTTATTGACAAATTGACAATGGGTAGCTTGTTGTGTTAAAATTTTACGGGTCAAAAGCATGCAATGTAATGATTTCATATTTATATGCAAGCAGTAGTATGTACTAGCATGTGGCGAAAGTATAAACATACTACATGTATTAGATATCATCATTTTGTGTCGCATATCTCATGCCATCATCGAATCAGATTGGAAAATGGCTATTCGGCTCTCATCAGAATATATAACTCCTCGGGATGGCACAGTTTTTGCTGAGGATATTAAATCAATGATGGCTCCTTTCAAAATCTATTTCTCCTTAGTTCCACGACTTGGTATTGCACCAGCTCAAATGCTCAACGGATTGCAAGTCAAGTATTTTAGAATGTAAAAATGGGATATCTATCCAATCGAGCTTAGAGTTTACAATGAAATAAATACTAGCTTATAACTCGTGAAATGCACGAGTTTCTTTTGATATGAAATAAATAAATTTAATTTTATGTTATAATTATATTTTTATATAATAATTTTTTTAATAATTATTTAATTTAAATTTAAATAATTTATATAAATTTAATTAATGATATGCATGGTTTAAAACTTATATTATGAAATTTAAAATTAAATATGTCGTTGACGAAATTTAAATTTGGAATGTTTTTTTAAAGTAGCTTAATCATATAAAATATTTAATCAATAGTATCTAATGATTCTAATTTTTGGTTAAAAATCTAACGGTAATTATTCGTTGTATACGATTTTTATTATATATTTTTATTAGTGATTTAGAGATATGGTGTGATGTTCTCGGGTATATATTAATAACTGCAAGATTGTGTTCTAAATTAAAAGGTAACATGTTTTAATTAGAAAATAAATATTAATGATTGGAAGATTATGATTGCAAAATTATATTTTAAATTAAAAGGTAACGTGTTTTAATTAGAAAAGAAATATTAATAATTGGAAGATAAGATATTTTAGGTGTTTATAAAGGGTAATATCTTCAATTAAAAGTAAACTTCTTTTACATTGATTGAAAGATACGATATATTAGGTGTTCATAAAATTTTATTTAATATTACAACTATGTTTTTATATAATCATTATTTTAATAATTTTTTAATTTTAATATAATATAATTTAATATACTCATGTTTACGGATTATGCTAATATTTTTTTTTGAAGGTCTACTAATGTTTCTTTATTATAAACAACGTATAAGGATTTTTAATATATTTTATTAATAATTGGAAAATATGGTGTGATATTTTTGGGTATATATTAATATATATTAACATATATTAAAATATATATTAAAATATATATTAATACATTTTTGTGATATTAAAAAAAAGTGTTTTAATTAGAAAGAAATATGGTATGATTGATGTTTTTAGTTGTTTATAAAAGGTAATATCTTCAACTAAAAGTAATTGTGAAAATGGTAATGACTAATTACCATTAATGAAGTTATGTCATTATTTATTTTAATAATTAAGATAACCAAACAAATAAACTTTTAATATTTCAACTTTAATATATATAATAGTATAGATAAGGCCGAGGGGGCGGCCGACTCTTTCACCAATTTTGATCACATTAAATTGCAAGGCCCAATAAAAGGAATAGCATCGGGTCGGCCCAATCGTGATAGTTTTATATTCTATATATATAATTTGAGTATAACAGTTAAATGGCATGTATGGTATGATCGTCTGGTCTCAAACATTAGCTAAAATAATTGATATCGTGTTTTAATTAAAATAAGTAATAAATACCTTGATATCCATGGCATCAAGGTCAATAGTTCAGCCCCGGTTGTCTCACATCTTTTGTTTGCCGATGACTTATTTTTATTTTTTCGTGCAAACAATCATGAAACTGAGGTTGTTAAATCTATCTTGGAGGATTATGCAAGTTTTTCGGGGCAGTCCATAAACTACCAGAAATCGGGTATCTTTTTTAATTCAAATGTCAAGCTAGACAAACAAGCTGAAATATCATCCATTTTGGGAGTTAGTAACGATTTGCAGAATAACATGTATCTCTAGGTCTACCTTCTCTGGTGGGTAGGTCGAAGAAACGAGTCTTTGGTTTTGTCAAGGAACGGATGTGGAAAAGATTGCAAGGGTGGAAAGCTAAGAAGATCTCTCGTGCAGGTAAATTAGTCCTGATTAATAACGTTGCAACAGCTATTCCCACGTACTGCATGTCTTCTTTTCTGCTCCTAGGTCTATGTGTAATGAAATGGAGGTGATGATGAACAAGTATTGGTGACAGTCGGGGTCTACAGACAGGAGGGGGATTAATTGGATTAGTTGGAATGAATTAAGTATGTCGAAGTGTCAAGGAGGTTTGGCTTTTCGTAATCTCTATGGGTACAATGTTGCTCTTATGGCCAAGCATACTTGGAAATTTATTCATAATCCTCAGCCTTTGGTGGCAAGATTTTATAAAGCGAAATATTTCCCAGATTCTCATATTTTAGATGCAAAGGCGACTCCAGGATCTAGCTTTATATGGCAAGGGATTGTTACGGCAAGGAATGAGGTAATGCAGGGGTATAGATGGGTTTTGGGTGATGGTGAATCGATTAATTTTATTCAGGACCCTTGGCTTGCTGGTAAAAATAATTTTAAAGTTGATCAATCTAGGGAGTATGATGGCAGTATCATTGTTGTGAAACAACTGTTTTTGCAAAATTGAAGAGAATGGGATGAGCATAAAGTAAAGAGTTCTTTCTCTGAGGAAGATGCAACTTTGATAATGGCAACTCGTATCCCTGATGTTCCAGCTGTGGATCGTTTAGCTTGGTCAAGGACAACAAATGGGAAGTACTCAGTTAAGACGGGGTATCAACTGTGGCATACTCAGAATGTGGGTACTGGTTCTGTTCCTCAGACGAATGGTTGGAGTAAACTCTAGAAATTAGACTTACCACATAAGTTTAAGGTTTTTCTTTGGAGGGTCTGCAGAAATAATGTTCCTGTGAAGAGTAGACTATGTAGTAAGGGTGTGACTCTCGCTCTCGATTGTCCCATGTGTAACTCAGAGGTTGAAGACCTATATCATGTCTTTTTTGTTTGCCCGTTTGCAACGACATGCTGGCAGTACACAGGTGTGTATTATGATATGTCAATGGAGGAGTCCATTCCATCTTGGCTGATTACTATGCTCGAGGTAGTCTCAAGTATTGAGGCTGTGAACATTGCAAAGGTTTTTTGGGGAATTTGGTTTTTCCGTAATAAGAAAGTTTGGGAAAATAAAGTAGTCACAGCTGATATAGCGATGGATTGGAGTGCAAAGTCTATTTCTGATTGGTGGAAAGCTAAAGACAAACGTGCAAATCATCAGTCCAGCAGTCTAAGTGTTGTTAGCCCTGCAATAGTTAAGTGGAAAAAGCCAGAGAATGGAGTTCTTAAGCTGAATGTTGACGCAACAGTGAGTCTGGGAGCAGCATCTTTTTCGATGGGTTTAGTTATTCGAGATCATACAGGGGCGTTTGTGATAGGTAAAACGATCTGTGCAGGTATGGTTTTTACATTTGTTGAAGCAGAAGCTCTTGCCATCCTTGAAGGTCTTCATTGGCTGGTATCTTTGGGTCATGACAGAGTGGACATCGAGTCAGATTCCTTGCTTGCTGTTCGAGCTCTACAGAATCCCCATGATAACCTCTTAGAAGTTGGTCACATGTTGATTGCATGTCGTACTATTTTAGATGATAGACCAGGCTTCTCAGTTTCTTTTGTTAAAAGACAAGCGAATAGGGTCACTCATTTAGTAGCTAAAGTACCCTGTTCTCTAAATTGTCAAAACGTGATTATGGCTCCTTTAGTTCTGTTGTTGGAGTCTCTTTTGTATGATATTTCTGAGTAATGAAATTTGACTTTTATTCAAAAAAAAAAATACACAAAAATGAACAAAGATATATATTTTATATCTTCAAATGTATAAATTTTTAAAGTAGAAGTGAAAATTGATCCAATAATCAAATAGTGTTTTACAAATATTTAGATTGTATTTTAGACATTAATTTACAAATAAGTATCTTGACATGGTATTAAGATATTTTAATTAAGCACTTTTTTCACAATCAAAATCAGAGTCCAATTATATATATTATAATAGTAAAGTTATTGAGTGATAAAATATAAAATATTTAAAAATCAAATAATTTTAGAATTACAAGACTATAAAATTTGTGCAAGAATACAAAAAATTTAACATAATAATGTTTATAATTATTATTATAATATTTGTAATATCTAATTTTTCATCTAAATTTCTTCGTATTTGTGCATGAAACAAAATTATAAATAGAAGGTACTAAAAGACAAAATTATTGTCAAAATATATTACCAAATAAATATCAGTAAATTTAACATATTAAAATTTGATAAAGTAAAAAAAGAACAGATAGACAATTATCAATAAAAGTTAACGGAATAAAAAATATGTAATAACTCAAATAACATTCCAAAAATACACATGATCAATAATATGTATTATTGTACAACATATATTATCAAAATTAATTTTTATTTTGAATTAAGATTGAATCTTTACGTCAAAATATAAACTGTAATATTTCTTGGGAAGAAATTATTGATATTAAAAAGTGAAATTAATTAACTAATAAATATTATTTAAAGAATATTGTGCATTTAGGTTTGTCAATGAATCAAATATCCGATCCGATCTGACTGGTAGCTAAAATAGCGGGTATGGATCCTTAAAAAAAATCCGAACCGTTAATAATCCGATTCGATAAGGGTTCAATCCGATAAAGAACATACATAGTTTTGTACGATTCGATCCGATAACGATTCGATCCGAATATATTATATTTATTATGTATTTATATATTCATATAATATAAAACATATAATATATATATGTATATATATATTTATATATTTATATAATATTTTATATAAATAATAGTATTTTGGAAGATTTTTTTTTAATTTTTAATTCATCAAAAAATTAAAATAAATAAATTACTTTTTGATTAAAAAAGTAAAAAAAAAATATTTTTTAAATTTATTAAACGAACAGAATATGGATCAACGTAAAAAATATATGACACTGATCCAATCAGATCCGAATGCTAAAATAATTAACATATTCGGATCCGACCCATTTGACAGACCTACTTGCATTGAACGTGTATAAAGGATTATAAATCCCAGGGTTTGAAGCTGGGGCTCCCATCCATCCATCCATCAGTTTGATATATTACTACGTCTTCTCCAAAATTAAGAAAAACAAAGAAACAAACAAATGGCTCACGGCGGCAACGTAAACCCGAGAATGTTATTTATAATACCCCCAATATTTTATTAAATTATTTAGTTAATTAAACTTATATTATATAAGTTATATATTAAATTATAATTATGTATGATTTTATTTTAAAAACTTCTAGAAATATCTAGATGTTTGTTTCCGTGTTTTGACTAAATTCTAGAAAAAAATTTGTAATAAACCTCAGCTTGGTTTTTGAATCAATCACTATAACCAGGGGCGGATGCAGGCCGTCGGGACCAAAAAATCTGAGGGGGGCCAAATCTTAAAAAAAAAAAATATATATGGTGAAATTTTAAAAAAAAAAAAATTAAAAAAATTTTACATGGTAAATTTTGGCAATTTTTCAGAATTGGGGGGGCCAAGGCCACCCTTGGCCATAGCTTGGGTCCGCCCCTGACTATAACCTATTTATATTCAAGTTATACTTATCCTAATATATTTAGAGCATCTCCAATGGCGTTAGCTAAAAATGATTGGCTATATTACATAAAATATTGATTATGTAAATTTTGTCGAACCTGTAAGATATTGTGTTCCGAGAGTATTGGCTATAGTGATTAGCTATATTTTAAAAATGGTATGTTATTAATATTTCAAGTTGTTATTAATGGAATATATAATTTTAATATAGAAATAAGTGATGTGGCAATTCACTACAGGTCTCTAGAGGTTCGACAAATATAGCCAACATCAAGAGATTATCTATAATTATAGATAACAGTTTTGTCCCATTGGAGTGTAAATTTTTTTACACATTCTTTATAATTCTTATTTATGGTAATTAAATTTAAAATTTACCTAAGGGATCTCTCCCATTGGAGATGCTCTTATAAATATAAGTTAGTAAATCTTTGTTTGGGTAAACAACTTCATACGTGTGCTGTGACGAGGAGAGAAGGTAGTAACTAAGCTATTACATTCACGTACTATTAGTTCAATATTAATGAATACTTATTTGCTACTCCATGTTATGTGCTCAACTGTTTAGGCACAGGAATTGAGTGTACGTGACTTCCTCCGGCTAGTTCTTTGTCTTCGATTTTCGGGTCGATTTTATTGTAAGGCCAAACAAACTTTCTTCTTTATATACATGTATGTTTGAATTCATTTTGAATTTATCTAAATATGATCTCTCTCTTAATTTTAATTGTTATGGTAGATATGATTAATATGGTTTATTTACTTAATTATTCTTAAATTCGTCATATTACTTGTTTGATTATTAATTAAGTGTTACAATTCATCTTTTGTATAATTTAATGAATATTTATTTTCTAGTTAGTTTTTTTTTTTTTTGCCAGTGATAATGCATTGGTTCACTAGATTAAATTTGAGTATGTATATAATCTTCAATTTTATTAGTTTCCAAAATTGATTCTTATTATAATATAAAATACTAATTTTATTTCGGTTAAAGGCGTTGTTTTGCCGAATAGTATGTAACTTGATCCAGTTATGTTGGCACATTTTTGGTGTCATTATGTTAGTAATTAAATAAATAATTTATTTTGCTTGTTATAGATTTTAGAACTTGGTTTCAAGTATGGTTGAATAAAAAAACAAAAACGCCAATAATAGTCATAACTGAGTTGCATGCATGTTTGGTCTGACTGTGAAACCTTAATACAATAATCATGTCATTTGTTGTTAGCAACTAGATTATAATAATATTTAATTATTAATGTACTTAATTAAATTGGTACAATCTTAAATTGGAACAATCTGGGGAGCTTTCGTCGGCTATTAATTTTATAAACATGTTCACTTCAACTTTTATTTTCGGTTGCTTGACTAGTTTTGGGGTGAGAAATATGCTAGATAATAATAATTTATTAATTAGATTTGTTAAATAATGATTATTTATTCCTTAAATTTTATTTTACTATTTATGTATCGTATTTAATTTTGTTTTCGGATTTCATAAACTTAAGGTCTATATTGCTAGTTAAATTTTGAGTACCCAGTTAGTGGTTTTAGCTACTTTGATAACATTACTTTCGTAATGTATCCAAAAACATTAATTTATGTGGTAATTATTTATTATTATTATTATGTGCATTAGTGCGTTGATTAGTATTTATTTATTTAATATAGAGAATTATGATTTTATACTAATATGGGGGCGTATAATTCATTTTTAGATTTAAATAAGGAGTACACCTAGGGCTGAGCATTCGGTCGGTTCGGTCCAGAACCGAACCGAATCGAAAGAACCGAAAACCGAATTGTTATTTTTTTTGGAACCGAACCGAACCGAACAAGGCTAAGGGACCGAACCAGAACCGAACCAAAATATTTCGGTCGGTTCGGTTCTTAAGAACCGAAATTTTCTGAATTTTCATTAATATATATATATATATATATATATTATTAATATAAATATAAATTTATTATATATATTATATATATATATATTATTAATATAAATATAAATAATATATATATATATACACACATATATACATATAATTCGGGTGGTTCGGTTCTAACCGAAATTATTTATAGAAGAACCGAACCGTCTAACCAAAGGAACCGAACCGCCCGAAAAAGGAAAAAATCTGGACCGAACCGAACCGAAATTGTGTGGTTCGGTTCGGTTTTTCGGTTCCGGTTCGGTTTTGCTCACCCCTAAGTACACCTGATCCGGAATATTTCATTGCTAGCTTAATATTTATATCAGGTACGAATTCTTGGTTCTCTCTTTTTAATTAATAAATATTCATTAAATTGTACACATTCTCAGTTTCGTTTCGAATTCCTTATTTTTTGATTTATTGTTGCCTTGACTCGTATATATTGTTTTGTTTCGCATTTTCTTGCGACATTGTTTATTTTGTTTCGTTTCGTGCAACGAGTCAAGCAATCTTTGTAACCTATTTGATGGGCTCTTAGACCGATCTGTGTGGGTTAATCACAGACAATGTTCAAATGGAGTTCGGAGTAAAGGTGAACTAGGCACCTACTCGTATCGGTGGGTGAGTATACGAGCACGTCTCTGGGGTATGAGATGTGATTAGATCATGATCGCTATTGTATTGTTGGGATGTTTTATACATTCCTTATTTCTTCTTCTGGATTACCGAAGAAGGAACCATTGTCCTGTACTTCGCTGGTGATTGGAGTTGGCGAGTATAGTATTGTGTAAGAGACCCATATTGTACCCACCTTACTTGCTATTCGGCCTTATTTAAGTTTCATTGATTAACTCAATTGTTTTAAATTACTATCGCACTGATTCGTATACCATTGATAATTGTTCCAAATCTATTACTGATTTCTATCTCATTTTCACTTAAAAACTTGGTGTTGGTAAGACACAATTCACTCATATTTAAATTTCATATTTTATTTAGATTATATTCGTACAGAGCATTTGGCTCACTCTTTATTGTTTCCTTTTCGCAGGTAAATAGGGGTAAAGCGGGAAGAGTGATGAGTGCCACACAGTCTTTAGTAGAGCTTTGGCTTAGTGCTTTATTGATTATGAGAACTCATTTTATTGGTTTCGAAGTATCGTTACTTTGGATATTTAAGACCACGTACTTTTATTTGGATTACTGACATTGGTTTATTGCGATTTATTATGATTCAAAATTGTTTAAGATGTAGCCTTAATTGTTATTATAGTAGGGTGTTACAAGTTGGTATCAGAGCCAAGGTTATAGATTCTGTGGACTGTCCTTTAGGCATTGACCTGTGAGTTTTGGGTTGACTTCGCATGGGTGGAATTATGACTTTTAATATCGACCTGTGATATGATTGTTTCGTATGTGTACTCACGAAAATTTTTGCAGGATGCCGCCAAGGAGATCTAATACAAACCAAAACACTGGGGGAAATGTTACCCATCAAATTGTGATGGATCAAAACATTTTTATGAATATGGTGGAGCAGGTGGCGGCTCGGCAAACACAGAATCCTGGTGGTAACACACAAAGTTTTGAAACAAAGGCCTAATTGCTTCAAGGAGGCTAAGACCCCGATGGATGCTGAAGCGTGGATTGATCATATGGAGAAGATCTTTCGGGTACTTAACTGTTCTGAGCTGGAAAAGGCTCGTTTTGGCATTTACCGTCTTGAGGGGGATGCTAGCATTTGGTGGAAGTCAGTGGTGGCTTCCCACGCAGCTGGATACGAGAATACTATCACTTGGAATGTTTTTAAGGCACGGTTTGATCAGAGGTACTTTCCTGCTAGCATTCGTGAGGAGTATGTTCGGGAATATCAAAGCATAACTCAGAAGGAGGATGAATCTGTGGCGGACTTTCAGATCAGGTTTCAGAGGTTAGCTGGCTATGCACGGTCCGTTGCTGGTACAGAGGAAGATAAAATCATGAAATTTAAGTGGGCTCTGAAGACTTCGATCCGTAATCACATCATAGCTAACCGCTACACTACTATGGACAGTTTGGTAGACAGTTCCAGAGACCAGGAGCTTCATCAGACTGATTTCCGTAAACAGAGAGACTGGCAGAACCAAAAATGGAAGAGAGAAGATGATTCTTCTAAATTTCAGAAAAATGGAGGAGCTGTAGGCAGGTTTAAACAGAATGAGCAGAGGTATAACACTCGTTTTCAGCAGAGGAATGGAAATCAGGGTAACCAGCAGAACAGGTCAGGGACTCAAGCTGGGAATCAGAACGGAGGAAAATCTAATTGTGAGCATTTCGGGAAGATGAACAGTGGCGTCTGTTATTGGCTTACTAGATCATGCTTCAACTGTGGCCAGAAAGGCCATACTATTCGAGATTGCAAGGTGCCATTGAAGAAATCTGCGGACCAGAATGATCAGAATGGGAAGAATAATCAGAAGAATGGTGGACGTGTCTTTTCTATCACCGCAAAGGATGCTGCAAATACCCCAGGTACCATTACAGGAACACTTTCTATTGGCAATAGGAATGCTACAGTTTTATTTGATACTGGTGCTACAAATTCATTTGTCTCTACATCTTATACTAAACATCTATGCATCACACCTACTACGTTATCATCAGAATTTTCTGTTGGAAACCCTATTGGGGGAAATATGTTTGTGAACTCTCAGTATCATGATTGTGTAGTTATAGTTGAGGATAGAAAATTATTTGTGGACCTTTTACCTATTCCGTTGCGAGACTTTGATGTAATTTTGGGGATGGATTGGCTAGAGCGACATAAGGCTAATTTTGATTGTCAAGGAAAGAGAATAATTTTCGGAGATCCAAATTCACCTGAGTTCGAGTTCCAGGGTTCTACGCCCAGTGGTTTGGGGAAATTTGTGATGGCCATCAAGGCCAAACGGATGCTTGCACGTGGTTGTGAAGGATATTTAGCTCATGTGATTGATTCTTCCAAAGAACAATCCAAAGTTGAAGATGTGTTGTTTGCGAATTTCCAGATGTATTTCCAGATGACTTAGATGGACTACCACTACCGCGAGAAGTGGAATTCTCTATTGATCTGCTACCTGGTGCGCAACCTATTTCTAAGGCTCCGTATCGCATGGCTCCACTAGAATTGCAAGAGTTAAAGGAACAACTGCAGGAACTACTTGTGAAAGGTTTCATTCGGCCTAATGTTTGCATGTAAATATTATTCTCAATATGTAATATGAAAAATTAAGTTAAAATAATATATTCAATATTTTTCATAAATCATTTGTAAGCTAAGATGTAATAAATCAAAACGAAAAAATCACAAAGTTGAAAAATCAAAGTTACACATAAGGAAGAAAGGAAAGTAGTTTGTTGGTTAAAACGGTCTCTGACATATAGGGACCAGCTCCCTATATAAAAGAGAAGTGTAACCAATTTTTTTTTCTTTTACATTTTTAACTAAAACATTTTCGTTTACATGGCAGTTTCCTCTTGTTGTCAAGCTAAAGCATGATGTGATGCACACAGCAGTTTCCTCTTGTTGACAAGCTAAGCATGGTCTGATGCCAAAAGTTGATGAGGCTGAGGACAACTTCGCTCCTCTGCTTAATCCAGCAGCTGGTCAAATAGCTAACTTTTGCTTTTGTTTATCTCCTGCTAGCTCTTCTTATTATAGATGTTATTATAGAACTATGTAGTTGTGAGCATACACTGTAGCAGATGTTTCTTCTATTCTTTAGTATTTCTAAGTTGTAATATTCTCACTGTAGCAGATGTTTCTTCTATTCTTTAGTATTTCTAAGTTGTAATATTGAGGTTCATTTGTAATAGTTGTAATTTGTATTGACTCAAATTATTAAATCATATTTTTGAAATTAGAGTATAGTTGATTACTTTTAATTTTGTGGCTTATATGTAGCGGGAAGACAAGTAATGGTAAATTCTAGATTTTTTTTTTTTGAAAAGTGCTTTCGGTCCAAATGTTAATTTTAAAATAAGCATGTCCGCTCAAATTTTTGGTATGGCTGTTTTTTGCTTTTTGCGATGTAAATGTTTCACTTTCATATTTACTAAAATTATTATTTTTATGTAGTACCTCAAAATATGCACACTATCAAACTCAAGTTCGAACTACACTTTTTGTACAATAACTTTAACGAACACAACTGTTCATTAAATGTTTTTTTGAGTTCAGTTCGATTTAAGCAACTGTAAATGAACACAACTGTTCATTCGACAAGTTCACTTTTAGTCTGATAAGTTTACGAACAATGTTTGGTTCCATAATTTTTTGCCTATGTTCATTAAAAGTTCAGTCATGTTCAGTTCGTTTACAACTAGGTCAGATTGTCGAGGGTAGAGGTTGTCGGGTGAAGGCTACCTCTGATCTTCAGTCCGAGCTTCTTAAAATTCGTGAAGCTTGCTCAATCATCAGTTTGTGTCACATATTTCATGGCATCATCGACAGAAGTCATGTGCATATGGTTGTTTCAAACCTTTAAAGAATTCAGGTTATATTTATATGATAAAGTAGAGTTTTAACTATTCGTAAATTTTAAAACAAATTCTCAAATGTAAGAAAAGTAAAATATCGTTTAGTGAAAAATCAGCTGCATCACTGGAAGTTTAGAATGGTGTAGAGATGTCAATGACGGTAGTAAGATTTTCACAACTGAGAAGTCTACAAAATATGATAACTTGTTGAAGTCTTTATGTTTGTCTAGATGGCCTTTTTTAAGAATAAATGAACCTTTTTAAGGGTAGGGACCTTTTTAATAAAAGTTTAGATAAGTAGGTAAAAATGCTAATGACATAGTTTTTATGGCCTTGCAAAAGAAAAAAAGAGCTTTTATAATTTACTCTCTTGTTGCGAGAAATATTTTCTTCTTATCTTAGTATTCGAATTGACATAACTTAGCGTGTTAGTTTTTATGGACAAAATATTTAATGTTGGAAGTCAAGTGTGTATGTTCAACATGCCTTGAACTTGCATAATGCATCTGCTACTTGTGAAGAGGCATTCTGCTTCTGAACTGGTGCGATATGCTTTGTACTTGAACTGCTGAAACTGCTAATGCAGAAGCAATAGTCCAACTAGGTGGTGGCTTAACCAAACAACAAAAAATAGACAACCAAATAAGAGCAAACAACAAAAACTAGATCAATTAAGAATATTATGTTAATTCTGCTTCCTGTATTTGAAAAATCATGTCATCAACTAGTCAAGAAGCCTACGAAATAGTGGAACTTTATTTCTAACTAGGGTTTAACTTATAGCATGCAAAAATATATTGTACCTGCAAAAAAATATTAGCAAGTTGAGGGAATAACAGAGATATCAAATGAAAATACAAGATAAACCTAATGTCAGAAGCTCAGTTTTGAGTCGCTAGCAAAAACAAACTATAGCAGTTGTTTCTGCTACAAGTACAAATGACTTTCGTTTAATCTAAAGCATAAGAGCTAATGTATCAAGCCTAATTAAACCTACAAAAACAAACCAAGTGAACTTGAGCCTAGCTCCGTGGGTTTTTAAGTTACAGTCTCATCTATACATTTGGGATTTGTAACATTAAAAGTTAGTCAGAGAGGCCATAACAGAAAGTTTGCTTTATTTGTGTCTCTAAGAGCCGACAACTTGCAGTTGACACAAGGATCGAGATGGGTTTATTAACACACAAAAATTTTGCATTTATAAGACTCACATTCCCCGGCTTGGACAAACATTAGCAAAGTGCGATGGGTCTTGACAGATGAAACACCTTCTATCAGTAATAGGTTCACCTGTCGCTGAAACAAAGTTGCCTCCATTTGTATTGCTTACACTTCTTGCTGAAACAAAATTGCCTCCATTTGTATTGCTTACACTCCTGCCGCCCCTTCCACGGCCACCCCTCCTGCTTTGGGCAGATGCTCGGTTACTGTAGTTTGAAGACGGAGCATTTCTTTCATTGTAAACATCCTCCCATCTATACCACAATAAACAAAATAATTATTAGCAGAAGTTCTGTAGAGCTTGTTTATCTACACAGCTTAGCCGATTGTAGAAACAACTTAAGTGGACCTCTGTCTAAGTAATCAATACAAAACTAAAATTGTACTTATTCATTTTATGCCGTGTTTAGATCTACAGCAGATTTATCCACCAGTTGATTAAATATTGGAAAATAAAATTGTATCACAAACAGAAAGTCTCATTAGAACTTAAATATTTTATTCTCTTGACACTCATGCTATCGATCCATTTAAATTCAGATAATTTAGACTAGTATACAAGCAGGCTAGTAGACCTGCAACACATTCCTTGTTAATTTGATTTCACATGACACTGGTTTTACATAAGCAGACAACCCCATTGAGCAAAGTTTTTATGCCATAAAAAACTCAGTTCTAGTCAGGCTGCAATACCACAACTGATGTCATAAGCAACCCCTAAACTTTAAGATATTTAGTATTATGTCATCTTTTTTTGCCCCAAAGTTTATATATTAATATTATGCGGACATACATGAAGAAATTGCATCCCTGACATGAATAGAACTTTTTCCCCCTGTTACTTTCAGTGTTAGCAGTTCGTAACGTGCAAGGGCTGCCACATGTACCACAAGGAATTGAAGGTTCTCCTGCAAAATGACAACAATATGAGATTAGAATATAAATATGGTGTTCAACGAAAGATCTGGTTGAATGAAAGTCAAGATCATAGTATAACATAAAAAACACAGTGGCCAGATTTATTTTGGGCTGGACTCTATCAATCAGAAATGAAATAACATTCTATTTTGCTCATAAACAGAGGGTCGAGCAACTAAAGAAGTTTTTGAATCTCATGCATTGAAATAACAGATCTCCTTCTAATTGTACAATACTAGACTTACCTAAAGGACTGCAAGAACATACAAAAAACAAATTTATAAGTGTGGTATATGAGGTGTCTCGTGCAGACATCATTAAAGTTCTCATTGCTCTTAAACAGTTACTTATGCTTAAATCCTGGTTAGTGCTTGCCTAACTGCATATATTTCCTTTCCTACTGCCTACTAAAATCACTCAAGTCACCCAAATTCAAAATTAAGGCATTTCAATATTAAAATAGAACTGATTAATTTTTAAATAAAAATTGTTATTAAACAAAATCTATTTTTCAAACTTTTTTTACCCAAATTCTATAATTACATTTTAAATTTTTTTGTAATTTAAATCTTTTGTAAATCTAACAGACTGAGTGTTTCTTTTCCTTCTTTTTTTTTTTAGTTGCAACCTTCGTTAAATAATTATAAATTTAATTTCTTGTTGGGAGATATTTCTTTACAAAATACTTGTAAATGTGTACATATATGGAAGCCTATGAAATATTGAGGCTATGCCACTGCCTCACTGGCCTTGTGCAAGCACCACCAGAGTTGCGGGTGATACTAATTTTCTCTCTGAAAAAGTTCTCATGGAGCGCAAAATTAATCATACAATGTTTTTTAATTTCTATCCGTGCTAGATTGCAATGACCAAGGAAAGTTTATAGTGATACACACATACCTTGTTGGTTCGTTCCCTGAGACCGAGCACTACTTGATCTGGATGCCTGTGAAGGGCAATTATTTGAAGTATGCCCAGTCTGCCTGCATTGTGTGCAAGTTCTCTGCCTAGGAATACTTTGCTGGACGTTGCTAGAAGATGTATTGGAACCTTGTCCTCGGCCTGCACTTTGCTGGACATTGCTGGAAGATGTATTGGAACCTCGTCCTCTGCCTGTTGTACTTTGCTGGAAATTGCTGGAAGGTGTATTGGAACCTCGTCCTCTGCCTGCACTTTGCTGGAAATTGCTGGAAGGTGTATTGGAACCTCGTCCTCTGCCTGTATATTTTAAAAATATTGACATTTGAAGTAAACATGAGAGTAGAAGTTAAAATTTTTGTTTGTATTACCAGAGATTACACATTCTAATGTAGAGTAGTGCAGTACCATCAATTAAAAGATGATAGTTTCAACCCAGGTTCAACCAAAGATACATTATTTACAATTTGTAAATGACCTAGGTATTATAATTAAAAACAAAATATTTTCATCCAAGACGTTGGCCTTATACAATGCTCAAAGTTAAATAGCAGGTAAGCCCATTAATCTCTACAATATTCCTATATTACTAAATTAATTATTGTAGCAAATCAGTGTATATAAAGGAGAGATATATTGCATATATTAGCTGTGTGTTCAAGAGGAGATAGTAGTCTTCTAAATACAGAAAAACTGTAGCCTAAACCTGATATACTGCTCAACTACTAACTAATAGTTTAATACTGTCGAACTCCAAACCATTACTACTCTCATCTAAATATCCAATAGAAA
Source organism: Saposhnikovia divaricata (assembly GCA_036435485.1). NCBI lineage: Eukaryota > Viridiplantae > Streptophyta > Magnoliopsida > Apiales > Apiaceae > Saposhnikovia > Saposhnikovia divaricata. The sequence goes on from CM071599.1 coordinate 217,367,157, forward strand.
ACAACATAGCACTATACTATTATGCTATTACAGATATATAACAATCATCTGGTCATAACTAAACATAAATATTCCTAGAAATCAATTTATCAGATATAACAAGCTGCATTTTAATTTATATCAGACCTGTCTCTAAATAATAATCATAGAAAAGTTATTCTTAACTGTGTAGCATATAATAATGAAATTTATGAATGATTTCTCTATGGAGGTTGGAAGTTGGAACCCCTGACCTCTTATTAAGACACATTTTGATGTTAGTGAACTGAAGTGCATAATACTAATGGATCAATTATTGTTTTTCCATATCTTCAACCATTTATACTTGGTTTCAACCATTTATTGCAGATATATAACAATCATCTGGTCATAACTAAACATAAATATTCCTAGAAATCAATTTATCAGATATAACAAGCTGCATTTTAATTTATATCAGACCTGTCTCTAAATAATAATCAAAGAAAAGTTATTCTTAACTGTGTAGCATATAATAATGAAATTTATGAATGATTTCTCTATGGAGGTTGGAAGTTGGAACCCCTGACCTCTTATTAAGACACATTTTGATGTTAGTGAACTGAAGTGCATAATACTAATGGATCAATTATTGTTTTTCCATATCTTCAACCATTTATACTTGGTTTCAACCTCCTCAACCCCTCCCCCCAACAAGACCATAATCAATCTAGATGCATGAAGACTTATAAACTCAATATTTCTCTTTCCATTTTTTTCACAATTTATAAAATATTTGTTTAAATTAATTCTATTCTCATATATACATGGAAGAACATCATGCATGTCTGTCTTTAGAATGTATTGTGACAAACTGTGTTGAACTTGGTACAAGTTGTTGATTCATCCCATGATTTAGTCCCAGCAAAAGCCATGAAAAGATGCTCCATTTCCACAGATATAGTTTATGGTCCAGTTTTTGCTAGAGGGACTATTATCTGCTATAGTTAAAGTATATTATTTTTCACTGACGTTTCTTCAAAAGACCTATTATCTGATATTGTTGAAGTATTTATATTTCACTGACGCTTATTACAATACCTAATACTACAAGACCAACAAATTCACCCTTTGATGAGAGCCATTTCATCATAGCTAACCCCCAATTTGCTACTACATATAATGTCATTAAATTGTAAAACAAAGTTATACACGTACACGTATTTGCAAACCAACTGATGATGGACTATCATATCAACTGTTGAAGTGCTTCAAGAATTAGTAAGAATTTGAAACAAAACTAACCAGATATACTCGTGTGGAAAAATAATAATTATAATACTCAAGCACTCAACACATGCAAGGGAGGTTACATTTCTTTCTAAGAACACGAAATGAGGATTTTGATAATAATTATGTCTAAGATTCATGCTGAATTTGTGATTAATTGCAAAAAAAATTATAAGAATCTGATACAAACCAGAGACACCTAGAATATCACGGGACCCGGTGCCGCACGTTTCAATAAGTTGTTTTAGGATATCATCACAACCACCAATGCAACCTGATAAGAGAGAATGGAGATAGATATGGATAATTTAGAGGTATCCAAAAAAAGGAGAAAAGAGAAATAATTCTATGCAGATTAGGTTATTAAGTAGAAGGTTGGATGTCAAATGAAGAGAAAAAATGAACACTGAAGGTGAACATTACTGTGCAAGTAACCGCACAGGTAAGTAAAAGTATGAAATTAGAAGTCTCTTTTAAATTCTTCAAAAGTTATCATACCTAAATGTTCTGTACTGAAGTGCATTGGTATTTCAAGCCGACGAAACTTAAACTGGATCTTGAAAACAGGACCTATCTCGCAATTTTTATTTGTCAATACGTACAAAAGATGTTAGACATGTAATATTTTGACATACAACTACAAATTTCCATAAGGGTCGGAAACAAACAATACTGAAAGTTAAGTTTGAAATCAATAACCTGGAGTGCAAGTACTGCAAACGGTTGTGGTCACAGATGCTTCTGAAATAGGTCCCGGCAGCCAAACAACATTTTTACACTACAATTATAAGAAAAAAGTTTAAATTTCATACAATCTGAAATAAAAAAACATAGAATAACAGTAACATTATGAGACAACAGAACACAATTAGACTTATATATCATCATGCACATAAACTCATAAAGCTTCTTAAAAAGCCCTTAATACCACATTCATCATACACTTAAATAAGTGCAGCAATTATATACCATGCAGAAGAGACGCATTCTTATAAATATTTGCACAACTGATTGTCACATGACAAAGAGCTTCTTTGCAAGAGCACTTTATACATCATTCATTTGAGACTTGAAGTTGAGTAAATGCAGCAATAACATTGTATGCAGAACAAATGTACACATCTTAAGAGGAATCTATAACAATTAAAACTTTGGAAACAATCACCTACTTGTGGATAACCTAAGCATCCAACCATAAAGTTTCCATCCTGAAAAGAAAAATACATAAGAAATAATGAATATTACAAACATTCAGCATACCAGTTCAAATCAATAAGGCCAAGTAGATGAGTTTAATATAATAGGTGTGTCATCTCCTTGTAATGTTTTGTTGTGGAGGTCAGTTATGGAATTTAAAACTGAACACACACTGATGTCTCCCCAAGGCCCAAAGACTAGAATTGTCGACCTTTTATACCAAGAGGGGTATCTACTAGAATAAATCCTAAGCATAAGTTTTCTTTTTCTTTGTGGGAATAAAAAAAATGTTTGGTAGAGGTGAAACTTTGACCACCACACAAATACACAATTACATAGAATGTAAGCATAAATTACATTACGATGTTTTCCACATTATATTTACTGGTCATAGATCATATTATATATTTATATTGTTATATTATAGTTATTTAAAACTACTACCTATAATTTTATAACTAAATCGAAATTTTTAATAAATACATTCAACAATTTAGTTGAAAACTTCATAAAACATGACATTTTGAATTTAACATTTACCTTAAACTATATAATTAAACATTATAGTTCATTTAATTCATTTGCTTATTTCATAACTAATATCTATAGTTCCACATTTGTATATAATAATTTCAGAACTTTACCTACATATTAGATTTAAATTGAAATTTAGTAATAATACAATGCTATTCAGTTATTAAGTTAAAATCATAAAATATCATTTTTATTTTATTAGAACTTCGTAACCATGACCTATAATTAACAAAAAAAACACATAAAATATATAATTAAATGACAATCATATTATCATCTAATTAGTGTAGTTAATGTATGACCAACTCCCTGCACTCAAGAAGCTAGAGACTGCCAAGTTTTAATATCCTACTACAATACAATCACACAAAATATGAAATGGGATTAGGAAACAGATTCTAGCATTAAAATAACTCTTATAGTCAAAATGCTGAAATGAAACAGATACTATTGTTGGTTTACTTTAAACAATATTATTTAGCGTGGACAAATACCGGTTTCCGCTTCAACACCATATCTGACTCGTGACAACGATCACATCGTCTAACAACCTCTCCAAATGTATGTTGCTCATTGCCAACAGGCCTGTTTGCTCTGCACAGGTGATGTATATGATATTATTATAACAAAAGTACAAACTTATAAATCTATAGAGGGATATTGAACTACCTCTCAAAGAAAACATCCATGGCCTCAAATAGCTTTGCTTTGTTCAACTTAGCCTGCAGAAAATCGAAATTACTAATTCTATTTATGATCTCATAAAAATTAGTTCAAACTCTTGCGCATATAGTATAACTTTATTGTCGAACAAAAAGAAAATTCCACACTTGGCATATTATTGAATTTTGTTAATTTATGACCTACTCGTTTTATTATAGTTGTAGTACAGCTGAAACTCTTGCACAGATAGTTCAACTCGTATTGTCGAACAAATAGAAATATCAACACTTAGCACATTATTGAATGAAGTTTATTTATGACCAACACTTTTTTTAGTTCTAGTAAAACAATAAAATTCATCCATTTAAATTCTATTAATTTCCTAGTATTATGTTAGGCCACACAATCAACAAAATTTATATTTTTTCAGTCATATAATTGAATGATTGATTTGTTCTATTAATTTCCTAGTATTATGTTAGGCCACACAATCAACAAAATTTATATTTTTTCAGTCATATAATTGAATGATTGATTTGTTAGAGTTAATGGGATATCACCTAGTTGTGTTGGGGTGCTTACCAATAAGAAAATTATTCATATTAAACTGACTCATGGCAGCCTTAATATATATGCAATCATACATACTCCCTCCGTCCCACCCATTTATTTACATTTGGGTTGGGCACGGAGGTTAAAAAATATTGTAAATTAGTGGAGGAAAGTAAGAAAAGTGGGTAAAGTGGTGAGACCAATCAATATTTAATGTATAAATGAGTATAGTGGAGGAAAGTAGTGGATGCAGTTGCTTTTAATATTATAAAACTTTACTACTTTTGGTAAGTTTAGAAATGTAAAGAATTGAGAGAAACATACATAAAAGGAAAGTGTAAAGAAATGGTTGGGACAGAGGGAGTACTACATAGAGGATGTCAGATCAGAACATGTCGAAACAATTGGCATCACTTGAAGAAAGTAGTTTTGCTTCTTTTTACAAAATTGGATGTCCTTTCTCATTGGTCACATGAAGTGACTCGACTATCTTCAATTGTTTTTTAGGCTTTGCAGCAACCTCTGGAAATGGCAAATATAAAGACAAAGCATATGGATTTCAGTTTTCTATCATCTTGCGAGCATCAGGAGCATCCCTTGACTAATTGCTACAACAACTTGAAGTCACCAAGGCATAGACCCCGAAGATTGTTTGTTTCACTCAAAACATTAGTTTGAAACTAGTAATCTCTCACCAACAAGATAGGTCTAATCCGTAGTATTATGTTTGGAAGGCGAGATTTTTTCGTAGTACTATTACGAGGAAAGTCGAAGACCTTTTCGCATCTAGGAAGAACTTAAAAAGATACTAAATGAGCGCTTACAATCCAAGCATGAGGGTGCTCATCATCACCAATTATTTTCTCTCTATCAAACCACAATACAAGGAAATTGTTGTTAGTGTGAAGTACTAGGAAGAAGTAATGCCTCATACATTTGAATACTACGTGTTCGCGATGCGGGGATTCGTACGACGGTGTGTATAGGATACGCGACACGGCATATCCCCGAATCTGGGTCATGGGAATGCAGGATTGGCAAAAATTGTAAATAAATTGAATTTTTTAAAAAAAATCTCCCTGACTTCCTTAATCTCCACCCTTATGCCAATAAAACAACTCCTTTTCTTTCTTAAAATCTCTCTGCTAGTCTTCTGTCCACTACCCCACTATTTGTTTGTAGTTTACCTTAAAAGATAAAGGCAGTGTCATGTTGTGTTTATTTGAATTTGTATTAATTTAAGATTTGATTCTTTTGAATTCTCTAGGCTTGTAAACTACAATTTCTTCCAACAAGAAAATCCTCAACGATTACATACAGTGAAATAAGATTTCTTACATACAAAAAAGGCTTTCTTTGTTTGGGACCTGTAACTTACGATCAAACTTAGTTATTGCTCATTGTTTATTTACCAAAACCTCAAAACAATAAAATCATATGCATATAAATATTTTTTATAATTTGATATAATTCATATTCCCCACAACCACATCCCCATTTCTTTCACAATTGTCGAATCCGCATTTCCTCCCACTTGTATCCTTTGTTCTTAGTTGAGGTATAATTTACTCTAAATGATTTATTTGAATTGGCTATAGAAAGCGTGTTTTGGAAAGGATTTCAGCCTCATATATTGTTAAGTTGAGAAAAATGGATCCCTATGGGATGCCCAAGATGTACATGGCCCAACAAATTAAGAATAAGAATATGACCAAGCTTTTCAAAGCAAATCCAATTTTTTGAAGGAACGGTCCGACCCCTCCCAGGCTAATCTTTCAAGGAATGCGGCTCGACAACTTTTAGTGAAGTCTTCCTCTACCTCTCCAGTTCAACCTTTTGCTTAGACATCCACTACATCTACTTTCCAGGTATGTCAGAAACTGAAATGCAACAAAAAGGAGAGAATTTGGGCTGAGACATTGTTGCAAGGAAGAGGAATTACAAGCCCTTTAAGTACTTGGAGATGGGATTGAGGTGAGCACAACGAAGAGAATACCGTTTTAGGTCATTATGGGGCAATTTCATCATTTCAAATTCAAGGAAGAAGTTTGAATTTGGTCGGCGGGTAATTTTGGCCACAATTAACACAAATATTATTTTCTTTGGTAAGGAAGCTAAATAATTAATTTATCGGGGTTTATGGAATCTCACAATAATTATATAATTAGGAGGATTTGGTGGAATTAATAAAATTTTGGTTATATTTTACTATTTTAGGAATGAGGAGCTGATGTTGGGTTATAATTTATAAATAAGAAGGCTTTTCTAAGGCAAAGAGGATTATTATAATAGTGTGTAGACTGTAAATAGTGGGCAATCTCTCAAATATCACCCGGTAGTGTGGGTGTGCTTATCAATAAGATTATCATTCTAATAATATTGTCTAGTGGAAGCCTATTTATGTACAATAATATATATTACATAAATGGGGAAAAAGGCCAAATTGCAATGCAAAAAAGTTCTATTGTCCTCTCTCACTCCGATGTCGTTAGTCTCCTACCACCCCTTGTGTTTATTTTAGCTAGGTCATCAAATTTGATTACTTTGCCTCCTAAAGGTAAAACTGTACTTCTTTGTGATGGAAAATCCGTCAGAATTCGATCTCATGCCATTCAAAATGTCTGACTACCTAAAGACATTTCATTATATGTAATGCTCCTCATTAATTAACTACTTCATCTAGTATAATTGAATATATTGAGAATCTTTACATTAAGCTGCTTGTATTCCATGCTGAAAGCAAGGTAAATCCATAAAAGCAAAAATATGTTAACTAGAAGGGACACTTTCTCGGAAGCTCGGAGTACCTATATACGTACTTATCCTTCCTTTGGATAAGCTAAAAAACAAGCCCTATATAGGAAGAATAAGCACTTGCTTAGACTATGTACTGTTGAACTTGAAATGACAAGTAACGTTGGGCTTAATTGCTAGAATTTATTCATATACACAAATGCATAGGTACTAAAATAAGGAAGTTCTTTGCATATCTCGCTATACAATGTCTAAAACTAACTTACATCTTGGAAACAAGCTTTCATCTGCTGCAAACAAGTAGCTAGAACCTCAGCTTTATTCTTTGTCCCTATGCTAACTGCTTTCATGTCAGACTCCATCATCGCACGTAAATATGGTTTCCAGAGTTCATAACTGTATCATAAAACATATAATACTAATATATCATGAGATTTCCAAAATAAAAGAATATAATTGATGATATATAGGTTACAGTAGGCTAGACTGTACAGATTTCCTTATGATAAATGGTTTAAATATTTAATACAACATCGGTTTCTAACAAGTAATTTTTTTTGCATACAAACATCAAATAAACATAAATACATCACGTTTTGCATGTTTCTCAATTCGTAAATGTCCAAACTAAACAATGATTGATCCAGCAAGAAATTGTGTACTTATGTGCCTTTTAAATGCCCGCTTCGAATAGTGCTGCTAAAGTCAGAATGGGAAAAAATTTACCTTCATGTGTATATTTTATGAACAACTTGGTAATTTTCTCTGAATCCCAATCTGTTTTACATTTGGAATGTACCAAAATTATAAGTTCCACTTCAATTTATACTCCAGGAGCAATTCACCAAACATGCAATTCAACTCCTCCCAGTGTCAAAATTCTTGTTCTTATTGTTTTTCTTTTGTTTTCTTATTTAGTTATCCCTCGTGTTCATTCTATTTTACTACAAATGTTTTCTTTTATGTACTTCTCTCTTTCTCTTCCTCTCCTTTTCGTAGCTAGTACCCAATTACCATATATAATTTATAATTATATAGTTTCTAATATATATATATAATGTACAACAAAACAACATACTACTTAGTATGCATTGAAAAATGCATGTAACATAATCTATTACTATAACTTATACTTACAGGTTATGAAATACATACAGTTACAGTTTGGACAACTACACATACTATGAACTAATAACTATAACATTAACGACTGATTATATAACAACTAAAATTACATAATTTAACTGTACAACGTCATAAATTCGTCGTGACAACAATGTCTTTTGTCACTATTAAGTTTGGTACTTATGATATAATTTGACGATCAATTGTAACCAACTCCTGACATGCTAGAACTGAATTAAATAAAAGCTGATTATAACTGAATTACAGTAAAGACAATATATTAAAATTGACTTAGAATGAAAGATGATACTCACCCCATGTCGTCATATCCCATAACTAGTGCTTCACCCTGAAACCAGACAACCTTGTAAGCAGCTTAAAGAAATGCATGCGAAGAAATGCTGTAATGATTCGTGGCATGTAATATTAACCGACTACTAATTCACTGCTAGTCTGCTACAGCTGATGATTGGATAAGTGGTGGTAAGAATCTGTTTGTGAATTATAGCCAAGATAGGAAGGTATACGAAGGCAGAAGGATAAAGACATGTTTTTCATCAATCTGTCTAATTCCCATAATATACACTACCAAGCATACCTTAAAAGACTACTAAAACAAATAAAAAGAAGTTCAAAAATAAGAATAAATCATATACAGGAATGCAGTTCGGTAAGCAAACAACATTTACGTGTTGTAGACATTTATTGTTTCTTAGCAAACTCCTCAAGAAAAAGGGTGGAGATATATGTGTAATCTAAAAAGAAAGAAAAATTATGTCCAGCAAAATATTTAAAGTAAAACCATCAAACTCTATCTTGGAGAAATGCATCATGAGGTATCACAATCATAAGTAGTGAACATAAAGAACTTCATATTTACGTGGTCTGAAAAATCTTGTATGCTTGTCTAGCTTTGACAATAATCTATCAACTAAATGTAGCAAATGGCAGAACATCAAATTGATGACCTAATTACCTAATACCCCTTTTGAAGGTGGGCAGATATTTTGCATGCCTTGTAGTATGAGAGAACAATGCAGACTAGGAACTTAGCTACTTAGCTCATTAAAAACAACAACGTTCAAGTTTCTCTGTAGTTAACAGACTCCTAGAAGTTTAGAATTTGTATAACAATCAGCCTTGTAAGTGTATGGAAGCCACAACACAACTTCCATCTTCTGTTAATTTCACAAGATAACATCATTGATTCTTGTCTTTTTTGTTTAAAAATTAAAATGGAGCACATCAAAGAAGAGCTTTTCTGAATAATCATAAACCAAAATGATAGGAGGTATAGGTTGAAGACAAACAGATACATAATGCATGAAATATTAATTAAAAGAAAGCTAGCAATAATCACACAGAGTGGGATTTAAAAGTTCTTATAGGTGAAAGATACATGAGACGATTAGCAAAAAAAAAAAAAGAAAGAAAGATACATGAGACATTAATTAGAAGAAAGCCAACAATGAACATAGGAAATAGAATTCAAAAGTGCTTCTAGGTGAAAGGAATTACAAGATGTGTGGGTGTGAAACGAGTGGTGTTCATATCTTTAGTAGCATAATACCGATCGAGCAGTTTTTGTATGTGATCATGCATTGTTGCATCAGTACCAATCCCTGCCTACAAAACATAGAAAACGTAGAAGGGGAATAATTAACAGTAATTTCAGAATTAGAGTAATGGACCCTCTTGTTAGGAGGGAGATAGTACAGTCAGAAGTAATGGGATTAGGATTTGGGGGTTTACATATTGTCCTTTATAAGCCTTTTTATATCTTAATTGTCTGAATTACTTCATTTACTGTTCACTGTTTATGTTATTGATGTTTACTGATATCGTTTTACTAGTGTTCTTTTTTCTTTTCGAGTTTGGGGTCTCCACGGAAACAACCTTTCTACTACTCCTTAAGAGTAGAGGTAGGGTCTACAGGGTCTACGTACATTTTACCCTCCCCACCTGCTCTTTAAGCGGGATTTTACTAGGTACGTATGGTTTGGTTTTTAAACAGTAGTTACAGAGAAATATTTGCAGCCTGGCAAGTTGAACCAAAAACATAATCAATTCGTATAACTTTAAAAAAAATTATGTACAGCGATAATGAGTAATTGACATTTCTTACCTTGTCCATGCATTCCATAAGATCAGCTTCACTTAAAAGGGGTGGTGGTCTAGTAACTCCAGAGTCAAGTGTTAAAGTTGTTGGTATAAACTGCAATATTAAACAAGAAAAGCACCGATTGGTTACGTACCAAAAGCTTTTTCAAGAAAATGGTTTTGCCGATAACAGAACTAGATTGCAATTCATGATTTCATTTTTAAAGCCAATTTTTGTTGCTTAATTAGAACTTCCTCCATTTTCTACCTTTTGATGAATCCCAATATCTATTTTTTGTTTTGAATATAAACCAAAGTTCCATGATTCCATCTCTGCTATTTTCCGTTTGTATTTAGCTATGCACAGTGTTAAATCTGGTTTGCCTGTTGTAGCTAGAGCGCCAATTTTGGCACTGCATTGTAATTGGTCTGATAAATTAAAATGAATCCAAATCTTTTCCTTTAATGCAACATAATGTCCAATAATATGATCTAACGGTTAATACAAAACCATTAGTATATGAACTAACTCAGCTTCAGCCACTTTTTCGATATTTCTGCCAGAAGAAGAGTCAGACAACCCAAAAGAAGCTTGCCTCCATTGGAGCAATCACATCAATGTATAGAGTAGAAGTAGGTACATATAAAGATTAAAACAGGGTGCCATGTTGTGACAACGAACCAAAATTTAGCATGTAACAACAGGGAAAGAACAAATCGGGAAACGATTGGGCTATAAGATATTAATTTGACATTTTATTTTTAGGGATAAAGTTTTAAACTTCTCCATAGTAATCAAAATTTCTAACTAAGACATAGAGGAAACAACAAACCTGATGTCCTAGGGTATATGTTGGAATTATTGATCCTCCCCAAGATTCAAATCGATAAACTTCCAAATAATTTTTCTGTAAAATATGAAAGTAGATCAGTGATTGGAGCACAACTAAAATCAGCACACTACTTTCTCTGTTTTATTGTTTTCCTAAACAACAGCACACTACTTTTAAGGAGATAACATAACTTAAGATTAAGACTGAAATTCGTGACAAGAACCTATTTAAAAGACATGAAGTAGCTGATTTTATGCAGGATACTCCCAATTTTTGAAAATATTTGATTTGGAGCAGCAATGTTTTGTACTTTGATTTACTCAAGCATATATTTGGTAATGATTGGGTTACTAGAAACAAGTACACAAAATCATGCATCAATAAATTACTCCCCCTGCCCAACATTGAGTGAATCAGTACGCAAGTAAAGAATTAATAATAAATAGGTTGAAACTATTTTTAAAATTTTAAACTTAGATTCAAAACTTAAAAACACGAGGAAATATTATGTGAGCTTTTAGATTCCTACATCTCAAAGGGAGCAACTTTATAAACCAAACTTTACTATCTACACATTCTTCTCAAAGGTGGCAACGTTATCAACAAACAAGCTGTAACAATAAAGATCGGAATCACACAAACCGAAACTTGGAGCTATTTGTGATGAGGCGATGAACTAAAAGGCCACATATGAGGACATGCAGCCTCGGTGTTGAAGTAAAGATGTTTATTGATAATTAAGTTTCAACTTCCAGTATAGTAGGTTTAAGAAAAAACCATCGCTATGCAAAGTCCTACAAAATCATGTTTAAACTCTGGTGCAGTATTTTATCAAATGTACTCCCTCCGTCCCACTTATAATGTCCACTATTTCCTATTTGTTTGTCCCAAAACTATTGTCCACATTTAGTTAATATGGTAAATTATGTTAATTTTTATGAAAAATAATACAATTATTTGGTAACTATCAGTTTATTTAACATGACAAAATAAATGGGACAGAGGGAGTAATCGTCAATGATATGATGCATTCCATGCCTAAATAAGGACAGGAGCTCATGTCGCCAAATTTTAAAAAGAACAAGTGCAAAACTCAGATTTGTGTTCTTGTCTGATATTAGGCACCCAAGTCCGAGCAACACAGAGCATGCCATAAAAAATATGTATTGGACGAGGCTAAATAGTAAATGAGAAACAACTGCAAATGCCAAAGAATATATTTATATAACTCACAGCAAGTATGACTCTCCCAGTGGTGCAAAACAGTTCCCCTGCAATGTCGATATCAACTGTAGTTTCGGCCCCGACAGCTGGCTGGGAAACACAGGCCAAAAAATGGCGCACCACAAGTTCATACAATTTCTGTAACAATGAAAGCTATGCTTCAGTAGTAATTTATTACCATGTAAGAATTCACGTATTATAACACAAAAGGGTCATGGGCTTTGTCCCAGTGGTTAGTTTCTTAGTTATCACCCTCCTTACCGAGAGGCTGATGATTCAGGTCTTGCAAGAGATGTGAGGTGTGGGAATACTAACTAACATATAATAATAAAAATCAAGAAAGAGATAACGTAGAAGTGGATTTACATGATGGTCAGGAGTCCAGTTAGATTCTCCAGCAGAAAACTTTGTCGGGTGAATGGGTGGATGGGCTTTGTCATCATGACCACCATTACTAGGATTTCTCCAAAGCCCTGCTCCAGGGTCTAAAAGCCTTTGGGCATAAGATCCCCACACAGGATGCTGTTGTTGATCTTGCACAATTGTCTGTGGAACACTAGAACAATTAAGGGTGTCCTCAAACAGGAAAAAAATGTTGATGTCTATTTATAAGGATTTCGGGTGGGAACTGATTCCAGTAGGCATGCAAATTTAACTTCAAGTGTCTAGTCTTTAGTTGGATAGTCGCAAAAGCTAATACAGATAAAAGATAGCAATATATAGCAAGCTTACAACAGTGCCATGCCTAGATGCAGAGAGCTTACAGTTCTTATAAATAGGTTTTTATATTTACATCCATGGAAATTCTGAAAGAAATAATGGCACACAAATGATGCCCACTTAGAAGAGTACCCGATTTAATTTCAAATATTAAGGATCATGTGGATTGTCAACATACGTAATTTTCTTCAAAAAGACGGAACACTGCTCGATGGTGATTTTGAGCATAATGTTGCTGAAGCAAACAGTTATACATAATAATGAATTATGATTATGTAATGCACCGTTATATTTATGATAATGCATCTTTTTGCCTTAGAGATATTAAGCTGATACTCACAGTGTGAGCTTAGTGCTGACACTGACAATTTTTCTTGGCAGCCACTGGCAGTAACAATGGAGTATTAAGATTGATTTAACCACTGGTATATAAAACTTTTAATTTCATTAAACTACATGCATGTATTGCTGCCACGATGAATATCTATTTTTGTATGGGTTATCTACTGCAACACAGGGAACTTTTTTGTTAAGAGGGAATTTTCATAATCTGTCACCCTTAATGCTTGAATTCGACTACTTCCCATTCAACTACTGTGTCAAAAAATCCTTAGTTCAGATTATGCGAGTGATGTCTCCTAAAAGAACATTAAATCAGAATAATAATCATGACTTTTAGTAGCATTACAGATGGAGTTACTCACATGCAAATCTGTCTCGGGTGAAAAGCTATCGGTTTCTGTACGAGGATAACTGATAAAACCAGATAGGTAAAGCTCTTCCGCAACCTGTAGTGAAAGGTAAAACACGATCAATATTAGAAATATATACCTGTTAGATAGCAATTGAAGAACCTGGGGGCAATAAGCAAAGTAAGGATAAAAACGATAACTATATATTCCTGATATCTGATCACATGGGATTATTCTTAATTAGGATATACCTAAAAAATGTAGACTTTAATTTGACGAACTTTCCAGAATCTGATTCACGATGGCAGTTATTGTAAAAATGAAGGCTTTACATAATTTATACATATGTTGAACTTGGAAGGAATGCTACCAATGAAAATAAATTAACTAAAGATCAAAGTTCTTCAAAATGACCCAACTACAAGAAGGAACGTTCCTTGAAGCTTGAGAAAGAATAGGGTTGATGCATAAAGCACATAAGACTCAAGTAATCATGTTCAATATATTAAAAGGGCCTTGACTTATTCAGGAATCCTGTAGAAACAGAGAGAATTTCATGGTATCACTTTAGTAAATTGGCAAAGCCTGAAATATACAAATTTATTTAAAATTAAGCCTTCCTACATTTGGAAGAAAATCCATGAGCTAACCTTCATAGTTTGCTTGGCACCCATACGGAAGTATCGTGATGCACGCTTTTCAAGCTCAATAGTGCTTAAAGGATGAGGAGGTCTTTTTAGAGTTTCGCGCTGTCTAACTTGTGTGACCTACATATCTTAAAAGATATTAGAATGGGAAGTCAAAATGATGTTGAATTTTTCTATAAGGTAGTATTAGTTCAAAATCAATGCTATAAGGTGACGAACAGTTGCAGTGGGTTCCTGAATACACATTTCGTATATTATCACAGCACATGTATAATCGAACAAATGCCCACGCCTGCAAATCAACAATGAAGAGATATATCACCAGTTGCCATTATTAAAAGAATATTACTAGCTGGAGCCGCATTTATCGCAAATTACATCCAATTGAAAGAAGCAGTGCAATTATCTGAGTTGTGGGTGCAATTGATTGTCCAGAATTCTTCGGGTTCATGTGACTGAATCTCCCAATATCGCTCAACAACAAAGCCAAGCGTTGGAAACTGCAACAATTTTAGCAATCAATATACTCAATCAATTTGTTTAACTGAAAGGATATGAAGTTAAACATGAATTTCATCAGAAATATAGGTCAACTTATAGTTCAACTATCTGATATATACCTGGCAAGGACCATAACTAAGAACCACATTTCTGCCGTCTGCAGCAAAATCTAGCACAAAAGCATCTCTCAAGAGCATAGTCTGAAATCTGGTAAATGAAGCTCCAATTCTGAGATCTATTTCCTGCAGAAGAATTGGCAAATGACATAAAAGAGGGGCAGAAATGAGAGAAAAAAGAAAGAAAAGGAAATACAGATGAACAGACATTAAGCCCATTTGTAAAGAATTTCTTCCTTCCTTCTTTGAATGATTAAACATCCTACCAACGCTTCTTTTCTAATCACACATATAGAAGAACAAGGACTGGAAATCAACTCAAATTCAATAAAATCTAACTGAGGTTATAACTGTACTCACTTGCCTAACATCCACAGCATCAGAAAATAGTTGATTAGGCCTACCAAGTCGCTGTATTGATTGGTGTATTTCCCTGACATTCATATAGTCGAGTGTCAGCATAAAATATGTGTGAATATTAGCTAAGGATCAATACCGAGTCAGTTGTAACCTTTCGATTATCGAAGAGAAACGAGCCCTCCACACATTAAGCTGGCGATTGGCATCAGTGCACACCTGCACCACTTCAAATGCAATGTTTTCTCCTTCTCTGTCACAATCAAGCCACAAAATGAGCCACTGGCACTTTCTAGCTTCTTCCTCCAATGTCTGTTTAATATTCAACTTATCCTAAATGGTACCAAATAGTGAAGAGGATTCAGCAAATTGACATTAGAATGTAAGACTGAGATGATTGGAAAAATAAGCCACAATATAAGACCATCTCCAACCCAAGACACCAAAATAGTGTCCTAGGGACACTATTTTGGTGACAAAATTACACCATTCACAAAATACATTCCAACCCATGATCACTATACTTGACACTAAAAGGAATCTTTCATCAATAAAATAAAATATTCTAACTTTGTTCAATTTACATTATTAATATCTATTATATTTTAAATTGTAATGTTATGGTCACATAATATTAAATTTATTAATATAAAACTTATTTATAAAAAAATCAATATCCAAATTTTGTTGAAAATTAATATTTTAGAATTACGACATTTTAGAATTAACAAGAGTTAGGAACAAATAGTAGGACATATATAAAAATTTAACAAGAGCTAAGAAGAAAAAAAGTTTCATTTGATAAAAATTTAAAGTTAAAAATTATGAGAATAAATAAGTTGAAAAAAATTACAAGAACAAATAGTAGGACATAGATGGAAAAAGGTTGTTTTGTTAACAAATATAGGGGTATTGTTGGAATTTTGAAAGTCACCAAATTTGGTGACCAAGGATCACCAAATGTACTTTTGTCACCAAGTTTGGTGACCTAAAACTCATTTGGTGATCTTGGGTCACCATTTTAGTGTTGCATTGGAGTGAGTTGGACACTATATCCATCACTATTATGATTTAGTGATGGGTTGGAGTTGCTCTAAGGACTGCAATGAACTTCAATAATCAACACTCACATATTCATACTTATTTATGTCATACTTATTTCATTCATGGACATAAAGCTGGAATGACTCAATAGAATGGTATCAGTCAACTCTTCATTACAAACCAGCTGATTTCAATTCCATAAATTACAATACTTAGGGGTACAGTAATTGGGTTTTCTAACATTTATACCACAAATTAGGAGGAATGTAGAATTCAGCACAATCATCTCGCATTTAGCTAATGCGGAAGATAATGCGGAAGAAAAACAATTACAAATCCTCAATATTACGATTAATTAATACACATTTTATGAAA
This sequence comes from Saposhnikovia divaricata, assembly GCA_036435485.1. Lineage (NCBI taxonomy): Eukaryota > Viridiplantae > Streptophyta > Magnoliopsida > Apiales > Apiaceae > Saposhnikovia > Saposhnikovia divaricata. The sequence goes on from CM071599.1 coordinate 217,383,839, forward strand.
CCAAAGGAGTACTATCATAAAAACATATGCAGTTAAACCTCTATATCTTAATAGCAAGAGAATATTATTAATTTACCGAGAGAGAGAGAGAGAGAGAGAGAGAGAGAGAGAGAGAGAGAGAGAGAGAGAGAGAGAGAGAGAGAGAGAGAGAGAGAGAGAGAGAGAGCTAACCTGAGGAACATGTTTCTTAACAGGAGCAGTATAAAGATCGAGAGGATCACAAGAATGCCATTTACGATAGCGATCTTCAAACTCAAGCTCCATAAGATGACCATGAATTGAAGTGAAAATCATATGGCATTGCTGACCTTGAATTTGATAATTGAATTCAAATATCTTATTGTAAACTGACCTCCCATCTCTACTTCTTAAACCCCCTTGATTTCGTGATAAAATCGCCGACACATCTCTCGCCACCGAGTGCTTCTCCGCCACATTGAAAACCCTAATCCCCATTTTCACTCTCCCCCCTTCTCCTACTCTGCTTCCTCTTTTTTACTTAAATTTGTTTTCTTTAATCTGGGCGGGAAGTTTTTTCTAAAATTAGTATTTTTAGTTTTTGAGAAAGACCAAATTAATTTTGCTTGAGATATTACATAACCCAAAAAAATTGCTTTTTCTCTGATTTAATGAACACTAGCATAATAACTCGTGCGAGGCACGGGTCATCTTCTAGCAATCGATATAAATTCTGTGTATTTTTACGATTTAAAGGATATTTTTTAATTCAATTGTGTCTTTTCTGTTCATACATATTATAATATCATTATTTTAATTTATGAATTATTTTATTTATGTATAGATCATAAGAGCACTAAAAAGAGGATGTTTTGTAGCATATAAATATATTATATAGGTTACAACACAATTTCCTTTAGAACAAATATAAAAGGACAGAATAAAATTTGATATTAAAAATCTGCAAAAAATGGTTGTATACATAATCATATATGATATTTTTGATAATTAAAATATAAAATTTTATAAACAATATAAGTCGTCGTTAACATATTTACTCAAAAGTTAAATTGGTAGAAAATATAGGAAAAGGGCGAGACCAGAGATTTAAGTAATACTATGTTTTTTAGTTCAAACTCAAAATCTTATTTAGCTCAATGGTTATGACAATGAGTTATCTTGAGGAAGGCATGAGTTCAATAACATAATTTGTCTAAATTTTTTGTTTGAATAAGAGAGCAGTGGCAACTTCATATAATTTTTCAATATTTAAGGGCAAAATTGTACTTTCACACGGGGTTTATTGGCTCATTTTGCCCCTGTGTTGCTCTATTATATATAGAAAAAGAATAGATTTTGATTATTAGTATTTTGGGTATGAAAATTGTTAATTATATAAATTTTGGTGAGATTGGAGAAGTATAATATAAGATAAAGAAAAACAGAATCACTTTTTTGGGGGGGGAAATTGTCTCTTTTTTTTGTTGAGAAAATTATCTTTAGTCATCTTTTCGAAAAAATGAAAACAATGTCTAGATTGAAAATACACACCCAGAGTGGAGGGGTGAATAGGTGTTATGGCTAACAATGTATAATTAAAAATCTGCCTGAAAAATTATTTTGGCAGCTAACTGGATGCAACGAATTAACAAACAGGCAGCTAGCTAAGATATGCAGTGTAATAAAGTAAAGTGCAGAATATAAAGAACACATAACAATTTTAGCCAGGTTCGACTCCTATAGCCTAATGGTCTACGTCCTGGTCCTCTACCAACTCGGTAAAGGAATATATTATTGATCACAAATGATTACAATTATACGATACAATAATATATCTCCCTGATTCTCCCAGTCACTGATTGCAGCTAGCTGAAACACCTTGTTCCCTGAACACAGCTCTCTAAGTACTATACTAAACCAAGTATAAACTCCTTTAGCCTAATGTTCCTCGAACCCTTGTTCCACAAGCTCGACAATCCAGCAACTACCAACTTTACAAGTTGAACAATACAAGATAAAAAGAATTACAAATCAAACTATGAACTCTAATAAGAATCTAAATCGTATTAGTATATAGAGCTCAAGTGTATAAAGATATGTCAAACCAGCTTGGTAAAATACTTGTGTTTTTCGAATGATGTTCAACAACCTTGAAAGGAATAACTCACAAGTCTTTTATAGTGAACAAACAATCTGAATTAAGCATACAACAACACAACGGTCTTGACTACCAAGTCTCACGAGTTTGTTGAAAGATTAATTCAAATCTAACGTTCAAAAACTTATCGTTTGGAAAAGAAAAACAGAATCTGAAAGTGAACGTTTATTAACAACGTTCTCAGTTTTGAAAAACTCAAACGAAGAAGAAGTTTGTTTAGATAAAGTCGTTTAGAAACAAACTCCTATAAAATATGGTTTTGAAAGATAAGAAGCTAAAAACGTTTAAAACCATTTTTGAGCCCATATATATAAATACGATATGTTTTTCTAATTAGAATTCTCACAGAAGTTTAATCCTAATAAAACTCCATGAGATTCGAACTTCCAGTGTTTTTGGACTCTATCTGCCAGCTTGCTGAGTTAAAGTAAATCTTGTACTGCCAGCTAGCTGATAAACCCTGTTTTGCTATAAAATGAAATAAATGATAATCCTGCAAAACAATATTAGTTTAATACACATATCCAGCTTGCTTACTATGTATGATCATCAAAATCATGAGAGTTTCATAGATATCATTATTGTAAATTTGAAATTTCGATCCCTAAAATACTAAAATAAATAAAGTCTAACCATCACTTTCAGTTTATTCTCTCCTTTTTTTGCTAAATTTACTCTTTCACCGTTAATAATATAATTATTCTCATAATTGATAAATTGGTAAAATAATTTTTAATTCTGAACTATCCAAGTTAGAAAATCACTATTAAATATTTAAATGTAATCATAATTGGTAATAAAAAACCAAACCAAACCAAACCAAACATACCCAGTATATCCCGCTCAGAGCAGAGTCTGGGGAGGGTAGGTTGTACGCAGACCATGCCCCCACTTTTTAGGGTTGGGAGGCTGTTTCCGTGAAGACCCTCGGCTATGTGCACGACATATAAGGTGAGTGCTAAATACAAAGGGATCAAAAGTAAATACTACAACGTTCACAGCAGTACTTGAGCCCATGGCGTTCTCCACACGGGACTTACCTAACCATGCCTCTATATACCAACAAGCGAAGCTCCTTGTACCTGAGGCACATGGCGAACTCCACATGGACTCCTAGCTTGATGCGCTCCAACCACACGGCAATTCCCGCACAAAGATAACACCGAGCCAAGCTCCCTGCAACTGCAAAACCAGAAAACAGTAGACACTAAAAACGAAAAGTGAGAGTGCTAAAGCCGAACTTCTAAAAAATCGCTAACCGAGACAAGGCAACTCTGAGGCTCTCGACAACAGAGCCACAACCTAAAAGGGAATCCACCACTCTAATACGCCGTCTCCAAGAACACCTATCCGCGAGCAAGGTCTCATTTAACTCTAAGGCCTTCAAATCCATCCTGAGCTGCTCTTCCCACGACCTCCTCGGTCTGCCTCTCCTCCTCGGCCCCCCAACCGCCAGATTCTCGACCCTCCTAACTGGGGCTTCAGCCGGCCTCCTTCGAACGTGGCCGAACCATCTCAACCTTTAATTAAATTTAACTTTTATTACCTTTAATTGGTAATAATCAACATTAACTTTTAATTAAATTTAACTTCAATGTTCAATGGAGGCGGATACGAATTTGATTTTCAAACGGGAAATTGTTAAATGTACAAAGGCACTGTTTAAATGACTTATAAGTTGCTTATTTCAAACAAAATTTCATATTTACATATTTTTTTTTTAGAAAAAAATGTATATGAGCAGTTTAACAATTGTAATCTTACAAAAATAAGTTATTTATTTCAGAAAAAAATACATATTTATGTACTTTTTTTAGAATAAGTAATTTATTTTTGAAAAATAAGATTTCATGACAAAATTATGTATAAAAAAGTTTATAAAATGACACATGTTTATTATGATTGGTTACAGATATCAACCAATAAAAACCTTTTTTATCTACATCGCTTTCACATCATATTATCATAAATTTTGGTACTCAATTTTATATCCCTAATATTACTCAAATAATACAATGCTAGAGGTTCAAAAATCCAAGTGTAAATGTTTGTTGTTTAAAATCAAATGATTAAGGTTTTGCGTGATTATGTTTACATGGATACAATGCATTACATTTATTAAATTTTGATCCATTTATTAAAAAATTTCAATCAAAATCTTTTTTCCAATCAGCGATAATCATTTACAATTCATAAGTATGACATGCTAAACGATTTCGAAAATTATTAGTTCAAAGTTTAAGAAATTTTAATAGTAATATACTTAAAAATTAAGCTGTATAATGAACATATTTTTTTTACAAGAAGGATCTACTATTTCTTTCATAATTTTTCATCTTAAGCAAAAGTAGCATTGGTAATTTGCCTGCATTTTAGTGAAGTAATTAAAGCAATGAATGCCAATATCTAGGCCTCAGAACATCTCTTATCTATCGCAATCCAAAATGATGCAGTTTTGACACTGTTTGGGCGTAAAATTCATTACAATCGATTAATCGAACACTAAAACTTGCACATAATTTGTGTATATAAATGAGAGACAAACATAGTAGTACATGGATAAAATAAAACCATGAACGGTATTTTATTTCAAAAACGTCATTAGTTGAGAACTAACTGAAATGAATCGAACCGTTTTGAGAAATTCAACAATTAGCCATTATTTTGACATAATTAATAATTTAGTCATTTTCGTGCAACCATCAATGTGCAATTAAGTCATAAAACCATTGCATGTTTTAAACCAGTATCATCTGAATACAATGGAAAGGAAAAAAATGTTAAAAATCTTATTACAGCAAAGAAATAGAAGAAATAGATTTTACAAGATCTCACATGTAATGCAAAAAGCATAAAACACATATTATGATTGCAGAGTAAATGCATCACAAACATCTTACTGATATGCAAGACAAACAGAAAATTCAGGCTTAACAATGAACTTGTTTCTGTTGCTGCCCGCGATGATTATATATCGTGTGGTAATTTTTTGTGATCAGGAGGAACTTCCATATCATTGATTTGGGCCCTCTTGGTACTGTTTGATTTCTTCTTCAACTTGTTCATGTGCTTATTGCCCATAGTACCAGATCCACACATTATAGCAGTCGTGAAAAATGAAAGCAATCCTCCGCCATCTGAATGCCTCCTGTGGCGTGACCTCAGTTTTGGACCTATTGAACTTTTTGAACTTTTTAAGCCTTTTGAGCTTTTTGAACCTTTTTGGCCTTTTGGTTCATCCTCTTTAATTAAACATTTTTCTTCCCCCGATTCGACAACATTATTTGCCTTCTCGTTGTTGTTCTCGTTGTGGTTGTACTCGTGGTTCTCGTTGTGGTTGTACTCGTTGTTCTCGTTGTGGTTGTACTCGTTGTTGTTCTTGTTGCGGTTGTACTCGTTGTTCTCGTTGTGGTTGTACTCGTTGTTCTCGTTGTGGTTGTACTCATTGTTGTTCTCGTTGAGGTTGTACTCATTGTTGTTCTCGTTGTGGTTGTACTCGTTGTTGTTGTTCTCGTTGTTGTTGTTCTCGTTGTGGTTGTACTCGTTGTTGCTCTCGTTGTTGTTGTTCTCGTTGTTGTTGTTCTCGTTGTGGTTGTACTCGTTGTGGTTGTACTCGTTGTTGTTGTTCTCGTTGTGGTTATACTCGTTGTTGTTCTCATTGTTGTTATCATTGTTCTCGCTGTTGTTATTGTTGATGTACTCGTTGTTGTTGTTCTCGTTGTGGTTATACTCGTTGTTGTTCTCAGTATTGTTGTTATCGCTGTTCTCGTTGTTGTTATTGTTGATGTTCTCGTCGTTGTTCTCATTGTTGTTCTGATCTCCAGCTTCTCTCCAGCTGTTTCCGAATTCTGAGATTCCTGAACCTACATTCTCTCCATTTGAACTTGGCGAATATGTGCCACTGTCCTTGAGCGTAGCAGAAAAGTCTGATGCTAAAGGTTTTATTTCTATATCAATAGGTTCACTTTCGTTGTCACTTTCGTGTTCACTTTCTTGGTCACTTTCTTCGTCACTCAATGTGGTTGCGTCATCAGTTTCTTGTTCTTCTTCCTCATCTTCGTCATATGTCACTCGTTTGGCGCTTTCTGCATGACTCAAACGCTGGCTAATTTGCCTGATCATAATTGTTCGTGGAGAAGCCTCTGACTCTTCATTCAAGTTTCTGATTGTAGTATTTACAAGATTAATAGTCACAAATAGATACCCTCTCAAGTCACCTGAGGGACGGGAGATTGGTAGCTTCAGAGGCTTTTTCATAATCTCAGAATGAGGATTATTCAGCAAAATCTCAACAGGCAGACAGGTGGTTCCAATGGGCTTATTGCTTAGTTTTGAAATATTGTAAATTTCCACCAGAACAGCTGATGACTCTGAATTTAAGAATTTGTCATCGACACCAAATACCATCCGAAAATTCCACATAGGATTGGTGTTTCCCTTGTGATCAACCGGTGTTATCATTTTGTTTTCAGGGTGTACCCATGCCATTACATATGTGTGCAAATATTTTGAAACAGGTGGCAAGTCATGGGCAGCTATGACCTTGAGTTCAAGGAGTTTGAATGGGATTTTGTTCAATGATGTTGTTAATGATGGACTTGTCATGGCAGGACTTGTCATGGCCCGTTTGAGCACCGACGTGGTACCCTTTCTAGCAGGAGGTGCTGCTCCCTTGTCGTCGCCCATGTTTGAGGACGGAAAGAATGGAAGAGTTACAGAAAGATTAGATGGCTTCTGAAAGTTGGTTTTTAGGATGCAATGTTGATCAATTTTCCTTCTTATTTTGTTAAGTTCTACTTTTGGTTAATCCACCTGTTTCTTCTAAATTTGAAAAAGTGAATTAGAGATGCTAGTTGACTGATCATTTTGTGGTCTAGGATGAAAATTCATTCTTTGGTTAATCTTAATTACCTTAATTTAGATAACTTTGAAGACTAATTAAGGCCATTATCATATATCTATCTTTCAAGATCTGTGTTAAAGACAAACGGCTTGCCTATCCTCTGCACTTAAAATGCATTTATGTAACCTCATTTTCTGTCTCTACAAGTTTGTTTAGCAATGTAATTTTTTAGTTTGGATTCTTTAAAGTTAATCACTCTCTACAAGTTTGTTTAACATTGTTCATAAGGGTATTTTATGTTTGGATTCTTTAAAGTTAATTACAAAATTATGCGTTTAATGCACCTTAAGAAAACACTAATTTCACGCAGACTTGCCAACAAAATTTAGAAACTAATTGCATGCAAGCATCACATGAAAACCATACACTGGATACGCAGCTAACAACAAATTGTATGAATTTCAGAATAAATCAAACCGCTCGAGTTAGCAGTTGGCACAGCTATAACCATTCCTATGTTCCAGCACTCTCCAACCTTTTCGAAAAAGATGTCGTATGATGGTTAAATATATTTGTCCTACAAAAAACCGCAACTATCTTCTAAGTTCTAACAACTCACATTGACAGAAAACATATTGTTAAAAACAAGTAATGAGAAAGAAACAGTTGCAATACCCTTATGAACAATGTTGAAATTCTACTGCGAGACGAGTTTGAAAGAATGCTGCTTTAGTTCTTCACAATTGTATGCTGCTGAAATTGGTGTATCCTCTGAACTTCCACCATCAGATTTGACCAACCAACCCGAAAGGCTCGTATCAACGGCAATTGGAGAGCCTCCAGCTTTCGAATGACTTCCCATTTTCTGTTTCGAAATAGTGTTGTTCAACTTTTTTAAACTAGGCTCCTCTACGCTAAAGGGTATTAAATTCAGCCCTTGTACTGAACTCATATTTTCCTTCTCATCTTCTTTGAATTCTATGCAAGTATTATCAGTTGTAACTTTGATTTCCTTCTTCCGGTTAGTAAGATTCTGAATAGGACCCAAGACCGAATTGGCCAAGGTGGGGCTCGAATTAGGATTTTTACAGATGTGCTTCGACCCAAATGGTATTGGGCTGTTAACTTCATTTTCGTCTGTTTCAGCTGCATTTACTTGCTTTCTCAATTCAAACGATACAGAAAATAGCGAATCAAAGGACTCTTCTTGGAATAAAACATTACCATTTTCAGCAGCATTTGCATTGTTTGCTGATCCAACAGACACGGAGAAGAGTGAATCAGAAGACTCTTCTTGAACTAATTGATCCACATTATCCAAACCATTTAGCTGCTTTCTCGATCCAATCGATACAGAAAATAGCGAATTAGAAGACTCTTCTTGATCATCACCATTTTCAGCAACATTTATTTTCTTTTTTGATCCAACAGACACAGAAAATAGTGGGTCTGAAGATTCTTTTTGAACTAACTGATCCACATTATCTAAACCACTACATTGCTTTCTCGATTCAACTGACACAGAAAATAACGAATCAGAAGACTCTTCAGGAACAACATCATCATTCTCAGCTGCATTTACTTTCTTTCTCGATCCAACAGACACAGAAAATAACGAATCAGAAGACTCTTCTTGAACAAATTGATCAACATCATCTACACCATTCACGTGCTCAACTGTCAGAGAATCAGGCGAATCTAAAGACTCTTCTTGAAGTACTTGACGAATATTATACAAACCATTTACTTTCTTATCCGCAGACACTTCTAGCAAATCACCGATTTTAGCAATTTTTAGTGATTCGGATGACTTGTCTTCGAGTTTTGACAAACTATAATCCAAAAACTTATCAACTCCAACAACATTCTTTTCTTTCTCATTCTCCAAAATTGTACACTTTCGATTTCCAAGATTGTAAATCTCACTTTCCTTCTCTATGTTATCACGACCTACCAGAACATCATTCTTATTTCTACAACTAGGACAAAAAGAGCTTAAATTAGACCAGTAATACAAAAGCAATCATACCCCTAGCTATATCACTTCAGAAAGCACGATATTAATAAGGTAAAATGTACGCAGACCTCAAATATAACTAACATACCGAAAAAATATAACTTTAACAAAAATAAAAGAAATAGCAGAATGGTCTTACTTGAATTCGAAAACGACAGACTTTGATACTTGCACTACTGGCTTGGTGGGCTGAAGGGGATCAAATCTAACAAGCTTCTGATACAAATTGTACAAATGAAATTTTATATAAAAAAATAACAATAGTAAAGAACTGATGGCAATGAAGTGATATATAGCAAGATTCTCTAACCTTAGCTTTTGTGGGTACTTTTTGATTGTTGCAAGTACCAAAGCAAATCTTAAAGCAGCCCATTAGCTATAGTTTTGTGATTGAGCAAAGTGATTTTTATTTGTTTTTAAAATTTATACAGTGAGAGACTTTGATGATGTGAAGGTTTGAGACTTTTGAAAAATATGACCGTTTGGTTCTCTTTGTTGGTCTGCTACTTGCTTTAGTTAACTAAATCTCTTTCCCCTCTACCCAGATTATATATATATATATATATATATATATATATAGGGGCTACTCCAATACAAACCTCCTTAAAATACAAACCTACAAACCAAGCATAATCTAATATTTCAAGCTAATCTAATGACCAAACTAGGGGTAACCCAATACAAAAAATGCTTAAAATAATTGGCTCTATCCAACAAAAAAAATAAAAAAATAAAAAATAAATAAAAAATAAATTCACTGTTCACGTGATGACGTGGCAGTGGATTTCACTGGTTAACGGTGCTTCGCACCTTCTTGTACGGCGCTTCGCGCCTTTATCATTCTAAAGTTGTAAGGAATGGCAATCAATGGTAAAGGCAATAGACGATTGACGGGTGTGTCGAGAGCCTTCGGCCCTCATGACTACCTAACTCATCCGTTTACTGTCTTAAATGCTTCGCATTTCCACGGCAAGTTTTTTTTTTTTTTTTTTTTTATGGATAGAGCCAATTATTTTAAGCATTTTTTGTGAAGGTACCCTTGGCGGGAACCTTAGAATAAATGAAATATAATTAATTTAGTGTTGGTTTGTAGGTTTGTATTTTAAAAGTGGTTTGTATTTGAGCACTTGCCTATATATATATATATATATTTTATTATTAATTTTTTTTATAATTATGTGTTTGGGTCAGCTTTCGCCCATTTCGACTAATCCGGAGGAGTGCTAACACATTCGTTAACCCACCAAACATGGCAGTCCACCGTTGCAAGTTTTCGCTAAAATTTTTTAGCGATAGTGCTAAAATCGTAAAGCACTTGCTAAAAAAACCAAAAAAAAACATGACACAAACTACTTTTCGAATTGTACTTTTTTGCATTAAGATGCAAACTTAATAAACTGTAACAATTTAATCGTTTTTACTTCATTGTAAAATCGTACAATTTTTCAAATCTCAGAATGGGGTGTCTAGCAGCTACAATTTCTTACTAGTTGGGTTGAATAATTCCTCGTATTAACCTGGTATTGATTGCAATCCATTGGAAATTTACTTTAAATCTGACTTATCGTATGCTTGAACTAATTAATTAATTAAAGTCGAATTGAATTTATTTTATGAATGAAAATATTTTAGACTCGAACTATGTATATGAAACATATATATGCTATACTAATAGTATGAAATGAAGACTGAATTGGAGGTATTCTCTTCATACTATTGGAGTATTGGTTGACAAGGAGCGAATAAGAATTTTTGTAGAATGCAAGTCATAATATGTACTCTCTCTGTCGTTTGACTTTTCTGCACGTACTTTTAAGGGTTTTGACTGCATAGTTAAAATTAATTTTTTTGTGAATTAAAATTTTGATTATACTCCCTCCGTCCCACAATAGTAGTCTCTTTTGAGAGAATTTTTTTTTCCATGATACATGTCCATTTACAATTTTCAATGTAATTTGTGATCATTTTTCCTAAACTACCCTTTTTGAAAATTGTATAGTAATTAATGAGGAATGACCAAGAGTACAATTTTCTTAAAAGTCAATGCATTTATAATGGGTATAACTTTTATTTTCTTAAAAGAAAATATATGTTTGATCAACTATAACTTTTATTACTCTATGCTATGAGACCTACGCGCTAGCCAACTGCGCCACCACCCCTTGTTAACAACTCTGAACGCCGATATGTAAACCTTCTTTTGCAACCGTTTGACCGCTCTGTCTTTCCTTTTCTCTGCCCTCACTCGCCTCACGCTTCTCTAAACTTCTATCATCTTCCTTTTCTCTTCCTATCGGTACCAAAAACATCTCAGATCTATATGTTTTGATTCTCTGATGGGTTCAAGAAACTCAGAGAATTCTGGTTCCATGGACTCCACTGAATTTGCTGATTTCATAGGTCATAATTATGCTATCCCGACTACTAATTTTCAACATCATTTGTATGTACATCAGGAAGAAGTGCCTTCAAACTCTCTAGAAGTTATGGGGGAACCTCTTTCACCAGGAACTCAAGCTCGCATGAGGGAACAAATAGATTTGATTCTTAATGATGGTACTGTCAACACCGCCTCTGGCCCAGGGATGGAGAGGTCCAGCCATGGTTCTCAAGGTTCAACACATGAGGTAACATCTCAAACTAAGACTCATGTTGCTAATATAAATCCCATCTCTGAAGTTCGTTCAGAGAATTCTCATGAAAAGATTAATACGGAGCATGGTGGTCCAAAGGTTGCTAATGCGGAAGCTATCAGTGGCGATCTTAACTCGAAAGACCAACCACAGAGAACTTCTGTTAAATCTTGGAGCGCTGTAGTAGCTCAATCTGTTCCTAGCACAGAATCCAGTGAAGTCCCAAATGTTGATATTTCGTACAATCTTGATGGCTCTGCCAATATAAATCCTACAAGAGAATTTCTTTTAAATGCTAGAAAACAATGGGAGTCAAGTTTGATTGGTCATTTTATTGGGGTTCGCTTCAACTTTAATTTCATAAAGGATCAGGCCATGAAAATGTGGAAACATAAAGGGCTGATAGATGTCTTTTTTAGCCCAAAGGGATACTATACATTTCGGTTTAAAACAATAGCGGAGAAGGATGAAATTCTTAATTTAAACTCGGTTCAGATTGGAGGGAAAAATTTGTATCTCATGCCTTGGATGGAAGGTAACGCGTTCAAGAAAAATGTGGTTACCAAGGTTCCTTGTTGGATTCGCCTGGTCGACGTTCCTTTCTCCTATTGGTCTAAGGATGGCTTGAGCAGTTTGGCAAGGGTGGTTGGAAAAACTCTTAAATTTGATGATGCAACGGCTCGTTTTAAACCTTTGAAGTATGCAGGGGTCCAAGTGGAGCTCGAATATGGAGGTCATAGACCACCATTTGTTTGGGCACCGGTTATCAATTTCAATGGTGTTACTGAGAAAATGAAAGTAGAAATTCTATACCCCCCAATGCCTTATTCCTGTAGCTTATGCAAAGCTTTTGGCCACTCTCTTTCACGGTGTCACGACAATCCTGAGGCTGTCAAACCTCAACCTCGAACTTCAAGATCAAAAAGAGCTGCGAGTGCAATGGAATCAGAACCAAAAGGCAAAGACATAGCAGCTGGAAATGTTCATGAAAGTGAGAAATCACATCACAGTCCACAGGTACAAAACGAGGATTATGTTCAAAATTTTGTTGCAAGAGGAAATGAAATGGTGCCATATGTTGTGGGAAAATTTTTGGGTTGCGACTTAGTGATGGATGAGGATGTGGCTTTGAAACAAGCCTATCAAGCGAATGAGGAACAGGAACTTGCTCTCGCTCAGAATGTAATGGAATCGACTGGAAATGTCTTCGAAGAAGAGCCAGAAGGTGGAGGGAATATTGAAACTGTTAAGGTTTCACAGGAAATGCAAGTGACTTTGTTATCTAATAAATATGCCCCTCTAAACACAATTGAGGAGGGGGAGTGCACAGACACAGTTTTTACTCCAAATGTCCGGGGAAACACTTCTGAGAAGAAACGCAAGAAAAAATCTCCTATCTCGCGCGCTGATTGCCCTCTTTCGGTGGTCCTAGATTTCAGTGCAGCTGATGCAAACTTATCTCCTCTAACATCTCAAACTATACCAGAACAGGTGGACACAACTGGCTTTACGGAAGTAACTACAAAAAGGAATACGAGGCGGACGAGAAGTTCAGCCAATCTCAAAATCTCATGAATTTTGCAACCTGGACAGGTGGACACAACTGGCTTTACGGAAGTAACTACAAAAAGGAATACCAGGCGGACGAGAAGTTCAGCCAATCTCAAAATCTCATGAATTTTGCAACCTGGAATGTCAGAGGCTTGAATAAGGAGTCTCATCAAAAGGAGTTAATAAATTTTATTTCCGTAAATAGTTTATCTCTTATGGGATGTGTTGAAACTAAAGTCAAGGTTGATAATTCGTTGTCTATCTCTAAACGAATTAACAAAAACTGGTCTTGGATTTTCAATTATGATCACCATTTTAATGGTAGAATTTGGGTAGGGTGGGATCCTAGCAAGTGGGCTGTTTCTGTCTTGTCTAAATCCTCCCAGCATATTGATAGAGTATATTTTTATATATATTTTAGATGATTTTATTCTCATATTTATTGTGTTTTGCATTGATTTGGATTTTTATTTAATAGATTTTATTGTTTTATTGTAGGAAATAAAGAATTCATGACTTGGAAGGATTTGGAGCAAAAAGAGCTATTTTGGAGATAAAATAAGAGAAAATTCGTATTATTGGGCTGCACAGGCTGCTTGCACTGTTTGGACCATATCTTGAGTTCCAGAAGTCAGAATTTAACGATCTTACTGTCCACGCGAAGCTTAAGGAATTATCTTTAATTCAGAGGTGGTCCAGTAAGCAAAATCCAACTGGAAGAGCCCAGAAACAGAGGAGAAAAATAAGTGACGAATTTTACAAGAAAATCCTATTCAATTATGGATATCTTTTTGTAAATTGATTAGAATATTAAAAAAATACTTTTATTAGGAGATAGAGATCAGATTTTATTTAGGAGTTTTATTATAAAAGAGGAGGAGAGGGGGTAAAGATAAAAGAAGAAAAAAATAGATACACACATTAGAACTTTGTAAACATCTTTGGTGGAGATTTGTGGAGAACTTTTATTTTCTTTGAAGATTGAAGGTTTTTCTCTTTCTCTTTTCTTTATAATATGATTTGTTCAATTTATAATTCTTGTTTTGTTAATTCAATTATGAGTGAGTAGATAATTAATCTAGGGTTAAGTAGAACCCTAGTTATGATTGATGTGTGATTTTCCCAATTCCCCCAATTTGATTGTTTAATTGCTTTTGCTTATTGAGTTGTTTTAATTAGCAATTACAAATCAGACGTGATTATGTGTATTGTTTGAACCAATATCTAATTATCAACGAGAGTTGGATTTAGATGGTTGTGATTTATCCAATAAGAACATGAGATTCTCCATGAGAATAGGTAGAATGGATTGTTAGGAAATTAGGGTGCTATGCTTAATGTCTCTAATATGCATGATACCATGAGAATAGGCTTGATTGTATTTTAGAGAAGCCATTAATACTCGAGAGAGGTTATTGGTATTCTTAGGGCGCATCTTTCCTGTTGAGCAGCGTACGATTAATTGGGGAGGGAATTCACAATTGCATCAATTCATGCTAGTGGGGATACTTAATTCTGGATGTTTTTAATATTTGATTAATACAGCGAAATTCTCTTAGTATAAAATTAGTTTAATAATCTCTCAAAATCTATTGTGTTACTTGCTTAGCCGAATTAAATCAGAAACAACTAGTGATTGATACGTTTATCTCTGTGGGATCGACTCTGACTTACCCTACTACATAGTTAGAAGGATTTGTTAGAATTATTATTTGATAGGCACGCGACGGCCTTGTCACATATCACCTGTTCGATTACATTCATTGAAAAACAGCTTCACTTTTGTATCTCCTTTGTGTATGCTCTTAATAAACCTCATCAGAGGCTTCCCCTGTGGTCTGACCTGGTTACTCTAAGTAAGGCAATTTCGCTTCCTTGGTGTGTGTGTGGTGACTTCAACAGTATCCTATCTTTATCTGAGGTGGCTGGAGGTAGGGAAAGGTGGACGGCGGATATGCAACTTTTCAAAGATTGTGTAACTGATGGAGGTCTTGGTCACATTAAAACCATTGGCCCCTTGCTTACTTGGTCTAATAACAGACCCACGGATCTTGTTCAGAAACGGTTGGATCACATGCTGGGAAATAAGGAGTGGTTTTCAACTTTTACGGAATCTTTGGTCACTGTCAAAATGAAGGGGCTCATGGACCACTGTCCTCTTATGCTTTCTGTTCCAATGGTGCTTGAAAAATGAACAAAACCTTTTCAGTTTTATAATTACATGTTGAACCTTGAGGGTTTCATTCCGGCAGTAAAAAAGGGATGGGATGTCCAATGGTTTGGGGATCCTTTGGCTATCCTGGCAATGAAACTTAAAAATATCAAGAGGGAGCTCAAGATTCTTAACAAACAACATGGAAATGTACTCTCTAATGTCCAGTTGGCTAGGCTTTCTCTCCAAGAAATTCAAGAAAAGTTGCTGCTTGACAGTTCGAATACATTACTTCTGGGAGAGGAAAAATTGGCAAATGCAAAGTTGGAAACTTCTCTCCAGGAGGAGGAGTCTTTTCTTAGGCAAAAATCGAGAGTCAATTGGCTTTCTCTGGGCGATGGTAACACAAAGTTTTTCTTCAACAAGGTTCGCGCAAACTGGAACAACAACAAAATTTTGGCCATCGAAAATTCAGATAATATCATTGTGCATGGTCAGTCTAATGTGGCCAATGTTGCAGTGGACTTTTTCAAGAATTCCATTGGGTCTTTTCAGAATTTGGTAAACCCTGATTTCAATGAGATTGATTGTAGTTTTATTACAGCATCACAGTCAACTATGCTCGAGGCTCCTATTTCTAAGGATTTAATTCTTAAAACTTTGAAGTCCATGAAAAAGAATAAGGCCCCCGGCCCGGATGGTTTCTTTGTTGAATTTTTCCTGGCAACCTGGGATATTATCGGTGATGGTTTTTCTGAAGCCATTAGCCACTTCTTCAATACGTCTGTCATGCATAGGGGAACTAATTCCACTGTCATTGCATTAATCCCTAAAGTTTCTACTCCTACGAATATGAGGGATTTCAGACCAATTTCTTTGTGTTCCATTGCATATAAATGCATCGCCAAAATTCTTGCTGGAAGACTAAAAGCGGTTTTGCCTGGTCTAATTCACATCTCCCAAGCAGCCTTCATTCCCGGAAGAAGCATCTCCGATAATGTCTTAATGGCCCAAGAATTGTTCCGTGGCTATTCCAGGCAATCTGGGTCTGCAAAATGTGCTATAAAGCTCGACTTAAATAAGGCTTTTGACTCGATTTCGTGGGATTTTATCATGGCAGCTTTGTCTCACATGAAATTCCCGACAAAATTTTTGGGCTGGATTTGGGCATGCATTTCAACACCCTCCTATTCAATTAAAGTAAACGGTTCCTTATGTGGCTTTTTCCAGGGAAAGAAAGGTATTCGCCAGGGGGATCCAATCTCTCCTTATTTTACAATTGCCCTAAATATTTTGTCTTCCATGCTTTCTAAGGTTCCGGACAATTTCAAGTTCCATTGGAGGTGTAAAGATCTCAAACTAACCCATCTTTTATATGCGGATGATGTTATGTTTTTCTCTCATGGTGATCAACAGTCCATAGCTCATATCATGGATTGTATGACTCGTTTTGCCTCTTGGAGTGGCCTGTCTCCTAATGTCAACAAAAGCTCGGTTTACTTTGGGAATTGTTCGACTACTTTCATGCATTGGTTTGAGGGGGAGTACAATATACTGCGGGGTAATGCTCAGCCTAAATTTCTGGGGCTTCCTTTAATTTCGACACAACTAAGGTTTAATGATTGCATTCCGCTTATTGAGAGGATTACTAACAGAATCACAAGTTGGACTACTTTGCTTCTATCTCTAGCAGGCAGAGCCCAACTTTTAAAGGCTGTCTCCTTCGCTATTCAGGCGTACTGGTCAAAACATTTTATCCTCCCGGTGGCTGTTCATAAACGTCTTACTAGAATATTTTCAAGATTTCTTTGGAAGGGAGATTTAAACAGTAAAGGTGGTGCAAAAATATCATGGGATAATGTTTGTCTTCCAATTCAGGAGGGTGGTCTTGGTTTTAAAAATACAAAGGAATGGAATTTAGCTCAGCACCTTCATCTTTTGTGCAGAATAATCAGGAATCACTCGGCCCTTTGGCCTTCTTGGATTAACAAAACAATACTCAAAAGACGAAAATTCTGGTGCCTTGATATCCCTACTGATTGTTCTTGGATTTGGAGGAGTATCCTCAAACTCCGTCCTTTGGCAAAGCAATTTCTGGTTTACAATTTGGGGGATGGTCGCAACACCTCTTTATGGTTTGACCCATGGTGCCACTCGTCGCTTCTTGCTCAAGACATATCTGATGACATTATTTCTCAGGTAGGGTCATGTTCCTCCGCTACCATTCATGATCTTATTGCCACTGGGACGTGGGTTCTGCCGAGACATCCAGCTCCGACGCATCAACGTCTCTTGTCCTGGGTGAACAATTTTGTTAACCAGCCTTTTGACTTATCAAAACGGGATGTTATTCTTTGGGGGGATACCCCGGTTTTTAAGGTTAAAGTCGCCAACATTTGGGAATCAATCCGTAGGCGTCTTCCTGAGGTTCCTTGGGTTTCCTTGGTCTGGCATAGACTGCGAGTATTAAGGTATGCGCACCATGAATGGATCCTAACGCATGGTAGGTTGGCCACCTTCGATAGGCTTGCTTCTTTCGGTATTTCTCTTCCTCAGCACTGCATGCTTTGTGTTGGAAGTACTGAGACCTCCAATCACTTGTTTGTGACATGCAGTTATAGCAGCTACATCCTGGAGAGGTTGTCTCGTCTACTGAGGATTTCTCTTGACTCGGAAACTTGGCTTCATCTTATCAATGCATGGGGAACAATCTTGGAGGAGCCAGACAAATCTCTTGCTCTTCTTAATGCACAGATTTTCTGCTATCATATTTGGAGAGAGCGTAATGCTCGGTTACACAACAAAGGGAATATGGGTCCTAAGAAATTGTTGGAGGGCATTCTTCTAGATTTAAGATCTAGGTTATCTAGTTCCAATTGGTTCAAAAAATATTCAGGAATGTATAAATATAGTTGGACTTTACTTTGAACGAAGTCTTTGCCTTCTTCGTTTCTAGTTATTCTAGTTAGCTCTCTCTCTATGGCATGTCATAGAGCAAGGGTTTTTTTCCCTCCCTTTTTTATAAATATATGCAATTTAGCAAAAAAAAAATAATGGGTATAAGAGAAAATGTATCATCTAATTAATGTTTTCTTAAAATGCGTAATTTTTCCAAAAGAGACTTGTATTATGGGACGGAGGGAGTATATTTTTATTCATAAAAAGAAAATTTCAAAAACAATAATTTTAGCTATGTAGTCAATGCACCTAAAATGTGTGCAGAAAAGTCAAAAGTTGTGCCTGCTTGCTACTCCTATATACTGTATAATGTTAATTTTTCTTTAATGATAAAAAAAAAGAAGCTTTTATCCTAGTTTTAATGTTAAATAACTTGTGGAAATTACTGAATATATAAATTAACATGTTGACTCAAACTAGCTTCTGCAATGTATTTGTGACAAATTAATTATGCGTCACAACTAACTTGCAATAGTTTTTAAAATAATTTTGTAATAACTTTGTGACTTGCAACATAAAACAATTTTCGCACAAATATTTTCAATAAAGTAATGCATCTAGAACTAAAAATCTGTCACAAATTAGTATTTTTCTTTGTAATCCTCAATTTCTAACTAATCTTATTCACTAGCGTTCTCATTTTATAGTTCTGGCCCTGGTTAAATAAAGTGAATTAAGTACTCATTCCGTTTCAAATTAGTAGTTCATTTTCAAAATTCAAACATTGATGATCTAATTTTATACGTATCCATATCTATTGTAGTAGGGATTAGAAAAATAAGTACATAAAGTCAATTTTGAAAATTAAAACTTAAGAGTAATATTACAAGAAGTTTAAGTAAAAATTATCTTGAAAGCGATGAAACAACTTTTTAAAACTATTTTTTAAAAAAATGGATTACTAATTTAAAACGAAGGGAGTAGTTTAGGTGCTAAGTCATTTACTAAAATATTTGAGATGATAATTAAATGTCAATCTCGAAACTTAAAAGGTAAGCTACGCAACCGAGGAGCTCTTAATGTGAAGCTAAACAGACGGACTTTTCGGCTTTCCATTTATATATAGCAGTGGGTACGGTGCAACTCCTGCGTGCATAAAATCCTTTGTCCCTACCTGCTGTCATACAATTTTATTCACAAGAATACAATGATGAAAGTTCGGCCAGCACTTGGCACTGTGGGAACTTCCTGGGATCACCTGGGAAAAACACAAATTTCTCAGATATTCATTTCATGGTCCAATGATTGGATCCATTCCATTCACTTGGCATACGTTGAGGACGGAGGAAACAAAGTAGTTCTGTCAGACAAGATTGGTGGGGGAAATGGCAGTACTTACATGGAATGTGTAAATGAACCGAGCCGAGTCGAGCCGAACTCTAAAATGTTCATGTATGATTTGTTAAGAAATTATCGAGCTCGAACTTGAATCGAGCCAAAAAATATGTTTGAGCTCGGCTCGTTAAGGTAAAATGTTGTTCGTAAACAGTTCACGAATAGCTCACGAACATGTCCCATAAGCTTACTCACGAACTTTTGCTTTCGAACAACTCATTAAGCTTGTTCACGAGCTTGTTCATGTAATTATGCTCACGAATAAATCTTAAACATTGCTCGCGAATTTATGCTCACGAGCTCACTTACGAACAACTCATAAGTTTATTTCCTTATTTTTGTATACAAAAATCTAATATTAAAAAAATTAAAAAGTCCAAAATTAAATAATGAAATTTTTGTCTCAGCACTAGAAATAATAATAAATCATCAACCAGTTAAATTCTCACATCTCCAATTCCAGAAAACAAACAAAGTTTGATTTAAAAATAAAGGGCAAAGAAACGTAATTGTTTGATATAAATAAACTTAAGTTATTAAAACTTAATCATTTAAATATCTCAAGCTTGTACCAGCTTTATAATAATCAAACATATATTATATATAATAGATTATTTATCGAATTTGTTTATGAATCGTTAATGAACTCGTATACTGAGCATGCTAACAAACTCAATTATCGAACTTATTCACGAAATGTTCATGAGCTATGTTCACGAACTATGTTCACGTGCACGTTAATCAAAATTGCTCGCGATCTATCGAGTCGAACTTTAACGTGATCAAGTTCAGCTCGTTTATAAATCGATCCTTAAAATCATGTTCAAGATCAACTCGTTTGTGAATCGAATCGAACCCGAACCGAGCTTTTTTTAAACCAAACACCGAACCATTCATAAGTGTATCGGTTCATTTACAATCCTAGTACTGTGATCGAATATAATTGCACGTCTAAGTGGAGTTCAAACTCAACTACATTGAACATGAACTTGAGTCATAAACTGTAGCTCAACAAAGATGCATGTATTCTCATTTCAACAAAAAAAACTCATACATGTACTACATAAAATTTCTTATTTCTTGCCTATGTTGTTATAATTCTATTTTTATATAATTATTATTTACAATATTTAATTTTAATTTTAATTCTAATTATTTAATATAAATTTAATTAATGATATGCATGGTTTAAAACTTATATTATAAAATTTTGAAATAAATATGACATTGATGGAATTCGAACCTTGAAATTTTAGTAAATTAGTTTAATTATATAATATATTTAATCGTTAGATCTAACGGTTTTGATTTTTTACTAAAAATCTAACGGTCATTATTCATAGTATACATATTTCTATTATATTTTGCTAGTGATTAGAAGATATGATGTGATATTTTTGGGTATATATTAATTATTGCAAGATTATGTTTTAAATTAAAAAAAACGTGTTTAAATTTGAAAAAATTAGCCCGCAAGGGTTGTCTCAGTTGGTTACAGAGAGGTCATCTCACCTCTTGTTCACAGGTTCGACTCCCATGGGAGGCGGATTTGTGATTATGCCATCCTGGGGCAGAGCCTGTCGCACTTGTGCGGTTTGCTTTGGATCACGTGGTTTGCAGGCTATTGCGTGAGCCCATGGGTTTACCCAGAGCGCACCAGAAGGGTAGCGGCTGCGGGTTCCCATGTTAAAAAAAAATTGAAAAAATTATTATTGATTAGAAGATATAAATTTATAAAATTATAATTAAATTTTATTATGTTATAAATAAAATTTATTGATATAGTATTTTTTATTATGTTATAAATTTTATTTAACATTATAATTATGTTTTTATAAAATCATTATTTTTAGTATTTTTTAATTTTAATTTAATATACTCATGTTTGTTTACGAATTATACTAATGTTTTCTTATTATAAATAACGTTTATGGACTTTTAATATATTTTATTAATTATTGAAAAATATGGTGTGAAAAGATTAGTTTTAAATCGAAAAGGTAACGTGTTTTAATTCGAAAGGAAATATTAATGATAGGAACATATGATACAATTGATGTTTTTAAGTGTTTATAAATGGTAATATATTCAAATAAAAGTAAATGTGAAAAAGACAATCGACTAATTACCATTAATTATATCATGTTATTATTTATTTTAAATCAAAACGGTAACGTGTTTTAATTCGAAGGAAAATATTAATGATAAGAAGATATGATACGATTGATGTTTTTAGGTGTTTATAAAAATATCTTCAACTAAAATTAAATATGAAAAAAGGCAATCGACTAATATCATTAATAATATTATGTTATTATTTATTTTAAATCAAAAAGGTAATGTGTTTTAATTCGAAAGGAAATATTAATAATAGGAAGATATAATACGATTCATGTTTTTAGGTACTAATGTTTTCTTATTATAAACAACATATATAATTTGTTAATACATTTGATTAGTAATTGAAAAATATGTGTGATTATTAAGATTAGTTTTAACTCAAAAAGGTAGCGTATTTTAATTCGAAAGGAAATGTTAATGATTGGAAGATATGATACGATTCATGTTTTTAAGTGTTTATAAAGGGTAATATTTTCAACTAAAAGTAAATCTGAAAAAGACAATCTACTAATTACCATTAATTATATTATATTATTATTTATTTAGGTATTTTAATAGTATAGATATCGAATATATTTTTCTTTTTAATGAAGGATAAATAAGTAAATTCACGAAGTACCAAAACGAAAACTTTTAATGTTTCTGCTATTATATAATATCGAATATATTTTTCTTTCTAATGAAAGGCAAATAAGTAAATTTACGAAGTAACAAAAAACAGGTACCAAAATTTTTAATGTTTCAACTATAATAGTATAGATTCGAACGACAAGTTGGTTGGTGGAGTTTGATTGACTCGGTTAAATATATCATGCACATATATTGAACGACAAGTTGGTCGGCTCTGTAGTGGAGAACCTCAGAGTTGAGTTGTCTCGGATGACCTTATCTTAGGAGTTCGGATTTTTTCGCTATCTTTTTCCAGTTTCTTTTTTTTTTCATTTTTATTATCATATGTTTACCGGTTGTGCAGGTGCAGGGAGCTTCGCTTGGTGGTATCTAGGGGCATGGTAGGTAAGTCCCGTGTAGAGAAAGCCACGGGTGCAGGTATTGCTGTGAACTTTGTCGCATATCTTTTAGATTCCTTTGTATATATCACTCACCGTATATGTCGTACACATAGCCAAGGGTCTTCACGGAAACAGCCTCCCTACCCTAAAAAGTGGGGGCATGGTCTGCGTACAACCTACCCTCCCCAGACCCTGCTCTGAGCGGGATATACTGGGTATGTTTGGTTTGGTTTGGTTTATATATTGAATCGTTATACGAAAATGTGGTTACAAAATACTCCGGTTTATTATATAAGATATTTTATTTTTTTTCACATAACTTTAGGTGTTTTAACTATATATTAAAATTTATTATTTTTCAATTTTTGTTGAATAAAAATATAATATTTTAATTTTATTAAAAAAAATGTTATAAAAATAATAATTTTAGTTATGTAGTCAAAGTACCTAAAGTTATATACGTAAAAGCGAAATGCCCTATATAGTAGAAACTCGATAAATGAATATTCGATAAACGAATAATCTCATCAAATGAATAATTTTTTTCGGTCCCGACATAATAGATACAGTGTATTTTTGACATCGATAAATGAATAATCTCCATTAATGAATACAATTTTCCTATCCCAAACGTATTCATTTATGGAGGTTTAACTGTATAATGGACCTAAATAAGAAAAATAATCAACAGGTTTGATAAGCATTCGAAAACCTTACGTCTCTGCTCCATTCAATTGTCTAGTTGAATTCAAAAAATTTATAAAAATAATTTGAAAATTCATGAATAACTTAACTGATCCTCTATGCTCTTCTTCCTAAACAAAACGTACCAGTACCATGTCTGTGGTTAAATACCGGGGGTTTTCTTCTTTTTTTTGGAGAATGACCCCATACATGCTGTGGTAGTTTAAACTTTCAATGTGCAGCTCAACAGTTAATTAATTACAAATAAATAATTGTTTTAATCATTCATTGAACACACAAATTTTAAATTGAAGGATACGTTTCAAATTCAATCTCGAAACTGTAACAATTTTTAGGGAAAGTGTAACACTACTGGCATTAACTGCAAGAATATTTTTCAATACTGAACCGATTTCCAACGCAAGGAACGCCTTTAACTATTTAATTAGGAAAGATATAAAAGGTACTATTCTTTTTAAATTTTTGCTTATTTTCACAAATTAAATACGTGTTTTTTAATTTGGGTATTCCAAAAAAATAATTATTTATTTGGAAAAAAAGTATTTTTTGTATTAAGTAATTAAAAATTGTAAAAAACATTTTGGAAATACGTTTGACTTTTTCTTTTTTGAGATAAAAGTAATTTTTTATTGAAGTACATCTAGATATTAAATATGCATCTTTATTATATTTTTGGTTTAATGTTTCATAATAAATAACTTTGTTAATTTTTTCAAAAAAATAAAAGAATGTTTCGATCTTCCCCATACCTTGTTTAATCCTCTTTTTTTTTGTTTTTGAACTAAGGGTGTGTTCACTTAGAAAGAATGGAATGAGGTAGGAATGGAATGAAAACTGTAAACAAAATTTATGAAGAAAATGGGATGTTGAGGGAAATAATGAACAAATATGAGGGAGAAAAAGTTTTTTATGATCAAGATTGCAAAGAAAATGATGAAGATTGGGAATGGAGCATTCCTTCCAAAACATGTGGGTTAAAATTCTAGTTCAAATTATTTGGAGAGGAATGAAGCAAGGAATGAAATTTATAAACACTTTCCCCAATCTCCCCCAAATAATAGTATAAATTTCATTCCATTCTCCCCTCATTCCATTCAATTCAAGTGAACATAGCCTAAGTGCTTATATATGGTGTCTCGTAGCCTAGGTTGAAATGGGGTAGAGGATGGATCATGAATGTAGGAACCTAAATGGATCATGATTATTTGATATATCAGTTTATATTCGATTAAAAAATATGATAAATATTTCAAATTTGTTTCATAAATTATATAAATTTGATTAAAAATTAATATGATCCCAAATATGCGCATTTATGTATTTGTTCAGATTAAATTGCATATTAATTTTTTTAATAAAATGATCATATCTAAATATTATTTATGATCCATATTCAGTTTAAATCCAAATATGAATTACATTTTTAGTCATCTAATATTATTGCATGTATAAGTGGTGTTATTGCTCAACTACATAGTTCGAATCGAGTGATAAATGATAGCTCGATAAAAATTCTCACTTTAAACATAAAACTTTATATACTCACTTGACACGAAGTTAAGATTCAACTAATAATATATACTACTACATTTGTCTGAAAAAGTACTACTTGCTAATTTTTTATAAAACTTCGAATGACAAGTTGGTGGCTTGGTGCACACATATATGGAAGAATTTACTTTTCAGAATAAGTTAACTTATTTTAAGTTGAAAGTTAAGATTTCTAATTTTTCAACTTATTTTGCAACTTATTTTTGCAACTTATTGAATCTCAAATATACATTAAATACTTGTATAAAAGAAAATTATCAAAATATAAAATTTTTACCCAAAAATAAGTCCATAAATCCATAAGTTAAGCTGAGCCAAACAGGCCCATATTGAATCGTTATGTAAATTGTGGTTACAAAATAGGTAAAATAAGAAAAATAATCAACAGATTCGTGGTCCTTAATTAAGTGGTAGATAATTCAAAACTTGCATTTGGTGGTGTAAAGTACTATTCGGAAAACTTACGTCTAACTCCATTTTTTGACTAATGGTATTAGAAAATTTTATAATTTTTTTTTTTTGGAATTTTATGAAGCACTTGACTCATTTATGCTCTTGTTAAACAAAACTTATCGGGTCAATATTCCATGGAGACCCTCTTACGTGTAGAATCGTGGAAACCCCCTACGATTCTATAGTAGAACCAATTTAACTTTTTCCACAATTTTTTTCTTAAATTTTTTTTTAAAAAATATTATTTTTTTTTTAAATCTGTCATGCTGACGTGGCAGTGTCACATCATCACTGTTGACGTGGTACTGCCACGTCAGCATGCCACATAAGCAATGATGACGTGGCATGCTGACATGGTAGTGCTACGTCAGCGGTGATGACGTCACTGTTGACGTGGCAGTGCCACGTCAGTAGTGATGGCGTGACATGATGATGTGATAGTTTTTTAAAAAAATAATTAATTTTTTGAAACGAAAAAAAATTTGAATTTTTTTTGTGGGTTCCACTGCCACGTCAGCACAGAACCAGAAAATAAGAATTTGGTTATGCAACAGAATCAGTAAAATTGAACTTTATTCCTCTTATAGAATCAAAATTAGACTTTGGTTCTACTATAATCAGAAAGGTCTCCTTTATTCTCCACGTAAGAGGGATCTCTCTAGTAGGGTGGGACTCAACTTATCGTGTCTGTGGTTAGATACTTTTTTTTTTTTTTTTTTTGAGTAATGACCCCAAACATGCTTCGGTAACTTATCGATCGAGCAGATCAACAATTAATAAATTAATTTTTTTTTAAAGGGCGATTCATTTTTTGAATACACAAATTTCAATCAAAGGATACTTTCAAATTCAATCTCGAAACTGTAAGTATATAACACTGCAGCTATTAACTGCTGGAACATTTTCCAATACTGAACCGATTCCAACGCAAGGAAGGCCTTTTGGAATTTCCATGACTGGCATAATTAACTCCTGCTTATAAATACACAACACAATTTCTCATATTCTTTACTCATGTGGAACACAATGTTAAAGCTTGGGCCAACATTTCCCACTGTGGGAACTTCATGGGATCACCAAGGCAAATCAGAAATATCTCAAATCTTCATTTCTTCCACCCGGGATACGATGGATTTCATTCAGTTTGCTTACGTTGAGGATGGTAACGTAGTGCTGTCTGACAAAATTGGTGGTGGAACAGGCTCCTCTAATCTGCAAACGGTGAACAATAACATAATATTTAATTTAATTCTCTTCTTTTATCTTCCATGCATGTATGTAACTAACTTAAATTTGTTTCATAAGTTTGTTCTCGGCTCAACTACATATGTTTGTTGACGACAATAGACGATTATATGTACGTAGTTGGGTTTATGTTTGTGGAATGTTGGTGCAGATCACTTTCGATTATCCGTCGGAGTACATTACGAGAATACATGGCGGTTACGTTAATGATAGAACTTCAAAGTATCTGTGTTCTATTTCTTTTTATACTAACAAACGCAAGTATGGTCCGTACGGCCCTGGGATTTGCACGGACGATTTTGATCTCATTGACTTTCAAGAAATGGGCTCGTATGTGGATGAGTTCAATTATGAGGTCGGTGGTAAATTCTGGGGATTCTTTGGCACCTATAAGAGCAATGGGGTTGAAAGCATCGGCCTTTATATGAAGCCTCGTCAGCTAGCAAAGCAGCTGTCAGGGCCAACTCGTGCTAATCAATCAGGGCCAACTCGTCCAGTCTTGCCATAATTGAATCTGTGTTGAATTGAAGTTGTTGAATCTATCTTATGACGCTATATAAATATATTATTTTATGATCTTAATGCTAATGGAATTTAGAATGTGATCAGCGTTTAGTAAGCAGAATTGCGCCATGCAACTAAATCGGTGTTCCCTTTTAATTTAAATTTTTCTTTAATATTTTACATGTAGCTTAGTGTTTTAGATTGAATTCATGCTTGACGGCTTCATTCGATCAATGCTAATTTAATTAATAAAAAACCGGAAAAACCTCTAATTTTTTTTTTTGAAATCAGAAAAACTTCTAAATTAAAAATACGTTGAAGTCATAATTTCTGAACTTTCCAACAAATATGTATTTAATGCTCTCACATTTCCAATAATAATGCATTTAACTCATGCTGCTCACCTGTACGTGCTACTATGATTCAAAGAGTTTGCTATAAGTTCAAATAATTTGACGTTTAGTAAAAAATCATATAAATGAAAAATTACTCCCTCCATCCCATAATACAAGTTTTTTTCGAAAAAATTACGTCTTAAGAACACATTAATTATTGATACATTTCTTTTTATATCAATTATAAATGCATTGATTTTCAAAAATATGAACTATTTTATACTCTTGATCATTCCTCATTAATTGCTATACAATTTTCAAAAAGAATAATTTAGGAAAAGTATATAATTAAAATTTGCGATATATATGAGCCAGAATTATGTAATTTATATTGTTCGAAAATGTTAATTCTCTGAAATTAGAATATTTAATTAATTTTATTAAAATGTGACCTTTTGAAATGTATTTATATATAAATTTATATAATCAATCCCGAATGAACATTATCATATCAACCGATTAACCAAATACGATTTGAACATGAGAGAAGAAAAGTAAAATCTGAGCTTCTCACCGAGTTTGTGGACTTTTGGTCCATAGGCAAGAGAAAAAGTGGAGAATAGACAAATACTACTGGTAAGTAAAGGGGTTGACTTTGCAGTGGTAAGACCATCCGCAATGGATGGCCACTTAGCTCCTAGGGACATTTGTATTTGTATTGTATTGTAAGAAAAAAAATGGTCGAGCCCAACTCGGTGCTCGGTGGCCATGGCCATTTCTTTGTTTTTTAATTTTTTATTGCTACTTTATGCACATAGTCTGTGATTTCTGCTATTATTTAGTTAAACTTCTTTCCACTTGACTACTTTTGATTTGTATTTTAATGTTAGAGAGGTTTGATTACATTGATTGGATGAGTTTGGCCACATTTTTCCAAAGCCCAGTTTCTGATGAGGTGGCATAGATTGGGGTCCATCAAAAGTGGTAATCGGCCCTGAGCATTGTAGATGCTCTAAGTGCCCAATCCGTGAACCGTGAGGTCACGGGTTCGATTCCTACCGGGAGTTAAAAAACGGAAACAATCTCTTTACCTTTATATAGTGGCATGATTGCGTATATCCTACCATCATCAGACTCTGCTCTCGCCAGATATATTATTACCTTTCCTTTACTGGTAAGTAAAAGGGGGACGGGGGTGCCCACCAAGCATGATCTGTCTATTTGTATTGGATTTTCCGTTCCAATTACATCAAAACTCAAGTATAGCTTACGAATATGGTTTGCATATTCTTCAAAATTTTGCGTGACGGTATTAATGTGATCATACTTAAATTCTTATCATTTTTAACTAACAACGTGTCAACGACGCACGATTTTTAGCTATAATTCGTTTCTTGGGTTTTTGTATGTCATAATATTTTATTTTCTTACTAATATTGAAATTAGTAATAATATTCAAATGTGTTCTAACAAAAAATCTATATTTTTACTATTATACCAAATCGTTATATTATTTCTTCTAAATTTTTTTTATATATATCAATAATACGAGCAAATGATACAATATAATAGAATATTTACTCAACTATAATAAATTTTAAAATAAAATTTTAAAGAAGAAAACTTTAAATGATATTTTATTGTATTCGTTCAACTGTATTTCTTTTTATGGATGTGTATGTTTTATGATCGATAAATTGTTTAATCTGCTAAAAGAATATTACAACTTTGTATTAACTGAATCTTTTCACTTTTATATTAACATATAGAATAGATACTAATTTAATAATTAAAAAAGAAGAAGAAAAAACAAAAAGCAGACTATTAAAGTACACCCGAATTATACTAGCGTACAACCCGTGGGATGCACGGGTTTATTTTGATATGTTATAAAAAAAAATTTATGCTATAATTATGTTTTTATATAATTTTTATTTTTAAAAATTATTTTCATATTAATTTAATATAATTCAATATAAATTTAATTAATAATATGCATGATTTAAAATATATATCATAAAATTTTAAGTTAAATATGTCGATGATGGGATTCAAACTTTGAATCTTTAGTAAAATAATTTAATCATATTATTTTGTTTACTTATATTATTTTTCTCTGTTAGTTCCTGAATTGTTTGTAGAAGGGAGTTGGATACAAACAATATTGTTTGATCGAATTTGTCCGATTCGTTAAATATTAATTCTTTAACAAATTGATGCGGAATAAAATAAAATAAGATTCAAGTCAATCTTTTATTTCTCTTTCATTTTTATTGATTAAGTTCTTGTTTTTCATTCAATAAAACTCCCAATATTTTTGGGTTTTGTTTAGTTTCTCATTGTGTTCCCAATTTATTTGGGTTTTGTTTATTCTCTTCTTGTGAGAGCTTGGTGTGTTTTTGGTGTTTTGCAGTGAATTAATGTCCGAAATATTAGATCTGCGGAATTTTCAAGTTTTTGATAGTGATAGAAGCTTTTACGGGATTGTATTTATGCTCGATAGCTCAAACCAGATGTGACGAAGCGGGTACATATACATATATCAAGTTCAACAAATCGCTTGATGGTATATCTAAAAGGTCTAAGAAGATTGGATTAATCGGCGATTGTATCTTTTTACGGTTTGTTCGACTTGGTTGTTTTTGTAGATGCCGTATGGCTTTCAATTAATAAATTAAATTCTTTATTAAAAAAAAAGAAGATTCAGGTTATATATAACTTATATTAAACTTGAGAGGTTGTTACAAATACTGTTTAGACTGATTATAAAACAAATCTAAAATAAATTTTACATGAATTTATCTATTTTTGTAATAAAAAGATCAAATGCTAAAAAGCAATTCCATATATAAACTAGGAATATTGATCTGCTAGATAATTACAAGATTACAAGTAAACAAATTCCAATCGTTGAAATATAACAATAAGCTCTAGAATTTATTGGCCTGTAAAATTTTTATAGAAGAGAGAGTTTTGATCCTTTTTGGCTGATCTTATTTTTGATGTCATGTTTTCTTTTTGAATGATTTTTCAGCTGATCTTCTTTCTTTAATTCTTTCGAATTTTATACATGAATGACTATCGATGAGACTATCACAATTTTACACTTCAAATACTGTTAAATAGTTTTTCTGAGTAAGACTATGGTTGGCTTGCAAAGACTATCAATAGATCTTTGTTCTCGGTAAAACTATCAGAAAAAACCTTGAAAGACTATTATGCTCGTTAGAACTATCCACTAGGCCTTCAATGCTTATCCCTTTTTGCCTTGAAAGACTATCTAGTTGAATTTTGGTAAGACTATCCTTTATTATTTAAAAAAAAAAAGTAAGACTATCTGAGATAGTATTACTTGAGTAATTTGATTATCTTCTAACAATTATGATGGTCTTGAAACAAATACATTAATTTTAAAATAATTAATTTAAGAAGTAAATAATTCTGATTGAATTAATTTCTTAAATAAATCAACCAACTATTTTAATTAATTAAGAGAGAATTATTATAAATATTTTGATAGCAAAATCATTGTTTTAAACCACTAAAATTTATGAAGAGTTTCCACTGAATTGATGTTGAAACTTGACTGCTTAATGAGCGACTAACTACAATAATTGTTATATTTCTTGACTCTAAGCTATGGTTCAAATTTTTTTTTTTTCTAATCCCTTTAAATTTTCTGTACTCTTATTCTTCTGTCACACTTAAAAATCTTGTCACTTTTCTTTTCTAATCCCTTTAAATTTTATGTATTCTTATTCTTCTGTCACACTGTAAAAATCTTTGTATCAAATAATTGAACTTCTTTTAATGTAATATCTTCAAGTCTGTAAATTACCTTTAGTTTTCTTCTTTTTTGATAGATAATACTTTTTGAGATTGAGATTCTGATAACAGATTATATATTATTTACTTATTTCTTGTTTGAGTTAAGTCAAATGATCGAGGTATACAAATAGGCTAAGTCATATGCCTTTCATTCTCATTATATTATACATTTTCTTAATTTTCCGACGAAACTCGAAAATGGTACAATTACATACAAAGAACATAGACGTCATATGATCGAGTATTATTTTCCTTTCCTATTTCTTTAAACATCATTATTAATATAAGCAAAATTATTTTAATATCTTCCCTAAGGAGATGTCGGGATGTAATTTATGAGCGGAATATTTACGGCTAATAAAATAAATTCCAATAAAACACGAAATAAAAATAAGATAAAGGGGCTATAGAGGAATCAATATTCTTTGTTAATAAGTTAAACTCATTTTTGTTGGAGCGCAATGGTACTAAAATTTTGTTATCATTATATTTATTCTATTCTATTATATTTATTTATTTATAAATACAAAATCATAATGGAACACACGTACTTTATTACACAATCCTACTATAATTCTAAATGTTGTGTTATGATTATAGAAAATTGCACTTCTATAACTATTATTAACAAGTGGGACTTCTTTTAATAGTACGTAATAAGTTCTTCCTACCAAATTTGATTTTATGTAATCATATTCCACTCTTAAAACTATAAAGTTTAAAAAGTTATTTATTTATAAATTTTGACCCCTATATTGGTTTCACCTTTCCTACAATTTTTATAATAATTTTGAAGAAAATGGAAATGTTGGAATTGTATTGCAGTTATAATATTTTAATTATAACTTTATTCAATTGCACAAATAACACAATTTTATAATTACAATTTTATAAAATATTTATTTAACCTTTCTATTTTGATTTTTTATATTAGATAACGTTATCGATATAAATGATTCATTATGTTATAAATAAAAAATATAATATTTTCATATCATTGGATGACACTGATAATATTTTACTCAATGAAAAATTTGAAAAAGAAAACGTAATATAACTATAATAAAAAATATAATTTTAAAATTATATAAAAATATTTATATCAATTAAAATACTTGATATGGGCTAAAAATAAGCCCTAAAGACACATTTAGTGTTGCATTAATTAGACCCGGTATGGTCCGAACGTGGGGCCCACCAACAGGGTCCAAAGTCCTATCTTTAATATTAATTTCGTAATTAATATTAGGGGTAATAAACAGCTCAGCAATAAGTGTCAGATAAGGACATTATCTCTACAAGACTTAGCCTCCAAGGCATCCAATTCGATATGGCAACAGACTCCTACAAGGAAGGAGTCTAGAACTTTCCTCAAGGAGATGACTTATCTATTAAGTCTCCAACTCCTACCTTAATTCTAAGACTTCTCAGCCTATATAAAGGGCCTGACCCCTCATTCTCAGAACTACGTTGGCTTGATTCTCTAGCAATACAGAGATACGTAGGCATCTTGTGAGGACCGATCAGTCTCGAACGCAAGAACAACCATTAAAGCTCGAAGCTCACCATCCCTTGTATTTAATACATACAAACCCTCGTTTTTATTCCACAACAATACTAAATTATTAATTTAAATAAATTATGCGGTGTATGTACTTCGGGTTACCAATTGGTAGACAATAATACTCCCTCCGTCCCATTTCAGTTGGCACATTTGCAAAAAAAAAATTTGTATCCCTTTATTTCTAATATTATGTTCTATCACATTTCTTGTTCCAATACATATTTTTACCAATTTTTCCATATGTATCCCTTTATTTCTAATACCAATGTTGACTTTATATTTAATGAACGTACATACTCATAAGTCATCATTTAATATTAAGATTAAGGGCATCAAATTACATAATTAATTCTTTCTTAATATGTGTGTTTTTTACAAATGTGCCAAGTATGAGATAAAATTAAAATTCAAGAAAAAGTGTTCAACTTGTAACTTTATTTAAAGAGGCGAAAAATATAAAATTTTTTTTTTTTGGAAGAGAATATCTAATTTTTTTAAGGGACCATGTAACGTTTCTCATAAAAAAAATCCTTGGGAGTGGAGATACTCTTGAAGGTGAGCTGATTCAAAGGCAAGAATGCGTACCGTCGTCGTTTGGTTAGCCTCGGGCATAACTCTATGTATATCGCATACCACTGGTTACTGGTATAAAACTATATATAAATACATGCATAACACATTGACTTAGTTTGATCTACTGTAAAAACATCCGACAATGATTAAAGTTGGGCCACAATTTTGTCCCAGGGGAACTTCCTGGGATCACAAAGGAAGAACTGAAATATCTCAAATATTCATTTCTTGCTCCCAGTCGCGAATTAATCGTATTTATTTTGCTTACGTCGAGGGAGGGAACAAGATACTACTGTCCGAAAGGATTGGTGGTGGAGGAGAAGGCACTACTTTAATGGAAACGGTAACCATTTAGTCTCTTAGCAATATTTTGAATTTTGATCCATCTAATTCTAGCTTAGATATAGTATAATTAAATGTTGTTGAATATATGATATGATCCGATAAACCCGCTACCCTAACACCTTGAGGTTTTAGGAGAACTGGTTACTTAACATATACACTATTTGTCTATAGTTTTGTTTCTGTTAAGGATAAATGATTATATGTAATTAATTGTGTAGATAATATATATTTTTTTTTGTTGAATGTTTGCAGCAGATAACTCTGGATTATCCATCGGAGTATATTACAGGAATAAGTGGAGGCTGTCAAGGCAGTTATGGAGGACCGTATTTGAGTTCGATCACTTTTCATACGAACAAAGCCACGTATGGACCTTATGTTCCAGGCGCTCCTGATAAAACCAGCCCAATTACGAACTTCAACTATCAGGTTGGTGGTAAGTTCTATGGTTTTTTCGGCACGTACAAGCCTGATGGGATCGAAAGCATTGGATTTCACATGAAGCCTCTGGAGAAGCCAGCTACTACCGATCGTGTCCTGTCATAATAACAGTATATATTGTGTATAATCATATCTTCTGACAATGTTGTTTGTGAAATTCTTTGTCGTCAGCTTTATGATTAATTAAAGTTCAGGTCTCCCTTTTTCTTTATTTTCTTTATTTCAATAACCCATAGTTTAGTCGGACAAGTACTGTATTTTTCGGCACCTACTTGTGTAATGTTATTGAGTGCATCAGATTTTTTATGAAGCCTATTGAGAAGGTAGCTGATTAATCAGGGGCTGGGCAGAGTTACGAAGCAAAGTCATCGAGGAACTGACTGGGATCGATGCTTAAAAGAATAGAAATGGTAGCTAATTAATTCGGGAAAGCAGATCTACTAACAAAGACACCGAGGGGATTGTCGTCTGTTATTCTGAAAACAAGACTGATGTAATTAGCTTCATAAGTTTACATATTTAAATGTTTTGTCAGATGTTATTTACTTGTGCATTGAAAAGTACTTAACAAAATGATGAAAGTTGGGCCAACAGTTGGCACGAAAGGAACTTACTCTGGGATCATTGTGGAAAGACAGAAATAACGCAGATCTTCATCTCTTGCTCCCAAAATTTTATTAATTTTATGCACTTTGCTTACATTGAGAATGGAAGTTACGTTTTGTCTGCTAAATTTGGGGAGGCAGAAGGCAGTGACTGTCTGCTAATAAGAGGTCGATATACAAATGACTATTTTGGAACATATTTAATCTCTATTACTTTTGATACGAACAAGGGCACCTATGGTCCATATGTTCCAAGCAATCCTTATTTTCTTGGTGATGTGTTGGATTTCAATTATGAGATTGGTGGCAAGTTTTGTGGATTTTTCGGCACGTACACAAGAGCTAGCATTGAAAGCATTGGTTTTTATATTTGAAGCCTCTCCCGATGGTAGCTAATCAAAGAGTGGCTGGTCGTCTCCTCTTGCAGTAACAAGCTATAGATCGCAATATCAGTAGCATGCATGTGTACTTGTTCTTTATGCTTATGGGCCGTCGATGCATTTTGAGAATAATATGTAGGAAGGAAAATGATAGAGACATCAAATTGGAACCCAAATGATAGGTGTCACAATCTAATTGGTGTTTCATAAATATTTAATAAGACGGACACTACACATTAGTAAGTTACTAAAATTGTTACTAAAATTTTTCCAAATTGCCACGTCACCTTTATCACATGGTAACAAATTTTGGTATCTTATTTGGTACATGTATGTAGCATATATGAACTTTGTTTTTGTTTATGTAATCTGAATTTCAAAATGCTACTTGAACGATCGTTTATTATTTTGTTGCCTAGTTTAACGACTTGCCTTTTCTTTTATTTTAATTTTTTTCATTTTTTTTCCATGAACAATCTTATGTTAATGTCAAAGGGGGAATGGGTCATAGACTCATAGTCCAATGTAGCCGCAATCAAATTAATCTGTAAAATCTTGAAAAAAAAAGAGGTTTTAGTAAGAGTAAAAAAAAAGTTAACGTGTTTTGACTGAAAAAGCTAATCGTCCATGATATAATTGGAAAAAGAAAGATTTTTGTTAAATAAAAGAGAAAATGTAACGTGTTTTGACTGAAAAAGGTACCGGATTAGTTTATATTAATTATAATATAATTATGTTATTTTATTAAACAAAATTTTTAAAAAGGAGACATTTTAGTTTGATAAAATGTAAAAGATATTCTATTTTACCTGAGAAATGAAATTATTTAGTTATTGAAAAATAGAAAATGTAATATGTTTAACCTGAAAAAGGAAATTGATTCTGTTAGTAGTATTTTTGTGTGTTCGTTCGCAGGGAAGGACTGAATGTAATATCAAAGTTCAGGTTTCTTATCTCTTTACGTCTAGAAGTGTATAAGAAGAATTTTTTGGATCTGTGTATTAACTAAATTAACCAAGAACTAATTATAAGCACTAAGAATTAATTTTAAACTGAGATTCAAATATGTTGGAAAACAATCTAAGAACTGGGGTTCTTCACCTGGTTTCAATACATGCTCAATATTAATGTGATATCTGTGTTCCTACCTTGCTGAAAACAATTCTTCTAAAGTTATACTGCACCCTCCCAGGCTACAATATATTGCTTACAGCTACACCTTAATTGACACTCCCGTGATACAATCAGAGTATATCTATAAACTGTTAATTACCAAGAATTATATGTCTCACAATTCTCCTATTAATCTCCCGATCTAATATTCAAATTATGTCTGTTAAATCATGTACTAAGATTGCAACTTCTCTCCCAAGCTTATTACAATCCCTAGAATACAATCAAAGGTTCATGACTCCCCTAATTGTGTTAAGATCTCATTAACAAATCAGCCAGGCAGAAAATCACATAATCAAGCATGCATGAATACCAAGGAATACTACCCAATCCTCAGATTAGAGAATTAGTTACGCATATTTAATAAAGAAAACATAATAATAATGATAATGAATGAAAACATAATATTGAAGAAAGAATTGAAGATCGAAAGTACCTTGATACGATTTACAGCTATCAATTGTTATGATTTACAATGGTAAGATGTGTTTAAATAGGCTCTACAAATCTTGCCCAGCAAGATATTACCTTCTATTACAATTAGAATTCAATTCAGGTATTAAAAATTGCCCAAAATACAATTAGAACTAGAAAAGGGCAAAACAGTAATTTTTCTGCTTCCATCTATCTGCTGGTCGTGCTTCCTGGGCCCACCACACGCGGCCTGGTCGTGTGAAACCTATCCCATATTGTAGAAAATCTCTCAAGCTTCGCGTGGACTGTAAATGGGCTGAAAACGGACTTCTAGAACTCCAGATATGGCCCAAACAGTATAAAGTGCGCAGCCCTTCTCAAAAATCCGAATTTTAATTAATTAATCTCCAAGAACGATAAAAGCATCAACTTTAATCAACATTCTCGTAAATCTGCACAACTCAGCAAAACACATCAAAACTACAACAACTTGAGTCCAAAACAATCAATTTAAGCCAAACGGAGGCATTCCCAGTGGATATAAAATCCACTTATCAAACCCCCAAACTTAAACTGATGCTTGTCCTCAAGCATAAACAATTACAACTAACTAACTAACTAATACCACTTCCGTAGGTGATCACGGTTGCATTTGGCATATGCAACAAGCCCTTTAAACCCCTAGGCAGCCCTAGTGGACGAGTAAGGTCTCGTGAGGGCCTATAGCGAATGTACCCACAAAATCCATTTAACCTAATGCAATGCAATGCATGAATGCAACTAATATGAAATATGCAACGATCCCCTTCAAACTAACCAAAACCAACTAACAAGCAAATATCTCAAAGAATGCAAATAAATCCAAGCAGAGCTCGACTAAGTCCCCGTATACTAACAATACATGAACAGAAACGTGCGTGTGTGCAATGCTCATCAGAAATACTCCCAAAACTAGGTCAAAAATCATACAAATCCTTCGCCAAGACAATCACAGGTTTATAAATAGAATAGACTGTAGACACTTCATAACCTCGGAAACACCTCCATCCTCATTCAAGTTAGCCAGGTATTCATGCTTTATTACTTTGACACATAATACTATATACAATACGCATGCTTATTTAACCGTGCAATGAATGAGACCCCAAAAGGCTTATACAATAATACCCATGTAGCGAGTGTTAGGTCAGCAATCCCAAACCACAAAGGGCTTTAGGTTACTAGGACTAAGTCCCCTCAGACTTAATTACTCAAGTATTAAAGAGCTCACCCTGGTTAATTTTGCATATAAACAATTTATTGACTTTTTTTTCTTTTTTTTTTCTCTTTTTTTTTTCTTTTCTGCGATCTGGAATGAGCCTTTCTCATTTCCAACCCTAGACTACTCATATAAATATGAGCCGGCTACTAGCCATTTGACACCTAGCCATTATTCACAATTATTTACAATTAAGCATGAAATCCCTGGTTTCCCCCAAACTTAGACTTTAGTGTCCCTACGCCATCAAGGGAATAACGAAAATTCTAAATATAATCAAGTGATTAAATCTCAAAACATCCAAACAAGCATGACCTCAACCTAGCCCAAAAAGCACCCAATGAGACTGTGTAATTAATTTTGTTCCCGTAACATGCAAGTCAATTTCATAGAAACTATAAATCAACCCTCTATTCATCATTACCACACTCAATTAGACACCTACCTACCAATCAGAATTAGCTCGTTCTAAGGGATCATGAAATATGCATGCCATGAAAATGCAACTAGAATGAACTCACATGGTATACTAAACAAAAATAGAATGTCCTATATGAAACAAACGTAGATAACACAAACATACATGCATGAACTATCACTAATATGCAAAACATGAAATCCTACATGAACACATATATACAACAACAACTACTAATCCCTCAAAACACCCCCAAACTTAAAAGATTCAATGTCCGCATTGAATGGAAGTAAATACAAGGGATAGTAGAAAACATACCTACTCGTCCTCGCTGTCGTCACCCTCGTCATCCTCATCATCTTCATCAGAAGAATCCGGTGGAGGGTACGGAGTCCGAGCTCCAAATATAGGCCACTGAACAGGAGTACTAGGTGACTGAAACTTTGCCTCCAAAGCTATGCCCATGTCCTCAGAATACTGGCGACTGCTCGCATGCATAGCATCCAACCGCCTAGTCATTCGACGAAAATATGATTCAAAAACGGACATATCCATAGTACTCTGCGAAGAACCTGCCCTAGCCACTTCCGGTGCCCTTTGAACAGGTGGCGGAGCGCCTGCTCTCTGACCACTAGCACCATCAACAACAAAACCTAATCCCCTAGGATGAGGAGTGCCGCCCGGCCACTCCTTCAACCTCAACCGATCAATAGTAGCATCCTTAATAGAAGCCATAGGTTTATGCACGGGCTCACCTTGATACCCTTTGACTTTCGATGCGTCACACAAGTACGAGATAATAGAAGCATATGGAATACTAGCTGATGAATTGCTTCCCAAAAACCGAAGAATATTTTGATTAATAAGGTACCCAAGGTCAACATACTCACCTTTGAGAATACCCCATAGCAAGATAGCTCGATCAACAGTAACATCAGAAACATGGTTTGACGGAATTATATTAGAACTGATGAAAAAGAACCATGCCTTTGCAAAACCAGACAATGACGAAGCCGGGAAAATACGTTTTATCTCCGTACCTAACTTACATTTCCACTTCGTTCCCGGAACACATAACTCACCAATGAGTGCATCAAGATCAACATCATCCTTAGACTTTTGTCCCCAATCCGTAGCATCTCTAGGCTTAGGAGGTTGCCTAATCAAATTACGAATAGCACGAGGCGAATAATCCACTTTCCGACCCCTCACAACCGTGGAATTATTCCTTGCTATCGAAGCATTAGCATAGAATTCCCTAACCACATCCAACGATGCATCATTAGCAAATTCACAAAATAACGTCCAACCCCGCTCACTAATCATCGCAACCATCTCCTCATACTTATATGGCACAAGCCTTCTTTCCTGAATTACCCCCTTCGAAACTAACCTACCATACTCCGTTTTGGCATTCTCATTCACAAATTTTTCCACTCCATCTCCCACAACATCATTCTCATCCGAAGATGGACGAGCACTACTACTACCACCCATTATTCGTTGCCTTTTAGGAGCCATAATCAACAAATATCAAGCAAGGCACAATAATCTCCAAACAATTCACCAAATAAAGAACCCCCAAATTATACACCAAGAACCCTAGCTTGCAAAATTCACAAATTCAAATAAAAGATAAGATAGAATATTACCCACTTGAATCAAAGAGGTGAACTTGCTAGATGAATCCCCAAAAATTTCGAATTTAAATCCCCCTTGCACTTTGAATGGATGAAAGTTAAGACTTTGGGGTTTATATAGATGAGGTTGTGTATGTATAGGTTTATGTATATGTAGGAGATGTAAGAAATTGAGATGAAATTAGATGTAGAATAGGATTGGGGTGTGTTTAGGATTTGAATTTAGGTTAGAATAGGAGTTGGAGATGATAGGTTTAAGATTTTGATATGATTTAGGATATAGGATATGATAATGAATAAAAGAAGTGAAAGAAATTGAGATTTTAAGCAAAAAAACGTGCAGTGCAGGAGAGCAGGGCGCATGAGGCGCGGAAATGAAGCTGTTGCGCAGGTGGGATGTGCGCGTCCTGCGCGGCCTTGGCGCCAGATGCGCAGCTAGACGCTGCGTTACACGGCGCTCCTGCGCGGCTCTGTCCTGCGTTACACACGCGCAGGTGCGCGCGGATGGCGCATGATGCGCTGTCTGCTACTGTTTTTGTTACTGTTTTTGTTTTTGTTTTTTTTTTTTTCACACACTCTCACAACACTCATTTTTTTTTTCTTTTTCTTTCTTTTTTTTTTTTTTTTACAAAAATACTACATAACTTGGGTTGCCTCCCAAGAAGCGCATTTGTTTAACGTCGTTAGCCCGACGCCAATTCTCAACTGATGATAAAGTCCTGGAAGTAAAGACTGCTCATTCCCCGCTCTACTGTTTCTGCAAGCAGGTACGGCTTAAGTCTCTGCCCGTTCACCTTGAATACATCTGACCCTTCCCTAGTAATCTCACAAACTCCATTATGATAGACCTTCACAATCTCAAAAGGTCCGGTCCATCGTGATTTGAGCTTTCCGGGAAATAAACGGAGTCTTGAATTAAACAATAGAACATGCTGCCCAACCTCAAATTCCTTATTCTGAATGTGCTTATCATGCCACAATTTGGTCTTCTCCTTGTAGATACTAGCATTTTCATAAGACTGGAGCCTAATCTCCTCAAGCTCTCCAAGTTGAAGCAAACGCTTCTCTCCCGCGGATTTTAGATCAAAATTCAAATTTCTTGTCGCCCAAAACGCCTTATGCTGAAGTTCCACCGGCAAATGACATGGCTTCCCAAAAACCAACCTATATGGAGACATCCCAATAGGTGTTTTAAATGCCGTTCTATATGCCCAAAGAGCATCATCAAGCTTTGTTGACCAATCTTTTCTCGAACTTGCCACTGTCTTCTCCAAAATTGACTTCAGCTCACGATTCGAAATCTCAACTTGTCCACTTGTTTGCGGATGATAAGGAGTTGCCACCTTTTGTGTCACCCCATACTTTTTCAAGAGATCAGCCACCTGTTTATTGCAAAAGTGCGAACCTCCATCATTGATAATAGCCCTTGGCACTCCAAATCTAGTGAACACATTCTTCTTCAAGAACTTCTTCACCACTCTAGCATCATTAGTAGGAGACGCAATGGCTTCAACCCATTTAGAGACATAATCAACTCCCACCAAAATATACTGATTTCCATAAGAAGATGGAAATGGACCCATGAAGTCCATCCCCCACACATCGAAAATCTCCACCTCAAGAATAGATTGTAAAGGCATCTCGTTCCTCCTCGAAATATTCCCAACTCGTTGACATCTATCACATTTAGCTACAAAGTCTCTAGCATCCTGATGCATGGTTGGCCAATAGAATCCTGACTGTAAAACTTTCGCAACTGTCTTCATGCTACTGTTATGACCTCCACACTCTAGAGAATGGCAATGTCTGAAAATATGAGGAACTTCATCATGAGGTACACATCTACGAAACATTCCATCAGCACATTCTTTGTAAAGCAGCGGTTCTTCCCAATAGTAATGCTTCACATCATAAAAGAACTTCTTCTTCTGATTATAGGAAAGATTATCCCGCACAACTCCTCCCACAATGTAGTTCACAAAATCTGCATACCATGGTGTAGACAAGGACACACCTAGAAGCTGCTCTTCCGGAAATTTATCATTGATAGGTATTTCACCTCCTACCTCTCCATCTCCTTGGTCCAACCTAGATAAATGATCAGCTACCAAGTTCTCAGACCCCTTCTTATCTCGAATCTCAAGATCAAATTCCTGAAGTAAAAGAATCCAACGAACTAGACGAGGTTTGGCATCCTTCTTTGTCATCAAGAAACGAATAGCAGCATGATCCGAATATACAATCACCTTAGACCCAACAAGATAGGATCTGAATTTATCAAGTGCAAATACCACTGCAAGTAGCTCTTTCTCCGTAGTGGAATAGTTGATTTGCGCATCATCAAGAGTCTTGCTTGCATAAGCTATCACGTGCATCCGCTTATCCTTCTTTTGCCCAAGAACAACACCCACAGCATAGTCACTAGCATCACACATAAGCTCAAATGGCAAGCTCCAATCGGGAGATGTAACTATGGGTGCAGAAGTAAGTTCCTTCTTCAACCTGTTAAAAGCATCAAGACAACTTTCATCAAAGTCAAAAACACGATCCTTTTCAAGAAGATTGCAGAGTGGCCGAGCTAACTTGGAGAAATCCTTGATGAACCGTCGATAAAAACCAGCATGCCCAAGAAAGCTTCGAATTCCTTTCACAGATGAAGGTGGTGGCAATTTTTCAATAACTTCAATTTTTGCTCTATCGACCTCAATGCCTTTATTAGAGATTTTATGCCCAAGCACAATGCCTTCCTTCACCATGAAGTGACATTTTTCCCAATTAAGAACAAGATTCGTTTCAGTACATCTTTGCAACACCTTTGATAAACTGGCGAGACATGATTCAAAAGAAGAACCATAAACCGTGAAGTCATCCATAAAGACCTCCATGTCTCGCCCTATAAAATCTGAGAAAATGTCGTTCATGAGCCGTTGAAACGTCGAAGGACCATTACACAAACCAAAAGGAAGCCTCCGATAAGCAAAAGTGCCATAAGGACAAGTAAAGGTAGTCTTCTCTTGATCTTCGGGTGCAATAGGAATCTGAAAGTAACCCGAGAATCCATCCAGAAAGTTGTAATACTCATTGCCCGCCAACCTTTCGAGCATTTGATCAATGAATGGGAGGGGAAAGTGATCTTTGCGAGTAGCGTTATTCAACTTCCTATAATCAATGCAAACTCTCCAACCTGTTACTGTTCTCGTAGGAATCAACTCATTCTTCTCATTGTGAACAACAGTCATCCCACCTTTCTTAGGCACAACATGAATAGGGCTCACCCATTTACTGTGTGGAACCGAATATATGATACCAGCATCAAGCAACTTAGTGATTTCTTTCTTCACCACCTCTTGCAAATTCGGATTCAATCTTCTTTGTCCCTCAATCACAGGCTTATGATCATCTTCTAAGGCAATTCTATGCATGCAAAGAGCAGGGCTAATTCCCTTGATATCTTGAATTGTCCAACCAATAGCTGATTTATATTGCCGA
This sequence comes from Saposhnikovia divaricata, assembly GCA_036435485.1. Lineage (NCBI taxonomy): Eukaryota > Viridiplantae > Streptophyta > Magnoliopsida > Apiales > Apiaceae > Saposhnikovia > Saposhnikovia divaricata. The sequence goes on from CM071599.1 coordinate 217,427,496, forward strand.
AGAACATGTAATAACTTTTCTCTTTCATCATCAATGAGCAAAGCAGAAACTACCACAGGATATGTATCATTAGGACCAAGAAAGGCATACCTCAAATTATCAGGTAGAGGTTTAAGTTCCACCTGTGGTGCCTCTGAAAGTGTAAAAGCCATCTCAACTTCTGTGTCTCGTACAACCAGTGCTTCTTCTTCGACTACATCATCCAACACCCGATCTGCTCCCCCGAAGTGTTCATTCTCGAGCTGAACAATGTCATCCACTATGTCAATGGTAAAACAAGTTGCTCCAAAAGGAGGCATCTTCATTGCTTTGTTCAGATCAAATTCCACTTTGTCCTCGCCAACATTCAATGTCAATTTTCCAGCTTTAACATCGATTGTAGTGCCAGCAGTAGCCAAGAATGGCCGTCCCAAGATAATGGGTATCTCGACATCTTCATCCATCTCTAACACCACAAAATCACAAGGTATGACAAATTTATCCACTTTAACAACCACGTCTTCAATAACTCCCAATGGATACTTAACAGAACGATCCGCCAACTGAAGTGAAATCCGTGTCTTTTTAAGTTCTCCAAGACCAAGCCTTTTGCAGATTGAATATGGCATCAAACTCACACTTGCCCCTAAGTCACACAAGGCTTTCATGTTTTCCATCTTCCCAATAGTGCAAGGCAAAGAGAAACTTCCCGGATCTTTCAATTTCTGAGGAATGGCTTTTTGGATGACTGCACTGCATTCAGCATTAAGAGTAATAGTTTCGGCATCTTCAAGTTTCCTCTTCTTTGTCAACATCTCCTTAAGAAATTTAGCATAAAGTGGCATCTGATTCAAAGCTTCAGCCAACGGAATATTAACATGCAACTGCCGGAACATAGTCAAGAACTTCTCGTACTGCTTCTCTAAATGCCTGTTGTGAAGTCTCTGTGGAAATGGAATAGGAGGAACATAAGGTGGTGGAGGAACATACGGCTTTTCTGAATCTTCTTCCTTCTTCTTCGCATCTTCTTTTTCTGACGTGTCTGCAGCAATCTCCACTGGCTTATCCTCTTTCTGGTTATCACTCTCCTTAGGCTTAAGAATCTCAACCTCGGGCAGCTCTCTTCCGCTCCTCAAAGTAATTGCTTTGCATTGCTCTTTACCAGTCTGGTCGGGTTGACTAGGAAGTGATCCTTGCTCACGAACACCCATCTTTGAGGCAATCTGTCCAATCTGTGTTTCTAGCATCTTTTGAGATGATGCCATCTGATCTATTCTTGATTCCATATTAGCCAATGCCCCAGAAGTCCCTTGCATAATCTTATTTAGTGCAACCTCCCACTCAGCTGGTTCTTTCTTTGGTGGAGGTTGATACTGCTGCTGTGCTTGATACGGTGGTCGTGACTGAAAACCAGGAGGTTGATTCTGCCTTGGAAATGAATATGAAGGATTAGCCGCATGATTGTTACTATAAGAAAGATTATTGTTTGGCCTTTGATTTGGATTGTAGTAAGAATTATTCTGCACAGGCCAAGGCTGTCTTCCTTGAATAAAAGATGCTTCTTCTGGAAATTGTGGAGCATACGAGTTCTGACTAGCACCATAATCATGATACCCTTCCATAGGTGAAGAAATAGCATTCACATTTACCTTTTGTCCTCGCACCTCCTGAGTTAGAGTATCCAACTTTTGAGCCAGCATGTTGATCATCTCAGATTCTTGTGCTGCTTTTGCTGAGCTCGTCCCACTAGGTGCCCATGAATAATTATTAGATGCTAATTCCTCAAGAAGTGCTTTAGCCTGTGTAGTTGGTGCCTTTTTGAAATTTCCACCAGCAGCCACATCCAAACTCAAACGAATATCTGCATTCATGGCCCCATAAAAAGTACTGATGATCTGCCAATCTTCCAAGCCATGATGTGGACACTTCCTCAACAGTGCCTTGAATCTCTCCCATGCCTGATATAGACCTTCACCCGGTTGTGCCTTAAAACTCATAATCATAGTCCTCAACTGTTGCGTCTTGTCAGAGGGATAGTATTTGGACAAGAATGCCGTAGAAAGACTCTCCCATGTAGCAACCGAAGTGTTTGGAAGTTGTTGAAACCACTCCAAAGCTCTTCCCTTAATAGAGTAGGGAAACATATGGAGACGAATCTGATCACTTGTAACACCAGTGATTCTGAATGAACCACACATCTGCACAAAACGCTCTAGATGTCTGTGTGGGTCTTCTAATTCAATGTCTCCTTCAAAAGCCTGATTGCTGATCATCTGAATTAAGCTCGGATTAATATGGAACTGAGCTGCACCAATTTCTGGAGTTTTGTACATGCAATTGGCTGGATTCGGTGTCTCATGGTCCCAAATAGAAGACTGATCAACATTAACAGCTGGTCGAGGTTCTGGATCTCCCATCTTAGCTTTATCTTTTCTTCGCTTTCTCAAAGTACGCTCGATTTCAGGGTCAAATTCCAATTTTTTAGCGCAAGATGAACGTAGCATACACCTGAAAATCACCAACAAAACAACTTGTGGAACCAATTAAAATCTAAACAATAAGAAACAATTAACCTAAACTCAACTATACTGCCTTCCCCGGCAGCGGCGCCAATTTGTTAGTAATATTTTTGTGTGTTCGTTCGCAGGGAAGGACTGAATGTAATATCAAAGTTCAGGTTTCTTATCTCTTTACGTCTAGAAGTGTATAAGAAGAATTTTTTGGATCTGTGTATTAACTAAATTAACCAAGAACTAATTATAAGCACTAAGAATTAATTTTAAACTGAGATTCAAATATGTTGGAAAACAATCTAAGAACTGGGGTTCTTCACCTGGTTTCAATACATGCTCAATATTAATGTGATATCTGTGTTCCTACCTTGCTGAAAACAATTCTTCTAAAGTTATACTGCACCCTCCCAGGCTACAATATATTGCTTACAGCTACACCTTAATTGACACTCCCGTGATACAATCAGAGTATATCTATAAACTGTTAATTACCAAGAATTATATGTCTCACAATTCTCCTATTAATCTCCCGATCTAATATTCAAATTATGTCTGTTAAATCATGTACTAAGATTGCAACTTCTCTCCCAAGCTTATTACAATCCCTAGAATACAATCAAAGGTTCATGACTCCCCTAATTGTGTTAAGATCTCATTAACAAATCAGCCAGGCAAAAAATCACATAATCAAGCATGCATGAATACCAAGGAATACTACCCAATCCTCAGATTAGAGAATTAGTTACGCATATTTAATAAAGAAAACATAATAATAATGATAATGAATGAAAACATAATATTGAAGAAAGAATTGAAGATCGAAAGTACCTTGATACGATTTACAGCTATCAATTGTTATGATTTACAATGGTAAGATGTGTTTAAATAGGCTCTACAAATCTTGCCCAGCAAGATATTACCTTCTATTACAATTAGAATTCAATTCAGGTATTAAAAATTGCCCAAAATACAATTAGAACTAGAAAAGGGCAAAACAGTAATTTTTCTGCTTCCATCTATCTGCTGGTCGTGCTTCCTGGGCCCACCACACGCGGCCTGGTCGTGTGAAACCTATCCCATATTGTAGAAAATCTCTCAAGCTTCGCGTGGACTGTAAATGGGCTGAAAACGGACTTCTAGAACTCCAGATATGGCCCAAACAGTATAAAGTGCGCAGCCCTTCTCAAAAATCCGAATTTTAATTAATTAATCTCCAAGAACGATAAAAGCATCAACTTTAATCAACATTCTCGTAAATCTGCACAACTCAGCAAAACACATCAAAACTACAACAACTTGAGTCCAAAACAATCAATTTAAGCCAAACGGAGGCATTCCCAGTGGATATAAAATCCACTTATCAGATTCAATAAGAAAAAAAATTTAGTTATTTAAAATATAAAAGATATTGTATTTGGAGATATTTTAGTTAGATAAAATATAAAAAAATATTGTATTTTACCTGAAAAAAGAAATTATTTAGTTCTTAAAAATGGAAAAGTTAAAAAGGTATCCGTTCATGATATAATTAGAAAAAGAAAGATTTTAGTTAGAGAAAAAAGAAAAGGTAACGTGTTTTGACTGAAAAAGGTAACGAATTATTTAATTTAATAGTAATTATAATAATTACGTTATTTTATTAAACAAAATTGCTCGCGGTGTTTCTAAAAAGGGGAAATTTTGATTAGCAAAAAAAAAAGGAGAAATTTTAGTTTGATAAAATGTAAAGTATTTTTTTTTTGCTAAATAATAAAATGTAAAAGTTACTCTATGTACCTAAAAAAAATTATATAATTATTGAAAAATAGAAAAGATAATATGTTTAACCTGAAAAAGGAAATTGATTCATAAATAAGAAATTTTAGTTAGATAAAATATAAAAGATATCATATTTTACCTGAAAAAGGAAATTATTTAGTTCTTGAAAAATAGAAAATATAATATGTTTATCTTGAAAAAGGAAATTGATTAGTTAGTAGATATGTAATTGAGTAAGGGTAAATAAGTAAAATCAACAGGTACCGTACCGACCGACAGACCGACCAACCAAACTTTTAATGTTTCGGCTTTTATATAATAGAACCACCCGTGATATAATTATTAATATTGTAATATATTTAATTATTAATATTGTAATATTGTTAGTTTATTGTATTAAATAGAACCACCCGTGCTATAATTGGAAAAAAAGAGATTTTAATTAGAGAAAAAAGAAAGATAACGTGAAAGTTAAAAAGATGACATGATTTATGTGAAAAAATTAATTTTCTATTAAAAAGGGGATTTTAGTTAGAAAATATAGAAAAGATGATACGTTTAGCTGAAAAAGATAATCAATTAATTATTAATATTATCATATTATTAATTTATTGTATTAAATAGAACCACCCGTAATACAATTGGAAAATGAGATATTTTAGTTAGAGAAAATAGAAGATAACTTGAAAGTTAAAAAGATGACATGATTTATGTGAAAAAATTAATTAATTAGTTTATAGTAATTATAATTTAATTATGTTATTTTTCTAAATAAAATTGCCCGTAGTTTTTTGAAAATGCGAAATTAATGTTGCCTATGATATTTTTAGAAAAAAGGAAATTTAATTAAAAAAAATAGAAAAGATCATACGTTTTAGCTGAAAAGGTAATCGATTAATTATTAGTGTTATAATATTATTATTTTATTTATTTTAAATAGAAATGCTTGTGATATAATTGAAAAAAAAGAAGTTTTAGTAAGAGAAAAAAAAGGTAACGTGTTTTGGCTGGAAAAGGTAATCGTCCATGATTAATTGGAAAAAGAGATATTTTAGTTAGTGAAAAGAGAAAAGGGAAAAGGTAACGTGTTTTGGTTGAAAAAGGTAATCGATTAGTTAATAGTAATTATAATATGATTATGTTATTTTATTAAATAAAAGTATTCGTAGTGTTTTTAAAAAAGGAGAAATTTTAGTTAGATAAATTGTAAAAGATATTGTATTTGACTTGAAAAAGGAAATTATTTAGTTATTGAAAAATAGAAAAGGTAATATATTTAACCTAAAAGGAAATTGATTAATAAAAGAGAAATTTTAGTTATATAATATATAAAATATATTGTATTTTACCTGAAAAAGGAAATTATTTAGTTATTGAAAATAGAAAAGATTATATGTTTAACCTGGAAAAGTATATTGATTAGTTAGTAGGTTTTATCTGTAATTGAGTAAAATTAATAGGTACCGTACCGACCGACCGACCAACCAACCAAACTTTTAATGTTTCGGTTTTTATATAATAATATAGATTATATAAAAGCAGCTCAAACATTAAAAGTTTGGTCTTGGTATCTGTTGATTTTACTTATTTACTTAACTTAATTATAGATAAAATCCATATTTAAAAAGGTAATAGCTTGAAAAAGAAGTAAAAAAACCAAGTTTTGGAAGGAGTGATTTTAGTTAGAAAAGATAATAGTCGAAAAAGAAGTAAAAAAAAGATAAGTTTGAAAATGAGACATTTTAGTTTAAAATTATAGAAAAGATATTACTCTTTAGCTGAAAAAGGTAATTAGTTAGTTATTAATAATTATAATATTATTGGTTTATTTCATTAAATAGAACGGCCCATGTTATTTTTGTAAATAAGATATTTTAGTTGAAAAATGTACAAAAGGTAGTAACTGAAAAAGGTAATTGGTTACTTATTAAGAAATATAAAATAAGCAAAGAATAACTAAGTAAGTAAGGGTAGCTGAAAAAGAAGTAAAAAAAGCAAGTTTGAAAAATCAGACGACCAATGATATTTTATCTAACTAACATTTCTCATTTTTAAAAATATTACGAGCAATTTTGTTTAATATAATTACAATTAATTAATCGATCAATTACCTTTTTCAACCAAAATATGTTACATTTTTTCTTTTTTCTAACTAAAATCTCTCTTTTCATCTAAAGCGTATCATCTTTTCTAAATTTTCTAACTAAAATCCCTCTTTTCTTAGAAATATCACGGGCAACATTAATTTTTCATTTTCTAAAAAAATCACGAACAATTTTATTTAGTAAAATAACGTAATTAAATTATAATTACTATAAACTAATCAATTACATTTTTTACCTAAAACATGCACATGATATTTTATCTAACTAAAATATCTCCTTTTTTAAAAATACTACAAGCAATTTTACTTAATATAATTACTATTAATTAATCGATCAAGTACTCTTTTCAACCAAAATATGTTATCTTTTTTCTTTTCTCTAACTAAAATACATCTTTTCAGCTAAAACGTATCATCTTTATTTAGCAAAAAAAAAAAAAAAAAAACGTATCATCTTTTCTATATTATCTAAATAAAATCTCTCATTTTCTAGACATATCTCGGGTAACATTAATTTCTCCTTTTTAAAAAAACTATGAGCAATTTTATTTAGTAAAATAACATAATTAAATTATAATTAATATAAACTAATCAATTACCATTTTCACCTAAAATATGTTACCTTTTTAATTTTCACGTTACCTTTTATATTTTCTATAACTTAAATCTCTCATTTTCCAATTATATCAAAGGCGATTTTATTTAATAAAATAATAATATTAACAATTAATCGATTACTTTTTTCCAGCTAAAACGTATAATCTTTTCTATCTTTTTTAATCCCTCTTTTTCTAAACATATCACGCGCAACATTAATTTCTCCTTTTCTAAAAACACTACGAGCAATTTTATTTAGTAAAAATTATTTAATTACCTTTTTCACCTAAAACATGTCACCTTTTAAATTTTCAATTTACCTTTTCTATTTTCTCTAACTAAAATATTTCATTTTCCAATTATATCACGTGCGGTTCTATTTAATAAAATAAAATAATAGTATTATAATATTAATAATTAACCGATTACCTTTTTCAACTAAACCAATCATATTTTCTATATTTTCTAGCACAATCCCCTTTTTTAGAAATATCACGAATAACATTTATATAATTATTATGAAATTTCATTGAAAAATTTAGGCATTTCATGTTTTAAAAAATTAATTCAGATTAATGAAAAATATTCATATAATATTAATAAAATTCCGTGCATCGCACCGGTTTTAAGCTAGTTTTTATAAAACTTGGAATGACAAGCTGGTGGCTTGGTGCACACATATATTGAATCGTTAGTATAAAAATGTGGTTACAAAATAGGTAAAATAAGAAAAATAATCAACAGATTCGTGGTCCTTAATTAAATGGTAGATAATTCGAGACTTGCATTTGGTGGTGTAAAGTATTCGGAAAACTCTCCAACTCCATTTTTTGACTAACTGCATTCGAAAATTTTACAATTTTTTTTGGATTTTTTATGAATCACTTGACTCATTATAACAAAATATAGTCTTACATACGCGATCAATTTTTTTATAACAAAATCAATGAGTTTACATACACCTCTATTATAAGTGGACAATTTTACTAGGAGAATTATTAATATCATATACTAAAAGGTTCAATTTGATTAAGTTCATTGCACGCAATTGAAAACTAAATTAATAATTTAACAATGATAAGTATTCATGTGATTATTATCATATGAATATTAATCCAAATTTTATGAAATCTAATCAAATTTTAAAATATTCGGTTCAAAAAATTGGTATGAAATATTACAAAATAACTATAAAAATATTCGATAGATCAAAATTTTATCATTTATCATATTTTAAATTACAAAATTATTTCAATATATATAATTTCGGATGAGAAACAAATTCTGTGCCCGTACCTTACACGGGCATTTACGCTAATTTTTATAAAACTTCGAATGACAAGTTGGTGTGGCTTGGTTGGTGCACACATATATTGAATCGTTATATAAATTGTGGTTACAAAATACGTAAAATAAGAAAAATAATCAACAGATTCGTGGTCCTTAATTAAGTGGTAGATAATTCGAAACTTTGCATTTGGTGGTGTAAATTATTGGGAAAACTTACGTCTAACTCCATTTTTTGACTAATTGTATTCGACAATTTTATAATTTTTTTGGAATTTTATGAATCACTTGACTCATTTATGCACTTGTTAAACAAATTGGTTAGATATTTTTTCTTTTTTGAGTAATGACCCCAAACTTGCTTTGGTAACATTTATCGATCGAGCAGCTCAACAATTAATAATTTTTTTTTTTAAAAAAGGGCGATTCATTCTTTGAACACACAAATTTCAATCAAATTCAATCTCGAAACTGTAACAATTTAAAGGAAAAGTATAACACTGCAGCTATATATTAACTGCTGGAACATTTTCCAATACTGAACCGATTCCAACGCAAGGAAGGCCTTTTGGAATTTCCATGACTGGCATAATTAACTCCTGCTTATAAATACACAACACAATTTCTCATATTCTTTACTCATGTGGAACACAATGTTAAAGCTTGGGCCAACATTTCCCACTGTGGGAACTTCATGGGATCACCAAGGCAAATCAGAAATATCTCAAATCTTCATTTCTTCCACCCGGGATACGATGGATTTCATTCAGTTTGCTTACGTTGAGGATGGTAACGTAGTGCTGTCTGACAAAATTGGTGGTGGAGCAGGCTCCTCTAATCTGCAAACGGTGAACAATAACATAATATTTAATTTAATTCTCTTCTTTTATCTTCCATGCATGTATGTAACTAACTTAAATTTTGTTAGGTCCAAATGTGTTGTAGAGGGGGGGGTGAATACAACTTTTCGAATATGAGAGGCAATAAAAACGATGCAATAAATGAACACACAGATTCAAGGAATATATTTCTTTATATATAACTTGAAAGGGTTGCTACAACATTCATTACAAAGTATAACAGAAGTTGAGAGAGAAGTGAATGATACTAAGCTCTGTGAATGCACTCTCTCTTTTTCTCTTGTGTTTTTCTCTAGAATTGCTCACTTACTAAAACATTACACAAGTACTTCTATTTATACTACATGTAATCTATGTCCTGTAGTCTTCAAAGACTAAGATGTACGTGGCCCAATGATGTCCACATAATTCTTGCCTTATCTTGAAAGCTTGGAAATCTGCCAATCAGAAGATGCCATGTGTCATGTTGAAGCTGCACCTAAGTAGAACTTCTACTTGAGAATTTCTACTTGGCTATCTCGAAATTCCTAAGTGGAACTTCTACTTGGCTATCTCGAAATTCCTAAGTGGAACTTCTACTTGGCTATCTCGAAATTCCTAAGTAGAACTTCTACTTGAGAATTTCTACTTAGCCATCCAGAACATTTAGTACTTAGAAAATATTCTGGTCTTCAACTTGAAACTTCAATGCACATCTTGAACTTGTGATATCTTCATGTCTTCTTTATTCTTCAACAAGCTCTTGAACATGGTTCTTTATTACTGACATAAACTTGCTATCAATGTCCTGACACTTGATGCACTGGTCTGGTTCATAAGTGACTAGTCTTGATAGTGTTTCTGCTTCTTGAACAAATTACCATATTCACTGAATAACTTGGCTTTCCAATATTTGCTTTCCTTCTTCTTCACTTGAAATCAATTGATCTTGTTGATACTGATAGTTATGATCTTGATTCTTGATTTATCAAATCACTGAGGCATGAACAACTTTAACTTGAACTTCTCTCAATGATTTCTTCTTGGCTTGATCATAGTTAGCATGTTTAATTGTATCAATTACCTTGTCTTCATTTAGTGTTGATTTCTTGTGACTTCCTGTTCTTGATTGTCTTCTGGTTAAGTATCTTTTCCTTTAGTTTGAGTTACATTAGTTATAGTGTTACAAGTTTATACACTCTGCCTTTCAATCTCCCCCAATTTGATTGTCTAACAATGACATTCAAATTAATGAAGGATAACTCAACTAAACAATGAGACGAGAAAAGATAATTAACATTACAGTCTTGAATAATATACAATTGAAAAGAACTTGAAAACAATACAATGAACATAAAAACTAGAAACAGAATTCGAACCTCGAATTAAAGATCATTTGAGTGATTCCTATCACCTGGATTATTTCATACCTTTTGGTCAAACTTGTATCACCTTATTGGATTCACTCTTAGGTGAATTTTCCTCAAGTGAGTTAAAGCAACCGAAAGACATGAAGTTTTTCCAACTTCAAGTTCACACCACTCTGACCTTTAACCCTAATTCCGTTTCCTCTTTCTAGCTTCAGCAGCTTGGTCTCTTTCTTCTTTCTGCCTTTTGAGCTTCTCCTTCTGCTGCTTTTCTTTCTTGTATACTGGATCTTTAAGCTGCTTCCACCTAGCATTCAACAGACTTACAGCTTCCATTTCTAGAGGGTTCTTGGGCTCTGGATAAGGATGTTTGAAAAGCCTTCTGAGTTTGTCCACCTCCTGAGTAGTCCTGATCTTTGGAATATCCTCAAAGTTCTTCATGATGAGCTGAGATTTCCAATGAGTTTTATCAGCTTTAAACTGACAATAGATCATCTTGGGGTAGCCCTTGACACGGTTAGTATTGTGGACACTAGCCGCATCTCGCTCCATTTGCTTCTTTTCCACCACTACTTCAGACAGGTAACTCACGAGTCTCTGCTTTTCTTCAACAAACTTGTCTTCCACTTCGCCCCATTTGAACACATATAACACTTTCTCTAGAAATGCAGCATCTTGAGTCTGTAGCAGCCATTGTCTACTCATATGCAAGAGTGTTTGTTTCTGGTCTGCATCTATGTATGCTAAGGCATCAGCTGTATCATCAGCATAAGAGTGTATCCAGTATACACTATCTTTCCCTGGAACGCCAACTGCCTCCCTTATTTCTCCTTGTTCCAGTTCTCCAGAAGGAAGAGTCAAAGCTTCATCTACATTCTTCATTGCTTGAAGAATATTCCATTTCTGTTCTATCAGCTCCGGCTCAATCTTCACGTTGTCGAGAGGGTTTGGAGCAATGACATCACACTTCCACACCTCATTGCTCTTCAAGAATATGACTCTTTCAATGATCCTCACGGATTTATCTTTAAGTTCAGAGGCGAATCCCTTACCCATCATTTGTCTACATACTGCTTTAAGAGATTCCACTGAAAGTTCCATTAAGTCCTTTTCCTCCATGCTCACCCTCTTCATCTTTCCTTGAACCACCATCCGGACAAAATTTGGATAAGCTGAGAATTCTGGACCCTTGTCCTCTGCTAGCTGCATTAACTGATCCCTGTACAGAATGCTTAGCTCCTCAGATTGAGAGTACTGAATTTTAGTCGCTAGCAAGAACAACTCTGACGCAGATCTTCTCATTATGAATTGGTCATCCACAAATAGGAAAGATGTTGGGACTCCTTCTACCAAAGACAAGATAACCTGCCACTCCTTAAGATTTGCATTGTATCCAACCCTGACTTTAGAAATTAATCTCTTCAAAGCATTTATATAGTCCCCAGTCATTGGATTCTGCAAATTCAAGTTGTAGAACAGATCATCTGCATCCTTGTTATGAACTCCTTTTGCGCATGGTCCCATCATTATCTTCCTTGCTTCATCCCATTTCTGCCCTATCCTTCTTTTGTCCAGATCAACTTGAGGATTGGCTAGCCTTGCAAGCTCATACTCATACTGCTTCCCTTGTAGCTCCACCTTCTGTTCTAGGAACGCAGCATGTTCTTGCATCATCTTCATTTTATGGAACTGAGCTTGTTCCAAGGCTAACTGTTGAGACTGCAGGGTTTCTTCATCAATAGGATCTTCTTCAGGCATTCCGAAAGACATACCAGCACCTCCACCTTGTTCCTTCAAAGATCGCTTTACAGCATGTGCGAAAGGTACGTCCTCCATATCAGAATCTGAGTCTAGTACCTCCTGTACTGTGTCCTGATGACTCAGGTCAATAACTGGTTCATCTTCTTCAACCATTATTGCCTTACCCTTTCTTCTCCTCATAGCCTCTTCAGCATCAGCAGGCTCAATTTCTGGTTCCTTGACAAGATCAGCGGGTTCTTCAATTTCTTCGATGTGAACTGCCTGCTGTCTCGTCTCCCTTCCACTCTCCCCCTTAGGTGAGTTATCCTGAGCTCCACCATGGTCTTCAGATCCACCAGCTGCATAGGAACCTCCAAAACCAGAATCAGAGGCTCCCGCTCCACTAGCACCACCTGCACCACCTGCTCCAGCATCGGGGGGAGGTTGTTCCGACTCGAAGCACTCCGGGGGCACAAAACTCCTGACTGCGAACATCATTCTACTGATCTCCACAGTCATTGTATGCATTGTAGACTCCAATGCCCCCATCCTCTCATTGAGAGTGCGTCCCAAGACACCACCAGCATGGCCCAAGTCATCGACCTTATTTGTCAAATCATTAAAAGCTGTAGCTTGACTTGCCATTCTTGCTGCGTAGTCGTCTAGAGCCCGTTGATTGTTTCCAACATTAATCCCCAACTGCCCCATCGACTGCCCGAACTGCTCCATTTTATTCTCCATTGAAGTCATACGAGTATCAAAATTTTCTGTATTAAGGGACGGTGTTTGGTTTAGGTGACCTCGCTCTAATACGCGTTCTGTTGGTATTTGGCGCTCGGTTTCGGGCCTTAAAAATGAAGGTCCCTCTCTCCCTAACCTCTCACACACACTCCCTGTCTCACGCTCGTGTATGTCTTCAATAATTGATCCAAAAAGTGAAGCAGTACCTGCAGAAACTTGATAAGAAATGTTGTTGACAGTTATGGGATCAAATTCTGTTTGTTCCTGAGTTGGAATCTCAGTCTGAGAGGCTGCAAAGTGTCCTTGTACGACATCAGAACCGATCCTCTTTGCAGCATCAGTACGTACCGGTGAAGGTACTTCATGTCCTCTTGAAGCAACAGTATCATCAAGAGGCACATCATCTTGACCAAAATCAAAGTCCCTATGTGCAGAATGTTCAAGGGGTGAACCACTCGCGTGAGGTGGAGTGGTTGCGTGTGACACGCTAGGGTTTGACTGTGGTTGTGAAGTAGCAGCGTGGAAAAGTTTGGCTTTCTTGCGAAAAAGTTGCTGCTCTTCGGGTTCATTCTCCTCATCATCTTGTATAAATAAACGTGCTGGTTTTCTGACTTCCGTTAACAGGGGTGATAAAGAATAGGAATGTGTATCAGACTCAGAGTCAGAAATATGGCTCTTACCCTGGGATAGATCCTGCGGGTTAGCAGGCTCATGGGTCGCGGAATCAGAAACATAGGAGGAGGAATGAATAGTATGCATAGAGAGATTACCTGATTGTTTACCTTGTGCATCATCGCTTTCCTCATCCGGAATCTCATCAAATGCCTCAGCATGAATAGATGGATTTTGAGCATGTGATGAGACTTGTGATGATGCCTCCAAATTGGTAACTCCTGCATCATATCTAAGCCACATTTGAATATTTTCAGGAGTAGACATAGGCTTACCTTGATGTTTATCCTGATTTGCAATGGTTGCAAGTGACTTAGTGCCCATCCCTAGTGATTCAGATGTGGGGCTTCTGGCAAATCCCTGTCGAATAGCAAGGGCATCCTTCGGTATTAAGTCATTGATTAGCATTTGAAGAAACCGAGGAAACCAGCAGACGACATCAGTGGTAGAGAGGTCTCTGCTTGCAAGGGATCCCATTGAGGCCACTATCTCAGAGAGAACTATGCGTCCATAGTTTATATCCAGTTCTCTTGCTAGGGCTACTGCAAAGGTTTGCATGGGAATCGGAATTTGATGAAAGTCTTTTTCTCGTGCCCGAAAACATCTTGTGATGGCCTCGAAAAAGTAATTCCATTCCGCATGGAAGAATTGCTTTTGGATATTTCCCGTGATTGGGCCTTTTGTAGGATAACATCCAATTTCTTCAAAGAATCTGAGGCGTTCTGCAGCAGTAGGTTCTGGATCATAGACATCTTTAATGGGGAATCCAAGAACTCTGTTGACAATCTGTTCTGTCACCTCATATTCTTGACCCGCTAAGGTAAACCTGAAACCGTAGGGGCTTGATTTACTCCCAAAAGTAACCGCACTAGTCCATAATTGCTGTAAAGCATCATGTACTAGTGTAGGTTTAGCAGTAAAAGCTTGGCTAGCTTTGGAATACAAATTGAGAAATCGTATCCAAAACTTAAACCGCGGGAGTTGATCACCAATTTCCGTAGAAATATTGTAAAAATTGTTTTTAGCAAGGGAAAATTGGTGAGCCATTTTGATTAAATGTTTTTCTTTTAAAAGATATGAATTTTTATTTTTATTTTGAAAAACAATTAATTTTCCGAATTACAAAATAGAATTGTAACCCTTTTAATTTTTCAAGAATACCAAACGGAATCTGAGAAATCAAACTACGGGATTCAATTCAACAACCAATTACTATTTCGTGTGTATACCAGTGGAATCGAGTGTGTTTATAAATGGTGAATATGAAATCACTTTTATGAACAGTTACACAAACAAGATATGTTCGTGTGTATGTATATGTGCGTGTATGAATGTTCACAAAACACAGTAACACAAAGATTACGGTTAATCACAGACAATAGTAGTCAACAAATCGTCAGTAATTCGTGATTAGTACGAGTTTAATCACAAAAACAAGGATCAAAGGTATGTAATTAGTAAAATCGCACTGTTCTTGTGAAACGGCTGCTGAAAATTAGAATTAGGTAAAGTGAATTTAGGCATCGAGTTAGAGATGTATATATAGGTGAATGAGAAATGACAAAAATGTCCCTGTTAAAAAATGTGAAAAGTACCAAGTCCATACAGGGGACAGCTAAGTCGAACTCTATCTCGAACTTTTCTATCTCGAACTTTTCTATCTCGAACATCAAGTCGAACTTCGAGATAAAGTTCGAGATAGAAGTTAACTCGAACAATTATGCACAAAGAAGCACTTTAACCAAAATTACAGCAGAAACTATAGGGAAATACTATCTTGAACATTATTGATTTGTAGTAAACTTGGAAAAACAGAAAATTCAAGATACTTTTCGAGTTAGAGTCTATCTCGAACATCAAGTCGAAATTCGAGTTGAGTTTCGAGATAGAAGTTAACTCGAAGTTAATCTCAAATTCTTTCCAAAATACTTCCTTGAATCAAAAAGTCCAGGGTAATTCAAGATATGTTTCGAGTTAGGAGTGTAACTCGAAAAATTCCCTTTAGCTTAACTGAGAACTCTATCTCGAACACCAAGTCGAAATTCGAGTTGAGTTTCGAGATAGACTAAGAACTCTATCTCGAACATCAAGTCGAACTTCGAGATAAAGTTCGAGATAGACTAACTCGAAGTTAATTCTCAGTTCTTTTCAAAATATTCCCTTAATGGAAACTTCATCTCAACTTTAGAGATAAAATTCGAGATAGACTTTATCTCGAATATTTTGAAGATAGAACTAGGCACACTGGTAACTCGAACTCGAACTCTAAGTCGAATTTCGAGATGAATTTCGAGATAGGTACTAACTCGAAATTCTTCCCAGACTTAGAATTTTCAAAACTTCACCCTGGAAGCTCAAGTCGAAATTCAAGTCGAATTTCTACATGGGTTTCGAGATAGTGACTAACTCGAAATTTTGAAGATACTTAGAATAATTTGACAATTTTTCTTTGAAAAACTCAACAATTAATTTTGCCAAATTAATATAAATATCAATTCAAGGATTTTAATATATGACATAATTAAAACATTCCTTGATAATTCTAAGGCCTCTAATTACATGAAAAACACAGGTAAATTCATCTAAAAATCATGCAATATTTAGACTATTATGAATTTAACTCCCCCTATGATCATGCAATCTAACAAGCATAAATTCACAGATTTGTGCTATAAAAGACACTTAAAACACAAAGAATTCATGCAAAATCACACTATATGCAACCTATAACAATCATTAATTAGGCATATTAAAGTCTAAGCACATAATGATTGATTAGCTTGCACATACAAACATAAACATGGATTTTACAGATAGAAGGCTTTACTAACTTGTGTTAAGCATTCCCAATTCACCAACCAACCTATTGAATGTTACTTCATCAAGAGGTTTGGTGAATATATCTGCAATTTGTTGCATTGTGGGCACAAAATGTAGCTCCACAGTCCCCTCCTCGACATGTTCTCTTATGAAATGATACCTGATGTCAATATGCTTGGTTCTTGAGTGATCTACAGGATTGTTGGTTATGGCAATGGCACTTGTGTTGTCACACATGATTGGAATTTTCTTGTGCTCCATGCCATAATCCTTCAATTGGTTCCTCATCCACAGTATTTGAGCTACACAGCTTCCAGCAGCAATGTACTCAGCTTCAGCAGTAGAAGTAGATACTGTATGTTGCTTTTTACTTTGCCAGGACACCAATCTTCTGCCAAGAAATTGGCAAGCACCAGATGTGCTTTTCCTATCAATCCTGCAACCTGCATAGTCTGAATCCGAATAGCCAATAAGATTAAAACCTGTATCTCTTGGGTACCAAATCCCTAGATTTGGTGTGCCCTTGAGATACCTAAAAATTCTTTTGACGGCTACGAGATGTGATTCTCTAGGATCCGCTTGGAACCTTGCACATAAACAAGTTGCGAACATTATATCTGGTCTACTTGCAGTTAAATAGAGGAGTGAGCCAATCATACCTCGATAGCTTGTGATGTCAACTGATTTACCTGATTTGTCTTCATCAAGCTTCGTGGCTGTTGCCATAGGAGTCTTAGCTGCTGATGCATCTTCTAGATTATACTTCTTGAGTAAATCTCTGACGTACTTGGATTGACAGATAAAGATACCATCTTTTCTCTGACTGATCTGTAATCCAAGGAAGAAGGACAGCTCTCCCATCATGCTCATCTCATATTTTTCCTGCATTAGCTTGGCAAATTTCTCGCACAAGCGCTCATTTGATGACCCAAAAATAATATCGTCCACATATACTTGAACAAGTATTAAGTCATTTCTCACAACTTTATAGAACAATGTTTTATCAATTACTCCCCTAACAAAACCATTTTCAATTAAGAATAAGGATAGGGTTTCATACCATCGCCTTGGGGATTGCCTGAGGCCATAGACAGATTTGAAGAGTAGATACACAAAATCTGCATGTTCTGGATCAACGAAGCCGGGCGGCTGTTCCAGATACACTTCTTCTTCTAACTCTCCGTTCAGGAAGGCACTTTTCACGTCCATCTGGAATACCTTGAAGTTCTTATGTGCTGCAAATGCCAAGAACATCCTGACTGCCTCAAGTCTTGCAACTGGTGCATAGGTTTCATCATAATCAATTCCTTCTCGCTGAGAATAACCTTTTGCAACCAAACGAGCCTTGTTTCGTGTTACAAGTCCGTTTTCATCCAGTTTATTTCTGAATACCCACCTAGCTCCAATTACGGATTTGTTCTTTGGTCGGGGTACCAGTTTCCAAACTTTCTGCCTTTCAAACTGATTGAGTTCCTCTTGCATTGCAATCACCCAATCAGCATCGCCAAGAGCTTCTTCTATTTCTTTAGGTTCAAGCTTGGATAAGAACCCAGAATATAAGGAGATATTAGCCATGTCAGCTCTTGCAGTTCTTCTAGTAGTCACACCAGCATCTGGATCACCAATAATTAACTCAAACGGATGGTCTCTATTCCATACCCGTTCACCTGGAAATTGTCTAGATGATTCAGCTTGACTTTCTGAGATGGGGTGCTGACTACTTTGATTATTTTCACTAACTCCCCCTGAGTTAGTGCCAGCTCCTACAGAACTAGAGTCAACTCGACTCGAGCCTTGAACAGTAGTCCTTGAGCTGCTATTTACTCCCCCTGAGTTGTTGCCGGTTGGTACTGAAGAAGTCTCTCCTGATCGTGTAGAATTAGCTTGTTCACTAGACTCAGGTTCTTCACGTACGCTTGGAACATTTAATGGAACAACCAACTCAGGTTCATCTTCAAGATCTTCTAAGTCCAGATTCTGAAATTTTAGGGACTCAGGTTCACTAGAGTCTCTTGAAATTGATGAGAGTTTGGTATCGTCGAATCTGACGTTGTAACTTTCAGTCACTTTTCGATCATTCACCAAGAACACTCTATAAGCTGCCACCACGTCTGTAGAGTAACCAACAAAGATTCCTTCACGAGCTTTTGCTGCAAACTTGCCTAGATTTTCATCATCTATAAGCACATAGCATTTTGCTCCGAAGACATGAAAGTATTTGATTGTTGGTCTTCTGTTGTTCATTAGCTCACATGGTGTCTTTTCTTTATCTTTTATGATCAAGGTTCTATTTTGAGTGTAACAAGCGGTACTCACTGCTTCGGCCCAGAAATACAAAGGAAGTTTTGAATCATACAACAAAGTTCTTGCTGCTTCAACCAAAGTTCTATTCTTCCTTTCAACTACTCCATTTTGCTGTGGAGTTCTCGGGGCTGAATACTGACGACGTATTCCCTTAGATACACAGAAGTCATTTAGCACTGCGTTTTTGAATTCAGTGCCATTGTCTGATCTAATCGTCTTCACAGTAAGTGTTGAAACATTCTCAATTTGAGTGATGTGATCAATGATTAAGAAAGGTACTTCGTCTTTCGTCATTGCGAACAATACCCATGTATACTTGGAGAAGTCATCCACGATTACCAAAGCATATCTTTTCCTAGACAAAGATAGGACATTCACTGGGCCAAACAAATCCATATGAAGAAGTTGTAGAGGCTCAGTAATACTAGAAATTTCTTTGCTTTTATGCGATGCTCGCTTCGACTTTCCCATTTCACAAGCTTCACAGAGTCCTTTCGGAGCGAACTCCATTTGAGGTAGATCTCTCACCAATTCTCGCCTCGCGAGAGCATTCATCGTTTTGAAGTTTAAGTGAGATAGCTTTTTGTGCCATAACCAGCTTTCATCATCCGAGGCTTTGCTGTAGAAACAGGTGACCTCATCCTGATTTGCTGAATCCATATCTGCAACAAAAAGATCTGCCTTTCGAACTCCTCTTAAAGCTAGTGAGCCTTCCTTGATGTGAGTGATTGAGACACCTTTCTTGTTGAAGACAATTTCGTAACCTTTGTCACAGAATTGACTTATACTCAACAGATTGTGCTTTAGTCCCTCAACATAGGAAATATCTTCAATGATGACATTGCCAGTTTTCAGTTTGCCATATCCCTTAGTCACACCTATGCTGTCATCTCCAAAGGTAACATAAGGGCCAGCCTTCATAACCAACTCTGTAAGCAGGGACTTGTTTCCAGTCATATGCCTCGATGCTCCACTGTCTAGCACCCATATAACTTTATTTCTATTCTGCTTAATGCCCTGCAATGACAGATTGGTTAGACATTCTTCGGAACCCAACTTTGATTGGGCCCGGCTTTTCGATAAGATCGAGAATCAACAGATTTAACAACAGGAGATGCACTTTTCTTCACATTACTAGAGCTTTCGACTATCTCCTTTCCTTTCTCAGACTTGACAGATTTGTCAGTCTTAGGAGAAGGTTTGTCACTCCTAACTTTAGGAGGACTGACAGTCTTGGCTCTACCATACTTTTTCTTGATATTTGAACTAGCAACAGTATTTGGGCATGACTGGCTAGATGCATTCATTAAATGCACAAAAGTTTGCATGATATTAAAAGTGCATGGCATACAGTTAGGTTGACCACACGGTGCATGATTCTGATGCAGATTATTCATTGTATGTGTGGTAGGCATGGCATGTGCAGCAGGAACATTCATGTTAGCTTTGCATGCATAAGAAAGATGTTCAGTAGATTTACAATGATAACATGCTTTCTTTATTCGTTCAGCCTTAACCTCTTTTATGCCTTTTTCTTTCTTTCCTTGTTGTTTAACAGCCTTAGCTCCTAATCCCAGTCTAGATTCATCTCTAGGGAAATTGATTTTCACTTGTTTAATAGGAGTTACAGGTTGTTCTCTCTGGCGATCTTCCATCTCAATCTCATATCTAGCTATCAATTCAGTCTCTTCTTCTTCTATTCTAGGAACAAGATGTTTGTAGATAGGTTTGACAGCCGATTTAAGAATTCTAGGTGTTTCCTGTTTAAGGTCACTGGAACTAGGGTCAATAGGTCTCTTCCCTTCTTTCTTAGATAAGTCAGAATAGTCAAGTCCTACACCTACTCCAGTTATCTTCTTAAATACGTCATTATCTACATACACTTTACTAGCAGCTAGTTTGTAAGCTTCGCATTTTGTTTCTAACTCAGCTAGATTGTTCCTAAGACATGCTTCTACTTCTTCCTTAAGGACAAGCTTGTGTTCCAGAGATTTAATAAAGTCTCTTAGAGAAGTATCTACAGTGCAAGCAGCCTCTAGCTCTTCCACTTTTGCCTCCAGCATTCTGCATTTGGCAACAAGTGTTTTCTGTTCCTTTTGAGAAGAGTCTAGGCTTTTGCACAACATGTAGATCTCTTCACTAAGAGCCCCGTTCTGTTCTTTATAATCATCAATAGACATTTCTACTTTAAGAGTCAGAACTGGTACCTCTGGTTCCTCTGATGTCTCAGCCATGAGCGCAAAGTTTGCTACTTGAGTAACATCTTCCTCATCTGAATCATCCCAAGCTCTTCCTTCTGTCACCAATAAAGCTCGTTTTCCATGTCTTTCCTTCAACAGTGCTTCATAGTTGCTTTTGAGAGCTTCAAATGTTTCTTTTGGATAAGTCTGTTTAGGCTTTTTGCAGTCCGAGGCAAAGTGTCCAGCTTCACCACAATTATAGCATTTGAACTTCATTTTGAAATCCAAAGGAGATTTGTAGCTGGTATTCTTGCCTTTTCCTTTGTAGCCTGACGAACTACCACCACCCTTAGCAGCCCGATAATAAGATGAAGATTTTCTCTGCGGTCGGTTGCTTTTTCTAAATCTCATGTTGCTGAACTTCCTTGCCATGTATGCCACGACACTATCGTCCATGTTGTCCAGCTCTTCTTGGGTGTAGTAGTCATCATCACTGTCAGATGCGCACTCGTCATCATTATCAACTTGATGTGGTGCAAGTGATGATTTAGGCTTTGCTGCAACCATTGCCTTCTTAGACTCTTCCTCATCAGCAACTAATCCTGATGCACTTTCTTTTGACTTTGAATCATTGTCCCATGCTTGGTCTTGAAGCGTTTCCAGCTCATAGGTCTTTAATATTCCATAATACTCTTCCAGAGAAGTTGTATGCAAATCTCTGGTTTCTCTGATTGCGTAGACCCTATGCTCAATGCTTTTTGGCTGGTTCCTCAGATATCTCGTATTTGTTTCAACCATGGGGAGAGTCACACCTCTCAGATTCAAATCCAATACCAACTGACTGAATCGTAGGTAGACATCTGTTATGCCTTCTCCTTTCCTTATTCTAAAGGTGTCATACTCCATCTTGAGTATGAGTGTTTTGTTGCTTCTGACCTCTGCAGATCCTTCCATGACAACTTCTATCTTGTCCCAAATCTTCTTCGCTGTAGTCAGACCTTTGACTATGTTGAACATTTCATGATCAAGAGATTCCATCAAGGTTTGTCGTACAGCAGTATCCAAAGCTATTTGCTCTTTATCAGCATCCGAAAAGTCCGCTGCCTTTTTGGGCTCAGACCGGGGTGGTATAACCACTCCTCCTTCCGTATGTGAAGGAATAACTGCCATTGGGACAAATTTACCCTTGTCAAGGACTTCCAGATATTCAGGGTTAATAGTCTCTAGATATAGTCTCATTCTAAAAACCCATTCTTCATAGTGATCTTTGTTGAACATTGGGATCTTGAATGCATTTTTAGGAGCCATCTCAATTCTGGTCACTAAAAATTTCTAAGTACCCAAGACTAGGCTATGTAGAATATTTATGTAGAACTTTTGCCCAAGTCGAAATTTCTCTAAGTAGAAATTTTGCTCAAGTCGAAATTTCTCTAAGTAGAAATTTTGCTCAAGTCGAAATCACCAAGTAGAAATTGTCCAAGTCGAAATTCTATGTAGAAATTCTCAAGTAGAACTTCTATGTAGAAATTTTTGCCTTAGAATAATTTTTCTGCAGATTTCTTTAAATATTGAATAAACAATATTATCACTTTAACACTTTTTGACTTTGAACGCTTTACTCACCAAACCCACCTAACCCACATGCTAGGTACTGAGTATGTCTTTTACTTTCGGCTGAATAAATTAAATCAACAAGTCCAAAAACCACCTTTTTATTCTTTTACTATTGAAAAGGAGATCAAAAAGTTGTTGGGTTGTATTCTTTGATAAGAACAGATGATGAACACTCAAGAACACCAAATATGAACTAACCCAGATAAATTCACAAAAAATTAATTAAAATACACCCAAGCTAAATAATCACACCTGGAGTATTTAAATAATTTTTCAGATGAGTTTTTTCAATACAAACGAATTAAAACACACTTTTCGAGAAAATGAAAAGTAGATCTGAAAAATGAAAAACTCACGATTCTTCTACTCAACACAAGGATCTATGTTTTGTATGTTAAACATATAGCTCTGATACCAATTGTTAGGTCCAAATGTGTTGTAGAGGGGGGGGTGAATACAACTTTTCGAATATGAGAGGCAATAAAAACGATGCAATAAATGAACACACAGATTCAAGGAATATATTTCTTTATATATAACTTGAAAGGGTTGCTACAACATTCATTACAAAGTATAACAGAAGTTGAGAGAGAAGTGAATGATACTAAGCTCTGTGAATGCACTCTCTCTTTTTCTCTTGTGTTTTTCTCTAGAATTGCTCACTTACTAAAACATTACACAAGTACTTCTATTTATACTACATGTAATCTATGTCCTGTAGTCTTCAAAGACTAAGATGTACGTGGCCCAATGATGTCCACATAATTCTTGCCTTATCTTGAAAGCTTGGAAATCTGCCAATCAGAAGATGCCATGTGTCATGTTGAAGCTGCACCTAAGTAGAACTTCTACTTGAGAATTTCTACTTGGCTATCTCGAAATTCCTAAGTGGAACTTCTACTTGGCTATCTCGAAATTCCTAAGTGGAACTTCTACTTGGCTATCTCGAAATTCCTAAGTAGAACTTCTACTTGAGAATTTCTACTTAGCCATCCAGAACATTTAGTACTTAGAAAATATTCTGGTCTTCAACTTGAAACTTCAATGCACATCTTGAACTTGTGATATCTTCATGTCTTCTTTATTCTTCAACAAGCTCTTGAACATGGTTCTTTATTACTGACATAAACTTGCTATCAATGTCCTGACACTTGATGCACTGGTCTGGTTCATAAGTGACTAGTCTTGATAGTGTTTCTGCTTCTTGAACAAATTACCATATTCACTGAATAACTTGGCTTTCCAATATTTGCTTTCCTTCTTCTTCACTTGAAATCAATTGATCTTGTTGATACTGATAGTTATGATCTTGATTCTTGATTTATCAAATCACTGAGGCATGAACAACTTTAACTTGAACTTCTCTCAATGATTTCTTCTTGGCTTGATCATAGTTAGCATGTTTAATTGTATCAATTACCTTGTCTTCATTTAGTGTTGATTTCTTGTGACTTCCTGTTCTTGATTGTCTTCTGGTTAAGTATCTTTTCCTTTAGTTTGAGTTACATTAGTTATAGTGTTACAAGTTTATACACTCTGCCTTTCAAATTTGTTTCATAAGTTTGTTCTCGGCTCAACTACATATGTTTGTTGACGACAATAGACGATTATATGTACGTAGTTGGGTTTATGTTTGTGGAATGTTGGCATGCAGATCACTTTCGATTATCCGTCGGAGTACATTACGAGAATACATGGCGGTTACCTTAATGATAGAACTTCAAAGTATCTGTGTTCTATTTCTTTTTATACTAACAAACGCAAGTATGGTCCGTACGGCCCTGGGATTTGCACGGACGATTTTGATCTCATTGACTTTCAAGAAATGGGCTCGTATGTGGATGAGTTCAATTATGAGGTCGGTGGTAAATTCTGGGGATTCTTTGGCACCTATAAGAGCAATGGGGTTGAAAGCATCGGCCTTTATATGAAGCCTCGTCAGCTAGCAAAGCAGCTGTCAGGGCCAACTCGTGCTAATCAATCAGGGCCAACTCGTCCAGTCTTGCCATAATTGAATCTGTGTTGAATTGAAGTTGTTGAATCTATCTTATGACGCTATATAAATATATTATTTTATGATCTTAATGCTAGTGGAATTTAGTATGTGATCAGCGTTTTGTTTTAGTAAGCAGAATTTCGCCATGCAACTAAATCGGTGTTCCCTTTTAATTTAAATTTTTCTTTAATATTTTACATGTAGCTTAGTGTTTTAGATTGAATTCATGCTTGACGGCTTCATTCGATCAATGCTAATTTAATTAATAAAAAACCGGAAAAACCTCTAAATTTTTTTTTTTGAAATCATGATTTTTTGACATACGGTCAAATCGAATCAAAGATCAAAGTGAACCATGATCATGGTAAATATACCTCTTCCTATTATTTTTTAAGTGTTAATTCTTTTATTTTTTTTGACAAATAAGCGTTAACATAAGCCTTCATTGTTTTCGAATTGATCATCTTATGTACCTTTTGCACAGGTGTTATATGAAATTAGGTCCGGTCATTAAAAGAATCTATACAGAATATATGGTAAAATCGTTTTTAGTAATTAATGGAACCCCATCCCCATCTCCAAAAATTTATTATGAATAATAAACTCAAAAATTTATTAAAAATAATAAATTCCCAAACAAAAATAGTATATTTCCAAAATTATCAAAAAATTTCCACATCCCATTCCCCATTTCCAATCCTCATATCCCTATATTCTTTTTTATATTACTTCTTTCCCTCTCTTTCACTTACAATTTTAACTACCAAAACCCACTCACTACTAAAAATGTTATTTTATATTATTAGATGAAAAGAGAGAGGGTTTG
This sequence comes from Saposhnikovia divaricata, assembly GCA_036435485.1. Taxonomy (NCBI): domain Eukaryota; kingdom Viridiplantae; phylum Streptophyta; class Magnoliopsida; order Apiales; family Apiaceae; genus Saposhnikovia; species Saposhnikovia divaricata. Next base: position 217,452,833 of record CM071599.1, read on the forward strand.
CAGATGATATGCGGCAGCAACCAAAGTCCCAAAAAATGGGGACTAAAACTTTGTCACCAAAATCAAACCTCAAAATGGGGATCCGGATGGAGATCTTTTTTTTTTTTTTTTTGTTGCTAAAACTGGTGCTATATTGCAAATTATAGGAATGTGGATTGGACTGTGAATGCTCTTAATAGATATATAGGCCATTGTTCTATAGAGAGCCATTTTATATGAAGAATCGGAAAAAACCACTAATTTTTGATTATGTAGTAAAATCAAAATTTTAATTCTTGGTTCCATAAACAAAAGACAAATTTTCTGATTTTGTGGTAAAATCAAATACTGATGTGGCACCGTTGCTGACATCACTGCCACATCATCGCTATAAATAACATAATAAAATAACATTCTAATGGGGAACCCTAAATAAATACATGAGTATCTATAATATAAAGAGAAATAAGATGTTTTTTATTTTTCAAAACTTCATAAATTTTAGAAAGCTTGGAGAAAATAAAAATTGGAATTCACTCTATTTTTAGGTTTTGATTTTAAGGAAAAAAGTTGTATAAGATAAGTATCATCAATAATATGTAATGAACTTTAAATTTTGATCCAAAGTAGAGCGGCTCGAAACGTGTTTAACGGGAAAACGGCTCATTAGAAAAGTTTGTATCAGCTATTAGAATTTGATATTGACGTTATAAATTTTATTTTATTTTAGGATTCGATTTTTATGGATAAATATTGTTATACAAGTAATATATGTAAAAGTTAGGTTTTGACCTTAACGAGAGAGCGGTACCAAAAATATAAGATGTATTTTCATCTTTTAAAATTTCATAAATATTAGAAAGTTTAAAGAATGTACAAATTGGAATTTACTATCTTTTAAGGTTTGAATTTTTTTAAAAAAAGTTATTTCATAAAATAAATGCCATTAATAATATGTAATGAAGTTAGAATTTCAGTTTCAAATAAGAGCGACTCGAAACGTGTTTAACGGGAAGATGACTCACTAGAAAAGATTGTATTAGCTATTAAAATTTGATACTGATGTCATAATTTTTTATTTTTATTTTTAGGGTTTGATTTTTATGGATAAAAATTATAATATAAGTCTTTATAATATATGTTGAAGTTGGGATTTCAGTTTTAACGAGAGAGTGACTCAGTCGAAAGAATCATGTTTAACAAGAAATCGATTCATTAAAAAATATTATGTAATTATTAAAATTTAATATTGATAATATAACATAACATAAATTTGTATTAAAGTTTTTTTAAAAATTATTATGCCTGCGAAGCGAAGCGGCGGCTTTATCGACTAGTTTATTTATAAATTTTGACCCCTATATTGGTTTCACCTTTCCTACAATTTTTATAATAATTTTGAAAAAAAATGGAAATGTTGGAATTGTATTGCAGTTACAATTTTTTAATTATAACTTTATTCAATTGCACAAATAACACAATTTTATTATTAAAATTTTATAAAATATTTATTTGACCTTTTTATTTTGATTTTTTATATTAGATAACGTTATCGATTTAAATGTTTCATTATGTTTTAAATAAAAATATAGTATTTTCATATTATTGGATGACACTGATAATATTTTACTCAATGAAAAAAAAACGTAATATAATTATAATAAAAAAATAAAATTTTAAAATTATATAAAAGAATTATATCAATTAAAATAATAAATTATTAGTTAATTTAAATAAATTGCGTTGTGTATGTACTTCGGGTTACCAACTAGTAGACAATAATACGAGATAAAATTAAAATTCAAGAAAGCTAAAAGTATTTGGGGTTGGTGGAAGTGTTCAACTTGTAACTTTATTTAAAGAGGCGAAAAATATCAAAAAAAAAAAAAAGAAAATAATTGGAAGAGAATATCTAAGTTTTTTAAGATATCTTGAAGGTGAGCTGATTCAAAGGCAAGAATGCGTACCGTCGTCGTTTGGTTAGCCTCGGGCATAACTCTATGTATATCGCATACCACTGGTTACTGGTATAAAACTATATATAAATACATGCATAACACATTGACTTAGTTTGATCTACTGTAAAAACATCCGACAATGATTAAAGTTGGGCCACAATTTTGTCCCAGGGGAACTTCCTGGGATCACAAAGGAAGAACTGAAATATCTCAGATATTCATTTCTTGCTCCCAGTCGCGAATTAATCGTATTTATTTTGCTTACGTCGAGGGAGGGAACAAGATAGTACTGTCCGAAAGGATTGGTGGTGGAGGAGAAGGAACTACTTCACTTTTCATACGAACAAAGCCACGTATGGACCTTATGTTCCAGGCGCTCCTGATAAAACCAGCCCAATTACGAACTTCAACTATCAGGTTGGTGGTAAGTTCTATGGTTTTTTCGGCACGTACAAGCCTGATGGGATCGAAAGCATTGGATTTCACATGAAGCCTCTGGAGAAGCCAGCTACTACCGATCGTGTCCTGTCATAATAACAGTATATATTGTGTATAATCATATCTTCTGACAATGTTGTTAGTGAAATTCTTTGTCGTTTATTTTAAAACCCAGCTTTAAAATCAAAAGATTTCAAAGATTAAATTCAATTTGGTCGTTTGGACTTTCCATATTGCAGTGGCACTACTTTCAATTGTATAAATACACAGCATACTAGTCACAGAACTTGCATATGAATTCATGCATTCAATTACAATGATGAAAGTTTGGTTAGCACTTCCTACTGCGGAACATCCTGGGATCACTTAGTAAAAGCAGAAATTCTACCAATCTTCATTCATTGGTGTAATATTGACCGGATTGATTTGGTTCACTTTAACGTGAGGATGGAGGAAACTAAATAGTTTAGTCGGACAAGTACTGTATTTTTCGGCACCTACTTGTGTAATGTTATTGAGTGCATCAGATTTTTTATGAAGCCTATTGAGAAGGTAGCTGATTAATCAGGGGCTGGGCAGAGTTACGAAGCAAAGTCATCGAGGAACTGACTGGGATGCTTAAAAGAATAGAAATGGTAGCTAATTAATTCGGGAAAGCATATCTACTAACAAAGACACCGAGGGGATTGTCGTCTGTTATTCTGAAAACAAGACTGATGTAATTAGCTTCATAAGCTTACATATTTAAATGTTTTGTCAGATGTTATTTACTTGTGCATTGAAAAGTACTTAACAAAATGATGAAAGTTGGGCCAACAGTTGGCACGAAAGGAACTTACTCTGGGATCATTGTGGAAAGACAGAAATAACGCAGATCTTCATCTCTTGCTCCCAAAATTTTATTAATTTTATGCACTTTGCTTACATTGAGAATGGAAGTTACGTTTTGTCTGCTAAATTTGAGGAGGCAGAAGGCAGTGACTGTCTGCTAAATTTGGTGAGGCAGAAGGCAGTGACTCTATCAAAACAGTGAGCCAATAATCCATGCGGATTCAATTATGAGATTGGTGGTAAGATTTGTGGATTTTTCGGCACATACACACGCGATAGCATTGAAAGCATTGGTGAATAATGCAAGCAACCACACATGCCCTGCCAAAAGGATGTAGAGATGGTTAGCAGTGTGAGTAATATTGCAAGCAACCACACATGCCCTGAGAATTCCCAAGTGCAAGGACCACAAACACTTGCGCAGAATCGTTCCCTGTATGGACAACATGCTTTCCAATCCAAACTAGGAAATTTCTTGCAGTTTCCCCAAGATTTTTACTTCATAAAATAAACCACTTGGCTCGGACTTATGAAACATTCTTCTTAAATCTTGATCTTTTCCTGGTTCTGTCGTTGAGTGTTGTATTTTTAAGCTTGTACTTGGGATGTGAATAGTAAACACTTTCGATTTGATCTTCATTCTTATATCTCCGGCAATCTTTGCATTCGAAAAGAAGTCATGTAGTAACAACTAATGACAAGTGATCAAGAGCGTAAACTAGTTTTACATTAGTTTGATACTCCTAAATACAACATATCTGAGGGATACTTTTGTAATTGTAGAATTTGATCAAATAATTATAAATTTGCCACATTAAAATGCATTATATACGTATGTAACTCTTCTAATTACATATTTAGGGACATTTTTCTTAAAATGCATTATATATGTATGTGTGTAACTCTTCTAATTACGTATTTAGGGACATTTTTTTCTTTTAATTACATTACGGCATATATGATGGATAAAAGGTCATCAAAATTATTTATTCTTAATGAAGTGTAAACCTTTTAATAATGACAGGTATTGTGAAATTGAAGGTGTTTTATTTTAATACAAGTTATGTGTGTACGGTGAATTTGTAATTTTAACAGCTAATGTGGATGGTAGAATATATGTTAGCTTTTTTTTTTTTTCCGTATAAAAATCAAATTATCAGATTATCCAGACTTGTCATTTCATAGATTTTATAGTCTCTGATTTGTTTGGCTGGCATCTTGATCTAGTTTCTGTAACAACTTTGTAAGTACAGAAAGTTGTGGAATAACTGATCAGTAGAGAAACGAGCTCTCTCTCTTCGTTCTGTTTATGCATGTCCAGAACAAAAAAAATCTTTGTACCAATAACATGCCTTCCAATAATATAAACATAGTTAATTTGCTATTCCTCAGCATAAGCAGTACATGCACGTCATGGAAAAGTAACTTATTATAGATACAATCTGTTACTTTTTAGCTAGTAAGCATTCGAAACAAAACCCGTTAATGATCTACAAAAACAGAAAAACACCATATCCATTTTCACAATAGAGAGAGAGAGAGAGAGAGGAGGGGAGGGAGAGAAAGAGAGAGGGAGGGCGAGAGAGAGAGAGAGAGAGAGAGAGAGAGAGAGAGAGATTTAACAGTAAATGATAACATGCATGTTACACCATTTGTTTGTTCATTACACCTTGTGGTAACTAGAATTCCTCTTCCTTTTCTTGTTGTCATAAGTGATCCCCCTCGACTTCCCTTGAAAACGCCTAACCTCACGCAAGAAAACCCTGACAGCTCTTGCTCCAAACGGATTTGATTCAGGTGCCCCACCATTTTCCTCGTAAGCTGCCCGAAGACGTCCAACCAGAGCATCCAAGCTACCCCATGCTTGTCGAAGAGGGCAAGGACAGGGCAAAGGAGGGTTAGGAACACCAAAATAAGGACACGTCTGGTTATGAATTTTAGTCTTGCCAAATTGATCAAGGTACCTTAGAAATTCCAAGACATGAGAACTAGTCCATAAATGTTGATGAACATTCGATGAATACGGATCATATGGCTTGTGGTTTCGTATGTACTGGCAGAACGTATTCCAATCACGACGCTTCTGCTTCTCGTACCTGCTCGGAACTTGAGACCATGGCAAAGATGGTATTGTTGAGATGGTGCCATCCATGAATGCGCGATAAAGATGTCAAAGAAAAAAAGTTCTGTTTCGATTTTCGCATAAATTGATATAGAGAAGGAGAATGGAGTTCACAGTTCTCACAAGGGAGTAAACTGAGATGTGATCAGTTTGGTGGAAGGGCGTTGTTTTAACGATGGAAGTCATGGAGAATTGAGCAGTAGTGTACCAAAATACAGAAATACTAAGCTAAGCTGCACTCTCTATTACACCGTGTTCGCAAATCAAAGAAATAAAAGTGAAAAAATAGAAAATTGGTCATTTTTCTCTTGAAATCTTTTAAAAAGTGTAAAGAAAATATAAGAGATAAATATATGTGAAAAATCTTTTCAAATCTTCAAAAATTATTACTTTTCTTTTTTAGAAAATCATTCACGTGCATGTTGAAAAAAATTAAATCTTTCGCTTTTTTTTTTTCACTGTCAATTTTTTCCATAGTAAATTTGTGTAACAATGTGTCGCTGTTAATTTTTTTTTTTTTTTGTTGTTGAAAATAGTGGAAAAAATTAGATATTTGATTGGGCTTATGGGACCCGCTAACTTTACTTTAGAAATTAAGAACAAGAACAATACATGAGGATCTTGATATTGTAACGAGTAACACACACTTGGGCCGACTTAGCCGAAGGGAAAAAAACATTTGTGCGGATTAGAGCCCAATAATCATATGATGGCATATGTATCCGGCGGCTGTGGCCTGTGAGAAAAGGGGAGGCATACTTGATCATAATAACCTTTTCTTAACGTTACCTCTCACCTCTTCTTGCTGTGTACTGCATGGTTAAATTTCGGAAATTGAAATAGATCGGTTTAGGTATTTAATAGTAATTTATTGGTAAATTGGGATTATCGGAATGATAAATTGAAACAAAAATCGGATAAAATTTATTATTATATTAAAACCGAAAAACTGAAAGTTTGTCTGTTTGGTTTTCGGTTTGGCTATCCTTTTTTTTTTGACAAAAAGGAAATTCTCATTAAATCATCGAAATATCTGACAGAATTGTCTCCAACAAAAACAGAGGAGGAGACGAACTAATAATGAAGCTATTAAGCTCACAAGGGATCCTAACCAATCTATGGGCCACCTTGTTTGCTCGCTTTCTAACATGATCGACCGAAATTCCACCCTTACTCCGAAGAATTGTTTTGCACCGTGCAACCATATCCCCCTGCTCCAACAAATTAATATGCTCCTTGTTAACTGCATTAACTCCTAACAGTGAGTCACTTTCAATTGTAATTGTTCCAGCTGACAATGTCTCTGACCATAAGAGTGCTTCCAGAATTCCTGCTATCTCTGCTTCCAAAACTGAAACCCGACCTGCAAATCTCATAGTCTTACTTTTGATATAATGTCCCTGGTGGTTCCTGATGACCATACCTATAGCAAACGAATTCTCATCTGGGACCACTGATGCATCAACGTTGATCTTAAGAAAGTTGCCAATTTTAATTTTGATACGAACCTGGCTTTTCATTTGTTCACCTGACACCAATCTGTAATTTGACTTTTGCTCCATCTCATGATTGTTGCAGGTGTCATAATTTTTCCTTCAAAAATTCGTTTATTCCTGGTAAACCAGACACCCCAAAGAACTGCAAACATTTTAACTAACCATTCATTTGTTTCCATACTCAGCCTGTTAAGCAACGACTCAGAAGCATTCTCAATATCCCACATCTCACTATTAACTCCCACATACTGCCAGCACTCCTTCGTAAATCTACACTCGAAAAATAAATGCCTGAGATGCTCAACCTCTCCAACACACATCTCGCATCCAATAGGAACTCTAACACCTTTACCTCTAAGCAGATTACGAACATAGATGTTATTACGGCAGAATCTCCAAAGGAATATTTTGATTTTATGAGGGACTTCAAGGTTCCAGATTTTGCTCCATCCTGGCGACTGCTGCAACCCTATCTCTCCACCATGATTTTGATACCACTGCTGGTAACCGTTTTCACTGTGTACCATCCATCTCTAGAGTAGACCCAGGCTATCCTGTCTTTGGTACAAATTCGTGGAATACGAGTACATAGAATAGCATTTGCATCCTCATTGGAGAAATTCCTCTTGACTTTACTTTCATCCCATGATCTATCCTCCTTAAAGAACTCACAAACTTTCAGATCCTGTGCCTCAACACTGGTTGTCTCCTGATTAACACAAAACTCTTCTTTTCCTCTCATCCACCTGTCCTTACTGATATTAATCCTCTGCCCATCCTCTAACACCCATCTCAAACCTCTCTTAATTTCCTCTTTAGCTTCCCATATGCCTGACCACGTGTAACTTGACCCACCGGTTCTGTTTGCATGAAAGAAATCATAGTGAGGATAGTAATGCGCTTTTAGAACCCTTGATACCATAGCTTCAGGCTTAGTAATAAAATTCCAGCATTGTTTGCCTAATAAAGCCAAATTAAATCCGTGAAGGTCTCTAAAGCCAAGGCTTCCTTTCTTTTTCGACATGCTCATTTTATTCCACGCTAGCCAGTGAACTCCTTTTCCAGTAGAAGAGTTAGAGCGCCACCAAAATGCATTCATCATCTTCTCAATTTCTTGACACAACGTTTTAGGAATCAGAAAATATGACATTGTATAGGAGGGGATTGTTTAGGCCACATTTCTAATCATTACTGCCTTCCCTGCCCGAGAAAGCAACCTCGAACTCTACCCTTGAATTCTCTGAGAAACCTTCTCTTTCAAATATCTAAAAACTATCTTCTTCAACTTACCTATCAGGTATGGTAAGCCCAGGTACTTGCTATTCCCAATGTCATTGAACACTCCCAATATTTGCTTGATCTCCATTTGCTTATCTCTTCGAACGTTTGAACTGAAAAAAATTACAGATTTCTGATAATTTACTATCTGACCAGAAAATGCTTCATAAGAGTTCAAAGCTTCTTTGACTGAGATCGATTCCTCTGTTGTTGCCTTAAAGAAAAGGAATCTATCATCTGCAAATAAAAGGTGAGTAATAGAAGGTGCTGAATTTCTTACACAACAGCCATGAATTCTCCCTTCTTGAGCTGTAGATTTTAAAGATAATGAAACCCTTCCACACATAATAAGAATAAGTAAGGTGACAATGGGTCACCTTGCCTGAGCCCGCCTTTAGGAATGATAGTGAAAGAAAAGTGTCCTAAATCCAATCATGGATGATGAGTTAGGATAAACTTTCTTGTAATCTTAGTAGATTTTATGATTATTGGTTAAAGACATATTTGTCTTTATACGGGCTTTATCTATTTAAAGTGTTTTAAATAAGATGTTCCATAGTTTAGAGTAAAGCTTCTAGAATTATAATGAGATTATAATAGTGAGATCTAGAAGCTGATAACACTAAACTTAAACTGTTCCTGATCATAGGATAACTAATTGGAAGTTAGTTAATCCGTAAAGATCGGTACATACTATACTTGCTTCTTCGGAAGGATGTCTGTTCTCATAGGCATTTGTGTGGTGACACTATAGTTAGTATGTAGGTGCTCATTAGGAATGAGTTCACTGAACATGACTCGATCACTTGAACAATTAATAGAGTTTACTCACGTGTCAATAATTGTTCATGTAGTGATGGTTGTACAAGTATCCTTAGACTTGAGATTGTTAGAGTCATCTTGTATATAATGAACAATGCTTTGGTTTAGTCTTTAGTCTCAAGGGCAATTAATAAGTTCTATTCTGGGCATTGGAATTTATATATGGAGATAGTTAACGATCAATAAAGGATCTGCCCCTTCCAGTAAAGGAAGAGAATATCCTATGCTATTCTTAATATGGTAGTTCAGGAATCTCTGGCCAGAGTGAATGAAATTAGAAATTAGTTTCTAATTTGCATTAACATGAACTATACATAAAGAATAAGGAATGCATATGATTAAATTAGAAAGGTTTGACACGAGATCTATGCCTTGTATTTAATCGGGATATTGTTAGGGCAGAAGGAATTTATTGTACGGTAACCAGTCACTGAATAGGTTCTGTATTCCTAGCGATGAATTCATATTATCCGGATAGTCGCGATATATTGAAAAGTATCACTCACGATGTAGAATAAATTTAATTATAACGATAATTATTTTTAACGAATTAATTGTAATTCGTATAAATAATAATAAATAGTTTATTATTATTTATTTCTACTACCGGCATAATTATGAACCTAAAGGGTCACACCATAAAAAGAAATATTGTTGAAGATTAAGAAAAATTATTTTGGCTAATAATTATTTATTTGAGAAATAATTAATTAAATAATTAATTAAATATGATTTAATTAATTATAAATATTAAGAAAAGTTCTTAATATAATAATTATATATTTAATCTGAGATATTAAATATATAGAGAGAATTGTTTTAAATGAAATCAATGAGAAACTTGTTTTAATCATTAAAAGAGTTTTAATGATTAATTGATTAATTAATAAAGATTAATTAATCTAAATAATATAAAAGTCAAGAAACCACACCTATGGTTTCTCTATAAATAGACACAAAAAACACACCAGCAACAACAAATTTATTTGTAAGAAGAGTTTCTTGCATTTAAATCAAAATTAGCCAATTATTCTCTCTTTTCTTTCTTTATCAAATTTCTTGGTGGATACCATTAGAGCACTCCACATACTGAGGGGTGATTGCAAGGAGAAGAACATGGTCTAATTTTGAAGTTCATAGCTGTTGCCAGAAAGCATTTAAGGTAATTCTCTTATTTTTCTTGAAATATATGCATGATTAATTAGGATTTCTATGCAAATAAATGTTATAAATACTTCCGCATGCGTAGAAATTCCTTCAATGGTATCAGAGCATAGGTTGTATGCATATAGATTCCCAGAAAAAATTTGAGAATTTTTAAAGCTTGTATGGATTTATTATGAATTTTTGAAGTTCATGGAGGCTATAATCAAATTAATTATGAATTAATTCGAAATTAATTTTTTGAAATAAAATGACTCTGGATTTAGATTCTACAAGTGTTGTAGAGAATCAGGATATATTTATTATATTTTTTGAATGAACAGATTATTAATTATTAATTTTTAAAGAAATTTGAAATTAATAATTATAATCTGTTATTAAATAATATATATAAAAATATACTGGTGGGCTTGCATTATGAATGGCGGGCTTGACTTAATTACTTGGGCCTACTAGAAGTGGGCTGCTAAATTTTTTTTTTTTTTTCAACTGTCGGCTGAACTGCACAAGGAAGGGGTCCGCAGGCCAGACGTGGTCTGTTACGCATTTTTGGAATGCGTTACAGGTGTGTCACGCAAGAAGGAATTGCGCAACAGGTCTGTAACGCTGTTCCAGTATGCGTTACAAGGCGTCATTTTCGACAGAGACTTCGGAAGGCGCGTGCGGGCGCGTGGAAGCTCCTTTCGAGGCGTGGTTGGTGCCGGTGGATTCGTATTGACGAGTAGGTTCTAATGGAGGGGACAAATATTTTTATAAAAATAATTTTGAAACGATTATAGCTTCCGGAAGTGTTTTTAAGACCAGTTTTGACTGTTTAACGACTTTTAAACACAACCAATGATCCATACATAAGTTTAAAACTGTACTACATGATCTAACATGCCTACCTATGTTTTATTGAATGAATATATAAATGATATATGTCTAGGTTGAACATGAGATGCTAGATTTAGGCTGATTCCTTAAACGTACTAAACATGTTAGACATCTAGGTTATAACGAAAATGTTTCGTAACCTTAATATGATTAAAACCTATTTCTTTTGAATGGTAATTGCTTCGAAAATGTTTTAAAGCAAGTTTTAAATAGTTTAAATGTTTTAATGCAATTTATAAATAGATGTATATATGTTGCAACATGCCTACGTTTATGTTCATTTATGTTTATATATGTGATATATGCCTATGTTTATCATGCGATGCTAGATTTAGGTGAACATAATTAACATAAGGCGTAGTTTAGACAATTTAGGATTTGTGAAATTGTTTCACAAGTTTAATATTAATATTATGTATACAATAATGAGATTCTTGTGTTTGTGAAACACGTAATTAAATATGAATTTTCAATATTGAAAAAGGATGATTATGGATTATGATCCATAAGAAAGTGTTATTCAGGGAATCATCCAATTATCGATTATTGATTTGAAATATTTAATTTAATAGGAAGAATCTCTTTATAATATGATTATGATTGTAACATAATATAATCCCTTAAATATTAAATATGTCAAGTAAAAATTTACCAAAGATACAAAAGGGTTTGTGTCGGCAATGGTCTCCCATCATGATAGAAAGTGTTTCTTGTTTTCGGTACATTGTCGTTTCGTGCTACAGCCGAGGGCTTTGTTACCGATCAACATGAAAGTACTTGTCTATTACATTAGATGTGTACAAAATTAAATTTCAGTGGTCGTTACGTGCTACAGCCGTGGACTATTGAAATCTAATTTAATTGTACGAGATGATGGTTTTGACTTGATTTAATATTGGGATTAGTCGTGTTTTCATTATAGATTTAGATTATCTATTAAATTAAAACACGTAAGACTTATAGGTTCATACGAAAATGTTTCGTGACCTAAGTAAAATAAAACCCTCTTTAATTAAATATCAAGTGATATAATGGCCAAAGGCACAACGGGCTTGTGTCGGTCATAGCCTTCCAACATGGTAGAAAGTGGTTCTTATTTTAGGGCATTGTCGTTTCGTGCTACAGCCGAGGGCTTCGTTTCGAAAAATAGGAATTACTTGTCTATTACATTAGATGCGCATAATTAATTAGAATTCAATTGTCGTTACGTGCTACAGTCGTGGGCTATTGAATCTTATTAATTTTACGAGATGTTGGGTCTGACTTGACTTAGAATATTGAATTTAGACGTGCTACAGCCGTGATTCAATGATTCAAGAGGCTAAATGAAATAAGGGAATAACATGAGATGTAATTGATGAAGAGTTATCTGCCTATGGAACATTATATAATGTTTCGTGCTACAGCCGAGGTTATATAATGGAAAGTAGGATCCCTATTCCCACTAGCATTGTGAATGCTCAATTATAAAAATAGAGGGTTATATAATTTAGATAAATAGTGGGAGCCACCAATGAATAAAGACCCGATTCATTTGGTGTTAAGATTATAAAATTGAATAATCTACTTATGTTGTTAATTTTATTTAAAGATTTTAAATATTAGTGTGATGTCTTCTGCACTGTAGAAATAGCATAATAGATGCTAGGTCAATGACTTATTGACAAGAAAGGTGAGAATAGTTTTCACAGGTAGGATAGATTGTTTTCGTCTTGAACTCACCAATCTTCGCAAGTTGTGAAAGATGTATCTAACGATGAGTGAGATGTCTCGTTGATCTACAAGGGTTGTTAGATGAATAAGTAAGGGACATAGATATCAGATATCGATGTTGTTTATTGAAAATAATGGTTTAACAATATTTCTGTCAATGACCTTGTTTTATATGATCAATTAGATTGTTCGTTTATATAACTGGTCTTCAAGATGGATATATAGTTAATTCAAGATGTGATCTTGAAATCTCATTGTAAGAATAAAATCAAGATGATATCTTGAGGTCTTATTGTAAGAATAAGAAGGTGAGTAGAAAAGACACAATCTTTGAAATAAATGTTAGCCAAGAAAACAAAGGTATTAACTTCCACTTAATAAAGGATAGGATATTGGAATTGGATTATGTAAGATATGTCTAACAGAATCAAGGAAGTAAAAGGTTAGTGTAACCTCAACTTCAATTTAAGTTTGTTAATAATTGAAACAAGTCAATCATTTACTTGGGTATTAGACACCACTTTGGTTCAAGGATTACGAATCACAACCAAAGGACAAGTAAATAGGTAGACATTGATAAGGTCCTAGATAATTGAAATAGAACAACTGTTGTTGTTTCAATTATGAGAACTTGTTGATTTGTTGTGCTGTTGGACTTATGGATTATATGTTTCATATTGAACAAACTAGATATAATGAGATAGATCAGGTTTGATACCTTGTCACATTCAATGATGATCAATGTAAATAAGGATATGTGTATTTGTTGAAATACAAAATCCAAGTTTTATTGATAGGTTCAATGAATGTTGAGGTATGACAACGAACTATTTAAGAGTATTGGAAACATGCAATAAGATTGAGGTTTGTCAATATTTAAATAGTTAGTTCCTGAATTATTTCACATATCATGATATTAGTTTACTGAAGACTCTTGTTAGACAAGGTTCAGTTCATAGTGAATGATATCAATAATTCCGGTACCTATTAAGAAAATGACTTAGTAAAATAGTCAAACTACTCGATGAGGTATCCTCCACATACGTTAACTAAAGTTTGCATGAGATGTGGAATAAGGAAACACAAGTCTCAATTGTCTTGAGATTTGAGGTTGTCTAACCTATGTCAAGAGTTGAATAAGTTAGAGACTGAATCTGAATAGAGCTGATTTGTGGTTAGTCTTAAACAGAGTTTAGGACAAGCTTTTACAATCTTGCTGAGTAAGGAGTATTTATAGACACTGGGAGTGTTTGTTTACTCCATTTTTTTTGAAAAATTAGTTTACCCTTCAAGGGCTCAGTGGGAGCTATAGTGAACTTGATGAAGTTCAAGAACCACAAATCATCACGGATTAAGTATGGAACTTATTTGAGTAGTAGAACTTTCTGTACAACAACACTGTTGTAATCTAGAAGGGTATTATGGTTTCATCATTTAGAACGATGATGCGATATCCACTATAAATGATAACGACAATGTTTTTAGTTTTAATGACTCTGAGAAGTGACAGAGTGTCATGGAATCTATAATGGTTTTGTAAGAGATTGGATGGCAAGGTAAAGACCTTTAAAGTCAGGCTAGTTCTAAAGGTTTAAGTGAAGGTAATATGATCACCTTAAAGAAACCTTTATCGAATAGCCATGACCAAAACCATTAAGATTTCGCTTGCATGCTTCTCGGTAATGGAACATTAGTTTTGATGAGATAGTCAAATAGTTTGACTTTATCAAAAAGATGAATGATCCATTTAATGGTACAGGAGTTTAGTGGGAGTAATGTAACATATTAATATATATGAATATATTAGTAAAAATGCACCTTTGATATTTTTGGTTTTCATTAGAATTAAGCTATCAAAGAATTTCTTCTTGCACTAGGGTTATGCCTCGAATAAACTAATGGTGATGATCTATGTTGATAGATCATGATTAGGATAAGAGGTCTTACGGAAAATAATGTACATTAATTGGATGCTAAAATATTTAGCATGGATACTCCAAGTGATGTTTCATGCTGATGAACATGGGAGAAAGGACACGTGAATGGAATATCTCTAAGAATTATTCCATTATGTGTTACATGATATGTACAGGTAATGATGTTTCTTGTTGTGACAAGCAAGTATCAATTTACTCCTAGGAGAAAAAGGATCAGATGACAATAAAATATTGTAGTATAATTCAGAAGTATGGCGATATATTTATTTTCTCTGATGGATCTTGTAAACTCAAAGTTTTAACAAGATCAGTTTGATAGTAGATTCAGTTTGGGGCATTTGATAGTCCTGAGTGAAAAATAGTGAGTTGAAATAGTTTCAAGCAGTAGACATTCGTTAATATTAGATCAGAATGCATGGTGTGTTTTGTTGCAAGTGTGTTGCGACAGTGGATTGGAAAATTAGTTTCTGCGTTGGGTTAGTTTCTGGCAGATAATAAGCCATTAAGTTGTAGTGTGACAACTCAATGGCATCAGATTAGTACATGCTAAGGAGCCGTGATCCCATCTAAGGTCTAAACACATAATTGCGGCTCTCTCATTCGAATAGAGAAATCGATGAAAGAGAGGTTGTCAACATTGAGAAAATTGACATACATAAACAACGCAGTAGACCCATTGTTAAAGCCATTTATCAAAATTACTTTGATCTTCACATAGTGAAGATAGGTATGCGATACCGAAGTGATTGGTTTTAGTACAAGTGGGAGATTGAAAGAAAAGTGTCCTAAATCCAATCATGGATGATGAGTTAGGATAAACTTTCTTGTAATCTTAGTAGATTTTATGATTATTGGTTAAAGACATATTTGTCTTTATACGGGCTTTATCTATTTAAAGTGTTTTAAATAAGATGTTCCATAGTTTAGAGTAAAGCTTCTAGAATTATAATGAGATTATAATAGTGAGATCTAGAAGATGATAACACTAAACTTAAACTGTTCCTGATCATAGGATAACTAATTGGAAGTTAGTTAATCCGTAAAGATCGGTACATACTATACTTGCTTCTTCGGAAGGATGTCTGTTCTCATAGGCATTTGTGTGGTGACACTATAGTTAGTATGTAGGTGCTCATTAGGAATGAGTTCACTGAACATGACTCGATCACTTGAACAATTAATAGAGTTTACTCACGTGTCAATAATTGTTCATGTAGTGATGGTTGTACAAGTATCCTTAGACTTGAGATTGTTAGAGTCATCTTGTATATAATGAACAATGCTTTAGTTTAGTCTTTAGTCTCAAGGGCAATTAATAAGTTCTATTCTGGGCATTGGAATTTATATATGGAGATAGTTAACGATCAATAAAGGATCTGCCCCTTCCAGTAAAGGAAGAGAATATCCTATGCTATTCTTAATATGGTAGTTCAGGAATCTCTGGCCAGAGAGAATGAAATTAGAAATTAGTTTCTAATTTGCATTAACATGAACTATACATAAAGAATAAGGAATGCATATGATTAAATTAGAAAGGTTTGACACGAGATCTATGCCTTGTATTTAATCGGGATATTGTTAGGGCAGAAGGAATTTATTGTACGGTAACCAGTCACTGAATAGGTTCTGTATTCCTAGCGATGAATTCATATTATCCGGATAGTCGCGATATATTGAAAAGTATCACTCACGATGTAGAATAAATTTAATTATAACGATAATTATTTTTAACGAATTAATTGTAATTCGTATAAATAATAATAAATAGTTTATTATTATTTATTTCTACTACCGGCATAATTATGAACCTAAAGGGTCACACCATAAAAAGAAATATTGTTGAAGATTAAGAAAAATTATTTTGGCTAATAATTATTTATTTGAGAAATAATTAATTAAATAATTAATTAAATATGATTTAATTAATTATAAATATTAAGAAAAGTTCTTAATATAATAATTATATATTTAATCTGAGATATTAAATATATAGAGAGAATTGTTTTAAATGAAATCAATGAGAAACTTGTTTTAATCATTAAAAGAGTTTTAATGATTAATTGATTAATTAATAAAGATTAATTAATCTAAATAATATAAAAGTCAAGAAACCACACCTATGGTTTCTCTATAAATAGACACAAAAAACACACCAGCAACAACAAATTTATTTGTAAGAAGAGTTTCTTGCATTTAAATCAAAATTAGCCAATTATTCTCTCTTTTCTTTCTTTATCAAATTTCTTGGTGGATACCATTAGAGCACTCCACATACTGAGGGGTGATTGCAAGGAGAAGAACATGGTCTAATTTTGAAGTTCATAGCTGTTGCCGGAAAGCATTTAAGGTAATTCTCTTATTTTTCTTGAAATATATGCATGAATAATTAGGATTTCTATGCAAATAAATGTTATAAATACTTCCGCATGCGTAGAAATTCCTTCAGATAGGTCCAATCGAAGAACCTTGAAAAGATTTAGAATACGATACCGTTGTCACACATAACATTACTCACTTAATCCACTTGTCTGAGAAGCCCATTGTACTCATTCTATTTTTCAAATAATCCCAGTTGACACGATCGTATGATTTGCTAATGTAAAGCTTAAGTGCAACTTCCCCTTCCTGACCACCGTTCTTTCTCTTCATATAATGAAGTAACTTGAAAGCCACCATAACATTATCTGTAATGTTACGTCCTAGAACAAAAGCATATTCCTCCTCAGGAATCACTCCTGGTAAGATTTTTTGAAGTCTATTAGCTAGCACTTTAGCAACAATCTTGTATAACACATTGCATAGGGCAATGGGTCGAAGATCTTTAACCTCCTCCACATTATCTTTTTTAGGAATTAAAACCAATGTTGTATCATTCACATCAGCTGGAAATCTGCACTCTGCTAACCACTCCTCACAACATTTAAATGCCTCCTTCCCCAAAAGCTTCCAGAAATGCTGGAAAAGGCTGGGTTTAAACCATCCGAGCCACTAGCTTTGTCTAGGTGCATACTTTTGACTACTTCTGTAAATTCATCAAAAGTGAGTCTAAAGGTAAACATTTCATTTTGCTCATTCGAGATTCTCTCTCCATTATCATATCGAGGGAAATTGACTCTGCGTTCTGAGCCAACAAAAACCTTAACATAGTATTCTTTGAGCAGCCTGCATAAGTCCTCGTGGTTTGACACCAATGTCCCATCCTCTGCTCTTAGAGCTGCTATGTAATTAGTTTTCTTCCTACTAGATGCTGTAGCATGAAAGAATCTTAAATTAGTATCTCCTTCTTCTAGCCAAAACGCCTTTACTCTTTATTTCCAGTAGGATTCTTCATGCAACAATAGCTCTTCAAGTTTTTCTTTCTCATCGAAATACATTTGTATGCCATCATCATTCTCTCTGTCTTTAAGTTTCTCGATAATCTCTTTCTGATTTATTACTTTCTCCCCGAACTTATGAAAGAAAGTTCTCCCCCACTTCGCCAGAAAAGAAGAGACGAGACCGAAATTAATCTAGGAAAAAGACAAATAGCAATTAGATTTTGCCAAAAACTTACCACTTCCGTGTGAAAACTTGTTTCTTTTAACCAAGTATTATCAAACTTAAATCGAAACTATTTTTTAGAGAAAGAAGTGTTTATGCCTTTACTTTTCTTCTATTGCACTTCTAAAACCGTTCATTAGATTTTGAGGGTGAGGATGCTTCCCTTTTTTTATCAGAGCTGTACAAAAGGTTGTTAAAGTCACCAAAAATGCATCAAGGGAGAGTAGAATATGAAGCCAGCTGCCTTATAAGGTCCCATGAAGCTTGAAGTCGTTCTCGTTCTGGGAAACCATAGAAGCAAGTCAACCTCCAAGATGCATTCTGATTCTCCTTAATAATAATGTCTATATGATTTTGAGATGACTCAACCACATCACCTATAACATTTTGCTTCCAAAACACTGTCAAACCACCTCCTCTACCTTGCCTATCAACTGAATAAAAATTAACAAAACCAAGTGTTGAAGCTAAGACTTCAATTTTATTTCCTTCTACTAGAGTTTCAGATAAAAATAGTAAGTTGGGCTTATGAGACTTCACTAAATCTCTGAGAACACGAACTGTGCGAGGTCTACCCAAACCTTGACAGTTCCAACTTAGAAGATTCATTGCGAACGGCTGGCTTGCAGTGCAAGCTCAGCTGATATATTTTTTGTAGATGCTGCAAAATCCCCAACAGAAATAATAGCCTCTTTTTGATGTTTGTCTCCTGGTGACCCAGTAACTTGATGGCCCAATACAATATCCATGTTATCACCTACTTCCACCTCACTCCTCCTTCTTTTACGCTCTTTCAGTTGTAAACCCACATTATCCTCCTCACTCAATAAATATTGCATATTTGATGTTTTAGTAAATCCCTTTAAATTAGCCCCCTTTAATGAGTTTGTTGTGCTACTGAAAGTCATTGGCCCGTTACCAACCAACTCCCTACAATCACTCTCCTTTCTTATCTTTTTGCCTTTTTTGAAAATGTTTTGCCAGGGTAATCCTGGAAATTGTGCGACCAACCAATCCTGTCCTCACACGTGTCATCATCTTCGTCCCTGAGCCATTTACTTTGAATCTGTCCTGCCGCCCTACGTGGTGGTGCTCTCAGCCAGCTCCCCTATTCTTTAACCACCTCCTCACCTTCATTGACAGTAACATTCCTGCAATAACGATCTGTATGCGTGGCCATACCACATGAGAAACAGAAGTCCCCTAATCTCTCATACTTGCATATGACAGTAAATTCCGACCCATCCTTCTTGACAATCTTTTTCTTACGTTTAAGCGGCTTCCTTACATCAATTTTAATTCTAACCCTCATACAATCTCTCCACATGGATGCGTTATTCTTTGCATCATATTCAAGAAAACAGAAAAATAATATTATTATTATAATGTTACAATAATATTATTATTATATTATAAAAACAACAACTCAAAAAGCTATTTACTAATGTGAACGTAATTATATTTCGATTAAAATTCTTCCACCCGCATTGAACTTTTCTTGGACTCTTTCTTCCAACAACTCAATTATCCATATTCTCCAAAAATTTCACTTCTAAATAAAACACATTACCTTTTAATTTAAAAATAATATTACAATAATTTATATATGCCCAAAATATCACAGCATATCTTTTTGTTATTATTTTTAGTAATATTTTTTTCTAATTAAAGCACGTTATCTTTTAATTTAGAACTAATCTTGCAATCATTAATATACATCCAAAAATAGCACACTATATCTTCAAATCAATATTTTTAGTAGTAAATAAGAATATTTAGATTTAATAATAAGATGTATTATATGATTAAATTATTTTACTAAAAATTCAAGGTTCGAACCCTTCAATGACATTTTTAATTTATAATTTTACAATATAAATTTTAAACCACGTATATCATTATTTAAATTTATATTAAATTAAAATTAAAAAAATGTTAAAAATAATGATTATATAAAACATAATTATAATGTTAAATAAAATTTATAATACATCAAAAGAAAGTCGAAAGATTGAAAGTTTGTCGGTTGTTTTTCGGTTTGGTTATAATAATTATTAAAATAAATAATATTATTACTATGTTATAAAAACAACTCAAAAAGCTAATTACTAATGTGAACGTAATTATATTCCGATTAAAATTCCTCCACCCACAATGAACTTTTCTTGGACGCTTTCTTCCAACAATTCAATTAACCATCTTCTCCAAAAAATTTACTTCTAATTAAAACACATTATGTTTTAATTTAAAAATAATATTGCAATAATTTATATATATCCAAAATATCACACCATATATTTTCGTTATTATTGTTAGTAATATTTTTTTCTAATTAAAATATGTTATCTTTTAATTTAAAACTAATCTTGCAATCATTAATATGCACCCAAAAATATCATACCATATATTCTAATAAGTATTTTTAGTAATAAATAAGAATCGTTAGATTTAATAATAAGATATATTATATGATTAATTTTTTTACTAAAAATTCAAGGTTCGAACCCGACAACGACATTTTTAATTTTTAATTTTATTATATAAATTTTAAACCATGTATATCATTATTTAAATTTATATTAAGTTAAAATTAAAAAATATTAAAAATAATGATTATATAAAAATATAATTATAATGTTAAATCAAATTTATAAAATATAAAAAAAAATCCGTACTTGGCACTGGAGCTACTATAGCATAGTTTGATAGCATGGCTAAAATTACTTCCGCTGCAATACTTTGACAATTCTAACTCACCGATTTCGCGGAATATTTTGGCTACAGATTTTCTTTTGTTTAACTAGCCTATATCCTTTTATTACTCGAGGAGCTTCAGCTCTATTTCTACACTTTCTTTGATTTCACTAGGGCGTGACAAGAAAACACTTATATATTTTAATGTATGTAACACTGTACAGATTTGCTAGTGACATCTTAAGCATGTTTCATCGAATAGAGTTAGTTTGTTAATTTAATATCATAAATTAATATGTTACTATGCAGTCCCTATATACGTATCGCATTTTTGCATCATAGAATTGCATGCATGGAACTAGGATTATATTTTTTTTACATTGCATGCTGGCAAGCTAGCTAGTAGTTAACTGTGTTGTCTTGAGGTCAAAAACTAACACTCCTACATATATGATGTATAGCAAACAACTCTTAATCTTACATGGGGAATCTATTTTATTTTGTAATAGTCCCCAATCATAAATGTTATTTTTTGAAAATTTATCACATAAATTAAATTTTTATTGTTTTTTGTCTTGGTGTTTTTACTACAATAATTAATAAAAAAAAGAGGAATATAATTAGTCTACCATTGATAATCCATTTTGATTACAATATATAATTGGGATGGACTTCTTAATCGATGTTCAAATCTTTAATTACTCTAAAAAAATTATCAATTTGATCAATAAGAAGTCAAAATATGTGACAACAAATCAGTGACGGAGAGAATATAATTAGCAGAGGTTCATGAAATATTCGTAGAGGATCCTTATGAAATCCATGTAGGGATTTTCACAAGCTGCTATTTTTTTGTCTACTAAGCAGCTATAAAGCCTGTAATTTAATTTGGTTGGTGAAGTTATTCGAGATTCTTGTTAGGACTCCAATACAAGCTTTATATTTATAACACATGCATCTGGATATATAACCGTGTAGCAATAATGTGGCGAGCATAAAACTTGTACGAACGCGAGTTTTAATGGGTTCAGACGAGTGAGAGCTGGGAGGATCTTATCATCTAGGTTAGTGTGTGTGATTTTTGCAAGATCAAATCACCACTGAAAAAAAAGTTCTCAATAAATTCGAAACCGAAATCATATAAATCGCTAAAAATTGATTTGAAAGAAATCGAACTGATCCGATAATCAAATTAAATAGATAAATATTGTTATATATTTTATAGCAAATTTTAAAATAAAATAAAATAAATATATTTTATAAGGCATTGCATAGTTTTGTTTTGGGCTTAACAAAACCCTTGGTCTTTAAATAAATAGTTTAGGAGAGTACTGTAAATTAACAGAACTAATGAACCAAGAGAATTAAGATAACTAACATCACTTGTAGAGCCTGTAATTAAATTTGTTGGTGAAGTTATTAGAGGGTATTGAATAGGTATAAACATTTTATATTTTTTTTATGATCTAAAATGGAGTATTAATGTTAGGATTCTAATCCATGCTGATGCTGTCATCTAGGTTAGTGTGAAAGTGTGACGGAAAGGTGTGTATGATTTTTGCTGTGTGATTTTTGCAAGAATAAGGGAATGACTCAAACCCTAGACATGCCATAGACACATGCATGTACAGTAGTTAAAAATGATAGTACTATTGAAGTAGCTGTCTACCACTACATGCAGTCGAGCAAGCTAAGCTAGTTATAGAGTAGTAGTAAGAGTAAATGTTTGTTTAGAGTAGTAACAAACTAGCAATACCAAAAGAGTTTCTAGGGATTCCCTCTTCATTTTATATGTATCCGGCTGTGGCCTGTGGGAAAAAAGGACACACACTTTCATTTTGTAACCTTTTCATTTTGGGCTTAACAAAACCATTATTCTTAAATAAATAGTTTAGGAGAGTAGTGTAAATTAAGAGAACTAATGAACCAAGAAAATTAAAATAACTAAGAGCATTCATATCCCATCCCCATCCCCAACCCCATCCCTATAATTTAAGGATTTGTCCAACTTTTCTTCTAAAACACTCCTCCATCCCATTCCCCATTTTAGGGATTAATTTTGGGGACAAGTTTTGAATCCCCATATTTGGGGACTACTATTTTGAACCCCAAATAATCTCTCTCCTCTTTTAAATATATTTAATTGTAGTGGGTGAGTTTTGGTAGTTAAAATTGTAAGTGAAAGAGAGAGAAAGAAGTAATATAAAAAAGAATATAGGAATAGGGGAATGGAAAATGGGGAATGGGATGTAGAAATTTTTTGATAATTTTGGGGATTTACTATTTTTATTTGGGGATTTACTATTTTTAGTAAGTTTTTGGGGTTGGGGGATGGGATGTGAATGCTCTAACATCACCTATAGAGTCTGTACTTAAATTTGGTTGGTGAAGTTATTAGAGGGTATCGAATAGGTATGAACATTTTATATTTGTTTATGATGTAAAATATTAATGTTAGGATTCTAACCGAAGTTATTAGAGGGTATGGAATAGGTATAAACATTTTATATTTATTTATGATGTAAAATATTAATGTTAGGATTCTAACCCTTGACATGCCATAGACACAGTTAAAAATGATCCTATTCATGAAGTAGCTGTCTACCACTACATGCAGTCGAGCAAGCTAAGCTAGTTATAGAGTAGTAGTAAGAGTAAATGTTTGTTTAGAGTACAGTAAAACCTCTATAAATTAATATAGTTGGGATCTGAAAATTCTATTAATTTAGAGAGGTATTAATTAATCGATAAATTAATAATTATTAATTTATAGAGAATTTTTGACATCAAAGAAAATTAATTTCCAATTACATACATTTAAATAGAATGACTTGTACAATTTATGTTTATACTTAATTCAATATATATTGTTTACAAATTTAATGAGTATTTGCGAGATTCAAAGTAAATATTCATGTATATTTAAATGATGTCAAGAATAAAACAACAATTTTCGAACCTTTTTCACGTAAAAAAGCACCGAAGATATCGAAAACATTGATTAATAATTTTTTAATACTTTACGAAAACACCACATTCGAACTTTTAGATGCAATATAGTTGATTAATGATGAGTTTCATATAGATTCAAAATTTAAGAACCATAGAATAATATTTTACAAAAGTGTAATACATATATTTTTATGATTATAAATGAATTACTGTAACGCCCCCAAATCCACCCTGACCGGGGACTCGGGTCGTCACATTGTCTCAATATGATAACGCAATAACAATGCCAAATTTTATTACAACGGAGCATAAAATGTCCCACTCCGCAGGTCCAAGATCGTCTTCACAACATAGTACAATCCAACTTGATACATCTCAAAATATATTACAAAAGTTCACAATAGTAGAAATATAAAGATTCCATCTGGATCTTCTAATTATTGTCGCCATAGCCTTGCGCTTTCCCCTTGCCTTTATAGCCCTGGCTGGACGTCTCGCCTCTTTCCGTCTTGACAGCTGAACAAAATGTTGTAAAGCAAGAATGAGCAACTATAGTGCTCAGCAAGTTCTCTTCTCGCTCGGTATATAAAAATAATAAAGTTTACCGAAATAAATACTCAAAATTTTAATATCGGATATCACAATATGATTTGACTCAAATGCATCTCGAAAATATCATACTCGAAAGGCTCCAAGACTCATCTCAAAACAGAATACTAAAAAAAACTCATTACTCATCTCGAAACAGAATACTCGATAACTCATTTGATATAACTCTGATAACTCATGATTTAAGAATGAACTGGTCTTCCACCTCTCCGTATCTCGGTGGGGCGATCAACTAACCAACCAAGAATACCGGCCTCCAATGACACCGCACTTCGCCCGATCACGGCTACAATACGATATCAACTAATATATATATATATATATATATATATATATATATATATGAATGCTAGCATCATAATGGTTATCAATTCAACCAAGGCAATAAATGCCTAATTATTCTCGGGTCCGTAAAACGGTACACGAGTCTCTCTTTCTCTATAATGGGCCTCTTGCCCAAAATTGACCAGTAGAATACAGAATTCCCGAATATTTGGGGTGCAGATAACTTGAAATAATTCTCCCAGAAAATATTTACAAACCTGGCGGACTGCCAGTATGACTCGATTTTACCACCAATCCGAACAATGGACTGATGTAAATTCTAAATAATAATAATTTATCGGTTGACATGAACAAAATGCCAAACCATGAAAATAAGATCAACTATCTCGAATTTATGAGAATAGTCTTAAGATTGAAGTAATTGGGAGTCGTACTGAACAAATAGTACTTCTTAATATTTATAATACTCAACATTGATGAACGTTTAAATAGAATATTTTTCACTTGATCAACGAATAAAAATCTCTAATAATTATAATTTTAAACTCCTATCGGTTAGTTCAAACGAGGAACTAACTAAAAGATAATCAATAAATAACGATTGAATTTGTACAATAAATTCAATCGAAAAGAATAAATTTAACTATCTCAGACGAATGAGATTAGTTTCACTGAATCAAAATAATAATCGTCTCGAATTAATGAGATCGACCCGATAGCAACTAAATTATTTATACGCTTATAGGGATTATAATTCTCAAATAAACTAACTTAACAATATAATAATATTTAACAAGAAATAATTCTCAAAAGAAATTATTGCATCATACAGAGCAACAGATACTCTCAACATATAATATCTCGAAAATAATTAAGGAATTAAATAATACAAAAACAGAAATTCACAGTTTCCAAAAGTTAGGGTAGGAATGAACTTGCCTCGATTCTGAAGTGCAAATGAATGCAGATAAAAAAAATATACTCTACCCGTGAACTTGGCGTCGATCTACGATTTGGGAATTATTCTCTAAAAATGGCAACCAGAAATACGTGAGCGATTCTTCAGAATAAAATATTCCCGATCTGATATTATAATTAATAATAATATAATATCTCATAAAATCTCGGGAACAAATAACAGAAATTAATTCCGGGATAAATAAATATTTCTTCGAACACAGGAATTAAATCTAGAGAATATATCCTATTTTTAATATCTGAAAATCTAAATTCTTACTCAAAATGAAAAATTCAAACATCCATTTTTATTCAATTTAAATCCAAAATAATTATTCTCATTTTTAAACTAACTTATCAAAGAATTCTAATTTATTTAAATCAAATATTAATCTCTAAAATAAATCTAACTCGATCCGGTTAATTAAAATAAATAATCTAAAAATATTAATAACATCCTTTCCAAAATAAAATATATTTTATTCTAATTATTCACAAATATACCCCTTTTATTGACAATATATTAAATCTCTAAATAATTTTCAAAATCACAAAATATTACTACTTAATTACTCAATTAATAAATTTCTAAATTATGTTTAAAGACTCTAAATAATTCTATTTAAGTAATTAAGTAATTAAGTAATTTTTAATAAATTGTTTATTACCAACTAGTTTAAATCGCTATCCAATTATTTAAATCTCGATTTTTAACGTTCAATCGCTAATTTACAAAAAAACTGTATCGTTTTACTGCAATAACGATGTGGACCCCACCTGCACCAAGTGGGTCCCACCTGCTACCCCCCTGCGTTTCTCCCCTGTTTCTCTCCCGTACCTCTCTCTCTCTCTCTCTCTCTCTCTCTCTCTCTCTCTCTCTCTCTCTCTCTCTCTCTCTTTTTTCTCCCTGCCCTCTATCTCCTCTCTCCCTCTAAATCTCTCTCTGCACTCTCTCCCTTCAATTTCCGTCGACCACACCACCCACAAACACCACCTCCTTGTTTCTCCTTCCAACTTCGAACCCCCCCTTATAACTCCGGCAAGACCACAATCACAACACAACAAAACCAAAACATCTCCTCACCTCTTGCTCTTTCTTTTCCCCGTTCATCACTCTCCCTCCACTCTCTCTACTCTACCCATCTCTCCGTCTCCCCCTCGACATCTCCATCTTCCGATTAACAACAATCTCTCTCATCCCCCTCACCCTTTACTCTCTCCGCTCCATCCCCTCTCTTCGACTTCCGCTTAACCGACTCCTCACCAAAAATCAACAACCCAACCAATTACAATCGGTTTCCAAAAAAAATTCAGAACAAATCGACAAGAATAATTAACCGAAGAAGAAGAAAACGAAAAAAAAAGAAAAACAAACTACCTGGGTTTGCTCGGTTTTGCAGAGAATAAAAAGAGAGCATAGGCTATGTATATACTCGAGTGTTATAAATGGAACTGTATTGTTTTTGAGAGAAAACAGGAGAGAGCTTGTTTTTGTGTTTATGGGTTTGTGCCCTGTTTTAAAAATAAGGATAGGCCGGTTATAATGATTGTTCATATTAGTGACATGTTTTGTGTTTAACACATTTTAAGAAACGAAAATTTGGAATCAGAATAATAATGCCCTGAAAACAAGGGCCTTGTTTTCAGCCGAGTTTTGTGGTAATGGATGATGTCTCAATCAGTAATAATAACAACGTTTTCTACCCAGCTTGTTAATTAAAACGAGACTCAAAAAAATTCGGCTCAAAATTAAAAATATATTTCGAAAATTCGTGGTTATTATAGTCTTCCCCCCTTATAGGATTCCGTCCTCGGAATCAGAACTATGCACTAAACAATTCAGGATATTTATTTTGCATTTCACCTTCTAATTCCCACGTGGCTTCCTTAACTTGGTGGTTTCTCCAAAGTATTTTTACTAAATTTACTTTCTTAGTTCTTAACTCTTGCACTTTGTAATCTAGGATCTCCACTGGCTTTTCTTCGTATGTCAAATCGGGACGAATTTCCAATGGTTCATAGGTTATAACATGCATGAAATCAGAATGGTACTCTCTTAATGCAGAAACATGAAACACATCGTGGATATGCTGAAGGTCTGGAGGTAGGGCCAACTGATAAGCTAGTGGTCCTATCTTCTTAAGAATCTCAAAAGGTCCTATATATCTGGGGCTTAACTTGCCTTTCTTTCCGAATCTCATTACTCCTTTCCAAGGTGAAACTTTCAACATCACCTTATCTCCCACTTCAAATGCTTTGTCTTTCCTCATTTGATTTGCATACTTCCTCTGTCGATCTTGAGCTGTAACTAACCTTTTTCGAATAACCTCGGTTGCTTGCTTAGTTTGTTGAAGTAATTCCGGTCCTAGTATCTTTCTTTTTTCTACTTCATCCCAATATAAAGGTGATCTACACTTCCTTCCGTACAAAGCTTCATAAGGTGCAATACATATGCTCGAATGGTAACTATTGTTGTAAGCAAACTCGACTAGGGGCAAATGTTCATCCCAACTTTCTTTGAAATCAAGTACACAGGCTCTTAATATCACGGAGAGGAAAGAAATGAGGCTGCTCCCGCGCTTTTCCGGGGTTTTTAATATTGTCCTCTCACTTTGTCCGTCGGTCTGTGGATGATATGCAGTGCTCAGATTTAACTTCGTGTTAAGACTTGCCTGAAAAATTTTCCAAAATCGAGAAGTAAAACGGGCATCTCTATCAGATATAATTGAAACAGGCACTCCATGACGAACCACAATTTCCTTTAGATATATGTTCAACAATCTCTCAACGGAGTACTTATCACTAATTGGTAGGAAATGCGCAGATTTAGTGAGTCGGTCGACGATAACCTAAATTGCTTCATGGCTAGCTCTAGGTCGGGGCAATTCTACGACAAAATCCATGGTAATATATTCTCATTTCCATTCGGGTATCTCTAAGGGTTGTAGAAGTCCACTTAAGCTGACCCTCCTACATCGATAATTTATTTGTGCATCATAATGTGTTAACCAATCCATCCTTAGGATTAAGACAATATCCCCTAACTTAAGAAGAATGAGGTTAGCGTCAAAACGTTGCCCATGTATCCCTATGGGACAATTCGGACACAATCGGTTCACTGATAACTTCCTGATTAGCTACGTCTATGCTCAGAATTCCTTCTAAGGGAAACAGACTCGAGATTCAACTTATTCATGAAATTTAAAAAAAAAAAAGATTTGGTAGCTCTAGAATCAACCAGAACACACACATTCTCAGAGTCTACTAGAAGCGTACCTGCTATCACATTGTCGTCATCGATGGCATCCCGCACAGTCATGTTGAAGGTTCTTGCTGTCGGCTTGTTGTTGGGAGGTGCTGTGAGTCGAGGCACTGGATTCTCCTTCGCAGGCTGTCGGCAATCTCGGGACACATGACCTTTCCTTCCACAGTTAAAACAGGTGACATATTTATCCTTGCAACTAGAAGCATAATGACCCTTCTGTCCACAGTTATAACAATTCACACTCGCTTGATAACAGGGTCCCGGGTGTTTCTTCCCACATGTCTTGCATTATGGCAAAGGTGGTCCTTCTTGCATCACATTGGCCGCATGTGGCTGTCTAAACCTTTGGTTGCTTCCACTCCGATTGTCAGGCTTCCTCTCAAAACTAGCTTCATGGTTCTGAAATTTCCTTTTCTTCACATCCTTGTCCTTTGAGTACAACTCGGTTCCACTTTCCACAATAGATGCTTTCTGAACTAAAGTAGCATAATTGGTTATTTCTAGTATCGCAACTCGATTCTGGATCCACGGCTTCAGCCCAAGTTGAAAACGTTTAGCTCTCTTTTCATCAGTATCCACATGGTAAGGCACAAAGCTAGAGAGTTCAGTAAACTTGACTTCATATTCAGCTACAGTCATGTTGCCTTGCTTGAGTTCCAGAAACTTGACCTCCATTTGACTCTCCAAGTATTTAGGAAAATATTTCTCTCAAAATAGCTGCGTGAACCTGGTCCAGGGTATGACTACGTTCCCTTCCATTTCTCTCTTTGATTCCCACCAATAATTCGCTTCACCTTTTAACATATAGGCTGCAAAGATGGTTTTCTTCTCTTATTCTACCCCTACGATCTCAAAGGTCTTTTCTATTTCATGTAACCATATTCTTGCTTCAACGGGATCGGTAGTACTCTTAAACTCAGGGGATTCAGAGATTTAAATGATTTGAAACTAACGGTAGCCTGTGTCAGTTGAGCTGGAGGTAGATTTCCTCCCACTGGATGTTGGTTCTGTTGGGGCTGAAGGTTCTGGGTATGCTGAATAAGAAAGTTCATAAGTAGACTCATCGGGTTATTTTCTTGGTTAGGATCTCGAGCGAGTTGTGGTTCCGGGTTTGGAACTTGGTTCTGAGGTGGGACCTCATTCTCTGGATTCACCTCGGGTTGAGGACGAGGATTTCTTGCGGGTCTTCCTCTCTTAGGTGGCATCTTTTTCTACAAGAGCGAAAACAATAAGGTATGTTATATCTCAGGTTTGCAATTATACGACACCATTGCTGGCACAGTTATGATAGGCATTCATAAATAATTACTCGATCAAAATTTCTGGTTCCTCAAAATAAATCATACTCAAAATCGTGATTCTCTC
Organism: Saposhnikovia divaricata; assembly: GCA_036435485.1. NCBI lineage: Eukaryota > Viridiplantae > Streptophyta > Magnoliopsida > Apiales > Apiaceae > Saposhnikovia > Saposhnikovia divaricata. The sequence goes on from CM071599.1 coordinate 217,483,114, forward strand.
TGGTCTCCTTATAAACGATTACTCTAATTTCTATTTATAAAAAGATTTCAGATACTCGTAAAGATCTATCTCAGTTTAGATGGCGGTTCCCAAGAAAACCCTATAAGTTCTAAAATTCATCGTTATTAATCTTTGGTTCTCGAATTTTGGTTAAACTCACTTTAAGTCGTAATTTCTGAAAAGATGTTTCATTACTCCCAAATTCCAGTATACACTCTTGAAACTTCGAAGCACTACACATTCCAGGTTCAATTAGAACTTTGAAAGAAGAAGAATAATCAAACATATAATACTGTGAGGCAATAACATGGGTATGTTCAACTCTTGATAGTGAAATTTTTTTTTTAAAGAATTAACCGAGAGATCAATATGATCTTCGAACATTTATTTTGTTGCATGTATCATTAGGACAACCGTCATAGTACATAAGGTGGCCAGCCTTTGGTACTCTAATGACAAACAACAATACAAACGGTGGCGTCCCACCAGGCTTCTATCACAGAGACAGATAGTCTTCCCCTATATATTTATGGTTGTTCATCTCAGTATTTCAAAGGGTGTCAAATAAAGGAATGAGTATGAAAGGGGTTTGTATTTTTTTTTTTTTGAAAGTTGATAATGTCCGGTAAATCAAGTTCTAAACAACATAGGTCATTTTCAAACAGGATAGAAATTGTCTGAGTAAATTCGAGTGATATGAATTATTGATAATCATTGCGAAGGAAATTATTTAAAGAATGATTTTCCAGCACAAAATAAGTTCTTAGGAATATCTATCGATTCTCGAATAAAAGCGACGTTTGAAGACTCTGGTGGCTCGTCAGAGAAGAAAATCCTTAAGAGGGAAAGTACGAAAAAACACATTATCATATAGAACTATTTCAACCTCTATAAGTTATATATCTAGAAAACTAATGTCGGTCACGAAATCATTTAAGAATTTAGCCTCGAACTCGGAACACATAGTTGCATATCTCTCTAGGTCCATCTCTGGTGCACTTACCTTGTGTTGATCTAACTCTGACTGGTAAAGACAATGACAACATTTACAAAATGTGGAAACTCTACAGGGTATTACCCACCTTAATAAGAATGGAATCTTAGCTAGGCATCCTATCTTAAATCAATTGGGAGCTAGGGGTCCATGCGAAAAAGGCGTAGGAAATCTATCTCGAGCAGGACAAAACCAACGGGTCCTGAAGTAGACATCTACAAAAGTACGAAACGTTTCGGTCACAACCAGGTTCCAATCGACTGGATACGCATAAAAAATATATAAAGGTGTAAGGCACTTAGTGCTAAAATCTCAACGTCGTATTATACCTCTAAACTCTCACGTCGCGTTATAATTCTAGGCTTGTACGATTCCTAAAAATATAACTAAGGCTCTGATACCAAAACTGTAACGCCCCCAAATCCACCCTGACCGGGGACTCGGGTCGTCACATTGTCTCAATATGATAACGCAATAACAATGCCAAATTTTATTACAACAGAGCATAAAATGTCCCACTCCGCAGGTCCAAGATCGTCTTCACAACATAGTACAATCCAACTTGATACATCTCGAAATATATTACAAAAGTTCACAATAGTAGAAATATAAAGATTTCTGATCTCCAGCTTCTCTCCAGCTGTTTCCGAATTCTGAGATTCCTGAACCTACATTCTCTCCATTTGAACTTGGCGAATATGTGCCACTGTCCTTGAGCGTAGCAGAAAAGTCTGATGCTAAAGGTTTTATTTCTATATCAATAGGTTCACTTTCGTGGTCACTTTCGTGTTCACTTTCCTGGTCACTTTCTTCGTCACTCAATGTGGTTGCGTCATCAGTTTCTTGTTCTTCTTCCTCATCTTCGTCATATGTCACTCGTTTGGCGCTTTCTGCATGACTCAAACGCTGGCTAATTTGCCTGATCATAATTGTTCGCGGAGAAGCCTCTGACTCTTCATTCAAGTTTCTGATTGTAGTATTCACAAGATTAATAGTCACAAATAGATACCCTCTCAAGTCACCTGAGGGACGGGAGATTGGTAGCTTCAGAGGCTTTTTCATAATCTCAGAATGAGGATTATTCAGCAAAATCTCAACAGGCAGACAGGTGGTTCCAATGGGCTTATTGCTTAGTTTTGAAATATTGTAAATTTCCACCAGAACAGCTGATGACACTACACCATAAAAGGCCTATGAACACATCTAGAGCCTATGTTGCCTTTGGATATGTTGCCTTTGCCATGCATGTTTTTTGCTAATACAACATTATCATTTTTATGTTGCCTTAGGTAGAAAAAATATGTTGGCATAAAATAAAAATGTTTTTGTGTTGCCGTAGGTCTGAAATTGTGTTGCCATGATTTTACAATGAACAAAATTTTATATTTTCTACTATGAATAAAATTTTTAACCTTTTTTCACATGGAAATTACTTTTTTAATAAAAATAATAAAATTATTTTATAAAAATCTAGAATATTCCATAAGAGAGTGAATATTTCACTAAACATGTTAAAACTTTTTAAGACGTGTAATTTTATTTTTATATTTATTAAATATTATTAAACAATAATTTTAAAATATTTTTTTTCTAAATATATTTTAATATATGAATAAATAAAATAATATTTTCGTATATAATGTTTTTTGAATATATTAACAAATTATGTAAAAGAAATCATTTAGCAAAAAAAAAAGGAATTAAATATTTAATAAAGAAATAAATTATTTAATAAAGAAATAAATTATTCAAATGAAAATTAATTTTTTTTGGATAAAATAATCAAGAATTTTTTATAAAAAACAAGAATATTTCAATGGAAGTGAATATTTCATTAAGAATGTTAAAGTATTTTAAGATGAATAATTTTATTTTTATGTTCATTAAATATTGTTAAATAAAATTTTTAAAATGAATATTTTTTCTAAATATATTTTAATATATCATTAAATTAAAATATTTTCATATATAATTAAAAATATTTGAATATATGATTTAAGATTATGTAAGAAGAATTGAATAATAATCTTCAAATTAATCTATTTTTTATTAAAATAATATAAGTACAAAGTACTTGGATAAAATAATTTTCACTGAAAAAAATCGAGCGGCAAAAAGACCGCCCTTCTAATTCACTTACCACAAAATGGCCGCGCTTCATTTCTAATTCACCCTCAGACAAAACTCTCCGAAATAAAACTCTCTCTCACTGCGCTCTCAATCTCGTAGTCTCACCCTCACCCTCGTCCTCTCAATTTCTCCGCAGATCGACTTCTTCTTCAATCTATTAGGTATTCTTCTTTCTCAATCGATTAGGGGTTTCTTTTAATAGATTTGTGCAAATCGATTAGGGGTTCAATCAATCAGGGATTTCTTCTTCAATTGTCTTCTTCTTGGGGTTTGAAGGTTTTTTTTTATTTAGTTTTCGAATTTGGCGGATTCTTTGATTTAGGGTTTCTTCAATTTGGGTACAAATTGGTTTTTCTTGTTCGATTTAACTCTTCTTCTTTGATGTAATTGTTCAATGATCGTTCGCTGTCTCTTGTTTCAGGGTCGATTTGGATTTATGTCATGGAATGTCGTGAAGGTGACAGAGAACTTTGTCTGGAGATGGAGATGCAGTGGCAACTCCTCTCTACCAGATGTGGATGCGCTTCAATTGGGAATTAGGGCTGGAAAAGGTAAAGTTTATAGTTCAAAATGTCACAAGATAAGTTTTAGAGTCGAATACTTCATATAATTATAGAAAAGTAGCAAAACATGTGTTGTTAATGAAGGATAACAGTTGGCCCTTTTAAAACTTCAGATCACAAGACAAAATGGTGTAAACAAGCCGAGCAGGCTTCAACTTGCAGTGCTATAAAAATCCTTTTACTTGAAGTAAGTACGTGTCTAATCATGTGATTAGGAATTTTGCAATCTGAACTGATCTATGTTCAATTGTTTTGTATATTCTCGAAGAAGGATTTGGTTGCAGAAATTCCCAGTTCCAACTTCAAGGACATCCAGAAACTAATTGCCAAGCAGCTGGAAAGTTCGATAACTAGAAAGGATAATACTAGTGAAACAAGTACCAAAATTGCACCATCAACTGCAATAAAAGGTATTGGAATTGCAAATGTACAACCAAAGTTTTGTGATTGTCCCTCTGCGCTGCCGCCTCCACCTCCTCCACCACTACCACCACGCCGAGCTGCTAAAGCAGCTTCTACCAGAAAGGCTTCACCAGTTGTTGAAATGTACCAGTCATTGACAACAAATAAGGTTAAAAATCCTTCAGTGGGTGGAAATTACAGTAAACAGATTTCTAGTAGTGCACATAACAGCATCGTTGGAGAAATACAAAATCGTTCAGCACATCTGTTAGCTGTAAGAATCTGATTATGTACTTGCTTGGTCATATGTGTAGCCACAGATCGTGCACTGAACTTATTTTTTGTAAAATGACTATCATTGCAGATAAAATCAGACATTGAAACCAGGGGAGAGTTTATAGAAGGCCTCATTCAGAAAGTCCTAGCAGCTGCTTATCAAGATATCGAAGATGTTCTTCAGCTTGTGGATTGGCTTGACAATGAACTTTCATCATTGGTAATTTCTCTTTCAAGGATTATTAATGTCAGCATATATCTAGGAAAAATAATTGTTGTTGTAATTAAATTATTTTACCAGCATATTCAAATTAGTCAACTGTATTTTTCTTTGTTTGTTAATCAAGTTGTATGTCATAGATCATACTTTTAGTAATGTTGCCACTTGCACTTTAACATGAACAGGCTGATGAGCGAGCAGTACTAAGGCATTTCCAGTGGCCCGAGAAGAAAGCAGATGCCATGAGAGAAGCTGCAATTGAAAAGGAAACGTACTTACTTCAAGTGGCAGCTAAAAGTGGTTCAAGTTTCCGTTTGTCCGCAACACCAGTCACTATTTTTGCTCATCTGCTAGTCATCGCAGTGACTACACTCGTACTTGTTTGGCTCCTCCACTTTCGGGCAGGCCTTGCATTTGAATCGAGGATTAAGGAGAAGATCTTTAATGTATTTTTCGACATATATACAACGTACTAGATTTTTTTTAAACTTTGTTCATGCTACATATTTTCTTGATTTTAATTCTATTCATCTCTTGTGCTCAGATGCATCCACTTATGATGGCTATTGGATTTGTTTTGGTAGCAGGAGAAGGTAAGATGTTATATGTCAGCTGTTTAGTTCATTAGTGCCATGTTTCAGCTAAATTTTAGAATAAAAGAAATTGTGGATGTTCTTCGTAAAATTCACAGCATTGAGTTTGTAAAAGCCGCTATAAAAACTGACTGAATATTTGTGTATTATTATGAATCAGCAATCATGTCTTACAAGACGGTCGCTGCAGAAAGAGAGACGCAGAAAATTGTTCACTTGATCCTGCATACCCTCGCGTTGACATGTGGTATCATTGGAATTTATGCAGTTTTCAAGTTTCATAACGAGCTTTCTATCCCAAATATGTATACTTTACATTCCTGGATTGGCATGTCAACCTTCTGCTTATTCGGCTTGCAGGTATAAGTGTACAGCCAGCTGTTTTCTTCAAGAAAATCTGGTTTACATTACAACTGCAATCTCTGCTAACTCATGTAAAAGTAGAATGAAGTCTTGAACTTTCTATATATTGAATGACAGCCTAGTTAAATTATGAAACTGATAAATACATGACCCTAGACATCCACAACAGATTTGTTACAACTTACAACAATGCCTGACCAACACTTAATATTATTTCATTATTTCTTGTGGCAGTTCCTGTTCGCCTTTTTTTCGTTCGTATTTCCGGGTGCAGATTCAGGAACAAGGTCAAGAATGGCTCCATATCACATGTTCTTTGGCATAGTCATTTTCTTAATGGCAATAATATCTGCAGAAACTGGCCTGGTGGAGAGATTCATTTTCTTAGGCTTACGCCGTGGCCAAGAAGCTCTGATAATGAATTTCTCTGAATAGCCATCATCATGTAAATGTATTTCTTAATCAAATTTTTTTAATCATAGTATTCATCACAAGATTATATTGCAGGTGCACACATTAAAAAAGAACATCGGGTTGTTTTCAGGCTTTGTGTGGGCTGAAAACGAGGTAAGAGCCAATGAACTTAATCTTAAAATGCTAAGCCTTTTATTATTGCCTGATCATCGTAGTATTGGATGGACTGGTGGAGTAGACTAACAGTCAATATCTTTTTGTGGCCAGGTTTATGGTATTTTATTTTTCAATTATGTTGGTGTAGTACTGCTTGTTTGATTATTTTCTTGCATACCTTCATCAGGAAAAGCAGAGGACAAAAATTAAGGAGAGGATCGATAAGTGCGTAAAAGAAAAACTGCAATATCACCAAAGAGAGGTGATAAATGCCACAATGAGTGGACATGATGTATTTGTTCTAATGCCTACTGGAGGGGGGAAGAGCCTGACATATTAGGTAATAGTTTTGTTTTTTTCAAGATCAAATAATGCATTTATCTCAGATATTCTCTCACTTAAATTAGAAATTTTAATTTGTCCGAATCTTTTTAACAATATTGTTTTATGTGTATTTTGATTTGTTACTAAATCTCATATACTAGAATTTGTTGAGTATTCCATTACAGAATCATCGTATTTAGTTTTGCAAATTAAAGTGTGTATCCGTAATTTTTATAGTGCAGCTTCACTTTCACTTACAAACTTATTTTGCTATAAATTTCAGGTAAATGTACGTGAAGCGACAATGAAGATCATGGGAGCTTTGTGCGACTATCTAGAGTAACAATGAAGGTGGTACTCCAATGACTGGTGGCACCAGCTCTTAGTACCATATGTTATGTTTTACGTCTTTTGCTATTATGTTAGACTTCCGTACTTAGTTATTAAGCTTGCAGTTTTATGACTGGTGGCACTTATGCCTTTTGCTCTGAATGTTGTTGTTGGTTGACTGTAATATTGAATCTGTATGGATTATTATGATGGTAATGAATGTCTGTTGTGTTCATTTGGTTATGGGAATGAATATTTTCAAATTACCTATTTTTTGTTTAAAATAGAAAAGTGTTGTCATTGAGGCTATAAAATGTTGGCAAAAAGTGAAAATAATGTTAACAAATGTTGCTAGCAAAATGTTGCTGCAGCTAAAATTTGTGTTGCCATAAAAGTGGGGCCCCACAGTGGTCCCTACAGTGGGCAGTCCCCGCAGTGGGCCCCATAGTAGGCCCCACATGGTCCCCACAGTGGGCCCAACTGGTGGGCCCCACTTTTTTGCAAAATATTTAAGCTAAAGGCAACATAATATAATGTTGGTAAAAACTGATATATTGTTGCCATAGCTAGTCTACGCCAACAGAAAACTGATGTTGCCTTAGAAGAGTAGAATGTTGCTTTTGACCCCAAAGGCAACGGCAAAAATAGCAACACCAGCAAAATGTTGCCTTTGGGGTTTTTTGGGCCTACAGCAACATATTTCGGGCCTACGGCAACATTTTTTTGGTGTTGCTGTAGGCCTTTTATGGCGTAGTGTGACTCTGAATTTAAGAATTTGTCATCGACACCAAATACCATCCGAAAATTCCACATAGGATTGGTGTTTCCCTTGTGATCAACCGGTGTTATCATTTTGTTTTCAGGGTGTACCCATGCCATTACATATGTGTGCAAATATTTTGAAACCGGTGGCAAGTCATGGGCAGCTATGACCTTGAGTTCAAGGAGTTTGAATGGGATTTTGTTCAATGATGTTGTTAATGATGGACTTGTCATGGCAGGACTTGTCATGGCCCGTTTGAGCACCGACGTGGTACCCTTTCTAGCAGGAGGTGCTGCTCCCTTGTCGTCGCCCATGTTTGAGGACGGAAAGAATGGAAGAGTTACAGAAAGATTAGATGGCTTCTGAAAGTTGGTTTTTAGGATGCAATGTTGGTCAATTTTTCCCTCTTATTTTGTTAAGTTCTACTTTTGGTTAATCCACCTGTTTTTTCTAAATTTGAAAAAGTGAATTAGAGATGCTAGTTGACTGATCATTTTGTGGTCTAGGATGAAAATTCATTCTTTGGTTAATCTTAATTACCTTAATTTAGATAACTTTGAAGACTAATTAAGGCCGTTATCATATCTATCTTTCAAGATCTGTGTTAAAGACAAACGGCTTGCCTATCCTCTGCACTTAAAATGCATTTATGTAACCTCATTTTCTGTCTCTACAAGTTTGTTTAGCAATGTAATTTTTTAGTTTGGATTCTTTAAAGTTAATCACTCTCTACAAGTTTGTTTAGCAGTGTATTTTATGTTTGGATTCTTTAAAGTTAATTACAAAATTATGCGTTTAATGCACCTTAAGAAAACACTACACTACAAGGATAATTGAATCGACAAGGCTTTTTGCCCGTTGTCTGATGTCCTAGAAAACCGTTGTCTATTGAGATGCGGTCTGTTACGCAGGTCAGACAACGGACGCGTTCGTTGTCTGATTCCCTACAGACAACGGTTTTGGTCTTAGAAAACGTTGTCTAAAACGCGTGAACAACAACGGCTGTTGTAGAAACCATTGTCTGACAAATAAATCAACAATTGTTTATTAACTAGAACTGTTGTCTGAAGTGTTTACGACAATGGTTTAGCATAAAATACGTTGAATTATTTTTAAAACAACAACGGTTTTTATTAGTATATTGCTTATAAAAAATCTACATGGACAGTGGTTTGAAATCAAGTATTTGTTGTCTGATGTCTTTACCACAATGGTTTCATATGCTTGTATTGAAGTAATGTATTTGGACAACGATTTTTTTTAACAAGAAGTTGTTACCTAGATTAATAGACAATGGTTTCATAGAAAATTCAACACATTGCCTAGTACAATGCTTGACAACAGTTTTCATTATAGTCCAATTACCTAAAATAACAACAGACAATGGTTTTATATAACAAAATTAAAAAACCAAACTGGAAATATAAAGAAACCAAACTGACAATATAAAGAAGCCAAACTAAAACCAAAACAAACAGCCATTCCATCGTATTCAATAAACCATTACAACCAACACATCCAACCAAGTAAAATTCACGAACTAATTAAGTTAAATAGACTCCCAAAATACATGTGCATCAGAAAATTTGCGGTGCGTGGTTACTAAATGTGCAAAGAACCTAAGAAGTCTCTTGCTTCATGAAGTACTTTGCCCACTCGATCCTGATTTCATTGAGATCATCGACTCCATAGGATAAGCTGCCCCTCCGTAGCCACTGAAAGATTAAACTATATTATCACCAAATTTCAACATAGAAAAGAAGAACACAAAAGATGACAAAATTAAAGAGTAAGAAATATGCTGGAGATCAGAAGCGCTCATATATTTAATGTTTTAACTATGATAGTCATTACATTACCATTTAGTAGTGACAACTATTTTTAATGTAGCCCCTTGAACTAGTAAGTTCAACATAATTAACCAAAAGCAGCAAAAAGACAATTTAAATGTACCACGTAAAACCAAAAATTAATAGAGTTGGGGGGTTCCCATTGGTTGGATGCTGGAGAACAAATTCAGCTGGGACCTAACTGAAAAAATAGGAAAAGGTATTATAGCAAAAAGCCTTGTAGTAGACTTTTGGTATTGTTGCCATATGCGTCCAGCAGACAGGAAGTAATCAAATGCGGCTGCAGAACTAACAATTTTTTGATAAAATTCAAGAATGCCAACATTCCATAAAAGAAAGATCTACCCAGTCACCTGATACTAACATGATTAAATATTCGATGATTGGGATATAGATAATAAATTAATGAAGAGAAAAGAAAAAGCACTTAAAGTGGTAACTGTAATAAGGATAGCCTAAGGAAAAGGACCAGAAAATTAATAAAAAAATGAAATTTCACCTTGTTGCTGGTGATAGAAGATTGCGGTGAAGCAACAGCAACATAAAATTCCTGCTTCAGGACATCATATACTAGAGTCTCCGCATGCCCTATAAGAAAAAAAATTAACAAAAGAATCTTTATTAGACAATATATTTGGAAACTATCAGAAATCAATCAGGTCTAATATAACGGCATTACACACTTGCTCATTCGTTGGTTTTAAAATTTCTATATTGTGTGACACAAAAAGTAACAGAGATAAACTACAAACTATACGTTTTTTCCGGCTGCCACCACCAGCAATATACCATTTTGTTCCAAACAGGACTCCACAACAACCAGCTCTGGGTGATGGATGGAAAGCTCGTTTTTTCATTCTTGACCAAATCATCTATGGAGAAACAGGTTAATGTATCAGGATTATACAATTATTGCCATGTGACTCAGAAAGTATAGTAACTGAATTTCACAAACCGTCTCAAAGTCAAGTGAGTACAGATCATTCAAGGTTCTAGACTTTGTTGCTCCACCAAAAATTAGAAGCGTTTTATCTTCGTGAAGAGCTGCCACATGGTTGGATCTTGGAGATGGTACAGTCCCTCTTAATGTCATGCGAGTACCAAAATAATTAGTCAAAGGCTGATAAAGTTTATCCATCGCGGAATCTACAGAGAAGTAAAAGCTAGGACTCATAGCAACTTACTTGCTTTGGAGTGGAAGCCACGTCAAAGACTTTAAATCAAACATATGTAGGTCATTTAGTTTCCTGCGTTTAGCATCTTCACCGCCAAAAAGAAGCAGAACGGAGCTAGCCCTAACTACAGTGTGACCACTGCGAGCAACCTGCAGAGAAAGCTTTGATTAGTAACATGGGACACAATAAGTTCACTAATACTTTCTCTGTTGGCTATAATATCATAAGATTGCTGCCATAAGATTTAGAAGCGATTATTTTTTATAAGATCAAGATCACTGCTTGACGTGTGGGATTACTATTTGATTTAAAACCAGGGAAACATAGAGTTCTCAAAGTCATTGCCTTGATTAACATGACTATCAGCCTAAAATAATGATAGCAACATGCAAATAGGAGATGTCACCTTAGAATTAGGATAAAAGACAAGAATATTGAGTCAATCACTTTACCTTATGTAAATGACAGGGTTGCAGGATAAAGAAACTAACAAGAATCTTAGATTATAGGTTACCATTTCTTTCTTAAAAGATTTGTGCAAAAAATAATAGAAAGAAAGAAATCAGTTAAGATACAAAACTAGAGTCTATGCACCCCTACCTAGATATAATCACAGAATACTACAAAATGTTCATTCATACAAAATAGATATCTTAGAGATTTTGTGACCATAGTCACACTCAACCCTCTATGTAAGACATACATACAAGGAATTATTGGGTCAAAATAAGAAGTATACCGGAATATCTCCCTTGGCCTCCATAAGTGACCAGCATTCTGTCTCTGTGTCAAATGCCCACACTATGCAAAAACCAAGATGGCTTATTTTAAGATTGTATTTAAAAATAGAATATACAGAACAAGTAGCAGGGTTCAATGATAGATAAACAGATATGCAACCTGAAATTCGGTCACTTGCTGGAATAGTTTTCCCTCCAACCAGAAGCGCTTTCTTCCCCCAAGAAACCTAGAATGCACAACAAGTAAAACAAGCATATAAACAAGTCCTCCATAGGCTAACATACACATCCTATATCATAATATTATACACTTAGGCAGAACCACAAAAGCCCATGCACCTAAAGGTACTAGATATGGAGATATGAAATGAAATGTGTACCGTTTGTTGTAACTTGGTCTCTGCAAGGTATTCATCCAGTGCACCATCTCCATGAAGTAACTTTCCTCCCCGACAAATTGAACTTACAGAACCCACTGACTCCTCATCAATGACAACAACATCTACACTTTCATTGCCTGAAATCAACAATAGAGTTTGATTAGATGAAATTCAAGTGAAGATATGCAAGTAATTGAACTCAAAATGAAGAACCAAAACCCTAATTTGAAGAACCAAAACATCCACCGAAGACCAAAGTCTCGACCCCTTAAATCATTTGAGTTGTAGTTTGAAATCTAAGTAATTGAACCCTAACGAGATCTAATTGAATCTTGTGAGAGAGTGAAAGTGAAAGTCAGAGCAAAAAAATGAACCCCAGTAATCTCCACACCAACCCCCTTAATCCCACCCCAATTCTAAAATAAACTCCTCACAACCATAAAAATTCCTCGAAAAATCTAAGATTCTTGAGAGAGGGAGAGAGAGAGAGATAGAGATTTGATTTTAGAGGATTGATTGTGGATCTGTGTTTTATGTAGTACGTGTTTGGACACTGAGAGCAAAGGGGGAAATGAAAATTTTGGGGAGGGGGGAAGGGGAAATGAAAATTTTGGAGAAGGGGGAAATGAAATATTGGATATGCAGGAGAATGGGGGGAAATATGTTGTAATATTTTTTAGGCCGAAAATAGAGGGGAAATGAATGATTGGTTAAGGGGGAAATAAGAATACATGAAATAAATTTTGGCTTGATTAATAATTTGGGAGGGAATAAAATTATATAAAATATATTTAATATTTATAAAAATCTAATTATTTGTTAATTTGGTAGATTCGAAATTTTAATAAAAATCATTTTTTTGGTTCCTCAAAACTCAAAACAATTTTTTTAAATATTAATTAGTTCTAAAAGCAAATAATTATTCAATTTTGAATATTTTTATTATAAACTCATATAAGATAAACTTGAAAATTCATAATTTTTTGTGCACATCACGAAAATCAGTATATAACATCATTTGTACACTTGGATCGTCGAATTTTTTTTTTTTTTAAAAATTGATCATGTTCAGTCGGTACCACACTAGTTAAACGAAGTAGTACTTTTGGCGGATTTATATTATAAACACGTACAAGAATGATTTTTTTTTTTCTAACTTTTTGAACACTTCAATAAAATTAGTATATAACATCATCCGTATGGTTGGATCGTCCAAAAAAAATTAAAAAAAAATATTATTCAAAAATTATACTAATTTGACCACGGAGTACTTTGATAGTTGACCATTAAAATATCACACAAGAATGATTTGTTTTTTTCTAATTTTTTGTACACATCACTAAAATCAGTATATTACAGCATTCGCATGGTTGGATCATCGAAAAAAAAATTTAAAAAAATAGATCATGTTCAATCGGTACAACACAAGTTAGAGGGAGTAGTACTTTTAGCAGATTTATATTACAAACACGTACAAGAATGATTTGTTTTTTCTAATTTTTTGTACACATCAGTAAAATCAGTATATAACACCATCTGTACGATTGGATCGTCCAAAAAAAATTAAAAAAAATATTATTCGAGAATTATACTAGTTTGACCAAGAAGTACTTTGATAGTTGACCATTAAAATATCATACAAGAATTATTCGTTTTTTTCTATTTTTTTGTACACATCACTAAAATCAGTATATAACATCATTCGTACTGTTGGATCGTCGAAATAAAAATTTTAAAAAATAGTTACATGCGAGATGTTGATGAACAAATTTTACTTTCTTGATGTAATTTTATTTATGTACTTTGAATGGTTGGCTGCTATATGGTTGTTTGGTTTTGCCTTTGAAATTGCAAACTACAAAATGTTCTTGTGAATTAGTGTTAATGTATGCGGTATTGATTGGTTTTGCCTTTGAAACTTTGGCAGGGGGTTTACTTCTTTATATTATTTTTTTTTAATTTTTTTAACTATCAGACAACGGTTTATGTAAGCTAAAGAATTGTGTGACAGCAACATATTTAACAGCCAAAAACCATTGTCTCTAAGATTTCAATTGGACAACGGTATGCAGAAACTGTTGTGTGAATTAAGTATAGTCCACATACAAGTAAAACACTTGTCTGATTCTAACAACGGTTTACAAAACCATTGTCTGAAGTTTCTTCAGACAATGGTTTTGTAAACCGTTGTTAGAATCAGACAAGTGTTTATTCAAACTGTTGTGTGACATCCATTTAAGTAACAAAAAAAAAAACACTTGTCTGTTTTTAACAACGGTTTATGAAACACTTGTCTGACCTTTCTTCAGACAACGGTTTTATAATTCCGTTGTGTAAAGCCTCTGCTTTACTCTTTCTAATAGACAATGGTTTTAGAAACCGTTGTGGAAGTTCTTTCAGACAACAGACAGATTTTGCAAAAAAAAAACCGTTGTGTGAAAATTTCAAACAATGCTTTTACTGCCGACCGTTGTCTGATAAGTGTTGTCTGTTTCAGTTTTTCTTGTAGTGCTAATTTCACGCAGACTTGCCAACAAAATTTAGAAACTAATTGCATGCAAGCATCACATGAAAACCATACACTGGATACGCAACTAACAACAAATTGTATGAATTTCTGAATAAATCAAACCGCTCGAGTTGGCAGTTGGCACAGCTATAACCATTCCTTTGTTCCAGCACTCTCCAACCTTTTCGAAAAAGATGTCTGTATGATGGTTAAGTATATTTGTCCTACAAAAAACTGCAACTATCTTCTAAGTTCTAACAACTCACATTGACAGAAAACATATTGTATAAAGCAGGTAATGAGAAAGAAACAGTTGCAATGCCCTTATGAACAATGTTGAAATTCTACTGCGAGACGAGTTTGAAAGAATGCTGCTTTAGTTCTTCACAATTGTATGCTGCTGAAACTGGTGTATCCTCTGAACTTCCATCAGATTTGACCAACCAACTCGAAAGGCTCGTATCAACGGCAATTGGAGAGCCTCCAGCTTTCGAATGACTTCCCATTTTCTGTTTCGAAATAGTGTTGTTCAACTTTTTTAAACTAGGCTCCTCTACGCTAAAGGGTATTAAATTCAGCCCTTGTACTGAACTCATATTTTCCTTCTCATCTTCTTTGAATTCTATGCAAGTATTATCAGTTGTAACTTTGATTTCCTTCTTCCGGTTAGTAAGATTCTGAATAGGACCCAAGACCGAATTGGCCAAGGTGGGGCTCGAATTAGGATTTTTACAGATGTGGTTCGACCCAAATGGTATTGGGCTGTTAACTTCATTTTCGTCTGTTTCAGCTGCATTTACTTGCTTTCTCAATTCAAACGATACAGAAAATAGCGAATCAAAGGACTCTTCTTGGAATAAAACATTACCATTTTCAGCAGCATTTGCATTGTTTGCTGATCCAACAGACACGGAGAAGAGTGAATCAGAAGACTCTTCTTGAACTAATTGATCCACATTATCCAAACCATTTAGCTGCTTTCTCGATCCAATCGATACAGAAAATAGCGAATTAGAAGACTCTTCTTGATCATCACCATTTTCAGCTACATTTACTTTCTTTTTTGATCCAACAGACACAGAAAATAGTGAGTCAGAAGACTCTTCTTGAACTAACTGATCCACATTATCTAAACCACTACATTGCTTTCTCGATTCAACTGACACAGAAAATAACGAATCAGAAGACTCTTCAGGAACAACATCATCATTCTCAGCTGCATTTACTTTCTTTCTCGATCCAACAGACACAGAAAATAACGAATCAGAAGACTCTTCTTGAACAAATTGATCAACATCATCTACACCATTCACGTGCTCAACTGTCAGAGAATCAGGCGAATCTAAAGACTCTTCTTGAAGTACTTGACGAACATTATAAAAACCATTTACTTTCTTATCCGAAGACACTTCTAGCAAATCACCGATTTTAGCAATTTTTAGTGATTCGGATGACTTGTCTTCGAGTTTTGACAAACTATAATCCAAAAACTTATCAACTCCAACAACATTCTTTTCTTTCTCATTCTCCAAAATTGTACACTTTCGATTTCCAAGATTGTAAATCTCACTTTCCTTCTCTATGTTACCTACCAGAACATCATTCTTATTTCTACAACTACGACAAAAAGAGCTTAAATTAGACCAGTCATACAAAAGCAATCATACCCCTAGCTATATCTCTTCAGAAAGCACGATATTAAGAAGGTAAAATGTACGCAGACCTCAAATACAACTAACATACCGAAAAAATATAACTTCAACAAAAATAAAAGAAATAGCAGAATGGCCTTACTTGAATTCGAAAACGACAGACTTTGATACTTGCACTACAGGCTTGGTGGGCTGAAGGGGATCAAATCTAACAAGCTTCTGATACAAATTGTACAAATGAAATTTTATATAAAAAAATAACAATAGTAATGAACTGATGACAATGAAGTGATATATAGCAAGATTCTCTAACCTTAGCTTTTGTGGGTACTTTTTGATTGTTGCAAGTACCAAAGCAAATCTTAAAGCAACCCATTAGCTATAGTTTTGTGATTGAGCAAAGTGATTTTTGTTTGTTTAAAGATTTATACAGTGAGAGACTTTGATGATGTGAAGGTTTGAGACTTTTGAAAAATATGACCGTTTGGTTCTCTTTGTTTGTGTACTACTTGCTTTAATTAACTAAATCTCTTTCCCCTCTAGCCAGATTTTATATACTCAATTAATGCTAAACATAGCCTTTAAGGCTATGGTTAAACATTAATGGAGATGGATAAATGCATTTAATAAATCAGTTTTACACTTAATACATCAATTTTGCACGAAATTCAATATGATTATTTAAAAATTTGGGATGTTTTTATCGTTGGGGGGGGTCCATTATTATTACTTGGAAAATTAAATTTGCGTTGCAAAGAGAAATTGGGAAACTAAAAATAACTAAAAATCTTACAAAAGGTGTTGAAAATATAAGAGTATTTAATGCTTAACCATAGCCTAGCATTTCCCATATTTTTTTTAATTTTTTTTTTGATAATCAGGTGTTTGGGTCAGCTTTCGCCCACCTCAACTAATCCGGAAGAGTGCTAACACATTCGTTAACCCACCAAAAATGGCAATCCACTTACTTCCATCGCAAGGTTTTGCTAAATTTTTTAGCGAAAGTGCTATAAAATCGTAAAGCACTTGCTAAAAAAAACAAAAAAAAAAACATGACACAGACTACTTTTCGAATTGTACTTTTTTGCATTAAGATGCAAACTTAATAAACTGTAACAATTTAATCGTTTTTACTACATTGTAAAATCGTACAATTTTTCAAATCTCAGAATGGGGTGTCTAGCAGCTACAATTTCTTACTAGTTGGGTTGAATAATTCCTCGTATTAACCTGGTATTGATTGCAATCCATTGGAAATTTACTTTAAATCTGACTTATCGTATGCTTGAACTAATTAATTAATTAATTACTTTAAATCTGACTTTAAATCTGGTGTTAATTCTTTTACTAAAATTTTTGAGATGATAATTAAATGCCAATCTCGAAACTTAAAAGGTAAGCTACGCAACCGAGGAGCTCTTAATGTGAAGCTAAACAGACGGACTTTTGTATCAATTGTATCACTTTAGTTATATCCTTTTCATATTATAATTTTATTTTTAAAATTCAATTCTAATACAAACTTCTTTAATTATATCCTTTTTTAATTATAATTTTTTTTAATATAATATAATCTTGATCGTCTATTTTTAAAAATATTAAATTTGGTGGTTGAGATTATTTTGGTAGTACAACGACCAAACCAAAATTATGAATTGCTTATTATATATAAAGGATATAATTGGTCGACAAGAAGCGAATAAGAATATTTGTAGAATGCAAGTCATAATTTGTAGTGTCCATAGTTGTGCCTGCTTGCTACTCCTATATAATGTTAATTTTTCTTTAATGATAAAGAAAGAAGCTTTTATCCTAGTTTTAATGTTAAATAACTTGCAGAAATTACTGAATATTCCTCTATTTCCAAATAATTGACGTTTGACTTTCTGACATGTATTTTTAGGAGAATTGACCATATAGTTAGAATTATTATTTTTAAAATTTTCTTTTTGTGAATAAAAATATAGAATTAAAACTTTTATTCACGAAAAGAAAATTTAAAAATAATTTTTCTAACTATGTTAACAATACTCCTAAAAATGTGTGCCAATACATCAAACGTCAAAACAACGGAGTATAAATTAACATGTTGACTCAAACTAGCTTCTGCAATGTATTTGTGACAAATTAATTATGCGTCACAACTAACTTGCAATAGTTTTTAAAATAATTTTGTAATAACTTTGTGACTTGCAACATAAAACAATTTTCGCACAAATATTTTCAATAAAGTAATGCATCATGCATCTAACTAAAAATCTGTCACAAATTAATAATATTTTTTTTGTAATCCTCAATTTCTAACTAATCTTATTCACAAATTTGTGGAAAGCGATGAAACAACTATTTAATACAATTTCTTTTTTAAAAAATAAATTACTAATTTAAAACGGAGGAAATAATTTAGGTGTTAATTCTTTTACTAAAATTTTTGAGATGATAATTAAATGCCAATCTCGAAACTTAAAAGGTAAGCTACGCAATCGAGGAGCTCTTAATGTGAAGCTAAACAGACGGACTTTTGGGCTTTCCATTTATATATAGCAGTGGGCACGGTGCAACTCCTGCGTGCATAAAATCCTTTGTCCCTACCAGTCATACAATTTTATTCACAAGCATACAATGATGAAAGTTCGGCCAGCACTTGGCACTGTGGGAACTTCCTGGGGAAAAACACAAATTTCTCAGATATTCATTTCATGGTCCAATGATTGGATCCATTCCATTCACTTGGCATACGTTGAGGACGGAGGAAACAAAGTAGTTCTGTCAGACAAGATTGGTGGGGGAAATGGCAGTACTTACATGGAATCGGTAAGCAGTCAATCTATATAAATCTAGATCAGTAATCTTTTCTTTTGATCAATGTATCTCAGCTTTATTAGATTAACGATAAACTGTGTACATAGTCTAATTTATGTTTTGGAGTTTGGTCAATATAGATGAGTACATAAAATTTGTATGTGTAAAATGGTTGCAGATCACCTTTGATTATCCATCAGAGTATATTACAAGAATAAGTGGTCAGTACAGATATGATCTGGGTTCAAATTATTTATGGTCTATTACTTTCTACACCAACAAGGGCTCATACGGACCATACCTTCCGCTGGATGATAGAAATATGAGTGTGATCAATTTTAATTATCATATTGGAGGTAAGTTTTGTGGATTTTTGGGCACTCACCTGCATGATGGCATTGAAAGCATTGGAGTGTACATGAAGCCTCTGGACAATCTGTTAGATTATTTTTATAATCTAATAATAATTATGGGCTTACAAATTAAAGACAATTATATTAATTAATGTTTATTCTATATTTGGACTAATTAAGTGGTCTTAAATAAAGAGTCCAATAACATCTTATTCGGTATGGGCTTTGTAATGTGTAATACCCAATAGTAATCTGATTAGGGTTAATGGGGTCTAATTAGACTACTATATAAAGAAGGTCTTGGTCCCCAAGGCTAATTCACAACCTCTACTCCTCTATTCCCATCAGTTAGAGAGAGATACGGCTAGAGGCGAATCAAGTCTGTGGAAGATCAAGTCCCATAATCCGTATTCATATCTACCGTCATGGAATCAGGTACACTTCCGTACTACAGTTTTATCGTGTAATCTTGATAATATCGCATAAGATGATCCGTGATTATTTATTTAGTTCTAACACAATCTAGATAATCAATCAGGCCAAGTGCTAGAGGAGTCAGAAACGAACGAATTCGTATTAATATGAGAAGGACTGAAGGAGGGGTACTAATGTCATGTATTTATATTCCATCTTTACAGACAGATTAGCTACATTCCCTGCATAACCAGGATGCAAACATTAACATGATACGAACCTTTTTTTGCATTTTTTCGTGATCTCCCTCTTGTCATGTCATTTTGACATGGGTAATGGTTGCATGTTTTTTTTTCAAGTCCGAAAGAATATGGTAAAAAGTGGGTGCTATGATTCGAATACAATTGCACGTCTAAGTGGAGTTCAAACTCAACTACATTGAATATGAACTCGAGTGATAAACTGTAGCTCAACA
Source organism: Saposhnikovia divaricata (assembly GCA_036435485.1). Taxonomy (NCBI): domain Eukaryota; kingdom Viridiplantae; phylum Streptophyta; class Magnoliopsida; order Apiales; family Apiaceae; genus Saposhnikovia; species Saposhnikovia divaricata. The sequence continues at coordinate 217,502,992 of CM071599.1, forward strand.
AAGATGCATGTATTCTCATTTCAACAAAAAATTCATAATGTATATTCTCACTCGACACTAAGCTAGGTACTACATAAAATTTCTTATTTCTTGCCTAGGTTGAATGAGGTAGAGTACGTACTAAATTTGTCTAAACAGATACCGCATATTTCATATAATTCGAACGACATGGTAGGTGGAGTTTGATTGACTCGGTTAAATATATCACGCACATATATTGAATCGTTATATGAAAATGTGGTTACAAAATATTCGGGTCCATTATACTTTTTTGCACGAAATTTTAGATGCTTTCAATTTTCTTTTTTGAATTACAATATAATATTTTAATTTTTATTTAGAAAAACCTTTTAAAAAATTAATAATTTTAACTATATAGTCAAAGCACCTAAAATTATGTAAAATTTAAATATTTTATATAATGGACCAGTGAGTAGTATGTAATTAAGAAAAATAATCAACAGGTTTGATAAGTATTCGAAAACCTTACGCCTCACTCCATTCTTGTCTAGTTGAATTCAAAAAATTTATAAAAATAATTTGAAATTTATAATGGACCAGTGAGTAGTATGTAATTTTTTTTTTTTTTTTTTTGGAGAATGACCCCATACATGCTGTGGTAGTTTAAACTTTCATCGTGCAGCTCAACAGTTAATTAATTACAACTAACTGTTTTAATCATTCACTGAACACACAAATTTTAATTGAAGGATACGTTTCAAATTCAATCTCGAAACTGTAACAATTTTTAGGTATTAACTGCAAAAATATTTTTCAATACTGAACCGATTTCCAACGCAAGGAAGGCCTTTAATTTTTTTAATTAGGAAAGATATAAAAGGTATTCATTTTAAATTTTTGCTTATTTTGACTAATTAAATACATGTTTTTTAATTTGGGTATTCCAAAAAAATAATTATTTATTTGGAAAAAAGTATTTTTTGTATTAAGTAATCAAAAAGTGTAAAAAATTTTTTGGAAATACTTTAAAGTTTTTCTTTTTTGAAATAAAAGTAATTTTTTTGTTGAAGTACATCTAGATATTAAATATGCATCTTTATTATATTTTTGGTTTAATGTTTCATAATAGTAAATAACTTTGTTAATTTTTTCAAAAAATAAAAAGAATGTTTCGATCTTCCCCATACCTTGTTTAATCTTTTTTTTTGAACTAAGTGCTTATATATGGTGTCTCGTAACCTAGGTTGAAATGAGGTAGAGGATGGATCATGGATGTAGGAACCTAAATGGATCTTGATTGTGACGCCCCCAGATCCACCCTGTTCGGAGACCCGGGTCGTCACATTGTCTCAATATCCTGTAGCACAAGTTACGCAGTAATAAAGCAAAATATATAATACAACGGAGCATAAGTGTCCCACTCCGCAAATCCAAGATCAGTCTCACATAATGTTATCATACGACATAATACATCCCGGGATAATATTTTACATATGTTTACAGAAGTAGGTAAATAAAGATTCCAGCTAGACATTCTAGTTCTCGTCAGCATAGCCTGAAGCTTTCTCCTTTCCCTTGGATCCCTGGTTGGACGTCTCGCCTTTTTCCCTCTTGATAGCTGAATAAAAATGTTGTAAAGCAAGAATGAGCAACTACAGTGCTCAGCAAGTTCTCTTCTTACTCGGTATATAAATATAATAAGATTTCCCAAAATTAATTGAATATCACAAATCTGGATTTTGACTCAGTACTCATCTTGAAAGCAGAATACTCGAAAAAAGACTCAATACTCATCTCGAAAATAGAATTCTCGAAAGACTCAATTGATATAACTCTGTTGACTCATGATTTAAGAATAAACTGGTCTTCCACCTCTCGGTATCTCGGTGGGGCGATCAACTATCCGACCGGGAATACCGTCCTCCAATGATATCGCACTTCGCCCGATCACGGCTACAATACGCTATCAACAATATAATATAAAAATATGAATGCTAGCATCATAGGGGTTATTAATTAAACCCTGGCATCATAGTGCCAATATATCTCGTGTCCGCATAACGGTACACAAGTCTCTCTTTCTCTAAAATGGGCCTCTTTCCCAAAATTTGACCAGTAGAATACAGAATTCCCGAATATCTTTGTCGCAGTAGAGAAAGCCACGGGTGCAGGTATTGCTGTGAACTTTGTCGCATATCTTTTAGATTCCTTTGTATATATCACTCACCGTATATGTCGTACACATAGCCAAGGGTCTTCACGGAAACAGCCTCCCTACCCTAAAAAGTGGGGGCATGGTCTGCGTACAACCTACCCTCCCCAGACCCTGCTGTGAGCGGGATATACTGGGTATGTTTGGTTTGGTTTGGTTTATATATTGAATCGTTATACGAAAATGTGGTTACAAAATACTCCGGTTTATTATATAAGATATTTTATTTTTTTTCACATAACTTTAGGTGTTTTAACTATATATTAAAATTTATTATTTTTCAATTTTTTTTGAATAAAAATATAATATTTTAATTTTATTAAAAAAAATGTTATAAAAATAATAATTTTAGTTATGTAGTCAAAGTACCTAAAGTTATATACGTAAAAGCGAAATGCCCTATATAGTAGAAACTCGATAAATGAATATTCGATAAACGAATAATCTCATCAAATGAATAATTTTTTTCGGTCCCGACATAATAGATACAGTGTATTTTTGACATCGATAAATGAATAATCTCCATTAATGAATACAATTTTCCTATCCCAAACGTATTCATTTATGGAGGTTTAACTGTATAATGGACCTAAATAAGAAAAATAATCAACAGGTTTGATAAGCATTCGAAAACCTTACGTCTCTGCTCCATTCAATTGTCTAGTTTAATTCAAAAAATTTATAAAAATAATTTGAAAATTCATGAATAACTTAACTGATCCTCTATGCTCTTCTTCCTAAACAAAACGTACCAGTACCATGTCTGTGGTTAAATACCGGGGTTTTTCTTCTTTTTTTTGGAGAATGACCCCATACATGCTGTGGTAGTTTAAACTTTCAATGTGCAGCTCAACAGTTAATTAATTACAAATAAATAATTGTTTTAATCATTCATTGAACACACAAATTTTAAATTGAAGGATACGTTTCAAATTCAATCTCGAAACTGTAACAATTTTTAGGGAAAGTGTAACACTACTGGCATTAACTGCAAGAATATTTTTCAATACTGAACCGATTTCCAACGCAAGGAACGCCTTTAACTATTTAATTAGGAAAGATATAAAAGGTACTATTCTTTTTAAATTTTTGCTTATTTTAACAAATTAAATACGTGTTTTTTAATTTGGGTATTCCAAAAAAATAATTATTTATTTGGAAAAAAAGTATTTTTTGTATTAAGTAATTAAAAATTGTAAAAAACATTTTGGAAATACGTTTGACTTTTTCTTTTTTGAGATAAAAGTAATTTTTTATTGAAGTACATCTAGATATTAAATATGCATCTTTATTATATTTTTGGTTTAATGTTTCATAATAAATAACTTTGTTAATTTTTTCAAAAAAATAAAAGAATGTTTCGATCTTCCCCATACCTTGTTTAATCCTCTTTTTTTTTGTTTTTGAACTAAGGGTGTGTTCACTTAGAAAGAATGGAATGAGGTAGGAATGGAATGAAAACTGTAAACAAAATTTATGAAGAAAATGGGATGTTGAGGGAAATAATGAACAAATATGAGGGAGAAAAAGTTTTTTATGATCAAGATTGCAAAGAAAATGATGAAGATTGGGAATGGAGCATTCCTTCCAAAACATGTGGGTTAAAATTCTAGTTCAAATTATTTGGAGAGGAATGAAGCAAGGAATGAAATTTATAAACACTTTCCCCAATCTCCCCCAAATAATAGTATAAATTTCATTCCATTCTCCCCTCATTCCATTCAATTCAAGTGAACATAGCCTAAGTGCTTATATATGGTGTCTCGTAGCCTAGGTTGAAATGGGGTAGAGGATGGATCATGAATGTAGGAACCTAAATGGATCATGATTATTTGATATATCAGTTTATATTCGATTCAAAAATATGATAAATATTTCAAATTTGTTTCATAAATTATATAAATTTGATTAAAAATTAATATGATCCGAAATATGCGCATTTATGTATTTGTTCAGATTAAATTGCATATTAATTTTTTTAATAAAATGATCATATCTAAATATTATTTATGATCCATATTCAGTTTAAATCCAAATATGAATTACATTTTTAGTCATCTAATATTATTGCATGTATAAGTGGTGTTATTGCTCAACTACATAGTTCGAATCGAGTGATAAATGATAGCTCGATAAAAATTCTCACTTTAAACATAAAACTTTATATACTCACTTGACACGAAGTTAAGATTCAACTAATAATATATACTACTACATTTGTCTGAAAAAGTACTGCTTGCTAAATTTTTATAAAACTTCGAATGACAAGTTGGTGGCTTGGTGCACACATATATGGAAGAATTTACTTTTCAGAATAAGTTAACTTATTTTAAGTTGAAAGTTAAGATTTCTAATTTTTCAACTTATTTTGCAACTTATTTTTGCAACTTATTGAATCTCAAATATACATTAAATACTTGTATAAAAGAAAATTATCAAAATATAAAATTTTTACCCAAAAATAATTCCATAAATCCATAAGTTAAGCTGAGCCAAACAGGCCCATATTGAATCGTTATGTAAATTGTGGTTACAAAATAGGTAAAATAAGAAAAATAATCAACAGATTCGTGGTCCTTAATTAAGTGGTAGATAATTCAAAACTTGCATTTGGTGGTGTAAAGTACTATTCGGAAAACTTACGTCTAACTCCATTTTTTGACTAATGGTATTAGAAAATTTTATAATTTTTTTTTTTTGGAATTTTATGAAGCACTTGACTCATTTATGCTCTTGTTAAACAAAACTTATCGGGTCAATATTCCATGGAGACCCTCTTACGTGTAGAATCGTGGAAACCCCCTACGATTCTATAGTAGAACCAATTTAACTTTTTCCACAATTTTTTTCTTAAATTTTTTTTTAAAAAATATTAATTTTTTTTTTTAAATCTGTCATGCTGACGTGGCAGTGTCACATCATCACTATTGACGTGGTACTGCCACGTCAGCCTGCCACATAAGCAATGATGACGTGGCATGATGACATGGTAGTGCTACGTCAGCGGTGATGACGTCACTGTTGACGTGGCAGTGCCACGTCAGTAGTGATGGCGTGACATGATGATGTGATAGTTTTTTAAAAAAATAATTAATTTTTTGAAACGAAAAAAAATTTGAATTTTTTTTGTGGGTTCCACTGCCACGTCAGCACAGAACCAGAAAATAAGAATTTGGTTATGCAACAGAATCAGTAAAATTGAACTTTATTCCTCTTATAGAATCAAAATTAGACTTTGGTTCTACTATAATCAGAAAGGTCTCCTTTATTCTCCACGTAAGAGGGATCTCTCTAGTAGGGTGGGACTCAACTTATCGTGTCTGTGGTTAGATACTTTTTTTTTTTTTTTTTTGAGTAATGACCCCAAACATGCTTCGGTAACTTATCGATCGAGCAGCTCAACAATTAATAAATTAATTTTTTTTTTAAAGGGCGATTCATTTTTTGAATACACAAATTTCAATCAAAGGATACTTTCAAATTCAATCTCGAAACTGTAAGTATATAACACTGCAGCTATTAACTGCTGGAACATTTTCCAATACTGAACCGATTCCAACGCAAGGAAGGCCTTTTGGAATTTCCATGACTGGCATAATTAACTCCTGCTTATAAATACACAACACAATTTCTCATATTCTTTACTCATGTGGAACACAATGTTAAAGCTTGGGCCAACATTTCCCACTGTGGGAACTTCATGGGATCACCAAGGCAAATCAGAAATATCTCAAATCTTCATTTCTTCCACCCGGGATACGATGGATTTCATTCAGTTTGCTTACGTTGAGGATGGTAACGTAGTGCTGTCTGACAAAATTGGTGGTGGAACAGGCTCCTCTAATCTGCAAACGGTGAACAATAACATAATATTTAATTTAATTCTCTTCTTTTATCTTCCATGCATGTATGTAACTAACTTAAATTTGTTTCATAAGTTTGTTCTCGGCTCAACTACATATGTTTGTTGACGACAATAGACGATTATATGTACGTAGTTGGGTTTATGTTTGTGGAATGTTGGTGCAGATCACTTTCGATTATCCGTCGGAGTACATTACGAGAATACATGGCGGTTACGTTAATGATAGAACTTCAAAGTATCTGTGTTCTATTTCTTTTTATACTAACAAACGCAAGTATGGTCCGTACGGCCCTGGGATTTGCACGGACGATTTTGATCTCATTGACTTTCAAGAAATGGGCTCGTATGTGGATGAGTTCAATTATGAGGTCGGTGGTAAATTCTGGGGATTCTTTGGCACCTATAAGAGCAATGGGGTTGAAAGCATCGGCCTTTATATGAAGCCTCGTCAGCTAGCAAAGCAGCTGTCAGGGCCAACTCGTGCTAATCAATCAGGGCCAACTCGTCCAGTCTTGCCATAATTGAATCTGTGTTGAATTGAAGTTGTTGAATCTATCTTATGACGCTATATAAATATATTATTTTATGATCTTAATGCTAATGGAATTTAGAATGTGATCAGCGTTTAGTAAGCAGAATTGCGCCATGCAACTAAATCGGTGTTCCCTTTTAATTTAAATTTTTCTTTAATATTTTACATGTAGCTTAGTGTTTTAGATTGAATTCATGCTTGACGGCTTCATTCGATCAATGCTAATTTAATTAATAAAAAACCGGAAAAACCTCTATTTTTTTTTTTTTGAAATCAGAAAAACTTCTAAATTAAAAATACGTTGAAGTCATAATTTCTGAACTTTCCAACAAATATGTATTTAATGCTCTCACATTTCCAATAATAATGCATTTAACTCATGCTGCTCACCTGTACGTGCTACTATGATTCAAAGAGTTTGCTATAAGTTCAAATAATTTGACGTTTAGTAAAAAATCATATAAATGAAAAATTACTCCCTCCATCCCATAATACAAGTTTTTTTCGAAAAAATTACGTCTTAAGAACACATTAATTATTGATACATTTCTTTTTATATCAATTATAAATGCATTGATTTTCAAAAATATGAACTATTTTATACTCTTGATCATTCCTCATTAATTGCTATACAATTTTCAAAAAGAATAATTTAGGAAAAGTATATAATTAAAATTTGCGATATATATGAGCCAGAATTATGTAATTTATATTGTTCGAAAATGTTAATTCTCTGAAATTAGAATATTTAATTAATTTTATTAAAATGTGACCTTTTGAAATGTATTTATATATAAATTTATATAATCAATCCCGAATGAACATTATCATATCAACCGATTAACCAAATACGATTTGAACATGAGAGAAGAAAAGTAAAATCTGAGCTTCTCACCGAGTTTGTGGACTTTTGGTCCATAGGCAAGAGAAAAAGTGGAGAATAGACAAATACTACTGGTAAGTAAAGGGGTTGACTTTGCAGTGGTAAGACCATCCGCAATGGATGGCCACTTAGCTCCTAGGGACATTTGTATTTGTATTGTATTGTAAGAAAAAAAATGGTCGAGCCCAACTCGGTGCTCGGTGGCCATGGCCATTTCTTTGTTTTTTAATTTTTTATTGCTACTTTATGCACATAGTCTGTGATTTCTGCTATTATTTAGTTAAACTTCTTTCCACTTGACTACTTTTGATTTGTATTTTAATGTTAGAGAGGTTTGATTACATTGATTGGATGAGTTTGGCCACATTTTTCCAAAGCCCAGTTTCTGATGAGGTGGCATAGATTGGGGTCCATCAAAAGTGGTAATCGGCCCTGAGCATTGTAGATGCTCTAAGTGCCCAATCCGTGAACCGTGAGGTCACGGGTTCGATTCCTACCGGGAGTTAAAAAACGGAAACAATCTCTTTACCTTTATATAGTGGCATGATTGCGTATATCCTACCATCCTCAGACTCTGCTCTCGCCAGATATATTATTACCTTTCCTTTACTGGTAAGTAAAAGGGGGACGGGGGTGCCCACCAAGCATGATCTGTCTATTTGTATTGGATTTTCCGTTCCAATTACATCAAAACTCAAGTATAGCTTACGAATATGGTTTGCATATTCTTCAAAATTTTGCGTGACGGTATTAATGTGATCATACTTAAATTCTTATCATTTTTAACTAACAACGTGTCAACGACGCACGATTTTTAGCTATAATTCGTTTCTTGGGTTTTTGTATGTCATAATATTTTATTTTCTTACTAATATTGAAATTAGTAATAATATTCAAATGTGTTCTAACAAAAAATCTATATTTTTACTATTATACCAAATCGTTATATTATTTCTTCTAAATTTTTTTTATATATATCAATAATACGAGCAAATGATACAATATAATAGAATATTTACTCAACTATAATAAATTTTAAAATAAAATTTTAAAGAAGAAAACTTTAAATGATATTTTATTGTATTCGTTCAACTGTATTTCTTTTTATGGATGTGTATGTTTTATGATCGATAAATTGTTTAATCTGCTAAAAGAATATTACAACTTTGTATTAACTGAATCTTTTCACTTTTATATTAACATATAGAATAGATACTAATTTAATAATTAAAAAAGAAGAAGAAAAAACAAAAAGCAGACTATTAAAGTACACCCGAATTATACTAGCGTACAACCCGTGGGATGCACGGGTTTATTTTGATATGTTATAAAAAAAAATTTATGCTATAATTATGTTTTTATATAATTTTTATTTTTAAAAATTATTTTCATATTAATTTAATATAATTCAATATAAATTTAATTAATAATATGCATGATTTAAAATATATATCATAAAATTTTAAGTTAAATATGTCGATGATGGGATTCAAACTTTGAATCTTTAGTAAAATAATTTAATCATATTATTTTGTTTACTTATATTATTTTTCTCTGTTAGTTCCTGAATTGTTTGTAGAAGGGAGTTGGATACAAACAATATTGTTTGATCGAATTTGTCCGATTCGTTAAATATTAATTCTTTAACAAATTGATGCGGAATAAAATAAAATAAGATTCAAGTCAATCTTTTATTTCTCTTTCATTTTTATTGATTAAGTTCTTGTTTTTCATTCAATAAAACTCTCAATATTTTTGGGTTTTGTTTAGTTTCTCATTGTGTTCCCAATTTATTTGGGTTTTGTTTATTCTCTTCTTGTGAGAGCTTGGTGTGTTTTTGGTGTTTTGCAGTGAATTAATGTCCGAAATATTAGATCTGCGGAATTTTCAAGTTTTTGATAGTGATAGAAGCTTTTACGGGATTGTATTTATGCTCGATAGCTCAAACCAGATGTGACGAAGCGGGTACATATACATATATCAAGTTCAACAAATCGCTTGATGGTATATCTAAAAGGTCTAAGAAGATTGGATTAATCGGCGATTGTATCTTTTTACGGTTTGTTCGACTTGGTTGTTTTTGTAGATGCCGTATGGCTTTCAATTAATAAATTAAATTCTTTATTAAAAAAAAAGAAGATTCAGGTTATATATAACTTATATTAAACTTGAGAGGTTGTTACAAATACTGTTTAGACTGATTATAAAACAAATCTAAAATAAATTTTACATGAATTTATCTATTTTTGTAATAAAAAGATCAAATGCTAAAAAGCAATTCCATATATAAACTAGGAATATTGATCTGCTAGATAATTACAAGATTACAAGTAAACAAATTCCAATCGTTGAAATATAACAATAAGCTCTAGAATTTATTGGCCTGTAAAATTTTTATAGAAGAGAGAGTTTTGATCCTTTTTGGCTGATCTTATTTTTGATGTCATGTTTTCTTTTTTGAATGATTTTTCAGCTGATCTTCTTTCTTTAATTCTTTCGAATTTTATACATGAATGACTATCGATGAGACTATCACAATTTTACACTTCAAATACTGTTAAATAGTTTTTCTGAGTAAGACTATGGTTGGCTTGCAAAGACTATCAATAGATCTTTGTTCTCGGTAAAACTATCAGAAAAAACCTTGAAAGACTATTATGCTCGTTAGAACTATCCACTAGGCCTTCAATGCTTATCCCTTTTTGCCTTGAAAGACTATCTAGTTGAATTTTGGTAAGACTATCCTTTATTATTTAAAAAAAAAAAGTAAGACTATCTGAGATAGTATTACTTGAGTAATTTGATTATCTTCTAACAATTATGATGGTCTTGAAACAAATACATTAATTTTAAAATAATTAATTTAAGAAGTAAATAATTCTGATTGAATTAATTTCTTAAATAAATCAACCAACTATTTTAATTAATTAAGAGAGAATTATTATAAATATTTTGATAGCAAAATCATTGTTTTAAACCACTAAAATTTATGAAGAGTTTCCACTGAATTGATGTTGAAACTTGACTGCTTAATGAGCGACTAACTACAATAATTGTTATATTTCTTGACTCTAAGCTATGGTTCAAATTTTTTTTTTTCTAATCCCTTTAAATTTTCTGTACTCTTATTCTTCTGTCACACTTAAAAATCTTGTCACTTTTCTTTTCTAATCCCTTTAAATTTTATGTATTCTTATTCTTCTGTCACACTGTAAAAATCTTTGTATCAAATAATTGAACTTCTTTTAATGTAATATCTTCAAGTCTGTAAATTACCTTTAGTTTTCTTCTTTTTTGATAGATAATACTTTTTGAGATTGAGATTCTGATAACAGATTATATATTATTTACTTATTTCTTGTTTGAGTTAAGTCAAATGATCGAGGTATACAAATAGGCTAAGTCATATGCCTTTCATTCTCATTATATTATACATTTTCTTAATTTTCCGACGAAACTCGAAAATGGTACAATTACATACAAAGAACATAGACGTCATATGATCGAGTATTATTTTCCTTTCCTATTTCTTTAAACATCATTATTAATATAAGCAAAATTATTTTAATATCTTCCCTAAGGAGATGTCGGGATGTAATTTATGAGCGGAATATTTACGGCTAATAAAATAAATTCCAATAAAACACGAAATAAAAATAAGATAAAGGGGCTATAGAGGAATCAATATTCTTTGTTAATAAGTTAAACTCATTTTTGTTGGAGCGCAATGGTACTAAAATTTTGTTATCATTATATTTATTCTATTATATTATATTTATTTATTTATAAATACAAAATCATAATGGAACACACGTACTTTATTACACAATCCTACTATAATTCTAAATGTTGTGTTATGATTATAGAAAATTGCACTTCTATAACTATTATTAACAAGTGGGACTTCTTTTAATAGTACGTAATAAGTTCTTCCTACCAAATTTGATTTTATGTAATCATATTCCACTCTTAAAACTATAAAGTTTAAAAAGTTATTTATTTATAAATTTTGACCCCTATATTGGTTTCACCTTTCCTACAATTTTTATAATAATTTTGAAGAAAATGGAAATGTTGGAATTGTATTGCAGTTATAATATTTTAATTATAACTTTATTCAATTGCACAAATAACACAATTTTATAATTACAATTTTATAAAATATTTATTTAACCTTTCTATTTTGATTTTTTATATTAGATAACGTTATCGATATAAATGATTCATTATGTTATAAATAAAAAATATAATATTTTCATATCATTGGATGACACTGATAATATTTTACTCAATGAAAAATTTGAAAAAGAAAACGTAATATAACTATAATAAAAAATATAATTTTAAAATTATATAAAAATATTTATATCAATTAAAATACTTGATATGGGCTAAAAATAAGCCCTAAAGACACATTTAGTGTTGCATTAATTAGACCCGGTATGGTCCGAACGTGGGGCCCACCAACAGGGTCCAAAGTCCTATCTTTAATATTAATTTCGTAATTAATATTAGGGGTAATAAACAGCTCAGCAATAAGTGTCAGATAAGGACATTATCTCTACAAGACTTAGCCTCCAAGGCATCCAATTCGATATGGCAACAGACTCCTACAAGGAAGGAGTCTAGAACTTTCCTCAAGGAGATGACTTATCTATTAAGTCTCCAACTCCTACCTTAATTCTAAGACTTCTCAGCCTATATAAAGGGCCTGACCCCTCATTCTCAGAACTACGTTGGCTTGATTCTCTAGCAATACAAGGGTACGTAGGCATCTTGTGAGGACCGATCAGTCTCGAACGCAAGAACAACCATTAAAGCTCGAAGCTCACCATCCCTTGTATTTAATACATACAAACCCTCGTTTTTATTCCACAACAATACTAAATTATTAATTTAAATAAATTATGCGGTGTATGTACTTCGGGTTACCAATTGGTAGACAATAATACTCCCTCCGTCCCATTTCAGTTGGCACATTTACAAAAAAAAATTTGTATCCCTTTATTTCTAATATTATGTTCTATCACATTTCTTGTTCCAATACATATTTTTACCAATTTTTCCATATGTATCCCTTTATTTCTAATACCAATGTTGACTTTATATTTAATGAACGTACATACTCATAAGTCATCATTTAATATTAAGATTAAGGGCATCAAATTACATAATTAATTCTTTCTTAATATGTGTGTTTTTTACAAATGTGCCAAGTATGAGATAAAATTAAAATTCAAGAAAAAGTGTTCAACTTGTAACTTTATTTAAAGAGGCGAAAAATATAAAATTTTTTTTTTTTGGAAGAGAATATCTAATTTTTTTAAGGGACCATGTAACGTTTCTCATAAAAAAAATCCTTGGGAGTGGAGATACTCTTGAAGGTGAGCTGATTCAAAGGCAAGAATGCGTACCGTCGTCGTTTGGTTAGCCTCGGGCATAACTCTATGTATATAGCATACCACTGGTTACTGGTATAAAACTATATATAAATACATGCATAACACATTGACTTAGTTTGATCTACTGTAAAAACATCCGACAATGATTAAAGTTGGGCCACAATTTTGTCCCAGGGGAACTTCCTGGGATCACAAAGGAAGAACTGAAATATCTCAAATATTCATTTCTTGCTCCCAGTCGCGAATTAATCGTATTTATTTTGCTTACGTCGAGGGTGGGAACAAGATACTACTGTCCGAAAGGATTGGTGGTGGAGGAGAAGGCACTACTTTAATGGAAACGGTAACCATTTAGTCTCTTAGCAATATTTTGAATTTTGATCCATCTAATTCTAGCTTAGATATAGTATAATTAAATGTTGTTGAATATATGATATGATCCGATAAACCCGCTACCCTAACACCTTGAGGTTTTAGGAGAACTGGTTACTTAACATATACACTATTTGTCTATAGTTTTGTTTCTGTTAAGGATAAATGATTATATGTAATTAATTGTGTAGATAATATATATTTTTTTTTGTTGAATGTTTGCAGCAGATAACTCTGGATTATCCATCGGAGTATATTACAGGAATAAGTGGAGGCTGTCAAGGCAGTTATGGAGGACCGTATTTGAGTTCGATCACTTTTCATACGAACAAAGCCACGTATGGACCTTATGTTCCAGGCGCTCCTGATAAAACCAGCCCAATTACGAACTTCAACTATCAGGTTGGTGGTAAGTTCTATGGTTTTTTCGGCACGTACAAGCCTGATGGGATCGAAAGCATTGGATTTCACATGAAGCCTCTGGAGAAGCCAGCTACTACCGATCGTGTCCTGTCATAATAACAGTATATATTGTGTATAATCATATCTTCTGACAATGTTGTTTGTGAAATTCTTTGTCGTCAGCTTTATGATTAATTAAAGTTTTCAGGTCTCCCTTTTTCTTTATTTTCTTTATTTCAGTAACCCATAGTTTAGTCGGACAAGTACTGTATTTTTCGGCACCTACTTGTGTAATGTTATTGAGTGCATCAGATTTTTTATGAAGCCTATTGAGAAGGTAGCTGATTAATCAGGGGCTGGGCAGAGTTACGAAGCAAAGTCATCGAGGAACTGACTGGGATCGATGCTTAAAAGAATAGAAATGGTAGCTAATTAATTCGGGAAAGCAGATCTACTAACAAAGACACCGAGGGGATTGTCGTCTGTTATTCTGAAAACAAGACTGATGTAATTAGCTTCATAAGTTTACATATTTAAATGTTTTGTCAGATGTTATTTACTTGTGCATTGAAAAGTACTTAACAAAATGATGAAAGTTGGGCCAACAGTTGGCACGAAAGGAACTTACTCTGGGATCATTGTGGAAAGACAGAAATAACGCAGATCTTCATCTCTTGCTCCCAAAATTTTATTAATTTTATGCACTTTGCTTACATTGAGAATGGAAGTTACGTTTTGTCTGCTAAATTTGGGGAGGCAGAAGGCAGTGACTGTCTGCTAATAAGAGGTCGATATACAAATGACTATTTTGGAACATATTTAATCTCTATTACTTTTGATACGAACAAGGGCACCTATGGTCCATATGTTCCAAGCAATCCTTATTTTCTTGGTGATGTGTTGGATTTCAATTATGAGATTGGTGGCAAGTTTTGTGGATTTTTCGGCACGTACACAAGAGCTAGCATTGAAAGCATTGGTTTTTATATTTGAAGCCTCTCCCGATGGTAGCTAATCAAAGAGTGGCTGGTCGTCTCCTCTTGCAGTAACAAGCTATAGATCGCAATATCAGTAGCATGCATGTGTACTTGTTCTTTATGCTTATGGGCCGTCGATGCATTTTGAGAATAATATGTAGGAAGGAAAATGATAGAGACATCAAATTGGAACCCAAATGATAGGTGTCACAATCTAATTGGTGTTTCATAAATATTTAATAAGACGGACACTACACATTAGTAAGTTACTAAAATTGTTACTAAAATTTTTCCAAATTGCCACGTCACCTTTATCACATGGTAACAAATTTTGGTACATGTATGTAGCATATATGAACTTTGTTTTTGTTTATGTAATCTGAATTTCAAAATGCTACTTGAACGATCGTTTATTATTTTGTTGCCTAGTTTAACGACTTGCCTTTTCTTTTATTTTAATTTTTTTCATTTTTTTTCCATGAACAATCTTATGTTAATGTCAAAGGGGGAATGGGTCATAGACTCATAGTCCAATGTAGCCGCAATCAAATTAATCTGTAAAATCTTGAAAAAAAAAGAGGTTTTAGTAAGAGTAAAAAAAAAGTTAACGTGTTTTGACTGAAAAAGCTAATCGTCCATGATATAATTGGAAAAAGAAAGATTTTTGTTAAATAAAAGAGAAAATGTAACGTGTTTTGACTGAAAAAGGTACCGGATTAGTTTATATTAATTATAATATAATTATGTTATTTTATTAAACAAAATTTTTAAAAAGGAGACATTTTAGTTTGATAAAATGTAAAAGATATTCTATTTTACCTGAGAAATGAAATTATTTAGTTATTGAAAAATAGAAAATGTAATATGTTTAACCTGAAAAAGGAAATTGATTCAATAAGAAAAAAAATTTAGTTATTTAAAATATAAAAGATATTGTATTTGGAGATATTTTAGTTAGATAAAATATAAAAAAATATTGTATTTTACCTGAAAAAAAGAAATTATTTAGTTCTTAAAAATGGAAAAGTTAAAAAGGTATCCGTTCATGATATAATTAGAAAAAGAAAGATTTTAGTTAGAGAAAAAAGAAAAGGTAACGTGTTTTGACTGAAAAAGGTAACGAATTATTTATTTTAATAGTAATTATAATAATTACGTTATTTTATTAAACAAAATTGCTCGTGGTGTTTCTAAAAAGGAGAAATTTTGATTAGCAAAAAAAAAAGGAGAAATTTTAGTTTGATAAAATGTAAAGTATTTTTTTTTTGCTAAATAATAAAATGTAAAAGTTACTCTATGTACCTAAAAAAAATTATATAATTATTGAAAAATAGAAAAGATAATATGTTTAACCTGAAAAAGGAAATTGATTCATAAATAAGAAATTTTAGTTAGATAAAATATAAAAGATATCATATTTTACCTGAAAAAGGAAATTATTTAGTTCTTGAAAAATAGAAAATATAATATGTTTATCTTGAAAAAGGAAATTGATTAGTTAGTAGATATGTAATTGAGTAAGGGTAAATAAGTAAAATCAACAGGTACCGTACCGACCGACAGACCGACCAACCAAACTTTTAATGTTTCGGCTTTTATATAATAGAACCACCCGTGATATAATTATTAATATTGTAATATATTTAATTATTAATATTGTAATATTGTTAGTTTATTGTATTAAATAGAACCACCCGTGATATAATTGGAAAAAAAGAGATTTTAATTAGAGAAAAAAGAAAGATAACGTGAAAGTTAAAAAGATGACATGATTTATGTGAAAAAATTAATTTTCTATTAAAAAGGGGATTTTAGTTAGAAAATATAGAAAAGATGATACGTTTAGCTGAAAAAGATAATCAATTAATTATTAATATTATCATATTATTAATTTATTGTATTAAATAGAACCACCCGTAATACAATTGGAAAATGAGATATTTTAGTTAGAGAAAATAGAAGATAACTTGAAAGTTAAAAAGATGACATGATTTATGTGAAAAAATTAATTAATTAGTTTATAGTAATTATAATTTAATTATGTTATTTTTCTAAATAAAATTGCCCGTAGTTTTTTGAAAATGCGAAATTAATGTTGCCTATGATATTTTTAGAAAAAAGGAAATTTAATTAAAAAAAATAGAAAAGATCATACGTTTTAGCTGAAAAGGTAATCGATTAATTATTAGTGTTATAATATTATTATTTTATTTATTTTAAATAGAAATGCTTGTGATATAATTGAAAAAAAAGAAGTTTTAGTAAGAGAAAAAAAAGGTAACGTGTTTTGGCTGGAAAAGGTAATCGTCCATGATTAATTGGAAAAAGAGATATTTTAGTTAGTGAAAAGAGAAAAGGGAAAAGGTAACGTGTTTTGGTTGAAAAAGGTAATCGATTAGTTAATAGTAATTATAATATGATTATGTTATTTTATTAAATAAAAGTATTCGTAGTGTTTTTAAAAAAGGAGAAATTTTAGTTAGATAAATTGTAAAAGATATTGTATTTGACTTGAAAAAGGAAATTATTTAGTTATTGAAAAATAGAAAAGGTAATATATTTAACCTAAAAGGAAATTGATTAATAAAAGAGAAATTTTAGTTATATAATATATAAAATATATTGTATTTTACCTGAAAAAGGAAATTATTTAGTTATTGAAAATAGAAAAGATTATATGTTTAACCTGGAAAAGTATATTGATTAGTTAGTAGGTTTTATCTGTAATTGAGTAAAATTAATAGGTACCGTACCGACCGACCGACCAACCAACCAAACTTTTAATGTTTCGGTTTTTATATAATAATATAGATTATATAAAAGCAGCTCAAACATTAAAAGTTTGGTCTTGGTATCTGTTGATTTTACTTATTTACTTAACTTAATTATAGATAAAATCCATATTTAAAAAGGTAATAGCTTGAAAAAGAAGTAAAAAAACCAAGTTTTGGAAGGAGTGATTTTAGTTAGAAAAGATAATAGTCGAAAAAGAAGTAAAAAAAAGATAAGTTTGAAAATGAGACATTTTAGTTTAAAATTATAGAAAAGATATTACTCTTTAGCTGAAAAAGGTAATTAGTTAGTTATTAATAATTATAATATTATTGGTTTATTTCATTAAATAGAACGGCCCATGTTATTTTTGTAAATAAGATATTTTAGTTGAAAAATGTACAAAAGGTAGTAACTGAAAAAGGTAATTGGTTACTTATTAAGAAATATAAAATAAGCAAAGAATAACTAAGTAAGTAAGGGTAGCTGAAAAAGAAGTAAAAAAAGCAAGTTTGAAAAATCAGACGACCAATGATATTTTATCTAACTAACATTTCTCATTTTTAAAAATATTACGAGCAATTTTGTTTAATATAATTACAATTAATTAATCGATCAATTACCTTTTTCAACCAAAATATGTTACATTTTTTCTTTTTTCTAACTAAAATCTCTCTTTTCATCTAAAGCGTATCATCTTTTCCAAATTTTCTAACTAAAATCCCTCTTTTCTTAGAAATATCACGGGCAACATTAATTTTTCATTTTCTAAAAAAATCACGAACAATTTTATTTAGTAAAATAACGTAATTAAATTATAATTACTATAAACTAATCAATTACATTTTTTACCTAAAACATGCACATGATATTTTATCTAACTAAAATATCTCCTTTTTTAAAAATACTACAAGCAATTTTACTTAATATAATTACTATTAATTAATCGATCAAGTACTCTTTTCAACCAAAATATGTTATCTTTTTTCTTTTCTCTAACTAAAATACATCTTTTCAGCTAAAACGTATCATCTTTTCTATATTATCTAAATAAAATCTCTCATTTTCTAGACATATCTCGGGTAACATTAATTTCTCCTTTTTAAAAAAACTATGAGCAATTTTATTTAGTAAAATAACATAATTAAATTATAATTAATATAAACTAATCAATTACCATTTTCACCTAAAATATGTTACCTTTTTAATTTTCACGTTACCTTTTATATTTTCTATAACTTAAATCTCTCATTTTCCAATTATATCAAAGGCGATTTTATTTAATAAAATAATAATATTAACAATTAATCGATTACTTTTTTCCAGCTAAAACGTATAATCTTTTCTATCTTTTTTAATCCCTCTTTTTCTAAACATATCACGCGCAACATTAATTTCTCCTTTTCTAAAAACACTACGAGCAATTTTATTTAGTAAAAATTATTTAATTACCTTTTTCACCTAAAACATGTCACCTTTTAAATTTTCAATTTACCTTTTCTATTTTCTCTAACTAAAATATTTCATTTTCCAATTATATCACGTGCGGTTCTATTTAATAAAATAAAATAATAGTATTATAATATTAATAATTAACCGATTACCTTTTTCAACTAAACCAATCATATTTTCTATATTTTCTAGCACAATCCCCTTTTTTAGAAATATCACGAATAACATTTATATAATTATTATGAAATTTCATTGAAAAATTTAGGCATTTCATGTTTTAAAAAATTAATTCAGATTAATGAAAAATATTCATATAATATTAATAAAATTCCGTGCATCGCACCGGTTTTAAGCTAGTTTTTATAAAACTTGGAATGACAAGCTGGTGGCTTGGTGCACACATATATTGAATCGTTAGTATAAAAATGTGGTTACAAAATAGGTAAAATAAGAAAAATAATCAACAGATTCGTGGTCCTTAATTAAATGGTAGATAATTCGAGACTTGCATTTGGTGGTGTAAAGTATTCGGAAAACTCTCCAACTCCATTTTTTGACTAACTGCATTCGAAAATTTTACAATTTTTTTTGGATTTTTTATGAATCACTTGACTCATTATAACAAAATATAGTCTTACATACGCGATCAATTTTTTTATAACAAAATCAATGAGTTTACATACACCTCTATTATAAGTGGACAATTTTACTAGGAGAATTATTAATATCATATACTAAAAGGTTCAATTTGATTAAGTTCATTGCACGCAATTGAAAACTAAATTAATAATTTAACAATGATAAGTATTCATGTGATTATTATCATATGAATATTAATCCAAATTTTATGAAATCTAATCAAATTTTAAAATATTCGGTTCAAAAAATTGGTATGAAATATTACAAAATAACTATAAAAATATTCGATAGATCAAAATTTTATCATTTATCATATTTTAAATTACAAAATTATTTCAATATATATAATTTCGGATGAGAAACAAATTCTGTGCCCGTACCTTACACGGGCATTTACGCTAATTTTTATAAAACTTCGAATGACAAGTTGGTGTGGCTTGGTTGGTGCACACATATATTGAATCGTTATATAAATTGTGGTTACAAAATACGTAAAATAAGAAAAATAATCAACAGATTCGTGGTCCTTAATTAAGTGGTAGATAATTCGAAACTTTGCATTTGGTGGTGTAAATTATTGGGAAAACTTACGTCTAACTCCATTTTTTGACTAATTGTATTCGACAATTTTATAATTTTTTTGGAATTTTATGAATCACTTGACTCATTTATGCACTTGTTAAACAAATTGGTTAGATATTTTTTCTTTTTTGAGTAATGACCCCAAACTTGCTTTGGTAACATTTATCGATCGAGCAGCTCAACAATTAATAATTTTTTTTTTAAAAAAGGGCGATTCATTCTTTGAACACACAAATTTCAATCAAATTCAATCTCGAAACTGTAACAATTTAAAGGAAAAGTATAACACTGCAGCTATATATTAACTGTTGGAACATTTTCCAATACTGAACCGATTCCAACGCAAGGAAGGCCTTTTGGAATTTCCATGACTGGCATAATTAACTCCTGCTTATAAATACACAACACAATTTCTCATATTCTTTACTCATGTGGAACACAATGTTAAAGCTTGGGCCAACATTTCCCACTGTGGGAACTTCATGGGATCACCAAGGCAAATCAGAAATATCTCAAATCTTCATTTCTTCCACCCGGGATACGATGGATTTCATTCAGTTTGCTTACGTTGAGGATGGTAACGTAGTGCTGTCTGACAAAATTGGTGGTGGAACAGGCTCCTCTAATCTGCAAACGGTGAACAATAACATAATATTTAATTTAATTCTCTTCTTTTATCTTCCATGCATGTATGTAACTAACTTAAATTTGTTTCATAAGTTTGTTCTCGGCTCAACTACATATGTTTGTTGACGACAATAGACGATTATATGTACGTAGTTGGGTTTATGTTTGTGGAATGTTGGTGCAGATCACTTTCGATTATCCGTCGGAGTACATTACGAGAATACATGGCGGTTACGTTAATGATAGAACTTCAAAGTATCTGTGTTCTATTTCTTTTTATACTAACAAACGCAAGTATGGTCCGTACGGCCCTGGGATTTGCACGGACGATTTTGATCTCATTGACTTTCAAGAAATGGGCTCGTATGTGGATGAGTTCAATTATGAGGTCGGTGGTAAATTCTGGGGATTCTTTGGCACCTATAAGAGCAATGGGGTTGAAAGCATCGGCCTTTATATGAAGCCTCGTCAGCTAGCAAAGCAGCTGTCAGGGCCAACTCGTGCTAATCAATCAGGGCCAACTCGTCCAGTCTTGCCATAATTGAATCTGTGTTGAATTGAAGTTGTTGAATCTATCTTATGACGCTATATAAATATATTATTTTATGATCTTAATGCTAATGGAATTTAGAATGTGATCAGCGTTTAGTAAGCAGAATTGCGCCATGCAACTAAATCGGTGTTCCCTTTTAATTTAAATTTTTCTTTAATATTTTACATGTAGCTTAGTGTTTTAGATTGAATTCATGCTTGACGGCTTCATTCGATCAATGCTAATTTAATTAATAAAAAACCGGAAAAACCTCTAAATTTTTTTTTTGAAATCAGAAAAACTTCTAAATTAAAAATACGTTGAAGTCATAATTTCTGAACTTTCCAACAAATATGTATTTAATGCTCTCACATTTCCAATAATAATGCATTTAACTCATGCTGCTCACCTGTACGTGCTACTATGATTCAAAGAGTTTGCTATAAGTTCAAATAATTTGACGTTTAGTAAAAAATCATATAAATGAAAAATTACTCCCTCCATCCCATAATACAAGTTTTTTTCGAAAAAATTACGTCTTAAGAACACATTAATTATTGATACATTTCTTTTTATATCAATTATAAATGCATTGATTTTCAAAAATATGAACTATTTTATACTCTTGATCATTCCTCATTAATTGCTATACAATTTTCAAAAAGAATAATTTAGGAAAAGTATATAATTAAAATTTGCGATATATATGAGCCAGAATTATGTAATTTATATTGTTCGAAAATGTTAATTCTCTGAAATTAGAATATTTAATTAATTTTATTAAAATGTGACCTTTTGAAATGTATTTATATATAAATTTATATAATCAATCCCGAATGAACATTATCATATCAACCGATTAACCAAATACGATTTGAACATGAGAGAAGAAAAGTAAAATCTGAGCTTCTCACCGAGTTTGTGGACTTTTGGTCCATAGGCAAGAGAAAAAGTGGAGAATAGACAAATACTACTGGTAAGTAAAGGGGTTGACTTTGCAGTGGTAAGACCATCCGCAATGGATGGCCACTTAGCTCCTAGGGACATTTGTATTTGTATTGTATTGTAAGAAAAAAAATGGTCGAGCCCAACTCGGTGCTCGGTGGCCATGGCCATTTCTTTGTTTTTTAATTTTTTATTGCTACTTTATGCACATAGTCTGTGATTTCTGCTATTATTTAGTTAAACTTCTTTCCACTTGACTACTTTTGATTTGTATTTTAATGTTAGAGAGGTTTGATTACATTGATTGGATGAGTTTGGCCACATTTTTCCAAAGCCCAGTTTCTGATGAGGTGGCATAGATTGGGGTCCATCAAAAGTGGTAATCGGCCCTGAGCATTGTAGATGCTCTAAGTGCCCAATCCGTGAACCGTGAGGTCACGGGTTCGATTCCTACCGGGAGTTAAAAAACGGAAACAATCTCTTTACCTTTATATAGTGGCATGATTGCGTATATCCTACCATCCTCAGACTCTGCTCTCGCCAGATATATTATTACCTTTCCTTTACTGGTAAGTAAAAGGGGGACGGGGGTGCCCACCAAGCATGATCTGTCTATTTGTATTGGATTTTCCGTTCCAATTACATCAAAACTCAAGTATAGCTTACGAATATGGTTTGCATATTCTTCAAAATTTTGCGTGACGGTATTAATGTGATCATACTTAAATTCTTATCATTTTTAACTAACAACGTGTCAACGACGCACGATTTTTAGCTATAATTCGTTTCTTGGGTTTTTGTATGTCATAATATTTTATTTTCTTACTAATATTGAAATTAGTAATAATATTCAAATGTGTTCTAACAAAAAATCTATATTTTTACTATTATACCAAATCGTTATATTATTTCTTCTAAATTTTTTTTATATATATCAATAATACGAGCAAATGATACAATATAATAGAATATTTACTCAACTATAATAAATTTTAAAATAAAATTTTAAAGAAGAAAACTTTAAATGATATTTTATTGTATTCGTTCAACTGTATTTCTTTTTATGGATGTGTATGTTTTATGATCGATAAATTGTTTAATCTGCTAAAAGAATATTACAACTTTGTATTAACTGAATCTTTTCACTTTTATATTAACATATAGAATAGATACTAATTTAATAATTAAAAAAGAAGAAGAAAAAACAAAAAGCAGACTATTAAAGTACACCCGAATTATACTAGCGTACAACCCGTGGGATGCACGGGTTTATTTTGATATGTTATAAAAAAAAATTTATGCTATAATTATGTTTTTATATAATTTTTATTTTTAAAAATTATTTTCATATTAATTTAATATAATTCAATATAAATTTAATTAATAATATGCATGATTTAAAATATATATCATAAAATTTTAAGTTAAATATGTCGATGATGGGATTCAAACTTTGAATCTTTAGTAAAATAATTTAATCATATTATTTTGTTTACTTATATTATTTTTCTCTGTTAGTTCCTGAATTGTTTGTAGAAGGGAGTTGGATACAAACAATATTGTTTGATCGAATTTGTCCGATTCGTTAAATATTAATTCTTTAACAAATTGATGCGGAATAAAATAAAATAAGATTCAAGTCAATCTTTTATTTCTCTTTCATTTTTATTGATTAAGTTCTTGTTTTTCATTCAATAAAACTCTCAATATTTTTGGGTTTTGTTTAGTTTCTCATTGTGTTCCCAATTTATTTGGGTTTTGTTTATTCTCTTCTTGTGAGAGCTTGGTGTGTTTTTGGTGTTTTGTAGTGAATTAATGTCCGAAATATTAGATCTGCGGAATTTTCAAGTTTTTGATAGTGATAGAAGCTTTTACGGGATTGTATTTATGCTCGATAGCTCAAACCAGATGTGACGAAGCGGGTACATATACATATATCAAGTTCAACAAATCGCTTGATGGTATATCTAAAAGGTCTAAGAAGATTGGATTAATCGGCGATTGTATCTTTTTACGGTTTGTTCGACTTGGTTGTTTTTGTAGATGCCGTATGGCTTTCAATTAATAAATTAAATTCTTTATTAAAAAAAAAGAAGATTCAGGTTATATATAACTTATATTAAACTTGAGAGGTTGTTACAAATACTGTTTAGACTGATTATAAAACAAATCTAAAATAAATTTTACATGAATTTATCTATTTTTGTAATAAAAAGATCAAATGCTAAAAAGCAATTCCATATATAAACTAGGAATATTGATCTGCTAGATAATTACAAGATTACAAGTAAACAAATTCCAATCGTTGAAATATAACAATAAGCTCTAGAATTTATTGGCCTGTAAAATTTTTATAGAAGAGAGAGTTTTGATCCTTTTTGGCTGATCTTATTTTTGATGTCATGTTTTCTTTTTTGAATGATTTTTCAGCTGATCTTCTTTCTTTAATTCTTTCGAATTTTATACATGAATGACTATCGATGAGACTATCACAATTTTACACTTCAAATACTGTTAAATAGTTTTTCTGAGTAAGACTATGGTTGGCTTGCAAAGACTATCAATAGATCTTTGTTCTCGGTAAAACTATCAGAAAAAACCTTGAAAGACTATTATGCTCGTTAGAACTATCCACTAGGCCTTCAATGCTTATCCCTTTTTGCCTTGAAAGACTATCTAGTTGAATTTTGGTAAGACTATCCTTTATTATTTAAAAAAAAAAAGTAAGACTATCTGAGATAGTATTACTTGAGTAATTTGATTATCTTCTAACAATTATGATGGTCTTGAAACAAATACATTAATTTTAAAATAATTAATTTAAGAAGTAAATAATTCTGATTGAATTAATTTCTTAAATAAATCAACCAACTATTTTAATTAATTAAGAGAGAATTATTATAAATATTTTGATAGCAAAATCATTGTTTTAAACCACTAAAATTTATGAAGAGTTTCCACTGAATTGATGTTGAAACTTGACTGCTTAATGAGCGACTAACTACAATAATTGTTATATTTCTTGACTCTAAGCTATGGTTCAAATTTTTTTTTTTTCTAATCCCTTTAAATTTTCTGTACTCTTATTCTTCTGTCACACTTAAAAATCTTGTCACTTTTCTTTTCTAATCCCTTTAAATTTTATGTATTCTTATTCTTCTGTCACACTGTAAAAATCTTTGTATCAAATAATTGAACTTCTTTTAATGTAATATCTTCAAGTCTGTAAATTACCTTTAGTTTTCTTCTTTTTTGATAGATAATACTTTTTGAGATTGAGATTCTGATAACAGATTATATATTATTTACTTATTTCTTGTTTGAGTTAAGTCAAATGATCGAGGTATACAAATAGGCTAAGTCATATGCCTTTCATTCTCATTATATTATACATTTTCTTAATTTTCCGACGAAACTCGAAAATGGTACAATTACATACAAAGAACATAGACGTCATATGATCGAGTATTATTTTCCTTTCCTATTTCTTTAAACATCATTATTAATATAAGCAAAATTATTTTAATATCTTCCCTAAGGAGATGTCGGGATGTAATTTATGAGCGGAATATTTACGGCTAATAAAATAAATTCCAATAAAACACGAAATAAAAATAAGATAAAGGGGCTATAGAGGAATCAATATTCTTTGTTAATAAGTTAAACTCATTTTTGTTGGAGCGCAATGGTACTAAAATTTTGTTATCATTATATTTATTCTATTATATTATATTTATTTATTTATAAATACAAAATCATAATGGAACACACGTACTTTATTACACAATCCTACTATAATTCTAAATGTTGTGTTATGATTATAGAAAATTGCACTTCTATAACTATTATTAACAAGTGGGACTTCTTTTAATAGTACGTAATAAGTTCTTCCTACCAAATTTGATTTTATGTAATCATATTCCACTCTTAAAACTATAAAGTTTAAAAAGTTATTTATTTATAAATTTTGACCCCTATATTGGTTTCACCTTTCCTACAATTTTTATAATAATTTTGAAGAAAATGGAAATGTTGGAATTGTATTGCAGTTATAATATTTTAATTATAACTTTATTCAATTGCACAAATAACACAATTTTATAATTACAATTTTATAAAATATTTATTTAACCTTTCTATTTTGATTTTTTATATTAGATAACGTTATCGATATAAATGATTCATTATGTTATAAATAAAAAATATAATATTTTCATATCATTGGATGACACTGATAATATTTTACTCAATGAAAAATTTGAAAAAGAAAACGTAATATAACTATAATAAAAAATATAATTTTAAAATTATATAAAAATATTTATATCAATTAAAATACTTGATATGGGCTAAAAATAAGCCCTAAAGACACATTTAGTGTTGCATTAATTAGACCCGGTATGGTCCGAACGTGGGGCCCACCAACAGGGTCCAAAGTCCTATCTTTAATATTAATTTCGTAATTAATATTAGGGGTAATAAACAGCTCAGCAATAAGTGTCAGATAAGGACATTATCTCTACAAGACTTAGCCTCCAAGGCATCCAATTCGATATGGCAACAGACTCCTACAAGGAAGGAGTCTAGAACTTTCCTCAAGGAGATGACTTATCTATTAAGTCTCCAACTCCTACCTTAATTCTAAGACTTCTCAGCCTATATAAAGGGCCTGACCCCTCATTCTCAGAACTACGTTGGCTTGATTCTCTAGCAATACAGAGATACGTAGGCATCTTGTGAGGACCGATCAGTCTCGAACGCAAGAACAACCATTAAAGCTCGAAGCTCACCATCCCTTGTATTTAATACATACAAACCCTCGTTTTTATTCCACAACAATACTAAATTATTAATTTAAATAAATTATGCGGTGTATGTACTTCGGGTTACCAATTGGTAGACAATAATACTCCCTCCGTCCCATTTCAGTTGGCACATTTACAAAAAAAAATTTGTATCCCTTTATTTCTAATATTATGTTCTATCACATTTCTTGTTCCAATACATATTTTTACCAATTTTTCCATATGTATCCCTTTATTTCTAATACCAATGTTGACTTTATATTTAATGAACGTACATACTCATAAGTCATCATTTAATATTAAGATTAAGGGCATCAAATTACATAATTAATTCTTTCTTAATATGTGTGTTTTTTACAAATGTGCCAAGTATGAGATAAAATTAAAATTCAAGAAAAAGTGTTCAACTTGTAACTTTATTTAAAGAGGCGAAAAATATAAAATTTTTTTTTTTTGGAAGAGAATATCTAATTTTTTTAAGGGACCATGTAACGTTTCTCATAAAAAAAATCCTTGGGAGTGGAGATACTCTTGAAGGTGAGCTGATTCAAAGGCAAGAATGCGTACCGTCGTCGTTTGGTTAGCCTCGGGCATAACTCTATGTATATAGCATACCACTGGTTACTGGTATAAAACTATATATAAATACATGCATAACACATTGACTTAGTTTGATCTACTGTAAAAACATCCGACAATGATTAAAGTTGGGCCACAATTTTGTCCCAGGGGAACTTCCTGGGATCACAAAGGAAGAACTGAAATATCTCAAATATTCATCTCTTGCTCCCAGTCGCGAATTAATCGTATTTATTTTGCTTACGTCGAGGGAGGGAACAAGATACTACTGTCCGAAAGGATTGGTGGTGGAGGAGAAGGCACTACTTTAATGGAAACGGTAACCATTTAGTCTCTTAGCAATATTTTGAATTTTGATCCATCTAATTCTAGCTTAGATATAGTATAATTAAATGTTGTTGAATATATGATATGATCCGATAAACCCGCTACCCTAACACCTTGAGGTTTTAGGAGAACTGGTTACTTAACATATACACTATTTGTCTATAGTTTTGTTTCTGTTAAGGATAAATGATTATATGTAATTAATTGTGTAGATAATATATATTTTTTTTTGTTGAATGTTTGCAGCAGATAACTCTGGATTATCCATCGGAGTATATTACAGGAATAAGTGGAGGCTGTCAAGGCAGTTATGGAGGACCGTATTTGAGTTCGATCACTTTTCATACGAACAAAGCCACGTATGGACCTTATGTTCCAGGCGCTCCTGATAAAACCAGCCCAATTACGAACTTCAACTATCAGGTTGGTGGTAAGTTCTATGGTTTTTTCGGCACGTACAAGCCTGATGGGATCGAAAGCATTGGATTTCACATGAAGCCTCTGGAGAAGCCAGCTACTACCGATCGTGTCCTGTCATAATAACAGTATATATTGTGTATAATCATATCTTCTGACAATGTTGTTTGTGAAATTCTTTGTCGTCAGCTTTATGATTAATTAAAGTTTTCAGGTCTCCCTTTTTCTTTATTTTCTTTATTTCAGTAACCCATAGTTTAGTCGGACAAGTACTGTATTTTTCGGCACCTACTTGTGTAATGTTATTGAGTGCATCAGATTTTTTATGAAGCCTATTGAGAAGGTAGCTGATTAATCAGGGGCTGGGCAGAGTTACGAAGCAAAGTCATCGAGGAACTGACTGGGATCGATGCTTAAAAGAATAGAAATGGTAGCTAATTAATTCGGGAAAGCAGATCTACTAACAAAGACACCGAGGGGATTGTCGTCTGTTATTCTGAAAACAAGACTGATGTAATTAGCTTCATAAGTTTACATATTTAAATGTTTTGTCAGATGTTATTTACTTGTGCATTGAAAAGTACTTAACAAAATGATGAAAGTTGGGCCAACAGTTGGCACGAAAGGAACTTACTCTGGGATCACATGGTAACAAATTTTGGTATCTTATTTGGTACATGTATGTAGCATATATGAACTTTGTTTTTGTTTATGTAATCTGAATTTCAAAATGCTACTTGAACGATCGTTTATTATTTTGTTGCCTAGTTTAACGACTTGCCTTTTCTTTTATTTTAATTTTTTTCATTTTTTTTCCATGAACAATCTTATGTTAATGTCAAAGGGGGAATGGGTCATAGACTCATAGTCCAATGTAGCCGCAATCAAATTAATCTGTAAAATCTTGAAAAAAAAAGAGGTTTTAGTAAGAGTAAAAAAAAAGTTAACGTGTTTTGACTGAAAAAGCTAATCGTCCATGATATAATTGGAAAAAGAAAGATTTTTGTTAAATAAAAGAGAAAATGTAACGTGTTTTGACTGAAAAAGGTACCGGATTAGTTTATATTAATTATAATATAATTATGTTATTTTATTAAACAAAATTTTTAAAAAGGAGACATTTTAGTTTGATAAAATGTAAAAGATATTCTATTTTACCTGAGAAATGAAATTATTTAGTTATTGAAAAATAGAAAATGTAATATGTTTAACCTGAAAAAGGAAATTGATTCTGTTAGTAGTATTTTTGTGTGTTCGTTCGCAGGGAAGGACTGAATGTAATATCAAAGTTCAGGTTTCTTATCTCTTTACGTCTAGAAGTGTATAAGAAGAATTTTTTGGATCTGTGTATTAACTAAATTAACCAAGAACTAATTATAAGCACTAAGAATTAATTTTAAACTGAGATTCAAATATGTTGGAAAACAATCTAAGAACTGGGGTTCTTCACCTGGTTTCAATACATGCTCAATATTAATGTGATATCTGTGTTCCTACCTTGCTGAAAACAATTCTTCTAAAGTTATACTGCACCCTCCCAGGCTACAATATATTGCTTACAGCTACACCTTAATTGACACTCCCGTGATACAATCAGAGTATATCTATAAACTGTTAATTACCAAGAATTATATGTCTCACAATTCTCCTATTAATCTCCCGATCTAATATTCAAATTATGTCTGTTAAATCATGTACTAAGATTGCAACTTCTCTCCCAAGCTTATTACAATCCCTAGAATACAATCAAAGGTTCATGACTCCCCTAATTGTGTTAAGATCTCATTAACAAATCAGCCAGGCAGAAAATCACATAATCAAGCATGCATGAATACCAAGGAATACTACCCAATCCTCAGATTAGAGAATTAGTTACGCATATTTAATAAAGAAAACATAATAATAATGATAATGAATGAAAACATAATATTGAAGAAAGAATTGAAGATCGAAAGTACCTTGATACGATTTACAGCTATCAATTGTTATGATTTACAATGGTAAGATGTGTTTAAATAGGCTCTACAAATCTTGCCCAGCAAGATATTACCTTCTATTACAATTAGAATTCAATTCAGGTATTAAAAATTGCCCAAAATACAATTAGAACTAGAAAAGGGCAAAACAGTAATTTTTCTGCTTCCATCTATCTGCTGGTCGTGCTTCCTGGGCCCACCACACGCGGCCTGGTCGTGTGAAACCTATCCCATATTGTAGAAAATCTCTCAAGCTTCGCGTGGACTGTAAATGGGCTGAAAACGGACTTCTAGAACTCCAGATATGGCCCAAACAGTATAAAGTGCGCAGCCCTTCTCAAAAATCCGAATTTTAATTAATTAATTCTCCAAGAACGATAAAAGCATCAACTTTAATCAACATTCTCGTAAATCTGCACAACTCAGCAAAACACATCAAAACTACAACAACTTGAGTCCAAAACAATCAATTTAAGCCAAACGGAGGCATTCCCAGTGGATATAAAATCCACTTATCAAACCCCCAAACTTAAACTGATGCTTGTCCTCAAGCATAAACAATTACAACTAACTAACTAACTAATACCACTTCCGTAGGTGATCACGGTTGCATTTGGCATATGCAACAAGCCCTTTAAACCCCTAGGCAGCCCTAGTGGACGAGTAAGGTCTCGTGAGGGCCTATAGCGAATGTACCCACAAAATCCATTTAACCTAATGCAATGCAATGCATGAATGCAACTAATATGAAATATGCAACGATCCCCTTCAAACTAACCAAAACCAACTAACAAGCAAATATCTCAAAGAATGCAAATAAATCCAAGCAGAGCTCGACTAAGTCCCCGTATACTAACAATACATGAACAGAAACGTGCGTGTGTGCAATGCTCATCAGAAATACTCCCAAAACTAGGTCAAAAATCATACAAATCCTTCGCCAAGACAATCACAGGTTTATAAATAGAATAGACTGTAGACACTTCATAACCTCGGAAACACCTCCATCCTCATTCAAGTTAGCCAGGTATTCATGCTTTATTACTTTGACACATAATACTATATACAATACGCATGCTTATTTAACCGTGCAATGAATGAGACCCCAAAAGGCTTATACAATAATACCCATGTAGCGAGTGTTAGGTCAGCAATCCCAAACCACAAAGGGCTTTAGGTTACTAGGACTAAGTCCCCTCAGACTTAATTACTCAAGTATTAAAGAGCTCACCCTGGTTAATTTTGCATATAAACAATTTATTGACTTTTTTTTCTTTTTTTTTTCTCTTTTTTTTTTCTTTTCTGCGATCTGGAATGAGCCTTTCTCATTTCCAACCCTAGACTACTCATATAAATATGAGCCGGCTACTAGCCATTTGACACCTAGCCATTATTCACAATTATTTACAATTAAGCATGAAATCCCTGGTTTCCCCCAAACTTAGACTTTAGTGTCCCTACGCCATCAAGGGAATAACGAAAATTCTAAATATAATCAAGTGATTAAATCTCAAAACATCCAAACAAGCATGACCTCAACCTAGCCCAAAAAGCACCCAATGAGACTGTGTAATTAATTTTGTTCCCGTAACATGCAAGTCAATTTCATAGAAACTATAAATCAACCCTCTATTCATCATTACCACACTCAATTAGACACCTACCTACCAATCAGAATTAGCTCGTTCTAAGGGATCATGAAATATGCATGCCATGAAAATGCAACTAGAATGAACTCACATGGTATACTAAACAAAAATAGAATGTCCTATATGAAACAAACGTAGATAACACAAACATACATGCATGAACTATCACTAATATGCAAAACATGAAATCCTACATGAACACATATATACAACAACAACTACTAATCCCTCAAAACACCCCCAAACTTAAAAGATTCAATGTCCGCATTGAATGGAAGTAAATACAAGGGATAGTAGAAAACATACCTACTCGTCCTCGCTGTCGTCACCCTCGTCATCCTCATCATCTTCATCAGAAGAATCCGGTGGAGGGTACGGAGTCCGAGCTCCAAATATAGGCCACTGAACAGGAGTACTAGGTGACTGAAACTTTGCCTCCAAAGCTATGCCCATGTCCTCAGAATACTGGCGACTGCTCGCATGCATAGCATCCAACCGCCTAGTCATTCGACGAAAATATGATTCAAAAACGGACATATCCATAGTACTCTGCGAAGAACCTGCCCTAGCCACTTCCGGTGCCCTTTGAACAGGTGGCGGAGCGCCTGCTCTCTGACCACTAGCACCATCAACAACAAAACCTAATCCCCTAGGATGAGGAGTGCCGCCCGGCCACTCCTTCAACCTCAACCGATCAATAGTAGCATCCTTAATAGAAGCCATAGGTTTATGCACGGGCTCACCTTGATACCCTTTGACTTTCGATGCGTCACACAAGTACGAGATAATAGAAGCATATGGAATACTAGCTGATGAATTGCTTCCCAAAAACCGAAGAATATTTTGATTAATAAGGTACCCAAGGTCAACATACTC
The DNA here is from genome assembly GCA_036435485.1 of Saposhnikovia divaricata. NCBI lineage: Eukaryota > Viridiplantae > Streptophyta > Magnoliopsida > Apiales > Apiaceae > Saposhnikovia > Saposhnikovia divaricata. The sequence continues at coordinate 217,535,776 of CM071599.1, forward strand.
ACCTTTGAGAATACCCCATAGCAAGATAGCTCGATCAACAGTAACATCAGAAACATGGTTTGACGGAATTATATTAGAACTGATGAAAAAGAACCATGCCTTTGCAAAACCAGACAATGACGAAGCCGGGAAAATACGTTTTATCTCCGTACCTAACTTACATTTCCACTTCGTTCCCGGAACACATAACTCACCAATGAGTGCATCAAGATCAACATCATCCTTAGACTTTTGTCCCCAATCCGTAGCATCTCTAGGCTTAGGAGGTTGCCTAATCAAATTACGAATAGCACGAGGCGAATAATCCACTTTCCGACCCCTCACAACCGTGGAATTATTCCTTGCTATCGAAGCATTAGCATAGAATTCCCTAACCACATCCAACGATGCATCATTAGCAAATTCACAAAATAACGTCCAACCCCGCTCACTAATCATCGCAACCATCTCCTCATACTTATATGGCACAAGCCTTCTTTCCTGAATTACCCCCTTCGAAACTAACCTACCATACTCCGTTTTGGCATTCTCATTCACAAATTTTTCCACTCCATCTCCCACAACATCATTCTCATCCGAAGATGGACGAGCACTACTACTACCACCCATTATTCGTTGCCTTTTAGGAGCCATAATCAACAAATATCAAGCAAGGCACAATAATCTCCAAACAATTCACCAAATAAAGAATCCCCAAATTATACACCAAGAACCCTAGCTTGCAAAATTCACAAATTCAAATAAAAGATAAGATAGAATATTACCCACTTGAATCAAAGAGGTGAACTTGCTAGATGAATCCCCAAAAATTTCGAATTTAAATCCCCCTTGCACTTTGAATGGATGAAAGTTAAGACTTTGGGGTTTATATAGATGAGGTTGTGTATGTATAGGTTTATGTATATGTAGGAGATGTAAGAAATTGAGATGAAATTAGATGTAGAATAGGATTGGGGTGTGTTTAGGATTTGAATTTAGGTTAGAATAGGAGTTGGAGATGATAGGTTTAAGATTTTGATATGATTTAGGATATAGGATATGATAATGAATAAAAGAAGTGAAAGAAATTGAGATTTTAAGCAAAAAAACGTGCAGTGCAGGAGAGCAGGGCGCATGAGGCGCGGAAATGAAGCTGTTGCGCAGGTGGGATGTGCGCGTCCTGCGCGGCCTTGGCGCCAGATGCGCAGCTAGACGCTGCGTTACACGGCGCTCCTGCGCGGCTCTGTCCTGCGTTACACACGCGCAGGTGCGCGCGGATGGCGCATGATGCGCTGTCTGCTACTGTTTTTGTTACTGTTTTTGTTTTTGTTTTTTTTTTTTTTTTCACACACTCTCACAACACTCATTTTTTTTTTCTTTTTCTTTCTTTTTTTTTTTTTTACAAAAATACTACATAACTTGGGTTGCCTCCCAAGAAGCGCATTTGTTTAACGTCGTTAGCCCGACGCCAATTCTCAACTGATGATAAAGTCCTGGAAGTAAAGACTGCTCATTCCTCGCTCTACTGTTTCTGCAAGCAGGTACGGCTTAAGTCTCTGCCCGTTCACCTTGAATACAACTGACCCTTCCCTAGTAATCTCACAAACTCCATTAGGATAGACCTTCACAATCTCAAAAGGTCCGGTCCATCGTGATTTGAGCTTTCCGGGAAATAAACGGAGTCTTGAATTAAACAATAGAACATGCTGCCCAACCTCAAATTCCTTATTCTGAATGTGCTTATCATGCCACAATTTGGTCTTCTCCTTGTAGATACTAGCATTTTCATAAGACTGGAGCCTAATCTCCTCAAGCTCTCCAAGTTGAAGCAAACGCTTCTCTCCCGCGGATTTTAGATCAAAATTCAAATTTCTTGTCGCCCAAAACGCCTTATGCTGAAGTTCCACCGGCAAATGACATGGCTTCCCAAAAACCAACCTATATGGAGACATCCCAATAGGTGTTTTAAATGCCGTTCTATATGCCCAAAGAGCATCATCAAGCTTTGTTGACCAATCTTTTCTCGAACTTGCCACTGTCTTCTCCAAAATTGACTTCAGCTCACGATTCGAAATCTCAACTTGTCCACTTGTTTGCGGATGATAAGGAGTTGCCACCTTTTGTGTCACCCCATACTTTTTCAAGAGATCAGCCACCTGTTTATTGCAAAAGTGCGAACCTCCATCATTGATAATAGCCCTTGGCACTCCAAATCTAGTGAACACATTCTTCTTCAAGAACTTCTTCACCACTCTAGCATCATTAGTAGGAGACGCAATGGCTTCAACCCATTTAGAGACATAATCAACTCCCACCAAAATATACTGATTTCCATAAGAAGATGGAAATGGACCCATGAAGTCCATCCCCCACACATCGAAAATCTCCACCTCAAGAATAGATTGTAAAGGCATCTCGTTCCTCCTCGAAATATTCCCAACTCGTTGACATCTATCACATTTAGCTACAAAGTCTCTAGCATCCTGATGCATGGTTGGCCAATAGAATCCTGACTGTAAAACTTTCGCAACTGTCTTCATGCTACTGTTATGACCTCCACACTCTAGAGAATGGCAATGTCTGAAAATATGAGGAACTTCATCATGAGGTACACATCTACGAAACATTCCATCAGCACATTCTTTGTAAAGCAGCGGTTCTTCCCAATAGTAATGCTTCACATCATAAAAGAACTTCTTCTTCTGATTATAGGAAAGATTATCCGGCACAACTCCTCCCACAATGTAGTTCACAAAATCTGCATACCATGGTGTAGACAAGGACACACCTAGAAGCTGCTCTTCCGGAAATTTATCATTGATAGGTATTTCACCTCCTACCTCTCCATCTCCTTGGTCCAACCTAGATAAATGATCAGCTACCAAGTTCTCAGACCCCTTCTTATCTCGAATCTCAAGATCAAATTCCTGAAGTAAAAGAATCCAACGAACTAGACGAGGTTTGGCATCCTTCTTTGTCATCAAGAAACGAATAGCAGCATGATCCGAATATACAATCACCTTAGACCCAACAAGATAGGATCTGAATTTATCAAGTGCAAATACCACTGCAAGTAGCTCTTTCTCCGTAGTGGAATAGTTGATTTGCGCATCATCAAGAGTCTTGCTTGCATAAGCTATCACGTGCATCCGCTTATCCTTCTTTTGCCCAAGAACAACACCCACAGCATAGTCACTAGCATCACACATAAGCTCAAATGGCAAGCTCCAATCGGGAGATGTAACTATGGGTGCAGAAGTAAGTTCCTTCTTCAACCTGTTAAAAGCATCAAGACAACTTTCATCAAAGTCAAAAACACGATCCTTTTCAAGAAGATTGCAGAGTGGCCGAGCTAACTTGGAGAAATCCTTGATGAACCGTCGATAAAAACCAGCATGCCCAAGAAAGCTTCGAATTCCTTTCACAGATGAAGGTGGTGGCAATTTTTCAATAACTTCAATTTTTGCTCTATCGACCTCAATGCCTTTATTAGAGATTTTATGCCCAAGCACAATGCCTTCCTTCACCATGAAGTGACATTTTTCCCAATTAAGAACAAGATTCGTTTCAGTACATCTTTGCAACACCTTTGATAAACTGGCGAGACATGATTCAAAAGAAGAACCATAAACCGTGAAGTCATCCATAACGACCTCCATGTCTCGCCCTATAAAATCTGAGAAAATGTCGTTCATGAGCCGTTGAAACGTCGAAGGACCATTACACAAACCAAAAGGAAGCCTCCGATAAGCAAAAGTGCCATAAGGACAAGTAAAGGTAGTCTTCTCTTGATCTTCGGGTGCAATAGGAATCTGAAAGTAACCCGAGAATCCATCCAGAAAGTTGTAATACTCATTGCCCGCCAACCTTTCGAGCATTTGATCAATGAATGGGAGGGGAAAGTGATCTTTGCGAGTAGCGTTATTCAACTTCCTATAATCAATGCAAACTCTCCAACCTGTTACTGTTCTCGTAGGAATCAACTCATTCTTCTCATTGTGAACAACAGTCATCCCACCTTTCTTAGGCACAACATGAATAGGGCTCACCCATTTACTGTGTGGAACCGAATATATGATACCAGCATCAAGCAACTTAGTGATTTCTTTCTTCACCACCTCTTGCAAATTCGGATTCAATCTTCTTTGTCCCTCAATCACAGGCTTATGATCATCTTCTAAGGCAATTCTATGCATGCAAAGAGCAGGGCTAATTCCCTTGATATCTTGAATTGTCCAACCAATAGCTGATTTATATTGCCGAAGAACATGTAATAACTTTTCTCTTTCATCATCAATGAGCAAAGCAGAAACTACCACAGGATATGTATCATTAGGACCAAGAAAGGCATACCTCAAATTATCAGGTAGAGGTTTAAGTTCCACCTGTGGTGCCTCTGAAAGTGTAAAAGCCATCTCAACTTCTGTGTCTCGTACAACCAGTGCTTCTTCTTCGACTACATCATCCAACACCCGATCTGCTCCCCCGAAGTGTTCATTCTCGAGCTGAACAATGTCATCCACTATGTCAATGGTAAAACAAGTTGCTCCAAAAGGAGGCATCTTCATTGCTTTGTTCAGATCAAATTCCACTTTGTCCTCGCCAACATTCAATGTCAATTTTCCAGCTTTAACATCGATTGTAGTGCCAGCAGTAGCCAAGAATGGCCGTCCCAAGATAATGGGTATCTCGACATCTTCATCCATCTCTAACACCACAAAATCACAAGGTATGACAAATTTATCCACTTTAACAACCACGTCTTCAATAACTCCCAATGGATACTTAACAGAACGATCCGCCAACTGAAGTGAAATCCGTGTCTTTTTAAGTTCTCCAAGACCAAGCCTTTTGCAGATTGAATATGGCATCAAACTCACACTTGCCCCTAAGTCACACAAGGCTTTCATGTTTTCCATCTTCCCAATAGTGCAAGGCAAAGAGAAACTTCCCGGATCTTTCAATTTCTGAGGAATGGCTTTTTGGATGACTGCACTGCATTCAGCATTAAGAGTAATAGTTTCGGCATCTTCAAGTTTCCTCTTCTTTGTCAACATCTCCTTAAGAAATTTAGCATAAAGTGGCATCTGATTCAAAGCTTCAGCCAACGGAATATTAACATGCAACTGCCGGAACATAGTCAAGAACTTCTCGTACTGCTTCTCTAAATGCCTGTTGTGAAGTCTCTGTGGAAATGGAATAGGAGGAACATAAGGTGGTGGAGGAACATACGGCTTTTCTGAATCTTCTTCCTTCTTCTTCGCATCTTCTTTTTCTGACGTGTCTGCAGCAATCTCCACTGGCTTATCCTCTTTCTGGTTATCACTCTCCTTAGGCTTAAGAATCTCAACCTCGGGCAGCTCTCTTCCGCTCCTCAAAGTAATTGCTTTGCATTGCTCTTTACCAGTCTGGTCGGGTTGACTAGGAAGTGATCCTTGCTCACGAACACCCATCTTTGAGGCAATCTGTCCAATCTGTGTTTCTAGCATCTTTTGAGATGATGCCATCTGATCTATTCTTGATTCCATATTAGCCAATGCCCCAGAAGTCCCTTGCATAATCTTATTTAGTGCAACCTCCCACTCAGCTGGTTCTTTCTTTGGTGGAGGTTGATACTGCTGCTGTGCTTGATACGGTGGTCGTGACTGAAAACCAGGAGGTTGATTCTGCCTTGGAAATGAATATGAAGGATTAGCCGCATGATTGTTACTATAAGAAAGATTATTGTTTGGCCTTTGATTTGGATTGTAGTAAGAATTATTCTGCACAGGCCAAGGCTGTCTTCCTTGAATAAAAGATGCTTCTTCTGGAAATTGTGGAGCATACGAGTTCTGACTAGCACCATAATCATGATACCCTTCCATAGGTGAAGAAATAGCATTCACATTTACCTTTTGTCCTCGCACCTCCTGAGTTAGAGTATCCAACTTTTGAGCCAGCATGTTGATCATCTCAGATTCTTGTGCTGCTTTTGCTGAGCTCGTCCCACTAGGTGCCCATGAATAATTATTAGATGCTAATTCCTCAAGAAGTGCTTTAGCCTGTGTAGTTGGTGCCTTTTTGAAATTTCCACCAGCAGCCACATCCAAACTCAAACGAATATCTGCATTCATGGCCCCATAAAAAGTACTGATGATCTGCCAATCTTCCAAGCCATGATGTGGACACTCCCTCAACAGTGCCTTGAATCTCTCCCATGCCTGATATAGACCTTCACCCGGTTGTGCCTTAAAACTCATAATCATAGTCCTCAACTGTTGCGTCTTGTCAGAGGGATAGTATTTGGACAAGAATGCCGTAGAAAGACTCTCCCATGTAGCAACCGAAGTGTTTGGAAGTTGTTGAAACCACTCCAAAGCTCTTCCCTTAATAGAGTAGGGAAACATATGGAGACGAATCTGATCACTTGTAACACCAGTGATTCTGAATGAACCACACATCTGCACAAAACGCTCTAGATGTCTGTGTGGGTCTTCTAATTCAATGTCTCCTTCAAAAGCCTGATTGCTGATCATCTGAATTAAGCTCGGATTAATATGGAACTGAGCTGCACCAATTTCTGGAGTTTTGTACATGCAATTGGCTGGATTCGGTGTCTCATGGTCCCAAATAGAAGACTGATCAACATTAACAGCTGGTCGAGGTTCTGGATCTCCCATCTTAGCTTTATCTTTTCTTCGCTTTCTCAAAGTACGCTCGATTTCAGGGTCAAATTCCAATTTTTTAGCGCAAGATGAACGTAGCATACACCTGAAAATCACCAACAAAACAACTTGTGGAACCAATTAAAATCTAAACAATAAGAAACAATTAACCTAAACTCAACTATACTGCCTTCCCCGGCAGCGGCGCCAATTTGTTAGTAATATTTTTGTGTGTTCGTTCGCAGGGAAGGACTGAATGTAATATCAAAGTTCAGGTTTCTTATCTCTTTACGTCTAGAAGTGTATAAGAAGAATTTTTTGGATCTGTGTATTAACTAAATTAACCAAGAACTAATTATAAGCACTAAGAATTAATTTTAAACTGAGATTCAAATATGTTGGAAAACAATCTAAGAACTGGGGTTCTTCACCTGGTTTCAATACATGCTCAATATTAATGTGATATCTGTGTTCCTACCTTGCTGAAAACAATTCTTCTAAAGTTATACTGCACCCTCCCAGGCTACAATATATTGCTTACAGCTACACCTTAATTGACACTCCCGTGATACAATCAGAGTATATCTATAAACTGTTAATTACCAAGAATTATATGTCTCACAATTCTCCTATTAATCTCCCGATCTAATATTCAAATTATGTCTGTTAAATCATGTACTAAGATTGCAACTTCTCTCCCAAGCTTATTACAATCCCTAGAATACAATCAAAGGTTCATGACTCCCCTAATTGTGTTAAGATCTCATTAACAAATCAGCCAGGCAAAAAATCACATAATCAAGCATGCATGAATACCAAGGAATACTACCCAATCCTCAGATTAGAGAATTAGTTACGCATATTTAATAAAGAAAACATAATAATAATGATAATGAATGAAAACATAATATTGAAGAAAGAATTGAAGATCGAAAGTACCTTGATACGATTTACAGCTATCAATTGTTATGATTTACAATGGTAAGATGTGTTTAAATAGGCTCTACAAATCTTGCCCAGCAAGATATTACCTTCTATTACAATTAGAATTCAATTCAGGTATTAAAAATTGCCCAAAATACAATTAGAACTAGAAAAGGGCAAAACAGTAATTTTTCTGCTTCCATCTATCTGCTGGTCGTGCTTCCTGGGCCCACCACACGCGGCCTGGTCGTGTGAAACCTATCCCATATTGTAGAAAATCTCTCAAGCTTCGCGTGGACTGTAAATGGGCTGAAAACGGACTTCTAGAACTCCAGATATGGCCCAAACAGTATAAAGTGCGCAGCCCTTCTCAAAAATCCGAATTTTAATTAATTAATCTCCAAGAACGATAAAAGCATCAACTTTAATCAACATTCTCGTAAATCTGCACAACTCAGCAAAACACATCAAAACTACAACAACTTGAGTCCAAAACAATCAATTTAAGCCAAACGGAGGCATTCCCAGTGGATATAAAATCCACTTATCAGATTCAATAAGAAAAAAAATTTAGTATTTAAAATATAAAAGATATTGTATTTGGAGATATTTTAGTTAGATAAAATATAAAAAAATATTGTATTTTACCTGAAAAAAGAAATTATTTAGTTCTTAAAAATGGAAAAGTTAAAAAGGTATCCGTTCATGATATAATTAGAAAAAGAAAGATTTTAGTTAGAGAAAAAAGAAAAGGTAACGTGTTTTGACTGAAAAAGGTAACGAATTATTTAATTTAATAGTAATTATAATAATTACGTTATTTTATTAAACAAAATTGCTCGCGGTGTTTCTAAAAAGGGGAAATTTTGATTAGCAAAAAAAAAAGGAGAAATTTTAGTTTGATAAAATGTAAAGTATTTTTTTTTTGCTAAATAATAAAATGTAAAAGTTACTCTATGTACCTAAAAAAAATTATATAATTATTGAAAAATAGAAAAGATAATATGTTTAACCTGAAAAAGGAAATTGATTCATAAATAAGAAATTTTAGTTAGATAAAATATAAAAGATATCATATTTTACCTGAAAAAGGAAATTATTTAGTTCTTGAAAAATAGAAAATATAATATGTTTATCTTGAAAAAGGAAATTGATTAGTTAGTAGATATGTAATTGAGTAAGGGTAAATAAGTAAAATCAACAGGTACCGTACCGACCGACAGACCGACCAACCAAACTTTTAATGTTTCGGCTTTTATATAATAGAACCACCCGTGATATAATTATTAATATTGTAATATATTTAATTATTAATATTGTAATATTGTTAGTTTATTGTATTAAATAGAACCACCCGTGATATAATTGGAAAAAAAGAGATTTTAATTAGAGAAAAAAGAAAGATAACGTGAAAGTTAAAAAGATGACATGATTTATGTGAAAAAATTAATTTTCTATTAAAAAGGGGATTTTAGTTAGAAAATATAGAAAAGATGATACGTTTAGCTGAAAAAGATAATCAATTAATTATTAATATTATCATATTATTAATTTATTGTATTAAATAGAACCACCCGTAATACAATTGGAAAATGAGATATTTTAGTTAGAGAAAATAGAAGATAACTTGAAAGTTAAAAAGATGACATGATTTATGTGAAAAAATTAATTAATTAGTTTATAGTAATTATAATTTAATTATGTTATTTTTCTAAATAAAATTGCCCGTAGTTTTTTGAAAATGCGAAATTAATGTTGCCTATGATATTTTTAGAAAAAAGGAAATTTAATTAAAAAAAATAGAAAAGATCATACGTTTTAGCTGAAAAGGTAATCGATTAATTATTAGTGTTATAATATTATTATTTTATTTATTTTAAATAGAAATGCTTGTGATATAATTGAAAAAAAAGAAGTTTTAGTAAGAGAAAAAAAAGGTAACGTGTTTTGGCTGGAAAAGGTAATCGTCCATGATTAATTGGAAAAAGAGATATTTTAGTTAGTGAAAAGAGAAAAGGGAAAAGGTAACGTGTTTTGGTTGAAAAAGGTAATCGATTAGTTAATAGTAATTATAATATGATTATGTTATTTTATTAAATAAAAGTATTCGTAGTGTTTTTAAAAAAGGAGAAATTTTAGTTAGATAAATTGTAAAAGATATTGTATTTGACTTGAAAAAGGAAATTATTTAGTTATTGAAAAATAGAAAAGGTAATATATTTAACCTAAAAGGAAATTGATTAATAAAAGAGAAATTTTAGTTATATAATATATAAAATATATTGTATTTTACCTGAAAAAGGAAATTATTTAGTTATTGAAAATAGAAAAGATTATATGTTTAACCTGGAAAAGTATATTGATTAGTTAGTAGGTTTTATCTGTAATTGAGTAAAATTAATAGGTACCGTACCGACCGACCGACCAACCAACCAAACTTTTAATGTTTCGGTTTTTATATAATAATATAGATTATATAAAAGCAGCTCAAACATTAAAAGTTTGGTCTTGGTATCTGTTGATTTTACTTATTTACTTAACTTAATTATAGATAAAATCCATATTTAAAAAGGTAATAGCTTGAAAAAGAAGTAAAAAAACCAAGTTTTGGAAGGAGTGATTTTAGTTAGAAAAGATAATAGTCGAAAAAGAAGTAAAAAAAAGATAAGTTTGAAAATGAGACATTTTAGTTTAAAATTATAGAAAAGATATTACTCTTTAGCTGAAAAAGGTAATTAGTTAGTTATTAATAATTATAATATTATTGGTTTATTTCATTAAATAGAACGGCCCATGTTATTTTTGTAAATAAGATATTTTAGTTGAAAAATGTACAAAAGGTAGTAACTGAAAAAGGTAATTGGTTACTTATTAAGAAATATAAAATAAGCAAAGAATAACTAAGTAAGTAAGGGTAGCTGAAAAAGAAGTAAAAAAAGCAAGTTTGAAAAATCAGACGACCAATGATATTTTATCTAACTAACATTTCTCATTTTTAAAAATATTACGAGCAATTTTGTTTAATATAATTACAATTAATTAATCGATCAATTACCTTTTTCAACCAAAATATGTTACATTTTTTCTTTTTTCTAACTAAAATCTCTCTTTTCATCTAAAGCGTATCATCTTTTCTAAATTTTCTAACTAAAATCCCTCTTTTCTTAGAAATATCACGGGCAACATTAATTTTTCATTTTCTAAAAAAATCACGAACAATTTTATTTAGTAAAATAACGTAATTAAATTATAATTACTATAAACTAATCAATTACATTTTTTACCTAAAACATGCACATGATATTTTATCTAACTAAAATATCTCCTTTTTTAAAAATACTACAAGCAATTTTACTTAATATAATTACTATTAATTAATCGATCAAGTACTCTTTTCAACCAAAATATGTTATCTTTTTTCTTTTCTCTAACTAAAATACATCTTTTCAGCTAAAACGTATCATCTTTATTTAGCAAAAAAAAAAAAAAAAAAACGTATCATCTTTTCTATATTATCTAAATAAAATCTCTCATTTTCTAGACATATCTCGGGTAACATTAATTTCTCCTTTTTAAAAAAACTATGAGCAATTTTATTTAGTAAAATAACATAATTAAATTATAATTAATATAAACTAATCAATTACCATTTTCACCTAAAATATGTTACCTTTTTAATTTTCACGTTACCTTTTATATTTTCTATAACTTAAATCTCTCATTTTCCAATTATATCAAAGGCGATTTTATTTAATAAAATAATAATATTAACAATTAATCGATTACTTTTTTCCAGCTAAAACGTATAATCTTTTCTATCTTTTTTAATCCCTCTTTTTCTAAACATATCACGCGCAACATTAATTTCTCCTTTTCTAAAAACACTACGAGCAATTTTATTTAGTAAAAATTATTTAATTACCTTTTTCACCTAAAACATGTCACCTTTTAAATTTTAAATTTACCTTTTCTATTTTCTCTAACTAAAATATTTCATTTTCCAATTATATCACGTGCGGTTCTATTTAATAAAATAAAATAATAGTATTATAATATTAATAATTAACCGATTACCTTTTTCAACTAAACCAATCATATTTTCTATATTTTCTAGCACAATCCCCTTTTTTAGAAATATCACGAATAACATTTATATAATTATTATGAAATTTCATTGAAAAATTTAGGCATTTCATGTTTTAAAAAATTAATTCAGATTAATGAAAAATATTCATATAATATTAATAAAATTCCGTGCATCGCACCGGTTTTAAGCTAGTTTTTATAAAACTTGGAATGACAAGCTGGTGGCTTGGTGCACACATATATTGAATCGTTAGTATAAAAATGTGGTTACAAAATAGGTAAAATAAGAAAAATAATCAACAGATTCGTGGTCCTTAATTAAATGGTAGATAATTCGAGACTTGCATTTGGTGGTGTAAAGTATTCGGAAAACTCTCCAACTCCATTTTTTGACTAACTGCATTCGAAAATTTTACAATTTTTTTTGGATTTTTTATGAATCACTTGACTCATTATAACAAAATATAGTCTTACATACGCGATCAATTTTTTTATAACAAAATCAATGAGTTTACATACACCTCTATTATAAGTGGACAATTTTACTAGGAGAATTATTAATATCATATACTAAAAGGTTCAATTTGATTAAGTTCATTGCACGCAATTGAAAACTAAATTAATAATTTAACAATGATAAGTATTCATGTGATTATTATCATATGAATATTAATCCAAATTTTATGAAATCTAATCAAATTTTAAAATATTCGGTTCAAAAAATTGGTATGAAATATTACAAAATAATTATAAAAATATTCGATAGATCAAAATTTTATCATTTATCATATTTTAAATTACAAAATTATTTCAATATATATAATTTCGGATGAGAAACAAATTCTGTGCCCGTACCTTACACGGGCATTTACGCTAATTTTTATAAAACTTCGAATGACAAGTTGGTGTGGCTTGGTTGGTGCACACATATATTGAATCGTTATATAAATTGTGGTTACAAAATACGTAAAATAAGAAAAATAATCAACAGATTCGTGGTCCTTAATTAAGTGGTAGATAATTCGAAACTTTGCATTTGGTGGTGTAAATTATTGGGAAAACTTACGTCTAACTCCATTTTTTGACTAATTGTATTCGACAATTTTATAATTTTTTTGGAATTTTATGAATCACTTGACTCATTTATGCACTTGTTAAACAAATTGGTTAGATATTTTTTCTTTTTTGAGTAATGACCCCAAACTTGCTTTGGTAACATTTATCGATCGAGCAGCTCAACAATTAATAATTTTTTTTTTTTTAAAAAAGGGCGATTCATTCTTTGAACACACAAATTTCAATCAAATTCAATCTCGAAACTGTAACAATTTAAAGGAAAAGTATAACACTGCAGCTATATATTAACTGCTGGAACATTTTCCAATACTGAACCGATTCCAACGCAAGGAAGGCCTTTTGGAATTTCCATGACTGGCATAATTAACTCCTGCTTATAAATACACAACACAATTTCTCATATTCTTTACTCATGTGGAACACAATGTTAAAGCTTGGGCCAACATTTCCCACTGTGGGAACTTCATGGGATCACCAAGGCAAATCAGAAATATCTCAAATCTTCATTTCTTCCACCCGGGATACGATGGATTTCATTCAGTTTGCTTACGTTGAGGATGGTAACGTAGTGCTGTCTGACAAAATTGGTGGTGGAACAGGCTCCTCTAATCTGCAAACGGTGAACAATAACATAATATTTAATTTAATTCTCTTCTTTTATCTTCCATGCATGTATGTAACTAACTTAAATTTGTTTCATAAGTTTGTTCTCGGCTCAACTACATATGTTTGTTGACGACAATAGACGATTATATGTACGTAGTTGGGTTTATGTTTGTGGAATGTTGGCATGCAGATCACTTTCGATTATCCGTCGGAGTACATTACGAGAATACATGGCGGTTACCTTAATGATAGAACTTCAAAGTATCTGTGTTCTATTTCTTTTTATACTAACAAACGCAAGTATGGTCCGTACGGCCCTGGGATTTGCACGGACGATTTTGATCTCATTGACTTTCAAGAAATGGGCTCGTATGTGGATGAGTTCAATTATGAGGTCGGTGGTAAATTCTGGGGATTCTTTGGCACCTATAAGAGCAATGGGGTTGAAAGCATCGGCCTTTATATGAAGCCTCGTCAGCTAGCAAAGCAGCTGTCAGGGCCAACTCGTGCTAATCAATCAGGGCCAACTCGTCCAGTCTTGCCATAATTGAATCTGTGTTGAATTGAAGTTGTTGAATCTATCTTATGACGCTATATAAATATATTATTTTATGATCTTAATGCTAGTGGAATTTAGTATGTGATCAGCGTTTTGTTTTAGTAAGCAGAATTTCGCCATGCAACTAAATCGGTGTTCCCTTTTAATTTAAATTTTTCTTTAATATTTTACATGTAGCTTAGTGTTTTAGATTGAATTCATGCTTGACGGCTTCATTCGATCAATGCTAATTTAATTAATAAAAAACCGGAAAAACCTCTAAATTTTTTTTTTTGAAATCATGATTTTTTGACATACGGTCAAATCGAATCAAAGATCAAAGTGAACCATGATCATGGTAAATATACCTCTTCCTATTATTTTTTAAGTGTTAATTCTTTTATTTTTTTTGACAAATAAGCGTTAACATAAGCCTTCATTGTTTTCGAATTGATCATCTTATGTACCTTTTGCACAGGTGTTATATGAAATTAGGTCCGGTCATTAAAAGAATCTATACAGAATATATGGTAAAATCGTTTTTAGTAATTAATGGAACCCCATCCCCATCTCCAAAAATTTATTATGAATAATAAACTCAAAAATTTATTAAAAATAATAAATTCCCAAACAAAAATAGTATATTTCCAAAATTATCAAAAAATTTCCACATCCCATTCCCCATTTCCAATCCTCATATCCCTATATTCTTTTTTATATTACTTCTTTCCCTCTCTTTCACTTACAATTTTAACTACCAAAACCCACTCACTACTAAAAATGTTATTTTATATTATTAGATGAAAAGAGAGAGGGTTTGCAGATGATATGCGGCAGCAACCAAAGTCCCAAAAAATGGGGACTAAAACTTTGTCACCAAAATCAAACCTCAAAATGGGGATCCGGATGGAGATCTTTTTTTTTTTTTTTTTGTTGCTAAAACTGGTGCTATATTGCAAATTATAGGAATGTGGATTGGACTGTGAATGCTCTTAATAGATATATAGGCCATTGTTCTATAGAGAGCCATTTTATATGAAGAATCGGAAAAAACCACTAATTTTTGATTATGTAGTAAAATCAAAATTTTAATTCTTGGTTCCATAAACAAAAGACAAATTTTCTGATTTTGTGGTAAAATCAAATACTGATGTGGCACCGTTGCTGACATCACTGCCACATCATCGCTATAAATAACATAATAAAATAACATTCTAATGGGGAACCCTAAATAAATACATGAGTATCTATAATATAAAGAGAAATAAGATGTTTTTTATTTTTCAAAACTTCATAAATTTTAGAAAGCTTGGAGAAAATAAAAATTGGAATTCACTCTATTTTTAGGTTTTGATTTTAAGGAAAAAAGTTGTATAAGATAAGTATCATCAATAATATGTAATGAACTTTAAATTTTGATCCAAAGTAGAGCGGCTCTAAACGTGTTTAACGGGAAAACCGCTCATTAGAAAAGTTTGTATCAGCTATTAGAATTTGATATTGACGTTATAAATTTTATTTTATTTTAGGATTCGATTTTTATGGATAAATATTGTTATACAAGTAATATATGTAAAAGTTAGGTTTTGACCTTAACGAGAGAGCGGTACCAAAAATATAAGATGTATTTTCATCTTTTAAAATTTCATAAATATTAGAAAGTTTAAAGAATGTACAAATTGGAATTTACTATCTTTTAAGGTTTGAATTTTTTTAAAAAAAGTTATTTCATAAAATAAATGCCATTAATAATATGTAATGAAGTTAGAATTTCAGTTTCAAATAAGAGCGACTCGAAACGTGTTTAACGGGAAGATGACTCACTAGAAAAGATTGTATTAGCTATTAAAATTTGATACTGATGTCATAATTTTTTATTTTTATTTTTAGGGTTTGATTTTTATGGATAAAAATTATAATATAAGTCTTTATAATATATGTTGAAGTTGGGATTTCAGTTTTAACGAGAGAGTGACTCAGTCGAAAGAATCATGTTTAACAAGAAATCAATTCATTAAAAAATATTATGTAATTATTAAAATTTAATATTGATAATATAACATAACATAAATTTGTATTAAAGTTTTTTTAAAAATTATTATGCCTGCGAAGCGAAGCGGCGGCTTTATCGACTAGTTTATTTATAAATTTTGACCCCTATATTGGTTTCACCTTTCCTACAATTTTTATAATAATTTTGAAAAAAAATGGAAATGTTGGAATTGTATTGCAGTTACAATTTTTTAATTATAACTTTATTCAATTGCACAAATAACACAATTTTATTATTAAAATTTTATAAAATATTTATTTGACCTTTTTATTTTGATTTTTTATATTAGATAACGTTATCGATTTAAATGTTTCATTATGTTTTAAATAAAAATATAGTATTTTCATATTATTGGATGACACTGATAATATTTTACTCAATGAAAAAAAAACGTAATATAATTATAATAAAAAAATAAAATTTTAAAATTATATAAAAGAATTATATCAATTAAAATAATAAATTATTAGTTAATTTAAATAAATTGCGTTGTGTATGTACTTCGGGTTACCAACTAGTAGACAATAATACGAGATAAAATTAAAATTCAAGAAAGCTAAAAGTATTTGGGGTTGGTGGAAGTGTTCAACTTGTAACTTTATTTAAAGAGGCGAAAAATATCAAAAAAAAAGAAAAAGAAAATAATTGGAAGAGAATATCTAAGTTTTTTAAGATATCTTGAAGGTGAGCTGATTCAAAGGCAAGAATGCGTACCGTCGTCGTTTGGTTAGCCTCGGGCATAACTCTATGTATATCGCATACCACTGGTTACTGGTATAAAACTATATATAAATACATGCATAACACATTGACTTAGTTTGATCTACTGTAAAAACATCCGACAATGATTAAAGTTGGGCCACAATTTTGTCCCAGGGGAACTTCCTGGGATCACAAAGGAAGAACTGAAATATCTCAGATATTCATTTCTTGCTCGTATTTATTTTGCTTACGTCGAGGGAGGGAACAAGATAGTACTGTCCGAAAGGATTGGTGGTGGAGGAGAAGGAACTACTTCACTTTTCATACGAACAAAGCCACGTATGGACCTTATGTTCCAGGCGCTCCTGATAAAACCAGCCCAATTACGAACTTCAACTATCAGGTTGGTGGTAAGTTCTATGGTTTTTTCGGCACGTACAAGCCTGATGGGATCGAAAGCATTGGATTTCACATGAAGCCTCTGGAGAAGCCAGCTACTACCGATCGTGTCCTGTCATAATAACAGTATATATTGTGTATAATCATATCTTCTGACAATGTTGTTAGTGAAATTCTTTGTCGTTTATTTTAAAACCCAGCTTTAAAATCAAAAGATTTCAAAGATTAAATTCAATTTGGTCGTTTGGACTTTCCATATTGCAGTGGCACTACTTTCAATTGTATAAATACACAGCATACTAGTCACAGAACTTGCATATGAATTCATGCATTCAATTACAATGATGAAAGTTTGGTTAGCACTTCCTACTGCGGAACATCCTGGGATCACTTAGTAAAAGCAGAAATTCTACCAATCTTCATTCATTGGTGTAATATTGACCGGATTGATTTGGTTCACTTTAACGTGAGGATGGAGGAAACTAAATAGTTTAGTCGGACAAGTACTGTATTTTTCGGCACCTACTTGTGTAATGTTATTGAGTGCATCAGATTTTTTATGAAGCCTATTGAGAAGGTAGCTGATTAATCAGGGGCTGGGCAGAGTTACGAAGCAAAGTCATCGAGGAACTGACTGGGATGCTTAAAAGAATAGAAATGGTAGCTAATTAATTCGGGAAAGCATATCTACTAACAAAGACACCGAGGGGATTGTCGTCTGTTATTCTGAAAACAAGACTGATGTAATTAGCTTCATAAGCTTACATATTTAAATGTTTTGTCAGATGTTATTTACTTGTGCATTGAAAAGTACTTAACAAAATGATGAAAGTTGGGCCAACAGTTGGCACGAAAGGAACTTACTCTGGGATCATTGTGGAAAGACAGAAATAACGCAGATCTTCATCTCTTGCTCCCAAAATTTTATTAATTTTATGCACTTTGCTTACATTGAGAATGGAAGTTACGTTTTGTCTGCTAAATTTGAGGAGGCAGAAGGCAGTGACTGTCTGCTAAATTTGGTGAGGCAGAAGGCAGTGACTCTATCAAAACAGTGAGCCAATAATCCATGCGGATTCAATTATGAGATTGGTGGTAAGATTTGTGGATTTTTCGGCACATACACACGCGATAGCATTGAAAGCATTGGTGAATAATGCAAGCAACCACACATGCCCTGCCAAAAGGATGTAGAGATGGTTAGCAGTGTGAGTAATATTGCAAGCAACCACACATGCCCTGAGAATTCCCAAGTGCAAGGACCACAAACACTTGCGCAGAATCGTTCCCTGTATGGACAACATGCTTTCCAATCCAAACTAGGAAATTTCTTGCAGTTTCCCCAAGATTTTTACTTCATAAAATAAACCACTTGGCTCGGACTTATGAAACATTCTTCTTAAATCTTGATCTTTTCCTGGTTCTGTCGTTGAGTGTTGTATTTTTAAGCTTGTACTTGGGATGTGAATAGTAAACACTTTCGATTTGATCTTCATTCTTATATCTCCGGCAATCTTTGCATTCGAAAAGAAGTCATGTAGTAACAACTAATGACAAGTGATCAAGAGCGTAAACTAGTTTTACATTAGTTTGATACTCCTAAATACAACATATCTGAGGGATACTTTTGTAATTGTAGAATTTGATCAAATAATTATAAATTTGCCACATTAAAATGCATTATATACGTATGTAACTCTTCTAATTACATATTTAGGGACATTTTTCTTAAAATGCATTATATATGTATGTGTGTAACTCTTCTAATTACGTATTTAGGGACATTTTTTTCTTTTAATTACATTACGGCATATATGATGGATAAAAGGTCATCAAAATTATTTATTCTTAATGAAGTGTAAACCTTTTAATAATGACAAGTATTGTGAAATTGAAGGTGTTTTATTTTAATACAAGTTATGTGTGTACGGTGAATTTGTAATTTTAACAGCTAATGTGGATGGTAGAATATATGTTAGCTTTTTTTTTTTTTCGTATAAAAATCAAATTATCAGATTATCCAGACTTGTCATTTCATAGATTTTATAGTCTCTGATTTGTTTGGCTGGCATCTTGATCTAGTTTCTGTAACAACTTTGTAAGTACAGAAAGTTGTGGAATAACTGATCAGTAGAGAAACGAGCTCTCTCTCTTCGTTCTGTTTATGCATGTCCAGAACAAAAAAAATCTTTGTACCAATAACATGCCTTCCAATAATATAAACATAGTTAATTTGCTATTCCTCAGCATAAGCAGTACATGCACGTCATGGAAAAGTAACTTATTATAGATACAATCTGTTACTTTTTAGCTAGTAAGCATTCGAAACAAAACCCGTTAATGATCTACAAAAACAGAAAAACACCATATCCATTTTCACAATAGAGAGAGAGAGAGAGAGAGAGGAGGGGAGGGAGAGAAAGAGAGAGGGAGGGCGAGAGAGAGAGAGAGAGAGAGAGAGAGAGAGAGAGAGAGAGATTTAACAGTAAATGATAACATGCATGTTACACCATTTGTTTGTTCATTACACCTTGTGGTAACTAGAATTCCTCTTCCTTTTCTTGTTGTCATAAGTGATCCCCCTCGACTTCCCTTGAAAACGCCTAACCTCACGCAAGAAAACCCTGACAGCTCTTGCTCCAAACGGATTTGATTCAGGTGCCCCACCATTTTCCTCGTAAGCTGCCCGAAGACGTCCAACCAGAGCATCCAAGCTACCCCATGCTTGTCGAAGAGGGCAAGGACAGGGCAAAGGAGGGTTAGGAACACCAAAATAAGGACACGTCTGGTTATGAATTTTAGTCTTGCCAAATTGATCAAGGTACCTTAGAAATTCCAAGACATGAGAACTAGTCCATAAATGTTGATGAACATTCGATGAATACGGATCATATGGCTTGTGGTTTCGTATGTACTGGCAGAACGTATTCCAATCACGACGCTTCTGCTTCTCGTACCTGCTCGGAACTTGAGACCATGGCAAAGATGGTATTGTTGAGATGGTGCCATCCATGAATGCGCGATAAAGATGTCAAAGAAAAAAAGTTCTGTTTCGATTTTCGCATAAATTGATATAGAGAAGGAGAATGGAGTTCACAGTTCTCACAAGGGAGTAAACTGAGATGTGATCAGTTTGGTGGAAGGGCGTTGTTTTAACGATGGAAGTCATGGAGAATTGAGCAGTAGTGTACCAAAATACAGAAATACTAAGCTAAGCTGCACTCTCTATTACACCGTGTTCGCAAATCAAAGAAATAAAAGTGAAAAAATAGAAAATTGGTCATTTTTCTCTTGAAATCTTTTAAAAAGTGTAAAGAAAATATAAGAGATAAATATATGTGAAAAATCTTTTCAAATCTTCAAAAATTATTACTTTTCTTTTTTAGAAAATCATTCACGTGCATGTTGAAAAAAATTAAATCTTTCGCTTTTTTTTTTCACTGTCAATTTTTTCCATAGTAAATTTGTGTAACAATGTGTCGCTGTTAATTTTTTTTTTTTTTTTGTTGTTGAAAATAGTGGAAAAAATTAGATATTTGATTGGGCTTATGGGACCCGCTAACTTTACTTTAGAAATTAAGAACAAGAACAATACATGAGGATCTTGATATTGTAACGAGTAACACACACTTGGGCCGACTTAGCCGAAGGGAAAAAAACATTTGTGCGGATTAGAGCCCAATAATCATATGATGGCATATGTATCCGGCGGCTGTGGCCTGTGAGAAAAGGGGAGGCATACTTGATCATAATAACCTTTTCTTAACGTTACCTCTCACCTCTTCTTGCTGTGTACTGCATGGTTAAATTTCGGAAATTGAAATAGATCGGTTTAGGTATTTAATAGTAATTTATTGGTAAATTGGGATTATCGGAATGATAAATTGAAACAAAAATCGGATAAAATTTATTATTATATTAAAACCGAAAAACTGAAAGTTTGTCTGTTTGGTTTTCGGTTTGGCTATCCTTTTTTTTTTGAAAAAAAGGAAATTCTCATTAAATCATCGAAATATCTGACAGAATTGTCTCCAACAAAAACAGAGGAGGAGACGAACTAATAATGAAGCTATTAAGCTCACAAGGGATCCTAACCAATCTATGGGCCACCTTGTTTGCTCGCTTTCTAACATGATCGACCGAAATTCCACCCTTACTCCGAAGAATTGTTTTGCACCGTGCAACCATATCCCCCTGCTCCAACAAATTAATATGCTCCTTGTTAACTGCATTAACTCCTAACAGTGAGTCACTTTCAATTGTAATTGTTCCAGCTGACAATGTCTCTGACCATAAGAGTGCTTCCAGAATTCCTGCTATCTCTGCTTCCAAAACTGAAACCCGACCTGCAAATCTCATAGTCTTACTTTTGATATAATGTCCCTGGTGGTTCCTGATGACCATACCTATAGCAAACGAATTCTCATCTGGGACCACTGATGCATCAACGTTGATCTTAAGAAAGTTGCCAATTTTAATTTTGATACGAACCTGGCTTTTCATTTGTTCACCTGACACCAATCTGTAATTTGACTTTTGCTCCATCTCATGATTGTTGCAGGTGTCATAATTTTTCCTTCAAAAATTCGTTTATTCCTGGTAAACCAGACACCCCAAAGAACTGCAAACATTTTAACTAACCATTCATTTGTTTCCATACTCAGCCTGTTAAGCAACGACTCAGAAGCATTCTCAATATCCCACATCTCACTATTAACTCCCACATACTGCCAGCACTCCTTCGTAAATCTACACTCGAAAAATAAATGCCTGAGATGCTCAACCTCTCCAACACACATCTCGCATCCAATAGGAACTCTAACACCTTTACCTCTAAGCAGATTACGAACATAGATGTTATTACGGCAGAATCTCCAAAGGAATATTTTGATTTTATGAGGGACTTCAAGGTTCCAGATTTTGCTCCATCCTGGCGACTGCTGCAACCCTATCTCTCCACCATGATTTTGATACCACTGCTGGTAACCGTTTTCACTGTGTACCATCCATCTCTAGAGTAGACCCAGGCTATCCTGTCTTTGGTACAAATTCGTGGAATACGAGTACATAGAATAGCATTTGCATCCTCATTGGAGAAATTCCTCTTGACTTTACTTTCATCCCATGATCTATCCTCCTTAAAGAACTCACAAACTTTCAGATCCTGTGCCTCAACACTGGTTGTCTCCTGATTAACACAAAACTCTTCTTTTCCTCTCATCCACCTGTCCTTACTGATATTAATCCTCTGCCCATCCTCTAACACCCATCTCAAACCTCTCTTAATTTCCTCTTTAGCTTCCCATATGCCTGACCACGTGTAACTTGACCCACCGGTTCTGTTTGCATGAAAGAAATCATAGTGAGGATAGTAATGCGCTTTTAGAACCCTTGATACCATAGCTTCAGGCTTAGTAATAAAATTCCAGCATTGTTTGCCTAATAAAGCCAAATTAAATCCGTGAAGGTCTCTAAAGCCAAGGCTTCCTTTCTTTTTCGACATGCTCATTTTATTCCACGCTAGCCAGTGAACTCCTTTTCCAGTAGAAGAGTTAGAGCGCCACCAAAATGCATTCATCATCTTCTCAATTTCTTGACACAACGTTTTAGGAATCAGAAAATATGACATTGTATAGGAGGGGATTGTTTAGGCCACATTTCTAATCATTACTGCCTTCCCTGCCCGAGAAAGCAACCTCGAACTCTACCCTTGAATTCTCTGAGAAACCTTCTCTTTCAAATATCTAAAAACTATCTTCTTCAACTTACCTATCAGGTATGGTAAGACCAGGTACTTGCTATTCCCAATGTCATTGAACACTCCCAATATTTGCTTGATCTCCATTTGCTTATCTCTTCGAACGTTTGAACTGAAAAAAATTACAGATTTCTGATAATTTACTATCTGACCAGAAAATGCTTCATAAGAGTTCAAAGCTTCTTTGACTGAGATCGATTCCTCTGTTGTTGCCTTAAAGAAAAGGAATCTATCATCTGCAAATAAAAGGTGAGTAATAGAAGGTGCTGAATTTCTTACACAACAGCCATGAATTCTCCCTTCTTGAGCTGTAGATTTTAAAGATAATGAAACCCTTCCACACATAATAAGAATAAGTAAGGTGACAATGGGTCACCTTGCCTGAGCCCGCCTTTAGGAATGATAGTGAAAGAAAAGTGTCCTAAATCCAATCATGGATGATGAGTTAGGATAAACTTTCTTGTAATCTTAGTAGATTTTATGATTATTGGTTAAAGACATATTTGTCTTTATACGGGCTTTATCTATTTAAAGTGTTTTAAATAAGATGTTCCATAGTTTAGAGTAAAGCTTCTAGAATTATAATGAGATTATAATAGTGAGATCTAGAAGCTGATAACACTAAACTTAAACTGTTCCTGATCATAGGATAACTAATTGGAAGTTAGTTAATCCGTAAAGATCGGTACATACTATACTTGCTTCTTCGGAAGGATGTCTGTTCTCATAGGCATTTGTGTGGTGACACTATAGTTAGTATGTAGGTGCTCATTAGGAATGAGTTCACTGAACATGACTCGATCACTTGAACAATTAATAGAGTTTACTCACGTGTCAATAATTGTTCATGTAGTGATGGTTGTACAAGTATCCTTAGACTTGAGATTGTTAGAGTCATCTTGTATATAATGAACAATGCTTTGGTTTAGTCTTTAGTCTCAAGGGCAATTAATAAGTTCTATTCTGGGCATTGGAATTTATATATGGAGATAGTTAACGATCAATAAAGGATCTGCCCCTTCCAGTAAAGGAAGAGAATATCCTATGCTATTCTTAATATGGTAGTTCAGGAATCTCTGGCCAGAGTGAATGAAATTAGAAATTAGTTTCTAATTTGCATTAACATGAACTATACATAAAGAATAAGGAATGCATATGATTAAATTAGAAAGGTTTGACACGAGATCTATGCCTTGTATTTAATCGGGATATTGTTAGGGCAGAAGGAATTTATTGTACGGTAACCAGTCACTGAATAGGTTCTGTATTCCTAGCGATGAATTCATATTATCCGGATAGTCGCGATATATTGAAAAGTATCACTCACGATGTAGAATAAATTTAATTATAACGATAATTATTTTTAACGAATTAATTGTAATTCGTATAAATAATAATAAATAGTTTATTATTATTTATTTCTACTACCGGCATAATTATGAACCTAAAGGGTCACACCATAAAAAGAAATATTGTTGAAGATTAAGAAAAATTATTTTGGCTAATAATTATTTATTTGAGAAATAATTAATTAAATAATTAATTAAATATGATTTAATTAATTATAAATATTAAGAAAAGTTCTTAATATAATAATTATATATTTAATCTGAGATATTAAATATATAGAGAGAATTGTTTTAAATGAAATCAATGAGAAACTTGTTTTAATCATTAAAAGAGTTTTAATGATTAATTGATTAATTAATAAAGATTAATTAATCTAAATAATATAAAAGTCAAGAAACCACACCTATGGTTTCTCTATAAATAGACACAAAAAACACACCAGCAACAACAAATTTATTTGTAAGAAGAGTTTCTTGCATTTAAATCAAAATTAGCCAATTATTCTCTCTTTTCTTTCTTTATCAAATTTCTTGGTGGATACCATTAGAGCACTCCACATACTGAGGGGTGATTGCAAGGAGAAGAACATGGTCTAATTTTGAAGTTCATAGTTGTTGCCAGAAAGCATTTAAGGTAATTCTCTTATTTTTCTTGAAATATATGCATGATTAATTAGGATTTCTATGCAAATAAATGTTATAAATACTTCCGCATGCGTAGAAATTCCTTCAATGGTATCAGAGCATAGGTTGTATGCATATAGATTCCCAGAAAAAATTTGAGAATTTTTAAAGCTTGTATGGATTTATTATGAATTTTTGAAGTTCATGGAGGCTATAATCAAATTAATTATGAATTAATTCGAAATTAATTTTTTGAAATAAAATGACTCTGGATTTAGATTCTACAAGTGTTGTAGAGAATCAGGATATTTTTATTATATTTTTTGAATGAACAGATTATTAATTATTAATTTTTAAAGAAATTTGAAATTAATAATTATAATCTGTTATTAAATAATATATATAAAAATATACTGGTGGGCTTGCATTATGAATGGCGGGCTTGACTTAATTACTTGGGCCTACTAGAAGTGGGCTGCTAAATATTTTTTTTTTTTTCAACTGTCGGCTGAACTGCACAAGGAAGGGGTCCGCAGGCCAGACGTGGTCTGTTACGCATTTTTGGAATGCGTTACAGGTGTGTCACGCAAGAAGGAATTGCGCAACAGGTCTGTAACGCTGTTCCAGTATGCGTTACAAGGCGTCATTTTCGACAGAGACTTCGGAAGGCGCGTGCGGGCGCGTGGAAGCTCCTTTCGAGGCGTGGTTGGTGCCGGTGGATTCGTATTGACGAGTAGGTTCTAATGGAGGGGACAAATATTTTTATAAAAATAATTTTGAAACGATTATAGCTTCCGGAAGTGTTTTTAAGACCAGTTTTGACTGTTTAACGACTTTTAAACACAACCAATGATCCATACATAAGTTTAAAACTGTACTACATGATCTAACATGCCTACCTATGTTTTATTGAATGAATATATAAATGATATATGTCTAGGTTGAACATGAGATGCTAGATTTAGGCTGATTCCTTAAACGTACTAAACATGTTAGACATCTAGGTTATAACGAAAATGTTTCGTAACCTTAATATGATTAAAACCTATTTCTTTTGAATGGTAATTGCTTCGAAAATGTTTTAAAGCAAGTTTTAAATAGTTTAAATGTTTTAATGCAATTTATAAATAGATGTATATATGTTGCAACATGCCTACGTTTATGTTCATTTATGTTTATATATGTGATATATGCCTATGTTTATCATGCGATGCTAGATTTAGGTGAACATAATTAACATAAGGCGTAGTTTAGACAATTTAGGATTTGTGAAATTGTTTCACAAGTTTAATATTAATATTATGTATACAATAATGAGATTCTTGTGTTTGTGAAACACGTAATTAAATATGAATTTTCAATATTGAAAAAGGATGATTATGGATTATGATCCATAAGAAAGTGTTATTCAGGGAATCATCCAATTATCGATTATTGATTTGAAATATTTAATTTAATAGGAAGAATCTCTTTATAATATGATTATGATTGTAACATAATATAATCCCTTAAATATTAAATATGTCAAGTAAAAATTTACCAAAGATACAAAAGGGTTTGTGTCGGCAATGGTCTCCCATCATGATAGAAAGTGTTTCTTGTTTTCAGTACATTGTCGTTTCGTGCTACAGCCGAGGGCTTTGTTACCGATCAACATGAAAGTACTTGTCTATTACATTAGATGTGTACAAAATTAAATTTCAGTGGTCGTTACGTGCTACAGCCGTGGACTATTGAAATCTAATTTAATTGTACGAGATGATGGTTTTGACTTGATTTAATATTGGGATTAGTCGTGTTTTCATTATAGATTTAGATTATCTATTAAATTAAAACACGTAAGACTTATAGGTTCATACGAAAATGTTTCGTGACCTAAGTAAAATAAAACCCTCTTTAATTAAATATCAAGTGATATAATGGCCAAAGGCACAACGGGCTTGTGTCGGTCATAGCCTTCCAACATGGTAGAAAGTGGTTCTTATTTTAGGGCATTGTCGTTTCGTGCTACAGCCGAGGGCTTTGTTTCGAAAAATAGGAATTACTTGTCTATTACATTAGATGCGCATAATTAATTAGAATTCAATTGTCGTTACGTGCTACAGTCGTGGGCTATTGAATCTTATTAATTTTACGAGATGTTGGGTCTGACTTGACTTAGAATATTGAATTTAGACGTGCTACAGCCGTGATTCAATGATTCAAGAGGCTAAATGAAATAAGGGAATAACATGAGATGTAATTGATGAAGAGTTATCTGCCTATGGAACATTATATAATGTTTCGTGCTACAGCCGAGGTTATATAATGGAAAGTAGGATCCCTATTCCCACTAGCATTGTGAATGCTCAATTATAAAAATAGAGGGTTATATAATTTAGATAAATAGTGGGAGCCACCAATGAATAAAGACCCGATTCATTTGGTGTTAAGATTATAAAATTGAATAATCTACTTATGTTGTTAATTTTATTTAAAGATTTTAAATACTAGTGTGATGTCTTCTGCACTGTAGAAATAGCATAATAGATGCTAGGTCAATGACTTATTGACAAGAAAGGTGAGAATAGTTTTCACAGGTAGGATAGATTGTTTTCGTCTTGAACTCACCAATCTTCGCAAGTTGTGAAAGATGTATCTAACGATGAGTGAGATGTCTCGTTGATCTACAAGGGTTGTTAGATGAATAAGTAAGGGACATAGATATCAGATATCGATGTTGTTTATTGAAAATAATGGTTTAACAATATTTCTGTCAATGACCTTGTTTTATATGATCAATTAGATTGTTCGTTTATATAACTGGTCTTCAAGATGGATATATAGTTAATTCAAGATGTGATCTTGAAATCTCATTGTAAGAATAAAATCAAGATGATATCTTGAGGTCTTATTGTAAGAATAAGAAGGTGAGTAGAAAAGACACAATCTTTGAAATAAATGTTAGCCAAGAAAACAAAGGTATTAACTTCCACTTAATAAAGGATAGGATATTGGAATTGGATTATGTAAGATATGTCTTACAGAATCAAGGAAGTAAAAGGTTAGTGTAACCTCAACTTCAATTTAAGTTTGTTAATAATTGAAACAAGTCAATCATTTACTTGGGTATTAGACACCACTTTGGTTCAAGGATTACGAATCACAACCAAAGGACAAGTAAATAGGTAGACATTGATAAGGTCCTAGATAATTGAAATAGAACAACTGTTGTTGTTTCAATTATGAGAACTTGTTGATTTGTTGTGCTGTTGGACTTATGGATTATATGTTTCATATTGAACAAACTAGATATAATGAGATAGATCAGGTTTGATACCTTGTCACATTCAATGATGATCAATGTAAATAAGGATATGTGTATTTGTTGAAATACAAAATCCAAGTTTTATTGATAGGTTCAATGAATGTTGAGGTATGACAACGAACTATTTAAGAGTATTGGAAACATGCAATAAGATTGAGGTTTGTCAATATTTAAATAGTTAGTTCCTGAATTATTTCACATATCATGATATTAGTTTACTGAAGACTCTTGTTAGACAAGGTTCAGTTCATAGTGAATGATATCAATAATTCCGGTACCTATTAAGAAAATGACTTAGTAAAATAGTCAAACTACTCGATGAGGTATCCTCCACATACGTTAACTAAAGTTTGCATGAGATGTGGAATAAGGAAACACAAGTCTCAATTGTCTTGAGATTTGAGGTTGTCTAACCTATGTCAAGAGTTGAATAAGTTAGAGACTGAATCTGAATAGAGCTGATTTGTGGTTAGTCTTAAACAGAGTTTAGGACAAGCTTTTACAATCTTGCTGAGTAAGGAGTATTTATAGACACTGGGAGTGTTTGTTTACTCCATTTTTTTTGAAAAATTAGTTTACCCTTCAAGGGCTCAGTGGGAGCTATAGTGAACTTGATGAAGTTCAAGAACCACAAATCATCACGGATTAAGTATGGAACTTATTTGAGTAGTAGAACTTTCTGTACAACAACACTGTTGTAATCTAGAAGGGTATTATGGTTTCATCATTTAGAACGATGATGCGATATCCACTATAAATGATAACGACAATGTTTTTAGTTTTAATGACTCTGAGAAGTGACAGAGTGTCATGGAATCTATAATGGTTTTGTAAGAGATTGGATGGCAAGGTAAAGACCTTTAAAGTCAGGCTAGTTCTAAAGGTTTAAGTGAAGGTAATATGATCACCTTAAAGAAACCTTTATCGAATAGCCATGACCAAAACCATTAAGATTTCGCTTGCATGCTTCTCGGTAATGGAACATTAATTTTGATGAGATAGTCAAATAGTTTGACTTTATCAAAAAGATGAATGATCCATTTAATGGTACAGGAGTTTAGTGGGAGTAATGTAACATATTAATATATATGAATATATTAGTAAAAATGCACCTTTGATATTTTTGGTTTTCATTAGAATTAAGCTATCAAAGAATTTCTTCTTGCACTAGGGTTATGCCTCGAATAAACTAATGGTGATGATCTATGTTGATAGATCATGATTAGGATAAGAGGTCTTACGGAAAATAATGTACATTAATTGGATGCTAAAATATTTAGCATGGATACTCCAAGTGATGTTTCATGCTGATGAACATGGGAGAAAGGACACGTGAATGGAATATCTCTAAGAATTATTCCATTATGTGTTACATGATATGTACAGGTAATGATGTTTCTTGTTGTGACAAGCAAGTATCAATTTACTCCTAGGAGAAAAAGGATCAGATGACAATAAAATATTGTAGTATAATTCAGAAGTATGGCGATATATTTATTTTCTCTGATGGATCTTGTAAACTCAAAGTTTTAACAAGATCAGTTTGATAGTAGATTCAGTTTGGGGCATTTGATAGTCCTGAGTGAAAAATAGTGAGTTGAAATAGTTTCAAGCAGTAGACATTCGTTAATATTAGATCAGAATGCATGGTGTGTTTTGTTGCAAGTGTGTTGCGACAGTGGATTGGAAAATTAGTTTCTGCGTTGGGTTAGTTTCTGGCAGATAATAAGCCATTAAGTTGTAGTGTGACAACTCAATGGCATCAGATTAGTACATGCTAAGGAGCCGTGATCCCATCTAAGGTCTAAACACATAATTGCGGCTCTCTCATTCGAATAGAGAAATCGATGAAAGAGAGGTTGTCAACATTGAGAAAATTGACATACATAAACAACGTAGTAGACCCATTGTTAAAGCCATTTATCAAAATTACTTTGATCTTCACATAGTGAAGATAGGTATGCGATACCGAAGTGATTGGTTTTAGTACAAGTGGGAGATTGAAAGAAAAGTGTCCTAAATCCAATCATGGATGATGAGTTAGGATAAACTTTCTTGTAATCTTAGTAGATTTTATGATTATTGGTTAAAGACATATTTGTCTTTATACGGGCTTTATCTATTTAAAGTGTTTTAAATAAGATGTTCCATAGTTTAGAGTAAAGCTTCTAGAATTATAATGAGATTATAATAGTGAGATCTAGAAGATGATAACACTAAACTTAAACTGTTCCTGATCATAGGATAACTAATTGGAAGTTAGTTAATCCGTAAAGATCGGTACATACTATACTTGCTTCTTCGGAAGGATGTCTGTTCTCATAGGCATTTGTGTGGTGACACTATAGTTAGTATGTAGGTGCTCATTAGGAATGAGTTCACTGAACATGACTCGATCACTTGAACAATTAATAGAGTTTACTCACGTGTCAATAATTGTTCATGTAGTGATGGTTGTACAAGTATCCTTAGACTTGAGATTGTTAGAGTCATCTTGTATATAATGAACAATGCTTTGGTTTAGTCTTTAGTCTCAAGGGCAATTAATAAGTTCTATTCTGGGCATTGGAATTTATATATGGAGATAGTTAACGATCAATAAAGGATCTGCCCCTTCCAGTAAAGGAAGAGAATATCCTATGCTATTCTTAATATGGTAGTTCAGGAATCTCTGGCCAGAGTGAATGAAATTAGAAATTAGTTTCTAATTTGCATTAACATGAACTATACATAAAGAATAAGGAATGCATATGATTAAATTAGAAAGGTTTGACACGAGATCTATGCCTTGTATTTAATCGGGATATTGTTAGGGCAGAAGGAATTTATTGTACGGTAACCAGTCACTGAATAGGTTCTGTATTCCTAGCGATGAATTCATATTATCCGGATAGTCGCGATATATTGAAAAGTATCACTCACGATGTAGAATAAATTTAATTATAACGATAATTATTTTTAACGAATTAATTGTAATTCGTATAAATAATAATAAATAGTTTATTATTATTTATTTCTACTACCGGCATAATTATGAACCTAAAGGGTCACACCATAAAAAGAAATATTGTTGAAGATTAAGAAAAATTATTTTGGCTAATAATTATTTATTTGAGAAATAATTAATTAAATAATTAATTAAATATGATTTAATTAATTATAAATATTAAGAAAAGTTCTTAATATAATAATTATATATTTAATCTGAGATATTAAATATATAGAGAGAATTGTTTTAAATGAAATCAATGAGAAACTTGTTTTAATCATTAAAAGAGTTTTAATGATTAATTGATTAATTAATAAAGATTAATTAATCTAAATAATATAAAAGTCAAGAAACCACACCTATGGTTTCTCTATAAATAGACACAAAAAACACACCAGCAACAACAAATTTATTTGTAAGAAGAGTTTCTTGCATTTAAATCAAAATTAGCCAATTATTCTCTCTTTTCTTTCTTTATCAAATTTCTTGGTGGATACCATTAGAGCACTCCACATACTGAGGGGTGATTGCAAGGAGAAGAACATGGTCTAATTTTGAAGTTCATAGCTGTTGCCGGAAAGCATTTAAGGTAATTCTCTTATTTTTCTTGAAATATATGCATGAATAATTAGGATTTCTATGCAAATAAATGTTATAAATACTTCCGCATGCGTAGAAATTCCTTCAGATTGGTCCAATCGAAGAACCTTGAAAAGATTTAGAATACGATACCGTTGTCACACATAACATTACTCACTTAATCCACTTGTCTGAGAAGCCCATTGTACTCATTCTATTTTTCAAATAATCCCAGTTGACACGATCGTATGATTTGCTAATGTAAAGCTTAAGTGCAACTTCCCCTTCCTGACCACCGTTCTTTCTCTTCATATAATGAAGTAACTTGAAAGCCACCATAACATTATCTGTAATGTTACGTCCTAGAACAAAAGCATATTCCTCCTCAGGAATCACTCCTGGTAAGATTTTTTGAAGTCTATTAGCTAGCACTTTAGCAACAATCTTGTATAACACATTGCATAGGGCAATGGGTCGAAGATCTTTAACCTCCTCCACATTATCTTTTTTAGGAATTAAAACCAATGTTGTATCATTCACATCAGCTGGAAATCTGCACTCTGCTAACCACTCCTCACAACATTTAAATGCCTCCTTCCCCAAAAGCTTCCAGAAATGCTGGAAAAGGCTGGGTTTAAACCATCCGAGCCACTAGCTTTGTCTAGGTGCATACTTTTGACTACTTCTGTAAATTCATCAAAAGTGAGTCTAAAGGTAAACATTTCATTTTGCTCATTCGAGATTCTCTCTCCATTATCATATCGAGGGAAATTGACTCTGCGTTCTGAGCCAACAAAAACCTTAACATAGTATTCTTTGAGCAGCCTGCATAAGTCCTCGTGGTTTGACACCAATGTCCCATCCTCTGCTCTTAGAGCTGCTATGTAATTAGTTTTCTTCCTACTAGATGCTGTAGCATGAAAGAATCTTAAATTAGTATCTCCTTCTTCTAGCCAAAACGCCTTTACTCTTTATTTCCAGTAGGATTCTTCATGCAACAATAGCTCTTCAAGTTTTTCTTTCTCATCGAAATACATTTGTATGCCATCATCATTCTCTCTGTCTTTAAGTTTCTCGATAATCTCTTTCTGATTTATTACTTTCTCCCCGAACTTATGAAAGAAAGTTCTCCCCCACTTCGCCAGAAAAGAAGAGACGAGACCGAAATTAATCTAGGAAAAAGACAAATAGCAATTAGATTTTGCCAAAAACTTACCACTTCCGTGTGAAAACTTGTTTCTTTTAACCAAGTATTATCAAACTTAAATCGAAACTATTTTTTAGAGAAAGAAGTGTTTATGCCTTTACTTTTCTTCTATTGCACTTCTAAAACCGTTCATTAGATTTTGAGGGTGAGGATGCTTCCCTTTTTTTATCAGAGCTGTACAAAAGGTTGTTAAAGTCACCAAAAATGCATCAAGGGAGAGTAGAATATGAAGCCAGCTGCCTTATAAGGTCCCATGAAGCTTGAAGTCGTTCTCGTTCTGGGAAACCATAGAAGCAAGTCAACCTCCAAGATGCATTCTGATTCTCCTTAATAATAATGTCTATATGATTTTGAGATGACTCAACCACATCACCTATAACATTTTGCTTCCAAAACACTGTCAAACCACCTCCTCTACCTTGCCTATCAACTGAATAAAAATTAACAAAACCAAGTGTTGAAGCTAAGACTTCAATTTTATTTCCTTCTACTAGAGTTTCAGATAAAAATAGTAAGTTGGGCTTATGAGACTTCACTAAATCTCTGAGAACACGAACTGTGCGAGGTCTACCCAAACCTTGACAGTTCCAACTTAGAAGATTCATTGCGAACGGCTGGCTTGCAGTGCAAGCTCAGCTGATATATTTTTTGTAGATGCTGCAAAATCCCCAACAGAAATAATAGCCTCTTTTTGATGTTTGTCTCCTGGTGACCCAGTAACTTGATGGCCCAATACAATATCCATGTTATCACCTACTTCCACCTCACTCCTCCTTCTTTTACGCTCTTTCAGTTGTAAACCCACATTATCCTCCTCACTCAATAAATATTGCATATTTGATGTTTTAGTAAATCCCTTTAAATTAGCCCCCTTTAATGAGTTTGTTGTGCTACTGAAAGTCATTGGCCCGTTACCAACCAACTCCCTACAATCACTCTCCTTTCTTATCTTTTTGCCTTTTTTGAAAATGTTTTGCCAGGGTAATCCTTGAAATTGTGCGACCAACCAATCCTGTCCTCACACGTGTCATCATCTTCGTCCCTGAGCCATTTACTTTGAATCTGTCCTGCCGCCCTACGTGGTGGTGCTCTCAGCCAGCTCCCCTATTCTTTAACCACCTCCTCACCTTCATTGACAGTAACATTCCTGCAATAACGATCTGTATGCGTGGCCATACCACATGAGAAACAGAAGTCCCCTAATCTCTCATACTTGCATATGACAGTAAATTCCGACCCATCCTTCTTGACAATCTTTTTCTTACGTTTAAGCGGCTTCCTTACATCAATTTTAATTCTAACCCTCATACAATCTCTCCACATGGATGCGTTATTCTTTGCATCATATTCAAGAAAACAGAAAAATAATATTATTATTATAATGTTACAATAATATTATTATTATATTATAAAAACAACAACTCAAAAAGCTATTTACTAATGTGAACGTAATTATATTTCGATTAAAATTCTTCCACCCGCATTGAACTTTTCTTGGACTCTTTCTTCCAACAACTCAATTATCCATATTCTCCAAAAATTTCACTTCTAAATAAAACACATTACCTTTTAATTTAAAAATAATATTACAATAATTTATATATGCCCAAAATATCACAGCATATCTTTTTGTTATTATTTTTAGTAATATTTTTTTCTAATTAAAGCACGTTATCTTTTAATTTAGAACTAATCTTGCAATCATTAATATACATCCAAAAATAGCACACTATATCTTCAAATCAATATTTTTAGTAGTAAATAAGAATATTTAGATTTAATAATAAGATGTATTATATGATTAAATTATTTTACTAAAAATTCAAGGTTCGAACCCTTCAATGACATTTTTAATTTATAATTTTACAATATAAATTTTAAACCACGTATATCATTATTTAAATTTATATTAAATTAAAATTAAAAAAATGTTAAAAATAATGATTATATAAAACATAATTATAATGTTAAATAAAATTTATAATACATCAAAAGAAAGTCGAAAGATTGAAAGTTTGTCGGTTGTTTTTCGGTTTGGTTATAATAATTATTAAAATAAATAATATTATTACTATGTTATAAAAACAACTCAAAAAGCTAATTACTAATGTGAACGTAATTATATTCCGATTAAAATTCCTCCACCCACAATGAACTTTTCTTGGACGCTTTCTTCCAACAATTCAATTAACCATCTTCTCCAAAAAATTTACTTCTAATTAAAACACATTATGTTTTAATTTAAAAATAATATTGCAATAATTTATATATATCCAAAATATCACACCATATATTTTCGTTATTATTGTTAGTAATATTTTTTTCTAATTAAAATATGTTATCTTTTAATTTAAAACTAATCTTGCAATCATTAATATGCACCCAAAAATATCATACCATATATTCTAATAAGTATTTTTAGTAATAAATAAGAATCGTTAGATTTAATAATAAGATATATTATATGATTAATTTTTTTACTAAAAATTCAAGGTTCGAACCCGACAACGACATTTTTAATTTTTAATTTTATTATATAAATTTTAAACCATGTATATCATTATTTAAATTTATATTAAGTTAAAATTAAAAAATATTAAAAATAATGATTATATAAAAATATAATTATAATGTTAAATCAAATTTATAAAATATAAAAAAAAATCCGTACTTGGCACTGGAGCTACTATAGCATAGTTTGATAGCATGGCTAAAATTACTTCCGCTGCAATACTTTGACAATTCTAACTCACCGATTTCGCGGAATATTTTGGCTACAGATTTTCTTTTGTTTAACTAGCCTATATCCTTTTATTACTCGAGGAGCTTCAGCTCTATTTCTACACTTTCTTTGATTTCACTAGGGCGTGACAAGAAAACACTTATATATTTTAATGTATGTAACACTGTACAGATTTGCTAGTGACATCTTAAGCATGTTTCATCGAATAGAGTTAGTTTGTTAATTTAATATCATAAATTAATATGTTACTATGCAGTCCCTATATACGTATCGCATTTTTACATCATAGAATTGCATGCATGGAACTAGGATTATATTTTTTTTACATTGCATGCTGGCAAGCTAGCTAGTAGTTAACTGTGTTGTCTTGAGGTCAAAAACTAACACTCCTACATATATGATGTATAGCAAACAACTCTTAATCTTACATGGGGAATCTATTTTATTTTGTAATAGTCCCCAATCATAAATGTTATTTTTTGAAAATTTATCACATAAATTAAATTTTTATTGTTTTTTGTCTTGGTGTTTTTACTACAATAATTAATAAAAAAA
This sequence comes from Saposhnikovia divaricata, assembly GCA_036435485.1. Classification (NCBI taxonomy): domain Eukaryota; kingdom Viridiplantae; phylum Streptophyta; class Magnoliopsida; order Apiales; family Apiaceae; genus Saposhnikovia; species Saposhnikovia divaricata. Next base: position 217,571,895 of record CM071599.1, read on the forward strand.
AGAGGAATATAATTAGTCTACCATTGATAATCCATTTTGATTACAATATATAATTGGGATGGACTTCTTAATCGATGTTCAAATCTTTAATTACTCTAAAAAAATTATCAATTTGATCAATAAGAAGTCAAAATATGTGACAACAAATCAGTGACGGAGAGAATATAATTAGCAGAGGTTCATGAAATATTCGTAGAGGATCCTTATGAAATCCATGTAGGGATTTTCACAAGCTGCTATTTTTTTGTCTACTAAGCAGCTATAAAGCCTGTAATTTAATTTGGTTGGTGAAGTTATTCGAGATTCTTGTTAGGACTCCAATACAAGCTTTATATTTATAACACATGCATCTGGATATATAACCGTGTAGCAATAATGTGGCGAGCATAAAACTTGTACGAACGCGAGTTTTAATGGGTTCAGACGAGTGAGAGCTGGGAGGATCTTATCATCTAGGTTAGTGTGTGTGATTTTTGCAAGATCAAATCACCACTGAAAAAAAAGTTCTCAATAAATTCGAAACCGAAATCATATAAATCGCTAAAAATTGATTTGAAAGAAATCGAACTGATCCGATAATCAAATTAAATAGATAAATATTGTTATATATTTTATAGCAAATTTTAAAATAAAATAAAATAAATATATTTTATAAGGCATTGCATAGTTTTGTTTTGGGCTTAACAAAACCCTTGGTCTTTAAATAAATAGTTTAGGAGAGTACTGTAAATTAACAGAACTAATGAACCAAGAGAATTAAGATAACTAACATCACTTGTAGAGCCTGTAATTAAATTTGTTGGTGAAGTTATTAGAGGGTATTGAATAGGTATAAACATTTTATATTTTTTTTATGATCTAAAATGGAGTATTAATGTTAGGATTCTAATCCATGCTGATGCTGTCATCTAGGTTAGTGTGAAAGTGTGACGGAAAGGTGTGTATGATTTTTGCTGTGTGATTTTTGCAAGAATAAGGGAATGACTCAAACCCTAGACATGCCATAGACACATGCATGTACAGTAGTTAAAAATGATAGTACTATTGAAGTAGCTGTCTACCACTACATGCAGTCGAGCAAGCTAAGCTAGTTATAGAGTAGTAGTAAGAGTAAATGTTTGTTTAGAGTAGTAACAAACTAGCAATACCAAAAGAGTTTCTAGGGATTCCCTCTTCATTTTATATGTATCCGGCTGTGGCCTGTGGGAAAAAAGGACACACACTTTCATTTTGTAACCTTTTCATTTTGGGCTTAACAAAACCATTATTCTTAAATAAATAGTTTAGGAGAGTAGTGTAAATTAAGAGAACTAATGAACCAAGAAAATTAAAATAACTAAGAGCATTCACATCCCATCCCCATCCCCAACCCCATCCCTATAATTTAAGGATTTGTCCAACTTTTCTTCTAAAACACTCCTCCATCCCATTCCCCATTTTAGGGATTAATTTTGGGGACAAGTTTTGAATCCCCATATTTGGGGACTACTATTTTGAACCCCAAATCATCTCTCTCCTCTTTTAAATATATTTAATTGTAGTGGGTGAGTTTTGGTAGTTAAAATTGTAAGTGAAAGAGAGAGAAAGAAGTAATATAAAAAAGAATATAGGAATAGGGGAATGGAAAATGGGGAATGGGATGTAGAAATTTTTTGATAATTTTGGGGATTTACTATTTTTATTTGGGGATTTACTATTTTTAGTAAGTTTTTGGGGTTGGGGGATGGGATGTGAATGCTCTAACATCACCTATAGAGTCTGTACTTAAATTTGGTTGGTGAAGTTATTAGAGGGTATCGAATAGGTATGAACATTTTATATTTGTTTATGATGTAAAATATTAATGTTAGGATTCTAACCGAAGTTATTAGAGGGTATGGAATAGGTATAAACATTTTATATTTATTTATGATGTAAAATATTAATGTTAGGATTCTAACCCTTGACATGCCATAGACACAGTTAAAAATGATCCTATTCATGAAGTAGCTGTCTACCACTACATGCAGTCGAGCAAGCTAAGCTAGTTATAGAGTAGTAGTAAGAGTAAATGTTTGTTTAGAGTACAGTACAACCTCTATAAATTAATATAGTTGGGATCTGAAAATTCTATTAATTTAGAGAGGTATTAATTAATCGATAAATTAATAATTATTAATTTATAGAGAATTTTTGACATCAAAGAAAATTAATTTCCAATTACATACATTTAAATAGAATGACTTGTACAATTTATGTTTATACTTAATTCAATATATATTGTTTACAAATTTAATGAGTATTTGCGAGATTCAAAGTAAATATTCATGTATATTTAAATGATGTCAAGAATAAAACAACAATTTTCGAACCTTTTTCACGTAAAAAAGCACCGAAGATATCGAAAACATTGATTAATAATTTTTTAATACTTTACGAAAACACCACATTCGAACTTTTAGATGCAATATAGTTGATTAATGATGAGTTTCATATAGATTCAAAATTTAAGAACCATAGAATAATATTTTACAAAAGTGTAATACATATATTTTTATGATTATAAATGAATTACTGTAACGCCCCCAAATCCACCCTGACCGGGGACTCGGGTCGTCACATTGTCTCAATATGATAACGCAATAACAATGCCAAATTTTATTACAACGGAGCATAAAATGTCCCACTCCGCAGGTCCAAGATCGTCTTCACAACATAGTACAATCCAACTTGATACATCTCAAAATATATTACAAAAGTTCACAATAGTAGAAATATAAAGATTCCATCTGGATCTTCTAATTATTGTCGCCATAGCCTTGCGCTTTCCCCTTGCCTTTATAGCCCTGGCTGGACGTCTCGCCTCTTTCCGTCTTGACAGCTGAACAAAATGTTGTAAAGCAAGAATGAGCAACTATAGTGCTCAGCAAGTTCTCTTCTCGCTCGGTATATAAAAATAATAAAGTTTACCGAAATAAATACTCAAAATTTTAATATCGGATATCACAATATGATTTGACTCAAATGCATCTCGAAAATATCATACTCGAAAGGCTCCAAGACTCATCTCAAAACAGAATACTAAAAAAAAACTCATTACTCATCTCGAAACAGAATACTCGATAACTCATTTGATATAACTCTGATAACTCATGATTTAAGAATGAACTGGTCTTCCACCTCTCCGTATCTCGGTGGGGCGATCAACTAACCAACCAAGAATACCGGCCTCCAATGACACTGCACTTCGCCCGATCACGGCTACAATACGATATCAACTAATATATATATATATATATATATATATATATATATATATATATATATATATATATATATATATATGAATGCTAGCATCATAATGGTTATCAATTCAACCAAGGCAATAAATGCCTAATTATTCTCGGGTCCGTAAAACGGTACACGAGTCTCTCTTTCTCTATAATGGGCCTCTTGCCCAAAATTGACCAGTAGAATACAGAATTCCCGAATATTTGGGGTGCAGATAACTTGAAATAATTCTCCCAGAAAATATTTACAAACCTGGCGGACTGCCAGTATGACTCGATTTTACCACCAATCCGAACAATGGACTGATGTAAATTCTAAATAATAATAATTTATCGGTTGACATGAACAAAATGCCAAACCATGAAAATAAGATCAACTATCTCGAATTTATGAGAATAGTCTTAAGATTGAAGTAATTGGGAGTCGTACTGAACAAATAGTACTTCTTAATATTTATAATACTCAACATTGATGAACGTTTAAATAGAATATTTTTCACTTGATCAACGAATAAAAATCTCTAATAATTATAATTTTAAACTCCTATCGGTTAGTTCAAACGAGGAACTAACTAAAAGATAATCAATAAATAACGATTGAATTTGTACAATAAATTCAATCGAAAAGAATAAATTTAACTATCTCAGACGAATGAGATTAGTTTCACTGAATCAAAATAATAATCGTCTCGAATTAATGAGATCGACCCGATAGCAACTAAATTATTTATACGCTTATAGGGATTATAATTCTCAAATAAACTAACTTAACAATATAATAATATTTAACAAGAAATAATTCTCAAAAGAAATTATTGCATCATACAGAGCAACAGATACTCTCAACATATAATATCTCGAAAATAATTAAGGAATTAAATAATACAAAAACAGAAATTCACAGTTTCCAAAAGTTAGGGTAGGAATGAACTTGCCTCGATTCTGAAGTGCAAATGAATGCAGATAAAAAAAATATACTCTACCCGTGAACTTGGCGTCGATCTACGATTTGGGAATTATTCTCTAAAAATGGCAACCAGAAATACGTGAGCGATTCTTCAGAATAAAATATTCCCGATCTGATATTATAATTAATAATAATATAATATCTCATAAAATCTCGGGAACAAATAACAGAAATTAATTCCGGGATAAATAAATATTTCTTCGAACACAGGAATTAAATCTAGAGAATATATCCTATTTTTAATATCTGAAAATCTAAATTCTTACTCAAAATGAAAAATTCAAACATCCATTTTTATTCAATTTAAATCCAAAATAATTATTCTCATTTTTAAACTAACTTATCAAAGAATTCTAATTTATTTAAATCAAATATTAATCTCTAAAATAAATCTAACTCGATCCGGTTAATTAAAATAAATAATCTAAAAATATTAATAACATCCTTTCCAAAATAAAATATATTTTATTCTAATTATTCACAAATATACCCCTTTTATTGACAATATATTAAATCTCTAAATAATTTTCAAAATCACAAAATATTACTACTTAATTACTCAATTAATAAATTTCTAAATTATGTTTAAAGACTCTAAATAATTCTATTTAAGTAATTAAGTAATTAAGTAATTTTTAATAAATTGTTTATTACCAACTAGTTTAAATCGCTATCCAATTATTTAAATCTCGATTTTTAACGTTCAATCGCTAATTTACAAAAAAACTGTATCGTTTTACTGCAATAACGATGTGGACCCCACCTGCACCAAGTGGGTCCCACCTGCTACCCCCCTGCGTTTCTCCCCTGTTTCTCTCCCGTACCTCTCTCTCTCTCTCTCTCTCTCTCTCTCTCTCTCTTCTCCCTGCCCTCTATCTCCTCTCTCCCTCTAAATCTCTCTCTGCACTCTCTCCCTTCAATTTCCGTCGACCACACCACCCACAAACACCACCTCCTTGTTTCTCCTTCCAACTTCGAACCCCCCCTTATAACTCCGGCAAGACCACAATCACAACACAACAAAACCAAAACATCTCCTCACCTCTTGCTCTTTCTTTTCCCCGTTCATCACTCTCCCTCCACTCTCTCTACTCTACCCATCTCTCCGTCTCCCCCTCGACATCTCCATCTTCCGATTAACAACAATCTCTCTCATCCCCCTCACCCTTTACTCTCTCCGCTCCATCCCCTCTCTTCGACTTCCGCTTAACCGACTCCTCACCAAAAATCAACAACCCAACCAATTACAATCGGTTTCCAAAAAAAATTCAGAACAAATCGACAAGAATAATTAACCGAAGAAGAAGAAAACGAAAAAAAAAGAAAAACAAACTACCTGGGTTTGCTCGGTTTTGCAGAGAATAAAAAGAGAGCATAGGCTATGTATATACTCGAGTGTTATAAATGGAACTGTATTGTTTTTGAGAGAAAACAGGAGAGAGCTTGTTTTTGTGTTTATGGGTTTGTGCCCTGTTTTAAAAATAAGGATAGGCCGGTTATAATGATTGTTCATATTAGTGACATGTTTTGTGTTTAACACATTTTAAGAAACGAAAATTTGGAATCAGAATAATAATGCCCTGAAAACAAGGGCCTTGTTTTCAGCCGAGTTTTGTGGTAATGGATGATGTCTCAATCAGTAATAATAACAACGTTTTCTACCCAGCTTGTTAATTAAAACGAGACTCAAAAAAATTCGGCTCAAAATTAAAAATATATTTCGAAAATTCGTGGTTATTATAGTCTTCCCCCCTTATAGGATTCCGTCCTCGGAATCAGAACTATGCACTAAACAATTCAGGATATTTATTTTGCATTTCACCTTCTAATTCCCACGTGGCTTCCTTAACTTGGTGGTTTCTCCAAAGTATTTTTACTAAATTTACTTTCTTAGTTCTTAACTCTTGCACTTTGTAATCTAGGATCTCCACTGGCTTTTCTTCGTATGTCAAATCGGGACGAATTTCCAATGGTTCATAGGTTATAACATGCATGAAATCAGAATGGTACTCTCTTAATGCAGAAACATGAAACACATCGTGGATATGCTGAAGGTCTGGAGGTAGGGCCAACTGATAAGCTAGTGGTCCTATCTTCTTAAGAATCTCAAAAGGTCCTATATATCTGGGGCTTAACTTGCCTTTCTTTCCGAATCTCATTACTCCTTTCCAAGGTGAAACTTTCAACATCACCTTATCTCCCACTTCAAATGCTTTGTCTTTCCTCATTTGATTTGCATACTTCCTCTGTCGATCTTGAGCTGCAACTAACCTTTTTCGAATAACCTCGGTTGCTTGCTTAGTTTGTTGAAGTAATTCCGGTCCTAGTATCTTTCTTTTTTCTACTTCATCCCAATATAAAGGTGATCTACACTTCCTTCCGTACAAAGCTTCATAAGGTGCAATACATATGCTCGAATGGTAACTATTGTTGTAAGCAAACTCGACTAGGGGCAAATGTTCATCCCAACTTTCTTTGAAATCAAGTACACAGGCTCTTAATATCACGGAGAGGAAAGAAATGAGGCTGCTCCCGCGCTTTTCCGGGGTTTTTAATATTGTCCTCTCACTTTGTCCGTCGGTCTGTGGATGATATGCAGTGCTCAGATTTAACTTCGTGTTAAGACTTGCCTGAAAAATTTTCCAAAATCGAGAAGTAAAACGGGCATCTCTATCAGATATAATTGAAACAGGCACTCCATGACGAACCACAATTTCCTTTAGATATATGTTCAACAATCTCTCAACGGAGTACTTATCACTAATTGGTAGGAAATGCGCAGATTTAGTGAGTCGGTCGACGATAACCTAAATTGCTTCATGGCTAGCTCTAGGTCGGGGCAATTCTACGACAAAATCCATGGTAATATATTCTCATTTCCATTCGGGTATCTCTAAGGGTTGTAGAAGTCCACTTAAGCTGACCCTCCTACATCGATAATTTATTTGTGCATCATAATGTGTTAACCAATCCATCCTTAGGATTAAGACAATATCCCCTAACTTAAGAAGAATGAGGTTAGCGTCAAAACGTTGCCCATGTATCCCTATGGGACAATTCGGACACAATCGGTTCACTGATAACTTCCTGATTAGCTACGTCTATGCTCAGAATTCCTTCTAAGGGAAACAGACTCGAGATTCAACTTATTCATGAAATTTAAAAAAAAAAAAGATTTGGTAGCTCTAGAATCAACCAGAACACACACATTCTCAGAGTCTACTAGAAGCGTACCTGCTATCACATTGTCGTCATCGATGGCATCCCGCACAGTCATGTTGAAGGTTCTTGCTGTCGGCTTGTTGTTGGGAGGTGCTGTGAGTCGAGGCACTGGATTCTCCTTCGCAGGCTGTCGGCAATCTCGGGACACATGACCTTTCCTTCCACAGTTAAAACAGGTGACATATTTATCCTTGCAACTAGAAGCATAATGACCCTTCTGTCCACAGTTATAACAATTCACACTCGCTTGATAACAGGGTCCCGGGTGTTTCTTCCCACATGTCTTGCATTATGGCAAAGGTGGTCCTTCTTGCATCACATTGGCCGCATGTGGCTGTCTAAACCTTTGGTTGCTTCCACTCCGATTGTCAGGCTTCCTCTCAAAACTAGCTTCATGGTTCTGAAATTTCCTTTTCTTCACATCCTTGTCCTTTGAGTACAACTCGGTTCCACTTTCCACAATAGATGCTTTCTGAACTAAAGTAGCATAATTGGTTATTTCTAGTATCGCAACTCGATTCTGGATCCACGGCTTCAGCCCAAGTTGAAAACGTTTAGCTCTCTTTTCATCAGTATCCACATGGTAAGGCACAAAGCTAGAGAGTTCAGTAAACTTGACTTCATATTCAGCTACAGTCATGTTGCCTTGCTTGAGTTCCAGAAACTTGACCTCCATTTGACTCTCCAAGTATTTAGGAAAATATTTCTCTCAAAATAGCTGCGTGAACCTGGTCCAGGGTATGACTACGTTCCCTTCCATTTCTCTCTTTGATTCCCACCAATAATTCGCTTCACCTTTTAACATATAGGCTGCAAAGATGGTTTTCTTCTCTTATTCTACCCCTACGATCTCAAAGGTCTTTTCTATTTCACGTAACCATATTCTTGCTTCAACGGGATCGGTAGTACTCTTAAACTCAGGGGATTCAGAGATTTAAATGATTTGAAACTAACGGTAGCCTGTGTCAGTTGAGCTGGAGGTAGATTTCCTCCCACTGGATGTTGGTTCTGTTGGGGCTGAAGGTTCTGGGTATGCTGAATAAGAAAGTTCATAAGTAGACTCATCGGGTTATTTTCTTGGTTAGGATCTCGAGCGAGTTGTGGTTCCGGGTTTGGAACTTGGTTCTGAGGTGGGACCTCATTCTCTGGATTCACCTCGGGTTGAGGACGAGGATTTCTTGCGGGTCTTCCTCTCTTAGGTGGCATCTTTTTCTACAAGAGCGAAAACAATAAGGTATGTTATATCTCAGGTTTGCAATTATACGACACCATTGCTGGCACAGTTATGATAGGCATTCATAAATAATTACTCGATCAAAATTTCTGGTTCCTCAAAATAAATCATACTCAAAATCGTGATTCTCTCTGGTCTCCTTATAAACGATTACTCTAATTTCTATTTATAAAAAGATTTCAGATACTCGTAAAGATCTATCTCAGTTTAGATGGCGGTTCCCAAGAAAACCCTATAAGTTCTAAAATTCATCGTTATTAATCTTTGGTTCTCGAATTTTGGTTAAACTCACTTTAAGTCGTAATTTCTGAAAAGATGTTTCATTACTCCCAAATTCCAGTATACACTCTTGAAACTTCGAAGAACTACACATTCCAGGTTCAATTAGAACTTTGAAAGAAGAAGAATAATCAAACATATAATACTGTGAGGCAATAACATGGGTATGTTCAACTCTTGATAGTGAAATTTTTTTTTTAAAGAATTAACCGAGAGATCAATATGATCTTCGAACATTTATTTTGTTGCATGTATCATTAGGACAACCGTCATAGTACATAAGGTGGCCAGCCTTTGGTACTCTAATGACAAACAACAATACAAACGGTGGCGTCCCACCAGGCTTCTATCACAGAGACAGATAGTCTTCCCCTATATATTTATGGTTGTTCATCTCAGTATTTCAAAGGGTGTCAAATAAAGGAATGAGTATGAAAGGGGTTTGTATTTTTTTTTTTTTTGAAAGTTGATAATGTCCGGTAAATCAAGTTCTAAACAACATAGGTCATTTTCAAACAGGATAGAAATTGTCTGAGTAAATTCGAGTGATATGAATTATTGATAATCATTGCGAAGGAAATTATTTAAAGAATGATTTTCCAGCACAAAATAAGTTCTTAGGAATATCTATCGATTCTAGAATAAAAGCGACGTTTGAAGACTCTGGTGGCTCGTCAGAGAAGAAAATCCTTAAGAGGGAAAGTACGAAAAAACACATTATCATATAGAACTATTTCAACCTCTATAAGTTATATATCTAGAAAACTAATGTCGGTCACGAAATCATTTAAGAATTTAGCCTCGAACTCGGAACACATAGTTGCATATCTCTCTAGGTCCATCTCTGGTGCACTTACCTTGTGTTGATCTAACTCTGACTGGTAAAGACAATGACAACATTTACAAAATGTGGAAACTCTACAGGGTATTACCCACCTTAATAAGAATGGAATCTTAGCTAGGCATCCTATCTTAAATCAATTGGGAGCTAGGGGTCCATGCGAAAAAGGCGTAGGAAATCTATCTCGAGCAGGACAAAACCAACGGGTCCTGAAGTAGACATCTACAAAAGTACGAAACGTTTCGGTCACAACCAGGTTCCAATCGACTGGATACGCATAAAAAATATATAAAGGTGTAAGGCACTTAGTGCTAAAATCTCAACGTCGTATTATACCTCTAAACTCTCACGTCGCGTTATAATTCTAGGCTTGTACGATTCCTAAAAATATAACTAAGGCTCTGATACCAAAACTGTAACGCCCCCAAATCCACCCTGACCGGGGACTCGGGTCGTCACATTGTCTCAATATGATAACGCAATAACAATGCCAAATTTTATTACAACAGAGCATAAAATGTCCCACTCCGCAGGTCCAAGATCGTCTTCACAACATAGTACAATCCAACTTGATACATCTCGAAATATATTACAAAAGTTCACAATAGTAGAAATATAAAGATTTCTGATCTCCAGCTTCTCTCCAGCTGTTTCCGAATTCTGAGATTCCTGAACCTACATTCTCTCCATTTGAACTTGGCGAATATGTGCCACTGTCCTTGAGCGTAGCAGAAAAGTCTGATGCTAAAGGTTTTATTTCTATATCAATAGGTTCACTTTCGTGGTCACTTTCGTGTTCACTTTCCTGGTCACTTTCTTCATCACTCAATGTGGTTGCGTCATCAGTTTCTTGTTCTTCTTCCTCATCTTCGTCATATGTCACTCGTTTGGCGCTTTCTGCATGACTCAAACGCTGGCTAATTTGCCTGATCATAATTGTTCGCGGAGAAGCCTCTGACTCTTCATTCAAGTTTCTGATTGTAGTATTCACAAGATTAATAGTCACAAATAGATACCCTCTCAAGTCACCTGAGGGACGGGAGATTGGTAGCTTCAGAGGCTTTTTCATAATCTCAGAATGAGGATTATTCAGCAAAATCTCAACAGGCAGACAGGTGGTTCCAATGGGCTTATTGCTTAGTTTTGAAATATTGTAAATTTCCACCAGAACAGCTGATGACTCTGAATTTAAGAATTTGTCATCGACACCAAATACCATCCGAAAATTCCACATAGGATTGGTGTTTCCCTTGTGATCAACCGGTGTTATCATTTTGTTTTCAGGGTGTACCCATGCCATTACATATGTGTGCAAATATTTTGAAACCGGTGGCAAGTCATGGGCAGCTATGACCTTGAGTTCAAGGAGTTTGAATGGGATTTTGTTCAATGATGTTGTTAATGATGGACTTGTCATGGCAGGACTTGTCATGGCCCGTTTGAGCACCGACGTGGTACCCTTTCTAGCAGGAGGTGCTGCTCCCTTGTCGTCGCCCATGTTTGAGGACGGAAAGAATGGAAGAGTTACAGAAAGATTAGATGGCTTCTGAAAGTTGGTTTTTAGGATGCAATGTTGGTCAATTTTTCCCTCTTATTTTGTTAAGTTCTACTTTTGGTTAATCCACCTGTTTTTTCTAAATTTGAAAAAGTGAATTAGAGATGCTAGTTGACTGATCATTTTGTGGTCTAGGATGAAAATTCATTCTTTGGTTAATCTTAATTACCTTAATTTAGATAACTTTGAAGACTAATTAAGGCCGTTATCATATCTATCTTTCAAGATCTGTGTTAAAGACAAACGGCTTGCCTATCCTCTGCACTTAAAATGCATTTATGTAACCTCATTTTCTGTCTCTACAAGTTTGTTTAGCAATGTAATTTTTTAGTTTGGATTCTTTAAAGTTAATCACTCTCTACAAGTTTGTTTAGCAGTGTATTTTATGTTTGGATTCTTTAAAGTTAATTACAAAATTATGCGTTTAATGCACCTTAAGAAAACACTACACTACAAGGATAATTGAATCGACAAGGCTTTTTGCCCGTTGTCTGATGTCCTAGAAAACCGTTGTCTATTGAGATGCGGTCTGTTACGCAGGTCAGACAACGGACGCGTTCGTTGTCTGATTCCCTACAGACAACGGTTTTGGTCTTAGAAAACGTTGTCTAAAACGCGTGAACAACAACGGCTGTTGTAGAAACCATTGTCTGACAAATAAATCAACAATTGTTTATTAACTAGAACTGTTGTCTGAAGTGTTTACGACAATGGTTTAGCATAAAATACGTTGAATTATTTTTAAAACAACAACGGTTTTTATTAGTATATTGCTTATAAAAAATCTACATGGACAGTGGTTTGAAATCAAGTATTTGTTGTCTGATGTCTTTACCACAATGGTTTCATATGCTTGTATTGAAGTAATGTATTTGGACAACGATTTTTTTTAACAAGAAGTTGTTACCTAGATTAATAGACAATGGTTTCATAGAAAATTCAACACATTGCCTAGTACAATGCTTGACAACAGTTTTCATTATAGTCCAATTACCTAAAATAACAACAGACAATGGTTTTATATAACAAAATTAAAAAACCAAACTGGAAATATAAAGAAACCAAACTGACAATATAAAGAAGCCAAACTAAAACCAAAACAAACAGCCATTCCATCGTATTCAATAAACCATTACAACCAACACATCCAACCAAGTAAAATTCACGAACTAATTAAGTTAAATAGACTCCCAAAATACATGTGCATCAGAAAATTTGCGGTGCGTGGTTACTAAATGTGCAAAGAACCTAAGAAGTCTCTTGCTTCATGAAGTACTTTGCCCACTCGATCCTGATTTCATTGAGATCATCGACTCCATAGGATAAGCTGCCCCTCCGTAGCCACTGAAAGATTAAACTATATTATCACCAAATTTCAACATAGAAAAGAAGAACACAAAAGATGACAAAATTAAAGAGTAAGAAATATGCTGGAGATCAGAAGCGCTCATATATTTAATGTTTTAACTATGATAGTCATTACATTACCATTTAGTAGTGACAACTATTTTTAATGTAGCCCCTTGAACTAGTAAGTTCAACATAATTAACCAAAAGCAGCAAAAAGACAATTTAAATGTACCACGTAAAACCAAAAATTAATAGAGTTGGGGGGTTCCCATTGGTTGGATGCTGGAGAACAAATTCAGCTGGGACCTAACTGAAAAAATAGGAAAAGGTATTATAGCAAAAAGCCTTGTAGTAGACTTTTGGTATTGTTGCCATATGCGTCCAGCAGACAGGAAGTAATCAAATGCGGCTGCAGAACTAACAATTTTTTGATAAAATTCAAGAATGCCAACATTCCATAAAAGAAAGATCTACCCAGTCACCTGATACTAACATGATTAAATATTCGATGATTGGGATATAGATAATAAATTAATGAAGAGAAAAGAAAAAGCACTTAAAGTGGTAACTGTAATAAGGATAGCCTAAGGAAAAGGACCAGAAAATTAATAAAAAAATGAAATTTCACCTTGTTGCTGGTGATAGAAGATTGCGGTGAAGCAACAGCAACATAAAATTCCTGCTTCAGGACATCATATACTAGAGTCTCCGCATGCCCTATAAGAAAAAAAATTAACAAAAGAATCTTTATTAGACAATATATTTGGAAACTATCAGAAATCAATCAGGTCTAATATAACGGCATTACACACTTGCTCATTCGTTGGTTTTAAAATTTCTATATTGTGTGACACAAAAAGTAACAGAGATAAACTGCAAACTATACGTTTTTTCCGGCTGCCACCACCAGCAATATACCATTTTGTTCCAAACAGGACTCCACAACAACCAGCTCTGGGTGATGGATGGAAAGCTCGTTTTTTCATTCTTGACCAAATCATCTATGGAGAAACAGGTTAATGTATCAGGATTATACAATTATTGCCATGTGACTCAGAAAGTATAGTAACTGAATTTCACAAACCGTCTCAAAGTCAAGTGAGTACAGATCATTCAAGGTTCTAGACTTTGTTGCTCCACCAAAAATTAGAAGCGTTTTATCTTCGTGAAGAGCTGCCACATGGTTGGATCTTGGAGATGGTACAGTCCCTCTTAATGTCATGCGAGTACCAAAATAATTAGTCAAAGGCTGATAAAGTTTATCCATCGCGGAATCTACAGAGAAGTAAAAGCTAGGACTCATAGCAACTTACTTGCTTTGGAGTGGAAGCCACGTCAAAGACTTTAAATCAAACATATGTAGGTCATTTAGTTTCCTGCGTTTAGCATCTTCACCGCCAAAAAGAAGCAGAACGGAGCTAGCCCTAACTACAGTGTGACCACTGCGAGCAACCTGCAGAGAAAGCTTTGATTAGTAACATGGGACACAATAAGTTCACTAATACTTTCTCTGTTGGCTATAATATCATAAGATTGCTGCCATAAGATTTAGAAGCGATTATTTTTTATAAGATCAAGATCACTGCTTGACGTGTGGGATTACTATTTGATTTAAAACCAGGGAAACATAGAGTTCTCAAAGTCATTGCCTTGATTAACATGACTATCAGCCTAAAATAATGATAGCAACATGCAAATAGGAGATGTCACCTTAGAATTAGGATAAAAGACAAGAATATTGAGTCAATCACTTTACCTTATGTAAATGACAGGGTTGCAGGATAAAGAAACTAACAAGAATCTTAGATTATAGGTTACCATTTCTTTCTTAAAAGATTTGTGCAAAAAATAATAGAAAGAAAGAAATCAGTTAAGATACAAAACTAGAGTCTATGCACCCCTACCTAGATATAATCACAGAATACTACAAAATGTTCATTCATACAAAATAGATATCTTAGAGATTTTGTGACCATAGTCACACTCAACCCTCTATGTAAGACATACATACAAGGAATTATTGGGTCAAAATAAGAAGTATACCGGAATATCTCCCTTGGCCTCCATAAGTGACCAGCATTCTGTCTCTGTGTCAAATGCCCACACTATGCAAAAACCAAGATGGCTTATTTTAAGATTGTATTTAAAAATAGAATATACAGAACAAGTAGCAGGGTTCAATGATAGATAAACAGATATGCAACCTGAAATTCGGTCACTTGCTGGAATAGTTTTCCCTCCAACCAGAAGCGCTTTCTTCCCCCAAGAAACCTAGAATGCACAACAAGTAAAACAAGCATATAAACAAGTCCTCCATAGGCTAACATACACATCCTATATCATAATATTATACACTTAGGCAGAACCACAAAAGCCCATGCACCTAAAGGTACTAGATATGGAGATATGAAATGAAATGTGTACCGTTTGTTGTAACTTGGTCTCTGCAAGGTATTCATCCAGTGCACCATCTCCATGAAGTAACTTTCCTCCCCGACAAATTGAACTTACAGAACCCACTGACTCCTCATCAATGACAACAACATCTACACTTTCATTGCCTGAAATCAACAATAGAGTTTGATTAGATGAAATTCAAGTGAAGATATGCAAGTAATTGAACTCAAAATGAAGAACCAAAACCCTAATTTGAAGAACCAAAACATCCACCGAAGACCAAAGTCTCGACCCCTTAAATCATTTGAGTTGTAGTTTGAAATCTAAGTAATTGAACCCTAACGAGATCTAATTGAATCTTGTGAGAGAGTGAAAGTGAAAGTCAGAGCAAAAAAATGAACCCCAGTAATCTCCACACCAACCCCCTTAATCCCACCCCAATTCTAAAATAAACTCCTCACAACCATAAAAATTCCTCGAAAAATCTAAGATTCTTGAGAGAGGGAGAGAGAGAGAGATAGAGATTTGATTTTAGAGGATTGATTGTGGATCTGTGTTTTATGTAGTACGTGTTTGGACACTGAGAGCAAAGGGGGAAATGAAAATTTTGGGGAGGGGGGAAGGGGAAATGAAAATTTTGGAGAAGGGGGAAATGAAATATTGGATATGCAGGAGAATGGGGGGAAATATGTTGTAATATTTTTTAGGCCGAAAATAGAGGGGAAATGAATGATTGGTTAAGGGGGAAATAAGAATACATGAAATAAATTTTGGCTTGATTAATAATTTGGGAGGGAATAAAATTATATAAAATATATTTAATATTTATAAAAATCTAATTATTTGTTAATTTGGTAGATTCGAAATTTTAATAAAAATCATTTTTTTGGTTCCTCAAAACTCAAAACAAATTTTTTAAATATTAATTAGTTCTAAAAGCAAAGAATTATTCAATTTTGAATATTTTTATTATAAACTCATATAAGATAAACTTGAAAATTCATAATTTTTTGTGCACATCACGAAAATCAGTATATAACATCATTTGTACACTTGGATCGTCGAAATTTTTTTTTTTTTAAAAATTGATCATGTTCAGTCGGTACCACACTAGTTAAACGAAGTAGTACTTTTGGCGGATTTATATTATAAACACGTACAAGAATGATTTTTTTTTTCTAACTTTTTGAACACTTCAATAAAATTAGTATATAACATCATCCGTATGGTTGGATCGTCCAAAAAAAATTAAAAAAAAATATTATTCAAAAATTATACTAATTTGACCACGGAGTACTTTGATAGTTGACCATTAAAATATCACACAAGAATGATTTGTTTTTTTCTAATTTTTTGTACACATCACTAAAATCAGTATATTACAGCATTCGTATGGTTGGATCATCGAAAAAAAAATTTAAAAAAATAGATCATGTTCAATCGGTACAACACAAGTTAGAGGGAGTAGTACTTTTAGCAGATTTATATTACAAACACGTACAAGAATGATTTGTTTTTTCTAATTTTTTGTACACATCAGTAAAATCAGTATATAACACCATCTGTACGATTGGATCGTCCAAAAAAAATTAAAAAAAATATTATTCGAGAATTATACTAGTTTGACCAAGAAGTACTTTGATAGTTGACCATTAAAATATCATACAAGAATTATTCGTTTTTTTCTATTTTTTTGTACACATCACTAAAATCAGTATATAACATCATTCGTACTGTTGGATCGTCGAAATAAAAATTTTAAAAAATAGTTACATGCGAGATGTTGATGAACAAATTTTACTTTCTTGATGTAATTTTATTTATGTACTTTGAATGGTTGGCTGCTATATGGTTGTTTGGTTTTGCCTTTGAAATTGCAAACTACAAAATGTTCTTGTGAATTAGTGTTAATGTATGCGGTATTGATTGGTTTTGCCTTTGAAACTTTGGCAGGGGGTTTACTTCTTTATATTATTTTTTTTTAATTTTTTTAACTATCAGACAACGGTTTATGTAAGCTAAAGAATTGTGTGACAGCAACATATTTAACAGCCAAAAACCATTGTCTCTAAGATTTCAATTGGACAACGGTATGCAGAAACTGTTGTGTGAATTAAGTATAGTCCACATACAAGTAAAACACTTGTCTGATTCTAACAACGGTTTACAAAACCATTGTCTGAAGTTTCTTCAGACAATGGTTTTGTAAACCGTTGTTAGAATCAGACAAGTGTTTATTCAAACTGTTGTGTGACATCCATTTAAGTAACAAAAAAAAAACACTTGTCTGTTTTTAACAACGGTTTATGAAACACTTGTCTGACCTTTCTTCAGACAACGGTTTTATAATTCCGTTGTGTAAAGCCTCTGCTTTACTCTTTCTAATAGACAATGGTTTTAGAAACCGTTGTGGAAGTTCTTTCAGACAACAGACAGATTTTGCAAAAAAAAAAACCGTTGTGTGAAAATTTCAAACAATGCTTTTACTGCCGACCGTTGTCTGATAAGTGTTGTCTGTTTCAGTTTTTCTTGTAGTGCTAATTTCACGCAGACTTGCCAACAAAATTTAGAAACTAATTGCATGCAAGCATCACATGAAAACCATACACTGGATACGCAACTAACAACAAATTGTATGAATTTCTGAATAAATCAAACCGCTCGAGTTGGCAGTTGGCACAGCTATAACCATTCCTTTGTTCCAGCACTCTCCAACCTTTTCGAAAAAGATGTCTGTATGATGGTTAAGTATATTTGTCCTACAAAAAACTGCAACTATCTTCTAAGTTCTAACAACTCACATTGACAGAAAACATATTGTATAAAGCAGGTAATGAGAAAGAAACAGTTGCAATGCCCTTATGAACAATGTTGAAATTCTACTGCGAGACGAGTTTGAAAGAATGCTGCTTTAGTTCTTCACAATTGTATGCTGCTGAAACTGGTGTATCCTCTGAACTTCCATCAGATTTGACCAACCAACTCGAAAGGCTCGTATCAACGGCAATTGGAGAGCCTCCAGCTTTCGAATGACTTCCCATTTTCTGTTTCGAAATAGTGTTGTTCAACTTTTTTAAACTAGGCTCCTCTACGCTAAAGGGTATTAAATTCAGCCCTTGTACTGAACTCATATTTTCCTTCTCATCTTCTTTGAATTCTATGCAAGTATTATCAGTTGTAACTTTGATTTCCTTCTTCCGGTTAGTAAGATTCTGAATAGGACCCAAGACCGAATTGGCCAAGGTGGGGCTCGAATTAGGATTTTTACAGATGTGGTTCGACCCAAATGGTATTGGGCTGTTAACTTCATTTTCGTCTGTTTCAGCTGCATTTACTTGCTTTCTCAATTCAAACGATACAGAAAATAGCGAATCAAAGGACTCTTCTTGGAATAAAACATTACCATTTTCAGCAGCATTTGCATTGTTTGCTGATCCAACAGACACGGAGAAGAGTGAATCAGAAGACTCTTCTTGAACTAATTGATCCACATTATCCAAACCATTTAGCTGCTTTCTCGATCCAATCGATACAGAAAATAGCGAATTAGAAGACTCTTCTTGATCATCACCATTTTCAGCTACATTTACTTTCTTTTTTGATCCAACAGACACAGAAAATAGTGAGTCAGAAGACTCTTCTTGAACTAACTGATCCACATTATCTAAACCACTACATTGCTTTCTCGATTCAACTGACACAGAAAATAACGAATCAGAAGACTCTTCAGGAACAACATCATCATTCTCAGCTGCATTTACTTTCTTTCTCGATCCAACAGACACAGAAAATAACGAATCAGAAGACTCTTCTTGAACAAATTGATCAACATCATCTACACCATTCACGTGCTCAACTGTCAGAGAATCAGGCGAATCTAAAGACTCTTCTTGAAGTACTTGACGAACATTATAAAAACCATTTACTTTCTTATCCGAAGACACTTCTAGCAAATCACCGATTTTAGCAATTTTTAGTGATTCGGATGACTTGTCTTCGAGTTTTGACAAACTATAATCCAAAAACTTATCAACTCCAACAACATTCTTTTCTTTCTCATTCTCCAAAATTGTACACTTTCGATTTCCAAGATTGTAAATCTCACTTTCCTTCTCTATGTTACCTACCAGAACATCATTCTTATTTCTACAACTACGACAAAAAGAGCTTAAATTAGACCAGTCATACAAAAGCAATCATACCCCTTGCTATATCTCTTCAGAAAGCACGATATTAAGAAGGTAAAATGTACGCAGACCTCAAATACAACTAACATACCGAAAAAATATAACTTCAACAAAAATAAAAGAAATAGCAGAATGGCCTTACTTGAATTCGAAAACGACAGACTTTGATACTTGCACTACAGGCTTGGTGGGCTGAAGGGGATCAAATCTAACAAGCTTCTGATACAAATTGTACAAATGAAATTTTATATAAAAAAATAACAATAGTAATGAACTGATGACAATGAAGTGATATATAGCAAGATTCTCTAACCTTAGCTTTTGTGGGTACTTTTTGATTGTTGCAAGTACCAAAGCAAATCTTAAAGCAACCCATTAGCTATAGTTTTGTGATTGAGCAAAGTGATTTTTGTTTGTTTAAAGATTTATACAGTGAGAGACTTTGATGATGTGAAGGTTTGAGACTTTTGAAAAATATGACCGTTTGGTTCTCTTTGTTTGTGTACTACTTGCTTTAATTAACTAAATCTCTTTCCCCTCTAGCCAGATTTTATATACTCAATTAATGCTAAACATAGCCTTTAAGGCTATGGTTAAACATTAATGGAGATGGATAAATGCATTTAATAAATCAGTTTTACACTTAATACATCAATTTTGCACGAAATTCAATATGATTATTTAAAAATTTGGGATGTTTTTATCGTTGGGGGGGGTCCATTATTATTACTTGGAAAATTAAATTTGCGTTGCAAAGAGAAATTGGGAAACTAAAAATAACTAAAAATCTTACAAAAGGTGTTGAAAATATAAGAGTATTTAATGCTTAACCATAGCCTAGCATTTCCCATATTTTTTTTAATTTTTTTTTTGATAATCAGGTGTTTGGGTCAGCTTTCGTCCACCTCAACTAATCCGGAAGAGTGCTAACACATTCGTTAACCCACCAAAAATGGCAATCCACTTACTTCCATCGCAAGGTTTTGCTAAATTTTTTAGCGAAAGTGCTATAAAATCGTAAAGCACTTGCTAAAAAAAACAAAAAAAAAACATGACACAGACTACTTTTCGAATTGTACTTTTTTGCATTAAGATGCAAACTTAATAAACTGTAACAATTTAATCGTTTTTACTACATTGTAAAATCGTACAATTTTTCAAATCTCAGAATGGGGTGTCTAGCAGCTACAATTTCTTACTAGTTGGGTTGAATAATTCCTCGTATTAACCTGGTATTGATTGCAATCCATTGGAAATTTACTTTAAATCTGACTTATCGTATGCTTGAACTAATTAATTAATTAATTACTTTAAATCTGACTTTAAATCTGGTGTTAATTCTTTTACTAAAATTTTTGAGATGATAATTAAATGCCAATCTCGAAACTTAAAAGGTAAGCTACGCAACCGAGGAGCTCTTAATGTGAAGCTAAACAGACGGACTTTTGTATCAATTGTATCACTTTAGTTATATCCTTTTCATATTATAATTTTATTTTTAAAATTCAATTCTAATACAAACTTCTTTAATTATATCCTTTTTTAATTATAATTTTTTTTAATATAATATAATCTTGATCGTCTATTTTTAAAAATATTAAATTTGGTGGTTGAGATTATTTTGGTAGTACAACGACCAAACCAAAATTATGAATTGCTTATTATATATAAAGGATATAATTGGTCGACAAGAAGCGAATAAGAATATTTGTAGAATGCAAGTCATAATTTGTAGTGTCCATAGTTGTGCCTGCTTGCTACTCCTATATAATGTTAATTTTTCTTTAATGATAAAGAAAGAAGCTTTTATCCTAGTTTTAATGTTAAATAACTTGCAGAAATTACTGAATATTCCTCTATTTCCAAATAATTGACGTTTGACTTTCTGACATGTATTTTTAGGAGAATTGACCATATAGTTAGAATTATTATTTTTAAAATTTTCTTTTTGTGAATAAAAATATAGAATTAAAACTTTTATTCACGAAAAGAAAATTTAAAAATAATTTTTCTAACTATGTTATCAATACTCCTAAAAATGTGTGCCAATACATCAAACGTCAAAACAACGGAGTATAAATTAACATGTTGACTCAAACTAGCTTCTGCAATGTATTTGTGACAAATTAATTATGCGTCACAACTAACTTGCAATAGTTTTTAAAATAATTTTGTAATAACTTTGTGACTTGCAACATAAAACAATTTTCGCACAAATATTTTCAATAAAGTAATGCATCATGCATCTAACTAAAAATCTGTCACAAATTAATAATATTTTTTTTGTAATCCTCAATTTCTAACTAATCTTATTCACAAATTTGTGGAAAGCGATGAAACAACTATTTAATACAATTTCTTTTTTAAAAAATAAATTACTAATTTAAAACGGAGGAAATAATTTAGGTGTTAATTCTTTTACTAAAATTTTTGAGATGATAATTAAATGCCAATCTCGAAACTTAAAAGGTAAGCTACGCAATCGAGGAGCTCTTAATGTGAAGCTAAACAGACGGACTTTTGGGCTTTCCATTTATATATAGCAGTGGGCACGGTGCAACTCCTGCGTGCATAAAATCCTTTGTCCCTACCAGTCATACAATTTTATTCACAAGCATACAATGATGAAAGTTCGGCCAGCACTTGGCACTGTGGGAACTTCCTGGGGAAAAACACAAATTTCTCAGATATTCATTTCATGGTCCAATGATTGGATCCATTCCATTCACTTGGCATACGTTGAGGACGGAGGAAACAAAGTAGTTCTGTCAGACAAGATTGGTGGGGGAAATGGCAGTACTTACATGGAATCGGTAAGCAGTCAATCTATATAAATCTAGATCAGTAATCTTTTCTTTTGATCAATGTATCTCAGCTTTATTAGATTAACGATAAACTGTGTACATAGTCTAATTTATGTTTTGGAGTTTGGTCAATATAGATGAGTACATAAAATTTGTATGTGTAAAATGGTTGCAGATCACCTTTGATTATCCATCAGAGTATATTACAAGAATAAGTGGTCAGTACAGATATGATCTGGGTTCAAATTATTTATGGTCTATTACTTTCTACACCAACAAGGGCTCATACGGACCATACCTTCCGCTGGATGATAGAAATATGAGTGTGATCAATTTTAATTATCATATTGGAGGTAAGTTTTGTGGATTTTTGGGCACTCACCTGCATGATGGCATTGAAAGCATTGGAGTGTACATGAAGCCTCTGGACAATCTGTTAGATTATTTTTATAATCTAATAATAATTATGGGCTTACAAATTAAAGACAATTATATTAATTAATGTTTATTCTATATTTGGACTAATTAAGTGGTCTTAAATAAAGAGTCCAATAACATCTTATTCGGTATGGGCTTTGTAATGTGTAATACCCAATAGTAATCTGATTAGGGTTAATGGGGTCTAATTAGACTACTATATAAAGAAGGTCTTGGTCCCCAAGGCTAATTCACAACCTCTACTCCTCTATTCCCATCAGTTAGAGAGAGATACGGCTAGAGGCGAATCAAGTCTGTGGAAGATCAAGTCCCATAATCCGTATTCATATCTACCGTCATGGAATCAGGTACACTTCCGTACTACAGTTTTATCGTGTAATCTTGATAATATCGCATAAGATGATCCGTGATTATTTATTTAGTTCTAACACAATCTAGATAATCAATCAGGCCAAGTGCTAGAGGAGTCAGAAACGAACGAATTCGTATTAATATGAGAAGGACTGAAGGAGGGGTACTAATGTCATGTATTTATATTCCATCTTTACAGACAGATTAGCTACATTCCCTGCATAACCAGGATGCAAACATTAACATGATACGAACCTTTTTTTGCATTTTTTCGTGATCTCCCTCTTGTCATGTCATTTTGACATGGGTAATGGTTGCATGTTTTTTTTTCAAGTCCGAAAGAATATGGTAAAAAGTGGGTGCTATGATTCGAATACAATTGCACGTCTAAGTGGAGTTCAAACTCAACTACATTGAATATGAACTCGAGTGATAAACTGTAGCTCAACAAAGATGCATGTATTCTCATTTCAACAAAAAATTCATAATGTATATTCTCACTCGACACTAAGCTAGGTACTACATAAAATTTCTTATTTCTTGCCTAGGTTGAATGAGGTAGAGTACGTACTAAATTTGTCTAAACAGATACCGCATATTTCATATAATTCGAACGACATGGTAGGTGGAGTTTGATTGACTCGGTTAAATATATCACGCACATATATTGAATCGTTATATGAAAATGTGGTTACAAAATATTCGGGTCCATTATACTTTTTTGCACGAAATTTTAGATGCTTTCAATTTTCTTTTTTGAATTACAATATAATATTTTAATTTTTATTTAGAAAAACCTTTTAAAAAATTAATAATTTTAACTATATAGTCAAAGCACCTAAAATTATGTAAAATTTAAATATTTTATATAATGGACCAGTGAGTAGTATGTAATTAAGAAAAATAATCAACAGGTTTGATAAGTATTCGAAAACCTTACGCCTCACTCCATTCTTGTCTAGTTGAATTCAAAAAATTTATAAAAATAATTTGAAATTTATAATGGACCAGTGAGTAGTATGTAATTTTTTTTTTTTTTTTTTTTTGGAGAATGACCCCATACATGCTGTGGTAGTTTAAACTTTCATCGTGCAGCTCAACAGTTAATTAATTACAACTAACTGTTTTAATCATTCACTGAACACACAAATTTTAATTGAAGGATACGTTTCAAATTCAATCTCGAAACTGTAACAATTTTTAGGTATTAACTGCAAAAATATTTTTCAATACTGAACTGATTTCCAACGCAAGGAAGGCCTTTAATTTTTTTAATTAGGAAAGATATAAAAGGTATTCATTTTAAATTTTTGCTTATTTTGACTAATTAAATACATGTTTTTTAATTTGGGTATTCCAAAAAAATAATTATTTATTTGGAAAAAGTATTTTTTGTATTAAGTAATCAAAAAGTGTAAAAAAATTTTTGGAAATACTTTAAAGTTTTTCTTTTTTGAAATAAAAGTAATTTTTTTGTTGAAGTACATCTAGATATTAAATATGCATCTTTATTATATTTTTGGTTTAATGTTTCATAATAGTAAATAACTTTGTTAATTTTTTCAAAAAATAAAAAGAATGTTTCGATCTTCCCCATACCTTGTTTAATCTTTTTTTTTTTGAACTAAGTGCTTATATATGGTGTCTCGTAGCCTAGGTTGAAATGAGGTAGAGGATGGATCATGGATGTAGGAACCTAAATGGATCTTGATTGTGACGCCCCCAGATCCACCCTGTTCGGAGACCCGGGTCGTCACATTGTCTCAATATCCTGTAGCACAAGTTACGCAGTAATAAAGCAAAATATATAATACAACGGAGCATAAGTGTCCCACTCCGCAAATCCAAGATCAGTCTCACATAATGTTATCATACGACATAATACATCCCGGGATAATATTTTACATATGTTTACAGAAGTAGGTAAATAAAGATTCCAGCTAGACATTCTAGTTCTCGTCAGCATAGCCTGAAGCTTTCTCCTTTCCCTTGGATCCCTGGTTGGACGTCTCGCCTTTTTCCCTCTTGATAGCTGAATAAAAATGTTGTAAAGCAAGAATGAGCAACTACAGTGCTCAGCAAGTTCTCTTCTTACTCGGTATATAAATATAATAAGATTTCCCAAAATTAATTGAATATCACAAATCTGGATTTTGACTCAGTACTCATCTTGAAAGCAGAATACTCGAAAAAAGACTCAATACTCATCTCAAAAATAGAATTCTCGAAAGACTCAATTGATATAACTCTGTTGACTCATGATTTAAGAATAAACTGGTCTTCCACCTCTCGGTATCTCGGTGGGGCGATCAACTATCCGACCGGGAATACCGTCCTCCAATGATATCGCACTTCGCCCGATCACGGCTACAATACGCTATCAACAATATAATATAAAAATATGAATGCTAGCATCATAGGGGTTATTAATTAAACCCTGGCATCATAGTGCCAATATATCTCGTGTCCGCATAACGGTACACAAGTCTCTCTTTCTCTAAAATGGGCCTCTTTCCCAAAATTTGACCAGTAGAATACAGAATTCCCGAATATCTTTGTCGCAGTAGAGAAAGCCACGGGTGCAGGTATTGCTGTGAACTTTGTCGCATATCTTTTAGATTCCTTTGTATATATCACTCACCGTATATGTCGTACACATAGCCAAGGGTCTTCACGGAAACAGCCTCCCTACCCTAAAAAGTGGGGGCATGGTCTGCGTACAACCTACCCTCCCCAGACCCTGCTGTGAGCGGGATATACTGGGTATGTTTGGTTTGGTTTGGTTTATATATTGAATCGTTATACGAAAATGTGGTTACAAAATACTCCGGTTTATTATATAAGATATTTTATTTTTTTTCACATAACTTTAGGTGTTTTAACTATATATTAAAATTTATTATTTTTCAATTTTTTTTGAATAAAAATATAATATTTTAATTTTATTAAAAAAAATGTTATAAAAATAATAATTTTAGTTATGTAGTCAAAGTACCTAAAGTTATATACGTAAAAGCGAAATGCCCTATATAGTAGAAACTCGATAAATGAATATTCGATAAACGAATAATCTCATCAAATGAATAATTTTTTTCGGTCCCGACATAATAGATACAGTGTATTTTTGACATCGATAAATGAATAATCTCCATTAATGAATACAATTTTCCTATCCCAAACGTATTCATCTATGGAGGTTTAACTGTATAATGGACATAAATAAGAAAAATAATCAACAGGTTTGATAAGCATTCGAAAACCTTACGTCTCTGCTCCATTCAATTGTCTAGTTGAATTCAAAAAATTTATAAAAATAATTTGAAAATTCATGAATAACTTAACTGATCCTCTATGCTCTTCTTCCTAAACAAAACGTACCAGTACCATGTCTGTGGTTAAATACCGGGGTTTTTCTTCTTTTTTTTGGAGAATGACCCCATACATGCTGTGGTAGTTTAAACTTTCAATGTGCAGCTCAACAGTTAATTAATTACAAATAAATAATTGTTTTAATCATTCATTGAACACACAAATTTTAAATTGAAGGATACGTTTCAAATTCAATCTCGAAACTGTAACAATTTTTAGGGAAAGTGTAACACTACTGGCATTAACTGCAAGAATATTTTTCAATACTGAACCGATTTCCAACGCAAGGAACGCCTTTAACTATTTAATTAGGAAAGATATAAAAGGTACTATTCTTTTTAAATTTTTGCTTATTTTCACAAATTAAATACGTGTTTTTTAATTTGGGTATTCCAAAAAAATAATTATTTATTTGGAAAAAAAGTATTTTTTGTATTAAGTAATTAAAAATTGTAAAAAACATTTTGGAAATACGTTTGACTTTTTCTTTTTTGAGATAAAAGTAATTTTTTATTGAAGTACATCTAGATATTAAATATGCATCTTTATTATATTTTTGGTTTAATGTTTCATAATAAATAACTTTGTTAATTTTTTCAAAAAAATAAAAGAATGTTTCGATCTTCCCCATACCTTGTTTAATCCTCTTTTTTTTTTGTTTTTGAACTAAGGGTGTGTTCACTTAGAAAGAATGGAATGAGGTAGGAATGGAATGAAAATTGTAAACAAAATTTATGAAGAAAATGGGATGTTGAGGGAAATAATGAACAAATATGAGGGAGAAAAAGTTTTTTATGATCAAGATTGCAAAGAAAATGATGAAGATTGGGAATGGAGCATTCCTTCCAAAACATGTGGGTTAAAATTCTAGTTCAAATTATTTGGAGAGGAATGAAGCAAGGAATGAAATTTATAAACACTTTCCCCAATCTCCCCCAAATAATAGTATAAATTTCATTCCATTCTCCCCTCATTCCATTCAATTCAAGTGAACATAGCCTAAGTGCTTATATATGGTGTCTCGTAGCCTAGGTTGAAATGGGGTAGAGGATGGATCATGAATGTAGGAACCTAAATGGATCATGATTATTTGATATATCAGTTTATATTCGATTCAAAAATATGATAAATATTTCAAATTTGTTTCATAAATTATATAAATTTGATTAAAAATTAATATGATCCCAAATATGCGCATTTATGTATTTGTTCAGATTAAATTGCATATTAATTTTTTTAATAAAATGATCATATCTAAATATTATTTATGATCCATATTCAGTTTAAATCCAAATATGAATTACATTTTTAGTCATCTAATATTATTGCATGTATAAGTGGTGTTATTGCTCAACTACATAGTTCGAATCGAGTGATAAATGATAGCTCGATAAAAATTCTCACTTTAAACATAAAACTTTATATACTCACTTGACACGAAGTTAAGATTCAACTAATAATATATACTACTACATTTGTCTGAAAAAGTACTGCTTGCTAAATTTTTATAAAACTTCGAATGACAAGTTGGTGGCTTGGTGCACACATATATGGAAGAATTTACTTTTCAGAATAAGTTAACTTATTTTAAGTTGAAAGTTAAGATTTCTAATTTTTCAACTTATTTTGCAACTTATTTTTGCAACTTATTGAATCTCAAATATACATTAAATACTTGTATAAAAGAAAATTATCAAAATATAAAATTTTTACCCAAAAATAATTCCATAAATCCATAAGTTAAGCTGAGCCAAACAGGCCCATATTGAATCGTTATGTAAATTGTGGTTACAAAATAGGTAAAATAAGAAAAATAATCAACAGATTCGTGGTCCTTAATTAAGTGGTAGATAATTCAAAACTTGCATTTGGTGGTGTAAAGTACTATTCGGAAAACTTACGTCTAACTCCATTTTTTGACTAATGGTATTAGAAAATTTTATAATTTTTTTTTTTTGGAATTTTATGAAGCACTTGACTCATTTATGCTCTTGTTAAACAAAACTTATCGGGTCAATATTCCATGGAGACCCTCTTACGTGTAGAATCGTGGAAACCCCCCTACGATTCTATAGTAGAACCAATTTAACTTTTTCCACAATTTTTTTCTTAAATTTTTTTTTAAAAAATATTAATTTTTTTTTTAAATCTGTCATGCTGACGTGGCAGTGTCACATCATCACTATTGACGTGGTACTGCCACGTCAGCCTGCCACATAAGCAATGATGACGTGGCATGATGACATGGTAGTGCTACGTCAGCGGTGATGACGTCACTGTGACGTGGCAGTGCCACGTCAGTAGTGATGGCGTGACATGATGATGTGATAGTTTTTTAAAAAAATAATTAATTTTTTGAAACGAAAAAAAATTTGAATTTTTTTTGTGGGTTCCACTGCCACGTCAGCACAGAACCAGAAAATAAGAATTTGGTTATGCAACAGAATCAGTAAAATTGAACTTTATTCCTCTTATAGAATCAAAATTAGACTTTGGTTCTACTATAATCAGAAAGGTCTCCTTTATTCTCCACGTAAGAGGGATCTCTCTAGTAGGGTGGGACTCAACTTATCGTGTCTGTGGTTAGATACTTTTTTTTTTTTTTTTTTGAGTAATGACCCCAAACATGCTTCGGTAACTTATCGATCGAGCAGCTCAACAATTAATAAATTAATTTTTTTTTTAAAGGGCGATTCATTTTTTGAATACACAAATTTCAATCAAAGGATACTTTCAAATTCAATCTCGAAACTGTAAGTATATAACACTGCAGCTATTAACTGCTGGAACATTTTCCAATACTGAACCGATTCCAACGCAAGGAAGGCCTTTTGGAATTTCCATGACTGGCATAATTAACTCCTGCTTATAAATACACAACACAATTTCTCATAGTCTTTACTCATGTGGAACACAATGTTAAAGCTTGGGCCAACATTTCCCACTGTGGGAACTTCATGGGATCACCAAGGCAAATCAGAAATATCTCAAATCTTCATTTCTTCCACCCGGGATACGATGGATTTCATTCAGTTTGCTTACGTTGAGGATGGTAACGTAGTGCTGTCTGACAAAATTGGTGGTGGAACAGGCTCCTCTAATCTGCAAACGGTGAACAATAACATAATATTTAATTTAATTCTCTTCTTTTATCTTCCATGCATGTATGTAACTAACTTAAAATTGTTTCATAAGTTTGTTCTCGGCTCAACTACATATGTTTGTTGACGACAATAGACGATTATATGTACGTAGTTGGGTTTATGTTTGTGGAATGTTGGTGCAGATCACTTTCGATTATCCGTCGGAGTACATTACGAGAATACATGGCGGTTACGTTAATGATAGAACTTCAAAGTATTTGTGTTCTATTTCTTTTTATACTAACAAACGCAAGTATGGTCCGTACGGCCCTGGGATTTGCACGGACGATTTTGATCTCATTGACTTTCAAGAAATGGGCTCGTATGTGGATGAGTTCAATTATGAGGTCGGTGGTAAATTCTGGGGATTCTTTGGCACCTATAAGAGCAATGGGGTTGAAAGCATCGGCCTTTATATGAAGCCTCGTCAGCTAGCAAAGCAGCTGTCAGGGCCAACTCGTGCTAATCAATCAGGGCCAACTCGTCCAGTCTTGCCATAATTGAATCTGTGTTGAATTGAAGTTGTTGAATCTATCTTATGACGCTATATAAATATATTATTTTATGATCTTAATGCTAATGGAATTTAGAATGTGATCAGCGTTTAGTAAGCAGAATTGCGCCATGCAACTAAATCGGTGTTCCCTTTTAATTTAAATTTTTCTTTAATATTTTACATGTAGCTTAGTGTTTTAGATTGAATTCATGCTTGACGGCTTCATTCGATCAATGCTAATTTAATTAATAAAAAACCGGAAAAACCTCTAAATTTTTTTTTGAAATCAGAAAAACTTCTAAATTAAAAATACGTTGAAGTCATAATTTCTGAACTTTCCAACAAATATGTATTTAATGCTCTCACATTTCCAATAATAATGCATTTAACTCATGCTGCTCACCTGTACGTGCTACTATGATTCAAAGAGTTTGCTATAAGTTCAAATAATTTGACGTTTAGTAAAAAATCATATAAATGAAAAATTACTCCCTCCATCCCATAATACAAGTTTTTTTCGAAAAAATTACGTCTTAAGAACACATTAATTATTGATACATTTCTTTTTATATCAATTATAAATGCATTGATTTTCAAAAATATGAACTATTTTATACTCTTGATCATTCCTCATTAATTGCTATACAATTTTCAAAAAGAATAATTTAGGAAAAGTATATAATTAAAATTTGCGATATATATGAGCCAGAATTATGTAATTTATATTGTTCGAAAATGTTAATTCTCTGAAATTAGAATATTTAATTAATTTTATTAAAATGTGACCTTTTGAAATGTATTTATATATAAATTTATATAATCAATCCCGAATGAACATTATCATATCAACCGATTAACCAAATACGATTTGAACATGAGAGAAGAAAAGTAAAATCTGAGCTTCTCACCGAGTTTGTGGACTTTTGGTCCATAGGCAAGAGAAAAAGTGGAGAATAGACAAATACTACTGGTAAGTAAAGGGGTTGACTTTGCAGTGGTAAGACCATCCGCAATGGATGGCCACTTAGCTCCTAGGGACATTTGTATTTGTATTGTATTGTAAGAAAAAAAATGGTCGAGCCCAACTCGGTGCTCGGTGGCCATGGCCATTTCTTTGTTTTTTAATTTTTTATTGCTACTTTATGCACATAGTCTGTGATTTCTGCTATTATTTAGTTAAACTTCTTTCCACTTGACTACTTTTGATTTGTATTTTAATGTTAGAGAGGTTTGATTACATTGATTGGATGAGTTTGGCCACATTTTTCCAAAGCCCAGTTTATGATGAGGTGGCATAGATTGGGGTCCATCAAAAGTGGTAATCGGCCCTGAGCATTGTAGATGCTCTAAGTGCCCAATCCGTGAACCGTGAGGTCACGGGTTCGATTCCTACCGGGAGTTAAAAAACGGAAACAATCTCTTTACCTTTATATAGTGGCATGATTGCGTATATCCTACCATCCTCAGACTCTGCTCTCGCCAGATATATTATTACCTTTCCTTTACTGGTAAGTAAAAGGGGGACGGGGGTGCCCACCAAGCATGATCTGTCTATTTGTATTGGATTTTCCGTTCCAATTACATCAAAACTCAAGTATAGCTTACGAATATGGTTTGCATATTCTTCAAAATTTTGCGTGACGGTATTAATGTGATCATACTTAAATTCTTATCATTTTTAACTAACAACGTGTCAACGACGCACGATTTTTAGCTATAATTCGTTTCTTGGGTTTTTGTATGTCATAATATTTTATTTTCTTACTAATATTGAAATTAGTAATAATATTCAAATGTGTTCTAACAAAAAATCTATATTTTTACTATTATACCAAATCGTTATATTATTTCTTCTAAATTTTTTTTATATATATCAATAATACGAGCAAATGATACAATATAATAGAATATTTACTCAACTATAATAAATTTTAAAATAAAATTTTAAAGAAGAAAACTTTAAATGATATTTTATTGTATTCGTTCAACTGTATTTCTTTTTATGGATGTGTATGTTTTATGATCGATAAATTGTTTAATCTGCTAAAAGAATATTACAACTTTGTATTAACTGAATCTTTTCACTTTTATATTAACATATAGAATAGATACTAATTTAATAATTAAAAAAGAAGAAGAAAAAACAAAAAGCAGACTATTAAAGTACACCCGAATTATACTAGCGTACAACCCGTGGGATGCACGGGTTTATTTTGATATGTTATAAAAAAAAATTTATGCTATAATTATGTTTTTATATAATTTTTATTTTTAAAAATTATTTTCATATTAATTTAATATAATTCAATATAAATTTAATTAATAATATGCATGATTTAAAATATATATCATAAAATTTTAAGTTAAATATGTCGATGATGGGATTCAAACTTTGAATCTTTAGTAAAATAATTTAATCATATTATTTTGTTTACTTATATTATTTTTCTCTGTTAGTTCCTGAATTGTTTGTAGAAGGGAGTTGGATACAAACAATATTGTTTGATCGAATTTGTCCGATTCGTTAAATATTAATTCTTTAACAAATTGATGCGGAATAAAATAAAATAAGATTCAAGTCAATCTTTTATTTCTCTTTCATTTTTATTGATTAAGTTCTTGTTTTTCATTCAATAAAACTCTCAATATTTTTGGGTTTTGTTTAGTTTCTCATTGTGTTCCCAATTTATTTGGGTTTTGTTTATTCTCTTCTTGTGAGAGCTTGGTGTGTTTTTGGTGTTTTGCAGTGAATTAATGTCCGAAATATTAGATCTGCGGAATTTTCAAGTTTTTGATAGTGATAGAAGCTTTTACGGGATTGTATTTATGCTCGATAGCTCAAACCAGATGTGACGAAGCGGGTACATATACATATATCAAGTTCAACAAATCGCTTGATGGTATATCTAAAAGGTCTAAGAAGATTGGATTAATCGGCTATTGTATCTTTTTACGGTTTGTTCGACTTGGTTGTTTTTGTAGATGCCGTATGGCTTTCAATTAATAAATTAAATTCTTTATTAAAAAAAAAGAAGATTCAGGTTATATATAACTTATATTAAACTTGAGAGGTTGTTACAAATACTGTTTAGACTGATTATAAAACAAATCTAAAATAAATTTTACATGAATTTATCTATTTTTGTAATAAAAAGATCAAATGCTAAAAAGCAATTCCATATATAAACTAGGAATATTGATCTGCTAGATAATTACAAGATTACAAGTAAACAAATTCCAATCGTTGAAATATAACAATAAGCTCTAGAATTTATTGGTCTGTAAAATTTTTATAGAAGAGAGAGTTTTGATCCTTTTTGGCTGATCTTATTTTTGATGTCATGTTTTCTTTTTTGAATGATTTTTCAGCTGATCTTCTTTCTTTAATTCTTTCGAATTTTATACATGAATGACTATCGATGAGACTATCACAATTTTACACTTCAAATACTGTTAAATAGTTTTTCTGAGTAAGACTATGGTTGGCTTGCAAAGACTATCAATAGATCTTTGTTCTCGGTAAAACTATCAGAAAAAACCTTGAAAGACTATTATGCTCGTTAGAACTATCCACTAGGCCTTCAATGCTTATCCCTTTTTGCCTTGAAAGACTATCTAGTTGAATTTTGGTAAGACTATCCTTTATTATTTAAAAAACAAAAGTAAGACTATCTGAGATAGTATTACTTGAGTAATTTGATTATCTTCTAACAATTATGATGGTCTTGAAACAAATACATTAATTTTAAAATAATTAATTTAAGAAGTAAATAATTCTGATTGAATTAATTTCTTAAATAAATCAACCAACTATTTTAATTAATTAAGAGAGAATTATTATAAATATTTTGATAGCAAAATCATTGTTTTAAACCACTAAAATTTATGAAGAGTTTCCACTGAATTGATGTTGAAACTTGACTGCTTAATGAGCGACTAACTACAATAATTGTTATATTTCTTGACTCTAAGCTATGGTTCAAATTTTTTTTTTTTCTAATCCCTTTAAATTTTCTGTACTCTTATTCTTCTGTCACACTTAAAAATCTTGTCACTTTTCTTTTCTAATCCCTTTAAATTTTATGTATTCTTATTCTTCTGTCACACTGTAAAAATCTTTGTATCAAATAATTGAACTTCTTTTAATGTAATATCTTCAAGTCTGTAAATTACCTTTAGTTTTCTTCTTTTTTGATAGATAATACTTTTTGAGATTGAGATTCTGATAACAGATTATATATTATTTACTTATTTCTTGTTTGAGTTAAGTCAAATGATCGAGGTATACAAATAGGCTAAGTCATATGCCTTTCATTCTCATTATATTATACATTTTCTTAATTTTCCGACGAAACTCGAAAATGGTACAATTACATACAAAGAACATAGACGTCATATGATCGAGTATTATTTTCCTTTCCTATTTCTTTAAACATCATTATTAATATAAGCAAAATTATTTTAATATCTTCCCTAAGGAGATGTCGGGATGTAATTTATGAGCGGAATATTTACGGCTAATAAAATAAATTCCAATAAAACACGAAATAAAAATAAGATAAAGGGGCTATAGAGGAATCAATATTCTTTGTTAATAAGTTAAACTCATTTTTGTTGGAGCGCAATGGTACTAAAATTTTGTTATCATTATATTTATTCTATTATATTATATTTATTTATTTATAAATACAAAATCATAATGGAACACACGTACTTTATTACACAATCCTACTATAATTCTAAATGTTGTGTTATGATTATAGAAAATTGCACTTCTATAACTATTATTAACAAGTGGGACTTCTTTTAATAGTACGTAATAAGTTCTTCCTACCAAATTTGATTTTATGTAATCATATTCCACTCTTAAAACTATAAAGTTTAAAAAGTTATTTATTTATAAATTTTGACCCCTATATTGGTTTCACCTTTCCTACAATTTTTATAATAATTTTGAAGAAAATGGAAATGTTGGAATTGTATTGCAGTTATAATATTTTAATTATAACTTTATTCAATTGCACAAATAACACAATTTTATAATTACAATTTTATAAAATATTTATTTAACCTTTCTATTTTGATTTTTTATATTAGATAACGTTATCGATATAAATGATTCATTATGTTATAAATAAAAAATATAATATTTTCATATCATTGGATGACACTGATAATATTTTACTCAATGAAAAATTTGAAAAAGAAAACGTAATATAACTATAATAAAAAATATAATTTTAAAATTATATAAAAATATTTATATCAATTAAAATACTTGATATGGGCTAAAAATAAGCCCTAAAGACACATTTAGTGTTGCATTAATTAGACCCGGTATGGTCCGAACGTGGGGCCCACCAACAGGGTCCAAAGTCCTATCTTTAATATTAATTTCGTAATTAATATTAGGGGTAATAAACAGCTCAGCAATAAGTGTCAGATAAGGACATTATCTCTACAAGACTTAGCCTCCAAGGCATCCAATTCGATATGGCAACAGACTCCTACAAGGAAGGAGTCTAGAACTTTCCTCAAGGAGATGACTTATCTATTAAGTCTCCAACTCCTACCTTAATTCTAAGACTTCTCAGCCTATATAAAGGGCCTGACCCCTCATTCTCAGAACTACGTTGGCTTGATTCTCTAGCAATACAGAGATACGTAGGCATCTTGTGAGGACCGATCAGTCTCGAACGCAAGAACAACCATTAAAGCTCGAAGCTCACCATCCCTTGTATTTAATACATACAAACCCTCGTTTTTATTCCACAACAATACTAAATTATTAATTTAAATAAATTATGCGGTGTATGTACTTCGGGTTACCAATTGGTAGACAATAATACTCCCTCCGTCCCATTTCAGTTGGCACATTTACAAAAAAAAATTTGTATCCCTTTATTTCTAATATTATGTTCTATCACATTTCTTGTTCCAATACATATTTTTACCAATTTTTCTATATGTATCCCTTTATTTTTAATACCAATGTTGACTTTATATTTAATGAACGTACATACTCATAAGTCATCATTTAATATTAAGATTAAGGGCATCAAATTACATAATTAATTCTTTCTTAATATGTGTGTTTTTTACAAATGTGCCAAGTATGAGATAAAATTAAAATTCAAGAAAAAGTGTTCAACTTGTAACTTTATTTAAAGAGGCGAAAAATATAAAATTTTTTTTTTTTGGAAGAGAATATCTAATTTTTTTAAGGGACCATGTAACGTTTCTCATAAAAAAAATCCTTGGGAGTGGAGATACTCTTGAAGGTGAGCTGATTCAAAGGCAAGAATGCGTACCGTCGTCGTTTGGTTAGCCTCGGGCATAACTCTATGTATATAGCATACCACTGGTTACTGGTATAAAACTATATATAAATACATGCATAACACATTGACTTAGTTTGATCTACTGTAAAAACATCCGACAATGATTAAAGTTGGGCCACAATTTTGTCCCAGGGGAACTTCCTGGGATCACAAAGGAAGAACTGAAATATCTCAAATATTCATTTCTTGCTCCCAGTCGCGAATTAATCGTATTTATTTTGCTTACGTCGAGGGAGGGAACAAGATACTACTGTCCGAAAGGATTGGTGGTGGAGGAGAAGGCACTACTTTAATGGAAACGGTAACCATTTAGTCTCTTAGCAATATTTTGAATTTTGATCCATCTAATTCTAGCTTAGATATAGTATAATTAAATGTTGTTGAATATATGATATGATCCGATAAACCCGCTACCCTAACACCTTGAGGTTTTAGGAGAACTGGTTACTTAACATATACACTATTTGTCTATAGTTTTGTTTCTGTTAAGGATAAATGATTATATGTAATTAATTGTGTAGATAATATATATTTTTTTTTGTTGAATGTTTGCAGCAGATAACTCTGGATTATCCATCGGAGTATATTACAGGAATAAGTGGAGGCTGTCAAGGCAGTTATGGAGGACCGTATTTGAGTTCGATCACTTTTCATACGAACAAAGCCACGTATGGACCTTATGTTCCAGGCGCTCCTGATAAAACCAGCCCAATTACGAACTTCAACTATCAGGTTGGTGGTAAGTTCTATGGTTTTTTCGGCACGTACAAGCCTGATGGGATCGAAAGCATTGGATTTCACATGAAGCCTCTGGAGAAGCCAGCTACTACCGATCGTGTCCTGTCATAATAACAGTATATATTGTGTATAATCATATCTTCTGACAATGTTGTTTGTGAAATTCTTTGTCGTCAGCTTTATGATTAATTAAAGTTTTCAGGTCTCCCTTTTTCTTTATTTTCTTTATTTCAGTAACCCATAGTTTAGTCGGACAAGTACTGTATTTTTCGGCACCTACTTGTGTAATGTTATTGAGTGCATCAGATTTTTTATGAAGCCTATTGAGAAGGTAGCTGATTAATCAGGGGCTGGGCAGAGTTACGAAGCAAAGTCATCGAGGAACTGACTGGGATCGATGCTTAAAAGAATAGAAATGGTAGCTAATTAATTCGGGAAAGCAGATCTACTAACAAAGACACCGAGGGGATTGTCGTCTGTTATTCTGAAAACAAGACTGATGTAATTAGCTTCATAAGTTTACATATTTAAATGTTTTGTCAGATGTTATTTACTTGTGCATTGAAAAGTACTTAACAAAATGATGAAAGTTGGGCCAACAGTTGGCACGAAAGGAACTTACTCTGGGATCATTGTGGAAAGACAGAAATAACGCAGATCTTCATCTCTTGCTCCCAAAATTTTATTAATTTTATGCACTTTGCTTACATTGAGAATGGAAGTTACGTTTTGTCTGCTAAATTTGGGGAGGCAGAAGGCAGTGACTGTCTGCTAATAAGAGGTCGATATACAAATGACTATTTTGGAACATATTTAATCTCTATTACTTTTGATACGAACAAGGGCACCTAT
Organism: Saposhnikovia divaricata; assembly: GCA_036435485.1. Lineage (NCBI taxonomy): Eukaryota > Viridiplantae > Streptophyta > Magnoliopsida > Apiales > Apiaceae > Saposhnikovia > Saposhnikovia divaricata. The sequence goes on from CM071599.1 coordinate 217,609,728, forward strand.
GGTCCATATGTTCCAAGCAATCCTTATTTTCTTGGTGATGTGTTGGATTTCAATTATGAGATTGGTGGCAAGTTTTGTGGATTTTTCGGCACGTACACAAGAGCTAGCATTGAAAGCATTGGTTTTTATATTTGAAGCCTCTCCCGATGGTAGCTAATCAAAGAGTGGCTGGTCGTCTCCTCTTGCAGTAACAAGCTATAGATCGCAATATCAGTAGCATGCATGTGTACTTGTTCTTTATGCTTATGGGCCGTCGATGCATTTTGAGAATAATATGTAGGAAGGAAAATGATAGAGACATCAAATTGGAACCCAAATGATAGGTGTCACAATCTAATTGGTGTTTCATAAATATTTAATAAGACGGACACTACACATTAGTAAGTTACTAAAATTGTTACTAAAATTTTTCCAAATTGCCACGTCACCTTTATCACATGGTAACAAATTTTGGTATCTTATTTGGTACATGTATGTAGCATATATGAACTTTGTTTTTGTTTATGTAATCTGAATTTCAAAATGCTACTTGAACGATCGTTTATTATTTTGTTGCCTAGTTTAACGACTTGCCTTTTCTTTTATTTTAATTTTTTTCATTTTTTTTCCATGAACAATCTTATGTTAATGTCAAAGGGGGAATGGGTCATAGACTCATAGTCCAATGTAGCCGCAATCAAATTAATCTGTAAAATCTTGAAAAAAAAAGAGGTTTTAGTAAGAGTAAAAAAAAAGTTAACGTGTTTTGACTGAAAAAGCTAATCGTCCATGATATAATTGGAAAAAGAAAGATTTTTGTTAAATAAAAGAGAAAATGTAACGTGTTTTGACTGAAAAAGGTACCGGATTAGTTTATATTAATTATAATATAATTATGTTATTTTATTAAACAAAATTTTTAAAAAGGAGACATTTTAGTTTGATAAAATGTAAAAGATATTCTATTTTACCTGAGAAATGAAATTATTTAGTTATTGAAAAATAGAAAATGTAATATGTTTAACCTGAAAAAGGAAATTGATTCAATAAGAAAAAAAATTTAGTTATTTAAAATATAAAAGATATTGTATTTGGAGATATTTTAGTTAGATAAAATATAAAAAAATATTGTATTTTACCTGAAAAAAAGAAATTATTTAGTTCTTAAAAATGGAAAAGTTAAAAAGGTATCCGTTCATGATATAATTAGAAAAAGAAAGATTTTAGTTAGAGAAAAAAGAAAAGGTAACGTGTTTTGACTGAAAAAGGTAACGAATTATTTATTTTAATAGTAATTATAATAATTACGTTATTTTATTAAACAAAATTGCTCGTGGTGTTTCTAAAAAGGAGAAATTTTGATTAGCAAAAAAAAAAGGAGAAATTTTAGTTTGATAAAATGTAAAGTATTTTTTTTTTGCTAAATAATAAAATGTAAAAGTTACTCTATGTACCTAAAAAAAATTATATAATTATTGAAAAATAGAAAAGATAATATGTTTAACCTGAAAAAGGAAATTGATTCATAAATAAGAAATTTTAGTTAGATAAAATATAAAAGATATCATATTTTACCTGAAAAAGGAAATTATTTAGTTCTTGAAAAATAGAAAATATAATATGTTTATCTTGAAAAAGGAAATTGATTAGTTAGTAGATATGTAATTGAGTAAGGGTAAATAAGTAAAATCAACAGGTACCGTACCGACCGACAGACCGACCAACCAAACTTTTAATGTTTCGGCTTTTATATAATAGAACCACCCGTGATATAATTATTAATATTGTAATATATTTAATTATTAATATTGTAATATTGTTAGTTTATTGTATTAAATAGAACCACCCGTGATATAATTGGAAAAAAAGAGATTTTAATTAGAGAAAAAAGAAAGATAACGTGAAAGTTAAAAAGATGACATGATTTATGTGAAAAAATTAATTTTCTATTAAAAAGGGGATTTTAGTTAGAAAATATAGAAAAGATGATACGTTTAGCTGAAAAAGATAATCAATTAATTATTAATATTATCATATTATTAATTTATTGTATTAAATAGAACCACCCGTAATACAATTGGAAAATGAGATATTTTAGTTAGAGAAAATAGAAGATAACTTGAAAGTTAAAAAGATGACATGATTTATGTGAAAAAATTAATTAATTAGTTTATAGTAATTATAATTTAATTATGTTATTTTTCTAAATAAAATTGCCCGTAGTTTTTTGAAAATGCGAAATTAATGTTGCCTATGATATTTTTAGAAAAAAGGAAATTTAATTAAAAAAATAGAAAAGATCATACGTTTTAGCTGAAAAGGTAATCGATTAATTATTAGTGTTATAATATTATTATTTTATTTATTTTAAATAGAAATGCTTGTGATATAATTGAAAAAAAAGAAGTTTTAGTAAGAGAAAAAAAAGGTAACGTGTTTTGGCTGGAAAAGGTAATCGTCCATGATTAATTGGAAAAAGAGATATTTTAGTTAGTGAAAAGAGAAAAGGGAAAAGGTAACGTGTTTTGGTTGAAAAAGGTAATCGATTAGTTAATAGTAATTATAATATGATTATGTTATTTTATTAAATAAAAGTATTCGTAGTGTTTTTAAAAAAGGAGAAATTTTAGTTAGATAAATTGTAAAAGATATTGTATTTGACTTGAAAAAGGAAATTATTTAGTTATTGAAAAATAGAAAAGGTAATATATTTAACCTAAAAGGAAATTGATTAATAAAAGAGAAATTTTAGTTATATAATATATAAAATATATTGTATTTTACCTGAAAAAGGAAATTATTTAGTTATTGAAAATAGAAAAGATTATATGTTTAACCTGGAAAAGTATATTGATTAGTTAGTAGGTTTTATCTGTAATTGAGTAAAATTAATAGGTACCGTACCGACCGACCAACCAACCAAACTTTTAATGTTTCGGTTTTTATATAATAATATAGATTATATAAAAGCAGCTCAAACATTAAAAGTTTGGTCTTGGTATCTGTTGATTTTACTTATTTACTTAACTTAATTATAGATAAAATCCATATTTAAAAAGGTAATAGCTTGAAAAAGAAGTAAAAAAACCAAGTTTTGGAAGGAGTGATTTTAGTTAGAAAAGATAATAGTCGAAAAAGAAGTAAAAAAAAGATAAGTTTGAAAATGAGACATTTTAGTTTAAAATTATAGAAAAGATATTACTCTTTAGCTGAAAAAGGTAATTAGTTAGTTATTAATAATTATAATATTATTGGTTTATTTCATTAAATAGAACGGCCCATGTTATTTTTGTAAATAAGATATTTTAGTTGAAAAATGTACAAAAGGTAGTAACTGAAAAAGGTAATTGGTTACTTATTAAGAAATATAAAATAAGCAAAGAATAACTAAGTAAGTAAGGGTAGCTGAAAAAGAAGTAAAAAAAGCAAGTTTGAAAAATCAGACGACCAATGATATTTTATCTAACTAACATTTCTCATTTTTAAAAATATTACGAGCAATTTTGTTTAATATAATTACAATTAATTAATCGATCAATTATCTTTTTCAACCAAAATATGTTACATTTTTTCTTTTTTCTAACTAAAATCTCTCTTTTCATCTAAAGCGTATCATCTTTTCTAAATTTTCTAACTAAAATCCCTCTTTTCTTAGAAATATCACGGGCAACATTAATTTTTCATTTTCTAAAAAAATCACGAACAATTTTATTTAGTAAAATAACGTAATTAAATTATAATTACTATAAACTAATCAATTACATTTTTTACCTAAAACATGCACATGATATTTTATCTAACTAAAATATCTCCTTTTTTAAAAATACTACAAGCAATTTTACTTAATATAATTACTATTAATTAATCGATCAAGTACTCTTTTCAACCAAAATATGTTATCTTTTTTCTTTTCTCTAACTAAAATACATCTTTTCAGCTAAAACGTATCATCTTTTCTATATTATCTAAATAAAATCTCTCATTTTCTAGACATATCTCGGGTAACATTAATTTCTCCTTTTTAAAAAAACTATGAGCAATTTTATTTAGTAAAATAACATAATTAAATTATAATTAATATAAACTAATCAATTACCATTTTCACCTAAAATATGTTACCTTTTTAATTTTCACGTTACCTTTTATATTTTCTATAACTTAAATCTCTCATTTTCCAATTATATCAAAGGCGATTTTATTTAATAAAATAATAATATTAACAATTAATCGATTACTTTTTTCCAGCTAAAACGTATAATCTTTTCTATCTTTTTTAATCCCTCTTTTTCTAAACATATCACGCGCAACATTAATTTCTCCTTTTCTAAAAACACTACGAGCAATTTTATTTAGTAAAAATTATTTAATTACCTTTTTCACCTAAAACATGTCACCTTTTAAATTTTCAATTTACCTTTTCTATTTTCTCTAACTAAAATATTTCATTTTCCAATTATATCACGTGCGGTTCTATTTAATAAAATAAAATAATAGTATTATAATATTAATAATTAACCGATTACCTTTTTCAACTAAACCAATCATATTTTCTATATTTTCTAGCACAATCCCCTTTTTTAGAAATATCACGAATAACATTTATATAATTATTATGAAATTTCATTGAAAAATTTAGGCATTTCATGTTTTAAAAAATTAATTCAGATTAATGAAAAATATTCATATAATATTAATAAAATTCCGTGCATCGCACCGGTTTTAAGCTAGTTTTTATAAAACTTGGAATGACAAGCTGGTGGCTTGGTGCACACATATATTGAATCGTTAGTATAAAAATGTGGTTACAAAATAGGTAAAATAAGAAAAATAATCAACAGATTCGTGGTCCTTAATTAAATGGTAGATAATTCGAGACTTGCATTTGGTGGTGTAAAGTATTCGGAAAACTCTCCAACTCCATTTTTTGACTAACTGCATTCGAAAATTTTACAATTTTTTTTGGATTTTTTATGAATCACTTGACTCATTATAACAAAATATAGTCTTACATACGCGATCAATTTTTTTATAACAAAATCAATGAGTTTACATACACCTCTATTATAAGTGGACAATTTTACTAGAAGAATTATTAATATCATATACTAAAAGGTTCAATTTGATTAAGTTCATTGCACGCAATTGAAAACTAAATTAATAATTTAACAATGATAAGTATTCATGTGATTATTATCATATGAATATTAATCCAAATTTTATGAAATCTAATCAAATTTTAAAATATTCGGTTCAAAAAATTGGTATGAAATATTACAAAATAACTATAAAAATATTCGATAGATCAAAATTTTATCATTTATCATATTTTAAATTACAAAATTATTTCAATATATATAATTTCGGATGAGAAACAAATTCTGTGCCCGTACCTTACACGGGCATTTACGCTAATTTTTATAAAACTTCGAATGACAAGTTGGTGTGGCTTGGTTGGTGCACACATATATTGAATCGTTATATAAATTGTGGTTACAAAATACGTAAAATAAGAAAAATAATCAACAGATTCGTGGTCCTTAATTAAGTGGTAGATAATTCGAAACTTTGCATTTGGTGGTGTAAATTATTGGGAAAACTTACGTCTAACTCCATTTTTTGACTAATTGTATTCGACAATTTTATAATTTTTTTGGAATTTTATGAATCACTTGACTCATTTATGCACTTGTTAAACAAATTGGTTAGATATTTTTTCTTTTTTGAGTAATGACCCCAAACTTGCTTTGGTAACATTTATCGATCGAGCAGCTCAACAATTAATAATTTTTTTTTTAAAAAAGGGCGATTCATTCTTTGAACACACAAATTTCAATCAAATTCAATCTCGAAACTGTAACAATTTAAAGGGAAAGTATAACACTGCAGCTATATATTAACTGCTGGAACATTTTCCAATACTGAACCGATTCCAACGCAAGGAAGGCCTTTTGGAATTTCCATGACTGGCATAATTAACTCCTGCTTATAAATACACAACACAATTTCTCATATTCTTTACTCATGTGGAACACAATGTTAAAGCTTGGGCCAACATTTCCCACTGTGGGAACTTCATGGGATCACCAAGGCAAATCAGAAATATCTCAAATCTTCATTTCTTCCACCCGGGATACGATGGATTTCATTCAGTTTGCTTACGTTGAGGATGGTAACGTAGTGCTGTCTGACAAAATTGGTGGTGGAACAGGCTCCTCTAATCTGCAAACGGTGAACAATAACATAATATTTAATTTAATTCTCTTCTTTTATCTTCCATGCATGTATGTAACTAACTTAAATTTGTTTCATAAGTTTGTTCTCGGCTCAACTACATATGTTTGTTGACGACAATAGACGATTATATGTACGTAGTTGGGTTTATGTTTGTGGAATGTTGGCATGCAGATCACTTTCGATTATCCGTCGGAGTACATTACGAGAATACATGGCGGTTACCTTAATGATAGAACTTCAAAGTATCTGTGTTCTATTTCTTTTTATACTAACAAACGCAAGTATGGTCCGTACGGCCCTGGGATTTGCACGGACGATTTTGATCTCATTGACTTTCAAGAAATGGGCTCGTATGTGGATGAGTTCAATTATGAGGTCGGTGGTAAATTCTGGGGATTCTTTGGCACCTATAAGAGCAATGGGGTTGAAAGCATCGGCCTTTATATGAAGCCTCGTCAGCTAGCAAAGCAGCTGTCAGGGCCAACTCGTGCTAATCAATCAGGGCCAACTCGTCCAGTCTTGCCATAATTGAATCTGTGTTGAATTGAAGTTGTTGAATCTATCTTATGACGCTATATAAATATATTATTTTATGATCTTAATGCTAGTGGAATTTAGTATGTGATCAGCGTTTTGTTTTAGTAAGCAGAATTTCGCCATGCAACTAAATCGGTGTTCCCTTTTAATTTAAATTTTTCTTTAATATTTTACATGTAGCTTAGTGTTTTAGATTGAATTCATGCTTGACGGCTTCATTCGATCAATGCTAATTTAATTAATAAAAAACCGGAAAAACCTCTAAATTTTTTTTTTTGAAATCATGATTTTTTGACATACGGTCAAATCGAATCAAAGATCAAAGTGAACCATGATCATGGTAAATATACCTCTTCCTATTATTTTTTAAGTGTTAATTCTTTTATTTTTTTTTGACAAATAAGCGTTAACATAAGCCTTCATTGTTTTCGAATTGATCATCTTATGTACCTTTTGCACAGGTGTTATATGAAATTAGGTCCGGTCATTAAAAGAATCTATACAGAATATATGGTAAAATCGTTTTTAGTAATTAATGGAACCCATCCCCATCTCCAAAAATTTATTATAAATAATAAACTCAAAAATTTATTAAAAATAATAAATTCCCAAACAAAAATAGTATATTTCCAAAATTATCAAAAAATTTCAACATCCCATTCCCCATTTCCAATCCTCATATCCCTATATTCTTTTTTATATTACTTCTTTCCCTCTCTTTCACTTACAATTTTAACTACCAAAACCCACTCACTACTAAAAATATTATTTTATATTATTAGATGAAAAGAGAGAGGGTTTGCAGATGATATGCGGCAGCAACCAAAGTCCCAAAAAATGGGGACTAAAACTTTGTCACCAAAATCAAACCTCAAAATGGGGATCCGGATGGAGATCTTTTTTTTTTTTTTTTTTTGCTAAAACTGGTGCTATATTGCAAATTATAGGAATGTGGATTGGACTGTGAATGCTCTTAATAGATATATAGGCCATTGTTCTATAGAGAGCCATTTTATATGAAGAATCGGAAAAAACCACTAATTTTTGATTATGTAGTAAAATCAAAATTTTAATTCTTGGTTCCATAAACAAAAGACAAATTTTCTGATTTTGTGGTAAAATCAAATACTGATGTGGCACCGTTGCTGACATCACTGCCACATCATCGCTATAAATAACATAATAAGATAACATTCTAATGGGGAACCCAAAATAAATACATGAGTATCTATAATATAAAGAGAAATAAGATGTTTTTTATTTTTCAAAACTTCATAAATTTTAGAAAGCTTGGAGAAAATAAAAATTGGAATTCACTCTATTTTTAGGTTTTGATTTTAAGGAAAAAAGTTGTATAAGATAAGTATCATCAATAATATGTAATGAACTTTAAATTTTGATCCAAAGTAGAGCGGCTCGAAACGTGTTTAACGGGAAAACGGCTCATTAGAAAAGTTTGTATCAGCTATTAGAATTTGATATTGACGTTATAAATTTTATTTTATTTTAGGATTCGATTTTTATGGATAAATATTGTTATACAAGTAATATATGTAAAAGTTAGGTTTTGACCTTAACGAGAGAGCGGTACCAAAAATATAAGATGTATTTTCATCTTTTAAAATTTCATAAATATTAGAAAGTTTAAAGAATGTACAAATTGGAATTTACTATCTTTTAAGGTTTGAATTTTTTTAAAAAAAGTTATTTCATAAAATAAATGCCATTAATAATATGTAATGAAGTTAGAATTTCAGTTTCAAATAAGAGCGACTCGAAACGTGTTTAACGGGAAGATGACTCACTAGAAAAGATTGTATTAGCTATTAAAATTTGATACTGATGTCATAATTTTTTATTTTTATTTTTAGGGTTTGATTTTTATGGATAAAAATTATAATATAAGTCTTTATAATATATGTTGAAGTTGGGATTTCAGTTTTAACGAGAGAGTGACTCAGTTGAAAGAATCATGTTTAACAAGAAATCGATTCATTAAAAAATATTATGTAATTATTAAAATTTAATATTGATAATATAACATAACATAAATTTGTATTAAAGTTTTTTTAAAAATTATTATGCCTGCGAAGCGAAGCGACGGCTTTATCGACTAGTTTATTTATAAATTTTGACCCCTATATTGGTTTCACCTTTCCTACAATTTTTATAATAATTTTGAAAAAAAATGGAAATGTTGGAATTGTATTGCAGTTACAATTTTTTAATTATAACTTTATTCAATTGCACAAATAACACAATTTTATTATTAAAATTTTATAAAATATTTATTTGACCTTTTTATTTTGATTTTTTATATTAGATAACGTTATCGATTTAAATGTTTCATTATGTTTTAAATAAAAAATATAGTATTTTCATATTATTGGATGACACTGATAATATTTTACTCAATGAAAAAAAAACGTAATATAATTATAATAAAAAAATAAAATTTTAAAATTATATAAAAGAATTATATCAATTAAAATAATAAATTATTAGTTAATTTAAATAAATTGCGTTGTGTATGTACTTCGGGTTACCAACTAGTAGACAATAATACGAGATAAAATTAAAATTCAAGAAAGCTAAAAGTATTTGGGGTTGGTGGAAGTGTTCAACTTGTAACTTTATTTAAAGAGGCGAAAAATATCAAAAAAAAAAAAGAAAATAATTGGAAGAGAATATCTAAGTTTTTTAAGATATCTTGAAGGTGAGCTGATTCAAAGGCAAGAATGCGTACCGTCGTCGTTTGGTTAGCCTCGGGCATAACTCTATGTATATCGCATACCACTGGTTAGTGGTATAAAACTATATATAAATACATGCATAACACATTGACTTAGTTTGATCTACTGTAAAAACATGCGACAATGATTAAAGTTGGGCCACAATTTTGTCCCAGGGGAACTTCCTGGGATCACAAAGGAAGAACTGAAATATCTCAGATATTCATTTCTTGCTCCCAGTCGCGAATTAATCGTATTTATTTTGCTTACGTCGAGGGAGGGAACAAGATAGTACTGTCCGAAAGGATTGGTGGTGGAGGAGAAGGAACTACTTCACTTTTCATACGAACAAAGCCACGTATGGACCTTATGTTCCAGGCGCTCCTGATAAAACCAGCCCAATTACGAACTTCAACTATCAGGTTGGTGGTAAGTTCTATGGTTTTTTCGGCACGTACAAGCCTGATGGGATCGAAAGCATTGGATTTCACATGAAGCCTCTGGAGAAGCCAGCTACTACCGATCGTGTCCTGTCATAATAACAGTATATATTGTGTATAATCATATCTTCTGACAATGTTGTTAGTGAAATTCTTTGTCGTTTATTTTAAAACCCAGCTTTAAAATCAAAAGATTTCAAAGATTAAATTCAATTTGGTCGTTTGGACTTTCCATATTGCAGTGGCACTACTTTCAATTGTTTAAATACACAGCATACTAGTCACAGAACTTGCATATGAATTCATGCATTCAATTACAATGATGAAAGTTTGGTTAGCACTTCCTACTGCGGAACATCCTGGGATCACTTAGTAAAAGCAGAAATTCTACCAATCTTCATTCATTGGTGTAATATTGACCGGATTGATTTGGTTCACTTTAACGTGAGTATGGAGGAAACTAAATAGTTTAGTCGGACAAGTACTGTATTTTTCGGCACCTACTTGTGTAATGTTATTGAGTGCATCAGATTTTTTATGAAGCCTATTGAGAAGGTAGCTGATTAATCAGGGGCTGGGCAGAGTTACGAAGCAAAGTCATCGAGGAACTGACTGGGATGCTTAAAAGAATAGAAATGGTAGCTAATTAATTCGGGAAAGCATATCTACTAACAAAGAAACCGAGGGGATTGTCGTCTGTTATTCTGAAAACAAGACTGATGTAATTAGCTTCATAAGCTTACATATTTAAATGTTTTGTCAGATGTTATTTACTTGTGCATTGAAAAGTACTTAACAAAATGATGAAAGTTGGGCCAACAGTTGGCACGAAAGGAACTTACTCTGGGATCATTGTGGAAAGACAGAAATAACGCAGATCTTCATCTCTTGCTCCCAAAATTTTATTAATTTTATGCACTTTGCTTACATTGAGAATGGAAGTTACGTTTTGTCTGCTAAATTTGAGGAGGCAGAAGGCAGTGACTGTCTGCTAAATTTGGTGAGGCAGAAGGCAGTGACTCTATCAAAACAGTGAGCCAATAATCCATGCGGATTCAATTATGAGATTGGTGGTAAGATTTGTGGATTTTTCGGCACATACACACGCGATAGCATTGAAAGCATTGGTGAATAATGCAAGCAACCACACATGCCCTGCCAAAAGGATGTAGAGATGGTTAGCAGTGTGAGTAATATTGCAAGCAACCACACATGCCCTGAGAATTCCCAAGTGCAAGGACCACAAACACTTGAGCAGAATCGTTCCCTGTATGGACAACATGCTTTCCAATCCAAACTAGGAAATTTCTTGCAGTTTCCCCAAGATTTTTACTTCATAAAATAAACCACTTGGCTCGGACTTATGAAACATTCTTCTTAAATCTTGATCTTTTCCTGGTTCTGTCGTTGAGTGTTGTATTTTTAAGCTTGTACTTGGGATGTGAATAGTAAACACTTTCGATTTGATCTTCATTCTTATATCTCCGGCAATCTTTGCATTCGAAAAGAAGTCATGTAGTAACAACTAATGACAAGTGATCAAGAGCGTAAACTAGTTTTACATTAGTTTGATACTCCTAAATACAACATATCTGAGGGATACTTTTGTAATTGTAGAATTTGATCAAATAATTATAAATTTGCCACATTAAAATGCATTATATACGTATGTAACTCTTCTAATTACATATTTAGGGACATTTTTCTTAAAATGCATTATATATGTATGTGTGTAACTCTTCTAATTACGTATTTAGGGACATTTTTTTCTTTTAATTACATTACGGCATATATGATGGATAAAAGGTCATCAAAATTATTTATTCTTAATGAAGTGTAAACCTTTTAATAATGACAAGTATTGTGAAATTGAAGGTGTTTTATTTTAATACAAGTTATGTGTGTACGGTGAATTTGTAATTTTAACAGCTAATGTGGATGGTAGAATATATGTTAGCTTTTTTTTTTTTCGTATAAAAATCAAATTATCAGATTATCCAGACTTGTCATTTCATAGATTTTATAGTCTCTGATTTGTTTGGCTGGCATCTTGATCTAGTTTCTGTAACAACTTTGTAAGTACAGAAAGTTGTGGAATAACTGATCAGTAGAGAAACGAGCTCTCTCTCTTCGTTCTGTTTATGCATGTCCAGAACAAAAAAAATCTTTGTACCAATAACATGCCTTCCAATAATATAAACATAGTTAATTTGCTATTCCTCAGCATAAGCAGTACATGCACGTCATGGAAAAGTAACTTATTATAGATACAATCTGTTACTTTTTAGCTAGTAAGCATTCGAAACAAAACCCGTTAATGATCTACAAAAACAGAAAAACACCATATCCATTTTCACAATAGAGAGAGAGAGAGAGAGAGAGAGGAGGGGAGGGAGAGAAAGAGAGAGGGAGGGCGAGAGAGAGAGAGAGAGAGAGAGAGAGAGAGAGAGAGAGATTTAACAGTAAATGATAACATGCATGTTACACCATTTGTTTGTTCATTACACCTTGTGGTAACTAGAATTCCTCTTCCTTTTCTTGTTGTCATAAGTGATCCCCCTCGACTTCCCTTGAAAACGCCTAACCTCACGCAAGAAAACCCTGACAGCTCTTGCTCCAAACGGATTTGATTCAGGTGCCCCACCATTTTCCTCGTAAGCTGCCCGAAGACGTCCAACCAGAGCATCCAAGCTACCCCATGCTTGTCGAAGAGGGCAAGGACAGGGCAAAGGAGGGTTAGGAACACCAAAATAAGGACACGTCTGGTTATGAATTTTAGTCTTGCCAAATTGATCAAGGTACCTTAGAAATTCCAAGACATGAGAACTAGTCCATAAATGTTGATGAACATTCGATGAATACGGATCATATGGCTTGTGGTTTCGTATGTACTGGCAGAACGTATTCCAATCACGACGCTTCTGCTTCTCGTACCTGCTCGGAACTTGAGACCATGGCAAAGATGGTATTGTTGAGATGGTGCCATCCATGAATGCGCGATAAAGATGTCAAAGAAAAAAAGTTCTGTTTCGATTTTCGCATAAATTGATATAGAGAAGGAGAATGGAGTTCACAGTTCTCACAAGGGAGTAAACTGAGATGTGATCAGTTTGGTGGAAGGGCGTTGTTTTAACGATGGAAGTCATGGAGAATTGAGCAGTAGTGTACCAAAATACAGAAATACTAAGCTAAGCTGCACTCTCTATTACACCGTGTTCGCAAATCAAAGAAATAAAAGTGAAAAAATAGAAAATTGGTCATTTTTCTCTTGAAATCTTTTAAAAAGTGTAAAGAAAATATAAGAGATAAATATATGTGAAAAATCTTTTCAAATCTTCAAAAATTATTACTTTTCTTTTTTAGAAAATCATTCACGTGCATGTTGAAAAAAATTAAATCTTTCGCTTTTTTTTTTCACTGTCAATTTTTTCCATAGTAAATTTGTGTAACAATGTGTCGCTGTTAATTTTTTTTTTTTTGTTGAAAATAGTGGAAAAAATTAGATATTTGATTGGGCTTATGGGACCCGCTAACTTTACTTTAGAAATTAAGAACAAGAACAATACATGAGGATCTTGATATTGTAACGAGTAACACACACTTGGGCCGACTTAGCCGAAGGGAAAAAAACATTTGTGCGGATTAGAGCCCAATAATCATATGATGGCATATGTATCCGGCGGTTGTGGCCTGTGAGAAAAGGGGAGGCATACTTGATCATAATAACCTTTTCTTAACGTTACCTCTCACCTCTTCTTGCTGTGTACTGCATGGTTAAATTTCGGAAATTGAAATAGATCGGTTTAGGTATTTAATAGTAATTTATTGGTAAATTGGGATTATAGGAATGATAAATTGAAACAAAAATCGGATAAAATTTATTATTATATTAAAACCGAAAAACTGAAAGTTTGTCTGTTTGGTTTTCGGTTTGGCTATCCTTTTTTTTTTAAAAAAAGGAAATTCTCATTAAATCATCGAAATATCTGACAGAATTGTCTCCAACAAAAACAGAGGAGGAGACGAACTAATAATGAAGCTATTAAGCTCACAAGGGATCCTAACCAATCTATGGGCCACCTTGTTTGCTCGCTTTCTAACATGATCGACCGAAATTCCACCCTTACTCCGAAGAATTGTTTTGCACCGTGCAACCATATCCCCCTGCTCCAACAAATTAATATGCTCCTTGTTAACTGCATTAACTCCTAACAGTGAGTCACTTTCAATTGTAATTGTTCCAGCTGACAATGTCTCTGACCATAAGAGTGCTTCCAGAATTCCTGCTATCTCTGCTTCCAAAACTGAAACCCGACCTGCAAATCTCATAGTCTTACTTTTGATATAATGTCCCTGGTGGTTCCTGATGACCATACCTATAGCAAACGAATTCTCATCTGGGACCACTGATGCATCAACGTTGATCTTAAGAAAGTTGCCAATTTTAATTTTGATACGAACCTGGCTTTTCATTTGTTCACCTGACACCAATCTGTAATTTGACTTTTGCTCCATCTCATGATTGTTGCAGGTGTCATAATTTTTCCTTCAAAAATTCGTTTATTCCTGGTAAACCAGACACCCCAAAGAACTGCAAACATTTTAACTAACCATTCATTTGTTTCCATACTCAGCCTGTTAAGCAACGACTCAGAAGCATTCTCAATATCCCACATCTCACTATTAACTCCCACATACTGCCAGCACTCCTTCGTAAATCTACACTCGAAAAATAAATGCCTGAGATGCTCAACCTCTCCAACACACATCTCGCATCCAATAGGAACTCTAACACCTTTACCTCTAAGCAGATTACGAACATAGATGTTATTACGGCAGAATCTCCAAAGGAATATTTTGATTTTATGAGGGACTTCAAGGTTCCAGATTTTGCTCCATCCTGGCGACTGCTGCAACCCTATCTCTCCACCATGATTTTGATACCACTGCTGGTAACCGTTTTCACTGTGTACCATCCATCTCTAGAGTAGACCCAGGCTATCCTGTCTTTGGTACAAATTCGTGGAATACGAGTACATAGAATAGCATTTGCATCCTCATTGGAGAAATTCCTCTTGACTTTACTTTCATCCCATGATCTATCCTCCTTAAAGAACTCACAAACTTTCAGATCCTGTGCCTCAACACTGGTTGTCTCCTGATTAACACAAAACTCTTCTTTTCCTCTCATCCACCTGTCCTTACTGATATTAATCCTCTGCCCATCCTCTAACACCCATCTCAAACCTCTCTTAATTTCCTCTTTAGCTTCCCATATGCCTGACCACGTGTAACTTGACCCACCGGTTCTGTTTGCATGAAAGAAATCATAGTGAGGATAGTAATGCGCTTTTAGAACCCTTGATACCATAGCTTCAGGCTTAGTAATAAAATTCCAGCATTGTTTGCCTAATAAAGCCAAATTAAATCCGTGAAGGTCTCTAAAGCCAAGGCTTCCTTTCTTTTTCGACATGCTCATTTTATTCCACGCTAGCCAGTGAACTCCTTTTCCAGTAGAAGAGTTAGAGCGCCACCAAAATGCATTCATCATCTTCTCAATTTCTTGACACAACGTTTTAGGAATCAGAAAATATGACATTGTATAGGAGGGGATTGTTTAGGCCACATTTCTAATCATTACTGCCTTCCCTGCCCGAGAAAGCAACCTCGAACTCTACCCTTGAATTCTCTGAGAAACCTTCTCTTTCAAATATCTAAAAACTATCTTCTTCAACTTACCTATCAGGTATGGTAAGCCCAGGTACTTGCTATTCCCAATGTCATTGAACACTCCCAATATTTGCTTGATCTCCATTTGCTTATCTCTTCGAACGTTTGAACTGAAAAAAATTACAGATTTCTGATAATTTACTATCTGACCAGAAAATGCTTCATAAGAGTTCAAAGCTTCTTTGACTGAGATCGATTCCTCTGTTGTTGCCATAAAGAAAAGGAATCTATCATCTGCAAATAAAAGGTGAGTAATAGAAGGTGCTGAATTTCTTACACAACAGCCATGAATTCTCCCTTCTTGAGCTGTAGATTTTAAAGATAATGAAACCCTTCCACACATAATAAGAATAAGTAAGGTGACAATGGGTCACCTTGCCTGAGCCCGCCTTTAGGAATGATAGTGAAAGAAAAGTGTCCTAAATCCAATCATGGATGATGAGTTAGGATAAACTTTCTTGTAATCTTAGTAGATTTTATGATTATTGGTTAAAGACATATTTGTCTTTATACGGGCTTTATCTATTTAAAGTGTTTTAAATAAGATGTTCCATAGTTTAGAGTAAAGCTTCTAGAATTATAATGAGATTATAATAGTGAGATCTAGAAGCTGATAACACTAAACTAAAACTGTTCCTGATCATAGGATAACTAATTGGAAGTTAGTTAATCCGTAAAGATCGGTACATACTATACTTGCTTCTTCGGAAGGATGTCTGTTCTCATAGGCATTTGTGTGGTGACACTATAGTTAGTATGTAGGTGCTCATTAGGAATGAGTTCACTGAACATGACTCGATCACTTGAACAATTAATAGAGTTTACTCACGTGTCAATAATTGTTCATGTAGTGATGGTTGTACAAGTATCCTTAGACTTGAGATTGTTAGAGTCATCTTGTATATAATGAACAATGCTTTGGTTTAGTCTTTAGTCTCAAGGGCAATTAATAAGTTCTATTCTGGGCATTGGAATTTATATATGGAGATAGTTAACGATCAATAAAGGATCTGCCCCTTCCAGTAAAGGAAGAGAATATCCTATGCTATTCTTAATATGGTAGTTCAGGAATCTCTGGCCAGAGTGAATGAAATTAGAAATTAGTTTCTAATTTGCATTAACATGAACTATACATAAAGAATAAGGAATGCATATGATTAAATTAGAAAGGTTTGACACGAGATCTATGCCTTGTATTTAATCGGGATATTGTTAGGGCAGAAGGAATTTATTGTACGGTAACCAGTCACTGAATAGGTTCTGTATTCCTAGCGATGAATTCATATTATCCGGATAGTCGCGATATATTGAAAAGTATCACTCACGATGTAGAATAAATTTAATTATAACGATAATTATTTTTAACGAATTAATTGTAATTCGTATAAATAATAATAAATAGTTTATTATTATTTATTTCTACTACCGGCATAATTATGAACCTAAAGGGTCACACCATAAAAAGAAATATTGTTGAAGATTAAGAAAAATTATTTGTGGCTAATAATTATTTATTTGAGAAATAATTAATTAAATAATTAATTAAATATGATTTAATTAATTATAAATATTAAGAAAAGTTCTTAATATAATAATTATATATTTAATCTGAGATATTAAATATATAGAGAGAATTGTTTTAAATGAAATCAATGAGAAACTTGTTTTAATCATTAAAAGAGTTTTAATGATTAATTGATTAATTAATAAAGATTAATTAATCTAAATAATATAAAAGTCAAGAAACCACACCTATGGTTTCTCTATAAATAGACACAAAAAACACACCAGCAACAACAAATTTATTTGTAAGAAGAGTTTCTTGCATTTAAATCAAAATTACCCAATTATTCTCTCGTTTCTTTCTTTATCAAATTTCTTGGTGGATACCATTAGAGCACTCCACATACTGAGGGGTGATTGCAAGGAGAAGAACATGGTCTAATTTTGAAGTTCATAGCTGTTGCCAGAAAGCATTTAAGGTAATTCTCTTATTTTTCTTGAAATATATGCATGAATAATTAGGATTTCTATGCAAATAAATGTTATAAATACTTCCGCATGCGTAGAAATTCCTTCAATGGTATCAGAGCATAGGTTGTATGCATATAGATTCCCAGAAAAAATTTGAGAATTTTTAAAGCTTGTATGGATTTATTATGAATTTTTGAAGTTCATGGAGGCTATAATCAAATTAATTATGAATTAATTCGAAATTAATTTTTTGAAATAAAATGACTCTGGATTTAGATTCTACAAGTGTTGTAGAGAATCAGGATATTTTTATTATATTTTTTGAATGAACAGATTATTAATTATTAATTTTTAAAGAAATTTGAAATTAATAATTATAATCTGTTATTAAATAATATATATAAAAATATACTGGTGGGCTTGCATTATGAATGGCGGGCTTGACTTAATTACTTGGGCCTACTAGAAGTGGGCTGCTAAATTTTTTTTTTTTTTTCAACTGTCGGCTGAACTGCACAAGGAAGGGGTCCGCAGGCCAGACGTGGTCTGTTACGCATTTTTGGAATGCGTTACAGGTGTGTCACGCAAGAAGGAATTGCGCAACAGGTCTGTAACGCTGTTCCAGTATGCGTTACAAGGTGTCATTTTCGACAGAGACTTCGGAAGGCGCGTGCGGGCGCGTGGAAGCTCCTTTCGAGGCGTGGTTGGTGCCGGTGGATTCGTATTGACGAGTAGGTTCTAATGGAGGGGACAAATATTTTTATAAAAATAATTTTGAAACGATTATAGCTTCCGGAAGTGTTTTTAAGACCAGTTTTGACTGTTTAACGACTTTTAAACACAACCAATGATCCATACATAAGTTTAAAACTGTACTACATGATCTAACATGCCTACCTATGTTTTATTGAATGAATATATAAATGATATATGTCTAGGTTGAACATGAGATGCTAGATTTAGGCTGATTCCTTAAACGTACTAAACATGTTAGACATCTAGGTTATAACGAAAATGTTTCGTAACCTTAATATGATTAAAACCTATTTCTTTTGAATGGTAATTGCTTCGAAAATGTTTTAAAGCAAGTTTTAAATAGTTTAAATGTTTTAATGCAATTTATAAATAGATGTATATATGTTGCAACATGCCTACGTTTATGTTCATTTATGTTTATATATGTGATATATGCCTATGTTTATCATGCGATGCTAGATTTAGGTGAACATAATTAACATAAGGCGTAGTTTAGACAATTTAGGATTTGTGAAATTGTTTCACAAGTTTAATATTAATATTATGTATACAATAATGAGATTCTTGTGTTTGTGAAACACGTAATTAAATATGAATTTTCAATATTGAAAAAGGATGATTATGGATTATGATCCATAAGAAAGTGTTATTCAGGGAATCATCCAATTATCGATTATTGATTTGAAATATTTAATTTAATAGGAAGAATCTCTTTATAATATGATTATGATTGTAACATAATATAATCCCTTAAATATTAAATATGTCAAGTAAAAATTTACCAAAGATACAAAAGGGTTTGTGTCGGCAATGGTCTCCCATCATGATAGAAAGTGTTTCTTGTTTTCGGTACATTGTCGTTTCGTGCTACAGCCGAGGGCTTTGTTACCGATCAACATGAAAGTACTTGTCTATTACATTAGATGTGTACAAAATTAAATTTCAGTGGTCGTTACGTGCTACAGCCGTGGACTATTGAAATCTAATTTAATTGTACGAGATGATGGTTTTGACTTGATTTAATATTGGGATTAGTCGTGTTTTCATTATAGATTTAGATTATCTATTAAATTAAAACACGTAAGACTTATAGGTTCATACGAAAATGTTTCGTGACCTAAGTAAAATAAAACCCTCTTTAATTAAATATCAAGTGATATAATGGCCAAAGGCACAACGGGCTTGTGTCGGTCATAGCCTTCCAACATGGTAGAAAGTGGTTCTTATTTTAGGGCATTGTCGTTTCGTGCTACAGCCGAGGGCTTCGTTTCGAAAAATAGGAATTACTTGTCTATTACATTAGATGCGCATAATTAATTAGAATTCAATTGTCGTTACGTGCTACAGCCGTGGGCTATTGAATCTTATTAATTTTACGAGATGTTGGGTCTGACTTGACTTAGAATATTGAATTTAGACGTGCTACAGCCGTGATTCAATGATTCAAGAGGCTAAATGAAATAAGGGAATAACATGAGATGTAATTGATGAAGAGTTATCTGCCTATGGAACATTATATAATGTTTCGTGCTACAGCCGAGGTTATATAATGGAAAGTAGGATCCCTATTCCCACTAGCATTGTGAATGCTCAATTATAAAAATAGAGGGTTATATAATTTAGATAAATAGTGGGAGCCACCAATGAATAAAGACCCGATTCATTTGGTGTTAAGATTATAAAATTGAATAATCTACTTATGTTGTTAATTTTATTTAAAGATTTTAAATATTAGTGTGATGTCTTCTGCACTGTAGAAATAGCATAATAGATGCTAGGTCAATGACTTATTGACAAGAAAGGTGAGAATAGTTTTCACAGGTAGGATAGATTGTTTTCGTCTTGAACTCACCAATCTTCGCAAGTTGTGAAAGATGTATCTAACGATGAGTGAGATGTCTCGTTGATCTACAAGGGTTGTTAGATGAATAAGTAAGGGACATAGATATCAGATATCGATGTTGTTTATTGAAAATAATGGTTTAACAATATTTCTGTCAATGACCTTGTTTTATATGATCAATTAGATTGTTCGTTTATATAACTGGTCTTCAAGATGGATATATAGTTAATTCAAGATGTGATCTTGAAATCTCATTGTAAGAATAAAATCAAGATGATATCTTGAGGTCTTATTGTAAGAATAAGAAGGTGAGTAGAAAAGACACAATCTTTGAAATAAATGTTAGCCAAGAAAACAAAGGTATTAACTTCCACTTAATAAAGGATAGGATATTGGAATTGGATTATGTAAGATATGTCTTACAGAATCAAGGAAGTAAAAGGTTAGTGTAACCTCAACTTCAATTTAAGTTTGTTAATAATTGAAACAAGTCAATCATTTACTTGGGTATTAGACACCACTTTGGTTCAAGGATTACGAATCACAACCAAAGGACAAGTAAATAGGTAGACATTGATAAGGTCCTAGATAATTGAAATAGAACAACTGTTGTTGTTTCAATTATGAGAACTTGTTGATTTGTTGTGCTGTTGGACTTATGGATTATATGTTTCATATTGAACAAACTAGATATAATGAGATAGATCAGGTTTGATACCTTGTCACATTCAATGATGATCAATGTAAATAAGGATATGTGTATTTGTTGAAATACAAAATCCAAGTTTTATTGATAGGTTCAATGAATGTTGAGGTATGACAACGAACTATTTAAGAGTATTGGAAACATGCAATAAGATTGAGGTTTGTCAATATTTAAATAGTTAGTTCCTGAATTATTTCACATATCATGATATTAGTTTACTGAAGACTCTTGTTAGACAAGGTTCAGTTCATAGTGAATGATATCAATAATTCCGGTACCTATTAAGAAAATGACTTAGTAAAATAGTCAAACTACTCGATGAGGTATCCTCCACATACGTTAACTAAAGTTTGCATGAGATGTGGAATAAGGAAACACAAGTCTCAATTGTCTTGAGATTTGAGGTTGTCTAACCTATGTCAAGAGTTGAATAAGTTAGAGACTGAATCTGAATAGAGCTGATTTGTGGTTAGTCTTAAACAGAGTTTAGGACAAGCTTTTACAATCTTGCTGAGTAAGGAGTATTTATAGACACTGGGAGTGTTTGTTTACTCCATTTTTTTTGAAAAATTAGTTTACCCTTCAAGGGCTCAGTGGGAGCTATAGTGAACTTGATGAAGTTCAAGAACCACAAATCATCACGGATTAAGTATGGAACTTATTTGAGTAGTAGAACTTTCTGTACAACAACACTGTTGTAATCTAGAAGGGTATTATGGTTTCATCATTTAGAACGATGATGCGATATCCACTATAAATGATAACGACAATGTTTTTAGTTTTAATGACTCTGAGAAGTAACAGAGTGTCATGGAATCTATAATGGTTTTGTAAGAGATTGGATGGCAAGGTAAAGACCTTTAAAGTCAGGCTAGTTCTAAAGGTTTAAGTGAAGGTAATATGATCACCTTAAAGAAACCTTTATCGAATAGCCATGACCAAAACCATTAAGATTTCGCTTGCATGCTTCTCGGTAATGGAACATTAATTTTGATGAGATAGTCAAATAGTTTGACTTTATCAAAAAGATGAATGATCCATTTAATGGTACAGGAGTTTAGTGGGAGTAATGTAACATATTAATATATATGAATATATTAGTAAAAATGCACCTTTGATATTTTTGGTTTTCATTAGAATTAAGCTATCAAAGAATTTCTTCTTGCACTAGGGTTATGCCTCGAATAAACTAATGGTGATGATCTATGTTGATAGATCATGATTAGGATAAGAGGTCTTACGGAAAATAATGTACATTAATTGGATGCTAAAATGTTTAGCATGGATACTCCAAGTGATGTTTCATGCTGATGAACATGGGAGAAAGGACACGTGAATGGAATATCTCTAAGAATTATTCCATTATGTGTTACATGATATGTACAGGTAATGATGTTTCTTGTTGTGACAAGCAAGTATCAATTTACTCCTAGGAGAAAAAGGATCAGATGACAATAAAATATTGTAGTATAATTCAGAAGTATGGCGATATATTTATTTTCTCTGATGGATCTTGTAAACTCAAAGTTTTAACAAGATCAGTTTGATAGTAGATTCAGTTTGGGGCATTTGATAGTCCTGAGTGAAAAATAGTGAGTTGAAATAGTTTCAAGCAGTAGACATTCGTTAATATTAGATCAGAATGCATGGTGTGTTTTGTTGCAAGTGTGTTGCGACAGTGGATTGGAAAATTAGTTTCTGCGTTGGGTTAGTTTCTGGCAGATAATAAGCCATTAAGTTGTAGTGTGACAACTCAATGGCATCAGATTAGTACATGCTAAGGAGCCGTGATCCCATCTAAGGTCTAAACACATAATTGCGGCTCTCTCATTCGAATAGAGAAATCGATGAAAGAGAGGTTGTCAACATTGAGAAAATTGACATACATAAACAACGTAGTAGACCCATTGTTAAAGCCATTTATCAAAATTACTTTGATCTTCACATAGTGAAGATAGGTATGCGATACCGAAGTGATTGGTTTTAGTACAAGTGGGAGATTGAAAGAAAAGTGTCCTAAATCCAATCATGGATGATGAGTTAGGATAAACTTTCTTGTAATCTTAGTAGATTTTATGATTATTGGTTAAAGACATATTTGTCTTTATACGGGCTTTATCTATTTAAAGTGTTTTAAATAAGATGTTCCATAGTTTAGAGTAAAGCTTCTAGAATTATAATGAGATTATAATAGTGAGATCTAGAAGATGATAACACTAAACTTAAACTGTTCCTGATCATAGGATAACTAATTGGAAGTTAGTTAATCCGTAAAGATCGGTACATACTATACTTGCTTCTTCGGAAGGATGTCTGTTCTCATAGGCATTTGTGTGGTGACACTATAGTTAGTATGTAGGTGCTCATTAGGAATGAGTTCACTGAACATGACTCGATCACTTGAACAATTAATAGAGTTTACTCACGTGTCAATAATTGTTCATGTAGTGATGGTTGTACAAGTATCCTTAGACTTGAGATTGTTAGAGTCATCTTGTATATAATGAACAATGCTTTGGTTTAGTCTTTAGTCTCAAGGGCAATTAATAAGTTCTATTCTGGGCATTGGAATTTATATATGGAGATAGTTAACGATCAATAAAGGATCTGCCCCTTCCAGTAAAGGAAGAGAATATCCTATGCTATTCTTAATATGGTAGTTCAGGAATCTCTGGCCAGAGTGAATGAAATTAGAAATTAGTTTCTAATTTGCATTAACATGAACTATACATAAAGAATAAGGAATGCATATGATTAAATTAGAAAGGTTTGACACGAGATCTATGCCTTGTATTTAATCGGGATATTGTTAGGGCAGAAGGAATTTATTGTACGGTAACCAGTCACTGAATAGGTTCTGTATTCCTAGCGATGAATTCATATTATCCGGATAGTCGCGATATATTGAAAAGTATCACTCACGATGTAGAATAAATTTAATTATAACGATAATTATTTTTAACGAATTAATTGTAATTCGTATAAATAATAATAAATAGTTTATTATTATTTATTTCTACTACCGGCATAATTATGAACCTAAAGGGTCACACCATAAAAAGAAATATTGTTGAAGATTAAGAAAAATTATTTGTGGCTAATAATTATTTATTTGAGAAATAATTAATTAAATAATTAATTAAATATGATTTAATTAATTATAAATATTAAAGAAAAGTTCTTAATATAATAATTATATATTTAATCTGAGATATTAAATATATAGAGAGAATTGTTTTAAATGAAATCAATGAGAAACTTGTTTTAATCATTAAAAGAGTTTTAATGATTAATTGATTAATTAATAAAGATTAATTAATCTAAATAATATAAAAGTCAAGAAACCACACCTATGGTTTCTCTATAAATAGACACAAAAAACACACCAGCAACAACAAATTTATTTGTAAGAAGAGTTTCTTGCATTTAAATCAAAATTAGCCAATTATTCTCTCTTTTCTTTCTTTATCAAATTTCTTGGTGGATACCATTAGAGCACTCCACATACTGAGGGGTGATTGCAAGGAGAAGAACATGGTCTAATTTTGAAGTTCATAGCTGTTGCCGGAAAGCATTTAAGGTAATTCTCTTATTTTTCTTGAAATATATGCATGAATAATTAGGATTTCTATGCAAATAAATGTTATAAATACTTCCGCATGCGTAGAAATTCCTTCAGATAGGTCCAATCGAAGAACCTTGAAAAGATTTAGAATACGATACCGTTGTCACACATAACATTACTCACTTAATCCACTTGTCTGAGAAGCCCATTGTACTCATTCTATTTTTCAAATAATCCCAGTTGACACGATCGTATGATTTGCTAATGTAAAGCTTAAGTGCAACTTCCCCTTCCTGACCACCGTTCTTTCTCTTCATATAATGAAGTAACTTGAAAGCCACCATAACATTATCTGTAATGTTACGTCCTAGAACAAAAGCATATTCCTCCTCAGGAATCACTCCTGGTAAGATTTTTTGAAGTCTATTAGCTAGCACTTTAGCAACAATCTTGTATAACACATTGCATAGGGCAATGGGTCGAAGATCTTTAACCTCCTCCACATTATCTTTTTTAGGAATTAAAACCAATGTTGTATCATTCACATCAGCTGGAAATCTGCACTCTGCTAACCACTCCTCACAACATTTAAATGCCTCCTTCCCCAAAAGCTTCCAGAAATGCTGGAAAAGGCTGGGTTTAAACCATCCGAGCCACTAGCTTTGTCTAGGTGCATACTTTTGACTACTTCTGTAAATTCATCAAAAGTGAGTCTAAAGGTAAACATTTCATTTTGCTCATTCGAGATTCTCTCTCCATTATCATATCGAGGGAAATTGACTCTGCGTTCTGAGCCAACAAAAACCTTAACATAGTATTCTTTGAGCAGCCTGCATAAGTCCTCGTGGTTTGACACCAATGTCCCATCCTCTGCTCTTAGAGCTGCTATGTAATTAGTTTTCTTCCTACTAGATGCTGTAGCATGAAAGAATCTTAAATTAGTATCTCCTTCTTCTAGCCAAAACGCCTTTACTCTTTATTTCCAGTAGGATTCTTCATGCAACAATAGCTCTTCAAGTTTTTCTTTCTCATCGAAATACATTTGTATGCCATCATCATTCTCTCTGTCTTTAAGTTTCTCGATAATCTCTTTCTGATTTATTACTTTCTCCCCGAACTTATGAAAGAAAGTTCTCCCCCACTTCGCCAGAAAAGAAGAGACGAGACCGAAATTAATCTAGGAAAAAGACGAATAGCAATTAGATTTTGCCAAAAACTTACCACTTCCGTGTGAAAACTTGTTTCTTTTAACCAAGTATTATCAAACTTAAATCGAAACTATTTTTTAGAGAAAGAAGTGTTTATGCCTTTACTTTTCTTCTATTGCACTTCTAAAACCGTTCATTAGATTTTGAGGGTGAGGATGCTTCCCTTTTTTTATCAGAGCTGTACAAAAGGTTGTTAAAGTCACCAAAAATGCATCAAGGGAGAGTAGAATATGAAGCCAGCTGCCTTATAAGGTCCCATGAAGCTTGAAGTCGTTCTCGTTCTGGGAAACCATAGAAGCAAGTCAACCTCCAAGATGCATTCTGATTCTCCTTAATAATAATGTCTATATGATTTTGAGATGACTCAACCACATCACCTATAACATTTTGCTTCCAAAACACTGTCAAACCACCTCCTCTACCTTGCCTATCAACTGAATAAAAATTAACAAAACCAAGTGTTGAAGCTAAGACTTCAATTTTATTTCCTTCTACTAGAGTTTCAGATAAAAATAGTAAGTTGGGCTTATGAGACTTCACTAAATCTCTGAGAACACGAACTGTGCGAGGTCTACCCAAACCTTGACAGTTCCAACTTAGAAGATTCATTGCGAACGGCTGGCTTGCAGTGCAAGCTCAGCTGATATATTTTTTGTAGATGCTGCAAAATCCCCAACAGAAATAATAGCCTCTTTTTGATGTTTGTCTCCTGGTGACCCAGTAACTTGATGGCCCAATACAATATCCATGTTATCACCTACTTCCACCTCACTCCTCCTTCTTTTACGCTCTTTCAGTTGTAAACCCACATTATCCTCCTCACTCAATAAATATTGCATATTTGATGTTTTAGTAAATCCCTTTAAATTAGCCCCCTTTAATGAGTTTATTGTGCTACTGAAAGTCATTGGCCCGTTACCAACCAACTCCCTACAATCACTCTCCTTTCTTATCTTTTTGCCTTTTTTGAAAATGTTTTGCCAGGGTAATCCTGGAAATTGTGCGACCAACCAATCCTGTCCTCACACGTGTCATCATCTTCGTCCCTGAGCCATTTACTTTGAATCTGTCCTGCCGCCCTACGTGGTGGTGCTCTCAGCCAGCTCCCCTATTCTTTAACCACCTCCTCACCTTCATTGACAGTAACATTCCTGCAATAACGATCTGTATGCGTGGCCATACCACATGAGAAACAGAAGTCCCCTAATCTCTCATACTTGCATATGACAGTAAATTCCGACCCATCCTTCTTGACAATCTTTTTCTTACGTTTAAGCGGCTTCCTTACATCAATTTTAATTCTAACCCTCATACAATCTCTCCACATGGATGCGTTATTCTTTGCATCATATTCAAGAAAACAGAAAAATAATATTATTATTATAATGTTACAATAATATTATTATTATATTATAAAAACAACAACTCAAAAAGCTATTTACTAATGTGAACGTAATTATATTTCGATTAAAATTCTTCCACCCGCATTGAACTTTTCTTGGACTCTTTCTTCCAACAACTCAATTATCCATATTCTCCAAAAATTTCACTTCTAAATAAAACACATTACCTTTTAATTTAAAAATAATATTACAATAATTTATATATGCCCAAAATATCACAGCATATCTTTTTGTTATTATTTTTAGTAATATTTTTTTCTAATTAAAGCACGTTATCTTTTAATTTAGAACTAATCTTGCAATCATTAATATACATCCAAAAATAGCACACTATATCTTCAAATCAATATTTTTAGTAGTAAATAAGAATATTTAGATTTAATAATAAGATGTATTATATGATTAAATTATTTTACTAAAAATTCAAGGTTCGAACCCTTCAATGACATTTTTAATTTATAATTTTACAATATAAATTTTAAACCACGTATATCATTATTTAAATTTATATTAAATTAAAATTAAAAAAATGTTAAAAATAATGATTATATAAAACATAATTATAATGTTAAATAAAATTTATAATACATCAAAAGAAAGTCGAAAGATTGAAAGTTTGTCGGTTGTTTTTCGGTTTGGTTATAATAATTATTAAAATAAATAATATTATTACTATGTTATAAAAACAACTCAAAAAGCTAATTACTAATGTGAACGTAATTATATTCCGATTAAAATTCCTCCACCCACAATGAACTTTTCTTGGACGCTTTCTTCCAACAATTCAATTACCCATCTTCTCCAAAAAATTTACTTCTAATTAAAACACATTATGTTTTAATTTAAAAATAATATTGCAATAATTTATATATATCCAAAATATCACACCATATATTTTCGTTATTATTGTTAGTAATATTTTTTTCTAATTAAAATATGTTATCTTTTAATTTAAAACTAATCTTGCAATCATTAATATGCACCCAAAAATATCATACCATATATTCTAATAAGTATTTTTAGTAATAAATAAGAATCGTTAGATTTAATAATAAGATATATTATATGATTAATTTTTTTACTAAAAATTCAAGGTTCGAACCCGACAACGACATTTTTAATTTTTAATTTTATTATATAAATTTTAAACCATGTATATCATTATTTAAATTTATATTAAGTTAAAATTAAAAAATATTAAAAATAATGATTATATAAAAATATAATTATAATGTTAAATCAAATTTATAAAATATCAAAAAAAATCCGTACTTGGCACTGGAGCTACTATAGCATAATTTGATAGCATGGCTAAAATTACTTCCGCTGCAATACTTTGACAATTCTAACTCACCGATTTCGCGGAATATTTTGGCTACAGATTTTCTTTTGTTTAACTAGCCTATATCCTTTTATTACTCGAGGAGCTTCAGCTCTATTTCTACACTTTCTTTGATTTCACTAGGGCGTGACAAGAAAACACTTATATATTTTAATGTATGTAACACTGTACAGATTTGCTAGTGACATCTTAAGCATGTTTCATCGAATAGAGTTAGTTTGTTAATTTAATATCATAAATTAATATGTTACTATGCAGTCCCTATATACGTATCGCATTTTTACATCATAGAATTGCATGCATGGAACTAGGATTATATTTTTTTTACATTGCATGCTGGCAAGCTAGCTAGTAGTTAACTGTGTTGTCTTGAGGTCAAAAACTAACACTCCTACATATATGATGTATAGCAAACAACTCTTAATCTTACATGGGGAATCTATTTTATTTTGTAATAGTCCCCAATCATAAATGTTATTTTTTGCAAATTTATCACATAAATTAAATTTTTATTGTTTTTTGTCTTGGTGTTTTTACTACAATAATTAATAAAAAAAAGAGGAATATAATTAGTCTACCATTGATAATCCATTTTGATTACAATATATAATTGGGATGGACTTCTTAATCGATGTTCAAATCTTTAATTACTCTAAAAAAATTATCAATTTGATCAATAAGAAGTCAAAATATGTGACAACAAATCAGTGACGGAGAGAATATAATTAGCAGAGGTTCATGAAATATTCGTAGAGGATCCTTATGAAATCCATGTAGGGATTTTCACAAGCTGCTATTTTTTTGTCTACTAAGCAGCTATAAAGCCTGTAATTTAATTTGGTTGGTGAAGTTATTCGAGATTCTTGTTAGGACTCCAATACAAGCTTTATATTTATAACACATGCATCTGGATATATAACCGTGTAGCAATAATGTGGCGAGCATAAAACTTGTACGAACGCGAGTTTTAATGGGTTCAGACGAGTGAGAGCTGGGAGGATCTTATCATCTAGGTTAGTGTGTGTGATTTTTGCAAGATCAAATCACCACTGAAAAAAAAGTTCTCAATAAATTCGAAACCGAAATCATATAAATCGCTAAAAATTGATTTGAAAGAAATCGAACTGATCCGATAATCAAATTAAATAGATAAATATTGTTATATATTTTATAGCAAATTTTAAAATAAAATAAAATAAATATATTTTATAAGGCATTGCATAGTTTTGTTTTGGGCTTAACAAAACCCTTGGTCTTTAAATAAATAGTTTAGGAGAGTACTGTAAATTAACAGAACTAATGAACCAAGAGAATTAAGATAACTAACATCACTTGTAGAGCCTGTAATTAAATTTGTTGGTGAAGTTATTAGAGGGTATTGAATAGGTATAAACATTTTATATTTTTTTTATGATCTAAAATGGAGTATTAATGTTAGGATTCTAATCCATGCTGATGCTGTCATCTAGGTTAGTGTGAAAGTGTGACGGAAAGGTGTGTATGATTTTTGCTGTGTGATTTTTGCAAGAATAAGGGAATGACTCAAACCCTAGACATGCCATAGACACATGCATGTACAGTAGTTAAAAATGATAGTACTATTGAAGTAGCTGTCTACCACTACATGCAGTCGAGCAAGCTAAGCTAGTTATAGAGTAGTAGTAAGAGTAAATGTTTGTTTAGAGTAGTAACAAACTAGCAATACCAAAAGAGTTTCTAGGGATTCCCTCTTCATTTTATATGTATCCGGCTGTGGCCTGTGGGAAAAAAGGACACACACTTTCATTTTGTAACCTTTTCATTTTGGGCTTAACAAAACCATTATTCTTAAATAAATAGTTTAGGAGAGTAGTGTAAATTAAGAGAACTAATGAACCAAGAAAATTAAAATAACTAAGAGCATTCACATCCCATCCCCATCCCCAACCCCATCCCTATAATTTAAGGATTTGTCCAACTTTTCTTCTAAAACACTCCTCCATCCCATTCCCCATTTTAGGGATTAATTTTGGGGACAAGTTTTGAATCCCCATATTTGGGGACTACTATTTTGAACCCCAAATCATCTCTCTCCTCTTTTAAATATATTTAATTGTAGTGGGTGAGTTTTGGTAGTTAAAATTGTAAGTGAAAGAGAGAGAAAGAAATAATATAAAAAAGAATATAGGAATAGGGGAATGGAAAATGGGGAATGGGATGTAGAAATTTTTTGATAATTTTGATGATTTACTATTTTTATTTGGGGATTTACTATTTTTAGTAAGTTTTTGGGGTTGGGGGATGGGATGTGAATGCTCTAACATCACCTATAGAGTCTGTACTTAAATTTGGTTGGTGAAGTTATTAGAGGGTATCGAATAGGTATAAACATTTTATATTTGTTTATGATGTAAAATATTAATGTTAGGATTCTAACCGAAGTTATTAGAGGGTATGGAATAGGTATAAACATTTTATATTTATTTATGATGTAAAATATTAATGTTAGGATTCTAACCCTTGACATGCCATAGACACAGTTAAAAATGATCCTATTCATGAAGTAGCTGTCTACCACTACATGCAGTCGAGCAAGCTAAGCTAGTTATAGAGTAGTAGTAAGAGTAAATGTTTGTTTAGAGTACAGTAAAACCTCTATAAATTAATATAGTTGGGATCTGAAATTTCTATTAATTTAGAGAGGTATTAATTAATCGATAAATTAATAATTATTAATTTATAGAGAATTTTTGACATCAAAGAAAATTAATTTCCAATTACATACATTTAAATAGAATGACTTGTACAATTTATGTTTATACTTAATTCAATATATATTGTTTACAAATTTAATGAGTATTTGCGAGATTCAAAGTAAATATTCATGTATATTTAGATGATGTCAAGAATAAAACAACAATTTTCGAACCTTTTTCACGTAAAAAAGCACCGAAGATATCGAAAACATTGATTAATAATTTTTTAATACTTTACGAAAACACCACATTCGAACTTTTAGATGCAATATAGTTGATTAATGATGAGTTTCATATAGATTCAAAATTTAAGAACCATAGAATAATATTTTACAAAAGTGTAATACATATATTTTTATGATTATAAATGAATTACTGTAACGCCCCCAAATCCACCCTGACCGGGGACTCGGGTCGTCACATTGTCTCAATATGATAACTCAATAACAATGCCAAATTTTATTACAACGGAGCATAAAATGTCCCACTCCGCAGGTCCAAGATCGTCTTCACAACATAGTACAATCCAACTTGATACATCTCAAAATATATTACAAAAGTTCACAATAGTAGAAATATAAAGATTCCATCTGGATCTTCTAATTATTGTCGCCATAGCCTTGCGCTTTCCCCTTGCCTTTATAGCCCTGGCTGGACGTCTCGCCTCTTTCCGTCTTGACAGCTGAACAAAATGTTGTAAAGCAAGAATGAGCAACTATAGTGCTCAGCAAGTTCTCTTCTCGCTCGGTATATAAAAATAATAAAGTTTACCGAAATAAATACTCAAAATTTTAATATCGGATATCACAATATGATTTGACTCAAATGCATCTCGAAAATATCATACTCGAAAGGCTCCAAGACTCATCTCAAAACAGAATACTAAAAAAAAACTCATTACTCATCTCGAAACAGAATACTCGATAACTCATTTGATATAACTCTGATAACTCATGATTTAAGAATGAACTGGTCTTCCACCTCTCCGTATCTCGGTGGGGCGATCAACTAACCAACCAAGAATACCGGCCTCCAATGACACCGCACTTCGCCCGATCACGGCTACAATACGATATCAACTAATATATATATATATATATATATATATATATATATATATATATATATATATATGAATGCTAGCATCATAATGGTTATCAATTCAACCAAGGCAATAAATGCCTAATTATTCTCGGGTCCGTAAAACGGTACACGAGTCTCTCTTTCTCTATAATGGGCCTCTTGCCCAAAATTGACCAGTAGAATACAGAATTCCCGAATATTTGGGGTGCAGATAACTTGAAATAATTCTCCCAGAAAATATTTACAAACCTGGCGGACTGCCAGTATGACTCGATTTTACCACCAATCCGAACAATGGACTG
Source organism: Saposhnikovia divaricata (assembly GCA_036435485.1). NCBI lineage: Eukaryota > Viridiplantae > Streptophyta > Magnoliopsida > Apiales > Apiaceae > Saposhnikovia > Saposhnikovia divaricata. The sequence continues at coordinate 217,642,297 of CM071599.1, forward strand.
ATGTAAATTCTAAATAATAATAATTTATCGGTTGACATGAACAAAATGCCAAACCATGACAATAAGATCAACTATCTCGAATTTATGAGAATAGTCTTAAGATTGAAGTAATTGGGAGTCGTACTGAACAAATAGTACTTCTCAATATTTATAATACTCAACATTGATGAACGTTTAAATAGAATATTTTTCACTTGATCAACGAATAAAAATCTCTAATAATTATAATTTTAAACTCCTATCGGTTAGTTCAAACGAGGAACTAACTAAAAGATAATCAATAAATAACGATTGAATTTGTACAATAAATTCAATCGAAAAGAATAAATTTAACTATCTCAGACGAATGAGATTAGTTTCACTGAATCAAAATAATAATCGTCTCGAATTAATGAGATCGACCCGATAGCAACTAAATTATTTATACGCTTATAGGGATTATAATTCTCAAATAAACTAACTTAACAATATAATAATATTTAACAAGAAATAATTCTCAAAAGAAATTATTGCATCATACAGAGCAACAGATACTCTCAACATATAATATCTCGAAAATAATTAAGGAATTAAATAATACAAAAACAGAAATTCACAGTTTCCAAAAGTTAGGGTAGGAATGAACTTGCCTCGATTCTGAAGTGCAAATGAATGCAGATAAAAAAAAATATACTCTACCCGTGAACTTGGCGTCGATCTACGATTCGGGAATTATTCTCTAAAAATGGCAACCAGAAATACGTGAGCGATTCTTCAGAATAAAATATTCCCGATCTGATATTATAATTAATAATAATATAATATCTCATAAAATCTCGGGAACAAATAACAGAAATTAATTCCGGGATAAATAAATATTTCTTCGAACACAGGAATTAAATCTAGAGAATATATCCTATTTTTAATATCTGAAAATCTAAATTCTTACTCAAAATGAAAAATTCAAACATCCATTTTTATTCAATTTAAATCCAAAATAATTATTCTCATTTTTAAACTAACTTATCAAAGAATTCTAATTTATTTAAATCAAATATTAATCTCTAAAATAAATCTAACTCGATCCGGTTAATTAAAATAAATAATCTAAAAATATTAATAACATCCTTTCCAAAATAAAATATATTTTATTCTAATTATTCACAAATATACCCCTTTTATTGACAATATATTAAATCTCTAAATAATTTTCAAAATCACAAAATATTACTACTTAATTACTCAATTAATAAATTTCTAAATTATGTTTAAAGACTCTAAATAATTCTATTTAAGTAATTAAGTAATTAAGTAATTTTTAATAAATTGTTCATTACCAACTAGTTTAAATCGCTATCCAATTATTTAAATCTCGATTTTTAACGTTCAATCGCTAATTTACAAAAAAACTGTATCGTTTTACTGCAATAACGATGTGGACCCCACCTGCACCAAGTGGGTCCCACCTGCTACCCCCCTGCGTTTCTCCCCTGTTTCTCTCCCGTACCTCTCTCTCTCTCTCTCTCTCTCTCTCTCTCTCTCTCTCTCTCTCTCTCTCTCTCTCTCTCTTTTCTCCCTGCCCTCTATCTCCTCTCTCCCTCTAAATCTCTCTCTCCACTCTCTCCCTTCAATTTCCGTCGACCACACCACCCACAAACACCACCTCCCTGTTTCTCCTTCCAACTTCGAACCCCCCCTTATAACTCCGGCAAGACCACAATCACAACACAACAAAACCAAAACATCTCCTCACCTCTTGCTCTTTCTTTTCCCCGTTCATCACTCTCCCTCCACTCTCTCTACTCTACCCATCTCTCCGTCTCCCCCTCGACATCTCCATCTTCCGATTAACAACAATCTCTCTCATCCCCCTCACCCTTTACTCTCTCCGCTCCATCCCCTCTCTTCGACTTCCGCTTAACCGACTCCTCACCAAAAATCAACAACCCAACCAATTACAATCGGTTTCCAAAAAAAATCCAGAACAAATCGACAAGAATAATTAACCGAAGAAGAAGAAAACGAAAAAAAAAGAAAAACAAACTACCTGGGTTTGCTCGGTTTTGCAGAGAATAAAAAGAGAGCATAGGCTATGTATATACTCGAGTGTTATAAATGGAACTGTATTGTTTTTTAGAGAAAACAGGAGAGAGCTTGTTTTTGTGTTTATGGGTTTGTGCCCTGTTTTAAAAATAAGGATAGGCCGGTTATAATGATTGTTCATATTAGTGACATGTTTTGTGTTTAACACATTTTAAGAAACGAAAATTTGGAATCAGAATAATAATGCCCTGAAAACAAGGGCCTTGTTTTCAGCCGAGTTTTGTGGTAATGGATGATGTCTCAATCAGTAATAATAACAACGTTTTCTACCCAGCTTGTTAATTAAAACGAGACTCAAAAAAATTCGGCTCAAAATTAAAAATATATTTCGAAAATTCGTGGTTATTATAGTCTTCCCCCCTTATAGGATTCCGTCCTCGGAATCAGAACTATGCACTAAACAATTCAGGATATTTATTTTGCATTTCACCTTCTAATTCCCACGTGGCTTCCTTAACTTGGTGGTTTCTCCAAAGTATTTTTACTAAATTTACTTTCTTAGTTCTTAACTCTTGCACTTTGTAATCTAGGATCTCCACTGGCTTTTCTTCGTATGTCAAATCGGGACGAATTTCCAATGGTTCATAGGTTATAACATGCATGAAATCAGAATGGTACTCTCTTAATGCAGAAACATGAAACACATCGTGGATATGCTGAAGGTCTGGAGGTAGGGCCAACTGATAAGCTAGTGGTCCTATCTTCTTAAGAATCTCAAAAGGTCCTATATATCTGGGGCTTAACTTGCCTTTCTTTCCGAATCTCATTACTCCTTTCCAAGGTGAAACTTTCAACATCACCTTATCTCCCACTTCAAATGCTTTGTCTTTCCTCATTTGATTTGCATACTTCCTCTGTCGATCTTGAGCTGCAACTAACCTTTTTCGAATAACCTCGGTTGCTTGCTTAGTTTGTTGAAGTAATTCCGGTCCTAGTATCTTTCTTTTTTCTACTTCATCCCAATATAAAGGTGATCTACACTTCCTTCCGTACAAAGCTTCATAAGGTGCAATACATATGCTCGAATGGTAACTATTGTTGTAAGCAAACTCGACTAGGGGCAAATGTTCATCCCAACTTTCTTTGAAATCAAGTACACAGGCTCTTAATATCACGGAGAGGAAAGAAATGAGGCTGCTCCCGCGCTTTTCCGGGGTTTTTAATATTGTCCTCTCACTTTGTCCGTCGGTCTGTGGATGATATGCAGTGCTCAGATTTAACTTCGTGTTAAGACTTGCCTGAAAAATTTTCCAAAATCGAGAAGTAAAACGGGCATCTCTATCAGATATAATTGAAACAGGCACTCCATGACGAACCACAATTTCCTTTAGATATATGTTCAACAATCTCTCAACGGAGTACTTATCACTAATTGGTAGGAAATGCGCAGATTTAGTGAGTCGGTCGACGATAACCTAAATTGCTTCATGGCTAGCTCTAGGTCGGGGCAATTCTACGACAAAATCCATGGTAATATATTCTCATTTCCATTCGGGTATCTCTAAGGGTTGTAAAAGTCCACTTAAGCTGACCCTCCTACATCGATAATTTATTTGTGCATCATAATGTGTTAACCAATCCATCCTTAGGATTAAGACAACATCCCCTAACTTAAGAAAAATGAGGTTAGCGTCAAAACGTTGCCCATGTATCCCTATGGGACAATTCGGACACAATCGGTTCACTGATAACTTCCTGATTAGCTACGTCTATGCTCAGAATTCCTTCTAAGGGAAACAGACTCGAGATTCAACTTATTCATGAAATTTAAAAAAAAAAAGATTTGGTAGCTCTAGAATCAACCAGAACACACACATTCTCAGAGTCTACTAGAAGCGTACCTGCTATCACATTGTCGTCATCGATGGTATCCCGCACAGTCATGTTGAAGGTTCTTGCTGTCGGCTTGTTGTTGGGAGGTGCTGTGAGTCGAGGCACTGGATTCTCCTTCGCAGGCTGTCGGCAATCTCGGGACACATGACCTCTCCTTCCACAGTTAAAACAGGTGACATATTTATCCTTGCAACTAGAAGCATAATGACCCTTCTGTCCACAGTTATAACAATTCTCACTCGCTTGATAACAGGGTCCCAGGTGTTTCTTCCCACATGTCTTGCATTATGGCAAAGGTGGTCCTTCTTGCATCACATTGGCCGCATGTGGCTGTCTAAACCTTTGGTTGCTTCCACTCCGATTGTCAGGCTTCCTCTCAAAACTAGCTTCATGATTCTGAAATTTCCTTTTCTTCACATCCTTGTCCTTTGAGTACAACTCGGTTCCACTTTCCACAATAGATGCTTTCTGAACTAAAGTAGCATAATTGGTTATTTCTAGTATCGCAACTCGATTCTGGATCCACGGCTTCAGCCCAAGTTGAAAACGTTTAGCTCTCTTTTCATCAGTATCCACATGGTAAGGCACAAAGCTAGAGAGTTCAGTAAACTTGACTTCATATTCAGCTACAGTCATGTTGCCTTGCTTGAGTTCCAGAAACTTGACCTCCATTTGACTCTCCAAGTATTTAGGAAAATATTTCTCTCAAAATAGCTGCGTGAACCTGGTCCAGGGTATGACTACGTTCCCTTCCATTTCTCTCTTTGATTCCCACCAATAATTCGCTTCACCTTTTAACATATAGGCTGCAAAGATGGTTTTCTTCTCTTATTCTACCCCTACGATCTCAAAGGTCTTTTCTATTTCACGTAACCGTATTCTTGCTTCAACGGGATCGGTAGTACTCTTAAACTCAGGGGATTCAGAGATTTAAATGATTTGAAACTAACGGTAGCCTGTGTCAGTTGAGCTGGAGGTAGATTTCCTCCCACTGGATGTTGGTTCTGTTGGGGCTGAAGGTTCTGGGTATGCTGAATAAGAAAGTTCATAAGTAGACTCATCGGGTTATTTTCTTGGTTAGGATCTCGAGCGAGTTGTGGTTCCGGGTTTGGAACTTGGTTCTGAGGTGGGACCTCATTCTCTGGATTCACCTCGGGTTGAGGACGAGGATTTCTTGCGGGTCTTCCTCTCTTAGGTGGCATCTTTTTCTACAAGAGCGAAAACAATAAGGTATGTTATATCTCAGGTTTGCAATTATACGACACCATTGCTGGCACAGTTATGATAGGCATTCATAAATAATTACTCGATCAAAATTTCTGGTTCCTCAAAATAAATCATACTCAAAATCGTGATTCTCTCTGGTCTCCTTATAAACGATTACTCTAATTTCTATTTATAAAAAGATTTCAGATACTCGTAAAGATCTATCTCAGTTTAGATGGCGGTTCCCAAGAAAACCCTATAAGTTCTAAAATTCATCGTTATTAATCTTTGGTTCTCGAATTTTGGTTAAACTCACTTTAAGTCGTAATTTCTGAAAAGATGTTTCATTACTCCCAAATTCCAGTATACACTCTTGAAACTTCGAAGCACTACACATTCCAGGTTCAATTAGAACTTTGAAAGAAGAAGAATAATCAAACATATAATACTGTGAGGCAATAACATGGGTATGTTCAACTCTTGATAGTGAAATTTTTTTTTTAAAGAATTAACCGAGAGATCAATATGATCTTCGAACATTTATTTTGTTGCATGTATCATTAGGACAACCGTCATAGTACATAAGGTGGCCAGCCTTTGGTACTCTAATGACAAACAACAATACAAACAGTGGCGTCCCACCAGGCTTCTATCACAGAGACAGATAGTCTTCCCCTATATATTTATGGTTGTTCATCTCAGTATTTCAAAGGGTGTCAAATAAAGGAATGAGTATGAAAGGGGTTTGTATTTTTTTTTTTTTTTGAAAGTTGATAATGTCCGGTAAATCAAGTTCTAAACAACATAGGTCATTTTCAAACAGGATAGAAATTGTCTGAGTAAATTCGAGTGATATGAATTATTGATAATCATTGCGAAGGAAATTATTTAAAGAATGATTTTCCAGCACAAAATAAGTTCTTAGGAATATCTATCGATTCTCGAATAAAAGCGACGTTTGAAGACTCTGGTGGCTCGTCAGAGAAGAAAATCCTTAAGAGGGAAAGTACGAAAAAACACATTATCATATAGAACTATTTCAACCTCTATAAGTTATATATCTAGAAAACTAATGTCGGTCACGAAATCATTTAAGAATTTAGCCTCGAACTCGGAACACATAGTTGCATATCTCTCTAGGTCCATCTCTGGTGCACTTACCTTGTGTTGATCTAACTCTGACTGGTAAAGACAATGACAACATTTACAAAATGTGGAAACTCTACAGGGTATTACCCACCTTAATAAGAATGGAATCTTAGCTAGGCATCCTATCTTAAATCAATTGGGAGCTAGGGGTCCATGCGAAAAAGGCGTAAGAAATCTATCTCGAGCAGGACAAAACCAACGGGTCCTGAAGTAGACATCTACAAAAGTACGAAACGTTTCGGTCACAACCAGGTTCCAATCGACTGGATACGCATAAAAAATATATAAAGGTGTAAGGCACTTAGTGCTAAAATCTCAACGTCGTATTATACCTCTAAACTCTCACGTCGCGTTATAATTCTAGGCTTGTACGATTCCTAAAAATATAACTAAGGCTCTGATACCAAAACTGTAACGCCCCCAAATCCACCCTGACCGGGGACTCGGGTCGTCACATTGTCTCAATATGATAACGCAATAACAATGCCAAATTTTATTACAACGGAGCATAAAATGTCCCACTCCGCGGGTCCAAGATCGTCTTCACAACATAGTACAATCCAACTTGATACATCTCGAAATATATTACAAAAGTTCACAATAGTAGAAATATAAAGATTTCTGATCTCCAGCTTCTCTCCAGCTGTTTCCGAATTCTGAGATTCCTGAACCTACATTCTCTCCATTTGAACTTGGCGAATATGTGCCACTGTCCTTGAGCGTAGCAGAAAAGTCTGATGCTAAAGGTTTTATTTCTATATCAATAGGTTCACTTTCGTGGTCACTTTCGTGTTCACTTTCCTGGTCACTTTCTTCGTCACTCAATGTGGTTGCGTCATCAGTTTCTTGTTCTTCTTCCTCATCTTCGTCATATGTCACTCGTTTGGCGCTTTCTGCATGACTCAAACGCTGGCTAATTTGCCTGATCATAATTGTTCGCGGAGAAGCCTCTGACTCTTCATTCAAGTTTCTGATTGTAGTATTCACAAGATTAATAGTCACAAATAGATACCCTCTCAAGTCACCTGAGGGACGGGAGATTGGTAGCTTCAGAGGCTTTTTCATAATCTCAGAATGAGGATTATTCAGCAAAATCTCAACAGGCAGACAGGTGGTTCCAATGGGCTTATTGCTTAGTTTTGAAATATTGTAAATTTCCACCAGAACAGCTGATGACTCTGAATTTAAGAATTTGTCATCGACACCAAATACCATCCGAAAATTCCACATAGGATTGGTGTTTCCCTTGTGATCAACCGGTGTTATCATTTTGTTTTCAGGGTGTACCCATGCCATTACATATGTGTGCAAATATTTTGAAACCGGTGGCAAGTCATGGGCAGCTATGACCTTGAGTTCAAGGAGTTTGAATGGGATTTTGTTCAATGATGTTGTTAATGATGGACTTGTCATGGCAGGACTTGTCATGGCCCGTTTGAGCACCGACGTGGTACCCTTTCTAGCAGGAGGTGCTGCTCCCTTGTCGTCGCCCATGTTTGAGGACGGAAAGAATGGAAGAGTTACAGAAAGATTAGATGGCTTCTGAAAGTTGGTTTTTAGGATGCAATGTTGGTCAATTTTTCCCTCTTATTTTGTTAAGTTCTACTTTTGGTTAATCCACCAGTTTTTTCTAAATTTGAAAAAGTGAATTAGAGATGCTAGTTGACTGATCATTTTGTGGTCTAGGATGAAAATTCATTCTTTGGTTAATCTTAATTACCTTAATTTAGATAACTTTGAAGACTAATTAAGGCCGTTATCATATCTATCTTTCAAGATCTGTGTTAAAGACAAACGGCTTGCCTATCCTCTGCACTTAAAATGCATTTATGTAACCTCATTTTCTGTCTCTACAAGTTTGTTTAGCAATGTAATTTTTTAGTTTGGATTCTTTAAAGTTAATCACTCTCTACAAGTTTGTTTAGCAGTGTATTTTATGTTTGGATTCTTTAAAGTTAATTACAAAATTATGCGTTTAATGCACCTTAAGAAAACACTACACTACAAGGATAATTGAATCAGACAAGGCTTTTTGCCCGTTGTCTGATGTCCTAGAAAACCGTTGTCTATTGAGATGCGGTCTGTTACGCAGGTCAGACAACGGACGCGTTCGTTGTCTGATTCCCTACAGACAACGGTTTTGGTCTTAGAAAACGTTGTCTAAAACGCGTGAACAACAACGGCTGTTGTAGAAACCATTGTCTGACAAATAAATCAACAATTGTTTATTAACTAGAACTATTGTCTGAAGTGTTTACGACAATGGTTTAGCATAAAATACGTTGAATTATTTTTAAAACAACAACGGTTTTTATTAGTATATTGCTTATAAAAAATCTACATGGACAGTGGTTTGAAATCAAGTATTTGTTGTCTGATGTCTTTACCACAATGGTTTCATATGCTTGTATTGAAGTAATGTATTTGGACAACGATTTTTTTTAACAAGAAGTTGTTACCTAGATTAATAGACAATGGTTTCATAGAAAATTCAACACATTGCCTAGTACAATGCTTGACAACAGTTTTCATTATAGTCCAATTACCTAAAATAACAACAGACAATGGTTTTATATAACAAAATTAAAAAACCAAACTGGAAATATAAAGAAACCAAACTGACAATATAAAGAAGCCAAACTAAAACCAAAACAAACAGCCATTCCATCGTATTCAATAAACCATTACAACCAACACATCCAACCAAGTAAAATTCACGAACTAATTAAGTTAAATAGACTCCCAAAATACATGTGCATCAGAAAATTTGCGGTGCGTGGTTACTAAATGTGCAAAGAACCTAAGAAGTCTCTTGCTTCATGAAGTACTTTGCCCACTCGATCCTGATTTCATTGAGATCATCGACTCCATAGGATAAGCTGCCCCTCCGTAGCCACTGAAAGATTAAACTATATTATCACCAAATTTCAACATAGAAAAGAAGAACACAAAAGATGACAAAATTAAAGAGTAAGAAATATGCTGGAGATCAGAAGCGCTCATATATTTAATGTTTTAACTATGATAGTCATTACATTACCATTTAGTAGTGACAACTATTTTTAATGTAGCCCCTTGAACTAGTAAGTTCAACATAATTAACCAAAAGCAGCAAAAAGACAATTTAAATGTACCACGTAAAACCAAAAATTAATAGAGTTGGGGGGTTCCCATTGGTTGGATGCTGGAGAACAAATTCAGCTGGGACCTAACTGAAAAAATAGGAAAAGGTATTATAGCAAAAAGCCTTGTAGTAGACTTTTGGTATTGTTGCCATATGCGTCCAGCAGACAGGAAGTAATCAAATACGGCTGCAGAACTAACAATTTTTTGATAAAATTCAAGAATGCCAACATTCCATAAAAGAAAGATCTACCCAGTCACCTGATACTAACATGATTAAATATTTGATGATTGGGATATAGATAATAAATTAATGAAGAGAAAAGAAAAAGCACTTAAAGTGGTAACTGTAATAAGGATACCCTAAGGAAAAGGACCAGAAAATTAATAAAAAAATGAAATTTCACCTTGTTGCTGGTGATAGAAGATTGCGGTGAAGCAACAGCAACATAAAATTCCTGCTTCAGGACATCATATACTAGAGTCTCCGCATGCCCTATAAGAAAAAAAATTAACAAAAGAATCTTTATTAGACAATATATTTGGAAACTATCAGAAATCGATCAGGTCTAATATAACGGCATTACACACTTGCTCATTCGTTGGTTTTAAAATTTCTATATTGTGTGACACAAAAAGTAACAGAGATAAACTGCAAACTATACGTTTTTTCCGGCTGCCACCACCAGCAATATACCATTTTGTTCCAAACAGGACTCCACAACAACCAGCTCTGGGTGATGGATGGAAAGCTCGTTTTTTCATTCTTGACCAAATCATCTATGGAGAAACAGGTTAATGTATCAGGATTATACAATTATTGCCATGTGACTCAGAAAGTATAGTAACTGAATTTCACAAACCGTCTCAAAGTCAAGTGAGTACAGATCATTCAAGGTTCTAGACTTTGTTGCTCCACCAAAAATTAGAAGCGTTTTATCTTCGTGAAGAGCTGCCACATGGTTGGATCTTGGAGATGGTACAGTCCCTCTTAATGTCATGCGAGTACCAAAATAATTAGTCAAAGGCTGATAAAGTTTATCCATCGCGGAATCTACAGAGAAGTAAAAGCTAGGACTCATAGCAACTTACTTGCTTTGGAGTGGAAGCCACGTCAAAGACTTTAAATCAAACATATGTAGGTCATTTAGTTTCCTGCGTTTAGCATCTTCACCGCCAAAAAGAAGCAGAACGGAGCTAGCCCTAACTACAGTGTGACCACTGCGAGCAACCTGCAGAGAAAGCTTTGATTAGTAACATGGGACACAATAAGTTCACTAATACTTTCTCTGTTGGCTATAATATCATAAGATTGCTGCCATAAGATTTAGAAGCGATTATTTTTTATAAGATCAAGATCACTGCTTGACGTGTGGGATTACTATTTGATTTAAAACCAGGGAAACATAGAGTTCTCGGAGTCATTGCCTTGATTAACATGACTATCAGCCTAAAATAATGATAGCAACATGCAAATAGGAGATGTCACCTTAGAATTAGGATAAAAGACAAGAATATTGAGTCAATCACTTTACCTTATGTAAATGACAGGGTTGCAGGATAAAGAAACTAACAAGAATCTTAGATTATAGGTTACCATTTCTTTCTTAAAAGATTTGTGCAAAAAATAATAGAAAGAAAGAAATCAGTTAAGATACAAAACTAGAGTCTATGCACTCCTACCTAGATATAATCACAGAATACTACAAAATGTTCATTCATACAAAATAGATATCTTAGAGATTTTGTGACCATAGTCACACTCAACCCTCTATGTAAGACATACATACAAGGAATTATTGGGTCAAAATAAGAAGTATACCGGAATATCTCCCTTGGCCTCCATAAGTGACCAGCATTCTGTCTCTGTGTCAAATGCCCACACTATGCAAAAACCAAGATGGCTTATTTTAAGATTGTATTTAAAAATAGAATATACAGAACAAGTAGCAGGGTTCAATGATAGATAAACAGATATGCAACCTGAAATTCGGTCACTTGCTGGAATAGTTTTCCCTCCAACCAGAAGCGCTTTCTTCCCCCAAGAAACCTAGAATGCACAACAAGTAAAACAAGCATATAAACAAGTCCTCCATAGGCTAACATACACATCCTATATCATAATATTATACACTTAGGCAGAACCACAAAAGCCCATGCACCTAAAGGTACTAGATATGGAGATATGAAATGAAATGTGTACCGTTTGTTGTAACTTGGTCTCTGCAAGGTATTCATCCAGTGCACCATCTCCATGAAGTAACTTTCCTCCCCGACAAATTGAACTTACAGAACCCACTGACTCCTCATCAATGACAACAACATCTACACTTTCATTGCCTGAAATAAACAATAGAGTTTGATTAGATGAAATTCAAGTGAAGATATGCAAGTAATTGAACTCAAAATGAAGAACCAAAACCCTAATTTGAAGAACCAAAACATCCACCGAAGACCAAAGTCTCGACCCCTTAAATCATTTGAGTTGTAGTTTGAAATCTAAGTAATTGAACCCTAACGAGATCTAATTGAATCTTGTGAGAGAGTGAAAGTGAAAGTCAGAGCAAAAAAATGAACCCCAGTAATCTCCACACCAACCCCCTTAATCCCACCCCAATTCTAAAATAAACTCCTCACAACCATAAAAATTCCTCGAAAAATCTAAGATTCTTGAGAGAGGGAGAGAGAGAGAGATAGAGATTTGATTTTAGAGGATTGATTGTGGATCTGTGTTTTATGTAGTACGTGTTTGGACACTGAGAGCAAAGGGGGAAATGAAAATTTTGGGGAGGGGGGAAGGGGAAATGAAAATTTTGGAGAAGGGGGAAATGAAATATTGGATATGCAGGAGAATGGGGGGAAATATGTTGTAATATTTTTTAGGCCGAAAATAGAGGGGAAATGAATGATTGGTTAAGGGGGAAATAAGAATACATGAAATAAATTTTGGCTTGATTAATAATTTGGGAGGGAATAAAATTATATAAAATATATTTAATATTTATAAAAATCTAATTATTTGTTAATTTGGTAGATTCGAAATTTTAATAAAAATCATTTTTTTGGTTCCTCAAAACTCAAAACAAATTTTTTAAATATTAATTAGTTCTAAAAGCAAATAATTATTCAATTTTGAATATTTTTATTATAAACTCATATAAGATAAACTTGAAAATTCATAATTTTTTGTGCACATCACGAAAATCAGTATATAACATCATTTGTACACTTGGATCGTCGAAATTTTTTTTTTTTAAAAATTGATCATGTTCAGTCGGTACCACACTAGTTAAACGAAGTAGTACTTTTGGCGGATTTATATTATAAACACGTACAAGAATGATTTTTTTTTTCTAACTTTTTGAACACTTCAATAAAATTAGTATATAACATCATCCGTATGGTTGGATCGTCCAAAAAAAATTAAAAAAAAATATTATTCAAAAATTATACTAATTTGACCACGGAGTACTTTGATAGTTGACCATTAAAATATCACACAAGAATGATTTGTTTTTTTCTAATTTTTTGTACACATCACTAAAATCAGTATATTACAGCATTCGTATGGTTGGATCATCGAAAAAAAAATTTAAAAAAATAGATCATGTTCAATCGGTACAACACAAGTTAGAGGGAGTAGTACTTTTAGCAGATTTATATTACAAACACGTACAAGAATGATTTGTTTTTTCTAATTTTTTGTACACATCAGTAAAATCAGTATATAACACCATCTGTACGATTGGATCGTCCAAAAAAAATTAAAAAAAATATTATTCGAGAATTATACTAGTTTGACCAAGAAGTACTTTGATAGTTGACCATTAAAATATCATACAAGAATTATTCGTTTTTTTCTATTTTTTTGTACACATCACTAAAATCAGTATATAACATCATTCGTACTGTTGGATCGTCGAAATAAAAATTTTAAAAAATAGTTACATGCGAGATGTTGATGAACAAATTTTACTTTCTTGATGTAATTTTATTTATGTACTTTGAATGGTTGGCTGCTATATGGTTGTTTGGTTTTGCCTTTGAAATTGCAAACTACAAAATGTTCTTGTGAATTAGTGTTAATGTATGCGGTATTGATTGGTTTTGCCTTTGAAACTTTGGCAGGGGGTTTACTTCTTTATATTATTTTTTTTTTAATTTTTTTAACTATCAGACAACGGTTTATGTAAGCTAAAGAATTGTGTGACAGCAACATATTTAACAGCCAAAAACCATTGTCTCTAAGATTTCAATTGGACAACGGTATGCAGAAACTGTTGTGTGAATTAAGTATAGTCCACATACAAGTAAAACACTTGTCTGATTCTAACAACGGTTTACAAAACCATTGTCTGAAGTTTCTTCAGACAATGGTTTTGTAAACCGTTGTTAGAATCAGACAAGTGTTTATTCAAACTGTTGTGTGACATCCATTTAAGTAACAAAAAAAAAAAAACACTTGTCTGTTTTTAACAACGGTTTATGAAACACTTGTCTGACCTTTCTTCAGACAACGGTTTTATAATTCCGTTGTGTAAAGCCTCTGCTTTACTCTTTCTAATAGACAATGGTTTTAGAAACCGTTGTGGAAGTTCTTTCAGACAACAGACAGATTTTGCAAAAAAAAAAACCGTTGTGTGAAAATTTCAAACAATGCTTTTACTGCCGACCGTTGTCTGATAAGTGTTGTCTGTTTCAGTTTTTCTTGTAGTGCTAATTTCACGCAGACTTGCCAACAAAATTTAGAAACTAATTGCATGCAAGCATCACATGAAAACCATACACTGGATACGCAACTAACAACAAATTGTATGAATTTCTGAATAAATCAAACCGCTCGAGTTGGCAGTTGGCACAGCTATAACCATTCCTTTGTTCCAGCACTCTCCAACCTTTTCGAAAAAGATGTCTGTATGATGGTTAAGTATATTTGTCCTACAAAAAACTGCAACTATCTTCTAAGTTCTAACAACTCACATTGACAGAAAACATATTGTATAAAGCAGGTAATGAGAAAGAAACAGTTGCAATGCCCTTATGAACAATGTTGAAATTCTACTGCGAGACGAGTTTGAAAGAATGCTGCTTTAGTTCTTCACAATTGTATGCTGCTGAAACTGGTGTATCCTCTGAACTTCCATCAGATTTGACCAACCAACTCGAAAGGCTCGTATCAACGGCAATTGGAGAGCCTCCAGCTTTCGAATGACTTCCCATTTTCTGTTTCGAAATAGTGTTGTTCAACTTTTTTAAACTAGGCTCCTCTACGCTAAAGGGTATTAAATTCAGCCCTTGTACTGAACTCATATTTTCCTTCTCATCTTCTTTGAATTCTATGCAAGTATTATCAGTTGTAACTTTGATTTCCTTCTTCCGGTTAGTAAGATTCTGAATAGGACCCAAGACCGAATTGGCCAAGGTGGGGCTCGAATTAGGATTTTTACAGATGTGGTTCGACCCAAATGGTATTGGGCTGTTAACTTCATTTTCGTCTGTTTCAGCTGCATTTACTTGCTTTCTCAATTCAAACGATACAGAAAATAGCGAATCAAAGGACTCTTCTTGGAATAAAACATTACCATTTTCAGCAGCATTTGCATTGTTTGCTGATCCAACAGACACGGAGAAGAGTGAATCAGAAGACTCTTCTTGAACTAATTGATCCACATTATCCAAACCATTTAGCTGCTTTCTCGATCCAATCGATACAGAAAATAGCGAATTAGAAGACTCTTCTTGATCATCACCATTTTCAGCTACATTTACTTTCTTTTTTGATCCAACAGACACAGAAAATAGTGAGTCAGAAGACTCTTCTTGAACTAACTGATCCACATTATCTAAACCACTACATTGCTTTCTCGATTCAACTGACACAGAAAATAACGAATCAGAAGACTCTTCAGGAACAACATCATCATTCTCAGCTGCATTTACTTTCTTTCTCGATCCAACAGACACAGAAAATAACGAATCAGAAGACTCTTCTTGAACAAATTGATCAACATCATCTACACCATTCACGTGCTCAACTGTCAGAGAATCAGGCGAATCTAAAGACTCTTCTTGAAGTACTTGACGAACATTATAAAAACCATTTACTTTCTTATTAGAAGACACTTCTAGCAAATCACCGATTTTAGCAATTTTTAGTGATTCGGATGACTTGTCTTCGAGTTTTGACAAACTATAATCCAAAAACTTATCAACTCCAACAACATTCTTTTCTTTCTCATTCTCCAAAATTGTACACTTTCGATTTCCAAGATTGTAAATCTCACTTTCCTTCTCTATGTTACCTACCAGAACATCATTCTTATTTCTACAACTACGACAAAAAGAGCTTAAATTAGACCAGTCATACAAAAGCAATCATACCCCTAGCTATATCTCTTCAGAAAGCACGATATTAAGAAGGTAAAATGTACGCAGACCTCAAATACAACTAACATACCGAAAAAATATAACTTCAACAAAAATAAAAGAAATAGCAGAATGGCCTTACTTGAATTCGAAAACGACAGACTTTGATACTTGCACTACAGGCTTGGTGGGCTGAAGGGGATCAAATCTAACAAGCTTCTGATACAAATTGTACAAATGAAATTTTATATAAAAAAATAACAATAGTAATGAACTGATGACAATGAAGTGATATATAGCAAGATTCTCTAACCTTAGCTTTTGTGGGTACTTTTTGATTGTTGCAAGTACCAAAGCAAATCTTAAAGCAACCCATTAGCTATAGTTTTGTGATTGAGCAAAGTGATTTTTGTTTGTTTAAAGATTTATACAGTGAGAGACTTTGATGATGTGAAGGTTTGAGACTTTTGAAAAATATGACCGTTTGGTTCTCTTTGTTTGTGTACTACTTGCTTTAATTAACTAAATCTCTTTCCCCTCTAGCCAGATTTTATATACTCAATTAATGCTAAACATAGCCTTTAAGGCTATGGTTAAACATTAATGGAGATGGATAAATGCATTTAATAAATCAGTTTTACACTTAATACATCAATTTTGCACGAAATTCAATATGATTATTTAAAAATTTGGGATGTTTTTATCGTTGGGGGGGGTCCATTATTATTACTTGGAAAATTAAATTTGCGTTGCAAAGAGAAATTGGGAAACTAAAAATAACTAAAAATCTTACAAAAGGTGTTGAAAATATAAGAGTATTTAATGCTTAACCATAGCCTAGCATTTCCCATATTTTTTTTAATTTTTTTTTTGATAATCAGGTGTTTGGGTCAGCTTTCGTCCACCTCAACTAATCCGGAAGAGTGCTAACACATTCGTTAACCCACCAAAAATGGCAATCCACTTACTTCCATCGCAAGGTTTTGCTAAATTTTTTAGCGAAAGTGCTATAAAATCGTAAAGCACTTGCTAAAAAAAACAAAAAAAAAACATGACACAGACTACTTTTCGAATTGTACTTTTTTGCATTAAGATGCAAACTTAATAAACTGTAACAATTTAATCGTTTTTACTACATTGTAAAATCGTACAATTTTTCAAATCTCAGAATGGGGTGTCTAGCAGCTACAATTTCTTACTAGTTGGGTTGAATAATTCCTCGTATTAACCTGGTATTGATTGCAATCCATTGGAAATTTACTTTAAATCTGACTTATCGTATGCTTGAACTAATTAATTAATTAATTACTTTAAATCTGACTTTAAATCTGGTGTTAATTCTTTTACTAAAATTTTTGAGATGATAATTAAATGCCAATCTCGAAACTTAAAAGGTAAGCTACGCAACCGAGGAGCTCTTAATGTGAAGCTAAACAGACGGACTTTTGTATCAATTGTATCACTTTAGTTATATCCTTTTCATATTATAATTTTATTTTTAAAATTCAATTCTAATACAAACTTCTTTAATTATATCCTTTTTTAATTATAATTTTTTTTAATATAATATAATCTTGATCGTCTATTTTTAAAAATATTAAATTTGGTGGTTGAGATTATTTTGGTAGTACAACGACCAAACCAAAATTATGAATTGCTTATTATATATAAAGGATATAATTGGTCGACAAGAAGCGAATAAGAATATTTGTAGAATGCAAGTCATAATTTGTAGTGTCCATAGTTGTGCCTGCTTGCTACTCCTATATAATGTTAATTTTTCTTTAATGATAAAGAAAGAAGCTTTTATCCTAGTTTTAATGTTAAATAACTTGCAGAAATTACTGAATATTCCTCTATTTCCAAATAATTGACGTTTGACTTTCTGACATGTATTTTTAGGAGAATTGACCATATAGTTAGAATTATTATTTTTAAAATTTTCTTTTTGTGAATAAAAATATAGAATTAAAACTTTTATTCACGAAAAGAAAATTTAAAAATAATTTTTCTAACTATGTTATCAATACTCCTAAAAATGTGTGCCAATACATCAAACGTCAAAACAACGGAGTATAAATTAACATGTTGACTCAAACTAGCTTCTGCAATGTATTTGTGACAAATTAATTATGCGTCACAACTAACTTGCAATAGTTTTTAAAATAATTTTGTAATAACTTTGTGACTTGCAACATAAAACAATTTTCGCACAAATATTTTCAATAAAGTAATGCATCATGCATCTAACTAAAAATCTGTCACAAATTAATAATATTTTTTTTGTAATCCTCAATTTCTAACTAATCTTATTCACAAATTTGTGGAAAGCGATGAAACAACTATTTAATACAATTTCTTTTTTAAAAAATAAATTACTAATTTAAAACGGAGGAAATAATTTAGGTGTTAATTCTTTTACTAAAATTTTTGAGATGATAATTAAATGCCAATCTCGAAACTTAAAAGGTAAGCTACGCAATCGAGGAGCTCTTAATGTGAAGCTAAACAGACGGACTTTTGGGCTTTCCATTTATATATAGCAGTGGGCACGGTGCAACTCCTGCGTGCATAAAATCCTTTGTCCCTACCAGTCATACAATTTTATTCACCAGCATACAATGATGAAAGTTCGGCCAGCACTTGGCACTGTGGGAACTTCCTGGGGAAAAACACAAATTTCTCAGATATTCATTTCATGGTCCAATGATTGGATCCATTCCATTCACTTGGCATACGTTGAGGACGGAGGAAACAAAGTAGTTCTGTCAGACAAGATTGGTGGGGGAAATGGCAGTACTTACATGGAATCGGTAAGCAGTCAATCTATATAAATCTAGATCAGTAATCTTTTCTTTTGATCAATGTATCTCAGCTTTATTAGATTAACGATAAACTGTGTACATAGTCTAATTTATGTTTTGGAGTTTGGTCAATATAGATGAGTACATAAAATTTGTATGTGTAAAATGGTTGCAGATCACCTTTGATTATCCATCAGAGTATATTACAAGAATAAGTGGTCAGTACAGATATGATCTGGGTTCAAATTATTTATGGTCTATTACTTTCTACACCAACAAGGGCTCATACGGACCATACCTTCCGCTGGATGATAGAAATATGAGTGTGATCAATTTTAATTATCATATTGGAGGTAAGTTTTGTGGATTTTTGGGCACTCACCTGCATGATGGCATTGAAAGCATTGGAGTGTACATGAAGCCTCTGGACAATCTGTTAGATTATTTTTATAATCTAATAATAATTATGGGCTTACAAATTAAAGACAATTATATTAATTAATGTTTATTCTATATTTGGACTAATTAAGTGGTCTTAAATAAAGAGTCCAATAACATCTTATTCGGTATGGGCTTTGTAATGTGTAATACCCAATAGTAATCTGATTAGGGTTAATGGGGTCTAATTAGACTACTATATAAAGAAGGTCTTGGTCCCCAAGGCTAATTCACAACCTCTACTCCTCTATTCCCATCAGTTAGAGAGAGATACGGCTAGAGGCGAATCAAGTCTGTGGAAGATCAAGTCCCATAATCCGTATTCATATCTACCGTCATGGAATCAGGTACACTTCCGTACTACAGTTTTATCGTGTAATCTTGATAATATCGCATAAGATGATCCGTGATTATTTATTTAGTTCTAACACAATCTAGATAATCAATCAGGCCAAGTGCTAGAGGAGTCAGAAACGAACGAATTCGTATTAATATGAGAAGGACTGAAGGAGGGGTACTAATGTCATGTATTTATATTCCATCTTTACAGACAGATTAGCTACATTCCCTGCATAACCAGGATGCAAACATTAACATGATACGAACCTTTTTTTGCATTTTTTCGTGATCTCCCTCTTGTCATGTCATTTTGACATGGGTAATGGTTGCATGTTTTTTTTTCAAGTCCGAAAGAATATGGTAAAAAGTGGGTGCTATGATTCGAATACAATTGCACGTCTAAGTGGAGTTCAAACTCAACTACATTGAATATGAACTCGAGTGATAAACTGTAGCTCAACAAAGATGCATGTATTCTCATTTCAACAAAAAATTCATAATGTATATTCTCACTCGACACTAAGCTAGGTACTACATAAAATTTCTTATTTCTTGCCTAGGTTGAATGAGGTAGAGTACGTACTAAATTTGTCTAAACAGATACCGCATATTTCATATAATTCGAACGACATGGTAGGTGGAGTTTGATTGACTCGGTTAAATATATCACGCACATATATTGAATCGTTATATGAAAATATGGTTACAAAATATTCGGGTCCATTATACTTTTTTGCACGAAATTTTAGATGCTTTCAATTTTCTTTTTTGAATTACAATATAATATTTTAATTTTTATTTAGAAAAACCTTTTAAAAAATTAATAATTTTAACTATATAGTCAAAGCACCTAAAATTATGTAAAATTTAAATATTTTATATAATGGACCAGTGAGTAGTATGTAATTAAGAAAAATAATCAACAGGTTTGATAAGTATTCGAAAACCTTACGCCTCACTCCATTCTTGTCTAGTTGAATTCAAAAAATTTATAAAAATAATTTGAAATTTATAATGGACCAGTGAGTAGTATGTAATTTTTTTTTTTTTTTTTTTTGGAGAATGACCCCATACATGCTGTGGTAGTTTAAACTTTCATCGTGCAGCTCAACAGTTAATTAATTACAACTAACTGTTTTAATCATTCACTGAACACACAAATTTTAATTGAAGGATACGTTTCAAATTCAATCTCGAAACTGTAACAATTTTTAGGTATTAACTGCAAAAATATTTTTCAATACTGAACCGATTTCCAACGCAAGGAAGGCCTTTAATTTTTTTAATTAGGAAAGATATAAAAGGTATTCATTTTAAATTTTTGCTTATTTTGACTAATTAAATACATGTTTTTTAATTTGGGTATTCCAAAAAAATAATTATTTATTTGGAAAAAAGTATTTTTTGTATTAAGTAATCAAAAAGTGTAAAAAAATTTTTGGAAATACTTTAAAGTTTTTCTTTTTTGAAATAAAAGTAATTTTTTTGTTGAAGTACATCTAGATATTAAATATGCATCTTTATTATATTTTTGGTTTAATGTTTCATAATAGTAAATAACTTTGTTAATTTTTTCAAAAAATAAAAAGAATGTTTCGATCTTCCCCATACCTTGTTTAATCTTTTTTTTTTGAACTAAGTGCTTATATATGGTGTCTCGTAGCCTAGGTTGAAATGAGGTAGAGGATGGATCATGGATGTAGGAACCTAAATGGATCTTGATTGTGACGCCCCCAGATCCACCCTGTTCGGAGACCCGGGTCGTCACATTGTCTCAATATCCTGTAGCACAAGTTACGCAGTAATAAAGCAAAATATATAATACAACGGAGCATAAGTGTCCCACTCCGCAAATCCAAGATCAGTCTCACATAATGTTATCATACGACATAATACATCCCGGGATAATATTTTACATATGTTTACAGAAGTAGGTAAATAAAGATTCCAGCTAGACATTCTAGTTCTCGTCAGCATAGCCTGAAGCTTTCTCCTTTCCCTTGGATCCCTGGTTGGACGTCTCGCCTTTTTCCCTCTTGATAGCTGAATAAAAATGTTGTAAAGCAAGAATGAGCAACTACAGTGCTCAGCAAGTTCTCTTCTTACTCGGTATATAAATATAATAAGATTTCCCAAAATTAATTGAATATCACAAATCTGGATTTTGACTCAGTACTCATCTTGAAAGCAGAATACTCGAAAAAAGACTCAATACTCATCTCGAAAATAGAATTCTCGAAAGACTCAATTGATATAACTCTGTTGACTCATGATTTAAGAATAAACTGGTCTTCCACCTCTCGGTATCTCGGTGGGGCGATCAACTATCCGACCGGGAATACCGTCCTCCAATGATATCGCACTTCGCCCGATCACGGCTACAATACGCTATCAACAATATAATATAAAAATATGAATGCTAGCATCATAGGGGTTATTAATTAAACCCTGGCATCATAGTGCCAATATATCTCGTGTCCGCATAACGGTACACAAGTCTCTCTTTCTCTAAAATGGGCCTCTTTCCCAAAATTTGACCAGTAGAATACAGAATTCCCGAATATCTTTGTCGCAGTAGAGAAAGCCACGGGTGCAGGTATTGCTGTGAACTTTGTCGCATATCTTTTAGATTCCTTTGTATATATCACTCACCGTATATGTCGTACACATAGCCAAGGGTCTTCACGGAAACAGCCTCCCTACCCTAAAAAGTGGGGGCATGGTCTGCGTACAACCTACCCTCCCCAGACCCTGCTGTGAGCGGGATATACTGGGTATGTTTGGTTTGGTTTGGTTTATATATTGAATCGTTATACGAAAATGTGGTTACAAAATACTCCGGTTTATTATATAAGATATTTTATTTTTTTTCACATAACTTTAGGTGTTTTAACTATATATTAAAATTTATTATTTTTCAATTTTTTTTGAATAAAAATATAATATTTTAATTTTATTAAAAAAAATGTTATAAAAATAATAATTTTAGTTATGTAGTCAAAGTACCTAAAGTTATATACGTAAAAGCGAAATGCCCTATATAGTAGAAACTCGATAAATGAATATTCGATAAACGAATAATCTCATCAAATGAATAATTTTTTTCGGTCCCGACATAATAGATACAGTGTATTTTTGACATCGATAAATGAATAATCTCCATTAATGAATACAATTTTCCTATCCCAAACGTATTCATTTATGGAGGTTTAACTGTATAATGGACCTAAATAAGAAAAATAATCAACAGGTTTGATAAGCATTCGAAAACCTTACGTCTCTGCTCCATTCAATTGTCTAGTTGAATTCAAAAAATTTATAAAAATAATTTGAAAATTCATGAATAACTTAACTGATCCTCTATGCTCTTCTTCCTAAACAAAACGTACCAGTACCATGTCTGTGGTTAAATACCGGGGTTTTTCTTCTTTTTTTTGGAGAATGACCACATACATGCTGTGGTAGTTTAAACTTTCAATGTGCAGCTCAACAGTTAATTAATTACAAATAAATAATTGTTTTAATCATTCATTGAACACACAAATTTTAAATTGAAGGATACGTTTCAAATTCAATCTCGAAACTGTAACAATTTTTAGGGAAAGTGTAACACTACTGGCATTAACTGCAAGAATATTTTTCAATACTGAACCGATTTCCAACGCAAGGAACGCCTTTAACTATTTAATTAGGAAAGATATAAAAGGTACTATTCTTTTTAAATTTTTGCTTATTTTCACAAATTAAATACGTGTTTTTTAATTTGGGTATTCCAAAAAAATAATTATTTATTTGGAAAAAAAGTATTTTTTGTATTAAGTAATTAAAAATTGTAAAAAACATTTTGGAAATACGTTTGACTTTTTCTTTTTTGAGATAAAAGTAATTTTTTATTGAAGTACATCTAGATATTAAATATGCATCTTTATTATATTTTTGGTTTAATGTTTCATAATAAATAACTTTGTTAATTTTTTCAAAAAAATAAAAGAATGTTTCGATCTTCCCCATACCTTGTTTAATCCTCTTTTTTTTTGTTTTTGAACTAAGGGTGTGTTCACTTAGAAAGAATGGAATGAGGTAGGAATGGAATGAAAACTGTAAACAAAATTTATGAAGAAAATGGGATGTTGAGGGAAATAATGAACAAATATGAGGGAGAAAAAATTTTTTATGATCAAGATTGCAAAGAAAATGATGAAGATTGGGAATGGAGCATTCCTTCCAAAACATGTGGGTTAAAATTCTAGTTCAAATTATTTGGAGAGGAATGAAGCAAGGAATGAAATTTATAAACACTTTCCCCAATCTCCCCCAAATAATAGTATAAATTTCATTCCATTCTCCCCTCATTCCATTCAATTCAAGTGAACATAGCCTAAGTGCTTATATATGGTGTCTCGTAGCCTAGGTTGAAATGGGGTAGAGGATGGATCATGAATGTAGGAACCTAAATGGATCATGATTATTTGATATATCAGTTTATATTCGATTCAAAAATATGATAAATATTTCAAATTTGTTTCATAAATTATATAAATTTGATTAAAAATTAATATGATCCCAAATATGCGCATTTATGTATTTGTTCAGATTAAATTGCATATTAATTTTTTTAATAAAATGATCATATCTAAATATTATTTATGATCCATATTCAGTTTAAATCCAAATATGAATTACATTTTTAGTCATCTAATATTATTGCATGTATAAGTGGTGTTATTGCTCAACTACATAGTTCGAATCGAGTGATAAATGATAGCTCGATAAAAATTCTCACTTTAAACATAAAACTTTATATACTCACTTGACACGAAGTTAAGATTCAACTAATAATATATACTACTACATTTGTCTGAAAAAGTACTGCTTGCTAAATTTTTATAAAACTTCGAATGACAAGTTGGTGGCTTGGTGCACACATATATGGAAGAATTTACTTTTCAGAATAAGTTAACTTATTTTAAGTTGAAAGTTAAGATTTCTAATTTTTCAACTTATTTTGCAACTTATTTTTGCAACTTATTGAATCTCAAATATACATTAAATACTTGTATAAAAGAAAATTATCAAAATATAAAATTTTTACCCAAAAATAATTCCATAAATCCATAAGTTAAGCTGAGCCAAACAGGCCCATATTGAATCGTTATGTAAATTGTGGTTACAAAATAGGTAAAATAAGAAAAATAATCAACAGATTCGTGGTCCTTAATTAAGTGGTAGATAATTCAAAACTTGCATTTGGTGGTGTAAAGTACTATTCGGAAAACTTACGTCTAACTCCATTTTTTGACTAATGGTATTAGAAAATTTTATAATTTTTTTTTTTTGGAATTTTATGAAGCACTTGACTCATTTATGCTCTTGTTAAACAAAACTTATCGGGTCAATATTCCATGGAGACCCTCTTACGTGTAGAATCGTGGAAACCCCCTACGATTCTATAGTAGAACCAATTTAACTTTTTCCACAATTTTTTTCTTAAATTTTTTTTTAAAAAATATTAATTTTTTTTTTAAATCTGTCATGCTGACGTGGCAGTGTCACATCATCACTATTGACGTGGTACTGCCACGTCAGCCTGCCACATAAGCAATGATGACGTGGCATGATGACATGGTAGTGCTACGTCAGCGGTGATGACGTCACTGTTGACGTGGCAGTGCCACGTCAGTAGTGATGGCGTGACATGATGATGTGATAGTTTTTTAAAAAAATAATTAATTTTTTGAAACGAAAAAAAATTTGAATTTTTTTTGTGGGTTCCACTGCCACGTCAGCACAGAACCAGAAAATAAGAATTTGGTTATGCAACAGAATCAGTAAAATTGAACTTTATTCCTCTTATAGAATCAAAATTAGACTTTGGTTCTACTATAATCAGAAAGGTCTCCTTTATTCTCCACGTAAGAGGGATCTCTCTAGTAGGGTGGGACTCAACTTATCGTGTCTGTGGTTAGATACTTTTTTTTTTTTTTTTTGAGTAATGACCCCAAACATGCTTCGGTAACTTATCGATCGAGCAGCTCAACAATTAATAAATTAATTTTTTTTTTAAAGGGCGATTCATTTTTTGAATACACAAATTTCAATCAAAGGATACTTTCAAATTCAATCTCGAAACTGTAAGTATATAACACTGCAGCTATTAACTGCTGGAACATTTTCCAATACTGAACCGATTCCAACGCAAGGAAGGCCTTTTGGAATTTCCATGACTGGCATAATTAACTCCTGCTTATAAATACACAACACAATTTCTCATATTCTTTACTCATGTGGAACACAATGTTAAAGCTTGGGCCAACATTTCCCACTGTGGGAACTTCATGGGATCACCAAGGCAAATCAGAAATATCTCAAATCTTCATTTCTTCCACCCGGGATACGATGGATTTCATTCAGTTTGCTTACGTTGAGGATGGTAACGTAGTGCTGTCTGACAAAATTGGTGGTGGAACAGGCTCCTCTAATCTGCAAACGGTGAACAATAACATAATATTTAATTTAATTCTCTTCTTTTATCTTCCATGCATGTATGTAACTAACTTAAATTTGTTTCATAAGTTTGTTCTCGGCTCAACTACATATGTTTGTTGACGACAATAGACGATTATATGTACGTAGTTGGGTTTATGTTTGTGGAATGTTGGTGCAGATCACTTTCGATTATCCGTCGGAGTACATTACGAGAATACATGGCGGTTACGTTAATGATAGAACTTCAAAGTATCTGTGTTCTATTTCTTTTTATACTAACAAACGCAAGTATGGTCCGTACGGCCCTGGGATTTGCACGGACGATTTTGATCTCATTGACTTTCAAGAAATGGGCTCGTATGTGGATGAGTTCAATTATGAGGTCGGTGGTAAATTCTGGGGATTCTTTGGCACCTATAAGAGCAATGGGGTTGAAAGCATCGGCCTTTATATGAAGCCTCGTCAGCTAGCAAAGCAGCTGTCAGGGCCAACTCGTGCTAATCAATCAGGGCCAACTCGTCCAGTCTTGCCATAATTGAATCTGTGTTGAATTGAAGTTGTTGAATCTATCTTATGACGCTATATAAATATATTATTTTATGATCTTAATGCTAATGGAATTTAGAATGTGATCAGCGTTTAGTAAGCAGAATTGCGCCATGCAACTAAATCGGTGTTCCCTTTTAATTTAAATTTTTCTTTAATATTTTACATGTAGCTTAGTGTTTTAGATTGAATTCATGCTTGACGGCTTCATTCGATCAATGCTAATTTAATTAATAAAAAACCGGAAAAACCTCTAAATTTTTTTTTTTGAAATCAGAAAAACTTCTAAATTAAAAATACGTTGAAGTCATAATTTCTGAACTTTCCAACAAATATGTATTTAATGCTCTCACATTTCCAATAATAATGCATTTAACTCATGCTGCTCACCTGTACGTGCTACTATGATTCAAAGAGTTTGCTATAAGTTCAAATAATTTGACGTTTAGTAAAAAATCATATAAATGAAAAATTACTCCCTCCATCCCATAATACAAGTTTTTTTCGAAAAAATTACGTCTTAAGAACACATTAATTATTGATACATTTCTTTTTATATCAATTATAAATGCATTGATTTTCAAAAATATGAACTATTTTATACTCTTGATCATTCCTCATTAATTGCTATACAATTTTCAAAAAGAATAATTTAGGAAAAGTATATAATTAAAATTTGCGATATATATGAGCCAGAATTATGTAATTTATATTGTTCGAAAATGTTAATTCTCTGAAATTAGAATATTTAATTAATTTTATTAAAATGTGACCTTTTGAAATGTATTTATATATAAATTTATATAATCAATCCCGAATGAACATTATCATATCAACCGATTAACCAAATACGATTTGAACATGAGAGAAGAAAAGTAAAATCTGAGCTTCTCACCGAGTTTGTGGACTTTTGGTCCATAGGCAAGAGAAAAAGTGGAGAATAGACAAATACTACTGGTAAGTAAAGGGGTTGACTTTGCAGTGGTAAGACCATCCGCAATGGATGGCCACTTAGCTCCTAGGGACATTTGTATTTGTATTGTATTGTAAGAAAAAAAATGGTCGAGCCCAACTCGGTGCTCGGTGGCCATGGCCATTTCTTTGTTTTTTAATTTTTTATTGCTACTTTATGCACATAGTCTGTGATTTCTGCTATTATTTAGTTAAACTTCTTTCCACTTGACTACTTTTGATTTGTATTTTAATGTTAGAGAGGTTTGATTACATTGATTGGATGAGTTTGGCCACATTTTTCCAAAGCCCAGTTTCTGATGAGGTGGCATAGATTGGGGTCCATCAAAAGTGGTAATCGGCCCTGAGCATTGTAGATGCTCTAAGTGCCCAATCCGTGAACCGTGAGGTCACGGGTTCGATTCCTACCGGGAGTTAAAAAACGGAAACAATCTCTTTACCTTTATATAGTGGCATGATTGCGTATATCCTACCATCCTCAGACTCTGCTCTCGCCAGATATATTATTACCTTTCCTTTACTGGTAAGTAAAAGGGGGACGGGGGTGCCCACCAAGCATGATCTGTCTATTTGTATTGGATTTTCCGTTCCAATTACATCAAAACTCAAGTATAGCTTACGAATATGGTTTGCATATTCTTCAAAATTTTGCGTGACGGTATTAATGTGATCATACTTAAATTCTTATCATTTTTAACTAACAACGTGTCAACGACGCACGATTTTTAGCTATAATTCGTTTCTTGGGTTTTTGTATGTCATAATATTTTATTTTCTTACTAATATTGAAATTAGTAATAATATTCAAATGTGTTCTAACAAAAAATCTATATTTTTACTATTATACCAAATCGTTATATTATTTCTTCTAAATTTTTTTTATATATATCAATAATACGAGCAAATGATACAATATAATAGAATATTTACTCAACTATAATAAATTTTAAAATAAAATTTTAAAGAAGAAAACTTTAAATGATATTTTATTGTATTCGTTCAACTGTATTTCTTTTTATGGATGTGTATGTTTTATGATCGATAAATTGTTTAATCTGCTAAAAGAATATTACAACTTTGTATTAACTGAATCTTTTCACTTTTATATTAACATATAGAATAGATACTAATTTAATAATTAAAAAAGAAGAAGAAAAAACAAAAAGCAGACTATTAAAGTACACCCGAATTATACTAGCGTACAACCCGTGGGATGCACGGGTTTATTTTGATATGTTATAAAAAAAAATTTATGCTATAATTATGTTTTTATATAATTTTTATTTTTAAAAATTATTTTCATATTAATTTAATATAATTCAATATAAATTTAATTAATAATATGCATGATTTAAAATATATATCATAAAATTTTAAGTTAAATATGTCGATGATGGGATTCAAACTTTGAATCTTTAGTAAAATAATTTAATCATATTATTTTGTTTACTTATATTATTTTTCTCTGTTAGTTCTTTGTAGAAGGGAGTTGGATACAAACAATATTGTTTGATCGAATTTGTCCGATTCGTTAAATATTAATTCTTTAACAAATTGATGCGGAATAAAATAAAATAAGATTCAAGTCAATCTTTTATTTCTCTTTCATTTTTATTGATTAAGTTCTTGTTTTTCATTCAATAAAACTCTCAATATTTTTGGGTTTTGTTTAGTTTCTCATTGTGTTCCCAATTTATTTGGGTTTTGTTTATTCTCTTCTTGTGAGAGCTTGGTGTGTTTTTGGTGTTTTGCAGTGAATTAATGTCCGAAATATTAGATCTGCGGAATTTTCAAGTTTTTGATAGTGATAGAAGCTTTTACGGGATTGTATTTATGCTCGATAGCTCAAACCAGATGTGACGAAGCGGGTACATATACATATATCAAGTTCAACAAATCGCTTGATGGTATATCTAAAAGGTCTAAGAAGATTGGATTAATCGGCGATTGTATCTTTTTACGGTTTGTTCGACTTGGTTGTTTTTGTAGATGCCGTATGGCTTTCAATTAATAAATTAAATTCTTTATTAAAAAAAAAGAAGATTCAGGTTATATATAACTTATATTAAACTTGAGAGGTTGTTACAAATACTGTTTAGACTGATTATAAAACAAATCTAAAATAAATTTTACATGAATTTATCTATTTTTGTAATAAAAAGATCAAATGCTAAAAAGCAATTCCATATATAAACTAGGAATATTGATCTGCTAGATAATTACAAGATTACAAGTAAACAAATTCCAATCGTTGAAATATAACAATAAGCTCTAGAATTTATTGGCCTGTAAAATTTTTATAGAAGAGAGAGTTTTGATCCTTTTTGGCTGATCTTATTTTTGATGTCATGTTTTCTTTTTTGAATGATTTTTCAGCTGATCTTCTTTCTTTAATTCTTTCGAATTTTATACATGAATGACTATCGATGAGACTATCACAATTTTACACTTCAAATACTGTTAAATAGTTTTTCTGAGTAAGACTATGGTTGGCTTGCAAAGACTATCAATAGATCTTTGTTCTCGGTAAAACTATCAGAAAAAACCTTGAAAGACTATTATGCTCGTTAGAACTATCCACTAGGCCTTCAATGCTTATCCCTTTTTGCCTTGAAAGACTATCTAGTTGAATTTTGGTAAGACTATCCTTTATTATTTAAAAAAAAAAAGTAAGACTATCTGAGATAGTATTACTTGAGTAATTTGATTATCTTCTAACAATTATGATGGTCTTGAAACAAATACATTAATTTTAAAATAATTAATTTAAGAAGTAAATAATTCTGATTGAATTAATTTCTTAAATAAATCAACCAACTATTTTAATTAATTAAGAGAGAATTATTATAAATATTTTGATAGCAAAATCATTGTTTTAAACCACTAAAATTTATGAAGAGTTTCCACTGAATTGATGTTGAAACTTGACTGCTTAATGAGCGACTAACTACAATAATTGTTATATTTCTTGACTCTAAGCTATGGTTCAAATTTTTTTTTTTCTAATCCCTTTAAATTTTCTGTACTCTTATTCTTCTGTCACACTTAAAAATCTTGTCACTTTTCTTTTCTAATCCCTTTAAATTTTATGTATTCTTATTCTTCTGTCACACTGTAAAAATCTTTGTATCAAATAATTGAACTTCTTTTAATGTAATATCTTCAAGTCTGTAAATTACCTTTAGTTTTCTTCTTTTTTGATAGATAATACTTTTTGAGATTGAGATTCTGATAACAGATTATATATTATTTACTTATTTCTTGTTTGAGTTAAGTCAAATGATCGAGGTATACAAATAGGCTAAGTCATATGCCTTTCATTCTCATTATATTATACATTTTCTTAATTTTTCGACGAAACTCGAAAATGGTACAATTACATACAAAGAACATAGACGTCATATGATCGAGTATTATTTTCCTTTCCTATTTCTTTAAACATCATTATTAATATAAGCAAAATTATTTTAATATCTTCCCTAAGGAGATGTCGGGATGTAATTTATGAGCGGAATATTTACGGCTAATAAAATAAATTCCAATAAAACACGAAATAAAAATAAGATAAAGGGGCTATAGAGGAATCAATATTCTTTGTTAATAAGTTAAACTCATTTTTGTTGGAGCGCAATGGTACTAAAATTTTGTTATCATTATATTTATTCTATTATATTATATTTATTTATTTATAAATACAAAATCATAATGGAACACACGTACTTTATTACACAATCCTACTATAATTCTAAATGTTGTGTTATGATTATAGAAAATTGCACTTCTATAACTATTATTAACAAGTGGGACTTCTTTTAATAGTACGTAATAAGTTCTTCCTACCAAATTTGATTTTATGTAATCATATTCCACTCTTAAAACTATAAAGTTTAAAAAGTTATTTATTTATAAATTTTGACCCCTATATTGGTTTCACCTTTCCTACAATTTTTATAATAATTTTGAAGAAAATGGAAATGTTGGAATTGTATTGCAGTTATAATATTTTAATTATAACTTTATTCAATTGCACAAATAACACAATTTTATAATTACAATTTTATAAAATATTTATTTAACCTTTCTATTTTGATTTTTTATATTAGATAACGTTATCGATATAAATGATTCATTATGTTATAAATAAAAAATATAATATTTTCATATCATTGGATGACACTGATAATATTTTACTCAATGAAAAATTTGAAAAAGAAAACGTAATATAACTATAATAAAAAATATAATTTTAAAATTATATAAAAATATTTATATCAATTAAAATACTTGATATGGGCTAAAAATAAGCCCTAAAGACACATTTAGTGTTGCATTAATTAGACCCGGTATGGTCCGAACGTGGGGCCCACCAACAGGGTCCAAAGTCCTATCTTTAATATTAATTTCGTAATTAATATTAGGGGTAATAAACAGCTCAGCAATAAGTGTCAGATAAGGACATTATCTCTACAAGACTTAGCCTCCAAGGCATCCAATTCGATATGGCAACAGACTCCTACAAGGAAGGAGTCTAGAACTTTCCTCAAGGAGATGACTTATCTATTAAGTCTCCAACTCCTACCTTAATTCTAAGACTTCTCAGCCTATATAAAGGGCCTGACCCCTCATTCTCAGAACTACGTTGGCTTGATTCTCTAGCAATACAGAGATACGTAGGCATCTTGTGAGGACCGATCAGTCTCGAACGCAAGAACAACCATTAAAGCTCGAAGCTCACCATCCCTTGTATTTAATACATACAAACCCTCGTTTTTATTCCACAACAATACTAAATTATTAATTTAAATAAATTATGCGGTGTATGTACTTCGGGTTACCAATTGGTAGACAATAATACTCCCTCCGTCCCATTTCAGTTGGCACATTTACAAAAAAAAATTTGTATCCCTTTATTTCTAATATTATGTTCTATCACATTTCTTGTTCCAATACATATTTTTACCAATTTTTCCATATGTATCCCTTTATTTCTAATACCAATGTTGACTTTATATTTAATGAACGTACATACTCATAAGTCATCATTTAATATTAAGATTAAGGGCATCAAATTACATAATTAATTCTTTCTTAATATGTGTGTTTTTTACAAATGTGCCAAGTATGAGATAAAATTAAAATTCAAGAAAAAGTGTTCAACTTGTAACTTTATTTAAAGAGGCGAAAAATATAAAATTTTTTTTTTTTGGAAGAGAATATCTAATTTTTTTAAGGGACCATGTAACGTTTCTCATAAAAAAAATCCTTGGGAGTGGAGATACTCTTGAAGGTGAGCTGATTCAAAGGCAAGAATGCGTACCGTCGTCGTTTGGTTAGCCTCGGGCATAACTCTATGTATATAGCATACCACTGGTTACTGGTATAAAACTATATATAAATACATGCATAACACATTGACTTAGTTTGATCTACTGTAAAAACATCCGACAATGATTAAAGTTGGGCCACAATTTTGTCCCAGGGGAACTTCCTGGGATCACAAAGGAAGAACTGAAATATCTCAAATATTCATTTCTTGCTCCCAGTCGCGAATTAATCGTATTTATTTTGCTTACGTCGAGGGAGGGAACAAGATACTACTGTCCGAAAGGATTGGTGGTGGAGGAGAAGGCACTACTTTAATGGAAACGGTAACCATTTAGTCTCTTAGCAATATTTTGAATTTTGATCCATCTAATTCTAGCTTAGATATAGTATAATTAAATGTTGTTGAATATATGATATGATCCGATAAACCCGCTACCCTAACACCTTGAGGTTTTAGGAGAACTGGTTACTTAACATATACACTATTTGTCTATAGTTTTGTTTCTGTTAAGGATAAATGATTATATGTAATTAATTGTGTAGATAATATATATTTTTTTTTGTTGAATGTTTGCAGCAGATAACTCTGGATTATCCATCGGAGTATATTACAGGAATAAGTGGAGGCTGTCAAGGCAGTTATGGAGGACCGTATTTGAGTTCGATCACTTTTCATACGAACAAAGCCACGTATGGACCTTATGTTCCAGGCGCTCCTGATAAAACCAGCCCAATTACGAACTTCAACTATCAGGTTGGTGGTAAGTTCTATGGTTTTTTCGGCACGTACAAGCCTGATGGGATCGAAAGCATTGGATTTCACATGAAGCCTCTGGAGAAGCCAGCTACTACCGATCGTGTCCTGTCATAATAACAGTATATATTGTGTATAATCATATCTTCTGACAATGTTGTTTGTGAAATTCTTTGTCGTCAGCTTTATGATTAATTAAAGTTTTCAGGTCTCCCTTTTTCTTTATTTTCTTTATTTCAGTAACCCATAGTTTAGTCGGACAAGTACTGTATTTTTCGGCACCTACTTGTGTAATGTTATTGAGTGCATCAGATTTTTTATGAAGCCTATTGAGAAGGTAGCTGATTAATCAGGGGCTGGGCAGAGTTACGAAGCAAAGTCATCGAGGAACTGACTGGGATCGATGCTTAAAAGAATAGAAATGGTAGCTAATTAATTCGGGAAAGCAGATCTACTAACAAAGACACCGAGGGGATTGTCGTCTGTTATTCTGAAAACAAGACTGATGTAATTAGCTTCATAAGTTTACATATTTAAATGTTTTGTCAGATGTTATTTACTTGTGCATTGAAAAGTACTTAACAAAATGATGAAAGTTGGGCCAACAGTTGGCACGAAAGGAACTTACTCTGGGATCATTGTGGAAAGACAGAAATAACGCAGATCTTCATCTCTTGCTCCCAAAATTTTATTAATTTTATGCACTTTGCTTACATTGAGAATGGAAGTTACGTTTTGTCTGCTAAATTTGGGGAGGCAGAAGGCAGTGACTGTCTGCTAATAAGAGGTCGATATACAAATGACTATTTTGGAACATATTTAATCTCTATTACTTTTGATACGAACAAGGGCACCTATGGTCCATATGTTCCAAGCAATCCTTATTTTCTTGGTGATGTGTTGGATTTCAATTATGAGATTGGTGGCAAGTTTTGTGGATTTTTCGGCACGTACACAAGAGCTAGCATTGAAAGCATTGGTTTTTATATTTGAAGCCTCTCCCGATGGTAGCTAATCAAAGAGTGGCTGGTCGTCTCCTCTTGCAGTAACAAGCTATAGATCGCAATATCAGTAGCATGCATGTGTACTTGTTCTTTATGCTTATGGGCCGTCGATGCATTTTGAGAATAATATGTAGGAAGGAAAATGATAGAGACATCAAATTGGAACCCAAATGATAGGTGTCACAATCTAATTGGTGTTTCATAAATATTTAATAAGACGGACACTACACATTAGTAAGTTACTAAAATTGTTACTAAAATTTTTCCAAATTGCCACGTCACCTTTATCACATGGTAACAAATTTTGGTATCTTATTTGGTACATGTATGTAGCATATATGAACTTTGTTTTTGTTTATGTAATCTGAATTTCAAAATGCTACTTGAACGATCGTTTATTATTTTGTTGCCTAGTTTAACGACTTGCCTTTTCTTTTATTTTAATTTTTTTCATTTTTTTTCCATGAACAATCTTATGTTAATGTCAAAGGGGGAATGGGTCATAGACTCATAGTCCAATGTAGCCGCAATCAAATTAATCTGTAAAATCTTGAAAAAAAAAGAGGTTTTAGTAAGAGTAAAAAAAAAGTTAACGTGTTTTGACTGAAAAAGCTAATCGTCCATGATATAATTGGAAAAAGAAAGATTTTTGTTAAATAAAAGAGAAAATGTAACGTGTTTTGACTGAAAAAGGTACCGGATTAGTTTATATTAATTATAATATAATTATGTTATTTTATTAAACAAAATTTTTAAAAAGGAGACATTTTAGTTTGATAAAATGTAAAAGATATTCTATTTTACCTGAGAAATGAAATTATTTAGTTATTGAAAAATAGAAAATGTAATATGTTTAACCTGAAAAAGGAAATTGATTCAATAAGAAAAAAAATTTAGTTATTTAAAATATAAAAGATATTGTATTTGGAGATATTTTAGTTAGATAAAATATAAAAAAATATTGTATTTTACCTGAAAAAAAGAAATTATTTAGTTCTTAAAAATGGAAAAGTTAAAAAGGTATCCGTTCATGATATAATTAGAAAAAGAAAGATTTTAGTTAGAGAAAAAAGAAAAGGTAACGTGTTTTGACTGAAAAAGGTAACGAATTATTTATTTTAATAGTAATTATAATAATTACGTTATTTTATTAAACAAAATTGCTCGTGGTGTTTCTAAAAAGGAGAAATTTTGATTAGCAAAAAAAAAAGGAGAAATTTTAGTTTGATAAAATGTAAAGTATTTTTTTTTGCTAAATAATAAAATGTAAAAGTTACTCTATGTACCTAAAAAAAATTATATAATTATTGAAAAATAGAAAAGATAATATGTTTAACCTGAAAAAGGAAATTGATTCATAAATAAGAAATTTTAGTTAGATAAAATATAAAAGATATCATATTTTACCTGAAAAAGGAAATTATTTAGTTCTTGAAAAATAGAAAATATAATATGTTTATCTTGAAAAAGGAAATTGATTAGTTAGTAGATATGTAATTGAGTAAGGGTAAATAAGTAAAATCAACAGGTACCGTACCGACCGACAGACCGACCAACCAAACTTTTAATGTTTCGGCTTTTATATAATAGAACCACCCGTGATATAATTATTAATATTGTAATATATTTAATTATTAATATTGTAATATTGTTAGTTTATTGTATTAAATAGAACCACCCGTGATATAATTGGAAAAAAAGAGATTTTAATTAGAGAAAAAAGAAAGATAACGTGAAAGTTAAAAAGATGACATGATTTATGTGAAAAAATTAATTTTCTATTAAAAAGGGGATTTTAGTTAGAAAATATAGAAAAGATGATACGTTTAGCTGAAAAAGATAATCAATTAATTATTAATATTATCATATTATTAATTTATTGTATTAAATAGAACCACCCGTAATACAATTGGAAAATGAGATATTTTAGTTAGAGAAAATAGAAGATAACTTGAAAGTTAAAAAGATGACATGATTTATGTGAAAAAATTAATTAATTAGTTTATAGTAATTATAATTTAATTATGTTATTTTTCTAAATAAAATTGCCCGTAGTTTTTTGAAAATGCGAAATTAATGTTGCCTATGATATTTTTAGAAAAAAGGAAATTTAATTAAAAAAAATAGAAAAGATCATACGTTTTAGCTGAAAAGGTAATCGATTAATTATTAGTGTTATAATATTATTATTTTATTTATTTTAAATAGAAATGCTTGTGATATAATTGAAAAAAAAGAAGTTTTAGTAAGAGAAAAAAAAGGTAACGTGTTTTGGCTGGAAAAGGTAATCGTCCATGATTAATTGGAAAAAGAGATATTTTAGTTAGTGAAAAGAGAAAAGGGAAAAGGTAACGTGTTTTGGTTGAAAAAGGTAATCGATTAGTTAATAGTAATTATAATATGATTATGTTATTTTATTAAATAAAAGTATTCGTAGTGTTTTTAAAAAAGGAGAAATTTTAGTTAGATAAATTGTAAAAGATATTGTATTTGACTTGAAAAAGGAAATTATTTAGTTATTGAAAAATAGAAAAGGTAATATATTTAACCTAAAAGGAAATTGATTAATAAAAGAGAAATTTTAGTTATATAATATATAAAATATATTGTATTTTACCTGAAAAAGGAAATTATTTAGTTATTGAAAATAGAAAAGATTATATGTTTAACCTGGAAAAGTATATTGATTAGTTAGTAGGTTTTATCTGTAATTGAGTAAAATTAATAGGTACCGTACCGACCGACCGACCAACCAACCAAACTTTTAATGTTTCGGTTTTTATATAATAATATAGATTATATAAAAGCAGCTCAAACATTAAAAGTTTGGTCTTGGTATCTGTTGATTTTACTTATTTACTTAACTTAATTATAGATAAAATCCATATTTAAAAAGGTAATAGCTTGAAAAAGAAGTAAAAAAACCAAGTTTTGGAAGGAGTGATTTTAGTTAGAAAAGATAATAGTCGAAAAAGAAGTAAAAAAAAGATAAGTTTGAAAATGAGACATTTTAGTTTAAAATTATAGAAAAGATATTACTCTTTAGCTGAAAAAGGTAATTAGTTAGTTATTAATAATTATAATATTATTGGTTTATTTCATTAAATAGAACGGCCCATGTTATTTTTGTAAATAAGATATTTTAGTTGAAAAATGTACAAAAGGTAGTAACTGAAAAAGGTAATTGGTTACTTATTAAGAAATATAAAATAAGCAAAGAATAACTAAGTAAGTAAGGGTAGCTGAAAAAGAAGTAAAAAAAGCAAGTTTGAAAAATCAGACGACCAATGATATTTTATCTAACTAACATTTCTCATTTTTAAAAATATTACGAGCAATTTTGTTTAATATAATTACAATTAATTAATCGATCAATTACCTTTTTCAACCAAAATATGTTACATTTTTTCTTTTTTCTAACTAAAATCTCTCTTTTCATCTAAAGCGTATCATCTTTTCTAAATTTTCTAACTAAAATCCCTCTTTTCTTAGAAATATCACGGGCAACATTAATTTTTCATTTTCTAAAAAAATCACGAACAATTTTATTTAGTAAAATAACGTAATTAAATTATAATTACTATAAACTAATCAATTACATTTTTTACCTAAAACATGCAC
Organism: Saposhnikovia divaricata; assembly: GCA_036435485.1. Taxonomy (NCBI): domain Eukaryota; kingdom Viridiplantae; phylum Streptophyta; class Magnoliopsida; order Apiales; family Apiaceae; genus Saposhnikovia; species Saposhnikovia divaricata. The sequence continues at coordinate 217,680,345 of CM071599.1, forward strand.
ATGATATTTTATCTAACTAAAATATCTCCTTTTTTAAAAATACTACAAGCAATTTTACTTAATATAATTACTATTAATTAATCGATCAAGTACTCTTTTCAACCAAAATATGTTATCTTTTTTCTTTTCTCTAACTAAAATACATCTTTTCAGCTAAAACGTATCATCTTTTCTATATTATCTAAATAAAATCTCTCATTTTCTAGACATATCTCGGGTAACATTAATTTCTCCTTTTTAAAAAAACTATGAGCAATTTTATTTAGTAAAATAACATAATTAAATTATAATTAATATAAACTAATCAATTACCATTTTCACCTAAAATATGTTACCTTTTTAATTTTCACGTTACCTTTTATATTTTCTATAACTTAAATCTCTCATTTTCCAATTATATCAAAGGCGATTTTATTTAATAAAATAATAATATTAACAATTAATCGATTACTTTTTTCCAGCTAAAACGTATAATCTTTTCTATCTTTTTTAATCCCTCTTTTTCTAAACATATCACGCGCAACATTAATTTCTCCTTTTCTAAAAACACTACGAGCAATTTTATTTAGTAAAAATTATTTAATTACCTTTTTCACCTAAAACATGTCACCTTTTAAATTTTCAATTTACCTTTTCTATTTTCTCTAACTAAAATATTTCATTTTCCAATTATATCACGTGCGGTTCTATTTAATAAAATAAAATAATAGTATTATAATATTAATAATTAACCGATTACCTTTTTCAACTAAACCAATCATATTTTCTATATTTTCTAGCACAATCCCCTTTTTTAGAAATATCACGAATAACATTTATATAATTATTATGAAATTTCATTGAAAAATTTAGGCATTTCATGTTTTAAAAAATTAATTCAGATTAATGAAAAATATTCATATAATATTAATAAAATTCCGTGCATCGCACCGGTTTTAAGCTAGTTTTTATAAAACTTGGAATGACAAGCTGGTGGCTTGGTGCACACATATATTGAATCGTTAGTATAAAAATGTGGTTACAAAATAGGTAAAATAAGAAAAATAATCAACAGATTCGTGGTCCTTAATTAAATGGTAGATAATTCGAGACTTGCATTTGGTGGTGTAAAGTATTCGGAAAACTCTCCAACTCCATTTTTTGACTAACTGCATTCGAAAATTTTACAATTTTTTTTGGATTTTTTATGAATCACTTGACTCATTATAACAAAATATAGTCTTACATACGCGATCTATTTTTTTATAACAAAATCAATGAGTTTACATACACCTCTATTATAAGTGGACAATTTTACTAGGAGAATTATTAATATCATATACTAAAAGGTTCAATTTGATTAAGTTCATTGCACGCAATTGAAAACTAAATTAATAATTTAACAATGATAAGTATTCATGTGATTATTATCATATGAATATTAATCCAAATTTTATGAAATCTAATCAAATTTTAAAATATTCGGTTCAAAAAATTGGTATGAAATATTACAAAATAACTATAAAAATATTCGATAGATCAAAATTTTATCATTTATCATATTTTAAATTACAAAATTATTTCAATATATATAATTTCGGATGAGAAACAAATTCTGTGCCCGTACCTTACACGGGCATTTACGCTAATTTTTATAAAACTTCGAATGACAAGTTGGTGTGGCTTGGTTGGTGCACACATATATTGAATCGTTATATAAATTGTGGTTACAAAATACGTAAAATAAGAAAAATAATCAACAGATTCGTGGTCCTTAATTAAGTGGTAGATAATTCGAAACTTTGCATTTGGTGGTGTAAATTATTGGGAAAACTTACGTCTAACTCCATTTTTTGACTAATTGTATTCGACAATTTTATAATTTTTTTGGAATTTTATGAATCACTTGACTCATTTATGCACTTGTTAAACAAATTGGTTAGATATTTTTTCTTTTTTGAGTAATGACCCCAAACTTGCTTTGGTAACATTTATCGATCGAGCAGCTCAACAATTAATAATTTTTTTTTAAAAAAGGGCGATTCATTCTTTGAACACACAAATTTCAATCAAATTCAATCTCGAAACTGTAACAATTTAAAGGAAAAGTATAACACTGCAGCTATATATTAACTGCTGGAACATTTTCCAATACTGAACCGATTCCAACGCAAGGAAGGCCTTTTGGAATTTCCATGACTGGCATAATTAACTCCTGCTTATAAATACACAACACAATTTCTCATATTCTTTACTCATGTGGAACACAATGTTAAAGCTTGGGCCAACATTTCCCACTGTGGGAACTTCATGGGATCACCAAGGCAAATCAGAAATATCTCAAATCTTCATTTCTTCCACCCGGGATACGATGGATTTCATTCAGTTTGCTTACGTTGAGGATGGTAACGTAGTGCTGTCTGACAAAATTGGTGGTGGAACAGGCTCCTCTAATCTGCAAACGGTGAACAATAACATAATATTTAATTTAATTCTCTTCTTTTATCTTCCATGCATGTATGTAACTAACTTAAATTTGTTTCATAAGTTTGTTCTCGGCTCAACTACATATGTTTGTTGACGACAATAGACGATTATATGTACGTAGTTGGGTTTATGTTTGTGGAATGTTGGCATGCAGATCACTTTCGATTATCCGTCGGAGTACATTACGAGAATACATGGCGGTTACCTTAATGATAGAACTTCAAAGTATCTGTGTTCTATTTCTTTTTATACTAACAAACGCAAGTATGGTCCGTACGGCCCTGGGATTTGCACGGACGATTTTGATCTCATTGACTTTCAAGAAATGGGCTCGTATGTGGATGAGTTCAATTATGAGGTCGGTGGTAAATTCTGGGGATTCTTTGGCACCTATAAGAGCAATGGGGTTGAAAGCATCGGCCTTTATATGAAGCCTCGTCAGCTAGCAAAGCAGCTGTCAGGGCCAACTCGTGCTAATCAATCAGGGCCAACTCGTCCAGTCTTGCCATAATTGAATCTGTGTTGAATTGAAGTTGTTGAATCTATCTTATGACGCTATATAAATATATTATTTTATGATCTTAATGCTAGTGGAATTTAGTATGTGATCAGCGTTTTGTTTTAGTAAGCAGAATTTCGCCATGCAACTAAATCGGTGTTCCCTTTTAATTTAAATTTTTCTTTAATATTTTACATGTAGCTTAGTGTTTTAGATTGAATTCATGCTTGACGGCTTCATTCGATCAATGCTAATTTAATTAATAAAAAACCGGAAAAACCTCTAAATTTTTTTTTTTGAAATCATGATTTTTTGACATACGGTCAAATCGAATAAAAGATCAAAGTGAACCATGATCATGGTAAATATACCTCTTCCTATTATTTTTTAAGTGTTAATTCTTTTATTTTTTTTTGACAAATAAGCGTTAACATAAGCCTTCATTGTTTTCGAATTGATCATCTTATGTACCTTTTGCACAGGTGTTATATGAAATTAGGTCCGGTCATTAAAAGAATCTATACAGAATATATGGTAAAATCGTTTTTAGTAATTAATGGAACCCATCCCCATCTCCAAAAATTTATTATAAATAATAAACTCAAAAATTTATTAAAAATAATAAATTCCCAAACAAAAATAGTATATTTCCAAAATTATCAAAAAATTTCAACATCCCATTCCCCATTTCCAATCCTCATATCCCTATATTCTTTTTTATATTACTTCTTTCCCTCTCTTTCACTTACAATTTTAACTACCAAAACCCACTCACTACTAAAAATATTATTTTATATTATTAGATGAAAAGAGAGAGGGTTTGCAGATGATATGCGGCAGCAACCAAAGTCCCAAAAAATGGGGACTAAAACTTTGTCACCAAAATCAAACCTCAAAATGGGGATCCGGATGGAGATCTTTTTTTTTTTTTTTTTTTTGCTAAAACTGGTGCTATATTGCAAATTATAGGAATGTGGATTGGACTGTGAATGCTCTTAATAGATATATAGGCCATTGTTCTATAGAGAGCCATTTTATATGAAGAATCGGAAAAAACCACTAATTTTTGATTATGTAGTAAAATCAAAATTTTAATTCTTGGTTCCATAAACAAAAGACAAATTTTCTGATTTTGTGGTAAAATCAAATACTGATGTGGCACCGTTGCTGACATCACTGCCACATCATCGCTATAAATAACATAATAAGATAACATTCTAATGGGGAACCCTAAATAAATACATGAGTATCTATAATATAAAGAGAAATAAGATGTTTTTTATTTTTCAAAACTTCATAAATTTTAGAAAGCTTGGAGAAAATAAAAATTGGAATTCACTCTATTTTTAGGTTTTGATTTTAAGGAAAAAAGTTGTATAAGATAAGTATCATCAATAATATGTAATGAACTTTAAATTTTGATCCAAAGTAGAGCGGCTCGAAACGTGTTTAACGGGAAAACGGCTCATTAGAAAAGTTTGTATCAGCTATTAGAATTTGATATTGACGTTATAAATTTTATTTTATTTTAGGATTCGATTTTTATGGATAAATATTGTTATACAAGTAATATATGTAAAAGTTAGGTTTTGACCTTAACGAGAGAGCGGTACCAAAAATATAAGATGTATTTTCATCTTTTAAAATTTCATAAATATTAGAAAGTTTAAAGAATGTACAAATTGGAATTTACTATCTTTTAAGGTTTGAATTTTTTTAAAAAAAGTTATTTCATAAAATAAATGCCATTAATAATATGTAATGAAGTTAGAATTTCAGTTTCAAATAAGAGCGACTCGAAACGTGTTTAACGGGAAGATGACTCACTGGGAAGATGACTCACTAGAAAAGATTGTATTAGCTATTAAAATTTGATACTGGTGTCATAATTTTTTATTTTTATTTTTAGGGTTTGATTTTTATGGATAAAAATTATAATATAAGTCTTTATAATATATGTTGAAGTTGGGATTTCAGTTTTAACGAGAGAGTGACTCAGTCGAAAGAATCATGTTTAACAAGAAATCGATTCATTAAAAAATATTATGTAATTATTAAAATTTAATATTGATAATATAACATAACATAAATTTGTATTAAAGTTTTTTTAAAAATTATTATGCCTGCGAAGCGAAGCGACGGCTTTATCGACTAGTTTATTTATAAATTTTGACCCCTATATTGGTTTCACCTTTCCTACAATTTTTATAATAATTTTGAAAAAAAATGGAAATGTTGGAATTGTATTGCAGTTACAATTTTTTAATTATAACTTTATTCAATTGCACAAATAACACAATTTTATTATTAAAATTTTATAAAATATTTATTTGACCTTTTTATTTTGATTTTTTATATTAGATAACGTTATCGATTTAAATGTTTCATTATGTTTTAAATAAAAAATATAGTATTTTCATATTATTGGATGACACTGATAATATTTTACTCAATGAAAAAAAAACGTAATATAATTATAATAAAAAAATAAAATTTTAAAATTATATAAAAGAATTATATCAATTAAAATAATAAATTATTAGTTAATTTAAATAAATTGCGTTGTGTATGTACTTCGGGTTACCAACTAGTAGACAATAATACGAGATAAAATTAAAATTCAAGAAAGCTAAAAGTATTTGGGGTTGGTGGAAGTGTTCAACTTGTAACTTTATTTAAAGAGGCGAAAAATATCAAAAAAAAAAAGAAAATAATTGGAAGAGAATATCTAAGTTTTTTAAGATATCTTGAAGGTGAGCTGATTCAAAGGCAAGAATGCGTACCGTCGTCGTTTGGTTAGCCTCGGGCATAACTCTATGTATATCGCATACCACTGGTTACTGGTATAAAACTATATATAAATACATGCATAACACATTGACTTAGTTTGATCTACTGTAAAAACATGCGACAATGATTAAAGTTGGGCCACAATTTTGTCCCAGGGGAACTTCCTGGGATCACAAAGGAAGAACTGAAATATCTCAGATATTCATTTCTTGCTCCCAGTCGCGAATTAATCGTATTTATTTTGCTTACGTCGAGGGAGGGAACAAGATAGTACTGTCCGAAAGGATTGGTGGTGGAGGAGAAGGAACTACTTCACTTTTCATACGAACAAAGCCACGTATGGACCTTATGTTCCAGGCGCTCCTGATAAAACCAGCCCAATTACGAACTTCAACTATCAGGTTGGTGGTAAGTTCTATGGTTTTTTCGGCACGTACAAGCCTGATGGGATCGAAAGCATTGGATTTCACATGAAGCCTCTGGAGAAGCCAGCTACTACCGATCGTGTCCTGTCATAATAACAGTATATATTGTGTATAATCATATCTTCTGACAATGTTGTTAGTGAAATTCTTTGTCGTTTATTTTAAAACCCAGCTTTAAAATCAAAAGATTTCAAAGATTAAATTCAATTTGGTCGTTTGGACTTTCCATATTGCAGTGGCACTACTTTCAATTGTTTAAATACACAGCATACTAGTCACAGAACTTGCATATGAATTCATGCATTCAATTACAATGATGAAAGTTTGGTTAGCACTTCCTACTGCGGAACATCCTGGGATCACTTAGTAAAAGCAGAAATTCTACCAATCTTCATTCATTGGTGTAATATTGACCGGATTGATTTGGTTCACTTTAACGTGAGTATGGAGGAAACTAAATAGTTTAGTCGGACAAGTACTGTATTTTTCGGCACCTACTTGTGTAATGTTATTGAGTGCATCAGATTTTTTATGAAGCCTATTGAGAAGGTAGCTGATTAATCAGGGGCTGGGCAGAGTTACGAAGCAAAGTCATCGAGGAACTGACTGGGATGCTTAAAAGAATAGAAATGGTAGCTAATTAATTCGGGAAAGCATATCTACTAACAAAGAAACCGAGGGGATTGTCGTCTGTTATTCTGAAAACAAGACTGATGTAATTAGCTTCATAAGCTTACATATTTAAATGTTTTGTCAGATGTTATTTACTTGTGCATTGAAAAGTACTTAACAAAATGATGAAAGTTGGGCCAACAGTTGGCACGAAAGGAACTTACTCTGGGATCATTGTGGAAAGACAGAAATAACGCAGATCTTCATCTCTTGCTCCCAAAATTTTATTAATTTTATGCACTTTGCTTACATTGAGAATGGAAGTTACGTTTTGTCTGCTAAATTTGAGGAGGCAGAAGGCAGTGACTGTCTGCTAAATTTGGTGAGGCAGAAGGCAGTGACTCTATCAAAACAGTGAGCCAATAATCCATGCGGATTCAATTATGAGATTGGTGGTAAGATTTGTGGATTTTTCGGTACATACACACGCGATAGCATTGAAAGCATTGGTGAATAATGCAAGCAACCACACATGCCCTGCCAAAAGGATGTAGAGATGGTTAGCAGTGTGAGTAATATTGCAAGCAACCACACATGCCCTGAGAATTCCCAAGTGCAAGGACCACAAACACTTGAGCAGAATCGTTCCCTGTATGGACAACATGCTTTCCAATCCAAACTAGGAAATTTCTTGCAGTTTCCCCAAGATTTTTACTTCATAAAATAAACCACTTGGCTCGGACTTATGAAACATTCTTCTTAAATCTTGATCTTTTCCTGGTTCTGTCGTTGAGTGTTGTATTTTTAAGCTTGTACTTGGGATGTGAATAGTAAACACTTTCGATTTGATCTTCATTCTTATATCTCCGGCAATCTTTGCATTCGAAAAGAAGTCATGTAGTAACAACTAATGACAAGTGATCAAGAGCGTAAACTAGTTTTACATTAGTTTGATACTCCTAAATACAACATATCTGAGGGATACTTTTGTAATTGTAGAATTTGATCAAATAATTATAAATTTGCCACATTAAAATGCATTATATACGTATGTAACTCTTCTAATTACATATTTAGGGACATTTTTCTTAAAATGCATTATATATGTATGTGTGTAACTCTTCTAATTACGTATTTAGGGACATTTTTTTCTTTTAATTACATTACGGCATATATGATGGATAAAAGGTCATCAAAATTATTTATTCTTAATGAAGTGTAAACCTTTTAATAATGACAAGTATTGTGAAATTGAAGGTGTTTTATTTTAATACAAGTTATGTGTGTACGGTGAATTTGTAATTTTAACAGCTAATGTGGATGGTAGAATATATGTTAGCTTTTTTTTTTTTCGTATAAAAATCAAATTATCAGATTATCCAGACTTGTCATTTCATAGATTTTATAGTCTCTGATTTGTTTGGCTGGCATCTTGATCTAGTTTCTGTAACAACTTTGTAAGTACAGAAAGTTGTGGAATAACTGATCAGTAGAGAAACGAGCTCTCTCTCTTCGTTCTGTTTATGCATGTCCAGAACAAAAAAAATCTTTGTACCAATAACATGCCTTCCAATAATATAAACATAGTTAATTTGCTATTCCTCAGCATAAGCAGTACATGCACGTCATGGAAAAGTAACTTATTATAGATACAATCTGTTACTTTTTAGCTAGTAAGCATTCGAAACAAAACCCGTTAATGATCTACAAAAACAGAAAAACACCATATCCATTTTCACAATAGAGAGAGAGAGAGAGAGAGAGAGGAGGGGAGGGAGAGAAAGAGAGAGGGAGGGCGAGAGAGAGAGAGAGAGAGAGAGAGAGAGAGAGAGAGATTTAACAGTAAATGATAACATGCATGTTACACCATTTGTTTGTTCATTACACCTTGTGGTAACTAGAATTCCTCTTCCTTTTCTTGTTGTCATAAGTGATCCCCCTCGACTTCCCTTGAAAACGCCTAACCTCACGCAAGAAAACCCTGACAGCTCTTGCTCCAAACGGATTTGATTCAGGTGCCCCACCATTTTCCTCGTAAGCTGCCCGAAGACGTCCAACCAGAGCATCCAAGCTACCCCATGCTTGTCGAAGAGGGCAAGGACAGGGCAAAGGAGGGTTAGGAACACCAAAATAAGGACACGTCTGGTTATGAATTTTAGTCTTGCCAAATTGATCAAGGTACCTTAGAAATTCCAAGACATGAGAACTAGTCCATAAATGTTGATGAACATTCGATGAATACGGATCATATGGCTTGTGGTTTCGTATGTACTGGCAGAACGTATCCAATCACGACGCTTCTGCTTCTCGTACCTGCTCGGAACTTGAGACCATGGCAAAGATGGTATTGTTGAGATGGTGCCATCCATGAATGCGCGATAAAGATGTCAAAGAAAAAAAGTTCTGTTTCGATTTTCGCATAAATTGATATAGAGAAGGAGAATGGAGTTCACAGTTCTCACAAGGGAGTAAACTGAGATGTGATCAGTTTGGTGGAAGGGCGTTGTTTTAACGATGGAAGTCATGGAGAATTGAGCAGTAGTGTACCAAAATACAGAAATACTAAGCTAAGCTGCACTCTCTATTACACCGTGTTCGCAAATCAAAGAAATAAAAGTGAAAAAATAGAAAATTGGTCATTTTTCTCTTGAAATCTTTTAAAAAGTGTAAAGAAAATATAAGAGATAAATATATGTGAAAAATCTTTTCAAATCTTCAAAAATTATTACTTTTCTTTTTTAGAAAATCATTCACGTGCATGTTGAAAAAAATTAAATCTTTCGCTTTTTTTTTTCACTGTCAATTTTTTCCATAGTAAATTTGTGTAACAATGTGTCGCTGTTAATTTTTTTTTTTTTTTTGTTGAAAATAGTGGAAAAAATTAGATATTTGATTGGGCTTATGGGACCCGCTAACTTTACTTTAGAAATTAAGAACAAGAACAATACATGAGGATCTTGATATTGTAACGAGTAACACACACTTGGGCCGACTTAGCCGAAGGGAAAAAAACATTTGTGCGGATTAGAGCCCAATAATCATATGATGGCATATGTATCCGGCGGTTGTGGCCTGTGAGAAAAGGGGAGGCATACTTGATCATAATAACCTTTTCTTAACGTTACTTCTCACCTCTTCTTGCTGTGTACTGCATGGTTAAATTTCGGAAATTGAAATAGATCGGTTTAGGTATTTAATAGTAATTTATTGGTAAATTGGGATTATAGGAATGATAAATTGAAACAAAAATCGGATAAAATTTATTATTATATTAAAACCGAAAAACTGAAAGTTTGTCTGTTTGGTTTTCGGTTTGGCTATCCTTTTTTTTTTTAAAAAAAGGAAATTCTCATTAAATCATCGAAATATCTGACAGAATTGTCTCCAACAAAAACAGAGGAGGAGACGAACTAATAATGAAGCTATTAAGCTCACAAGGGATCCTAACCAATCTATGGGCCACCTTGTTTGCTCGCTTTCTAACATGATCGACCGAAATTCCACCCTTACTCCGAAGAATTGTTTTGCACCGTGCAACCATATCCCCCTGCTCCAACAAATTAATATGCTCCTTGTTAACTGCATTAACTCCTAACAGTGAGTCACTTTCAATTGTAATTGTTCCAGCTGACAATGTCTCTGACCATAAGAGTGCTTCCAGAATTCCTGCTATCTCTGCTTCCAAAACTGAAACCCGACCTGCAAATCTCATAGTCTTACTTTTGATATAATGTCCCTGGTGGTTCCTGATGACCATACCTATAGCAAACGAATTCTCATCTGGGACCACTGATGCATCAACGTTGATCTTAAGAAAGTTGCCAATTTTAATTTTGATACGAACCTGGCTTTTCATTTGTTCACCTGACACCAATCTGTAATTTGACTTTTGCTCCATCTCATGATTGTTGCAGGTGTCATAATTTTTCCTTCAAAAATTCGTTTATTCCTGGTAAACCAGACACCCCAAAGAACTGCAAACATTTTAACTAACCATTCATTTGTTTCCATACTCAGCCTGTTAAGCAACGACTCAGAAGCATTCTCAATATCCCACATCTCACTATTAACTCCCACATACTGCCAGCACTCCTTCGTAAATCTACACTCGAAAAATAAATGCCTGAGATGCTCAACCTCTCCAACACACATCTCGCATCCAATAGGAACTCTAACACCTTTACCTCTAAGCAGATTACGAACATAGATGTTATTACGGCAGAATCTCCAAAGGAATATTTTGATTTTATGAGGGACTTCAAGGTTCCAGATTTTGCTCCATCCTGGCGACTGCTGCAACCCTATCTCTCCACCATGATTTTGATACCACTGCTGGTAACCGTTTTCACTGTGTACCATCCATCTCTAGAGTAGACCCAGGCTATCCTGTCTTTGGTACAAATTCGTGGAATACGAGTACATAGAATAGCATTTGCATCCTCATTGGAGAAATTCCTCTTGACTTTACTTTCATCCCATGATCTATCCTCCTTAAAGAACTCACAAACTTTCAGATCCTGTGCCTCAACACTGGTTGTCTCCTGATTAACACAAAACTCTTCTTTTCCTCTCATCCACCTGTCCTTACTGATATTAATCCTCTGCCCATCCTCTAACACCCATCTCAAACCTCTCTTAATTTCCTCTTTAGCTTCCCATATGCCTGACCACGTGTAACTTGACCCACCGGTTCTGTTTGCATGAAAGAAATCATAGTGAGGATAGTAATGCGCTTTTAGAACCCTTGATACCATAGCTTCAGGCTTAGTAATAAAATTCCAGCATTGTTTGCCTAATAAAGCCAAATTAAATCCGTGAAGGTCTCTAAAGCCAAGGCTTCCTTTCTTTTTCGACATGCTCATTTTATTCCACGCTAGCCAGTGAACTCCTTTTCCAGTAGAAGAGTTAGAGCGCCACCAAAATGCATTCATCATCTTCTCAATTTCTTGACACAACGTTTTAGGAATCAGAAAATATGACATTGTATAGGAGGGGATTGTTTAGGCCACATTTCTAATCATTACTGCCTTCCCTGCCCGAGAAAGCAACCTCGAACTCTACCCTTGAATTCTCTGAGAAACCTTCTCTTTCAAATATCTAAAAACTATCTTCTTCAACTTACCTATCAGGTATGGTAAGCCCAGGTACTTGCTATTCCCAATGTCATTGAACACTCCCAATATTTGCTTGATCTCCATTTGCTTATCTCTTCGAACGTTTGAACTGAAAAAAATTACAGATTTCTGATAATTTACTATCTGACCAGAAAATGCTTCATAAGAGTTCAAAGCTTCTTTGACTGAGATCGATTCCTCTGTTGTTGCCATAAAGAAAAGGAATCTATCATCTGCAAATAAAAGGTGAGTAATAGAAGGTGCTGAATTTCTTACACAACAGCCATGAATTCTCCCTTCTTGAGCTGTAGATTTTAAAGATAATGAAACCCTTCCACACATAATAAGAATAAGTAAGGTGACAATGGGTCACCTTGCCTGAGCCCGCCTTTAGGAATGATAGTGAAAGAAAAGTGTCCTAAATCCAATCATGGATGATGAGTTAGGATAAACTTTCTTGTAATCTTAGTAGATTTTATGATTATTGGTTAAAGACATATTTGTCTTTATACGGGCTTTATCTATTTAAAGTGTTTTAAATAAGATGTTCCATAGTTTAGAGTAAAGCTTCTAGAATTATAATGAGATTATAATAGTGAGATCTAGAAGCTGATAACACTAAACTTAAACTGTTCCTGATCATAGGATAACTAATTGGAAGTTAGTTAATCCGTAAAGATCGGTACATACTATACTTGCTTCTTCGGAAGGATGTCTGTTCTCATAGGCATTTGTGTGGTGACACTATAGTTAGTATGTAGGTGCTCATTAGGAATGAGTTCACTGAACATGACTCGATCACTTGAACAATTAATAGAGTTTACTCACGTGTCAATAATTGTTCATGTAGTGATGGTTGTACAAGTATCCTTAGACTTGAGATTGTTAGAGTCATCTTGTATATAATGAACAATGCTTTGGTTTAGTCTTTAGTCTCAAGGGCAATTAATAAGTTCTATTCTGGGCATTGGAATTTATATATGGAGATAGTTAACGATCAATAAAGGATCTGCCCCTTCCAGTAAAGGAAGAGAATATCCTATGCTATTCTTAATATGGTAGTTCAGGAATCTCTGGCCAGAGTGAATGAAATTAGAAATTAGTTTCTAATTTGCATTAACATGAACTATACATAAAGAATAAGGAATGCATATGATTAAATTAGAAAGGTTTGACACGAGATCTATGCCTTGTATTTAATCGGGATATTGTTAGGGCAGAAGGAATTTATTGTACGGTAACCAGTCACTGAATAGGTTCTGTATTCCTAGCGATGAATTCATATTATCCGGATAGTCGCGATATATTGAAAAGTATCACTCACGATGTAGAATAAATTTAATTATAACGATAATTATTTTTAACGAATTAATTGTAATTCGTATAAATAATAATAAATAGTTTATTATTATTTATTTCTACTACCGGCATAATTATGAACCTAAAGGGTCACACCATAAAAAGAAATATTGTTGAAGATTAAGAAAAATTATTTGTGGCTAATAATTATTTATTTGAGAAATAATTAATTAAATAATTAATTAAATATGATTTAATTAATTATAAATATTAAGAAAAGTTCTTAATATAATAATTATATATTTAATCTGAGATATTAAATATATAGAGAGAATTGTTTTAAATGAAATCAATGAGAAACTTGTTTTAATCATTAAAAGAGTTTTAATGATTAATTGATTAATTAATAAAGATTAATTAATCTAAATAATATAAAAGTCAAGAAACCACACCTATGGTTTCTCTATAAATAGACACAAAAAACACACCAGCAACAACAAATTTATTTGTAAGAAGAGTTTCTTGCATTTAAATCAAAATTACCCAATTATTCTCTCTTTTCTTTCTTTATCAAATTTCTTGGTGGATACCATTAGAGCACTCCACATACTGAGGGGTGATTGCAAGGAGAAGAACATGGTCTAATTTTGAAGTTCATAGCTGTTGCCAGAAAGCATTTAAGGTAATTCTCTTATTTTTCTTGAAATATATGCATGAATAATTAGGATTTCTATGCAAATAAATGTTATAAATACTTCCGCATGCGTAGAAATTCCTTCAATGGTATCAGAGCATAGGTTGTATGCATATAGATTCCCAGAAAAAATTTGAGAATTTTTAAAGCTTGTATGGATTTATTATGAATTTTTGAAGTTCATGGAGGCTATAATCAAATTAATTATGAATTAATTCGAAATTAATTTTTTGAAATAAAATGACTCTGGATTTAGATTCTACAAGTGTTGTAGAGAATCAGGATATTTTTATTATATTTTTTGAATGAACAGATTATTAATTATTAATTTTTAAAGAAATTTGAAATTAATAATTATAATCTGTTATTAAATAATATATATAAAAATATACTGGTGGGCTTGCATTATGAATGGCGGGCTTGACTTAATTACTTGGGCCTACTAGAAGTGGGCTGCTAAATTTTTTTTTTTTTTTCAACTGTCGGCTGAACTGCACAAGGAAGGGGTCCGCAGGCCAGACGTGGTCTGTTACGCATTTTTGGAATGCGTTACAGGTGTGTCACGCAAGAAGGAATTGCGCAACAGGTCTGTAACGCTGTTCCAGTATGCGTTACAAGGTGTCATTTTCGACAGAGACTTCGGAAGGCGCGTGCGGGCGCGTGGAAGCTCCTTTCGAGGCGTGGTTGGTGCCGGTGGATTCGTATTGACGAGTAGGTTCTAATGGAGGGGACAAATATTTTTATAAAAATAATTTTGAAACGATTATAGCTTCCGGAAGTGTTTTTAAGACCAGTTTTGACTGTTTAACGACTTTTAAACACAACCAATGATCCATACATAAGTTTAAAACTGTACTACATGATCTAACATGCCTACCTATGTTTTATTGAATGAATATATAAATGATATATGTCTAGGTTGAACATGAGATGCTAGATTTAGGCTGATTCCTTAAACGTACTAAACATGTTAGACATCTAGGTTATAACGAAAATGTTTCGTAACCTTAATATGATTAAAACCTATTTCTTTTGAATGGTAATTGCTTCGAAAATGTTTTAAAGCAAGTTTTAAATAGTTTAAATGTTTTAATGCAATTTATAAATAGATGTATATATGTTGCAACATGCCTACGTTTATGTTCATTTATGTTTATATATGTGATATATGCCTATGTTTATCATGCGATGCTAGATTTAGGTGAACATAATTAACATAAGGCGTAGTTTAGACAATTTAGGATTTGTGAAATTGTTTCACAAGTTTAATATTAATATTATGTATACAATAATGAGATTCTTGTGTTTGTGAAACACGTAATTAAATATGAATTTTCAATATTGAAAAAGGATGATTATGGATTATGATCCATAAGAAAGTGTTATTCAGGGAATCATCCAATTATCGATTATTGATTTGAAATATTTAATTTAATAGGAAGAATCTCTTTATAATATGATTATGATTGTAACATAATATAATCCCTTAAATATTAAATATGTCAAGTAAAAATTTACCAAAGATACAAAAGGGTTTGTGTCGGCAATGGTCTCCCATCATGATAGAAAGTGTTTCTTGTTTTCGGTACATTGTCGTTTCGTGCTACAGCCGAGGGCTTTGTTACCGATCAACATGAAAGTACTTGTCTATTACATTAGATGTGTACAAAATTAAATTTCAGTGGTCGTTACGTGCTACAGCCGTGGACTATTGAAATCTAATTTAATTGTACGAGATGATGGTTTTGACTTGATTTAATATTGGGATTAGTCGTGTTTTCATTATAGATTTAGATTATCTATTAAATTAAAACACGTAAGACTTATAGGTTCATACGAAAATGTTTCGTGACCTAAGTAAAATAAAACCCTCTTTAATTAAATATCAAGTGATATAATGGCCAAAGGCACAACGGGCTTGTGTCGGTCATAGCCTTCCAACATGGTAGAAAGTGGTTCTTATTTTAGGGCATTGTCGTTTCGTGCTACAGCCGAGGGCTTCGTTTCGAAAAATAGGAATTACTTGTCTATTACATTAGATGCGCATAATTAATTAGAATTCAATTGTCGTTACGTGCTACAGCCGTGGGCTATTGAATCTTATTAATTTTACGAGATGTTGGGTCTGACTTGACTTAGAATATTGAATTTAGACGTGCTACAGCCGTGATTCAATGATTCAAGAGGCTAAATGAAATAAGGGAATAACATGAGATGTAATTGATGAAGAGTTATCTGCCTATGGAACATTATATAATGTTTCGTGCTACAGCCGAGGTTATATAATGGAAAGTAGGATCCCTATTCCCACTAGCATTGTGAATGCTCAATTATAAAAATAGAGGGTTATATAATTTAGATAAATAGTGGGAGCCACCAATGAATAAAGACCCGATTCATTTGGTGTTAAAATTATAAAATTGAATAATCTACTTATGTTGTTAATTTTATTTAAAGATTTTAAATATTAGTGTGATGTCTTCTGCACTGTAGAAATAGCATAATAGATGCTAGGTCAATGACTTATTGACAAGAAAGGTGAGAATAGTTTTCACAGGTAGGATAGATTGTTTTCGTCTTGAACTCACCAATCTTCGCAAGTTGTGAAAGATGTATCTAACGATGAGTGAGATGTCTCGTTGATCTACAAGGGTTGTTAGATGAATAAGTAAGGGACATAGATATCAGATATCGATGTTGTTTATTGAAAATAATGGTTTAACAATATTTCTGTCAATGACCTTGTTTTATATGATCAATTAGATTGTTCGTTTATATAACTGGTCTTCAAGATGGATATATAGTTAATTCAAGATGTGATCTTGAAATCTCATTGTAAGAATAAAATCAAGATGATATCTTGAGGTCTTATTGTAAGAATAAGAAGGTGAGTAGAAAAGACACAATCTTTGAAATAAATGTTAGCCAAGAAAACAAAGGTATTAACTTCCACTTAATAAAGGATAGGATATTGGAATTGGATTATGTAAGATATGTCTTACAGAATCAAGGAAGTAAAAGGTTAGTGTAACCTCAACTTCAATTTAAGTTTGTTAATAATTGAAACAAGTCAATCATTTACTTGGGTATTAGACACCACTTTGGTTCAAGGATTACGAATCACAACCAAAGGACAAGTAAATAGGTAGACATTGATAAGGTCCTAGATAATTGAAATAGAACAACTGTTGTTGTTTCAATTATGAGAACTTGTTGATTTGTTGTGCTGTTGGACTTATGGATTATATGTTTCATATTGAACAAACTAGATATAATGAGATAGATCAGGTTTGATACCTTGTCACATTCAATGATGATCAATGTAAATAAGGATATGTGTATTTGTTGAAATACAAAATCCAAGTTTTATTGATAGGTTCAATGAATGTTGAGGTATGACAACGAACTATTTAAGAGTATTGGAAACATGCAATAAGATTGAGGTTTGTCAATATTTAAATAGTTAGTTCCTGAATTATTTCACATATCATGATATTAGTTTACTGAAGACTCTTGTTAGACAAGGTTCAGTTCATAGTGAATGATATCAATAATTCCGGTACCTATTAAGAAAATGACTTAGTAAAATAGTCAAACTACTCGATGAGGTATCCTCCACATACGTTAACTAAAGTTTGCATGAGATGTGGAATAAGGAAACACAAGTCTCAATTGTCTTGAGATTTGAGGTTGTCTAACCTATGTCAAGAGTTGAATAAGTTAGAGACTGAATCTGAATAGAGCTGATTTGTGGTTAGTCTTAAACAGAGTTTAGGACAAGCTTTTACAATCTTGCTGAGTAAGGAGTATTTATAGACACTGGGAGTGTTTGTTTACTCCATTTTTTTTGAAAAATTAGTTTACCCTTCAAGGGCTCAGTGGGAGCTATAGTGAACTTGATGAAGTTCAAGAACCACAAATCATCACGGATTAAGTATGGAACTTATTTGAGTAGTAGAACTTTCTGTACAACAACACTGTTGTAATCTAGAAGGGTATTATGGTTTCATCATTTAGAACGATGATGCGATATCCACTATAAATGATAACGACAATGTTTTTAGTTTTAATGACTCTGAGAAGTAACAGAGTGTCATGGAATCTATAATGGTTTTGTAAGAGATTGGATGGCAAGGTAAAGACCTTTAAAGTCAGGCTAGTTCTAAAGGTTTAAGTGAAGGTAATATGATCACCTTAAAGAAACCTTTATCGAATAGCCATGACCAAAACCATTAAGATTTCGCTTGCATGCTTCTCGGTAATGGAACATTAATTTTGATGAGATAGTCAAATAGTTTGACTTTATCAAAAAGATGAATGATCCATTTAATGGTACAGGAGTTTAGTGGGAGTAATGTAACATATTAATATATATGAATATATTAGTAAAAATGCACCTTTGATATTTTTGGTTTTCATTAGAATTAAGCTATCAAAGAATTTCTTCTTGCACTAGGGTTATGCCTCGAATAAACTAATGGTGATGATCTATGTTGATAGATCATGATTAGGATAAGAGGTCTTACGGAAAATAATGTACATTAATTGGATGCTAAAATGTTTAGCATGGATACTCCAAGTGATGTTTCATGCTGATGAACATGGGAGAAAGGACACGTGAATGGAATATCTCTAAGAATTATTCCATTATGTGTTACATGATATGTACAGGTAATGATGTTTCTTGTTGTGACAAGCAAGTATCAATTTACTCCTAGGAGAAAAAGGATCAGATGACAATAAAATATTGTAGTATAATTCAGAAGTATGGCGATATATTTATTTTCTCTGATGGATCTTGTAAACTCAAAGTTTTAACAAGATCAGTTTGATAGTAGATTCAGTTTGGGGCATTTGATAGTCCTGAGTGAAAAATAGTGAGTTGAAATAGTTTCAAGCAGTAGACATTCGTTAATATTAGATCAGAATGCATGGTGTGTTTTGTTGCAAGTGTGTTGCGACAGTGGATTGGAAAATTAGTTTCTGCGTTGGGTTAGTTTCTGGCAGATAATAAGCCATTAAGTTGTAGTGTGACAACTCAATGGCATCAGATTAGTACATGCTAAGGAGCCGTGATCCCATCTAAGGTCTAAACACATAATTGCGGCTCTCTCATTCGAATAGAGAAATCGATGAAAGAGAGGTTGTCAACATTGAGAAAATTGACATACATAAACAACGTAGTAGACCCATTGTTAAAGCCATTTATCAAAATTACTTTGATCTTCACATAGTGAAGATAGGTATGCGATACCGAAGTGATTGGTTTTAGTACAAGTGGGAGATTGAAAGAAAAGTGTCCTAAATCCAATCATGGATGATGAGTTAGGATAAACTTTCTTGTAATCTTAGTAGATTTTATGATTATTGGTTAAAGACATATTTGTCTTTATACGGGCTTTATCTATTTAAAGTGTTTTAAATAAGATGTTCCATAGTTTAGAGTAAAGCTTCTAGAATTATAATGAGATTATAATAGTGAGATCTAGAAGATGATAACACTAAACTTAAACTGTTCCTGATCATAGGATAACTAATTGGAAGTTAGTTAATCCGTAAAGATCGGTACATACTATACTTGCTTCTTCGGAAGGATGTCTGTTCTCATAGGCATTTGTGTGGTGACACTATAGTTAGTATGTAGGTGCTCATTAGGAATGAGTTCACTGAACATGACTCGATCACTTGAACAATTAATAGAGTTTACTCACGTGTCAATAATTGTTCATGTAGTGATGGTTGTACAAGTATCCTTAGACTTGAGATTGTTAGAGTCATCTTGTATATAATGAACAATGCTTTGGTTTAGTCTTTAGTCTCAAGGGCAATTAATAAGTTCTATTCTGGGCATTGGAATTTATATATGGAGATAGTTAACGATCAATAAAGGATCTGCCCCTTCCAGTAAAGGAAGAGAATATCCTATGCTATTCTTAATATGGTAGTTCAGGAATCTCTGGCCAGAGTGAATGAAATTAGAAATTAGTTTCTAATTTGCATTAACATGAACTATACATAAAGAATAAGGAATGCATATGATTAAATTAGAAAGGTTTGACACGAGATCTATGCCTTGTATTTAATCGGGATATTGTTAGGGCAGAAGGAATTTATTGTACGGTAACCAGTCACTGAATAGGTTCTGTATTCCTAGCGATGAATTCATATTATCCGGATAGTCGCGATATATTGAAAAGTATCACTCACGATGTAGAATAAATTTAATTATAACGATAATTATTTTTAACGAATTAATTGTAATTCGTATAAATAATAATAAATAGTTTATTATTATTTATTTCTACTACCGGCATAATTATGAACCTAAAGGGTCACACCATAAAAAGAAATATTGTTGAAGATTAAGAAAAATTATTTGTGGCTAATAATTATTTATTTGAGAAATAATTAATTAAATAATTAATTAAATATGATTTAATTAATTATAAATATTAAAGAAAAGTTCTTAATATAATAATTATATATTTAATCTGAGATATTAAATATATAGAGAGAATTGTTTTAAATGAAATCAATGAGAAACTTGTTTTAATCATTAAAAGAGTTTTAATGATTAATTGATTAATTAATAAAGATTAATTAATCTAAATAATATAAAAGTCAAGAAACCACACCTATGGTTTCTCTATAAATAGACACAAAAAACACACCAGCAACAACAAATTTATTTGTAAGAAGAGTTTCTTGCATTTAAATCAAAATTAGCCAATTATTCTCTCTTTTCTTTCTTTATCAAATTTCTTGGTGGATACCATTAGAGCACTCCACATACTGAGGGGTGATTGCAAGGAGAAGAACATGGTCTAATTTTGAAGTTCATAGCTGTTGCCGGAAAGCATTTAAGGTAATTCTCTTATTTTTCTTGAAATATATGCATGAATAATTAGGATTTCTATGCAAATAAATGTTATAAATACTTCCGCATGCGTAGAAATTCCTTCAGATAGGTCCAATCGAAGAACCTTGAAAAGATTTAGAATACGATACCGTTGTCACACATAACATTACTCACTTAATCCACTTGTCTGAGAAGCCCATTGTACTCATTCTATTTTTCAAATAATCCCAGTTGACACGATCGTATGATTTGCTAATGTAAAGCTTAAGTGCAACTTCCCCTTCCTGACCACCGTTCTTTCTCTTCATATAATGAAGTAACTTGAAAGCCACCATAACATTATCTGTAATGTTACGTCCTAGAACAAAAGCATATTCCTCCTCAGGAATCACTCCTGGTAAGATTTTTTGAAGTCTATTAGCTAGCACTTTAGCAACAATCTTGTATAACACATTGCATAGGGCAATGGGTCGAAGATCTTTAACCTCCTCCACATTATCTTTTTTAGGAATTAAAACCAATGTTGTATCATTCACATCAGCTGGAAATCTGCACTCTGCTAACCACTCCTCACAACATTTAAATGCCTCCTTCCCCAAAAGCTTCCAGAAATGCTGGAAAAGGCTGGGTTTAAACCATCCGAGCCACTAGCTTTGTCTAGGTGCATACTTTTGACTACTTCTGTAAATTCATCAAAAGTGAGTCTAAAGGTAAACATTTCATTTTGCTCATTCGAGATTCTCTCTCCATTATCATATCGAGGGAAATTGACTCTGCGTTCTGAGCCAACAAAAACCTTAACATAGTATTCTTTGAGCAGCCTGCATAAGTCCTCGTGGTTTGACACCAATGTCCCATCCTCTGCTCTTAGAGCTGCTATGTAATTAGTTTTCTTCCTACTAGATGCTGTAGCATGAAAGAATCTTAAATTAGTATCTCCTTCTTCTAGCCAAAACGCCTTTACTCTTTATTTCCAGTAGGATTCTTCATGCAACAATAGCTCTTCAAGTTTTTCTTTCTCATCGAAATACATTTGTATGCCATCATCATTCTCTCTGTCTTTAAGTTTCTCGATAATCTCTTTCTGATTTATTACTTTCTCCCCGAACTTATGAAAGAAAGTTCTCCCCCACTTCGCCAGAAAAGAAGAGACGAGACCGAAATTAATCTAGGAAAAAGACGAATAGCAATTAGATTTTGCCAAAAACTTACCACTTCCGTGTGAAAACTTGTTTCTTTTAACCAAGTATTATCAAACTTAAATCGAAACTATTTTTTAGAGAAAGAAGTGTTTATGCCTTTACTTTTCTTCTATTGCACTTCTAAAACCGTTCATTAGATTTTGAGGGTGAGGATGCTTCCCTTTTTTTATCAGAGCTGTACAAAAGGTTGTTAAAGTCACCAAAAATGCATCAAGGGAGAGTAGAATATGAAGCCAGCTGCCTTATAAGGTCCCATGAAGCTTGAAGTCGTTCTCGTTCTGGGAAACCATAGAAGCAAGTCAACCTCCAAGATGCATTCTGATTCTCCTTAATAATAATGTCTATATGATTTTGAGATGACTCAACCACATCACCTATAACATTTTGCTTCCAAAACACTGTCAAACCACCTCCTCTACCTTGCCTATCAACTGAATAAAAATTAACAAAACCAAGTGTTGAAGCTAAGACTTCAATTTTATTTCCTTCTACTAGAGTTTCAGATAAAAATAGTAAGTTGGGCTTATGAGACTTCACTAAATCTCTGAGAACACGAACTGTGCGAGGTCTACCCAAACCTTGACAGTTCCAACTTAGAAGATTCATTGCGAACGGCTGGCTTGCAGTGCAAGCTCAGCTGATATATTTTTTGTAGATGCTGCAAAATCCCCAACAGAAATAATAGCCTCTTTTTGATGTTTGTCTCCTGGTGACCCAGTAACTTGATGGCCCAATACAATATCCATGTTATCACCTACTTCCACCTCACTCCTCCTTCTTTTACGCTCTTTCAGTTGTAAACCCACATTATCCTCCTCACTCAATAAATATTGCATATTTGATGTTTTAGTAAATCCCTTTAAATTAGCCCCCTTTAATGAGTTTATTGTGCTACTGAAAGTCATTGGCCCGTTACCAACCAACTCCCTACAATCACTCTCCTTTCTTATCTTTTTGCCTTTTTTGAAAATGTTTTGCCAGGGTAATCCTGGAAATTGTGCGACCAACCAATCCTGTCCTCACACGTGTCATCATCTTCGTCCCTGAGCCATTTACTTTGAATCTGTCCTGCCGCCCTACGTGGTGGTGCTCTCAGCCAGCTCCCCTATTCTTTAACCACCTCCTCACCTTCATTGACAGTAACATTCCTGCAATAACGATCTGTATGCGTGGCCATACCACATGAGAAACAGAAGTCCCCTAATCTCTCATACTTGCATATGACAGTAAATTCCGACCCATCCTTCTTGACAATCTTTTTCTTACGTTTAAGCGGCTTCCTTACATCAATTTTAATTCTAACCCTCATACAATCTCTCCACATGGATGCGTTATTCTTTGCATCATATTCAAGAAAACAGAAAAATAATATTATTATTATAATGTTACAATAATATTATTATTATATTATAAAAACAACAACTCAAAAAGCTATTTACTAATGTGAACGTAATTATATTTCGATTAAAATTCTTCCACCCGCATTGAACTTTTCTTGGACTCTTTCTTCCAACAACTCAATTATCCATATTCTCCAAAAATTTCACTTCTAAATAAAACACATTACCTTTTAATTTAAAAATAATATTACAATAATTTATATATGCCCAAAATATCACAGCATATCTTTTTGTTATTATTTTTAGTAATATTTTTTTCTAATTAAAGCACGTTATCTTTTAATTTAGAACTAATCTTGCAATCATTAATATACATCCAAAAATAGCACACTATATCTTCAAATCAATATTTTTAGTAGTAAATAAGAATATTTAGATTTAATAATAAGATGTATTATATGATTAAATTATTTTACTAAAAATTCAAGGTTCGAACCCTTCAATGACATTTTTAATTTATAATTTTACAATATAAATTTTAAACCACGTATATCATTATTTAAATTTATATTAAATTAAAATTAAAAAAATGTTAAAAATAATGATTATATAAAACATAATTATAATGTTAAATAAAATTTATAATACATCAAAAGAAAGTCGAAAGATTGAAAGTTTGTCGGTTGTTTTTCGGTTTGGTTATAATAATTATTAAAATAAATAATATTATTACTATGTTATAAAAACAACTCAAAAAGCTAATTACTAATGTGAACGTAATTATATTCCGATTAAAATTCCTCCACCCACAATGAACTTTTCTTGGACGCTTTCTTCCAACAATTCAATTACCCATCTTCTCCAAAAAATTTACTTCTAATTAAAACACATTATGTTTTAATTTAAAAATAATATTGCAATAATTTATATATATCCAAAATATCACACCATATATTTTCGTTATTATTGTTAGTAATATTTTTTTCTAATTAAAATATGTTATCTTTTAATTTAAAACTAATCTTGCAATCATTAATATGCACCCAAAAATATCATACCATATATTCTAATAAGTATTTTTAGTAATAAATAAGAATCGTTAGATTTAATAATAAGATATATTATATGATTAATTTTTTTACTAAAAATTCAAGGTTCGAACCCGACAACGACATTTTTAATTTTTAATTTTATTATATAAATTTTAAACCATGTATATCATTATTTAAATTTATATTAAGTTAAAATTAAAAAATATTAAAAATAATGATTATATAAAAATATAATTATAATGTTAAATCAAATTTATAAAATATCAAAAAAAATCCGTACTTGGCACTGGAGCTACTATAGCATAATTTGATAGCATGGCTAAAATTACTTCCGCTGCAATACTTTGACAATTCTAACTCACCGATTTCGCGGAATATTTTGGCTACAGATTTTCTTTTGTTTAACTAGCCTATATCCTTTTATTACTCGAGGAGCTTCAGCTCTATTTCTACACTTTCTTTGATTTCACTAGGGCGTGACAAGAAAACACTTATATATTTTAATGTATGTAACACTGTACAGATTTGCTAGTGACATCTTAAGCATGTTTCATCGAATAGAGTTAGTTTGTTAATTTAATATCATAAATTAATATGTTACTATGCAGTCCCTATATACGTATCGCATTTTTACATCATAGAATTGCATGCATGGAACTAGGATTATATTTTTTTTACATTGCATGCTGGCAAGCTAGCTAGTAGTTAACTGTGTTGTCTTGAGGTCAAAAACTAACACTCCTACATATATGATGTATAGCAAACAACTCTTAATCTTACATGGGGAATCTATTTTATTTTGTAATAGTCCCCAATCATAAATGTTATTTTTTGCAAATTTATCACATAAATTAAATTTTTATTGTTTTTTGTCTTGGTGTTTTTACTACAATAATTAATAAAAAAAAGAGGAATATAATTAGTCTACCATTGATAATCCATTTTGATTACAATATATAATTGGGATGGACTTCTTAATCGATGTTCAAATCTTTAATTACTCTAAAAAAATTATCAATTTGATCAATAAGAAGTCAAAATATGTGACAACAAATCAGTGACGGAGAGAATATAATTAGCAGAGGTTCATGAAATATTCGTAGAGGATCCTTATGAAATCCATGTAGGGATTTTCACAAGCTGCTATTTTTTTGTCTACTAAGCAGCTATAAAGCCTGTAATTTAATTTGGTTGGTGAAGTTATTCGAGATTCTTGTTAGGACTCCAATACAAGCTTTATATTTATAACACATGCATCTGGATATATAACCGTGTAGCAATAATGTGGCGAGCATAAAACTTGTACGAACGCGAGTTTTAATGGGTTCAGACGAGTGAGAGCTGGGAGGATCTTATCATCTAGGTTAGTGTGTGTGATTTTTGCAAGATCAAATCACCACTGAAAAAAAAGTTCTCAATAAATTCGAAACCGAAATCATATAAATCGCTAAAAATTGATTTGAAAGAAATCGAACTGATCCGATAATCAAATTAAATAGATAAATATTGTTATATATTTTATAGCAAATTTTAAAATAAAATAAAATAAATATATTTTATAAGGCATTGCATAGTTTTGTTTTGGGCTTAACAAAACCCTTGGTCTTTAAATAAATAGTTTAGGAGAGTACTGTAAATTAACAGAACTAATGAACCAAGAGAATTAAGATAACTAACATCACTTGTAGAGCCTGTAATTAAATTTGTTGGTGAAGTTATTAGAGGGTATTGAATAGGTATAAACATTTTATATTTTTTTTATGATCTAAAATGGAGTATTAATGTTAGGATTCTAATCCATGCTGATGCTGTCATCTAGGTTAGTGTGAAAGTGTGACGGAAAGGTGTGTATGATTTTTGCTGTGTGATTTTTGCAAGAATAAGGGAATGACTCAAACCCTAGACATGCCATAGACACATGCATGTACAGTAGTTAAAAATGATAGTACTATTGAAGTAGCTGTCTACCACTACATGCAGTCGAGCAAGCTAAGCTAGTTATAGAGTAGTAGTAAGAGTAAATGTTTGTTTAGAGTAGTAACAAACTAGCAATACCAAAAGAGTTTCTAGGGATTCCCTCTTCATTTTATATGTATCCGGCTGTGGCCTGTGGGAAAAAAGGACACACACTTTCATTTTGTAACCTTTTCATTTTGGGCTTAACAAAACCATTATTCTTAAATAAATAGTTTAGGAGAGTAGTGTAAATTAAGAGAACTAATGAACCAAGAAAATTAAAATAACTAAGAGCATTCACATCCCATCCCCATCCCCAACCCCATCCCTATAATTTAAGGATTTGTCCAACTTTTCTTCTAAAACACTCCTCCATCCCATTCCCCATTTTAGGGATTAATTTTGGGGACAAGTTTTGAATCCCCATATTTGGGGACTACTATTTTGAACCCCAAATCATCTCTCTCCTCTTTTAAATATATTTAATTGTAGTGGGTGAGTTTTGGTAGTTAAAATTGTAAGTGAAAGAGAGAGAAAGAAATAATATAAAAAAGAATATAGGAATAGGGGAATGGAAAATGGGGAATGGGATGTAGAAATTTTTTGATAATTTTGATGATTTACTATTTTTATTTGGGGATTTACTATTTTTAGTAAGTTTTTGGGGTTGGGGGATGGGATGTGAATGCTCTAACATCACCTATAGAGTCTGTACTTAAATTTGGTTGGTGAAGTTATTAGAGGGTATCGAATAGGTATAAACATTTTATATTTGTTTATGATGTAAAATATTAATGTTAGGATTCTAACCGAAGTTATTAGAGGGTATGGAATAGGTATAAACATTTTATATTTATTTATGATGTAAAATATTAATGTTAGGATTCTAACCCTTGACATGCCATAGACACAGTTAAAAATGATCCTATTCATGAAGTAGCTGTCTACCACTACATGCAGTCGAGCAAGCTAAGCTAGTTATAGAGTAGTAGTAAGAGTAAATGTTTGTTTAGAGTACAGTAAAACCTCTATAAATTAATATAGTTGGGATCTGAAATTTCTATTAATTTAGAGAGGTATTAATTAATCGATAAATTAATAATTATTAATTTATAGAGAATTTTTGACATCAAAGAAAATTAATTTCCAATTACATACATTTAAATAGAATGACTTGTACAATTTATGTTTATACTTAATTCAATATATATTGTTTACAAATTTAATGAGTATTTGCGAGATTCAAAGTAAATATTCATGTATATTTAGATGATGTCAAGAATAAAACAACAATTTTCGAACCTTTTTCACGTAAAAAAGCACCGAAGATATCGAAAACATTGATTAATAATTTTTTAATACTTTACGAAAACACCACATTCGAACTTTTAGATGCAATATAGTTGATTAATGATGAGTTTCATATAGATTCAAAATTTAAGAACCATAGAATAATATTTTACAAAAGTGTAATACATATATTTTTATGATTATAAATGAATTACTGTAACGCCCCCAAATCCACCCTGACCGGGGACTCGGGTCGTCACATTGTCTCAATATGATAACTCAATAACAATGCCAAATTTTATTACAACGGAGCATAAAATGTCCCACTCCGCAGGTCCAAGATCGTCTTCACAACATAGTACAATCCAACTTGATACATCTCAAAATATATTACAAAAGTTCACAATAGTAGAAATATAAAGATTCCATCTGGATCTTCTAATTATTGTCGCCATAGCCTTGCGCTTTCCCCTTGCCTTTATAGCCCTGGCTGGACGTCTCGCCTCTTTCCGTCTTGACAGCTGAACAAAATGTTGTAAAGCAAGAATGAGCAACTATAGTGCTCAGCAAGTTCTCTTCTCGCTCGGTATATAAAAATAATAAAGTTTACCGAAATAAATACTCAAAATTTTAATATCGGATATCACAATATGATTTGACTCAAATGCATCTCGAAAATATCATACTCGAAAGGCTCCAAGACTCATCTCAAAACAGAATACTAAAAAAAAACTCATTACTCATCTCGAAACAGAATACTCGATAACTCATTTGATATAACTCTGATAACTCATGATTTAAGAATGAACTGGTCTTCCACCTCTCCGTATCTCGGTGGGGCGATCAACTAACCAACCAAGAATACCGGCCTCCAATGACACCGCACTTCGCCCGATCACGGCTACAATACGATATCAACTAATATATATATATATATATATATATATATATATATATATATATATATATGAATGCTAGCATCATAATGGTTATCAATTCAACCAAGGCAATAAATGCCTAATTATTCTCGGGTCCGTAAAACGGTACACGAGTCTCTCTTTCTCTATAATGGGCCTCTTGCCCAAAATTGACCAGTAGAATACAGAATTCCCGAATATTTGGGGTGCAGATAACTTGAAATAATTCTCCCAGAAAATATTTACAAACCTGGCGGACTGCCAGTATGACTCGATTTTACCACCAATCCGAACAATGGACTGATGTAAATTCTAAATAATAATAATTTATCGGTTGACATGAACAAAATGCCAAACCATGACAATAAGATCAACTATCTCGAATTTATGAGAATAGTCTTAAGATTGAAGTAATTGGGAGTCGTACTGAACAAATAGTACTTCTCAATATTTATAATACTCAACATTGATGAACGTTTAAATAGAATATTTTTCACTTGATCAACGAATAAAAATCTCTAATAATTATAATTTTAAACTCCTATCGGTTAGTTCAAACGAGGAACTAACTAAAAGATAATCAATAAATAACGATTGAATTTGTACAATAAATTCAATCGAAAAGAATAAATTTAACTATCTCAGACGAATGAGATTAGTTTCACTGAATCAAAATAATAATCGTCTCGAATTAATGAGATCGACCCGATAGCAACTAAATTATTTATACGCTTATAGGGATTATAATTCTCAAATAAACTAACTTAACAATATAATAATATTTAACAAGAAATAATTCTCAAAAGAAATTATTGCATCATACAGAGCAACAGATACTCTCAACATATAATATCTCGAAAATAATTAAGGAATTAAATAATACAAAAACAGAAATTCACAGTTTCCAAAAGTTAGGGTAGGAATGAACTTGCCTCGATTCTGAAGTGCAAATGAATGCAGATAAAAAAAATATACTCTACCCGTGAACTTGGCGTCGATCTACGATTCGGGAATTATTCTCTAAAAATGGCAACCAGAAATACGTGAGCGATTCTTCAGAATAAAATATTCCCGATCTGATATTATAATTAATAATAATATAATATCTCATAAAATCTCGGGAACAAATAACAGAAATTAATTCCGGGATAAATAAATATTTCTTCGAACACAGGAATTAAATCTAGAGAATATATCCTATTTTTAATATCTGAAAATCTAAATTCTTACTCAAAATGAAAAATTCAAACATCCATTTTTATTCAATTTAAATCCAAAATAATTATTCTCATTTTTAAACTAACTTATCAAAGAATTCTAATTTATTTAAATCAAATATTAATCTCTAAAATAAATCTAACTCGATCCGGTTAATTAAAATAAATAATCTAAAAATATTAATAACATCCTTTCCAAAATAAAATATATTTTATTCTAATTATTCACAAATATACCCCTTTTATTGACAATATATTAAATCTCTAAATAATTTTCAAAATCACAAAATATTACTACTTAATTACTCAATTAATAAATTTCTAAATTATGTTTAAAGACTCTAAATAATTCTATTTAAGTAATTAAGTAATTAAGTAATTTTAATAAATTGTTTATTACCAACTAGTTTAAATCGCTATCCAATTATTTAAATCTCGATTTTTAACGTTCAATCGCTAATTTACAAAAAAACTGTATCGTTTTACTGCAATAACGATGTGGACCCCACCTGCACCAAGTGGGTCCCACCTGCTACCCCCCTGCGTTTCTCCCCTGTTTCTCTCCCGTACCTCTCTCTCTCTCTCTCTCTCTCTCTCTCTCTCTCTCTCTCTCTCTCTCTCTTTTCTCCCTGCCCTCTATCTCCTCTCTCCCTCTAAATCTCTCTCTCCACTCTCTCCCTTCAATTTCCGTCGACCACACCACCCACAAACACCACCTCCCTGTTTCTCCTTCCAACTTCGAACCCCCCCTTATAACTCCGGCAAGACCACAATCACAACACAACAAAACCAAAACATCTCCTCACCTCTTGCTCTTTCTTTTCCCCGTTCATCACTCTCCCTCCACTCTCTCTACTCTACCCATCTCTCCGTCTCCCCCTCGACATCTCCATCTTCCGATTAACAACAATCTCTCTCATCCCCCTCACCCTTTACTCTCTCCGCTCCATCCCTTCTCTTCGACTTCCGCTTAACCGACTCCTCACCAAAAATCAACAACCCAACCAATTACAATCGGTTTCCAAAAAAAATCCAGAACAAATCGACAAGAATAATTAACCGAAGAAGAAGAAAACGAAAAAAAAAGAAAAACAAACTACCTGGGTTTGCTCGGTTTTGCAGAGAATAAAAAGAGAGCATAGGCTATGTATATACTCGAGTGTTATAAATGGAACTGTATTGTTTTTTAGAGAAAACAGGAGAGAGCTTGTTTTTGTGTTTATGGGTTTGTGCCCTGTTTTAAAAATAAGGATAGGCCGGTTATAATGATTGTTCATATTAGTGACATGTTTTGTGTTTAACACATTTTAAGAAACGAAAATTTGGAATCAGAATAATAATGCCCTGAAAACAAGGGCCTTGTTTTCAGCCGAGTTTTGTGGTAATGGATGATGTCTCAATCAGTAATAATAACAACGTTTTCTACCCAGCTTGTTAATTAAAACGAGACTCAAAAAAATTCGGCTCAAAATTAAAAATATATTTCGAAAATTCGTGGTTATTATAGTCTTCCCCCCTTATAGGATTCCGTCCTCGGAATCAGAACTATGCACTAAACAATTCAGGATATTTATTTTGCATTTCACCTTCTAATTCCCACGTGGCTTCCTTAACTTGGTGGTTTCTCCAAAGTATTTTTACTAAATTTACTTTCTTAGTTCTTAACTCTTGCACTTTGTAATCTAGGATCTCCACTGGCTTTTCTTCGTATGTCAAATCGGGACGAATTTCCAATGGTTCATAGGTTATAACATGCATGAAATCAGAATGGTACTCTCTTAATGCAGAAACATGAAACACATCGTGGATATGCTGAAGGTCTGGAGGTAGGGCCAACTGATAAGCTAGTGGTCCTATCTTCTTAAGAATCTCAAAAGGTCCTATATATCTGGGGCTTAACTTGCCTTTCTTTCCGAATCTCATTACTCCTTTCCAAGGTGAAACTTTCAACATCACCTTATCTCCCACTTCAAATGCTTTGTCTTTCCTCATTTGATTTGCATACTTCCTCTGTCGATCTTGAGCTGCAACTAACCTTTTTCGAATAACCTCGGTTGCTTGCTTAGTTTGTTGAAGTAATTCCGGTCCTAGTATCTTTCTTTTTTCTACTTCATCCCAATATAAAGGTGATCTACACTTCCTTCCGTACAAAGCTTCATAAGGTGCAATACATATGCTCGAATGGTAACTATTGTTGTAAGCAAACTCGACTAGGGGCAAATGTTCATCCCAACTTTCTTTGAAATCAAGTACACAGGCTCTTAATATCACGGAGAGGAAAGAAATGAGGCTGCTCCCGCGCTTTTCCGGGGTTTTTAATATTGTCCTCTCACTTTGTCCGTCGGTCTGTGGATGATATGCAGTGCTCAGATTTAACTTCGTGTTAAGACTTGCCTGAAAAATTTTCCAAAATCGAGAAGTAAAACGGGCATCTCTATCAGATATAATTGAAACAGGCACTCCATGACGAACCACAATTTCCTTTAGATATATGTTCAACAATCTCTCAACGGAGTACTTATCACTAATTGGTAGGAAATGCGCAGATTTAGTGAGTCGGTCGACGATAACCTAAATTGCTTCATGGCTAGCTCTAGGTCGGGGCAATTCTACGACAAAATCCATGGTAATATATTCTCATTTCCATTCGGGTATCTCTAAGGGTTGTAAAAGTCCACTTAAGCTGACCCTCCTACATCGATAATTTATTTGTGCATCATAATGTGTTAACCAATCCATCCTTAGGATTAAGACAATATCCCCTAACTTAAGAAGAATGAGGTTAGCGTCAAAACGTTGCCCATGTATCCCTATGGGACAATTCGGACACAATCGGTTCACTGATAACTTCCTGATTAGCTACGTCTATGCTCAGAATTCCTTCTAAGGGAAACAGACTCGAGATTCAACTTATTCATGAAATTTAAAAAAAAAAAAGATTTGGTAGCTCTAGAATCAACCAGAACACACACATTCTCAGAGTCTACTAGAAGCGTACCTGCTATCACATTGTCGTCATCGATGGCATCCCGCACAGTCATGTTGAAGGTTCTTGCTGTCGGCTTGTTGTTGGGAGGTGCTGTGAGTCGAGGCACTGGATTCTCCTTCGCAGGCTGTCGGCAATCTCGGGACACATGACCTCTCCTTCCACAGTTAAAACAGGTGACATATTTATCCTTGCAACTAGAAGCATAATGACCCTTCTGTCCACAGTTATAACAATTCTCACTCGCTTGATAACAGGGTCCCAGGTGTTTCTTCCCACATGTCTTGCATTATGGCAAAGGTGGTCCTTCTTGCATCACATTGGCCGCATGTGGCTGTCTAAACCTTTGGTTGCTTCCACTCCGATTGTCAGGCTTCCTCTCAAAACTAGCTTCATGATTCTGAAATTTCCTTTTCTTCACATCCTTGTCCTTTGAGTACAACTCGGTTCCACTTTCCACAATAGATGCTTTCTGAACTAAAGTAGCATAATTGGTTATTTCTAGTATCGCAACTCGATTCTGGATCCACGGCTTCAGCCCAAGTTGAAAACGTTTAGCTCTCTTTTCATCAGTATCCACATGGTAAGGCACAAAGCTAGAGAGTTCAGTAAACTTGACTTCATATTCAGCTACAGTCATGTTGCCTTGCTTGAGTTCCAGAAACTTGACCTCCATTTGACTCTCCAAGTATTTAGGAAAATATTTCTCTCAAAATAGCTGCGTGAACCTGGTCCAGGGTATGACTACGTTCCCTTCCATTTCTCTCTTTGATTCCCACCAATAATTCGCTTCACCTTTTAACATATAGGCTGCAAAGATGGTTTTCTTCTCTTATTCTACCCCTACGATCTCAAAGGTCTTTTCTATTTCACGTAACCATATTCTTGCTTCAACGGGATCGGTAGTACTCTTAAACTCAGGGGATTCAGAGATTTAAATGATTTGAAACTAACGGTAGCCTGTGTCAGTTGAGCTGGAGGTAGATTTCCTCCCACTGGATGTTGGTTCTGTTGGGGCTGAAGGTTCTGGGTATGCTGAATAAGAAAGTTCATAAGTAGACTCATCGGGTTATTTTCTTGGTTAGGATCTCGAGCGAGTTGTGGTTCCGGGTTTGGAACTTGGTTCTGAGGTGGGACCTCATTCTCTGGATTCACCTCGGGTTGAGGACGAGGATTTCTTGCGGGTCTTCCTCTCTTAGGTGGCATCTTTTTCTACAAGAGCGAAAACAATAAGGTATGTTATATCTCAGGTTTGCAATTATACGACACCATTGCTGGCACAGTTATGATAGGCATTCATAAATAATTACTCGATCAAAATTTCTGGTTCCTCAAAATAAATCATACTCAAAATCGTGATTCTCTCTGGTCTCCTTATAAACGATTACTCTAATTTCTATTTATAAAAAGATTTCAGATACTCGTAAAGATCTATCTCAGTTTAGATGGCGGTTCCCAAGAAAACCCTATAAGTTCTAAAATTCATCGTTATTAATCTTTGGTTCTCGAATTTTGGTTAAACTCACTTTAAGTCGTAATTTCTGAAAAGATGTTTCATTACTCCCAAATTCCAGTATACACTCTTGAAACTTCGAAGCACTACACATTCCAGGTTCAATTAGAACTTTGAAAGAAGAAGAATAATCAAACATATAATACTGTGAGGCAATAACATGGGTATGTTCAACTCTTGATAGTGAAATTTTTTTTTTAAAGAATTAACCGAGAGATCAATATGATCTTCGAACATTTATTTTGTTGCATGTATCATTAGGACAACCGTCATAGTACATAAGGTGGCCAGCCTTTGGTACTCTAATGACAAACAACAATACAAACGGTGGCGTCCCACCAGGCTTCTATCACAGAGACAGATAGTCTTCCCCTATATATTTATGGTTGTTCATCTCAGTATTTCAAAGGGTGTCAAATAAAGGAATGAGTATGAAAGGGGTTTGTATTTTTTTTTTTTTTTTGAAAGTTGATAATGTCCGGTAAATCAAGTTCTAAACAACATAGGTCATTTTCAAACAGGATAGAAATTGTCTGAGTAAATTCGAGTGATATGAATTATTGATAATCATTGCGAAGGAAATTATTTAAAGAATGATTTTCCAGCACAAAATAAGTTCTTAGGAATATCTATCGATTCTCGAATAAAAGCGACGTTTGAAGACTCTGGTGGCTCGTCAGAGAAGAAAATCCTTAAGAGGGAAAGTACGAAAAAACACATTATCATATAGAACTATTTCAACCTCTATAAGTTATATATCTAGAAAACTAATGTCGGTCACGAAATCATTTAAGAATTTAGCCTCGAACTCGGAACACATAGTTGCATATCTCTCTAGGTCCATCTCTGGTGCACTTACCTTGTGTTGATCTAACTCTGACTGGTAAAGACAATGACAACATTTACAAAATGTGGAAACTCTACAGGGTATTACCCACCTTAATAAGAATGGAATCTTAGCTAGGCATCCTATCTTAAATCAATTGGGAGCTAGGGGTCCATGCGAAAAAGGCGTAAGAAATCTATCTCGAGCAGGACAAAACCAACGGGTCCTGAAGTAGACATCTACAAAAGTACGAAACGTTTCGGTCACAACCAGGTTCCAATCGACTGGATACGCATAAAAAATATATAAAGGTGTAAGGCACTTAGTGCTAAAATCTCAACGTCGTATTATACCTCTAAACTCTCACGTCGCGTTATAATTCTAGGCTTGTACGATTCCTAAAAATATAACTAAGGCTCTGATACCAAAACTGTAACGCCCCCAAATCCACCCTGACCGGGGACTCGGGTCGTCACATTGTCTCAATATGATAACGCAATAACAATGCCAAATTTTATTACAACGGAGCATAAAATGTCCCACTCCGCGGGTCCAAGATCGTCTTCACAACATAGTACAATCCAACTTGATACATCTCGAAATATATTACAAAAGTTCACAATAGTAGAAATATAAAGATTTCTGATCTCCAGCTTCTCTCCAGCTGTTTCCGAATTCTGAGATTCCTGAACCTACATTCTCTCCATTTGAACTTGGCGAATATGTGCCACTGTCCTTGAGCGTAGCAGAAAAGTCTGATGCTAAAGGTTTTATTTCTATATCAATAGGTTCACTTTCGTGGTCACTTTCGTGTTCACTTTCCTGGTCACTTTCTTCGTCACTCAATGTGGTTGCGTCATCAGTTTCTTGTTCTTCTTCCTCATCTTCGTCATATGTCACTCGTTTGGCGCTTTCTGCATGACTCAAACGCTGGCTAATTTGCCTGATCATAATTGTTCGCGGAGAAGCCTCTGACTCTTCATTCAAGTTTCTGATTGTAGTATTCACAAGATTAATAGTCACAAATAGATACCCTCTCAAGTCACCTGAGGGACGGGAGATTGGTAGCTTCAGAGGCTTTTTCATAATCTCAGAATGAGGATTATTCAGCAAAATCTCAACAGGCAGACAGGTGGTTCCAATGGGCTTATTGCTTAGTTTTGAAATATTGTAAATTTCCACCAGAACAGCTGATGACTCTGAATTTAAGAATTTGTCATCGACACCAAATACCATCCGAAAATTCCACATAGGATTGGTGTTTCCCTTGTGATCAACCGGTGTTATCATTTTGTTTTCAGGGTGTACCCATGCCATTACATATGTGTGCAAATATTTTGAAACCGGTGGCAAGTCATGGGCAGCTATGACCTTGAGTTCAAGGAGTTTGAATGGGATTTTGTTCAATGATGTTGTTAATGATGGACTTGTCATGGCAGGACTTGTCATGGCCCGTTTGAGCACCGACGTGGTACCCTTTCTAGCAGGAGGTGCTGCTCCCTTGTCGTCGCCCATGTTTGAGGACGGAAAGAATGGAAGAGTTACAGAAAGATTAGATGGCTTCTGAAAGTTGGTTTTTAGGATGCAATGTTGGTCAATTTTTCCCTCTTATTTTGTTAAGTTCTACTTTTGGTTAATCCACCTGTTTTTTCTAAATTTGAAAAAGTGAATTAGAGATGCTAGTTGACTGATCATTTTGTGGTCTAGGATGAAAATTCATTCTTTGGTTAATCTTAATTACCTTAATTTAGATAACTTTGAAGACTAATTAAGGCCGTTATCATATCTATCTTTCAAGATCTGTGTTAAAGACAAACGGCTTGCCTATCCTCTGCACTTAAAATGCATTTATGTAACCTCATTTTCTGTCTCTACAAGTTTGTTTAGCAATGTAATTTTTTAGTTTGGATTCTTTAAAGTTAATCACTCTCTACAAGTTTGTTTAGCAGTGTATTTTATGTTTGGATTCTTTAAAGTTAATTACAAAATTATGCGTTTAATGCACCTTAAGAAAACACTACACTACAAGGATAATTGAATCAGACAAGGCTTTTTGCCCGTTGTCTGATGTCCTAGAAAACCGTTGTCTATTGAGATGCGGTCTGTTACGCAGGTCAGACAACGGACGCGTTCGTTGTCTGATTCCCTACAGACAACGGTTTTGGTCTTAGAAAACGTTGTCTAAAACGCGTGAACAACAACGGCTGTTGTAGAAACCATTGTCTGACAAATAAATCAACAATTGTTTATTAACTAGAACTGTTGTCTGAAGTGTTTACGACAATGGTTTAGCATAAAATACGTTGAATTATTTTTAAAACAACAACGGTTTTTATTAGTATATTGCTTATAAAAAATCTACATGGACAGTGGTTTGAAATCAAGTATTTGTTGTCTGATGTCTTTACCACAATGGTTTCATATGCTTGTATTGAAGTAATGTATTTGGACAACGATTTTTTTTAACAAGAAGTTGTTACCTAGATTAATAGACAATGGTTTCATAGAAAATTCAACACATTGCCTAGTACAATGCTTGACAACAGTTTTCATTATAGTCCAATTACCTAAAATAACAACAGACAATGGTTTTATATAACAAAATTAAAAAACCAAACTGGAAATATAAAGAAACCAAACTGACAATATAAAGAAGCCAAACTAAAACCAAAACAAACAACCATTCCATCGTATTCAATAAACCATTACAACCAACACATCCAACCAAGTAAAATTCACGAACTAATTAAGTTAAATAGACTCCCAAAATACATGTGCATCAGAAAATTTGCGGTGCGTGGTTACTAAATGTGCAAAGAACCTAAGAAGTCTCTTGCTTCATGAAGTACTTTGCCCACTCGATCCTGATTTCATTGAGATCATCGACTCCATAGGATAAGCTGCCCCTCCGTAGCCACTGAAAGATTAAACTATATTATCACCAAATTTCAACATAGAAAAGAAGAACACAAAAGATGACAAAATTAAAGAGTAAGAAATATGCTGGAGATCAGAAGCGCTCATATATTTAATGTTTTAACTATGATAGTCATTACATTACCATTTAGTAGTGACAACTATTTTTAATGTAGCCCCTTGAACTAGTAAGTTCAACATAATTAACCAAAAGCAGCAAAAAGACAATTTAAATGTACCACGTAAAACCAAAAATTAATAGAGTTGGGGGGTTCCCATTGGTTGGATGCTGGAGAACAAATTCAGCTGGGACCTAACTGAAAAAATAGGAAAAGGTATTATAGCAAAAAGCCTTGTAGTAGACTTTTGGTATTGTTGCCATATGCGTCCAGCAGACAGGAAGTAATCAAATACGGCTGCAGAACTAACAATTTTTTGATAAAATTCAAGAATGCCAACATTCCATAAAAGAAAGATCTACCCAGTCACCTGATACTAACATGATTAAATATTTGATGATTGGGATATAGATAATAAATTAATGAAGAGAAAAGAAAAAGCACTTAAAGTGGTAACTGTAATAAGGATACCCTAAGGAAAAGGACCAGAAAATTAATAAAAAAATGAAATTTCACCTTGTTGCTGGTGATAGAAGATTGCGGTGAAGCAACAGCAACATAAAATTCCTGCTTCAGGACATCATATACTAGAGTCTCCGCATGCCCTATAAGAAAAAAAATTAACAAAAGAATCTTTATTAGACAATATATTTGGAAACTATCAGAAATCGATCAGGTCTAATATAACGGCATTACACACTTGCTCATTCGTTGGTTTTAAAATTTCTATATTGTGTGACACAAAAAGTAACAGAGATAAACTGCAAACTATACGTTTTTTCCGGCTGCCACCACCAGCAATATACCATTTTGTTCCAAACAGGACTCCACAACAACGAGCTCTGGGTGATGGATGGAAAGCTCGTTTTTTCATTCTTGACCAAATCATCTATGGAGAAACAGGTTAATGTATCAGGATTATACAATTATTGCCATGTGACTCAGAAAGTATAGTAACTGAATTTCACAAACCGTCTCAAAGTCAAGTGAGTACAGATCATTCAAGGTTCTAGACTTTGTTGCTCCACCAAAAATTAGAAGCGTTTTATCTTCGTGAAGAGCTGCCACATGGTTGGATCTTGGAGATGGTACAGTCCCTCTTAATGTCATGCGAGTACCAAAATAATTAGTCAAAGGCTGATAAAGTTTATCCATCGCGGAATCTACAGAGAAGTAAAAGCTAGGACTCATAGCAACTTACTTGCTTTGGAGTGGAAGCCACGTCAAAGACTTTAAATCAAACATATGTAGGTCATTTAGTTTCCTGCGTTTAGCATCTTCACCGCCAAAAAGAAGCAGAACGGAGCTAGCCCTAACTACAGTGTGACCACTGCGAGCAACCTGCAGAGAAAGCTTTGATTAGTAACATGGGACACAATAAGTTCACTAATACTTTCTCTGTTGGCTATAATATCATAAGATTGCTGCCATAAGATTTAGAAGCGATTATTTTTTATAAGATCAAGATCACTGCTTGACGTGTGGGATTACTATTTGATTTAAAACCAGGGAAACATAGAGTTCTCGGAGTCATTGCCTTGATTAACATGACTATCAGCCTAAAATAATGATAGCAACATGCAAATAGGAGATGTCACCTTAGAATTAGGATAAAAGACAAGAATATTGAGTCAATCACTTTACCTTATGTAAATGACAGGGTTGCAGGATAAAGAAACTAACAAGAATCTTAGATTATAGGTTACCATTTCTTTCTTAAAAGATTTGTGCAAAAAATAATAGAAAGAAAGAAATCAGTTAAGATACAAAACTAGAGTCTATGCACCCCTACCTAGATATAATCACAGAATACTACAAAATGTTCATTCATACAAAATAGATATCTTAGAGATTTTGTGACCATAGTCACACTCAACCCTCTATGTAAGACATACATACAAGGAATTATTGGGTCAAAATAAGAAGTATACCGGAATATCTCCCTTGGCCTCCATAAGTGACCAGCATTCTGTCTCTGTGTCAAATGCCCACACTATGCAAAAACCAAGATGGCTTATTTTAAGATTGTATTTAAAAATAGAATATACAGAACAAGTAGCAGGGTTCAATGATAGATAAACAGATATGCAACCTGAAATTCGGTCACTTGCTGGAATAGTTTTCCCTCCAACCAGAAGCGCTTTCTTCCCCCAAGAAACCTAGAATGCACAACAAGTAAAACAAGCATATAAACAAGTCCTCCATAGGCTAACATACACATCCTATATCATAATATTATACACTTAGGCAGAACCACAAAAGCCCATGCACCTAAAGGTACTAGATATGGAGATATGAAATGAAATGTGTACCGTTTGTTGTAACTTGGTCTCTGCAAGGTATTCATCCAGTGCACCATCTCCATGAAGTAACTTTCCTCCCCGACAAATTGAACTTACAGAACCCACTGACTCCTCATCAATGACAACAACATCTACACTTTCATTGCCTGAAATAAACAATAGAGTTTGATTAGATGAAATTCAAGTGAAGATATGCAAGTAATTGAACTCAAAATGAAGAACCAAAACCCTAATTTGAAGAACCAAAACATCCACCGAAGACCAAAGTCTCGACCCCTTAAATCATTTGAGTTGTAGTTTGAAATCTAAGTAATTGAACCCTAACGAGATCTAATTGAATCTTGTGAGAGAGTGAAAGTGAAAGTCAGAGCAAAAAAATGAACCCCAGTAATCTCCACACCAACCCCCTTAATCCCACCCCAATTCTAAAATAAACTCCTCACAACCATAAAAATTCCTCGAAAAATCTAAGATTCTTGAGAGAGGGAGAGAGAGAGAGATAGAGATTTGATTTTAGAGGATTGATTGTGGATCTGTGTTTTATGTAGTACGTGTTTGGACACTGAGAGCAAAGGGGGAAATGAAAATTTTGGGGAGGGGGGAAGGGGAAATGAAAATT
Source organism: Saposhnikovia divaricata (assembly GCA_036435485.1). NCBI lineage: Eukaryota > Viridiplantae > Streptophyta > Magnoliopsida > Apiales > Apiaceae > Saposhnikovia > Saposhnikovia divaricata. The sequence continues at coordinate 217,721,359 of CM071599.1, forward strand.
TTGGAGAAGGGGGAAATGAAATATTGGATATGCAGGAGAATGGGGGGAAATATGTTGTAATATTTTTTAGGCCGAAAATAGAGGGGAAATGAATGATTGGTTAAGGGGGAAATAAGAATACATGAAATAAATTTTGGCTTGATTAATAATTTGGGAGGGAATAAAATTATATAAAATATATTTAATATTTATAAAAATCTAATTATTTGTTAATTTGGTAGATTCGAAATTTTAATAAAAATCATTTTTTTGGTTCCTCAAAACTCAAAACAAATTTTTTAAATATTAATTAGTTCTAAAAGCAAATAATTATTCAATTTTGAATATTTTTATTATAAACTCATATAAGATAAACTTGAAAATTCATAATTTTTTGTGCACATCACGAAAATCAGTATATAACATCATTTGTACACTTGGATCGTCGAATATTTTTTTTTTTAAAAATTGATCATGTTCAGTCGGTACCACACTAGTTAAACGAAGTAGTACTTTTGGCGGATTTATATTATAAACACGTACAAGAATGATTTTTTTTTTCTAACTTTTTGAACACTTCAATAAAATTAGTATATAACATCATCCGTATGGTTGGATCGTCCAAAAAAAATTAAAAAAAAATATTATTCAAAAATTATACTAATTTGACCACGGAGTACTTTGATAGTTGACCATTAAAATATCACACAAGAATGATTTGTTTTTTTCTAATTTTTTGTACACATCACTAAAATCAGTATATTACAGCATTCGTATCGAAAAAAAAATTTAAAAAAATAGATCATGTTCAATCAGTACAACACAAGTTAGAGGGAGTAGTACTTTTAGCAGATTTATATTACAAACACGTACAAGAATGATTTGTTTTTTCTAATTTTTTGTACACATCAGTAAAATCAGTATATAACACCATCTGTACGATTGGATCGTCCAAAAAAAATTAAAAAAAATATTATTCGAGAATTATACTAGTTTGACCAAGAAGTACTTTGATAGTTGACCATTAAAATATCATACAAGAATTATTCGTTTTTTTCTATTTTTTTGTACACATCACTAAAATCAGTATATAACATCATTCGTACTGTTGGATCGTCGAAATAAAAATTTTAAAAAATAGTTACATGCGAGATGTTGATGAACAAATTTTACTTTCTTGATGTAATTTTATTTATGTACTTTGAATGGTTGGCTGCTATATGGTTGTTTGGTTTTGCCTTTGAAATTGCAAACTACAAAATGTTCTTGTGAATTAGTGTTAATGTATGCGGTATTGATTGGTTTTGCCTTTGAAACTTTGGCAGGGGGTTTACTTCTTTATATTATTTTTTTTTTAATTTTTTTAACTATCAGACAACGGTTTATGTAAGCTAAAGAATTGTGTGACAGCAACATATTTAACAGCCAAAAACCATTGTCTCTAAGATTTCAATTGGACAACGGTATGCAGAAACTGTTGTGTGAATTAAGTATAGTCCACATACAAGTAAAACACTTGTCTGATTCTAACAACGGTTTACAAAACCATTGTCTGAAGTTTCTTCAGACAATGGTTTTGTAAACCGTTGTTAGAATCAGACAAGTGTTTATTCAAACTGTTGTGTGACATCCATTTAAGTAACAAAAAAAAAAACACTTGTCTGTTTTTAACAACGGTTTATGAAACACTTGTCTGACCTTTCTTCAGACAACGGTTTTATAATTCCGTTGTGTAAAGCCTCTGCTTTACTCTTTCTAATAGACAATGGTTTTAGAAACCGTTGTGGAAGTTCTTTCAGACAACAGACAGATTTTGCAAAAAAAAAAACCGTTGTGTGAAAATTTCAAACAATGCTTTTACTGCCGACCGTTGTCTGATAAGTGTTGTCTGTTTCAGTTTTTCTTGTAGTGCTAATTTCACGCAGACTTGCCAACAAAATTTAGAAACTAATTGCATGCAAGCATCACATGAAAACCATACACTGGATACGCAACTAACAACAAATTGTATGAATTTCTGAATAAATCAAACCGCTCGAGTTGGCAGTTGGCACAGCTATAACCATTCCTTTGTTCCAGCACTCTCCAACCTTTTCGAAAAAGATGTCTGTATGATGGTTAAGTATATTTGTCCTACAAAAAACTGCAACTATCTTCTAAGTTCTAACAACTCACATTGACAGAAAACATATTGTATAAAGCAGGTAATGAGAAAGAAACAGTTGCAATGCCCTTATGAACAATGTTGAAATTCTACTGCGAGACGAGTTTGAAAGAATGCTGCTTTAGTTCTTCACAATTGTATGCTGCTGAAACTGGTGTATCCTCTGAACTTCCATCAGATTTGACCAACCAACTCGAAAGGCTCGTATCAACGGCAATTGGAGAGCCTCCAGCTTTCGAATGACTTCCCATTTTCTGTTTCGAAATAGTGTTGTTCAACTTTTTTAAACTAGGCTCCTCTACGCTAAAGGGTATTAAATTCAGCCCTTGTACTGAACTCATATTTTCCTTCTCATCTTCTTTGAATTCTATGCAAGTATTATCAGTTGTAACTTTGATTTCCTTCTTCCGGTTAGTAAGATTCTGAATAGGACCCAAGACCGAATTGGCCAAGGTGGGGCTCGAATTAGGATTTTTACAGATGTGGTTCGACCCAAATGGTATTGGGCTGTTAACTTCATTTTCGTCTGTTTCAGCTGCATTTACTTGCTTTCTCAATTCAAACGATACAGAAAATAGCGAATCAAAGGACTCTTCTTGGAATAAAACATTACCATTTTCAGCAGCATTTGCATTGTTTGCTGATCCAACAGACACGGAGAAGAGTGAATCAGAAGACTCTTCTTGAACTAATTGATCCACATTATCCAAACCATTTAGCTGCTTTCTCGATCCAATCGATACAGAAAATAGCGAATTAGAAGACTCTTCTTGATCATCACCATTTTCAGCTACATTTACTTTCTTTTTTGATCCAACAGACACAGAAAATAGTGAGTCAGAAGACTCTTCTTGAACTAACTGATCCACATTATCTAAACCACTACATTGCTTTCTCGATTCAACTGACACAGAAAATAACGAATCAGAAGACTCTTCAGGAACAACATCATCATTCTCAGCTGCATTTACTTTCTTTCTCGATCCAACAGACACAGAAAATAACGAATCAGAAGACTCTTCTTGAACAAATTGATCAACATCATCTACACCATTCACGTGCTCAACTGTCAGAGAATCAGGCGAATCTAAAGACTCTTCTTGAAGTACTTGACGAACATTATAAAAACCATTTACTTTCTTATCCGAAGACACTTCTAGCAAATCACCGATTTTAGCAATTTTTAGTGATTCGGATGACTTGTCTTCGAGTTTTGACAAACTATAATCCAAAAACTTATCAACTCCAACAACATTCTTTTCTTTCTCATTCTCCAAAATTGTACACTTTCGATTTCCAAGATTGTAAATCTCACTTTCCTTCTCTATGTTATCACGACCTACCAGAACATCATTCTTATTTCTACAACTACGACAAAAAGAGCTTAAATTAGACCAGTCATACAAAAGCAATCATACCCCTAGCTATATCTCTTCAGAAAGCACGATATTAAGAAGGTAAAATGTACGCAGACCTCAAATACAACTAACATACCGAAAAAATATAACTTCAACAAAAATAAAAGAAATAGCAGAATGGTCTTACTTGAATTCGAAAACGACAGACTTTGATACTTGCACTACAGGCTTGGTGGGCTGAAGGGGATCAAATCTAACAAGCTTCTGATACAAATTGTACAAATGAAATTTTATATAAAAAAATAACAATAGTAATGAACTGATGACAATGAAGTGATATATAGCAAGATTCTCTAACCTTAGCTTTTGTGGGTACTTTTTGATTGTTGCAAGTACCAAAGCAAATCTTAAAGCAACCCATTAGCTATAGTTTTGTGATTGAGCAAAGTGATTTTTGTTTGTTTAAAGATTTATACAGTGAGAGACTTTGATGATGTGAAGGTTTGAGACTTTTGAAAAATATGACCGTTTGGTTCTCTTTGTTTGTGTACTACTTGCTTTAATTAACTAAATCTCTTTCCCCTCTAGCCAGATTTTATATACTCAATTAATGCTAAACATAGCCTTTAAGGCTATGGTTAAACATTAATGGAGATGGATAAATGCATTTAAAAAATCAGTTTTACACTTAATACATCAATTTTGCACGAAATTCAATATGATTATTTAAAAATTTGGGATGTTTTTATCGTTGGGGGGGTCCATTATTATTACTTGGAAAATTAAATTTGCGTTGCAAAGAGAAATTGGGAAACTAAAAATAACTAAAAATCTTACAAAAGGTGTTGAAAATATAAGAGTATTTAATGCTTAACCATAGCCTAGCATTTCCCATATTTTTTTTAATTTTTTTTTTGATAATCAGGTGTTTGGGTCAGCTTTCGCCCACCTCAACTAATCCGGAAGAGTGCTAACACATTCGTTAACCCACCAAAAATGGCAATCCACTTACTTCCATCGCAAGGTTTTGCTAAATTTTTTAGCGAAAGTGCTATAAAATCGTAAAGCACTTGCTAAAAAAAACAAAAAAAAACATGACACAGACTACTTTTCGAATTGTACTTTTTTGCATTAAGATGCAAACTTAATAAACTGTAACAATTTAATCGTTTTTACTACATTGTAAAATCGTACAATTTTTCAAATCTCAGAATGGGGTGTCTAGCAGCTACAATTTCTTACTAGTTGGGTTGAATAATTCCTCGTATTAACCTGGTATTGATTGCAATCCATTGGAAATTTACTTTAAATCTGACTTATCGTATGCTTGAACTAATTAATTAATTAATTACTTTAAATCTGACTTTAAATCTGGTGTTAATTCTTTTACTAAAATTTTTGAGATGATAATTAAATGCCAATCTCGAAACTTAAAAGGTAAGCTACGCAACCGAGGAGCTCTTAATGTGAAGCTAAACAGACGGACTTTTGTATCAATTGTATCACTTTAGTTATATCCTTTTCATATTATAATTTTATTTTTAAAATTCAATTCTAATACAAACTTCTTTAATTATATCCTTTTTTAATTATAATTTTTTTTAATATAATATAATCTTGATCGTCTATTTTTAAAAATATTAAATTTGGTGGTTGAGATTATTTTGGTAGTACAACGACCAAACCAAAATTATGAATTGCTTATTATATATAAAGGATATAATTGGTCGACAAGAAGCGAATAAGAATATTTGTAGAATGCAAGTCATAATTTGTAGTGTCCATAGTTGTGCCTGCTTGCTACTCCTATATAATGTTAATTTTTCTTTAATGATAAAGAAAGAAGCTTTTATCCTAGTTTTAATGTTAAATAACTTGCAGAAATTACTGAATATTCCTCTATTTCCAAATAATTGACGTTTGACTTTCTGACATGTATTTTTAGGAGAATTGACCATATAGTTAGAATTATTATTTTTAAAATTTTCTTTTTGTGAATAAAAATATAGAATTAAAACTTTTATTCACGAAAAGAAAATTTAAAAATAATTTTTCTAACTATGTTATCAATACTCCTAAAAATGTGTGCCAATACATCAAACGTCAAAACAACGGAGTATAAATTAACATGTTGACTCAAACTAGCTTCTGCAATGTATTTGTGACAAATTAATTATGCGTCACAACTAACTTGCAATAGTTTTTAAAATAATTTTGTAATAACTTTGTGACTTGCAACATAAAACAATTTTCGCACAAATATTTTCAATAAAGTAATGCATCATGCATCTAACTAAAAATCTGTCACAAATTAATAATATTTTTTTTGTAATCCTCAATTTCTAACTAATCTTATTCACAAATTTGTGGAAAGCGATGAAACAACTATTTAATACAATTTCTTTTTTAAAAAATAAATTACTAATTTAAAACGGAGGAAATAATTTAGGTGTTAATTCTTTTACTAAAATTTTTGAGATGATAATTAAATGCCAATCTCGAAACTTAAAAGGTAAGCTACGCAATCGAGGAGCTCTTAATGTGAAGCTAAACAGACGGACTTTTGGGCTTTCCATTTATATATAGCAGTGGGCACGGTGCAACTCCTGCGTGCATAAAATCCTTTGTCCCTACCAGTCATACAATTTTATTGACAAGCATACAATGATGAAAGTTCGGCCAGCACTTGGCACTGTGGGAACTTCCTGGGGAAAAACACAAATTTCTCAGATATTCATTTCATGGTCCAATGATTGGATCCATTCCATTCACTTGGCATACGTTGAGGACGGAGGAAACAAAGTAGTTCTGTCAGACAAGATTGGTGGGGGAAATGGCAGTACTTACATGGAATCGGTGAGCAGTCAATCTATATAAATCTAGATCAGTAATCTTTTCTTTTGATCAATGTATCTCAGCTTTATTAGATTAACGATAAACTGTGTACATAGTCTAATTTATGTTTTGGAGTTTGGTCAATATAGATGAGTACATAAAATTTGTATGTGTAAAATGGTTGCAGATCACCTTTGATTATCCATCAGAGTATATTACAAGAATAAGTGGTCAGTACAGATATGATCTGGGTTCAAATTATTTATGGTCTATTACTTTCTACACCAACAAGGGCTCATACGGACCATACCTTCCGCTGGATGATAGAAATATGAGTGTGATCAATTTTAATTATCATATTGGAGGTAAGTTTTGTGGATTTTTGGGCACTCACCTGCATGATGGCATTGAAAGCATTGGAGTGTACATGAAGCCTCTGGACAATCTGTTAGATTATTTTTATAATCTAATAATAATTATGGGCTTACAAATTAAAGACAATTATATTAATTAATGTTTATTCTATATTTGGACTAATTAAGTGGTCTTAAATAAAGAGTCCAATAACATCTTATTCGGTATGGGCTTTGTAATGTGTAATACCCAATAGTAATCTGATTAGGGTTAATGGGGTCTAATTAGACTACTATATAAAGAAGGTCTTGGTCCCCAAGGCTAATTCACAACCTCTACTCCTCTATTCCCATCAGTTAGAGAGAGATACGGCTAGAGGCGAATCAAGTCTGTGGAAGATCAAGTCCCATAATCCGTATTCATATCTACCGTCATGGAATCAGGTACACTTCCGTACTACAGTTTTATCGTGTAATCTTGATAATATCGCATAAGATGATCCGTGATTATTTATTTAGTTCTAACACAATCTAGATAATCAATCAGGCCAAGTGCTAGAGGAGTCAGAAACGAACGAATTCGTATTAATATGAGAAGGACTGAAGGAGGGGTACTAATGTCATGTATTTATATTCCATCTTTACAGACAGATTAGCTACATTCCCTGCATAACCAGGATGCAAACATTAACATGATACGAACCTTTTTTTGCATTTTTTCGTGATCTCCCTCTTGTCATGTCATTTTGACATGGGTAATGGTTGCATGTTTTTTTTTCAAGTCCGAAAGAATATGGTAAAAAGTGGGTGCTATGATTCGAATACAATTGCACGTCTAAGTGGAGTTCAAACTCAACTACATTGAATATGAACTCGAGTGATAAACTGTAGCTCAACAAAGATGCATGTATTCTCATTTCAACAAAAAATTCATAATGTATATTCTCACTCGACACTAAGCTAGGTACTACATAAAATTTCTTATTTCTTGCCTAGGTTGAATGAGGTAGAGTACGTGCTAAATTTGTCTAAACAGATACCGCATATTTCATATAATTCGAACGACATGGTAGGTGGAGTTTGATTGACTCGGTTAAATATATCACGCACATATATTGAATCGTTATATGAAAATGTGGTTACAAAATATTCGGGTCCATTATACTTTTTTGCACGAAATTTTAGATGCTTTCAATTTTCATGTTCAAATACGATTTGAACATGAGAGAAGAAAAGTAAAATCTGAGCTTCTCACCGAGTTTGTGGACTTTTGGTCCATAGGCAAGAGAAAAAGTGGAGAATAGACAAATACTACTGGTAAGTAAAGGGGTTGACTTTGCAGTGGTAAGACCATCCGCAATGGATGGCCACTTAGCTCCTAGGGACATTTGTATTTGTATTGTATTGTAAGAAAAAAAATGGTCGAGCCCAACTCGGTGCTCGGTGGCCATGGCCATTTCTTTGTTTTTTAATTTTTTATTGCTACTTTATGCACATAGTCTGTGATTTCTGCTATTATTTAGTTAAACTTCTTTCCACTTGACTACTTTTGATTTGTATTTTAATGTTAGAGAGGTTTGATTACATTGATTGGATGAGTTTGGCCACATTTTTCCAAAGCCCAGTTTCTGATGAGGTGGCATAGATTGGGGTCCATCAAAAGTGGTAATCGGCCCTGAGCATTGTAGATGCTCTAAGTGCCCAATCCGTGAACCGTGAGGTCACGGGTTCGATTCCTACCGGGAGTTAAAAAACGGAAACAATCTCTTTACCTTTATATAGTGGCATGATTGCGTATATCCTACCATCCTCAGACTCTGCTCTCGCCAGATATATTATTACCTTTCCTTTACTGGTAAGTAAAAGGGGGACGGGGGTGCCCACCAAGCATGATCTGTCTATTTGTATTGGATTTTCCGTTCCAATTACATCAAAACTCAAGTATAGCTTACGAATATGGTTTGCATATTCTTCAAAATTTTGCGTGACGGTATTAATGTGATCATACTTAAATTCTTATCATTTTTAACTAACAACGTGTCAACGACGCACGATTTTTAGCTATAATTCGTTTCTTGGGTTTTTGTATGTCATAATATTTTATTTTCTTACTAATATTGAAATTAGTAATAATATTCAAATGTGTTCTAACAAAAAATCTATATTTTTACTATTATACCAAATCGTTATATTATTTCTTCTAAATTTTTTTTATATATATCAATAATACGAGCAAATGATACAATATAATAGAATATTTACTCAACTATAATAAATTTTAAAATAAAATTTTAAAGAAGAAAACTTTAAATGATATTTTATTGTATTCGTTCAACTGTATTTCTTTTTATGGATGTGTATGTTTTATGATCGATAAATTGTTTAATCTGCTAAAAGAATATTACAACTTTGTATTAACTGAATCTTTTCACTTTTATATTAACATATAGAATAGATACTAATTTAATAATTAAAAAAGAAGAAGAAAAAACAAAAAGCAGACTATTAAAGTACACCCGAATTATACTAGCGTACAACCCGTGGGATGCACGGGTTTATTTTGATATGTTATAAAAAAAAATTTATGCTATAATTATGTTTTTATATAATTTTTATTTTTAAAAATTATTTTCATATTAATTTAATATAATTCAATATAAATTTAATTAATAATATGCATGATTTAAAATATATATCATAAAATTTTAAGTTAAATATGTCGATGATGGGATTCAAACTTTGAATCTTTAGTAAAATAATTTAATCATATTATTTTGTTTACTTATATTATTTTTCTCTGTTAGTTCCTGAATTGTTTGTAGAAGGGAGTTGGATACAAACAATATTGTTTGATCGAATTTGTCCGATTCGTTAAATATTAATTCTTTAACAAATTGATGCGGAATAAAATAAAATAAGATTCAAGTCAATCTTTTATTTCTCTTTCATTTTTATTGATTAAGTTCTTGTTTTTCATTCAATAAAACTCCCAATATTTTTGGGTTTTGTTTAGTTTCTCATTGTGTTCCCAATTTATTTGGGTTTTGTTTATTCTCTTCTTGTGAGAGCTTGGTGTGTTTTTGGTGTTTTGCAGTGAATTAATGTCCGAAATATTAGATCTGCGGAATTTTCAAGTTTTTGATAGTGATAGAAGCTTTTACGGGATTGTATTTATGCTCGATAGCTCAAACCAGATGTGACGAAGCGGGTACATATACATATATCAAGTTCAACAAATCGCTTGATGGTATATCTAAAAGGTCTAAGAAGATTGGATTAATCGGCGATTGTATCTTTTTACGGTTTGTTCGACTTGGTTGTTTTTGTAGATGCCGTATGGCTTTCAATTAATAAATTAAATTCTTTATTAAAAAAAAAGAAGATTCAGGTTATATATAACTTATATTAAACTTGAGAGGTTGTTACAAATACTGTTTAGACTGATTATAAAACAAATCTAAAATAAATTTTACATGAATTTATCTATTTTTGTAATAAAAAGATCAAATGCTAAAAAGCAATTCCATATATAAACTAGGAATATTGATCTGCTAGATAATTACAAGATTACAAGTAAACAAATTCCAATCGTTGAAATATAACAATAAGCTCTAGAATTTATTGGCCTGTAAAATTTTTATAGAAGAGAGAGTTTTGATCCTTTTTGGCTGATCTTATTTTTGATGTCATGTTTTCTTTTTTGAATGATTTTTCAGCTGATCTTCTTTCTTTAATTCTTTCGAATTTTATACATGAATGACTATCGATGAGACTATCACAATTTTACACTTCAAATACTGTTAAATAGTTTTTCTGAGTAAGACTATGGTTGGCTTGCAAAGACTATCAATAGATCTTTGTTCTCGGTAAAACTATCAGAAAAAACCTTGAAAGACTATTATGCTCGTTAGAACTATCCACTAGGCCTTCAATGCTTATCCCTTTTTGCCTTGAAAGACTATCTAGTTGAATTTTGGTAAGACTATCCTTTATTATTTAAAAAAAAAAAGTAAGACTATCTGAGATAGTATTACTTGAGTAATTTGATTATCTTCTAACAATTATGATGGTCTTGAAACAAATACATTAATTTTAAAATAATTAATTTAAGAAGTAAATAATTCTGATTGAATTAATTTCTTAAATAAATCAACCAACTATTTTAATTAATTAAGAGAGAATTATTATAAATATTTTGATAGCAAAATCATTGTTTTAAACCACTAAAATTTATGAAGAGTTTCCACTGAATTGATGTTGAAACTTGACTGCTTAATGAGCGACTAACTACAATAATTGTTATATTTCTTGACTCTAAGCTATGGTTCAAATTTTTTTTTTTCTAATCCCTTTAAATTTTCTGTACTCTTATTCTTCTGTCACACTTAAAAATCTTGTCACTTTTCTTTTCTAATCCCTTTAAATTTTATGTATTCTTATTCTTCGGTCACACTGTAAAAATCTTTGTATCAAATAATTGAACTTCTTTTAATGTAATATCTTCAAGTCTGTAAATTACCTTTAGTTTTCTTCTTTTTTGATAGATAATACTTTTTGAGATTGAGATTCTGATAACAGATTATATATTATTTACTTATTTCTTGTTTGAGTTAAGTCAAATGATCGAGGTATACAAATAGGCTAAGTCATATGCCTTTCATTCTCATTATATTATACATTTTCTTAATTTTCCGACGAAACTCGAAAATGGTACAATTACATACAAAGAACATAGACGTCATATGATCGAGTATTATTTTCCTTTCCTATTTCTTTAAACATCATTATTAATATAAGCAAAATTATTTTAATATCTTCCCTAAGGAGATGTCGGGATGTAATTTATGAGCGGAATATTTACGGCTAATAAAATAAATTCCAATAAAACACGAAATAAAAATAAGATAAAGGGGCTATAGAGGAATCAATATTCTTTGTTAATAAGTTAAACTCATTTTTGTTGGAGCGCAATGGTACTAAAATTTTGTTATCATTATATTTATTCTATTATATTATATTTATTTATTTATAAATACAAAATCATAATGGAACACACGTACTTTATTACACAATCCTACTATAATTCTAAATGTTGTGTTATGATTATAGAAAATTGCACTTCTATAACTATTATTAACAAGTGGGACTTCTTTTAATAGTACGTAATAAGTTCTTCCTACCAAATTTGATTTTATGTAATCATATTCCACTCTTAAAACTATAAAGTTTAAAAAGTTATTTATTTATAAATTTTGACCCCTATATTGGTTTCACCTTTCCTACAATTTTTATAATAATTTTGAAGAAAATGGAAATGTTGGAATTGTATTGCAGTTATAATATTTTAATTATAACTTTATTCAATTGCACAAATAACACAATTTTATAATTACAATTTTATAAAATATTTATTTAACCTTTCTATTTTGATTTTTTATATTAGATAACGTTATCGATATAAATGATTCATTATGTTATAAATAAAAAATATAATATTTTCATATCATTGGATGACACTGATAATATTTTACTCAATGAAAAATTTGAAAAAGAAAACGTAATATAACTATAATAAAAAATATAATTTTAAAATTATATAAAAATATTTATATCAATTAAAATACTTGATATGGGCTAAAAATAAGCCCTAAAGACACATTTAGTGTTGCATTAATTAGACCCGGTATGGTCCGAACGTGGGGCCCACCAACAGGGTCCAAAGTCCTATCTTTAATATTAATTTCGTAATTAATATTAGGGGTAATAAACAGCTCAGCAATAAGTGTCAGATAAGGACATTATCTCTACAAGACTTAGCCTCCAAGGCATCCAATTCGATATGGCAACAGACTCCTACAAGGAAGGAGTCTAGAACTTTCCTCAAGGAGATGACTTATCTATTAAGTCTCCAACTCCTACCTTAATTCTAAGACTTCTCAGCCTATATAAAGGGCCTGACCCCTCATTCTCAGAACTACGTTGGCTTGATTCTCTAGCAATACAGAGATACGTAGGCATCTTGTGAGGACCGATCAGTCTCGAACGCAAGAACAACCATTAAAGCTCGAAGCTCACCATCCCTTGTATTTAATACATACAAACCCTCGTTTTTATTCCACAACAATACTAAATTATTAATTTAAATAAATTATGCGGTGTATGTACTTCGGGTTACCAATTGGTAGACAATAATACTCCCTCCGTCCCATTTCAGTTGGCACATTTACAAAAAAAAATTTGTATCCCTTTATTTCTAATATTATGTTCTATCACATTTCTTGTTCCAATACATATTTTTACCAATTTTTCCATATGTATCCCTTTATTTCTAATACCAATGTTGACTTTATATTTAATGAACGTACATACTCATAAGTCATCATTTAATATTAAGATTAAGGGCATCAAATTACATAATTAATTCTTTCTTAATATGTGTGTTTTTTACAAATGTGCCAAGTATGAGATAAAATTAAAATTCAAGAAAAAGTGTTCAACTTGTAACTTTATTTAAAGAGGCGAAAAATATAAAATTTTTTTTTTTTGGAAGAGAATATCTAATTTTTTTAAGGGACCATGTAACGTTTCTCATAAAAAAAATCCTTGGGAGTGGAGATACTCTTGAAGGTGAGCTGATTCAAAGGCAAGAATGCGTACCGTCGTCGTTTGGTTAGCCTCGGGCATAACTCTATGTATATCGCATACCACTGGTTACTGGTATAAAACTATATATAAATACATGCATAACACATTGACTTAGTTTGATCTACTGTAAAAACATCCGACAATGATTAAAGTTGGGCCACAATTTTGTCCCAGGGGAACTTCCTGGGATCACAAAGGAAGAACTGAAATATCTCAAATATTCATTTCTTGCTCCCAGTCGCGAATTAATCGTATTTATTTTGCTTACGTCGAGGGAGGGAACAAGATACTACTGTCCGAAAGGATTGGTGGTGGAGGAGAAGGCACTACTTTAATGGAAACGGTAACCATTTAGTCTCTTAGCAATATTTTGAATTTTGATCCATCTAATTCTAGCTTAGATATAGTATAATTAAATGTTGTTGAATATATGATATGATCCGATAAACCCGCTACCCTAACACCTTGAGGTTTTAGGAGAACTGGTTACTTAACATATACACTATTTGTCTATAGTTTTGTTTCTGTTAAGGATAAATGATTATATGTAATTAATTGTGTAGATAATATATATTTTTTTTTGTTGAATGTTTGCAGCAGATAACTCTGGATTATCCATCGGAGTATATTACAGGAATAAGTGGAGGCTGTCAAGGCAGTTATGGAGGACCGTATTTGAGTTCGATCACTTTTCATACGAACAAAGCCACGTATGGACCTTATGTTCCAGGCGCTCCTGATAAAACCAGCCCAATTACGAACTTCAACTATCAGGTTGGTGGTAAGTTCTATGGTTTTTTCGGCACGTACAAGCCTGATGGGATCGAAAGCATTGGATTTCACATGAAGCCTCTGGAGAAGCCAGCTACTACCGATCGTGTCCTGTCATAATAACAGTATATATTGTGTATAATCATATCTTCTGATAATGTTGTTTGTGAAATTCTTTGTCGTCAGCTTTATGATTAATTAAAGTTTTCAGGTCTCCCTTTTTCTTTATTTTCTTTATTTCAGTAACCCATAGTTTAGTCGGACAAGTACTGTATTTTTCGGCACCTACTTGTGTAATGTTATTGAGTGCATCAGATTTTTTATGAAGCCTATTGAGAAGGTAGCTGATTAATCAGGGGCTGGGCAGAGTTACGAAGCAAAGTCATCGAGGAACTGACTGGGATCGATGCTTAAAAGAATAGAAATGGTAGCTAATTAATTCGGGAAAGCAGATCTACTAACAAAGACACCGAGGGGATTGTCGTCTGTTATTCTGAAAACAAGACTGATGTAATTAGCTTCATAAGTTTACATATTTAAATGTTTTGTCAGATGTTATTTACTTGTGCATTGAAAAGTACTTAACAAAATGATGAAAGTTGGGCCAACAGTTGGCACGAAAGGAACTTACTCTGGGATCATTGTGGAAAGACAGAAATAACGCAGATCTTCATCTCTTGCTCCCAAAATTTTATTAATTTTATGCACTTTGCTTACATTGAGAATGGAAGTTACGTTTTGTCTGCTAAATTTGGGGAGGCAGAAGGCAGTGACTGTCTGCTAATAAGAGGTCGATATACAAATGACTATTTTGGAACATATTTAATCTCTATTACTTTTGATACGAACAAGGGCACCTATGGTCCATATGTTCCAAGCAATCCTTATTTTCTTGGTGATGTGTTGGATTTCAATTATGAGATTGGTGGCAAGTTTTGTGGATTTTTCGGCACGTACACAAGAGCTAGCATTGAAAGCATTGGTTTTTATATTTGAAGCCTCTCCCGATGGTAGCTAATCAAAGAGTGGCTGGTCGTCTCCTCTTGCAGTAACAAGCTATAGATCGCAATATCAGTAGCATGCATGTGTACTTGTTCTTTATGCTTATGGGCCGTCGATGCATTTTGAGAATAATATGTAGGAAGGAAAATGATAGAGACATCAAATTGGAACCCAAATGATAGGTGTCACAATCTAATTGGTGTTTCATAAATATTTAATAAGACGGACACTACACATTAGTAAGTTACTAAAATTGTTACTAAAATTTTTCCAAATTGCCACGTCACCTTTATCACATGGTAACAAATTTTGGTATCTTATTTGGTACATGTATGTAGCATATATGAACTTTGTTTTTGTTTATGTAATCTGAATTTCAAAATGCTACTTGAACGATCGTTTATTATTTTGTTGCCTAGTTTAACGACTTGCCTTTTCTTTTATTTTAATTTTTTTCATTTTTTTTCCATGAACAATCTTATGTTAATGTCAAAGGGGGAATGGGTCATAGACTCATAGTCCAATGTAGCCGCAATCAAATTAATCTGTAAAATCTTGAAAAAAAAAGAGGTTTTAGTAAGAGTAAAAAAAAAGTTAACGTGTTTTGACTGAAAAAGCTAATCGTCCATGATATAATTGGAAAAAGAAAGATTTTTGTTAAATAAAAGAGAAAATGTAACGTGTTTTGACTGAAAAAGGTACCGGATTAGTTTATATTAATTATAATATAATTATGTTATTTTATTAAACAAAATTTTTAAAAAGGAGACATTTTAGTTTGATAAAATGTAAAAGATATTCTATTTTACCTGAGAAATGAAATTATTTAGTTATTGAAAAATAGAAAATGTAATATGTTTAACCTGAAAAAGGAAATTGATTCAATAAGAAAAAAAATTTAGTTATTTAAAATATAAAAGATATTGTATTTGGAGATATTTTAGTTAGATAAAATATAAAAAAATATTGTATTTTACCTGAAAAAAAGAAATTATTTAGTTCTTAAAAATGGAAAAGTTAAAAAGGTATCCGTTCATGATATAATTAGAAAAAGAAAGATTTTAGTTAGAGAAAAAAGAAAAGGTAACGTGTTTTGACTGAAAAAGGTAACGAATTATTTATTTTAATAGTAATTATAATAATTACGTTATTTTATTAAACAAAATTGCTCGTGGTGTTTCTAAAAAGGAGAAATTTTGATTAGCAAAAAAAAAAGGAGAAATTTTAGTTTGATAAAATGTAAAGTATTTTTTTTTTGCTAAATAATAAAATGTAAAAGTTACTCTATGTACCTAAAAAAAATTATATAATTATTGAAAAATAGAAAAGATAATATGTTTAACCTGAAAAAGGAAATTGATTCATAAATAAGAAATTTTAGTTAGATAAAATATAAAAGATATCATATTTTACCTGAAAAAGGAAATTATTTAGTTCTTGAAAAATAGAAAATATAATATGTTTATCTTGAAAAAGGAAATTGATTAGTTAGTAGATATGTAATTGAGTAAGGGTAAATAAGTAAAATCAACAGGTACCGTACCGACCGACAGACCGACCAACCAAACTTTTAATGTTTCGGCTTTTATATAATAGAACCACCCGTGATATAATTATTAATATTGTAATATATTTAATTATTAATATTGTAATATTGTTAGTTTATTGTATTAAATAGAACCACCCGTGATATAATTGGAAAAAAAGAGATTTTAATTAGAGAAAAAAGAAAGATAACGTGAAAGTTAAAAAGATGACA
The DNA here is from genome assembly GCA_036435485.1 of Saposhnikovia divaricata. NCBI lineage: Eukaryota > Viridiplantae > Streptophyta > Magnoliopsida > Apiales > Apiaceae > Saposhnikovia > Saposhnikovia divaricata. The sequence goes on from CM071599.1 coordinate 217,738,225, forward strand.
TGATTTATGTGAAAAAATTAATTTTCTATTAAAAAGGGGATTTTAGTTAGAAAATATAGAAAAGATGATACGTTTAGCTGAAAAAGATAATCAATTAATTATTAATATTATCATATTATTAATTTATTGTATTAAATAGAACCACCCGTAATACAATTGGAAAATGAGATATTTTAGTTAGAGAAAATAGAAGATAACTTGAAAGTTAAAAAGATGACATGATTTATGTGAAAAAATTAATTAATTAGTTTATAGTAATTATAATTTAATTATGTTATTTTTCTAAATAAAATTGCCCGTAGTTTTTTGAAAATGCGAAATTAATGTTGCCTATGATATTTTTAGAAAAAAGGAAATTTAATTAAAAAAAATAGAAAAGATCATACGTTTTAGCTGAAAAGGTAATCGATTAATTATTAGTGTTATAATATTATTATTTTATTTATTTTAAATAGAAATGCTTGTGATATAATTGAAAAAAAAGAAGTTTTAGTAAGAGAAAAAAAAGGTAACGTGTTTTGGCTGGAAAAGGTAATCGTCCATGATTAATTGGAAAAAGAGATATTTTAGTTAGTGAAAAGAGAAAAGGGAAAAGGTAACGTGTTTTGGTTGAAAAAGGTAATCGATTAGTTAATAGTAATTATAATATGATTATGTTATTTTATTAAATAAAAGTATTCGTAGTGTTTTTAAAAAAGGAGAAATTTTAGTTAGATAAATTGTAAAAGATATTGTATTTGACTTGAAAAAGGAAATTATTTAGTTATTGAAAAATAGAAAAGGTAATATATTTAACCTAAAAGGAAATTGATTAATAAAAGAGAAATTTTAGTTATATAATATATAAAATATATTGTATTTTACCTGAAAAAGGAAATTATTTAGTTATTGAAAATAGAAAAGATTATATGTTTAACCTGGAAAAGTATATTGATTAGTTAGTAGGTTTTATCTGTAATTGAGTAAAATTAATAGGTACCGTACCGACCGACCGACCAACCAACCAAACTTTTAATGTTTCGGTTTTTATATAATAATATAGATTATATAAAAGCAGCTCAAACATTAAAAGTTTGGTCTTGGTATCTGTTGATTTTACTTATTTACTTAACTTAATTATAGATAAAATCCATATTTAAAAAGGTAATAGCTTGAAAAAGAAGTAAAAAAACCAAGTTTTGGAAGGAGTGATTTTAGTTAGAAAAGATAATAGTCGAAAAAGAAGTAAAAAAAAGATAAGTTTGAAAATGAGACATTTTAGTTTAAAATTATAGAAAAGATATTACTCTTTAGCTGAAAAAGGTAATTAGTTAGTTATTAATAATTATAATATTATTGGTTTATTTCATTAAATAGAACGGCCCATGTTATTTTTGTAAATAAGATATTTTAGTTGAAAAATGTACAAAAGGTAGTAACTGAAAAAGGTAATTGGTTACTTATTAAGAAATATAAAATAAGCAAAGAATAACTAAGTAAGTAAGGGTAGCTGAAAAAGAAGTAAAAAAAGCAAGTTTGAAAAATCAGACGACCAATGATATTTTATCTAACTAACATTTCTCATTTTTAAAAATATTACGAGCAATTTTGTTTAATATAATTACAATTAATTAATCGATCAATTACCTTTTTCAACCAAAATATGTTACATTTTTTCTTTTTTCTAACTAAAATCTCTCTTTTCATCTAAAGCGTATCATCTTTTCTAAATTTTCTAACTAAAATCCCTCTTTTCTTAGAAATATCACGGGCAACATTAATTTTTCATTTTCTAAAAAAATCACGAACAATTTTATTTAGTAAAATAACGTAATTAAATTATAATTACTATAAACTAATCAATTACATTTTTTACCTAAAACATGCACATGATATTTTATCTAACTAAAATATCTCCTTTTTTAAAAATACTACAAGCAATTTTACTTAATATAATTACTATTAATTAATCGATCAAGTACTCTTTTCAACCAAAATATGTTATCTTTTTTCTTTTCTCTAACTAAAATACATCTTTTCAGCTAAAACGTATCATCTTTTCTATATTATCTAAATAAAATCTCTCATTTTCTAGACATATCTCGGGTAACATTAATTTCTCCTTTTTAAAAAAACTATGAGCAATTTTATTTAGTAAAATAACATAATTAAATTATAATTAATATAAACTAATCAATTACCATTTTCACCTAAAATATGTTACCTTTTTAATTTTCACGTTACCTTTTATATTTTCTATAACTTAAATCTCTCATTTTCCAATTATATCAAAGGCGATTTTATTTAATAAAATAATAATATTAACAATTAATCGATTACTTTTTTCCAGCTAAAACGTATAATCTTTTCTATCTTTTTTAATCCCTCTTTTTCTAAACATATCACGCGCAACATTAATTTCTCCTTTTCTAAAAACACTACGAGCAATTTTATTTAGTAAAAATTATTTAATTACCTTTTTCACCTAAAACATGTCACCTTTTAAATTTTCAATTTACCTTTTCTATTTTCTCTAACTAAAATATTTCATTTTCCAATTATATCACGTGCGGTTCTATTTAATAAAATAAAATAATAGTATTATAATATTAATAATTAACCGATTACCTTTTTCAACTAAACCAATCATATTTTCTATATTTTCTAGCACAATCCCCTTTTTTAGAAATATCACGAATAACATTTATATAATTATTATGAAATTTCATTGAAAAATTTAGGCATTTCATGTTTTAAAAAATTAATTCAGATTAATGAAAAATATTCATATAATATTAATAAAATTCCGTGCATCGCACCGGTTTTAAGCTAGTTTTTATAAAACTTGGAATGACAAGCTGGTGGCTTGGTGCACACATATATTGAATCGTTAGTATAAAAATGTGGTTACAAAATAGGTAAAATAAGAAAAATAATCAACAGATTCGTGGTCCTTAATTAAATGGTAGATAATTCGAGACTTGCATTTGGTGGTGTAAAGTATTCGGAAAACTCTCCAACTCCATTTTTTGACTAACTGCATTCGAAAATTTTACAATTTTTTTTGGATTTTTTATGAATCACTTGACTCATTATAACAAAATATAGTCTTACATACGCGATCAATTTTTTTATAACAAAATCAATGAGTTTACATACACCTCTATTATAAGTGGACAATTTTACTAGGAGAATTATTAATATCATATACTAAAAGGTTCAATTTGATTAAGTTCATTGCACGCAATTGAAAACTAAATTAATAATTTAACAATGATAAGTATTCATGTGATTATTATCATATGAATATTAATCCAAATTTTATGAAATCTAATCAAATTTTAAAATATTCGGTTCAAAAAATTGGTATGAAATATTACAAAATAACTATAAAAATATTCGATAGATCAAAATTTTATCATTTATCATATTTTAAATTACAAAATTATTTCAATATATATAATTTCGGATGAGAAACAAATTCTGTGCCCGTACCTTACACGGGCATTTACGCTAATTTTTATAAAACTTCGAATGACAAGTTGGTGTGGCTTGGTTGGTGCACACATATATTGAATCGTTATATAAATTGTGGTTACAAAATACGTAAAATAAGAAAAATAATCAACAGATTCGTGGTCCTTAATTAAGTGGTAGATAATTCGAAACTTTGCATTTGGTGGTGTAAATTATTGGGAAAACTTACGTCTAACTCCATTTTTTGACTAATTGTATTCGACAATTTTATAATTTTTTTGGAATTTTATGAATCACTTGACTCATTTATGCACTTGTTAAACAAATTGGTTAGATATTTTTTCTTTTTTGAGTAATGACCCCAAACTTGCTTTGGTAACATTTATCGATCGAGCAGCTCAACAATTAATAATTTTTTTTTTAAAAAAAGGGCGATTCATTCTTTGAACACACAAATTTCAATCAAATTCAATCTCGAAACTGTAACAATTTAAAGGAAAAGTATAACACTGCAGCTATATATTAACTGCTGGAACATTTTCCAATACTGAACCGATTCCAACGCAAGGAAGGCCTTTTGGAATTTCCATGACTGGCATAATTAACTCCTGCTTATAAATACACAACACAATTTCTCATATTCTTTACTCATGTGGAACACAATGTTAAAGCTTGGGCCAACATTTCCCACTGTGGGAACTTCATGGGATCACCAAGGCAAATCAGAAATATCTCAAATCTTCATTTCTTCCACCCGGGATACGATGGATTTCATTCAGTTTGCTTACGTTGAGGATGGTAACGTAGTGCTGTCTGACAAAATTGGTGGTGGAACAGGCTCCTCTAATCTGCAAACGGTGAACAATAACATAATATTTAATTTAATTCTCTTCTTTTATCTTCCATGCATGTATGTAACTAACTTAAATTTGTTTCATAAGTTTGTTCTCGGCTCAACTACATATGTTTGTTGACGACAATAGACGATTATATGTACGTAGTTGGGTTTATGTTTGTGGAATGTTGGCATGCAGATCACTTTCGATTATCCGTCGGAGTACATTACGAGAATACATGGCGGTTACCTTAATGATAGAACTTCAAAGTATCTGTGTTCTATTTCTTTTTATACTAACAAACGCAAGTATGGTCCGTACGGCCCTGGGATTTGCACGGACGATTTTGATCTCATTGACTTTCAAGAAATGGGCTCGTATGTGGATGAGTTCAATTATGAGGTCGGTGGTAAATTCTGGGGATTCTTTGGCACCTATAAGAGCAATGGGGTTGAAAGCATCGACCTTTATATGAAGCCTCGTCAGCTAGCAAAGCAGCTGTCAGGGCCAACTCGTGCTAATCAATCAGGGCCAACTCGTCCAGTCTTGCCATAATTGAATCTGTGTTGAATTGAAGTTGTTGAATCTATCTTATGACGCTATATAAATATATTATTTTATGATCTTAATGCTAGTGGAATTTAGTATGTGATCAGCGTTTTGTTTTAGTAAGCAGAATTTCGCCATGCAACTAAATCGGTGTTCCCTTTTAATTTAAATTTTTCTTTAATATTTTACATGTAGCTTAGTGTTTTAGATTGAATTCATGCTTGACGGCTTCATTCGATCAATGCTAATTTAATTAATAAAAAACCGGAAAAACCTCTAAATTTTTTTTTTTGAAATCATGATTTTTTGACATACGGTCAAATCGAATCAAAGATCAAAGTGAACCATGATCATGGTAAATATACCTCTTCCTATTATTTTTTAAGTGTTAATTCTTTTATTTTTTTTTGACAAATAAGCGTTAACATAAGCCTTCATTGTTTTCGAATTGATCATCTTATGTACCTTTTGCACAGGTGTTATATGAAATTAGGTCCGGTCATTAAAAGAATCTATACAGAATATATGGTAAAATCGTTTTTAGTAATTAATGGAACCCATCCCCATCTCCAAAAATTTATTATAAATAATAAACTCAAAAATTTATTAAAAATAATAAATTCCCAAACAAAAATAGTATATTTCCAAAATTATCAAAAAATTTCAACATCCCATTCCCCATTTCCAATCCTCATATCCCTATATTCTTTTTTATATTACTTCTTTCCCTCTCTTTCACTTACAATTTTAACTACCAAAACCCACTCACTACTAAAAATATTATTTTATATTATTAGATGAAAAGAGAGAGGGTTTGCAGATGATATGCGGCAGCAACCAAAGTCCCAAAAAATGGGGACTAAAACTTTGTCACCAAAATCAAACCTCAAAATGGGGATCCGGATGGAGATCTTTTTTTTTTTTTTTTTTTTGCTAAAACTGGTGCTATATTGCAAATTATAGGAATGTGGATTGGACTGTGAATGCTCTTAATAGATATATAGGCCATTGTTCTATAGAGAGCCATTTTATATGAAGAATCGGAAAAAACCACTAATTTTTGATTATGTAGTAAAATCAAAATTTTAATTCTTGGTTCCATAAACAAAAGACAAATTTTCTGATTTTGTGGTAAAATCAAATACTGATGTGGCACCGTTGCTGACATCACTGCCACATCATCGCTATAAATAACATAATAAAATAACATTCTAATGGGGAACCCTAAATAAATACATGAGTATCTATAATATAAAGAGAAATAAGATGTTTTTTATTTTTCAAAACTTCATAAATTTTAGAAAGCTTGGAGAAAATAAAAATTGGAATTCACTCTATTTTTAGGTTTTGATTTTAAGGAAAAAAGTTGTATAAGATAAGTATCATCAATAATATGTAATGAACTTTAAATTTTGATCCAAAGTAGAGCGGCTCGAAACGTGTTTAACGGGAAAACGGCTCATTAGAAAAGTTTGTATCAGCTATTAGAATTTGATATTGACGTTATAAATTTTATTTTATTTTAGGATTCGATTTTTATGGATAAATATTGTTATACAAGTAATATATGTAAAAGTTAGGTTTTGACCTTAACGAGAGAGCGGTACCAAAAATATAAGATGTATTTTCATCTTTTAAAATTTCATAAATATTAGAAAGTTTAAAGAATGTACAAATTGGAATTTACTATCTTTTAAGGTTTGAATTTTTTTAAAAAAAGTTATTTCATAAAATAAATGCCATTAATAATATGTAATGAAGTTAGAATTTCAGTTTCAAATAAGAGCGACTCGAAACGTGTTTAACGGGAAGATGACTCACTAGAAAAGATTGTATTAGCTATTAAAATTTGATACTGATGTCATAATTTTTTATTTTTATTTTTAGGGTTTGATTTTTATGGATAAAAATTATAATATAAGTCTTTATAATATATGTTGAAGTTGGGATTTCAGTTTTAACGAGAGAGTGACTCAGTCGAAAGAATCATGTTTAACAAGAAATCGATTCATTAAAAAATATTATGTAATTATTAAAATTTAATATTGATAATATAACATAACATAAATTTGTATTAAAGTTTTTTTAAAAATTATTATGCCTGCGAAGCGAAGCGACGGCTTTATCGACTAGTTTATTTATAAATTTTGACCCCTATATTGGTTTCACCTTTCCTACAATTTTTATAATAATTTTGAAAAAAAATGGAAATGTTGGAATTGTATTGCAGTTACAATTTTTTAATTATAACTTTATTCAATTGCACAAATAACACAATTTTATTATTAAAATTTTATAAAATATTTATTTGACCTTTTTATTTTGATTTTTTATATTAGATAACGTTATCGATTTAAATGTTTCATTATGTTTTAAATAAAAAATATAGTATTTTCATATTATTGGATGACACTGATAATATTTTACTCAATGAAAAAAAAACGTAATATAATTATAATAAAAAAATAAAATTTTAAAATTATATAAAAGAATTATATCAATTAAAATAATAAATTATTAGTTAATTTAAATAAATTGCGTTGTGTATGTACTTCGGGTTACCAACTAGTAGACAATAATACGAGATAAAATTAAAATTCAAGAAAGCTAAAAGTATTTGGGGTTGGTGGAAGTGTTCAACTTGTAACTTTATTTAAAGAGGCGAAAAATATCAAAAAAAAAAAAAGAAAATAATTGGAAGAGAATATCTAAGTTTTTTAAGATATCTTGAAGGTGAGCTGATTCAAAGGCAAGAATGCGTACCGTCGTCGTTTGGTTAGCCTCGGGCATAACTCTATGTATATCGCATACCACTGGTTACTGGTATAAAACTATATATAAATACATGCATAACACATTGACTTAGTTTGATCTACTGTAAAAACATGCGACAATGATTAAAGTTGGGCCACAATTTTGTCCCAGGGGAACTTCCTGGGATCACAAAGGAAGAACTGAAATATCTCAGATATTCATTTCTTGCTCCCAGTCGCGAATTAATCGTATTTATTTTGCTTACGTCGAGGGAGGGAACAAGATAGTACTGTCCGAAAGGATTGGTGGTGGAGGAGAAGGAACTACTTCACTTTTCATACGAACAAAGCCACGTATGGACCTTATGTTCCAGGCGCTCCTGATAAAACCAGCCCAATTACGAACTTCAACTATCAGGTTGGTGGTAAGTTCTATGGTTTTTTCGGCACGTACAAGCCTGATGGGATCGAAAGCATTGGATTTCACATGAAGCCTCTGGAGAAGCCAGCTACTACCGATCGTGTCCTGTCATAATAACAGTATATATTGTGTATAATCATATCTTCTGACAATGTTGTTAGTGAAATTCTTTGTCGTTTATTTTAAAACCCAGCTTTAAAATCAAAAGATTTCAAAGATTAAATTCAATTTGGTCGTTTGGACTTTCCATATTGCAGTGGCACTACTTTCAATTGTTTAAATACACAGCATACTAGTCACAGAACTTGCATATGAATTCATGCATTCAATTACAATGATGAAAGTTTGGTTAGCACTTCCTACTGCGGAACATCCTGGGATCACTTAGTAAAAGCAGAAATTCTACCAATCTTCATTCATTGGTGTAATATTGACCGGATTGATTTGGTTCACTTTAACGTGAGTATGGAGGAAACTAAATAGTTTAGTCGGACAAGTACTGTATTTTTCGGCACCTACTTGTGTAATGTTATTGAGTGCATCAGATTTTTTATGAAGCCTATTGAGAAGGTAGCTGATTAATCAGGGGCTGGGCAGAGTTACGAAGCAAAGTCATCGAGGAACTGACTGGGATGCTTAAAAGAATAGAAATGGTAGCTAATTAATTCGGGAAAGCATATCTACTAACAAAGACACCGAGGGGATTGTCGTCTGTTATTCTGAAAACAAGACTGATGTAATTAGCTTCATAAGCTTACATATTTAAATGTTTTGTCAGATGTTATTTACTTGTGCATTGAAAAGTACTTAACAAAATGATGAAAGTTGGGCCAACAGTTGGCACGAAAGGAACTTACTCTGGGATCATTGTGGAAAGACAGAAATAACGCAGATCTTCATCTCTTGCTCCCAAAATTTTATTAATTTTATGCACTTTGCTTACATTGAGAATGGAAGTTACGTTTTGTCTGCTAAATTTGAGGAGGCAGAAGGCAGTGACTGTCTGCTAAATTTGGTGAGGCAGAAGGCAGTGACTCTATCAAAACAGTGAGCCAATAATCCATGCGGATTCAATTATGAGATTGGTGGTAAGATTTGTGGATTTTTCGGCACATACACACGCGATAGCATTGAAAGCATTGGTGAATAATGCAAGCAACCACACATGCCCTGCCAAAAGGATGTAGAGATGGTTAGCAGTGTGAGTAATATTGCAAGCAACCACACATGCCCTGAGAATTCCCAAGTGCAAGGACCACAAACACTTGAGCAGAATCGTTCCCTGTATGGACAACATGCTTTCCAATCCAAACTAGGAAATTTCTTGCAGTTTCCCCAAGATTTTTACTTCATAAAATAAACCACTTGGCTCGGACTTATGAAACATTCTTCTTAAATCTTGATCTTTTCCTGGTTCTGTCGTTGAGTGTTGTATTTTTAAGCTTGTACTTGGGATGTGAATAGTAAACACTTTCGATTTGATCTTCATTCTTATATCTCCGGCAATCTTTGCATTCGAAAAGAAGTCATGTAGTAACAACTAATGACAAGTGATCAAGAGCGTAAACTAGTTTTACATTAGTTTGATACTCCTAAATACAACATATCTGAGGGATACTTTTGTAATTGTAGAATTTGATCAAATAATTATAAATTTGCCACATTAAAATGCATTATATACGTATGTAACTCTTCTAATTACATATTTAGGGACATTTTTCTTAAAATGCATTATATATGTATGTGTGTAACTCTTCTAATTACGTATTTAGGGACATTTTTTTCTTTTAATTACATTACGGCATATATGATGGATAAAAGGTCATCAAAATTATTTATTCTTAATGAAGTGTAAACCTTTTAATAATGACAAGTATTGTGAAATTGAAGGTGTTTTATTTTAATACAAGTTATGTGTGTACGGTGAATTTGTAATTTTAACAGCTAATGTGGATGGTAGAATATATGTTAGCTTTTTTTTTTTTCGTATAAAAATCAAATTATCAGATTATCCAGACTTGTCATTTCATAGATTTTATAGTCTCTGATTTGTTTGGCTGGCATCTTGATCTAGTTTCTGTAACAACTTTGTAAGTACAGAAAGTTGTGGAATAACTGATCAGTAGAGAAACGAGCTCTCTCTCTTCGTTCTGTTTATGCATGTCCAGAACAAAAAAAATCTTTGTACCAATAACATGCCTTCCAATAATATAAACATAGTTAATTTGCTATTCCTCAGCATAAGCAGTACATGCACGTCATGGAAAAGTAACTTATTATAGATACAATCTGTTACTTTTTAGCTAGTAAGCATTCGAAACAAAACCCGTTAATGATCTACAAAAACAGAAAAACACCATATCCATTTTCACAATAGAGAGAGAGAGAGAGAGAGAGAGAGGAGGGGAGGGAGAGAAAGAGAGAGGGAGGGCGAGAGAGAGAGAGAGAGAGAGAGAGAGAGAGAGAGAGAGAGAGATTTAACAGTAAATGATAACATGCATGTTACACCATTTGTTTGTTCATTACACCTTGTGGTAACTAGAATTCCTCTTCCTTTTCTTGTTGTCATAAGTGATCCCCCTCGACTTCCCTTGAAAACGCCTAACCTCACGCAAGAAAACCCTGACAGCTCTTGCTCCAAACGGATTTGATTCAGGTGCCCCACCATTTTCCTCGTAAGCTGCCCGAAGACGTCCAACCAGAGCATCCAAGCTACCCCATGCTTGTCGAAGAGGGCAAGGACAGGGCAAAGGAGGGTTAGGAACACCAAAATAAGGACACGTCTGGTTATGAATTTTAGTCTTGCCAAATTGATCAAGGTACCTTAGAAATTCCAAGACATGAGAACTAGTCCATAAATGTTGATGAACATTCGATGAATACGGATCATATGGCTTGTGGTTTCGTATGTACTGGCAGAACGTATTCCAATCACGACGCTTCTGCTTCTCGTACCTGCTCGGAACTTGAGACCATGGCAAAGATGGTATTGTTGAGATGGTGCCATCCATGAATGCGCGATAAAGATGTCAAAGAAAAAAAGTTCTGTTTCGATTTTCGCATAAATTGATATAGAGAAGGAGAATGGAGTTCACAGTTCTCACAAGGGAGTAAACTGAGATGTGATCAGTTTGGTGGAAGGGCGTTGTTTTAACGATGGAAGTCATGGAGAATTGAGCAGTAGTGTACCAAAATACAGAAATACTAAGCTAAGCTGCACTCTCTATTACACCGTGTTCGCAAATCAAAGAAATAAAAGTGAAAAAATAGAAAATTGGTCATTTTTCTCTTGAAATCTTTTAAAAAGTGTAAAGAAAATATAAGAGATAAATATATGTGAAAAATCTTTTCAAATCTTCAAAAATTATTACTTTTCTTTTTTAGAAAATCATTCACGTGCATGTTGAAAAAAATTAAATCTTTCGCTTTTTTTTTTCACTGTCAATTTTTTCCATAGTAAATTTGTGTAACAATGTGTCGCTGTTAATTTTTTTTTTTTTTTTGTTGAAAATAGTGGAAAAAATTAGATATTTGATTGGGCTTATGGGACCCGCTAACTTTACTTTAGAAATTAAGAACAAGAACAATACATGAGGATCTTGATATTGTAACGAGTAACACACACTTGGGCCGACTTAGCCGAAGGGAAAAAAACATTTGTGCGGATTAGAGCCCAATAATCATATGATGGCATATGTATCCGGCGGTTGTGGCGTGTGAGAAAAGGGGAGGCATACTTGATCATAATAACCTTTTCTTAACGTTACCTCTCACCTCTTCTTGCTGTGTACTGCATGGTTAAATTTCGGAAATTGAAATAGATCGGTTTAGGTATTTAATAGTAATTTATTGGTAAATTGGGATTATAGGAATGATAAATTGAAACAAAAATCGGATAAAATTTATTATTATATTAAAACCGAAAAACTGAAAGTTTGTCTGTTTGGTTTTCGGTTTGGCTATCCTTTTTTTTTTAAAAAAAGGAAATTCTCATTAAATCATCGAAATATCTGACAGAATTGTCTCCAACAAAAACAGAGGAGGAGACGAACTAATAATGAAGCTATTAAGCTCACAAGGGATCCTAACCAATCTATGGGCCACCTTGTTTGCTCGCTTTCTAACATGATCGACCGAAATTCCACCCTTACTCCGAAGAATTGTTTTGCACCGTGCAACCATATCCCCCTGCTCCAACAAATTAATATGCTCCTTGTTAACTGCATTAACTCCTAACAGTGAGTCACTTTCAATTGTAATTGTTCCAGCTGACAATGTCTCTGACCATAAGAGTGCTTCCAGAATTCCTGCTATCTCTGCTTCCAAAACTGAAACCCGACCTGCAAATCTCATAGTCTTACTTTTGATATAATGTCCCTGGTGGTTCCTGATGACCATACCTATAGCAAACGAATTCTCATCTGGGACCACTGATGCATCAACGTTGATCTTAAGAAAGTTGCCAATTTTAATTTTGATACGAACCTGGCTTTTCATTTGTTCACCTGACACCAATCTGTAATTTGACTTTTGCTCCATCTCATGATTGTTGCAGGTGTCATAATTTTTCCTTCAAAAATTCGTTTATTCCTGGTAAACCAGACACCCCAAAGAACTGCAAACATTTTAACTAACCATTCATTTGTTTCCATACTCAGCCTGTTAAGCAACGACTCAGAAGCATTCTCAATATCCCACATCTCACTATTAACTCCCACATACTGCCAGCACTCCTTCGTAAATCTACACTCGAAAAATAAATGCCTGAGATGCTCAACCTCTCCAACACACATCTCGCATCCAATAGGAACTCTAACACCTTTACCTCTAAGCAGATTACGAACATAGATGTTATTACGGCAGAATCTCCAAAGGAATATTTTGATTTTATGAGGGACTTCAAGGTTCCAGATTTTGCTCCATCCTGGCGACTGCTGCAACCCTATCTCTCCACCATGATTTTGATACCACTGCTGGTAACCGTTTTCACTGTGTACCATCCATCTCTAGAGTAGACCCAGGCTATCCTGTCTTTGGTACAAATTCGTGGAATACGAGTACATAGAATAGCATTTGCATCCTCATTGGAGAAATTCCTCTTGACTTTACTTTCATCCCATGATCTATCCTCCTTAAAGAACTCACAAACTTTCAGATCCTGTGCCTCAACACTGGTTGTCTCCTGATTAACACAAAACTCTTCTTTTCCTCTCATCCACCTGTCCTTACTGATATTAATCCTCTGCCCATCCTCTAACACCCATCTCAAACCTCTCTTAATTTCCTCTTTAGCTTCCCATATGCCTGACCACGTGTAACTTGACCCACCGGTTCTGTTTGCATGAAAGAAATCATAGTGAGGATAGTAATGCGCTTTTAGAACCCTTGATACCATAGCTTCAGGCTTAGTAATAAAATTCCAGCATTGTTTGCCTAATAAAGCCAAATTAAATCCGTGAAGGTCTCTAAAGCCAAGGCTTCCTTTCTTTTTCGACATGCTCATTTTATTCCACGCTAGCCAGTGAACTCCTTTTCCAGTAGAAGAGTTAGAGCGCCACCAAAATGCATTCATCATCTTCTCAATTTCTTGACACAACGTTTTAGGAATCAGAAAATATGACATTGTATAGGAGGGGATTGTTTAGGCCACATTTCTAATCATTACTGCCTTCCCTGCCCGAGAAAGCAACCTCGAACTCTACCCTTGAATTCTCTGAGAAACCTTCTCTTTCAAATATCTAAAAACTATCTTCTCCAACTTACCTATCAGGTATGGTAAGCCCAGGTACTTGCTATTCCCAATGTCATTGAACACTCCCAATATTTGCTTGATCTCCATTTGCTTATCTCTTCGAACGTTTGAACTGAAAAAAATTACAGATTTCTGATAATTTACTATCTGACCAGAAAATGCTTCATAAGAGTTCAAAGCTTCTTTGACTGAGATCGATTCCTCTGTTGTTGCCATAAAGAAAAGGAATCTATCATCTGCAAATAAAAGGTGAGTAATAGAAGGTGCTGAATTTCTTACACAACAGCCATGAATTCTCCCTTCTTGAGCTGTAGATTTTAAAGATAATGAAACCCTTCCACACATAATAAGAATAAGTAAGGTGACAATGGGTCACCTTGCCTGAGCCCGCCTTTAGGAATGATAGTGAAAGAAAAGTGTCCTAAATCCAATCATGGATGATGAGTTAGGATAAACTTTCTTGTAATCTTAGTAGATTTTATGATTATTGGTTAAAGACATATTTGTCTTTATACGGGCTTTATCTATTTAAAGTGTTTTAAATAAGATGTTCCATAGTTTAGAGTAAAGCTTCTAGAATTATAATGAGATTATAATAGTGAGATCTAGAAGCTGATAACACTAAACTTAAACTGTTCCTGATCATAGGATAACTAATTGGAAGTTAGTTAATCCGTAAAGATCGGTACATACTATACTTGCTTCTTCGGAAGGATGTCTGTTCTCATAGGCATTTGTGTGGTGACACTATAGTTAGTATGTAGGTGCTCATTAGGAATGAGTTCACTGAACATGACTCGATCACTTGAACAATTAATAGAGTTTACTCACGTGTCAATAATTGTTCATGTAGTGATGGTTGTACAAGTATCCTTAGACTTGAGATTGTTAGAGTCATCTTGTATATAATGAACAATGCTTTGGTTTAGTCTTTAGTCTCAAGGGCAATTAATAAGTTCTATTCTGGGCATTGGAATTTATATATGGAGATAGTTAACGATCAATAAAGGATCTGCCCCTTCCAGTAAAGGAAGAGAATATCCTATGCTATTCTTAATATGGTAGTTCAGGAATCTCTGGCCAGAGTGAATGAAATTAGAAATTAGTTTCTAATTTGCATTAACATGAACTATACATAAAGAATAAGGAATGCATATGATTAAATTAGAAAGGTTTGACACGAGATCTATGCCTTGTATTTAATCGGGATATTGTTAGGGCAGAAGGAATTTATTGTACGGTAACCAGTCACTGAATAGGTTCTGTATTCCTAGCGATGAATTCATATTATCCGGATAGTCGCGATATATTGAAAAGTATCACTCACGATGTAGAATAAATTTAATTATAACGATAATTATTTTTAACGAATTAATTGTAATTCGTATAAATAATAATAAATAGTTTATTATTATTTATTTCTACTACCGGCATAATTATGAACCTAAAGGGTCACACCATAAAAAGAAATATTGTTGAAGATTAAGAAAAATTATTTGTGGCTAATAATTATTTATTTGAGAAATAATTAATTAAATAATTAATTAAATATGATTTAATTAATTATAAATATTAAGAAAAGTTCTTAATATAATAATTATATATTTAATCTGAGATATTAAATATATAGAGAGAATTGTTTTAAATGAAATCAATGAGAAACTTGTTTTAATCATTAAAAGAGTTTTAATGATTAATTGATTAATTAATAAAGATTAATTAATCTAAATAATATAAAAGTCAAGAAACCACACCTATGGTTTCTCTATAAATAGACACAAAAAACACACCAGCAACAACAAATTTATTTGTAAGAAGAGTTTCTTGCATTTAAATCAAAATTAGCCAATTATTCTCTCTTTTCTTTCTTTATCAAATTTCTTGGTGGATACCATTAGAGCACTCCACATACTGAGGGGTGATTGCAAGGAGAAGAACATGGTCTAATTTTGAAGTTCATAGCTGTTGCCAGAAAGCATTTAAGGTAATTCTCTTATTTTTCTTGAAATATATGCATGAATAATTAGGATTTCTATGCAAATAAATGTTATAAATACTTCCGCATGCGTAAAAATTCCTTCAATGGTATCAGAGCATAGGTTGTATGCATATAGATTCCCAGAAAAAATTTGAGAATTTTTAAAGCTTGTATGGATTTATTATGAATTTTTGAAGTTCATGGAGGCTATAATCAAATTAATTATGAATTAATTCGAAATTAATTTTTTGAAATAAAATGACTCTGGATTTAGATTCTACAAGTGTTGTAGAGAATCAGGATATTTTTATTATATTTTTTGAATGAACAGATTATTAATTATTAATTTTTAAAGAAATTTGAAATTAATAATTATAATCTGTTATTAAATAATATATATAAAAATATACTGGTGGGCTTGCATTATGAATGGCGGGCTTGACTTAATTACTTGGGCCTACTAGAAGTGGGCTGCTAAATTTTTTTTTTTTTCAACTGTCGGCTGAACTGCACAAGGAAGGGGTCCGCAGGCCAGACGTGGTCTGTTACGCATTTTTGGAATGCGTTACAGGTGTGTCACGCAAGAAGGAATTGCGCAACAGGTCTGTAACGCTGTTCCAGTATGCGTTACAAGGCGTCATTTTCGACAGAGACTTCGGAAGGCGCGTGCGGGCGCGTGGAAGCTCCTTTCGAGGCGTGGTTGGTGCCGGTGGATTCGTATTGACGAGTAGGTTCTAATGGAGGGGACAAATATTTTTATAAAAATAATTTTGAAACGATTATAGCTTCCGGAAGTGTTTTTAAGACCAGTTTTGACTGTTTAACGACTTTTAAACACAACCAATGATCCATACATAAGTTTAAAACTGTACTACATGATCTAACATGCCTACCTATGTTTTATTGAATGAATATATAAATGATATATGTCTAGGTTGAACATGAGATGCTAGATTTAGGCTGATTCCTTAAACGTACTAAACATGTTAGACATCTAGGTTATAACGAAAATGTTTCGTAACCTTAATATGATTAAAACCTATTTCTTTTGAATGGTAATTGCTTTGAAAATGTTTTAAAGCAAGTTTTAAATAGTTTAAATGTTTTAATGCAATTTATAAATAGATGTATATATGTTGCAACATGCCTACGTTTATGTTCATTTATGTTTATATATGTGATATATGCCTATGTTTATCATGCGATGCTAGATTTAGGTGAACATAATTAACATAAGGCGTAGTTTAGACAATTTAGGATTTGTGAAATTGTTTCACAAGTTTAATATTAATATTATGTATACAATAATGAGATTCTTGTGTTTGTGAAACACGTAATTAAATATGAATTTTCAATATTGAAAAAGGATGATTATGGATTATGATCCATAAGAAAGTGTTATTCAGGGAATCATCCAATTATCGATTATTGATTTGAAATATTTAATTTAATAGGAAGAATCTCTTTATAATATGATTATGATTGTAACATAATATAATCCCTTAAATATTAAATATGTCAAGTAAAAATTTACCAAAGATACAAAAGGGTTTGTGTCGGCAATGGTCTCCCATCATGATAGAAAGTGTTTCTTGTTTTCGGTACATTGTCGTTTCGTGCTACAGCCGAGGGCTTTGTTACCGATCAACATGAAAGTACTTGTCTATTACATTAGATGTGTACAAAATTAAATTTCAGTGGTCGTTACGTGCTACAGCCGTGGACTATTGAAATCTAATTTAATTGTACGAGATGATGGTTTTGACTTGATTTAATATTGGGATTAGTCGTGTTTTCATTATAGATTTAGATTATCTATTAAATTAAAACACGTAAGACTTATAGGTTCATACGAAAATGTTTCGTGACCTAAGTAAAATAAAACCCTCTTTAATTAAATATCAAGTGATATAATGGCCAAAGGCACAACGGGCTTGTGTCGGTCATAGCCTTCCAACATGGTAGAAAGTGGTTCTTATTTTAGGGCATTGTCGTTTCGTGCTACAGCCGAGGGCTTCGTTTCGAAAAATAGGAATTACTTGTCTATTACATTAGATGCGCATAATTAATTAGAATTCAATTGTCGTTACGTGCTACAGCCGTGGGCTATTGAATCTTATTAATTTTACGAGATGTTGGGTCTGACTTGACTTAGAATATTGAATTTAGACGTGCTACAGCCGTGATTCAATGATTCAAGAGGCTAAATGAAATAAGGGAATAACATGAGATGTAATTGATGAAGAGTTATCTGCCTATGGAACATTATATAATGTTTCGTGCTACAGCCGAGGTTATATAATGGAAAGTAGGATCCCTATTCCCACTAGCATTGTGAATGCTCAATTATAAAAATAGAGGGTTATATAATTTAGATAAATAGTGGGAGCCACCAATGAATAAAGACCCGATTCATTTGGTGTTAAGATTATAAAATTGAATAATCTACTTATGTTGTTAATTTTATTTAAAGATTTTAAATATTAGTGTGATGTCTTCTGCACTGTAGAAATAGCATAATAGATGCTAGGTCAATGACTTATTGACAAGAAAGGTGAGAATAGTTTTCACAGGTAGGATAGATTGTTTTCGTCTTGAACTCACCAATCTTCGCAAGTTGTGAAAGATGTATCTAACGATGAGTGAGATGTCTCGTTGATCTACAAGGGTTGTTAGATGAATAAGTAAGGGACATAGATATCAGATATCGATGTTGTTTATTGAAAATAATGGTTTAACAATATTTCTGTCAATGACCTTGTTTTATATGATCAATTAGATTGTTCGTTTATATAACTGGTCTTCAAGATGGATATATAGTTAATTCAAGATGTGATCTTGAAATCTCATTGTAAGAATAAAATCAAGATGATATCTTGAAGTCTTATTGTAAGAATAAGAAGGTGAGTAGAAAAGACACAATCTTTGAAATAAATGTTAGCCAAGAAAACAAAGGTATTAACTTCCACTTAATAAAGGATAGGATATTGGAATTGGATTATGTAAGATATGTCTTACAGAATCAAGGAAGTAAAAGGTTAGTGTAACCTCAACTTCAATTTAAGTTTGTTAATAATTGAAACAAGTCAATCATTTACTTGGGTATTAGACACCACTTTGGTTCAAGGATTACGAATCACAACCAAAGGACAAGTAAATAGGTAGACATTGATAAGGTCCTAGATAATTGAAATAGAACAACTGTTGTTGTTTCAATTATGAGAACTTGTTGATTTGTTGTGCTGTTGGACTTATGGATTATATGTTTCATATTGAACAAACTAGATATAATGAGATAGATCAGGTTTGATACCTTTTCACATTCAATGATGATCAATGTAAATAAGGATATGTGTATTTGTTGAAATACAAAATCCAAGTTTTATTGATAGGTTCAATGAATGTTGAGGTATGACAACGAACTATTTAAGAGTATTGGAAACATGCAATAAGATTGAGGTTTGTCAATATTTAAATAGTTAGTTCCTGAATTATTTCACATATCATGATATTAGTTTACTGAAGACTCTTGTTAGACAAGGTTCAGTTCATAGTGAATGATATCAATAATTCCGGTACCTATTAAGAAAATGACTTAGTAAAATAGTCAAACTACTCGATGAGGTATCCTCCACATACGTTAACTAAAGTTTGCATGAGATGTGGAATAAGGAAACACAAGTCTCAATTGTCTTGAGATTTGAGGTTGTCTAACCTATGTCAAGAGTTGAATAAGTTAGAGACTGAATCTGAATAGAGCTGATTTGTGGTTAGTCTTAAACAGAGTTTAGGACAAGCTTTTACAATCTTGCTGAGTAAGGAGTATTTATAGACACTGGGAGTGTTTGTTTACTCCATTTTTTTTGAAAAATTAGTTTACCCTTCAAGGGCTCAGTGGGAGCTATAGTGAACTTGATGAAGTTCAAGAACCACAAATCATCACGGATTAAGTATGGAACTTATTTGAGTAGTAGAACTTTCTGTACAACAACACTGTTGTAATCTAGAAGGGTATTATGGTTTCATCATTTAGAACGATGATGCGATATCCACTATAAATGATAACGACAATGTTTTTAGTTTTAATGACTCTGAGAAGTAACAGAGTGTCATGGAATCTATAATGGTTTTGTAAGAGATTGGATGGCAAGGTAAAGACCTTTAAAGTCAGGCTAGTTCTAAAGGTTTAAGTGAAGGTAATATGATCACCTTAAAGAAACCTTTATCGAATAGCCATGACCAAAACCATTAAGATTTCGCTTGCATGCTTCTCGGTAATGGAACATTAATTTTGATGAGATAGTCAAATAGTTTGACTTTATCAAAAAGATGAATGATCCATTTAATGGTACAGGAGTTTAGTGGGAGTAATGTAACATATTAATATATATGAATATATTAGTAAAAATGCACCTTTGATATTTTTGGTTTTCATTAGAATTAAGCTATCAAAGAATTTCTTCTTGCACTAGGGTTATGCCTCGAATAAACTAATGGTGATGATCTATGTTGATAGATCATGATTAGGATAAGAGGTCTTACGGAAAATAATGTACATTAATTGGATGCTAAAATGTTTAGCATGGATACTCCAAGTGATGTTTCATGCTGATGAACATGGGAGAAAGGACACGTGAATGGAATATCTCTAAGAATTATTCCATTATGTGTTACATGATATGTACAGGTAATGATGTTTCTTGTTGTGACAAGCAAGTATCAATTTACTCCTAGGAGAAAAAGGATCAGATGACAATAAAATATTGTAGTATAATTCAGAAGTATGGCGATATATTTATTTTCTCTGATGGATCTTGTAAACTCAAAGTTTTAACAAGATCAGTTTGATAGTAGATTCAGTTTGGGGCATTTGATAGTCCTGAGTGAAAAATAGGGAGTTGAAATAGTTTCAAGCAGTAGACATTCGTTAATATTAGATCAGAATGCATGGTGTGTTTTGTTGCAAGTGTGTTGCGACAGTGGATTGGAAAATTAGTTTCTGCGTTGGGTTAGTTTCTGGCAGATAATAAGCCATTAAGTTGTAGTGTGACAACTCAATGGCATCAGATTAGTACATGCTAAGGAGCCGTGATCCCATCTAAGGTCTAAACACATAATTGCGGCTCTCTCATTCGAATAGAGAAATCGATGAAAGAGAGGTTGTCAACATTGAGAAAATTGACATACATAAACAACGTAGTAGACCCATTGTTAAAGCCATTTATCAAAATTACTTTGATCTTCACATAGTGAAGATAGGTATGCGATACCGAAGTGATTGGTTTTAGTACAAGTGGGAGATTGAAAGAAAAGTGTCCTAAATCCAATCATGGATGATGAGTTAGGATAAACTTTCTTGTAATCTTAGTAGATTTTATGATTATTGGTTAAAGACATATTTGTCTTTATACGGCCTTTATCTATTTAAAGTGTTTTAAATTAGATGTTCCATAGTTTAGAGTAAAGCTTCTAGAATTATAATGAGATTATAATAGTGAGATCTAGAAGATGATAACACTAAACTTAAACTGTTCCTGATCATAGGATAACTAATTGGAAGTTAGTTAATCCGTAAAGATCGGTACATACTATACTTGCTTCTTCGGAAGGATGTCTGTTCTCATAGGCATTTGTGTGGTGACACTATAGTTAGTATGTAGGTGCTCATTAGGAATGAGTTCACTGAACATGACTCGATCACTTGAACAATTAATAGAGTTTACTCACGTGTCAATAATTGTTCATGTAGTGATGGTTGTACAAGTATCCTTAGACTTGAGATTGTTAGAGTCATCTTGTATATAATGAACAATGCTTTGGTTTAGTCTTTAGTCTCAAGGGCAATTAATAAGTTCTATTCTGGGCATTGGAATTTATATATGGAGATAGTTAACGATCAATAAAGGATCTGCCCCTTCCAGTAAAGGAAGAGAATATCCTATGCTATTCTTAATATGGTAGTTCAGGAATCTCTGGCCAGAGTGAATGAAATTAGAAATTAGTTTCTAATTTGCATTAACATGAACTATACATAAAGAATAAGGAATGCATATGATTAAATTAGAAAGGTTTGACATGAGATCTATGCCTTGTATTTAATCGGGATATTGTTAGGGCAGAAGGAATTTATTGTACGGTAACCAGTCACTGAATAGGTTCTGTATTCCTAGCGATGAATTCATATTATCCGGATAGTCGCGATATATTGAAAAGTATCACTCACGATGTAGAATAAATTTAATTATAACGATAATTATTTTTAACGAATTAATTGTAATTCGTATAAATAATAATAAATAGTTTATTATTATTTATTTCTACTACCGGCATAATTATGAACCTAAAGGGTCACACCATAAAAAGAAATATTGTTGAAGATTAAGAAAAATTATTTTGGCTAATAATTATTTATTTGAGAAATAATTAATTAAATAATTAATTAAATATGATTTAATTAATTATAAATATTAAGAAAAGTTCTTAATATAATAATTATATATTTAATCTGAGATATTAAATATATAGAGAGAATTGTTTTAAATGAAATCAATGAGAAACTTGTTTTAATCATTAAAAGAGTTTTAATGATTAATTGATTAATTAATAAAGATTAATTAATCTAAATAATATAAAAGTCAAGAAACCACACCTATGGTTTCTCTATAAATAGACACAAAAAACACACCAGCAACAACAAATTTATTTGTAAGAAGAGTTTCTTGCATTTAAATCAAAATTAGCCAATTATTCTCTCTTTTCTTTCTTTATCAAATTTCTTGGTGGATACCATTAGAGCACTCCACATACTGAGGGGTGATTGCAAGGAGAAGAACATGGTCTAATTTTGAAGTTCATAGCTGTTGCCGGAAAGCATTTAAGGTAATTCTCTTATTTTTCTTGAAATATATGCATGAATAATTAGGATTTCTATGCAAATAAATGTTATAAATACTTCCGCATGCGTAGAAATTCCTTCAGATAGGTCCAATCGAAGAACCTTGAAAAGATTTAGAATACGATACCGTTGTCACACATAACATTACTCACTTAATCCAATTGTCTGAGAAGCCCATTGTACTCATTCTATTTTTCAAATAATCCCAGTTGACACGATCGTATGATTTGCTAATGTAAAGCTTAAGTGCAACTTCCCCTTCCTGACCACCGTTCTTTCTCTTCATATAATGAAGTAACTTGAAAGCCACCATAACATTATCTGTAATGTTACGTCCTAGAACAAAAGCATATTCCTCCTCAGGAATCACTCCTGGTAAGATTTTTTGAAGTCTATTAGCTAGCACTTTAGCAACAATCTTGTATAACACATTGCATAGGGCAATGGGTCGAAGATCTTTAACCTCCTCCACATTATATTTTTTAGGAATTAAAACCAATGTTGTATCATTCACATCAGCTGGAAATCTGCACTCTGCTAACCACTCCTCACAACATTTAAATGCCTCCTTCCCCAAAAGCTTCCAGAAATGCTGGAAAAGGCTGGGTTTAAACCATCCGAGCCACTAGCTTTGTCTAGGTGCATACTTTTGACTACTTCTGTAAATTCATCAAAAGTGAGTCTAAAGGTAAACATTTCCTTTTGCTCATTCGAGATTCTCTCTCCATTATCATATCGAGGGAAATTGACTCTGCGTTCTGAGCCAACAAAAACCTTAACATAGTATTCTTTGAGCAGCCTGCATAAGTCCTCGTGGTTTGACACCAATGTCCCATCCTCTGCTCTTAGAGCTGCTATGTAATTAGTTTTCTTCCTACTAGATGCTGTAGCATGAAAGAATCTTAAATTAGTATCTCCTTCTTCTAGCCAAAACGCCTTTACTCTTTATTTCCAGTAGGATTCTTCATGCAACAATAGCTCTTCAAGTTTTTCTTTCTCATCGAAATACATTTGTATGCCATCATCATTCTCTCTGTCTTTAAGTTTCTCGATAATCTCTTTCTGATTTATTACTTTCTCCCCGAACTTATGAAAGAAAGTTCTCCCCCACTTCGCCAGAAAAGAAGAGACGAGACCGAAATTAATCTAGGAAAAAGACGAATAGCAATTAGATTTTGCCAAAAACTTACCACTTCCGTGTGAAAACTTGTTTCTTTTAACCAAGTATTATCAAACTTAAATCGAAACTATTTTTTAGAGAAAGAAGTGTTTATGCCTTTACTTTTCTTCTATTGCACTTCTAAAACCGTTCATTAGATTTTGAGGGTGAGGATGCTTCCCTTTTTTTATCAGAGCTGTACAAAAGGTTGTTAAAGTCACCAAAAATGCATCAAGGGAGAGTAGAATATGAAGCCAGCTGCCTTATAAGGTCCCATGAAGCTTGAAGTCGTTCTCGTTCTGGGAAACCATAGAAGCAAGTCAACCTCCAAGATGCATTCTGATTCTCCTTAATAATAATGTCTATATGATTTTGAGATGACTCAACCACATCACCTATAACATTTTGCTTCCAAAACACTGTCAAACCACCTCCTCTACCTTGCCTATCAACTGAATAAAAATTAACAAAACCAAGTGTTGAAGCTAAGACTTCAATTTTATTTCCTTCTACTAGAGTTTCAGATAAAAATAGTAAGTTGGGCTTATGAGACTTCACTAAATCTCTGAGAACACGAACTGTGCGAGGTCTACCCAAACCTTGACAGTTCCAACTTAGAAGATTCATTGCGAACGGCTGGCTTGCAGTGCAAGCTCAGCTGATATATTTTTTGTAGATGCTGCAAAATCCCCAACAGAAATAATAGCCTCTTTTTGATGTTTGTCTCCTGGTGACCCAGTAACTTGATGGCCCAATACAATATCCATGTTATCACCTACTTCCACCTCACTCCTCCTTCTTTTACGCTCTTTCAGTTGTAAACCCACATTATCCTCCTCACTCAATAAATATTGCATATTTGATGTTTTAGTAAATCCCTTTAAATTAGCCCCCTTTAATGAGTTTATTGTGCTACTGAAAGTCATTGGCCCGTTACCAACCAACTCCCTACAATCACTCTCCTTTCTTATCTTTTTGCCTTTTTTGAAAATGTTTTGCCAGGGTAATCCTGGAAATTGTGCAACCAACCAATCCTGTCCTCACACGTGTCATCATCTTCGTCCCTGAGCCATTTACTTTGAATCTGTCCTGCCGCCCTACGTGGTGGTGCTCTCAGCCAGCTCCCCTATTCTTTAACCACCTCCTCACCTTCATTGACAGTAACATTCCTGCAATAACGATCTGTATGCGTGGCCATACCACATGAGAAACAGAAGTCCCCTAATCTCTCATACTTGCATATGACAGTAAATTCCGACCCATCCTTCTTGACAATCTTTTTCTTACGTTTAAGCGGCTTCCTTACATCAATTTTAATTCTAACCCTCATACAATCTCTCCACATGGATGCGTTATTCTTTGCATCATATTCAAGAAAACAGAAAAATAATATTATTATTATAATGTTACAATAATATTATTATTATATTATAAAAACAACAACTCAAAAAGCTATTTACTAATGTGAACGTAATTATATTTCGATTAAAATTCTTCCACCCGCATTGAACTTTTCTTGGACTCTTTCTTCCAACAACTCAATTATCCATATTCTCCAAAAATTTCACTTCTAAATAAAACACATTACCTTTTAATTTAAAAATAATATTACAATAATTTATATATGCCCAAAATATCACAGCATATCTTTTTGTTATTATTTTTAGTAATATTTTTTTCTAATTAAAGCACGTTATCTTTTAATTTAGAACTAATCTTGCAATCATTAATATACATCCAAAAATAGCACACTATATCTTCAAATCAATATTTTTAGTAGTAAATAAGAATATTTAGATTTAATAATAAGATGTATTATATGATTAAATTATTTTACTAAAAATTCAAGGTTCGAACCCTTCAATGACATTTTTAATTTATAATTTTACAATATAAATTTTAAACCACGTATATCATTATTTAAATTTATATTAAATTAAAATTAAAAAAATGTTAAAAATAATGATTATATAAAACATAATTATAATGTTAAATAAAATTTATAATACATCAAAAGAAAGTCGAAAGATTGAAAGTTTGTCGGTTGTTTTTCGGTTTGGTTATAATAATTATTAAAATAAATAATATTATTACTATGTTATAAAAACAACTCAAAAAGCTAATTACTAATGTGAACGTAATTATATTCCGATTAAAATTCCTCCACCCACAATGAACTT
The DNA here is from genome assembly GCA_036435485.1 of Saposhnikovia divaricata. Lineage (NCBI taxonomy): Eukaryota > Viridiplantae > Streptophyta > Magnoliopsida > Apiales > Apiaceae > Saposhnikovia > Saposhnikovia divaricata. Next base: position 217,764,204 of record CM071599.1, read on the forward strand.
TTCTTGGACGCTTTCTTCCAACAATTCAATTACCCATCTTCTCCAAAAAATTTACTTCTAATTAAAACACATTATGTTTTAATTTAAAAATAATATTGCAATAATTTATATATATCCAAAATATCACACCATATATTTTCGTTATTATTGTTAGTAATATTTTTTTCTAATTAAAATATGTTATCTTTTAATTTAAAACTAATCTTGCAATCATTAATATGCACCCAAAAATATCATACCATATATTCTAATAAGTATTTTTAGTAATAAATAAGAATCGTTAGATTTAATAATAAGATATATTATATGATTAATTTTTTTACTAAAAATTCAAGGTTCGAACCCGACAACGACATTTTTAATTTTTAATTTTATTATATAAATTTTAAACCATGTATATCATTATTTAAATTTATATTAAGTTAAAATTAAAAAATATTAAAAATAATGATTATATAAAAATATAATTATAATGTTAAATCAAATTTATAAAATATAAAAAAAAATCCGTACTTGGCACTGGAGCTACTATAGCATAATTTGATAGCATGGCTAAAATTACTTCCGCTGCAATACTTTGACAATTCTAACTCACCGATTTCGCGGAATATTTTGGCTACAGATTTTCTTTTGTTTAACTAGCCTATATCCTTTTATTACTCGAGGAGCTTCAGCTCTATTTCTACACTTTCTTTGATTTCACTAGGGCGTGACAAGAAAACACTTATATATTTTAATGTATGTAACACTGTACAGATTTGCTAGTGACATCTTAAGCATGTTTCATCGAATAGAGTTAGTTTGTTAATTTAATATCATAAATTAATATGTTACTATGCAGTCCCTATATACGTATCGCATTTTTACATCATAGAATTGCATGCATGGAACTAGGATTATATTTTTTTTACATTGCATGCTGGCAAGCTAGCTAGTAGTTAACTGTGTTGTCTTGAGGTCAAAAACTAACACTCCTACATATATGATGTATAGCAAACAACTCTTAATCTTACATGGGGAATCTATTTTATTTTGTAATAGTCCCCAATCATAAATGTTATTTTTTGCAAATTTATCACATAAATTAATTTTTTATTGTTTTTTGTCTTGGTGTTTTTACTACAATAATTAATAAAAAAAAGAGGAATATAATTAGTCTACCATTGATAATCCATTTTGATTACAATATATAATTGGGATGGACTTCTTAATCGATGTTCAAATCTTTAATTACTCTAAAAAAATTATCAATTTGATCAATAAGAAGTCAAAATATGTGACAACAAATCAGTGACGGAGAGAATATAATTAGCAGAGGTTCATGAAATATTCGTAGAGGATCCTTATGAAATCCATGTAGGGATTTTCACAAGCTGCTATTTTTTTGTCTACTAAGCAGCTATAAAGCCTGTAATTTAATTTGGTTGGTGAAGTTATTCGAGATTCTTGTTAGGACTCCAATACAAGCTTTATATTTATAACACATGCATCTGGATATATAACCGTGTAGCAATAATGTGGCGAGCATAAAACTTGTACGAACGCGAGTTTTAATGGGTTCAGACGAGTGAGAGCTGGGAGGATCTTATCATCTAGGTTAGTGTGTGTGATTTTTGCAAGATCAAATCACCACTGAAAAAAAAGTTCTCAATAAATTCGAAACCGAAATCATATAAATCGCTAAAAATTGATTTGAAAGAAATCGAACTGATCCGATAATCAAATTAAATAGATAAATATTGTTATATATTTTATAGCAAATTTTAAAATAAAATAAAATAAATATATTTTATAAGGCATTGCATAGTTTTGTTTTGGGCTTAACAAAACCCTTGGTCTTTAAATAAATAGTTTAGGAGAGTACTGTAAATTAACAGAACTAATGAACCAAGAGAATTAAGATAACTAACATCACTTGTAGAGCCTGTAATTAAATTTGTTGGTGAAGTTATTAGAGGGTATTGAATAGGTATAAACATTTTATATTTTTTTTATGATCTAAAATGGAGTATTAATGTTAGGATTCTAATCCATGCTGATGCTGTCATCTAGGTTAGTGTGAAAGTGTGACGGAAAGGTGTGTATGATTTTTGCTGTGTGATTTTTGCAAGAATAAGGGAATGACTCAAACCCTAGACATGCCATAGACACATGCATGTACAGTAGTTAAAAATGATAGTACTATTGAAGTAGCTGTCTACCACTACATGCAGTCGAGCAAGCTAAGCTAGTTATAGAGTAGTAGTAAGAGTAAATGTTTGTTTAGAGTAGTAACAAACTAGCAATACCAAAAGAGTTTCTAGGGATTCCCTCTTCATTTTATATGTATCCGGCTGTGGCCTGTGGGAAAAAAGGACACACACTTTCATTTTGTAACCTTTTCATTTTGGGCTTAACAAAACCATTATTCTTAAATAAATAGTTTAGGAGAGTAGTGTAAATTAAGAGAACTAATGAACCAAGAAAATTAAAATAACTAAGAGCATTCACATCCCATCCCCATCCCCAACCCCATCCCTATAATTTAAGGATTTGTCCAACTTTTCTTCTAAAACACTCCTCCATCCCATTCCCCATTTTAGGGATTAATTTTGGGGACAAGTTTTGAATCCCCATATTTGGGGACTACTATTTTGAACCCCAAATCATCTCTCTCCTCTTTTAAATATATTTAATTGTAGTGGGTGAGTTTTGGTAGTTAAAATTGTAAGTGAAAGAGAGAGAAAGAAGTAATATAAAAAAAATATAGGAATAGGGGAATGGAAAATGGGGAATGGGATGTAGAAATTTTTTGATAATTTTGATGATTTACTATTTTTATTTGGGGATTTACTATTTTTAGTAAGTTTTTGGGGTTGGGGGATGGGATGTGAATGCTCTAACATCACCTATAGAGTCTGTACTTAAATTTGGTTGGTGAAGTTATTAGAGGGTATCGAATAGGTATAAACATTTTATATTTGTTTATGATGTAAAATATTAATGTTAGGATTCTAACCGAAGTTATTAGAGGGTATGGAATAGGTATAAACATTTTATATTTATTTATGATGTAAAATATTAATGTTAGGATTCTAACCCTTGACATGCCATAGACACAGTTAAAAATGATCCTATTCATGAAGTAGCTGTCTACCACTACATGCAGTCGAGCAAGCTAAGCTAGTTATAGAGTAGTAGTAAGAGTAAATGTTTGTTTAGAGTACAGTAAAACCTCTATAAATTAATATAGTTGGGATCTGAAATTTCTATTAATTTAGAGAGGTATTAATTAATCGATAAATTAATAATTATTAATTTATAGAGAATTTTTGACATCAAAGAAAATTAATTTCCAATTACATACATTTAAATAAAATGACTTGTACAATTTATGTTTATACTTAATTCAATATATATTGTTTACAAATTTAATGAGTATTTGCGAGATTCAAAGTAAATATTCATGTATATTTAGATGATGTCAAGAATAAAACAACAATTTTCGAACCTTTTTCACGTTAAAAAGCACCGAAGATATCGAAAACATTGATTAATAATTTTTTAATACTTTACGAAAACACCACATTCGAACTTTTAGATGCAATATAGTTGATTAATGATGAGTTTCATATAGATTCAAAATTTAAGAACCATAGAATAATATTTTACAAAAGTGTAATACATATATTTTTATGATTATAAATGAATTACTGTAACGCCCCCAAATCCACCCTGACCGGGGACTCGGGTCGTCACATTGTCTCAATATGATAACGCAATAACAATGCCAAATTTTATTACAACGGATCATAAAATGTCCCACTCCGCAGGTCCAAGATCGTCTTCACAACATAGTACAATCCAACTTGATACATCTCAAAATATATTACAAAAGTTCACAATAGTAGAAATATAAAGATTCCATCTGGATCTTCTAATTATTGTCGCCATAGCCTTGCGCTTTCCCCTTGCCTTTATAGCCCTGGCTGGACGTCTCGCCTCTTTCCGTCTTGACAGTTGAACAAAATGTTGTAAAGCAAGAATGAGCAACTATAGTGCTCAGCAAGTTCTCTTCTCGCTCGGTATATAAAAATAATAAAGTTTACCGAAATAAATACTCAAAATTTTAATATCGGATATCACAATATGATTTGACTCAAATGCATCTCGAAAATATCATACTCGAAAGGCTCCAAGACTCATCTCAAAACAGAATACTAAAAAAAAACTCATTACTCATCTCGAAACAGAATACTCGATAACTCATTTGATATAACTCTGATAACTCATGATTTAAGAATGAACTGGTCTTCCACCTCTCCGTATCTCGGTGGGGCGATCAACTAACCAACCAAGAATACCGGCCTCCAATGACACCGCACTTCGCCCGATCACGGCTACAATACGATATCAACTAATATATATATATATATATATATATATATATATATATATATATATATATATATATATATGAATGCTAGCATCATAATGGTTATCAATTCAACCAAGGCAATAAATGCCTAATTATTCTCGGGTCCGTAAAACGGTACACGAGTCTCTCTTTCTCTATAATGGGCCTCTTGCCCAAAATTGACCAGTAGAATACAGAATTCCCGAATATTTGGGGTGCAGATAACTTGAAATAATTCTCCCAGAAAATATTTACAAACCTGGCGGACTGCCAGTATGACTCGATTTTACCACCAATCCGAACAATGGACTGATGTAAATTCTAAATAATAATAATTTATCGGTTGACATGAACAAAATGCCAAACCATGACAATAAGATCAACTATCTCGAATTTATGAGAATAGTCTTAAGATTGAAGTAATTGGGAGTCGTACTGAACAAATAGTACTTCTCAATATTTATAATACTCAACATTGATGAACGTTTAAATAGAATATTTTTCACTTGATCAACGAATAAAAATCTCTAATAATTATAATTTTAAACTCCTATCGGTTAGTTCAAACGAGGAACTAACTAAAAGATAATCAATAAATAACGATTGAATTTGTACAATAAATTCAATCGAAAAGAATAAATTTAACTATCTCAGACGAATGAGATTAGTTTCACTGAATCAAAATAATAATCGTCTCGAATTAATGAGATCGACCCGATAGCAACTAAATTATTTATACGCTTATAGGGATTATAATTCTCAAATAAACTAACTTAACAATATAATAATATTTAACAAGAAATAATTCTCAAAAGAAATTATTGCATCATACAGAGCAACAGATACTCTCAACATATAATATCTCGAAAATAATTAAGGAATTAAATAATACAAAAACAGAAATTCACAGTTTCCAAAAGTTAGGGTAGGAATGAACTTGCCTCGATTCTGAAGTGCAAATGAATGCAGATAAAAAAAAATATACTCTACCCGTGAACTTGGCGTCGATCTACGATTCGGGAATTATTCTCTAAAAATGGCAACCAGAAATACGTGAGCGATTCTTCAGAATAAAATATTCCCGATCTGATATTATAATTAATTATAATATAATATCTCATAAAATCTCGGGAACAAATAACAGAAATTAATTCCGGGATAAATAAATATTTCTTCGAACACAGGAATTAAATCTAGAGAATATATCCTATTTTTAATATCTGAAAATCTAAATTCTTACTCAAAATGAAAAATTCAAACATCCATTTTTATTCAATTTAAATCCAAAATAATTATTCTCATTTTTAAACTAACTTATCAAAGAATTCTAATTTATTTAAATCAAATATTAATCTCTAAAATAAATCTAACTCGATCCGGTTAATTAAAATAAATAATCTAAAAATATTAATAACATCCTTTCCAAAATAAAATATATTTTATTCTAATTATTCACAAATATACCCCTTTTATTGACAATATATTAAATCTCTAAATAATTTTCAAAATCACAAAATATTACTACTTAATTACTCAATTAATAAATTTCTAAATTATGTTTAAAGACTCTAAATAATTCTATTTAAGTAATTAAGTAATTAAGTAATTTTTAATAAATTGTTTATTACCAACTAGTTTAAATCGCTATCCAATTATTTAAATCTCGATTTTTAACGTTCAATCGCTAATTTACAAAAAAACTGTATCGTTTTACTGCAATAACGATGTGGACCCCACCTGCACCAAGTGGGTCCCACCTGCTACCCCCCTGCGTTTCTCCCCTGTTTCTCTCCCGTACCTCTCTCTCTCTCTCTCTCTCTCTCTCTCTCTCTCTCTCTCTCTCTCTCTCTCTCTCTCTCTCTCTCTCTCTCTCTCTCTCTCTTTTCTCCCTGCCCTCTATCTCCTCTCTCCCTCTAAATCTCTCTCTGCACTCTCTCCCTTCAATTTCCGTCGACCACACCACCCACAAACACCACCTCCCTGTTTCTCCTTCCAACTTCGAACCCCCCCTTATAACTCCGGCAAGACCACAATCACAACACAACAAAACCAAAACATCTCCTCACCTCTTGCTCTTTCTTTTCCCCGTTCATCACTCTCCCTCCACTCTCTCTACTCTACCCATCTCTCCGTCTCCCCCTCGACATCTCCATCTTCCGATTAACAACAATCTCTCTCATCCCCCTCACCCTTTACTCTCTCCGCTCCATCCCCTCTCTTCGACTTCCGCTTAACCGACTCCTCACCAAAAATCAACAACCCAACCAGTTACAATCGGTTTCCAAAAAAAATCCAGAACAAATCGACAAGAATAATTAACCGAAGAAGAAGAAAACGAAAAAAAAAAGAAAAACAAACTACCTGGGTTTGCTCGGTTTTGCAGAGAATAAAAAGAGAGCATAGGCTATGTATATACTCGAGTGTTATAAATGGAACTGTATTGTTTTTTAGAGAAAACAGGAGAGAGCTTGTTTTTGTGTTTATGGGTTTGTGCCCTGTTTTAAAAATAAGGATAGGCCGGTTATAATGATTGTTCATATTAGTGACATGTTTTGTGTTTAACACATTTTAAGAAACGAAAATTTGGAATCAGAATAATAATGCCCTGAAAACAAGGGCCTTGTTTTCAGCCGAGTTTTGTGGTAATGGATGATGTCTCAATCAGTAATAATAACAACGTTTTCTACCCAGCTTGTTAATTAAAACGAGACTCAAAAAAATTCGGCTCAAAATTAAAAATATATTTCGAAAATTCGTGGTTATTATAGTCTTCCCCCCTTATAGGATTCCGTCCTCGGAATCAGAACTATGCACTAAACAATTCAAGATATTTATTTTGCATTTCACCTTCTAATTCCCACGTGGCTTCCTTAACTTGGTGGTTTCTCCAAAGTATTTTTACTAAATTTACTTTCTTAGTTCTTAACTCTTGCACTTTGTAATCTAGGATCTCCACTGGCTTTTCTTCGTATGTCAAATCGGGACGAATTTCCAATGGTTCATAGGTTATAACATGCATGAAATCAGAATGGTACTCTCTTAATGCAGAAACATGAAACACATCGTGGATATGCTGAAGGTCTGGAGGTAGGGCCAACTGATAAGCTAGTGGTCCTATCTTCTTAAGAATCTCAAAAGGTCCTATATATCTGGGGCTTAACTTGCCTTTCTTTCCGAATCTCATTACTCCTTTCCAAGGTGAAACTTTCAACATCACCTTATCTCCCACTTCAAATGCTTTGTCTTTCCTCATTTGATTTGCATACTTCCTCTGTCGATCTTGAGCTGCAACTAACCTTTTTCGAATAACCTCGGTTGCTTGCTTAGTTTGTTGAAGTAATTCCGGTCCTAGTATCTTTCTTTTTTCTACTTCATCCCAATATAAAGGTGATCTACACTTCCTTCCGTACAAAGCTTCATAAGGTGCAATACATATGCTCGAATGGTAACTATTGTTGTAAGCAAACTCGACTAGGGGCAAATGTTCATCCCAACTTTCTTTGAAATCAAGTACACAGGCTCTTAATATCACGGAGAGGAAAGAAATGAGGCTGCTCCCGCGCTTTTCCGGGGTTTTTAATATTGTCCTCTCACTTTGTCCGTCGGTCTGTGGATGATATGCAGTGCTCAGATTTAACTTCGTGTTAAGACTTGCCTGAAAAATTTTCCAAAATCGAGAAGTAAAACGGGCATCTCTATCAGATATAATTGAAACAGGCACTCCATGACGAACCACAATTTCCTTTAGATATATGTTCAACAATCTCTCAACGGAGTACTTATCACTAATTGGTAGGAAATGCGCAGATTTAGTGAGTCGGTCGACGATAACCTAAATTGCTTCATGGCTAGCTCTAGGTCGGGGCAATTCTACGACAAAATCCATGGTAATATATTCTCATTTCCATTCGGGTATCTCTAAGGGTTGTAAAAGTCCACTTAAGCTGACCCTCCTACATCGATAATTTATTTGTGCATCATAATGTGTTAACCAATCCATCCTTAGGATTAAGACAATATCCCCTAACTTAAGAAGAATGAGGTTAGCGTCAAAACGTTGCCCATGTATCCCTATGGGACAATTCGGACACAATCGGTTCACTGATAACTTCCTGATTAGCTACGTCTATGCTCAGAATTCCTTCTAAGGGAAACAGACTCGAGATTCAACTTATTCATGAAATTTAAAAAAAAAAAGATTTGGTAGCTCTAGAATCAACCAGAACACACACATTCTCAGAGTCTACTAGAAGCGTACCTGCTATCACATTGTCGTCATCGATGGCATCCCGCACAGTCATGTTGAAGGTTCTTGCTGTCGGCTTGTTGTTGGGAGGTGCTGTGAGTCGAGGCACTGGATTCTCCTTCGCAGGCTGTCGGCAATCTCGGGACACATGACCTTTCCTTCCACAGTTAAAACAGGTGACATATTTATCCTTGCAACTAGAAGCATAATGACCCTTCTGTCCACAGTTATAACAATTCTCACTCGCTTGATAACAGGGTCCCAGGTGTTTCTTCCCACATGTCTTGCATTATGGCAAAGGTGGTCCTTCTTGCATCACATTGGCCGCATGTGGCTGTCTAAACCTTTGGTTGCTTCCACTCCGATTGTCAGGCTTCCTCTCAAAACTAGCTTCATGATTCTGAAATTTCCTTTTCTTCACATCCTTGTCCTTTGAGTACAACTCGGTTCCACTTTCCACAATAGATGCTTTCTGAACTAAAGTAGCATAATTGGTTATTTCTAGTATCGCAACTCGATTCTGGATCCACGGCTTCAGCCCAAGTTGAAAACGTTTAGCTCTCTTTTCATCAGTATCCACATGGTAAGGCACAAAGCTAGAGAGTTCAGTAAACTTGACTTCATATTCAGCTACAGTCATGTTGCCTTGCTTGAGTTCCAGAAACTTGACCTCCATTTGACTCTCCAAGTATTTAGGAAAATATTTCTCTCAAAATAGCTGCGTGAACCTGGTCCAGGGTATGACTACGTTCCCTTCCATTTCTCTCTTTGATTCCCACCAATAATTCGCTTCACCTTTTAACATATAGGCTGCAAAGATGGTTTTCTTCTCTTATTCTACCCCTACGATCTCAAAGGTCTTTTCTATTTCACGTAACCATATTCTTGCTTCAACGGGATCGGTAGTACTCTTAAACTCAGGGGATTCAGAGATTTAAATGATTTGAAACTAACGGTAGCCTGTGTCAGTTGAGCTGGAGGTAGATTTCCTCCCACTGGATGTTGGTTCTGTTGGGGCTGAAGGTTCTGGGTATGCTGAATAAGAAAGTTCATAAGTAGACTCATCGGGTTATTTTCTTGGTTAGGATCTCGAGCGAGTTGTGGTTCCGGGTTTGGAACTTGGTTCTGAGGTGGGACCTCATTCTCTGGATTCACCTCGGGTTGAGGACGAGGATTTCTTGCGGGTCTTCCTCTCTTAGGTGGCATCTTTTTCTACAAGAGCGAAAACAATAAGGTATGTTATATCTCAGGTTTGCAATTATACGACACCATTGCTGGCACAGTTATGATAGGCATTCATAAATAATTACTCGATCAAAATTTCTGGTTCCTCAAAATAAATCATACTCAAAATCGTGATTCTCTCTGGTCTCCTTATAAACGATTACTCTAATTTCTATTTATAAAAAGATTTCAGATACTCGTAAAGATCTATCTCAGTTTAGATGGCGGTTCCCAAGAAAACCCTATAAGTTCTAAAATTCATCGTTATTAATCTTTGGTTCTCGAATTTTGGTTAAACTCACTTTAAGTCGTAATTTCTGAAAAGATGTTTCATTACTCCCAAATTCCAGTATACACTCTTGAAACTTCGAAGCACTACACATTCCAGGTTCAATTAGAACTTTGAAAGAAGAAGAATAATCAAACATATAATACTGTGAGGCAATAACATGGGTATGTTCAACTCTTGATAGTGAAATTTTTTTTTTAAAGAATTAACCGAGAGATCAATATGATCTTCGAACATTTATTTTGTTGCATGTATCATTAGGACAACCGTCATAGTACATAAGGTGGCCAGCCTTTGGTACTCTAATGACAAACAACAATACAAACGGTGGCGTCCCACCAGGCTTCTATCACAGAGACAGATAGTCTTCCCCTATATATTTATGGTTGTTCATCTCAGTATTTCAAAGGGTGTCAAATAAAGGAATGAGTATGAAAGGGGTTTGTATTTTTTTTTTTTTTTTTGAAAGTTGATAATGTCCGGTAAATCAAGTTCTAAACAACATAGGTCATTTTCAAACAGGATAGAAATTGTCTGAGTAAATTCGAGTGATATGAATTATTGATAATCATTGCGAAGGAAATTATTTAAAGAATGATTTTCCAGCACAAAATAAGTTCTTAGGAATATCTATCGATTCTCGAATAAAAGCGACGTTTGAAGACTCTGGTGGCTCGTCAGAGAAGAAAATCCTTAAGAGGGAAAGTACGAAAAAACACATTATCATATAGAACTATTTCAACCTCTATAAGTTATATATCTAGAAAACTAATGTCGGTCACGAAATCATTTAAGAATTTAGCCTCGAACTCGGAACACATAGTTGCATATCTCTCTAGGTCCATCTCTGGTGCACTTACCTTGTGTTGATCTAACTCTGACTGGTAAAGACAATGACAACATTTACAAAATGTGGAAACTCTACAGGGTATTACCCACCTTAATAAGAATGGAATCTTAGCTAGGCATCCTATCTTAAATCAATTGGGAGCTAGGGGTCCATGCGAAAAAGGCGTAAGAAATCTATCTTGAGCAGGACAAAACCAACGGGTCCTGAAGTAGACATCTACAAAAGTACGAAACGTTTCGGTCACAACCAGGTTCCAATCGACTGGATACGCATAAAAAATATATAAAGGTGTAAGGCACTTAGTGCTAAAATCTCAACGTCGTATTATACCTCTAAACTCTCACGTCGCGTTATAATTCTAGGCTTGTACGATTCCTAAAAATATAACTAAGGCTCTGATACCAAAACTGTAACGCCCCCAAATCCACCCTGACCGGGGACTCGGGTCGTCACATTGTCTCAATATGATAACGCAATAACAATGCCAAATTTTATTACAACGGAGCATAAAATGTCCCACTCCGCAGGTCCAAGATCGTCTTCACAACATAGTACAATCCAACTTGATACATCTCGAAATATATTACAAAAGTTCACAATAGTAGAAATATAAAGATTTCTGATCTCCAGCTTCTCTCCAGCTGTTTCCGAATTCTGAGATTCCTGAACCTACATTCTCTCCATTTGAACTTGGCGAATATGTGCCACTGTCCTTGAGCGTAGCAGAAAAGTCTGATGCTAAAGGTTTTATTTCTATATCAATAGGTTCACTTTCGTGGTCACTTTCGTGTTCACTTTCCTGGTCACTTTCTTCGTCACTCAATGTGGTTGCGTCATCAGTTTCTTGTTCTTCTTCCTCATCTTCGTCATATGTCACTCGTTTGGCGCTTTCTGCATGACTCAAACGCTGGCTAATTTGCCTGATCATAATTGTTCGCGGAGAAGCCTCTGACTCTTCATTCAAGTTTCTGATTGTAGTATTCACAAGATTAATAGTCACAAATAGATACCCTCTCAAGTCACCTGAGGGACGGGAGATTGGTAGCTTCAGAGGCTTTTTCATAATCTCAGAATGAGGATTATTCAGCAAAATCTCAACAGGCAGACAGGTGGTTCCAATGGGCTTATTGCTTAGTTTTGAAATATTGTAAATTTCCACCAGAACAGCTGATGACTCTGAATTTAAGAATTTGTCATCGACACCAAATACCATCCGAAAATTCCACATAGGATTGGTGTTTCCCTTGTGATCAACCGGTGTTATCATTTTGTTTTCAGGGTGTACCCATGCCATTACATATGTGTGCAAATATTTTGAAACCGGTGGCAAGTCATGGGCAGCTATGACCTTGAGTTCAAGGAGTTTGAATGGGATTTTGTTCAATGATGTTGTTAATGATGGACTTGTCATGGCAGGACTTGTCATGGCCCGTTTGAGCACCGACGTGGTACCCTTTCTAGCAGGAGGTGCTGCTCCCTTGTCGTCGCCCATGTTTGAGGACGGAAAGAATGGAAGAGTTACAGAAAGATTAGATGGCTTCTGAAAGTTGGTTTTTAGGATGCAATGTTGGTCAATTTTTCCCTCTTATTTTGTTAAGTTCTACTTTTGGTTAATCCACCTGTTTTTCTAAATTTGAAAAAGTGAATTAGAGATGCTAGTTGACTGATCATTTTGTGGTCTAGGATGAAAATTCATTCTTTGGTTAATCTTAATTACCTTAATTTAGATAACTTTGAAGACTAATTAAGGCCGTTATCATATCTATCTTTCAAGATCTGTGTTAAAGACAAACGGCTTGCCTATCCTCTGCACTTAAAATGCATTTATGTAACCTCATTTTCTGTCTCTACAAGTTTGTTTAGCAATGTAATTTTTTAGTTTGGATTCTTTAAAGTTAATCACTCTCTACAAGTTTGTTTAGCAGTGTATTTTATGTTTGGATTCTTTAAAGTTAATTACAAAATTATGCGTTTAATGCACCTTAAGAAAACACTACACTACAAGGATAATTGAATCAGACAAGGCTTTTTGCCCGTTGTCTGATGTCCTAGAAAACCGTTGTCTATTGAGATGCGGTCTGTTACGCAGGTCAGACAACGGACGCGTTCGTTGTCTGATTCCCTACAGACAACGGTTTTGGTCTTAGAAAACGTTGTCTAAAACGCGTGAACAACAACGGCTGTTGTAGAAACCATTGTCTGACAAATAAATCAACAATTGTTTATTAACTAGAACTGTTGTCTGAAGTGTTTACGACAATGGTTTAGCATAAAATACGTTGAATTATTTTTAAAACAACAACGGTTTTTATTAGTATATTGCTTATAAAAAATCTACATGGACAGTGGTTTGAAATCAAGTATTTGTTGTCTGATGTCTTTACCACAATGGTTTCATATGCTTGTATTGAAGTAATGTATTTGGACAACGATTTTTTTTAACAAGAAGTTGTTACCTAGATTAATAGACAATGGTTTCATAGAAAATTCAACACATTGCCTAGTACAATGCTTGACAACAGTTTTCATTATAGTCCAATTACCTAAAATAACAACAGACAATGGTTTTATATAACAAAATTAAAAAACCAAACTGGAAATATAAAGAAACCAAACTGACAATATAAAGAAGCCAAACTAAAACCAAAACAAACAGCCATTCCATCGTATTCAATAAACCATTACAACCAACACATCCAACCAAGTAAAATTCACGAACTAATTAAGTTAAATAGACTCCCAAAATACATGTGCATCAGAAAATTTGCGGTGCGTGGTTACTAAATGTGCAAAGAACCTAAGAAGTCTCTTGCTTCATGAAGTACTTTGCCCACTCCATCCTGATTTCATTGAGATCATCGACTCCATAGGATAAGCTGCCCCTCCGTAGCCATTGAAAGATTAAACTATATTATCACCAAATTTCAACATAGAAAAGAAGAACACAAAAGATGACAAAATTAAAGAGTAAGAAATATGCTGGAGATCAGAAGCGCTCATATATTTAATGTTTTAACTATGATAGTCATTACATTACCATTTAGTAGTGACAACTATTTTTAATGTAGCCCCTTGAACTAGTAAGTTCAACATAATTAACCAAAAGCAGCAAAAAGACAATTTAAATGTACCACGTAAAACCAAAAATTAATAGAGTTGGGGGGTTCCCATTGGTTGGATGCTGGAGAACAAATTCAGCTGGGACCTAACTGAAAAAATAGGAAAAGGTATTATAGCAAAAAGCCTTGTAGTAGACTTTTGGTATTGTTGCCATATGCGTCCAGCAGACAGGAAGTAATCAAATACGGCTGCAGAACTAACAATTTTTTGATAAAATTCAAGAATGCCAACATTCCATAAAAGAAAGATCTACCCAGTCACCTGATACTAACATGATTAAATATTTGATGATTGGGATATAGATAATAAATTAATGAAGAGAAAAGAAAAAGCACTTAAAGTGGTAACTGTAATAAGGATACCCTAAGGAAAAGGACCAGAAAATTAATAAAAAAATGAAATTTCACCTTGTTGCTGGTGATAGAAGATTGCGGTGAAGCAACAGCAACATAAAATTCCTACTTCAGGACATCATATACTAGAGTCTCCGCATGCCCTATAAGAAAAAAAATTAACAAAAGAATCTTTATTAGACAATATATTTGGAAACTATCAGAAATCGATCAGGTCTAATATAACGGCATTACACACTTGCTCATTCGTTGGTTTTAAAATTTCTATATTGTGTGACACAAAAAGTAACAGAGATAAACTGCAAACTATACGTTTTTTTCCGGCTGCCACCACCAGCAATATACCATTTTGTTCCAAACAGGACTCCACAACAACCAGCTCTGGGTGATGGATGGAAAGCTCGTTTTTTCATTCTTGACCAAATCATCTATGGAGAAACAGGTTAATGTATCAGGATTATACAATTATTGCCATGTGACTCAGAAAGTATAGTAACTGAATTTCACAAACCGTCTCAAAGTCAAGTGAGTACAGATCATTCAAGGTTCTAGACTTTGTTGCTCCACCAAAAATTAGAAGCGTTTTATCTTCGTGAAGAGCTGCCACATGGTTGGATCTTGGAGATGGTACAGTCCCTCTTAATGTCATGCGAGTACCAAAATAATTAGTCAAAGGCTGATAAAGTTTATCCATCGCGGAATCTATAGAGAAGTAAAAGCTAGGACTCATAGCAACTTACTTGCTTTGGAGTGGAAGCCACGTCAAAGACTTTAAATCAAACATATGTAGGTCATTTAGTTTCCTGCGTTTAGCATCTTCACCGCCAAAAAGAAGCAGAACGGAGCTAGCCCTAACTACAGTGTGACCACTGCGAGCAACCTGCAGAGAAAGCTTTGATTAGTAACATGGGACACAATAAGTTCACTAATACTTTCTCTGTTGGCTATAATATCATAAGATTGCTGCCATAAGATTTAGAAGCGATTATTTTTTATAAGATCAAGATCACTGCTTGACGTGTGGGATTACTATTTGATTTAAAACCAGGGAAACATAGAGTTCTCGGAGTCATTGCCTTGATTAACATGACTATCAGCCTAAAATAATGATAGCAACATGCAAATAGGAGATGTCACCTTAGAATTAGGATAAAAGACAAGAATATTGAGTCAATCACTTTACCTTATGTAAATGACAGGGTTGCAGGATAAAGAAACTAACAAGAATCTTAGATTATAGGTTACCATTTCTTTCTTAAAAGATTTGTGCAAAAAATAATAGAAAGAAAGAAATCAGTTAAGATACAAAACTAGAGTCTATGCACCCCTACCTAGATATAATCACAGAATACTACAAAATGTTCATTCATACAAAATAGATATCTTAGAGATTTTGTGACCATAGTCACACTCAACCCTCTATGTAAGACATACATACAAGGAATTATT
The DNA here is from genome assembly GCA_036435485.1 of Saposhnikovia divaricata. Taxonomy (NCBI): domain Eukaryota; kingdom Viridiplantae; phylum Streptophyta; class Magnoliopsida; order Apiales; family Apiaceae; genus Saposhnikovia; species Saposhnikovia divaricata. The sequence goes on from CM071599.1 coordinate 217,780,131, forward strand.
GGGTCAAAATAAGAAGTATACCGGAATATCTCCCTTGGCCTCCATAAGTGACCAGCATTCTGTCTCTGTGTCAAATGCCCACACTATGCAAAAACCAAGATGGCTTATTTTAAGATTGTATTTAAAAATAGAATATACAGAACAAGTAGCAGGGTTCAATGATAGATAAACAGATATGCAACCTGAAATTCGGTCACTTGCTGGAATAGTTTTCCCTCCAACCAGAAGCGCTTTCTTCCCCCAAGAAACCTAGAATGCACAACAAGTAAAACAAGCATATAAACAAGTCCTCCATAGGCTAACATACACATCCTATATCATAATATTATACACTTAGGCAGAACCACAAAAGCCCATGCACCTAAAGGTACTAGATATGGAGATATGAAATGAAATGTGTACCGTTTGTTGTAACTTGGTCTCTGCAAGGTATTCATCCAGTGCACCATCTCCATGAAGTAACTTTCCTCCCCGACAAATTGAACTTACAGAACCCACTGACTCCTCATCAATGACAACAACATCTACACTTTCATTGCCTGAAATAAACAATAGAGTTTGATTAGATGAAATTCAAGTGAAGATATGCAAGTAATTGAACTCAAAATGAAGAACCAAAACCCTAATTTGAAGAACCAAAACATCCACCGAAGACCAAAGTCTCGACCCCTTAAATCATTTGAGTTGTAGTTTGAAATCTAAGTAATTGAACCCTAACGAGATCTAATTGAATCTTGTGAGAGAGTGAAAGTGAAAGTCAGAGCAAAAAAATGAACCCCAGTAATCTCCACACCAACCCCCTTAATCCCACCCCAATTCTAAAATAAACTCCTCACAACCATAAAAATTCCTCGAAAAATCTAAGATTCTTGAGAGAGGGAGAGAGAGAGAGATAGAGATTTGATTTTAGAGGATTGATTGTGGATCTGTGTTTTATGTAGTACGTGTTTGGACACTGAGAGCAAAGGGGGAAATGAAAATTTTGGGGAGGGGGGAAGGGGAAATGAAAATTTTGGAGAAGGGGGAAATGAAATATTGGATATGCAGGAGAATGGGGGGAAATATGTTGTAATATTTTTTAGGCCGAAAATAGAGGGGAAATGAATGATTGGTTAAGGGGGAAATAAGAATACATGAAATAAATTTTGGCTTGATTAATAATTTGGGAGGGAATAAAATTATATAAAATATATTTAATATTTATAAAAATCTAATTATTTGTTAATTTGGTAGATTCGAAATTTTAATAAAAATCATTTTTTTGGTTCCTCAAAACTCAAAACAAATTTTTTAAATATTAATTAGTTCTAAAAGCAAATAATTATTCAATTTTGAATATTTTTATTATAAACTCATATAAGATAAACTTGAAAATTCATAATTTTTTGTGCACATCACGAAAATCAGTATATAACATCATTTGTACACTTGGATCGTCGAAATTTTTTTTTTTTAAAAATTGATCATGTTCAGTCGGTACCACACTAGTTAAACGAAGTAGTACTTTTGGCGGATTTATATTATAAACACGTACAAAAATGATTTTTTTTTTCTAACTTTTTGAACACTTCAATAAAATTAGTATATAACATCATCCGTATGGTTGGATCGTCCAAAAAAAATTAAAAAAAAAATATTATTCAAAAATTATACTAATTTGACCACGGAGTACTTTGATAGTTGACCATTAAAATATCACACAAGAATGATTTGTTTTTTTCTAATTTTTTGTACACATCACTAAAATCAGTATATTACAGCATTCGTATGGTTGGATCATCGAAAAAAAAATTTAAAAAAATAGATCATGTTCAATCGGTACAACACAAGTTAGAGGGAGTAGTACTTTTAGCAGATTTATATTACAAACACGTACAAGAATGATTTGTTTTTTCTAATTTTTTGTACACATCAGTAAAATCAGTATATAACACCATCTGTACGATTGGATCGTCCAAAAAAAATTAAAAAAAATATTATTCGAGAATTATACTAGTTTGACCAAGAAGTACTTTGATAGTTGACCATTAAAATATCATACAAGAATTATTCGTTTTTTTCTATTTTTTTGTACACATCACTAAAATCAGTATATAACATCATTCGTACTGTTGGATCGTCGAAATAAAAATTTTAAAAAATAGTTACATGCGAGATGTTGATGAACAAATTTTACTTTCTTGATGTAATTTTATTTATGTACTTTGAATGGTTGGCTGCTATATGGTTGTTTGGTTTTGCCTTTGAAATTGCAAACTACAAAATGTTCTTGTGAATTAGTGTTAATGTATGCGGTATTGATTGGTTTTGCCTTTGAAACTTTGGCAGGGGGTTTACTTCTTTATATTATTTTTTTTTAATTTTTTTAACTATCAGACAACGGTTTATGTAAGCTAAAGAATTGTGTGACAGCAACATATTTAACAGCCAAAAACCATTGTCTCTAAGATTTCAATTGGACAACGGTATGCAGAAACTGTTGTGTGAATTAAGTATAGTCCACATACAAGTAAAACACTTGTCTGATTCTAACAACGGTTTACAAAACCATTGTCTGAAGTTTCTTCAGACAATGGTTTTGTAAACCGTTGTTAGAATCAGACAAGTGTTTATTCAAACTGTTGTGTGACATCCATTTAAGTAACAAAAAAAAAAACACTTGTCTGTTTTTAACAACGGTTTATGAAACACTTGTCTGACCTTTCTTCAGACAACGGTTTTATAATTCCGTTGTGTAAAGCCTCTGCTTTACTCTTTCTAATAGACAATGGTTTTAGAAACCGTTGTGGAAGTTCTTTCAGACAACAGACAGATTTTGCAAAAAAAAAAACCGTTGTGTGAAAATTTCAAACAATGCTTTTACTGCCGACCGTTGTCTGATAAGTGTTGTCTGTTTCAGTTTTTCTTGTAGTGCTAATTTCACGCAGACTTGCCAACAAAATTTAGAAACTAATTGCATGCAAGCATCACATGAAAACCATACACTGGATACGCAACTAACAACAAATTGTATGAATTTCTGAATAAATCAAACCGCTCGAGTTGGCAGTTGGCACAGCTATAACCATTCCTTTGTTCCAGCACTCTCCAACCTTTTCGAAAAAGATGTCTGTATGATGGTTAAGTATATTTGTCCTACAAAAAACTGCAACTATCTTCTAAGTTCTAACAACTCACATTGACAGAAAACATATTGTATAAAGCAGGTAATGAGAAAGAAACAGTTGCAATGCCCTTATGAACAATGTTGAAATTCTACTGCGAGACGAGTTTGAAAGAATGCTGCTTTAGTTCTTCACAATTGTATGCTGCTGAAACTGGTGTATCCTCTGAACTTCCATCAGATTTGACCAACCAACTCGAAAGGCTCGTATCAACGGCAATTGGAGAGCCTCCAGCTTTCGAATGACTTCCCATTTTCTGTTTCGAAATAGTGTTGTTCAACTTTTTTAAACTAAGCTCCTCTACGCTAAAGGGTATTAAATTCAGCCCTTGTACTGAACTCATATTTTCCTTCTCATCTTCTTTGAATTCTATGCAAGTATTATCAGTTGTAACTTTGATTTCCTTCTTCCGGTTAGTAAGATTCTGAATAGGACCCAAGACCGAATTGGCCAAGGTGGGGCTCGAATTAGGATTTTTACAGATGTGGTTCGACCCAAATGGTATTGGGCTGTTAACTTCATTTTCGTCTGTTTCAGCTGCATTTACTTGCTTTCTCAATTCAAACGATACAGAAAATAGCGAATCAAAGGACTCTTCTTGGAATAAAACATTACCATTTTCAGCAGCATTTGCATTGTTTGCTGATCCAACAGACACGGAGAAGAGTGAATCAGAAGACTCTTCTTGAACTAATTGATCCACATTATCCAAACCATTTAGCTGCTTTCTCGATCCAATCGATACAGAAAATAGCGAATTAGAAGACTCTTCTTGATCATCACCATTTTCAGCTACATTTACTTTCTTTTTTGATCCAACAGACACAGAAAATAGTGAGTCAGAAGACTCTTCTTGAACTAACTGATCCACATTATCTAAACCACTACATTGCTTTCTCGATTCAACTGACACAGAAAATAACGAATCAGAAGACTCTTCAGGAACAACATCATCATTCTCAGCTGCATTTACTTTCTTTCTCGATCCAACAGACACAGAAAATAACGAATCAGAAGACTCTTCTTGAACAAATTGATCAACATCATCTACACCATTCACGTGCTCAACTGTCAGAGAATCAGGCGAATCTAAAGACTCTTCTTGAAGTACTTGACGAACATTATAAAAACCATTTACTTTCTTATCCGAAGACACTTCTAGCAAATCACCGATTTTAGCAATTTTTAGTGATTCGGATGACTTGTCTTCGAGTTTTGACAAACTATAATCCAAAAACTTATCAACTCCAACAACATTCTTTTCTTTCTCATTCTCCAAAATTGTACACTTTCGATTTCCAAGATTGTAAATCTCACTTTCCTTCTCTATGTTATCACGACCTACCAGAACATCATTCTTATTTCTACAACTACGACAAAAAGAGCTTAAATTAGACCAGTCATACAAAAGCAATCATACCCCTAGCTATATCTCTTCAGAAAGCACGATATTAAGAAGGTAAAATGTACGCAGACCTCAAATACAACTAACATACCGAAAAAATATAACTTCAACAAAAATAAAAGAAATAGCAGAATGGTCTTACTTGAATTCGAAAACGACAGACTTTGATACTTGCACTACAGGCTTGGTGGGCTGAAGGGGATCAAATCTAACAAGCTTCTGATACAAATTGTACAAATGAAATTTTATATAAAAAAATAACAATAGTAATGAACTGATGACAATGAAGTGATATATAGCAAGATTCTCTAACCTTAGCTTTTGTGGGTACTTTTTGATTGTTGCAAGTACCAAAGCAAATCTTAAAGCAACCCATTAGCTATAGTTTTGTGATTGAGCAAAGTGATTTTTGTTTGTTTAAAGATTTATACAGTGAGAGACTTTGATGATGTGAAGGTTTGAGACTTTTGAAAAATATGACCGTTTGGTTCTCTTTGTTTGTGTACTACTTGCTTTAATTAACTAAATCTCTTTCCCCTCTAGCCAGATTTTATATACTCAATTAATGCTAAACATAGCCTTTAAGGCTATGGTTAAACATTAATGGAGATGGATAAATGCATTTAATAAATCAGTTTTACACTTAATACATCAATTTTGCACGAAATTCAATATGATTATTTAAAAATTTGGGATGTTTTTCTCGTTGGGGGGGTCCATTATTATTACTTGGAAAATTAAATTTGCGTTGCAAAGAGAAATTGGGAAACTAAAAATAACTAAAAATCTTACAAAAGGTGTTGAAAATATAAGAGTATTTAATGCTTAACCATAGCCTAGCATTTCCCATATTTTTTTTAATTTTTTTTTTGATAATCAGGTGTTTGGGTCAGCTTTCGCCCACCTCAACTAATCCGGAAGAGTGCTAACACATTCGTTAACCCACCAAAAATGGCAATCCACTTACTTCCATCGCAAGGTTTTGCTAAATTTTTTAGCGAAAGTGCTATAAAATCGTAAAGCACTTGCTAAAAAAAACAAAAAAAAACATGACACAGACTACTTTTCGAATTGTACTTTTTTGCATTAAGATGCAAACTTAATAAACTGTAACAATTTAATCGTTTTTACTACATTGTAAAATCGTACAATTTTTCAAATCTCAGAATGGGGTGTCTAGCAGCTACAATTTCTTACTAGTTGGGTTGAATAATTCCTCGTATTAACCTGGTATTGATTGCAATCCATTGGAAATTTACTTTAAATCTGACTTATCGTATGCTTGAACTAATTAATTAATTAATTACTTTAAATCTGACTTTAAATCTGGTGTTAATTCTTTTACTAAAATTTTTGAGATGATAATTAAATGCCAATCTCGAAACTTAAAAGGTAAGCTACGCAACCGAGGAGCTCTTAATGTGAAGCTAAACAGACGGACTTTTGTATCAATTGTATCACTTTAGTTATATCCTTTTCATATTATAATTTTATTTTTAAAATTCAATTCTAATACAAACTTCTTTAATTATATCCTTTTTTAATTATAATTTTTTTTAATATAATATAATCTTGATCGTCTATTTTTAAAAATATTAAATTTGGTGGTTGAGATTATTTTGGTAGTACAACGACCAAACCAAAATTATGAATTGCTTATTATATATAAAGGATATAATTGGTCGACAAGAAGCGAATAAGAATATTTGTAGAATGCAAGTCATAATTTGTAGTGTCCATAGTTGTGCCTGCTTGCTACTCCTATATAATGTTAATTTTTCTTTAATGATAAAGAAAGAAGCTTTTATCCTAGTTTTAATGTTAAATAACTTGCAGAAATTACTGAATATTCCTCTATTTCCAAATAATTGACGTTTGACTTTCTGACATGTATTTTTAGGAGAATTGACCATATAGTTAGAATTATTATTTTTAAAATTTTCTTTTTGTGAATAAAAATATAGAATTAAAACTTTTATTCACGAAAAGAAAATTTAAAAATAATTTTTCTAACTATGTTATCAATACTCCTAAAAATGTGTGCCAATACATCAAACGTCAAAACAACGGAGTATAAATTAACATGTTGACTCAAACTAGCTTCTGCAATGTATTTGTGACAAATTAATTATGCGTCACAACTAACTTGCAATAGTTTTTAAAATAATTTTGTAATAACTTTGTGACTTGCAACATAAAACAATTTTCGCACAAATATTTTCAATAAAGTAATGCATCATGCATCTAACTAAAAATCTGTCACAAATTAATAATATTTTTTTTGTAATCCTCAATTTCTAACTAATCTTATTCACAAATTTGTGGAAAGCGATGAAACAACTATTTAATACAATTTCTTTTTTAAAAAATAAATTACTAATTTAAAACGGAGGAAATAATTTAGGTGTTAATTCTTTTACTAAAATTTTTGAGATGATAATTAAATGCCAATCTCGAAACTTAAAAGGTAAGCTACGCAATCGAGGAGCTCTTAATGTGAAGCTAAACAGACGGACTTTTGGGCTTTCCATTTATATATAGCAGTGGGCACGGTGCAACTCCTGCGTGCATAAAATCCTTTGTCCCTACCAGTCATACAATTTTATTCACAAGCATACAATGATGAAAGTTCGGCCAGCACTTGGCACTGTGGGAACTTCCTGGGGAAAAACACAAATTTCTCAGATATTCATTTCATGGTCCAATGATTGGATCCATTCCATTCACTTGGCATACGTTGAGGACGGAGGAAACAAAGTAGTTCTGTCAGACAAGATTGGTGGGGGAAATGGCAGTACTTACATGGAATCGGTGAGCAGTCAATCTATATAAATCTAGATCAGTAATCTTTTCTTTTGATCAATGTATCTCAGCTTTATTAGATTAACGATAAACTGTGTACATAGTCTAATTTATGTTTTGGAGTTTGGTCAATATAGATGAGTACATAAAATTTGTATGTGTAAAATGGTTGCAGATCACCTTTGATTATCCATCAGAGTATATTACAAGAATAAGTGGTCAGTACAGATATGATCTGGGTTCAAATTATTTATGGTCTATTACTTTCTACACCAACAAGGGCTCATACGGACCATACCTTCCGCTGGATGATAGAAATATGAGTGTGATCAATTTTAATTATCATATTGGAGGTAAGTTTTGTGGATTTTTGGGCACTCACCTGCATGATGGCATTGAAAGCATTGGAGTGTACATGAAGCCTCTGGACAATCTGTTAGATTATTTTTATAATCTAATAATAATTATGGGCTTACAAATTAAAGACAATTATATTAATTAATGTTTATTCTATATTTGGACTAATTAAGTGGTCTTAAATAAAGAGTCCAATAACATCTTATTCGGTATGGGCTTTGTAATGTGTAATACCCAATAGTAATCTGATTAGGGTTAATGGGGTCTAATTAGACTACTATATAAAGAAGGTCTTGGTCCCCAAGGCTAATTCACAACCTCTACTCCTCTATTCCCATCAGTTAGAGAGAGATACGGCTACAGGCGAATCAAGTCTGTGGAAGATCAAGTCCCATAATCCGTATTCATATCTACCGTCATGGAATCAGGTACACTTCCGTACTACAGTTTTATCGTGTAATCTTGATAATATCGCATAAGATGATCCGTGATTATTTATTTAGTTCTAACACAATCTAGATAATCAATCAGGCCAAGTGCTAGAGGAGTCAGAAACGAACGAATTCGTATTAATATGAGAAGGACTGAAGGAGGGGTACTAATGTCATGTATTTATATTCCATCTTTACAGACAGATTAGCTACATTCCCTGCATAACCAGGATGCAAACATTAACATGATACGAACCTTTTTTTGCATTTTTTCGTGATCTCCCTCTTGTCATGTCATTTTGACATGGGTAATGGTTGCATGTTTTTTTTTTCAAGTCCGAAAGAATATGGTAAAAAGTGGGTGCTATGATTCGAATACAATTGCACGTCTAAGTGGAGTTCAAACTCAACTACATTGAATATGAACTCGAGTGATAAACTGTAGCTCAACAAAGATGCATGTATTCTCATTTCAACAAAAAATTCATAATGTATATTCTCACTCGACACTAAGCTAGGTACTACATAAAATTTCTTATTTCTTGCCTAGGTTGAATGAGGTAGAGTACGTGCTAAATTTGTCTAAACAGATACCGCATATTTCATATAATTCGAACGACATGGTAGGTGGAGTTTGATTGACTCGGTTAAATATATCACGCACATATATTGAATCGTTATATGAAAATGTGGTTACAAAATATTCGGGTCCATTATACTTTTTTGCACGAAATTTTAGATGCTTTCAATTTTCTTTTTTGAATTACAATATAATATTTTAATTTTTATTTAGAAAAACCTTTTAAAAAATTAATAATTTTAACTATATAGTCAAAGCACCTAAAATTATGTAAAATTTAAATATTTTATATAATGGACCAGTGAGTAGTATGTAATTAAGAAAAATAATCAACAGGTTTGATAAGTATTCGAAAACCTTACGCCTCACTCCATTCTTGTCTAGTTGAATTCAAAAAATTTATAAAAATAATTTGAAATTTATAATGGACCAGTGAGTAGTATGTAATTTTTTTTTTTTTTTTTGGAGAATGACCCCATACATGCTGTGGTAGTTTAAACTTTCATCGTGCAGCTCAACAGTTAATTAATTACAACTAACTGTTTTAATCATTCACTGAACACACAAATTTTAATTGAAGGATACGTTTCAAATTCAATCTCGAAACTGTAACAATTTTTAGGTATTAACTGCAAAAATATTTTTCAATACTTAACCGATTTCCAACGCAAGGAAGGCCTTTAATTTTTTTAATTAGGAAAGATATAAAAGGTATTCATTTTAAATTTTTGCTTATTTTGACTAATTAAATACATGTTTTTTAATTTGGGTATTCCAAAAAAATAATTATTTATTTGGAAAAAAGTATTTTTTGTATTAAGTAATCAAAAAGTGTAAAAAAAATTTTGGAAATACTTTAAAGTTTTTCTTTTTTGAAATAAAAGTAATTTTTTTGTTGAAGTACATCTAGATATTAAATATGCATCTTTATTATATTTTTGGTTTAATGTTTCATAATAGTAAATAACTTTGTTAATTTTTTCAAAAAATAAAAAGAATGTTTCGATCTTCCCCATACCTTGTTTAATCTTTTTTTTTTTGAACTAAGTGCTTATATATGGTGTCTCGTAGCCTAGGTTGAAATGAGGTAGAGGATGGATCATGGATGTAGGAACCTAAATGGATCTTGATTGTGACGCCCCCAGATCCACCCTGTTCGGAGACCCGGGTCGTCACATTGTCTCAATATCCTGTAGCACAAGTTACGCAGTAATAAAGCAAAATATATAATACAACGGAGCATAAGTGTCCCACTCCGCAAATCCAAGATCAGTCTCACATAATGTTATCATACGACATAATACATCTCGGGATAATATTTTACATATGTTTACAGAAGTAGGTAAATAAAGATTCCAGCTAGACATTCTAGTTCTCGTCAGCATAGCCTGAAGCTTTCTCCTTTCCCTTGGATCCCTGGTTGGACGTCTCGCCTTTTTCCCTCTTGATAGCTGAATAAAAATGTTGTAAAGCAAGAATGAGCAACTACAGTGCTCAGCAAGTTCTCTTCTTACTCGGTATATAAATATAATAAGATTTCCCAAAATTAATTGAATATCACAAATCTGGATTTTGACTCAGTACTCATCTTGAAAGCAGAATACTCGAAAAAAGACTCAATACTCATCTCGAAAATAGAATTCTCGAAAGACTCAATTGATATAACTCTATTGACTCATGATTTAAGAATAAACTGGTCTTCCACCTCTCGGTATCTCGGTGGGGCGATCAACTATCCGACCGGGAATACCGTCCTCCAATGATATCGCACTTCGCCCGATCACGGCTACAATACGCTATCAACAATATAATATAAAAATATGAATGCTAGCATCATAGGGGTTATTAATTAAACCCTGGCATCATAGTGCCAATATATCTCGTGTCCGCATAACGGTACACAAGTCTCTCTTTCTCTAAAATGGGCCTCTTTCCCAAAATTTGACCAGTAGAATACAGAATTCCCGAATATCTTTGTCGCAGTAGAGAAAGCCACGGGTGCAGGTATTGCTGTGAACTTTGTCGCATATCTTTTAGATTCCTTTGTATATATCACTCACCGTATATGTCGTACACATAGCCAAGGGTCTTCACGGAAACAGCCTCCCTACCCTAAAAAGTGGGGGCATGGTCTGCGTACAACCTACCCTCCCCAGACCCTGCTCTGAGCGGGATATACTGGGTATGTTTGGTTTGGTTTGGTTTATATATTGAATCGTTATACGAAAATGTGGTTACAAAATACTCCGGTTTATTATATAAGATATTTTATTTTTTTTCACATAACTTTAGGTGTTTTAACTATATATTAAAATTTATTATTTTTCAATTTTTTTTGAATAAAAATATAATATTTTAATTTTATTAAAAAAAATGTTATAAAAATAATAATTTTAGTTATGTAGTCAAAGTACCTAAAGTTATATACGTAAAAGCGAAATGCCCTATATAGTAGAAACTCGATAAATGAATATTCGATAAACGAATAATCTCATCAAATGAATAATTTTTTTCGGTCCCGACATAATAGATACAGTGTATTTTTGACATCGATAAATGAATAATCTCCATTAATGAATACAATTTTCCTATCCCAAACGTATTCATTTATGGAGGTTTAACTGTATAATGGACCTAAATAAGAAAAATAATCAACAGGTTTGATAAGCATTCGAAAACCTTACGTCTCTGCTCCATTCAATTGTCTAGTTGAATTCAAAAAATTTATAAAAATAATTTGAAAATTCATGAATAACTTAACTGATCCTCTATGCTCTTCTTCCTAAACAAAACGTACCAGTACCATGTCTGTGGTTAAATACCGGGGTTTTTCTTCTTTTTTTTGGAGAATGACCCCATACATGCTGTGGTAGTTTAAACTTTCAATGTGCAGCTCAACAGTTAATTAATTACAAATAAATAATTGTTTTAATCATTCATTGAACACACAAATTTTAAATTGAAGGATACGTTTCAAATTCAATCTCGAAACTGTAACAATTTTTAGGGAAAGTGTAACACTACTGGCATTAACTGCAAGAATATTTTTCAATACTGAACCGATTTCCAACGCAAGGAACGCCTTTAACTATTTAATTAGGAAAGATATAAAAGGTACTATTCTTTTTAAATTTTTGCTTATTTTCACAAATTAAATACGTGTATCATGATAAATTTTTGCTTATCAATTTCCTACACATAAATTTTTGCTTATTTTGAATTTCTTTGATTTGCGAAAACTAGTTTAGTGGTTAAAGTCGAATTACTAGTTGACCGTTAAATTACACAACCAAATTTTTTTATTATTTTTTAAAAATTTTGGAATAACATTTAAAAAGATTGATCTTGACTTCCGTACAGTTCGATCGTCGAAATTCTATTTCAAAATGATCGAATCAAGAATCGTGAACGAAAACTGGTTTAGTGGTTAAAGTCAAATTACTTGTTGACCGTTAAATTAGCTAATCAAATAAATTTATTATTTTTTTAAAATTTTGGAATAACATTTAAAAATATTGATCTTGACTCCAGTATGGTTCGATCGTCGAAATTCTACTTCAAAATATTTGAATCAAGAATCGAGAACGAAAACTAGTTTAGGGGTTAAAGTCAAAGTACTAGTTGACCGTTAAATTACCTAATCAAATAAATTTATTATTTTTTTTAAAATTTTGGAATATCATTGAAAAAGATTGATCTTGACTCCCGTACGGTTCGATCGTTGAAATTTTATTTCAAAATAATCGAATCAAGAATCCGAAACGAAAGCTAGTTTAGGGGTTAAAGTAAAAAATAATATAAAATTAGTGAATCTAGTGTGACATGCATCACAAAAATAGTGAGTATTAATATTTGCGTTTTTATGTATTTTAATTCGAATTTTATCTTTTTTCCTATTTTTTATTTAAATTTTTAATGTAATTCACAAATTTTTATTTTTATTTAGTAGATAAGATTTTAATTTTTTGCACAGCTCATTTCCTACCGCTCATCGGTAGGAAATGTCCACCGACACGTCAACCAATCAGAAGCCGCCAAGTAGACATTTGCTGGTGAATAGGTAAGGCATTTCCTACCGCCTACACGCGGAAGGAAATGCTACACATAAAGCTACACTGCCACATGGCACTTGGGGCACACAACACTCATTTCCTACCGATGTCGGTAGGAAATGTGTCACTCATTTCCAACCGTAGTGAGACGGTAGGAAATGGTATGAGTGAAACGACGTCGTTTTATTGCGGCCGGACATTGACGTGGCCTTGCGGGTCCCACTCGACTCATTTCCTACTAACTTCGGTAGGAAATGTGGAGGCATTTCCTACTGGCTATGGGTCCGGTAGGAAATAATCGTTTGACTTGAAAAACGGTAGGAAATGGTCGGTAGGAAATGTGTCGGTAGAAAATAAACGGTAGGAAAAGGCCGTTTTTCGGTAGGAGAGAGTACTCTTTGTTTTGTTTTCTAACATCACAATGTTGTTCTAAGGCACATATTTATATATTTACATAACCTGGAAACAAAATAATATTTCATGCAATTGTCATACTTTTTCTATTAACGTATTTTATTTCATTTCGTGTACACGAAAAGATACGTGTAGTTTAGTGTCATTTTGTGTTCTAATTTCTGGTACACGATTTAATATCATGTCATTTTCGTTCAAGACCCTAAAGTACATGACATGAATGTACAAACGATTTGTCAGGTATACATAAACTATTTCTTCTTATATATGTCGAAAAAATATACTGAATGTTAATGGAAAATGAATTTCATGTTATTTAACCCAATATCTAAATTACAAGGACACATATATATAACAATCCGATTATGTGTTTATATATTACACACTTGATTTCAGCTTTATGGACAGTAGCTTACTCAGCTTACTCTTACAAGTTAGTCAAATAAAAAAAAGATAGGTGATACTCATTTTAATATATCTTATTTTAAGAGTAAAAGAAAACTATAATTTATTATACCATGTTTTAATAGGAAAGAATAAAAAATCTAACATACAAATTCCAAATTGAAAATGCACATTTTAAGTCGTCTTTACAAATAAGCTAAGGTAATCACCATAAACTCTAACAATCGTACGTTACTCCAAGAGCGCGATATATTAAATTTGTTTGGTTAATTATTAATATTTATTTTTTTATAGTAAACCATTCATTAATAAAATAACATATACTTTGTAAAAATGATATTGAACGATCACATAGCAAACTATACTTTTCTATTGTTATAACTATGTTCGTTTCATGTGTCTTGCACAGTAGATATTCTTTCTCATATCGTTGAAACATGCAACCTTTTCTTGATAGACAGTATAATAGTTTATTGGAATCGTGAGAATTAAGCGTCTATACATTTTTAATATGTAATCGAAAATTAACCACGACCATAAAAATATTTTCAAATAATTAATATAAAATATTTTATGGATCCGATATTGAATAAATATATCGAATTTTCATGGGTGAAAATTTTGTTAACATGGTACGTATAAATATTCTCTAACAAAGAGAAAAATAAAATGAAAGCTAAATTAAAAAAACAATAAAGAGGGATTTTGAACTTTTCAACGGGATTGTATTTGTTTTGATGATTGGTTCATAATATTAATATTAATTCAATTGGTATGAATTCACGGATAAATAATTTAATACTTAAGTTAATTAACAATTCAATAAAATTAATTTTTTTCTAAATAATAATTAAAGTAATATATTTATAATTAATACAATATATCGGTTGATGCGTAGCACCGCTAGAATGCTAGTGGATGTAATAACCAAGATTTACCATTATTCTACACATGAATATATATGCTTGAATTTTATGATGGTACATTATATTCTTATATATAATAAGCATAAAAGGGATCTTATCTATACTTTTCGTCATTGTACTACCAAAATAATCACAGCCGTCGAATTTAATATTTTTAAAAATAGGCGATCAAGATTTTATCATATTAAAAGGAGAAAATTATAATCTAAAATGGATATAATTAGAAAAGTTTGTATTAGAATTGAATTTTAGAAAGAAAATTATAATTTAAAAAGAATATAATTGAAAAGGGTTGTATTAAAATTAAATTTTAAAAAGAAAATCATTATCTGAAAAGGATATAATTAAAAAAGGTTGTATTATAATTAAATTTTTTTATTAGTATAAAAAAAATTATATTTACTATTTGGGCTCTATCTTGAGATCTAGAAATCAGATTTGGATGATTCTACAATCTAGGCGAAACTCATAAAATCATTTTTAATTTAATGATTATTTAATAATTATCATTCAAATGAAAACACTCAGAATCTCATGAGAAAATATAATTACGAATTTTTGCATTAATCCTATTCAATGTTGAAAACATACATTGATCTATTCAATGTAGAAAACCTAATAATATATGATTTAAATCATTAACATACACATTTTCGTATTTCAATATAAATACACTTTTTAGTTTATAACATATTAAAATATAAAATATTTTTTATGTTAGATCCAACAGTTTTCATAAGAAGGATATAAAAGGCGTAAGAAGGATCTGATCCATAATTTTGGTTTGGTCACTGTACTACCAAAATAATCTCAACCGTCGAATTTAATATTTTTAAAAATAGACGATCAAGATTATATCATATTAAAAAGAAAATTATAATCTAAAAAGGATATAATTAAAAAAGTTTTATTCGAATTGAATTTTAAAAAGAAAATTATAATATCAAAAGGATATAATTAAAAAAGAATACAACTGAATTTTATTTAATTTTTATTAATATTAAAAAAAGTTCATATTTACTAATTAGGCTCTATCTCAAGATATAGAAATAAGACTTGGATGATTTTACAGCTCACGCGAAACTAATAAAATTATCTTTAATTTACTAATTATTTAAATTATTATCGAAATTGACACTCAGAATCTTAAGAGAAAATATAATTACAAATTTCTACATTAATCATATCCAATGTAGAAGATCTACATTGATAATCTTTTTCGATGTAGAAAAACCAAATTATATATGATTTAAATCATTGAAATACACTTTTCGCATTTTAATATAAATACACTTTTTAGTTTACATGTTAGAAAATAAAATATTTTTTTATACTAAATCCATCATTTTTATCTATTTATTTTATGATCTAACGATTCTTATTTATTTTGCCGTACTGAAGGCCAGACTACCGACTAGCAAAGTTTTGACAACATCATTCTTACACTTATTTTTAAAACTGTATTTAGTTGTTTGTAGAACTATCTTCAAATAATAAGAAGGGTATTTTGATAATCAAAACAAAATATAAGTAGATTTCATAAATTGAATAGAATTTTTAACATAAAAAATCGTCAATTTCTGCTTTCTTTTGTTTTTGAGTAGTTTTATTTGGAAAATAATTCTTAAACCATGGCTAAATTAAAGATTATTTAGTTAATTTCATGTGGCCTGTAAAATTGTCCAAATCAAATTTTAAGAATTCAGTATAGACCCCATATATTAAATTAAATGTAAAAAATCTTAAATGTATCAATTTTTAACAACAATTTGATATGTAAATTAATAACATATAAATATTAAAAAATTAAAAATTATAAACATTAGAAAAATAGCCGTGTGTTGCACGGATTATAAGATAGTAATATAAAATTTATCACATAACATAATTTTGAACAACTTCAGAAATGAAAGCCAAAATGAAAATATATATTGCAAAATAAACATGCTTGAAATTGACCTAATGTGTTTGTGTGCTTATTCTCTCTCAAAATTTCCTCAGTACCAATCTTTCTAATTTTCTTTTTGTTACTATTCTTGGTGTGCGAAGCACTATATAAATATGTACAATGGCCAAAGAAAAGTAATAGCTTATACTTAACTCACTATAATGACATACTTTAATGACATATTATAATTCTCTTAATTACAATACTCTAATCATATTTATTAATCAAAATCCATCAGTTACCAATCTAAAAATTACCTTTTTTATATATTATTAACATAAATCAAATCTTACATATTAAAAAAATCTAGGATGTTACAGTTTTAATAAATATATATTTATTATAATTAGAGAATTCAAAATCAAGAAATTATTAATTGAAATATTTAAATTTCAAATACAAGACACACTTGTAAATATTTAAACACGTTAAGATTCTATATTAATGTCAAGTTTTGGGAGATTCAAGTTGGAATACAGTGGTGGTTTTACTTTAATCAAACATCTTAATTTCTGTCTTTCTTCAGTATTTTTTGTTTTACGTGTCAAAAGTTCCCCATGCAAGTCATTTATTTTTTTTTTAGATATGCAAGTCATTGGATTAAATCCTCGAGGGGAAAATTATACGACTCAAAGGCACGAAGCCAAGGAACTCACTAAACGAAACAAACCTAAAGCATGCAGACTTGAACGAGATTGAAAACCTAATAATTAGGCCACTGTGACAAGCCACAGATCTACCGGCCCTAAAATAATAAAATCATAAATTAAACTCCTACTGGTCGGAGCCTTTTTTCTTCAGTGCTTTTGAAACAAATATCTTAGCTCTCTTTTCCAATTTCTTCACCCGAGCCTTCACCTCTTTCTTCGTCTCTTCTTCAAAATCGTCGATCGAATCCTCCTCATCCTTCAGATCCTGAGCACTCCTTCCAAGCATTTCCTTGTGTTCTTTTTCAATTCTCTTGTCATTAAAGTGTTTGAAAACGAAGTATCCTGCTAAGCCCCGTTCCACCTTTTGTAGCAGGTACTTAGCATTACCCTACTCAACAAAAAAAATGATGCAGGGAAAGAGAGAGTTAGAGAGGGAGAGAGTGTGGAACAGAGGGAGGGAGTGAGAGAGGGGTGGAAGAGAGGGAGGGAGTGAGAGAGGGTGTGGAAGAGAAAGGGAGAGTAGGGATAGATATTACCGTGATTCTGCGACTACGGTCGGAATTGAGAAACCTGAATTTTGCAAAATGTTTCCCCAAGCCCATTTTCTTCTGCGTTTCTTCTCCTTCTTCTGTATTGTGTGTGTTGTGTGTTCTGTTTCTTTTGTTGTGTACTCGTGTTATATATATGCGTGGATAGGGTGAGATGAGAGAATGGTGTGGTTAATTAATTGGCTTGGTGAAAAAGATTGTACAACAACTATGTCAGACAAGCAGCTGCACGCAATAGACCATATTATAATCGTGCAAGATTCCAGTAAGATAAAAGAAATCATTTCACACCCATTGGCTATACTCTTTTTATGCACCCTCTATCCTTTTTCTGTCTCCAGATTTTGGAACCTGTCTCCAGATTTTGGAGCCAAACTCAACCTCGGTCAATAAGATTCCTCCACTTCTAAAATATTATTGGTGATTGCTTGTTCAGGCTGCCTTAAAAAGTAGTCATTTCCCATCATCTTTGAGCCATGGCCTTTGAAATAAAGGATCTCTGGTGAATTTTTTTAACTGGCCCGAGACTCAAAGTAAGCAATTTACTTCTATCTCCAAACAATATTATAAACAAGTAAAGTGAAAAAGGTAAATATAGTTTGCATGGCAAAAAGAAAAGGGTAACAAAAAAGGTGTCAATGCATTATCCATGCATCCATTTATTTGTACTGGTGAAGTGGCGATATACAATACAAAACTATTCTGCATGGTACCACCCACTACACCAAATCTGCTATCAGACAACACTGATCAGACAACACTCTGCAAAAAAAGTGTTGCCCGAAAAGATCAGACAACGGTTCCCGTGTTCAAGAAAAAAAAGTATTGTCTGATCCCAGTTTTTACAACACGCAAAAAACCATTGTCTATTAGATGAAGTCAGACAACGGTATTTAAAATGTAGTGTTGCACAGATTTCATATTTAGACAACAGTTTTCCGGAACCATTGTCTGAAAATGTTTCAGACAAGAGCACACAAAACTGTTGTTAGAAAGAGACAACAGTTTTTCTGATCCGTTGTTTGAGTTTAATTCAAACAACATACAGAAAATACAGTTGTCTGACTCTCGCCATTCATACGACGGTTTTTGGGACTGTTGTTGGAATCAGACAACAGTTTTTCTGTTACTGTTGTGTAACATTTGTTCAAACAACTGTTTTTTATAGTGTTGTCTGAGTTAAAGCTATCAGACAACTCTTTTAGGCTAATTGTCTATTGTTGATTCAGACAACGGTTTCTTGTTTAAAACCGTTGTCTGATTTACAGGATACAGAAAAAAAAATTGAAAATGGAGCTAACCTGCTCACAGTACAAATGCAAATAAATAGTACCACGTATTAAATAACAAATTTATTCGAGACCGGTTGATATTTCATTTATATAAATAACAAATTTATTCGATATATGAACGATAATTTTCTTTGCAAATAAATAGTACCACGTACTAATAGAGTGCTATATATATATATATATAATATAGTTCTTGTTATCGATCGATTTATAAACCACGATATAATCACACTCACAATATTGAACAAATTAACATATTAATTATTAATTAATAATATTAAATTCAAAGGATAGGAACGGGAGTGAAAAATTTATAAATTAAAAGCGTCAATTTGGGCGAAAACGAAATAGTATTCAGACAATAGTTTCTGTTAAAAAAATGCTTGTGCAAACGGCAATCCCACAACAGAAATTTTAAAAAAACCGTTGTATGATCCATACGACGGTTTTTTAAATATGGAAAGGGTTGTTGGAAAGCATATTGCACAACAGAATTTCAAATATTTCCGTTGTCTGAATTACACAACGGTATTTTGGAAAAAAAGACTTGTCTGAGGTGCTTTGGCACAACAGTTTTGGCGGCAAAACCGTTGTTTTTATTTTCCAGCTATTTAAATCAATTTGTACCGTTTATACGGCTTCGAATGTGTTATTAAGTTGAAACATAATAGCGTAAGACATTTTTGACCGTATTTACTTATACTTATTCGAATAATACATGGGTAATGTAAAATCCGTATCACGTGTTAGGGTTTAGGGTTTCGATAACTTTATTTTATCAAGAATCGCGAACACGAGACTGGTTGATATTTCATTTATATAAATAAAAAATTTATTCGATATATGAACGATAATTTCCTTTGCAAATAAATAGTACCACGTATTAATAGAGTGCTATATATATATATATATAATATAGTTCTTGTTATCGATCGATTTATAAACCACGATATAATCACACTCACAATATTGAACAAATTAACATATTAATTACTAATTAATAATATAAGATTCAAAGGATAGGAACGGGAGTGAAAAATTTATAAATTAAAAGCGTCAATTTGGGCGAAAACGAAATAGTATTCAGACAATGGTTTCTGTTAAAAAAATGCTTGTGCAAACGGCAATCCCACAACAGAAATTTTAAAAAAACCGTTGTATGATCCATACGACGGTTTTTTAAATATGGAAAAGGTTGTTGGAAAGCATATTGCACAACAGAATTTCAAATATTTTCGTTGTCTGAATTACACAACGGTATTTTGGAAAAAAGACTTGTCTGAGGTGCTTTGGCACAACAGTTTTGGCGGCAAAACCGTTGTCTTCATTTTCCAGCTATTTAAATCAATTTGTACCGTTTATACGGCTTCGAATGTGTTATTAAGTTGAAACATAATAGCGTAAGACATTTTTGACCGTATTTACTTATACTTATTCGAATAATACATGGGTAATGTAAAATCCGTATCACGTGTAAGGGTTTAGGGTTTCGATAACTTTATTTTATCAAGAATCGCGAACACGAGACTGGTTGATATTTCATTTATATAAATAACAAATTTATTCGATATATGAACGATAATTTCCTTTGCAAATAAATAGTACCACGTATTAATAGAGTGCTATATATATATATATAATATAGTTCTTGTTATCGATCGATTTATAAACCACGATATAATCACACTCACAATATTGAACAAATTAACATATTAATTACTAATTAATAATATAAGATTCAAAGGATAGGAACGGGAGTGAAAAATTTATAAATTAAAAGCGTCAATTTGGGCGAAAACGAAATAGTATTCAGACAATGGTTTCTGTTAAAAAAATGCTTGTGCAAACGGCAATCCCACAACAGAAATTTAAAAAAAACCGTTGTATGATCCATACGACGGTTTTTTAAATATGGAAAGGGTTGTTGGAAAGCATATTGCAACACAGAATTTCAAATATTTCCGTTGTCTGAATTACACAACGGTATTTTGGAAAAAAGACTTGTCTGAGGTGCTTTGGCACAACAGTTTTGGCGGCAAAACCGTTGTCTTTATTTTCCAGCTATTTAAATCAATCTGTACCGTTTATACGGCTTCGAATGTGTTATTAAGTTGAAACATAATAGCGTAAGACATTTTTGACCGTATTTACTTATACTTATTCGAATAATACATGGGTAATGTAAAATCCGTATCACGTGTTAGGGTTTAGGGTTTCGATAACTTTATTTTATCAAGAATCGCGAACATGAGACTGGTTGATATTTCATTTATATAAATAACAAATTTATTCGATATATGAACGATAATTTTCTTTGCAAATAAATAGTACCACGTATTAATAGAGTGCTATATATATAATATAGTTCTTGTTATCGATCGATTTATAAACCACGATATAATCACACTCATAATATTGAACAAATTAACATATTAATTACTAATTAATAATATAAGATTCAAAGGATAGGAACGGGAGTGAAAAATTTATAAATTAAAAGCGTCAATTTGGGCGAAAACGAAATAGTATTCAGACAATGGTTTCTGTTAAAAAAATGCTTGTACAAACGGCAATCCCACAACAGAAATTTTAAAAAAACCGTTGTATGATCCATACGACGGTTTTTTAAATATGGAAAGGGTTGTTGGAAAGCATATTGCACAACAGAATTTCAAATATTTTCGTTGTCTGAATTACACAACGGTATTTTGGAAAAAAGACTTGTGTGAGGTGCTTTGGCACAACAGTTTTGGCGGCAAAACCGTTGTCTTTATTTTCCAGTTATTTAAATCAATTTGTACCGTTTATACGGCTTCGAATATGTTATTAAGTTGAAACATAATAGCGTAAGACATTTTTGACCGTATTTACTTATACTTATTCGAATAATACATGGGTAATGTAAAATCCGTATCACGTGTTAGGGTTTAGGGTTTCGATAACTTTATTTTATCAAGAATCGCGAACACGAGACTGGTTGATATTTCATTTATATAAATAACAAATTTATTCGATATATGAACGATAATTTCCTTTGCAAATAAATAGTACCACGTATTAATAGAGTGCTATATATATAATATAGTTCTTATTATCGATCGATTTATAAACCACGATATAATCACACTCACGATATTGAACACATTAACATATTAATTACTAATTAATAATATAAGATTCAAAGGATAGGAACGGGATTGAAAAATTTATAAATTAAAGGATAGGAACCGTTGTCTTTTTTTTTCCAGCTATTTAAATCAATTTGTACCGTAGATATTAACAAAAGTGTTAAAATTATATTTGGGGGGAAGTAAAATATTTAGGGGGGAAAATGAAATTTTTGGGGGAAAATCGGCCGGGTAATAATTTTTGGGGAAAAATAGTTAAGTCCCTCTCTCATACACTCTCTTATCTCTCTCATACACTCTCGCTCTCTCTCGAACAGGTACCTCTCTCTCACTCTCACACTCTCTCTCATTCTAAATCTTTTACTCAATCTCTCAATCTCAATCTTTTACTAATTAATCTATATATATATATATATATATATATATATCTCATTCTCTCCAATTGACTTTTTGTAGTTGCTAACAATCCGAAGCATGTTCTCAAACAGGTAACAAAACCTTCCTCTTTTTCTCAATTTGTATTTGAATAATTAATAGCTCCATTCGATTTGTAGCTCTTAATTTAAGATTTGTAAACCCTAAAATTTGGGGGTTTTTACATTTTTTTTGTAGTTTTAAAAATCCTAATTGTTCGTAGGTGTTTGTTTAATGTTTATTTAGGGACTTTCAAGTTTTGTGTTTGTTTGATGTTAATTTGGGGATTTTTAAGATTTGTGTTTCTATTCAGGGAAGGGGTGGGGATTGAACAACAGCTTTCATTTGATGCCATGTAAGCGTGTGTGGTGTGTGTATTTAGAGTGAGAGCTCTACTGAATACTGACCCAACGATATGGATTACTTAACTTTGCGAAATGGATTCATTAATGTGAGTTTTGAGTTGCGTACTTTTCTATAAACACCATGTTGCATAAAAGACCAAATTTATTCTAATCTTTTCTTCCTTTTCTGTAGGTTCATTTAGCACCTGGAAGTAAGTTTGACTTCCAAAAGTATATTAAAAGGTCCTTAGAGGATGACTTTAAGGTAGTTGTTGGAGTCAGGTAGGTTATTTTTTATACATCACAATGACAAACTGTTTTTACATATTTGTTTTATTATGTTTCTTCCTAAAATTTGCAGTCCCGTATTGTGGGCATCATTCGTGATATTCCTGCTCATATGTATCTTTGCATAGGACTTTCCCTGGGAAAAAAACCAGTTCTAGTTTAATAAGAAAATAACATTTAATTCATTACAGGATCAAAGGCACTGTTCTGGGTATCATTATTTCCACTTGTGGTAAGATATCTGTTCTAATCATGCCTTTGATCGATCTATTCAGAAGGAGAAACCCTGACTGTGTTCTTTACCAGATCATATTAGCTGTTGGAACAAAGCTACAGTCCATTTTGACAAAAATGGCTACTGAAATTGTTGATAGACATGCAGTGGTCCAAGGGATCCCTCTTGTGCAAGGCTCAGACAAGTATTTTTGGTTTGGTCAGCCTAAATTGATCCTCTATCTAATCCACTTCACGCTATTTCAGGTATCAAAACATCTTAATAGTAATACTAATAATGATACAAATATTAGCAACTATAAAGAGTGTTTGAACGCAATAGAAACAAATGCAATGTTTGCATTTTTCAATACTCTTGCAATGTGACATTTTCTGAATTCCCCTGGTAAATTTGCCTCATGGCCTTACCATCAACGTCTGCATTCTGACATCATGATGGCAGCCCTTCTGTCAGAGGAATGTTCATGTCTGGTGGCATATACTTCTTGCACCTGCCACATGTCCGGGCACACATTGAACTGGCCCAGTTTTGTAGGATGTTGTGTTTTAGGACTGGGCTTGTTTAGGGCTATCTCCTGTCAGGCCCAGTTATCTTATATATTTTATAAACAATTTCTATGAGCATGCTGACAGATAGTGTGCTTGCCGAAGAGGCAGCTAAATATAAACTTCAGGGCCTAATCTAAATGCCTGACACCTTTTCTACAAGTGTTCTTTTTCTTTTTTTGCTTTAAACAAGTGTTAACAAATAATACGAATCCACAGAATTTTTGTACTAATTCAAGCTTATTTTTAAGCTCGTTGTTTTCTAGAGGAAATCTAATCAATTGTTTGATTTTGCAGAATGCATTCCAAGTAACATATTTCTTTTAGTTAGGCAGAACGAAAGAGATACTTGTTGTTTGAACATCTTGTACTCCTCTCTCATCTCTACTATTTTTTCCTAATATATGGGCGTTTGAACTTTTGTTGTCTTGGTCTTATTTTTTACCAAACGTTTTAATGGGTGCTTACAACAGCTCATAGAATCTGTGCTGACCAAGGTTATGGAGGAATTTGAGCAACGAATTGCAAACCAAGTTGAAGTGGTATGCTTGTTATCTTCTGTATTTCTATCTTGTCAGTAGCTTCTTTCAGAAGACGAATACAAATAGAATGTTTTAAGAGCTTAGTATACCTTACTTCTTAAATTTCTTTGGCTATTTAAGGTATTCTTTCACTGACTGAAACTTTATCTTATTTGTCTTGCAGGAGAAAACATCATCAAAAGATACCAAATTTTTCCATGGAAACAAGGTTCTTCAGAAACATAATTCAGAAGACTCAAAGCTAAAGGTAACTTTTACTGAATTTATAAAAGCATAATTGGATTATGTAGGCTAGTGATAGCCTCAAAAAACAATGTGATGCATTATAGAAATTAATATGATGTTTTTTTCTATTTCTGCCTCAATATTAAGATCGAAGACAGAAATGCTACACAACCAAAGAAAGAGCAGTATTTTCCTAATAATTATGTCTCTGACATCCTGTTATGTCGCTACAGGTTTTATTCAATACCAATTGCTAATATAGCTCTTCTTCTTTACTCTTCTCAGGTCTTTTAATTGTTTTTTATATTAATCTTAAATGGCTCTACCATGCTTGCAGGTTCCTTCTCTCGCTCAGCAGTGAATTACATGGCAGGTTGTTGTTCAGCAGTCTCCAACATTGTAATGTCGGCTGTTGTACTACTAACTCTTGTAGTAATAACACCATTGTTTTACTACACCCCGAATGCCATCCTTGCCTCCATCATTATATCTGCCGTTCTCGGACTTATAGACTTGGATGCAGTTTTTCTTATCTGGAAGATCGATAAATTTGATTTTGTTGCTTGCATGGGAGCATTCTTTGGCGTAGTTTTTGCTTCGGTTGAAGTTGGTCTCTTAATTGCGGTAACTAACTGAAATCATTCTTTCACCAGGTATTAATTTGCAGACCATAAAAAATAAATTTAGGTATGGCTTTTTAACGTCATCGATTTATATCACAGGTATCTATTTCCTTTGCCAAAATTCTCCTACAAGTGACCAGGCCACGAACAGCAGCACTTGGGAGGATCCCGAGGACTAGTGTTTACCGGAACTTGCAGCAATATCCCGAAGCAACAAGAGTTCTTGGTGTTCTGATAATCAGAGTTGATTTTATGGTTGGAATTTTAGTAATGTTATTTACTAAAGGTTGTAGACAATGTCATTTAGTAATTTGTTTAGTTTGCACATTTAAATTATACCTTTGTCTAATGTACTTGTAG
Organism: Saposhnikovia divaricata; assembly: GCA_036435485.1. NCBI lineage: Eukaryota > Viridiplantae > Streptophyta > Magnoliopsida > Apiales > Apiaceae > Saposhnikovia > Saposhnikovia divaricata. Next base: position 217,805,809 of record CM071599.1, read on the forward strand.
ACAATACTATGAAAAACCAAAGTATTGTCAAAATAGAACCTAGACAACAAGAAAATGAATAGAAGCTTGTGTTACAGTTGCTCAGACAACGCACAAATGTAAACAATAAGATAAAAATACTTGTATTACAGTTACTCGCACAACACATAAATGAAAACGCTAAAATAGAAAAACTTGTGTCAAAACAGCTCAGGCAACGAATCTAACAATTAAAACCCTTGTGAACGAAATATTCAGACAACACTTTATAAAACTCTTACATTGTCTAACAGCAAAAACTACAATGGTTTCTGTTCAAGTAAACCGTTGTGTAACAAATATTAAGACAACACTTTTTAAAACAATTTCATCGTCTAACTAACGAAACAACAATGGTTTCTTTCTATAAAACCATTGTGAGAGAAGTATTTAACACAACATCACAGATACAGAAGACCATTGTCTATAAAACTATACTGCAACCCAACCAATTAATGTTGTGTTGGATGCAAACGAAATAGACAACACAACCAAAACAAAAAACCCTTGTCTAAACATGCCTAGAACAGTTAAGGACCATTGTTGTAATGTAGTTTGTACAATACTTTTTAAACACAAACTGTTGTTGTTTCTAGTATTCACACAACGTTTCAGTAAATACGGACTGTTGTCGAAGAAGGCTCACACAACAGTTTTGGTACCGTTGTCTGATATAGGCATCAGACGGCGCCTCAATAGACAACAGGAAAACAGGGCATCAGACAACGGGCAAAAACCGTTGTCTGAGCCTGTTTTCCTTGTAGTGACCTTTAAACGCTGATTGTGTGATAGAATATATATTTTTATGTATTTTAGATTATTTTTATTTCTATCTTAATTATATTTTACACTTAATTGGATCTTTAATATTTTATTGTAGGAAGAATGAAATTCTTAATTTTGGAAAGCATTGGAGCTAAATTACAATAAAATTTAGGTTAACTGGCATGTGCAAGACTCATTGTTTGAATTCGAAAATTTTCTATAAATTAATAATTATTAATTTATCGATTAATTAATACATCTCTAAGTTAATAAAATTATTTTCGGCTATATTAATTTATAAAGATTTAATTTATTGTACTTTAAATTTTGAGACATCAATCGATTTGAACCTCCACTTAATTTTTACCCAAGTTTCCTGGTCATGGGTCCTAAGTTTCGGGTCCAATCTTTGTATCAGAGAACCAATAAACTCGATCCCACGTTGTTCATAAAATTTCTGATATTTTTTATTTAATATTGAGCAACAAAATGTTTCTAATTAAGCTGGTTCTGATAAAACTATTTTCAAGTCACATGGACCAAATTTGCTTGGGTGTCAATTTGTGGCTGCTAGGCAAAATAGAGGACAAATTTATGCGAGTTTTGGAATAAATATTCAAGGCACATACATGATTCATGATATGACCTCAAGGCAGAACCAAAAGCAAAGCAAGATAGAGCTATTTAGTGATCTACTAATGGTATACGGCCTCTCCAAAGCAATAATGGAAAAGAAATTTCACCATCAATCCTGCATCGAAATAAGATAATATAAAGTTTTGGAACTTTTAAAACGGACTCGAAAGTAAATGCAAATCTAAGATTACAAGAATTTTAAGAAAAAGTTATAAAATAAAAGTGTGGCCTTTTTCCCACAGGCCACAGCCGGATATATATAAAATGAAGAGGGAATCCCTATAAACTCTTTTGGTATTACTAGTTTTCTACTACAGTAAAACCTCCTTAAATTAATACTCGATAAATTAATAATATCTCTAAGTTAATAATTTCGTCCGATCCCAACTTGGGCAAGTTAAAAAAATGATCAATTTCGATAAGATAATAAGATAATAATTTTTTTGAAAATCCTGTATAAATATATGGTCCCGATAATATTATAAATTAATAATTGTAATAACCACGAATTTTCGAAATATATTTTTTAATTTTGAGCCGAATTTTTTGAGTCTTGTTTTAATTAGCAAGCTGGGTAGAAAACGTTATTATTATTACTGATTGAGACAGCATCCATTACCACAAAACTCGGCTGAAAACAAGGCCCTTGTTTTCAGGGCATTATTATTCTGATTCCACATTTTCGTTTCTTAAAATGTGTTAAACACAAAACATGTCACTAATATGAACAATCATTATAACCGGCCTATCCTTATTTTTAAAACAGGGCACAAACCCATAAACACAAAAACAAGCTCTCTCCTGTTTTCTCTCAAAAACAAAAACAATACAGATCCATTTATAACACTCGAGTATTTTCAAAAGAAAGTAATTTATTATATTGACATGAACAATATGTCAATTCCAGACAATAAAATAACAACCTTGAACAAGAAAGGTTCGTTGATTAGGATAAATCTTGTGGAATCGACTTGAAATAGTAAGAACGACTCGATTCAAAAAAGAAAGCTTCCAAATGCATTAGAGTATTTAGAGGAAATTCTGATGACATACTATTCTTCTATTCACTATTCTGAATGTATCTATTTTGATTCGAACAATGAATCACATTTGAATATTGAAACAAAATTTATCGGATCTGAACAATAGATCTGATTGAAGTCAATAAAATTTAAACTACCTCGATATATGAGCGTAGTTATAACTGAAATAATCTTTAAGGGTCATTTCGAACAAATAAGAGACCCTAGATTTCAATCTAAGTACGTTCTATGAATTTATCAAGATTTTTGGGAAAGCAACCGAATAATCTTCAGCAATGTTAGCAAAGTGAACACTTCAAGCAGTATAACTTGGTTATCAAGGGATAAAATAAATAAATGTTACCATTTTAATAAATGATCCGAACTATGAACCATTGTCCAATGTCAAGAAAAGTAGTTGAACTTGAGAGATAATTTCAACTGATAGGAATAAATATTTAGCTATCTCGAAACAATAAGACAAGTCTCAGCCGAATCAACTTAAAGAGTCGTCCTGATCAATGAGATCGACTAATGATTTTTAAATTCATTTTTCGCGCACAAAAGGCTTTTGATGATTTAATACTTCAATAAATAAATCAACTCTAAAATTCTCATCACATCTTAATAATCAACATTTTGCCAAGAATTTTCCGCAATAAACAGGAATCTTCGAAAATAATATTCTCAGAAAATCTTATAAATTCTTTAGGAGATAAGGGATACAATGAACTTGCCTCAGTCATTGTGTTTGCTAAAACCCGCTTAAGACTTACTCTCTGAAAATCCGTAGTAGACATCAACAGTCTCAAGGTGTTTTATCCAATTTAGCGCAAACGCCTTATGCGAACACTCAATTCTTAACCTACTAATTGGTACTATATCCCATAGTCCAACATGAACTCTATATGAGTTCAGACGTTCCTTACTTAGCTATACACACTCCTACTCACTCTCGTTTCTAGTTTACTATAACCCTGCTCTGATACCATTCTGTAACGCCCCCAATCAGGGTCAGGAGATTTGGTCGTTACCTAAAAATCCTCAAAATAAAATCACCACTTTAATAAAACATTATTCTTTGTAATTGTCCAAAATTGAAATTTAGTCTCTGTGACCCAAACAATCCAAGATCTTTTAGGTTATAGTGCTAGAATCAAGAATCCAATTTCCATTAAATAAAACTTTTCTTTACAACAATCTCTTTGATCAAATCTTAAATCACTGGTATAACTTCGACAAGAAGTTTATCAGGTTAACTAATCCAATACATAATAATAATTATCGAAGTTTAACTATATAAAGTAGACCTTACATTAGATCAAGACCTCCCGCGTCAAATCATCTTCAAGATCGCGTATGATTCTTCTCTTTCCGAAATGTGCGAATATGTCTCGCCAAACTACCTTACTGAAAAGTTAGGGTTTCGAAACAAACAAGTATGAGCGAAAGAAATGCTCAGCAAGTGTGTAGTAAAATAGGAATAATAACATAACATTGATAATGAAATCATATATCATTCATCAAAACTCAAATCACAAAAGATGTATTTTGAACAAGAATCAGAGAATGGATTAAAAATAAAGTATGAAAGGGGTATCTGGACATAACAGGCTCAGTGCTCTACTAGTGGGATCCCGACTACCTAAGCAATTGGTTTAGCTGTACCCTAACAAGGAAGCATCATTAAGGGATAATAGTCTCAAGGGTTATCGACAAGTTCGATACAGTACATGATGTATAAATTGGATAAACAAGAATAGCATTAAATGTCGACAAGATCGACAATAAATAAAATAATACCACAATAAGCATATTTAGGATAATTTCACTTGAACAAGAAGTGAAGGAAAAACACTTGCCTCGAATTCTCAGCTATCATGAAACGTCACAGTAATACTGCTTTCATCTTCTATCTTACGGCGTCACAATCTTCTAATTTGATCATTATTTGGTTCAACGCTCTCGCGGTTGCCACGAGTCTAATCCGCCGATATCGATCTCGCACGTCAATTCCAATATCAAACATAAGACAATACTTTAGTCTCTAGACGACAATTCTAATATTTTCTATAAACGCTTATAAACTCAACTTGAACGTATTAACCATACTCACCAATTTCTCTGCTTGAAGAAGATAATTCGAAGACGTCCCCTCTGAACATATATGTTTTCCCGTTGGAAAACGCCTCACAGTGAATCCAACAACCACAACCAATACTTCATCCATCTTCATCCTTCCTCATTTAACCCTCACTTATATCCGCCTACAATCCTGAGTCAAACTTTCCCCTAAATCCCCGGATAAATAAATCTTCTCCGAACTCAGGAATCCAATCTATATAATATTTTACTATCCGTAAATCCTACTTTACTTAATTACAAGAAATTCTCATTTAAAAGGGGCTCTAATTATTTCTAAGTATTCGCTAACAATTAATTAGCTAGTTAAATCACGCTTTCAAAAAGAATAATTTAGCTCTTATGAATCATCTACAAGTCTCAAAAATTCTCTAATTTAATTAATATTAATCTCTATTCATTGTCAAAATAAAATAATTAAACAATCAAATTTTTATTCAATTTAAATATAACAATCATTTGACAGCATGAGAGATACGAGCAAGCATGCTTGTCCCAGAGAAATGCTAGACCATTTGGGGTGGAACTTGGAAGGACATGTGTCAATAACAAGTGGACAAAAATATGCTAACATGGAAATTATACTCCACTGATTGTACAATACAGATAGAACAAGATAAAGGTACCAGCTGTAGTCTATACACTCGAGTATAAAACAAGGATAACAAAATTGAGTCTAATCTATTCTCAATAGATATGTGTTAGGTTCAATAGATATGTGTTAGGTTGAATCAGCAAAAAATGATAGAATGTAAAGTAACTTTGAAGCAGGAACACTGGATTGTAATTCAATCATATTTATAGAATACAAACACAAAACCCAGAAAATCACTCATACGTATGTAACTAAAAAAAACCTCCGGTAAGATTTATAGGTTTAGACAGGAAAAACCAAGCCAGAAAGTGGAATAAGCAACTCAACCAACAACCAAAATCATTTATTACATTTTAAACCGAAACTCGATTGATTAACCAAAAGCATCATTTCTAAACAAAAGACGACAAGTTTAACGCACACAATCAAATTCATATAAAATGATTATAGGAATTCAGTTCAAACACTGCAGGAAAACCCCTCCATCCAAACCCCTTACATTCATACCCAGGGATCTTATCAATATCAAACTCAACACCATCTCTTGCTAAAACAAACATCTCGTTCATAATAAAATCATAAATTAAACTCCTACTCGGAGCCTTTTTTCTTCAGTCCTTTTGAAACAAATATCTTAGCTCTTTTTTCCAATTTCTTCACCCGAGCCTTCACCTCTTTCTTCGTCTCTTCTTCAAAATCGTCGATCGAATCCTCCTCATCCTTCAGATCCTGAGCACTCCTTCCAAGCATTTCCTTGTGTTCTTTTTCAATTCTCTTGTCACTAAAGTGTTTGAAAACGAAGTATCCTGCTAAGCCGCGTTCCACCTTTTGTAGCAGGTACTTAGCATTCCCCTACTCAAAAAAAAAAATGATGCAGGGAAAGAGAGAGTTAGAGAGGGAGAGAGTGTGGAAGAGAGGGAGGGAGTGAGAGAGGGGTGGAAGAGAGGGAGGGAGTGAGAGAGGGTGTGGAAGAGAAAGGGAGAGTAGGGATAGATATTACCGTGATTCTGCGACTACGGTCGGAATTGAGAAACCTGAATTTTGCAAAATGTTTCCCGAAGCCCATTTTCTTCTGCGTTTCTTCTCCTTCTTCTGTATTGTGTGTGTTGTGTGTTCTGTTTCTTTTGTTGTGTACTCGTGTTATATATATGCGTGGATAGGGTGAGATGAGAGAATGGTGTGGTTAATTAATTGGCTTGGGGAAAAAGATTGTACAACAACTATGTCAGACAAGCAGCTGCACGCAATAGACCATATTATAATCGTGCAAGATTCCATGCCAGTAAGATAAAAGAAATCATTTCACACCCATTGGCTATACATCTTTTTATGCACCCTCTATCCTTTTTCTGTCTCCAGATTTTGGAACCTGTCTCCAGATTTTGGAGCCAAACTCAACCTCGGTCAATAAGATTCCTCCACTTCTAAAATATTATTGGTGATTGCTTGTTCAGGCTGCCTTAAAAAGTAGTCATTTCCCATCATCTTTGAGCCATGGCCTTTGAAATAAAGGATCTCTGGTGAATTTTTTTAACTGGCCCGAGACTCAAAGTAAGCAATTTACTTCTATCTCCAAACAATATTATAAACAAGTAAAGTGAAAAGGGTAAATATAGTTTGCATGGCAAAAAGAAAAGGGTAACAAAAAAGGTGTCAATGCATTATCCATGCATCCATTTATTTGTACTGGTGAAGTGGCCATATACAATACAAAACTATTCTGCATGGTACCACCTTTAAACGCTGATTGTGTGATAGAATATATATTTATATGTATTTTAGATTATTTTTATTTCTATCTTAGTTATATTTTACACTTAATTGGATCTTTAATATTTTATTGTAGGAAGAATGGAATTCTTAATTTTGGAAAGCATTGGAGCTAAATTACAATAAAATTTAGGTTAACTGGATCGCATGTGCAATACTCATTGTTTGAATTCGAAAATTTTCTATAAATTAATAATTATTAATTTATCGATTAATTAATACATCTCTAAGTTAATAAAATTATTTTCGGCTATATTAATTTATAAAGATTAAATTTACTGTACTTTAAATTTTGAGACATCAATCGATTTGAACCTCCACTTAATTTTACCCAAGTTTCCTGGTCATGGTAGGTATAGATCACCTAAGTTTCGGGTCCAATCTTTGTATCAGAGAACCAATAAACTCGATCCCACGTTGTTCAAAAAATTTCTGATATTTTTTATTTAATATTGAGCAACAAAATGTTTCTAATTAAGCTGGTTTTGATAAAACTATTTTCAAGTCACATGGACCAAATTTGCTTGGGTGTCAATTTGTGGCTGCTAGGCAAAATAGATGACAAATTTATGCGAGTTTTGGAATAAATATTCAAGGCACAACCAAAAGCAAAGCAAGATAGAGCTATTTAGTGATCTACTAATGGTATACGGCCTCTCCAAAGCAATAATGGAAAAGAAATTTCACCATCAATCCTGCATCGAAATAAGATAATATAAAGTTTTGGAACTTTTAAAACTGACTCGAAAGTAAATGCAAATCTAAGATTACAAGAATTTTAAGAAAAAGTTATAAAATAAAAGTGTGGCCTTTTTCCCACATGCCACAGCCGGATACATATAAAATGAAGAGGGAATCCCTAGAAACTCTTTTGGTATTACTAGTTTGCTACTACTCTAAACAAACATTTACTCTTACTACTACTCTATAACTATCTTAGCTTGCTCGACTGCATGTAGTGGTAGACAACTACTTCATGAATAGGATCATTTTTAAATGTGTCTATGGCATGCCAAGGGTTAGAATCCTAACATTAATATTTTACATCATAAATAAATATAAAATGTTAATATAAAAAAAAATAAATAAATATAAAATGTTTATACCTATTCGATACCCTCTAATAATTTGGGTTAGAATCCTAACATTAATATTTTACATCATAAACAAATATAAAATGTTTATACCTATTCGATACCCTCTAATAACTTTACCAACCAAATTTAAGTACAGACTCTATAGGTGATGTTAGTTATTTTAATTTTCTTGGTTCATTAGTTCTCTTAATTTACACTACTCTCCTAAACTATTTATTTAAGAATAATGGTTTTGCTAAGCCCAAAATGAAAAGGTTACAAAATGAAAGTGTGTGTCCTTTTTTCCCACAGGCCACAGCCGGATACATATAAAATGAAGAGGGAATCCCTAGAAACTCTTTTGGTATTGCTAGTTTGTTACTACTCTAAACAAACATTTACTCTTACTACTACTCTATAACTAGCTTAGCTTGCTCGACTGCATGTAGTGGTAGACAGCTACTTCAATAGTACTATCATTTTTAACTACTGTACATGCATGTGTCTATGGCATGTCTAGGGTTTGAGTCATTCCCTTATTCTTGCAAAAATCACACAGCAAAAATCATACACACCTTTCCGTCACACTTTCACACTAACCTAGATGACAGCATCAGCATGGATTAGAATCCTAACATTAATACTCCATTTTAGATCATAAAAAAAATATAAAATGTTTATACCTATTCAATACCCTCTAATAACTTCACCAACAAATTTAATTACAGGCTCTACAAGTGATGTTAGTTATCTTAATTCTCTTGGTTCATTAGTTCTGTTAATTTACAGTACTCTCCTAAACTATTTATTTAAAGACCAAGGGTTTTGTTAAGCCCAAAACAAAACTATGCAATGCCTTATAAAATATATATATTTTATTTTATTTTAAAATTTGCTATAAAATATATAACAATATTTATCTATTTAATTTGATTATCGGATCAATTCGATTTCTTTCAAATCAATTTTTAGCGATTTATATGATTTCGGTTTCGAATTTATTGAGAACTTTTTTTTCAGTGGTGATTTGATCTTGTGTTGTTTGTAGTCATAGTTGGTCAGTCTGTGTAAGGCAGCATGGGGGTATATTGCCAGCTAGCTACTAGCTAGTAGTTAACTTTGGATACATCATTTTTTCGTTTCATCAATATTCAATGCAATTTCACTCGAGCTTTTCTTCTCGGTCAATTATATTAAAATATATATCGATAAAACCTTTTTTCTACTCAAGAAATAACACAAAGCATGTGAAGCTCACACGCTATAGTTGATACATATAATTTAGTTATGACCTTACACATGTTACCAGACAAATAATAATATCATTACATGAGCTAAGACAAATAATAATATAGGTTTTGATGGAAGTGTCTGCAGGCAACCCATAAGTAAAAAAAATTTCAATCAGATTCACCAAAATCATTGTCGCAATAAAGAAGAACTTTTATGTTTACAGCTTCTGGGATCAACTATAATCTAAGACAAAAGCTAGCAGTTTGTTGGAAAAGTTCTGGATACAAACTAAAATTTACTCTCATGCTATTATTTTCCTTGGAATTGGGCCCATAAATTTATTCACAAAAGCAACTGTGAAGCACAGTGGTGACAGAAAATATTTGTGGTGAACAGATATGTAGCACGTAGTAGATAGGCTGTTTCAATATCATTTTTAACCATGCATATATGTGTCTATGGCATGGGTAAGGTTTGAATCATTGCCTTATTCTTGCAAAAATCACACACACTAACCTAGATGATAAGATCCTCCCAGCTCTCACTCGTCTGAACCCATTAAAACTCGCGTTCGTACAAGTTTTATGCTCGCCACATTATTGCTACACGGTTATATTATATATCCAGATGCATGTGTTATAAATATAAAGCTTGTATTGGAGTCCAAACAATAATCTCGAATAACTTCACCAACCAAATTAAATTACATGCTTTATAGCTGCTTAGTAGACAAAAAATAGCAGCTTGTGAAAATCCCTACATGGATTTCATATGGATCCTCTACGAATATTTCATGAACCTCTGCGAATTATATTCTCTCCGTCACTGATTTGTTGTCATATATTTTGACTTCTTATTGATCAAATTGATAATTTTTTTTAATTAAAGATTTGAACATCGATTAAGAAGTCCATCCCAATTATATATTGTAATCAAAATGGATTGTCAATGGTAGACTAATTATATTCCTCTTTTTTTTATTAATTGTTATAGTAAAAACACCAAGACAAAAAACAATAAAAATTTAATTTATGTGATAAATTTGCAAAAAAAAAACATTTATGAATGGGGAATATTACAAAATAAAATAGATTCCCCCATGTAAGATTAAGAGTTGTTTGCTACATCATATATATAGGAGTGTTAGTTTTTGACCTCAAGACAACACAGTTAACTACTAGCTAGCTTGCCAGCATGTAATGTAAAAAAAATATAATCCTAGTTCCATGCATGCAATTCTATGATGTAAAAATGCGATACGTATATAGGGACTGCATAATAACAATAACATATTAATTTATGATATTAAATTAACAAACTAACTCTATTCGATGAAACATGCTTAAGATGTCACTAGCAAATCTGTACAGTGTTACATACATTAAAATATATAAGTATTTTCTTGTCACACCCTAGTGAAATCAAAGAAAGTGTAGAAATAGAGCTGAAGCTCCTCGAGTAATAAAAGGATGTAGGCTAGTTAAACAAAAGAAAATCTGTAGCCAAAATATTCCGCGAAATCGGTGAGTTAGAATTGTCAAAGTATTGCAGCGGAAGTAATTTTAGCCATGGTAGCTCCAGTGCCAAGTACGGATTTTTTTTGATATTTTATAAATTTAATTTAACATTAATTATATTTTTATATAATCATTATTTTTAATATTTTTTAATTTTAATTTAATATAAATTTAAATAATGATATACATGGTTTAAATTTTATATAATGAAATTAAAAATTAAAAATGTCGTTGTCGGGTTCGAACCTTGAATTTTTAGTAAAAAAATTAATCATATAATTTATCTTATTATTAAATCTAACGATTCTTATTTATTACTAAAAATACTGATTAGAATATATGGTATTATATTTTTGGGTGCATATTAATGATTGCAAGATTAGTTTTAAATTAAAAGATAACATATTTTAGTTAGAAAAAAATTATTACTAACAATAATAACGAAAATATAAGGTGTGATATTTTGGATATATATAAATTATTGCAATATTATTTTTAAATTAAAACATAATGTGCTTTAATTAGAAGTAAAATTTTTGGAGAAGATGGGTAATTGAATTGTTGGAAGAAAGCGTCCAAGAAAAGTTCATTATGGGTGAAGGAATTTTAATCGGAATATAATTACGTTCACGTTAGTAATTAGCTTTTTGAGTTGTTTTTATAACATAGTAATAATATTATTTATTTTAATAATTAGGATAACCAAACCGAAAAACAACCGACAAACTTTCAATCTTTCGACTTTCTTTTGATGTATTATAAATTTTATTTAACATTATAATTATGTTTTATATAATAATTATTTTTACTATTTTTTTAATTTTAATTTAATATAAATTTAAATAATGATATACGTGGTTTAAAATTTATATTGTAAAATTATAAATTAAAAATGTCATTGAAGGGTTCGAACCTTGAATTTTTAGTAAAATAATTTAATCATATAATACATCTTATTATTAAATCTAAATATTCTTATTTACTACTAAAAATATTGATTTGAAGATATGGTGTGCTATTTTTGGATGTATATTAATGATTGCAAGATTAGTTCTAAATTAAAAGATAACGTGCTTTAATTAGAAAAAAATATTACTAAAAATAATAACAAAAAGATATGGTGTGATATTTTGGGTATATATAAATTATTGTAATATTATTTTTAAATTAAAAGGTAATGTGTTTTATTTAGAAGTGAAATTTTTGGAGAATATGGATAATTGAGTTGTTGGAAGAAAGAGTCCAAGAAAAGTTCAATGCGGGTGGAGGAATTTTAATCGAAATATAATTACGTTCACATTAGTAAATAGCTTTTTGAGTTGTTGTTTTTATAATATAATAATAATAATATTATTATTGTAACATTATAATAATAATATTATTTTTCTGTTTTCTTAAATATGATGCAAAGAATAACGCATCCATGTGGAGAGATTGTATGAGGGTTAGAATTAAAATTGATGTAAGGAAGCCGCTTAAACGTAAGAAAAAGATTGTCAAGAAGGATGGGTCGGAATTTACTGTCATATGCAAGTATGAGAGATTAGGGGAGTTCTGTTTCTCATGTGGTATGGCCACGCATAGAGATCGTTATTGCAGGAATGTTACTGTCAATGAAGGTGAGGAGGAGGTTAAAGAATGGGGGAGCTGGCTGAGAGCTCCACCACGTAGGGCGGCAGGACAGATTCAAAGTAAATGGCTCAGGGACGAAGATGATTACACCTGTGAGGACAGGATTGGTTGGTCGCACAATTTCCAGGATTACCCTGGCAAAACATTTTCAAAAAAAGGTAAAAAGATAAGAACGGAGAATGATTGTAGGGAGTTGGTTGGTAACGGGCCTATGACTTTCAGTAGCACAACAAACTCATTAAAGGGGGCTAATTTAAAGGGATTTACTACAACATCAAATATGCAATATTTATTGAGTGAGGAAGATAATGTGGGTTTACAACTGGAAGAGCGTAAAAGAAGGAGGAGTGAGGTGGAAGTAGGTGATAACATGGATATTGTATTGGGCCACCAAGTTACTGGGTCACCAAAAGACAAACATCAAAAAGAGGCTGTTATTTCTGTTGGGGATTTTGCAGCATCTACAAAAAATATATCGGTTGAGCTTGCATTGCAAGCCAGCCGTTCGCAATGAATCTTCTAAGTTGGAATTGTCAAGGTTTGGGTAGACCTCGTACAGTTCGTGTTCTCAGAGATTTAGTGAAGTCTCATAAGCCCGACTTACTATTTTTATCTGAAACTCTAGTAGAAGGAAATAAAATTGAAGTCTTAGCTTCAACACTTGGTTTTGTTAATTTTTATTCAGTTGATAGGCAAGGTAGAGGAGGTGGTTTGACAGTGTTTTGGAAGAAAAATGTTATAGGTGATGTGGTTGAGTCATCTCAAAATCATATAGACATTATTATTAAGGAGAATCAGAATGCATCTTGGAGGTTGACTTGCTTCTATGGTTTCCCAGAACGAGAACGACGTCAAGCTTCATGGGACCTTATAAGGCAGCTGGCTTCATATTCTACTCTCCCTTGGTGCATTTTTGGTGACTTTAACAACCTTTTGTACAGCTCTGATAAAAAAGGGAAGCATCCTCACCCTCAAAATCTAATGAACGGGTTTAGAAGTGCAATAGAAGAAAAGTAAAGGCATAAACACTTCTTTCTCTAAAAAATAGTTTCGATTTAAGTTTGAGAATACTTGGTTAAAAGAAACAAGTTTTCACACGGAAGTGGTAAGTTTTTGGCAGAATCTGATTGCTATTCGTCTTTTTCCTAAATTAATTTCGGTCTCGTCTCTTCTTTTCTGGCGAAGTGGGGGAGAACTTTCTTTCATAAGTTCAGGGAGAAAGTAATAAATCAGAAATAGATTATCGAGAAGCTTAAAGACAGAGAGAATGATGATGGCATACAAATGTATTTCGATGAGAAAGAAAAACTTGAAGAGCTATTGTTGCATGAAGAATCCTACTGGAAATAAAGAGCAAAGGCGTTTTGGCTAGAAGAAGGAGATACTAATTTAAGATTCTTTCATGCTACAGCATCTAGTAGGAAGAAAACTAATTACATAGCAGCTCTAAGAGCAGAGGATGGGACATTGGTGTCAAACCACGAGGACTTATGCAGGCTGCTCAAAGAATACTATGTTAAGGTTTTTGTTGGCTCAAAACGCAGAGTCAATTTCCCTCGATATGATAATGGAGAGAGAATCTCGAATGATCAAAATGAAATTCTTACCTTTAGACTCACTTTTGATGAATTTACAGAAGTAGTCAAAAGTATGCACCCAGACAAAGCTAGTGGCCCGGATGGTTTAAACCCAGCCTTTTCCAGCATTTCTGGAAGCTTTTAGGGAAGGAGGTATTTAAATGTTGTGAGGAGTGGTTAGCAGAGTGCAGATTTCCAGCTGATGTGAATGATACAACATTGGTTTTAATTCCTAAAAAAGATAATGTGGAGGAGGTTAAAGATCTTCGACCCATTGCCCTATGCAATGTGCTATACAAGATTGTTGCTAAAGTGCTAGCTAATAGACTTCAAAAGATATTACCAGGAGTGATTTCTGAGGATGATTATGCTTTTGTTCCAGGCGTAACATTACAGATAATGTTATGGTGGCTTTAGAGTTACTTCATTATATGAAGAGAAAGAACGGTGGTCAGGAAGGGGAAGTTGCACTTAAGCTTTACATTAGCAAAGCATACGATCGTGTCAACTGTGATTATTTGAAAAATAGAATGAGTACAATGGGCATCTCAAACAAGTGGATTAAGTGGGTAATGTTATGTGTGACAACGGTATCGTATTCTATATCTTTTCAAGGTTCTTCGATTGGACCTATCATTCCTAAAGGCGGGCTCAGGCAAGGTGACCCATTGTCACCTTACTTATTCTTATTATGTGTGGAAGGGTTGTCATTATCTTTAAAATCTGCAGCTCAAGAAGGGAGAATTCATGGCTGTTGTGTAAGCAATTCAGCACCTTCTATTACTCACCTTTTATTTACAGATGATAGCTTCCTTTTCTTTAAGGCAACAACAGAGGAATCGATCTCAGTCAAAGAAGCTATGAACTCTTATGAAGCATTTTCTGGTCAGATAGTAAATTATCAGAAATCTGCAATTTTTTTCAGTTCAAACGTTCGAAGAGATAAGCAAATGGAGATCAAGCAAATATTTGGAGTGTTCAATGACATTGGGAATAGCAAGTACATTGGCTTACCATCCTTGATAGGTAAGTCGAAGAAGACAGTTTTCAGATATTTGAAAGAGAAGGTTTCTCAAAGAATTCAAGGGTAGAGTTCGAGGTTGCTTTCTCGGGCAGGGAAGGTAGTAATGATTAGAAATGTGGCCTAAACAATTCCCTCCTATACAATGTCATATTTTCTGATTCCTAAAATGTTGTGTCAAGAAATTGAGAAGATGATGAATGCATTTTGGTGGCGCTCTAACTCTTCTACTGGGAAAGGAGTTCACTCCCTAGCATGGAATAAAATGAGCATGTCGAAAAAGAAAGGAAGCCTTGGCTTTAGAGACCTTCACGGATTTAATTTGGCTTTAAAAGGCAAACATTGCTTTTATTACTAAGCCTGAAGCTATGGTATCAAGGGTTCTAAAAGCGCGTTACTATCCTCACTATGATTTCATTCATGCAAACAGAACCGATGGGTCAAGTTACACGTGGTCAGGCATATGGGAAGCTAAAGAGGAAATTAAGAGAGGTTTGAGATGGGTGTTAGAGGATGGGCAGAGGATTAATATCAGTAAGGATAGGTGGTTGAGAGGGAAAGAAGAGTTTTGTGTTAATCAGGAGATAACCAGTGTTGAGGCACAGGATCTGAAAGTTTATGAGTTCTTTAATGAGGATAGATCATGGGATGAAAGTAAAGTCAAGAGGAATTTCTCCAATGAGGATACAAATGCTATTCTATGTACTCGTATTCCACGAATTTGTACCAAAGACATGATAGCCTGGGTCCACTCTAAAGATGGACGGTACACAGTGAAAACGGTTACCAGCAGTGGTATCAAAATCATGGTGGAGAGATAGGGTTGCAGCAGTTGCCAGGATGGAGCAAAATCTGGAACCTTGAAGTCCCTCATAAAATCAAAATATTCCTTTGGAGATTCTGCCGTAATAACATCTCTGTTCGTAATCTGCTTAGAGGTAAAGGTGTTAGAGTTCCTATTGGATACGAGATGTGTGTTGGAGAGGTTGAGCATCTCAGGCATTTATTTTTCGAGTGTAGATTTACCAAGGAGTGCTGGCAGTATGTGGGAGTTAATAGTGAGATGTGGGATATTAAGAATGGTTCAAAGTGGTTGCTTAATAGGCTGAGTATGGAAACAAATGAATGGTTAGTGAAAATGTCTGCAGTTCTTTGGGGTGTCTGGTTCACCAGGAATAAACGAATTTTTGAAGGAAAAATTATGACACCTGCAACAATCATGAGATGGAGCAAAAGTCAAATTGCAGATTGGTGTCAGGTGAACAAAAGAAAAGCCAGGTTCGTATCAAAATTAAAATTGGCAACTTCCTGTTGCAGGTTCTCTTAAGATCAACGTTGATGCATCAGTGGTCCCAGATGAGAATTCGTTTGCTATAGGTATGGTCATCAGGAACCACCAGGGACATTATATCAGAAGTAAGACTATGATATTTGCAGGTCGGGTTTCAGTTTTGGAAGCAGAGATAGCAGGCATTCTGGAAGCACTCTTATGGTCAGAGACATTGTCAGCTGAAACAATTACAATTGAAAGTGACTCACTGTTAGGAGTTGAAGCAGTTAACAAGGAGCATATTAATTTGTTGGAGCAGGGGGATATGGTTGCACGGTGCAAAACAATTCTTCGGAGTAAGGGTGGAATTTCGGTTGATTATGTTAGAAAGCGAGCAAACAAGGTGGCCCATAGATTGGCTAGGATCCCTTGTGAACTTAATAGCTTCATTATTAGTTCGTCTCCTCCTCTGTTTTTGTTGGAGACAATTCTGTCAGATATTTCGATGATTTAATGAGAATTTCCTTTTTTTCAAAAAAAAAAAGGATAGCCAAACCGAAAACCAAACAGACAAACTTTCAATTTTTCGGTTTTAATATAATAACTAGCTTATAACCCGTGCGATGCACGGGTTTTTTTATATGAAATAAATTTATTTTATGTTATATTTATTTTTAATAATTCTTTTAATTTAAATTTAAATAATGTATATAAGTTTAATTAATGATATGTGTTGTGGAATAAAAACTAGGTTGAAAATATTGCGGCTAGGGTTTGTATATTTAATACTAAGGTTCGTGAACTTCGTGCTTTAATGGCTGCTTCTGCGTTCGAGACTTAAACGGTCCTCACAGAATGCCTACGTATCTCTGTAAATTAGAGAATCAAGCCAATAAAACGTAGTTCTGAGGTGAGGGGTCAGGCCCTTTATATAGGCTGAGAAGCCTTAGAATTATGGTAGGATTTGGAGACTTGGTGGGCAAGTCTTTGGGGAATGTTCTAGATCTATTCCTTGTAGGAATCAGTTTCCATATTGAATTGGATGCCTTAATGGATAAGTCTAAAGGGGATATTATCCTTATCCAACTTTTATTTGCTGAGCTGTTTATTACCCTTAATATTAATTACGAAATTAATATTATATTTAGGGTTTTGGGCCCAGCTGGTGGGCCCCACGTTTGGACTATTCTCGGCCTAGTTAATGCCACATTAAATGTGTCTTTAGGGCTTATTTTCAGCCCATATCATTTGCCCCCCAACTTCTTAGGAAAACTGATCAGGTTTTCGTAGAAGTTATATTTGCCTTAATCGAGACTCGGGGTCGTTTTTATCCCTTACCTGGGACTTCTTAATTTTCCTACCCTTATATGGGAGTTTTGGTTTACACTAGTGTTTCACGAGTATCGTCTTGATTGTAAAGTGTGGAGCGACCTACACATTTACGACGATTTGCCTTATTCGAGGCTTTAATTTGTGCTTGCTTTTAGCAATTTCGGCACTTTCATAGAGTTTTTATGCATTATTAGCATAAACTATTGCTCAACTTGTCAAAAAAATATTTCTATAATTTTCCTCGTATTTTTCTGTACTTTTCCTAATATTTTAGGAATTTTTTATGTACCAACAGGTATTTTTCGTAATTTTTCCTAATAATTTAGGAATTTTTATGTACCAACAGGTATTTTTCGTAATTTTTCCTAATAATTTAGGAATTTTTATGTACCGACAGGTATTTTTATTATTTTTTGGGAATTATTTTTCAATTTCCCAACATTATTTTAAAATTTTTAAAGGATTAACTTTAAAAAAGTTAAACAAATCAAGAAATGCCTCCTGGGCGTGGGTACCCCCGCCAAGGAGACACCCTCCTTAGGCACGCCTAGGGGGTTTGGTCTCCTGGGCGTGGGTGATCTTTGTCCCTGGAAATGCTTCCTGGGCGTGGGTACCCCCGCCAAGGAGACACTTTCCTTAGGCACGCCTAGGAAGTTTGGTCTCCTCGGCGTGGGTATGCCCTTCGTTCCTTGAAAAGCTTTCTGGGCGTGGGTACCCCCGCCAAGGAGACACTTTCCTTAGGCACGCCTAGGAAGTTTGGTCTCCTAGGCGTGGGTATACCCTTCTTTAAAGAAAATCGAGCTAGGCGTGGGTACCCCCGCCAAGGAGACACCTTCCTTAGGCACGCCTAGGAGGTTTGGTCTCCTGGGCGTGGGTATAGCCTTCTTTAAGGAAAGTCGAGCTAGGCGTGGGTACCCCCGCCAAGGAGACACCTTCCTTAGGGACGCCTAGGAGGTTTGGTCTCCTGGGCGAGGGTATAGCCTTCTTTAAGGAAAGTCGAGCTAGGCGTGGGTACCCCCGCCAAGGAGACACCTTCCTTAGGCACGCCTAGGAGGTTTGGTCTCCTGGGCGAGGGTATAGCCTTCTTTAAGGAAAGTCGAGCTAGGCGTGGGTACCCCCGCCAAGGAGACACCTTCCTTAGGCACGCCTAGGAGGTTTGGTCTCCTGGGCATGGGTATAGCCTTTTAATTGGGCCTCCTGCCTTTAAATTCTAACGGGATTTTATCCTATTTTCTAAAAATGTCGTAGAACATTCTAGAATTATTTTTAAAATTTGAATTTCATGGGCTTCCCGCCTATTCAAAGGCCCAGTCACCTGTTGACAGCCCATTTACTGGATATAACCGGTTGAGTGACCAACCGTGAACTCTATAAAAGAGTAGTGTGCATCCCTCATTTATCATTTCACTATTCAGCAAAAATTATCTCTCCCTTATCACAAATACGTTTCAAAAAAGCTCTGCTAGGGTTCTGTCGTGAGGCGATTTCCGGCGTCTTTCCTCCGCCCTATTTTCCAGTTTCTGTTTGAAGATCGTTGAATCTTCATCTTCTTCAACCTCTTTTTTCAACTTTTCTGGGTTTCAAGACTTCAAGGGAAGCATATCAATGGAGGACTCTAGCTCTTCAGGCCAGTCACAACTTGCTAACACTTCTACCACCGCTCCACGGCTTTCAAGGGGTAAGAACCCTAAAACATCTCTTGTCCATGCCAGTGTTTTTTCCCTTAGAGATCTTTTAAATGAGTTTGGTCAAGCTTTTCCAAATATGCTTCATTTAGATGCTTATGAATATAAATCGAAATACAAACAACATAGGGTAGACATTCTAGCCCAACTTTTTCATATTAATGGGCCTTATAGGGCCGTTGTTCCGGCCTCAAACGAAAGGGCTTGTCACCCAAAGCCTGGGGCCATTAGGATTTATAAAGAAACTTTTTATGCTGGTTTTCGCCTTCCTCCTCCTTCTTTTGTTTACCGTCTTTTGGCCGAAGCCCGGGTTTGTCCAACCCAACTTATGCCAAATGCATGGCGTTTTATCTATTGTTTCTTGGTCCAATGTAAGAAACATGGGCTTGAGCCCAGTATCTCTGTTTTTCGATATCTATTCAAATTTGTCAATTCTTCTGATAATTCGGGCTGGGTCAAAATCCAACACCGTTCCTTAGCCCGTTCTTGTTTTGTTTCGGATTCCGCTCCTGATTCCCTTCCTAATTGGAAAAGGGAATGGTTTTATATCTTTTTGGATGGGGATGACTGGGACAACTATTTCCGGCCCAACTTCTGCAGAGCCGTTGATGGGCCTGTTAGGAGTTTAAAATTGGGCGTGGAAGAAGAGGCCGCCATAACTTTGTTAACATCGGATAATTTGCATCAATGTGCAAATTTGATTTCTGAAGATTCGTTGCAGGCCCATGGGCTAAGCGATTTGGGCCCTGAGGGTAATTCTCACCTCTTGCTTTGTTAACATTTTATGCTAGATATAATTTTCTAACTTTCTTATAATCATTTTGCAGCCAAAACTGCTCTGGGAGCAATTTTTAGGCAGAGGGAGACTGCTGCCACTGCTAGGGTGGTAACAGAGAACCCTAGGGCCAAAAGGGCCAGGACAGATGAGGCTTCTCCCGCGGTGGAGCGTGTTCTTGCTTTTCTTCAGGAAAAGCCTGTTCCTATTGAGGAAGACCTTACTCCCTTTACAGTGGGATGGGGTTTATGCAATAGGGACACAGCTGTAGGTGACTCCAGGGCTGCAGCTGAGTGGTCCAGGAGCGTGGTTACTCCACGAGACAGGGTCCACATTGTGGAATCCTCTGATGACTTGCAGATTGAGCTTCTCGGGGCTCAAGCTGTTGCTTCGGTAATTTCTTATTCAACTTCTTTAATTTAATTGCATTTACTTTTCCCTTATTTACTTGTTTCCTTTGCAGATGAATGCCTACCTTCAGGCCGCTGTTCATAACCTGAAGGAGGTGCGTGCTGATAAGACCATTGCTGAGAGGGATAGAGACAGATACTTTGATGCCTCCGAGGCAAACTTTGCTCGTTTTAGGGAGGTGGAGAAGGAGCTGGCTGCTGAGAAGGAGAAGAACAGGAAGCTTCAGCTGGAGGTGCAGCAGAACAGGGAACACATCATTGCTGATTACAAGGCTTCTAAGGACTTTCAAGATGTCCTGAACGCCGAGTATGATGCAAACTTTCCTGGCACCTTCAAGGAGTGTTGGGAGGGGATCATCGAGGAGCTGAGTGGGAAGATCGAGGGGGTATCCCTGGAGAAGTTCCCGGTACCTGCTATCCCTGGATTGACAGATACTTTGGAGGTTGCTACAGAGACAGCAGTGGATGGGGACTCTCAGCCCACTCAGGATCCACCTTCTTCTCCAGGGGTAGAGACAGCAGATCCTTCTTCTACCCAGGGAGATGTTGTTATTGAGGACTTAGATGAGTAGATGGCCCTGCGTGGCTTATTTCTGTTTGTCTTTATTTATTCTGAACTTTTGCCCTTCGGGGCTTATGACTTAACTTATTTATGTAGTAGTTCCTTTTGTTTCCATGTTCTCATTTTTTGCTTATAGTTCGTTAAACTTTAGAATTTCTCAAGTACTTGGCCTCCTGGCTGGTACTAAACTCACAAGCTAGTTCAACGTTTGCCTTTCGTGTTTATTTTAACAAAGAGAAATAACTCATAGAGAAAACAGTATAAATTCCATTATGCTGTCAATGGATATCAATAGAATGGGTTCAACCCTTACATAAATATTCTATCTTCTACTGGGAGCAACATGCTCTAAAATGGTTTCATTCGAACCTTATTCCTAATAAATAGATAAAAGTCCAAGCCTTTCTCAAAAGAACTTAGATATAATAAACTTTGAGGTTCACAGCATGCCAAGTTCGGGGCACCTCAACCCCGTCCAAGGTTTCTAACTTATAGGATCCTTGCCCTAACACCTTTCTGACTAGATATGGTCCTTCCCAGTTTGGTGCTAACTTTCCTTTCTGGCCAACTCCTGAGGCTTCAATCTTCCTTAAAACCATGTCACCTTGTCGAAAGAATCTTTCTTTAACTCTCTGGTTGTAGTGAAAAGATGCTCTCTTCTGATATTCAGCATTCTTCGCATTAGCTCCATCTCTAACCTCATCAATTAAGTCAAGGGCAAGTCTCATTCCTTCGTCATTAGTTTCTGGTTCATATGCCTCAACTCGAGGTGATGCTTGCATGATCTCTAAAGGCACAACTGCCTCGGCTCCATAAGCCAGCAAAAATGGGGTTGCTCCAGTCGTTACCTTACAAGTGGTACGATATGCCCAAAGTATGGGCAACAATTCATCTACCCAAGTGTTCCTAGAGCGTTCGACCCTCTTCTTCAGTCCATCAAGGATAATTCGATTAGCTACCTCAGCTTGCCCATTGGCTTGTGGATGTGCCACTGAGGTAAAACGGAGCTCAATCGCATTCTCTTCACAATACTTCTTAAACTCCTCATTATTGAATTGTGTCCCATTGTCTGTCACAAGGATTCGTGGGATTCCGTATCTGCAGATGATGTTCTCCCAAAAGAACTGGGAAACTTGCTTGGTGGTTATCTTGGCCAGGGGTTTAGCCTCAATCCACTTAGTGAAGTAATCAATTGCCACTATTAGGAATTTCCTCTGTGCTGAAGCCATGGGAAAGGGTCCAAGTATATCCATCCCCCACATTGCAAATGGAATGGGAGAGTTAATCGAGGTTAACATCTCAGGCGGTTGCCTCACAATTGGGGCATGCTTCTGGCATCTCTCACATCTCTTGACATAGTTTTGTGCATCAGCCAACATCTCTGGCCAATAAAACCCTAAATGAATTATCTTGTGAGCTAGGGCTCTGCCCCCCAAGTGTTGCCCACAGATCCCTTCATGAACTTCCTCCAATGCTTCCCTTGCCTCTATAGGCCTTAGACACTTCAAGTACGGGATAACAAACGACCTTTTGTACAGAATACCCTCAATCAAAGTATATCTCAACGCTCTTACTGAGAGTTTTCGTGCCTCCATGGCATTGTCTGGGAGCCAACCGGTCTCCAGGTGTGCCTTGATAGGATCTATCCAAGAGCCTCCTATATCAATTGGTGCCACTAACTTTGCATTAACGGTCGGGGCCTTCAAGACCTGAAAGTAGACACTCCCAGCATAATTTTCTATTTCAGAAGAAGCAAACTTAGATAGGGCATCGGCCTTAATGTTTTCCTCTCTTGGAATGTGCTCAACGTAGCACTCCTCAAACTGAGACATAACAGCCTTTACTACTCTCAAGTATTTTGCCATAGTCTCATCCTTAGCCTCGAATTCACCATTTACTTGTGATACCACAAGCCTTGAATCTCCACAAACTTTGAGATTCTTGACCCTCATGATTCTGGCCAAGCCCAAACCAGCTATCAATGCCTCATACTCCGCCTCGTTGTTGGTAGTAGGGAAATCCAACTTTAAAGCGTACTCAACTGTGAACCCATCGGGGCTTTGCAAAACCAAACCTGCACCACTAGATTTTGTTTTTGATGCTCCATCAAAATAGAGCACCCAATATTCCTTCAGATCGGGTGTAAGTTTTTCTTCTTTTTCCTCTTGCCCAGGGGTAGTCGTTATCTCTTGCCCCCCGACTTCTTGGTTGTTAATAGTGCATTCAACCACGAAGTCAGCTAATGCCTGAGCTTTGATAGCTGTCCGAGGCTTGTATGTGATGTCAAACTCTCCTAACTCAATCGCCCATTTGATTAGCCTTCCACTGGCCTTAGGGCTATGCAATATGTTCCTCAATTGCTGGTTTGTCAGAACTTGAATCTTATGTGCCTGAAAGTAAGGCCGCAGCTTTCTTGAGGCAGTTACTAACGCCAAAGCAAACTTTTCTATGGGTGAGTAATTCAACTCAGCCCCATGCAACACTTTGCTCACATAGTAGATAGGTTTCTGGACCTTTTCCTCTTCCCGAATAAGGACAGCACTCAGGGCTTGTTCGGATACCGCCAGGTATAAACTAAGAATCTCCCCAGGACTTGGTTTGGTCAACAACGGGGCTTCAACCATGTACTTCTTCAGTTGCTCAAAGGCCTCTTGGCTCTCAGGTGTCCACTCAAAATTTTTCACCTTTTTTAACGCTTGGAAGAAAGGCAAGCATTTGTCTCCGGACTTGGAGATGAATCTTCCTAAAGCTGCAACTCGACCTGTCAACCTCTGCACATCTCTTATAGAGCGTGGTGGCTCCATGTCTAAAATCGCCTTGATCTTGTCAGGATTGGCCTCAATGCCTCTTTTTGAAACCATCAGCCCTAAAAACTTCCCAGATCCAACGCCAAAAGCACACTTGGCGGGATTCAACATCATCTTATGGTGCCTCAGCACTCCAAATGCCTCTCCGAGGTGCTTGATATGATCAGCCTTAAGTAGGCTCTTGACTAACATGTCATCAACATATACCTCCATGGTTTTTCCAATCAGATGGGCGAATATCTTATTCACCAATCGTTGGTAAGTAGCTCCTGCATTCTTTAGACCAAAAGCCATGACAAGATAACAGAAGACACCAAAGTCAGTTATGAAAGATACCTTAGGTATGTCATCCTTGTGCATCTTAATCTGAATATAGCCGCTGAATCCATCCATGAAGCTTAACATCTCATGTCCAGCTGTGGCATCTATCAACATATCAATCCTCGGCAGAGGAAAACAATCTTTTGGGCATGCATCATTCAGGTCAGTGAAGTCTATACACATTCTCCACTTCCCATTTGCTTTCTTGACCATGACTGGGTTCGCTAACCATTCAGGAAACTGAATCTCTTCAATAAAACCAGCTTCCAAGAGCTTATTCACTTCTTGCCTAATGGCCTCTTGCCTCTCCGGAGCAAAGTTTCTCTTCTTCTACTTTATTGTCTTCCTTTTGGGATCAACATTTAACCTATGAGTTATGAGTTGGGGGTCAATCCCTGGCATATCAGCTGCTGTCTAAGCGAACACGTCGCTATTCTTCTGTAAGAATTCTATTAACTTGCCCTTCAGGGGTTCTTTCAGAGATGCTCCAACATAAGTAACTTTGTCAGGATCATTAGGTTCTAGAGGCACGGGAATCAAATCCTCTGCTGGCTTCCCTCTATGCTCTTCATCATCGCGGACATCCATGTCTTCAATCGGAAGGACCTGCCCCCCGACTCCATCGGCCCTTAATGCGGCCACATAGCAACTTCTTGCCATCTTCTGATCACCCTTTTGTTCTCCGACACCATTCCGTGTCGGAAACTTAATTTTCATATGATAGGAAGAGGCCACAGCCTTAAACGCATGAAGTCCAGTCCTTCCAAGGATTGCATTGTATGTTGATGCTGCCTTGATCGCCAAGAAATTCAACATCTGAGTCGCCTCTTTAGGCTCCTGCCCAATAGTCACGGGTAGCTGAATAGCCCCTTCAACGTTGGACTCCACTCCGTTAAACCCGTATATAGACATGTTTGTAGGGGTCAGTTGAGAGTCGTTGTAACCCATCTTTACAAATGCATCATAAAATAAAATATCCACAGAAGCCCCATTGTCTATCAAGACTCGTTTTACTTCTGAGTTTCCAATCACGGGAGTTATGACCAGCGGGTCGTCATGGGGGAATTTCACCCCTTCCAAGTCTGAATCATCGAAACCAATTACCATCTCGGTTTTAGCACGCTTCGGGGCTTCTCCCACAATGTGCATTACTTCTCTAGCATAAGCCTTTCGAGAATTCTTAGTTGTGCCAGCTGCTGTCGGACCTCCCCAGATCATATTGATAACTGCCCTTCGGGGCTGTGGATTGCGATCATGGTTGTCATCCCTCCTAATATTATCTCTCCTTTCATTGTCCCTTTTGTCATTGTCCCTTCTCTGGTTCCCACGGTCATCACCCTTGGTGAACTGACTTAGTTTTCCTCTTCGTATTAAGAACTCAATCTCATCCTTGAGTTGCCTACAATCGTCGGTGTCATGTCCCACATCTTTGTGGAACCTGCAGTATTGCTCCTTATTTCGCTTAGCTGGGTCTCCTCTAAATGGCTTCGGCCATCGGAAGTCCTTTTCCTTTTCAATGTCCAACAGGATCTGGCTTCTTGGAGCATTAAGTCTGGCATACTCGGAAAACCTTGGACCCGAGTTCTTTTTTGGAGCAGATTCAGAGTCTCTGCTAGCTCGGGGATACTTGTCCCTAGCATCGTACTCTTGTTCTTGCTTCCGCTTGTTCCCTCCATTGCCCAACGCGGCTTCTTTCTTGATGCTGTCCTCAGCTTTTATATACTTGTCCGCCCTTCGTTGAAGTTCATCCATGCTTTCAGGGGGGTGTTTTGCCAACGACCTCTTAAAAAAGAGATCCGTGGTTCCATGCTGCAAGGCTACCATGGCCACCTTATTTTCCAAATCGGTGATATTCAGGGTTTCCTTAGTGAATCGCTTGATGTAATCTCTTAAGTTCTCATTCTTTCCCTATGTTACATACATAAGGGATGCAGAGCTTTTCTCGTGAATTCTTCCGCTAATGAATTGACTGACAAAAGCGGTACTCAACTCCTTGAAAGAGCTAATCGAGTTTGGAGGTAAACGACTATACCAACGTTGCGCCATGCCCGACAGGGTTTGGGGGAACGCCCTACACTTAAGGGCATCGTTAGCAGGCTGCAGTAACAATGCGCTTGTAAACGTTCTCACATGAGTTGCGGGATCCCCTGTTCCATCGTAAGCTTTAATCGTGGGCATCTTAAACTTTCGGGAGATATGTACATTCATCACCTCCTCAGTGAATGGAGGGGTCGGATCATCCAGATCTCCTTGTAGCATCAAATCTCTAGGATTATTCTTGGGGAGTTCCACCCTGGTAGTTCCTCTGGTTGGGGCTTCAGCCCTTCGGTGTCTCCTTGAAGACCTCTCCAGATCTATGAAGGGAATCCCTCCTGAAGTCGGAGGAAGTCGAGTCTGATTAGGGTTCTGCCTCTCTAGCTCCCTTGCTTGGTCGTCCTTCAGCTTCTGAATCTCGGCTTCATAAGCCTTAATTTTCTCTACGATTGTTAAAGGACCATCTCGGTTCGATGGATTCCTCCTCAGAGGTTCCTTACTAGCGCGTCGCCTCCTTGGGGCTTCGTCTCGATCATCGTCTTCAGATGACGAGTCTCCGGTATAAGGACCAGAGTAATCATAGTATCCTGGTTCAGGAGGAGCCGGGTCTCTAAGATAAGGGGATTGTTGTTGCCCATGGATCAACCGAGCATGACCGCTTGGTCCTGGATCCCTTGGATCTTGAGGGTAATTAGGCAGCCCATACATTGGGTTGGTGTTGACAGGGAGCGAAGAAGTGGAGAGACTGTGAAGCGGCGGGCGGCTGCTCGGAGGGAGAGGAGAGACCACCATCTGGAGCGGGTTAGTATCCTGGCCTAGAGGGACGATTACAGGTTGAGATCTTTCAGCGGGGGGATCCGTCCCTTGTGGTTGAGAGGCCAGACTACGAGGGTTTGTTTCCGTCAATGGGGGTACAGACTCTGGCCCTGTACCAACAGGAGGAGCAGCGATTGGTGGAACGATGGTTCCAGAAGTAGCCTCGGTTGAGACCGGTGTTGTTCTTCGAGTGGTAACCATGGTTGATGTCTTCGTCCCACAGACGGCGCCAAATGTTGTGGAATAAAAACTAGGTTGAAAATATTACGGCTAGGGTTTGTATATTTAATACTAAGGTTCGTGAACTTCGTGCTTTAATGGCTGCTTCTGCGTTCGAGACTTAAACGGTCCTCACAGAATGCCTACGTATCTCTGTAAATTAGAGAATCAAGCCAATAAAACGTAGTTCTGAGGTGAGGGGTCAGGCCCTTTATATAGGCTGAGAAGCCTTAGAATTATGGTAGGATTTGGAGACTTGGTGGGCAAGTCTTTGGGGAATGTTCTAGATCTATTCCTTGTAGGAATCAGTTTCCATATTGAATTGGATGCCTTATTGGATAAGTCTAAAGGGGATATTATCCTTATCCAACTTTTATTTGCTGAGCTGTTTATTACCCTTAATATTAATTACGAAATTAATATTATATTTAGGGTTTTGGGCCCAGCTGGTGGGCCCCACGTTTGGACTATTCTCGGCCTAGTTAATGCCACATTAAATGTGTCTTTAGGGCTTATTTTCAGCCCATACCAATATGCATGATTTAAAATTTATATTATAAATTTTTTTAAATACGTGGTTGACGAAATTCGAATTTCGAATGTTTTGTAAAGTAAGTTAATCATATAAAATATTTAATCATCAGATTTAATTGTTCTGAATTTTTTGGCTAAAAATCTAACGGTAATTATTCGTTATATAAGGATTTTGATTTTATATTTTTATTGGTGATTGAAAGATATTTTGTGATATTTTTGGGTATATATTAATAATTGCAAGATTATGTTTCAATTTAAAAGGTAACATGTTTTAGTTTAGAAAAGAAATTTTAATGATTGTAAGATTATGATTGCAAAATTATGTTTTAAATTAAAAGGTAACGTGTTTTAATTAGAAAATATATAATAATGATTGGAAGATGCGATATTTTAGGTGTGTGTAAAGGGTAATATGTTCAAGTAAAAGTAAACGTCTTTTAAATTGCTTGAAAGATACGATATTTTATGTATTTATTAAATTTAATTTAATATTACAATTATGTTTTTATATAATTATTATTTTAATTGTTTTTAATTTTAATTTATTATAATTTAATATACTCATATTTACAAATAAATATAACCCGTAGAACAGACTATTCGAATTGAGTTCAGTTTGTACGGCAGAATGTAATTTTGAGGTCTGCTAACTCTGTAGTTAGATTTCATGTCGAGTGCCTATCAAACTTAGACATCGTGTGAGACTGAACTGTTGTAGCTATGTAAGTGTTCTGTATGTGTTGCAATCGATATAGTGGAATTAACTTGAATTTTGTGTAAAGTTTTGAATTTGATCGAATGGGATAATTTAAAGAATTTGGTTTTTTTATTCAAAATTGACAACACTCAAATATTAGTTTGAATAATGATCATTTAAATGATAACAAAATTCACGTCCATCATTTCGAATGAAATATAAGCTTCAACGCAATTTTGATAAGACTAATCGAACATACGAACATGTTAAACTAGTACTCGAATTAAAACTGACTCGAAAGTAAATGCAAATCTAAGATTACAAGAATTTTAAGAAAAAGTTTTTCTTTTTACATTTATACACACACTTTATATTTGACAAAATTCGAATTGTCGACATTTGAGGAGATACCACAACACATTAGTGTTCTAAAAATCGTTCGATTTTTCAAAAATCGCTGATAAATCATCGATAAATCATTAAAAAATATTTGATCGATTTGATTATAAATTATAAATTGCAAATCTATGAAAGTTTTTTAAATGATAGATTATATTATTAATTAGACTTAATTATTAAATATCATTAAAATAATAAATTTTATCCGATTTTTGTTCAATTTATCATTCCGATAATCCCGATTTACCGATAAATTACTATTAAATACCTAAACCGATCTATTTCAATTTCCGAAATTTACCCATGCAGTACACAGCAAGAAGAGGTGAGAGGTAACGTTAATAAAAGGTTATTATGATCGAGTATGCCTCCCCTTTTCTCACAGGCCACAGCCGCCGGATACATATGCCATCATATGATTATTGGGCTCTCACAGGCCAAGTGTGTGTTACTCGTTAGCGGGTCCCATAAGCCCAATCAAATATCTAATTTTTTCGACTATTTTCAACAACAACAAAAAAAAATTAACAGTGACACATTGTTACACAAAAATTTTTAAAGAAAAGAAGAAAAAAAAGCGAAAGATTTAATTTTTTTTCAACATGCACGTGAATGATTTTCTAAAAAAGAAAAGTAATAATTTTTGAAGATTTGAAAAGATTTTTCACATATATTTATCTCTTATATTTTCTTTACACTTTTTAAAAGATTTCAAGAGAAAAATGACCAATTTTCTATTTTTTTTCACTTTTATTTCTTTGATTTGCGAACACGGTGTAAAAGAGAGTGCAGCTTAGCGTAGTATTTCTGTATTTTGGTACACTACTGCTCAATTCTCCATGACTTCCATCGTTAAAACAACGCCCTTCCACCAAACTGATCACATCTCAGTTTACTCCCTTGTGAGAACTGTGAACTCCATTCTCCTTCTCTATATCAATTTATGCGAAAATCGAAACAGGACTTTTTTTCTTTGACATCTTTATCGCGCATTCATGGATGGCACCATCTCAACAGTACCATCTTTGCCATGGTCTCAAGTTCCGAGCAGGTACGAGAAGCAGAAGCGTCGTGATTGGAATACGTTCTGCCAGTACATACGAAACCACAAGCCAAATGATCCATACTCATCTAATGTTCATCAACATTTATGGACTAGTTCTCATGTCTTGGAATTTCTAAGGTACCTTGATCAATTTGGCAAGACTAAAATTCATAACCAGACGTGTCCTTATTTCGGTGTTCCTAACCCACCTTTGCCCTGTCCTTGCCCTCTTCGACAAGCATGGGGTAGCTTGGATGCTCTGGTTGGACGTCTTCGGGCAGCTTACGAGGAAAATGGTGGGGCACCTGAATCAAATCCGTTTGGAGCAAGAGCTGTCAAGGTTTTCTTGCGTGAGGTTAGGCGTTTTCAAGGGAAGTCGAGGGGGGTCACTTATGACAACAAGAAAAGGAAGAGGAATTCTAGTTACCACAAGGTGTACATGAACAAACAAATGGTGTAACATGCATGTTATCATTTACTGTTAAATCTCCCTCTCTCTCTCTCTCTCTCTCTCTCTCTCTCTCTCTCTCTCTCTCTCTCTCTCTCTCTCTCTCTCTCTCTCTCTCTCTCTCTCTCTCTCTCTCTCTCTCTCTCTCTCTCTCTCTCTCTCTCTCTCTCTCTCTCTCTCTCTCGCTCTCGCTCTCTCGCTCCCTCCCTCTCTCTTTCTCTCCCTCCCCTCCTCTCTCTCTCTCTTGTTAAAATGGATATGGTGTTTTTCTGTTTTTGTAGATCATTAACGGGTTTTGTTTCGAATGCTTACTAGCTAAAAAGTAACAGATTGTATCTATAATAAGTTACTTTTCTATGATCGTGCATGTACTGCTTATGCTGAGGAATAGCAAATTTACTATGTTTATATTATTTGAAGGCATGTTATTGGTACAATGGATATTTTTTGTTCTGGACATGCATAAACAGTTGTTGATTCTTGTATTAACAAGAAACAGAACGAAGAGAGCGAGCTCGTTTCTCTAATCAGTTATTCGACAACTTTTTGTACTTAAGTTGTTACAGAAACTAGATCAAGATGCCAGCCAAACGAATCAGAGACTATAAAATCTATGAAATGACAAGTCGGGATAATCTGATAATTTGATTTTTATATGAAAAAAAAAACTAACATATATTCTACCATCCACATTAGCTGTTAAAATTACAAATTCACCGTACACACATAACTTTTAAAATAAAATACCTTCAATTTCACAATACTTGTCATTATTAAATGGTTTACACTTCATTAAGAACAACTAATTTTTACGACCTTTTATCCATCATATATGCCGTAATGTAATTAAAAGAAAAAAATGTTCCTAAATACGTAATTAGAAGAGTTACATACGTATATAATGCATTTTAAGAAAAAAATGTCCCTAATTAGAATAGTTACATATGTATATAATGCATTTTAATGTGGCAAATTTGCTACAATTACAAAAGTATCCCTCATATATGAACATTAAAAATTCTTAGTATCTCAACAAATTTAGATGTGTATTTAGGAGTATCAAACTAATGTAAAACTAGTTTACACTCTTGATCACTTGTCATTAGTTGTTACTACATGACTTGTTTTCGAATGCAAAGATTGCCGGACATATAAAAATGAAGATCAAGTCGAAAGTGTTTACTATTCACATCCCAGGTACAAGCTTAAAAATACAACACTCAACGACAGAACCAGAAAAAGATCAAGATTTAAGAAGAATGTTTCATAAGTCCGAGCCAAGTGGTTTATTTTATGAACTAAAAATCTTGGGGAAACTGAAAGAAATTTCCTAGTTTAGATTGGAAAGCATGTTGTCCATACAGGGAACGATTCTGCGCAAGTGTTTGTGGTCCTTGCACTTGGGAATTCTCAGGGCATGTGTGGTTGCTTGCATTACTCACACTGCTAACTATCTCTACTCCTTTTGGACCACTATCTTGTTCACTTGAAAACACATATTTATTATTACTCATTTCTACCATTCGATTAGCCGCTTGGATTTACGTGTTAATAGTGGATATATACTACTACTAAACTACAAAATACAAATCTGTCTTTATGTAGTACTATTTTTATTAATATATAGTTATTGGATGATGGCCAAAATGCCGTTTTTTTAAACAAGATTCACAGAAGTGCTACACATTCATATGTCTGATTATGTTTAATCATGTATTACGCATTTTGTGAAAGAGCATGTGTGCCATACATCCATATGTCTGATCATATTTACCGATCTATTACGCATTTTTGTGAAAGAGTATGTCATTCAAGATGTGGGTAATATTTATATAAAACTAACTTGAATGTTAATGCAATTTCAGATTACAAACAATTTTAAGAAATTATATATCCAAAAGGAAAGTGTGGAAGATAACAAAATGAAAGTTCTGTCTTCATCATCAAGCGTGCTTCCCCTTTTTCCGCAGCCGGATTCATGAAGCCATCATATGCTAACTTCCATTCTATGCAAGTCCTCCTGCTTTCTCCCACACCATTCTTGTCCGACTAAACTATTTAGTTTCCTCCATCCTCACGTTAAAGTGAACCAAATCAATCTGGTCAATATTACACCAATGAATGAAGATTGGTAGAATTTCTGCTTTTACTAAGTGATCCCAGGATGTTCCGCAGTAGGAAGTGCTAACCAAACTTTCATCATTGTAATTGAATGCATGAATTCATATGCAAGTTCTGTGACTAGTATGGTGTGTATTTAAACAATTGAAAGTAGTGCCACTGCAATATAGAAAGTCCAAACGACCAAATTGAATTTAATCTTTGAAATCTTTTTAGTTCTTACCAAGTTTGAGAGGCGATTACTAGTAGTAGCATTTAACTAGGAACATTGCAATTGTCTTCAGTTTTTTACAATATCCCAAAAGCTTTTAATTACAAAAATGGGCTTTCCTACATAGATTTATTCTACCTCCTAAAGTGCTAAAAGATTAATTGTTGCTAGTCAAATTATAATTAGAACAGGTTAATTATTTTGAACTAAAAATATACTGTGATTCTCATCTCTGTTGTTTGTTTCTGACATTCTGTCTTCATATATCCCTTCTTTGACCATTACTCCATTACCACTTGCATGTCCTAACTACAATTGCAGGCAATTTGTATCTATAAAATTCACTGTTATCAAAAACAAGAAAATAAAGAAAAAGGGAGACCTGAACTTTAATTAATCATAAAGCTGACGACAAAGAATTTCACTAACAACATTGTCAGAAGATATGATTATACACAATATATACTGTTATTATGACAGGACACGATCGGTAGTAGCTGGCTTCTCCAAAGGCTTCATGTGAAATCCAATGCTTTCGATCCCATCAGGCTTGTACGTGCCGAAAAAACCATAGAACTTACCACCAACCTGATAGTTGAAGTTCGTAATTGGGCTGGTTTTATCAGGAGCACCTGGAACATAAAGTCCATACGTGGCTTTGTTCGTATGAAAAGTGATCGAACTCAAATACGGTCCTCCATAACTGCCTTGGCAGCCTCCACTTATTCCTGTAATATACTCCGATATGATGGATAATCCACAGTTATCTGCTGCAAACATTCAACAAAGTTATATATATTATCTACACAATTAATTACATATAATCATTTATCGTTAACAGACACAAAACTATAGACAAATAGTGTATACGTTAAGTAACCAGTTCTCCCAAAACCTCAAGGTGTTAGGGAAGCGGGTTTATCGGATCATATCATATATTCAACAACATTTAATTATATATCTAAGCTAGAATTAGATGGATCAAAATTCAAAATATTGCTAAGAGACTAAATGGTTACCGTTTCCATTGAAGTAGTGCCTTCTCCTCCACCACCAATCCTTTCGGACAGTACTATCTTGTTCCCTCCCTCGACGTAAGCAAAATAAATACAATTAATTCGCTACTGGGAGCAAGAAATGAATATTTCAGATATTTCAGTTCTTCCTTTGTGATCCCAGGAAGTTCCCCTGGGACAAAATTGTGGCCCAACATTAATCATTTTCGGATGTTTTTACAGTAGATCAAACTAACAAGCAGGGTCAATGTGTTATGCATGTATTTATATATAGTTTTATACCAGTAACCAGTGGTATGCGATGCGATATACATAGAGTTATGCCCGAGGCTAACCAAACGACGACGGTACGCATTCTTGCCTTTGAATCAGCTCACCTTCAAGAGTATCTCCACTCCCAAGGATTTTTTTTATGAGAAACGTTAAATGGTCTCTTAAAAAACTTAGATATTCTCTTCCAAAAAAAAAAAAAATTGATATTTTTCGCCTCTTTAAATAAAGTTTCAAGTTGAACACTTCCACCATCCCCAAATACTTTTAGTTTTCTTGAATTTAAATTTTATCTCATATTATTGTCTACAGTTGGTAACCCCAAGTACATACACAACATAATTTATTTAAATTAATAATTTATTATTTTAATTGATATAAATATTTTTATATAATTTTAAAATTATATTTTTTATTATAGTTATATCACGTTTTCTTTTTCAAATTTTTCATTGAGTAAAATATTATTATTGTCATCCAATGTGTTGTGGAATAAAAACCAGGTTGAAATTATTGCGGCTAGGGTTTGTGTATTTAATGCTAGGGTTCGTGAGCTTCGTGCTTTAATGGCTGCTTCTGCGTTCGAGACTAAGCGGTCCTCACAGAATGCCTACGTATCTCTGTATTAGAGAATCAAGCCAAGAAAACGTAGTTCTGAGAATGAGGGGTCAGGCCCTTTATATAGACTGAGAAGCCTTAGAATTATGGTAGGATTTGGAGACTTGGTGGACAAGTCTTTGAGGAAGGTTCTAGATCTATTCCTTATAGGAATCAGTTTCCATATCGAATTGGATGCCTTGGTGGCTAAGTCTGATGGAGATAATATCCTTATCCAACTCTTATTGATGAGCTGTTTTTCACATCTAATATTAATTACGAAATTAATATTTAAAATAGGGTTTTGGACCCTGTTGGTGGGCCCCACGTTTGGACCATACCGGGTCTAATTAGTGCAACATTAAATGTGTCTTTAGGGCTTATTTTTAGCCCATATCATTTGCCCCCCAACTTCTAGGAAAACTGATCAGGTTTTCGTAGAAGTTAGATTTGCCTTAATCGAGACTCGGGGTCGTTTTTATCCCTTACCTGGGACTTCGTAATTTTCCTACCCTTATATGGGAATTTCGGTTTACACTAGTGTTTCACGAGTATCGTCTTGATTGTAAAGTGTGGAGCGACCTACACATTTACGACGATTTGCCTTATTCGAGGCTTTAATTTGTGCTTGCTTTTAGCAATTTCGGCACTTTCATAGAGCTTTTATGCATTATTAGCATAAATTATTGCTCAATTTGTTAAGAAGATATTTCTATAATTTTCCTCGTATTTTTCTGTACTTTTCCTAATAATTTAGGAATTTTTAATGTACCCACAGGAATTTTTCTTAATTTTTCCTAAAAATTTAGGAATTTTTATGTACCCACGGGTATTTTCCGTAATTATTCCTAATAATTTAGGAATTTTTATGTACCAACAGGTATTTTCTTAATTTTTCTTAATAATTTAGGAATTTTTATGTACCCACGGGTATTTTTCGTAATTATTCCTAATAATTAAGGAATTTTTATGTACCCACGGGTATTTTTCGTATTTATTCCTAATAATTTAGGAATTTTTATGTACCCACAGGTATTTTCCGTAATTATTCCTAATAATTTAGGAATTTTTATGTACCCACAGGTATTTTTCTTAATTTTTCTAATAATTTAAGATTTTTTATGTACCCACAGGTATTTTTCGTAATTATTCCTAATAATTTAGGAATTTTTATGTACCCACAGGTATTTTCCGTAATTATTCCTAATAATTTAGGAATTTTAATGTACCAACAGGTATTTTTCTAAATTATTCCTAATAATTTAGGAATTTTTATGTACCAGCAGGTATTTTCCTTAATTATTCCTAATAATTTAGGAATTTTTATGTACCAGCAGGTATTTTCCTTAATTATTCCTAATAATTTAGGAATTTTTATGTACCAACAGGTATTTTTCTAAATTATTCCTAATAATTTAGGAATTTTTATGTACCTACAGGTATTTTTCTAAATTATTCCTAATAATTTAGGAATTTTTATGTACCAACAGGTATTTTCCTTAATTATTCCTAATAATTTAGGAATTTTTATGTACCAACAGGTATTTTTCTAAATTA
Organism: Saposhnikovia divaricata; assembly: GCA_036435485.1. Classification (NCBI taxonomy): domain Eukaryota; kingdom Viridiplantae; phylum Streptophyta; class Magnoliopsida; order Apiales; family Apiaceae; genus Saposhnikovia; species Saposhnikovia divaricata. The sequence goes on from CM071599.1 coordinate 217,841,942, forward strand.
TTCCTAATAATTTAGGAATTTTTATGTACCAGCAGGTATTTTCCTTAATTATTCCTAATAATTTAGGAATTTTTATGTACCAACAGGTATTTTTCTAAATTATTCCTAATAATTTAGGAATTTTTATGTACCTACAGGTATTTTTCTAAATTATTCCTAATAATTTAGGAATTTTTATGTACCAGCAGGTATTTTCCTTAATTATTCCTAATAATTTAGGAATTTTTATGTACCAACAGGTATTTTTCTAAATTATTCCTAATAATTTAGGAATTTTTATGTACCTACTGGTATTTTTCTAAATTATTCCTAATAATTTAGGAATTTTTATGTACCAACAGGTATTTTCCTTAATTATTCCTAATAATTTAGGAATTTTTATGTACCAACAGGTATTTTTCTAAATTATTCCTAATAATTTAGGAATTTTTATGTACCAGCAGGTATTTTCCTTAATTATTCCTAATAATTTAGGAATTTTTATGTACCAACAGGTATTTTTCTAAATTATTCCTAATAATTTAGGAATTTTTATGTACCTACAGGTATTTTTCTAAATTATTCCTAATAATTTAGGAATTTTTATGTACCAACAGGTATTTTTCTAAATTATTCCTAATAATTTAGGAATTTTTATGTACCAGCAGGTATTTTCCTTAATTATTCCTAATAATTTAGGAATTTTTATGTACCAACAGGTATTTTTCTAAATTATTCCTAATAATTTAGGAATTTTTATGTACCAACAGGTATTTTCCTTAATTATTCCTAATAATTTAGGAATTTTTATGTACCAACAGGTATTTTTCTAAATTATTCCTAATAATTTAGGAATTTTTATGTACCAGCAGGTATTTTTCTAAATTATTCCTAATAATTTAGGAATTTTTATCAAAGTGTAAAGTGTAGGGACCTTTCTATAAAATTATAAAGTATAGGCGCCATTTTGTAATTTTATAAACTACAATGGCCTTTTCATAGAATAAGCAGAACCTGGGGTACTAAACTGCAATTTGGCCATTTAACATGTAAGTAGAAGCTAGGCGGGGGTGTACCCGCGTAGAAGCCATTTTTCTTTTCCACGCCCAGGAAAGATGCTTGGGTGGCGTGGGTGTTTTTGGTGGTTTTTTTTTTTTTTTTTTTTTTTTTTTTAAACCATCAGGTTTTATACGTTTTATTTTCGATAATTTTTACCAAAAATAAAATGTTGGGCCTCATGCCTTAGAAATAATTTTATAAATTATTCAAACCTTTTTTTGATTTAATAGGTATTTTTACCCATTTTATCATCACTTCTAGCCTATTTTCAGAATTTTTAAGGATTTTATTCCTTTTTTAATTTCTGAAAAATGGCTTGTCGTTCGAAGAGGAGCCCTGGGCGTGGGTACCCCCGCCAAGGAGACCTTCTCCTTAAGCACGCCAAGGAAGTTAGTCTCCTGGGCGTGGGTATTTCATGCCTTCAATTTTCAAAATTTATTCTGGGCGTGGGTACCCCCGCCAAGGAGACCTTCTCCTTAGGCACGCCAAGGAAGTTGGTCTCCTGGGCGTGGGTATTTCATGCCTTCAATTTTCAAAATTTATTCTGGGCGTGGGTACCCCCGCCAAGGAGACCTTCTCCTTAGGCACGCCAAGGAAGTTGGTCTCCTGGGCGTGGGTATTTCATGCCTTCAATTTTCAAAATTTATTCTGGGCGTGGGTACCCCCGCCATGGAGACCTTCTCCTTAGGCACGCCAAGGAAGTTGGTCTCCTGGGCGTGGGTATTTCATGCCTTCAATTTTCAAAATTTATTCTGGGCGTGGGTACCCCCGCCAAAGAGACCTTCTCCTTAGGCACGCCAAGGAAGTTGGTCTCCTGGGCGTGGGTATTTCGTGCCTTCATTTGTACAACCACTCTAGGTGTGGGTATCCCCGCCTAGGAGATGTTTTTGCCAACCACGTTTAGGAGATATGGCTTCCTGACCGTGGGTATTTTTTCACCCTCAATTCGTACAACCTTGGCGTGGGTACCCCCGCCAAGGAGGCACTTTGCAATACCTTGTCTTATGATTTTAAGTCTTCTTGGCGTGGGTACTTTAATACCCTTCATTTGTTACTCCAGCCTTGGCGTGGGTATCCCCGCCAAGGAGGCTTTTTCTCAAAGCACGCCTAGGAGATTTGGCTTCCTGGGCGTTGGTGTTCTAGGCTCCTATCCTTTGGGCCAATTTTTATTTGTGGACCGTTTCTTTGGTTTTTGTCGGGCTCTCAGCCTTATTATTTTCGAATTTTTTGAGATTCCTGCAGAACCTTGAAACGACCCGTTTCTTAGCTTTCGTGACCTTCAGGGCCTTAATTCGTTTGTTGAGTCCTTGATTCGAAAACGAGAATTCATTCGTGGTTGTTGGTTATCATCAACCATTCAACCTTTAACTCTCATTCTTAGATGTTGAAATGATGGAGTCCCTTAGTTTTTGCCCTCTTGCTTCATATAGTGGGGGTCTTGCTTCTCGGTTGATCGTTCAAGAAGTTCACTTGCCACTGAGCACTTGACTTCAAGTCTGGTGTGCCTTGGCTGGTTGTCAACCCTCTATCTTACTTCTAGGTTTCCAACATTCTTCTTATACTTGTAGAACCTTGGCTAGGTTTTAAGTAGCCTGATGCCTCTTGTCAGGTTCGTTTGGAGGCAGACAACCTTGTTGGCCATCAAGGCTTGAATTTTGAGATTTGAAGTTCGAGACCTCAAGTGTGGAATTGTAAAGGACTTCTTATCTCAACACTCTCATTAACAGTTTCTGTACCTTCAAGGCATTATCAAGGGGCCAACCAGTCTCAAGATGAGCTTTAGGGTCTATCCTTCAACTTACATCAACTGGTGCTACCAATTTCAAATTGATGGTGGGTTTCTTCAGGACTTGGAAGTAGACGCTCCCAGAATGGGTCTCGATCCTTGAATTGAGATAAGGCATCGACCTTTGTATTCTCCTCCCTTGGGATATACCTGGCACTCATCTAACTGGGCTATCGCAGCTTTCACAATACTCAAGTATTTGGGCATATTCTTTTCTCTAACCTCAAACTCTCCATTGACTTGTGAGACTACCAACTTTGAGTCTCCACAGACTTTCAGGTTCTTGACCCTCAGGGCTCTTGTCAGTCTAAGGTCGGCTATCAGTGCTTCATACTCCGCCTCGTTGTAGGTTGTTTGGAAGTCCAATTTCAAGGCATACTCGAGTGTGAACCCATCGGGCCTTTGCAGAACTTAACCTGCACCACTGGTTTTTGTTTTTGACGCCCCATGAAAATAGAGCTTTTTGTTTTTGATGCCCCATCAAAATAGAGCATCCAATATTCCTTCTTCTCTTCCAGGGGTTCCTCACCTTGCTGACCTTCCTGGTCTATTACCTCCTGCCCCCCGACTTCTTGGTTGTCAATGGTACACTCAACTACAAAGTCAGTTAACGCCTTAGCCTCAATGGCTGTCCGAGGCTTCTGTGTGATGTCCTCTGCTGACCTTTCTTTTTGTTCCTTACCACTGTGGACTTCCATGTCTTCAATCGGAAGGACCTGCCCCCCGACTCCATCAGGCCTTAACGAGGCTACATAACAGCTTCGTGCCATCTTCTGATCACCTTTATGTTCTCCAACACCATTCCTGGTAGGGAACTTGATCTTCACATGATAGGTTGAGGCAACAGCCTTGAATGCATGAAGTCCAGTCCTTCCAAGGATAGAGTTGTACGTTGAATCCGCCTTGATTAACAGGAAGTTCAACATCCGAGTGGCCTCCTTGGGCTCTTGCCCAATAGTTACAGGCAGCTGAATAGTCCCTTCAACTTTGGATTTTACTCCATTAAATCCGTATATAGGCATGTTATTGGGGGTCATCTGAGAATCAGTGTATCCCATCTTCACAAACGCATCATGAAACAGAATGTCAACGGAAGCTCCATTGTCTATCAAGACTCGCTTCACCTCCGAGTTTCCAATCACAGGAGTTATGACCAACGGGTCATCATGGGGGAACTTCACCCCTTCCAAGTCTGAGTCATCAAAGCTAATTGCTACCTCAGTTTTTGCACGCTTCGGGGCCTCTCCCACGATGTGCAACACCTCTCGGGCATAAGCCTTTCTAGAGTTCCTAGTTGTCCCGGCCGCAGTTGGGCCTCCTGAGATCATGTTGATTACTGGCCCTCGGGGCTGTGGGTTGCGATCTTGATCGTCATCCCTTCTATTATAGTCTCTTCTCTGATTAGCACGGTCTTCACCCTTAGTGAAGTGCCTCAGCTTCCCTCTACGGATCAAAAACTCAATCTCATCTTTTAGTTGCTTACAATCGTCAGTGTCATGCCCCACGTCTCTATGGAATCTGCAATACTGATTCTGGTTTCTCTTTGCGGGATCACCCCTGAGTGGCTTCGGCCATCTGAAATCCTTATCATTCTCAATGTCCAACAAGATTCGACTCCTAGGAGTATTCAACCTTGCATACTCAGTGAACCTTGACCCTTGGTTCTTCTTAGGGGCAGAGTCGGAGTACTCGCTAGTTCGGGGATACTTGTCCCTAGCATCATACTCTTGATCATCATAGTCCTTGTCTTGCTTTCGCTTCTTGGAGTCATTGTTACTTCCTCCTCCACCTACGGTGGTTTCTTTATTCAAGCTATCCTCAGCTTTAATATACTTATCAGCCCTTCGTTGGAGCTCAGCCATGTTCTCAGGGGGATGCTTTGCCAATGATCTCTTGAAGAAGAGGTCAGTGGTTCCGTGCTCCAGGGCTACCATTGCCACCTTATTTTCCAAATCAGTGATATTCAGGGTCTCCTTAGTGAATCTCTTGAGGTAGTCCCTCAGATTTTCATTCTTTCCTTGCACCACAGAGATGCGGAGCTCTTCTCATGCACCCTTCCGCTAATGAATTGGCTAACGAAGGCGGCACTCAACTCCTTAAAAGAGCCAATAGAGTTCGCAGGCAATCGGCTATACCATCTCTGAGCCATGCCCGACAAGGTTTGGGGGAACGCTCTGCACTTTAGGGCATCACTTGCAGGCTGCAGCAGCAGTGCGTTCGAGAACGTCTTGACGTGGTTTGCGGGATCACCCGTTCCATCATAAGCCTTTATTGTAGGCATCTTAAACTTCCTTGAGATGTGAGCATTCATCACTTCCTCGGTGAACGGGGGTGTTGGATCATCAGGATCTCCGAGAGGCATCAGATCTTTGGGGTTTCCCTTGGGAATTTCCATCCTTGTGGTTGTTCTTCCGAATGAGGCATCAGCCCTTCTTTGTCTCCTTGAAGACCTCTCCAAATCAATGATGGGAATCCTTCCTGCAGTTGGAGGAGGCTGAGTTTGATTTAGCCTAGCTTGTTCCCTTGCCATATCTTCCTTCAATTTTAAGATCTCGGCCTCATAAGCCTTGATCCTTTCAGCAGTTGTCAAAGATTGTCCATCACAGATGTCTTGAGTCCTCCTTCGAGGTTCTTTACTAGCACGTCGCCTCCTCGGGGCTTCATCACGGTCATCATCCTCATCGTCGGAGGAGGTTTCATCAGTATAAGGACCCGAATAATCGTGATACTCTCGATCTCGGATCTGCAAAGCGTGACCACTTGGGCCTGTCCCTTGGATAGGAGGATAATTAGGCAGCCCGTATGTCGGGTTAGTATTCACGGAGAGATCTGTAGTGTGGATCTGGACCCCATGCGATGGGTTGTTCGGATCAATCAGAGGAGAGACCACCATCTGAAGAGGATTGGTTTCTCGTCTTGTACGGGTAATCGGAGATAATGTGCTCTCAACGTGGGGGATCCCCCCTGATTGTTGAGAAACTTGAGATTGGGCGATCGCCCCTGATGCTGGCGGAGCTTGTTGGGCAATCGCCCCTGATGCTGGGGGAACCTGTTCGGTGATGGGTGGAGCAGATCTGAGAGGTATGGCCTCAGTTGCAACTGGTGTTGTTCTTCGTGTTTGAACCATGGTTGATGTTGTCGTCCCACAGACGGTGCCAAATGTTGTGGAATAAAAACCAGGTTGAAATTATTGCGGCTAGGGTTTGTGTATTTAATGCTAGGGTTCGTGAGCTTCGTGCTTTAATGGCTGCTTCTGCGTTCGAGACTAAGCGGTCCTCACAGAATGCCTACGTATCTCTGTATTAGAGAATCAAACCAAGAAAACGTAGTTCTGAGAATGAGGGGTCAGGCCCTTTATATAGACTGAGAAGCCTTAGAATTATGGTAGGATTTGGAGACTTGGTGGACAAGTCTTTGAGGAAGGTTCTAGATCTATTCCTTATAGGAATCAGTTTCCATATCGAATTGGATGCCTTGGTGGCTAAGTCTGATGGAGATAATATCCTTATCCAACTCTTATTGATGAGCTGTTTTTCACATCTAATATTAATTACGAAATTAATATTTAAAATAGGGTTTTGGACCCTGTTGGTGGGCCCCACGTTTGGACCATACCGGGTCTAATTAGTGCAACATTAAATGTGTCTTTAGGGATTATTTTTAGCCCATATCACAATGATATGAAAATATTATATTTTTTATTTATAACATAATGAAACATTTATATCAATAACGTTATCTAATATAAAAAATCAAAATATAAAGGTCAAATAAATATTTATAAAATTGTAATTATAAAATTGTGTTATTTGTGCAATTGAATAAAGTTATAATTAAAAAATTATAACTGCAATAGAATTCCAATATTTCCATTTTTTTCTTTGAAAATTAATATAAAAATTGTAGGGAAGGTGAAACCAATATAGGGGTCAAAATTTATAAATAAATAACTTTTTAAACTTTATAATTTTAGGAGTGGAACATGATTATATAAAATAAAATTTGGTAGGAAGAACTTTATTACATATTATTAAAATAAGTCTCACTTATTAATAATAGTTATAGAAGTGCAATTTCCTATAATCATAACACAAGATTTAGAATTATAGAATGGTTATAACAATTCTATTATTTAGTTTTTTATTACATATTATTAAAATAAGTCTCACTTATTAATAATAGTTATATAACTGAAATTTCCTATAATCATAACACAAGATTTAGAATTATAGAAGGGTTATAACAATTCTATTATTTTTTTTAAAAGTTAATCTACTATCTACTATATATATAATATGACAACATGTCACATTTTATTCAAAAGTATATTACCTTTTCACCCTTTGTATTTAATATATATATATATATATATATATATATATATATATATATATATCAATTAATAGCTCAATATTTAATTGGTCCATTTATGTTCATTAACTATAACACTTTAATTGACTTGCAATTAATAGTATCTAACTTATTATTACATATTAAATTTCACAATTTATATATTTACATTTTTTATTTCATGATAAAAATGTAGACGCTACTGGTAATCGATTGAATTACAAAGTCGTAATGTAATATAATGCAGAACGTATAATTACGAATAAGTTAATGAAAATAGATAGATAAAAGAAAAAAAAATAAACATTTCTTCTATAAAGATTGAGGAACCTGAGATGTATCTTAGGGAAGTTACCTGAGATACATAGAATATTGTATTCAAATATAGGATGGACATTTCCGTAGAATCACAATTTTTTAATTAGCCTTGCGGGCTCAGTTAAATTTATAGTATATTTTCAAGTATCTCAGCAAAATTTCCCTGAGATCAATCTTAGGATCCTTTTTCTCACTTTAATAAATTGTTTCGCTCAGGTGCCCCCATATTATTCATATATCATGTGTCAGTTAATTTTTATGTAATAATTTTAATAAATTTTAATAAATTTAGTTCATTACTATAATCGCTATACCAAATGCCTATTTCGTTAAATATTAGAATACATTAGTTTTATGCACTAATGTCACTAGCAAAATTTATCGAATCTCTCATGTCACTCGTACCTAAAATGTGGTGAAAATTATAACGAGGATTAAAATTGCACTTAAGGTCATACTCGCTTCTTACAATTATTTAGATGACATTGCCAACTTAGACATGGAAGAAAATATAAACTATACAGACTTAATAGTCGCAACACAATTTTCATTGATAATATCATGCTAAATTATGATGAAATAAAGTCACAATAAATCAAAAATTGTTCATCATCATAACAAATTTTTCTAACATTTAATGTAAAATGCATCAAATATCGAAACGTCAACACACAAATACAGCAAACAAAATCGGCAAAAACTAATTTAATCAAATTAGAACATTTCCGTAGGGCAACATGTCACATTTTATTTATGTGTAATTTACAATTATGCCCTCAACTTATTATCATTTTACAATTATGCTCTCAAGAGTCAACATCAATAAAAATACTAAAAAGTCTTCGTGTTGTTGGGAATTGAATCCCTGACATCTAAATCATAATTATAATAAATTTAGTTCACCATTACAACCACTACATCAGATGCCTATTTGGTTAAATATTAGAATCCATTAGTTATATCTAGCGGTGCTTTTTAAAAAAAATAAAGAAAATATAATTGTTTCGCTCAGGTGCCCCATATTATTCACATATCATGTGTCAATTAATTTTTATATCATAATTTTAATAAATTTAGTTCACCACTATAACCGTTATACCAAATGCCTATTTCGTTAAATATTAGAATACATTAGTTTTATGCAGCAATGCTGTTTAAAAAAACCAAGAAAAAATAATTGTTTCTCTCAAGTGCCCCATATTATTCACATATCATGTGCCAAATAAATATTATATAATTTTATATATCTCCATACATATACAAGAATCATATATTATTCTATTAATAAAACTTGTATCATTTTATTTAATGTAAAAATTAAAAATTGAATGTAAATATTTATAGAATATATAGAGGATCGTTTATTAGAAAAAAAAATCATTACTCTAATTATTTGCAAAAACACTTAGGCCCCGTTTGAGATCTTATTTCTCAGAAATAATTTATTTATTATTGAAAAAAGTACGTAAATATGTATTTTTTTCTGAAATAAGTAACTTATTTTTGCAAGATAACGAATATTAAACTCCCCATACACATTTTTCTCTAAACAAAGTATGTAAATACAAATTTTTTCCGAAATAAGTAACTTATAATTCGAGTTAAGATTTGTCAAATGGGACCTTAGTATTGTGAAGTCAGTCCAATGCACGCATATGCATTTAATAAATTCTTTGTATCTTTGTCATGTGTGGTCCTATTTCAAAATCAAAAATTGCACGAGTTGTTTGGGTATGGTGCTTTTTTGTTTTTTATATAGTAGGGATTATAGAGCATGAAACTTGCAAAATTTATCGAGTCTCTCATGTCACTCATACCTAAAATGTGGAAAATTATAACGAGGATTAAAATTACATTTCAGGTCATACTCGCTTCTTACAATTATTTAGATGACATTGTCAACTTAGAGATGGAAGAAAATATAAACTATACGGACTTAATAGCCGCAACTCAATTTTCATTGATAAGATCATACTAAATTATGATGAAATAAAGTCACAGTAAATCGAAAATTGTTCATCATCATAACAAATTTTTCTAACATGTAATGTAAAATGGAAGCGTCAACACACAAATATAACAAACAAAATCAATAAAAAATAATTTAATCAAATTAGAACATTCCCATACCTTGCACGGGTATTGAAGCTAATTATATAATAATTAGCGTACATCCACTCATGTAGCATATTCCACTTCGTATCTTGAAGTCAAAAGGTCTGCCTGATAAAATAATATTTACTACAGTAATTACGGACTTAAACACTTGTCATCCTACATAGTATTCTCTACAACATATTTAGCTTACTTCATAATATTTTTCAGGATAGATTTAAATTTTAATACTGTATGCGCTTATACATGTACAGGTTTCATAACCTAGCAACGAGATGCTATTGTCCAACTAATGAGGTGGCAAAAAGGGTACTAAAAGCAGGTTTTCAATCTTCTCAAATTAAAATTTTGGCCCCTGTGAGACCTTCATTTGTCAAAGCTGTCCGCCCGAAGGTTTGCCATTATGATTTTTTTGCGGTCGACTTGTGTTGCATCAGGAAAATAAATATATTACACCTTGAATATGATTTATTTGTTCGATTTTATAATTGAAACCGAACTGTTAAAAATCAAATCGAACTTTTTAAAAGCTAAATCGAAACCAACAATTCAATTACGATTACGATTTTCAATTTTTAAAATCAAATACATAAAATTTCGAGTTCGATTTTTGGACAAAACCGTCCGAACCGTGCTCTCCTAGTATGAAGTAGGTAATCTTAAAACGATTATTCTAAACCAAAAGCAGTATCTCGGCAAGTACGCAGACATGTTTTTCTTTTTTGATTTTCTCACCAACTCGTCTTTTTTTTTTATCCCCAACTTGTCTATTCTCCACCTTCTCTCTTGCCTATGGACCAAAAACGCACAAACTCGGTGAGAAGCTCAGATTTTACTTTTCTTCTCTGATGTTCAAATCGTATTTGGTTAATCGGTTGATATGATAATGTTCATTCGGGATCGATTATATAAATTTATATATGAATACATTTCAAAAGGTCACATTTTAATAAAATTAATTAAATATTCTAATTTCTATGTACAAGAGAATTAACATTTTCGAACAATATAAATTACATAATTCTGGCTCATATAATTATATACTTTTTCTAAATTATCCTTTTTGAAAATCGAATTTTTTAGTGTGTGCCCAAGGGCACATGCTAAGAATCCGTGCTAGTTTAGTTGTCAAATTTTGATTGGTGGGGATTTCATTAATAATGATGGGGCCCCCCGCATTCACATAAATATCCACCAATAAAAATTTGACAACTCATCAAGCACGGATTCTTAGCATATGCCCTTGGGCACACACTTAGACAAACCCTTTGAAAATTATATAGCATTTAATGAGGAATGAGCAAGAGTATAAATAGTTCATATTTTTAAAAGTCAAAAGTCAATGCATTTATAATGGGTATAAAAAAAATGTATCGTCTAATTAATATTTTCTTAAGATGCATAATTTTTTCAAAAGAGACTTGTATTGTGAGATGGAGAAAGTAATCTTTATTTCTAGTAAATTTTCATTTATATGATTATTTATATTAATTTTTACTAAATGTCAAATTATTTGAACTTGGCAAACTCTTTGAATTATAGTAGCATATACAGGTTGTGAGCAGCATGAGTTAAATGCCTTATTATTGGAAATGTGAGAGCATTAAATACATAATTTGTTGGAAAGATCAGAAATTATGACTTCAACGTAGTTTTAATTTAGAAGTTTCTCCGATTTCAAAAAAAAAAAAATTAGAAGTTTTTCCGGTTTTTTATTAATTAAATTAGCATTGATCGAATGAAGCCGGTTGGTTACTACAAAACACTAAACTGCATGTAAACTATTAAAGAAAAATTTAAATTAAAAGGGAACACCGATTTGGTTAATTACATTGCGAAATTCTGCTTACTAAAACAAAACGATGATCATATACTATACATTCCATTAGCATTAAGATCAACAATCATCACAAAGCATGGGATACATAAAATAATATTATATTTATATAGCTTCATAAGATAGATTCAACAACTTCAACACAGATTCAATTATGGCAAGACTGGACAAGTTGGCCCTGATTGATTAGCACGAGTTGGCCCTGACTGCTTAGCTAGCTGACGATGCTTTCAACCCCATTGCTCTTATAGGTGCCAAAGAATCCCCATAATTTACCACCGACCTCATAATTGAACTCATCCACATACGAGCCCATTTCTTGAAAATCAAGGAGATCAAATCGTCCGTACAAATCCCAGGGCCGTACGGACCATACTTGCGTTTGTTAGTATAAAAAGAAATAGAACACAGATACTTTGAAGTTCTATCATTAAGGTAACCGCCATGTATTCTTGTAATGTACTCCGACGGATAATCGAAAGTGATCTGCACCAACATTCCACAAACATAAACCCAGCTACGTACATATAATCGTCCATTGTCGTCAACAAACATATATAGTTGAGCCGAGAACAAACTTATGAAACAAATTAAAGTTAGTTACATATATACATGCATGGAAGATAAAAGAAGAGAATTAAATTAAATATTATGTTATTGTTCACCGTTTACAGATTACAGGAGCCTGTTCCACCAACAATTTTGTCAGACAGCACTACGTTACCATCCTCAACGTAAGCAAACTGAATGAAATCCATCCTATCCCGGGAGGAAGAAATGAAGATTTGAGATATTTCTGATTTGCCTTGGTGATCCCATAAAGTTCCCACAGTGGGAAATGTTGGCCCAAGCTTTAACATTGTGTTCCACAGTAAAGAATATGAGAAATTGTGTTGTGTATTTATAAGCAGGAGTTAATTATGCCAGTCATGGAAATTCCAAAAGGCCTTCCTTGCGTTGGAATCGGTTCAGTATTGGAAAATGTTCCAGCAGTTAATAGCTGCAGTGTTATATACTTTTTCTTTAAATTGTTACAGTTTCGAGATTGAATTTGAAAGTATCCTTTGATTGAAATTTGTGTGTTCAAAGAAAATGAATCGTCCTTTAAAAAAGGAAATTAATTTATTAATTGTTGAGCTGCTCGATCGATAAAAGTTATCAAAGCACGTGGAGAATCGTGGAGACCCTTGTAATTCTATAGTAGAACCAAAGTCTAATTTTGATTCTATACACTACAAGAAAACAGCTTTAAATCGACCGTCACAAAACCGACCGTCACAAATTCAATGGTTATAACGGACCGCTGCCGTAGGTAGTCGGTTTTATGATAAAACCGACCATCTAAAACTGACCGGTGCGGACTCGGGCCCATTTTGCTGACTCACATTTTCGGTCTCTGTGACACGTCATCTAAAACCGACCAATACCACTACGGTTGGTTTTAGGTGGTCGGTTTTAGGTGGTCGGTTATGCAAATTTCTAAATTTCGAAAATATCGCCCAAATGAAAAATTCAAATTTTTGATCAAACTCATAACCGACCACATATCGGTCGGAAATAAGCCATGATTTCACAAAATTTTAAAAATGGAGCCCTAACGAATTTTTTTTCGAAAATACCGCCCAAATGAAAAATTCAAATTTTTGATCAAACTCATAACCGACCATATATCGGTCGGAAATAAGCCTTGATTTCACGAAAATTTTAAAAATGGAGCCCAAACTAAAAAATTCAATTTTTTTTACCAAATTTCATTTAAACAAACCACTTCTCCAAATTTCATCTCTATCCCTACATCCACTTCACCAAAATTCCTCTCCCTTTTAACTTTCATTTTCGAAATTTGGAGTAAAAAAAACTCTTTCTCCAAATCATCCCCCTTATACATGGATCAATGGTTTTGGATTTCGAATTTTTTTATACTTATCATTGTTATCGTTGTGTTTTACTGCATCGAAATCCTACAATGGTATCCTAACTACTTGCATCAAATGATGATTTGGTTATATCTCTGGTGTATTTTGATGATAATGACTGTTTAAGAAGAAGAAGGTGAAGAAAATGAAGAAGAATAAGATCGTATTGTCTGGTGATGATGAAGACGATGATGGTTGTGACGAAATTGAATAATGTTTGTAAACTTAGTTTTGATGCTTTTCACGAAGTTGAGTATTAATGTTGTTTGTGAACATTAAATTCGTAGCATTCATGTTTGTGTGTTTAATTATTTTTTTATGAAGTTGAATGGTATGGTGAATCTCTAGTTTGTTAATGTTGAATGACTTGGTGGTGATTGCAATATTGAAATGTAATGAAGTGGAATGGCATAACCTGCAATTTTTTCTTTAAAAACCCAGAAAACCGACCGAAATAATACATAATCGACCATTTTTTACAATTCCATTCCCAGAAAACTGACCGAAATAATACATAACCGACCGTTTTTTACCATTCCATTTCCAGAAAACCGACCGTCTCCTTTATAAATGGTCGGTTTTAAATAAATAAAAAATGAATAATGGCTAAAAAATTAAATATAATAGAAAAAAACAAAAAAAAAATCAGAATTTATACATACCCACGTAGTCATACAAAGTTATTTTTCTTAATGTTATTTAATTTTTTAATTTATTTTACAAATTAGTTAAAAATGGGGAAAATATCATAAAAAATGAAACATTAGTGAAAAATATTTTTTTGGGATAATTAATTCAAAGGTCCCTGAACTATATGCCTTTTATTGTCTAGGTCCCTGAACTATTTTTTCCAACATTGTGATCCCTAAACTTTTAACATTTCTAATTCGCATCCCTCTGTCAGAATTTGACAAACGGACGTTAGTCAATGCTGACATGGCAATGACGTGGCATGACGTGGTAGTGACGTGGCATGATGTAGTATTGACGTGGCATGATGTGGCATGCCTGCCACGTCAGCATTGACTAACGTCCGTTAGTCAAATTCGGACGAAGGATGCGAATTAGAAAAGTTAAAAGTTTAGGGATCGCAATGTTGGAGAAAATAGTTCAGGGACCTAGACAATAAAAGACATATAGTTCAGGGACCTTTGAATTAATTTTCCCATATTTTTTCCCCTGAAATTTTGGAAATAACATTATAAAGGATGGATATTGACTTTCGTAAGGTCGGATCGTCGAGAAATATTTTTAAAATAATCGAAATCCTAAATCCCGACGAAACCCTTTTTAAAGGTTTTAGTCAACGTACTAGTTGACTGTTAAATTGCCAAACTAAATAATTTTTTTTTTCACTAAAATTTGCCAATAACATTAAAAAGGATGGATATTGACTTCCGTAAGGTCGGGTTGTTGAGAAATAATTTTAAAAAATTGAAACACTAAACCCTGACAAAACCCTGTTTAAGGGTTCTAGTCAACATACTAGTTGACCGTTAAATTGTCAAACCAAAATTTTTTTTTTCATTAAAATTTTGCCAATAACATTAAAAAGGATGGATATTGACTTCCCTAAGGTTGGGTCGTCGAGAAATATTTTTAAAAAATTGAAACCCTAAACCTTGACGAAACAACTCAAAAAGCTAATTACTAATGTTAACGTAATTTTATTCCGATTAAAATTTCTTCATCCACATTGAGCTTCTACTTGGACTCTTTTTTCTGCTCCAACAACTCAATTACCCATTTTTTCTAAAGATTTTACTTCTAATTAAAACACTTTACCATTTAATTTAAAACTAATACAACAATCTGGGACAAAGTACTAGTTAGTAGTACTGGTCAAATCAATAGTTGATTACTAATTTCACTATCCAAATTAATTTTTTTATTTTGCAAAATTTTAGAAATATAACTAAATTAGATATATATTGAGATCCGTACAATTACATTGTTGATAAATATTTTTTAAAAAATAGAGACAACAATCTGGGATGAAGTACTAGTTAGTAGTACTAGTCAAATCAGTAGTTGACTAATAATTTCACTATCCAAATCAATTTTTTAATTTTTAAAATTTTGGGAAGATCAGTTATTTGGATATATATTCACATCCGTACGTTGGAAATATAAATTATAAATAAAAATTTATAAAAAATTTAAAATAGTTTTTATTTTTCTTCATTTTTAACTAGTTTATATAATAAATTAAAAAAATTTAAAATATAAACAATGAAAAAATTGTAATTTAAAATTTGGTGGTATAACTATGTGGGTTTGTATATATCCTGAATCAAAATTTGTCTTTTTTCCATTTTATTTAAATTTTTTGACCTTTATTCCTATTTTTATTAAAAAAGTTATAATTTTTAACTTTTTATCCCTAAAATATTATAAAAAATATTATAAATATTTCAGAATATTATATATATATATATATATATATATACATAAATTATTTATTTATCCATTATTTAAAAGTTAGTATATAATTATAATAATTGAATTGAAAACTTGAAATAAAAAATTAAATCAAAAATTAAAAAATGAAAGTAGCGAAATTTTTTTAGTAGTGAAAAAACTTCCCCCGAAAATGAAATTTAGCAATTAAACTTCCCCCAAACAAAACTTTCTCGATCTATACTTTCCCCCTCAATCACTCACCCACCTAACCTCTCCTGACCTAAATTTTCTCTCCACCGCACTCACTCACCACAATCAATCACTCGTCACTATCTCTATCTCTCTGAAGAACCAATTGATGCTCTCTTATTCTTTCTTCAATTCTTGAATTATCTTAATTGTTGTTAGTTATTATTATTAATTTCTTGAATTGGGTTTCATCAGACTTCTTAATGAAAATGAGGACCAAATCTTTCAAGCGCTTCAGCATGATCTCGGGAAACACCCCATTGAAGTTTATCGTGATGAAGTAAGTGATTTCAATTGCTTCTCTGTTCTTCGATATTTTTGTAACGCCCCCAAATCAGGGTCAGGAGATTTGGTCGTTACCTAAAAATCCTCAAAATAAAATCACCACTTTAATAAAACATTATTCTTTGTAATTGTCCAAAATTGAAATTTAGTCTCTGTGACCCAAACAATCCAAGATCTTTTAGGTTATAGTGCTAGAATCAAGAATCCAATTTCCATTAAATAAAACTTTTCTTTACAACAATCTCTTTGATCAAATCTTAAATCACTGGTATAACTTCGACAAGAAGTTTATCAGGTTAACTAATCCAATACATAATAATAATTATCGAAGTTTAACTATATAAAGTAGACCTTACATTAGATCAAGACCTCCCGCGTCAAATCATCTTCAAGATCGCGTATGATTCTTCTCTTTCCGAACTGTGCGAATATGTCTCGCCAAACTACCTTACTGAAAAGTTAGGGTTTCGAAACAAACAAGTATGAGCGAAAGAAATGCTCAGCAAGTGTGTAGTAAAATAGGAATAATAACATAACATTGATAATGAAATCATATATCATTCATCAAAACTCAAATCACAAAAGATGTATTTTGAACAAGAATCAGAGAATGGATTAAAAATAAAGTATGAAAGGGGTATCTGGACATAACAGGCTCAGTGCTCTACTTGTGGGATCCCGACTACCTAAGCAATTGGTTTAGTTGTACCCTAACAAGGAAGCATCATTAAGGGATAATAGTCTCAAGGGTTATCGATAAGTTCGATACATTACATGATGTATAAATTGGATAAACAAGAATAGCATTAAATGTCGACAAGATCGACAATAAATAAAATAATACCACAATAAGCATAGTTAGGATAATTTCACTTGGACAGGAAGTGAAGGAAAAACACTTGCCTCGAATTCTCAGCTATCATGAAACGTCACAGTAATACTACTTTCATCTTCTATCTTACGGCGTCACAATCTTCTAATTTGATCATTATTTGGTTCAACGCTCTCGCGGTTGCCACGAGTCTAATCTGCCAATATCGATCTCGCGCGTCAATTCCAATATCAAACATAAGACAATACTTTAGTCTCTAGACGACAATTCTAATATTTTCTATAAACGCTTATAAACTCAACTTGAACGTATTAACCATACTCACCAATTTCTCTGCTGGAAGAAGATAATTCGAAGACGTCCCCTCTGAACATATATGTTTCCCCGTTGGAAAACGCCTCACAGTGAATCCAACAACCACAACCAATACTTCATCCATCTTCATCCTTCCTCATTTAACCCTCACTTATATCCGCCTACAATCCTGAGTCAAACTTTCCCCTAAATCACCGGATAAATAAATCTTCTCCGAACTCAGAAATCCAATCTATATAATATTTTACTATCCGTAAATCCTACTTTACTTAATTACAAGAAATTCTCATTTAAAAGGGGCTCTAATCATTTCTAAGTATTCGCTAACAATTAATTAGCTAGTTAAATCACGCTTTCAAAAAGAATAATTTAGCTCTTATGAATCATCTACAAGTCTAAAAAATTCTCTAATTTAATTAATATTAATCTCTATTCATTCTCAAAATAAAATAATTAAACAATCAAATTTTTATTCAATTTAAATATAACAATCATTTGACAGCATGAGAGATACGAGCAAGCATGCTTGTCCCAGAGAAATGCTAGACCATTTGGGGTGGAACTTGGAAGGACATGTGTCAATAACAAGTGGACAAAAATATGCTAACATGGAAATTATACTCCACTGATTGTACAATACAGATAGAACAAGATAAAGGTACCAGCTGTAGTCTATACACTCGAGTATAAAACAAGGATAACAAAATTGAGTCTAATCTATTCTCAATAGATATGTGTTAGGTTCAATAGATATGTGTTAGGTTGAATCAGCACAAAATGATAGACAGTAAAGTAACTTTGAAGCAGGAACACTGGATTGTAATTCAATCATATTCATAGAATACAAACACAAAACCCAGAAAATCACTCATACGTATGTAACTAAAAAAAACCTCCGGTAAGATTTATAGGTTTAGACAGGAAAAACCAAGCCAGAAAGTGGAATAAGCAACTCAACCAACAACCAAAATCATTTATTACATTTTAAACCGAAACTCGATTGATTAACCAAAGGCATCATTTCTAAACAAAAGACGACAAGTTTAACGCACACAATCAAATTCATATAAAATGATTATAGGAATTCAGTTCAAACACTGCAGGAAAACCCCTCCATCCAAACCCCTTACATTCATACCCAGGGATCTTATCAATATCAAACTCAACACCATCTCTTGCTAACACAAACATCTCGTTCATGAATGGAACTGGCATTCCGTTTGGGAATAATTGTGGGTTCATCGCCCTCTCTCTCCCTCCTGTCTCTCTTCTCTCAATTCAATATTTCAATCTCTCTCTCTCTCGATCTCTCCCTCTCTATCTCTCGAAATCTCTCTCCGACCCAATCTCTCCCTCCACTCCCGGAAAACAACAATAACCACCACTATACTACCTCCCTCCGCTCTCTATTCTCTCTTCTCTTCAATCTCTCGTTGCTCACACCCAAAAACCGAACACAACAACAACTCTACTCTCCCTCATTCTTCCCTCTCGACTAACTCGCACACCACCGGAACACAACCAACATCACACTACTACCCCTCATCTTCGATTCTCCGATTACAAAACCCGACAACAATAATCCATCCGCCTCCCTGTTTCAACTACCACCACAGTCGTTCCCCCTCTTTACTCCTATCTCCCCCTCCCTCGAATTCGATTACAACACAACACAACCAAACGAAACAGGAAACAATAACATACACTCTATCTCTAATTATCATTCAGGAACATCACCACAAAACCGAACTGTTTAAACAGTTTAAGGACCGAATAAGTTTAACAGTAGAAGAAAGAAAAATATGTACTACCTGGGTTTAAAACTCTGTACGCAGAGAAGAAAAAAGAAAAGGGGTTTTTGGGTTTGTGAAAAGGTTAGGAGAATTGGTGTTATGTGTTTTAACACTGGGCTTTTGTTTTGGTTTTTAAAAGAGAGATAATAGTAAGGTGTGGTTGTTCAAATAGAGAATGTTGTATCTATATTATAAAAGAATGGGTGGTTCATTTATTGAATAAAAAAAATAAAAACGTGGGGGACAAAGCATGGGGAACAAAACGTAATGGGACAATTAATATTCCGGAATTTAAGCCTTGATTTGTGAAAACTGCCTCCTCTTAGTGCTTAACGATAAATCAGTAATAATAAGCTCGTTTCTCCTCGGCTGACTAATTAAAACGCGACTCTAATTTCGTTCTTTAAAACAAATTCGATCCAAAATTAGAATCTTATTTTCTTAAATTTCTTAATTTTAATAAGTACCAAGTAAATATAACTAAATAAATATAAAAATTTTTAAAATCTACAAAAACGCGCTAATTAAAATATAATAGTGCATCGCTTTTAATCAAAAATTAAATATCGATTAGGGAAAAGTTATTCGAAAATTCGCGGTTATTACAGTCTTCCCCCCTTATAGGATTCCGTCCTCGGAATCAAATTACGCCCTACATAATTCAGGATATTTATTACGCATTTCGCTTCCCAATTCCCGTGTGGCTTCCTCCACTTGGTGGTTTCTCCAAAGTATTTTTACCAAATTCACTCTCTTAGTTCATAACTCTCTCACTTTGAAATCTTGGATCTATACTCGTTGTTCTTCGTATGTCAAATCAGGACGGACTTTTCACTGGTTCATAGGTTATAACCTAACTGAAGTCAGAATGATGCTCTTTTATCGTAGAAACATGAAACATATGATAGATGTGGTGGAGGTCTCGAGGTAGGGCCAACTGATAAACTAGTGGTCCTATCTTCTTGAGAATCTCAAAAGATCCTATATGATCTAGGGCTCAATTTGCCTTTTTCTTCCTGAATCTATTACTCCCTTCCATGGTGAAACTCTTAGTACCACCTTATTTCCCACTTCAAATGCCTTGTCTTTTCTTTTTGTCCATCGGTCTGTGGATGATATGCAATGCTCAGATTTAATCTCGTGCCAAGACATTCCTGAAAACTTTTCCAAAATCGAGAAATAAAACGACCATCTCTATCACATATAATTAAAACATGCACTCTATGTCGAACCATAATTTCCCTTAGGTATATCTTCACAAACCTTTCAACGTAGTACTTATCACTAATTGGTAGAAAATGCGTAATCCCATAAAAATAAAAACAGTCTCTGTTTTAACATCAATTCCTTAAACTTGATCAACCCATTCTATGTCGACGTGAAGGTATATTGGACCACTTAGAAGGTCATCATATCGGTCTTTACTTCTTTCAATCACTTATTACTTTAGGAATCATAAGGGTATATAACAGAACGAATCGTATGTGCAAAGCTCATTTTCAATGGAAGTATAATTGATCCTCAAATAAAATATGATGCCAGCAAAACAAGGAAGAACAAAATGAAGGTTAAAACTCTTTAGACGATCTTACTCTCAACACGTGCCAGTAATCGTATTTCGCATCCTATTTGTATCCTTCTTCGTACTCTCTATAATGCTCGTTAAATAGGTAAAATCGCAGAAGGAATCTTCTAGAAGGTACATACGGATATCTAGGTGGCATCTTTCTAATTAGTAGCTCCGGTTGCCCAATTAGCTCATGCGGCTCCGAATCAGCTGGTTCGTCCATAGCCAAATCTTTGGATGAATCTAACCCGTACTCACGCGATATGTTGGAATACTTAATAGCATTACAATACTCGTCAACCGATCTAAACTCTTCTTCTGCACGACCTAAATCTATCGATACCCTATATCGTAGTCAACTAGTAATAATCTCTAAAGATTCCGCAGTAGACATCTTCAGCAGCGAGAAGTTCTGTCCAGTTAAGCCTAAACATCTCAAGTTAGCACGTCATCTCGACTCATCATAGTCCTTTCTTTAATTCCTCAAAACTTTCTTAGTCATCACTCATCCGTTCACGTAAAACTTTATTATACAATCACAGCCAAAATAGGCACAACATTCTTCTTATCTCTATTCGAATAACTTATTGTTCTCACATTTCACTGTTAGAAACATTATAATAATACCCAAAGGTGAACAGATAAAATGTTTGGCAAGTTCACTATCCCAAATCTTACACAAGATTTTTTTTTATAACTCGGTGATAATGAAAGATAACGCTAGAATAGAGAGGAAACTCGTATAATTTTAAATCATGAAAGCCATATAGGCAACTTCTCAAAATTTATGAGAATATAGAAAAATTCTTTCAAAATCTCTGGTAACTCAAGGAATTCAGATCATCTCAACCACAAGATTATCATAAACAAACTTCTCCACAATTTCAAGAATTTCAAGAAAATCATCGATTTATTTGGCAGCTCAGAATTTAAGAAAAGATTACTGGTCATCCACCACTCGGTATCCCCCATGGTGCGATCAACTACCATGTCTCAAGGTACCGTCCTTCTGTGATACCCCACCTAACCTAATTAGGGCTATGATGTGGTACCACCAAATGTTCTCTCTTTGCTAGCATAGAATGGGTTATCATTTTCAACCCTGGCAACATTAGTGCCAAAATAATTATCCGCTTTCACGATACCCCACAATGCGATCAACCGCTGTGTCTCAAGTACCGCATACCCGTGATACCCCATAGCACGATCACTACTATGTCGCAAGTACCACTATATCGTTTTGCTAGCAAAAAGTTGGTTGAAAAGTCAACCTGAAATATTTCTCTTTCGATACCACGAGTTTATTCCTCTTGTTGATCTGAAAGAAAACCCATGGGTCGTCTCCCATGTTGACCAGTGGATTATAAGATTATTCATCCGAATAAAATTGATTGATTTGGATTCCTATTCGCTTCTGGCCAATCGCCGATCTAACTTTGTATGAGACCGACCTGGACAATAGGCCGTCGCAATATTTTCAAAAGAAAGTAATTTATTATATTGACATGAACAATATGTCAATTCCAGACAATAAAATAACAACCTTGAACAAGAAAGGTTCGTTGATTAGGATAAATCCTGTGGAATCGAATTGAAATAGTAAGAACGACTCGATTCAAAAAAGAAAGCTTCCAAATGCATTAGAGTAGGTATTTTAGAGGAAATTCTGATGATATACTATTCTTTTATTCACTATTCTGAATGTATCTATTTTGATTCGAACAATGAATCACATTTGAATATTGAAACAAAATTTATCGGATCTGAACAATAGATCTAATTGAAGTCAATAAAATTTAAACTACCTCGATATATGAGCGTAGTTATAACTGAAATAATCTTTAAGGGTCATTTCGAACAAATAAGAGACCCTAGATTTCAATCTAAGTACGTTCTATGAATTTATCAAGATTTTTGGGAAAGCAACCGAATAATCTTCAACAATGTTAGCAAAGTGAACACTTCAAGCAGTATAACTTGGTTATCAAGGGATAAAATAAATAAATTTTACCATTTTAATAAATGATCCGAACTATGAACCATTGTCCAATGTCAAGAAAAGTAGTTGAACTTGAGAGATAATTTCAACTGATAGGAATAAATATTTAGCTATCTCGAAACAATAAGACAAGTCTCAGCCGAATCAACTTAAAGAGTCGTCCTGATCAATGAGATCGACTAATGATTTTTAAATTCATTTTTCGCGCACAAAAGGCTTTTGATGATTTAATACTTCAATAAATAAATCAACTCTAAAATTCTCATCACATCTTAATAATCAGCATTTTGCCAAGAATTTTCCGCAATAAACAAGAATCTTCGAAAATAATATTCTCAGAAAATCTCATAAATTCTTTAGGAGATAGGAGATAGGAGATAAGGGATACAATGAACTTGCCTCAGTCTTTGTGTTTGCTCAAACCCGCTTAAGACTTACTCTCTGAAAATCCGTAGTAGACATCAACAGTCTCAAGGTGTTTTATCCAATTTAGCGCATACGCCTTATGCGAACACTCAATTCTTAGGTAGTGGGATCCCGACTACCTAAGCAATTGGTTTAGCTGTACCCTAACAAGGAAGCATCATTAAGGGATAATAGTCTCAAGGGTTATCGACAAGTTCGATACAGTACATGATGTATAAATTGGATAAACAAGAATAGCATTAAATGTCGACAAGATCGACAATAAATAAAATAATACCACAATAAGCATATTTAGGATAATTTCACTTGAACAAGAAGTGAAGGAAAAACACTTGCCTCGAATTCTCAGCTATCATGAAACGTCACAGTAATACTGCTTTCATCTTCTATATTACGGCGTCACAATCTTCTAATTTGATCATTTTTTGGTTCAACGCTCTCGCGGTTGCCACGAGTCTAATCCGCCGATATCGATCTCGCGCGTCAATTCCAATATCAAACATAAGACAATACTTTAGTCTCTAGACGACAATTCTAATATTTTCTATAAACGCTTATAAACTCAACTTGAACGTACTAACCATACTCACCAATTTCTCTGCTGGAAGAAGATAATTCGAAAACGTCCCCTCTGAACATATATGTTTTCCCGTTGGAAAACGCCTCACAGTGAATCCAACAACCACAACCAATACTTCATCCATCTTCATCCTTCCTCATTTAACCCTCACTTATATCCGCCTACAATCCTGAGTCAAACTTTCCCCTAAATCCCCGGATAAATAAATCTTCTCCGAACTCAGGAATCCAATCTATATAATATTTTACTATCCGTAAATCCTACTTTACTTAATTACAAGAAATTCTCATTTAAAAGGGGCTCTAATCATTTCTAAGTATTCGCTAACAATTAATTAGCTAGTTAAATCACGCTTTCAAAAAGAATAATTTAGCTCTTATGAATCATCTACAAGTCTCAAAAATTCTCTAATTTAATTAATATTAATCTATATTCATTCTCAAAAAAAATAATTAAACAATCAAATTTTTATTCAATTTAAATATAACAATCATTTGACAGCATGAGAGATACGAGCAAGCATGCTTGTCCCAAAGAAATGCTAGACCATTTGGGGTGGAACTTGGAAGGACATGTGTCAATAACAAGTGGACAAAAATATGCTAACATGGAAATTATACTCCACTGATTGTACAATACAGATAGAACAAGATAAAGGTACCAGCTGTAGTCTATACACTCGAGTATAAAACAAGGATAACAAAATTGAGTCTAATCTATTCTCAATAGATATGTGTTAGGTTCAATAGATATGTGTTAGGTTGAATCAGCACAAAATGTTAGGTTGAACACTGGATTGTAATTCAATCATATTCATAGAATACAAACACAAAACCCAGAAAATCACTCATACGTATGTAACTAAAAAAAACCTCCGGTAAGATTTATAGGTTTAGATAGGAAAAATCAAGCCAGAAAGTGGAATAAGCAACTCAACCAACAACCAAAATCATTTATTACATTTTAAACCGAAACTCGATTGATTAACCAAAAGCATCATTTCTAAACAAAAGACGACAAGTTTAACGCACACAATCAAATTCATATAAAATGATTATAGGAATTCAGTTCAAACACTGCAGGAAAACCCCTCCATCCAAACCCCTTACATTCATACCCAGGGATCTTATCAATATCAAACTCAACACCATCTCTTGCTAACACAAACATCTCGTTCATGAATGGAACTGGCATTCCGTTTGGGAATAATTGTGGGTTCATCGCCCTCTCTCTCCCTCATATCTCTCTCTCAATTCAATATTTCAATCTCTCTCTCTCTCTCTCTCTCGATCTCTCCCTCTCTATCTCTCGAAATCTCTCTCCGACCCAATCTCTCCCTCCACTCCCGGAAAACAACAATAACCACCACTATACTACCTCCCTCCGCTCTCTATTCTCTCTTCTCTTCAATCTCTCGTTGCTCACACCCAAAAACCGAACACAACAACAACTCTACTCTCCCTCATTATTCCCTCTCGACTACTCGCACACCATCGGAACACAACCAACATCACACTACTATCCCTCATCTTCGATTCTCCGATTACAAAACCCGACAACAACAATCCCTCCGCCTCCCTGTTTCAACTGCCACCACAGTCGTTCCCCCTCTTTACTCCTATCTCCCCCTCCCTCGAATTCGATTACAACACAACACAACCGAACGAAACAGGAAACAATAACATACACTCTATCTATAATTATCATTCAGGAAGATCATCACAAAACCGAACTGTTTAAACAGTTTAAGGACCGAATAAGTTTAACAGTAGAAGAAAGAAAAACTCTGTATGCAGAGAAGAAAAAAGAAAAGGGGTTTTTGGGTTTGTGAAAAGGTTAGGAGAATTTGTGTTATGTGTTTTAACACTGGGCTTTTGTTTTGGTTTTTAAAAGAGAGAAAATAGTAAGGTGTGGTTGTTCAAATAAAGAATGTTGTATCTATATTATAAAAGAATTGGTGGTTCATTTATTGAATAAAAAAATAAAAACGTGGGGGACAAAGCCTGGGGAACAAAACGTAATGGGACAATTAATATTCCAGAATTTAAGCCTTGATTTGTGAAAACTGCCTCCTCTTAGTGTTTAACGATAAATCAGTAATAATAATCTCGTTTCTCCTCGGCTGACTAATTAAAACGCGACTCTAATTTCGTTCTTTAAAACAAATTCGATCCAAAATTAGAATCTTATTTTCTTCAATTTCCTAATTTTAATAAGTACCAAGTAAATATAACTAAATAAATATAATATATTATTTATTCACATTAAATTTTTAAAATTTACAAAAACGCGCTAATTAAAATATAATAGTGCATCGCTTTTAATTAAAAATTAAATATCGATTAGGGAAAAGTTATTCGAAAATTCGCGGTTATTACAATTTTATCCATGTGTAGTTGAATACTATTCGCTCAAGTATTTAAATGTTTGTGAACTTTTAACTATAATTAAGTAGTACATTTTTGAAGTAGTATTAGGTGAGTCTAATTTTCTGCCTCACTCTGTTTTCTACATTATTTTATATACTATGTATAATCAGACAATAACTCTCTGTTGGGAATTCATTTGCTGTAGATTGGAGTAGTGAAGAAAGTTGCTACAGAAGCCTTGTCCTCTTAAATTTAATAGTCTAATTACTTTGGTAGTAGTTCTTCACTTTTATGTGAAAGAAAAAGTTATATAATATAATTAAACACATTTGGCAGTACTATGCAATTACAGGAAAGTTGTTAGTTTAACCTTGTATTAGAGCTCAGTTGATATCGGAGTTACAATTTAGGAATAACACCTAGTTGAGCATGCCAAATACATTATATCCAAATACTTAGTTTCACAGCACAGTTACACCGGTGTCTTGTAAAAATTCTATTGAAGAAATCTATTCATATTCACTAACCATCTTTGCTTCTTTGGCCAGAGTCAATTACCGTTGTTGTTTTTTCCATCAAGAGCAGAAGTGCTGCCAGAACCTCTAGGCATCATACTTATATTTGTTTCTTGGAACTTTCCAATTAGTAAGTCTGATTAAATCTTAAGAAGAGTACTAGTTATTTATAGTCTCTTAAGTTGGTTTTTTTCAATTGTTTAATTGTGAAAATAATCTACACTCAACTATGCAGTTGTGGCAACTACGCAGTTTGCATTTGCGTTAAAAATAAGATTGGATAACTGTTATATTCAAATTTGAGAGAGTTTACATAATCAATTTATTTTACCTCTTCTTTTTATATCATTACTTATTCATTGTAGCTAGTCATCCAGTTGATTAAAAATGCATATGCCTCTTAATTATCTCTGCGCATCTTATCCTGCATATGCATATGCTTCTTTTTATATCATTACTGATCAAATGGATCTTCTTCGTGAGCAAGTGAAAATTGGCACTATGTACTAGTTCACTGAAAAGACTTTCAGAAGAAGCGGCAAGGAATCCTGATGACTTGCAACATCAGGTTGGTTTTTTTTAAATGTTTAACATTTTAAGAATGTTATATCTTGCTAGCTGGTAATTCTTGGGCATGATTTTAATTAAGAAATAAATGAAGGTGCAGTCTGATAGTCATATTTTTAATATAGGAAGACATGCGAAGATTAAAGGATGAAATTAGAGAAAATAAACTTCAAATACGTACACTGGAGCAACGCATGATAGGCTCTGTAGAAATTGTTCCTCGTACTTCAACTATCACTGAAATGTCTCAGGTAATTCCACACTATTTTCTTAGAAATTTTAACTTTCACATTCATATGGTAGAGTAACTAGAGTTACTATACGACTCTTACAAGGACTAGAAAATTCTGACACTACAAAAATGGTATTATATCTTGCACTCAGTTTGCTGCCTTTTTTATGACTTCTGTACATGCTCTTGATATCTTAAAATATTCACTTTTCAGTATTTCACTTCTGTGTTTGGCAAAGTCTCTCTGCTAGTAATCTAGCATATAAAAGGTGCAAGGCCATTGCTCTCAAAAGGGAGTGGGAGTGACATCATGCTATCTGTACAATGCAATATATACTGATTTCCCTCTTTGTAGGAGTGTCATTAAGCTATTTGTGCAATGCAATATATAATGTTTCTTTATTTTTTTTCAATTTAATTTGGAGCAGGTTCCTACTTTGCTTCTTGATTCGAGCCAAACATTGTTTTCAACAAGGATATTGATAAATGACGATAAACCATGGTATGATTACTTCACCTATTATGCACTAGCAAGTTTACATTTGCTTATTTTTTTCATAGTTTGCCAAGTTGGGTTTATTTTGCATTCCATAGCCAAGTGAACTTGATTTATTATGCACCCATTTTAATTTTTTTAAGAGATGTCAAAGCAATTTTTGGACTAGTGTATGTTGCTGATGATCTGTTTAAGTCTTACGTCGTACGTACATATGCTTGTAGCACCTGTACATGAACTACTAACTACTCGACTGTTTATAACTTAGAATATCACCAACCTGCCTAGTATGTGATGCCAACCTACATGTTTTTTTTGCTAAATATTCCAACCTTCAATCTTCATGTTGTTTTGCTCATTTCAGTTTAGTTTTACTTTTAGACCAATTCATATTTCTTGATACCAATATGTATACTCTTATCTGCATATTGGTTCTAGATAGTATAATATCAAATTAATAAGTATTCTTGTGGCATGTTCGTTATTTATGCATTTCTTTTTATCCTTTTTGATAACCTAACTGAAAAAAACTTGCAGGATAAGAAGATTGTTGGTGAGGTTCATAATCCAAGCTTAGATAGTGATGTTAAACCTCAGGTGAAGATGGTGGTGAAGATGATGGTGATGGCGCTGGTGATGATGGTGGGGAAGAGGGTGAAAAAGATGGTCATCAATCATCCGATGTTTCTTTGTCGGATCATTAGGTTTTTAAGTGTGATCGGTTTTTATGACTTGTTTTTTTTCTAAGCTGTTTGTAATTAGTTGGAATGACCAGAAAACTTGGAATGTTTGTATGAACGTGGTTTTTATATTTGTTGGAATGATCGAACTTATGAAATTGGTTTTTATGTTTGTATGTTTAATTATGTTATTATGAAGTTGAATGGTTTGGTGAATTGCTAATGTTGAAATGGAATGGCAGGCTGCAGTACTGGCAAAACTTGCAATTTTTTTTACAAAAAACCGACCGACGTGCCTTATAACCGACCGTATTTTACCATTCAATTCCCAGAAAACCGACCACAAAAAGACATAACCGACCATTTTTTACCATTCGATCGCTTCGAGGGTGGTCGGTTTAAGTGGTCGGTTATATTATGGTGGTCGGTTATAAGTGGTCGGTTATACAAATTAGCACAGCTACTGGCATGAAACCAACCGATTGTGCACGTTTGACTGTGGTCGGTTATGTGTGCCAGTCAAAATGAATTTTTCTAATTTTTTAAGTCATAACCGACCGCTGTCGGTCGGTTATATGTTAATTACGTCTGTCACCAGCTGTCGCCACGTGGTGACACGTGGTGCCACATGTCCAATTCGGACCCCACATTAGAGAATTTGTAAACACATATAACTGACCAAATTATTGGTCGGTTATGTGTGTTAAACCCGACCAAATGACATAACCAATCAGGCTTAAACCGACCAGCATTTTTGGTCGGTTTTAGTCGTTAAACTGACCGATTCCTTTTATAACCGACCATTTTTTACGGTCGGTTTAAAACGATTTTCTTGTAGTGATAGGAGGAATAAAGTTCAATTTTTCTGATTCTATTGCTGACGTGGAGAATCGTGGAGACCCTTCTGATTCTATAGTAGAACCAAATTCTTATTTTCTGGTTCTGTGCTGACGTGGCAGTGGGACCCACAAAAAATTTTCAAATTTTTTTCGTTTCAAAAAATAATTATTTTTTTAAAAACTGCCACGGCATCACTACTGATGTGGCACTGCCACGTCAGCATGCCACGTCAGCAATGACGTCATTGCCGCTGACGTAGCACTATCATGCTAGCATGCCACGTCATCATTGCTTATGTGGCATGCTGACGTGGCGGTACCACGTCAGCAGTGATGACGTGGCACTGCCACGTCAACATGCCAGATTTAAAAAAAAATTAATTTTTTTTTAAAATAAAAATTTGTGGAAAAAGTTAATATGACTTTTAATGACAATTCTTGGTGTAATGACTATTATGGATTTTATAAAATTTTAATGACTTTTAATTATTCTTGTTGAGTCACCAAAATTTCGAAATACTTTTGATGACTCCTAATGAAATGATTTCTAAAAACTTTCATAGACTTTTTGATAGATTTTGTGGTTTACTAGACTTACTACAAAGATCATATATTAGCCTATGCTGTGAAACTCTTTAACCTTTTTTCACTGCAATCCAATTTTGATCGTGTGTTCTCTTATTAATCTGGACACAAAAAAATTGAGTACAAGGTATATTTCTTGTTAAATTGAGTATTCATTACATATTTTTATCTGAGAATTATATATTTGTCACTATTCATAGCTAATTATGATGCAGAGCTATGTTATTAGTTAGCAATATTTTTATGATGCAAAGCTATTTTATTGGTGTTTTATGTAAATTTTTGCAAGCACAATATTTTTAGAAGCCCATGAATTACTATAATGTTTGACGAATTCTTATTTTACTTTGTGTGTTATGTTCTAATTTTAGAAAATTGCAAAAGATCGCACCCTCAATATATTGTTTACTAAAATGAATATTAATATGGAAATTGAAAACCAAGAAGAGGAAGAAAAAGAGATGGAAGAAGAGGAAGAAAGAGAATAAAAGCGACAAGAAATTTTAAAAAATTTATTGACAGTAAATGAAACAAATTATTCAAGATGATTTTTATAGAATTATTAGAAGTCATGTCAAATCTTATCAAAAAAACTCACTACTTTTTTTCCAAGGGATGTAGTGATAATTTTTGTTAAAAGTCATTGACTTTTTGAATAACAGGATACTTATAAAAAGTCTATAAATGTCTAAATTTAATACCGCCTTACTTTTAAATACTTCTAAAAATCTTAATTGAATAACATCATACTTTTAAAGACTCTTTAAATGTTAGAATTGAATACCCCATGATTTTTAAAATCATTATAAGTCTTAATACAATACGACCCCTAAATCGGTTCTACTATAAAACCATAGGGGGTCTCTACGGTTCTCCACGTAAGAAGGGTCGCCATGAAATATTGGCCCGATAAGTTTTGTTTAACAAGAGCATAAATGAGTCAAGTGCTTCATAAAATTCCAAAAAAAAATTATAAAATTTTCGAATACAATTAGTCAAAAAATGGAGTTAGACGTAAGTTTTCCGAATAGTACTTCACACCACCAAATGCAAGTTTCGAATTATCTACCACTTAATTAAGAACCACGAATCTGTTGATTATTTTTCTTATTTTACCTATTTTGTAACCACAATTTATATAACGATTCAATATATGTGTGCACCAAGCCACCAACTTGTCATTCGAAGTTCTATAAAAATTTAGCAAGCAGAACTTTTTCAGACAAATGTAGTAGTACTATATATTATTAGTTGAATCTTAACTTCGTGTCAAGTGAGTATATAAAGTTTTATGTTTAAAGTGAGAATTTTTATCGAGCTATCATTTATCACTCGATTCGAACTATGTAGTTGAGCAATAACACCACTTATACATACATGCAATACTATTAGATGACTAAAAATATAATTCATATTTGGATTTAAATTGAATATGGATCATAAATAATATTTAGATATGATCATTTTATTAAAAAAATTAATATGAAATTTAATCTGAACAAATACATAATTGCACATATTTGGGATCATATTAATTTTGAATCAAATTTAAATAATTTATGAAACAAATTTGAAACATTTATCACATTTTTGAATCGGATATAAATTGATATATCAAATAATCAAGATCCATATAGGTTCCTACAACCATGATCCATCCTCTACCTCATTTCAACCTGGGCTACGAGACACCATATATAAGCACTTAGTTCAAAGAAAAAAAAAAGGATTAAACAAGGTATGGGGAAGATCGAAACATTCTTTTTTTTTTTTTGAAAAATTAACAAAGTTATTTATTATGAAACATTAAACCAAAAATATAATAAAGATGCATATTTAATATCTAGACGTACTTCAATAAAAAATTACTTTTATCTCAAAAAGGAAAAAAATAAACGTATTTCTAAAATGTTTTTTTACAATTTTTAATTACTTAATACAAAAAATACTTTTTTCCAAATAAATAATTATTTTTTTGGAATACCCAAATTAAAAAACACGTATTTAATTTGTGAAAATAAGCAAAAATTTAAAAAGAATACCTTTTATATCTTTCCTAATTAAAAAGTTAAAGGCCTTCATTGCGTTGGAAATCGGTTCAGTATTGAAAAATATTCTCGCAGTTAATACCAGTAGTGTTACACTTTCCCTAAAAATTGTTACAGTTTCGAGATTGAATTTGGAACGTATCCTTCAATTAAAATTTGTGTGTTCAATGAATGATTAAAACAATTATTTGTAATTAGTTAACTGTTGTGCTGCACGAGGAAAGTTTAAACTACCACAGAATGTATGGGGTCATTCTCCAAAAAAAAAATTACCCCGATATTTAACACAGACATGGTATTGGTACGCTTTGTTTAGGAAGAGCATAGAGGATTAGTTAAGTTATTCATGAATTTTCAAATTATTTTTATAAATTTTTGGACTTCAACTAGACAAGAGTGGAGTGAGACGTAAGGTTTTCGAATACTTGTCAAACCTGTTGATTATTTTTCTTATTTACCTATTGGTCTTTTTGACTTTTCTGTACATAATTTTAGATGTTTTGAATATATAGCTAAACAAATTATTTTTTTACCTTTTTTTCTAAATAAAAATTTAAATAATATATTTTTATTCAAAAAAAAGAAAATTGAAAAATAATAAATTTTAACATATAATTAAAGCACCTAAAGTTACGTGCAAAAAATCAAATACCATTATGGACCAAATATTTTGTAACCACATTTTAATATAACGATTCATTAATATATGTGCATGATATATTTAATCGAGCCAATCAAACTCCACCTACCAACTTGTCGTTGGAATCATTGATAGAGTGTATTTTATATATATTTTATAGGATTTTGTTTTCGGTGCTTTTGCGAATAATCGTGTGGATTTAATTAGTTTTTGATGAGTTTGTTACAGGAAATAAAGAACTGCCAGGTTGAAAGGAATTGAGCGTTATTTAATGATTTTTATGTGATTTCTAGCTCGAAAAATTTATTTGGTGAATTTACGAAAAGAAGTGGTGAAATAGCGGTTCGTTGCTAAGCATTTTAGGAGCTAAAATTCGGGCTCTACAGATTGTTACAGGCGCTATAGCACGGCCCAAGGCGCTACAGCGCCTCATCTTTACTTCCAAGGTTGCACAGCGTGTAGAGCAGAAATTCTAGGGACTCGAAGGCGCAATAGCGCGACTTGTACTGGCGCGACAGAAGCTGCAAGGCGCTGCGGCGCCTGCTCTTGCGCAACAGCGCGACACGCATCCTGGAATGGCGCAACAGCGCGAATTTGTAGAGCAGCAGCGCCCCTGTGCGAAAATTTTGTTAATAATTGATTTTTATCTCCTATTTCCTACTTGGATTACAATTCTAATTACTTCCAGCTGGGTTTATTTAATTAAGGCAATCTTTGTAGCCTTGTGAGGATAAAAACAGATTTAGGCATAGTTTTTGAGGAGGATCAAAAACTTATTATACACTTGATAACTTTGTAAACATCTTTTGGAGATTTGTGGGAGACCTTTTATTTTTCTTTGAAGATTAAAGGTTTGTCTCTATGTTTTTAATTATGTGTTCAATTTATAATTCTTATTTTGTTAATTCAATTATGTGTGAGTAGATAACTAATCTAGGGTTAAGTAGAACCCGAGTTATGATTGATGTGTGAATCTCCCAATTCCCCCAAATTGATTGTTTAATTGCTCTTGCTTATTTAGTTGTTTTAATTAGCAATTACAAATCAGACGTGATTGTGTGTATTTTTTGAACCAATATCTATTTATCAACGAGAGTTGGATTTAGATGGTTGTGATTTATCCAATAAGAACATGAAATTCTCCATGAGAATAGGTAGAATGGATTGTTAGGAAATTAGGATACTATGTTTAGTGTCTCTAAATTGCATGATACCATGAGAATAGGTTTGATTGTATTTTAAGAGAAGCCATTAATACTCGAGAGAGGTTATTGGTATTTATAGGGCGCATCTTTCCAGTTGAGCAGTATACGATTAGTTGGGGAGGGAATTCACGATTGCATTAATTCATACTAGTGGGGACACTTAATCCTGGATGTTTTTAATATTTGATTAATATAAACACAATTCTCTTTAGTATAAAATTAGTTTAATAATTTCTCAAAAATTATTGTGTTACTTGCTTAGCCGAATTAAATCAGAAATAACTGGTGATTGATACGTTTTGTCTCTGTGGGATCGACTCTGACTTACCCTACTACATAGTTAGAAGGATTTGTTAGATATTATTATTTGATAGGTACGCGACAGCCTTGTCAAATTTTTTGCGCCGCTGCCGGGGACAAAGTAGTGTTAGATTAGTTAATTTTTGAATTGATTTAGCCAAGTTGTTTAGTTGAGTTGCTTCGGCTATTATTCCCTTGTTATTTGATTATTGTTCCTAGTTTTCTTGTTGCATGCACACTCGAAGTTCAGGTACTGAAAATTTAATTGCTCTTGATCCTGAAATTGAAGCTAAAGAAAGAAAGCAAGCAGGCAAGCGAAGGAAAAACAAGAACAAGGAAGTTATGGGTGATGCACCAGCTAAAGCTCTCAGGGAGCATGGTATGCCAGACGCTACTGGCGTACTCTCAAGCATAGTCAGACCAGCAATCACAGCTACACACTTTGAACTGAAGCCTCAGTTCATCCAATTCATCTCTAATGATTCTTTCGCAGGATTGTCCACTGAAAATCCTGTTGATCATCTTGAGAGATTTCTGGAGAAGTGTGATACGATAAAGATAACTAATGTAAGTGATGAAGCTGTTAAGCTGAGATTATTTCCATTTTCTCTTCGAGACGCAGCAAAAGATTGGTTGAAGGATGAAGGACCAAACACGTTCACTACTTGGGATAGTCTTGCAAAGGCATTTCTACTTAAATTCTTCAGTCAGAAGAAGACTTCAAAGCGTATGAATGAAATATCTAATTTTCGTCAAGATGATGACGAGTCACTTCATGATGCTTGGAGAAAATTTAAGCGACTTCAAAGACAATGCCCTCACCATGGAATTCCTGACTGGTTTTTGATCCAAACGTTCTACAATGGGTTGACACAAGAGTTCTGAAACTTTGTAGATGCTTCTTCTGGTGGTTCTATTACAAAGAAGAGTACTGAGGATGCGAAAGCTTTATTAGACGAGATGGTGTCTAATGATAATTATCCTTACAGTGATCGAAATCATCCTAAGAAGGGTGGTAAGTATGATGTTGATACTTTAACCATGTTGAATACTACTATGCAGGCTATGGTCAAAAAGATTGAGCAATTGGATGCCAGAAGCACTCCATCTACTGTTGCTTCATGTGAGATATGTGGTGTTGTTGGACACACCAAACTTGCTTGTCAATACAATCCTTCTGGAATGGCAGTTGAACAGGCAAATGCTCTTTACAATCAGAATCAGAGGCCGCAGTATAATCCTTACTCCAACACGTACAATCCAGGTTGGAGAGATCATCCAAATTTATCCTAAACGTACAATCAGGGTCAAGATCAATCTTCACAGAATAATTTCTCTCAGCCTCCGGGTTTTCAACAAGCTCAGCCGCAGAAATCCCACTTGGAAAGTCTTATGGAAGGATTTATCTCTACTCAATCGAAGAAGAATGAGCACCTTGATTCAAGTATCAATGAGATAAAGGCTCACAACAAATTGATGGAAAACACGATCACTCAAATTTCTCAACAGTTGAGCCAACTTAATAAGCCTTCAGGCCAGCTTCCTGGTCAAACTGAGCAACCACCAAGGGGTCATATCAATGCTGTAACTTTGAGGAGTGGTAAAGAATTGAACCAGCCGGAATTGAACGTGAGCAAAAATGTTGTGAATGCTAAGGAAAGTGAAGGGGAGATTTTAACTGCGAAACCAATAGAACCAGAGGTCGTGGAAAAAGAAAAGAAAGAATCAGAAGCTGTTCCTCTTAAACCATATGTGCCACCTATTCCTTTTCCACAAAGGTTGGCATAAGCTAAGCTAGAGAAGAAGTATTGTAAATTCCTTGAAATTTTGCAGAAGCTACATATCAATATTCCATTCATGGATGCTATTACTGAGATGCCCTCTTATGTGAAATTCCTTAAAGATATTTTGTCAAGGAAGAGAAAAATTGAAGAAAGCTCTACCATCTCATTAACGGCAGAGTGCAGTGCCATCTTGCAAAATGATCTTCCAAAGAAGTTAGCGGATCCAGGTAGCTACTCTATTCCTGTCAAGCTAGGTGATGTTGAAATCCAAAGAGCTTTGTGTGATCTTGGAGCAAGTGTCAGTTTGATGCCTTTATCAATTTGTGAAAAACTTGAGATGGGTGAACTGAAACCCACACGTATCTCTCTACAACTGGTAGACAGAAGTGTGAAATTTCCACTTGGAATTCTTGAAGATGTGCCCCTTAAGGTAGGAAAGTTTTATATTCCATGTGATTTTGTTGTCATGGAAATGGAAGAAGATGCAAATATTCCTATCATTCTAGGGAGGCCTTTCTTAGCAATAGCTGGAGCTATCATTGACATGAAAAATGGAAGAATTTCTTTCGAAGTAGGCGAAGAGAAGATGGAATTCAAGCTGCAAAGTACAATAGGACATCCTTCTACGGATGAGACTGTAAACAGGGTGGATGCACTAGAAGAAGTGATCGACATGAAAGCCAAAACTTTATCATATGAGGATCCACTTCAAGCTGTTCTTGATGGTAACATGGATGAAGAAAATGATGAATGTAAGGGTTACCAGAAGCTCTTAGATGCAACACTTACAATTAAACTTGAACATTCTAATGTGCTACATCATGAGGAAGTCAAGGAGAGTTCCATGCCTCATAATGTAGAACTGAAACCCCTACCTGCATCTTTGAAATATGTGTTTATGGGCCCTAATGAAACATATCCAATCATTGTTAGTCCTGAGCTTGATGACATTCAAATTGAGCAATTGCTTACGGTCTTGATAAAATATAAAAATGTTATTGGGTATTCCATTGATGATATTAAGGGCATTAATCTATCATTCTGCATGCATAAAATTATTCTGGAAGATGAGCAAGCTTCTTCTATTGAGCCTCAACGGAGACTCAATCCTAATATGATGGAGGTGGTCAAAAAGGAGGTTTTAAAACTTCTTGATGCAGGTATAATCTACCCTATCTCTGACAGCAAGTGGGTTAGTCCGGTACATGTAGTGCCAAAGAAAGGAGGAATGACCGTGGTGAAAAATGATATGGGTGAGTCGATCTCTACTAGAACTGTTACAGGGTGGTGAATGTGCATTGATTATCGGAAATTAAATAAAGCCACAAGGAAAGATCATTTTCCTCTCCCTTTTATAGATCAAATGCTTGAACGGTTGGCGAAACATTCTTACTTCTGCTTCTTAGATGGATATTCAGGTTTTTTCCAGATTCCTATCCATCGGAATGATAAAAAAAAAAAAAGACAACTTTTACATGTCCCTATGGTACATTTGCATACCGCAGAATGCCGTTTGGTCTATGTTGT
Source organism: Saposhnikovia divaricata (assembly GCA_036435485.1). Lineage (NCBI taxonomy): Eukaryota > Viridiplantae > Streptophyta > Magnoliopsida > Apiales > Apiaceae > Saposhnikovia > Saposhnikovia divaricata. The sequence goes on from CM071599.1 coordinate 217,879,538, forward strand.
GCTCCTCCCACCTTTCAGCGATGTATGATGGCAATTTTCTCAGATTTCATTGAAGACATTATGGAAGTTTTTATGGATGATTTCTCAGTCGGTGGAACTTCTTTTGATGCATGCTTACATAACTTGGGGAAGGTGCTTCATAGATGTCAAGAAGTTAATCTAATTCTCAATTGGGAAAAATGTCACTTTATGGTACAAGAGGGAGTTGTTTTGGGTCACGTTGTTTCAAAAAGAGGCATTGAAGTTAGTAGAGCCAAGGTCGATGTTGTTGAGCACTTACCACCCCCTTCTTCAGTCAAGGGGATAAGAAGTTTTCTTGGTCATGCGGGATTCTATCACCGTTTCATTAAAGATTTTTCGAAGATTGCTCGACCTCTAACTGAGCTTTTAGGTAAGGAGGTACCTTTTGTGTTTAATGATGCTTGTGTTGAGGCCTTTGAAACGTTAAAGAATGCTCTTGTCTCTGCTCCAATCATACAACCACCGGATTGGAATTTACCATTTGAGATCATGTGTGATGCTAGTGATCAAGCTATTGGTGCAGTCTTAGGTCAGAGGAAAGATGGAAAACTTCATGCTATCTACTATACAAGCAAGACCCTGGATGGAGCTCAGATTAATTATGCAACAACGGAGAAAGAATTGCTAGCAGTGGTGTATTCTATGGAAAAATTTCGATCCTATCTCGTTGGTTCGAAAGTTATTGTTCACACGGATCATGCAGCTTTGAGATATTTGATGAGTAAGAAGGATGCTAAACCTCGTTTAATTCGTTGGATTTTACTTCTTCAAGAATTTGATTTAGAGATTAAGGACAAGAAAGGGGCCGAGAACGTGGTTGCTGATCATCTTTCTCGTCTTACCTTAGATAAAGATGATGGTAAAAATATTCCGATTAATGATTCTTTTTCTGATGATCATCTACTTTCTCTTGCAAGGATAGAGGTTCCTTGGTATGCTGATATATCTAACTTCTTAGCTAGTGGTACTGTTCCTCATGGTTACTCATCGCAACAAAAATATATGGATATAAGGATAGAGGTTCCTTGATTTGAGTTCAGTTTTTGATTCAGAACTAATAATCCGAAAAGTCGGGCCGTTACAGTTGGTAATATGTAATATATGGATATGTTAAATCGAGTAACTACTATATTTAAATTATAATTGTTAACTAACCATGGTTAGTATAATAGGATGAGAATGTTAAATAAGGAGAAATTTTAATATAATTTAATTGGAATTACGCTAATTATGGTAATAACTCAACCAACACGGAAACATTAGCATAGAAAGTAGCAAGGTATCAATATTTAAATAATAAATCATGTCCTAATAAACGGGAAAAAAATCACGCTCCCCTCCCCATTAATTTTTATGGGATTCCATCATGTGTGATAATTTTATTTTATTTACACCCAGATAACAATTCAACCTCATAATCAAGTAACATAATTGAAGATTAGCAATCCGATTTCATCAAAATTATTTTTAAATATCAAGTCACATATCGTGCCCTCTAACCATTATCTAATTGTCTACTAATAAATTAGCATGAATATACACTAATTTGTTGCCCATACTTCATAATATAAAAATATAAATGCTACAATGATTACTAATATAAAATATTTTTTTATTTCAGGTATACAGTTAGATGTAGTTAGCCAATCAAAAAATTATGAATTATTTTAGGACCAATCAGAGATGATTCAAAAATTTTAGACCAATCATATTATATTAAAAGTTTTCATTATTTACCATTCTCATCCTATTATACTAAATGTGGTTAGTTAACAATTTTAATTTAAATATAGTAGTTACTTGATTTAGCATATCCATATATTACATATTTTTTAATGACAAAAAATATTATAATAAATTAATATTTAAATTAAAATCAATCAGGATTATAAAAATATATAATATTCAACGAATTTTGAGATATAATTTCCACTCTTTTGATTTACAATTAATCATAATTACATTATTATAAATTAAACCTGCAAAAATCATCAATAAAATAATTAAATCAGCAAAAACAATTAATTAAACCTGCAAAAATAATTAAACCTACAAAAATCATCAATAATATGCATACAACATCTACAAAAATAATTAAAATTGAACAAACACATAATAAAATAGATTATTATTTCCTTTATCCAATCATTGAACAGATCTTCAATTATGGTACATTGCTCTCTTATATCACCACTTATGCAACCTTTTCAACAAGATAATCTAACAATTTGTTATAAACGTGAGGAATATGTATATCTAATTTGTTAGAACGTACTCAAACAACCGACTGATTCTATACAATCCAAATCAATTAACTAATATAACAAATATAATATATGGGTAGACAAAATCCAAGAACATGATATTAGACTCTCAATAAAGGAAATATTTATTGAAAGCCAAAGTAAAATCAAGGAAAGGAAAATGAAGGCTTATCATTCACAAGAAGATAGTACAAAATCTAATATTTCGGTAGATAAAATCCACCAACGGGCAACGGGATACTAGACTCTCAATAAAGAGATATATTTATTGAAAAATAAAGAAAGATCAAGAAAAAATTTATAAATAATGTAATAAAAACTAAAAAACTGATATTAGCTCCTAACCTTTACTTTACCATTTTTTGGGAGAGGTGTAGAGAGAGCAGCAGCTACAATCTTTGTTATAAAATTATTAATATTGATAAATAAAAAGGTTGATGTTGATACACTTAAAATTATATATTGTTTTTAATAAAAGGTTATCTTTTTGAATTTTGTATCCTTAAATTAAAGTAATAGTATCAATTCTCTTATCTTAACCTAAGAGCATATATTGAATTTGCATGGTTGGTTGATTATAATTTTTATTTTAATATCAACAAAGCATGAAATATGGGTAAGAAAATTCAATAAGTCCGGAGAAAGATTCTACACAAAGATAGATATTTGTTAACAAGAAACAATATTAAAAAAAAATAAAAAGGAGAGTTTCATTTTATTTGGGAGATTTTACACCGTGCAAACTACTCTTTGTTTTGTTTTCTAACATCACAATGTTGTTCTAAGGCACATATTTATATATAACAGAATAATATTTCATGCAATTGTCATACTTTTTCTATTCACGTATTTTATTTCATTTCGTGTACACGAAAAGATACGTGTAGTTTAGTGTCATTTTGTGTTCTAATTTCTGGTACACGATTTAATATCATGTCATTTTCGTTCAAGACCCTAAAGTACATGACATGAATGTACAAACGATTTGTCAGGTATACATAAACTATTTCTTCTTATATATGTCGGAAAAATATACTGAATGTTAATGGAAAATGAATTTCATGTTATTTAACCCAATATCTAAATTACAAGGACACATATATATAACAATGCGATTATGTGTTTATATATTACACACTTGATTTCAGCTTTATGGACAGTAGCTTACTCAGCTTACTCTTACAAGTTAGTCAAATAAAAAAAAAGATAGGTGATACTCATTTTAATATATCTTATTTTAAGAGTAAAAGAAAACTAAAATTTATTATACCATGTTTTAATAGGAAAGAATAAAAAATCTAACATACAAATTCCAAATTGAAAATGCACATTTTAAGTCGTCTTTACAAATAAGCTAAGGTAATCACCATAAACTCTAACAATCGTACGTTACTCCAAGAGCGCGATATATTAAATTTGTTTGGTTAATTGATAATATTTATTTTTTTTATAGTAAACCATTCATTAATAAAATAACATATACTTTGTAAAAATGATATTGAACGATCACATAGCAAACTATACTTTTCTATTGTTATAACTATGTTCGTATCATGTGTCTTGCACAATAGATATTCTTTCTCATATCGTTGAAACATGCAACCTTTTCTTGATAGACAGTATAATAGTTTATTGGAATCATGAGAATTAAGCGTCTATACATTTTTAATATGTAATCGAAAATTAACCACGACCATAAAAATATTTTCAAATAATTAATATAAAATATTTTAAGGATCCGATATTGAATAAATATATCGAATTTTCATGGGTGAAAATTTTGTTAACATGGTACGTATAAATATTCTCTAACAAAGAGAAAAATAAAATGAAAGCTAAATTAAAAAAACAATAAAGAGGGATTTTGAACTTTTCAACGGGATTGTATTTGTTTTGATGATTGGATCATAATATTAATATTAATTCAATTGGTATGAATTCACGGATAAATAATTTAATACTTAAGTTAATTAACAATTCAATAAAATTAATTTTTTTCTAAATAATAATTAAAATAATATATTTATAATTAATACAATATATCGGTTGATGCGTAGCACCGGTAGAATGCTAGTGGATGTAATAACCAAGATTTACCATTATTCTACACATGAATATATATGCTTGAATTTTATGATGGTACATTATATTCTTATATATAATAAGAATAAAAGGGATCTTATCTATACTTTTCGTCATTATACTACCAAAATAATCACAGCCGTCGAATTTAATATTTTTAAAAATAGACGATCAAGATTTTATCATATTAAAAGGAGAAAATTATAATCTAAAATGGATATAATTAGAAAAGTTTGTATTAAAATTGAATTTTAGAAAGAAAATTATAATTTAAAAAGAATATAATTGAAAAGGGTTGTATTAATATTAAATTTTAAAAAGAAAATCATTATCTGAAAAGGATATAATTATAAAAGGTTGTATTATAATTAATTTTTTTTATTTTTTTATTAGTATAAAAAAAAATATATTTACTATTTGGGCTCTATCTTGAGATCTAGAAATCAGATTTGGATGATTCTACAATCTAGGCGAAACTCATAAAATCATTTTTAATTTAATGATTATTTAATAATTATCATTCAAATGAAAACACTCAGAATCTCATGAGAAAATATAATTACGAATTTTTGCATTAATCCTATTCAATGTTGAAAACATACATTGATCTATTCAATGTAGAAAACCTAATCATATATGATTTAAATCATTAACATACACATTTTCGTATTTCAATATAAATACACTTTTTAGTTTATAACATAGTAAAATATAAAATGTTTTTTTATGTTAGATCCAACAGTTTTCATAAGAAGGATATAAAAGGCGTAAGAAGGATCTAATCCATAATTTTGGTTTGGTCACTGTACTACCAAAATAATCTCAACCGTCGAATTTAATATTTTTAAAAATAGACGATCAAGATTATATCATATTAAAAAGAAAATTATAATCTAAAAAGGATATAATTAAAAAAGGTTTTATTCGAATTGAATTTTAAAAAGAAAATTATAATATCAAAAGGATATAATTAAAAAAAGAATACAACTGAATTTTATTTAATTTTTATTAATATTAAAAAAAGTTCATATTTACTAATTAGGCTCTATCTCAAGATCTAGAAATAAGACTTGGATGATTTTACAGCTCACGCGAAACTAATAAAATTATCTTTAATTTACTAATTATTTAAATTATTATCGAAATTGACACTCAGAATCTTAAGAGAAAATATAATTACAAATTTCTACATTAATCATATCCAATGTAGAAGATCTACATTGATAATCTTTTTCGATGTAGAAAAACCAAATTATATATGATTTAAATCATTGAAATACACTTCTCGCATTTTAATATAAATACACTTTTTAGTTTACATGTTAGAAAATAAAATATTTTTTTATACTAAATCCATCATTTTTATCTGTTTATTTTATTATCTAACGGTTCTTATTTATTTTGCCGTACTGAAGACCAGACTACCGACTAGCAAAGTTTTGACAACATCATTCTTACTCTTATTTTTAAAACTGTATTTAGTTGTTTGTAGAACTATCTTCAAATAATAAGAAGGGTATTTTGATAATCAAAACAAAATATAAGTAGATTTCATAAATTGAATAGAATTTTTAACATAAAAAATCGTCAATTTCTGCTTTCTTTTGTTTTTGAGTAGTTTTATTTGGAAAATAATTCTTAAACCATCGCTAAATTAAAGATTATTTAGTTAATTTTATGTGGCCTGTAAAATTGTCCAAATCAAATTTTAAGAATTCAGTATAGACCCCATATATTAAATTGAATGTAAAAAATCTTAAATGTATCAATTTTTAACAACAATTTGATATGTAAATTAATAACATATAAATATTAAAAAATTAAAAATTATAAACATTAGAAAAATAGCCGTGTGTTGCACGGATTATAAGATAGTAATATAAAATTTATCACATAACATAATTTTGAACAACTTCAGAAATGAAAGCCAAAATGAAAATATATATTGCAAAATAAACATGCTTGAAATTGACCTAATGTGTTTGTGTGCTTATTCTCTCTCAAAATTTCCTCAGTACCAATCTTTCTAATTTTCTTTTTGTTACTATTCTTTTGGTGTGCGAAGCACTATATATATATGTACAATGGCCAAAGAAAAGTAATAGCTTATACTTAACTCACTATAATGACATACTTTAATGACATATTATAATTCTCTTAATTACAGTACTTTAATCATATTTATTAATCAAAATCCATCAGTTACCAATCTAAAAATTACCTTTTTTTATATATTATTAGCATAAATTAAATCTTACATATTAAAAAAATCTAGGATGTTACAATTTTAATAAATATATATTTATTATAATTAGAGAATTCAAAATCAAGAAATTATTAATTGAAATATTTAAATTTCAAATACAAGACACACTTGTAAATATTTAAACACGTTAAGATTCTATATTAATGTCAAGTTTTGGGAGATTCAGTTGTTGGAATACAGTGGTGGTTTTACTTTAATCAACCATCTTAATTTCTGTCTTTCTTCGGTATTTTTTGTATTACGTCGGTCAAAAGTTCCCCATGCAAGTCATTTATTTTTTTTAGATAAGCAAGTCATTGGATTAAATCCTCTGAGGGGAAAATTATACAACGACTCAAAGGCACGAAGCCAAGGAACCCACTAAACGAAACAAACCTAAAGCATGCAGACTTGAACGAGATTGAAAACCTAATAATTAGGCCACGGTGACAAGCCACAGATCTACCGGCCCTAAAATAATAAAATCATAAATTAAACTCCTACTGGTCGGAGCCTTTTTTCTTCAGTGCTTTTGAAACAAATATCTTAGCTCTCTTTTCCAATTTCTTCACCCGAGCCTTCACCTCTTTCTTCGTCTCTTCTTCAAAATGGTCGATCGAATCCTCCTCATCCTTCAGATCCTGAGCACTCCTTCCAAGCATTTCCTTGTGTTCTTTTTCAATTCTCTTGTCATTAAAGTGTTTGAAAACGAAGTATCCTGCTAAGCCCCGTTCCACCTTTTGTAGCAGGTACTTAGCATTACCCTACTCAACAAAAAAAAATAATGCAGGGAAAGAGAGAGTTAGAGAGGGAGAGAGTGTGGAAGAGAGGGAGGGAGTGAGAGAGGGGTGGAAGAGAGGGAGGGAGTGAGAGAGGGTGTGGAAGAGAAAGGGAGAGTAGGGATAGATATTACCGTGATTCTGCGACTACGGTCGGATTTGAGAAACCTGAATTTTGCAAAATGTTTCCCCAAGCCCATTTTCTTCTGCGTTTCTTCTCCTTCTTCTGTATTGTGTGTGTTGTGTGTTCTGTTTCTTTTGTTGTGTACTCGTGTTATATATATGCATGGATAGGGTGAGATGAGAGAATGGTGTGGTTAATTAATTGGCTTGGTGAAAAAGATTGTACAACAACTATGTCAGACAAGCAGCTGCACGCAATAGACCATATTATAATCGTGCAAGATTTCAGTAAGATAAAAGAAATCATTTCACACCCATTGGCTATACTCTTTTTATGCACCCTCTATCCTTTTTCTGTCTCCAGATTTTGGAGCCTGTCTCCAGATTTTGGAGCCAAACTCAACCTCGGTCAATAAGATTCCTCCACTTCTAAAATATTATTGGTGATTGCTTGTTCAGGCTGCCTTAAAAAGTAGTCATTTCCCATCATCTTTGAGCCATGGCCTTTGAAATAAAGGATCTCTGGTGAATTTTTTTAACTGGCCCGAGACTCAAAGTAAGCAATTTACTTCTATCTCCAAACAATATTATAAACAAGTAAAGTGAAAAGGGTAAATATTGTTTGCATGGCAAAAAGAAAAGGGTAACAAAAAAGGTGTCAATGCATTATCCATGCATCCATTTATTTGTACTGGTGAAGTGGCGATATACAATACAAAACTATTCTGCATGGTACCACCTTTAAACGCTGATTGTGTGATAGAATATATATTTTTATGTATTTTAGATTATTTTTATTTCTATCTTAATTATATTTTACACTTAATTGGATCTTTAATATTTTATTGTAGGAAGAATGAAATTCTTAATTTTGGAAAGCATTGGAGCTAAATTACAATAAAATTTAGGTTAAGTGGATCGCATATGCAAGACTCATTGTTTGAATTCGAAAATTTTCTATAAATTAATAATTATTAATTTATCGATTAATTAATACATCTCTAAGTTAATAAAATTATTTTCGGCTATATTAATTTATAAAGATTTAATTTACTGTACTTTAAATTTTGAGACATCAATCGATTTGAACCTCCACTTAATTTTACCCAAGTTTCCTGGTCATGGGTAGGTATAGATCACCTAAGTTTCGGGTCCAATCTTTGTATCAGAGAACCAATAAACTCGATCCCACGTTGTTCCTAAAATTTTTGATATTTTTTATTTAATATTGAGCAACAAAATGTTTCTAATTAAGCTGGTTTTGATAAAACTATTTTCAAGTCACATGGACCAAATTTGCTTGGGTGTCAATTTGTGGCTGCTAGGCAAAATAGAGGACAAATTTATGCGAGTTTTGGAATAAATATTCAAGGCACATACATGATTCATGATATGACCTCAAGGCAGAACCAAAAGCAAAGCAAGATAGAGCTATTTAGTGATCTACTAATGGTATACGGCCTCTCCAAAGCAATAATGGAAAAGAAATTTCACCATCAATCCTGCATCGAAATAAGATAATATAAAGTTTTGGCACTTTTAAAACTGACTCGAAAGTAAATGCAAATCTAAGATTACAAGAATTTTAAGAAAAAGTTATAAAATTGATATGGGCTGAAAATAAGCCCTAAAGACACATTTAATGAGGTATTAATTAGACCCTGAATGGTCCAAACGTGGGGCCCACCAGATGGGCCCAAAACCCCTATTATAATATTAATTTCGTAATTAATATTGGGGGAAATAAACAGCTCAGCAAATAAGAGTTGGATAAGGATAATATCCCTTTCAGACTTATCCTATAAGGCATCCAATTCAATATGGAAACTGATTCCTACAAGGAATAGATCTAGAACTTTCCTCAAAGACTTTTCTACCAAGTCTCTAACTCCTACCATAATTCTAAAGGCTTCTCAGCCTATATAAAGGGTCTGACCCCTCATCTCAGAACTACGTTTTCTTGGCTTGATTCTCTAATACAGAGATACGTAGGCATTCTGTGAGGACCGTTTAGTCTCGAACGCAGAAGCAGCCATTAAAGCTCGAAGCTCAACCACCCTAGCATTAATTACAAATCGTAAATTAGTTTTTATTCCACAACATTTGGCGCCGTCTGTGGGACGAAGACATCAACCATGGTTCAAACACGAAGAACAACATCAACTGAGGCCATACCTCTTAGCACTGCTCCACCTGCTGTCTCTGATCCGCTCGTCACCGCTGAGGGAGGACAATTACCCCCACCAACAGGGACGGTCATTCAACCTCTAACCTCTCAACCCTCAGGGACGATTCCCCATGTTGAGGGAACTGTGGCTATTCCTCAAAACCGAGAAACTAACCCTCTTCAGATGGTGGTTTCTCCTCTTGATAGCGCTGGTCGTACGCTACCTCCGGGGGTACAGATCCACACCACGGATCTCCCTTTGAACACCAACCCGATGTATGGGCTGCCTAATTATCCCCCTCAACGTAGGGAACCTGGACCGAGCGGTCATGCCTTACAGATCCGAGATCGGGAGTACGATGATTACTCTGGTCCCTATTCTGATGATTCAACTTCTGAGGATGATAATGATGATCGTGATGAAGCCCCGAGGAGGCGACGTGCTAGTAAAGAACCTCGAAGGAGGTCCCAAAGAATCCAGGATGAACCTCCACAAACGGCCGAGGAAAGGATTAAGGCTCATGAGGCAGAGATCCAAAGGCTGAAGGACGATATTGCTAGAGAGCAAGCAAGGCGAAGTCTGATTCAACCTCCTCCAGTTACAGGGAGAATTCCCATTATAAATCTGGAGAGGCCCTCAAGGAGGCAACGAAGGGCCGATGCCCCGATTGAAAAATCAACAAGGGTGGAGACCCCCAAAAGTAACCCTAGGGATCTGATGCCCCTTGGGGATCCTGATGATCCTACACCTCCGTTCACTGAGGAGGTAATGAATGCTCGCATCTCAAGGAAGTTCAAGATGCCAACAATTAAGGCCTATGATGGAACGGGCGATCCCGCAAACCATGTTAGGACATTCTCAAACGCACTGCTGTTGCAGCCTGCAAGCGATGCTTTAAAGTGTAGGGCGTTCCCTCAAACCTTGTCTGGTATGGCTCAAAGGTGGTATAGCCGCTTACCTGCAAACTCAATCGGCTCGTTCAAAGAGCTGAGCGCCGCCTTTGTCAGCCAGTTTATTAGTGGGAGAGTTCATGAAAAAAGTTCTGCATCCCTTATGTATGTGGTACAGGGGAAGAACGAGAATCTGAGAGATTACCTCAAGCGGTTCACCAAGGAGACGCTGAATATTACTGATCTGGAAAATAAGGTGGCCATGGTAGCCTTGGAACACGGAACCACAGATCTTTTCTTTAAAAGGTCTTTGGCAAAACACCCTCCTGAAAATATGGCCGAGCTCCAACGGAGGGCCGATAAATATATCAAGGCCGAAGACAGCATGAAGAAGGATACCACAGGAAGCAATGGCAAGGGTTCTAACGATTCGAAGAAACGAAAGCAAGAGCAAGAGTACGATGCTAGGGACAAGTATCCCCGGACTAGCAAGGATTCTGATTCACCCCCGAAGAAGAATTTGGGATCAAGATTCAACGACTATGCGAGACTGAATGTTCCTAGGAGTCAGATCTTGCTAGATATTGAGAAGGATAAAGATTTCCGATGGCCGAAGCCACTTAGGGGTGATCCCACAAAAAGAAACAAGGATCAATACTGTAGGTACCACCGTGATGTGGGTCATGATACAGATAATTGTAGACAGTTAAAAGATGAGATTGAGTTCTTAATCCGAAAAGGAAAGCTGAGCAGGTGCACGAAGAATGATGATCGTGGAACCCAAAGAAGGGATAATGACAGAAGAGATAACGATCGTGATCGTGATCGTGATCGTAACCCACAGCCCCGAGGGCCAGTTGTTAATATGATTTGGGGAGGTCCCAAAACGTGCCAAGACTGAAATAGTTATTGGGTTTGATGATTCAGATCTCGAAGGGGTAAAGTTCCCCCATGACGACCCGTTGGTCATAACTCCTGTAATTGGAAACTCGGAGGTAAAACGAGTCTTGATCGACAATGGAGCTTCTGTTGATATCTTGTTTCACGATGCGTTTGTGAAAATGGGGTACACCGATTCTCAGTTGACCCCCACCAACATGCCAATCTACGGATTTAATGGAGTTGAGTCCAAGGTTGAAGGGACTATTCAGTTACCCATGACGATTGGACAGGAACCTAGAGAAGCTACTCAGATGCTGAATTTTCTTGTGATCAAGGCATCCTCGACCTATAACGCGATCCTAGGAAGGACTGGACTTCATGCATTCAAGGCTGTGGCCTCCACATATCATATGAAGATTAAGTTTCCAACCAGGAATGGTGTTGGAGAACAAAAGGGTGATCAGAAGATGGCAAGAAGTTGTTATGTATCCGCGTTAAGGGCTGATGGAATCGGGGGGCAGGTACTTCCGATCGAAGACATGGATGTCCGTGGTGATGATGAACATAGAGGAAAGCCAGCGGAGGACTTAATACCTATTCCTCTGGAGCTAGGCGACCCTGAAAAGGTGACTTATATAGGAGCCTCTCTGAAGGAACCCCTGAAGGGCAAATTGATAGCATTCTTGCAAGAAAATAGCGATGTGTTTGCCTGGACAGCAGCTGATATGCCAGGGATTGATCCCCAACTAATAACTCACAGATTGAATGTCGATCCTAATCGAAAGATAATACAGCAGAAGAAGAGGAACTTTGCACCTGAAAGGCAAGAGGCCATAAAGCAGGAAGTGGAAAAGCTCTTAGAAGCTGGGTTTATTGAAGAGATTCAGTTTCCAGAATGGTTGGCTAATCCTGTGATGGTCAAGAAAGCCAACGGTAAGTGGAGGATGTGTATAGACTTCACCGACTTGAATGATGCATGCCCTAAGGATTGCTTCCCTTTACCTAGGATAGACATGTTAATAGATGCCACAGCTGGACATGAGATGCTGAGCTTCATGGATGGGTTCAGCGGCTACAATCAGATTAAGATGCACAAGGATGACGTCCCTAAGGTATCTTTCATAACTGACTTTGGTGTTTTCTGCTATCTTGTTATGGCTTTCGGTCTAAAAAATGCAGGAGCTACTTACCAGCGACTGGTGAATAAGATATTCGCCCATCTAATTGGCAAAACCATGGAGGTCTATGTTGATGACATGCTAGTCAAGAGCCTGTTCAAGGCAGACCACATTAAGCACCTCAGAGAGGCATTCGAAGTGCTGAGGCACCACAAAATGATGTTGAATCCAGCCAAGTGTGCCTTTGGCGTTGGATCAGGAAAATTTTTGGGTCTGATGGTTTCAAAGAGAGGCATAGAGGCCAACCCTGACAAGATTAAGGCAATCTTAGACATGGAGCCACCACGCTCTATAAAAGATGTGCAGAAGTTGACAGGCCGTGTAGCGGCTTTAGGAAGATTCATCTCCAAGTCTGGTGATAAATGCTTGCCGTTCTTTCAAGCATTGAAGAAGGTGAAAAATTTTGAGTGGACCCCTGAGAGCCAAGAGGCCTTTGAACAATTGAAGAAGTACATGGTTGAAGCCCCGTTGCTGGCCAAACCTAGTCTTGGGGAGACTCTTTATCTATACCTGGCGGTATCTGAGCAAGCGTTGAGCGCCGTTCTTATTCGAGAAGAAAAGAAAGTCCAGAAACCTATCTATTATGTGAGCAAGATATTGCACGGGGCTGAGTTGAATTACTCTCCCATTGAGAAGTTCGCTTTGGCTTTGATAACAGCCTCGAGGAAGTTACGCCCGTACTTCCAGGCACATAAGATTGAAGTCCTGACGGACCAACAGTTGAGAAACATATTGCATAGCCCAAAGGCTAGTGGAAGGCTAATCAAGTGGGCAATCGAACTTGGAGAATTTGACATCACGTATAAGCCTCGAACAGCCATTAAGGCTCAGGCATTGGCTGACTTCGTGGTTGAATGCACCATTAGCAACCAAGAAGTCGGGGGGCAGGAGACAATAACAACCCTTGAGAAGCAAGATAAAGATGGAGAACTTGAACCTGATCAGAAGGAATATTGGGTGCTCTATTTTGATGGAGCATCAAAAACAAAATCTAGTGGCGCAGGCTTAGTGTTGCAAAGCCCCGATGGTTTTACAGTCGAATATGCTTTGAAGTTGGATTTCCAGACAACTAACAATGAAGCTGAGTATGAGGCCTTGATAGCTGGTTTAGGCTTGGCCAGAATCATGAGAGTCAAGAACCTCAAAGTTTGTGGAGATTCAAGATTAGTAGTCTCTCAAGTGAATGGTGAATTTGAGGCCAAGGATGAAACTATGGCAAAGTATCTGCGAGTTGTGAAAGCTGTCATGACTCAGTTTGATGAGTGTTATGTAGAACACATTCCGAGAGAAGAGAACGTTAAGGCCGATGCCCTATCCCAGTTCGCTTCTTCCAAAATAGAAAACTATGCAGGGAGTGTTTACTTCCAGGTCTTGAAGGCCCCGACTATCAACTCAAAATTAGTGGCACCAATTGATGTGGGAAGCTGTTGGATAGATCCTATCAAAGCTCACCTAGAAACTGGTTGGCTCCCCGGCAATGCCTTGGAGGCACGAAAGCTGTCCGTGAGAGCATTAAGATATGCCTTGATCGAGGGCGTTCTTTACAAAAGATCTTTCGTTATCCCGTACTTGAAATGTTTGAGGCCCCAAGAGGCAAGGGAAGCTTTGGAAGAAGTTCATGAAGGAATTTGTGGGCAGCACTTGGGGGGCAGAGCCCTAGCTCACAAAATAACTCGTTTGGGATTCTACTGGCCAGAAATACTGGCCGATGCACAGAGCTATGTCAAGCGATGCGATCGATGCCAGAAGCATGCTCCGATAGTAAGGCAGCCGCCTGAGATGTTAACATCGGTTAACTCCCCTATTCCATTCGCGATGTGGGGAATGGATATACTTGGTCCCTTCCCCGTAGCTTCAGCACAAAGGAAGTTTCTGATAGTGGCCATTGATTACTTCACTAAGTGGATTGAGGCTAAACCTCTAGCCAAGATAACCACCAAACAAGTTGCCCAGTTTTTTTGGGAGAATATAATTTGCAGGTATGGAATCCCTCGAATTTTGGTGACAGACAATGGGACACAGTTCAATAATGAAGAGTTCAAGAAATATTGTGAGGAGAATGCAATTGAGCTTCGTTTTACCTCCGTGGCTCATCCACAAGCCAACGGGCAAGCTGAGGTAGCTAATCGAATTATCTTTGATGGACTGAAGAAGAGGGTTGAATGCTCTAGAAACACTTGGGTAGATGAGTTGCTGCCCATACTATGGGCATACCGTACCACTTGTAAAGTGACCACTGGAGCAACCCCGTTCCTGCTGGCTTACGGAACTGAGGCAGTTGTGCCTTTGGAGATCATGCAAGCGTCACCTCGAGTTGAGGCTTTTGAACCAGAAACTAACGAAGAGGGCATGAGACTCGCCCTAGATCTGATTGACGAAGTCAGGGATGAGGCAAACGCTAGAAATGTGGAACATCAAAAGAAAGCATCCTTTTATTACAACCATAGAGTTAAGGTTCTTTCGACAAGGCGACCTGGTTCTAAGGAAGATCGAGGCTTCTGGAGTCGGCCAGAAGGGAAAGCTAGCCCCTAATTGGGAAGGGCCGTATCGAGTCAAGAAGACGTTGGGACGAGGATCATATAAGTTGGAGACCTTGGACGGGGTTGAGGTGCCCCGTACTTGGCATGCTTTGAACGTCAAAGTTTATTATGTATAAGCTATCCTTGCATGGATTCAGCTTCTATCTATTTATTATGAGGAGTAGAAATAAGGTTCGATGAAACCATTTCAGGGCTTTACGCCCCGAGTAGGACAATAATGAGATATGTAAAGGTTAAACCCATTTCAGATTATTAATGCAAAGTTTGTTTCCCTTCAATGATTTTGTGATTTTGTTTATGTACCAAGCACCTGTTGAGTGTGAGTCTAGGAAGGACAAGTACCGAAAACAAGTAAACAAACTAATGAGGAAACAAATGCATAAATAAAGACCCCGAAGGGCCAATAGTTAAGTTACATCAACAAGATAGATAAAAGTTTGGTCCCCAAGGACCGTGAATGAAATCTAGACAAATAAAGCCACATCTGGCTAACAAGGCCATGCAAGGCCACGAACTAACTCCAGCTACTCCTCCCCAGAACCCTCTTCTCCAGACTCCTCACCGCCGCTCTCCTCTTCCTCACTCTCCTCCTCTGAGTCTTCGCTGGAATCACCACCGAACTCTGCTATTACCATTGGCTGAGCTCTAGCAACTTTGGCTCTTTTTCCCTCGGAAGATGAAGAAGAAGTAGAACTGCCCTCGTTCCGGATTAGCCTTTTCCCAGGGATGGGTTGGCGAACTACTCCAACCTTCTTTGCAGGCAGGACTTTCTTCCCACGGGAGCCAGAAGAATGTGAGTCTTGGCTAGCAGCGGGAACAACCCCCTTTGAGTTGGAACCGGAACGACGGTGACTGCCTCTGGAACCGGATCCTGATGCTTGGGGAACAATTTTAGTTCCCGAACCAGAAGCTAGGTTAACCGGGAGGGCACCCCAATTTGGGCAAGGAAAGTCTGCTGGATTGACAACAGATGGATGCCTATGATTCACAGCGTTAATAGCCTTCTCCCAACCAACAGACATGTTGAAGGGACGCACCTCATCATCATGATCATCAATGAGCTTAAGGAAATCTTCAGACCTATGGTAGGCCTGGATCACCTTGTCTGCATCAGAGGCCTTCTTTCTGGCTAGAGAAGCAAGCTGTTTGCGGGTAGATGCGGCGTTG
This sequence comes from Saposhnikovia divaricata, assembly GCA_036435485.1. NCBI lineage: Eukaryota > Viridiplantae > Streptophyta > Magnoliopsida > Apiales > Apiaceae > Saposhnikovia > Saposhnikovia divaricata. The sequence continues at coordinate 217,895,877 of CM071599.1, forward strand.
GCCTCAGCTCGAACAACTTGGGAGTGTAGATCGTCAATCTCTTCCCGGAACCTCATGGAGTCATTTCTCAAGCTAACATTTTCGTCCCTAAAGGCCCGGCCTTGGGTCGAAATGGTTTGAAAATAGGCGTTGGCCTGCAACAAGGAAATAAGTGAGCCACAAGGAATATGCAGAATTGAAATCAATGACAATGTCAAACTTAACAGAAGGAATTTCATACCTGATACAAGGCCTGGGCGCCCATGAGTTGAGACTCATCCAGCTTGTCACCTGCATGCATTGTCGCTTGGTCAGGCGGAGTGATGGAAAGCTTGGACCAGTCTAGGGCCAGATGAGGACTCCCGAAGACCGAGTCTTGTTCGCAGATGCCCCAAGGAGGTATGAAAGGAGTCCGGACATCCCCGTCAGCGTTTCGGGATCGTTTACCACCTTGAGAACAACGCTCCAAGAAATTAGGGATGTGAGGCTTGGTTGGATTCAGCTTATCTTCAGCCCTTTTCTGCATCCTCTTGGTAACAGTTGGCCGGTTCTCGGGACGATTATCAATCTCCTCAGCAGCTGAAATACAAAGAGAAAAACATCGGTATAAGAACAAACAGAGTTCACAATAAGTTCAAGTAAGAAAGTTACCCTCAATGGAAAGAAAGCTAAGGCCAGCCCCAATGAGATTCTTTTCGTTTAAAATAGTTTTATAGTGTGTGCGACCGTCGTCAGCAAGAAGCCTATCCCGGTCCAACAATTCCGGATCAGAAAGGTCACACACGAAGTGGGAACTATCTTCGACAGACCCGAATTTCTTCACAAAGAAGTTGCCCCAATCACCGCCCTTCCATTCAAGAACTACAAACTCCCTTTCCCAGAAATGTTGTGAATTTGGAAAGGAGAAGGGATTCACCATGTGTGGAAGCTTGGCTCGGTGCTTGAGGCTCACCCATCCTTTTTTGGATTCAGAAGAGTTGCTGGCCCCGAAGATACTTCGAAACATTGTGGTTGTCGGATGAATCCCCAGCTTCCGACACCTTATCAAGAAAATAGAAATGTACCTCCAGGCGTTGGGATACAATTGACAGGGGTGGATTTGATATTCAGCCAGCAGCCTAATAATAAAATTGTCAACCGGGAACCTGAACCCAGCATCTAAGGCACCCCAGTAAACACAGATCCTTTCAGGATGCCAGTTGCAAGTTCTATCTGATGGACTCGGGAGACGAACCTGGATGGCACTTGGAAAGTGATAAGACTCCCTTATCTTCTGAACGTCCCGTTCCGACAATTTACTGGAACTATTAAAAGAATCTAGACTAGAGCAGTTGGGAAATGTATCCCTCATGATATTTAGAAGTTCTAGCAAGGATTCGAATCTATGTTCAACATATGTAGGAGGTTGAATTCTTTCTTTACCTTTGGCAGTCCTCATTTTACTCCTCTTTGACATGGCTTCCATCATGGAGACCGGGGGAGCCATTGGTTGATCACCTTCCGACATCTTGATGCGGGAGCTGAAACTTGATCTTGAATCTGAAACTTGATCTTGAAGCTCGAACTGGATCTTGTAACTTGAACCTAAGAGAACTTAAGAATCTGAAAGCTCAGAAATGAAGAAGTGAATGGAAATGAAGGCTACTTCTCCTCTTTTATAGAAAATACATGACCTGGTACATCAGGTTGAATCTCAGCTCGGTTCGTGTTAACAGGTCATCTATCGTTTCCGGACGAAAAAGGACGGAAATTATCCACGTTATACAGAAAGAATCGTTATAATTCATATCTGTCAGAAAAGAAACAGCTGAAATATTTACTACATGGATGTTGTACTTAAAGAGATAAACAACGAGTTTAATCTTAAACACGAGGTTAGTAGTGCTAATCCTGATTTAAGGTGTAATCCCGATAGAAGTCACGATTGACCAAAAAACAACCTAGGATCGAGATTTAGCTTCTGAATCCCTAGGATCGAGATTCAGCTTCTGAATCCTTGAAAGTCACGGATGACCAAAAAACCAACCTAGGATCGAGATTCAGCTTCTGAATCCCTAGGATCGAGATTCAGCTTCTGAATCCTTGAAAGTCACGGGTGACCAAAAAACCAACCGAGGATCGAGATTCAGCTTCTGAATCCTTCGAAATGGTCGACCACAACACCCGAAGGAGCCATGGCCGACCACCTTGCAGCCGACCAAGGCAAATTCAGATGCCCCGGCCGACCACCTTGCAGCCGACCAAGGCAAATTCAGGAGCCCCGGCCGACCACGAGCTAGCCGACCAAGGCAAATTCAGGAGCCCCGGCCGACCAGCCCTCAGCCGACCAGGTGCCGGCCGACCACCTGGGGTCAAGGCCCTCCAGCCGACCAGGTGTCAGCCGACCACCTTGGTTGGAGGCCCTTCGGCCGACCAGGAGCTAGCCGACCACAAGCTAGCCCTCGATCCGGCCGATCGCGGGTCAGCTTGTGGTCCTGAATCTTGGTTTTTCAGCAATTCTCGGGCAGCTTCTGAACCTGAATCTTGATTTTTTCAGGTGCACCGTTTAGTGCCGTTTAGCGCCGTTTATCGCCGTTTAGCGTCGTTTAACATTGTTTAAACGTCGTTTAAGGCTGTTTAGCACCGTTTAGTGTCGTTTAGTGCCGTTTAGCGCCGTTTATCGCCGTTTAGCGTCGTTTAACATCGTTTAAACGTCGTTTAAGGCTGTTTAGCACCGTTTAGTGTCGTTTAGTGTCGTTTAGCACCGTTTAGTGCCGTTTAAGCGCCGTTTATCGCCGTTTAGCGTCGTTTAACATTGTTTAAACGTCGTTTAAGGCTGTTTAGCACCGTTTAGTGTCGTTTAGTGCCGTTTAGCGCTGTTTATCGCCGTTTAGCGTCGTTTAACATCGTTTAAACGTCGTTTAAGGCTGTTTAGCACCGTTTAGTGTCGTTTAGCACCGTTTAGTGTCGTTTAGTGCCGTTTAGCACCGTTCAATGATACTGGCACAACCTAGCGTCGTTGTAAACGCGTCGGTCGCTCCACGCTTTACGTCAAAAACGATATCAAAGATAAACCCTGACCCGAGTCTCGAAAAAGGCCGTTAAAACTTCAAGGAAAACCTGATCAGTTTTCCTAGAAGTTGGGGGGCAAATGATATGGGCTGAAAATAAGCCCTAAAGACACATTTAATGAGGCATTAATTAGACCCTGAATGGTCCAAACGTGGGGCCCACCAGATGGGCCCAAAACCCCTATTATAATATTAATTTCGTAATTAATATTGGGGGAAATAAACAGCTCAACAAATAAGAGTTGGATAAGGATAATATCCCTTTCAGACTTATCCTATAAGGCATCCAATTCAATATGGAAACTGATTCCTACAAGGAATAGATCTAGAACTTTCCTCAAAGACTTTTCTACCAAGTCTCTAACTCCTACCATAATTCTAAAGGCTTCTCAGCCTATATAAAGGGCCTGACCCCTCATCTCAGAACTACGTTTTCTTGGCTTGATTCTCTAATACAGAGATACGTAGGCATTCTGTGAGGACCGTTTAGTCTCGAACGCAGAAGCAGCCATTAAAGCTCCAAGCTCAACCACCCTAGCATTAATTACAAATCGTAAATTAGTTTTTATTCCACAACAAAAATAAAAGTGTGGCCTTTTTCCCACAGGCCACAGCCGGATACATATAAAATGAAGAGGGAATCCCTAGAAACTCTTTTGGTATTACTAGTTTTCTACTACAGTAAAACCTCTTTAAATTAATACTCGATAAATTAATAATATCTCTAAGTTAATAATTTCGTCCGGTCCCAATTTGGGCCAGTTAAAAAAATGATCAATTTCGATAAGATAATAAGATAATAATTTTTTTGAAAATCCTGTATAAATATATGGTCCCGATAATATTATAAATTAATAATTGTAATAACCACGCATTTTCGAAATATATTTTTAATTTTGAGCCGAATTTTTTGAGTCTTGTTTTAATTAGCAAGCTGGGTAGAAAACGTTATTATTATTACTGATTGAGACAGCATCCATTACCACAAAACTCGGCTGAAAACAAGGCCCTTGTTTTCAGGGCATTATTATTCTGATTCCACATTTTCGTTTCTTAAAATGTGTTAAACACAAAACATGTCACTAATACGAACAATCATTATAACCGGCCTATCCTTATTTTTAAAACAGGGCACAAACCCATAAACACAAAAACAAGCTCTCTCTTGTTTTCTCTCAAAAACAAAAACAATACTGTTCCATTTATAACACTCGAGTATATACATAGCCTATGCTCTCTTTTTATTCTCTGCAAAACCGAGCAAACCCAGGTAGTTTGTTTTACTTTTTTTTCGTTTTCTTCTTCTTCGGTTAATTATTCTTGTCGATTTGTTCTGGATTTTTTTTTGGAAACCGATTGTAATTGGTTGGGTTGTTGATTTTTGGTGAGGAGACGGTTAAGGGGAAGTCGAAGAGAGGGGATGGAGCGGAGAGAGTAAAGGGTGAGGGAGATGAGGGAGATTGTTGTTAATCGGAAGATAGAGATGTCGAGGGGGAGATGGAGAGATGGGTAGAGTAGAGAGAGTGGAGGGAGAGTGATGAACGGGGAAAAGAAAGAGGAAGAGGTGAGGAGATGTTTTGGTTTTGTTGTGTTGTGATTGTGGTCTTGCCGGAGTTATAAGGGGGGGGGTTCGAAGTTGGAAGGAGAAACAGGGAGGTGGTGTTTGTGGGTGGTGTGGTCGACGGAAATTGAAGGGAGAGAGTGCAGAGAGAGATTTAGAGGGAGAGAGGAGATAGAGGGCAGGGAGAAAAGAGAGAGAGAGAGAGAGAGAGAGAGAGAGAGAGAGAGAGAGAGAGAGAGGGAGAGGGAGAGAGAGGTACGGGAGAGAAACAGGGGAGAAACGCAGGGGGGGTAGCAGGTGGGACCCACTTGGTGCAGGTGGGGCCCACATCGTTATTGCAGTAAAACGATACAGTTTTTTTGTAAATTAGCGATTGAACATTAAAAATCGAGATTTAAATATTTGGATAGCGATTTAAATTAGTTGGTAATAAACAATTTATTAAAAATTACTTAATTAATTAATTAATTAAATAGAATTATTTTGAGTTTTTAAACATAATTTAGAAATTTATTAATTGAGTAATTAAGTAGTAATATTTTGTGATTTTGAAAATAATTTAGAGATTTAATATATTGCCAATAAAAGGGGTATATTTGTGAATAATTAGAATAAAATATATTTTATTTTGGAAAGGATGTTATTAATATTTTTAGATTATTTATTTTAATTAACCGGATCGAGTTAGATTTATTTTAGAGATTAATATTTGATTTAAATAAATTAGAATTCTTTGATAAGTTAGTTTAAAAATGAGAATAATTATTTTGGATTTAAATTGAATAAAAATGGATGTTTGAATTTTTCATTTTGAGTAAGAATTTAGATTTCCAGATATTAAAAATAGGATATATTCTCCAGATTTAATTCCTGTGTTCAAAGAAATATCTATTTATCCCGGAATTAATTTCTGTTATTTGTTCCGGAGATTTTATGAGATATTATATTATTATTAATTATATTATCGGATCGGGAATATTTTATTCTGAAGAATCGCTCACGTATTTCTGGTTGCCATTTTTAGAGAATAATTCCCGAACCGTAGATCGACGCCAAGTTCACGGGTAGAGTATAATTTTTTTTATCTGCATTCATTTGCACTTCGGAATCGAGGCAAGTTCATTCCTACCCTAACTTTTGTAAACAGTGAATTTCTGTTTGTATTATTTAATTCCTTAATTATTTTCGAGATATTATATGTTGAGAGTATCTGTTGTTCTGTATGATGCAATAATTTCTTTTGAGAATTATTTCTTGTTAAATATTATTATATTGTTAAGTTAGTTTATTTGAGAATTATAATCCCTATAAGCGTATAAATAATTTAGTTGCTATCGGGTCGATCTCATTAATTCGAGACGACTATTATTTTGATTCAGTGAAACTAATCTCATTCGTCTGAGATAGTTAAATTTATTCTTTTCGATTGAATTTATTGTACAAATTCAATCGTTATTTATTGATCATCTTTTAGTTAGTTCCTCGTTTGAACTAACCGATAGGAGTTTAAAATTATAATTATTAGAAGTTTTTTTTCGTTGATCAAGTGAAAAATATTCTATTTAAACGTTCATCAATGTTGAGTATTATAAATATTGAGAAGTACTATTTGTTCAGTACGACTCCCAATTACTTCAATCTTAAGACTATTCTCATAAATTCGAGATAGTTGATCTTATTGTCAAGGTTTGGCATTTTGTCCATGTCAACCGATAAATTATTATTATTTAGAATTTACATCAGTCCATTGTTCGGATTGGTGGTAAAATCGAGTCATACTGGCAGTCCGCCAGATTTGTAAATATTTTCTGGGAGAATTATTTCAAGTTATCTGCACCCCAAATATTCAGGAATTCTGTATTCTACTGGTCAATTTTGGGCAAGAGGCCCATTATAGAGAAAGAGAGACTCGTGTACCGTTTTACGGACCCGAGAATAATTAGGCATTTGTTGCCTTGGTTGAATTGATAACCATTATGATGCTAGCATTCATATATATATATATATATATATATATATATATATATATATATATATATATATATATATATATATATATATATATATATATATATATATATATATTATAGTTGATATCGTATTGTAGCCGTGATCGGGCGAAGTACTGTGTCATTGGAGGCCGGTATTCTTGGTTGGTTAGTTGATCGCCCCACCGAGATACAGAGAGGTGGAAGACCAGTTCATTCTTAAATCATGAGTTATCAGAGTTATATCAAATGAGTTATCGAGTATTCTGTTTCGAGATGAGTAATGAGTTTTTTTTAGTATTCTGTTTTGAGATGAGTCTTGGAGCCTTTCGAGTATGATATTTTCGAGATGCATTTGAGTCAAATCATATTGTGATATCCGATATTAAAATTTTGAGTATTTATTTCGGTAAACTTTATTATTTTTATATACCGAGCGAGAAGAGAACTTGCTGAGCACTATAGTTGCTCATTCTTGCTTTACAACATTTTGTTCAGCTGTCAAGACGGAAAGAGGCGAGACGTCCAGCCAGGGCTATAAAGGCAAGGGGAAAGCGCAAGGCTATGGCGACAATAATTAGAAGATCCATATGGAATCTTTATATTTCTACTATTGTGAACTTTTGTAATATATTTCGAGATGTATCAAGTTGGATTGTACTATGTTGTGAAGACGATCTTGGACCTGCGGAGTGGGACATTTTATGCTCCGTTGTAATAAAATTTGGCATTGTTATTGCGTTATCATATTGAGAAAATGTGACAAACCGAGTCCCCGGTCAGGGTGGATTTGGGGGCGTTACAGTTTTGGTATCAGAGCCTTAGTTATATTTTTAGGAATCGTACAAGCCTAGAATTATAACGCGACGTGAGAGTTTAGAGGTATAATACGACGTTGAGATTTTAGCACTAAGTGCCTTACATCTTTATATATTTTTTTATGCGTATCCAGTCGATTGGAACCTGGTTGTGACCGAAACGTTTCGTACTTTTGTAGATGTCTACTTCAGGACCCGTTGGTTTTGTCCTGCTCGAGATAGATTTCCTACGCCTTTTTCGCATGGACCCCTAGCTCCCAATTGATTTAAGATAGGATGCCTAGCTAAGATTCCATTCTTATTAAGGTGAGTAATACCCTGTAGAGTTTCCACATTTTGTAAATGTTGTCATTGTCTTTACCAGTCAGAGTTAGATCAACACAAGGTAAGTGCACCAGAGATGGACCTAGAGAGATATGCAACTATGAGTTCCGAGTTCGAGGCTAAATTCTTAAACGATTTCGTGACCGACATTAGTTTTCTAGATATATAACTTATAGAGGTTGAAATAGTTCTATATGATAATGTGTTTTTTCGTACTTTCCCTCTTAAGGATTTTCTTCAAATGTCGCTTTTATTCGAGAATCGATAGATATTCCTAAGAACTTATTTTGTGCTAGAAAATCATTCTTTAAATAATTTCCTTCGCAATGATTATCAATAATTCATATCACTCGAATTTACTCAGACAATTTCTATCCTGTTTGAAAATGACCTATGTTGTTTAGAACTTGATTTACCGGACATTATCAAATTTAAAAAAAAAAAAAAATACAAACCCCTTTCATACTCATTCCTTTATTTGACACCCTTTGAAATACTGAGATGAACAACCCTAAATATATAGGGGAAGACTATCTGTCTCTGTGATAGAAGTCTGGTGGGACGCCACCGTTTGTATTGTTGTTTGTCATTAGAGTACCAAAGGCTGGCCACCTTATGTACTATGACGGTTGTCCTAATGATACATGCAACAAAATAAATGTTCGAAGATCATATTGATCTCTCGGTTAATTCTTTAAAAAAAAAATTTCACTATCAAGAGTTGAACATACCCATGTTATTGCCTCACAGTATTATATGTTTGATTATTCTTCTTCTTTCAAAGTTCTAATTGAACCTGGAATGTGTAGTGCTTCGAAGTTTCAAGAGTGTATACTGGAATTTGGGAGTAATGAAACATCTTTTCAGAAATTACGACTTAAAGTGAGTTTAACCAAAATTCGAGAACCAAAGATTAATAACGATGAATTTTAGAACTTATAGGGTTTTCTTGGGAACCGCCATCTAAACTGAGATAGATCTTTACGAGTATCTGAAATCTTTTTATAAATAGAAATTAGAGTAATCGTTTATAAGGAGACCAGAGAGAATCACGATTTTGAGTATGATTTATTTTGAGGAACCAGAAATTTTGATCGAGTAATTATTTATGAATGCCTATCATAACTGTGCCAGCAATGGTGTCGTATAATTGCAAACCTGAGATATAACATACCTTATTGTTTTCGCTCTTGTAGAAAAAGATGCCACCTAAGAGAGGAAGACCCGCAAGAAATCCTCGCCCTCAACCCGAGGTGAATCCAGAGAATGAGGTCCCACCTCAGAACCAAGTTCCAAACCCGGAACCACAACTCGCTCGAGATCCTAACCAAGAAAATAACCCGATGAGTCTACTTATGAACTTTCTTATTCAGCATACCCAGAACCTTCAGCCCCAACAGAACCAACATCCAGTGGGAGGAAATCTACCTCCAGCTCAACTGACACAGGCTACCGTTAGTTTCAAATCATTTAAATCTCTGAATCCCCTGAGTTTAAGAGTACTACCGATCCCGTTGAAGCAAGAATATGGTTACGTGAAATAGAAAAGACCTTTGAGATCGTAGGGGTAGAATAAGAGAAGAAAACCATCTTTGCAGCCTATATGTTAAAAGGTGAAGCGAATTATTGGTGGGAATCAAAGAGAGAAATGGAAGGGAACGTAGTCATACCCTGGACCAGGTTCCCGCAGCTATTTTGAGAGAAATATTTTCCTAAATACTTGGAGAGTCAAATGGAGGTCAAGTTTCTGGAACTCAAGCAAGGCAACATGACTGTAGCTGAATATGAAGCCAAGTTTACTGAACTCTCTAGGTTTGTGCCTTACCATGTGGATACTGATGAAAAGAGAGCTAAACGTTTTCAACTTGGGCTGAAGCCGTGGATCCAGAATCGAGTTGGGATACTAGAAATGACCAATTATGCTACTTTAGTTCAGAAAGCATCTATTGTGGAAAGTGGAACCGAGTTGTACTCAAAGGACAAGGATGTGAAGAAAATGAAATTTCAGAATCATGAAGCTAGTTTTGAGAGGAAGCCTGACAATCGGAGTGGAAGCAACCAAAGGTTTAGACAGCCACAGGCGGCCAATGTGATGCAAGAAGGACCACCTTTGCCAGAATGCAAGACATGTGGGAAGAAACACCCGGGACCCTATTATCAAGCGAGTGTGAATTGTTATAACTGTGGACAGAAGGGTCATTATGCTTCTAGTTGCAAGGATAAATATGTCACCTGTTTTAACTGTGGAAGGAAAGGTCATGTGTCCCGAGATTGCCGACAGCCTGCGAAGGAGAATCTAGTGCCTCGACTCACAGCACCTCCCAACAACAAGCCGACAGCAAGAACCTTCAACATGACTGTGTGGGATGCCATCGATGACGACAATGTGATAGCAGGTACGCTTCTAGTAGACTCTGAGAATGTGTGTGTTCTGGTTGATTCTAGAGCTACCAAATCTTTTTTTTTTTAAATTTCATGAATAAGTTGAATCTCGAGTCTGTTTCCCTTAGAAGGAATTCTGAGCATAGACGTAGCTAATCAGGAAGTTATCAGTGAACCGATTGTGTCCGAATTGTCCCATAGGGATACATGGGCAACGTTTTGACGCTAACCTCATTCTTCTTAAGTTAGGGGATATTGTCTTAATCCTAAGGATGGATTGGTTAAAACATTATGATGCACAAATAAATTATCGATGTAGGAGGGTCAGCTTAAGTGGACTTCTACAACCCTTAGAGATACCCGAATGGAAATGAGAATATATTACCATGGATTTTGTCGTAGAATTGCCCCGACCTAGAGCTAGCCATGAAGCAACTTAGGTTATCGTCGACCGACTCACTAAATCTGCGCATTTCCTACCAATTAGTGATAAGTACTCCGTTGAGAGATTGTTGAACATATATCTAAAGGAAATTGTGGTTCGTCATGGAGTGCCTGTTTCAATTATATCTGATAGAGATGCCCGTTTTACTTCTCGATTTTGGAAAAGTTTTCAGGCAAGTCTTAACACGAAGTTAAATCTGAGCACTGCATATCATCCACAGACCGACGGACAAAGTGAGAGGACAATATTAAAAACCCCGGAAAAGCGCGAGAGTAGCCTCATTTCTTTCCTCTCCGTGATATTAAGAGCCTATGTACTTGATTTCAAAGAAAGTTGGGATGAACATTTGCCCCTAGTCGAGTTTGCTTACAACAATAGTTACCATTCGAGCATATGTATTGCACCTTATGAAGCTTTGTACGGAAGGAAGTGTAGATCACCTTTATATTGGGATGAAGTAGGAAAAAGAAAGATACTAGGACCGGAATTACTTCAACAAACTAAGCAAGCAACCGAGGTTATTCGAAAAAGGTTAGTTGCAGCTCAAGATCGACAGAGGAAGTATGCAAATCAAATGAGGAAAGACAAAGCATTTGAAGTGGGAGATAAGGTGATGTTGAAAGTTTCACCTTGGAAAGGAGTAATGAGATTCGGAAAGAAAGGCAAGTTAAGCCCCAGATATATAGGACCTTTTGAGATTCTTAAGAAGATAGGACCACTAGCTTATCAGTTGGCCCTACCTCCAGACCTTCAGCATATCCACGATGTGTTTCATGTTTCTGCATTAAGAGAGTACCATTCTGATTTCAGGCATGTTATAACCTACGAACCATTGGAAATTCGTCCCGATTTGACATACGAAGAAAAGCCAGTGGAGATCCTAGATTACAAAGTGCAAGAGTTAAGAACAAAGAAAGTAAATTTAGTAAAAATACTTTGGAGAAACCACCAAGTTAAGGAAGCCACGTGGGAATTAGAAGGTGAAATGCAAAATAAATATCCTGAATTGTTTAGTGCATAGTTCTGATTCCGAGGACGGAATCCTATAAGGGGGGAAGACTGTAATAACCACGAATTTTCGAAATATATTTTTAATTTTGAGCCGAATTTTTTTGAGTCTCGTTTTAATTAGCAAGCTGGGTAGAAAACGTTATTATTATTACTGATTGAGACAACATCCATTACCACAAAACTCGGCTGAAAACAAGGCCCTTGTTTTCAGGGCATTATTATTCTGATTCCACATTTTCGTTTCTTAAAATGTGTTAAACACAAAACATGTCACTAATATGAACAATCATTATAACCGGCCTATCCTTATTTTTAAAACAGGGCACAAACCCATAAACACAAAAACAAGCTCTCTCCTGTTTTCTCTAAAAAACAATACAGTTCCATTTATAACACTCGAGTATATACATAGCCTATGCTCTCTTTTTATTCTCTGCAAAACCGAGCAAACCCAGGTAGTTTGTTTTTCTTTTTTTTCCGTTTTCTTCTTCTTCGGTTAATTATTCTTGTCGATTTGTTCTGGATTTTTTTTGGAAACCGATTGTAATTGGTTGGGTTGTTGATTTTTGGTGAGGAGTCGGTTAAGCGGAAGTCGAAGAGAGGGGATGGAGCGGAGAGAGTAAAGGGTGAGGGAGATGAGGGAGATTGTTGTTAATCGGAAGATGGAGATGTCGAGGGGGAGACGGAGAGATGGGTAGAGTAGAGAGAGTGGAGGGAGAGTGATGAACGGGGAAAAGAAAGAGGAAGAGGTGAGGAGATGTTTTGGTTTTGTTGTGTTGTGATTGTGGTCTTGCCGGAGTTCTAAGGGGGGGTTCGAAGTTAGAAGGAGAAACAGGGAGGTGGTGTTTGTGGGTGGTGTGGTCGACGGAAATTGAAGGGAGAGAGTGCAGAGAGAGATTTAGAGGGAGAGAGGAGATAGAGGGTAGGGAGAAAGAGAGAGAGAGAGAGAGAGAGAGAGAGAGAGAGAGAGAGAGAGGGGTACGGGAGAGAAACAGGGGAGAAACGCAGGGGGGTAGCAGGTGGGACCCACTTGGTGCAGGTGGGGTCCACATCGTTATTGCAGTAAAACGATACAGTTTTTTTGTAAATTAGCGATTGAACGTTAAAAATCGAGATTTAAATAATTGGATAGCGATTTAAACTAGTTGGTAATAAACAATTTATTAAAAATTACTTAATTACTTAATTAATTAAATAGAATTATTTAGAGTCTTTAAACATAATTTAGAAATTTATTAATTGAGTAATTAAGTAGTAATATTTTGTGATTTTGAAAATTATTTAGAGATTTAATATATTGTCAATAAAAGGGGTATATTTGTGAATAATTAGAATAAAATATATTTTATTTTGGAAAGGATGTTATTAATATTTTTAGATTATTTATTTTAATTAACCGGATCGAGTTAGATTTATTTTAGAGATTAATATTTGATTTAAATAAATTAGAATTCTTTGATAAGTTAGTTTAAAAATGAGAATAATTATTTTGGATTTAAATTGAATAAAAATGGATGTTTGAATTTTTCATTTTGAGTAAGAATTTAGATTTTCAGATATTAAAAATAGGATATATTCTCTAGATTTAATTCCTGTGTTCGAAGAAATATTTATTTATCCCGAAATTAATTTCTGTTATTTGTTCCCGAGATTTTGTGAGATATTATATTATTATTAATTATATTATCGGATCGGGAATATTTTATTCTGAAGAATCGCTCACGTATTTCTGGTTGCCATTTTTAGAGAATAATTCCCGAACCGTAGATCGATGCCAAGTTCACGGGTAGAGTATATTTTTTTTTTATCTGCATTCATTTGCACTTCAGAATCGAGGCAAGTTCATTCCTACCCTAACGTTTGGAAACTGTGAATTTCTGTTTTTGTATTATTTAATTCCTTAATTATTTTCGAGATATTATATGTTGAGAGTATCTGTTGCTCTGTATGATGCAATAATTTCTTTTGAGAATTATTTCTTGTTAAATATTATTATATTGTTAAGTTAGTTTATTTGAGAATTATAATCCCTATAAGCGTATAAATAATTTAGTTGCTATCGGGTCTATCTCATTAATTCGAGACGACTATTATTTTGATTCAGTGAAACTAATCTCATTCGTCTGAGATAGTTAAATTTATTCTTTTCGATTGAATTTATTGTACAAATTCAATCGTTATTTATTGATTATCTTTTAGTTAGTTCCTCGTTTGAACTAACCGATAGGAGTTTAAAATTATAATTATTAGAGATTTTTATTCGTTGATCAAGTGAAAAATATTCTATTTAAACGTTCATCAATGTTGAGTATTATAAATATTGAGAAGTACTATTTGTTCAGTATTGAGAAGTACTATTTGTTCAGTACGACTCCCAATTACTTCAATCTTAAGACTATTCTCATAAATTCGAGATAGTTGATCTTATTGTCAAGGTTTGGCATTTTGTTCATGTCAACCGATAAATTATTATTATTTAGAATTTACATCAGTCCATTGTTCGGATTGGTGGTAAAATCGAGTCATACTGGCAGTCCGCCAGGTTTGTAAATATTTTTTGGGAGAATTATTTCAAGTTATCTGCACCCCAAATATTCGGGAATTCTGTATTCTACTGGTCAATTTTGGGCAAGAGGCCCATTATAGAGAAAGAAAGACTCGTGTACCGTTTTACGGACCCGAGAATAATTAGGCATTTATTGCCTTGGTTGAATTGATAACCATTATGATGCTAGCATTCATATATATATATATATATATATATATATATATATATATATATATATATATATATATATATATATTATAGTTGATATCGTATTGTAGCCGTGATCGGGCGAAGTACTGTGTCATTGGAGGCCGGTATTCTTGGTTGGTTAGTTGATCGCCCCACCGAGATACAGAGAGGTGGAAGACCAGTTCATTCTTAAATCATGAGTTATCAGAGTTATATCAAATGAGTTATCGAGTATTCTGTTTCGAGATGAGTAATGAGTTTTTTTTAGTATTCTGTTTTGAGATGAGTCTTGGAGCCTTTCGAGTATGATATTTTCGAGATGCATTTGAGTCAAATCATATTGTGATATCCGATATTAAAATTTTGAGTATTTATTTCGGTAAACTTTATTATTTTTATATACCGAGCGAGAAGAGAACTTGCTGAGCACTATAGTTGCTCATTCTTGCTTTACAACATTTTGTTCAGCTGTCAAGACGGAAAGAGGCGAGACGTCCAGCCAGGGCTATAAAGGCAAGGGGAAAGTGCAAGGCCATGGCGACAATAATTAGAAGATCCAGATGGAATCTTTATATTTCTACTATTGTGAACTTTTGTAATATACTTTGAGATGTATCAAGTTGGATTGTACTATGTTGTGAAGACGATCTTGGACCTGCGGAGTGGGACATTTTATGCTCCGTTGTAATAAAATTTGGCATTGTTATTGCGTTATCATATTGAGACAATGTGACGACCCGAGTCCGCGGTCAGGGTGGATTTGGGGGCGTTACAATAATTCATTTATAATCATAAAAATATATGTATTACACTTTTGTAAAATATTATTCTATGGTTCTTAAAATTTGAATCTATATGAAACTCATCATTTATCAACTATATTGCATCTAAAAGTTCGAATGTGGTGTTTTCGTAAAGTATTAAAAAATTATTAATCAATGTTTTCGATATCTTGGGTGCTTTTTTACGTGAAAAAGGTTCGAAAATTGTTGTTTTATTCTTGACATCATCTAAATATACATGAATATTTACTTTGAATCTCGCAAATACTCATTAAATTTGTAAACAATATATATTGAATTAAGTATAAACATAAATTGTACAAGTCATTCTATTTAAATATATGTAATTGGAAATTAATTTTCTTTGATGTCAAAAATTCTCTATAAATTAATAATTATTAATTTATCGATTAATTAATACCTCTCTAAATTAATAGAATTCTCAGATCCCAACTATATTAATTTATAGAGGTTTTACACTCTAAACAAACATTTACTCTTACTACTACTCTATAACTAGCTTTGCTTGCTCGACTGCATGTAGTGGTAGACAGCTACTTCATGAATAGGATCATTTTTAACTCTGTCTATGGCATGCCAAGGGTTAGAATCCTAACATTAATATTTTACATCATAAATAAATATAAAATGTTTATACCTATTCCATACCCTCTAATAACTTCAGTTAGAATCCTAACATTAATATTTTACATCATAAACAAATATAAAATGTTTATACCTATTCGATACCCTCTAATAACTTCACCAACCAAATTTAAGTACAGACTCTATAGGTGATGTTAGTTATTTTAATTTTCTTGGTTCATTAGTTCTCTTAATTTACACTACTCTCCTAAACTATTTATTTAAGAATAATGGTTTTGTTAAGCCCAAAATGAAAAGGTTACAAAATGAAAGTGTGTGTCCTTTTTTCCCACAGGCCACAGCCGGATACATATAAAATGAAGAGGGAATCCCTAGAAACTCTTTTGGTATTGCTAGTTTGCTACTACTCTAAACAAACATTTACTCTTACTACTACTCTATAACTAGCTTAGCTTGCTCGACTGCATGTAGTGGTAGACAGCTACTTCAATAGTACTATCATTTTTAACTACTGTACATGCATGTGTCTATGGCATGTCTAGGGTTTGAGTCATTCCCTTATTCTTGCAAAAATCACACAGCAAAAATCATACACACCTCACACTTTCACACTAACCTAGATGACAGCATCAGCATGGATTAGAATCCTAACATTAATACTCCATTTTAGATCATAAAAAAAATATAAAATGTTTATACCTATTCAATACCCTCTAATAACTTCACCAACAAATTTAATTACAGGCTCTACAAGTGATGTTAGTTATCTTAATTCTCTTGGTTCATTAGTTCTGTTAATTTACAGTACTCTCCTAAACTATTTATTTAAAGACCAAAGGTTTTGTTAAGCCCAAAACAAAACTATGCAATGCCTTATAAAATATATTTATTTTATTTTATTTTAAAATTTGCTATAAAATATATAACAATATTTATCTATTTAATTTGATTATCGGATCAGTTCGATTTCTTTCAAATCAATTTTTAGCGATTTATATGATTTCGGTTTCGAATTTATTGAGAACCTTTTTTTCAGTGGTGATTTGATCTTGTGTTGTTTGTAGTCATAGTTGGTCAGTCTGTGTAAGGCAGCATGGGGGTATATTGCCAGCTAGCTAGTTAACTTTGGATAAATCATTTTTTCGTTTCATCAATATTCAATGCAATTTCACTCGAGCTTTTCTTCTCGGTCAATTATATTAAAATATATATCGATAAAACCTTTTTTCTACTCAAGAAATAACACAAAGCATGTGAAGCTCACACGCTATAGTTGATACATATAATTTAGTTATGACCTTACACATGTTACCAGACAAATAATAATATCATTACATGAGCTAAGACAAATAATAATATCAAAGGCACGAAAAGGAACCCACTGAACTGAACGAAACAAACCTAAAGCATGATTGGAACGAGATTGGAAACCTAATAATTAGGCCATTGTGACAAGCCACAGATCCACCTGCCCTAAAATAATAAAATCATAAATTAAACTCCTACTCGGAGCCTTTTTTCTTCAGTCCTTTTGAAACAAATATCTTAGCTCTTTTTTCCAATTTCTTCACCCGAGCCTTCACCTCTTTCTTCGTCTCTTCTTCAAAATCGTCGATCGAATCCTCCTCATCCTTCAGATCCTGAGCACTCCTTCCAAGCATTTCCTTGTGTTCTTTTTCAATTCTCTTGTCACTAAAGTGTTTGAAAACGAAGTATCCTGCTAAGCCGCGTTCCACCTTTTGTAGCAGGTACTTAGCATTCCCCTACTCAAAAAAAAAAATGATGCAGGGAAAGAGAGAGTTAGAGAGGGAGAGAGTGTGGAAGAGAGGGAGGGAGTGAGAGAGGGGTGGAAGAGAGGGAGGGAGTGAGAGAGGGTGTGGAAGAGAAAGGGAGAGTAGGGATAGATATTACCGTGATTCTGCGACTACGGTCGGAATTGAGAAACCTGAATTTTGCAAAATGTTTCCCGAAGCCCATTTTCTTCTGCGTTTCTTCTCCTTCTTCTGTATTGTGTGTGTTGTGTGTTCTGTTTCTTTTGTTGTGTACTCGTGTTATATATATGCGTGGATAGGGTGAGATGAGAGAATGGTGTGGTTAATTAATTGGCTTGGGGAAAAAGATTGTACAACAACTATGTCAGACAAGCAGCTGCACGCAATAGACCATATTATAATCGTGCAAGATTCCATGCCAGTAAGATAAAAGAAATCATTTCACACCCATTGGCTATACATCTTTTTATGCACCCTCTATCCTTTTTCTGTCTCCAGATTTTGGAACCTGTCTCCAGATTTTGGAGCCAAACTCAACCTCGGTCAATAAGATTCCTCCACTTCTAAAATATTATTGGTGATTGCTTGTTCAGGCTGCCTTAAAAAGTAGTCATTTCCCATCATCTTTGAGCCATGGCCTTTGAAATAAAGGATCTCTGGTGAATTTTTTTAACTGGCCCGAGACTCAAAGTAAGCAATTTACTTCTATCTCCAAACAATATTATAAACAAGTAAAGTGAAAAGGGTAAATATAGTTTGCATGGCAAAAAGAAAAGGGTAACAAAAAAGGTGTCAATGCATTATCCATGCATCCATTTATTTGTACTGGTGAAGTGGCCATATACAATACAAAACTATTCTGCATGGTACCACCTTTAAACGCTGATTGTGTGATAGAATATATATTTATATGTATTTTAGATTATTTTTATTTCTATCTTAATTATATTTTACACTTAATTGGATCTTTAATATTTTATTGTAGGAAGAATGGAATTCTTAATTTTGGAAAGCATTGGAGCTAAATTACAATAAAATTTAGGTTAACTGGATCGCATGTGCAATACTCATTGTTTGAATTCGAAAATTTTCTATAAATTAATAATTATTAATTTATCGATTAATTAATACATCTCTAAGTTAATAAAATTATTTTCGGCTATATTAATTTATAAAGATTAAATTTACTGTACTTTAAATTTTGAGACATCAATCGATTTGAACCTCCACTTAATTTTACCCAAGTTTCCTGGTCATGGTAGGTATAGATCACCTAAGTTTCGGGTCCAATCTTTGTATCAGAGAACCAATAAACTCGATCCCACGTTGTTCAAAAAATTTCTGATATTTTTTATTTAATATTGAGCAACAAAATGTTTCTAATTAAGCTGGTTTTGATAAAACTATTTTCAAGTCACATGGACCAAATTTGCTTGGGTGTCAATTTGTGGCTGCTAGGCAAAATAGATGACAAATTTATGCGAGTTTTGGAATAAATATTCAAGGCACAACCAAAAGCAAAGCAAGATAGAGCTATTTAGTGATCTACTAATGGTATACGGCCTCTCCAAAGCAATAATGGAAAAGAAATTTCACCATCAATCCTGCATCGAAATAAGATAATATAAAGTTTTGGAACTTTTAAAACTGACTCGAAAGTAAATGCAAATCTAAGATTACAAGAATTTTAAGAAAAAGTTATAAAATAAAAGTGTGGCCTTTTTCCCACATGCCACAGCCGGATACATATAAAATGAAGAGGGAATCCCTAGAAACTCTTTTGGTATTACTAGTTTGCTACTACTCTAAACAAACATTTACTCTTACTACTACTCTATAACTATCTTAGCTTGCTCGACTGCATGTAGTGGTAGACAACTACTTCATGAATAGGATCATTTTTAAATGTGTCTATGGCATGCCAAGGGTTAGAATCCTAACATTAATATTTTACATCATAAATAAATATAAAATGTTAATATAAAAAAAAATAAATAAATATAAAATGTTTATACCTATTCGATACCCTCTAATAATTTGGGTTAGAATCCTAACATTAATATTTTACATCATAAACAAATATAAAATGTTTATACCTATTCGATACCCTCTAATAACTTTACCAACCAAATTTAAGTACAGACTCTATAGGTGATGTTAGTTATTTTAATTTTCTTGGTTCATTAGTTCTCTTAATTTACACTACTCTCCTAAACTATTTATTTAAGAATAATGGTTTTGCTAAGCCCAAAATGAAAAGGTTACAAAATGAAAGTGTGTGTCCTTTTTTCCCACAGGCCACAGCCGGATACATATAAAATGAAGAGGGAATCCCTAGAAACTCTTTTGGTATTGCTAGTTTGTTACTACTCTAAACAAACATTTACTCTTACTACTACTCTATAACTAGCTTAGCTTGCTCGACTGCATGTAGTGGTAGACAGCTACTTCAATAGTACTATCATTTTTAACTACTGTACATGCATGTGTCTATGGCATGTCTAGGGTTTGAGTCATTCCCTTATTCTTGCAAAAATCACACAGCAAAAATCATACACACCTTTCCGTCACACTTTCACACTAACCTAGATGACAGCATCAGCATGGATTAGAATCCTAACATTAATACTCCATTTTAGATCATAAAAAAAATATAAAATGTTTATACCTATTCAATACCCTCTAATAACTTCACCAACAAATTTAATTACAGGCTCTACAAGTGATGTTAGTTATCTTAATTCTCTTGGTTCATTAGTTCTGTTAATTTACAGTACTCTCCTAAACTATTTATTTAAAGACCAAGGGTTTTGTTAAGCCCAAAACAAAACTATGCAATGCCTTATAAAATATATATATTTTATTTTATTTTAAAATTTGCTATAAAATATATAACAATATTTATCTATTTAATTTGATTATCGGATCAGTTCGATTTCTTTCAAATCAATTTTTAGCGATTTATATGATTTCGGTTTCGAATTTATTGAGAACTTTTTTTTCAGTGGTGATTTGATCTTGTGTTGTTTGTAGTCATAGTTGGTCAGTCTGTGTAAGGCAGCATGGGGGTATATTGCCAGCTAGCTACTAGCTAGTAGTTAACTTTGGATACATCATTTTTTCGTTTCATCAATATTCAATGCAATTTCACTCGAGCTTTTCTTCTCGGTCAATTATATTAAAATATATATCGATAAAACCTTTTTTCTACTCAAGAAATAACACAAAGCATGTGAAGCTCACACGCTATAGTTGATACATATAATTTAGTTATGACCTTACACATGTTACCAGACAAATAATAATATCATTACATGAGCTAAGACAAATAATAATATAGGTTTTGATGGAAGTGTCTGCAGGCAACCCATAAGTAAAAAAAATTTCAATCAGATTCACCAAAATCATTGTCGCAATAAAGAAGAACTTTTATGTTTACAGCTTCTGGGATCAACTATAATCTAAGACAAAAGCTAGCAGTTTGTTGGAAAAGTTCTGGATACAAACTAAAATTTACTCTCATGCTATTATTTTCCTTGGAATTGGGCCCATAAATTTATTCACAAAAGCAACTGTGAAGCACAGTGGTGACAGAAAATATTTGTGGTGAACAGATATGTAGCACGTAGTAGATAGGCTGTTTCAATATCATTTTTAACCATGCATATATGTGTCTATGGCATGGGTAAGGTTTGAATCATTGCCTTATTCTTGCAAAAATCACACACACTAACCTAGATGATAAGATCCTCCCAGCTCTCACTCGTCTGAACCCATTAAAACTCGCGTTCGTACAAGTTTTATGCTCGCCACATTATTGCTACACGGTTATATTATATATCCAGATGCATGTGTTATAAATATAAAGCTTGTATTGGAGTCCAAACAATAATCTCGAATAACTTCACCAACCAAATTAAATTACATGCTTTATAGCTGCTTAGTAGACAAAAAATAGCAGCTTGTGAAAATCCCTACATGGATTTCATATGGATCCTCTACGAATATTTCATGAACCTCTGCGAATTATATTCTCTCCGTCACTGATTTGTTGTCATATATTTTGACTTCTTATTGATCAAATTGATAATTTTTTTTAATTAAAGATTTGAACATCGATTAAGAAGTCCATCCCAATTATATATTGTAATCAAAATGGATTGTCAATGGTAGACTAATTATATTCCTCTTTTTTTTATTAATTGTTATAGTAAAAACACCAAGACAAAAAACAATAAAAATTTAATTTATGTGATAAATTTGCAAAAAAAAAACATTTATGAATGGGGAATATTACAAAATAAAATAGATTCCCCCATGTAAGATTAAGAGTTGTTTGCTACATCATATATATAGGAGTGTTAGTTTTTGACCTCAAGACAACACAGTTAACTACTAGCTAGCTTGCCAGCATGTAATGTAAAAAAAATATAATCCTAGTTCCATGCATGCAATTCTATGATGTAAAAATGCGATACGTATATAGGGACTGCATAATAACAATAACATATTAATTTATGATATTAAATTAACAAACTAACTCTATTCGATGAAACATGCTTAAGATGTCACTAGCAAATCTGTACAGTGTTACATACATTAAAATATATAAGTATTTTCTTGTCACACCCTAGTGAAATCAAAGAAAGTGTAGAAATAGAGCTGAAGCTCCTCGAGTAATAAAAGGATGTAGGCTAGTTAAACAAAAGAAAATCTGTAGCCAAAATATTCCGCGAAATCGGTGAATTAGAATTGTCAAAGTATTGCAGCGGAAGTAATTTTAGCCATGGTAGCTCCAGTGCCAAGTACGGATTTTTTTTGATATTTTATAAATTTAATTTAACATTATAATTATATTTTTATATAATCATTATTTTTAATATTTTTTAATTTTTTAATTTTTTTTTTGCTAAAATTATATATATATTAAAAAACAGGGATTCACCCTATGATCCCAACAAATCTATGAAAGAACTAAACAGCCGAAAAAAGGCTAAC
The DNA here is from genome assembly GCA_036435485.1 of Saposhnikovia divaricata. Lineage (NCBI taxonomy): Eukaryota > Viridiplantae > Streptophyta > Magnoliopsida > Apiales > Apiaceae > Saposhnikovia > Saposhnikovia divaricata. Next base: position 217,918,330 of record CM071599.1, read on the forward strand.
AGCTAAAAGAAGATAAATAAATCAAATGGAGATCCATCCGTAGTGATCTAGGTCTGCATGTTTTTGGAACCACGTTGAATGCCTCAGCTTTGTCTTCATGGTTGTCATGATAGTAGCTAAAAGTTGCGAAGGGCTGTGGATTCCCTTGTTGTGCAAACGAGCATTCCGCTCCCTCCAAAGGTGGTGAGCAAAGATCTGCGCTGCTAACAAGAGAACCAATCCGTGAACCGCATCCGTGTGCAGCCCCCAGGAAGAGATAAGCTCATGCCAAGACTCCCCAACAACATCAACCCTTAAAATACCAGCCAATTTAGAGAGGATGAAACTGCCGTAATTACAAGTGACGAACAGGTGGGTGTCATTTTCAAGACCTCCTACGCAAAGTAAGCAGTAAGGCTGGACATCCAAACCAAACGAGATGAGTCTGTGAAAGGTTGGAAGTCGACCCAAACATAGAAGCCATGCCAAGTGTGCGAATATTTGAATTTTGAGTTTATGCCAGATCAGAGTAGACCAAGATACCTGTGCCTTTGGAACCCTAATAGCATTCCAAATATCCCCCGTTTTCAACCTTTTCAACGGAATACCTCTCCAAAGGATTGCATCATTTTTCTGAAGGTTAAAATCAGGAAACGTGAAGTTTTGGATCCAAGAGATTAGGCCAGGATCAACATGTCGAATACGGGAATGAGGGGTAGGCAAAGTCCAGTGACCGGCTTGGATAATGCAATTTACCAACGCCCCATGGCCTAGACCAGAATGAGCAATGATACGGTCTTTTTCAGACTTTGCTAAACAGTGAGAATCCCACCATGGATCAAACCAAAGCGACGTGTCGAGACCATTTCCCAAGTTAAACGAGAGGAAAGTACAAGCCACTGTTCGTAGTTTCAGGACATTTCTGAGAATCCAGGAGCAGTCCACCGGCATGGGCATCGTCCAGAAATGCTTACTTTTTAAGGCGGTGTTGTTAACCCATGAATACCAGAGAGAAGGCTTTTTCAGCACAATCTTACAAAGGTGAATAAGCATTTGAGATTTATTCCAATCTTCAGTTTTTTTGAGACCCAAACCTCCCTCATGCAAAGGACTGCATACCCTATCCCAACTCACCTTGGCTCCACCCTTGGAGTTTGCATTTCCTTTCCAAAGGAAACTAGTGAGGATCGATTGTATTCGACTATGAACTGAGACCGGGAGAATGAAATTGTTTGTCCAGAAAGCTTGAATCGCAAATAACACAGAACGAATCAACTGAACACGGCCCGCTAAAGAGAGAAACAGATTTGTCCAGCAAGAGATCTTTGAAGAAATTCTGTCGAGAAGAGGAACGCAGTCATTATGGCTTAGTCTAGAAGATAGTAATGGAACCCCCAAGAATTTTACAGGAAGAACACCATGAGTTATAGCAAAATTCGCATCAAACCAGTTTGTTAAGGAGCTAGAACAATTGCCAAAATAAACCGTGCTTTTTGCCAAATTTGGGCGAAGACCACTGACCTCCGAAAATTTGGACATGCACTGCATAAGGTGCGATACCGATTGGTTATCACCTCTAGAGAAAAGTAACACGTCATCCGCATAGAAGAGGTGCGTGAGCTTTAGGTCCTTACATTGCCAATGATAATTAAAGTTATCGGGCACTTTAGCTAGTAAAGTTGACAAAACGTTCATAGCTATTGAGAACAAATATGGAGAGATTGGATCCCCTTGACGAATACCCTTCCTACCATCAAACGAGCGACTCAAAGACCCATTAATCTTTACAGAGAAGTTTGTGGTTGAAATGCACATGTAAATCCATGTAATGAATGTATCCGGGAAGTTATGCAATTTAAGAGCCTGTATGATAAAATCCCAAGAAATTGAGTCAAAAGCCTTATGGAGGTCCAATTTTAAAGCACATTTTGCGCTCCACTATCCCGTTGATAACCTCTGAACAATTCCTGTGCCATCAAAATATTATCCGAGATTGTACGGCCCGGAACAAAAGCAGACTGCGAAACATTTATTATATTCGGCATGACTAGCTTGATACGCGTAGCAAGAATCTTCGCAATACATTTGTACTGAATAGTGCATAGGGAGATCGGTCTGAAGTCTTTCATTGAAGTAGGGTTTTTTACCTTTGGAACAAGAGCAATGGTAGTGGCATTCGCTGATCTGTGTAAGGAAGAAGAAGCAAAGAAATGTCTAATTGCCTTGCAGAAATCAGTTCCGACAATGTTCCAGGTAGATAAGAAGAATTCTACATTGAAACCATCTGGGCCTGGAGCCTTATTTCTTCCCATAGTTTTTAGAGTATTCAGGATGAGAGCATCTGTTACTGGAGCCTCCATCGGAAAAAGTTTTTCACCTCATTTTGACCACCTCTCCTTAGCTTATTTCCATCGCACGTTAGCCACGCTCTATCTTTTCTCTACCTTCTCATTCTCCTCTTCTCATCTATACCACTTTTAGTTCAGATCTGTGAACTCTGATGGGCTCTAGGAACTCTGAAAATTCAGGGTCCATGAACTCGGAGGAGTTTGTTGCTTTTGTTGGTCAGAACTATGGTATCACTGCTACTACTTATCACGCACAGCTGCAAGCAAATGAAGTTATGGGAGAGCCTCTTTCCCCTGAAACCCAAGCTAGGATGAGAGAACAAATCAACTTAATTATTAATGAGGGGTCTGTCCAGCCGCAAACTGGACCTTCGGCTGAGATCTCATCCAAGGGTTCTCATGGAAGCTTAGAAAATAAAGCTCATTCGCCACATGAAGTTACTTCTTTGCCAGGAAAGCTCACTGCTGGTAATGTTTCTCACCCTCCCTCTCTTAATGCTTTAGACCAGTTAAAAAATATAGATGTTACTGAACCTTCTAGGATGCCAAATGGGGAAACGGTTAATGTTGGGACAAAAACTGTCAGTTGGAGTAAAGTTGTTTCAAAAAATGTTATGGAACCAACCCCCGGAGCTCAAGAAAATACTGAGGCTGCAATTACATATAATGATGATGGAACGGCTTCAGTTAACTTCTCGAAAGAATACTTGGTTCGTGCCCAAAAACAATGGGAAACTAGTATAATTGGGCATTTTATTGGGGGAAATTTTTCATTTAAATTTGTTAGAGAGCAGGCCCACAAGATGTGGCAAAATAAGGGCTTAACTGGTGTATATTACAGCTCGAAAGGATACTACACTTTCCGTTTTGACAGCTTGGCGGCAAGAAATGATGCTTTAAATTTAAACACGGCCCAAATGGGTGGAAGGACTCTTTATTTGTTGCCATGGATGGAAGGCTCAAAATTTAAAAGGAATGTAGTTGACAAAGTTCCATGTTGGATACGCTTGGTTGATGTCCCCTACTCACTGTGGTCGAAAGACAGTTTGTCAGCAATTGCAAAGGTGGTAGGTAAACCACTCAAGTTCGACTCTGCCACGTCTAGGTTCGAACCTCTCAAATATGCTAATGTTCAAGTCGATTTGGCTTATACATACCCTAGACCGGATTTTGTTTGGGTAAATGTTTTAAATGTGGAAGGAGTAGAGGAGCAAGAAAAGATAGAAATTCAGTACCCTCAACTTCCATATTCATGTAGCCTTTGCAAATGTTTTGGCCACTCTCTTGCACGATGTGTTAATAACCCGGAAAGAGTCCACAAAAAAGCTAGAGCTCAGCCATCTACTGCTGCCCCTGCATCAAATTCAAACACAAACGAATTTCATACCTCACTCAAGGAGGAGCACTTAAGGAATATGGAAATGGTTCCGTACGTTGTAGGAGAATTCTGTGGCTGCAAAGTTGTGATGGATGACGATGATATTTTAAGAGAAATTGAAAATGCTAATGACTTGGAGGAATTTGATACTCTTCCATCAGTTTCAACAAATCATTGTGATGAACACGTAAGGCTGCAATCGGATGAAAATCTACTGCTCACTGACGCTGTACCAATTGCTGTGGAAAATGGTTTTGCAGCTTTGTCAAATCTTTCAGAGGAACCAGATTTTACAATATCGCCAGGAAGGAAACGCAAAAACGGAAAATCCCCTGTAAAAAATAATCTCCTGGAGGTTGTTCTTAACATTCCAAAACCGCACAATGAAAATGTTGCGGATGTGACTGGTTTCACTAAGGTTTCCTACAGGAAAAGCTCTAGGCTGGCGGGATTGGGAACACCACCTAAACAGTTATGATGAATTTCTCAATTTGGAATGTCCGAGGTCTCAATAAAGACCCTCATCAGAGGGAGGTCAAAAATTTTCTTTCAGTCAATAAGGTTTCGTTAATGGGTTTAGTGGAAACTAAAGTTCGAATGGAAAACTCTCTTTCTGTTTCTAGAAGCATTAACAAGAATTGGAATTGGATCTTCAATTATGAGGCTCATGACTACGGTCGTGTCTGGGTAGGGTGGGATCCAAAAATCTGGACAGTTAGAACTCATGTCAAATCGGCTCAACAGATAACTTGTTTCGTCACTTTCTTGGAAACAAATCTTACCTTCTGTGTTACCTTTGTTTACGCTTTTAATAAGCCTCATCAGTGTGTCTCTTTGTGGCAGGAAATCAAAAACTTAAGTCACAATATTACAATGCCATGGTGTGTCAATGGAGATTTTAACTCAACTTTGTCGCTGAACGAGTCTAGAGGAGGTCGCGGTTACTGGACTACGGCAATGCAAGATTTCTTAGACTGTGTGAACACTTCAGGCCTAGGAAACATAAGAACGGTTGGTTCTCTGTACACCTGGAATAACAAGCAGACTGTGCTAATTCATAAACGTCTTGATCGCATGCTCGGAAATAAAGATTGGTTCACCAATCTCTCGGAAGCATTTGTAATGGTTAAGAACAAAGGCATTATGGATCATTGTCCTTTAATTTGTTCTCTTCCATCACACCTGGAAAAAATAAAGAAAGCGTTCCAATTCAATAATTTCCTAACAGAGGTGGATGGGTTTCAGGAAACAGTTAAAAAGGCTTGGTCTTCTCAGTGGTATGGCGACCCTATGGCAATATTAAGTCAGAAATTGAAAGAAGTGCAACGAGCTATTATTGCCCTGAATCACTCTCATGGTAATGTGCATAATAACGTCTCTCAAAAACGGGATGCCCTAAAAGAGGTCCAGGAATCCCTCATTTCTGATTGTGAAAATGTGGCTTTTCTTCAGCTGGAAAGTCAGGCCATTGCTGCGCTTCAAAAAGCTCTAGACGAGGAGGAGCAGCTGCTTCATCAAAAATCAAGAATTAAATGGCTAACATTGGGAGATGGTAACAATAAATTCTTCTTCAATCAAACGAAGTCTAATTGGAACACGAATAAAATCATGGCGCTGGAAAATGATGCGGGGGTCCTTGTTTCAGGGCACAAAAATATTTCAATATTTTTTAATTTTAATTTAATATAAATTTAAATAATGATATACATGGTTTAAATTTTATATAATAAAATTAAAAATTAAAAATGTCGTTGTCGGGTTCGAACCTTGAATTTTTAGTAAAAAAATTAATCATATAATTTATCTTATTATTAAATCTAACGATTCTTATTTATTACTAAAAATACTGATTAGAATATATGGTATTATATTTTTGGGTGCATATTAATGATTGCAAGATTAGTTTTAAATTAAAAGATAACATATTTTAATTAGAAAAAAATTATTACTAACAATAATAACGAAAATATAAGGTGTGATATTTTGGATATATATAAATTATTGCAATATTATTTTTAAATTAAAACATAATGTGCTTTAATTAGAAGTAAAATTTTTGGAGAAGATGGGTAATTGAATTGTTGGAAGAAAGCGTCCAAGAAAAGTTCATTATGGGTGAAGGAATTTTAATCGGAATATAATTACGTTCACGTTAGTAATTAGCTTTTTGAGTTGTTTTTATAACATAGTAATAATATTATTTATTTTAATAATTAGGATAACCAAACCGAAAAACAACCGACAAACTTTCAATCTTTCGACTTTTTTTTGATGTATTATAAATTTTATTTAACATTATAATTATGTTTTATATAATAATTATTTTTACTGTTTATTTAATTTTAATTTAATATAAATTTAAATAATGATATACGTGGTTTAAAATTTATATTGTAAAATTATAAATTAAAAATGTCATTGAAGGGTTCGAACCTTGAATTTTTAGTAAAATAATTTAATCATATAATACATCTTATTATTAAATCTAAATATTCTTATTTACTACTAAAAATATTGATTTGAAGATATGGTGTGCTATTTTTGGATGTATATTAATGATTGCAAGATTAGTTCTAAATTAAAAGATAACGTGCTTTAATTAGAAAAAAATATTACTAAAAATAATAACAAAAAGATATGGTGTGATATTTTGGGTATATATAAATTATTGTAATATTATTTTTAAATTAAAAGGTAATGTGTTTTATTTAGAAGTGAAATTTTTAGAGAATATGGATAATTGAGTTGTTGGAAGAAAGAGTCCAAGAAAAGTTCAATGCGGGTGGAGGAATTTTAATCGAAATATAATTACGTTCACATTAGTAAATAGCTTTTTGAGTTGTTGTTTTTATAATATAATAATAATAATAATATTGTAACATTATAATAATAATATTATTTTTCTGTTTTCTTAAATATGATGCAAAGAATAACGCATCCATGTGGAGAGATTGTATGAGGGTTAGAATTAAAATTGATGTAAGGAAACCGCTTAAACGTAAGAAAAAGATTGTCAAGAAGGATGGGTCGGAATTTACTGTCATATGCAAGTATGAGAGATTAGGGGAGTTCTGTTTCTCATGTGGTATGGCCACGCATACAGATCGTTATTGCAGGAATGTTACTGTCAATGAAGGTGAGGAGGAGGTTAAAGAATGGGGGAGCTGGCTGAGAGCTCCACCACGTAGGGCGGCAGGACAGATTCAAAGTAAATGGCTCAGGGACGAAGATGATTACACCTGTGAGGACAGGATTGGTTGGTCGCACAATTTCCAGGATTACCTTGGCAAAACATTTTCAAAAAAAGGTAAAAAGATAAGAACGGAGAGTGATTGTAGGGAGTTGGTTGGTAACGGGCCTATGACTTTCAGTAGCACAACAAACTCATTAAAGGGGGCTAATTTAAAGGGATTTACTACAACATCAAATATGCAATATTTATTGAGTGAGGAGGATAATGTGGGTTTACAACTGGAAGAGCGTAAAAGAAGGAGGAGTGAGGTGGAAGTAGGTGATAACATGGATATTGTATTGGGCCATCAAGTTACTGGGTCACCAGGAGACAAACATCAAAAAGAGGCTGTTATTTTTGTTGGGGATTTTGCAGCATCTACAAAAAATATATCGGCTGAGCTTGCACTGCAAGCCAGCCGTTCGCAATGAATCTTCTAAGTTGGAATTGTCAAGGTTTGGGTAGACCTCGTACAGTTCGTGTTCTCAGAGATTTAGTGAAGTCTCATAAGCCCGACTTACTATTTTTATCTGAAACTCTAGTAGAAGGAAATAAAATTGAAGTCTTAGCTTCAACACTTGGTTTTGTTAATTTTTATTCAGTTGATAGGCAAGGTAGAGGAGGTGGTTTGACACTGTTTTGGAAGCAAAATGTTATAGGTGATGTGGTTGAGTCATCTCAAAATCATATAGACATTATTATTAAGGAGAATCAGAATGCATCTTGGAGGTTGACTTGCTTCTATGGTTTCCCAGAACGAGAACGACGTCAAGCTTCATGGGACCTTATAAGGCAGCTGGCTTCATATTCTACTCTCCCTTGGTGCATTTTTGGTGACTTTAACAACCTTTTGTACAGCTCAGATAAAAAAGGGAAGCATCCTCACCCTCAAAATCTAATGAACGGGTTTAGAAGTGCAATAGAAGAAAAGTAAAGGCATAAACACTTCTTTCTCTAAAAAATAGTTTCGATTTAAGTTTGAGAATACTTGGGTAAAAGAAACAAGTTTTCACACGGAAGTGGTAAGTTTTTGGCAAAATCTGATTGCTATTCGTCTTTTTCCTAAATTAATTTCGGTCTCGTCTCTTCTTTTCTGGCGAAGTGGGGGAGAACTTTCTTTCATAAGTTCAGGGAGAAAGTAATAAATCAGAAATAGATTATCGAGAAGCTTAAAGACAGAGAGAATGATGATGGCATACAAATGTATTTCGATGAGAAAGAAAAACTTGAAGAGCTATTGTTGCATGAAGAATCCTACTGGAAATAAAGAGCAAAGGCGTTTTGGCTAGAAGAAGGAGATACTAATTTAAGATTCTTTCATGCTACAGCATCTAGTAGGAAGAAAACTAATTACATAGCAGCTCTAAGAGCAGAGGATGGGACATTGGTGTCAAACCACGAGGACTTATGCAGGCTGCTCAAAGAATACTATGTTAAGGTTTTTGTTGGCTCAGAACGCAGAGTCAATTTCCCTCGATATGATAATGGAGAGAGAATCTCGAATGATCAAAATGAAATTCTTACCTTTAGACTCACTTTTGATGAATTTACAGAAGTAGTCAAAAGTATGCACCCAGACAAAGCTAGTGGCCCGGATGGTTTAAACCCAGCCTTTTCCAGCATTTCTGGAAGCTTTTAAGGAAGGAGGTATTTAAATGTTGTGAGGAGTGGTTAGCAAAGTGCAGATTTCCAGCTGATGTGAATGATACAACATTGGTTTTAATTCCTAAAAAAGATAATGTGGAGGAGGTTAAAGATCTTCGACCCATTGCCCTATGCAATGTGCTATACAAGATTGTTGCTAAAGTGCTAGCTAATAGACTTCAAAAGATATTACCAGGAGTGATTTCTGAGGATGATTATGCTTTTGTTCCAGGCGTAACATTACAGATAATGTTATGGTGGCTTTAGAGTTACTTCATTATATGAAGAGAAAGAACGGTGGTCAGGAAGGGGAAGTTGCACTTAAGCTTTACATTAGCAAAGCATACGATCGTGTCAACTGTGATTATTTGAAAAATAGAATGAGTACAATGGGCATCTCAAACAAGTGGATTAAGTGGGTAATGTTATGTGTGACAACGGTATCGTATTCTATATCTTTTCAAGGTTCTTCGATTGGACCTATCATTCCTAAAGGCGGGCTCAGGCAAGGTGACCCATTGTCACCTTACTTATTCTTATTATGTGTGGAAGGGTTGTCATTATCTTTAAAATCTGCAGCTCAAGAAGGGAGAATTCATGGCTGTTGTGTAAGCAATTCAGCACCTTCTATTACTCACGTTTTATTTGCAGATGATAGCTTCCTTTTCTTTAAGGCAACAACAGAGGAATCGATCTCAGTCAAAGAAGCTATGAACTCTTATGAAGCATTTTCTGGTCAGATAGTAAATTATCAGAAATCTGCAATTTTTTTCAGTTCAAACGTTCGAAGAGATAATCAAATGGAGATCAAGCAAATATTGGGAGTGTTCAATGACATTGGGAATAGCAAGTACCTGGGCTTACCATCCTTGATAGGTAAGTCGAAGAAGACAGTTTTCAGATATTTGAAAGAGAAGGTTTCTCAAAGAATTCAAGGGTAGAGTTCGAGGTTGCTTTCTCGGGCAGGGAAGGTAGTAATGATTAGAAATGTGGCCTAAACAATTCCCTCCTATACAATGTTATATTTTCTGATTCCTAAAATGTTGTGTCAAGAAATTGAGAAGATGATGAAAGGAGTTCACTCGCTAGCATGGAATAAAATGAGCATGTCGAAAAAGAAAGGAAGCCTTGGCTTTAGAGACCTTCACGGATTTAATTTGGCTTTAAAAGGCAAACAATGCTTTAATTACTAAGCCTGAAGCTATGGTATCAAGGGTTCTAAATGCGCGTTACTATCCTCACTATGATTTCATTCATGCAAACAGAACCGGTGGGTCAAGTTACACGTGGTCAGGCATATGGGAAGCTAAAGAGGAAATTAAGAGAGGTTTGAGATGGGTGTTAGAGGATGGGCAGAGGATTAATATCAGTAAGGATAGGTGGTTGAGAGGGAAAGAAGAGTTTTGTGTTAATCAGGAGATAACCAGTGTTGAGGCACAGGATCTGAAAGTTTATGAGTTCTTTAATGAGGATAGATCATGGGATGAAAGTAAAGTCAAGAGGAATTTCTCCAATGAGGATACAAATGCTATTCTATGTACTCGTATTCCACGAATTTGTACCAAAGACATGATAGCCTGGGTCCACTCTAAAGATGGACGGTACACAGTGAAAACGGTTACCAGCAGTGGTATCAAAATCATGGTGGAGAGATTGGGTTGCAGCAGTTGCCAGGATGGAGCAAAATCTGGAACCTTGAAGTCCCTCATAAATTCAAAATATTCCTTTGGAGATTCTGCCGTAATAACATCTCTGTTCGTAATCTGCTTAGAGGTAAAGGTGTTAGAGTTCCTATTGGATACGAGATGTGTGTTGGAGAGGTTGAGCATCTCAGGCATTTATTTTTCGAGTGTAGATTTACCAAGGAGTGCTGGCAGTATGTGGGAGTTAATAGTGAGATGTGGGATATTAAGAATGCTTCAAAGTGGTTGCTTAATAGGCTGAGTATGGAAACAAATGAATGGTTAGTGAAAATGTCTGCAGTTCTTTGGGGTGTCTGGTTCACCAGGAATAAACGAATTTTTGAAGGAAAAATTATGACACCTGCAACAATCATGAGATGGAGCAAAAGTCAAATTGCAGATTGGTGTCAGGTGAACAAAAGAAAAGCCAGGTTCGTATCAAAATTAAAATTGGCAACTTCCTGTTGCAGGTTCTCTTAAGATCAACGTTGATGCATCAGTGGTCCCAGATGAGAATTCGTTTGCTATAGGTATGGTCATCAGGAACCACCAGGGACATTATATCAGAAGTAAGACTATGATATTTGCAGGTCGGGTTTCAGTTTTGGAAGCAGAGATAGCAGGCATTCTGGAAGCACTCTTATGGCCAGAGACATTGTCAGCTGAAACAATTACAATTGAAAGTGACTCACTGTTAGGAGTTAATGCAGTTAACAAGGAGCATATTAATTTGTTGGAGCAGGGGGATATGGTTGCACGGTGCAAAACAATTCTTCGGAGTAAGGGTGGAATTTCGGTTGATTATGTTAGAAAGCGAGCAAACAAGGTGGCCCATAGATTGGCTAGGATCCCTTGTGAGCTTAATAGCTTCATTATTAGTTCGTCTCCTCCCCTGTTTTTGTTGGAGACAATTCTGTCAGATATTTCGATGATTTAATGAGAATTTCCTTTTTTTCAAAAAAAAAAAGGATACCCAAACCGAAAACCAAACAGACAAACTTTCAATTTTTCGGTTTTAATATAATAACTAGTTTATAACCCGTGCGATGCACGGGTTTTTTTATATGAAATAAATTTATTTTATGTTATATTTATTTTTAATAATTCTTTTAATTTAAATTTAAATAATGTATATAAGTTTAATTAATGATATGCATGATTTAAAATTTATATTATAAATTTTTTTAAATACGTGGTTGACGAAATTCGAATTTCGAATGTTTTGTAAAGTAAGTTAATCATATAAAATATTTAATCATCAGTGTAATATCCGTACGATATTTTATTTATTTAAAATTTTCTGCATTGATTTTTTTTGTCTCCCGTTTGTTTTGTTTAATTGTCCACTAGTTATAATCATGGAACACTACTAACTCCATTAATTTTGTCCCCCACGTTTTGTCTCTTCAAGTGTTTTAAACAAAAACAATCCCTTTTATCAGCCCCATTTTCCGGAGTCAAAAAGAAACAGCTCATCCTTATTTAATAAACAAACCACCCATTCTTATAGATATAGTACAGATACTTGGCAAAAAGTTTTTGGACAAAAACACAAACCCATTTTTGGTCTCTTTCGTTTCAACCAAAAAACACAGAGCTTTTTTTTTTATAAACCAAGTACAAAAACAAAACAATCAGGTAGTTATTTTCTGTTAATTGTTTTCTATTTTCGAATTCATTTTTTTTGTTAAATCCGGTAGGATCGAATTGTCTTGGTTGGTTTGTAGCTCGATTGTTGGGTATTGCCGATTGTGAACGAGAGAAATAAGCGGAGGGAGAGAGGGATGGAGGAGAGAGATGACGACGAGAGGCTGAGATAAGGAGGGGCGGGGTTAATGTTGTTGCCGGAATTGATGGAGGCCGGTGGGGGTGGTGTGTTTGAAGAGAGAACCGTGAGGAAGAGAGTGGCGGAGGGAGAGGGAAGAGAGGAGAACGGAGTGGGTGGAAAGAATAGAGAGAAGGGAGTGGTGCGAGAGAGGGAGATGGACGGAGGAGAGGAAAGAGAGAGAGAGACGAGGGAGAGAGACGAGAAAGAGATTATGAGATTGGGAGAGAGAACGGAGATAGATAGAGAGAGAGAGAGAGGAGAGGTTTTGAGAGAGATTGACCGGGAGAGAGATAAATCGGGAGGAAAGGAGTTCAGGGGAGGGGGTGGCGCGTGGGTGGTAGAGCCGCGTGGGTCCCACGTGCCGGCGAGATACCGTGGCACGAATTGTTCTGATTAAATAATCGGGAATTAACTAATAAGATAATAACGAAACAATAAAGATTTCGGATTTTATGTTTTAAACAGAATTTAGATAAAAGGTTGAATATTCTTTAAAATGTGGTTTTAATAATTTAAATTGGAGTGTATTGCATAGTTAGTGAATAAAATAGTTTTATTAAATAGTTTAATTAATTAAATTGGTGATTATTTTATTATTTTATTAAAATTATTTCGTGGCATAAATTAGTGATTTATAATTTTGAGTATAAAAGAGGGTTTAATTTATTAATCTGGAATATATTTGTAGTTAGATTTTTGATTTAAAAATATTATGTAATTATTTTCCATAATTTAGAGATTTATTGTTTTATTATTGAAAAGAGGATTAATTTAGAATAAATAGGATTAAAGAGGGGATAATTTCAAGATTTTTATATTTAGTATTTCCGAATTAGTTTATTAATCAGATAAGACCAGATTTATTTAGAGATTTAAAAATGGATTAATATTATTATTATTTTTATTTCGAGATTTAAAGGAAAAATTAGTTAGTGGGATTATTATTAAAAATTATGGATTTAAATTGAATAAAAACAGATTCTTGAATACTTTTGGTTTTGAGATTTATATTAATTAAATTAGGGATTTTCTGAAATTTAGAAGAGATAAGTAGAAGTACAATTTGGTTAATTATTTGTTAATAAGAGGAGAGAATTATTGAGAATAAGTAATTAAATACAATATTATTTTAGAGGATGATATTTATTATTGGATTATTTTAATTAGTCAGATTGGGTTTTTAGATTAAAAACCGGGATTAGTACGAAATAGCTGAACTAGGTTTTAATAAGGTGAAATGTCGGGCTTAATAAACTGAGTTTTTATGTGGTTATAGAGAATCAGAGACGTGGAGCCAGGTGAATTATCGTACCGCAGAGCACAGGCAAGTTTACTAATTCGTACTCCATTGTCCGGAGTATTTTATATTTTTAAATTCATAATTATGCTGATTAAGTTTTCGATTATCAAAATCAAGTATTCTTTCTAGTGATTTATACCAGATTTTTATTCATGCAATTTACATACATATTATTGTTGAGCTGTTATCCAGACATATTATATCATGAGGTGTTCAAACTTATTTCATGAGTTGTCCCATATTGTTGGTACGTTTATTGAGATACTTCATTCGAGTTATATTTGAGAGTGGGGATATATATATAAAGTAAGTTATGTATACTAATATGGGTCACCTCATTTCGACTCCATAATCAGAACAGTTTTTCATAATATTTTCCTCTACTCATTCGAGGGGGAAACTATATTATTGGTGTCTATTGTTCATTGCTTATCAAGGCAAAAGTGACCGGAGTAACGCACCGGCCCAACTGAGTAGTATTTAGGGTGTGATCGAAACTTCGACACATCCTTCTATCGATAGAAAACGAGTAGTGATAATGGATTGATCATCCATTACTTGAGTAGGCGTTCTGAGCAGAAATCCAATTGACATCCTATCAGTTAATAGATGCCTTTGTGGTTCTGTTAACTAGGGTGTTGATGTGAGCAGTTGTTATATTATATTATTTCAAACAAATTGAGTAGTTCTGAGAAGTTATTAAATTTATTTTTGAGAAGTTACTGATTTATTTCCGAGTAGTATTTCGAGAAGTTATTGATATATATATTGGAGTCGTATTTCGAGATTTATAAGAATTTCTGAGTTGATCTCATTTCGAAAGGTAATTATATTTATTAACTCTTATTGAGTAGTAAAAACATATTTTGAGTGAGTTGTTATGTAGTATATGATATCTGTATATACTTGCTGGGCATTCTTTGGCTCATTCTTGCTATTTAAATATTATTGATCAGCGGCATCTAAAGACGACTCTAGCATGGCTGACTGTGGCAAAGGGAAGTGGAAGGGCTATTAAATTCAATCCAGTAGCCTTATAGTATCGAAGGAGGTTGCAAGATGGAACGAAATTGTTAATGCTCTTTTATTGTGTGTTTGGTGTGTTGTAATAATACTTCAGAGATTCTGGGAGATGAGTGTGTATTGTAATAACTTTTATATTTTGAGTGCTTGTTCTAAGACTATAACCTGTGGAATAAAAGATGGAGTTGTCAAGGATATTGTTGTAGATTATATTATGAGTAGGTGTTCAAGTGTTCCGCTAGAGTTGTGACGACCTGGATTCCTGTAAGGGATTTGGGGGCGTTACAGTAATGGTATCAGAGCAGTAGGTTATAAACCTTAGAACGAGAATAGAGAGGAGTTATAGTTATATAAGAGAGAGTTTAGAAGCCAAGGAATAGTTAGGGTGGAGGCATGACGGCCAATACCGATAGTAGAATCATTTGGAGCAAGAAAAGCGCATTTCCATGATTTATTTATTGGATTTATAATGAGTATATAGAAGTACGTATACGTAAGTATATATATATATATATGGATGCATACATATCTATGTATATATACGCATGTGTACCGATATATACTGCTTTGTTTTCATAATAAACATCTCATGGATATGCAGTTTTATTGAACGAAATGAAATTTTTTTTTTATTTTAGAAAATGCCGCCAAGGAGAAATGGAGCTAACTCCAGAGAAGATGAGGCTTCTACCGGAGGGAATAACAACCAAAACAATCAAGGACTTAACCAACTCGTAGATTTGTTGAGGCAAACCCTAGACCGTGGACATCAGGATCCTGTACCCCATGTAGGGAACCAAACCGCAGCAGCTTTTAAGGCTTTTAAGTCAATTCATCCACCTGAGTTTAAAGGGTTTGGGGAACCAGTCGAGGCTAGATCGTGGCTGAAAGAGATGGAGAAATCATTTAAGATTATAGGAGTAGAAGAAGGGCAGAAGACGATCTTTGCCACCTACTTGCTGAAAGAAGAGGCGAATTATTGGTGGGAGTCTAAGGAAGCAATGGAACCTGCAGGGATAATAACCTGGGAAAGATTCACTGAGTTGTTTTTGGAGAAGTATTTTCCTGAGCATATGGAGAGTAAGATGGAGATAAAATTCTTGGAACTAAGGCAGAATAATAAGACTGTTGCTGAGTATGAAAAGGAGTTTACTGAATTATCTAGGTTTGTACCACATTTCGTAGATACTGATAAGAAGAAGGCGAGGAGGTTTCAACATGGACTGAGACCATGGATACAAACTAGGGTGGCCGCTTTTGAGCTTACTGAGTATGTTAAAGTAGTGAATAAGGCGGAAGTAATAGAAGCAGGAAGTAATTTTGATCCGAAGGGAAATGAAGGGAAGAAAAGAAAAGCAGAGAGTTGGGGAGGATATCCGACTAGTGGGACATTTCAGAACCAAAATGGTAGGAGGCCCGGATTTCACTCTACAAAATTTGGAGGATCCAACCGAGCAGAAAGTGCGGGTAGTGTACAAGTAGGACAGCAGGGAAACGAGAGCCAGTTTAGGCAACCAAGACCACCACTGCAAGATTGTGAAGTGTGTGGAAAGAAGCATCCAGGAGCATGTGCAAAATCAGAAGGTAGGTGTCATAACTGTGGTCAAGAGGGGCATATTCGGGCGAATTGTCCCAGGAAGGGAGTAGTCTGCTACAAATGTGGAAAGGAGGGATATATCTCTAGAGATTGTAAAGTGTCAGCAACGGGACCCGCAACATCACGACAAAGCAGTGGAGTTGTTAGTAACCAATCAACCGCTAGGATTTTTAACATGACGTTGGCCGATGGCATGAAAGAGATGGACGAGATAGCAGGTACATGATTATTTAAATTATCGTAAATGAATATTTAAATGATGGGCCGGTATTAAAATAGAGGTATGTTAAAATGAGATCTTAGATGGGATCGACAGTCTAGCATGAGAGTTTATAATCGAAATAGGGGAATATATAATTGGTTTAAGGTGATGAGGGGATATTGGAAAGTAGAGTACGAAATAAGCAACCTTAGTTTTTGCCGACGTTGATTCCGAGGACGGAATCCTTTTAAGGAGGGAAGACTGTAATATCCGTACGATATTTTATTTATTTAAAATTTTCTGCATTGATTTTTTTTGTCTCCCGTTTGTTTTGTTTAATTGTCCACTAGTTATAATCATGGAACACTACTAACTCCATTAATTTTTTCCCCCACGTTCTGTCTCTTCAAGTGTTTTAAACAAAAACAATCCCTTTTATCAGCCCCATTTTCCGGAGTCAAAAAGAAACAGCTCATCCTTATTTAATAAACAAACCACCCATTCTTATAGATATAGTACAGATACTTGGCAAAAAGTTTTTGGACAAAAACACAAACCCATTTTTGGTCTCTTTCGTTTCAACCAAAAAACACAGAGCTTTTTTTTTCATAAACCAAGTACAAAAACAAAACAATCAGGTAGTTATTTTTTGTTAATTGTTTTCTATTTTCGAATTCATTTTTTTTGTTAAATCCGGTAGGATCGAATTGTCTTGGTTGGTTTGTAGCTCGATTGTTGGGTATTGCCGATTGTGAACGAGAGAAAGAAGCGGAGGGAGAGAGGGATGGAGGAGAGAGATGACGACGAGAGGCTGAGATAAGGAGGGGCGGGGTTAATGTTGTTGCCGGAATTGATGGAGGCCGGTGGGGGTGGTGTGTTTGAAGAGAGAACCGTGAGGAAGAGAGTGGCGGAGGGAGAGGGAAGAGAGGAGAACGGAGTGGGTGGAAAGAATAGAGAGAAGGGAGTGGTGCGAGAGAGGGAGATGGACGGAGGAGAGGAAAGAGAGAGAGAGACGAGGGAGAGAGACGAGAAAGAGATTATGAGATTGGGAGAGAGAACGGAGATAGATAGAGAGAGAGAGAGAGGAGAGGTTTTGAGAGAGATTGACCGGGAGAGAGATAAATCGGGAGGAAAGGAGTTCAGGGGAGGGGGTGGCTCGTGGGTGGTAGAGCCGCGTGGGTCCCACGCGCCGGCGAGATACCGTGGCACGAATTGTTCTGATTAAATAATCGGGAATTAACTAATAAGATAATAACGAAACAATAAAGATTTCGGATTTTATGTTTTAAACAGAATTTAGATAAAAGGTTGAATATTCTTTAAAATGTGGTTTTAATAATTTAAATTGGAGTGTATTGCATAGTTAGTGAATAAAATAGTTTTATTAAATAGTTTAATTAATTAAATTGGTGATTATTTTATTATTTTATTAAAATTATTTCGTGGCATAAATTAGTGATTTATAATTTTGAGTATAAAAGAGGGTTTAATTTATTAATGTGGAATATATTTGTAGTTAGATTTTTGATTTAAAAATATTATGTAATTATTTTCCATAATTTAGAGATTTATTGTTTTATTATTGAAAAGAGGATTAATTTAGAATAAATAGGATTAAAGAGGGGATAATTTCAAGATTTTTATATTTAATATTTCTGAATTAGTTTATTAATCAGATAAGACCAGATTTATTTAGAGATTTAAAAATGGATTAATATTATTATTTTTTTATTTCGAGATTTAAAGGAAAAATTAGTTAGTGGGATTATTATTAAAAATTATGGATTTAAATTGAATAAAAACAGATTCTTGAATACTTTTGGTTTTGAGATTTATATTAATTAAATTAGGGATTTTCTGAAATTTAGAAGAGATAAGTAGAAGTACAATTTGGTTAATTATTTGTTAATAAGAGGAGAGAATTATTGAGAATAAGTAATTAAATACAGTATTATTTTAGAGGATGATATTTATTATTGGATTATTTTAATTAGTCAGATTGGGTTTTTAGATTAAAAACCGGGATTAGTACGAAATAGCTGAACTAGGTTTTAATAAGGTGAAATGTCGGGCCTAATAAAGTGAGTTTTTATGTGGTTATAGAGAATCAGAGACGTGGAGCCAGGTGAATTATCGTACCGCAGAGCACAGGCAAGTTTACTAATTCGTACTCCATTGTCCGGAGTATTTTATATTTTTAAATTCATAATTATGCTGATTAAGTTTTCGATTATCAAAATCAAGTATTCTTTCTAGTGATTTATACCAGATTTTTATTCATGCAATTTACATACATATTATTGTTGAGCTGTTATCCAGACATATTATATCATGAGGTGTTCAAACTTATTTCATGAGTTGTCCCATATTGTTGGTACGTTTATTGAGATACTTCATTCGAGTTATATTTGAGAGTGGGGATATATATATAAAGTAAGTTATGTATACTGATATGGGTCACCTCATTTCGACTCCATAATCAGAACAGTTTTTCATAATATTTTCCTCTACTCATTCGAGAGGGAAACTATATTATTGGTGTCTATTGTTCATTGCTTATCAAGGCAAAAGTGACCGGAGTAACGCACCGGCCCAACTGAGTAGTATTTAGGGTGTGATCGAAACTTCGACACATCCTTCTATCGATAGAAAACGAGTAGTGATAATGGATTGATTATCCATTACTTGAGTAGGCGTTCTGAGCAGAAATCCAATTGACATCCTATCAGTTAATAGATGCCTTTGTGGTTCTGTTAACTAGGGTGTTGATGTGAGCAGTTGTTATATTATATTATTTCAAACAAATTGAGTAGTTCTGAGAAGTTATTAAATTTATTTTTGAGAAGTTACTGATTTATTTCCGAGTAGTATTTCGAGAAGTTATTGATATATATATTGGAGTCGTATTTCGAGATTTATAAGAATTTCTGAGTTGATCTCATTTTGAAAGGTAATTATATTTATTAACTCTTATTGAGTAGTAAAAACATATTTTGAGTGAGTTGTTATGTAGTATATGATATCTGTATATACTAGCTGGGCATTCTTTGGCTCATTCTTGCTATTTAAATATTATTGATCAGCGGCATCTAAAGACGACTCTAGCATGGCTGACTGTGGCAAAGGGAAGTGGAAGGGCTATTAAATTCAATCCAGTAGCCTTATAGTATCGAAGGAGGTTGCAAGATGGAACGAAATTGTTAATGCTCTTTTATTGTGTGTTTGGTGTGTTGTAATAATACTTCAGAGATTCTGGGAGATGAGTGTGTATTGTAATAACTTTTATATTTTGAGTGCTTGTTCTAAGACTATAACCTGTGGAATAAAAGATGGAGTTGTCAAGGATATTGTTGTAGATTATATTATGAGTAGGTGTTCAAGTGTTCCGCTAGAGTTGTGACGACCTGGATTCCTGTAAGGGATTTGGGGGCGTTACAGTAATGGTATCAGAGCAGTAGGTTATAAACCTTAGAACGAGAATAGAGAGGAGTTATAGTTATATAAGAGAGAGTTTAGAAGCCAAGGAATAGTTAGGGTGGAGGCATGACGGCCAATACCGATAGTAGAATCATTTGGAGCAAGAAAAGCGCATTTCCATGATTTATTTATTGGATTTATAATGAGTATATAGAAGTACGTATACGTAAGTATATATATATATATGGATGCATACATATCTATGTATATATACGCATGTGTACCGATATATACTGCTTTGTTTTCATAATAAACATCTCATGGATATGCAGTTTTATTGAACGAAATGAATTTTTTTTTTTATTTTAGAAAATGCCGCCAAGGAGAAATGGAGCTAACTCCAGAGAAGATGAGGCTTCTACCGGAGGGAATAACAACCAAAACAATCAAGGACTTAACCAACTCGTAGATTTGTTGAGGCAAACCCTAGACCGTGGACATCAGGATCCTGTACCCCATGTAGGGAACCAAACCGCAGCAGCTTTTAAGGCTTTTAAGTCAATTCATCCACCTGAGTTTAAAGGGTTTGGGGAGCCAGTCGAGGCTAGATCGTGGCTGAAAGAGATGGAGAAATCATTTAAGATTATAGGAGTAGAAGAAGGGCAGAAGACGATCTTTGCCACCTACTTGCTGAAAGAAGAGGCGAATTATTGGTGGGAGTCTAAGGAAGCAATGGAACCTGCAGGGATAATAACCTGGGAAAGATTCACTGAGTTGTTTTTGGAGAAGTATTTTCCTGAGCATATGGAGAGTAAGATGGAGATAAAATTCTTGGAACTAAGGCAGAATAATAAGACTGTTGCTGAGTATGAAAAGGAGTTTACTGAATTATCTAGGTTTGTACCACATTTCGTAGATACTGATAAGAAGAAGGCGAGGAGGTTTCAACATGGACTGAGACCATGGATACAAACTAGGGTGGCCGCTTTTGAGCTTACTAAGTATGTTAAAGTAGTGAATAAGGCGGAAGTAATAGAAGCAGGAAGTAATTTTGATCCGAAGGGAAATGAAGGGAAGAAAAGAAAAGTAGAGAGTTGGGGAGGATATCCGACTAGTGGGACATTTCAGAACCAAAATGGTAGGAGGCCCGGATTTCACTCTACAAAATTTGGAGGATCCAACCGAGCAGAAAGTGCGGGTAGTGTACAAGTAGGACAGCAGGGAAACGAGAGCCAGTTTAGGCAACCAAGACCACCACTGCAAGATTGTGAAGTGTGTGGAAAGAAGCATCCAGGAGCATGTGCAAAATCAGAAGGTAGGTGTCATAACTGTGGTCAAGAGGGGCATATTCGGGCGAATTGTCCCAGGAAGGGAGTAGTCTGCTACAAATGTGGAAAGGAGGGATATATCTCTAGAGATTGTAAAGTGTCAGCAACGGGACCCGCAACATCACGACAAAGCAGTGGAGTTGTTAGTAACCAATCAACCGCTAGGATTTTTAACATGACGTTGGCCGATGGCATGAAAGAGATGGACGAGATAGCAGGTACATGATTATTTAAATTATCGTAAATGCATATTTAAATGATGAGCCGGTATTAAAATAGAGGTATGTTAAAATGAGATCTTAGATGGGATCGACAATCTAGCATGAGAGTTTATAATCGAAATAGGGGAATATATAATTGGTTTAAGGTGATGAGGGGATATTGGAAAGTAGAGTACGAAATAAGCAACCTTAGTTTTTGCCGACGTTGATTCCGAGGACGGAATCCTTTTAAGGAGGGAAGACTGTAATATCCGTACGATATTTTATTTATTTAAAATTTTCTGCATTGATTTTTTTTTGTCTCCCGTTTGTTTTGTTTAATTGTCCACTAGTTATAATCATGGAACACTACTAACTCCATTAATTTTGTCCCCCACGTTCTGTCTCTTCAAGTGTTTTAAACAAAAACAATCCCTTTTATCAGCCCCATTTTCCGGAGTCAAAAAGAAACAGCTCATCCTTATTTAATAAACAAACCACCCATTCTTATAGATATAGTACAGATACTTGGCAAAAAGTTTTTGGACAAAAACACAAACCCATTTTTGGTCTCTTTCGTTTCAACCAAAAAACACAGAGCTTTTTTTTTCATAAACCAAGTACAAAAACAAAACAATCAGGTAGTTATTTTCTGTTAATTGTTTTCTATTTTCGAATTCATTTTTTTTGTTAAATCCGGTAGGATCGAATTGTCTTGGTTGGTTTGTAGCTCGATTGTTGGGTATTGCCGATTGTGAACGAGAGAAAGAAGCGGATGGAGAGAGGGATGGAGGAGAGAGATGACGACGAGAGGCTGAGATAAGGAGGGGCGGGGTTAATCATGTTGCTGCCGGAATTGATGGAGGCCGATGGGGGTGGTGTGTTTGAAGAGAGAACCGTGAGGAAGAGAGTGGCGGAGGGAGAGGGAAGAGAGGAGAACGGAGTGGGTGGAAAGAATAGAGAGAAGGGAGTGGTGCGAGAGAGGGAGATGGACGGAGGAGAGGAAAGAGAGAGAGAGACGAGGGAGAGAGACGAGAAAGAGATTATGAGATTGGGAGAGAGAACGGAGATAGATAGAGAGAGAGAGAGAGGAGAGGTTTTGAGAGAGATTGACCGGGAGAGAGATAAATCGGGAGGAAAGGAGTTCAGGGGAGGGGGTGGCGCGTGGGTGGTAGAGCCGTGTGGGTCCCACGCGCCGGCGAGATACCGTGGCACGAATTGTTCTGATTAAATAATCGGGAATTAACTAATAAGATAATAACGAAACAATAAAGATTTCGGATTTTATGTTTTAAACAGAATTTAGATAAAAGGTTGAATATTCTTTAAAATGTGGTTTTAATAATTTAAATTGGAGTGCATTGCATAGTTAGTGAATAAAATAGTTTTATTAAATAGTTTAATTAATTAAATTGGTGATTATTTTATTATTTTATTAAAATTATTTCGTGGCATAAATTAGTGATTTATAATTTTGAGTATAAAAGAGGGTTTAATTTATTAATGTGGAATATATTTGTAGTTAGATTTTTGATTTAAAAATATTATGTAATTATTTTCCATAATTTAGAGATTTATTGTTTTATTATTGAAAAGAGGATTAATTTAGAATAAATAGGATTAAAGAGGGGATAATTTCAAGATTTTTATATTTAATATTTCTGAATTAGTTTATTAATCAGATAAGACCAGATTTATTTAGAGATTTAAAAATGGATTAATATTATTATTTTTTTTATTTCGAGATTTAAAGGAAAAATTAGTTAGTGGGATTATTATTAAAAATTATGGATTTAAATTGAATAAAAACAGATTCTTGAATACTTTTGGTTTTGAGATTTATATTAATTAAATTAGGGATTTTCTGAAATTTAGAAGAGATAAGTAGAAGTACAATTTGGTTAATTATTTGTTAATAAGAGGAGAGAATTATTGAGAATAAGTAATTAAATACAGTATTATTTTAGAGGATGATATTTATTATTGGATTATTTTAATTAGTCAGATTGGGTTTTTAGATTAAAAACCGGGATTAGTACGAAATAGCTGAACTAGGTTTTAATAAGGTGAAATGTCGGGCCTAATAAAGTGAGTTTTTATGTGGTTATAGAGAATCAGAAACGTGGAGCCAGGTGAATTATCGTACCGCAGAGCACAGGCAAGTTTACTAATTCGTCCTCCATTGTCCGGAGTATTTTATATTTTTAAATTCATAATTATGCTGATTAAGTTTTCGATTATCAAAATCAAGTATTCTTTCTAGTGATTTATACCAGATTTTTATTCATGCAATTTACATACATATTATTGTTGAGCTGTTATCCAGACATATTATATCATGAGGTGTTCAAACTTATTTCATGAGTTGTCCCATATTGTTGGTACGTTTATTGAGATACTTCATTCGAGTTATATTTGAGAGTGGGGATATATATATAAAGTAAGTTATGTATACTGATATGGGTCACCTCATTTCGACTCCATAATCAGAACAGTTTTTCATAATATTTTCCTCTACTCATTCGAGAGGGAAACTATATTATTGGTGTCTATTGTTCATTGCTTATCAAGGCAAAAGTGACCGGAGTAACGCACCGGCCCAACTGAGTAGTATTTAGGGTGTGATCGAAACTTCGACACATCCTTCTATCGATAGAAAACGAGTAGTGATAATGGATTGATTATCCATTACTTGAGTAGGCGTTCTGAGCAGAAATCCAATTGACATCCTATCAGTTAATAGATGCCTTTGTGGTTCTGTTAACTAGGGTGTTGATGTGAGCAGTTGTTATATTATATTATTTCAAACAAATTGAGTAGTTCTGAGAAGTTATTAAATTTATTTTTGAGAAGTTACTGATTTATTTCCGAGTAGTATTTCGAGAAGTTATTGATATATATATTGGAGTCGTATTTCGAGATTTATAAGAATTTCTGAGTTGATCTCATTTCGAAAGGTAATTATATTTATTAACTCTTATTGAGTAGTAAAAACATATTTTGAGTGAGTTGTTATGTAGTATATGATATCTGTATATACTTGCTGGGCATTCTTTGGCTCATTCTTGCTATTTAAATATTACTGATCAGCGGCATCTAAAGACGACTCTAGCATGGCTGACTGTGGCAAAGGGAAGTGGAAGGGCTATTAAATTCAATCCAGTAGCCTTATAGTATCGAAGGAGGTTGCAAGATGGAACGAAATTGTTAATGCTCTTTTATTGTGTGTTTGGTGTGTTGTAATAATACTTCAGAGATTCTGGGAGATGAGTGTGTATTGTAATAACTTTTATATTTTGAGTGCTTGTTCTAAGACTATAATCTGTGGAATAAAAGAAGGAGTTGTCAAGGATATTGTTGTAGATTATATTATGAGTAGGTGTTCAAGTGTTCCGCTAGAGTTGTGACGACCTGGATTCCTGTAAGGGATTTGGGGGCGTTACAATCAGATTTAATGGTTCTGAATTTTTTGGCTAAAAATTTAACGGTAATTATTCGTTATATAAGGATTTTGATTTTATATTTTTATTGGTGATTGATAGATATTTTGTGATATTTTTGGGTATATATTAATAATTGTAAGATTATGTTTCAATTTAAAAGGTAACATGTTTTAGTTTAGAAAAGAAATTTTAATGATTGTAAGATTATGATTGCAAAATTATGTTTTAAATTAAAAGGTAACGTGTTTTAATTAGAAAATATATAATAATGATTGGAAGATGCGATATTTTAGGTGTGTGTAAAGGGTAATATGTTCAAGTAAAAGTAAACGTCTTTTAAATTGCTTGAAAGATACGATATTTTATGTATTTATTAAATTTAATTTAATATTACAATTATGTTTTTATATAATTATTATTTTAATTGTTTTTAATTTTAATTTATTATAATTTAATATACTCATATTTACAAATAAATATAACCCGTAGAACAGACTATTCGAATTGAGTTCAGTTTGTACGGCAGAATGTAATTTTGAGGTTTGCTAACTCTGTAGTTAGATTTCATGTCGAGTGCCTATCAAACTTAGACATCGTGTGAGACTGAACTGTTGTAGCTATGTAAGTGTTCTGTATGTGTTGCAATCGATATAGTGGAATTAACTTGAATTTTGTGTAAAGTTTTGAATTTGATCGAATGGGATAATTTAAAGAATTTGGTTTTTTTATTCAAAATTGACAACACTCAAATATTAGTTTGAATAATGATCATTTAAATGATAACAAAATTCACGTCCATCATTTCGAATGATAACTACAGAGGTTTGCTAACTCTGTAGTTAGATTTCATGTCGAGTGCCTATCAAACTTAGACATCGTGTGAGACTAAACTGTTGTAGCTATGTAAGTGTTCTGTATGTGTTGCAATCGATATAGTGGAATTAACTTGAATTTTGTGTAAAGTTTTGAATTTGATCGAATGGGATAATTTAAAGAATTTGGTTTTTTTATTCAAAATTGACAACACTCAAAT
This sequence comes from Saposhnikovia divaricata, assembly GCA_036435485.1. Lineage (NCBI taxonomy): Eukaryota > Viridiplantae > Streptophyta > Magnoliopsida > Apiales > Apiaceae > Saposhnikovia > Saposhnikovia divaricata. The sequence goes on from CM071599.1 coordinate 217,943,964, forward strand.
ATTAGTTTGAATAATGATCATTTAAATGATAACAAAATTCACGTCCATCATTTCGAATGAAATATAAGCTTCAACGCAATTTTGATAAGACTAATCGAACATACGAACATGTTAAACTAGTACTCGAATTAAAACTGACTCGAAAGTAAATGCAAATCTAAGATTACAAGAATTTTAAGAAAAAGTTTTTCTTTTTACATTTATACACACACTTTATATTTGACAAAATTCGAATTGTCGACATTTGAGGAGATACCACAACACATTAGTGTTCTAAAAATCGTTCGATTTTTCAAAAATCGCTGATAAATCATCGATAAATCATTAAAAAATATTTGATCGATTTGATTATAAATTATAAATTGCAAATCTATGAAAGTTTTTTAAATGATAGATTATATTATTAATTAGACTTAATTATTAAATATCATTAAAATAATAGATTTTATCCGATTTTTGTTCAATTTATCATTCCGATAATCCCGATTTACCGATAAATTACTATTAAATACCTAAACCGATCTATTTCAATTTCCGAAATTTACCCATGCAGTACACAGCAAGAAGAGGTGAGAGGTAACGTTAAGAAAAGGTTATTATGATCGAGTATGCCTCCCCTTTTCTCACAGGCCACAGCCGCCGGATACATATGCCATCATATGATTATTGGGCTCTCACAGGCCAAGTGTGTGTTACTCGTTAGCGGGTCCCATAAGCCCAATCAAATATCTAATTTTTTCGACTATTTTCAACAACAACAAAAAAAATTAACAGTGACACATTGTTACACAAATTTTTTTAAAGAAAAGAAGAAAAAAAAGCGAAAGATTTAATTTTTTTCAACATGCACGTGAATGATTTTCTAAAAAAGAAAAGTAATAATTTTTGAAGATTTGAAAAGATTTTTCACATATATTTATCTCTTATATTTTCTTTACACTTTTTAAAAGATTTCAAGAGAAAAATGACCAATTTTCTATTTTTTTCACTTTTATTTCTTTGATTTGCGAACACGGTGTAAAAGAGAGTGCAGCTTAGCGTAGTATTTCTGTATTTTGGTACACTACTGCTCAATTCTCCATGACTTCCATCGTTAAAACAACGCCCTTCCACCAAACTGATCACATCTCAGTTTACTCCCTTGTGAGAACTGTGAACTCCATTCTCCTTCTCTATATCAATTTATGCGAAAATCGAAACAGGACTTTTTTTCTTTGACATCTTTATCGCGCATTCATGGATGGCACCATCTCAACAGTACCATCTTTGCCATGGTCTCAAGTTCCGAGCAGGTACGAGAAGCAGAAGCGTCGTGATTGGAATACGTTCTGCCAGTACATACGAAACCACAAGCCAAATGATCCATACTCATCTAATGTTCATCAACATTTATGGACTAGTTCTCATGCCTTGGAATTTCTAAGGTACCTTGATCAATTTGGCAAGACTAAAATTCATAACCAGACGTGTCCTTATTTCGGTGTTCCTAACCCACCTTTGCCCTGTCCTTGCCCTCTTCGACAAGCATGGGGTAGCTTGGATGCTCTGGTTGGACGTCTTCGGGCAGCTTACGAGGAAAATGGTGGGGCACCTGAATCAAATCCGTTTGGAGCAAGAGCTGTCAAGGTTTTCTTGCGTGAGGTTAGGCGTTTTCAAGGGAAGTCGAGGGGGGTCACTTATGACAACAAGAAAAGGAAGAGGAATTCTAGTTACCACAAGGTGTACATGAACAAACAAATGGTGTAACATGCATGTTATCATTTACTGTTAAATCTCTCTCTCTCTCTCTCTCTCTCTCTCTCTCTCTCTCTCTCTCTCTCTCTCTCTCTCGCTCGCTCGCTCTCGCTCTCGCTCTCGCTCTCTCGCTCCCTCACTCTCTCTTTCTCTCCCTCCCCTCCTCTCTCTCTCTAGCTCTTGTTAAAATGGATATGGTGTTTTTCTGTTTTTGTAGATCATTAACGGGTTTTGTTTCGAATGCTTACTACCTAAAAAGTAACAGATTGTATCTATAATAAGTTACTTTTCTATGATCGTGCATGTACTGCTTATGCTGAGGAATAGCAAATTTACTATGTTTATATTATTTGAAGGCATGTTATTGGTACAATGGATATTTTTTGTTCTGGACATGCATAAACAGTTGTCTAATTGATTCTTGTATTAACAAGAACCAGAACAAAGAGAGCGAGTTCGTTTCTCTAATCAGTTATTCCACAACTTTTTGTACTTAAGTTGTTACAGAAACTAGATCAAGATGCCAGCCAAACGAATCAGTGACTATAAAATCTATGAAATGACAAGTCGGGATAATCTGATAATTTGATTTTTATATGAAAAAAAAAAACTAACATATATTCTACCATCCACATTAGCTGTTAAAATTACAAATTCACCGTACACACATAACTTTTAAAATAAAATACCTTCAATTTCACAATACTTGTCATTATTAAATGGTTTACACTTCATTAAGAACAACTAATTTTTATGACCTTTTATCCATCATATATGCCGTAATGTAATTAAAAGAAAAAAATGTTCCTAAATACGTAATTAGAAGAGTTACATACGTATATAATGCATTTTAATGTGGCAAATTTGCTACAATTACAAAAGTATCCCTCATATATGAACATTAAAAATTTTTAGTATCTCAACAAATTTAGATGTGTATTTAGGAGTATCAAACTAATGTAAAACTAGTTTACACTCTTGATCACTTGTCATTAGTTGTTACTACATGACTTGTTTTCGAATGCAAAGATTGTCGGACATATAAAAATGAAGATCAAGTCGAAAGTGTTTACTATTCACATCCCAGGTACAAGCTTAAAAATACAACACTCAACGACAGAACCAGAAAAAGATCAAGATTTAAGAAGAATGTTTCATAAGTCCGAGCCAAGTGGTTTATTTAATGAAGTAAAAATCTTGGGGAAACTGAAAGAAATTTCCTAGTTTGGATTGGAAAGCATGTTGTCCATACAGGGAACGATTCTGCGCAAGTGTTTGTGGTCCTTGCACTTGGGAATTCTCAGGGCATGTGTGGTTGCTTGCATTACTCACACTGCTAACTATCTCTACTCCTTTTGGACCACTTTCTTGTTCACTTGAAAACACATATTTATTATTACTCATTTCTACCATTCGATTAGCCGCTTGGATTTACGTGTTAATAGTGGATATATACTACTACTAAACTACAAAATACAAATCTGTCTTTATGTAGTACTATTTTTATTAATATATAGTTATTGGATGATGGCCAAAATGCCGTTTTTTTAAACAAGATTCACAGAAGTGCTACACATTCATATGTCTGATTATGTTTAACCATGTATTACGCATTTTGTGAAAGAGCATGTGTGCCATACATCCATATGTCTGATCATATTTACCGTTCTATTACGCATTTTTGTGAAAGAGTATGTCATTCAAGATGTGGGTAATATTTATATAAAACTAACTTGAACGTTAATGCAATTTCAGATTACAAACAATTTTAAGAAAATATCCAAAAGGAAAGTGTGGAAGATAACAAAATGAAAGTTCTGTCTTCATCATCAAGCGTGCTTCCCCATCATATGCTAACTTCCATTCTATGCAAGTCCTCCTGCTTTCTCCCACACCATTCTTGTCCGACTAAACTATTTAGTTTCCTCCATCCTCACGTTAAAGTGAACCAAATCAATCTGGTCAATATTACACCAATGAATGAAGATTGGTAGAATTTCTGCTTTTACTAAGTGATCCCAGGATGTTCCGCAGTAGGAAGTGCTAACCAAACTTTCATCATTGTAATTGAATGCATGAATTCATATGCAAGTTCTGTGACTAGTATGGTGTGTATTTAAACAATTGAAAGTAGTGCCACTGCAATATAGAAAGTCCAAACGACCAAATTGAATTTAATCTTTGAAATCTTTTTAGTTCTTACCAAGTTTGAGAGGCGATTACTAGTAGTAGCATTTAACTAGGAACATTGCAATTGTCTTCAGTTTTTTACAATATTCCAAAAGCTATTAATTACAAAAATGGGCTTTCCTACATAGATTTATTCTACCTCCTAAAGTGCTAAAAGATTAATTGTTGCTAGTCAAATTATAATTAGAACAGGTTAATTATTCTGAACTAAAAATATACTGTGATTCTCATCTCTGTTGTTTGTTTCTGACATTCTGTCTTCATATATCGCTTCTTTGACCATTACTCCATTACCACTTGCATGTCCTAACTACAATTGCAGGCAATTTGTATCTATAAAATTCACTGTTATCAAAAACAAGAAAATAAAGAAAAAGGGAGACCTGAACTTTAATTAATCATAAAGCTGACGACAAAGAATTTCACTAACAACATTGTCAGAAGATATGATTATACACAATATATACTGTTATTATGACAGGACACGATCGGTAGTAGCTGGCTTCTCCAAAGGCTTCATGTGAAATCCAATGCTTTCGATCCCATCAGGCTTGTACGTGCCGAAAAAACCATAGAACTTACCACCAACCTGATAGTTTAAGTTCGTAATTGGGCTGGTTTTATCAGGAGCACCTGGAACATAAAGTCCATACGTGGCTTTGTTCGTATGAAAAGTGATCGAACTCAAATACGGTCCTCCATAACTGCCTTGGCAGCCTCCACTTATTCCTGTAATATACTCCGATATGATGGATAATCCACAGTTATCTGCTGCAAACATTCAACAAAGTTATATATATTATCTACACAATTAATTACATATAATCATTTATCGTTAACAGACACAAAACTATAGACAAATAGTGTATACGTTAAGTAACCAGTTCTCCTAAAACCTCAAGGTGTTAGGGAAGCGGGTTTATCGGATCATATCATATATTCAACAACATTTAATTATATATCTAAGCTAGAATTAGATGGATCAAAATTCAAAATATTGCTAAGAGACTAAATGGTTACCGTTTCCATTGAAGTAGTGCCTTCTCCTCCACCACCAATCCTTTCGGACAGTACTATCTTGTTCCCTCCCTCGACGTAAGCAAAATAAATACAATTAATTCGCGACTGGGAGCAAGAAATGAATATTTCAGATATTTCAGTTCTTCCTTTGTGATCCCAGGAAGTTCCCCTGGGACAAAATTGTGGCCCAACTTTAATCATTTTCGGATGTTTTTACAGTTGATCAAACTAACAAGCAGGGTCAATGTGTTATGCATGTATTTATATATAGTTTTATACCAGTAACCAGTGGTATGCGATGCGATATACATAGAGTTATGCCCGAGGCTAACCAAACGACGACGGTACGCATTCTTGCCTTTGAATCAGCTCACCTTCAAGAGTATCTCCACTCCCAAGGATTTTTTTTATGAGAAACGTTAAATGGTCTCTTAAAAAACTTAGATATTCTCTTCCAAAAAAAAAAAAATTGATATTTTTCGGCTCTTTAAATAAAGTTACAAGTTGAACACTTCCACCATCCCCAAATACTTTTAGTTTTCTTGAATTTAAATTTTATCTCATATTATTGTCTACAGTTGGTAACCCCAAGTACATACACAACATAATTTATTTAAATTAATAATTTATTATTTTAATTGATATAAATATTTTTATATAATTTTAAAATTATATTTTTTATTATAGTTATATCACGTTTTCTTTTTCAAATTTTTCATTGAGTAAAATATTATTATTGTCATCCAATGATATGAAAATATTATATTTTTTATTTATAACATAATGAAACATTTATATCAATAACGTTATCTAATATAAAAAATCAAAATATAAAGGTCAAATAAATATTTATAAAATTGTAATTATAAAATTGTGTTATTTGTGCAATTGAATAAAGTTATAATTAAAAATTATAACTACAATAGAATTCCAATATTTCCATTTTTTCTTTGAAAATTAATATAAAAATTGTAGGGAAGGTGAAACCAATATAGGGGTCAAAATTTATAAATAAATAACTTTTTAAACTTTATAATTTTAGGAGTGGAACATGATTATATAAAATAAAATTTGGTAGGAAGAACTTTATTACATATTATTAAAATAAGTCTCACTTATTAATAATAGTTATAGAAGTGCAATTTCCTATAATCATAACACAAGATTTAGAATTATAGAATGGTTATAACAATTCTATTATTTAGTTTTTTATTACATATTATTAAAATAAGTCTCACTTATTAATAATAGTTATAGAAGTGAAATTTCCTATAATCATAACACAAGATTTAAAATTATAGAAGGGTTATAACAATTCTATTATTTTTTTTAAAAGTTAATCTACTATCTACTATATATATAATATGACAACATGTCACATTTTATTCAAAAGTATATTACCTTTTCACCCTTTGTATTTAATATATATATATATATATATATATATATATATATATATATATATATATATATATATATATATATATCAATTAATAGCTCAATATTTAATTGGTCCATTTATGTTCATTAACTATAACACTTTAATTGACTTGCAATTAATAGTATCTAACTTATTATTACATATTAAATTTCACAATTTATATATTTACATTTTTTATTTCATGATAAAAATGTAGACGCTACTGGTAATCGATTGAATTACAAAGTCGTAATGTAATATAATGCAGAACGTATAATTACGAATAAGTTAATGAAAATAGATAGATAAAAGAAAAAAAATAAACATTTCTTCTATAAAGATTGAGGAACCTGAGATGTATCTTAGGGAAGTTACCTGAGATACATAGAATATTGTATTCAAATATAGGATGGACATTTCCGTAGAATCACAATTTTTTAATTAGCCTTGCGGGCTCAGTTAAATTTATAGTATATTTTCAAGTATCTCAGCAAAATTTCCCTGAGATCAATCTCAGGATCCTTTATCTCACTTTAATAAATTGTTTCGGTCAGGTGCCCCCATATTATTCATATATCATGTGTCAGTTAATTTTTATGTCATAATTTTAATAAATTTTAATAAATTTAGTTCATTACTATAATCGCTATACCAAATGCCTATTTCGTTAAATATTAGAATACATTAGTTTTATGCACTAATGTCACTAGCAAAATTTATCGAATCTCTCATGTCACTCGTACCTAAAATGTGGTGAAAATTATAACGAGGATTAAAATTGCACTTAAGGTCATACTCGCTTCTTACAATTATTTAGATGACATTGCCAACTTAGACATGGAAGAAAATATAAACTATACAGACTTAATAGTCGCAACACAATTTTCATTGATAATATCATGCTAAATTATGATGAAATAAAGTCACAATAAATCAAAAATTGTTCATCATCATAACAAATTTTTCTAACATTTAATGTAAAATGCATTAAATATCGAAACGTCAACACACAAATACAGCAAACAAAATCGGCAAAAACTAATTTAATCAAATTAGAATATTTCCGTAGGGCAACATGTCACATTTTATTTATGTGTAATTTACAATTATGCCCTCAACTTATTATCATTTTACAATTATGCTCTCAAGAGTCAACATCAATAAAAATACTAAAAAGTCTTCGTGTTGTTGGGAATTGAATCCCTGACATCTAAATCATAATTATAATAAATTTAGTTCACCATTACAACCACTACATCAGATGCCTATTTGGTTAAATATTAGAATCCATTAGTTATATCTAGCGGTGCTTTTTAAAAAAAATAAAGAAAATATAATTGTTTCGCTCAGGTGCCCCATATTATTCACATATCATGTGTCAATTAATTTTTATATCATAATTTTAATAAATTTAGTTCATCACTATAACCGTTATACCAAATGCCTATTTCGTTAAATATTAGAATACATTAGTTTTATGCAGCAATGCTGTTTAAAAAAACCAAGAAAAAATAATTGTTTCTCTCAAGTGCCCCATATTATTCACATATCATGTGCCAAATAAATATTATATAATTTTATATATCTCCATACATATACAAGAATCATATATTATTCTATTAATGAAACTTGTATCATTTTATTTAATGTAAAAATTAAAAATTGAATGTAAATATTTATAGAATATATAGAGGATCGTTTATTAGAAAAAAATCATTACTCTAATTATTTGCAAAAACACTTAGGCCCCGTTTGAGATCTTATTTCTCAGAAATAATTTATTTATTATTGAAAAAAGTACGTAAATATGTATTTTTTTCTGAAATAAGTAACTTATTTTTGCAAGATAACGAATATTAAACTCCCCATACACATTTTTCTCTAAACAAAGTATGTAAATACAATTTTTTTCCGAAATAAGTAACTTATAATTCGAGTTAAGATTTGTCAAATGGGACCTTAGTATTGTGAAGTCAGTCCAATGCACGCATATGCATTTAATAAATTCTTTGTATCTTTGTCATGTGTGGTCCTATTTCAAAATCAAAAATTGCACGAGTTGTTTGGGTATGGTGCTTTTTTGTTTTTTATATAGTAGGGATTATAGAGCATGAAACTTGCAAAATTTATCGAGTCTCTCATGTCACTCATACCTAAAATGTGGAAAATTATAACGAGGATTAAAATTACATTTCAGGTCATACTCGCTTCTTACAATTATTTAGATGACATTGTCAACTTAGAGATGGAAGAAAATATAAACTATACGGACTTAATAGCCGCAACTCAATTTTCATTGATAAGATCATACTAAATTATGATGAAATAAAGTCACAGTAAATCGAAAATTGTTCATCATCATAACAAATTTTTCTAACATGTAATGTAAAATGGAAGCGTCAACACACAAATAAAACAAACAAAATCAATAAAAAATAATTTAATCAAATTAGAACATTCCCATACCTTGCACGGGTATTGAAGCTAATTATATAATAATTAGCGTACATCCACTCATGTAGCATATTCCACTTCGTATCTTGAAGTCAAAAGGTCTGCCTGATAAAATAGTATTTACTACAGTAATTACGGACTTAAACACTTGTCATCCTACATAGTATTCTCTACAACATATTTAGCTTACTTCATAATATTTTTCAGGATAGATTTAAATTTTAATACTGTATGCGCTTATACATGTACAGGTTTCATAACCTAGCAACGAGATGCTATTGTCCAACTAATGAGGTGGCAAAAAGGGTACTAAAAGCAGGTTTTCAATCTTCTCAAATTAAAATTTTGGCCCCTGTGAGACCTTCATTTGTCAAAGCTGTCCGCCCGAAGGTTTGCCATTATGATTTATTTGCGGTCGACTTGTGTTGCATCAGGAAAATAAATATATTACACCTTGAATATGATATATTTGTTCGATTTTATAATTGAAACCGAACTGTTAAAAATCAAATCGAACTTTTTAAAAGCTAAATCGAAACCAACAATTCAATTACGATTACGATTTTCAATTTTTAAAATCAAATACATAAAATTTCGAGTTCGATTTTTGGACAAAACCGTCCGAACCGTGCTCTCCTAGTATGAAGTAGGTAATCTTAAAATGATTTTTCTAAACCAAAAGCAGTATCTCGGCAAGTACGCAGACATGTTTTTCTTTTTTGATTTTCACACCAACTCGTCTTTTTTTTTTATCCCCAACTTGTCTATTCTCCACCTTCTCTCTTTCCTATGGACCAAAAACGCACAAACTCGGTGAGAAGCTCAGATTTTACTTTTCTTCTCTGATGTTCAAATCGTATTTGGTTAATCGGTTGATATGATAATGTTCATTCGGGATCGATTATATAAATTTATATATGAATACATTTCAAAAGGTCACATTTTAATAAAATTAATTAAATATTCTAATTTCTATGTACAAGAGAATTAACACTTTCGAACAATATAAATTACATAATTCTGGCTCATATAATTATATACTTTTTCTAAATTATCCTTTTTGAAAATCGAATTTTTTAGTGTGTGCCCAAGGGCACATGCTAAGAATCCGTGCTAGTTTAGTTGTCAAATTTTGATTGGTGGGAATTTCATTAATAATGATGGGCCCCCTGCATTCACATAAATATCCACCAATAAAAATTTGACAACTCATCAAGCACGGATTCTTAGCATATGCCCTTGGGCACACACTTAGACAAACCCTTTGAAAATTATATAGCATTTAATGAGGAATGAGCAAGAGTATAAATAGTTCATATTTTTAAAAGTCAAAAGTCAATGCATTTATAATGGGTATAAAAAAAATGTATCATCTAATTAATATTTTCTTAAGATGCCTAATTTTTTCAAAAGAGACTTGTATTGTGAGATGGAGAAAGTAATCTTTATTTCTAGTAAATTTTCATTTATATGATTATTTATATTATTTTTTACTAAATGTCAAATTACTTGAACTTGGCAAACTCTTTGAATTATAGTAGCATATACAGGTTGTGAGCAGCATGAGTTAAATGCCTTATTATTGGAAATGTGAGAGCATTAAATACATAATTTGTTGGAAAGATCAGAAATTATGACTTCAACGTAGTTTTAATTTAGAAGTTTTTCCGATTTCAAAAAAAAATATTAGAAGTTTTTCCGGTTTTTTATTAATTAAATTAGCATTGATCGAATGAAGCCGGTTGGTTACTACAAAACACTAAACTGCATGTAAACTATTAAAGAAAAATTTAAATTAAAAGGGAACACCGATTTGGTTACATTGCGAAATTCTGCTTACTAAAACAAAACGATGATCATATACTATACATTCCATTAGCATTAAGATCAACAATCATCACAAAGCATGGGATACATAAAATAATATTATATTTATATAGCTTCATAAGATAGATTCAACAACTTCAACACAGATTCAATTATGGCAAGACTGGACGAGTTGGCCCTGATTGATTAGCACGAGTTGGCCCTGACTGCTTAGCTAGCTGACGATGCTTTCAACCCCATTGCTCTTATAGGTGCCAAAGAATCCCCATAATTTACCACCGACCTCATAATTGAACTCATCCACATACGAGCCCATTTCTTGAAAATCAAGGAGATCAAATCGTCCGTACAAATCCCAGGGCCGTACGGACCATACTTGCGTTTGTTAGTATAAAAAGAAATAGAACACAGATACTTTGAAGTTCTATCATTAAGGTAACCGCCATGTATTCTTGTAATGTACTCCGACGGATAATCGAAAGTGATCTGCACCAACATTCCACAAACATAAACCCAGCTACGTACATATAATCGTCCATTGTCGTCAACAAACATATATAGTTGAGCCGAGAACAAACTTATGAAACAAATTAAAGTTAGTTACATATATACATGCATGGAAGATAAAAGAAGAGAATTAAATTAAATATTATGTTGTTGTTCACCGTTTGCAGATTACAGGAGCCTGTTCCACCAACAATTTTGTCAGACAGCACTACGTTACCATCCTCAACGTAAGCAAACTGAATGAAATCCATCCTATCCCGGGAGGAAGAAATGAAGATTTGAGATATTTCTGATTTGCCTTGGTGATCCCATAAAGTTCCCACAGTGGGAAATGTTGGCCCAAGCTTTAACATTGTGTTCCACAGTAAAGAATATGAGAAATTGTGTTGTGTATTTATAAGCAGGAGTTAATTATGCCAGTCATGGAAATTCCAAAAGGCCTTCCTTGCGTTGGAATCGGTTCAGTATTGGAAAATGTTCCAGCAGTTAATAGCTGCAGTGTTATATACTTTTTCTTTAAATTGTTACAGTTTCGAGATTGAATTTGAAAGTATCCTTTGATTGAAATTTGTGTGTTCAAAGAAAATGAATCGTCCTTTAAAAAAGGAAATTAATTTATTAATTGTTGAGCTGCTCGATTGATAAAAGTTATCAAAGCACGTGAAGAATCGTGGAGACCCTTGTAATTCTATAGTAGAACCAAAGTCTAATTTTGATTCTATACACTACAAGAAAACAGCTTTAAATCGACCGTCACAAAACCGACCGTCACAAATTCAATGGTTATAACGGACCGCTGCCGTAGGTAGTCGGTTTTATGATAAAACCGACCATCTAAAACTGACCGGTGCGGACTCGGGCCCATTTTGCTGACTCACATTTTCGGTCTCTGTGACACGTCATCTAAAACCGACCAATACCACTACGGTTGGTTTTAGGTGGTCGGTTTTAGGTGGTCGGTTATGCAAATTTCTAAATTTCGAAAATACCGCCCAAATGAAAAATTCAAATTTTTGATCAAACTCATAACCGACCACATATCGGTCGGAAATAAGCCATGATTTCACAAAATTTTAAAAATGGAGCCCAAACGAATTTTTTTTCGAAAATACCGCCCAAATGAAAAATTCAAATTTTTGATCAAACTCATAACCGACCATATATCGGTCGGAAATAAGCCTTGATTTCACGAAAATTTTTTACCAAATTTCATTTAAACAAACCACTTCTCCAAATTTCATCTCTATCCCTACATCCACTTCACCAAAATTCCTCTCCCTTTTAACTTTCATTTTCGAAATTTGGAGTAAAAAAAACTCTTTCTCCAAATCATCCCCCTTATACATGGATCAATGGTTTTGGATTTCGAATTTTTTTATACTTATCATTGTTATCGTTGTGTTTTACTGCATCGAAATCCTACAATGGTATCCTAACTACTTGCATCAAATGATGATTTGGTTATATCTCTGGTGTATTTTGATGATAATGACTGTTTAAGAAGAAGAAGGTGAAGAAAATGAAGAAGAATAAGATCGTATTGTCTGGTGATGATGAAGACGATGATGGTTGTGACGAAATTGAATAATGTTTGTAAACTTAGTTTTGATGCTTTTCACGAAGTTGAGTATTAATGTTGTTTGTGAACATTAAATTCGTAGCATTCATGTTTGTGTGTTTAATAATTTTTTTATGAAGTTGAATGGTATGGTGAATCTCTAGTTTGTTAATGTTGAATGACTTGGTGGTGATTGCAATATTGAAATGTAATGAAGTGGAATGGCATAACCTGCAATTTTTTCTTTAAAAACCCAGAAAACCGACCGAAATAATACATAATCGACCATTTTTTACAATTCCATTCCCAGAAAACCGACCGAAATAATACATAACCGACCGTTTTTTACCATTCCATTTCCAGAAAACCGACCGTCTCCTTTATAAATGGTCGGTTTTAAATAAATAAAAAATGAATAATGGCTAAAAAATTAAATATAATAGAAAAAAACAAAAAAAAATCAGAATTTATACATACCCACGTAGTCATACAAAGTTATTTTTCTTAATGTTATTTAATTTTTTAATTTATTTTACAAATTAGTTAAAAATGGGGAAAATATCATAAAAAATGAAACATTAGTGAAAAATATTTTTTTGGGATAATTAATTCAAAGGTCCCTGAACTATATGCCTTTTATTGTCTAGGTCCCTGAACTATTTTTTCCAACATTGTGATCCCTAAACTTTTAACATTTCTAATTCGCATCCCTCTGTCAGAATTTGACTAACGGACGTTAGTCAATGCTGACATGGCAATGACGTGGCATGACGTGGTAGTGACGTGGCATGACGTAGTAGTGACGTGGCATGATGTGGCATGCCTGCCACGTCAGCATTGACTAACGTCTGTTAGTCAAATTCGGACGAAGGATGCGAATTAGAAAAGTTAAAAGTTTAGGGATCGCAATGTTGGAGAAAATAGTTCAGGGACCTAGACAATAAAAGACATATAGTTCAGGGACCTTTGAATTAATTTTCCCATATTTTTTCCCCTGAAATTTTGGAAATAACACTATAAAGGATGGATATTGACTTTCTTAAGGTTGGATCGTCGAGAAATATTTTTAAAATAATCGAAATCCTAAATCCCGACGAAACCCTTTTTAAAGGTTTTAGTCAACGTACTAGTTGACTGTTAAATTGCCAAACTAAATAATTTTTTTTTCACTAAAATTTGCCAATAACATTAAAAACGATGGATATTGACTTCCGTAAGGTCGGGTTGTTGAGAAATAATTTTAAAAAATTGAAACACTAAACCCTGACAAAACCCTGTTTAAGGGTTCTAGTCAACATACTAGTTGACCGTTAAATTGTCAAACCAAAATTTTTTTTTTCATTAAAATTTTGCCAATAACATTAAAAAGGATGGATATTGACTTCCTTATAATTATATTTTTATATAATCATTATTATTAATATTTTTTAATTTTAATTTAATATAAATTTAAATAATGATTTACATGGTTTAAATTTTATATAATAAAATTAAAAATTAAAATTGTCGTTGTTGTAACGCCCCCAAATCCACCCTAACCGGGGACCCGGGTAGTCACATTGTCTCAATATGATAACGCAATAACAATACCAAATTTTATTACAACGGAGCATAAATGTCCCACTCCGCAGGTCTTCACAACATAATACAATCCAACTTGTTACATCTTGAGATAAAATATTACAAAAGTTCACAAAAGTAGAAGTATAAAGATTCCATCTGGATCTTCTAATTATTGTCACCATAGCCTTGCGCTTTCCCCTTGCCTCTGTAGCCCTGGCTGGACGTCTCGCCTCTTTCCGTCTCGACAGCTGAACAAAATGTTGTAAAGCAAGAATGAGCAACTATAGTGCTCAGCAAGTTCCCTTCTCGCTTGGCATATATATATATATATAATAAGGTTTACCGAAATAAATACTCAAAATTTTAATATCGGATATCACAATATTATTTGGCTAAAATTCATCTCGAAAATATCATACTCGAAAGGCTCAAAACTCATCTCACAACAGAATACTCATAAGACTCATTACTCATCTCGAAATAGAATACTCGATAACTCATTTGATATAACTCTGATAACTCATGATTTAAGAATGAACTGGTCTTCCACCTCTCCGTATCTCGGTGGGGCGATCAACTAACCAACCAAGAATACCGGCCTCCAATGACACCGCACTTCGCCCGATCACGGCTACAATACGATATCAACAATAATATATATGTATGAATGCTAGTATCATAATGGGTTATTAATTCAACCCTGGCAACACATGCCAAAAATATTCCCGTGTCCGTATAACGGTACACAAGTCTCTCTTTCTCTATAATGGGCCTCTTTCCCAAAATTGACCAATAGAAAACAGAATTCCCGAATATTTTTGATGAACAGATAACTTGAGATAACTCTTTCAGGAAAATATTTGCAAATCTGGCGGACTGCCAGTTTGACTCGATTTTACCACCGATCCAAACAATGGAATGATGTACATTCTCAATAATAATAATTTATCGGTTGACACGAACAAAATGTCAAACCTTGACAATAAACTCAACTATCTCGAAATTATGAGAATAGTCTTAAAATGAAGTAATTGGGAGTCGTACTGAACAAATAGTACTTCTCAATATTCATAATACTCAACATTGATGAATGTTTAAATAGAATATTTTTTTTCACTTGATCAACGAGTAAAAATCTCTAATAATTATAATTTTTAAACTTCTATCGGTTAGTTCAAACGAGGAACTAACTAAAAGATAATCAATAAATAACGGTTGAATTTGTACAATAAATTCAATCGAAAAGAATGAATTTAACTATCTCAGACGAATGAGATTAGTTTCACTGAATCAAAATAATAGTCGTCTCGAATTAATGAGATCGACCCGATAGCAACTAAATTATTTCTACGCTTATAGGGATTATAATTCTCAAATAAACTAAATTAACAGCATAATAATATTTAACGAGAAATAATGCTCAAAAGAAATTATTGCATCATACGGAGCAACAGATAAATCTCAACATATAATATCTCGAAAATAATTAAGGAATTAAATAATATGAACAGAAATTCACAGTTTCCAAAAGTAAGGGTAGGAATGAACTTGCCTCGATCTCGAAGTGCAAATGTATGCAGATAAAAAATTATACTCTACCCGTGAACTTGGCGTCGATTTACGTCTCGAGAATTATTCTCTAAAAAAAATGGCAACCAGAAATACGTGAGCGATTCTTCAGAATAAAATATTCCCGATCCGATAATATAATTAATAATAATATAATAACTCATAAAAATCTCCGAAATAAATAACGGAAATTAATTCCAGAATAAATAAACATCTCTTCGAACACAGGAATTAAATCTCGAAAATAAATCCTATTTTTAATATCTGGAAATATAAATTCTTTGCTCAAAATGAAAAATTCAAACATCCATTTTTATTTAATTTAAATCCAAAATAATTAATCTCATTTAAAAATAATTCATCAAAGAATTCCACTTTTAATAAACCTCACAAATCCTAATTTATTTTAATAAAATATTAATCTATAAATTAATCTGACTCGATCCGGTTAATTGAAATAAACTGGAAATGCTAATTATAAATCTCCTAAAATAATACCGCTTTCTAATTCTATTTATTCACAATTATTCCCCTTTTATTGACAATTTAATAAATCTCTAAAATTGTGTTCAAAATCACAAATATATCTATTCGATTAATAACTTTCTAAATTACGTTTAAAAGCTCTAAATAACTCTATTTAATTAATTAAATAATTATACTATTTTTATTAAACTCTTTTATTTCTCACAATTTGTAAATTAGCAAACCATATAATTAAGTCTCGATTTTAAACATTCAATCGATATTATTTATCAGCTCGTTATTATTAACAGAAAAATTGTTCGTGGGCCCCACTCCCCCACCGTGGGTCCCACCCCTGCATCTCTCCCATTCGACTCTCACAATCTCTGTCTCTCTTCGCTCATTTTTTTTTCCGGTAGCAACCATTACCACCACCACCAATCGGTGGTGGCTACTCCAATCGAAACACATCAACACAGCCACTCTCTTCCCTGTATTTTTCTATCCTATCTCCACCCATCTCCATTTTTCAACTCTCTCTAAATCTCTCCCTCTCTCTCTCTCGTTCTATCTCTCTCTCTGAATCTCTCTTTCCCTCTGAATCTCTCTCTCCCTCTCTCGACTCTCTCTGCATCTCTCACTATCTCCCTCCTCTCCCGTCCAAATCTCTCCGCCTCCTCCCTCTTCAACCTCCTCTCGACCTCCCCCATCTCTCGCAGCTCATCTCTCTTCCTCCACCCCCGTATCTCTCCGGCCACCAACACCGCACAAACCAACACCAGTTCAACCAAAACCCATACCTCTCTCTCTCTACCTTCTCTCGACAACCACCATCAAACTCCTCTCTTCTCCGACAACACCCAACCACAACGAAAACTCTCCTGCTAGTACCAAACGGATATGAACAAAAAAAACAATTAACAGAAATAAAATAACTACCTTGGCTGTTGTTTCGGTTTTGGCAGAGAAAAGGATGGGGGAAAAAAACTCTGTGGTTTTGTATAGATAGTATGACTCGAGTTTGTTTGGAAAAGAATATGAAAGAGACTGTGTTGTGGAATAAAAACTAGGATACTAGTATTGCGACTAGGGTTTATGTATTTAATGTAAGGGTGTGTGAGCTTCGTGCTTTAATGGCTGCTCTTGTGCTCGTGGCTGATTCTACCTTCACAAGATGCCTACGTACTTTGATGAATATCAAAGATCAAGCCAAAAAACGTAGTTCTTAGGTGAGGGGTCTGACCCTTTATATAGGCTGAGAAGCCTTAGAATTAAGGTAGGAGTTGGAGACTTAATAGATAAGTCACCTCCTTGAGGAAAGTTCTAGATCTATGCCTTATAGGAATCAGTTTCCATATAGAATTGGATGTCTTATAGGATAAGTCTGAAAGAGATATTATCCTTATCCAATTCTTATTTGCTGAGCTGTTTATTACCCTTAATATTAATTACGAAATTAATATTATAAATAGGGTTTGGGCCCAACTAGTGGGCCCCACGTTTGGACCATTCCTGGTATAATTAATACCACATTAAAGGTGTCTTTAAGGCTTACTTTTAGCCCATATCATTTGCCCCCCAACTTCTAGGAAAACTGATCAGGTTTTCCTTGAAGTTTTTACTGCCTTTCGTGAGACTTGGGTCAGGGCTTTGTACACTAGTGTTTCACAAATGTCGTTTTGATGCAAAGTGTGGAGCGACCGACACGTTTACGACGATATGCCTTATTCGAGGCTAAACAATTTCAATAACTTTAGTTACAGAGTCTTTTTCTTCAAGGAATTATCTATGAAATTCCTCGTATTTCCATATTTATCCTATTATGGTACCCACAGGTATCAAAATTCCATGTCTGTGAAGATTTGCTGTCAAAAAATCAATTTTTATAGCAAATTTCGACCAGGACTGAGTATTTTCGATCAGAAATTCGACCAGGAATTCGACCAGGATTCTGGTCGAAACAAGGCCTTCTTTTTCTTCCTGATCGAAGAGATTTTCGACCAGGATTCCTGGTCGTTTCGACCAGGATTCTGGTCGAAATAAGGGTCCAATTTTGCTGTGGTCGAAGGGTTTTTCGACCAGGATTCCTGGTCGTTTCGACCAGGATTCTGGTCGAAATAAGGGCGTTTCCAACGCTTTGGTCGAAGAGTTTTTCGACCAGGATTCTTGGTCGTTTCGACCAGGATTCTGGTCAAAATAAGGGCGTTTCCAACGCTTTGGTCGAAGAGTTTTTCGACCAGGATTCTTGGTCGTTTCGACCAGGATTCTGGTTGAAATAAGGGCCACTTTGGCTTTGGGCCTATTCTTATGGGGCCTGATACCTTTCTTTTCAAAATGGGCTTAACCTTATAGTTGTTATTGGGCCCGTCCGGGCTATTTGAATCCAAATCCAGGATTTGTTGTCTATGATATTTTTCAAAAATATCTATAATTTTCTTCAAAATATCTAAGATATTTTTCAAAATATCTAAGATATTTTTCAAAGATATTTTCCTAAGAATGTCCTAGAATTGGGCCTTAATTTGGGCCGGTTTCATGGGCTTTTCTGACCTGTTACTGTAGGTTTTTTGACCGTTTGGAGGAATTTTAACCGGCTAAAAGGTTGTATATAAGAGTGAGAGTGGAGAGTTCACTTTCTCATTCTCACTTCTACTCAAACACTTCACTAGAAATTCTCTCTGTAGTTATCTCTATTTCAAGGCGATTTCCGGCGAAAGTTTTCTTCGAGCTCCTCCCCTTCACGGTGGTTTCTGGGTTTCTTTCTTGAAGATACCTTCATTCCTTCATAGTTTCTGGGTTTTCTTTGAAGATTTTCTTCAAATCTTCAAACTTTCTGGGTTTTTCAAGAGCTTCGAACCTTTTTTCAGGAGCACCAATGGAAGACAAAGCTAAGTCCCGCCTTGCAAAGATGAATTCTACCTCCTCCAAAGGTACAATCACCATTCGCTCTTCTTACACATCTCTAGTAGATATGTTAAATCAACGTGGAGATGATTACCCTTTTTTGTCAGAACTAGATGCATATGACTGTTGTAGCTCTTATCATGATGTTGATGAAATCGCTAGATATAACAAGCTTTTCAAAATTAAATCACCTTATAAACTTGTCCCAGCCGAGCCAGGTGACAGACCTTGTCACTGGAAACCCAATTCTTTGTGTGTTTATAGGGAGAGTCTAGTGGCTGGCCTTCGTTTTCCATTTCATGAATTCATTCCTAGACTCTTAGCTGATGTTCAAATTAGTCCATGTCAACTCCCGCCAAACGCGTGGAGAATTATATTATGTTTTATGGTTTTGTGTCTTCGACAACAACTCCCTTTATCTGTTGCGCTTTTTCGCAAACTTTTTCAATTTTACAATAGTCCTGCCACGAACCCTGGCTGGGTATATGTTAAGCTCCGTCCTAGAGTTCCCCCAATTTTTAATGGCAAGTCAATTCCTGATAATAATACGGGCTGGAAAAATGAGTTCGCATACTTAGAATGGGATGGAGGTGATTGGGGCACTCTCTTTAGGCAGACATTCTCGAGAGTCTCAGATGGAAGTGCTAAGGGAATCGTCCTTAGTACCGAGGAACAGGCCGCTTATAATACTCTGACCGAGGCAGACGGTAGTTCTATTACCTGCCTAAGTCTTTTAAATGAGGAATCTCTAAGGGGAGTAGGCCTTTCCAGAGTTTCTGAGCGGGGTAATTTTCTTACTGGTCTTTGCCATTTACTTTTTATTACTGAATTTATTCCAACTCTCTTTTTGGTCGTTCTTGCAGTTGCGAAATTGATTGTGGAGGCTGCACCCTCTCCTGATGAAGAGACTGCCAGGATAGTTCGAGCTAAGAGGGCTGCTGACCCTCGAGGGAAAAACACGGAGCCTCCTTTTCTGCGCCCCCACAAGGTCCAGAAAGGAGAGTTGAGATATGGTGACATAGCTGGACTGGAGGGGAGCTCCCAGGTTAACGTCCAGTCGACGGTTTTCAGCACTAGTACAAAACTGACCTTATACGTCGCCTCTTATACGTCGGTTCTGGCCAAAGGCGACGTATAAAGTAGTTATATATGTCGGTTCCGCATAAAGGCGACGTATAAGGTCAATTTTTAAATTTTTTTACGTCGGTTGAACAAAATGCCGACGTATAAAGTCATATTATATGTCGGTTGAGGAAAAGGCGACGTATAAAATGCTACTTTATACGTCGGTTGAGAAAAAGGCGACGTATATAATGCTATTTTATACGTCGGTTGAGAAAAATGCGACGTATATAATGCTACTTTATACGTCGGTTGAGGAAAGGCGACGTATAAAATGCTACTTTATACGTCGGTTGAGAAAAAGACGACGTATATAATACTACTTTATACGTCGGTTGAGGAAAGGCGACGTATATAATACTACTTTATACGTCGCTCTTAATATAACCGACGTATAAAACCTTTAAAAAAATTAAAGAAATTAGAAATTGCCGCTGTATTAAATATCAATTTTTACGTTGCCTGTATATACCCGACGTATAAAACCTTTAATTAAAAAAAATTGTACTTTAGTATTGGTCGTAGTCTTCAGTTCTTTCCCAAAAACCTAAAAAGCATTGTTCCTCCCAGTTAAACTCTCTCGCGGTTTTCCATTATTGGTCATTTTCGAGCTATTTCTCATCTTTAATCGAGTCTCCCTCTTTGATAAACACCAAACCCTCATAAATTTCTCACAAAATGATTCGATTTTGACGAAACCCTAAATCCTCAAAGTATCGAAACCCTAGTTTTCAAAATCGATACTCGATTATCTATCTAATTAGTATTAATACCCCTCAAACCCAGTCATCTACCTTAACAAACTCTTAACATTAACCCAATTAAACTCAAAACTCGGTGTAAAAAGCCAACATGAGTTTTCTTGTAAAAATCCAAACTTTATGTCTTTGTACAGATGGGAATCAACTATGGCAGAGAAACATTTGAGTGTCACTGAACATGTAAGCATCTTTATTTTTTGGAAACTTGTAATAAGAGTTTGTGTAGAATTGATTTTAAAGTCTACTTTTTTATTCATTTCTGTGTGTATATTTTATGTTTTTGACTATGAAATTGTGATGGTTAGATATACAATCTGGAGTATGACTAGTTACTGTTACATTGGAAATGAGTGAATTTTAAATTTTGTAAGTAAAAGTTTGACTTAATTTACCAACAAAAAAAAAAGAGAGTTGGAATATGATTTAGTTTGTTCAACAGGGCTTATTAAAATTTCAATGAAATGCATATTTTATTTGGGTTATTGTTCTTTTCGCAATTACATGAATTAAAATTGTACTTGATGATATCACATAGTGAATAAAAGACCTTGACTCTATGATCAAGTCTAGCAACTCCAGCATAGTTTGCTCGGTGCTGATCTTTTGTTAGTATTACATATTACGGGTGCTTTTTGTTTTGGTTGGGGGCATGGGGTTTAGGATTTAGGTACTGTGGGAGTTGATCAAGTACTAAGAACTTTGGTACCCCAAAGATATAGCCATACTAAGTAAGATCTAATTTTCCAGCTTAACGCCTGTGTAGGTCGTATTCTGAAAGTAAACCAAAACTCATAATTTAAGTAGTATATTTGGCTTCTTGGACACAGATGATTTAAAAAATGAAGGGGTTCTTATTCACAATAACAGAGTGTCAAGTATTGTGCTTTATAGGATATTAATGCTGAATTAGTCATGATTGCTTGCTATTTTACGACCTGGATCTTCCCTTTGGGGGTGCCTGGACTGGTAGTAATGATTCAAACACATTACTTTCGTTCATAAGTAGATGACTAATTGCATTGGTGAGGAAGCCATCAACATTGCATCCGCAGCTGCTCTCAACTTTGAAGACCTTGTCTTTCCCCAGGTTATAATGGACCTAAATCAACTTTGTACTTTTTTTAATGATAATACCTGTGTTTGTGTTCCGCTTTCACTTGTTCATGCATGTATCCATACTGAACGAAGATAAGATATTTCCTCATCCTTTTCCCTTTCAATGCTTTTTTTAATACTATGCTGATTGACAATAGTCTCGACAAAGTGTGCATTCTCTCAACATCTCTGACATGTAATAGTTAGCAATGTCCAAATGATAAGTTTTATGTTACAGTACAGGGAGCCTGGAGTTTTGCTTTGGAGGGGATTTACCATTCAAGAATTTGCCAATCAATTATTTGGAAACAAAGCTGATTATGGAAAAGGCAAACAGATGCCCATCCATTATGGTTCAAACAAACATAATTATATTACTGTTTCATCCACGGTTGGGTAAGAAAAAAATATTCTTCTATTGTGTTTCATGTAGTAGACCATCTCCCCTTTGATGATATTTATATATACCTCATTTATTCCAGTACGCAACTTCCCCAAGCTGTTGGCGCTGCATATTCCCTGAAGATGGATGGAAAAGATGCATGTGCAATCACATATTTTGGAGATGGAGGCAGTAGTACAGTAAGTTTCAAATGTGTGGAACTGTCACCAGTTACTCATAGTTTTGTGACAGGTGCAAGCTGTCACTGTCCATGCAACCAGCAACTACTTTGTGACGGCTTCTCTTGATAGTACTTGGTGCTTCTACGATATTGCTTCTGGTTCATGTCTACCACAGGTTTCTCTTGCTCCCTTTCATGACATAGAGTTGTAATTTGTAAAGACCATCCGTTTCATGCTCTCTTTTATGTCTCCTCCTTGATAGTTTTCTTCATGAATTCTGCAGGTTTCTGATACTACAAACTCTGATGGTTATACCTCTGCTGCCTTCCATCCTGATGGTCTCATCCTTGGAACAGGCACCTCTGGGGCTGTTGTTAAAATCTGGGATGTAAAAAGCCAAGTATGGTACTTATTCGGTTTTGTACTTATTTGTGTGTAATCTTCCTGTTATATCTTGCTCATGTCTTTTTTATCTGCAGGCTAATGTCGCGAGATTTGATGGCCACATTGGGGCTGTAAATTCTATATCTTTTTTAGAAAATGGTTACTTTCTTGCGGTATGTGTTTCTATTTACTGCGAAATGCCAAGTATGTAGCTGATTTTAAGATTTTTAATGTCCCAGCCTAAGTGTTTTTTCGTCAATTGTCAGACTGCTGCTCAATATGGTTTGAAACTGTGGGATCTCCGCAAATTGAAGAATTTCAGAACATTTTCACCCTATGATGAGGATACACCCACACAATCAGGTAGTTTATCAATTAGCATGCCCAGATTTTGTGTTTACATATGTGTTTTGAAGCAAATCTTATAGCCTGGGATATGAATATTTGAGATTTAATTGTAACATTGTGGTGATCTTATACCCATGGGTTTGGCGCCCTGCGAACTTGACATCTAGCAGAGGCAGAGGGGTTGTTGGTAAATTTAAATGGCAGATGACAAAGAGGAGATGTGACAGAGAAGTTCACAAGTTCGTTTATCATCTCTGTCTACTTAATAGCAACTCTACTTAAGAAGTTGTGTTCACCATTTTACTCATTTTTGCAGGAGAAGAGAGATTAAGAGGATAAGGACTAGCATGAGAGCTGGCAATAGCTTGGCATTTCTTTATCAGGATATAGATCAATTCGAGCATTCCAACCAGGCCAAATTACCAAGAGTTGGATTTTGGCACAATTATTATTTGGGGATCAGATGCATGTTATCTTAGTGTATATAGGATTATTTTTTTTTTGATAAATGCATATAGGAATTCTTATTATGTATTAGACTTTAATTTTCTTGAAGTGTGGTGTTCAATAAATTGATGTACTGAATATTTGTGTAATATTTTCTATTAATAATATCTTGTTAGTAGTCAGTTTTCTTTTATTGCTTCAGGGTGCTATTTTTATGAAATGGGACAAAATGGATGCAGCTGGGTATTGCTTAAAAAATAGAAAAAATATTTTTTTTTTAAAATTTTTTTTTGACAATATACGTCGGTTCTTATATTTAACCGACGTAAAAGGTCTTTTTTGTACTAATGACATTATACGTCGGTCTTTTGAACATTATACGTCGGGCTTTGTTCTACATTATATGTCGGATTTTTCAACATTATACGTCGGCTTTTTAGCGACGTATATTTAGACTTTATACGTCGCCTTTTTAATCGACGTAAAAGACTCGTGACTTTATACGTCGCCCCTCCATACGTCGCCATTTAACCGACGTATAAGACCTATTTAACCGACGTATAAAGTCATTTTTGTACTAGTGCAGGCCTCCCTGGGGCTTCAGGAAGCAGGATTCTGTGGTGGGCTCTACGAAGCACTCCATGGATTGGTCTTTAAACTCAATCACCACCCCTGACTATAAGGACATGGTCCTTAGTGGAGGTATTGGGGAGTCAGAGGCACTCGGTGCTCAGGCTCTCGCTGTGGTAAGTTTCGAACTTTCATCTTTCAATACCTTAACGGCTTTAGATTCACTACTTGATTTCAATGCTAACCTTTCATGCAGGCTAACGTCTATTTCCAAAGCTTGGTTCATAAAGCTAAAGCTTGGAAAGAGAAGTCCAAAGCTTTTGAGTCTGAGTCTCAGAAGAAGACTCTCCATATTAACCGTCTGGAAGAGCAAATAAAGAAGAAAGATGAAGAGATGGTAGGGATGCATGCGGAGCTGGTTGCCCTGAGAGATGACAAGGAGAAGCATATTGATGAATATCTGGATTCAGATGAGTACAAGACTCTCATGGATCAGCATGATGAGATGCTCTTTCCTAGTCAGTTTTCTGATGGGTGGACCAAAGCCCTTGAAGCAGTTCTGAGGCAGCATCCAGGGTTATTCTTGCCTTCTGCTTTTCCTAGCCCTCACCTTCCCAATGCCTTGACACAGGAGCCTGGTTCCAGTGAAGAGCTGTTTGGGGAGGATGACACTTTGGTTAAGGAGCATGCTACTGCCACTGCTTCAGCTTTGGATGTTAGTGTAGGTGCCCTAGAGGCAATACATTGTTTCTTAAATAAACCTTATGTCATTTGATTATTAAATAAATGTATTTATTATGACTCTAATTACTGCGATATTTGTTAGCATAATAAATGTCCTTAGAATAATGATACACATTATATAGTTTAAGTTTACAACTTGAATTTGAGATTATATAATATCATATTCTTAAAGGTCCCTAGTCGAGTATTATTATACAGGACAATAATAATACATAAATAGACCAGTATGTTTTTGACTGATAACCACATCTCATTGGTTATAAGTATGGAGATACTAAAGTCAATACATAGGTACATGTAGAGTACATGGTACTGGACAGACCCAACGTGAGATTCTTCATGTTAATTAAGTCATAAGAAAGACTCACAGTGATAATGGTGTAATGATCCTTTGACTTGAGATCATTATATTTCTATACGAGGATAATATACTTTGACTACATTAAAAGTTACCTTTGACCGGGTAATGATAAAAGTGGACATCGGGTATATTGTGAATCGTATGAGAAATATGAATGATAGATAAAGGATTTAACCCTCCTATTATTAGGAGAGATATTATTGGCCTCTTGATTGAGTGAGACTATAAAATGCATGGCCGTGCTCAAATAATGATTTGTTTTTAATAGTCTTACATTGATCAAGTAAACCCGGATTAAATTATGAAGAGGATGACATGAAACATGCCTCGAGTTTAATCTATAATATTTGGTTAAAGGGATTATATTACACGGGAACATTAATCACAAAAGGTTTTATCGAATCACGATTTAATTATTATTTAATTGGGTAGCAATGATGTATTACTAGATGCCGCTCATTGTTTATAATTTTATTAGAGAATAAAATTATTGCCAATTAAATGATAGCCTACAGGGTCACACACATAGAACATTTTAAGGAAGAATTAATTTAAATTAATTAAATGATTAGTTGTATTTTATTATATTAATTAAGCAGGACTTAATTAAGATATAATAAAATACAAATGAGATATGATTTTAATAATTAAGTATGACTTAATTATTATTTATTTAAATAATAGGATTTGATTCTATTATTTAATTAATCAAACTTGGGCTAGGTTTTTAGTTGGGCTTTTACCTTACACTATCATATAAATATGTGATGATAGGTAAAGAAGGTAATTAATTTTGTACGACAAAAAATTATCCCCAGCCGCTTGAACCAAAACCTAAAAAGAAGATCTCATATTTTCATTGGAGGCTAGTACCTCCCTTCCAATCAAGAATCGTTCTTGGAGTGTTCGTGTGGATACCGTAGAGGAGGCTTCGAAGAGGAGCACTCAACGATCGTGAAAGCTTGGATCTCCATTAGACATACAATCGTAAAGCTTCTTTAAGGTAAATCATCAATCTCCGAATTAAATATCATGTTTTTGCATGGATCCTGCGGTAGGGTGTAGATAATTATTGTTTTGTTTTAATTTTCCGCTGCGTTTTTGATGCTCGAAACCCATCAATGGCATCAGAGCTACTTGCAAAAACGTTTTAATTCGGTTATATGTTACAGTTTTGATATATATACGAGCATGTTTGATGATTGTCATGTATGATGCGTTGATTTTGATATATATGTATAAACTGTATGTTAATGATGATTGGGATGATCATATGATGATCATATAATCTGTATGTATATTGATATATACATGATTTTTGTTTGTTCATGATATGGGGATTGTATACGATACGATTTCTGTATACGCTGCGCAGATCTGGTGAAATCTGTGTCCAGTGTCCGATTTTCGCAAACGATATGTGTTTTCTGACTGGAAACGAGCGTCTGAACAAAACAGATACCATAGGTATCATCGACTCGTCTGTAAGGCGTTTGACGCCGTTTAGTGCATTAAAAACGCGATTTATTATTTTCAGAATTTGATTCTGATTTTCTGAATTTTGCGTTATATGATTTATTTGATTGGATCATCTGAAATATGATATGGTATAACATGATTAGATAATATGACATGTTATTTAATTGTTACTAGAGCATGGTGGATGGTTATGGCCTTGAGACCCATAGGATAGAGGTTTTTGTTTATGGTTTGGTTTCTAAATACGACTTGCATGTCGTTTTTCTTTTTGTAATTATTTTATCTCGAATGCAACTCGAGTTCTTTTGTAAAATGTTTCAAGAGGAGCTTGGAGGCAATCAAGGCAGCTTTGGAAGCACATCAAGAGATTATGTAATAATTAGTTATTACCACCATAGATTGACCTTGATTTTTCCATTAGCTTGGAAAAATCGCATAGGATTGGGCCATAACCATAGCATATTAATTTATGTGATGCACTTTACATATGATGCATGTGTAGAGTAGAAAAATGTATGCATGTTTTAATTAGATTAATGATGTATGCATGTATTAGATACGTCACCCATACCATGCTTGCCATGCTAAACAAGATAAAATCTGTAACGATTCGAGATTTTAAAATGAACAAACGATCATGAGATTTCTGTGTTTATGAAACACGGAATTAAATACAAATTTTCAATGATTTAGATATGGGGAGATTTTGTCAAAAACGGGTTTTACCTGTAAGGAAGTTGGGTATTAAGTGAGGCCACTTGTGACTCCTCCAACAACCTGGAAATCAAACTATTGATGAATATTGATTTGAAGTATTTAATTCAAGGAAAAATTGGGAATCTCTTTATGATGGGATCATGGTCGTTTTAAATCAAAATCCCTTAACAAAATATTAAGTTTTAATCGGATGCTTTCCAATGAATGAACACTCATTGAATCCTAGATCGATAAGGGGAATGACTGCCAGTGGCAGGGGACTCCTGTCTATCGTGGTGAGATGTGACGAATATAAGCGGTTATATTCGATCGTTGTATCATTGGGTTTAACTTAACTGAGTCGTCATAATAAGGTGAAAATAAACGGTTATATTCAATTATTATGAACTTAGAAGCATAGAGTTTGGTTCAAAGTCTATTAGATAAACAAGAACAATTGTTGTTCACCAAACTATCCAAGAATTATATATGATATAATTGACAACTGTTGTCTACCTAAATAATCATGTTTTAAGGACTACCAGTGGTTGACTTAGGATGTGATGAAATATGGATCTTGGCTCACTAGAAAGATTTATGGGATATTCTTTCCGATTTAATAGTAAGGGCTATTAATTTGATAAAAAATAGTGGGAGATATATTATGAATATGTCATAATCACTTGAACATAATTAATGTAACAATCTAACTTATCTTATGCATTTTATCATTGTAGAAAACAAATGGCACAAAATACAAACAACACTTTCTCTGTGCGATCAGTCCTTGAGAAGGACAAGCTGACAGGATCGAACTTCCTTGACTGGTCTAGGAATTTGAGAATTGTTCTCATGCAGGAAAAGAAATCTTATGTGATTGATATTCCTCCACCGGAAGCCCCTGCTAACAATGCCACTGTTGCTCAACGAAATGCTTATCAGAAGCATATTGATGATGCAACTGATGTGGCTTGTCTTATGCTTGATACTATGGATGCTGAGCTCCAGAAGCAGCATTTTGATATGAATGCTTATACTATGTTTGAACATCTTTCAACGATGTTTCAATCACAGGCTCGTGTTGAAAAGTTCAACAAAATCAAAGCACTCTTCTCGTGTAAGCAAGGCAATGGACCAGTCGGACCACATGTTCTAAAGATGATTGGGTATTGTGATTACCTTGCTCGTTTGGGTTTCCCGCTTCAGCGAGAGGCTCAAGTCGATATAATCTTGCAATCTTTGAACAGCGACTATGCTCAGTTCATAATGACTTTCAATATGACTGAGCAAGATAAGACTCATATGGAATTGTTGGCCATGCTGAGGACCACTGAAGCAAATATGGTCAAGGCACCTGAGAAAGCTCCCATAATGATGGTGGGCAAGAAAGGTGCTAAGGGAAAGGGGAAATGGAAGGGCAAGAAAAAGGTTACACCGAAAGATCTTGGTCCTTCTAAGCCCTCTTTCAAAAAGGCTAAAAAGCCGAAGGGAGATGTCGCAAAGGCTGACAAAGGTGATTGTCACTATTGTCACAGGCCTGGTCACTGGAAGAGAAACTATCATGCTTACTTGGAGGATCTGAAGAAATTGAAGGGTGTTCAGATTTCTGGATCAGGTATTTATGTTATAGAAGTCAATTTGTCTATTTCTACATCTTGGGTATTGGATACTGGATGTGCTTCTCACATTCGTATAAATGTGCAGGAACTGCAGAGAAGTAGGACTTTGGCTAAGGGAGAAGTGGACCTACGAGTAGGCAATGGAGCAAGAGTTGCTGCTTTAGCCGTAGGAACTTATTATTTATCTTTGCCCTCTGGGCTTATTTTAGAACTAAATGACTGTTATTACGTGCCTGCGATTCGCAGAAACATTATTTCTGTTTCTTGTTTGGACAAGAAAGGTTTTTCGTTTACAATAAAGAACAACAGTTGCTCTTTTGCTTTGAATGATTTAACCTATGGTGTTGCGTGTTTATTTAATGGTTTATATGTTCTTGATTTGGATAATCCTATTTGTAACATAGAAAACAAACGACTTAAAGTAAATGACTCAAATCAAACATACCTCTGGCATTATCGTCTAGGCCATATAAATGAGAAACGCATTTCCAAAATACATAAAGATGGATACTTGGATAAGTTTGATTTTGAATCATACGAAAAATGCGAATCTTGTTTGCT
Organism: Saposhnikovia divaricata; assembly: GCA_036435485.1. NCBI lineage: Eukaryota > Viridiplantae > Streptophyta > Magnoliopsida > Apiales > Apiaceae > Saposhnikovia > Saposhnikovia divaricata. The sequence goes on from CM071599.1 coordinate 217,973,926, forward strand.
TGGTAAGATGACTAAAGCCCCTTTTACTTGTAAGGGTCAAAGGGCCACTGAACGTTTGGAGCTAATACATAGTGATGTATGTGGCCCAATGCGTGTGATGGCTAGAGGAGGCTACTACTACTTCATAACATTTACTGATGACTTCAGTAGATATGGATATGTATATCTTATGAAGAACAAATCCGATTCTTTTGAAAAATTCAAAGAATACAAGGCTGAAGTAGAGAAGCAAATAGGCGGAGGTGCAAGTATTAAGATCTTACGATCCGATCGTGGGGGTGAATACTTAAGCACCGAATTTAAAGAGTATTTAAAAGAGTGTGGTATTGTATCACAACTCACTCCGCCAGGTACACCTCAATGGAATGGAGTTTCAGAGAGGAGAAATCGCACCTTGTTGGACATGGTACGATCGATGATGAGTCATGCAGATCTTCCAATAAGTTTCTGGGGTTATGCTCTAGAAACAGCGGCTTTCACACTTAATCGTGTTCCAACCAAGAAGGTTCAAAAAACTCCATATGAGATATGGGAGGAGAAACGGTCAAGCATGAACTTTATGAAAGTTTGGGGATGCAAGGCGTTTGTAAAACGTCAAGTATCTGACAAGCTTGGACCTAAATCCGAAGAGTGCAATTTTGTGGGATACCCTAAAGAAACAAAGGCGTATTATTTTTATAGTCCTTCTGAGCAGAAAGTGTTCATTGCTCGAGATGCTGTCTTCATGGAAAAGAATTTTGTTTCCAAAAGGGACAGTGGGAGAACTATAGATCTCGATGAAGATCGAGAACCACAAAATAGCATTGAACCTGAGGTGGAACAAGAGCAGAATAATGATAATGCTCAAGAAACACAGGTTGTTCGTAGATCTGGTAGAATTTTCCATGAGCCAGAGAGATATGGATTTCTTTTGACTCAATGTGGGGATTTGATGCTCATAGATGAGGATGAGCCTCTCACATACCAAGATGCTATGAACAGTCCAGACTCTAAGAGATGGCTTGAAGCCATGAAATCCGAGATGGATTCCATGTACGAAAACCAAGTTTGGGATTTGGTTGATCCACCTGAAGGGGTAAAACCCGTAGGGTGCAAGTGGGTTTTCAAGAAGAAAACTGACATGGAAGGAAATGTTCAGACCTATAAAGCAAGACTGGTTGCGAAAGGGTTCAAACAAATTCATGGTATTGACTATGATGAAACTTTCTCACCAGTTGCCATGGTCAAGTCCTTACGGATTTTGCTTGCAATTGCAGCATTCCATGATTACGAAATCTGGCAAATGGATGTCAAAACAGCTTTCCTTAATGGGAGCCTTGAAGAGGATGTGTACATGACACAACCAGAAGGTTTTGTCGATCCAAGGAATGTTGGCAAGGTATGTAAATTACGTCGATCCATTTATGGATTGAAGCAAGCCTCTAGGAGATGGAATATTCGTTTTGATGAAATAGTCAAGGAGTATGGCTTTATTCAAAACGAGGATGAACCTTGTGTTTACAAGAAGGTTAGTGGGAGCCATGTGGCATTCATAGTACTGTATGTTGATGACATACTACTAATGGGGAATGACATACCTTCTCTAAAGGCTGTTAAGACTTGGTTAGGGAGCAATTTCTCTATGAAAGATTTAGGAGAGGCAACCTACATTCTAGGAATGAGGATCTATAGAGATAGATCTAAAAGGATGATCGGTCTAAGTCAGAGTACATACATTGACAAGGTTTTGCATCGTTGGTATGCAAAATGCTAAAAGGGGATATGTCCCTGTGTCTCAAGGAATAACGATTTCTAAAGACCAGTGTCCGAAATCATTAGATAAGAAGGACCACATGAATAAAGTTCCATATGCATCAGTAATTGGATCTATCATGTATGCAATGGTATGTACTCGACCAGATGTTTCGTATGCTTTGAGCATGACGAGCAGATACCAGTCTAATCCAGGTGAAGGTCACTGGACGGCAGTCAAGAATATTCTAAAGTACCTGAAAAGGACTAAAGATTCATTCTTAGTGTATGGAGGAGAGGAGAAGCTGGTTGTAAAAGGTTACACCGATGCAAGTTTCCAAACAGACAGGGATGATACTGTATCACAGTCTGGTTTTGTATTTTGTCTAAATGGAGGTGCTGTAAGCTGGAATAGTTCAAAGCAAGAAACAGTAGCTGATTCTACAATGGAGGCTGAGTACATTGCAGCTTGTGAAGTGGCTAAGGAGGCTGTTTGGATTCGAAAATTCATTTCTGATTTGGAAGTGGTTCCATCGATTGCAGATCCCATTGATCTATACTGCGATAATAATGAGGCCATCGCACAGGCTAGAGAGCCTAGATCGCACTCCCGATCCAAACATATACTCAGAAGATATCACCTCATACGAGAGATTAATGAAAGGGGTGAAATACATATATGTAAAGTGCATACAAATGATAACATTGCAGATCCACTGACCAAAGGCCTGTCGCAGCAGAAGCACGACGGTCACACTAGTTCCATGGGTATTAGATACATGGGTGATTGGCTCTAGTGCAAGTGGGAGATTGTTAGTGTAGGTGCCCTAGAGGCAATACATTGTTTCTTAAATAAACCTTATGTCATTTGATTATTAAATAAATGTATTTATTATGACTCTAATTACTGCGATATTTGTTAGCATAATAAATGTCCTTAGAATAATGATACACATTATATAGTTTAAGTTTACAACTTGAATTTGAGATTATATAATATCATATTCTTAAAGGTCCCTAGTCGAGTATTATTATACAGGACAATAATAATACATAAATAGACCAGTATGTTTTTGACTGATAACCACATCTCATTGGTTATAAGTATGGAGATACTAAAGTCAATACATAGGTACATGTAGAGTACATGGTACTGGACAGACCCAACGTGAGATTCTTCATGTTAATTAAGTCATAAGAAAGACTCACAGTGATAATGGTGTAATGATCCTTTGACTTGAGATCATTATATTTCTATACGAGGATAATATACTTTGACTACATTAAAAGTTACCTTTGACCGGGTAATGATAAAAGTGGACATCGGGTATATTGTGAATCGTATGAGAAATATGAATGATAGATAAAGGATTTAACCCTCCTATTATTAGGAGAGATATTATTGGCCTCTTGATTGAGTGAGACTATAAAATGCATGGCCGTGCTCAAATAATGATTTGTTTTTAATAGTCTACTCATGGATCAAGTAAACCCGGATTAAATTATGAAGAGGATGACATGAAACATGCCTCGAGTTTAATCTATAATATTTGGTTAAAGGGATTATATTACACGGGAACATTAATCACAAAAGGTTTTATCGAATCACGATTTAATTATTATTTAATTGGGTAGCAATGATGTATTACTAGATGCCGCTCATTGTTTATAATTTTATTAGAGAATAAAATTATTGTCAATTAAATGATAGCCTACAGGGTCACACACATAGAACATTTTAAGGAAGAATTAATTTAAATTATGAATTTAAATTAATTAAATGATTAGTTGTATTTTATTATATTAATTAAGTGGGACTTAATTAAGATATAATAAAATACAAATGAGATATGATTTTAATAATTAAGTATGACTTAATTATTATTTATTTAAATAATAGGATTTGATTCTATTATTTAATTAATCAAACTTGGGCTAGGTTTTTAGTTGGGCTTTTACCTTACACTATCATATAAATATGTGATGATAGGTAAAGAAGGTAATTAATTTTGTACGACAAAAAATTATCCCCAGCCGCTTGAACCAAAACCTAAAAAGAAGATCTCATATTTTCATTGGAGGCTAGTACCTCCCTTCCAATCAAGAATCGTTCTTGGAGTGTTCGTGTGGATACCGTAGAGGAGGCTTCGAAGAGGAGCACTCAACGATCGTGAAAGCTTGGATCTCCATTAGACATACAATCGTAAAGCTTCTTTAAGGTAAATCATCAATCTCCGAATTAAATATCATGTTTTTGCATGGATCCTGCGGTAGGGTTTCGATAATTATTGTTTTGTTTTAATTTTCCGCTGCGTTTTTGATGCTCGAAACCCATCATTGGATCCCGAGCCTCCTCTAGCTCAGCCTGGTGTTGCTAACTCTGCCGACGAGGGGTCTACTACTGAGACTAGCTCTGAGGATGCTTCTCCTGCTAAGGAGGCCCCTATGGCCCCTTAGGCTTCATTTATTTATCTTTTGCCTTTCCGAACTCTGGGTTTCAACCATTTGACTTAATAGCCTTCGGGCCTTTGTAATTTTTAACTTAACTATTTATGCAGTTTATTTCCATTCATTTTTCTTGCTTTTGCTCATAGTTTGTTAATACTTTAGGATTTTTGAGTACTTGGCCTCCTGGCTGGTACTAAACTTACAAGTCGGTCCAACATTCGTCTTTCGTTTGTTTTAGCAAGGAAGGATAACCAATAGAGAAAACAGAATAAATTCCATTATGCTGTCAAAGGACATCAATAAAATGGGTTCAACCCTTACATAGATACTCTATCAACTACTGGGAGCAACAAGCTCTATAATGGTTTCATTCGAACCTTATTTCTAATAAATAGATAAAAGTTCAAGCCTTTATCAAAAGATCTTAAACATAATAAACTTTGAGGTTCACAGCATGCCAAGTCCGGGGCACCTCAACCCCATCCAAGGTTTCTAACTTGTAAGATCCTCGTCCTAACACCTTCCTGACTAGATACGGTCCTTCCCAGTTTGGTGCTAACTTTCCTTTTTGGCCAACTCCTGAGGCTTCAATCTTCCTCAGGACCATGTCGCCTTGTCGAAAAAATCTTTCTTTAACTCTCTGGTTGTAATGAAAAGAGGCTCTCTTCTGATACTCAGCATTTCTAGCATTAGCTTCATCTCTAACCTCATCAATTAAATCCAGGGCCAGTCTCATCCCTTCTTCATTAGTTTCTGGCTCATATGCCTCGATTCGAGGTGATGCCTGCATGATCTCCAAGGGCACAACAGCCTCGGCTCCATAAGCCTGCAAAAATGGGGTTGCTCCAGTTGTTACCTTACAAGTGGTACGATACGCCCAAAGTATGGGCAGCAGTTCATCTACCCAAGTGTTCCTAGAGCGCTCGACCCTCTTCTTCAGTCCATCAAGGATAATTCGATTAGCTACCTCAGCTTGCCCATTGGCTTGTGGATGTGCCACTGAGGTAAAACGGAGCTCAATCGCATTCTCTTCACAATACTTCTTAAACTCCTCATTATTGAACTGTGTCCCATTGTCTGTCACAAGGATTCGTGGGATTCCATATCTGCAAATGATGTTCTCCCAGAAGAACTGGGAAACTTGCTTGGTGGTTATCTTGGCCAGGGGTTTAGCCTCAATCCACTTAGTGAAGTAATCAATGGCCACTATCAGGAATTTCCTCTGTGCTGAAGCCATGGGAAAGGGTCCAAGTATATCCATCCCCCACATTGCAAATGGAATGGGAGAGTTGATAGAGGTCAACATCTCAGGCGGTTGCCTCACAATTGGGGCATGCTTCTGGCATCTTTCACATCTCTTGACATAGTTTTGTGCATCAGCCAACATCTCCGGCCAATAAAACCCTAAACGAATTATCTTGTGAGCTAGGGCTCTGCCCCCCAAATGTTGCCCACAGATCCCTTCATGAACTTCCTCCAATGCTTCCCTTGCCTCTAGAGGCCTTAGACACTTCAAGTACGGGATAACAAACGACCTTTTGTACAGAATACCCTCAATCAAAGTATATCTCAACGCTCTTACTGAGAGTTTTCGTGCCTCCATGGCATTGTCTGGGAGCCAACCGGTCTCCAGGTGTGCCTTGATAGGATCTATCCAAGAGCCTCCTATATCAATTGGTGCCACTAACTTTGCATTAATGGTCGGGGCCTTCAGGACCTGAAAGTAGACACTCCCAGCATAATTTTCTATTTCAGAAGAAGCAAACTTAGACAGGGCATCGGCCTTAACGTTTTCTTCTCTCGGGATGTGCTCAACATGACGCTCCTCAAACTGAGACATAACAGCCTTCACCACTCTCAGGTATTTCGCCATAGTCTCATCCTTAGCTTCGAATTCACCATTTACTTGGGATATCACAAGTCGTGAATCTCCACAAACTTTGAGGTTTTTGACCCTCATGATTCTAGCTAAACCCAAACCAGCTATTAATGCCTCATACTCCGCCTCATTGTTAGTAGTAGGAAAATCCAGCTTTAAAGCATACTCAACTGTGAACCCGTCGGGGCTTTGCAAAACCAAACCTGCACCACTAGAATTTGTTTTTGATGCTCCATCAAAATAGAGCACCCAATATTCCTTTAGATCAGGTGTAAGTTCCTCTTCTTTTTTCTCTTGCCCAGGGGTAGTCATTATCTCTTGCCCCCCGACTTCTTGGTTGTTAATAGTACATTCAACCACGAAGTCAGCCAATGCCTGAGCCTTGATGGCTGTCCGAGGCTTGTATGTGATATCGAATTCTCCTAACTCAATCGCCCATTTAATTAGCCTTCCACTGGCCTTAGGGCTATGCAATATGTTCCTCAACTGTTGGTTCGTCAGAACTTGAATCTTATGTGCCTGGAAGTAAGGTCGCAATTTCCTTGAGGCAGTTACTAATGCCAAAGCAAACTTTTCTATGGGTGAGTAATTCAACTCAGCCCCATGCAACACTTTGCTTACATAGTAGATAGGTTTCTGGACTTTCTCCTCTTCCCGAATAAGGACAGCACTCAGGGCTTGTTCAGATACCGCCAGGTATAGATAAAGAGTCTCTCCAGGACTTGGTTTGGTCAATAACGGGGCTTCAACCATGTATTTCTTCAATTGCTCAAAGGCCTCTTGGCTCTCAGGGGTCCACTCAAAATTTTTCACTTTCTTCAATGCTTGAAAGAAAGGCAAGCACTTGTCACCAGACTTGGAGATGAATCTTCCTAAAGCCGCTACCCGGCCCGTCAACTTCTGCACATCTCTTATAGAGCGCGGGGGTTCCATGTCTAAGATCGCCTTGATCTTGTCGGGGTTGGCCTCTATGCCTCTTTTAGAAACCATCAGACCCAAAAATTTGCCTGATCCAACGCCAAAGGCACACTTGGCTGGATTCAACATCATCCTGTGGTGCCTCAGCACTTCGAATGCCTCTCTGAGGTGCTTGATATGGTCTGCCTTGAACAAGCTTTTAACCAGCATATCATCGACATAAACCTCCATAGTTTTTCCAATCAGATGGGCAAATATCTTATTCACCAATCGTTGGTAAGTAGCTCCCGCATTCTTTAAGCCAAACGCCATAACAAGTTAGCAGAAAACACCAAAGTCGGTTATGAAAGATACCTTAGGGATGTCATCCTTGTGCATCTTAATCTGATTATAGCCGCTGAATCCATCCATGAAGCTCAGCATCTCATGTCCAGCTGTGGCATCTATCAACATATCTATCCTTGGCAGAGGGAAACAATCCTTTGGGCATGCATCATTCAGGTCAGTGAAGTCTATACACATCCTCCACTTCCCATTCGCTTTCTTGACCATCACTGGGTTTGCTAACCATTCGGGAAACTGAATTTCCTCAATAAAACCAGCCTCCAAGAGCTTATCCACTTCTTGCTTAATGGCCTCTTGCCTTTCCGGAGCAAAATTTCTCTTCTTCTGCTGTACTATCTTCCGATTAGGGTCGACATTCAATCTATGAGTTATAAGTTGAGGATCAATCCCTGGCATGTCAGCTGCTGTCCAAGCAAAAACGTCACTATTCCTTTGTAAGAACTCTATTAATTTGCCCTTCAGGGGTTCTTTCAAAGAGGCTCCAATATAAGTCACCTTCTCAGGGTCGCCTAGCTCCAGAGGGATAGGTATTAAGTCCTCCGCTGGCTTTCCCCGGTGTTCATCATCATCACGGACATCCATGTCTTCAATCGGGAGTACCTGCCCCCCGGTTCCGTCAGCTCTCAAAGTTGCCACATAGCAACTCCTGGCCATTTTCTGATCTCCTTTTTGTTTCCCAACACCATTCCTGGTTGGAAATTTGACCTTCATGTGATAAGTAGAGGCAACAGCCTTGAATGCATGAAGTCCGGTCCTCCCTAAGATTGCATTGTACGTTGAGGCAGCCTTAATTACTAGAAAGTTTAGCATCTGGGTGGCCTCCTTAGGTTCTTGCCCTATTGTCATGGGCAGCTGAATGGTCCCTTCAACCTTGGACTCAACTCTATTAAATCCGTAGATTGGCATGTTAGTCGGCGTTAGTTGAGAGTCAGTATACCCCATCCTCATAAAAGCATCATGAAACAAGATATCGACGGAAGCTCCATTGTCTATCAGGACTCGCTTCACTTCCGAGTTTCCAATTACTGGAGTTATGACCAACGGGTCGTCATGGGGGAATTTCACCCCTTCAAGATCCGAATCATCAAAACCAATCACTGCCTCAGTCTTAGCACACTTCGGGGCTTCTCCTGTGATGTGCATCACTTCCCTGGCATAAGCCTTTCGAGAGTTTCGGGTAGTGCCGGCCGCTGTTGGTCCTCCCCAAATCATATTGATTACTGGCCCTCGAGGCTGTGGATTACGATTGCGATCGTTATCCCTCCTATCATTGTTTCTTCTATCATAATCCCTTTTCTGGGTTCCACGGTCTTCACCCTTGGTGAACTTGTTTAACTTTCCCTTCCGGATTAAAAACTCAATTTCATCCTTCAACTGTCTGCAGTCATCTGTGTCATGCCCCACATCCTTATGGAATCTACAATACATATCTTTGTTTTTCTTTTCGGGATCACCCCTGAGCGGTTTAGGCCAGCGAAAGTCCTTATCCTTCTCAATGTCCAACAAAATTTGGCTCCTAGGAGCATTCAACCTTGTATAATCAGAAAACCTTGACCCAAAACCCTTCTTAGGTGATGAATCAGAGTTCTTGCCAGTCCGGGGATACTTGTCCCTAGCGTCGTACTCTTGTTCTGACTTTCTTTTCTTTGAATCATTAGAGCCCTTGCCATTACCTACTGTGGTTTCCTTCTTAATGCTGTCCTCAGCCTTGATATATTTATCGGCTCTTCTTTGGAGCTCGGCCATGTTCTCAGGGGGGTGTTTTGCCAAAGACCTTTTGAAGAAGAGGTCAGTGGTTCCGTGTTCCCGGGCTACCATGGCCACCTTATTTTCCAGATCGGTGATATTCAACGTCTCCTTGGTGAATCGCTTGAGATAATCCCTTAGGTTCTCATTCTTCCCCTGCACCACATACATAAGGGATGCAGAACTTTTCTCTTGAATTCTCCCACTGATGAATTGGCTGATGAAGGCAGCGCTTAGCTCCTTAAAAGAGCCAATCGAGTTTGCAGGTAGACGGCAATACCATCTTTGAGCCATGCCTGACAGAGTTTGAGGGAACGCCCTACACTTTAAGGCATCACTAGCAGGCTGCAGTAGTAGTGCGTTTGAGAATGTTCTGACATGATTTGCGGGATCGCCCGTTCCATCATAGGCCTTAATAGTTGGCATCTTAAACTTCCTTGAGATGTGGGCATTCATCACCTCCTCAGTAAACGGAGGTGTGGGATCGTCAGGGTCCCCAAGTAGCATCAGATCTTTGGGGTTACTCCTCTCTTCTCCGACAACCACCATCAAACTCCTCTCTTCTCCGACAACACCCAACCACAACGAAAACTCTCCTGCTAGTACCAAACGGATATGAGGTTTTGGCAGAGAAAAGGATGGGGGAAAAAAACTCTGTGGTTTTGTATAGATAGTATGACTCGAGTTTGTTTGGAAAAGAATATGAAAGAGACTGTGTTGTGGAATAAAAACTAGGCTACTAGTATTGCGGCTAGGGTTTATGTATTTAATGTAAGGGTGTGTGAGCTTCGTGCTTTAATGGCTGCTCTTGTGCTCGTGGCTGATTCTACCTTCACAAGATGCCTACGTACTTTGATGAATATCAAAGATCAAGCCAAAAAACGTAGTTCTTAGGTGAGGGGTCTGACCCTTTATATAGGCTGAGAAGCCTTAGAATTAAGGTAGGAGTTGGGGACTTAATAGATAAGTCACCTCCTTGAGGAAAGTTCTAGATCTATTCCTTATAGGAATCAGTTTCCATATAGAATTGGATGTCTTATAGGATAAGTCTGAAAGAGATATTATCCTTATCCAATTCTTATTTGCTGAGCTGTTTATTACCCTTAATATTAATTACGAAATTAATATTATAAATAGGGTTTGGGCCCAACTAGTGGGCCCCACGTTTGGACCATTCCAGGTATAATTAATACTACATTAAAGGTGTCTTTAAGGCTTACTTTTAGCCCATATCAGACTGTTATGATTTTTACCCAAGCTGTTGAACCTGTACTATTTATAGAATAAAATTGTAAACCACAATAATGTTGAATAATGATGATAATTTTAGTGTGGTATTTTATTAATTAAAAAGAAATAAATAATGGGGAACAATTGTAAATGGCATAATAATTACAAGGTTAGTGCTATTTTCAGAAAAATAAAAAAAATGATGACCCCTTAATCAGCTTATTTTCTCCCGGCTGGCTAATTAAAACGGTACTCTAAATTTCGTTTCCTAAAATAAATTCGATCCACAACTAAAATTCTATTTTTCCTAATTTTAACAAAAACCAAATACATATAATTAAATAAATATAATAAAATTTTACTTGCGTACGAATTTCAAAATTTTACAGAAACACGTTAATTAAAATATACTAGTGCATCGCTCTTAATTAAAATTTAAATATCGAGTAGGAAAATTAATTCGAAAATTCATGGTTATTACAGTTGTCTGGTTCGAACCTTGAATTTTTAGTAAAAAAATTAATCATATAATTTATCTTATTATTAAATCTAACGATTCTTATTTATTACTAAAAATACTGATTAGAATATATGGTATTATATTTTTGGGTGCATATTAATGATTGCAAGATTAGTTTTAAATTAAAAGATAACATATTTTAATTAGAATAAAATTATTACTAACAATAATAACGAAAATATATGGTGTGATATTTTGGATATATATAAATTATTGCAATATTATTTTTAAATTAAAACATAATGTGCTTTAATTAGAAGTAAAATTTTTGGAGAAGATGGGTAATTGAATTGTTGGAAGAAAGCGTCCAAGAAAAGTTCATTATGGGTGGAGGAATTTTAATCGGAATATAATTACGTTCACATTAGTAATTAGCTTTTTGAGTTGTTTATATAACATAGTAATAAAATTATTTATTTTAATAATTAGGATAACCAAAGCGAAAAACAACCGACAAACTTTCAATCTTTCGACTTTCTTTTGATGTATTATAAATTTTATTTAACATTATAATTATGTTTTATATAATAATTATTTTTACTATTTTTTTAATTTTAATTTAATATAAATTTAAATAATGATATACGTGGTTTAAAATTTATATTGTAAAATTATAAATTAAAAATGTCATTGAAGGGTTCGAACCTTGAATTTTTAGTAAAATAATTTAATCATATAATACATCTTATTATTAAATCTAAATATTCTTATTTACTACTAAAAATATTGATTTGAAGATATGGTGTGCTATTTTTGGATGTATATTAATGATTGCAGGTTTAGTTCTAAATTAAAATATAACGTGCTTTAATTAGAAAAAAATATTACTAAAAATAATAACAAAAAGATATGGTGTGATATTTTGGGTATATATAAATTATTGTAATATTATTTTTAAATTAAAAGGTAATGTGTTTTATTTAGAAGTGAAATTTTTGGAGAATATGGATAATTGAGTTGTTGGAAGAAAGAGTCCAAGAAAAGTTCAATGCGGGTGGAGGAATTTTAATCGAAATATAATTACGTTCACATTAGTAAATAGCTTTTTGAGTTGTTGTTTTTATAATATAATAATAATAATAATAATAATAATAATAATAATAATAATAATAATAATAATAATAATAATATTGTAACATTATAATAATAATATTATTTTTCTGTTTTCTTAAATATGATGCAAAGAATAACGCATCCATGTGGAGAGATTGTATGAGGGTTAGAATTAAAATTGATGTAAGGAAGCCGCTTAAACGTAAGAAAAAGATTGTCAAGAAGGATGGGTCGGAATTTACTGTCATATGCAAGTATGAGAGATTAGGGGAGTTCTGTTTCTCATGTGGTATGGCCACGCATACAGATCGTTATTGCAGGAATGTTACTGTCAATGAAGGTGAGGAAGAGGTTAAAGAATGGGGGAGTTGGCTGAGAGCTCCACCACGTAGGGCGGCAGGACAGATTCAAAGTAAATGGCTCAGGGACGAAGATGATTACACGTGTGAGGACAGGATTGGTTAGTCGCACAATTTCCAGGATTACCCTGGCAAAACATTTTCAAAAAAAGGTAAAAAGATAAGAACGGAGAGTGATTGTAGGGAGTTCGTTGGTAACGGGCCTATGACTTTCAATAGCACAACAAACTCATTAAAGGGGGCTAATTTAAAGGGATTTACTACAACATCAAATATGCAATATTTATTGAGTGAGGAGGATCATGTGGGTTTACAACTGGAAGAGCGTAAAAGAAGGAGGAGTGAGGTGGAAGTAGGTGATAACATGGATATTGTATTGGGCCATCAAGTTACTGGGTCACCAGGAGACAAACATCAAAAAGAGGCTGTTATTTCTGTTGGGGATTTTGCAGCATCTACAAAAAATATATCTGCTGAGCTTGCACTGCAAGCCAGCCATTCGCAATGAATCTTCTAAGTTGGAACTGTCAAGGTTTGGGTAGACCTCGCACAGTTCGTGTTCTCAGAGATTTAGTGAAGTCTCATAAGCCCGACTTACTATTTTTATCTGAAACTCTAGTAGAAGGAAATAAAATTGAAGTTTTAGCTTCAACACTTGGTTTTGTTAATTTTTATTCAGTTGATAGGCAAGGTAGAGGAGGTGGTTTGACAGTGTTTTGGAAGCAAAATGTTATAGGTGATGTGGTTGAGTCATCTCAAAATCATATAGACATTATTATTAAGGAGAATCAGAATGCATCTTGGAGGTTGACTTGCTTCTATGGTTTCCCAGAACGAGAACGACGTCAAGCTTCATGGGACCTTATAAGGCAGCTGGCTTCATATTCTACTCTCCCTTGGTGCATTTTTGGTGACTTTAACAACCTTTTGTACAGCTCTGATAAATAAGGGAAGCATCCTCACCCTCAAAATCTAATGAACGGGTTTAGAAGTGCAATAGAAGAAAAGTAATGGCATAAACACTTCTTTCTCTAAAAAATAGTTTCGATTTAATTTTGAGAATACTTGGTTAAAAGAAAAAAGTTTTCACACGGAAGTGGTAAGTTTTTGGCAAAATCTGATTGCTATTCGTCTTTTTCCAAAATTAATTTCGGTCTCGTCTCTTCTTTTCTGGCGAAGTGGGGGAGAACTTTCTTTCATAAGTTCGGGGAGAAAGTAATAAATCAGAAAGAGATTATCAAGAAGCTTAAAGACAGAGAGAATGATGATGGCATACAAATGTATTTCGATGAGAAAGAAAAACTTGAAGAGCTATTGTTGCATGAAGAATCCTACTGGAAATAAAGAGCAAAGGCATTTTGGCTAGAAGAAGGAGATACTAATTTAAGATTCTTTCATGCTACAGCATCTAGTAGGAAGAAAACTAATTACATAGCAGCTCTAAGAGCAGAGGATGGGACATTGGTGTCAAACCACGAGGACTTATGTAGGCTGCTCAAAGAATACTATGTTAAGGTTTTTGTTGGCTCAGAACGCAGAGTCAATTTCCCTCGATATGATAATGGAGAGAGAATCTCGAATGATCAAAATGAAATTCTTACCTTTAGACTCACTTTTGATGAATTTACAGAAGTAGTCAAAAGTATGCACCCAGACAAAGCTAGTGGCCCGGATGGTTTAAACCCAGCCTTTTCCAGCATTTCTGGAAGCTTTTAGGGAAGGAGGTAATTAAATGTTGTGAGGAGTGGTTAGCAGAGTGCAGATTTCCAGCTGATGTGAATGATACAACATTGGTTTTAATTCCTAAAAAAGATAATGTGGAGGAGGTTAAAGATCTTCGACCCATTGCCCTATGCAATGTGCTATACAAGATTGTTACTAAAGTGCTAGCTAATAGACTTCAAAAGATATTACCAGGAGTGATTTCTGAGGATGAATATGCTTTTGTTCCAGGACGTAACATTACAGATAATGTTATGGTGGCTTTCAAGTTACTTCATTATATGAAGAGAAAGAACGGTGGTCAGGAAGGGGAAGTTGCACTTAAGCTTTACATTAGCAAAGCATACGATCGTGTCAACTGGGATTATTTGAAAAATAGAATGAGTACAATGGGCATCTCAGACAAGTGGATTAAGTGGGTAATGTTATGTGTGACAACGGTATCGTATTCTATATCTTTTCAAGGTTCTTCGATTGGACCTATCATTCCTAAAGGTGGGCTCAGGCAAGGTGACCCATTGTCACCTTATTTATTCTTATTATATGTGGAAGGGTTGTCATTATCTTTAAAATCTGCAGCTCAAGAAGGGAGAATTCATGGCTGTTGTGTAAGCAATTCAACACCTTCTATTACTCACCTTTTATTTGCAGATGATAGCTTCCTTTTCTTTAAGGCAACAACAGAGGAATCGATCTCAGTCAAAGAAGCTTTGAACTCTTATGAAGCATTTTCTGGTCAGATAGTAAATTATCAGAAATCTGCAATTTTTTTCAGTTCAAACGTTCGAAGAGATAAGCAAATGGAGATCAAGCAAATATTGGGAGTGTTCAATGACATTGGGAATAGCAAGTACCTGGGCTTACCATCCCTGATAGGTAAGTCGAAGAAGACAGTTTTTAGATATTTGAAAGAGAAGGTTTCTCAGAGAATTCAAGGATAGAGTTCGAGGTTGCTTTCTCGGGCAGGGAAGGTAGTAATGATTAGAAATGTGGCCTAAACAATTCCCTCCTATACAATGTCATATTTTCTGATTCCTAAAACGTTGTGTCAAGAAATTGAGAAGATGATGAATGCATTTTGGTGGCGCTCTAACTCTTCTACTAGAAAAGGAGTTCACTCGCTAGCATGGAATAAAATGAGCATGTCGAAAAAGAAAGGAAGCCTTGGCTTTAGAGACCTTCACGGATTTAATTTGGCTTGAAAAGGCAAACAATGCTTTTATTACTAAGCCTGAAGCTATGGTATCAAGGGTTCTAAAAGCGCGTTACTATCCTCACTATGATTTCATTCATGCAAACAGAACCGGTGGGTCAAGTTACACGTGGTCAGGCATATGGGAAGGTAAAGAGGAAATTAAGAGAGGTTTGAGATGGGTGTTAGTGGATGGGCAGAGGATTAATATCAGTAAGGACAGGTGGTTGAGAGGGAAAGAAGAGTTTTGTGTTAATCAGGAGATAACCAGTGTTGAGGCACAGGATCTGAAAGTTTGTGAGTTCTTTAAGGAGGATAGATCATGGGATGAAAGTAAAGTCAAGAGGAATTTCTCCAATGAGGATGCAAATGCTATTCTATGTACTCGTATTCCACGAATTTGTACCAAAGACAGGATAGCCTGGGTCCACTCTAAAGATGGACGGTACACAGTGAAAACGGTTACCAGCAGTGGTATCAAAATCATGGTGGAGAGATAGGGTTGCAGCAGTTGCCAGGATGGAGCAAAATCTGGAACCTTGAAGTCCCTCATAAAATTAAATATTCCTTTGGAGATTCTGCCGTAGTAACATCTCTGCTCGTAATCTGCTTAGAGGTAAAGGTGTTAGAGTTCCTATTGGATGCGAGATGTGTGTTGGAGAGGTTGAGCATCTCAGGCATTTATTTTTCGAGTGTAGATTTACAAAGGAGTGATGGCAGTATGTGGGAGTTAATAGTGAGATGTGGGATATTAAGAATGCTTCAAAGTGGTTGCTTAATAGGCTGAGTATGGAAACAAATGAATGGTTAGTGAAAATGTCTGCAGTTCTTTGGGGTGTCTGGTTTACCAGGAATAAACGAATTTTTGAAGGAAAAATTATGACACCTGCAACAATCATGAGATGGAGCAAAAGTCAAATTGCAGATTGGTGTCAGGTGAACAAAAGAAAAGCCAGGTTCGTATCAAAATTAAAATTGGCAACTTCCTGTTGCAGGTTCTCTTAAGATCAACGTTGATGCATCAGTGGTCCCAGATGAGAATTCGTTTGCTATAGGTATGGTCATCAGGAACCACCAGGGACATTATATCAAAAGTAAGACTATGATATTTGCAGGTCGGGTTTCAGTTTTGGAAGCAGAGATAGCAGGCATTCTGGAAGCACTCTTATGGTCAGAGACATTGTCAGCTGGAACAATTACAATTGAAAGTGACTCACTGTTAGGAGTTAATGCAGTTAACAAGGAGCATATTAATTTGTTGGAGCAGGGGGATATGGTTGCACGGTGCAAAACAATTCTTCGGAGTAAGGGTGGAATTTCGGTTGATTATGTTAGAAAGCGAGCAAACAAGGTGGCCCATAGATTGGCTAGGATCCCTTGTGAGCTTAATAGCTTCATTATTAGTTCGTCTCCTCCTCTGTTTATGTTGGAGACAATTCTGTCAGATATTTCGATGATTTAATGAGAATTTCCTTTTTTTCAAAAAAAAAAAAGGATAGCCAAACCGAAAACCAAACAGACAAACTTCCAATTTTTTGGTTTTAATATAATAACTAGCTTATAACCCGTGCGATGCACGGGTTTTTTTATATGAAATAAATTTATTTTATGTTATATTTATTTTTAATAATTCTTTTAATTTAAATTTAAATAATGTATATAAGTTTAATTAATGATATGCATGATTTAAAATTTATATTATAAAATTTTTTAAATACGTGGTTGACGAAATTCGAATTTTGAATGTTTTGTAAAGTAACTTAATCATATAAAATATTTAATCATCAGATTTAATGGTTCTGATTTTTTTGGCTAAAAATCTAACGGTAATTATTCGTTATATAAGGATTTTGATTTTATATTTTTATTGGTGATTGAAAGATATTTTGTGATATTTTTGGGTATATATTAATAATTGCAAGATTACGTTTCAATTTAAAAGGTAACATGTTTTAGTTTAGAAAAGAAATTTTAATGATTCTAAGATTATGATTGCAAAATTATGTTTTAAATTAAAAGGTAACGTGTTTTAATTAGAAAATATATAATAATGATTGGAAGATGCGATATTTTAGGTGTGTGTAAAGGGTAATATGTTCAAGTAAAAGTAAACGTCTTTTAAATTGCTTGAAAGATACGATATTTTATGTATTTATTAAATTTAATTTGATATTACAATTATGTTTTTATATAATTATTATTTTAATTGTTTTTAATTTTAATTCATTATAATTTAATATACTCATATTTACAAATAAATATAACCCGTAGAACAGACTATTCGAATCGAGTTCAGTTTGTACGGCAGAATGTAATTTTGAGGTCTGCTAACTCTGTAGTTAGATTTCATGTCGAGTGCATATCAAACTTAGACATCGTGTGAGACTGAACTGTTGTAGCTATGTAAGTGTTCTGTATGTGTTACAATCGATTATTTGTATATTCAGAGATTGAGATAGTGTGTACTTCTTTGTGTTAGGAGTTCTACTTCTGGTTTTGTGTTATAAAATTGTTTTATTTTATATTTAAAATTAATTAAAAATTAAATTAACCAAACCGAAAACCAAAATAAATAGGATAACCAAACCGAAAACCAAAACTTTCAATGTTTCGGTTTTTGTAACGCCCCCAAATCCACCCTGACAGGGGACCCGGGTCGTCACATTGTCTCAATATCCTGTAGCACAAGTTACGCAATAACAAAGCAAAATATATAATACAACGGAGCATAAAATGTCCCACTCCGCAGATCCAAGATCGTCTTCACAGCGTAATACAAAACAACTTGGTACATCTCGAATTAATATATTACAAAAGTTCACATCAATAGAAATATAAAGATTCCAGTTGGATCTTCTAATTGTTGTCGCCATAGCCTTGCGCTTTCCCTTTTCCTTTATAGCCCTGGCTGGACGTCTCGCCTTTCTCCGTCTTGACAGCTGAACAAAATGTTGTAAAGCAAGAATGAGCAACTATAGTGCTCAGCAAGTTCTCTTCTCGCTCGGTATATAAATATAATAAGGTTTACCGCAATAAGTACTCAAAATTTAATATTGAAAATCACAATAAGATTTGGCTCAAATTCATCTTGAAAATATCATACTCGAAAAGCTCAAAACTCATCTCAAAACAGAATACTCAAAAGACTCATTTGATATAACTCTGATAACTCATGATTTAAGAATGAACTGGTCTTCCACCTCTCCGTATCTCGGTGGGGCGATCAACTAACCAACCAAGAATACCGGCCTCCGATGACACCGCACTTCGCCCGATCACGGCTACAATACGATATCAACTATAATATATATGTATGAATGCTAGCATCATAATGGTTATCAATTCAACCAAGGCAACGAATGCCTAAATATTCTCGGGTCCGTAAAACGGTACACGAGTCTCTCTTTCTCTATAAAGGGCCTCTTGCCCAAAATTGACCAGTAGAATACAGAATTCCCGAATAGTTGGGTACAGATAACTTGAGATAACTCTTTCAGAAAATATTTACAAATCTGGCGGACTGCCAGTATGACTCAATTTTACCACCAATCCGAACAATGGACTGATGTAAATTCTCAATAATAATTTATCGGTTGACATGAACGAAATGCCAAACCTTGACAATAAAATCGACTATCTCGAATCTATGAGAATAGTCCTAAGATTAAAGTAATTGGGAGTTGTACTGAACAAATAGTACTTCTCGATATTTATAATACTCAACATTGATGAACGTTTAAATAGAATATTTTTCACTTGATCGACGAATAAAAATCTCTAATAATTATAATTTTAAACTTCTATCGGTCAGTTCAAACGAGGAACTAACTGAAAGATAATCAATAAATAACGATTGAATTTGTACAATAAATTCAATCGAAAAGAATAAATTTAACTATCTCGGACGAATGAGATTAGTTTCACTGAATAAAATAATAGTCGTCTCGAATTAATGAGATCGACCCGATATCAATTAAATTGTTTCTACGCATATAGGGATTATAATTCTCAAATAAACTAACTTGACAATATAATAATATTTAACAAGAAATAATTCTCAAAAGAAATTATTGCATCATATAGAGCAACAGATAATCTCAATATATAACATCTCAAAAATAATTAACAAAATAAATAACACGAACAGAAATTCACAGTTTCCAAAAGTTAGGATAAGAACGAACTTGCCTCGATCTCGAAGTACGAATGAATGAAGCTAAAATATATATACTCTACCCGTGAACTTGGCGTCGATCTACGTCTCGAGAATTATTTTCTAAAAATAGCAACCAGAAATACGTGAGCGATTCTTCAGAATAAAATACTCCCGATCCGATAATCTAATTAATAATAATATAATATCTCATAAAATCTCGGGAATAAATAACAGAAATAAATCCCGGGATAAATAAATATTTATTCGAACACAGGAATTAAATCTCGAAAATAAATCCTATTTTTAATATCTGGAAATCTAAATTCTTACTCAAAATGAAAAATTCAAACATCCGTTTTTATTCAATTTAAATCCATATTTATTATTCTCATTTTTAAACTAATTATCAAAGAATTCTAATTTACTAAACTCATTAATAATATAAAACAATTTTTAAATCTCTAAATTAAATATGACTCGATCCGGTCAATTAAAATAAACCGGAAAATATTAAAAACAGCTTTTCCAAAATAAAACATTTTTTATTCTATTTATTCACAAATATTCTCCTTTTATTAACAAATTATAAAATCTCTAAATTATTTTCAAAATCACAAAATATTACTATTTAATTAATCAATTATACCATTTTTTTGTAAATTATTAATTACCCACTAAAATAAATAATATTCTCGTTCTAAATATTAATAATCAATTATATCATTTTTATTTAAACTATTTATTACTAACCAAACTAAATAATATTTCAAATTTTAACGAAACTAATTATAGCAGTTAGACAAAACAATTCGGGACAATAATCATCAACGACGCGTGGGACCCACGAGCCACCACCCACGCGCCACCACTAGTCTCCTCTCCTCCCCTGCTTTCTCTCCCTCGATCTCTCTCTGTCACTCTCCCTCTCTCCCTATCTCTCTCAGCCTCTCCTCTCTCTCCCTGAACCCCTCAATCTCTCTGCACTCTCAATCTCTCTATCACCACACCTCTCTCGCAATCTATCTCTCCCCGTCTCCTCTATTCATCTCTCCTCATCTCGTTTACATCTCTCTCTCGTTCTACCCTCTCCCCTCTGTTTTCTCTCTACGCCACCACAACTTCGAATACAATCTCTCATCAACACCCACCGCCACCACCCGTTTCCGTCTCACCCCTCTTCCCTCTGTCCCTCGTCTCTCCCTCAAATTCTGCAACAACACTCCGTCTACAACACCGCATAAAACCCACACGCACACAAGCTCCATTCACACCCCTCTCTCCATCAATTCGCACACGGAAACAATCATCCAAATCCGAACAATAACAGTGCTAATCGAACTTATCAGTCAAAACGAAATCGGAAAATGAATAAAAAGAATAAGTAAATAACTACCTGAGTCTTGTTTTGGTCTGAGAATTAAGGCCGAGTGTTTTGGTTTTTTTTTGGTTCAAAGATGCAAGACTTGTGTTTATACTGTGATTATGTGAAAACAGGAATGGGTTTGTGTTTGTTTCTGTAACAAATATGTAGTGTATGCGATTTTGAAAATAAAACAAATGACCCGGCTTTGTTTTTGGTTAAAAGAAAAACAGGACTTGGTTGTATGCATATATATATGGAACCGTGTTTTTGTTTTGTTTAGAAAGGAAAAGAACAACCTGAGCTGTGTCTGTTTTGGGTGAAGTAATTTGACCCGGTTTGGTTTTTCTGTTTTGGTATGCAATGGCTGAGAATCATCTATTTATATACGAAAACACAATAATAATGCTTATTAAAAAAATTTAAAAAGTGCTAAATAATGGAAACAAAATCATTGCATAAAAATGTTTAGTGGACATAATGCTTAATCATTATTATTTAAGTGGCAATTAATAATTAAAAAGAAATAAAACAAATGGGGGACAAATTGATTGCAAATATTTAATATAATTATTTAATAAAAAGATTTCGTTTTTTTTTCTCCCGCTGACTAATTAAAACGAGACTCAAAAATTCGACTCAAAATAAAATATATTTCGAAAATTTACGGTTATTACAGTTTTAATATAATAGTATAGATATAGTGGAATTAACTTGAATTTTGTGTAAAGTTTTGAATTTGATCGAATGGGATAATTTAAAGAATTTGGTTTTTTTATTCAAAATTGACAACACTCAAATATTAGTTTGAACTAGCTTCAATTCCCGTGCAAGGCACGGGATTGTTCTATTTTATAATTGGTATTGTAGTTTTTCTCGTTACGTTTTGATATTAATATTAGCAATTGATATTGTGACGATTAAAATTCTTTTTAGTTTAGTGCATTTTTTTTAATCAACATTTATTTTGTCCCCATTTCAAGATCTCCAATTTTGGTTAAAAAATTCAAATGTACCCTTTATTTTTCCAAAGTACTCAGAGTCATGTATTTCTTGTATTTGATATTACAGAATGTCAAATAATGCACCAGAGCCAAGAAAGTATAAAAAAATATTGTATTAGACACATTTCTATAAAGTAAAAATACTTGGTACAAAAATTAATTTATTCCGTAGATTGCATAGCAAAAATTTGTAGTTAGCAATCTGATGTTAATGTTTTATTTCTTCAAGTTCCAACTTCCAAGGCTTCTATACTCGTGCGAGGCACAAACTGTTTCGAATACTTAGTTAATTGCAATGTAACGAAAGTGTTATAATTAAGTAGATAGTATTAAATAAACATATTAAATACGAATTTTAATTGATGTATATTAATGAATGCACTTATTAAATACAAATTTTAACTGATGTGTATTAATGAATGCTATATTAATGAATGCACATATTAAATACGAATTTTAATTGATGTGTATTAATGAATGCAGAAGGTTAAAATAGTAATTTAACATGGATTAAAATGGTACATGTTGTGGTATTATATATATAGTAGATAATGATCATTTAAAATGATAACAAAATTCACGTCCATCATTTCGAATGAAATATAAGCTTCTACGCAATTTTGATAAGACTAATCGAACATACGAACATGTTAAACTAGTACTCGAATTAAAACTGACTCGAAAGTAAATGCAAATCTAAGATTACAAGAATTTTAAGAAAAAGTTTTTCTTTTTACATTTATACACACACTTTATATTTGACAAAATTCGAATTGTCGACATTTGAGGAGATACCACAACACATTAGTGTTCTAAAAATCGTTCGATTTTTCAAAAATCGCTGATAAATCATCGATAAATCATTAAAAAATATTTGATCGATTTGATTATAAATTATAAATTGCAAATCTATGAAAGTTTTTTAAATGATAGATTATATTTTAAATTAGACTTAATTATTAAATATCATTAAAATAATAAATTTTATCCGATTTTGTTTCAATTTATCATTCCGATAATCCCGATTTACCGATAAATCAATATATATATATATATATATATATATATATATATAAAGGAGGATAGCGGGAGTTTAGGTGGCGGTCTAAGATCGTCTCAATCTATTTTTCTAATTTTCTAGAATTTTAGAATTTTAAATATTAATAAATATAAAAATATTAATTAACATATTAAAAGTAGAATATGTGTTCGAATTTATAAAGGAGAAAATTTCGAATTTATAGGGAAGACATATGATTTGAAGTTTTATTGAAAGTATAATAAGTATTTATAAGGCATACGATTAAAAGTTCCATTGGAAGTAGAATAGGAGTTCGAGAATTTATAGAGAATAAGAGTTCGAATTTATAGAAAAAATATATAAATAAACGTTATCAATTAACATATTAAAAGTAGAATAGGTGTTCGAATTTATAAAGGAGAAAATTTCGAATTTATAGGGAAGACATATGATTAGAAGTTCTATTGAAAGTATAATAAGTATTTATAAGACATACGATTAAAAGTTCTATTGGAAGTAGAATAGGAGTTCGAATTTATAGAGAATAAGAGTTGGAATTTATAGAAAAAATATATAAATAAACGTTCTACAAGAAGTAGAATATGTGTTTGAATATATAGAGCAGACATATAATTAAATATTTTTTAGAAAGTAAGATCTTCTTAAATTATATATATTTTTTATATAAGTTAATTATACTTATATTAGGAAAATTTATTCATAAATCCAATACTATTGTCATTAAAAAAGTCACCGTATTTAAAAAGAAAAGAATTGATGTGTTAACATGATAAAAGAACAATCTCATGCAAGAATCTTAAATAAATACAGGAGTATCTATAATATAAAAAGAAAATAAGATGTGTTTTCATTTTCTAAAACTCCAAAATTTTTAGAAAGTCTAGAGAAAGTATAAATTGGAATTCACTCTATTTTTTAGGTTTTGATTTTAACCAAAAAAAATTGTTGTGTAAGATTAATATCATCAATAATATGTAATGAAGTTGAAATTTCGATCCCAAACGAAAGCGGCTCGAAACATGTTTAACGGGAAGACGGCTCACTATAAAAGATTGTACTAGCTATTAAAATACCATATTGATGTTATAAATTTATTTTATTTTTAGGATTTGATTTTTATGGATAAACATTATCATACAAGTAATATATGTAAAAGTTAGGTTTTTGGTCTTAACGAGAGAGCAGATCAATAGTAATAACCGCGTTTAACAAGAAAGCGGTTCATTAAATAAGACCGTATAAAAAGTGTTTAAATTTAAATATATAATACATAAAATAAAATATTTTATTGGAAGTAGAATACACGGATGGTGGAGACGTCATATACGATTTTTTTAAAACTATACATCTTTTTTCCTAAAAATCCTTTATTTTAACTTTTTTATACAAGTTTATCTATAATATACAGAAAATATAAGATGTATTTTCATCTTTTAAAACTCCATAAATATTAGAAATGTTAAAGAATATAAAAATTGGAATTTACTCTCTTTATATAGTGAAGTTAGAATTTCGGTTTCAAAGAAGAGCGGCTCGAAACGTATTTAACGGGAAGACGGCTAGCTAGAAAAGATTGTATTAGCTATTAGAATTTGATACTGTAGTCATAATATTTTTTTATTTTTACGGTTTGATTTTATGGATAAAAATATTATATAAGTCTTTATAATATATGTTAAAAAGTTGGGATTTCGGTTTTAGCGAGAAAGCGGCTCAATCGAAAAAATCGTACTTAACAAGAAATTGATTCATTAGAGAAGATTATTTAATTATTAAAATTTAATATTAATATTATAATATAACGTAAATGTATTGAATTTTTTTTAAAATAAAAATTGTAACGCCGCCGCGAAGCGCGGTTTTATCAACTAGTCCTTTATATCCATTATAGGTCAACATGGGTTTTGTGCCTATTTAGTAAATTACTAATTTGTCCTTAAATTTAAATGAATGTTAAAAATTTTGAAGTTGGAAAGAATTGAACCCATGACCTTCCAACACTTGTAACTTTGTGTTCACATGTTCAACCACTAAACCAAAGCACTTCTTTGTGCAATTTTTTAAACTCATTCACTACATGCTCAAATAAGTCACCTATTAGCAATATTTATTTTATAATTTATTCAAGATAAAATTGCCCACATAATTTTTATTAATTTTAATAATTTGAATTTTGATAATTAAAACTATGCCATTCATATACTCATAAATTTATGCTCACGTTTATTTTTATGATTTATTAAGGATAAAATCATTAAAATATTTGCACATATAATAGTAAAAACTGGTAGTCGGGGAGGGAAAATATAAATTGACAAATATGATGTCGTCGAAGTCAGAATTAAGAAAGGTACTGAGTGGCTGAAAATTGGTAAAAAAAAAAAAAGCAAAGTGAGGAGGTAGGTGACGGAAAATAAGTAGACGTCTATGTCAAGTAGGTAAATGGGCGGAAGTGAAAATAGATCTATAAAATTTTATTATAATATTTCTCTTTTTTAACAATTATATCTATATATTAGTCAAATGGCCAGATTATGTTTATTATTAAATTGTTACATTGATGAATGAAGTGTATAACATATTTTTACTCGGTATCATTATAATATTTTATTTTATGTATGAAAGGTATTGAGGTGGCCAAAAATTGGTAAAAAAAAAATCGAAGTGAGGAGGTGGGTGACGGAAAATTAGTAGAAGTTATCTCAAGTAGGTAAACGGGCGGAAGTGAAAATAGATATTTAAAAATTTATTATAATATTTCTCTCTTTTAACAATTATGTCTATATTAGTCGAATGACCAGAATACAAAAAATGATAAATAAGGTGTAAAAATAAGGTGTAAAACATATTTATACTCGATATTAGTATAATATTTTATTTTAAGTATATTTGCACTATATCGGTTAATCCTATTATCATCGGGTAATTTATAGATTGATTAACAAAATAGATTAAAATATTAAAAATAAGAAATAATTTACATATGGGATTTGGATTTGGTAAAAAAATGTCAATATGGTTTTGATATCTATTGTCCCTCGCACTTTATTTTTGCAGCATTTTCGTAATATGCTAATGTTATTAACTTCATACAAAATGAGTTTTGCAACCATATATAAGATAGTAATTTTTACCAATTTTAATAATTTATGCCATTCATATACTCATAAATTTATGCTCACGTTATTTTTATGATTTATTAGGGATAAAATCATTAAAATATTTTCACATATAATGGTAAAAAATGGTAGTCGGGGAGGGAAAATATAAATTTACAAATATGATGTCGTCGAGGTCAGAATTAAGAAAGGTACTGAGTGGCAGAAAATTGGTCAAAAAAAGTCAACGTGAGGAGGTAGGTGACGAAAAATAAGTAGACGTCTATGTCAAGTAGGTAAACGGGCGGAAGTGAAAATAGATCTATAAAATTTTATTATAATATTTCTCTTTTTTAACAATTATATCTATATATTAGTCAAATGGCCATATTATGTTTATTATAACATATTTTTACTCGGTATCATTATAATATTTTATTTTATGTATGAAAGGTACTGAGGTGGCCGAAAATTGGTAAAAAAAAAATTGAAGTGAGGCGGTAGGTGACGGAAAATTAATAGAAGTTATCTCAAGTAGGTAAACGGGCGGAAGTAAAATTAGATATATAAAAATTTATTATAATATTCTCTCTTTTAACAATTATGTCTATATTAGTCGAATGGCCAGAATACAAAAAATGATAAATAAGGTGTAAAACATATTTATACTCGATACCAGTATAATATTTTATTTTAAGTATATTTGCACTATACCGGTTAATCCTATTATTATCGGGTAATTTATAGATCGATTAACAAAATAGATTAAAATATTGAAAATAAGAAATAATTTACATATGGGATTTGGATTTGGTAAAAAAATGTCAATATGGTTTTGATATCTATTGTCCCTCGCACTTTATTTTTGCAGCATTTTCGTAATATGCTAATGTTATTAACTTCATACAAAATGAGTTTTACAACCATATATAAGATAGTAATATACCAATTTCACTTGAATTTTAAACTCCAATGCGAGTTTCAACCCGATGTGAGACTAATAAACTCGAAAATTGCTGATATATACTAGGGGTGTCCATACTATCCGCTCAACCGCAACCGAACCGCAAACCACTCGCAACCGCACCGCATTTTGCGGATAATCGCAAAATGCGGGTTGGTTGCGGATTGAATTTTTAAGAACCGCATATTTGCGGGTTGGTTGCGGATTTGAATATTGAAAAATCGCAAAATCGCATCCGCAACCGCAAACCGCACATATATATTTATAATAATTTATATTTTTAAAAATATATTTTATATTATATAAATTAAAAATTATACACATAAGACATAGAAGTTTCTTTTCCGGGGGTGGATATACATTTTCTGGGAGTTGATATATGGATATACCCTGCCCATTTACCAAATATATTTACCCAACCCATTTACTCGAACTCAATTCAATATCTAACCTACAAATTGCATAGTTATGTATAATCAATTATGTTTATTCTGTTGACATAACTACACCAGGAATTATTGATGATGATTTGCTATTGTACTGATGATATTGTACTGATGGGCAATATTTATGTGCTTGCAGCCTTGCACCAAAAAATTCTGTGATATTGTACTGATTCTTTTTTTTTTACCCACTTGTAATTGTATTTTAATTTTTATTAAATTAAGCGTAGGTGGTTAATCGCAAACCGAACCGCATCAATCGCGGTTAATCGCAACCGCATCATGCGGTTAACCGCAACCGCATTAGCGGCTGTAGTTGGAAATTTCCAAAACTGCCAAAGTCAAAAAACCGCATCAACCGCCAAAAATCGAATCGCAACTGAACTGCGTACACCCCTAATATATACAATGTCTTATGATCACGGATGTGGTATGTGTGTTTTTTATTTTTCGGCTATCATTTTGCTGTTACCTCAAATTAAAATGATATTAGGGATGCTTTATTATCGTAGTTATGTCTATCTTATTTTCATAGATTGAATTTTATTGTACATATGAACTTTTACAACGTAATTCATTTAGTGCATACATTAACACATCTCATTTTAAAAACCCATTATGAGTTATGACACTTTAATTTTAGTTACTCGTGTATTTTGTTGAATTTGTACATGTCTAAATATGGATTGTCTTGAAATTTGAGATATTACCTTGGGGTTTTGAAAGTTCACTTCTGAGAATAGATATATAGTACAATGTATTTGAAGAAAAGATTTTGTCATGGTCAATTTGCTTTTGAAAGGATACATCTGCGATGGTCAAATACCATGATCTTAGAAAAACACACATCACATATTTATTTTGAACGTGCACAACTATTAGAATAAATTTTTTATTCTCCTTGTTCTCCGAAATTGGTCGGAGAAAAGGATCCAAAATTGGAAATGTGCGATGAAATCGAAAATTGGAAATATGCGCTGAGATTTTATTAGCAGAACTATATGACTCTATTACTTTTATTTTTTCGTCAAATTACATTATTTCTTACAATATTAAATTAGAAATAATATAATATTTAATTCTTTATCCACCCAAAATAAATAAGCCAGTTGTTTTCTCATGTATTTCAATACAACAATATTATTGTGGTAGTACTTGGCATTTAATTAACTCTTACTTATAGCTTTCAGTCGGTCATTCTTCTTACACTGACCAAACATAACTAAAAATATAACTTTCGCGATTCAGAATCTAATAATATTTTGAAACTATAACATCTTAAATAGATCGAAATACGTAAAGTAGACTAATACAAGAAAATTCTAAGAATTATTATATGGCCCGTGCTTTGCACGGGCTATCATGCTAGTTACTATTAAATACCTAAACCGATCTGTTTCAATTTCCGAAATTTACCCATGCAGTACACAGCAAGAAGAGGTGAGAGGTAACGTTAAGAAAAGGTTATTATGATCGAGTATGCCTCCTCTTTTCTCACAGGCCACAGCCGCCGGATACATATGCCATCATATGATTATTGGGCTCTAATCCGTACAAGTGTTTTTTTCCCTTCGGCTAAGTCGGCCCAAGTGTGTGTTACTCGTTACAATATCAAGATCCTCATGGATTGTTCTGGTTCTAATTTCTAAAGTAAAGTTAGCGGGTCCCATAAGCCCAATCAAATATCTAATTTTTTCCACTATTTTCAACAACAAAAAAAAAAAATTAACAGTGACACATTGTTACACAAATTTTTTTAAAGAAAAGAAGAAAAAAAAGCGAAAGATTTAATTTTTTTCAACATGCACGTGAATGATTTTCTAAAAAAGAAAAGTAATAATTTTTGAAGATTTGAAAAGATTTTTCACATATATTTATCTCTTATATTTTCTTTACACTTTTTAAAAGATTTCAAGAGAAAAATGACCAATTTTCTATTTTTTTTCACTTTTATTTCTTTGATTTGCGAACACGGTGTAAAAGAGAGTGCAGCTTAGCGTAGTATTTCTGTATTTTGGCACACTACTGCTCAATTCTCCATGACTTCCATCGTTAAAACAACGCCCTTCCACCAAACTGATCACATCTCAGTTTACTCCCTTGTGAGAACTGTGAACTCCATTCTCCTTCTCTATATCAATTTATGCAAAAATCGAAACAGGACTTTTTTTCTTTGACATCTTTATCGCGCATTCATGGATGGCACCATCTCAACAGTACCATCTTTGCCATGGTCTCAAGTTCCGAGCAGGTACGAGAAGCAGAAGCGTCGTGATTGGAATACGTTCTGCCAGTACATACGAAACCACAAGCCAAATGATCCATACTCATCTAATGTTCATCAACATTTATGGACTAGTTCTCATGTCTTGGAATTTCTAAGGTACCTTGATCAATTTGGCAAGACTAAAATTCATAACCAGACGTGTCCTTATTTCGGTGTTCCTAACCCACCTTTGCCCTGTCCTTGCCCTCTTCGACAAACATGGGGTAGCTTGGATGCTCTGGTTGGACGTCTTCGGGCAGCTTACGAGGAAAATGGTGGGGCACCTGAATAAAATCCGTTTGGAGCAAGAGCTGTCAAGGTTTTCTTGCGTAAGGTTAGGCGTGTTAGGAATCTGGCTGATTCCCGGCGAATGCGGAAGCGATTTGGTAAATATGTGCTCTTAGATCCCACAAATATACGTGATAGTAATAAAGCAACAAACCAACAATACAGTAAAAGAGACAAGAGATTTAACGTGGTTCGGCCCAGCCTACATCCACAAGAGTAACAGCTTCACACTAGATAAAAGAGATTACAATATCCGGATATCCGGCCCCTGAATTTTATACACAAATTCAGCCGTACGATACCTATTATGTATATCCCCAACTCACTGAAGTGTTTATCTCAAAACCTCCCCTATCAGTGTTTCCCGACAACCTTTCCTTCTCTCCCACTCCCAACCCGGATAGTGCCACACAACCTGATAGAAAGACTTCTGCAGCGGGACCACCTCCGATGGCTGCAATCAGACCCAAGTACCCTAAGGAATAGTTTAGGCACGAGGACCTTCTATCCCGACACTTCCTAAAAGCGGGCTAAACCGGCTTTCCTACTAGACGGACTATCTAGCAGCTAATGAGAGAAGAGAGAAAAGAGAGAGGTGTAATTAACTAATGAGGGGGAGGGGGTATTTATAGTAGGAAATATGTAGTAGGTGGGGAGGGGGTTGGTGAAGGTAGGTGGAAGTTTGGCAAAGATGTTATGGCTGCCTAACAATCTCCCCCTCTTTCCAAACTCACAGCTCTTCACTTGTATTTCATACGTGCGCCCTGTTGGCACAACTCCAACTTTTCCTCGATCTAAATCATTCCCTACGACAAAGCTCCCCCCGAGTCCAAGACTCCAAACTATACCCTAGTTTGCACATTCATTCTCGAATGCCCACTTGTTATACGCACAAGTGTCCCATTGACCTCTATTTGTCCAACTACATATATGTGAAGAAATATGTTGTATACACACATACTCACTTGATTCACGTCGGCCAATCCCATATGTAGTCCATCACACACGCAAGTGTGACCATCACACACACAAGTGTGACCATCGATCTTTCATTTACTCCCCAACTGCATATCAAACAAATCAATCTGTTGCATGGTTCAATGCTCACTTGATTCGTGTTGATCGATGCCCATATGCAGCTGCAACATACCAACTACTCGTTAATGGCGTGGAAGCCCTTCGACCAAGCATCCATCCCAGCAGTCTTTGCACCATCGTCTAGACTGGAAGGCAATATAACCGCAGTAGTATCCTTCAAGTCAATCTTCCCTCGTGCACGAGATAACCAGATTTTCGAAGTTCCAGTACGTTCTGGCCACGTACTAATCAGACGATATATTCCCCCACGTAGCTCTCCCTTCATCCGAACCACACGGCCTCTTTTGATATTCATAGCTCCCCCTACTACAGAGCATCTGTAGCCTTCTGAAGCTAACCGACCGATAGATATTAGATTCTTCCTCAGCTTAGGCACATATCTTACCCCATTCAAGTTGCGAACTATTCCATCGAACATTTTGATTTTCACAATTCCAATCCCCTTGATCTCATAAGTAGATCCATCAGCCAAAGAAACTGTTTCATTCTTTGTATCTTGGAATTTGTCAAAATGCCCCCTCTCGGAACATACATGGTAAGATGACCCTGAGTCTAATATCCATTCTCCTGGAGAACTAGTGCCTCGATTGAAGACAGTGCACAACATCTTCACAATCGAGAGTAACCACAGCCAATGATGCATCTGGATCCTTCTTATTAAGCGGACAATTCGACCTAATATGACCCCACTCCTTGCAACCAAAACACTGCATGCCCTTTCCACTGTATCTGGATTTACCCCTGCTATTGGTAGATCCTCTCACAGCACCCCTTCCTCTATTATTTTGACTACGTAAAGCCAAAACTGTCATTCCGTCCTTGTCACCATCCTGGTTCTTCCTTCCAGCATTTGACAAAAGTGCTGACTGAACCTCCTCCATTTTTAACGTGTCCTTTCCGTACAAAATGGTTGTGACCAAATGATCGAATGACTCCGGAAGCGAAGTAAGAAGAATAAGGGCCTTATCTTCTTCCTCCAATTTTACATCAACCATCTTTGTTGGTTTTCCCTCCTTCCCCTTCAAAGCCCTTGCTAGCTTCTGTTGGGTTAGGATATCCTTTACCCTTCTCTGCCAAAGAGTAAACTTCCTTTACCATCATATGGAGTCACCTTGAATCCTCCAATACTTGCCATGATCTCCGTTTGCACACACAAACCAATCCAAACAACTAAATCAATTGGCCAGGTAAGTGTAAGAAACAATGGGAGCACTTACGTCAAAACGGCGCCTTATTAGACAACCACTTTTCTTAACGACTTTCCTTCGGCACCAATAATTTAGACACAACTAGCTCTGATGCCAACTGTTAGGAATCTGGCCGATTCCCGGCGAATGGGGAAGCGATTTGGTAAATATGTGTGCTTAGATCCCACAAATATATGTGATAGTAATAAAGCAACAAACCAACAATACAGTAAAAGAGACAAGAGATTTAACGTGGTTCGGCCCAGCCTACATCCACAAGAGTAACAGCTTCACACTAGATAAAAGAGATTACAATATCCGGATATCCGGCCCCTGAATTTTATACACAAATTCAGCCCTACGATACCTATTATGTATATCCCCAACTCACTGAAGTGTTTATCTCAAAACCTCCCCTATCAGTGTTTCCCGACAACCTTTCCTTCTCTCCCTCTCCCAACCCGGATAGTGCCACACAACCTGATAGAAAGACTTCTGCAGCGGGACCACCTCCGATGGCTGCAATCAGACCCAAGTACCCTAAGGAATAGTTTAGGCACGAGGACCTTCTATCCCGACACTTCCTGAAAGCGGGCTAAACCGGCTTTCCTACTAGACGGACTATCTAGCAGCTAATGAGAGAAGAGAGAAAAGAGAGAGGTGTAATTAACTAATGAGGGGGAGGGGGTATTTATAGTAGGAAATATGTAGTAGGTGGGGAGGGGGTTGGTGAAGGTAGGTGGAAGTTTGGCAAAGATGTTATGGCTGCCTAACAAGGCGTTTTCAAGGGAAGTCGAGGGGGGTCACTTATGACAACAAGAAAAGGAAGAGGAATTCTAGTTACCACAAGGTGTAATGAACAAACAAATGGTGTAACATGCATGTTATCATTTACTGTTAAATCTCTCTCTCTCTCTCTCTCTCTCTCTCTCGCTCTCTCGCTCCCTCCCTCTCTCTCTCTCTCCCTCCCCTCCTCTCTCTCTCTCTCTCTCTCTCTCTCTCTCTCTCTCTCTCTCTCTCTCTCTCTCTCTCTCTCTCTCTCTCTCTCTCTCTCTCTCTCGCTCTCGCTCTCGCTCTCGCTCTCTCGCTCCCTCCCTCTCTCTTTCTCTCCCTCCCCTCCTCTCTCTCTCTCTTTCTCTCTCTCTCTCTCTCGCTCTCTCTCTCTCGCTCTCGCTCTCTCTCTCTCGTTCCCTCCCTCTCTCTTTCTCTCCCTCCCCTCCTCTCTCTCTCTCTCTATTGTGAAAATCGATATGGTGTTTTTCTGTTTATTTAGATCATTAACGGGTTTTGTTTCGAATGCTTACTAGCTAAAAAGTAACAGATTGTATCT
Source organism: Saposhnikovia divaricata (assembly GCA_036435485.1). NCBI lineage: Eukaryota > Viridiplantae > Streptophyta > Magnoliopsida > Apiales > Apiaceae > Saposhnikovia > Saposhnikovia divaricata. The sequence continues at coordinate 218,007,305 of CM071599.1, forward strand.
ATAATAAGTTAGTTTTCTATGATCGTGCATGTACTGCTTATGCTGAGGAATAGCAAATTTACTATGTTTATATTATTTGAAGGCATGTTATTGGTACAATGGATATTTTTTGTTCTGGACATGCATAAACAGTTGTCTAATTGATTCTTGTATTAACAAGAAACAGAACGAAGAGAGCGAGCTCGTTTCTCTAATCAGTTATTCCACAGCCAGCCAAACGAATCAGAGACTATAAAATCTATGAAATGACAAGTCGGGATAATCTGATAATTTGATTTTTATATGAAAAAAAACTAACATATATTCTACCATCCACATTAGCTGTTAAAATTACAAATTCACCGTACACACATAACTTTTAAAATAAAATACCTTCAATTTCACAATACTTGTCATTATTAAAAGGTTTACACTTCATTAAGAACAACTAATTTTTATGACCTTTTATCCATCATATATGCCGTAATGTAATTAAAAGAAAAAAATGTTCCTAAATACGTAATTAGAAGAGTTACATAGGTATATAATGCATTTTAAGAAAAAAATGTCCCTAATTAGAATAGTTACATATGTATATAATGCATTTTAATGTGGCAAATTTGTAATTATCTAATCAAATTCTACAATTACAAAAGTATCCCTCATATATGAACATTAAAAATTCTTAGTATCTCAACAAATTTAGATGTGTATTTAGGAGTATCAAACTAATGTAAAACTAGTTTACACTCTTGATCACTTGTCATTAGTTGTTACCACATGACTTGTTTTCGAATGCAAAGATTGCCGGACATATAAAAATGAAGATCAAGTCGAAAGTGTTTACTATTCACATCCCAGGTACAAGCTTAAAAATACAACACGACAGAACCAGAAAAAGATCAAGATTTAAGAAGAATGTTTCATAAGTCCGAGCCAAGTGGTTTATTTTATGAAGTAAAAATCTTGGGGAAACTGAAAGAAATTTCCTAGTTTGGATTGGAAAGCATGTTGTCCATACAGGGAACGATTCTGCGCAAGTGTTTGTGGTCCTTGCACTTGGGAATTCTCAGGGCATGTGTGGTTGCTTGCATTACTCACACTGCTAACTATCTCTACTCCTTTTGGACCACTTTGTTGTTCACTTGAAAACACTAATTTATTATTACTCATTTCTACCATTAGATTAGCCGCTTGGATTTACGTGTTAATAGTGGATATATACTACTATTAAACTACAAAATACAAATCTGTCTTTATGTAGTACTATTTTTATTAATATATAGTTATTGGATGATGGCCAAAATGCCGTTTTTTTAAACAAGATTCACAGAAGTGCTACACATTCATATGTCTGATTATGTTTAACCATGTATTACGAATTTTGTGAAAGAGCATGTGTGCCATACATCCATATGTCTGATCATATTTACCGATCTATTACGTATTTTTGTGAAAGAGTATGTCATTCAAGATGTGGGTAATATTTATATAAAACTAACTTGAACGTTAATGCAATTTCAGATTACAAACAATTTTAAGAAAATATCCAAAAGGAAAGTGTGGAAGATAACAAAATGAAAGTTCTGTCTTCATCATCAAGCGTGCTTCCCCTTTTTCCGCAGCCGGATTCATGAAGCCATCATATGCTAACTTCCATTCTATGCAAGTCCTCCTGCTTTCTCCCACACCATTCTTGTCCGACTAAACTATTTAGTTTCCTCCATCCTCAGGTTAAAGTGAACCAAATCAATCTGGTCAATATTACACCAATGAATGAAGATTGGTAGAATTTCTGCTTTTACTAAGTGATCCCAGGATGTTCCGCAGTAGGAAGTGCTAACCAAACTTTCATCATTGTAATTGAATGCATGAATTCATATACAAGTTCTGTGACTAGTATGGTGTGTATTTAAACAATTGAAAGTAGTGCCACTGCAATATAGAAAGTCCAAACGACCAAATTGAATTTAATCTTTGAAATCTTTTTAGTTCTTACCAAGTTTGAGAGGCGATTACTAGTAGTAGCATTTAACTAGGAACATTGCAATTGTCTTCAGTTTTTTACAATATCCCAAAAGCTTTTAATTACAAAAATGGGCTTTCCTACATAGATTTATTCTACCTCCTAAAGTGCTAAAAGATTAATTGTTGCTAGTCAAATTATAATTAGAACAGGTTAATTATTTTGAACTAAAAATATACTGTGATTCTCATCTCTGTTGTTTGTTTCTGACATTCTGTCTTCATATATCGCTTCTTTGACCATTACTCCATTACCACTTGCATGTCCTAACTACAATTGCAGGCAATTTGTATCTATAAAATTCACTGTTATCAAAAACAAGAAAATAAAGAAAAAGGGAGACCTGAACTTTAATTAATCATAAAGCTGACGACAAAGAATTTCACTAACAACATTGTCAGAAGATATGATTATACACAATATATACTGTTATTATAGACAAATATATACTAATCATTTATCGTTAACAGACACAAAACTATAGACAAATAGTGTATACGTTAAGTAACCAGTTCTCCTAAAACCTCAAGGTGTTAGGGAAGCGGGTTTATCGGATCATATCATATATTCCACAACATTTAATTATATATCTAAGCTAGAATTAGATGGATCAAAATTCAAAATATTGCTAAGAGACTAAATGGTTACCGTTTCCATTGAAGTAGTGCCTTCTCCTCCACCACCAATCCTTTCGGACAGTACTATCTTGTTCCCTCCCTCGACGTAAGCAAAATAAATACAATTAATTCGCGACTGGGAGCAAGAAATGAATATTTCAGATATTTCAGTTCTTCCTTTGTGATCCCAGGAAGTTCCCCTGGGACAAAATTGTGGCCCAACTTTAATCATTTTCGGATGTTTTTACAGTAGATCAAACTAACAAGCAGGGTCAATGTGTTATGCATGTATTTATATATAGTTTTATACCAGTAACCAGTGGTATGCGATGCGATATACATAGAGTTATGCCCGAGGCTAACCAAACGACGACGGTACGCATTCTTGCCTTTGAATCAGCTCACCTTCAAGAGTATCTCCACTCCCAAGGATTTTTTTTATGAGAAACGTTAAATGGTCTCTTAAAAAACTTAGATATTCTCTTCCAAAAAAAAAAAAAATTGATATTTTTGGCCTCTTTAAATAAAGTTACAAGTTGAACACTTCCACCATCCCCAAATACTTTTAGTTTTCTTGAATTTAAATTTTATCTCATATTATTGTCTACAGTTGGTAACCCCAAGTACATACACAACATAATTTATTTAAATTAATAATTTATTATTTTAATTGATATAAATATTTTTATATAATTTTAAAATTATATTTTTTATTATAGTTATATCACGTTTTCTTTTTCAAATTTTTCATTGAGTAAAATATTATTATTGTCATCCAATGATATGAAAATATTATATTTTTTATTTATAACATAATGAAACATTTATATCAATAACGTTATCTAATATAAAAAATCAAAATATAAAGGTCAAATAAATATTTATAAAATTGTAATTATAAAATTGTGTTATTTGTGCAATTGAATAAAGTTATAATTAAAAAATTATAACTGCAATAGAATTCCAATATTTCCATTTTTTCTTTGAAAATTAATATAAAAATTGTAGGGAAGGTGAAACCAATATAGGGGTCAAAATTTATAAATAAATAACTTTTTAAACTTTATAATTTTAGGAGTGGAACATGATTATATAAAATAAAATTTGGTAGGAAGAACTTTATTACATATTATTAAAATAAGTCTCACTTATTAATAATAGTTATAGAAGTGCAATTTCCTATAATCATAACACAAGATTTAGAATTATAGAATGGTTATAACAATTCTATTATTTAGTTTTTTATTACATATTATTAAAATAAGTCTCACTTATTAATAATAGTTATAGAAGTGAAATTTCCTATAATCATAACACAAGATTTAGAATTATAGAACGGTTATAACAATTCTATTATTTTTTTTAAAAGTTAATCTACTATCTACTATATATATAATATGACAACATGTCACATTTTATTCAAAAGTATATTACCTTTTCACCCTTTGTATTTAATATATATATATATATATATATATATATATATGTATGTATGTATATGTATATATATATATATCAATTAATAGCTCAATATTTAATTGGTCCATTTATGTTCATTAACTATAACACTTTAATTGACTTGCAATTAATAGTATCCAACTTATTATTACATATTAAATTTCACAATTTATATATTTACATTTTTTATTTCATGATAAAAATGTAGACGCTACTGGTAATCGATTGAATTATAAAGTCGTAATGTAATATAATGCAGAACGTATAATTACGAATAAGTTAATGAAAATAGATAGATAAAAGAAAAAAAATAAACATTTCTTCTATAAAGATTGAGGAACCTGAGATGTATCTTAGGGAAGTTACCTGAGATACATAGAATATTGTATTCAAATATAGGATGGACATTTCCGTAGAATCACAATTTTTTAATTAGCCTTGCGGGCTCAGTTAAATTTATAGTATATTTTCAAGTATCTCAGCAAAATTTCCCTGAGATCAATCTCAGGATCCTTTTTCTCACTTTAATAAATTGTTTCGCTCAGGTGCCCCCATATTATTCATATATCATGTGTCAGTTAATTTTTATGTCATAATTTTAATAAATTTTAATAAATTTAGTTCATTACTATAATCGCTATACCAAATGCCTATTTCGTTAAATATTAGAATACATTAGTTTTATGCACTAATGTCACTAGCAAAATTTATCGAATCTCTCATGTCACTCGTACCTAAAATGTGGTGAAAATTATAACGAGGATTAAAATTGCACTTAAGGTCATACTCGCCTCTTACAATTATTTAGATGACATTGCCAACTTAGACATGGAAGAAAATATAAACTATACAGACTTAATAGTCGCAACACAATTTTCATTGATAATATCATGCTAAATTATGATGAAATAAAGTCACAATAAATCAAAAATTGTTCATCATCATAACAAATTTTTCTAACATTTAATGTAAAATGCATCAAATATCGAAACGTCAACACACAAATACAGCAAACAAAATCGGCAAAAACTAATTTAATCAAATTAGAACATTTCCGTAGGGCAACATGTCACATTTTATTTATGTGTAATTTACAATTATGCCCTCAACTTATTATCATTTTACAATTATGCTCTCAAGAGTCAACATCAATAAAAATACTAAAAAGTCTTCGTGTTGTTGGGAATTGAATCCCTGACATCTAAATCATAATTATAATAAATTTAGTTCACCATTACAACCACTACATCATATGCCTATTTGGTTAAATATTAGAATCCATTAGTTATATCTAGCGGTGCTTTTTAAAAAAAATAAAGAAAATATAATTGTTTCGCTCAGGTGCCCCATATTATTCACATATCATGTGTCAATTAATTTTTATATCATAATTTTAATAAATTTAGTTCATCACTATAACCGTTATACCAAATGCCTATTTCGTTAAATATTAGAATACATTAGTTTTATGCAGCAATGCTGTTTAAAAAAACCAAGAAAAAATAATTGTTTCTCTCAAGTGCCCCATATTATTCACATATCATGTGCCAAATAAATATTATATAATTTTATATATCTCCATACATATACAAGAATCATATATTATTCTATTAATGAAACTTGTATTATTTTATTTAATGTAAAAATTAAAAATTGAATGTAAATATTTATAGAATATATAGAGGATCGTTTATTAGAAAAAAAAATCATTACTCTAATTATTTGCAAAAACACTTAGGCCCCGTTTGAGATCTTATTTCTCAGAAATAATTTATTTATTATTGAAAAAAGTACGTAAATATGTATTTTTTTCTGAAATAAGTAACTTATTTTTGCAAGATAACGAATATTAAACTCCCCATACACATTTTTCTCTAAACAAAGTATGTAAATACAAATTTTTTCCGAAATAAGTAACTTATAATTCGAGTTAAGATTTGTCAAATGGGACCTTAGTATTGTGAAGTCAGTCCAATGCACGCATATGCATTTAATAAATTCTTTGTATCTTTGTCATGTGTGGTCCTATTTCAAAATCAAAAATTGCACGAGTTGTTTGGGTATGGTGCTTTTTTGTTTTTTATATAGTAGGGATTATAGAGCATGAAACTTGCAAAATTTATCGAGTCTCTCATGTCACTCATACCTAAAATGTGGAAAATTATAACGAGGAATAAAATTACATTTCAGGTCATACTCGCTTCTTACAATTATTTAGATGACATTGTCAACTTAGAGATGGAAGAAAATATAAACTATACGGACTTAATAGCCGCAACTCAATTTTCATTGATAAGATCATACTAAATTATGATGAAATAAAGTCACAGTAAATCGAAAATTGTTCATCATCATAACAAATTTTTCTAACATGTAATGTAAAATGGAAGCGTCAACACACAAATATAACAAACAAAATCAATAAAAAATAATTTAATCAAATTAGAACATTCCCATACCTTGCACGGGTATTGAAGCTAATTATATAATAATTAGCGTACATCCACTCATGTAGCATATTCCACTTCGTATCTTGAAGTCAAAAGGTCTGCCTGATAAAATAGTATTTACTACAGTAATTACGGACTTAAACACTTGTCATCCTACATAGTATTCTCTACAACATATTTAGCTTACTTCATAATATTTTTCAGGATAGATTTAAATTTTAATACTGTATGCGCTTATACATGTACAGGTTTCATAACCTAGCAACGAGATGCTATTGTCCAACTAATGAGGTGGCAAAAAGGGTACTAAAAGCAGGTTTTCAATCTTCTCAAATTAAAATTTTGGCCCCTATGAGACCTTCATTTGTCAAAGCTGTCCGCCCGAAGGTTTGCCATTATGATTTTTTTGCGGTCGACTTGTGTTGCATCAGGAAAATAAATATATTACACCTTGAATATGATTTATTTGTTCGATTTTATAATTGAAACCGAACTGTTAAAAATCAAATCGAACTTTTTAAAAGCTAAATCGAAACCAACAATTCAATTACGATTACGATTTTCAATTTTTAGAATCAAATACATAAAATTTCGAGTTCGATTTTTGGACAAAACCGTCCGAACCGTGCTCTCCTAGTATGAAGTAGGTAATCTTAAAACGATTTATCTAAACCAAAAGCAGTATCTCGGCAAGTACGCAGACATGTTTTTCTTTTTTGATTTTCTCACCAACTCGTCTTTTTTTTATCCCCAACTTGTCTATTCTCCACCTTCTCTGTTGCCTATGGACCAAAAACGCACAAACTCGGTGAGAAGCTCAGATTTTACTTTTCTTCTCTGATGTTCAAATCGTATTTGGTTAATCGGTTGATATGATAATGTTCATTCGGGATCGATTATATAAATTTATATATGAATACATTTCAAAAGGTCACATTTTAATAAAATTAATTAAATATTCTAATTTCTATGTACAAGAGAATTAACACTTTCGAACAATATAAATTACATAATTCTGGCTCATATAATTATATACTTTTTCTAAATTATCCTTTTTGAAAATCGAATTTTTTAGTGTGTGCCCAAGGGCACATGCTAAGAATCCGTGCTAGTTTAGTTGTCAAATTTTGATTGGTGGGGATTTCATTAATAATGATGGGGCCCCCTGCATTCACATAAATATCCACCAATAAAAATTTGACAACTCATGAAGCACGGATTCTTAGCATATGCCCTTGGGCACACACTAGACAAACCCTTTGAAAATTATATAGCATTTAATGAGGAATGAGCAAGAGTATAAATAGTTCATATTTTTAAAAGTCAAAAGTCAATGCATTTATAATGGGTATAAAAAAAATGTATCATCTAATTAATATTTTCTTAAGATGCCTAATTTTTTTAAAAGAGACTTGTATTGTGAGATGGAGAAAGTAATCTTTGTTTCTAGTAAATTTTCATTTATATGATTATTTATATTATTTTTTACTAAATGTCAAATTATTTGAACTTGGCAAACTCTTTGAATTATAGTAGCATATACAGGTTGTGAGCAGCATGAGTTAAATGCCTTATTATTGGAAATGTGAGAGCATTAAATACATAATTTGTTGGAAAGATCAGAAATTATGACTTCAACGTAGTTTTAATTTAGAAGTTTCTCCGATTTCAAAAAAAAAAAAATTAGAAGTTTTTCCGGTTTTTTATTAATTAAATTAGCATTTATCGAATGAAGCCGGTTGGTTACTACAAAACATTAAACTGCATGTAAACTATTAAAGAAAAATTTAAATTAAAAGGGAACACCGATTTGGTTACATTGCGAAATTCTGCTTACTAAAACAAAACGATGATCATATACTATACATTCCATTAGCATTAAGATCAACAATCATCACAAAGCATGGGATACATAAAATAATATTATATATATAGCTTCATAAGATAGATTCAACAACTTCAACACAGATTCAATTATGGCAAGACTGGACGAGTTGGCCCTGATTGATTAGCACGAGTTGGCCCTGACTGCTTAGCTAGCTGACAATGCTTTCAACCCCATTGCTCTTATAGGTGCCAAAGAATCCCCAGAATTTACCACCGAGCTCATAATTGAACTCATCCACATACGAGCCCATTTCTTGAAGATCAAGGAGATCAAATCGTCCGTACAAATCCCAGGGCCGTACGGACCATACTTGCGTTTGTTAGTATAAAAAGAAATAGAACACAGATACTTTGAAGTTCTATCATTAAGGTAACCGCCATGTATTCTTGTAATGTACTCCGACGGATAATCGAAAGTGATCTGCACCAACATTCCACCAACATAAACCCAGCTACGTACATATAATCGTCCATTGTCGTCAACAAACATATATAGTTGAGCCGAGAACAAACTTATGAAACAAATTAAAGTTAGTTACATATATACATGCATGGAAGATAAAAGAAGAGAATTAAATTAAATATTATGTTATTGTTCACCGTTTGCAGATTACAGGAGCCTGTTCCACCAACAATTTTGTCAGACAGCACTACGTTACCATCCTCAACGTAAGCAAACTGAATGAAATCCATATTATCCCGGGAGGAAGAAATGAAGATTTGAGATATTTCTGATTTGCCTTGGTGATCCCATGAAGTTCCCACAGTGGGAAATGTTGGCCCAAGCTTTAGCATTGTGTTCCACATGAGTAAAGAATATGAGAAATTGTGTTGTGTATTTATAAGCAGGAGTTAATTATGCCAGTCATGGAAATTCCAAAAGGCCTTCCTTGCGTTGGAATCGGTTCAGTATTGGAAAATGTTCCAGCAGTTAATAGCTGCAGTTATATACTTTTTCTTTAAATTGTTACAGTTTCGAGATTGAATTTGAAAGTATCCTTTGATTGAAATTTGTGTATTCAAAGAATGAATCGCCCTTTAAAAAAAATTAATTTATTAATTGTTGAGCTGCTCGATCGATAGTAAAGTTACCAAAGCATGTATGGGGTCATTACTCAAAAAAAAAAAAAGTATCTAACTACAGACACGATAAGTTTTGTTTAACAAGAGCATAAATGAGTCCAGTGATTCATTAAAATTCCAAAAAAATTATAAAATTTTCGAATACAATTAGTCAAAAAATGGAGTTAGACGTAAGTTTTCCGAATACTTTACACCACCAAATGCAAGTTTCGAATTATCTACCACTTAATTGAGGACCACGAATCTGTTGATTATTTTTCTTAATTTACCTATTTTGTAACCACAATTTATATAACGATTCAATATATGTGTGCACCAACCACCAACTTGTCATTCGAAGTTTTATAAAAATTTAGCAAGCAGTACTTTTTCAGACAAATGTAGTAGTATATATTAATTATTAGTTGAATCTTAACTTCGTGTCAAGTGAGTATATAAAGGTTTTATGTTTAAAGTGAGAATTTTTATCGAGCTAGTATCATTTATCACTCGGTTCGAACTATGTAGTTGAGCAATAACACCACTTATGCATGCAATAATATTAGATGAGTAAAAATATAATTCATATTTGGATTTAAATTGAATATGGATCATAAATAATATTTAGATATGATCATTTTATTAAAAAAAATTAATATGAAATTTAACAAATACATAAGTGTGCATATTTGGCATTATATTAATTTTTAATCTAATTTAGATAATTTATGAAACAAATTTGAAACATTTATCATATTTTTGAATCGAATATAAACTGATATATCAAATAATCAAGATCCATTTAGGTTCCTACATCCATGATCCATCCTCTACCTCATTTCAACCTAGGCTACGAGACACCATATATAAGCACTTAGTTCAAAAAAAAAAAGGATTAAACAAGGTATGGGGAAGAAACATTCTTTTTTAAAAAAAAAATATTTACAAAGTTTTTTTTTTTGCTAAATAAAATATTAACAAAGTTATTTATTATGAAACATTAAACTAAAAATATAATAAAGATGCATATTAATTAATAGCTAGATGTACTTCAATAAAAAATTACTTTTACCTCAAAAAAGAAAAAGTTAAACGTATTTCCAAAATGTTTTTTTACAATTTTTAATTACTTAATACAAAAAATACTTTTCTTCCGAATAAATAATTATTTTTTTGGAATACCCAAATTAAAAAACACGTATTTAATTTGTGAAAATAAGCAAAAATTTAAAAAGAATAGTACCTTTTATATCTTTCCTAATTAAAAAGTTAAAGGCCTTCCTTGCGTTGGAAATCGGTTCAGTATTGAAAAATATTCTTGCAGTTAACACTTTCCCTAAAAATTGTTACAGTTTCGAGATTGAATTTGAAACGTATCATTCAATTAAAATTTGTGTGTTCAATGAATGATTAAAACAATTATTTGTAATTAATTAACTGTTGAGCTGCACGTTGAAAGTTTAAACTACCACAGCATGTATATATGGGGTCATTCTCCAAAAAAAATATATATATGTACACAAGTCTGCTTCGGCATTTATGTACACAAGCCAACTCAAGGATCTCCGAGGCCTAGGGCGGAAAACGAATTTGAGACCTTTAAAAATATTAACCTTTTCTTCCTATTCTTTTGTAATGGAAAATATTTTAACATTATTTATCTTAAAATTTTTTGAATAAGAATGATATTAAAATAAATACAAGAGTAAAATTCAGGGTGGTGGCTAAACTTTACCCCAATTTTCAAAATGTTGGCCGTGTTATCAGATTTTCAAAATGTTGGCTGATGTTTCCCTCCATATTTCAAAAAGATGTCTCCCGTTAAGTTCCGTTAAGTATGCGCCGTTATTTTTAAATAATCATGAGTAAATTTCATGGTGGTGGCTAAACTTTACCCTAATTTTCAATATGTTGGCCGTATTATAGATTTTCAAAATATTGGCTGATGCAAAAAGAAGGGATGACAAACCCAATTCAGAAACTACCCAACAAATCACAAATCAAATTACCAAACTTGATCTTAAATTGCTTACAACTTCAAGATTAAATCTTTATCTTAAAAACAAAAAGGGCTTCTCTGAATCACTTCAAATTCAATTCTAAATCAAAAATCTTGAAAATCCCAGCTCCCCGTCTAACAATTTTCACATTCACAAACCAAGAGAACATACAAACATATATACACAAGAGAAGAAAAGAAGGGTCATACCAAATTTTGGAGAGCAAGGGAAGCAGAGGCATTAGAAAGAGTTAAAAGAGAAGTGATGGTAGAAACAATTAACCTGAATAGTTGGGAAATAGACAGATGACACAGCTTTACTTGAATGATGGTAAACATAATAAAATTTTGAAAATTGAATGATGGGAAACATCAGCCAACATTTTGAAAATCTATAACACGGCCAACATTTTAAAAATTGGGATAAAGTTTAGCCACCACCATGAAATTTATTCATGATTATTTAAAATTAACGGCGCATACCTAACGGAACTTAACGGGAGACACCTTTTTGAAATGCGAAGGGAAACATCGGCCAACATTTTGAAAATCTGATAACATGGCCAACATTTTGAAAATTGGAGTAAATTTTAGCCACCACCATGAATTTTACTCTAAATACAATAGTATAATATTTGGGAACTTCTAAACTGGGAAGCCTTAGGGGCCTTGGGCTTGGAGAGAACTGGCCGTATAAGAAGGTTACCGCTTAACAAAGAATCATTCTACTTGAACCAGACACAATTGGATAGAAATATAATCAAGCAGCAGAAGAAGATATATGTTATGTTCTCTCTGCTTAGATTACAAATACAGGCATATTTACAGTAGAATGTACTACAATCCAGTCGATGACTATCACAGATTTAGGCTCAGTTGGGGGCTTCAGTAGCATCCTACTTCAGATGCCATGGTTTCTGTTTCAGTGAAGGAGAGGAGGTTCTAACCAAAAGAATGAATTGATTACATCCTATTTAATTCTCCCTGAATCAAACACATATTCTTGTGGTTTAAACATAAGATGATCAGCTAAACTAGAACTCTCCGAGGAGCACAGGCATTTTGAACCAAAAAACTCTATCATGTCTTCAACCCGAGTAACTTTGTCGCTAGCAGCTGGTGGATCTGTCAAGCTGCTCACAGGAATCCAAACCTTTTTAGACCAATCAAACCTTTTTGTACCATTATTGCATAGATAATTGTACATGAGCTCTCCGTTTCTTGTAAACACTTTGTACCTCCTATGTGTATCTTCTTCCCCTATAACAAAATCGTAACCCTCATACTTAATTTTCCCCTCAATAACATTATAAGATACGACTCGTCCATAGGGTGAAATTATGTAAAACAATCCCCTAGTATACGTAGGCCAGCAATAGATAGAACCTAAAGGTCCTTCAAATTTTCTTACAGTCCATTGTGTATCACCTTTGCGACACGTTGTGACAGTGAAACTATCAAACTTAATTGCATCCAAGAGTAAGAACACACAATCCGTAGACTCTGGGTCGGAAGAAAACGTTTGTTTGAAATTACTTGATGTTGGATAAACTAATCTCATAAGTGTTTGAAGAGTGCATTAAATATGGTTCATAGAATCAAGGAGATGTATCTGATCATGTATCTATTATTATCATTCATGTATTTGGTTTGTATTCTACTATTATATAAAGAAGGTAAAGATTGATTAATAAGACAACAGAAATTTAAGCTTCTTGTTTCCTTATTCTGTTCCACAACACACATATTGAAATATATACATAAACCCTATACACATAATAACAACAGATTGGTATCAGAGCCTTAACCAAACCCGAGCCTACAATCAGAGTTTACAGTCAGAGTTTAGATAAAACAACCATCAGAGTTTACAACCATCAGAGTTTACGATCAGAGTTTAGGTCATATCAGAGTTTACAAACATGAATAGTTCTTTTGCTGTTCCAAAACTTACCAAAGAAAACTATGGCCACTGGTGTCTACGAATGAAAGCGTTGCTTGGTTCACAGGAGGCATGGGAAATCATTGACAAAGGATACGATGAACCAGAGAATGAAGGAGTTTTAAATCAAGGTCAGAAAAACGCTCTTGCCAAGTTACGAAAACAAGATCAACAAGCTTTGTCTATCATACATATGGGCCTTGATGAAGGCATGTTTGAGAAGGTTGCATCTGCAACAAAAGCAAAGGAGGCCTGGGAGATTTTGCAGAACAATTTTAAAGGTGTTGACAAAGTAAAAAAGGTACGATTACAAACTCTACGTGGTGAATTTGAGTCTTTACATATGAAAGATATGGAGTCAGTCCCGGATTACTTCACGAGGGTTTCCTCTGTTGTAAATCAAATGAAGAATTATGGAGAAAAGATTGAAGATGCACGTGTGAATGAGAAAATATTAAGATCTTTGAATACAAAATTGCAACTTGTTGGAATTACTATTGAAGAGTCAAATGATGTAGAGACCATGACTGTTGATCAACTGATGGGATCTCTACAAGCATATTCAGAAAGATTATTAAAGAAGGAGGAGACAGAATCTCAAGTATTGAAAACTGATGTCTCAGTTGAAGACAAAGATTTAAGTATTGCAATACAATAGAGGAAGAGGACGTGGACGTGCAAGACAGAATTTCACTCGAGGCAGAGGACGTGGTCCTGTAAGCAACAGATTCGAAGAGAAGGTGCAAACAAATCAACAAAATTGGCGTGGCCAAGGACGTGGTCGTGATCGTGGCAGAGGTGGAAGATCATATTCTGGAAGAGGAAGCAGATCTGTAGAATGTTACAATTGTGGAAAATTTGGACATTTTGCCAAAGATTGCTGGTTTAACAAGAAGGTTGCAGAAAATGCAAATCTAGTCGAAACGGAGGAGCAACAAAATGAAGGTGTTCTTCTAATGGCTTGCAAAGGTATGATTCCTGAAGATGAAGTTTTGTGGTATCTTGATAGGGGGGCCAGCAACCATATGTCTGGTCTCAAGCATCTCTTTACTGATTTAAAGGAAATAAATAATGGGGTTGTGTCATTCGGAGATTCATCGAAGATAGAAGTGAAAGGAAAGGGTGAAATATGTTTTACTAAAAAGGATGGCAAACAAGGAAGAATTGAAGATGTATACTATGTTCCTGACATGAAGAATAATATTCTGAGTCTTGGACAGCTACTCGAAAAAGGTTACTCAATCTTTATGGGTGACAAAGTCATGATATTGAAGGACAAAAATGGCAGGACAATTGCTAAAACTGAAATGTCTCAAAATCGAATGTTCAAGTTGAATCTGAAGAACATACAGGAGAAATGCTTACAAACAAAGTCAGAGGATAAAGCTACTTTATGGCACAAAAGACTTGGACACTTACATTATGGTGGTCTGAAGGAGTTGGCAAACAAAGGGATGGTTCATGGAATACCAAGCATGGATCATACAGGCAGTTTTTGTGAAGAATGTGTGCTAGCAAAACAAACAAGGAGTTCATTCCATAAAAAGGCAACTTATCGTGCTTCAAAGCCTCTTGAGTTGGTGCATACAGATATATGTGGTCCTATCACACCTGGATCATATGGTTCCAAGAGGTATTTCATCACTTTCATTGATGATTTTTCTCGAAGAACATGGGTTTATTTCTTAAATGAAAAATCTGAGGCATTAAAAGTTTTCAAGAAGTTCAAAGTGCTGGTAGAAAAGAAGACAGGAATGCATATCAAGGGATTGCGTTCTGATAGAGGTGGAGAATATACATCAAAGGATTTTACGGAATACTGTGAAGAACATGGCATTAGAAGGTTCTTAACAGCCCCCTATTCACCACAGCAGAATGGCGTGGCTGAACGAAAAAATCGAACAATCTTAGACATGGTTCGATCAATGTTAAAGAGCAAGGAATTACCAAAAGAATTCTGGGCGGAAGCAGTGCAGTGTGCTGTTTATATTCAGAATCGATGTCCACATTCAAACTTGGGGGATGAAACTCCTCAAGAATTATGGAGTGGAAAGAAGCCTACTGTTTCGCACTTGAAAGTTTTTGGGAGTGTAGCATATTCACATGTTCCTGATCAAAGGAGAACAAAGTTGGATGATAAGAGCAAGAAATATATTTTTATTGGCTATGATGAGAAAACAAAAGCCTACAGACTACTTGATCCAGTTGCTATGAAGGTTATTGTGAGTCGAGATGTAAAGATACAAGAAGATGATACATGGAGTTGGAGTGAAACACATGAAAAAGAAGAAACAGAAGATGATATTCAAATTTCCAAGATTTCAGTAACAAACTCTGATGCTGAAAATGAAGAATCAGATGAGGATGAGCCTATGAATCCTAGAACTCGAAGTTTACAAGATATATATGAACATGGTGAAGTACACCTAGTATGTTTGGTGGCTGATGCAGAAAGCATAGACTTTGAAGAAGCAGTAAAAGACAAAAAGTGGAAAGCTGCAATGGATGATGAAATCAAAGCTATTGAAAAGAACAAAACTTGGGAACTGGTGGAACCTCCAAAAGGATGTAAACCCATCGATGTTAAATGGGTTTATAAGAAGAAACTGAATGCTCAAGGAGAAGTGGAAAGATATAAGGCGAGGTTGGTAGCAAAGGGCTATCGACAGAAGGCTGGAATTGACTATGATGAGGTTTTCGCACATGTTGCAAGGATGGAGACAATTAGACTATTAATCTCTCAAGCAGCTCAAAACAAATGGCCTATTTACCAGATGGACGTGAAGTCTGCATTCTTAAATGGATTGCTCGAAGAAGTGGTGTATGTAAACCAACCACCTGGATATGAAAAATCAGGGAAAGAAGGAATGGTGTTAAAATTATACAAGGCATTGTATGGTTTAAAACAGGCGCCACGAGCTTGGAACACTCGAATTGATGCCTACTTTAAGAAGAACGGATTTGTTCAATGTCCTTATGAGGCTGCTCTCTATGTCAAAGAAAAACAAGGTAAATTACTATTTGTTGCACTTTATGTTGATGATCTTATTTTTATGGGCAACAATGAAGAGATGATTAAGGAATTTAAGAAGGAGATGACTCAAGAATTCGAGATGACTGACTTGGGTTTGATGAGATTTTTTCTTGGCCTTGAGGTGAAGCAAGAAAAGTCAGGCATTTTTATTTCTCAAGAAGCATATGCAAACAATATTTTGAAGAAATTCAGGATGGAGCACTGCAATCCAGTAGCAACTCCGATGGAACAGGGAGTCAAACTCTCTAAATTTGAGGGAGGAAAGTCAGTAGAAGCAAATTTATATCAGAGTTTGGTTGGAAGCTTGAGGTATCTTACTTGCACAAGACCTGACATTGCTTATAGTGTTGGGATTGTAAGTAGATTCATGGAGGATCCAAAACAATCACATTGGAAGGCAATAAAAAGAATTCTGAGATATATTCAAGGAACAAAGTCACTGGGATTGTTTTATTCCAGAACTGAAGACTATAAATTGATGGGATATTCTGATAGTGATTGGTGTGGAGACGTGGATGAACGAAAGAGCACATCTGGTTACTTGTTTTTTATGGGAGACACTGCATTTACATGGTATTCTAAGAAGCAGCCGATAGTGGCATTATCAACCTGTGAAGCAGAATATGTGGCAGCCTCTCACTGTGTTTGTCATGCTATTTGGTTAAGAAGGTTACTTAGTGAATTGAGAATCCCACAACAGAGATCAACTGAAGTTTGCATTGAAAACAAGTCTGCAATTGAGCTTGCCAAGAATCCAGTACATCATGAAAGGAGCAAACACATAGATGTTCGTTTTCATTTTATCCGGGAGCATGTAAGGGAGAAGAATGTGAATTTAAGTCATGTTGCTAGTCGTGACCAGGTTGCAGATGTGCTCACTAAACCAATGTCAAAAGCTCTACTAGATACTTACAAAAGGATGATGGGAATGAAGGAACGAAAGGAATTAGTTTAAGGGAGGAATATGTTGGATAAACTAATCTCATAAGAGTTTGAAGAGTGCATTAAATATGGTTCATAGAATCAAGGAGATGTATCTGATCATGTATCTATTATTATCATTCATGTATTTGGTTTGTATTCTCCTATTATATAAAGGAGGTAAAGATTGATTAATAAGACAACAGAAATTTAAGCTTCTTGTTTCCTTATTCTGTTCCACAACACACATATTGAAATATATACATAAACCCTATACACATAATAACAACTCTTGAATGGGTAAACGTTGAAGGAAGTTGCTTCAGCTTTCTGGTTAAAGGAGAGAATAATATGAAGTGTATACGAGATTTGTATAATCCTGTCATCTCAGTAAAATTAACGGAGATAAATAGCCAGCCTTGTTTGCAAAAAGTACTGATAGGGTTCCAATAACGAACTGGAAAGCCTAATTTATTGAAGGATATCATGTGAACAGAAACTGGTACATCTATTGAATACGATGGATCAAAGAGGCGGCATTCTAACGCCCTGATAGGTTCTTCATCCGAAACTGGTACATCTTTTAATCTGGTACTACCAACACTTACAAACCATGATAAAGTCGATGCGCTAGTACTAGCAGTTTTAACAAAGGGTTTAGCGTCCCGCCAGGACTTACAAACTGCACGAAAACGAACCCGATCAGCAACACAAAGTCTGCCAATGATGTCTCCTAGTAAATCTGCAACGAGCTCAGACCATAAAACTTCCCTATTCATATCTGTTTTTCTGTGCTCTCCTTTTCAGCCTAATCATGCATATATATAATTTGCCGGACCTGAACATGTCCCAAATGTGTCATTGTACAAGATTTCTCGATTGGTAGGGCACATTTTTTTGCTATGCATGGTGTCCTACGGAAACTAAATTAAAATAAAAACTAAATTGTATCCTATTTTTAATTAATTTAAGATGTATGTGCTTTAAATTAAAAAATAGGTCAATTTGATTAATGACAATTAAATAAGACAATTTGAATAAAACAGAATACATAATAACAATAATCAATTTTCAAAAAAGAAAAATGCTAAAGGTACCAAACTGTAGTGACATGTCATTTGGTAACAAATTTTGATACTTAATTTAATAACTTTAGCACTATTCTTCAAAAAATTGTAATAAACAATTATATATTGCTAAACACATGACGATTACTTTAAACAGTATCAGAGGAAGTTATCCATTTTAATCTTCCTGTAAAATCATCTTTTATTTATGACTAGCTTAAAACCCGTGCGATATGCACGGATTTTTTTTAATATTATATGAAACTTTTTCATTATTTTAAATTAATTTTTTTAAACATGAATTTTGGAGGGTTTAATTTTTATATGAGATGATTTGATAATAATTATATAAATGTTATCCGTGATATTTCTAGAAAATGAGGGATTTTAGTTAGAAAATATAGAAAAGATGTTAGGTTTTAGTTGAAAAAGGTAATCGGTTAATTATTAGTGATTATAAAATTATTATTTTATTTTATTAAATAGAATACCCATGATATGATTAGAAAAAGAGATGATTTAGTTAGAGAAAATTAAAAAGGTAACATGTTCTAGGTGAAAAAGGTAATTGATTAGTTTATAGTATTTATAATTTAATTATGTTTTTTACTAAATACAATGTTTTTAGAAAAGGAGAAATTAATATTATTCGTGATATTTCTATTAAAATAGGAATTTTAGTTAGAGAATATAGAAAAGATGATACGTTTTAGCTGAAAAATATAATCGGTTAATTATTAATATTATAATATTATTAGTTTATTGTATTAAATAGAACCGCCCGTGATACAATTGGAAAAAGAGATATTTTAGTTAGAGAAAATAGAAAGGTAATGTGCAAATTAAAAAGATGACATGATTTATGTGAAAATGGTAATTGATAAGTTTATAGTAATTATAATTTAATTATGTTATTTTACTAAATAAAATTGCTCATAATTTTTTGAAATGAGAAATTAATTTTGCCCGTAATATTTCTAAAAAAAAGGAATTTAATTAGAAAAAAATAGAAAAGATGATACATTTTAGCTGAAAAGGTAATCGGTTAATTATTAATATTATAATTTTTAGGGATGGCAACGGGTCGGATCGGATCGGGTTTTGCCAAATCCAAATCCAAATCCAAAGTTTTCGGATCGGATCGGGTCTGGATACGGGTTTGAAAATCAAAATCCAAATCCAAATCTTCGGGTTTTATCGGGTTTCGGATCGGATTCGGGTTTAAATCGGGTTTTTAATTCAAAATTCAAAAATTAAAATAATCACATTAAGCAAAACATAAAAGTATAAATATATTTAAAATTTAAAATATAAAAATATTTTAGTTGCATAAAAAATATAGAATATTATAAATAAAATTTAAAAACTATAATTGGAAATATAGAATATTTAAAAACATAAAATATAGAATATTAATTTTATAATTTTATTTTTATTAAATAGAAACGCCAGTAATATAATTGGAAAAAGAGAGGTTTTAGTAAGAGAAAATAAAAAGGTAACGTGTTTTGGCGTAACCATCCATGATATATTTGGAAAAAGAAAGACTTTTGTTAGAGAAAAGATAAATGGTAACGTGTTTTGCCTGAAAAAGGTAATTGATTAGTTAATAGTAATTCTAATATAATTATGTTATTTTATTAAACAAAATTGCTCATATGTTTTTTTAAAAAAAAAGAAATTTTAGTTAGATAAAATGTAAAAGATATTGTATTTTACTGAAATTATTTAGTTATTGAAAAACAGAAAAGGTAATATGTTTAACCTTAAAAAGGAAATTGATTAATAAAGTAGAAATTTTAGTTAGATAAAATATAAAAGATATTGTATTTTACCTGAAAAAGAAAATTATTTAGTTATTGAAAAATAGAAAAAATAATATGTTTAACCGGAAAAAAAGAAATTGGTTAGTTAGTAGGATGGATTTTATCTAACGTATTTTAGTTAGAAAATATAGAAAAGATAATACGTTTTAGCTGAAAAATGACATCGGTTAATTATTAACATTATAATATTATTAGTTATTTGCATTAAATATAACCGTCCGTGATATATTGGAAAAAGAGAGATTTTAGTTAGATAAAATAGAAAGGTAATGTGAAAATTAAAAAAATGACGTGATTTAATGTAAAAATGATAATTGATTAGTTTATAATAACAATAATTTAATTATGTTAATTTAGTAAATAAAATTGCTCATAGTTTTTAGAAAATGAGAAACTAATGTTGCCCGTGATATTTCTAGAAAAAAAGGAAATTTAATTAGAAAAAATAGCAAAGATGATACATTTTCATGTATCATTATTATAAATAATGTATATGATTTTTAATATATTTTATTAATAATTGAGAAATATGATGTGATATTTTCATGTATATATTAATGATTGTAAGATTTGTTGTAAATTAAAAAGGTAACATAATAATATTAATGATTGAAAGATATGATAAAATTGATGTTTTTAGGTGTTTATAAAAGGTAATATGTTCAACTAAAATTAAATGTGAAAAGGGCAATCACTAATTACCATTAATTTTTTTATATTAATTTGAAAAAGGCAATCGACTAATTACCATTAATTTTATTATCTTAATCGACTAATTATCATTAATTATAACGTGTTTTAATTGGAAAGAAAATATTAATGATGGAAAGATATGATACGATTGATGTTATTATCTCGACTAATTACCATTAATTATATTATGTTATTATTTATTTCAGGTGTATTTATGTTTCTTTATAATGAAGGGTATCTAATTAAATTCACTCAGTACCAAAAAAAAGGACCAAAACTTTCAATGTTTCGGAATTTATATAATAGTATAGATTATAATATTATTATTTTATTTTTATTAAATAGAAACGCTCGTGATATAATTGAAAAAATAGAGGTTTTAATAATAGAAAAGAAAAAAGGTAACTTGTTTTGGCTGAAAAAGGAAACCGTCCATGATATAATGGAAAAAGAGAGACTTTAGTTAGATAAAAGAGAAAATGTAACATGGCTGAAAAAGGTAATTGATTAGTTAATAGTAATTATAATATAATTATGTTATTTTATTAAACAAAATTGCTCGTTGTGTTTTTAAAAAAAGAGAAATTTTAGTTAGATAAAATGTAAAAGATATTGTATTTTACCTGAAAAAGGAAATTATTTAGTTATTGAAAAACAGAAAAAGTAATATGTTTAACCTGAAAAAGGATATTGATTAATAAAGGAAAAATTTTAGTTATATAAAATATCAAAGATATTGTATTTTACATGAAAAAGGAAATTATTTAGTTATTGAAAAATAGAAAATATAATATGTTTAACTTGATAAAAAAGAGGTTTTAGTAAGAGAAAATAAAAAAGGTAACTTCTTTTGGCTGAAAAAGGTAACCGTCATGATATAATTGGAAAAAGAGAGACTTTAGTTAAAATTATTTAGTTATTGAAAAATAGAAAAGATAATATTTTTAACCGAAAAAAAGGAAATTAGTTAGTTAGCAGGATGGATTTTATCTACCGTATTTTAGTTAGAAAATATTGGAAAAGATGATACGGTTTAGCTGAAAAAGAACATCGGTTAATTATTAAAATTATAATACTATTAGTTATTTGTACTAAATAAAACCGTCCGTGATATAAATTGGAAAAACAGAGATTTTAGTTAGAGAAAATAGAAAGGTAATGTGAAAATTAAAAAAATGACATGATTTAATGTGAAAATGGTAATTGATTAGTTTATAATAATTATAATTTTATTATGTTATTTTAGTATATAAAATTGCTCATAGTTTTTAGAAAATGAGAAATTAATGTTGCCCGTGATATTTCTAGTAAAAAAGGAAATTTAATTAAAAAATAGCAAAGGTGATACATTTTATATTATAAACAATGTATACGATTTTTAATATTCATGTTTCATTATTATAAACAATGTATACGATTTTTAATATATTTTATTAATAATTGAGAAATATGATGTGATATTTTCATGTATATATTAATGATTGTAAGATTTGTTGTAAATTAAAAAGGTATATATTAAAAAGGTATGTATTTTATATTAATGATTTGTTGTATATATGATGTGATATTTCGACGCCTTGAAGAGTGAGAGTTTCGATAGCATCTTCAAGGGCTTCGGTGGGGTCCATTCCGAGATCTTCGATGTTCTCTCTAACTGTCTCGTTGAAAGCTTGTTGTGAAATTGTACGGACGGGGACGGTTATTTGTGGTCCACCCATCCCTCTCTATCTCTCTCTATATCTCCCTCTCTGTCGATCTCTCTCCGGCGAAATGAAGATAGAGAGTGATGAGAGAGAGAGAGGTGATTGCGCGAGATGGATCTGTTTGATTTTTCGTTTTTAAAATCTCGAACTGGGCCTTGCGGGTTTTTTTTTATTTGGGCCGGTTTGGAATGAAAGAGCCTTTCGTCTATAAGGCTTATTGAATGTACAATAAGAATGTACAATAAGAAATATCTTCTTTTTTTTTTTTCCCAAAGCAATAAGAAATATCTTAGTGTTTAAAAAAATCTAAAATCTTGTTTGTAAATATTTTTGTTTTTTGTGTTTGTCCATATTTAATTAATATGAAAATATGTTTTGTGTTGCTATTTGTTGTTGGTGTTAATTAACGTTTGGTGTTTTGTGTAAAACTTTTAATAATTAAATTGATTTACTTTATTCAAATGAATAAAATAATGCATTTTTAAAATTTTGCATTTTAATAATTGCTTTAACTATGATTATTGTTGTTTATATTATTTATCAGAAGATTATTACGAATATCACAAATATATTAATATAATTATGAATTTAACTTTGTTTTATTTTTTTAAAAAAATGAAATGAATTTCTAAATGATTTGAGTTTTCAGTGGTTTACGATAAATTTTAATCAATTTTTTTGATTTCAGAAATAAATAATCACATTAATTTGGGTAAATTTTTTTGATGTATTTTTAATCTACATGCCTCTCATTAACAATTAAGAAAAACTTGCCACTACATGTAAAAGAAAACAAACAATCCAGAGAAACGGGGACTTCATACATGCAAATATGGAAAGAGTTGGACTTGGAGACATTCATTCATTTATGAAAAGGGAATGGAAGGTAAGAATTGGAGTGCAGAATTAGATCAGGTCCTGTAACACCTCTTGCAGAATATGACATTACAGGTTGCACATTGGAGGGCCGGTTCACCAAGGCATTTTGGGTTGCCACATCTTGTTGTATATATATATATAAACGTTTGGTTCTATAAAACTGATAAAAGCAAAACAGAAATTATGCAAAAACGTTTGATTGCATTACTTATTTTCCAACGAATACAAAAGAGCTATAAATAGCTGAACTACTACAACTAAAATGCTAGAAACTAGGACAGTAGCTGATAACACTCCTACACTTCCTTAACTACCTTGCTTATTCAACTTTCCTAAAAACTCTCCACGACCAAGTCATGGACACAACCTAAGACACAAAGCAACTGACCTACTTGACACACTGCAACGACAAGAATTTGAGATTACAAAACCAACAATTCCCCCCTTAATCTCAAACATGTCTGCTCAACTCCTTAACACCAAGAAGGCTTCTCATCTGTTCAAACTTAACAGTCGCCAAATCTTTAGTCAGACAATCTGCACGCTGCATATCAGTCCTAATATGCTTTACAATAACTTCACCACGTTCAACACACTCTCTTATGAAATGGAAGCGTATATCTATATGCTTACTCCGTCCATGGAAAACAGGATTTTTCGCCAAATCAATGGCTGATTTATTGTCAATATACAGCACAACTGGACCAATCTTTGTTGCTGTGATTTGACTCAAAACATTGCGTAGCCAGATGCCTTGACACGCTGCTGCCGTAGCTGCCATAAACTCAGCCTCACAAGACGATAAAGCTACACATCGCTGCTTCTGAAAAACCCAGGAAATCAAACTTTCGTTAAGATAATAAGCCATCCCACCAGTACTCTTTCGATCATCAATTAATCCACCCATATCACTGTCTGAGAATCCAGTAATAAGATTATTTCCGCTGTTGCTCGTATAAACCAAACCATAATGTATGGTTCCCTTAACATAGCGTAATATCCTCTTCACAGCATTCAAGTGCATAACAGTTGGATGTTCCATAAAACGACTTACAATTCCAACCGAGTAAGCAATATCGGGACGAGTATTTACCAGATAGCGTAACCCTCCAACCATGCTCTTAAACATTGTTGAATCTACAGCCTTTCCTCCTTCGTCTTTAGAAATCTGCTCCTTAGGATCCATGGGATACTTGCAAGGATTACAGTCACTCAAACCAGCCTTCTCGAGCACCTTCTTAGCATATCCTGACTGCTTAAGTTCAATATAGGCTTCACCTTGTTCCACTTCAATTCCCAGATAGTAACTAAGTTTGCCAAGATTAGTCATGTCGAATTTCTTTCCCATCTGCCGTTTGAAACCTTCAACATTCTCAACGTTAGCCCCTGTAACTAGTATGTCGTCTACATAAACAGCGATCACCAAACAATCCTTTCCTTCACCTTTTGTGTAGACAGCATTTTCATAAGGACAGCGTTTAAAACCAAGTCCTTCTAAGCACTGATTAAGCTTGGCATACCAAGCACGAGGTGCCTGGCGCAATCCATACAAAGACTTCCTTAATTTGTAAACCAAATGTTCTTGTCCATGCTTCTCAAAACCCACAGGCTGTGCAACGAAAACATCTTCATTTATTTCACCGTTAAGAAATGCCGTCTTAACATCCAAGTGATGAACCTTCCAACAATTTTTCGCAGCCAAAGCCAACAGCAACCTTACTGTTTCCAAATGTGTAACAGGAGCGTACACCTCATCGTAGTCTATTCCATGCTCCTGAGCGTAGCCCTTTGCCACGAGCCTTGCCTTGTGCTTAATTATTTTACCTGTAGCATCCTTTTTCAGCTTGAATATCCACTTTAATCCAATCACTTTCTGGCCTGGTGGTAATTCTGTAAGGCTCCATGTGTCGTTCTTTTCTATAGCCATCAATTCTGCTTTCATAGCTTCATTCCAACAACGGCTTTTTGATTCTTCTTTATAGTTAGCTGGTTCCTCAATGCCCATCAGGTTCAATTCTTCCTCGGTAATTGCAGCCTCTGTGTCATCATAAATTTCTTGAATTGACCTGGTTTTCTTAGGCTCATGACTGTCATCATAATTCTCAGGATTCAGACTCGATTGTCTTGTATTTGACATAGGTGTGCCACCCTGTTGTCCCTGTTGCTCCTCTTCATCACTTGCACCACTTTCTTCTTGTACCACTGATGGTGTGAAACAAAAAGAGTTCTCAGCATCAGTGTCACTATCTTCCAATTCATTCCATGACCAAGGCTTGTCTTCTTCAAACACTACATCCTTGCTGATGTGTACACGTTTTGTTCTTGGATCATACAGTCGATAACCTTTCGTGCCAGGCTCCCTTCCCAGATTTACCACACAGACACTTCGATCGTCCAACTTCTGTATTCCCTTGGTTTGCACTTTCATGTGAGCAGTGCAGCCAAACATTCTGATGTGCCCAATGTCTGGCTTTTTCTCGTACCACGCCTCATACGGAGTTACACCAGTCAGTGCTCGAGTAGGGAGCCTATTCAATACATAGACTGAATGTCTAACAGCTTCTGCCCACATTATTGCAGGCAAATTCATGCTTTTCAGATAGCTTCTAGCCATTTCCATCACCGTCCTGTTTCTACGCTCCACTACGCCATTTTGCTGAGGCGTATATGGAGTGGTGTAGTGCCTCACTATCCCCATCTCTTCACAGTAGTTTTGAAACTCGGTTGACATGAATTCACCTCCCCGGTCTGTCCTGAATGTCCTTATCTTTCGATCACCACCATCCTCGACCAAAGCTCTAAACTTCTTAAACACAGCAAAAGCTTCACTCTTGGCCTTGAGAAAGTATACCCACATAACACGACTGAAATCATCTACTAACAAAAACACATACTTGTTTCTAGAAACCGTCTCTGGTGCGATTGGCCCACACAAATCACCATGAACAAGCTCTAAAACTTTACTGGCACTGAATTTTGCACGAGTTGGAACATGGTTTCGTGCTTGCTTTGACACAAGACAATTAGTACACACCCCCTTTGGTTCACTAACTTTAGGGAGTCCTCTAACCATTTTTTCTTTAAACATCAAAGACAATGCTTAATAATTTACGTGACCTAAACGAGCATGCCACAGTCTAGACACATCATCCAATTTAAGCATTAAACATTCAGATTCCACAGTCTCAATTAGCAATTTATACAAACGATTTGGTGACTTCTTAATCTTCATAAGCAATTTTTCTTGTTCATCTATGACCCACATGTATTCACCTCTGATCATGACCTTATTACCAACTTCAGTCAACTGTCCAGTGCTAATAATATTGCTACTGAGACTGGGAATAAAATATACCTCACCGAGAATACGTTCCTGCCCATCCTTGCACCTCAACGTGATTGAGCCTTTTCCTTTGATCTCAACTGTCGAGCCATCTCCAAACTTGACACGTCCAGTGATTCCTTCATCTAGTGTAGTAAACTTTGATTTTTGCCCAGTCATATGATTACTGGCGCCATTATCAAGATACCACAAATTTGAGTCCGGTTGTGCAACCTTTTCTTTCGACACTAGATGTGGATGTACATTCCTTTCATCAATCATCATTCCTGAGTCCTCCCTTTCATGTTTTGCCAACAGCAACGCCGGTTCATCATCATCATCGAATCGTGTCAAGTTTGCTTCTTGTCTTTGTTCTCTGTTTCGTTTAGGCTTACGGCACTCCGCTGCAAAGTGGCCATTCTGGAAGCAGTTAAAACATCTCACTTTACTTTTGTCTCGAACCATCTTTCCCTTAAAAGTAGATGATTGACCCTCTGCCAATCCCTTCTTGCGTTTTATCCACTCTTCACGTGTAAGTAACAGCTTCCCTTCATTAATCTCTATCTTTTGCCACTCTTCTTCTGTAAGCATCAATTGAGTCTCACTTGAGACACTCCTTCTTTTAGTCCTTTCATCATGAGCCTTCAACGAGCCCATGGCTTCCTCCAGTGTCATAGTTTCAAGATCACCAAACTGCTCCATCGTGGAAGTGATCTGCAAGAATCTATCAGGTACAGCCCGTAGTAACTTCTTTACTACGTATGATTCCTTCAATTCTTCTCCCAAGGCTCGTATGTTCGACACAAGCCCATTGATCT
This sequence comes from Saposhnikovia divaricata, assembly GCA_036435485.1. Taxonomy (NCBI): domain Eukaryota; kingdom Viridiplantae; phylum Streptophyta; class Magnoliopsida; order Apiales; family Apiaceae; genus Saposhnikovia; species Saposhnikovia divaricata. The sequence continues at coordinate 218,034,988 of CM071599.1, forward strand.
TCATATAAAACTCATCAAGATTGTCTGAATCTCTCATATTCAGTGCCTCAAACTCGGCCTTCAAAGTCTGAACTCGTGCTTTCCTCACTTTATCCGCACCTTGACAGAGTGTCTTGATGGCATCCCAAGCCTCTTTCGCCGTCCTCTTCTCTGCAACAGAGAGCAACATGTCCTCAGGGAGTCCCTGATACATCATGGCCAAAGCAATTTTATCTGATTTCTCCTCAACTGCCGATTTCTCATCGCTTGGTTCGATTGCAGGCCACACCCCATGGGCCTGCATTATGACCTTCATTTTGAGAGACCATGTCGTGTAATTGCTCTTGACCAGCATAGGGTAAGTCAGTCCTAATGACCCCCCTCCTTTTGCCTTACTCGCATTGTTAGCTTCCATATCTCACGTTTTTTAACCTCCCAAGATAATCCCTGCTCTGATACCAAATGTTGTATATATATATAAACGTTTGGTTCTATAAAACTGATAAAAGCAAAACAGAAATTATGCAAAAACGTTTGATTGCATTACTTATTTTCCAACGAATACAAAAGAGCTATAAATAGCTGAACTACTACAACTAAAATGCTAGAAACTAGGACAGTAGCTGATAACACTCCTACACTTCCTCAACTACCTTGCTTATTCAACTTTCCTAAAAACTCTCCACGACCAAGTCATGGACACAACCTAAGACACAAAGCAACCGACCTACTTGACATACTGCAACGACTAGAATTTGAGATTACAAAACCAACACATCTTTCACAGCTACAAACTTTTTTGTTCAGAACAAACGTGAGTCTGTGGGGATGAAGGTCGTCTCTTATTATATCAGTAGCCCCGAACTTGACATATTTGTACTCGCTAAAAGATGACTTTTCAATACAACGAGGATGAAATGAAAGATCACAAGTATTAGTACTGCAATGATAGAACCATGTATTTGTGTCTATTTCTTGTGAGCAATACTCACATTCAAACTCATGTTCATGTTCCTCCACCATGCCAGCATCATATCTCAATTCCAAGGGGTGTGGATCCCACCTGTGTTTGTTTGTTCTTGCATACCTAATAATACATTCTCCACATATATAGAAGAATTTACATTTTTTACATCTGTACTTTAAACAGGGAAGAATTTTACTACCACATGCATTACATTTATCATCACAAAAAACTAGATCAAGTTGGTGATGGTGAGCTTCGTGTTTGATAAATTTGGGTAAGCTCACACAATGAAGACAGAGATTGGGCCCGTAATAAGATGGTGTCATACTTTCACCATAGAATATACCATTACAGCAGATGTTACAACTGCCACACCAGAAAAGCTGGAATGGTTGGCTATACTTATTTGCAAATAGCGTTTTACCTGGCCAAAGGTGCTCAATCTCTCTAGGCAACTCTGCACAGAATTTATGCATAAAATACTTACAAGGAACACAACCGTAGTAGGATACACCGTCATGGATTCGGATGGGCTTGACACAACCTTCGCATAGCAATAATATTTCATCAACATCATTTTTCCCATCATACAACTCATTAATTGTAATGAGTTTAAGATCATGTTCTTCATGAGCCCAATGTTTAATGTAATTTGTCGCACCAGAAATGCTACTATTATTATAAGAATCAGATAAAGTAATCTTATCCTTGATAAATTGCTCAAGCAACAGATTTTGGGATAATTCGTCAGCTGCTGGGAGGTGCACCATATTAGGATATGTTTCATTCTCATCAGAGCTGAAAATAACAAAAAACATACAGAATTAATTAGTGTCTGTACGTGCACTAGAAAGATTAAAAATGAATATGTAAATTAATGTATATACGTATATATAGATATGGATGGATGTAAATATTGATGTTTAAGCAAAGTACCACCTCAACATTGGACTTGGATTTGATCTAGCACATCGAAAATGGATGAAATATCTGCAGTTGCGACAGTAGTAAAGCCATTCTATCCTACTCACTTTCCCATTGCAGAGTCTACAATGCTGATGAAAACGTTGATATTTTTGAGGAAGTGTAAATGAGAGGATAAGAGGGTGTTTATGAAACTGAAACTGGAAAGAGGGAGATGCATCGCCACAAGTTTTGTGGATCCAAAACTGACATTCGGTGCATCTATAAGACAAGTCTAATATTCTATCATTTACTTTGCAAGCACGACATTTGAATGAGGACGGTTCCTCGATTAAGGCTAATGAGTGGCTGTGACCTGGATGCTCAAATTTAAGGTCCTTTCTGGACTGCTGAACTTGGAACACAGCACATTTGAAGCAAACAATAAAGTAATATTTCTGGCTAAAATAGGGGAACCATTTCCCTGGCAAGTCACATATGACACAATTATATATACCGAAATAAATGGGAAGAAAAAGGAGAAAGTCATTTGGGTCAGTCGGGTTTACAATCTCTCGGGGTAATTCTGCACAGGTTTTGTGGAGTAAAAATTCAACACACTCGTTTTGCACACCACTAGTACTAGTACTAGTAGAGCTACTGATGTTGCTGCAACCGTAAACAAATGATTTACATGAATCTATTTGTTCGCGGCAGCCCTGGCAAATATCACCCTCTTTAGCAATGTAACTTTCATTTAGGATAAGCAAGTGCTCGTGAGCAACGTGCTTAATACCTATATCATTTTTCTCTTCCATCTATAATTTCTTGTGAAGCCAATGAAATATAAAACCCACAATATATAGAAAAGAATATATGATTTTTCCTTGATACAAGAAAGCTTTTTAGATGCAAACAGACATATGCGTGTCATCAAAGATATGCATCCCAAACTTTTAATAAAGAAAAAGAATATAATTAAGTAGCAACTCAAAGTTAAGACAAACCAAATAAAACAGACTCATTTTTCTACCAACTATTTTTCTTTTTTCCTTTTTTATGATAATATTATAATCATATTTATACAAATTCATGTACTCTCTGATTTCTTTTAATTTTTTTTATTTCATTTCCTTGTAATCGCCGAAGTCTTTATTTTTCTGAACAGTTTTTTGAATTTTACATCCAAAAGTAAAAAAAAAAACATATATCATTTAATAATTTTATAAAAATAATTTATATAGAAATATAATTTCTTGATAAGAAAATTTAAATTTATTAATTTTAGTTCGCAATAAGATTTCACTTCATAATTAAATAATTATTGATAAGTATATATCAATAATTCAGATTGAAGTAGATAGAATTAGCATAATTAGTGCCTGTAAGAATCATGCTTCACTGCTGAATCTTCCTTTTTATCTCTTTAATTTCCTAGCCGGTCCTACTATTACTTCCGTTTTTTAAAGTGTTCTCTTTAATCTTCACTGCAAACGCATGCGCCACATAAGCCCGGGTTGGTGGGCTGAAGGTCCTTTTTATCACAATTTTAATTAAAATGGTTCAAAATATCACAATTTTAAAAAATGACTCTTTATATCACAATAAAACAAATTTTTATGTTGCGTTTCTGGAACACGCATGACAACTATGCGTTGCTTCTCTAACTATGCGTTGCTTCTCTATTTTCTTAATGCTTTTCTGAAAACGCAATTTAGTAATGGGTTATTAGTCAATTTAATTTTTTTTAAAAGATGAAGAGGCAAGTTGTATTTGCGTTTCTAGCTCATAACAAAACAAGCCCACCAGCGCTGCAGGCCCAGCCCAATAAGAGAAGCTCCATTTTGAATTTTTTCTAGAAACGTGAATTAATATTGCGTTTTTACTTTTTATGTGATGCTAGGGGCCATTTTCTTAGATAGTGATATTTTGGGCATTTAAACTTTAAATTGTGATTAAAAGGGCATTTTCGCGGGTTCGTGTTGTCTATCCAGATAATTTATATTTTATATTTTAAAAAAAGTTATTTTATTAATTATAAAATATATTTTATTAAATTACATAAATATAAAATAAATTATAATATTTTTACAGTTCAGAAGTTCAATAATAAAATTGTAACTATATCAGAATTCAAATAATTCTGGGAGATACGAATATAGGAGAACTACCACTAAAATGGAATTTCACTTGTTGATAAGATAATTTATTTAAGATCATTTTAAGAAAATTAAAAAATCACAACATACATAATTCTAATAGATACGTTATTTGACAACTCAGTAAGATTATTATAAAACAATTTTAATTGTAATAAAATTTCAACAATTATGTTAATTCTAGGGAAGTAGGATTTAGTGGTAAAACCAAATTTGATATTAACGTCCCCATTAAAAAGGAATTTCGCTTATTAATAAAGGTTATAGATTCGTTAGTGTTATATAAAAAGTTCTACGATTAGTACATGTATTCGTTAGTGTTTGTAAAAAGTTATAGCAAATGTAACCCTAGATTGTACCTAGTGTTAGTTGGTGTTTTATCCTATATTTATTGATATTTTTTGATATCGTAGTACTCTTTTTCTATTAAAAAAATTACAATTAAAATAGGATTTCTACTCTTGTTCTTTTTCTATTAAAAAAGTTACAAATAAAAGAATTATAATAATTTTAAAACAACATAGAGTTCTGCGAAAAATAGGATTCTATTTAAAAAATTACTACAAATAAAAGAATTATAATTATAATAGAATAGAATTTCTATTTTTAATTTATTTTTAAAAAATAACATAAAATTATAGTAGAAATAAGATTTTAGGACTGAAACCAAAATACGAACGAATCAAATTAGTATCAATAAAAAGGAGTTTCTCTTGTTAGTAAAGGTTATATATGGCCGAGTTACAAATATGATGCTAAATCTATCCAACAACAAACATGAATCCGAGGTCAAGGATCCCATATAATAATGACAACTAATGATTGATAATGATGAGCATAATATAAAAATGAGGAGGCCACATGTCAGAATATTCGTGACAAAATTTTCCACAATCTTCATTTGGACACATACTGCTCATTCTCATTCGCAAGTGTCCTTCTAATTGGGATTCAACGCTCGTAATTGCGGGTAAAATCTTAATACTTGACCTATAAATAGTTGAGGGAAAGAGAATTTGGGGTGACACTCTCTCTACTCTCACACTCACACGCCAGATGTGCCGTCGGGTCGAAACCCTCTCCGATGTTGTTTTACAATCATCCACCAGCAGTTACAGCATACCTGAAAGAACTTGCTCGAGTCTTGGAATTATCATTAACGTTAGAAGGGGAGGGTAAGATCTCAAAAACTTTAAATCTCTCATAGAAGTACAACCTTCACCACATTTTCACATTGTGCATGTTTATTTTGTTAATATTTTTTTTAAAAAATTTTCCATTCCAAAAGAAAAGTACATAATTTAATCATTTAAAAAAGATTTTAATATAAGAATATATATTTATTTTTTGATAAAAAAATTGTATTTTTTTTGCACTAAGATTTTAATTCTTATTAAAAAAGTATAAGTGCTTTTTTTATCAAGATTAGCATAAGTTCTTGTTACTTGTAAGCACGCTGATAAATATTCTTTTCTTCTCTCTAATTCCTGACCCTATCATTGCGTCAGCGCCACCTAAACTCCCGCTATCCTCCTTTATATATATATATATATTGATGTTCCACAAGTAGGTTTAAAAAAACATAAAAAGAAAAAAAAATCTCGTGTTACTTGTCGCCGCCAAAGACATTGAAAGTTTTAATAAAGAAAAGGTACGGGAGCACATAACGAAGCTTGTTAGAATGGTTCCGTCTTCTTTGACAAGATGAAGAACTTGCTTGGACAGTTAGAAATTGCTTTTGAAAAAAATTAAGGTTCCTTATTTGCTTGAGGTTTTAAAAAGCTTTTACATGCATATCATCTAAAGATATGACGGCGATTCAAAGTTAAAACAACCCAAAGGAAGCAACTCCTTTTTCTAAGAGACCGATTCTTTCACTCTCTCATTTTTCTTTAATATTTTTTTTAATCTCATTTTCTTGTAATCACCGGCGTGTTTATTTTTCTCTATATTTTTTTTGAATTCCACATCCAAGAATTAAAGAAAATAACAAATATCGTTTAATCATTAATTAAAAGATTTATATAGTTATATAAATTCTTAATTAGAGGACTTAGTAGCAGTACCCCTCAGAATTAGCGTGCTTAGTGCTTATGAGCATACAAACACATGCGTGACAATGAAGGTTCTCTAATAAAGCAAAGGTAAAAAAAAAAAGATACTAATGTGAAGAGATGAAGCAAGGATTAATTTTTATGACTAAATTATTCTTGTATTTACTATTAATTTTCAAATTGTCGTTTGAAAGAATCAACTTGCATTACTCATGACTCTTTATTTTTTTTAGTAATGAAATAATTCAATAATAAAAAATCTTACGGCATTTACATAAACAGTCGAGTCGAACAAATGAAATACAGAAATAATCACTGATTTTAAGCCATACGACATCACGTGATTTGTTGAAAATTGTATTTACACAAACTTCGCCACTTCCACTTCCACTTCCGCTTCCGCCGTAACCGGTTTGAGCTATCGACCGAGAATGCAATCCCCTAAAAACTTTTATTACTAAATCAATCACCATACTCACACAACTGGTGAGAAAAAACCAAAGCTCACACAAAACGGTGAGAAAATACCAAAACCCACACAAACGGGGAGGCATCAATAACCAAACTTACAATTGCGCAAATAAAAATTAGTTAAAACCAAGTCAATCCTTAGATCTGGGGAACAAAACCACAAGAACAAGATAACTCGGACCACTTTCGAGAACAAAATTACTGGGAAGAACGAGAAATTCGGAGCTCCGAGGAATTGAGATCTAAGAAATTGAGGCCAAATCGGAAAAGGTTTTAAAACCTTAGATTCGAAAAAATAAACTAATGTCAAAACTCAAAAAAACACACCAATCTTACCTAATAAAGGAAGATTTTTAGGGAAATCAAAACTATGAAAGGAATAAAATACAAAGAAAATTAAAGGTTTTGAGGCTTTCCACCGGCGGAGATCCGATGGAAGCCCCGGCGTTTGAAGAAAAAAGAAGAGGAGCGGCCGAGTTAAGAGAGAGAGAAAGGGAGAAAGACTCATGACTCTTTATTATATTTATTCTATTATTTTATAATAAATAAATTAATAATGTATGTTATTTATACTATACTATTATAAGCGAAATAGGGTATAATTGGTTGGTTGGTCGTTAATTAACACCTTCCCAAAATGTTTGTTAACACCTTTCAAAAATGAAAAAATAAATTAAAATGCATAAAATTTTTATTTAACTTACTAACAAATTATTTTAATTACACTTCAATTAATATCCAATTACATACTCTTTTAGTTATGTTTGAATTAAAAATCTTCACCTATACCCAATTTTTTCAGACTTTTATTATTTAATAATATATATTATGCCAATATTATATTAAGTAATATATATATGAAATATATAATTATTAATATATAAATAAAATAAGCGAAACAATTGGTTGGTTGGTCGTTGGTTAACACAAAATGTTTGTTAACACCATCCAAATATGAAAAAATAAATTAAAATGCATTAAAAATTTATTTAACTTAATAACAAATTATTTTAATTACACTCCAATTAATACTCAATTACATACTCTTTTAGTTACGTTTGAATTAAGAATCTTCACCTATACCCAACCTTTTCAGACTCTTATTATTTAATAATACTAGCTTAAAACCCGTGCAATGCACAGATTTCTTTTAATACTATATGATTTTTTTTATTAATTTGAATTACTTTTTTTTTTAAAATATGAATTTTGGAGGCTTAAATGTTTAAATGAAATAATTTGATTATAATTATATAAATGTTATTCGTGATATTTCTATGAAAAGAGGGATTTTAGTTAGAAAATATTGAAAAGATGACATTTTAGTTGAAAAAGGTAATCGATTAATTATAAGTACTTATAAAATTATTATTTAATTTTATTAAATAGAATGCTGTGATTTAACTGGAAAAGGAGAGGTCTTAGTTAGAGAAAATTAAAAAGGAAAAATGTTTTAGGTTAAAAAATAATTGATTACCTTATAGTAAATATAATTTAATTATGTTATTTTACTAAAAAAATTGCTAGTAATGTTTTAAGAAATGGAAAAATTAATGTTGCCCATGATATTTTTAGAAAAAGAATTATTTAGTTAGAAAAAATAGGAAAGATGGTACATTTTAGCTGAAAAACTTAATCGATTAATTATTAATATTATAATATTGTTATTTATTTTATTAAATAGAATCACCCGTGATATAATTGAAAAAAGACAGATTTTAGTTAGAGAAAATAGAAAAGGTAATGTGAAAATTAAAGAGGTGACATGTTTTAGGTGAAAAAGGTAATTGATTAGTTTATATTAATTATAATTTAATTTATGTTATTTTACTAAATTAAATTGCTCGTAGTGTTTTTAGATAGTGAGAAATTAATGTTGCCCGTGATATTTCTAGAAAAATAAATTTAATTATGAAATATGGAAAAGATGATATGTTTTAGTTGAAAAAGGTAATCGATAATTATTAGTATTATAATATTATTATTTTATATTATTAAATAGAACTACCCGTGATATAATTGGAAAAAAAGATATTTTAGTTAGAGAATAGGGAAAATGTAATTTGTTTGGCTGAAAAAGGTAAATAATTAGTTAATAGTAACTACAATATAATTATGTTATTTTATTAAACAAAATTACTCGTAGTGTTTATAAAAAAGTAGAAAATTTTAGTTAGATACAATATAAAAGATATTGTGTTTTACCTGAAAAGGTATATTAATTAGTTATTGAAAAATAGAAAAGATAATATGTTTAATGTAAAAAGGGAAATTAATTAGTTAGTAGGATGGATTTTATCTGTAATTAAGTAAGGGTAAATAAGTAAAATCACCAGGTACCATACCGACCAACCAAACTTTTAATGTTTCGGATTTTATATAATAGTATAGATATATTATGCCAATATTATATTAAGTAATATATATGAAATATATAATTATTAATATATAAATAAAATAAGCGAAACAATTGGTTGGTTGGTCGTTGGTTAACACCTTCCCAAAATGTTTGTTAAAACTTTCAAAAATGAAAAAATGAATTAAAATGCATTAGAATTTTATTTAACTTAATAACAAATTATTTTAATTACACTCCAATTAATATTCAATTACATACTCTTTTAGTTATGTTTGAATTAACTTCACCTATACCCAACTTTTTCAGACTCTTATTATTTAATAATACTAGTTTAAAACCCGTGCGATGCACAGATTTTTTAAAATATTATATAAATTTTTTTGTATTAATTTAAATTATTTTTTGAAATATTAATTTTGGAGGCTTAAATTTTTATATGAGATGATTTGATAATAATTGTATAAATGTTATGCGTGATATTTCTAAAAATGGAGAGATTTTCGTCAGAAAATGTAGAAAGATGTTAGGTTTTAGTTGAAAAAATTAATTGTTTAATTATTAGTAATTATAAAATAATTCTTTTATTTTATTAAATATAATGCCCGTGTAATGATTAGAATAAGAGAGGATTTAGTTAAAGAAAATTAAAAAGGTAACATGTTTTAGGTGAAAAGGTAATTGATTAGGTTTTAGTATTTATAATTTAATTACGTTATTTTACTAAATACAATTGCTCGTAATGGTTTTTGAAAAGAAGAAATTAATATTGTACGTGATATTTCTATTAAAAAAGGGATTTTAGTTAGAAAATATATAAAAGATGATACGTTTTAGCTGAAAAAGAAAATCAGTTAATTATTAATATTAGAATATTATTAGTTTCTTTTATTAAATAGAACCTCCCGTGATATAATTGGAAAAAAAATATATTTTAGCTACAGAAATAGAAAGGTAACGTGAAAATTAAAAACATTATACAATTTATGTGAAAAAAGTAATTGATTAGTTTATAATAATTATAATTTAATTAAGGCAATCGACTACCTACCATTATTTTAATTAATGAATTTTAATTTAATATAATTTAATATACTCATGTTTACGGATTATACTAATGTTTCTTTATTATAAACAACGTATACAGATTTTTAATATATTTTTACTAATAATTGAAAAATATTATGTAATATTTTCAGATATATATTAATGATTGTAAGATTAGTTTTAAATTAAAAAGGCAACATGTTGTAATTTGAAAGGAAATATTAATGATTGTAAGATATGATACGATTGATATTTTTGTAAACAACGTATACAGATTTTTAATATATTTTATTAATAATTGAAAAATATGATGTGATATTTTCGGGTATATATTAATGATTGTAAGATTAGTAGGTGTAAAAGGTAATATCTTCAATTAAAAGTAAATATAAAAAAGGCAATCGACTACTTACCATTAATTATATTATGTTATTATTTATTTTAGGAGTTTTAATAATATAGATATCATATATATTTTTCTTTATAATGAAGGGTAAATAAATAAATTCACTTAGTAACAAAAAATAAATACCAAAACTCTTTTATTGTTTCGGCTTTTATATAATAGTATAAATATTTTTGATTATAAGATTAGTAAGTGTTTATAAAAGGTAATATCTTCAATTAAAATTAATTGTGAAAAAAAGCAATCGACTACTTACCATTAATCATATTATGTTATTATTTATTTTAGGAATTTTAATAGTATAGATATCATATATAATTTTCTTTATAATGAATGGTAAATAAGTAAATTCACTTAGTACCAAAAAACAGGTACCAAAACTTTCAATGTTTCGGAATTTATATAATAGTATAGATTTTTATTATTAATAATTGAAAAATATGATGTAATATTTTCGGGTATATATTAATGATTGTAAGATTAGTTTTAAATTAAAAAGGTAACATGTTGTAATTTGAAAGGAAATATTAATGATTGTAAGATATGATACGATTGATGTTTTTATAAACAACGTATATAGATTTTTAATATATTTTATTAATAATTGAAAAATATGATGTGATATTTTCGGGTATATATTAATGATTGTAAGATTAGTAGGTGTAAACGGTAATATCTTCAACTAAAAGTAAATATAAAAAAAGCAATCGACTACTTACCATTAATTATATTATGTTATTATTTATTTTAGGAGTTTTAATAATATAGATATCATATATATTTTTCTTTATAATGAAGGGTAAATAAATAAATTCACTTAGTAACAAAAAACAGATACCAAAACTCTTTTATTGTTTCGGCTTTTATATAATAGTATAGATATTTGTGATTGTAAGATTAGTAGGTGTTTATAAAAGGTAATATCTTCAATTAAAAGTAATTGTGAAAAAAAGTAATCGACTACTTACCATTAATCATATTATGTTATTATTTATTTTAGGAATTTTAATAGTATAGATATCATATATATTTTTCTTTATAATCAATGGTAAATAAGTAAATTCACTTAGTACCAAAAAACAGGTACCAAAACTTTCAATGTCCGGGAATTTATATAATAGTATAGATATGATATGATGTGATATTTTCGGGTATATATTAATGATTGTAAGATTAGTAGGTGTAAAAGGTAATATCTTCAATTAAAAGTAAATATAAAAAAGGCAATCAACTACTTACCATTAATTATATTATGTTATTATTTATTTTAGGAGTTTTATTAATATAGATATCATATATATTTTTCTTTATAATGAAGGGTAAATAAATAAATTCACTTAGTAACAAAAAACAGATACCAAAACTCTTTTATTGTTTCGGCTTTTATATAATAGTATAGATATTTGTGATTGTAAGATTAGTAGGTATTTATAAAAGGTAATATCTTCAATTAAAAGTAATTGTGAAAAAAAGTAATCGACTACTTACCATTAATCATATTATGTTATTATTTATTTTAGGAATTTTAATAGTATAGATATCATATATATTTTTCTTTATGATGAAGGGTAAATAAGTAAATTCACTTAGTACCAAAAAACAGGTACCAAAACTTTCAATATTTCGGAATTTATATAATAGTATAGACTAGCTTATAACCCGTGCGATGCACGGATTTTTTTTGAAATGAAACAAATATTATTTTATGTTATAATTATATTTTTATATAATCATTATTTACAATATTTTATTTTTATTTTAATATTAATAATTTAATGTAAATTTAATTAATGATATGCATGGTTTAAAACTTGTATTATAAAATTTTAAAATAAATATATCGTTATTAGAATTCGAACCTTGAAATTTTAGTAAATTAATCTAATTATATAATATATTTAATCTTTAGATCTAATGATTCTGATTCTTTACTAAAAATATTGTCATTAGAATGTATGATGTGATATTAGAATGTATTATATAATACGGATTTCTATTATATTTTATTAGTGATTATAATGTATGATGTGATATTTTTGGTTATATATTAATTATTGCTAGATATAATATGATTGGAAGATATGATATTATTGATGTTTTTAGGTGTTGTAAAAGGTAATATCTTCAATTAAAAGTAAATGTTAAAAAGGCAATCGACTAATTACCATTAATTATATTATGTTATTATTTATTTTAGGTGTTTTAATAATATAGATATCATTTATATTTTTCTTTATAATAAAGGTTAAATAAGTAAATTTACGAAATACTAAAAAACATATACCAAAAAATAGGTACCAAAATTTTTAATGTTGCGATTATTATATAATTAATTAATTTTAATTTAATATAATTTAATATACTCATGTTTATGGATTATACTAATGTTTCCTTATTATAAACAACGTATACATATTTTTAATATATTTTATTAATAATTGAAAAATATGATGTGATATTTTCGGGTATATATTAATGAATGTAAGATTAGTTTAAATTTAAAAAGGTAACATGTTTTAATTCGAAAGGAAATATTAATGATTGAAATAGTTGGTGTTTATAAAAGGTATTATCTTCAATTAAAAGTAAATGTGAAAAAAGGCAATTGACTATTTACCATAATTATATTATGTTATTATTTATTTTAGGAGTTTTAATAGTATAGATATCATATATATTTTTCTTTATAGTGAAGGGTAAATAAGTAAATTCACTACATACCTAAATGTTAAAAAGGCAATCGACTAATTATCATTAATTATATTATGTTATTATTTATTTTAGGTGTTTTAATAATATAGATATCGTTTATATTTTTCTTTATAATAAAGGTTAAATAAGTAAATTTACGAAATACTAAAAAACATATACTAAAAAATAGGTACCAAAATTTTTAATTTTTTGGCTATTATATAATTAATTAATTTTAATTTAATATAATTTAATATACTCATGTTTATGGATTATACTAATGTTTCCTTATTATAAACAACTTATATATATATTTTTAATATATATTATTAATAATTGAAAAATATGATGTGATATTTTTGGGTGGAAATATTAATGATTGAAATATATGATACCATTGATGGTTTTAGGTGTATATAAAAGGTAATATCTTCAATTAAAAGTAAATATGAAAAAAGGCAATCGACTACTTACCATTAATTATATTATGTTATTATTATTTTAGGAGTTTTAATAATATAGATATCATATATATTTTTCTTTATAATGAAAGTTAAATAAATAAATTCACTTAGTAACAAAAAACAAATACCAAAACTCTTTTATGGTTTCGGCTTTTATATAATAATATAAATATTTTTGATTGTAAGATTAGTAGGTGTTTATAAAAGGTAATATCTTCAATTAAAAGTAATTGTGAAAAAAAGCAATTGACTACTTACCATTAATCACATTATGTTATTATTTATTTTAGAAATTTTAATAGTATATATATCATATATATTTTTATTTATAATGAAGGGTAAATAAGTAAATTCACTTAGTACCAAAAAGATTTTATTATTTTAATATAATAAATTAATGGTAATTAATGGTCATTAAAGTAAGTATATTTTTATTTATAATGAAGTCTCTAAATAGCAGTTATCCTTTGTAATTACGTTATGTTGAAACTATTATCAGAAAATGAAAATGTTTTCCACCAATCCTTTCTCTCTCTAATTCTCTGCTCGTTCTCTCTGAAACTGACTTCTCTCTGGTATGTGGTAGTCCTGTTGAAACTTCTGTTTCGTATTAATCATATGTATATGGTTTTTTTTTCTGAAAAGTCTGTTTACGGTATTTTGGCATGTTCTATTGAATGAAATCAATAGTCATGGACAGATGATTTTAGTATATCGCTCTTGACTCGGTTTTCTCTAGGAGTTTTTTTTTCTTACTGCCATTATGACTGGTTCACTATTTTTTACATGACCACAACTCACCTTTAAAAAACTATGTTTTAGATAAATGAAGGCGATGGGGCATTTTATGGGCCAAGGATTGATATTAGTGTTTCTGATGCTAGGAAAAGAAAGTTTCAGTGTGCTACCTTGCAGGTAATGTTGCATATATAGTGTGAGCTTCAGATTTTTAACAATGGCAACAAGATTAACAATGGCAGCAAAAGAAATCAACAAGAGAAATGAGAGAACAAAGCTCTGTATTAACAAACTCAATGTTTACAAACTTGCAGAAAAAGAAAAGTTACAGAGGCTCTTTATACAGAGCTTACAATGAGCTAACAAAAATATGTAACTAACTAACTAACTTTGGCGAGAAAATTATTTACACAAAATATGTACAAAAAGTGATAAATTAAGTAATATTACTAACACCCCCCCTCAAGTTGGAGGGGAAGGATTGAACACCCAACTTGGGTAGAATGGCTTGATGATGAATGCCAGGTAAAGATTTGGTGAAGACATCAGCCAATTGAGTGGAAGTTGGAGTGTAACTAAGTGTGATTAAACCAGAACCAAGCTTTTCACGAACAAAATGACAATCAAGCTCTATGTGTTTTGTTCGTTCATGATAAACGGGGTTCTTGGCAATGTAGATAGCAGCCATATTGTCACACTTAATAGGTACAGGTTGAATGTCTTGAATGCCAAAGTCAGAAAGTAAACGAGATAACCAGGCTAATTCTGCAGTAATACGCCTTAACGAACGGTATTCAGCTTCAGCAGAAGATAAAGAAATGGTTTGTTGTTTCTTTGATTTCCACGAAATCAAACAACACCCAGAAAAACAACATATCCACTAACAGATCATCTAGTATGTGGGCAAGCTGCCCAATCAGCATCACAATAGGCATCAACTTTAAACACTGGTGAATTGCTAAAGAAGAGACCATGATCTGTATAAGACTTTAAGTAACGAATAACATGAATTGCAGCTTTCCAATGTGGTTCTCGAGGATCAGACATAAACTGACTGAGATGTTGCACAGCAAATGAAAGATCAGGACGAGTGTTTGTTAAAAAATTGAGCTTACCAACCAGTTTTCGATATAAAGAAGAATCAGGTACAGGAACACCTTCTGCAGGTAGGAGTTTGGTATTTAAATCCAAAGGACTAACCACTGATGTCATGTGTGAGCAATCAAATTCTGTTATCATATCAGTGATAAATTTCTTTTGAGACAAAATCACTCCATTTGGCACATAGTTGAACTCAATCCCCAGAAAATAATGCAATCGACCCAAGTCTTTGATCTTGAAAGTATTATGTAGGAATGATTTGACAGCAGTAATTTCTGAAGTATCATTACCAGTGACCATAATGTCATCAACATAGACAGCTCGAAAAGTACAGAGATCACCTGATTTCTTGTAGAATAAGGAAGTATCATTTTTAGAAAACTGATATCCTCTAGACAGTAATGAAGTACTTAGCTTAAAATGCCATTCTCTAGATGCCTGTTTGAGGCATATAGAGATTTCTTGAGTTTGCAAACAAGATTAGGATTTGAAACATTCAAACCATGAGGAAGCTTCATGTAGATGTCTTCATGTAAATCTCCATGTAGGAATGCTTTATTGACATCTAATTGAGTCATTTCCCATCCCCTTTTAATAGCTGTTGCAACTAAAGCTCTAATGGTAGTCATTTTGACAACTGGAGAAAAAGTTTCAGTATAGTCTATCCCCTCTTTTTGAGTAAAACCTTTAACTACTAAACGTGCTTTGTAACGTTCAATAGAACCATCAGCATGCTTTTTAACTTTAAAAACCCATTTGCAAGAAATTGATTTCTTGCCTTTTGGTAAAGGAACAAGAGACCATGTTTCATTTGCTTCAAGAGCAGAAAATTCTGCAGCTATAGCATTTCTCCATTCTGGAAATTGATTTGCTTCTTCGAATGACAAAGGTTCAGAAGGAGGTAATAAATCAGGAGATATAGGAGATATAGGAGTAGCACAACAGATTGAATCAGATATGATAGAAAAGTTAGAGGGTTGACAAAATGAAGTAAGAGTATTAGAGCAACATGAAGCTGAACATTTAGCTTGAACAGGGTGAATAAAATCTTGTAAGTAAGGTGGAATTTTGACTATTCTGGTTGATTTTCTCACAGGAATAGAATTATGTAAAGTATCTGAGTTTTCTGATGTTTCTGATGTGTGTGAATTATCTGAGATTGAATTATGAGGTGAATTATGAGGTGAAGTAGAGATTGAAATATGAGGAGTAGATGTAGTAATTGTAATAACCGTAAATCCTAGAATAAATATTTCCACTCGATATTTAATTCTTTATTTAAGAACGATGCACTAATATATTTAATTAGTGCGTTTTTGTGAGATTTTAAGATTTTATTTATTTATAGGTGAATAAATATTATATTATATCTATTTATTTATATTTATTTGTATTTGTTAAAATTAGGAAATTTAGGAAAATTAGATTTTTATTTTGAGTCGAATTTATTTTCGGAAGCGAAATTAGAGCCTCGTTTTAATTGACCGGCAGGGAAGAAATGGATTAAATATTATTAATGATGGTTAAAATCAAAAGAAGACAGCAATTATTTCCATAAAACCCGGAGCTTGTTTTCAGGGTATTATTTTGACTGCACATTTTCGTTTCTTAACATGTGTTAAACACAAAACAAACACACCCACCTTTTATTTTTCTATTATTATACCATAACCTTGTCTCTTTTAAAACAGAAAAACCTGGCCATTTATTTCACCCAACACATATTCTCTCCACAACACAGATACAACTCTTGTCTTTTTCTTTTTACCTAAAATCTCTAACCAACATATACACGCACGAACACAAGTCCTGCCTCTTTGAACCAAAAAAAAACCAAAACCGGACTTTGACAAACCCATTCATATATTCATAGCAGGTAGTTTAATTTCTATTTTTTCCTTTCTTTCGATTCGTTATTATGCTTGTATTGTTGGGTTTTCTGTCTCGTTTATTCCGATTGTTTCGGTTGTATAGAATTGTTTCGTTGTGTTGGTTGTTTCCGATTTGCCTTGATTGTCGTGACTGTGGTGTGTGTGGCATGGTGTTGGTGTCGGCCGAAGAGGGAGAAAACGGAGAGGTTGATTAGAGTAGATAGATTGGAGAGATAAGGGAGGGGCGAGGTTGAGAGAAGGTTAGAGGGAGATGAAGGAGATTGTTGTAATCGGAGTTATAAGGAGATTGTTGTTGTTTGTATTGTGCTTGAAGTGTTGGGAGTTGTTTTGTTGTGTGGTGTTCGACGGCGGCGGGAAAGAAATACGGTGAGAGTGAGGAGAGATTGGTGTTGTTCCGAGTGGTTTGATTGTTGGAGGAAGAGAGTCGAGAGGGAGATGAGAGACTACAGAGAGATTGGGCCGAGAGAGATTCAAGAGGGAAAGAGAGGGAGAGATTGCAGAGAGACGAAGAGAGATAGAGAGAGATTGAGAGACGAGAGATTGGGAGAGATTGAGTTCGATCGAGAGAGATGCAGGGGAGGGGGAGGAGTTGGTGGGGCCCACACGTTGTGTAGTTGGTGGGGCCCACACGTTGTGCAATTGTGGTTAAATATTAAAATATTAACGTAGATGTTCGGGTTTTATAATCGGGATTCTTGTTAAACGAATAAAACGGGATTCAATAAGTTTTGTTAAAAATAGAATATACTCCCTCCGTCCCAACCAAATGTTTACATTTGGTTTGGGCACGGAGACCAAGGAAAAATATAAAGAAGGATGAGAGAAGTAGGAAAAATGAGTAAAGTGGTAGGACTTATCATGTATAAAATGAGTTAGTGGAGGAAAGTAGTGGATGTAGTTGATTTTTATATTATAAAACTTTACTATTTTAGGAAAGTTTAGAAATGTAAAGAATTGGATGGGACATCCCAAAAAGGAAAGTGTAAACAAATGGATGGGACAGAGGGAGTAAATTAATATGGTTAGAAATAAATAGTTTATTAAAAATGGTTTAGTTAATTATTTAATTAAATAAGATTTTAGATGTAATTTAGAATTTATTATTTATTAATTAAATAAGTGTTGTTATGTGATTTTGAAAAGAAATTAGATATTTATTATTTTGCAATAAAAAGGGTTTAACAAAATGGATTATTTATTTGTTTGTTAAAAAGAGTTATTTTGTGATTTTTGGACGGAAATTAGAGATTTAATAATTTGTTGATAAAAAGAAGAATATTTGTGAAATAAATAGAATAAAATATGTTTTATTTTGGAAAAGATGTTTTTAATATTTTCAGATTATTTTATTAACCGGATCGAGTTAGATTTATTCTAGAGATTAATATTTGATTCTAAATAAATTAGAATTTGTGAGATTTCTTAAAAATTAGAATTCTTTGATAAATTAGTTTAAAAAAATGAGAATAATTATTTGGATTTAAATTGAATAAAAACGGATGTTTGAATTTTCATTTTGAGTAAGAATTTAGATTTCTAGAGATTAAAAATAGGATATATTCTCCAGATTTAATTCCTGTGTTCGAATAAATATTTATTTATCCCGGAATCTATTTCTGTTATTTATTCCGGAGATTTTATGAGATATTATATTATTATTAATTAGATTATCGGATCAGGAGTATTTTATTCTGAAGAATCGCTCACGTATTTCTGGTTGCTATTTTTAGAAAATAATTTTCGAGACGTAGATCGACGCCAAGTTCACGGGTAGAGTATATATTTTAGCTTCATTCATTTGTACTTCGAGATCGAGGCAAGTTCGTTCTTACCCTAACTTTTGGAAAAACTGTGAATTTCTGTTCGTGTTATTTAATTCCTTAATTATTTTCGAGATATTATATGTTGAGATTATCCGTTGCTCTATATGATGCAATAATTTCTTTTGAGAATTATTTTTTGTTAAATATTATTATATTGTCAAGTTAGTTTATTTGAGAATTATAATCCCTATAAGCGTAGAAACAATTTAATTGATATCGGGTCGATCTCATTAATTCGAGACGACTATTATTTTAATTCAGTGAAACTAATCTCATTCGTCCGAGATAGTTAAATTTATTCTTTTCGATTGAATTTATTGTACGAATTCAATCGTTATTTATTGATTATCTTTTAGTTAGTTCCTCGTTCGAACTAACCGATAGGAGTTTAAAATTATAATTGTTAGAGATTTTTATTCGTCGATCAAGTGAAAAATATTCTATCTAAACGTTCATCAATGTTGAGTATTATAAATATTGAGAAGTACTATTTGTTCAGTACGACTCCCAATTACTTTAATCTTGGGACTATTCTCATAGATTCGAGATAGTCGATTTTATTGTCAAGGTTTGGCATTTTGTTCATGTCAACCGATAAATTATTATTGAGAATTTACACCAGTCTATTGTTCGGATTGGTGGTAAAATCGAGTCATACTGGCAGTCCGCCAGATTTGTAAATATTTTCTGAAAAGAGTTATCTCAAGTTATCTGTACCCCAAATATTCAGGAATTCTGTATTCTACTGGTAAATTTTGGGCAAGAGGCCCATTATAGAGAAAGAGAGACTCGCGTACCGTTTTACGGACCCGAGAATATTTAGGCATTCGTTGCCTTGGTTGAATTGATAACCATTATGATGCTAGCATTCATACATTTATATTATAGTTGATATCGTATTGTAGCCGTGATCGGGCGAAGTGCGGTGTCATCGGAGGCCGGTATTCTTGGTTGGTTAGTTGATCGCCCCACCGAGATACGGAGAGGTGGAAGACCAGTTCATTCTTACATTATGAGTTATCAGAGTTATATCAAATGAGTTATCGAGTATTCTGTTTCGAGATGAGTAATGAGTCTTTTGAGTATTCTGTTTTGAGATGAGTTTGAGCCTTTCGAGTATGATATTTTCAAGTTGAATTTGAGTCAAATCATATTGTTATATTCGATATTAAAATTTTGAGTATTAATTTTCGGTAAACCTTATTATATTTATATACCGAGCGAGAAGAGAACTTGCTGAGCACTATAGTTGCTCATTCTTGCTTTACAACATTTTGTTCAGCTGTCAAGACGGAAAAAGGCGAGACGTCCAGCCAGGGCTATAAAGGCAAGGGGAAAGCGCAAGTCTATGGCAACAATAATTAGAAGATCCAGACGGAATTTTTATATTTCTACTGTTGTGCACTTTTGTAATATATTATTTCAAGATGTATCAAGTTGGTTTGTACTATGAAGACGATCTTGGACCTGCGGAGTGGGACATTTATGCTCCGTTGTAATAAAATTTGGTATTGTTATTGCGTTATCATATTGAGACAATGTGACGACCCGGGTCCCCTGTCAGGGTGGATTTGGGGGCGTTACAGTTTTGGTATCAGAGCCTTAGTTATAATTTTAGGAATCGTACGAGCCTTGGAGTATAACCCGATGCGAGAATTTAGAGATATAATACGAACCTAGAACTATAACGCGACGTGAGAATTTAGAGATATATCATACGATGTTGAGATTTTGGCACTAAGCGCCTTACGCCTTTATATATATTTATAGGCATATCTAGTCGATTGAAACCTGACCGAGATCTTTCGTACTTTTGTAGATGTCTACTTCTGGACCAGCAGATTTTCGTTCTACCCGAGATAGATCTCCTACACCTTACCCGCATGGACCACTAGATCCTAGCTCAGGTTCAGATAGTGACCCGTCTGAAGAGTTTATGCTGATGGTTAGTGACACGGAGGATTCTTCGGTTCAGATCCTTACACCTTCTCCTCCACATGTGATAGATTTAGTAGAGTCACCTGACCAGATCATTGAGATAGCCGATTCTCCTCTACCAGTGATTGATTTAGAGGCTCCTACCCCTGAGACGTTCAGAGCTGAGACCCCAGTGCCCGAGATTACTGATCCAGTTGATGAGAGCCAGCTTTCACCCGTCCGTATTGAGGTTGTACCTAGCTTGTCAGCTCCAGTATCCGGAGTTGATACACCTACCGGAGTAGCAGCTCTTGCTGAGTTGATTACTTTACCTGTTCCAGTATATGCTTCGACGCCGACAGTCCCTACCGTGCCTGATTACATGTTTCCACCCGTCAGTGCCATTCCTGCTTGTGACACTGCTCCATCTGCACCTACCATACCTGCACCTGCTCCTGCTCAGCCCACTGTGGTTGCTACTACTGTTTCTATGCCACCTATTCCTTCTGAGCATCCTGATGTGGCCGGAGGGATGGTCCCTTGGCATGTCCACCATACACTGTTCCAGCATTACCGTTGGTTGTGGGGACGTTATGAGGAGATTTTTACTACTAGGGATAGTATTCTTCGACTATTGTCAGTTTCAGAACCTCTTGCCGTGCATCATGGAGGGAGTCTGTTGGTAAGAGACGTACCCATGGAGATTATGCACCAGATTGCCCTGACTGTTTTGACCGGGCTTCAGACTGACTTAGCCGCATTACCATCATCCAGCACTGGACAGATTGATCAGACCAGAGTTGCCACCATGGTTTCAGACATTATCAGAGAGTTCCATAGGAGAGTGGGTGAGATGTTTCTTCAGTGATGACGTCGAGATAGACCCTTCTATAGTAGGGTTGATTTATTATGTTGATCTTTGTATTTTAGACCTGATGCCCAGCCTGTTGGGTAGTAACCTTTGTTATCTCTACTAGACTAGTATGTTGATACTTTTACGATGTATTTATTATCAGCGACCAGTTTGTATTCAGTACCATGACCTGGATTTCACCAGTATGGAATCTTATCAGTATTATATTGTGATCTGCTATAGTACCGTTATCTCATTTTGTTTATTATAGATCTGTGTCATATTAGAATAGCATGTGAGAATAATTTCCATGTTACCCCTGAATTAGTTAACAATTTCTTTTCCGATACTACGACTTAAAAAGAATTTACGAGAACCAGAGATTTATGATGATTGAATTTTTGAGAACCGCCAGTTAAATTGAGATAAATCTTCACGAGTATCTAAAATCTTTTTATATCAAGAAATAAGAGTAACTGCTTATAAAGAGACAAAAGAGAGTCGTGATTATGAGTATTGTGAGGAACCATAAATTTTGACCGAGTAGATATTTATGAATACCAATTTCAATTGTGCCAGCAATGGTGTTTGAGAATTGCATATCCGAAATATAACATACCTTATTGTTTTCGCTCTTATAGAAAAAGATGCCACCAAAGAGAGGAAGACCCGCAAGAAATCCTCGTCCTCAACCCGAGGTGAATCCAGGGAATGAGGTTCCACCTCAGAACCAAGTTCCAAACCCGGCACCACAACTCGCTCGAGATCCCAACCAAGAAAATAACCCGATGAGTCTACTTATGAACTTTCTTATTCAGCATACCCAGAACCCTCAGCCTCAGCTATACTAAAATGTAGGAGGGAATCCACCTCCAGCTCAACTGACCAAAACTACTGTGAGTTTCAAATCATTCAAATCCTTGAGTCCACCTGAGTTTAAAGGTACCACTAACCCAGTGGAAGCTAGAATCTGGTTACTTGAAATAGAGAAGACCTTTGAGATCGTAGGGGTAGAAGAAGAGAAGAAAACCATCTTTGCGGCCTACATGTTAAAAGTTGAAGCGAATTATTGGTGGGAATCAAAGAGAGCAATGGAAGGGAACGTAGTCATACCCTGGACCAAGTTCACGCAACTATTTTTAGAGAAATATTTTCCTAAATACTTGGAGAGCCAAATGGAGGTCAAGTTTCTGGAACTCAAGCAAGGCAACATGACTGTAGCTGAATATGAAGCCAAGTTTTCTGAACTCTCTAGGTTTGTGCCTTACCATGTGGATACGGACGAAAAGAGAGCTAAACGTTTTCAACTAGGGCTGAAGCTGTGGATCCAGAATCGAGTTGCGGTCCTAGAAATCACCAACTATGCTACTATGGTTCAAAAAGCATCTATTGTGGAAAGTGGATCTGAGTTGTACTCAAAGGACAAGGATATGAAGAAAAGGAAGTTTCAGAATCGTGGAAATAATTTTGAGAGGAAGCCAGATGATCGGAATGGAAAGAGACCTTTTGTGAAGCGGGAAGACAGAAGCAATGATACAAAGAGAACTGAGAATCAAGACACTAGGGGAAACAATCAAAAGTCCAGACCCACTCAGGCAGCCAATCTAATTCAAGGAAGGCCACCGCTACCTGAATGCAAAACGTGTGGAAGAAAGCACCCAGGACCATGTAATCTGGCTAACATTGTTTGTTACAACTGTGGACAAAAAGGGCATTATTCTTCTCACTGCAAGGATAAGGCCGTTACTTGTTTCAATTGCGGAAAGAAAGGACATATTGCACGAGATTGCAAGTCACCACCAAAGGAGACAACTGCACCTAGACTCATGGCACCTCCCAGCAACAAGCCAACTGCTCGTACTTTCAACATGACGGTGAAGGATGCTATTGCTGATAGTGATGTGATTGCAAGTACGCTTTTAGTCAATTCCGTAGATGCATGTGTTTTTTTTGATTCGGGAGCAACAAAATCTTTCATATCGGAGAATTTTAGGAATAAATTGAATATTCAGTCCGTACCATTAGGGGAGACATTGGTTATAGAAGTAGCAAATCAGGAAAAAGTCCCTGTAGATCAGATATGTCCAAATTGTGGAATCGAAATCCAAGGACAACGTTTCGAAGCAGACCTTCTTTCTTTTAATTTAAGGGAGTTTGATATAATTCTGGGAATGGATTGGTTGACACGTTATGATGCTCAAATCAATTGTCGGCGTAAGTGGGTTAGTTTAAAGGGATCCAACGGCAAAAGAATACAATTTCGCGGGAGGAAACCTACTAGTAATTTTCTGACTATGATTCAAGCGAAGAAACTACTAAGGAGTGGGTGTCGAGCCTACTTAGCTTATGTGGTTGACAACGAGAAGCAAACCCCTGCCATTGATGAAATCCCTGTAGTGAATCAATTCGAAGATGTTTTTCCTGAAGAGTTACCTGGATTGCCGCCCGACAGAGAAATAGAATTCAATATCGATCTTGCCCCGGGAACTGCACCAATTTCCAAAGCACCATGCCGAATGGCTCCAGTTGAGATGAAGGAATTGGCTACCCAACTGCAAGATTTACTTGACAAAGGCGTAATTAGACCAAGTGTATCCCCTTGGGGAGCTCCAGTGCTGTTCGTGAAGAAGAAGGACGGATCCATGCGATTATGTATTGATTATCGTGAGTTGAACAAGATGACCATCAAGAATAAGTACCCTCTACCTCGAATTGACGATCTGTTTGACCAACTTAAGGGAGCTAGATGTTTTTCAAAGATTGATTTGAGATCCGGCTATCATCAACTAAAGATCAAGCCTGAAGATATTCCTAAGACTGCCTTTAGGACCCGATATGGACATTACGAATTCTTAGTCATGTCTTTTGGATTGACGAATGCGCCAGCTGCTTTTATGGATTTGATGAATCGTGTGTTCAAGAGATACTTGGACAAGTTCGTGATTGTATTTATTGATGACATCCTGATATACTCGAAGTCTCCTGAGGAACATACTGAACATCTCCGTTTAGTTCTGGAAACGCTGAGAAAGGAAAAGTTATATGCAAAGTTTTCAAAGTGCGAATTTTGGTTGAAAGAAGTTCAATTTTTGGGACACATTGTAAGCGGCGAAGGGATTTCTGTAGACCCCGCAAAAATAGAAGCCGTAGCAGATTGGGATAGACCCAAGACTCCAACCGAAGTTAGAAGTTTCCTTGGATTGGCTGGATACTATCGAAGATTCGTGAAGGATTTCTCAAAGATAGCAACGCCACTGACTCGACTTACCAGAAAGAGTGAAAGGTTTGAATGGACCCCCAAATGCGAAGAAAGCTTTCAAGAATTGAAGAAGAGATTGACTACTGCCCCAGTGTTGACCTTACCCGATGAGAAAGGCGATTTTGTAATTTTCAGCGACGCTTCTCAAAAGGGTTTAGGTTGTGTTTTGATGCAACACGGAAAAGTAATAGCTTATGCCTCTCGGCAACTGAAGGAGTATGAGTCCCATTACCCTACTCACGATTTGGAACTTGCTGCTATTGTTTTCGCACTCAAGATTTGGAGACATTACCTTTACGGAGAGAAATGCGAGATTTACACGGATCACAAGAGCTTAAAGTATATATTCACGCAGAAGGAATTAAACATGAGACAAAGAAGATGGTTAGAATTGATCAAGGACTATGATTGCTCGATAAACTACCACCCAGGGAAGGCTAATGTTGTAGCTGATGCATTAAGTAGAAAGGAGAGACTAAACCTGTTGACAGCCTCAGAAGAATTGGTTAGAGAATTTGAGAAGATGGAATTAGAAGTCAAAGTCCCAGTCCAAAACAATGAAAGAGTTTACAGCATTCAGTTTCAACCGGAGTTACTCGAGAAGATTCGACGTTGTCAAGAGCAAGTGATGGAAGAAAGAAGATCAGAGTTGACCGGAGAAGAATTTCTAAGTTCAAAAGATGAAAAGGGAATTAAGCGATTTGCATCGAGAATATGGATTCCTAATGTTACAGAGTTGAAGGAGGAAATTATGAGCGAAGCGCATAACTCGAGATATTCCATTCACCCAGGGAGCACAAAGATGTATCAAGACATCAAGTTGAATTATTGGTGGCCCAACATGAAGAGGGAGATTGCAGAATGGGTAAGTAAGTGTTTGACATGTCAGAAAGTGAAGGCAGAACATCAACGACCAAGTGGACTTCTACAACCTTTAGAGATACCCGAGTGGAAATGGGAGAATATTACCATGGATTTTGTCATAGGATTGCCCCGAACAAGAGCCAGTCACGATGCTATTTGGGTTATTGTCGACCGACTCACTAAATCTGCGCATTTCCTACCAATTAGTGATAAGTATTCCGTTGAGAGATTGGTAAACATATACCTAAAGGAGATTGTAGTTCGTCACGGAGTACCTGTTTCAATTGTATCTGATAGAGATGCCCGTTTTACTTCTCGATTTTGGAAAAGTTTTCAAGAATGTCTTGGCACGAAGTTAAATCTGAGTACTGCATATCATCCACAGACCGACGGACAAAGTGAAAGGACGATTCAAACAGTTGAAGATATGTTAAGAGCCCGTGCACTTGATTTTAAAGGAAGTTGGGACGAACATTTGCCCCTAGTCGAATTTGCTTACAACAATAGTTACCATTCGAGCATATGTATGGCACCTTATGAAGCTTTGTACGGAAGGAAGTGTAGATCACCGTTATATTGGGATGAAGTAGGAGAAAGAAAGATACTAGGACCGGAATTACTTCAACAAACTAAGCAAGCAACTGAGGTTATTCGAAAAAGGTTAGTTGCAGCTCAAGATCGACAGAGGAAGTATGCAAATCAAAAGAGGAAAGACAAAGCATTTGAAGTGGGAGATAAAGTGATGTTGAAAGTTTCACCTTGGAAAGGAGTGATGAGATTCGGAAAGAAAGGCAAGTTAAGCCCCAGATATATAGGACCTTTTGAGATTCTTAAGAAGATAGGACCACTAGCTTATCAGTTGGCCCTACCTCCAGACCTTCAGCATATCCACGATGTGTTTCATGTTTCGGCGTTAAGAGAGTACCATTCTGATTTCAGGCACGTTATAACCTACGAACCAGTGGAAATTCGTCCAGATTTGACCTACGAAGAAAAGCCAGTAGAGATCCTAGATTACAAAGTGCAAGAGTTAAGAACTAAGAAAGTGAATTTAGTGAAAGTACTTTGGAGAAACCACCAAGTTGAGGAAGCCACGTGGGAATTAGAAAACGAGATGCGGAATAAATATCCTGAATTGTTTAGTGCATAGTTTTGATTCCGAGGACGGAATCCTATAAGGGGGGAAGACTGTAATAACCGTAAATCCTAGAATAAATATTTCCACTCGATATTTAATTCTTTATTTAACAGCGATGCACTAATATATTTAATTAATGCATTTTTGTGAGATTTTAAGATTTTATTTATTTATAGGTGAATAAATATTATATTATATCTATTTATTTATATTTATTTGTATTTGTTAAAATTACGAAATTTAGGAAAATTAGATTTTTATTTTGAGTCGAATTTATTTTCGGAAGCGAAATTAGAGCCTCGTTTTAATTGACCGGCAGGGAAGAAATGGATTAAATATTATTAATGATGGTAAAAATCAAAAGAAGACAGCAATTATTTCCATAAAACCCGGAGCTTGTTTTCAGGGTATTATTTTGACTACACATTTTCATTTCTTAACATGTGTTAAACACAAAACAAACACACCCACCTTTTATTTTTCTATTATTATACCATAACCTTGTCTCTTTTAAAACAGAAAAACCTGGCCATTTATTTCACCCAACACATATTCTCTCCACAACACAGATACAGCTCTTGTCTTTTTCTTTTTACCCAAAATCTCTAACCAACATATACACGCACGAACACAAGTCCTGCCTCTTTGAACCAAAAAAAAACCAAAACCGGACTTTGACAAACCCATTAATATATTCATAGCAGGTAGTTTAATTTCTATTTTTTCCTTTCTTTCGATTCGTTATTATGCTTGTATTGTTGGGTTTTGTGTCTCGTTTATTCCGATTGTTTCGGTTGTATAGAATTGTTTCGTTGTGTTGGTTGTTTTCCGATTTGCCTTGATTGTCGTGACTGTGGTGTGTGTGGCGTGGTGTTGGTGTCGGCCGAAGAGGGAGAAAACGGAGAGGTTGAGTAGAGTAGAGAGATTGGAGAGATAAGGGAGGGGCGAGGTTGAGAGAAGGTTAGAGGGAGATGAAGGAGATTGCTGTAATCGGAGTTATAAGGAGATTGTTGTTGTTTGTATTGTGGTTGAAGTGTTGGGAGTTGTTTTGTTGTGTGGTGTTCGACGGCGGCGGGAAAGAAATACGGTGAGAGTGAGGAGAGATTGGTGTTGTTCCGAGTGGTTTGATTGTTGGAGGAAGAGAGTCGAGAGGGAGATGAGAGACTACAGAGAGATTGGGCCGAGAGAGATTCAAGAGGGAAAGAGAGGGAGAGATTGCAAAGAGACGGAGAGAGATAGAGAGAGATTGAGAGATGAGAGATTGGGAGAGATTGAGTTCGATCGAGAGAGATGCAAGGGAGGGGGAGGAGTTGGTGGGGCCCACACGTTGTGTAGTTGGTGGGGCCCACACGTTGTGCAGTTGTGGTTAAATATTAAAATATTAACGTAGATGTTCGGGTTTTATAATCGGGATTCTTGTTAAACGAATAAAACGGGATTCAATAAGTTTTGTTAAAAATGGAATATAAATTAATATGGTTAGAAATAAATAGTTTATTAAAAATGGTTTAGTTAATTATTTAATTAAATAAGATTTTAGATGTAATTTAGAATTTATTATTTATTAATTAAATAAGTGTTGTTATGTGATTTTGAAAAGAAATTAGATATTTATTATTTTGCAATAAAAAGGGTTTAACAAAATGGATTATTTATTTGTTTGTTAAAAAGAGTTATTTTGTGATTTTTGGACAGAAATTAGTGATTTAATAATTTGTTGATAAAAAGAAGAATATTTGTGAAATAAATAGAATAAAATATGTTTTATTTTGGAAAAGATGTTTTTAATATTTTCAGATTATTTTATTAACCGGATCGAATTAGATTTATTCTAGAGATTAATAATTGATTCTAAATAAATTAGAATTTGTGAGATTTCTTAAAAATTAGAATTCTTTGATAAATTAGTTTAAAAAAATGAGAATAATTATTTGGATTTAAATTGAATAAAAACGGATGTTTGAATTTTCATTTTGAGTAAGAATTTAGATTTCTAGAGATTAAAAATAGGATATATTCTCCAGATTTAATTCCTGTGTTCGAATAAATATTTATTTATCCCGGAATCTATTTCTGTTATTTATTCCGGAGATTTTATGAGATATTATATTATTATTAATTAGATTATCGGATCGGGAGTATTTTATTCTGAAGAATCGCTCACGTATTTCTGGTTGCTATTTTTAGAAAATAATTTTCGAGACGTAGATCGACGCCAAGTTCACGGGTAGAGTATATATTTTAGCTTCATTCATTTATACTTCGAGATCGAGGCAAGTTCGTTCTTACCCTAACTTTGGGAAAAACTGTGAATTTCTGTTCGTGTTATTTAATTCCTTAATTATTTTCGAGATATTATATGTTGAGATTATCCGTTGCTCTATATGATGCAATAATTTCTTTTGAGAATTATTTCTTGTTAAATATTATTATATTGTCAAGTTAGTTTATTTGAGAATTATAATCCCTATAAGCGTAGAAACAATTTAATTGATATCGGGTCGATCTCATTAATTCGAGACGACTATTATTTTAATTCAGTGAAACTAATCTCATTCGTCCGAGATAGTTAAATTTATTCTTTTCGATTGAATTTATTGTACGAATTCAATCGTTATTTATTGATTATCTTTTAGTTAGTTCCTCGTTCGAACTAACCGATAGGAGTTTAAAATTATAATTGTTAGAGATTTTTATTCGTCGATCAAGTGAAAAATATTCTATCTAAACGTTCATCAATGTTGAGTATTATAAATATTGAGAAGTACTATTTGTTCAGTACGACTCCCAATTACTTTAATCTTGGGACTATTCTCATAGATTCGAGATAGTCTATTTTATTGTCAAGGTTTGGCATTTTGTTCATGTCAACCGATAAATTATTATTGAGAATTTACACCAGTCTATTGTTCGGATTGGTGGTAAAATCGAGTCATACTGGCAGTCCGCCAGATTTGTAAATATTTTCTGAAAAGAGTTATCTCAAGTTATCTGTACCCCAAATATTCGGGAATTCTGTATTCTACTGGTCAATTTTGGGCAAGAGGCCCATTATAGAGAAAGAGAGACTCGCGTACCGTTTTACGGACCCGAGAATATTTAGGCATTCGTTGCATTGGTTGAATTGATAACCATTATGATGCTAGCATTCATACATTTATATTATAGTTGATATCGTATTGTAGCCGTGATCGGGCGAAGTGCGGTGTCATCGGAGGCCGGTATTCTTGGTTGGTTAGTTGATCGCCCCACCGAGATACGGAGAGGTGGAAGACCAGTTCATTCTTACATTATGAGTTATCAGAGTTATATCAAATGAGTTATCGAGTATTCTGTTTCGAGATGAGTAATGAGTCTTTTGAGTATTCTGTTTTGAGATGAGTTTGAGCCTTTCGAGTATGATATTTTCAAGTTGAATTTGAGTCAAATCATATTGTTATATTCGATATTAAAATTTTGAGTATTAATTTTCGGTAAACCTTATTATATTTATATACCGAGCGAGAAGAGAACTTGCTGAGCACTATAGTTGCTCATTCTTGCTTTACAACATTTTGTTCAGCTGTCAAGACGGAAAAAGGCGAGACGTCCAGCCAGGGCTATAAAGGCAAGGGGAAAGCTCAAGTCTATGGCAACAATAATTAGAAGATCCAGACGGAATTTTTATATTTCTACTGTTGTACACTTTTGTAATATATTATTTCGAGATGTATCAAGTTGGTTTGTACTATGAAGACGATCTTGGACCTGCGGAGTGGGACATTTATGCTCCGTTGTAATAAAATTTGGTATTGTTATTGCGTTATCATATTGGGACAATGTGACGACCCGGGTCCCCTGTCAGGGTGGATTTGGGGGCGTTACAGTAACTGGTATAGGTGCAACATCAGGAACAGGTAATGGTGTGTAGAGATTAGAACTATTTGATTCAACTAAAGGAAAAACATCTTCATAAAATTTTGCATCTCTGGAAATGATGATAGAATGATTTTCCAAATTAAGAAACTTATAAGCCTTTTTGCCAAAAGGGTAACCTAAGAAGACACACTTAACAGATCTTCGGGATAGTTTATCTCTGTGAATTTTAGGAACAGCAACATGAGCAAGACAACCAAATGGTTTGACTTGTTGATAATCTGGTGTAGTATCAAACAAAATTTCAAAAGGTGTTTTACCATGAAGAACTTTGGATGGAAATCTGTTTATAAGATATGTTGAGGTTAAAACACAATCACCCCAATATTTCTTTGATAAATTGGATTGGAATAAAAGAGCTCGAGATGTCTCTAACAAGTGTTTGTGTTTCCTCTCCACAACTCCATTTTGTTGTGGAGAGTGAGCACAACTGGTTTGATGAGTTATACCTTTACTGAGAAAGAAATGACTGGCATCTTTGCTTAAGCCAAGTTCTAAAGCATTGTCTGTCCTGACAGATTTGACATGACTTTGAAACTGATTTTCAACCATGGCAACAAAATATTTGATAAATGAAAAAGCATTGCTTTTAGAACTAAGAAGATGTGTCCAAGTAGCTCGAGAAAAATCATCAACAATAGTTAAAAAATAACTGTATTTGTTATAAGTTTTGACAGGGTATGGTCCCCAAATGTCTACATGAATCAATTGAAAACAAGCAGTTGAATGAATTTGACTATGTGGAAAAGGAAGTCTATGCTGTCTTGATTTTGCACAAACATCACAAATATGACCAATACTAGATTGATCAACATTACGAAGAGAAAGAGTTTTCAATTTAGACATAGGTAAATGACCTAGTCTATGATGCCAGAGTAAAGCTGTACTATTACAAGAAGAGACAATTGCAGCTGGAAATGATTGATGAGAAATAGCAGAAGCAATTGGTGAATGAGTGAAGATGTAAAGGCCTCTCTGAGTTTTACCAAGAGCCAGTGGCTTCCTCAGAGAAGAGCCCTGCAACAAGCAAAGATCATTATTAAAACTAATGACACAATCAAGTTGTTGTGTTAGCCTACTGATGGAAAGGAGATTAAGTTTGAAATGTGGTACATATAAAACATCATGAAGAGTTATCTCAGATGAAATAGGTATATTTCCAGAATGAGTGATTTTGAGAATATGACCAGTTGGAAGAGATACAGTGATAGGAGATAATAAAGAATTAAATGTAGAAAATAATTCTTTATGAAAACACATATGATCACTTGCCCCACTATCAAGAATCTAAGTAATAGAGTTTGAATTTGAAAAACAAGCTGTAGAGAGATTGATATTACCAGCAAAGTTAGCTGAAGATGGTGAAGCATCCATAGATTGAGAATCTTTCAGTAATGTCATGAGCTGAGAATACACTTCTGGTGATATGTTTACAGAAGGTTTAGAGCTTCCAGAAGTATCTTGAGAGTTTGGCATTTCACCATACATTTCATTGTTCAGATAAGAAGTTTCAACTTGTGCAGCCTGAGCAAATCTTTTAGGCTTTGTAAACTTGAAATCAGCAGGGAAACCATGAAGTTTGTAACACTTGTCAACAGTGTGACCAGTCTTCTTGCAATAATTGCAAGTGAGATTTGATCTTTTAGGATCATAACCAGATCTTTTAACAAATTGAGAACCAGGTGCCCTTGAAGAATTAACATGAAGTGAAGCAGAATCAGCCATAAACTGAACTCCAGAGTGAATTTCCCTTTGAGATTCCTCTTGTAAAAGAATATTGTACACCTGACTAATATTAGGCAAAGGTGTTTGCATCAGAATAGAACCTCTCATAGCAGTGTAAGAGTCATTCAGACCCATAAGAAACTTAGATAGTTTCAATGAAGCACCACAAGTGCAGCCACAAGTACACACAGGAATAAGTGCAACTGAATCTATATCATCCCAAAGCATCTTTAGCTTAGTGAAGTAATCAAGAATGTTGCAATTTCCTTGAGACAACTCAGACAATTCTTTATGAAGTCCAAAAAGCTGTGTTCCACTAGGAGAACCATACCTTTCTTCAAGTTCTTTCCACATTTGATGTGCAGAGTTAGAGTAAATGACACTACGGCCAATATTCTTTGATAAAGAACCAAGTAATCAAGAAATGACCATATCATTACACCTAGACCAGCTCTTAAAAGTTGGAGAATTAGCAGCTGGTTTAACCAAAGATCCATCAACAAAACCTAATTTGTTTCTGGTAGATAATGCAATAGTCATAGATCGTTTCCAATTACTGAATCCAGTTCCATCAAATGGATCACTAACAAGTTTCATACCAGGATTATCAGATGAATGAAGATACAACGGATTATCTTGATCTAAAGTATGACTAGTTTCTTGAGAACTTGTAGACATGATGATGAAGAAATGATTTCTACCGTAATGAACAAATTGAGAAACAGAATCAGATAATGAATCTTAAAAATCAACTTGTAAAAGGCTAATCAAAGATTGAAATGAAAAAGATGATCGCAGCAACGATCAAAAGATATCTAAGCAAAAATGATGAAGAACAAGTCACAAATCAATCTCTAATCGAGAATCAATAGCAACAAGAACAAAACTGATCTCTAATTAATTAGGAATCAGACAAGAAAAAACCTAATTTGAAGCAGCAATCGTAGTAATCGATCGGTGAGAACGTCAATTGAGGACGACGTTCGAAGACGATGATCGAAGACAACGACGATGAAGACGACGATTGGAGACGACGAAGATGAAGATCGAAGCTAAACTAACTGTGTGTATGTGTATCGTATACATCACTGCTCTGATACCTTGTGAGCTTCACATTTTTAACAATGGCAACAAGATTAACAATGGTAGCAAAAGAAATCAACAAGAGAAATGAGAGAACAAAGCTCTGTATTAACAAACTCAATGTTTACAATCTTGCAGAAAAAGAAAAGTTACAGAGGCTCTTTATATAGAGCTTACAATGAGCTAACAAAAATATGTAACTAACTAACTAACTTTGGCGGGAAAATTATTTACACAAAATATGTACAAAAAGTGATAAATTAAGTAGTATTACTAACATATAGAGCATAGAATCCATCGTCCATCTGTCTTTTCTTAATCAAATCAACATTCAATTGTACCTTCTACAGCTAGACTTTCAACTTCCTTCTCGTTTCAACTTGACGTACTCGGCAGAAGATGAAAGTAATGGGGAAAGACCCGTCATAATACACAGAGCTGCTCTTGGGTCGGTTGAACGCATGTTATCTATACTTATTGAGAACTATAAGGGGAAATGGCCTCTGTAGCTTAGTCCACGTCAAGCCATTGTTTGCTCAGTGTTTGAGAAATCACAAGCATATGCTGTACAGGTTGTGCTCATCTTATTGTGTTTTTCTGTTTTATTGTTTACCTGCAACTTCTCTATATTTGTATTGTCTAATTTAGGAGTTGCATAATCTACTAATGCGACTACGGAGGAGGCACAGATTGAATGTGTTTCCCCCACTTAACTAAGGTCAAATACTTAAACTGAAAAGCTAAGCTTTAACCTGAGATTTCATCTGTCTTAAGTTTTCCTGCCATAATTGTGACAGAATATATTAACTTATTTAATGACCTATATTATATCATTGTTAGAAAATTATGTTTTTTTTGTTCGATTATATCGAAATATTACTGATCTCGCCTATTATGTAACTTTTGATAGGTAAAGGAGCAGATTCATGAAGCTGGGTATTATGTAGATGTTGATATAAGTGATAAGACCGTGAACAAGAAGGTGATACAAATTTTGCTCCGGTGCTTAATACCATATTGTAGTTCTTTATATTGTTTACTACGTACATAGATATTACTCTAGTTTGACAAAAAGGAGTCCCATTTGAAACTGTGTTTGTTTCATAAGAATGAGTTGACTATGTATTAATGGTATTAAAATGTGATACAGCACCATCAAGTTTATTAGTCATGTCTTTCTATCGATCTATATATTAGAAGTTCCTATACTTGGGTTGAAATAATCATGGAATAAATGTACATCTTTAAGAAGTATAAGTTGGAAAGGTGACTGTTTTACATGGAATTATGGGGGCAATATCTACTCTGCTTTAACAAAAGTGTTGCCAGAATTTGGCTTTCCTTATATTGAAAAGGAAATTAGAATTTCCTATACTTGGGTTTATGGAAAAAAGGTACTTCTTTATTAAGTATAAATTGGAAAGGTTACTGTTTTACATGGAATTATGAGGGCGGGTCTGGATCCTCTGTCCCCTTCCTCCGTGTCCCCTACTCTTTTTAATACAAAAAGAGTGCCCCTGCGAGGCCCACGTTAAATAAAAATATTTTTTTTATTTAAAATGGACCCCGCAGGAGCATTTTTTTTTGTATTAAAAATAGTAGGGAACACGGAGGAAGGAGACAGAAGATCCGGACTCAATATCTACTAGGGATGGGCATTCATCCCGGCCCGTCCGATCCCGATCCGATCCCCGCACCGAACGGGGCGGGGAATCGGGGATTTTCTCGGGTACGGGCCGGGGAACGGGGACAATTTTTAAAAAAAACCGGGGAGCGGGCCGGGGCCGGGATTTTATGTCTTCCCGGCCCGATTCTCATTCCCCGATTATATATATATATATATATATATATATATATATATATTAATATATATGAATTTCCAATACTTTATATTGAAAACAAAATAATATTTTAATCTTATATGTTTGTCTTTCTAGTAGTTAAATAACTTCATTTCCATGTTAATTATAATTGTTTATTTAAGTAATATTTTATTTATCTTAATTTAGTGCTTAAAAAATTGTTTCAAACTCACTAGTTAGGATTTAAAATGTTATTTTATGTTTAAAATGAAATTCTCCGATTCCCAGTGGGAATCCCCGTTACCCGTTTGGGCCGGGGACGGGGAATAAAAAATAATCCCCGACGGGGATCGGGCCGGGGACGGGGATCGGGTTTGAATTCGGGGATGGGGGCGGGGATAGCACTCCCCGGCCCCGAAGTGCCCCGATGCCCATCCCTAATATCTACTGCTTTAACAAAAGCGTTGCCATAACAAAAGCGTTGC
Organism: Saposhnikovia divaricata; assembly: GCA_036435485.1. Lineage (NCBI taxonomy): Eukaryota > Viridiplantae > Streptophyta > Magnoliopsida > Apiales > Apiaceae > Saposhnikovia > Saposhnikovia divaricata. The sequence continues at coordinate 218,071,080 of CM071599.1, forward strand.
CAGAATTTGGCTTTCCTTATATTGAAATGGATGTTCCTATATCTTGTGGTTAACTTTTGTATGTGGATATATATTTGGCTGCAGGTATGGGAAGCTCAAGATAAACAGTACAACTACATACTTGTGGTTGGCAAGGAGGAGATCGAAAACGGAAAGGTTGTTTCTCTACCTAATGATAATATCATGCTCCATATCTTATTATTAGGCATTGTGTACAAGAAAAGGTTGTGATGTCCATCAAGTAGCTCTTGGTCTATTAAGTCAAAGGTTATGATGGATTTTTCGGATCAAATTGAGAGTCAGATTGTTTTTATTCCAGTACATATTCATTCTGTTTAAATTTTGGATTATCGAACCGGATCTTCCACATTTAGTTACACATCAATGATAAATATTAAATCAATATATATATAATTATTATTGTAATAATATATTAATAATGTAGTTTCATATAATTATATTGGTAGATGTATGCATCTAATTCATTAACCCTTTTTATTTTTCCTTTTGATTATTCCAGGTAAGTGTAAGAGTAAGAGATGAGAAGAATTTCTCGGTCTTTAGCATAGAGGACCTGCTTAAACTTTTTAAAGAGAAGGTTGCTTCATTTCAGTAGTCGTGATTTGCTTGTGCACGAGTACCAGATATGGTAAAACCTTTATGTATTTTGTAATCGTATGTGTGAGAACCTGTCCGACATTCACTTTTATTTTCTAGGATGATTATTATTACTCTAGTAATTCTCGGTTATATTTTTTCTGAGATGCATGATATATGCATCACATTTATTTATATACCTAGAATCTTGCAATTTGATTTGTATGTATTCGTTATAAGCTTAATATGTATACTTGACGAGATCGATCAATAATAGGACTTAGGACTGACTGGAGCTGTCTACAAGATGGACTTTGAATGAAGATAGAGCAATAAAGTTTACCGGTAGATAGAGCAATAAAGTTTACAGGTAGAGATGAATTATAAATGGAGTGAGTAAATTTCACATTCACATGCTTCTACTGAAATGTGATGATAAGGCCCGCGGTACTTGAATGTCTTGTAACTAAGAATTGAAAGTAGGGATGGGCATTCATCCCGGCCCGCCCGATCCCGATCCGATCCCCGCACCGAACGGGGCGGGGATTCGGGGATTTTTTCGGGTACGGGCCGGGGAGCGGGGACAATTTTCAAAAAAAACCGGGGAGCGGGCCGGGGTCGGGTTTTTATCTGTCCCCGGCCCGATCCCCGACCCCCGCCCCGATTTTCAATCCCGACTCGATTTCACCACACTTTAATACAGACACACACACACACACACACACACACACACACACACATATATATATATATATATATAGGCAAGTGCTCAAATACAAACCACTTTTAAAATACAAACCTACAAACCAACACTAAATTAATTATATTTCATCTATTCTAAGATTCCCGCCAAGGGTACCTTCACAAAAAATGCTTAAAATAATTGGCTCTATCTAACAAAAAAAATAAAAAAAATAAAAAAAAATCTTGCCGTGGAAATGCGAAGCATTTAAGACAGTAAACGGATGAGTTAGGTAGTCATGAGGGCCGAAGGCTCTCGACACACCCGTCAATCGTCTATTGCCTTTACCATTGATTGCCATTCCTTACAACTTTAGAATGATAAAGGCGCGAAGCGCCGTACAAGAAGGTGCGAAGCACCGTTAACCAGTGAAATCCACTACCACGTCAACACGTGAATAGTGATTTTATTTTTTTATTTTTTTTATTTTTTTTATTTTTTTTGGTTGGATAGAGCCAAGTATTTTAAACGTTTTTTGTATTGGGGTACCCCTAGTTTCGTCATTAGATTAGCTTGAAATATTAGATTATGCTTAGTTTGTAGGTTTGTATTTTAAGGAGGTTTGTATTGGAGTAGCCCCCTATATATATATATATATTAATCATATATTAATATAAACGAATTTCCAATACTTCATATTGGAAACAAAAAGATCTTTTAATTTTATATGTTTGTCTTTTTAGTAGTTAAATAACTTCATTTCCATGTTATTTATAATTGTTTCTTTAAGTAATTTTTTTTTTATCTTAGTTTAGTGCATTTGAGCTCACTAATTAGTATTTAAAATTATTTAATATTATTTTTAGTTTTAAATAAAATTCCCCGATTCCCCGCGGGGATCCCCGTTACCCGTTTGGGCTGGGGACGGGGAATGAAAAATAGTCCCTGACGGGGATCGGGCCGGGGACGGGGATCGGGTTTAAATTCGGGGATGGGGCACTCCCCGGCCCCGAAGTGCCCCGACGCCCATCCCTAATTGAAAGTTTGTTTATTGCAATGTGTTTTGAAATTTACAAGTAAAAAATGGTCCATAATTACTTTGAATGTCTTGTGACCAAAAATAGAAAGATTGGCAAGTGATGATGGGGATCATGTTATGGCTTACGTAAAAAAATGAAATAAGTTTCCAAAAACATGGTCCATGAAGCTGTCCTTTCTTTTGACGGAAGATGCTATCCACTCCTCTTAAAATTTATAAAAATTATGCATGATTTTGGTTGAAGGATATGAAACAACTAAACAAATATTCGTGTATAAACAAACACCATTAAAAATGGTACATCTCACATGACACAAAAATCATATTCATTAGCAATTAATAAATTTGAAATGTAACATAACTCCCTCTGTTCCGTTAATATTGGCCATGATTCCATATATGCCTGTTTCAAAACTATTGTTCACATTTTCGTAATAAAATAAATTATGTGTCAAATTTGTTAAGTTTTAAAAAATATGTTAATAATAATGATTAAATATGGTAATTTTAACTTGATCGCTAGATACATGGATTTTGGAAGGTGGCAATATTAAGGTGGCAATATTAGCGGGACAGAGTAATTAAAAGATCTATTTAACTATAATAAAAGAAAAATTAAAAACTATTAAAACTATAATCATGCAACAAAATCAGTTAGACTAACATTACAAAATTCATGATATATAAATACCAACACATGTATAATTACCAACATTCAATAAATGAATTAGAATTCAAATTTAAAACTTCGATTAGAAACAAGGAAAATGTTAGGTACCCCGAATTGATACCCAAAATAATTTTCAAAAGTCAAGTGTATGATTGTAATTGGTTACACTGCGATATACAACATCTTTTTACAATAAAATATTACATTTTTTTTGTAACAATATTTTTTCTGTGTATAAGTATAATTTTATCACATAATTACTTAAGTTAATTGGAAAAAAATATATTTTTACTATAGAAATAGAAAGGTAACGTGAAAATTAAAAAGATTTTACGATTTATGTGAAAAAGGTAATTAATTAGTTTGTAGTAATTATAATTTAATTAAGGCAATCGACTACTTACCATTATTTTAATTAATGAATTTTAATTTAATATATTTTAATATACTCATGTTTACGGATTATACTAATGTTTCCTTATTATAAACAACATATACAGAATTTTAATATATTTTTATTAATAATTGAAACATATGATGTCATATTTTCGGATATATATTAATGATTGTAAGATTAGTTTTAAATTAAAAAGGTAACATGTTGTAATTTGAAAGGAAATATTAATGATTGTAAGATAAAATTTTAGTTAGATAAAATATAAAAGATATTGTATTTTACTTGAAAAAGAAAATTATTTACTTATTGAAAAATAGAAAAGATAATATGTTTAACCGGAAAAAAGGAAATTGGTTAGTTAATAGGATGGATTTTATCAACCGTATTTTAGTTAGAAAATATAGAAAAGATAATACGTTTTAGCTGAAAAATGACATCGGTTAATTATTAACATTATAATATTATTAGTTATTTGCATTAAATATAACCGTCCGTGATATATTGGAAAAAGAGAGATTTTAGTTAGATAAAATAGAAAGGTAATGTGAAAATTAAAAAAATGATGTGATTTAATGTAAAAATGATAATTGATTAGTTTATAATAACTATAATTTAATTATGTTAATTTAGTAAATAAAATTGCTCATAGTTTTTAGAAAATGAGAAACTAATGTTGCCCGTGATATTTCTAGAAAAAAATGAAATTTAATTAGAAAAAATAGCAAAGATGATACATTTTCATGTATCATTATTATAAATAATGTATACGATTTTTAATATATTTTATTAATAATTGAGAAATATGATGTGATATTTTCATGTATATATTAATGATTGTAAGATTTGTTGTAAATTAAAAAGGTAACATAATAATATTAATGATTGAAAGATATGATAAAATTGATGTTTTTATAAGGTGTTTATAAAAGGTAATATGTTCAACTAAAATTAAATGTAAAAAGGGCAATCACTAATTACCATTAATTTTATTATATTAATTTGAAAAAGACAATCGACTAATTACCATTAATTTTATTATCTTAATCGACTAATTATCATTAATTATAACGTGTTTTAATTGGAAAGAAAATATTAATAATGGAAAGATATGATACGATTGATGTTTTTAGGTGTTTATAAAAGGATTTATCTCGACTAATTACCATTAATTATATTATGTTATTATTTATTTTAGGTGTATTTATGTTTCTTTATAATGAAGGGTATCTAAGTAAATTCACTCAGTACCAAAAAACAGGTACCAAAACTTTCAATGTTTCGGAATTTATATAATAGTATAGATTATAATATTATTATTTTATTTTTATTAAATAGAAACGCTCGTGATATAATTGAAAAAATAGAGGTTTTAATAAGAGAAAAGAAAAAAGGTAACTTGTTTTGGCTGAAAAAGGTAACCGTCCATGATATAATGGAAAAAAGAGACTTTAGTTAGATAAAAGAGAAAATGTAACATGTTTTGGCTGAAAAAGGTAATTGATTTGTTAATAGTAATTATAATATAATTATGTTATTTTATTAAACAAAATTGCTCGTTGTGTTTTTAAAAAAATAGAAATTTTAGTTAGATAAAATGTAAAAGATATTGTATTTTACCTTAAAAAGGAAATTATTTAGTTATTGAAAAACAGAAAAAGTAATATGTTTAACCCGAAAAAGGATATTGATTAATAAAGGAGAAATTTTAGTTATATAAAATATCAAAGATATTGTATTTTACATGAAAAAGGAAATTATTTAGTTATTGAAAAATAGAAAATATAATATGTTTAACTTGAAAAAAAGAGAGGTTTTAGCAAGAGAAAATAAAAAAGGTAACTTCTTTTGGCTGAAAATGGTAACCGTCCATGATATAATTGGAAAAAAGAGAGACTTTAGTTAAAATTATTTAGTTATTGAAAAATAGAAAAGATAATATTTTTAACCGAAAAAAAGGAAATTAGTTAGTTAGCACGATGGATTTTATCTACCGTATTTTAGTTAGAAAATATTGAAAAAGATGATACGTTTTAGCTAAAAAAGAACATCGGTTAATTATTAACATTATAATATTATTAGTTATTTGTACTAAATAGAACCGTCCGTGATATAAATTGGAAAAAGAGAGATTTTAGTTAGAGAAAATAGAAAGGTAATGTGAAAATTAAAAAAATGACATGATTTAATGTGAAAATGGTAATTGATTAGTTTATAATAATTATAATTTCTTTATGTTATTTTAGTATATAAAATTGCTCATAGTTTTTAGAAAATGAGAAATTAATGCTGCCCGTGATATTTCTAGAAAAAAAGGAAATTTAATTAGAAAAAATAGCAAAGGTGATACATTTTATATTATAAACAATGTATACGATTTTTAATATTCATGTTTCATTATTATAAACAATGTATACGATTTTTAATATATTTTATTAATAATTGAGAAATATGATGTGATATTTTCATGTATATATTAATGATTGTAAGATTTGTTGTAAATTAAAAAGGTAACGTAATAATATTAATGGTTGAAATATATGATAAAATTGATGTTTTTAGGTGTTTATAAAAGGTAACATGTTCAACTAAAAGTAAATGTGAAAAAGGCAATCACTAATTACCATTAATTTTATTATATTAATTTGAAAAAGGCAATCGACTAATTACCATTAATTTTATTATCTTAATCGACTAATTATCATTAATTATAACGTGTTTTAATTGGAAAGAAAATATTAATGATGGAAAGATATGATACGATTGATGTTTTTAGGTGTTTATAAAAGGTATTATCTCCACTAATTACCATTAATTATATTATGTTATTATTTATTTTAGGTGTATTTATGTTTCTTTATAATGAAGGGTATATAAGTAAATTCACTCAGTACCAAAAAACAGGTACAAAAACTTTCAATGTTTCGGAATTTATATAATAGTATAGATGTGTAAAATAAATCCGTAACGTGTTTTTATGTATTTTTATTTACTAGTAAGAACACGTGTAATGTATAAATTCATTATGAGTCGTATTCTACTTAAATTGAGATATTCAATTAATTTTGTTCGATTTTTTATGTTCCCTTATTTTTTATTATGTACTTTTTAACGGATGCTCACCAATTGTTATAATATAAATCTATCTATCTATACGATTATATAAAAGCCGAAACATTAAAAGTTTGGTTAGTCGATCGGTCGGTTGGCCGGTACGGTAGCTGTTGATTTTACTTATTTACCCTTACTTAATTACACATCTACTAACTAATCAATTTCCTTGAGTTTAAACATATTATCTTTTCTATTTTTCAAGAACTAACTAATTTCCTAAAATACAATATTCTTTTATATTTTATCTAACTAAAATTTCTACTTTATTAATCAATTTCCTTTTTCAGGTTAAAGATATTACCTTTTCTACTAACTAATCAATTTCCTTTTTGAGGTTAAACATATTATCTTTTCTCTTTTTCAAAAACTAAATAACTTCCATTTTATGATAAAATATAATATCCCTTTATATTTTATCTAACTAACTAATTTCTTAAAATAAAATATCCTTTTATATTTTATCTAACTAAAATTTCTCCTTTATTAATCAATTTTCATTTTCAGGTTAGACATATTACATTTTCTACTAACTAATAAATTTCCTTCTTGAGGTTAAACATATTATATTTTCTCTTTTTCAAAAACTAAATAATTTCCTTTTTAAGATAAAATATAATATCCCTTTATATTTTATCTAACTAAAATTTCTTCTTTATTAATCAATTTCCTTTTTCTAGTTATAAACATACTACCTTTTCTATTTTTCAATAACTAAACAATTTCCTTTTTCAAGTAAAATAGAATATCTTTCATATTTTATTTAACTAAAATATCTCTTTTTTTAAAAAATAGTACGAGCAGTTTTGTTTAATAAAATAACATAATTATATTATAATTACTATTAACAAATCAATTACCTTTTTTACCCAAAACACTTTACCTTTTTTTTTTCTCTAATTAACAACTCTCTTTTTCCAATTATATCATGAACGGTTACCTTTTTCAACCGTACTTTTTTTTTCTTTTCTCTTATTAAAATCTCTCTTTTTCCAGTTATATCACAGATGTTTCTGTTTAATAAAATATAATAATATATCATATTATATTTTGAAACATATATCATATTTTGAATCGAATATAAACTGATATATCAAATAATCAAGATCCATTTAGGTTCCTACATCCATGATCCATCCTCTACCTCATTTCAACCTAGGCTACGAGACACCATATATAAGCACTTAGTTCAAAAAAAAAAAGGATTGAACAAGGTATGGGGAAGATCGAAACATTCTTTTTTTTTTTTTGAGAAATTTAAAAAGTTACTCCCTTTGTTTTTTAATATTTGACGTTTGACTTTTCTGCACACATTTTTTAGTCTTTTGACTACCTAGTTAAAATAATTATTTTTAAAATTTTCTTTTTCTGAATAAAAATAAATAGTCTATATTAAAATTCAGAAAAGAAAAAATTTAAAAATAATAATTTTATCTATACGTTCAAAGCACATTAAAATACGTGCAGAAAAGTCAAACGACAAATATTAAAAAACAGAGGGAATATTTATTATGAAACATTAAACCAAAAATTTAATAAAGATGCATATTTAATTAATATCTAGACGTACTTCAATAAAAAATTACTTTTATCTCAAAAAAGAAAAAGATAAACGTATTTCCAAAATGTTTTTTACAATTTTTAATTACTTAATACAAAAAAATACTTTTTCCAAATAAATAATTATTTTTTTTGGAATACCCAAATTAGAAAACACGTATTTAATTTGTGAAAATAAGCAAAAATTTAAAAAGAAGACCTTTTATATCTTTCCTAATTAAAATTTAAAAAGAAGACATATGATTAGAAGTTCTATTGGAAGTATAATAAGTATTTATAAGGCATACGATTAAAAGTTCTATTGAAAGTAGAATAGGAGTTCGAATTTATAGAGAATAAGAGTTTGAATTTATAGAAAAAATATATTAATAAAAGTTCTACTAGAACTAGAATAGGTGTTTGAATATATAGAGCACACATATAATTAAATATTTTATAGAAAGTACGATCTTCTTAAATTATATATTTTTTATATACGTTAATTATACTTATATTAGGAAAATTTATTCATAAATCCAATATTATTGTCATGAAAAAAGTCACCGTATTTAAAAAGAAAATAATTGATGTGTTAACATAATAAAAGAACAATGAGTAAAAGAACAATCTCATGCAGGAATCCAAAATAAATACAGGAGTATCTATAATATAAAGAGAAAATAAGATGTGTTTTCATTTTCTAAAACTCCAAAAATTTTAGAAAATCTAGGAAGTATAAATTGGAATTCACTCTATTTTTTAGGTTTTGATTTCAAGGAAAGAAATTGTTGTGTAAGATAAGTATCATCAATAATATGTAATGAAGTTAGAATTTCGATCCCAAACGAGAGCGGCTCAAAATGTGTATAACGGGAAGACGGCTCACTATAAAAGATTGTACTAGCTATTAAAATATCATATGATGTTATAAATTTTATTTTATTTTTAGGATTTGATTTTTATGGATAAACATTATCATACAAGTAATATATGTAAAAGTTAGGTTTTTGGTCTTAACGAGAGAGCTAATCAATAGTAATAAATGTGTTTAACAAGAAAGCGGTTCATTAGATAAGACCGTATAAAAGATGTTTAAATATATAATTAATACATAACATAAAATATTTTATTGGAAGTAGATTACGAGGACGGTGGAGACGTCTTATACGATTTTTTAAAACTATACATCTTTTTTCCTAGAAATCATTTATTTTAACTTTTTTATACAAGTTAATTATACTTGCATTACAAAAATATATCCATAAATGTAATATTATTCCCGTAACGAAAAGTCTTCGTATTTTAATTTTTTTTTAATATGTTAACATAACAGAAAGACATTCCCATGCGGAAACTGTAAATAAATACAAGAATATCTATAATATACAGAAAATATAAGATGTATTTTCATCTTTTAAGACTCCATAAATATTAGAAAGTTTAAAGAATATAAAAATTGGAATTTACTCTCTTTATATAATGAAGTTAGAATTTCGGTTTCAAATAAGAGCGGCTAGAAACGTATTTAACGGGAATTTGTATTAGCTATTAGAATTTGATACTGTAGTCATAATTTTTTTTTTATTTTTACGGTTCGATTTTATAGATAAAAAATATTATATAAGTCTTTATAATATATGTTAAAAAGTTTGGATTTCGGTTTTAACGAGAGAGCGGCTCAATCGAAAGAATCGTATTTAACAAGAAATTGATTCATTAGAGAAGATTATTTAATTATTAAAATTTAATATTAATATTATAATATAACATAAATGTATTGAATTTTTTAAAAAATATTGTAACGCCGTCGCGAAACGCGACTTTATCAACTAGTTCAATTAAAATTTGTATGTTCAATGAATGATTAAAACAATTATTTGTAATTAATTAACTGTTGAGCCGCACGTTGAAAGTTTAAACTACCACAGCATGTATATATGGGGTCATTCTCCCAAAAAAAAAAAAAAAATTACCCCGGTATCTAACCACAGACATGGTATTGGTACGTTTTGTTTAGGAAGAAGAGCATATATAGAGGATCAGTTAAGTTATTCATGAATTTTCAAATTATTTTTATAAATTTTTGGAATTCAACTAGACAATTGAATGGAGCGAGACGTAAGGTTTTCGAATACTTATCAAACCTGTTGATTATTTTTCTTATTTAGGTCCATTATACAGTTAAACCTCCATAAATGAATATGTTTCGGATAGGAAAATTGTATTCGTTAATGGAGATTATTCATTTATCGATGTCAAAAATACACTGTATCTATTATGTCGGGACCGGAAAAAATTATTCATTTGATGATATTATTCGTTTATCGAATATTCATTTATCGAGGTTCTACTATATAGGGCGTTTGGGTTTTATGTATATAAATTTATGTGCTTTGACTACATAACTAAAATTATTATTTTTATAACATTTTTTTTAATAAAATTAAAATATTATATTTTTATTCAAAAAAAGAAAATTGAAAAATAATAAATTTTAATATATAGTTAAAACACCTAAAGTTACGTGAAAAAAATAAAATATCTTGTACAATGAACCGGAGTATTTTGTAACCACATTTTCGTATAACGGTTCAATATACGTGCATGATATAAGTCAATCAAACTCCACCTACCAACTTGTCGTTCGAATTTATATTATTATATAATAGTAAAAATATTAAAAATTTTGGTACCTATTTTTTGTTACTACTCGGAAAAAAAAAAGTATCTAACCACATACACGATAAGTTTTGTTTAACAAAAGCATAAATGAGTCAAGTGATTCATAAAATTCCAAAAAAAATTATAAAATTTTCGAATACAATTAGTCAAAAAATGGAGTTAGATGTAAGTTTTCCGAATACTTTACACCACCAAATTATGCAAGTTTCGAATTATCTACCACTTAATTAAGGACCACGAATCTGTTGATTATTTTTCTTATTTTACCTATTTTGTAACCACATTTTTATATAACGATTCAATATATGTGTGCACCAAGCCACCAACTTGTCATTCGAAGTTTTATGTTTAAAGTGAGAATTTTTATCGAGCTATCATTTATCACTCCACTCGAACTATGTAGTTGAGCAATAACACCACTTATACATGCAATAATATTAGATGACTAAAAATATAATTTATATTTGGATTCAAATCGAATATAGATCAAAAATCATATTTAAATATGATCATTTTAGTAAAAAAAATAATATGAAATTTAATCTGAAACGAATACATAAGTGCTCATATTTGGGATCATATTAATTTTTAATCAAATTTAGATAATTTATGAAACAAATTTGAAACATTTATCATATTTTTGAATAGAATATAAACTGATATATCAAATATGAGAATAAAGTTCCCGAGATTATCTCACGGAACTTATCCGAGTCAATAAAATTATAACCAATAATAACATGACACATAATATTTGTATCTAAATGTAAATATTAGATTTGTGCATATATTATATACAAGGAAAGTGAATAATTGTTTAATTGAAAATATATGCATGAATGCATAAAATAAGGTAACATCATAATGTTATCTCATAAACTTTGGGCCCGTTTGGGAATATCTATTTTTTAGAAATAATTGAGTTAATTATTCTGAAAAAAATTAGAAAATATGCATTTTTTTATGAAATAAGTTACTTATATTTGCAAGATAACGAATATTAAACTACCAAAACATATTTTTCTCTAAAAAAAAATATGAATACAAAATTTTTTCCAAAACAAGTAACATATAAATTGTATCTTAAATTTGCGAAACGGGCACTTTATTCTCTTCAAATAATCAAGATCCATTTAGGTTCCTACATCCATCCTCAACCTCATTTCAACCTAGGCTACGAGACACTATATATAAGAGCAAGTCCAACAGTTCCTTAAATAATTCCTAAAAATATAATAAAAACGGTTCTTAGTGATTTAAAAATCTTATTTTGTGTATAAACTCCAACAATCATCCTTAAATTCATTCCTTACTATTATTATAATAATAAATTTAAATGTAACTAATTATTTGAATTTCAATCAAAAGAGTAAAAAAAAGTGTAAAAGGGAGGGAAAATAATTTTTTTATTTATAAAAAGAAAGTTAGGAATGACTATACATTCTTAAAATTAGGGAATGATTAGTGATGACTAGTGATTTAGGGAATCACTAGTAAGCTGTTGGAGCAAGATTTTTGGTTAAGTTCCCTAATTTTTTTTTAGGAATTGAAATAAGGAAGCTATTGGACTTGCTCTAAGCACTTAGTTAAAAAAAAAAGGATTAAACAAGGTATGGGGAAGAAACATTCTCTTTTTTTTTGAAAAAATTAACAAAGTTATTTATATGAAACATTAAACCAAAAATATAATAAATATGCATATTTAATATCTAGACGTACTTCAATAAAAAATTACTTTTATCTCAAAAAAGAAAAAGTTAAACGTATTTCCAAAATGTTTTTTACAATTTTTAATTACTTAATACAAAAAATACTTTTTTCCAAATAAATAATTATTTTTTTGGAATACCCAAATTAAAAAACACGTATTTAATTTGTGAAAATAAGCAAAAATTTAAAAAGAATAGTACCTTTTATATCTTTCCTAAATAAATAGTTAAAGGCTTTCCTTGCGTTGGAAATCGGTTCAGTATTGAAAAATATTCTTGCAGTTTTTTTTTTTTTTTTGATAAGCAAACATTTTATTATAATAAGCCGTAAGGCCAGTCATGGTACAACCACTGATACAATTTTCACTGAATTACCATTGATACAATTCCCACTGAACATACAATTACTGAAATCTGGTCTTCAAAATAACTATCACTGCACAAACTTAATCCACTGAATTTGATCTTCAATTTTTTGTAAAGCCAAACACCGAAAGAGCAATTTCAGGATCAAAGTTCAGAACCTGGGATTTAATTATAGTTGGTTTCTAGACCGCATCAATCACGAATTACGATCTAAAGACACTATAAGAAAAATATTCAGCCTTAGTTGTAATTATAGTTGGTTTGAAGATCGTATCAATCACGATAAACGATCTAAAGACACTATAAAAAAACTATAGAACCGGAGTTCCATATATAGTTGGTTTCTAGATCATATCAATCACGATTAATGATCTATAGACACTATATATTGATTTAGGACCCGAGTTTTATTATAGGCGGTTTGTAGATCAAATAAGTCAAGAATGACAATCTAAAAACACTATAGAGAATTAGAACCAGGATTTTAATTATAGTTGGTTTTTAGGTCGCATACTACCACTGAATGTAATGAATTCCTAAAAGCGACCTAAAGACACTATAAAAATTTGACCCTGAATTCTACTTATAGTTGGTTTTTAGAACGCATTAATCATTATTTGTGATCTATAAACACTATAAAGGCTTATAGTTGGTTTCTAAATCGCATTTATCAAGAATGACGCTCTAAAGACACTATAGATTAAGAACCAGGGTTCTAATTATAGTTGGTTTTTAGAACACATCAATGAATAATGACAATCTAAAAACACTATAAGAATTCTGAACCTGCAATCCCTTGTTGCTGCTTTTAGCATCTGCCAACAATCTCTCAATCCATCTCTGAATCTTCTACAGAAAACTTTCTGGTCCTCAAAAGACGAACCGCTGTTATTCCTAGCAAAAGGGCCTCGTTAAAAACCCCACAAGAGTAAAACCCAATGGGAAAAAAACTCAAGGGGGGAAAAGAGTGCCCTCTCGCTGAAATACTGATGAACCCACAGAAAGCATATATCCCCGATGACATTCTCGCATCTATTTCAAAGACAATTACTGGTTTGTGGAGTTTATACACACAAACAAATCATAAGTAGTATGGAACTTTGACAACAAACTTGAAGCGCTGACTCCATTCCTCTGCACCTTATCCCGAATCTTCTGCAACAACCTTGCAGTCACCTCATATACTTCTGACACAGAAGTCTTGCTATTTCCTCACTCAACTACTACCGCAACATAGACAATCTTTCCATAAACTAATTTACTAAACCAAGTCCGCAGCAAGAGTTCTCCTGTGAAGAACCAGCATCAAAGCGTATTGTGCTGGGCTGAGTGTTGTCCTGTTGCGACTTGAGAACAAAAGTTTAAGCGACGACCTTTTCATTTTCGATTCGGTCCGGCTGGTCGGAAATCAACTCGCCGGGAAATCTTCACCGGAAAACAAACTCTCTCTCATTTTCTCCAATCTCCCCCCTCTGCCATATCTCTACTGCATCCCTCGCCTGCAACTGCCCCTCCTCAGCAACTCGACCCCCCACTACCAAAGGTCAACACCTCTACCGGAACTTCAAACTGCCGCCAACCACCACCGCAGTACACCACCACTACTGCTGCTCTCTAATGATGATATTTACAGCTCTCTAAGCTCAAACAAAAATCACATAGGACGCTTACATTTGTGCACAAGACATCTTTGTGAACTCTTTTTGGCCAATGACTACTGCTGATGACTCTCACAAAGTATTACAAATATTTGTTGCTGAAAAAGTGGAAAGTCTCTTTCCTACAAACCGACCCCGACGGTTTTCGCAGAGGGTGTTTTATCTGCCTAGTCGCATCAGGTGTTCCAAGTTTCTTTGAAACTTTCTACTCTGGGTTAACACTTTATTTTCAAGTCAAGAAAACTTGTCTTGTGTTAGTAATTCAAACACAAATCAAGCGGCTACCTTTTTGACAACTGAACTGGCAATAGGAATTTTCCGAGTTACTCGACCCCATCGGAAAAATCAAACTTAACAGATCGAGCTTGAAATTGGTATGGGCTGACAGAAGAGAGTGAGAGGAACAAGGTTATGAAGAGCGTGTAGTGCGTGGGTTGAAGGATGATGATGAAAAGGGTGGTCAATGGAGGTGAAGGTAGTGTTTGTATTGTATATATTCTTGCATTTAATGCCAGTAGTGTTACATTTTCCCTAAAAATTGTTACAATTTCGAGATTGAATTTGAAACGTATCCTTCAATTAAAATTTGTGTGTTGAATGAATGATTAAAACAATTATTTGTAATTAATTAACTGTTGAGCTGCACGTTGAAAGTTTAAACTACAGTAAAACCTCTATAAATTAAGGGTTTGTCTAGTGTGTGCCCAAGGGCACATGCTAAGAATCCGTGCTTGATTAGTTGTCAAATTTTTATTGGTGGATATTTATGTGAATGCAGGGGGACCATCATTATTAATGAAATCCTCACCAATCAAAATTTGACAACTAAGCTAGCACGGATTCTTAACATGTGCCCTTGGGCACACACTAGAAAAATCGATAAATTAATAATGTTGGGACCGGTAAATTTTGGCAAATTTTATTAATTTATAGAGATTATTAATTAATCGAGGTAAAATTTATACTGTTGCTATTATGTTGGAACCAAAAATTTGCATTCAAAATATTAATTTATCGTGGTATCGAGTATTAATTTAACGAGATTTTACTGTACCACAGCATGTATGGGGTCATTCTCCAAAAAAATAAAATAAAATATTACCCCGGTATTTAACCACAGACATGGCATTGGTACGTTTTGTTTAGGAAGAAGAGCATAGAGGATCAGTTAAGTTATTCATGAATTTTCAAATTATTTTTATAAATTTTTGGAATTCAACTAGACAATTGAATGGAGTGAGACGTAAGGTTTTCGAATACTTATCAAACCTGTTGATTATTTTTCTTAATTACCTACTACTCACTGGTCCATTATATAAAGTGTTTAAATTTTACATAATTTTAGGTGCTTTGACTATATAGTTAAAATTTTTAATTTTTTAAAAGATTTTTCTAAATAAAAATTAAAATATTATATTGTTATTCAAAAAAGAAAATTGAAAGCATCTAAAATTTCGTGCAAAAAAATATAATGGACCCGAATATTTTGTAACCACATTTTCATATAACGATTCAATATATGTGCGTGATATATTTAACCGAGTCAATCAAACTCCACCTACCATGTCGTTCGAATTATATGAAATATGCGGTATCTGTTTAGACAAATTTAGTACGTACTCTACCTCATTCAACCTAGGCAAGAAATAAGAAATTTTATGTAGTACCTAGCTTAGTGTTTCGAGTAAGAATTTTTTTTGTTGAAATGAGAATACATGGATCTTTGTTGAGCTACAGTTTAGCACTCGAGTTCATATTCAAACTCCACTTAGACGTGCAATTATATTCGAATCATAGCACCCACTTTTTACCATATTCTTTCGGACTTGAAACGCCTTTTAACAGGACGCAAAAAAAAAAAAAAAACATGCAACCCTTACCCATGTCAAAATGACATGACAAGAGGGAGATCACGAAAAAATGCAAAGAAGGTTCGTATCATGTTAATGTTTGCATCCTGGTTATGCAGGGAATGTAGCTGTAAAGATGGAATATAAATACATGACATGAGTACCCCTCCTTCAGTCCTTCTCATATTAATACGAATTCGTTCGTTTCTGACTCCTCTAGCACTTGGCCTGATTGATTAGCTAGATTGTCCAGAGGCTTCATGTACACTCCAATGCTTTCAATGCCATCATGCAGGTGAGTGCCGAAAAATCCACAAAACTTACCTCCAATATGATAATTAAAATTGATCACACTCATATTTCTATCATCCAGCGGAAGGTATGGTCCGTATGAGCCCTTGTTGGTGTAGAATGTAATAGACCATAAATAATTTGATCCCAGATCATATCTGTACCGACCACTTACTCTTGTAATATACTCTGATGGATAATCAAAGGTGATCTGCAACCATTTTACACATACAAATTTTATGTACATAGTTTATCGTTAATCTAATAAAGCTGAGATACATTGATCAAAAGAAAATATTACTCTACATTTATATATATATAGATTGACTGCTCACCGATTCCATGTAAGTACTGCCATTTCCCCCACCAATCTTGTCTGACAGAACTACTTTGTTTCCTCCGTCCTCAACGTATGCCAAGTGAATGGAATGGATCCAATCATTGGACCATGAAATGAATATCTGAGAAATTTGTGTTTTTCCCAGGCGATCCCAGGAAGTTCCCACAGTGCCAAGTGCTGGCCGAACTTTCATCATTGTATGCTTGTGAATAAAATTGTATGACTGGTAGGGACAAAGGATTTTATGCACGCAGGAGTTGCACCGTGCCCACTGCTATATATAAATGGAAAGCCCAAAAGTCCGTCTGTTTAGCTTCACATTAAGAGCTCCTCGGTTGCGTAGCTTACCTTTTCAGTTTCGAGATTGACATTTAATTATCATCTCAAAAATTTTAGTAAATGACTTGGCACCTAAACCATTTTCTTCGTTTTAAATTAGTAATCCATTTTTTTAAAAAAAAATTGTTTTAAATAGTTGTTTAATCGCTTTCAAGATAATTTTTACTTAAACTTCTTGTAATATTACTCTTAAGTTTTAATTTTCAAAGTTGACTTTATGTACTTAATTTTTTAACCATTACAATAGATATGGATACATATCAAATTAGATCATCAATGTTTGAATTTTGAAAATTAACTACTAATTAGAAACGAAATGAGTACTTAATTCACTTTATTTAACCAGGGTCAGAACTATAAAATGAGAACGCTAGTGAATAAGATTAGTTAGGAATTGAGGATTACAAAGAAAAATACTAATTTGTGACAGATTTTTAGTTCTAGATGCATGATGCATTACTTTATTGAAATTGTGCGAAAATTGTTTTATGTTGCAAGTCACAAAGTTATTACAAAATTATTTTAAAAACTATTGCAAGTTAGTTGTGACGCATAATAAATTTGTCACAAATACATTGCAGAAGCTAGTTTGAGTCAACATATTAATTTATATTCAGTAATTTCCACAAGTTTAAATTTCCACAAGTTATTTAACATTAAAACTAGGATAAAAGCTTCTTTTTTATCATTAAAGAAAATTTAACATTATATAGGAGTAGCAAGGGACACTACATATTATGACTTGCATTCTACAAAAATTCTTGGTTGTTTGGTTGACATGTATTTACATGGGTATTTGAAATATCTAGGAAGTGAGAAAAAAATAGAGTTGTTTGGTTGTATGAACCATAGGCATAAAACCTATATAAATTAATATAGTTGGGACCGAATAATTCTATAAATTTAGAGAAGTATTAATTAATCGATAAATTAATAATTATTAATTTATAGAGATTTTTTTACATCAAAACAAATTAATTTCCAATTATGTACATTAAAATATAATGGATTGTACAATTTATGTTTTATACTTAATTCAATTAATTCAATATATATTGTTTACAAATTTAATGAGTATTTGCGAGATTCAAAGTAAATATTCATGTATATTTAGATTATATCAAGGATAAACAACATTTTTTGAACTTTTTTCACGTAAAGAAGCACCCAAGGCATCAAAAACATTGATTAATAACTTCTTAATGCTTTATGAAAATACCACATTCGAACTTTTGGATACAACAAAGATGTTAAAGATGAGTTTCGTATAGATTCAAATTTTAAAAACCCTAGAATTATATTTTACAAAAGGGTAATACAAATATTTTTGTGATTATAAAGGAATTATTAATTTATAATGTTATTGCGACCATATATTTATATAGGGTTCTTCAAAAAAAATTATTATCTTACTATCTTATCCAAATTGATCATTTTTTGAACTGGCCCAAGTTGGGACCGGAAGAAATTATTAACTTAGAGAGATTATTAATTTATCGAGTATTAATTTAACGAGGTTTTACTGTACTTGGTAAGTATAAATACCTATAAAATGTGGGAAGTTATTTACCCACCTCCACCTAGGTTATCTATACTTCCCCTCCTGAAAAATAGTTATAGCTACATCCTCTACAAGTTCCTGCATCTAACCAAACAAAAAAATTTACTTTTCAGGAACTTTATAAAGACAGGAAATAGAAATGATTATGGAAAGTTAATACCTATTGTATACCAAACGAGCACGGACCTTGTCAGTTAGAACATAATGATCAAGCCACACGTGATCATCACTCATCAACTAGCTCACCATTGTTGTAAACACATATATGATCTCTACAGATGGAAAGGTGCTGTGCATGTGGTGTGTGTTTGAGGCTGTCATGCAGTGCTAAAATGATGTGTATTAGATGTAGGATTTGCTTTACAGTTTGTCATGTTTGATTATAGATCTGATGTGCACTGCAATGTGTACTATATATAGGATCAATGTACTATGGTTTGAATTATTCAAGTAATAACAATCCTTGGTTTTTACTTGGTATCAGAGCAAGTTTGGCAAACGCCACAAGACTGTCAAAACTTCAATGACAGCAACTTCAAGTCCCACAGAAACACAACAAAACAGAATCACCCAATCCCAGTAGAATTCAGTTAAACTGGATCGCACCAACTATCTACTATGGGAAACAATGATCATGCCAATCATTCGAGGTCACAAATTAGATGGCCACATTATAGGCACAAAAAGATGCCCACCAGAATTCCTGGTACAGACAATAGCAGATAAATCAAGTAACCTTCCCAACCCAGAATATGATGAGTGGTTCTCACATGATCAGCTGTTAATGGGATGGCTGTACAGCACAATGCACCAAGATGTTATATCACATTTGATGCAAAAATCAACCTTAAAGGAACTCTGGGATGCAGCAAAAGAGCTCTCAGGCGCTCACACAAAATCTAGAATCATATATTACAAAGGTGAAATGCAGAAAACCAGAAAAGGAGGAATGAAAATGGAAGAATATCTAGTAAAGATGAAGGCAATATCAGACAACCTAGCATTAGCAGGAAGCCCTATTCCTCTCCACGATCTTGTTACTCAAATCCTAAGTGGCCTTGATGCAGAATATACCCCAATAGTGGTCCAATTATGTGACAAAGAATCATTGTCATGGATCAAGCTGCAAACAACTCTATTAACTTTTGAAAGTAGGTTAGAACAACTCAATTCCTATCAGACTGGAAATGTTAATGAGAGTCAAGTTACAGCTCACACTGCAACAACAAGGTTTGACACAACAAGAGCAACAAATCCATCTTATGGAAGGGGTCCAAACAGATAAAACAACAACAGAGGCTACAGAGGTTGGTTTCGAGGTCGAGGAGGAAGGACAAATGGCAATCGATTATCTTGCCAACTTTGTGGCAAACCTGGTCATGCTGCTGCTGTGTGTTGGAGCAGATTTGATCAGAATTTCATGGGGATAGATCAGCAGAATCAGTTCAGAAATCAAGCACCAAATGCACTAGTGGCTTCACCTGAAACTGTTGAAGACTCAAGCTGGTATGCAGACAGTAGAGCTAGCCATCATGTTACAAACAACCTGGACAACATGGAGCAGAAACAAAAATACAATGGTAAGAATTTCCTTGTAGTTGGAAATGGCAGTAAACTCAATATCAGTCATATAGGAACCTCAAAATTGCATCCTCAACAGAAAAGTCTTCTCTTAAATGATGTGTTGTGTGTTCCAAATATTACAAAAAGCCTGTTAAGTATCTCTCAGTTAGTGAACAACAATGTTGTGGTTGTTGAATTTAATGAATATGGTTGTGTTGTGAAGGACAAGCTGACAGGTTTGCTGATGCTTCAAGGGAAACTTAAAGATGGTCTGTACAAGTTTCAAGCTCCTAAAGTGTCTATTCAGCCTAGTGTCACAAGCTCAAAATCCAGTATTGTTCCTTTTTCAGCAAGTGTGTCAACTTCAGTACCATCAAGTCTAGAGTCACCTGTCAGTCAGTTTAAATTCCCTAAAGAAGATGAGTGGCATAAAAAATTAGGACATCCTTCTGCCAAAGTCTTATTTCAAGTTTTAAAGCAATGTAATATCAGTTTTAAAAGTAATGCAGTTAACTTTTGTGATGCATGTCAATATGGCAAATCTCATTCTCTGCCCTTCAATAAATCACTTTCACATGCAAATTCTGTGTTAGATTTGATTCACACTGATCTTTGGGGACCAACACCTCTACATTCATCCTCTGGATACAGATTATACATACACTTCATTGATGATTTTAGTCGATTTACTTGGATTTATCCTTTAAAAACAAAAGGTGATGCTCTACAAGCCTTTCTCCACTTCAAGAAACTTGTTGAAAACCAGTTCAGTACTACTATAAAACAATTCTACTATGATGGTGGAGCTGAATATCTACCATTCTCTGCAATAGCTCAACAGTCTGGGATTCTTTTTAAACACACATGCCCTTATACTTCTGTTCAGAATGGTCGAGCTGAAAGAAAACATAGACATATAGTAGAAATGGGACTAACTCTGTTAGCTCAAGCCAAAATTCCCTTAAAATTCTAGTGGGAAGCCTTTGAAAGTGCAGTCTATTTGATAAATAGACTACCAACACCAGTCTTGCACAATATGTCTCCACTAGAAAAGCTGTTTAACAAACCCCCAGATTATA
Organism: Saposhnikovia divaricata; assembly: GCA_036435485.1. Taxonomy (NCBI): domain Eukaryota; kingdom Viridiplantae; phylum Streptophyta; class Magnoliopsida; order Apiales; family Apiaceae; genus Saposhnikovia; species Saposhnikovia divaricata. Next base: position 218,092,550 of record CM071599.1, read on the forward strand.
ATTTCTTAAAAATTTTTGGCTGTAGTTGTTTTCCATGCTTAAGACCATATCAAACACATAAGTTTCAATTTCACTCTACAAAGTGTGTGTTTCTTGGTTATAGTGAAAATTTTAAGGGTTATAAATGTCTTAGTTCAACAGGCAGACTTTACATTTCCAGAAATGTGGTCTTCAATGAGAATGAATTTCCTTTTCACAATGGATTTCTCAATACAAAGTGTCCATCTAACTCTGTCATTGTTTCTTCTCCACTGTCGTGGCACACTCTTCCTAGTTTTCCTACCATTACCAATGAGTCTCATCGTACAGATCATCAACAACATTCTCTTGATCCATCTTCAACTTCTGAGAGCTCAAGTTCTAGCTTACCAAGTGTGCAACATGACACTTCTCATACACAGTTTTCTGATGGAAATATGAGTATCTCCAGTCCAGTTTCAGCAGGGGAAAGTGAACAAAGACAATCCAGGCATAGGCATCTCGAACAGTTTGAAACTGAACAGGCTGATAATGAACAGGTCGAAGCTCATTCACCTCCAAAACATTCAATGATCACAAGGGGGAAAAGTGGAATTGTTAAACCAAGGTACATAGGTGTTGTTGAAGCTGATGATGATCTAAACTTCACTGAACATATGTCAGTATCAGCTGCACTAACCAACTGTAACTGGAAGAAAGCAATGCAAACGGAATATCAAGCTTTGGCCACCAATAAAACGTGGCACCTAGTTCCAGCATCAAAAGCACGGTCTGTAGTTGGCAATAGATGGGTTTTTAAACTCAAACATAATCCAGATGGAAGTGTTGAACGATATAAGGCAAGACTTGTTGCCAAGGGGTTTCATCAAACTCCTGGAATTGATTATCATGATACGTTCAGTCCATTAATTAAACCATCAACTATCAGAATAGTGCTCACACCAGCTGTCTCCAAAGGGTGGAATGTACGACAGCTAGACATAAACAATGCCTTCCTCAATGGTGATTTAACTGAAGATGTCTATATGGTACAACCTGAGGGATTTGTTGATCCTATGAGGCCTGATTTCGTGTGTAAACTTGATAAGTCAATTTATGGCCTTCGACAATCTCCCCGAACTTGGTCAGACAAGTTAAAAGACACTCTTATTGACTGGGGTTTCAGTAACTCAAAGTGTGACACATCCATGTTCTTTTTAAAGACTGCCACCAAAGTTTTGTTTATACTTGTCTACGTTGATGACATCTTAATAACAGGCAATGACGATAAAATGGTGCAGATATTTATCAACAAACTTCACAAAACGTTTGCTCTCAAAGATATGGGGTTGCTACACTACTTTCTTGGAATTGAAGTGTACAGAGATGACACAGGTATGTATCTCACTCAGTCAAGATACATCCAAGAGTTACTTAAGAAGACAGAAATGCAACATGCCAAGGTCTGTCCTACACCCCTTGCAGTAGGAAAGAAGATGTCAAAATATGAGGGTCAAACTATGCAAAATCCAACAGTGTATAGACAGGTTGTAGGCTCCCTGCAATATCTCACACATACTCGACCAGACATTGCATACACTGTCAACAAGTTGAGTCAATTTCTTCAAGCTCCAACTATGAATCATTGGCAAGCAGTGAAGAGAATCCTTCGATACTTGAAAGGTACAATGTATGTTGGATTACACATTAAACCTACTGAGAATCTATTCTTAACTGGGTTTTCAGATGCTGATTGGGCTAGTTGCCCTGATGATCGTCGTTCAGTGGCTGGTTATTGTGTTTTTTTGGTGACACACTTGTCTCCTGGTCCTCCAAGAAACAACACGTTGTAGCACGGTCAAGCACAGAATCTGAGTATCGTGCATTGTCCAATCTTGTTGCTGAAATCTCTTGGCAAACCTCTCTACTGAAAGAGTTTTCTTTTCCAATTTCTATTAGACCAGTCCTGTGGATTGATAACCTAAGTGCAGCGGCACTTGCAGCAAATCCAGTTTATCATGCACGCACAAAACACATTGAGATTGATGTTCATTTTGTCAGAGATATGGTGCTACGAAAACTGTTAGACATCAGATATGTTCCATCACACGATCAAATAGCTGATTGTCTCACCAAGGCATTATCTCATTCTCGTTTTCAGTTTCTACGTGACAAACTCGGTGTGATAGAATCACCCTTTCGTTTGAGGGAGGGAGTTAGAACATAATGATCAAGCCACACGTGATCATCACTCATCAACTAGCTCACCATTGTTGTAAACACATGATCTCTACAGATGGAAAGGTGCTGTGCATGTGGTGTGTGTTTGAGGCTGTCATGCAGTGCTAAAATGATGTGTATTAGATATAGGATTTGCTTTACAGTTTGTCATGTTTGATTATAGATCTGATGTGCACTGCAATGTGTACTATATATAGGATCAATGTACTATGGTTTGAATTATTCAAGTAATAACAATCCTTGGTTTTTACTTTGTCAACCAAATAGTATGAAGCGATTACCTCCAATTCAATCTTCATTTCATATACTACTAGTAAAGCATATATGTGTTTCATATACATAGTTCGAGTCTAAAATATTTTCATTCATGAATTAAATTTAATTAATTAGTTCTAGCATATGATAAGTCAGATTTAAAGTAATTTTCCAATGAATTGCAATCAATACCAGGTTAATACAAGGATTATTCAACCCAACTAGTAAGAAATTGTAGCTACTAGACACCCCATTCTGAGATTTGAAAAATTGTACGATTTTACAATGAAGTAAAAACGATTAAAAATTGTTACAGTTTATTAAGTTTGCATCTTACAATTCGAAAAGTAGTTTGTGTCATGTTTTTTTTTGTTTTTTTAGCAAGTTCTTTACGATTTTAGCACTATCGCTAAAAAATTTAACGAAAACTTGCAACGGAAGTAAGTGGACTGCCATGTTTGGTGGGTTAACGAATGTGTTATCACTCCTCCGGATTAGTCGAGGTGGGCGAAAGCTGACCCAAACACCGAATTATCAAAAAAAATTAATAATATATATATATATATATATATATATATATATATATTTAAAATCTGGGTAGAGGGGAAAGAGATTTAGTTAATTAAAGCAAGTAGAGACAAACAAAGAGAACCAAACGGTCATATTTTTCAAAAGTCTTAAACCTTCACATCATCAAAGTTTCTCACTGTATAAATCTTAAAAACAAATAAAAATCACTTTGCTCAATCAGAAAACTATAGCTAATGGGCTGCTTTAAGATTTGCTTTGGTACTTGCAACAATCAAAAAGTACCCACAAAAGCTAAGGTTAGAGAATCTTGCTATATATCACTTCATTGTCATCAGTTCATTACTATTGTTATTTTTTTTATATAAAATTTCATTTGTACAATTTGTATCAGAAGCTTGTTAGATTTGATCCCCTTCAGCCCACCAAGCCAGTAGTGCAAGTATCCATTATAGGTCTGAAACTCTATAATTTTGATGATCATACATAGTTAGCAAGCTGGTACACTTGTAATGGTATATTATAGCAAGCTTCTTGTGTATATTTCTAATTCTATTTTGCAGGACATATAAGTTATGCTATATACAAAGATGTTAACATGCTGGATATATGTACTGGACTAATATTGTTTTGCAGGATTATTACTTATATTATTTCTTAGCAAAACGGGGTATCTCAGCTAGCTGACAGTACAAGAGTTCTTATAACACAGCAAGCTGACAGATAACACAGCTAGCTGACAGTACAACACAGCAAGCTGGCAGTATGTCCAGAATATAAAGGGGAGTACGTTTTTATAGAAAATATTGTGGAAATCAGTTGTAAGATTTGTCTAATATATTTAAACATGATATTATATATATTAGAGCACTACCCAACTAGAAGAATCTTGCTAGACAACTTCCACTCATTAAAGGAACATTTTATTTCTTTAATGTGCCTTACAAAGACAACCCATGTGCTTACTTTTCAAGCATGCTCTCTTAAAGTCAAATAATTCATGCTACAACATCTCCACCACCAGTTGTCTTGCAGAAAAGTCTTCAAAGAAAACACATGCATTCATTATCTATCTATTGTTTTCTTTATTTGTCTCTAACGGATTTATTCAAGAACAAAAGGCTTTGTTCTCATCTCTCTCCACTGAATATATTTTGTATCTTCAGATTAATATATATCAAACATGCAGGTGAACGTTAGTAGTGGGATTAATGGAACAGATCTAAACACGTGAGAAGTGCTCTTCAAGACCGTTGCAAGTTTGCTCATTAATTCTAATCTCTTTTGTTTCACTATATAAATATATACTTGTATGGTTGTGTTTCTGAGCAACTTACACAACAAGAGCCTTCAATCAAAATTCAAGGACTTACAACAAACAACTCTGCACCTTCATTTCATATTCAACAAACGAGCTCAAGCGTTATATTCTATATCGAGATATTAGAGTTCATAGTTTTGAGTTGTAAATCTTCATATCCATTTGTATTGTTCAACTTGTAAAGTTGGTAGTTGCTGGATTGTTCAACTTGTAATCTTCATATACATTCCTCTTGTCTATAAATTTAGCCAACAAGATTATATTGGCTATATTTGTCGAATCTGTAGAGAACTGTAGAGACCTGTAGTAAAATAACACATCATCTATTACCATATTAATTATAATATATTCTATTTATAAAAACTTGAAATAATAATAACATTCTATTTTTAAAATATAGCTAACGATTATAACCAATCCCATTGGAGCACAACACCTTAGAGATTCAACAAATTTTACATAATCAATATTTTATATCATTTTAGCCAATCATTTTAGCTCATACCGTTGGAGATGCTCTTACTTCATAATATTTTTCAGTGTAGATTTAAATTTTAATGCTATATACGCTTATACATGTACAGGTTTCATAAGCTAGTAACGAGATGCTATTGTCCAACTAATGAGGTGGCAAAAAGGGCACTAAAAGCAGGTCTTCAATCTTCTCAAATTAAAATTTTTGACCCATGTGAGACCTTCATTTGTCAAAGCTGTCCGCCCAAAGGTTTGCCATTATAATTTTTTTACAGTCTACTTGTGTTGCATCATGGAAATAAATATATTATATTTTGAATATAATTTTTTTGTTCGGTTTTATAATCGAAATCGAACTGTGTGAAGCAGTTAATCTTAAAACGATTTATCTAAACCAAAAGCAGTATCTCGGCAAGTACGCAGACAAGTTTTTCTTTTTTGATTTTCTCATCAACTCGTCTTTTTTTATCCCCAACTTGTCTATTCTCCACCTTCTCTCTTGCCTAGGGCTGTCAAAAAAATTCGAAAAATCCGAAATCCAATCCGAATATTCGAGTTCGTATCCGAAAAAAATCGGATATTATCCGTATCCGAAGTCAACCGGATATTATCCGTATCCGTGTCCGAACATTTAGGATACGGATATGGATATAGCCGTATCCGTATCCGAAAATATCCGTATCCAAAATTAATTAGTTAGTTAATTAATTAATTATTATTCATAATATATTTTATATTTTATGTATGTACTTATATAAATTGGAGATCCTAGTAAATCACTACTATTTTAAATATGACTCGTAACTAGTGCTTTGTCACGGATTATTGTTTTTATATTTTATAAAATATTTTTGAACGATCCAATCGTACGGATGTCAATATATATCTAATATAATGATATTCCTAAATTTTCAGAAAATAAAAAATTAATTTGATTGGAGATCTTAGTAGATCACTACTATTTTCAATATGACTCGTAACTAGTGCTTTGTCACGGATTATTGTTTCTTTTTTTAAAAAAATATTTTTGAACGATCCAACCGTACGAATGTCAATATATATCTAATATAATGATATTCCCAAATTTCCAAAAAATAAAAAATTAATTTGATTGGAGATCGTAGTAGATCACTACTATTTTCAATATGACTCGTAACTAGTGTTTTGTCACGGATTATTGTTTCTATTTTTTAAAAAATATTTTTGAACGATCCAACCGTACGGATATCAATATAAATCTAATATAATGATATTTCCAAAATTTCAGAAAATAAAAAATTAATTTGATTGGAGATCTTTGTAGATCATTACTATTTTCAATATGACTCGTAACTAGTGCTTTGTCACGGATTATTGTTTCTATTTTTTAAAAAATATTTTTGAACGATCCAACCGTACGGATGTCAACATATATCTAATTTAATGATATTCCCAAATTTTCAGAAATTAAAAAATTAATTTGGTTGGAGATCGTAGTAGATCACTACTATTTTCAATATGACTTGTAACTAGTGCTTTGTCACGGATTATTGTTTCTATTTTTTAAAAAATATTTTTGAACGATCCAACCGTACGGATATCAATATAAATCTATTATAATGATATTCCAAAATTTCAGAAAATAAAAAATTAATTTGATTGGAGATCTTAGTAGATCATTACTATTTTCAATATGACTCGTAACTAGTGCTTTGTCACGGATTATTGTTTCTATTTTTTAAAAAATATTTTTAAACGATCCAACCGTACGAATTTCAACATATATCTAATTTAATGATATTCCTAAATTTTCATAAATTTAAAAATTAATTTGGTTGGAGATTTTAATAAATTACTAGCAAATTTAAAAATATGTTTAAACTTAACTTATGTTTAATTATTTCCCTTCTCAACACAAGAATCTTGTAGCTCAGTTGGTTGTGATGTTCCACAAGACTCAAGGGTGCCCCAGGTTCGACTCCTTGCTCATGCTCATGCAACATTTTGAAAAACAAACATCAGCTTTCCGGATTTCAGATATTATCCGGATCAAAAGCCCACAAACTCGGTGAGAAGCTCAGATTTTACATTTCAAACTCGGTGAGAAGCTCAGATTTTACATTTCAAAATCGTTTCCGGATTTCAGATATTATCCGGATCAAAAGCCCACAAACTCGGTGAGAAGCTCAGATTTTACATTTCAAACTCGGTGAGAAGCTCAGATTTTACATTTCAAAATCGTATTTGGTTAATCGGTTGATATGATAATGTTCATTCGGGATCGATTATATAAATTTATATATGAATACATTTCAAAAGGTCACATTTTAATAAAATTAATTAAATATTCTAATTTCTATGTACAAGAGAATTAACACTTTCGAACAATATAAATTACATAATTCTGGCTCATATATATCAAAAAATTTTAATTATATTTTATTCCTAAATTATCCTTTTTGAAAATTATATAGCATTTAACGATGAATGTGCAAGAGTATAAAATAGTTCATATTTTTAAAAGTCAATGCATTTATAATGGGTATAAAAAAATGTATCAACTGATTAATGTTTTTTTAAGATGCGCAATTTTTTCAAAAGAGACTTGTATTGTGAGATGGAGGAAGTAATTTTTATTTTTTGTAATTTTTCATTTATATGATTTTTTATATTATTTTTTACCAAACGTCAAATTATTTGAACTTAGCAAACTCTTTGAATTATAGTAGCACGTACAGGTTGTGAGCAGCATGAGTTAAATGACTTATTATTGGAAATGTGAGAGCATTAAATACATATTTGTTGGAAAGATCAGAAATTATGACTTCAACGTAGTTTTAATTTAGAAGTTTCTCCGATTTCAAAAAAAAAAAGAAATTTGGAAGTTTTTCCGATTTTTTATTGTCTTTCCAGTTTTTTATTAATTAAATTAGCATTGAAAAATTTAAATTATAAGGGAACACCGATTTAGTTGCATTGCGAAATTCTGCTTACTAAAACAAAACGATGATCACGCACTAGGTAAATTAGTAAATTCCATTAGCATTAAGATCAACAATCATCACAAAGCATGGGATACATAAAATAATATTATATTTATATAGCTTCATAAGATAGATTCAACAACTTCAACACAGATTCAATTATGGCAAGACTGGACGAGTTGGCCCTGACTGCTTTGCTAGCTGACAAGGCTTCATATAAAGGCCGATGCTTTCAACCCCATTGCTCATATAGGTGCCAAAGAATCCCCAGAATTTACCACCGACCTCATAATTGAACTCATCCACATACGAGCCCATTTCTTGATAATCAATGAGATCAATATCGTCCATGCACCCAGGGCCGTACGGACCATACTTGCGTTTGTTAGTATAAAAAGAAATAGAACACTGATACTTTGAAGTTCTATCATTAAGGTAACCGCCATGTATTCTCGTAATGTACTCCGACGGATAATCGAAAGTGATCTGCACCAACATTCCACAAACATATGATCAATCCAACTACGTACATATAATCGTCTATTGTCGTCAACAAACATATATAGTTGAGCCTAGAACAAACTTATGAAACAAATTTAAGTTAGTTACATACATGCATGGAAGATAAAAGAAGATAATTAAATTAAATATTATGTTATTGTTCACCGTTTGCAGATTAGAGGAGCCTGTTCCACCACCAATTTTGTCAGACAGCACTACGTTACCATCCTCAACGTAAGCAAACTGAATGAAATCCATCCTATCCCGGATGGAAGAAATGAAGATTTGAGATATTTCTGATTTGCCTTGGTGATCCCATGAAGTTCCCACAGTGGGAAATGTTGGCCCAAGCTTTAGCATTGTGTTCCACAGCAAAGAATATAAGAAATTGTGTTGTGTATTTATAAGCAGGAGTTAATTATTATGCCAGTCATGGAAATTCCAAAAGGCCTTCCTTGCGTTGGAATCGGTTCAGTATTGGAAAATGTTCCAGCAGTTAATAGCTGCAGTTATATACTTTTTCTTTAAATTGTTACAGTTTCGACATTGAATTTGAAAGTATCCTTTGATTGAAATTTGTGTGTTCAAAGAAAATGAATCGTCCTTTAAAAAAGGAAATTAATTTATTAATTGTTGAGCTGCTCGATCGATAAAAGTTACCAAAGCAAGTTTGGGGTCATTACTCCAAAAAAAAAAAGTATCTAACCACAGACACGATAAGTTTTGTTTAACAAGAGCATAAATGAGTCAAGTGATTCATAAAAATTCCAAAAAAAATTGTAAAATTTTCGAATGCAGTCAGTCAAAAAATGGAGTTGGAGTAAGTTTTCCGAATACTTTACACCACCAAATGCAAGTCTCGAATTATCAACCATTTAATTAAGGACCACGAATCTGTTGATTATTTTTCTTATTTTACCTATTTTGTAACCACATTTTAATACTAACGATTCAATATATGTGTGCACCAAGCCACCAACTTGTCATTCGAAGTTTTATAAAAACTAGCTTAAAACCCGTGCGATGCACGGAATTTTATTAATATTATATGAATATTTTTCATTAATCTGAATTAATTTTTTAAAACATGAAATACCTAAATTTTTAAATGAAATTTCATAATAATTATATAAATGTTATTCGTTGTAGTAACCGCAAATTCTCGAATAAATTTTTCTACTCGATATTTAAATTTTATTTAAGAGTGATGCACTAATATATTTAATTAGCGCGTTCTTATGAAATTTAAAGATTTTATTTATTCATAGGTAAATAAATATTATATTATATCTACATAATTATATTTATTTAGTACTTATTAAAATTAGGAAATTTAGGAAAAATAGGATTTTAATTTTTGGATCAAAATTATTTTAGGAATCGAAATTAGAATTTCGTATTAATTGGCGGGGAGAAACAAATGATACATGTTAATATTAAATGAGATTAATAATACTAATTTGTCTCATTAGGGTGTAGAGTCAAAGGAGACAACAATTTTTTCTTTTCACAAAACATGATTCTGTTTTTACGGAGTGTTTTATGGCACTTCCTCTTGTCTTGTCCCCACGTTTTATACCTTTAAATTAATAAACGAACCGGCCTATCTTTATTATAAAACATTTCACAAAACAAACACAACCCATCCTTTTATTTTCGTACAAGCCACCATTTCCCATCTCTTTTAAACTAAAAACCCAGCCACATCTTATACAACCGGATGAAAGTATGAAACATCACCCTTTCTTCCTTTCTTTTCTGTTAAGACCCCTGCATATCTCTGTTATATATATTCATACGAATAGAGCAATCACAGAGTTCGAATCGGAGTCAAGGGGGAAGGAGGTCAGTGTGGTGGCTGTGTTACAGCATGAATATGTGTGTATGTTCGGAGTTGTTTGGCGACGGGTGGTTCTATTTAGAGTGAGGTGATGGCGTTGATCGAAGGGGGTGTTGCCGTGTGTTGTTGTGGTGGAATCGGAGTGGGGGAGAGGGGGTTGCGAGAAGAGAGATTGAGAGAAGAGAGGGAGGAGAGAACGGAGAGATAGAATAGGGAGATGATTTTGGTGTTGGTCGAGAGGGAGGTCGAGATTGAAAGAGATTAAGAGAGGGACAGAGAGATCGAGAGAGGTTGATGGTGAAAGAGAAAGAGGAGACCGATGGTGGAGAGAGATAGCCGGAGAGATGGAGGAGGAAGAGAGAGTGAGGAACGGAGAGGAGGGAGAGATGACAGAGAGATTGACCGGGAGAGAGTGACGACCATGTTGCAGGTAGAATTATAATAAAATATTAACGTACTAATAAAATGAGTGGTTAATTGTTTTAATCGGGAGTAACGAACAAATAAAAGGGGGTTGATTGATTTAATTTGGAATATGGATTATTATTTTAAAATTGTGAGAAATAAATAATTGAATAAAAATGGAAGAGAAATTAGTTAGTGAGATTAATAATAATTATAGATTTAAACTGAATAATAATGGATTGTTGAATTATTTTGTTTTGAGAATAAATAGAGATTAATAGTATTAAATTAGTGAATTTTAGAGAATTATATAGAATTTATTAGAGCCTTTTTAAATGAGAATTTTCTTACAATTTCATAAAGTGGGATTTACGGATATTAAAAATATTATATATTTTCTGGATTTAATTTCTGAGTTCGGAGAAGAGTTAAATATCCGTTAATTATTGTAGAGATTTTCGAGAAATATTTTATTTTTATTATCTTAATATTTAAATATTATATTATCGGTTTAGAGATATTTTTAGTTAACGAATTGCTCACGTATTTCTAGTTGCCATTTTTAGAGAATAATTCTCGAGCCGTAGAGCGAAGCCAAGTTCACGGGTAGAGTATAAATCTTATCTGCATTCATTTTGCACTACGAGATCGAGGCAAGTTCATTCCTACCCTAACTTTCGGAAACTGTGAATTTCTTTTCGTATTATTTAATTCCATAATTATTTTCGAGATATTATATGTTGAGATTTATCTCTTGCTTCGTATGATGAAATAATTTCTTTTGAGCATTATTTCTCGTTAAATATTATTATGCTGTTAATTTAGTTTGTTGAGAATTATGATCCCTATAAGCGTAGAAATAATTTAGTTGCTATCGGGTCGATCTCATTAATTCGAGACGACTATTATTTTGATTCAGTGAAACTAATCTCATTCGTCTGAGATAGTTAAATTTATTCTTTTCGATTGAATTTATTGTACAAATTCAATCGTTATTTATTGATTATCTTTCAGTTAGTTCCTCGTTTGAACTAACCGTTAGGAGTTTAAAATTATAATTATTAGAGATTTTTATTCGTCGATCAAGTGAAAAATATTCTATTTAAACGTTCATCAATGTTGAGTATTATAAATATCGAGAAGTACTATTTGTTCAGTACGACTCCCAATTACTTTAATCTTAGGACTATTCTCATAGGTTCGAGATAGTCGATTTTATTGTCAAGGTTTGGCATTTTGTTCATGTCAACCGATAAATTATTATTGAGAATTTACAACAGTCCATTGTTCGGATTGGTGGTGAAATTGAGTCATACTGGCAGTCCGCCAAATTTGTAAATATTTTCTGAAAGAGTTATCTCAAGTTATCTGTACCCCAAATGTTCGGGAATTCTGTATTCTACTGGTCAATTTCGGGCAAGAGGCCCTTTATAGAGAAAGAGAAACTCGTGTACCGTTTTACGGACCCGAGAAGATTTAGGCATTCGTTGCCTTGGTTGAATTGATAACCATTATGATGCTAGCATTCATACATATAAATTATAGTTGATATCGTATTGTAGCCGTGATCGGGCGAAGTGCGGTGTCATCGGAGGCCGGTATTCTTGGTTGGTTAGTTGATCGCCCCACCGAGATACGGAGAGGTGGAAGACCAGTTCATTCTTACATCATGAGTTATCGAGTATTCTGTTTCGAGATGAGTAATGAGTCTTTTGAGTATTCTGTTTTGAGATGAGTTTGAGCCTTTCGAGTATGATATTTTCAAGTTGAATTTGAGTCAAATCATATTGTTTTATTCGATATTAAAATTTTGAGTATTAATTTCGGTAAACCTTATTATATTTATATACCGAGCGAGAAGAGAACTTGCTGAGCACTATAGTTGCTCATTCTTGCTTTACAACATTTTGTTCAGCTGTAAAGACGGAGAAAGGCGAGACGTCCAGCCAGAGCTATAAAGGCAAAGGGAAAGCGCAAGGCTATGGCGTCAACAATTAGAAGATCCAGCTGGAATCCTTATATTTCTACTGTAGTGAACTTTGTAACATATTAATTCGAGATGTATCAAGTTGTTTTGTATTATACTGTGAAGACGATCTTGGATCTGCGGAGTGGGACATGTTATGCTCCGTTGTATTATATATATTTTGCTTCATTATTGCGTAACTTGTGCTACAGGATATTGAGACAATGTGACGACCCGGGTCCCCTGTCAGGGTGGATTTGGGGGCGTTACAGTTTTGGTATCAAAGCCTTAGTTATATTTTTAGGAATCGTACGAGCCTAGAATTATAACACGACGTGAGATTTCGAGGTATAATACGATGTTGAGATTTTAGCACTAAGTGCCTTACACCCTTATATATTTATAGGCATATCTAATCGATTAGAACATGGTTGTAACCGAGATTTCCGTACTTTTGTAGATGTCTACCTCCGGATCTGCTGACTTTTGTTTTACTCAAGATCGACTTCCTACACCTTATTTGTGTGGACCCTAGTTCCCAATTAATTTAAGATTGGATGCATAATTTCCCATTATAATTGAGATCGGATGATACCTTACAGAGTTTCCACATTTTGTAAATGTTGTCAATATCTTTACCAGAGTCAGAGTTGTAATAGCGCGAGTTACGTGGACCAGAGATATAACTTATAGAGGTTGAAATAGTTATCTATGATGTTGTGTTTTTAGTACATCCAATCTTAGAGATTTTCTTCCCTGACGAGCTATTGGAGTCTACGAGTGTCCTTTTTTTTTCGAGAAATCGATAGTTGTTCCTAAGAGCTTATTTTGTGCTAGGAAATCGTTCCTTAAATAACTTCCTTAACAATGATTATTGATGATTTTTTTTTATCATTCGAATTTACTCAAACAATATCTATCCTGTTTAGAAGAACCTCTAGTATTCAAAGGTTCATTTACAGAGCATTATGTACTTCTATAAATATAAAACTCTTTCATATCCCTTCCTATATTTAATACACTTTGAGATATTGAGATGAACAACCCTATATATAGGGGAAGGCTATCAGTCTCTATGATTGAAGTCTGGTGGGATGCCACCGTTTGTATTGTTGTTTGTTAATTAGAGTACTAAAGGCTGGCCACCTTGTGTACTATGACGGTTGTCCTAATGACACATGCAACAAAACAAATGTTCAATGATCATAATGATCTCTTAGTTAATCCTTTTATAAAAGATTCTCACCATCAAGAATTGAGCATGCACATGTGTTGTTTAACATTCATTCCTTATGAGTTATCTCTGTTCAATGTTCTTATGGATCCTATAATGATTGGGGCCTAAGAATTCTAAAAGTGGTATACGAAAACTTGAAAATGATGAAACTTCTCTTCCAGAAATGGAAATTTCAACAACTCAAGTTGGAGTGACAATTTCTAAATAGAAATAGACCTTGGAGTAAACTCGTTAGTCAGATCTTCGAAACCCTACGTGGTGTGTCATGGGAGTTTATTAAGATTCTAAGACATTGGTTTGATTATGGTGCAATCATTGAACTTAATCCTTTAAAAGAGGAAGCGAATCGATGCTGAGTATACGTTGATGATATATTACATGTTGATAAAAGAGCGATCGTTTTTCATATAGGAAAAGAAAGAGAACATTAATGCGTGTTTCCACTATCTTCTTTCTGAGTATAGTTGCTAAACGGCGACTTAACCCTTGGAAGTTTTAAGATTAATATTTGAGATAATTATCATGTTTGTGAGACTTCAAACTCTTGAGACATATCTTATCGTATTTTCTAAAATCTTCTTGCCCCAAGTACGACAAGTGTTTTACCCCCTTTATACCTACAATATTTCTTTAAGGAACCACACCTCAGTTAAGAATAAAAGTGAGAATATTTGGGTCATAAAGTAGAAGCAAAACCCCTTAATTTTTGTTAAAATGAGAAGACCCTATGAGAAGAAGTGCATCTTACAATTGAGAAACTCAAACCATATCATCACTATCTAGAATTATTGGTATTAAGAGATTGTTGAGACTACTAATTCTAACGAAATGAGAGATTGGTTGAGAGAAATGAAGAATATATTTTCACGATATAGTGTCGCATAAGCTAGAACTATTATCGTTACTATGTATGTAGTGAAAAGTGAACCAAATTATTGATGGGAAGCAAAGAGAGTAATGGAAGGTAATACGGTTATACCTTGGACTAGATTTACAGAGTTGTTCTTAGAAAGGTATTTTCCTAAGTACTTAGAGAATCAGATAGAAATTATGTTATTCGAACCCAAGCAAGGGTCGATGACTGTTGTAGATTATGAAGCTAAGTTTTCAGAACCCTAAAGGTTCGCACCTTATAATGTAGACACCGAAGAAAAGAGAGATAAACATTTACAATAAGGATTGAAGCCCTGGATACAGAATCGAGTCGACGTGTTTGAAATCACTAATTATGCAATCTTAGTTTAGAAACGACTATAGACGAAAGTGGGAGTGAGTTGTAACCGAAGGATAAAGATGGGAACAAGAGGAAGTTTCAGAGTAGTGGGAGTAATTTTACGGAAATATTAGACAATCAAAGCAACAAGCCGACCGCAAGAATATTCAACATAACAGTGGAAGATGCCATCGATAACAACGATGTGATCGTAGGTACGCTTTTAGTAAATTCTGAGGATGCGGGTGTTGTAGTTGATTCTGGAGCTACCAAATCTTTTATTTCTGAGAACTTCATGTATAAGCTTAATCTTGAGTCTGTGCCCTTAGAGGGAATTTTGAATATAGAAGTAGTTAATCAGGAAGTTATACCAGTGAACCAATTGTGTCTGAATTGTTCCATAGAGATACATGGGCAACATTTTGATGTAGACCTCATTCCTTTTAAGTTAGGAGAATTTGACGTAATCCTAGGGATGGATTGGTTATCACTTTATGATGCTCAAATAGATTGTCATCGTAAGAAGGTCAACTTAAGTGGACCTGACGGTATAAGTATTTCGTTTCGCGAACGGAAACCAACTAAGGATTTCATGTCAATATTTTAAGCTAAAAGATTAATTCGAGCTAAAAGACAAGCCTATCTGGTTCATGTGATAGATACCGAGAAACCGACCCCTATGATCGAAGAGGTACTTGTAGTAAATAAGTTTAAAGATGCTTTCCTGACGAGTTGCCTGGAATTCCATCGGATCGAGAGATAAAATTTGCAATCGACTTAACACCAGAAACTGCACCAATCTCGAAGGCGTCGTACTGAGTGGCACCAGTGAAAATGAAGGAATTGGCAACACAACTACAAGATTTACTTGAAAAGGGTGTAATTAGACCAAGTGTATCCCCGTGAGGAGCTCCAGTATTGTTGGTGAAGAAGAAAGATGGATCTATGCGACTATGTATTGATTATCGTGAACTGAACAAGATGACCATCAAGAACAGGTACCCTCTGCCTCGAATCGACAATCTATTTGACCAACTTACGGGAGCTGTACATTTTTCGAATATTGATTTGAGATCCGGCTATCATCAACTAAAGATCAAGCCTGAGGATATTCCTAATACTGCCTTTAGGACTCGGTGTGGACATTACGAATTATTAGTTATGACTTTTGGATTGACGAATGTGCCAGCTGCTTTTATGGATTTAATGAATCGTGTATTCAAGAGATACTTGGATAAGTTCGTGATTGTATTTATTGATGACATCTTGATATACTCGAATTCTCCCGAGGAACATGCTAAACACCTTCGTTTTATTCTGGAAACGCTGAGAAAAGAAAATTTATATGCGAAATTTTCGAAGTGTGAATTCTGGCTGAAAGAAGTTCAATTTTTAGGACATTGTGAGCGGCGAAGGGATTTTTGTAGACCCCGCAAAGACAGAAGACGTAGCAGAATGGGAGAGACCCAAGACTCCAACCGAGGTTAGAAGTTTCCTCGGATTGGCCGCATACTATCGTAGATTTGTGAAGGATTTCTCAAAGATAGCTACGCCATTGACTTGACTTACCAGAAAGAGTGAAAAGTTTGAATGGACCCCCAAATGCGAAGATAGCTTTCTAGAATTGAAGAAGAAATTGACTACTGCCCCAGTGTTGACCTTACCCGATGAGGAAGGCGAGTTCGTGTTTTTCAGCGATGCTTCTCACAAGAGTTTAGGATGTGTTCTGATGCAACATGGTAAAGTAATAGCTTACGCCTCTAGACAACTGAAGGAATATGAGTCCCGTTAGCCTACTCACGATTTGGAACTTGCTACTATTGTTTTGCCCTCAAGATTTGGAGACATTACCTTTATGGAGAGAAATGTGAGATTTACACGGATCACAAGAGCTTAAAGTATATATTCACACAGAAGGAATTAAACATGAGACAAAGAAGATGGTTAGAATTGATCAAAGACTATGATTGCCCGATAAACTACCACCCATGGAAGACTAATGTTGTAGCTGATGCTTTAAGTAGAAAGGAAAGACTTAACCTGTTGACAACCTCAGAAAAATTGGTAAGAGAATTTGAGAAAATGGAATTAGAGGTCAAGGTCCCAGTCCAAAACAATGAAAGAGTGTACAACTTTCAGTTTCCACCAGAGTTACTTGTGAAGATTTGCCGTTGTCAGGAACAATTAATGGAAGAAAGAAGATCAGAGTTGACAGGAGAAGAATTTTGGAATTCAAAAGATGATAAGGGAATTAAGCGATTTGTATCGAGATTATGGGTTCCTAACGTTACAGAGTTGAAGGAAGAAATTATGAACAAAGCTTATAACTCGAGATGTTCCATACACCCAGGGAGCACAAAATTGAATCAAGACATCAAGCTGAATTATTAGTGGCCTAACATGAAGAGAGAAATTGTGGAATGGATAAGCAAATGTTAACATGACAGAAAGTGAAGGCAGAGCATCAACAACCAAGTGGATTTGTACAACCCTTAGAGATATGCGAGTGGAATTGGGAATATATTACCATGGATTTTGTTGTAGGATTGCTCCGAACTAGAGCTAACTGTGATGCAATTTGGGTTATTGTCAACCGACTCACCAAATTTACGCATTTCCCACCAATTAGTGATAAGTACTCCGTTCAGAGATTTGTGAATATATACCTAAAGGAAATTGTGGTTCGTCATAGAGTGCCCGTTTTACTTCTCGATTTTGGAAGAGTTTTCAGGAAAGTCTTGGCACGAAGTTAAATCTGAGCATTGCATATCATCCACAGACCGACGGACAAAGTGAAAGAACAATATTAAAAACCTCGGAAAAGCGCGGGAAGCAGCCTCATTTCTTTCCTCTCTGTGATATTAAGAGCCTATGTACTTGATTTCAAAGAAAGTTGGGATGATCATTTGCTCTGGTTGAGTTTGCTTACAACAATAGTTACCATTCTAGCAAAGGTATGGCACCATATGAAGCATTGTACGGAAGGAAGGGTAGATCACCACTATACTGGGATGAATTAGGAGAGAAGAAAGATACTAGGACCAGAATTACTTTAACAAACCAAACATGCAACATAAGATATTTGAAAGAGATCAATTTCAGCTCAAGATCGACAGAGAAAGTATGCAAATTAAAAGAGAAAAGATAAAACATTTGTAGTGGGAAATAAAGTGATACTGAGAGTTTCACCTTGGAAGGGAGTAATGAGATTCGGGAAGAATGACAAGTTGAGCCCTAGATATATAGGACTTTTTAAAGATTTTTAAGAAGATAGGACCACTAGATTATCAGTTGGCCCTACCTCCAGACCTTCAGCATATCCATGATGTGTTTCATGTTTCTGCGTTAAGAGAATATCATTTTGATTTCAAACTTGTTATAACCTATGAACCAGTGGAAATACGTCCTGATTTGACATACGAAGAACAGCCAGTACAGATCCTAGATCCCAAAGTGCAAGAGTTAAGAACTAAGAAAGTAAATTTACTGAAAGTACTTTGGAGAAACCACCAAGTTGAGGAGGCCACGTGGGAATTAGAAAGCGAAATGCGAAATAAATATCCTGAATTGTTTAGTACGTAATTTTGATTCCGAGGACGGAATCCTATAAGGGGGGAAGACTGTAGTAACCGCAAATTCTCGAATAAATTTTTCTACTCGATATTTAAATTTTATTTAAGAGTGATGCACTAATATATTTAATTAGCGCGTTCTTATGAAATTTAAAGATTTTATTTATTCATAGGTAAATAAATATTATATTATATCTACATAATTATATTTATTTAGTACTTATTAAAATTAGGAAATTTAGGAAAAATAGGATTTTAATTTTTGGATCAAAATTATTTTAGGAATCGAAATTAGAATTTCGTATTAATTGGCGGGGAGAAACAGAATGATACATGTTAATATTAAATGAGATTAATAATACTAATTTGTCTCATTAGGGTGTAGAGTCAAAGGAGACAACAATTTTTTCTTTTCACAAAACATGATTCTGTTTTTACGGAGTGTTTTATGGCACTTCCTCTTGTCTTGTCCCCACGTTTTATACCTTTAAATTAATAAACGAACCGGCCTATCTTTATTATAAAACATTTCACAAAACAAACACAACCCATCCTTTTATTTTCGTACAAGACACCATTTCCCATCTCTTTTAAACTAAAAACCCAGCCACATCTTATACAACCGGATGAAAGTATGAAACATCACCCTTTCTTCCTTTCTTTTCTGTTAAGACCCCTGCATATCTCTGTTATATATATTCATACGAATAGAGCAATCACAGAGTTCGAATCGGAGTCAAGGGGGAAGGAGGTCAGTGTGGTGGCTGTGTTACAGCATGAATATGTGTGTATGTTCGGAGTTGTTTGGCGACGGGTGGTTCTATTTAGAGTGAGGTGATGGCGTTGATCGAAGGGGGTGTTGCCGTGTGTTGTTGTGGTGGAATCGGAGTGGGGGAGAGGGGGTTGCGAGAAGAGAGATTGAGAGAAGAGAGGGAGGAGAGAACGGAGAGATAGAATAGGGAGATGATTTTGGTGTTGGTCGAGAGGGAGGTCGAGATTGAAAGAGATTAAGAGAGGGACAGAGAGATCGAGAGAGGTTGATGGTGAAAGAGAAAGAGGAGACCGATGGTGGAGAGAGATAGCCGGAGAGATGGAGGAGGAAGAGAGAGTGAGGAACGGAGAGGAGGGAGAGATGACAGAGAGATTGACCGGGAGAGAGTTTCTCGGGGAGGCGCGTGGCGGTGGGTGAAGGTGGGGCCCACGACCATGTTGCAGGTAGAATTATAATAAAATATTAACGTACTAATAAAATGTGTGGTTAATTGTTTTAATCGGGAGTAACGAAAAAATAAAAGGGGGTTGATTGATTTAATTTGGAATATGGATTATTATTTTAAAATTGTGAGAAATAAATAATTGAATAAAAATGGAAGAGAAATTAGTTAGTGAGATTAATAATAATTATAGATTTAAACTGAATAATAATGGATTGTTGAATTATTTTGTTTTGAGAATAAATAGAGATTAATAGTATTAAATTAGTGAATTTTAGAGAATTATATAGAATTTATTAGAGCCTTTTTAAATGAGAATTTTCTTACAATTTCATAAAGTGGGATTTACGGATATTAAAAATATTATATATTTTCTGGATTTAATTTCTGAGTTCGGAGAAGAGTTAAATATCCGTTAATTATTGTAGAGATTTTCGAGAAATATTTTATTTTTATTATCTTAATATTTAAATATTATATTATCGGTTTAGAGATATTTTTAGTTAACGAATTGCTCACGTATTTCTAGTTGCCATTTTTAGAGAATAATTTTCGAGCCGTAGAGCGAAGCCAAGTTCACGGGTAGAGTATAAATCTTATCTGCATTCATTTTGCACTACGAGATCGAGGCAAGTTCATTCCTACCCTAACTTTTGGAAACTGTGAATTTCTGTTCGTATTATTTAATTCCATAATTATTTTCGAGATATTATATGTTGAGATTTATCTGTTGCTTCGTATGATGAAATAATTTCTTTTGAGCATTATTTCTCGTTAAATATTATTATGCTGTTAATTTAGTTTGTTGAGAATTATGATCCCTATAAGCGTAGAAATAATTTAGTTGCTATCGGGTCGATCTCATTAATTCGAGACGACTATTATTTTGATTCAGTGAAACTAATCTCATTCGTCTGAGATAGTTAAATTTATTCTTTTCGATTGAATTTATTGTACAAATTCAATCGTTATTTATTGATTATCTTTCAGTTAGTTCCTCGTTTGAACTAACCGTTAGGAGTTTAAAATTATAATTATTAGAGATTTTTATTCGTCGATCAAGTGAAAAATATTCTATTTAAACGTTCATCAATGTTGAGTATTATAAATATCGAGAAGTACTATTTGTTCAGTACGACTCCCAATTACTTTAATCTTAGGACTATTCTCATAGGTTCGAGATAGTCGATTTTATTGTCAAGGTTTGGCATTTTGTTCATGTCAACCGATAAATTATTATTGAGAATTTACAACAGTCCATTGTTCGGATTGGTGGTGAAATTGAGTCATACTGGCAGTCCGCCAAATTTGTAAATATTTTCTGAAAGAGTTATCTCAAGTTATCTGTACCCCAAATGTTCGGGAATTCTGTATTCTACTGGTCAATTTCGGGCAAGAGGCCCTTTATAGAGAAAGAGAAACTCGTGTACCGTTTTACGGACCCGAGAAGATTTAGGCATTCGTTGCCTTGGTTGAATTGATAACCATTATGATGCTAGCATTCATACATATAAATTATAGTTGATATCGTATTGTAGCCGTGATCGGGCGAAGTGCGGTGTCATCGGAGGCCGGTATTCTTGGTTGGTTAGTTGATCGCCCCACCGAGATACGGAGAGGTGGAAGACCAGTTCATTCTTACATCATGAGTTATCGAGTATTCTGTTTCGAGATGAGTAATGAGTCTTTTGAGTATTCTGTTTTGAGATGAGTTTGAGCCTTTCGAGTATGATATTTTCAAGTTGAATTTGAGTCAAATCATATTGTTTTATTCGATATTAAAATTTTGAGTATTAATTTCGGTAAACCTTATTATATTTATATACCGAGCGAGAAGAGAACTTGCTGAGCACTATAGTTGCTCATTCTTGCTTTACAACATTTTGTTCAGCTGTAAAGACGGAGAAAGGCGAGACGTCCAGCCAGAGCTATAAAGGCAAAGGGAAAGCGCAAGGCTATGGCGTCAACAATTAGAAGATCCAGCTGGAATCCTTATATTTCTACTGTAGTGAACTTTGTAACATATTAATTCGAGATGTATCAAGTTGTTTTGTATTATACTGTGAAGACGATCTTGGATCTGCGGAGTGGGACATGTTATGCTCCGTTGTATTATATATATTTTGCTTCATTATTGCGTAACTTGTGCTACAGGATATTGAGACAATGTGACGACCCGGGTCCCCTGTCAGGGTGGATTTGGGGGCGTTACATTCGTGATATTTCTAAAAAAGGGGATTGTGTTAGAAAATATAGAAAATATGATTGGTTTAGTTGAAAAAGGTAATCGGTTAATTATTAATATTATAATACTATTATTTTATTTTATTAAATAGATTCGTACGTGATATAATTGAAAAATGAAATATTTTAGTTAGAGAAAATAGAAAAGGTGAATTGAAAATTTAAAAGGTGACATGTTTTAGGTGAAAAAGGTAATTAAATAATTTTTACTAAATAAAATTGCTCGTAGTGTTTTTAGAATAGGAGAAATTAATGTTGCGCGTGATATGTTTAGAAAAAGAGGGATTAAAAAAGATAGAAAAGATTATACGTTTTAGCTGGAAAAAAGTAATCGATTAATTATTAATATTATTATTTTATTAAATAAAATTGCCTTTGATATAATTGGAAAATGAGAGATTTAAGTTATAGAAAATAGAAAAGGTAACGTGAAAATTAAAAAGGTAACATATTTTAGGTGAAAAGGGTAATTGATTAGTTTATAGTAATTATAATTTAATTATGTTATTTTACTAAATAAAATTGCTCATAGTTTTTTTAAAAAGGAGAAATTAATGTTACCCGAGATATTTCTAGAAAATGAGAGATTTTATTTAGAAAATATAGAAAAGATGATACGTTTTAGCTAAAAAGAGATATTTTAGTTAGAGAAAAGAAAAAAGATAACATATTTTGGTTGAAAAGGGTACTTGATTGATTAATTAATAGTAATTATATTAAGCAAAATTGCTTGTAGTGTTTTTAAAAAAGGAGATATTTTAGTTAGATAAAATATCATGTGCATGTTTTAGGTAAAAAAATGTAATTGATTAGTTTATACTAATTATAATTTAATTACGTTATTTTACTAAATAAAATTGTTTGTAATTTTTTTAGAAAATGAAAAATTAATGTTGCCCGTGATATTTCTAAGAAGAGAGAGATTTTAGTTAGAAAATTTAGAAAAGATGATACGTTTTAGCTGAAAAGAGAGATTTTAGTTAGAAAAAAGAAAAAATGTAACATATTTTGGTTGAAAAAGCTAATTGATCGATTAATTAATATTTTTAAAAATGAGAAATTTTAGTTAGATAAAATATCATTGGTCGTCTGATTTTTCAAACTTGCTTTTTTTACTTCTTTTTCAGCTACCATTACTTAGTTATTCTTTGCTTATTTTATATTTCTTAATAAGTAATCAATTACCTTTTTCAGTTACTACCTTTTGTACATTTTTCAACTAAAATATATTATTTCAAAAAATAACATGGATTGTTCTATTTAATGAAATAAACCAATAATATTATAATTATTAATAACTAACTAATTACCTTTTTCAGCTAAAGAGTAATATCTTTTCTATAATTTTAAACTAAAATGTCTCATTTTCAAACTTATCTTTTTTTTACTTCTTTTTCGACTATTATCTTTTCTAACTAAAATCTACTCCTTCCAAAACTTGTTTTTTTTACTTCTTTTTCAAGCTATTACCTTTTTAAATATGGATTTTATCTATAATTAAGTCAGGTAAATAAGTAAAATCAACCGATAACGAGATCAAACTTTTGTTTGAGCTGCTTTTATATAATAGTATAAATTTAGCAAACAGTACTTTTTCAGACAAATGTAATAGTATGTATTGTTACTTGAATCTTAACTTCGTGTCAAATGAGTATATTAAGTTTTATGTTTAAAGTGAGAATTTTTATCGAGCTATCATTTATCACTCGATTCGAACTATGTAGTTGAGCAATAACCCCAATTATACATTCAATAATTTAGATGATTAAAAATATAATTCACATTTGGATTTAAATAGAATATAGATCATAAATTATATTTAAATATGATTATTTCATTAAAAAAGTAATATGAAATTTATTCTAAATGAATTGGGATCATATTAATTTTTAATCAAATTTAGATAATTTATGAAACAAATTTGAAATATTTATCATATTTTTGAATCAAATATAAACTGATATATCAAATAATCAAGATCCATTTAGGTTCCTACCTCATTTCAACCTAGGCTACGAGACACCGTATTTAAGCACTTAGTTAAAAAAAAAAGGATTAAACAAGGTATTGGGAAGAAACATTTTTTTTTTAAAGTTAACAAAGTTTTTTTTTATGAAACATTAAACCAAAAATTTATATCCTTATATATAATAAGTGTAAAAGGGACTTTATCCGTAATTTTTGCTTGGTCACTATACTATCAAAATAATCTCGGTCAAATTTAATATTTTTAAAAATAGACAGTAAAGATTATATCATATTAAAAAGTAAATTATAATCTAAAAAATATATCATTAAAAAGGTTGTATTAAAAAAGAAATTATAATCTAAAAAGGTTGTATCATTTTACAGACAACAAAACAGAGCACAATAAATAAAGTACAACATACTACATAGATTATATCCAAATTAAATTCATATTACATTATTAATATCTTAATATTAATATTCAAGTATAACCACGCTACTACTGTGAAATATGTCCTTACATAATAAGCATAAAAGAGATCTTATCCATAATTTTGGTCATTGTACTATCAAATAATCTCAACCATCGAATTTAAATTTTTTAAAAATAGGCGATCAAAATTATATCAATCAAAAGGAAATTATAATCTAAAAAGGTTATAATTAAAAAAGGTTATATCATATCAAAAAGAAAATTATAATCTAAAACGGATATAATTAAAAAAACAATTGAATTTTATTTTTTATTAATATTAAAAAAAGTTCTTATTTACTATTTGGCCTATATCTCAAGATCTAGAAATCATATTTTGATGATTTTACAGCCCACTCGAATGTCATAAAAAATATCTTTAATTTAGTGGCGATTTAACAATTATTATCGAAGTGAAAATACTTAGAATCTCAATAGAAAGTACGAATACGAGTTTTATATTAATCCTATTCACTTATAACACCTACTTTGATAATCATATTCAATGTAGAAAATCAAATTATATTTAATATAAATCATTTGCTTACACTTTTATCGTATTTTAATATAAATACTCTTTTTAGTTTACATGTTAAAAAATATAATATTCTTTATGTTAGATCAAACTGTTCTCATTTATTACGTGTTAATGAAAACTAGACTATCGACTACCAAAATTTTAGACAAATTCACTCTTACACTTATGTATTTGGATTGTTAGTAGAACTATCTTCAAATAATTAGAAGGGTGTTTTGATAATCAAAACGAAATATAAGTAGATTTTATAAATTGAATAGAATTTTTAAAAATCGTCAATTTCTTCTCTCTTTTTTTTCACAAAATTAAAATTATTTTGTTAATTTCATGTGAGCTGTAAAATCGTACAAATCAAAATTTAAGAATTAAAGGTATAACACAAATATTAAATTGAACGTGTAAAATCTTATTTATTTTTTCAATTTTTAACAACAATTTGATATGTAAATTAATAACATATATATATATATATATATATATATATAAATATTAAAAAATTTAAAATTATATCCTTCTATACTATACTATTATAAGCAAACTAAGGTATATTTGGTTGATTGATAGTTTGGTCACTTTATTTGGTACACTAAATGCAACCATTAGGTTTTAAGATAAATAAATAAGAACCGTTGGATCTTATGCTAAAAGAATATTCATTTTCTAATATTTAAAATACTTTTATAGTTTCCAAGTTCGAATCCCATAAAAAACATGTCTCTATTAAATAAATATATTATTTTATAAACTACTCTAACTAGCTTAAGAATCAATTCCCGTCAATAACATATCTATACTATTATATAAAAATCGAAACATTAAAAATTTTGGTAATTGTTTTTTAGTACTTCATGAATTTATTCATTTACCCTTCATTATAAAGAAAAATATATACAATATCTATACTATAAAAACACCTAAAATAAATAATAACATATAATATAATTAATAATAATTAGTCGATTGTCTTTATCAGATTACTTTTAGTTGAAGATATTACATTTTATAAATACCTAAAAATACCAAACGTATCATATTCTTCAATCATTAATATTTTCTTTGGAATTAAAACACGTTACCTTTTTATTTAAAATTACTTTTAATCATTAATATATGCCGTCAACAACATATTATTAATTAAAACATTATCAAACATGTATTATAATATTTTATTATCTTCTATAATTTATTTTTCTCATAATTAAAAAATATATATGAACATGAGATTTAAAAAGTTAAAAAATTATTTTAATAATAAAAATATGTATACAACTTAAAACTTTAACAATAAAATATAATTTAAAAAATTTACAAACAACCGTGCATCGCACGGATTATAGACTAGTATAATAAGATGCATATTTAATATCTAGATGTACTTCAATAAAAAATTACTTTTCTCTCAAAAAAAAGTTAAACGTATTTCCAAAATGTTTTTTACAATTTTAATTACTCAATACAAAAAATACTTTTTTCCAAATAAATAATTATTTTTTTGGAATACCCAAGTTAAAAACACGTATTTAATTTGTGAAAATAAGCAAAAATTTAAAAAGAATTCCTTTTATATCTTTCCTAATTAAAAAGTTAAAGGCCTTCCTTGCGTTGGAAATTGGTTCAGTTTTGAAAAAAATTCTTGCAATTAATACGAGTAGGCGCCACTTTCTGCGAAAGTTAGGGAAGGGAGGTTGAGATGGTTCGGCCATGTCCGTAGGAGGCGGCCGGAAGCCCCAGTGAGAAGGGTCGAGAGTCTTTCGGTTGTAGGGGTGAGGAGGAGAGGTAGACCGAGGAGGTCATGGGAAGAGCAGCTTAGGTTGGATTTGAAGGCTTTGAACCTAAGTGAGACCATGACCGCTGATAGGTGTTCGTGGAGGCGGCAGATCAGAGTGGTGGACTCTCTTCTAGGGGACGGCTCTGTAGTGGAGAACCTCAGAGTTGGGTTGTCACGGATGACCTTATCTTAGGAATTCGGCTTTTTGCGATATCTTTTCCCTTTTTCATTTTGTATTTCTATTATCATTTGTTTCCCGATTGTGCAGGTGCAGGGAGCTTCGCTTGGTGGTATCTAGAGGCATGGTAGGTAAGTCCCGTATGGAGAAAGCCATGGGCTCAGTTATTGCTGTGAACTTTGTCGCGTATCTTTTAGATTTCTTTGTCTATATAACACACCGTATATGTCGTGCACATAGCCGAGGGTCTTCACGGAAACAGCCTCCCCACCCTAAAAAGTGGGGGCATGGTCTGCGTACAACCTACCCTCCCCAGACCCTGCTCTGAGCGGGACATACTGGGTATGTTTGGTTTGGTTTAGTTCAGTGTTACACTTTCCCTAAAAATTGTTACAGTTTCGAGATTGAATTTGAAACGTATAAATCCTTCAATTAAAATTTGTGTGTTCAGTGAATGATTAAAACATTTATTTGTAATTAATTAACTGTTGAGCTGCACGATGAAAGTTTAAACTACCACAGCATGTATGGGGTCATTCTCCAAAAAATAAAATTAAAAATTACCCCGGTATTTAACCACAGACATGGTACGTTTTGTTTAGGAAGAACATAGAATATCAGTTAGGTTATTCATGAATTTTCAAATTAGTTTTATAAATTTTTGGAATTCAACTAGACAAGAATGGAGTGAGGCATAAGGTTTTCGAATACTTATCAAACCTGTTGATTATTTTTCTTATTTACATACTACTTACGGTCCATTAATGCTATAATTTTAGGTAATTTGATTATATAGTTAAAAAAAATTAATTATTTTTTTAAAATAAAAATTAAAATATTATAATTTTGTTTAGAAAGGAAATTGAAAATTAATAAATTTTAGAGTATTTACTAAAAATACTAGGTTTAAAGTTTCTTTGCAAAAATACCATCTCTTTTAATTAATTGTAATTTTACTAAACTAAGTTTCAAAATTGCAAAAATACTAAAACCCCCCTCCCCCTTCTTTTCCCTTCGACCTCAACACTTTTTTTAAGGTGGGGGATATTTTGGTTGCAACTGAATGCAACCACATTCAACTTTTTTTTAAGGTTGGGTGATTTTGGTGGATTTGGGTTGCAAGGCCCCGCAAGAGGCAATATTCAACCAATTCAAATGCAACCACATTCAACTCTTTATCTTTAAGGTGGGGTGATTTTGGTGGACTTAGGTTGCAAGGCCCCGCCAGGGGCAATATTCAACTGAATGCAACTACATTCAGTTGGATGTAGTTGCAAAGTTAGTTGCATGTGGTTGCATGTGGTTGATGATTTCAAGTTCCATTTTTCAAAAGTCATTTTCGACCTCTTTTTTGGACAGAGGTCGAAAATGACTTTTGAAAAATGGAATTTGGAATCAGAAATTTAGTTGCATGTGGTTGCATTCAGTTGAATGTGGTTGCAACCCAAATCCACCAAAATAGCACCCAACTTTAAAAAAAAAAAAATGTTGAAGTCATAGTTGAATGTGATTGCATTCAGTTGCAACCCAAAATCCACCAAAATAACCCTCATCTTAAAAAAATGAATAAAATGTGGAAGTCGCTGGGCAGCCCAGCTGGGCAGGTTGGGCAGGGGAAGGAGGGGTGCCCTAATTTCTAGTATTTTTGCAATTTAGAAACTTAGTTTAGTGAAATTGCAAATAGCTATTTTTACCAAAAGTAAATATGCAAAAATTTATTTTTCCGTAATTATTTATGAAAAAAGCCCTAAATTTTAACATATATTTAAAGTATCTAAAATTATGTGCAAAAAATTCAAATATCTTATATAATGAATAGGAATATTTTGTAACCACATTTTCATATAACGATTCGATATATGTGCATGATACAGTAAAACCTCTATAAATATAATGACTCATGGTTATGGCACTTGAGGTTCGGTCATCTTGGATTTTCTGGCTTGAAACTATTGTCAAAGACAAAGATGGTGGACAGTTTACCAGAAATCAACGAACCAGAAAATTTGTGTGAAGCTTGTGTCAAGGGGAAGCAACACCGACAAAGCTTTCCAGTTGGAAAATCATGGCGAGCTAGAAGGCCATTAGAGATTGTTCACACCGATATTGCTGGTCCATTTGATATTCCATCCCTTGGCGGAAATAGGTATTACCTAACTTTTATTGATGATTTCAAAAAGGAAAAAGTTAATCGTAATTCCAAAAATTTTATTACAATTTTTAATTACTTAATACAAAAATACTTTTTTCCAAATAAATAATTATTTTTTTGGAATACCCAAATTTAAAAACACGTATTTAATTTGTGAAAATAAGCAAAAATTTAAAATGAATACCTTTTATATCTTTCCTAATTAAAAAAGTTAAAGGCCTTCCTTGCGTTGGAAATCGGTCAGTATTGAAAAACATTCTTGCAGTTAATACCAGTAGTGTTACACTTTCCCTAAAAATTGTTACAGTTTCGAGATTGAAATTGAAACGTATCCTTCAATTAAAATTTGTGTGTTCAATGAATGATTGAAACAGTTATTTGTAATTAATTAACTGTTGAGCTGCACGAGGAAAGTTTAAACTACCACAGCATGTGTATGGTACGTTTTGTTTAGGAAGAGCATAGAGGATCAGTTAAGTTATTCATGAATTTTCAAATTATTTTTGTAAATTTTTTTAATTCAACTAGACAAGAATGGAGTGAGGCCTAAGGTTTTCGAATACTTATTATCAAACCTGTTGATTATTTTTCTTATTTACCTATTACTCACTGTTGGTCCATTATATAAGAGCATCCACATCCAAGACCCTATCCCCAAATATTTGGGGCTTTTATGCAAAAAAAGGTTTCCATCCCATTCCCCATTTTAGGGATTAATTTTGGGGACAAGTTTTGAATCTCCATATTTGGGGACTACTATTTTGAACCCCAAATCATCTCTCTCCTCTTTTAAATATATTTAATTGTAGTGAATGAGTTTTGGTAGTTAAAATTGTAAGTGAAAGAGAGAGAAAGAAATAATATAAAAAAGAATATAGGGATAGGGGAATGGAAAATGGGGAATGGGATGTAGAAACTTTTTGATAATTTTGGGGATTTACTATTTTAATTTGGGGATTTACTATTTTTAGTAAGTTTTTGGGGTTGGGGATGGGAGATGGGATGTGAATGCTCTAAGACATTTAATTTTTTTCACATAATTTTAGGTGATTTGATTACATAACTAAAATTATTTTCTTTTTTATTTTTTTTTCTAAATAAAAATTAAAATATTATATTTTTATTTAAAAATAGAAAATAGAAAAATAATAAATATCAAAACACCTAAAATTAGGTCCAAAATAATCAAATATCTTATATAATGGATTTGAGTATTTTGTAACCACATTTTTATATAACGATTCAATATATGTGCATGATGTATATTTAATCGAGTCAATCAAGCTCCACCTACCAACTTGTCGTTCGAATTATATGAAATATGCGGTATCTGTTTAGACAAATTTAGTACGTACTCTACCTCATTCAACATAGGCAAGAAATAAGAAATTTTATGTAGTACCTAGCTTAGTGTTTCGAGTAAGAATTTTTTTTGTTGAAATGAGAATACATGGATCTTTGTTGAGCTACAGTTTAGCACTCGAGTTCATATTCAAACTCCACTTAGACGTGCAATTATATTCGAATCATAGCACCCACTTTTTACCATATTCTTTCGGACTTGAAACGCCTTTTAACAGGACGCAAAAAAAAAAAAAAAAACATGCAACCCTTACCCATGTCAAAATGACATGACAAGAGGGAGATCACGAAAAAATGCAAAGAAGGTTCGTATCATGTTAATGTTTGCATCCTGGTTATGCAGGGAATGTAGCTGTAAAGATGGAATATAAATACATGACATGAGTACCCCTCCTTCAGTCCTTCTCATATTAATACGAATTCGTTCGTTTCTGACTCCTCTAGCACTTGGCCTGATTGATTAGCTAGATTGTCCAGAGGCTTCATGTACACTCCAATGCTTTCAATGCCATCATGCAGGTGAGTGCCGAAAAATCCACAAAACTTACCTCCAATATGATAATTAAAATTGATCACACTCATATTTCTATCATCCAGCGGAAGGTATGGTCCGTATGAGCCCTTGTTGGTGTAGAAAGTAATAGACCATAAATAATTTGAACCCAGATCATATCTGTACCGACCACTTATTCTTGTAATATACTCTGATGGATAATCAAAGGTGATCTGCAACCATTTTACACATACAAACACTACAAGAAAAACGGCCTTTTCCTACCGTTTATTTCCTACCGACGCATTTCCTACCGACCATTTCCTACCGTTTTTCAAGTCAAACGATTATTTCCTACCGGACCCATAGCCGGTAGGAAATGCCTCCACATTTCCTACCGAAGTTAGTAGGAAATGAGTCGAGTGGGACCCGCAAGGCCACGTCAATGTCCGGCCGCAATGAAACGACGTCGTTTCACTCATACCATTTCCTACCGTCTCACTACGGTTGGAAATGAGTGA
The DNA here is from genome assembly GCA_036435485.1 of Saposhnikovia divaricata. NCBI lineage: Eukaryota > Viridiplantae > Streptophyta > Magnoliopsida > Apiales > Apiaceae > Saposhnikovia > Saposhnikovia divaricata. Next base: position 218,123,934 of record CM071599.1, read on the forward strand.
CACATTTCCTACCGACGTCGGTAGGAAATGAGTGTTGTGTGCCCCAAGTGCCATGTGGCAGTGTAGCTTTATGTGTAGCATTTCCTACCGCGTGTAGGCGGTAGGAAATGCCTTACCTATTCACCAGCAAATGTCTACTTGGCGGCTTCTGATTGGTTGACGTGTCGGTGGACATTTCCTACCGATGAGCGGTAGGAATGAGCTGTGCAAAAAATTAAAATCTTATCTACTAAATAAAAATAAAAATTTGTGAATTACATTAAAAATTTAAATAAAAAATAGGAAAAAAGATAAAATTCGAATTAAAATACATAAAAACGCAAATATTAATACTCACTATTTTTGTGATGCATGTCACACTAGATTCACTAATTTTATTTTATTTTTTACTTTAACCCCTAAACTAGCTTTCGTTTCGGATTCTTGATTCGATTATTTTGAAATAAAATTTCAACGATCGAACCGTACGGGAGTCAAGATCAATCTTTTTCAATGATATTCCAAAATTTTAAAAAAAATAATAAATTTATTTGATTAGGTAATTTAACGGTCAACTAGTACTTTGACTTTAACCCCTAAACTAGTTTTCGTTCTCGATTCTTGATTTGATTATTTTGAAATAGAATTTCGACGATCGAACCGTACGGGAGTCAAGATCAATCTTTTTTAATGTTATTCCAAAATTTTAAAAAATAATAAATTTATTTGATTAGCTAATTCAACGGTCAACTAGTAATTTGACTTTAATCCCTAAACTAGTTTTCGTTCCCGATTCTTGATTCGAATATTTTGAAGTAGAATTTCGACGATCGAACCATACTGGAGTCAAGATCAATATTTTTAAATGTTATTCCAAAATTTTAAAAAAATAATAAATTTATTTGATTAGCTAATTTAACGGTCAACAAGTAATTTGACTTTAACCACTAAACCAGTTTTCGTTCACGATTCTTGATTCGATCATTTTGAAATAGAATTTCGACGATCGAACTGTACGGAAGTCAAGATCAATCTTTTTAAATGTTATTCCAAAATTTTTAAAAAATAATAAAAAAATTTGGTTGTGTAATTTAACGGTCAACTAGTAATTCGACTTTAACCACTAAACTAGTTTTCGTTCCGGATTCTTGATTCGATTATTTTGAAATAGAGTTTCGACGATCGAGCCGTACGGGAGTCAATATCAATCTTTTTAAATGTTATTCCAAAATTTTAAAAAAATAATAAATTTATTTGATTAGTTAATTTAAAGGTCAACTAGTTATTTGACTTTAACCTCTAAATTAGTTTTCGTTCCCGATTCTTGATTCCATTATTTTGAAATTGAATTTCGACGATGAACCATACGGGAGTCAAAATCAATCTTTTTAAATCATATACTAAAATTTTAAAATTTTATTTGATTATGTAATTAAACGGTCAACTAGTAATTTGACTTTAATCCCTAAACTAGTTTTCGTTCCCGATTCTTGATTCGATCATTTTGAAATAGAATTTCGATGATCGAACCGTACGGAAGTCAAGATCAATCTTTTTAAATCATATACTAAAAGTTTAAAAATTTTAAAAATTTATTTGATTATGTAATTAAACGGTCAACTAGTAATTTGACTTTAATCTCTAAACTAGTTTTCGTTCCCGATTCTTGATTCGATCATTTTGAAATAGAATTTCGACGATGAACCATACGGGAGTCAAGATCAATCTTATTAAATCATATACTAAAATTTTAAAAATTTTAAAAATTTATTTGATTTTGTAATTAAACGGTCAACTAGTAATTTGACTTTAATCCCTAAACTAGTTTTCGTTCCCGATTCTTGATTCGATCATTTTGAAATAGAATTTTAACGATCTAACCGTACGGAAGTCAAGATCAATCTTTTTAAATGTTATTCCAATTTTTTTAAAAAATAATATATTTTTTTGGTTGGGTAATTTAACGGTCAACTAGTAATTTGACTTTAACCACTAAACTAGTTCTCGTTCCCGATTCTTGATTCGATTATTTTGAAAAGAATTTCGACGATCAAACCGTACGGGAGTCAGGATCAATCTTTTTAAATTTTATTCCAAAGTTTTAAGAAAAATAATAAATTTATTTGATTAAGTAATTTAAAGGTCACCTAGTAATTTGATTTTAACCCCTAAATTAGTTTTCGTTCCCGATTCATGATTCTATAATTTTGAAATAGAATTTCGACAATCGAATCAGATGGGAGTCAAAATCAATATTTTTAAATCTTATTCCAGAATATTTAAAATTTAATAAATTTATTTGATTAATTAATTTAACGGTCAACTATTAATTTGACTTTAACCCTTATTTATTACAAAATAATTTCAACCTTTTTTATTTATTTTGTTAAACTCGTTGTATATTAGTGCGCGTAGTTCCAAAACAAAATTATGCACTTACAAATTAATTTTTTTAAAAAAAATTATTCACCATCTTTAACAACTTAGCTTCCACAACTTATGGTTGTAGTTTAGGGGTTATATTTAGGGTTACTAGGGTTGGACTTTATTTTTTGAGAAAATTTTTTTTGAACGATTTAACCATACGAATCTCATAATCACTGCAAATTAGTCATGTGTGAAAAAAATTGTGATTTTTAAAATTCATTTGACGTGATTTTATAAGGAAAAACCCCTATTTTAACAATAATTTGTACTAATCCATTTTTCTAGTTCTATTTTTTAACGATCCAACCATGAGAATTTTAAGATCACTGTGAATTAGTGACATTTGCAAAAAATTGTGATTTTTAAAGTTCATTTGTAAGGACTTTTTAAAGAAAAAGTGATAAACAAGGTATTGTGGTAATATAATTTTAGAGTAAAATTAAAACACAAGAAACACTTTAGCATAATGGTTGGAGGTAGTACAAATTTCGTTGGAGATGTGGGTTCGAATCCCGTTGTCTCATTTTTCATTTTTTTTCCCATTTCCTACCGGTTTACGGTAGGAAATGGTATCATGCGGTAGGAAATGATAATTCACAAAAAATTCAAAATGCCCAAATCAAAATTCAAAATGGCGCCCAGAGTCATTTCCTACCGCAAGTCGGTAGGAAATGATAATTCACGAAAAATTTAAAATGACCGCCTAAACCAAAAATTCGAAATGAGCGCCCAAATCAAAATTCAAAATGGCGCCCAAAGTCATTTCCTACCGCAAATTGGTAGGAAATATAGAAGTGCGGTAGGAAATGTGTAATTCAGATTTATAAAACAATAACTTTCTTCATTCCCCTTCACTTCAACTCTCTTCTCCACCTCTCCATCTTTTACCATTCTTATCAACTCTTTTCATTTTTTTCATCTCGATTTTCTTCTTCATCACCATTATTTAGGTACAAATCTTTACCCTCTTTTATATATCCATTTGATTTACATATAATATGTGTGTGTTTGTGTTAGTTCAATTTGAATAATATTTGTATGTTTGAATTACATATAGTATTCTTCAATTTGATTAGTTCAAACTTTCATTTTGTTTGCTATTTGAGCTCATTATCTTTCATTTGTGTATGTATATATGTATAATTTTTTGTTCCATTTTTTATGTAAATTGTTAGGACTTGATACAAATTAGAAGAACTTTTCGGAAGAAGGCTAAAGAGATCTATTCGGATGAAGGCGATGTAGAAGGCAATGACAAAGACAATTATGATGACCACTTCAAGAGTGATTAGTTTAGGTTTTTAAATTTTTATTTTGCTTTGTTGTAATGGTTGTATTTTAGTACATTTGTACAAATAATTTGTAGATGTAACTTTAATTTGTTAATTTTATGGTGATGAAGGCGGATTATGATTTATGATAGATGTTTGATTTTTGGTTTTGATTGTATGCTTGTGAATTAGATATTGATTTTGTTATGCAATGTGTATGCTTTTGAATCAATGAAGAACATTTATTTTTAAAAAATTTGCCCAGTATTTCCTACCGCCTTCAAGCCATTTCCCACCGTTATTACAATTCGAAACCTAGTATTTCCTACCGTCTTCAAAACATTTCCTACCGCATTAATAAGAACGGTAGGAAATAATAAATAGCGGTAGGAAATGCCCGGGGAAATGCAATTTTACAAGGTGTCTGGAACAATTCCTACCGAAGTGTGCAAAAGTGGTCGGTAGGAAATGGCTCTGCACTTGCTACAATTTCCACGTCAGCAGCTGACGTGGCTGATGACGTGTGCGGGGCCCACCCACGTGTCATATGACATGGCATCTGACATGTCGCCACATCATCGTCCAAGTTGGCATGTGGGTCCCCGCCATGTGGCATGCCACATCATTATGTGGGACCCACGTTGACCCGGTCAATATCATTTCCTACCAAAGTCATTTCCCACTTAAGCATTTCCTACCGCACGGGGCCGGTAGGAAATGCAGCATTTCCTACCGATTTTGGGCCTTTTCCTACCGATTTGACGGTAGGAAAAGGTCATTTTTCTTGTAGTGAAATTTTATGTACTCATCTATATTGACCAAACTCCAAAACATAAATTAGACTATGTACACAGTTTATCGTTAATCTAATAAAGCTGAGATACATTGATCAAAAGAAAATATTACTCTACATTTATATATATGTAGATTGACTGCTCACCGATTCCATGTAAGTACTGCCATTTCCCCCACCAATCTTGTCTGACAGAACTACTTTGTTTCCTCCGTCCTCAACGTATGCCAAGTGAATGGAATGGATCCAATCATTGGACCATGAAATGAATATCTGTTTTTCCCAGGTGATCCCAGGAAGTTCCCACAGTGCCAAGTGCTGGCCGAACTTTCATCATTGTATGCTTGTGAATAAAATTGTATGACTGGTAGGGACAAAGGATTTTATGCACGCAGGAGTTGCACCGTGCCCACTGCTATATATAAATGGAAAGCCCAAAAGTCCGTCTGATTAGCTTCACATTAAGAGCTCTTCGATTGCGTAGCTTACCTTTTAAGTTTCGAGATTGGCATTTAATTATCATCTCAAAAATTTTAGTAAAAGAATTAACACCTAAATTATTTCCTCCGTTTTAAATTAGTAATTTATTTTTTAAAAAAGAAATTGTATTAAATAGTTGTTTCATCGCTTTGCACAAATTTGTGAATAAGATTAGTTAGAAATTGAGGATTACAAAAAAAATATTATTAATTTGTGACAGATTTTTAGTTAGATGCATGATGCATTACTTTATTGAAAATATTTGTGCGAAAATTGTTTTATGTTGCAAGTCACAAAGTTATTACAAAATTATTTTAAAAACTATTGCAAGTTAGTTGTGACGCATAATTAATTTGTCACAAATACATTGCAGAAGCTAGTTTGAGTCAACATGTTAATTTATACTCCGTTGTTTTCAAATAATTGACGTTTGATTTATTGGCACACATTTTTAGGAGTATTGATACCATAGTTAGAAAAATTATTTTTAAATTTTCTTTTCGAGAATAAAAGTTTTAATTCTATATTTTTATTCACAAAAAGAAAATTTTGAAAATAATAATTCTAACTATATGGTCAATTCTCCTAAAAATACATGTCAGAAAGTCAAACATCAATTATTTGGAAATAGAGGAATATTCAGTAATTTCTGCAAGTTATTTAACATTAAAACTAGGATAAAAGCTTCTTTCTTTATCATTAAAGAAAAATTAACATTATATAGGAGTAGCAAGCAGGCACAACTATGGACACTACAAATTATGACTTGCATTCTACAAATATTCTTATTCGCTTCTTGTCGACCAATTATATCCTTTATATATAATAAGCAATCCATAATTTTGATTTGGTCGTTGTACTACCAAAATAATCTCAACCACCAAATTTAATATTTTTAAAAATAGACGATCATGATTATATTATATTAAAAAAAATTATAATTAAAAAAGGATATAATTAAAGAAGTTTGTATTAGAATTGAATTTTAAAAATAAAATTATAATATGAAAAGGATATAACTAAAGTGATACAATTGATACAAAAGTCCGTCTGTTTAGCTTCACATTAAGAGCTCCTCGGTTGCGTAGCTTACCTTTTAAGTTTCGAGATTGGCATTTAATTATCATCTCAAAAATTTTAGTAAAAGAATTAACACCAGATTTAAAGTCAGATTTAAAGTAATTAATTAATTAATTAGTTCAAGCATACGATAAGTCAGATTTAAAGTAAATTTCCAATGGATTGCAATCAATACCAGGTTAATACGAGGAATTATTCAACCCAACTAGCAAGAAATTGTAGCTGCTAGACACCCCATTCTGAGATTTGAAAAATTGTACGATTTTACAATGTAGTAAAAACGATTAAATTGTTACAGTTTATTAAGTTTGCATCTTAATGCAAAAAAGTACAATTCGAAAAGTAGTCTGTGTCATGTTTTTTTTTGTTTTTTTTAGCAAGTGCTTTACGATTTTATAGCACTTTCGCTAAAAAATTTAGCAAAACCTTGCGATGGAAGTAAGTGGATTGCCATTTTTGGTGGGTTAACGAATGTGTTAGCACTCTTCCGGATTAGTTGAGGTGGGCGAAAGCTGACCCAAACACCTGATTATCAAAAAAAAAAATTAAAAAAAATATGGGAAATGCTAGGCTATGGTTAAGCATTAAATACTCTTATATTTTCAACACCTTTTGTAAGATTTTTAGTTATTTTTAGTTTCCCAATGTCTTTTTGCAACGCAAATTTAATTTTCCAAGTAATAATAATGGACCCCCCCCAACGATAAAAACATCCCAAATTTTTAAATAATCATATTGAATTTCGTGCAAAATTGATGTATTAAGTGTAAAACTGATTTATTAAATGCATTTATCCATCTCCATTAATGTTTAACCATAGCCTTAAAGGCTATGTTTAGCATTAATTGAGTATATAAAATCTGGCTAGAGGGGAAAGAGATTTAGTTAATTAAAGCAAGTAGTACACAAACAAAGAGAACCAAACGGTCATATTTTTCAAAAGTCTCAAACCTTCACATCATCAAAGTCCACTACAAGGATAATTGAATCAGACAAGGCTTTTTGCCCGTTGTCTGATGTCCTAGAAAACCGTTGTCTATTGAGATGCGGTCTGTTACGCAGCTCAGACAACGGACGCGTTCGTTGTCTGATTCCCTACAGACAACGGTTTTGGTCTTAGAAAACGTTGTCTAAAACGCGTGAACAACAACGGCTGTTGTAGAAACCATTGTCTGACAAGTAAATCAACAATTGTTTATTAACTAGAACTGTTGTCTGAAGTGTTTACGACAATGGTTTAGCATAAAATACGTTGAATTATTTTTAAAACAACAACGGTTTTTATTAGTATATTGCTTATAAAAAATCTACATGGACAGTGGTTTGAAATCAAGTATTTGTTGTCTGATGTCTTTACCACAATGGTTTCATATGCTTGTATTGAAGTAATGTATTTGGACAACGATTTTTTTTAACAAGAAGTTGTTACCTAGTTTAATAGACAATGGTTTCATAGAAAATTCAACACATTGCCTAGTACAATGCTTGACAACAGTTTTCATTATAGTCCAATTACCTAAAATAACAACAGACAATGGTTTTATATAACAAAATTAAAAAACCAAACTGGAAATATAAAGAAACCAAACTGACAATATAAAGAAGCCAAACTAAAACCAAAACAAACAGCCATTCCATCGTATTCAATAAACCATTACAACCAACACATCCAACCAAGTAAAATTCACGAACTAATTAAGTTAAATAGACTCCCAAAATACATGTGCATCAGAAAATTTGCGATGCGTGGTTACTAAATGTGCAAAGAACCTAAGAAGTCTCTTGCTTCATGAAGTACTTTGCCCACTCGATCCTGATTTCATTGAGATCATCGACTCCATAGGATAAGCTGCCCCTCCGTAGCCACTGAAAGATTAAACTATATTATCACCAGATTTCAACATAGAAAAGAAGAACACAAAAGATGACAAAATTAAAGAGTAAGAAATATGCTGGAGATCAGAAGCGCTCATATATTTAATGTTTTAACTATGATAGTCATTACATTACCATTTAGTAGTGACAACTATTTTTAATGTAGCCCCTTGAACTAGTAAGTTCAACATAATTAACCAAAAGCAGCAAAAAGACAATTTAAATGTACCACGTAAAACCAAAAATTAATAGAGTTGGGGGGTTCCCATTGGTTGGATGCTGGAGAACAAATTCAGCTGGGACCTAACTGAAAAAATAGGAAAAGGTATTATAGCAAAAAGCCTTGTAGTAGACTTTTGGTATTGTTGCCATATGCGTCCAGCAGACACGAAGTAATCAAATACGGCTGCAGAACTAACAATTTTTTGATAAAATTCAAGAATGCCAACATTCCATAAAAGAAAGATCTACCCAGTCACCTGATACTAACATGATTAAATATTTGATGATTGGGATATAGATAATAAATTAATGAAGAGAAAAGAAAAAGCACTTAAAGTGGTAACTGTAATAAGGATAGCCTAAGGAAAAGGACCAGAAAATTAATAAAAAAATGAAATTTCACCTTGTTGCTGGTGATAGAAGATTGCGGTGAAGCAACAGCAACATAAAATTCCTGCTTCAGGACATCATATACTAGAGTCTCCGCATGCCCTATAAGAAAAAAAATTAACAAAAGAATCTTTATTAGACAATATATTTGGAAACTATCAGAAATCAATCAGGTCTAATATAACGGCATTACACACTTGCTCATTCGTTGGTTTTAAAATTACTATATTGTGTGACACAAAAAGTAACAGAGATAAACTGCAAACTATACGTTTTTTCCGGCTGCCACCACCAGCAATATACCATTTTGTTCCAAACAGGACTCCACAACAACCAGCTCTGAGTGATGGATGGAAAGCTCGTTTTTTCATTCTTGACCAAATCATCTATGGAGAAACAGGTTAATGTATCAGGATTATACAATTATTGCCATGTGACTCAGAAAGTATAGTAACTGAATTTCACAAACCGTCTCAAAGTCAAGTGAGTACAGATCATTCAAGGTTCTAGACTTTGTTGCTCCACCAAAAATTAGAAGCGTTTTATCTTCGTGAAGAGCTGCCACATGGTTGGATCTTGGAGATGGTACAGTCCCTCTTAATGTCATGCGAGTACCAAAATAATTAGTCAAAGGCTGATAAAGTTTATCCATCGCGGAATCTACAGAGAAGTAAAAGCTAGGACTCATAGCAACTTACTTGCTTTGGAGTGGAAGCCACGTCAAAGACTTTAAATCAAACATATGTAGGTCATTTAGTTTCCTGCGTTTAGCATCTTCACCGCCAAAAAGAAGCAGAACGGAGCTAGCCCTAACTACAGTGTGACCACTGCGAGCAACCTGCAGAGAAAGCTTTGATTAGTAACATGGGACACAATAAGTTCACTAATACTTTCTCTGTTGGCTATAATATCATAAGATTGCTGCCATAAGATTTAGAAGCGATTATTTTTTATAAGATCAAGATCACTGCTTGACGTGTGGGATTACTATTTGATTTAAAACCAGGGAAACATAGAGTTCTCGGAGTCATTGCCTTGATTAACATGACTATCAGCCTAAAATAATGATAGCAACATGCAAATAGGAGATGTCACCTTAGAATTAGGATAAAAGACAAGAATATTGAGTCAATCACTTTACCTTATGTAAATGACAGGGTTGCAGGATAAAGAAACTAACAAGAATCTTAGATTATAGGTTACCATTTCTTTCTTAAAAGATTTGTGCAAAAAATAATAGAAAGAAAGAAATCAGTTAAGATACAAAACTAGAGTCTATGCACCCCTACCTAGATATAATCACAGAATACTACAAAATGTTCATTCATACAAAATAGATATCTTAGAGATTTTGTGACCATAGTCACACTCAACCCTCTATGTAAGACATACATACAAGGAATTATTGGGTCAAAATAAGAAGTATACCGGAATATCTCCCTTGGCCTCCATAAGTGACCAGCATTCTGTCTCTGTGTCAAATGCCCACACTATGCAAAAACCAAGATGGCTTATTTTAAGATTGTATTTAAAAATAGAATATACAGAACAAGTAGCAGGGTTCAATGATAGATAAACAGATATGCAACCTGAAATTCGGTCACTTGCTGGAATAGTTTTCCCTCCAACCAGAAGCGCTTTCTTCCCCCAAGAAACCTAGAATGCACAACAAGTAAAACAAGCATATAAACAAGTCCTCCATAGGCTAACATACACATCCTATATCATAATATTATACACTTAGGCAGAACCACAAAAGCCCATGCACCTAAAGGTACTAGATATGGAGATATGAAATGAAATGTGTACCGTTTGTTGTAACTTGGTCTCTGCAAGGTATTCATCCAGTGCACCATCTCCATGAAGTAACTTTCCTCCCCGACAAATTGAACTTACAGAACCCACTGACTCCTCATCAATGATCTACACTTTCATTGCCTGAAATCAACAATAGAGTTTGATTAGATGAAATTCAAGTGAAGATATGCAAGTAATTGAACTCAAAATGAAGAACCAAAACCCTAATTTGAAGAACCAAAACATCCACCGAAGACCAAAGTCTCGACCCCTTAAATCATTTGAGTTGTAGTTTGAAATCTAAGTAATTGAACCCTAACGAGATCTAATTGAATCTTGTGAGAGAGTGAAAGTGAAAGTCAGAGCAAAAAAATGAACCCCAGTAATCTCCACACCAACCCCCTTAATCCCACCCCAATTCTAAAATAAACTCCTCACAACCATAAAAATTCCTCGAAAAATCTAAGATTCTTGAGAGAGGGAGAGAGAGAGAGATAGAGATTTGATTTTAGAGGATTGATTGTGGATCTGTGTTTTATGTAGTACGTGTTTGGACACTGAGAGCAAAGGGGGAAATGAAAATTTTGGGGAGGGGGAAGGGGAAATGAAAATTTTGGAGAAGGGGGAAATGAAATATTGGATATGCAGGAGAATGGGGGGAGATATGTTGTAATATTTTTTAGGCCGAAAATAGAGGGGAAATGAATGATTGGTTAAGGGGGAAATAAGAATACATGAAATAAATTTTGGCTTGATTAATAATTTGGGAGGGAATAAAATTATATAAAATATATTTAATATTTATAAAAATCTAATTATTTGTTAATTTGGTAGATTCGAAATTTTAATAAAAATCATTTTTTTGGTTCCTCAAAACTCAAAACAAATTTTTTAAATATTAATTAGTTCTAAAAGCAAATAATTATTCAATTTTGAATATTTTTATTATAAACTCATATAAGATAAACTTGAAAATTCATAATTTTTTGTGCACATCACGAAAATCAGTATATAACATCATTTGTGCACTTGGATCGTCGAAATTTTTTTTTTTAAAAATTGATCATGTTCAGTCGGTACCACACTAGTTAAACGAAGTAGTACTTTTGGCGGATTTATATTATAAACACGTACAAGAATGATTTTTTTTTTCTAACTTTTTGAACACTTCAATAAAATTAGTATATAACATCTTGGATCGTCCAAAAAAAATTAAAAAAAAATATTATTCAAAAATTATACTAATTTGACCACGGAGTACTTTGATAGTTGACCATTAAAATATCACACAAGAATGATTTGTTTTTTTCTAATTTTTTGTACACATCACTAAAATCAGTATATTACAGCATTCGTATGGTTGGATCATCGAAAAAAAAATTTAAAAAAATAGATCATGTTCAATCGGTACAACACAAGTTAGAGGGAGTAGTACTTTTAGCAGATTTATATTACAAACACGTACAAGAATGATTTGTTTTTTCTATTTTTTTGTACACATCAGTAAAATCAGTATATAACACCATCTGTACGATTGGATCGTCCAAAAAAAATTAAAAAAAATATTATTCGAGAATTATACTAGTTTGACCAAGAAGTACTTTGATAGTTGACCATTAAAATATCATACAAGAATTATTCGTTTTTTTCTATTTTTTTGTACACATCACTAAAATCAGCATATAACATCATTCGTACTGTTGGATCGTCGAAATAAAAATTTTAAAAAATAGTTACATGCGAGATGTTGATGAACAAATTTTACTTTCTTGATGTAATTTTATTTATGTACTTTGAATGGTTGGCTGCTATATGGTTGTTTGGTTTTGCCTTTGAAATTGCAAACTACAAAATGCTCTTGTGAATTAGTGTTAATGTATGTGGTATCGATTGGTTTTGCCTTTGAAACTTTGGCAGGGGGTTTACTTCTTTATATTATTTTTTTTTAATTTTTTTAACTATCAGACAACGGTTTATGTAAGCTAAACAATTGTGTGACAGCAACATATTTAACAGCCAAAAACCATTGTCTCTAAGATTTCAATTGGACAACGGTATGCAGAAACTGTTGTGTGAATTAAGTATAGTCCACATACAAGTAAAACACTTGTCTGATTCTAACAACGGTTTACAAAACCATTGTGTGAACTTCAGACAATGGTTTTGTAAACCGTTGTTAGAATCAGACAAGTGCTTATTCAAACTGTTGTGTGACATCCATTTAAGTAACAAAAAAAAAAACACTTGTCTGTTTTTAACAACGGTTTATGAAACACTTGTCTGACCTTTCTTCAGACAACGGTTTTATAATTCCGTTGTGTAAAGCCTCTGCTTTACTCTTTCTAATAGACAATGGTTTTAGAAACCGTTGTGGAAGTTCTTTCAGACAACAGACAGATTTTGCAAAAAAAAACCGTTGTGTGAAAATTTCAAACAATGCTTTTACTGCCGACCGTTCTCTGATAAGTGTTGTCTGTTTCAGTTTTTCTTGTAGTGGTCTCTCACTGTATAAATCTTTAAACAAACAAAAATCACTTTGCTCAATCACAAAACTATAGCTAATGGGTTGCTTTAAGATTTGCTTTGGTACTTGCAACAATCAAAAAGTACCCACAAAAGCTAAGGTTAGAGAATCTTGCTATATATCACTTCATTGTCATCAGTTCATTACTATTGTTATTTTTTTATATAAAATTTCATTTGTACAATTTGTATCAGAAGCTTGTTAGATTTGATCCCCTTCAGCCCACCAAGCCAGTAGTGCAAGTATATATCAAAGTCTGTCGTTTTCGAATTCAAGTAAGACCATTCTGCTATTTCTTTTATTTTTGTTAAAGTTATATTTTTTTCGGTATGTTAGTTATATTTGAGGTCTGCGTATATTTTAGCTTCTTAATATCGTGCTTTCTGAAGAGATATAGCTAGGGGTATGATTGCTTTTGTATGACTGGTCTAATTTAAGCTCTTTTTGTCGTAGTTGTAGAAATAAGAATGATGTTCTGCTAGGTCGTGATAACATAGAGAAGGAAAGTGAGATTTACAATCTTGGAAATCGAAAGTGTACAATTTTGGAGAATGAGAAAGAAAAGAATGTTGTTGGAGTTGATAAGTTTTTGGATTATAGTTTGTCAAAACTCGAAGACAAGTCATCCGAATCACTAAAAATTGCTAAAATCGGTGATTTGCTAGAAGTGTCTTCGGATAAGAAAGTAAATGGTTTTTATAATGTTCGTCAAGTACTTCAAGAAGAGTCTTTAGATTCGCCTGATTCTCTGACAGTTGAGCACGTGAATGGTGTAGATGATGTTGATCAATTTGTTCAAGAAGAGTCTTCTGATTCGTTATTTTCTGTGTCTGTTGGATCGAAAAAGAAAGTAAATGCAGCTGAGAATGATGATGTTGTTCCTGAAGAGTCTTCTGATTCGTTATTTTCTGTGTCAGTTGAATCGAGAAAGCAATGTAGTGGTTTAGATAATGTGGATCAGTTAGTTCAAGAAGAGTCTTCTGACTCACTATTTTCTGTGTCTGTTGGATCAAAAAAGAAAGTAAATGTAGCTGAAAATGGTGATGATCAAGAAGAGTCTTCTAATTCGCTATTTTCTGTATCGATTGGATCGAGAAAGCAGCTAAATGGTTTGGATAATGTGGATCAATTAGTTCAAGAAGAGTCTTCTAATTCACTCTTCTCCGTGTCTGTTGGATCAGCAAACAATGCAAATGCTGCTGAAAATGGTAATGTTTTATTCCAAGAAGAGTCCTTTGATTCGCTATTTTCTGTATCGTTTGAATTGAGAAAGCAAGTAAATGCAGCTGAAACAGACGAAAATGAAGTTAACAGCCCAATACCATTTGGGTCGAACCACATCTGTAAAAATCCTAATTCGAGCCCCACCTTGGCCAATTCGGTCTTGGGTCCTATTCAGAATCTTACTAACCGGAAGAAGGAAATCAAAGTTACAACTGATAATACTTGCATAGAATTCAAAGAAGATGAGAAGGAAAATATGAGTTCAGTACAAGGGCTGAATTTAATACCCTTTAGCGTAGAGGAGCCTAGTTTAAAAAAGTTGAACAACACTATTTCGAAACAGAAAATGGGAAGTCATTCGAAAGCTGGAGGCTCTCCAATTGCCGTTGATACGAGCCTTTCGAGTTGGTTGGTCAAATCTGATGGAAGTTCAGAGGATACACCAGTTTCAGCAGCATACAATTGTGAAGAACTAAAGCAGCATTCTTTCAAACTCGTCTCGCAGTAGAATTTCAACATTGTTCATAAGGGCATTGCAACTGTTTCTTTCTCATTACTTGCTTTATACAATATGTTTTCTGTCAATGTGAGTTGTTAGAACTTAGAAGATAGTTTCAGTTTTTTGTAGGACAAATATACTTAACCATCATACAGACATCTTTTTCGAAAAGGTTGGAGAGTGCTGGAACAAAGGAATGGTTATAGCTGTGCCAACTGCCAACTCGAGCGGTTTGATTTATTCAGAAAATTTAAAACTTAACATTATATAGGAGTAGCAAGCAGGCACAGCTATGGACACTACATATTATGACTTGCATTCTACAATAATTATTGGTTGTTTGGTTGATATGTATTTACATGGGTATTTGAAATATCTAGGAAGTGAGAAAAAAATAGAGTTGTTTGGTTGTATGAACCATAGGCATAAAACCTATATAAATTAATATAGTTGGGACCGAATAATTCTATAAATTTAGAGAAGTATTAATTAATCGATAAATTAATAATTATTAATTTATAGAGAATTTTTGACATCAAAGCAAATTAATTTCCAATTATGTACATTAAAATATAATGGATTGTACAATTTATGTTTTATACTTAATTCAATTAATTCAATATATATTGTTTACAAATTTAATGAGTATTTGCGAGATTCAAAGTAAATAGTCATGTATATTTAGATTATATCAAGGATAAACAACATTTTTTGAACTTTTTTCACGTAAAGAAGCACCCAAGGCATCAAAAACATTGATTAATAACTTCTTAATGCTTTATGAAAATACCACATTCAAACTTTTGGATACAACAAAGATGTTAAAGATGAGTTTCGTATAGATTCAAATTTTAAAAACCCAAGAATCATATTTTACAAAAGGGTAATACAAATATTTTTGTGATTATAAAGGAATTATTAATTTATAATGTTATTGCGACCATATATTTATATAGGGTTCTTCAAAAAAAATTATTATCTTACCATCTTATCGAAATTGATCATTTTTTGAACTGGCCCAAGTTGGGACCGGAAGAAATTATTAACTTAGAGAGATTATTAATTTATCGAGTATTAATTTAACGAGGTTTTACTGTACTTGGTAAGTATAAATACCTATAAAATGTGGGAAGTTATTTACCCACCTCCACCTAGGTTATCTATACTTCCCCTCCTGAAAAATAGTTATAGCTACATCCTCTAAAAGTCCTGCATCTAACCAAACAAAAAAAATTTACTTTTCAGGAACTTTATAAAGACAGGAAATAGAAATGATTATGGAAAGTTAATACCTATTGTATACCAAACGAGCACGGACCTTGTCAGTTAGAACATAATGATCAAGCCACACGTGATCATCACTCATCAACTAGCTCACCATTGTTGTAAACACATGATCTCTACAGATGGAAAGGTGCTGTGCATGTGGTGTGTGTTTGAGGCTGTCATGCAGTGCTAAAATGATGTGTATTAGATGTAGGATTTGCTTTACAGTTTGTCATGTTTGATTATAGATCTGATGTGCACTGCAATGTGTACTATATATAGGATCAATGTACTATGGTTTGAATTATTCAAGTAATAACAATCCTTGGTTTTTACTTGGTATCAGAGCAAGTTTGGCAAACGCCACAAGACTGTCAAAACTTCAATGGCAGCAACTTCAAGTCCCACAGAAACACAACAAAACAGAATCACCCTATCCCAGTAGAATTAGTTAAACTGGATCGTACCAACTATCTACTATGGGAAACAATGATCATGCCAATCATTCGAGGTCACAAATTAGATGGCCACATTATAGGCACAAAAAGATGCCCACTAGAATTCCTAGTACAGACAATAGCAGACAAATCAAGTAACCTTCCCAACCCAGAATATGATGAGTGGTTCTCACATGATCAGCTGTTAATGGGATGGCTGTACAGCACAATGCACCAAGATGTTGTATCACAGTTGATGCAAAAATCAACCTCAAAGGAACTCTGGGATGCAGCAAAAGAGCTCTCAGGCGCTCACACAAAATCTAGAATCATATATTACAAAGGTGAAATGCAGAAAACCAGAAAAGGAGGAATGAAAATGGAAGAATATCTAGTAAAGATGAAGGCAATATCAGACAACCTAGCATTAGCAGGAAGCCCTATTCCTCTCCACGATCTTGTTACTCAAATCCTAAGTGGCCTTGATGCAGAATATACCCCAATAGTGGTCCAATTATGTGACAAAGAATCATTGTCATGGATCGAGCTGCAAGCAACTCTATTAACTTTTGAAAGTAGGTTAGAACAACTCAATTCCTATCAGACTGGAAATGTTAATGAGAGTCAAGTTACAGCTCACACTGCAACAACAAGGTTTGACACAACAAGAGCAACAAATCCATCTTATGGAAGGGGTCCAAACAGATAAAACAACAACAGAGGCTACAGAGGTAGGTTTCGAGGTCGAGGAGGAAGGACAAATGGCAATCGATTATCTTGCCAACTTTGTGGCAAACCTGGTCATGCTGCTGCTGTGTGTTGGAGCAGATTTGATCAGAATTTCATGGGGATAGATCAGCAGAATCAGTTCAGAAATCAAGCACCAAATGCACTAATGGCTTCACCTGAAACTGTTGAAGACTCAAGCTGGTATGCAGACAGTAGAGCTAGCCATCATGTTACAAACAACCTGGACAACATGGAGCAGAAACAATAGTACAATGGTAAGAATTTCCTTGTAGTTGGAAATGGCAGTAAACTCAATATCCGTCATATAGGAACCTCAAAATTGCATCCTCAACAGAAAAGTCTTCTCTTAAATGATGTGTTGTGTGTTCCAAATATTACAAAAAGCCTGTTAAGTATCTCTCAGTTAGTGAACAACAATGCTGTGGTTGTTGAATTTAATGAATATGGTTGTGTTGTGAAGGACAAGCTGACAGGTTTGCTGATGCTTCAAGGGAAACTTAAAGATGGTCTGTACAAGTTTTAAGCTCCTAAAGTGTCTATTCAGCCTAGTGTCACAAGCTCAAAATCCAGTATTGTTCCTTTTTCAACAAGTGTGTCAACTTCAGTACCATCAAGTCTAGAGTCACCTGTCAGTCAGTTTAAATTCCCTAAAGAAGATGAGTGGCATAAAAAATTAGGACATCCTTCTGCCAAAGTCTTATTTCAAGTTTTAAAGCAATGTAATATCAGTATTAAAAGTAATGCACTTAACTTTTGTGATGCATGTCAATATGGAAAATCTCATTCTCTGCCCTTCAATAAATCACTTTCACATGCAAATTCTGTGTTAGATTTGATTCACACTGATCTTTGGGGACCAACACCTCTACATTCATCCTCTGGATACAGATTTTACATACACTTCATTGATGATTTTAGTCGATTTACTTGGATTTATCCTTTAAAAACAAAAGGTGATGCTCTACAAGCCTTTCTCCACTTCAAGAAACTTGTTGAAAATCAGTTCAGTACTACTATAAAACAATTGTACTCTGATGGTGGAGCTGAATATCTACCATTCTCTGCAATAGCTCAACAGTCTGGGATTCTTTTTAAACACAAATGCCCTTATACTTCTGTTCAGAATGGTCGAGCTGAAAGAAAACATAGACATATAGTAGAAATGGGACTAACTCTGTTAGCTCAAGCCAAAATTCCCTTAAAATTCTAGTGGGAAGCCTTTGAAAGTGCAGTCTATTTGATAAATAGACTACCAACACCAGTCTTGCACAATATGTCTCCACTAGAAAAGCTGTTTAACAAACCCCCAGATTATAATTTCTTAAAAATTGTTGGCTGTAGTTGCTTTCCATGCTTAAGACCATATCAAACACATAAGTTTCAATTTCACTCTACAAAGTGTGTGTTTCTTGGTTATAGTGAAAATTTTAAGGTTATAAATGTCTTAGTTCAACAGGCAGACTTTACATTTCCAGAAATGTGGTCTTCAATGAGAATGAATTTCCTTTTCACAATGGATTTCTCAATACAAAGTGTCCATCTAACTCTGTCATTGTTTCTTCTCCACTGTCGTGGCACACTCTTCCTAGTTTTCCTACCATTACCAATGAGTCTCATCGTACAGATCATCAACAACATTCTCTTGATCCATCTTCAACTTCTGAGAGCTCAAGTTCTAGCTTACCAAGTGTGCAACATGACACTTCTCATACACAGTTTTCTGATGGAAATATGAGTATCTCCAGTCCAGTTTCAGCAGGGGAAAGTGAACAAAGACAATCCAAGCATAGGCATCTCGAACAGTTTGAAACTGAACAGGCTGATAATGAACAGGTCGAAGCTCATTCACCTCCAAAACATTCAATGATCACAAGGGGGAAAAGTGGAATTGTTATACCAAGGGTCCCTTACATAGGTCTTGTTGAAGCTGATGATGATCTAAACTTCACTGAACCTATGTCAGTATCAGCTGCACTAACCAACTGCAACTGGAAGAAAGCAATGCAAACGGAATATCAAGCTTTGGCCACCAATAAAACGTGGCACCTAGTTCCAGCATCAAAAGCACGGTCTGTAGTTGGCAATAGATGGGTTTTTAAACTCAAACATAATCCAGATGGAAGTGTTGAATGATATAAGGCAAGACTTGTTGCCAAGGGGTTTCATCAAACTCCTGGAATTGATTATCATGAGACGTTAAGTCCATTAATTAAACCATCAACTATGATAATAGTGCTCACACTAGCTGTCTCCAAAGGGTGGAATGTACGACAGCTAGACATAAACAATGCCTTCCTCAATGGTGATTTAACTGAAGATGTCTATATGGTACAACCTGAGGGATTTGTTGATCCTATGAGGCCTGATTTCGTGTGTAAACTTGATAAGTCAATTTATGGCCTTCGACAATCTCCCATAACTTGGTCAGACAAGTTAAAAGACACTCTTATTGACTGGGGTTTCAGTAACTCAAAGTGTGACACATCCATGTTCTTTTTAAAGACTGCCACCAAAGTTTTGTTTATACTTGTCTACGTTGATGACATCTTAATAACAAGCAATGACGATAAGATGGTGCAGATATTTATCAACAAACTTCACAAAATGTTTGCTCTCAAAGATATGGGGTTGCTACACTACTTTCTTGGAATTGAAGTGTACAGAGATGACACAGGTATGTATCTCACTCAGTCAAGATACATCCATGAGTTACTTAAGAAGACAGAAATGCAACATGCCAAGGTCTGTCCTACACCCCTTGCAGTAGGAAAGAAGATGTCAAAATATGAGGGTCAAACTATGCAAAATCCAACAGTGTGTATAGACAGGTTGTAGGCTCCCTGCAATATCTCACACATACTCGACCAGACATTGCATACACTGTCAACAAGTTGAGTCAATTTCTTCAATCTCCAACTATGAATCATTGGCAAGCAGTGAAGAGAATCCTTCGATACTTGAAAGGTACAATGTATGTTGGATTACACATTAAACCTACTGAGAATCTATTCTTAAATGGGTTTTCTGATGCTGATTGGGCTAGTTGCCCTGATGATCGTCGTTCAGTGGCTGGTTATTGTGTTTTTTTGGTGACACACTTGTCTCCTGGTCCTCCAAGAAACAACACGTTGTAGCACGGTCAAGCACAGAATCTGAGTATCGTGCATTGTCCAATCTTGTTGCTGAAATCTCTTGGCAAACCTCTCTACTGAAAGAGTTTTCTTTTCCAATTTCTGTTAGACCAGTCCTGTGGATTGATAACCTAAGTGCAGCGGCACTTGCAGCAAATCCAGTCTATCATGCACGCACAAAACACATTGAGATTGATGTTCATTTTGTCAGAGATATGGTGCTACGAAAACTGTTAGACATCAGATATGTTCCATCACACGATCAAATAGCTGATTGTCTCACCAAGGCATTATCTCATTCTCGTTTTCAGTTTCTACGTGACAAACTCGGTGTGATAGAATCACCCTTTCGTTTGAGGGAGGGAGTTAGAACATAATAATCAAGCCACACGTGATCATCACACATCAACTAGCTCACCATTGTTGTAAACACATGATCTCTACAGATGGAAAGGTGTTGTGCATGTGGTGTGTGTTTGAGGCTGTCATGCAGTGCTAAAATGATGTGTATTAGATATAGGATTTGCTTTACAGTTTGTCATGTTTGATTATAGATCTGATGTGCACTGCAATGTGTACTATATATAGGATCAATGTACTATGGTTTGAATTATTCAAGTAATAACAATCCTTGGTTTTTACTTTGTCAACCAAATAGTATGAAGCGATTACCTCCAATTCAATCTTCATTTCATATACTACTAGTAAAGCATATATATGTTTCATATACATAGTTCGAGTCTAAAATATTTTCATTCATGAATTAAATTTAATTAATTAGTTCTAGCATATGATAAGTCAGATTTAAAGTAATTTTCCAATGAATTGCAATCAATACCAGGTTAATACGAGGATTATTCAACCCAACTAGTAAGAAATTGTAGCTACTAGACACCCCATTCTGAGATTTGAAAAATACGATTTTACAATGAAGTAAAAACGATTAAAAATTGTTACAGTTTATTAAGTTTGCATCTTACAATTCGAAAAGTAGTTTGTGTCATGTTTTTTTTTTGTTTTTTTTAGCAAGTTCTTTACGATTTTAGCACTATCGCTAAAAAATTTTAGCGAAAACTTGCAACGGAAGTAAGTGGACTGCCATGTTTGGTGGGTTAACGAATGTGTTATCACTCCTCCGGATTAGTCGAGGTGGGCGAAAGCTGACCCAAACACCGAATTATCAAAAAAAATTAATAATATATATATATATATATATATATATATATATATATATATAATCTGGGTAGAGGGGAAAAAGATTTAGTTAATTAAAGCAAGTAGAGACAAACAAAGAGAACCAAACGGTCATATTTTTCAAAAGTCTTAAACCTTCACATCATCAAAGTCTCTCACTGTATAAATCTTAAAAACAAATAAAAATCACTTTGCTCAATCACAAAACTATAGCTAATGGGCTGCTTTAAGATTTGCTTTGGTACTTGCAACAATCAAAAAGTACCCACAAAAGCTAAGGTTAGAGAATCTTGCTATATATCACTTCATTGTCATCAGTTCATTACTATTGTTATTTTTTTTATATAAAATTTCATTTGTACAATTTGTATCAGAAGCTTGTTAGATTTGATCCCCTTCAGCCCACCAAGCCAGTAGTGCAAGTATCCATTATAGGTCTGAAACTCTATAATTTTGATGATCATACATAGTTAGCAAGCTGGTACGCTTGTAATGGTATATTATAGCAAGCTTCTTGTGTATATTTCTAATTCTATTTTGCAGCACATATAAGTTATGCTATATACAAAGATGTTAACATGCTGGATATATGTACTGGACTAATATTGTTTTGCAGGATTATTACTTAAATTATTTCTTAGCAAAACAGGGTATCTCAGCTAGCTGACAGTACAAGAGTTCTTATAACACAGCAAGCTGACAAGTAACACAGCTAGCTGACAGTACAACACAGCAAGCTGGCAGTATGTCCAGAATATAAAGGGGAGTAAGTTTTTATAGAAAATATTGTGGAAATCAGTTGTAAGATTTGTCTAATATATTTAAACATGATATTATATATATTAGAGCACTACCCAACTAGAAGAATCTTGCTAGACAACTTCCACTCATTAAAGGAACATTTTATTTCTTTAACGTGCCTTAAAAAGACAACCCATGTGCTTACTTTTCAAGCATGCTCTCTTAAAGTCAAATAATTCATGCTACAACATCTCCACCACCAGTTGTCTTGCAGAAAAGTCTTCAAAGAAAAAACATGCATTCATTATCTATCTATTGTTTTCTTTATTTGTCTCTAACGGATTTATTCAAGAACAAAAGGCTTTGTTCTCATCTCTCTCCACTGAATATATTTTGTATCTTCAGATTAATATATATCAAACATGCAGGTGAACGTTGGTCGTGGGATTAATGGAACAGATCTAAACACGTGAGAAGTGCTCTTCAAGACCGTTGCAAGTTTGCTCATTAATTCTAATCTCTTTTTTTTCACTATATAAATATATACTTGTATGGTTGTGTTTCTGAGCAACTTACACAACAAGAGCCTTCAAGCAAAATTCAAGAACATACAACAAACAACTCTGCACCTTCATTTCATATTCAACAAACGAGCTCAAACATTATATTCTATATCGAGATATTAGAGTTCATAGTTTTGAGTTGTAAATCTCCATATCCATTTGTATTGTTCAACTTGTAAAGTTGGTAGTTGCTGGATTGTCAAGCTTGTGGAACAAGGGTTCAAGGAGCATTAGGCTAGAGAAGTTTATACTTGGTATAGTATAGAACTTAGAGAGCTGTGTTCAGGAAACAAGGGGTTCCAGCTAGCTGCAATCAGTAACTGGGGATTGGTTTCACTGCATAACAGCAAGGGGGTCTTGGTTATCACGGAGTATTGTTCTCAAGGGGAGCTCATTAGTCTATACAACAGGTTGTTCAAGGAACTAGAGGAATTCACGAAGTGGGACTTCAAGGAATTCAGTGTTCAAGGGAGCAAGGCTGTTAGAGAGGCATTGAGGTTCAAGGGAGCTGCTTTACTCAGGGGAAAAGTTCATTCCAGCAAGCTGTTATCAGTGAATTGGGTGATATATTATTGGATCTTGTAAATGGATTTCATTGTGATCAATAATATATTATCTTACCAAGTTGGTAAGGGACTAGGACGTAGACCATAGAAGATTAGGGGTCGAACCTAGCTAAAACTCTGGGTGTTCTTTACTTACTGCACCTTTTATCTTTCTGCATTGCATATCACAGCTAGCTGCCTATTCATTAATCTGTCGAATCTGGTTAACTCAGCTAGCTGCTTATTCACTAATTTGTTGCATCCAGCTAGCTGCCAGAATAACTTTTCAGGCAGAATTTTTATTAGGTCATTGTTAGTCATAACACCTATTCACCCCCCTCTAGGTGTGTATTTTCATTTGGTATCAGAGCAGAAATCCACTTGAATGGTTGGTTATTAAAGATGGTCCATTTACCTTTATGAATGAAAACGGAATGCCAAAAGATGTTGATGATTTTACCGAGGAAGAATTGATAAAAGCAAGCTATAATGGAAATGCCAAGTACACTCTAATTTGTGGTCTTTCAGATTCTGATGTCGGCAAGGTCTCTTCGTGTGTAACAGCAAAGGAGATATGGGATACCTTAAAAATGCATTATCAAGCTTCAACAAAATTAGAAAAAGTATGTGTCAATCAAAAACAGCAAGCTGAGTATCACAAGCAGCAAGCTGCCTCAACGGATAAAAAGGAATGTAAAGCTCAAATGACATGGAGTGATGAATAATCTAATTCCAGTGAATACTCAAGTGAAGAGATGATCAATTATGCATTGGTTGGCATTGACAATGATATAGTTCGAGGAAACACAGAAGACATTCTTGTAGAAAGCGAAGATTCGGAATTGGATGTGGAATCTAGTTCGGTAAACTCGTTTCAAATTAATACATCTTCTGAAAATAATATTTTTGAATCACTAACCATGCAGGATCATAGAAATTTATCTAATGAGTTGTTCGAAGAGTTAAAAGATGAGAATGATAAACTCAAAAAGAAGAATACTCAACTTAAGAAGATCATATCCGAGTTAATGGATGAGAAGACACCTGCTAGAAATCATGCTCAAAATCTTACTGATCTTAAGGCTGAGATATCCCAGCTTGAAGGGATAAACAAAGTACTTATCAAAAGAAATGATACTCTCATGAAGGAACTCAGCAAGCTGAGAGCAGAGATAGATGCTCAAGATGCAGTTTTAGAAACATTTAGTCCAAGGGAATCATGCTCAATGGAAATATCTCAACAAGCTGAACGAATCAAGGAATTGGAAAATGAAGTCAAGAATCTGCAGAAAGGAATGGGAAAATTTGTTCAAGGAGAAGACTCACTCAAGTCAATGATGAAGTATGCAAAGGTTCCAATCGAAAGAGAAGGAGTTGGAATGGCCTCAACCTCACGTCTAAAGTATGATGGCAAACATGGAATTCCTTATGACTATGCCATGCCATGGAGAATATGCCATAAATGTGGAAATAAAGGTCATTTGGCAAATCATTGCAAAGTTCAGAATGCCAACCCAGCTAGCTGGAACAGACAGACTGGTCACAGGCAGCTAGCTGACAGAACAGTTGGAACAAGAACCAAAGCTTCTAAAGTGGTCCAAATGTGGATCAAGAAAACTGATTTAAATGTTTTATATGTTCTATCAACTAACCATTCTGGACCCAAGCAAATTTGGGTACCAAAACGTTGAGTTGTGTTTCACTTGTTTTGTAGGTATGTCTTGTTGTCAAAGTGAGATCAAAACAATGGATTTTGGATAGTGGATGCACAAGACATATGAGTGGTGATAAATCTCAGTACCTCTCTCTCAGTAAGAAAAAGGGTGGAAGTGTCACCATTGGTGATAGCAAATCACTCCAGATTCTTGGGAAAGGGAAAATTGGTAATAGTCATTTCTATTGATAAAGTACAATATGTTCAAGGTCTTAATATAATTTGCTTAGTGTAAGTCAGTTGTATGATGATGGACATTCTGTTCTTTTTGATAAAGAAAAGTGTACTATTATTGTTGGCACTAACAAAGTCCCCCTAGTTGCTAGAAGGGAAGGAAATATATATATTTTGGACTTTGAAATGCAGGATTCATCTTGTTGTCTAGCTGCTGTTGATTCAAATCTAGAAATTTGGCATAGAAGGCTTGGACATGCTCATATGGACTTACTCAGCAAGCTGTCTTCAAAGAAGCTAGTTAGAGGATTGCCAAAATTGAAGTATGTCAAAATGGAAACTTGTTCGGCTTGCCAATTAGGCAAACAAATCAGGACTCCACATAAATCAAAGAAAATGGTATCAGCTTCTAAACCTTTAGAGCTACTTCATTTAGATTTATTTGGTCCGGAAGCATATAAAAGCATTGGAGGTAAACAATATGCATTTGTTATAGTAGATGATTATTCTAGATATACTTGGGTATTGTTTCTTCGTACTAAAGATTTTGCTTTCAGTGAATTTGAAAAGCTAATTAAGTTACTTGAGAACAAGTTTAAGTTAAGACTTGTAAGTATAAGGAGTGATCGAGGTGGTGAATTCCAAAAAGACTTTATCTCATATTGTGAAGATAGAGGCATTTCACATGAATTCTCTGCTCCAAGAACCCCACAACAAAATGGAGTTGTGGAAATATAGAACAGGTCATTGCAAGAAACAGCTAGAACATTGCTGCAAGAGAGCAAGCTGCCAAGAAGTTTCTGGGCAGAAGCAGTCAACACAGCTTGCTACGTTCTTAAAAGAGTACTAATCAGGCCTATTCTCAACAAGACTCCTTATGAATTGCTAAAGAACAAGAAGCCAAACATAGGCTACTTCAAGGTCTTTGGATCCAGGTGCTTTGTACTCAAATCCATTGATAGAGATGGTAAATTTGATGCCAAATCATATGAAGCTATATTTTTGGGTTATTCTACAACAAGTCGTGCATATAGAGTTTATAATATATCTAAACGTACTGTTGAAGAGTCAATTGATGTCTCATTTCAAGAATCTAATGTTGATCTGTCAAGAGATGAGGAAGATATTGCAGGTTCAGATGGTGCCAGCGAGCTGCCAAGGTCAGATACAGCAACTCAGCGAGCTGACAAAGAAGCAGATTGTAAAAATACAACAGCTCAGCGAGCTGCCAATGAAGCAGACTCAGGAAATGCAGCAACCCAGCGAGCTGCAGTAGAAACTGAATCAAGTTCAGCTAATGATAATCAAGCTGAAATCTCTCCTCCAATAGATGAAACTTGTGATAAGGTGTCAAAGCTCACCTTGGAAGATTCTAGAGGCCAGAGATCACAAGAAAAGATGCCAATTTATAATGGGGATGAATCCCCTCCTCCATCCAAGAGAATTAGAGCCAATGAAGAAGTAATGGCTCATCATCATTTTCCAAAGTCAACAAGGACAGTAAAGAACCATCCTCCAGAGTTGATTATTGGTGATAAATCAGAAGGCATCAAGACAAGGAGAAGCCAAGCTAACTTTTGTGCATTTTCTGCCTTCCTAGCTCAAGAGGAACCAAAGAATGTCAATGAAGCTCTAAAAGTTGAGAATTGGATCATGGCAATGCAAGAAGAACTTAATCAATTTGAAAGATGTGATGTTTGGGAACTTGTAGAGCCACCTAAAGATGCTTCAGTCATTGGTACTAAATGGGTTTTCAAAAACAAAGTTGATGAAGAAGGAACGGTTACTAGGAATAAAGCAAGGCTTGTTGCACAAGGATATAATCAACAAGAAGGAATTGATTTTGATGAAACATATGCCCCGATTGCAAGGCCAGAATCAATAAGAATGTTACTATCATTTGCATGATTCAAGAAGTTCAAGCTACATCAAATGGACGTGAAAAGTGCATTTCTTAATGGATACTTGAAAGAAGGAGTATATGTCAAGCAACCTCCTGGATTTGAGAGTGATAAATTTCCTAATTATGCTTTCAAATTAAAGAAGGCACTATATGGATTACGACAAGCTCCTAGATCTTGGTATGAAAGGCTAAGTATGTTTTTGATAAAGAATGGGTTCATTCGAGGTAAAATCGATCCTACATTGTTTACTAAACTTACTGGTAATGATATTCTAGTTGTGCAAATATATGTAGATGATATTATATTTGGATCAACTAATGATAATATGTGCAAGTGGTTTTCTAAGTGTATGCATAGTGAGTTTGACATGAGTATGATGGGTGAGCTCAACTACTTTTTGGGGCTCCAAATCAAGCAAACTCAAGATGGGATATATGTACATCAGTCCAAGTACATCAAGAACTTGCTAAAGAAGTTTGGATATGAGAATATCAAGGCAAAATCTACACCTATGAGTTCTGCCAGCAAACTGGCTGCAGATGAACGAGGTAAAGTTGTAGATGTTCGAAAGTATAGAGGTATGATTGGTAGTTTATTGTATCTTACAGCCTCTAGACCTGATATTATGTATAGTGTATGTGTTTGTGCTAGGTTTCAAGCTCAACCAAAAGAATCTCACTTGAATGCTATTAAATGAATTTTTAAATATTTAAGTGGAACTACTACTCTTGATTTATTTTATCCCATCACAAATGCATTTGATCTTGTTGGGTATAGTGATGCAGATTATGCAGGTTGTCAAACTGATCGAAAGAGTACAAGTGGTGTTTGTGCATTTTTAGGACAGAGTTTAGTCTCTTGGCAAAGCAAGAAGCAAACTTCTGTTGCATTATCCACGGCTGAAGGGGAGTATTTAGCAGCTGGAAGTTGTTGCTCTCAAATGCTATGGATGAGACAAACACTTCTAGATTTTGGAATTAACTGTGGAAAAGTCCCCATTTATTGTGACAATACAAGCACTATCAACATATCAAAGAATCCAGTGAATCACTCAAGAACAAAGAATATCGACGTTCGAAATCATTTCTTAAGAGACAATGTTGCAAAGGGAAAAATTGAGCTGATCTTTGTAAGTACAGAATACCAGCTAGCTGACATCTTCACAAAGCCATTAGCCGAGGAGCGTTTCACTGTGCTGCGTCGCGAATTAGGCATGTGTTATGTCTAGCCAGCTAGCTACCATGGGAGATTGAAAACTTTCATGTCTAGCCAGCTAACTGCTTTGGAAGTTTGGTACACTCTTATATGACATTATTTCTCATTCAGATTTAATATTGATTATTGTGTAAAATCTAGTCCACTTACTTGTTTTACGTGCTAAATATTGTTTTATTTTTTTAAGTGGTTAATTTAATTCATTATATGTGAAATTGATAATCCATGCTTACTTGAATTTTTATATTAAATGTTTGCATGTGGATATCCTTTTTGATGAATAAGGGGGAGAAAATCCAGGATAAAAAGTATGTGTGATTTAGGGGGAGTTGATATTTATTCTTATAACTCTTTACTTCACGTACCTTGCTGGGATCATATGGTTTAATGCTAAATTTTTATGTGATGCCATGCTTATTATGCTTAACTGCTTGTATAGATTGCTAATCTTTTTGCAGGGGAAGCATAAATTCAGGGGGAGTATTTAACTCCTAAATATTGGTGTGTAATCATCAAAAAGGGGGAGATTGAAACCCTATTGGTTTTGATGATGACACAATGCAGCAAGCTGACTGCTTGGTTTTGATGATGACACAATTGTCACTAAATATATATTACCCTGCTATCAAATTTTATTTGCAGGATGCTTTGATTGAGGGGGAGTTTTAGCTCAATCTAAAATTGGTGTATAATCATCAAAAAGGGGGAGATTGAAACTCTATAATTTTGATGATCATACATAGTTAGCAAGCTGGTACGCTTGTAATGGTACATTATAGCAAGCTTCTTGTGTATATTTCTAATTCTATTTTGCAGGACATATAAGTTATGCTATATACAAAGATGTTAACATGCTGGATATATGTACTGGACTAATATTGTTTTGCAGGATTATTACTTATAATATTTCTTAGCAAAACAGGGTATCTCAGCTAGCTGACAGTACAAGAGTTCTTATAACACAGCAAGCTGACAGATAACACAGCTAGCTGACAGTACAACACAGCAAGCTGGCAGTATGTCCAGAATATAAAGGGGAGTAAGTTTTTATAGAAAATATTGTGGAAATCAGTTGTAAGATTTGTCTAATATATTTAAACATGATATTATATATATTAGATCACTACCCAACTAGAAGAATCTTGCTAGACAACTTCCACTCATTAAAGGAACATTTTATTTCTTTAACGTGCCTTAAAAAGACAACCCATGTGCTTACTTTTCAAGCATGCTCTCTTAAAGTCAAATAATTCATGCTACAACATCTCCACCACCCGTTGTCTTGCAGAAAAGTCTTCAAAGAAAACACATGCATTCATTATCTATCTATTGTTTTCTTTATTTGTCTCTAACGGATTTATTCAAGAACAAAAGGCTTTGTTCTCATCTCTCTCCACTGAATATATTTTGTATCTTCAGATTAATATATATCAAACATGCAGGTGAACGTTAGTAGTGGGATTAATGGAACAGATCTAAACACGTGAGAAGTGCTCTTCAAGACCGTTGCAAGTTTGCTCATTAATTCTAATCTCTTTTGTTTCACTATATAAATATATACTTGTATGGTTGTGTTTCTGAGCAACTTACACAACAAGAGCCTTCAAGCAAAATTCAAGAACATACAACAAACAACTCTGCACCTTCATTTCATATTCAACAAACGAGCTCAAGCGTTATATTCTATATCGAGATATTAGAGTTCATAGTTTTGAGTTGTAAATCTTCATATCCATTTGTATTGTTCAACTTGTAAAGTTGGTAGTTGCTGGATTGTCAAGCTTGTGGAACAAGGGTTCAAGGAGCATTAGGCTAGAGAAGTTTATACTTGGTATAGTATAGAACTTAGAGAGCTGTGTTCAGGAAACAAGGGGTTCCAGCTAGCTGTAATCAGTAACTGGGGATTGGTTTCACTGCATAACAGCAAGGGGGTCTTGGTTATCACGGAGTATTGTGCTCAAGGGGAGCTCATTGGTCTATACAATAGGTTGTTCAAGGAACTAGAGGAATTCGCGAAGTGGGACTTCAAGGAATTCAGTGTTCAAGGGAGCAAGGCTGTTAGAGAGGCATTGAGGTTCAAGGGAGCTACTTTACTCAGGGGAAAAGTTCATTCCAGCAAGCTGTTATCAGTGAATTGGGTGATATATTATTGTCTTGTAATTGGATTTCATTGTGATCAATAATATATTCTCTTACCAAGTTGGTAAGGGACTAGGACGTAGACCATAGAAGATTAGGGGTCGAACCTAGCTAAAACTCTGGGTGTTCTTTACTTAATGCACCTTTTATCTTTCTGCATTGCATATCACAGCTAGCTGCCTATTCATTAATCTGTCGAATCTGGTTAACTCAGCTAGCTGCTTATTCACTAATTTGTTGCATCCAGCTAGCTGCCAGAATAACTTTTTAGGCAGAATTTTTATTAGGTCATTGTTAGTCATAACACCTATTCACCCCCCTCTAGGTGTGTATTTTCAAGGTCAACATGGGTTTTGTGCCTATTTAGTAAATTACTAATTTGTCCTTAAATTTAAATGAATGTTAAAAATTTTGAAGTTGGAAAGAATTGAACCCATGACCTTCCAACACTTGTAACTTTGTGTTCACATGTTCAACCACTAAACCAAATCACTTCTTTGTGCAATTTTTTAAACTCATTCAATACATGCTCAAATAACTCACCTATTAGCAATATTTATTTTATAATTTATTCAAGATAAAATTGCCCACATAATTTTTATTAATTTTAATAATTTGAATTTTGATAATTAAAACTATGCCATTCATATACTCATAAATTTATGCTCACGTTTATTTTTATGATTTATTAAGGATAAAATCATTAAAATATTTGCACATATAATAGTAAAAACTGGTAGTCGGGGAGGGAAAATATAAATTGACAAATATGATGTCGTCGAAGTCAGAATTAAGAAAAGTACTGAGTGGCTGAAAAGTGGTAAAACAAAAAAAAAAAAGCAAAGTGAGGAGGTAGGTGACGGAAAATAACTAGACGTCTATGTCAAGTAGGTAAACGGGCGGAAGTGAAAATAGATCTATAAAATTTTATTATAATATTTCTCTTTTTTAACAATTATATCTATATATTAGTCAAATGGCCAGATTATGTTTATTATTAAATTGTTACATTGATGAATGAAGTGTATAACATATTTTTACTCGGTATCATTATAATATTTTATTTTATGTATGAAAGGTACTGAGGTGGCCAAAAATTGGTAAAAAAAAAATCGAAGTGAGGAGGTAGGTGACGGAAAATTAGTAGAAGTTATCTCAAGTAGGTAAACGGGCGGAAGTGAAAATAGATATTTAAAAATTTATTATAATATTTCTCTCATTTAACAATTATGTCTATATTAGTCGAATGGCCAGAATACAAAAAATGATAAATATGGTGTAAAACATATTTATACTCGATATTAGTATAATATTTTATTTTAAGTATATTTGCACTATATCGGTTAATCCTATTATCATCGGGTAATTTATAGATTGATTAACAAAATAGATTAAAATATTAAAAATAAGAAATAATTTACATATGGGATTTGGATTTGGTAAAAAAATGTCAATATGGTTTTGATATCTATTGTCCCTCACACTTTATTTTTGCAGCATTTTCGTAATATGCTAATGTTATTAACTTCATACAAAATGAGATTTGCAACCATATATAAGATAGTAATTTTTACCAATTTTAATAATTAATGCCATTCATATACTCATAAATTTATGCTCACGTTATTTTTATGATTTATTAGGGATAAAATCATTAAAATATTTTCACATATAATAGTAAAAAATGGTAGTCGGGGAGGGAAAATATAAATTGAAAATATGATGTCGTCGAGGTCAGAATTAAGAAAGGTACTGAGTGGCTGAAAATTGGTCAAAAAAAGTCAAAGTGAGGAGGTAGGTGACGAAAAATAAGTAGACGTCTATGTCAAGTAGGTAAACGGGCGGAAGTGAAAATAGATCTATAAAATTTTATTATAATATTTCTCTTTTTTAACAATTATATCTATATATTAGTCAAATGGCCATATTATGTTTATTATAACATATTTTTACTCGGTATCATTATAATATTTTATTTTATGTATGAAAGGTACTGAGGTGGCCGAAAATTGGTAAAAAAAAATTGAAGTGAGGCGGTAGGTGACGGAAAATTAATAGAAGTTATCTCAAGTAGGTAAACGGGCGGAAGTAAAATTAGATATATAAAAATTTATTATAATATTCTCTCTTTTAACAATTATGTCTATATTAGTCGAACTGCCAGAATACAAAAAATGATAAATAAGGTGTAAAACATATTTATACTCGATACCAGTATAATATTTTATTTTAAGTATATTTGCTCTATATCGGTTAATCCTATTATTATCGGGTAATTTATAGATCGATTAACAAAATAGATTAAAATATTGAAAATAAGAAATAATTTACATATGGGATTTGGATTTGGTAAAAAAATGTCAATATGGTTTTGATATCTATTGTCCCTCGCACTTTATTTTTGCAGCATTTTCGTAATATGCTAATGTTATTAACTTCATACAAAATGAGTTTTACAACCATATATAAGATAGTAATATACCAATTTCACTTGAATTTTAAACTCCAATGTGAGTTTCAACCCGATGTGAGACTAATAAACTCGAAAATTGCTGATATATACTAGGGGTGTACATACTATCCGCTCAACCGCAACCGAACCGCAAACCACTCGCAACCGCACCGCATTTTTCGGATAATCGCAAAATGCGGGTTGGTTGCGGATTGAATTTTTAAGAACCGCATATTTGCGGGTTGGTTGCGGA
This sequence comes from Saposhnikovia divaricata, assembly GCA_036435485.1. Lineage (NCBI taxonomy): Eukaryota > Viridiplantae > Streptophyta > Magnoliopsida > Apiales > Apiaceae > Saposhnikovia > Saposhnikovia divaricata. The sequence continues at coordinate 218,156,973 of CM071599.1, forward strand.
TTTGAATATTGAAAAATCGCAAAATCGCATCCGCAACCGCAAACCGCACATATATATTTATAATAATTTATATTTTTTAAAATATATTTTATATTATATAAATTAAAAATTATACACATAAGACATAGAAGTTTCTTTTCCGGGGGTGGATATACATTTTCTGGGAGTTGATATATAGATATACCCTGCCCATTTACCAAATATATTTACCCAACCCATTTACTCGAACTCAATTCAATATCTAACCTACAAATTGCATAGTTATGTATAATCAATTATGTTTATTCTGTTGACATAACTACACCAGGAATTATTGATGATGATTTGCTATTGTACTGATGATATTGTACTGATGGGCAATATTTATGTGCTTGCAGCCTTGCACCAAAAAATTCTGTGATATTGTACTGATTCTTTTTTTTTTTACCGACTTGTAATTGTATTTTAATTTTTATTAAATTAAGCGTAGGTGGTTAATCGCAAACCGAACCGCATCAACCGCGGTTAATCGCAACCGCATCATGCGATTAACCGCAACCGCATTAGCGGCTGTGGTTGGAAATTTCCAAAACCGCCAAAGTCAAAAAACCGCATCAACCGCCAAAAATCGAATCGCAACCGAACCGCGTACACCCCTAATATATACAATGTCTTATGATCACGGATGTGGTATGTGTGTTTTTTATTTTTCGGCTATCATTTTGCTGTTACCTCAAATTAAAATGATATTAGGGATGCTTTATTATCGTAGTTATGTCTATCTTATTTTCATAGATTGAATTTTATTGTACATATGAACTTTTACAACGTAATTCATTTAGTGCATACATTAACACATCTCATTTTAAAAACCCATTATGAGTTATGACACTTTAATTTTAGTTACTCGTGTATTTTGTTGAATTTGTACATGTCTAAATATGGATTGTCTTGAAATTTGAGATATTACCTTGGGGTTTTGAAAGTTCACTTCTGAGAATAGATATATAGTACAATGTATTTGAAGAAAAGATTTTGTTATGGTCAATTTGCTTTTGAAAGGATACATCTGCGATGGTCAAATACCATGATCCTAGAAAAACACACATCACATATTTATTTTGAACGTGCACAACTATTAGAATAAATTTTTTATTCTCCTTGTTCTCCGAAATTGGTCGGAGAAAAGGATCCAAAATTGGAAATGTGCGCTGAAATCGAAAATTGGAAATATGCGCTGAGATTTTATTAGCAGAACTATATATGACTCTATTACTTTTATTTTTTCGTCAAATTACATTATTACTTACAATATTAAATTAGAAATAATATAATATTTAATTCTTTATCCACCCAAAATAAATAAGCCAGCTGTTTTCTCATGTATTTCAATACAACAAGATTATTGTGGTAGTACTTGACATTTAATTAACTCTTACTTATAGCTTTCAGTCGGTCATTCTTCTTACACTGACCAAACATAACTAAAAATATAACTTTCGCGGTTCAGAATCTAATAATATTTTGAAACTATAACATCTTAAATAGATCGAAATACGTAAAGTAGACTAATACGAGAAAATTCTAAGAATTATTATATGGCCCGTGCTTTGCACGGGCTATCATGCTAGTTACTATTAAATACCTAAACCGATCTATTTCAATTTCCGAAATTTTCCCATGCAGTACACAGCAAGAAGAGGTGAGAGGTAACGTTAAGAAAAGGTTATTATGATCGAGTATGACTCCTCTTTTCTCACAGGCCACAGCTGCCGGATACATATGCCATCATATGATTATTGGGCTCTAATCCGTACAAGTGTTTTTTTCCCTTCGGCTAAGTCGGCCCAAGTGTGTGTTACTCGTTACAATATCAAGATCCTCATGTATTGTTCTTGTTCTTAATTTCTAAAGTAAAGTTAGCGGGTCCCATAAGCCCAATCAAATATCTAATTTTTTCCACTATTTTCAACAAAAAAAAAAAAAAAAATTAACAGCGACACATTGTTACACAAATTTACTATGGAAAAAATTGACAGTGAAAAAAAAAAAGCGAAAGATTTAATTTTTTTCAACATGCACGTGAATGATTTTCTAAAAAAGAAAAGTAATAATTTTTGAAGATTTGAAAAGATTTTTCACATATATTTATCTCTTATATTTTCTTTACACTTTTTAAAAGATTTCAATAGAAAAATGACCAATTTTCTATTTTTTTTCACTTTTATTTCTTTGATTTGCGAACACGGTGTAAAAGAGAGTGCAACTTAGCATAGTATTTCTGTATTTTGGTACACTACTGCTCAATTCTCCATGACTTCCATCGTTAAAACAACGCCCTTCCACCAAACTGATCACATCTCAGTTTACTCCCTTGTGAGAACTATGAACTCCATTCTCCTTCTCTATATCAATTTATGCGAAAATCGAAACATGACTTTTTTTCTTTGACATCTTTATCGCGCATTCATGGATGGCACCATCTCAACAGTACCATCTTTGCCATGGTCTCAAGTTCCGAGCAGGTACGAGAAGCAGAAGCGTCGTGATTGGAATACGTTCTGCCAGTACATACGAAACCACAAGCCAAATGATCCATACTCATCTAATGTTCATCAACATTTATGGACTAGTTCTCATGCCTTGGAATTTCTAAGGTACCTTGATCAATTTGGCAAGACTAAAATTCATAACCAGACGTGTCCTTATTTCGGTGTTCCTAACCCACCTTTGCCCTGTCCTTGCCCTCTTCGACAAGCATGGGGTAGCTTGGATGCTCTGGTTGGACGTCTTCGGGCAGCTTACGAGGAAAATGGTGGGGCACCTGAATCAAATCCGTTTGGAGCAAGAGCTGTCAAGGTTTTCTTGCGTGAGGTTAGGCGTTTTCAAGGGAAGTCGAGGGGGGTCACTTATGACAACAAGAAAAGGAAGAGGAATTCTAGTTACCACAAGGTGTAATGAACAAACAAATGGTGTAACATGCATGTTATCATTTACTGTTAAATCTCTCTCTCTCTCTCTCTCTCACTCTCTCTCTCGCTCTCTCTCTCGCTCTCGCTCTCTCGCTCCCTCGCTCCCTCCCTCTCTCTCTCTCTCTCCCTCCCCTCCTCTCTCTCTCTCTCTCGCTCTCTCCCCTCCTCTCTCTCTCTCTCTCTCTCTCTCTCTCTCTCTCTCTCTCTCTCTCTCTCTCTCTCTCTCTCTCTCTCTCTCTCTCTCGCTCTCTCGCTCCCTCCCTCTCTCTTTCTCTCCCTCCCCTCCTCTCTCTCTCTCTCTCTCTATTGTGAAAATGGATATGGTGTTTTTCTGTTTTTGTAGATCATTAACGGGTTTTGTTTCGAATGCTTACTAGCTAAAAAGTAACAGATTGTATCTATAATAAGTTACTTTTCTATGATCGTGCATGTACTGCTTATGCTGAGGAATAGCAAATTTACTATGTTTATATTATTTGAAGGCATGTTATTGGTACAATGGATATTTTTTGTTCTGGACATGCATAAACAGTTGTCTAATTGATTCTTGTATTAACAAGAAACAGAACGAAGAGAGCGAGCTCGTTTCTCTAATCAGTTATTCCACAACTTTTTGTACTTAAGTTGTTACAGAAACTAGATCAAGATGCCAGCCAAACGAATCAGAGACTATAAAATCTATGAAATGACAAGTCGGGATAATCTGATAATTTGATTTTTATATGAAAATCGTGTTTGTGTAAGTAGGGACGTGGTTTTCGAAGAAGATAAGAAATGGTTGTGGAACGATCAAGGCGGAGGCAAAGATAATGATAACTGGTTTGAGGTACCTGAGATGTGTCATGAGAAGGAAGGAGATGCACAAGAGACAAACAGTGAGTCTAATACGGAAACTTGTGGTGAGCAAAGTCCTACTCAACCTCGAACTCCACATGCCTCTCAGATCAGTAGTGACAACTATGATGACAGTGTGACACCAAGGAAATTTAGAGCAGTGACAGACATCTATAACTGCACTGAACCAGTTGAGTTGGATGAGGAATTACTACTGATGGGAGTTGATGAACCTACATGCTACAGACAGGCTGCCAAGTTGAGTGAATGGAAGCAAGCAATGGCTGGAGAAATGGAGTCTATTGAAAGGAACAACACTTGGTGTCTAACTGAGCTTCCAAAGGGGCATAAGGCAATTGGTTTGAAATGGATCTTCAAACTCAAAAAGGATGCAGATGGAAATGTAATCAAGTATAAAGCGAGACTTGTTGCTAAGGGTTACGTACAAGAACAAGGGGTTGATTTTGACGAGATATTCGCTCCTGTGACACGTATTGAAACTGTTCGTCTATTGTTGGCATTGTCTGCTAAAAATGGATGGAGAGTGCATCATTTAGATGTGAAAACAGCCTTCTTGAATGGTGTACGTGAGTCAACCGGAAGGCTTCGAAAGAAAGGGAGAAGAGCATCTGGTGTATAAATGCTTGGAGGATCTTGGTTTTGCTCGATGCCCGTATGAACATGCTGTGTATACAAGAAGGGATGGTGATAATGTCTTGATTGTTGGCGTTTATGTAGACGATTTACTGATCACTGGTTCAAATGTTTCAATCATTGCAAGGTTTAAAGATCAGATGAGTGAAATTTTCGAAATGACTGACTTGGGTGAGTTGAGCTATTATCTAGGCATTGAGGTTGAACAGGGTGAAGGTTTCATCGAGCTGAAACAAGCTGGATATGCTAGAAAGGTTCTTGAAAAGTCTGGAATGTCGAGCTGCAATTCATCAAAATATCCCATGGATCCGAATATACAGATTAGCAAGGATGAAGGTGGAAAAACAGTCAATGCTACAGACTATAAGAGCATTGTTGGATGTCTTCGGTATCTAGTGCATACTAGACGAGATATTTCGTTTGCTGTGGGAGTGGTAAGTAGGTACATGGAACGACCAACAGTGCTGCATTTGGAAGCTGTCAAACGTATGCTACGATACATAAAGGGCACTACTCATTATGGACTAGTATACTCAAAGGGGTCTGGGAATCATATGTTGACTGGTTTTTCAGACAGTGACTTGGCAGGGCAAGTGGATGATAGGAAAAGCACTGGGGGCATGGTGTTTTACCTCAACGAAAGTATGATAACTTGGGTATCACAGAAACAGAGGTGTGTGGCCTTATCCTCTTGTGAAGCAAGGTTTATGGCGGCCACTACAACTGCGTGTCAAGGAATATGGCTTCGAAACGTTTTGGGTCAGATTACTGGGGAAAAAATAGGTCCTGTGATCATTTACATCGACAACAAGTCAGCTATAGATTTGGCCAAGAATCCGGTTTTCCATGGCAGAAGCAAACATATCGACATACGATATCACTTCATCAGGCAATGTGTAGAGCGTAGAGAAATCGTTGTTAAGCACATCAACGGTGAAGGGCAAAGGGCTGACATTCTTACAAAGGCCTTGGTGATAGTGAAGTTCGAAAGAATGCGAAGCTTGCTGGGAGTCAAGAACTTGGACAAACAAATTTCAGATTAAAGGGGGAAATGTTGGATTTAATCTGATATTTGTTTATTTGTTTTTCATTATTAGTTAATAAGATGACAATTAGTTTTTGTCAGATAGAATGTTTTGTTTGAACAAGTCGTGTGTGACTTGGTCAGTCTAGCAGTTGAGTTTTATTAGGATCGAGTGTAGTGGAGTAGTGCTCCAGGAGTTTCCTTCTTTCAGTTCCTATTTTCTAGCTTGCACGTTGTAGTAGTAGCTCTATGTAAGGCAAGGTTTGATATCAAAAGGGCAAGTCGATTTGACGAGCATCTCTGGAGCTTTTGTTTTGTTTTCTCAGTTTCATATCATACACTCTATATATTTATATACGTTTGCAGATTGAAACTCTAGAGGAAGTGCTAACCAAACTTTCATCATTGTAATTGAATGCATGAATTCATATACAAGTTCTGTGACTAGTATGTTGTGTATTTAAACAATTGAAAGTAGTGCCACTGCAATATAGAAAGTCCAAACGACCAAATTGAATTTAATCTTTGAAATCTTTTTAGTTCTTACCAAGTTTGAGAGGCGATTACTAGTAGTAGCATTTAACTAGGAACATTGCAATTGTCTTCAGTTTTTTACAATATCCCAAAAGCTTTTAATTACAAAAATGGGCTTTCCTACATAGATTTATTCTACCTCCTAAAGTGCTAAAAGATTAATTGTTGCTAGTCAAATTATAATTAGAACAGGTTAATTATTTTGAACTAAAAATATACTGTGATTCTCATCTCTGTTGTTTGTTTCTGACATTCTGTCTTCATATATCGCTTCTTTGACCATTACTCCATTACCACTTGCATGTCCTAACTACAATTGCAGGCAATTTGTATCTATAAAATTCACTGTTATCAAAAACAAGAAAATAAAGAAAAAGGGAGACCTGAACTTTAATTAATCATAAAGCTGACGACAAAGAATTTCACTAACAACATTGTCAGAAGATATGATTATACACAATATATACTGTTATTATATACTAATCATTTATCGTTAACAGACACAAAACTATAGACAAATAGTGTATACGTTAAGTAACGAGTTCTCCTAAAACCTCAAGGTGTTAGAGAAGCGGGTTTATCGGATCATATCATATATTCAACAACATTTAATTATATATCTAAGCTAGAATTAGATGGATCAAAATTCAAAATATTGCTAAGAGACTAAATGGTTACCGTTTCCATTGAAGTAGTGCCTTCTCCTCCACCAATCCTTTCGGACAGTACTATCTTGTTCCCTCCCTCGACGTAAGCAAAATAAATACAATTAATTCGCGACTGGGAGCAAGAAATGAATATTTCAGATATTTCAGTTCTTCCTTTGTGATCCCAGGAAGTTCCCCTGGGACAAAATTGTGGCCCAACTTTAATCATTTTCGGATGTTTTTACAGTAGATCAAACTAACAAGCAGGGTCAATGTGTTATGCATGTATTTATATATAGTTTTATACCAGTAACCAGTGGTATGCGATGCGATATACATAGAGTTATGCCCGAGGCTAACCAAACGACGACGGTACGCATTCTTGCCTTTGAATCAGCTCACCTTCAAGAGTATCTCCACTCCCAAGGATTTTTTTTATGAGAAACGTTACATGGTCTCTTAAAAAACTTAGATATTCTCTTCCAAAAAAAAAAAACTGATATTTTTAGCCTCTTTAAATAAAGTTACAAGTTGAACACTTCCACCTTCCCCAAATACTTTTAGTTTTATTGAATTTTAATTTTATCACATATTATTGTCTACTAGTTGGTAACCCCAAGTACATACACAACACAATTTATTTAAATTAATTAATAATTTATTATTTTAATTGATATAAATTTTTTTATATAATTTTAAAATTATATTTTTTTATTATAGTTATATTACGTTTTCTTTTTCAAATTTTTCATTGAGTAAAATATTATCAGTGTCGGCCAATTATATGAAAAAATTATATTTTAAATTTATAACATAATGAAACATTTATATCGATAACGTTATCTAATATAAAAAATCAAAATAGGAAGGTCAAATAAATATTTTATAAAATTGTAATTATAAAATTGTGTCATTTGTGCAATTGAATAAAGTTATAATTAAAAAATTATAACTGCAATACAATTCCAACATTTCAATTTTTTTTAAAATTAATATAAAAATTGTAGGGAATGTAAAACCAGTATAGGGGTCAAAATTTATAAATAAATAACTTTTTAAACTTTATAGCTTTAGGAGTGGAACATGATTACATAAAATCAAATTTGGTAGGAATTACGTACTATTAAAAGAAGTATCACTTATTAATAATAGTTATAGTGCAATTTCCTATAATCATAACAAAAGATTTAAAAGTATAGCAGGATTATAACAATTCTATTATTCCCTCCATCTCTTTTTAGTTAGGATATTTGTAAAAAAAAAAATTTGTCCCTAAATAGTTGTCACATTCCTTGTTCCAATTCATTTTTTACTAATTTTTCCATATATACCCCTTTATTTATAATACAATGTTTGATTTTACATTTAATATACACACCCATAACTGAACATAATTAAAGTTTTTTTAATATGTGTGTCTTTTGCAAATGTACCAACTAAAAAGGGACGGATGGGGCATTTTTTTTATAAGTTAATTATATAATAATTAGCGTACATTCATTCATGCAACATGTTCCACGTATCTTGAAGTCAAAAGGTCTGCTGGATAAAATAGTATTTATTACTGTAATTATGGACTTAAACACCTGTCATCCTACATGGTATTTTCTACAACATATTTAGCTTTTTTTTTGTCACAAAAAAAAAATAAAGTTTCCATTAACAATAGCAAACACACAGCCGGGACAAATCCCCAACCGGCGGTACGACCAGATTGAAAAACAAAGACAAGCTAAAACACTTAGCTAATTTGTTTCCTGACCGTTTTACAGTACAGAACTGGAAAATTCTGTTAACTGAAAATGAAATCAAAGACAACCCAATAAATACAAATTGTACCGACATCCCTGAATACAGTAATATCACAATTGACCTTAACACATAAGAACCATTGGTAGCCCATTGTTCAGGTGGAGCACCCCGGCTATCTACTTGCCGGGAACCAGCTATAGACTTGCCGTAAGTGAAAACTCCCCAAGGATGAACACTATCATGTTGTGAAAGGTGAGTTCTTGCAATAATCATCACTGCCTCAGCTTTGATGCGGCCCCTCCAGATCTCTCGAGACATCAAATGAAACATTCTCCGAGGACTGAAATAAACAAACCAAACAAAACAAAACATATTAACATAAACAAAACACTCCAAAGGGAGAGACATACGCATAAAGCGTTACTTCGCCCAAGGCGATACAATTCAAAAATTCAAAGATCTCGGATTGACACCAAATTTTGATATGATGTAAGCAAGAGATTTTGAGTTTAAGAAATGTGTTTATTTTGATATTTCGAGTTCTAAATCGAGGCAGATCTGAAAAAGAACTCGAATGGGTTTTTCGAAATTTTTGGAAAAATTCCGATTTATGGGAGGAATGAAAGGGATTTGTGAAGGTGGATGGAGGCTTGGTTGAAGAAGGAGGAGGGAGGAAGAAAAAGAGACCTCCGGCCGGTGGATTATCCACCGGCCGGAGGGGAGTAAACCACGGGACTAAACTTAGACGAAGAGGACAAAGAGAGAGGTAAGAAAGAGAGTTTGCCTAAAGTTTCGTATCTTACAACATATTTAGCTTAGTGCATCTCCAATGGGTACAAATCCTTAGTTAAAATATTAGTTGGCATATCATAAATAACAATTATACATAATTTGTAAAAAAAAATGTTCACTCCAATGATACATTCCTCTTGTCTATAAATTTAGCCAACAGGATTATATTGGCTATATTTGTCGAATCTGTAGAGAACTGTAGAGACCTGTAGTAAAATAAAGCATCATCTATTACCATATTAATTATAATATATTCTATTTATAACAACTTGAAATAATAATAACATTCTATTTTTAAAATATAGCTAACGATTATAACCAATCCCATTGGAGCACAACACCTTAGAGATTCAACAAATTTTACATAATCAATATTTTATATCATTTTAGCCAATCATTTTAGCTCATACCATTGGAGATGCTCTTACTTCGTAATATTTTTCAGTGTAGATTTAAATTTTAATGCTATATACGCTTATACATGTACAGGTTTCATAAGCTAGTAACGAGATGCTATTGTCCAACTAATGAGGTGGCAAAAAGGGCACTAAAAGCAGGTCTTCAATATTCTCAAATTAAAATTTTTGACCCATGTGAGACCTTCATTTGTCAAAGCTGTCCGCCCAAAGGTTTGCCATTATAATTTTTTTGCAGTCCACTTGTGTTGCATCAGGGAAATAAATATATTATATTTTGAATATAATTTTTTTGTTCGGTTTTATAATCGAAATCGAACTGTGTGAAGCAGTTAATCTTAAAATGATTTATCTAAACCAAAAGCAGTATCTCGGCAAGTACGCAGACAAGTTTTTCTTTTTTGATTTTCTTATCAACTCGTCTTTTTTTATCCCCAACTTGTCTATTCTCCACCTTCTCTCTTGCCTAGGGCTGTTAAAAAACTTCGAAAAATCTGAAATCAAATCCGAATATTCGAGTTCATATCCGAAAAAAATCGGATATTATCCGTATCCGAAGTCAACCGGATATTATCCGTATCCGTGTCCGAACATTTAGGATACGGATATGGATATAGCTGTATCCGTATCCGAAAATATCCGTATCCAAAATTAATTAATTAATTAATTATTATTCATAATATATTTTATATTTTATGTATGTACTTATATAAATTGGAGATCCTAGTAAATCACTACTATTTTAAATATGACTCATAACTAGTGCTTTGTCACGGATTATTGTTTTAATATTTTAAAAAATATTTTTGAACGATCCAATCGCACGGATGTCAATATATATATAATATAATGATATTCCCAAATTTTCAGAAAATAAAAAATTAATTTGATTGGAGATCTTAGTAGATCACTACTATTTTCAATATGACTCGTAACTAGTGTTTTGTCACGGATTATTGTTTCTTTTTTTAAAAAATATTTTTGAACGATCCAACCGTACGAATGTCAATATATATCTAATATAATGATATTCCCAAATTTCCAAAAAATAAAAAATTAATTTGATTGGAGATCGTAGTAGATTACTACTATTTTCAATATGACTCGTAACTAGTGCTTTGTCACGGATTATTGTTTCTATTTTTTAAAAAATATTTTTGAACGATCCAACCGTACGGATATCAATATAAATCTAATATAATGATATTCCCAAAATTTCAGAAAATAAAAAATTAATTTGATTGGAGATCTTAGTAGATCATTACTATTTTCAATATGACTCGTAACTAGTGCTTTATCACGGATTATTGTTTCTATTTTTTAAAAAATATTTTTGAACGATCCAATCGTACCGATGTCAACATATATCTAATTTAATGATATTCCCAAATTTTCAGAAATTAAAAAATTAATTTGGTTGGAGATCGTAGTAGATCACTACTATTTTCACTATGACTCGTAACTAGTGCTTTGTCACGGATTATTGTTTCTATTTTTTAAAAAACATTTTTGAACGATCCAACCGTACGGATATCAATATAAATCTAATATAATGATATTCCGAAATTTCAGAAAATAATTAATTAATTTGATTGGAGGTCTTAGTAGATCATTACTATTTTCAATATGACTCGTAACTAGTGCTTTGTCACGGATTATTGTTTCTTTTTTTTAAAAAATATTTTTGAACGATCCAACCGTACGAATGTCAATATATATCTAATATAATGATATTCCCAAATTTCCAAAAAATAAAAAATTAATTTGATTGGAGATCGTAGTAGATTACTACTATTTTCAATATGACTCGCAACTAGTGCTTTGTCACGGATTATTGTTTCTATTTTTTAAAAAAAAATTTTGAACGATCCAACCGTACGGATATCAATATAAATCTAATATAATGATATTCCCAAAATTTCAGAAAATAAAAAATTAATTTGATTGGAGATCTTAGTAGATCATTACTATTTTCAATATGACTCGTAACTAGTGCTTTGTCACGGATTATTGTTTCTATTTTTTAAAAAATATTTTTGAACGATCCAATCGTACGGATGTCAACATATATCTAATTTAATGATATTCCCAAATTTTCAGAGATTAAAAAATTAATTTGGTTGGAGATCGTAGTAGATCACTACTATTTTCAATATGACTCGTAACTAGTGCTTTGTCTCGGATTATTGTTTCTATTTTTTAAAAAATATTTTTGAACGATCCAACCGTACGGATATCAATATAAATCTAATATAATGATATTCCAAAATTTCAGAAAATAAAAAATTAATTTGATTGGAGATCTTAGTAGATCATTACTATTTTCAATATGACTCGTAACTAGTGCTTTGTCACGGATTATTGTTTCTATTTTTTAAAAAGTATTTTTAAACGATCCAACCGTACGGATGTCAACATATATCTAATTTAATGATATTCCTAAATTTTCATAAATTTAAAAATTAATTTGGTTGGAGATTTTAATAAATTACTAGCAAATTTAAAAATATGTTTAAACTTAACTTATGTTTAATTATTTCCCTTCTCAACACAAGAATCTTGTAGCTCAGTTGGTTGTGATGTTCCACAAGACTCAAGGGTGCCCCAGGTTCGACTCCTTGCTCATGCAACATTTTGAAAAACAAACATCAGCTTTCCGGATTTCGGATATTATTCGGCTTTGAATTATAGTAGCACCGACTCCTTGCTCATGCAACATTTTGAAAAACAAACATCAGCTTTCCGGATTTCGGATATTATCCGGATCAAAAGCCCACAAACTCGGTGAGAAGCTCAGATTTTACATTTCAAAATCGTATTAGCAAACTCTTTGAATTATAGTAGCACCGACTCCTTGCTCATGCAACATTTTGAAAAACAAACATCAGCTTTCCGGATTTCGGATATTATCCGGATTTTACATTTCAAAATCGTATTAGCAAACTCTTTGAATTATAGTAGCACGTACAGGTTGTGAGCAGCATGAGTTAAATGCCTTATTATTGGAAATGTGAGAGCATTAAATACATATTTGTTGGAAAGATCAGAAATTATGACTTCAACGTAGTTTTAATTTAGAAGTTTCTCCGAATTCAAAAAAAAAAGAAATTTAGAAGTTTTTCCGATTTTTTATTGTCTTTCCAGTTTTTTATTAATTAAATTATCATTGAAAAATTTAAATTATAAGGGAACACCGATTTAGTTGCATTGCGAAATTCTGCTTACTAAAACAAAACGATGATCACGTACTAGGTAAATTAGTAAATTCCATTAGCATTAAGATCAACAATCATCACAAAGCATGGGATACATAAAATAATATTATATTTATATAGCTTCATAAGATAGATTCAACAACTTCAACACAGATTCAATTATGGCAAGACTGGACGAGTTGGCCCTGACTGCTTTGCTAGCTGACGAGGCTTCATATAAAGGCCGATGCTTTCAACCCCATTGCTCTTATAGGTGCCAAAGAATCCCCAGAATTTACCACCGACCTCATAATTGAACTCATCCACATACGAGCCCATTTCTTGAAAATCCATGAGATACATATCGTCCATGCACCCAGGGCCGTACGGACCATACTTGCGTTTGTTAGTATAAAAAGAAATAGAACACAGATACTTTGAAGTTCTATCATTAAGGTAACCGCCATGTATTCTCGTAATGTACTCCGACGGATAATCGAAAGTGATCTGCACCAACATTCCACAAACATATGATCAATCCAACTACGTACATATAATCGTCTATTGTCGTCAACAAACATATATAGTTGAGCCTAGAACAAACTTATGAAACAAATTTAAGTTAGTTACATACATGCATGGAAGATAAAAGAAGATAATTAAATTAAATATTATGTTATTGTTCACCGTTTGCAGATTAGAGGAGCCTGTTCCACCACCAATTTTGTCAGACAGCACTACGTTACCATCCTCAACGTAAGCAAACTGAATGAAATCCATCCTATCCCGGATGGAAGAAATGAAGATTTGAGATATTTCTGATTTGCCTTGGTGATCCCATGAAGTTCCCACAGTGGGAAATGTTGGCCCAAGCTTTAGCATTGTGTTCCACAGCAAAGAATATAAGAAATTGTGTTGTGTATTTATAAGCAGGAGTTAATTATTATGCCAGTCATGGAAATTCCAAAAGGCCTTCCTTGCGTTGGAATCGGTTCAGTATTGGAAAATGTTCCAGCAGTTAATAGCTGCAGTTATATACTTTTTCTTTAAATTGTTACAGTTTCGAGATTGAATTTGAAAGTATCCTTTGATTGAAATTTGTGTGTTCAAAGAAAATGAATCGTCCTTTAAAAAAGGAAATTAATTTATTAATTGTTGAGCTGCTCGATCGATAAAAGTTACCAAAGCAAGTTTGGGGTCATTACTCCAAAAAAAAAAAGTATCTAACCACAGACACGATAAGTTTTGTTTAATAAGAGCATAAATGAGTCAAGTGATTCATAAAAATTCCAAAAAAAATTGTAAAATTTTCGAATGCAGTTAGTCAAAAAATGGAGTTGGAGTAAGTTTTCTGAATACTTTACACCACCAAATGCAAGTCTCGAATTATCTACCATTTAATTAAGGACCACGAATCTGTTGATTATTTTTCTTATTTTACCTATTTTGTAACCACATTTTTATACTAACGATTCAATATATGTGTGCACCAAGCCACCAACTTGTCATTCCAAGTTTTATAAAAACTAGCTTAAAACCCGTGCGATGCACGGAATTTTATTAATATTATATGAATATTTTTCATTAATCTGAATTAATTTTTTAAAACATGAAATACCTAAATTTTTCAATGAAATTTCATAATAATTATATAAATGTTATTCGTGATATTTCTAAAAAAGGGGATTGTGTTAGAAAATATAGAAAATATGATTGGTTTAGTTGAAAAAGGTAATCGGTTAATTATTAATATTATAATACTATTATTTTATTTTATTAAATAGATTCGTACGTGATATAATTGAAAAATGAAATATTTTAGTTAGAGAAAATAGAAAAGGTAAATTGAAAATTTAAGAGGTGACATGTTTTAGGTGAAAAAGGTAATTAAATAATTTTTACTAAATAAAATTGCTAGTAGTGTTTTTAGAATAGGAGAAATTAATGTTGCGCGTGATATGTTTAGAAAAAGAGGGATTAAAAAAGATAGAAAAGATTACACGATTTAGCTGGAAAAAAGTAATCGATTAATTATTAATATTATTATTTTATTAAATAAAATCGCCTTTGATATAATTGGAAAATGAGAGATTTAAGTTATAGAAAATAGAAAAGGTAACGTGAAAATTAAAAAGCTAACATATTTTAGGTGAAAAGGGTAAATGATTAGTTTATAGTAATTATAATTTAATTATGTTATTTTACTAAATAAAATTGCTCATAGTTTTTTTAAAAAAGAGAAATTAATGTTACCCGAGATATTTCTAGAAAATGAGCGATTTTATTTAGAAAATATAGAAAAGATGATACGTTTTAGCTGAAAAGAGATATTTTAGTTAGAGAAAAGAAAAAAGATAACATATTTTGGTTGAAAAGGGTACTTGATTGATTAATTAATAGTAATTATATTAAGCAAAATTGCTTGTAGTGTTTTTAAAAAAGGAGATATTTTAGTTAGATAAAATATCATGTGCATGTTTTAGGTAAAAAATGTAATTGATTAGTTTATACTAATTATAATTTAATTACGTTATTTTACTAAATAAAATTGTTTGTAATTTTTTTAGAAAATGAAAAATTAATGTTGCCCATGATATTTCTAAGAAGAGAGGGATTTTAGTTAGAAAATTTAGAAAAGATGATACGTTTTAGCTGAAAAGAGAGATTTTAGTTAGAAAAAAGAAAAAATTTAACATATTTTGGTTGAAAAAGGTAATTGATCGATTAATTAATTGTAATTATATTAAACAAAATTGCTCGTAATATTTTTAAAAATAAGAAATTTTAGTTAGATAAAATATCATTGGTCGTCTGATTTTTCAAACTTGCTTTTTTTACTTCTTTTTCAGCTACCATTACTTAGTTATTCTTTGCTTATTTTATATTTCTTAATAAGTAATCAATTACCTTTTTCAGTTACTACCTTTTGTACATTTTTCAACTAAAATATATTATTTCAAAAAATAACATGGATTGTTCTATTTAATGAAATAAACCAATAATATTATAATTATTAATAACTAACTAATTACCTTTTTCAACTAAAGAGTAATATTTTTTCTATAATTTTAAACTAAAATGTCTCATTTTCAAAATTATCTTTTTTTTACTTCTTTTTCGACTATTATCTTTTCTAACTAAAATCTACTCCTTCCAAAACTTGGTTTTTTTACTTCTTTTTCAAGCTATTACCTTTTTAAATATGGATTTTATCTATAATTAAGTCAGCTAAATAAGTAAAATCAAGATACCGAGACCAAACTTTTGTTTGAGCTGCTTTTATATAATAGTATAAATTTAGCAAACAGTACTTTTTCAGACAAATGTAATAGTATGTATTGTTAGTTGAATCTTAACTTCGTGTCAAGTGAGTATATAAAGTTTTATGTTTAAAGTGAGAATTTTTATCGAGCTATCATTTATCACTCGATTCGAACTATGTAGTTGAGCAATAACACCAATTATACATTCAATAATTTAGATGATTAAAAATATAATTCACATTTGGATTTAAATCGAATATAGATCATAAATTATATTTAAATATGATTATTTCATTAAAAAAATAATATGAAATTTATTCTAAATGAATTGGGATCATATTAATTTTTAATCAAATTTAGATAATTTATGAAACAAATTTGAAATATTTATCATATTTTTGAATCAAATATAAACTGATATATCAAATAATCAAGATCCATTTAGGTTCCTACCTCATTTCAACCTAGGCTACGAGACACCGTATTTAAGCACTTAGTTCAAAAAAAAAAGATTAAACAAGGTATTGGGAAGAAACATTTTTTTTTTTAAAGTTAACAAAGTTTTTTTTTATGAAACATTAAACCAAAAATTTATATCCTTATATATAATAAGTGTAAAAGGGACTTTATCCGTAATTTTTGCTTGGTCACTATACTATCAAAATAATCTCGGTCAAATTTAATATTTTTAAAAATAGACAGTAAAGATTATATCATATTAAAAAGTAAATTATAATCTAAAAAAAATATCATTAAAAAGGTTGTATTAAAAAAGAAATTATAATCTAAAAAGGTTGTATCATTTTACAGACAACAAAACAGAGCACAACAAATAAAGTACAACATACTACATAGATTATATCCAAATTAAATTCATATTACATTATTAATATCTTAATATTAATATTCAAGTATAACCACGCTACTACTGTGAAATTATATCCTTATATAATAAGCATAAAAGAGATCTTATCCATAATTTTGGTCTACTATCAAATAATCTCAACCATCGAATTTAAATTTTTTAAAAATAGGTGATCAAAATTATATCAATCAAAAGGAAATTATAATCTAAAAAGGTTATAATTAAAAAAGGTTATATCATATCAAAAAGAAAATTATAATCTAAAACGGATATAATTAAAAAAACAATTGAATTTTATTTTTTATTAATATTAAAAAAAGTTCTTATTTACTATTTGGCCTATATCTCAAGATCTAGAAATCATATTTTGATGATTTTACAGCCCACTCGAATGTCATAAAAAATATCTTTAATTTAGTGGCGATTTAACAATTATTATCGAAGTGAAAATACTTAGAATCTCAATAGAAAGTATGAATACGAGTTTTATATTAATCCTATTCACTTATAACACCTACTTTGATAATCATATTCAATGTAGAAAACCAAATTATATTTAATATAAATCATTGGCTTACACTTTTTTCGTATTTTAATATAAATACTCTTTTTAGTTTACATGTTAAAAAATAAAATATTCTTTATGTTAGATCAAACTGTTCTCATTTATTACGTGTTACTGAAAACTAGACTATCGACTACCAAAATTTTAGACAAATTCACTCTTACACTTATGTATTTGGATTGTTAGTAGAACTATCTTCAAATAATTAGAAGGGTGTTTTAATAATCAAAACGAAATATAAGTAGATTTTATAAATCGAATAGAATTTTTAAAAATCGTCAATTTCTTCTCTCTTTTTTTTCACAAAATTAAAATTATTTTGTTAATTTCATGTGAGCTGTAAAATCGTACAAATCAAAATTTAAGAATTCAAGGTATAACACAAATATTAAATTGAACGTGTAAAATCTTATTTATTTTTTCAATTTTTAACAACAATTTGATATGTAAATTAATAACATATATATATATATATATATTAAAAAAATTAAAATTATATCCTTCTATACTATACTATTATAAGCAAACTAAGGTATATTTGGTTGATTGATAGTTTGGTCACTTTATTTGGTACACTAAATGCAACCATGAGGTTTTAAGATAAATAAATAAGAACAGTTGGATCTTATGCTAAAAGAATATTCATTTTCTAATATTTAAAATACTTTTATAGTTTCCAAGTTCCAATCCCATCAAAAACATGTCTCTATTAAATAAATATATTATTTTATAAACTACTCTAACTAGCTTAAGAATCAATTCCCGTCAATAACATATCTATACTATTATATAAAAATCGAAACATTAAAAATTTTGGTAATTGTTTTTTAGTACTTCATGAATTTATTCATTTACCCTTCATTATAAAGAAAAATATATACAATATCTATACTATAAAAACACCTAAAATAAATAATAACATATAATATAATTAATAATAATTAGTCGATTGTCTTTATAGATTACTTTTAGTTGAAGATATTACATTTTATAAATACCTAAAAATACCAAACGTATCATATTCTTCAATCATTAATATTTTCTTTGGAATTAAAACAAGTTACCTTTTTTATTTAAAATTACTTTTAATCATTAATATATGCCGTCAACAACATATTATTAATTAAAACATTATCAAACATGTATTATAATATTTTATTATCTTCTATAATTTATTTTTCTCATAATTAAAAAATATATATGAACATGAGATTTAAAAAGTTAAAAAATTATTTTAATAATAAAAATATATATACAACTTAAAACTTTAACAATAAAATATAATTTAAAAAATTTACAAACAACCGTGCATCGCACGGATTATAGACTAGTATAATAAGATGCATATTTAATATCTAGATGTACTTCAATAAAAAATTACTTTTCTCTCAAAAAAAAAAGTTAAACGTATTTCCAAAATGTTTTTTACAATTTTAATTACTCAATACAAAAAATACTTTTTTCCAAATAAATAATTATTTTTTTGGAATACCCAAGTTAAAAACACGTATTTAATTTGTGAAAATAAGCAAAAATTTAAAAAGAATTCCTTTTATATCTTTCCTAATTAAAAAGTTAATGGCCTTCCTTGCGTTGGAAATCGGTTCAGTTTTGAAAAAAATTCTTGCAATTAATACGAGTAGGCGCCACTTTCTGCGAAAGTTAGGGAAGGGAGGTTGAGATGGTTCGGCCACGTCCGTAGGAGGCGGCCGGAAGCCCCAGTGAGAAGGGTCGAGAGTCTTTCGGTTGTAGGGGTGAGGAGGAGAGGCAGACCGAGGAGGTCATGGGAAGAGCAGCTTAGGTTGGATTTGAAGGCTTTGAACCTAAGTGAGACCATGACCGCTGATAGGTGTTCGTGGAGGCGGCAGATCAGAGTGGTGGCTCTCTTCTAGGGGACGGCTCTGTAGTGGAGAACCTCAGAGTTGGGTTGTCACGGATGACCTTATCTTAGGAGTTCGGCTTTTTGCGATATCTTTTCCCTTTTTCATTTTGTATTTCTATTATCATTTGTTTCCCGATTGTGCAGGTGCAGGGAGCTTCGCTTGGTGGTATCTAGAGGCATGGTAGGTAAGTCCCGTGTGGAGAAAGCCATGGGCTCAGGTATTGCTGTGAACTTTGTCGCGTATCTTTTAGATTTCTTTGTCTATATCACACACCGTATATGTCGTGCACATAGCCGAGGGTCTTCACGGAAACAGCCTCCCCACCCTAAAAAGTGGGGGCATGGTCTGCGTACAACCTACCCTCCCCAGACCCTGCTATGAGCGGGACATACTGGGTATGTTTGGTTTGTTTTAGTTCAGTGTTACACTTTCCCTAAAAATTGTTACAGTTTCGAGATTGAATTTGAAACGTATAAATCCTTCAATTAAAATTTGTGTGTTCAGTGAATGATTAAAACAATTATTTGTAATTAATTAACTGTTGAGCTGCACGATGAAAGTTTAAACTACCACAGCATGTATGGGGTCATTCTCCAAAAAATAAAATTAAAAATTACCCCGGTATTTAACCACAGACATGGTACGTTTTGTTTAGGAAGAACATAGAATATCAGTTACGTTATTCATGAATTTTCAAATTAGTTTTATAAATTTTTGGAATTCAACTAGACAAGAATGGAGTGAGGCGTAAGGTTTTCGAATACTTATCAAACCTGTTGATTATTTTTCTTATTTACATACTACTTACGGTCCATTAATGCTATAATTTTAGGTAATTTGATTATATAGTTAAAAAAAATTAATTATTTTTTTAAAATAAAAATTAAAATATTATAATTTTGTTTAGAAAGGAAATTGAAAATTAATAAATTTTAGAGTATTTACTAAAAATACTAGGTTTAAAGTTTCTTTGCAAAAATACCATCTCTTTTAATTAATTGTAATTTTACTAAACTAAATTTCAAAATTGCAAAAATACTAAAACCCCCCTCCCCCTTCTTTTCCCTTCGACCTCAACACTTTTTTTAAGGTGGGGGATATTTTGGTTGCAACTGAATGCAACCACATTCAACTTTTTTTTAAGGTTGGGTGATTTTGGTGGATTTGGGTTGCAAGGCCCCGCCAGAGGCAATATTCAACCAATTCAAATGCAACCACATTCAACTCTTTATCTTTAAGGTGTGGTGATTTTGGTGGACTTAGGTTGCAAGGCCCCGCCAGGGGCAATATTCAACTGAATGCAACTACATTCAGTTGGATGTAGTTGCAAATTTAGTTGCATGTGGTTGCATGTGGTTGCTGATTTCAAGTTCCATTTTTCAAAAGTCATTTTCGACCTCTTTTTTGGACAGAGGTCGAAAATGACTTTTGAAAAATGGAATTTGAAATCAGAAATTTAGTTGCATGTGGTTGCATTCAGTTGAATGTGGTTGCATTCAGTTGCAACCCAAAATCCACCAAAATAACCCTCATCTTAAAAAAATAAATAAAATGTGGAAGTCGCTGGGCAACCCAGCTGGGCAGGTTGGGCAGGGGAAGGAGGGGTGCCCTAATTTCTAGTATTTTTGCAATTTAGAAACTTAGTTTAGTGAAATTGCAAATAGCTATTTTTACCAAAAGTAAATATGCAAAAATTTATTTTTCCGTAATTATTTATGAAAAAAGCCCTAAATTTTAACATATATTTAAAGTATCTAAAATTATGTGCAAAAAATTCAAATATCTTATATAATGAATAGGAATATTTTGTAACCACATTTTCATATAACGATTCGATATATGTGCATGATACAGTAAAACCTCTATAAATATAATGACTCATTGTTATGGCACTTGAGGTTCGGTCATCTTGGATTTTCTGGCTTGAAACTATTGTCAAAGACAAAGATGGTGGACGGTTTACCAGAAATCAATGAACCAGAAAATTTGTGTGAAGCTTGTGTCAAGGGGAAGCAACACCGACAAAGCTTTCCAGTTGGAAAATCATGGCGAGCTAGAAGGCCATTAGAGATTGTTCACACCGATATTGCTGGTCCATTTGATATTCCATCCCTTGGCGGAAATAGGTATTACCTAACTTTTATTGATGATTTTAGCAGGAAAAGTTGGGTACATATCTTGAAAGAAAAAGCGGAGGCTCTTGATAAATTTAAGAAGTTCAAAGCTATGGCAGAAAAGCAAAGTGGCCATTATTTGAAGGTACTTCGATCAGACAGAGGAGGCGAGTACACTTCAAACTTGTTCAGAAGTTTTTGCAGAGCACATGGAATAAATCATCAGTTGACAACGGCATATACTCCACAGCAAAATGGTGTTGAAGAGAGGAAGAATCGCACCATTCTAGACATGGCAATGAGTATGGTAAAAGAAAAGCACATGCCAAGAACTTTCTGCCCTGAAGCCGTTCTATATGCAGTTTATTTGTTGAATCGATGTCCAACTAAAAGTGTTAGAAACAAAACTCCAAATGAAGCATGGAGTGGTAGTAAACCATCAGTTGGGCATCTCAGAATTTTTCGGTGCATTGCATATGCACATGTTCCTGATCAGAAAAGGAAGAAGCTGGAGGATAAAGGTGAGAAATGCATCTTTACCGGATATGATAAGAGGAGCAAAGCCAACAGACTTTATAATCCCCTCGCGAAGAAATTAATCATTTCTCGAAATGTTGAGTTCGATGAATCTTATTATTGGAGATGGAGCGAGGAAGAAAGAAAAGTTGTAGGCTTATTCTTTAATGATGATGATGGTGATGACTCCAACATAGAAGATTGCGGAGATTAGGGCTGTACAGGCTATCCGCTCAACCGCAATCTAACCGCAAACTACTCGCAACTGAACCGCTTTTTGCGGATAATCGCGAAATGCGGGTTGGTTGCGGATTGAATTTTTAAGAACCGCATATTTGCGGGTTGGTTGCGGATTAAAATATTGAAAAATCGCAAAATCGCATCCGCAACCGCAAACTGCACATATATATTTATAATAATTTATATTTTTAAAAATATATTTTATATTATACAAATTAATAAATTATACACATAAGACATAGAAGTTTCTTTTCCGGAAGTGGAAATACATTTTCTGGGAGTTGATATATGGATATACCCTGCCCATTTACCAAATATATTTACCCAGCCCATTTACTCAAACCCAATTTATCTAACCTACAAATTGCATAGTTATGTCTAATCAATTATGTTTATTTTGTTGTACTAGACATAACTACAGCAGGAATTACTGATGATGATTTGCCATTGTACTGATGGGCTATATTTATGTGCTTGCAGCCTTGCACCAAAAAATTCTGTGATATTGTACTCATTTTTTTTACCGACTTGTAATTATATTTTAATTTTTATTAAAGAATGAATCGCCCTTTAAATAAAATTAATTTATTAATTGTTGAGCTGCTCGATCGACAAAAGTTACCAAAGCATGTTTCGAATAAGAATAATGTTAGGTACCCCAAATTGAATCCCAAATTTTTTCAAATTACACGTGTCACTATCTAATTGGTTATAAATATAATGGACCGCTAGGGTGATATCAATCTCACCGATTACCATATAACCAACTCATCCATGTCACATTTTTTGGATATCAAGGATACCTAGCATTACTATTCCAGCGTTACTCTTAGAACAATTATCTACCACTTAATTAAGGACCACGAATATGTTGATTATTTTTCTTATTTTACCTATTTTGTAACCACATTTTAATATAACGATTCAATATATGTGTGCACCAAGCCACCAACTTATCATTCGAAGTTTTATAAAAATTTAACAAGTAGTACTTTTTAAGACAAATGTAGTAGTATATAATTATTAGTTGAATCTTAACTTCGAGTCAGTGAGTATATAGTTTTATGTTTAAAGTGAGAATTTTTATCGAGCTATCATTTATCACTCGATTCGAAGTTTCGAACTATGTAGTTGAGCAATAACCCCAGTTATACATGTAGTAATATTAGATGACTAAAAATATAATTTATATTTGGATTTAAATCGAATATTGATCATAAATAATATTTAAATATGATCATTTTATTAAAAAAATAGTATGAAATTTAATCTGAACGAATACATAAGTGCTCATATTTGGGATCATATTAATTTTTAATCAAATTTAGATAATTTATGAAACAAATTTGAAACATTTATCATATTTTTAAATTGAATATAAACTGATATATCAAATAATCAAGATCCATTTAGGTTCCTACATCCACCCTCTACCTCATTTCAACCTACGAGACACCATATATAAGCACTTAGTTAAAAAAATAAGGATTAAACAAGGTATGGGGAAGATCGAAACATTCTTTTTTTTTTTTTGAAAAAATTAACAAAGTTATTTATTATGAAATATTAAACCAAAAATATAATAAAGATGCATATTTAATATCTAGATGTACTTCAATAAAGAAATTACTTTTATTTCAAAAAAGAAAAAGTTAATCGTATTTCCAAAAATTTTATTTCAATTTTTAATTACTTAATACAAAAATACTTTTTTCCAAATAAATAATTATTTTTTTGGAATACCCAAATTTAAAAACACGTATTTAATTTGTGAAAATACGCAAAAATTTAAAATGAATACCTTTTATATCTTTCCTAATTAAAAAAGTTAAAGGCCTTCCTTGCGTTGGAAATCGGTCACCATTGAAAAACATTCTTGCAGTTAATACCAGTAGTGTTACACTTTCCCTAAAAATTGTTACAGTTTCGAGATTGAAATTGAAACGTATCCTTCAATTAAAATTTGTGTGTTTAATGAATGATTGAAACAGTTATTTGTAATTAATTAACTGTTGAGCTGCACGAGGAAAGTTTAAACTACCACAGCATGTATGGTACGTTTTTTTAGGAAGAGCATAGAGGATCAGTTAAGTTATTCATGAATTTTCAAATTATTTTTGTAAATTTTTTGAATTCAACTAGACAAGAATGGAGTGAGGCGTAAGGTTTTCGAATACTTATTATCAAACCTGTTGATTATTTTTCTTATTTACCTATTACTCACTGTTGGTCCATTATAGAGCATCCAAATCCAAGACCCTATCCCCAAATATTTGGGGCTTTTATGCAAAAAAAGGTTTCCATCCCATTCCCCATTTTAGGGATTAATTTTGGGGATAAGTTTTGAATCCCCATATTTGGGGACTACTATTTTGAACCCCAAATCATCTCTCTCCTCTTTTAAATATATTTAATTGTAGTGGGTGAGTTTTGGTAGTTAAAATTGTAAGTGAAAGAGAGAGAAAGAAGTAATATAAAAAAGAATATAGGGATAGGGGAATGGAAAATGGGGAATGGGATGTAGAAACTTTTTGATAATTTTGGGGATTTACTATTTTTATTTGGGGATTTACTATTTTTAGTAAGTTTTTGGGGTTGGGGATGGGATGTGAATGCTCTAAGACATTTGATTTTTTTCACATAATTTTAGGTGATTTGATTACATAACTAAAATTATTTTCTTTTTTATTTTTTTTTCTAAATAAAAATTAAAATATTATATTTTTATTTAAAAATAGAAAATTGAAAAATAATAAATATCAAAACACCTAAAATTAGGTCCAAAATAATCAAATATCTTATATAATGGATTTGAGTATTTTGTAACCACATTTTTATATAACGATTCAATATATGTGCATGATGTATATTTAATCGAGTCAATCAAGCTCCACCTACCAACTTGTCGTTCGAATTATATGAAATATGCGGTATCTGTTTAGACAAATTTAGTACGTACTCTACCTCATTCAACAAAAAACAACAACACAACACAACGTACTCAGTATATCCCGCATGAGCAGGGTCTGAGGGGGGTAGGATGTACGCAATCATGCCCCTACACAAAGGTAGAGAGATTGTTTCCGGTTTTTTGACCCCCGGCAGGAGTCGAACCCGTGACCTCACGGTTCACGGATTGGGCACTCTACCTCATTCAACATAGGCAAGAAATAAGAAATTTTATGTAGTACCTAGCTTAGTGTTTCGAGTAAGAATTTTTTTTGTTGAAATGAGAATACATGGATCTTTGTTGAGCTACAGTTTAGCACTCGAGTTCATATTCAAACTCCACTTAGACGTGCAATTATATTCGAATCATAGCACCCACTTTTTACCATATTCTTTCGGACTTGAAACGCCTTTTAACAGGACGCAAAAAAAAAACATGCAACCCTTACCCATGTCAAAATGACATGAAAAGAGGGAGATCACGAAAAAATGCAAAGAAGGTTCGTATCATGTTAATGTTTGCATCTGTTAGAAATCAAACTCACTTTCATAAATGTGAAGCAAGGAATGGTGTAAATATGAAGTATAATCAAAGAATGGAGTAGAAGTGAAGTAAGGGCAAAGCATGGAGTATGAGTGCAACAATGTTAAGGAATGATACAAGTTGTAAGTTAAGAATATTAGATTTGTATATATATACACCAATACATCAACACAATTAAGACACACCAAAAAGAAAAACATAAGTTAGAGAGAAAAGAGAGCTGAAGCTCTGAGTGAAAGAAAAAGGTTGAAGCCTTGTTGTTGTGTAGGAAAGTTGTAGGTTATTATTAATAATATATACAGGTGTGTGTTTGTGTTATACAAAGATTTAAAATATATTTGGTGCAAGGCCCATCTACATTTCCAACAAGTGGTATCAGAGCCAAAGGTCCCAGGTTCGCGTAAAAAAGGAAGGAGCTGAAATTTCGAGTTGTCGGAAGATTTCAATGGCGAATATGATGCAACCGAATATTCCAAAATTGACGTCTACAAATTACGGGAATTGGAGTATCCAAATGAAGGCGTTACTCGGTTCCTACGATAACTGGGATATTGTAGAAAGTGGGTACATCGAGCCCGCAGATGCAACTGCTGAAGCAGGACTTCCGAATGCCGAGAAGATAGCGTTGAAGGAGTCCCGGAAAAAAGACAAGAAGGCTTAATTTACAATTTTTCAAGGTATTGACGAATCAACCTTTGAAAAAATCTCGGAAGCAAAGACGGCAAAAGGTGCATGGGAGATTTTGCAAAAATCATTCCAAGGAGTTGAGAAAGTAAAAAAGGTGCGGCTCCAAGTCCTTCATAGCGAGTTCGAGAATATCAAGATGAAGTCCTCAGAAAATATTGGTGATTATGTTACGCGTTTAAAAATGGTTACAAATGAAATGAAAAGAAACGGTGAAAGTCTCGATGATGTTCGAGTCATGGAAAAGCTCCTTCGCTCGCTAACAAGAAAATTTGAATATGTTGTTACTTCTATCGAGGAGTCGAAAGATTTGTCCACAATTTCTATTGACGAGCTAGTTGGTTCACTTCAGGCGCATGAGCAGCGGATGAACCAATATGACGATACAAGCCATTTGGAAAATGCTTTGCAAAGTAAGGTGTCCATCGGTGAAAATTCAGGCAGTAGCAATTTTTCACGAGGCAGAGGTGGCTTTAGAGGAGGCTACCAAGGTGAACGAGGACGAGGAAGACAATCTTTCAACAGAGGCCAGAATTCTCAAGGTTATCAACCATCTGGTCGTGGTCAAAATTTTAGAGGCCGAGGAAGAGGCGGATTCCAACAAAGAGGTGATAAGTCTCACCTTCAGTGTTATAATTGTAATAAATTTGGCCATTTCAGTTACGAGTGTAGATCACCAAAAGTGGAAGAAAGAAGTCATTTTGCCGCAGCAAAAGAAGATAAAGATGTAGGGTCTGCTGTGTTCCTCACTTACAAAGGAGATGATGAAGGCAACAAGAATGTTTGGTATCTTGATTCTGGTGCGAGCAATCACATGACGGGCCATAAAGATTTATTTACGGAGATAGACGAGACTATCAGCGGAGAAGTTACGTTTGGTGATTCTTCGAAGATTCCAGTCAAAGGGAAAGGTACCATTACGATTGTTACGAAACAAGGTGATAAAAAGTATATAAATGATGTTTATTATATACCTGCTTTGAAAAGTAATATCATCAGCCTTGGTCAACTTGTGGAGAAAGGATATAATATTCAGATGCAGGACAATTCCCTCGTTATTAGAAATCAAGGTCATGAATTAATTACCAACGTAGAGATGTCAAAGAATCGTCTGTTCACACTTGATATGCAGACGAAGGTGCAGAAGTGCTTGAAGTCGATCATTAAAAATGACTCATGGTTATGGCATTTAAGATTTGGTCATCTTGGATTTTCTGGCTTGAAACTATTGTCAAAAACAAAGATGGTGGACGGTTTGCCAGAAATCAACGAACCAGAAAATTTGTGTGAAGCATGTGTCAAGGGGAAGCAACACAGACAAAGTTTCCTGTTGGAAAATCATGGAGAGCTAGGAGGCCATTGGAGATAGTTCACACAGATATTGCTGGTCCATTTGATGTTGCATCTCTTGGAGGAAACAGGTATTACCTAACATTTATTGATGATTTTAGCAGGAAAAGTTGGGTGTACATTCTGAAAGAAAAGTCAGAGGCTCTTGATAAATTCAAGGAGTTCAAAGCTTTGGCAGAAAAACAAAGTGGTCATTATTTGAAGGTACTCAGATCAGACAGAGGAGGCGAGTACACTTCAAATCTATTCAAAAGCTTCTGCCGAGCACATGGAATTAATCATCAGTTGACAACTGCATATACTCCTCAACAGAATGGAGTTGCAGAGAGGAAGAATCGCACCATTCTAGACATGGCAAGGAGTATGGTGAAGGCAAAGCATATGCCAAGAATTTTTTGGGCTGAAGCCGTATTATGTGCAGTTTATTTGTTGAATCGCTGTCCAACAAAAAGTGTCAGAAACAAAACTCCAAATGAAGCATGGAGTGGAAGCAAAGCATCAGTGGGACATCTCAGAATTTTCGGGTGTATTGCATATGCCCATGTTCCAGATCAGAAAAGAAGGAAGCTAGATGACAAAGGCGAGAAATGCATATTTACCGGATATGACAAAAGAAGCAAGGCTTACAGACTCTATAATCCCCTCATAAAGAATTTAATCATTTCTCGAGATGTTGAGTTTGATGAATCAGATTACTGGAGATGGAGCGAGGAAGAAAGAAAAGTTGATGGTTTATTCTTTAATGATGATGATGATGACGGTGATGACTCCAACATAGAAGATGGCGGAGATGATGGTCCAACTCCTCCACAAAGTCCAAATCAGCAAACTCCTGCATCGACACCATCGAGTTCAGGAAGCAGTAGTAACAGTTCAGGGGGAGCACCGAGAAAAATGCGAAGTCTGGATGATATTTATGATGCAACAAGCCCGGTACAAACATCTTTTGATTATTCTTTATTTTGTTTGATGGCTGAATGTGATCCAGTTACATTTGAGGAAGCTTCTAAAGAAAGTAAATGGAATAAAGCCATGGATGAAGAAATTGGCGCAATCAAGAAGAATGATACTTGGGAGCTCACAGATCTTCCAGAAGGACACAAAGCAATTGGTGTCAAATGGGTCTACAAAACAAAGACCAATCAGGATTGTGAAGTGGAGAAATACAAGGCAAGACTAGTGGCTAAAGGCTACAAGCAGAGATACAGGATTGACTATGACG
The DNA here is from genome assembly GCA_036435485.1 of Saposhnikovia divaricata. Taxonomy (NCBI): domain Eukaryota; kingdom Viridiplantae; phylum Streptophyta; class Magnoliopsida; order Apiales; family Apiaceae; genus Saposhnikovia; species Saposhnikovia divaricata. Next base: position 218,185,966 of record CM071599.1, read on the forward strand.
AAGTATTTGCTCCAGTTGCACGAGTTGATACAATCAGACTTCTTACAGTAATTGCAGCTCAGAATCTGTGGAAAATACATCAGATGGATGTCAAGTCAGCATTCCTGAATGGGTATCTTGAAGAAGAAGTCTATATTGAGCAGCCTCCCGGATATGTTCAGAAAGGCCAAGAAAATAAAGTCTATAGACTGAAGAAAGCCTTGTATGGTTTGAAGCAAGCTCCGCGAGCATGGAACACAAGGGTTGATGAATATTTTCGGAAGAATGGTTTTGTGAAGAGTCCGTACGAGCATGCACTCTATACAAAAACAAATTCAGGGGGAGATATCATGATCGTGTGCTTATACGTGGACGACATGATCTTTACCGGAAACAACCCTGATATGTTCAATGATTTTAAGAAGGTTATGACTAATGAATTTGAGATGACAGATATTGGTCAAATGTCATACTTTCTAGGAGTTGAGGTGAAGCAAAGCAAAGATGGGATATTTATGTCACAGAAAAAATATGCGGAGCAGATTTTAAAGAAATTCAGAATGAAAGAATGCAAGCCAGTGAGCACGCCAGCAGAAGCAAGCATAAAGCTCAGAATAGATTCAACGAGAGAGTCGGTAAATCCGACACTGTACAAAAGTTTGGTTGGAAGTCTAAGGTACCTAACTTTCACTCGTCCCGATATTATGTATGCAGTTGGACTGGTTAGTAGGTACATGGAGAAGCCGAAGCAAGATCATTTCATGGCGGCTAAAAGAATTTTGAGATATATTAAAGGTACGCTTAATCAAGGTTTGTTTTATACATATTCTCAAAATTCCAAATTAGTCGGCTACTCAGACAGTGATTATGGTGGTGATTTGGATGACGGGAAAAGCACTTCAGGATATGCTTTTCATATCGGTTCGGCAATTTTTTCATGGTCATCTAAGAAGCAACAAACAGTTGCTCTCTCAACCTGTGAAGCAGAATACATGGCAGCAGTAGCATGCGCATGTCAAGCTATGTGGCTAGACTACATATTAGGCGAGTTAAAACTTGCAAAGGAAGAACCAATCACTATTTACGTGGATAATAAATCTGCTATTTCACTTGCGAAAAATCCAGTATCTCATAGTCGAAGCAAGCACATCAGCATAAAATATCATTTCATTCGAGAAAAGGTGAACTAGAAAATTGTGGAGCTGGTGCACTGCAGGACCGAAGAAAATGTAGCGGATATATTTACAAAGCCACTGAAGCCGGAGATATTTGAAAAAATGAAAGAAAAGCTCGGAATGGAAAGTCAAGTTTGAGGGGGAGTGTTAGAAATCAAACTCACTTTCATAAATGTGAAGCAAGGAATGGTGTAAATATGAATTATAATCAAAGAATGGAGTAGAAGTGAAGTAAGGGCAAAGCATGAAGTATGAGTGCAACAATGTCAAGGAATGATACAAGTTGTAAGTTAAGAATATTAGATTTGTATATATATACACCAATACATCAACACAATTAAGACACACCAAAAAGAAAAACATAAGTTAGAGAGAAAAGAGAGCTGAAGCTCTGAGTGAAAGAAAAAGGCTGAAGCCTTGTTGTTGTGTAGGAAAGTTGTAGCTTATTATTATTAATATATACAGGTGTGTGTTTGTGTTATACAAAGATTTAAAATATATTTGGTGCAAGGCCCATCTACGTTTCCAACAGCATCCTGGTTATGCAGGGAATGTAGCTGTAAAGATGGAATATAAATACATGACATGAGTACCCCTCCTTCAGTCCTTCTCATATTAATACGAATTCGTTCGTTTCTGACTCCTCTAGCACTTGGCCTGATTGATTGGCTAGATTGTCCAGAGGCTTCATGTACACTCCAATGCTTTCAATGCCATCATGCAGGTGAGTGCCGAAAAATCCACAAAACTTACCTCCAATATGATAATTAAAATTGATCACACTCATATTTCTATCATCCAGCGGAAGGTAGCCCTTGTTGGTGTAGAATGTAATAGACCATAAATAATTTGATCCCAGATCATATCTGTACCGACCACTTATTCTTGTAATATACTCTGATGGATAATCAAAGGTGATCTGCAACCATTTTACACATACAAATTTTATGTACATAGTTTATCGTTAATCTAATAAAGCTGAGATACATTGATCAAAAGAAAATATTACTCTACATTTATATATATATATAGATTGACTGCTCACCGATTCCATGTAAGTACTGCCATTTCCCCCACCAATCTTGTCTGACAGAACTACTTTGTTTCCTCCGTCCTCAACGTATGCCAAGTGAATGGAATGGATCCAATCATTGGACCATGAAATGAATATCTGAGAAATTTGTGTTTTTCCCAGGTGATCCCAGGAAGTTCCCACAGTGCCAAGTGCTGGCCGAACTTTCATCATTGTATGCTTGTGAATAAAATTGTATGACTGGTAGGGACAAAGGATTTTATGCACACAGGAGTTGCACCGTGCCCACTGCTATATATAAATGGAAAGCCCAAAAGTCCGTCTGTTTAGCTTCACATTAAGAGCTCCTCGGTTGCGTAGCTTACCTTTTAAGTTTCGAGATTGACATTTAATTATCATCTCAAAAATTTTAGTAAATGACTTAGCACCTAAACCATTTTCTTCGTTTTAAATTAGTAATCCATTTTTTTAAAAAAAAAAATTGTTTTAAATAGTTGTTTAATCGCTTTCAAGATAATTTTTACTTAAACTTCTTGTAATATTACTCTTAAGTTTTAATTTTCAAAGTTTTTACTTTATGTACTTATTTTTTTAACCATTACAATAGATATGGATACATATCAAATTAGATCATCAATGTTTGAATTTTGAAAATTAACTACTAATTAGAAACGAAATGAGTACTTAATTCACTTTATTTAACCAGGGTCAGAACTATAAAATGAGAACGCTAGTGAATAAGATTAGTTAGAAATTGAGGATTACAAAGAAAAATACTAATTTGTGACAGATTTTTAGTTCTAGATGCATGATGCATTACTTTATTGAAATTGTGCGAAAATTGTTTTATGTTGCAAGTCACAAAGTTATTACAATATTATTTTAAAAACTATTGCAAGTTAGTTGTGACGCATAATAAATTTGTCACAAATACATTGTAGAAGCTAGTTTGAGTCAACATATTAATTTATATTCAGTAATTTCCACAAGTTTAAATTTCCACAAGTTATTTAACATTAAAACTAGGATAAAAGCTTCTTTTTTTTATCATTAAAGAAAATTTAACATTATATAGGAGTAGCAAGCCGGCACAGCTATGGACACTACATATTATGACTTGCATTCTACAAAAATTCTCGGTTGTTTGGTTGATATGTATTTACATGGGTATTTGAAATATCTAGGAAGTGAGAAAAAAATAGAGTTGTTTGGTTGTATGAACCATAGGCATAAAACCTATATAAATTAATATAGTTGGGACCGAATAATTCTATAAATTTAGAGAAGTATTAATTAATCGATAAATTAATAATTATTAATTTATAGAGAATTTTTGACATCAAAGCAAATTAATTTCCAATTATGTACATTAAAATATAATGGATTGTACAATTTATGTTTTATACTTAATTCAATTAATTCAATATATATTGTTTACAAATTTAATGAGTATTTGCGAGATTCAAAGTAAATATTCATGTATATTTAGATTATATCAAGGATAAACAATATTTTTTGAACTTTTTTCACGAAAAGAAGCACCCAAGGCATCAAAAACATTGATTAATAACTTCTTAATGCTTTATGAAAATACCACATTCGAACTTTTGGATACAACAAAGATGTTAAAGATGAGTTTCGTATAGATTCAAATTTTAAAAACCCTAGAATCATATTTTACAAAAGGGTAATACAAATATTTTTGTGATTATAAAGGAATTATTAATTTATAATGTTATTGCGACCATATATTTATATAGGGTTTTTCAAAAAAAATTATTATCTTACTATCTTATCGAAATTGATCATTTTTTGAACTGGCCCAAGTTGGGACGGGAAGAAATTATTAACTTAGAGAGATTATTAATTTATCGAGTATTAATTTAACGAGGTTTTACTGTACTTGGTAAGTATAAATACCTATAAAATGTGGGAAGTTATTTACCCACCTCCACCTAGGTTATCTATACTTCCCCTCCTGAAAAATAGTTATAGCTACATCCTCTACAAGTTCCTGCACTTTTCAGGAACTTTATAAAGACAGGAAATAGAAATGATTATGGAAAGTTAATACCTATTGTATACCAAACGAGCACGGACCTTGTCAGTTAGAACATAATGATCAAACCACACGTGATCATCACTCATCAACTAGCTCACCATTGTTATAAACACATGATCTCTACAGATGGAAAGGTGCTGTGCATGTGGTGTGTGTTTGAGGCTGTCATGCAGTGCTAAAATGATGTGTATTAGATGTAGGATTTGCTTTACAGTTTGTCATGTTTGATTATAGATTTGATGTGCACTGCAATGTGTACTATATATAGGATCAATGTACTATGGTTTGAATTATTCAAGTAATAACAATCCTTGGTTTTTACTTGGTATCAGAGCAAGTTTGGCAAATGCCACAAGACTGTCAAAACTTCAATGGCAGCAACTTCAAGTCCCACAGAAACACAACAAAACAGAATCACCCTATCCCAGTAGAATTCAGTTAAACTGGATCGTACCAACTATCTACTATGGGAAACAATGATCATGCCAATCATTCGAGGTCACAAATTAGATGGCCACATTATAGGCACAAAAAGATGCCCACTAGAATTCCTGGTACAGACAATAGCAGATAAATCAAGTAACCTTCCCAACCCAGAATATGATGAGTGGTTCTCACATGATCAGCTGTTAATGGGATGGCTGTACAGCACAATGCACCAAGATGTTGTATCACAGTTGATGCAAAAATCAACCTCAAAGGAACTCTGGGATGCAGCAAAAGAGCTCTCAGGCGCTCACACAAAATCTAGAATCATATATTACAAAGGTGAAATGCAGAAAACCAGAAAAGGAGGAATGAAAATGGAAGAATATCTAGTAAAGATAAAGGCAATATCAGACAACCTAGCATTAGCAGGAAGCCCTATTCCTCTCCACGATCTTGTTACTCAAATCCTAAGTGGCCTTGATGCAGAATATACCCCAATAGTGGTCCAATTATGTGACAAAGAATCATTGTCATGGATCGAGCTGCAAACAACTCTATTAACTTTTGAAAGTAGGTTAGAACAACTCAATTCCTATCAGACTGGAAATGTTAATGAGAGTCAAGTTACAGCTCACACTGCAACAACAAGGTTTGACACAACAAGAGCAACAAATCCATCTTATGGAAGGGGTCCAAACAGATAAAACAACAACAGAGGCTACAGAGGTAGGTTTCGAGGTCGAGGAGGAAGGACAAATGGCAATCGATTATCTTGCCAACTTTGTGGAAAACCTGGTCATGCTGCTGCTGTGTGTTGGAGCAGATTTGATCAGAATTTCATGGGGATAGATCAGCAGAATCAGTTCAGAAATCAAGCACCAAATGCACTAATGGCTTCACCTGAAACTGTTGAAGACTCAAGCTGGTATGCAGACAGTAGAGCTAGCCATCATGTTACAAACAACCTGGACAACATGGAGAAGAAACAAAAGTACAATGGTAAGAATTTCCTTGTAGTTGGAAATGGCAGTAAACTCAATATCAGTCATATAGGAACCTCAAAATTGCATCCTCAACAGAAAAGTCTTCTCTTAAATGATGTGTTGTGTGTTCCAAATATTACAAAAAGCCTGTTAAGTATCTCTCAGTTAGTGAACAACAATGCTGTGGTTGTTGAATTTAATGAATATGGTTGTGCTGTGAAGGACAAGCTGACAGGTTTGCTGATGCTTCAAGGGAAACTTAAAGATGGTCTGTACAAGTTTCAAGCTCCTAAAGTGTCTATTCAGCCTAGTGTCACAAGCTCAAAATCCAGTATTGTTCCTTTTTCAGCAAGTGTGTCAACTTCAGTACCATCAAGTCTAGAGTCACCTGTCAGTCAGTTTAAATTCCCTAAAGAAGATGAGTGGCATAAAAAATTAGGACATCCTTCTGCCAAAGTCTTATTTCAAGTTTTAAAGCAATGTAATATCAGTATTAAAAGTAATGCACTTAACTTTTGTGATGCATGTCAATATGGCAAATCTCATTCTCTGCCCTTCAATAAATCACTTTCACATGCAAATTCTGTGTTAGATTTGATTCACACTGATCTTTGGGGACCAACACCTCTACATTCATCCTCTGGATACAGATTTTACATACACTTCATTGATGATTTTAGTCGATTTACTTGGATTTATCCTTTAAAAACAAAAGGTGATGCTCTACAAGCCTTTCTCCACTTCAAGAAACTTGTTGAAAACCAGTTCAGTACTACTATAAAACAATTGTACTCTGATGGTGGAGCTGAATATCTACCATTCTCTGCAATAGCTCAACAGTCTGGGATTCTTTTTAAACACACATGCCCTTATACTTCTGTTCAGAATGGTCGAGCTGAAAGAAAACATAGACATATAGTAGAAATGGGACTAACTCTGTTAGCTCAAGCCAAAATTCCCTTAAAATTCTAGTGGGAAGCCTTTGAAAGTGCAGTCTATTTGATAAATAGACTACCAACACCAGTCTTGCACAATATGTCTCCACTAGAAAAGCTGTTTAACAAACCCCCAGATTATAATTTCTTAAAAAATTTTGGCTGTAGTTGCTTTCCATGCTTAAGACCATATCAAACACATAAGTTTCAATTTCACTCTACAAAGTGTGTGTTTCTTGGTTATAGTGAAAATTTTAAGGGTTATAAATGTCTTAGTTCTACAGGCAGACTTTACATTTCCAGAAATGTGGTCTTCAATGAGAATGAATTTCCTTTTCACAATGGATTTCTCAATACAAAGTGTCCATCTAACTCTGTCATTGTTTCTTCTCCACTGTCGTGGCACACTCTTCCTAGTTTTCCTACCATTACCAATAAGTCTCATCGTACAGATCATCAACAACATTCTCTTGATCCATCTTCAACTTCTGAGAGCTCAAGTTCTAGCTTACCAAGTGTGCAACATGACACTTCTGATACACAGTTTTCTGAAGGAAATATGAGTATCTCCAGTCCAGTTTCAGCAGGGGAAAGTGAACAAAGACAATCCAGGCATAGGCATCTCGAACAGTTTGAAACTGAACAGGCTGATAATGAACAGGTCGAAGCTCATTCACCTCCAAAACATTCAATGATCACAAGGGGGAAAAGTGGAATTGTTAAACCAAGGGTCCCTTACATAGGTGTTGTTGAAGCTGATGATGATCTAAACTTCATTGAACCTATGTCAGTATCAGCTGCACTAACCAACTGCAACTGGAAGAAAGCAATGCAAACGGAATATCAAGCTTTGGCCACCAATAAAACGTGGCACCTAGTTCCAGCATCAAAAGCACGGTCTGTAGTTGGCAATAGATGGGTTTTTAAACTCAAACATAATCCAGATGGAAGTGTTGAACGATATAAGGCAAGACTTGTTGCCAAGGGGTTTCATCAAACTCCTGGAATTGATTATCATGAGACGTTCAGTCCATTAATTAAACCATCAACTATCAGAATAGTGCTCACACCAGCTGTCTCCAAAGGGTGGAATGTACGACAGCTAGACATAAACAATGCCTTCCTCAATGGTGATTTAACTGAAGATGTCTATATGGTACAACCTGAGGGATTTGTTGATCCTATGAGGCCTGATTTCGTGTGTAAACTTGATAAGTCAATTTATGGCCTTCGACAATCTCCCCGAACTTGGTCAGACAAGTTAAAAGACACTCTTATTGACTGGGGTTTCAGTAACTCAAAGTGTGACACATCCATGTTCTTTTTAAAGACTGCCACCAAAGTTTTGTTTATACTTGTCTATGTTGATGACATCTTAATAACAGGCAATGACGATAAGATGGTGCAGATATTTATCAACAAACTTCACAAAATGTTTGCTCTCAAAGATATGGGTTGCTACACTACTTTCTTGGAATTGAAGTGTACAGAGATAACACAGGTATGTATCTCACTCAGTCAAGATACATCCATGAGTTACTTAAGAAGACAGAAATGCAACATGCCAAGGTCTGTCCTACACCCCTTGCAGTAGGAAAGAAGATGTCAAAATATGAGGGTCAAACTATGCAAAATCCAACAGTGTATAGACAGGTTGTAGGCTCCCTGCAATATCTCACACATACTCGACCAGACATTGCATACACTGTCAACAAGTTGAGTCAATTTCTTCAAGCTCCAACTATGAATCATTGGCAAGCAGTGAAGAGAATCCTTCGATACTTGAAAGGTATAATGTATGTTGGATTACACATTAAACCTACTGAGAATCTATTCTTAACTGGGTTTTCAAATGCTGATTGGGCTAGTTGCCCTGATGATCGTCGTTCAGTGGCTGGTTATTGTGTTTTTTTGGTGACACACTTGTCTCCTGGTCCTCCAAGAAACAACACGTTGTAGCACGGTCAAGCACAAAATCTGAGTATCGTGCATTGTCCAATCTTGTTGCTGAAATCTCTTGGCAAACCTCTCTACTGAAAGAGTTTTCTTTTCCAATTTCTGTTAGACCAGTCCTGTGGATTGATAACCTAAGTGCAGCGGCACTTGCAGCAAATCCGGTCTATCATGCACGCACAAAACACATTGAGATTGATGTTCATTTTGTCAGAGATATAGTGCTACGAAAACTGTTAGACATCAGATATGTTCCATCCCACGATCAAATAGCTGATTGTCTCACCAAGGCATTATCTCATTCTCGTTTTCAGTTTCTACGTGACAAACTCGGTGTGATAGAATCACCCTTTCATTTGAGGGAGGGAGTTAGAACATAATGATCAAGCCACACGTGATCATCACTCATCAACTAGCTCACCATTGTTGTAAACACATGATCTCTACAGATGGAAAGGTGTTGTGCATGTGGTGTGTGTTTGAGGCTGTCATGCAGTGCTAAAATGATGTGTATTAGATATAGGATTTGCTTTACAGTTTGTCATGTTTGATTATAGATCTGATGTGCACTGCAATGTGTACTATATATAGGATCAATGTACTATGGTTTGAATTATTCAAGTAATAACAATCCTTGGTTTTTACTTTGTCAACCAAATAGTATGAATCGATTACCTCCAATTCAATCTTCATTTCATATACTACTAGTAAAGCATATATATGTTTCATATACATAGTTCGAGTCTAAAATATTTTCATTCATGAATTAAATTTAATTAATTAGTTCTAGCATATGATAAGTCAGATTTAAACTAATTTTCCAATGAATTGCAATCAATACCAGGTTAATACGAGGATTATTCAACCCAACTAGTAAGAAATTGTAGCTACTAGACACCCCATTCTGAGATTTGAAAAATTGTACGATTTTACAATGAAGTAAAAACGATTAAAAATTGTTACAGTTTATTAAGTTTGCATCTTACAATTCAAAAAGTAGTTTGTGTCATGTTTTTTTTTTTGTTTTTTTTAGTAAGTTCTTTACGATTTTAGCACTATCGCTAAAAAATTTTAGCGAAAACTTGCAACGGAAGTAAGTGGACTGCCATGTTTGGTGGGTTAACGAATGTGTTATCACTCCTCCGGATTAGTCGAGGTGGGCGAAAGCTGACCCAAGCACCGAATTATCAAAAAAAATTAATAATATATATATATATATATATATATATATATATATATATATATATATATATAATCCGGGTAGAGGGGAAAGAGATTTAGTTAATTAAAGCAAGTAGAGACAAACAAAGAGAACCAAACGGTCATATTTTTCAAAAGTCTTAAACCTTCACATCATCAAAGTCTCTCACTGTATAAATCTTAAAAACAAATAAAAATCACTTTGCTCAATCACAAAACTATAGCTAATGGGCTGCTTTAAGATTTGCTTTGGTACTTGCAACAATCAAAAAGTACCCACAAAAGCTAAGGTTAGAGAATCTTGCTATATATCACTTCATTGTCATCAGTTCATTACTATTGTTATTTTTTTTATATAAAATTTCATTTGTACAATTTGTATCAGAAGCTTGTTAGATTTGATCCCCTTCAGCCCACCAAGCCAGTAGTGCAAGTATCCATTATAGGTCTGAAACTCTATAATTTTGATGATCATACATAGTTAGCAAGCTGGTACGCTTGTAATGGTATATTATAGCAAGCTTCTTGTGTATATTTCTAATTCTATTTTGCAGGACATATAAGTTATGCTATATACAAAGATGTTAACATGCTGGATATATGTACTGGACTAATATTGTTTTGCAGGATTATTACTTATATTATTTCTTAGTAAAACAGAGTATCTCAGCTCGCTGACAGTACAAGAGTTCTTATAACACAGCAAGCTGACAGATAACACAGCTAGCTGACAGTACAACACAGCAAGCTGGCAGTATGTCCAGAATATAAAGGGGAGTAAGTTTTTATAGAAAATATTGTGGAAATCAGTTGTAAGATTTGTCTAATATATTTAAACATGATATTATATATATTAGAGCACTACCCAACTAGAAGAATCTTGCTAGACAACTTCCACTCATTAAAGGAACATTTTATTTCTTTAACGTGCCTTAAAAAGACAACCCATGTCCTTACTTTTCAAGCATGCTCTCTTAAAGTCAAATAATTCATGCTACAACATCTCCACCACCAGTTGTCTTGCAGAAAAGTCTTCAAAGAAAAAACATGCATTCATTATCTATCTATTGTTTTCTTTATTTGTCTCTAACGGATTTATTCAAGAACAAAAGGCTTTGTTCTCATCTCTCTCCACTGAATATATTTTGTATCTTCAGATTAATATATATCAAACATGCAGGTGAACGTTGGTAGTGGGATTAATGGAATAGATCTAAACACGTGAGAAGTGCTCTTCAAGACCATTGCAAGTTTGCTCATTAATTCTAATCTCTTTTGTTTCACTATATAAATATATACTTGTATGGTTGTGTTTCTGAGCAACTTACACAACAAGAGCCTTCAAGCAAAATTCAAGAACATACAACAAACAACTCTGCACCTTCATTTCATATTCAACAAACGAGCTCAAGCGTTATATTCTATATCGAGATATTAGAGTTCATAGTTTTGAGTTGTAAATCTTCATATCCATTTGTATTGTTCAACTTGTAAAGTTGGTAGTTGCTGGATTGTCAAGCTTGTAGAACAAGGGTTCAAGGAGCATTAGGCTAGGGAAGTTTATACTTGGTATAGTATAGAACTTAGAGAGCTGTGTTCAGGAAACAAGGGGTTCCAGCTAGCTGCAATCAGTAACTGGGGATTGGTTTCACTGCATAACAGCAAGGGGGTCTTGGTTATCATGGAGTATTGTTCTCAAGGGGAGCTCATTGGTCTATACAACAGGTTGTTCAAGGAACTAGAGGAATTCACGAAGTGGGACTTCAAGGAATTCAGTGTTCAAGGGAGCAAGGCTGTTAGAGAGGCATTGAGGTTCAAGGGAGCTGCTTTACTCAGGGGAAAAGTTCATTCCAGCAAGCTGTTATCAGTGAATTGGGTGATATATTATTGGATCTTGTAAATGGATTTCATTGTGATCAATAATATATTCTCTTACCAACTTGGTAAGGGACTAGGACGTAGACCATAGAAGATTAGGGGTCGAACCTAGCTAAAACTCTGGGTGTTCTTTACTTACTGCACCTTTTATCTTTCTGCATTGCATATCACAGCTAGCTGCCTATTCATTAATCTGTCGAATCTGGTTAACTCAGCTAGCTGCTTATTCACTAATTTGTTGCATCCAGTTAGCTGCCAGAATAACTTTTCAGGCAGAATTTTTATTAGGTCATTGTTAGTCATAACACCTATTCACCCCCCTCTAGGTGTGTATTTTCATTTGGTATCAGAGCAGAAATCCACTTGAATGGTTGGTTGTTAAAGATGGTCCATTTACCTTTATGGATGAAAACGGAATGCCAAAAGATGTTGATGATTTTACCGAGGAAGAATTGATAAAAGCAAGCTATAATGGAAATGCCAAGTACACTCTAATTTGTGGTCTTTCAGATTCTGATGTCGGCAAGGTCTCTTCGTGTGTAACAGCAAAGGAGATATGGGATACCTTAAAAATGCATTATCAAGCTTCAACAAAATTAGAAAAAGTATGTGTCAATCCAAAACAGCAAGCTGAGTATCACAAGCAGCAAGCTGCCTCAACGGATAAAAAGGAATGTAAAGCTCAAATGACATGGAGTGATGAAGAATCTAATTCCAGTGAATACTCAAGTGAAGAGATGATCAATTATGCATTGGTTGGCATTGACAATGATATAGTTCGAGGAAACACAGAAGACATTCTTGTAGAAAGCGAAGATTCGGAATTGGATGTGGAATCTAGTTCAGTAAACTCGTTTCAATTTAATACATCTTCTGAAAATAATATTTTTGAATCACTAACCATGCAGGATCATAGAAATTTATCTAATGATTTGTTCGAAGAGTTAAAAGATGAGAATGATAAACTCAAAAAGAAGAATACTCAACTTAAGAAGATCATATCCGAGTTAATGGATGAGAAGACACCTGCTAGAAATCATGCTCAAAATCTTACTGATCTTAAGGCTGAGATATCCCAGCTTGAAGGGATAAACAAAGTACTTATCAAACGAAATGATACTCTCATGAAGGAACTCAGCAAGCTGAGAGCAGAGATAGATGCTCAAGATGCAGTTTTAGAAACATTTAGTCCAAGGGAATCATGCTCAATGGAAATATCTCAACAAGCTGAACGAATCAAGGAATTAGAAAATGAAGTCAAGAATCTCCAGAAAGGAATGGGAAAATTTGTTCAAGGAGAAGACTCACTCAAGTCAATGATGAAGTATGCAAAGGTTCCAATCGAAAGAGAAGGAGTTGGAATGGCCTCAACCTCACGTCTAAAGTATGATGGCAAACATGGAATTCCTTATGACTATGCCATGCCATGGAGAATCTGCCATAAATGTGGAAATAAAGGTCATTTGGCAAATCATTGCAAAGTTCAGAATGCCAACCCAGCTAGCTGGAACAGACAGACTGGTCACAGGCAGCTAGTTGACAGAACAGTTGGAACAAGAACCAAAGCTTCTAAAGTGGTCCAAATGTGGATCAAGAAAACTGATTTAAATGTTTTATATGTTCTATCAACTAACCATTCTGGACCCAAGCAAATTTGGGTACCAAAACGTTGAGTTGTGTTTCACTTGTTTTGTAGGTATGTCTTGTTATCAAAGTGAGATCAAAACAATGGATTTTGGATAGTGGATGCACAAGACATATGAGTGGTGATAAATCTCAGTTCCTCTCTCTCAGTAAGAAAAAGGGTGGAAGTGTCACCATTGGTGATAGCAAAACACTCCAGATTCTTGGGAAAGGGAAAATTGGTAATAGTCATTTCTATTGATAAAGTACAATATGTTCAAGGTCTTAAATATAATTTGCTTAGTGTAAGTCAGTTGTATGCTGATGGACATTCTGTTCTTTTTGATAAAGAAAAGTGTACTATTATTGTTGGCACTAACAAAGTCCCCCTAGTTGCTAGAAGGGAAGGAAATATATATATTTTGGACTTTGAAATGCAGGATTCATCTTGTTGTCTAGCTGCTGTTGATTCAAATCCAGAAATTTGGCATAGAAGGCTTGGACATGCTCATATGGACTTACTCAGCAAGCTGTCTTCAAAGAAGCTAGTTAGAGGATTGCCAAAATTGAAGTATGTCAAAATGGAAACTTGTTCGGCTTGCCAATTATGCAAACAAATCAGGACTCCACATAAATCAAAGAAAATGGTATCAACTTCTAAACCTTTAGAGCTACTTCATTTAGATTTATTTGGTCCGGAAGCATATAAAAGCATTGGAGGTAAACAATATGCATTTGTTATAGTAGATGATTATTCTAGATATACTTGGGTATTGTTTCTTCGTACTAAAGATTGTGCTTTCAGTGAATTTGAAAAGCTAATTACGTTACTTGAGAACAAGTTTAAGTTAAGACTTGTAAGTATAAGGAGTGATCGAGGTGGTGAATTCCAAAAAGACTTTATCTCATATTGTGAAGATAGAGGCATTTCACATGAATTCTCTGCTCCAAGAACCCCACAACAAAATGGAGTTGTGGAAAGAAAGAACAGGTCATTGCAAGAAACAGCTAGAACATTGCTGCAAGAGAGCAAGCTGCCAAGAAGTTTCTGGGCAGAAGCAGTTAACACAGCTAGCTACGTTCTTAACAGAGTACTAATCAGGCCTATTCTCAACAAGACTCCTTATGAATTGCTAAAGAACAAGAAGCCAAACATAGGCTACTTCAAGGTCTTTGGATCCAGGTGCTTTGTACTCAAATCCATTGATAGAGATGGTAAATTTGATGCCAAATCATATGAAGCTATATTTTTGGGTTATTCTACAACAAGTCGTGCATATAGAGTTTATAATATATCTAAACGTACTGTTGAAGAGTCAATTGATGTCTCATTTCAAGAATCTAATGTTGATCTGTCAAGAGATGAGGAAGATATTGCAGGTTCAGATGGTGCCAGCGAGCTGCCAAGGTCAGATACAGCAACTCAACGAGCTGACAAAGAAGCAGATTCCAAAAATACAACAGCTCAGCGAGCTGCCAATGAAGCAGACTCAGGAAATGCAGCAACCCAGCGAGCTGCAGTAGAAACTGAATCAAGTTCAGCTAATGATAATCAAGCTGAAATCTCTCCTCCAGTTGATGAAACTTGTGATAAGGTGTCAAAGCTCGCCTTGGAAGATTCTAGAGGCCAGAGATCACAAGAAAAGATGCCAATTTATAATGGGGATGAATCCCCTCCTCCATCCAAGAGAATTAGAACCAATGAAGAAGTTATGGCTCATCATCATTTTCCAAAGTCAACAAGGACAGTAAAGAACCATCCTCCAGAGTTGATTATTGGTGATAAATCAGAAGGCATCAAGACAAGGAGAAGCCAAGCTAGCTTTTGTGCATTTTCTGCCTTCCTAGCTCAAGAGGAACCAAAGAATGTCAATGAAGCTCTAAAAGATGAGAATTGGATCATGGCAATGCAAGAAGAACTTAATCAATTTGAAAGATGTGATGTTTGGGAACTTGTAGAGCCACCTAAAGATGCTTCAGTCATTGGTACTAAATGGGTTTTCAAAAACAAAGTTGATGAAGAAGGAACGGTTACTAGGAATAAAGCAAGGCTTGTTGCAGAAGGATATAATCAACAAGAAGGAATTGATTTTGATTAAACATATGCCCCGGTTGCAAGGCCAGAATCAATAAGAATGTTACTATCATTTGCATGCTTCAAGAAGTTCAAGCTACATCAAATGGACGTGAAAAGTGCATTTCTTAATGGATACTTGAAAGAAGGAGTATATGTCAAGCAACCTCCTGGATTTGAGAGTGATAAATTTCCTAATTATGCTTTTAAATTAAAGAAGGCACTATATGGATTACGACAAGCTCCTAGATCTTGGTATGAAAGGCTAAGTAAGTTTTTGATAAAGAATGGGTTCATTCGAGGTAAAATCGATCCTACATTGTTTACTAAACTTACTGGTAATGATATTCTAGTTGTGCAAATATATGTAGATGATATTATATTTGGATCAACTAATGATAATATGTGCAAGTGGTTTTCTAAGTGTATGCATAGTGAGTTTGACATGAGTATGATGGGTGAGATCAACTACTTTTTGGGGCTCCAAATCAAGCAAACTCAAGATGGGATATATGTACATCAGTCCAAGTACATCAAGAACTTGCTAAAGAAGTTTGGATATGAGAATATCAAGGCAAAATCTACACCTATGAGTTCTGCCAGTAAACTGGCTGCAGATGAACGAGGTAAAGTTGTAGATGTTCGAAAGTATAGAGGTATGATTGGTAGTTTATTGTATCTTACAGCCTCTAGACCTGATATTATGTATAGTGTATGTGTTTGTGCTAGGTTTCAAGCTCAACCAAAAGAATCTCACTTGAATGCTATTAAACGAATTTTTAAATATTTAAGTGGAACTACTACTCTTGATTTATTTTATCCCATCACAAATGCATTTGATCTTGTTGGGTATAGTGATGCAGATTATGCAGGTTGTCAAACTGATCGAAAGAGTACAAGTGGTGTTTGTGCATTTTTAGGACAGAGTTTAGTCTCTTGGCAAAGCAAGAAGCAAACTTCTGTTGCATTATCCATGGCTGAAGGGGAGTATTTAGCAGCTGGAAGTTGTTGCTCTCAAATGCTATGGATGAGACAAACACTTCTAGATTTTGGAATTAACTGTGGAAAAGTCCCCATTTATTGTGACAATACAAGCACTATCAACATATCAAAGAATCCAGTGAATCACTCAAGAACAAAGCATATCGACGTTCGACATCATTTCTTAAGAGACAATGTTGCAAAGGGAAAAATTGAGCTGATCTTTGTAAATACAGAATACCAGCTAGCTGACATCTTCACAAAGCCATTAGCCGATGAGCGTTTCACTGTGTTGCGTCGCGAATTAGGCATGTGTTATGTCTAGCCAGCTAGCTGCCATGGGAGATTGAAAACTTTCATGTCTAGCCAGCTAACTGCTATGGAAGTTTGGTACACTCTTATATGACATTATTTCTCATTCAGATTTAATATTGATTATTGTGTAAAATCTAGTCCACTTACTTGTTTTACGTGCTAAATATTGTTTTATTTTTTTAAGTGGTTAATTTAATTCATTATATGTGAAATTGATAATCGATGCTTACTTGAATTTTTATATTAAATGTTTGCATGTGGATATCCTTTTTGATGAATAAGGGGGAGAAAATCCAGGATTAAAAGTATGTGTGATTTAGGGGGAGTTGATATTTATTCTTATAACTCTTTACTTCACGTACCTTGCTGGGATCATATGGTTTAATGCTAAATTTTTATGTGATGCCATGCTTATTATGCTTAACTGCTTGTATAGATTGCTAATCTTTTTGCAGGGGAAGCATAAATTCAGGGGGAGTATTTAACTCCTAAATATTGGTGTGTAATCATCAAAAAGGGGGAGATTGAAACCCTATTGGTTTTGATGATGACACAATGCAGCAAGCTGACTGCTTGGTTTTGATGATGACACAATTGTCACTAAATATATATTACCCTGCTATCAAATTTTATTTGCAGGATGCTTTGATTGAGGGGGAGTTTTAGCTCAATCTAAAATTGGTGTATAATCATCAAAAAGGGGGAGATTGAAACTCTATAATTTTGATGATCATACATAGTTAGCAAGCTGGTACGCTTGTAATGGTATATTATAGCAAGCTTCTTGTGTATATTTCTAATTCTATTTTGCAGGACATATAAGTTATGCTATATACAAAGATGTTAACATGCTGGATATATGTACTGGACTAATATTGTTTTGCAGGATTATTACTTATATTATTTCTTAGCAAAACAGGGTATCTCAGCTAGCTGACAGTACAAGAGTTCTTATAACACAGCAAGCTGACAGATAACACAGCTAGCTGACAGTACAACACAGCAAGCTGGCATTATGTCCAGAATATAAAGGGGAGTACGTTTTTATAGAAAATATTGTGGAAATCAGTTGTAAGATTTGTCTAATATATTTAAACATGATATTATATATATTAGAACACTACCCAAGTAGAAGAATCTTGCTAGACAACTTCCACTCATTAAAGGAACATTTTATTTCTTTAATGTGCCTTAAAATGACAACCCATGTGCTTACTTTTCAAGCATGCTCTCTTAAAGTCAAATAATTCATGCTACAACATCACCACCACCAGTTGTCTTGCAGAAAAGTCTTCAAAGAAAACACATGCATTCATTATCTATCTATTGTTTTCTTTATTTGTCTCTAACGGATTTATTCAAGAACAAAAGGCTTTGTTCTCATCTCTCTCCACTGAATATATTTTGTATCTTCAGATTAATATATATCAAACATGCAGGTGAACGTTAGTAGTGGGATTAATGGAACAGATCTAAACACGTGAGAAGTGCTCTTCAAGACCGTTGCAAGTTTGCTCATTAATTCTAATCTCTTTTGTTTCACTATATAAATATATACTTGTATGGTTGTGTTTCTGAGCAACTTACACAACAAGAGCCTTCAAGCAAAATTCAAGAACATACAACAAACAACTCTGCACCTTCATTTCATATTCAACAAACGAGCTCAAGCGTTATATTCTATATCGAGATATTAGAGTTCATAGTTTTGAGTTGTAAATCTTCATATCCATTTGTATTGTTCAACTTGTAAAGTTGGTAGTTGCTGGATTGTCAAGCTTGTGGAACAAGGGTTCAAGGAGCATTAGGCTAGAGAAGTTTATACTTGGTATAGTATAGAACTTAGAGAGCTGTGTTCAGGAAACAAGGGGTTCCAGCTAGCTGTAATCAGTAACTGGGGATTGGTTTCACTGCATAACAACAAGGGGGTCTTGGTTATCACGGAGTATTGTGCTCAAGGGGAGCTCATTGGTCTATACAAAAGGTTGTTCAAGGAACTAGAGGAATTCACGAAGTGGGACTTCAAGGAATTCTATGTTCAAGGGAGCAAGGCTGTTAGAGAGGCATTGAGGTTCAAGGGAGCTACTTTACTCAGGGGAAAAGTTCATTCCAGCAAGCTGTTATCAGGGAATTGGGTGATATATTATTGGATCTTGTAATTGGATTTCATTGTGATCAATAATATATTCTCTTACCAAGTTGGTAAGGGACTAGGACGTAGACCATAGAAGATTAGGGGTCGAACCTAGCTAAAACTCTGGGTGTTCTTTACTTACTGCACCTTTTATCTTTCTGCATTGCATATCACAGCTAGCTGCCTATTCATTAATCTATCGAATCTGGTTAACTCAGCTAGCTGCTTATTCACTAATTTGTTGCATCCAGCTAGCTGCCAGAATAACTTTTCAGGCAGAATTTTTATTAGGTCATTGTTAGTCATAACACCTATTCACCCCCCTCTAGGTCAACATGGGTTTTGTGCCTATTTAGTAAATTACTAATTTGTCCGTAAATTTAAATGAATGTTAAAAAATTTGAAGTTGGAAAGAATTGAACCCATGACCTTCCAACACTTGTAACTTTGTGTTCACATGTTCAACCACTAAACCATATCACTTCTTTGTGCAATTTTTTATACTCATTCACTACATGCTCAAATAACTCACCTATTAGCAATATTTATTTTATAATTTATTCAAGATAAAATTGCCCACATAATTTTTATTAATTTTAATAATTTGAATTTTGATAATTAAAACTATGCCATTCATATACTCATAAATTTATGCTCACGTTTATTTTTATGATTTATTAAGGATAAAATCATTAAAATATTTGCACATATAATAGTAAAAACATGTAGTCGGGGAGGGAAAATATAAATTGACAAATATGATGTCGTCGAAGTCAGAATTAAGAAAAGTACTGAGTGGCTGAAAAGTGGTAAAACAAAAAAAAAAAGCAAAGTGAGGAGGTAGGTGACGGAAAATAACTAGACGTCTATGTCAAGTAGGTAAACGGGCGGAAGTGAAAATAGATCTATAAAATTTTATTATAATATTTCTCTTTTTTAACAATTATATCTATATATTAGTCAAATGGCCAGATTATGTTTATTATTAAATTGTTACATTGATGAATGAAGTGTATAACATATTTTTACTCGGTATCATTATAATATTTTATTTTATGTATGAAAGGTACTGAGGTGGCCAAAAATTGGTAAAAAAAAATCGAAGTGAGGAGGTAGGTGACGGAAAATTAGTAGAAGTTATCTCAAGTAGGTAAACGGGCGGAAGTGAAAATAGATATTTAAAAATTTGTTATAATATTTCTCTCTTTTAACAATTATGTCTATATTAGTCGAATGGCCAGAATACAAAAAATGATAAATATGGTGTAAAACATATTTATACTCGATATTAGTATAATATTTTATTTTAAGTATATTTGCACTATATCGGTTAATCCTATTATCATCGGGTAATTTATAGATTGATTAACAAAATAGATTAAAATATTAAAAATAAGAAATAATTTACATATGGGATTTGGATTTGGTAAAAAAATGTCAATATGGTTTTGATATCTATTGTCCCTCGCACTTTATTTTTGCAGCATTTTCGTAATATGCTAATGTTATTAACTTCATACAAAATGAGTTTTGCAACCATATATAAGATAGTAATTTTTACCAATTTTAATAATTTATGCCATTCATATACTCATAAATTTATGCTCACGTTATTTTTATGATTTATTAGGGATAAAATCATTAAAATATTTTCACATATAATAGTAAAAAATGGTAGTCGGGGAGGGAAAATATAAATTGAAAATATGATGTCGTCGAGGTCAGAATTAAGAAAGGTACTGAGTGGCTGAAAATTGGTCAAAAAAAGTCAAAGTGAGGAGGTAGGTGATGAAAAATAAGTAGACGTCTATGTCAAGTAGGTAAACGGGCGGAAGTGAAAATAGATTTATAAAATTTTATTATAATATTTCTCTTTTTTAACAATTATATCTATATATTAGTCAAATGGCCATATTATGTTTATTATAACATATTTTTACTCGGTATCATTATAATATTTTATTTTATGTATGAAAGGTACTGAGGTGGCCGAAAATTGGTAAAAAAAAATTGAAGTGAGGAGGTAGGTGACGGAAAATTAATAGAAGTTATCTCAAGTAGGTAAACGGGCGGAAGTAAAATTAGATATATAAAAATTTATTATAATATTCTCTCTTTTAACAATTATGTCTATATTAGTCGAATTGCCAGAATACAAAAAATGATAAATAAGGTGTAAAACATATTTATACTCGATACCAGTATAATATTTTATTTTAAGTATATTTGCTCTATATCGGTTAATCCTATTATTATCGGGTAATTTATAGATCGATTAACAAAATAGATTAAAATATTGAAAATAAGAAATAATTTACATATGGGATTTGGATTTGGTAAAAAAATGTCAATATGGTTTTGATATCTATTGTCCCTCACACTTTATTTTTGCAGCATTTTCATAATATGCTAATGTTATTAACTTCATACAAAATGAGTTTTACAACCATATATAAGATAGTAATATACCAATTTCACTTGAATTTTAAACTCCAATGTGAGTTTCAACCCGATGTGAGACTAATAAACTCGAAAATTGCTGATATATACTAGGGGTGTACATACTATCCGCTCAACCGCAACCGAACCGCAAACCACTCGCAAACGCACCGCATTTTGCGGATAATCGCAAAATGCGGGTTGGTTGCGGATTGAATTTTTAAGAACCGCATATTTGCGGGTTGGTTGCGGATTTGAATATTGAAAAATCGCAAAATCGCATCCGCAACCGCAAACCGCACATATATATTTATAATAATTTATATTTTTTAAAATATATTTTATATTATATAAATTAAAAATTATACACATAAGACATAGATATATGGATATACCCTGCCCATTTACCAAATATATTTACCCAACCCATTTACTCGAACTCAATTCAATATCTAACCTACAAATTGCATAGTTATGTATAATCAATTATGTTTATTCTGTTGACATAACTACACCAGGAATTATTGATGATGATTTGCTATTGTACTGATGATATTGTACTGATGGGCAATATTTATGTGCTTGCAGCCTTGCACCAAAAAATCCTGTGATATTGTACTGATTCTTTTTTTTTACCGACTTGTAATTGTATTTTAATTTTTATTAAATTAAGCGTAGGTGGTTAATCGCAAACCGAACCGCATCAACCGTGGTTAATCGCAACCGCATCATGCGGTTAACCGCAACCGCATTAGCGGCAGTGGTTGGAAATTTCCAAAACCGCCAAAGTCAAAAAACCGCATCAACCGCCAAAAATCGAATCGCAACCGAACCGCGTACACCCCTAATATATACAATGTCTTATGATCACGGATGTGGTATGTGTGTTTTTTATTTTTCGGCTATCATTTTGCTGTTACCTCAAATTAAAATGATATTAGGGATGCTTTATTATCGTAGTTATGTCTATCTTATTTTCATAGATTGAATTTTATTGTACATATGAAATTTTACAACGTAATTCATTTAGTGCATACATTAACATATCTCATTTTAAAAACCCATTATGAGTTATGACACTTTAATTTTAGTTACTCGTGTATTTTGTTGAATTTGTACATGTCTAAATATGGATTGTCTTGAAATTTGAGATATTACCTTGGGGTTTTGAAAGTTCACTTCTGAGAATAGATATATAGTACAATGTATTTGAAGAAAAGATTTTGTTATGGTCAATTTGCTTTTGAAAGGATACATCTACGATGGTCAAATACCATGATCTTAGAAAAACACACATCACATATTTATTTTGAACGTGCACAACTATTAGAATAAATTTTTTATTCTCCTTGTTCTCCGAAATTGGTCGGAGAAAAGGATCCAAAATTGGAAATGTGCGCTGAAATCGAAAATTGGAAATATGCGCTGAGATTTTATTAGCAGAACTATATATGACTCTATTACTTTTATTTTTTCGTCAAATTACATTATTTCTTACAATATTAAATTAAAAATAATATAATATTTAATTCTTTATCCACCCAAAATAAATAAGCCAGCTGTTTTCTCATGTATTTCAATACAACAAGATTATTGTGGTAGTACTTGACATTTAATTAACTCTTACTTATAGCTTTCAGTCGGTCATTCTTCTTACACTGACCAAACATAACTAAAAATATAACTTTCGCGGTTCAGAATCTAATAATATTTTGAAACTATAACATCTTAAATAGATCGAAATACGTAAAGTAGACTAATACGAAAAAATTCTAAGAATTATTATATGGCCCGTGCTTTGCACGGGCTATCATGCTAGTTACTATTAAATACCTAAACCGATCTATTTCAATTTCCGAAATTTACCCATGCAGTACACAGCAAGAAGAGGTGAGAGGTAACGTTAAGAAAAGGTTATTATGATCGAGTATGACTCCTCTTTTCTCACAGGCCACAGCCGCCGGATACATATGCCATCATATGATTATTGGGCTCTAATCCGTACAAGTGTTTTTTTCCCTTCGGCTAAGTCGGCCCAAGTGTGTGTTACTCGTTACAATATCAAGATCCTCATGTATTGTTCTGGTTCTAATTTCTAAAGTAAAGTTAGCGGGTCCCATAAGCCCAATCAAATATCTAATTTTTTCCACTATTTTCAACAACAAAAAAAAAATTAACAGTGACACATTGTTACACAAATTTTTTTAAAGAAAAGAAGAAAAAAAAGCGAAAGATTTAATTTTTTTCAACATGCACGTGAATGATTTTCTAAAAAAGAAAAGTAATAATTTTTGAAGATTTGAAAAGATTTTTCACATATATTTATCTCTTATATTTTCTTTACAATTTTTAAAAGATTTCAAGAGAAAAATGACCAATTTTCTATTTTTTTCACTTTTATTTCTTTGATTTGCGAACACGGTGTAAAAGAGAGTGCAGCTTAGCGTAGTATTTCTGTATTTTGGTACACTACTGCTCAATTCTCCATGACTTCCATCGTTAAAACAACGCCCTTCCACCAAACTGATCACATCTCAGTTTACTCCCTTGTGAGAACTGTGAACTCCATTCTCCTTCTCTATATCAATTTATGCGAAAATCGAAACAGGACTTTTTTTCTTTGACATCTTTATCGCGCATTCATGGATGGCACCATCTCAACAGTACCATCTTTGCCATGGTCTCAAGTTTCGAGCAGGTACGAGAAGCAGAAGCGTCGTGATTGGAATACGTTCTGCCAGTACATACGAAACCACAAGCCAAATGATCCATACTCATCTAATGTTCATCAACATTTATGGACTAGTTCTCATGTCTTGGAATTTCTAAGGTACCTTGATCAATTTGGAAAGACTAAAATTCATAACCAGACGTGTCCTTATTTCGGTGTTCCTAACCCACCTTTGCCCTGTCCTTGCCCTCTTCGACAAGCATGGGGTAGCTTGGATGCTCTGGTTGGACGTCTTCGAGCAGCTTACGAGGAAAATGGTGGGGCACCTGAATCAAATCCGTTTGGAGCAAGAGCTGTCAAGGTTTTCTTGCGTGAGGTTAGGCGTTTTCAAGGGAAGTCGAGGGGGGTCACTTATGACAACAAGAAAAGGAAGCGAAATTCTAGTTACCACAAGGTGTAATGAATAAACAAATGGTGTAACATGCATGTAATCATTTACTGTTAAATCTCTCTCTCTCTCGCTCTCTCTCTTTCTCGCTCTCGCTCTCTCGCTCCCTCGCTCCCTCCCTCTCTCTCTCTCCCTCCCCTCCTCTCTCTCTCTCTCTCTCTCTCTCTCTCTCTCTCTCTCTCTCTCTCTCTCTCTCTCTCTCTCTCTCTCTCTCTCGCTCTCTCGCTCTCTCGCTCCCTCCCCTCCTCTCTCTCTCTCTCTCTCTCTCTCTCTCTCTCTCTCTCTCTCTCTCTCTCTCTCTCGCTCCCTCCCTCTCTCTTTCTCTCCCTCCCCTCCTCTCTCTCTCTCTATTGTGAAAATGGATATGGTGTTTTTCTGTTTTTATAGATCATTAACGGGTTTTGTTTCGAATGCTTACTAGCTAAAAAGTAACAGATTGTATCTATAATAAGTTACTTTTCTATGATCGTGCATGTACTGCTTATGCTGAGGAATAGCAAATTTACTATGTTTATATTATTTGAAGGCATGTTATTGGTACAATGGATATTTTTTGTTCTGGACATGCATAAACAGTTGTCTAATTGATTCTTGTATTAACAAGAAACAGAACGAAGAGAGCGAGCTCGTTTCTCTAATCAGTTATTCCACAACTTTTTGTACTTAAGTTGTTACAGAAACTAGATCAAGATGCCAGCCAAACGAATCAGAGACTATAAAATCTATGAAATGACAAGTCGGGATAATCTGATAATTTGATTTTTATATGAAAATCGTGTTTGTGTAAGGTGGGACGTGGTTTTCGAAGAAGATAAGAAATGGTTGTGGAACGATCAATGCGGAGGCAAAGATAATGATAACTGGTTAGAGCAGTGACAGACATCTATAACTGCACTGAACCAGTTGAGT
Source organism: Saposhnikovia divaricata (assembly GCA_036435485.1). Classification (NCBI taxonomy): domain Eukaryota; kingdom Viridiplantae; phylum Streptophyta; class Magnoliopsida; order Apiales; family Apiaceae; genus Saposhnikovia; species Saposhnikovia divaricata. Next base: position 218,211,187 of record CM071599.1, read on the forward strand.
TGGATGAGGAATTACTACTGATGGGAGTTGATGAACCTACATGCTACAGACAGGCTACCAAGTTGAGTGAATGGAAGCAAGCAATGGCTGGAGAAATGGAGTCTATTGAAATGAACAACACTTGGTGTCTAACTGAGCTTCCAAAGGGGCATAAGGCAATTGGGTTTGAAATGGATCTTCAAACTCAAAAAGGATGCAGATGGAAATGTAATCAAGTATAAAGCGAGACTTGTTGCTAAGGGTTACGTACAAGAACAAGGGGTTGATTTTGACGAGATATTCGCTCCTGTGACACGTATTGAAACTGTTCGTCTGTTGTTGGCATTGTCTGCTAAAAATGGATGGAAGGTGCATCATTTAGATGTGAAAACAGCCTTCTTGAATGGTGAAATACATGAAGAGGTGTATGTGAGTCAACCGGAAGGCTTCGAAAGAAAGGGAGAAGAGCATCTGGTGTATAAATTGACCAAGGCACTGTATGGTTTGAGACAGGCACCACGTGCCTGGTATGCCAAGTTGAATAAATGCTTGGAGGATCTTGGTTTTGCTCGATGCCCGTATGAACATGTTGTGTATACAAGAAGGGATGGTGATAATGTCTTGATTGTTGGCGTTTATGTAGACGATTTACTGATCACTGGTTCAAATGTTTCAGTCATTGCAAGGTTTAAAGATCAGATGAGTGAAATTTTCGAAATGACTGACTTGGGTGAGTTGAGCTATTATCTAGGCATTGAGGTTGAACAGGGTGAAGGTTTCATCAAGCTGAAACAAGCTGGATATGCTAGAAAGGTTCTTGAAAAGTCTGGAATGTCGAGCTGCAATTCATCAAAATATCCCATGGATCCGAATATACAGATTAGCAAGGATGAAGGTGGAAAAACAGTCAATGCTACAGACTATAAGAGCATTGTTGGATGTCTTCGGTATCTAGTGCATACTAGACCAGATATTTCGTTTGCTGTGGGAGTGGTAAGTAGGTACATGGAACGACCAACAGTGCTGCATTTGGAAGCTGTCAAACGTATACTACGATACATAAAGGGCACTACTCATTATGGACTAGTATACTCAAAGGGGTCTGGGAATCATATGTTGACTGGTTTTTCGGACAGTGACTTGGCAGGGCAAGTGGATGATAGGAAAAGCACTGGGGGCATGGTGTTTTACCTCAACGAAAGTATGATAACTTGGGTATCACAGAAACAGAGGTGTGTGGCCTTATCCTCTTGTGAAGCAGAGTTTATGGCGGCCACTGCAACTGCGTGTCAAGGAATATGGCTTCGAAACGTTTTGGGTCAGATTACTGGGGAAAAAATAGGTCATGTGATCATTTACATCGACAACAAGTCAGCTATAGATTTGGCCAAGAATCCGGTTTTCCATGGCAGAAGCAAACATATCGACATACGATATCACTTTATCAGGCAATGTGTAGAGCGTGGAGAAATCGTTGTTAAGCACATCAACGGTGAAGGGCAAAGGGCTGACATTCTTACAAAGGCCTTGGTGATAGTGAAGTTCGAAAGAATGCGAAGCTTGCTGGGAGTCAAGAACTTGGACAAACAAATTTCAGATTAAGGGGGGAAATGTTGGATTTAATCTGATATTTGTTTATTTGTTTTTCATTATTAGTTAATAAGATGGCAATTAGTTTTTGTCAGATAGAATGTTTTGTTTGAACAAGTCGTGTGTGACTTGGTCAGTCTAGCAGTTGAGTTTTATTAGGATCGAGTGTAGTGGAGTAGTGCTCCAGGAGTTTCCTTCTTTCAGTTCCTATTTTCTAGCTTGCACGTTGTAGTAGTAGCTCTATGTAAGGCAAGGTTTGATATCAAAAGGGCAAGTCGATTTGACGAGCATCTCTGGAGCTTTTGTTTTGTTTTCTCAGTTTCATATCATACACTCTATATATTTATATACGTTTGCAGATTGAAACTCTAGAGGAAGTGCTAACCAAACTTTCATCATTGTAATTGAATGCATGAATTCATATACAAGTTCTGTGACTAGTATGGTGTGTATTTAAACAATTGAAAGTAGTGCCACTGCAATATAGAAAGTCCAAACGACCAAATTGAATTTAATCTTTGAAATCTTTTTAGTTCTTACCAAGTTTGAGAGGCGATTACTAGTAGTAGCATTTAACTAGGAACATTGCAATTGTCTTCAGTTTTTTACAATATCCCAAAAGCTTTTAATTACAAAAATGGGCTTTCCTACATAGATTTATTCTACCTCCTAAAGTGCTAAAAGATTAATTGTTGCTAGTCAAATTATAATTAGAACAGGTTAATTATTTTGAACTAAAAATATACTGTGATTCTCATCTCCGTTGTTTGTTTCTGACATTCTGTCTTCATATATCGCTTCTTTGACCATTACTCCATTACCACTTGCATGTCCTAACTACAATTGCAGGCAATTTGTATCTATAAAATTCACTGTTATCAAAAACAAGAAAATAAAGAAAAAGGGAGACCTGAACTTTAATTAATCATAAAGCTGACGACAAAGAATTTCACTAACAACATTGTCAGAAGATATGATTATACACAATATATAATGTTATTATAGACAAATATATACTAATCATTTATCGTTAACAGACACAAAACTATAGACAAATAATGTATACGTTAAGTAACGAGTTCTCCTAAAACTTCAAGGTGTTAGAGAAGCGGGTTTACCGGATCATATCATATATTCAACAACATTTAATTATATATCTAAGCTAGAATTAGATGGATCAAAATTCAAAATATTGCTAAGAGACTAAATGGTTACCGTTTCCATTGAAGTAGTGCCTTCTCCTCCACCACCAATCCTTTCGGACAGTACTATCTTGTTCCCTCCCTCGACGTAAGCAAAATAAATACAATTAATTCTCGACTGGGAGCAAGAAATGAATATTTCAGATATTTCAGTTCTTCCTTTGTGATCCCAGGAAGTTCCCCTGGGACAAAATTGTGGCCCAACTTTAATCATTTTCGAATGTTTTTACAGTAGATCAAACTAACAAGCAGGGTCAATGTGTTATGCATGTATTTATATATAGTTTTATACCAGTAACCAGTGATATGCGATGCGATATACATAGAGTTATGCCCGAGGCTAACCCAACGACGACGGTACGCATTCTTGCCTTTGAATCAGCTCACCTTCAAGAGTATCTCCACTCCCAAGGATTTTTTTTATGAGAAACGTTACATGGTCTCTTAAAAAACTTAGATATTCTCTTCCAAAAAAAAAAATTGATATTTTTAGCCTCTTTAAATAAAGTTACAAGTTGAACACTTCCACCTTCCCCAAATACTTTTAGTTTTATTGAATTTTAATTTTATCACATATTATTGTCTACTAGTTGGTAACCCCAAGTACATACACAACACAATTTATTTAAATTAATTAATAATTTATTATTTTAATTGATATAAATTTTTTTATATAATTTTAAAATTATATTTTTTTATTATAGTTATATTACGTTTTCTTTTTCAAATTTTTCATTGAGTAAAATATTATCAGTGTCGGCCAATGATATGAAAAAATTATATTTTTAATTTATAACATAATGAAACATTTATATCGATAACGTTATCTAATATAAAAAATCAAAATAGGAAGGTCAAATAAATATTTTATAAAATTGTAATTATAAAATTGTGTCATTTGTGCAATTGAATAAAGTTATAATTAAAAAATTATAACTGCAATACAATTCCAACATTTCAATTTTTTTTAAAATTAATATAAAAATTGTAGGGAATGTAAAACCAATATAGGGGTCAAAATTTATAAATAAATAACTTTTTAAACTTTGTAGCTTTAGGAGTGGAACATGATTACATAAAATCAAATTTGGTAGGAATTACGTACTATTAAAAGAAGTATCACTTATTAATAATAGTTATAGTGCAATTTCCTATAGTCATAACACAAGATTTAAAAGTATAGCAGGATTATAACAATTCTATTACTCCCTCCATCTCTTTTTAGTTAGGATATTTGTAAAAAAAAAAAATTTGTCCCTAAATAGTTGTCACATTCCTTGTTCCAATTCATTTTTTACTAATTTTTCTATATATACCCCTTTATTTATAATACAATGTTTGATTTTACATTTAATATACACACCCATAACTGATCATTTAATGTTAATATTAAAGGCAAATATGGAAACAAATTACATAATTAAAGTTTTTTTAATATGTGTGTTTTTTGCAAATGTACCAAGCGGATGGGACATTTTTTTTATAAGTTAATTATATAATAATTAGCGTACATCCATTCATGCAGCATGTTCCACGTATCTTGAAGTCAAAAGGTCTGCTGGATAAAATAGTATTTATTACTGTAATTATGGACTTAAACACCTGTCATCCTACATGGTATTTTCTACAACATATTTAGGTTTTTTTTTGTCAAAAAAAAAAAATAAAGTTTCCATTAACAATAGCAAACACACAGCCGGGACAAATCCCCAACCGACGGTACGACCAGATTGAAAAACAAAGACAAGCTAAAACACTTAGCTGATTTGTTTCCTAACCGTTTTACAATACAGAACTGGAAAATTCTGTTAACTGAAAATGAAATCAAAGACAACCCAATAAATACAAATTGTACCGACATCCCTGAATACAGTAATATCACAATTGACCTTAACACATAAGAACCAATTGTAGCCCATTGTTCAGGTGGAGCACCCCAGCTATCTACTTGCCGGGAACCAGCTATAGACTTGCCGTAAGTGAAAACTCCCCAAGGATGAACACTATCAAGTTGTGAAAGGTGAGTTCTTGCAATAATCATCACTGCCTCAACTTTGATGCGGCCCCTCCAGATCTCTCGAGACATCAAATGAAACACTCTCCGAGGACTGAAATAAACAAACCAAACAAAACAAAACATATTAACATAAACAAAACTCTCCAAAGGGAGAGACATACACATAAAGCCTTACTTCGCCCAAGGTGATACAATTCAAAAATTCAAAGATCTCGGATTGACACCAAATTTTGATATGATGTAAGCAAGAGATTTTGAGTTTAAGAAATGTGTTTATTTTGATATTTCGAGTTCTAAATCGAGGCAGATCTGAAAAAGAACTCGAATGGGTTTTTCGAAATTTTTGGAAAAATTCCGATTTATGGGAGGAATGAAAGGGATTTGTGAAGGTGGATGAAGGCTTGGTTGAAGAAGGAGGAGGGAGGAAGAAAAAGAGACCTCCGGCCGGTGGATTATCCACCGGCCGGAGGGGAGTAAACCACGGGACTAAACTTAGACGAAGAGGACAAAGAGAGAGGTAAGAAAGAGAGTTTGCCTAAAGTTTCGTATCTTACAACATATTTAGCTTAGAGCATCTCCAATGGGTACAAATCCTTAGTTAAAATATTAGTTGGCATATCATAAATAACAATTATACATAATTTGTAAAAAAAATGTTCACTCCAATGATACATTCCTCTTGTCTATAAATTTAGCCAACAAGATTATATTGGCTATATTTGTCGAATCTGTAGAGAACTGTATAGACCTGTAGTAAAATAACACATCATCTATTACCATATTAATTATAATATATTCTATTTATAACAACTTGAAATAATAATAACATTCTATTTTTAAAATATAGCTAACGATTATAACCAATCCCATTGGAGCACAACACCTTAGAGATTCAACAAAATTTTACATAATCAATATTTTATATCATTTTAGCCAATCATTTTAGCTCATACCGTTGGAGATGCTCTTACTTCATAATATTTTTCAGTGTAGATTTAAATTTTAATTCTATATACGCTTATACATGTACAAGTTTCATAAGCTAGTAACGAGATGCTATTGTCCAACTAATGAGGTGGCAAAAAGGGAACTAAAAGCAGGTCTTCAATCTTCTCAAATTAAAATTTTTGACCCATGTGAGACCTTCATTTGTCAAAGCTGTCCGCCCAAAGGTTTGCCATTATAATTTTTTTGCAGTCTACTTGTGTTGCATCAGGGAAATAAATATATTATATTTTGAATATTATTTTTTTGTTCGGTTTTATAATCGAAATCGAACTGTGTGAAGCAGTTAATCTTAAAACGATTTATCTAAACCAAAAGCAGTATCTCGGCAAGTACGCAGATAAGTTTTTCTTTTTTGATTTTCTCATCAACTCGTCTTTTTTTATCCCCAACTTGTCTATTCTCCACCTTCTCTCTTGCCTAGGGCTGTTAAAAAACTTCGAAAAATCCGAAATCCAATCCGAATATTCGAGCTCGTATCCGTATCCGCGTCCGAACATTTAGGATACGGATATGGATATAGCCGTATCCGTATCCGAAAATATCCGTATCCAAAATTAATTAATTAATTAATTAATTAATTAATTAATTATTATTCATAATATATTTTATATTTTATGTATGTACTTATATAAATTGGAGATCCTAGTAAATCACTACTATTTTAAATATGACTCGTAACTAGTGCTTTGTCACGGATTATTGTTTTTATATTTTAAAAAATATTTTTGAACGATCCAATCGTACGGATGTCAATATATATCTAATATAATGATATTCCCAAATTTTCAGAAAATAAAAAATTAATTTGATTGGAGATCTTAGTAGATCACTACTATTTTCAATATGACTCGTAACTAGTGCTTTGTCACGGATTATTGTTTCTTTTTAAAAAAAATATTTTTGAACGATCCAACCTTACAAATGTCAATATATATCTAATATAATGATATTCCCAAATTTCCAAAAAATAAAAAATTAATTTGATTGGAGATCGTAGTAGATTACTACTATTTTCAATATGACTCGTAACTAGTGCTTTGTCACGGATTATTGTTTCTATTTTTTAAAAAATATTTTTGAACGATCCAACCGTACGGATATCAATATAAATCTAATATAATGATATTCCCAAAATTTCAGAAAATAAAAAATTAATTTGATTGGAGATCTTAGTAGATCATTACTATTTTCAATATGACTCGTAACTAGTGCTTTGTCACGGATTATTGTTTCTATTTTTTTAAAAATATTTTTGAACGATCCAATCGTACGGATGTCAACATATATCTAATTTAATGATATTCCCAAATTTTCAGAAATTAAAAAATTAATTTGGTTGGAGATCGTAGTAGATCACTACTATTTTCAATATGACTCGTAACTAGTGCTTTGTCACGGATTATTGTTTCTATTTTTTTAAAAATATTTTTGAACGATCCAACCGTACGGATATCAATATAAATCTAATATAATGATATTCCAAAATTTCAAAAAATAAAAAATTAATTTCATTGGAGATCTTAGTAGATCATTACTATTTTCAATATGACTCGTAACTAGTGCTTTGTCACGGATTATTGTTTCTATTTTTTAAAAAATATTTTTAAACGATCCAACCGTACGGATGTCAACATATATCTAATTTAATGATATTCCTAAATTTTCATAAATTTAAAAATTAATTTGGTTGGAAATTTTAATAAATTACTAGCAAATTTAAAAATATGTTTAAACTTAACTTATGTTTAATTATTTCCCTTCTCAACACAAGAATCTTGTAGCTCAGTTGGTTGTGATGTTCTACAAGACTAAAGGGTGCCCCAGGTTCGACTCCTTGCTCATGCAACATTTTGAAAAACAAACATCAGCTTTCCGAATTATAGCAGAAATTATGACTTCAACGTAGTTTTAATTTAGAAGTTCACAAAAAAAAAAGAAATTTAGAAGTTTTTTCGATTTTTTATTGTCTTTCCAGTTTTTTATTAATTAAATTAGCATTGAAAAATTTAAATTATAAGGGAACACCGATTTAGTTGCATTGCGAAATTCTGCTTACTAAAACAAAACGATGATCACGTACTAGGTAAATTAGTAAATTCCATTAGCATTAAGATCAACAATCATCACAAAGCATGGGATACATAAAATAATATTATATTTATATAGCTTCATAAGATAGATTCAACAACTTCAACACAGATTCAATTATGGCAAGACTGGACAAGTTGGCCCTGACTGCTTTGCTAGCTGACGAGGCTTCATATAAAGGCCGATGCTTTCAACCCCATTGCTCTTATAGGTGCCAAAGAATCCCCAGAATTTACCACCGACCTCATAATTGGACTCATCCACATACGAGCCCATTTCTTGAAAATCAATGAGATCAATATCGTCCATGCACCCAGGGCCGTACGGACCATACTTGCGTTTGTTAGTATAAAAAGAAATAGAACACAGATACTTTGAAGTTCTATCATTAAGGTAACCGCCATGTATTCTCGTAATGTACTCCGACGGATAATCGAAAGTGATCTGCACCAACATTCCACAAACATATGATCAATCCAACTACGTACATATAATCGTCTATTGTCGTCAACAAACATATATAGTTGAGCCTAGAACAAACTTATGAAACAAATTTAAGTTAGTTACATACATGCATGGAAGATAAAAGAAGATAATTAAATTAAATATTATGTTATTGTTCACCGTTTGCAGATTAGAGGAGCCTGTTCCACCACCAATTTTGTCAGACAGCACTACGTTACCATCCTCAACGTAAGCAAACTGAATGAAATCCATCCTATCCCGGATGGAAGAAATGAAGATTTGAGATATTTCTGATTTGCCTTGGTGATCCCATGAAGTTCCCACAGTGGGAAATGTTGGCCCAAGCTTTAGCATTGTGTTCCACAGCAAAGAATATATAAGAAATTGTGTTGTGTATTTATAAGCAGGAGTTAATTATTATGCCAGTCATGGAAATTCCAAAAGGCCTTCCTTGCGTTGGAATCGGTTCAGTATTGGAAAATGTTCCAGCTGTTAATAGCTGCAGTTATATACTTTTTCTTTAAATTGTTACAGTTTCGAGATTGAATTTGAAAGTATCCTTTGATTGAAATTTGTGTGTTCAAAGAAAATGAATCGTCCTTTAAAAAAGGAAATTAATTTATTAATTGTTGAGCTGCTCGATCGATAAAAGTTACCAAAGCAAGTTTGGGGTCATTACTCCAAAAAAAAAAGTATCTAACCACAGACACGATAAGTTTTGTTTAACAAGAGCATAAATGAGTCAAGTGATTCATAAAAATTCCAAAAAAAATTGTAAAATTTTCGAATGCAGTTAGTCAAAAAATGGAGTTGGAGTAAGTTTTCCGAATACTTTACACCACCAAATGCAAGTCTCGAATTGTCTACCATTTAATTAAGGACCACGAATATGTTGATTATTTTTCTTATTTTACCTATTTTGTAACCACATTTTTATACTAACGATTCAATATATGTGTGCACCAAGCCACCAACTTGTCATTCGAAGTTTTATAAAAACTAGCTTAAAACCCGTGCGATGCACGGAATTTTATTAATATTATATGAATATTTTTCATTAATCTGAATTAATTTTTTAAAACATGAAATACATAAATTTTTCAATGAAATTTCATAATAATTATATAAATGTTATTCGTGATATTTCTAAAAAAGGGGATTGTGTTAGAAAATATAGAAAATATGATTGGTTTAGTTGAAAAAGGTAATCGGTTAATTATTAATATTATAATACTATTATTTTATTTTATTAAATAGATTCGTACGTGATATAATTGAAAAATGAAATATTTTAGTTAGAGAAAATAGAAAAGGTAAATTGAAAATTTAAAAGGTGACATGTTTTAGGTAAAAAAGGTAATTAAATAATTTTTACTAAATAAAATTGCTAGTAGTGTTTTTAGAATAGGAGAAATTAATGTTGCGCGTGATATGTTTAGAAAAAGAGGGATTAAAAAAGATAGAAAAGATTATACGTTTTAGCTGGAAAAAAGTAATCGATTACTTATTAATATTATTATTTTATTAAATAAAATCGCCTTTGATATAATTGGAAAATGAGAGATTTAAGTTATAGAAAATAGAAAAGGTAACGTGAAAATTAAAAAGGTAACATATTTTAGGTGAAAAGGGTAATTGATTAGTTTATAGTAATTATAATTTAATTATGTTATTTTACTAAATAAAATTGCTCATAGTTTTTTTAAAAAGGAGAAATTAATGTTACCCGAGATATTTCTAGAAAATGAGAGATTTTATTTAGAAAATATAGAAAAGATGATACGTTTTAGCTGAAAAGAGATATTTTAGTTAGAGATAAGAAAAAAGATAACATATTTTGGTTGAAAAGGGTACTTGATTGATTAATTAATAGTAATTATATTAAGCAAAATTGCTTGTAGTGTTTTTAAAAAAGGAGATATTTTAGTTAGATAAAATATCATGTGCATGTTTTAGGTAAAAAATGTAATAGATTAGTTTATACTAATTATAATTTAATTACGTTATTTTACTAAATAAAATTGTTTGTAATTTTTTTAGAAAATGAAAAATTAATGTTGCCCGTGATATTTCTAAGAAGAGAGGGATTTTAGTTAGAAAATTTAGAAAAGATGATACGTTTTAGCTGAAAAGAGAGATTTTAGTTAGAAAAAAGAAAAAATGTAACATATTTTGGTTGAAAAAGGTATTTGATCGATTAATTAATTGTAATTATATTAAACAAAATTGCTCGTAATATTTTTAAAAATGAGAAATTTTAGTTAGATAAAATATCATTGGTCGTCTGATTTTTCAAACTTGTTTTTTTTACTTCTTTTTCAGCTACCATTACTTAGTTATTCTTTGCTTATTTTATATTTCTTAATAAGTAATCAATTACCTTTTTCAGTTACTACCTTTTGTACATTTTTCAACTAAAATATATTTTTTCAAAAAATAACATGGATTGTTCTATTTAATGAAATAAACCAATAATATTATAATTATTAATAACTAACTAATTACCTTTTTCAACTAAAGAGTAATATCTTTTCTATAATTTTAAACTAAAATGTCTCATTTTCAAACTTATCTTTTTTTTACTTCTTTTTCGACTATTATCTTTTCTAACTAAAATCTACTCCTTCCAAAACTTGGTTTTTTTACTTCTTTTTCAAGCCATTACCTTTTTAAATATGGATTTTATCTATAATTAAGTCAGGTAAATAAGTAAAATCAACCGATACCGAGACCAAACTTTTGTTTGAGCTGCTTTTATATAATAGTATAAATTTAGCAAATAGTACTTTTTCAGACAAATGTAATAGTATGTATTGTTAGTTGAATCTTAACTTCGTGTCAAGTGAGTATATAAAGTTTTATGTTTAAAGTGAGAATTTTTATCGAGCTATCATTTATCACTCGATTCGAACTATGTAGTTGAACAATAACACCAATTATACATTCAATAATTTAGATGATTAAAAATATAATTCACATTTGGATTTAAATCGAATATAGATCATAAATTATATTTAAATATGATTATTTCATTAAAAAATAATATGAAATTTATTCTAAATGAATTGGGATCATATTAATTTTTAATCAAATTTAGATAATTTATGAAACAAATTTGAAATATTTATCATATTTTTGAATCAAATATAAACTGATATATCAAATAATCAAGATCCATTTAGGTTCCTACCTCATTTCAACCTAGGCTACGAGACACCGTATTTAAGCACTTAGTTCAAAAAAAAAAGGATTAAACAAGGTATTGGGAAGAAACATTTTTTTTTTAAAGTTAACAAAGTTTTTTTTTATGAAACATTAAACCAAAAATTTATATCCTTATATATAATAAGTGTAAAAGGGACTTTATCCGTAATTTTTGCTTGGTCACTATAGTATCAAAATAATCTCGGTCAAATTTAATATTTTTAAAAATAGACAGTAAAGATTATATCATATTAAAAAGTAAATTATAATCTAAAAAATATATCATTAAAAAGGTTGTATTAAAAAAGAAATTATAATCTAAAAAGGTTGTATCATTTTACAGACAACAAAACACAGAGCACAACAAATAAAGTACAACATACTACATAGATTATATCCAAATTAAATTCATATTACATTATTAATATCATAATGTTAATATTCAAGTATAACCACGCTACTACTGTGAAATTATATCTTTACATAATAAGCAAAAGAGATCTTATCCATAATTTTGGTCATTGTACTATCAAATAATCTCAACCATCGAATTTAAATTTTTTAAAAATAGGCGATCAAAATTATATCAATCAAAAGGAAATTATAATCTAAAAAGGTTATAATTAAAAAAGGTTATATCATATCAAAAAGAAAATTATAATCTAAAACGGATATAATTAAAAAAACAATTGAATTTTATTTTTTATTAATATTAAAAAAATTTCTTATTTACTATTTGGCCTATATCTCAAGATCTAGAAATCATATTTTGATGATTTTACAGCCCACTCGAATGTCATAAAAAATATCTTTAATTTAGTGGCGATTTAACAATTATTATCGAAGTGAAAATACTTAGAATCTCAATAGAAAGTATGAATACGAGTTTTATATTAATCCTATTCACTTATAACACCTACTTTGATAATCATATTCAATGTAGAAAACCAAATTATATTTAATATAAATCATTGGCTTACACTTTTTTCGTATTTTAATATAAATACTCTTTTTAGTTAAATGTTAAAAAAGAAAATATTCTTTACGTGTTACTGAAAACTAGACTATCGACTACCAAAATTTTAGACAAATTCACTCTTACACTTATGTATTTGGATTGTTAGTAGAACTATCATTAGAAGGGTGTTTTAATAATCAAAACGAAATATAAGTAGATTTTATAAATCGAATAGAATTTTTAAAAATCGTCAATTTCTTCTCTCTCTTTTTTCACAAAATTAAAATTATTTTGTTAATTTCATGTGAGCTGTAAAATCGTACAAATCAAAATTTAAGAATTCAAGGTATAACACAAATATTAAATTGAACGTGTAAAATCTTATTTATTTTTTCAATTTTTAACAACAATTTGATATGTAAATTAATAACATATATATATATATATATATATATATATATATATATATATATATTAAAAAAATTAAAATTATATCCTTCTATACTATACTATTATAAGCAAATTAAGGTATATTTGGTTGATTGATAGTTTGGTCACTTTATTTGGTACCCATTAGGTTTTAAGATAAATAAATAAGAACCGTTGGATCTTATGCTAAAAGAATATTCATTTTCTAATATTTAAAATACTTTTATAGTTTCCAAGTTCGAATCCCATCAAAAACATGTCTCTATTAAATAAATATATTATTTTATAAACTACTCTAACTAGCTTAAGAATCAATTCCCGTCAATAACATATCTATACTATTATATAAAAATCGAAACATGAAAAATTTTGGTAATTGTTTTTTAGTACTTCATGAATTTATTCATTTACCCTTCATTATAAAGAAAAATATATACAATATCTATACTATAAAAACACCTAAAATAAATAATAACATATAATATAATTAATAATAATTAGTCGATTGTCTTTATCAGATTACTTTTAGTTGAAGATATTACATTTTATAAATACCTAAAAATACCAAACGTATCATATTCTTCAATCATTAATATTTTCTTTGGAATTGAAACACGTTACCTTTTTTATTTAAAATTACTTTTAATCATTAATATATGCCGTCAACAACATATTATTAATTAAAACATTATCAAACATGTATTATAATATTTTATTATCTTCTATAATTTATTTTTCTCATAATTAAAAAATATATATGAACATGAGATTTAAAAAGTTAAAAAATTATTTAATAATAAAAATATGTATACAACTTAAAACTTTAACAATAAAATATAATTTTAAAAATTTACAAACAACCGTGCATCACACGGATTATAGACTAGTATAATAAGATGCATATTTAATATCTAGATGTACTTCAATAAAAATTACTTTTCTCTCAAAAAAAAAAGTTAAACGTATTTCCAAAATGTTTTTTACAATTTTAATTACTCAATACAAAAAATACTTTTTTCCAAATAAATAATTATTTTTTTGGAATACCCAAGTTAAAAACACGTATTTAATTTGTGAAAATAAGCAAAAATATAAAAAGAATTCCTTTTATATCTTTCCTAATTAAAAAGTTAATGGCCTTCCTTGCGTTGGAAATCGGTTCAGTTTTGAAAAAAATTCTTGCAATTAATACGAGTAGGCGCCACTTTCTGCGAAAGTTAGGGAAGGGAGGTTGAGATGGTTCGGCCACGTCCGTAGGAGGCGGCCGGAAGCCCCAGTGAGAAGGGTCGAGAGTCTTTCGGTTGTAGGGGTGAGGAGGAGAGGCAGACTGAGGAGGTCATGGGAAGAGCAGCTTAGGTTGGATTTGAAGGCTTTGAACCTAAGTGAGACCATGACCGCTGATAGGTGTTCATGGAGGCGGCAGATCAGAGTGGTGGACTCTCTTCTAGGGGACGGCTCTGTAGTGGAGAACCTCAGAGTTGGGTTGTCACGGATGACCTTATCTTAGGAGTTCGGCTTTTTGCGATATCTTTTCCCTTTTTCATTTTGTATTTCTTTTATCATTTGTTTCCCGATTGTGCAGGTGCAGGGAGCTTCGCTTGGTGGTATCTAGAGGCATGGTAGGTAAGTCCCGTGTGGAGAAAGCCATGGGCTCAGGTATTGCTGTGAACTTTGTCGCGTGTCTTTTAGATTTCTTTGTCTATATCACACACCGTATATGTCGTGCACATAGCCGAGGGTCTTCACGGAAACAGCGTCCCCACCCTAAAAAGTGGGGCCATGGTCTGCGTACAACCTACCCTCCCCAGACCCTGAGCGGGACATACTGGGTATGTTTGGTTTGGTTTAGTTCAGTGTTACACTTTCCCTAAAAATTGTTACAGTTTCGAGATTGAATTTGAAACGTATAAATCCTTCAATTAAAATTTGTGTGTTCAGTGAATGATTAAAACAATTATTTGTAATTAATTAACTGTTGAGCTGCACGATGAAAGTTTAAACTACCACAGCATGTATGGGGTCATTCTCCAAAAAATAAAATTAAAAATTACCCCCGGTATTTAACCACAGACATGGTACGTTTTGTTTAGGAAGAACATAGAATATAAGTTACGTTATTCATGAATTTTCAAATTAGTTTTATAAATTTTTGGAATTCAACTAGACAAGAATGGAGTGAGGCGTAAGGTTTTCGAATACTTATCAAACCTGTTGATTATTTTTCTTATTTACATACTACTTACGGTCCATTAATGCTATAATTTTAGGTAATTTGATTATATAGTTAAAAAAAATTAATTATTTTTTTAAAATAAAAATTAAAATATTATAATTTTGTTTAGAAAGGAAATTGAAAATTATAAATTTTAGAGTATTTACTAAAAATACTAGGTTTAAAATTTCTTTGCAAAAATACCATCTCTTTTAATTAATTGTAATTTTACTAAACTAAGTTTCAAAATTGCAAAAATACTAAAACCCCCCTCCCCCTTCTTTTCCCTTCGACCTCAACACTTTTTTTAAGGTGGGGGATATTTTGGTTGCAACTGAATGCAACCACATTCAACTTTTTTTTAAGGTTGGGTGATTTTGGTGGATTTGGGTTGCAAGGCCCCACCAGAGGCAATATTCAACCAATTCAAATGCAACCACATTCAACTCTTTATCTTTAAGGTGTGGTGATTTTGGTGGACTTAGGTTGCAAGGCCCCGCCAGGGGCAATATTCAACTGAATGCAACTACATTCAGTTGGATGTAGTTGCAAATTTAGTTGCATGTGGTTGCATGTGGTTGCTGATTTCGAGTTCCATTTTTCAAAAGTCATTTTCGACCTCTTTTTTGGACAGAGGTCGAAAATGACTTTTGAAAAATGGAATTTGAAATCAGAAATTTAGTTGCATGTGGTTGCATTCAGTTGAATGTGGTTGCAACCCAAATCCACCAAAATAGCACCCAACTTTAAAAAAAAATGTTGAAGTCATAGTTGAATGTGATTGCATTCAGTTGCAACCCAAAATCCACCAAAATAACCCTCATCTTAAAAAAATAAATAAAATGTGGAAGTCGCTGGGCAGCCCAGCTGGGCAGGTTGGGCAGGGGAAGGAGGGGTGCCCTAATTTCTAGTATTTTTGCAATTTAGAAACTTAGTTTAGTGAAATTGCAAATAGCTATTTTTACCAAAAGTAAATATGCAAAAATTTATTTTTCCGTAATTATTTATGAAAAAAGCCCTAAATTTTAACATATATTTAAAGTATCTAAAATTATGTGCAAAAAATTCAAATATCTTATATAATGAATAGGAATATTTTGTAACAACATTTTCATATAACGATTCGATATATGTGCATGATACAGTAAAACCTCTATAAATATAATGACTCATTGTTATGGCACTTGAGGTTCGGTCATCTTGGATTTTCTGGCTTGAAACTATTATCAAAGACAAAGATGGTGGACGGTTTACCAGAAATCAACGAACCAGAAAATTTGTGTGAAGCTTGTGTCAAGGGGAAGCAACACCGACAAAGCTTTCCAGTTGGAAAATCATGGCGAGCTAGAAGGCCATTAGAGATTGTTCACACCGATATTGCTGGTCCATTTGATATTCCATCCCTTGGTGGAAATAGGTATTACTTAACTTTTATTGATGATTTTAGCAGGAAAAGTTGGGTACATATCTTGAAAGAAAAAGCGGAGGCTCTTGATAAATTCAAGAAGTTCAAAGCTATGGCAGAAAAGCAAAGTGGCCATTATTTGAAGGTACTTCGATCAGACAGAGGAGGCGAGTACACTTCAAACTTGTTCAGAAGTTTTTGCAGAGCACATGGAATAAATCATCAGTTGACAACGGCATATACTCCACAGCAAAATGGTGTTGAAGAGAGGAAGAATCGCACCATTCTAGACATGGCAATGAGTATGGTAAAAGAAAAGCACATGCCAAGAACTTTCTGGCCTGAAGCCGTTCTATATGCAGTTTATTTGTTGAATCGATGTCCAACTAAAAGTGTTAGAAACAAAACTCCAAATGAAGCATGGAGTGGTAGTAAACCATCAGTTGGGCATCTCAGAATTTTTCGGTGCATTGCATATGCACATGTTCCTGATCAGAAAAGGAAGAAGCTGGATGATAAAGGTGAGAAATGCATCTTTACCGGATATGATAAGAGGAGCAAAGCGTACAGACTTTATAATCCCCTCGCGAAGAAATTAATCATTTCTCGAAATGTTGAGTTCGATGAATCTTATTATTGGAGATGGAGCGAGGAAGAAAGAAAAGTTGTAGGCTTATTCTTTAATGATGATGATGGTGATGACTCCAACATAGAAGATTGCGGAGATTAGGGCTGTACAGGCTATCCGCTCAACCGCAATCAAACCGCAAACCACTCGCAACTGAACCGCATTTTGCGGATAATCGCGAAATGCGGGTTGGTTGCGGATTGAATTTTTAAGAACCGCATATTTGCGGGTTGGTTGCGGATTAAAATATTGAAAAATCGCAAAATCGCATCCGCAACCGCAAACCGCACATATATATTTATATTTTTAAAAATATATTTTATATTATACAAATTAATAAATTATACACATAAGACATAGAAGTTTCTTTTCCGGGAGTGGAAATACATTTTCTGGGAGTTGATATATGGATATACCCTGCCCATTTACCAAATATATTTACCCAGCCCATTTACTCAAACCCAATTTATCTAACCTACAAATTGCATATTTATGTCTAATCAATTTTGTTTATTTTGTTGTACTAGACATAACTACAGCAGGAATTACTGATGATGATTTGCTATTGTACTGATGGGCTATATTTATGTGCTTGCAGCCTTGCACCAAAAAATTCTGTGATATTGTACTCATTTTTTTTTACCGACTTGTAATTATATTTTAATTTTTATTAAAGAATGAATCGCCCTTTAAATAAAATTAATTTATTAATTGTTGAGCTGCTCGATCGACAAAAGTTACCAAAGCATGTTTCGAATAAGAATAATGTTAGGTACCCCAAATTGAATCCCAAATTTTTTCAAATTACACGTGTCACTATCTAATTGGTTATAAATATAATGGACCGCTAGGGTGATATCAATCTCACCGATTACCATATAACCAACTCATCCATGTCACATTTTTTGGATATCAAGGATATTACTATTCCAGCGTTACTCTTCGAACAATTATCTACCACTTAATTAAGGACCACGAATCTGTTGATTATTTTTCTTATTTTACCTATTTTGTAACCACATTTTAATATAACGATTCAATATATGTGTGCACCAAGCCACCAACTTGTCATTCGAAGTTTTATAAAAATTTAACAAGCAGTACTTTTTCAGACAAATGTAGTAGTATATAATTATTAGTTGAATCTTAACTTCGAGTCAGTGAGTATATAGTTTTATGTTTAAAGTGAGAATTTTTATCGAGCTATCATTTATCACTCGATTCGAAGTTTCGAACTATGTAGTTGTGCAATAACCCCAGTTATACATGTAGTAATATTAGATGACTAAAAATATAATTTATATTTGGATTTAAATCGAATATTGATCATAAATAATATTTAAATATGATCATTTTATTAAAAAAATAGTATGAAATTTAATCTGAACGAATACATAAGTGCTCATATTTGGGATCATATTAATTTTTAATCAAATTTAGATAATTTATGAAACAAATTTGAAACATTTATCATATTTTTAAATTGAATATAAACTGATATATCAAATAATCAAGATCCATTTAGGTTCCTACATCCACCCTCTACCTCATTTCAACCTACGAGACACCATATATAAGCACTTAGTTAAAAAAATAAGGATTAAACAAGGTATGGGGAAGATCGAAACATTTTTTTTTTTGAAAAAATTAACAAAGTTATTTATTATGAAACATTAAACCAAAAATATTATAAAGATGCATATTTAATATCTAGATGTACTTCAATAAAAAAATTAATTTTATTTCAAAAAGGAAAAAGTTAATCGTATTTCCAAAAATTTTATTACAATTTTTAATTACTTAATACAAAAATACTTTTTTCCAAATAAATAATTATTTTTTTGGAATACCCAAATTTATAAACACGTATTTAATTTGTGAAAATAAGCAAAAATTTAAAATGAATACCTTTTATATCTTTCCTAATTAAAAAAGTTAAAGGTCCTTGCGTTGGAAATCGGTCAGTATTGAAAAACATTCTTGCAGTTAATACCAGTAGTGTTACACTTTCCCTAAAAATTGTTACAGTTTCGAGATTGAAATTGAAACGTATCCTTCAATTAAAATTTGTGTGTTCAATGAATGATTGAAACAGTTATTTGTAATTAATTAACTGTTGAGCTGCACGAGGAAAGTTTAAACTACCACAGCATGTATGGTACGTTTTGTTTAGGAAGAGCATAGAGGATCAGTTAAGTTATTCATGAATTTTCAAATTATTTTTGTAAATTTTTTGAATTCAACTAGACAAGAATGGAGTGAGGCGTAAGGTTTTCGAATACTTATTATCAAACCTGTTGATTATTTTTCTTATTTACCTATTACTCACTGTTGGTCCATTATATAAGAGGATCCACATCCAAGACCCTATCCCCAAATATTTGGGACTTTTATGCAAAAAAAGGTTTCCATCCCATTCCCCATTTTAGGGATTAATTTTGGGGACAAGTTTTGAATCTCCATATTTGGGGACTACTATTTTGAACCTCAAATCATCTCTCTCCTCTTTTAAATATATTTAATTGTAGTGGGTGAGTTTTGGTAGTTAAAATTGTAAGTGAAAGAGAGAGAAAGAAGTAATATAAAAAAGAATATAGGGATAGGGGAATGGAAAATGGGGAATGGGATGTAGAAACTTTTTGATAATTTTGGGGATTTACTATTTTTAGTAAGTTTTTGGGGTTGGGGATGGGATGTGAATGCTCTAAGACATTTGATTTTTTTCACATAATTTTAGGTGATTTGATTACATAACTAAAATTATTTTCTTTTTTATTTTTTTTTCTAAATAAAAATTAAAATATTATATTTTTATTTAAAAATAGAAAATTGAAAAATAATAAATATCAAAACACCTAAAATTAGGTCCAAAATAATCAAATATCTTATATAATGGATTTGAGTATTTTGTAACCACATTTTTATGTAACGATTCAATATATGTGCATGATGTATATTTAATCGAGTCAATCAAGCTCCACCTACCAACTTGTCGTTCGAATTATATGAAATATGCGGTATCTGTTTAGACAAATTTAGTACGTACTCTACCTCATTCAACATAGGCAAGAAATAAGAAATTTTATGTAGTACCTAGCTTAGTGTTTCGAGTAAGAATTTTTTCTGTTGAAATGAGAATACATGGATCTTTGTTGAGCTACAGTTTAGCACTCGAGTTCATATTCAAACTCCACTTAGACGTGCAATTATATTCGAATCATAGCACCCACTTTTTACCATATTCTTTCGGACTTGAAACGCCTTTTAACAGGACGCAAAAAAAAAAAAAAACACATGCAACCCTTACCCATGTCAAAATGACATGACAAGAGGGAGATCACGAAAAAATGCAAAGAAGGTTCGTATCATGTTAATGTTTGCATCCTGGTTATGCAGGGAATGTAGCTGTAAAGATGGAATATAAATACATGACATGAGTACCCCTCCTTCAGTCCTTCTCATATTAATACGAATTCGTTCGTTTCTGACTCCTCTAGCACTTGGCCTGATTGATTAGCTAGATTGTCCAGAGGCTTCATGTACACTCCAATGCTTTCAATGCCATCATGCAGGTGAGTGCCGAAAAATCCACAAAACTTACCTCCAATATGATAATTAAAATTGATCACACTCATATTTCTATCATCCAGCGGAAGGTATGGTCCGTATGAGCCCTTGTTGGTGTAGAATGTAATAGACCATAAATAATTTGATACCAGATCATATCTGTACCGACCACTTATTCTTGTAATATACTCTGATGGATAATCAAAGGTGATCTGCAACCATTTTACACATACAAATTTTATGTACATAGTTTATCGTTAATCTAATAAAGCTGAGATACATTGATCAAAAGAAAATATTACTCTACATTTATATATATATAGATTGACTGCTCACCGATTCCATGTAAGTACTGCCATTTCCCCCACCAATCTTGTCTGACAGAACTACTTTGTTTCCTCCGTCCTCAACGTATGCCAAGTGAATGGAATGGATCCAATCATTGGACCATGAAATGAATATCTGAGAAATTTGTGTTTTTCCCAGGTGATCCCAGGAAGTTCCCGCAGTGCCAAGTGCTGGCCGAACTTTCATCATTGTATGCTTGTGAATAAAATTGTATGACTGGTAGGGACAAAGGATTTTATGCACGCAGGAGTTGCACCGTGCCCACTGCTATATATAAATGGAAAGCCCAAAAGTCCGTCTGTTTAGCTTCACATTAAGAGCTCCTCGGTTGCGTAGCTTACCTTTTCAGTTTCGAGATTGACATTTAATTATCATCTCAAAAATTTTAGTAAATGACTTAGCACCTAAACCATTTTCTTTGTTTTAAATTAGTAATCCATTTTTTTTAAAAAAAATTGTTTTAAATAGTTGTTTAATCGCTTTCAAGATAATTTTTACTTAAACTTCTTGTAATATTACTCTTAAGTTTTAATTTTCAAAGTTTTGACTTTATGTACTTATTTTTTTAACCATTACAATAGATATGGATACATATCAAATTAGATCATCAATGTTTGAATTTTGAAAATTAACTACTAATTAGAAACGAAATGAGTACTTAATTCACTTTATTTAACCAGGGTCAGAACTATAAAATGAGAACGCTAGTGAATAAGATTAGTTAGAAATTGAGGATTACAAAGAAAAATACTAATTTGTGACAGATTTTTAGTTCTAGATGCATGATGCATTACTTTATTGAAATTGTGCGAAAATTGTTTTATGTTGCAAGCCACAAAGTTATTACAAAATTATTTTAAAAACTATTGCAAGTTAGTTGTGACGCATAATAAATTTGTCACAAATACATTGCAGAAGCTAGTTTGAGTCAACATATTAATTTATATTCAGTAATTTCCACAAGTTTAAATTTCCACAAGTTATTTAACATTAAAACTAGGATAAAAGCTTCTTTTTTTATCATTAAAGAAAATTTAACATTATATAGGAGTAGCAATGGACACTACATATTATGACTTGCATTCTACAAAAATTCTTGGTTGTTTGGTTGATATGTATTTACATGGGTATTTGAAATATCTAGGAAGTGAGAAAAAAATAGAGTTGTTTGGTTGTATGAACCATAGGCATAAAACCTATATAAATTAATATAGTTGGGACCGAATAATTCTATAAATTTAGAGAAGTATTAATTAATCGATAAATTAATAATTATTAATTTATAGAGAATTTTTGACATCAAAGCAAATTAATTTCCAATTATGTACATTAAAATATAATGGATTGTACAATTT
Organism: Saposhnikovia divaricata; assembly: GCA_036435485.1. NCBI lineage: Eukaryota > Viridiplantae > Streptophyta > Magnoliopsida > Apiales > Apiaceae > Saposhnikovia > Saposhnikovia divaricata. The sequence continues at coordinate 218,233,642 of CM071599.1, forward strand.
ATGTTTTATACTTAATTCAATTAATTCAATATATATTGTTTACAAATTTAATGAGTATTTGCGAGATTCAAAGTAAATAGTCATGTATATTTAGATTATATCAAGGAAAAACAACATTTTTTGCACTTTTTTCACGTAAAGAAGCACCCAAGGCATCAAAAACATTGATTAATAACTTCTTAATGCTTTATGAAAATACCACATTCGAACTTTTGGATACAACAAAGATGTTAAAGATGAGTTTCGTATAGATTCAAATTTTAAAAACCCTAGAATCATATTTTACAAAAGGGTAATACAAATATTTTTGTGATTATAAAGGAATTATTAATTTATAATGTTATTGCGACCATATATTTATATAGGGTTCTTCAAAAAAAAATTATTATCTTACCATCTTATCGAAATTGATCATTTTTTGAACTGGCCCAAGTTGGGACCGGAAGAAATTATTAACTTAGAGAGATTATTAATTTATCGAGTATTAATTTAACGAGGTTTTACTGTACTTGGTAAGTATAAATACCTATAAAATGTGGGAAGTTATTTACCCACCTCTACCTAGGTTATCTATACTTCCCCTCCTGAAAAATAGTTATAGCTACATCCTCTACAAGTTCCTGCATCTAACCAAACAAAAAAATTTACTTTTCACGAACTTTATAAAGACAGGAAATAGAAATGATTATGGAAAGTTAGTACCTATTGTATACCAAACGAGCACGGACCTTGTCAGTTAGAACATAATGATCAAGCCACACGTGATCATCACTCATCAACTAGCTCACCATTGTTGTAAACACATGATCTCTACAGATGGAAAGGTGCTGTGCATGTGGTGTGTGTTTGAGGCTGTCATGCAGTGCTAAAATGATGTGTATTAGATGTAGGATTTGCTTTACAGTTTGTCATGTTTGATTATAGATCTGATGTGCACTGCAATGTGTACTATATATCGGATCAATGTACTATGGTTTGAATTATTCAAGTAATAACAATCCTTGGTTTTTACTTGGTATCAGAGCAAGTTTGGCAAACGCCACAAGACTGTCAAAACTTCAATGGCAGCAACTTCAAGTCCCACAGAAACACAACAAAACAGAATCACCCTATCCTAGTACAATTCAGTTAAATTGGATCGTACCAACTATCTACTATGGGAAACAATGATCATGCCAATCATTCGAGGTCACAAATTAGATGGCCACATTATAGGCACAAAAAATGCCCACCAGAATTCCTGGTACAGACAATAGCAGATAAATCAAGTAACCTTCCCAACCCAGAATATGATGAGTGGTTCTCACATGATCAGCTGTTAATGGGATGGCTGTACAGCACAATGCACCAAGATGTTGTATCACAGTTGATGCAAAAATCAACCTCAAAGGAACTCTGGGATGCAGCAAAAGAGCTCTCAGGCGCTCACACAAAATCTAGAATCATATATTACAAAGGTGAAATGCAGAAAACCAGAAAAGGAGGAATGAAAATGGAAGAATATCTAGTAAAGATGAAGGCAATATCAGACAACCTAGCATTAGCAGGAAGCCCTATTCCTCTCCACGATCTTGTTACTCAAATCCTAAGTGGCCTTGATGCAGAATATACCCCAATAGTGGTCCAATTATGTGACAAAGAATCATTGTCATGGATCGAGCTGCAAACAACTCTATTAACTTTTGAAAGTAGGTTAGAACAACTCAATTCCTATCAGACTGGAAATGTTAATGAGAGTCAAGTTACAGCTCACACTGCAACAACAAGGTTTGACACAACAAGAGCAACAAATCCATCTTATGGAAGGGTCCAAACAGATAAAACAACAACAGAGGCTACAGAGGTAGGTTTCGAGGTCGAGGAGGAAGGACAAATGGCAATCGATTATCTTGCCAACTTTGTGGAAAACCTGGTCATGCTGCTGCTGTGTGTTGGAGCAGATTTGATCAGAATTTCATGGGGATAGATCAGCAGAATCAGTTCAGAAATCAAGCACCAAATGCACTAATGGCTTCACCTGAAACTGTTGAAGACTCAAGCTGGTATGCAGACAGTAGAGCTAGCCATCATGTTACAAACAACCTGGACAACATGGAGCAGAAACAAAAGTACAATGGTAAGAATTTCCTTGTAGTTGGAAATGGCAGTAAACTCAATATCAGTCATATAGGAACCTCAAAATTGCATCCTCAACAGAAAAGTCTTCTCTTAAATGATGTGTTGTGTGTTCCAAATATTACAAAAAGCCTGTTAAGTATCTCTCAGTTAGTGAACAACAATGCTATGGTTGTTGAATTTAATGAATATGGTTGTGCTGTGAAGGACAAGCTGACAGGTTTGCTGATGCTTCAAGGGAAACTTAAAGATGGTCTGTACAAGTTTCAAGCTCCTAAAGTGTCTATTCAGCCTAGTGTCACAAGCTCAAAATCCAGTATTGTTCCTTTTTCAGCAAGTGTGTCAACTTCAGTACCATCAAGTCTAGAGTCACCTGTCAGTCAGTTTAAATTCCCTAAAGAAGATGAGTGGCATAAAAAATTAGGACATCCTTCTGCCAAAGTCTTATTTCAAGTTTTAAAGCAATGTAATATCAGTATTAAAAGTAATGCACTTAACTTTTGTGATGCATGTCAATATGGCAAATCTCATTCTCTGCCCTTCAATAAATCACTTTCACATGCAAATTCTGTGTTAGATTTGATTCACACTGATCTTTGGGGACCAACACCTCTACATTCATCCTCTGGATACAGATTTTACATACACTTCATTGATGATTTTAGTCGATTTACTTGGATTTATCATTTAAAAACAAAAGGTGATGCTCTACAAGCCTTTCTCCACTTCAAGAAACTTGTTGAAAACCAGTTCAGTACTACTATAAAACAATTGTACTCTGATGGTGGAGCTGAATATCTACCATTCTCTGCAATAGCTCAACAGTCTCGGATTCTTTTTAAACACACATGCCCTTATACTTCTGTTCAGAATGGTCGAGCTGAAAGAAAACATAGACATATAGTAGAAATGGGACTAACTCTGTTAGCTCAAGCCAAAATTCCCTTAAAATTCTAGTGGGAAGCCTTTGAAAGTGCAGTCTATTTGATAAATAGACTACCAACACCAGTCTTGCACAATATGCCTCCACTAGAAAAGCTGTTTAACAAACCCCCAGATTATAATTTCTTAAAAATTTTTGGCTGTAGTTTCTTTCCATGCTTAAGACCATATCAAACACATAAGTTTCAATTTCACTCTACAAAGTGTGTGTTTCTTGGTTATAGTGAAAATTTTAAGGGTTATAAATGTCTTAGTTCAACAGGCAGACTTTACATTTCCAAAATTTTGTCTTCAATGAGAATGAATTTCCTTTTCACAATGGATTTCTCAATACAAAGTGTCCATCTAACTCTGTCATTGTTTCTTCTCCACTGTCGTGGCACACTCTTCCTAGTTTTCCTACCATTACCAATGAGTCTCATCGTACAGATCATCAACAACATTCTCTTGATCCATCTTCAACTTCTGAGAGCTCAAGTTCTAGCTTACCAAGTGTGCAACATGACACTTCTGATACACAGTTTTCTGATGGAAATATGAGTATCTCCAGTCCAGTTTCAGCAGGGGAAAGTGAACAAAGACAATCCAGTCATAGGCATCTCGAACAGTTTGAAACTGAACAGGCTGATAATGAACAGGTCGAAGCTCATTCACCTCCAAAACATTCAATGATAACAAGGGGGAAAAGTGGAATTGTTAAACCAAGGGTCCCTTACATAGGTGTTGTTGAAGCTGATGATGATCTAAACTTCACTGAACCTATGTCAGTATCAGCTGCACTAACCAACTGCAACTGGAAGAAAGCAATGCAAACGGAATATCAAGCTTTGGCCACCAATAAAACGTGGCACCTAGTTCCAGCATCAAAAGCACGGTCTGTAGTTGGCAATAGATGGGTTTTTAAACTCAAACATAATCCAGATGGAAGTGTTGAACGATATAAGGCAAGACTTGTTGCCAAGGGGTTTCATCAAACTCCTGGAATTGATTATCATGAGACGTTCAGTCCATTAATTAAACCATCAACTATCAGAATAGTGCTCACACCAGCTGTCTCCAAAGGGTGGAATGTACGACAGCTAGACATAAACAATGCCTTCCTCAATGGTGATTTAACTGAAGATGTCTATATGGTACAACCTGAGGGATTTGTTGATCCTATGAGGCCTGATTTCGTGTGTAAACTTGATAAGTCAATTTATGGCCTTCGATAATCTCCCCGAACTTGGTCAGACAAGTTAAAAGACACTCTTATTGACTGGGGTTTCAGTAACTCAAAGTGTGACACATCCATGTTCTTTTTAAAGACTGCCACCAAAGTTTTGTTTATACTTGTCTACGTTGATGACATCTTAATAACAGGCAATGACGATAAGATGGTGCAGATATTTATCAACAAACTTCACAAAATGTTTGCTCTCAAAGATATGGGGTTGCTACACTACTTTCTTGGAATTGAAGTGTACAGAGATGACACAGGTATGTATCTCACTCAGTCAAGATACATCCATGAGTTACTTAAGAAGATAGAAATGCAACATGCCAAGGTCTGTCCTACACCCCTTGCAGTAGGAAAGAAGATGACAAAAAATGAGGGTCAAACTATGCAAAATCCAACAGTGTATAGACAGGTTGTAGGCTCCCTGCAATATCTCACACATACTCGACCAGACATTGCATACACTGTCAACAAGTTGAGTCAATTTCTTCAAGCTCCAACTATGAATCATTGGCAAGCAGTGAAGAGAATCCTTCGATACTTGAAAGGTACAATGTATGTTGGATTACACATTAAACCTACTGAGAATCTATTCTTAACTGGGTTTTCAAATGCTGATTGGGCTAGTTGCCCTGATGATCGTCGTTCAGTGGCTGGTTATTGTGTTTTTTTGGTGACACACTTGTCTCCTGGTCCTCCAAGAAACAACACGTTGTAGCACGGTCAAGCACAAAATCTGAGTATCGTGCATTGTCCAATCTTGTTGCTGAAATCTCTTGGCAAACCTCTCTACTAAAAGAGTTTTCTTTTCCAATTTCTGTTAGACCAGTCCTGTGGATTGATAACCTAAGTGCAGCGGCACTTGCAGCAAATCCGGTCTATCATGCACGCACAAAACACATTGAGATTGATGTTCATTTTGTCAGAGATATGGTGCTACGAAAACTGTTAGACATCAGATATGTTCCATCACACGATCAAATAGCTGATTGTCTCACCAAGGCATTATCTCATTCTCGTTTTCAGTTTCTACGTGACAAACTCGGTGTGATAGAATCACCCTTTCGTTTGAGGGAGGGAGTTAGAACATAATGATCAAGCCACACGTGATCATCACTCATCAACTAGCTCACCATTGTTGTAAACACATGATCTCTACAGATGGAAAGGTGTTGTGCATGTGGTGTGTGTTTGAGGCTGTCATGCAGTGCTAAAATGATGTATATTAGATATAGGATTTGCTTTACAGTTTGTCATGTTTGATTGTAGATCTAATGTGCACTGCAATGTGTACTATATATAGGATCAATGTACTATGGTTTGAATTATTCAAGTAATAACAATCCTTGGTTTTTACTTTGTCAACCAAATAGTATGAAGCGATTACCTCCAATTCAATCTTCATTTCATATACTACTAGTAAAGCGTATATATGTTTCATATACATAGTTCGAGTCTAAAATATTTTCATTCATGAATTAAATTTAATTAATTAGTTCTAGCATATGATAAGTAAGATTTAAAGTAATTTTCCAATGAATTGCAATCAATACCAGGTTAATACGAGGATTATTCAACCCAACTAGTAAGAAATTGTAGCTACTAGACACCCCATTCTGAGATTTGAAAAATTGTACGATTTTACAATGAAGTAAAAACCATTAAAAATTGTTACAGTTTATTAAGTTTGCATCTTACAATTCGAAAAGTAGTTTGTGTCATGTTTTTTTTTTTGTTTTTTTTAGCAAGTTCTTTACGATTTTAGCACTATCGCTAAAAAAATTTAGCGAAAACTTGCAACGGAAGTAAGTGGACTGCCATGTTTGGTGGGTTAACGAATGTGTTATCACTCCTCCGGATTAGTCGAGGTGGGCGAAAGCTGACCCAAACACCGAATTATCAAAAAAAATTAATAATATATATATATATATATATAATCTGGGTAGAGGGGAAAGAGATTTAGTTAATTAAAGCAAGTAGAGACAAACAAAGAGAACCAAACGGTCATATTTTTCAAAAGTCTTAAACCTTCACATCATCAAAGTCTCTCACTGTATAAATCTTAAAAACAAATAAAAATCACTTTGCTCAATCACAAAACTATAGCTAATGGGCTGCTTTAAGATTTGCTTTGGTACTTGCAACAATCAAAAAGTACCCACAAAAGCTAAGGTTAGAGAATCTTGCTATATATCACTTCATTGTCATCAGTTCATTACTATTGTTATTTTTTTTATATAAAATTTCATTTGTACAATTTGTATCAGAAGCTTGTTAGATTTGATCCCCTTCAGCCCACCAAGCCAGTAGTGCAAGTATCCATTATAGGTCTGAAACTCTATAATTTTGGTGATCATACATAGTTAGCAAGCTGGTACGCTTGTAATGGTATATTATATAAAGCTTCTTGTGTATATTTCTAATTCTATTTTGCAGGACATATAAGTTATGCTATATACAAAGATGTTAACATGCTGGATATATGTACTGGACTAATATTGTTTTGCAGGATTATTACTTATATTATTTCTTAGCAAAACAGGGTATCTCAGCTAGCTGACAGTACAAGAGTTCTTATAACACAGCAAGCTGACAGATAACACAGCTACCTGACAGTACAACACAGCAAGCTGGCAGTATGTCCAGAATATAAAGGGGAGTAAGTTTTTATAGAAAATATTGTGGAAATCAGTTGTAAGATTTGTCTAATATATTTAAACATGATATTATATATATTAAAGCACTACCCAACTAGAAGAATCTTGCTAGACAACTTCCACTCATTAAAGGAACATTTTATTTCTTTAACGTGCCTTAAAAAGACAACCCATGTGCTTACTTTTCAAGCATGCTCTCTTAAAGTCAAATAATTCATGCTACAACATCTCCACCACCAGTTGTCTTGCAGAAAAGTCTTCAAAGAAAAAACATGCATTCATTATCTATCTATTGTTTTCTTTATTTGTCTCTAACGGATTTATTCAAGAACAAAAGGCTTTGTTCTCATCTCTCTCCACTGAATATATTTTGTATCTTCAGATTAATATATATCAAACATGCAGGTGAACGTTGGTAGTGGGATTAATGGAACAGATCTAAACACGTGAGAAGTGCTCTTCAAGACCGTTGCAAGTTTGCTCATTAATTCTAATCTCTTTTGTTTCACTATATAAATATATACTTGTATGGTTGTGTTTCTGAGCAACTTACACAACAAGAGCGTTCAAGCAAAATTCAAGAACATACAACAAACAACTCTGCACCTTCATTTCATATTCAACAAACGAGCTCAAGCGTTATATTCTATATCGAGATATTAGAGTTCATAGTTTTGAGTTGTAAATCTTCATATCCATTTGTATTGTTCAACTTGTAAAGTTGGTAGTTGCTGGATTGTCCAGCTTGTGGAACAAGGGTTCAAGGAGCATTAGGCTAGAGAAGTTTATACTTGGTATAGTATAGAACTTAGAGAGCTGTGTTCAGGAAACAAGGGGTTCCAGCTAGCTGCAATCAGTAACTGGGGATTGGTTTCACTGCATAACAGCAAGGGGGTCTTGGTTATCATGGAGTATTGTTCTCAAGGGGAGCTCATTGGTCTATACAACAGGTTGTTCAAGGAACTAGAGGAATTCACGAAGTGGGACTTCAAGGAATTCAGTGTTCAAGGGAGCAAGGCTGTTAGAGAGGCATTGAGGTTCAAGGGAGCTGCATTACTCAGGGGAAAAGTTCATTCCAGCAAGCTGTTATCAGTGAATTGGGTGATATATTATTGGATCTTGTAAATGGATTTCATTATGATCAATAATATATTCTCTTACCAAGTTGGTAAGGGACTAGGACGTAGACCATAGAAGATTAGGGGTCGAACCTAGCTAAAACTCTAGGTGTTCTTTACTTACTGCACCTTTTATCTTTCTGCATTGCATATCACAGCTAGCTGCCTATTCATTAATCTGTCGAATCTGGTTAACTCAGCTAGCTGCTTATTCACTAATTTGTTGCATCCAGCTAGCTGCCAGAATAACTTTTCAGGCAGAATTTTTATTAGGTCATTGTTAGTCATAACACCTATTCACCCCCCTCTAGGTGTGTATTTTCATTTGGTATCAGAGCAGAAATCCACTTGAATGGTTGGTTGTTAAAGATGGTCCATTTACCTTTATGGATGAAAACGGAATGCCAAAAGATGTTGATGATTTTACCGAGGAAGAATTGATAAAAGCAAGCTATAATGGAAATGCCAAGTACACTCTAATTTGTGGTCTTTTAGATTCTGATGTCGGCAAGGTCTCTTCATGTGTAACAGCAAAGGAGATATGGGATACCTTAAAAATGCATTATCAAGCTTCAACAAAATTAGAAAAAGTATGTGTCAATCCAAAACAGCAAGCTGAGTATCACAAGCAGCAAGCTGCCTCAACGGATAAAAAGGAATGTAAAGCTCAAATGACATGGAGTGATGAAGAATCTAATTCCAGTGAATACTCAAGTGAAGAGATGATCAATTATGCATTGGTTGGCATTGACAATGATATAGTTCGAGGAAACACAGAAGACATTCTTGTAGAAAGCGAAGATTCGGAATTGGATGTGGAATCTAGATCGGTAAACTCGTTTCAATTTAATACATCTTCTGAAAATAATATTTTTGAATCACTAACCATGCAGGATCATAGAAATTTATCTAATGAGTTGTTCGAAGAGTTAAAAGATGAGAATGATAAACTCAAAAAGAAGAATACTCAACTTAAGAAGATCATATCCGAGTTAATGGATGAGAAGACACCTGCTAGAAATCATGCTCAAAATCTTACTGATCTTAAGGCTGAGATATCCCAGCTTGAAGGGATAAACAAAGTACTTATCAAAAGAAATGATACTCTCATGAAGGAACTCAGCAAGCTGAGAGCAGAGATAGATGCTCAAGATGCAGTTTTAGAAACATTTAGTCCAAGGGAATCATGCTCAATGGAAATATCTCAACAAGCTGAACGAATCAAGGAATTAGAAAATGAAGTCAAGAATCTCCAGAAAGGAATGGAAAAATTTGTTCAAGGAGAAGACTCACTCAAGTCAATGATGAAGTATGCAAAGGTTCCAATCGAAAGAGAAGGAGTTGGAATGGCCTCAACCTCACGTCTAAAGTATGATGGCAAACATGGAATTCCTTATGACTATGCCATGCCATGGAGAATCTGCCATAAATGTGGAAATAAAGGTCATTTGGCAAATCATTGCAAAGTTCAGAATGCCAACCCAGCTAGCTGGAACAGATAGACTGGTCACAGGCAGCTAGATGACAGAACAGTTGGAACAAGAACCAAAGCTTCTAAAGTGGTCCAAATGTGGATCAAGAAAACTGATTTAAATGTTTTATATGTTCTATCAACTAACCATTCTGGACCCAAGCAAATTTGGGTACCAAAACGTTGAGTTGTGTTTCACTTGTTTTGTAGGTATGTCTTGTTGTCAAAGTGAGATCAAAACAATGGATTTTGGATAGTGGATGCACAAGACATATGAGTGGTGATAAATCTCAGTTCCTCTCTCTCAGTAAGAAAAAGGGTGGAAGTGTCACCATTGGTGATAGCAAAACACTCCAGATTCTTGGGAAAGGGAAAATTGGTAATAGTGTCATTTCTATTGATAAAGTACAATATGTTCAAGGTCTTAAATATAATTTGCTTAGTGTAAGTCAGTTGTATGATGATGGACATTCTGTTCTTTTTGATAAAGAAAAGTGTACTATTATTGTTGGCACTAACAAAGTCCCCCTAGTTGCTAGAAGGGAAGGAAATATATATATTTTGGACTTTGAAATGCAGGATTCATCTTGTTGTCTAGCTGCTGTTGATTCAAATCCAGAAATTTGGCATAGAAGGCTTGGACATGCTCATATGGACTTACTCAGCAAGCTGTCTTCAAAGAAGCTAGTTAGAGGATTGCCAAAATTGAAGTATGTCAAAATGGAAACTTGTTCGGCATGCCAATTAGGCAAACAAATCAGGACTCCACATAAATCAAAGAAAATGGTATCAACTTCTAAACCTTTAGAGCTACTTCATTTAGATTTATTTGGTCATGAAGCATATAAAAGCATTGGAGGTAAACAATATGCATTTGTTATAGTAGATGATTATTCTAGATATACTTGGGTATTGTTTCTTCGTACTAAAGATTGTGCTTTTAGTGAATTTGAAAAGCTAATTAAGTTACTTGAGAACAAGTTTAAGTTAAGACTTGTAAGTATGAGGAGTGATCGAGGTGGTGAATTCCAAAAAGACTTTATCTCATATTGTGAAGATAGAGGCATTCACATGAATTCTCTGCTCCAAGAACCCCACAACAAAATGGAGTTGTGGAAAGAAAGAACAGGTCATTGCAAGAAACAGCTAGAACATTGCTGCAAGAGAGCAAGCTGCCAAGAAGTTTCTGGGCAGAAGCAGTCAACACAGCTAGCTACGTTCTTAACAGAGTACTAATCAGGCCTATTCTCAACAAGACTCCTTATGAATTGCTAAAGAACAAGAAGCCAAACATAGGCTACTTCAAGGTCTTTGGATCCAGGTGCTTTGTACTCAAATCCATTGATAGAGATCCAGGTGCAGTAGAAACTGAATCAAGTTCAGCTAATGATAATCAAGCTGAAATCTCTTCTCCAGTAGATGAAACTTGTGATAAGCACTACACCACAAATGGTCTATGGCAACACCAAAAAAAAGTGTTAAAAATGCTGAAAAATGTTACCATAGAATTTAAGGCAACACTTTTGTCAATTTTGCAGGTGTTGGGAATTTGCATGTGGGCTTAGAGGTTAAGCCAACATATTTTGTCAAAACTATGGCAACATCAACATGATGTTGCCTTAGGCACTTATGCCAACATTATCATGTTTATAGCAACACCATTTCCGATGTTACAATAAAATCTATGGCAACACTGTCTACTCAACACCAACACCCTTGAGATGTTGCCATATAGCCTATTGCAATATCTTTATCCCTCTACAGCAACACCAGTTGATATAACAGTTCACATTTTTGCCAACATCCTAACATGTTATAGTAACACCTTTTAGTTTACATTGTTCAAGTTTTAGCAACATTTTTACAGGCTATGGCAACATCTTTAATAATAATTTGTTAATAAATTGCTTCCTAAAAGTAACATCCTAATATAAAACATAATCCATCCTAGGAATCAAGCAAGCCAACTAAAAGATGCAACTTCAACATATTTACAAATTTTCAATAATACTTAAACCAATAATTACATAAATAAGTCTAAGTTCTTCAGAATGTCTCAAAAAATTTTATAACGACTAATAAGACAGAAGCATCAAGAAGTATCATCGTTGGCTTTACTTGCACTTGCATCACCGTTGTTAGGTGGCTCCATACTTAGCTCTTCAATATCAACTTCAACTCTGGACACTTTTATGCCAGTTTGGACATCATCAGCTTATAAACATTTTCGCGAACCTTCAAATCTCGAACCTTCAAATCTGGAAACTTATTTTAACATTTTAATTAAAGTTTCTGGAATGCTTCTGTTTCCAGATACTGCACTTTCAGATTCCACATCCGGCTTTTTACCAACAGAAGCTCCTTCTTATCCTTCCTGTTATCAGTGTCAAGTGTAAAATAAATTTTTTTAGAAAAAGAATATAATGCGACTAATATAACTGCAACTAATATAAAATTTCCTATAGTTGCCACTAGTTACTATAGGATCTAGCAATTTCACAGGTTCAAACTAATATAATGCGACTAATATAAAAGCAACTAGAATATTCTAACTACAAGCATAAATGTTCCAAAATAATGCAAGAATAGTATATAAAACTGGGTATATATCTGCCATGTTGTGATCTTACTTAAGCCTCTATTTTTTCCCAATGCAGACAATTATGGGTCAACATACATGAGCCAACATACATTATATGACAAGGTAAATAAAAGAAATTGACTATATAAGTAGCCATTAATCTGCACACAGATTTATTAAGTAAAATTTAATCGTCAAGTTTATGATAGCTGACTAAGTGTTAAAGTAGCCATGTATTAATTTTATAATGTAGATTAATTGGCAAGATTAGTTTTCAAAGACAGAATTTGTATAGAAAAATATAAAGAAATGTTTCTAAAAATCATCACAACCTTGGTGTTGTCTTCAGGATTCTTTAAGATAACATCAATTATATGAAGCATTGGAGTGATGCATGAGCCACCTGCAATCTGGAAGGAAAGAATATATGTAAAATTAAAGATAGGGAAGGTGGATCTGCAAATGCATCGAATTCAATGAGTTGGTGAATGGTAAGGCATGAAAAACAACTCGGATGGGAGATGTCCAATAGATAACCTTACAAGTTCAATATATTAGATGCAATGAAATACCTTAATTAACAAATCAAAGTGTCCTTCTGCATCGGGATCTGAGATAGGGGTGTACCTACCAAACAATGTCACAAAACACACTTAAGGAAAACAGATAAAATTAATAGTATCAATCTTGCACTCCAAGGTCCCATAAGCCTTCAAACATAGTAATATATATATATATATAAAGTAAGAGAGCAAAAGGATAACTGTCTTAAACATCAAATTATTTCTCCAGCATTCTTCAAAAGTTAGCAAAACTAAAAAATAGCTTGGACTTTAATGCTGTTAAGAAAAAAGAATATAATTTACAAACCATAATATGTTAACACAACGTCAGTGTCACAAGCAGGTGTAAAGAACACGCACTCTAAAGACATTCGAGACAATGTCATAAAATGTTTCTGGTTGTACAATATCTTCAAACCGAAGAACGAGTGCTGATGAAGCCAAAACACCAGCGGAAAGATGAGGATACTTGAGTCTCATCCATGCTGCTAACACTGTTCTTGTTCTGCTGTTAAATAAGACAAATAGAAGAATTTATGTATGCCTCACTGGTACTTCCAAAAGGCATAGACTCCCCATAGTATCGACGCTGCCAATTTAAAGGATATCATAACAGATCACAAATAAAAAAGATTAGCACAAAAAGATTAGGACATCATAACACAGAATGCTCCAATTGTTCTCAGAAATAATGAATAACTAATAATCTAAAATTACCTTATATTCATGGCTCCGAAATAATGAGAAGATGTTTGCAAGTCGGTAATTTCCTTGGATGAACATGAGGTTTCACATGCTAGAATAGTTTCACATGCCAGTAATTATCTAATGAGTAACACCGTGCTAGAAAAATAGAGACCAGGCTAACATAATTATATTTTGAAATAGTTTCACATGATTTCTTCGCAAGACAAACAAAATAAGTTCCCTCTGCTGTTGTTGTAGAAAGACCATGACGTAACTCGACTAATCGTACTTTCATTTTAAAAATAGTACTTCTCCAAACTAACCTGTCTCCCCACTTCCAAATCGATTCAGATGACTCTGAAAAAAACATATCACAGAATAATTGAATTATTTCCCTTGTACTAAAGTAAAGTAGCACAAGAAAATGGGAGAGATAAAGATTACCACCTTGCACAAGAATCTGGTGACCCAATTACCACCTGCAAAAATCACAAGAAGAGAGATGTTACAACACTGTGTGTAGAAAACTCTAGATTGTGAATTAACAATACTGAAGGTCTAAGAGATTGTAAATTTTGACTTTCAAAACAAGAAAGGTTAGCAAGCAATTATAGCATAAGTAACAATTTGTAAAAACAAGAGATGCACACACACATCGAGACATAAACCATCACATTCCGTATCAAACTGATTCCAAAATTACTTAACATTCGGTATCACATACATAAAAAACCCTAATTAAAAAACCCCCAAAAATTAGGGTTTATGAAACCCCACAATTAAAATTAGGGTTTATGAAACATACCACACGAATCAACATTTAACGTGGCAACATCGATTTTCAGTGTTGGCAAAGACCATTTGTGGTGTAGTGAAGGTGTCAAAGCTCACCTTGGAAGATTCTAGAGGCCAGAGATCACAAGAAAAGATGCCAATTTATAATGGGGATGAATCCCCTCCTCCATCCAAGAGAATTAGAGCCAATGAAGAAGTTATGGCTCATCATCATTTTCCAAAGTCAACAAGGACAGTAAAGAACCATCCTCCAGAGTTGATTATTGGTGATAAATCAGAAGGCATCAAGACAAGGAGAAGCCAAGCTAACTTTTGTGCATTTTCTGCCTTCCTAGCTCAAGAGGAACCAAAGAATGTCAATGAAGCTCTAAAAGATGAGAATTGGATCATGGCAATGCAAGAAGAACTTAATCAATTTGAAAGATGTGATGTTTGGGAACTTGTAGAGCCACCTAAAGATGCTTCAGTCATTGGTACTAAATGGGTTTTCAAAAACAAAGTTGATGAAGAAGGAACGGTTACTAGGAATAAAGCAAGGCTTGTTGCACAAGGATATAATCAACAAGAAGGAATTGATTTTGATGAAACATATGCCCCGGTTGCAAGGCCAGAATCAATAAGAATGTTACTATCATTTGCATGCTTCAAGAAGTTCAAGCTACATCAAATGGACGTGAAAAGTGCATTTCTTAATGGATACTTGAAAGAAGGAGTATATGTCAAGCAACCTCCTGGATTTGAGAGTGATAAATTTCCTAATTATGCTTTCAAATTAAAGAAGGCACTATATGGATTACGACAAGCTCCTAGATCTTGGTATGAAAGGCTAAATAAGTTTTTGATAAAGAATGGGTTCATTCGAGGTAAAATCGATCCTACATTGTTTACTAAACTTACTGGTAATGATATTCTAGTTGTGCAAATATATGTAGATGATATTATATTTGGATCAACTAATGATAATATGTGCAAGTGGTTTTCTAAGTGTATGCATAGTGAGTTTGACATGAGTATGATGGGTGAGCTCAACTACTTTTTGGGGCTCCAAATCAAGCAAACTCAAGATGGGATATATGTACATCAGTCCAAGTACATCAAGAACTTGCTAAAGAAGTTTGGATATGAGAATATCAAGGCAAAATCTACACCTATGAGTTCTGCCAGTAAACTGGCTGCAGATGAACGAGGTAATGATGTAGATGTTCGAAAGTATAGAGGTATGATTGGTAGTTTATTGTATCTTACAGCCTCTAGACCTGATATTATGTATAGTGTATGTGTTTGTGCTAGGTTTCAAGCTCAACCAAAAGAATCTCACTTGAATGCTATTAAACGAATTTTTAAATATTTAAGTGGAACTACTACTCTTGATTTATTTTATCCCATCACAAATGCATTTGATCTTGTTGGGTATAGTGATGCAGATTATGCAGGTTGTCAAACTGATCGAAAGAGTACAAGTGGTGTTTGTGCATTTTTAGGACAGAGTTTAGTCCTTTGGCAAAGCAAGAAGCAAACTTCTGTTGCATTATCCACGGCTGAAGGGGAGTATTTAGCAGCTGGAAGTTGTTGCTCTCAAATGCTATGGATGAGACAAACACTTCTAGATTTTGGAATTAACTGTGGCAAAGTCCCCATTTATTGTGACAATACAAGCACTATCAACATATCAAAGAATCCAGTGAATCACTCAAGAACAAAGAATATCGACATTCGAAATCATTTCTTAAGAGACAATGTTGCAAAGGGAAAAATTGAGCTGATCTTTGTAAGTACAGAATACCAGCTAGCTGACATCTTCACAAAGCCATTAGCCGAGGAGCGTTTCACTGTGCTGCGTCGCGAATTAGGCATGTGTTATGTCTAGCCAGCTAGCTGCCATGGGAGATTGAAAACTTTCATGTCTAGCCAGCTAACTGCTATGGAAGTTTGGTACACTCTTATATGACATTATTTCTCATTCAGATTTAATATTGATTATTGTGTAAAATCTAGTCCACTTACTTGTTTTACGTGCTAAATATTGTTTTATTTTTTTAAGTGGTTAATTTAATTCATTATATGTGAAATTGATAATCCATGCTTACTTGAATTTTTATATTAAATGTTTGCATGTGGATATCCTTTTTGATGAATAAGGGGGAGAAAATCCAGGATTAAAAGTATGTGTGATTTAGGGGGAGTTGATATTTATTCTTATAACTCTTTACTTCACGTACCTTGCTGGGATCATATGGTTTAATGCTAAATTTTTATGTGATGCCATGCTTATTATGCTTAACTGCTTGTATAGATTGCTAATCTTTTTGCAGGGGAAGCATAAATTCAGGGGGGGTATTTAACTCCTGAATATTGGTGTGTAATCATCAAAAAGGGGGAGATTGAAACCCTATTGGTTTTGATGATGACACAATGCAGCAAGCTGACTGCTTGGTTTTGATGATGACACAATTGTCACTAAATATATATTACCCTGCTATCAAATTTTATTTTCAGGATGCTTTGATTGAGGGGGAGTTTTAGCTCAATCTAAAATTGGTGTATAATCATCAAAAAGGGGGAGATTGAAACTCTATAATTTTGATGATCATACATAGTTAGCAAGCTGGTACGCTTGTAATGGTATATTATAGCAAGCTTCTTGTGTATATTTCTAATTCTATTTTGCAGGACATATAAGTTATGCTATATACAAAGATGTTAACATGCTGGATATATGTACTGGACTAATATTGTTTGGCAGGATTATTACTTATATTATTTCTTAGCAAAACAGGGTATCTCAGCTAGCTGAAAATACAAGAGTTCTTATAACACAGCAAGCTGACAGATAACACAGCTAGCTGACAGACAACACAGCAAGCTGGCAGTATGTCCAAAATATAAAGGGGAGTACGTTTTTATAGAAAATATTGTGGAAATCAGTTATAAGATTTGTCTAATATATTTAAACATGATATTATATATATTAGAACACTACCCAAGTAGAAGAATCTTGCTAGACAACTTCCACTCATTAAAGGAACATTTTATTTCTTTAATGTGCCTTAAAAAGACAACCCATGTGCTTACTTTTCAAGCATGCTCTCTTAAAGTCAAATAATTCATGCTACAACATCACCACCACCAGTTGTCTTGCAGAAAAGTCTTCAAAGAAAACACATGCATTCATTATCTATCTATTGTTTTCTTTATTTGTCTCTAACGGATTTATTCAAGAACAAAAGGCTTTGTTCTCATCTCTCTCCACTGAATATATTTTGTATCTTCAGATTAATATATATCAAACATGCAGGTGAACGTTGGTAGTGGGATTAATGGAACAGATCTAAACACGTGAGAAGTGCTCTTCAAGACCGTTGCAAGTTTGCTCATTAATTCTAATCTCTTTTGTTTCACTATATAAATATATACTTGTATGGTTGTGTTTCTGAGCAACTTACACAACAAGAGCCTTCAAGCAAAATTCAAGAACATACAACAAACAACTCTGCACCTTCATTTCATATTCAACAAACGAGCTCAAGCGTTATATTCTATATCGAGATATTAGAGTTCATAGTTTTGAGTTGTAAATCTTCATATCCATTTGTATTGTTCAACTTGTAAAGTTGGTAGTTGCTGGATTGTCAAGCTTGTGGAACAAGGGTTCAAGGAGCATTAGGCTAGAGAAGTTTATACTTGGTATAGTATAGAACTTAGAGAGCTGTGTTCAGGAAACAAGGGGTTCCAGCTAGCTGCAATCAGTAACTGGAGATTGGTTTCACTGCATAACAGCAAGGGGGTCTTGGTTATCACGGAGTATTGTGCTCAAGGGGAGCTCATTGGTCTATACAACAGGTTGTTCAAGGAACTAGAGGAATTCACGAAGTGGGACTTCAAGGAATTCAGTGTTCAAGGGAGCAAGGCTGTTAGAGAGGCAATGAGGTTCAAGGGAGCTCCTTTACTCAGGGGAAAAGTTCATTCCAGCAAGCTGTTATCAGTGAATTGGGTGATATATTATTGGATCTTGTAATTGGATTTCATTGTGATCAATAATATATTCTCTTACCAAGTTGGTAAGGGACTAGGACGTAGACCATAAAAGATTAGGGGTCGAACCTAGCTAAAACTCTGGGTGTTCTTTACTTACTGCACCTTTTATCTTTCTACATTGCATATCACAGCTAGCTGTCTATTCATTAATCTGTCGAATCTGGTCAACTCAGCTAGCTGCTTATTTAATAATTTGTTGCATCCAGCTAGCTGCCAGAATAACTTTTCAGGCAGAATTTTTATTAGGTCATTGTTAGTCATAACACCTATTCACCCCCCTCTAGGTGTGTATTTTCAAGGTCAACATGGGTTTTGTGCCTATTTAGTAAATTACTAATTTGTCCTTAAATTTAAATGAATGTTAAAAATTTTGAAGTTGGAAAGAATTGAACCCATGACCTTCCAACACTTGTAACTTTGTGTTCACATGTTCAACCACTAAACCAAATCACTTCTTTGTGCAATTTTTTAAACTCATTCACTACATGCTCAAATAACTCACCTATTAGCAATATTTATTTTATAATTTATTCAAGATAAAATTGCCCACATAATTTTTATTAATTTTAATAATTTGAATTTTGATAATTAAAACTATGCCATTCATATACTCATAAATTTATGCTCACGTTTATTTTTATGATTTATTAAGGATAAAATCATTAAAATATTTGCACATATAATAGTAAAAACTGGTAGTCGGGGAGGGAAAATATAAATTGATAAATATGATGTCGTCGAAGTCAGAATTAAGAAAAGTACTTAGTGGCTGAAAAGTGGTAAAAAAAAAAAAGCAAAGTGAGGAGGTAGGTGACGGAAAATAAGTAGACGTCTATGTCAAGTAGGTAAACGGGCGGAAGTGAAAATAGATCTATAAAATTTTATTATAATATTTCTCTTTTTTAACAATTATATCTATATATTAGTCAAATGGCCAGATTATGTTTATTATTAAATTGTTACATTGATGAATGAAGTGTATAACATATTTTTACTCGGTATCATTATAATATTTTATTTTATGTATGAAAGGTACTGAGGTGGCCAAAAATTGGTAAAAAAAAATCGAAGTGAGGAGGTAGGTGACGGAAAATTAGTAGAAGTTATCTCAAGTAGGTAAACGGGCGGAAGTGAAAATAGATATTTAAAAATTTATTATAATATTTCTCTCTTTTAACAATTATGTCTATATTAGTCGAATGGCCAGAATACAAAAAATGATAAATATGGTGTAAAACATATTTATACTCGATATTAGTATAATATTTTATTTTAAGTATATTTGCACTATATCGGTTAATCCTATTATCATCGGGTAATTTATAGATTGATTAACAAAATAGATTAAAATATTAAAAATAAGAAATAATTTACATATGGGATTTGGATTTGGTAAAAAAATGTCAATATGGTTTTGATATCTATTGTCCCTCGCACTTTATTTTTGCAGCATTTTCGTAATATGCTAATGTTATTAACTTCATACAAAATGAGTTTTACAACCATATATAAGATAGTAATTTTTACCAATTTTAATAATTTATGCCATTCATATACTCATAAATTTATGCTCACGTTATTTTTATGATTTATTAGGGATAAAATCATTAAAATATTTTCACATATAATAGTAAAAAATGGTAGTCGGGGAGGGAAAATATAAATTGAAAAGATGATGTCGTCGAGGTCAGAATTAAGAAAGGTATTGAGTGGCTGAAAATTGGTCAAAAAAAGTCAAAGTGAGGAGGTAGGTGACGAAAAATAAGTAGACGTCTATGTCAAGTAGGTAAACGGGCGGAAGTGAAAATAGATCTATAAATTTTTTTTATAATATTTCTCTTTTTTAACAATTATATCTATATATTAGTCAAATGGCCATGTTATGTTTATTATAACATATTTTTACTCGGTATCATTATAATATTTTATTTTATGTATGAAAGGTACTGAGGTGGCCGAAAATTGGTAAAAAAAAAAATTGAAGTGAGGCGGTAGGTGACGGAAAATTAATAGAAGTTATCTCAAGTAGGTAAACGGGCGGAAGTAAAATTAGATATATAAAAATTTATTATAATATTCTCTCTTTTAACAATTATGTCTATATTAGTCGAATTGCCAGAATACAAAAAATGATAAATAAGGTGTAAAACATATTTATACTCGATACCAGTATAATATTTTATTTTAAGTATATTTGCACTATATCGGTTAATCCTATTATTATCGGGTAATTATGTCTATATTTGCTCACTCCAATGATACATTCCTCTTGTCTATAAATTTAGCCAACAAGATTATATTGGCTATATTTGTCGAATCTGTAGAGAACTGTAGAGACCTATATTAAAATAACACATCATCTATTACCATATTAATTATAATATATTCTATTTATAACAACTTGAAATAATAATAACATTCTATTTTTAAAATATAGCTAACGATTATAACCAATCCCATTGGAGCACAACACCTTAGAGATTCAACAAATTTTACATAATCAATATTTTATATCATTTTAGCCAATCATTTTAGCTCATACCGTTGGAGATGCTCTTACTTCATAATATTTTTCAGTGTAGATTTAAATTTTAATGCTATATACGCTTATACATGTACAGGTTTCATAAGCTAGTAACGAGATGCTATTGTCCAACTAATGAGGTGGCAAAAAGGGAACTAAAAGCAGGTCTTCAATCTTCTCAAATTAAAATTTTTGACCCATGTGAGACCTTCATTTGTCAAAGCTGTCCGCCCAAAGGTTTGCCATTATAATTTTTTTGCAGTCTACTTGTGTTGCATCAGGGAAATAAATATATTATATTTTGAATATAATTTTTTTGTTCGGTTTTATAATCGAAATCGAACTGTGTGAAGCAGTTAATCTTAAAACGATTTATCTAAACCAAAAGCAGTATCTCGGCAAGTATGCAGACAAGTTTTTCTTTTTTGATTTTCTCATCAACTCGTCTTTTTTTATCCCCAACTTGTCTATTCTCCACCTTCTCTCTTGCCTAGGGCTGTTAAAAAAATTCGAAAAATCCGAAATCCAATTCGAATATTCGAGTTCGTATCCGAAAAAAATCGGATATTATCCGTATCCGAAGTCAACCGGATATTATCCGTATCCGTGTCCGAACATTTAGGATACGGATATGGATATAGCCGTATCCGTATCCGAAAATATCCGTATCCAAAATTAATTAATTAATTAATTATTATTCATAATATATTTTATATTTTATGTATGTACTTATATAAATTGGAGATCCTAGTAAATCACTACTATTTTAAATATGACTCGTAACTAGTGCTTTGTCACGGATTATTGTTTTTATATTTTAAAAAATATTTTTGAACGATCCAATCGTACGGATGTCAATATATATCTAATATAATGATATTCCCAAATTTTCAGAAAATAAAAAATTAATTTGATTGGAGATCTTAGTAGATCACTACTATTTTCAATATGACTCGTAACTAGTGCTTTGTCACGGATTATTGTTTCTTTTTTTTAAAAAATATTTTTGAACGATCCAACCGTACGAATTTCAATATATATCTAATATAATGATATTCCCAAATTTCCAAAAAATAAAAAATTAATTTGATTGGAGATCGTAGTAGATCACTACTATTTTCAATATGACTCGTAACTAGTGCTTTGTCACGGATTATTGTTTCTATTTTTTAAAAAATATTTTTGAACGATCCAACCGTACGGATATCAATATAAATCTAATATAATGATATTCCCAAAATTTCAGAAAATAAAAAATTAATTTGATTGGAGATCTTAGTAGATCATTACTATTTTCAATATGACTCGTAACTAGTGCTTTGTCACGGATTATTGTTTCTATTTTTTAAAAAATATTTTTGAACGATCCAATCGTACGGATGTCAACATATATTTAATTTAATGATATTCCCAAATTTTCAGAAATTAAAAAATTAATTTGGTTGGAGATCGTAGTAGATCACTACTATTTTCAATATGACTCGTAACTAGTGCTTTGTCACGGATTATTGTTTCTATTTTTTAAAAAATATTTTTGAACGATCCAACCGTACGGATATCAATATAAATCTAATATAATGATATTCCAAAATTTCAGAAAATAAAAAATTAATTTGATTGGAGATCTTAGTAGATCATTACTATTTTCAATAAGACTCGTAACTAGTGCTTTGTCACGGATTATTGTTTCTATTTTTTAAAAAATATTTTTAAACGATCCAACCGTACGGATGTCAACATATATCTAATTTAATGATATTCCTAAATTTTCATAAATTTAAAAATTAATTAGGTTGGAAATTTTAATAAATTACTAGCAAATTTAAAAATATGTTTAAACTTAACTTATGTTTAATTATTTCCCTTCTCAACACAAGAATCTTGCAGCTCAGTTGGTTGTGATGTTTCACAAGACTCAAGGGTGCCCCAGGTTCGACTCCTTGCTCATGCAACATTTTGAAAAACAAACATCAGCTTTCCGGATTTCGGATATTATCCGGATCAAAAGCCCACAAACTCGATGAGAAGCTCAGATTTTACATTCTTTGAATTATAATAGCACGTGAGGAGCATGAGTTAAATGCCTTATTATTGGAAATGTGAGAGCATTAAATACATATTTGTTGGAAAGATCAGAAATTATGACTTCAACGTAGTTTTAATTTAGAAGTTTCTCCGATTTCAAAAAAAAAAAAGAAATTTAGAAGTTTTTCCGATTTTTTATTGTCTTTCCAGTTTTTTATTAATTAAATTAGCATTGAAAAATTTAAATTATAAGGGAACACAGATTTAGTTGCATTGCGAAATTCTGCTTACTAAAACAAAACGATGATCACGTACTAGGTAAACTAGCATGATAGCCCGTGCAAAGCACGGGCCATATAATAATTCATAGAATTTTCTCGTGTAAGTCTACTTCACGTATATCGATTTAAGTAAATATTATAGTTTCAAAATATTATTAGATTCTGAATCGTAAGAAAATTTTAGTTGGTTTTGGTCAATTTGAGAAGAATGATTGACTGAAAGGAGTAGGTAAGGATTAATTGTAAATGCCAAGTATTATCACAATAATCTTGGTGTATTGAAATGCGCGAAAAAGTAGCTGATTTATTTATTTTGGGACGGAGGAAAAATTAAATATTATATCATTTCTAATTTGTAAGAAATAATATAATATGATGGAAAAATACAAATAATAGAGCCATATGGTTCTGCTTAGAAAATCTCAGCGTTCATTTTCAATTTTGGATCATTTTTTCCGACTAATTTCGGAGAGTAAGAAGAACAATAAATTTTTCCTAATAGTTATGCGCGTGCAAAATAAATATGCTTTTCTAGGATCATGGTATTTGACTATTTCGTATGTATCCTTTCAATAGCAAATTGATCCTAACAATATCTTTTCTTCAAATACATTGTACCATCCATTGTCATAAGTGAACTTTCAAAAACCCAAGGTAATATCTCAAATTTCAAGACAAAACATATTTAGACATGTACAAATTCAACCAAATACACGAGTAACTAAAATTAAACTGTCATATCTCATAATGGGTTTTAAAATGAGATTTGTTAATGTATGCACTCAATGAATTATGTTATAAAAGTTCACGTGTACAATAAAATTCAATCTATGAAAAGAAAATGACATAACTACGATAATGAAGCATCCAAGAAATATCATTTAAATTTGAGGTAACACCAAAATGATAGCCGAGAAATAATAAAATACACATACCACATCTGTGATCAAAAGACAATATATATATCAGCAATTTCGAATTTATTAGTCTCACACCGGGATGAAACTCGCATTGGAGTTTAAAACTCAAGTGAAATTGGTATATTTTTATTTAATTTTCATTTAATTATGTAGTTGTAAAACTCATTTTTTATGAAATTAATAATATTAGCAAATTACGAAAATGCTGCAAAATATAGTGCGAGAGACTAAAGATATCAAAACCAGATTGACATTTTTTTACCAGATCCAAATCCCATACGTAAATTATTTCTTACTTTTAATATTTTAATCTTTTTTATTAATCAATCTATAAATTACCCAATCCTAATAGGATTAACCGATATAATGTAATGTTTCAAAATAAAAATTGATATAATGCAAAAATATTTAAAATAGAATATTATACTGATATCGA
Organism: Saposhnikovia divaricata; assembly: GCA_036435485.1. NCBI lineage: Eukaryota > Viridiplantae > Streptophyta > Magnoliopsida > Apiales > Apiaceae > Saposhnikovia > Saposhnikovia divaricata. The sequence continues at coordinate 218,258,011 of CM071599.1, forward strand.
GTAAAAATATGTTATACACTTTATTTATCATTTTCATATATCTATTTTCACTTCCGCCCATTTACCTACTTTACTACTTATTTTCCGCCACCTACGTCCTCAATTAGATTTTTAACCAATATTTGGCCACCTTGGTACCTTTCATACTTAAAATGAAATATTATACTAATATCGAGTAAAAATATGTTACGTTTCATTTATCATCATTTGACGAAAATATAGACATAATTGTTAAAACAGAGAAATTTTATAATAAATTTTTATAGATCTATTTTCATTTCCGCCCGTTTATCTACTTGAGATAGACTTTTACTCATTTTTCATCACCTACCTCCTCAATTTGATTTTTTTCTTTGACCAATTTTCGGTCACCTCGAAACCTTTCTTAATTATGACTTCAACGACATCATATCTATCAATTTATATTTTCTCTCTTTGACTGCCATTTTTTACTATTATATGAGAACAATATTTTAATGATTTTATGCCTAATAAATCATAAAAATAAACATGAACATACATTTATGAGTATATGAATATCAAAGGTTTAATTCTTATCAAAATTCAAATTACTAAAATAATTATAATTATTTTGGCACTTTTATCCTGAGTAAATTATAAAATAAATATTGCTAATAAGTGAGTTATTTGAGCATGTAGTGAATGAGTTTAAAATGTATAACAAAAATGTGATTTGGCTCAGTGGTTGTACACGTGAACATAAAGGTAAAGTTGTAGGAAGGTCATGGGTTCAATTCCTTTCAACTCCAAAATTTTTTAACATTAAAATAACTCTAAGGACAAATTCGTAATTTACTATATAGGCTCAAAACCCATGTTGGCATATAATAGATATAATGGATGGATGGATTATTATTATTGTGTTTACGAGCTGAATATGTATTATTATAATAAAATTATTAATTATCATATCTCGCACACATTAAAGTGCATACATTTTTCAAATATTATTTTGTTGACATATCTCGTAAACATATATTTTAAAAAATTATTTTTATTAAAAATGATAAATCATTCGGGTAACAGAATTGGGGATAGGGTCGGGATACCTTAATCCTCGAGGTTGTTCCCTTCCTCGGATTTTTTTTTTTAATATTTCATGTTGCCCTAAAAAATTTATCGAATACCTAACACAAACGGAAAAGGGATCGGATTAAAGTCATGTAGGTGTGATGAAATGCTCATTCATATGTGTCTCATGTGAGTTGTTTCATTTTGTTATGAGCATAACAAACATAGATTAATAATATAATTTATATCTTTACAAAAAATATTAATATACACGTACCAAAAATCAAAATATGAATTTTTGTTATTCCGTGTACCATGTGAAATCGCGACCTATATATTTAAAATTTTATATTACAAGCACGCACTTTCATTCTTTCTAATAATCTAATAAACATATATTTAAAACGTATTTTTTTAAATATGATAATCAATCAGGGAACGGAATCGGGGATCGCGCCGGGATACCTTAATCCCTGAGGCTGTTCCCTTTCCCTGAATTTCTATTCAATAGTATTTTATGTTGACCCGAAAAATTTCTCGAATCCCCAACCTAAACGGGAAAGGAATCAGATCGGGATGCAGATAGGGTGAAATGCTCATTCATACATGTACCATGTAATTACAAATATAAATAAATTTTTTAATTTGTGATTTCACAAAAATATTAATATGCATGTAATAGAAATTAAAATTTGAATTTATGTTATTTTGTTTACCATGTGAATTATATATTTAAAATTTTATATTAAATACACTTACGTTTAGTCAGTTATTCATTCAATTAAAAACAATTTACATGTTCTTAAAGTTTTAATTAATTTTATTCTAAATAAATTTGAAAATAAATATTAAAAAATTTATACCAAGTGAATTTTCTGTGTATGCAATTATTGATTTTAAGAAATGTATCATTAAATGTTATAGTGTAGTGGTAATACATGTGAACATAAAATTTTTGGTACATGGAGGTCATGGGTTCAAACCCATGCAAGTTCCAATTTTTTAACATTAACATGATTGTAGGGGTATGTGTATGCAATTATTGATTTGAAGAAATGTACTATTAAATGTCCTAGTGTAGTGGTAATACATGTGAGCATAAAAACTTTGATACATATAGGTCAGGGGTTCAAATCCATGCAAGTTCCAATTTTTTAACATTAACATAATTATAGGGGTATTTAAGTAAATTACTAAATAGGGGAAAGGCATGTTGTCATATAATATATATAAAGGATTAGTAAATTCCATTAGCATTAAGATCAACAATCATCACAAAGCATGGGATACATAAAATAATATTATATTTATATAGCTTCATAAGATAGATTCAACAACTTCAACACAGATTCAATTATGGCAAGACTGGACGAGTTGGCCCTGACTGCTTTGCTAGCTGACGAGGCTTCATATAAAGGCCGATGCTTTCAACCCCATTGCTCTTATAGGTGCCAAAGAATCCCCAGAATTTATAATTATATAAATGTTATTCGTGATATTTCTAAAAAAGGGGATTGTGTTACAAAATATAGAAAATATGATTGGTTTAGTTGAAAAAGGTAATCGGTTAATTATTAATATTATAATACTATTATTTTATTTTATTAAATAGATTCGTACGTGATATAATTGAAAAATGAAATATTTTAGTTAGAGAAAATAGAAAAGGTGACATGTTTTAGGTGAAAAAGGTAATTAAGTAATTTTTACTAAATAAAATTGCTCGTAGTGTTTTTAGAATAGGAGAAATTAATGTTGCGCGTGATATGTTTAGAAAAAGAGGGATTAAAAAAGATAGAAAAGATTATACGTTTTAGTTGGAAAAAAGTAATCGATTAATTATTAATATTATTATTTTATTAAATAAAATCGCCTTTGATATAATTGGAAAATGAGAGATTTAAGTTATAGAAAATAGAAAAGGTAACGTGAAAATTAAAAAGGTAACATATTTTAGGTGAAAAGGGTAATTGATTAGTTTATAGTAATTATAATTTAATTATGTTATTTTACTAAATAAAATTGCTCATAGTTTTTTTAAAAAGGAGAAATTAATGTTACCCGAGATATTTCTAGAAAATGAGAGATTTTATGTAGAAAATATAGAAAAGATGATACGTTTTAGCTGAAAAGAGATATTTTAGTTAGAGAAAAGAAAAACGATAACATATTTTGGTTGAAAAGGGTACTTGATTGATTAATTAATAGTAATTATATTAATCAAAATTGCTTGTAGTGTTTTTAAAAAAGGAGATATTTTAGTTAGACAAAATATCATGTGCATGTTTTAGGTAAAAAATGTAATTGATTAGTTTATACTAATTATAATTTAATTACGTTATTTTACTAAATAAAATTGTTTGTAATTTTTTTAGAAAATGAAAAATTAATGTTGCCCGTGATATTTCTAAGAAGAGAGGGATTTTAGTTAGAAAATTTAGAAAAGATGATACGTTTTAGCTGAAAAGAGAGATTTTAGTTAGAAAAAAGGAAAAATGTAACATATTTTGGTTGAAAAAGGTAATTGATCGATTAATTAATTGTAATTATATTAAACAAAATTGCTCGTAATATTTTTAAAAATGAGAAATTTTAGTTAGATAAAATATCATTGGTCGTCTGATTTTTCAAAAAATAACATGGATTGTTCTATTTAATGAAATAAACCAATAATATTATAATTATTAATAACTAACTAATTACCTTTTTCAGCTAAAGAGTAATATCTTTTCTATAATTTTAAACTAAAATGTCTCATTTTCAAACTTATCTTTTTTTTTACTTCTTTTTCGACTATTATCTTTTCTAACTAAAATCTACTCCTTCCAAAACTTGGTTTTTTAACTTCTTTTTCAAGCTATTACCTTTTTAAATATGGATTTTATCTATAATTAAGTCAGGTAAATAAGTAAAATCAACCGATACCGAGACCAAACTTTTAATGTTTGAGCTACTTTTATATAATAGTATAAATTTAGCAAACAGTACTTTTTCAGAACTATGTATGTATTGTTAGTTGAATCTTAACTTCGTGTCAAGTGAGTATATAAAGTTTTATGTTTAAAGTGAGAATTTTTATCTAGCTATCATTTATCACTCGATTCGAACTATGTAGTTGAGCAATAACACCAATTATACATTCAATAATTTAGATGATTAAAAATATAATTCACATTTGGATTTAAATCGAATATAGATCATAAATTATATTTAAATATGATTATTTCATTAAAAAAATAATATGAAATTTATTCTAAATGAATTGGGATCATATTAATTTTTAATCAAATTTAGATAATTTATGAAACAAATTTGAAAAATTTATCATATTTTTGAATCAAATATAAACTGATATATCAAATAATCAAGATCCATTTAGGTTCCTACCTCATTTCAACCTAGGCTACGAGACACCGTATTTAAGCACTTAGTTCAAAAAAAAAGGATTAAACAAGGTATTGGGAAGAAACATTTTTTTTTAAAGTTAACAAAGTTTTTTTTTATGAAACATTAAAAAAAAAAATTATATCCTTATATATAATAAGTGTAAAAGGGACTTTATCCGTAATTTTTGCTTGGTCACTATACTATCAAAATAATCTCGGTCAAATTTAATATTTTTAAAAATAGACAGTAAAGATTATATCATATTAAAAAGTAAATTATAATCTAAAAAGTATATCATTAAAAAGGTTGTATTAAAAAAGAAATTATAATCTAAAAAGGTTGTATCATTTTACAGACAACAAAACAGAGCACAACAAATAAAGTACAACATACTACATAGATTATATCCAAATTAAATTCATATTACATTATTAATATCTTAATATTAATATTCAAGTATAACCACGCTACTACTGTGAAATTATATCCTTACATAATATGCTTATCCATAATTTTGGTCATTGTACTATCAAATAACCTCAACCATCGAATTTAAATTTTTTAAAAATAGACGATCAAAATTATATCAATCAAAAGGAAATTATAATCTAAAAAGGTTATATCATATCAAAAAGAAAATTATAATCTAAAACGGATATAATTAAAAAAACAATTGAATTTTATTTTTTATTAATATTAAAAAAAGTTCTTATTTACTATTTGGCCTATATCTCAAGATCTAGAAATCATATTTTGATGATTTTACAGCCCACTCGAATGTCATAAAAAATATCTTTAATTTAGTGGCGATTTAACAATTATTATCGAAGTGAAAATACTTAGAATCTCAATAGAAAGTATGAATACGAGTTTTATATTAATCCTATTCACTTATAACACCTACTTTGATAATCATATTCAATGTAGAAAACCAAATTATATTTAATATAAATCATTGGCTTACACTTTTTTCGTATTTTAATATAAATACTCTTTTTAGTTTACATGTTAAAAAATAAAATATTCTTTATGTTAGATCAAATTTTTCTCATTTATTACGTGTTACTGAAAACTAGACTATCGACTACCAAAATCTTATGTATTTGGATTGTTAGTAGAACTATCTTCAAATTATTAGAAGGGTGTTTTGATAATCAAAACGAAATATAAGTAGATTTTATAAATAGAATAGAATTTTTAAAAATCGTCAATTTCTTCTCTCTTTTTTTCACAAAATTAAAATTATTTTGTTAATTTCATGTGAGCTGTAAAATCGTACAAATCAAAATTTAAGAATTCAAGGTATAACACAAATATTAAATTGAACGTGTAAAATCTTATTTATTTTTTCAATTTTTAACAACAATTTGATATGTAAATTAATAACATATATATATATATATATATATATATTAAAAAATTTAAAATTATATCCTTCTATACTATACTATTATAAGCAAACTAAGGTATATTTGGTTGATTGATAGTTTGGTCACTTTATTTGGTACACTAAATGCAACCATTAGGTTTTAAGATAAATAAATAAGAACCGTTGGATCTTATGCTAAAAGAATATTCATTTTCTAATATTTAAAATAATTTTATAGTTTCCAAGTTCGAATCCCATCAAAAACATGTCTCTATTAAATAAATATATTATTTTATAAACTACTCTAACTAGCTTAAGAATCAATTCCCGTCAATAACATATCTATACTATTATATAAAAATCGAAACATTAAAAATTTTGGTAATTATTTTTTAGTACTTCATGAATTTATTCATTTACCCTTCATTATAAAGAAAAATATATACAATATCTATACTATAAAAACACCTAAAATAAATAATAACATATAATATAATTAATAATAATTAGTCGATTGTCTTTATCAGATTACTTTTAGTTGAAGATATTACATTTTATAAATACCTAAAAATACCAAACGTATCATATTCTTCAATCATTAATATTTTCTTTGGAATTAAAACACGTTACCTTTTTTATTTAAAATTACTTTTAATCATTAATATATGCCGTCAACAACATATTATTAATTAAAACATTATCAAACATGTATTATAATATTTTATTATCTTCTATAATTTATTTTTCTCATAATTAAAAAATATATATGAACATGAGATTTAAAAAGTTAAAAAATTATTTTAATAATAAAAAATATGTATACAACTTAAAACTTTAACAATAAAATATAATTTAAAAAATTTACAAACAACCGTGCATCGCACGGATTATAGACTAGTATAATAAGATGCATATTTAATATCTAGATGTACTTCAATAAAAAATTACTTTTCTCTCAAAAAAAAAGTTAAACGTATTTCCAAAATGTTTTTTTACAATTTTAATTACTCAATACAAAAAATACTTTTTTCCAAATAAATAATTATTTTTTTGGAATACCCAAGTTATAAACACGTATTTAATTTGTGAAAATAAGCAAAAATTTAAAAAGAATTCCTTTTATATCTTTCCTAATTAAAAAGTTAAAGGCCTTCCTTGCGTTGGAAATCGGTTCAGTTTTGAAAAAAATTCTTGCAATTAATACGAGTAGGCACCACTTTCTGCGAAAGTTAGGGAAGGGAGGTTGAGATGGTTCGGCCACGTCCGTAGGAGGCGGCCGGAAGCCCCAGTGAGAAGGGTCGAGAGTCTTTCGGTTGTAGGGGTGAGGAGGAGAGGCAGACCGAGGAGGTCATGGGAAGAGCAGCTTAGGTTGGATTTGAAGGCTTTGAACCTAAGTGAGACCATGACCGCTGATAGGTGTTCGTGGAGGCGGCAGATCAAAGTGGTGGACTCTCTTCTAGGGGACGGCTCTGTAGTGGAGAACCTCAAAGTTGGGTTGTCACGGATGACCTTATCTTAGGAGTTCGGCTTTTTGCGATATCTTTTCCCTTTTTCATTTTGTATTTCTATTATCATTTGTTTCCCGATTGTGCAGGTGCAGGGAGCTTCGCTTGGTGGTATCTAGAGGCATGGTATGTAAGTCCCGTGTGGAGAAAGCCATGGGCTCAGGTATTGCTGTGAACTTTGTCGCGTATCTTTTAGATTTCTTTGTCTATATCACACACCGTATATGTCGTGCACATAGCCGAGGATCTTCACGGAAACAGCTTCCCCACCCTAAAAAGTGGGGGCATGGTCTGCGTACAACCTACCCTCCCCAGACCCTGCTCTGAACGGGACATACTGGGTATGTTTGGTTTGGTTTAGTACTTTTTCAGACAAATGTAGTAGTATATATTATTAGTTGAATCTTAACTTCGTGTCAAGTGAGTATATAAAGGTTTTATGTTTAAATTGAGAATTTTTATCGAGCTATCATTTATCACTCGATTCGAACTACGTAGTTGAGCAATAACACCACTTCAGGACCGTCTACAAATGAGGCCCTAATTTCTATGTTAATATTTTGTACATTTTTTCAAAATGCAAATTTTAAATTAGTATTATTTTGTAAAAATATATTTTTGTCTTAAAGTGCAATTTTTATAAATTCTTGTTGTTAAAATGTGACTAACAACCAAATGCAACTAAATTAAAAAAGTTAGATCAAATAATATATATAGCTAAACAAATATATGCAAATTTTAAATTTAAAATATCAAAATTCCATAAGATTATACCGGTTTTTAATTATAAAATATACGAAACATAAACTAAAATTTACATTTTCATGGATGGGTATAGTTTACATACTAGTACTACATATCAAATTAAACTTTTCTGGACTTCTAATCTATGCTCTAAAATATATTAAATAATATCAATAATGAGTGAAAATTTGTTATTTAAATACTTTTCTAAAATTTAAATCACAATAAATATTATTCATATGTACATGTATGGGAAAAAAATGTGGTCCCAACTTATTTGGTGGCCCTAGGCAATGACATATGCCAACTAGATATGATCATTTTATTAAAAAATTAATGTGAAATTTAATCTGAACAAATACATAAGTGCGCATATTTTGGATCATATTAATTTTTAATCTAAATTAGATAATTTATGAAACAAATTTGAAACATTTATCATATTTTTGAATCGAATATAAACATATATCAAATAATCAATGTAATAACCATGAATTTTCGAAATAATTTTTTTTTTCCTACTCGATATTTAAATTTTATTTAAGAGTGATGCACTAATATATTTAATTAGCGCAGTTTTGTGAAATTTTAAGATTTTATTTATTCATAGGTAAATAAATATTATATTATATCTATTTATTTATATTTATTTGTATTTGTTAAAAATAGGAAATTTAGGAAAATTTGATTTTAATTTTGAGTCGAATTTATTTTCGGAAGCGAAATTAGAGCCTCGTTTTAATTGACCGGCAGGGGAGAAATGGATTATATATTATTAATGGTGTAATCAGATTGTTAATTTCCAAAGAAGACAACAATTATTTCCTCAAAACCCGGAGCACACCTTCACTTTCCTGTTTTTTTTTCTCCCCATTTTCTTCTAACTTTTTGTTTTAAAATAGAGAGACAATGACTTATTTATTTAAAAAACAATACAGCTGTCATAGAGAGGGGTTATATACCTTGTTTTTTTTTACACGGCAAAACAGAGACAACCACAGGTCCTGTTCTTTTTTTCTATTCTCTAGACAAACCCAGAACAACACTCCTTGGTTTCTAGTTCATTTTAACCAAAAACCAAAACCGGGACATTCATTCTTCACAAACAACACACTCTTGTTTTCTTTTGCATTTTTTTATACCAAACATTCGAACCAAAAATCAAGATAACCACACAGGACAAACAAGAAACCCAGTAGAATACTCTCCCTAGATATATTTCCATAACAACCGAGCAAAACCAAGGTAGTTAAACTTGCTCCTGAACTTTCATTCTCTCCGTTTATGTTCGAATTCGTATCTTTTTTATTGCTTTGTTGGATTAGTGGTCTCGAATAATACATGTATTTGGTTGTGGCTTTAGTTTTGTAATTGGGTGGGTTTGGTTCGACCTTGTTGTCGTGAGAGACAAGAGAAGAGATGAGGGGAGAGAGGAGTGTGGGTGTTTGTGTTGTGAATTGTGGAATTGTTGTTTAGTGGCGGTGTACTGGGCAGGGGGTTAAGGGCGACGGGGAGAGGGAGGACGGAACGGAGAGAGGTCGAGATTGTAGTTGCGAGAGGAGATTGAGGTGGAGTTTGTGAGTGGTGGTTATGATGTGTCGAAAGAGAGGGAGTCGGGAGGGAGGAACGATAAAGAGAAGTGATGAGGGTGGAGATTGTGGTGTTGGGTTTTGTTGAGGTGATTGCCGGAGGTATAAGGTAAGAGAAGAGAGGAGTGAGGTCGTAGTTGTGTTCGACGGGGAGAGAGATTTAGAGGGAGAAAGGAGATTGAGAGAGAGAGAGAGAGAGAGAGAGATGGTAGAGAGAAAGAGAGGACAGCGACAGAGATTGGGTTGGAGAGTACGGGAGAGAAAAACAGGGGAGAATGCAGGTGGGACCCACTTGGTGCAGGTGGGGCCCACGTCGTTATTGCAGTAAAACGATACAGTTTAGTGTAATAACGATTGAATATTTTTTTTAAAATCGAGATTTAATTAATTGATTAGAATTAGTTAGTAATAAATTGTTTTTAAATGGTTTAATTGTTTAATTAATTAAATAGAATTGTTTTTCGATCAATTGGATAAAATTAGAGATTTAGTTATTTATTAGTAAGAGAAGGAATAATTGATTAAAATAGAATTATTTATAATTTTAGATGTAATTTAGAATTTATTACTTTATTAATTAAATAAGTATTATTAGGAGATTTTGATAATAATTTGGAGATTTAATATAATTGTGATTTTGGACACAATTTTAGGGATTTATTAATTTGTCAATAAAAAGGGGTATAATTGTGATAAAATAGTACTAAATATGATTTTAATCTGATAATTAATATTTTCAGATTATTTTATTAATCGGATCGAGTCAGATTTAATTTAGGGATTTAAAATTTGTTTTATATTATTAATGAGTTCAGTAAATTAGAATTTGTGAGATTTCTTAGAATTAGAATTCTTTGATAATTATTTTAAAAATGAGAATAATTATTTTGGATTTAAATTGAATAAAAACGGATGTTTGAATTTTTCATTTTGAGTAAGAATTTAGATTTCTAGAGATTAAAAATAGGATATATTCTCCAGATTTAATTCCTGTGTTCGAATATTTATTTATCCCGGAATTGATTTCTGTTATTTATTCCGGATATTTTATGAGATGTTATATTATTATTAATTAGATTATCGGATCGGGAGTATTTTATTCTGAAGAATCGCTCACGTATTTCTGGTTGCCATTTTTTTGAAAATAATTCTCGAGACGTAGATCGACGTCAAGTTCACGGGTAGAGTATAATTTTTAGCTTCATTCATTCGTACTTCGAGATCGAGGCAAGTTCATTCCTACCCTAACTCTTAGAGATTTGAATTTCTGTTCGTATTATTTCATTCTTTATTTAATTTCGAGCTATCAATTATGAGATTTAATTATCCTTTTGAGCATTATTTTCTCGTTGCGATATTTTGTTACTGTTAAAACTAGTGAATTATATTCCTTATAAGCGTGGAATTAATTTCGTTGCTATCAGGTCGATCTCATTAATTCGAGACGACTATTATTATGATTCAGTGAAACTATTCTCATTTATTCGAGATAGTTAAATTTATTCCTTTCAGTCGAATTTATTGTACAAATTCGACAATAATTATTGATTATCTTTTAGTTGGTTCATCTCTCGAATCAATAAATAAGAGTTATAAAAATTAGGATCGTTAGAGTTTTACTCGTTGATCAAGTGAAAAATATTCTATTTAACGTTCATCAATTATGGGTATTATAAATATTCGAGGAGTACTATTTGTACAGTACGACACCAAATTACTTCATTTTAAGACTATCCTCAATATTTCGAGATGGTCGACTTTATTGTCGAGGGTTGGCATCTTGTTCGTGTCCCAATAAAATATTATTTTTGAGAATTTACCTCATTCCATTGATCGGATTGGTGGAACGATTGAGTCGGTCTGGCAGTCCGCCAGATTTGTAATTGTTTTCATGGAAGAATTATTTCGAATCATCTGTTCATCAAATATTCGGGAATTCTGTATTCTACTGGTCAAATTTTGGGAAAGAGGCCCATTTTAGAGAAAGAGAGACTTGTGTACCGTTATGCGGACACGAGATATATTGGCACTATGATGCCAGGGTTTAATTAATAACCCCTATGATGCTAGCATTCATATTTTTATATTATATTGTTGATAGCGTATTGTAGCCGTGATCGGGCGAAGTGCGATATCATTGGAGGACGGTATTCCCGGTCGGATAGTTGATCGCCCCACCGAGATACCGAGAGGTGGAAGACCAGTTTATTCTTAAATCATGAGTCAACAGAATTATATCAATTGAGTCTTTCGAGAATTCTATTTTCGAGATGAGTATTGAGTCTTTTTTCGAGTATTCTGCTTTCAAGATGAGTACTGAGTCAAAATCCAGATTTGTGATATTCAATTAATTTTGGGAAACCTTATTATATTTATATACCGAGTAAGAAGAAAACTTGCTGAGCACTGTAGTTGCTCATTCTTGCTTTACAACATTTTTATTCAACTATCAAGAGGGAAAAAGGCGAGACGTCCAACCAGGGATCCAAGGGAAAGGAGAAAGCTCCAGGCTATGCTGACGAGAACTAGAATGTCTAGCTGGAATCTTTATTTACCTACTTCTGTAAACATATGTAAAATATTATCCCGAGATGTATTATGTCGTATGATAACATTATGTGAGACTGATCTTGGATTTGCGGAGTGGGACACTTATGCTCCGTTGTATTATATATTTTGCTTTATTACTGCGTAACTTGTGCTATAGGATATTGAGACAATGTGACGACCCGGGTCTCCGGACAGGGTGGATCTGGGGGCGTCACAAAGTTGGTATCAGAGCATTAGTTATATTTTTAGGAATCGTACGAGCCTTGGAGTATAACCTGATGCGAGAATTTAGAGATGTAATACGAGCCTAGAACTGTAACGCGACGTGAGAATTTAGAGATATATTATACGATGTTGAGATTTTGGCACTAAGCACTTTACGCCTTTTTATATATATTTATAGGCATATCTAGTCGGTTGAAACCTGACCGAGGTTTTTCGTACTTTTGTAGATATCTACTTCCACACCAACTGACTTTCGTTCCACTCGAGATAGACTTCCTACACCTTATTTACATGGACCCCTAGTTCCCAATGAATTTAAGATAGGATGCCTAATTTCCCGTTATAAATGAGATCGGATGATACCTTACAGAGTTTTCACATTTTGTAAATGTCGTCAATACCTTTACCGGAGTCTACGAGTGTCACTTTTATTCGAAAATCGATAGTCGATCCTAAGAGCTTATTGTGTGCTAGGAAATCGTTCCTTAAGTAACTTCCTTAACAATGATTATCGGTGATTTTTATCACTCAAATTTACTCAGGCAATATCTATCCTGTTTGAAAAGACCTATATTGTTCAAAGGGTCATTTACAGAGCGTCATGTACTTCTCTAAATATAAAACTCTTTCATATCCCTTCCTATATTTGTCACCATTTGTGATACTGAGATGAACAACCCTACTTATACAGGGGAAGACTGTCTGTCTCTGTGATAGAAGTCTGGTGGGACGCCACCATTTGTACTGTTGTTTGTTAATTAGAGTACTAAAGGCTGGCCACCTTGTGTACTATGACGGTTGTCCTAATGATACATGCAACAAAACAAATGTTCGATGATCATAATGATCTCTCAGCTAATCCTTTCATAAAAGATTCTCACCATCAAAAATTGAGTGTGCACATGTGTTGTTTAACATCTATTCCTTATGAGTTATCTCGATTCAATGTTCTTATGGATCCTATAATGATTGGGGCCTAAGAATTCTAAAAGTGGTATACGAAAATTTGAAAGTGATGAAACTTCTCTTCCAGAAATGGAAATTTCAACAACTCAAGTCGGAGTGACAATTTCTAAATAGAAATAGGCCTGATGCCCAGCCTGTTAAGTAGTAACCTTTATTATCTCTACTAGACTAGTATGTGGGTTAGATACTTTTACGATGTACTTATTATCAGCGATCAGTTTGTATTCAGTACCATGACTTGGACTTTACCAGGATGGAACCTTATCAGTATTATATTGTGATCTGCTATAGTACCGTTATCTCATTTTGTTTATTATAGATCTGTGTTATATTAGAATAGCATGTTAGAATAATTTCCATATTATCCCTGAATTAGTTAACAATTTCCTTTCCGATACTACGACTTTAAAAGAATTTTCGAGAACCAGAGATTTATGATGATTGAATTTTTGAGAACCGCCATTTAAATTGAGATAAATCTTCACGAGTGTCTAACATCTTTTTATATCGAGAAATAAGAGTAACTGTTTATAAAGAGACAAGAGAGAGTCGTGATTTTGAGTATTGTGAGGAACCATAAATTTTGACCGAGTAGATATTTATGAATACCAATTTTAATTGTGCCAGCAATGGTGTTTGAGAATTGTATATCCGATATATAACATACCTTATTGTTTTCGCTCTTATAGAAAAAGATGCCACCAAAGAGAGGAAGACCCGCAAGAAATCCTCGTCCTCAACCCGAGGTGAATCCAGAGAATGAGGTTCCACCTCAGAACCAAGTTCCAAACCCGGAACCACAACTCGCTCGAGATCCTAACCAAGAAAATAACCCGATGAGTCTACTTATGAACTTTCTTATTCAGCATACCCAGAACCCTCAGCCTCAGCCGTACCAAAATGTAGGAGGGAATCCACCTCCAGCTCAACTGACCCAAACTACTGTGAGTTTCAAATCATTTAAATCCTTGAGTCCACCTGAGTTTAAAGGTACCACTAACCCAGTGGAAGCTAGAATCTGGTTACGTGAAATAGAGAAGACCTTTGAGATAGTGGGAGTGAAAGAGGATAAGAAGACGGTATTTGCAGCTTATATGTTGAAAGGTGAAGCTAATTATTGGTGGGAAGCGAAGAGAGCCATGGAAGGTGATGCGATTATACCGTGGGCTAGATTTACAATGTTGTTTCTAGAGAGGTATTTCCCCAAATATCTGGAAAACCAGATGGAGATAAAGTTTTTAGAGCTCAAGCAAGGAACGATGACTGTTGCAGACTACGAGGCCAAGTTTACAGAACTCTCGAGGTTTGTACCCTATCATGTAGACACTGAAGAGAAGAGAGCAAAACGCTTTCAACAAGGATTGAAACCATGGATTCAAAATCGCGTTGCAGTATTTGAGATCACCAATTATGCAACTTTAGTTCAGAAAGCGGCGATAGTAGAAGGTGGAAGTGAACTATACCCGAAAGATGGAAATAAAAGGAAGTTTCAGAGCAGTGGAAGTAACTTTGCGAGGAGAATTGATAATCGGAGTGATAAGAAACCGTTTGTGAAAAGGGAAGATCAGAGCGCTGATACAAGAAGGTTTGGGAACTTTGACACCAGAGGAAGCAATCAGAGGATCAGACAGCCACAGACAGTTAATGTGATGCAAGGAAGACCACCTTTGCCAGAATGCAAGACATTTGGGAAGAAACACCCCGGACCCTGTCATCTAGTGATTGTGAATTGTTATAACTGTGGACAGAAGGGTCATTATGCTTCTAGTTGCAAGGATAAATCTGTCACCTGCTTCAACTGTGGAAGGAAAGGTCACGTGTCCCGAGACTGCCGACAACCTGCGAAGGAAAATCCGGTTCCTCGACTCACAGCACCTCCCAGCAACAAGCCAACCGCGAGAACCTTCAACATGACAGTAAGAGATGCCATTGATAACAGCAATGTGATCGCAGGTACGCTTCTAGTAAATTCTGAGGATGCGTGTGTTCTAGTTGATTCTGGAGCTACCAAATCTTTTATTTCTGATAACTTCATGAATAAGTTGAATCTTGAGTCTGTGCCCTTAGAGGGAATTCTGAATATAGAAGTAGCTAATCAGGAGGTTATACCGGTGAACCGATTGTGTCTGAATTGTTCCGTAGAGATACATGGGCAACGTTTTGATGCAGTCCTCATTCCTTTTAAGTTAGGGGAATTTGACGTAATCCTAGGGATGGATTGGTTATCACGTTATGATGCTCTAATAGATTGTTGCCGTAAGAAGGTCAGCTTAAGTGGACCTAACGGTATAAGTATTTCGTTTCACGGACGGAAACCGACTAAGGATTTCCTGTCAATAATTCAAGCTAAAAGATTACTTCGGCAAGGATGCCAAGCCTATCCAGCTTATGTGATAGATACCGAGAAACATACCCCTATGATCGAGGAGGTCCCTGTAGTTAACCAGTTTAGAGACGTTTTTCCCGATGGGTTACCTGGAATTCCACCAGATCAAGAGATAGAGTTTACGATTGATCTGGAACCAGGAACCGCACCAATCTCAAAGGCGCCGTACAGAATGGCACCAATAGAAATGAAGGAATTGGCAACACAGCTGCAAGAGTTACTTGACAAAGGTGTAATTAGACCAAGTGTATCCCCGTGGGGAGCTCCAGTATTGTTCGTGAAGAAGAAGGACGGAACTATGCGATTATGTATTGATTACCGTGAACTGAACAAGATGACTATCAAGAATAGGTACCCCCTACCTCGGATCGACGATTTGTTTGACCAACTTAAGGGAGCTATATATTTTTCAAAGATCGATTTGAGATCCGGCTATCATCAACTAAAGATCAAGCCTGAGGATATTCCTAAGACTGCCTTTAGGACCCGATATGGACATTACGAGTTCCTAGTCATGTCTTTTGGATTGACAAATGCGCCAGCTGCTTTTATGGATTTAATGAATCGTGTGTTCAAGAGGTACTTGGATAAGTTCGTAATTGTATTTATTGATGACATCTTGATATACTCGAAGTCTCCTGAGGAACATGCTGAACACCTCCGTTTGGTTTTGGAAGCATTGAGAAAGGAAAAGTTATATGCAAAGTTTTCAAAGTGCGAATTTTGGTTGATAGAAGTTCAATTTTTGGGACACATTGTGAGCGGCGAAGGGATTTCTGTGGACCCCGCAAAGATAGAAGCCGTAGCAAATTGGGAGAGACCCAAGACTCCAACAGAGGTTAGAAGTTTTCTTGGATTGGTTGGATACTATCGTAGATTTGTGAAGGATTTCTCAAAGATAGCTACGCCACTGACTCGACTTACGAGGAAGAGTGAAAAGTTTGAATGGACCCCCAAATGCGAAGACAGCTTTCAGGAATTAAAGAAGAGACTGACTACTGCCCTAGTGTTGACCTTACCTGATGAGAAAGGCGATTTCGTGATTTTCAGCGACGCCTCTCACAAGGGTTTAGGATGTGTTTTGATGCAACACGGAAAAGTAATAGCTTATGCCTCTCGACAACTGAAGGAATATGAGTCCCGTTACCCTACTCACGATTTAGAACTTGCTGCTATTGTTTTTGCCCTCAAGATTTGGTGACATTACCTCTATGGAGAGAAATGTGAGATTTATACGGATCACAAGAGCTTAAAGTATATATTCACGCAGAAGGAATTGAACATGAGGCAGAGAAGATGGTTAGAACTGATCAAAGACTATGATTGCTCGATAAATTACCACCCAGGGAAGGCCAATGTTGTAGCTGATGCTCTAAGTAGAAAAGAAAGACTCAACCTGTTGACAACCTCAAAAGAATTAGTCAAAGAATTTGAGAAAATGGAATTAGAGATTAGGGTCCCAGTCCAAAACAATGAAAGAGTTTATAACATTCAGTTTCAACCAGAGTTACTCGAGAAGATTCGCCGTTGATAGGAACAAGTAATGGCAGAAAGAAGATTAGAGTTGACTGGAGAAGAATTTCTAAGTTCAAAAGATGATAAGAGAATTAAGCAATTTGCATCGAGAATATAGATTCATAATGTCACAGAGTTGAAGGAAGAAATTATGAGCGAAGCGCATAACTCGAGATATTCCATTCACCCAGGGAGTACAAAAATGTATCAAGACATCAAGTTGAATTATTGGTGGCCCAACATGAAGAGGGAGATTGCAGAATGGGTAAGTAAGTGTCTGACATGTCAGAAAGAAAAGCAAGTTGAGTCCCAGATATATATGACCTTTTGAGATTCTTAAGAAGATAGGACCACTAGCTTATTAGTTGGCCCTACCTCCAGACCTTTAGCATATCCACGATGTGTTTCATGTTTCGGCGTTAAGAGAGTACCATTCTGATTTCAGACATGTTATAACCTACGAACCAGTGGAAATTCGTCCAGATTTGACATACGAAGAAAAGCCAGTGGAGATCCTAGATTGCAAAGTGCAATAGTTAAGAACTAATAAAGTGAATTTAGTGAAAGTACTTTGGAGAAACCACCAACTTGAGGAAGCCACTTAGGAATTAGAAAACGAAATGCGAAATAAATATCCTGAATTGTTTAGTGCATAGTTTTGATTCCGAGAACGGAATCCTATAAGGGGGGAAGACTGTAATAACCATGAATTTTCGAATTAATTTTTTTTCCTATTCGATATTTAAATTTTATTTAAGAGTGATGCACTAATATATTTAATTAGCGCAGTTTTGTGAAATTTTAAGATTTTATTTATTCATAGGCAAAAAAATATTATATTATATCTATTTATTTATATTTATTTGTATTTGTTAAAAATAGGAAATTTAGTAAAATTTGATTTTAATTTTGAGTCGAATTTATTTTCGGAAGCGAAATTAGAGCCTCGTTTTAATTGACCGGCAGGGGAGAAATGGATTATATATTATTAATGGTGTAATCAGATTGTTAATTTCCAAAGAAGAAAACAATTATTTCCTCAAAACCCGGAGCACACCTTCACTTTCCTGTTTTTTTTTTCTCCCCATTTTCTGCTAACTTTTTGTTTTAAAATAGAGAGACAATGACTTATTTATTTAAAAAGCAATACAGCTGTCATAGAGAGGGGTTATATACCTTGTTTTTTTTACACGGCAAAACAGAGACAACCACAGGTCCTGTTCTTTTTTTCTATTCTCTAGACAAACCCAGAACAACACTCCTTGGTTTCTAGTTCATTTTAACCAAAAACCAAAACCGGGACATTCATTCTTCACAAACAACACACTCTTGTTTTCTTTTGCATTTTTTTATACCAAACATTCGAACCAAAAATCAAGATAACCACACAGGACAAACAAGAAACCCAGTAGAATACTCTCTCTAAATATATTTCCATAACAACCGAGCAAAACCAAGGTAGTTAAACTTGCTCCTGAACTTTCATTCTCTCCGTTTATGTTCGAATTCGTATCTTTTTTATTGCTTTGTTGGATTAGTGGTCTCGAATAATACATGTATTTGGTTGTGGCTTTAGTTTTGTAATTGGGTGGGTTTGGTTCGACCTTGTTGTCGTGAGAGACAAGAGAAGAGATGAGGGGAGAGAGGAGTGTGGGTGTTTGTGTTGTGAATTGTGGAATTGTTGTTTAGTGGCGGTGTACTGGGCAAGGGGTTAAGGGCGACGGGGAGAGGGAGGACGGAACGGAGAGAGGTCGAGATTGGAGTTGCGAGAGGAGATTGAGGTGGAGTTTGTGAGTGGTGGTTATGATGTGTCGAAAGAGAGGGAGTCGGGAGGGAGGAACGATAAAGAGAAGTGATGAGGGTGGAGATTGTGGTGTTGGGTTTTGTTGAGGTGATTGCCGGAGGTATAAGGTAGGAGAAGAGAGGAGTGAGGTCGTAGTTGTGTTCGACGGGGAGAGAGATTTAGAGGGAGAAAGGAGATTGAGAGAGAAGGGAGAGATAGAGGGCAGAGAGAGAGAGAGATGGTAGAGAGAAAGAGAGGACAGCGAGAGAGATTGGGTTGGAGAGTACGGGAGAGAAAAACAGGGGAGAATGCAGGTGGGACCCACTTGGTGCAGGTGGGGCCCACGTCGTTATTGCAGTAAAACGATACAGTTTAGTGTAATAACGATTGAATATTTTTTTAAAATCGAGATTTAATTAATTGATTAGAATTAGTTAGTAATAAATTGTTTTTAAATGGTTTAATTGTTTAATTAATTAAATAGAATTGTTTTTCGATCAATTGGATAAAATTAAAGATTTAGTTATTTATTAGTAAGAGAAGGAATAATTGATTAAAATAGAATTATTTATAATTTTAGATGTAATTTAGAATTTATTACTTTATTAATTAAATAAGTATTATTAGGAGATTTTGATAATAATTTGGAGATTTAATATAATTGTGATTTTGGACACAATTTTAGGGATTTATTAATTTGTCAATAAAAAGGGGTATAATTGTGATAAAATAGTATTAAATATGATTTTAATCTGATAATTAATATTTTCAGATTATTTTATTAATCGGATCGAGTCAGATTTAATTTAGGGATTTAAAATTTGTTTTATATTATTAATGAGTTCAATAAATTAGAATTTGTGAGATTTCTTAGAATTAGAATTCTTTGATAATTATTTTAAAAATGAGAATAATTATTTTGGATTTAAATTGAATAAAAACGGATGTTTGAATATTTCATTTTGAGTAAGAATTTAGATTTCTAGAGATTAAAAATAGGATATATTCTCCAGATTTAATTCCTGTGTTCGAATATTTATTTATCCCGGAATTGATTTCTGTTATTTATTCCGGATATTTTATGAGATGTTATATTATTATTAATTAGATTATCAGATCGGGAGTATTTTATTCTGAAGAATCGCTCACGTATTTCTGGTTGCCATTTTTTAGAAAATAATTCTCGAGACGTAGATCGACGTCAAGTTCGCGGGTAGAGTATAATTTTTAGCTTCATTCATTCGTACTTCGAGATCGAGGCAAGTTCATTCCTACCCTAACTCTTAGAGATTTGAATTTCTGTTCGTATTATTTCATTCTTATTTAATTTCGAGCTATCAATTATGAGATTTAATTATCCTTTTGAGCATTATTTTCTCGTTGCGATATTTTGTTACTGTTAAAACTAGTGAATTATATTCCTTATAAGCGTGGAATTAATTTCGTTGCTATCAGGTCGATCTCATTAATTCGAGACGACTATTATTATGATTCAGTGAAACTATTCTCATTTATTCGAGATAGTTAAATTTATTCCTTTCAGTCGAATTTATTGTACAAATTCGATAATAATTATTGATTATCTTTTAGTTGGTTCATCTCTCGAATCAATAAATAAGAGTTATAAAAATTAGGATCGTTAGAGTTTTACTCGTTGATCAAGTGAAAAATATTCTATTTAACGTTCATCAATTATGGGTATTATAAATATTCGAGGAGTACTATTTGTACAGTACGACTCCAAATTACTTCATTTTAAGACTATCCTCAATATTTCGAGATGGTCGACTTTATTGTCGAGGGTTGGCATCTTGTTCGTGTCCCAATAAAATATTATTATTGAGAATTTACCTCAGTCCATTGATCGGATTGGTGGAACGATTGAGTCGGTCTGGCAGTCCGCCAGATTTGTAATTGTTTTCATGGAAGAATTATTTCGAGTTATCTGTTCATCAAATATTCGGGAATTCTGTATTCTACTGGTCAAATTTTGGGAAAGAGGCCCATTTTAGAGAAAGAGAGACTTGTGTACCGTTATGCGGACACGAGATATATTGGCACTATGATGCCAGGGTTTAATTAATAACCCCTATGATGCTAGCATTCATATTTTTATATTATATTGTTGATAGCGTATTGTAGCCGTGATCGGGCGAAGTGCGATATCATTGGAGGACGGTATTCCCGGTCGGATAGTTGATCGCCCCACTGAGATACCGAGAGGTGGAAGACCAGTTTATTCTTAAATCATGAGTCAACAGAGTTATATCAATTGAGTCTTTCGAGAATTCTATTTTCGAGATGAGTATTGAGTCTTTTTTCGAGTATTCTGCTTTCAAGATGAGTACTGAGTCAAAATCCAGATTTGTGATATTCAATTAATTTTGGGAAATCTTATTATATTTATATACCGAGTAAGAAGAGAACTTGCTGAGCACTGTAGTTGCTCATTCTTGCTTTACAACATTTTTATTCAGCTATCAAGAGGGAAAAAGGCGAGACGTCCAACCAGGGATCCAAGGGAAAGGAGAAAGCTCCAGGCTATGCTGACGAGAACTAGAATGTCTAGCTGGAATCTTTATTTACCTACTTCTGTAAACATATGTAAAATATTATCCCGAGATGTATTATGTCGTATGATAACATTATGTGAGACTGATCTTGGATTTGCGGAGTGGGACACTTATGCTCCGTTGTATTATATATTTTGCTTTATTACTGCGTAACTTGTGCTACAGGATATTGAGACAATGTGACGACCCGGGTCTCCGGACAGGGTGGATCTGGGGGCGTCACAATCAAGATCCATTTAGGTTCCTACATCCATGATCCATCCTCTACCTCATTTCAACCTAGGCTACGAGACACCATATATAAGCACTTAGTTCAAAAAAAAAAAGATTAAACAAGGTATGGGGAAGATCGAAACATTCTTTTTATTTTTTGAAAAAATTAACAAAGTTATTTACTATTATGAAACATTAAACCAAAAATATAATAAAGATGCATATTTAATATCTAGATGTACTTCAACAAAAAAATTACTTTTATTTCAAAAAAGAAAAACTTTAAAGTATTTCCAAAAATTTTTTTACACTTTTTAATTACTTAATACAAAAAATACTTTTTTCCAAATAAATAATTATTTTTTTGGAATACCCAAATTAAAAAACATGTATTTAATTAGTCAAAATAAGCAAAAATTTAAAATGAATACCTTTTATATCTTTCCTAATTAAAAAAATTTAAAGGCCTTCCTTGCGTTGGAAATCGGTTCAGTATTGAAAAATATTTTTGCAGTTAATACCTAAAAATTGTTACAGTTTCGAGATTGAATTTGAAACGTATCCTTCAATTAAAATTTGTGTGTTCAGTGAATGATTAAAACAGTTAGTTGTAATTAATTAACTGTTGAGCTGCACGATGAAAGTTTAAACTACCACAGCATGTATGGGGTCATTCTCCAAAAAAAAAAAAAAAAAAATTACATACTACTCACTGGTCCATTATAAATTTCAAATTATTTTTATAAATTTTTTGAATTCAACTAGACAAGAATGGAGTGAGGCGTAAGGTTTTCGAATACTTATCAAACCTGTTGATTATTTTTCTTAATTACATACTACTCACTGGTCCATTATATAAAATATTTAAATTTTACATAATTTTAGGTGCTTTGATTATATAGTTAAAATTATTAATTTTTTAAAAGGTTTTTCTAAATAAAAATTAAAATATTATATTGTAATTCAAAAAAGAAAATAGAAAGCATCTAAAATTTCGTGCAAAAAAGTATAATGGACCCGAATATTTTGTAACCACATTTTCATATAACGATTCAATATATGTGCGTGATATATTTAACCGAGTCAATCAAACTCCACCTACCATGTCGTTCGAATTATATGAAATATGCGGTATCTGTTTAGACAAATTTAGTACGTACTCTACCTCATTCAACCTAGGCAAGAAATAAGAAATTTTATGTAGTACCTAGCTTAGTGTCGAGTGAGAATATACATTATGAATTTTTTGTTGAAATGAGAATACATGCATCTTTGTTGAGCTACAGTTTATCACTCGAGTTCATATTCAATGTAGTTGAGTTTGAACTCCACTTAGACGTGCAATTGTATTCGAATCATAGCACCCACTTTTTACCATATTCTTTCGGACTTGAAAAAAAAACATGCAACCATTACCCATGTCAAAATGACATGACAAGAGGGAGATCACGAAAAAATGCAAAAAAAGGTTCGTATCATGTTAATGTTTGCATCCTGGTTATGCAGGGAATGTAGCTAATCTGTCTGTAAAGATGGAATATAAATACATGACATTAGTACCCCTCCTTCAGTCCTTCTCATATTAATACGAATTCGTTCGTTTCTGACTCCTCTAGCACTTGGCCTGATTGATTATCTAGATTGTGTTAGAACTAAATAAATAATCACGGATCATCTTATGCGATATTATCAAGATTACACGATAAAACTGTAGTACGGAAGTGTACCTGATTCCATGACGGTAGATATGAATACGGATTATGGGACTTGATCTTCCACAGACTTGATTCGCCTCTAGCCGTATCTCTCTCTAACTGATGGGAATAGAGGAGTAGAGGTTGTGAATTAGCCTTGGGGACCAAGACCTTCTTTATATAGTAGTCTAATTAGACCCCATTAACCCTAATCAGATTACTATTGGGTATTACACATTACAAAGCCCATACCGAATAAGATGTTATTGGACTCTTTATTTAAGACCACTTAATTAGTCCAAATATAGAATAAACATTAATTAATATAATTGTCTTTAATTTGTAAGCCCATAATTATTATTAGATTATAAAAATAATCTAACAGATTGTCCAGAGGCTTCATGTACACTCCAATGCTTTCAATGCCATCATGCAGGTGAGTGCCGAAAAATCCACAAAACTTACCTCCAATATGATAATTAAAATTGATCACACTCATATTTCTATCATCCAGCGGAAGGTATGGTCCGTATGAGCCCTTGTTGGTGTAGAAAGTAATAGACCATAAATAATTTGAACCCAGATCATATTTGTACTGACCACTTATTCTTGTAATATACTCTGATGGATAATCAAAGGTGATCTGCAACCATTTTACACATACAAATTTTATGTACTCATCTATATTGACCAAACTCCAAAACATAAATTAGACTATGTACACAGTTTATCGTTAATCTAATAAAGCTGAGATACATTGATCAAAAGAAAAGATTACTGATCTAGATTTATATAGATTGACTGCTCACCGATTCCATGTAAGTACTGCCATTTCCCCCACCAATCTTGTCTGACAGAACTACTTTGTTTCCTCCGTCCTCAACGTATGCCAAGTGAATGGAATGGATCCAATCATTGGACCATGAAATGAATATCTGAGAAATTTGTGTTTTTCCCAGGTGATCCCAGGAAGTTCCCACAGTGCCAAGTGCTGGCCGAACTTTCATCATTGTATGCTTGTGAATAAAATTGTATGACTGGTAGGGACAAAGGATTTTATGCACGCAGGAGTTGCACTGTGCCCACTGCTATATATAAATGGAAAGCCCAAAAGTCCGTCTGTTTAGCTTCACATTAAGAGCTCCTCGATTGCGTAGCTTACCTTTTAAGTTTCGAGATTGGCATTTAATTATCATCTCAAAAATTTTAGTAAAAGAATTAACACCTAAATTATTTCCTCCGTTTTAAATTAGTAATTTATTTTTTAAAAAAGAAATTGTATTAAATAGTTGTTTCATCGCTTTCCACAAATTTGTGAATAAGATTAGTTAGAAATTGAGGATTACAAAAAAAATATTATTAATTTGTGACAGATTTTTAGTTAGATGCATGATGCATTACTTTATTGAAAATATTTGTGCGAAAATTGTTTTATGTTGCAAGTCACAAAGTTATTACAAAATTATTTTAAAAACTATTGCAAGTTAGTTGTGACGCATAATTAATTTATCACAAATACATTGCAGAAGCTAGTTTGAGTCAACATGTTAATTTATACTCCGTTGTTTTGACGTTTGATTTATTGGCACACATTTTTAGGAGTATTGATAACATAGTTAGAAAAATTATTTTTAAATTTTCTTTTCGTGAATAAAAGTTTTAATTCTATATTTTTATTCACAAAAAGAAAATTTTAAAAATAATAATTCTAACTATATGGTCAATTCTCCTAAAAATACATGTCAGAAAGTCAAACGTCAATTATTTGGAAATAGAGGAATATTCAATAATTTCTGCTAGTTATTTAACATTAAAACTAGGATAAAAGCTTCTTTCTTTATCATTAAAGAAAAATTAACATTATATAGGAGTAGCAAGCAGGCACAACTATGGACACTACAAATTATGACTTGCATTCTACAAATATTCTTATTCGCTTCTTGTCGACCAATTATATCCTTTATATATAATAAGCAATTCATAATTTTGGTTTGGTCGTTGTACTACCAAAATAATCTCAACCACCAAATTTAATATTTTTAAAAATAGACGATCAAGATTATATTATATTAAAAAAATTATAATTAAAAAAGGATATAATTAAAGAAGTTTGTATTAGAATTGAATTTTAAAAATAAAATTATAATATGAAAAGGATATAACTAAAGTGATACAATTGATACAAAAGTCCGTCTGTTTAGCTTCACATTAAGAGCTCCTCGGTTGCGTAGCTTACCTTTTAAGTTTCGAGATTGGCATTTAATTATCATCTCAAAAATTTTAGTAAAAGAATTAACACCAGATTTAAAGTCAGATTTAAAGTAATTAATTAATTAATTAGTTCAAGCATACGATAAGTCAGATTTAAAGTAAATTTCCAATGGATTGCAATCAATACCAGGTTAATACGAGGAATTATTCAACCCAACTAGTAAGAAATTGTAGCTGCTAGACACCCCATTCTGAGATTTGAAAAATTGTACGATTTTACAATGTAGTAAAAACGATTAAATTGTTACAGTTTATTAAGTTTGCATCTTAATGCAAAAAAGTACAATTCGAAAAGTAGTCTGTGTCATTTTTTTTTTGTTTTTTTTAGCAAGTGCTTTACGATTTTATAGCACTTTCGCTAAAAAATTTAGCAAAACCTTGCGATGGAAGTAAGTGGATTGCCATTTTTGGTGGGTTAACGAATGTGTTAGCACTCTTCCGGATTAGTTGAGGTGGGCGAAAGCTGACCCAAACACCTGATTATCAAAAAAAAAATTAAAAAAAATATGGGAAATGCTAGGCTATGGTTAAGCATTAAATACTCTTATATTTTCAACACCTTTTGTAAGATTTTTAGTTATTTTTAGTTTCCCAATGTCTCTTTGCAACGCAAATTTAATTTTCCAAGTAATAATAATGGACCCCCCCCCAACGATAAAAACATCCCAAATTTTTAAATAATCATATTGAATTTCGTGCAAAATTGATGTATTAAGTGTAAAACTGATTTATTAAATGCATTTATCCATCTCCATTAATGTTTAACCATAGCCTTAAAGGCTATGTTTAGCATTAATTGAGTATATAAAATCTGGCTAGAGGAGAAAGAGATTTAGTTAATTAAAGCAAGTAGTACACAAACAAAGAGAACCAAACGGTCATATTTTTCAAAAGTCTCAAACCTTCACATCATCAAAGTCTCTCACTGTATAAATCTTTAAACAAACAAAAATCACTTTGCTCAATCACAAAACTATAGCTAATGGGTTGCTTTAAGATTTGCTTTGGTACTTGCAACAATCAAAAAGTACCCACAAAAGCTAAGGTTAGAGAATCTTGCTATATATCACTTCATTGTCATCAGTTCATTACTATTGTTATTTTTTTATATAAAATTTCATTTGTACAATTTGTATCAGAAGCTTGTTAGATTTGATCCCCTTCAGCCCACCAAGCCAGTAGTGCAAGTATCAAAGTCTGTCGTTTTCGAATTCAAGTAAGACCATTCTGCTATTTCTTTTATTTTTGTTGAAGTTATATTTTTTCGGTATGTTAGTTGTATTTGAGGTCTGCGTACATTTTACCTTCTTAATATCGTGCTTTCTGAAGAGATATAGCTAGGGGTATGATTGCTTTTGTATGACTGGTCTAATTTAAGCTCTTTTTGTCGTAGTTGTAGAAATAAGAATGATGTTCTGGTAGGTCGTGATAACATAGAGAAGGAAAGTGAGATTTACAATCTTGGAAATCGAAAGTGTACAATTTTGGAGAATGAGAAAGAAAAGAATGTTGTTGGAGTTGATAAGTTTTTGGATTATAGTTTGTCAAAACTCGAAGACAAGTCATCCGAATCACTAAAAATTGCTAAAATCGGTGATTTGCTAGAAGTGTCTTCGGATAAGAAAGTAAATGGTTTTTATAATGTTCGTCAAGTACTTCAAGAAGAGTCTTTAGATTCGCCTGATTCTCTGACAGTTGAGCACGTGAATGGTGTAGATGATGTTGATCAATTTGTTCAAGAAGAGTCTTCTGATTCGTTATTTTCTGTGTCTGTTGGATCGAGAAAAAAAGTAAATGCAGCTGAGAATGATGATGTTGTTCCTGAAGAGTCTTCTGATTCGTTATTTTCTGTGTCAGTTGAATCGAGAAAGCAATGTAGTGGTTTAGATAATGTGGATCAGTTAGTTCAAGAAGAGTCTTCTGACTCACTATTTTCTGTGTCTGTTGGATCAAAAAAGAAAGTAAATGTAGCTGAAAATGGTGATGATCAAGAAGAGTCTTCTAATTCGCTATTTTCTGTATCGATTGGATCGAGAAAGCAGCTAAATGGTTTGGATAATGTGGATCAATTAGTTCAAGAAGAGTCTTCTGATTCACTCTTCTCCGTGTCTGTTGGATCAGCAAACAATGCAAATGCTGCTGAAAATGGTAATGTTTTATTCCAAGAAGAGTCCTTTGATTCGCTATTTTCTGTATCGTTTGAATTGAGAAAGCAAGTAAATGCAGCTGAAACAGACGAAAATGAAGTTAACAGCCAATACCATTTGGGTCGAACCACATCTGTAAAAATCCTAATTCGAGCCCCACCTTGGCCAATTCGGTCTTGGGTCCTATTCAGAATCTTACTAACCGGAAGAAGGAAATCAAAGTTACAACTGATAATACTTGCATAGAATTCAAAGAAGATGAGAAGGAAAATATGAGTTCAGTACAAGGGCTGAATTTAATACCCTTTAGCGTAGAGGAGCCTAGTTTAAAAAAGTTGAACAACACTATTTCGAAACAGAAAATGGGAAGTCATTCGAAAGCTGGAGGCTCTCCAATTGCCGTTGATACGAGCCTTTCGAGTTGGTTGGTCAAATCTGATGGAAGTTCAGAGGATACACCAGTTTCAGCAGCATACAATTGTGAAGAACTAAAGCAGCATTCTTTCAAACTCGTCTCGCAGTAGAATTTCAACATTGTTCATAAGGGCATTGCAACTGTTTCTTTCTCATTACCTGCTTTATACAATATGTTTTCTGTCAATGTGAGTTGTTAGAACTTAGAAGATAGTTGCAGTTTTTTGTAGGACAAATATACTTAACCATCATACAGACATCTTTTTCGAAAAGGTTGGAGAGTGCTGGAACAAAGGAATGGTTATAGCTGTGCCAACTGCCAACTCGAGCGGTTTGATTTATTCAGAAATTCATACAATTTGTTGTTAGTTGCGTATCCAGTGTATGGTTTTCATGTGATGCTTGCATGCAATTAGTTTCTAAATTTTGTTGGCAAGTCTGCGTGAAATTAGTGTTTTCTTAAGGTGCATTAAACGCATAATTTTGTAATTAACTTTAAAGAATCCAAACATAAAATACACTGCTAAACAAACTTGTAGAGAGTGATTAACTTTAAAGAATCCAAACTAAAAAATTACATTGCTAAACAAACTTGTAGAGACAGAAAATGAGGTTACATAAATGCATTTTAAGTGCAGAGGATAGGCAAGCCGTTTGTCTTTAACACAGATCTTGAAAGATAGATATGATAACGGCCTTAATTAGTCTTCAAAGTTATCTAAATTAAGGTAATTAAGATTAACCAAAGAATGAATTTTCATCCTAGACCACAAAATGATCAGTCAACTAGCATCTCTAATTCACTTTTTCAAATTTAGAAAAAACAGGTGGATTAACCAAAAGTAGAACTTAACAAAATAAGAGGGAAAAATTGACCAACATTGCATCCTAAAAACCAACTTTCAGAAGCCATCTAATCTTTCTGTAACTCTTCCATTCTTTCCATCCTCAAACATGGGCGACGACAAGGGAGCAGCACCTCCTGCTAGAAAGGGTACCACGTCGGTGCTCAAACGGGCCATGACAAGTCCTGCCATGACAAGTCCATCATTAACAACATCATTGAACAAAATCCCATTCAAACTCCTTGAACTCAAGGTCATAGCTGCCCATGACTTGCCACCGGTTTCAAAATATTTGCACACATATGTAATGGCATGGGTACACCCTGAAAACAAAATGATAACACCGGTTGATCACAAGGGAAACACCAATCCTATGTGGAATTTTCGGATGGTATTTGGTGTCGATGACAAATTCTTAAATTCAGAGTCATCAGCTGTTCTGGTGGAAATTTACAATATTTCAAAACTAAGCAATAAGCCCATTGGAACCACCTGTCTGCCTGTTGAGATTTTGCTGAATAATCCTCATTCTGAGATTATGAAAAAGCCTCTGAAGCTACCAATCTCCCGTCCCTCAGGTGACTTGAGAGGGTATCTATTTGTGACTATTAATCTTGTGAATACTACAATCAGAAACTTGAATGAAGAGTCAGAGGCTTCTCCGCGAACAATTATGATCAGGCAAATTAGCCAGCGTTTGAGTCATGCAGAAAGCGCCAAACGAGTGACATATGACGAAGATGAGGAAGAAGAACAAGAAACTGATGACGCAACCACATTGAGTGACGAAGAAAGTGACCAGGAAAGTGAACACGAAAGTGACCACGAAAGTGAACCTATTGATATAGAAATAAAACCTTTAGCATCAGACTTTTCTGCTACGCTCAAGGACAGTGGCACATATTGGCCAAGTTCAAATGGAGAGAATGTAGGTTCAGGAATCTCAGATTTCGGAAACAGCTGGAGAGAAGCTGGAGATCAGAAATCTTTATATTTCTACTATTGTGAACTTTTGTAATATATTTCGAGATGTATCAAGTTGGATTGTACTATGTTGTGAAGACGATCTTGGACCTGCGGAGTGGGACATTTTATGCTCCGTTGTAATAAAATTTGGCATTGTTATTGCGTTATCATATTGAGACAATGTGACGACCCGAGTCCCCGGTCAGGGTGGATTTGGGGGCGTTACAGTTTTGGTATCAGAGCCTTAGTTATATTTTTAGGAATCGTACAAGCCTAGAATTATAACGCGACGTGAGAGTTTAGAGGTATAATACGACGTTGAGATTTTAGCACTAAGTGCCTTACACCTTTATATATTTTTTATGCGTATCCAGTCGATTGGAACCTGGTTGTGACCGAAACGTTTCGTACTTTTGTAGATGTCTACTTCAGGACCCGTTGGTTTTGTCCTGCTCGAGATAGATTTCCTACGCCTTTTTCGCATGGACCCCTAGCTCCCAATTGATTTAAGATAGGATGCCTAGCTAAGATTCCATTCTTATTAAGGTGGGTAATACCCTGTAGAGTTTCCACATTTTGTAAATGTTGTCATTGTCTTTACCAGTCAGAGTTAGATCAACACAAGGTAAGTGCACCAGAGATGGACCTAGAGAGATATGCAACTATGTGTTCCGAGTTCGAGGCTAAATTCTTAAACGATTTCGTGACCGACATTAGTTTTCTAGATATATAACTTATAGAGGTTGAAATAGTTCTATATGATAATGTGTTTTTTCGTACTTTCCCTCTTAAGGATTTTCTTCTCTGACGAGCCACCAGAGTCTTCAAACGTCGCTTTTATTCGAGAATCGATAGATATTCCTAAGAACTTATTTTGTGCTGGAAAATCATTCTTTAAATAATTTCCTTCGCAATGATTATCAATAATTCATATCACTCGAATTTACTCAGACAATTTCTATCCTGTTTGAAAATGACCTATGTTGTTTAGAACTTGATTTACCGGACATTATCAACTTTCAAAAAAAAAAAAAAATACAAACCCCTTTCATACTCATTCCTTTATTTGACACCCTTTGAAATACTGAGATGAACAACCATAAATATATAGGGGAAGACTATCTGTCTCTGTGATAGAAGCCTGGTGGGACGCCACCGTTTGTATTGTTGTTTGTCATTAGAGTACCAAAGGCTGGCCACCTTATGTACTATGACGGTTGTCCTAATGATACATGCAACAAAATAAATGTTCGAAGATCATATTGATCTCTCGGTTAATTCTTTAAAAAAAAAAATTTCACTATCAAGAGTTGAACATACCCATGTTATTGCCTCACAGTATTATATGTTTGATTATTCTTCTTCTTTCAAAGTTCTAATTGAACCTGGAATGTGTAGTGCTTCGAAGTTTCAAGAGTGTATACTGGAATTTGGGAGTAATGAAACATCTTTTCAGAAATTACGACTTAAAGTGAGTTTAACCAAAATTCGAGAACCAAAGATTAATAACGATGAATTTTAGAACTTATAGGGTTTTCTTGGGAACCGCCATCTAAACTGAGATAGATCTTTACGAGTATCTGAAATCTTTTTATAAATAGAAATTAGAGTAATCGTTTATAAGGAGACCAGAGAGAATCACGATTTTGAGTATGATTTATTTTGAGGAACCAGAAATTTTGATCGAGTAATTATTTATGAATGCCTATCATAACTATGCCAGCAATGGTGTCGTATAATTGCAAACCTGAGATATAACATACCTTATTGTTTTCGCTCTTGTAGAAAAAGATGCCACCTAAGAGAGGAAGACCCGCAAGAAATCCTCGTCCTCAACCCGAGGTGAATCCAGAGAATGAGGTCCCACCTCAGAACCAAGTTCCAAACCCGGAACCACAACTCGCTCGAGATCCTAACCAAGAAAATAACCCGATGAGTCTACTTATGAACTTTCTTATTCAGCATACCCAGAACCTTCAGCCCCAACAGAACCAACATCCAGTGGGAGGAAATCTACCTCCAGCTCAACTGACACAGGCTACCGTTAGTTTCAAATCATTTAAATCTCTGAATCCCCTGAGTTTAAGAGTACTACCGATCCCGTTGAAGCAAGAATATGGTTACGTGAAATAGAAAAGACCTTTGAGATCGTAGGGGTAGAATAAGAGAAGAAAACCATCTTTGCAGCCTATATGTTAAAAGGTGAAGCGAATTATTGGTGGGAATCAAAGAGAGAAATGGAAGGGAACGTAGTCATACCCTGGACCAGGTTCACGCAGCTATTTTGAGAGAAATATTTTCCTAAATACTTGGAGAGTCAAATGGAGGTCAAGTTTCTGGAACTCAAGCAAGGCAACATGACTGTAGCTGAATATGAAGTCAAGTTTACTGAACTCTCTAGCTTTGTGCCTTACCATGTGGATACTGATGAAAAGAGAGCTAAACGTTTTCAACTTGGGCTGAAGCCGTGGATCCAGAATCGAGTTGCGATACTAGAAATAACCAATTATGCTACTTTAGTTCAGAAAGCATCTATTGTGGAAAGTGGAACCGAGTTGTACTCAAAGGACAAGGATGTGAAGAAAAGGAAATTTCAGAATCATGAAGCTAGTTTTGAGAGGAAGCCTGACAATCGGAGTGGAAGCAACCAAAGGTTTAGACAGCCACATGCGGCCAATGTGATGCAAGAAGGACCACCTTTGCCAGAATGCAAGACATGTGGGAAGAAACACCCGGGACCCTGTTATCAAGCGAGTGTGAATTGTTATAACTGTGGACAGAAGGGTCATTATGCTTCTAGTTGCAAGGATAAATATGTCACCTGTTTTAACTGTGGAAGGAAAGGTCATGTGTCCCGAGATTGCCGACAGCCTGCGAAGGAGAATCCAGTGCCTCGACTCACAGCACCTCCCAACAACAAGCCGACAGCAAGAACCTTCAACATGACTGTGCGGGATGCCATCGATGACGACAATGTGATAGCAGGTACGCTTCTAGTAGACTCTGAGAATGTGTGTGTTCTGGTTGATTCTAGAGCTACCAAATCTTTTTTTTTTAAATTTCATGAATAAGTTGAATCTCGAGTCTGTTTCCCTTAGAAGGAATTCTGAGCATAGACGTAGCTAATCAGGAAGTTATCAGTGAACCGATTGTGTCCGAATTGTCCCATAGGGATACATGGGCAACGTTTTGACGCTAACCTCATTCTTCTTAAGTTAGGGGATATTGTCTTAATCCTAAGGATGGATTGGTTAACACATTATGATGCACAAATAAATTATCGATGTAGGAGGGTCAGCTTAAGTGGACTTCTACAACCCTTAGAGATACCCGAATGGAAATGAGAATATATTACCATGGATTTTGTCGTAGAATTGCCCCGACCTAGAGCTAGCCATGAAGCAATTTAGGTTATCGTCGACCGACTCACTAAATCTGCGCATTTCCTACCAATTAGTGATAAGTACTCCGTTGAGAGATTGTTGAACATATATCTAAAGGAAATTGTGGTTCGTCATGGAGTGCCTGTTTCAATTATATCTGATAGAGATGCCCGTTTTACTTCTCGATTTTGGAAAATTTTTCAGGCAAGTCTTAACACGAAGTTAAATCTGAGCACTGCATATCATCCACAGACCGACGGACAAAGTGAGAGGACAATATTAAAAACCCCGGAAAAGCGCGGGAGCAGCCTCATTTCTTTCCTCTCCGTGATATTAAGAGCCTGTGTACTTGATTTCAAAGAAAGTTGGGATGAACATTTGCCCCTAGTCGAGTTTGCTTACAACAATAGTTACCATTCGAGCATATGTATTGCACCTTATGAAGCTTTGTACGGAAGGAAGTGTAGATCACCTTTATATTGGGATGAAGTAGAAAAAAGAAAGATACTAGGACCGGAATTACCTCAACAAACTAAGCAAGCAACCGAGGTTATTCGAAAAAGGTTAGTTGCAGCTCAAGATCGACAGAGGAAGTATGCAAATCAAATGAGGAAAGACAAAGCATTTGAAGTGGGAGATAAGGTGATGTTGAAAGTTTCACCTTGGAAAGGAGTAATGAGATTCGGAAAGAAAGGCAAGTTAAGCCCCAGATATATAGGACCTTTTGATATTCTTAAGAAGATAGGACCACTAGCTTATCAGTTGGCCCTACCTCCAGACCTTCAGCATATCCACGATGTGTTTCATGTTTCTGCATTAAGAGAGTACCATTCTGATTTCAGGCATGTTATAACCTACGAACCATTGGAAATTCGTCCCGATTTGACATACGAAGAAAAGCCAGTGGAGATCCTAGATTACAAAGTGCAAGAGTTAAGAACTAAGAAAGTAAATTTAGTAAAAATACTTTGGAGAAACCACCAAGTTAAGGAAGCCACGTGGGAATTAGAAGGTGAAATGCAAAATAAATATCCTGAATTGTTTAGTGCATAGTTCTGATTCCGAGGACGGAATCCTATAAGGGGGGAAGACTATAATAACCACGAATTTTCGAAATATATTTTTAATTTTGAGCCGAATTTTTTTGAGTCTCGTTTTAATTAACAAGCTGGGTAGAAAACGTTGTTATTATTACTGATTGAGACATCATCCATTACCACAAAACTCGGCTGAAAACAAGGCCCTTGTTTTCAGGGCATTATTATTCTGATTCCAAATTTTCGTTTCTTAAAATGTGTTAAACACAAAACATGTCACTAATATGAACAATCATTATAACCGGCCTATCCTTATTTTTAAAACAGGGCACAAACCCATAAACACAAAAACAAGCTCTCTCCTGTTTTCTCTCAAAAACAATACAGTTCCATTTATAACACTCGAGTATATACATAGCCTATGCTCTCTTTTTATTCTCTGCAAAACCGAGCAAACCCAGGTAGTTTGTTTTTCTTTTTTTTTCGTTTTCTTCTTCTTCGGTTAATTATTCTTGTCGATTTGTTCTGGATTTTTTTTGGAAACCGATTGTAATTGGTTGGGTTGTTGATTTTTGGTGAGGAGTCGGTTAAGCGGAAGTCGAAGAGAGGGGATGGAGCGGAGAGAGTAAAGGGTGAGGGGGATGAGAGAGATTGTTGTTAATCGGAAGATGGAGATGTCGAGGGGGAGACGGAGAGATGGGTAGAGTAGAGAGAGTGGAGGGAGAGTGATGAACGGGGAAAAGAAAGAGCAAGAGGTGAGGAGATGTTTTGGTTTTGTTGTGTTGTGATTGTGGTCTTGCCGGAGTTATAAGGGGGGGTTCGAAGTTGGAAGGAGAAACAGGGAGGTGCTGTTTGTGGGTGGTGTGGTCGACGGAAATTGAAGGGAGAGAGTGCAGAGAGAGATTTAGAGGGAGAGAGGAGAGAGAGAGAGAGAGAGAGAGAGAGAGAGAGGTACGGGAGATAAACAGGGGAGAAACGCAGGGGGGTAGCAGGTGGGACCCACTTGGTGCAGGTGGGGTCCACATCGTTATTGCAGTAAAACGATACAGTTTTTTTGTAAATTAGCGATTGAACGTTAAAAATCGAGATTTAAATAATTGGATAGCGATTTAAACTAGTTGGTAATAAACAATTTATTAAAAATTACTTAATTACTTAATTACTTAAATAGAATTATTTAGAGTCTTTAAACATAATTTAGAAATTTATTAATTGAGTAATTAAGTAGTAATATTTTGTGATTTTGAAAATTATTTAGAGATTTAATATATTGTCAATAAAAGGGGTATATTTGTGAATAATTAGAATAAAATATATTTTATTTTGGAAAGGATGTTATTAATATTTTTAGATTATTTATTTTAATTAACAGGATCGAGTTAGATTTATTTTAGAGATTAATATTTGATTTAAATAAATTAGAATTCTTTGATAAGTTAGTTTAAAAATGAGAATAATTATTTTGGATTTAAATTGAATAAAAATGGATGTTTGAATTTTTCATTTTGAGTAAGAATTTAGATTTTCAGATATTAAAAATAGGATATATTCTCTAGATTTAATTCCTGTGTTCGAAGAAATATTTATTTATCCCGGAATTAATTTCTGTTATTTGTTCCCGAGATTTTATGAGATATTATATTATTATTAATTATAATATCGGATCGGGAATATTTTATTCTGAAGAATCGCTCACGTATTTCTGGTTGCCATTTTTAGAGAATAATTCCCGAACCGTAGATCGACGCCAAGTTCACGGGTAGAGTATATTTTTTTTTATCTGCATTCATTTGCACTTCAGAATCGAGGCAAGTTCATTCCTACCCTAACTTTTGGAAACTGTGAATTTCTGTTTTTGTATTATTTAATTCCTTAATTATTTTCGAGATATTATATGTTGAGAGTATCTGTTGCTCTGTATGATGCAATAATTTCTTTTGAGAATTATTTCTTGTTAAATATTATTATATTGTTAAGTTAGTTTATTTGAGAATTATAATCCCTATAAGCGTATAAATAATTTAGTTGCTATCGGGTCGATCTCATTAATTCGAGACGATTATTATTTTGATTCAGTGAAACTAATCTCATTCGTCTGAGATAGTTAAATTTATTCTTTTCGATTGAATTTATTGTACAAATTCAATCATTATTTATTGATTATCTTTTAGTTAGTTCCTCGTTTGAACTAACCGATAGGAGTTTAAAATTATAATTATTAGAGATTTTTATTCGTTGATCAAGTGAAAAATATTCTATTTAAACGTTCATCAATGTTGAGTATTATAAATATTGAGAAGTACTATTTGTTCAGTACGACTCCCAATTACTTCAATCTTAAGACTATTCTCATAAATTCGAGATAGTTGATCTTATTGTCATGGTTTGGCATTTTGTTCATGTCAACCGATAAATTATTATTATTTAGAATTTACATCAGTCCATTGTTCGGATTGGTGGTAAAATCGAGTCATACTGGCAGTCCGCCAGGTTTGTAAATATTTTCTGGGAGAATTATTTCAAGTTATCTGCACCCCAAATATTCGGGAATTCTGTATTCTACTGGTCAATTTTGGGCAAGAGGCCCACTATAGAGAAAGAGAGACTCGTGTACCGTTTTACGGACCCGAGAATAATTAGGCATTTATTGCCTTGGTTGAATTGATAACCATTATGATGCTAGCGTTCATATATATATATATATTATATATATATATATATATATATATATATATTATAGTTGATATCGTATTGTAGCCGTGATCGGGCGAAGTGCGGTGTCATTGGAGGCCGGTATTCTTGGTTGGTTAATTGATCGCCCCACCGAGATACGGAGAGGTGGAAGACCAGTTCATTCTTAAATCATGAGTTATCAGAGTTATATCAAATGAGTTATCGAGTATTCTGTTTCGAGATGAGTAATGAGTTTTTTTTTAGTATTCTGTTTTGAGATGAGTCTTGGAGCCTTTCGAGTATGATATTTTCGAGATGCATTTGAGTCAAATCATATTGTGATATCCGATATTAAAATTTTGAGTATTTATTTCGGTAAACTTTATTATTTTTATATACCGAGCGAGAAGAGAACTTGCTGAGCACTATAGTTGCTCATTCTTGCTTTACAACATTTTGTTCAGCTGTCAAGACGGAAAGAGGCGAGACGTCCAGCCAGGGCTATAAAGGCAAGGGGAAAGCGCAAGGCTATGGCGACAATAATTAGAAGATCCAGATGGAATCTTTATATTTCTACTATTGTGAACTTTTGTAATATATTTTGAGATGTATCAAGTTGGATTGTACTATGTTGTGAAGACGATCTTGGACCTGCGGAGTGGGACATTTTATGCTCTGTTGTAATAAAATTTGGCATTGTTATTGCGTTATCATATTGAGACAATGTGACGACCCGAGTCCCCGGTCAGGGTGGATTTGGGGGCGTTACAGTAATTCATTTATAATCATAAAAATATATGTATTACACTTTTGTAAAATATTATTCTATGGTTCTTAAATTTTGAATCTATATGAAACTCATCATTAATCAACTATATTGTATCTAAAAGTTCGAATGTGGTGTTTTCGTAAAGTATTAAAAAATTATTAATCAATGTTTTCGATATCTTCGGTGCTTTTTTACGTGAAAAAGGTTCGACAATTGTTGTTTTATTCTTGACATCATCTAAATATACATGAATATTTACTTTGAATCTCGCAAATACTCATTAAATTTGTAAACAATATATATTGAATTAAGTATAAACATAAATTGTACAAGTCATTCTATTTAAATGTATGTAATTGGAAATTAATTTTCTTTGATGTCAAAAATTCTCTATAAATTAATAATTATTAATTTATCGATTAATTAATACCTCTCTAAATTAATAGAATTTTCAGATCCCAACTATATTAATTTATAGAGGTTTTACTGTACTCTAAACAAACATTTACTCTTACTACTACTCTATAACTAGCTTAGCTTGCTCGACTGCATGTAGTGGTAGACAGCTACTTCATGAATAGGATCATTTTTAACTGTGTCTATGGCATGTCAAGGGTTAGAATCCTAACATTAATATTTTACATCATAAATAAATATAAAATGTTTATACCTATTCCATACCCTCTAATAACTTCGGTTAGAATCCTAACATTAATATTTTACATCATAAACAAATATAAAATGTTTATACCTATTCGATACCCTCTAATAACTTCACCAACCAAATTTAAGTACAGACTCTATAGGTGAATGTTAGAGCATTCTCATCCCATCCCCCAACCCCAAAAACTTACTAAAAATAGTAAATCCCCAAATAAAAATAGTAAATCCCCAAAATTATCAAAAAATTTCTACATCCCATTCCCCATTTTCCATTCCCCTATCCCTATATTCTTTTTTATATTACTTCTTTCTCTCTCTTTCACTTACAATTTTAACTACCAAAACTCACCCACTACAATTAAATATATTTAAAAGAGGAGAGAGATGATTTGGGGTTCAAAATAGTAGTCCCCAAATATGGGGATTCAAAACTTGTCCCCAAAATTAATCCCTAAAATGGGGAATGGGATGGAGGAGTGTTTTAGAAGAAAAGTTGGACAAATCCTTAAATTATAGGGATGGGGTTGGGGATGGGGGATGGGATGTGAATGCTCTTAGTTATTTTAATTTTCTTGGTTCATTAGTTCTCTTAATTTACACTACTCTCCTAAACTATTTATTTAAGAATAATGGTTTTGTTAAGCCCAAAATGAAAAGGTTACAAAATGAAAGTGTGTGTCCTTTTTTCCCACAGGCCACAGCCGGATACATATAAAATGAAGAGGGAATCCCTAGAAACTCTTTTGGTATTGCTAGTTTGTTACTACTCTAAACAAACATTTACTCTTACTACTACTCTATAATAGAGGTGGCCAAACGGCCGTGCCGTGCGGGCCGTGCCGGTTTGGCCACGTGCCGATCTGTTTCAAACAAGGCACGGGCACGCACATATAGTTTGGACGTGCCGTGCCGTGCCGTGCCGTGCCCCTAAATTTAAAACCAGTAACTGGCACGCGAGCTAGGCGGGTTGGCGGGCTTTTTTTTTTTTTTTTTTTTTAAGGAAAAATCGAATGTGGTGGACATAAAATTTGAATTTTTTTATTAATTTAATATTTACTTTTATTATTGTCAAAATATGAAATGTTTCGAATTAAAATGTTTCGAATTTGTAAATTTTTTCTTTCGAATTTTTAAGAAAATACGAATCATACAATTATATTGAAATAAAAAGAGTAAAAGAGGACGGTACCTCTATTAAATTTTATTAATTAGAAAATATTTTACAAATGGGGTGAGAGGACTCCTCTCTAAAAAAACGGAACAAACCGCATTAAACATGTTTACAAAATTACAAACAAATAAATTCTAAATCTAAAAAATAAATCTAAAAATACAAGATAATACAAAATTCTACTCACTAGTCTTCTTGTTCGGCCTCCGATTCTGATGAAGTATCCATTATCATCCACGGATCATCTTCTCCGTCTGAATCATCCGCTTTTTTTCCTTGTTGTCTTTTTTCGGCTTGATCCCAATCTTTTTTGCAAACACATATTTTTATTGAATCGGGTGCAAGAGTTGATCTCTTCTCGTCTAACACTCTTCTACCCGCACTAAAAGCGGATTCGGATGCAATTGTAGAAGCGGGGACTACTAAAATATCTTTTGCAATTTTTGCTAAAACCGGAAATTGTAACTCATGATTTTTCCACCATGTTAATATATCAAACTGATCATTTAACTCATAATGATACGAAAAAAATTCATGCAACATAGTAAAAGCAGTAGTGGGAGTACTTTTACTAGATTCGGAAATCATAAATTTTGGTTTTTTGTTAGTTAATATCGATGCAATTGTTTTATTAAATCTACTACCACCACTACTACTACTTTTAGGCGGCATAGAAATTTGAGTTTTAGCATTATATATATCAACAAGACGATACAAATAATCTAAACAATTTTGAACATATAATTCACAATTATATGAAACATTTAACGTTTCGTAATAATGTTTTAACAAGACTTCTAAACCATCCTTTCTAACACCCGGATCAAGAAGACATGCAATACCATAAATAAAAGGAAATTCACTTAAATATTCGATCCACTTTTTCTTCATTTCTTCTATAATAAAACTAAAATTATCATCTTGTTCATAATTAGCTAAAGTGTTAACAATATTAATACATTCAATAATAACGTGATGTGCATTTGGTTCATAAACATAAGAAAAAACTTTAGTAGCATGTGAATAACAATCAAGTATATCACGTACGGTAGATGCCAATTCCCAATCATGTTCACTAATATGTGAATCTTCATTTTGGTGATTTGGTTCACTATTATATAATTGCATGAAAATATCCTTATAAATAATTGCATCACTTACTAATTTATGAGTCGAATTCCATCTAGTCGGACAATCAATCCCCCATTTTTTCGCCTTTAATCCTCTATCTTTACACATTTTCTTGTATTTTCTTTTAACATGACCCGCAAAACGTAGCCACTTAACTACTTTTCTTATAGGTTCTAATAACGTAGTTAAATGTTTAATCCCAATTTGACAAGATAAATTAACTATGTGAGCACAACATCTAACATGTGTAAATATTCCATTACAAATTAAAGGAATATCAGCCTTAATATAATCCATAGCTTTGTTATTAGCGGCGGCATTATCTAACGAAATTGTAAAAACCTTATGATACAAATTAAATGCCCTAATTGTTTCTAAAATTCTTGTTTTTATGTTGAAACCGGTGTGTGACTCGTCCATAATATCAAAAGCAATAATTCATTTTTGTATTAAGTAATCATTATCTATCCAATGAACCGTAACACAAATAAAAGGCTCACCTCCACTCGAACTCCAACAATCGCTAGTTAAGGAAACCATACCGTCAAATGTAGCAAAATAATTAATTAAATCATTTCGTTGACTAGCATATTGATTTTGTGTGTGACGTTTAAGTGTATTTCTAGGAATTCTTTTAAATGCCGGATTTATCGTAGTTTTCATCATATATTCTAAATTAGGACTCTCACCGTGGGAGAAAGGCAACTCGTCTAATATAGTGTATCTAGCAAATTCATTAACCATACGTTCTCGATTATAGTGAAAAGGCATACCTCCACCGGGCGACGAAGTCATAAAACCACCGATTAATGCTTGTTGTTGTGTTGAAGTTCCTCGTGCCGTTCCACTTTCGTGACTTTCCTTCGTAATATTATGTTTAGAGTGTAAATGTCGATCAAGCGTACCCGTGCCGCTTCCCTTTCGATGCAAAAAAGGTTTTTGTTGTCGATTAGCTTGTATACATAATAAACAAAAACATTTGGCTTCGGTGGGATCTTGTTCGATCGGCGCCGGGACTCTATTAAAATAATTCCAAACATACGAATTTCTGCTCGCGGAAGACGAACCACCTACAAAACAAAATTAAAAACGATTAATTAACATGTAAAACTTACCAAAAATAAAATAAATCAATTTAAAAGATACAAACATAAAATAAAATAAAACGAATAAAAACAAAGTTATAAACCAAAAATACGAATAAAAAACAAAATAAACGTACCGGCTTCGACAACAGGTGGTGGTGGCGGCATGGAGGAAGTTGCTTGGCTTGAACCTTGCGAAGAAAATGTCCCCCTTCCTTCTTCCATTTAAGCTCACCGGAAATTAAAAATTACTATAGAGATAGAAAGTCGATAGGCTAGCCGAGATAGTAATTAAAAATTAAGGACGAAGTCGACAGAGAGAGGTTGAGAAACTGAGAACAGAGAGAGGATGAGAAATGAGAATGGAGAATGGAGACAGAGTGGGAGAAGTGAGAACAGAGAGAGTGTGACTGGTTCTATTTATAGAGTGGAGATTGAAAGAGCCGTTGGTGAAAGAGCCGTTGGTGAGAGCCGTTGAACAGCCGACAGCGACAGGGACAGCCGACAGGGACGTGCAGTGCAGAGTTGCAGTTGCAGTGCAGACCGTTACCACGTGCCGAACGGGCCGTGGCGTGCCGAACGGGCCAAAACGTTCAGATTTTTCGTTTTTTTTTTTTTTTGGCTAATCGTGGTTTGTTGTATTATTTTATACTTGTATATTTAATATGTATATAATTTTAGTTTCAAATATATTATAAAATAATAATAATAATTTATTAAGAACATATAATTTAATTTTTTTAATTTTCTAATTTAATTTGACTCATTCTTTCATTTTTTTTAGCAAAAAAAAAAAATATTTAAACGTGCCGAACGGGCCTCCACGTGCCGAACGTGCCGTGCTTTGTTTTTGTTTTTTTCGTTTTTTTTTGCTAATCCTGCTTTCTTTGTTGTATACTTGTATAATGTATTTAATATGTATATAATTTTAGTTTCAAATATATTATAAAATAATAATAAAAATTTATTAAGAACATATAATTTAATTTTTTAATGTCCTTTTGCGTTAAATATTACCAAATTAGTGTATATATTATAAAATTTGTACTCCTAAAAAATTATTTATCAATTATATAATTAAATTTTCACTTGAGAAAACAAAGATTTTAAAATTATGAGACTAATTGTAATTTAATTTGATTCATTCTTTCATTTTTAGTTAGCAAAAAAAAAAAAAACATGATTTAAACGTGCCGAACGTGCCGGTCCGAACGGCCCGTGTTTGCTGTTTTCCTCACGGGCTTCACGTGCCGAACGTGCCGGGCTGCGGTTTACAGTTTCTGGGGTCGCGGCACGGCTCGTTCCCTGTAGCGGGCTGAACGAGCCGTGCTGAGCTCGTTACTGTAGCGGGCTGAACGGCTTTCTGGACGAATAATTCACGAACGGTCCGGTTTGAACCGCCCGTTTGGCCAGCACTACTCTATAACTAGCTTAGCTTGCTCGACTGCATGTAGTGGTAGACAGCTACTTCAATAGTACTATCATTTTTAACTACTGTACATGCATGTGTCTATGGCATGTCTAGGGTTTGAGTCATTCCCTTATTCTTGCAAAAATCACACAGCAAAAATCATACACACCTTTCCGTCACACTTTCACACTAACCTAGATGACAGCATCAGCATGGATTAGAATCCTAACATTAATACTCCATTTTAGATCATAAAAAAAATATAAAATGTTTATACCTATTCAATACCCTCTAATAACTTCACCAACAAATTTAATTACAGGCTCTACAAGTGATGTTAGTTATCTTAATTCTCTTGGTTCATTAGTTCTGTTAATTTACAGTACTCTCCTAAACTATTTATTTAAAGACCAAAGGTTTTGTTAAGCCCAAAACAAAACTATGCAATGCCTTATAAAATATATTTATTTTATTTTATTTTAAAATTTGCTATAAAATATATAACAATATTTATCTATTTAATTTGATTATCGGATCAGTTCGATTTCTTTCAAATCAATTTTTAGCGATTTATATGATTTCGGTTTCGAATTTATTGAGAACCTTTTTTTCAGTGGTGATTTGATCTTGTGTTGTTTGTAGTCATAGTTGGTCAGTCTGTGTAAGGCAGCATGGGGGTATATTGCCAGCTAGCTAGTTAACTTTGGATAAATCATTTTTTCGTTTCATCAATATTCAATGCAATTTCACTCGAGCTTTTCTTCTCGGTCAATTATATTAAAATATATATCGATAAAACCTTTTTTCTACTCAAGAAATAACACAAAGCATGTGAAGCTCACACGCTATAGTTGATACATATAATTTAGTTATGACCTTACACATGTTACCAGACAAATAATAATATCATTACATGAGCTAAGACAAATAATAA
The DNA here is from genome assembly GCA_036435485.1 of Saposhnikovia divaricata. Classification (NCBI taxonomy): domain Eukaryota; kingdom Viridiplantae; phylum Streptophyta; class Magnoliopsida; order Apiales; family Apiaceae; genus Saposhnikovia; species Saposhnikovia divaricata. The sequence continues at coordinate 218,302,442 of CM071599.1, forward strand.
TATCAATGGCACGAAGCCAAGGAACCCACTGAACTGAACGAAACAAACCTAAAGCATGATTGGAACGAGATTGGAAACCTAATAATTAGGCCACTGTGACAAGCCACAGATCCACCGGCCCTAAAATAATAAAATTATAAATTAAACTCCTACTCGGAGCCTTTTTTCTTCAGTCCTTTTGAAACAAATATCTTAGCTCTTTTTTCCAATTTCTTCACCCGAGCCTTCACCTCTTTCTTCGTCTCTTCTTCAAAATCGTCGATCGAATCCTCCTCATCCTTCAGATCCTGAGCACTCCTTCCAAGCATTTCCTTGTGTTCCTTTTCAATTCTCTTGTCACTAAAGTGTTTGAAAACGAAGTATCCTGCTAAGCCGCGTTCCACCTTTTGTAGCAGGTATTTAGCATTCCCCTACTCAAAAAAAAAAATGATGCAGGGAAAGAGAGAGTTAGAGAGGGAGAGAGTGTGGAAGAGAGGGAGGGAGTGAGAGAGGGGTGGAAGAGAGGGAGGGAGTGAGAGAGGGTGTGGAAGAGAAAGGGAGAGTAGGGATAGATATTACCGTGATTCTGCGACTACGGTCGGAATTGAGAAACCTGAATTTTGCAAAATGTTTCCCGAAGCCCATTTTCTTCTGCGTTTCTTCTCCTTCTTCTGTATTGTGTGTGTTGTGTGTTCTGTTTCTTTTGTTGTGTACTCGTGTTATATATATGCGTGGATAGGGTGAGATGAGAGAATGGTGTGGTTAATTAATTGGCTTGGGGAAAAAGATTGTACAACAACTATGTCAGACAAGCAGCTGCACGCAATAGACCATATTATAATCGTGCAAGATTCCATGCCAGTAAGATAAAAGAAATCATTTCACACCCATTGGCTATACATCTTTTTATGCACCCTCTATCCTTTTTCTGTCTCCAGATTTTGGAACCTGTCTCCAGATTTTGGAGCCAAACTCAACCTCGGTCAATAAGATTCCTCCACTTCTAAAATATTATTGGTGATTGCTTGTTCAGGCTGCCTTAAAAAGTAGTCATTTCCCATCATCTTTGAGCCATGGCCTTTGAAATAAAGGATCTCTGGTGAATTTTTTTAACTGGCCCGAGACTCAAAGTAAGCAATTTACTTCTATCTCCAAACAATATTATAAACAAGTAAAGTGAAAAGGGTAAATATAGTTTGCATGGCAAAAAGAAAAGGGTAACAAAAAAGGTGTCAATGCATTATCCATGCATCCATTTATTTGTACTGGTGAAGTGGCCATATACAATACAAAACTATTCTGCATGGTACCACCTTTAAACGCTGATTGTGTGATAGAATATATATTTATATGTATTTTAGATTATTTTTATTTCTATCTTAATTATATTTTACATTTAATTGGATCTTTAATATTTTATTGTAGGAAGAATGGAATTCTTAATTTTGGAAAGCATTGGAGCTAAATTACAATAAAATTTAGGTTAACTGGATCGCATGTGCAATACTCATTGTTTGAATTCGAAAATTTTCTATAAATTAATAATTATTAATTTATCGATTAATTAATACATCTCTAAGTTAATAAAATTATTTTCGGCTATATTAATTTATAAAGATTTAATTTACTGTACTTTAAATTTTGAGACATCAATCGATTTGAACCTCCACTTAATTTTACCCAAGTTTCCTGGTCATGGTAGGTATAGATCACCTAAGTTTCGGGTCCAATCTTTGTATCAGAGAACCAATAAACTCGATCCCACGTTGTTCAAAAAATTTCTGATATTTTTTATTTAATATTGAGCAACAAAATGTTTCTAATTAAGCTGGTTTTGATAAAACTATTTTCAAGTCACATGGACCAAATTTGCTTGGGTGTCAATTTGTGGCTGCTAGGCAAAATAGATGACAAATTTATGCGAGTTTTGGAATAAATATTCAAGGCACAACCAAAAGCAAAGCAAGATAGAGCTATTTAGTGATCTACTAATGGTATACGGCCTCTCCAAAGCAATAATGGAAAAGAAATTTCACCATCAATCCTGCATCGAAATAAGATAATATAAAGTTTTGGAACTTTTAAAACTGACTCGAAAGTAAATGCAAATCTAAGATTACAAGAATTTTAAGAAAAAGTTATAAAATAAAAGTGTGGCCTTTTTCCCACATGCCACAGCCGGATACATATAAAATGAAGAGGGAATCCCTAGAAACTCTTTTGGTATTACTAGTTTGCTACTACTCTAAACAAACATTTACTCTTACTACTACTCTATAACTATCTTAGCTTGCTCGACTGCATGTAGTGGTAGACAACTACTTCATGAATAGGATCATTTTTAAATGTGTCTATGGCATGCCAAGGGTTAGAATCCTAACATTAATATTTTACATCATAAATAAATATAAAATGTTAATATAAAAAAAAAAAAATATAAAATGTTTATACCTATTCGATACCCTCTAATAATTTGGGTTAGAATCCTAACATTAATATTTTACATCATAAACAAATATAAAATGTTTATACCTATTCGATACCCTCTAATAACTTTACCAACCAAATTTAAGTACAGACTCTATAGGTGATGTTAGTTATTTTAATTTTCTTGGTTCATTAGTTCTCTTAATTTACACTACTCTCCTAAACTATTTATTTAAGAATAATGGTTTTGCTAAGCCCAAAATGAAAAGGTTACAAAATGAAAGTGTGTGTCCTTTTTTCCCACAGGCCACAGCCGGATACATATAAAATGAAGAGGGAATCCCTAGAAACTCTTTTGGTATTGCTAGTTTGTTACTACTCTAAACAAACATTTACTCTTACTACTACTCTATAACTAGCTTAGCTTGCTCGACTGCATGTAGTGGTAGACAGCTACTTCAATAGTACTATCATTTTTAACTACTGTACATGCATGTGTCTATGGCATGTCTAGGGTTTGAGTCATTCCCTTATTCTTGCAAAAATCACACAGCAAAAATCATACACACCTTTCCGTCACACTTTCACACTAACCTAGATGACAGCATCAGCATGGATTAGAATCCTAACATTAATACTCCATTTTAGATCATAAAAAAAATATAAAATGTTTATACGTATTCAATACCCTCTAATAACTTCACCAACAAATTTAATTACAGGCTCTACAAGTGATGTTAGTTATCTTAATTCTCTTGGTTCATTAGTTCTGTTAATTTACAGTACTCTCCTAAACTATTTATTTAAAGACCAAGGGTTTTGTTAAGCCCAAAACAAAACTATGCAATGCCTTATAAAATATATATATTTTATTTTATTTTAAAATTTGCTATAAAATATATAACAATATTTATCTATTTAATTTGATTATCGGATCAGTTCGATTTCTTTCAAATCAATTTTTAGCGATTTATATGATTTCGGTTTCGAATTTATTGAGAACTTTTTTTTCAGTGGTGATTTGATCTTGTGTTGTTTGTAGTCATAGTTGGTCAGTCTGTGTAAGGCAGCATGGGGGTATATTGCCAGCTAGCTACTAGCTAGTAGTTAACTTTGGATACATCATTTTTTCGTTTCATCAATATTCAATGCAATTTCACTCGAGCTTTTCTTCTCGGTCAATTATATTAAAATATATATCGATAAAACCTTTTTTCTACTCAAGAAATAACACAAAGCATGTGAAGCTCACACGCTATAGTTGATACATATAATTTAGTTATGACCTTACACATGTTACCAGACAAATAATAATATCATTACATGAGCTAAGACAAATAATAATATAGGTTTTGATGGAAGTGTCTGCAGGCAACCCATAAGTAAAAAAAATTTCAATCAGATTCACCAAAATCATTGTCGCAATAAAGAAGAACTTTTATGTTTACAGCTTCTGGGATCAACTATAATCTAAGACAAAAGCTAGCAGTTTGTTGGAAAAGTTCTGGATACAAACTAAAATTTACTCTCATGCTATTATTTTCCTTGGAATTGGGCCCATAAATTTATTCACAAAAGCAACTGTGAAGCACAGTGGTGACAGAAAATATTTGTGGTGAACAGATATGTAGCACGTAGTAGATAGGCTGTTTCAATATCATTTTTAACCATGCATATATGTGTCTATGGCATGGGTAAGGTTTGAATCATTGCCTTATTCTTGCAAAAATCACACACACTAACCTAGATGATAAGATCCTCCCAGCTCTCACTCGTCTGAACCCATTAAAACTCGCGTTCGTACAAGTTTTATGCTCGCCACATTATTGCTACACGGTTATATTATATATCCAGATGCATGTGTTATAAATATAAAGCTTGTATTGGAGTCCAAACAATAATCTCGAATAACTTCACCAACCAAATTAAATTACATGCTTTATAGCTGCTTAGTAGACAAAAAATAGCAGCTTGTGAAAATCCCTACATGGATTTCATATGGATCCTCTACGAATATTTCATGAACCTCTGCGAATTATATTCTCTCCGTCACTGATTTGTTGTCATATATTTTGACTTCTTATTGATCAAATTGATAATTTTTTTTAATTAAAGATTTGAACATCGATTAAGAAGTCCATCCCAATTATATATTGTAATCAAAATGGATTGTCAATGGTAGACTAATTATATTCCTCTTTTTTTTATTAATTGTTATAGTAAAAACACCAAGACAAAAAACAATAAAAATTTAATTTATGTGATAAATTTGCAAAAAAAAAACATTTATGAATGGGGAATATTACAAAATAAAATAGATTCCCCCATGTAAGATTAAGAGTTGTTTGCTACATCATATATATAGGAGTGTTAGTTTTTGACCTCAAGACAACACAGTTAACTACTAGCTAGCTTGCCAGCATGTAATGTAAAAAAAATATAATCCTAGTTCCATGCATGCAATTCTATGATGTAAAAATGCGATACGTATATAGGGACTGCATAATAACAATAACATATTAATTTATGATATTAAATTAACAAACTAACTCTATTCGATGAAACATGCTTAAGATGTCACTAGCAAATCTGTACAGTGTTACATACATTAAAATATATAAGTATTTTCTTGTCACACCCTAGTGAAATCAAAGAAAGTGTAGAAATAGAGCTGAAGCTCCTCGAGTAATAAAAGGATGTAGGCTAGTTAAACAAAAGAAAATCTGTAGCCAAAATATTCCGCGAAATCGGTGAATTAGAATTGTCAAAGTATTGCAGCGGAAGTAATTTTAGCCATGGTAGCTCCAGTGCCAAGTACGGATTTTTTTTGATATTTTATAAATTTAATTTAACATTATAATTATATTTTTATATAATCATTATTTTTAATATTTTTTAATTTTTTAATTTTTTTTTTTGCTAAAATTATATATATATTAAAAAACAGGGATTCACCCTATGATCCCAACAAATCTAGGAAAGAACTAAACAGCCGAAAAAAGGCTAACAGCTAAAAGAAGATAAATAAATCAAATGGAGATCCATCTGTAGTGATCTAGGTCTGCATGTTTTTGGAACCACGTTGAATGCCTCAGCTTTGTCTTCATGGTTGTCATGATAGTAGCTAAAAGTTGCGAAGGGCTGTGGATTCCCTTGTTGTGCAAACGAGCATTCCGCTCCCTCCAAAGGTGGTGAGCAAAGATCTGCGCTGCTAACAAGAGAACCAATCCGTGAACCGCATCCGTATGCAGCCCCCAGGAAGAGATAAGCTCATGCCAAGACTCCCCAACAACATCAACCCTTAAAATACCAGCCAATTTAGAGAGGATGAAACTGCCGTAATTACAAGTGACGAACAGGTGGGTGTCATTTTCAAGACCTCCTACGCAAAGTAAGCAGTAAGGCTGGACATCCAAACCAAACGAGATGAGTCTGTGAAAGGTTGGAAGTCGACCCAAACATAGAAGCCATGCCAAGTGTGCGAATATTTGAATTTTGAGTTTATGCCAGATCAGAGTAGACCAAGATACCTGTGCCTTTGGAACCCTAATAGCATTCCAAATATCCCCCGTTTTCAACCTTTTCAACGGAATACCTCTCCAAAGGATTGCATCATTTTTCTGAAGGTTAAAATCAGGAAACGTGAAGTTTTGGATCCAAGAGATTAGGCCAGGATCAACATGTCGAATACGGGAATGAGGGGTAGGCAAAGTCCAGTGACCGGCTTGGATAATGCAATTTACCAACGCCCCATGGCCTAGACCAGAATGAGCAATGATACGGTCTTTTTCAGACTTTGCTAAACAGTGAGAATCCTACCATGGATCAAACCAAAGCGACGTGTCGAGACCATTTCCCAAGTTAAACGAGAGGAAAGTACAAGCCACTGTTCGTAGTTTCAGGACATTTCTGAGAATCCAGGAGCAGTCCACCGGCATGGGCATCGTCCAGAAATGCTTACTTTTTAAGGCGGTGTTGTTAACCCATGAATACCAGAGAGAAGGCTTTTTCAGCACAATCTTACAAAGGTGAATAAGCATTTGAGATTTATTCCAATCTTCAGTTTTTTTGAGACCCAAACCTCCCTCATGCAAAGGACTGCATACCCTATCCCAACTCACCTTGGCTCTACCCTTGGAGTTTGCATTTCCTTTCCAAAGGAAACTAGTGAGGATCGATTGTATTCGACTATGAACTGAGACCGGCAGAATGAAATTGTTTGTCCAGAAAGCTTGAATCGCAAATAACACAGAACGAATCAACTGAACACGGCCCGCTAAAGAGAGAAACAGATTTGTCCAGCAAGAGATCTTTGAAGAAATTCTGTCGAGAGGAGGAACGCAGTCATTATGGCTTAGTCTAGAAGATAGTAATGGAACCCCCAAGAATTTTACAGGAAGAACACCATGAGTTATAGCAAAAGTCGCATCAAACCAGTTTGTTAAGGAGCTAGAACAATTGCCAAAATAAACCGTGCTTTTTGCCAAATTTGGGCGAAGACCACTGACCTCCGAAAATTTGGACATGCACTGCATAAGGTGCGATACCGATTGGTTATCACCTCTAGAGAAAAGTAACACGTCATCCGCATAGAAGAGGTGCGTGAGCTTTAGGTCCTTACATTGCCAATGATAATTAAAGTTATCGGGCACTTTAGCTAGTAAAGTTGACAAAACGTTCATAGCTATTGAGAACAAATATGGAGAGATTGGATCCCCTTGACGAATACCCTTCCTACCATCAAACGAGCGATTCAAAGACCCATTAATCTTTACAGAGAAGTTTGTGGTTGAAATGCACATGTAAATCCATGTAATGAATGTATCCGGGAAGTTATGCAATTTAAGAGCATGTATGATAAAATCCCAAGAAATTGAGTCAAAAGCCTTATGGAGGTCCAATTTTAAAGCACATTTTTGCGCTCCACTATCCCGTTGATAACCTCTGAACAATTCCTGTGCCATCAAAATATTATCCGAGATTGTACGGCCCGGAACAAAAGCAGACTGCGAAACATTTATTATATTCGGCATGACTAGCTTGATACGCGTAGCAAGAATCTTCGCAATACATTTGTACTGAATAGTGCATAGGGAGATCGGTCTGAAGTCTTTCATTGAAGTAGGGTTTTTTCCCTTTGGAACAAGAGCAATGGTAGTGGCATTCGCTGATCTGTGTAAGGAAGAAGAAGCAAAGAAATGTCTAATTGCCTTGCAGAAATCAGTTCCGACAATGTTCCAGGTAGATAAGAAGAATTCTACATTGAAACCATCTGGGCCTGGAGCCTTATTTCTTCCCATAGTTTTTAGAGTATTCAGGATGAGAGCATCTGTTACTGGAGCCTCCATCGGAAAAAGTTTTTCACCTCATTTTGACCACCTCTCCTTAGCTTATTTCCATCGCACGTTAGCCACGCTCTATCTTTTCTCTACCTTCTCATTCTCCTCTTCTCATCTATACCACTTTTAGTTCAGATCTGTAAACTCTGATGGGCTCTAGGAACTCTAAAAATTCAGGGTCCATGAACTCGGAGGAGTTTGTTGCTTTTGTTGGTCAGAACTATGGTATCACTGCTACTACTTATCACGCACAGCTGCAAGCAAATGAAGTTATGGGAGAGCCTCTTTCCCCTGAAACCCAAGCTAGGATGAGAGAACAAATCAACTTGATTATTAATGAGGGGTCTGTCCAGCCGCAAACTGGACCTTCGGCTGAGATCTCATCCAAGGGTTCTCATGGAAGCTTAGAAAATAAAGCTCATTCGCCACATGAAGTTACTTCTTTGCTAGGAAAGCTCACTGCTGGTAATGTTTCTCACCCTCCCTCTCTTAATGCTTTAGACCAGTTAAAAAATATAGATGTTACTGAACCTTCTAGGATGCCAAATGGGGAAACGGTTAATGTTGGGACAAAAACTGTCAGTTGGAGTAAAGTTGTTTCAAAAAATGTTATGGAACCAACCCCCGGAGCTCAAGAAAATACTGAGGCTGCAATTACATATAATGATGATGGAACGGCTTCAGTTAACTTCTCGAAAGAATACTTGGTCCGTGCCCAAAAACAATGGGAAACTAGTATAATTGGGCATTTTATTGGGGGAAATTTTTCATTTAAATTTGTTAGAGAGCAGGCCCACAAGATGTGGCAAAATAAGGGCTTAACTGGTGTATATTACAGCTCGAAAGGATACTACACTTTCCGTTTTGACAGCTTGGCGGCAAGAAATGATGCTTTAAATTTAAACACGGCCCAAATGGGTGGAAGGACTCTTTATTTGTTGCCATGGATGGAAGGCTCAAAATTTAAAAGGAATGTAGTTGACAAAGTTCCATGTTGGATACGCTTGGTTGATGTCCCCTACTCACTGTGGTCGAAAGACAGTTTGTCAGCAATTGCAAAGGTGGTAGGTAAACCACTCAAGTTCGACTCTGCCACGTCTAGGTTCGAACCTCTCAAATATGCTAATGTTCAAGTCGATTTGGCTTATACATACCCTAGACCGGATTTTGTTTGGGTAAATGTTTTAAATGTGGAAGGAGTAGAGGAGCAAGAAATGATAGAAATTCAGTACCCTCAACTTCCATATTCATGTAGCCTTTGCAAATGTTTTGGCCACTCTCTTGCACGATGTGTTAATAACCCGGAAAGAGTCCACAAAAAAGCTAGAGCTCAGCCATCTACTGCTGCCCCTGCATCAAATTCAAACACAAACGAATTTCATACCTCACTCAAGGAGGAGCACTTAAGGAATATGGAAATGGTTCCGTACGTTGTAGGAGAATTCTGTGGCTGCAAAGTTGTGATGGATGACGATGATATTTTAAGAGAAATTGAAAATGCTAATGACTTGGAGGAATTTGATACTCTTCCATCAGTTTCAACAAATCATTGTGATGAACACGTAAGGCTGCAATCGGATGAAAATCTACTGCTCACTGACGCTGTACCAATTGTTGTGGAAAATGGTTTTGCAGCTTTGTCAAATCTTTCAGAGGAACCAGATTTTACAATATCGCCAGGAAGGAAACGCAAAAACGGAAAATCCCCTGTAAAAAATAATCTCCTGGAGGTTGTTCTTAACATTCCAAAACCGCACAATGAAAATGCTGCGGATGTGACTGGTTTCACTAAGGTTTCCTACAGGAAAAGCTCTAGGCTGGCGGGATTGGGAACACCACCTAAACAGTTATGATGAATTTCTCAATTTGGAATGTCCGAGGTCTCAATAAAGACCCTCATCAGAGGGAGGTCAAAAATTTTCTTTCAGTCAATAAGGTTTCGTTAATGGGTTTAGTGGAAACTAAAGTTCGAATGGAAAACTCTCTTTCTATTTCTAGAAGCATTAACAAGAATTGGAATTGGATCTTCAATTATGAGGCTCATGACTACGGTCGTGTCTGGGTAGGGTGGGATCCAAAAATCTGGACAGTTAGAACTCATGTCAAATCGGCTCAACAGATAACTTGTTTCGTCAGTTTCTTGGAAACAAATCTTACCTTCTGTGTTACCTTTGTTTACGCTTTTAATAAGCCTCATCAGCGTGTCTCTTTGTGGCAGGAAATCGAAAACTTAAGTCACAATATTACAATGCCATGGTGTGTCAATGGAGATTTTAACTCAACTTTGTCGCTGAACGAGTCTAGAGGAGGTCGCGGTTACTGGACTACGGCAATGCAAGATTTCTTAAACTGTGTGAACACTTCAGGCCTAGGAAACATAAGAACGGTTGGTTCTCTGTACACCTGGAATAACAAGCAGACTGTGCTAATTCATAAACGTCTTGATCGCATGCTCGGAAATAAAGATTGGTTCACCAATCTCTCGGAAGCATTTGTAATGGTTAAGAACAAAGGCATTATGGATCATTGTCCTTTAATTTGTTCTCTTCCATCACACCTGGAAAAAATAAAGAAAGCGTTCCAATTCAATAATTTCCTAACAGAGGTGGATGGGTTTCAGGAAACAGTTAAAAAGGCTTGGTCTTCTCAGTGGTATGGCGACCCTATGGCAATATTAAGTCTGAAATTGAAAGAAGTGCAACGAGCTATTATTGCCCTGAATCACTCTCATGGTAATGTGCATAATAACGTCTCTCAAAAACGGGATGCCCTAAAAGAGGTCCAGGAATCCCTCATTTCTGATTGTGAAAATGTGGCTTTTCTTCAGTTGGAAAGTCAGGCCATTGCTGCGCTTCAAAAAGCTCTAGACGAGGAGGAGCAGCTGCTTCATCAAAAATCAAGAATTAAATGGCTAACATTGGGAGATGGTAACAATAAATTCTTCTTCAATCAAACGAAGTCTAATTGGAACACGAATAAAATCATGGCGCTGGAAAATGATGCGGGGGTCCTTGTTTCAGGGCACAAAAATATTTCAATATTTTTTAATTTTAATTTAATATAAATTTAAATAATGATATACATGGTTTAAATTTTATATAATAAAATTAAAAATTAAAAATGTCGTTGTCGGGTTCGAACCTTGAATTTTTAGTAAAAAAATTAATCATATAATTTATCTTATTATTAAATCTAACGATTCTTATTTATTACTAAAAATACTGATTAGAATATATGGTATTATATTTTTGGGTGCATATTAATGATTGCAAGATTAGTTTTAAATTAAAAGATAACATATTTTAATTAGAAAAAAATTATTACTAACAATAATAACGAAAATATAAGGTGTGATATTTTGGATATATATAAATTATTGCAATATTATTTTTAAATTAAAACATAATGTGCTTTAATTAGAAGTAAAATTTTTGGAGAAGATGGGTAATTGAATTGTTGGAAGAAAGCGTCCAAGAAAAGTTCATTATGGGTGAAGGAATTTTAATCGGAATATAATTACGTTCACGTTAGTAATTAGCTTTTTGAGTTGTTTTTATAACATAGTAATAATATTATTTATTTTAATAATTAGGATAACCAAACCAAAAAACAACCGACAAACTTTCAATCTTTCGACTTTTTTTTGATGTATTATAAATTTTATTTAACATTATAATTATGTTTTATATAATAATTATTTTTACTGTTTATTTAATTTTAATTTAATATAAATTTAAATAATGATATACGTGGTTTAAAATTTATATTGTAAAATTATAAATTAAAAATGTCATTGAAGGGTTCGAACCTTGAATTTTTAGTAAAATAATTTAATCATATAATACATCTTATTATTAAATCTAAATATTCTTATTTACTACTAAAAATATTGATTTGAAGATATGGTGTGCTATTTTTGGATGTATATTAATGATTGCAAGATTAGTTCTAAATTAAAAGATAACGTGCTTTAATTAGAAAAAAATATTACTAAAAATAATAACAAAAAGATATGGTGTGATATTTTGGGTATATATAAATTATTGTAATATTATTTTTAAATTAAAAGGTAATGTGTTTTATTTAGAAGTGATATTTTTGGAGAATATGGATAATTGAGTTGTTGGAAGAAAGAGTCCAAGAAAAGTTCAATGCGGGTGGAGGAATTTTAATCGAAATATAATTACGTTCACATTAGTAAATAGCTTTTTGAGTTGTTGTTTTTATAATATAATAATAATAATAATATTATTGTAACATTATGATAATAATATTATTTTTCTGTTTTCTTAAATATGATGCAAAGAATAACGCATCCATGTGGAGAGATTGTATGAGGGTTAGAATTAAAATTGATGTAAGGAAACCGCTTAAACGTAAGAAAAAGATTGTCAAGAAGGATGGGTCGGAATTTACTGTCATATGCAAGTATGAGAGATTAGGGGAGTTCTGTTTCTCATGTGGTATGGCCACGCATACAGATCGTTATTGCAGGAATGTTACTGTCAATGAAGGTGAGGAGGAGGTTAAAGAATGGGGGAGCTGGCTGAGAGCTCCACCACGTAGGGCGGCAGGACAGATTCAAAGTAAATGGCTCAGGGACGAAGATGATTACACCTGTGAGGACAGGATTGGTTGGTCGCACAATTTCCAGGATTACCTTGGCAAAACATTTTCAAAAAAAGGTAAAAAGATAAGAACGGAGAGTGATTGTAGGGAGTTGGTTAGTAACGGGCCTATGACTTTCAGTAGCACAACAAACTCATTAAAGGGGGCTAATTTAAAGGGATTTACTACAACATCAAATATGCAATATTTATTGAGTGAGGAGGATAATGTGGGTTTACAACTGGAAGAGCGTAAAAGAAGGAGGAGTGAGGTGGAAGTAGGTGATAACATGGATATTGTATTGGGCCATCAAGTTACTGGGTCACCAGGAGACAAACATCAAAAAGAGGCTGTTATTTCTGTTGGGGATTTTGCAGCATCTACAAAAAATATATCGGCTGAGCTTGCACTGCAAGCCAGCCGTTCGCAATGAATCTTCTAAGTTGGAATTGTCAAGGTTTGGGTAGACCTCGTACAGTTCGTGTTCTCAGAGATTTAGTGAAGTCTCATAAGCCCGACTTACTATTTTTATCTGAAACTCTAGTAGAAGGAAATAAAATTGAAGTCTTAGCTTCAACACTTGGTTTTGTTAATTTTTATTCAGTTGATAGGCAAGGTAGAGGAGGTGGTTTGACATTGTTTTGGAAGCAAAATGTTATAGGTGATGTGGTTGAGTCATCTCAAAATCATATAGACATTATTATTAAGGAGAATCAGAATGCATCTTGGAGGTTGACTTGCTTCTATGGTTTCCCAGAACGAGAACGACGTCAAGCTTCATGGGACCTTATAAGGCAGCTGGCTTCATATTCTACTCTCCCTTGGTGCATTTTTGGTGACTTTAACAACCTTTTGTACAGCTCTGATAAAAAAGGGAAGCATCCTCACCCTCAAAATCTAATAAACGGGTTTAGAAGTGCAATAGAAGAAAAGTAAAGGCATAAACACTTCTTTCTCTAAAAAATAGTTTCGATTTAAGTTTGAGAATACTTGGTTAAAAGAAACAAGTTTTCACACGGAAGTGGTAAGTTTTTGGCAAAATCTGATTGCTATTCGTCTTTTTCCTAAATTAATTTCGGTCTCGTCTCTTCTTTTCTGGCGAAGTGGGGGAGAACTTTCTTTCATAAGTTCAGGGAGAAAGTAATAAATCAGAAATAGATTATCGAGAAGCTTAAAGACAGAGAGAATGATGATGGCATACAAATGTATTTCGATGAGAAAGAAAAACTTGAAGAGCTATTGTTGCATGAAGAATCCTACTGGAAATAAAGAGCAAAGGCGTTTTGGCTAGAAGAAGGAGATACTAATTTAAGATTCTTTCATGCTACAGCATCTAGTAGGAAGAAAACTAATGACATAGCAGCTCTAAGAGCAGAGGATGGGACATTGGTGTCAAACCACGAGGACTTATGCAGGCTGCTCAAAGAATACTATGTTAAGGTTTTTGTTGGCTCAGAACGCAGAGTCAATTTCCCTCGATATGATAATGGAGAGAGAATCTCGAATGATCAAAATGAAATTCTTACCTTTAGACTCACTTTTGATGAATTTACAGAAGTAGTCAAAAGTATGCACCCAGACAAAGCTAGTGGCCCGGATGGTTTAAACCCAGCCTTTTCCAGCATTTCTGGAAGCTTTTAAGGAAGGAGGTATTTAAATGTTGTGAGGAGTGGTTAGCAAAGTGCAGATTTCCAGCTGATGTGAATGATACAACATTGGTTTTAATTCCTAAAAAAGATAATGTGGAGGAGGTTAAAGATCTTCGACCCATTGCCCTATGCAATGTGCTATACAAGATTGTTGCTAAAGTGCTAGCTAATAGACTTCAAAAGATATTACCAGGAGTGATTTCTGAGGATGATTATGCTTTTGTTCCAGGCGTAACATTACAGATAATGTTATGGTGGCTTTAGAGTTACTTCATTATATGAAGAGAAAGAACGGTGGTCAGGAAGGGGAAGTTGCACTTAAGCTTTACATTAGCAAAGCATACGATCGTGTCAACTGTGATTATTTGAAAAATAGAATGAGTACAATGGGCATCTCAAACAAGTGGATTAAGTGGGTAATGTTATGTGTGACAACGGTATCGTATTCTATATCTTTTCAAGGTTCTTCGATTGGACCTATCATTCCTAAAGGCGGGCTCAGGCAAGGTGACCCATTGTCACCTTACTTATTCTTATTATGTGTGGAAGGGTTGTCATTATCTTTAAAATCTGCAGCTCAAGAAGGGAGAATTCATGGCTGTTGTGTAAGCAATTCAGCACCTTCTATTACTCACGTTTTATTTGCAGATGATAGCTTCCTTTTCTTTAAGGCAACAACAGAGGAATCGATCTCAGTCAAAGAAGCTATGAACTCTTATGAAGCATTTTCTGGTCAGATAGTAAATTATCAGAAATCTGCAATTTTTTTCAGTTCAAACGTTCGAAGAGATAATCAAATGGAGATCAAGCAAATATTGGGAGTGTTCAATGACATTGGGAATAGCAAGTACCTGGGCTTACCATCCTTGATAGGTAAGTCGAAGAAGACAGTTTTCAGATATTTGAAAGAGAAGGTTTCTCAAAGAATTCAAGGGTAGAGTTCGAGGTTGCTTTCTCGGGCAGGGAAGGTAGTAATGATTAGAAATGTGGCCTAAACAATTCCCTCCTATACAATGTCATATTTTCTGATTCCTAAAATGTTGTGTCAAGAAATTGAGAAGATGATGAAAGGAGTTCACTCGCTAGCATGGAATAAAATGAGCATGTCGAAAAAGAAAGGAAGCCTTGGCTTTCGAGACCTTCACGGATTTAATTTGGCTTTAAAAGGCAAACAATGCTTTAATTACTAAGCCTGAAGCTATGGTATCAAGGGTTCTAAAAGCGCGTTACTATCCTCACTATGATTTCATTCATGCAAACAGAACCGGTGGGTAAAGTTACACGTGGTCAGGCATATGGGAAGCTAAAGAGGAAATTAAGAGAGGTTTGAGATGGGTGTTAGAGGATGGGCAGAGGATTAATATCAGTAAGGATAGGTGGTTGAGAGGGAAAGAAGAGTTTTGTGTTAATCAGGAGATAACCAGTGTTGAGGCACAGGATCTGAAAGTTTGTGAGTTCTTTAATGAGGATAGATCATGGGATGAAAGTAAAGTCAAGAGGAATTTCTCCAATGAGGATACAAATGCTATTCTATGTACTCGTATTCCACGAATTTGTACCAAAGACAGGATAGCCTGGGTCCACTCTAAAGATGGACGGTACACAGTGAAAACGGTTACCAGCAGTGGTATCAAAATCATGGTGGAGAGATAGGGTTGCAGCAGTTGCCAGGATGGAGCAAAATCTGGAACCTTGAAGTCCCTCATAAAATCAAAATATTCCTTTGGAGATTCTGCCGTAATAACATCTCTGTTCGTAATCTGCTTAGAGGTAAAGGTGTTAGAGTTCCTATTGGATACGAGATGTGTGTTGGAGAGGTTGAGCATCTCAGGCATTTATTTTTCGAGTGTAGATTTACCAAGGAGTGCTGGCAGTATGTGGGAGTTAATAGTGAGATGTGGGATATTAAGAATGCTTCAAAGTGGTTGCTTAATAGGCTGAGTATGGAAACAAATGAATGGTTAGTGAAAATGTCTGCAGTTCTTTGGGGTGTCTGGTTCACCAGGAATAAACGAATTTTTGAAGGAAAAATTATGACACCTGCAACAATCATGAGATGGAGCAAAAGTCAAATTGCAGATTGGTGTCAGGTGAACAAAAGAAAAGCCAGGTTCGTATCAAAATTAAAATTGGCAACTTCCTGTTGCAGGTTCTCTTAAGATCAACGTTGATGCATCAGTGGTCCCAGATGAGAATTCGTTTGCTATAGGTATGGTCATCAGGAACCACCAGGGACATTATATCAAAAGTAAGACTATGATATTTGCAGGTCGGGTTTCAGTTTTGGAAGCAGAGATAGCAGGCATTCTGGAAGCACTCTTATGGTCAGAGACATTGTCAGCTGAAACAATTACAATTGAAAGTGACTCACTGTTAGGAGTTAATGCAGTTAACAAGGAGCATATTAATTTGTTGGAGCAGGGGGATATGGTTGCACGGTGCAAAACAATTCTTCGGAGTAAGGGTGGAATTTCGGTTGATTATGTTAGAAAGCGAGCAAACAAGGTGGCCCATAGATTGGCTAGGATCCCTTGTGAGCTTAATAGCTTCATTATTAGTTCGTCTCCTCCTCTGTTTTTGTTGGAGACAATTCTGTCAGATATTTCGATGATTTAATGAGAATTTCCTTTTTTTCAAAAAAAAAAAAGGATACCCAAACCGAAAACCAAACAGACAAACTTTCAATTTTTCGGTTTTAATATAATAACTAGCTTATAACCCGTGCGATGCACGGGTTTTTTTATATGAAATAAATTTATTTTATGTTATATTTATTTTTAATAATTCTTTTAATTTAAATTTAAATAATGTATATAAGTTTAATTAATGATATGCATGATTTAAAATTTATATTATAAATTTTTTTAAATACGTGGTTGACGAAATTCGAATTTCGAATGTTTTGTAAAGTAAGTTAATCATATAAAATATTTAATCATCAGTGTAATATCCGTACGATATTTTATTTATTTAAAATTTTCTGCATTGATTTTTTTTGTCTCCCGTTTGTTTTGTTTAATTGTCCACTAGTTATAATCATGGAACACTACTAACTCCATTAATTTTGTCCCCCACGTTTTGTCTCTTCAAGTGTTTTAAACAAAAACAATCCCTTTTATCAGCCCCATTTTCCGGAGTCAAAAAGAAACAGCTCATCCTTATTTAATAAACAAACCACCCATTCTTATAGATATAGTACAGATACTTGGCAAAAAGTTTTTGGAAAAAAACACAAACCCATTTTTGGTCTCTTTCGTTTCAACCAAAAAACACAGAGCTTTTTTTTTTTATAAACCAAGTAAAAAACAAAACAATCAGAAAGTTATTTTCTGTTAATTGTTTTCTATTTTCGAATTCATTTTTTTTGTTAAATCCTGTAGGATCGAATTGTCTTGGTTGGTTTGTAGCTCGATTGTTGGGTATTGCCGATTGTGAACGAGAGAAAGAAGCGGAGGGAGAGAGGGATGGAGGAGAGAGATGACGACGAGAGGCTGAGATAAGGAGGGGCGGGGTTAATGTTGTTGCCGGAATTGATGGAGGCCGGTGGGGGTGGTGTGTTTGAAGAGAGAACCGTGAGGAAGAGAGTGGCGGAGGGAGAGGGAAGAGAGGAGAACGGAGTGGGTGGAAAGAATAGAGAGAAGGGAGTGGTGCGAGAGAGGGAGATGGACGGAGGAGAGGAAAGAGAGAGAGAGACGAGGGAGAGAGACGAGAAAGAGATTATGAGATTGGGAGAGAGAACGGAGATAGATAGAGAGAGAGAGAGAGAGAGGAGAGGTTTTGAGAGAGATTGACCGGGAGAGAGATAAATCGGGAGGAAAGGAGTTCAGGGGAGGGGGTGGCGCGTGGGTGGTAGAGCCGCGTGGGTCCCACGCGCCGGCGAGATACCGTGGCACGAATTGTTCTGATTAAATAATCGGGAATTAACTAATAAGATAATAACGAAACAATAAAGATTTCGGATTTTATGTTTTAAACAGAATTTAGATAAAAGGTTGAATATTCTTTAAAATGTGGTTTTAATAATTTAAATTGGAGTGTATTGCATAGTTAGTGAATAAAATAGTTTTATTAAATAGTTTAATTAATTAAATTGGTGATTATTTTATTATTTTATTAAAATTATTTCGTGGCATAAATTAGTGATTTATAATTTTGAGTATAAAAGAGGGTTTAATTTATTAATCTGGAATATATTTGTAGTTAGATTTTTGATTTAAAAATATTATGTAATTATTTTCCATAATTTAGAGATTTATTGTTTTATTATTGAAAAGAGGATTAATTTAGAATAAATAGGATTAAAGAGGGGATAATTTCAAGATTTTTATATTTAATATTTCCGAATTAGTTTATTAATCAGATAAGACCAGATTTATTTAGAGATTTAAAAATGGATTAATATTATTATTTTTTTTATTTCGAGATTTAAAGGAAAAATTAGTTAGTGGGATTATTATTAAAAATTATGGATTTAAATTGAATAAAAACAGATTCTTGAATACTTTTGGTTTTGAGATTTATATTAATTAAATTAGGGATTTTCTGAAATTTAGAAGAGATAAGTAGAAGTACAATTTGGTTAATTATTTGTTAATAAGAGGAGAGAATTATTGAGAATAAGTAATTAAATACAGTATTATTTTAGAGGATGATATTTATTATTGGATTATTTTAATTAGTCAGATTGGGTTTTTAGATTAAAAACCGGGATTAGTACGAAATAGCTGAACTAGGTTTTAATAAGGTGAAATGTCGGGCCTAATAAAGTGAGTTTTTATGTGGTTATAGAGAATTAGAGACGTGGAGCCAGGTGAATCATCGTACCGCAGAGCACAGGCAAGTTTACTAATTCGTACTCCATTGTCCGGAGTATTTTATATTTTTAAATTCATAATTATGCTGATTAAGTTTTCGATTATCAAAATCAAGTATTCTTTCTAGTGATTTATACCAGATTTTTATTCATGCAATTTACATACATATTATTGTTGAGCTGTTATCCAGACATATTATATCATGAGGTGTTCAAACTTATTTCATGAGTTGTCCCATATTGTTGGTACGTTTATTGAGATACTTCATTCGAGTTATATTTGAGAGTGGGGATATATATATAAAGTAAGTTATGTATACTATTATGGGTCACCTCATTTCGACTCCATAATCAGAACAGTTTTTCATAATATTTTCCTCTACTCATTCGAGAGGGAAACTATATTATTGGTGTCTATTGTTCATTGCTTATCAAGGCAAAAGTGACCGGAGTAACGCACCGGCCCAACTGAGTAGTATTTAGGGTGTGATCGAAACTTCGACACATCCTTCTATCGATAGAAAACGAGTAGTGATAATGGATTGATCATCCATTACTTGAGTAGGCGTTCTGAGCAGAAATCCAATTGACATCCTATCAGTTAATAGATGCCTTTGTGGTTCTGTTAACTAGGGTGTTGATGTGAGCAGTTGTTATATTATATTATTTCAAACAAATTGAGTAGTTCTGAGAAGTTATTAAATTTTTTTTTGAGAAGTTACTGATTTATTTCCGAGTAGTATTTCGAGAAGTTATTGATATATATATTGGAGTCGTATTTCGAGATTTATAAGAATTTCTGAGTTGATCTCATTTCGAAAGGTAATTATATTTATTAACTCTTATTGAGTAGTAAAAACATATTTTGAGTGAGTTGTTATGTAGTATATGATATCTGTATATACTTGCTGGGCATTCTTTGGCTCATTCTTGCTATTTAAATATTATTGATCAGCGGCATCTAAAGACGACTCTAGCATGGCTGACTGTGGCAAAGGGAAGTGGAAGGGCTATTAAATTCAATCCAGTAGCCTTATAGTATCGAAGGAGGTTGCAAGATGGAACGAAATTGTTAATGCTCTTTTATTGTGTGTTTGGTGTGTTGTAATAATACTTCAGAGATTCTGGGAGATGAGTGTGTATTGTAATAACTTTTATATTTTGAGTGCTTGTTCTAAGACTATAACCTGTGGAATAAAAGATGGAGTTGTCAAGGATATTGTTGTAGATTATATTATGAGTAGGTGTTCAAGTGTTCCGCTAGAGTTGTGACGACCTGGATTCCTGTAAGGGATTTTGGGGCGTTACAGTAATGGTATCAGAGCAGTAGGTTATAAACCTTAGAACGAGAATAGAGAGGAGTTATAGTTACATAAGAGAGAGTTTAGAAGCCAAGGAATAGTTAGGGTGGAGGCATGACGGCCAATACCGATAGTAGAATCATTTGGAGCAAGAAAAGCGCATTTCCATGATTTATTTATTGGATTTATAATGAGTATATAGAAGTACGTATACGTAAGTATATATATATATATGGATGCATACATATCTATGTATATATACGCATGTGTACCGATATATACTGCTTTGTTTTCATAATAAACATCTCATGGATATGCAGTTTTATTGAACGAAATGAATTTTTTTTTTTTTTTTTTTTTTTTTAGAAAATGCCGCCAAGGAGAAATGGAGCTAACTCCAGAGAAGATGAGGCTTCTACCGGAGGGAATAACAACCAAAACAATCAAGGACTTAACCAACTCGTAGATTTGTTGAGGCAAACCCTAGACCGTGGACATCAGGATCCTGTACCCCATGTAGGGAACCAAACCGCAGCAGCTTTTAAGGCTTTTAAGTCAATTCATCCACCTGAGTTTAAAGGGTTTGGGGAACCAGTCGAGGCTAGATCGTGGCTGAAAGAGATGGAGAAATCATTTAAGATTATAGGAGTAGAAGAAGGGCAGAAGACGATCTTTGCCACCTACTTGCTGAAAGAAGAGGTGAATTATTGGTGGGAGTCTAAGGAAGCAATGGAACCTGCAGGGATAATAACCTGGGAAAGATTCACTGAGTTGTTTTTGGAGAAGTATTTTCCTGAGCATATGGAGAGTAAGATGGAGATAAAATTCTTGGAACTAAGGCAGAATAATAAGACTGTTGCTGAGTATGAAAAGGAGTTTACTGAATTATCTAGGTTTGTACCACATTTCGTAGATACTGATAAGAAGAAGGCGAGGAGGTTTCAACATGGACTGAGACCATGGATACAAACTAGGGTGGCCGCTTTTGAGCTTACTGAGTATGTTAAAGTAGTGAATAAGGCGGAAGTAATAGAAGCAGGAAGTAATTTTGATCCGAAGGGAAATGAAGGGAAGAAAAGAAAAGCAGAGAGTTGGGGAGGATATCCGACTAGTGGGACATTTCAGAACCAAAATGGTAGGAGGCCCGGATTTCACTCTACAAAATTTGGAGGATCCAACCGAGCAGAAAGTGCGGGTAGTGTACAAGTAGGACAGCAGGGAAACGAGAGCCAGTTTAGGCAACCAAGACCACCACTGCAAGATTGTGAAGTGTGTGGAAAGAAGCATCCAGGAGCATGTGCAAAATCAGAAGGTAGGTGTCATAACTGTGGTCAAGAGGGGCATATTCGGGCGAATTGTCCCAGGAAGGGAGTAGTCTGCTACAAATGTGGAAAGGAGGGATATATCTCTAGAGATTGTAAAGTGT
The DNA here is from genome assembly GCA_036435485.1 of Saposhnikovia divaricata. Taxonomy (NCBI): domain Eukaryota; kingdom Viridiplantae; phylum Streptophyta; class Magnoliopsida; order Apiales; family Apiaceae; genus Saposhnikovia; species Saposhnikovia divaricata. The sequence continues at coordinate 218,323,984 of CM071599.1, forward strand.
CAGCAACGGGACCCGCAACATCACGACAAAGCAGTGGAGTTGTTAGTAACCAATCAACCGCTAGGATTTTTAACATGACGTTGGCCGATGGCATGAAAGAGATGGACGAGATAGCAGGTACATGATTATTTAAATTATCGTAAATGCATATTTAAATGATGAGCTGGTATTAAAATAGAGGTATGTTAAAATGAGATCTTAGATGGGATCGACAGTCTAGCATGAGAGTTTATAATCGAAATAGGGGAATATATAATTGGTTTAAGGTGATGAGGGGATATTGGAAAGTAGAGTACGAAATAAGCAACCTTAGTTTTTGCCGACGTTGATTCCGAGGACGGAATCCTTTTAAGGAGGGAAGACTGTAATATCCGTACGATATTTTATTTATTTAAAATTTTCTGCATTGATTTTTTTTGTCTCCCGTTTGTTTTGTTTAATTGTCCACTAGTTATAATCATGGAACACTACTAACTCCATTAATTTTGTCCCCCACGTTTTGTCTCTTCAATTGTTTTAAACAAAAACAATCCCTTTTATCAGCCCCATTTTCCGGAGTCAAAAAGAAACAGCTCATCCTTATTTAATAAACAAACCACCCATTCTTATAGATATAGTACAGATACTTGGCAAAAAGTTTTTGGACAAAAACACAAACCCATTTTTGGTCTCTTTCGTTTCAACCAAAAAACACAGAGCTTTTTTTTTTCATAAACCAAGTACAAAAACAAAACAATCAGGTAGTTATTTTCTGTTAATTGTTTTCTATTTTCGAATTCATTTTTTTGTTAAATCCGGTAGGATCGAATTGTCTTGGTTGGTTTGTAGCTCGATTGTTGGGTATTGCCGATTGTGAACGAGAGAAAGAAGCGGAGGGAGAGAGGGATGGAGGAGAGAGATGACGACGAGAGGCTGAGATAAGGAGGGGCGGGGTTAATGTTGTTGCCGGAATTGATGGAGGCCGGTGGGGGTGGTGTGTTTGAAGAGAGAACCGTGAGGAAGAGAGTGGCGGAGGGAGAGGGAAGAGAGGAGAACGGAGTGGGTGGAAAGAATAGAGAGAATGGAGTGGTGCAAGAGAGGGAGATGGATGGAGGAGAGGAAAGAGAGAGAGAGACGAGGGAGAGAGACGAGAAAGAGATTATGAGATTGGGAGAGAGAACGGAGATAGATAGAGAGAGAGAGAGAGGAGAGGTTTTGAGAGAGATTGACCGGGAGAGAGATAAATCGGGAGGAAAGGAGTTCAGGGGAGGGGGTGGCGCGTGGGTGGTAGAGCCGCGTGGGTCCCACGCGCCGGCGAGATACCGTGGCACGAATTGTTCTGATTAAATAATCGGGAATTAACTAATAAGATAATAACGAAACAATAAAGATTTCGGATTTTATGTTTTAAACAGAATTTAGATAAAAGGTTGAATATTCTTTAAAATGTGGTTTTAATAATTTAAATTGGAGTGTATTGCATAGTTAGTGAATAAAATAGTTTTATTAAATAGTTTAATTAATTAAATTGGTGATTATTTTATTATTTTATTAAAATTATTTCGTGGCATAAATTAGTGATTTATAATTTTGAGTATAAAAGAGGGTTTAATTTATTAATGTGGAATATATTTGTAGTTAGATTTTTGATTTAAAAATATTATGTAATTATTTTCCATAATTTAGAGATTTATTGTTTTATTATTGAAAAGAGGATTAATTTAGAATAAATAGGATTAAAGAGGGGATAATTTCAAGATTTTTATATTTAATATTTCCGAATTAGTTTATTAATCAGATAAGACCAGATTTATTTAGAGATTTAAAAATGGATTAATATTATTATTTTTTTATTTCGAGATTTAAAGGAAAAATTAGTTAGTGGGATTATTATTAAAAATTATGGATTTAAATTGAATAAAAACAGATTCTTGAATACTTTTGGTTTTGAGATTTATATTAATTAAATTAGGGATTTTCTGAAATTTAGAAGAGATAAGTAGAAGTACAATTTGGTTAATTATTTGTTAATAAGAGGAGAGAATTATTGAGAATAAGTAATTAAATACAGTATTATTTTAGAGGATGATATTTATTATTGGATTATTTTAATTAGTCAGATTGGGTTTTTAGATTAAAAACCGGGATTAGTACGAAATAGCTGAACTAGGTTTTAATAAGGTGAAATGTCGGGCCTAATAAAGTGAGTTTTTATGTGGTTATAGAGAATCAGAGACGTGGAGCCAGGTGAATTATCGTACCGCAGAGCACAGGCAAGTTTGCTAATTCGTACTCCATTGTCCGGAGTATTTTATATTTTTAAATTCATAATTATGCTGATTAAGTTTTCGATTATCAAAATCAAGTATTCTTTCTAGTGATTTATACCAGATTTTTATTCATGCAATTTACATACATATTATTGTTGAGCTGTTATCCAGACATATTATATCATGAGGTGTTCAAACTTATTTCATGAGTTGTCCCATATTGTTGGTACGTTTATTGAGATACTTCATTCGAGTTATATTTGAGAGTGGGGATATATATATATAAAGTAAGTTATGTATACTGATATGGGTCACCTCATTTCGACTCCATAATCAGAACAGTTTTTCATAATATTTTCCTCTACTCATTCGAGAGGGAAACTATATTATTGGTGTCTATTGTTCATTGCTTATCAAGGCAAAAGTGACCGGAGTAACGCACCGGCCCAACTGAGTAGTATTTAGGGTGTGATCGAAACTTCGACACATCCTTCTATCGATAGAAAACGAGTAGTGATAATGGATTGATCATCCATTACTTGAGTAGGCGTTCTGAGCAGAAATCCAATTGACATACTATCAGTTAATAGATGCCTTTGTGGTTCTGTTAACTAGGGTGTTGATGTGAGCAGTTGTTATATTATATTATTTCAAACAAATTGAGTAGTTCTGAGAAGTTATTAAATTTATTTTTGAGAAGTTACTGATTTATTTCCGAGTAGTATTTCGAGAAGTTATTGATATATATATTGGAGTCGTATTTCGAGATTTATAAGAATTTCTGAGTTGATCTCATTTCGAAAGGTAATTATATTTATTAACTCTTATTGAGTAGTAAAAACATATTTTGAGTGAGTTGTTATGTAGTATATGATATCTGTATATACTTGCTGGGCATTCTTTGGCTCATTCTTGCTATTTAAATATTATTGATCAGCGGCATCTAAAGACGACTCTAGCATGGCTGACTGTGGCAAAGGGAAGTGGAAGGGCTATTAAATTCAATCCAGTAGCCTTATAGTATCGAAGGAGGTTGCAAGATGGAACGAAATTGTTAATGCTCTTTTATTGTGTGTTTGGTGTGTTGTAATAATACTTCAGAGATTCTAGGAGATGAGTATGTATTGTAATAACTTTTATATTTTGAGTGCTTGTTCTAAGACTATAACCTGTGGAATAAAAGATGGAGTTGTCAAGGATATTGTTGTAGATTATATTATGAGTAGGTGTTCAAGTGTTCCGCTAGAGTTGTGACGACCTGGATTCCTGTAAGGGATTTGGGGGCGTTACAATCAGATTTAATGGTTCTGAATTTTTTGGCTAAAAATTTAACGGTAATTATTCGTTATATAAGGATTTTGATTTTATATTTTTATTGGTGATTGATAGATATTTTGTGATATTTTTGGGTATATATTAATAATTGCAAGATTATGTTTCAATTTAAAAGGTAACATGTTTTAGTTTAGAAAAGAAATTTTAATGATTGTAAGATTATGATTGCAAAATTATGTTTTAAATTAAAAGGTAACGTGTTTTAATTAGAAAATATATAATAATGATTGGAAGATGCGATATTTTAGGTGTGTGTAAAGGGTAATATGTTCAAGTAAAAGTAAACGTCTTTTAAATTGCTTGAAAGATAAGATATTTTATGTATTTATTAAATTTAATTTAATATTACAATTATGTTTTTATATAATTATTATTTTAATTGTTTTTAATTTTAATTTATTATAATTTAATATACTCATATTTACAAATAAATATAACCCGTAGAACAGACTATTCGAATTGAGTTCAGTTTGTACGGCAGAATGTAATTTTGAGGTTTGCTAACTCTGTAGTTAGATTTCATGTCGAGTGCCTATCAAACTTAGACATCGTGTGAGACTGAACTGTTGTAGCTATGTAAGTGTTCTGTATGAGTTGCAATCGATATAGTGGAATTAACTTGAATTTTGTGTAAAGTTTTGAATTTGATCGAATGGGATAATTTAAAGAATTTGGTTTTTTTATTCAAAATTGACAACACTCAAATATTAGTTTGAATAATGATCATTTAAATGATAACAAAATTCACGTCCATCATTTCGAATGATAACTACAGAGGTTTGCTAACTCTGTAGTTAGATTTCATGTCGAGTGCCTATCAAACTTAGACATCGTGTGAGACTGAACTGTTGTAGCTATGTAAGTGTTATGTATGTGTTGCAATCGATATAGTGGAATTAACTTGAATTTTGTGTAAAGTTTTGAATTTGATCGAATGGGATAATTTAAAGAATTTGGTTTTTTTATTCAAAATTGACAACACTCAAATATTAGTTTGAATAATGATCATTTAAATGATAACAAAATTCACGTCCATCATTTCGAATGAAATATAAGCTTCAACGCAATTTTGATAAGACTAATCGAACATACGAACATGTTAAACTAGTACTCGAATTAAAACTGACTCGAAAGTAAATGCAAATCTAAGATTACAAGAATTTTAAGAAAAAGTTTTTCTTTTTACATTTATACACACACTTTATATTTGACAAAATTCGAATTGTCGACATTTGAGGAGATACCACAACACATTAGTGTTCTAAAAATCGTTCGATTTTTCAAAAATCGCTGATAAATCATCGATAAATCATTAAAAAATATTTGATCGATTTGATTATAAATTATAAATTGCAAATCTATGAAAGTTTTTTAAATGATAGATTATATTATTAATTAGACTTAATTATTAAATATCATTAAAATAATAAATTTTATCCGATTTTTGTTCAATTTATCATTCCGATAATCCCGATTTACCGATAAATTACTATTAAATACCTAAACCGATCTATTTCAATTTCCGAAATTTACCCATGCAGTACACAGCAAGAAGAGGTGAGAGGTAACGTTAAGAAAAGGTTATTATGATCGAGTATGCCTCCCCTTTTCTCACAGGCCACAGCCGCCGGATACATATGCCATCATATGATTATTGGGCTCTCACAGGCCAAGTGTGTGTTACTCGTTAGCGGGTCCCATAAGCCCAATCAAATATCTAATTTTTTCGACTATTTTCAACAACAACAAAAAAAAATTAACAGTGACACATTGTTACACAAATTTTTTTAAAGAAAAGAAGAAAAAAAAGCGAAAGATTTAATTTTTTTCAACATGCACGTGAATGATTTTCTAAAAAAGAAAAGTAATAATTTTTGAAGATTTGAAAAGATTTTTCACATATATTTATCTCTTATATTTTCTTTACACTTTTTAAAAGATTTCAAGAGAAAAATGACCAATTTTCTATTTTTTTTCACTTTTATTTCTTTGATTTGCGAACACGGTGTAAAAGAGAGTGCAGCTTAGCGTAGTATTTCTGTATTTTGGTACACTACTGCTCAATTCTCCATGACTTCCATCGTTAAAACAACGCCCTTCCACCAAACTGATCACATCTCAGTTTACTCCCTTGTGAGAACTGTGAACTCCATTCTCCTTCTCTATATCAATTTATGCGAAAATCGAAACAGGACTTTTTTTCTTTGACATCTTTATCGCGCATTCATGGATGGCACCATCTCAACAGTACCATCTTTGCCATGGTCTCAAGTTCCGAGCAGGTACGAGAAGCAGAAGCGTCGTGATTGGAATACGTTCTGCCAGTACATACGAAACCACAAGCCAAATGATCCATACTCATCTAATGTTCATCAACATTTATGGACTAGTTCTCATGTCTTGGAATTTCTAAGGTACCTTGATCAATTTAGCAAGACTAAAATTCATAACCAGACGTGTCCTTATTTCAGTGTTCCTAACCCACCTTTGCCCTGTCCTTGTTGAAAATAGAATGAAACAGTGAACTTGTTTTGCAGATAAAACTGAGAACGAAGTAATACAAAGCCAAAACGAAACTGAATGTATATCTCAGTTCATGTTCAAACGTTACTACAACTTCAAATAAATAGAACTACAAGGAATCTAATTAACATCATAACACACACTTGGCTACATGTGATCACCAAGGAACATTGCTCAGAAAATAAACACACCACACTGCATGATCATTGCCACTGCAAGATCCAAGTTATTAATAAACTAAACACAGAATATTGCATAAATCTGTTTTTCACTTTCAAGCACATGCTCTTCACTAGTTGCTGTTATTTGCAGAGAACGTGCATTGCTTAACACATGATCCCAACAATCACTCCCTTAAGCTAGAACGTTTTCTGCAGATTCTTTACTCCCAGGAGCTTCCTCATTGCTTCAAACTTGACTGCAGACATTGCCTTAGTCAGTACATCAGCCTTTTGAAGGTCTGTCTTTACGTGCTTGATAATAATCTCCTTTCGTTCCACACACTCACGAACAAAATGGAACCGTATATCTATGTGTTTGCTGCGTCCATGGAAGACAGGGTTCTTAGCTAGGTCTATGGCTGACTTGTTGTCGACATATAGCATCACTGGTCCAATCTTTTCATCAGTTATTTGATTTAAGACATTCCTTAACCACACAGCTTGACAAGAGGCTGCTGTTAGCGCCATGAATTCAGCCTCACAGGATGAGAGAGCAACACATCGTTGCTTCTGTGAAACCCAGGTTACCAGACTGTCGTCCAAGTAAAACGCCAAACCAGTTGTGCTCTTCCTATCATCAATGCTTCCTCCTAAATCACTATCAGAGAAGCCTGATAGTAGATAGTCCCCCTTTCCCTTTGAATAAGTAAGACCAAAATCAATTTTGCCACGAACATATCGCAAAATTCTTTTCACTGCATTTAAATGCATTGCAGTGGGCCGTTCCATGAACCTACTCACCACACCTACAGCATACGCAATATCGGGTCGTGTGTGCACCAGGTACCTTAGACTACCAACGAGGCTTTTGAACTCGGTGGAATTTACAGTTTTCCCGTGTTCATCCTTATGCAGAATTAACTTTGTTTCCATTGGATATTTCACTGGCTTGCATTCTGCCAATCCAGCCTTCTCGAGGATCCTCTTTGCATAGTTGGTTTGCTTTAACTCAATGTACCCCTTTCCTTGTTCTACTTCTATGCCTAGATAGTAGGAGAGTCTGCCCATATCACTCATATCGAATTCTTTTGCCATCTGTCTTTTAAATGTCACAATGTTTGAAAGCTTCGAACCTGTGACAAGTAGGTCATCCACATAAACACCAACGAGTAGTGACTCGTTCCCTTCTTTACGGCAGTAAACAGCATGTTCATATGGGCATTTAACAAACCCAAGATCGATCAAGTATTTGTTGAGTCGAGCGTACCAAGCCCTTGGTGCTTGTCGAAGACCATAGAGTGCTTTTAGTAGCCTGTACACTTTAGATTCTTTGCCTTCCCTCTCGAACCCTTCTGGTTGTAGTACATATACTTCCTCCTGTAAATCGCCATTAAGAAATGCAGACTTAACATCGAGGTGGTGCACTTCCCATTCGTTTTTAGCAGCCAGAGCTAGCAAAAGTCTGATGGTTTCCAGCCTAGTGACTGGTGCAAACACCTCGTTGAAATCGATTCCCTCTTTTTGTACATACCCCTTTGCCACTAGACGGGCCTTGTACTTCACAACAACTCCATTAGTGTCCTTCTTTAGCTTATAAACCCACTTGAGTCCAATAGCCTTTTTACCAGGTGGCAGGTCAACTAATTTCCAGGTTTTATTCTTCTCAACAGAATCGATTTCTTGTTCCATTGCACCTTGCCAGTTTGTGTCATTGATAGCTTGTCCAAATGATGATGGTTCATCAATGCTTAACATCAACATTACATCTGCAATCTCTATTTCATCAGTCTCATCATAGATGTCACTTAAGAGTCTAAACTTTGTGTGTTCTGGACTGTACTGAGATGACTCTGAAGTATATCCACTGCCTCCACCTTCTCGAGATTCACTTTCTGTGGATGACATATTTGGAGTTGCATTTTCTGAGGAAAACATGTTTGGAGTTGCATTTTCACTCCCTGCTTCAAAGCCTTGTGTTTCTTGATTATGGTCAACCTGATTTGTAACATCATTGACAAGAATAAAGGTTCCTGGAGTATTTTCTTCATCATTTCCATTCATGTCCCATTCCCAGCCTTTGTTTTCTTCAAAAACAAGGTCTCTACTAACATGTAGAGACTTTGCAATTGGATCATACACACGATGTGCCTTCGTTCCTGGTTCTTTGCCAAGATAAACAACTGGCTTGCTCCTATTACTCAGCTTGTGGAGATGTACATTTGGAATCCTCATGAATGCCTTGCAACCGAATACTTTTATGTGATCAATGTGTGGCCTTTTGCCAGACCATGCTTCATAGGGAGTTTGGCCTGTTAGAGCTCGAGTGGGCACTCTATTTAGAATATAGACAGCATGTCGAATAGCCTCACCCCAAAATTTTAGTGGCATGTTTCTCTCCTTGAGCAAGCTTCTTGCCATTGCCACCACAGTCCTATTTCTTCTCTCGACAACACCGTTTTGTTGAGGGGAATAAGGAGCTGTGTAGTGCCTTTCGATGCCACTGTTGTCACAAAATTCCTTAAACTTTGTTGAACAAAACTCACCTCCTCTGTCAGTTCTCAGAACTTTGATTTTTTCTTCTCGACCATTTTCAACCAACAGTTTGAATTTTCTGGGAACACCAAAACCAAATGAAAGTTCTATAGGCCTGCACTACCCTATGTTGACAAAGAGCAACTATACTGTGTGGTCTTTGAAAATGAAGGTCTTCATGCAAGCTCAAGGAGTATGGGATGCAGTCGAACCCTCAGACCCTAAGTTAGTTGTAGAAGAAAAAACAGATAAGGTAGCATTAGCAGCTATCTATCAGGGCATACCAGAAGAAATGCTCCTGTCAATTGCAGATAAGAAGAGTGCCAAAGAAGCTTGGGACTCTCTCAAAGTCATGAGTGTAGGTGCAGAACGCGTACAACAGGCTAAGATTCAAACACTTAAAGCTGAGCTTGAAACAATGAACATGAAAGAGACGGATAATCTAGATGATTTCTGCTTAAAGCTGCATGGAATTGTCACAAATATTCGTGTCTTAGGAGAAGAATTAAAAGAGGTAAACATTGTAAAGAAACTCCTCAGAGCTGTACCATCAAGATATCTCCAGATTGCTTCTACAATTGAACAATTTGGTGATATGGAGGTTATGACTCTAGACGAGGTTGTTGGACGATTGAAGGTACATGATGAAAGGATTCGTGGCCAAACTGAAGTAACGGGAGGACAATTATTACTCACACAGGAGGAATGGTCCAAACGTGCCAACAACAAAGGGTATGGCAGAGGTAGGGGAGGCTATAGTAATCGTGGTAGAGGCAGGTCTAACCACAGAGCAAATACCAACAGTAAAGCCCGTTCAAATCAGACGGAAGAAGGAAGCAGTACTGCACATCTAGTCAAGATCGTAGTCAAGATCGTAGCAAGGTGAAATGCTATAACTGCAATGCCTATGGGCATTATGCATCAGAATGCAGAAAGCCAAAACGAGAGAGAAATTGGCGACGTGACAAGGAACAGAAGCCAGAAGCTAACCTAACTCAGTTCAAGGATGAAGAACCAGCACTTTTGTTAACAGAGTGCAAAGAAAGAAGTAAAGACACTCTTTTACTCAATGAAGAAGGAGTGATTCCAAAGTTGGAAACTGAGTTGGAGAATGGTAGAGATTCGAAGCTGTGGTATCTTGACAATGGTGCTTCTAATCACATGACTGGGCAAAGATCGAAGTTCAATCATCTAGATGAAAGTGTGACTGGCCCAGATTGTTGAAAATAGAATGAAACAGTGAACTTGTTTTGCAGATAAAACTGAGAACGAAGTAATACAAAGCCAAAACGAAACTGAATGTATATCTCAGTTCATGTTCAAACGTTACTACAACTTCAAATAAATAGAACTACAAGGAATCTAATTAACATCATAACACACACTTGGCTACATGTGATCACCAAGGAACATTGCTCAGAAAATAAACACACCACACTGCATGATCATTGCCACTGCAAGATCCAAGTTATTAATAAACTAAACACAGAATATTGCATAAATCTGTTTTTCACTTTCAAGCACATGCTCTTCACTAGTTGCTGTTATTTGCAGAGAACGTGCATTGCTTAACACATGATCCCAACAGTCCTTGCCCTCTTCGACAAGCATGGGGTAGCTTGGATGCTCTGGTTGGACGTCTTCGGGCAGCTTACGAGGAAAATGGTGGGGCACCTGAATCAAATCCGTTTGGAGCAAGAGCTGTCAAGGTTTTCTTGCGTGAGGTTAGGCGTTTTCAAGGGAAGTCGAGGGGGGTCACTTATGACAACAAGAAAAGGAAGAGGAATTCTAGTTACCACAAGGTGTACATGAACAAACAAATGGTGTAACATGCATGTTATCATTTACTGTTAAATCTCTCTCTCTCTCTCTCTCTCTCTCTCTCTCTCTCTCTCTCTCTCTCTCTCTCTCTCTCTCTCTCTCGCTCTCGCTCTCGCTCTCTCGCTCCCTCACTCTCTCTTTCTCTCCCTCCCCTCCTCTCTCTCTCTAGCTCTTGTTAAAATGGATATGGTGTTTTTCTGTTTTTGTAGATCATTAACGGGTTTTGTTTCGAATGCTTACTAGCTAAAAAGTAACAGATTGTATCTATAATAAGTTACTTTTCTATGATCGTGCATGTACTGCTTATGCTGAGGAATAGCAAATTTACTATGTTTATATTATTTGAAGGCATGTTATTGGTACAATGGATATTTTTTGTTCTGGACATGCATAAACAGTTGTCTAATTGATTCTTGTATTAACAAGAAACAGAACAAAGAGAGCGAGCTCGTTTCTCTAATCAGTTATTCCACAACTTTTTGTACTTAAGTTGTTACAGAAACTAGATCAAGATGCCAGCCAAACGAATCAGTGACTATAAAATCTATGAAATGACAAGTCGGGATAATCTGATAATTTGATTTTTATATGAAAAAAAAAAACTAACATATATTCTACCATCCACATTAGCTGTTAAAATTACAAATTCACCGTACACACATAACTTTTAAAATAAAATACCTTCAATTTCACAATACTTGTCATTATTAAATGGTTTACACTTCATTAAGAACAACTAATTTTTATGACCTTTTATCCATCATATATGCCGTAATGTAATTAAAAGAAAAAAATGTTCCTAAATACGTAATTAGAAGAGTTACATACGTATATAATGCATTTTAAGAAAAAAATGTCCCTAATTAGAATAGTTACATATGTATATAATGCATTTTAATGTGGCAAATTTGCTACAATTACAAAAGTATCCCTCATATATGAACATTAAAAATTCTTAGTATCTCAACAAATTTAGATGTGTATTTAGGAGTATCAAACTAATGTAAAACTAGTTTACACTCTTGATCACTTGTCATTAGTTGTTACTACATGACTTGTTTTCGAATGCAAAGATTGCCGGACATATAAAAATGAAGATCAAGTCGAAAGTGTTTACTATTCACATCCCAGGTACAAGCTTAAAAATACAACACTCAACGACAGAACCAGAAAAAGATCAAGATTTAAGAAGAATGTTTCATAAGTCCGAGCCAAGTGGTTTATTTAATGAAGTAAAAATCTTGGGGAAACTGAAAGAAATTTCCTAGTTTGGATTGGAAAGCATGTTGTCCATACAGGGAACGATTCTGCGCAAGTGTTTGTGGTCCTTGCACTTGGGAATTCTCAGGGCATGTGTGGTTGCTTGCATTACTCACACTGCTAACTATCTCTACTCCTTTTGGACCACTTTCTTGTTCACTTGAAAACACATATTTATTATTACTCATTTCTACCATTCGATTAGCCGCTTGGATTTACGTGTTAATAGTGGATATATACTACTACTAAACTACAAAATACAAATCTGTCTTTATGTAGTACTATTTTTATTAATATATAGTTATTGGATGATGGCCAAAATGCCGTTTTTTTAAACAAGATTCACAGAAGTGCTACACATTCATATGTCTGATTATGTTTAACCATGTATTACGCATTTTGTGAAAGAGCATGTGTGCCATACATCCATATGTCTGATCATATTTACCGTTCTATTACGCATTTTTGTGAAAGAGTATGTCATTCAAGATGTGGGTAATATTTATATAAAACTAACTTGAACGTTAATGCAATTTCAGATTACAAACAATTTTAAGAAAATATCCAAAAGGAAAGTGTGGAAGATAACAAAATGAAAGTTCTGTCTTCATCATCAAGCGTGCTTCCCCTTTTTCCGCAGCCGGATTCATGAAGCCATCATATGCTAACTTCCATTCTATGCAAGTCCTCCTGCTTTCTCCCACACCATTCTTGTCCGACTAAACTATTTAGTTTCCTCCATCCTCACGTTAAAGTGAACCAAATCAATCTGGTCAATATTACACCAATGAATGAAGATTGGTAGAATTTCTGCTTTTACTAAGTGATCCCAGGATGTTCCGCAGTAGGAAGTGCTAACCAAACTTTCATCATTGTAATTGAATGCATGAATTCATATGCAAGTTCTGTGACTAGTATGGTGTGTATTTAAACAATTGAAAGTAGTGCCACTGCAATATAGAAAGTCCAAACGACCAAATTGAATTTAATCTTTGAAATCTTTTTAGTTCTTACCAAGTTTGAGAGGCGATTACTAGTAGTAGCATTTAACTAGGAACATTGCAATTGTCTTCAGTTTTTTACAATATTCCAAAAGCTTTTAATTACAAAAATGGGCTTTCCTACATAGATTTATTCTACCTCCTAAAGTGCTAAAAGATTAATTGTTGCTAGTCAAATTATAATTAGAACAGGTTAATTATTTTGAACTAAAAATATACTGTGATTCTCATCTCTGTTGTTTGTTTCTGACATTCTGTCTTCATATATCGCTTCTTTGACCATTACTCCATTACCACTTGCATGTCCTAACTACAATTGCAGGCAATTTGTATCTATAAAATTCACTGTTATCAAAAACAAGAAAATAAAGATAAAGGGAGACCTGAACTTTAATTAATCATAAAGCTGACGACAAAGAATTTCACTAACAACATTGTCAGAAGATATGATTATACACAATATATACTGTTATTATGACAGGACACGATCGGTAGTAGCTGGCTTCTCCAAAGGCTTCATGTGAAATCCAATGCTTTCGATCCCATCAGGCTTGTACGTGCCGAAAAAACCATAGAACTTACCACCAACCTGATAGTTGAAGTTCGTAATTGGGCTGGTTTTATCAGGAGCACCTGGAACATAAAGTCCATACGTGGCTTTGTTCGTATGAAAAGTGATCGAACTCAAATACGGTCCTCCATAACTGCCTTGGCAGCCTCCACTTATTCCTGTAATATACTCCGATATGATGGATAATCCAAAGTTATCTGCTGCAAACATTCAACAAAGTTATATATATTATCTACACAATTAATTACATATAATCATTTATCGTTAACAGACACAAAACTATAGACAAATAGTGTATACGTTAAGTAACCAGTTCTCCTAAAACCTCAAGAAGGTGTTAGGGAAGCGGGTTTATCGGATCATATCATATATTCAACAACATTTAATTATATATCTAAGCTAGAATTAGATGGATCAAAATTCAAAATATTGCTAAGAGACTAAATGCACTACAAGAAATCTGGCTATAGACGACACCCCTCAGACAACACCCATGGAAAAAAGTGATGCCCGAAATGATCAGACAACTAGTATTTTCGTGCTCGAAAAAGTATTGTCTAATCCTACATTCACACAATGGGCCAAAACCAGGGGTGTTGTGTAAATGCATAAGTATTTTTAGATTAGACAAGCGTTTTTTAGGTCTGTTGTCTAAGTAGCAGTCATACAATATGTTATCCATAGTGTTGTGTGACAGTTAACCAACACACAACATTTTTTAGAAATATTATGTGAATGAAGCATAGACAATACTTCGTAAAAAGTATTGTTAAAATGAGACAAGTGATTTCCAATGTGGTATTGTGTAATGATATTTAACTCAAGTGCTTTACATAGTATTGTATGAACTCAATCCAACACACAACAGGTTCTGGCCTATTGTGTGTTTCAACTCATACAAGTGTCTTCTGTTTAAAACTGTTGTCTAATGAACTGTACATGAAAAAAAAAAATTTAAAAGATGATTAACCTACCAAATTGGCATCCAACAAATCAACAAAGGCCAAACAGAAGAGAACAAACTAACCAACAATCTATCAAGAGTTATAGTTACAAATTAAAGAGCACAAATTAATTTATTACATTACGAAAGTTCTATTAGTTCATCAACATCATCTCGAATGTAACCACATACTAGTAATTGATATTTTATGAAGGAGGTATCTTAAATTACCCAAGAAAGATCGATATAAAATAATGAGGGACATGGCAAGTAGCTTTAATTGCATAGACTGCATCAAAACTATTATCTGGAAACCTTCATGATAAAAGCATTGGTACCAGCTCTTTCAGCAGACCATCCCCTGTTCTTAGTGCCTCGTCGTTTAAAGATTCACCAAATGCATAGAAGAGGAATAGAGCAGCTTCTACCTCTTCTGCATTTCTATTAGGAGCTGCTGCATTCACAAAGGAAACTATATGTAATGTATGCAATAATCTTACATTTGCCAAGATATAGAGGCAATAAATAAACTGAGGTACATAAGGCATATTACTTTGTTAGTACAGTACAACATCTCTACTTTGTTTTATTTTTTGTGTGCTCTTTGTTTGCATGGTACTATGCTACTATTAACAGGATATAATATAGGAACAAATAAAGGGAGGAGTCTGTAGACCTTGGTAATCAGGAGGATCCCAATAGATTTTGTATGTCTTCCTGCGAGCAACTTCATTATTAATATTTTCACCACTTCCTAAAGGGCTATAGCTGTCATCCGCTCGTCCGCTGCCTCACTTAAACAATGATCATGAAATTTACTCGAACTTTCGTCTTTTAAGAGTCTTTTATCTAATTGTGCTTCGGCCCACATTTTCTTTCTAAGAAAATTTGATGCATCCAGATGATCCTATGATGCATAAAGTATTAGGCAAAAAACAATATCAAGAATTTTTTACTTTATTGCTCCCATTTGATATCATACTAAGTTATTCCGATAGATCATAACATAGAAAAAGATTTCACCTCTAGAACCGCACGAACAACGTTCCCTTCATTCGCAACACCAATTATAGCAACCAGAGCACTAAGGCGATCCTCAACCAGAGCATTAGCAGGATCCTTATACCATCTGCCTTTGCCAGAATTTTTAGTAGCCTTATACCATCTGCATTTGCCAGAATTTTTATGCCATTATCATTGGTAGAAATAGCCAACAAGATTCCTTCCTTATTAAATCATACACATGGAGAAGCCTGCAGAGATATCAAATTATGCTGAGTATGCCAACCGCAACCAGGAGTATACCATTGTAACTTATTCTTCCAAACACTAGAAGTTGAAGGCTATAGAGATCTTGTCTTTGTTTGTGAGATACAACTTTCACTTGCCTATAGAGAAAATGTTAAAGGCTGGTACCTTTAACCAGCTTATTAAAAATAAATTTAAGGTCACTCAAACACCAAATTAGCCGTGTTGCTGATTTGAATCTTCTGAGAAAGTAAAAATCAGCTGCTTTACACGGTTGGAGAAATAGCCTTCAAACCTGAAACCCAATAACAATGAACATAAATAAATAAATCAGATACAAATACTACATGATAAATACATACACACAAACGATTATGATTGAGGAAGTCTTACTCTGTCATTCACAAGTTCCTTTTCTTCTTTCGATGTTAGAAGCAAACAGGGGTGAGGTGTTAGAAGCAAACCTAAGAGACGCCATTCAACCCTGCCTTGTACTGTATCCTACCTCAGTATAGTTAGAGCAGCAGTTGAAATCCAAGAGAACCTAAATTAAGAAATCAATTGAATCTAAACTGAAAAACCCATAATTCGAAGGGAAGAAATCGATTGAAAACCCTAATTACCAGTTAGAGATGAAGATTGTAATAGATGATGTAGAGAAAAGCTTATAATTAGAGAGGAAAATCTGTATATCAGTTTATAATAAGAACAAAGTTTAGAATATGTGGTGAAGAGGGAAGTTTGGGGGAGAAGGGGGAATGAAACATTGAAAATTTTGGTTAAGGGGGAAAGATTGAAAATTTTGGTTAAGGGGAAAATTTGTGCGCCTAATATTTTATATTTTTCAATGGGCTGTTCTACTTTTTTTTTTTTAATAAATATTTTGGTAAAAATTCTAATTTCATATTAACTTTATCAAGAATTTATTTGATTTCAGTTTTGAAATTTTAAATTTTACATATACGCATGTACTTATATATAATATTATGATGTAAATAATAAATTTATCTTGTAAAAAGTTTTTAAAAAATATTATGTACAATCGGGACGAGACTATTTACAATGAATATTACTTTTAGGAGGTTTATATTATAAAATCATACAAAATTAATATTAAATTTTCTAATTTTTGGTCATAAAAAGATTTTTTTTAAAAAATATTATGTACAAAAATGTAGTTTATAATATAAACTTACCAAAAGTAATACTCCTTCTAATTAGTCTCATCACGATTGAACATGATCTTATTTTTTTAAAAAACAATTTCGACGATCCAAACATATGGATGTCAACATATATATAATTGAGTGATGTGCAAAAAAAATTTAAATATTTAAAATTATTCTTGTACAATTTATAATATGAATCCTCCAAAAGTACTAATCCTTCTATCTAGTCTCGTCTCGATTGAACGTAATCTATTTTTTAAAAATCTTTTTTCGACGATCCAACCGTACGGATGATTAAAAAGTAAGTTAGAAGATTAAAAAAAAAAGTTTGAGAGAAAATAAAGACCTTATCGGGGAAAGAGATTTTTAGGGCGGTATGTTCAATTTTTCCCCAATTTTTCGGCGCTACACACCCCGCCCATGCCCAATAATTTTTATATCATTTGATTTAGTTAATAATACTTTTAAAAATTCTTTAAAAACAATTAGTAATTTCTAAAATGGTAATATGTGATATATAATATTATTATAGATTTTTAATATAAAAAACTTTACAAAAGTAGTAATTTTAGTAAATTTTCTATTTTTTAAAACTTGAAAATAGATTGACCAAATATAAATTTGTTTGATCTCGATCGTGCTCCATTACAAAAGTAGTAACACTTCTACTACTTTTTTGTTAAAATCTCATACAACCCGACCTTTTTATTTTTTGATAATTTTTTTCCAACACTAAAATAAGTGTTTATTAACATCCGTATGGTTCGATCGTCGAAAAAATCATTCAAAAAAAGTATTCAGTGAATCTGAATCGTGCCTCGTTATAGGAAATAACACTTTTACTACTTTTTTGTTAAAATCTCATACAACCCGACCTTTTATTTTTTGATTATTTTTTTCCAACACTAAAACAAGTGTTTATTAACATCCGTACGGTTTGATCATCGAAAAAATCATTCAAAAAAAGTAATCAGTGAACCTGGATCGTGCCTCGTTATAGGAAGTAATACTTTCACTATGTTTTTGTTAAAATCTCATACAACTCGACCTTTTTATTTTTTGATTATTTTTTTCCAACACTAAAATAAGTGTTTATTAACGTTTGTATGCTTCGATCTTCGAAAAAATCATTCAAAAAAATTATTGAGTGAATCTGGATCGTGCCTCGTTATAGGAAGTAACACTTTTAATATTTTTTTGTTAAAATCTCATACAACCCGACCTTTTTATTTTTGATTATTTTTTCCCAACACTAAAACAAGTGTTTATTAACATCCGTACGGTTTGATCGTCGAAAAAATCATTCAAAAAAAGTAATCAGTGAACCTGGATCGTGCCTCGTTATAGGAAGTAATACTTTCACTATGGTTTTGTTAAAATCTCATACAACCCGACCTTTTTATTTTTTGATTATTTTTTCCCAAAACTAAAATAAGTGTTTATTAACATTTGTACGGTTCAATCGTCGAAAAAAATCATTCAAAAAAAGTATTGAGTGAATCTGGATCGTGCCTCGTTATAGGAAGTAACACTTTTACTATATTTTTTTTAAAATCTCACACAACCCGACCTTTTTATTTTTGATTATTTTTTCCCAACACTAAAACAAGTGTTTATTAATATCAGTACGGTTTGATCGTCGAAAAAATCATTCAAAAAAAGTAATCAGTGAACCTGGATCGTGCCTCGTTATAGGAAGTAATACTTTCACTATGTTTTTGTTAAAATCTCATACAACCTGATCTTTTTATTTTTTGATTATTTTTTTCAACACTAAAATAAGTGTTTATTAACATTTGTATGGTTCGATCGTCGAAAAAATCATTCAAAAAAAGTATTGAGTGAATCTGGATCGTGCCTCGTTATAGGAAGTAACACTTTTACTACTTTTTTGTTAAAATCTCATACAACCCGACCTTTTTATTTTTTGATTATTTTTTCCCAACACTAAAATAAGTGTTTATTAACATTTGTACGGTTTGATCGTCGAAAAAATCATTCAAAAAATTATTGAGTAAATCTGGATCGTGCCTTGTTATAGGAAGCAACAATTTTACTACGATTTTGTTAAAATCTCATACAACTCGATCTTTTTACTGTTTGGTCAATTAAGTAGTTTCCTACTAAAATCTCAAACCAAATTAAATTTTATTTTTGAAAGTTTGGGAACATCAATAAATTAGATATGTATTGACATAAATATTTTTACATTATTAATAAAGGATGGGATTTTTCTAATATTTAAAAAATCGAGGTAAATTCGTAACTTAACATCCATTAAATTGGAATTTTTTATCCTTTTATTGAAATTTAATAAATAATAATAAATTAGTAATAGGAAAATTAATTTAAAATAAATTTATTTGTTTCCTGAGGCAAAAAAAAAGGCGGTAATATTCCCCCCAAACAAAAATATTCAATGTTTTCAACTCCCCCAAAACACAAAGAATTCACATCTTATCAAATACCTAGTCTCGCATATCTCCCCCTTATCTCTCCCTCACAAGTCTCCCTCTCTTGCCCTTTTGTGTAGCCGCTCGGCCTACTCTAATACTCGGTGCTTTCAACTCTCCCAAAACAAAAATTATTCATATCTTAGGGTTTAGCAGATCTCACATCTATGTTTGAGTTGGGGGCTTAAAATTGGGGTTTTGGGTTATGGATTTCAGTTGGTACTTAAAATTTGGCTTAGAACTATGCTCTCGAGTTCTGATTTTTACAATCGTGATGAAAATGACTAAAGGCGCTTATCTTAAAGAGCTTGGCAAGAAAGAATTGAAAAGGGGTAATCTTTTTATCCAATTGTTATGTTTTGTTATGTTTTAATTTGCAATCAATTAGTGATGATTGGTGCTTATTTGATGATGTTTAATTTACGATTTTTTCGCAGAATAAGAAAGAGAGAAAGAAGGTGAGGGAGGTGGGGATTTTGAAGAAAGATCTCGATACGCTTAAGGAGCAGATTGATAAGTTGGAAGCTATGAGTAAGTTTTACTCTTTTGTGTAATCGTGCTATCATTCATGTCTGAAAGGAAGCTTGTTTATCTCTGCTGTGTAAATGATAATCTTCTTAGCATATTGATGTGCCTTTATGAATATGGTGCAGAGGCAGATGGCGCTCATGATAAAGCAAGAAAGCACAAAAAGAGATCACTCGAGGATTGTGTATACTACCATCTGACTTTAAATCGAACTGGAGCTCCTCCCGCTGGGAAGCCCCAAATGTATAAATGGCAGGTGGATCTATCAAACCTTTTTCCAATGATGTTGGGAATGTTTCTCTTTATATTTTTGATTTTGGGTTCTAATCAGTTTCAATGTTGTCAAGGTCTTGAGATATTTCTATTGTTGGTTTCTGATGTAAAAGTAATCTTATTTATATGTTTTTAGTTGGATCCTGAGCTGGAATTTGATCGTGAAGTGTATCCTCTTGGTCTAATTCCAAAGGCT
The DNA here is from genome assembly GCA_036435485.1 of Saposhnikovia divaricata. Lineage (NCBI taxonomy): Eukaryota > Viridiplantae > Streptophyta > Magnoliopsida > Apiales > Apiaceae > Saposhnikovia > Saposhnikovia divaricata. The sequence continues at coordinate 218,344,247 of CM071599.1, forward strand.
GGTGTTGTAGTTGGTGTTTCACAGAGGATGTCGTTTGCAGCATGTATAGAGTTTCTATGTTTTAAGCCAACACTTCAAGCTCTTTGCACAGCTTACTCCGGCACCTTCTCTGGGTACCAAATTCTAACTTTTATCGCATCATATAATATCCGTTATATATAAATAAGATTTTTTAGCCATAACAACAGCCAGTAACAGCAAAGAACAGAGGTGATTCTTAGGCACGACCTGCTGCAACTGTACAACCCGGCATTGCCATGGAGCAGCCTCAATTTCCTCGACAAAGGTCACAAGATCCAATATTTGTTCATGAGGATACCTATATGAGGATGCAAAGGACTTGACTAAAAATTGCTTCTGTAGTTTTGGTTGATGGTATGGTGAATATTGGTCGTAATGGATGGATGGATTAAATTGGTTTCTATTGTTTGTTTCTGGCATTTTCATTTTATAGTGTAGTTTGGTTTTCTTTACATGTACAGAACCATTGTTTAAGATACTTTTAGCCAATGTCCACCAATGATTAACACTTGTTGTATTATATATCAAGCAATGCTTTTATTAAAATCCCTTGTGAGAAAATGATTCACACAACAGGAAAATAAAAACTACTTAATGTTAACGGTTGTAAAAAATGCAATCAAACTACATGTACCATTTAACAAAGTAATGTGCGAGAAGAATACACACAGCAGGTTAAAACTCACAAAACTGTTGTCTCTTTTAACAAATAACAACATGTTATACTCTGTAAAACCATTGTTTGAAATAATTTCAAACAAGAGTTATATACTAAGAAAGTGTTATCCTTCCTACTGTAAAACAACATGCCATATGAGATAACCTGTTGTTAATCTAACCATAAAACAAATCGTTTTTGCTAAGAAACCGTTGTCTGTAGTGACTTACAACAACAGCCCTGATCAAGTAAAGGATTGTATCTTTTGCACTTCAACAATAGGCTTTTTTTTAAAAACCATTGTCTTTACTGCTTAAAACAACAATATATTCGTCAAAACGTGTTGCATTATTGGAGCTTTGACAACAGGTTTCCAAAGAAGTGTTGTTGTTTCTGGGTATCAGACAACTCTTTTCAGGTGGCTTTTACTTGTCTTTCAACTCTCACACAACAGTTTGCTGTGTGTTGTCTGAGGTGTGTATCAGACGACTTCTCAATAGTCAACAGTTTTTGGTACATTCAGACAACACGTTTTGAGTGTCGTCTAAAGCAAAAATCCTTGTAGTGATGGTTACCGTTTCCATTGAAGTAGTGCCTTCTCCTCCACCACCAATCCTTTCGGACAGTACTATCTTGTTCCCTCCCTCGACGTAAGCAGAATAAATACAATTAATTCGCGACTGGGAGCAAGAAATGAATATTTCAGATATTTCAGTTCTTCCTTTGTGATCCCAGGAAGTTCCCCTGGGACAAAATTGTGGCCCAACTTTAATCATTTTCGGATGTTTTTACAGTAGATCAAACTAACAAGCAGGGTCAATGTGTTATGCATGTATTTATATATAGTTTTATACCAGTAACCAGTGGTATGCGATGCGATATACATAGAGTTATGCCCGAGGCTAACCAAACGACGACGGTACGCATTCTTGCCTTTGAATCAGCTCACCTTCAAGAGTATCTCCACTCCCAAGGATTTTTTTTATGAGAAACGTTAAATGGTCTCTTCAAAAACTTAGATATTCTCTTCCAAAAAAAAAAAAATTTGATATTTTTCGCCTCTTTAAATAAAGTTACAAGTTGAACACTTCCACCATCCCCAAATACTTTTAGTTTTCTTGAATTTAAATTTTATCTCATATTATTGTCTACAGTTGGTAACCCCAAGTACATACACAACATAATTTATTTAAATTAATAATTTATTATTTTAATTGATATAAATATTTTTATATAATTTTAAAATTATATTTTTTATTATAGTTATATCACGTTTTCTTTTTCAAATTTTTCATTGAGTAAAATATTATTATTGTCATCCAATGATATGAAAATATTATATTTTTTATTTATAACATAATGAAACATTTATATCAATAACGTTATCTAATATAAAAAATCAAAATATAAAGGTCAAATAAATATTTATAAAATTGTAATTATAAAATTGTGTTATTTGTGCAATTGAATAAAGTTATAATTAAAAAATTATAACTACAATAGAATTCCAATATTTCCATTTTTTCTTTGAAAATTAATATAAAAATTGTAGGGAAGGTGAAACCAATATAGGGGTCAAAATTTATAAATAAATAACTTTTTAAACTTTATAATTTTAGGAGTGGAACATGATTATATAAAATAAAATTTGGTAGGAAGAACTTTATTACATATTATTAAAATAAGTCTCACTTATTAATAATAGTTATAGAAGTGCAATTTCCTATAATCATAACACAAGATTTAGAATTATAGAATGGTTATAACAATTCTATTATTTAGTTTTTTATTACATATTATTAAAATAAGTCTCACTTATTAATAATAGTTATAGAAGTGAAATTTCCTATAATCATAACACAACATTTAGAATTATAGAAGGGTTATAACAATTCTATTATTTTTTTTAAAAGTTAATCTACTATCTACTATATATATAATATGACAACATGTCACATTTTATTCAAAAGTATATTACCATTTCACCCTTTGTATTTAATATATATATATATATATATATATATATATATATATATATATATATATATATATATATATATCTATATATCAATTAATAGCTCAATATTTAATTGGTCCGTTTATGTTCATTAACTATAACACTTTAATTGACTTGCAATTAATAGTATCTAACTTATTATTACATATTAAATTTCACAATTTATATATTTACATTTTTTATTTCATGATAAAAATGTAGACGCTACTGGTAATCGATTGAATTACAAAGTCGTAATGTAATATAATGCAGAACGTATAATTACGAATAAGTTAATGAAAATAGATAGATAAAAGAAAAAAAATAAACATTTCTTCTATAAAGATTGAGGAACCTGAGATGTATCTTAGGGAAGTTACCTGAGATACATAGAATATTGTATTCAAATATAGGATGGACATTTCCGTAGAATCACAATTTTTTAATTAGCCTTGCGGGCTCAGTTAAATTTATAGTATATTTTCAAGTATCTCAGCAAAATTTCCCTGAGATCAATCTCAGGATCCTTTATCTCACTTTAATAAATTGTTTCGCTCAGGTGCCCCCATATTATTCATATATCATGTGTCAGTTAATTTTTATGTCATAATTTTAATAAATTTTAATAAATTTAGTTCATTACTATAATCGCTATACCAAATGCCTATTTCGTTAAATATTAGAATACATTAGTTTTATGCACTAATGTCACTAGCAAAATTTATCGAATCTCTCATGTCACTCGTACCTAAAATGTGGTGAAAATTATAACGAGGATTAAAATTGCACTTAAGGTCATACTCGCTTCTTACAATTATTTAGATGACATTGCCAACTTAGACATGGAAGAAAATATAAACTATACAGACTTAATAGTCGCAACACAATTTTCATTGATAATATCATGCTAAATTATGATGAAATAAAGTCACAATAAATCAAAAATTGTTCATCATCATAACAAATTTTTCTAACATTTAATGTAAAATGCATCAAATATCGAAACGTCAACACACAAATACAGCAAACAAAATCGGCAAAAACTAATTTAATCAAATTAGAACATTTCCGTAGGGCAACATGTCACATTTTATTTATGTGTAATTTACAATTATGCCCTCAACTTATTATCATTTTACAATTATGCTCTCAAGAGTCAACATCAATAAAAATACTAAAAAGTCTTCGTGTTGTTGGGAATTGAATCCCTGACATCTAAATCATAATTATAATAAATTTAGTTCACCATTACAACCACTACATCAGATGCCTATTTGGTTAAATATTAGAATCCATTAGTTATATCTAGCGGTGCTTTTTAAAAAAAATAAAGAAAATATAATTGTTTCGCTCAGGTGCCCCATATTATTCACATATCATGTGTCAATTAATTTTTATATCATAATTTTAATAAATTTAGTTCATCACTATAACCGTTATACCAAATGCCTATTTCGTTAAATATTAGAATACATTAGTTTTATGCAGCAATGCTGTTTAAAAAAACCAAGAAAAAATAATTGTTTCTCTCAAGTGCCCCATATTATTCACATATCATGTGCCAAATAAATATTATATAATTTTATATATCTCCATACATATACAAGAATCATATATTATTCTATTAATGAAACTTGTATCATTTTATTTAATGTAAAAATTAAAAATTGAATGTAAATATTTATAGAATATATAGAGGATCGTTTATTAGAAAAAAAAATCATTACTCTAATTATTTGCAAAAACACTTAGGCCCCGTTTGAGATCTTATTTCTCAGAAATAATTTATTTATTATTGAAAAAAGTACGTAAATATGTATTTTTTTCTGAAATAAGTAACTTATTTTTGCAAGATAACGAATATTAAACTCCCCATACACATTTTTCTCTAAACAAAGTATGTAAATACAATTTTTTTCCGAAATAAGTAACTTATAATTCGAGTTAAGATTTGTCAAATGGGACCTTAGTATTGTGAAGTCAGTCCAATGCACGCATATGCATTTAATAAATTCTTTGTATCTTTGTCATGTGTGGTCCTATTTCAAAATCAAAAATTGCACGAGTTGTTTGGGTATGGTGCTTTTTTGTTTTTTATATAGTAGGGATTATAGAGCATGAAACTTGCAAAATTTATCGAGTCTCTCATGTCACTCATACCTAAAATGTGGAAAATTATAACGAGGATTAAAATTACATTTCAGGTCATACTCGCTTCTTACAATTATTTAGATGACATTGTCAACTTAGAGATGGAAGAAAATATAAACTATACGGACTTAATAGCCGCAACTCAATTTTCATTGATAAGATCATACTAAATTATGATGAAATAAAGTCACAGTAAATCGAAAATTGTTCATCATCATAACAAATTTTTCTAACATGTAATGTAAAATGGAAGCGTCAACACACAAATAAAACAAACAAAATCAATAAAAAATAATTTAATCAAATTAGAACATTCCCATACCTTGCACGGGTATTGAAGCTAATTATATAATAATTAGCGTACATCCACTCATGTAGCATATTCCACTTCGTATCTTGAAGTCAAAAGGTCTGCCTGATAAAATAGTATTTACTACAGTAATTACGGACTTAAACACTTGTCATCCTACATAGTATTCTCTACAACATATTTAGCTTACTTCATAATATTTTTCAGGATAGATTTAAATTTTAATACTGTATGCGCTTATACATGTACAGGTTTCATAACCTAGCAACGAGATGCTATTGTCCAACTAATGAGGTGGCAAAAAGGGTACTAAAAGCAGGTTTTCAATCTTCTCAAATTAAAATTTTGGCCCCTGTGAGACCTTCATTTGTCAAAGCTGTCCGCCCGAAGGTTTGCCATTATGATTTTTTTGCGGTCGACTTGTGTTGCATCAGGAAAATAAATATATTACACCTTGAATATGATATATTTGTTCGATTTTATAATTGAAACCGAACTGTTAAAAATCAAATCGAACTTTTTAAAAGCTAAATCGAAACCAACAATTCAATTACGATTACGATTTTCAATTTTTAAAATCAAATACATAAAATTTCGAGTTCGATTTTTGGACAAAACCGTCCGAACCGTGCTCTCCTAGTATGAAGTAGGTAATCTTAAAATGATTTTTCTAAACCAAAAGCAGTATCTCGGCAAGTACGCAGACATGTTTTTCTTTTTTGATTTTCTCACCAACTCGTCTTTTTTTTTTATCCCCAACTTGTCTATTCTCCACCATCTCTCTTGCCTATGGACCAAAAACGCACAAACTCGGTGAGAAGCTCAGATTTTACTTTTCTTCTCTGATGTTCAAATCGTATTTGGTTAATCGGTTGATATGATAATGTTCATTCGGGATCGATTATATAAATTTATATATGAATACATTTCAAAAGGTCACATTTTAATAAAATTAATTAAATATTCTAATTTCTATGTACAAGAGAATTAACACTTTCGAACAATATAAATTACATAATTCTGGCTCATATAATTATATACTTTTTCTAAATTATCCTTTTTGAAAATCGAATTTTTTAGTGTGTGCCCAAGGGCACATGCTAAGAATCCGTGCTAGTTTAGTTGTCAAATTTTGATTGGTGGGGATTTCATTAATAATGATGGGGCCCCCTGCATTCACATAAATATCCACCAATAAAAATTTGACAACTCATCAAGCACGGATTCTTAGCATATGCCCTTGGGCACACACTTAGACAAACCCTTTGAAAATTATATAGCATTTAATGAGGAATGAGCAAGAGTATAAATAGTTCATATTTTTAAAAGTCAAAAGTCAATGCATTTATAATGGGTATAAAAAAAATGTATCATCTAATTAATATTTTCTTAAGATGCCTAATTTTTTCAAAAGAGACTTGTATTGTGAGATGGAGAAAGTAATCTTTATTTCTAGTAAATTTTCATTTATATGATTATTTATATTATTTTTTACTAAATGTCAAATTACTTGAACTTGGCAAACTCTTTGAATTATAGTAGCATATACAGGTTGTGAGCAGCATGAGTTAAATGCCTTATTATTGGAAATGTGAGAGCATTAAATACATAATTTGTTGGAAAGATCAGAAATTATGACTTCAACGTAGTTTTAATTTAGAAGTTTTTCCGATTTCAAAAAAAAATTAGAAGTTTTTCCGGTTTTTTATTAATTAAATTAGCATTGATCGAATGAAGCCGGTTGGTTACTACAAAACACTAAACTGCATGTAAACTATTAAAGAAAAATTTAAATTAAAAGGGAACACCGATTTGGTTACATTGCGAAATTCTGCTTACTAAAACAAAACGATGATCATATACTATACATTCCATTAGCATTAAGATCAACAATCATCACAAAGCATGGGATACATAAAATAATATTATATTTATATAGCTTCATAAGATAGATTCAACAACTTCAACACAAATTCAATTATGGCAAGACTGGACGAGTTGGCCCTGATTGATTAGCACGAGTTGGCCCTGACTGCTTAGCTAGCTGACGATGCTTTCAACCCCATTGCTCTTATAGGTGCCAAAGAATCCCCATAATTTACCACCGACCTCATAATTGAACTCATCCACATACGAGCCCATTTCTTGAAAATCAAGGAGATCAAATCGTCCGTACAAATCCCAGGGCCGTACGGACCATACTTGCGTTTGTTAGTATAAAAAGAAATAGAACACAGATACTTTGAAGTTCTATCATTAAGGTAACCGCCATGTATTCTTGTAATGTACTCCGACGGATAATCGAAAGTGATCTGCACCAACATTCCACAAACATAAACCCAGCTACGTACATATAATCGTCCATTGTCGTCAACAAACATATATAGTTGAGCCGAGAACAAACTTATGAAACAAATTAAAGTTAGTTACATATATACATGCATGGAAGATAAAAGAAGAGAATTAAATTAAATATTATGTTGTTGTTCACCGTTTGCAGATTACAGGACCCTGTTCCACCAACAATTTTGTCAGACAGCACTACGTTACCATCCTCAACGTAAGCAAACTGAATGAAATCCATCCTATCCCGGGAGGAAGAAATGAAGATTTGAGATATTTCTGATTTGCCTTGGTGATCCCATAAAGTTCCCACAGTGGGAAATGTTGGCCCAAGCTTTAACATTGTGTTCCACAGTAAAGAATATGAAAAATTGTGTTGTGTATTTATAAGCAGGAGTTAATTATGCCAGTCATGGAAATTCCAAAAGGCCTTCCTTGCGTTGGAATCGGTTCAGTATTGGAAAATGTTCCAGCAGTTAATAGCTGCAGTGTTATATACTTTTTCTTTAAATTGTTACAGTTTCGAGATTGAATTTGAAAGTATCCTTTGATTGAAATTTGTGTGTTCAAAGAAAATGAATCGTCCTTTAAAAAAGGAAATTAATTTATTAATTGTTGAGCTGCTCGATCGATAAAAGTTATCAAAGCACGTGGAGAATCGTGGAGACCCTTGTAATTCTATAGTAGAACCAAAGTCTAATTTTGATTCTATACACTACAAGAAAACAGCTTTAAATCGACCGTCACAAAACCGACCGTCACAAATTCAATGGTTATAACGGACCGCTGCCGTAGGTAGTCGGTTTTATGATAAAACCGACCATCTAAAACTGACCGGTGCGGACTCGGGCCCATTTTGCTGACTCACATTTTCGGTCTCTGTGACACGTCATCTAAAACCGACCAATACCACTACGGTTGGTTTTAGGTGGTCGGTTATGCAAATTTCTAAATTTCGAAAATACCGCCCAAATGAAAAATTCAAATTTTTGATCAAACTCATAACCGACCACATATCGGTCGGAAATAAGCCATGATTTCACAAAATTTTAAAAATGGAGCCCAAACGAATTTTTTTCGAAAATACCGCCCAAACGAAAAATTCAAATTTTTGATCAAACTCATAACCAACCATATATCGGTCGGAAATAAGCCTTGATTTCACGAAAATTTTAAAAATGGAGCCCAAACTAAAAAATTCAAATTTTTTACCAAATTTCATTTAAACAAACCACTTCTCCAAATTTCATCTCTATCCCTACATCCACTTCACCAAAATTCCTCTCCCTTTTAACTTTCATTTTCGAAATTTGGAGTAAAAAAAACTCTTTCTCCAAATCATCCCCCTTATACATGGATCAATGGTTTTGGATTTCGAATTTTTTTATACTTATCATTGTTATCGTTGTGTTTTACTGCATCGGAATCCTACAATGGTATCCTAACTACTTGCATCAAATGATGATTTGGTTATATCTCTGGTGTATTTTGATGATAATGACTGTTTAAGAAGAAGAAGGTGAAGAAAATGAAGAAGAATAAGATCGTATTGTCTGGTGATGATGAAGACGATGATGGTTGTGACGAAATTGAATAATGTTTGTAAACTTAGTTTTGATGCTTTTCACGAAGTTGAGTATTAATGTTGTTTGTGAACATTAAATTCGTAGCATTCATGTTTGTGTGTTTAATAATTTTTTTATGAAGTTGAATGGTATGGTGAATCTCTAGTTTGTTAATGTTGAATGACTTGGTGGTGATTGCAATATTGAAATGTAATGAAGTGGAATGGCATAACCTGCAATTTTTTCTTTAAAAACCCAGAAAACCGACCGAAATTATACATAATCGACCATTTTTTACAATTCCATTCCCAGAAAACCGACCGAAATAATACATAACCGACCGTTTTTTACCATTCCATTTCCAGAAAACCGACCGTCTCCTTTATAAATGGTCGGTTTTAAATAAATAAAAAATGAATAATGGCTAAAAAATTAAATATAATAGAAAAAAAACAAAAAAAATCAGAATTTATACATACCCACGTAGTCATACAAAGTTATTTTTCTTAATGTTATTTAATTTTTTAATTTATTTTACAAATTAGTTAAAAATGGGGAAAATATCATAAAAAATGAAACATTAGTGAAAAATATTTTTTTGGGATAATTAATTCAAAGGTCCCTGAACTATATGCCTTTTATTGTCTAGGTCCCTGAACTATTTTTTCCAACATTGTGATCCCTAAACTTTTAACATTTCTAATTCGCATCCCTCTGTCAGAATTTGACTAACGGACGTTAGTCAATGCTGACATGGCAATGACGTGGCATGACGTGGTAGTGACGTGGCATGACGTAGTAGTGACGTGGCATGATGTGGCATGCCTGCCACGTCAGCATTGACTAACGTCCGTTAGTCAAATTCGGACGAAGGATGCGAATTAGAAAAGTTAAAAGTTTAGGGATCGCAATGTTGGAGAAAATAGTTCAGTGACCTAGACAATAAAAGACATATAGTTCAGGGACCTTTGAATTAATTTTCCCATATTTTTTCCCCTGAAATTTTGGAAATAACACTATAAAGGATGGATATTGACTTTCTTAAGGTTGGATCGTCGAGAAATATTTTTAAAATAATCGAAATCCTAAATCCCGACGAAACCCTTTTTAAAGGTTTTAGTCAACGTACTAGTTGACTGTTAAATTGCCAAACTAAATAATTTTTTTTTCACTAAAATTTGCCAATAACATTAAAAACGATGGATATTGACTTCCGTAAGGTCGGGTTGTTGAGAAATAATTTTAAAAAATTGAAACACTAAACCCTGACAAAACCCTGTTTAAGGGTTCTAGTCAACATACTAGTTGACCGTTAAATTGTCAAACCAAAATTTTTTTTTTCATTAAAATTTTGCCAATAACATTAAAAAGGATGGATATTGACTTCCTTATAATTATATTTTTATATAATCATTATTATTAATATTTTTTAATTTTAATTTAATATAAATTTAAATAATGATTTACATGGTTTAAATTTTATATAATAAAATTAAAAATTAAAATTGTCGTTGTTGTAACGCCCCCAAATCCACCCTAACCGGGGACCCGGGTCGTCACATTGTCTCAATATGATAACGCAATAACAATACCAAATTTTATTACAACGGAGCATAAATGTCCCACTCCGCAGGTCTTCACAACATAATACAATCCAACTTGTTACATCTCGAGATAAAATATTACAAAAGTTCACAAAAGTAGAAGTATAAAGATTCCATCTGGATCTTCTAATTATTGTCACCATAGCCTTGCGCTTTCCCCTTGCCTCTGTAGCCCTGGCTGGACGTCTCGCCTCTTTCCGTCTCGACGGCTGAACAAAATGTTGTAAAGCAAGAATGAGCAACTATAGTGCTCAGCAAGTTCCCTTCTCGCTTGGCATATATATATATATATAATAAGGTTTACCGAAATAAATACTCAAAATTTTAATATCGGATATCACAATATTATTTGGCTAAAATTCATCTCGAAAATATCATACTCGAAAGGCTCAAAACTCAACAGAATACTCATAAGACTCATTACTCATCTCGAAATAGAATACTCGATAACTCATTTGATATAACTCTGATAACTCATGATTTAAGAATGAACTGGTCTTCCACCTCTCCGTATCTCGGTGGGGCGATCAACTAACCAACCAAGAATACCGGCCTCCAATGACACCGCACTTCGCCCGATCACGGCTACAATACGATATCAACAATAATATATATGTATGAATGCTAGTATCATAATGGGTTATTCAACCCTGGCAACACATGCCAAAAATATTCCCGTGTCCGTATAACGGTACACAAGTCTCTCTTTCTCTATAATGGGCCTCTTTCCCAAAATTGACCAATAGAAAACAGAATTCCCGAATATTTTTGATGAACAGATAACTTGAGATAACTCTTTCAGGAAAATATTTGCAAATCTGGCGGACTGCCAGTTTGACTCGATTTTACCACCGATCCGAACAATGGAATGATGTACATTCTCAATAATAATAATTTATCGGTTAACACGAACAAAATGTCAAACCTTGACAATAAACTCAACTATCTCGAAATTATGAGAATAGTCTTAAAATGAAGTAATTGGGAGTCGTACTGAACAAATAGTACTTCTCAATATTTATAATACTCAACATTGATGAACGTTTAAATAGAATATTTTTTTTCACTTGATCAACGAGTAAAAATCTCTAATAATTATAATTTTTAAACTTCTATCGGTTAGTTCAAACGAGGAACTAACTAAAAGATAATCAATAAATAACGGTTGAATTTGTACAATAAATTCAATCGAAAAGAATGAATTTAACTATCTCAGACGAATGAGATTAGTTTCACTGAATCAAAATAATAGTCGTCTCGAATTAATGAGATCGACCCGATAGCAACTAAATTATTTCTACGCTTATAGGGATTATAATTCTCAAATAAACTAAATTAACAGCATAATAATATTTAACGAGAAATAATGCTCAAAAGAAATTATTGCATCATACGGAGCAACAGATAAATCTCAACATATAATATCTCGAAAATAATTAAGGAATTAAATAATATGAACAGAAATTCACAGTTTCCAAAAGTAAGGGTAGGAATGAACTTGCCTCGATCTCGAAGTGCAAATGTATGCAGATAAAAAATTATACTCTACCCGTGAACTTGGCGTCGATTTACGTCTCGAGAATTATTCTCTAAAAAAATGGCAACCAGAAATACGTGAGCGATTCTTCAGAATAAAATATTCCCGATCCGATAATATAATTAATAATAATATAATACCTCATAAAAATCTCCGAAATAAATAACGGAAATTAATTCCAGAATAAATAAACATCTCATCGAACACAGGAATTAAATCTCGAAAATAAATCCTATTTTTAATATCTGGAAATATAAATTCTTTGCTCAAAATGAAAAATTCAAACATCCATTTTTATTTAATTTAAATCCAAAATAATTAATCTCATTTAAAAATAATTCATCAAAGAATTCCACTTTTAATAAACCTCACAAATCCTAATTTATTTTAATAAAATATTAATCTCTAAATTAATCTGACTCGATCCGGTTAATTGAAATAAACTGGAAATGCTAATTATAAATCTCCTAAAATAATACCGCTTTCTAATTCTATTTATTCACAATTATTCCCCTTTTATTGACAATTTAATAAATCTCTAAAATTCTGTTCAAAATCACAAATATATCTATTCGATTAATAACTTTCTAAATTACGTTTAAAAGCTCTAAATAACTCTATTTAATTAATTAAATAATTATACTATTTTTATTAAACTCTTTTATTTCTCACAATTTGTAAATTAGCAAACCATATAATTAAGTCTCGATTTTAAACATTCAATTTATATTATTTATCAGCTCGTTATTATTAACAGAAAAATTGTTCGTGGGCCCCACTCCCCCACCGTGGGTCCCACCCCTGCATCTCTCCCATTCGACTCTCACAATCTCTGTCTCTCTTCGCTCATTTTTTTTCCGGTAGCAACCATTACCACCACCACCAATCGGTGGTGGCTACTCCAATCGAAACACATCAACACAGCCACTCTCTTCCCTGTATTTTTCTATCCTATCTCCACCCATCTCCATTTTTCAACTCTCTCTAAATCTCTCCCTCTCTCTCTCTCGTTCTATCTCTCTCTCTGAATCTCTCTTTCCCTCCGAATCTCTCTCTCCCTCTCTCGACTCTCTCTGCATCTCTCACTATCTCCCTCCTCTCCCGTCCAAATCTCTCCGCCTCCTCCCTCTTCAACCTCCTCTCGACCTCCCCCATCTCTCGCAGCTCATCTCTCTTCCTCCACCCCCGTATCTCTCCGGCCACCAACACCGCACAAACCAACACCAGTTCAACCAAAACCCACACCTCTCTCTCTCTACCTTCTCTCGACAACCACCATCAAACTCCTCTCTTCTCCGACAACACCCAACCACAACGAAAACTCTCCTGCTAGTACCAAACGGATATGAACAAAAAAAACAATTAACAGAAATAAAATAACTACCTTGGCTGTTGTTTCGATTTTGGCAGAGAAAAGGATGGGGGAAAAAAACTCTGTGGTTTTGTATAGATAGTATGACTCGAGTTTGTTTGGAAAAGAATATGAAAGAGACTGTGTTGTGGAATAAAAACTAGGCTACTAGTATTGCGGCTAGGGTTTATGTATTTAATGTAAGGGTGTGTGAGCTTCGTGCTTTAATGGCTGCTCTTGTGCTCGTGGCTGATTCTACCTTCACAAGATGCCTACGTACTTTGATGAATATCAAAGATCAAGCCAAAAAACGTAGTTCTTAGGTGAGGGGTCTGACCCTTTATATAGGCTGAGAAGCCCTAGAATTAAGGTAGGAGTTGGAGACTTAATAGATAAGTCACCTCCTTGAGGAAAGTTCTAGATCTATTCCTTATAGGAATCAGTTTCCATATAGAATTGGATGTCTTATAGGATAAGTCTGAAAGAGATATTATCCTTATCCAATTCTTATTTGCTGAGCTGTTTATTACCCTTAATATTAATTACGAAATTAATATTATAAATAGGGTTTGGGCCCAACTAGTGGGCCCCACGTTTGGACCATTCCGGGTAAAATTAATACCACATTAAAGGTGTCTTTAAGGCTTACTTTTAGCCCATATCATTTGCCCCCCAACTTCTAGGAAAACTGATCAGGTTTTCCTTGAAGTTTTTACTGCCTTTCGTGAGACTTGGGTCAGGGCTTTGTACACTAGTGTTTCACAAATGTCGTTTTGATGCAAAGTGTGGAGCGACCGACACGTTTACGACGATATGCCTTATTCGAGGCTAAACAATTTCCATAACTTTAGTTACAGAGTCTTTTTCTTCAAGGAATTATCTATGAAATTCCTCGTATTTCCATATTTATCCTATTATGGTACCCACAGGTATCAAAATTCCATGTCTGTGAAGATTTGCTGTCAAAAAATCAATTTTTATAGCAAATTTCGACCAGGACTGAGTATTTTCGATCAGAAATTCGACCAGGAATTCGACCAGGATTCTGGTCGAAACAAGGCCTTCTTTTTCTTCCTGATCGAAGAGATTTTCGACCAGGATTCCTGGTCGTTTCGACCAGGATTCTGGTCGAAATAAGGGTCCAATTTTGCTCTGGTCGAAGGGTTTTTCGACCAGGATTCCTGGTCGTTTCGACCAGGATTCTGGTCAAAATAAGGGCGTTTCCAACGCTTTGGTCGAAGAGTTTTTCGACCAGGATTCTTGGTCGTTTCGACCAGGATTTTGGTCAAAATAAGGGTGTTTCTAACGCTTTGGTCGAAGAGTTTTTCGACCAGGATTCTTGGTCGTTTCGACCAGGATTCTGGTTGAAATAAGGGCCACTTTGGCTTTGGGCCTATTCTTATGGGGCCTGATACCTTTCTTTTCAAAATGGGCTTAACCTTATAGTTGTTATTGGGCCCGTCCGGGCTATTTGAATCCAAATCCAGGATTTGTTGTCTATGATATTTTTCAAAAATATCTATAATTTTCTTCAAAATATCTAAGATATTTTTCAAAATATCTAAGATATTTTTCAAAGATATTTTCCTAAGAATGTCCTAGAATTGGGCCTTAATTTGGGCCGGTTTCATGGGCTTTTCTGACCTGTTACTGTAGGTTTTTTGACCGTTTGGAGGAATTTTAACCGGCTAAAAGGTTGTATATAAGAGTGAGAGTGGAGAGTTCACTTTCTCATTCTCACTTCTACTCAAACACTTCACTAGAAATTCTCTCTGTAGTTATCTCTATTTCAAGGCGATTTCTGGCGAAAGTTTTCTTCGAGCTCCTCCCCTTCACGGTGGTTTCTGGGTTTCTTTCTTGAAGATACCTTCATTCCTTCATAGTTTCTGGGTTTTCTTTGAAGATTTTCTTCAAATCTTCAAACTTTCTGGGTTTTTCAAGAGCTTCGAACCTTTTTTCAGGAGCACCAATGGAAGACAAAGCTAAGTCCCGCCTTGCAAAGATGAATTCTGCCTCCTCCAAAGGTACAATCACCATTCGCTCTTCTTACACATCTCTAGTAGATATGTTAAATCAACGTGGAGATGATTACCCTTCTTTGTCAGAACTAGATGCATATGACTGTTGTAGCTCTTATCATGATGTTGATGAAATCGCTAGATATAACAAGCTTTTCAAAATTAAATCACCTTATAAACTTGTCCCAGCCGAGCCAGGTGACAGACCTTGTCACTGGAAACCCAATTCTTTGTGTGTTTATAGGGAGAGTCTAGTGGCTGGCCTTCATTTTCCATTTCATGAATTCATTCCTAGACTCTTAGCTGATGTTCAAATTAGTCCATGTCAACTCCCGCCAAACGCGTGGAGAATTATATTATGTTTTATGGTTTTGTGTCTTCGACAACAACTCCCTTTATCTGTTGCGCTTTTTCGCAAACTTTTTCAATTTTACAATAGTCCTGCCACGAACCCTGGCTGGGTATATGTTAAGCTCCGTCCTAGAGTTCCCCCAATTTTTAATGGCAAGTCAATTCCTGATAATAATACGGGCTGGAAAAATGAGTTCGCATACATAGAATGGGATGGAGGTGATTGGGGCACTCTCTTTAGGCAGACATTCTCGAGAGTCTCAGATGGAAGTGCTAAGGGAATCGTCCTTAGTACCGAGGAACAGGCCGCTTATAATACTCTGACCGAGGCAGACGGTAGTTCTATTACCTGCCTAAGTCTTTTAAATGAGGAATCTCTAAGGGGAGTAGGCCTTTCCAGAGTTTCTGAGCGGGGTAATTTTCTTACTGGTCTTTGCCATTTACTTTTTATTACTGAATTTATTCCAACTCTCTTTTTGGTCGTTCTTGCAGTTGCGAAATTGATTGTGGAGGCTGCACCCTCTCCTGATGAAGAGACTGCCAGGATGGTTCGAGCTAAGAGGGCTGCTGACCCTCGAGGGAAAAACACGGAGCCTCCTTTTCTGCGCCCCCACAAGGTCCAGAAAGGAGAGTTGAGATATGGTGACATAGCTGGACTGGAGGGGAGCTCCCAGGTTAACGTCCAGTCGACGGTTTTCAGGCCTCCCTGGGGCTTCAGGAAGCAGGATTCTGTGGTGGGCTCTACGAAGCACTCCATGGATTGGTCTTTAAACTCAATCACCACCCCTGACTATAAGGACATGGTCCTTAGTGGAGGTATTGGGGAGTCAGAGGCACTCGGTGCTCAGGCTCTCGATGTGGTAAGTTTCGAACTTTCATCTTTCAATACCTTAACGGCTTTAGATTCACTACTTGATTTCAATGCTAACCTTTCATGCAGGCTAACGTCTATTTCCAAAGCTTGGTTCATAAAGCCAAAGCTTGGAAAGAGAAGTCCAAAGCTTTTGAGTCTGAGTCTCAGAAGAAGACTCTCCATATTAACCGTCTGGAAGAGCAAATAAAGAAGAAAGATGAAGAGATGGTAGGGATGCATGCGGAGCTGGTTGCCCTGAGAGATGACAAGGAGAAGCATATTGATGAATATCTGGATTCAGATGAGTACAAGACTCTCATGGATCAGCATGATGAGATGCTCTTTCCTAGTCAGTTTTCTGATGGGTGGACCAAAGCCCTTGAAGCAGTTCTGAGGCAGCATCCAGGGTTATTCTTGCCTTCTGCTTTTCCTAGCCCTCAGCTTCCCAATGCCTTGACACAGGAGCCTGGTTCCAGTGAAGAGCTGTTTGGGGAGGATGACACTTTGGTTAAGGAGCATGCTACTGCCACTGCTTCAGCTTTGGATGTTAGTGTAGGTGCCCTAGAGGCAATACATTGTTTCTTAAATAAACCTTATGTCATTTGATTATTAAATAAATGTATTTATTATGACTCTAATTACTGCGATATTTGTTAGCATAATAAATGTCCTTAGAATAATGATACACATTATATAGTTTAAGTTTACAACTTGAATTTGAGATTATATAATATCATATTCTTAAAGGTCCCTAGTCGAGTATTATTATACAGGACAATAATAATACATAAATAGACCAGTATGTTTTTGACTGATAACCACATCTCATTGGTTATAAGTATGGAGATACTAAAGTCAATACATAGGTACATGTAGAGTACATGGTACTGGACAGACCCAACGTGAGATTCTTCATGTTAATTAAGTCATAAGAAAGACTCACAGTGATAATGGTGTAATGATCCTTTGACTTGAGATCATTATATTTCTATACGAGGATAATATACTTTGACTACATTAAAAGTTACCTTTGACCGGGTAATGATAAAAGTGGACATCGGGTATATTGTGAATCGTATGAGAAATATGAATGATAGATAAAGGATTTAACCCTCCTATTATTAGGAGAGATATTATTGGCCTCTTGATTGAGTGAGACTATAAAATGCATGGCCGTGCTCAAATAATGATTTGTTTTTAATAGTCTACTCATGGATCAAGTAAACCCGGATTAAATTATGAAGACGATGAAACATGCCTCGAGTTTAATCTATAATATTTGGTTAAAGGGATTATATTACACGGGAACATTAATCACAAAAGGTTTTATCGAATCACGATTTAATTATTATTTAATTGGGTAGCAATGATGTATTACTAGATGCCGCTCATTGTTTATAATTTTATTAGAGAATAAAATTATTGCCAATTAAATGATAGCCTACAGGGTCACACACATAGAACATTTTAAGGAAGAATTAATTTAAATTATGAATTTAAATTAATTAAATGATTAGTTGTATTTTATTATATTAATTAAGCGGGACTTAATTAAGATATAATAAAATACAAATGAGATATGATTTTAATAATTAAGTATGACTTAATTATTATTTATTTAAATAATAGGATTTGATTCTATTATTTAATTAATCAAACTTGGGCTAGGTTTTTAGTTGGGCTTTTACCTTACACTATCATATAAATATGTGATGATAGGTAAAGAAGGTAATTAATTTTGTACGACAAAAAATTATCCCCAGCCGCTTGAACCAAAACCTAAAAAGAAGATCTCATATTTTCATTGGAGGCTAGTACCTCCCTTCCAATCAAGAATCGTTCTTGGAGTGTTCGTGTGGATACCGTAGAGGAGGCTTCGAAGAGGAGCACTCAACGATCGTGAAAGCTTGGATCTCCATTAGACATACAATCGTAAAGCTTCTTTAAGGTAAATCATCAATCTCCGAATTAAATATCATGTTTTTGCATGGATCCTGCGGTAGGGTTTCGATAATTATTGTTTTGTTTTAATTTTCCGCTGCGTTTTTGATGCTCGAAACCCATCAATGGCATCAGAGCTACTTGTAAAAACGTTTTAATTCGGTTATATGTTACAGTTTTGATATATATACGAGCATGTTTGATGATTGTCATGTATGATGCGTTGATTTTGATATATATGTATAAACTGTATGTTAATGATGATTGGGATGATCATATGATGATCATATAATCTGTATGTATATTGATATATACATGATTTTTGTTTGTTCGTGATATGGGGATTGTATACGATACGATTTCTGTATACGCTGCGCAGATCTGGTGAAATCTGTGTCCAGTGTCCGATTTTCGCAAACGATATGTGTTTTCTGACTGGAAACGAGCGTCTGAACAAAACAGATACCATAGGTATCATCGACTCGTCTGTAAGGCGTTTGACGCCGTTTAGTGCATTAAAAACGCGATTTATTATTTTCAGAATTTGATTCTGATTTTCTGAATTTTGCGTTATATGATTTATTTGATTGGATCATCTGAAATATGATATGGTATAACATGATTAGATAATATGACATGTTATTTAATTGTTACTAGAGCATGGTGGATGGTTATGGCCTTGAGACCCATAGGATAGAGGTTTTTGTTTATGGTTTGGTTTCTAAATACGACTTGCATGTCGTTTTTCTTTTTGTAATTATTTTATCTCGAATGCAACTCGAGTTCTTTTGTAAAATGTTTCAAGAGGAGCTTGGAGGCAATCAAGGCAGCTTTGGAAGCACATCAAGAGATTATGTAATAATTAGTTATTACCACCATAGATTGACCTTGATTTTTCCATTAGCTTGGAAAAATCGCATAGGATTGGGCCATAACCATAGCATATTAATTTATGTGATGCACTTTACATATGATGCATGTGTAGAGTAGAAAAATGTATGCATGTTTTAATTAGATTAATGATGTATGCATGTATTAGATACGTCACCCATACCATGCTTGCCATGCTAAACAAGATAAAATCTGTAACGATTCGAGATTTTAAAATGAACAAACGATCATGAGATTTCTGTGTTTATGAAACATGGAATTAAATACAAATTTTCAATGATTTAGATATGGGGAGATTTTGTCAAAAACGGGTTTTACCTGTAAGGAAGTTGGGTATTAAGTGAGGCCACTTGTGACTCCTCCAACAACCTGGAAATCAAACTATTGATGAATATTGATTTGAAGTATTTAATTCAAGGAAAAATTGGGAATCTCTTTATGATGGGATCATGGTCGTTTTAAATCAAAACCCCTTAACAAAATATTAAGTTTTAATCGGATGCTTTCCAATGAATGAACACTCATTGAATCCTAGATCGATAAGGGGAATGACTGCCAGTGGCAGGGGACTCCTGTCTATCGTGGTGAGATGTGACGAATATAAGCGGTTATATTCGATCGTTGTATCATTGGGTTTAACTTAACTGAGTCGTCATAATAAGGTGAAAATAAACGGTTATATTCAATTATTATGAACTTAGAAGCATAGAGTTTGGTTCAAAGTCTATTAGATAAACAAGAACAATTGTTGTTCACCAAACTATCCAAGAATTATATATGATATAATTGACAACTGTTGTCTACCTAAATAATCATGTTTTAAGGACTACCAGTGGTTGACTTAGGATGTGATGAAATATGGATCTTGGCTCACTAGAAAGATTTATGGGATATTCTTTCCGATTTAATAGTAAGGGCTATTAATTTGATAAAAAATAGTGGGAGATATATTATGAATATGTCATAATCACTTGAACATAATTAATGTAACAATCTAACTTATCTTATGCATTTTATCATTGTAGAAAACAAATGGCACAAAATACAAACAACACTTTCTCTGTGCGATCAGTCCTTGAGAAGGACAAGCTGACAGGATCGAACTTCCTTGACTGGTCTAGGAATTTGAGAATTGTTCTCATGCAGGAAAAGAAATCTTATGTGATTGATATTCCTCCACCGGAAGCCCCTGCTAACAATGCCACTGTTGCTCAACGAAATGCTTATCAGAAGCATATTGATGATGCAACTGATGTGGCTTGTCTTATGCTTGATACTATGGATGCTGAGCTCCAGAAGCAGCATTTTGATATGAATGCTTATACTATGTTTGAACATCTTTCAACGATGTTTCAATCACAGGCTCGTGTTGAAAAGTTCAACAAAAGCAAAGCACTCTTCTCGTGTAAGCAGGGCAATGGACCAGTCGGACCACATGTTCTAAAGATGATTGGGTATTGTGATTACCTTGCTCGTTTGGGTTTCCCGCTTCAGCGAGAGGCTCAAGTCGATATAATCTTGCAATCTTTGAACAGCGACTATGCTCAGTTCATAATGACTTTCAATATGACTGAGCAAGATAAGACTCCTATGGAATTGTTGGCCATGCTGAGGACCACTGAAGCAAATATGGTCAAGGCACCTGAGAAAGCTCCCATAATGATGGTGGGCAAGAAAGGTGCTAAGGGAAAGGGGAAATGGAAGGGCAAGAAAAAGGTTACACCGAAAGATCTTGGTCCTTCTAAGCCCTCTTTCAAAAAGGCTAAAAAGCCGAAGGGAGATGTCGCAAAGGCTGACAAAGGTGATTGTCACTATTGTCACAAGCCTGGTCACTGGAAGAGAAACTGTCATGCTTACTTGGAGGATCTGAAGAAATTGAAGGGTGTTCAAATTTCTGGATCAGGTATTTATGTTATAGAAGTCAATCTGTCTATTTCTACATCTTGGGTATTGGATACTGGATGTGCTTCTCACATTTGTATAAATGTGCAGGAACTGCAGAGAAGTAGGACTTTGGCTAAGGGAGAAGTGGACCTACGAGTAGGCAATGGAGCAAGAGTTGCTGCTTTAGCCGTAGGAACTTATTATTTATCTTTGCCCTCTGGGCTTGTTTTAGAACTAAATGACTGTTATTACGTGCCTGCGATTCGCAGAAACATTATTTCTATTTCTTGTTTGGACAAGAAAGGTTTTTCGTTTACAATAAAGAACAACAGTTGCTCTTTTTCTTTGAATGATTTAACCTATGGTGTTGCGCGTTTATTTAATGGTTTATATGTTCTTGATTTGGATAATCCTATCTGTAACATAGAAAACAAACGACTTAAAGTAAATGACTCAAATCAAACATACCTCTGGCATTATCGTCTAGGCCATATAAATGAGAAACGCATTTCCAAAATACATAAAGATGGATACTTGGATAACTTTGATTTTGAATCATACGAAAAATGCGAATCTTGTTTGCTTGGTAAGATGACTAAAGCCCCTTTTACTGGTAAGGGTCAAAGGGCCACTGAACGTTTGGAGCTAATACATAGTGATGTATGTGGCCCAATGCGTGTGATGGCTAGAGGAGGCTACTACTACTTCATAACATTTACTGATGACTTCAGTAGATATGGATATGTATATCTTATGAAGAATAAATCCGATTCTTTTGAAAAATTCAAAGAATACAAGGCTGAAGTAGAGAAGCAAATAGGCGGAGGTGCAAGTATTAAGATCTTACGATCCGATCGTGGGGGTGAATACTTAAGCACCGAATTTAAAGAGTATTTAAAAGAGTGTGGTATTGTATCACAACTCACTCCGCCAGGTACACCTCAATGGAATGGAGTTTCAGAGAGGAGAAATCGCACCTTGTTGGACATGGTACGATCGATGATGAGTCATGCAGATCTTCCAATAAGTTTCTGGGGTTATGCTCTAGAAACAGCGGCTTTCACACTTAATCGTGTTCCAACCAAGAAGGTTCAAAAGACTCCATATGAGATATGGGAGGAGAAACGGTCAAGCATGAACTTTATGAAAGTTTGGGGATGCAAGGCGTTTGTAAAACGTCAAGTATCTGACAAGCTTGGACCTAAATCCGAAGAGTGCAATTTTGTGGGATACCCTAAAGAAACAAAGGCGTATTATTTTTATAGTCCTTCTGAGCAGAAAGTGTTCATTGCTCGAGATGCTGTCTTCATGGAAAAGAATTTTGTTTCCAAAAGGGACAGTGGGAGAACTATAGATCTCGATGAAGATCGACAACCACAAAATAGCATTGAACCTGAGGTGGAACAAGAGCAGAATAATGATAATGCTCAAGAAACACAGGTTGTTCGTAGATCTGGTAGAATTTTCCATGAGCCAGAGAGATATGGATTTCTTTTGACTCAATGTGGGGATTTGATGCTCATAGATGAGGATAAGCCTCTCACATACCAAGATGTTATGAACAGTCCAGACTCTAAGAAATGGCTTGAAGCCATGAAATCCGAGATGGATTCCATGTACGAAAACCAAGTTTGGGATTTGGTTGATCCACCTGAAGGGGTAAAACCCGTAGGGTGCAAGTGGGTTTTCAAGAAGAAAACTGACATGGAAGGAAATGTTCAGACCTATAAAGCAAGACTGGTTGCGAAAGGGTTCAAACAAATTCATGGTATTGACTATGATGAAACTTTCTCACCAGTTGCCATGGTCAAGTCCATACGGATTTTGCTTGCAATTGCAGCATTCCATGATTACGAAATCTGGCAAATGGATGTCAAAACAGCTTTCCTTAATGGGAGCCTTGAAGAGGATGTGTACATGACACAACCAGAAGGTTTTGTCGATCCAAGGAATGTTGGCAAGGTATGTAAATTACGTCGATCCATTTATGGATTGAAGCAAGCCTCTAGGAGATGGAATATTCGTTTTGATGAAATAGTCAAGGAGTATGGCTTTATTCAAAACGAGGATGAACCTTGTGTTTACAAGAAGGTTAGTGGGAGCCATGTGGCATTCATAGTACTGTATGTTGATGACATACTACTAATGGGGAATGACATACCTTCTCTAAAGGCTGTTAAGACTTGGTTAGGGAGCAATTTCTCAATGAAAGATTTAGGAGAGGCAACCTACATTCTAGGAATGAGGATCTATAGAGATAGATCTAAAAGGATGATCGGTCTAAGTCAGAGTACATACATTGATAAGGTTTTGCATCGTTTTGGTATGCAAAATGCTAAAAGGGGATATGTCCCTGTGTCTCAAGGAATAACGATTTCTAAAGACCAGTGTCCGAAATCATTAGATGAGAAGGACCACATGAATAAAGTTCCATATGCATCAGTAATTGGATCTATCATGTATGCAATGGTATGTACTCGACCAGATGTTTCGTATGCTTTGAGCATGACGAGCAGATACCAGTCTAATCCAGGTGAAGGTCACTGGACGGCAGTCAAGAATATTCTAAAGTACCTGAAAAGGACTAAAGATTCATTCTTAGTGTATGGAGGAGAGGAGAAGCTGGTTGTAAAAGGTTACACCGATGCAAGTTTCCAAACAGACAGGGATGATACTGTATCACAGTCTGGTTTTGTATTTTGTCTAAATGGAGGTGTTGTAAGCTGGAAGAGTTCAAAGCAAGAAACAGTAGCTGATTCTACAATGGAGGCTGAGTACATTGCAGCTTGTGAAGCGGCTAAGGAGGCTGTTTTGATTCGAAAATTCATTTCTGATTTGGAAGTGGTTCCATCGATTGCAGATCCCATTGATCTATACTGCGATAATAATGAGGCCATCGCACAGGCTAGAGAGCCTAGATCGCACTCCCGATCCAAACATATACTCAGAAGATATTACCTCATACGAGAGATTAATGAAAGGGGTGAAATACATATATGTAAAGTGCATACAAATGATAACATTGCAGATCCACTGACCAAAGGCCTGTCGCAGCAGAAGCACGACGGTGACACTAGTTCCATGGGTATTAGATACATGGGTGATTGGCTCTAGTGCAAGTGGGAGATTGTTAGTGTAGGTGCCCTAGAGGCAATACATTGTTTCTTAAATAAACCTTATGTCATTTGATTATTAAATAAATGTATTTATTATGACTCTAATTACTGCGATATTTGTTAGCATAATAAATGTACTTAGAATAATGATACACATTATATAGTTTAAGTTTACAACTTGAATTTAAGATTATATAATATCATATTCTTAAAGGTCCCTAGTCGAGTATTATTATACAGGACAATAATAATACATAAATAGACCAGTATGTTTTTGACTGATAACCACATCTCATTGGTTATAAGTATGAAGATACTAAAGTCAATACATAGGTACATGTAGAGTACATGGTACTGGACAGACCCAACGTGAGATTCTTCATGTTAATTAAGTCATAAGAAAGACTCACAGTGATAATGGTGTAATGATCCTTTGACTTGAGATCATTATATTTCTATACGAGGATAATATACTTTGACTACATTAAAAGTTACCTTTGACCGGGTAATGATAAAAGTGGACATCGGGTATATTGTGAATCGTATGAGAAATATGAATGATAGATAAAGGATTTAACCCTCTTATTTTTAGGAGAGATATTATTGGCCTCTTGATTGAGTGAGACTATAAAATGCATGGCCGTGCTCAAATAATGATTTGTTTTTAATAGTCTACTCATGGATCAAGTAAACCCGAATTAAATTATGAAAAGGATGACATGAAACATGCCTCGAGTTTAATCTATAATATTTGGTTAAAGGGATTATATTACACGGGAACATTAATCACAAAAGGTTTTATCGAATCACGATTTAATTATTATTTAATTGGGTAGCAATGATGTATTACTAGATGCCGCTCATTGTTTATAATTTTATTAGAGAATAAAATTATTGTCAATTAAATGATAGCCTACAGGGTCACACACATAGAACATTTTAAGGAAGAATTAATTTAAATTATGAATTTAAATTAATTAAATGATTAGTTGTATTTTATTATATTAATTAAGTGGGACTTAATTAAGATATAATAAAATACAAATGAGATATGATTTTAATAATTAAGTATGACTTAATTATTATTTATTTAAATAATAGGATTTGATTCTATTATTTAATTAATCAAACTTGGGCTAGGTTTTTAGTTAGGCTTTTACCTTACACTATCATATAAATATGTGATGATAGGTAAAGAAGGTAATTAATTTTGTACGACAAAAAATTATCCCCAGCCGCTTGAACCAAAACCTAAAAAGAAGATCTCATATTTTCATTGGAGGCTAGTACCTCCCTTCCAATCAAGAATCGTTCTTGGAGTGTTCGTGTGGATACCGTAAAGGAGGCTTCGAAGAGGAGCACTCAACGATCGTGAAAGCTTGGATCTCCATTAGACATACAATCGTAAAACTTCTTTAAGGTAAATCATCAATCTCCGAATTAAATATCATGTTTTTGCATGGATCCTGCGGTAGGGTTTCGATAATTATTGTTTTGTTTTAATTTTCCGCTGCGTTTTTTATGCTCGAAACCCATCATTGGATCCCGAGCCTCCTCTAGCTCAGCCTGGTGCTGCTAACTCTGCCGACGAGGGGTCTACTACTAAGACTAGCTCTGAGGATGCTTCTCCTGCTAAGGAGGCCCCTAAGGCCCCTTAGGCTTCATTTATTTATCTTTTGCCTTTCCGAACTCTGGGTTTCAACCATTTGACTTAATAGCCTTCGGGCCTTTGTAATTTTTAACTTAACTATTTATGCAGTTTATTTCCGTTCATTTTTCTTGCTTTTGCTCATAGTTTGTTAATACTTTAGAATTTTTGAGTACTTGGCCTCCTGGCTGGTACTAAACTTACAAGTCGGTCCAACATTCGTCTTTCGTTTGTTTTAGCAAGGAAGGATAACCAATAGAGAAAACAGAATAAATTCCATTATGCTGTCAAAGGACATCAATAAAATGGGTTCAACCCTTACATAGATACTCTATCAACTACTGGGAGCAACATGCTCTATAATGGTTTCATTCGAACCTTATTTCTAATAAATAGATAAAAGTTCAAGCCTTTATCAAAAGATCTTAAACATAATAAACTTTGAGGTTCACAGCATGCCAAGTCCGGGGCACCTCAACCCCATCCAAGGTTTCTAACTTGTAAGATCCTCGTCCTAACACCTTCCTGACTAGATACGGTCCTTCCCAGTTTGGTGCTAACTTTCCTTTTTGGCCAACTCCTGAGGCTTCAATCTTCCTCAGGACCATGTCGCCTTGTCGAAAAAATCTTTCTTTAACTCTCTGGTTGTAATGAAAAGAGGCTCTCTTCTGATACTCAGCATTCCTAGCATTAGCTTCATCTCTAACCTCATCAATTAAATCCAGGGCCAGTCTCATCCCTTCTTCATTAGTTTCTGGCTCATATGCCTCGATTCGAGGTGATGCCTGCATGATCTCCAAGGGCACAACAGCCTCGGCTCCATAAGCCTGCAAAAATGGGGTTGCTCCAGTTGTTACCTTACAAGTGGTACGATACGCCCAAAGTATGGGCAGCAGTTCATCTACCCAAGTGTTCCTAGAGCGCTCGACCCTCTTCTTCAGTCCATCAAGGATAATTCGATTAGCTACCTCAGCTTGCCCATTGGCTTGTGGATGTGCCACTGAGGTAAAACGGAGCTCAATCGCATTCTCTTCACAATACTTCTTAAACTCCTCATTATTGAACTGTGTCCCATTGTCTGTCACAAGGATTCGTGGGATTCCATATCTGTAAATGTTGTTCTCCCAGAAGAACTGGGAAACTTGCTTGGTGGTTATCTTGGCCAGGGGTTTAGCCTCAATCCACTTAGTGAAGTAATCAATGGCCACTATCAGGAATTTCCTCTGTGCTGAAGCCATGGGAAAGGGTCCAAGTATATCCATCCCCCACATTGCAAATGGAATGGGAGAGTTGATAGAGGTCAACATCTCAGGCGGTTGCCTCACAATTGGGGCATGCTTCTGGCATCTTTCACATCTCTTGACATAGTTTTGTGCATCAGCCAACATCTCCGGCCAATAAAACCCTAAACGAATTATCTTGTGAGCTAGGGCTCTGCCCCCCAAATGTTGCCCACAGATCCCTTCATGAACTTCCTCCAATGCTTCCCTTGCCTCTAGAGGCCTTAGACACTTCAAGTACGGGATAACAAACGACCTTTTGTACAGAATACCCTCAATCAAAGTATATCTCAACGCTCTTACTGAGAGTTTTCGTGCCTCCATGGCATTGTCTGGGAGCCAACCGGTCTCCAGGTGTGCCTTGATAGGATCTATCCAAGAGCCTCCTATATCAATTGGTGCCACTAACTTTGCATTAATGGTCGGGGCCTTCAGGACCTGAAAGTAGACACTCCCAGCATAATTTTCTATTTCAGAAGAAGCAAACTTAGACAGGGCATCGGCCTTAACGTTTTCTTCTCTCGGGATGTGCTCAACATGACGCTCCTCAAACTGAGACATAACAGCCTTCACCACTCTCAGGTATTTCGCCATAGTCTCATCCTTAGCTTCGAATTCACCATTTACTTGGGATATCACAAGTCGTGAATCTCCACAAACTTTGAGGTTTTTGACCCTCATGATTCTAGCTAAACCCAAACCAGCTATTAATGCCTCATACTCCGCCTCATTGTTAGTAGTAGGAAAATCCAGCTTTAAAGCATACTCAACTGTGAACCCGTCGGGGCTTTGCAAAACCAAACCTGCACCACTAGAATTTGTTTTTGATGCTCCATCAAAATAGAGCACCCAATATTCCTTTAGATCAGGTGTAAGTTCCTCTTCTTTTTTCTCTTGCCCAGGGGTAGTCATTATCTCTTGCCCCCCGACTTCTTGGTTGTTAATAGTACATTCAACCACGAAGTCAGCCAATGCCTGAGCCTTGATGGCTGTCCGACGCTTGTATGTGATATCGAATTCTCCTAACTCAATCGCCCATTTAATTAGCCTTCCACTGGCCTTAGGGCTATGCAATATGTTCCTCAACTGTTGGTTCATCAGAACTTGAATCTTATGTGCCTGGAAGTAAGGTCGCAATTTCCTTGAGGCAGTTACTAATGCCAAAGCAAACTTTTCTATGGGTGAGTAATTCAACTCAGCCCCATGCAACACTTTGCTTACATAGTAGATAGGTTTCTGGACTTTCTCCTCTTCCCGAATAAGGACAACACTCAGGGCTTGTTCAGATACCGCCAGGTATAGATAAAGAGTCTCTCCAGGACTTGGTTTGGTCAATAACGGGGCTTCAACCATGTATTTCTTCAATTGCTCAAAGGCCTCTTGGCTCTCAGGGGTCCACTCAAAATTTTTCACTTTCTTCAATGCTTGAAAGAAAGGCAAGCACTTGTCACCAGACTTGGAGATGAATCTTCCTAAAGCCGCTACCCGGCCCGTCAACTTCTGCACATCTCTTATAGAGCGCGGGGGTTCCATGTCTAAGATCGCCTTGATCTTGTCGGGGTTGGCCTCTATGCCTCTTTTAGAAACCATCAGACCCAAAAATTTGCCTGATCCAACGCCAAAGGCACACTTTGCTGGATTCAACATCATCCTGTGGTGCCTCAGCACTTCGAATGCCTCTCTGAGGTGCTTGATATGGTCTGCCTTGAACAAGCTTTTAACCAGCATATCATCGACATAAACCTCCATAGTTTTTCCAATCAGATGGGCAAATATCTTATTCACCAATCGTTGGTAAGTAGCTCCCGCATTCTTTAAGCCAAACGCCATAACAAGATAGCAGAAAACACCAAAGTCGGTTATGAAAGATACCTTAGGGATGTCATCCTTGTGCATCTTAATCTGATTATAGCCGCTGAATCCATCCATGAAGCTCAGCATCTCATGTCCAGCTGTGGCATCTATCAACATATCTATCCTTGGCAGAGGGAAACAATCCTTTGGGCATGCATCATTCAGGTCAGTGAAGTCTATACACATCCTCCACTTCCCATTCGCTTTCTTGACCATCACTGGGTTTGCTAACCATTCGGGAAACTGAATTTCCTCAATAAAACCAGCCTCCAAGAGCTTATCCACTTCTTGCTTAATGGCCTCTTGCCTTTCCGGAGCAAAATTTCTCTTCTTCTGCTGTACTATCTTCCGATTAGGGTCGACATTCAATCTATGAGTTATAAGTTGAGGATCAATCCCTGGCATGTCAGCTGCAGTCCATGCAAAAACGTCACTATTCCTTTGTAAGAACTCTATTAATTTGCCCTTCAGGGGTTCTTTCAAAGAGGCTCCAATATAAGTCACCTTCTCAGGGTCGCCTAGCTCCAGAGGGATAGGTATTAAGTCCTCCGCTGGCTTTCCCCGGTGTTCATCATCATCACGGACATCCATGTCTTCAATCGGGAGTACCTGCCCCCCGGTTCCGTCAGCTCTCAAAGTTGCCACATAGCAACTCCTGGCCATTTTCTGATCTCCTTTTTGTTTCCCAACACCATTCCTGGTTGGAAATTTGACCTTCATGTGATAAGTAGAGGCAACAGCCTTGAATGCATGAAGTCCGGTCCTCCCTAAGATTGCATTGTACGTTGAGGCAGCCTTAATTACTAGAAAGTTTAGCATCTGGGTGGCCTCCTTAGGTTCTTGCCCTATTGTCATGGGCAGCTGAATGGTCCCTTCAACCTTGGACTCAACTCTATTAAATCCGTAGATTGGCATGTTAGTCGGGGTTAGTTGAGAGTCAGTATACCCCATCCTCATAAAAGCATCATGAAACAAGATATCGACGGAAGCTCCATTGTCTATCAGGACTCGCTTCACTTCCGAGTTTCCAATTACTGGAGTTATGACCAACGGGTCGTCATGGGATAATTTCACCCCTTCAAGATCCGAATCATCAAAACCAATCACTGCCTCAGTCTTAGCACGCTTCGAGGCTTCTCCTGTGATGTGCATCACTTCCCTGGCATAAGCCTTTCGAGAGTTTCGGGTAGTGCCGGCCGCTGTTGGTCCTCCCCAAATCATATTGATTACTGGCCCTCGAGGCTGTGGATTACGATTGCGATCGTTATCCCTCCTATCATTGTTTCTTCTATCATAATCCTTTTTCTGGGTTCCACGGTCTTCACCCTTGGTGAACTTGTTTAACTTTCCCTTCCGGATTAAAAACTCAATTTCATCCTTCAACTGTCTGCAGTCATCTGTGTCATGCCCCACATCCTTATGGAATCTACAATACAGATCTTTGTTTCTCTTTTCGGGATCACCCCTGAGCGGTTTAGGCCAGCGAAAGTCCTTATCCTTCTCAATGTCCAACAAAATTTGGCTCCTAGGAGCATTCAACCTTGTATAATCAGAAAACCTTGACCCAAAACCCTTCTTAGGTGATGAATCAGAGTCCTTGCCAGTCCGGGGATACTTGTCCCTAGCGTCGTACTCTTGTTCTGACTTTCTTTTCTTTGAATCATTAGAGCCCTTGCCATTACCTACTGTGGTTTCCTTCTTAATGCTGTCCTCAGCCTTGATATATTTATCGGCTCTTCTTTGGAGCTCGGCCATGTTCTCAGGGGGGTGTTTTGCCAAAGACCTTTTGAAGAAGAGGTCAGTGGTTCCGTGTTCCAGGGCTACCATGGCCACCTTATTTTCCAGATCGGTGATATTCAACGTCTCCTTGGTGAATCGCTTGAGATAATCCCTTAGGTTCTCATTCTTCCCCTGCACCACATACATAAAGGATGCAGAACTTTTCTCATGAATTCTCCCACTGATGAATTGGCTGACGAAGGCAGCGCTTAGCTCCTTAAAAGAGCCAATCGAGTTTGCAGGTAGATGGCTATACCATCTTTGAGCCATGCCTGACAGAGTTTGAGGGAACGCCCTACACTTTAAGGTATCACTAGCAGGCTGCAGTAGTAGTGCGTTTGAGAATGTTCTGACATGATTTGCGGGATCGCCCGTTCCATCATAGGCCTTAATAGTTGGCATCTTAAACTTCCTTGAGATGTGGGCATTCATCACCTCCTCAGTAAACGGAGGTGTGAGATCGTCAGGGTCCCCAAGTAGCATTAGATCTTTGGGGTTACTCCTCTCTTCTCCGACAACCACCATCAAACTCCTCTCTTCTCCGACAACACCCAACCACAACGAAAACTCTCCTGCTAGTACCAAACGGATATGAACAAAAAAACAATTAACAGAAATAAAATAACTACCTTGGCTGTTGTTTCGGTTTTGGCAGAGAAAAGGATGGGGGAAAAAAACTCTGTGGTTTTGTATAGATAGTATGACTCGAGTTTGTTTGGAAAAGAATATGAAAGAGACTGTGTTGTGGAATAAAAACTAGGCTACTAGTATTGCAGCTAGGGTTTATGTATTTAATGTAAGGGTGTGTGAGCTTCGTGCTTTAATGGCTGCTCTTGTGCTCGTGGCTGATTCTACCTTCACAAGATGCCTACGTACTTTGATGAATATCAAAGATCAAGCCAAAAAATGTAGTTCTTAGGTGAGGGGTCTGACCCTTTATATAGGCTGAGAAGCCTTAGAATTAAGGTAGGAGTTGGGGACTTAATAGATAAGTCACCTCCTTGAGGAAAGTTCTAGATCTATTCCTTATAGGAATCAGTTTCCATATAGAATTGGATGTCTTATAGGATAAGTCTGAAAGAGATATTATCCTTATCCAATTCTTATTTGCTGAGCTGTTTATTACCCTTAATATTAATTACGAAATTAATATTATAAATAGGGTTTGGGCCCAACTAGTGGGCCCCACGTTTGGACCATTCCGGGTATAATTAATACCACATTAAAGGTGTCTTTAAGGCTTACTTTTAGCCCATATCAGACTGTTATGATTTTTACCCAAGCTGTTGAACCTGTACTATTTATAGAATAAAATTGTAAACCACAATAATGTTGAATAATGATGATAATTTTAGTGTGGTATTTTATTAATTAAAAAGAAATAAATAATGGGGAACAATTGTAAATGGCATAATAATTACAAGGTTAGTGCTATATTCAGAAAAATAAAAAAAAATGATGACCCCTTAATCAGCTTATTTTCTCCCGGCTGGCTAATTAAAACGGTACTCTAAATTTCGTTTCCTAAAATAAATTCGATCCACAACTAAAATTCTATTTTTCCTAATTTTAACAAAAACCAAATACATATAATTAAATAAATATAATAAAATTTTACTTGCGTACGAATTTCAAAATTTTACAGAATCGCGTTAATTAAAATATACTAGTGCATCGCTCTTAATTAAAATTTAAATATCGAGTAGGAAAATTAATTCGAAAATTCATGGTTATTACAGTTGTCTGGTTCGAACCTTGAATTTTTAGTAAAAAAATTAATCATATAATTTATCTTATTATTAAATCTAACGATTCTTATTTATTACTAAAAATACTGATTAGAATATATGGTATTATATTTTTGGGTGCATATTAATGATTGCAAGATTAGTTTTAAATTAAAAGATAACATATTTTAATTAGAATAAAATTATTACTAACAATAATAACGAAAATATATGGTGTGATATTTTGGATATATATAAATTATTGCAATATTATTTTTAAATTAAAACATAATGTGCTTTAATTTGAAGTAAAATTTTTGGAGAAGATGGGTAATTGAATTGTTGGAAGAAAGCGTCCAAGAAAAGTTCATTATGGGTGGAGGAATTTTAATCGGAATATAATTACGTTCACATTAGTAATTAGCTTTTTGAGTTGTTTATATAACATAGTAATAATATTATTTATTTTAATAATTAGGATAACCAAAGCGAAAAACAACCGACAAACTTTCAATCTATCGACTTTCTTTTGATGTATTATAAATTTTATTTAACATTATAATTATGTTTTATATAATAATTATTTTTACTATTTTTTTAATTTTAATTTAATATAAATTTAAATAATGATATACGTGGTTTAAAATTTATATTGTAAAATTATAAATTAAAAATGTCATTGAAGGGTTCGAACCTTGAATTTTTAGTAAAATAATTTAATCATATAATACATCTTATTATTAAATCTAAATATTCTTATTTACTACTAAAAATATTGATTTGAAGATATGGTGTGCTATTTTTGGATGTATATTAATGATTGCAGGATTAGTTCTAAATTAAAATATAACGTGCTTTAATTAGAAAAAAATATTACTAAAAATAATAACAAAAAGATATGGTGTGATATTTTGGGTATATATCAATTATTGTAATATTATTTTTAAATTAAAAGGTAATGTGTTTTATTTAGAAGTGAAATTTTTGGAGAATATGGATAATTGAGTTGTTGGAAGAAAGAGTCCAAGAAAAGTTCAATGCGGGTGGAGGAATTTTAATCGAAATATAATTACGTTCACATTAGTAAATAGCTTTTTGAGTTGTTGTTTTTATAATATAATAATAATAATAATAATAATAATAATAATAATAATAATAATAATATTGTAACATTATAATAATAATATTATTTTTCTGTTTTCTTAAATATGATGCAAAGAATAACGCATCCATGTGGAGAGATTGTATGAGGGTTAGAATTAAAATTGATGTAAGGAAGCCGCTTAAACGTAAGAAAAAGATTGTCAAGAAGGATGGGTCGGAATTTACTGTCATATGCAAGTATGAGAGATTAGGGGAGTTCTGTTTCTCATGTGGTATGGCCACGCATACAGATCGTTATTGCAGGAATATTACTGTCAATGAAGGTGTGGAGGAGGTTAAAGAATGGGGGAGTTGGCTGAGAGCTCCACCACGTAGGGCGGCAGGACAGATTCAAAGTAAATGGCTCAGGGACGAAGATGATTACACGTGTGAGGACAGGATTGGTTGGTCGCACAATTTCCAGGATTACCCTGGCAAAACATTTTCAAAAAAAGGTAAAAAGATAAGAACGGAGAGTGATTGTAGGGAGTTGGTTGGTAACGGGCCTATGACTTTCAATAGCACAACAAACTCATTAAAGGGGGCTAATTTAAAGGGATTTACTACAACATCAAATATGCAATATTTATTGAGTGAGGAGGATCATGTGGGTTTACAACTGGAAGAGCGTAAAAGAAGGAGGAGTGAGGTGGAAGTAGGTGATAACATGGATATTGTATTGGGCCATCAAGTTACTGGGTCACTAGGAGACAAACATCAAAAAGAGGCTGTTATTTCTGTTGGGGATTTTGCAGCATCTACAAAAAATATATCTGCTGAGCTTGCACTGCAAGCCAGCCATTCGCAATGAATCTTCTAAGTTGGAACTGTCAAGGTTTGGGTAGACCTCGCACAGTTCGTGTTCTCAGAGATTTAGTGAAGTCTCATAAGCCCGACTTACTATTTTTATCTGAAACTCTAGTAGAAGGAAATAAAATTGAAGTTTTAGCTTCAATACTTGGTTTTGTTAATTTTTATTCAGTTGATAGGCAAGGTAGAGGAGGTGGTTTGACAGTGTTTTGGAAGCAAAATGTTAATGGTGATGTGGTTGAGTCATCTCAAAATCATATAGACATTATTATTAAGGAGAATCAGAATGCATCTTGGAGGTTGACTTGCTTCTATGGTTTCCCAGAACGAGAACGACGTCAAGCTTCATGGGACCTTATAAGGCAGCTGGCTTCATATTCTACTCTCCCTTGGTGCATTTTTGGTGACTTTAACAACCTTTTGTACAGCTCTGATAAATAAGGGAAGCATCCTCACCCTCAAAATCTAATGAACGGGTTTAGAAGTGCAATAGAAGAAATGTAAAGGCATAAACACTTCTTTCTCTAAAAAATAGTTTCGATTTAAGTTTGAGAATACTTGGTTAAAAGAAAAAAGTTTTCACACGGAAGTGGTAAGTTTTTGGCAAAATCTGATTGCTATTCGTCTTTTTCCAAAATTAATTTCGGTCTCGTCTCTTCTTTTCTGGCGAAGTGGGGGTGAACTTTCTTTCATAAGTTCGGGGAGAAAGTAATAAATCAGAAAGAGATTATCAAGAAGATTAAAGACAGAGAGAATGATGATGGCATACAAATGTATTTCGATGAGAAAGAAAAACTTGAAGAGCTATTGTTGCATGAAGAATCCTACTGGAAATAAAGAGCAAAGGCGTTTTGGCTAGAAGAAGGAGATACTAATTTAAGATTCTTTCATGCTACAGCATCTAGTAGGAAGAAAACTAATTACATAGCAGCTCTAAGAGCAGAGGATGGGACATTGGTGTCAAACCACGAGGACTTGTGTAGGCTGCTCAAAGAATACTATGTTAAGGTTTTTGTTGGCTCAGAACGCAGAGTCAATTTCCCTCGATATGATAATGGAGAGAGAATCTCGAATGATCAAAATGAAATTCTTACCTTTAGACTCACTTTTGATGAATTTACAGAAGTAGTCAAAAGTATGCACCCAGACAAAGCTAGTGGCCCGGATGGTTTAAACCCAGCCTTTTCCAGCATTTCTGGAAGCTTTTAGGGAAGGAGGTATTTAAATGTTGTGAGGAGTGGTTAGCAGAGTGCAGATTTCCAGCTGATGTGAATGATACAACATTGGTTTTAATTCCTAAAAAAGATAATGTGGAGGAGGTTAAAGATCTTCGACCCATTGCCCTATGCAATGTGCTATACAAGATTGTTACTAAAGTGCTAGCTAATAGACTTCAAAAGATATTACCAGGAGTGATTTCTGAGGATGAATATGCTTTTGTTCCAGGACGTAACATTACAGATAATGTTATGGTGGCTTTCAAGTTACTTCATTATATGAAGAGAAAGAACGGTGGTCAGGAAGGGGAAGTTGCACTTAAGCTTTACATTAGCAAAGCATATGATCGTGTCAACTGGGATTATTTGAAAAATAGAATGAGTACAATGGGCATCTCAGACAAGTGGATTAAGTGGGTAATGTTATGTGTGACAACGGTATCGTATTCTATATCTTTTCAAGGTTCTTCGATTGGACCTATCATTCCTAAAGGTGGGCTCAGGCAAGGTGACCAATTGTCACCTTATTTATTCTTATTATATGTGGAAGGGTTGTCATTATCTTTAAAATCTGCAGCTCAAGAAGGGAGAATTCATGGCTGTTGTGTAAGCAATTCAACACCTTCTATTACTCACCTTTTATTTGCAGATGATAGCTTCCTTTTCTTTAAGGCAACAACAGAGGAATCGATCTCAGTCAAAGAAGCTTTGAACTCTTATGAAGCATTTTCTGGTCAGATAGTAAATTATCAGAAATCTGTAATTTTTTTCAGTTCAAACGTTCGAAGAGATAAGCAAATGGAGATCAAGCAAATATTGGGAGTGTTCAATGACATTGGGAATAGCAAGTACTTGGGCTTACCATCCCTGATAGGTAAGTCGAAGAAGACAGTTTTTAGATATTTGAAAGAGAAGGTTTCTCAGAGAATTCAAGGATAGAGTTCGAGGTTGCTTTCTCGGGCAGGGAAGGTAGTAATGATTAGAAATGTGGCCTAAACAATTCCCTCCTATACAATGTCATATTTTCTGATTCCTAAAACGTTGTGTCAAGAAATTGAGAAGATGATGAATGCATTTTGGTGGCGCTCTAACTCTTCTACTAGAAAAGGAGTTCACTCGCTAGCATGGAATAAAATGAGCATGTCGAAAAAGAAAGGAAGCCTTGGCTTTAGAGACCTTCACGGATTTAATTTGGCTTTAAAAGGCAAACAATGCTTTTATTACTAAGCCTGAAGCTATGGTATCAAGGGTTCTAAAAGCGCGTTACTATCCTCACTATGATTTCATTCATGCAAACAGAACCGGTGGGTCAAGTTACACGTGGTCAGGCATATGGGAAGGTAAAGAGGAAATTAAGAGAGGTTTGAGATGGGTGTTAGTGGATGGGCAGAGGATTAATATCAGTAAGGACAGGTGGTTGAGAGGGAAAGAAGAGTTTTGTGTTAATCAGGAGATAACCAGTGTTGAGGCACAGGATCTGAAAGTTTGTGAGTTCTTTAAGGAGGATAGATCATGGGATGAAAGTAAAGTCAAGAGGAATTTCTCCAATGAGGATGCAAATGCTATTCTATGTACTCGTATTCCACGAATTTGTACCAAAGACAGGATAGCCTGGGTCCACTCTAAAGATGGACGGTACACAGTGAAAACGGTTACCAGCAGTGGTATCAAAATCATGGTGGAGAGATAGGGTTGCAGCAGTTGCCAGGATGGAGCAAAATCTGGAACCTTGAAGTCCCTCATAAAATTAAATATTCCTTTGGAGATTCTGCCGTAGTAACATCTCTGTTCGTAATCTGCTTAGAGGTAAAGGTGTTAGAGTTCCTATTGGATGCGAGATGTGTGTTGGAGAGGTTGAGCATCTCAGGCATTTATTTTTCGAGTGTAGATTTACAAAGGAGTGATGGCAGTATGTGGGAGTTAATAGTGAGATGTGGGATATTAAGAATGCTTCAAAGTGGTTGCTTAATAGGCTGAGTATGGAAACAAATGAATGGTTAGTGAAAATGTCTGCAGTTCTTTGGGGTGTCTGGTTTACCAGGAATAAACGAATTTTTGAAGGAAAAATTATGACACCTGCAACAATCATGAGATGGAGCAAAAGTCAAATTGCAGATTGGTGTCAGGTGAACAAAAGAAAAGCCAGGTTCGTATCAAAATTAAAATTGGCAACTTCCTGTTGCAGGTTCTCTTAAGATCAACGTTGATGCATCAGTGGTCCCAGATGAGAATTCGTTTGCTATAGGTATGGTCATCAGGAACCACCAGGGACATTATATCAAAAGTAAGACTATGATATTTGCAGGTCGGGTTTCAGTTTTGGAAGCAGAGATAGCAGGCATTCTGGAAGCACTCTTATGGTCAGAGACATTGTCAGCTGGAACAATTACAATTGAAAGTGACTCACTGTTAGGAGTTAATGCAGTTAACAAGGAGCATATTAATTTGTTGGAGCAGGGGGATATGGTTGCACGGTGCAAAACAATTCTTCGGAGTAAGGGTGGAATTTCGGTTGATTATGTTAGAAAGCGAGCAAACAAGGTGGCCCATAGATTGGCTAGGATCCCTTGTGAGCTTAATAGCTTCATTATTAGTTCGTCTTCTCCTCTGTTTATGTTGGAGACAATTCTGTCAGATATTTCGATGATTTAATTAGAATTTCCTTTTTTTCAAAAAAAAAAAAGGATAGCCAAACCGAAAACCAAACAGACAAACTTCCAATTTTTCGGTTTTAATATAATAACTAGCTTATAACCCGTGCGATGCACGGGTTTTTTTATATGAAATAAATTTATTTTATGTTATATTTATTTTTAATAATTCTTTTAATTTAAATTTAAATAATGTATATAAGTTTAATTAATGATATGCATGATTTAAAATTTATATTATAAAATTTTTTAAATACGTGGTTGACGAAATTCGAATTTTGAATGTTTTGTAAAGTAACTTAATCATAAAAAATATTTAATCATCAGATTTAATGGTTCTGATTTTTTTGGCTAAAAATCTAACGGTAATTATTCGTTATATAAGGATTTTGATTTTATATTTTTATTGGTGATTGAAAGATATTTTGTGATATTTTTGGGTATATATTAATAATTGCAAGATTATGTTTCAATTTAAAAGG
The DNA here is from genome assembly GCA_036435485.1 of Saposhnikovia divaricata. Lineage (NCBI taxonomy): Eukaryota > Viridiplantae > Streptophyta > Magnoliopsida > Apiales > Apiaceae > Saposhnikovia > Saposhnikovia divaricata. Next base: position 218,383,428 of record CM071599.1, read on the forward strand.
TAACATGTTTTAGTTTAGAAAAGAAATTTTAATGATTCTAAGATTATGATTGCAAAATTATGTTTTAAATTAAAAGGTAACGTGTTTTAATTAGAAAATATATAATAATGATTGGAAGATGCGATATTTTAGGTGTGTGTAAAGGGTAATATGTTCAAGTAAAAGTAAACGTCTTTTAAATTGCTTGAAAGATACGATATTTTATGTATTTATTAAATTTAATTTAATATTACAATTATGTTTTTATATAATTATTATTTTAATTGTTTTTAATTTTAATTCATTATAATTTAATATACTCATATTTACAAATAAATATAACCCGTAGAACAGACTATTCGAATCGAGTTCAGTTTGTACGGCAGAATGTAATTTTGAGGTCTGCTAACTCTGTAGTTAGATTTCATGTCGAGTGCATATCAAACTTAGACATCGTGTGAGACTGAACTGTTGTAGCTATGTAAGTGTTCTGTATGTGTTACAATCGATTATTTGTATATTCAGAGATTGAGATTGTGTGTACTTCTTTGTGTTAGGAGTTCTACTTCTGGTTTTGTGTTATAAAATTGTTTTATTTTATATTTAAAATTAATTAAAAATTAAATTAACCAAACCGAAAACCAAAATAAATAGGATAACCAAACCGAAAACCAAAACTTTCAATGTTTCGGTTTTAATATAATAGTATAGATATAGTGGAATTAACTTGAATTTTGTGTAAAGTTTTGAATTTGATCGAATGGGATAATTTAAAGAATTTGGTTTTTTTATTCAAAATTGACAACACTCAAATATTAGTTTGAACTAGCTTCAATTCCCGTGCAAGGCACGGGATTGTTCTATTTTATAATTGGTATTGTAGTTTTTCTCGTTACGTTTTGATATTAATATTAGCAATTGATATTGTGACGATTAAAATTCTTTTCAGTTTAGTGCATTTTTTTTAATCAACGTTTATTTTGTCCCCATTTCAAGATCTCCAATTTTGGTTAAAAAATTCAAATGTACCCTTTATTTTTCCAAAGTACTCAGAGTCATGTATTTCTTGTATTTGATATTACAGAATGTCAAATAATGCACCAGAGCCAAGAAAGTATAAAAAAATATTGTATTAGACACATTTCTATAAAGTAAAAATACTTGGTACAAAAATTAATTTATTCCGTAGATTGCATAGCAAAAATTTGTAGTTAGCAATCTGATGTTAATGTTTTATTTCTTCAAGTTCCAACTTCCAAGGCTTCTATACTCGTGCGAGGCACAAACTGTTTCGAATACTTAGTTAATTGCAATGTAACGAAAGTGTTATAATTAAGTAGATAGTATTAAATAAACATATTAAATACGAATTTTAATTGATGTATATTAATGAATGCACTTATTAAATACAAATTTTAACTGATGTGTATTAATGAATGCACATATTAAATACGAATTTTAATTGATGTGTATTAATGAATGCAGAAGGTTAAAATAGTAATTTAACATGGATTAAAATGGTACATGTTGTGGTATTATATATATAGTAGATAATGATCATTTAAAATGATAACAAAATTCACGTCCATCATTTCGAATGAAATATAAGCTTCAACGCAATTTTGATAAGACTAATCGAACATACGAACATGTTAAACTAGTACTCGAATTAAAACTGACTCGAAAGTAAATGCAAATCTAAGATTACAAGAATTTTAAGAAAAAGTTTTTCTTTTTACATTTATACACACACTTTATATTTGACAAAATTCGAATTGTCGACATTTGAGGAGATACCACAACACATTAGTGTTCTAAAAATCGTTCGATTTTTCAAAAATCGCTGATAAATCATCGATAAATCATTAAAAAATATTTGATCGATTTGATTATAAATTATAAATTGCAAATCTATGAAAGTTTTTTAAATGATAGATTATATTTTAAATTAGACTTAATTATTAAATATCATTAAAATAATAAATTTTATCCGATTTTTGTTTCAATTTATCATTCCGATAATCCCGATTTACCGATAAATCAATATATATATATATATATATATATATATATATATATATATATATATATATATATATATATATATATATATATATAAAGGAGGATAGCGGGAGTTTAGGTGGCGGTCTAAGATCGTCTCAATCTATTTTTCTAATTTTCTAGAATTTTAGAATTTTAAATATTAATAAATATAAAAATATTAATTAACATATTAAAAGTAGAATAGGTGTTCGAATTTATAAAGGAGAAAATTTCGAATTTATAGGGAAGACATATGATTTGAAGTTCTATTGAAAGTATAATAAGTATTTATAAGGCATACGATTAAAAGTTCCATTGGAAGTAGAATAGGAGTTCGAGAATTTATAGAGAATAAGAGTTCGAATTTATAGAAAAAATATATAAATAAACGTTATCAATTAACATATTAAAAGTAGAATAGGTGTTCGAATTTATAAAGGAGAAAATTTCGAATTTATAGGGAAGACATATGATTAGAAGTTCTATTGAAAGTATAATAAGTATTTATAAGACATACGATTAAAAGTTCTATTGGAAGTAGAATAGGAGTTCGAATTTATAGAGAATAAGAGTTGGAATTTATAGAAAAAATATATAAATAAACGTTCTACAAGAAGTAGAATATGTGTTTGAATATATAGAGCAGACATATAATTAAATATTTTTTAGAAAGTACGATCTTCTTAAATTATATATATTTTTTATATAAGTTAATTATACTTATATTAGGAAAATTTATTCATAAATCCAATACTATTGTCATTAAAAAAGTCACCGTATTTAAAAAGAAAAGAATTGATGTGTTAACATGATAAAAGAACAATCTCATGCAAGAATCTTAAATAAATACAGGAGTATCTATAATATAAAAAGAAAATAAGATGTGTTTTCATTTTCTAAAACTCCAAAATTTTTAGAAAGTCTAGAGAAAGTATAAATTGGAATTCACTCTATTTTTTAGGTTTTGATTTTAACGGAAAAAAATTGTTGTGTAAGATTAATATCATCAATAATATGTAATGAAGTTGAAATTTCGATCCCAAACGAAAGCAGCTCGAAACATGTTTAACGGGAAGACGACTCACTATAAAAGATTGTACTAGCTATTAAAATACCATATTGATGTTATAAATTTATTTTATTTTTAGGATTTGATTTTTATGGATAAACATTATCATACAAGTAATATATGTAAAAGTTAGGTTTTTGGTCTTAACGAGAGAGCGGATCAATAGTAATAACCGTGTTTAACAAGAAAGCGGTTCATTAAATAAGACCGTATAAAAAGTGTTTAAATTTAAATATATAATACATAAAATAAAATATTTTATTGGAAGTAGAATACACGGATGGTGGAGACGTCATATACGATTTTTTTAAAACTATACATCTTTTTTCCTAAAAATCCTTTATTTTAACTTTTTTATACAAGTTTATCTATAATATACAGAAAATATAAGATGTATTTTCATCTTTTAAAACTCCATAAATATTAGAAAGGTTAAAGAATATAAAAATTGGAATTTACTCTCTTTATATAGTGAAGTTAGAATTTCGGTTTCAAAGAAGAGCGGCTCGAAACGTATTTAACGGGAAGACGGCTAGCTAGAAAAGATTGTATTAGCTATTAGAATTTGATACTGTAGTCATAATATTTTTTTATTTTTACGGTTTGATTTTATGGATAAAAATATTATATAAGTCTTTATAATATATGTTAAAAAGTTGGGATTTCGGTTTTAGCGAGAAAGCGGCTCAATCGAAAAAATCGTACTTAACAAGAAATTGATTCATTAGAGAAGATTATTTAATTATTAAAATTTAATATTAATATTATAATATAACGTAAATGTATTGAATTTTTTTTAAAATAAAAATTGTAACGCCGCCGCGAAGCGCGGTTTTATCAACTAGTCCTTTATATCCATTATAGGTCAACATGGGTTTTGTGCCTATTTAGTAAATTACTAATTTGTCCTTAAATTTAAATGAATGTTAAAAATTTTGAAGTTGGAAAGAATTGAACCCATGACCTTCCAACACTTGTAACTTTGTGTTCACATGTTCAACCACTAAACAAAATCACTTCTTTGTGCAATTTTTTAAACTCATTCACTACATGCTCAAATAAGTCACCTATTAGCAATATTTATTTTATAATTTATTCAAGATAAAATTGCCCACATAATTTTTATTAATTTTAATAATTTGAATTTTGATAATTAAAACTATGTCATTCATATACTCATAAATTTATGCTCACGTTTATTTTTATGATTTATTAAGGATAAAATCATTAAAATATTTGCACATATAATAGTAAAAACTGGTAGTCGGGGAGGGAAAATATAAATTGACAAATATGATGTCGTCGAAGTCAGAATTAAGAAAGGTACTGAGTGGCTGAAAATTGGTAAAAAAAAAAAAAAGCAAAGTGAGGAGGTAGGTGACGGAAAATAAGTAGACGTCTATGTCAAGTAGGTAAATGGGCGGAAGTGAAAATAGATCTATAAAATTTTATTATAATATTTCTCTTTTTTAACAATTATATCTATATATTAGTCAAATGGCCAGATTATGTTTATTATTAAATTGTTACATTGATGAATGAAGTGTATAACATATTTTTACTCGGTATCATTATAATATTTTATTTTATGTATGAAAGGTATTGAGGTGGCCAAAAATTGGTAAAAAAAAATCGAAGTGAGGAGGTGGGTGACGGAAAATTAGTAGAAGTTATCTCAAGTAGGTAAACGGGCGGAAGTGAAAATAGATATTTAAAAATTTATTATAATATTTCTCTCTTTTAACAATTATGTCTATATTAGTCGAATGACCAGAATACAAAAAATGATAAATAAGGTGTAAAAATAAGGTGTAAAACATATTTATACTCGATATTAGTATAATATTTTATTTTAAGTATATTTGCACTATATCGGTTAATCCTATTATCATCGGGTAATTTATAGATTGATTAACAAAATAGATTAAAATATTAAAAATAAGAAATAATTTACATATGGGATTTGGATTTGGTAAAAAAATGTCAATATGGTTTTGATATCTATTGTCCCTCGCACTTTATTTTTGCAGCATTTTCGTAATATGCTAATGTTATTAACTTCATACAAAATGAGTTTTGCAACCATATATAAGATAGTAATTTTTACCAATTTTAATAATTTATGCCTTTCATATACTCATAAATTTATGCTCACGTTATTTTTATGATTTATTAGGGATAAAATCATTAAAATATTTTCACATATAATAGTAAAAAATGGTAGTCGGGGAGGGAAAATATAAATTGACAAATATGATGTCGTCGAGGTCAGAATTAAGAAAGGTACTGAGTGGCAGAAAATTGGTCAAAAAAAGTCAACGTGAGGAGGTAGGTGACGAAAAATAAGTAGACGTCTATGTCAAGTAGGTAAACGGGCGGAAGTGAAAATAGATCTATAAAATTTTATTATAATATTTCTCTTTTTTAACAATTATATCTATATATTAGTCAAATGGCCATATTATGTTTATTATAACATAATTTTACTCGGTATCATTATAATATTTTATTTTATGTATGAAAGGTACTGAGGTGGCCGAAAATTGGTAAAAAAAAAATTGAAGTGAGGCGGTAGGTGACGGAAAATTAATAGAAGTTATCTCAAGTAGGTAAACGGGCGGATGTAAAATTAGATATATAAAAATTTATTATAATATTCTCTCTTTTAACAATTATGTCTATATTAGTCGAATGGCCAGAATACAAAAAATGATAAATAAGGTGTAAAACATATTTATACTCGATACCAGTATAATATTTTATTTTAAGTATATTTGCACTATACCGGTTAATCCTATTATTATCGGGTAATTTATAGATCGATTAACAAAATAGATTAAAATATTGAAAATAAGAAATAATTTACATATGGGATTTGGATTTGGTAAAAAAATGTCAATATGGTTTTGATATCTATTGTCCCTCGCACTTTATTTTTGCAGCATTTTCGTAATATGCTAATGTTATTAACTTCATACAAAATGAGTTTTACAACCATATATAAGATAGTAATATACCAATTTCACTTGAATTTTAAACTCCAATGCGAGTTTCAACCCGATGTGAGACTAATAAACTCGAAAATTGCTGATATATACTAGGGGTGTCCATACTATCCGCTCAACCGCAACCGAACCGCAAACCACTCGCAACCGCACCGCATTTTGCGGATAATCGCAAAATGCGGGTTGGTTGCGGATTGAATTTTTATGAACCGCATATTTGCGGGTTGGTTGCGGATTTGAATATTGAAAAATCGCAAAATCGCATCCGCAACCGCAAACCGCACATATATATTTATAATAATTTATATTTTTAAAAATATATTTTATATTATATAAATTAAAAATTATACACATAAGACATAGAAGTTTCTTTTCCGGGGGTGGATATACATTTTCTGGGAGTTGATATATGGATATACCCTGCCCATTTACCAAATATATTTACCCAACCCATTTACTCGAACTCAATTCAATATCTAACCTACAAATTGCATAGTTATGTATAATCAATTATGTTTATTCTGTTGACATAACTACACCAGGAATTATTGATGATGAATTGCTATTGTACTGATGATATTGTACTGATGGGCAATATTTATGTGCTTGCAGCCTTGCACCAAAAAATTCTGTGATATTGTACTGATTCTTTTTTTTTTACCCACTTGTAATTGTATTTTAATTTTTATTAAATTAAGCGTAGGTGGTTAATCGCAAACCGAACCGCATCAATCGCGGTTAATCGCAACCGCATCATGCGGTTAACCGCAACCGCATTAGCGGCTGTAGTTGGAAATTTCCAAAACTGCCAAAGTCAAAAAACCGCATCAACCGCCAAAAATCGAATCGCAACCGAACCGCGTACACCCCTAATATATACAATGTCTTATGATCACGGATGTGGTATGTGTGTTTTTTATTTTTCGGCTATCATTTTGCTGTTACCTCAAATTAAAATGATATTAGGGACGCTTTATTATCGTAGTTATGTCTATCTTATTTTCATAGATTGAATTTTATTGTACATATGAACTTTTACAACGTAATTCATTTAGTGCATACATTAACACATCTCATTTTAAAAACCCATTATGAGTTATGACACTTTAATTTTAGTTACTCGTGTATTTTGTTGAATTTGTACATGTCTAAATATGGATTGTCTTGAAATTTGAGATATTACCTTGGGGTTTTGAAAGTTCACTTCTGAGAATAGATATATAGTACAATGTATTTGAAGAAAAGATTTTGTCATGGTCAATTTGCTTTTGAAAGGATACATCTGCGATGGTCAAATACCATGATCTTAGAAAAACACACATCACATATTTATTTTGAACGTGCACAACTATTAGAATAAATTTTTTATTCTCCTTGTTCTCCGAAATTGGTCGGAGAAAAGGATCCAAAATTGGAAATGTGCGATGAAATCGAAAATTGGAAATATGCGCTGAGATTTTATTAGCAGAACTATATGACTCTATTACTTTTATTTTTTTGTCAAATTACATTATTTCTTACAATATTAAATTAGAAATAATATAATATTTAATTCTTTATCCACCCAAAATAAATAAGCCAGTTGTTTTCTCATGTATTTCAATGCAACAATATTATTGTGGTAGTACTTGGCATTTAATTAACTCTTACTTATAGCTTTCAGTCGGTCATTCTTCTTACACTGACCAAACATAACTAAAAATATAACTTTCGCGGTTCAGAATCTAATAATATTTTGAAACTATAACATCTTAAATAGATCGAAATACGTAAAGTAGACTAATACAAGAAAATTCTAAGAATTATTATATGGCCCGTGCTTTGCACGGGCTATCATGCTAGTTACTATTAAATACCTAAACCGATCTATTTCAATTTCCGGAATTTACCCATGCAGTACACAACAAGAAAGTCCAAACGACCAAATTGAATTTAATCTTTGAAATCTTTTTAGTTCTTACCAAGTTTGAGAGGCGATTACTAGTAGTAGCATTTAACTAGGAACATTGCAATTGTCTTCAGTTTTTTACAATATCCCAAAAGCTTTTAATTACAAAAATGGGCTTTCCTACATAGACTAAAGTGCTAAAAGATTAATTGTTGCTAGTCAAATTATAATTAGAACAGGTTAATTATTTTGAACTAAAAATATACTGTGATTCTCATCTCTGTTGTTTGTTTCTGACATTCTGTCTTCATATATCGCTTCTTTGACCATTACTCCATTACCACTTGCATGTCCTAACTACAATTGCAGGCAATTTGTATCTATAAAATTCACTGTTATCAAAAACAAGAAAATAAAGAAAAAGGGAGACCTGAACTTTAATTAATCATAAAGCTGACGACAAAGAATTTCACTAACAACATTGTCAGAAGATATGATTATACACAATATATACTGTTATTATAGACAAATATATACTAATCATTTATCGTTAACAGACACAAAACTATAGACAAATAGTGTATACGTTAAGTAACCAGTTCTCCTAAAACCTCAAGGTGTTAGGGAAGCGGGTTTATCGGATCATATCATATATTCCACAACATTTAATTATATATCTAAGCTAGAATTAGATGGATCAAAATTCAAAATATTGCTAAGAGACTAAATGGTTACCGTTTCCATTGAAGTAGTGCCTTCTCCTCCACCTCCAATCCTTTCGGACAGTACTATCTTGTTCCCTCCCTCGACGTAAGCAAAATAAATACAATTAATTCGCGACTGGGAGCAAGAAATGAATATTTCAGATATTTCAGTTCTTCCTTTGTGATCCCAGGAAGTTCCCCTGGGACAAAATTGTGGCCCAACTTTAATCATTTTCGGATGTTTTTACAGTAGATCAAACTAACAAGCAGGGTCAATGTGTTATGCATGTATTTATATATAGTTTTATACCAGTAACCAGTGGTATGCGATGCGATATACATAGAGTTATGCCCGAGGCTAACCAAACGACGACGGTACGCATTCTTGCCTTTGAATCAGCTCACCTTCAAGAGTATCTCCACTCCCAAGGATTTTTTTTATGAGAAACGTTAAATGGTCTCTTAAAAAACTTAGATATTCTCTTCCAAAAAAAAAAATTTGATATTTTTCGCCTCTTTAAATAAAGTTACAAGTTGAACACTTCCACCATCCCCAAATACTTTTAGTTTTCTTGAATTTAAATTTTATCTCATATTACTGTCTACAGTTGGTAACCCCAAGTACATACACAACATAATTTATTTAAATTAATAATTTATTATTTTAATTGATATAAATATTTTTATATAATTTTAAAATTATATTTTTTATTATAGTTATATCACGTTTTCTTTTTCAATTTTTTCATTGAGTAAAATATTATTATTGTCATCCAATGATATGAAAATATTATATTTTTTATTTATAACATAATGAAACATTTATATCAATAACGTTATCTAATATAAAAAATCAAAATATAAAGGTCAAATAAATATTTATAAAATTGTAATTATAAAATTGTGTTATTTGTGCAATTGAATAAAGTTATAATTAAAAAATTATAACTGCAATAGAATTCCAATATTTCCATTTTTTCTTTGAAAATTAATATAAAAATTGTAGGGAAGGTGAAACCAATATAGGGGTCAAAATTTATAAATAAATAACTTTTTAAACTTTATAATTTTAGGAGTGGAACATGATTATATAAAATAAAATTTGGTAGGAAGAACTTTATTACATATTATTAAAATAAGTCTCACTTATTAATAATAGTTATAGAAGTGCAATTTCCTATAATCATAACACAAGATTTAGAATTATAGAATGGTTATAACAATTCTATTATTTAGTTTTTTATTACATATTATTAAAATAAGTCTCACTTATTAATAATAGTTATAGAAGTGAAATTTCCTATAATCATAACACAAGATTTAGAATTATAGAACGGTTATAACAATTCTATTATTTTTTTTTAAAAGTTAATCTACTATCTACTATATATATAATATGACAACATGTCACATTTTATTCAAAAGTATATTACTTTTTCACCCTTTGTATTTAATATATATATATATATATATATATATATATATATATATATATGTATATATATATATATATATATATATATATATATATATCAATTAATAGCTCAATATTTAATTGGTCCATTTATGTTCATTAACTATAACACTTTAATTGACTTGCAATTAATAGTATCCAACTTATTATTACATATTAAATTTCACAATTTATATATTTACATTTTTTATTTCATGATAAAAATGTAGACGCTACTGGTAATCGATTGAATTACAAAGTCGTAATGTAATATAATGCAGAACGTATAATTACGAATAAGTTAATGAAAATAGATAGATAAAAGAAAAAAAATAAACATTTCTTCTATAAAGATTGAGGAACCTGAGATGTATCTTAGGGAAGTTACGTGAGATACATAGAATATTGTATTCAAATATAGGATGGACATTTCCGTAGAATCACAATTTTTTAATTAGCCTTGCGGGCTCAGTTAAATTTATAGTATATTTTCAAGTATCTCAGCAAAATTTCCCTGAGATCAATCTCAGGATCCTTTTTCTCACTTTAATAAATTGTTTCGCTCAGGTGCCCCCATATTATTCATATATCATGTGTCAGTTAATTTTTATGTCATAATTTTAATAAATTTTAATAAATTTAGTTCATTACTATAATCGCTATACCAAATGCCTATTTCGTTAAATATTAGAATACATTAGTTTTATGCACTAATGTCACTAGCAAAATTTATCGAATCTCTCATGTCACTCGTACCTAAAATGTGGTGAAAATTATAACGAGGATTAAAATTGCACTTAAGGTCATACTCGCTTCTTACAATTATTTAGATGACATTGCCAACTTAGACATGGAAGAAAATATAAACTATACAGACTTAATAGTCGCAACACAATTTTCATTGATAATATCATGCTAAATTATGATGAAATAAAGTCACAATAAATCAAAAATTGTTCATCATCATAACAAATTTTTCTAACATTTAATGTAAAATGCATCAAATATCGAAACGTCAACACACAAATACAGCAAACAAAATCGGCAAAAACTAATTTAATCAAATTAGAACATTTCCGTAGGGCAACATGTCACATTTTATTTATGTGTAATTTACAATTATGCCCTCAACTTATTATCATTTTACAATTATGCTCTCAAGAGTCAACATCAATAAAAATACTAAAAAGTCTTCGTGTTGTTGGGAATTGAATCCCTGACATCTAAATCATAATTATAATAAATTTAGTTCACCATTACAACCACTACATCATATGCCTATTTGGTTAAATATTAGAATCCATTAGTTATATCTAGCGGTGCTTTTTAAAAAAAATAAAGAAAATATAATTGTTTCGCTCAGGTGCCCCATATTATTCACATATCATGTGTCAATTAATTTTTATATCATAATTTTAATAAATTTAGTTCATCACTATAACCGTTATACCAAATGCCTATTTCGTTAAATATTAGAATACATTAGTTTTATGCAGCAATGCTGTTTAAAAAAACCAAGAAAAAATAATTGTTTCTCTCAAGTGCCCCATATTATTCACATATCATGTGCCAAATAAATATTATATAATTTTATATATCTCCATACATATACAAGAATCATATATTATTCTATTAATGAAACTTGTATCATTTTATTTAATGTAAAAATTAAAAATTGAATGTAAATATTTATAGAATATATAGAGGATCGTTTATTAGAAAAAAAAATCATTACTCTAATTATTTGCAAAAACACTTAGGCCCCGTTTGAGATCTTATTTCTCAGAAATAATTTATTTATTATTGAAAAAAGTACGTAAATATGTATTTTTTTCTGAAATAAGTAACTTATTTTTGCAAGATAACGAATATTAAACTCCCCATACACATTTTTCTCTAAACAAAGTATGTAAATACAAATTTTTTCCGAAATAAGTAACTTATAATTCGAGTTAAGATTTGTCAAATGGGACCTTAGTATTGTGAAGTCAGTCCAATGCACGCATATGCATTTAATAAATTCTTTGTATCTTTGTCATGTGTGGTCCTATTTCAAAATCAAAAATTGCACGAGTTGTTTGGGTATGGTGCTTTTTTGTTTTTTATATAGTAGGGATTATAGAGCATGAAACTTGCAAAATTTATCGAGTCTCTCATGTCACTCATACCTAAAATGTGGAAAATTATAACGAGCATTAAAATTACATTTCAGGTCATACTCGCTTCTTACAATTATTTAGATGACATTGTCAACTTAGAGATGGAAGAAAATATAAACTATACGGACTTAATAGCCGCAACTCAATTTTCATTGATAAGATCATACTAAATTATGATGAAATAAAGTCACAGTAAATCGAAAATTGTTCATCATCATAACAAATTTTTCTAACATGTAATGTAAAATGGAAGCGTCAACACACAAATATAACAAACAAAATCAATAAAAAATAATTTAATCAAATTAGAACATTCCCATACCTTGCACGGGTATTGAAGCTAATTATATAATAATTAGCGTACATCCACTCATGTAGCATATTCCACTTCGTATCTTGAAGTCAAAAGGTCTGCCCGATAAAATAGTATTTACTACAGTAATTACGGACTTAAACACTTGTCATCCTACATAGTATTCTCTACAACATATTTAGCTTACTTCATAATATTTTTCAGGATAGATTTAAATTTTAATACTGTATGCGCTTATACATGTACAGGTTTCATAACCTAGCAACGAGATGCTATTGTCCAACTAATGAGGTGGCAAAAAGGGTACTAAAAGCAGGTTTTCAATCTTCTCAAATTAAAATTTTGGCCCCTGTGAGACCTTCATTTGTCAAAGCTGTCCGCCCGAAGGTTTGCCATTATGATTTTTTTGCGGTCGACTTGTGTTGCATCAGGAAAATAAATATATTACACCTTGAATATGATTTATTTGTTCGATTTTATAATTGAAACCGAACTGTTAAAAATCAAATCGAACTTTTTAAAAGCTAAATCGAAACCAACAATTCAATTACGATTACGATTTTCAATTTTTAAAATCAAATACATAAAATTTCGAGTTCGATTTTTGGACAAAACCGTCCGAACCGTGCTCTCCTAGTATGAAGTAGGTAATCTTAAAATGATTTTTCTAAACCAAAAGCAGTATCTCGGCAAGTACGCAGACATGTTTTTCTTTTTTGATTTTCTCACCAACTCGTCTTTTTTTTTTTATCCCCAACTTGTCTATTCTCCACCTTCTCTCTTGCCTATGGACCAAAAACGCACAAACTCGGTGAGAAGCTCAGATTTTACTTTTCTTCTCTGATGTTCAAATCGTATTTGGTTAATCGGTTGATATGATAATGTTCATTCGGGATCGATTATATAAATTTATATATGAATACATTTCAAAAGGTCACATTTTAATAAAATTAATTAAATATTCTAATTTCTATGTACAAGAGAATTAACACTTTCGAACAATATAAATTACATAATTCTGGCTCATATAATTATATACTTTTTCTAAATTATCCTTTTTGAAAATCGAATTTTTTAGTGTGTGCCCAAGGGCACATGCTAAGAATCCGTGCTAGTTTAGTTGTCAAATTTTGATTGGTGGGGATTTCATTAATAATGATGGGGCCCCCTGCATTCACATAAATATCCACCAATAAAAATTTGACAACTCATGAAGCACGGATTCTTAGCATATGCCCTTGGGCACACACTAGACAAACCCTTTGAAAATTATATAGCATTTAATGAGGAATGAGTAAGAGTATAAATAGTTCATATTTTTAAAAGTCAAAAGTGAATGCATTTATAATGGGTATAAAAAAAATGTATCATCTAATTAATATTTTCTTAAGATGCCTAATTTTTTCAAAAGAGACTTGTGAGATGGAGAAAGTAATCTTTATTTCTAGTAAATTTTCATTTATATGATTATTTATATTATTTTTTACTAAATGTCAAATTATTTGAACTTGGCAAACTCTTTGAATTATAGTAGCATATACAGGTTGTGAGCAGCATGAGTTAAATGCCTTATTATTGGAAATGTGAGAGCATTAAATACATAATTTGTTGGAAAGATCAGAAATTATGACTTCAACGTAGTTTTAATTTAGAAGTTTCTCCGATTTCAAAAAAAAAAAAATTAGAAGTTTTTCCGGTTTTTTATTAATTAAATTAGCATTTATCGAATGAAGCCGGTTGGTTACTACAAAACATTAAACTGCATGTAAACTATTAAAGAAAAATTTAAATTAAAAGGGAACACCGATTTGGTTACATTGCGAAATTCTGCTTACTAAAACAAAACGATGATCATATACTATACATTCCATTAGCATTAAGATCAACAATCATCACAAAGCATGGGATACATAAAATAATATTATACTCCCTCCGTTTCAATTTGTGTGTCCTGTTTTGACTTTGGACACTGTTTATTATAAATGATTGACTACTAATTTATCCATAATCTATAAGACCAAATATAGTCATGAGTGATCTTGTTGGATTCGTATTTATGAGTACTTTAATACAGTGAAGTTTTTATATTTAATACTAATACGAAATTGAAGATATTAACGATTAAAAGTGTGTGTTGGCAAACGTGTCCAGAAGAAACAGGACACACAAATTGAAACGGAGGGAGTATTTATATAGCTTCATAAGATAGATTCAACAACTTCAACACAGATTCAATTATGGCAAGACTGGACGAGTTGGCCCTGATTGATTAGCACGAGTTGGCCCTGACTGCTTAGCTAGCTGACAATGCTTTCAACCCCATTGCTCTTATAGGTGCCAAAGAATCCCCAGAATTTACCACCGAGCTCATAATTGAACTCATCCACATACGAGCCCATTTCTTGAAGATCAAGGAGATCAAATCGTCCGTACAAATCCCAGGGCCGTACGGACCATACTTGCGTTTGTTAGTATAAAAAGAAATAGAACACAGATACTTTGAAGTTCTATCATTAAGGTAACCGCCATGTATTCTTGTAATGTACTCCGACGGATAATCGAAAGTGATCTGCACCAACATTCCACAAACATAAACCCAGCTACGTACATATAATCGTCCATTGTCGTCAACAAACATATATAGTTGAGCCGAGAACAAACTTATGAAACAAATTAAAGTTAGTTACATATATACATGCATGGAAGATAAAAGAAGAGAATTAAATTAAATATTATGTTATTGTTCACCGTTTGCAGATTACAGGAGCCTGTTCCACCAACAATTTTGTCAGACAGCACTACGTTACCATCCTCAACGTAAGCAAACTGAATGAAATCCATATTATCCCGGGAGGAAGAAATGAAGATTTGAGATATTTCTGATTTGCCTTGGTGATCCCATGAAGTTCCCACAGTGGGAAATGTTGGCCCAAGCTTTAGCATTGTGTTCCACATGAGTAAAGAATATGAGAAATTGTGTTGTGTATTTATAAGCAGGAGTTAATTATGCCAGTCATGGAAATTCCAAAAGGCCTTCCTTGCGTTGGAATCGGTTCAGTATTGGAAAATGTTCCAGCAGTTAATAGCTGCAGTTATATACTTTTTCTTTAAATTGTTACAGTTTCGAGATTGAATTTGAAAGTATCCTTTGATTGAAATTTGTGTATTCAAATAATGAATCGCCCTTTAAAAAAAATTAATTTATTAATTGTTGAGCTGCTCGATCGATAGTAAAGTTACCAAAGCATGTATGGGGTCATTACTCAAAAAAAAAAAAGTATCTAACTACACACACGATAAGTTTTGTTTAACAAGAGCATAAATGAGTCCAGTGATTCATTAAAATTCCAAAAAAATTATAAAATTTTCGAATACAATTAGTCAAAAAATGGAGTTAGACGTAAGTTTTCCGAATACTTTACACCACCATGAGAAATGCAAGTTTCGAATTATCTACCACTTAATTGAGGACCACGAATCTGTTGATTATTTTTCTTAATTTACCTATTTTGTAACCACAATTTATATAACGATTCAATATATGTGTGCACCAACCACCAACTTGTCATTCGAAGTTTTATAAAAATTTAGCAAGCAGTACTTTTTCAGACAAATGTAGTAGTATATATTAATTATTAGTTGAATCTTAACTTCGTGTCAAGTGAGTATATAAAGGTTTTATGTTTAAAGTGAGAATTTTTATCGAGCTAGTATCATTTATCACTCGATTCGAACTATGTAGTTGAGCAATAACACCACTATTGCATGCAATAATATTAGATGAGTAAAAATATAATTCATATTTGGATTTAAATTGAATATGGATCATAAATAATATTTAGATATGATCATTTTATTAAAAAAAATTAATATGAAATTTAACAAATACATAAGTGCGCATATTTGGCATTATATTAATTTTTAATCTAATTTAGATAATTTATGAAACAAATTTGAAACATTTATCATATTTTTGAATCGAATATAAACTGATATATCAAATAATCAAGATCCATTTAGGTTCCTACATCCATGATCCATCCTCTACCTCATTTCAACCTAGGCTACGAGACACCATATATAAGCACTTAGTTCAAAAAAAAAGGATTAAACAAGGTATGGGGAAGAAACATTCTTTTTTAAAAAAAAAATATTTACAAAGTTTTTTTTTTTGCTAAATAAAATATTAACAAAGTTATTTATTATGAAACATTAAACTAAAAATATAATAAAGATGCATATTAATTAATAGCTAGATGTACTTCAATAAAAAATTACTTTTACCTTAAAAAAGAAAAAGTTAAACGTATTTCCAAAATGTTTTTTTACAATTTTTAATTACTTAATACAAAAAATACTTTTCTTCCAAATAAATAATTATTTTTTTGGAATACCCAAATTAAAAAACACGTATTTAATTTGTGAAAATAAGCAAAAATTTAAAAAGAATAGTACCTTTTATATCTTTCCTAATTAAAAAGTTAAAGGCCTTCCTTGCGTTGGAAATCGGTTCAGTATTGAAAAATATTCTTGCAGTTAACACTTTCCCTAAAAATTGTTACAGTTTCGAGATTGAATTTGAAACGTATCCTTCAATTAAAATTTGTGTGTTCAATGAATGATTAAAACAATTATTTGTAATTAATTAACTGTTGAGCTGCACGTTCAAAGTTTAAACTACCACAGCATGTATATATGGGGTCATTCTCCAAAAAAAAAATATATATGTACACAAGTCTGCTTCGGCATTTATGTACACAAGCCAACTCAAGGATCTCCGAGGCCTAGGGCGGAAAACGAATTTGAGACCTTTAAAAATATTAACCTTTTCTTCCTATTCTTTTGTAATGGAAAATATTTTAACATAATTTATCTTAAAATTTTTTGAATAAGAATGATATTAAAATAAATACAAGAGTAAAATTCAGGGTGGTGGCTAAACTTTACCCCAATTTTCAAAATGTTGGCCGTGTTATCAGATTTTCAAAATGTTGGCTGATGTTTCCCTCCGTATTTCAAAAAGATGTCTCCCGTTAAGTTCCGTTAAGTATGCGCCGTTATTTTTAAATAATCATGAGTAAATTTCATGGTGGTGGCTAAACTTTACCCTAATTTTCAATATGTTGGCCGTATTATAGATTTTCAAAATATTGGCTGATGCAAAAAGAAGGGATGACAAACCCAATTCAGAAACTACCCAACAAATCACAAATCAAATTACCAAACTTGATCTTAAATTGCTTACAACTTCAAGATTAAATCTTTATCTTAAAAACAAAAAGGGCTTCTCTGAATCACTTCAAATTCAATTCTAAATCAAAAATCTTGAAAATCCCAGCTCCCCGTCTAACAATTTTCACATTCACAAACCAAGAGAACATACAAACATATATACACAAGAGAAGAAAAGAAGGGTCATACCAAATTTTGGAGAGCAAGGGAAGCAGAGGCATTAGAAAGAGTTAAAAGAGAAGTGATAATATTTGGGAACTTCTAAACTGGGAAGCCTTAGGGGCCTTGGGCTTGGAGAGAACTGGCCGTATAAGAAGGTTACCGCTTAACAAAGAATCATTCTACTTGAACCAGACACAATTGGATAGAAATATAATCAAGCAGCAGAAGAAGATATATGTTATGTTCTCTCTGCTTAGATTACAAATACAGGCATATTTACAGTAGAATGTACTACAATCCAGTCGATGACTATCACAGATTTAGGCTCAGTTGGGGGCTTCAGTAGCATCCTACTTCAGATGCCATGGTTTCTGTTTCAGTGAAGGAGAGGAGGTTCTAACCAAAAGAATGAATTGATTACATCCTGTTTAATTCTCCCTGAATCAAACACATATTCTTGTGGTTTAAACATAAGATGATCAGCTAAACTAGAACTCTCCGAGGAGCACAGGCATTTTGAACCAAAAAACTCTATAATGTCTTCAACCCGAGTAACTTTGTCGCTAGCAGCTGGTGGATCTGTCAAGCTGCTCACAGGAATCCAAACCTTTTTAGACCAATCAAACCTTTTTGTACCATTATTGCATAGATAATTGTACATGAGCTCTCCGTTTCTTGTAAACACTTTGTACCTCCTATGTGTATCTTCTTCCCCTATAACAAAATCGTAACCCTCATACTTAATTTTCCCCTCAATAACATTATAAGATACGACTCGTCCATAGGGTGAAATTATGTAAAACAATCCCCTAGTATACGTAGGCCAGCAATAGATAGAACCTAAAGGTCCTTCAAATTTTCTTACAGTCCATTGTGTATCACCTTTGCGACACGTTGTGACAGTGAAACTATCAAACTTAATTGCATCCAAGGGTAAGAACACACAATCCGTAGACTCTGGGTCGGAAGAAAACGTTTGTTTGAAATTACTTGATGTTGGATAAACTAATCTCATAAGTGTTTGAAGAGTGCATTAAATATGGTTCATAGAATCAAGGAGATGTATCTGATCATGTATCTATTATTATCATTCATGTATTTGGTTTGTATTCTACTATTATATAAAGAAGGTAAAGATTGATTAATAAGACAACAGAAATTTAAGCTTCTTGTTTCCTTATTCTGTTCCACAACACACATATTGAAATATATACATAAACCCTATACACATAATAACAACAGATTGGTATCAGAGCCTTAACCAAACCCGAGCCTACAATCAGAGTTTACAGTCAGAGTTTAGATAAAACAACCATCAGAGTTTACAACCATCAGAGTTTACGATCAGAGTTTAGGTCATATCAGAGTTTACAAACATGAATAGTTCTTTTGCTGTTCCAAAACTTACCAAAGAAAACTATGGCCACTGGTGTCTACGAATGAAAGCGTTGCTTGGTTCACAGGAGGCATGGGAAATCATTGACAAAGGATACGATGAACCAGAGAATGAAGGAGTTTTAAATCAAGGTCAGAAAAACTCTCTTGCCAAGTTACGAAAACAAGATCAACAAGCTTTGTCTATCATACATATGGGCCTTGATGAAGGCATGTTTGAGAAGGTTGCATCTGCAACAAAAGCAAAGGAGGCCTGGGAGATTTTGCAGAACAATTTTAAAGGTGTTGACAAAGTAAAAAAGGTACGATTACAAACTCTACGTGGTGAATTTGAGTCTTTACATATGAAAGATATGGAGTCAGTCCCGGATTACTTCACGAGGGTTTCCTCTGTTGTAAATCAAATGAAGAATTATGGAGAAAAGATTGAAGATGCACGTGTGAATGAGAAAATATTAAGATCTTTGAATACAAAATTGCAACTTGTTGGAATTACTATTGAAGAGTCAAATGATGTAGAGACCATGACTGTTGATCAACTGATGGGATCTCTACAAGCATATTCAGAAAGATTATTAAAGAAGGAGGAGACAGAATCTCAAGTATTGAAAACTGATGTCTCAGTTGAAGACAAAGATAAAGTATTGCAATACAATAGATGAAGAGGACGTGGACGTGCAAGACAGAATTTCACTCGAGGCAGAGGACGTGGTCCTGTAAGCAACAGATTCGAAGAGAAGGTGCAAACAAATCAACAAAATTGGCGTGGCCAAGGACGTGGTCGTGATCGTGGCAGAGGTGGAAGATCATATTCTGGAAGAGGAAGCAGATCTGTAGAATGTTACAATTGTGGAAAATTTGGACATTTTGCCAAAGATTGCTGGTTTAACAAGAAGGTTGCAGAAAATGCAAATCTAGTCGAAACGGAGGAGCAACAAAATGAAGGTGTTCTTCTAATGGCTTGCAAAGGTATGATTCCTGAAGATGAAGTTTTGTGGTATCTTGATAGGGGGGCCAGCAACCATATGTCTGGTCTCAAGCATCTCTTTACTGATTTAAAGGAAATAAATAATGGGGTTGTGTCATTCGGAGATTCATCGAAGATAGAAGTGAAAGGAAAGGGTGAAATATGTTTTACTAAAAAGGATGGCAAACAAGGAAGAATTGAAGATGTATACTATGTTCCTGACATGAAGAATAATATTCTGAGTCTTGGACAGCTACTCGAAAAAGGTTACTCAATCTTTATGGGTGACAAAGTCATGATATTGAAGGACAAAAATGGCAGGACAATTGCTAAAACTGAAATGTCTCAAAATCGAATGTTCAAGTTGAATCTGAAGAACATACAGGAGAAATGCTTACAAACAAAGTCAGAGGATAAAGCTACTTTATGGCACAAAAGACTTGGACACTTACACTATGGTGGTCTGAAGGAGTTGGCAAACAAAGGGATGGTTCATGGAATACCAAGCATGGATCATACAGGCAGTTTTTGTGAAGAATGTGTGCTGGCAAAACAAACAAGGAGTTCATTCCAGAAAAAGGCAACTTATCGTGCTTCAAAGCCTCTTGAGTTGGTGCATACAGATATATGTGGTCCTATCACACCTGGATCATATGGTTCCAAGAGGTATTTCATCACTTTCATTGATGATTTTTCTCGAAGAACATGGGTTTATTTCTTAAATGAAAAATCTGAGGCATTAAAAGTTTTCAAGAAGTTCAAAGTGCTGGTAGAAAAGAAGACAGGAATGCATATCAAGGGATTGCGTTCTGATAGAGGTGGAGAATATACATCAAAGGCTTTTACGGAATACTGTGAAGAACATGGCATTAGAAGGTTCTTAACAGCCCCCTATTCACCACAGCAGAATGGCGTGGCTGAACGAAAAAATCGAACAATCTTAGACATGGTTCGATCAATGTTAAAGAGCAAGGAATTACCAAAAGAATTCTGGGCGGAAGCAGTGCAGTGTGCTGTTTATATTCAGAATCGATGTCCACATTCAAACTTGGGGGATGAAACTCCTCAAGAATTATGGAGTGGAAAGAAGCCTACTGTTTCGCACTTGAAAGTTTTTGGGAGTGTAGCATATTCACATGTTCCTGATCAAAGGAGAACAAAGTTGGATGATAAGAGCAAGAAATATATTTTTATTGGCTATGATGAGAAAACAAAAGCCTACAGACTACTTGATCCAGTTGCAATGAAGGTTATTGTGAGTCGAGATGTAAAGATACAAGAAGATGATACATGGAGTTGGAGTGAAACACATGAAAAAGAAGAAACAGAAGATGATATTCAAATTTCCAAGATTTCAGTAACAAACTCTGATGCTGAAAATGAAGAATCAGATGAGGATGAGCCTATGAATCCTAGAACTCGAAGTTTACAAGATATATATGAACATGGTGAAGTACACCTAGTATGTTTGGTGGCTGATGCAGAAAGCATAGACTTTGAAGAAGCAGTAAAAGACAAAAAGTGGAAAGCTGCAATGGATGATGAAATCAAAGCTATTGAAAAGAACAAAACTTGGGAACTGGTGGAACCTCCAAAAGGATGTAAACCCATCGATGTTAAATGGGTTTATAAGAAGAAACTGAATGCTCAAGGAGAAGTGGAAAGATATAAGGCGAGGTTGGTAGCAAAGGGCTATCGACAGAAGGCTGGAATTGACTATGATGAGGTTTTCGCACCTGTTGCAAGGATGGAGACAATTAGACTATTAATCTCTCAAGCAGCTCAAAACAAATGGCCTATTTACCAGATGGACGTGAAGTCTGCATTCTTAAATGGATTGCTCGAAGAAGTGGTGTATGTAAACCAACCACCTGGATATGAAAAATCAGGGAAAGAAGGAATGGTGTTAAAATTATACAAGGCATTGTATGGTTTAAAACAGGCGCCACGAGCTTGGAACACTCGAATTGATGCCTACTTTAAGAAGAACGGATTTGTTCAATGTCCTTATGAGGCTGCTCTCTATGTCAAAGAAAAACAAGGTAAATTACTATTTGTTGCACTTTATGTTGATGATCTTATTTTTATGGGCAACAATGAAGAGATGATTAAGGAATTTAAGAAGGAGATGACTCAAGAATTCGAGATGACTGACTTGGGTTTGATGAGATTTTTTCTTGGCCTTGAGGTGAAGCAAGAAAAGTCAGGCATTTTTATTTCTCAAGAAGCATATGCAAACAATATTTTGAAGAAATTCAGGATGGAGCACTGCAATCCAGTAGCAACTCCGATGGAACAGGGAGTCAAACTCTCTAAATTTGAGGGAGGAAAGTCAGTAGAAGCAAATTTATATCAGAGTTTGGTTGGAAGCTTGAGGTATCTTACTTGCACAAGACCTGACATTGCTTATAGTGTTGGGATTGTAAGTAGATTCATGGAGGATCCAAAACAGTCACATTGGAAGGCAATAAAAAGAATTCTGAGATATATTCAAGGAACAAAGTCACTGGGATTGTTTTATTCCAGAACTGAAGACTATAAATTGATGGGATATTCTGATAGTGATTGGTGTGGAGACGTGGATGAACGAAAGAGCACATCTGGTTACTTGTTTTTTATGGGAGACACTGCATTTACATGGTATTCTAAGAAGCAGCCGATAGTGGCATTATCAACCTGTGAAGCAGAATATGTGGCAGCCTCTCACTGTGTTTGTCATGTTATTTGGTTAAGAAGGTTACTTAGTGAATTGAGAATCCCACAACAGAGATCAACTGAAGTTTGCATTGATAACAAGTCTGCAATTGAGCTTGCCAAGAATCCAGTACATCATGAAAGGAGCAAACACATAGATGTTCGTTTTCATTTTATCCGGGAGCATGTAAGGGAGAAGAATGTGAATTTAAGTCATGTTGCTAGTCGTGACCAGGTTGCAGATGTGCTCACTAAACCAATGTCAAAAGCTCTACTAGATACTTACAAAAGGATGATGGGAATGAAGGAACGAAAGGAATTAGTTTAAGGGAGGAATATGTTGGATAAACTAATCTCATAAGAGTTTGAAGAGTGCATTAAATATGGTTCATAGAATCAAGGAGATGTATCTGATCATGTATCTATTATTATCATTCATGTATTTGGTTTGTATTCTCCTATTATATAAAGGAGGTAAAGATTGATTAATAAGACAACAGAAATTTAAGCTTCTTGTTTCCTTATTCTGTTCCACATCACACATATTGAAATATATACATAAACCCTATACACATAATAACAACACTTGAATGGGTAAACGTTGAAGGAAGTTGCTTCAGCTTTCTGGTTAAAGGAGAGAATAATATGAAGTGTATACGAGATTTGGATAATCCTGTCATCTCAGTAAAATTAACGGAGATAAATAGCCAGCCTTGTTTGCAAAAAGTACTGATAGGGTTCCAATAACGAACTGGAAAGCCTAATTTATTGTAGGATATCGTGTGAACCGAAACTGGTACATCTATTGAATACGATGGATCAAAGAGGCGGCATTCTAACGCCCTGATAGGTTCTTCATCCGAAACTGGTACATCTTTTAATCTGGTACTACCAACACTTACAAACCATGATAAAGTCGATGCGCTAGTACTAGCAGTTTTAACAAAGGGTTTAGCGTCCCGCCAGGACTTACAAACTGCACGAAAACGAACCCGATCAGCAACACAAAGTCTGCCAATGATGTCTCCTAGTAAATCTGCAACGAGCTCAGACCATAAAACTTCCCTATTCATATCTGTTTTTCTGTGCTCTCCTTTTCAGCCTAATCATGCATATATATAATTTGCCGGGCCTGAACATGTCCCAAATGTGTCATTGTACAAGATTTCTCGATTGGTAGGGCACATTTTTTTGCTATGCATGGTGTCCTACGGAAACTAAATTAAGATAAAAACTAAATTGTATCCTATTTTTAATTAATTTAAGATGTATGTGCTTTAAATTAAAAAATAGGTCAATTTGATTAATGACAATTAAATAAGACAATTTGAATAAAACATAATACATAATAACAATAATCAATTTTCAAAAAAGAAAAATGCTAAAGGTACCAAACTGTAGTGACATGTCATTTGGTAACAAATTTTGATACTTAATTTAATAACTCTAGCACTATTCTTCAAAAAATTGTAATAAACAATTATATATTGCTAAACACATGACGATTACTTTAAACAGTATCAGAGGAAGTTATCCATTTTAATCTTCCTGTAAAATCATCTTTTATTTATGACTAGCTTAAAACCCGTGCGATATGCACGGATTTTTTTTAATATTATATGAAACTTTTTCATTATTTTAAATTAATTTTTTTAAACATGAATTTTGGAGGGTTTAATTTTTATATGAGATGATTTGATAATAATTATATAAATGTTATCCGTGATATTTCTAGAAAATGAGGGATTTTAGTTAGAAAATATAGAAAAGATGTTAGGTTTTAGTTGAAAAAGGTAATCGGTTAATTATTAGTGATTATAAAATTATTATTTTATTTTATTAAATAGAATACCCATGATATGATTAGAAAAAGAGATGATTTAGTTAGAGAAAATTAAAAAGGTAACATGTTCTAGGTGAAAAGGTAATTGATTAGTTTATAGTAATTATAATTTAATTATGTTTTTTACTAAATACAATGTTTTTAGAAAAGGAGAAATTAATATTATTCGTGATATTTCTATTAAAATAGGAATTTTAGTTAGAGAATATAGAAAAGATGATACGTTTTAGCTGAAAAATATAATCGGTTAATTATTAATATTATAATATTATTAGTTTATTGTATTAAATAGAACCGCCCGTGATACAATTGGAAAAAGAGATATTTTAGTTAGAGAAAATAGAAAGGTAATGTGCAAATTAAAAAGATGACATGATTTATGTGAAAATGGTAATTGATAAGTTTATAGTAATTATAATTTAATTATGTTATTTTACTAAATAAAATTGCTCATAATTTTTTGAAATGAGAAATTAATGTTGCCCGTAATATTTCTAAAAAAAAGGAATTTAATTAGAAAAAAATAGAAAAGATGATACATTTTAGCTGAAAAGGTAATCGGTTAATTATTAATATTATAATTTTTAGGGATGGCAACGGGTCGGATCGGATCGGGTTTTGCCAAATCCAAATCCAAATCCAAAGTTTTCGGATCGGATCGGGTCTGGATACGGGTTTGAAAATCAAAATCCAAATCCAAATCTTCGGGTTTTATCGGGTTTCGGATCGGATTCGGGTTTAAATCGGGTTTTTAACTCAAAATTCAAAAATTAAAATAATCACATTAAGCAAAACATAAAAGTATAAATATATTTAAAATTTAAAATATAAAAATATTTTAGTTGCATAAAAAATATAGAATATTATAAATAAAATTTAAAAACTATAATTGGAAATATAGAATATTTAAAAACATAAAATATAGAATATTAATTTTATAATTTTATTTTTATTAAATAGAAACGCCAGTAATATAATTGGAAAAAGAGAGGTTTTAGTAAGAGAAAATAAAAAGGTAACATGTTTTGGCGTAACCATCCATGATATATTTGGAAAAAGAAAGACTTTTGTTAGAGAAAAGATAAATGGTAACGTGTTTTGCCTGAAAAAGGTAATTGATTAGTTAATAGTAATTCTAATATAATTATGTTATTTTATTAAACAAAATTGCTCATATGTTTTTTTAAAAAAAAAGAAATTTTAGTTAGATAAAATGTAAAAGATATTGTATTTTACTGAAATTATTTAGTTATTGAAAAACAGAAAAGGTAATATGTTTAACCTTAAAAAGGAAATTGATTAATAAAGTAGAAATTTTAGTTAGATAAAATATAAAAGATATTGTATTTTACCTGAAAAAGAAAATTATTTAGTTATTGAAAAATAGAAAAAATAATATGTTTAACCGGAAAAAAAGAAATTGGTTAGTTAGTAGGATGGATTTTATCTAACGTATTTTAGTTAGAAAATATAGAAAAGATAATACGTTTTAGCTGAAAAATGACATCGGTTAATTATTAACATTATAATATTATTAGTTATTTGCATTAAATATAACCGTCCGTGATATATTGGAAAAAGAGAGATTTTAGTTAGATAAAATAGAAAGGTAATGTGAAAATTAAAAAAATGACGTGATTTAATGTAAAAATGATAATTGATTAGTTTATAATAACAATAATTTAATTATGTTAATTTAGTAAATAAAATTGCTCATAGTTTTTAGAAAATGAGAAACTAATGTTGCCCGTGATATTTCTAGAAAAAAAGGAAATTTAATTAGAAAAAATAGCAAAGATGATACATTTTCATGTATCATTATTATAAATAATGTATATGATTTTTAATATATTTTATTAATAATTGAGAAATATGATGTGATATTTTCATGTATATATTAATGATTGTAAGATTTGTTGTAAATTAAAAAGGTAACATAATAATATTAATGATTGAAAGATATGATAAAATTGATGTTTTTAGGTGTTTATAAAAGGTAACATGTTCAACTAAAATTAAATGTGAAAAGGGCAATCACTAATTACCATTAATTTTTTTATATTAATTTGAAAAAGGCAATCGACTAATTACCATTAATTTTATTATCTTAATCGACTAATTATCATTAATTATAACGTGTTTTAATTGGAAAGAAAATATTAATGATGGAAAGATATGATACGATTGATGTTATTATCTCGACTAATTACCATTAATTATATTATGTTATTATTTATTTCAGGTGTATTTATGTTTCTTTATAATGAAGGGTATCTAATTAAATTCACTCAGTACCAAAAAAAAAGGACAAAAACATTCAATGTTTCGGAATTTATATAATAGTATAGATTATAATATTATTATTTTATTTTTATTAAATAGAAACGCTCGTGATATAATTGAAAAAATAGAGGTTTAATAAGAGAAAAGAAAAAAGGTAACTTGTTTTGGCTGAAAAAGGAAACCGTCCATGATATAATGGAAAAAGAGAGACTTTAGTTAGATAAAAGAGAAAATGTAACATGGCTGAAAAAGGTAATTGATTAGTTAATAGTAATTATAATATAATTATGTTATTTTATTAAACAAAATTGCTCGTTGTGTTTTTAAAAAAAGAGAAATTTTAGTTAGATAAAATGTAAAAGATATTGTATTTTACCTGAAAAAGGAAATTATTTAGTTATTGAAAAACAGAAAAAGTAATATGTTTAACCTGAAAAAGGATATTGATTAATAAAGGAAAAATTTTAGTTATATAAAATATCAAAGATATTGTATTTTACATGAAAAAGGAAATTATTTAGTTATTGAAAAATAGAAAATATAATATGTTTAACTTGAAAAAAAAGAGGTTTTTGTAAGAGAAAATAAAAAAGGTAACTTCTTTTGGCTGAAAAAGGTAACCGTCCATGATATAATTGGAAAAAGAGAGACTTTAGTTAAAATTATTTAGTTATTGAAAAATAGAAAATATAATATTTTTAACCGAAAAAAAGGAAATTAGTTAGTTAGCAGGATGGATTTTATCTATCGTATTTTAGTTAGAAAATATTGGAAAAGATGATACGGTTTAGCTGAAAAAGAACATCGGTTAATTATTAAAATTATAATACTATTAGTTATTTGTACTAAATAAAACCGTCCGTGATATAAATTGGAAAAACAGATATTTTAGTTAGAGAAAATAGAAAGGTAATGTGAAAATTAAAAAAATGACATGATTTAATGTGAAAATGGTAATTGATTAGTTTATAATAATTATAATTTTATTATGTTATTTTAGTATATAAAATTGCTCATAGTTTTTAGAAAATGAGAAATTAATGTTGCCCGTGATATTTCTAAAAAAAAAGGAAATTTAATTAAAAAAATAGCAAAGGTGATACATTTTATATTATAAACAATGTATACGATTTTTAATATTCATGTTTCATTATTATAAACAATGTATACGATTTTTAATATATTTTATTAATAATTGAGAAATATGATGTAATATTTTCATGTATATATTAATGATTGTAAGATTTGTTGTAAATTAAAAAGGTATATATTAAAAAGGTATGTATTTTATATTAATGATTTGTTGTATATATGATGTGATATTTCGACGCCTTGAAGAGTGAGAGTTTCGATAGCGTCTTCAAGGGCTTCGGTGGGGTCCATTCCGAGATCTTCGATGTTCTCTCTAACTGTCTCGTTGAAAGCTTGTTGTGAAATTGTACGGACGGGGACGGTTATTTGTGGTCCACCCATCCCTCTCTATCTCTCTCTATATCTCCCTCTCTGTCGATCTCTCTCCGGCGAAATGAAGATAGAGAGTGATGAGAGAGAGAGAGGTGATTGCGCGAGATGGATCTGTTTGATTTTTCGTTTTTAAAATCTCGAACTGGGCCTTGCGGGTTTTTTTTTATTTGGGCCGGTTTGGAATGAAAGAGCCTTTCGTCTATAAGGCTTATTGAATGTACAATAAGAATGTACAATAAGAAATATCTTCTTTTTTTTTTTTTCCCAAAGCAATAAGAAATATCTTAGTGTTTAAAAAAATCTAAAATCTTGTTTGTAAATATTTTTGTTTTTTGTGTTTGTCCATGTTTAATTAATATGAAAATATGTTTTGTGTTGCTATTTGTTGTTGGTGTTAATTAACGTTTGGTGTTTTGTGTAAAACTTTTAATAATTAAATTGATTTACTTTATTCAAATGAATAAAATAATGCATTTTTAAAATTTTGCATTTTAATAATTGCTTTAACTATGATTATTGTTGTTTATATTATTTATCAGAAGATTATTACGAATATCACAAATATATTAATATAATTATGAATTTAACTTTGTTTTATTTTTTAAAAAAAATGAAATGAATTTCTAAATGATTTGAGTTTTCAGTGGTTTACGATAAATTTTAATCAATTTTTTTGATTTCAGAAATAAATAATCACATTAATTTGGGTAAATTTTTTTGATGTATTTTTAATCTACATGCCTCTCATTAATAAAAAAAAACAAACAATTAAGAAAAACTTGCCACTACATGTAAAAGAAAACAAACAATCCAGAGAAACGGGGACTTCATACATGCAAATATGGAAAGAGTTGGACTTGGAGACATTCATTCATTTATGAAAAGGGAATGGAAGGTAAGAATTGGAGTGCAGAATTAGATCAGGTCCTGTAACACCTCTTGCAGAATATGACATTACAGGTTGCACATTGGAGGGCCGGTTCACCAAGGCATTTTGGGTTGCCACATCTTGTTGTATATATACACTACGCCATAGATGGCTTTATACAACACTTAAGGGGGGTGTTACCTTCTCGGGTGTTAGCATAGCTATGAAATTTTGGACCTACCACAACACTCTAGTTTTGATGTTACCATAGACTTAAAGGTATGTTACCATAGCTGTGGAAGGTGTTAAACTTAGTAACACCAAGGGTTGTGTTACCTTAGAGTATAATTAACATATTTTTAAATTTTATTTATAGTTAATGATTTAATAATTATTAAATTTTATCTAATTAAATTATTTTCATCAAGTCATTGAATTTATTATTATAAAAATAATACTTGAATTATTTATATTTTTACAATATCAAAATTTTTTTAATAATTTTATTTAAAAATCTTAAAATAAAGTAATATTCAAAAAATTTTAAAATTTTATTGAATTCATCAATAAAATTATTGGAGAAAATAATTGGGTATAATCAATTTAAATTATTAATCAGTAATTAAAATAATAAAATTTATTGTCAAACATTTTTATAAGAAAATTAATAAATTTGTAATATTAGAAAATGAAAAAAAGGAAAAGTAATGATGAAAAATTGAAAAAAAAATGAAAAGCGGGAGTTGTAATGAAAGCGGGCAAACGAAAATTTACAAATAGGAGGCGAGGGAAATTGGGGAAAAATATACCTAGTCTCTTATTCTCTCACTTCTCAATTCTCATCTCTCAGTGCACGCCGGCACGCCCTTTCACTCCCAATCAGGGGTTCCACTTCTCATCACTTTCGTACTTACAGATTCAATGGGGGATTGTTAGGGGTTCAAGTACTCAGATTTCAAATCACAGCTCAATTGCTCGAGGCTTTGGTTTTCAGTCCACGCTTCCGCTCTTCAAATCAGACCGAGTATCAACGTGCCTTGCTGTTGCAGATATCGACTTCTCGCTGCTTGATTCAGTTAGAGAAAAGATGCCAATTTCCAAGGTAGTTTTTTCTTAACAACAATCACTAAACAGATTTATCTGATAAGGTTTTTTGTGGTCTTTAAAATGCCCGTTTCCTGTGTATGGTTATCAATATTTCCGTGGTTGCTAACGTTCGCAAACTTGCAGACCAGTTATCTTTTTAAACATGTTTGTATAGGGTTAATGTACGAAATGCTGAGATCATGTAGAATAGGGGACTCAAAATCTTGGAAGGTATGTGTTGCCTAATCATTTATTTTTCTTGTGTTAGTACCTTTCCTCCTACTGTAAAGAAATCAAATTGATAAACAAATTCAGCTGCTTCTTTCAGTTGGTGTCTAGTTTTGGGAGTTACCAGACACTGAATTAGGCCTTCTTATGTTTGACGCAATGGTCAAGAGTCTACTAGATTGACATCATCACATTATTCAAAACTTTTTCTTGTTAAAGTTCAGGTGTTATCTCTATATATGAAGAAAATTACAAAGATATAGGTTATGAAATATTAAGTGGCAGTTGAAGGAGACTTTTTACTAATGGTTGATAAATGCTAGCTATTTGAAAGAGTTTTGTGGTATAGTTGAAGAAGAATTTGTAAACGGGGAGGCACGTAAAGCTTGGGTACCTGGAGAAATGGTGAGTTCCCTTATGACCAAGGGCATATGCTAGTGTTTTAGATTGCGTGCATTTAAATTTATTAGTGACAGTTTGCACTTGCTTTAAATCTTCTTGTATTGCAAGGAAGTACTCACCATTAACAATAAAACCAATAGTCGAAATCCCCCTCATCAATCATATAAAGCAGAATAAAGAGTCATATCCATATTACTTAATAATACGGAAAGTATTATATTGCAGGAAATATCCGTGAAAGTTCCAGCATAGGTCGAAGTTTTGTGCACAGAGTTGTTTTTCAAGTTACTGTAGGCTGTTAAGCCAACAGTCCTCATTGGAACATCAGGACAGGGGAAGACATTCACTAAAGAAGTCATAATTGCCCTTTGCTTATTGCAAACATTGTTCTGTAGTTAGTCAAAAGAAATAGAATTGCAAAACTAATTTAACAATTATTCTGGAGTAGAGCTTACGAGTAATGATCTTAAATTGTAAACTGTAATATGCTGTGGTTGGTCATCATTAGGGTAGCAGGGATTTGATCATGCACTCTGTGAGAGTGCGTCTTAATCTTGTAAACTCCACTAATAAGAACTTGTTTGCATTTTAATACAGGTGCAGGATAATCAGAGCACACATCTGCAAAGGATTCTGGAAGAGACAAAGGAAGCAGATGGAGAGGCTGAAATATAAGAAACGATGCAAATGTTAATTTCTCAAGTCATTGACTCCATTTCTAACTTGCACGAGGTCTTTACCAGTCCAATTTTCATTGTAACCTGTGGTGGATTTTGGGACAGGATGGGACAGGAACGCGGTAAATATAATTTGTTAGCACTTACATCCTGTCAAATGTATGTTTATACAAAGTTCTGATGCTATTTTATTGCCACTGGAATAGATTGTACGCGGTCTGGAAAGCTATGCAGATATTTTCCAGGTATGGAAAGCTATGCAGATATTGCCTCTTCTATTTTCTTTTAATATGCAACAGGTTTTATGGATAGGAATTATCTCTGTAATATTTCGATATAATTATGACTGCTCCTTGTTTGGTTTTCTTAATATAATCTTTTGCCTACTTATAAAGCTTCTGTAATAATCACTCATAATCACTCCAGGTTAATGCATGTGCACATGTATTTTGTAAATCTTGTTTGATCGACTTCTCTGCTACCGCTGGACAAGTCTCATGTCCTACATGTCAGGAGCCACTTACTGCAGATTTTAGTACAAAGAAAGACCAAGGAGATGAGGATACAAAGACGAACATTCTCAACAGATTACGACTTGATGACTTCCAGACTAGTACAAAAATAGATTACGGCTTGAAAGACCAAGGGATAGATTAGTTTTTGTTGAGATGTTTAAGTAAATGTAACCGGTTGTACGATTTGTAAAATTTTATTTAAATTAATGATATTTATAGTTTGTAGTTTTATTTTAGATTTGACATTTGGCTATTTTTTATTTTTTTTGTTGTATCTATGCATTTTTTTATGAATATTAGAGGAAGGAAATGGTAGAAAAATAATTAAATCTGAATTATTAATTTTAAAACAGGCAATGTTTGTGGGGCCCACGTGTGGGACCCACATAATTGATTAATAATTTTGCAAAATTATAACATCTAAGGTAACATAGATTTGGTGTTGCTATAGAATGCTTAGTGTGTTACTGTATAGGTCTATGGTAACTAATTTCGCTATGTTAGCTTAGGTGTGTCGAAGTGTTGCCTTAGACGCCAAAGGTTACATAGAACAAAACTATCCCAGCTAAGGTGTTACCTTAGCCTTTTTTTGGCCTTTGGTAACAGACTTTAGGGTCTAAGGTAACACAGTTTTAGTGTTACCGTAGGCTGTTTATGGCGTAGTGTATATATATAAACGTTTGGTTCTATAAAACTGATAAAAGCAAAACATAAATTATGCAAAAACGTTTGATTGCATTACTTATTTTCCAACGAATACAAAAGAGCTATAAATAGCTGAACTACTACAACTAAAATGCTAGAAACTAGGACAGTAGCTGATAACACTCCTACACTTCCTCAACTACCTTGCTTATTCAACTTTCCTAAAAACTCTCCACGACCAAGTCATGGACACAACCTAAGACACAAAGCAACTGACCTACTTGACACACTGCAACGACTAGAATTTGAGATTACAAAACCAACAATTCCCCCCTTAATCTCAAACATGTCTGCTCAACTCCTTAACACCAAGAAGGCTTCTCATCTGTTCAAACTTAACAGTCGCCAAAGCTTTAGTCAGACAATCTGCACGCTGCATATCAGTCCTAATATGCTTTACAATAACTTCATCACGTTCAACACACTCTCTTATGAAATGGAAGCGTATATCTATATGCTTACTCCGTCCTTGGAAAACAGGATTTTTCGCCAAATCAATGGCTGATTTATTGTCAATATACAGCACAACTGGACCAATCTTTGTTGCTGTGATTTGACTCAAAAAATTGCGTAGCCAGATGCCTTGACACGCTGCTGCCGTAGCTGCCATAAACTCAGCCTCACAAGACGATAAAGCTACACATCGCTGCTTCTGAGAAACCCAGGAAATCAAACTTTCGTTAAGATAATAAGCCATCCCACCAGTACTCTTTCGATCATCAATTAATCCACCCATATCACTGTCTGAGAATCCAGTAATAAGATTATTTCCGCTGTTGCTCGTATAAACCAAACCATAATGTATGGTTCCCTTAACATAGCGTAATATCCTCTTCACAGCATTCAAGTGCATAACAGTTGGATGTTCCATAAAACGACTTACAATTCCAACCGAGTAAGCAATATCGGGACGAGTATTTACCAGATAGCGTAACCCTCCAACCATGCTCTTAAACATTGTTGAATCTACAGCCTTTCCTCCTTCGTCTTTAGAAATCTGCTCCTTAGGATCCATGGGATACTTGCAAGGATTACAGTCACTCAAACCAGCCTTCTCGAGCACCTTCTTAGCATATCCTGACTGCTTAAGTTCAATATAGGCTTCACCTTGTTCCACTTCAATTCCCAGATAGTAACTAAGTTTGCCAAGATTAGTCATGTCGAATTTCTTTCCCATCTGCCGTTTGAAACCTTCAACATTCTCAACGTTAGCCCCTGTAACTAGTATGTCGTCTACATAAACAGCGATCACCAAACAATCCTTTCCTTCACCTTTTGTGTAGACAGCATTTTCATAAGGACAGCGTTTAAAATCAAGTCCTTCTAAGCACTGATTAAGCTTGGCATACCAAGCACGAGGTGCCTGGCGCAATCCATACAAAGACTTCCTTAATTTGTAAACCAAATGTTCTTGTCCATGCTTCTCAAAACCCACAGGCTGTGCAACGAAAACATCTTCATTTATTTCACCGTTAAGAAATGCCGTCTTAACATCCAAGTGATGAACCTTCCAACAATTTTTCGCAGCCAAAGCCAACAGCAACCTTACTGTTTCCAAATGTGTAACAGGAGCGTACACCTCATCGTAGTCTATTCCATGCTCCTGAGCGTAGCCCTTTGCCACGAGCCTCGCCTTGTGCTTAATTATTTTACCTGTAGCATCCTTTTTCAGCTTGAATATCCACTTTAATCCAATCACTTTCTGGCCTGGTGGTAATTCTGTAAGGCTCCATGTGTCGTTCTTTTCTATAGCCATCAATTCTACTTTCATAGCTTCATTCCAACAACGGCTTTTTGATTCTTCTTTATAGTTAGCTGGTTCCTCAATGCCCATCAGGTTCAATTCTTCCTCGGTAATTGCAGCCTCTGTGTCATCATAAATTTCTTGAATTGACCTGGTTTTCTTAGGCTCATGACTGTCATCATAATTCTCAGGATTCAGACTCGATTGTCTTGTATTTGACATAGGTGTGCCACCCTGTTGTCCCTGTTGCTCCTCTTCATCACTTGCACCACTTTCTTCTTGTACCACTGATGGTGTGAAACAAAAAGAGTTCTCAGCATCAGTGTCACTATCTTCCAATTCATTCCATGACCAAGGCTTGTCTTCTTCAAACACTACATCCTTGCTGATGTGTACACGTTTTGTTCTTGGATCATACAGTCGATAACCTTTCGTGCCAGGCTCCCTTCCCAGATTTACCACACAGACACTTCGATCGTCCAACTTCTGTATTCCCTTGGTTTGCACTTTCATGTGAGCAGTGCAGCCAAACATTCTGATGTGCCCAATGTCTGGCTTTTTCTCGTACCACGCCTCATACGGAGTTACACCAGTCAGTGCTCGAGTAGGGAGCCTATTCAATACATAGACTGAATGTCTAACAGCTTCTGCCCACATTATTGCAGGCAAATTCATGCTTTTCAGATAGCTTCTAGCCATTTCCATCACCGTCCTGTTTCTACGCTCCACTACGCCATTTTGCTGAGGCGTATATGGAGTGGTGTAGTGCCTCACTATCCCCATCTCTTCACAGTAGTTTTGAAACTCGGTTGACATGAATTCACCTCCCCGGTCTGTCCTGAATGTCCTTATCTTTCGATCACCACCATCCTCGACCAAAGCTCTAAACTTCTTAAACACAGCAAAAGCTTCAATCTTGGCCTTGAGAAAGTATACCCACATAACACGACTGAAATCATCTACTAACAAAAACACATACTTGTTTCTAGAAACCGTCTCTGGTGCGATTGGCCCACACAAATCACCATGAACAAGCTCTAAAACTTTACTGGCACTGAATTTTGCACGAGTTGGATCATGGTTTCGTGCTTGCTTTGACACAAGACAATTAGTAAACACCCCCTTTGGTTCACTAACTTTAGGGAGTCCTCTAACCATTTTTTCTTTAAACATCAAAGACAATGCTTAATAATTTACGTGACCTAAACGAGCATGCCACAGTCTAGACACATCATCCAATTTAAGCATTAAACATTCAGATTCCACAGTCTCAATTAGCAATTTATACAAACGATTTGGTGACTTCTTAATCTTCATAAGCAATTTTTCTTGTTCATCTATGACCCACATGTATTCACCTCTGATCATGACCTTATTACCAACTTCAGTCAACTGTCCAATGCTAATAATATTGCTACTGAGACTGGGAATAAAATATACCTCACCGAGAATACGTTCCTGCCCATCCTTGCACCTCAACGTGATTGAGCCTTTTCCTTTGATCTCAACTGTCGAGCCATCTCCAAACTTGACACGTCCAGTGATTCCTTCATCCAGTGTAGTAAACTTTGATTTTTGCCCAGTCATATGATTACTGGCGCCATTATCAAGATACCACAAATTTGAGTCCGGTTGTGCAACCTTTTCTTTCGACACTAGATGTGGATGTACATTCCTTTCATCAATCATCATTCCTGAGTCCTCCCTTTCATGTTTTGCCAACAGCAACGCCGGTTCATCATCATCATCGAATCGTGTCAAGTTGGCTTCTTGTCTTTGTTCTCTGTTTCGTTTAGGCTTACGGCACTCCGCTGCAAAGTGGCCATTCTGGAAGCAGTTAAAACATCTCACTTTACTTTTGTCTCGAACCATCTTTCCCTTAAAAGTAGATGATTGACCCTCTGCCAATCCCTTCTTGCGTTTTATCCACTCTTCACGTGTAAGTAACAGCTTCCCTTCATTAATCTCTATCTTTTGCCACTCTTCTTCTGTAAGCATCAATTGAGTCTCACTTGAGACACTCCTTCTTTTAGTCCTTTCATCATGAGCCTTCAACGAGCCCATGGCTTCCTCCAGTGTCATAGTTTCAAGATCACCAAACTGCTCCATCGTGGAAGTGATCTGCAAGAATCTATCAGGTACAGCCCGTAGCAACTTCTTTACTACGTATGATTCCTTCAATTCTTCTCCCAAGGCTCGTATGTTCGACACAAGCCCATTGATCTTCATATAAAACTCATCAAGATTGTCTGAATCTCTCATATTCAGTGCCTCAAACTCGACCTTCAAAGTCTGAACTCGTGCTTTCCTCACTTTATCCGCACCTTGACAGAGTGTCTTGATGGCATCCCAAGCCTCTTTCGCCGTCCTCTTCTCTGCAACAGAGAGCAACATGTCCTCGGGGAGTCCCTGATACATCATGGCCAAAGCAATTTTATCTGATTTCTCCTCAACTGCCGATTTCTCATCGCTTGGTTCGATTGCAGGCCACACCCCATGGGCCTGCATTATGACCTTCATTTTGAGAGACCATGTCGTGTAATTGCTCTTGACCAGCATAGGGTAAGTCAGTCCTAATGACCCCCCTCCTTTTGCCTTACTCGCATTGTTAGCTTCCATATCTCACGTTTTTTAACCTCCCAAGATAATCCCTGCTCTGATACCAAATGTTGTATATATATATAAACGTTTGGTTCTATAAAACTGATAAAAGCAAAATAGAAATTATGCAAAAACGTTTGATTGCATTACTTATTTTCCAACGAATACAAAAGAGCTATTAATAGCTGAACTACTACAACTAAAATGCTAGAAACTAGGACAGTAGCTGATAACACTCCTACACTTCCTCAACTACCTTGCTTATTCAACTTTCCTAAAAACTCTCCACGACCAAGTCATGGACACAACCTAAGACACAAAGCAACTGACCTACTTGACATACTGCAACGACTAGAATTTGAGATTACAAAACCAACACATCTTTCACAGCTACAAACTTTTTTGTTCAGAACAAACGTGAGTCTGTGGGGATGAAGGTCGTCTCTTATTATATCAGTAGCCCCGAACTTGACATATTTGTACTCGCTAAAAGATGACTTTTCAATACAACGAGGATGAAATGAAAGATCACAAGTATTAGTACTGCAATGATAGAACCATGTATTTGTGTCTATTTCTTGTGAGCAATACTCACATTCAAACTCATGTTCATGTTCCTCCACCATGCCAGCATCATATCTCAATTCCAAGGGGTGTGGATCCCACCTGTGTTTGTTTGTTCTTGCATACCTAATAATACATTCTCCACATATATAGAAGAATTTACATTTTTTACATCTGTACTTTAAACAGGGAAGAATTTTACTACCACATGCATTACATTTATCATCACAAAAAACTAGATCAAGTTGGTGATGGTGAGCTTCGTGTTTGATAAATTTGGGTAAGCTCACACAATGAAGACAGAGATTGGGCCCGTAATAAATGGTGTCATACTTTCACCATAGAATATACCATTACAGCAGATGTTACAACTGCCACACCAGAAAAGCTGGAATGGTTGGCTATACTTATTTGCAAATAGCGTTTTACCTGGCCAAAGGTGCTCAATCTCTCTAGGCAACTCTGCACAGAATTTATGCATAAAATACTTACAAGGAACACAACCGTAGTAGGATACACCGTCATGGATTCGGATGGGCTTGACACAACCTTCGCATAGCAATAATATTTCATCAACATCATTTTTCCCATCATACAACTCATTAATTGTAATGAGTTTAAGATCATGTTCTTCATGAGCCCAATGTTTAATGTAATTTGTCGCACCAGAAATGCTACTATTATTATAAGAATCAGATAAAGTAATCTTATCCTTGATAAATTGCTCAAGCAACAGATTTTGGGATAATTCGTCAGCTGCTGGGAGGTGCACCATATTAGGATATGTTTCATTCTCATCAGAGCTGAAAATAACAAAAAACATACAGAATTAATTAGTGTCTGTACGTGCACTAGAAAGATTAAAAATGAATATGTAAATTAATGTATATACGTATATATAGATATGGATGGATGTAAATATTGATGTTTAAGCAAAGTACCACCTCAACATTGGACTTGGATTTGATCTAGCACATCGAAAATGGATGAAATATCTGCAGTTGCGACAGTAGTAAAGCCATTCTATCCTACTCACTTTCCCATTGTAGAGTCTACAATGCTGATGAAAACGTTGATATTTTTGAGGAAGTGTAAATGAGAGGATAAGAGGGTGTTTATGAAACTGAAACTGGAAAGAGGGAGATGCATCGCCACAAGTTTTGTGGATCCAAAACTGACATTCGGTGCATCTATAAGACAAGTCTAATATTCTATCATTTACTTTGCAAGCACGACATTTGAATGAGGACGGTTCCTCGATTAAGGCTAATGGGTGGCTGTGACCTGGATGCTCAAATTTAAGGTCCTTTCTGGACTGCTGAACTTGGAACACAGCACATTTGAAGCAAACAATAAAGTAATATTTCTGGCTAAAATAGGGGAACCATTTCCCTGGCAAGTCACATATGACACAATTATATATACCGAAATAAATGGGAAGAAAAAGGAGAAAGTCATTTGGGTCAGTCGGGTTTACAATCTCTCGGGGTAATTCTGCACAGGTGTTGTGGAGTAAAAATTCAACACACTCGTTTTGCACACCACTAGTACTAGTACTAGTAGAGCTACTGATGTTGCTGCAACCGTAAACAAATGATTTACATGAATCTATTTGTTCGCGGCAGCCCTGGCAAATATCACCCTCTTTAGCAATGTAACTTTCATTTAGGATAAGCAAGTGCTCGTGAGCAACGTGCTTAATACCTATATCATTTTTCTCTTCCATCTATAATTTCTTGTGAAGCCAATGAAATATAAAACCCACAATATATAGAAAAGAATATATGATTTTTCCTTGATACAAGAAAGCTTTTTAGATGCAAACAGACATATGCGTGTCATCAAAGATATGCATCCCAAACTTTTAATAAAGAAAAAGAATATAATTAAGTAGCAACTCAAAGTTAAGACAAACCAAATAAAACAGACTCATTTTTCTACCAACTATTTTTCTTTTTTCCTTTTTTATGATAATATTATAATCATATTTATACAAATTCATGTACTCTCTGATTTCTTTTAATTTTTTTTATTTCATTTCCTTGTAATCGCCGAAGTCTTTATTTTTCTGAACAGTTTTTTGAATTTTACATCCAAAAGTTAAAAAAAACATATATCATTTAATAATTTTATAAAAATAATTTATATAGAAATATAATTTCTTGATAAGAAAATTTAAATTTATTAATTTTAGTTCGCAATAAGATTTCACTTCATAATTAAATAATTATTGATAAGTATATATCAATAATTCAGATTGAAGTAGATAGAATTAGCATAATTAGTGCCTGTAAGAATCATGCTTCACTGCTGAATCTTCCTTTTTATCTCTTTAATTTCCTAGCCGGTCCTACTATTACTTCCGTTTTTTAAAGTAAAAAACTTAGCTTACTCAGTTATAATACCACTCAAAGTGGTGTCTGAGGAGGGTAGCTGTACGCAGACCATGCCCCTATACAATAGGGAGGCTGTTTCCGAAGGACCCCCGGCCAATACAAATACAGAAATACAAATACAGAAAGAAAACCTAATACAAACTAAGAAACTCACGCACACGCAGGAGTCGAACCCCTGACCTCTTTCAAAGGAGCCCAGTGGCTCAACCACTGCACCAACGTGTTGTTGTGTTCTCTTTAATCTTCACTGCAAACGCATGCGCCACATAAGCCCGGGTTGGTGGGGTGAAGGTCCTTTTTATCACAATTTTAATTAAAATGGTTCAAAATATCACAATTTTAAAAAATGACTCTTTATATCACAATAAAACAAATTTTTATGTTGCGTTTCTGGAACACGCATGACAACTATGCGTTGCTTCTCTAACTATGCGTTGCTTCTCTATTTTCTTAATGCTTTTCTGAAAACGTAATTTAGTAATGGGTTATTAGTCAATTTAATTTTTTTTAAAAGATGAAGAGGCAAGTTGTATTTGCGTTTCTAGCTCATAACAAAACAAGCCCACCAGCGCTGCAGGCCCAGCCCAATAAGAGAAGCTCAATTTTGAATTTTTTCTAGAAACGTGAATTAATATTGCGTTTTTACTTTTTATGTGATGCTAGGGGCCATTTTCTTAGATAGTGATATTTTGGGCATTTAAACTTTAAATTGTGATTAAAAGGGCATTTTCGTGGGTTCGTGTTGTCTATCCAGATAATTTATATTTTATATTTTAAAAAAAGTTATTTTATTAATTATAAAATATATTTTATTAAATTACATAAATATAAAAGAAATTATAATATTTTTACAGTTCAGAAGTTCAATAATAAAATTGTAACTATATCAGAATTCAAATAATTCTGGGAGATACGAATATAGGAGAACTACCACTAAAATGGAATTTCACTTGTTGATAAGATAATTTATTTAAGATCATTTTAAGAAAATTAAAAAAACACAACATACATAATTCTAATAGATACGTTATTTGACAACTCAGTAAGATTATTATAAAATAATTTTAATTGTAATAAAATTTCAACAATTATGTTAATTCTAGGGAAGTAGGATTTAGTGGTAAAACCAAATTTGATATTAACGTCCCCATTAAAAAGGAATTTCGCTTATTAATAAAGGTTATAGATTCGTTAGTGTTATATAAAAAGTTCTACGATTAGCACATGTATTCGTTAGTGTTTGTAAAAAGTTATAGCAAATGTAACCCTAGATTGTACCTAGTGTTAGTTGGTGTTTTATCCTATATTTATTGATATTTTTTTATATCGTAGTACTCTTTTTCTATTAAAAAAATTACAATTAAAATAGGATTTCTACTCTTGTTCTTTTTCTATTAAAAAAGTTACAAATAAAATAATTATAATAATTTTAAAACAACATAGAGTTCTGCGAAAAATAGGATTCTATTTAAAAAATTACTACAAATAAAAGAATTATAATTATAATAGAATAGAATTTCTATTTTTAATTTATTTTTAAAAAATAACATAAAATTATAGTAGAAATAAGATTTTAGGACTGAAACCAAAATACGAACGAATCAAATTAGTATCAATAAAAAGGAGTTTCTCTTGTTAGTAAAGGTTATATATGGCCGAGTTACAAATATGATGCTAAATCTATCCAACAACAAACATGAATCCGAGGTCAAGGATCCCATATAATAATGACAACTAATGATTGATAATGATGAGCATAATATAAAAATGAGGAGGCCACATGTCAGAATATTCGTGACACAATTTTTCACAATCTTCATTTGGACACATACTGCTCATTCTCATTCGCAAGTGTCCTTCTAATTGGGATTCAACGCTCGTAATTGCGGGTAAAATCTTAATACTTGACCTATAAATAGTTGAGGGAAAGAGAATTTGGGGTGACACTCTCTCTACTCTCACACTCACACGCCAGATGTGCCGTCGGGTCAAAACCCTCTCCGATGTTGTTTTACAATCATCCACCAGCAATTACAGCATACCTGAAAGAACTTGCTCGAGTCTTGGAATTATCATTAACGTTAGAAGGGGAGGGTAAGATCTCAAAAACTTTAAATCTCTCATAGAAGTACAACCTTCACCACATTTTCACATTGTGCATGTTTATTTTGTTAATATTTTTTTTAAAAAATTTTCCATTCCAAAAGAAAAGTACATAATTTAATCATTTAAAAAAGATTTTAATATAAGAATATATATTTATTTTTTGATAAAAAAATTGTATTTTTTTTGCACTAAGATTTTAATTCTTATTAAAAAAGTATAAGTGCTTTTTTTATCAAGATTAGCATAAGTTCTTGTTACTTGTAAGCACGCTGATAAATATTCTTTTCTTCTCTCTAATTCCTGACCCTATCATTGCGTCAGCGCCACCTAAACTCCCGCTATCCTCCTTTATATATATATATATTGATGTTCCACAAGTAGGTTTAAAAAAACATAAAAAGAAAAAAAAATCTCGTGTTACTTGTCGCCGCCAAAGACATTGAAAGTTTTAATAAAGAAAAGGTACGGGAGCACATAACGAAGCTTGTTAGAATGGTTCCGTCTTCTTTGACAAGATGAAGAACTTGCTTGGACAGTTAGAAATTGCTTTTGAAAAAGATTAAGGTTCCTTATTTGCTTGAGGTTTTAAAAAGCTTTTACATGCATATCATCTAAAGATATGACGGTGATTCAAAGTTAAAACAACCCAAAGGAAGCAACTCCTTTTTCTAAGAGACCGATTCTTTCACTCTCTCATTTTTCTTTAATATTTTTTTTAATCTCATTTTCTTGTAATCACCGGCGTGTTTATTTTTCTCTATATTTTTTTTGAATTCCACATCCAAGAATTAAAGAAAATAACAAATATCGTTTAATCATTAATTAAAAGATTTATATAGTTATATAAATTCTTAATTAGAGGACTTAGTAGCAGTACCCCTCAGAATTAGCGTGCTTAGTGCTTATGAGCATACAAACACATGCGTGACAATGAAGGTTCTCTAATAAAGCAAAGGTAAAAAAAAAAAGATACTAATGTGAAGAGATGAAGCAAGGGTTAATTTTTATGACTAAATTATTCTTGTATTTACTATTAATTTTCAAATTGTCGTTTGAAAGAATCAACTTGCATTACTCATGACTCTTTATTTTTTTTAGTAATGAAATAATTCAATAATAAAAAATCTTACGGCATTTACATAAACAGTCGAGTCGAACAAATGAAATACAGAAATAATCACTGATTTTAAGCCATACGACATCACGTGATTTGTTGAAAATTGTATTTACACAAACTTCGCCACTTCCACTTCCACTTCCGCTTCCGCCGTAACCGGTTTGAGCTATCGACCGAGAATGCAATCCCCTAAAAACTTTTATTACTAAATCAATCACCATACTCACACAACTGGTGAGAAAAAACCAAAGCTCACACAAAACGGTGAGAAAATACCAAAACCCACACAAACGGGGAGGCATCAATCACTACAAGGAATTTCAAGTCTAACAACGGATTTTATCCGTTGTCTGATACCTGCAAACCCCGTTGTCTATCGGGGTGTCGTCTGATACGCACCTCAGACAACGGTATGCAAACTGTTGTGTGTTAGAGCGAGAGACAACGGTATCATCTCTAGACGCCGTTGTCTAATATCCAGAAACAACAACACAATGGTTTAGAAACCGTTGTTGTTTGGGATGCTACACAATGGTTTTAATTGAAGTAACACTTGTCTGAAAACAAATCACACAATCGTTTTAATTAAATAAACACTTGTCTCTAACAACGGATTCATTTCCGTTACTAAACTTAACAACGGAATACCAACACACTAGTAACGGAATTCTTGTTTTTACAAATAACCAGACCCCAACCGACTTCGCAACGGATATTCTGTTGCTATTACTAACAACCAAATGCCAACGGAATTTAATCTATTGGTATTATTAATAACAAATTTGTAAAGGATAATCTATTGGTATTATCGATATAAAAAATGATACTAGCAAACAAAAGATAACAAAAGTCTTTTTTATATAAAACCAAGTTCAAGGGGCTGTGACAATACAGGAGACAAAACCAAAACCCTCATCGAGGTTATAAGTTTAAATGTACACAGGCAACCAAAAGTTCAAATAGCCTAATATCACAGTAGGTACTATCTTCTCAGAGAACCAATATATGCACAGCTGCGGATGAGCAGATCTACATTCAGTATGCTTGGAAATTACAGCAATATCTTACATTAAACTAGCTTTCTTTAAAGCATCCTCAAAATCTTCATCACTTTCCCATGAAGCCAGCTGCATCGAGTAACAAGAAGTCAAGAACATTATTTTATCTAGACCAACTGATGTAAGTGTAAATTGCAATGTCCATTGAA
The DNA here is from genome assembly GCA_036435485.1 of Saposhnikovia divaricata. Classification (NCBI taxonomy): domain Eukaryota; kingdom Viridiplantae; phylum Streptophyta; class Magnoliopsida; order Apiales; family Apiaceae; genus Saposhnikovia; species Saposhnikovia divaricata. Next base: position 218,428,297 of record CM071599.1, read on the forward strand.
CACCAAAAGGCTGATTTGTAATTCCAGAATTATATTCTTTGAACTCTGCTCGACTTTCCCTGCAACACTAATTTGACTCGAGTTATACACATGAAAAACAATTAATAGAAAGCTAAAAGAATATAATAAAAACAATTATATTCTCTCCATGTTAGCTCAAGTAATGAAGAATCTGAGTCTAAGTCTGGTGTGACGCCTGTGAGTTGTCATGAGCTGTCATGTGCTGGCAGTTAGTTAGAGAATTATATAGATATAGGCAATGTATGTAGAGGCTGAGATTGTAGTATAAATACTCTCTCTTGTAGTCATTTAACAGATAAGATGATCTAATACACAATTTTATTTTCTCTCATTCTGAATATACTTGCATACATTTTATATCATCATCTTCATCTTCATCATATGTTGTTGTATTCTGAGATATAAGCATAATATTTCATCGAGAACAAAGATCTGACCTGGCATGTAACATATAAAATTGCCCATAGACGGAAAATTCAAGTGCTTGCAACATTTAACAAGCCATCTGAAAGATAAAATGCTCTTAAAACTTCAAATTGGTACTTCAAAACAGGAAGATCACTCAAAGCTACAGACGCATCTAGCGTTTACAAGCAATATCTATAACCTTGCAATCAATAATATATGTGTGGAACTACACATTTGCAATTGTCTCCATTGTACAAGAGACACAAGCATTGTAAAAGAGATGGTGCAAAAATAAAAACAAGCAAAAAGTTTTTCACCAGCAACAAGTCCTATAAAGAACTGTATAATACAACAGCTTATAGGAATGTGTGTGTAAGAGTGTGTCTATGCTGAGTCGCTTCATGCTTATATGAACATAAAAACAAGTTCAGATCTAAGAGACTTAGGATTTAAACCATGGTTTAAGCTTGTTCATACAATGAAGACGGTTTTGCAACTAAAGGAACGCATCGACAGGTTAGACTAAATTTCAGTACTAGTAAACATCTATTGATATATCATGAAAAGTCAAATGATCTCTGAAGTATTTTTAAAGTGTCAAGTACATTGCTCAGGCTGTCAATAGGAATTCAATGTGTAATAACTTGTTTGTAATAGAGCAATGTATTTTAAAGACAAAATTAAAAATTACGAATAATTAAGTTGGTTGATATCCAAATAATAGCAATTTGATTGTACCTTTTCCATGTTGTAGTGACATGTCTGGTGCAAAATTCCGTTGATCATTGATAAAGATTCAGTTGATCAATCCTTGCTCAGCGATGTTGGTGCAAAACGAGGAGCTAAAATATCTTGCAGCTCCACCTATTGTAATTATCATAGCTCCACTACCAACTACAAGTAAGGTGTTGTCAGGTATTTCTGCGGGCAGTAAAGCAAAAAGGGATAAAAACCAACATGATAGCCACATAAATAGTGGTGTTCCAGATTTTCGTGCAATCTATCTAGAAAGATAAACTAGAGCAATTAGGCCGACAATCAAGAAACACAAAGTGCAAAGCTTCCACTCTGTAAAGCTTTTTACCTGTACTTCGAGAATGAAAACTGATAGCGAACAAGTAGCTACAAGTTTGATAGGATGGTAATGCTCTCTATCACGTAAATACCTCCATAAAGCATTTAGTAACTGATATTCACTAAATATTCGTGTCCAGAGAAATACTGTCAAAGTTGAATATGCATGGTAAAGAGGAGAGTGTTCCAGAAGTAGTATGATAAAAACTATTGTCATGAAACAACATCCCCCTAAATTTGCCTGCAGTAGAAAAGAATTATAAAGACGATTTCCTGGCTAAAGAAAGGGGATTGAATTGTTAAAAAGAAAACACGAGATCAGCAACTTGAGGGGAGGAAGGGATAGCCAAGCAAAAACCTCGTTTGCCCCGTAAAATTAAGTGTAATCTTTAGGTTGCACCATAAGAAAAAAGGTTTTCCATGCGCACACGTAAATGATTAATATGAAAAATAAAAATCAGTTCAAGCCATAGCCAGACATAATCGATATACAAGTCAAACGGGGCCTTAGCAACACCTGATTGATTCGAGCAAGAAAAAAAAGTTACCTTTTTTTTTTTGGAAAGGGAGGTGATATTGTTATTATCCAGCCTTGCCTTTTTGTTTTTTTTTTTACTTTACAAACAGGATACATATGTCCTCCAGAATGTGTAACAAGGCAGGTCAATGAGAGTGGTACTCGATGTTTTGCAGAATCAATTTAAATGAAAGAGAAAAAGAAAAAAAAAGCAATTTTGAAAGAAAAAAAAAAGCAATTAATAGAAAGCTAAAATCAATTTTGTAGAATCACATGCATGAAAAAGAAAAAGAAAGCACCTGCAGGTTTCTTAGGCTTGTTAATTTAAATGAAAGAGTAGTTGCTGCACCAAAAAAATCAAAGATTAGCTAGAAACCACATATATAGCAGTGTTATATAATTAAAATGTTATGCTCGAGGTCTCCAATCAGGGAGCTAATGTTATGCTCGAGGTCTCCAATATTCTCATAAGTAAAATATTCGAGGTCTCAAATTCGAACCACGTATATAGCAAATATTTTATTTTAGAGTTTAGGCACTAATGCAAAGCGGGTAACCAAGTACTAAACACCTGTTCAGTACATGTCCTTGTGAGCCTATACTAACATATCACCACTGAGTAATAGAAAAGTAAATACTACAATATTAGGCCAAACATATATGCCAACAATATTTCATCCGAACATAAATGCAAACAATATCTCATTATATAGCATATGTGAAATGCTCAGACATTAATAGTGATAATGCAAAGAAGATGAAAGCAGCAAGGACAACCATTTTTACTAATTTAAGCACATCACAAGGCACCTACATATCCCAAAACATTAACTATTACCTTCATCAAATGTGGGGCTTGGACTTGTTTATAACTTCAAAGCAATAACCCCTGCAAAGAAGATGGCTTGGAGTAATTTTATCACTTTTGTCATCGCGTTACAAAGTAAATTATGGTAAAAACTTAAATATGTATATTTACATGAAAACAAAGAAGGCAATAGTATGGCGCTTACGCTTGTTAGTATCTTTAGGCATTTTCGGGTCCCTAGGCTTCCTTTCCTTCTTAGCCGCTGCTGATTCAATTTTCAGTTTCCTGTAATTTCCACAACAAATAAGCATCAGCACAACAACCAAAATGCAAAAGCCTAATCAAATTCATTAAGAAATGTTAGCAGAATTACTTCTTAATAGCCGAGCGACTCTTTTCAACAAATCACAAAGATAAACACTAAATCAACACTTCACTACTATAATATCAACACAAATACATATGTATTATATGTATTTGTATTTACAAATTTACCGAGATTAGTCTTCAATTTGGCTTTGCTACTGCAACTATGCATTCAAAACTACAAATCTCCCTTAAATCCAATACTCATCGACACTACTAAAGAAACTGATAACATCTCAGTTGATTAAAACAAACTTACAATATAATTCACACACACGCAGAGAGAGAGAGAGAGAGAGAGAGAGAGAGAGATATGGGAGACCTGAGTTTTGGCACCGCAAATAAGATTAACAACATCAACTTGACCCTCCGGTACCGAATTTGTTGAAAGACACAAAATAAAAAATTAAAAATCAATCTTCAAACATAAACTCAAAGAAAAAAAGCTAATTGACAAGAAAGAAAGTCAAATCGAGCTTCATTAACACGAATACAGCTTTGAATTGAGTTTAATTAGCTAGGGTTTGTGATTTTGCAAATGGGTTTTTGAGTAATTGAAATTCTAGGGTTTGTGACTATAGTAATCACCTGCAAAGTAAAAAAAACAAATTAGATACAGAGAGAAGAATACAGAGAGAAAAAAAGAGGCCGACGTTGAGAGCGAGGGAGAAGAGAGCAGAGAGAGTAGAGGAGCGAGTTAAATGGGGGGAGAGTGATTTTCGTTTAAGGGGGGAAAGGGCTTGTAATTATTTTGGATTGGGGGGAACGTTTTTTTTTGCTAATTGGATTGGGGGGAAAGTTATTTTTGTTAAGGGGGGAAAGTTTTGTTCTCTAATAAATGTACCGGGTAAATTGCCGTCCACTTTTCTAGTTCTTCACTTTTTTTATTTTAAAGATTTTTATAACATAAAATTAAACAAATATCATATAGTACTATTTATTTAAAAAAATATAAGCATGTACATGTAATCATTTTTAATGTTATTGTCAAAATTTCAGAAAAAAAATAATTTTATTTGGTTTGGTAATTTAACGGTCAACTAGTACATTGATTGGAATCCCTAAACATGGTTTCGTCAGAATTTAGTGTTTTGATTTTTTAAATAATATTTCTCGACGAACAAATCCTACGGAGGTCAAGATCCATTATTTTTAATGTTATCGCCAAAATTTTAGAAAAAAATAATTTTATTTAGTGTGGTAATTTAGCGGTCAACTAGTATTTTGACTAGAACCCCTAAACAGGATTTCGTCAGGGTTGAGTGTTTCGATTTTTTTTTAAAAAAAAATTCAACAACCCAACCATACGGGAATCAAGATCCATCATATTTAATGTTATTCCCAAAATTTTAGGAAAAAAAAAATTTATTAGATCGGGTAATTCAACGGTCAACTATCACTTTGACCGGAACCCCTAAACAGGGTTTCGTCAGGGTTTAAGGATTCGATTTTTTAAAAATAATATCTCGACCACCCAATCATACGGGAATCAAGATCCATCATATTTAATGTTATTCCCAAAATTTTAGGAAAAAAAAATTTATTAGATCGGGTAATTCAACGGTCAACTATCACTTTGACCGGAACCCCTAAACAGAGTTTCGTTAGGGTTTAAGGATTCGATTTTTTAAAAAATATTTCTCGACCACGCAACCCTACAGGAATCAAGATCCATCATATTTAATGTTATTCCCAAAATTTTAGAAAACAAAAAATTTTATTCGATCAGGTAATTCAACGGTCAACTATCAGTTTGACCGGAACCCCTAAACAGGGTTTCGTCAGGGTTTAAGGATTCGATTTTTTAAAAAATATTTCTTGATCACCCAACCATACGAGAATCAAGATCCATCATATTTAATGTTATTCCCAAAATTTTAGAATTTTTTTTTATTTGATCGGGTAATTCAACGGTCAACTAATCACTTTGACCAAAACCCCTAAATAGGGTTTCGTCAGGGTTTAAGGATTCGATTTTTTAAAAAATATTTCTCAATCACCCAACCATACGGGAATCAAGATCCATCATATTTAATGTTATTCCCAAAATTTTAGAAAACAAAAAATTTTATTCGATCAGGTAATTCAACGGTCAACTATCAGTTTGACCGGAACCCCTAAACAGGGTTTCGTCAGGGTTTAAGGATTCGATTTTTTAAAAAATATTTCTTGATCACCCAACCATACGAGAATCAAGATCCATCATATTTAATGTTATTCCCAAAATTTTAGAATTTTTTTTATTTGATCGGGTAATGCAACGGTCAACTAATCACTTTGACCAAAACCCCTAAATAGGGTTTCGTCAGGGTTTAAGGATTCGAATTTTTAAAAAATATTTCTCAATCACCCAACCATACCGGAATCAAGATCCATCATATTTAATATTATTCCCTAAATTTTAGAAAAAAAAAAATTATTTGATAGGGTAATTCAACGGTCAACTATCACTTTGACCGAAACCCCTAAACAGGGTTTCGTTAGGGTTTAAGGATTCAATTTTTTAAAAAATATTTCTCGACCACCCAACCTTACGGGAACCAAGATCCATCATATTTAATATTATTCCCAAAATTTTAGAAAAAAAAAAAATTTATTTGATCGGGTAATTCAACGGTCAACTAGTACTTTGACCGGAATAATATAATATAATGATTTAATTTTAAATTATATAAATATTTTTAATATTGAGAGCACTTCCCCACACTTGAATGGTTTATTCCCCTCAGTGAATAATATAATATATTGAAAACGAAAATTATTTTCATTCTAATTATATAATAGTAATATATTAGTTTATAATAGTAATTAAATTTAAGTGCATAGTTTATATATTAGTGAGTGAGGAAATGAACACATTGCAATGTTTGGCGGAGTGGCTAAGCAATTGAACAACTAGGGAGGAGGTCAGGGGTTCAAATCCCTTCCACCTCTTTTTTTTTTTTAGTAACAGCCATCTAATGAGGCACGTGGCTGTGGGACCATGGACACATGGCAGGTGTGGCTTAGTGACACGTGGCAAGGGGGTCCCACTTGACACAACTCTATTGCACAACACAATAAAAAAACACTTGTCTATTCAAATCAAATTCTTAAAACAATGGTATTTTGTAAACCGTTGTCTGAATCAACTCGTTTGCACAACACAATTATAAACCGTTGTCTGAGCCAACTCAAATCAAATCAAAAAAACAACGGTAATTATAACATTGTCTGAAGTCTCTTCAGACAACACCTTGAAAAACAAAACACTTGTCTGATTCAATTTGTTAGACAACGAAATTAAATTGTCAAAACCCCCCCGTTGTCTGAAGGCTGGATCAGACAATGTTTTTAAAAAAAAAAAAATTAAAACACTTGTCTGTTGATTTTAAGCAACGCTTTTTCCAGTTTACGTTGTCTGATAGGTGTTGTCTGATTCAGTTTTTCTTGTAGTGAATAACCAAGCTTACAATTGCGCAAATAAAAATTAGTTAAAACGAAGTCAATCCTTAGATCTGGGGAACAAAACCACAAGAACAAGATAACTCGGACCACTTTCGAGAACAAAATTACTGGGAAGAACGAGAAATTCGGAGCTCCGAGGAATTGAGATCTAAGAAATTGAGGCCAAATCGGAAAAGGTTTTAAAACCTTAGATTCGAAAAAATAAACTAATGTCAAAACTCAAAAAAACACACCAATCTTACCTAATAAAGGAAGATTTTTTAGGGAAATCAAAACTATGAAAGGAATAAAATACAAAGAAAATTAAAGGTTTTGAGGCTTTCCACCGGCGGAGATCCGATGGAAGCCCCGGCGTTTGAAGAAAAAAGAAGAGGAGCGGCCGAGTTAAGAGAGAGAGAGAGAGAAAGGGAGAAAGACTCATGACTCTTTATTATATTTATTCTATTATTTTATAATAAATAAATTAATAATGTATGTTATTTATACTATACTATTATAAGCGAAATAGGGTATAATTGGTTGGTTGGTCGTTGATTAACACCTTCCCAAAATGTTTGTTAACACCTTTCAAAAATGAAAAAATAAATTAAAATGCATAAAATTTTTATTTAACTTACTAACAAATTATTTTAATTACACTTCAATTAATATCCAATTACATACTCTTTTAGTTATGTTTGAATTAAAAATCTTCACCTATACCCAATTTTTTCAGACTTTTATTATTTAATAATATATATTATGCCAATATTATATTAAGTAATATATATATGAAATATATAATTATTAATATATAAATAAAATAAGCGAAACAATTGGTTGGTTGGTCGTTGGTTAACACAAAATGTTTGTTAACACCATCCAAATATGAAAAAATAAATTAAAATGCATTAAAAATTTATTTAACTTAATAACAAATTATTTTAATTACACTCCAATTAATATTCAATTACATACTCTTTTAGTTACGTTTGAATTAAGAATCTTCACCTATACCCAACCTTTTCAGACTCTTATTATTTAATAATACTAGCTTAAAACCCGTGCAATGCACGGATTTCTTTTAATACTATATGATTTTTTTTATTAATTTGAATTACTTTTTTTTTAAATATGAATTTTGGAGGCTTAAATTTTTAAATGAAATAATTTGATTATAATTATATAAATGTTATTCGTGATATTTCTATGAAAAGAGGGATTTTAGTTAGAAAATATTGAAAAGATGACATTTTAGTTGAAAAAGGTAATCGATTAATTATAAGTACTTATAAAATTATTATTTAATTTTATTAAATAGAATGCTGTGATTTAACTGGAAAAGGAGAGGTCTTAGTTAGAGAAAATTAAAAAGGAAAAATGTTTTAGGTGAAAAAATAATTGATTACCTTATAGTAAATATAATTTAATTATGTTATTTTACTAAAAAAATTGCTAGTAATGTTTTAAGAAATGGAAAAATTAATGTTGCCCATGATATTTTTAGAAAAAGAATTATTTAGTTAGAAAAAATAGGAAAGATGGTACATTTTAGCTGAAAAACTTAATCGATTAATTATTAATATTATAATATTGTTATTTATTTTATTAAATAGAATCACCCGTGATATAATTAAAAAAAGACAGATTTTAGTTAGAGAAAATAGAAAAGGTAATGTGAAAATTAAAGAGGTGACATGTTTTAGGTGAAAAAGGTAATTGATTAGTTTATATTAATTATAATTTAATTTATGTTATTTTACTAAATTAAATTGCTCGTAGTATTTTTAGATAGTGAGAAATTAATGTTGCCCGTGATATTTCTAGAAAAATAAATTTAATTATGAAATATGGAAAGATGATATGTTTTAGTTGAAAAAGGTAATCGATAATTATTAGTATTATAATATTATTATTTTATATTATTAAATAGAACTACCCGTGATATAATTGGAAAAAAAGATATTTTAGTTAGAGAATAGGGAAAATGTAATTTGTTTGGCTGAAAAAGGTAAATAATTAGTTAATAGTAACTACAATATAATTATGTTATTTTATTAAACAAAATTATTCGTAGTGTTTATAAAAAAGTAGAAAATTTTAGTTAGATACAATATAAAAGATATTGTGTTTTACCTGAAAAGGTATATTAATTAGTTATTGAAAAATAGAAAAGATAATATGTTTAATGTAAAAAGGGAAATTAATTAGTTAGTAGGATGGATTTTATCTGTAATTAAGTAAGGGTAAATAAGTAAAATCACCAGGTACCATACCGACCAACCAAACTTTTAATGTTTCGGATTTTATATAATAGTATAGATATATTATGCCAATATTATATTAAGTAATATATATGAAATATATAATTATTAATATATAAATAAAATAAGCGAAACAATTGGTTGGTTGGTCGTTGGTTAACACCTTACCAAAATGTTTGTTAAAACTTTCAAAAATGAAAAAATGAATTAAAATGCATTAGAATTTTATTTAACTTAATAACAAATTATTTTAATTACACTCCAATTAATATTCAATTACATACTCTTTTAGTTATGTTTGAATTAACTTCACCTATACCCAACTTTTTCAGACTCTTATTATTTAATAATACTAGTTTAAAACCCGTGCGATGCACGGATTTTTTAAAATATTATATAAATTTTTTTGTATTAATTTAAATTATTTTTTGAAATATTAATTTTGGAGGCTTAAATTTTTATATGAGATGATTTGATAATAATTGTATAAATGTTATCCGTGATATTTCTAAAAATGGAGAGATTTTCGTCAGAAAATGTAGAAAGATGATAGGTTTTAGTTGAAAAAAATAATTGTTTAATTATTAGTAATTATAAAATAATTCTTTTATTTTATTAAATATAATGCCCGTGTAATGATTAGAATAAGAGAGGATTTAGTTAAAGAAAATTAAAAAGGTAACATGTTTTAGGTGAAAAGGTAATTGATTAGGTTTTAGTATTTATAATTTAATTACGTTATTTTACTAAATACAATTGCTCGTAATGGTTTTTGAAAAGAAGAAATTAATATTGTACGTGATATTTCTATTAAAAAAGGGATTTTAGTTAGAAAATATATAAAAGATGATACGTTTTAGCTGAAAAAGAAAATCAGTTAATTATTAATATTAGAATATTATTAGTTTCTTTTATTAAATAGAACTGTAACAACCCGAATATTTTTTAATAAATTATTATTAAATTATTATTATTATTTTACATCGACCGATAGAATTGATGAGAGAAGAGAATAGTTAATTATTATATTATAGTATTTATTCGATTGTGGAGCATTATGTGATTTAATGTTGTTTGTGTGTGATTAAGTGGAAAATGGGTTTCTTTCAAATTTTGTGAATTAAGTCAATGTGACTTAATTTCTAGATGATTATATGTATTATCTGAATTAAGTTTATATGTATATGTGACTTATATGTATAGTCAGTATTATTAAATATGCTTATATGGGTTATTATTCCATTTATATACTAGTTAAAGCACTGTTGGTTTTTTCTAAAAATCTTGGAGCATCGCAAAATCACGAAACCTCTTTCATAATGTTTCTTCAGCATTTAGAAACATTCTAAAAATGCAAGTTTAGTTTATTTTGGCTCCCATAATTTTTAGAGATTTTTAAAGCATGAATTTCTTTTTAGATAAATTATATTGTAAAATTTCTAGTTTAATGATTACAAGTTGTAAAAATATATTTTTGGTGAGTATGTGTTCCTAATTTCATACGCTTGGTTATAAAAATGAAATGTTAGTTATTTTTGGAATTTAAGGATTTTTGAATGATTTTATAAAATATATTTTCATTTTTAAAGTCTACTTCTCGTAAATTCCAGAATTAAATAATTATGGGTCCTAAAAATATTATTTTAAAGATTTGAGTTATTAAGATAATTAGTAGAATTATTTCAATAACTTATAAATTTATTGTGGAGTTTTTAAAAATATAAAAGATTTATTGGTTCGTTATTTATTTAATTAACGAACAGAAATTGGTACGAGTACGAAACTTGTGGGAGGGGTATAAATAGAAAGAGGTAGGGTTTTCCCCACCCCATCCTTTCTTTTCCAGCCGCATAGCCTTTTCCTTCCATTTCTATCTCTCATTATATACACATAAACATACATATATTACAACCTTCCAAAATTCATAACAAATCAACCACTTATCCAAATCAAAATCCGATTGCATATTTGAACTCCTCAAATCGATACCTACGCATACATATATTGAAATCACGATTTTATGAAGATTTGTTTTCCGACCATTTTTAGATTTGGTCCGATTTGGATATATATAGTCGATGAGAGATGTTCTTGAGGTTAGGGGTGTTTAGATCGAAGCTTGAGGAGTATTTTGTGACATTTTGGTAATGATCGGAGGTGGCCGGAGTTGCGGCCGGAAATGGTGGAGATGGCCGGCGGTTTTCCGAAGACCAAATATATATCCTTAATTGTTATTTTCTAATTAAATTAATATTCGGTTTTTAGCTGTTAAAGTCGGATTTAAATTCTAATTGCATATTTGGAATCCTTGCGAGAAAATACGTGAAATAGGCTCTTGAATCATGTAAATCGGATAAATAATGAGTGAGTTATTAGCCGGTCAAAGTTTGGCCATGGCAGTTGACTTCGAGGAGAGAGAAACTGCTGTGTTTTGGGTGAGGAAGATGATGACGTGGCGAGTTCTGATTGGCTAGAATATTGAAATGAGTAATTATTTTATTTGAGGGGTTAAATGAAGGAATTAGAAAAAGTGTTTTATATGAAAGTTTAAGTAAATAATTTTCTGGATTTAATGGTGTAGTCGGATTTTGGGTTTGAATAATAATAAAAAAAAAAATATTTAGATGTATATTTCTGGGAATTTAAATGTCGAGAACTCGGATTATTGGGGTTTAGTGCCTTTCAAGGTTATTGGTTATTATGGGTTGATTGTACTTTATTAATTTAATTAATTATTTTAAAATGGTGTAAGATATTAAAAATAGATTTAAAATGATTTCTTTAATTTAGTGATTAAAGTGTTTTATAAGTGATTAATTAGTTTAATTAATCAATTTGATTTTGTAAATTGATTTATTAAATTAATCCACTTGAATAAATGTTTTGAAAACTTATTTTTAGATTTATTATTGAGTCATATGTTTAATTGTTATAACCGAGTTAATGTGATTACGCGATTAATTAAGTTCGACTGCTATATATTTTAGAATCAAACTTGTTTATCTGTATTGTCTGATTTTAAGACGTCGTCGAGGTTAGACGTTAATTATTAAGTTACAGATTAGAATTGTCAGTTGACTTTCTTCTTCGAGGATTAAGTGTTTGATTATTTATTGTAAAACGTCATAAGGGTAGACGTTAATCATTTAATTTGGAGATTCAAATTGCGGATTTGAATAATTGTCGAGGATTAATTGTTAGATTGTTGTGGTATATGTTCGTTGCAAGTCAAGGTCGGTTTCATTTCATGTTAGTATTATGTATAGATGAATTGAGAATGTTGGAGACATGGATAAATGATTGGAATTGGTATTGTTAGGGATTGTTGTTAAGGTGTTTTTACACAAGGAAGGTCTAATTATGAAAAGTTCATGCCCGATTTTCTATAGAATATATTGGCTTAAGTTATAAATAATTATTGTATGTAAAGACTGTATTCTGGAAATCATAGTACTGTGTTACACTTAATGGTAGACATAGTTGCGCGGGCTCAATCGCGATGAAGCAGAATGGTTGCAATCGCAAGTGCATCAAATCGGAAGGGGATCAAAATAATGGGATTGGACACGCGGAACAAGCGAAGGAATATACTTTCTGAATCGTCAAGCGAACTTATTAGCTGCGACCTAAGGCAAGTTTATTTATGCATACTCTATCATTCAGAGTATTCGTATCTTTAAAATATATGAAATGTGCGAACTAGTTTTAAATCCATAATTGCAAATTATCTCTTTTATGCTCTATTGTTCAGAGTATATATTATATCGAAAGTATGATACAGGTATTGCAAGTCTTCTAACCGTGCTCTTTCTTTCAGAGTATATATGTTTTTTTTAAAATATCTATGATAAAAGTTCTGTAAATGCCTTATTTAAAACTCTTAAATTCGTGAGAAATCGTTTAAGTCTATTTATATCAGTTTGATAACTGCTTTCAATTTATTCCCACTCGTGATTTTATCCATTGCGTTATAAAAGTTTACAATTGTTCTTCACCCCTATAAGAACTGTTTTATATTCTGTCATGATTATGACACACTTCAATATCTGTTGGGAATGGGAATCCTTCTTTCTGAATATCCTTGTTGTAATTGGAACGTCCTTTTGACTGAGGCGCCGGTCACCAATTTTTATATTTATGTCATCAGTAGCAGTGACGCCTGATGATGTATAAGCTTTGGCTTGGGATCCCCTTTCTTTTGAGAACCCGTATTGTGTATACGGGATTTGAGCTCTGTCATGGGCTGATCACCCAGCTTAGCTCGTAGCGTCTTATCGTGGTTCCAATCTTTAAGGGTTATTTATTCTAAAAAAATCATATTCTTTATTGTTGAGAATCAAACGTCGAATCTTTTTGAATTGTTCTAAATTAATTCGAGATTTAGATTGTCGTTGAAGCATTTGTTGCACAGTGACGGTTACAAATTGAGAATGAAGTGAGATCTTCTTATTTATTCATGAACTCGTTATTGTCAGGCCGGTTTGGTAGCTGGGTATGCAAGTACTTAGTCGACGAGAGTGAGATTCTGAATAATTGAGAATTTCTTGAATGTTTGTTAAATTGAGAGTTGATGTATCTTCGTGAATTTCTTAAATGTCGTCTCTTAGTAGCTGAAGCATCTGTTGCTCAGTTGCTCAAAGTTTTTATCAGAAATCGCTATAATAATTGTTGAGATAAATATCACAGTCGTTTATAAAGCTGTCGAGGTGAATTTCTTGTTGGATTCTGTAAACCTCCTTCCTATCGAAAAATTATCGTTATGAATATTTCAAGAATGGTATCATCCTCAAGTTGGATTTTAGAACCTTCAAAGTTTTCTAAAAGTATTTTAGTATACTCTATTATATACTTGCTGAGCGCCTCTTTCGCTCATTCTTGCTTTTGTTTAAATCTTATTTTACAGAGATAGATAGTGGATGCAGTTGACTTAGTTTAGCTCGAAGCAGTGCAAGTCATGGATCGAGTTGATGTTTGGCTCAGAGCGATTCTGTCTTTTGAGTTAGTCTACTAGATGTTTAGTTAGACTGGTATGGTATTCATATTCTGTATTGTATTATTTGTTGTATTAGAATATTGTGGCCGTTGTATACCTTTTATCAAGGTGATACAAACAGCATAAGATTGTATAAGAGATTGTTGTGTTTAGGGATTTGAGTTGTAATAAAAGAAGTTATTATAAGTGTTTTGGTTTCTTGTTTCCAAGTCTATAACCTGAAAAGATTCTTGGTAGTTAGGGGTCGGATGGCATGTTTTAGATTAAATATTGACAGGTGATTGTTTGGTTGTTAAGGTTTTCCGCGGTAGCGACCCATATCCCTGACCCCGGATTTGGGGGCGTTACAGAATGGTATCAGAGCGAAGGTTATCGAAACTGGAAACAAGTGAGAGCGTAGGATTATATATATAGTTATGTCAGGGTGTCTGAACTCACATAGAGTTCGTGTTGGATTATCAGATATATTCCAATGAGTAAGTCGAGGTTAGGATTCTACCTTAGGATGATGGTTCCGAGCCGAGTAGAATTCCTTGTGATTGGAGATAGTGGCAGTAGAGTCTTTTAAGACTGCTATGAATTGTTATCGATGTAGGGTATCGTGTGTCTTAAGACGTTGCGAAGAGAGTTTAGAATTGATCGATCGTTCGTCAGAAGAGCCGACCGAGGATGCATATGTGGAGAATCGCGACAATATTCTTTTTCATCCATAAATTATTTGATACTCCTTCATTGGAGGATTGTGTTAGAAGATATATTCCGTCTTCTAAATTATAGTTCTTTTAAACACTTGTATTCACCCGAATGTTGGGTTTCGATTGTGTCAGAGGCTTTCATGATACCTATTTTTCAGGTTTTTCTGAGGCCCTGTCAAGTTTGTTCAAATCAAACTTCCGCCTTTATTTTTCTCTATTGGTGGATAAAAATTTTATTCGTGGTACAACACTGCTTGTTCGTCATGTGCTAGTATCCTTCTCCCGTAAATTTTTCTTTCGGGATTAACACCTTTGGAATTTGTTTAGTTTTGTCCAAGGTGTACGTTCGAAAGTTTCTTGCCAGAAGATGCTATTTATTGTTTAACCAGAAATTCTTTTCAAAGCTCCTTACTCTAACTGAGACAAACAACCCTATTATATAGGGGACACAAGGACTATCTGTCTGTGTGATAGAAGTTGGATGGGACGCCATCACTTGTGTGTTGTGCAATACAAGAAGGCTGATTACCTTTAGTAATGTCTTAATTGAGACACGCAACGTTGAGTTTCTTGGATCATATTGATCTTTCAGTTATTCTTTTGTAACCTTTAATGGTTGCCTCAAGCTTTTACTCATGATCACATTGTGTGACATTCAAATTGATAAGGAATCTCTTTTATTCAAAGTTTCCATCATTTCAGTTGTTTTCATTATTCTTTTGTATATTAACGAATGGCGACATGGTATTCGGGTTCTAGCGTTGTTGCTCGGTAAATAGTTGATTAAGGAATAAATCGAGATCTTCCGATTGTTAGGTTCCTCGATCGACATTGTTCGTTGAAAATCGAATCGTGGTTTTCACAAGTATAACCCGAAGCACTATGGATATGAAGAATTGGAAATAGGTGTACCGAATCGTCTGAGTAGCGAGATAGCGAAGTTGCGGGGATTTCCGTAGGCCATGGGAATTTCAGTCGGAAGGAAGCGGTGCGTCTTAGAATCCCGTTCTTTCTTCTGTTGATTCCGAGGACGAAATCCTATTAAGGAGGGAAGACTGTAACAACCCGAATATTTTTGAATAAATTATTATTAAATTATTATTATTATTTTACATCGACCGATAGAATTGATGAGAGAAGAGAATAGTTAATTATTATATTATAGTATTTATTCGAT
This sequence comes from Saposhnikovia divaricata, assembly GCA_036435485.1. NCBI lineage: Eukaryota > Viridiplantae > Streptophyta > Magnoliopsida > Apiales > Apiaceae > Saposhnikovia > Saposhnikovia divaricata. Next base: position 218,444,046 of record CM071599.1, read on the forward strand.
TGTGGAGCATTATGTGATTTAATGTTGTTTGTGTGTGATTAAGTGGAAAATGGGTTTCTTTCAAATTTTGTGAATTAAGTCAATGTGACTTAATTTCTAGATGATTATATGTATTATCTGAATTAAGTTTATATGTATATGTGACTTATATGTATAGTCAGTATTATTAAATATGCTTATATGGGTTATTATTCCATTTATATACTAGTTAAAGCACTGTTGGTTTTTTCTAAAAATCTTGGAGCATCGCAAAATCACGAAACCTCTTTCATAATGTTTCTTCAGCATTTAGAAACATTCTAAAAATGCAAGTTTAGTTTATTTTGGCTCCCATAATTTTTAGAGATTTTTAAAGCATGAATTTCTTTTTAGATAAATTATATTGTAAAATTTCTAGTTTAATGATTACAAGTTGTAAAAATATATTTTTGGTGAGTATGTGTTCCTAATTTCATACGCTTGGTTATAAAAATGAAATGTTAGTTATTTTTGGAATTTAAGGATTTTTGAATGATTTTATAAAATATATTTTCATTTTTAAAGTCTACTTCTCGTAAATTCCAGAATTAAATAATTATGGGTCCTAAAAATATTATTTTAAAGATTTGAGTTATTAAGATAATTAGTAGAATTATTTCAATAACTTATAAATTTATTGTGGAGTTTTTAAAAATATAAAAGATTTATTGGTTCGTTATTTATTTAATTAACGAACAGAAATTGGTACGAGTACGAAACTTGTGGGAGGGGTATAAATAGAAAGAGGTAGGGTTTTCCCCACCCCATCCTTTCTTTTCCAGCCGCATAGCCTTTTCCTTCCATTTCTATCTCTCATTATATACACATAAACATACATATATTACAACCTTCCAAAATTCATAACAAATCAACCACTTATCCAAATCAAAATCCGATTGCATATTTGAACTCCTCAAATCGATACCTACGCATACATATATTGAAATCACGATTTTATGAAGATTTGTTTTCCGACCATTTTTAGATTTGGTCCGATTTGGATATATATAGTCGATGAGAGATGTTCTTGAGGTTAGGGGTGTTTAGATCGAAGCTTGAGGAGTATTTTGTGACATTTTGGTAATGATCGGAGGTGGCCGGAGTTGCGGCCGGAAATGGTGGAGATGGCCGGCGGTTTTCCGAAGACCAAATATATATCCTTAATTGTTATTTTCTAATTAAATTAATATTCGGTTTTTAGCTGTTAAAGTCGGATTTAAATTCTAATTGCATATTTGGAATCCTTGCGAGAAAATACGTGAAATAGGCTCTTGAATCATGTAAATCGGATAAATAATGAGTGAGTTATTAGCCGGTCAAAGTTTGGCCATGGCAGTTGACTTCGAGGAGAGAGAAACTGCTGTGTTTTGGGTGAGGAAGATGATGACGTGGCGAGTTCTGATTGGCTAGAATATTGAAATGAGTAATTATTTTATTTGAGGGGTTAAATGAAGGAATTAGAAAAAGTGTTTTATATGAAAGTTTAAGTAAATAATTTTCTGGATTTAATGGTGTAGTCGGATTTTGGGTTTGAATAATAATAAAAAAAAAAATATTTAGATGTATATTTCTGGGAATTTAAATGTCGAGAACTCGGATTATTGGGGTTTAGTGCCTTTCAAGGTTATTGGTTATTATGGGTTGATTGTACTTTATTAATTTAATTAATTATTTTAAAATGGTGTAAGATATTAAAAATAGATTTAAAATGATTTCTTTAATTTAGTGATTAAAGTGTTTTATAAGTGATTAATTAGTTTAATTAATCAATTTGATTTTGTAAATTGATTTATTAAATTAATCCACTTGAATAAATGTTTTGAAAACTTATTTTTAGATTTATTATTGAGTCATATGTTTAATTGTTATAACCGAGTTAATGTGATTACGCGATTAATTAAGTTCGACTGCTATATATTTTAGAATCAAACTTGTTTATCTGTATTGTCTGATTTTAAGACGTCGTCGAGGTTAGACGTTAATTATTAAGTTACAGATTAGAATTGTCAGTTGACTTTCTTCTTCGAGGATTAAGTGTTTGATTATTTATTGTAAAACGTCATAAGGGTAGACGTTAATCATTTAATTTGGAGATTCAAATTGCGGATTTGAATAATTGTCGAGGATTAATTGTTAGATTGTTGTGGTATATGTTCGTTGCAAGTCAAGGTCGGTTTCATTTCATGTTAGTATTATGTATAGATGAATTGAGAATGTTGGAGACATGGATAAATGATTGGAATTGGTATTGTTAGGGATTGTTGTTAAGGTGTTTTTACACAAGGAAGGTCTAATTATGAAAAGTTCATGCCCGATTTTCTATAGAATATATTGGCTTAAGTTATAAATAATTATTGTATGTAAAGACTGTATTCTGGAAATCATAGTACTGTGTTACACTTAATGGTAGACATAGTTGCGCGGGCTCAATCGCGATGAAGCAGAATGGTTGCAATCGCAAGTGCATCAAATCGGAAGGGGATCAAAATAATGGGATTGGACACGCGGAACAAGCGAAGGAATATACTTTCTGAATCGTCAAGCGAACTTATTAGCTGCGACCTAAGGCAAGTTTATTTATGCATACTCTATCATTCAGAGTATTCGTATCTTTAAAATATATGAAATGTGCGAACTAGTTTTAAATCCATAATTGCAAATTATCTCTTTTATGCTCTATTGTTCAGAGTATATATTATATCGAAAGTATGATACAGGTATTGCAAGTCTTCTAACCGTGCTCTTTCTTTCAGAGTATATATGTTTTTTTTAAAATATCTATGATAAAAGTTCTGTAAATGCCTTATTTAAAACTCTTAAATTCGTGAGAAATCGTTTAAGTCTATTTATATCAGTTTGATAACTGCTTTCAATTTATTCCCACTCGTGATTTTATCCATTGCGTTATAAAAGTTTACAATTGTTCTTCACCCCTATAAGAACTGTTTTATATTCTGTCATGATTATGACACACTTCAATATCTGTTGGGAATGGGAATCCTTCTTTCTGAATATCCTTGTTGTAATTGGAACGTCCTTTTGACTGAGGCGCCGGTCACCAATTTTTATATTTATGTCATCAGTAGCAGTGACGCCTGATGATGTATAAGCTTTGGCTTGGGATCCCCTTTCTTTTGAGAACCCGTATTGTGTATACGGGATTTGAGCTCTGTCATGGGCTGATCACCCAGCTTAGCTCGTAGCGTCTTATCGTGGTTCCAATCTTTAAGGGTTATTTATTCTAAAAAAATCATATTCTTTATTGTTGAGAATCAAACGTCGAATCTTTTTGAATTGTTCTAAATTAATTCGAGATTTAGATTGTCGTTGAAGCATTTGTTGCACAGTGACGGTTACAAATTGAGAATGAAGTGAGATCTTCTTATTTATTCATGAACTCGTTATTGTCAGGCCGGTTTGGTAGCTGGGTATGCAAGTACTTAGTCGACGAGAGTGAGATTCTGAATAATTGAGAATTTCTTGAATGTTTGTTAAATTGAGAGTTGATGTATCTTCGTGAATTTCTTAAATGTCGTCTCTTAGTAGCTGAAGCATCTGTTGCTCAGTTGCTCAAAGTTTTTATCAGAAATCGCTATAATAATTGTTGAGATAAATATCACAGTCGTTTATAAAGCTGTCGAGGTGAATTTCTTGTTGGATTCTGTAAACCTCCTTCCTATCGAAAAATTATCGTTATGAATATTTCAAGAATGGTATCATCCTCAAGTTGGATTTTAGAACCTTCAAAGTTTTCTAAAAGTATTTTAGTATACTCTATTATATACTTGCTGAGCGCCTCTTTCGCTCATTCTTGCTTTTGTTTAAATCTTATTTTACAGAGATAGATAGTGGATGCAGTTGACTTAGTTTAGCTCGAAGCAGTGCAAGTCATGGATCGAGTTGATGTTTGGCTCAGAGCGATTCTGTCTTTTGAGTTAGTCTACTAGATGTTTAGTTAGACTGGTATGGTATTCATATTCTGTATTGTATTATTTGTTGTATTAGAATATTGTGGCCGTTGTATACCTTTTATCAAGGTGATACAAACAGCATAAGATTGTATAAGAGATTGTTGTGTTTAGGGATTTGAGTTGTAATAAAAGAAGTTATTATAAGTGTTTTGGTTTCTTGTTTCCAAGTCTATAACCTGAAAAGATTCTTGGTAGTTAGGGGTCGGATGGCATGTTTTAGATTAAATATTGACAGGTGATTGTTTGGTTGTTAAGGTTTTCCGCGGTAGCGACCCATATCCCTGACCCCGGATTTGGGGGCGTTACAAGAACCTCCCGTGATATAATTGGAAAAAAATATATTTTAGCTACAGAAATAGAAAGGTAACGTGAAAATTAAAAAGATTATACAATTTATGTGAAAAAAGTAATTGATTAGTTTATAATAATTATAATTTAATTAAGGCAATCGACTACCTACCATTATTTTAATTAATGAATTTTAATTTAATATACTCATGTTTACGGATTATACTAATGTTTCTTTATTATAAACAACGTATACAGAATTTTAATATATTTTTACTAATAATTGAAAAATATTATGTAATATTTTCAGATATATATTAATGATTGTAAGATTAGTTTTAAATTAAAAAGGCAACATGTTGTAATTTGAAAGGAAATATTAATGATTGTAAGATATGATACGATTGATGTTTTTGTAAACAACGTATACAGATTTTTAATATATTTTATTAATAATTGAAAAATATGATGTGATATTTTCGGGTATATATTAATGATTGTAAGATTAGTAGGTGTAAAAGGTAATATCTTCAATTAAAAGTAAATATAAAAAAGGCAATCGACTACTTACCATTAATTATATTATGTTATTATTTATTTTAGGAGTTTTAATAATATAGATATCATATATATTTTTCTTTATAATGAAGGGTAAATAAATAAATTCACTTAGTAACAAAAAACAAATACCAAAACTCTTTTATTGTTTCGGCTTTTATATAATAGTATAAATATTTTTGATTATAAGATTAGTAAGTGTTTATAAAAGGTAATATCTTCAATTAAAATTAATTGTGAAAAAAAGCAATCGACTACTTACCATTAATCATATTATGTTATTATTTATTTTAGGAATTTTAATAGTATAGATATCATATATAATTTTCTTTATATTGAATGGTAAATAAGTAAATTCACTTAGTACCAAAAAACAGGTACCAAAACTTTCAATGTTTCGGAATTTATATAATAGTATAGATTTTTATTATTAATAATTGAAAAATATGATGTAATATTTTCGGGTATATATTAATGATTGTAAGATTAGTTTTAAATTAAAAAGGTAACATGTTGTAATTTGAAAGGAAATATTAATGATTGTAAGATATGATACGATTGATGTTTTTATAAACAACGTATATAGATTTTTAATATATTTTATTAATAATTGAAAAATATGATGTGATATTTTCGGGTATATATTAATGATTGTAAGATTAGTAGGTGTAAAAGGTAATATCTTCAACTAAAAGTAAATATAAAAAAAGCAATCGACTACTTACCATTAATTATATTATGTTATTATTTATTTTAGGAGTTTTAATAATATAGATATCATATATATTTTTCTTTATAATGAAGGGTAAATAAATAAATTCACTTAGTAACAAAAAACAGATACCAAAACTCTTTTATTGTTTCGGCTTTTATATAATAGTATAGATATTTGTGATTGTAAGATTAGTAGGTGTTTATAAAAGGTAATATCTTCAATTAAAAGTAATTGTGAAAAAAAGTAATCGACTACTTACCATTAATCATATTATGTTATTATTTATTTTAGGAATTTTAATAGTATAGATATCATATATATTTTCTTTATAATCAATGGTAAATAAGTAAATTCACTTAGTACCAAAAAACAGGTACCAAAACTTTCAATGTCTGGGAATTTATATAATAGTATAGATATGATATGATGTGATATTTTCGGGTATATATTAATGATTGTAAGATTAGTAGGTGTAAAAGGTAATATCTTCAATTAAAAGTAAATATAAAAAAGGCAATCAACTACTTACCATTAATTATATTATGTTATTATTTATTTTAGGAGTTTTAATAATATAGATATCATATATATTTTTCTTTATAATGAAGGGTAAATAAATAAATTCACTTAGTAACAAAAAACAGATACCAAAACTCTTTTATTGTTTCGGCTTTTATATAATAGTATAGATATTTGTGATTGTAAGATTAGTAGGTATTTATAAAAGGTAATATCTTCAATTAAAAGTAATTGTGAAAAAAAGTAATCGACTACTTACCATTAATCATATTATGTTATTATTTATTTTAGGAATTTTAATAGTATAGATATCATATATATTTTTCTTTATAATGAAGGGTAAATAAGTAAATTCACTTAGTACCAAAAAACAGGTACCAAAACTTTCAATGTTTCGGAATTTATATAATAGTATAGACTAGCTTATAACCCGTGCGATGCACGGATTTTTTTTGAAATGAAACAAATATTATTTTATGTTATAATTATATTTTTATATAATCATTATTTACTATATTTTATTTTTATTTTAATATTAATAATTTAATGTAAATTTAATTAATGATATGCATGGTTTAAAACTTGTATTATAAAATTTTAAAATAAATATATCGTTATTAGAATTCGAACCTTGAAATTTTAGTAAATTAATCTAATTATATAATATATTTAATCTTTAGATCTAATGATTCTGATTCTTTACTAAAAATAATGTCATTAGAATGTATGATGTGATATTAGAATGTATTATATAATACGGATTTCTGTTATATTTTATTAGCGATTATAATGTATGATGTGATATTTTTGGTTATATATTAATTATTGCTAGATATAATATGATTGGAAGATATGATATTATTGATGTTTTTAGGTGTTGTAAAAGGTAATATCTTCAATTAAAAGTAAATGTTAAAAAGGCAATCGACTAATTACCATTAATTATATTATGTTATTATTTATTTTAGGTGTTTTAATAATATAGATATCGTTTATATTTTTCTTTATAATAAAGGTTAAATAAGTAAATTTACGAAATACTAAAAAACATATACCAAAAAATAGGTACCAAAATTTTTAATGTTGCGATTATTATATAATTAATTAATTTTAATTTAATATAATTTAATATACTCATGTTTATGGATTATACTAATGTTTCCTTATTATAAACAACGTATACATATTTTTAATATATTTTATTAATAATTGAAAAATATGATGTGATATTTTCGGGTATATATTAATGAATGTAAGATTAGTTTAAATTTAAAAAGGTAACATGTTTTAATTCGAAAGGAAATATTAATGATTGAAATAGTTGGTGTTTATAAAAGGTATTATCTTCAATTAAAAGTAAATGTGAAAAAAGGCAATTGACTATTTACCATAATTATATTATGTTATTATTTATTTTAGGAGTTTTAATAGTATAGATATCATATATATTTTTCTTTATAGTGAAGGGTAAATAAGTAAATTCACTACGTACCTAAATGTTAAAAAGGCAATCGACTAATTATCATTAATTATATTATGTTATTATTTATTTTAGGTGTTTTAATAATATAGATATCGTTTATATTTTTCTTTATAATAAAGGTTAAATAAGTAAATTTACGAAATACTAAAAAACATATACTAAAAAATAGGTACCAAAATTTTTAATTTTTTGGCTATTTTATAATTAATTAATTTTAATTTAATATAATTTAATATACTCATGTTTATGGATTATACTAATGTTTCCTTATTATAAACAACTTATATATATTTTTTTAATATATATTATTAATAATTGAAAAATATGATGTGATATTTTTGGGTGGAAATATTAATGATTGAAATATATGATACCATTGATGGTTTTAGGTGTATATAAAAGGTAATATCTTCAATTAAAAGTAAATATGAAAAAAGGCAATCGACTACTTACCATTAATTATATTATGTTATTATTATTTTAGGAGTTTTAATAATATAGATATCATATATATTTTTCTTTATAATGAAGGTTAAATAAATAAATTCACTTAGTAACAAAAAACAAATACCAAAACTCTTTTATGGTTTCGGCTTTTATATAATAATATAAATATTTTTGATTGTAAGATTAGTAGGTGTTTATAAAAGGTAATATCTTCAATTAAAAGTAATTGTGAAAAAAAACAATTGACTACTTACCATTAATCACATTATGTTATTATTTATTTTAGAAATTTTAATAGTATATATATCATATATATTTTTATTTATAATGAAGGGTAAATAAGTAAATTCACTTAGTACCAAAAAGATTTTATTATTTTAATATAATAAATTAATGGTAATTAATGGTCATTAAAGTAAGTATATTTTTATTTATAATGAAGTCTCTAAATAGCAGTTATCCTTTGTAATTACGTTATGTTGAAACTTCTGTTTCGTATTAATCATATGTATAGGGTTTTTTTTTCTGAAAAGTCTGTTTACGGTATTTTGGCATGTTCTATTGAATGAAATCAATAGTCATGGACAGATGATTTTAGTATATCGCTCTTGACTCGGTTTTCTCTAGGAGTTTTTTTTTCTTACTGCCATTATGACTGGTTCACTATTTTTTACATGACCACAACTCACCTTTAAAAAACTATGTTTTAGATAAATGAAGGCGATGGGGCATTTTATGGGCCAAAGATTGATATTAGTGTTTCTGATGCTAGGAAAAGAAAGTTTCAGTGTGCTACCTTGCAGGTAATGTTGCATATATAGTGTGAGCTTAAGATTTTTAACAATGGCAACAAGATTAACAATGGCAGCAAAAGAAATCAACAAGAGAAATGAGAGAACAAAGCTCTGTATTAACAAACTCAATGTTTACAAACTTGCAGAAAAAGAAAAGTTACAGAGGCTCTTTATATAGAGCTTACAATGAGCTAACAAAAATATGTAACTAACTAACTTTGGCGAGAAAATTATTTACACAAAATATATACAAAAAGTGATAAATTAAGTAATATTACTAACACCCCCCCTCAAGTTGGAGGGGAAGGATTGAACACCCAACTTGGGTAGAATGGCTTGATGATGAATGCCAGGTAAAGATTTGGTGAAGACATCAGCCAATTGAGTGGAAGTTGGAGTGTAACTAAGTGTGATTAAACCAGAACCAAGCTTTTCACGAACAAAATGACAATCAAGCTCTATGTGTTTTGTTCGTTCATGATAAACGGGGTTCTTGGCAATGTAGATAGCAGCCATATTGTCACACTTAATAGGTATAGGTTGAATGTATTGAATGCCAAAGTCAGAAAGTAAACGAGATAACCAGGCTAATTCTGCAGTAATACGCCTTAACGAACGGTATTCAGCTTCAGCAGAAGATAAAGAAATGGTTTGTTGTTTCTTTGATTTCCACGAAATCAAACAACACCCAGAAAAACAACATATCCACTAACAGATCATCTAGTATGTGGGCAAGCTGCCCAATCAGCATCACAATAGGCATCAACTTTAAACACTGGTGAATTGCTAAAGAAGAGACCATGATCTGTATAAGACTTTAAGTAACGAATAACATGAATTGCAGCTTTCCAATGTGGTTCTCGAGGATCAGACATAAACTGACTGAGATGTTGCACAGCAAATGAAAGATCAGGACGAGTGTTTGTTAAAAAATTGAGCTTACCAACCAGTTTTCGATATAAAGAAGAATCAGGTACAGGAACACCTTCTGCAGGTAGGAGTTTGGTATTTAAATCCAAAGGACTAACCACTGATGTCATGTGTGAGCAATCAAATTCTGTTATCATATCAGTGATAAATTTCTTTTGAGACAAAATCACTCCATTTGGCACATAGTTGAACTCAATCCCCAGAAAATAATGCAATCGACCCAAGTCTTTGATCTTGAAAGTATTATGTAGGAATGATTTGACAGCAGTAATTTCTGAAGTATCATTACCAGTGACCATAATGTCATCAACATAGACAGCTAGAAAAGTACAGAGATCACCTGATTTCTTGTAGAATAAGGAAGTATCATTTTTAGAAAACTGATATCCTCTAGACAGTAATGAAGTACTTAGCTTAAAATGCCATTCTCTAGATGCCTGTTTGAGGCCATATAGAGATTTCTTGAGTTTGCAAACAAGATTAGGATTTGAAACATTCAAACCATGAGGAAGCTTCATGTAGATGTCTTCATGTAAATCTCCATGTAGGAATGCTTTATTGACATCTAATTGAGTCATTTCCCATCCCCTTTTAATAGCTGTTGCAACTAAAGCTCTAATGGTAGTCATTTTGACAACTGGAGAAAAAGTTTCAGTATAGTCTATCCCCTCTTTTTGAGTAAAACCTTTAACTACTAAACGTTCTTTGTAACGTTCAATAGAACCATCAGCATGCTTTTTAACTTTAAAAACCCATTTGCAAGAAATTGATTTCTTGCCTTTTGGTAAAGGAACAAGAGACCATGTTTCATTTGCTTCAAGAGCAGAAAATTCTGCAGCTATAGCATTTCTCCATTCTGGAAATTGATTTGCTTCTTCGAATGACAAAGGTTCAGAAGGAGGTAATAAGTCAGGAGATATAGGAGATATAGGAGTAGCACAACAGATTGAATCAGATATGATAGAAAAGTTAGAGGGTTGACAAAATGAAGTAAGAGTATTAGAGCAACATGAAGCTGAACATTTAGCTTGAACAGGGTGAATAAAATCTTGTAAGTAAGGTGGAATTTTGACTATTCTGGTTGATTTTCTCACAGGAATAGAATTATGTAAAGTATCTGAGTTTTCTGATGTTTCTGATGTGTGTGAATTATCTGAGATTGAATTATGAGGTGAATTATGAGGTGAAGTAGAGATTGAAATATGAGGAGTAGATGTAGTAACTGTAATAACCGTAAATCCTAGAATAAATATTTCCACTCGATATTTAATTCTTTATTTAAGAGCGATGCACTAATATATTTAATTAGTGCGTTTTTGTGAGATTTTAAGATTTTATTTATTTATAGGTGAATAAATATTATATTATATCTATTTATTTATATTTATTTGTATTTGTTAAAACTAGGAAATTTAGGAAAATTAGATTTTTATTTTGAGTCGAATTTATTTTCGGAAGCGAAATTAGAGCCTCGTTTTAATTGACCGGCAGGGAAGAAATGGATTAAATATTATTAATGATGGTTAAAATCAAAAGAAGACAGCAATTATTTCCATAAAACCCGGAGCTTGTTTTCAGGGTATTATTTTGACTGCACATTTTCGTTTCTTAACATGTGTTAAACACAAAACAAACACACCCACCTTTTATTTTTCTATTATTATACCATAACCTTGTCTCTTTTAAAACAGAAAAACCTGGCCATTTATTTCACCCAACACATATTCTCTCCACAACACAGATACAACTCTTGTCTTTTTCTTTTTACCTAAAATCTCTAACCAACATATACACGCACGAACACAAGTCCTGCCTCTTTGAACCAAAAAAAAACCAAAACCGGACTTTGACAAACCCATTCATATATTCATAGCAGGTAGTTTAATTTCTATTTTTTCCTTTCTTTCGATTCGTTATTATGCTTGTATTGTTGGGTTTTCTGTCTCGTTTAATCCGATTGTTTCGGTTGTATAGAATTGTTTCGTTGTGTTGGTTGTTTCCGATTTGCCTTGATTGTCGTGACTGTGGTGTGTGTGGCGTGGTGTTGGTGTCGGCCGAAGAGGGAGAAAACGGAGAGGTTGAGTAGAGTAGAGAGATTGGAGAGATAAGGGAGGGGCGAGGTTGAGAGAAGGTTAGAGGGAGATGAAGGAGATTGTTGTAATCGGAGTTATAAGGAGATTGTTGTTGTTTGTATTGTGCTTGAAGTGTTGGGAGTTGTTTTGTTGTGTGGTGTTCGACGGCGGCGGGAAAGAAATACGGTGAGAGTGAGGAGAGATTGGTGTTGTTCCGAGTGGTTTGATTGTTGGAGGAAGAGAGTCGAGAGGGAGATGAGAGACTACAGAGAGATTGGGCCGAGAGAGATTCAAGAGGGAAAGAGAGGGAGAGATTGCAGAGAGACGAAGAGAGATAGAGAGAGATTGAGAGACGAGAGATTGGGAGAGATTGAGTTCGATCGAGAGAGATGCAGGGGAGGGGGAGGAGTTGGTGGGGCCCACACGTTGTGTAGTTGGTGGGGCCCACACATTGTGCAATTGTGGTTAAATATTAAAATATTAACGTAGATGTTCGGGTTTTATAATCGGGATTCTTGTTAAACGAATAAAACGGGATTCAATAAGTTTTGTTAAAAATGGAATATACTCCCTCCGTCCCAACCAAATGTTTACATTTGATTTGGGCACGGAGACCAAGGAAAAATATAAAGAAGGATGAGAGAAGTAGGAAAAATGAGTAAAGTGGTAGGACCCATCATGTATAAAATGAGTTAGTGGAGGAAAGTAGTGGATGTAGTTGATTTTTATATTATAAAACTTTACTATTTTAGGAAAGTTTAGAAATGTAAAGAATTGGATGGGACATCCCAAAAAGGAAAGTGTAAACAAATGGATGGGACAGAGGGAGTAAATTAATATGGTTAGAAATAAATAGTTTATTAAAAATGGTTTAGTTAATTATTTAATTAAATAAGATTTTAGATGTAATTTAGAATTTATTATTTATTAATTAAATAAGTGTTGTTATGTGATTTTGAAAAGAAATTAGATATTTATTATTTTGCAATAAAAAGGGTTTAACAAAATGGATTATTTATTTGTTTGTTAAAAAGAGTTATTTTGTGATTTTTGGACGGAAATTAGAGATTTAATAATTTGTTGATAAAAAGAAGAATATTTGTGAAATAAATAGAATAAAATATGTTTTATTTTGGAAAAGATGTTTTTAATATTTTCAGATTATTTTATTAACCGGATCGAGTTAGATTTATTCTAGAGATTAATATTTGATTCTAAATAAATTAGAATTTGTGAGATTTCTTAAAAATTAGAATTCTTTGATAAATTAGTTTAAAAAAATGAGAATAATTATTAGGATTTAAATTGAATAAAAACGGATGTTTGAATTTTCATTTTGAGTAAGAATTTAGATTTCTAGAGATTAAAAATAGGATATATTCTCCAGATTTAATTCCTGTGTTCGAATAAATATTTATTTATCCCGGAATCTATTTCTGTTATTTATTCCGGAGATTTTATGAGATATTATATTATTATTAATTAGATTATCGGATCAGGAGTATTTTATTCTGAAGAATCGCTCACGTATTTCTGGTTGCTATTTTTAGAAAATAATTTTCGAGACGTAGATCGACGCCAAGTTCACGGGTAGAGTATATATTTTAGCTTCATTCATTTGTACTTCGAGATCGAGGCAAGTTCGTTCTTACCCTAACTTTTGGAAAAACTGTGAATTTCTGTTCGTGTTATTTAATTCCTTAATTATTTTCGAGATATTATATGTTGAGATTATCCGTTGCTCTATATGATGCAATAATTTCTTTTGAGAATTATTTCTTGTTAAATATTATTATATTGTCAAGTTAGTTTATTTGAGAATTATAATCCCTATAAGCGTAGAAACAATTTAATTGATATCGGGTCGATCTCATTAATTCGAGACGACTATTATTTTAATTCAGTGAAACTAATCTCATTCGTCCGAGATAGTTAAATTTATTCTTTTCGATTGAATTTATTGTACGAATTCAATCGTTATTTATTGATTATCTTTTAGTTAGTTCCTCGTTCGAACTAACCGATAGGAGTTTAAAATTATAATTGTTAGAGATTTTTATTCGTCGATCAAGTGAAAAATATTCTATCTAAACGTTCATCAATGTTGAGTATTATAAATATTGAGAAGTACTATTTGTTCAGTACGACTCCCAATTACTTTAATCTTGGGACTATTCTCATAGATTCGAGATAGTCGATTTTATTGTCAAGGTTTGGCATTTTGTTCATGTCAACCGATAAATTATTATTGAGAATGTACACCAGTCTATTGTTCGGATTGGTGGTAAAATCGAGTCATACTGGCAGTCCGCCAGATTTGTAAATATTTTCTGAAAAGAGTTATCTCAAGTTATCTGTACCCCAAATATTCAGGAATTCTGTATTCTACTGGTAAATTTTGGGCAAGAGGCCCATTATAGAGAAAGAGAGACTCGCGTACCGTTTTACGGACCCGAGAATATTTAGGCATTCGTTGCCTTGGTTGAATTGATAACCATTATGATGCTAGCATTCATACATTTATATTATAGGTGATATCGTATTGTAGCCGTGATCGGGCGAAGTGCGGTGTCATCGGAGGCCGGTATTCTTGGTTGGTTAGTTGATCGCCCCACCGAGATACGGAGAGGTGGAAGACCAGTTCATTCTTACATTATGAGTTATCAAAGTTATATCAAATGAGTTATCGAGTATTCTGTTTCGAGATGAGTAATGAGTCTTTTGAGTATTCTGTTTTGAGATGAGTTTGAGCCTTTCGAGTATGATATTTTCAAGTTGAATTTGAGTCAAATCATATTGTTATATTCGATATTAAAATTTTGAGTATTAATTTTCGGTAAACCTTATTATATTTATATACCGAGCGAGAAGAGAACTTGCTGAGCACTATAGTTGCTCATTCTTGCTTTACAACATTTTGTTCAGCTGTCAAGACGGAAAAAGGCGAGACGTCCAGCCAGGGCTATAAAGGCAAGGGGAAAGCGCAAGTCTATGGCAACAATAATTAGAAGATCCAGACGGAATTTTTATATTTCTACTGTTGTGCACTTTTGTAATATATTATTTCAAGATGTATCAAGTTGGTTTGTACTATGAAGACGATCTTGGACCTGCGGAGTGGGACATTTATGCTCCGTTGTAATAAAATTTGGTATTGTTATTGCGTTATCATATTGAGACAATGTGACGACGCGGGTCCCCTGTCAGGGTGGATTTGGGGGCGTTACAGTTTTGGTATCAGAGCCTTAGTTATAATTTTAGGAATCGTACGAGCCTTGGAGTATAACCCGATGCGAGAATTTAGAGATATAATACGAACCTAGAACTATAACGCGACGTGAGAATTTAGAGATATATAATACGATGTTGAGATTTTGGCACTAAGCGCCTTACGCCTTTATATATATTTATAGGCATATCTAGTCGATTGAAACCTGACCGAGATCTTTCGTACTTTTGTAGATGTCTACTTCTGGACCAGCAGATTTTCGTTCTACCCGAGATAGATCTCCTACACCTTACCCGCATGGACCACTAGATCCTAGCTCAGGTTCAGACAGTGACCCGTCTGAAGAGTTTATGCTGATGGTTAGTGACACGGAGGATTCTTCGGTTCAGATCCTTACACCTTCTCCTCCACATGTGATAGATTTAGTAGAGTCTCCTGACCAGATCATTGAGATAGCCGATTCTCCTCTACCAGTGATTGATTTAGAGGCTCCTACCCCTGAGACGTTCAGAGCTGAGACCCCAGTGCCCGAGATTACTGATCCAGTTGATGAGAGCCAGCTTTCACCCGTCCGTATTGAGGTTGTACCTAGCTTGTCAGCTCCAGTATCCGGAGTTGATACACCTACCGGAGTAGCAGCTCTTGCTGAGTTGTTTACTTTACCTGTTCCAGTATATGCTTCGACGCCGACAGTCCCTACCGTGCCTGATTACATGTTTCCACCCGTCAGTGCCATTCCTGCTTGTGACACTGCTCCATCTGCACCTACCATACCTGCACCTGCTCCTGCTCAGCCCACTGTGGTTGCTACTACTGTTTCTATGCCACCTGTTCCTTCTGAGCATCCTGATGTGGCCGGAGGGATGGTCCCTTGGCATGTCCACCATACACTGTTCCAGCATTACCGTTGGTTGTGGGGACGTTATGAGGAGATTTTTACTACTAGGGATAGTATTCTTCGACTATTGTCAGTTTCAGAACCTCTTGCCGTGCATCATGGAGGGAGTCTGTTGGTAAGAGACGTACCCATGGAGATTATGCACCAGATTGCCCTGACTGTTTTGACCGGGCTTCAGACTGACTTAGCCGCATTACCATCATCCAGCACTGGACAGATTGATCAGACCAGAGTTGCCACCATGGTTTCAGACATTATCAGAGAGTTCCATAGGAGAGTGGGTGAGATGTTTCTTCAGTGATGACGTCGAGATAGACCCTTCTATAGTAGGGTTGATTTATTATGTTGATCTTTGTATTTTAGACCTGATGCCCAGCCTGTTGGGTAGTAACCTTTGTTATCTCTACTAGACTAGTATGTTGATACTTTTACGATGTATTTATTATCAGCGACCAGTTTGTATTCAGTACCATGACCTGGATTTCACCAGTATGGAATCTTATCAGTATTATATTGTGATCTGCTATAGTACCGTTATCTCATTTTGTTTATTATAGATCTGTGTCATATTAGAATAGCATGTGAGAATAATTTCCATGTTACCCCTGAATTAGTTAACAATTTCTTTTCCGATACTACGACTTAAAAAGAATTTACGAGAACCAGAGATTTATGATGATTGAATTTTTGAGAACCGCCAGTTAAATTGAGATAAATCTTCACGAGTATCTAAAATCTTTTTATATCAAGAAATAAGAGTAACTGCTTATAAAGAGACAAGAGAGAGTCGTGATTATGAGTATTGTGAGGAACCATAAATTTTGACCGAGTAGATATTTATGAATACCAATTTCAATTGTGCCAGCAATGGTGTTTGAGAATTGCATATCCGAAATATAACATACCTTATTGTTTTCACTCTTATAGAAAAAGATGCCACCAAAGAGAGGAAGACCCGCAAAAAATCCTCGTCCTCAACCCGAGGTGAATCCAGGGAATGAGGTTCCACCTCAGAACCAAGTTCCAAACCCGGCACCACAACTCGCTCGAGATCCCAACCAAGAAAATAACCCGATGAGTCTACTTATGAACTTTCTTATTCAGCATACCCAGAACCCTCAGCCTCAGCTATACTAAAATGTAGGAGGGAATCCACCTCCAGCTCAACTGACCCAAACTACTGTGAGTTTCAAATCATTCAAATCCTTGAGTCCACCTGAGTTTAAAGGTACCACTAACCCAGTGGAAGCTAGAATCTGGTTACGTGAAATAGAGAAGACCTTTGAGATCGTAGGGGTAGAAGAAGAGAAGAAAACCATCTTTGCGGCCTACATGTTAAAAGTTGAAGCGAATTATTGGTGGGAATCAAAGAGAGCAATGGAAGGGAACGTAGTCATACCCTGGACCAGGTTCACGCAACTATTTTTAGAGAAATATTTTCCTAAATACTTGGAGAGCCAAATGGAGGTCAAGTTTCTGGAACTCAAGCAAGGCAACATGACTGTAGCTGAATATGAAGCCAAGTTTTCTGAACTCTCTAGGTTTGTGCCTTACCATGTGGATACGGACGAAAAGAGAGCTAAACGTTTTCAACTAGGGCTGAAGCTGTGGATCCAGAATCGAGTTGCGGTCCTAGAAATCACCAACTATGCTACTATGGTTCAAAAAGCATCTATTGTGGAAAGTGGATCTGAGTTGTACTCAAAGGACAAGGATATGAAGAAAAGGAAGTTTCAGAATCGTGGAAATAATTTTGAGAGGAAGCCAGATGATCGGAATAGAAAGAGACCTTTTGTGAAGCGGGAAGACAGAAGCAATGATACAAAGAGAACTGAGAATCAAGACACTAGGGGAAACAATCAAAAGTCCAGACCCACTCAGGCAGCCAATCTAATTCAAGGAAGGCCACCGCTACCTGAATGCAAAACGTGTGGAAGAAAGCACCCAGGACCATGTAATCTGGCTAACATTGTTTGTTACAACTGTGGACAAAAAGGGCACTATTCTTCTCACTGCAAGGATAAGGCCGTTACTTGTTTCAATTGCGGAAAGAAAGGACATATTGCACGAGATTGCAAGTCACCACCAAAGGAGACAACTACACCTAGACTCATGGCACCTCCCAGCAACAATCCAACTGCTCGTACTTTCAACATGACGGTGAAGGATGCTATTGCTGATAGTGATGTGATTGCAAGTACGCTTTTAGTCAATTCCGTAGATGCATGTGTTTTTTTTTATTCGGGAGCAACAAAATCTTTCATATCGGAGAATTTTAGGAATAAATTGAATATTCAGTCCGTACCATTAGGGGAGACATTGGTTATAGAAGTAGCAAATCAGGAAAAAGTCCCTGTAGATCAGATATGTCCAAATTGTGGAATCAAAATCCAAGGACAACGTTTCGAAGCAGACCTTCTTTCTTTTAATTTAAGGGAGTTTGATATAATTCTGGGAATGGATTGGTTGACACGTTATGATGCTCAAATCAATTGTCGGCGTAAGTGGGTTAGTTTAAAGGGATCCAACGGCAAAAGAATACAATTTCGCGGGAGGAAACCTACTAGTAATTTTCTGACTACGATTCAAGCGAAGAAACTACTAAGGAGTGGGTGTCGAGCCTACTTAGCTTATGTGGTTGACAATGAGAAGCAAACCCCTGCCATTGATGAAATCCCTGTAGTGAATCAATTCGAAGATGTTTTTCCTGAAGAGTTACCTGGATTGCCGCCCGACAGAGAAATAGAATTCAATATCGATCTTGCCCCGGGAACTGCACCAATTTCCAAAGCACCATGCCGAATGGCTCAAGTTGAGATGAAGGAATTGGCTACCCAACTGCAAGAGTTACTTGACAAAGGCGTAATTAGACCAAGTGTATCCCCTTGGGGAGCTCCAGTGCTGTTCGTGAAGAAGAAGGACGGATCCATGCGATTATGTATTGATTATCGTGAGTTGAACAAGATGACCATCAAGAATAAGTACCCTCTACCTCGAATTGACGATCTGTTTGACCAACTTAAGGGAGCTAGATGTTTTTCAAAGATTGATTTGAGATCCGGCTATCATCAACTAAAGATCAAGCCTGAAGATATTTTTAAGACTGCCTTTAGGACCCGATATGGACATTACGAATTCTTAGTCATGTCTTTTGGATTGACGAATGCGCCAGCTGCTTTTATGGATTTGATGAATCGTGTGTTCAAGAGATACTTGGACAAGTTCGTGATTGTATTTATTGATGACATCCTGATATACTCGAAGTCTCCTGAGGAACATACTGAACATCTATGTTTAGTTCTGGAAACGCTGAGAAAGGAAAAGTTATATGCAAAGTTTTCAAAGTGCGAATTTTGGTTGAAAGAAGTTCAATTTTTGGGACACATTGTAAGCGGCGAAGGGATTTCTGTAGACCCCGCAAAGATAGAAGCCGTAGCAGATTGGGATAGACCCAAGACTCCAACCGAAGTTAGAAGTTTCCTTGGATTGGCTGGATACTATCGAAGATTCGTGAAGGATTTCTCAAAGATAGCAACGCCACTGACTCGACTTACCAGAAAGAGTGAAAGGTTTGAATGGACCCCCAAATGCGAAGAAAGCTTTCAAGAATTGAAGAAGAGATTGACTACTGCCCCAGTGTTGACCTTACCCGATGAGAAAGGCGATTTTGTAATTTTCAGCGACGCTTCTCACAAGGGTTTAGGTTGTGTTTTGATGCAACACGGAAAAGTAATAGCTTATGCCTCTCGGCAACTGAAGGAGTATGAGTCCCGTTACCCTACTCACGATTTGGAACTTGCTGCTATTGTTTTCGCACTCAAGATTTGGAGACATTACCTTTACGGAGAGAAATGCGAGATTTACACGGATCACAAGAGCTTAAAGTATATATTCACGCAGAAGGAATTAAACATGAGACAAAGAAGATGGTTAGAATTGATCAAGGACTATGATTGCTCGATAAACTACCACCCAGGGAAGGCTAATGTTGTAGCTGATGCATTAAGTAGAAAGGAGAGACTAAACCTGTTGACAGCCTCAGAAGAATTGGTTAGAGAATTTGAGAAGATGGAATTAGAAGTCAAGGTCCCAGTCCAAAACAATGAAAGAGTTTACAGCATTCAGTTTCAACCGGAGTTACTCGAGAAGATTCGACGTTGTCAAGAGCAAGTGATGGAAGAAAGAAGATCAGAGTTGACCGGAGAAGAATTTCTAAGTTCAGAAGATGAAAAGGGAATTAAGCGATTTGCATCGAGAATATGGATTCCTAATGTTACAGAGTTGAAGGAGGAAATTATGAGCGAAGCGCATAACTCGAGATATTCCATTCACCCAGGGAGCACAAAGATGTATCAAGACATCAAGTTGAATTATTGGTGGCCCAACATGAAGAGGGAGATTGCAGAATGGGTAAGTAAGTGTTTGACATGTCAGAAAGTGAAGGCAGAACATCAACGACCAAGTGGACTTCTACAACCTTTAGAGATACCCGAGTGGAAATGGGAGAATATTACCATGGATTTTGTCATAGGATTGCCCCGAACAAGAGCCAGTCACGATGCTATTTGGGTTATTGTCGACCGACTCACTAAATCTGCGCATTTCCTACCAATTAGTGATAAGTATTCCGTTGAGAGATTGGTAAACATATACCTAAAGGAGATTGTAGTTCGTCACGGAGTACCTGTTTCAATTGTATCTGATAGAGATGCCCGTTTTACTTCTCGATTTTGGAAAAGTTTTCAAGAATGTCTTGGCACGAAGTTAAATCTGAGTACTGCATATCATCCACAGACCGACAGACAAAGTGAAAGGACGATTCAAACAGTTGAAGATATGTTAAGAGCCCGTGCACTTGATTTTAAAGGAAGTTGGGATGAACATTTGCCCCTAGTCGAATTTGCTTACAACAATAGTTACCATTCGAGCATATGTATGGCACCTTATGAAGCTTTGTACGGAAGGAAGTGTAGATCACCGTTATATTGGGATGAAGTAGGAGAAAGAAAGATACTAGGACCGGAATTACTTCAACAAACTAAGCAAGCAACTGAGGTTATTCGAAAAAGGTTAGTTGCAGCTCAAGATCGACAGAGGAAGTATGCAAATCAAAAGAGGAAAGAGAAAGCATTTGAAGTGGGAGATAAAGTGATGTTGAAAGTTTCACCTTGGAAAGGAGTGATGAGATTCGGAAAGAAAGGCAAGTTAAGCCCCAGATATATAGGACCTTTTGAGATTCTTAAGAAGATAGGACCACTAGCTTATCAGTTGGCCCTACCTCCAGACCTTCAGCATATCCACGATGTGTTTCATGTTTCGGCGTTAAGAGAGTACCATTCTGATTTCAGGCACGTTATAACCTACGAACCAGTGGAAATTCGTCCAGATTTGACCTACGAAGAAAAGCCAGTAGAGATCCTAGATTACAAAGTGCAAGAGTTAAGAACTAAGAAAGTGAATTTAGTGAAAGTACTTTGGAGAAACCACCAAGTTGAGGAAGCCACGTGGGAATTAGAAAACGAGATGCGGAATAAATATCCTGAATTGTTTAGTGCATAGTTTTGATTTCGAGGACGGAATCCTATAAGGGGGGAAGACTGTAATAACCGTAAATCCTAGAATAAATATTTCCACTCGATATTTAATTCTTTATTTAACAGCGATGCACTAATATATTTAATTAATGCATTTTTGTGAGATTTTAAGATTTTATTTATTTATAGGTGAATAAATATTATATTATATCTATTTATTTATATTTATTTGTATTTGTTAAAATTACGAAATTTAGGAAAATTAGATTTTTATTTTGAGTCGAATTTATTTTCGGAAGCGAAATTAGAGCCTCGTTTTAATTGACCGGCAGGGAAGAAATGGATTAAATATTATTAATGATGGTTAAAATCAAAAGAAGACAGCAATTATTTCCATAAAACCCGGAGCTTGTTTTCAGGGTATTATTTTGACTACACATTTTCATTTCTTAACATGTGTTAAACACAAAACAAACACACCCACCTTTTATTTTTCTATTATTATACCATAACCTTGTCTCTTTTAAAACAGAAAAACCTGGCCATTTATTTCACCCAACACATATTCTCTCCACAACACAGATACAGCTCTTGTCTTTTTCTTTTTACCCAAAATCTCTAACCAACATATATACGCACGAACACAAGTCCTGCCTCTTTGAACCAAAAAAAAACCAAAACCGGACTTTGACAAACCCATTCATATATTCATAGCAGGTAGTTTAATT
Organism: Saposhnikovia divaricata; assembly: GCA_036435485.1. Classification (NCBI taxonomy): domain Eukaryota; kingdom Viridiplantae; phylum Streptophyta; class Magnoliopsida; order Apiales; family Apiaceae; genus Saposhnikovia; species Saposhnikovia divaricata. The sequence continues at coordinate 218,466,230 of CM071599.1, forward strand.
TCTATTTTTTCCTTTCTTTCGATTCGTTATTATGCTTGTATTGTTGGGTTTTGTGTCTCGTTTATTCCGATTGTTTCGGTTGTATAGAATTGTTTCGTTGTGTTGGTTGTTTTCCGATTTGCCTTGATTGTCGTGACTGTGGTGTGTGTGGCGTGGTGTTGGTGTCGGCCGAAGAGGGAGAAAACGGAGAGGTTGAGTAGAGTAGAGAGATTGGAGAGATAAGGGAGGGGCGAGGTTGAGAGAAGGTTAGAGGGAGATGAAGGAGATTGCTGTAATCGGAGTTATAAGGAGATTGTTGTTGTTTGTATTGTGGTTGAAGTGTTGGGAGTTGTTTTGTTGTGTGGTGTTCGACGGCGGCGGGAAAGAAATACGGTGAGAGTGAGGAGAGATTGGTGTTGTTCCGAGTGGTTTGATTGTTGGAGGAAGAGAGTCGAGAGGGAGATGAGAGACTACAGAGAGATTGGGCCGAGAGAGATTCAAGAGGGAAAGAGAGGGAGAGATTGCAAAGAGACGGAGAGAGATAGAGAGAGATTGAGAGACGAGAGATTGGGAGAGATTGAGTTCGATCGAGAGAGATGCAGGGGAGGGGGAGGAGTTGGTGGGGCCCACACGCTGTGTAGTTGGTGGGGCCCACACGTTGTGCAGTTGTGGTTAAATATTAAAATATTAACGTAGATGTTCGGGTTTTATAATCGGGATTCTTGTTAAACGAATAAAACGGGATTCAATAAGTTTTGTTAAAAATGGAATATAAATTAATATGGTTAGAAATAAATAGTTTATTAAAAATGGTTTTGTTAATTATTTAATTAAATAAGATTTTAGATGTAATTTAGAATTTATTATTTATTAATTAAATAAGTGTTGTTATGTGATTTTGAAAAGAAATTAGATATTTATTATTTTGCAATAAAAAGGGTTTAACAAAATGGATTATTTATTTGTTTGTTAAAAAGAGTTATTTTGTGATTTTTGGACGGAAATTAGAGATTTAATAATTTGTTGATAAAAAGAAGAATATTTGTGAAATAAATAGAATAAAATATGTTTTATTTTGGAAAAGATGTTTTTAATATTTTCAGATTATTTTATTAACCGGATCGAATTAGATTTATTCTAGAGATTAATAATTGATTCTAAATAAATTAGAATTTGTGAGATTTCTTAAAAATTAGAATTCTTTGATAAATTAGTTTAAAAAAATGAGAATAATTATTTGGATTTAAATTGAATAAAAACGGATGTTTGAATTTTCATTTTGAGTAAGAATTTAGATTTCTAGAGATTAAAAATAGGATATATTCTCCAGATTTAATTCCTGTGTTCGAATAAATATTTATTTATCCCGGAATCTATTTCTGTTATTTATTCCGGAGATTTTATGAGATATTATATTATTATTAATTAGATTATCGGATCGGGAGTATTTTATTCTGAAGAATCGCTCACGTATTTCTGGTTGCTATTTTTAGAAAATAATTTTCGAGACGTAGATCGACGCCAAGTTCACGGGTAGAGTATATATTTTAGCTTCATTCATTTATACTTCGAGATCGAGGCAAGTTCGTTCTTACCCTAACTTTTAAAAAAACTGTGAATTTCTGTTCGTGTTATTTAATTCCTTAATTATTTTCGAGATATTATATGTTGAGATTATCCGTTGCTCTATATGATGCAATAATTTCTTTTGAGAATTATTTCTTGTTAAATATTATTATATTGTCAAGTTAGTTTATTTGAGAATTATAATCCCTATAAGCGTAGAAACAATTTAATTGATATCGGGTCGATCTCATTAATTCGAGACGACTATTATTTTAATTCAGTGAAACTAATCTCATTCGTCCGAGATAGTTAAATTTATTCTTTTCGATTGAATTTATTGTACGAATTCAATCGTTATTTATTGATTATCTTTTAGTTAGTTCCTCGTTCGAACTAACCGATAGGAGTTTAAAATTATAATTGTTAGAGATTTTTATTCGTCGATCAAGTGAAAAATATTCTATCTAAACGTTCATCAATGTTGAGTATTATAAATATTGAGAAGTACTATTTGTTCAGTACGACTCCCAATTACTTTAATCTTGGGACTTTTCTCATAGATTCGAGATAGTCTATTTTATTGTCAAGGTTTGGCATTTTGTTCATGTCAACCGATAAATTATTATTGAGAATTTACACCAGTCTATTGTTCGGATTGGTGGTAAAATCGAGTCATACTGGCAGTCCGCCAGATTTGTAAATATTTTCTGAAAAGAGTTATCTCAAGTTATCTGTACCCCAAATATTCGGGAATTCTGTATTCTACTGGTCAATTTTGGGCAAGAGGCCCATTATAGAGAAAGAGAGACTCGCGTACCGTTTTACGGACCCGAGAATATTTAGGCATTCGTTGCCTTGGTTGAATTGATAACCATTATGATGCTAGCATTCATACATTTATATTATAGTTGATATCGTATTGTAGCCGTGATCGGGCGAAGTGCGGTGTCATCGGAGGCCGGTATTCTTGGTTGGTTAGTTGATCGCCCCACCGAGATACGGAGAGGTGGAAGACCAGTTCATTCTTACATTATGAGTTATCAGAGTTATATCAAATGAGTTATCGAGTATTCTGTTTCGAGATGAGTAATGAGTCTTTTGAGTATTCTGTTTTGAGATGAGTTTGAGCCTTTCGAGTATGATATTTTCAAGTTGAATTTGAGTCAAATCATATTGTTATATTCGATATTAAAATTTTGAGTATTAATTTTCGGTAAACCTTATTATATTTATATACCGAGCGAGAAGAGAACTTGCTGAGCACTATAGTTGCTCATTCTTGCTTTACAACATTTTGTTCAGCTGTCAAGACGGAAAAAGGCGAGACGTCCAGCCAGGGCTATAAAGGCAAGGGGAAAGCGCAAGTCTATGGCAACAATAATTAGAAGATCCAGACGGAATTTTTATATTTCTACTGTTGTGCACTTTTGTAATATATTATTTCGAGATGTATCAAGTTGGTTTGTACTATGAAGACGATCTTGGACCTGCGGAGTGGGACATTTATGCTCCGTTGTAATAAAATTTGGTATTGTTATTGCGTTATCATATTGGGACAATGTGACGACCCGGGTCCCCTGTCAGGGTGGATTTGGGGGCGTTACAGTAACTGGTATAGGTGCAACATCAGGAACAGGTAATGGTGTGTAGAGATTAGAACTATTTGATTCAACTAAAGGAAAAACATCTTCATAAAATTTTGCATCTCTGGAAATGATGATAGAATGATTTTCCAAATTAAGAAACTTATAAGCCTTTTTGCCAAAAGGGTAACCTAAGAAGACACACTTAACAGATCTTGGGGATAGTTTATCTCTGTGAATTTTAGGAACAGCAACATGAGCAAGACAACCAAATGGTTTGAGTTGTTGATAATCTGGTGTAGTATCAAACAAAATTTCAAAAGGTGTTTTACCATGAAGAACTTTGGATGGAAATCTGTTTATAAGATATGTTGAGGTTAAAACACAATCACCCCAATATTTCTTTGATAAATTGGATTGGAATAAAAGAGCTCGAGATGTCTCTAACAAGTGTTTGTGTTTCCTCTCCACAACTCCATTTTGTTGTGGAGAGTGAGCACAACTGGTTTGATGAGTTATACCTTTACTGAGAAAGAAATGACTGGCATCTTTGCTTAAGCCAAGTTCTAAAGCATTGTCTGTCCTGACAGATTTGACATGACTTTGAAACTGATTTTCAACCATGGCAACAAAATATTTGATAAATGAAAAAGCATTGCTTTTAGAACTAAGAAGATGTGTCCAAGTAGCTCGAGAAAAATCATCAACAATAGTTAAAAAATAACTGTATTTGTTATAAGTTTTGACAGGGTATGGTCCCCAAATGTCTACATGAATCAATTGAAAACAAGCAGTTGAATGAATTTGACTATGTGGAAAAGGAAGTCTATGCTGTCTTGATTTTGCACAAACATCACAAATATGACCAATACTAGATTGATCAACATTACGAAGAGAAAGAGTTTTCAATTTAGACATAGGTAAATGACCTAGTCTATGATGCCAGAGTAAAGCTGTACTATTACAAGAAGAGACAATTGCAGCTGGAAAAGATTGATGAGAAATAGCAGAAGCAATTGGTGAATGAGTGAAGATGTAAAGGCCTCTCTGAGTTTTACCAAGAGCCAGTGGCTTCCTCAGAGAAGAGCCCTGCAACAAGCAAAGATCATTATTAAAACTAATGACACAATCAAGTTGTTGTGTTAGCCTACTGATGGAAAGGAGATTAAGTTTGAAATGTGGTACATATAAAACATCATGAAGAGTTATCTCAGATGAAATAGGTATATTTCCAGAATGAGTGATTTTGAGAATATGACCAGTTGGAAGAGATACAGTGATAGGAGATAATAAAGAATTAAATGTAGAAAATAATTCTTTATGAAAACACATATGATCACTTGCCCCACTATCAAGAATCCAAGTAATAGAGTTTGAATTTGAAAAACAAGCTGTAGAGAGATTGATATTACCAGCAAAGTTAGCTGAAGATGGTGAAGCATCCATAGATTGAGAATCTTTCAGTAATGTCATGAGCTGAGAATACACTTCTGGTGATATGTTTACAGAAGGTTTAGAGCTTCCAGAAGTATCTTGAGAGTTTGGCATTTCACCATACATTTCATTGTTCAGATAAGAAGTTTCAACTTGTGCAGCCTGAGCAAATCTTTTAGGCTTTGTAAACTTGAAATCAGCAGGGAAACCATGAAGTTTGTAACACTTGTCAACAGTGTGACCAGTCTTCTTGCAATAATTGCAAGTGAGATTTGATCTTTTAGAATCATAACCAGATCTTTTAACAAATTGAGAACCAGGTGCCCTTGAAGAATTAACATGAAGTGAAGCAGAATCAGCCATAAACTGAACTCCAGAGTGAATTTCCCTTTGAGATTCCTCTTGTAAAAGAATATTGTACACCTGACTAATATTAGGCAAAGGTGTTTGCATCAGAATAGAACCTCTCATAGCAGTGTAAGAGTCATTCAGACCCATAAGAAATTTAAGAACTCGTTGATCTTGCTGAAACTTAGATAGTTTCAATGAAGCACCACAAGTGCAGCCACAAGTACACACAGGAATAAGTGCAACTGAATCTATATCATCCCAAAGCATCTTTAGCTTAGTGAAGTAATCAAGAATGTTGCAATTTCCTTGAGACAACTCAGACAATTCTTTATGAAGTCCAAAAAGCTGTGTTCCACTAGGAGAACCATACCTTTCTTCAAGTTCTTTCCACATTTGATGTGCAGAGTTAGAGTAAATGACACTACGGCCAATATTCTTTGATAAAGAACCAAGTAATCAAGAAATGACCATATCATTACACCTAGACCAGCTCTTAAAAGTTGGAGAATTAGCAGCTGGTTTAACCAAAGATCCATCAACAAAACCTAATTTGTTTCTGGCAGATAATGCAATAGTCATAGATCGTTTCCGATTACTGAATCCAGTTCCATCAAATGGATCACTAACAAGTTTCATACCAGGATTATCAGATGAATGAAGATACAACGGATTATCTTGATCTAAAGTATGACTAGTTTTTTGAGAACTTGTAGACATGATGATGAAGAAATGATTTCTACCGTAATGAACAAATTGAGAAACAGAATCAGATAATGAATCTTAAAAATCAACTTGTAAAAGGCTAATCAAAGATTGAAATGAAAAAGATGATCGCAGCAACGATCAAAAGATATCTAAGCAAAAATGATGAAGAACAAGTCACAAATCAATCTCTAATCGAGAATCAATAGCAACAAGAACAAAACTGATCTCTAATTAATTAGGAATCAGACAAGAAAAAACCTAATTTGAAGCAGCAATCGTAGTAATCGATCGGTGAGAACGTCAATTGAGGACGACGTTCGAAGACGATGATCGAAGACGACGATGATGAAGACGACGATTGGAGACGACGAAGATGAAGATCGAAGCTAAACTAACTGTGTGTATGTGTATCGTATACATCACTACTCTGATACCTTGTGAGCTTCACATTTTTAACAATGGCAACAAGATTAACAATGGTAGCAAAAGAAATCAACAAGAGAAATGAGAGAACAAAGCTCTGTATTAACAAACTCAATGTTTACAATCTTGCAGAAAAAGAAAAGTTATAGAGGCTCTTTATATAGAGCTTACAATGAGCTAACAAAAATATGTAACTAACTAACTAACTTTGGCGGGAAAATTATTTACACAAAATATGTACAAAAAGTGATAAATTAAGTAATATTACTAACATATAGAGCATAGAATCCATCGTCCATCTGTCTTTTCTTAATCAAATCAACATTCAATTGTACCTTCTACAGCTAGACTTTCAACTTCCTTCTCGTTTCAACTTGACGTACTCGGCAGAAGATGAAAGTAATGGGGAAAGACCCGTCATAATACACAGAGCTGCTCTTGGGTCGGTTGAACGCATGTTATCTATACTTATTGAGAACTATAAGGGGAAATGGCCTCTGTAGCTTAGTCCACGTCAAGCCATTGTTTGCTCAGTGTTTGAGAAATCACAAGCATATGCTGTACAGGTTGTGCTCATCTTATTGTGTTTTTATGTTTTATTGTTTACCTGCAACTTCTCTATATTTGTATTGTCTAATTTAGGAGTTGCATAATCTACTAATGCGACTACGGAGGAGGCACAGATTGAATGTGTTTCCCCCACTTAACTAAGGTCAAATACTTAAACTGAAAAGCTAAGCTTTAACCTGAGATTTCATCTGTCTTAAGTTTTCCTGCCATAATTGTGACAGAATATATTAACTTATTTAATGACCTATATTATATCATTGTTAGAAAATTATGTTTTTTTTTGTTTGATTATATCGAAATATTACTGATCTCGCCTATTATGTAACTTTTGATAGGTAAAGGAGCAGATTCATGAAGCTGGGTATTATGTAGATGTTGATATAAGTGATAAGACCGTGAACAAGAAGGTGATACAAATTTTGCTCCGGTGCTTAATACCATATTGTAGTTCTTTATATTGTTTACTACGTACATAGATATTACTCTAGTTTGACAAAAAGGAGTCCCATTTGAAACTGTGTTTGTTTCATAAGAATGAGTTGACTATGTATTAATGGTATTAAAATGTGATACAGCACCATCAAGTTTATTAGTCATGTCTTTCTATCGATCTATATATTAGAAGTTCCTATACTTGGGTTGAAATAATCATGGAATAAATGTACATCTTTAAGAAGTATAAGTTGGAAAGGTGACTGTTTTACATGGAATTATGGGGGCAATATCTACTCTGCTTTAACAAAAGTGTTGCCAGAATTTGGCTTTCCTTATATTGAAAAGGAAATTAGAATTTCCTATACTTGGGTTTATGGAAAAAAGGTACTTCTTTATTAAGTATAAATTGGAAAGGTTACTGTTTTACATGGAATTATGAGGGCGGGTCTGGATCCTCTGTCCCCTTCCTCCGTGTCCCCTACTCTTTTTAATACAAAAAGAGTGCCCCTGCGAGGCCCACGTTAAATAAAAATATTTTTTTTATTTAAAATGGACCCCGCGGGAGCATTTTTTTTGTATTAAAAATAGTAGGGAACACGGAGGAAGGAGACAGAAGATCCGGACTCAATATCTACTAGGGATGGGCATTCATCCCGGCCCGTCCGATCCCGATCCGATCCCCGCACCGAACGGGGCGGGGAATTGGGGATTTTCTCGGGTACGGGCCGGGGAACGGGGACAATTTTTAAAAAAAACCGGGGAGCGGGCCGGGGCCGGGATTTTATGTCTTCCCGGCCCGATTCTCATTCTCCGATTATATATATATATATATATATATATATTAATATATATGAATTTCCAATACTTTATATTGAAAACAAAATAATATTTTAATCTTATATGTTTGTCTTTCTAGTAGTTAAATAACTTCATTTCCATGTTAATTATAATTGTTTATTTAAGTAATATTTTATTTATCTTAATTTAGTGCTTAAAAAATTGTTTCAAACTCACTAGTTAGGATTTAAAATGTTATTTTATGTTTAAAATGAAATTCTCCGATTCCCAGCGGGAATCCCCGTTACCCGTTTGGGCCGGGGACGGGGAATAAAAAATAATCCCCGACGGGGATCGGGCCGGGGACGGGGATCGGGTTTGAATTCGGGGATGGGGGCGGGGATAGCACTCCCCGGCCCCGAAGTGCCCCGATGCCCATCCCTAATATCTACTGCTTTAACAAAAGCGTTGCCATAACAAAAGCGTTGCCAGAATTTGGCTTTCCTTATATTGAAATGGATGTTCCTATATCTTGTGGTTAACTTGTGTATGTGGATATATATTTGGCTGCAGGTATGGGAAGCTCAAGATAAACAGTACAACTACATACTTGTGGTTGGCAAGGAGGAGATCGAAAACGGAAAGGTTGTTTCTCTACCTAATGATAATATCATGCTCCATATCTTATTATTAGGCATTGTGTACAAGAAAAGGTTGTGATGTCCATCAAGTAGCTCTTGGTCTATTAAGTCAAAGGTTATGATGGATTTTTCGGATCAAATTGAGAGTCAGATTGTTTTTATTCCAGTACATATTCTTTCTGTTTAAATTTTGGATTATCGAACCGGATCTTCCACATTTATTTACACATCAATGATAAATATTAAATCAATATATATATAATTATTATTGTAATAATATATTAATAATGTAGTTTCATATAATTATATTGGTAGATGTGTGCATCTAATTCATTAACCCTTTTTATTTTTCCTTTTGATTATTCCAGGTAAGTGTAAGAGTAAGAGATGAGAAGAATTTCTCGGTCTTTAGCATAGAGGACCTGCTTAAACATTTTAAAGAGAAGGTTGCTTCATTTCAGTAGTCGTGATTTGCTTGTGCACGAGTACCAGATATGGTAAAACCTTTATGTATTTTGTAATCGTATGTGTGAGAACCTGTCCGACATTCACTTTTATTTTCTAGGATGATTATTATTACTCTAGTAATTCTCGGTTATATTTTTTCTGAGATGCATGATATATGCATCACATTTATTTATATACCTAGAATCTTGCAATTTGATTTGTATGTATTCGTTATAAGCTTAATATGTATACTTGACGAGATCGATCAATAATAGGACTTAGGACTGACTGGAGCTGTCTACAAGATGGACTTTGAATGAAGATAGAGCAATAAAGTTTACCGGTAGATAGAGCAATAAAGTTTACAGGTAGAGATGAATTATAAATGGAGTGAGTAAATTTCACATTCACATGCTTCTACTGAAATGTGATGATAAGGCCCGCGGTACTTGAATGTCTTGTAACTAAGAATTGAAAGTAGGGATGGGCATTCATCCCGGCCCGCCCGATCCCGATCCGATCCCCGCACCGAACGGGGCGGGGATTCGGGGATTTTTTCGGGTACGGGCCGGGGAGCGGGGACAATTTTCAAAAAAAACCGGGGAGCGGGCCGGGGTCGGGTTTTTATGTGTCCCCGGCCCGATCCACGACCCTCGCCCCGATTTTCAATCCCGACTCGATTTCACCACACTTTAATACATACACACACACACACACACACACACACACACACACACACACACACACATATATATATATATAGGCAAGTGCTCAAATACAAACCACTTTTAAAATACAAACCTACAAACCAACACTAAATTAATTATATTTCATCTATTCTAAGATTCCCGCCAAGGGTACCTTCACAAAAAATGCTTAAAATAATTGGTTCTATCTAACAAAAAAAAATAAAAAAAATAAAAAAAAAATCTTGCCGTGGAAATGCGAAGCATTTAAGACAGTAAACGGATGAGTTAGGTAGTCATGAGGGCCGAAGGCTCTCGACACACCCGTCAATCGTCTATTGCCTTTACCATTGATTGCCATTCCTTACAACTTTAGAATGATAAAGGCGCGAAGCGCCGTACAAGAAGGTGCGAAGCACCGTTAACCAGTGAAATCCACTACCACGTCATCACGTGAATAGTGATTTTATTTTTTTATTTTTTTTATTTTTTTTGGTTGGATAGAGCCAAGTATTTTAAACGTTTTTTGTATTGGGGTACCCCTAGTTTCGTCATTAGATTAGCTTGAAATATTAGATTATGCTTAGTTTGTAGGTTTGTATTTTAAGGAGGTTTGTATTGGAGTAGCCCCCTATATATATATATATATATATATATATATATATATATATATATTAATCATATATTAATATAAACGAATTTCCAATACTTCATATTGGAAACAAAAAGATCTTTTAATTTTTTATGTTTGTCTTTTTAGTAGTTAAATAACTTCATTTCCATGTTATTTATAATTGTTTCTTTAAGTAATATTTTTTTTATCTTAGTTTAGTGCATTTGAGCTCACTAATTAGTATTTAAAATTATTTAATATTATTTTTAGTTTTAAATAAAATTCCCCGATTCCCCGCGGGGATCCCCGTTACCCGTTTGGGCTGGGGACGGGGAATGAAAAATAGTCCCCGATGGGGATCGGGCCGGGGACGGGGATCGGGTTTAAATTCGGGGATGGGGGCGGGGATAGCACTCCCCGGCCCCGAAGTGCCCCGACGCCCATCCCTAATTGAAAGTTTTTTTATTGCAATGTGTTTTGAAATTTACAAGTAAAAAATGGTCCATAATTACTTTGAATGTCTTGTGACCAAAAATAGAAAGATTGGCAAGTGATGATGGGGATCATGTTATGGCTTACGTAAAAAAATGAAATAAGTTTCCAAAAACATGGTCCATGAAGCTGTCCTTTCTTTTGACGGAAGATGCTATCCACTCCTCTTAAAATTTATAAAAATTATGCATGATTTTGGTTGAAGGATATGAAACAACTAAACAAATATTCGTGTATAAACAAACACCATTAAAAATGGTACATCTCACATGACACAAAAATCATATTCATTAGCAATTAATAAATTTGAAATAACATAACTCCCTCTGTTCCGTTAATATTGGCCATGATTCCATATATGCCTGTTTCAAAACTATTGTTCACATTTTCGTAATAAAATAAATTATGTGTCAAATTTGTTAAGTTTTAATAAATATGTTAATAATAATGGTTAAATATGGTAATTTTAACTTGATCTCTAGATACATGGATTTTGGAAGGTGGCAATATTAAGGTGGCAATATTAGCGGGACAGAGTAATTAAAAGATCTATTTAACTATAATAATAGAAAAATTAAAAACTAATAAAACTATAATCATGCAACAAAATCAGTTAGATTAACATTACAAAATTCATGATATATAAATACCAACACATGTATAATTACCAACATTTAATAAATGAATCAGAATTCAAATTTAAAACTTCGATTAGAAACAAGGAAAATGTTAGGTACCCCAAATTGATACCCAAAATAATTTTCAAAAGTCAAGTGTATGATTGTAATTGGTTACACTGCGATATACAACATCTTTTTACAATAAAATATTACATTTTTTTTGTAACAATATTTTTTCTGTGTATAAGTATAATTTTATCACATAATTACTTAAGTTAATTGGAAAAAAATATATTTTTACTATAGAAATAGAAAGGTAACGTGAAAATTAAAAAGATTTTACGGTTTATGTGAAAAAGGTAATTAATTAGTTTGTAGTAATTATAATTTAATTAAGGCAATCGACTACTTACCATTATTTTAATTAATGAATTTTAATTTAATATATTTTAATATACTCATGTTTACGGATTATACTAATGTTTCCTTATTATAAACAACATATACAGATTTTTAATATATTTTTATTAATAATTGAAACATATGATGTCATATTTTCGGATATATATTAATGATTGTAAGATTAGTTTTAAATTAAAAAGGTAACATGTTGTAATTTGAAAGGAAATATTAATGATTGTAAGATAAAATTTTAGTTAGATAAAATATAAAAGATATTGTATTTTACTTGAAAAAGAAAATTATTTACTTATTGAAAAATAGAAAAGATAATATGTTTAACCGGAAAAAAGGAAATTGGTTTGTTAATAGGATGGATTTTATCTACCGTATTTTAGTTAGAAAATATAGAAAAGATAATACGTTTTAGCTGAAAAATGACATCGGTTAATTATTAACATTATAATATTATTAGTTATTTGCATTAAATATAACCGTCCGTGATATATTGGAAAAAGAGAGATTTTAGTTAGATAAAATAGAAAGGTAATGTGAAAATTAAAAAAATGACGTGATTTAATGTAAAAATGATAATTGATTAGTTTATAATAACTATAATTTAATTATGTTAATTTAGTAAATAAAATTGCTCATAGTTTTTAGAAAATGAGAAACTAATGTTGCCCGTGATATTTCTAGAAAAAAATGAAATTTAATTAGAAAAAATAGCAAAGATGATACATTTTCATGTATCATTATTATAAATAATGTATACGATTTTTAATATATTTTATTAATAATTGAGAAATATGATGTGATATTTTCATGTATATATTAATGATTGTAAGATTTGTTGTAAATTAAAAAGGTAACATAATAATATTAATGATTGAAAGATATGATAAAATTGATGTTTTTATAAGGTGTTTATAAAAGGTAATATGTTCAACTAAAATTAAATGTAAAAAGGGCAATCACTAATTACCATTAATTTTATTATATTAATTTGAAAAAGACAATCGACTAATTACCATTAATTTTATTATCTTAATCGACTAATTATCATTAATTATAACGTGTTTTAATTGGAAAGAAAATATTAATAATGGAAAGATATGATACGATTGATGTTTTTAGGTGTTTATAAAAGGAATTATCTCGACTAATTACCATTAATTATATTATGTTATTATTTATTTTAGGTGTATTTATGTTTCTTTATAATGAAGGGTATCTAAGTAAATTCACTCAGTACCAAAAAACAGGTACCAAAACTTTCAATGTTTCGGAATTTATATAATAGTATAGATTATAATATTATTATTTTATTTTTATTAAATAGAAACGCTCGTGATATAATTGAAAAAATAGAGGTTTTAATAAGAGAAAAGAAAAAAGGTAACTTGTTTTGGCTGAAAAAGGTAACCGTCCATGATATAATGGAAAAAAGAGATAAAAGAGAAAATGTAACATGTTTTGGCTGAAAAAGGTAATTGATAAGTTAATAGTAATTATAATATAATTATGTTATTTTATTAAACAAAATTGCTCGTTGTGTTTTTAAAAAAATAGAAATTTTAGTTAGATAAAATGTAAAAGATATTGTATTTTACCTTAAAAAGGAAATTATTTAGTTATTGAAAAACAGAAAAAGTAATATGTTTAACCCGAAAAAGGATATTGATTAATAAAGGAGAAATTTTAGTTATATAAAATATCAAAGATATTGTATTTTACATGAAAAAGGAAATTATTTAGTTATTGAAAAATAGAAAATATAATATGTTTAACTTGAAAAAAAAAGAGGTTTTAGCAAGAGAAAATAAAAAAGGTAACTTCTTTTGGCTGAAAATGGTAACCGTCCATGATATAATTGGAAAAAAGAGAGACTTTAGTTAAAATTATTTAGTTATTGAAAAATAGAAAAGATAATATTTTTAACCGAAAAAAAGGAAATTAGTTAGTTAGCAGGATGGATTTTATCTACCGTATTTTAGTTAGAAAATATTGGAAAAGATGATACGTTTTAGCTAAAAAAGAACATCGGTTAATTATTAACATTATAATATTATTAGTTATTTGTACTAAATAGAACCGTCTGTGATATAAATTGGAAAAAGAGAGATTTTAGTTAGAGAAAATAGAAAGGTAATGTGAAAATTAAAAAAATGACATGATTTAATGTGAAAATGGTAATTGATTAGTTTATAATAATTATAATTTCTTTATGTTATTTTAGTATATAAAATTGCTCATAGTTTTTAGAAAATGAGAAATTAATGCTGCCCGTGATATTTCTAGAAAAAAAGGAAATTTAATTAGAAAAAATAGCAAAGGTGATACATTTTATATTATAAACAATGTATACGATTTTTAATATTCATGTTTCATTATTATAAACAATGTATACGATTTTTAATATATTTTATTAATAATTGAGAAATATGATGTGATATTTTCATGTATATATTAATGATTGTAAGATTTGTTGTAAATTAAAAAGGTAACGTAATAATATTATGGTTGAAATATATGATAAAATTGATGTTTTTAGGTGTTTATAAAAGGTAACATGTTCAACTAAAAGTAAATGTGAAAAAGGCAATCACTAATTACCATTAATTTTATTATATTAATTTGAAAAAGGCAATCGACTAATTACCATTAATTTTATTATCTTAATCGACTAATTATCATTAATTATAACGTGTTTTAATTGGAAAGAAAATATTAATGATGGAAAGATATGATACGATTGATGTTTTTAGGTGTTTATAAAAGGTATTATCTCCACTAATTACCATTAATTATATTATGTTATTATTTATTTTAGGTGTATTTATGTTTCTTTATAATGAAGGGTATATAAGTAAATTCACTCAGTACCAAAAAACAGGTACAAAAACTTTCAATGTTTCGGAATTTATATAATAGTATAGATGTGTAAAATAAATCCATAACGTGTTTTTATGTATTTTTATTTACTAGTAAGAACACGTGTAATGTATAAATTCATTATGAGTCGTATTCTACTTAAATTGAGATATTCAATTAATTTTGTTCGATTTTTTATGTTCCCTTATTTTTTATTATGTACTTTTTAACGGATGCTCACCAATTGTTATAATATAAATCTATCTATCTATACGATTATATAAAAGCCGAAACATTAAAAGTTTGGTTAGTCGATCGGTCGGTTGGCCGGTACGGTAGCTGTTGATTTTACTTATTTACCCTTACTTAATTACACATCTACTAACTAATCAATTTCCTTGAGTTTAAACATATTATCTTTTCTATTTTTCAAGAACTAACTAATTTCCTAAAATACAATATTCTTTTATATTTTATCTAACTAAAATTTCTACTTTATTAATCAATTTCCTTTTTCAGGTTATAGATATTACCTTTTCTACTAACTAATCAATTTCCTTTTTGAGGTTAAACATATTATCTTTTCTCTTTTTCAAAAACTAAATAACTTCCATTTTATGATAAAATATAATATCCCTTTATATTTTATCTAACTAACTAATTTCCTAAAATAAAATATCCTTTTATATTTTATCTAACTAAAATTTCTCCTTTATTAATCAATTTTCATTTTCAGGTTAGACATATTACATTTTTTACTAACTAATAAATTTCCTTCTTGAGGTTAAACATATTATATTTTCTCTTTTTCAAAAACTAAATAATTTCCTTTTTAAGATAAAATATAATATCCCTTTATATTTTATCTAACTAAAATTTCTTCTTTATTAATCAATTCCCTTTTTCTAGTTATAAACATACTACCTTTTCTATTTTTCAATAACTAAACAATTTCCTTTTTCAAGTAAAATAGAATATCTTTCATATTTTATTTAACAAAAATATCTCTTTTTTAAAAAAATAGTACGAGCAGTTTTGTTTAATAAAATAACATAATTATATTATAATTACTATTAACAAATCAATTACCTTTTTTACCCAAAACACTTTACCTTTTCTTTTTTCTCTAATTAACAACTCTCTTTTTCCAATTATATCATGAACGGTTACCTTTTTCAACCGTACTTTATTTTTCTTTTCTCTTATTAAAATCTCTCTTTTTCCAGTTATATCACAGATGTTTCTGTTTAATAAAATATAATAATATATCATATTATATTTTGAAACATATATCATATTTTGAATCGAATATAAACTGATATATCAAATAATCAAGATCCATTTAGGTTCCTACATCCATGATCCATCCTCTACCTCATTTCAACCTAGGCTACGAGACACCATATATAAGCACTTAGTTCAAAAAAAAAAGGATTAAACAAGGTATGGGGAAGATCGAAACATTCTTTTTTTTTTTTGAAAAATTTAAAAAGTTACTCCCTTTGTTTTTTAATATTTGACGTTTGACTTTTCTGCACACATTTTTTAGTCTTTTGACTACCTAGTTAAAATAATTATTTTTAAAATTTTCTTTTTCTGAATAAAAATAAATAGTCTATATTAAAATTCAGAAAAGAAAAAATTTAAAAATAATAATTTTATCTATACGTTCAAAGCACATTAAAATACTTGCAGAAAAGTCAAACGACAAATATTAAAAAACAGAGGGAATATTTATTATGAAACATTAAACCAAAAATATAATAAAGATGCATATTTAATTAATATCTAGACGTACTTCAATAAAAAATTACTTTTATCTCAAAAAAGAAAAAGATAAACGTATTTCCAAAATGTTTTTTACAATTTTTAATTACTTAATACAAAATAATACTTTTTCCAAATAAATAATTATTTTTTTTGGAATACCCAAATTAAAAAACACGTATTTAATTTGTGAAAATAAGCAAAAATTTAAAAAGAAGACCTTTTATATCTTTCCTAATTAAAATTTAAAAAGAAGACATATGATTAGAAGTTCTATTGGAAGTATAATAAGTATTTATAAGGCATACGATTAAAAGTTCTATTGAAAGTAGAATAGGAGTTCGAATTTATAGAGAATAAGAGTTTGAATTTATAGAAAAAATATATTAATAAAAGTTCTACTAGAACTAGAATAGGTGTTTGAATATATAGAGCACACATATAATTAAATATTTTATAGAAAGTACGATCTTCTTAAATTATATATTTTTTATATACGTTAATTATACTTATATTAGGAAAATTTATTCATAAATCCAATACTATTGTCATGAAAAAAGTCACCGTATTTAAAAAGAAAAGAATTGATGTGTTAACATAATAAAAGAACAATGAGTAAAAGAACAATCTCATGCAGGAATCCAAAATAAATACAGGAGTATCTATAATATAAAGAGAAAATAAGATGTGTTTTCATTTTCTAAAACTCCAAAAATTTTAGAAAATCTAGGAAGTATAAATTGGAATTCACTCTATTTTTTAGGTTTTGATTTCAAGGAAAGAAATTGTTGTGTAAGATAAGTATCATCAATAATATGTAATGAAGTTAGAATTTCGATCCCAAACGAGAGCGGCTCGAAATGTGTATAACGGGAAGACGGCTCACTATAAAAGATTGTACTAGCTATTAAAATATCATATGATGTTATAAATTTTATATATGTAAAAGTTAGGTTTTTGGTCTTAACGAGAGAGCTAATCAATAGTAATAAATGTGTTTAACAAGAAAGCGGTTCATTAGATAAGACCGTATAAAAGATGTTTAAATATATAATTAATACATAAAATAAAATATTTTATTGGAAGTAGATTACGAGGACGGTGGAGACGTCTTATACGATTTTTTAAAACTATACATCTTTTTTCCTAGAAATCATTTATTTTAACTTTTTTATACAAGTTAATTATACTTGCATTACAAAAATATATCCATAAATGTAATATTATTCCCGTAACGAAAAGTCTTCGTATTTTAATTTTTTTTTAATATGTTAACATAACAGAAAGACATTCCCATGCGGAAACTGTAAATAAATACAAGAATATCTATAATATACAGAAAATATAAGATGTATTTTCATCTTTTAAGACTCCATAAAAATTAGAAAGTTTAAAGAATATAAAAATTGGAATTTACTCTCTTTATATAATGAAGTTAGAATTTCGGTTTCAAATAAGAGCGGCTAGAAACGTATTTAACGGGAAGACGGCTCGCTAGAAAAGATTGTATTAGCTATTAGAATTTGATACTGTAGTCATAATTTTTTTTTTATTTTTACGGTTCGATTTTATAGATAAAAAATATTATATAAGTCTTTATAATATATGTTAAAAAGTTTGGATTTCGGTTTTAACGAGAGAGCGGCTCAATCGAAAGAATCGTATTTAACAAGAAATTGATTCATTAGAGAAGATTATTTAATTATTAAAATTTAATATTAATATTATAATATAACATAAATGTATTGAATTTTTTAAAAAATATTGTAACGCCGTCGCGAAACGCGACTTTATCAACTAGTTCAATTAAAATTTGTATGTTCAATGAATGATTAAAACAATTATTTGTAATTAATTAACTGTTGAGCCGCACGTTGAAAGTTTAAACTACCACAGCATGTATATATGGGGTCATTCTCCCAAAAAAAAAAAAAAAATTACCCCGGTATCTGACCACAGACATGGTATTGGTACGTTTTGTTTAGGAAGAAGAGCATATATAGAGGATCAGTTAAGTTATTCATGAATTTTCAAATTATTTTTATAAATTTTTGGAATTCAACTAGACAATTGAATGGAGCGAGACGTAAGGTTTTCGAATACTTATCAAACCTGTTGATTATTTTTCTTATTTAGGTCCATTATACAGTTAAACCTCCATAAATGAATATGTTTCGGATAGGAAAATTGTATTCGTTAATGGAGATTATTCATTTATCGATGTCAAAAATACACTGTATCTATTATGTCGGGACCGGAAAAAATTATTCATTTGATGATATTATTCGTTTATCGAATATTCATTTATCGAGGTTCTACTATATAGGGCGTTTGGGTTTTATGTATATAAATTTATGTGCTTTGACTACATAACTAAAATTATTATTTTTATAACATTTTTTTTAATAAAATTAAAATATTATATTTTTATTCAAAAAAAGAAAATTGAAAAATAATAAATTTTAATATATAGTTAAAACACCTAAAGTTACGTGAAAAAAATAAAATATCTTGTACAATGAACCGGAGTATTTTGTAACCACATTTTCGTATAACGGTTCAATATACGTGCATGATATAAGTCAATCAAACTCCACCTACCAACTTGTCGTTCGAATTTATATTATTATATAATAGTAAAAATATTAAAAATTTTGGTACCTATTTTTTGTTACTACTCGGAAAAAAAAAAGTATCTAACCACATACACGATAAGTTTTGTTTAACAAAAGCATAAATGAGTCAAGTGATTCATAAAATTCCAAAAAAAATTATAAAATTTTCGAATACAATTAGTCAAAAAATGGAGTTAGATGTAAGTTTTCCGAATACTTTACACCACCAAATTATGCAAGTTTCGAATTATCTACCACTTAATTAAGGACCACGAATCTGTTGATTATTTTTCTTATTTTACCTATTTTGTAACCACATTTTTATATAACGATTCAATATATGTGTGCACCAAGCCACCAACTTGTCATTCGAAGTTTTATGTTTAAAGTGAGAATTTTTATCGAGCTATCATTTATCACTCCACTCGAACTATGTAGTTGAGCAATAACACCACTTATACATGCAATAATATTAGATGACTAAAAATATAATTTATATTTGGATTCAAATCGAATATAGATCAAAAATCATATTTAAATATGATCATTTTAGTAAAAAAAATAATATGAAATTTAATCTGAAACGAATACATAAGTGCTCATATTTGGGATCATATTAATTTTTAATCAAATTTAGATAATTTATGAAACAAATTTGAAACATTTATCATATTTTTGAATAGAATATAAACTGATATATCAAATATGAGAATAAAGTTCCCGAGATTATCTCACGGAACTTATCCGAGTCAATAAAATTATAACCAATAATAACATGACACATAATATTTGTATCTAAATGTAAATATTAGATTTGTGCATATATTATATACAAGGAAAGTGAATAATTGTTTAATTGAAAATATATGCATGAATGCATAAAATAAGGTAACATCATAATGTTATCTCATAAACTTTGGGCCCGTTTGGGAATATCTATTTTTTAGAAATAATTGAGTTAATTATTCTGAAAAAAATTAGAAAATATGCATTTTTTTATGAAATAAGTTACTTATATTTGCAAGATAACGAATATTAAACTACCAAAACATATTTTTCTCTAAAAAAAATATGAATACAAAATTTTTTCCAAAACAAGTAACATATAAATTGTATCTTAAATTTGCGAAACGGGCACTTTATTCTCTTCAAATAATCAAGATCCATTTAGGTTCCTACATCCATCCTCAACCTCATTTCAACCTAGGCTACGAGACACTATATATAAGAGCAAGTCCAACAGTTCCTTAAATAATTCCTAAAAATATAATAAAAACGGTTCTTAGTGATTTAAAAATCTTATTTTGTGTATAAACTCCAACAATCATCCTTAAATTCATTCCTTACTATTATTATAATAATAAATTTAAATGTAACTAATTATTTGAATTTCAATCAAAAGAGTAAAAAAAAGTGTAAAAGGGAGGGAAAATAATTTTTTTATTTATAAAAAGAAAGTTAGGAATGACTATACATTCTTAAAATTAGGGAATGATTAGTGATGACTAGTGATTTGGGGAATCACTAGTAAGCTGTTGGAGCAAGATTTTTGGTTAAGTTCCCTAATTTTTTTTTTAGGAATTGAAATAAGGAAGCTATTGGACTTGCTCTAAGCACTTAGTTAAAAAAAAAAAGGATTAAACAAGGTATGGGGAAGAAACATTCTTTTTTTTTTTTGAAAAAATTAACAAAGTTATTTATATGAAACATTAAACCAAAAATATAATAAATATGCATATTTAATATCTAGACGTACTTCAATAAAAAATTACTTTTATCTCAAAAAAGAAAAAGTTAAACTTATTTCCAAAATGTTTTTTACAATTTTTAATTACTTAATACAAAAAATACTTTTTTCCAAATAAATAATTATTTTTTTGGAATACCCAAATTAAAAAACACGTATTTAATTTGTGAAAATAAGCAAAAATTTAAAAAGAATAGTACCTTTTATATCTTTCCTAAATAAATAGTTAAAGGCTTTCCTTGCGTTGGAAATCGGTTCAGTATTGAAAAATATTCTTGCAGTTTTTTTTTTTTTTTGATAAGCAAACATTTTATTATAATAAGCCGTAAGGCCAGTCATGGTACAACCACTGATACAATTTTCACTGAATTACCATTGATACAATTCCCACTGAACATACAACTACTGAAATCTGGTCTTCAAAATAACTATCACTGCACAAACTTAATCCACTGAATTTGATCTTCAATTTTTTGTAAAGCCAAACACCGAAAGAGCAATTTCAGGATCAAAGTTCAGAACCTGGGATTTAATTATAGTTGGTTTCTAGACCGCATCAATCACGAATTACGATCTAAAGACACTATAAGAAAAATATTCAGCCTTAGTTGTAATTATAGTTGGTTTGAAGATCGTATCAATCACGATAAACGATCTAAAGACACTATAAAAAAACTATAGAACCCGAGTTCCATATATAGTTGGTTTCTAGATCATATCAATCACGATTAATGATCTATAGACACTATATATTGATTTAGGACCCGAGTTTTATTATAGGCGGTTTGTAGATCAAATAAGTCAAGAATGACAATCTAAAAACACTATAGAGAATTAGAACCAGGATTTTAATTATAGTTGGTTTTTAGGTCGCATACTACCACTGAATGTAATGAATTCCTAAAAGCGACCTAAAGACACTATAAAAATTTGACCCTGAATTCTACTTATAGTTGGTTTTTAGAACGCATTAATCATTATTTGTAATCTATAAACACTATAATGGCTTATAGTTGGTTTCTAAATCGCATTTATCAAGAATGACGCTCTAAAGACACAATAGATTAAGAACCAGGGTTCTAATTATAGTTGGTTTTTAGAACACATCAATGAATAATGACAATCTAAAAACACTATAAGAATTCTGAACCTGCAATCCCTTGTTGCTGCTTTTAGCATCTGCCAACAATCTCTCAATCCATCTCTGAATCTTCTACAGAAAACTTTCTGGTCCTCAAAAGACGAACCACTGTTATTCCTAGCAAAAGGGCCTCGTTAAAAACCCCACAAGAGTAAAACCCAATGGGAAAAAAACTCAAGGGGGGAAAAGAGTGCCCTCTCGCTGAATACTGATGAACCCACAGAAAGCATATATCCCCGATGACATTCTCGCATCTATTTCAAAGACAATTACTGGTTTGTGGAGTTTATACACACAAACAAATCATAAGTAGTATGGAACTTTGACAACAAACTTGAAGCGCTGACTCCATTCCTCTGCACCTTATCCCGAATCTTCTGCAACAACCTTGCAGTCACCTCATATACTTCTGACACAGAAGTCTTGCTATTTCCTCACTCAACTACTACCGCAACATAGACAATCTTTCCATAAACTAATTTACTAAACCAAGTCCGCAGCAAGAGTTCTCCTGTGAAGAACCAGCATCAAAGCGTATTGTGCTGGGCTGAGTGCTGTCCTGTTGCGACTTGAGAACAAAAGTTTAAGCGACGACCTTTTCATTTTCGATTCGGTCCGGCTGGTCGGAAATCAACTCGCCGGGAAATCTTCACCGGAAAACAAACTCTCTCTCATTTTCTCCAATCTCCCCCCTCTGCCATATCTCTACTGCATCCCTCGCCTGCAACTGCCCCTCCTCAGCAACTCGACCCCCCACTACCAAAGGTCAACACCTCTACCGGAACTTCAAACTGCCGCCAGCCACCACCGCAGTAAACCACCACTACTGCTGCTCTCTAATGATGATATTTACAGCTCTCTAAGCTCAAACAAAAATCACATAGGACGCTTACATTTGTGCACAAGACATCTTTGTGAACTCTTTTTGGCCAATGACTACTGCTGATGACTCTCACAAAGTATTACAAATATTTGTTGCTGAAAAAGTGGAAAGTCTCTTTCCTACAAACCGACCCCGACGGGTTTCGCAGAGGGTGTTTTATCTGCCTAGTCGCATCAGGTGTTCCAAGTTTCTTTGAAACTTTCTACTCTGGGTTAACACTTTACTTTCAAGTCAAGAAAACTTGTCTTGTGTTAGTAATTCAAACACAAATCAAGCGGCTACCTTTTTGACAACTGAACTGGCAACAGGAATTTTCCGAGTTACTCGACCCCATCGGAAAAATCAAACTTAACAGATCGAGCTTGAAATTGGTATGGGCTGATAGAAGAGAGTGAGAGGAACAAGGTTATGAAGAGCGTGTAGTGCGTGGGTTGAAGGATGATGATGAAAAGGGTGGTCAATGGAGGTGAAGGTAGTGTTTGTATTGTATATATTCTTGCATTTAATGCCAGTAGTGTTACATTTTCCCTAAAAATTGTTACAGTTTCGAGATTGAATTTGAAACGTATCCTTCAATTAAAATTTGTGTGTTGAATGAATGATTAAAACAATTATTTGTAATTAATTAACTGTTGAGCTGCACGTTGAAAGTTTAAACTACAGTAAAACCTCTATAAATTAAGGGTTTGTCTAGTGTGTGCCCAAGGGCACATGCTAAGAATCCGTGCTTGATTAGTTGTCAAATTTTTATTGGTGGATATTTATGTGAATGCAGGGGGCCCATCATTATTAATGAAATCCTCACCAATCAAAATTTGACAACTAAGCTAGCACGGATTCTTAACATGTGCCCTTGGGCACACACTAGAAAAATCGATAAATTAATAATGTTGGGACCGGTAAATTTTGGCAAATTTTATTAATTTATAGAGATTATTAATTAATCGAGGTAAAATTTATACTGTTGCTATTATGTTGAAACCAAAAATTTGCATTCAAAATATTAATTTATCGTGGTATCGAGTATTAATTTAACGAGATTTTACTGTACCACAGCATGTATGGGGTCATTCTCCAAAAAAAAAAAAATATATTACCCCGGTATTTAACCACAGACATGGCATTGGTACGTTTTGTTTAGGAAGAAGAGCATAGAGGATCAGTTAAGTTATTCATGAATTTTCAAATTATTTTTATAAATTTTTGGAATTCAACTAGACAATTGAATGGAGTGAGACGTAAGGTTTTCGAATACTTATCAAACCTGTTGATTATTTTTCTTAATTACCTACTACTCACTGGTCCATTATATAAAGTGTTTAAATTTTACATAATTTTAGGTGCTTTGACTATATAGTTAAAATTTTTAATTTTTTAAAAGATTTTTCTAAATAAAAATTAAAATATTATATTGTTATTCAAAAAAGAAAATTGAAAGCATCTAAAATTTCGTGCAAAAAAATATAATGGACCCGAATATTTTGTAACCACATTTTCATATAACGATTCAATATATGTGCGTGATATATTTAACCGAGTCAATCAAACTCCACCTACCATGTCGTTCGAATTATATGAAATATGCGGTATCTGTTTAGACAAATTTAGTACGTACTCTACCTCATTCAACCTAGGCAAGAAATAAGAAATTTTATGTAGTACCTAGCTTAGTGTTTCGAGTAAGAATTTTTTTTGTTGAAATGAGAATACATGGATCTTTGTTGAGCTACAGTTTAGCACTCGAGTTCATATTCAAACTCCACTTAGACGTGCAATTATATTCGAATCATAGCACCCACTTTTTACCATATTCTTTCGGACTTGAAACGCCTTTTAACAGGACGCAAAAAAAAAAAAAACATGCAACCCTTACCCATGTCAAAATGACATGACAAGAGGGAGATCACGAAAAAATGCAAAGAAGGTTCGTATCATGTTAATGTTTGCATCCTGGTTATGCAGGGAATGTAGCTGTAAAGATGGAATATAAATACATGACATGAGTACCCCTCCTTCAGTCCTTCTCATATTAATACGAATTCGTTCGTTTCTGACTCCTCTAGCACTTGGCCTGATTGATTAGCTAGATTGTCCAGAGGCTTCATGTACACTCCAATGCTTTCAATGCCATCATGCAGGTGAGTGCCGAAAAATCCACAAAACTTACCTCCAATATGATAATTAAAATTGATCACACTCATATTTCTATCATCCAGCGGAAGGTATGGTCCGTATGAGCCCTTGTTGGTGTAGAATGTAATAGACCATAAATAATTTGATCCCAGATCATATCTGTACCGACCACTTATTCTTGTAATATACTCTGATGGATAATCAAAGGTGATCTGCAACCATTTTACACATACAAATTTTATGTACATAGTTTATCGTTAATCTAATAAAGCTGAGATACATTGATCAAAAGAAAATATTACTCTACATTTATATATATATAGATTGACTGCTCACCGATTCCATGTAAGTACTGCCATTTCCCCCACCAATCTTGTCTGACAGAACTACTTTGTTTCCTCCGTCCTCAACGTATGCCAAGTGAATGGAATGGATCCAATCATTGGACCATGAAATGAATATCTGAGAAATTTGTGTTTTTCCCAGGTGATCCCAGGAAGTTCCCACAGTGCCAAGTGCTGGCCGAACTTTCATCATTGTATGCTTGTGAATAAAATTGTATGACTGGTAGGGACAAAGGATTTTATGCACGCAGGAGTTGCACCGTGCCCACTGCTATATATAAATGGAAAGCCCAAAAGTCCGTCTGTTTAGCTTCACATTAAGAGCTCCTCGGTTGCGTAGCTTACCTTTTCAGTTTCGAGATTGACATTTAATTATCATCTCAAAAATTTTAGTAAATGACTTGGCACCTAAACCATTTTCTTCGTTTTAAATTAGTAATCCATTTTTTAAAAAAAAAATTGTTTTAAATAGTTGTTTAATCGC
The DNA here is from genome assembly GCA_036435485.1 of Saposhnikovia divaricata. Classification (NCBI taxonomy): domain Eukaryota; kingdom Viridiplantae; phylum Streptophyta; class Magnoliopsida; order Apiales; family Apiaceae; genus Saposhnikovia; species Saposhnikovia divaricata. The sequence continues at coordinate 218,491,939 of CM071599.1, forward strand.
TTTCAAGATAATTTTTACTTAAACTTCTTGTAATATTACTCTTAAGTTTTAATTTTCAAAGTTGACTTTATGTACTTAATTTTTTAACCATTACAATAGATATGGATACATATCAAATTAGATCATCAATGTTTGAATTTTGAAAATTAACTACTAATTAGAAACGAAATGAGTACTTAATTCACTTTATTTAACCAGGGTCAGAACTATAAAATGAGAACGCTAGTGAATAAGATTAGTTAGAAATTGAGGATTACAAAGAAAAATACTAATTTGTGACAGATTTTTAGTTCTAGATGCATGATGCATTACTTTATTGAAATTGTGCGAAAATTGTTTTATGTTGCAAGTCACAAAGTTATTACAAAATTATTTTAAAAACTATTGCAAGTTAGTTGTGACGCATAATAAATTTGTCACAAATACATTGCAGAAGCTAGTTTGAGTCAACATATTAATTTATATTCAGTAATTTCCACAAGTTTAAATTTCCACAAGTTATTTAACATTAAAACTAGGATAAAAGCTTCTTTTTTATCATTAAAGAAAATTTAACATTATATAGGAGTAGCAAGCAGGCACAGCTATGGACACTACATATTATGACTTGCATTCTACAAAAATTCTTGGTTGTTTGGTTGACATGTATTTACATGGGTATTTGAAATATCTAGGAAGTGAGAAAAAAATAGAGTTGTTTGGTTGTATGAACCATAGGCATAAAACCTATATAAATTAATATAGTTGGGACCGAATAATTCTATAAATTTAGAGAAGTATTAATTAATCGATAAATTAATAATTATTAATTTATAGAGATTTTTTGACATCAAAACAAATTAATTTCCAATTATGTACATTAAAATATAATGGATTGTACAATTTATGTTTTATACTTAATTCAATTAATTCAATATATATTGTTTACAAATTTAATGAGTATTTGCGAGATTCAAAGTAAATATTCATGTATATTTAGATTATATCAAGGATAAACAACATTTTTTGAACTTTTTTCACGTAAAGAAGCACCCAAGGCATCAAAAACATTGATTAATAACTTCTTAATGCTTTATGAAAATACCACATTCGAACTTTTGGATACAACAAAGATGTTAAAGATGAGTTTCGTATAGATTCAAATTTTAAAAACCCTAGAATTATATTTTACAAAAGGGTAATACAAATATTTTTGTGATTATAAAGGAATTATTAATTTATAATGTTATTGCGACCATATATTTATGTAGGGTTCTTCAAACAAAATTATTATCTTACTATCTTATCCAAATTGATCATTTTTTGAACTGGCCCAAGTTGGGACAGGAAGAAATTATTAACTTAGAGAGATTATTAATTTATCGAGTATTAATTTAACGAGGTTTTACTGTACTTGGTAAGTATAAATACATATAAAATGTGGGAAGTTATTTACCCACCTCCACCTAGGTTATCTATACTTCCCCTCCTGAAAAATAGTTATAGCTACATCCTCTACAAGTTCCTGCATCTAACCAAACAAAAAAATTTACTTTTCAGGAACTTTATAAAGACAGGAAATAGAAATGATTATGGAAAGTTAATACCTATTGTATACCAAACGAGCACGGACCTTGTCAGTTAGAACATAATGATCAAGCCACACGTGATCATCACTCATCAACTAGCTCACCATTGTTGTAAACACATGATCTCTACAGATGGAAAGGTGCTGTGCATGTGGTGTGTGTTTGAGGCTGTCATGCAGTGCTAAAATGATGTGTATTAGATGTAGGATTTGCTTTACAGTTTGTCATGTTTGATTATAGATCTGATGTGCACTGCAATGTGTACTATATATAGGATCAATGTACTATGGTTTGAATTATTCAAGTAATAACAATCCTTGGTTTTTACTTGGTATCAGAGCAAGTTTGGCAAACGCCACAAGACTGTCAAAACTTCAATGGCAGCAACTTCAAGTCCCACAGAAACACAACAAAACAGAATCACCCAATCCCAGTAGAATTCAGTTAAACTGGATCGCACCAACTATCTACTATGGGAAACAATGATCATGCCAATCATTCGAGGTCACAAATTAGATGGCCACATTATAGGCACAAAAAGATGCCCACCAGAATTCCTGGTACAGACAATAGCAGATAAATCAAGTAACCTTCCCAACCCAGAATATGATGAGTGGTTCTCACATGATCAGCTGTTAATGGGATGGCTGTACAGCACAATGCACCAAGATGTTATATCACATTTGATGCAAAAATCAACCTTAAAGGAACTCTGGGATGCAGCAAAAGAGCTCTCAGGCGCTCACATAAAATCTAGAATCATATATTACAAAGGTGAAATGCAGAAAACCAGAAAAGGAGGAATGAAAATGGAAGAATATCTAGTAAAGATGAAGGCAATATCAGACAACCTAGCATTAGCAGGAAGCCCTATTCCTCTCCACGATCTTGTTACTCAAATCCTAAGTGGCCTTGATGCAGAATATACCCCAATAGTGGTCCAATTATGTGACAAAGAATCATTTTCATGGATCAAGCTGCAAACAACTCTATTAACTTTTGAAAGTAGGTTAGAACAACTCAATTCCTATCAGACTGGAAATGTTAATGAGAGTCAAGTTACAGCTCACACTGCAACAACAAGGTTTGACACAACAAGAGCAACAAATCCATCTTATGGAAGGGGTCCAAACAGATAAAACAACAACAGAGGCTACAGAGGTTGGTTTCGAGGTCGAGGAGGAAGGACAAATGGCAATCGATTATCTTGCCAACTTTGTGGCAAACCTGGTCATGCTGCTGCTGTGTGTTGGAGCAGATTTGATCAGAATTTCATGGGGATAGATCAGCAGAATCAGTTCAGAAATCAAGCACCAAATGCACTAGTGGCTTCACCTGAAACTGTTGAAGACTCAAGCTGGTATGCAGACAGTAGAGCTAGCCATCATGTTACAAACAACCTGGACAACATGGAGCAGAAACAAAAATACAATGGTAAGAATTTCCTTGTAGTTGGAAATGGCAGTAAACTCAATATCAGTCATATAGGAACCTCAAAATTGCATCCTCAACAGAAAAGTCTTCTCTTAAATGATGTGTTGTGTGTTCCAAATATTACAAAAAGCCTGTTAAGTATCTCTCAGTTAGTGAACAACAATGTTGTGGTTGTTGAATTTAATGAATATGGTTGTGTTGTGAAGGACAAGCTGACAGGTTTGCTGATGCTTCAAGGGAAACTTAAAGATGGTCTGTACAAGTTTCAAGCTCCTAAAGTGTCTATTCAGCCTAGTGTCACAAGCTCAAAATCCAGTATTGTTCCTTTTTCAGCAAGTGTGTCAACTTCAGTACCATCAAGTCTAGAGTCACCTGTCAGTCAGTTTAAATTCCCTAAAGAAGATGAGTGGCATAAAAAATTAGGACATCCTTCTGCCAAAGTCTTATTTCAAGTTTTAAAGCAATGTAATATCAGTTTTAAAAGTAATGCAGTTAACTTTTGTGATGCATGTCAATATGGCAAATCTCATTCTCTGCCCTTCAATAAATCACTTTCACATGCAAATTCTGTGTTAGATTTGATTCACACTGATCTTTGGGGACCAACACCTCTACATTCATCCTCTGGATACAGATTTTACATACACTTCATTGATGATTTTAGTCGATTTACTTGGATTTATCCTTTAAAAACAAAAGGTGATGCTCTACAAGCCTTTCTCCACTTCAAGAAACTTGTTGAAAACCAGTTCAGTACTACTATAAAACAATTCTACTATGATGGTGGAGCTGAATATCTACCATTCTCTGCAATAGCTCAACAGTCTGGGATTCTTTTTAAACACACATGCCCTTATACTTCTGTTCAGAATGGTCGAGCTGAAAGAAAACATAGACATATAGTAGAAATGGGACTAACTCTGTTAGCTCAAGCCAAAATTCCCTTAAAATTCTAGTGGGAAGCCTTTGAAAGTGCAGTCTATTTGATAAATAGACTACCAACACCAGTCTTGCACAATATGTCTCCACTAGAAAAGCTGTTTAACAAACCCCCAGATTATAATTTCTTAAAAATTTTTGGCTGTAGTTGCTTTCCATGCTTAAGACCATATCAAACACATAAGTTTCAATTTCACTCTACAAAGTGTGTGTTTCTTGGTTATAGTGAAAATTTTAAGGGTTATAAATGTCTTAGTTCAACAGGCAGACTTTAAATTTCCAGAAATGTGGTCTTCAATGAGAATGAATTTCCTTTTCACAATGGATTTCTCAATACAAAGTGTCCATCTAACTCTGTCATTGTTTCTTCTCCACTGTCGTGGCACACTCTTCCTAGTTTTCCTACCATTACCAATGAGTCTCATCGTACAGATCATCAACAACATTCTCTTGATCCATCTTCAACTTCTGAGAGCTCAAGTTCTAGCTTACCAAGTGTGCAACATGACACTTCTGATACACAGTTTTCTGATGGAAATATGAGTATCTCCAGTCCAGTTTCAGCAGGGGAAAGTGAACAAAGACAATCCAGGCATAGGCATCTCGAACAGTTTGAAACTGAACAGGCTGATAAGGAACAGGTCGAAGCTCATTCACCTCCAAAACATTCAATGATCACAAGGGGGAAAAGTGGAATTGTTAAACCAAGGTACATAGGTGTTGTTGAAGCTGATGATGATCTAAACTTCACTGAACCTATGTCAGTATCAGCTGCACTAACCAACTGCAACTGGAAGAAAGCAATGCAAACGGAATATCAAGCTTTGGCCACCAATAAAACGTGGCACCTAGTTCCAGCATCAAAAGCACGGTCTGTAGTTGGCAATAGATGGGTTTTTAAACTCAAACATAATCCAGATGGAAGTGTTGAACGATATAAGGCAAGACTTGTTGCCAAGGGGTTTCATCAAACTCCTGGAATTGATTATCATGAGACGTTAAGTCCATTAATTAAACCATCAACTATGAGAATAGTGCTCACACTAGCTGTCTCCAAAGGGTGGAATGTACGACAGCTAGACATAAACAATGCCTTCCTCAATGGTGATTTAACTGAAGATGTCTATATGGTACAACCTGAGGGATTTGTTGATCCTATGAGGCCTGATTTCGTGTGTAAACTTGATAAGTCAATTTATGGCCTTCGACAATCTCCCCGAACTTGGTCAGACAAGTTAAAAGACACTCTTATTGACTGGGGTTTCAGTAACTCAAAGTGTGACACATCCATGTTCTTTTTAAAGACTGCAACCAAAGTTTTGTTTATACTTGTCTACGTTGATGACATCTTAATAACAAGCAATGACGATAAGATGGTGCAGATATTTATCAACAAACTTCACAAAATGTTTGCTCTCAAAGATATGGGGTTGCTACACTACTTTCTTGGAATTGAAGTGTACAGAGATGACACAGGTATGTATCTCACTCAGTCAAGATACATCCATGAGTTACTTAAGAAGACAGAAATGCAACATGCCAAGGTCTGTCCTACACCCCTTGCAGTAGGAAAGAAGATGTCAAAATATGAGGGTCAAACTATGCAAAATCCAACAGTGTGTATAGACAGGTTGTAGGCTCCCTGCAATATCTCACACATACTCGACCAGACATTGCATACACTGTCAACAAGTTGAGTCAATTTCTTCAATCTCCAACTATGAATCATTGGCAAGCAGTGAAGAGAATCCTTCGATACTTGAAAGGTACAATGTATGTTGGATTACACATTAAACCTAATGAGAATCTATTCTTAAATGGGTTTTCTGATGCTGATTGGGCTAGTTGCCCTGATGATCGTCGTTCAGTGGCTGGTTATTGTGTTTTTTTGGTGACACACTTGTCTCCTGGTCCTCCAAGAAACAACACGTTGTAGCACGGTTAAGCACAGAATCTGAGGATCGTGCATTGTCCAATCTTGTTGCTGAAATCTCTTGGCAAACCTCTCTACTGAAAGAGTTTTCTTTTCCAATTTCTGTTAGACCAGTCCTGTGGATTGATAACCTAAGTGCAGCGACACTTGCAGCAAATCCAGTCTATCATGCACGCACAAAACACATTGAGATTGATGTTCATTTTGTCAGAGATATGGTGCTACGAAAACTGTTAGACATCAGATATGTTCCATCACACGATCAAATAGCTGATTGTCTCACCAAGGCATTATCTCATTCTCGTTTTTAGTTTCTACGTGACAAACTCGGTGTGATAGAATCACCCTTTCGTTTGAGGGAGGGAGTTAGAACATAATGATCAAGCCACACGTGATCATCACACATCAACTAGCTCACCATTGTTGTAAACACATGATCTCTACAGATGGAAAGGTGTTGTGCATGTGGTGTGTGTTTGAGGCTGTCATGCAGTGCTAAAATGATGTGTATTAGATATAGGATTTGCTTTACAGTTTGTCATGTTTGATTATAGATCTGATGTGCACTGCAATGTGTACTATATATAGGATCAATGTACTATGGTTTGAATTATTCAAGTAATAACAATCCTTGGTTTTTACTTTGTCAACCAAATAGTATGAAGCGATTACCTCCAATTCAATCTTCATTTCATATACTACTAGTAAAGCATATATATGTTTCATATACATAGTTCGAGTCTAAAATATTTTCATTCATGAATTAAATTTAATTAATTAGTTCTAGCATATGATAAGTCAGATTTAAAGTAATTTTCCAATGAATTGCAATCAATACCAGGTTAATACGAGGATTATTCAACCCAACTAGTAAGAAATTGTAGCTACTAGACACCCCATTCTGAGATTTGAAAAATACGATTTTACAATGAAGTAAAAACGATTAAAAATTGTTACAGTTTATTAAGTTTGCATCTTACAATTCGAAAAGTAGTTTGTGTCATGTTTTTTTTTTGTTTTTTTTAGCAAGTTCTTTACGATTTTAGCACTATCGCCAAAAAATTTTAGCGAAAACTTGCAACGAAAGTAAGTGGACTGCCATGTTTGGTGGGTTAACGAATGTGTTATCACTCCTCCGGATTAGTCGAGGTGGGCGAACGCTGACCCAAACACCGAATTATCAAAAAAAATTAATAATATATATATATATATATATATATATATATATATATATATAATCTGGGTAGAGGGGAAAGAGATTTAGTTAATTAAAGCAAGTAGAGACAAACAAAGAGAACCAAACGGTCATATTTTTCAAAAGTCTTAAACCTTCACATCATCAAAATCTCTCACTGTATAAATCTTAAAAACAAATAAAAATCACTTTGCTCAATCACAAAACTATAGCTAATGGGCTGCTTTAAGATTTGCTTTGGTACTTGCAACAATCAAAAACTACCCACAAAAGCTAAGGTTAGAGAATCTTGCTATATATCACTTCATTGTCATTAGTTCATTACTATTGTTATTTTTTTTATATAAAATTTCATTTGTACAATTTGTATCAGAAGCTTGTTAGATTTGATCCCCTTCAGCCCACCAAGCCAGTAGTGCAAGTATCCATTATAGGTCTGAAACTCTATAATTTTGATGATCATACATAGTTAGCAAGCTGGTACGCTTGTAATGGTATATTATAGCAAGCTTCTTGTGTATATTTCTAATTCTATTTTGCAGCACATATAAGTTATGCTATATACAAAGATGTTAACATGCTGGATATATGTACTGGACTAATATTGTTTTGCAGGATTATTACTTAAATTATTTCTTAGCAAAACAGGGTATCTCAGCTAGCTGACAGTACAAGAGTTCTTATAACACAACAAGCTGACAAGTAACACAGCTAGCTGACAGTACAACACAGCAAGCTGGCAGTATGTCCAGAATATAAAGGGGAGTAAGTTTTTATAGAAAATATTGTGGAAATCAGTTGTAAGATTTGTCTAATATATTTAAACATGATATTATATATATTAGAGCACTACCCAACTAGAAGAATCTTGCTAGACAACTTCCACTCATTAAAGGAACATTTTATTTCTTTAACGTGCCTTAAAAAGACAACCCATGTGCTTACTTTTCAAGCATGCTCTCTTAAAGTCAAATAATTCATGCTACAACATCTCCACCACCAGTTGTCTTGCAGAAAAGTCTTCAAAGAAAAAACATGCATTCATTATCTATCTATTGTTTTCTTTATTTGTCTCTAACGGATTTATTCAAGAACAAAAGGCTTTGTTCCCATCTCTCTCCACTGAATATATTTTGTATCTTCAGATTAATATATATCAAACATGCAGGTGAACGTTGGTCGTGGGATTAATGGAACAGATCTAAACACGTGAGAAGTGCTCTTCAAGACCGTTGCAAGTTTTCTCATTAATTCTAATCTCTTTTTTTTCACTATATAAATATATACTTGTATGGTTGTGTTTCTGAGCAACTTACACAACAAGAGCCTTCAAGCAAAATTCAAGAACATACAACAAACAACTCTGCACCTTCATTTCATATTCAACAAACTAGCTCAAGCATTATATTCTATATCGAGATATTAGAGTTCATAGTTTTGAGTTGTAAATCTCCATATCCATTTGTATTGTTCAACTTGTAAAGTTGGTAGTTGCTGGATTGTCAATCTTGTGGAACAAGGGTTCAAGGAGCATTAGGCTAGAGAAGTTTATACTTGGTATAGTATAGAACTTAGAGAGCTGTGTTCAGGAAACAAGGGGTTCCAGCTAGCTGCAATCAGTAACTGGGGATTGGTTTCACTGCATAACAGCAAGGGGGTCTTGGTTATCACGGAGTATTGTTCTCAAGGGGAGCTCATTAGTCTATACAACAGGTTGTTCAAGGAACTAGAGGAATTCACGAAGTGGGACTTCAAGGAATTCAGTGTTCAAGGGAGCAAGGCTGTTAGAGAGGCATTGAGGTTTAAGGGAGCTGCTTTACTCAGGGGAAAAGTTCATTCCAGCAAGCTGTTATCAGTGAATTGGGTGATATATTATTGGATCTTGTAAATGGATTTCATTGTGATCAATAATATATTATCTTACCAAGTTGGTAAGGGACTAGGACGTAGACCATAGAAGATTAGGGGTCGAACCTAGCTAAAACTCTGGGTGTTCTTTACTTACTGCACCTTTTATCTTTCTGCATTGCATATCACAGCTAGCTGCCTATTCATTAATCTGTCGAATCTGGTTAACTCAGCTAGCTGCTTATTCACTAATTTGTTGCATCCAGCTAGCTGCCAGAATAACTTTTCAGGTAGAATTTTTATTAGGTCATTGTTAGTCATAACACCTATTCACCCCCCTCTAGGTATGTATTTTCATTTGGTATCAGAGCAGAAATCCACTTGAATGGTTGGTTATTAAAGATGGTCCATTTACCTTTATGAATGAAAACGGAATGCCAAAAGATGTTGATGATTTTACCGAGGAAGAATTGATAAAAGCAAGCTATAATGGAAATGCCAAGTACACTCTAATTTGTGGTCTTTCAGATTCTGATGTCGGCAAGGTCTCTTCGTGTGTAACAGCAAAGGAGATATGGGATACCTTAAAAATGCATTATCAAGCTTCAACAAAATTAGAAAAAGTATGTGTCAATCAAAAACAGCAAGCTGAGTATCACAAGCAGCAAGCTGCCTCAACGGATAAAAAGGAATGTAAAGCTCAAATGACATGGAGTGATGAATAATCTAATTCCAGTGAATATTCAAGTGAAGAGATGATCAATTATGCATTGGTTGGCATTGACAATGATATAGTTCAAGGAAACACAGAAGACATTCTTGTAGAAAGCGAAGATTCGGAATTGGATGTGGAATCTAGTTCAGTAAACTCGTTTCAAATTAATACATCTTCTGAAAATAATATTTTTGAATCACTAACCATGCAGGATCATAGAAATTTATCTAATGAGTTGTTCGAAGAGTTAAAAGATGAGAATGATAAACTCAAAAAGAAGAATACTCAACTTAAGAAGATCATATCCGAGTTAATGGATGAGAAGACACCTACTAGAAATCATGCTCAAAATCTTACTGATCTTAAGGCTGAGATATCCCAGCTTGAAGGGATAAACAAAGTACTTATCAAAAGAAATGATACTCTCATGAAGGAACTCAGCAAGCTGAGAGCAGAGATAGATGCTCAAGATGCAGTTTTAGAAACATTTAGTCCAAGGGAATCATGCTCAATGGAAATATCTCAACAAGCTGAACGAATCAAGGAATTGGAAAATGAAGTCAAGAATCTGCAGAAAGGAATGGGAAAATTTGTTCAAGGAGAAGACTCACTCAAGTCAATGATGAAGTATGCAAAGGTTCCAATCGAAAGAGAAGGAGTTGGAATGGCCTCAACCTCACGTCTAAAGTATGATGGCAAACATGGAATTCCTTATGACTATGCCATGCCATGGAGAATATGCCATAAATGTGGAAATAAAGGTCATTTGGCAAATCATTGCAAAGTTCAGAATGCCAACCCAGCTAGCTGGAACAGACAGACTGGTCACAGGCAGCTAGCTGACAGAACAGTTGGAACAAGAACCAAAGCTTCTAAAGTGGTCCAAATGTGGATCAAGAAAACTGATTTAAATGTTTTATATGTTCTATCAACTAACCATTCTGGACCCAAGCAAATTTGGGTACCAAAACGTTGAGTTGTGTTTCACTTGTTTTGTAGGTATGTCTTGTTGTCAAAGTGAGATCAAAACAATGGATTTTGGATAGTGGATGCACAAGACATATGAGTGGTGATAAATCTCAGTTCCTCTCTCTCAGTAAGAAAAAGGGTGGAAGTGTCACCATTGGTGATAGCAAAACACTCCAGATTCTTGGGAAAGGGAAAATTGGTAATAGTCATTTCTATTGATAAAGTACAATATGTTCGAGGTCTTAAATATAATTTGCTTAGTGATGATGGACATTCTGTTCTTTTTGATAAAGAAAAGTGTACTATTATTGTTGGCACTAACAAAGTCCCCCTAGTTGCTAGAAGGGAAGGAAATATATATATTTTGGACTTTGAAATGCAGGATTCATCTTGTTGTCTAGCTGCTGTTGATTCAAATATAGAAATTTGGCATAGAAGGCTTGGACATGCTCATATGGACTTACTCAGCAAGCTGTCTTCAAAGAAGCTAGTTAGAGGATTGCCAAAATTGAAGTATGTCAAAATGGAAACTTGTTCGGCTTGCCAATTAGGCAAACAAATCAGGACTCCACATAATTCAAAGAAAATGGTATCAACTTCTAAACCTTTAGAGCTACTTCATTTAGATTTATTTGGTCCGGAAGCATATAAAAGCATTGGAGGTAAACAATATGCATTTGTTATAGTAGATGATTATTCTAGATATACTTGGGTATTGTTTCTTCGTACTAAAGATTGTGCTTTCAGTGAATTTGAAAAGCTAATTAAGTTACTTGAGAACAAGTTTAAGTTAAGACTTGTAAGTATAAGGAGTGATCGAGGTGGTGAATTCCAAAAAGACTTTATCTCATATTGTGAAGATAGAGGCATTTCACATGAATTCTCTGCTCCAAGAACCCCACAACAAAATGGAGTTGTGGAAATATAGAACAGGTCATTGCAAGAAACAGCTAGAACATTGCTGCAAGAGAGCAAGCTGCCAAGAAGTTTCTGGGCAGAAGCAGTCAACACAGCTTGCTACGTTCTTAAAAGAGTACTAATCAGGCCTATTCTCAACAAGACTCCTTATGAATTGCTAAAGAACAAGAAGCCAAACATAGGCTACTTCAAGGTCTTTGGATCCAGGTGCTTTGTACTCAAATCCATTGATAGAGATGGTAAATTTGATGCCAAATCATATGAAGCTATATTTTTGGGTTATTCTACAACAAGTCGTGCATATAGAGTTTATAATATATCTAAACGTACTGTTGAAGATTCAATTGATGTCTCATATCAAGAATCTAATGTTGATCTGTCAAGAGATGAGGAAGATATTGCAGGTTCAGATGGTGCCAGCGAGCTGCCAAGGTCAGATACAGCAACTCAGCGAGCTGACAAAGAAGCAGATTGCAAAAATACAACAGCTCAGCGAGCTGCCAATGAAGCAGACTCAGGAAATGCAGCAACCCAGCGAGCTGCAGTAGAAACTGAATCAAGTTCAGCTAATGATAATCAAGCTGAAATCTCTCCTCCAGTAGATGAAACTTGTGATAAGGTGTCAAAGCTCACCTTGGAAGATTCTAGAGGCCAGAGATCACAAGAAAAGATGCCAATTTATAATGGGGATGAATCCCCTCCTCCATCCAAGAGAATTAGAGCCAATGAAGAAGTTATGGCTCATCATCATTTTCTAAAGTCAACAAGGACAGTAAAGAACCATCCTCCAGAGTTGATTATTGGTGATAAATCAGAAGGCATTAAGACAAGGAGAAGCCAAGCTAACTTTTGTGCATTTTCTGCCTTCCTAGCTCAAGAGGAACCAAAGAATGTCAATGAAGCTCTAAAAGATGAGAATTGGATCATGGCAATGCAAGAAGAACTTAATCAATTTGAAAGATGTGATGTTTGGGAACTTGTAGAGCCACCTAAAGATGCTTCAGTCATTGGTACTAAATGGGTTTTCAAAAACAAAGTTGATGAAGAAGGAACGGTTACTAGGAATAAAGCAAGGCTTGTTGCACAAGGATATAATCAACAAGAAGGAATTGATTTTGATGAAACATATGCCCCGGTTGCAAGGCCAGAATCAATAAGAATGTTACTATCATTTGCATGATTCAAGAAGTTCAAGCTACATCAAATGGACGTGAAAAGTGCATTTCTTAATGGATACTTGAAAGAAGGAGTATATGTCAAGCAACCTCCTGGATTTGAGAGTGATAAATTTCCTAATTATGCTTTCAAATTAAAGAAGGCACTATATGGATTACGACAAGCTCCTAGATCTTGGTATGAAAGGCTAAGTATGTTTTTGATAAAGAATGGGTTCATTCGAGGTAAAATCGATCCTACATTGTTTACTAAACTTACTGGTAATGATATTCTAGTTGTGCAAATATATGTAGATGATATTATATTTGGATCAACTAATGATAATATGTGCAAGTGGTTTTCTAAGTGTATGCATAGCGAGTTTGACATGAGTATGATGGGTGAGCTCAACTACTTTTTGGGGCTCCAAATCAAGCAAACTCAAGATGGGATATATGTACATCAGTCCAAGTACATCAAGAACTTGCTAAAGAAATTTGGATATGAGAATATCAAGGCAAAATCTACACCTATGAGTTCTGCCAGCAAACTGGCTGCAGATGAACGAGGTAAAGTTGTAGATGTTCGAAAGTATAGAGGTATGATTGGTAGTTTATTGTATCTTACAGCCTCTAGACCTGATATTATGTATAGTGTATGTGTTTGTGCTAGGTTTCAAGCTCAACCAAAAGAATCTCACTTGAATGCTATTAAACGAATTTTTAAATATTTAAGTGGAACTACTACTCTTGATTTATTTTATCCCATCACAAATGCATTTGATCTTGTTGGGTATAGTGATGCAGATTATGCAGTTGTCAAACTGATCGAAAGAGTACAAGTGGTGTTTGTGCATTTTTAGGACAGAGTTTAGTCTCTTGGCAAAGCAAGAAGCAAACTTCTGTTGCATTATCCACGGCTGAAGGGGAGTATTTAGCAGCTGGAAGTTGTTGCTCTCAAATGCTATGGATGAGACAAACACTTCTAGATTTTGGAATTAACTGTGGAAAAGTCCCCATTTATTGTGACAATACAAGCACTATCAACATATCAAAGAATCCAGTGAATCGCTCAAGAACAAAGCATATCGACGTTCGACATCATTTCTTAAGAGACAATGTTGCAAAGGGAAAAATTGAGCTGATCTTTGTAAGTACAGAATACCAGCTAGCTGACATCTTCACAAAGCCATTAGCCGAGGAGCGTTTCACTGTGCTGCGTCGCGAATTAGGCATGTGTTATGTCTAACCAGCTAGCTACCATGGGAGATTGAAAACTTTCATGTCTAGCCAGCTAACTGCTATGGAAGTTTGGTACACTCTTATATGACATTATTTCTCATTCAGATTTAATATTGATTATTGTGTAAAATCTAGTCCACTTACTTGTTTTACGTGCTAAATATTGTTTTATTTTTTTAAGTGGTTAATTTAATTCATTATATGTGAAATTGATAATCCATGCTTACTTGAATTTTTATATTAAATGTTTGCATGTGGATATCCTTTTTGATGAATAAGGGGGAGAAAATCCAGGATTAAAAGTATGTGTGATTTAGGGGGAGTTGATATTTATTCTTATAACTCTTTACTTCACGTACCTTGCTGGGATCATATGGTTTAATGCTAAATTTTTATGTGATGCCATGCTTATTATGCTTAACTGCTTGTATAGATTGCTAATCTTTTTGCAGGGGAATCATAAATTCAGGGGGAGTATTTAACTCCTAAATATTGGTGTGTAATCATCAAAAAGGGGGAGATTGAAACCCTATTGGTTTTGATGATGACACAATGCAGCAAGCTGACTGCTTGGTTTTGATGATGACACAATTGTCACTAAATATATATTACCCTGCTATCAAATTTTATTTACAGGATGCTTTGATTGAGGGGGAGTTTTAGCTCAATCTAAAATTGGTGTATAATCATCAAAAAGGGGGAGATTGAAACTCTATAATTTTGATGATCATACATAGTTAGCAAGCTGGTACGCTTGTAATGGTACATTATAGCAAGCTTCTTGTGTATATTTCTAATTCTATTTTGCAGGACATATAAGTTATGCTACATACAAAGATGTTAACATGCTGGATATATGTACTGGACTAATATTGTTTTGCAGGATTATTACTTATATTATTTCTTAGCAAAACAGGGTATCTCAGCTAGCTGACAGTACAAGAGTTCTTATAACACAGCAAGCTGACAGATAACACAGCTAGCTGACAGTACAACACAGCAAGCTGGCAGTATGTCCAGAATATAAAGGGGAGTAAGTTTTTATAGAAAATATTGTGGAAATCAGTTGTAAGATTAGTCTAATATATTTAAACATGATATTATATATATTAGATCACTACCCAACTAGAAGAATCTTGCTAGACAACTTCCACTCATTAAAGGAACATTTTATTTCTTTAACGTGCCTTAAAAAGACAACCCATGTGCTTACTTTTCAAGCATGCTCTCTTAAAGTCAAATAATTCATGCTACAACATCTCCACCACCCGTTGTCTTGCAGAAAAGTCTTCAAAGAAAACACATGCATTCATTATCTATCTATTGTTTTCTTTATTTGTCTCTAACGGATTTATTCAAGAACAAAAGGCTTTGTTCTCATCTCTCTCCACTGAATATATTTTGTATCTTCAGATTAATATATATCAAACATGCAGGTGAACGCTAGTAGTGGGATTAATGGAACAGATCTAAACACGTGAGAAGTGCTCTTCAAGACCGTTGCAAGTTTGCTCATTAATTCTAATCTCTTTTGTTTCACTATATAAATATATACTTGTATGGTTGTGTTTCTGAGCAACTTACACAACAAGAGCCTTCAAGCAAAATTCAAGAACATACAACAAACAACTCTGCACCTTCATTTCATATTCAACAAACGAGCTCAAGCGTTATATTCTATATCGAGATATTAGAGTTCATAGTTTTGAGTTGTAAATCTTCATATCCATTTGTATTGTTCAACTTGTAAAGTTGGTAGTTGCTGGATTGTCAAGCTTGTGGAACAAGGGTTCAAGGAGCATTAGGCTAGAGAAGTTTATACTTGGTATAGTATAGAACTTAGAGAGCTGTGTTCAGGAAACAAGGGGTTCCAGCTAGCTGTAATCAGTAACTGGGGATTGGTTTCACTGCATAACAGCAAGGGGGTCTTGGTTATCACGGAGTATTGTGCTCGAGGGGAGCTCATTGGTCTATACAAGAGGTTGTTAAAGGAACTAGAGGAATTCACGAAGTGGGACTTCAAGGAATTCAGTGTTCAAGGGAACAAGGCTGTTAGAGAGGCATTGAGGTTCAAGGGAGCTACTTTACTCAGGGGAAAAGTTCATTCCAGCAAGCTGTTATCAGTGAATTGGGTGATATATTATTGTCTTGTAATTGGATTTCATTGTGATCAATAATATATTCTCTTACCAAGTTGGTAAGGGACTAGGACGTAGACCATAGAAGATTAGGGGTCGAACCTAGCTAAAACTCTGGGTGTTCTTTACTTACTGCACCTTTTATCTTTCTGCATTGCATATCACAGCTAGCTGCCTATTCATTAATCTGTCGAATCTGGTTAACTCAGCTAGCTGCTTATTCACTAATTTGTTGCATCCAGCTAGCTGCCAGAATAACTTTTTAGGCAGAATTTTTATTAGGTCATTGTTAGTCATAACACCTATTCACCCCCCTCTAGGTGTGTATTTTCAAGGTCAACATGGGTTTTGTGCCTATTTAGTAAATTACTAATTTGTCCTTAAATTTAAATGAATGTTAAAAATTTTGAAGTTGGAAAGAATTGAACCCATGACCTTCCAACACTTGTAACTTTGTGTTCACATGTTCAACCACTAAACCAAATCACTTCTTTGTGCAATTTTTTAAACTCATTCAATACATGCTCAAATAACTCACCTATTAGCAATATTTATTTTATAATTTATTCAAGATAAAATTGCCCACATAATTTTTATTAATTTTAATAATTTGAATTTTGATAATTAAAACTATGCCATTCATATACTCATAAATTTATGCTCACGTTTATTTTTATGATTTATTAAGGATAAAATCATTAAAATATTTGCACATATAATAGTAAAAACTGGTAGTCGGGGAGGGAAAATATAAATTGACAAATATGATGTCGTCGAAGTCAGAATTAAGAAAAGTACTGAGTGGCTGAAAAGTGGTAAAACAAAAAAAAAAGCAAAGTGAGGAGGTAGGTGACGGAAAATAACTAGACGTCTATGTCAAGTAGGTAAACGGGCGGAAGTGAAAATAGATCTATAAAATTTTATTATAATATTTCTCTTTTTTAACAATTATATCTATATATTAGTCAAATGGCCAGATTATGTTTATTATTAAATTGTTACATTGATGAATGAAGTGTATAACATATTTTTACTCGGTATCATTATAATATTTTATTTTATGTATGAAAGGTACTGAGGTGGCCAAAAATTGGTAAAAAAAAATCGAAGTGAGGAGGTAGGTGACGGAAAATTAGTAGAAGTTATCTCAAGTAGGTAAACGGGCGGAAGTGAAAATAGATATTTAAAAATTTATTATAATATTTCTCTCATTTAACAATTATGTCTATATTAGTCGAATGGCCAGAATACAAAAAATGATAAATATGGTGTAAAACATATTTATACTCGATAGTAGTATAATATTTTATTTTAAGTATATTTGCACTATATCGGTTAATCCTATTATCATCGGGTAATTTATAGATTGATTAACAAAATACATTAAAATATTAAAAATAAGAAATAATTTACATATGGGATTTGGATTTGGTAAAAAAATGTCAATATGGTTTTGATATCTATTGTCCCTCACACTTTATTTTTGCAGCATTTTCGTAATATGCTAATGTTATTAACTTCATACAAAATGAGTTTTGCAACCATATATAAGATAGTAATTTTTACCAATTTTAATAATTTATGCCATTCATATACTCATAAATTTATGCTCACGTTATTTTTATGATTTATTAGGGATAAAATCATTAAAATATTTTCACATATAATAGTAAAAAATGGTAGTCGGGGAGGGAAAATATAAATTGAAAATATGATGTCGTCGAGGTCAGAATTAAGAAAGGTACTGAGTGGCTGAAAATTGGTCAAAAAAAGTCAAAGTGAGGAGGTAGGTGACGAAAAATAAGTAGACGTCTATGTCAAGTAGGTAAACGGGCGGAAGTGAAAATAGATCTATAAAATTTTATTATAATATTTCTCTTTTTTAACAATTATATCTATATATTAGTCAAATGGCCATATTATGTTTATTATAACATATTTTTACTCGGTATCATTATAATATTTTATTTTATGTATGAAAGGTACTGAGGTGGCCGAAAATTGGTAAAAAAAAATTGAAGTGAGGCGGTAGGTGACGGAAAATTAATAGAAGTTATCTCAAGTAGGTAAACGGGCGGAAGTAAAATTAGATATATAAAAATTTATTATAATATTCTCTCTTTTAACAATTATGTCTATATTAGTCGAATTGCCAGAATACAAAAAATGATAAATAAGGTGTAAAACATATTTATACTCGATACCAGTATAATATTTTATTTTAAGTATATTTGCTCTATATCGGTTAATCCTATTATTATCGGGTAATTTATAGATCGATTAACAAAATAGATTAAAATATTGAAAATAAGAAATAATTTACATATGGGATTTGGATTTGGTAAAAAAATGTCAATATGGTTTTGATATCTATTGTCCCTCGCACTTTATTTTTGCAGCATTTTCGTAATATGCTAATGTTATTAACTTCATACAAAATGAGTTTTACAACCATATATAAGATAGTAATATACCAATTTCACTTGAATTTTAAACTCCAATGTGAGTTTCAACCCGATGTGAGACTAATAAACTCGAAAATTGCTGATATATACTAAGGGTGTACATACTATCCGCTCAACCGCAACCGAACCGCAAACCACTCGCAACCGCACCGCATTTTTTGGATAATCGTAAAATGCGGGTTGGTTGCGGATTAAATTTTTAAGAACCGCATATTTGCGGGTTGGTTGCGGATTTGAATATTGAAAAATCGCAAAATCGCATCCGCAACCGCAAACCGCACATATATATTTATAATAATTTATATTTTTTAAAATATATTTTATATTATATAAATTAAAAATTATACACATAAGACATAGAAGTTTCTTTTCCGGGGGTGGATATACATTTTCTGGGAGTTGATATATGGATATACCCTGCCCATTTACCAAATATATTTACCCAACCCATTTACTCGAACTCAATTCAATATCTAACCTACAAATTGCATAGTTATGTATAATCAATTATGTTTATTCTGTTGACATAACTACACCAGGAATTATTGATGATGATTTGCTATTGTACTGATGATATTGTACTGATGGGCAATATTTATGTGCTTGCAGCCTTGCACCAAAAAATTCTGTGATATTGTACTGATTCTTTTTTTTTTTACCGACTTGTAATTGTATTTTAATTTTTATTAAATTAAGCGTAGGTGGTTAATCGCAAACCGAACCGCATCAACCGCGGTTAATCGCAACCGCATCATGCGGTTAACCGCAACCGCATTAGCGGCTGTGGTTGGAAATTTCCAAAACCGCCAAAGTCAAAAAACCGCATCAACCGCCAAAAATCGAATCGCAACCGAACCGCGTACACCCCTAATATATACAATGTCTTATGATCACGGATGTGGTATGTGTGTTTTTTATTTTTCGGCTATCATTTTGCTGTTACCTCAAATTAAAATGATATTAGGGATGCTTTATTATCGTAGTTATGTCTATCTTATTTTCATAGATTGAATTTTATTGTACATATGAACTTTTACAAAGTAATTCATTTAGTGCATACATTAACACATCTCATTTTAAAAACCCATTATGAGTTATGACACTTTAATTTTAGTTACTCGTGTATTTTGTTGAATTTGTACATGTCTAAATATGGATTGTCTTGAAATTTGAGATATTACCTTGGGGTTTTGAAAGTTCACTTCTGAGAATAGATATATAGTACAATGTATTTGAAGAAAAGATTTTGTTATGGTCAATTTGCTTTTGAAAGGATACATCTGCGATGGTCAAATACCATGATCCTAGAAAAACACACATCACATACTTATTTTGAACGTGCACAACTATTAGAATAAATTTTTTATTCTCCTTGTTCTCCGAAATTGGTCGGAGAAAAGGATCCAAAATTGGAAATGTGCGCTGAAATCGAAAATTGGAAATATGCGCTGAGATTTTATTAGCAGAACTATATATGACTCTATTACTTTTATTTTTTCGTCAAATTACATTATTTCTTACAATATTAAATTAGAAATAATATAATATTTAATTCTTTATCCACCCAAAATAAATAAGCCAGCTGTTTTCTCATGTATTTCAATACAACAAGATTATTGTGGTAGTACTTGACATTTAATTAACTCTTACTTATAGCTTTCAGTCGGTCATTCTTCTTACACTGACCAAACATAACTAAAAATATAACTTTCGCGGTTCAGAATCTAATAATATTTTGAAACTATAACATCTTAAATAGATCGAAATACGTAAAGTAGACTAATACGAGAAAATTCTAAGAATTATTATATGGCCCGTGCTTTGCACTGGCTATCATGCTAGTTACTATTAAATACCTAAACCGATCTATTTCAATTTCCGAAATTTACCCATGCAGTACACAGCAAGAAGAGGTGAGAGGTAACGTTAAGAAAAGGTTATTATGATCGAGTATGACTCCTCTTTTCTCACAGGCCACAGCCGCCGGATACATATGCCATCATATGATTATTGGGCTCTAATCCGTACAAGTGTTTTTTTCCCTTCGGCTAAGTCGGCCCAAGTGTGTGTTACTCGTTACAATATCAAGATCCTCATGTATTGTTCTGGTTCTAATTTCTAAAGTAAAGTTAGCGGGTCCCATAAGCCCAATCAAATATCTAATTTTTTCCACTATTTTCAACAACAACAAAAAAAAATTAACAGTGACACATTGTTACACAAATTTTTTTAAAGAAAAGAAGAAAAAAAGCGAAAGATTTAATTTTTTTCAACATGCACGTGAATGATTTTCTAAAAAAGAAAAGTAATAATTTTTGAAGATTTGAAAAGATTTTTCACATATATTTATCTCTTATATTTTCTTTACACTTTTTAAAAGATTTCAATAGAAAAATGACCAATTTTCTATTTTTTTTTCACTTTTATTTCTTTGATTTGCGACCACGGTGTAAAAGAGAGTGCAACTTAGCATAGTATTTCTGTATTTTGGTACACTACTGCTCAATTCTCCATGACTTCCATCGTTAAAACAACGCCCTTCCACCAAACTGATCACATCTCAGTTTACTCCCTTGTGAGAACTATGAACTCCATTCTCCTTCTCTATATCAATTTATGCGAAAATCGAAACAGGACTTTTTTTCTTTGACATCTTTATCGCGCATTCATGGATGGCACCATCTCAACAGTACCATCTTTGCCATGGTCTCAAGTTCCGAGCAGGTACGAGAAGCAGAAGCGTCGTGATTGGAATACGTTCTGCCAGTACATACGAAACCACAAGCCAAATGATCCATACTCATCTAATGTTCATCAACATTTATGGACTAGTTCTCATGTCTTGGAATTTCTAAGGTACCTTGATCAATTTGGCAAGACTAAAATTCATAACCAGACGTGTCCTTATTTCGGTGTTCCTAACCCACCTTTGCCCTGTCCTTGCCCTCTTCGACAAGCATGGGGTAGCTTGGATGCTCTGGTTGGACGTCTTCGGGCAGCTTACGAGGAAAATGGTGGGGTACCTGAATCAAATCCGTTTGGAGCAAGAGCTGTCAAGGTTTTCTTGCGTGAGGTTAGGCGTTTTCAAGGGAAGTCGAGGGGGGTCACTTATGACAACAAGAAAAGGAAGAGGAATTCTAGTTACCACAAGGTGTAATGAACAAACAAATGGTGTAACATGCATGTTATCATTTACTGTTAAATCTCTCTCTCTCTCTCTCTCTCTCTCTCTCTCGCTCTCTCTCTCGCTCCCTCGCTCCCTCCCTCTCTCTCTCTCTCCCTCCCCTCCTCTCTCTCTCTCTCTCTCTCGCTCTCTCCCCTCCTCTCTCTCTCTCTCTCTCTCTCTCTCTCTCTCTCTCTCTCTCTCTCTCTCTCTCTCTCTCTCTCTCGCTCTCGCTCTCTCGCTCCCTCCCTCTCTCTTTCTCTCCCTCCCCTCCTCTCTCTCTCTCTATTGTGAAAATGGATATGGTGTTTTTCTATTTTTGTAGATCATTAACGGGTTTTGTTTCGAATGCTTACTAGCTAAAAAGTAACAGATTGTATCTATAATAAGTTACTTTTCTATGATCGTGCATGTACTGCTTATGCTGAGGAATAGCAAATTTACTATGTTTATATTATTTGAAGGCATGTTATTGGTACAATGGATATTTTTTGTTCTGGACATGCATAAACAGTTGTCTAATTGATTCTTGTATTAACAAGAAACAGAACGAAGAGAGCGAGCTCGTTTCTCTAATCAGTTATTCCACAACTTTTTGTACTTAAGTTGTTACAGAAACTAGATCAAGATGCCAGCCAAACGAATCAGAGACTATAAAATCTATGAAATGACAAGTCGGGATAATCTGATAATTTGATTTTTATATGAAAATCGTGTTTGTGTAAGTAGGGACGTGGTTTTCGAAGAAGATAAGAAATGGTTGTGGAACGATCAAGGCGGAGGCAAAGATAATGATAACTGGTTTGAGGTACCTGAGATGTGTCATGAGAAGGAAGGAGATGCACAAGAGACAAACAGTGAGTCTAATACGGAAACTTGTGGTGAGCAAAGTCCTACTCAACCTCGAACTCCACATGCCTCTCAGATCAGTAGTGACAACTATGATGACAGTGTGACACCAAGGAAATTTAGAGCAGTGACAGACATCTATAACTGCACTGAACCAGTTGAGTTGGATGAGGAATTACTACTGATGGGAGTTGATGAACCTACATGCTACAGACAGGCTGCCAAGTTGAGTGAATGGAAGCAAGCAATGGCTGGAGAAATGGAGTCTATTGAAAGGAACAACACTTGGTGTCTAACTGAGCTTCCAAAGGGGCATAAGGCAATTGGTTTGAAATGGATCTTCAAACTCAAAAAGGATGCAGATGGAAATGTAATCAAGCATAAAGCGAGACTTGTTGCTAAGGGTTACGTACAAGAACAAGGGGTTGATTTTGACGAGATATTCGCTCCTGTGACACGTATTGAAACTGTTCGTCTATTGTTGGCATTTTCTGCTAAAAATGGATGGAGAGTGCATCATTTAGATGTGAAAACAACCTTCTTGAATGGTGAAATACATGAAGAGGTGTACGTGAGTCAACCGGAAGGCTTCGAAAGAAAGGGAGAAGAGCATCTGGTGTATAAATGCTTGGAGGATCTTGGTTTTGCTCGATGCCCGTATGAACATGCTGTGTATACAAGAAGGGATGGTGATAATGTCTTGATTGTTGGCATTTATGTAGACGATTTACTGATCACTGGTTCAAATGTTTCAATCATTGCAAGGTTTAAAGATCAGATGAGTGAAATTTTCGAAATGACTGACTTGGGTGAGTTGAGCTATTATCTAGGCATTGAGGTTGAACAGGGTGAAGGTTTCATCGAGCTGAAACAAGCTGGATATGCTAGAAAGGTTCTTGAAAAGTCTGGAATGTCGAGCTGCAATTCATCAAAATATCCCATGGATCCGAATATACAGATTAGCAAGGATGAAGGTGGAAAAACAGTCAATGCTACAGACTATAAGAGCATTGTTGGATGTCTTCGGTATCTAGTGCATACTAGACCAGATATTTCGTTTGCTGTGGGAGTGGTAAGTAGGTACATGGAACGACCAACAGTGCTGCATTTGGAAGCTGTCAAATGTATGCTACGATACATAAAGGGCACTACTCATTATGGACTAGTATACTCAAAGGGGTCTGGGAATCATATGTTGACTGGTTTTTCAGACAGTGACTTGGCAGGGCAAGTGGATGATAGGAAAAGCACTGGGGGCATGGTGTTTTACCTCAACGAAAGTATGATAACTTGGGTATCACAGAAACAGAGGTGTGTGGCCTTATCCTCTTGTGAAGCAAGGTTTATGGCGGCAACTACAACTGCGTGTCAAGGAATATGGCTTCGAAACGTTTTGGGTCAGATTACTGGGGAAAAAATAGGTCCTGTGATCATTTACATCGACAACAAGTCAGCTATAGATTTGGCCAAGAATCCGGTTTTCCATGGCAGAAGCAAACATATCGACATACGATATCACTTCATCAGGCAATGTGTAGAGCGTGGAGAAATCGTTGTTAAGCACATCAACGGTGAAGGGCAAAGGGCTGACATTCTTACAAAGGCCTTTGTGATAGTGAAGTTCGAAAGAATGCGAAGCTTGCTGGGAGTCAAGAACTTGGACAAACAAATTTCAGATTAAAGGGGGAAATGTTGGATTTAATCTGATATTTGTTTATTTGTTTTTCATTATCAGTTAATAAGATGGCAATTAGTTTTTGTCAGATAGAATGTTTTGTTTGAACAAGTCGTGTGTGACTTGGTCAGTCTAGCAGTTGAGTTTTATTAGGATCGAGTGTAGTGGAGTAGTGCTCCAGGAGTTTCCTTCTTTCAGTTCCTATTTTCTAGCTTGCACGTTGTAGTAGTAGCTCTATGTAAGGCAAGGTTTGATATCAAAAGGGCAAGTCGATTTGACGAGCATCTCTGGAGCTTTTGTTTTGTTTTCTCAGTTTCATATCATACACTCTATATATTTATATACGTTTGCAGATTGAAACTCTAGAGGAAGTGCTAACCAAACTTTCATCATTGTAATTGAATGCATGAATTCATATACAAGTTCTGTGACTAGTATGGTGTGTATTTAAACAATTGAAAGTAGTGCCACTGCAATATAGAAAGTCCAAACGACCAAATTGAATTTAATCTTTGAAATCTTTTTAGTTCTTACCAAGTTTGAGAGGCGATTACTAGTAGTAGCATTTAACTAGGAACATTGCAATTGTCTTCAGTTTTTTACAATATCCCAAAAGCTTTTAATTACAAAAATGGGCTTTCCTACATAGATTTATTCTACCTCCTAAAGTGCTAAAAGATTAATTGTTGCTAGTCAAATTATAATTAGAACAGGTTAATTATTTTGAACTAAAAATATACTGTGATTCTCATCTCTGTTGTTTGTTTCTGACATTCTGTCTTCATATATCGCTTCTTTGACCATTACTCCATTACCACTTGCATGTCCTAACTACAATTGCAGGCAATTTGTATCTATAAAATTCACTGTTATCAAAAACAAGAAAATAAAGAAAAAGGGAGACCTGAACTTTAATTAATCATAAAGCTGACGACAAAGAATTTCACTAACAACATTGTCAGAAGATATGATTATACACAATATATACTGTTATTATAGACAAATATATACTAATCATTTATCGTTAACAGACACAAAACTATAGACAAATAGTGTATACGTTAAGTAACGAGTTCTCCTAAAACCTCAAGGTGTTAGAGAAGCGGGTTTATCGGATCATATCATATATTCAACAACATTTAATTATATATCTAAGCTAGAATTAGATGGATCAAAATTCAAAATATTGCTAAGAGACTAAATGGTTACCGTTTCCATTGAAGTAGTGCCTTCTCCTCCACCACCAATCCTTTCGGACAGTACTATCTTGTTCCCTCCCTCGACGTAAGCAAAATAAATACAATTAATTCGCGACTGGGAGCAAGAAATGAATATTTCAGATATTTCAGTTCTTCCTTTGTGATCCCAGGAAGTTCCCCTGGGACAAAATTGTGGCCCAACTTTAATCATTTTCGGATGTTTTTACAGTAGATCAAACTAACAAGCAGGGTCAATGTGTTATGCATGTATTTATATATAGTTTTATACCAGTAACCAGTGGTATGCGATGCGATATACATAGAGTTATGCCCGAGGCTAACCAAACGACGACGGTACGCATTCTTGCCTTTGAATCAGCTCACCTTCAAGAGTATCTCCACTCCCAAGGATTTTTTTTATGAGAAACGTTACATGGTCTCTTAAAAAACTTAGATATTCTCTTCCAAAAAAAAAAAATTGATATTTTTAGCCTCTTTAAATAAAGTTACAAGTTGAACACTTCCACCTTCCCCAAATACTTTTAGTTTTATTGAATTTTAATTTTATCACATATTATTGTCTACTAGTTGGTAACCCCAAGTACATACACAACACAATTTATTTAAATTAATTAATAATTTATTATTTTAATTGATATAAATTTTTTTATATAATTTTAAAATTATATTTTTTTATTATAGTTATATTACGTTTTCTTTTTCAAATTTTTCATTGAGTAAAATATTATCAGTGTCGGCCAATTATATGAAAAAATTATATTTTAAATTTATAACATAATGAAACATTTATATCGATAACGTTATCTAATATAAAAAATCAAAATAGGAAGGTCAAATAAATATTTTATAAAATTGTAATTATAAAATTGTGTCATTTGTGCAATTGAATAAAGTTATAATTAAAAAATTATAACTGCAATACAATTCCAACATTTCAATTTTTTTTAAAATTAATATAAAAATTGTAGGGAATGTAAAACCAGTATAGGGGTCAAAATTTATAAATAAATAACTTTTTAAACTTTATAGCTTTAGGAGTGGAACATGATTACATAAAATCAAATTTGGTAGGAATTACGTACTGTTATAGGGAGAATATTGTATAACAATATTTTGGAGGTTTGCTGGATTTTCGGAGCAAAATACGGATATTTTGCTAACAAAAGAAGAACAAAGGATTAGGGTTTGTGTGTATGAATGTGGCTGAGCTTGATAGGTGTTTCTCAGGTAAACTGTTTCTCATCCGTATCAAGGTGCCTACGTACCCTATTTATAGGGATCAAGCCATACGTAGTTCTTGGGCCACAAGTTACCTAGGCGGGCTAGGGTTTTAAGAGATAAGCCAAAGTCCAAGCCCATGTAGCAAGGGCTGACGTGGCAATGAGTCATCAATCCTATCCTTGATCCAGCTGTAGAAGCCTACGACCTCGAACGGATAGGTTTGGAATGAAAGATCCATCAGGGCCCTTGCATGCGACCTAGAGAGGCCTGGCCACGCGAAGCGATCCCTTGATGGGAGCCAAACGAAGCGATCCCCAGGTAGCGACCCCGGTAGATACGACCCCGAGGCTGAGCAGCATGAGAGGCGCATAGGCCTAGTGTGAGAATAGACAAAGTGCTCCTGTAGCGAGGTGGCCTTATGGCGAGGCACTACAACGCGAGGTGAAATTATGTAGCGAGCGAGGTGCCCCTGCAATGGAGATATTACGTCCAAAGTATGCTGGGCTGATTCCAATTATGGGCTTTAATAACCCAATGCTCATCTTCTAGGCCCATCATAGATCATGAAGCATCAATTTAGCTAACCAAATCAATTCAGCCATTATGCCAGATTTGAGCATAACAACTACCCCCCGAGTCCATATTGCCATTGGAGATGCGATGTGGACTCAAAGAATACGAGTTGTCACTGCGAAGCGAGCCCAAAAACAGATATAACCATTGAAGTAGTCGCGACCCCAAGAATTTGAAAGGTTTTGACAGCTGTTGTGTCTCGAGATGTGTGTCCAACGGACGAGATTTCAACACGTGTCCCATGTCTTTCTCTCTCCTGACGACTATATATACTCCTGTCACTATCATTTCCTTTTTTATTCTCACGAACACATTATTGAAGTGCTGTCAGTTTGCTCCCGGATCAAACGCAAAGAATTCTCAGGTTCTTTCACCAGCGACCCCAAGTTTCTTCCAATTTCTTCATCCTTCTTCTTCAAAAAGTAAGTCTTTTTTCTCTTCTTGCATTTAAATTACTGTTCTTCATTATAATTGCACGATTAGATAGCGTAAATTGCATGCGATGCGAACCCAAATAACTGCGATCCCAAAATGTCAATTTCATGATGCGACCCGTCCTCGCTATTGTAGGAGTGCGATCCGTGACTACTTAGATAGAAACATAGGTTAAGAACGTTAGCCTTTCCCTTAGGATTGCGACCCCCCATATTCTCTGTGGACGACGCAAGAACACATAGAGCCTTTCTGTCCGCTTGTTTCTTTCCTCCTTCATTTGTTTTCTGTAAGGACACACACTTAATCATTTCACCCTTTTCAGATGTCTCAAGACGATAGCTCAAGGACACCTTCTCCTATGCCTGATATACAAATCAGCGATGCTGCAGCAGCCAACATCGCAAAAGCTACGAGCACTAGTGAGAGCTCGTTCAAACTATACTTCGACCCTTTATGGTCTAACGAGGAATATACCCGCGAGGTGCCTTTGATTTCGTGGAGAACAAAGCACCCTTCCAGCTCGCGGGATCAATCTCTGGATGTACTCCCAGCCGGGGACGAACCTCATACTATGACTGACATTGAGCATGACATCGCAACTTTGACAAAGAAAGGAGATGAATTCAGCGCTAGGGCAGCGGAAATTCTCTCCAAAGCGCCTCCACCGCGAACCATGCCTCCATCACAAACCGTGTCACCCATTCACATTAGTGACTCTCCAACAGATTCATTAGGCGATGCCTATTACGACATCGAGGGAGGTGCTGATAACGAAGCCAATTCTGATGACACTGACTACGAAGAGCCTTCCTCTGATGATGGCGGCCTCGATGAAGTAGCCAAGGTCGTCAATTTTACTGACTACAATTATGTTCCAGAAGCTTCCCCTGAACCTTACGAACCAACTCCTCAACCTGAGTTAGAAGGAACCATTTATGTTGGTGGTCCTCGCCCTGAAGACATCGAGCCAGGCTCGAAAGTAAAACCCGGCCAACCTCGTGTTTTAGGCTGCAGAGATTTGTCAACGACCCTAGATACAGACTCTTTATCTAAGGCGGTTGACATTTTCAGGCCAGAAGGCAAAATTATCCTTCCGAAATCTGCGATGCGATGCTACCGCTTCGATCATCGAGAGAATGGTGGCAGAGTGCCTCGTATGGTTCTGACCTCGGCCATGATGAAGATAGGCGTATCCTCTCCCCTTCACCCTTTTATTAGGGATGTTTGTGAAACGTACCATCTGGCCCCAATCCAAATAAATCCCAATGGCTACAGAGCCATGATTGCTCTTTACATCCTCTACCACAAGCTCGGCTACCCTGAATTGGATGCGAGGACCATGGGATATTTCTTGCAATTGAAGCGATGCGGGGCATCAGACTTTGGCTACGTTTATTTCTCCATGTGGCCAGAGTTCAACAAGAAGGAACTATACCACAGTGCCCCAAGTAACGCCGGGTCGTGGAAAGGCCCTTATTTCTACGTCCACGACGTGCCCAGAGTCAAGACCTCTTTTAACTATCTTCCAGGTATGGAACTTAACCTTTTAATTTCATCCCCCTTTCATTCAATCCATGAATTAACCCATCCTTCCTGAGATCGCAGTTGGTCAAGTGCGAACCGTCCTAAAGGGCGAAGAGAAGCAACGTGCCGATGACGTGCTGAAGACCCCACGGGAGGCTCGCAACATTAGGACTCTTCTTTCACTTGAGAACCTAATCGAGTGCGGTTTTCTGAAAGAAGGGGTCGGTCTTCCTTCTAAAACGAGGCCCTCAGGAGCGAGGAAGACCTCCTTAAAGAGAAAGGCTCGCGAGGAGGCCTCGTCCTCTAGAGTTGTTGTTACCACTGACGAGGGTATTCTCCTCGTTATAATATGACTATTATTCTGTCCTCGCTAACTTTAACATATAATATGACTATTATTCTGTCCTCGCTAACTTTATAATATGACTATTATTCTGTCCTCGCTAACTTTAACATTGCATTCATCCTTAGTGTTCTCGCATTTGCATAACTTGTATTATTATCATGCTTCTAATATCATTTTACTTCTATTTTTCAGGCATGTCGGGTAAAAGTGGTCGCAGACCTCCTTTTCTCCAGAAGAGCGGGGCCATACCCGTTCCGAAGACTGCTCCAGTCCCTCCCAAACCAAAATCTGTTGAACTGCCACCTCCTCCACCTCTATCTCTGAACACTGAGATCATCCAGCGAGCCCAGGGTACCCCTGAGGACCACATCTCCAAGAAAGCTAGAAAGGATGAATCTCTGCTCCCTGCTCCTAAGCATCCAGCCACCGCTACCCCCGTTCATCACCTTTTCGCGAAGCATGGGTATAACCATGCTACCGAAGAGGAGTGCACGAGCTGGGTGGGGGCTGAGCTGATTGATAATGCCGAGTCCCTGTCCAAGTGCTTGTCTGAAGCGTTCATCCGTCAGACTTCTCATCTAAAGGAACTGAAGACTCTTGCCTCCGCTAAAACCAAACTGGAGAAAGAGGTCGCAGTCCTTAGATTCCAGAAGGAAGAGGACAAGAGATCGCTGATGAAGACCCACAGGCTCGCCCTCGAGACAGAAACTGCTTCTCTGCGATCCGAGCTCAAGAAAATCACGGATGAGAGGAACATGTTCAGCAAGTCCCTGAAGGAGGCAGAGGAGCTTGAGGAGACTCTTCGGAGAGAGCACGGGGAGGAGGTCGGCAAGTTGAAGAAGGAGCTCGAGGCTGCCAAGCTCGACCATGATGCTGTTGTGGAGGCCGCCCAAGTTGAATTCATGAAGACCTTCATCCGAAGGGTTCCTGACTTTGACTGGGAGAAGCTCGGGCCTGGAAATGCCGAGTTCGCTGAATCTCTTCGTAAGGAAATAGAAGAAGAGGATGCGAAGGAGGCGGCCAGGCTCGCCAGCGAAGCCACCCAAGCCAACACAGCTGAAGCCTCCAAGATTTAAACTATTTCTTTGTTTCTGAATATTGAACTGGGGATGCGGACACCCCTTGAATGTCTCGCAATCATGTAATATTGTTTTATTTAACTTTGATAACCTCTAACTGAACTGGGATCGCATGGCGACCCTTTCTTTATGAATATTGCATTTTAACTTTTTCATCCAATATTGCCTCGTTATTTTTGTCCATAACATATTTGCACAAGTAATTTAGCTTCGCTTCTTTAGTACTTTGACTTCGAGATTATGTCTTTATTTCATCTTTGTTGAATTGTCTTGAATAGTGCTAGATTTGCATGCCTTTGCTTAGATTCCTTAGATTGCTGTAGCAGTAACTTCAAATGCGATCCTTGCATCGTTGAGATGGCTTGGACCTTAGCATGTTAATGTTAACAAACAGGCAAGTAAAATGTACAATAAAAAGTAATTCATAGATAGATTGAACTTTTATATTGATAAACGGGGCGAGGCCCAAACAAGTTGACAAGCGGGGCGAGGCCCAATAATTGATAAGTGGGGCGAGGCCCAATAAATGATAAGTGGGGCGAGGCCCAAACAAGTGGTAAGTGGGGCGAAGCCCAATGCCATTACATCATAAAGGGAAGGTGTCTATACGACCACTACCCCCCAATATTTTGTATGGATTTATTCATGCGAAATAGATAGAAACTACCAGAAGCGATGCCTTTACTGATAGTATTTGCGCAAATGTTCCGCGTTCCAAGCTCGCGGAATGACCTTATCCTTCATGTCAGTGAGGTAATAAGTTCCCTCTGAGAGAGTAGCATAGATTTTGTAAGGCCCTTCCCAATTAGCACCAAAGACACCGTGGCCTGGGACCTTAGTGTTAGGCATGACTCTCCTAAGCACGAGGTCACCTGTCTTTAAAGAACTTGCTTTGACCTTTCCATTATAGTACCTCGCTGTCCTCTGTTGGTAAGCTGCGAGGCGAAGCTGAGCCTCGCTTCTTGTTTCTTCTATCATGTCTAGGTACAATCTATGATTCACCTCGTTTGCGTCGGGATCGTAGTGTTCCCTTCTAAACGACCCGGAGCCCACTTCAACGGGGACCATAGCCTCGCAGCCATATGTTAAGGAAAAAGGAGTCTCCCCAGTTGTGGTCCTTGGGGTAGTGTTGTACGACCACAAGACCCTTGGTAGTTCTTCAGGCCAACTACCTTTGCTCTCCTCTAACTTGGCCTTCAAAGTATGTTTGATGATTTTGTTGATGGCCTCAGTTTGACCATTTGTCTGGGGGTGACTCACAGCTGAAAAACTCTTCTTAATCCCCAAGTTCTCACAGAATTCTTTCATGTCCTTGCTATCAAATTGCTTTCCGTTATCTGAAATGAGCTGATAAGGAATCCCATAGCGACACACTATTGCCCTGTACACAAAGTCCTTGAGTTTCTTTGCAGTAATAGTGGCAAGTGGCTCGGCCTCGGCCCACTTGGTGAAATAATCAACGGCCACAACTGCATACTTGACACCTCCCTTGGCCTTAGGTAGCTCCCCAATTAAGTCAATGCCCCACATAGCGAAGGGCCATGGGCTCGTTAGCGAAGTGAGGTGCGAGACCGGGGCATTGCTATAATTAGCGATCCTTTGGCAGTTATCACACCTTCTAGCGAACTCGAAAGCATCTCTCTTCAAAGTAGGCCAGTAGTACCCTTGGCGAAGAATCTTTTGGGCTAGAGAACTACCCCCCGAGTGATTGCCACATATTCCTTCATGAACTTCTCTGAGAATGTAATTGCATTCCTCTCCATCCACACATCTTAGGAGCGGGGTGTTGAACCCTCTTCGATATAGGACCTCGTCATAGATGACATAGCGAGCCGCCTGATATTTGATTTTTCTTGCCTCTTTCTTGTCTTGAGGCAGGGCTCCACTTTTCACATACTCCCATATGGGGGTCATCCAGGTCGACCTTGGGGTCGCTATCTCCATAACAAACTCTTCTGGCACACTGGGCTTTGTCTGAATTTCCAGTGGAATGATTCCAAGTAGGGTGGCCTCGCGACGCGACCCCAACTTTGCTAATGCATCAGCCCTTTGATTCTTTTCTCTTCTAATGTGAACCACTTTGATATTGTTGAACTTTTTCATCAACCTCTGTGCACATCGCAGATATAGTTCAATCTGCTCACCTCTAGCTTGCCACCCACTCCAGAGTTGATATGTTACTAGCATGGAATCGCTGTAAGCTGTGAGATTTTCTACCTTCATTTCAAGTGCCAATCTGAGGCCAATAATGAGGGCCTCGTATTCTGCTGCATTGTTGGTGGCCTCGAAGGCGAAGTGCACTGCACTTTGTATCTTGCGACCCTCTGGAGTTACTAACTCGATGCCGGCCCCAGCTCCTTCCTTATTTGATGCTCCATCAACATACAGTTCCCACCACGAGGCGGAATTTTCTTTCTTGACCTCGCTAGATGCGGCCTCTGGGATCGCTATGATGGCCAATTTATCTTCCTCAGATTGAGGAGGGAATTCTAAAATGAAGTCTGCAAGTGCCTGACCTTTAATGGGACCACGAGGCTTGAACTCAATATCAAATTGGCTGAGTTCCACTGTCCACTTCAACAATCTTCCTGAGGATTCTGGCTTATGCATTACCTGCCTCAATGGATAGGCTGTACGAACCTCGATGCTATGGGCCTGAAAGTAGGGCCTCAATTTCCGCGAGGCCAGCACCAAGGCATAGGCTAGCTTCTCCATGTTGGTGTAGCGAGTCTCAGCATCCAACATCCTTTTGCTAACATAGTACACAGGATACTGAACTTTCTCCTCCTCGCGTACTAGCACCGTACTGACCGCATGTTCTGATACTGCGAGGTAGACAATGAGCGTCTCCCCGTCCTTGGGCTTAGATAATACTGGTGGCGAGCCAAGTTGCTCCTTGATATTCTGAAAAGCCTCCTCGCATTGAGGGGTCCACTCAAAGTTTTTCCCAACCTTCTTAATTGCCTTGAAGAATTCATGACATTTATCTGATGATTTAGAGACGAACCGGTTAAGGGCTGCGATCCGTCCCGTTAGACTCTGAACTTCCTTAACACTTCTTGGGGATCGCATGTCCGCCAAGGCCTTTATTTTTGATGGGTTCGCTTCAATTCCCCTGTGATTGACAATGAACCCCAAGAACTTTCCAGACTCAACTCCAAAGACACACTTCTGTGGATTGAGCTTCATTCTGTACTTCCTCAGTATATCAAACATTTCAGCGAGGTGGGCGATGTGATCCCCAGCCTCTTTGGATTTCACCAGCATGTCATCTACATAAACTTCCATTGTCTTCCCAATCTGCTTCTCAAACATCATATTAACGAGCCGTTGATAGGTGGCCCCAGCATTAAGGAGACCGAAGGGCATCCCTATGTAGCAATAGAGGCCTCTATCCGTGATAAACGAGGTGTGCTCTTGATCGGGGCCGTACATGGGTATCTGATTGTACCCAGAATAAGCATCCATAAAAGAGAGTAGTGCATGCCCTGCTGTTGCGTCCACTAACTGATCAATCCTTGGCAATGGGAAACTATCCTTTGGGCAATGCTTGTTGAGATCAGTGAAATCCACACAGGTTCTCCATTTTCCGTTTGGTTTCTTCACGAGGACAGGATTCGCGAGCCAGTCAGGGTAGAATGATTCCCTAACGAGCCCAACCTTGAGTAATCTATCCACTTCTTCTTTGAGAGCCTCGGCTCGCTCTCCACTTATTGGTCGCCTTTTCTGTCTAACACCTTTTTTGCTTGGATCCAAGTTGAGCCTATGGCACATTACATTAGGATCGATCCCAATCATGTCTTCATGCGACCAGGCGAACACATCAAGGTTGGCCTTCAGAAAAGTGACCAATCTCTCTCTCAGACCAGGGTTGAGTTGCGACCCTATTTTCAACACCTTTGAAGGATCCTGCACATCAACAAGAATAGGGATCGTGTCTTCAGCGGCCCCCGCTCGCTCCACATGCTCTGGGATGCGAGGATCCAGGTCTAGATCATATTCACGAGCCTGACTAGATTCCGCCTCGCAGGGGTTTACACCTGCGTGCCCAAACTCCTTGACAACAGTTGTTGTCTGAGTGATACCATTTGGCAGTTCTGTCAATGTAGATGTTTCTTTGCGAACCCATTTCCCCTTTCGGGCTCGCACAGCGGCCTGCTCTGGGCTCTCCTCGCTATCACTATCTGTGGCCTCTTCAACAATCCCTTCCTGGAGAACCATTACTGGCTGCGAGGTTTCCATCATTAAAGCACCTGGTACTGGTTCTACCTGAATTCCCAAATTATCAAAATAACCAGCTGGGAGTTCCTCGATGGATATGATGTTGCATTCATTTGAGGGTCGCGAGGCCGATTTGCGGGCCCTATCTTCCTCCTCGCTTTCCATCCTGTCTACCATAGATATGCTACCCTTTTCAGCGGACTTAAGGGCCTTGTTGTAACATTCTCGTGATTCATGCTGTGCCCCCTTGACACATCCTACTCCATTTGGGGTAGGAAACTTCATGGAGAGATGATAGATAGAAGTGACCACCCTCATTTCCTTAAGTATAGGCCTCCCTACAATAGCATTGTACGCTGAAGGTTGATCCACCACCATGAAGTCTGCGATCTGAGTAGTGATGCAGGGCTCGTCTCCTAAGGTCACAGGAAGTCGTATGAGACCCTTGACACTCACCGAGGCTCCAGTAAAACCATACAAGTGTCCCACAGTTGGGATGAGATCTTTATCCACGTAGCCCATCTTTTGGTAGACTTCGTATGTCAGGAGATTCACAGCACTCCCATTATCCACCAGAACTCTATAGACATTCTGCGATCCAATGCGAATTCGAACAACGAGGGCGTCAGAATGAGGGTGATGAACCCACTTCGCATCCTCCTCAGTGAACATGATGTTCGTATCTTCCCCCTTAAAGAGCTTTGGGGGTCGCTCTTGCAAGTGATGTACATTGGTGAGAGGTCGCTCCCTTGCCTCGCGAGCATACCTCTCTCTGGCTTTATTGCTGTCTCCCCCGATGTGGGGTCCCCAATTATCACATGAATACTTCCGCCTCGCGCTTCCCTTTCTTTAATGACTGGGTTCTGTTCAGGTGGGGGGGCTTGATTATACCCAAGGCCGGACTTGGGATTATGTTTCTTCACCTCGCGAACGGCCCACTCAGTTAACTTTCCTTCACGAATTAACTGATCCACTTGCTGCTTCAGCTCTCGGCAGGTTGATGTATCATGCCCTGTTTGTTCATGAAAGGCACAATACCTGCTCGTGTTTGCAGTCCCTTTCAGACCCATCGGTGTAGGTTTCCTGAATATCCCCTTGCTTTCATTGACTGCATAAATGTGATCAATTGGGGCGACCAGAGGGATATACTTGTCTCCATCTCTCGCGGGGCGAGATCTCGGTGGGGATCGCCTCAGAGGATCGCGATCTCTCCTTTTTGGGCTGGGGCTACGACTTCGATCCCGTCCTCGCCTCGGACTCCTGGAGTCCTTTCTTTTTACTCCCCGATTCCTATTCCAACTGCCACTCCTTTCATTATTCTTCTTCAAATCTGCGAGTGACTTCTCAACACGCTTGAAAGGCTCAGCGATCTTGTGCAATTCAGAGAGAGTACTAGGGGTCTGCTCTTGTAACTTCTTCCAAAATTCTGTTCCTTCTCTTACTCCAGCGATGAGGAAATTTTTCACAGCTTCGTCATTTGCTCCTCGCACGCGAGGCACCTCAGCATTGAACCTCTTGAAGTAATCATGAAGGGTTTCGCCTTCCTTCTGTTTTATGTTTGCTAAGGTGGACACAGGGGGTGCATAGAGCATCGAGGACTGGAACTGTTTAATAAAGATGTCCACGAGTTACTCCCAAGAATCGATGACAATCAATGCCCCTAGCTTCGAAAACCACTGCTGAGCACTTCCCCTCAGCGAGGCCGCAAATAGTCTACACCTCGCTAGTAACGAGACCTGATAAACATCCATCTCATTGTTGAATCGAATCACGAACTCCGCTGGATCAGTGTCGCCATTATAGGTCATATCATGTTGATGGCCTCGAAACACTGCAGGAAGCGGAGCGGTTCGAATTTCGTGAGTAAAGGGCGATGACGAGCCCATAGTGCTAAAGATCCCTTTCTCACTGTTCATCGCGTCCAGGGCCTTCTTCAACTCCTCCAGCTTATAGTCTCCTACCTTAACCTCCTTTTCGGCCTCCTTTTTACCTCCAGTACTTCCATGATGAGACTGGGTCTTTTTCAGGACACTGGATTCCTCCTGGTCATTCCCACGATCCTTCTTTTTACGATCTTCTTCAAGATATTGAGATCGTGCCTGGTCTCGATGAGATGGGGGTCTGTCATCGCGACGATGGGACCGCTCGCGCTCTCTACGGAGAGAGGGGGGTCTGTCATCGCGACGATATGACCGCTCGCGATCTCGAGGAGACAATTGTCGATGCGTGCCCTGACTTCTGTTCTTAGGTCCTTCATGACGGGGTGCATTAGCCTTTTCCAACTTTAGACGAAGGTCGTGCTCAGTTAGCTTCTTTCCGAGACGATCAAAAACACTGACCGATCTCCCTTCAGATGAGGCGACCTTGTCATGCGATCCCCCTTTCTGTCCGAGCGAGTCCTCCCCTACATTCCAGTCAGGGTTGGTTTGATCTGTTAGGACATCATCGAAGTCATCAACAAGTTTCTTAGGGGGGAGTTTGCTTCCTTCCCCGGGTGCTTTACCGCCTGTCCTTGCATTCCTCTTCGATCCTCTAGAGCTGTAGCGCCTCTCTACCTTTGCGACCCTTTCATGCACAGCGGTCACCTGCTCGCCGAGGCCTTTTAGGAAAGACATGACCTCGCTGTTCAATGTCACCCTCTGTACTGGGGGAGTGTGTTCCTCCCTGTTCCCAGTTTGAGAGTTGTCCTTGGAGGCCTCGTCCTCTGGGGGGCCTCTTGTCAGCGGATCGTCCTTGTTCACCCTATGCGACCCCGGGGTCTCACCATCGTTCCTCTTCTTGTGTGATTTAGTCATCGTTCTCCCAATTCAATGACTGCCCCTCCTTCTAGCGCCAAATGTTATAGGGAGAATATTGTATAACAATATTTTGGAGGTTTGCTGGATTTTCGGAGCAAAATACGGATATTTTGCTAACAAAAGAAGAACAAAGGATTAGGGTTTGTGTGTATGAATGTGGCTGAGCTTGATAGGTGTTTCTCAGGTAAACTGTTTCTCATCCGTATCAAGGTGCCTACGTACCCTATTTATAGGGATCAAGCCATACGTAGTTCTTGGGCCACAAGTTACCTAGGCGGGCTAGGGTTTTAAGAGATAAGCCAAAGTCCAAGCCCATGTAGCTAGGGCTGACGTGGCAATGAGTCATCAATCCTATCCTTGATCCAGCTGTAGAAGCCTACGACCTCGAACGGATAGGTTTGGAATGAAAGATCCATCAGGGCCCTTGCATGCGACCTAGAGAGGCCTTGCCACGCGAAGCGATCCCTTGATGGGAGCCAAACGAAGCGATCCCCAGGTAGCGACCCCGGTAGATACGACCCCGAGGCTGAGCAGCATGAGAGGCGCATAGGCCTAGTGTGAGAATAGACAAAGTGCTCCTGTAGCGAGGTGGCCTTATGGCGAGGCACTACAACGCGAGGTGAAATTATGTAGCGAGCGAGGTGCCCCTGCAATGGAGATATTACGTCCAAAGTATGCTGGGCTGATTCCAATTATGGGCTTTAATAACCCAATGCTCATCTTCTAGGCCCATCATAGATCATGAAGCATCAATTTAGCTAACCAAATCAATTCAGCCATTATGCCAGATTTGAGCATAACACGTACTATTAAAAGAAGTATCACTTATTAATAATAGTTATAGTGCAATTTCCTATAATCATAACACAAGATTTAAAAGTATAGCAGGATTATAACAATTCTATTACTCCCTCCATCTCTTTTTAATTAGGATATTTGTAAAAAAAAAAATTTGTCCCTAAATAGTTGTCACATTCCTTGTTCCAATTCATTTTTTACTAATTTTTCCATATATACCCCTTTATTTATAATACAATGTTTGATTTTACATTTAATATACACACCCATAACTGAACATAATTAAAGTTTTTTTAATATGTGTGTCTTTTGCAAATGTACCAACTAAAAAGGGACGGATGGGGCATTTTTTTTATAAGTTAATTATATAATAATTAGCGTACATTCATTCATGCAACATGTTCCACGTATCTTGAAGTCAAAAGGTCTGCTGGATAAAATAGTATTTATTACTGTAATTATGGACTTAAACACCTGTCATCCTACATGGTATTTTCTACAACATATTTAGCTTTTTTTTTGTCACAAAAAAAAATAAAGTTTCCATTAACAATAGCAAACACACAGCCGGGACAAATCCCCAACCGGCGGTACGACCAGATTGAAAAACAAAGACAAGCTAAAACACTTAGCTAATTTGTTTCCTGACCGTTTTACAATACAGAACTGGAAAATTCTGTTAACTGAAAATGAAATCAAAGACAACCCAATAAATACAAATTGTACCGACATCCCTGAATACAGTAATATCACAATTGACCTTAACACATAAGAACCATTGGTAGCCCATTGTTCAGGTGGAGCACCCCGGCTATCTACTTGCCGGGAACCAGCTATAGACTTGCCGTAAGTGAAAACTCCCCAAGGATGAACACTATCATGTTGTGAAAGGTGAGTTCTTGCAATAATCATCACTGCCTCAGCTTTGATGCGGCCCCACCAGATCTCTCGAGACATCAAAGAAACATTCTCCGAGGACTGAAATAAACAAACCAAACAAAACAAAACTTATTAACATAAACAAAACACTCCAAAGGGAGAGACATACGCATAAAGCGTTACTTCGCCCAAGGCGATACAATTCAAAAATTCAAAGATCTCGGATTGACACCAAATTTTGATATGATGTAAGCAAGAGATTTTGAGTTTAAGAAATGTGTTTATTTTGATATTTCGAGTTCTAAATCGAGGCAGATCTGAAAAAGAACTCGAATGGGTTTTTCGAAATTTTTGGAAAAATTTCGATTTATGGGAGGAATGAAAGGGATTTGTGAAGGTGGATGGAGGCTTGGTTGAAGAAGGAGGAGGGAGGAAGAAAAAGAGACCTCCGGCCGGTGGATTATCCACCGGCCGGAGGGGAGTAAACCACGGGACTAAACTTAGACGAAGAGGACAAAGAGAGAGGTAAGAAAGAGAGTTTGCCTAAAGTTTCGTATCTTACAACATATTTAGCTTAGAGCATCTCCAATGGGTACAAATCCTTAGTTAAAATATTAGTTGGCATATCATAAATAACAATTATACATAATTTGTAAAAAAAAATGTTCACTCCAATGATACATTCCTCTTGTCTATAAATTTAGCCAACAAGATTATATTGGCTATATTTGTCGAATCTGTAGAGAACTGTAGAGACCTGTAGTAAAATAAAGCATCATCTATTACCATATTAATTATAATATATTCTATTTATAACAACTTGAAATAATAATAACATTCTATTTTTAAAATATAGCTAACGATTATAACCAATCCCATTGGAGCACAACACCTTAGAGATTCAACAAATTTTACATAATCAATATGTTATATCATTTTAGCCAATCATTTTAGCTCATACCGTTGGAGATGCTCTTACTTCGTAATATTTTTCAGTGTAGATTTAAATTTTAATGCTATATACGCTTATACATGTACAGGTTTCATAAGCTAGTAACGAGATGCTATTGTCCAACTAATGAGGTGGCAAAAAGGGCACTAAAAGTAGGTCTTCAATATTCTCAAATTAAAATTTTTGACCCATGTGAGACCTTCATTTGTCAAAGCTGTCCGCCCAAAGGTTTGCCATTATAATTTTTTTGCAGTCTACTTGTGTTGCTTCAGGGAAATAAATATATTATATTTTGAATATAATTTTTTTGTTCGGTTTTATAATCGAAATCGAACTGTGTGAAGCAGTTAATCTTAAAACGATTTATCTAAACCAAAAGCAGTATCTCGGCAAGTACGCAGACAAGTTTTTCTTTTTTGATTTTCTCATCAACTCGTCTTTTTTTATCCCCAACTTGTCTATTCTCCACCTTCTCTCTTGCCTAGGGCTGTTAAAAAACTTCGAAAAATCTGAAATCAAATCCGAATATTCGAGTTCATATCCGAAAAAAATCGGATATTATCCGTATCCAAAGTCAACCGGATATTATCCGTATCCGTGTCCGA
This sequence comes from Saposhnikovia divaricata, assembly GCA_036435485.1. Classification (NCBI taxonomy): domain Eukaryota; kingdom Viridiplantae; phylum Streptophyta; class Magnoliopsida; order Apiales; family Apiaceae; genus Saposhnikovia; species Saposhnikovia divaricata. Next base: position 218,532,795 of record CM071599.1, read on the forward strand.
ACATTTAGGATACGGATATGGATATAGCTGTATCCGTATCCAAAAATATCCGTATCCAAAATTAATTAATTAATTAATTATTATTCATAATATATTTTATATTTTATGTATGTACTTATATAAATTGGAGATCCTAGTAAATCACTACTATTTTAAATATGACTCATAACTAGTGCTTTGTCACGGATTATTGTTTTTATATTTTAAAAAATATTTTTGAACGATCCAATCGCACGGATGTCAATATATATCTAATATAATGATATTCCCAAATTTTCAGAAAATAAAAAATTAATTTGATTGGAGATCTTAGTAGATCACTACTATTTTCAATATGACTCGTAACTAGTGTTTTGTCACGGATTATTGTTTCTTTTTTTAAAAAAATATTTTTGAACGATCCAACCGTACGAATGTCAATATATATCTAATATAATGATATTCCCAAATTTCCAAAAAATAAAAAATTAATTTGATTGGAGATCGTAGTAGATTACTACTATTTTCAATATGACTCGTAACTAGTGCTTTGTCACGGATTATTGTTTCTATTTTTTAAAAAATATTTTTGAACGATCCAACCGTACGGATATCAATATAAATCTAATATAATGATATTCCCAAAATTTCAGAAAATAAAAAATTAATTTGATTGGAGATCTTAGTAGATCATTACTATTTTCAATATGACTCGTAACTAATGCTTTATCACGGATTATTGTTTCTATTTTTTAAAAAATATTTTTGAACGATCCAATCGTACGGATGTCAACATATATCTAATTTAATGATATTCCCAAATTTTCAGAAATTAAAAAATTAATTTGGTTGGAGATCGTAGTAGATCACTACTATTTTCAATATGACTCGTAACTAGTGCTTTGTCACGGATTATTGTTTCTATTTTTTAAAAAATATTTTTGAACGATCCAACCGAACGGATATCAAAATAAATCTAATATAATGATATTAAAAAATTTCAGAAAATAAAAAATTAATTTGATTGGAGATCTTAGTAGATCATTACTATTTTCAATATGACTCGTAACTAGTGCTTTGTCACGGATTATTGTTTCTTTTTTTTAAAAAATATTTTTGAACGATCCAACCGTACGAATGTCAATATATATCTAATATAATGATATTCCCAAATTTCCAAAAAATAAAAAATTAATTTGATTGGAGATCGTAGTAGATTACTACTATTTTCAATATGACTCGTAACTAGTGCTTTGTCACGGATTATTGTTTCTATTTTTTAAAAAATATTTTTGAACGATCCAACCGTACGGATATCAATATAAATCTAATATAATGATATTCCCAAAATTTCAGAAAATAAAAAATTAATTTGATTGGAGATCTTAGTAGATCATTACTATTTTCAATATGACTCGTAACTAGTGCTTTGTCACGGATTATTGTTTCTATTTTTTAAAAAATATTTTTGAACGATCCAATCGTACGGATGTCAACATATATCTAATTTAATGATATTCCCAAATTTTCAGAAATTAAAAAATTAATTTGGTTGGAGATCGTAGTAGATCACTACTATTTTCAATATGACTCGTAACTAGTGCTTTGTCACGGATTATTGTTTCTATTTTTTAAAAAATATTTTTGAACGATCCAACCGTAGGGATATCAATATAAATCTAATATAATGATATTCCAAAATTTCAGAAAATAAAAAATTAATTTGATTGGAGATCTTAGTAGATCATTACTATTTTCAATATGACTCGTAACTAGTGCTTTGTCACGGATTATTGTTTCTATTTTTTAAAAAGTATTTTTAAACGATCCAACCGTACGGATGTCAACATATATCTAATTTAATGATATTCCTAAATTTTCATAAATTTAAAAATTAATTTGGTTGGAGATTTTAATAAATTACTAGCAAATTTAAAAATTTGTTTAAACTTAACTTATGTTTAATTATTTCCCTTCTCAACACAAGAATCTTGTAGCTCAGTTGGTTGTGATGTTCCACAAGACTCAAGGGTGCCCCAGGTTCGACTTCTTGCTCATGCAACATTTTGAAAAACAAACATCAGCACCGACTCCTTGCTCATGCAACATTTTGAAAAACAAACATCAGCTTTCCGGATTTCGAATATTATCCGGATTTTACATTTCAAAATCGTATTAGCAAACTCTTTGAATTATAGTAGCACGTTGTGAGCAGCATGAGTTAAATGCCTTATTATTGGAAATGTGAGAGCATTAAATACATATTTGTTGGAAAGATCAGAAATTATGACTTCAACGTAGTTTTAATTTAGAAGTTTCTCCGATTTCAAAAAAAAAAGAAATTTAGAAGTTTTTCCGATTTTTTATTGTCTTTCCAGTTTTTTATTAATTAAATTATCATTGAAAAATTTAAATTATAAGGGAACACCGATTTAGTTGCATTGCGAAATTCTGCTTACTAAAACAAAACGATGATCACGTACTAGGTAAATTAGTAAATTCCATTAGCATTAAGATCAACAATCATCACAAAGCATGGGATACATAAAATAATATTATATTTATATAGCTTCATAAGATAGATTCAACAACTTCAACACAGATTCAATTATGGCAAGACTGGACGAGTTGGCCCTGACTGCTTTGCTAGCTGACGAGGCTTCATATAAAGGCCGATGCTTTCAACCCCATTGCTCTTATAGGTGCCAAAGAATCCCCAGAATTTACCACCGACCTCATAATTGAACTCATCCACATACGAGCCCATTTCTTGAAAATCCATGAGATACATATCGTCCATGCACCCAGGGCCGTACGGACCATACTTGCGTTTGTTAGTATAAAAAGAAATAGAACACAGATACTTTGAAGTTCAATCATTAAGGTAACTGCCATGTATTCTCGTAATGTACTCCGACGGATAATCGAAAGTGATCTGCACCAACATTCCACAAACATATGATCAATCCAACTACGTACATATAATCGTCTATTGTCGTCAACAAACATATATAGTTGAGCCTAGAACAAACTTATGAAACAAATTTAAGTTAGTTACATACATGCATGGAAGATAAAAGAAGATAATTAAATTAAATATTATGTTATTGTTCACCGTTTGCAGATTAGAGGAGCCTGTTCCACCACCAATTTTGTCAGACAGCACTACGTTACCATCCTCAACGTAAGCAAACTGAATGAAATCCATCCTATCCCGGATGGAAGAAATGAAGATTTGAGATATTTCTGATTTGCCTTGGTGATCCCATGAAGTTCCCACAGTGGGAAATGTTGGCCCAAGCTTTAGCATTGTGTTCCACAGCAAAGAATATAAGAAATTGTGTTGTGTATTTATAAGCAGGAGTTAATTATTATGCCAGTCATGGAAATTCCAAAAGGCCTTCCTTGCGTTGGAATCGGTTCAGTATTGGAAAATGTTCCAGCAGTTAATAGCTGCAGTTATATACTTTTTCTTTAAATTGTTACAGTTTCGAGATTGAATTTGAAAGTATCCTTTGATTGAAATTTGTGTGTTCAAAGAAAATGAATCGTCCTTTAAAAAAGGAAATTAATTTATTAATTGTTGAGCTGCTCGATCGATAAAAGTTACCAAAGCAAGTTTGGGGTCATTACTTCAAAAAAAAAAAGTATCTAACCACAGACACGATAAGTTTTGTTTAATAAGAGCATAAATGAGTCAAGTGATTCATAAAAATTCCAAAAAAAATTGTAAAATTTTCGAATGCAGTTAGTCAAAAAATGGAGTTGGAGTAAGTTTTCTGAATACTTTACACCACCAAATGCAAGTCTCGAATTATCTACCATTTAATTAAGGACCACGAATCTGTTGATTATTTTTCTTATTTTACCTATTTTGTAACCACATTTTTATACTAACGATTCAATATATGTGTGCACCAAGCCACCAACTTGTCATTCGAAGTTTTATAAAAACTAGCTTAAAACCTGTGCGATGCACGGAATTTTATTAATATTATATGAATATTTTTCATTAATCTGAATTAATTTTTTAAAACATGAAATACCTAAATTTTTCAATGAAATTTCATAATAATTATATAAATGTTATTCGTGATATTTCTAAAAAAGGGGATTGTGTTAGAAAATATAGAAAATATGATTGGTTTAGTTGAAAAAGGTAATCGGTTAATTATTAATATTATAATACTATTATTTTATTTTATTAAATAGATTCGTACGTGATATAATTGAAAAATGAAATATTTTAGTTAGAGAAAATAGAAAAGGTAAATTGAAAATTTAAGAGGTGACATGTTTTAGGTGAAAAAGGTAATTAAATAATTTTTACTAAATAAAATTGCTAGTAGTGTTTTTAGAATAGGAGAAATTAATGTTGCGCGTGATATGTTTAGAAAAAGAGGGATTAAAAAAGATAGAAAAGATTACACGATTTAGCTGGAAAAAAGTAATCGATTAATTATTAATATTATTATTTTATTAAATAAAATCGCCTTTGATATAATTGGAAAATGAGAGATTTAAGTTATAGAAAATAGAAAAGGTAACGTGAAAATTAAAAAGGTAACATATTTTAGGTGAAAAGGGTAAATGATTAGTTTATAGTAATTATAATTTAATTATGTTATTTTACTAAATAAAATTGCTCATAGTTTTTTTAAAAAGGAGAAATTAATGTTACCCGAGATATTTCTAGAAAATGAGCGATTTTATTTAGAAAATATAGAAAAGATGATACGTTTTAGCTGAAAAGAGATATTTTAGTTAGAGAAAAGAAAAAAGATAACATATTTTGGTTGAAAAGGGTACTTGATTGATTAATTAATAGTAATTATATTAACCAAAATTGCTTGTAGTGTTTTTAAAAAAGGAGATATTTTAGTTAGATAAAATATCATGTGCATGTTTTAGGTAAAAAATGTAATTGATTAGTTTATACTAATTATAATTTAATTACGTTATTTTACTAAATAAAATTGTTTGTAATTTTTTTAGAAAATGAAAAATTAATGTTGCCCATGATATTTCTAAGAAGAGAGGGATTTTAGTTAGAAAATTTAGAAAAGATGATACGTTTTAGCTGAAAAGAGAGATTTTAGTTAGAAAAAAGAAAAAAATTAACATATTTTGGTTGAAAAAGGTAATTGATCGATTAATTAATTGTAATTATATTAAACAAAATTGCTCGTAATATTTTTAAAAATGAGAAATTTTAGTTAGATAAAATATCATTGGTCGTCTGATTTTTCAAAATTGCTTTTTTTACTTCTTTTTCAGCTACCATTACTTAGTTATTCTTTGCTTATTTTATATTTCTTAATAAGTAATCAATTACCTTTTTCAGTTACTACCTTTTGTACATTTTTCAACTAAAATATATTATTTCAAAAAATAACATGGATTGTTCTATTTAATGAAATAAACCAATAATATTATAATTATTAATAACTAACTAATTACCTTTTTCTTTTTTTGCTAAATTTTTAATTAATAGAAGAAAACGGAATACAGGGATTGACCCTTGCTCTAAGCCAAGGCTTAGAGAAAGCAACCTAAGACCAACCTAACCTAGAAGAGAAACTGTCACCAAAAAGAACATCCAAAAAGAAAAAAACCAAACCGTGGCTGAGATACTATATAAAAACCCATCTATAAAGCACTAAATTCGCCGTTTTAATGAACCATTCCGTATTTCGCAGCTTCGTTTTTATATCAAGCATGATCCCTTTAATTAACAGGTTTGGCCCCTGCGTGCCTTTGTCATGTAATCTCGAGTTTCTATCTCTCCATAAGTGGTAGGAGAACGTCTGCGCAGCAAGAAGGGCAACTGTTCTCATAATGTGATCAGAAGTACACCCTAAAGAGTCCAGAAGTTCGACCCAGGTTGTTCCTGTGAAGCAAATGTTGAGCAGCCCAAACAATTTTTCCAAGATGTAAGAACTGTAGGGGCAAGTAACAAACAGATGAGAGTCCGTTTCGATGCCCCCGACACAGAAACAGCAATACTGGGATATATCCAAGCCGAATCGACCGAGCCTATGCAATGTTGGCAAACGTCCATGGCATAACTGCCATTCGAGGTGAGCATAGCGCAGGATCTTTAGCCTATGCCATACATGCTTTGCCCAGGTTACTTGCGTGGATTGTTGGCGAAGCGAGTGCCAAATGTTCCGAGCCTTAATCTTGTTAATTGGCAACCCATCCCAAAGAATTACATCTGTTTCACAGAGATTGAAAGTAGGATAATCAAAATTTTGAGTCCAAAGTGCCATCTGAGGGTGCACGTGATGAATTCTGTTTGAGGTTCTAGGGAGAACCCAAACGCCCGTATGAATGATTGAATTTACCATAGCATTGGCTTGAAGACCAGATTGAGCAATGATGAGAGCATTCTTGTTAGCAGCCAAACAAGTAGAGTTCCACCACGGATCGAACCAAAGAGAAGTTGCATGTCCATTCCCAAGCTTGAAAGAGATGAACTGGAGAGCTGTTGACCGTAACTTGAGGACGTTTCTGAGGGTCCAGGAGCAGTCGTTGGGCATTGGAAGAGTCCAAATGTTGTGGTTCTTAAGAATTGTCGTGTTAACCCAACGTGGCCACAATGCCTTATTTCTTGACACCACCTTACAAAGATGCAGCAGGATGTTTGCTTGATTCCAGTCTTTGGGTTGCTTAAAACCTAAGCCTCCTTCGGCCAGAGGAAGACATATGGAGTCCCAACTGATTCTCACCCCCCCTTTTGAGGTGATATTCCCCTTCCACAAGAAGCGAGTGATAAGGGTTTGAATGGAGCAATGCACAGAAGTAGGAAGGATAAAATGTCTGGACCAGTAACCTTGAAGAGCGAAGATGACAGCCCTAACTAGCTGGACACGACCTGCAAATGATAATAGTAAAGTAGTCCAACAGCAAATCCTAGCAGATATTCTGTCGATAAGAGGAATGCAGTCATTGTGCTTTAGCCTCGTTGAGATTAAAGGGACACCAAGAAAGCGGACAGGCAGCTCGCCGTGCGCAAGACCAAACCGTGAATCAAACCATGCCATAAAATCCTCCGTACAGTTTCCAAAATAAACCGTACTTTTAACTGTGCTTGGCCGTAAACCACTTACATCCGCAAAGCGATATATGCAATCCATAAGATGAGTAACAGATTCAATGTCAGCATTAGAGAAAAGTAGAACATCGTCTGCGTAGAAAAGATGTGTAAGTTTCATGTCTTTACAGTGCCAATGGAATCTGAAATTTTCCGGAGTCTTTGCTAGCATAGAGGACAAGACGTTCATAGCAATAGCAAATAGGTATGGAGAGATAGGGTCCCCCTGCCTTAGGCCTTTTTTACCTTGGAAAAAACCACACAACGAACCATTAACTTTTACAGAAAAAGAAGTTGTTGAAATGCATAAGTAGATCCACCTCATAAACTTCTCAGGAAAATTCAGTTTGCGAAGAGCACCCATGATGAAGTCCCAATTTAGCGAGTCAAAAGCCTTATTCAAATCAAGCTTTAGCGCACATTTAGGTAGGCCAGTTTCTTTATGATATCCTCGAAACAGTTCTTGCGCCATGAGAATATTATCCGAGATATTACGTCCCGGAATAAAAGCAGATTGAGAAATGTCAGTGATGCTAGGCATAACAGTTTTTAAACGAGATGCAATTATCTTAGCAATACACTTGTAAGGAATTGAGCATAAGGAAATAGGCCTGAAGTCACGCATTGTTGTAGGCGTTGGGACCTTCGGGATTAGGGCAATACTTGTGACATTAACTGATTTATCAAAATATTCGGATGAGAAAAAGCCTCGAACCGCCGCACAGAAATTATTGCCAACAATTTCCCAAGATGCTAAGAAGAATTCGACCGTAAAGCCGTCAGGGCCCGGTGCCTTGTTCTTTTTCATAGCCTTTAAAGTTGCCAGAATTAGCTCATCAGAAACAGGGGCTTCCAGTAAAATAGCCTGTGCAGGAGAGAGGAGGTCACAGTCAAAAGAATCAAAGTCACAAGGAGGTAAGGTCGAGGTCGAACCTAGGGTGTTCGAAAAGAAATCCACTGCCACTTTGGAGACATTTTTATGCCCAGAGACTAAAAGCCCCTCATTATCTTCAATAGCCAAAATCTTGTTCACATTCCAGTTTGATTTTGTTCGATTGAAAAAATAACTGTTATTTCCATCTCCATAGTTAAGCCACTTCACCCTCGATTTCTGCAAAAGAAATCGCTCCTCCTCTAGTAAGGCAGTCTGCAGCTTATCCGAGTAGTTGCTTTCTTCCTGAAGTAAAATGGGATTATCACAGTCAGTCACCAATTGATCCTGCACTGCTGAGAGAGAAGACCTGGCCATTGCCACATTGCTATGCACATTGCCATGAGTCTTGTTCAAACCTACCAAAGCAGTTTTGACATGCTTCAATTTGCGAACTAGAATTGCCATTGGGTCCCCATACCACTGATTATCCCATGCTCTTGAAACAGTTTCCATGAACCCATCCACCTCGGTCATGTAATTATGGAATTGAAACGGCTTTACCACCTTTTCAAGTTTCAGAGGAACACAGCAAATCAAAGGATTATGATCCATGATCCCCTTGTTTTTGACCACAACTGTTGCCTCAGTGAAAGAATTGAACCATTCCTTATTAGCTAACATTCGATCAAGGCGTTTGTGAATCAGAGATGCGCGTTTATTATTCCAAGTATAAAGAGGGCCTAGAGTTTTGATCTGACCCAGACCAGAGACAGAAACACAATCCAAAAAGTTTTGCATACCCGTCGTCCATTGTTCACGACCTCCCTTAACCTCATTCAAGGCTAGAATACAGTTGAAGTCCCCATTTATGCACCAAGGCATTGAAATATTCCGACTCATATGCTCGAGATCCCTCCAAAGGGGCTCCCTCTGATGCGGTTGATTCAAAGCATAAACAAATGTAACGCAGAAAGTTAACTTTTTTTCCAAAAACGTCACAAAGCAAGTGATATGTTGTGATGTTTTCAAATAAGCAGTGACATACCAAACCGAAGGGTCCCAACCAACCCACACACGACCAAAATCATGTTCATCATAATTAAAAAGCCACTTCCAATTTTTATTAATACGCCTAGAAATATCCATTGATTTGTCAACCCTAACTTTAGTTTCTACCAAGCCCATAAGGGAAATTTTATTGGCTGAAATGAAGTTAATCACTTCTTGCTGATGAGGACTCTTATTAATACCCCTTACATTCCAAACTGAAAAATTCATGGTAAACGATTAAGAGTCGTTGGCGTGCCTGCCAACCTGGAGCTTTTTCTGCTAGAGACTCTTGTAAATCCGTCGTCATCCACGTTTTTGTTCGGGGTGACTGTGATAATTTTATTAACAGTAGCAGCCGTTTGTTGCCCACTGGGGCTTGAGACCTTGTAATTTTTTCTTTGCTTTCCCGGGGATTTCGCAGTTTGCACAGTGTGCACAATTTGCACATGTTGTTCCTCAGCTAGGTCGGAAAGGGCCTCGAATCCATTATCAATAGCAAGAGGTGCTGTTAATCCAGCCATAATAGGAGGAGTACTTCTGGGCACCCTATCAAATTCCTCCAAATTATCTTCCATAAAAGGTTCCAAGTTGCTTTCCCCTTTGTTTCTGTCATCTTGACATCCAGTAGCAGTCTGGTCTCTAGTCTCTCTTTCGATCTCTTCGAGGATCTCATCACCATCCATGACCACGTCGCAACCACAGAATTTACCAATAGAATACGGGATCAATTCCATACTATTTAAGTAGTCTGCTTTTGTTGGGCCAGGGGTGCTGCTTGTTGCTTTGCCTGTGGTCGTTTGTGGATCCATCCTTGGTCTCTTTGAAACTCTTTCCGGATTATTCAAGCATCTTGCAAGGGAATGTCCAAAGGCCTTGCACAAACTACACGAGTAAGGCAGTTGAGGATACTGCACTTCAACTTTCTCCTGTTCCTCTATACCATCTACATTGAGAATAGTGACCCAAACAAAGGGTGGTCTCGGGGCAGAATATGCAAGCTCCACTTGGACATTAGCATACTTAAGTGGTTTAAATCTAGCCGTTGCATCGTCAAACTTCAGAGGTTTGCCCACAGCTCGAGCAATAGAGGTTAAACTTTCCTTAGACCAAAGAGAGTAAGGAACATCTACCAAGCGAATCCAACAAGGGACCTTCTCAACCACATTTCTTCTGAATTTTGATCCCTCCATCCAAGGCATTAAATAAAGAGATTTCCCCCCCATCTGCACCGAATGTAGGTTAAGAGCTGCATTTCTTTCGTCCATCGTGCCAAATCTAAACGTATAGTACCCCTTAGAGCTGTAGTACACTCCAACCAAACCCTTGTTACTCCACAATTTATTTGCCTGCTCACGAACAAATTTAAAAGCAAAGTTCCCCCCAATGAAATGGCCAATGATGCTGGTTTCCCATTGTTTTTGAGCCTTGACCATGAAATCCCTAGAGAATTTTACTGTAGCAGATCCATCTTCATTATAACTAATACAAGCTTCCATATTATCAGTGCTAGTAGCTGGGTCGACAGCATTCTTTCCAACAATAGAGCTCCATGTAACAGATTTAGGTGCAAGCAATTGGTCATCATTAACAGCCTTAGGTAAGGTTGGAACTTCATGAAACTCACGAGGGGGTTGAGATTGTATACCTTGGTTTTCTTTGTGAGCCGTCTGATTCTCCTTTGTGTGGTTGACCTGCGAGCTAACCTCTTTGGGAGAAGCATTCTTATCACTGGATGGACCACGAGCAATGGATGAAGCTGTGTATGCTGGGCCAGGAGCAGCTATCTCACTGCCATCATTAAGGATTAACTGAGTCCGTTCTTGAATCCTCCTCAAAGATCTAGGAGATAATGGTTCTCTCATATCATTCTCAGAGTTGAAAGATGCATTCTCCGCACCAAACTGAAACAGCGGCTGCAGATTGATGTTAGGAGCATTAGGGGCAACGTAGTTGTGTCCAATGAGGTTAGAGAACTCGTCAGAGTTCATCGAGCCAGAATGCTCAGAGTTCCTAGAACCCATCTGCAAAACAAACAAACAGATCGAGGCAAAAAAAAACAGAGACAAGAACAATGGAGATTGAAGTGAGGAAGGAGATGAGGATCGAGGACCAACAAGAAGTGGAGACGATGATGGATGAAGGTCAACGAATCTGGAAATGGAGAAAACCGGCGGCTAGAGAGAAAAGCTCCATCCTAACTAATTACCTTTTTCAACTAAAGAGTAATATCTTTTCTATAATTTTAAACTAAAATGTCTCATTTTCAAACTTATCTTTTTTTTACTTCTTTTTCGACTATTATCTTTTCTAACTAAAATCTACTCCTTCCAAAACTTGGTTTTTTTTACTTCTTTTTCAAGCTATTACCTTTTTAAATATGGATTTTATCTATAATTAAGTCAGCTAAATAAGTAAAATCAAGATACCGAGACCAAACTTTTGTTTGAGCTGCTTTTATATAATAGTATAAATTTAGCAAACAGTACTTTTTCAGACAAATGTAATAGTATGTATTGTTAGTTGAATCTTAACTTCGTGTCAAGTGAGTATATAAAGTTTTATGTTTAAAGTGAGAATTTTTATCGAGCTATCATTTATCACTCGATTCGAACTATGTAGTTGAGCAATAACACCAATTATACATTCAATAATTTAGATGATTAAAAATATAATTCACATTTGGATTTAAATCGAATATAGATCATAAATTATATTTAAATATGATTATTTCATTAAAAAAATAATATGAAATTTATTCTAAATGAATTGGGATCATATTAATTTTTAATCAAATTTAGATAATTTATGAAACAAATTTGAAATATTTATCATATTTTTGAATCAAATATAAACATATCAAATAATCAAGATCCATTTAGGTTCCTACCTCATTTCAACCTAGGCTACGAGACACCGTATTTAAGCACTTAGTTCAAAAAAAAAAAGATTAAACAAGGTATTGGGAAGAAACATTTTTTTTTTAAAAGTTAACAAAGTTTTTTTTTATGAAACATTAAACCAAAACTATCAAAATAATCTCGGTCAAATTTAATATTTTTAAAAATAGACAGTAAAGATTATATCATATTAAAAAGTAAATTATAATCTAAAAAAAATATCATTAAAAAGGTTGTATTAAAAAAGAAATTATAATCTAAAAAGGTTGTATCATTTTACAGACAACAAAACAGAGCACAACAAATAAAGTACAACATACTACATAGATTATATCCAAATTAAATTCATATTACATTATTAATATCTTAATATTAATATTCAAGTATAACCACGCTACTACTGTGAAATTATATCCTTACATAATAAGCATAAAAGAGATCTTATCCATAATTTTGGTCTACTATCAAATAATCTCAACCATCGAATTTAAATTTTTTAAAAATAGGTGATCAAAATTATATCAATCAAAAGGAAATTATAATCTAAAAAGGTTATAATTAAAAAAGGTTATATCATATCAAAAAGAAAATTATAATCTAAAACGGATATAATTAAAAAAACAATTGAATTTTATTTTTTATTAATATTAAAAAAAGTTCTTATTTACTATTTGGCCTATATCTCAAGATCTAGAAATCATATTTTGATGATTTTACAGCCCACTCGAATGTCATAAAAAATATCTTTAATTTAGTGGCGATTTAACAATTATTATCGAAGTGAAAATACTTAGAATCTCAATAGAAAGTATGAATACGAGTTTTATATTAATCCTATTCACTTATAACACCTACTTTGATAATCATATTCAATGTAGAAAACCAAATTATATTTAATATAAATCATTGGCTTACACTTTTTTCGTATTTTAATATAAATACTCTTTTTAGTTTACATGTTAAAAAATAAAATATTCTTTATGTTAGATCAAACTGTTCTCATTTATTTTATAAACTACTCTAACTAGCTTAAGAATCAATTCCCGTCAATAACATATCTATACTATTATATAAAAATCGAAACATTAAAAATTTTGGTAATTGTTTTTTAGTACTTCATGAATTTATTCATTTACCCTTCATTATAAAGAAAAATATATACAATATCTATACTATAAAAACACCTAAAATAAATAATAACATATAATATAATTAATAATAATTAGTTGATTGTCTTTATCAGATTACTTTTAGTTGAAGATATTACATTTTATAAATACCTAAAAATACCAAACGTATCATATTCTTCAATCATTAATATTTTCTTTGGAATTAAAACACGTTACCTTTTTTATTTAAAATTACTTTTAATCATTAATATATGCCGTCAACAACATATTATTAATTAAAACATTATCAAACATGTATTATAATATTTTATTATCTTCTATAATTTATTTTTCTCATAATTAAAAAATATATATGAACATGAGATTTAAAAAGTTAAAAAATTATTTTAATAATAAAAATATATATACAACTTAAAACTTTAACAATAAAATATAATTTAAAAAATTTACAAACAACCGTGCATCGCACGGATTATAGACTAGTATAATAAGATGCATATTTAATATCTAGATGTACTTCAATAAAAATTACTTTTCTCTCAAAAAAAAAAGTTAAACGTATTTCCAAAATGTTTTTTACAATTTTAATTACTCAATACAAAAAATACTTTTTTCCAAATAAATAATTATTTTTTTGGAATACCCAAGTTAAAAACACGTATTTAATTTGTGAAAATAAGCAAAAATTTAAAAAGAATTCCTTTTATATCTTTCCTAATTAAAAAGTTAATGGCCTTCCTTGCGTTGGAAATCGGTTCAGTTTTGAAAAAAATTCTTGCAATTAATACGAGTAGGCGCCACTTTCTGCGAAAGTTAGGGAAGGGAGGTTGAGATGGTTCGGCCACGTCCGTAGGAGGCGGCCGGAAGCCCCAGTGAGAAGGGTCGAGAGTCTTTCGGTTGTAGGGGTGAGGAGGAGAGGCAGACCGAGGAGGTCATGGGAAGAGCAGCTTAGGTTGGATTTGAAGGCTTTGAACCTAAGTGAGACCATGACCGCTGATAGGTGTTCGTGGAGGCGGCAGATCAGAGTGGTGGACTCTCTTCTAGGGGACGGCTCTGTAGTGGAGAACCTCAGAGTTGGGTTGTCACGGATGACCTTATCTTAGGAGTTCGGCTTTTTGCGATATCTTTTCCCTTTTTCATTTTGTATTTCTATTATCATTTGTTTCCCGATTGTGCAGGTGCAGGGAGCTTCGCTTGGTGGTATCTAGAGGCATGGTAGGTAAGTCCCGTGTGGAGAAAGCCATGGGCTCAGGTATTGCTGTGAACTTTGTCGCGTATCTTTTAGATTTCTTTGTCTATATCACACACCGTATATGTCGTGCACATAGCCGAGGGTCTTCACGGAAACAGCCTCCCCACCCTAAAAAGTGGGGGCATGGTCTGCGTACAACCTACCCTCCCCAGACCCTGCTGTGAGCGGGACATACTGGGTATGTTTGGTTTGGTTTAGTTCAGTGTTACACTTTCCCTAAAAATTGTTACAGTTTCGAGATTGAATTTGAAACGTATAAATCCTTCAATTAAAATTTGTGTGTTCAGTGAATGATTAAAACAATTATTTGTAATTAATTAACTGTTGAGCTGCACGATGAAAGTTTAAACTACCACAGCATGTATGGGGTCATTCTCCAAAAAATAAAATTAAAAATTACCCCGGTATTTAACCACAGACATGGTACGTTTTGTTTAGGAAGAACATAGAATATCAGTTACGTTATTCATGAATTTTCAAATTAGTTTTATAAATTTTTGGAATTCAACTAGACAAGAATGGAGTGAGGCGTAAGGTTTTCGAATACTTATCAAACCTGTTGATTATTTTTCTTATTTACATACTACTTACGGTCCATTAATGCTATAATTTTAGGTAATTTGATTATATAGTTAAAAAAAATTAATTATTTTTTTAAAATAAAAATTAAAATATTATAATTTTGTTTAGAAAGGAAATTGAAAATTAATAAATTTTAGAGTATTTACTAAAAATACTAGGTTTAAAGTTTCTTTGCAAAAATACCATCTCTTTTAATTAATTGTAATTTTACTAAACTAAATTTCAAAATTGCAAAAATACTAAAACCCCCCTCCCCCTTCTTTTCCCTTCGACCTCAACACTTTTTTTAAGGTGGGGGATATTTTGGTTGCAACTGAATGCAACCACATTCAACTTTTTTTTAAGGTTGGGTGATTTTGGTGGATTTGGGTTGCAAGGCCCCGCCAGAGGCAATATTCAACCAATTCAAATGCAACCACATTCAACTCTTTATCTTTAAGGTGTGGTGATTTTGGTGGACTTAGGTTGCAAGGCCCCGTCAGGGGCAATATTCAACTGAATGCAACTACTTTCAGTTGGATGTAGTTCCAAATTTAGTTGCATGTGGTTGCATGTGGTTGCTGATTTCAAGTTCCATTTTTCAAAAGTCATTTTCGACCTCTTTTTTGGACAGAGGTCGAAAATGACTTTTGAAAAATGGAATTTGAAATCAGAAATTTAGTTGCATGTGGTTGCATTCAGTTGAATGTGGTTGCATTCAGTTGCAACCCAAAATCCACCAAAATAACCCTTATCTTAAAAAAATAAATAAAATGTGGAAGTCGCTGGGCAACCCAGCTGGGCAGGTTGGGCAGGGGAAGGAGGGGTGCCCTAATTTCTAGTATTTTTGCAATTTAGAAACTTAGTTTAGTGAAATTGCAAATAGCTATTTTTACCAAAAGTAAATATGCAAAAATTTATTTTTCCGTAATTATTTATGAAAAAAGCCCTAAATTTTAACATATATTTAAAGTATCTAAAATTATGTGCAAAAAATTCAAATATCTTATATAATGAATAGGAATATTTTGTAACCACATTTTCATATAACGATTCGATATATGTGCATGATACAGTAAAACCTCTATAAATATAATGACTCATTGTTATGGCACTTGAGGTTCGGTCATCTTGGATTTTCTGGCTTCAAACTATTGTCAAAGACAAAGATGGTGGACGGTTTACCAGAAATCAACGAACCAGAAAATTTGTGTGAAGCTTGTGTCAAGGGGAAGCAACACCGACAAAGCTTTCCAGTTGGAAAATCATGGCGAGCTAGAAGGCCATTAGAGATTGTTCACACCGATATTGCTGGTCCATTTGATATTCCATCCCTTGGCGGAAATAGGTATTACCTAACTTTTATTGATGATTTTAGCAGGAAAAGTTGGGTACATATCTTGAAAGAAAAAGCGGAGGCTCTTGATAAATTTAAGAAGTTCAAAGCTATGGCAGAAAAGCAAAGTGGCCATTATTTGAAGGTACTTCGATCAGACAGAGGAGGCGAGTACACTTCAAACTTGTTCAGAAGTTTTTGCAGAGCACATGGAATAAATCATCAGTTGACAACGGCATATACTCCACAGCAAAATGGTGTTGAAGAGAGGAAGAATCGCACCATTCTAGACATGGCAATGAGTATGGTAAAAGAAAAGCACATGCCAAGAACTTTCTGCCCTGAAGCCGTTCTATATGCAGTTTATTTGTTGAATCGATGTCCAACTAAAAGTGTTAGAAACAAAACTCCAAATGAAGCATGGAGTGGTAGTAAACCATCAGTTGGGCATCTCAGAATTTTTCGGTGCATTGCATATGCACATGTTCCTGATCAGAAAAGGAAGAAGCTGGAGGATAAAGGTGAGAAATGCATCTTTACCGGATATGATAAGAGGAGCAAAGCGTACAGACTTTATAATCCCCTCGCGAAGAAATTAATCATTTCTCGAAATGTTGAGTTCGATGAATCTTATTATTGGAGATGGAGCGAGGAAGAAAGAAAAGTTGTAGGCTTATTCTTTAATGATGATGATGGTGATGACTCCAACATAGAAGATTGCGGAGATTAGGGCTGTACAGGCTATCCGCTCAACCGCAATCAAACCGCAAACCACTCGCAACTGAACCGCTTTTTGCGGATAATCGCGAAATGCGGGTTGGTTGCGGATTGAATTTTTAAGAACCGCATATTTGCGGGTTGGTTGCGGATTAAAATATTGAAAAATCGCAAAATCGCATCCGCAACCGCAAACTGCACATATATATTTATAATAATTTATATTTTTAAAAATATATTTTATATTATACAAATTAATAAATTATACACATAAGACATAGAAGTTTCTTTTCCGGGAGTGGAAATACATTTTCTGGGAGTTGATATATGGATATACCCTGCCCATTTACCAAATATATTTACCCAGCCCATTTACTCAAACCCAATTTATCTAACCTACAAATTGCATAGTTATGTCTAATCAATTATGTTTATTTTGTTGTACTAGACATAACTACAGCAGGAATTACTGATGATGATTTGCCATTGTACTGATGGGCTATATTTATGTGCTTGCAACCTTGCACCAAAAAATTCTGTGATATTGTACTCATTTTTTTTTACCGACTTGTAATTATATTTTAATTTTTATTAAAGAATGAATCGCCCTTTAAATAAAATTAATTTATTAATTGTTGAGCTGCTCGATCGACAAAAGTTACCAAAGCATGTTTCGAATAAGAATAATGTTAGGTACCCCAAATTGAATCCCAAATTTTTTCAAATTACACGTGTCACTATCTAATTGGTTATAAATATAATGGACCGCTAGGGTGATATCAATCTCACCGATTACCATATAACCAACTCATCCATGTCACATTTTTTGGATATCAAGGATACCTAGCATTACTATTCCAGCGTTACTCTTAGAACAATTATTGTTGTTGGAGGAATTTCGTAACAACACGAAATTGGAGGTTTGCTGGAATTGTAGAGCGAAATTATGAGTATGTGGCTGTTTTTAGGGGTTTAGGGTTTATGAAAAAAGAGGGGGCTGGACTTGGCAGGTGTCTCGATTTGTCTCGTGTATCGGATTCCATAATGCCAAGATGCCTACGTACCTATGTTTATATAGGATCAAGCCCACGTAGTTCTGTGAATTAATTGGGCTTATCCCGAGAGACTTAAGGGATAAGTTACGTTAATGTGGGTAATGATTGATTTTATCTGATTTAATCTTATCGTTGTGATATCTTCCTGATGTGAAAAATATCGTTTGGAGATATTTCCCGTTATTGATTGATTGAGATTGATTATTTCCTCGTTTCAGAGAGAGGATAAAACTTAGCGGTTAAGCAATAATTATTAATGTGAATTAATAATTAATAGATATTAGAAATTTGGGAGATTATTAGACATGCCAAAATTATGGCATAACAACTAGCCCCCAGTTCTTCAGTGTAGCTTGTTGCAGTGGAGAACTAAACATTCTTCAAGCTTCCAAATTTCTTGAGTCGCTGAAACAACTAAAAATAAATGATTAGAAAAACACTTAGAGCATCACTGTGCTCGTTAGGCGTATGCGGATGCAAGAATGATAGCATGCGATGACCACTATAAGATATATATTTTCCAAGGTTTTCAAATGTGCGAGCATAAATAATTCGTTTGAAATCCGTTACGATCCTCATTGTCAAGTTAGGACCTTGGCGCTTGTATATATCCCGAACTGGCGTACACGCTTTTCAAGTGTCTGATGCAACCACATAAGGATGTGTTTGATGCAATCACATAATGATGTGTCTTGCGGAGTCTTCGATGTAGATAAGATGTAAATGTAGATGTACATGTACATGTAGTTGTGCATAGGGATGCCTCCACCCATGCGATCTAGAGAGATCTGGCCATGGGCCTTTAATGTAACTGTGCATAGGGATGCCTCCACCCATTCGATATAGTGATATCTCATAGGCCTTCAATAATCCAGAGGGTGCTGCACTTTACTAAGCATGTAGCATTGCGAGATTTATAGCTTGTCCAGGCTACCCTACTTGACACTTTAGTTCGCAAGTTTGAAGATATTTTTGACATATATGTACTATCGCGACGATATATGAAAAATTATTTTGCAAGCAATCCAAACGCAATAATAAATATGCTTTTTTAAGAATGTCGCGATATTTATTTGCTTCGAAAATAATGCTCCTATTTTTGTAGAAAATCTTTTACAAAATTATGCACCTCCCATATGTATTTTTGTTCAAAATATGCAGCTCGTACGAGATTGTAAAATAAACTCGCAATCAATCAGCATAAATATTCGTAATTCATCTGCATAAATATCTCGTACGATATTTTTAAATCGCAATAATTTTACAAGCATAAAAATATATATTGCTCACACGAATTTTCTGAATAATAAATATTTTTTCTGAAAAAATATTTAAGAACATAAATTATGCATGCACGTGTGACATAATATTTTGTAATTGTAAAAAATTAAAATAAGAATATAAACACTTATCTTTGTTTTTTGGTTTCCAGCCGTTTGGAATTTCCAAGTGCTTCGTTTTTTGTTGTTGATGGCCTCCGTTGCACTGCTCTTGTTGCTCTTTTTTTTTACCGCGGGTTCCACTAGATAGTGTGCCAACCAGTGCTTGTTCCTTTTTTGTTTTTTTCTTTATTGTATCTGCTCTTGTTGTAACTTGTAATTCCATCGCCCTGCTTGTGCCTCAGTAATAACTTTGTTTATATTTTTTTTTCTTTGAATTCTCGTTTGTGTCCGTACATATCTGTGAACCATCCCTTTGCTTTGCTTTGTTTTTTTTCCTTTTCTCCGCGAGTGCCTTCTTCTTTTTGCTTGGGCCAACCTTTCATTTTTTCCTTCTTGCGCCTGTCTTTCGCTCTGCTTCTGATCATCCTCAGCTACAAGTCTTCCATGTTTTTTTAATTGGTGAAGCCCCGATTATAATAAAACCCAAAAATCTTCATGAAAGTGATATTCGTTTGTCCTCCTCAAACGAAATTTTCCCCTCCTTCTAGCGCCAAATGTTGTTGGAGGAATTTCGTAACAACACGAAATTGGAGGTTTGCTGGAATTGTAGAGCGAAATTATGAGTATGTGGCTGTTTTTAGGGGTTTAGGGTTTATGAAAAAAGAGGGGGCTGGACTTGGCAGGTGTCTCGATTTGTCTCGTGTATCGGATTCCATAATGCCAAGATGCCTACGTACCTATGTTTATATAGGATCAAGCCCACGTAGTTCTGTGAATTAATTGGGCTTATCCCGAGAGACTTAAGGGATAAGTTACGTTAATGTGGGTAATGATTGATTTTATCTGATTTAATCTTATCGTTGTGATATCTTCCTGATGTGAAAAATATCGTTTGGAGATATTTCCCGTTATTGATTGATTGAGATTGATTATTTCCTCGTTTCAGAGAGAGGATAAAACTTAGCGGTTAAGCAATAATTATTAATGTGAATTAATAATTAATAGATATTAGAAATTTGGGAGATTATTAGACATGCCAAAATTATGGCATAACAATTATCTACCACTTAATTAAGGACCACGAATCTGTTGATTATTTTTCTTATTTTACCTATTTTGTAACCACATTTTAATATAACGATTCAATATATGTGTGCACCAAGCCACCAACTTATCATTCGAAGTTTTATAAAAATTTAACAAGCAGTACTTTTTAAGAAAAATGTAGTAGTATATAATTATTAGTTGAATCTTAACTTCGAGTCAGTGAGTATATAGTTTTATGTTTAAAGTGAGAATTTTTATCGAGCTATCATTTATCACTCGATTCGAAGTTTCGAACTATGTAGTTGAGCAATAACCCCAGTTATACATGTAGTAATATTAGATGACTAAAAATATAATTTATATTTGGATTTAAATTGAATATTGATCATAAATAATATTTAAATATGATCATTTTATTAAAAAAATAGTATGAAATTTAATCTGAACGAATACATAAGTGCTCATATTTGGGATCATATTAATTTTTAATCAAATTTAGATAATTTATGAAACAAATTTGAAACATTTATCATATTTTTAAATTGAATATAAACTGATATATCAAATAATCAAGATCCATTTAGGTTCCTACATCCACCCTCTACCTCATTTCAACCTACGAGACACCATATATAAGCACTTAGTTAAAAAAATAAGGATTAAACAAGGTATGGGGAAGATCGAAACATTCTTCTTTTTTTTTTGAAAAAATTAACAAAGTTATTTATTATGAAACATTAAACCAAAAAAATAATAAAGATGCATATTTAATATCTAGATGTACTTCAATAAAGAAATTACTTTTATTTCAAAAAGGAAAAAGTTAATCGTATTTCCAAAAATTTTATTACAATTTTTAATTACTTAATACAAAAATACTTTTTTCCAAATAAATAATTATTTTTTTGGAATACCCAAATTTAAAAACACGTATTTAATTTGTGAAAATAAGCAAAAATTTAAAATGAATACCTTTTATATCTTTCCTAATTAAAAAAGTTAAAGGCCTTCCTTGCGTTGGAAATCGGTCACCATTGAAAAACATTCTTGCAGTTAATACCAGTAGTGTTACACTTTCCCTAAAAATTGTTACAGTTTCGAGATTGAAATTGAAACGTATCCTTCAATTAAAATTTGTGTGTTCAATGAATGATTGAAACAGTTATTTGTAATTAATTAACTGTTGAGCTGCACGAGGAAAGTTTAAACTACCACAGCATGTATGGTACGTTTTTTTAGGAAGAGCATAGAGGATCAGTTAAGTTATTCATGAATTTTCAAATTATTTTTGTAAATTTTTTGAATTCAACTAGACAAGAATGGAGTGAGGCGTAAGGTTTTCGAATACTTATTATCAAACCTGTTGATTATTTTTCTTATTTACCTATTACTCACTGTTGGTCCATTATAGAGCATCCAAATCCAAGACCCTATCCCCAAATATTTGGGGCTTTTATGCAAAAAAAGGTTTCCATCCCATTCCCCATTTTAGGGATTAATTTTGGGGATAAGTTTTGAATCCCCATATTTGGGGACTACTATTTTGAACCCCAAATCATCTCTCTCCTCTTTTAAATATATTTAATTGTAGTGGGTGAGTTTTGGTAGTTAAAATTGTAAGTGAAAGAGAGAGAAAGAAGTAATATAAAAAAGAATATAGGGATAGGGGAATGGAAAATGGGGAATGGGATGTAGAAACTTTTTGATAATTTTGGGGATTTACTATTTTTATTTGGGGATTTACTATTTTTAGTAAGTTTTTGGGGTTGGGGATGGGATGTGAATGCTCTAAGACATTTGATTTTTTTCACATAATTTTAGGTGATTTGATTACATAACTAAAATTATTTTCTTTTTTATTTTTTTTCTAAATAAAAATTAAAATATTATATTTTTATTTAAAAATAGAAAATTGAAAAATAATAAATATCAAAACACCTAAAATTAGGTCCAAAATAATCAAATATCTTATATAATGGATTTGAGTATTTTGTAACCACATTTTTATATAACGATTCAATATATGTGCATGATGTATATTTAATCGAGTCAATCAAGCTCCACCTACCAACTTGTCGTTCGAATTATATGAAATATGCGGTATCTGTTTAGACAAATTTAGTACGTACTCTACCTCATTCAACATAGGCAAGAAATAAGAAATTTTATGTAGTACCTAGCTTAGTGTTTCGAGTAAGAATTTTTTTTGTTGAAATGAGAATACATGGATCTTTGTTGAGCTACAGTTTAGCACTCGAGTTCATATTCAAACTCCACTTAGACGTGCAATTATATTCGAATCATAGCACCCACTTTTTACCATATTCTTTCGGACTTGAAACGCCTTTTAACAGGACGCAAAAAAAAAACAAGCAACCCTTACCCATGTCAAAATGACATGACAAGAGGGAGATCACGAAAAAATGCAAAGAAGGTTCGTATCATGTTAATGTTTGCATCTGTTAGAAATCAAACTCACTTTCATAAATGTGAAGCAAGGAAAGGTGTAAATATGAAGTATAATCAAAGAATGGAGTAGAATTGAAGTAAGGGCAAAGCATGGAGTATGAGTGCAACAATGTTAAGGAATGATACAAGTTGTAAGTTAAGAATATTAGATTTGTATATATATACACCAATACATCAACACAATTAAGACACACCAAAAAGAAAAACATAAGTTAGAGAGAAAAGAGAGCTGAAGCTCTGAGTGAAAGAAAAAGGCTGAAGCCTTGTTGTTGTGTAGGAAAGTTGTAGCTTATTATTAATAATATATACAGGCGTGTGTTTGTGTTATACAAAGATTTAAAATATATTTGGTGCAAGGCCCATCTACATTTCCAACAAGTGGTATCAGAGCCAAAGGTCCCAGGTTCGCGTAAAAAAGGAAGGAGCTGAAATTTCGAGTTGTCGGAAGATTTCAATGGCGAATATGATGCAACCGAATATTCCAAAATTGACGTCTACAAATTACGAGAATTGGAGTATCCAAATGAAGGTGTTGCTCGGTTCCTACGATAACTGGGATATTGTAGAAAGTGGGTACATCGAGCCCGCAGATGCAACTGCTGAAGTAGGACTTCCGAATGCCGAGAAGATAGCGTTGAAGGAGTCCCGGAAAAAAGACAAGAAGGCGTTATTTACAATTTTTCAAGGTATTGACGAATCAACCTTTGAAAAAATCTCGGAAGCAAAGACGGCAAAAGGTGCATGGGAGATTTTGCAAAAATCATTCCAAGGAGTTGAGAAAGTAAAAAAGGTGCGGCTCCAAGTCCTTCGTAGCGAGTTCGAGAATATCAAGATGAAGTCCTCAGAAAATATTGGTGATTATGTTACGCGTTTAAAAATGGTTACAAATGAAATGAAAAGAAACGGTGAAAGTCTCGATGATGTTCGAGTCATGGAAAAGCTTCTTCGCTCGCTAACAAGAAAATTTGAATATGTTGTTACTTCTATCGAGGAGTCGAAAGATTTGTCCACAATTTCTATTGACGAGCTAGTTGGTTCACTTCAGGCGCATGAGCAGCGGATGAACCAATATGACGATACAAGCCATTTGGAAAATACTTTGCAAAGTAAGGTGTCCATCGGTGAAAATTCAGGCAGTAGCAATTTTTCACGAGGCAGAGGTGGCTTTAGAGGAGGCTACCAAGGTGAACGAGGACGAGGAAGACAATCTTTCAACAGAGGCCAGAATTCTCAAGGTTATCAACCATCTGGTCGTGGTCAAAATTTTAGAGGCCGAAGAAGAGGCGGATTCCAACAAAGAGGTGATAAGTCTCACCTTCAGTGTTATAATTGTAATAAATTTGGCCATTTCAGTTACGAGTGTAGATCACCAAAAGTGGAAGAAAGAAGTCATTTTGCCGCAGCAAAAGAAGATAAAGATGTAGGGTCTGCTGTGTTCCTCACTTACAAAGGAGATGATGAAGGCAACAAGAATGTTTGGTATCTTGATTCTGGTGCGAGCAATCACATGACTGGCCATAAAGATTTATTTACGGAGATAGACGAGACTATCAGCGGAGAAGTTACGTTTGGTGATTCTTCGAAGATTCCAGTCAAAGGGAAAGGTACCATTACGATTGTTACGAAACAAGGTGATAAAAAGTATATAAATGATGTTTATTATATACCTGCTTTGAAAAGTAATATCATCAGCCTTGGTCAACTTGTGGAGAAAGGATATAATATTCAGATGCAGGACAATTCCCTCGTTATTAGAAATCAAGGTCATGAATTAATTACCAACGTAGAGATGTCAAAGAATCGTCTGTTCACACTTGATATGCAGACGAAGGTGCAGAAGTGCTTGAAGTCGATCATTAAAAATGACTCATGGTTATGGCATTTAAGATTTGGTCATCTTGGATTTTCTGGCTTGAAACTATTGTCAAAAACAAAGATGGTGGACGGTTTGCCAGAAATCAACGAACCAGAAATTGTGTGAAGCATGTGTCAAGGGGAAGCAACACAGACAAAGTTTTCCTGTTGGAAAATCATGGAGAGCTAGGAGGCCATTGGAGATAGTTCACACTGATATTGCTGGTCCATTTGATGTTGCATCTCTTGGAGGAAACAGGTATTACCTAACATTTATTGATGATTTTAGCAGGAAAAGTTGGGTGTACATTCTGAAAGAAAAGTCAGAGGCTCTTGATAAATTCAAGGAGTTCAAAGCTTTGGCAGAAAAACAAAGTGGTCATTATTTGAAGGTACTCAGATCAGACAGAGGAGGCGAGTACACTTCAAATCTGTTCAAAAGCTTCTGCCGAGCACATGGAATTAATCATCAGTTGACAACTGCATATACTCCTCAACAGAATGGAGTTGCAGAGAGGAAGAATCGCACCATTCTAGACATGGCAAGGAGTATGGTGAAGGCAAAGCATATGCCAAGAATTTTTTGGGCTGAAGCCGTATTATGTGCAGTTTATTTGTTGAATCGCTGTCCAACAAAAAGTGTCAGAAACAAAACTCCAAATGAAGCATGCAGTGGAAGCAAACCATCAGTGGGACATCTCAGAATTTTCGGGTGTATTGCATATGCCCATGTTCCAGATCAGAAAAGAAGGAAGCTAGATGACAAAGGCGAGAAATGCATATTTACCGGATATGACAAAAGAAGCAAGGCTTACAGACTCTATAATCCCCTCATAAAGAATTTAATCATTTCTCGAGATGTTGAGTTTGATGAATCAGATTACTGGAGATGGAGCGAGGAAGAAAGAAAAGTTGATGGTTTATTCTTTAATGATGATGATGATGACGGTGATGACTCCAACATAGAAGATGGCGGAGATGATGGTCCAACTCCTCCACAAAGTCCAAATCAGCAAACTCCTGCATCGACACCATCGAGTTCAGGAAGCAGTAGTAACAGTTCAGGGGAGCACCGAGAAAAATGCGAAGTCTGGATGATATTTATGATGCAACAAGCCCGGTACAAACATCTTTTGATTATTCTTTATTTTGTTTGATGGCTGAATGTGATCCAGTTACATTTGAGGAAGCTTCTAAAGAAAGTAAATGGAATAAAGCCATGGATGAAGAAATTGGCGCAATCAAGAAGAATGATACTTGGGAGCTCACAGATCTTCCAGAAGGACACAAAGCAATTGGTGTCAAATGGGTCTACAAAACAAAGACCAATCAGGATTGTGAAGTGGAGAAATACAAGGCAAGACTAGTGGCTAAAGGCTACAAGCAGAGATACGGGATTGACTATGACGAAGTATTTGCTCCAGTTGCACGAGTTGATACAATCAGACTTCTTACAGTAATTGCAGCTCAGAATCTGTGGAAAATACATCAGATGGATGTCAAGTCAGCATTCCTGAATGGGTATCTTGAAGAAGAAGTCTATATTGAGCAGCCTCCCCGATATGTTCAGAAAGGCCAAGAAAATAAAGTCTATAGACTGAAGAAAGCCTTGTATGGTTTGAAGCAAGCTCCGCGAGCATGGAACACAAGGGTTGATGAATATTTTCGGAAGAATGGTTTTGTGAAGAGTCCGTACGAGCATGCACTCTATACAAAAACAAATTCAGGGGGAGATATCATGATCGTGTGCTTATACGTGGACGACATGATCTTTACCGGAAACAACCCTGATATGTTCAATGATTTTAAGAAGGTTATGACTAATGAATTTGAGATGACAGATATTGGTCAAATGTCATACTTTCTAGGAGTTGAGGTGAAGCAAAGCAAAGATGGGATATTTATGTCACAGAAAAAATATGCGGAGCAGATTTTAAAGAAATTCAGAATGGAAGAATGCAAGCCAGTGAGCACGCCAGCAGAAGCAAGCATAAAGCTCAGAATAGATTCAACGAGAGAGTCGGTAAATCCGACACTGTACAAAAGTTTGGTTGGAAGTCTAAGGTACCTAACTTTCACTCGTCCCGATATTATGTATGCAGTTGGACTGGTTAGTAGGTACATGGAGAAGCCGAAGCAAGATCATTTCATGGCGGCTAAAAAGAATTTTGAGATATATTAAAGGTACGCTTGATCAAGGTTTGTTTTATACATATTCTCAAAATTCCAAATTAGTCGGCTACTCAGACAGTGATTATGGTGGTGATTTGGATGACGGGAAAAGCACTTCAGGATATGCTTTTCATATCGGTTCGGCAATTTTTTCATGGTCATCTAAGAAGCAACAAACAGTTGCTCTCTCAACCTGTGAAGCAGAATACATGGCAGCAGTAGCATGCGCATGTCAAGCTATGTGGCTAGACTACATATTAGGAGAGTTAAAACTTGCAAAGGAAGAACCAATCACTATTTACGTGGATAATAAATCTGCTATTTCACTTGCGAAAAATCCAGTGTCTCATAGTCGAAGCAAGCACATCAGCATAAAATATCATTTCATTTGAGAAAAGGTGAACGAGAAAATTGTGGAGCTGGTGCACTGCAGGACCGAAGAAAATGTAGCGGATATATTTACAAAGCCACTGAAGCCGGAGATATTTGAAAAAATGAAAGAAAAGCTCGGAATGGAAAGTCGAGTTTGAGGGGGAGTGTTAGAAATCAAACTCACTTTCATAAATGTGAAGCAAGGAATGGTGTAAATATGAAGTATAATCAAAGAATGGAGTAGAAGTGAAGTAAGGGCAAAGCATGGAGTATGAGTGCAACAATGTCAAGGAATGATACAAGTTGTAAGTTAAGAATATTAGATTTGTATATATATACACCAATACATCAACACAATTAAGACACACCAAAAAGAAAAACATAAGTTAGAGAGAAAAGAGAGCTGAAGCTCTGAGTGAAAGAAAAAGGCTGAAGCCTTGTTGTTGTGTAGGAAAGTTGTAGCTTATTATTATTAATATATACAGGTGTGTGTTTGTGTTATACAAAGATTTAAAATATATTTGGTGCAAGGCCCATCTACGTTTCCAACAGCATCCTGGTTATGCAGGGAATGTAGCTGTAAAGATGGAATATAAATACATGACATGAGTACCCCTCCTTCAGTCCTTCTCATATTAATACGAATTCGTTCGTTTCTGACTCCTCTAGCACTTGGCCTGATTGATTAGCTAGATTGTCCAGAGGCTTCATGTACACTCCAATGCTTTCAATGCCATCATGCAGGTGAGTGCCGAAAAATCCACAAAACTTACCTCCAATATGATAATTAAAATTGATCACACTCATATTTCTATCATCCAGCGGAAGGTAGCCCTTGTTGGTGTAGAATGTAATAGACCATAAATAATTTGATCCCAGATCATATCTGTACCGACCACTTATTCTTGTAATATACTCTGATGGATAATCAAAGGTGATCTGCAACCATTTTACACATACAAATTTTATGTACATAGTTTATCGTTAATCTAATAAAGCTGAGATACATTGATCAAAAGAAAATATTACTCTACATTTATATATATATAGATTGACTGCTCACCGATTCCATGTAAGTAATGCCATTTCCCCCACCAATCTTGTCTGACAGAACTACTTTGTTTCCTCCGTCCTCAACGTATGCCAAGTGAATGGAATGGATCCAATCATTGGACCATGAAATGAATATCTGAGAAATTTGTGTTTTTCCCAGGTGATCCCAGGAAGTTCCCACAGTGCCAAGTGCTGGCCGAACTTTCATCATTGTATGCTTGTGAATAAAATTGTATGACTGGTAGGGACAAAGGATTTTATGCACGCAGGAGTTGCACCGTGCCCACTGCTATATATAAATGGAAAGCCCAAAAGTCCGTCTGTTTAGCTTCACATTAAGAGCTCCTCGGTTGCGTAGCTTACCTTTTAAGTTTCGAGATTGACATTTAATTATCATCTCAAAAATTTTAGTAAATGACTTAGCACCTAAACCATTTTCTTCGTTTTAAATTAGTAATCCATTTTTAAAAAAAAAAATTGTTTTAAATAGTTGTTTAATCGCTTTCAAGATAATTTTTACTTAAACTTCTTGTAATATTACTCTTAAGTTTTAATTTTCAAAGTTTTTACTTTATGTACTTATTTTTTTAACCATTACAATAGATATGGATACATATCAAATTAGATCATCAATGTTTGAATTTTGAAAATTAACTACTAATTAGAAACGAAATGAGTACTTAATTCACTTTATTTAACCAGGGTCAGAACTATACAATGAGAACGCTAGTGAATAAGATTAGTTAGAAATTGAGGATTACAAAGAAAAATACTAATTTGTGACAGATTTTTAGTTCTAGATGCATGATGCATTACTTTATTGAAATTGTGCGAAAATTGTTTTATGTTGCAAGTCACAAAGTTATTACAATATTATTTTAAAAACTATTGCAAGTTAGTTGTGACGCATAATAAATTTGTCACAAATACATTGCAGAAGCTAGTTTGAGTCAACATATTAATTTATATTCAGTAATTTCCACAAGTTTAAATTTCCACAAGTTATTTAACATTAAAACTAGGATAAAAGCTTCTTTTTTTTATCATTAAAGAAAATTTAACATTATATAGGAGTAGCAAGCAGGCACAGCTATGGACACTACATATTATGACTTGCATTCTACAAAAATTCTTGGTTGTTTGGTTGATATGTATTTACATGGGTATTTGAAATATCTAGGAAGTGAGAAAAAAATAGAGTTGTTTGGTTGTATGAACCATAGGCATAAAACCTATATAAATTAATATAGTTGGGACCGAATAATTCTATAAATTTAGAGAAGTATTAATTAATCGATAAATTAATAATTATTAATTTATAGAGAATTTTTGACATCAAAGCAAATTAATTTCCAATTATGTACATTAAAATATAATGGATTGTACAATTTATGTTTTATACTTAATTCAATTAATTCAATATATATTGTTTACAAATTTAATGAGTATTTGCGAGATTCAAAGTAAATATTCATGTATATTTAGATTATATCAAGGATAAACAATATTTTTTGAACTTTTTTCACGAAAAGAAGCACCCAAGGCATCAAAAACATTGATTAATAACTTCTTAATGCTTTATGAAAATACCACATTCGAACTTTTGGATACAACAAAGATGTTAAAGATGAGTTTCGTATAGATTCAAATTTTAAAAACCCTAGAATCATATTTTACAAAAGGGTAATACAAATATTTTTGTGATTATAAAGGAATTATTAATTTATAATGTTATTGCGACCATATATTTATATAGGGTTCTTCAAAAAAATTTATTATCTTACTATCTTATCGAAATTGATCATTTTTTGAACTGGCCCAAGTTGGGACCGGAAGAAATTATTAACTTAGAGAGATTATTAATTTATCGAGTATTAATTTAACGAGGTTTTACTGTACTTGGTAAGTATAAATACCTATAAAATGTGGGAAGTTATTTACCCACCTCCACCTAGGTTATCTATACTTCCCCTCCTGAAAAATAGTTATAGCTACATCCTCTACAAGTTCCTACATCTAACCAAACAAAAAAATTTACTTTTCAGGAACTTTATAAAGACAGGAAATAGAAATGATTATGGAAAGTTAATACCTATTGTATACCAAACGAGCACGGACCTTGTCAGTTAGAACATAATGATCAAGCCACACGTGATCATCACTCATCAACTAGCTCACCATTGTTATAAACACATGATCTCTACAGATGGAAAGGTGCTGTGCATGTGGTGTGTGTTTGAGGCTGTCATGCAGTGCTAAAATGATGTGTATTAGATGTAGGATTTGCTTTACAGTTTGTCATGTTTGATTATAGATTTGATGTGCACTGCAATGTGTACTATATATAGGATCAATGTACTATGGTTTGAATTATTCAAGTAATAACAATCCTTGGTTTTTACTTGGTATCAGAGCAAGTTTGGCAAATGCCACAAGACTGTCAAAACTTCAATGGCAGCAACTTCAAGTCCCACAGAAACACAACAAAACAGAATCACCCTATCCCAGTAGAATTCAGTTAAACTGGATCGTACCAACTATCTACTATGGGAAACAATGATCATGCCAATCATTCGAGGTCACAAATTAGATGGCCACATTATAGGCACAAAAAGATGCCCACTAGAATTCCTGGTACAGACAATAGCAGATAAATCAAGTAACCTTCCCAACCCAGAATATGATGAGTGGTTCTCACATGATCAGCTGTTAATGGGATGGCTGTACAGCACAATGCACCAAGATGTTGTATCACAGTTGATGCAAAAATCAACCTCAAAGGAACTCTGGGATGCAGCAAAAGAGCTCTCAGGCGCTCACACAAAATCTAGAATCATATATTACAAAGGTGAAATGCAGAAAACCAGAAAAGGAGGAATGAAAATGGAAGAATATCTAGTAAAGATGAAGGCAATATCAGACAACCTAGCATTAGCAGGAAGCCCTATTCCTCTCCACGATCTTGTTACTCAAATCCTAAGTGGCCTTGATGCAGAATATACCCCAATAGTGGTCCAATTATGTGACAAAGAATCATTGTCATGGATCGAGCTGCAAACAACTCTATTAACTTTTGAAAGTAGGTTAGAACAACTCAATTCCTATCAGACTGGAAATGTTAATGAGAGTCAAGTTACAGCTCACACTGCAACAACAAGGTTTGACACAACAAGAGCAACAAATCCATCTTATGGAAGGGGTCCAAACAGATAAAACAACAACAGAGGCTACAGAGGTAGGTTTCGAGGTCGAGGAGGAAGGACAAATGGCAATCGATTATCTTGCCAACTTTGTGGAAAACCTGGTCATGCTGCTGCTGTGTGTTGGAGCAGATTTGATCAGAATTTCATGGGGATAGATCAGCAGAATCAGTTCAGAAATCAAGCACCAAATGCGCTAATGGCTTCACCTGAAACTGTTGAAGACTCAAGCTGGTATGCAGACAGTAGAGCTAGCCATCATGTTACAAACAACCTGGACAACATTGAGCAGAAACAAAAGTACAATGGTAAGAATTTCCTTGTAGTTGGAAATGGCAGTAAACTCAATATCAGTCATATAGGAACCTCAAAATTGCATCCTCAACAGAAAAGTCTTCTCTTAAATGATGTGTTGTGTGTTCCAAATATTACAAAAAGCCTGTTAAGTATCTCTCAGTTAGTGAACAACAATGTTGTGGTTGTTGAATTTAATGAATATGGTTGTGCTGTGAAGGACAAGCTGACAGGTTTGCTGATGCTTCAAGGGAAACTTAAAGATGGTCTGTACAAGTTTCAAGCTCCTAAAGTGTCTATTTAGCCTAGTGTCACAAGCTCAAAATCCAGTATTGTTCCTTTTTCAGCAAGTGTGTCAACTTCAGTACCATCAAGTCTAGAGTCACCTGTCAGTCAGTTTAAATTCCCTAAAGAAGATGAGTGGCATAAAAAATTAGGACATCCTTCTGCCAAAGTCTTATTTCAAGTTTTAAAGCAATGTAATATCAGTATTAAAAGTAATGCACTTAACTTTTGTGATGCATGTCAATATGGCAAATCTCATTCTCTGCCCTTCAATAAATCACTTTCACATGCAAATTCTGTGTTAGATTTGATTCACACTGATCTTTGGGGACCAACACCTCTACATTCATCCTCTGGATACAGATTTTACATACACTTCATTGATGATTTTAGTCGATTTACTTGGATTTATCCTTTAAAAACAAAAGGTGATGCTCTACAAGCCTTTCTCCACTTCAAGAAACTTGTTGAAAACCAGTTCAGTACTACTATAAAACAATTGTACTCTGATGGTGGAGCTGAATATCTACCATTCTCTGCAATAGCTCAACAGTCTGGGATTCTTTTTAAACACACATGCCCTTATACTTCTGTTCAGAATGGTTGAGCTGAAAGAAAACATAGACATATAGTAGAAATGGGACTAACTCTGTTAGCTCAAGCCAAAATTCCCTTAAAATTCTAGTGGGAAGCCTTTGAAAGTGTAGTCTATTTGATAAATAGACTACCAACACCAGTCTTGCACAATATGTCTCCACTAGAAAAGCTGTTTAACAAACCCCCAGATTATAATTTCTTAAAAAATTTTGGCTGTAGTTAATTTCCATGCTTAAGACCATATCAAACACATAAGTTTCAATTTCACTCTACAAAGTGTGTGTTTCTTGGTTATAGTGAAAATTTTAAGGGTTATAAATGTCTTAGTTCTAGAGGCAGACTTTACATTTCCAGAAATGTGGTCTTCAATGAGAATGAATTTCCTTTTCACAATGGATTTCTCAATACAAAGTGTCCATCTAACTCTGTCATTGTTTCTTCTCCACTGTCGTGGCACACTCTTCCTAGTTTTCCTACCATTACCAATAAGTCTCATCGTACAGATCATCAACAACATTCTCTTGATCCATCTTCAACTTCTGAGAGCTCAAGTTCTAGCTTACCAAGTGTGCAACATGACACTTCTGATACACAGTTTTCTGATGGAAATATGAGTATCTCCAGTCCAGTTTCAGCAGGGGAAAGTGAACAAAGACAATCCAGGCATAGGCATCTCGAACAGTTTGAAACTGAACAGGCTGATAATGAACAGGTCGAAGCTCATTCACCTCCAAAACATTCAATGATCACAAGGGGGAAAAGTGGAATTGTTAAACCAAGGGTCCCTTACATAGGTGTTGTTGAAGCTGATGATGATCTAAACTTCATTGAACCTATGTCAGTATCAGCTGCACTAACCAACTGCAACTGGAAGAAAGCAATGCAAACGGAATATCAAGCTTTGGCCACCAATAAAACGTGGCACCTAGTTCCAGCATCAAAAGCACGGTCTGTAGTTGGCAATAGATGGGTTTTTAAACTCAAACATAATCCAGATGGAAGTGTTGAACGATATAAGGCAAGACTTGTTGCCAAGGGGTTTCATCAAACTCCTGGAATTGATTATCATGAGACGTTCAGTCCATTAATTAAACCATCAACTATCAGAATAGTGCTCACACCAGCTGTCTCCAAAGGGTGGAATGTACGACAGCTAGACATAAACAATGCCTTCCTCAATGGTGATTTAACTGAAGATGTCTATATGGTACAACCTGAGGGATTTGTTGATCCTATGAGGCCTGATTTCGTGTGTAAACTTGATAAGTCAATTTATGGCCTTCGACAATCTCCCCAAACTTGGTCAGACAAGTTAAAAGACACTCTTATTGACTGGGGTTTCAGTAACTCAAAGTGTGACACATCCATGTTCTTTTTAAAGACCGCCACCAAAGTTTTGTTTATACTTGTCTATGTTGATGACATCTTAATAACAGGCAATGACGATAAGATGGTGCAGATATTTATCAACAAACTTCACAAAATGTTTGCTCTCAAAGATATGGGTTGCTACACTACTTTCTTGGAATTGAAGTGTACAGAGATGACACAGGTATGTATCTCACTCAGTCAAGATACATCCATGAGTTACTTAAGAAGACAGAAATGCAACATGCCAAGGTCTGTCCTACACCCCTTGCAGTAGGAAAGAAGATGTCAAAATATGAGGGTCAAACTATGCAAAATCCAACAGTGTATAGACAGGTTGTAGGCTCCCTGCAATATCTCACACATACTCGACCAGACATTGCATACACTGTCAACATGTTGAGTCAATTTCTTCAAGCTCCAACTATGAATCATTGGCAAGCAGTGAAGAGAATCCTTCGATACTTGAAAGGTACAATGTATGTTGGATTACACATTAAACCTACTGAGAATCTATTCTTAACTGGGTTTTCAAATGCTGATTGGGCTAGTTGCCCTGATGATCGTCGTTCAGTGGCTGGTTATTGTGTTTTTTTGGTGACACACTTGTCTCCTGGTCCTCCAAGAAACAACACGTTGTAGCACGGTCAAGCACAAAATCTGAGTATCGTGCATTGTCCAATCTTGTTGCTGAAATCTCTTGGCAAACCTCTCTACGGAAAGAGTTTTCTTTTCCAATTTCTGTTAGACCAGTCCTGTGGATTGATAACCTAAGTGCAGCGGCACTTGCAGCAAATCCGGTCTATCATGCACGCACAAAACACATTGAGATTGATGTTCATTTTGTCAGAGATATGGTGCTACGAAAACTGTTAGACATCAGATATGTTCCATCACACGATCAAATAGCTGATTGTCTCACCAAGGCATTATCTCATTCTCGTTTTCAGTTTCTACGTGACAAAGTCGGTGTGATAGAATCACCCTTTCGTTTGAGGGAGGGAGTTAGAACATAATAATCAAGCCACACGTGATCATCACTCATCAACTAGCTCACCATTGTTGTAAACACATGATCTCTACAGATGGAAAGGTGCTGTGCATGTGGTGTGTGTTTGAGGCTGTCATGCAGTGCTAAAATGATGTGTATTAGATATAGGATTTGCTTTACAGTTTGTCATGTTTGATTATAGATCTGATGTGCACTGCAATGTGTACTATATATAGGATCAATGTACTATGGTTTGAATTATTCAAGTAATAACAATCCTTGGTTTTTACTTTGTCAACCAAATAGTATGAAGCGATTACCTCCAATTCAATCTTCATTTCATATACTACTAGTAAAGCATATATATGTTTCATATACATAGTTCGAGTCTAAAATATTTTCATTCATGAATTAAATTTAATTAATTAGTTCTAGCATATGATAAGTCAGATTTAAAGTAATTTTCCAATGAATTGCAATCAATACCAGGTTAATACGAGGATTATTTAACCCAACTAGTAAGAAATTGTAGCTACTAGACACCCCATTCTGAGATTTGAAAAATTGTACGATTTTACAATGAAGTAAAAACGATTAAAAATTGTTACAGTTTATTAAGTTTGCATCTTACAATTCGAAAAGTAGTTTGTGTCATGTTTTTTTTTTGTTTTTTTTAGCAAGTTCTTTACGATTTTAGCACTATCGCTAAAAAATTTTAGCGAAAACTTGCAACGGAAGTAAGTGGACTGCCATGTTTGGTGGGTTAACGAATGTGTTATCACTCCTCCGGATTAGTCGAGGTGGGCGAAAGCTGACCCAAACACCGAATTATCAAAAAAAATTAATAATATATATATATATATATATATATATAAAATCTGGGTAGAGGGGAAAGAGATTTAGTTAATTAAAGCAAGTAGAGACAAACAAAGAGAACCAAACGGTCATGTTTTTCAAAAGTCTTAAACCTTCACATCATCAAAGTCTGTCACTGTATAAATCTTAAGAACAAATAAAAATCACTTTGCTCAATCACAAAACTATAGCTAATGGGCTGCTTTAAGATTTGCTTTGGTACTTGCAACAATCAAAAAGTACCCACAAAAGCTAAGGTTAGAGAATCTTGCTATATATCACTTCATTGTCATCAGTTCATTACTATTGTTATTTTTTTTATATAAAATTTCATTTGTACAATTTGTATTAGAAGCTTGTTAGATTTGATCCCCTTCAGCCCACCAAGCCAGTAGTGGAAGTATCCATTATAGGTCTGAAACTCTATAATTTTGATGATCATACATAGTTAGCAAGCTGGTACGCTTGTAATGGTATATTATAGCAAGCTTCTTGTGTATATTTCTAATTCTATTTTGCAGGACATATAAGTTATGCTATATACAAAGATGTTAACATGCTGGATATATGTACTGGACTAATATTGTTTTGCAGGATTATTACTTATATTATTTCTTAGTAAAACAGGGTATCTCAGCTCGCTGACAGTACAAGAGTTCTTATAACACAGCAAGCTGACAGATAACACAGCTAGCTGACAGTACAACACAGCAAGCTGGCAGTATGTCCAGAATATAAAGGGGAGTAAGTTTTTATAGAAAATATTGTGGAAATCAGTTGTAAGATTTGTCTAATATATTTAAACATGATATTATATATATTAGAGCACTACCCAACTAGAAGAATCTTGCTAGACAACTTCCACTCATTAAAGGAACATTTTATTTCTTTAACGTGCCTTAAAAAGACAACCCATGTCCTTACTTTTCAAGCATGCTCTCTTAAAGTCAAATAATTCATGCTACAACATCTTCACCACCAGTTGTCTTGCAGAAAAGTCTTCAAAGAAAAAACATGCATTCATTATCTATCTATTGTTTTCTTTATTTGTCTCTAACGGATTTATTCAAGAACAAAAGGCTTTGTTCTCATCTCTCTCCACTGAATATATTTTGTATCTTCAGATTAATATATATCAAACATGCAGGTGAACGTTGGTAGTGGGATTAATGGAACAGATCTAAACACGTGAGAAGTGCTCTTCAAGACCGTTGCAAGTTTGCTCATTAATTCTAATCTCTTTTGTTTCACTATATAAATATATACTTGTATGGTTGTGTTTCTGAGCAACTTACACAACAAGAGCCTTCAAGCAAAATTCAAGAACATACAACAAACAACTCTGCACCTTCATTTCATATTCAACAAACGAGCTCAAGCGTTATATTCTATATCGAGATATTAGAGTTCATAGTTTTGAGTTGTAAATATTCATATCCATTTGTATTGTTCAACTTGTAAAGTTGGTAGTTGCTGGATTGTCAAGCTTGTAGAACAAGGGTTCAAGGAGCATTAGGCTAGAGAAGTTTATACTTGGTATAGTATAGAACTTAGAGAGCTGTGTTCAGGAAACACGGGGTTCCAGCTAGCTGCAATCAGTAACTGGGGATTGGTTTCACTGCATAACAGCAAGGGGGTCTTGGTTATCATGGAGTATTGTTCTCAAGGGGAGCTCATTGGTCTATACAACAGGTTGTTCAAGGAACTAGAGGAATTCACGAAGTGGGACTTCAAGGAATTCAGTGTTCAAGGGAGCAAGGCTGTTAGAGAGGCATTGAGGTTCAAGGGAGCTGCTTTACTCAGGGGAAAAGTTCATTCCAGCAAGCTGTTATCAGTGAATTGGGTGATATATTATTGGATCTTGTAAATGGATTTCATTGTGATCAATAATATATTCTCTTACCAAGTTGGTAAGGGACTAGGACGTAGACCATAGAAGATTAGGGGTCGAACCTAGCTAAAACTCTGGGTGTTCTTTACTTACTCCACCTTTTATCTTTCTGCATTGCATATCACAGCTAGCTGCCTATTCATTAATCTGTCGAATCTGGTTAACTCAGCTAGCTGCTTATTCACTAATTTGTTGCATCCAGCTAGCTGCCAGAATAACTTTTCAGGCAGAATTTTTATTAGGTCATTGTTAGTCATAACACCTATTCACCCCCCTCTAGGTGTGTATTTTCATTTGGAATCAGAGCAGAAATCCACTTGAATGGTTGGTTGTTAAAGATGGTCCATTTACCTTTATGGATGAAAACGGAATGCCAAAAGATGTTGATGATTTTATCGAGGAAGAATTGATAAAAGCAAGCTATAATGGAAATGCCAAGTACACTCTAATTTGTGGTCTTTCAGATTCTGATGTCGGCAAGGTCTCTTCGTGTGTAACAGCAAAGGAGATATGTGATACCTTAAAAATGCATTATCAAGCTTCAACAAAATTAGAAAAAGTATGTGTCAATCCAAAACAGCAAGCTGAGTATCACAAGCAGCAAGCTGCCTCAACGGATAAAAAGGAATGTAAAGCTCAAATGACATGGAGTGATGAAGAATCTAATTCCAGTGAATACTCAAGTGAAGAGATGATCAATTATGCATTGGTTGGCATTGACAATGATATAGTTCGAGGAAACACAGAAGACATTCTTGTAGAAAGCGAAGATTCGGAATTGGATGTGGAATCTAGTTCAGTAAACTCGTTTCAATTTAATACATCTTCTGAAAATAATATTTTTGAATCACTAACCATGCAGGATCATAGAAATTTATCTAATGATTTGTTCGAAGAGTTAAAAGATGAGAATGATAAACTCAAAAAGAAGAATACTCAACTTAAGAAGATCATATCCGAGTTAATGGATGAGAAGACACCTGCTAGAAATCATGCTCAAAATCTTACTGATCTTAAGGCTGAGATATCCCAGCTTGAAGGGATAAACAAAGTACTTATCAAACGAAATGATACTCTCATGAAGGAACTCAGCAAGCTGAGAGCAGAGATAGATGCTCAAGATGCAGTTTTAGAAACATTTAGTCCAAGGGAATCATGCTCAATGGAAATATCTCAACAAGCTGAACGAATCAAGGAATTAGAAAATGAAGTCAAGAATCTCCAGAAAGGAATGGGAAAATTTGTTCAAGGAGAAGACTCACTCAAGTCAATGATGAAGTATGCAAAGGTTCCAATCGAAAGAGAAGGAGTTGGAATGGCCTCAACCTCACGTCTAAAGTATGATGGCAAACATGGAATTCCTTATGACTATGCCATGCCATGGAGAATCTGCCATAAATGTGGAAATAAAGGTCATTTGGCAAATCATTGCAAAGTTCAGAATGCCAACCCAGCTAGCTGGAACAGACAGACTGGTCACAGGCAGCTAGTTGACAGAACAGTTGGAA
Organism: Saposhnikovia divaricata; assembly: GCA_036435485.1. Classification (NCBI taxonomy): domain Eukaryota; kingdom Viridiplantae; phylum Streptophyta; class Magnoliopsida; order Apiales; family Apiaceae; genus Saposhnikovia; species Saposhnikovia divaricata. The sequence continues at coordinate 218,572,080 of CM071599.1, forward strand.
CAAGAACCAAAGCTTCTAAAGTGGTCCAAATGTGGATCAAGAAAACTGATTTAAATGTTTTATATGTTCTATCAACTAACCATTCTGGACCCAAGCAAATTTGGGTACCAAAACGTTGAGTTGTGTTTCACTTGTTTTGTAGGTATGTCTTGTTGTCAAAGTGAGATCAAAACAATGGATTTTGGATAGTGGATGCACAAGACATATGAGTGGTGATAAATCTCAGTTCCTCTCTCTCAGTAAGAAAAAGGGTGGAAGTGTCACCATTGGTGATAGCAAAACACTCCAGATTCTTGGGAAAGGGAAAATTGGTAATAGTGTCATTTCTATTGATAAAGTACAAAATGTTCAAGGTCTTAAATATAATTTGCTTAGTGTAAGTCAGTTGTATGATGATGGACATTCTGTTCTTTTTGATAAAGAAAAGTGTACTATTATTGTTGGCACTAACAAAGTCCCCCTAGTTGCTAGAAGGGAAGGAAATATATATATTTTGGACTTTGAAATGCAGGATTCATCTTGTTGTCTAGCTGCTGTTGCTTCAAATCCAGAAATTTGGCATAGAAGGCTTGGACATGCTCATATGGACTTACTCAGCAAGCTGTCTTCAAAGAAGCTAGTTAGAGGATTGCCAAAATTGAAGTATGTCAAAATGAAAACTTGTTCGGCTTGCCAATTATGCAAACAAATCAGGACTCCACATAAATCAAAGAAAATGGTATCAACTTCTAAACCTTTAGAGCTACTTCATTTAGATTTATTTGGTCTGGAAGCATATAAAAGCATTGGAGGTAAACAATATGCATTTGTTATAGTAGATGATTATTCTAGATATACTTGGGTATTGTTTCTTCGTACTAAAGATTGTGCTTTCAGTGAATTTGAAAAGCTAATTAAGTTACTTGAGAACAAGTTTAAGTTAAGACTTGTAAGTATAAGGAGTGATCGAGGTGGTGAATTCCAAAAAGACTTTATCTCATATTGTGAAGATAGAGGCATTTCACATGAATTCTCTGCTCCAAGAACCCCACAACAAAATGGAGTTGTGGAAAGAAAGAACAGGTCATTGCAAGAAACAGCTAGAACATTGCTGCAAGAGAGCAAGCTGCCAAGAAGTTTCTGGGCAGAAGCAGTTAACACAGCTAGCTACGTTCTTAACAGAGTACTAATCAGGCCTATTCTCAACAAGACTCCTTATGAATTGCTAAAGAACAAGAAGCCAAACATAGGCTACTTCAAGGTCTTTGGATCCAGGTGCTTTGTACTCAAATCCATTGATAGAGATGGTAAATTTGATGCCAAATCATATGAAGCTATATTTTTGGGTTATTCTACAACAAGTCGTGCATATAGAGTTTATAATATATCTAAACGTACTGTTGAAGAGTCAATTGATGTCTCATTTCAAGAATCTAATGTTGATCTGTCAAGAGATGAGGAAGATATTGCAGGTTCAGATGGTGCCAGCGAGCTGCCAAGGTCAGATACAGCAACTCAGCGAGCTGACAAAGAAGCAGATTCCAAAAATACAACAGCTCAGCGAGCTGCCAATGAAGCAGACTCAGGAAATGCAGCAACCCAGCGAGCTGCAGTAGAAACTGAATCAAGTTCAGCTAATGATAATCAAGCTGAAATCTCTCCTCCAGTAGATGAAACTTGTGATAAGGTGTCAAAGCTCACCTTGGAAGATTCTAGAGGCCAGAGATCACAAGAAAAGATGCCAATTTATAATGGGGATGAATCCCCTCCTCCATCCAAGAGAATTAGAGCCAATGAAGAAGTTATGGCTCATCATCATTTTCCAAAGTCAACAAGGACAGTAAAGAACCATCCTCCAGAGTTGATTATTGGTGATAAATCAGAAGGCATCAAGACAAGGAGAAGCCAAGCTAACTTTTGTGCATTTTCTGCCTTCCTAGCTCAAGAGGAACCAAAGAATGTCAATGAAGCTCTAAAAGATGAGAATTGGATCATGGCAATGCAAGAAGAACTTAATCAATTCGAAAGATGTGATGTTTGGGAACTTGTAGAGCCACCTAAAGATGCTTCAGTCATTGGTACTAAATGTGTTTTCAAAAACAAAGTTGATGAAGAAGGAACGGTTACTAGGAATAAAGCAAGGCTTGTTGCAGAAGGATATAATCAACAAGAAGGAATTGATTTTGATGAAACATATGCCCCGGTTGCAAGGCCAGAATCAATAAGAATGTTACTATCATTTGCATGCTTCAAGAAGTTCATGCTACATCAAATGGACGTGAAAAGTGCATTTCTTAATGGATACTTGAAAGAAGGAGTATATGTCAAGCAACCTCCTGGATTTGAGAGTGATAAATTTCCTAATTATGCTTTTAAATTAAAGAAGGCACTATATGGATTACGACAAGCTCCTAGATCTTGGTATGAAAGGCTAAGTAAGTTTTTGATAAAGAATGGGTTCATTCGAGGTAAAATCGATCCTACATTGTTTACTAAACTTACTGGTAATGATATTCTAGTTGTGCAAATATATGTAGATGATATTATATTTGGATCAACTAATGATAATATGTGCAAGTGGTTTTCTAAGTGTATGCATAGTGAGTTTGACATGAGTATGATGGGTGAGCTCAACTACTTTTTGGGGCTCCAAATCAAGCAAACTCAAGATGGGATATATGTACATCAGTCCAAGTACATCAAGAACTTGCTAAAGAAGTTTGGATATGAGAATATCAAGGCAAAATCTACACCTATGAGTTCTGCCAGTAAACTGGCTGCAGATGAACGAGGTAAAGTTGTAGATGTTCGAAAGTATAGAGGTATGATTGGTAGTTTATTGTATCTTACAGCCTCTAGACCTGATATTATGTATAGTGTATGTGTTTGTGCTAGGTTTCAAGCTCAACCAAAAGAATCTCACTTGAATGCTATTAAACGAATTTTTAAATATTTAAGTGGAACTACTACTCTTGATTTATTTTATCCCATCAAAAATGCATTTGATCTTGTTGGGTATAGTGATGCAGATTATGCAGGTTGTCAAACTGATCGAAAGAGTACAAGTGGTGTTTGTGCATTTTTAGGACAGAGTTTAGTCTCTTGGCAAAGCAAGAAGCAAACTTCTGTTGCATTATCCACGGCTGAAGGAGAGTATTTAGCAGCTGGAAGTTGTTGCTCTCAAATGCTATGGATGAGACAAACACTTCTAGATTTTGGAATTAACTGTGGAAAAGTCCCCATTTATTGTGACAATACAAGCACTATCAACATATCAAAGAATCCAGTGAATCACTCAAGAACAAAGCATATCGACGTTCGACATCATTTCTTAAGAGACAATGTTGCAAAGGGAAAAATTGAGCTGATCTTTGTAAATACAGAATACCAGCTAGCTGACATCTTCACAAAGCCATTAGCCGAGGAGCGTTTCACTGTGTTGCGTCGCGAATTAGGCATGTGTTATGTCTAGCCAGCTAGCTGCCATGGGAGATTGAAAACTTTCATGTCTAGCCAGCTAAATGCTATGGAAGTTTGGTACACTCTTATATGACATTATTTCTCATTCAGATTTAATATTGATTATTGTGTAAATCTAGTCCACTTACTTGTTTTACGTGCTAAATATTGTTTTATTTTTTTAAGTGGTTAATTTAATTCATTATATGTGAAATTGATAATCCATGCTTACTTGAATTTTTATATTAAATGTTTGCATGTGGATATCCTTTTTGATGAATAAGGGGGAGAAAATCCAGGATTAAAAGTATGTGTGATTTAGGGGGAGTTGATATTTATTCTTATAACTCTTTACTTCACGTACCTTGCTGGGATCATATGGTTTAATGCTAAATTTTTATGTGATGCCATGCTTATTATGCTTAACTGCTTGTATAGATTGCTAATCTTTTTGCAGGGGAAGCATAAATTCAGGGGGAGTATTTAACTCCTAAATATTGGTGTGTAATCATCAAAAAGGGGGAGATTGAAACCCTATTGGTTTTGATGATGACACAATGCAGCAAGCTGACTGCTTGGTTTTGATGATGACACAATTGTCACTAAATATATATTACCCTGCTATCAAATTTTATTTGCAGGATGCTTTGATTGAGGGGGAGTTTTAGCTCAATCTAAAATTGGTGTATAATCATCAAAAAGGGGGAGATTGAAACTCTATAATTTTGATGATCATACATAGTTAGCAAGCTGGTACGCTTGTAATGGTATATTATAGCAAGCTTCTTGTGTATATTTCTAATTCTATTTTGCAGGACATATAAGTTATGCTATATACAAAGATGTTAACATGCTGGATATATGTACTGGACTAATATTGTTTTGCAGGATTATTACTTATATTATTTCTTAGCAAAATAGGGTATCTCAGCTAGCTGACAGTACAAGAGTTCTTATAACACAGCAAGCTGACAGATAACACAGCTAGCTGACAGTACAACACAGCAAGCTGGCAGTATGTCCAGAATATAAAGGGGAGTACGTTTTTATAGAAAATATTGTGGAAATCAGTTGTAAGATTTGTCTAATATATTTAAACATGATATTATATATATTAGAACACTACCCAAGTAGAAGAATCTTGCTAGACAACTTCCACTCATTAAAGGAACATTTTATTTCTTTAATGTGCCTTAAAATGACAACCCATGTGCTTACTTTTCAAGCATGCTCTCTTAAAGTCAAATAATTCAAGCTACAACATCACCACCACCAGTTGTCTTGCAGAAAAGTCTTCAAAGAAAACACATGCATTCATTATCTATCTATTGTTTTCTTTATTTGTCTCTAACGGATTTATTCAAGAACAAAAGGCTTTGTTCTCATCTCTCTCCACTGAATATATTTTGTATCTTCAGATTAATATATATCAAACATGCAGGTGAACGTTAGTAGTGGGATTAATGGAACAGATCTAAACACGTGAGAAGTGCTCTTCAAGACCGTTGCAAGTTTGCTCATTAATTCTAATCTCTTTTGTTTCACTATATAAATATATACTTGTATGGTTGTGTTTCTGAGCAACTTACACAACAAGAGCCTTCAAGCAAAATTCAAGAACATACAACAAACAACTCTGCACCTTCATTTCATATTCAACAAACGAGCTCAAGCGTTATATTCTATATCGAGATATTAGAGTTCATAGTTTTGAGTTGTAAATCTTCATATCCATTTGTATTGTTCAACTTGTAAAGTTGGTAGTTGCTGGATTGTCAAGCTTGTGGAACAAGGGTTCAAGGAGCATTAGGCTAGAGAAGTTTATACTTGGTATAGTATAGAACTTAGAGAGCTGTGTTCAGGAAACAAGGGGTTCCAGCTAGCTGTAATCAGTAACTGGGGATTGGTTTCACTGCATAACAACAAGGGGGTCTTGGTTATCACGGAGTATTGTGCTCAAGGGGAGCTCATTGGTCTATACAAAAGGTTGTTCAAGGAACTAGAGGAATTCACGAAGTGGGACTTCAAGGAATTCTATGTTCAAGGGAGCAAGGCTGTTAGAGAGGCATTGAGGTTCAAGGGAGCTACTTTACTCAGGGGAAAAGTTCATTCCAGCAAGCTGTTATCAGTGAATTGGGTGATATATTATTGGATCTTGTAATTGGATTTCATTGTGATCAATAATATATTCTCTTACCAAGTTGGTAAGGGACTAGGACGTAGACCATAGAAGATTAGGGGTCGAACCTAGCTAAAACTCTGGGTGTTTTTTACTTACTGCACCTTTTATCTTTCTGCATTGCATATCACAGCTAGCTGCCTGTTGCATCCAGCTAGCTGCCAGAATAACTTTTCAGGCAGAATTTTTATTAGGTCATTGTTAGTCATAACACCTATTCACCCCCCTCTAGGTGTGTATTTTCAAGGTCAACATGGGTTTTGTGCCTATTTAGTAAATTACTAATTTGTCCGTAAATTTAAATGAATGTTAAAAATTTTGAAGTTGGAAAGAATTGAACCCATGACCTTCCAACACTTGTAACTTTGTGTTCACATGTTCAACCACTAAACCATATCACTTCTTTGTGCAATTTTTTATACTCATTCACTACATGCTCAAATAACTCACCTATTAGCAATATTTATTTTATAATTTATTCAAGATAAAATTGCCCACATAATTTTTATTAATTTTAATAATTTGAATTTTGATAATTAAAACTATGCCATTCATATACTCATAAATTTATGCTCACGTTTATTTTTATGATTTATTAAGGATAAAATCATTAAAATATTTGCACATATAATAGTAAAAACTGGTAGTCGGGGAGGGAAAATATAAATTGACAAATATGATGTCGTCGAAGTCAGAATTAAGAAAAGTACTGAGTGGCTGAAAAGTGGTAAAACAAAAAAAAAAAGCAAAGTGAGGAGGTAGGTGACGGAAAATAACTAGACGTCTATGTCAAGTAGGTAAACGGGCGGAAGTGAAAATAGATCTATAAAATTTTATTATAATATTTCTCTTTTTTAACAATTATATCTATATATTAGTCAAATGGCCAGATTATGTTTATTATTAAATTGTTACATTGATGAATGAAGTGTATAACATATTTTTACTCGGTATCATTATAATATTTTATTTTATGTATGAAAGGTACTGAGGTGGCCAAAAATTGGTAAAAAAAAATCGAAGTGAGGAGGTAGGTGACGGAAAATTAGTAGAAGTTATCTCAAGTAGGTAAACGGGCGGAAGTGAAAATAGATATTTAAAAATTTATTATAATATTTCTCTCTTTTAACAATTATGTCTATATTAGTCGAATGGCCAGAATACAAAAAAATGATAAATATGGTGTAAAACATATTTATACTCGATATTAGTATAATATTTTATTTTAAGTATATTTGCACTATATCGGTTAATCCTATTATCATCGGGTAATTTATAGATTGATTAACAAAATAGATTAAAATATTAAAAATAAGAAATAATTTACATATGGGATTTGGATTTGGTAAAAAAATGTCAATATGGTTTTGATATCTATTGTCCCTCGCACTTTATTTTTGCAGCATTTTCGTAATATGCTAATGTTATTAACTTCATACAAAATGAGTTTTGCAACCATATATAAGATAGTAATTTTTACCAATTTTAATAATTTATGCCATTCATATACTCATAAATTTATGCTCACGTTATTTTTATGATTTATTAGGGATAAAATCATTAAAATAATTTCACATATAATAGTAAAAAATGGTAGTCGGGGAGGGAAAATATAAATTGAAAATATGATGTCGTCGAGGTCAGAATTAAGAAAGGTACTGAGTGGCTGAAAATTGGTCAAAAAAAGTCAAAGTGAGGAGGTAGGTGATGAAAAATAAGTAGACGTCTATGTCAAGTAGGTAAACGGGCGGAAGTGAAAATAGATTTATAAAATTTTATTATAATATTTCTCTTTTTTAACAATTATATCTATATATTAGTCAAATGGCCATATTATGTTTATTATAACATATTTTTACTCGGTATCATTATAATATTTTATTTTATGTATGAAAGGTACTGAGGTGGCCGAAAATTGGTAAAACAAAATTGAAGTGAGGCGGTAGGTGACGGAAAATTAATAGAAGTTATCTCAAGTAGGTAAACGTGCGGAAGTAAAATTAGATATATAAAAATTTATTATAATATTCTCTCTTTTAACAATTATGTCTATATTAGTCGAATTGCCAGAATACAAAAAATGATAAATAAGGTGTAAAACATATTTATACTCGATACCAGTATAATATTTTATTTTAAGTATATTTGCTCTATATCGGTTAATCCTATTATTATCGGGTAATTTATGGATCGATTAACAAAATAGATTAAAATATTGAAAATAAGAAATAATTTACATATGGGATTTGGATTTGGTAAAAAAATGTCAATATGGTTTTGATATCTATTGTCCCTCGCACTTTATTTTTGCAGCATTTTCATAATATGCTAATGTTATTAACTTCATACAAAATGAGTTTTACAACCATATATAAGATAGTAATATACCAATTTCACTTGAATTTTAAACTCCAATGTGAGTTTCAACCCGATGTGAGACTAATAAACTCGAAAATTGCTGATATATACTAGGGGTGTACATACTATCCGCTCAACCGCAACCGAACCGCAAACCACTCGCAAACGCACCGCATTTTGCGGATAATCGCAAAATGCGGGTTGGTTGCGGATTGAATTTTTAAGAACCGCATATTTGCGGGTTGGTTGCGGATTTGAATATTGAAAAATCGCAAAATCGCATCCGCAACCGCAAACCGCACATATATATTTATAATAATTTATATTTTTTAAAATATATTTTATATTATATAAATTAAAAATTATACACATAAGACATAGAAGTTTCTTTTCCGGGGGTGGATATACATTTTCTGGGAGTTGATATATGGATATACCCTGCCCATTTACCAAATATATTTACCCAACCCATTTACTCGAACTCAATTCAATATTTAACCTACAAATTGCATAGTTATGTATAATCAATTATGTTTATTCTGTTGACATAACTACACCAGGAATTATTGATGATGATTTGCTATTGTACTGATGATATTGTACTGATGGGCAATATTTATGTGCTTGCAGCCTTGCACCAAAAAATTCTGTGATATTGTACTGATTCTTTTTTTTTACCGACTTGTAATTGTATTTTAATTTTTATTAAATTAAGCGTAGGTGGTTAATCGCAAACCGAACCGCATCAACCGTGGTTAATCGCAACCGCATCATGCGGTTAACCGCAACCGCATTAGCGGCTGTGGTTGGAAATTTCCAAAACCGCCAAAGTCAAAAAACCGCATCAACCGCCAAAAATCGAATCGCAACCGAACCGCGTACACCCCTAATATATACAATGTCTTATGATCACGGATGTGGTATGTGTGTTTTTTATTTTTCGGCTATCATTTTGCTGTTACCTCAAATTAAAATGATATTAGGGATGCTTTATTATCGTAGTTATGTCTATCTTATTTTCATAGATTGAATTTTATTGTACATATGAAATTTTACAACGTAATTCATTTAGTGCATACATTAACACATCTCATTTTAAAAACCCATTATGAGTTATGACACTTTAATTTTAGTTACTCGTGTATTTTGTTGAATTTGTACATGTCTAAATATGGATTGTCTTGAAATTTGAGATATTACCTTGGGGTTTTGAAAGTTCACTTCTGAGAATAGATATATAGTACAATGTATTTGAAGAAAAGATTTTGTTATGGTCAATTTGCTTTTGAAAGGATACATCTACGATGGTCAATTACCATGATCTTAGAAAAACACACATCACATATTTATTTTGAACGTGCACAACTATTAGAATAAATTTTTTATTCTCCTTGTTCTCCGAAATTGGTCGGAGAAAAGGATCCAAAATTGGAAATGTGCGCTGAAATCGAAAATTGGAAATATGCGCTGAGATTTTATTAGCAGAACTATATATGACTCTATTACTTTTATTTTTTCGTCAAATTACATTATTTCTTACAATATTAAATTAAAAATAATATAATATTTAATTCTTTATCCACCCAAAATAAATAAGCCAGCTGTTTTCTCATGTATTTCAATACAACAAGATTATTGTGGTAGTACTTGACATTTAATTAACTCTTACTTATAGCTTTCAGTCGGTCATTCTTCTTACACTGACCAAACATAACTAAAAATATAACTTTCGCGGTTCAGAATCTAATAATATTTTGAAACTATAACATCTTAAATAGATCGAAATACGTAAAGTAGACTAATACGAGAAAATTCTAAGAATTATTATATGGCCCGTGCTTTGCACGGGCTATCATGCTAGTTACTATTAAATACCTAAACCGATCTATTTCAATTTCCGAAATTTACCCATGCAGTACACAGCAAGAAGAGGTGAGAGGTAACGTTAAGAAAAGGTTATTATGATCGAGTATGACTCCTCTTTTCTCACAGGCCACAGCCGCCGGATACATATGCCATCATATGATTATTGGGCTCTAATCCGTACAAGTGTTTTTTTCCCTTCGGCTAAGTCGGCCCAAGTGTGTGTTACTCGTTACAATATCAAGATCCTCATGTATTGTTCTGGTTCTAATTTCTAAAGTAAAGTTAGCGGGTCCCATAAGCCCAATCAAATATCTAATTTTTTCCACTATTTTCAACAACAAAAAAAAAAAAATTAACAGTGACACATTGTTACACAAATTTTTTTAAAGAAAAGAAGAAAAAAAGCGAAAGATTTAATTTTTTTCAACATGCACGTGAATGATTTTCTAAAAAAGAAAAGTAATAATTTTTGAAGATTTGAAAAGATTTTTCACATATATTTATCTCTTATATTTTCTTTACAATTTTTAAAAGATTTCAAGAGAAAAATGACCAATTTTCTATTTTTTTCACTTTTATTTCTTTGATTTGCGAACACGGTGTAAAAGAGAGTGCAGCTTAGCGTAGTATTTCTGTATTTTGGTACACTACTGCTCAATTCTCCATGACTTCCATCGTTAAAACAACGCCCTTCCACCAAACTGATCACATCTCAGTTTACTCCCTTGTGAGAACTGTGAACTCCATTCTCCTTCTCTATATCAATTTATGCGAAAATCGAAACAGGACTTTTTTTCTTTGACATCTTTATCGCGCATTCATGGATGGCACCATCTCAACAGTACCATCTTTGCCATGGTCTCAAGTTCCGAGCAGGTACGAGAAGCAGAAGCGTCGTGATTGGAATACGTTCTGCCAGTACATACGAAACCACAAGCCAAATGATCCATACTCATCTAATGTTCATCAACATTTATGGACTAGTTCTCATGTCTTGGAATTTCTAAGGTACCTTGATCAATTTGGCAAGACTAAAATTCATAACCAGACGTGTCTTTATTTCGGTGTTCCTAACCCACCTTTGCCCTGTCCTTGCCCTCTTCGACAAGCATGGGGTAGCTTGGATGCTCTGGTTGGACGTCTTCGGGCAGCTTACGAGGAAAATGGTGGGGCACCTGAATCAAATCCGTTTGGAGCAAGAGCTGTCAAGGTTTTCTTGCGTGAGGTTAGGCGTTTTCAAGGGAAGTCGAGGGGGGTCACTTATGACAACAAGAAAAGGAAGCGGAATTCTAGTTACCACAAGGTGTAATGATCAAACAAATGGTGTAACATGCATGTAATCATTTACTGTTAAATCTCTCTCTCTCTCGCTCTCTCTCTCTCGCTCTCTCTCTCGCTCTCGCTCTCTCGCTCCCTCGCTCCCTCCCTCTCTCTCTCTCTCCCTCCCCTCCTCTCTCTCTCTCTCTCTCTCTCTCTCTCTCTCTCTCTCTCTCTCTCTCTCTCTCTCTCTCTCTCGCTCTCTCGCTCTCTCGCTCCCTCCCCTCCTCTCTCTCTCTCTCTCTCTCTCTCTCTCTCTCTCTCGCTCCCTCCCTCTCTCTTTCTCTCCCTCCCCTCCTCTCTCTCTCTCTATTGTGAAAATGGATATGGTGTTTTTCTGTTTTTGTAGATCATTAACGGGTTTTGTTTCGAATGCTTACTAGCTAAAAAGTAACAGATTGTATCTATAATAAGTTACTTTTCTATGATCGTGCATGTACTGCTTATGCTGAGGAATAGCAAATTTACTATGTTTATATTATTTGAAGGCATGTTATTGGTACAATGGATATTTTTTGTTCTGGACATGCATAAACAGTTGTCTAATTGATTCTTGTATTAACAAGAAACAGAACGAAGAGAGCGAGCTCGTTTCTCTAATCAGTTATTCCACAACTTTTTGTACTTAAGTTGTTACAGAAACTAGATCAAGATGCCATCCAAACGAATCAGAGACTATAAAATCTATGAAATGACAAGTCGGGATAATATGATAATTTGATTTTTATATGAAAATCGTGTTTGTGTAAGGTGGGACGTGGTTTTCGAAGAAGATAAGAAATGGTTGTGGAACGATCAATGCGGAGGCAAAGATAATGATAACTGGTTAGAGCAGTGACAGACATCTATAACTGCACTGAACCAGTTGAGTTGGATGAGGAATTACTACTGATGGGAGTTGATGAACCTACATGCTACAGACAGGCTACCAAGTTGAGTGAATGGAAGCAAGCAATGGCTGGAGAAATGGAGTCTATTGAAATGAACAACACTTGGTGTCTAACTGAGCTTCCAAAGGGGCATAAGGCAATTGGGTTTGAAATGGATCTTCAAACTCAAAAAGGATGCAGATGGCAATGTAATCAAGTATAAAGCGAGACTTGTTGCTAAGGGTTACGTACAAGAACAAGGGGTTGATTTTGACGAGATATTCGCTCCTGTGACACGTATTGAAACTGTTCGTCTGTTGTTGGCATTGTCTGCTAAAAATGGATGGAAGGTGCATCATTTAGATGTGAAAACAGCCTTCTTGAATGGTGAAATACATGAAGAGGTGTACGTGAGTCAACCGGAAGGCTTCGAAAGAAAGGGAGAAGAGCATCTGGTGTATAAATTGACCAAGGCACTGTATGGTTTGAGACAGGCACCACGTGCCTGGTATGCCAAGTTGAATAAATGCTTGGAGGATCTTGGTTTTGCTCGATGCCCGTATGAACATGTTGTGTATTCAAGAAGGGATGGTGATAATGTCTTGATTGTTGGCGTTTATGTAGACGATTTACTGATCACTGGTTCAAATGTTTCAGTCATTGCAAGGTTTAAAGATCAGATGAGTGAAATTTTTGAAATGACTGACTTGGGTGAGTTGAGCTATTATCTAGGCATTGAGGTTGAACAGGGTGAAGGTTTCATCGAGCTGAAACAAGCTGGATATGCTAGAAAGGTTCTTGAAAAGTCTGGAATGTCGAGCTGCAATTCATCAAAATATCCCATGGATCCGAATATACAGATTAGCAAGGATGAAGGTGGAAAAACAGTCAATGCTACAGACTATAAGAGCATTGTTGGATGTCTTCGGTATCTAGTGCATACTAGACCAGATATTTCGTTTGCTGTGGGAGTGGTAAGTAGGTACATAGAACGACCAACAGTGCTGCATTTGGAAGCTGTCAAACGTATACTACGATACATAAAGGGCACTACTCATTATGGACTAGTATACTCAAAGGGGTCTGGGAATCATATGTTGACTGGTTTTTCGGACAGTGACTTGGCAGGGCAAGTGGATGATAGGAAAAGCACTGGGGGCATGGTGTTTTACCTCAACGAAAGTATGATAACTTGGGTATCACAGAAATAGAGGTGTGTGGCCTTATCCTCTTGTGAAGCAGAGTTTATGGCGGCCACTGCAACTGCGTGTCAAGGAATATGGCTTCGAAACGTTTTGGGTCAGATTACTGGGGAAAAAATAGGTCCTGTGATCATTTACATCGACAACAAGTCAGCTATAGATTTGGCCAAGAATCCGGTTTTCCATGGCAGAAGCAAACATATCGACATACGATATCACTTTATCAGGCAATGTGTAGAGCGTGGAGAAATCGTTGTTAAGCACATCAACGGTGAAGGGCAAAGGGCTGACATTCTTACAAAGGCCTTGGTGATAGTGAAGTTCGAAAGAATGCGAAGCTTGCTGGGAGTCAAGAACTTGGACAAACAAATTTCAGATTAAGGGGGGAAATGTTGGATTTAATCTGATATTTGTTTATTTGTTTTTCATTATTAGTTAATAAGATGGCAATTAGTTTTTGTCAGATAGAATGTTTTGTTTGAACAAGTCGTGTGTGACTTGGTCAGTCTAGCAGTTGAGTTTTATTAGGATCGAGTGTAGTGGAGTAGTGCTCCAGGAGTTTCCTTCTTTCAGTTCCTATTTTCTAGCTTGCACGTTGTAGTAGTAGCTCTATGTAAAGCAAGGTTTGATATCAAAAGGGCAAGTCGATTTGACGAGCATCTCTGGAGCTTTTGTTTTGTTTTCTCAGTTTCATATCATACACTCTATATATTTATATACGTTTGCAGATTGAAACTCTAGAGGAAGTGCTAACCAAACTTTCATCATTGTAATTGAATGCATGAATTCATATACAAGTTCTGTGACTAGTATGGTGTGTATTTAAACAATTGAAAGTAGTGCCACTGCAATATAGAAAGTCCAAACGACCAAATTGAATTTAATCTTTGAAATCTTTTTAGTTCTTACCAAGTTTGAGAGGCGATTACTAGTAGTAGCATTTAACTAGGAACATTGCAATTGTCTTCAGTTTTTTACAATATCCCAAAAGCTTTTAATTACAAAAATGGGCTTTCCTACATAGATTTATTCTACCTCCTAAAGTGCTAAAAGATTAATTGTTGCTAGTCAAATTATAATTAGAACAGGTTAATTATTTTGAACTAAAAATATACTGTGATTCTCATCTCTGTTGTTTGTTTCTGACATTCTGTCTTCATATATCGCTTCTTTGACCATTACTCCATTACCACTTGCATGTCCTAACTACAATTGCAGGCAATTTGTATCTATAAAATTCAATGTTATCAAAAACAAGAAAATAAAGAAAAAGGGAGACCTGAACTTTAATTAATCATAAAGCTGACGACAAAGAATTTCACTAACAACATTGTCAGAAGATATGATTATACACAATATATAATGTTATTATAGACAAATATATACTAATCATTTATCGTTAACAGACACAAAACTATAGACAAATAATGTATACGTTAAGTAACGAGTTCTCCTAAAACTTCAAGGTGTTAGAGAAGCGGGTTTATCGGATCATATCATATATTCAACAACATTTAATTATATATCTAAGCTAGAATTAGATGGATCAAAATTCAAAATATTGCTAAGAGACTAAATGGTTACCGTTTCCATTGAAGTAGTGCCTTCTCCTCCACCACCAATCCTTTCGGACAGTACTATCTTGTTCCCTCCCTCGACGTAAGCAAAATAAATACAATTAATTCGCGACTGGGAGCAAGAAATGAATATTTCAGATATTTCAGTTCTTCCTTTGTGATCCCAGGAAGTTCCCCTGGGACAAAATTGTGGCCCAACTTTAATCATTTTCGAATGTTTTTACAGTAGATCAAACTAACAAGCAGGGTCAATGTGTTATGCATGTATTTATATATAGTTTTATACCAGTAACCAGTGGTATGCGATGCGATATACATAGAGTTATGCCCGAGGCTAACCAAACGACGACGGTACGCATTCTTGCCTTTGAATCAGCTCACCTTCAAGAGTATCTCCACTCCCAAGGATTTTTTTTATGAGAAACGTTACATGGTCTCTTAAAAAACTTAGATATTCTCTTCCAAAAAAAAAATTGATATTTTTAGCCTCTTTAAATAAAGTTACAAGTTGAACACTTCCACCTTCCCCAAATACTTTTAGTTTTATTGAATTTTAATTTTATCACATATTATTGTCTACTAATTGGTAACCCCAAGTACATACACAACACAATTTATTTAAATTAATTAATAATTTATTATTTTAATTGATATAAATTTTTTTATATAATTTTAAAATTATATTTTTTTATTATAGTTATATTACGTTTTCTTTTTCAAATTTTTCATTGAGTAAAATATTATCAGTGTCGGCCAATGATATGAAAAAATTATATTTTTAATTTATAACATAATGAAACATTTATATCGATAACGTTATCTAATATAAAAAATCAAAATAGGAAGGTCAAATAAATATTTTATAAAATTGTAATTATAAAATTGTGTCATTTGTGCAATTGAATAAAGTTATAATTAAAAAATTATAACTGCAATACAATTCCAACATTTCAATTTTTTTAAAATTAATATAAAAATTGTAGGGAATGTAAAACCAATATAGGGGTCAAAATTTATAAATAAATAACTTTTTAAACTTTGTAGCTTTAGGAGTGGAACATGATTACATAAAATCAAATTTGGTAGGAATTACGTACTATTAAAAGAAGTATCACTTATTAATAATAGTTATAGTGCAATTTCCTATAATCATAACACAAGATTTAAAAGTATAGCAGGATTATAACAATTCTATTACTCCCTCCATCTCTTTTTAGTTAGGATATTTGTAAAAAAAAAAAATTTGTCCCTAAATAGTTGTCACATTCCTTGTTCCAATTCATTTTTTACTAATTTTTCCATATATACCCCTTTATTTATAATACAATGTTTGATTTTACATTTAATATACACACCCATAACTGATCATTTAATGTTAATATTAAGGACAAATATGGAAACAAATTACATAATTAAAGTTTTTTTAATATGTGTGTTTTTTGCAAATGTACCAAGCGGATGGGACATTTTTTTTATAAGTTAATTATATAATAATTAGCGTACATCCATTCATGCAGCATGTTCCACGTATCTTGAAGTCAAAAGGTCTGCTGGATAAAATAGTATTTATTACTGTAATTATGGACTTAAACACCTGTCATCCTACATGGTATTTTCTACAACATATTTAGGTTTTTTTTGTCAAAAAAAAAAATAAAGTTTCCATTAACAATAGCAAACACACAGCCGGGACAAATCCCCAACCGACGGTACGACCAGATTGAAAAACAAAGACAAGCTAAAACACTTAGCTGATTTGTTTCCTGACCGTTTTACAATACAGAACTGGAAAATTCTGTTAACTGAAAATGAAATCAAAGACAACCCAATAAATACAAATTGTACCGACATCCCTGAATACAGTAATATCACAATTGACCTTAACACATAAGGACCAATTGTAGCCCATTGTTCAGGTGGAGAACCCCAGCTATCTACTTGCCGGGAACCAGCTATAGACTTGCCGTAAGTGAAAACTCCCCAAGGATGAACACTATCATGTTGTGAAAGGTGAGTTCTTGCAATAATCATCACTGCCTCAGCTTTGATGCGGCCCCTCCAGATCTCTCGAGACATCAAATGAAACATTCTCCGAGGACTGAAATAAACAAACCAAACAAAACAAAACATATTAACATAAACAAAACTCTCCAAAGGGAGAGACATACACATAAAGCGTTACTTCGCCCAAGGTGATACAATTCAAAAATTCAAAGATCTCGGATTGACACCAAATTTTGATATGATGTAAGCAAGAGATTTTGAGTTTAAGAAATGTGTTTATTTTGATATTTCGAGTTCTAAATCGAGGCAGATCTGAAAAAGAACTCGAATGGGTTTTTCGAAATTTTTGGAAAAATTCCGATTTATGGGAGGAATGAAAGGGATTTGTGAAGGTGGATGAAGGCTTGGTTGAAGAAGGAGGAGGGAGGAAGAAAAAGAGACCTCCGGCCGGTGGATTATCCACCGGCCGGAGGGGAGTAAACCACGGGACTAAACTTAGACGAAGAGGACAAAGAGAGAGGTAAGAAAGAGAGTTTGCCTAAAGTTTCGTATCTTACAACATATTTAGCTTAGAGCATCTCCAATGGGTACAAATCTTTAGTTAAAATATTAGTTGGCATATCATAAATAACAATTATACATAATTTGTAAAAAAAAATGTTCACTCCAATGATACATTCCTCTTGTCTATAAATTTAGCCAACAAGATTATATTGGCTATATTTGTCGAATCTGTAGAGAACTGTAGAGACCTGTAGTAAAATAACACATCATCTATTACCATATTAATTATAATATATTCTATTTATAACAACTTGAAATAATAATAACATTCTATTTTTAAAATATAGCTAACGATTATAACCAATCCCATTGGAGCACAACACCTTAGAGATTCAACAAATTTTACATAATCAATATTTTATATCATTTTAGCCAATCATTTTAGCTCATACCGTTGGAGATGCTCTTACTTCATAATATTTTTCAGTGTAGATTTAAATTTTAATTCTATATACGCTTATACATGTACAAGTTTCATAAGCTAGTAACGAGATGCTATTGTCCAACTAATGAGGTGGCAAAAAGGGCACTAAAAGCAGGTCTTCAATCTTCTCAAATTAAAATTTTTGACCCATGTGAGACCTTCATTTGTCAAAGCTGTCCGCCCAAAGGTTTGCCATTATAATTTTTTTGCAGTCTACTTGTGTTGCATCAGGGAAATAAATATATTATATTTTGAATATAATTTTTTTGTTCGGTTTTATAATCGAAATCGAACTGTGTGAAGCAGTTAATCTTAAAACGATTTATCTAAACCAAAAGCAGTATCTCGGCAAGTACGTAGATAAGTTTTTCTTTTTTGATTTTCTCATCAACTCGTCTTTTTTTATCCCCAACTTGTCTATTCTCCACCTTCTCTCTTGCCTAGGGCTGTTAAAAAACTTCGAAAAATCCGAAATCCAATCCGAATATTCGAGCTCGTATCCGAAAAAAATCGGATATTATCCATATCCGAAGTCAACCGGATATTATCCGTATCCGCGTCCGAACATTTAGGATACGGATATGGATATAGCCGTATCCGTATCCGAAAATATCCGTATCCAAAATTAATTAATTAATTAATTAATTAATTATTATTCATAATATATTTTATATTTTATGTATGTACTTATATAAATTGGAGATCCTAGTAAATCACTACTATTTTAAATATGACTCGTAACTAGTGCTTTGTCACGGATTATTGTTTTTATATTTTAAAAAATATTTTTGAACGATCCAATCGTACGGATGTCAATATATATCTAATTTAATGATATTCCCAAATTTTCAGAAATTAAAAAATTAATTTGGTTGGAGATCGTAGTAGATCACTATTATTTTCAATATGACTCGTAACTAGTGCTTTGTCACGGATTATTGTTTCTATTTTTTAAAAAATATTTTTGAACGATCCAACCGTACGGATATCAATATAAATCTAATATAATGATATTCCAAAATTTCAAAAAATAAAAAATTAATTTGATTGGAGATCTTAGTAGATCATTACTATTTTCAATATGACTCGTAACTAGTGCTTTGTCACGGATTATTGTTTCTATTTTTTAAAAAATATTTTTGAACGATCCAATCGTACGGATGTCAACATATATCTAATTTAATGATATTCCCAAATTTTCAGAAATTAAAAAATTAATTTGGTTGGAGATCGTAGTAGATCACTACTATTTTCAATATGACTCGTAACTAGTGCTTTGTCACGGATTATTGTTTCTATTTTTTAAAAAATATTTTTGAACGATCCAACCGTACGGATATCAATATAAATCTAATATAATGATATTCCAAAATTTCAAAAAATAAAAAATTAATTTGATTGGAGATCTTAGTAGATCATTACTATTTTCAATATGACTCGTAACTAGTGCTTTGTCACGGATTATTGTTTCTATTTTTTAAAAAATATTTTTAAACGATCCAACCGTACGGATGTCAACATATATCTAATTTAATGATATTCCTAAATTTTCATAAATTTAAAAATTAATTTGGTTGGAAATTTTAATAAATTACTAGCAAATTTAAAAATATGTTTAAACTTAACTTATGTTTAATTATTTCCCTTCTCAACACAAGAATCTTGTAGCTCAGTTGGTTGTGATGTTCCACAAGACTCAAGGGTGCCCCAGGTTCGACTCCTTGCTCATGCAACATTTTGAAAAACAAACATCAGCTTTCCGAATTTCGGATATTAACTTCAACGTAGTTTTAATTTAGAAGTTCTCAAAAAAAAAAAGAAATTTAGAAGTTTTTTCGATTTTTTATTGTCTTTCCAGTTTTTTATTAATTAAATTAGCATTGAAAAATTTAAATTATAAGGGAACACCGATTTAGTTGCATTGCGAAATTCTGCTTACTAAAACAAAACGATGATCACGTACTAGGTAAATTAGTAAATTCCATTAGCATTAAGATCAACAATCATCACAAAGCATGGGATACATAAAATAATATTATATTTATATAGCTTCATAAGATAGATTCAACAACTTCAACACAGATTCAATTATGGCAAGACTGGACGAGTTGGCCCTGACTGCTTTGCTAGCTGACGAGGCTTCATATAAAGGCCGATGCTTTCAACCCCATTGCTCTTATAGGTGCCAAAGAATCCCCAGAATTTACCACCGACCTCATAATTGAACTCATCCACATACGAGCCCATTTCTTGAAAATCAATGAGATCAATATCGTCCATGCACCCAGGGCCGTACGGACCATACTTGCGTTTGTTAGTATAAAAAGAAATAGAACACAGATACTTTGAAGTTCTATCATTAAGGTAACCGCCATGTATTCTCGTAATGTACTCCGACGGATAATCGAAAGTGATCTGCACCAACATTCCACAAACATATGATCAATCCAACTACGTACATATAATCGTCTATTGTCGTCAACAAACATATATAGTTGAGCCTAGAACAAACTTATGAAACAAATTTAAGTTAGTTACATACATGCATGGAAGATAAAAGAAGATAATTAAATTAAATATTATGTTATTGTTCACCGTTTGCAGATTAGAGGAGCCTGTTCCACCACCAATTTTGTCAGACAGCACTACGTTACCATCCTCAACGTTAGCAAACTGAATGAAATCCATCCTATCCCGGATGGAAGAAATGAAGATTTGAGATATTTCTGATTTGCCTTGGTGATCCCATGAAGTTCCCACAGTGGGAAATGTTGGCCCAAGCTTTAGCATTGTGTTCCACAGCAAAGAATATAAGAAATTGTGTTGTGTATTTATAAGCAGGAGTTAATTATTATGCCAGTCATGGAAATTCCAAAAGGCCTTCCTTGCGTTGGAATCGGTTCAGTATTGGAAAATGTTCCAGCTGTTAATAGTGCAGTTATATACTTTTTCTTTAAATTGTTACAGTTTCGAGATTGAATTTGAAAGTATCCTTTGATTGAAATTTGTGTGTTCAAAGAAAATGAATCGTCCTTTAAAAAAGGAAATTTATTTATTAATTGTTGAGCTGCTCGATCGATAAAAGTTACCAAAGCAAGTTTGGGGTCATTACTCCAAAAAAAAAAAAGTATCTAACCACAGACACGATAAGTTTTGTTTAACAAGAGCATAAATGAGTCAAGTGATTCATAAAAATTCCAAAAAAAATTGTAAAATTTTCGAATGCAGTTAGTCAAAAAATGGAGTTGGAGTAAGTTTTCCGAATACTTTACACCACCAAATGCAAGTCTCGAATTGTCTACCATTTAATTAAGGACCACGAATATGTTGATTATTTTTCTTATTTTACCTATTTTGTAACCACATTTTTATACTAACGATTCAATATATGTGTGCACCAAGCCACCAACTTGTCATTCGAAGTTTTATAAAAACTAGCTTAAAACCCGTGCGATGCACGGAATTTTATTAATATTATATGAATATTTTTCATTAATCTGAATTAATTTTTTAAAACATGAAATACATAAATTTTTCAATGAAATTTCATAATAATTATATAAATGTTATTCGTGATATTTCTAAAAAAGGGGATTGTGTTAGAAAATATAGAAAATATGATTGGTTTAGTTGAAAAAGGTAATCGGTTAATTATTAATATTATAATAATATTATTTTATTTTATTAAATAGATTCGTACGTGATATAATTGAAAAATGAAATATTTTAGTTAGAGAAAATAGAAAAGGTAAATTGAAAATTTAAAAGGTGACATGTTTTAGGTGAAAAAGGTAATTAAATAATTTTTACTAAATAAAATTGCTAGTAGTGTTTTTAGAATAGGAGAAATTAATGTTGCGCGTGATATGTTTAGAAAAAGAGGGATTAAAAAAGATAGAAAAGATTATAAGTTTTAGCTGGAAAAAAGTAATCGATTACTTATTAATATTATTATTTTATTAAATAAAATCGCCTTTGATATAATTGGAAAATGAGAGATTTAAGTTATAGAAAATAGAAAAGGTAACGTGAAAATTAAAAAGGTAACATATTTTAGGTGAAAAGGGTAATTGATTAGTTTATAGTAATTATAATTTAATTATGTTATTTTACTAAATAAAATTGCTCATAGTTTTTTTAAAAAGGAGAAATTAATGTTACCCGAAATATTTCTAGAAAATGAGAGATTTTATTTAGAAAATATAGAAAAGATGATACGTTTTAGCTGAAAAGAGATATTTTAGTTAGAGAAAAGAAAAAAGATAACATATTTTGGTTGAAAAGGGTACTTGATTGATTAATTAATAGTAATTATATTAAGCAAAATTGCTTGTAGTGTTTTTAAAAAAGGAGATATTTTAGTTAGATAAAATATCATGTGCATGTTTTAGGTAAAAAATATAATAGATTAGTTTATACTAATTATAATTTAATTACGTTATTTTACTAAATAAAATTGTTTGTAATTTTTTTAGAAAATGAAAAATTAATGTTGCCCGTGATATTTCTAAGAAGAGAGGGATTTTAGTTAGAAAATTTAGAAAAGATGATACGTTTTAGCTGAAAAGAGAGATTTTAGTTAGAAAAAAGAAAAAATGTAACATATTTTGGTTGAAAAAGGTATTTGATCGATTAATTAATTGTAATTATATTAAACAAAATTGCTCGTAATATTTTTAAAAATGAGAAATTTTAGTTAGATAAAATATCATTGGTCGTCTGATTTTTCAAACTTGTTTTTTTTACTTCTTTTTCAGCTACCATTACTTAGTTATTCTTTGCTTATTTTATATTTCTTAATAAGTAATCAATTACCTTTTTCAGTTACTACCTTTTGTACATTTTTCAACTAAAATATATTTTTTCAAAAAATAACATGGATTGTTCTATTTAATGAAATAAACCAATAATATTATAATTATTAATAACTAACTAATTACCTTTTTCAACTAAAGAGTAATATCTTTTCTATAATTTTAAACTAAAATGTCTCATTTTCAAACTTATCTTTTTTTTACTTCTTTTTCGACTATTATCTTTTCTAACTAAAATCTACTCCTTCCAAAACTTGGTTTTTTTACTTCTTTTTCAAGCTATTACCTTTTTAAATATGGATTTTATCTATAATTAAGTCAGGTAAATAAGTAAAATCAACCGATACCGAGACCAAACTTTTGTTTGAGCTGCTTTTATATAATAGTATAAATTTAGCAAACAATACTTTTTCAGACAAATGTAATAGTATGTATTGTTAGTTGAATCTTAACTTCGTGTCAAGTGAGTATATAAAGTTTTATGTTTAAAGTGAGAATTTTTATCGAGCTATCATTTATCACTCGATTCGAACTATGTAGTTGAACAATAACACCAATTATACATTCAATAATTTAGATGATTAAAAATATAATTCACATTTGGATTTAAATCGAATATAGATCATAAATTATATTTAAATATGATTATTTCATTAAAAAATAATATGAAATTTATTCTAAATGAATTGGGATCATATTAATTTTTAATCAAATTTAGATAATTTATGAAACAAATTTGAAATATTTATCATATTTTTGAATCAAATATAAACTGATATATCAAATAATCAAGATCCATTTAGGTTCCTACCTCATTTCAACCAAGGCTACGAGACACCGTATTTAAGCACTTAGTTCAAAAAAAAAAGGATTAAACAAGGTATTGGGAAGAAACATTTTTTTTAAAGTTAACAAAGTTTTTTTTTATGAAACATTAAACCAAAAATTTATATCCTTATATATAATAAGTGTAAAAGGGACTTTATCCGTAATTTTTGCTTGGTCACTATACTATCAAAATAATCTCGGTCAAATTTAATATTTTTAAAAATAGACAGTAAAGATTATATCATATTAAAAAGTAAATTATAATCTAAAAAATATATCATTAAAAAGGTTGTATTAAAAAAGAAATTATAATCTAAAAAGGTTGTATCATTTTACAGACAACAAAACAGAGCACAACAAATAAAGTACAACATACTACATAGATTATATCCAAATTAAATTCATATTACATTATTAATATCATAATATTAATATTCAAGTATAACCACGCTACTACTGTGAAATTATATCTTTACATAATAAGCAAAAGAGATCTTATCCATAATTTTGGTCATTGTACTATCAAATAATCTCAACCATCGAATTTAAATTTTTTAAAAATAGGCGATCAAAATTATATCAATCAAAAGGAAATTATAATCTAAAAAGGTTATAATTAAAAAAGGTTATATCATATCAAAAAGAAAATTATAATCTAAAACGGATATAATTAAAAAAACAATTGAATTTTATTTTTTATTAATATTAAAAAAAGTTCTTATTTACTATTTGGCCTATATCTCAAGATCTAGAAATCATATTTTGATGATTTTACAGCCCACTCGAATGTCATAAAAAATATCTTTAATTTAGTGGCGATTTAACAATTATTATCGAAGTGAAAATACTTAGAATCTCAATAGAAAGTATGAATACGAGTTTTATATTAATCCTATTCACTTATAACACCTACTTTGATAATCATATTCAATGTAGAAAACCAAATTATATTTAATATAAATCATTGGCTTACACTTTTTTCGTATTTTAATATAAATACTCTTTTTAGTTAAATGTTAAAAAAGAAAATATTCTTTACGTGTTACTGAAAACTAGACTATCGACTACCAAAATTTTAGACAAATTCACTCTTACACTTATGTATTTGGATTGTTAGTAGAACTATCTTCAAGTAATTAGAAGGGTGTTTTAATAATCAAAACGAAATATAAGTAGATTTTATAAATCGAATAGAATTTTTAAAAATCGTCAATTTCTTCTCTCTTTTTTTTCACAAAATTAAAATTATTTTGTTAATTTCATGTGAGCTGTAAAATCGTACAAATCAAAATTTAAGAATTCAAGGTATAACACAAATATTAAATTGAACGTGTAAAATCTTATTTATTTTTTCAATTTTTAACAACAATTTGATATGTAAATTAATAACATATATATATATATATATATATATATATATATTAAAAAAATTAAAATTATATCCTTCTATACTATACTATTATAAGCAAACTAAGGTATATTTGGTTGATTGATAGTTTGGTCACTTCATTTGGTACCCATTAGGTTTTAAGATAAATAAATAAGAACCGTTGGATCTTATGCTAAAAGAATATTCATTTTCTAATATTTAAAATACTTTTATAGTTTCCAAGTTCGAATCCCATCAAAAACATGTCTCTATTAAATAAATATATTATTTTATAAACTACTCCTAACTAGCTTAAGAATCAATTCCCGTCAATAACATATCTATACTATTATATAAAAATCGAAACATGAAAAATTTTGGTAATTGTTTTTTAGTACTTCATGAATTTATTCATTTACCCTTCATTATAAAGAAAAATATATACAATATCTATACTATAAAAACACCTAAAATAAATAATAACATATAATATAATTAATAATAATTAGTCGATTGTCTTTATCAGATTACTTTTAGTTGAAGATATTACATTTTATAAATACCTAAAAATACCAAACGTATCATATTCTTCAATCATTAATATTTTCTTTGGAATTGAAACACGTTACCTTTTTTATTTAAAATTACTTTTAATCATTAATATATGCCGTCAACAACATATTATTAATTAAAACATTATCAAACATGTATTATAATATTTTATTATCTTATATAATTTATTTTTCTCATAATTAAAAAATATATATGAACATGAGATTTAAAAAGTTAAAAAATTATTTAATAATAAAAATATGTATACAACTTAAAACTTTAACAATAAAATATAATTTTAAAAATTTACAAACAACCGTGCATCACACGGATTATAGACTAGTATAATAAGATGCATATTTAATATCTAGATGTACTTCAATAAAAATTACTTTTCTCTCAAAAAAAAAAAGTTAAACGTATTTCCAAAATGTTTTTTACAATTTTAATTACTCAATACAAAAAATACTTTTTTCCAAATAAATAATTATTTTTTTGGAATACCCAAGTTACAAACACGTATTTAATTTGTGAAAATAAGCAAAAATATAAAAAGAATTCCTTTTATATCTTTCCTAATTAAAAAGTTAATGGCCTTCCTTGCGTTGGAAATCGGTTCAGTTTTGAAAAAAATTCTTGCAATTAATACGAGTAGGCGCCACTTTCTGCGAAAGTTAGGGAAGGGAGGTTGAGATGGTTCGGCCACGTCCGTAGGAGGCGGCCGGAAGCCCCAGTGAGAAGGGTCGAGAGTCTTTCGGTTGTAGGGGTGAGGAGGAGAGGCAGACTGAGGAGGTCATGGGAAGAGCAGCTTAGGTTGGATTTGAAGGCTTTGAACCTAAGTGAGACCATGACCGCTGATAGGTGTTCGTGGAGGCGGCAGATCAGAGTGGTGGACTCTCTTCTAGGGGACGGCTCTGTAGTGGAGAACCTCAGAGTTGGGTTGTCACGGATGACCTTATCTTAGGAGTTCGGCTTTTTGCGATATCTTTTCCCTTTTTCATTTTGTATTTCTTTTATCATTTGTTTCCCGATTGTGCAGGTGCAGGGAGCTTCGCTTGGTGGTATCTAGAGGCATGGTAGGTAAGTCCCGTGTGGAGAAAGCCATGGGCTCAGGTATTGCTGTGAACTTTGTCGCGTGTCTTTTAGATTTCTTTGTCTATATCACACACCGTATATGTCGTGCACATAGCCGAGGGTCTTCACGGAAACAGCGTCCCCACCCTAAAAAGTGGGGCCATGGTCTGCGTACAACCTACCCTCCCCAGACCCTGCTCTGAGCGGGACATACTGGGTATGTTTGGTTTGGTTTAGTTCAGTGTTACACTTTCCCTAAAAATTGTTACAGTTTCGAGATTGAATTTGAAACGTATAAATCCTTCAATTAAAATTTGTGTGTTCAGTGAATGATTAAAACAATTATTTGTAATTAATTAACTGTTGAGCTGCACGATGAAAATTTAAACTACCACAGCATGTATGGGGTCATTCTCCAAAAAATAAAATTAAAAATTACCCCGGTATTTAACCACAGACATGGTACGTTTTGTTTAGGAAGAACATAGAATATAAGTTACGTTATTCATGAATTTTCAAATTAGTTTTATAAATTTTTGGAATTCAACTAGACAAGAATGGAGTGAGGCGTAAGGTTTTCGAATACTTATCAAACCTGTTGATTATTTTTCTTATTTACATACTACTTACGGTCCATTAATGCTATAATTTTAGGTAATTTGATTATATAGTTAAAAAAAATTAATTATTTTTTTAAAATAAAAATTAAAATATTATAATTTTGTTTAGAAAGGAAATTGAAAATTAATAAATTTTAGAGTATTTACTAAAAATACTAGGTTTAAAGTTTCTTTGCAAAAATACCATCTCTTTTAATTAATTGTAATTTTACTAAACTAAGTTTCAAAATTGCAAAAATACTAAAACCCCCCTCCCCCTTCTTTTCCCTTCGACCTCAACACTTTTTTTATGGTGGGGGATATTTTGGTTGCAACTGAATGCAACCACATTCAACTTTTTTTAAGGTTGGGTGATTTTGGTGGATTTGGGTTGCAAGGCCCCGCCAGAGGCAATATTCAACCAATTCAAATGCAACCACATTCAACTCTTTATCTTTAAGGTGTGGTGATTTTGGTGGACTTAGGTTGCAAGGCCCCGCCAGGGGCAATATTCAACTGAATGCAACTACATTCAGTTGGATGTAGTTGCAAATTTAGTTGCATGTGGTTGCTGATTTCAAGTTCCATTTTTCAAAAGTCATTTTCGACCTCTTTTTTGGACAGAGGTCGAAAATGACTTTTGAAAAATGGAATTTGAAATCAGAAATTTAGTTGCATGTGGTTGCATTCAGTTGAATGTGGTTGCAACCCAAATCCACCAAAATAGCACCCAACTTTAAAAAAAAAAAATGTTGAAGTCATAGTTGAATGTGATTGCATTCAGTTGCAACCCAAAATCCACCAAAATAACCCTCATCTTAAAAAAATAAATAAAATGTGGAAGTCGCTGGGCAGCCCAGCTGGGCAGGTTGGGCAGGGGAAGGAGGGGTGCCCTAATTTCTAGTATTTTTGCAATTTAGAAACTTAGTTTAGTGAAATTGCAAATAGCTATTTTTACAAAAAGTAAATATGCAAAAATTTATTTTTCCGTAATTATTTATGAAAAAAGCCCTAAATTTTAACATATATTTAAAGTATCTAAAATTATGTGCAAAAAATTCAAATATCTTATATAATGAATAGGAATATTTTGTAACCACATTTTCATATAACGATTCGATATATGTGCATGATACAGTAAAACCTCTATAAATATAATGACTCATTGTTATGGCACTTGAGGTTCGGTCATCTTGGATTTTCTGGCTTGAAACTATTGTCAAAGACAAAGATGGTGGATGGTTTACCAGAAATCAACGAACCAGAAAATTTGTGTGAAGCTTGTGTCAAGGGGAAGCAACACCGACAAAGCTTTCCAGTTGGAAAATCATGGCGAGCTAGAAGGCCATTAGAGATTGTTCACACCGATATTGCTGGTCCATTTGATATTCCATCCCTTGGCGGAAATAGGTATTACTTAACTTTTATTGATGATTTTAGCAGGAAAAGTTGGGTACATATCTTGAAAGTTCAAAGCTATGGCAGATAAGCAAAGTGGCCATTATTTGAAGGTACTTCGATCAGACAGAGGAGGCGAGTACACTTCAAACTTGTTCAGAAGTTTTTGCAGAGCACATGGAATAAATCATCAGTTGACAACGGCATATACTCCACAACAAAATGGTGTTGAAGAGAGGAAGAATCGCACCATTCTAGACATGGCAATGAGTATGGTAAAAGAAAAGCACATGCCAAGAACTTTCTGGCCTGAAGCCGTTCTATATGCAGTTTATTTGTTGAATCGATGTCCAACTAAAAGTGTTAGAAACAAAACTCCAAATGAAGCATGGAGTGGTAGTAAACCATCAGTTGGGCATCTCAGAATTTTTCGGTGCATTGCATATGCACATGTTCCTGATCAGAAAAGGAAGAAGCTGGATGATAAAGGTGAGAAATGCATCTTTACCGGATATGATAAGAGGAGCAAAGCGTACAGACTTTATAATCCCCTCGCGAAGAAATTAATCATTTCTCGAAATGTTGAGTTCGATGAATCTTATTATTGGAGATGGAGCGAGGAAGAAAGAAAAGTTGTAGGCTTATTCTTTAATGATGATGATGGTGATGACTCCAACATAGAAGATTGCGGAGATTAGGGCTGTACAGGCTATCCGCTCAACCGCAATCAAACCGCAAACCACTCGCAACTGAACCGCATTTTGCGGATAATCGCGAAATGCGGGTTGGTTGCGGATTGAATTTTTAAGAACCGCATATTTGCGGGTTGGTTGCGGATTAAAATATTGAAAAATCGCAAAATCGCATCCGCAACCGCAAACCGCACATATATATTTATATTTTTAAAAATATATTTTATATTATACAAATTAATAAATTATACATATAAGACATAGAAGTTTCTTTTCCGGGAGTGGAAATACATTTTCTGGGAGTTGATATATGGATATACCCTGCCCATTTACCAAATGTATTTACCCAGCCCATTTACTCAAACCCAATTTATCTAACCTACAAATTGCATATTTATGTCTAATCAATTTTGTTTATTTTGTTGTACTAGACATAACTACAGCAGGAATTACTGATGATGATTTGCTATTGTACTGATGGGCTATATTTATGTGCTTGCAGCCTTGCACCAAAAAATTCTGTGATATTGTACTCATTTTTTTTTACCGACTTGTAATTATATTTTAATTTTTATTAAAGAATGAATCGCCCTTTAAATAAAATTAATTTATTAATTGTTGAGCTGCTCGATCGACAAAAGTTACCAAAGCATGTTTCGAATAAGAATAATGTTAGGTACCCCAAATTGAATCCCAAATTTTTTCAAATTACACGTGTCACTATCTAATTGGTTATAAATATAATGGACTGCTAGGGTGATATCAATCTCACCGATTACCATATAACCAACTCATCCATGTCACATTTTTTGGATATCAAGGATACCTAGCATTACTATTCCAGCGTTACTCTTCGAACAATTATCTACCACTTAATTAAGGACCACGAATCTGTTGTTTATTTTTCTTATTTTACCTATTTTGTAACCACATTTTAATATAACGATTCAATATATGTGTGCACCAAGCCACCAACTTGTCATTCGAAGTTTTATAAAAATTTAACAAGCAGTACTTTTTCAGACAAATGTAGTAGTATATAATTATTAGTTGAATCTTAACTTCGAGTCAGTGAGTATATAGTTTTATGTTTAAAGTGAGAATTTTTTATCGAGCTATCATTTATCACTCGATTCGAAGTTTCGAACTATGTAGTTGAGCAATAACCCCAGTTATACATGTAGTAATATTAGATGACTAAAAATATAATTTATATTTGGATTTAAATCGAATATTGATCATAAATAATATTTAAATATGATCATTTTATTAAAAAAATAGTATGAAATTTAATCTGAACGAATACATAAGTGCTCATATTTGGGATCATATTAATTTTTAATCAAATTTAGATAATTTATGAAACAAATTTGAAACATTTATCATATTTTTAAATTGAATATAAACTGATATATCAAATAATCAAGATCCATTTAGGTTCCTACATCCACCCTCTACCTCATTTCAACCTACGAGACACCATATATAAGCACTTAGTTAAAAAAATAAGGATTAAACAAGGTATGGGGAAGATCGAAACATTTTTTTTTTTTTTTGAAAAAATTAACAAAGTTATTTATTATGAAACATTAAACCAAAAATATTATAAAGATGCATATTTAATATCTAGATGTACTTCAATAAAAAAATTACTTTTATTTCAAAAAGGAAAAAGTTAATCGTATTTCCAAAAATTTTATTACAATTTTTAATTACTTAATACAAAAATACTTTTTTCCAAATAAATAATTATTTTTTTGGAATACCCAAATTTATAAACACGTATTTAATTTGTGAAAATAAGCAAAAATTTAAAATGAATACCTTTTATATCTTTCCTAATTAAAAAAGTTAAAGGTCCTTGCGTTGGAAATCGGTCAGTATTGAAAAACATTCTTGCAGTTAATACCAGTAGTGTTACACTTTCCCTAAAAATTGTTACAGTTTCGAGATTGAAATTGAAACGTATCCTTCAATTAAAATTTGTGTGTTCAATGAATGATTGAAACAGTTATTTGTAATTAATTAACTGTTGAGCTGCACGAGGAAAGTTTAAACTACCACAGCATGTATGGTACGTTTTGTTTAGGAAGAGCATAGAGGATCAGTTAAGTTATTCATGAATTTTCAAATTATTTTTGTAAATTTTTTGAATTCAACTAGACAAGAATGGAGTGAGGCGTAAGGTTTTCGAATACTTATTATCAAACCTGTTGATTATTTTTCTTATTTACCTATTACTCACTGTTGGTCCATTATATAAGAGCATCCACATCCAAGACCCTATCCCCAAATATTTGGGACTTTTATGCAAAAAAAGGTTTCCATCCCATTCCCCATTTTAGGGATTAATTTTGGGGACAAGTTTTGAATCTCCATATTTGGGGACTACTATTTTGAACCTCAAATCATCTCTCTCCTCTTTTAAATATATTTAATTGTAGTGGGTGAGTTTTGGTAGTTAAAATTGTAAGTGAAAGAGAGAGAAAGAAGTAATATAAAAAAGAATATAGGGATAGGGGAATGGAAAATGGGGAATGGGATGTAGAAACTTTTTGATAATTTTGGGGATTTACTATTTTTATTTGGGGATTTACTATTTTTAGTAAGTTTTTGGGGTTGGGGATGGGATGTGAATGCTCTAAGACATTTGATTTTTTTCACATAATTTTAGGTGATTTGATTACATAACTAAAATTATTTTCTTTTTTATTTTTTTTTCTAAATAAAAATTAAAATATTATATTTTTATTTAAAAATAGAAAATTGAAAAATAATAAATATCAAAACACCTAAAATTAGGTCCAAAATAATCAAATATCTTATATAATGGATTTGAGTATTTTGTAACCACATTTTTATGTAACGATTCAATATATGTGCATGATGTATATTTAATCGAGTCAATCAAGCTCCACCTACCAACTTGTCGTTCGAATTATATGAAATATGCGGTATCTGTTTAGACAAATTTAGTACGTACTCTACCTCATTCAACATAGGCAAGAAATAAGAAATTTTATGTCATTTTTCTGTTGAAATGAGAATACATGGATCTTTGTTGAGCTACAGTTTAGCACTCGAGTTCATATTCAAACTCCACTTAGACGTGCAATTATATTCGAATCATAGCACCCACTTTTTACCATATTCTTTCGGACTTGAAACGCCTTTTAACAGGACGCAAAAAAAAAAAAAAACATGCAACCCTTACCCATGTCAAAATGACATGACAAGAGGGAGATCACGAAAAAATGCAAAGAAGGTTCGTATCATGTTAATGTTTGCATCCTGGTTATGCAGGGAATGTAGCTGTAAAGATGGAATATAAATACATGACATGAGTACCCCTCCTTCAGTCCTTCTCATATTAATACGAATTCGTTCGTTTCTGACTCCTCTAGCACTTGGCCTGATTGATTAGCTAGATTGTCCAGAGGCTTCATGTACACTCCAATGCTTTCAATGCCATCATGCAGGTGAGTGCCGAAAAATCCACAAAACTTACCTCCAATATGATAATTAAAATTGATCACACTCATATTTCTATCATCCAGCGGAAGGTATGGTCCGTATGAGCCCTTGTTGGTGTAGAATGTAATAGACCATAAATAATTTGATACCAGATCATATCTGTACCGACCACTTATTCTTGTAATATACTCTGATGGATAATCAAAGGTGATCTGCAACCATTTTACACATACAAATTTTATGTACATAGTTTATCGTTAATCTAATAAAGCTGAGATACATTGATCAAAAGAAAATATTACTCTACATTTATATATATATAGATTGACTGCTCACCGATTCCATGTAAGTACTGCCATTTCCCCCACCAATCTTGTCTGACAGAACTACTTTGTTTCCTCCGTCCTCAACGTATGCCAAGTGAATGGAATGGATCCAATCATTGGACCATGAAATGAATATCTGAGAAATTTGTGTTTTTCCCAGGTGATCCCAGGAAGTTCCCACAGTGCCAAGTGCTGGCCGAACTTTCATCATTGTATGCTTGTGAATAAAATTGTATGACTGGTAGGGACAAAGGATTTTATGCACGCAGGAGTTGCACCGTGCCCACTGCTATATATAAATGGAAAGCCCAAAAGTCCGTCTGTTTAGCTTCACATTAAGAGCTCCTCGGTTGCGTAGCTTACCTTTTCAGTTTCGAGATTGACATTTAATTATCATCTCAAAAATTTTAGTAAATGACTTAGCACCTAAACCATTTTCTTTGTTTTAAATTAGTAATCCATTTTTTTTAAAAAAAATTGTTTTAAATAGTTGTTTAATCGCTTTCAAGATAATTTTTACTTAAACTTCTTGTAATATTACTCTTAAGTTTTAATTTTCAAAGTTTTGACTTTATGTACTTATTTTTTTAACCATTACAATAGATATGGATACATATCAAATTAGATCATCAATGTTTGAATTTTGAAAATTAACTACTAATTAGAAATGAAATGAGTACTTAATTCACTTTATTTAACCAGGGTCAGAACTATAAAATGAGAACGCTAGTGAATAAGATTAGTTAGAAATTGAGGATTACAAAGAAAAATACTAATTTGTGACAGATTTTTAGTTCTAGATGCATGATGCATTACTTTATTGAAATTGTGCGAAAATTGTTTTATGTTGCAAGCCACAAAGTTATTACAAAATTATTTTAAAAACTATTGCAAGTTAGTTGTGACGCATAATAAATTTGTCACAAATACATTGCAGAAGCTAGTTTGAGTCAACATATTAATTTATATTCAGTAATTTCCACAAGTTTAAATTTCCACAAGTTATTTAACATTAAAACTAGGATAAAAGCTTCTTTTTTTATCATTAAAGAAAATTTAACATTATATAGGAGTAGCAATGGACACTACATATTATGACTTGCATTCTACAAAAATTCTTGGTTGTTTGGTTGATATGTATTTACATGGGTATTTGAAATATCTAGGAAGTGAGAAAAAAATAGAGTTGTTTGGTTGTATGAACCATAGGCATAAAACCTATATAAATTAATATAGTTGGGACCGAATAATTCTATAAATTTAGAGAAGTATTAATTAATCGATAAATTAATAATTATTAATTTATAGAGAATTTTTGACATCAAAGCAAATTAATTTCCAATTATGTACATTAAAATATAATGGATTGTACAATTTATGTTTTATACTTAATTCAATTAATTCAATATATATTGTTTACAAATTTAATGAGTATTTGCGAGATTCAAAGTAAATAGTCATGTATATTTAGATTATATCAAGGATAAACAACTTTTTTTGCACTTTTTTCACGTAAAGAAGCACCCAAGGCATCAAAAACATTGATTAATAACTTCTTAATGCTTTATGAAAATACCACATTCGAAACTTTTGGATACAACAAAGATGTTAAAGATGAGTTTCGTATAGATTCAAATTTTAAAAACCCTAGAATCATATTTTACAAAAGGGTAATACAAATATTTTTGTGATTATAAAGGAATTATTAATTTATAATGTTATTGCGACCATATATTTATATAGGGTTCTTCAAAAAAAATTATTATCTTACCATCTTATCGAAATTGATCATTTTTTGAACTGGCCCAAGTTGGGACCGGAAGAAATTATTAACTTAGAGAGATTATTAATTTATCGAGTATTAATTTAACGAGGTTTTACTGTACTTGGTAAGTATAAATACCTATAAAATGTGGGAAGTTATTTACCCACCTCCACCTAGGTTATCTATACTTCCCCTCCTGAAAAATAGTTATAGCTACATCCTCTACAAGTTCCTGCATCTAACCAAACAAAAAAATTTACTTTTCAGGAACTTTATAAAGACAGGAAATAGAAATGATTATGGAAAGTTAATACCTATTGTATACCAAACGAGCACGGACCTTGTCAGTTAGAACATAATGATCAAGCCACACGTGATCATCACTCATCAACTAGCTCACCATTGTTGTAAACACATGATCTATACAGATGGAAAGGTGCTGTGCATGTGGTGTGTGTTTGAGGCTGTCATGCAGTGCTAAAATGATGTGTATTAGATGTAGGATTTGCTTTACAGTTTGTCATGTTTGATTATAGATCTGATGTGCACTGCAATGTGTACTATATATAGGATCAATGTACTATGGTTTGAATTATTCAAGTAATAACAATCCTTGGTTTTTACTTGGTATCAGAGCAAGTTTGGCAAACGCCACAAGACTGTCAAAACTTCAATGGCAGCAACTTCAAGTCCCACAGAAACACAACAAAACAGAATCACCCTATCCTAGTAGAATTCAGTTAAACTGGATCGTACCAACTATCTACTATGGGAAACAATGATCATGCCAATCATTCGAGGTCACAAATTAGATGGCCACATTATAGTCACAAAAAATGCCCACCAGAATTCCTGGTACAGACAATAGCAGATAAATCAAGTAACCTTCCCAACCCAGAATATGATGAGTGGTTCTCACATGATCAGCTGTTAATGGGATGGCTGTACAGCACAATGCACCAAGATGTTGTATCACAGTTGATGCAAAAATCAACCTCAAAGGAACTCTGGGATGCAGCAAAAGAGCTCTCAGGCGCTCACACAAAATCTAGAATCATATATTACAAAGGTGAAATGCAGAAAACCAGAAAAGGAGGAATGAAAATGGAAGAATATCTAGTAAAGATGAAGGCAATATCAGACAACCTAGCATTAGCAGGAAGCCCTATTCCTCTCCACGATCTTGTTACTCAAATCCTAAGTGGCCTTGATGCAGAATATACCCCAATAGTGGTCCAATTATGTGACAAAGAATCATTGTCATGGATCGAGCTGCAAACAACTCTATTAACTTTTGAAAGTAGGTTAGAACAACTCAATTCCTATCAGACTGGAAATGTTAATGAGAGTCAAGTTACAGCTCACACTGCAACAACAAGGTTTGACACAACAAGAGCAACAAATCCATCTTATGGAAGGGGTCCAAACAGATAAAACAACAACAGAGGCTACAGAGGTAGGTTTCGAGGTCGAGGAGGAAGGAAAAATGGCAATCGATTATCTTGCCAACTTTGTGGAAAACCTGGTCATGCTGCTGCTGTGTGTTGGAGCAGATTTGATCAGAATTTCATGGGGATAGATCAGCAGAATCAGTTCAGAAATCAAGCACCAAATGCACTAATGGCTTCACCTGAAACTGTTGAAGACTCAAGCTGGTATGCAGACAGTAGAGCTAGCCATCATGTTACAAACAACCTGGACAACATGGAGCAGAAACAAAAGTACAATGGTAAGAATTTCCTTGTAGTTGGAAATGGCAGTAAACTCAATATCAGTCATATAGGAACCTCAAAATTGCATCCTCAACAGAAAAGTCTTCTCTTAAATGATGTGTTGTGTGTTCCAAATATTACAAAAAGCCTGTTAAGTATCTCTCAGTTAGTGAACAACAATGCTGTGGTTGTTGAATTTAATGAATATGGTTGTGCTGTGAAGGACAAGCTGACAGGTTTGCTGATGCTTCAAGGGAAACTTAAAGATGGTCTGTACAAGTTTCAAGCTCCTAAAGTGTCTATTCAGCCTAGTGTCACAAGCTCAAAATCCAGTATTGTTCCTTTTTCAGCAAGTGTGTCAACTTCAGTACCATCAAGTCTAGAGTCACCTGTCAGTCAGTTTAAATTCCCTAAAGAAGATGGGTGGCATAAAAAATTAGGACATCCTTCTGC
Organism: Saposhnikovia divaricata; assembly: GCA_036435485.1. Taxonomy (NCBI): domain Eukaryota; kingdom Viridiplantae; phylum Streptophyta; class Magnoliopsida; order Apiales; family Apiaceae; genus Saposhnikovia; species Saposhnikovia divaricata. The sequence goes on from CM071599.1 coordinate 218,608,934, forward strand.
CAAAGTCTTATTTCAAGTTTTAAAGCAATGTAATATCAGTATTAAAAGTAATGCACTTAACTTTTGTGATGCATGTCAATATGGCAAATCTCATTCTCTGCCCTTCAATAAATCACTTTCACATGCAAATTCTGTGTTAGATTTGATTCACACTGATCTTTGGGGACCAACACCTCTACATTCATCCTCTGGATACAGATTTTACATACACTTCATTGATGATTTTAGTCGATTTACTTGGATTTATCCTTTAAAAACAAAAGGTGATGCTCTACAAGCCTTTCTCCACTTCAAGAAACTTGTTGAAAACCAGTTCAGTACTACTATAAAACAATTGTACTCTGATGGTGGAGCTGAATATCTACCATTCTCTGCAATAGCTCAACAGTCTGGGATTCTTTTTAAACACACATGCCCTTATACTTCTGTTCAGAATGGTCGAGCTGAAAGAAAACATAGACATATAGTAGAAATGGGACTAACTCTGTTAGCTCAAGCCAAAATTCCCTTAAAATTCTAGTGGGAAGCCTTTGAAAGTGCAGTCTATTTGATAAATAGACTACCAACACCAGTCTTGCACAATATGTCTCCACTAGAAAAGCTGTTTAACAAACCCCCAGATTATAATTTCTTAAAAATTTTTGGCTGTAGTTTCTTTCCATGCTTAAGACCATATCAAACACATAAGTTTCAATTTCACTCTACAAAGTGTGTGTTTCTTGGTTATAGTGAAAATTTTAAGGGTTATAAATGTCTTAGTTCAACAGGCAGACTTTACATTTCCAAAATTTTGTCTTCAATGAGAATGAATTTCCTTTTCACAATGGATTTCTCAATACAAAGTGTCCATCTAACTCTGTCATTGTTTCTTCTCCACTGTCGTGGCACACTCTTCCTAGTTTTCCTACCATTACCAATGAGTCTCATCGTACAGATCATCAACAACATTCTCTTGATCCATCTTCAACTTCTGAGAGCTCAAGTTCTAGCTTACCAAGTGTGCAACATGACACTTCTGATACACAGTTTTCTGATGGAAATATGAGTATCTCCAGTCCAGTTTCAGCAGGGGAAAGTGAACAAAGACATTCCAGTCATAGGCATCTCGAACAGTTTGAAACTGAACAGGCTGATAATGAACAGGTCGAAGCTCATTCACCTCCAAAACATTCAATGATAACAAGGGGGAAAAGTGGAATTGTTAAACCAAGGGTCCCTTACATAGGTGTTGTTGAAGCTAATGATGATCTAAACTTCACTGAACCTATGTCAGTATCAGCTGCACTAACCAACTGCAACTGGAAGAAAGCAATGCAAATGGAATATCAAGCTTTGGCCACCAATAAAACGTGGCACCTAGTTCCAGCATCAAAAGCACGGTCTGTAGTTGGCAATAGATGGGTTTTTAAACTCAAACATAATCCAGATGGAAGTGTTGAACGATATAAGGCAAGACTTGTTGCCAAGGGGTTTCATCAAACTCCTGGAATTGATTATCATGAGACGTTCAGTCCATTAATTAAACCATCAACTATCAGAATAGTGCTCACACCAGCTGTCTCCAAAGGGTGGAATGTACGACAGCTAGACATAAACAATGCCTTCCTCAATGGTGATTTAACTGAAGATGTCTATATGGTACAACCTGAGGGATTTGTTGATCCTATGAGGCCTGATTTCGTGTGTAAACTTGATAAGTCAATTTATGGCCTTCGATAATCTCCCCGAACTTGGTCAGACAAGTTAAAAGACACTCTTATTGACTGGGGTTTCAGTAACTCAAAGTGTGACACATCCATGTTCTTTTTAAAGACTGCCACCAAAGTTTTGTTTATACTTTTCTACGTTGATGACATCTTAATAACAGGCAATGACGATAAGATGGTGCAGATATTTATCAACAAACTTCACAAAATGTTTGCTCTCAAAGATATGGGGTTGCTACACTACTTTCTTGGAATTGAAGTGTACAGAGATGACACAGGTATGTATCTCACTCAGTCAAGATACATCCATGAGTTACTTAAGAAGACATAAATGCAACATGCCAAGGTCTGTCCTACACCCCTTGCAGTAGGAAAGAAGATGTCAAAAAATGAGGGTCAAACTATGCAAAATCCAACAGTGTATAGACAGGTTGTAGGCTCCTTGCAATATCTCACACATACTCGACCAGACATTGCATACACTGTCAACAAGTTGAGTCAATTTCTTCAAGCTCCAACTATGAATCATTGGCAAGCAGTGAAGAGAATCCTTCGATACTTGAAAGGTACAATGTATGTTGGATTACACATTAAACCTACTGAGAATCTATTCTTAACTGGGTTTTCAAATGCTGATTGGGCTAGTTGCCCTGATGATCGTCGTTCAGTGGCTGGTTATTGTGTTTTTTTGGTGACACACTTGTCTCCTGGTCCTCCAAGAAACAACACGTTGTAGCACGGTCAAGCACAAAATCTGAGTATCGTGCATTGTCCAATCTTGTTGCTGAAATCTCTTGGCAAACCTCTCTACTGAAAGAGTTTTCTTTTCCAATTTCTGTTAGACCAGTCCTGTGGATTGATAACCTAAGTGCAGCGGAACTTGCAGCAAATCCGGTCTATCATGCACGCACAAAACACATTGAGATTGATGTTCATTTTGTCAGAGATATGGTGCTACGAAAACTGTTAGACATCAGATATGTTCCATCACACGATCAAATAGTTGATTGTCTCACCAAGGCATTATCTCATTCTCGTTTTCAGTTTCTACGTGACAAACTCGGTGTGATAGAATCACCCTTTCGTTTGAGGGAGGGAGTTAGAACATAATGATCAAGCCACACGTGATCATCACTCATCAACTAGCTCACCATTGTTGTAAACACATGATCTCTACAGATGGAAAGGTGTTGTGCATGTGGTGTGTGTTTGAGGCTGTCATGCAGTGCTAAAATGATGTGTATTAGATATAGGATTTGCTTTACAGTTTGTCATGTTTGATTATAGATCTAATGTGCACTGCAATGTGTACTATATATAGGATCAATGTACTATGGTTTGAATTATTCAAGTAATAACAATCCTTGGTTTTTACTTTGTCAACCAAATAGTATGAAGCGATTACCTCCAATTCAATCTTCATTTCATATACTACTAGTAAAGCGTATATATGTTTCATATACATAGTTCGAGTCTAAAATATTTTCATTCATGAATTAAATTTAATTAATTAGTTCTAGCATATGATAAGTCAGATTTAAAGTAATTTTCCAATGAATTGCAATCAATACCAGGTTAATACGAGGATTATTCAACCCAACTAGTAAGAAATTGTAGCTACTAGACACCCCATTCTGAGATTTGAAAAATTGTACGATTTTACAATGAAGTAAAAACGATTAAAAATTGTTACAGTTTATTAAGTTTGCATCTTACAATTCGAAAAGTAGTTTGTGTCATGTTTTTTTTTGTTTTTTTTAGCAAGTTCTTTACGATTTTAGCACTATCGCTAAAAAAATTTAGCGAAAACTTGCAACGGAAGTAAGTGGACTGCCATGTTTGGTGGGTTAACGAATGTGTTATCACTCCTCCGGATTAGTCGAGGTGGGCGAAAGCTGACCCAAACACCGAATTATCAAAAAAAATTAATAATATATATATATATATATATATATATATATATATATATATATATATATATATATATAAAATCTGGGTAGAGGGGAAATAGATTTAGTTAATTAAAGCAAGTAGAGACAAACAAAGAGAACCAAACGGTCATATTTTTCAAAAGTCTTAAACCTTCACATCATCAAAGTCTCTCACTGTATAAATCTTAAAAACAAATAAAAATCACTTTGCTCAATCACAAAACTATAGCTAATGGGCTGCTTTAAGATTTGCTTTGGTACTTGCAACAATCAAAAAGTACCCACAAAAGCTAAGGTTAGAGAATCTTGCTATATATCACTTCATTGTCATCAGTTCATTACTATTGTTATTTTTTTTATATAAAATTTCATTTCTACAATTTGTATCAGAAGCATGTTAGATTTGATCCCCTTCAGCCCACCAAGCCAGTAGTGCAAGTATCCATTATAGGTCTGAAACTCTATAATTTTGGTGATCATACATAGTTAGCAAGCTGGTACGCTTGTAATGGTATATTATATAAAGCTTCTTGTGTATATTTCTAATTCTATTTTGCAGGACATATAAGTTATGCTATATACAAAGATGTTAACATGCTGGATATATGCACTGGACTAATATTGTTTTGCAGGATTATTACTTATATTATTTCTTAGCAAAACAGGGTATCTCAGCTAGCTGACAGTACAAGAGTTCTTATAACACAGCAAGCTGACAGATAACACAGCTACCTGACAGTACAACACAGCAAGCTGGCAGTATGTCCAGAATATAAAGGGGAGTGAGTTTTTATAGAAAATATTGTGGAAATCAGTTGTAAGATTTGTCTAATATATTTAAACATGATATTATATATATTAAAGCACTACCCAACTAGAAGAATCTTGCTAGACAACTTCCACTCATTAAAGGAACATTTTATTTCTTTAACGTGCCTTAAAAAGACAACCCATGTGCTTACTTTTCAAGCATGCTCTCTTAAAGTCAAATAATTCATGCTACAACATCTCCACCACCAGTTGTCTTGCAGAAAAGTCTTCAAAGAAAAAACATGCATTCATTATCTATCTATTGTTTTCTTTATTTGTCTCTAACGGATTTATTCAAGAACAAAAGGCTTTGTTCTCATCTCTCTCCACTGAATATATTTTGTATCTTCAGATTAATATATATCAAACATGCAGGTGAACGTTGGTAGTGGGATTAATGGAACAGATCTAAAAACGTGAGAAGTGCTCTTCAAGACCGTTGCAAGTTTGCTCATTAATTCTAATCTCTTTTGTTTCAATATTTAAATATATACTTGTATGGTTGTGTTTCTGAGCAACTTACACAACAAGAGCCTTCAAGCAAAATTCAAGAACATACAACAAACAACTCTGCACCTTCATTTCATATTCAACAAACGAGCTCAAGCGTTATATTCTATATCGAGATATTAGAGTTCATAGTTTTGAGTTGTAAATCTTCATATCCATTTGTATTGTTCAACTTGTAAAGTTGGTAGTTGCTGGATTGTCCAGCTTGTGGAACAAGGGTTCAAGGAGCATTAGGCTAGAGAAGTTTATACTTGGTATAGTATAGAACTTAGAGAGCTGTGTTCAGGAAACAAGGGGTTCCAGCTAGCTGCAATCAGTAACTGGGGATTGGTTTCACTGCATAACAGCAAGGGGGTCTTGGTTATCACGGAGTATTGTTCTCAAGGGGAGCTCATTGGTCTATACAACAGGTTGTTCAAGGAACTAGAGGAATTCACGAAGTGGGACTTCAAGGAATTCAGTGTTCAAGGGAGCAAGGCTGTTAGAGAGGCATTGAGGTTCAAGGGAGCTGCATTACTCAGGGGAAAAGTTCATTCCAGCAAGCTGTTATCAGTGAATTGGGTGATATATTATTGGATCTTGTAAATGGATTTCATTGTGATCAATAATATATTCTCTTACCAAGTTGGTAAGGGACTAGGACGTAGACCATAGAAGATTAGGGGTCGAACCTAGCTAAAACTCTGGGTGTTCTTTACTTACTGCACCTTTTATCTTTCTGCATTGCATATCACAGCTAGCTGCCTATTCATTAATCTGTCGAATCTGGTTAACTCAGCTAGCTGCTTATTCACTAATTTGTTGCATCCAGCTAGCTGCCAGAATAACTTTTCAGGCAGAATTTTTATTAGGTCATTGTTAGTCATAACACCTATTCACCCCCCTCTAGGTGTGTATTTTCATTTGGTATCAGAGCAGAAATCCACTTGAATGGTTGGTTGTTAAAGATGGTCCATTTACCTTTATGGATGAAAACGGAATGCCAAAAGATGTTGATGATTTTACCGAGGAAGAATTGATAAAAGCAAGCTATAATGGAAATGCCAAGTACACTCTAATTTGTGGTCTTTCAGATTCTGATGTCGGCAAGGTCTCTTCGTGTGTAACAGCAAAGGAGATATGGGATACCTTAAAAATGCATTATCAAGCTTCAACAAAATAAGAAAAAGTATGTGTCAATCCAAAACAGCAAGCTGAGTATCACAAGCAGCAAGCTGCCTCAACGGATAAAAAGGAATGTAAAGCTCAAATGACATGGAGTGATGAAGAATCTAATTCCAGTGAATACTCAAGTGAAGAGATGATCAATTATGCATTGGTTGGCATTGACAATGATATAGTTCGAGGAAACACAGAAGACATTCTTGTAGAAAGCGAAGATTCGGAATTGGATGTGGAATCTAGTTCGGTAAACTCGTTTCAATTTAATACATCTTCTGAAAATAATATTTTTGAATCACTAACCATGCAGGATCATAGAAATTTATCTAATGAGTTGTTCGAAGAGTTAAAAGATGAGAATGATAAACTCAAAAAGAAGAATACTCAACTTAAGAAGATCATATCCGAGTTAATGGATGAGAAGACACCTGCTAGAAATCATGCTCAAAATCTTACTGATCTTAAGGCTGAGATATCCCAGCTTGAAGGGATAAACAAAGTACTTATCAAAAGAAATGATACTCTCATGAAGGAACTCAGCAAGCTGAGAGCAGAGATAGATGCTCAAGATGCAGTTTTAGAAACATTTAGTCCAAGGGAATCATGCTCAATGGAAATATCTCAACAAGCTGAACGAATCAAGGAATTAGAAAATGAAGTCAAGAATCTCCAGAAAGGAATGGAAAAATTTGTTCAAGGAGAAGACTCACTCAAGTCAATGATGAAGTATGCAAAGGTTCCAATCGAAAGAGAAGGAGTTGGAATGGCCTCAACCTCACGTCTAAAGTATGATGGCAAACATGGAATTCCTTATGACTATGCCATGCCATGGAGAATCTGCCATAAATGTGGAAATAAAGGTCATTTGGCAAATCATTGCAAAGTTCAGAATGCCAACCCAGCTAGCTGGAACAGACAGACTGGTCACAGGCAGCTAGCTGACAGAACAGTTGGAACAAGAACCAAAGCTTCTAAAGTGGTCCAAATGTGGATCAAGAAAACTGATTTAAATGTTTTATATGTTCTATCAACTAACCATTCTGGACCCAAGCAAATTTGGGTACCAAAACGTTGAGTTGTGTTTCACTTGTTTTGTAGGTATGTCTTGTTGTCAAAGTGAGATCAAAACAATGGATTTTGGATAGTGGATGCACAAGACATATGAGTGGTGATAAATCTCAGTTCCTCTCTCTCAGTAAGAAAAAGGGTGGAAGTGTCACCATTGGTGATAGCAAAACACTCCAGATTCTTGGGAAAGGGAAAATTGGTAATAGTGTCATTTCTATTGATAAAGTACAATATGTTCAAGGTCTTAAATATAATTTGCTTAGTGTAAGTCAGTTGTATGATGATGGACATTCTGTTCTTTTTGATAAAGAAAAGTGTACTATTATTGTTGGCACTAACAAAGTCCCCCTAGTTGCTAGAAGGGAAGGAAATATATATATTTTGGACTTTGAAATGCAGGATTCATCTTGTTGTCTAGCTGCTGTTGATTCAAATCCAGAAATTTGGCATAGAAGGCTTGGACATGCTCATATGGACTTACTCAGCAAGCTGTCTTCAAAGAAGCTAGTTAGAGGATTGCCAAAATTGAAGTATGTCAAAATGGAAACTTGTTCGGCATGCCAATTAGGCAAACAAATCAGGACTCCACATAAATCAAAGAAAATGGTATCAACTTCTAAACCTTTAGAGCTACTTCATTTAGATTTATTTGGTCAGGAAGCATATAAAAGCATTGGAGGTAAACAATATGCATTTGTTATAGTAGATGATTATTCTAGATATACTTGGGTATTGTTTCTTCGTACTAAAGATTGTGCTTTTAGTGAATTTGAAAAGCTAATTAAGTTACTTGAGAACAAGTTTAAGTTAAGACTTGTAAGTATGAGGAGTGATCGAGGTGGTGAATTCCAAAAAGACTTTATCTCATATTGTGAAGATAGAGGCATTCACATGAATTCTCTGCTCCAAGAACCCCACAACAAAATGGAGTTGTGGAAAGAAAGAACAGGTCATTGCAAGAAACAGCTAGAACATTGCTGCAAGAGAGCAAGCTGCCAAGAAGTTTCTGGGCAGAAGTAGTCAACACAGCTAGCTACGTTCTTAACAGAGTACTAATCAGGCCTATTCTCAACAAGACTCCTTATGAATTGCTAAAGAACAAGAAGCCAAACATAGGCTACTTCAAGGTCTTTGGATCCAGGTGCTTTGTACTCAAATCCATTGATAGAGATCCAGGTGCAGTAGAAACTGAATCAAGTTCAGCTAATGATAATCAAGCTGAAATCTCTCCTCCAGTAGATGAAACTTGTGATAAGCACTACACCACAAATGGTCTATGGCAACACCAAAAAAAAGTGTTAAAAATGCTGAAAAATGTTACCATAGAATTTAAGGCAACACTTTTGTCAATTTTGCAGGTGTTGGGAATTTGCATGTGGGCTTAGAGGTTAAGCCAACATATTTTGTCAAAACTATGGCAACATCAACATGATGTTGCCTTAGGCACTTATGCCAACATTATCATGTTTATAGCAACACCATTTCCGATGTTACAATAAAATCTATGGCAACACTGTCTACTCAACACCAACACCCTTGAGATGTTGCCATATAGCCTATTGCAATATCTTTATCCCTCTACAGCAACACCAGTTGATATAACAGTTCACATTTTTGCCAACATCCTAACATGTTATAGTAACACCTTTTAGTTTACATTGTTCAAGTTTTAGCAACATTTTTACAGGCTATGGCAACATCTTTAATAATAATTTGTTAATAAATTGCTTCCTAAAAGTAACATCCTAATATAAAACATAATCCATCCTAGGAATCAAGCAAGCCAACTAAAAGATGCAACTTCAACATATTTACAAATTTTCAATAATACTTAAACCAATAATTGCATAAATAAGTCTAAGTTCTTCAGAATGTCTCAAAAATTTTTATAACTACTAATAAGACAGAAGCATCAAGAAGTATCATCGTTGGCTTTACTTGCACTTGCATCACCGTTGTTAGGTGGCTCCACACTTAGCTCTTCAATATCAACTTCAACTCTGGACACTTTTATGCCAGTTTGGACATCATCAGCTTATAAACATTTTCGCGAACCTTCAAATCTCGAACCTTCAAATCTGGAAACTTATTTTAACATTTTAATTAAAGTTTCTGGAATGCTTCTGTTTCCAGATACTGCACTTTCAGATTCCACATCCGGCTTTTTACCAACAGAAGCTCCTTCTTATCCTTCCTGTTATCAGTGTCAAGTGTAAAATAAATTTTTTTAGAAAAAGAATATAATGCGACTAATATAACTGCAACTAATATAAAATTTCCTATAGTTGCCACTAGTTACTATAGGATCTAGCAATTTCACAGGTTCAAACTAATATAATGCGACTAATATAAAAGCAACTAGAATATTCTAACTACAAGCATAAATGTTCCAAAATAATGCAAGAATAGTATATAAAACTGCGTATATATCTGCCATGTTGTGATCTTACTTAAGCCTCTATTTTTTCCCAATGCAGACAATTATGGGTCAACATACATGAGCCAACATACATTATATGACAAGGTAAATAAAAGAAATTGACTATATAAGTAGCCATTAATCTGCACACAGATTTATTAAGTAAAATTTAATCGTCAAGTTTATGATAGCTGACTAAGTGTTAAAGTAGCCATGTATTAATTTTATAATGTAGATTGGCAAGATTAGTTTTCAAAGACAGAATTTGTATAGAAAAATATAAAGAAATGTTTCTAAAAATCATCACAACCTTGGTGTTGTCTTCAGGATTCTTTAAGATAACATCAATTATTTGAAGCATTGGAGTGATGCATGAGCCACCTGCAATCTGGAAGGAAAGAATATATGTAAAATTAAAGATAGGGAAGGTGGATCTGCAAATGCATCGAATTCAATGAGTTGGTGAATGGTAAGGCATGAAAAACAACTCGGATGGGAGATGTCCAATAGATAACCTTACAAGTTCAATATATTAGATGCAATGAAATACCTTAATTAACAAATCAAAGTGCCCTTCTGCATCGGGATCTGAGATAGGGGTGTACCTACCAAACAATGTCACAAAACACACTTAAGGAAAACAGATAAAATTAATAGTATCAATCTTGCACTCCAAGGTCCCATAAGCCTTCAAACATAGTAATATATATATATATATATATATATATATATATATATATATATATATATATATATATAAAGTAAGAGAGCAAAAGGATAACTGTCTTAAACATCAAATTATTTCTCCAGCATTCTTCAAAAGTTAGCAAAACTAAAAAATAGCTTGGACTCTAATGCTGTTAAGAAAAAAGAATATAATTTACAAACCATAATATGTTAACACAACGTCAGTGTCACAAGCAGGTGTAAAGAACACGCACTCTAAAGACATTCGAGACAATGTCATAAAATGTTTCTGGTTGTACAATATCTTCAAACCGAAGAACGAGTGCTGATGAAGCCAAAACACCAGCGGAAAGATGAGGATACTTGAGTCTCATCCATGCTGCTAACACTGTTCTTGTTCTGCTGTTAAATAAGACAAATAGAAGAATTTATGTATGCCTCACTGGTACTTCCAAAAGGCATAGACTCCCCATAGTATCGACGCTGCCAATTTAAAGGATATCATAACAGATCACAAATAAAAAAGATTAGCACAAAAAGATTAGGACATCATAACACAGAATGCTCCAATTGTTCTCAGAAATAATGAATAACTAATAATCTAAAATTACCTTATATTCATGGCTCCGAAATAATGAGAAGATGTTTGCAAGTCGGTAATTTCCTTGGATGAACATGAGGTTTCACATGCTAGAATAGTTTCACATGCCAGTAATTATCTAATGAGTAACACCGTGCTAGAAAAATAGAGACCAGGCTAACATAATTATATTTTGAAATAGTTTCACATGATTTCTTCGCAAGACAAACAAAATAAGTTCCCTCTGCTGTTGTTGTAGAAAGACCATGACGTAACTCGACTAATCGTACTTTCATTTTAAAAATAGTACTTCTCCAAACTAACCTGTCTCCCCACTTCCAAATCGATTCAGATGACTCTGAAAAAAAACATATCACAGAATAATTGAATTATTTCCCTTGTACTAAAGTAAAGTAGCACAAGAAAATGGGAGAGATAAAGATTACCACCTTGCACAAGAATCTGGTGACCCAATTACCACCTGCAAAAATCACAAGAAGAGAGATGTTACAACACTGTGTGTACAAAACTCTAGATTGTGAATTAACAATACTGAAGGTCTAAGAGATTGTAAATTTTGACTTTCAAAACAAGAAAGGTTAGCAAGCAATTATAGCATAAGTAAAAATTTGTAAAAACAAGAGATGCACACACACATCGAGACATAAACCATCACATTCCGTATCAAACTGATTCCAAAATTACTTAACATTCGGTATCACATACATAAAAAACCCTAATTAAAAAACCCCCAAAAATTAGGGTTTATGAAACCCCACAATTAAAATTAGGGTTTATGAAACATACCACACGAATCAATTGAGAGAGATGGCGAAGATGTACAACGGAGAGAGATGAGCACCGGAGATGGACGTACAACGGAGAGAGATGAGCACTGTTCAGCGGAGAGAGATATTTCAGCGGAGAGAGGTGTTTGAGCGGAGAGAGATGGGAGTGAGAGACGAGATGAAAGGGAGATTTTTATTTTTTTTATTTTGATTTCTTATTTTGTTTTTTTGAGTGAGATGAGAGCGGGCTTTTTAATTTTTTTGTCAAAATTTTAGCGGGCTGGGCTATCATATTCAGTTCCAGCGGCAACATTTTTAAGGTGTCTAAGGCAACATCAATTCATGTGTTGGCATTGAGGACTAAAAGTGTATCTAAGCCAACATGAAGGGCAACATCCGATTAGGATGTTGGCTTATATCTAAATTATTCAATTTTTAACATTTAAGGCAACATTTAACGTGGCAACATCGATTTTCAGTGTTGGCAAAGACCATTTGTGGTGTAGTGAAGGTGTCAAAGCTCACCTTGGAAGATTCTAGAGGCCAGAGATCACAAGAAAAGATGCCAATTTATAATGGGGATGAATCCCCTCCTCCATCCAAGAGAATTAGAGCCAATGAAGAAGTTATGGCTCATCATCATTTTCCAAAGTCAACAAGGACAGTAAAGAACCATCCTCCAGAGTTGATTATTGGTGATAAATCAGAAGGCATCAAGACAAGGAGAAGCCAAGCTAACTTTTGTGCATTTTCTGCCTTCCTAGCTCAAGAGGAACCAAAGAATGTCAATGAAGCTCTAAAAGATGAGAATTGGATCATGGCAATGCAAGAAGAACTTAATCAATTTGAAAGATGTGATGTTTGGGAACTTGTAGAGCCACCTAAAGATGCTTGAGTCATTGGTACTAAATGGGTTTTCAAAAACAAAGTTGATGAAGAAGGAACGGTTACTAGGAATAAAGCAAGGCTTGTTGCACAAGGATATAATCAACAAGAAGGAATTGATTTTGATGAAACATATGCCCCGGTTGCAAGGCCAGAATCAATAAGAATGTTACTATCATTTGCATGCTTCAAGAAGTTCAAGCTACATCAAATGGACGTGAAAAGTGCATTTCTTAATGGATACTTGAAAGAAGGAGTATATGTCAAGCAACCTCCTGGATTTGAGAGTGATAAATTTCCTAATTATGCTTTCAAATTAAAGAAGGCACTATATGGATTACGACAAGCTCCTAGATCTTGGTATGAAAGGCTAAATAAGTTTTTGATAAAGAATGGGTTCATTCGAGGTAAAATCGATCCTACATTGTTTACTAAACTTACTGGTAATGATATTCTAGTTGTGCAAATATATGTAGATGATATTATATTTGGATCAACTAATGATAATATGTGCAAGTGGTTTTCTAAGTGTATGCATAGTGAGTTTGACATGAGTATGATGGGTGAGCTCAACTACTTTTTGGGGCTCCAAATCAAGCAAACTCAAGATGGGATATATGTACATCAGTCCAAGTACATCAAGAACTTGCTAAAGAAGTTTGGATATGAGAATATCAAGGCAAAATCTACACCTATGAGTTCTGCCAGTAAACTGGCTGCAGATGAACGAGGTAATGATGTAGATGTTCGAAAGTATAGAGGTATGATTGGTAGTTTATTGTATCTTACAGCCTCTAGACCTGATATTATGTATAGTGTATGTGTTTGTGCTAGGTTTCAAGCTCAACCAAAAGAATCTCACTTGAATGCTATTAAACGAATTTTTAAATATTTAAGTGGAACTACTACTCTTGATTTATTTTATCCCATCACAAATGCATTTGATCTTGTTGGGTATAGTGATGCAGATTATGCAGGTTGTCAAACTGATCGAAAGAGTACAAGTGGTGTTTGTGCATTTTTAGGACAGAGTTTAGTCTCTTGGCAAAGCAAGAAGCAAACTTCTGTTGCATTATCCACGGCTGAAGGGGAGTATTTAGCAGCTGGAAGTTGTTGCTCTCAAATGCTATGGATGAGACAAACACTTCTAGATTTTGGAATTAACTGTGGCAAAGTCCCCATTTATTGTGACAATACAAGCACTATCAACATATCAAAGAATCCAGTGAATCACTCAAGAACAAAGAATATCGACGTTCGAAATCATTTCTTAAGAGACAATGTTGCAAAGGGAAAAATTGAGCTGATCTTTGTAAGTACAGAATACCAGCTAGCTGACATCTTCACAAAGCCATTAGCCGAGGAGCGTTTCACTGTGCTGCGTCGCGAATTAGGCATGTGTTATGTCTAGCCAGCTAGCTGCCATGGGAGATTGAAAACTTTCATGTCTAGCCAGCTAACTGCTATGGAAGTTTGGTACACTCTTATATGACATTATTTCTCATTCAGATTTAATATTGATTATTGTGTAAAATCTAGTCCACTTACTTGTTTTACGTGCTAAATATTGTTTTATTTTTTTAAGTGGTTAATTTAATTCATTATATGTGAAATTGATAATCCATGCTTACTTGAATTTTTATACTAAATGTTTGCATGTGGATATCCTTTTTGATGAATAAGGGGGAGAAAATCCAGGATTAAAAGTATGTGTGATTTAGGGGGAGTTGATATTTATTCTTATAACTCTTTACTTCACGTACCTTGCTGGGATCATATGGTTTAATGCTAAATTTTTATGTGATGCCATGCTTATTATGCTTAACTGCTTGTATAGATTGCTAATCTTTTTGCAGGGGAAGCATAAATTCAGGGGGGGTATTTAACTCCTGAATATTGGTGTGTAATCATCAAAAAGGGGGAGATTGAAACCCTATTGGTTTTGATGATGACACAATGCAGCAAGCTGACTGCTTGGTTTTGATGATGACACAATTGTCACTAAATATATATGACCCTGCTATCAAATTTTATTTGCAGGATGCTTTGATTGAGGGGGAGTTTTAGCTCAATCTAAAATTGGTGTATAATCATCAAAAAGGGGGAGATTGAAACTCTATAATTTTGATGATCATACATAGTTAGCAAGCTGGTACGCTTGTAATGGTATATTATAGCAAGCTTCTTGTGTATATTTCTAATTCTATTTTGCAGGACATATAAGTTATGCTATATACAAAGATGTTAACATGCTGGATATATGTACTGGACTAATATTGTTTGGCAGGATTATTACTTATATTATTTCTTAGCAAAACAGGGTATCTCAGCTAGCTGAAAATACAAGAGTTCTTATAACACAGCAAGTTGATAGATAACACAGCTAGCTGACAGACAACACAGCAAGCTGGCAGTATGTCCAGAATATAAAGGGGAGTACGTTTTTATAGAAAATATTGTGGAAATCAGTTATAAGATTTGTCTAATATATTTAAACATGATATTATATATATTAGAACACTACCCAAGTAGAAGAATCTTGCTAGACAACTTCCACTCATTAAAGGAACATTTTATTTCTTTAATGTGCCTTAAAAAGACAACCCATGTGCTTACTTTTCAAGCATGCTCTCTTAAAGTCAAATAATTCATGCTACAACATCACCACCACCAGTTGTCTTGCAGAAAAGTCTTCAAAGAAAACACATGCATTCATTATCTATCTATTGTTTTCTTTATTTGTCTCTAACGGATTTATTCAAGAACAAAAGGCTTTGTTCTCATCTCTCTCCACTGAATATATTTTGTATCTTCATATTAATATATATCAAACATGCAGGTGAACGTTAGTAGTGGGATTAATGGAACAGATCTAAACACGTGAGAAGTGCTCTTCAAGACCGTTGCAAGTTTGCTCATTAATTCTAATCTCTTTTGTTTCACTATATAAATATATACTTGTATGGTTGTGTTTCTGAGCAACTTACACAACAAGAGCCTTCAAGCAAAATTCAAGAACATACAACAAACAACTCTGCACCTTCATTTCATATTCAACAAACGAGCTCAAGCGTTATATTCTATATCGAGATATTAGAGTTCATAGTTTTGAGTTGTAAATCTTCATATCCATTTGTATTGTTCAACTTGTAAAGTTGGTAGTTGCTGGATTGTCAAGCTTGTGGAACAAGGGTTCAAGGAGCATTAGGCTAGAGAAGTTTATACTTGGTATAGTATAGAACTTAGAGAGCTGTGTTCAGGAAACAAGGGGTTCCAGCTAGCTGCAATCAGTAACTGGAGATTGGTTTCACTGCATAACAGCAAGGGGGTCTTGGTTATCACGGAGTATTGTGCTCAAGGGGAGCTCATTGGTCTATACAACAGGTTGTTCAAGGAACTAGAGGAATTAACGAAGTGGGACTTCAAGGAATTCAGTGTTCAAGGGAGCAAGGCTGTTAGAGAGGCATTGAGGTTCAAGGGAGCTACTTTACTCAGGGGAAAAGTTCATTCCAGCAAGCTGTTATCAGTGAATTGGGTGATATATTATTGGATCTTGTAATTGGATTTCATTGTGATCAATAATATATTCTCTTACCAAGTTGGTAAGGGACTAGGACGTAGACCATAAAAGATTAGGGGTCGAACCTAGCTAAAACTCTGGGTGTTCTTTACTTACTGCACCTTTTATCTTTCTGCATTGCATATCACAGCTAGCTGCCTATTCATTAATCTGTCGAATCTGGTTAACTCAGCTAGCTGCTTATTCACTAATTTGTTGCATCCAGCTAGCTGCCAGAATAACTTTTCAGGCAGAATTTTTATTAGGTCATTGTTAGTCATAACACCTATTCACCCCCCTCTAGGTGTGTATTTTCAAGGTCAACATGGGTTTTGTGCCTATTTAGTAAATTACTAATTTGTCCTTAAATTTAAATGAATGTTAAAAATTTTGAAGTTGGAAAGAATTGAACCCATGACCTTCCAACACTTGTAACTTTGTGTTCACATGTTCAACCACTAAACCAAATCACTTCTTTGTGCAATTTTTTAAACTCATTCACTACATGCTCAAATAACTCACCTATTAGCAATATTTATTTTATAATTTATTCAAGATAAAATTGCCCACATAATTTTTATTAATTTTAATAATTTGAATTTTGATAATTAAAACTATGCCATTCATATACTCATAAATTTATGCTCACGTTTATTTTTATGATTTATTAAGGATAAAATCATTAAAATATTTGCACATATAATAGTAAAAACTGGTAGTCGGGGAGGGAAAATATAAATTGATAAATATGATGTCGTCGAAGTCAGAATTAAGAAAAGTACTTAGTGGCTGAAAAGTGGTAAAAAAAAAAAAGCAAAGTGAGGAGGTAGGTGACGGAAAATAAGTAGACGTCTATGTCAAGTAGGTAAACGGGCGGAAGTGAAAATAGATCTATAAAATTTTATTATAATATTTCTCTTTTTTAACAATTATATCTATATATTAGTCAAATGGCCAGATTATGTTTATTATTAAATTGTTACATTGATGAATGAAGTGTATAACATATTTTTACTCGGTATCATTATAATATTTTATTTTATGTATGAAAGGTACTGAGGTGGCCAAAAATTGGTAAAAAAAATCGAAGTGAGGAGGTAGGTGACGGAAAATTAGTAGAAGTTATCTCAAGTAGGTAAACGGGCGGAAGTGAAAATAGATATTTAAAAATTTATTATAATATTTCTCTCTTTTAACAATTATGTCTATATTAGTCGAATGGCCAGAATACAAAAAATGATAAATATGGTGTAAAACATATTTATACTCGATATTAGTATAATATTTTATTTTAAGTATATTTGCACTATATCGGTTAATCCTATTATCATCGGGTAATTTATAGATTGATTAACAAAATAGATTAAAATATTAAAAATAAGAAATAATTTACATATGGGATTTGGATTTGGTAAAAAAATGTCAATATGGTTTTGATATCTATTGTCCCTCGCACTTTATTTTTGCAGCATTTTCGTAATATGCTAATGTTATTAACTTCATACAAAATGAGTTTTGCAACCATATATAAGATAGTAATTTTTACCAATTTTAATAATTTATGCCATTCATATACTCATAAATTTATGCTCACGTTATTTTTATGATTTATTAGGGATAAAATCATTAAAATATTTTCACATATAATAGTAAAAAATGGTAGTCGGGGAGGGAAAATATAAATTGAAAATATGTTGTCGTCGAGGTCAGAATTAAGAAAGGTATTGAGTGGCTGAAAATTGGTCAAAAAAAGTCAAAGTGAGGAGGTAGGTGACGAAAAATAAGTAGACGTCTATGTCAAGTAGGTAAACAGGCGGAAGTGAAAATAGATCTATAAAATTTTATTATAATATTTCTCTTTTTTAACAATTATATCTATATATTAGTCAAATGGCCATGTTATGTTTATTATAACATATTTTTACTCGGTATCATTATAATATTTTATTTTATGTATGAAAGGTACTGAGGTGGCCGAAAATTGGTAAAAAAAAAAAAATTGAAGTGAGGCGGTAGGTGACGGAAAATTAATAGAAGTTATCTCAAGTAGGTAAACGGGCGGAAGTAAAATTATATATATAAAAATTTATTATAATATTCTCTCTTTTAACAATTATGTCTATATTAGTCGAATTGCCAGAATACAAAAAATGATAAATAAGGTGTAAAACATATTTATACTCGATACCAGTATAATATTTTATTTTAAGTATATTTGCACTATATCGGTTAATCCTATTATTATCGGGTAATTTATAGATCGATTAACAAAATAGATTAAAATATTGAAAATAAGAAATAATTTACATATGGGATTTGGATTTGGTCAAAAAATGTCAATATGGTTTTGATATCTATTGTCCCTCGCACTTTATTTTTGCAGCATTTTCGTAATATGCTAATGTTATTAACTTCATACAAAATGAGTTTTACAACCATATATAAGATAGTAATATACCAATTTCACTTGAATTTTAAACTCCAATGCGAGTTTCAACCCGATGTGAGACTAATAAACTCGAAAATTGCTGATATATCACTACACCATAAAACGCCTATAGCAACCACAAGCAAAAAAATTCGTTGCTATATAGTCACCTGTTTTTCTAGATTTTGACCTATTGTAACTAAATTTAAAAAGCGTTACAAAGGCTTTATTTTCTTACTAAAAGTGTAACCTATTGCAACGTTTTCAGAAAGGAGTTGCCATAGAATTTTAGTTTGGTTCTAAAATCTTGGCGGGCCTCCAAAAAAAAGAAGCGGGCTTTCTATTTTTATTTGCCCGGGCTTTATTTGGACACATACTGTACTAAAAAATAAGTTAAGTAAATATACTATACCTGCCTAATTACACGGTCTCTCAAGCACACCCTCTCCTCACAGATCCAAGACGGCGAAGACGGCGATTGAAGCTCCAAGACGGCGATTGAAGCTCGTTGACGGCGACCGAAGCTCCGACACATAAACTCAGGTACGGTCCCTTTTCTATATCTCTGTTTTTGTCTTTCTCATTCTTAAATTAGGGTTTTTCTTGATTGAATTAGGGATTTGTTTGATTAAATTAGGGATTTGTTTGATTCTATATCTCGTTTGTAGGTCTCTCTACGTTTGTAGCTCTCTCTCTCTCTCTCTCTCTCTCTCTCTCTCTCTCTCTCTCTCCCTGTCTCTCTCTCCCTCCCTCCCCATCTCTCTCCCTCTCTCTCTCCCTCGCACACACACACACACACAAAATAATTGTACATGTCCTTTCTTGTTTTTTTTGTTTATAAGCTTTCTTGTTGTTTGTCGGTGTGAATTGAGGTCTAATTTTTGTATTTCTTATTGTCTTTCTTTAGGTTAAATTGGAATGCAAAGATGAATTGGATTTTATTGCCTAAATTCTGTGAAGAATATAGTAATGGGGTAAAAGCATTTGTTTTGAATGGTTTTGCTCACTTTGGCATAGGAGATGAATTAAAATGCCCCTGCAAGGACTGCGGTAATCGGTTTTGGCAGTCCAGAGGTGATGTATTTGATCATCTCATTTTTAAGGGTCCGTATCCATCACTTGTAGATTGGATATATGACATTTCAACCGACAAGTACAAAACTGTAGGTAGTAATAAGGTGGATTCTGATAGAGGTTTTGGTTTAGGAGAGGATTTTGATGAGATGATAAATAACACGTACAAAAACAAGCATGATACAAATGGAATGACTAGTGAAACCAGATCGTTTTATCAGCGTGTAGAGGAGGGAAAACAACCTTTATATCCGGGGTCCAAACTGTTTACGCGTTTAAGTTTTATTGTCAGACTTTATGAATTGAAGTGTACCCTTGGATTCACCGAAGCTGCCTTCAGTGGTATGCTAGAGTTGGTGAAGGAGGCCTTCCCTGAGGCCAATTTGCCTTCATCTTTTAGAATAGCCAAAAAAATGATCACAGACTTAGGGCTTAATTACGAAAAGATACATGCATGTCCTAATGACTGCATGTTATATTGGGCTGAAGATAAAAATGAAAATGATTGCAAAGTTTGTGGAATTTCAAGATGGAAGGAATCAGAAATTGGTCATAACAATACTGTTGATTATGACCAGGAAGTAAAGCGTAAGATCCCAGCAAAAGTAATGAGGTACTTCCCGTTGAAACCAAGGCTACAAAGGCTGTTCATGTGTAAAGAGTACTCTGAACTCATGACATGGCATTCAGTGGGAAGAACAAAAGATGGCATGTTAAGGCATCCCGCGGATGCCGAAGGTTGGAAGTCAATGGATGAGAAACATCCAAATTTTGCGCGAGAAATTAGAAATGTTAGGTTAGGCTTAGCCGCTGATGGGTTTAATCCGTACCGGTCAATGAATATATCCCACAGCACATGGCCTATTGTTCTTGTTAATTACAATCTGCCCCCTTCTTTGATTATGAAACCGGAGAATTTGATTTTATCAACCATAATCCCTGGTCCTGTATACCCTGGTAATGAGATAGATGTGTACATGCAGCCCCTAATTTCCGAGTTAAAAGAACTGTGGGGTGTAGGTATAGAAACTTATGATGCATTTAATCGAAACACATTTACATTACGTGCGAGTCTTCTATGGACCATAAGTGATTTTCCCGGGTATGCAGTCTTATCAGGTTGGAGCACAAAGGGTAAGTTAGGCTGTCCAGTATGCCACTACTGCACTTCCTCGACCTATCTAAAACATAGTCGCAAAGTCTGTTACATGAACCATAGAAAATTCCTTCCTCCCGAGCACGAGCTTAGGTCTGATAAGAAAATATTCAACGGTGAAATTGAAACTGGTCTTTGTCCTCCTCCATTATCTGGAGAAGACATCGAAGAGTTGTTATGTGGATATCAAAATAATTTTGGGAAGGGGAAAAAAAGTAAAAAAGCTGCCGACTGTCCATGGAAAAAGAAGTCGATATTTTTCGAATTACCATATTGGAGTGGTAATTTAATCAGACATAATCTCGATGTCATGCACATTGAGAAAAATGTATGTGACAAAATATTAGGGACTTTACTAAATATGGGGGGAAAAACGAAAGATCACCTAAACGCTCGCCTAGATTTACAAGAAATGGGCATTCGCAAGGTTCTGCATCCCGTAACTGCAGACAACATTCATTATGAGTACAATCCGGCTAGTTTTGACATGACAAAAATAGAAAAGAAGAACTTCTGTTCAGTGCTTAAGAATGCTAGACTACCATATGGTTCCGCGTCTAATATTAGCCGTTGTGTGCACGTAGAAGAAAGAAAAGTGTTTGGCTATAAAAGCCACGATGCACATTTTATACTTCAATATTTGCTCCAGTTTGCTGCTATAAAGACCTTAAAACCAGAGGTTGCAATTCCCTTGATAAGGCTAGGTGCATTTTTCAGAGGCATATGTGGTAAAGTGATTAATCTGGAGGATGTGCAAAAACTACAAGAAGGTAGGAGGTGGCTGGAGGCTAATAAGTAATGATGCAGATGTTACCGATCTTGTGAACGGGTTAAAAGAAGGTTCTACGTTAGACCTTTATATCGACACAGTCGTGGACAAGGCGATAGAGCCTGTGAAGCAGCTACAGCCACATGTACAAATAAGGCCAAGGACGAGTTTTTTTGAAGGTAACATATTATTAGAAAGATCATTTTTTGATTAGATATTGACTTCACATTCTTGTGCCTTAAATATATTTTGACCTTGCCCTGTTTTGTGATAATATTATTGTAGGTGAAGATTTGCAAGTGAAACGGAAGTATGTCACACTACAGGCCCTTCAGCAAGAACAAAGGGATAAAAAGAAAACAAGTCAGGGAACTGGTGGAAATGATAAGTGTGTGTCAAAAGTTGACGAGGTTCAGGGAAATAAAAAAAAAATGGATGAAAAGGTGACGCGCATTGAAGAACAAAAGAGCAAGGATCAACCTGCACCTACTCTCAGAACAGGAAATCCTAATGTTAAAAAAAAGAAAACGCTTGAAGAGGAATGGGCAACTTGTAATAGGCCCTATGTTTCCGGACATGACAGCTCCTCAAGCAGTGAAGATGATGGATATCATAGGAAGGACAAGGAAGTGGCTAAGTCAGCCACCGAAATTGGTGGAAATTTTGTAACTGATAAAGGGGTAATATTTTATGCTTGTAATGCTGTTTGTCTATCTGATTTTTTTATTATTGTAATCATCCTTTTTTTAATTTTTTATAATTTGCAACTGTACTTTATGTCAAGGTTAACAAGTGGGAAGAAGATAGAAAGAAGAGAATCTTGGAAAACCAGAAGCGCGTTCAAGAACTCGGGCTGAAGCATCTTGCATCTGGTCTTGCATCTGGAAATTTAAAAAAGAAGAAAAAGCAATTAACCAATGACAAATCATCCGGAGAAGAGAATGATGGAGAGTATGTGTGTGGAGATGATATACTTCCAACTAGTGAGGATGATCGAGAACCGGATGCCCCCAAGAAGGTACATTATTACTTGTCTTGCATCTTGAATCGTAAAAATTATTAAAAATCAAAAAAAATTCATAAATTGTAAATATATTTCTGTATCGGTAGAACTCAAATACGATCTGTTTAATAACTTAATTTTATTTAATTAGAGGAAAAAGAAGGCTGAAAAGACAAAACCGGGAAGCGGGCCAAGAACTCGTTCAAAATCTACATATGCTTCTGTTGGTCGTTTGGTATATTTTTATTTACAGTTTCATTATATGCATTTTAAATTTGTCCCAGCAGATATTTGACATTTTCAATCAAAATGTGACATTTTCTTACAAGGTTGCTGATGAAGAAATTTTACCACCTCCGCCGCCTATCCCAACTGATATTGAACAATTCAAGCAACTGAGAAGGGCTGACACTAATGCTATTGGTTCAATGACGTCATACCTGGAAATGCAAAAACGCAAAAGGGATCAGAAAGCAGCTGAGAAATCAGTGCTAAATGATTCAAATCATGTGAATGAGGTGAATGGTGAAACAATTATTGAAAATCCAGCTGTTAATATGCTTACTCTTGCAGCAGGTATGTCTTTTCACACATACGTAGAGGGAAAATAACTATCAATCATTATGCAACTTATCTGTTTGTTTATGTATTTTAACAGATGAGCCTAAAACCAAACGGAAGAGAGGGCCTACAAAAATGAATGCTGTTTTTACAAGGAGACTAGAAGACAGACCAACTTTGACATTAAATCATAAATTACAGCCCGTTGCTGAAAACTCCAAAATTAGAGCTGAATTTAGTAGTTTCCTGGGGGCAATAGCTAGAGAATGTGTGCCACTAGATCATGTTAGTTGGCTTGCTGTTCCTGAAGAAGAAAAAAATGGGTTGTGGGAATTTATCAAGGTAAAAAATCAACTCGTATTTTCCAAAACTTGTATATTTTATTGTGATAACTATATCACTTCTTGATATTTTTGTACTTCTTGATATTTTTGTAGACAAAGTACATCATTCCCGAGGAAGCAAAAGACTATGTGTTCAGGAGTATTTGTGAAACATGGAGAGTGTACAAGAGTCGATTCAAGACACGGTATTATTCAAAATACAAAACTGACGAGGAACGTATAAAAAACAGATCTCCGAGGGTTCCATTGGAACAGTTCAAGACGTTGCTGCAGTATTGGGGTGACGAAGATGTGCAAAAAAAAGCTGAGACAAATGCAAATAACCGCCGACAAGTTAAAGACATGCACAATGCCGGTCGTACTACCTTTGCGCAGATCCGTAATGATATGGTATGTCATTAACTGATCTTATAAATTGTGCTTTAGAATGCATAATGTATTATGTTAATACTGATTAATTACTAACATATATAATTTATTTTTCCTTGTTTCACTCTATATAATTTGTGCTAGAAAAAGAAGAAGTCAACCCTTGGAACACCCACAAAAAAAGAATTATACCCTAAAACCCGCAAGGGTCTTGAAAATCTGGTAAAAATACTACTTTTTGGATAATTTTATGATGTTTTATTTGCATTTTGGAAAATGTTGATGGTTCCCATTTCTGTTAGGAAAATGTTGATGGTTCCGAGGATGAAACAGTCCATGGAGGTCTGGAAGTTGATTTTGCAGCACATGGCCCAAACTGGCTTGATGGCAGGACAGGCTTAACTAGGAGGACTAGGAATAAGCGAGCAAAGCAGGGCAAAAATTCTGAAGAACTGGCCAAGATACGAGAGGAACTTGCTGCTGAAATGGAGGATAAAATGAACCAGAAATTGAAGAGTATTCTTACAGAAATTGCTCAACAAAATCCTGCTTTGAAGATCAATGTTGATGAACTGTGTAAAAGTTCCGCGGAGGATGGAAATTATTCTGATGGTGAAGACGGAGATGATGTTTAAACTTGGCATCTAGTTATATTTACTTTATGCATTTCTAATATTTTGGTCCTTTGTTTACGACGTAGCTAGACTCTTGTACTACGTAGCGTTCTATTTTGTATTTTGGTACTTATGGTTGGTAGAACGATGGTTAACCATTCTGTTGAAAACTGTTGACTTTGGGTTGGTTGAAATGAAATACCATTTAATGGTGGCTTTCTATATAAACGAAAAGGTCATGTCCATTTTTTCTTAAATAAAAGCATTGCTATAGCCTCCAAAATAGTTGCCATATACTGTCATTTTTAACTAAAAACGTTGCCACTGCCCTTTAATACGTTGCCACTGCCCTTTAAAACGTTGCCATTGCCTATATATAACTAAAAAAAGATCCAAAGCAGGGTTATCAAATCCTATGGCAATGTTTTTAAAACGTTGCTACAGACCAAAAACCGTTGCTATAGGGCTTTATTGCAATGAATTATTGGCGTTGCTATATGGTACTAAAAGCATTGCTATAGGCGCCTATTGCAACCCAACCTAAGTTCACGGCCAATTTTCCCAAAAACATTGCCATAGATACTATGGCAACGGATTTGGTGCCTATAGCAATGATTTTTAGTGGTTGCTATAGGCGTTTTATGGTGTAGTGTATACTAGGGGCGTACATACTATCCGCTCAACCGCAACCGAACCGCAAACCACTCGCAACCGCACCGCATATTGCGGATAATCGCAAAATGCGGGTTGGTTGCGGATTGAATTTTTAAGAACCGTATATTTGCGGGTTGGTTGCGAATTTGAATATTGAAAAATCGCAAAATCGCATCCGCAACCGCAAACCGCACATATATATTTATAATAATTTATATTTTTTAAAATATATTTTATATTATATAAATTAAAAATTATACACATAAGACATAGAAGTTTCTTTTCCGGGGGTGGATATACATTTTCTGGGAGTTGATATATGGATATACCCTGCCCATTTACCAAATATATTTACCCAACCCATTTACTCGAACTCAATTCAATATCTAACCTACAAATTGCATAGTTATGTATAATCAATTATGTTTATTCTATTGACATAACTACACCAGGAATTATTGATGATGATTTGCTATTGTACTGATGATATTGTACTGATGGGCAATATTTATGTGCTTGCAGCCTTGCACCAAAAAATTCTGTGATATTGTACTGATTCTTTTTTTTTACCGACTTGTAATTGTATTTTAATTTTTATTAAATTAAGCGTAGGTGGTTATTCGCAAACCGAACCGCATCAACCGCGGTTAATCGCAACCGCATCATGCGGTTAACCGCAACCGCATTAGCGGCTGTGGTTGGAAATTTCCAAAACCGCCAAAGTCAAAAAACCGCATCAACCGCCAAAAATTGAATCGCATACGAACCGTGTACACCCCTAATATATACAATGTCTTATGATCACGGATGTGGTATGTGTGTTTTTTATTTTTCGGCTATCATTTTGCTGTTACCTCAAATTAAAATGATATTAGGGATGCTTTATTATCGTAGTTATGTCTATCTTATTTTCATAGATTGAATTTTATTGTACATATGAACTTTTACAACGTAATTCATTTAGTGCATACATTAACACATCTCATTTTAAAAACCCATTATGAGTTATGACACTTTAATTTTAGTTACTCGTGTATTTTGTTGAATTTGTACATGTCTAAATATGGATTGTCTTGAAATTTGAGATATTACCTTGGGGTTTTGAAAGTTCACTTCTGAGAATAGATATATAGTACAATGTATTTGAAGAAAAGATTTTGTTATGGTCAATTTGCTTTTGAAAGGATACATCTGCGATGGTCAAATACCATGATCTTAGAAAAACACACATCACATATTTATTTTGAACGTGCACAACTATTATAATAAATTTTTTATTCTCCTTGTTCTCCGAAATTGGTCGGAGAAAAGGATCCAAAATTGGAAATGTGCGCTGAAATCGAAAATTGGAAATATGCGCTGAGATTTTATTAGCAGAACTATATGACTCTATTACTTTTATTTTTTCGTCAAATTACATTATTTCTTACAATATTAAATTAGAAATAATATAATATTTAATTCTTTATCCACCCAAAATAAATAAGCCAGCTGTTTTCTCATGTATTTCAATACAACAAGATTATTGTGGTAGTACTTGACATTTAATTAACTCTTACTTATAGCTTTCAGTCGGTCATTCTTCTTACACTGACCAAACATAACTAAAAATATAACTTTCGCGGTTCAGAATCTAATAATATTTTGAAACTATAACATCTTAAATAGATCGAAATACGTAAAGTAGACTAATACGAGAAAATTCTAAGAATTATTATATGGCCCGTGCTTTGCACGGGCTATCATGCTAGTTACTATTAAATA
Organism: Saposhnikovia divaricata; assembly: GCA_036435485.1. Taxonomy (NCBI): domain Eukaryota; kingdom Viridiplantae; phylum Streptophyta; class Magnoliopsida; order Apiales; family Apiaceae; genus Saposhnikovia; species Saposhnikovia divaricata. The sequence goes on from CM071599.1 coordinate 218,635,774, forward strand.
CCTAAACCGATCTATTTCAATTTCCGAAATTTACCCATGCAGTACACAGCAAGAAGAGGTGAGAGGTAACGTTAAGAAAAGGTTATTATGATCGAGTATGACTCCTCTTTTCTCACAGGCCACAGCCGCCGGATACATATGCCATCATATGATTATTGGGCTCTAATCCGTATAAGTGTTTTTTTCCCTTCGGCTAAGTCGGCCCAAGTGTGTGTTACTCGTTACAATATCAAGATCCTCATGTATTGTTCTGGTTCTAATTTCTAAAGTAAAGTTAGCGGGTCCCATAAGCCCAATCAAATATCTAATTTTTTCCACTATTTTCAACAACAACAAAAAAAAATTAACAGTGACACATTGTTACACAAATTTTTTTAAAGAAAAGAAGAAAAAAAAGCGAAAGATTTAATTTTTTTCAACATGCACGTGAATGATTTTCTAAAAAAGAAAAGTAATAATTTTTGAAGATTTGAAAAGATTTTTCACATATATTTATCTCTTATATTTTCTTTACACTTTTTAAAAGATTTCAAGAGAAAAATGACCAATTTTCTATTTTTTTTCACTTTTATTTCTTTGATTTGCGAACACGGTGTAAAAGAGAGTGCAGCTTAGCGTAGTATTTCTGTATTTTGGTACACTACTGCTCAATTCTCCATGACTTCCATCGTTAAAACAACGCCCTTCCACCATACTGATCACATCTCAGTTTACTCCCTTGTGAGAACTGTGAACTCCATTCTCCTTCTCTATATCAATTTATGCGAAAATCGAAACAGGACTTTTTTTCTTTGACATCTTTATCGCGCATTCATGGATGGCACCATCTCAACAGTACCATCTTTGCCATGGTCTCAAGTTCCGAGCAGGTACGAGAAGCAGAAGCGTCGTGATTGGAATACGTTCTGCCAGTACATACGAAACCACAAGCCAAATGATCCATACTCATCTAATGTTCATCAACATTTATGGACTAGTTCTCATGTCTTGGAATTTCTAAGGTACCTTGATCAATTTGGCAAGACTAAAATTCATAACCAGACGTGTCCTTATTTCGGTGTTCCTAACCCACCTTTGCCCTGTCCTTGCCCTCTTCGACAAGCATGGGGTAGCTTGGATGCTCTGGTTGGACGTCTTCGGGCAGCTTACGAGGAAAATGGTGGGGCACCTGAATCAAATCCGTTTGGAGCAAGAGCTGTCAAGGTTTTCTTGCGTGAGGTTAGGCGTTTTCAAGGGAAGTCGAGGGGGGTCACTTATGACAACAAGAAAAGGAAGAGGAATTCTAGTTACCACAAGGTGTAATGAACAAACAAATGGTGTAACATGCATGTTATCATTTACTGTTAAATCTCTCTCTCTCTCTCTCTCTCTCTCGCTCTCGCTCCCTCGCTCCCTCCCTCTCTCTCTCTCTCCCTCCCCTCCTCTCTCTCTCTCTCTCTCTCTCGCTCTCTCGCTCTCTCGCTCCCTCCCCTCCTCTTTCTCTCTCTCTCTCTCTCTCTCTCTCTCTCTCTCTCTCTCTCTCTCTCTCTCTCTCTCTCTCTCTCTCTCTCTCTCTCTCTCGCTCTCGCTCTCTCTCTCCCTCCCTCTCTCTTTCTCTCCCTCCGCTCCTCTCTCTCTCTCTCTATTGTGAAAATGGATATGGTGTTTTTCTGTTTTTGTAGATGATTAACGGGTTTTGTTTCGAATGCTTACTAGCTAAAAAGTAACAGATTGTATCTATAATAAGTTACTTTTCTATGATCGTGCATGTACTGCTTATGCTGAGGAATAGCAAATTTACTATGTTTATATTATTTGAAGGCATGTTATTGGTACAATGGATATTTTTTGTTCTGGACATGCATAAACAGTTGTCTAATTGATTCTTGTATTAACAAGAAACAGAACGAAGGGAGCGAGCTCGTTTCTCTAATCAGTTATTCCACAACTTTTTGTACTTAAGTTGTTACAGAAACTAGATCAAGATGCCAGCCAAACGAATCAGAGACTATAAAATCTATGAAATGACAAGTCGGGATAATCTGATAATTTGATTTTTATATGAAAATCGTGTTTGTGTAAGCAGGGACGTCGTTTTCGAAGAAGATAAGAAATGGTTGTGGAACGATCAAGGCGGAGGCAAAGATAATGATAACTGGTTTGAGGTACCTGAGATGTGTCATGAGAAGGAAGGAGATGCACAAGAGACAAACAGTGAGTCTAATACGGAAACTGGTGGTGAGCAAAGTCCTACTCAACCTCGAACTCCACATGCCTCTCAGATCAGTAGTGACAACTATGATGACAGTGTGACACCAAGGAAATTTAGAGCAGTGACAGACATCTATAACTGCACTGAACCAGTTGAGTTGGATGAGGAATTACTACTGATGGGAGTTGATGAACCTACATGCTACAGACAGGCTGCCAAGTTGAGTGAATGGAAGCAAGCAATGGCTGGAGAAATGGGGTCTATTGAAAGGAAAAACACTTGGTGTCTAACTGAGCTTCCAAAGGGGCATAAGGCAATTGGTTTGAAATGGATCTTCAAACTCAAAAAGGATGCAGATGGCAATGTAATCACGTATAAAGCGAGACTTGTTGCTAATGGTTACGTACAAGAACAAGGGGTTGATTTTGACGAGATATTCGCTCCTATGACACGTATTGAAACTGTTCGTCTGTTGTTGGCATTGTCTGCTAAAAATGGATGGAGAGTGCATCATTTAGATGTGAAAACAGCCTTCTTGAATGGTGAAATACATGAAGAGGTGTACGTGAGTCAACCGGAAGGCTTCGAAAGAAAGGGAGAAGAGCATCTGGTGTATAACTTGACCAAGGCACTGTATGGTTTGAGACAGGCACCACGTGCCTGGTATGCCAAGTTGAATTAATGCTTGGAGGATCTCGGTTTTGCTCGATGCCCGTATGAACATGCTGTGTATACAAGAAGGGATGGTGATAATGTCTTGATTGTTGGCGTTTATGTAGACGATTTACTGATCACTGGTTCAAATGTTTCAGTCATTGCAAGGTTTAAAGATCAGATGAGTGAAATTTTCGAAATGACTGACTTGGGTGAGTTGAGCTATTATCTAGGCATTGAGGTTGAACAGGGTGAAGGTTTCATCGAGCTGAAACAAGCTGGATATGCTAGAAAGGTTCTTGAAAAGTCTGGAATGTCGAGCTGCAATTCATCAAAATATCCCATGGATCCGAATATACAGATTAGCAAGGATGAAGGTGGAAAAACAGTCAATGCTACAGACTATAAGAGCATTGTTGGATGTCTTCGGTATCTAGTGCATACTAGACCAGATATTTCGTTTGTTGTGGGAGTGGTAAGTAGGTACATTGAACGACCAACAGTGCTGCATTTGGAAGCTGTCAAACGTATACTACGATACATAAAGGGCACTACTCATTATGGACTAGTATACTCAAAGGGGTCTGGGAATCATATGTTGACTGGTTTTTCGGACAGTGACTTGGCAGGGCAAGTGGATGATAGGAAAAGCACTGGGGGCATGGTGTTTTACCTCAACGAAAGTATGATAACTTGGGTATCACAGAAACAGAGGTGTGTGGCCTTATCCTCTTGTGAAGCAGAGTTTATGGCGGCCACTGCAACTGCGTGTCAACGAATATGGCTTCGAAACGTTTTGGGTCAGATTACTGGGGAAAAAATAGGTCCTGTGATCATTTACATGGACAACAAGTCAGCTATAGATTTGGCCAAGAATCCGGTTTTCCATGGCAGAAGCAAACATATCGACATACGATATCACTTCATCAGGCAATGTGTAGAGCGTGGAGAAATCGTTGTTAAGCACATCAACGGTGAAGGGCAAAGGGCTGACATTCTTACAAAGGCCTTGGTGATAGTGAAGTTCGAAAGAATGTGAAGCTTGCTGGGAGTCAAGAACTTGGACAAACAAATTTCAGATTAAGGGGGGAAATGTTGGATTTAATCTGATATTTGTTTATTTGTTTTTCATTATTAGTTAATAAGATGGCAATTAGTTTTTGTCAGATAGAATGTTTTGTTTGAACAAGTCGTGTGTGACTTGGTCAGTCTAGCAGTTGAGTTTTATTAGGATCGAGTGTAGTGGAGTAGTGCTCCAGGAGTTTCCTTCTTTCAGTTCCTATTTTCTAGCTTGCACGTTGTAGTAGTAGCTCTATGTAAGGCAAGGTTTGATATCAAAAGGGCAAGTCGATTTGACGAGCATCTCTGGGGCTTTTGTTTTGTTTTCTCAGTTTCATATCATACACTCTATATATTTATATACGTTTGCAGATTGAAACTCTAGAGGAAGTGCTAACCAAACTTTCATCATTGTAATTGAATGCATGAATTCATATACAAGTTCTGTGACTAGTATGGTGTGTATTTAAACAATTGAAAGTAGTGCCACTGCAATATAGAAAGTCCAAACGACCAAATTGAATTTAATCTTGAAATCTTTTTAGTTCCTACCAAGTTTGAGAGGCGATTACTAGTAGTAGCATTTAACTAGGAACATTGCAATTGTCTTCAGTTTTTTACAATATCCCAAAAGCTTTTAATTACAAAAATGGGCTTTCCTACATAGATTTATTCTACCTCCTAAAGTGCTAAAAGATTAATTGTTGCTAGTCAAATTATAATTAGAACAGGTTAATTATTTTGAACTAAAAATATACTGTGATTCTCATCTCTGTTGTTTGTTTCTGACATTCTGTCTTCATATATCGCTTCTTCGACCATTACTCCATTACCAATTGCATGTCCTAACTACAATTGCAGGCAATTTGTATCTATAAAATTCACTGTTATCAAAAACAAGAAAATAAAGAAAAAGGGAGACCTGAACTTTAATTAATCATAAAGCTGACGACAAAGAATTTCACTAACAACATTGTCAGAAGATATGATTATACACAATATATACTGTTATTATAGACCAATATATACTAATCATTTATCGTTAACAGACACAAAACTATAGACAAATAGTGTATACGTTAAGTAACAAGTTCTCCTAAAACCTCAAGGTGTTAGGGAAGCGGGTTTATCGGATCATATCATATATTCAACAACATTTAATTATATATCTAAGCTAGAATTAGATGGATCAAAATTCAAAATATTGCTAAGAGACTAAATGGTTACCGTTTCCATTGAAGTAGTGCCTTCTCCTCCACCACCAATCCTTTCGGACAGTACTATCTTGTTACCTCCCTCGACGTAAGCAAAATAAATACAATTAATTCGCGACTGGGAGCAAGAAATGAATATTTCAGATATTTCAGTTCTTCCTTTGTGATCCCAGGAAGTTCCCCTGGGACAAAATTGTGGCCCAACTTTAATCATTTTCGGATGTTTTTACAGTAGATCAAACTAACAAGCAGGGTCAATGTGTTATGCATGTATTTATATATAGTTTTATACCAGTAACCAGTGGTATGCGATGCGATATACATAGAGTTATGCCCGAGGCTAACCAAACGACGACGGTACGCATTCTTGCCTTTGAATCAGCTCACCTTCAAGAGTATCTCCACTCCCAAGGATTTTTTTTATGAGAAACGTTACATGGTCTCTTAAAAAACTTAGATATTCTCTTCCAAAAAAAAAAATTGATATTTTTAGCCTCTTTAAATAAAGTTACAAGTTGAACACTTCCACCTTCCCCAAATACTTTTAGTTTTATTGAATTTTAATTTTATCACATATTATTGTCTACTAGTTGGTAACCCCAAGTACATACACAACACAATTTATTTAAATTAATTAATAATTTATTATTTTAATTGATATAAATTTTTTTATATAATTTTAAAATTATATTTTTTTATTATAGTTATATTACGTTTTCTTTTTCAAATTTTTCATTGAGTAAAATATTATCAGTGTCGGCCAATGATATGAAAAATTATATTTTTAATTTATAACATAATGAAACATTTATATCGATAACGTTATCTAATATAAAAAATCAAAATAGGAAGGTCAAATAAATATTTTATAAAATTGTAATTATAAAATTGTGTCATTTGTGCAATTGAATAAAGTTATAATTAAAAAATTATAACTGCAATACAATTCCAACATTTCAATTTTTTTTAAAATTAATATAAAAATTGTAGGGAATGTAAAACCAATATAGGGGTCAAAATTTATAAATAAATAACTTTTTAAACTTTATAGCTTTAGGAGTGGAACATGATTACATAAAATCAAATTTGGTAGGAATTACGTACTATTAAAAGAAGTATCACTTATTAATAATAGTTATAGTGCAATTTCCTATAATCATAACACAAGATTTAAAAGTATAGCAGGATTATAACAATTCTATTACTCCCTCCATCTCTTTTTAGTTAGGATATTTGTAAAAAAAAAAAAAATTGTCCCTAAATAGTTGTCACATTCCTTGTTCCAATTCATTTTTTACTAATTTTTCCATATATACCCCTTTATTTATAATACAATGTTTGATTTTACATTTAATATACACACCCATAACTGATCATTTAATGTTAATATTAAGGGCAAATATGGAAACAAATTACATAAATAAAGTTTTTTAATATGTGTGTTTTTTGCAAATGTACCAACTAAAAAGGGACGGATGGGGCCTTTTTTTTATAAGTTAATTATATAATAATTAGCGTACATCCATTCATGCAGCATGTTCCACGTATCTTGAAGTCAAAAGGTCTGCTGGATAAAATAGTATTTATTACTGTAATTATGGACTTAAACACCTGTCATCCTACATGGTATTTTCTACAACATAATTAGCTTTTTTTTTGTCACCAAAAAAAAAATAAAGTTTCCATTAACAATAGCAAACACACAGCCGGGACAAATCCCCAACCGGCGGTACGACCAGATTGAAAAACAAAGACAAGCTAAAACACTTAGCTGATTTGTTTCCTGACCGTTTTACAATACAGAACTGGAAAATTCTGTTAACTGAAAATGAAATCAAAGACAACCCAATAAATCCAAATTGTACCGACATCCATGAATACAGTAATATCACAATTGACCTTAACACATAAGAACCATTGGTAGCCCATTGTTCAGGTGGAGCACCCCAGCTATCTACTTGCCGGGAACCAGCTATAGACTTGCCGTAAGTGAAAACTCCCCAAGGATGAACACTATCATGTTGTGAAAGGTGAGTTCTTGCAATAATCATCACTGCCTCAGCATTGATGCGGCCCCTCCAGATCTCTCGAGACATCAAATGAAACATTCTCCGAGGACTGAAATAAACAAACCAAACAAAACAAAACATATTAACATAAACAAAACACTCCAAAGGGAGAGACATACGCATAAAGCGTTACTTCGCCCAAGGCGATACAATTCAAAAATTCAAAGATCTCGGATTGACACCAAATTTTGATATGATGTAAGCAAGAGATTTTGAGTTTAAGAAATGTGTTTATTTTGATATTTCGAGTTCTAAATCGATGCAGATCTGAAAAAGAACTCGAATGGGTTTTTCGAAATTTTTGGAAAAATTCCGATTTATGGGAGGAATGAAAGGGATTTGTGAAGGTGGATGAAGGCTTGGTTGAAGAAGGAGGAGGGATGAAGAAAAAGAGACCTCCGGCCGGTGGATTATCCACCGGCCGGAGGGGAGTAAACCACGGGACTAAACTTAGACGAAGAGGACAAAGAGAGAGGTAAGAAAGAGAGTTTGCCTAAAGTTTCGTATCTTACAACATATTTAGCTTAGAGCATCTCCAATGGGTACAAATCCTTAGTTAAAATATTAGTTGGCATATCATAAATAACAATTATACATAATTTGTAAAAAAAAAATGCTCACTCCAATGATACATTCCTCTTGTCTATAAATTTAGCCAACAAGATTATATTGGCTATATTTGTCAAATCTGTAGAGAACTGTAGAGACCTATAGTAAAATAACACATCATCTATTACCATATTAATTATAATATATTCTATTTATAACAACTTGAAATAATAATAACATTCTATTTTTAAAATATAGCTAACGATTATAACCAATCCCATTGGAGCACAACACCTTAGAGATTCAACAAATTTTACATAATCAATATTTTATATCATTTTAGCCAATCATTTTAGCTCATACCGTTGGAGATGCTCTTACTTCATAATATTTTTCAGTGTAGATTTAAATTTTAATGCTATATACGCTTATACATGTACAGGTTTCATAAGCTAGTAACGAGATGCTATTGTCCAACTAATGAGGTGGCAAAAAGGGCACTAAAAGCAGGTCTTCAATCTTCTCAAATTAAAATTTTTGACCCATGTGAGACCTTCATTTGTCAAAGCTGTCCGCCCAAAGGTTTGCCATTATAATTTTTTTGCAGTCTACTTGTGTTGCATCAGGGAAATATATATATTATATTTTGAATATAATTTTTTTGTTCGGTTTTATAATCGAAATCGAACTGTGTGAAGCAGTTAATCTTAAAACGATTTATCTAAACCAAAAGCAGTATCTCGCAAGTATGCAGACAAGTTTTTCTTTTTTGATTTTCTCATCAACTCGTCTTTTTTTATCCCCAACTTGTCTATTCTCCACCTTCTCTCTTGCCTAGGGCTGTTAAAAAAATTCGAAAAATCCGAAATCCAATTCGAATATTCGAGTTCGTATCCGAAAAAAATCGGATATTATCCGTATCCGAAGTCAACCGGATATTATCCGTATCCGTGTCCGAACATTTAGGATACGGATATGGATATAGCCGTATCCGTATCCGAAAATATCCATATCCAAAATTAATTAATTAATTAATTATTATTCATAATATATTTTATATTTTATGTATGTACTTATATAAATTGGAGATCCTAGTAAATCACTACTATTTTAAATATGACTCGTAACTAGTGCTTTGTCACGGATTATTGTTTTTATATTTTAAAAAATATTTTTGAACGATCCAATCGTACGGATGTCAATATATATCTAATATAATGATATTCCCAAATTTTCAGAAAATAAAAAATTAATTTGATTGGAGATCTTAGTAGATCGCTACTATTTTCAATATGACTCGTAACTAGTGCTTTGTCACGGATTATTGTTTCTTTTTTTTAAAAAAAATTTTTGAACGATCCAACCGTACGAATTTCAATATATATCTAATATAATGATATTCCCAAATTTCCAAAAAATAAAAAATTAATTTGATTGGAGATCGTAGTAGATCACTACTATTTTCAATATGACTCGTAACTAGTGCTTTGTCATGGATTATTGTTTCTATTTTTAAAAAAATATTTTTGAACGATCCAACCGTACGGATATCAATATAAATCTAATATAATGACATTCCCAAAATTTCAGAAAATAAAAAATTAATTTGATTGGAGATCTTAGTAGATCATTACTATTTTCAATATGACTCGTAACTAGTGCTTTGTCACGGATTATTGTTTCTATTTTTTAAAAAATATTTTTGAACGATCCAATCGTACGGATGTCAACATATATTTAATTTAATGATATTCCCAAATTTTCAGAAATTTAAAAATTAATTTGGTTGGAGATCGTAGTAGATCACTACTATTTTCAATATGACTCGTAACTAGTGCTTTGTCACGGATTATTGTTTCTATTTTTTAAAAAATATTTTTGAACGATCCAATCGTACGGATATCAATATAAATCTAATATAATGATATTCCAAAATTTCAGAAAATAAAAAATTAATTTGATTGGAGATCTTAGTAGATCATTACTATTTTCAATAAGACTCGTAACTAGTGCTTTGTCACGGATTATTGTTTCTATTTTTTAAAAAATATTTTTAAACGATCCAACCGTACGGATGTCAACATATATCTAATTTAATGATATTCCTAAATTTTAATAAATTTAAAAATTAATTAGGTTGGAAATTTTAATAAATTACTAGCAAATTTAAAAATATGATTAAACTTAACTTACGTTTAATTATTTCCCTTCTCAACACAAGAATCTTGCAGCTCAGTTGGTTGTGATGTTTCACAAGACTCAAGGGTGCCCCAGGTTCGACTCCTTGCTCATGCAACATTTTGAAAAACAAACATCAGCTTTCCGGATTTCGGATATTATCCGGATCAAAAGCCCACATACTCGATGAGAAGCTCAGATTTTACATTCTTTGAATTATAGTAGCACGTGAGCAGCATGAGTTAAATGCCTTATTATTGGAAATGTGAGAGCATTAAATACATATTTGTTGGAAAGATCAGAAATTAGGAAATGTGAGAGCATTAAATACATATTTGTTGGAAAGATCAGAAATTATGACTTCAACGTAGTTTTAATTTAGAAGTTTCTCCGATTTCAAAAAAAAAAAGAAATTTAGAAGTTTTTCCGATTTTTTATTGTCTTTCCAGTTTTTTATTAATTAAATTAGCATTGAAAAATTTAAATTATAAGGGAACACCGATTTAGTTGCATTGCGAAATTCTGCTTACTAAAACAAAACGATGATCACGTACTAGGTAAACTAGCATGATAGCCCGTGCAAAGCACGGGCCATATAATAATTCATAGAATTTTCTCGTGTAAGTCTACTTCACGTATATCGATTTAAGTAAATATTATAGTTTCAAAATATTATTAGATTCTGAATCGTAAGATAATTTTAGTTGGTTTTGGTCAATTTGAGAAGAATGATTGACTGAAAGGAGTAGGTAAGGATTAATTGTAAATGCCAAGTATTATCACAATAATCTTGGTGTATTGAAATGCGCGAAAAAGTAGCTGATTTATTTATTTTGGGACGGAGGAAAAATTAAATATTATATCATTTCTAATTTGTAAGAAATAATATAATATGATGGAAAAATACAAATAATAGAGCCATATGGTTCTGCTTAGAAAATCTCAGCGTTCATTTTCAATTTTGGATCATTTTTTCCGACTAATTTCGGAGAGCAAGAAGAACAATAAATTTTTCCTAATAGTTATGCGCGTGCAAAATAAATATGCTTTTCTAGGATCATGGTATTTGACTATTTCATATGTATCCTTTAAATAGCAAATTGATCCTAACAATATCTTTTCTTCAAATACATTGTACCATCCATTGTCATAAGTGAACTTTCAAAAACCCAAGGTAATATCTCAAATTTCAAGACAAAACATATTTAGACATGTACAAATTCAACCAAATACACGAGTAACTAAAATTAAACTGTCATATCTCATAATGGGTTTTAAAATGAGATTTGTTAATGTATGCACTCAATGAATTATGTTATAAAAGTTCACGTGTACAATAAAATTCAATCTATGAAAAGAAAATGACATAACTACGATAATGAAGCATCCAAGAAATATCATTTAAATTTGAGGTAACACCAAAATGATAGCCGAGAAATAATAAAATACACTTACCACATTTGTGATCAAAAGACAATATATATATCAGCAATTTCGAATTTATTAGTCTCACACCGGGATGAAACTCGCATTGGAGTTTAAAACTCAAGTGAAATTGATATATTTTTATTTAATTTTCATTTAATTATGTAGTTGTAAAACTCATTTTTTATGAAATTAATAATATTAGCAAATTACGAAAATGCTGCAAAATATAGTGCGAGAGACTAAAGATATCAAAACCAGATTGACATTTTTTTACCAGATCCAAATCCCATACGTAAATTAATTCTTACTTTTAATATTTTAATCTTTTTTATTAATCAATCTATAAATTACCCGATCCTAATAGGATTAACCGATATAATGTAATGTTTCAAAATAAAAATTGATATAATGCAAAAATATTTAAAATAGAATATTATACTGATATCGAGTAAAAATATGTTATACACTTTATTTATCATTTTCATATATCTATTTTCACTTCCGCCCATTTACCTACTTGACTACTTATTTTCCGCCACCTACCTCCTCAATTAGATTTTTAACCAATATTTGGCCACCTTGGTACCTTTCATACTTAAAATGAAATATTATACTAATATCGAGTAAAAATATGTTACGTTTCATTTATCATCATTTGACGAAAATATAGACATAATTGTTAAAACAGAGAAATTTTATAATAAATTTTTATAGATCTATTTTCATTTCCGCCCGTTTATCTACTTGAGATAGACTTTTACTCATTTTTCATCACCTACCTCCTCACTTTGATTTTTTTCTTTGACCAATTTTCGGTCACCTCGAAACCTTTCTTAATTATGACTTCAACGACATCATATCTATCAATTTATATTTTCTCTCTTTGACTGCCATTTTTTACTATTATATGAGAACAATATTTTAATGATTTTATGCCTAATAAATCATAAAAATAAACATGAACATACATTTATGAGTATATGAATATCAAAGGTTTAATTCTTATCAAAATTCAAATTACTAAAATAATTATAATTATTTTGGCACTTTTATCCTGAGTAAATTATAAAATAAATATTGCTAATAAGTGAGTTATTTGAGCATGTAGTGAATGAGTTTAAAATGTATAACAAAAATGTGATTTGGCACAGTGGTTGTACACGTGAACATAAAGGTAAAGTTGCAGGAAGGTCATGGGTTCAATTCCTTTCAACTCCAAAATTTTTTAACATTAAAATAACTCTAAGGACAAATTCGTAATTTACTATATAGGCTCAAAACCCATGTTGGCATATAATAGATATAATGGATGGATGGATTATTATTATTGTGTTTACGAGCTGAATATGTATTATTATAATAAAATTATTAATTATCATATCTCGCACACATTAAAGTGCATACATTTTTCAAATATTATTTTGTTGACATATCTCGCAAACATATATTTTAAAAAATTATTTTTATTAAAAATGATAAATCATTCGGGTAACAGAATTGGGGATAGGGTCGGGATACCTTAATCCTCGAGGTTGTTCCCTTCCTCGGATTTTTTTCTTTAATATTTCATGTTGCCCTAAAAAATTTATCGAATACCTAACACAAACGGAAAAGGGATCGGATTAAAGTCATGTAGGTGTGATGAAATGCTCATTCATATGTGTCTCATGTGAGTTGTTTCATTTTGTTATGAGCATAACAAACATAGATTAATAATATAATTTATATCTTTACAAAAAATATTAATATACACGTACCAAAAATCAAAATATGAATTTTTGTTATTCCGTGTACCATGTGAAATCGCGACCTATATATTTAAAATTTTATATTACAAGCACGCACTTTCATTCTTTCTAATAATCTAATAAACATATATTTAAAACGTATTTTTTTAAATATGATAATCAATCAGGGAACGGAATCGGGGATCGCGCCGGGATACCTTAATCCCTGAGGCTGTTCCCTTTCCCTGAATTTCTATTCAATAGTATTTTATGTTGACCCGAAAAATTTCTCGAATCCCCAACCTAAACGGGAAAGGAATCACATCGGGATCGGGCAGATAGGGTGAAATGCTCATTCATACATGTACCATGTAATTACAAATATAAATAAATTTTTTAATTTGTGATTTCACAAAAATATTAATATGCATGTAATAGAAATTAAAATTTGAATTTATGTTATTTTGTTCACCATGTGAATTATATATTTAAAATTTTATATTAAATACACTTACGTTTAGTCAGTTATTCATTCAATTAAAAACAATTTACATGTTCTTAAAGTTTTAATTAATTTTATTCTAAATAAATTTGAAAATAAATATTAAAAAATTTATACCAAGTGAATTTTCTGTGTATGCAATTATTGATTTTAAGAAATGTATCATTAAATGTTATAGTGTAGTGGTAATACATGTGAACATAAAATTTTTGGTATGTGAGCATAAAAACTTTGATACATATAGGTCAGGGGTTCAAATCCATGCAAGTTCCAATTTTTTAACATTAACATAATTATAGGGGTATTTAAGTCAATTACTAAATAGGGGAAAGGCATGTTGTCATATAATATATATAAAGGATTAGTAAATTCCATTAGCATTAAGATCAACAATCATCACAAAGCATGGGATACATAAAATAATATTATATTTATATAGCTTCATAAGATAGATTCAACAACTTCAACACAGATTCAATTATGGCAAGACTGGACGAGTTGGCCCTGACTGCTTTGCTAGCTGACGAGGCTTCATATAAAGGCCGATGCTTTCAACCCCATTGCTCTTATAGGTGCCAAAGAATCCCCCGAATTTATAATTATATAAATGTTATTCGTGATATTTCTAAAAAAGGGGATTGTGTTACAAAATATAGAAAATATGATTGGTTTAGTTGAAAAAGGTAATCGGTTAATTATTAATATTATAATACTATTATTTTATTTTATTAAATAGATTCGTACGTGATATAATTGAAAAATGAAATATTTTAGTTAGAGAAAATAGAAAAGGTGACATGTTTTAGGTGAAAAGGGTAATTAAATAATTTTTACTAAATAAAATTGCTCGTAGTGTTTTTAGAATAGGAGAAATTAATGTTGCGCGTGATATGTTTAGAAAAAGAGGGATTAAAAAAGATAGAAAAGATTATACGTTTTAGTTGGAAAAAAGTAATCGATTAATTATTAATATTATTATTTTATTAAATAAAATCGCCTTTAATATAATTGGAAAATGAGAGATTTAAGTTATAGAAAATAGAAAAGGTAACGTGAAAATTAAAAAGGTAACATATTTTAGGTGAAAAGGGTAATTGATTAGTTTATAGTAATTATAATTTAATTATGTTATTTTACTAAATAAAATTGCTCATAGTTTTTTTAAAAAGGAGAAATTAATGTTACCCGAGATATTTCTAGAAAATGAGAGATTTTATTTAGAAAATATAGAAAAGATGATACGTTTTAGCTGAAAAGAGATATTTTAGTTAGAGAAAAGAAAAGCGATAACATATTTTGGTTGAAAAGGGTACTTGATTGATTAATTAATAGTAATTATATTAAGCAAAATTGCTTGTAGTGTTTTTAAAAAAGGAGATATTTTAGTTAGACAAAATATCATGTGCATGTTTTAGGTAAAAAATGTAATTGATTAGTTTATACTAATTATAATTTAATTACGTTATTTTACTAAATAAAATTGTTTGTAATTTTTTTAGAAAATGAAAAATTAATGTTGCCCGTGATATTTCTAAGAAGAGAGGGATTTTAGTTAGAAAATTTAGAAAAGATGATACGTTTTAGCTGAAAAGAGAGATTTTAGTTAGAAAAAAGGAAAAATGTAACATATTTTGGTTGAAAAAGGTAATTGATCGATTAATTAATTGTAATTATATTAAACAAAATTGCTCGTAATATTTTTAAAAATGAGAAATTTTAGTTAGATAAAATATCATTGGTCGTCTGATTTTTCAAACTTGCTTTTTTTTTACTTCTTTCTCAGCTACCATTACTTAGTTATTCTTTGCTTATTTTATATTTCTTAATAAGTAATCAATTACCTTTTTCAGTTACTACCTTTTGTACATTTTTCAACTAAAATATATTATTTCAAAAAATAACATGGATTGTTCTATTTAATGAAATAAACCAATAATATTATAATTATTAATAACTAACTAATTACCTTTTTCAGCTAAAGAGTAATATCTTTTCTATAATTTTAAACTAAAATGTCTCATTTTCAAACTTATCTTTTTTTTACTTCTTTTTCGACTATTATCTTTTCTAACTAAAATCTACTCCTTCCATGGTTTTTTAACTTCTTTTTCAAGCTATTACCTTTTTAAATATGGATTTTATCTATAATTAAGTCAGGTAAATAAGTAAAATCAACCGATACCGAGACCAAACTTTTAATGTTTGAGCTACTTTTATATAATAGTATAAATTTAGCAAACAGTACTTTTTAATAGTATGTATTGTTAGTTGAATCTTAACTTCGTGTCAAGTGAGTATATAAAGTTTTATGTTTAAAGTGAGAATTTTTATCTAGCTATCATTTATCACTCGATTTGAACTATGTAGTTGAGCAATAACACCAATTATACATTCAATAATTTAGATGATTAAAAATATAATTCACATTTGGATTTAAATCGAATATAGATCATAAATTATATTTAAATATGATTATTTCATTAAAAAAATAATATGAAATTTATTCTAAATGAATTGGGATCATATTAATTTTTAATCAAATTTAGATAATTTATGAAACAAATTTGAAATATTTATCATATTTTTGAATCAAATATAAACTGATATATCAAATAATCAAGATCCATTTAGGTTCCTACCTCATTTCAACCTAGGCTACGAGACACCGTATTTAAGCACTTAGTTCAAAAAAAAAAAGGATTAAACAAGGTATTGGGAAGAAACATTTTTTTTTAAAGTTAACAAAGTTTTTTTTTATGAAACATTAAACCAAAAATTTATATCCTTATATATAATAAGTGTAAAAGGGACTTTATCCGTAATTTTTGCTTGGTCACTATACTATCAAAATAATCTCGGTCAAATTTAATATTTTTAAAAATAGACAGTAAAGATTATATCATATTAAAAAGTAAATTATAATCTAAAATGTATATCATTAAAAAGGTTGTATTAAAAAAGAAATTATAATCTAAAAAGGTTGTATCATTTTACAGACAACAAAACAGAGCACAACAAATAAAGTACAACATACTACATAGATTATATCCAAATTAAATTCATATTACATTATTAATATCTTAATATTAATATTCAAGTATAACCACGCTGTGAAATTATATCCTTACATAATAAGCATAAAAAGATCTTATCCATAATTTTGGTCATTGTACTATCAAATAATCTCAACCATCGAATTTAAATTTTTTAAAAATAGACGATCAAAATTATATCAATCAAAAGGAAATTATAATCTAAAAAGGTTATATCATATCAAAAAGAAAATTATAATCTAAAACGGATATAATTAAAAAAACAATTGAATTTTATTTTTTATTAATATTAAAAAAAGTTCTTATTTACTATTTGGCCTATATCTCAAGATCTAGAAATCATATTTTGATGATTTTACAGCCCACTCGAATGTCATAAAAAATATCTTTAATTTAGTGGCGATTTAACAATTATTATCGAAGTGAAAATACTTAGAATCTCAATAGAAAGTATGAATACGAGTTTTATATTAATCCTATTCACTTATAACACCTACTTTGATAATCATATTCAATGTAGAAAACCAAATTATATTTAATATAAATCATTGGCTTACACTTTTTCCGTATTTTAATATAAATACTCTTTTTAGTTTACATGTTAAAAAATAAAATATTCTTTATGTTAGATCAAATTTTTCTCATTTATTACGTGTTACTGAAAACTAGACTATCGACTACCAAAATCTTATGTATTTGGATTGTTAGTAGAACTATCTTCAAATTTTTAGAAGGGTGTTTTGATAATCAAAACGAAATATAAGTAGATTTTATAAATCGAATAGAATTTTTAAAAATCGTCAATTTCTTCTCTCTTTTTTTCACAAAATTAAAATTATTTTGTTAATTTCATGTGAGCTGTAAAATCGTACAAATCAAAATTTAAGAATTCAAGGTATAACACAAATATTAAATTGAACGTGTAAAATCTTATTTATTTTTTCAATTTTTAACAACAATTTGATATGTAAATTAATAACATATATATATATATATATATTAAAAAATTTAAAATTATATCCTTCTATACTATACTATTATAAGCAAACTAAGGTATATTTGGTTGATTGATAGTTTGGTCACTTTATTTGGTACACTAAATGCAACCATTAGGTTTTAAGATAAATAAATAAGAACCGTTGGATCTTATGCTAAAAGAATATTCATTTTCTAATATTTAAAATAATTTTATAGTTTCCAAGTTCGAATCCCATCAAAAACATGTCTCTATTAAATAAATATATTATTTTATAAACTACTCTAACTAGCTTAAGAATCAATTCCCGTCAATAACATATCTATACTATTATATAAAAATCGAAACATTAAAAATTTTGGTAATTATTTTTTAGTACTTCATGAATTTATTCATTTACCCTTCATTATAAAGAAAAATATATACAATATCTATACTATAAAAACACCTAAAATAAATAATAACATATAATATAATTAATAATAATTAGTCGATTGTCTTTATCAGATTACTTTTAGTTGAAGATATTACATTTTATAAATACCTAAAAATACCAAACGTATCATATTCTTCAATCATTAATATTTTCTTTGGAATTAAAACACGTTACCTTTTTTATTTAAAATTACTTTTAATCATTAATATATGCCGTCAACAACATATTATTAATTAAAACATTATCAAACATGTATTATAATATTTTATTATCTTCTATAATTTATTTTTCTCATAATTAAAAAATATATATGAACATGAGATTTAAAAAGTTAAAAAATTATTTTAATAATAAAAAATATGTATACAACTTAAAACTTTAACAATAAAATATAATTTAAAAAATTTACAAACAACCGTGCATCGCACGGATTATAGACTAGTATAATAAGATGCATATTTAATATCTAGATGTACTTCAATAAAAAATTACTTTTCTCTCAAAAAAAAAGTTAAACGTATTTCCAAAATGTTTTTTACAATTTTAATTACTCAATACAAAAAATACTTTTTTCCAAATAAATAATTATTTTTTTGGAATACCCAAGTTAAAAACACGTATTTAATTTGTGAAAATAAGCAAAAATTTAAAAAGAATTCCTTTTATATCTTTCCTAATTAAAAAGTTAAAGGCCTTCCTTGCGTTGGAAATCGGTTCAGTTTTGAAAAAAATTCTTGCAATTAATACGAGTAGGCGCCACTTTCTACGAAAGTTAGGGAAGGGAGGTTGAGATGGTTCGGCCACGTCCGTAGGAGGCGGCCGGAAACCCCAGTGAGAAGGGTCGAGAGTCTTTCGGTTGTAGGGGTGAGGAGGAGAGGCAGACTGAGGAGGTCATGGGAAGAGAGCAGCTTAGGTTGGATTTGAAGGCTTTGAACCTAAGTGAGACCATGACCGCTGATAGGTGTTCGTGGAGGCGGCAGATCAGAGTGGTGGACTCTCTTCTAGGGGACGGCTCTGTAGTGGAGAACCTCAGAGTTGGGTTGTCACGGATGACCTTATCTTAGGAGTTCGGCTTTTTGCGATATCTTTTCCCTTTTTCATTTTGTATTTCTATTATCATTTGTTTCCCGATTGTGCAGGTGCAGGGAGCTTCGCTTGGTGGTATCTAGAGGCATGGTATGTAAGTCCCGTGTGGAGAAAGCCATGGGCTCAGGTATTGCTGTGAACTTTGTCGCGTATCTTTTAGATTTCTTTGTCTATATCACACACCGTATATGTCGTGCACATAGCCGAGGGTCTTCACAGAAACAGCTTCCCCACCCTAAAAAGTGGGGGCATGGTCTGCGTACAACCTACCCTCCCCAGACCCTGCTCTGAACGGGACATACTGGGTATGTTTGATTTGGTTTAGTACTTTTTCAGACAAATGTAGTAGTATATATTATTAGTTGAATCTTAACTTCGTGTCAAGTGAGTATATAAAGGTTTTATGTTTAAAGTGAGAATTTTTATCGAGCTATCATTTATCACTCGATTCGAACTACGTAGTTGAGCAATAACACCACTTCAGGACCGTCTACAAATGAGGCCCTAATTTCTATGTTAATATTTTGTACATTTTTTCAAAATGCAAATTTTAAATTAGTATTATTTTGTAAAAATATATTTTTGTCTTAAAGTGCAATTTTTATAAATTCTTGTTGTTAAAATGTGACTAACAACCAAATGCAACTAAATTAAAAAAGTTAGATCAAATAATATATATAGCTAAACAAATATATGCAAATTTTAAATTTAAAATATCAAAATTCCATAAGATTATACCGGTTTTTAATTATAAAATATACGAAACATAAACTAAAATTTACATTTTCATGGATGGGTATAGTTTACATACTAGTACTACATATCAAATTAAACTTTTCTGGACTTCTAATCTATGCTCTAAAATATATTAAATAATATCAATAATGAGTGAAAATTTGTTATTTAAATACTTTTCTAAAATTTAAATCACAATAAATATTATTCATATGTACATGTATGGGAAAAAAATGTGGTCCCAACTTATTTGGTGGCCCTAGGCAATGACATATGCCAACTCCCCTGCCGGCTATGCACCACTTATACATGCAATAATATTTAGATATGATCATTTTATTAAAAAATTAATGTGAAATTTAATCTGAACAAATACATAAGTGCGCATATTTTGGATCATATTAATTTTTAATCTAAATTAGATAATTTATGAAACAAATTTGAAACATTTATCATATTTTTGAATCGAATATAAACATATATCAAATAATCAATGTAATAACCATGAATTTTCGAATTAATTTTTTTTTCCTACTCGATATTTAAATTTTATTTAAGAGTGATGCACTAATATATTTAATTAGCGCAGTTTTGTGAAATTTTAAGATTTTATTTATTCATAGGTAAATAAATATTATATTATATCTATTTATTTATATTTATTTGTATTTGTTAAAAATAGGAAATTTAGGAAAATTTGATTTTAATTTTGAGTCGAATTTATTTTCGGAAGCAAAATTAGAGCCTCGTTTTAATTGACCGGTAGGGGAGAAATGGATTATATATTATTAATGGTGTAATCGGATTGTTAATTTCCAAAGAAGACAACAATTATTTCCTCAAAACCCGGAGCACACCTTCACTTTCCTGTTTTTTTTCTCCCCATTTTCTGCTAACTTTTTGTTTTAAAATAGAGAGACAATGACTTATTTATTTAAAAAACAATACAGCTGTCATAGAGAGGGGTTATATACCTTGTTTTTTTTTACACGGCAAAACAGAGACAACCACGGGTCCTGTTCTTTTTTTCTATTCTCTAGACAAACCCAGAACAACACTCCTTGGTTTCTAGTTCATTTTAACCAAAAACCAAAACCGGGACATTCATTCTTCACAAACAACACACTCTTGTTTTCTTTTGCATTTTTTTATACCAAACATTCGAACCAAAAATCAAGATAACCACACAGGACAAACAAGAAACCCAGTAGAATACTCTCTCTAGATATATTTCCATAACAACCGAGCAAAACCAAGGTAGTTAAACTTGCTCCTGAACTTTCATTCTCTCCGTTTATGTTCGAATTCGTATCTTTTTTATTGCTTTGTTGGATTAGTGGTCTCGAATAATACATGTGTTTGGTTGTGGCTTTAGTTTTGTAATTGGGTGGGTTTGGTTCGACCTTGTTGTCGTGAGAGACAAGAGAAGAGATGAGGGGAGAGAGGAGTGTGGGTGTTTGTGTTGTGAATTGTGGAATTGTTGTTTAGTGGCGGTGTACTGGGCAGGGGGTTAAGGGCGACGGGGAGAGGGAGGACGGAACGGAGAGAGGTCGAGATTGTAGTTGCGAGAGGAGATTGAGGTGGAGTTTGTGAGTGGTGGTTATGATGTGTCGAAAGAGAGGGAGTCGGGAGGAAGGAACGATAAAGAGAAGTGATGAGGGTGGAGATTGTGGTTTTGGGTTTTGTTGAGGTGATTGCCGGAGGTATAAGGTAGGAGAAGAGAGGAGTGAGGTCGTAGTTGTGTTCGACGGGGAGAGAGATTTAGAGGGAGAAAGGAGATTGAGAGAGAGAGAGAGAGAGAGAGAGAGAGAGAGATGGTAGAGAGAAAGAGAGGACAGCGACAGAGATTGGGTTGGAGAGTACGGGAGAGAAAAACAGGGGAGAATGCAGGTGGGACCCACTTGGTGCAGGTGGGGCCCACATCGTTATTGCAGTAAAACGATACAGTTTAGTGTAATAACGATTGAATATTTTTTTTAAAATCGAGATTTAATTAATTGATTAGAATTAGTTAGTAATAAATTGTTTTTAGATGGTTTAATTGTTTAATTAATTAAATAGAATTGTTTTTCGATCAATTGGATAAAATTAGAGATTTAGTTATTTATTAGTAAGAGAAGGAATAATTGATTAAAATAGAATTATTTATAATTTTAGATGTAATTTAGAATTTATTACTTTATTAATTAAATAAGTATTATTAGGAGATTTTGATAATAATTTGGAGATTTAATATAATTGTGATTTTGGACACAATTTTAGGGATTTATTAATTTGTCAATAAAAAGGGGTATAATTGTGATAAAATAGTACTAAATATGATTTTAATCTGATAATTAATATTTTCAGATTATTTTATTAATCGGATCGAGTCAGATTTAATTTAGGGATTTAAAATTTGTTTTATATTATTAATGAGTTCAGTAAATTAGAATTTGTGAGATTTCTTAGAATTAGAATTCTTTGATAATTATTTTAAAAATGAGAATAATTATTTTGGATTTAAATTGAATAAAAACGGATGTTTGAATTTTTCATTTTGAGTAAGAATTTAGATTTCTAGAGATTAAAAATAGGATATATTCTCCAGATTTAATTCCTGTGTTCGAATATTTATTTATCCCGGAATTGATTTCTGTTATTTATTCCGGATATTTTATGAGATGTTATATTATTATTAATTAGATTATCGGATCGGGAGTATTTTATTCTGAAGAATCGCTCACGTATTTCTGGTTGCCATTTTTTTGAAAATAATTCTCGAGACGTAGATCGACGTCAAGTTCACGGGTAGAGTATAATTTTTAGCTTCATTCATTCGTACTTCGAGATCGAGGCAAGTTCATTCCTACCCTAACTCTTAGAGATTTGAATTTCTGTTCGTATTATTTCATTCTTTATTTAATTTCGAGCTATCAATTATGAGATTTAATTATCCTTTTGAGCATTATTTTCTCGTTGCGATATTTTGTTACTGTTAAAACTAGTGAATTATATTCCTTATAAGCGTGGAATTAATTTCGTTGCTATCAGGTCGATCTCATTAATTCGAGACGACTATTATTATGATTCAGTGAAACTATTCTCATTTATTCGAGATAGTTAAATTTATTCCTTTCAGTCGAATTTATTGTACAAATTCGACAATAATTATTGATTATCTTTTAGTTGGTTCATCTCTCGAATCAATAAATAAGAGTTATAAAAATTAGGATCGTTAGAGTTTTACTCGTTGATCAAGTGAAAAATATTCTATTTAACGTTCATCAATTATGGGTATTATAAATATTCGAGGAGTACTATTTGTACAGTACGACTCCAAATTACTTCATTTTAAGACTATCCTCAATATTTCGAGATGGTCGACGTTATTGTCGAGGGTTGGCATCTTGTTCGTGTCCCAATAAAATATTATTATTGAGAATTTACCTCATTCCATTGATCGGATTGGTGGAACGATTGAGTCGGTCTGGCAGTCCGCCAGATTTGTAATTGTTTTCATGGAAGAATTATTTCGAATCATCTGTTCATCAAATATTCGGGAATTCTGTATTCTACTGGTCAAATTTTGGGAAAGAGGCCCATTTTAGAGAAAGAGAGACTTGTGTACCGTTATGCGGACACGAGATATATTGGCACTATGATGCCAGGGTTTAATTAATAACCCCTATGATGCTAGCATTCATATTTTTATATTATATTGTTGATAGTGTATTGTAGCCGTGATCGGGCGAAGTGCGATATCATTGGAGGACGGTATTCCCGGTCGGATAGTTGATCGCCCCACCGAGATACCGAGAGGTGGAAGACCAGTTTATTCTTAAATCATGAGTCAACAGAATTATATCAATTGAGTCTTTCGAGAATTCTATTTTCGAGATGAGTATTGAGTCTTTTTTCGAGTATTCTGCTTTCAAGATGAGTACTGAGTCAAAATCCAGATTTGTGATATTCAATTAATTTTGGGAAACCTTATTATATTTATATAACGAGTAAGAAGAAAACTTGCTGAGCACTGTAGTTGCTCATTCTTGCTTTACAACATTTTTATTCAGCTATCAAGAGGGAAAAAGGCGAGACGTCCAACCAGGGATCCAAGGGAAAGGAGAAAGCTCCAGGCTATGCTGACGAGAACTAGAATGTCTAGCTGGAATCTTTATTTACCTACTTCTGTAAACATATGTAAAATATTATCCCGAGATGTATTATGTCGTATGATAACATTATGTGAGACTGATCTTGGATTTGCGGAGTGGGACACTTATGCTCCGTTGTATTATATATTTTGCTTTATTACTGCGTAACTTGTGCTACAGGATATTGAGACAATGTGACGACCCGGGTCTCCGGACAGGGTGGATCTGGGGGCGTCACAAAGTTGGTATCAGAGCATTAGTTATATTTTTAGGAATCGTACGAGCCTTGGAGTATAACCTGATGCGAGAATTTAGAGATGTAATACGAGCCTAGAACTGTAACGCGACGTGAGAATTTAGAGATATATTATACGATGTTGAGATTTTGGCACTAAGCACTTTACGCCTTTTTATATATATTTATAGGCATATCTAGTCGGTTGAAACCTGACCGAGGTTTTTCGTACTTTTGTAGATATTTACTTCCACACCAACTGACTTTCGTTCTACTCGAGATAGACTTCCTACACCTTATTTACATGGACCCCTAGTTCCCAATGAATTTAAGATAAGATGCCTAATTTCCCATTATAAATGAGATCGGATGATACCTTACAGAGTTTTCACATTTTGTAAATGTCGTCAATACCTTTACCGGAGTCTACGAGTGTCACTTTTATTCGAAAATCGATAGTCGATCCTAAGAGCTTATTGTGTGCTAGGAAATCGTTCCTTAAGTAACTTCCTTAACAATGATTATCGGTGATTTTTATCATTCAAATTTACTCAGGCAATATCTATCCTGTTTGAAAAGACCTATATTGTTCAAAGGGTCATTTACAGAGCGTCATGTACTTCTCTAAATATAAAACTCTTTCATATCCCTTCCTATATTTGTCACCCTTTGTGATACTGAGATGAACAACCCTACTTATACAGGGAAAGACTGTCTGTCTCTGTGATAGAAGTCTGGTGGGACGCCACCATTTGTACTGTTGTTTGTTAATTAGAGTACTAAAGGCTGGCCACCTTGTGTACTATGACGGTTGTCCTAATGATACATGCAACAAAACAAATGTTCGATGATCATAATGATCTCTCAGCTAATCCTTTCATAAAAGATTCTCACCATCAAAAATTGAGTGTGCACATGTGTTGTTTAACATCTATTCCTTATGAGTTATCTCGATTCAATGTTCTTATGGATCCTATAATGATTGGGGCCTAAGAATTCTAAAAGTGGTATACGAAAATTTGAAAGTGATGAAACTTCTCTTCCAGAAATGGAAATTTCAACAACTCAAGTCGGAGTGACAATTTCTAAATAGAAATAGGCCTGATGCCCAGCCTGTTAAGTAGTAACCTTTATTATCTCTACTAGACTAGTATGTGGGTTAGATACTTTTACGATGTACTTATTATCAGCGATCAGTTTGTATTCAGTACCATGACTTGGACTTTACCAGGATGGAACCTTATCAGTATTATATTGTGATCTGCTATAGTACCGTTATCTCATTTTGTTTATTATAGATCTGTGTTATATTAGAATAGCATGTTAGAATAATTTCCATATTATCCCTGAATTAGTTAACAATTTTCTTTCCGATACTACGACTTTAAAAGAATTTTCGAGAACCAGAGATTTATGATGATTGAATTTTTGAGAACCGCCATTTAAATTGAGATAAATCTTCACGAGTGTCTAACATCTTTTTATATCGAGAAATAAGAGTAACTGTTTATAAAGAGACAAGAGAGAGTCGTGATTTTGAGTATTGTGAGGAACCATAAATTTTGACCGAGTAGATATTTATGAATACCAATTTTAATTGTGCCAGCAATGGTGTTTGAGAATTGTATATCCGATATATAACATACCTTATTGTTTTCGCTCTTATAGAAAAAGATGCCACCAAAGAGAGGAAGACCCGCAAGAAATCCTCGTCCTCAACCCGAGGTGAATCCAGAGAATGAGGTTCCACCTCAGAACCAAGTTCCAAACCCGGAACCACAACTCGCTCGAGATCCTAACCAAGAAAATAACCCGATGAGTCTACTTATGAACTTTCTTATTCAGCATACCCAGAACCCTCAGCCTCAGCCGTACCAAAATGTAGGAGGGAATCCACCTCCAGCTCAACTGACCCAAACTACTGTGAGTTTCAAATCATTTAAATCCTTGAGTCCACCTGAGTTTAAAGGTACCACTAACCCAGTGGAAGCTAGAATCTGGTTACGTGAAATAGAGAAGACCTTTGAGATAGTGGGAGTGAAAGAGGATAAGAAGACGGTATTTGCAGCTTATATGTTGAAAGGTGAAGCTAATTATTGGTGGGAAGCGAAGAGAGCCATGGAAGGTGATGCGATTATACCGTGGGCTAGATTTACAATGTTGTTTCTAGAGAGGTATTTCCCCAAATATCTGGAAAACCAGATGGAGATAAAGTTTTTAGAGCTCAAGCAAGGAACGATGACTGTTGCAGACTACGAGGCCAAGTTTACAGAACTCTCGAGGTTTGTACCCTATCATGTAGACACTGAAGAGAAGAGAGCAAAACGCTTTCAACAAGGATTGAAACCATGGATTCAAAATCGCGTTGCAGTATTTGAGATCACCAATTATGCAACTTTAGTTCAGAAAGCGGCGATAGTAGAAGGTGGAAGTGAACTATACCCGAAAGATGGAAATAAAAGGAAGTTTCAGAGCAGTGGAAGTAACTTTGCGAGGAGATTTGATAATCGGAGTGATAAGAAACCGTTTGTGAAAAGGGAAGATCAGAGCGCTGATACAAGAAGGTTTGGGAACTTTGACACCAGAGGAAGCAATCAGAGGATCAGACAGCCACAGAGAGTTAATGTGATGCAAGGAAGACCACCTTTGCCAGAATGCAAGACATGTGGGAAGAAACACCCCGGACCCTGTCATCTAGTGATTGTGAATTGTTATAACTGTGGACAGAAGGGTCATTATGCTTCTAGTTGCAAGGATAAATCTGTCACCTGCTTCAACTGTGGAAGGAAAGGTCACGTGTCCCGAGACTGCCGACAACCTGCGAAGGAAAATCCGGTTCCTCGACTCACAGCACCTCCCAGCAACAAGCCAACCGCGAGAACCTTCAACATGACAGTAAGAGATGCCATTGATAACAGCAATGTGATCGCAGGTACGCTTCTAGTAAATTCTGAGGATGCGTGTGTTCTAGTTGATTCTGGAGCTACCAAATCTTTTATTTCTGATAACTTCATGAATAAGTTGAATCTTGAGTCTGTGCCCTTAGAGGGAATTCTGAATATAGAAGTAGCTAATCAGGAGGTTATACCGGTGAACCGATTGTGTCTGAATTGTTCCGTAGAGATACATGGGCAACGTTTTGATGCAATCCTCATTCCTTTTAAGTTAGGGGAATTTGACGTAATCCTAGGGATGGATTGGTTATCACGTTATGATGCTCTAATAGATTGTCGCCGTAAGAAGGTCAGCTTAAGTGGACCTAACGGTATAAGTATTTCGTTTCACGGACGGAAACCGACTAAGGATTTCCTGTCAATAATTCAAGCTAAAAGATTACTTCGGCAAGGATGCCAAGCCTATCCAGCTTATGTGATAGATACCGAGAAACATACCCCTATGATCGAGGAGGTCCCTGTAGTTAACCAGTTTAGAGACGTTTTTCCCGATGGGTTACCTGGAATTCCACCAGATCAAGAGATAGAGTTTACGATTGATCTGGAACCAGGAACCGCACCAATCTCAAAGGCGCCGTACAGAATGGCACCAATAGAAATGAAGGAATTGGCAACACAGCTGCAAGAGTTACTTGACAAAGGTGTAATTAGACCAAGTGTATCCCCGTGGGGAGCTCCAGTATTGTTCGTGAAGAAGAAGGACGGAACTATGCGATTATGTATTGATTACCGTGAACTGAACAAGATGACTATCAAGAATAGGTACCCCCTACCTCGGATCGACGATTTGTTTGACCAACTTAAGGGAGCTATATATTTTTCAAAGATCGATTTGAGATCCGGCTATCATCAACTAAAGATCAAGCCTGAGGATATTCCTAAGACTGCCTTTAGGACCCGATATGGACATTACGAGTTCCTAGTCATGTCTTTTAGATTGACAAATGCGCCAGCTGCTTTTATGGATTTAATGAATCGTGTGTTCAAGAGGTACTTGGATAAGTTCGTAATTGTATTTATTGATGACATCTTGATATACTCGAAGTCTCCTGAGGAACATGCTGAACACCTCCGTTTGGTTTTGGAAGCATTGAGAAAGGAAAAGTTATATGCAAAGTTTTCAAAGTGCGAATTTTGGTTGAAAGAAGTTCAATTTTTGGGACACATTGTGAGCGGCGAAGGGATTTCTGTGGACCCCGCAAAGATAGAAGCCGTAGCAAATTGGGAGAGACCCAAGACTCCAACAGAGGTTAGAAGTTTTCTTGGATTGGTTGGATACTATCGTAGATTTGTGAAGGATTTCTCAAAGATAGCTACGCCACTGACTCGACTTACGAGGAAGAGTGAAAAGTTTGAATGGACCCCCAAATGCGAAGACAGCTTTCAGGAATTAAAGAAGAGATTGACTACTGCCCCAGTGTTGACCTTACCTGATGAGAAAGGCGATTTCGTGATTTTCAGCGACGCCTCTCACAAGGGTTTAGGATGTGTTTTGATGCAACACGGAAAAGTAATAGCTTATGCCTCTCGACAACTGAAGGAATATGAGTCCCGTTACCCTACTCACGATTTAGAACTTGCTGCTATTGTTTTTGCCCTCAAGATTTGGAGACATTACCTCTATGGAGAGAAATGTGAGATTTATACGGATCACAAGAGCTTAAAGTATATATTCACGCAGAAGGAATTGAACATGAGGCAGAGAAGATGGTTAGAACTGATCAAAGACTATGATTGCTCGATAAATTACCACCCAGGGAAGGCCAATGTTGTAGCTGATGCTCTAAGTAGAAAAGAAAGACTCAACCTGTTGACAACCTCAAAAGAATTAGTCAAAGAATTTGAGAAAATGGAATTAGAGATTAGGGTCCCAGTCCAAAACAATGAAAGAGTTTATAACATTCAGTTTCAACCAGAGTTACTCGAGAAGATTCGCCGTTGATAGGAACAAGTAATGGCAGAAAGAAGATTAGAGTTGACTGGAGAAGAATTTCTAAGTTCAAAAGATGATAAGAGAATTAAGCAATTTGCATCGAGAATATAGATTCATAATGTCACAGAGTTGAAGGAAGAAATTATGAGCGAAGCGCATAACTCGAGATATTCCATTCACCCAGGGAGTACAAAAATGTATCAAGACATCAAGTTGAATTATTGGTGGCCCAACATGAAGAGGGAGATTGCAGAATGGGTAAGTAAGTGTCTGACATGTCAGAAAGAAAAGCAAGTTGAGTCCCAGATATATATGACCTTTTGAGATTCTTAAGAAGATAGGACCACTAGCTTATTAGTTGGCCCTACCTCCAGACCTTTAGCATATCCACGATGTGTTTCATGTTTCGGCGTTAAGAGAGTACCATTCTGATTTCAGACATGTTATAACCTACGAACCAGTGGAAATTCGTCCAGATTTGACATACGAAGAAAAGCCAGTGGAGATCCTAGATTGCAAAGTGCAATAGTTAAGAACTAATAAAGTGAATTTAGTGAAAGTACTTTGGAGAAACCACCAACTTGAGGAAGCCACTTAGGAATTAGAAAACGAAATGCGAAATAAATATCTTGAATTGTTTAGTGCATAGTTTTGATTCCGAGAACGGAATCCTATAAGGGGGGAAGACTGTAATAACCATGAATTTTCGAATTAATTTTTTTTTCCTACTCGATATTTAAATTTTATTTAAGAGTGATGCACTAATATATTTAATTAGCGCAGTTTTGTGAAATTTTAAATTTTATTTATTCATAGGCAAATAAATATTATATTATATCTATTTATTTATATTTATTTGTATTTGTTAAAAATAGGAAATTTAGTAAAATTTGATTTTAATTTTGAGTCGAATTTATTTTCGGAAGCGAAATTAGAGCCTCGTTTTAATTGACCGGCAGGGGAGAAATGGATTATATATTATTAATGGTGTAATCAGATTGTTAATTTCCAAAGAAGACAACAATTATTTCCTCAAAACCCGGAGCACACCTTCACTTTCCTGTTTTTTTTTTCTCCCCATTTTTTGCTAACTTTTTGTTTTAAAATAGAGAGA
Source organism: Saposhnikovia divaricata (assembly GCA_036435485.1). Lineage (NCBI taxonomy): Eukaryota > Viridiplantae > Streptophyta > Magnoliopsida > Apiales > Apiaceae > Saposhnikovia > Saposhnikovia divaricata. The sequence goes on from CM071599.1 coordinate 218,666,003, forward strand.
CATTGACTTATTTATTTAAAAAGCAATACAGCTGTCATAGAGAGGGGTTATATACCTTGTTTTTTTTTACACGGCAAAACAGAGACAACCACAGGTCCTGTTCTTTTTTTCTATTCTCTAGACAAACCCAGAACAACACTCCTTGGTTTCTAGTTCATTTTAACCAAAAACCAAAACCGGGACATTCATTCTTCACAAACAACACACTCTTGTTTTCTTTTGCATTTTTTTATACCAAACATTCGAACCAAAAATCAAGATAACCACACAGGACAAACAAGAAACCCAGTAGAATACTCTCTCTAAATATATTTCCATAACAACCGAGCAAAACCAAGGTAGTTAAACTTGCTCCTGAACTTTCATTCTCTCCGTTTATGTTCGAATTCGTATCTTTTTTATTGCTTTGTTGGATTAGTGGTCTCGAATAATACATGTATTTGGTTGTGGCTTTAGTTTTGTAATTGGGTGGGTTTGGTTCGACCTTGTTGTCGTGAGAGACAAGAGAAGAGATGAGGGGAGATAGGAGTGTGGGTGTTTGTGTTGTGAATTGTGGAATTGTTGTTTAGTGGCGGTGTACTGGGCAAGGGGTTAAGGGCGACGGGGAGAGGGAGGACGGAACGGAGAGAGGTCGAGATTGGAGTTGCGAGAGGAGATTGAGGTGGAGTTTGTGAGTGGTGGTTATGATGTGTCGAAAGAGAGGGAGTCGGGAGGGAGGAACGATAAAGAGAAGTGATGAGGGTGGAGATTGTGGTGTTGGGTTTTGTTGAGGAGATTGCCGGAGGTATAAGGTAGGAGAAGAGAGGAGTGAGGTCGTAGTTGTGTTCGACGGGGAGAGAGATTTAGAGGGAGAAAGGAGATTGAGAGAGAAGGGAGAGATAGAGGGCAGAGAGAGAGAGAGATGGTAGAGAGAAAGAGAGGACAGCGAGAGAGATTGGGTTGGAGAGTACGGGAGAGAAAAACAGGGGAGAATGCAGGTGGGACCCACTTGGTGCAGGTGGGGCCCACGTCGTTATTGCAGTAAAACGATACAGTTTAGTGTAATAACGATTGAATATTTTTTAAAATCGAGATTTAATTAATTGATTAGAATTAGTTAGTAATAAATTGTTTTTAAATGGTTTAATTGTTTAATTAATTAAATAGAATTGTTTTTCGATCAATTGGATAAAATTAAAGATTTAGTTATTTATTAGTAAGAGAAGGAATAATTGATTAAAATAGAATTATTTATAATTTTAGATGTAATTTAGAATTTATTACTTTATTAATTAAATAAGTATTATTAGGAGATTTTGATAATAATTTGGAGATTTAATATAATTGTGATTTTGGACACAATTTTAGGGATTTATTAATTTGTCAATAAAAAGGGGTATAATTGTGATAAAATAGTATTAAATATGATTTTAATCTGATAATTAATATTTTCAGATTATTTTATTAATCGGATCGAGTCAGATTTAATTTAGGGATTTAAAATTTGTTTTATATTATTAATGAGTTCAATAAATTAGAATTTGTGAGATTTCTTAGAATTAGAATTCTTTGATAATTATTTTAAAAATGAGAATAATTATTTTGGATTTAAATTGAATAAAAACGGATGTTTGAATATTTCATTTTGAGTAAGAATTTAGATTTCTAGAGATTAAAAATAGGATATATTCTCCAGATTTAATTCCTGTGTTCGAATATTTATTTATCCCGGAATTGATTTCTGTTATTTATTCCGGATATTTTATGAGATGTTATATTATTATTAATTAGATTATCGGATCGGGAGTATTTTATTCTGAAGAATCGCTCACGTATTTCTGGTTGCCATTTTTTAGAAAATAATTCTCGAGACGTAGATCGACGTCAAGTTCACGGGTAGAGTATAATTTTTAGCTTCATTCATTCGTACTTCGAGATCGAGGCAAGTTCATTCCTACCCTAACTCTTAGAGATTTGAATTTCTGTTCGTATTATTTCATTCCTTATTTAATTTCGAGCTATCAATTATGAGATTTAATTATCCTTTTGAGCATTATTTTCTCGTTGCGATATTTTGTTACTGTTAAAACTAGTGAATTATATTCCTTATAAGCGTGGAATTAATTTCGTTGCTATCAGGTCGATCTCATTAATTCGAGACGACTATTATTATGATTCAGTGAAACTATTCTCATTTATTCGAGATAGTTAAATTTATTCCTTTCAGTCGAATTTATTGTACAAATTCGATAATAATTATTGATTATCTTTTAGTTGGTTCATCTCTCGAATCAATAAATAAGAGTTATAAAAATTAGGATCGTTAGAGTTTTACTCGTTGATCAAGTGAAAAATATTCTATTTAACGTTCATCAATTATGGGTATTATAAATATTCGAGGCGTACTATTTGTACAGTACGACTCCAAATTACTTCATTTTAAGACTATCCTCAATATTTCGAGATGGTCGACTTTATTGTCGAGGGTTGGCATCTTGTTCGTGTCCCAATAAAATATTATTATTGAGAATTTACCTCAGTCCATTGATCGGATTGGTGGAACGATTGAGTCGGTCTGGCAGTCCGCCAGATTTGTAATTGTTTTCATGGAAGAATTATTTCGAGTTATCTGTTCATCAAATATTCGGGAATTCTGTATTCTACTGGTCAAATTTTGGGAAAGAGGCCCATTTTAGAGAAAGAGAGACTTGTGTACCGTTATGCGGACACGAGATATATTGGCACTATGATGCCAGGGTTTAATTAATAACCCCTATGATGCTAGCATTCATATTTTTATATTATATTGTTGATAGCGTATTGTAGCCGTGATCGGGCGAAGTGCGATATCATTGGAGGACGGTATTCCCGGTCGGATAGTTGATCGCCCCACCGAGATACCGAGAGGTGGAAGACCAGTTTATTCTTAAATCATGAGTCAACAGAGTTATATCAATTGAGTCTTTCGAGAATTCTATTTTCGAGATGAGTATTGAGTCTTTTTTCGAGTATTCTGCTTTCAAGATGAGTACTGAGTCAAAATCCAGATTTGTGATATTCAATTAATTTTGGGAAATCTTATTATATTTATATACCGAGTAAGAAGAGAACTTGCTGAGCACTGTAGTTGCTCATTCTTGCTTTACAACATTTTTATTCAGCTATCAAGAGGGAAAAAGGCGAGACGTCCAACCAGGGATCCAAGGGAAAGGAGAAAGCTTCAGGCTATGCTGACGAGAACTAGAATGTCTAGCTGGAATTTTTATTTACCTACTTCTGTAAACATATGTAAAATATTATCCCGAGATGTATTATGTCGTATGATAACATTATGTGAGACTGATCTTGGATTTGCGGAGTGGGACACTTATGCTCCGTTGTATTATATATTTTGCTTTATTACTGCGTAACTTGTGCTACAGGATATTGAGACAATGTGACGACCCGGGTCTCCGGACAGGGTGGATCTGGGGGCGTCACAATCAAGATCCATTTAGGTTCCTACATCCATGATCCATCCTCTACCTCATTTCAACCTAGGCTACGAGACACCATATATAAGCACTTAGTTCAAAAAAAAAAAGATTAAACAAGGTATGGGGAAGATCGAAACATTCTTTTTATTTTTTGAAAAAATTAACAAAGTTATTTATTATTATGAAACATTAAACCAAAAATATAATAAAGATGCATATTTAATATCTAGATGTAATATTATTTTTAAATTAAAAGGTAATGTGTTTTATTTAGAAGTGAAATTTTTGGAGAATATGGATAATTGAGTTGTTGGAAGAAAGAGTCCAAGAAAAGTTCAATGCGGGTGGAAGAATTTTAATCGAAATATAATTACGTTCACATTAGTAAATAGCTTTTTGAGTTGTTGTTTTTATAATATAATAATAATATTATTGTAACATTATAATAATAATATTATTTTTCTGTTTTCTTGAATATGATGCAAAGAATAACGCATCCATGTGGAGAGATTGTATGAGGGTTAGAATTAAAATTGATGTAAGGAAGCCGCTTAAACGTAAGAAAAAGATTGTCAAGAAGGATGGGTCGGAATTTACTGTCATATGCAAGTATGAGAGATTAGGGGACTTCTGTTTCTCATGTGGTATGGCCACGCATACAGATCGTTATTGCAGGAATGTTACTGTCAATGAAGGTGAGGAGGTGGTTAAAGAATAGGGGAGCTGGCTGAGAGCACCACCACGTAGGGCGGCAGGACAGATTCAAAGTAAATGGCTCAGGGACGAAGATGATGACACGTGTGAGGACAGGATTGGTTGGTCGCACAATTTCCAGGATTACCCTGGCAAAACATTTTCAAAAAAGGCAAAAAGATAAGAAAGGAGAGTGATTGTAGGGAGTTGGTTGGTAACGGGCCAATGACTTTCAGTAGCACAACAAACTCATTAAAGGGGGCTAATTTAAAGGGATTTACTAAAACATCAAATATGCAATATTTATTGAGTGAGGAGGATAATGTGGGTTTACAACTGAAAGAGCGTAAAAGAAGGAGGAGTGAGGTGGAAGTAGGTGATAACATGGATATTGTATTGGGCCATCAAGTTACTGGGTCACCAGGAGACAAACATCAAAAAGAGGCTATTATTTCTGTTGGGGATTTTGCAGCATCTACAAAAAATATATCAGCTGAGCTTGCACTGCAAGCCAGCCGTTCGCAATGAATCTTCTAAGTTGGAACTGTCAAGGTTTGGGTAGACCTCGCACAGTTCGTGTTCTCAGAGATTTAGTGAAGTCTCATAAGCCCAACTTACTATTTTTATCTGAAACTCTAGTAGAAGGAAATAAAATTGAAGTCTTAGCTTCAACACTTGGTTTTGTTAATTTTTATTCAGTTGATAGGCAAGGTAGAGGAGGTGGTTTGACAGTGTTTTGGAAGCAAAATGTTATAGGTGATGTGGTTGAGTCATCTCAAAATCATATAGACATTATTATTAAGGAGAATCAGAATGCATCTTGGAGGTTGACTTGCTTCTATGGTTTCCCAGAACGAGAACGACTTCAAGCTTCATGGGACCTTATAAGGCAGCTGGCTTCATATTCTACTCTCCCTTGATGCATTTTTGGTGACTTTAACAACCTTCTGTACAGCTCTGATAAAAAAAGGGAAGCATCCTCACCCTCAAAATCTAATGAACGGTTTTAGAAGTGCAATAGAAGAAAAGTAAAGGCATAAACACTTCTTTCTCTAAAAAATAGTTTCGATTTAAGTTTGATAATACTTGGTTAAAAGAAACAAGTTTTCACACGGAAGTGGTAAGTTTTTGGCAAAATCTAATTGCTATTCGTCTTTTTCCTAGATTAATTTCGGTCTCGTCTCTTCTTTTCTGGCGAAGTGGGGGAGAACTTTCTTTCATAAGTTCGGGGAGAAAGTAATAAATCAGAAAGAGATTATCGAGAAACTTAAAGACAGAGAGAATGATGATGGCATACAAATGTATTTCGATGAGAAAGAAAAACTTGAAGAGCTATTGTTGCATGAAGAATCCTACTGGAAATAAAGAGTAAAGGCGTTTTGGCTAGAAGAAGGAGATACTAATTTAAGATTCTTTCATGCTACAGCATCTAGTAGGAAGAAAACTAATTACATAGCAGCTCTAAGAGCAGAGGATGGGACATTGGTGTCAAACCACGAGGACTTATGCAGGCTGCTCAAAGAATACTATGTTAAGGTTTTTGTTGGCTCAGAACGCAGAGTCAATTTCCCTCGATATGATAATGGAGAGAGAATCTCGAATGAGCAAAATGAAATGTTTACCTTTAGACTCACTTTTGATGAATTTACAGAAGTAGTCAAAAGTATGCACCTAGACAAAGCTAGTGGCTCGGATGGTTTAAACCCAGCCTTTTCCAGCATTTCTGGAAGCTTTTGGGGAAGGAGGCATTTAAATGTTGTGAGGAGTGGTTAGCAGAGTGCAGATTTCCAGCTGATGTGAATGATACAACATTGGTTTTAATTCCTAAAAAAGATAATGTGGAGGAGGTTAAAGATCTTCGACCCATTGCCCTATGCAATGTGTTATACAAGATTGTTGCTAAAGTGCTAGCTAATAGACTTCAAAAAATCTTACCAGGAGTGATTCCTGAGGAGGAATATGCTTTTGTTCTAGGACGTAACATTACAGATAATGTTATGGTGGCTTTCAAGTTACTTCATTATATGAAGAGAAAGAACGGTGGTCAGGAAGGGGAAGTTGCACTTAAGCTTTACATTAGCAAATCATACGATCGTGTCAACTGGGATTATTTGAAAAATAGAATGAGTACAATGGGCTTCTCAGACAAGTGGATTAAGTGAGTAATGTTATGTGTGACAACGGTATCGTATTCTAAATCTTTTCAAGGTTCTTCGATTGGACCTATCTGAAGGAATTTCTACGCATGCGGAAGTATTTATAACATTTATTTGCATAGAAATCCTAATTATTCATGCATATATTTCAAGAAAAATAAGAGAATTACCTTAAATGCTTTCCGGCAACAGCTATGAACTTCAAAATTAGACCATGTTCTTCTCCTTGCAATCACCCCTCAGTATGTGGAGTGCTCTAATGGTATCCACCAAGAAATTTGATAAAGAAAGAAAAGAGAGAATAATTGGCTAATTTTGATTTAAATGCAAGAAACTCTTCTTACAAATAAATTTGTTGTTGCTGGTGTGTTTTTTGTGTCTATTTATAGAGAAACCATAGGTGTGGTTTCTTGACTTTTATATTATTTAGATTAATTAATCTTTATTAATTAATCAATTAATCATTAAAACTCTTTTAATGATTAAAACAAGTTTCTCATTGATTTCATTTAAAACAATTCTCTCTATATATTTAATATCTCAGATTAAATATATAATTATTATATTAAGAACTTTTCTTAATATTTATAATTAATTAAATCATATTTAATTAATTATTTAATTAATTATTTCTCAAATAAATAATTATTAGCCAAAATAATTTTTCTTAATCTTCAACAATATTTCTTTTTATGGTGTGACCCTTTAGGTTCATAATTATGCCGGTAGTAGAAATAAATAATAATAAACTATTTATTATTATTTATACGAATTACAATTAATTCGTTAAAAATAATTATCGTTATAATTAAATTTATTCTACATCGTGAGTGATACTTTTCAATATATCGCGACTATCCGGATAATATGAATTCATCGCTAGGAATACAGAACCTATTCAGTGACTGGTTACCGTACAATAAATTCCTTCTGCCCTAACAATATCCCGATTAAATACAAGGCATAGATCTCGTGTCAAACCTTTCTAATTTAATCATATGCATTCCTTATTCTTTATGTATAGTTCATGTTAATGCAAATTAGAAACTAATTTCTAATTTCATTCACTCTGGCCAGAGATTCCTGAACTACCATATTAAGAATAGCATAGGATATTCTCTTCCTTTACTGGAAGGGGCAGATCCTTTATTGATCGTTAACTATCTCCATATATAAATTCCAATGCCCAGAATAGAACTTATTAATTGCCCTTGAGACTAAAGACTAAACCAAAGCATTGTTCATTATATACAAGATGACTCTAACAATCTCAAGTCTAAGGATACTTGTACAACCATCACTACATGAACAATTATTGACACGTGAGTAAACTCTATTAATTGTTCAAGTGATCGAGTCATGTTCAGTGAACTCATTCCTAATGAGCACCTACATACTAACTATAGTGTCACCACACAAATGCCTATGAGAACAGACATCCTTCCGAAGAAGCAAGTATAGTATGTACCGATCTTTACGGATTAACTAACTTCAAATTAGTTATCCTATGATCAGGAACAGTTTAAGTTTAGTGTTATCATCTTCTAGATCTCACTATTAAAATCTCATTATAATTCTAGAAGCTTTACTCTAAACTATGGAACATCTTATTTAAAACACTTTAAATAGATAAAGCCCGTATAAAGACAAATATGTCTTTAACCAATAATCATAAAATCTACTAAGATTACAAGAAAGTTTATCCTAACTCATCATCCATGATTGGATTTAGGACACTTTTCTTTCAATCTCCCACTTGTACTAAAACCAATCACTTCGGTATCGCATACCTATCTTCACTATGTGAAGATCAAAGTAATTTTGATAAATGGCTTTAACAATGGGTCTACTACGTTGTTTATGTATGTCAATTTTCTCAATGTTGACAACCTCTCTTTCATCGATTTCTCTATTCGAATGAGAGAGCCGCAATTATGTGTTTAGACCTTAGATGGGATCACGGCTCCTTAGCATGTACTAATCTGATGCCATTGAGTTGTCACACTACAACTTAATGGCTTATTATCTGCCAGAAACTAACCCAACGCAGAAACTAATTTTCCAATCCACTGTCGCAACACACTTGCAACAAAACACACCATGCATTCTGATCTAATATTAACGAATGTCTACTGCTTGAAACTATTTCAACTCACTATTTTTCACTCAGGACTATCAAATGCCCCAAACTGAATCTACTATCAAACTGATCTTGTTAAAACTTTGAGTTTACAAGATCCATCAGAGAAAATAAATATATCGCCATACTTCTGAATTATACTACAATATTTTATTGTCATCTGATCCTTTTTCTCCTAGGAGTAAATTGATACTTGCTTGTCACAACAAGAAACATCATTACCTGTACATATCATGTAACACATAATGGAATAATTCTTAGAGATATTCCATTCACGTGTCCTTTCTCCCATGTTCATCAGCATGAAACATCACTTGGAGTATCCATGCTAAACATTTTAGCATCCAATTAATGTACATTATTTTCCGTAAGACCTCTTATCCTAATCATGATCTATCAACATAGATCATCACCATTAGTTTATTCGAGGCATAACCCTAGTGCAAGAAGAAATTCTTTGATAGCTTAATTCTAATGAAAACCAAAAATATCAAAGGTGCATTTTTACTAATATATTCATATATATTAATATGTTACATTACTCCCACTAAACTCCTGTACCATTAAATGGATCATTCATCTTTTTGATAAAGTCAAACTATTTGACTATCTCATCAAAATTAATGTTCCATTACCGAGAAGCATGCAAGCGAAATCTTAATGGTTTTGGTCATGGCTATTCGATAAAGGTTTCTTTAAGGTGATCATATTACCTTCACTTAAACCTTTAGAACTAGCCTGACTTTAAAGGTCTTTACCTTGCCATCCAATCTCTTACAAAACCATTATAGATTCCATGACACTCTGTCACTTCTCAGAGTCATTAAAACTAAAAACATTGTCGTTATCATTTATAGTGGATATCGCATCATCGTTCTAAATGATGAAACCATAATACCCTTCTAGATTACAACAGTGTTGTTGTACAGAAAGTTCTACTACTCAAATAAGTTCCATACTTAATCCGTGATGATTTGTGGTTCTTGAACTTCATCAAGTTCACTATAGCTCCCACTGAGCCCTTGAAGGGTAAACTAATTTTTCAAAAAAAATGGAGTAAACAAACACTCCCAGTGTCTATAAATACTCCTTACTCAGCAAGATTGTAAAAGCTTGTCCTAAACTCTGTTTAAGACTAACCACAAATCAGCTCTATTCAGATTCAGTCTCTAACTTATTCAACTCTTGACATAGGTTAGACAACCTCAAATCTCAAGACAATTGAGACTTGTGTTTCCTTATTCCACATCTCATGCAAACTTTAGTTAACGTATGTGGAGGATACCTCATCGAGTAGTTTGACTATTTTACTAAGTCATTTTCTTAATAGGTACCGGAATTATTGATATCATTCACTATGAACTGAACCTTGTCTAACAAGAGTCTTCAGTAAACTAATATCATGATATGTGAAATAATTCAGGAACTAACTATTTAAATATTGACAAACCTCAATCTTATTGCATGTTTCCAATACTCTTAAATAGTTCGTTGTCATACCTCAACATTCATTGAACCTATCAATAAAACTTGGATTTTGTATTTCAACAAATACACATATCCTTATTTACATTGATCATCATTGAATGTGACAAGGTATCAAACCTGATCTATCTCATTATATCTAGTTTGTTCAATATGAAACATATAATCCATAAGTCCAACAGCACAACAAATCAACAAGTTCTCATAATTGAAACAACAACAGTTGTTCTATTTCAATTATCTAGGACCTTATCAATGTCTACCTATTTACTTGTCCTTTGGTTGTGATTCGTAATCCTTGAACCAAAGTGGTGTCTAATACCCAAGTAAATGATTGACTTGTTTCAATTATTAACAAACTTAAATTGAAGTTGAGGTTACACTAACCTTTTACTTCCTTGATTCTGTAAGACATATCTTACATAATCCAATTCCAATATCCTATCCTTTATTAAGTGGAAGTTAATACCTTTGTTTTCTTGGCTAACATTTATTTCAAAGATTGTGTCTTTTCTACTCACCTTCTTATTCTTACAATAAGACCTCAAGATATCATCTTGATTTTATTCTTACAATGAGATTTCAAGATCACATCTTGAATTAACTATATATCCATCTTGAAGACCAGTTATATAAACGAACAATCTAATTGATCATATAAAACAAGGTCATTGACAGAAATATTGTTAAACCATTATTTTCAATAAACAACATCGATATCTGATATCTATGTCCCTTACTTATTCATCTAACAACCCTTGTAGATCAACGAGACATCTCACTCATCGTTAGATACATCTTTCACAACTTGCGAAGATTGGTGAGTTCAAGACGAAAACAATCTATCCTACCTGTGAAAACTATTCTCACCTTTCTTGTCAATAAGTCATTGACCTAGCATCTATTATGCTATTTCTACAGTGCAGAAGACATCACACTAATATTTAAAATCTTTAAATAAAATTAACAACATAAGTAGATTATTCAATTTTATAATCTTAACACCAAATGAATCGGGTCTTTATTCATTGGTGGCTCCCACTATTTATCTAAATTATATAACCCTCTATTTTTATAATTGAGCATTCACAATGCTAGTGGGAATAGGGATCCTACTTTCCATTATATAACCTCGGCTGTAGCACGAAACATTATATAATGTTCCATAGGCAGATAACTCTTCATCAGTTACATCTCATGTTATTCCCTTATTTCATTTAGCCTCTTGAATCATTGAATCACGGCTGTAGCACGTCTAAATTCAATATTCTAAGTCAAGTCAGACCCAACATCTCGTAAAATTAATAAGATTCAATAGCCCACGGCTGTAGCACGTAACGACAATTGAATTCTAATTAATTATGCGCATCTAATGTAATAGACAAGTAATTCCTATTTTTCGAAACGAAGCCCTCGGCTGTAGCACGAAACGACAATGCCCTAAAATAAGAACCACTTTCTACCATGTTGGAAGGCTATGACCGACACAAGCCCGTTGTGCCTTTGGCCATTATATCACTTGATATTTAATTAAAGAGGGTTTTATTTTACTTAGGTCACGAAACATTTTCGTATGAACCTATAAGTCTTACGTGTTTTAATTTAATAGATAATCTAAATCTATAATGAAAACACGACTAATCCCAATATTAAATCAAGTCAAAACCATCATCTCGTACAATTAAATTAGATTTCAATAGTCCACGGCTGTAGCACGTAACGACCACTGAAATTTAATTTTGTACACATCTAATGTAATAGACAAGTACTTTCATGTTGATCGGTAACAAAGCCCTCGGCTGTAGCACGAAACGACAATGTACCGAAAACAAGAAACACTTTCTATCATGATGGGAGACCATTGCCGACACAAACCCTTTTGTATCTTTGGTAAATTTTTACTTGACATATTTAATATTTAAGGGATTATATTATGTTACAATCATAATCATATTATAAAGAGATTCTTCCTATTAAATTAAATATTTCAAATCAATAATCGATAATTGGATGATTCCCTGAATAACACTTTCTTATGGATCATAATCCATAATCATCCTTTTTCAATATTGAAAATTCATATTTAATTACGTGTTTCACAAACACAAGAATCTCATTATTGTATACATAATATTAATATTAAACTTGTGAAACAATTTCACAAATCCTAAATTGTCTAAACTACGCCTTATGTTAATTATGTTCACCTAAATCTAGCATCGCATGATAAACATAGGCATATATCACATATATAAACATAAATGAACATAAACGTAGGCATGTTGCAACATATATACATCTATTTATAAATTGCATTAAAACATTTAAACTATTTAAAACTTGCTTTAAAACATTTTCGAAGCAATTACCATTCAAAAGAAATAGGTTTTAATCATATTAAGGTTACGAAACATTTTCGTTATAACCTAGATGTCTAACATGTTTAGTACGTTTAAGGAATCAGCCTAAATCTAGCATCTCATGTTCAACCTAGACATATATCATTTATATATTCATTCAATAAAACATAGGTAGGCATGTTAGATCATGTAGTACAGTTTTAAACTTATGTATGGATCATTGGTTGTGTTTAAAAGTCGTTAAACAGTCAAAACTGGTCTTAAAAACACTTCCGGAAGCTATAATCGTTTCAAAATTATTTTTATAAAAATATTTGTCCCCTCCATTAGAACCTACTCGTCAATACGAATCCACCGGCACCAACCACGCCTCGAAAGGAGCTTCCACGCGCCCGCACGCGCCTTCCGAAGTCTCTGTCGAAAATGACGCCTTGTAACGCATACTGGAACAGCGTTACAGACCTGTTGCGCAATTCTTTCTTGCGTGACACACCTGTAACGCATTCCAAAAATGCGTAACAGACCACGTCTGGCCTGCGGACCCCTTCCTTGTGCAGTTCAGCCGACAGTTGAAAAAAAAAAAAAAATTTAGCAGCCCACTTCTAGTAGGCCCAAGTAATTAAGTCAAGCCCGCCATTCATAATGCAAGCCCACCAGTATATTTTTATATATATTATTTAATAACAGATTATAATTATTAATTTCAAATTTCTTTAAAAATTAATAATTAATAATCTGTTCATTCAAAAAATATAATAAAAATATCCTGATTCTCTACAACACTTGTAGAATCTAAATCCAGAGTCATTTTATTTCAAAAAATTAATTTCGAATTAATTCATAATTAATTTGATTATAGCCTCCATGAACTTCAAAAATTCATAATAAATCCATACAAGCTTTAAAAATTCTCAAATTTTTTCTGGGAATCTATATGCATACAACCTATGCTCTGATACCATTGAAGGAATTTCTACGCATGCGGAAGTATTTATAACATTTATTTGCATAGAAATCCTAATTAATCATGCATATATTTCAAGAAAAATAAGAGAATTACCTTAAATGCTTTCTGGCAACAGCTATGAACTTCAAAATTAGACCATGTTCTTCTCCTTGCAATCACCCCTCAGTATGTGGAGTGCTCTAATGGTATCCACCAAGAAATTTGATAAAGAAAGAAAAGAGAGAATAATTGGCTAATTTTGATTTAAATGCAAGAAACTCTTCTTACAAATAAATTTGTTGTTGCTGGTGTGTTTTTTGTGTCTATTTATAGAGAAACCATAGGTGTGGTTTCTTGACTTTTATATTATTTAGATTAATTAATCTTTATTAATTAATCAATTAATCATTAAAACTCTTTTAATGATTAAAACAAGTTTCTCATTGATTTCATTTAAAACAATTCTCTCTATATATTTAATATCTCAGATTAAATATATAATTATTATATTAAGAACTTTTCTTAATATTTATAATTAATTAAATCATATTTAATTAATTATTTAATTAATTATTTCTCAAATAAATAATTATTAGCCAAAATAATTTTTCTTAATCTTCAACAATATTTCTTTTTATGGTGTGACCCTTTAGGTTCATAATTATGCCGGTAGTAGAAATAAATAATAATAAACTATTTATTATTATTTATACGAATTACAATTAATTCGTTAAAAATAATTATCGTTATAATTAAATTTATTCTACATCGTGAGTGATACTTTTCAATATATCGCGACTATCCGGATAATATGAATTCATCGCTAGGAATACAGAACCTATTCAGTGACTGGTTACCGTACAATAAATTCCTTCTGCCCTAACAATATCCCGATTAAATACAAGGCATAGATCTCGTGTCAAACCTTTCTAATTTAATCATATGCATTCCTTATTCTTTATGTATAGTTCATGTTAATGCAAATTAGAAACTAATTTCTAATTTCATTCACTCTGGCCAGAGATTCCTGAACTACCATATTAAGAATAGCATAGGATATTCTCTTCCTTTACTGGAAGGGGCAGATCCTTTATTGATCGTTAACTATCTCCATATATAAATTCCAATGCCCAGAATAGAACTTATTAATTGCCCTTGAGACTAAAGACTAAACCAAAGCATTGTTCATTATATACAAGATGACTCTAACAATCTCAAGTCTAAGGATACTTGTACAACCATCACTACATGAACAATTATTGACACGTGAGTAAACTCTATTAATTGTTCAAGTGATCGAGTCATGTTCAGTGAACTCATTCCTAATGAGCACCTACATACTAACTATAGTGTCACCACACAAATGCCTATGAGAACAGACATCCTTCCGAAGAAGCAAGTATAGTATGTACCGATCTTTACGGATTAACTAACTTCCAATTAGTTATCCTATGATCAGGAACAGTTTAAGTTTAGTGTTATCAGCTTCTAGATCTCACTATTATAATCTCATTATAATTCTAGAAGCTTTACTCTAAACTATGGAACATCTTATTTAAAACACTTTAAATAGATAAAGCCCGTATAAAGACAAATATGTCTTTAACCAATAATCATAAAATCTACTAAGATTACAAGAAAGTTTATCCTAACTCATCATCCATGATTGGATTTAGGACACTTTTCTTTCACTATCATTCCTAAAGGCGGGCTCAGGCAAGGTGACCCATTGTCACCTTACTTATTCTTATTATGTGTGGAAGGGTTTCATTATCTTTAAAATCTACAGCTCAAGAAGGGAGAATTCATGGCTGTTGTGTAAGAAATTCAGCACCTTCTATTACTCACCTTTTATTTGCAGATGATAGATTCCTTTTCTTTATGGCAACAACAGAGGAATCGATCTCAGTCAAAGAAGCTTTGAACTCTTATGAAGCATTTTCTGGTCAGATAGTAAATTATCAGAAATCTGTAATTTTTTTCAGTTCAAACGTTCGAAGAGATAAGCAAATGGAGATCAAGCAAATATTGGGAGTGTTCAATGACATTGGGAATAGCAAGTACCTGGGCTTACCATACCTGATAGGTAAGTTGAAGAAGATAGTTTTTAGATATTTGAAAGAGAAGGTTTCTCAGAGAATTCAAGGGTAGAGTTCGAGGTTGCTTTCTCGGGCAGGGAAGGCAGTAATGATTAGAAATGTGGCCTAAACAATCCCCTCCTATACAATGTCATATTTTCTGATTCCTAAAACGTTGTGTCAAGAAATTGAGAAGATGATGAATGCATTTTGGTGGCGCTCTAACTCTTCTACTGGAAAAGGAGTTCACTGGCTAGCGTGGAATAAAATGAGCATGTCGAAAAAGAAAGGAAGCCTTGGCTTTAGAGACCTTCACGGATTTAATTTGGCTTTATTAGGCAAACAATGCTGGAATTTTATTACTAAGCCTGAAGCTATGGTATCAAGGGTTCTAAAAGCGCATTACTATCCTCACTATGATTTCTTTCATGCAAACAGAACCGGTGGGTCAAGTTACACGTGGTCAGGCATATGGGAAGCTAAAGAGGAAATTAAGAGAGGTTTGAGATGGGTGTTAGAGGATGGGCAGAGGATTAATATCAGTAAGGACAGGTGGATGAGAGGAAAAGAAGAGTTTTGTGTTAATCAGGAGACAACCAGTGTTGAGGCACAGGATCTGAAAGTTTGTGAGTTCTTTAAGGAGGATAGATCATGGGATGAAAGTAAAGTCAAGAGGAATTTCTCCAATGAGGATGCAAATGCTATTCTATGTACTCGTATTCCACGAATTTGTACCAAAGACAGGATAGCCTGGGTCTACTCTAGAGATGGATGGTACACAGTGAAAACGGTTACCAGCAGTGGTATCAAAATCATGGTGGAGAGATAGGGTTGCAGCAGTCGCCAGGATGGAGCAAAATCTGGAACCTTGAAGTCCCTCATAAAATCAAAATATTCCTTTGGAGATTCTGCCGTAATAACATCTATGTTCGTAATCTGCTTAGAGGTAAAGGTGTTAGAGTTCCTATTGGATGCGAGATGTGTGTTGGAGAGGTTGAGCATCTCAGGCATTTATTTTTCGAGTGTAGATTTACGAAGGAGTGCTGGCAGTATGTGGGAGTTAATAGTGAGATGTGGGATATTGAGAATGCTTCTGAGTCGTTGCTTAACAGGCTGAGTATGGAAACAAATGAATGGTTAGTTAAAATGTTTGCAGTTCTTTGGGGTGTCTGGTTTACCAGGAATAAACGAATTTTTGAAGGAAAAATTATGACACCTGCAACAATCATGAGATGGAGCAAAAGTCAAATTACAGATTGGTGTCAGGTGAACAAATGAAAAGCCAGGTTCGTATCAAAATTAAAATTGGCAACTTTCTTAAGATCAACGTTGATGCATCAGTGGTCCCAGATGAGAATTCGTTTGCTATAGGTATGGTCATCAGGAACCACCAGGGACATTATATCAAAAGTAAGACTATGAGATTTGCAGGTCGGGTTTCAGTTTTGGAAGCAGAGATAGCAGGAATTCTGGAAGCACTCTTATGGTCAGAGACATTGTCAGCTGGAACAATTACAATTGAAAGTGACTCACTGTTAGGAGTTAATGCAGTTAACAAGGAGCATATTAATTTGTTGGAGCAGGGGGATATGGTTGCACGGTGCAAAACAATTCTTCGGAGTAAGGGTGGAATTTCGGTCGATCATGTTAGAAAGCGAGCAAACAAGGTGGCCCATAGATTGGTTAGGATCCCTTGTGAGCTTAATAGCTTCATTATTAGTTCGTCTCCTCCTCTGTTTTTGTTGGAGACAATTCTGTCAGATATTTCGATGATTTAATGAGAATTTCCTTTTTTTCAAAAAAAAAAAGGATAGCCAAACCGAAAACCAAACAGACAAACTTTCAGTTTTTCGGTTTTAATATAATAATAAATTTTATCCGATTTTTGTTTCAATTTATCATTCCTATAATCCCAATTTACCAATAAATTACTATTAAATACCTAAACCGATCTATTTCAATTTCCGAAATTTAACCATGCAGTACACAGCAAGAAGAGGTGAGAGGTAACGTTAAGAAAAGGTTATTATGATCAAGTATGCCTCCCCTTTTCTCACAGGCCACAACCGCCGGATACATATGCCATCATATGATTATTGGGCTCTAATCCGCACAAATGTTTTTTTCCCTTCGGCTAAGTCGGCCCAAGTGTGTGTTACTCGTTACAATATCAAGATCCTCATGTATTGTTCTTGTTCTTAATTTCTAAAGTAAAGTTAGCGGGTCCCATAAGCCCAATCAAATATCTAATTTTTTCCACTATTTTCAACAAAAAAAAAAAAAAAAATTAACAGCGACACATTGTTAAACAAATTTACTATGGAAAAAATTGACAGTGAAAAAAAAAAAAGCGAAAGATTTAATTTTTTTCAACATGCACGTGAATGATTTTCTAAAAAAGAAAAGTAATAATTTTTGAAGATTTGAAAAGATTTTTCACATATATTTATCTCTTATATTTTCTTTACACTTTTTAAAAGATTTCAAGAGAAAAATGACCAATTTTCTATTTTTTCACTTTTATTTCTTTGATTTGCGAACACGGTGTAATAGAGAGTGCAGCTTAGCTTAGTATTTCTGTATTTTGGTACACTACTGCTCAATTCTCCACGACTTCCATCGTTAAAACAACGCCCTTCCACCAAACTGATCACATCTCAGTTTACTCCCTTGTGAGAACTGTGAACTCCATTCTCCTTCTCTATATCAATTTATGCGAAAATCGAAACAGAACTTTTTTCTTTGACATCTTTATCGCGCATTCATGGATGGCACCATCTCAACAATACCATCTTTGCCATGGTCTCAAGTTCCGAGCAGGTACGAGAAGCAGAAGCGTCGTGATTGGAATACGTTCTGCCAGTACATACGAAACCACAAGCCATATGATCCGTATTCATCGAATGTTCATCAACATTTATGGACTAGTTCTCATGTCTTGGAATTTCTAAGGTACCTTGATCAATTTGGCAAGACTAAAATTCATAACCAGACGTGTCCTTATTTTGGTGTTCCTAACCCTCCTTTGCCCTGTCCTTGCCCTCTTCGACAAGCATGGGGTAGCTTGGATGCTCTGGTTGGACGTCTTCGGGCAGCTTACGAGGAAAATGGTGGGGCACCTGAATCAAATCCGTTTGGAGCAAGAGCTGTCAGGGTTTTCTTGCGTGAGGTTAGGCGTTTTCAAGGGAAGTCGAGGGGGATCACTTATGACAACAAGAAAAGGAAGAGGAATTCTAGTTACCACAAGGTGTAATGAACAAACAAATGGTGTAACATGCATGTTATCATTTACTGTTAAATCTCTCTCTCTCTCTCTCTCTCTCTCTCTCTCTCTCTCTCTCTCTCTCTCTCTCTCTCTCTCTCTCTCTCTCTCTCTCTCTCTCTCGCCCTCCCTCTCTCTTTCTCTCCCTCCCCTCCTCTCTCTCTCTCTCTCTCTATTGTGAAAATGGATATGGTGTTTTTCTGTTTTTGTAGATCATTAACGGGTTTTGTTTCGAATGCTTACTAGCTAAAAAGTAACAGATTGTATCTATAATAAGTTACTTTTCCATGACGTGCATGTACTGCTTATGCTGAGGAATAGCAAATTAACTATGTTTATATTATTGGAAGGCATGTTATTGGTACAAAGATTTTTTTTGTTCTGGACATGCATAAACAGAACGAAGAGAGAGAGCTCGTTTCTCTACTGATCAGTTATTCCACAACTTTCTGTACTTACAAAGTTGTTACAGAAACTAGATCAAGATGCCAGCCAAACAAATCAGAGACTATAAAATCTATGAAATGACAAGTCTGGATAATCTGATAATTTGATTTTTATACGAAAAAAAAAAAAAGCTAACATATATTCTACCATCCACATTAGCTGTTAAAATTACAAATTCACCGTACACACATAACTTGTATTAAAATAAAACACCTTCAATTTCACAATACTTGTCATTATTAAAAGGTTTACACTTCATTAAGAATAAATAATTTTGATGACCTTTTATCCATCATATATGCCGTAATGTAATTAAAAGAAAAAAATGTCCCTAAATACGTAATTAGAAGAGTTACACACATACATATATAATGCATTTTAAGAAAAATGTCCCTAAATATGTAATTAGAAGAGTTACATACGTATATAATGCATTTTAATGTGGCAAATTTATAATTATTTGATCAAATTCTACAATTACAAAAGTATCCCTCAGATATGTTGTATTTAGGAGTATCAAACTAATGTAAAACTAGTTTACGCTCTTGATCACTTGTCATTAGTTGTTACTACATGACTTCTTTTCGAATGCAAAGATTGCCGGAGATATAAGAATGAAGATCAAATCGAAAGTGTTTACTATTCACATCCCAAGTACAAGCTTAAAAATACAACACTCAACGACAGAACCAGGAAAAGATCAAGATTTAAGAAGAATGTTTCATAAGTCCGAGCCAAGTGGTTTATTTTATGAAGTAAAAATCTTGGGGAAACTGCAAGAAATTTCCTAGTTTGGATTGGAAAGCATGTTGTCCATACAGGGAACGATTCTGCTCAAGTGTTTGTGGTCCTTGCACTTGGGAATTCTCAGGGCATGTGCGGTTGCTTGCAATATTACTCACACTGCTAACCATCTCTACATCCTTTTGGCAGGGCATGTGTGGTTGCTTGCATTATTCACCAATGCTTTCAATGCTATCGCGTGTGTATGTGCCGAAAAATCCACAAATCTTACCACCAATCTCATAATTGAATCCGCATGGATTATTGGCTCACTGTTTTGATAGAGTCACTGCCTTCTGCCTCACCAAATTTAGCAGACAGTCACTGCCTTCTGCCTCCTCAAATTTAGCAGACAAAACGTAACTTCCATTCTCAATGTAAGCAAAGTGCATAAAATTAATAAAATTTTGGGAGCAAGAGATGAAGATCTGCGTTATTTCTGTCTTTCCACAATGATCCCAGAGTAAGTTCCTTTCGTGCCAACTGTTGGCCCAACTTTCATCATTTTGTTAAGTACTTTTCAATGCACAAGTAAATAACATCTGACAAAACATTTAAATATGTAAGCTTATGAAGCTAATTACATCAGTCTTGTTTTCAGAATAACAGACGACAATCCCCTCGGTGTCTTTGTTAGTAGATATGCTTTCCCGAATTAATTAGCTACCATTTCTATTCTTTTAAGCATCCCAGTCAGTTCCTCGATGACTTTGCTTCGTAACTCTGCCCAGCCCCTGATTAATCAGCTACCTTCTCAATAGGCTTCATAAAAAATCTGATGCACTCAATAACATTACACAAGTAGGTGCCGAAAAATACAGTACTTGTCCGACTAAACTATTTAGTTTCCTCCATCCTCACGTTAAAGTGAACCAAATCAATCCGGTCAATATTACACCAATGAATGAAGATTGGTAGAATTTCTGCTTTTACTAAGTGATCCCAGGATGTTCCGCAGTAGGAAGTGCTAACCAAACTTTCATCATTGTAATTGAATGCATGAATTCATATGCAAGTTCTGTGACTAGTATGCTGTGTATTTAAACAATTGAAAGTAGTGCCACTGCAATATGGAAAGTCCAAACGACCAAATTGAATTTAATCTTTGAAATCTTTTGATTTTAAAGCTGGGTTTTAAAATAAACGACAAAGAATTTCACTAACAACATTGTCAGAAGATATGATTATACACAATATATACTGTTATTATGACAGGACACGATCGGTAGTAGCTGGCTTCTCCAGAGGCTTCATGTGAAATCCAATGCTTTCGATCCCATCAGGCTTGTACGTGCCGAAAAAACCATAGAACTTACCACCAACCTGATAGTTGAAGTTCGTAATTGGGCTGGTTTTATCAGGAGCGCCTGGAACATAAGGTCCATACGTGGCTTTGTTCGTATGAAAAGTGAAGTAGTTCCTTCTCCTCCACCACCAATCCTTTCGGACAGTACTATCTTGTTCCCTCCCTCGACGTAAGCAAAATAAATACGATTAATTCGCGACTGGGAGCAAGAAATGAATATCTGAGATATTTCAGTTCTTCCTTTGTGATCCCAGGAAGTTCCCCTGGGACAAAATTGTGGCCCAACTTTAATCATTGTCGGATGTTTTTACAGTAGATCAAACTAAGTCAATGTGTTATGCATGTATTTATATATAGTTTTATACCAGTAACCAGTGGTATGCGATATACATAGAGTTATGCCCGAGGCTAACCAAACGACGACGGTACGCATTCTTGCCTTTGAATCAGCTCACCTTCAAGATATCTTAAAAAACTTAGATATTCTCTTCCAATTATTTTCTTTTTTTTTTTTGATATTTTTCGCCTCTTTAAATAAAGTTACAAGTTGAACACTTCCACCAACCCCAAATACTTTTAGCTTTCTTGAATTTTAATTTTATCTCGTATTATTGTCTACTAGTTGGTAACCCGAAGTACATACACAACGCAATTTATTTAAATTAACTAATAATTTATTATTTTAATTGATATAATTCTTTTATATAATTTTAAAATTTTATTTTTTTATTATAATTATATTACGTTTTTTTTTCATTGAGTAAAATATTATCAGTGTCATCCAATAATATGAAAATACTATATTTTTTATTTAAAACATAATGAAACATTTAAATCGATAACGTTATCTAATATAAAAAATCAAAATAAAAAGGTCAAATAAATATTTTATAAAATTTTAATAATAAAATTGTGTTATTTGTGCAATTGAATGAAGTTATAATTAAAAAATTGTAACTGCAATACAATTCCAACATTTCCATTTTTTTTCAAAATTATTATAAAAATTGTAGGAAAGGTGAAACCAATATAGGGGTCAAAATTTATAAATAAACTAGTCGATAAAGCCGTCGCTTCGCTTCGCAGGCATAATAATTTTTAAAAAAACTTTAATACAAATTTATGTTATGTTATATTATCAATATTAAATTTTAATAATTACATAATATTTTTTAATGAATCGATTTCTTGTTAAACATGATTCTTTCGACTGAGTCACTCTCTCGTTAAAACTGAAATCCCAACTTCAACATATATTATAAAGACTTATATTATAATTTTTATCCATAAAAATCAAACCCTAAAAATAAAAATAAAAAATTATGACATCAGTATCAAATTTTAATAGCTAATACAATCTTTTCTAGTGAGTCATCTTCCCGTTAAACACGTTTCGAGTCGCTCTTATTTGAAACTGAAATTCTAACTTCATTACATATTATTAATGGCATTTATTTTATGAAATAACTTTTTTTAAAAAAATTCAAACCTTAAAAGATAGTAAATTCCAATTTGTACATTCTTTAAACTTTCTAATATTTATGAAATTTTAAAAGATGAAAATACATCTTATATTTTTGGTACCGCTCTCTCGTTAAGGTCAAAACCTAACTTTTACATATATTACTTGTATAACAATATTTATCCATAAAAATCGAATCCTAAAATAAAATAAAATTTATAACGTCAATATCAAATTCTAATAGCTGATACAAACTTTTCTAATGAGCCGTTTTCCCGTTAAACACGTTTCGAGCCGCTCTACTTTGGATCAAAATTTAAAGTTCATTACATATTATTGATGATACTTATCTTATACAACTTTTTTCCTTAAAATCAAAACCTAAAAATAGAGTGAATTCCAATTTTTATTTTCTCCAAGCTTTCTAAAATTTATGAAGTTTTGAAAAATAAAAAACATCTTATTTCTCTTTATATTATAGATACTCATGTATTTATTTAGGGTTCCCCATTAGAATGTTATTTTATTATGTTATTTATAGCGATGATGTGGCAGTGATGTCAGCAACGGTGCCACATCGGTATTTGATTTTACCACAAAATCAGAAAATTTGTCTTTTGTTTATGGAACCAAGAATTAAAATTTTGATTTTACTACATAATCAAAAATTAGTGGTTTTTTCCGATTCTTCATATAAAATGGCTCTCTATAGAACAATGGCCTATATATCTATTAAGAGCATTCACAGTCCAATCCACATTCCTATAATTTGCAATATAGCACCAGTTTTAGCAAAAAAAAAAAAAAAAAAAAAAGATCTCCATCCGGATCCCCATTTTGAGGTTTGATTTTGGTGACAAAGTTTTAGTCCCCATTTTTTGGGACTTTGGTTGCTGCCGCATATCATCTGCAAACCCTCTCTCTTTTCATCTAATAATATAAAATAATATTTTTAGTAGTGAGTGGGTTTTGGTAGTTAAAATTGTAAGTGAAAGAGAGGGAAAGAAGTAATATAAAAAAGAATATAGGGATATGAGGATTGGAAATGGGGAATGGGATGTGGAAATTTTTTGATAATTTTGGAAATATACTATTTTTGTTTGGGAATTTATTATTTTTAATAAATTTTTGAGTTTATTATTTATAATAAATTTTTGGAGATGGGGATGGGTTCCATTAATTACTAAAAACGATTTTACCATATATTCTGTATAGATTCTTTTAATGACCGGACCTAATTTCATATAACACCTGTGCAAAAGGTACATAAGATGATCAATTCGAAAACAATGAAGGCTTATGTTAACGCTTATTTGTCAAAAAAAATAAAAGAATTAACACTTAAAAAATAATAGGAAGAGGTATATTTACCATGATCATGGTTCACTTTGATCTTTGATTCGATTTGACCGTATGTCAAAAAATCATGATTTCAAAAAAAAAAATTTAGAGGTTTTTCCGGTTTTTTATTAATTAAATTAGCATTGATCGAATGAAGCCGTCAAGCATGAATTCAATCTAAAACACTAAGCTACATGTAAAATATTAAAGAAAAATTTAAATTAAAAGGTAACACCGATTTAGTTGCATGGCGAAATTCTGCTTACTAAAACAAAACGCTGATCACATACTAAATTCCACTAGCATTAAGATCATAAAATAATATATTTATATAGCGTCATAAGATAGATTCAACAACTTCAATTCAACACAGATTCAATTATGGCAAGACTGGACGAGTTGGCCCTGATTGATTAGCACGAGTTGGCCCTGACAGCTGCTTTGCTAGCTGACGAGGCTTCATATAAAGGCCGATGCTTTCAACCCCATTGCTCTTATAGGTGCCAAAGAATCCCCAGAATTTACCACCGACCTCATAATTGAACTCATCCACATACGAGCCCATTTCTTGAAAGTCAATGAGATCAAAATCGTCCGTGCAAATCCCAGGGCCGTACGGACCATACTTGCGTTTGTTAGTATAAAAAGAAATAGAACACAGATACTTTGAAGTTCTATCATTAAGGTAACCGCCATGTATTCTCGTAATGTACTCCGACGGATAATCGAAAGTGATCTGCACCAACATTCCACAAACATAAACCCAACTACGTACATATAATCGTCTATTGTCGTCAACAAACATATGTAGTTGAGCCGAGAACAAACTTATGAAACAAATTTAAGTTAGTTACATACATGCATGGAAGATAAAAGAAGAGAATTAAATTAAATATTATGTTATTGTTCACCGTTTGCAGATTAGAGGAGCCTGTTCCACCACCAATTTTGTCAGACAGCACTACGTTACCATCCTCAACGTAAGCAAACTGAATGAAATCCATCGTATCCCGGGTGGAAGAAATGAAGATTTGAGATATTTCTGATTTGCCTTGGTGATCCCATGAAGTTCCCACAGTGGGAAATGTTGGCCCAAGCTTTAACATTGTGTTCCACATGAGTAAAGAATATGAGAAATTGTGTTGTGTATTTATAAGCAGGAGTTAATTATGCCAGTCATGGAAATTCCAAAAGGCCTTCCTTGCGTTGGAATCGGTTCAGTATTGGAAAATGTTCCAGCAGTTAATATATAGCTGCAGTGTTATACTTTTCCTTTAAATTGTTACAGTTTCGAGATTGAATTTGATTGAAATTTGTGTGTTCAAAGAATGAATCGCCCTTTTTAAAAAAAAAAAATTATTAATTGTTGAGCTGCTCGATCGATAAATGTTACCAAAGCAAGTTTGGGGTCATTACTCAAAAAAGAAAAAATATCTAACCAATTTGTTTAACAAGTGCATAAATGAGTCAAGTGATTCATAAAATTCCAAAAAAATTATAAAATTGTCGAATACAATTAGTCAAAAAATGGAGTTAGACGTAAGTTTTCCCAATAATTTACACCACCAAATGCAAAGTTTCGAATTATCTACCACTTAATTAAGGACCACGAATTTGTTGATTATTTTTCTTATTTTACGTATTTTGTAACCACAATTTATATAACGATTCAATATATGTGTGCACCAACCAAGCCACACCAACTTGTCATTCGAAGTTTTATAAAAATTAGCGTAAATGCCCGTGTAAGGTACGGGCACAGAATTTGTTTCTCATCCGAAATTATATATATTGAAATAATTTTGTAATTTAAAATATGATAAATGATAAAATTTTGATCTATCGAATATTTTTATAGTTATTTTGTAATATTTCATACCAATTTTTTGAACCGAATATTTTAAAATTTGATTAGATTTCATAAAATTTGGATTAATATTCATATGATAATAATCACATGAATACTTATCATTGTTAAATTATTAATTTAGTTTTCAATTGCGTGCAATGAACTTAATCAAATTGAACCTTTTAGTATATGATATTAATAATTCTCCTAGTAAAATTGTCCACTTATAATAGAGGTGTATGTAAACTCATTGATTTTGTTATAAAAAAATTGATCGCGTATGTAAGACTATATTTTGTTATAATGAGTCAAGTGATTCATAAAAAATCCAAAAAAAATTGTAAAATTTTCGAATGCAGTTAGTCAAAAAATGGAGTTGGAGAGTTTTCCGAATACTTTACACCACCAAATGCAAGTCTCGAATTATCTACCATTTAATTAAGGACCACGAATCTGTTGATTATTTTTCTTATTTTACCTATTTTGTAACCACATTTTTATACTAACGATTCAATATATGTGTGCACCAAGCCACCAGCTTGTCATTCCAAGTTTTATAAAAACTAGCTTAAAACCGGTGCGATGCACGGAATTTTATTAATATTATATGAATATTTTTCATTAATCTGAATTAATTTTTTAAAACATGAAATGCCTAAATTTTTCAATGAAATTTCATAATAATTATATAAATGTTATTCGTGATATTTCTAAAAAAGGGGATTGTGCTAGAAAATATAGAAAATATGATTGGTTTAGTTGAAAAAGGTAATCGGTTAATTATTAATATTATAATACTATTATTTTATTTTATTAAATAGAACCGCACGTGATATAATTGGAAAATGAAATATTTTAGTTAGAGAAAATAGAAAAGGTAAATTGAAAATTTAAAAGGTGACATGTTTTAGGTGAAAAAGGTAATTAAATAATTTTTACTAAATAAAATTGCTCGTAGTGTTTTTAGAAAAGGAGAAATTAATGTTGCGCGTGATATGTTTAGAAAAAGAGGGATTAAAAAAGATAGAAAAGATTATACGTTTTAGCTGGAAAAAAGTAATCGATTAATTGTTAATATTATTATTTTATTAAATAAAATCACCTTTGATATAATTGGAAAATGAGAGATTTAAGTTATAGAAAATATAAAAGGTAACGTGAAAATTAAAAAGGTAACATATTTTAGGTGAAAATGGTAATTGATTAGTTTATATTAATTATAATTTAATTATGTTATTTTACTAAATAAAATTGCTCATAGTTTTTTTAAAAAGGAGAAATTAATGTTACCCGAGATATGTCTAGAAAATGAGAGATTTTATTTAGATAATATAGAAAAGATGATACGTTTTAGCTGAAAAGATGTATTTTAGTTAGAGAAAAGAAAAAAGATAACATATTTTGGTTGAAAAGAGTACTTGATCGATTAATTAATAGTAATTATATTAAGTAAAATTGCTTGTAGTATTTTTAAAAAAGGAGATATTTTAGTTAGATAAAATATCATGTGCATGTTTTAGGTAAAAAATGTAATTGATTAGTTTATAGTAATTATAATTTAATTACGTTATTTTACTAAATAAAATTGTTCGTGATTTTTTTAGAAAATGAAAAATTAATGTTGCACGTGATATTTCTAAGAAAAGAGGGATTTTAGTTAGAAAATTTAGAAAAGATGATACGCTTTAGATGAAAAGAGAGATTTTAGTTAGAAAAAAGAAAAAATGTAACATATTTTGGTTGAAAAAGGTAACTGATCGATTAATTAATTGTAATTATATTAAACAAAATTGCTCGTAATATTTTTAAAAATGAGAAATGTTAGTTAGATAAAATATCATTGGTCGTCTGATTTTTCAAACTTGCTTTTTTTACTTCTTTTTCAGCTACCCTTACTTACTTAGTTATTCTTTGCTTATTTTATATTTCTTAATAAGTAACCAATTACCTTTTTCAGTTACTACCTTTTGTACATTTTTCAACTAAAATATCTTATTTACAAAAATAACATGGGCCGTTCTATTTAATGAAATAAACCAATAATATTATAATTATTAATAACTAACTAATTACCTTTTTCAGCTAAAGAGTAATATCTTTTCTATAATTTTAAACTAAAATGTCTCATTTTCAAACTTATCTTTTTTTTACTTCTTTTTCGACTATTATCTTTTCTAACTAAAATCACTCCTTCCAAAACTTGGTTTTTTTACTTCTTTTTCAAGCTATTACCTTTTTAAATATGGATTTTATCTATAATTAAGTTAAGTAAATAAGTAAAATCAACAGATACCAAGACCAAATTTTTAATGTTTGAGCTGCTTTTATATAATCTATATTATTATATAAAAACCGAAACATTAAAAGTTTGGTTGGTTGGTCGGTCGGTCGGTACGGTACCTATTAATTTTACTCAATTACAGATAAAACCTACTAACTAATCAATATACTTTTCCAGGTTAAACATATAATCTTTTCTATTTTCAATAACTAAATAATTTCCTTTTTCAGGTAAAATACAATATATTTTATATATTATATAACTAAAATTTCTCTTTTATTAATCAATTTCCTTTTAGGTTAAATATATTACCTTTTCTATTTTTCAATAACTAAATAATTTCCTTTTTCAAGTCAAATACAATATCTTTTACAATTTATCTAACTAAAATTTCTCCTTTTTTAAAAACACTACGAATACTTTTATTTAATAAAATAACATAATCATATTATAATTACTATTAACTAATCGATTACCTTTTTCAACCAAAACACGTTACCTTTTCCCTTTTCTCTTTTCACTAACTAAAATATCTCTTTTTCCAATTAATCATGGACGATTACCTTTTCCAGCCAAAACACGTTACCTTTTTTTTCTCTTACTAAAACTTCTTTTTTTTCAATTATATCACAAGCATTTCTATTTAAAATAAATAAAATAATAATATTATAACACTAATAATTAATCGATTACCTTTTCAGCTAAAACGTATGATCTTTTCTATTTTTTTAATTAAATTTCCTTTTTTCTAAAAATATCATAGGCAACATTAATTTCGCATTTTCAAAAAACTACGGGCAATTTTATTTAGAAAAATAACATAATTAAATTATAATTACTATAAACTAATTAATTAATTTTTTCACATAAATCATGTCATCTTTTTAACTTTCAAGTTATCTTCTATTTTCTCTAACTAAAATATCTCATTTTCCAATTGTATTACGGGTGGTTCTATTTAATACAATAAATTAATAATATGATAATATTAATAATTAATTGATTATCTTTTTCAGCTAAACGTATCATCTTTTCTATATTTTCTAACTAAAATCCCCTTTTTAATAGAAAATTAATTTTTTCACATAAATCATGTCATCTTTTTAACTTTCACGTTATCTTTCTTTTTTCTCTAATTAAAATCTCTTTTTTTCCAATTATATCACGGGTGGTTCTATTTAATACAATAAACTAACAATATTACAATATTAATAATTAAATATATTACAATATTAATAATTAAATATATTACAATATTAATAATTATATCACGGGTGGTTCTATTATATAAAAGCCGAAACATTAAAAGTTTGGTTGGTCGGTCTGTCGGTCGGTAGGTACCTGTTGATTTTACTTATTTACCCTTACTCAATTACATATCTACTAACTAATCAATTTCCTTTTTCAAGATAAACATATTATATTTTCTATTTTTCAAGAACTAAATAATTTCCTTTTTCAGGTAAAATATGATATCTTTTATATTTTATCTAACTAAAATTTCTTATTTATGAATCAATTTCCTTTTTCAGGTTAAACATATTATCTTTTCTATTTTTCAATAATTATATAATTTTTTTTAGGTACATAGAGTAACTTTTACATTTTATTATTTAGCAAAAAAAAAAATACTTTACATTTTATCAAACTAAAATTTCTCCTTTTTTTTTTGCTAATCAAAATTTCTCCTTTTTAGAAACACCACGAGCAATTTTGTTTAATAAAATAACGTAATTATTATAATTACTATTAAATTAAATAATTCGTTACCTTTTTCAGTCAAAACACGTTACCTTTTCTTTTTTCTCTAACTAAAATCTTTCTTTTTCTAATTATATCATGAACGGATACCTTTTTAACTTTTCCATTTTTAAGAACTAAATAATTTCTTTTTTTCAGGTAAAATACAATATTTTTTTATATTTTATCTAACTAAAATATCTCCAAATACAATATCTTTTATATTTTAAATAACTAAATTTTTTTTCTTATTGAATCAATTTCCTTTTTCAGTTTAAACATATTACATTTTCTATTTTTCAATAACTAAATAATTTCATTTCTCAGGTAAAATAGAATATCTTTTACATTTTATCAAACTAAAATGTCTCCTTTTTAAAAATTTTGTTTAATAAAATAACATAATTATATTATAATTAATATAAACTAATCCGGTACCTTTTTCAGTCAAAACACGTTACATTTTCTCTTTTATTTAACAAAAATCTTTCTTTTTCCAATTATATCATGGACGATTAGCTTTTTCAGTCAAAACACGTTAACTTTTTTTTTACTCTTACTAAAACCTCTTTTTTTTTCAAGATTTTACATATTAATTTGATTGCGGCTACATTGGACTATGAGTCTATGACCCATTCCCCCTTTGACATTAACATAAGATTGTTCATGGAAAAAAAATGAAAAAAATTAAAATAAAAGAAAAGGCAAGTCGTTAGGCAACAAAATAATAAACGATCGTTCAAGTAGCATTTTGAAATTCAGATTACATAAACAAAAACAAAGTTCATATATGCTACATACATGTACCAAATAAGATACCAAAATTTGTTACCATGTGATAAAGGTGACGTGGCAATTTGGAAAAATTTTAGTAACAATTTTAGTAACTTACTAATGTGTAGTGTCCGTCTTATTAAATATTTATGAAACACCAATTAGATTGTGACACCTATCATTTGGGTTCCAATTTGATGTCTCTATCATTTTCCTTCCTACATATTATTCTCAAAATGCATCGACGGCCCATAAGCATAAAGAACAAGTACACATGCATGCTACTGATATTGCGATCTATAGCTTGTTACTGCAAGAGGAGACGACCAGCCACTCTTTGATTAGCTACCATCGGGAGAGGCTTCAAATATAAAAACCAATGCTTTCAATGCTAGCTCTTGTGTACGTGCCGAAAAATCCACAAAACTTGCCACCAATCTCATAATTGAAATCCAACACATCACCAAGAAAATAAGGATTGCTTGGAACATATGGACCATAGGTGCCCTTGTTCGTATCAAAAGTAATAGAGATTAAATATGTTCCAAAATAGTCATTTGTATATCGACCTCTTATTAGCAGACAGTCACTGCCTTCTGCCTCCCCAAATTTAGCAGACAAAACGTAACTTCCATTCTCAATGTAAGCAAAGTGCATAAAATTAATAAAATTTTGGGAGCAAGAGATGAAGATCTGCGTTATTTCTGTCTTTCCACAATGATCCCAGAGTAAGTTCCTTTCGTGCCAACTGTTGGCCCAACTTTCATCATTTTGTTAAGTACTTTTCAATGCACAAGTAAATAACATCTGACAAAACATTTAAATATGTAAACTTATGAAGCTAATTACATCAGTCTTGTTTTCAGAATAACAGACGACAATCCCCTCGGTGTCTTTGTTAGTAGATCTGCTTTCCCGAATTAATTAGCTACCATTTCTATTCTTTTAAGCATCGATCCCAGTCAGTTCCTCGATGACTTTGCTTCGTAACTCTGCCCAGCCCCTGATTAATCAGCTACCTTCTCAATAGGCTTCATAAAAAATCTGATGCACTCAATAACATTACACAAGTAGGTGCCGAAAAATACAGTACTTGTCCGACTAAACTATGGGTTATTGAAATAAAGAAAATAAAGAAAAAGGGAGACCTGAACTTTAATTAATCATAAAGCTGACGACAAAGAATTTCACAAACAACATTGTCAGAAGATATGATTATACACAATATATACTGTTATTATGACAGGACACGATCGGTAGTAGCTGGCTTCTCCAGAGGCTTCATGTGAAATCCAATGCTTTCGATCCCATCAGGCTTGTACGTGCCGAAAAAACCATAGAACTTACCACCAACCTGATAGTTGAAGTTCGTAATTGGGCTGGTTTTATCAGGAGCGCCTGGAACATAAGGTCCATACGTGGCTTTGTTCGTATGAAAAGTGATCGAACTCAAATACGGTCCTCCATAACTGCCTTGACAGCCTCCACTTATTCCTGTAATATACTCCGATGGATAATCCAGAGTTATCTGCTGCAAACATTCAACAAAAAAAAATATATATTATCTACACAATTAATTACATATAATCATTTATCCTTAACAGAAACAAAACTATAGACAAATAGTGTATATGTTAAGTAACCAGTTCTCCTAAAACCTCAAGGTGTTAGGGTAGCGGGTTTATCGGATCATATCATATATTCAACAACATTTAATTATACTATATCTAAGCTAGAATTAGATGGATCAAAATTCAAAATATTGCTAAGAGACTAAATGGTTACCGTTTCCATTAAAGTAGTGCCTTCTCCTCCACCACCAATCCTTTCGGACAGTAGTATCTTGTTCCCTCCCTCGACGTAAGCAAAATAAATACGATTAATTCGCGACTGGGAGCAAGAAATGAATATTTGAGATATTTCAGTTCTTCCTTTGTGATCCCAGGAAGTTCCCCTGGGACAAAATTGTGGCCCAACTTTAATCATTGTCGGATGTTTTTACAGTAGATCAAACTAAGTCAATGTGTTATGCATGTATTTATATATAGTTTTATACCAGTAACCAGTGGTATGCGATATACATAGAGTTATGCCCGAGGCTAACCAAACGACGACGGTACGCATTCTTGCCTTTGAATCAGCTCACCTTCAAGAGTATCTCCACTCCCAAGGATTTTTTTTATGAGAAACGTTACATGGTCCCTTAAAAAAATTAGATATTCTCTTCCAAAAAAAAAAATTTTATATTTTTCGCCTCTTTAAATAAAGTTACAAGTTGAACACTTTTTCTTGAATTTTAATTTTATCTCATACTTGGCACATTTGTAAAAAACACACATATTAAGAAAGAATTAATTATGTAATTTGATGCCCTTAATCTTAATATTAAATGATGACTTATGAGTATGTACGTTCATTAAATATAAAGTCAACATTGGTATTAGAAATAAAGGGATACATATGGAAAAATTGGTAAAAATATGTATTGGAACAAGAAATGTGATAGAACATAATATTAGAAATAAAGGGATACAAATTTTTTTTTTGCAAATGTGCCAACTGAAATGGGACGGAGGGAGTATTATTGTCTACCAATTGGTAACCCGAAGTACATACACCGCATAATTTATTTAAATTAATAATTTAGTATTGTTGTGGAATAAAAACGAGGGTTTGTATGTATTAAATACAAGGGATGGTGAGCTTCGAGCTTTAATGGTTGTTCTTGCGTTCGAGACTGATCGGTCCTCACAAGATGCCTACGTATCTCTGTATTGCTAGAGAATCAAGCCAACGTAGTTCTGAGAATGAGGGGTCAGGCCCTTTATATAGGCTGAGAAGTCTTAGAATTAAGGTAGGAGTTGGAGACTTAATAGATAAGTCATCTCCTTGAGGAAAGTTCTAGACTCCTTCCTTGTAGGAGTCTGTTGCCATATCGAATTGGATGCCTTGGAGGCTAAGTCTTGTAGAGATAATGTCCTTATCTGACACTTATTGCTGAGCTGTTTATTACCCCTAATATTAATTACGAAATTAATATTAAAGATAGGACTTTGGACCCTGTTGGTGGGCCCCACGTTCGGACCATACCGGGTCTAATTAATGCAACACTAAATGTGTCTTTAGGGCTTATTTTTAGCCCATATCAAGTATTTTAATTGATATAAATATTTTTATATAATTTTAAAATTATATTTTTTATTATAGTTATATTACGTTTTCTTTTTCAAATTTTTCATTGAGTAAAATATTATCAGTGTCATCCAATGATATGAAAATATTATATTTTTTATTTATAACATAATGAATCATTTATATCGATAACGTTATTTAATATAAAAAATCAAAATAGAAAGGTTAAATAAATATTTTATAAAATTGTAATTATAAAATTGTGTTATTTGTGCAATTGAATAAAGTTATAATTAAAATATTATAACTGCAATACAATTCCAACATTTCCATTTTCTTCAAAATTATTATAAAAATTGTAGGAAAGGTGAAACCAATATAGGGGTCAAAATTTATAAATAAATAACTTTTTAAACTTTATAGTTTTAAGAGTGGAATATGATTACATAAAATCAAATTTGGTAGGAAGAACTTATTACGTACTATTAAAAGAAGTCCCACTTGTTAATAATAGTTATAGAAGTGCAATTTTCTATAATCATAACACAACATTTAGAATTATAGTAGGATTGTGTAATAAAGTACGTGTGTTCCATTATGATTTTGTATTTATAAATAAATAAATATAATATAATAGAATAAATATAATGATAACAAAATTTTAGTACCATTGCGCTCCAACAAAAATGAGTTTAACTTATTAACAAAGAATATTGATTCCTCTATAGCCCCTTTATCTTATTTTTATTTCGTGTTTTATTGGAATTTATTTTATTAGCCGTAAATATTCCGCTCATAAATTACATCCCGACATCTCCTTAGGGAAGATATTAAAATAATTTTGCTTATATTAATAATGATGTTTAAAGAAATAGGAAAGGAAAATAATACTCGATCATATGACGTCTATGTTCTTTGTATGTAATTGTACCATTTTCGAGTTTCGTCGGAAAATTAAGAAAATGTATAATATAATGAGAATGAAAGGCATATGACTTAGCCTATTTGTATACCTCGATCATTTGACTTAACTCAAACAAGAAATAAGTAAATAATATATAATCTGTTATCAGAATCTCAATCTCAAAAAGTATTATCTATCAAAAAAGAAGAAAACTAAAGGTAATTTACAGACTTGAAGATATTACATTAAAAGAAGTTCAATTATTTGTTACAAAGATTTTTACAGTGTGACAGAAGAATAAGAATACATAAAATTTAAAGGGATTAGAAAAGAAAAGTGACAAGATTTTTAAGTGTGACAGAAGAAAGAGTACAGAAAATTTAAAGGGATTAGAAAAAAAAAAAATTTGAACCATAGCTTAGAGTCAAGAAATATAACAATTATTGTAGTTAGTCGCTCATTAAGCAGTCAAGTTTCAACATCAATTCAGTGGAAACTCTTCATAAATTTTAGTGGTTTAAAACAATGATTTTGCTATCAAAATATTTATAATAATTCTCTCTTAATTAATTAAAATAGTTGGTTGATTTATTTAAGAAATTAATTCAATCAGAATTATTTACTTCTTAAATTAATTATTTTAAAATTAATGTATTTGTTTCAAGACCATCATAATTGTTAGAAGATAATCAAATTACTCAAGTAATACTATCTCAGATAGTCTTACTTTTTTTTTTTAAATAATA
This sequence comes from Saposhnikovia divaricata, assembly GCA_036435485.1. NCBI lineage: Eukaryota > Viridiplantae > Streptophyta > Magnoliopsida > Apiales > Apiaceae > Saposhnikovia > Saposhnikovia divaricata. The sequence continues at coordinate 218,701,343 of CM071599.1, forward strand.
AAGGATAGTCTTACCAAAATTCAACTAGATAGTCTTTCAAGGCAAAAAGGGATAAGCATTGAAGGCCTAGTGGATAGTTCTAACGAGCATAATAGTCTTTCAAGGTTTTTTATGATAGTTTTACCGAGAACAAAGATCTATTGATAGTCTTTGCAAGCCAACCATAGTCTTACTCAGAAAAACTATTTAACAGTATTTGAAGTGTAAAATTGTGATAGTCTCATCGATAGTCATTCATGTATAAAATTCGAAAGAATTAAAGAAAGAAGATCAGCTGAAAAATCATTCAAAAAAGAAAACATGACATCAAAAATAAGATCAGCCAAAAAGGATCAAAACTCTCTCTTCTATAAAAATTTTACAGGCCAATAAATTCTAGAGCTTATTGTTATATTTCAACGATTGGAATTTGTTTACTTGTAATCTTGTAATTATCTAGCAGATCAATATTCCTAGTTTATATATGGAATTGCTTTTTAGCATTTGATCTTTTTATTACAAAAATAGATAAATTCATGTAAAATTTATTTTAGATTTGTTTTATAATCAGTCTAAACAGTATTTGTAACAACCTCTCAAGTTTAATATAAGTTATATATAACCTGAATCTTCTTTTTTTTGAATAAAGAATTTAATTTATTAATTGAAAGCCATACGGCATCTACAAAAACAACCAAGTCGAACAAACCGTAAAAAGATACAATCGCCGATTAATCCAATCTTCTTAGACCTTTTAGATATACCATCAAGCGATTTGTTGAACTTGATATATGTATATGTACCCGCTTCGTCACATCTAGTTTGAGCTATCGAGCATAAATACAATCCCGTAAAAGCTTCTATCACTATCAAAAACTTGAAAATTCCGCAGATCTAATATTTCGGACATTAATTCACTGCAAAACACCAAAAACACACCAAGCTCTCACAAGAAGAGAATAAACAAAACCCAAATAAATTGGGAACACAATGAGAAACTAAACAAAACCCAAAAATATTGGGAGTTTTATTGAATGAAAAACAAGAACTTAATCAATAAAAATGAAAGAGAAATAAAAGATTGACTTGAATCTTATTTTATTTTATTCCGCATCAATTTGTTAAAGAATTAATATTTAACGAATCGGACAAATTCGATCAAACAATATTGTTTGTATCCAACTCCCTTCTACAAACAATTCAGGAACTAACAGAGAAAAATAATATAAGTAAACAAAATAATATGATTAAATTATTTTACTAAAGATTCAAAGTTTGAATCCCATCATCGACATATTTAACTTAAAATTTTATGATATATATTTTAAATCATGCATATTATTAATTAAATTTATATTGAATTATATTAAATTAATATGAAAATAATTTTTAAAAATAAAAATTATATAAAAACATAATTATAGCATAAATTTTTTTTATAACATATCAAAATAAACCCGTGCATCCCACGGGTTGTACGCTAGTATAATTCGGGTGTACTTTAATAGTCTGCTTTTTGTTTTTTCTTCTTCTTTTTTAATTATTAAATTAGTATCTATTCTATATGTTAATATAAAAGTGAAAAGATTCAGTTAATACAAAGTTGTAATATTCTTTTAGCAGATTAAACAATTTATCGATCATAAAACATACACATCCATAAAAAGAAATACAGTTGAACGAATACAATAAAATATCATTTAAAGTTTTCTTCTTTAAAATTTTATTTTAAAATTTATTATAGTTGAGTAAATATTCTATTATATTGTATCATTTGCTCGTATTATTGATATATATAAAAAAAATTTAGAAGAAATAATATAACGATTTGGTATAATAGTAAAAATATAGATTTTTTGTTAGAACACATTTGAATATTATTACTAATTTCAATATTAGTAAGAAAATAAAATATTATGACATACAAAAACCCAAGAAACGAATTATAGCTAAAAATCGTGCGTCGTTGACACGTTGTTAGTTAAAAATGATAAGAATTTAAGTATGATCACATTAATACCGTCACGCAAAATTTTGAAGAATATGCAAACCATATTCGTAAGCTATACTTGAGTTTTGATGTAATTGGAACGGAAAATCCAATACAAATAGACAGATCATGCTTGGTGGGCACCCCCGTCCCCCTTTTACTTACCAGTAAAGGAAAGGTAATAATATATCTGGCGAGAGCAGAGTCTGAGGATGGTAGGATATACGCAATCATGCCACTATATAAAGGTAAAGAGATTGTTTCCGTTTTTTAACTCCCGGTAGGAATCGAACCCGTGACCTCACGGTTCACGGATTGGGCACTTAGAGCATCTACAATGCTCAGGGCCGATTACCACTTTTGATGGACCCCAATCTATGCCACCTCATCAGAAACTGGGCTTTGGAAAAATGTGGCCAAACTCATCCAATCAATGTAATCAAACCTCTCTAACATTAAAATACAAATCAAAAGTAGTCAAGTGGAAAGAAGTTTAACTAAATAATAGCAGAAATCACAGACTATGTGCATAAAGTAGCAATAAAAAATTAAAAAACAAAGAAATGGCCATGGCCACCGAGCACCGAGTTGGGCTCGACCATTTTTTTTTCTTACAATACAATACAAATACAAATGTCCCTAGGAGCTAAGTGGCCATCCATTGCGGATGGTCTTACCACTGCAAAGTCAACCCCTTTACTTACCAGTAGTATTTGTCTATTCTCCACTTTTTCTCTTGCCTATGGACCAAAAGTCCACAAACTCGGTGAGAAGCTCAGATTTTACTTTTCTTCTCTCATGTTCAAATCGTATTTGGTTAATCGGTTGATATGATAATGTTCATTGGGGATTGATTATATAAATTTATATATAAATACATTTCAAAAGGTCACATTTTAATAAAATTAATTAAATATTCTAATTTCAGAGAATTAACATTTTCGAACAATATAAATTACATAATTCTGGCTCATATATATCGCAAATTTTAATTATATACTTTTCCTAAATTATTCTTTTTGAAAATTGTATAGCAATTAATGAGGAATGATCAAGAGTATAAAATAGTTCATATTTTTGAAAATCAATGCATTTATAATTGATATAAAAAGAAATGTATCAATAATTAATGTGTTCTTAAGACGTAATTTTTTCGAAAAAAACTTGTATTATGGGATGGAGGGAGTAATTTTTCATTTATATGATTTTTTACTAAACGTCAAATTATTTGAACTTATAGCAAACTCTTTGAATCATAGTAGCACGTACAGGTGAGCAGCATGAGTTAAATGCATTATTATTGGAAATGTGAGAGCATTAAATACATATTTGTTGGAAAGTTCAGAAATTATGACTTCAACGTATTTTTAATTTAGAAGTTTTTCTGATTTCAAAAAAAAAATTTAGAGGTTTTTCCGGTTTTTTATTAATTAAATTAGCATTGATCGAATGAAGCCGTCAAGCATGAATTCAATCTAAAACACTAAGCTACATGTAAAATATTAAAGAAAAATTTAAATTAAAAGGGAACACCGATTAAGTTGCATGGCGCAATTCTGCTTACTAAACGCTGATCACATTCTAAATTCCATTAGCATTAAGATCATAAAATAATATATTTATATAGCGTCATAAGATAGATTCAACAACTTCAATTCAACACAGATTCAATTATGGCAAGACTGGACGAGTTGGCCCTGATTGATTAGCACGAGTTGGCCCTGACAGCTGCTTTGCTAGCTGACGAGGCTTCATATAAAGGCCGATGCTTTCAACCCCATTGCTCTTATAGGTGCCAAAGAATCCCCAGAATTTACCACCGACCTCATAATTGAACTCATCCACATACGAGCCCATTTCTTGAAAGTCAATGAGATCAAAATCGTCCGTGCAAATCCCAGGGCCGTACGGACCATACTTGCGTTTGTTAGTATAAAAAGAAATAGAACACAGATACTTTGAAGTTCTATCATTAACGTAACCGCCATGTATTCTCGTAATGTACTCCGACGGATAATCGAAAGTGATCTGCACCAACATTCCACAAACATAAACCCAACTACGTACATATAATCGTCTATTGTCGTCAACAAACATATGTAGTTGAGCCGAGAACAAACTTATGAAACAAATTTAAGTTAGTTACATACATGCATGGAAGATAAAAGAAGAGAATTAAATTAAATATTATGTTATTGTTCACCATTTGCAGATTAGAGGAGCCTGTTCCACCACCAATTTTGTCAGACAGCACTACGTTACCATCCTCAACGTAAGCAAACTGAATGAAATCCATCGTATCCCGGGTGGAAGAAATGAAGATTTGAGATATTTCTGATTTGCCTTGGTGATCCCATGAAGTTCCCACAGTGGGAAATGTTGGCCCAAGCTTTAACATTGTGTTCCACATGAGTAAAGAATATGAGAAATTGTGTTGTGTATTTATAAGCAGGAGTTAATTATGCCAGTCATGGAAATTCCAAAAGGCCTTCCTTGCGTTGGAATCGGTTCAGTATTGGAAAATGTTCCAGCAGTTAATAGCTGCAGTGTTATATACTTACAGTTTCGAGATTGAATTTGAAAGTATCCTTTGATTGAAATTTGTGTATTCAAAAAATGAATCGCCCTTTAAAAAAAAAATTAATTTATTAATTGTTGAGCTGCTCGATCGATAAGTTACCGAAGCATGTTTGGGGTCATTACTCAAAAAAAAAAAAAAAAAAAGTATCTAACCACAGACACGATAAGTTGAGTCCCACCCTACTAGAGAGATCCCTCTTACGTGGAGAATAAAGGAGACCTTTCTGATTATAGTAGAACCAAAGTCTAATTTTGATTCTATAAGAGGAATAAAGTTCAATTTTACTGATTCTGTTGCATAACCAAATTCTTATTTTCTGGTTCTGTGCTGACGTGGCAGTGGAACCCACAAAAAAAATTCAAATTTTTTTTCGTTTCAAAAAATTAATTATTTTTTTAAAAAACTATCACATCATCATGTCACGCCATCACTACTGACGTGGCACTGCCACGTCAACAGTGACGTCATCACCGCTGACGTAGCACTACCATGTCAGCATGCCACGTCATCATTGCTTATGTGGCAGGCTGACGTGGCAGTACCACGTCAACAGTGATGATGTGACACTGCCACGTCAGCATGACAGATTTAAAAAAAATTTAATATTTTTTAAAAAAAAATTTAAGAAAAAAATTGTGGAAAAAGTTAAATTGGTTCTACTATAGAATCGTAGGGGGTTTCCACGATTCTACACGTAAGAGGGTCTCCATGGAATATTGACCCGATAAGTTTTGTTTAACAAGAGCATAAATGAGTCAAGTGCTTCATAAAATTCCAAAAAAAAAAAATTATAAAATTTTCTAATACCATTAGTCAAAAAATGGAGTTAGACGTAAGTTTTCCGAATAGTACTTTACACCACCAAATGCAAGTTTTGAATTATCTACCACTTAATTAAGGACCACGAATCTGTTGATTATTTTTCTTATTTTACCTATTTTGTAACCACAATTTACATAACGATTCAATATGGGCCTGTTTGGCTCAGCTTAACTTATGGATTTATGGACTTATTTTTGGGTAAAAATTTTATATTTTGATAATTTTCTTTTATACAAGTATTTAATGTATATTTGAGATTCAATAAGTTGCAAAAATAAGTTGCAAAATAAGTTGAAAAATTAGAAATCTTAACTTTCAACTTAAAATAAGTTAACTTATTCTGAAAAGTAAATTCTTCCATATATGTGTGCACCAAGCCACCAACTTGTCATTCGAAGTTTTATAAAAATTTAGCAAGCAGTACTTTTTCAGACAAATGTAGTAGTATATATTATTAGTTGAATCTTAACTTCGTGTCAAGTGAGTATATAAAGTTTTATGTTTAAAGTGAGAATTTTTATCGAGCTATCATTTATCACTCGATTCGAACTATGTAGTTGAGCAATAACACCACTTATACATGCAATAATATTAGATGACTAAAAATGTAATTCATATTTGGATTTAAACTGAATATGGATCATAAATAATATTTAGATATGATCATTTTATTAAAAAAATTAATATGCAATTTAATCTGAACAAATACATAAATGCGCATATTTGGGATCATATTAATTTTTAATCAAATTTATATAATTTATGAAACAAATTTGAAATATTTATCATATTTTTGAATCGAATATAAACTGATATATCAAATAATCATGATCCATTTAGGTTCCTACATTCATGATCCATCCTCTACCCCATTTCAACCTAGGCTACGAGACACCATATATAAGCACTTATGCTATGTTCACTTGAATTGAATGGAATGAGGGGAGAATGGAATGAAATTTATACTATTATTTGGGGGAGATTGGGGAAAGTGTTTATAAATTTCATTCCTTGCTTCATTCCTCTCCAAATAATTTGAACTAGAATTTTAACCCACATGTTTTGGAAGGAATGCTCCATTCCCAATCTTCATCATTTTCTTTGCAATCTTGATCATAAAAAACTTTTTCTCCCTCATATTTGTTCATTATTTCCCTCAACATCCCATTTTCTTCATAAATTTTGTTTACAGTTTTCATTCCATTCCTACCTCATTCCATTCTTTCTAAGTGAACACACCCTTAGTTCAAAAACAAAAAAAAAGAGGATTAAACAAGGTATGGGGAAGATCGAAACATTCTTTTATTTTTTTGAAAAAATTAACAAAGTTATTTATTATGAAACATTAAACCAAAAATATAATAAAGATGCATATTTAATATCTAGATGTACTTCAATAAAAAATTACTTTTATCTCAAAAAAGAAAAAGTCAAACGTATGTCCAAAATGTTTTTTACAATTTTTAATTACTTAATACAAAAAATACTTTTTTTCCAAATAAATAATTATTTTTTTGGAATACCCAAATTAAAAAACACGTATTTAATTTGTGAAAATAAGCAAAAATTTAAAAAGAATAGTACCTTTTATATCTTTCCTAATTAAATAGTTAAAGGCGTTCCTTGCGTTGGAAATCGGTTCAGTATTGAAAAATATTCTTGCAGTTAATGCCAGTAGTGTTACACTTTCCCTAAAAATTGTTACAGTTTCGAGATTGAATTTGAAACGTATCCTTCAATTTAAAATTTGTGTGTTCAATGAATGATTAAAACAATTATTTATTTGTAATTAATTAACTGTTGAGCTGCACATTGAAAGTTTAAACTACCACAGCATGTATGGGGTCATTCTCCAAAAAAAAGAAGAAAAACCCCGGTATTTAACCACAGACATGGTACTGGTACGTTTTGTTTAGGAAGAAGAGCATAGAGGATCAGTTAAGTTATTCATGAATTTTCAAATTATTTTTATAAATTTTTTGAATTCAACTAGACAATTGAATGGAGCAGAGACGTAAGGTTTTCGAATGCTTATCAAACCTGTTGATTATTTTTCTTATTTAGGTCCATTATACAGTTAAACCTCCATAAATGAATACGTTTGGGATAGGAAAATTGTATTCATTAATGGAGATTATTCATTTATCGATGTCAAAAATACACTGTATCTATTATGTCGGGACCGAAAAAAATTATTCATTTGATGAGATTATTCGTTTATCGAATATTCATTTATCGAGTTTCTACTATATAGGGCATTTCGCTTTTACGTATATAACTTTAGGTACTTTGACTACATAACTAAAATTATTATTTTTATAACATTTTTTTTAATAAAATTAAAATATTATATTTTTATTCAAAAAAAATTGAAAAATAATAAATTTTAATATATAGTTAAAACACCTAAAGTTATGTGAAAAAAAATAAAATATCTTATATAATAAACTAAAGTAAATTCTTCCATATATGTGTGCACCAAGCCACCAACTTGTCATTCGAAGTTTTATAAAAATTTAGCAAGCAGTACTTTTTCAGACAAATGTAGTAGTATATATTATTAGTTGAATCTTAACTTCGTGTCAAGTGAGTATATAAAGTTTTATGTTTAAAGTGAGAATTTTTATCGAGCTATCATTTATCACTCGATTCGAACTATGTAGTTGAGCAATAACACCACTTATACATGCAATAATATTAGATGACTAAAAATGTAATTCATATTTGGATTTAAACTGAATATGGATCATAAATAATATTTAGATATGATCATTTTATTAAAAAAATTAATATGCAATTTAATCTGAACAAATACATAAATGCGCATATTTGGGATCATATTAATTTTTAATCAAATTTATATAATTTATGAAACAAATTTGAAATATTTATCATATTTTTGAATCGAATATAAACTGATATATCAAATAATCATGATCCATTTAGGTTCCTACATTCATGATCCATCCTCTACCCCATTTCAACCTAGGCTACGAGACACCATATATAAGCACTTAGGCTATGTTCACTTGAATTGAATGGAATGAGGGGAGAATGGAATGAAATTTATACTATTATTTGGGGGAGATTGGGGAAAGTGTTTATAAATTTCATTCCTTGCTTCATTCCTCTCCAAATAATTTGAACTAGAATTTTAACCCACATGTTTTGGAAGGAATGCTCCATTCCCAATCTTCATCATTTTCTTTGCAATCTTGATCATAAAAAACTTTTTCTCCCTCATATTTGTTCATTATTTCCCTCAACATCCCATTTTCTTCATAAATTTTGTTTACAGTTTTCATTCCATTCCTACCTCATTCCATTCTTTCTAAGTGAACACACCCTTAGTTCAAAAACAAAAAAAAAGAGGATTAAACAAGGTATGGGGAAGATCGAAACATTCTTTTATTTTTTTGAAAAAATTAACAAAGTTATTTATTATGAACCATTAAACCAAAAATATAATAAAGATGCATATTTAATATCTAGATGTACTTCAATAAAAAATTACTTTTATCTCAAAAAAGAAAAAGTCAAACGTATTTCCAAAATGTTTTTTACAATTTTTAATTACTTAATACAAAAAATACTTTTTTTCCAAATAAATAATTATTTTTTTGGAATACCCAAATTAAAAAACACGTATTTAATTTGTGAAAATAAGCAAAAATTTAAAAAGAATAGTACCTTTTATATCTTTCCTAATTAAATAGTTAAAGGCGTTCCTTGCGTTGGAAATCGGTTCAGTATTGAAAAATATTCTTGCAGTTAATGCCAGTAGTGTTACACTTTCCCTAAAAATTGTTACAGTTTCGAGATTGAATTTGAAACGTATCCTTCAATTTAAAATTTGTGTGTTCAATGAATGATTAAAACAATTATTTATTTGTAATTAATTAACTGTTGAGCTGCACATTGAAAGTTTAAACTACCACAGCATGTATGGGGTCATTCTCCAAAAAAAAGAAGAAAAACCCCGGTATTTAACCACAGACATGGTACTGGTACGTTTTGTTTAGGAAGAAGAGCATAGAGGATCAGTTAAGTTATTCATGAATTTTCAAATTATTTTTATAAATTTTTTGAATTCAACTAGACAATTGAATGGAGCAGAGACGTAAGGTTTTCGAATGCTTATCAAACCTGTTGATTATTTTTCTTATTTAGGTCCATTATACAGTTAAACCTCCATAAATGAATACGTTTGGGATAGGAAAATTGTATTCATTAATGGAGATTATTCATTTATCGATGTCAAAAATACACTGTATCTATTATGTCGGGACCGAAAAAAATTATTCATTTGATGAGATTATTCGTTTATCGAATATTCATTTATCGAGTTTCTACTATATAGGGCATTTCGCTTTTACGTATATAACTTTAGGTACTTTGACTACATAACTAAAATTATTATTTTTATAACATTTTTTTTAATAAAATTAAAATATTATATTTTTATTCAAAAAAAATTGAAAAATAATAAATTTTAATATATAGTTAAAACACCTAAAGTTATGTGAAAAAAAATAAAATATCTTATATAATAAACCGGAGTATTTTGTAACCACATTTTCGTATAACGATTCAATATATAAACCAAACCAAACCAAACATACCCAGTATATCCCGCTCAGAGCAGGGTCTGGGGAGGGTAGGTTGTACGCAGACCATGCCCCCACTTTTTAGGGTAGGGAGGCTGTTTCCGTGAAGACCCTTGGCTATGTGTACGACATATACGGTGAGTGATATATACAAAGGAATCTAAAAGATATGCGACAAAGTTCACAGCAATACCTGCACCCGTGGCTTTCTCTACTGCGACAAAGATATTCGGGAATTCTGTATTCTACTGGTCAAATTTTGGGAAAGAGGCCCATTTTAGAGAAAGAGAGACTTGTGTACCGTTATGCGGACACGAGATATATTGGCACTATGATGCCAGGGTTTAATTAATAACCCCTATGATGCTAGCATTCATATTTTTATATTATATTGTTGATAGCGTATTGTAGCCGTGATCGGGCGAAGTGCGATATCATTGGAGGACGGTATTCCCGGTCGGATAGTTGATCGCCCCACCGAGATACCGAGAGGTGGAAGACCAGTTTATTCTTAAATCATGAGTCAACAGAGTTATATCAATTGAGTCTTTCGAGAATTCTATTTTCGAGATGAGTATTGAGTCTTTTTTCGAGTATTCTGCTTTCAAGATGAGTACTGAGTCAAAATCCAGATTTGTGATATTCAATTAATTTTGGGAAATCTTATTATATTTATATACCGAGTAAGAAGAGAACTTGCTGAGCACTGTAGTTGCTCATTCTTGCTTTACAACATTTTTATTCAGCTATCAAGAGGGAAAAAGGCGAGACGTCCAACCAGGGATCCAAGGGAAAGGAGAAAGCTTCAGGCTATGCTGACGAGAACTAGAATGTCTAGCTGGAATCTTTATTTACCTACTTCTGTAAACATATGTAAAATATTATCCCGAGATGTATTATGTCGTATGATAACATTATGTGAGACTGATCTTGGATTTGCGGAGTGGGACACTTATGCTCCGTTGTATTATATATTTTGCTTTATTACTGCGTAACTTGTGCTACAGGATATTGAGACAATGTGACGACCCGGGTCTCCGAACAGGGTGGATCTGGGGGCGTCACAATCAAGATCCATTTAGGTTCCTACATCCATGATCCATCCTCTACCTCATTTCAACCTAGGCTACGAGACACCATATATAAGCACTTAGTTCAAAAAAAAAAGATTAAACAAGGTATGGGGAAGATCGAAACATTCTTTTTATTTTTTGAAAAAATTAACAAAGTTATTTACTATTATGAAACATTAAACCAAAAATATAATAAAGATGCATATTTAATATCTAGATGTACTTCAACAAAAAAATTACTTTTATTTCAAAAAAGAAAAACTTTAAAGTATTTCCAAAAAATTTTTTACACTTTTTGATTACTTAATACAAAAAATACTTTTTTCCAAATAAATAATTATTTTTTTGGAATACCCAAATTAAAAAACATGTATTTAATTAGTCAAAATAAGCAAAAATTTAAAATGAATACCTTTTATATCTTTCCTAATTAAAAAAATTAAAGGCCTTCCTTGCGTTGGAAATCGGTTCAGTATTGAAAAATATTTTTGCAGTTAATACCTAAAAATTGTTACAGTTTCGAGATTGAATTTGAAACGTATCCTTCAATTAAAATTTGTGTGTTCAGTGAATGATTAAAACAGTTAGTTGTAATTAATTAACTGTTGAGCTGCACGATGAAAGTTTAAACTACCACAGCATGTATGGGGTCATTCTCCAAAAAAAAAAAAAAAAATTACATACTACTCACTGGTCCATTATAAATTTCAAATTATTTTTATAAATTTTTTGAATTCAACTAGACAAGAATGGAGTGAGGCGTAAGGTTTTCGAATACTTATCAAACCTGTTGATTATTTTTCTTAATTACATACTACTCACTGGTCCATTATATAAAATATTTAAATTTTACATAATTTTAGGTGCTTTGACTATATAGTTAAAATTATTAATTTTTTAAAAGGTTTTTCTAAATAAAAATTAAAATATTATATTGTAATTCAAAAAAGAAAATTGAAAGCATCTAAAATTTCGTGCAAAAAAGTATAATGGACCCGAATATTTTGTAACCACATTTTCATATAACGATTCAATATATGTGCGTGATATATTTAACCGAGTCAATCAAACTCCACCTACCATGTCGTTCGAATTATATGAAATATGCGGTATCTGTTTAGACAAATTTAGCACGTACTCTACCTCATTCAACCTAGGCAAGAAATAAGAAATTTTATGTAGTACCTAGCTTAGTGTCGAGTGAGAATATACATTATGAATTTTTTGTTGAAATGAGAATACATGCATCTTTGTTGAGCTACAGTTTATCACTCGAGTTCATATTCAATGTAGTTGAGTTTGAACTCCACTTAGACGTGCAATTGTATTCGAATCATAGCACCCACTTTTTACCATATTCTTTCGGACTTGAAAAAAAAACATGCAACCATTACCCATGTCAAAATGACATGACAAGAGGGAGATCACGAAAAAATGCAAAAAAAGGTTCGTATCATGTTAATGTTTGCATCCTGGTTATGCAGGGAATGTAGCTAATCTGTCTGTAAAGATGGAATATAAATACATGACATTAGTACCCCTCCTTCAGTCCTTCTCATATTAATACGAATTCGTTCGTTTCTGACTCCTCTAGCACTTGGCCTGATTGATTATCTAGATTGTGTTAGAACTAAATAAATAATCACGGATCATCTTATGCGATATTATCAAGATTACACGATAAAACTGTAGTACGGAAGTGTACCTGATTCCATGACGGTAGATATGAATACGGATTATGGGACTTGATCTTCCACAGACTTGATTCGCCTCTAGCCGTATCTCTCTCTAACTGATGGGAATAGAGGAGTAGAGGTTGTGAATTAGCCTTGGGGACCAAGACCTTCTTTATATAGTAGTCTAATTAGACCCCATTAACCCTAATCAGATTACTATTGGGTATTACACATTACAAAGCCCATACCGAATAAGATGTTATTGGACTCTTTATTTAAGACCACTTAATTAGTCCAAATATAGAATAAACATTAATTAATATAATTGTCTTTAATTTGTAAGCCCATAATTATTATTAGATTATAAAAATAATCTAACAGATTGTCCAGAGGCTTCATGTACACTCCAATGCTTTCAATGCCATCATGCAGGTGAGTGCCCAAAAATCCACAAAACTTACCTCCAATATGATAATTAAAATTGATCACACTCATATTTCTATCATCCAGCGGAAGGTATGGTCCGTATGAGCCCTTGTTGGTGTAGAAAGTAATAGACCATAAATAATTTGAACCCAGATCATATCTGTACTGACCACTTATTCTTGTAATATACTCTAATGGATAATCAAAGGTGATCTGCAACCATTTTACACATACAAATTTTATGTACTCATCTATATTGACCAAACTCCAAAACATAAATTAGACTATGTACACAGTTTATCGTTAATCTAATAAAGCTGAGATACATTGATCAAAAGAAAAGATTACTGATCTAGATTTATATAGATTGACTGCTCACCGATTCCATGTAAGTACTGCCATTTCCCCCACCAATCTTGTCTGACAGAACTACTTTGTTTCCTCCGTCCTCAACGTATGCCAAGTGAATGGAATGGATCCAATCATTGGACCATGAAATGAATATCTGAGAAATTTGTGTTTTTCCCCAGGAAGTTCCCACAGTGCCAAGTGCTGGCCGAACTTTCATCATTGTATGCTTGTGAATAAAATTGTATGACTGGTAGGGACAAAGGATTTTATGCACGCAGGAGTTGCACCGTGCCCACTGCTATATATAAATGGAAAGCCCAAAAGTCCGTCTGTTTAGCTTCACATTAAGAGCTCCTCGATTGCGTAGCTTACCTTTTAAGTTTCGAGATTGGCATTTAATTATCATCTCAAAAATTTTAGTAAAAGAATTAACACCTAAATTATTTCCTCCGTTTTAAATTAGTAATTTTTTTTTTAAAAAAGAAATTGTATTAAATAGTTGTTTCATCGCTTTCCACAAATTTGTGAATAAGATTAGTTAGAAATTGAGGATTACAAAAAAAATATTATTAATTTGTGACAGATTTTTAGTTAGATGCATGATGCATTACTTTATTGAAAATATTTGTGCGAAAATTGTTTTATGTTGCAAGTCACAAAGTTATTACAAAATTATTTTAAAAACTATTGCAAGTTAGTTGTGACGCATAATTAATTTGTCACAAATACATTGCAGAAGCTAGTTTGAGTCAACATGTTAATTTATACTCCGTTGTTTTGACGTTTGATGTATTGGCACACATTTTTAGGAGTATTGATAACATAGTTAGAAAAATTATTTTTAAATTTTCTTTTCGTGAATAAAAGTTTTAATTCTATATTTTTATTCACAAAAAGAAAATTTTAAAAATAATAATTCTAACTATATGGTCAATTCTCCTAAAAATACATGTCAGAAAGTCAAACGTCAATTATTTGGAAATAGAGGAATATTCAGTAATTTCTGCAAGTTATTTAACATTAAAACTAGGATAAAAGCTTCTTTCTTTATCATTAAAGAAAAATTAACATTATATAGGAGTAGCAAGCAGGCACAACTATGGACACTACAAATTATGACTTGCATTCTACAAATATTCTTATTCGCTTCTTGTCGACCAATTATATCCTTTATATATAATAAGCAATTCATAATTTTGGTTTGGTCGTTGTACTACCAAAATAATCTCAACCACCAAATTTAATATTTTTAAAAATAGACGATCAAGATTATATTATATTAAAAAAAATTATAATTAAAAAAGGATATAATTAAAGAAGTTTGTATTAGAATTGAATTTTAAAAATAAAATTATAATATGAAAAGGATATAACTAAAGTGATACAATTGATACAAAAGTCCGTCTGTTTAGCTTCACATTAAGAGCTCCTCGGTTGCGTAGCTTACCTTTTAAGTTTCGAGATTGGCATTTAATTATCATCTCAAAAATTTTAGTAAAAGAATTAACACCAGATTTAAAGTCAGATTTAAAGTAATTAATTAATTAATTAGTTCAAGCATACGATAAGTCACATTTAAAGTAAATTTCCAATGGATTGCAATCAATACCAGGTTAATACGAGGAATTATTCAACCCAACTAGTAAGAAATTGTAGCTGCTAGACACCCCATTCTGAGATTTGAAAAATTGTACGATTTTACAATGTAGTAAAAACGATTAAATTGTTACAGTTTATTAAGTTTGCATCTTAATGCAAAAAAGTACAATTCGAAAAGTAGTCTGTGTCATGTTTTTTTTTGTTTTTTTTAGCAAGTGCTTTACGATTTTATAGCACTTTCGCTAAAAAATTTAGCAAAACCTTGCGATGGAAGTAAGTGGATTGCCATTTTTGGTGGGTTAACGAATGTGTTAGCACTCTTCCGGATTAGTTGAGGTGGGCGAAAGCTGACCCAAACACCTGATTATCAAAAAAAAAATTAAAAAAAATATGGGAAATGCTAGGCTATGGTTAAGCATTAAATACTCTTATATTTTCAACACCTTTTGTAAGATTTTTAGTTATTTTTAGTTTCCCAATTTCTCTTTGCAACGCAAATTTAATTTTCCAAGTAATAATAATGGACCCCCCCAACGATAAAAACATCCCAAATTTTTAAATAATCATATTGAATTTCGTGCAAAATTGATGTATTAAGTGTAAAACTGATTTATTAAATGCATTTATCCATCTCCATTAATGTTTAACCATAGCCTTAAAGGCTATGTTTAGCATTAATTGAGTATATAAAATCTGGCTAGAGGGGAAAGAGATTTAGTTAATTAAAGCAAGTAGTACACAAACAAAGAGAACCAAACGGTCATATTTTTCAAAAGTCTCAAACCTTCACATCATCAAAGTCTCTCACTGTATAAATCTTTAAACAAACAAAAATCACTTTGCTCAATCACAAAACTATAGCTAATGGGTTGCTTTAAGATTTGCTTTGGTACTTGCAACAATCAAAAAGTACCCACAAAAGCTAAGGTTAGAGAATCTTGCTATATATCACTTCATTGTCATCAGTTCATTACTATTGTTATTTTTTTATATAAAATTTCATTTGTACAATTTGTATCAGAAGCTTGTTAGATTTGATCCCCTTCAGCCCACCAAGCCTGTAGTGCAAGTATCAAAGTCTGTCGTTTTCGAATTCAAGTAAGACCATTCTGCTATTTCTTTTATTTTTGTTGAAGTTATATTTTTTCGGTATGTTAGTTGTATTTGAGGTCTGCGTACATTTTACCTTCTTAATATCGTGCTTTCTGAAGAGATATAGCTAAGGGTATGATTGCTTTTGTATGACTGGTCTAATTTAAGCTCTTTTTGTCGTAGTTGTAGAAATAAGAATGATGTTCTGGTAGGTCGTGATAACATAGAGAAGGAAAGTGAGATTTACAATCTTGGAAATCGAAAGTGTACAATTTTGGAGAATGAGAAAGAAAAGAATGTTGTTGGAGTTGATAAGTTTTTGGATTATAGTTTGTCAAAACTCGAAGACAAGTCATCCGAATCACTAAAAATTGCTAAAATCGGTGATTTGCTAGAAGTGTCTTCGGATAAGAAAGTAAATGGTTTTTATAATGTTCGTCAAGTACTTCAAGAAGAGTCTTTAGATTCGCCTGATTCTCTGACAGTTGAGCACGTGAATGGTGTAGATGATGTTGATCAATTTGTTCAAGAAGAGTCTTCTGATTCGTTATTTTCTGTGTCTGTTGGATCGAGAAAGAAAGTAAATGCAGCTGAGAATGATGATGTTGTTCCTGAAGAGTCTTCTGATTCGTTATTTTCTGTGTCAGTTGAATCGAGAAAGCAATGTAGTGGTTTAGATAATGTGGATCAGTTAGTTCAAGAAGAGTCTTCTGACTCACTATTTTCTGTGTCTGTTGGATCAAAAAAGAAAGTAAATGTAGCTGAAAATGGTGATGATCAAGAAGAGTCTTCTAATTCGCTATTTTCTGTATCGATTGGATCGAGAAAGCAGCTAAATGGTTTGGATAATGTGGATCAATTAGTTCAAGAAGAGTCTTCTGATTCACTCTTCTCCGTGTCTGTTGGATCAGCAAACAATGCAAATGCTGCTGAAAATGGTAATGTTTTATTCCAAGAAGAGTCCTTTGATTCGCTATTTTCTGTATCGTTTGAATTGAGAAAGCAAGTAAATGCAGCTGAAACAGACGAAAATGAAGTTAACAGCCCAATACCATTTGGGTCGAACCACATCTGTAAAAATCCTAATTCGAGCCCCACCTTGGCCAATTCGGTCTTGGGTCCTATTCAGAATCTTACTAACCGGAAGAAGGAAATCAAAGTTACAACTGATAATACTTGCATAGAATTCAAAGAAGATGAGAAGGAAAATATGAGTTCAGTACAAGGGCTGAATTTAATACCCTTTAGCGTAGAGGAGCCTAGTTTAAAAAAGTTGAACAACACTATTTCGAAACAGAAAATGGGAAGTCATTCGAAAGCTGGAGGCTCTCCAATTGCCGTTGATACGAGCCTTTCGAGTTGGTTGGTCAAATCTGATGGAAGTTCAGAGGATACACCAGTTTCAGCAGCATACAATTGTGAAGAACTAAAGCAGCATTCTTTCAAACTCGTCTCGCAGTAGAATTTCAACATTGTTCATAAGGGCATTGCAACTGTTTCTTTCTCATTACCTGCTTTATACAATATGTTTTCTGTCAATGTGAGTTGTTAGAACTTAGAAGATAGTTGCAGTTTTTTGTAGGACAAATATACTTAACCATCATACAGACATCTTTTTCGAAAAGGTTGGAGAGTGCTGGAACAAAGGAATGGTTATAGCTGTGCCAACTGCCAACTCGAGCGGTTTGATTTATTCAGAAATTCATACAATTTGTTGTTAGTTGCGTATCCAGTGTATGGTTTTCATGTGATGCTTGCATGCAATTAGTTTCTAAATTTTGTTGGCAAGTCTGCGTGAAATTAGCACTACAAGAAAAACTGAAACAGACAACACTTATCAGACAACGGTCGGCAGTAAAAGCATTGTTTGAAATTTTCACACAACGGTTTTTTTTTTTGCAAAATCTGTCTGTTGTCTGAAAGAACTTCCACAACGGTTTCTAAAACCATTGTCTATTAGAAAGAGTAAAGCAGAGGCTTTACACAACGGAATTATAAAACCGTTGTCTGAAGAAAGGTCAGACAAGTGTTTCATAAACCGTTGTTAAAAACAGACAAGTGTTTTTTTTTTTTTGTTACTTAAATGGATGTCACACAACAGTTTGAATAAACACTTGTCTGATTCTAACAACGGTTTACAAAACCATTGTCTGAAGAAACTTCAGACAATGGTTTTGTAAACCGTTGTTAGAATCAGACAAGTGTTTTACTTGTATGTGGACTATACTTAATTCACACAACAGTTTCTGCATACCGTTGTCCAATTGAAATCTTAGAGACAATGGTTTTTGGCTGTTAAATATGTTGCTGTCACACAATTCTTTAGCTTACATAAACCGTTGTCTGATAGTTAAAAAAATTAAAAAAAAATAATATAAAGAAGTAAACCCCCTGCCAAAGTTTCAAAGGCAAAACCAATCAATACCGCATACATTAACACTAATTCACAAGAACATTTTGTAGTTTGCAATTTCAAAGGCAAAACCAAACAACCATATAGCAGCCAACCATTCAAAGTACATAAATAAAATTACATCAAGAAAGTAAAATTTGTTCATCAACATCTCGCATGTAACTATTTTTTAAAATTTTTATTTCGACGATCCAACAGTACGAATGATGTTATATACTGATTTTAGTGATGTGTACAAAAAAATAGAAAAAAACGAATAATTCTTGTATGATATTTTAATGGTCAACTATCAAAGTACTTCTTGGTCAAACTAGTATAATTCTCGAATAATATTTTTTTTAATTTTTTTTGGACGATCCAATCGTACAGATGGTGTTATATACTGATTTTACTGATGTGTACAAAAAATTAGAAAAAACAAATCATTCTTGTACGTGTTTGTAATATAAATCTGCTAAAAGTACTACTCCCTCTAACTTGTGTTGTACCGATTGAACATGATCTATTTTTTTAAATTTTTTTTTCGACGATCCAACCATACGAATGCTGTAATATACTGATTTTAGTGATGTGTACAAAAAATTAGAAAAAAACAAATCATTCTTGTGTGATATTTTAATGGTCAACTATCAAAGTACTCCGTGGTCAAATTAGTATAATTTTTGAATAATATTTTTTTTAATTTTTTTTGGACGATCCAACCATACGGATGATGTTATATACTAATTTTATTGAAGTGTTCAAAAAGTTAGAAAAAAAAAAATCATTCTTGTACGTGTTTATAATATAAATCCGCCAAAAGTACTACTTCGTTTAACTAGTGTGGTACCGACTGAACATGATCAATTTTTAAAAAAAAAAATTTCGACGATCCAAGTGTACAAATGATGTTATATACTGATTTTCGTGATGTGCACAAAAAATTATGAATTTTCAAGTTTATCTTATATGAGTTTATAATAAAAATATTCAAAATTGAATAATTATTTGCTTTTAGAACTAATTAATATTTAAAAAATTTGTTTTGAGTTTTGAGGAACCAAAAAAATGATTTTTATTAAAATTTCGAATCTACCAAATTAACAAATAATTAGATTTTTATAAATATTAAATATATTTTATATAATTTTATTCCCTCCCAAATTATTAATCAAGCCAAAATTTATTTCATGTATTCTTATTTCCCCCTTAACCAATCATTCATTTCCCCTCTATTTTCGGCCTAAAAAATATTACAACATATTTCCCCCCATTCTCCTGCATATCCAATATTTCATTTCCCCCTTCTCCAAAATTTTCATTTCCCCTTCCCCCCTCCCCAAAATTTTCATTTCCCCCTTTGCTCTCAGTGTCCAAACACGTACTACATAAAACACAGATCCACAATCAATCCTCTAAAATCAAATCTCTATCTCTCTCTCTCTCCCTCTCTCAAGAATCTTAGATTTTTCGAGGAATTTTTATGGTTGTGAGGAGTTTATTTTAGAATTGGGGTGGGATTAAGGGGGTTGGTGTGGAGATTACTGGGGTTCATTTTTTTGCTCTGACTTTCACTTTCACTCTCTCACAAGATTCAATTAGATCTCGTTAGGGTTCAATTACTTAGATTTCAAACTACAACTCAAATGATTTAAGGGGTCGAGACTTTGGTCTTCGGTGGATGTTTTGGTTCTTCAAATTAGGGTTTTGGTTCTTCATTTTGAGTTCAATTACTTGCATATCTTCACTTGAATTTCATCTAATCAAACTCTATTGTTTATTTCAGGCAATGAAAGTGTAGATGTTGTTGTCATTGATGAGGAGTCAGTGGGTTCTGTAAGTTCAATTTGTCGGGGAGGAAAGTTACTTCATGGAGATGGTGCACTGGATGAATACCTTGCAGAGACCAAGTTACAACAAACGGTACACATTTCATTTCATATCTCCATATCTAGTACCTTTAGGTGCATGGGCTTTTGTGGTTCTGCCTAAGTGTATAATATTATGATATAGGATGTGTATGTTAGCCTATGGAGGACTTGTTTATATGCTTGTTTTACTTGTTGTGCATTCTAGGTTTCTTGGGGGAAGAAAGCGCTTCTGGTTGGAGGGAAAACTATTCCAGCAAGTGACCGAATTTCAGGTTGCATATCTGTTTATCTATCATTGAACCCTGCTACTTGTTCTGTATATTCTATTTTTAAATACAATCTTAAAATAAGCCATCTTGGTTTTTGCATAGTGTGGGCATTTGACACAGAGACAGAATGCTGGTCACTTATGGAGGCCAAGGGAGATATTCCGGTATACTTCTTATTTTGACCCAATAATTCCTTGTATATATGTCTTACATAGAGGGTTGAGTGTGACTATGGTCACAAAATCTCTAAGATATCTATTTTGTATGAATGAACATTTTGTAGTATTCTGTGATTATATCTAGGTAGGGGTGCATAGACTCTAGTTTTGTATCTTAACTGATTTCTTTCTTTCTATTATTTTTTGCACAAATCTTTTAAGAAAGAAATGGTAACCTATAATCTAAGATTCTTGTTAGTTTCTTTATCCTGCAACCCTGTCATTTACATAAGGTAAAGTGATTGACTCAATATTCTTGTCTTTTATCCTAATTCTAAGGTGACATCTCCTATTTGCATGTTGCTATCATTATTTTAGGCTGATAGTCATGTTAATCAAGGCAATGACTCCGAGAACTCTATGTTTCCCTGGTTTTAAATCAAATAGTAATCCCACACGTCAAGCAGTGATCTTGATCTTATAAAAAATAATCGCTTCTAAATCTTATGGCAGCAATCTTATGATATTATAGCCAACAGAGAAAGTATTAGTGAACTTATTGTGTCCCATGTTACTAATCAAAGCTTTCTCTGCAGGTTGCTCGCAGTGGTCACACTGTAGTTAGGGCTAGCTCCGTTCTGCTTCTTTTTGGCGGTGAAGATGCTAAACGCAGGAAACTAAATGACCTACATATGTTTGATTTAAAGTCTTTGACGTGGCTTCCACTCCAAAGCAAGTAAGTTGCTATGAGTCCTAGCTTTTACTTCTCTGTAGATTCCGCGATGGATAAACTTTATCAACCTTTGACTAATTATTTTGGTACTCGCATGACATTAAGAGGGACTGTACCATCTCCAAGATCCAACCATGTGGCAGCTCTTCACGAAGATAAAACGCTTCTAATTTTTGGTGGAGCAACAAAGTCTAGAACCTTGAATGATCTGTACTCACTTGACTTTGAGACGGTTTGTGAAATTCAGTTACTATACTTTCTGAGTCACATGGCAATAATTGTATAATCCTGATACATTAACCTGTTTCTCCATAGATGATTTGGTCAAGAATGAAAAAACGAGCTTTCCATCCATCACCCAGAGCTGGTTGTTGTGGAGTCCTGTTTGGAACAAAATGGTATATTGCTGGTGGTGGCAGCCGGAAAAAACGTATAGTTTGCAGTTTATCTCTGTTACTTTTTGTGTCACACAATATAGAAATTTTAAAACCAACGAATGAGCAAGTGTGTAATGCCGTTATATTAGACCTGATCGATTTCTGATAGTTTCCAAATATATTGTCTAATAAAGATTCTTTTGTTAATTTTTTTTCTTATAGGGCATGCGGAGACTCTAGTATATGATGTCCTGAAGCAGGAATTTTATGTTGCTGTTGCTTCACCGCAATCTTCTATCACCAGCAACAAGGTGAAATTTCATTTTTTTATTAATTTTCTGGTCCTTTTCCTTAGGGTATCCTTATTACAGTTACCACTTTAAGTGCTTTTTCTTTTCTCTTCATTAATTTATTATCTATATCCCAATCATCAAATATTTAATCATGTTAGTATCAGGTGACTGGGTAGATCTTTCTTTTATGGAATGTTGGCATTCTTGAATTTTATCAAAAAATTGTTAGTTCTGCAGCAGTATTTGATTACTTCCTGTCTGCTGGACGCATATGGCAACAATACCAAAAGTCTACTACAAGGCTTTTTGCTATAATACCTTTTCCTATTTTTTCAGTTAGGTCCCAGCTGAATTTGTTCTCCAGCATCCAACCAATGGGAACCCCCCAACTCTATTAATTTTTGGTTTTACGTGGTACATTTAAATTGTCTTTTTGCTGCTTTTGGTTAATTATGTTGAACTTACTAGTTCAAGGGGCTACATTAAAAATAGTTGTCACTACTAAATGGTAATGTAATGACTATCATAGTTAAAACATTAAATATATGAGCGCTTCTGATCTCCAGCATATTTCTTACTCTTTAATTTTGTCATCTTTTGTGTTCTTCTTTTCTATGTTGAAATTTGGTGATAATATAGTTTAATCTTTCAGTGGCTACGGAGGGGCAGCTTATCCTATGGAGTCGATGATCTCAATGAAATCAGGATCGAGTGGGCAAAGTACTTCATGAAGCAAGAGACTTCTTAGGTTCTTTGCACATTTAGTAACCACGCACCGCAAATTTTCTGATGCACATGTATTTTGGGAGTCTATTTAACTTAATTAGTTCGTGAATTTTACTTGGTTGGATGTGTTGGTTGTAATGGTTTATTGAATACGATGGAATGGCTGTTTGTTTTGGTTTTAGTTTGGCTTCTTTATATTGTCAGTTTGGTTTCTTTATATTTCCAGTTTGGTTTTTTAATTTTGTTATATAAAACCATTGTCTGTTGTTATTTTAGGTAATTGGACTATAATGAAAACTGTTGTCAAGCATTGTACTAGGCAATGTGTTGAATTTTCTATGAAACCATTGTCTATTAATCTAGGTAACAACTTCTTGTTAAAAAAAATCGTTGTCCAAATACATTACTTCAATACAAGCATATGAAACCATTGTGGTAAAGACATCAGACAACAAATACTTGATTTCAAACCACTGTCCATGTAGATTTTTTATAAGAAATATACTAATAAAAACCGTTGTTGTTTTAAAAATAATTCAACGTATTTTATGCTAAACCATTGTCGTAAACACTTCAGACAACAGTTCTAGTTAATAAACAATTGTTGATTTATTTGTCAGACAATGGTTTCTACAACAGCCGTTGTTGTTCACGCGTTTTAGACAACGTTTTCTAAGACCAAAACCGTTGTCTGTAGGGAATCAGACAACGAACGCGTCCGTTGTCTGACCTGCGTAACAGACCGCATCTCAATAGACAACGGTTTTCTAGGACATCAGACAACGGGCAAAAAGCCTTGTCTGATTCAATTATCCTTGTAGTGTAGTGTTTTCTTAAGGTGCATTAAACGCATAATTTTGTAATTAACTTTAAAGAATCCAAACATAAAATACACTGCTAAACAAACTTGTAGAGAGTGATTAACTTTAAAGAATCCAAACTAAAAAATTACATTGCTAAACAAACTTGTAGAGACAGAAAATGAGGTTACATAAATGCATTTTAAGTGCAGAGGATAGGCAAGCCGTTTGTCTTTAACACAGATCTTGAAAGATAGATATGATAACGGCCTTAATTAGTCTTCAAAGTTATCTAAATTAAGGTAATTAAGATTAACCAAAGAATGAATTTTCATCCTAGACCACAAAATGATCAGTCAACTAGCATCTCTAATTCACTTTTTCAAATTTAGAAAAAACAGGTGGATTAACCAAAAGTAGAACTTAACAAAATAAGAGGGAAAAATTGACCAACATTGCATCCTAAAAACCAACTTTCAGAAGCCATCTAATCTTTCTGTAACTCTTCCATTCTTTCCGTCCTCAAACATGGGCGACGACAAGGGAGCAGCACCTCCTGCTAGAAAGGGTACCACGTCGGTGCTCAAACGGGCCATGACAAGTCCTGCCATGACAAGTCCATCATTAACAACATCATTGAACAAAATCCCATTCAAACTCCTTGAACTCAAGGTCATAGCTGCCCATGACTTGCCACCGGTTTCAAAATATTTGCACACATATGTAATGGCATGGGTACACCCTGAAAACAAAATGATAACACCGGTTGATCACAA
The DNA here is from genome assembly GCA_036435485.1 of Saposhnikovia divaricata. Classification (NCBI taxonomy): domain Eukaryota; kingdom Viridiplantae; phylum Streptophyta; class Magnoliopsida; order Apiales; family Apiaceae; genus Saposhnikovia; species Saposhnikovia divaricata. The sequence continues at coordinate 218,725,934 of CM071599.1, forward strand.
GGGAAACACCAATCCTATGTGGAATTTTCGGATGGTATTTGGTGTCGATGACAAATTGTTAAATTCAGAGTCATCAGCTGTTCTGGTGGAAATTTACAATATTTCAAAACTAAGCAATAAGCCCATTGGAACCACCTGTCTGCCTGTTGAGATTTTGCTGAATAATCCTCATTCTGAGATTATGAAAAAGCCTCTGAAGCTACCAATCTCCCGTCCCTCAGGTGACTTGAGAGGGTATCTATTTGTGACTATTAATCTTGTGAATACTACAATCAGAAACTTGAATGAAGAGTCAGAGGCTTCTCCGCGAACAATTATGATCAGGCAAATTAGCCAGCGTTTGAGTCATGCAGAAAGCGCCAAACGAGTGACATATGACGAAGATGAGGAAGAAGAACAAGAAACTGATGACGCAACCACATTGAGTGACGAAGAAAGTGACCAGGAAAGTGAACACGAAAGTGACCACGAAAGTGAACCTATTGATATAGAAATAAAACCTTTAGCATCAGACTTTTCTGCTACGCTCAAGGACAGTGGCACATATTCGCCAAGTTCAAATGGAGAGAATGTAGGTTCAGGAATCTCAGAATTCGGAAACAGCTGGAGAGAAGCTGGAGATCAGAAATCTTTATATTTCTGCTATTGTGAACTTTTGTAATATATTTCGAGATGTATCAAGTTGGATTGTACTATGTTGTGAAGACGATCTTGGACCTGCGGAGTGGGACATTTTATGCTCCGTTGTAATAAAATTTGGCATTGTTATTGCGTTATCATATTGAGACAATGTGACGACCCGAGTCCCCGGTCAGGGTGGATTTGGGGGCGTTACAGTTTTGGTATCAGAGCCTTAGTTATATTTTTAGGAATCGTACAAGCCTAGAATTATAACGCGACGTGAGAGTTTAGAGGTATAATACGACGTTGAGATTTTAGCACTAAGTGCCTTACACCTTTATATATTTTTTATGCGTATCTAGTCGATTGGAACCTGGTTGTGACCGAAACGTTTCGTACTTTTGTAGATGTCTACTTCAGGACCCGTTGGTTTTGTCCTGCTCGAGATAGATTTCTTACGCCTTTTTCGCATGGACCCCTAGCTCCCAATTGATTTAAGATAGGATGCCTAGCTAAGATTCCATTCTTATTAAGGTGGGTAATACCCTGTAGAGTTTCCACATTTTGTAAATGTTGTCATTGTCTTTACCAGTCAGAGTTAGATCAACACAAGGTAAGTGCACCAGAGATGGACCTAGAGAGATATGCAACTATGTGTTCCGAGTTCGAGGCTAAATTCTTAAATGATTTCGTGACCGACATTAGTTTTCTAGATATATAACTTATAGAGGTTGAAATAGTTCTATATGATAATGTGTTTTTTCGTACTTTCCCTCTTAAGGATTTTCTTCTCTGACGAGCCACCAGAGTCTTCAAACGTCGCTTTTATTCGAGAATCGATAGATATTCCTAAGAACTTATTTTGTGCTGGAAAATCATTCTTTAAATAATTTCCTTCGCAATGATTATCAATAATTCATATCACTCGAATTTACTCAGACAATTTCTATCCTGTTTGAAAATGACCTATGTTGTTTAGAACTTGATTTACCGGACATTATCAACTTTCAAAAAAAAAAAAAAATACAAACCCCTTTCATACTCATTCCTTTATTTGACACCCTTTGAAATACTGAGATGAACAACCATAAATATATAGGGGAAGACTATCTGTCTCTGTGATAGAAGCCTGGTGGGACGCCACCGTTTGTATTGTTGTTTGTCATTAGAGTACCAAAGGCTGGCCACCTTATGTACTATGACGGTTGTCCTAATGATACATGCAACAAAATAAATGTTCGAAGATCATATTGATCTCTCGGTTAATTCTTTAAAAAAAAAATTTCACTATCAAGAGTTGAACATACCCATGTTATTGCCTCACAGTATTATATGTTTGATTATTCTTCTTCTTTCAAAGTTCTAATTGAACCTGGAATGTGTAGTGCTTCGAAGTTTCAAGAGTGTATACTGGAATTTGGGAGTAATGAAACATCTTTTCAGAAATTACGACTTAAAGTGAGTTTAACCAAAATTCGAGAACCAAAGATTAATAACGATGAATTTTAGAACTTATAGGGTTTTCTTGGGAACCGCCATCTAAACTGAGATAGATCTTTACGAGTATCTGAAATCTTTTTATAAATAGAAATTAGAGTAATCGTTTATAAGGAGACCAGAGAGAATCACGATTTTGAGTATGATTTATTTTGAGGAACCAGAAATTTTGATCGAGTAATTATTTATGAATGCCTATCATAACTGTGCCAGCAATGGTGTCGTATAATTGCAAACCTGAGATATAACATACCTTATTGTTTTCGCTCTTGTAGAAAAAGATGCCACCTAAGAGAGGAAGACCCGCAAGAAATCCTCGTCCTCAACCCGAGGTGAATCCAGAGAATGAGGTCCCACCTCAGAACCAAGTTCCAAACCCGGAACCACAACTCGCTCGAGATCCTAACCAAGAAAATAACCCGATGAGTCTACTTATGAACTTTCTTATTCAGCATACCCAGAACCTTCAGCCCCAACAGAACCAACATCCAGTGGGAGGAAATCTACCTCCAGCTCAACTGACACAGGCTACCGTTAGTTTCAAATCATTTAAATCTCTGAATCCCCTGAGTTTAAGAGTACTACCGATCCCGTTGAAGCAAGAATATGGTTACGTGAAATAGAAAAGACCTTTGAGATCGTAGGGGTAGAATAAGAGAAGAAAACCATCTTTGCAGCCTATATGTTAAAAGGTGAAGCGAATTATTGGTGGGAATCAAAGAGAGAAATGGAAGGGAACGTAGTCATACCCTGGACCAGGTTCACGCAGCTATTTTGAGAGAAATATTTTCCTAAATACTTGGAGAGTCAAATGGAGGTCAAGTTTCTGGAACTCAAGCAAGGCAACATGACTGTAGCTGAATATGAAGTCAAGTTTACTGAACTCTCTAGCTTTGTGCCTTACCATGTGGATACTGATGAAAAGAGAGCTAAACGTTTTCAACTTGGGCTGAAGCCGTGGATCCAGAATCGAGTTGCGATACTAGAAATAACCAATTATGCTACTTTAGTTCAGAAAGCATCTATTGTGGAAAGTGGAACCGAGTTGTACTCAAAGGACAAGGATGTGAAGAAAAGGAAATTTCAGAATCATGAAGCTAGTTTTGAGAGGAAGCCTGACAATCGGAGTGGAAGCAACCAAAGGTTTAGACAGCCACATGCGGCCAATGTGATGCAAGAAGGACCACCTTTGCCATAATGCAAGACATGTGGGAAGAAACACCTGGGACCCTGTTATCAAGCGAGTGAGAATTGTTATAACTGTGGACAGAAGGGTCATTATGCTTCTAGTTGCAAGGATAAATATGTCACCTGTTTTAACTGTGGAAGGAAAGGTCATGTGTCCCGAGATTGCCGACAGCCTGCGAAGGAGAATCCAGTGCCTCGACTCACAGCACCTCCCAACAACAAGCCGACAGCAAGAACCTTCAACATGACTGTGCGGGATGCCATCGATGACGACAATGTGATAGCAGGTACGCTTCTAGTAGACTCTGAGAATGTGTGTGTTCTGGTTGATTCTAGAGCTACCAAATCTTTTTTTTTTTTAAATTTCATGAATAAGTTGAATCTCGAGTCTGTTTCCCTTAGAAGGAATTCTGAGCATAGACGTAGCTAATCAGGAAGTTATCAGTGAACCGATTGTGTCCGAATTGTCCCATAGGGATACATGGGCAACGTTTTGACGCTAACCTCATTCTTCTTAAGTTAGGGGATATTGTCTTAATCCTAAGGATGGATTGGTTAACACATTATGATGCACAAATAAATTATCGATGTAGGAGGGTCAGCTTAAGTGGACTTTTACAACCCTTAGAGATACCCGAATGGAAATGAGAATATATTACCATGGATTTTGTCGTAGAATTGCCCCGACCTAGAGCTAGCCATGAAGCAATTTAGGTTATCGTCGACCGACTCACTAAATCTGCGCATTTCCTACCAATTAGTGATAAGTACTCCGTTGAGAGATTGTTGAACATATATCTAAAGGAAATTGTGGTTCGTCATGGAGTGCCTGTTTCAATTATATCTGATAGAGATGCCCGTTTTACTTCTCGATTTTGGAAAATTTTTCAGGCAAGTCTTAACACGAAGTTAAATCTGAGCACTGCATATCATCCACAGACCGACGGACAAAGTGAGAGGACAATATTAAAAACCCCGGAAAAGCGCGGGAGCAGCCTCATTTCTTTCCTCTCCGTGATATTAAGAGCCTGTGTACTTGATTTCAAAGAAAGTTGGGATGAACATTTGCCCCTAGTCGAGTTTGCTTACAACAATAGTTACCATTCGAGCATATGTATTGCACCTTATGAAGCTTTGTACGGAAGGAAGTGTAGATCACCTTTATATTGGGATGAAGTAGAAAAAAGAAAGATACTAGGACCGGAATTACTTCAACAAACTAAGCAAGCAACCGAGGTTATTCGAAAAAGGTTAGTTCACTACTAAAAAAACAGGATTAGACATCGCCCTTTAGACAGCGGTTGCAAATGCCACCGATGTTAAAAACCTTTCTTACATCGGTTATTTTAAAACCGATGTCTTTGATACATAAGACATCAGTTTTTCGTATCAAGCGATGTCTAATACTTTTAAAAAAATTCTAACAACGACTTAGACATCAGTTGTCATTTGAAGCGATGTTAAACTCATTTTTAAAAAATTGAACTGTATACGACCTCTCCTCTTTTTTCCCCCTTAGAACTTTTTCTACAATTTTAGTTTCCCCCTTAAACAAATTTCCCCCCCTTAAAACATAATTTCCTCCCGCCCATCTCCCATATCAGTACCTATCCTGCCACCTGTCCCTAAAACATTAAAATTTTAACACCAAATTCATTAAAACAAAACAAAAAACCTAAGTCTAAAAAACGTAAACATACACACACACAAACAGATCTGGAGCTTTTTCCTTACTTCCTCAAACGTAAAACTCCGATTAAACTCCGATTGAACTTCGTTTTCGTCGTTTTCTTTCAATTAAAAGTCCCATTGAACTTCATTTTCTTTCAATTAACTTTCTTTTCTTTCAATTACATAGTATAAAACTACTCCGGTTAACCCTAGATTTTCATTTTCTTTGTTTCTTCAACAGATTTGGAGATTTGGAGCTTTGGGTTGCGAGTTTGGAGCTTTGGAGCTTTGGGTATTTTCTTGCAACTGAGCTTTGGGTTGTTCTTTGTTATTTGTTTTCTGTTGCATGTATAAAATCTTTGCATTTTAAGCTTTGGGTTTGCGAGTTTGTAAGATATTTTCTTACAACTGATCTTTCGGTTCTTTGTTTTTTGTTCTTTGTTTATGTATATGGGTTGCATGTATAAAATCTTTGTGTATTATATGGTTTAAATATTTATGTGTTTCAAGTGTTTGTTTATAATCCCCTGAGAATATAACTTGTAATTTACTGCTAAATCTTTGTATAAAATATGTATTTTAGTTGTATTCATATTATTAGGATAAATGTAGTATATAATCATAAAAAGATTCTATCTAAATAACCATATAATTTTTGGTATAGGTCATACGAATATGGAGTCCTATTTTAGTGGTATAGGACTGTTTAGGATCAGTTTTATGCTAATTTTTATTTTGTGTTTTACTTCTTAGTGGGGGACCAAGAGTCGGACGACTTACAAAGCGCAGGACTTGGATGAGGTGCGCATGGAGGCTATCAAGTTTATCCAGGATAAAATGTGAAACATTGGGTTAAGTCTGCTGGTTGTTGGTAATGCAAGTGAGATTCTGTTTTGTTGGTGTCATGTCAAGGTGGAGAGTTTGACTTGGAGTTGTTGGGTGTTAGTTTTAGGTTTTTTGGTCTTGGGTCTGGTGATTGTCGACGGTACATAGATGGGTCTGTCAGTGTGCTTGTGTGTTTGCTGTTGCTGGTGGGATTGATAGAATATGTGATTGGAAGTGTGATTCTGTTTTGATAGAATATTGTCGGATGTTTAGGTTTGGAATGTATGTTTTGCTAATTGGTTATCGATGGTAACCTTGAATTGTAGCCATATGAGGCCTTTTGTGAATTCATCTTGAAGTTTGAATTTGGTAATATGATCAATATTAGTTATGTGTTATTTTTGTTGAGATTTTTGGTAAATGTCTATATTTGTAGATTTTGGTAATTGAGCAGGGTACAATTCAAATAAACATCACAGCCAACTAAAAATGATGTCTTAAAACTGATGTGAAAATAGATTAAACTAATGTTTATAGCAAAAAAGACATCAGTATATTTCCAAAAATCGATGTGAAAGGTATCATTCGTAAAAAATTAACTAGTGAAACCGATGTCTTTAAAGTATCTTACATCGGTTATACAAATAAGTATGATGTCTGATAGTATCTTTAACATCGGTTCTAAATATGAACTGATGATAAATAACCTCTTAGACATCGTTATTATAGTTGTTATCGATGACATTGTCTATTTCTAACTTGTGTGTTACATGCTTAACTGGCTCTAACCTTGATAATATAACAATATTGAAGTTGCCAATATTACAAAATATTGTAAAGTAGTAATAGATTCAGGGCAAAGACATCAGAAACACATATAAAAGCGATGTCTAAATATGTATTAGACATCGGTTAAAAACCGATGTCTAAACTTCAGACTTTTAACATCACACGCGAAGACATCGGTTTGGTTTCAAAAAAGACATCGGTTTTTACCCGATGTCTATTGACGTATTTCTAGTAGTGGTTGCAGCTCAAGATCGACAGAGGAAGTATGCAAATCAAATGAGGAAAGACAAAGCATTTGAAGTGGGAGATAAGGTGATGTTGAAAGTTTCACCTTGGAAAGGAGTAATGAGATTCGGAAAGAAAGGCAAGTTAAGCCCCAGATATATAGGACCTTTTGAGATTCTTAAGAAGATAGGACCACTAGCTTATCAGTTGGCCCTACCTCCAGACCTTCAGCATATCCACGATGTGTTTCATGTTTCTGCATTAAGAGAGTACCATTCTGATTTCATGCATGTTATAACCTATGAACCATTGGAAATTCGTCCCGATTTGACATACGAAGAAAAGCCAGTGGAGATCCTAGATTACAAAGTGCAAGAGTTAAGAACTAAGAAAGTAAATTTAGTAAAAATACTTTGGAGAAACCACCAAGTTAAGGAAGCCACGTGGGAATTAGAAGGTGAAATGCAAAATAAATATCCTGAATTGTTTAGTGCATAGTTCTGATTCCGAGGACGGAATCCTATAAGGGGGGAAGACTATAATAACCACGAATTTTCGAAATATATTTTTAATTTTGAGCCGAATTTTTTTGAGTCTCGTTTTAATTAACAAGCTGGGTAGAAAACGTTGTTATTATTACTGATTGAGACATCATCCATTACCACAAAACTCGGCTGAAAACAAGGCCCTTGTTTTCAGGGCATTATTATTCTGATTCCAAATTTTCGTTTCTTAAAATGTGTTAAACACAAAACATGTCACTAATATGAACAATCATTATAACCGGCCTATCCTTATTTTTAAAACAGGGCACAAACCCATAAACACAAAAACAAGCTCTCTCCTGTTTTCTCTAAAAAACAATACAGTTCCATTTATAACACTCGAGTATATACATAGCCTATGCTCTCTTTTTATTCTCTGCAAAACCGAGCAAACCCAGGTAGTTTGTTTTTCTTTTTTTTTCGTTTTCTTCTTCTTCGGTTAATTATTCTTGTCGATTTGTTCTGGATTTTTTTTGGAAACCGATTGTAATTGGTTGGGTTGTTGATTTTTGGTGAGGAGTCGGTTAAGCGGAAGTCGAAGAGAGGGGATGGAGCGGAGAGAGTAAAGGGTGAGGGGGATGAGAGAGATTGTTGTTAATCGGAAGATGGAGATGTCGAGGGGGAGACGGAGAGATGGGTAGAGTAGAGAGAGTGGAGGGAGAGTGATGAACGGGGAAAAGAAAGAGCAAGAGGTGAGGAGATGTTTTGGTTTTGTTGTGTTGTGATTGTGGTCTTGCCGGAGTTATAAGGGGGGGTTCGAAGTTGGAAGGAGAAACAGGGAGGTGGTGTTTGTGGGTGGTGTGGTCGACGGAAATTGAAGGGAGAGAGTGCAGAGAGAGATTTAGAGGGAGAGAGGAGATAGAGGGCAGGGAGAAAAGAGAGAGAGAGAGAGAGAGAGAGAGAGAGAGAGAGAGAGGTACGGGAGAGAAACAGGGGAGAAACGCAGGGGGGTAGCAGGTGGGACCCACTTGGTGCAGGTGGGGTCCACATCGTTATTGCAGTAAAACGATACAGTTTTTTTGTAAATTAGCGATTGAACGTTAAAAATCGAGATTTAAATAATTGGATAGCGATTTAAACTAGTTGGTAATAAACAATTTATTAAAAATTACTTAATTACTTAATTACTTAAATAGAATTATTTAGAGTCTTTAAACATAATTTAGAAATTTATTAATTGAGTAATTAAGTAGTAATATTTTGTGATTTTGAAAATTATTTAGAGATTTAATATATTGTCAATAAAAGGGGTATATTTGTGAATAATTAGAATAAAATATATTTTATTTTGGAAAGGATGTTATTAATATTTTTAGATTATTTATTTTAATTAACCGGATCGAGTTAGATTTATTTTAGAGATTAATATTTGATTTAAATAAATTAGAATTCTTTGATAAGTTAGTTTAAAAATGAGAATAATTATTTTGGATTTAAATTGAATAAAAATGGATGTTTGAATTTTTCATTTTGAGTAAGAATTTAGATTTTCAGATATTAAAAATAGGATATATTCTCTAGATTTAATTCCTGTGTTCGAAGAAATATTTATTTATCCCGGAATTAATTTCTGTTATTTGTTCCCGAGATTTTATGAGATATTATATTATTATTAATTATAATATCAGATCGGGAATATTTTATTCTGAAGAATCGCTCACGTATTTCTGGTTGCCATTTTTAGAGAATAATTCCCGAATCGTAGATCGACGCCAAGTTCACGGGTAGAGTATATTTTTTTTTATCTGCATTCATTTGCACTTCAGAATCGAGGCAAGTTCATTCCTACCCTAACTTTTGGAAACTGTGAATTTCTGTTTTTGTATTATTTAATTCCTTAATTATTTTCGAGATATTATATGTTGAGAGTATCTGTTGCTCTGTATGATGCAATAATTTCTTTTGAGAATTATTTCTTGTTAAATATTATTATATTGTTAAGTTAGTTTATTTGAGAATTATAATCCCTATAAGCGTATAAATAATTTAGTTGCTATCGGGTCGATCTCATTAATTCGAGACGATTATTATTTTGATTCAGTGAAACTAATCTCATTCGTCTGAGATAGTTAAATTTATTCTTTTCGATTGAATTTATTGTACAAATTCAATCGTTATTTATTGATTATCTTTTAGTTAGTTCCTCGTTTGAACTAACCGATAGGAGTTTAAAATTATAATTATTAGAGATTTTTATTCGTTGATCAAGTGAAAAATATTCTATTTAAACGTTCATCAATGTTGAGTATTATAAATATTGAGAAGTACTATTTGTTCAGTACGACTCCCAATTACTTCAATCTTAAGACTATTCTCATAAATTCGAGATAGTTGATCTTATTGTCATGGTTTGGCATTTTGTTCATGTCAACCGATAAATTATTATTATTTAGAATTTACATCAGTCCATTGTTCGGATTGGTGGTAAAATCGAGTCATACTGGCAGTCCGCCAGGTTTGTAAATATTTTCTGGGAGAATTATTTCAAGTTATCTGCACCCCAAATATTCGGGAATTCTGTATTCTACTGGTCAATTTTGGGCAAGAGGCCCATTATAGAGAAAGAGAGACTCGTGTACCGTTTTACGGACCCGAGAATAATTAGGCATTTATTGCCTTGGTTGAATTGATAACCATTATGATGCTAGCATTCATATATATATATATATATATATATATATATATATATATATATATATATATATATATATATTAGTTGATATCGTATTGTAGCCGTGATCGGGCGAAGTGCGGTGTCATTGGAGGCCGGTATTCTTGGTTGGTTAGTTGATCGCCCCACCGAGATACGGAGAGGTGGAAGACCAGTTCATTCTTAAATCATGAGTTATCAGAGTTATATCAAATGAGTTATCGAGTATTCTGTTTCGAGATGAGTAATGAGTTTTTTTTTAGTATTCTGTTTTGAGATGAGTCTTGGAGCCTTTCGAGTATGATATTTTCGAGATGCATTTGAGTCAAATCATATTGTGATATCCGATATTAAAATTTTGAGTATTTATTTCGGTAAACTTTATTATTTTTATATACCGAGCGAGAAGAGAACTTGCTGAGCACTATAGTTGCTCATTCTTGCTTTACAACATTTTGTTCAGCTGTCAAGACGGAAAGAGGCGAGACGTCCAGCCAGGGCTATAAAGGCAAGGGGAAAGCGCAAGGCTATGGCGACAATAATTAGAAGATCCAGATGGAATCTTTATATTTCTACTATTGTGAACTTTTGTAATATATTTTGAGATGTATCAAGTTGGATTGTACTATGTTGTGAAGACGATCTTGGACCTGCGGAGTGGGACATTTTATGCTCCGTTGTAATAAAATTTGGCATTGTTATTGCGTTATCATATTGAGACAATGTGACGACCCGAGTCCCCGGTCAGGGTGGATTTGGGGGCGTTACAGTAATTCATTTATAATCATAAAAATATATGTATTACACTTTTGTAAAATATTATTCTATGGTTCTTAAATTTTGAATCTATATGAAACTCATCATTAATCAACTATATTGCATCTAAAAGTTCGAATGTGGTGTTTTCGTAAAGTATTAAAAAATTATTAATCAATGTTTTCGATATCTTCGGTGCTTTTTTACGTGAAAAAGGTTCGAAAATTGTTGTTTTATTCTTGACATCATCTAAATATACATGAATATTTACTTTGAATCTCGCAGATACTCATTAAATTTGTAAACAATATATATTGAATTAAGTATAAACATAAATTGTACAAGTCATTCTATTTAAATGTATGTAATTGGAAATTAATTTTCTTTGATGTCAAAAATTCTCTATAAATTAATAATTATTAATTTATCGATTAATTAATACCTCTCTAAATTAATAGAAATTTCAGATCCCAACTATATTAATTTATAGAGGTTTTACTGTACTCTAAACAAACATTTACTCTTACTACTACTCTATAACTAGCTTAGCTTGCTCGACTGCATGTAGTGGTAGACAGCTACTTCATGAATAGGATCATTTTTAACTGTGTCTATGGCATGTCAAGGGTTAGAATCCTAACATTAATATTTTACATCATAAATAAATATAAAATGTTTATACCTATTCCATACCCTCTAATAACTTCGGTTAGAATCCTAACATTAATATTTTACATCATAAACAAATATAAAATGTTTATACCTATTCGATACCCTCTAATAACTTCACCAACCAAATTTAAGTACAGACTCTATAGGTGATGTTAGAGCATTCACATCCCATCCCAACCCCAAAAACTTACTAAAAATAGTAAATCCCCAAATAAAAATAGTAAATCATCAAAATTATCAAAAAATTTCTACATCCCATTCCCCATTTTCCATTCCCCTATTCCTATATTCTTTTTTATATTACTTCTTTCTCTCTCTTTCACTTACAATTTTAACTACCAAAACTCACCCACTACAATTAAATATATTTAAAAGAGGAGAGAGATGATTTGGGGTTCAAAATAGTAGTCCCCAAATATGGGGATTCAAAACTTGTCCCCAAAATTAATCCCTAAAATGGGGAATGGGATGGAGGAGTGTTTTAGAAGAAAAGTTGGACAAATCCTTAAATTATAGGGATGGGGTTGGGGATGGGGATGGGATGTGAATGCTCTTAGTTATTTTAATTTTCTTGGTTCATTAGTTCTCTTAATTTACACTACTCTCCTAAACTATTTATTTAAGAATAATGGTTTTGTTAAGCCCAAAATGAAAAGGTTACAAAATGAAAGTGTGTGTCCTTTTTTCCCACAGGCCACAGCCGGATACATATAAAATGAAGAGGGAATCCCTAGAAACTCTTTTGGTATTGCTAGTTTGTTACTACTCTAAACAAACATTTACTCTTACTACTACTCTATAACTAGCTTAGCTTGCTCGACTGCATGTAGTGGTAGACAGCTACTTCAATAGTACTATCATTTTTAACTACTGTACATGCATGTGTCTATGGCATGTCTAGGGTTTGAGTCATTCCCTTATTCTTGCAAAAATCACACAGCAAAAATCATACACACCTTTCCGTCACACTTTCACACTAACCTAGATGACAGCATCAGCATGGATTAGAATCCTAACATTAATACTCCATTTTAGATCATAAAAAAAATATAAAATGTTTATACCTATTCAATACCCTCTAATAACTTCACCAACAAATTTAATTACAGGCTCTACAAGTGATGTTAGTTATCTTAATTCTCTTGGTTCATTAGTTCTGTTAATTTACAGTACTCTCCTAAACTATTTATTTAAAGACCAAGGGTTTTGTTAAGCCCAAAACAAAACTATGCAATGCCTTATAAAATATATTTATTTTATTTTATTTTAAAATTTGCTATAAAATATATAACAATATTTATCTATTTAATTTGATTATCGGATCAGTTCGATTTCTTTCAAATCAATTTTTAGCGATTTATATGATTTCGGTTTCGAATTTATTGAGAACTTTTTTTTCAGTGGTGATTTGATCTTGCAAAAATCACACACACTAACCTAGATGATAAGATCCTCCCAGCTCTCACTCGTCTGAACCCATTAAAACTCGCGTTCGTACAAGTTTTATGCTCGCCACATTATTGCTACACGGTTATATATCCAGATGCATGTGTTATAAATATAAAGCTTGTATTGGAGTCCTAACAAGAATCTCGAATAACTTCACCAACCAAATTAAATTACAGGCTTTATAGCTGCTTAGTAGACAAAAAAATAGCAGCTTGTGAAAATCCCTACATGGATTTCATAAGGATCCTCTACGAATATTTCATGAACCTCTGCTAATTATATTCTCTCCGTCACTGATTTGTTGTCACATATTTTGACTTCTTATTGATCAAATTGATAATTTTTTTAGAGTAATTAAAGATTTGAACATCGATTAAGAAGTCCATCCCAATTATATATTGTAATCAAAATGGATTATCAATGGTAGACTAATTATATTCCTCTTTTTTTTATTAATTATTGTAGTAAAAACACCAAGACAAAAAACAATAAAAATTTAATTTATGTGATAAATTTGCAAAAAATAACATTTATGATTGGGGACTATTACAAAATAAAATAGATTCCCCATGTAAGATTAAGAGTTGTTTGCTATACATCATATATGTAGGAGTGTTAGTTTTTGACCTCAAGACAACACAGTTAACTACTAGCTAGCTTGCCAGCATGCAATGTAAAAAAAATATAATCCTAGTTCCATGCATGCAATTCTATGATGTAAAAATGCGATACGTATATAGGGACTGCATAGTAACATATTAATTTATGATATTAAATTAACAAACTAACTCTATTCGATGAAACATGCTTAAGATGTCACTAGCAAATCTGTACAGTGTTACATACATTAAAATATATAAGTGTTTTCTTGTCACGCCCTAGTGAAATCAAAGAAAGTGTAGAAATAGAGCTGAAGCTCCTCGAGTAATAAAAGGATATAGGCTAGTTAAACAAAAGAAAATCTGTAGCCAAAATATTCCGCGAAATCGGTGAGTTAGAATTGTCAAAGTATTGCAGCGGAAGTAATTTTAGCCATGCTATCAAATTATGCTATAGTAGCTCCAGTGCCAAGTACGGATTTTTTTTGATATTTTATAAATTTGATTTAACATTATAATTATATTTTTATATAATCATTATTTTTAATATTTTTTAATTTTAACTTAATATAAATTTAAATAATGATATACATGGTTTAAAATTTATATAATAAAATTAAAAATTAAAAATGTCGTTGTCGGGTTCGAACCTTGAATTTTTAGTAAAAAAATTAATCATATAATATATCTTATTATTAAATCTAACGATTCTTATTTATTACTAAAAATACTTATTAGAATATATGGTATGATATTTTTGGGTGCATATTAATGATTGCAAGATTAGTTTTAAATTAAAAGATAACATATTTTAATTAGAAAAAAATATTACTAACAATAATAACGAAAATATATGGTGTGATATTTTGGATATATATAAATTATTGCAATATTATTTTTAAATTAAAACATAATGTGTTTTAATTAGAAGTAAATTTTTTGGAGAAGATGGGTAATTGAATTGTTGGAAGAAAGCGTCCAAGAAAAGTTCATTGTGGGTGGAGGAATTTTAATCGGAATATAATTACGTTCACATTAGTAATTAGCTTTTTGAGTTGTTTTTATAACATAGTAATAATATTATTTATTTTAATAATTATTATAACCAAACCGAAAAACAACCGACAAACTTTCAATCTTTCGACTTTCTTTTGATGTATTATAAATTTTATTTAACATTATAATTATGTTTTATATAATCATTATTTTTAACATTTTTTTAATTTTAATTTAATATAAATTTAAATAATGATATACGTGGTTTAAAATTTATATTGTAAAATTATAAATTAAAAATGTCATTGAAGGGTTCGAACCTTGAATTTTTAGTAAAATAATTTAATCATATAATACATCTTATTATTAAATCTAAATATTCTTATTTACTACTAAAAATATTGATTTGAAGATATAGTGTGCTATTTTTGGATGTATATTAATGATTGCAAGATTAGTTCTAAATTAAAAGATAACGTGCTTTAATTAGAAAAAAATATTACTAAAAATAATAACAAAAAGATATGCTGTGATATTTTGGGCATATATAAATTATTGTAATATTATTTTTAAATTAAAAGGTAATGTGTTTTATTTAGAAGTGAAATTTTTGGAGAATATGGATAATTGAGTTGTTGGAAGAAAGAGTCCAAGAAAAGTTCAATGCGGGTGGAAGAATTTTAATCGAAATATAATTACGTTCACATTAGTAAATAGCTTTTTGAGTTGTTGTTTTTATAATATAATAATAATATTATTGTAACATTATAATAATAATATTATTTTTCTGTTTTCTTGAATATGATGCAAAGAATAACGCATCCATGTGGAGAGATTGTATGAGGGTTAGAATTAAAATTGATGTAAGGAAGCCGCTTAAACGTAAGAAAAAGATTGTCAAGAAGGATGGGTCGGAATTTACTGTCATATGCAAGTATGAGAGATTAGGGGACTTCTGTTTCTCATGTGGTATGGCCACGCATACAGATCGTTATTGCAGGAATGTTACTGTCAATGAAGGTGAGGAGGTGGTTAAAGAATAGGGGAGCTGGCTGAGAGCACCACCACGTAGGGCGGCAGGACAGATTCAAAGTAAATGGCTCAGGGACGAAGATGATGACACGTGTGAGGACAGGATTGGTTGGTCGCACAATTTCCAGGATTACCCTGGCAAAACATTTTCAAAAAAGGCAAAAAGATAAGAAAGGAGAGTGATTGTAGGGAGTTGGTTGGTAACGGGCCAATGACTTTCAGTAGCACAATAAACTCATTAAAGGGGGCTAATTTAAAGGGATTTACTAAAACATCAAATATGCAATATTTATTGAGTGAGGAGGATAATGTGGGTTTACAACTGAAAGAGCGTAAAAGAAGGAGGAGTGAGGTGGAAGTAGGTGATAACATGGATATTGTATTGGGCCATCAAGTTACTGGGTCACCAGGAGACAAACATCAAAAAGAGGCTATTATTTCTGTTGGGGATTTTGCAGCATCTACAAAAAATATATCAGCTGAGCTTGCACTGCAAGCCAGCCGTTCGCAATGAATCTTCTAAGTTGGAACTGTCAAGGTTTGGGTAGACCTCGCACAGTTCGTGTTCTCAGAGATTTAGTGAAGTCTCATAAGCCCAACTTACTATTTTTATCTGAAACTCTAGTAGAAGGAAATAAAATTGAAGTCTTAGCTTCAACACTTGGTTTTGTTAATTTTTATTCAGTTGATAGGCAAGGTAGAGGAGGTGGTTTGACAGTGTTTTGGAAGCAAAATGTTATAGGTGATGTGGTTGAGTCATCTCAAAATCATATAGACATTATTATTAAGGAGAATCAGAATGCATCTTGGAGGTTGACTTGCTTCTATGGTTTCCCAGAACGAGAACGACTTCAAGCTTCATGGGACCTTATAAGGCAGCTGGCTTCATATTCTACTCTCCCTTGATGCATTTTTGGTGACTTTAACAACCTTTTGTACAGCTCTGATAAAAAAAGGGAAGCATCCTCACCCTCAAAATCTAATGAACGGTTTTAGAAGTGCAATAGAAGAAAAGTAAAGGCATAAACACTTCTTTCTCTAAAAAATAGTTTCGATTTAAGTTTGATAATACTTGGTTAAAAGAAACAAGTTTTCACACGGAAGTGGTAAGTTTTTGGCAAAATCTAATTGCTATTCGTCTTTTTCCTAGATTAATTTCGGTCTCGTCTCTTCTTTTCTGGCGAAGTGGGGGAGAACTTTCTTTCATAAGTTCGGGGAGAAAGTAATAAATCAGAAAGAGATTATCGAGAAACTTAAAGACAGAGAGAATGATGATGGCATACAAATGTATTTCGATGAGAAAGAAAAACTTGAAGAGCTATTGTTGCATGAAGAATCCTACTGGAAATAAAGAGTAAAGGCGTTTTGGCTAGAAGAAGGAGATACTAATTTAAGATTCTTTCATGCTACAGCATCTAGTAGGAAGAAAACTAATTACATAGCAGCTCTAAGAGCAGAGGATGGGACATTGGTGTCAAACCACGAGGACTTATGCAGGCTGCTCAAAGAATACTATGTTAAGGTTTTTGTTGGCTCAGAACGCAGAGTCAATTTCCCTCGATATGATAATGGAGAGAGAATCTCGAATGAGCAAAATGAAATGTTTACCTTTAGACTCACTTTTGATGAATTTACAGAAGTAGTCAAAAGTATGCACCTAGACAAAGCTAGTGGCTCGGATGGTTTAAACCCAGCCTTTTCCAGCATTTCTGGAAGCTTTTGGGGAAGGAGGCATTTAAATGTTGTGAGGAGTGGTTAGCAGAGTGCAGATTTCCAGCTGATGTGAATGATACAACATTGGTTTTAATTCCTAAAAAAGATAATGTGGAGGAGGTTAAAGATCTTCGACCCATTGCCCTATGCAATGTGTTATACAAGATTGTTGCTAAAGTGCTAGCTAATAGACTTCAAAAAATCTTACCAGGAGTGATTCCTGAGGAGGAATATGCTTTTGTTCTAGGACGTAACATTACAGATAATGTTATGGTGGCTTTCAAGTTACTTCATTATCTGAAGAGAAAGAACGGTGGTCAGGAAGGGGAAGTTGCACTTAAGCTTTACATTAGCAAATCATACGATCGTGTCAACTGGGATTATTTGAAAAATAGAATGAGTACAATGGGCTTCTCAGACAAGTGGATTAAGTGAGTAATGTTATGTGTGACAACGGTATCGTATTCTAAATCTTTTCAAGGTTCTTCGATTGGACCTATCTGAAGGAATTTCTACGCATGCGGAAGTATTTATAACATTTATTTGCATAGAAATCCTAATTATTCATGCATATATTTCAAGAAAAATAAGAGAATTACCTTAAATGCTTTCCGGCAACAGCTATGAACTTCAAAATTAGACCATGTTCTTCTCCTTGCAATCACCCCTCAGTATGTGGAGTGCTCTAATGGTATCCACCAAGAAATTTGATAAAGAAAGAAAAGAGAGAATAATTGGCTAATTTTGATTTAAATGCAAGAAACTCTTCTTACAAATAAATTTGTTGTTGCTGGTGTGTTTTTTGTGTCTATTTATAGAGAAACCATAGGTGTGGTTTCTTGACTTTTATATTATTTAGATTAATTAATCTTTATTAATTAATCAATTAATCATTAAAACTCTTTTAATGATTAAAACAAGTTTCTCATTGATTTCATTTAAAACAATTCTCTCTATATATTTAATATCTCAGATTAAATATATAATTATTATATTAAGAACTTTTCTTAATATTTATAATTAATTAAATCATATTTAATTAATTATTTAATTAATTATTTCTCAAATAAATAATTATTAGCCAAAATAATTTTTCTTAATCTTCAACAATATTTCTTTTTATGGTGTGACCCTTTAGGTTCATAATTATGCCGGTAGTAGAAATAAATAATAATAAACTATTTATTATTATTTATACGAATTACAATTAATTCGTTAAAAATAATTATCGTTATAATTAAATTTATTCTACATCGTGAGTGATACTTTTCAATATATCGCGACTATCCGGATAATATGAATTCATCGCTAGGAATACAGAACCTATTCAGTGACTGGTTACCGTACAATAAATTCCTTCTGCCCTAACAATATCCCGATTAAATACAAGGCATAGATCTCGTGTCAAACCTTTCTAATTTAATCATATGCATTCCTTATTCTTTATGTATAGTTCATGTTAATGCAAATTAGAAACTAATTTCTAATTTCATTCACTCTGGCCAGAGATTCCTGAACTACCATATTAAGAATAGCATAGGATATTCTCTTCCTTTACTGGAAGGGGCAGATCCTTTATTGATCGTTAACTATCTCCATATATAAATTCCAATGCCCAGAATAGAACTTATTAATTGCCCTTGAGACTAAAGACTAAACCAAAGCATTGTTCATTATATACAAGATGACTCTAACAATCTCAAGTCTAAGGATACTTGTACAACCATCACTACATGAACAATTATTGACACGTGAGTAAACTCTATTAATTGTTCAAGTGATCGAGTCATGTTCAGTGAACTCATTCCTAATGAGCACCTACATACTAACTATAGTGTCACCACACAAATGCCTATGAGAACAGACATCCTTCCGAAGAAGCAAGTATAGTATGTACCGATCTTTACGGATTAACTAACTTCCAATTAGTTATCCTATGATCAGGAACAGTTTAAGTTTAGTGTTATCATCTTCTAGATCTCACTATTATAATCTCATTATAATTCTAGAAGCTTTACTCTAAACTATGGAACATCTTATTTAAAACACTTTAAATAGATAAAGCCCGTATAAAGACAAATATGTCTTTAACCAATAATCATAAAATCTACTAAGATTACAAGAAAGTTTATCCTAACTCATCATCCATGATTGGATTTAGGACACTTTTCTTTCAATCTCCCACTTGTACTAAAACCAATCACTTCGGTATCGCATACCTATCTTCACTATGTGAAGATCAAAGTAATTTTGATAAATGGCTTTAACAATGGGTCTACTACGTTGTTTATGTATGTCAATTTTCTCAATGTTGACAACCTCTCTTTCATCGATTTCTCTATTCGAATGAGAGAGCCGCAATTATGTGTTTAGACCTTAGATGGGATCACGGCTCCTTAGCATGTACTAATCTGATGCCATTGAGTTGTCACACTACAACTTAATGGCTTATTATCTGCCAGAAACTAACCCAACGCAGAAACTAATTTTCCAATCCACTGTCGCAACACACTTGCAACAAAACACACCATGCATTCTGATCTAATATTAACGAATGTCTACTGCTTGAAACTATTTCAACTCACTATTTTTCACTCAGGACTATCAAATGCCCCAAACTGAATCTACTATCAAACTGATCTTGTTAAAACTTTGAGTTTACAAGATCCATCAGAGAAAATAAATATATCGCCATACTTCTGAATTATACTACAATATTTTATTGTCATCTGATCCTTTTTCTCCTAGGAGTAAATTGATACTTGCTTGTCACAACAAGAAACATCATTACCTGTACATATCATGTAACACATAATGGAATAATTCTTAGAGATATTCCATTCACGTGTCCTTTCTCCCATGTTCATCAGCATGAAACATCACTTGGAGTATCCATGCTAAACATTTTAGCATCCAATTAATGTACATTATTTTCCGTAAGACCTCTTATCCTAATCATGATCTATCAACATAGATCATCACCATTAGTTTATTCGAGGCATAACCCTAGTGCAAGAAGAAATTCTTTGATAGCTTAATTCTAATGAAAACCAAAAATATCAAAGGTGCATTTTTACTAATATATTCATATATATTAATATGTTACATTACTCCCACTAAACTCCTGTACCATTAAATGGATCATTCATCTTTTTGATAAAGTCAAACTATTTGACTATCTCATCAAAATTAATGTTCCATTACCGAGAAGCATGCAAGCGAAATCTTAATGGTTTTGGTCATGGCTATTCGATAAAGGTTTCTTTAAGGTGATCATATTACCTTCACTTAAACCTTTAGAACTAGCCTGACTTTAAAGGTCTTTACCTTGCCATCCAATCTCTTACAAAACCATTATAGATTCCATGACACTCTGTTACTTCTCAGAGTCATTAAAACTAAAAACATTATCGTTATCATTTATAGTGGATATCGCATCATCGTTCTAAATGATGAAACCATAATACCCTTCTAGATTACAACAGTGTTGTTGTACAGAAAGTTCTACTACTCAAATAAGTTCCATACTTAATCCGTGATGATTTGTGGTTCTTGAACTTCATCAAGTTCACTATAGCTCCCATTGAGCCCTTGAAGGGTAAACTAATTTTTCAAAAAAAATGGAGTAAACAAACACTCCCAGTGTCTATAAATACTCCTTACTCAGCAAGATTGTAAAAGCTTGTCCTAAACTCTGTTTAAGACTAACCACAAATCAGCTCTATTCAGATTCAGTCTCTAACTTATTCAACTCTTGACATAGGTTAGACAACCTCAAATCTCAAGACAATTGAGACTTGTGTTTCCTTATTCCACATCTCATGCAAACTTTAGTTAACGTATGTGGAGGATACCTCATCGAGTAGTTTGACTATTTTACTAAGTCATTTTCTTAATAGGTACCGGAATTATTGATATCATTCACTATGAACTGAACCTTGTCTAACAAGAGTCTTCAGTAAACTAATATCATGATATGTGAAATAATTCAGGAACTAACTATTTAAATATTGACAAACCTCAATCTTATTGCATGTTTCCAATACTCTTAAATAGTTCGTTGTCATACCTCAACATTCATTGAACCTATCAATAAAACTTGGATTTTGTATTTCAACAAATACACATATCCTTATTTACATTGATCATCATTGAATGTGACAAGGTATCAAACCTGATCTATCTCATTATATCTAGTTTGTTCAATATGAAACATATAATCCATAAGTCCAACAGCACAACAAATCAACAAGTTCTCATAATTGAAACAACAACAGTTGTTCTATTTCAATTATCTAGGACCTTATCAATGTCTACCTATTTACTTGTCCTTTGGTTGTGATTCGTAATCCTTGAACCAAAGTGGTGTCTAATACCCAAGTAAATGATTGACTTGTTTCAATTATTAACAAACTTAAATTGAAGTTGAGGTTACACTAACCTTTTACTTCCTTGATTCTGTAAGACATATCTTACATAATCCAATTCCAATATCCTATCCTTTATTAAGTGGAAGTTAATACCTTTGTTTTCTTGGCTAACATTTATTTCAAAGATTGTGTCTTTTCTACTCACCTTCTTATTCTTACAATAAGACCTCAAGATATCATCTTGATTTTATTCTTACAATGAGATTTCAAGATCACATCTTGAATTAACTATATATCCATCTTGAAGACCAGTTATATAAACGAACAATCTAATTGATCATATAAAACAAGGTCATTGACAGAAATATTGTTAAACCATTATTTTCAATAAACAACATCGATATCTGATATCTATGTCCCTTACTTATTCATCTAACAACCCTTGTAGATCAACGAGACATCTCACTCATCGTTAGATACATCTTTCACAACTTGCGAAGATTGGTGAGTTCAAGACGAAAACAATCTATCCTACCTGTGAAAACTATTCTCACCTTTATTGTCAATAAGTCATTGACCTAGCATCTATTATGCTATTTCTACAGTGCAGAAGACATCACACTAATATTTAAAATCTTTAAATAAAATTAACAACATAAGTAGATTATTCAATTTTATAATCTTAACACCAAATGAATCGGGTCTTTATTCATTGGTGGCTCCCACTATTTATCTAAATTATATAACCCTCTATTTTTATAATTGAGCATTCACAATGCTAGTGGGAATAGGGATCCTACTTTCCATTATATAACCTCGGCTGTAGCACGAAACATTATATAATGTTCCATAGGCAGATAACTCTTCATCAATTACATCTCATGTTATTCCCTTATTTCATTTAGCCTCTTGAATCATTGAATCACGGCTGTAGCACGTCTAAATTCAATATTCTAAGTCAAGTCAGACCCAACATCTCGTAAAATTAATAAGATTCAATAGCCCACGGCTGTAGCACGTAACGACAATTGAATTCTAATTAATTATGCGCATCTAATGTAATAGACAAGTAATTCCTATTTTTCGAAACGAAGCCCTCGGCTGTAGCACGAAACGACAATGCCCTAAAATAAGAACCACTTTCTACCATGTTGGAAGGCTATGACCGACACAAGCCCGTTGTGCCTTTGGCCATTATATCACTTGATATTTAATTAAAGAGGGTTTTATTTTACTTAGGTCACGAAACATTTTCGTATGAACCTATAAGTCTTACGTGTTTTAATTTAATAGATAATCTAAATCTATAATGAAAACACGACTAATCCCAATATTAAATCAAGTCAAAACCATCATCTCGTACAATTAAATTAGATTTCAATAGTCCACGGCTGTAGCACGTAACGACCACTGAAATTTAATTTTGTACACATCTAATGTAATAGACAAGTACTTTCATGTTGATCGGTAACAAAGCCCTCGGCTGTAGCACGAAACGACAATGTACCGAAAACAAGAAACACTTTCTATCATGATGGGAGACCATTGCCGACACAAACCCTTTTGTATCTTTGGTAAATTTTTACTTGACATATTTAATATTTAAGGGATTATATTATGTTACAATCATAATCATATTATAAAGAGATTCTTCCTATTAAATTAAATATTTCAAATCAATAATCGATAATTGGATGATTCCCTGAATAACACTTTCTTATGGATCATAATCCATAATCATCCTTTTTCGATATTGAAAATTCATATTTAATTACGTGTTTCACAAACACAAGAATCTCATTATTGTATACATAATATTAATATTAAACTTGTGAAACAATTTCACAAATCCTAAATTGTCTAAACTACGCCTTATGTTAATTATGTTCACCTAAATCTAGCATCGCATGATAAACATAGGCATATATCACATATATAAACATAAATGAACATAAACGTAGGCATGTTGCAACATATATACATCTATTTATAAATTGCATTAAAACATTTAAACTATTTAAAACTTGCTTTAAAACATTTTCGAAGCAATTACCATTCAAAAGAAATAGGTTTTAATCATATTAAGGTTACGAAACATTTTCGTTATAACCTAGATGTCTAACATGTTTAGTACGTTTAAGGAATCAGCCTAAATCTAGCATCTCATGTTCAACCTAGACATATATCATTTATATATTCATTCAATAAAACATAGGTAGGCATGTTAGATCATGTAGTACAGTTTTAAACTTATGTATGGATCATTGGTTGTGTTTAAAAGTCGTTAAACAGTCAAAACTGGTCTTAAAAACACTTCCGGAAGCTATAATCGTTTCAAAATTATTTTTATAAAAATATTTGTCCCCTCCATTAGAACCTACTCGTCAATACGAATTCACCGGCACCAACCACGCCTCGAAAGGAGCTTCCACGCGCCCGCACGCGCCTTCCGAAGTCTCTGTCGAAAATGACGCCTTGTAACGCATACTGGAACAGCGTTACAGACCTGTTGCGCAATTCCTTCTTGCGTGACACACCTGTAACGCATTCCAAAAATGCGTAACAGACCACGTCTGGCCTGCGGACCCCTTCCTTGTGCAGTTCAGCCGACAGTTGAAAAAAAAAAAAAATTTAGCAGCCCACTTCTAGTAGGCCCAAGTAATTAAGTCAAGCCCGCCATTCATAATGCAAGCCCACCAGTATATTTTTATATATATTATTTAATAACAGATTATAATTATTAATTTCAAATTTCTTTAAAAATTAATAATTAATAATCTGTTCATTCAAAAAATATAATAAAAATATCCTGATTCTCTACAACACTTGTAGAATCTAAATCCAGAGTCATTTTATTTCAAAAAATTAATTTCGAATTAATTCATAATTAATTTGATTATAGCCTCCATGAACTTCAAAAATTCATAATAAATCCATACAAGCTTTAAAAATTCTCAAATTTTTTCTGGGAATCTATATGCATACAACCTATGCTCTGATACCATTGAAGGAATTTCTACGCATGCGGAAGTATTTATAACATTTATTTGCATAGAAATCCTAATTATTCATGCATATATTTCAAGAAAAATAAGAGAATTACCTTAAATGCTTTCTGGCAACAGCTATGAACTTCAAAATTAGACCATGTTCTTCTCCTTGCAATCACCCCTCAGTATGTGGAGTGCTCTAATGGTATCCACCAAGAAATTTGATAAAGAAAGAAAAGAGAGAATAATTGGCTAATTTTGATTTAAATGCAAGAAACTCTTCTTACAAATAAATTTGTTGTTGCTGGTGTGTTTTTTGTGTCTATTTATAGAGAAACCATAGGTGTGGTTTCTTGACTTTTATATTATTTAGATTAATTAATCTTTATTAATTAATCAATTAATCATTAAAACTCTTTTAATGATTAAAACAAGTTTCTCATTGATTTCATTTAAAACAATTCTCTCTATATATTTAATATCTCAGATTAAATATATAATTATTATATTAAGAACTTTTCTTAATATTTATAATTAATTAAATCATATTTAATTAATTATTTAATTAATTATTTCTCAAATAAATAATTATTAGCCACAAATAATTTTTCTTAATCTTCAACAATATTTCTTTTTATGGTGTGACCCTTTAGGTTCATAATTATGCCGGTAGTAGAAATAAATAATAATAAACTATTTATTATTATTTATACGAATTACAATTAATTCGTTAAAAATAATTATCGTTATAATTAAATTTATTCTACATCGTGAGTGATACTTTTCAATATATCGCGACTATCCGGATAATATGAATTCATCGCTAGGAATACAGAACCTATTCAGTGACTGGTTACCGTACAATAAATTCCTTCTGCCCTAACAATATCCCGATTAAATACAAGGCATAGATCTCGTGTCAAACCTTTCTAATTTAATCATATGCATTCCTTATTCTTTATGTATAGTTCATGTTAATGCAAATTAGAAACTAATTTCTAATTTCATTCACTCTGGCCAGAGATTTCTGAACTACCATATTAAGAATAGCATAGGATATTCTCTTCCTTTACTGGAAGGGGCAGATCCTTTATTGATCGTTAACTATCTCCATATATAAATTCCAATGCCCAGAATAGAACTTATTAATTGCCCTTGAGACTAAAGACTAAACCAAAGCATTGTTCATTATATACAAGATGACTCTAACAATCTCAAGTCTAAGGATACTTGTACAACCATCACTACATGAACAATTATTGACACGTGAGTAAACTCTATTAATTGTTCAAGTGATCGAGTCATGTTCAGTGAACTCATTCCTAATGAGCACCTACATACTAACTATAGTGTCACCACACAAATGCCTATGAGAACAGACATCCTTCCGAAGAAGCAAGTATAGTATGTACCGATCTTTACGGATTAACTAACTTCCAATTAGTTATCCTATGATCAGGAACAGTTTAAGTTTAGTGTTATCAGCTTCTAGATCTCACTATTATAATCTCATTATAATTCTAGAAGCTTTACTCTAAACTATGGAACATCTTATTTAAAACACTTTAAATAGATAAAGCCCGTATAAAGACAAATATGTCTTTAACCAATAATCATAAAATCTACTAAGATTACAAGAAAGTTTATCCTAACTCATCATCCATGATTGGATTTAGGACACTTTTCTTTCACTATCATTCCTAAAGGCGGGCTCAGGCAAGGTGACCCATTGTCACCTTACTTATTCTTATTATGTGTGGAAGGGTTTCATTATCTTTAAAATCTACAGCTCAAGAAGGGAGAATTCATGGCTGTTGTGTAAGAAATTCAGCACCTTCTATTACTCACCTTTTATTTGCAGATGATAGATTCCTTTTCTTTATGGCAACAACAGAGGAATCGATCTCAGTCAAAGAAGCTTTGAACTCTTATGAAGCATTTTCTGGTCAGATAGTAAATTATCAGAAATCTGTAATTTTTTTCAGTTCAAACGTTCGAAGAGATAAGCAAATGGAGATCAAGCAAATATTGGGAGTGTTCAATGACATTGGGAATAGCAAGTACCTGGGCTTACCATACCTGATAGGTAAGTTGAAGAAGATAGTTTTTAGATATTTGAAAGAGAAGGTTTCTCAGAGAATTCAAGGGTAGAGTTCGAGGTTGCTTTCTCGGGCAGGGAAGGCAGTAATGATTAGAAATGTGGCCTAAACAATCCCCTCCTATACAATGTCATATTTTCTGATTCCTAAAACGTTGTGTCAAGAAATTGAGAAGATGATGAATGCATTTTGGTGGCGCTCTAACTCTTCTACTGGAAAAGGAGTTCACTGGCTAGCGTGGAATAAAATGAGCATGTCGAAAAAGAAAGGAAGCCTTGGCTTTAGAGACCTTCACGGATTTAATTTGGCTTTATTAGGCAAACAATGCTGGAATTTTATTACTAAGCCTGAAGCTATGGTATCAAGGGTTCTAAAAGCGCATTACTATCCTCACTATGATTTCTTTCATGCAAACAGAACCGGTGGGTCAAGTTACACGTGGTCAGGCATATGGGAAGCTAAAGAGGAAATTAAGAGAGGTTTGAGATGGGTGTTAGAGGATGGGCAGAGGATTAATATCAGTAAGGACAGGTGGATGAGAGGAAAAGAAGAGTTTTGTGTTAATCAGGAGACAACCAGTGTTGAGGCACAGGATCTGAAAGTTTGTGAGTTCTTTAAGGAGGATAGATCATGGGATGAAAGTAAAGTCAAGAGGAATTTCTCCAATGAGGATGCAAATGCTATTCTATGTACTCGTATTCCACGAATTTGTACCAAAGACAGGATAGCCTGGGTCTACTCTAGAGATGGATGGTACACAGTGAAAACGGTTACCAGCAGTGGTATCAAAATCATGGTGGAGAGATAGGGTTGCAGCAGTCGCCAGGATGGAGCAAAATCTGGAACCTTGAAGTCCCTCATAAAATCAAAATATTCCTTTGGAGATTCTGCCGTAATAACATCTATGTTCGTAATCTGCTTAGAGGTAAAGGTGTTAGAGTTCCTATTGGATGCGAGATGTGTGTTGGAGAGGTTGAGCATCTCAGGCATTTGTTTTTCGAGTGTAGATTTACGAAGGAGTGCTGGCAGTATGTGGGAGTTAATAGTGAGATGTGGGATATTGAGAATGCTTCTGAGTCGTTGCTTAACAGGCTGAGTATGGAAACAAATGAATGGTTAGTTAAAATGTTTGCAGTTCTTTGGGGTGTCTGGTTTACCAGGAATAAACGAATTTTTGAAGGAAAAATTATGACACCTGCAACAATCATGAGATGGAGCAAAAGTCAAATTACAGATTGGTGTCAGGTGAACAAATGAAAAGCCAGGTTCGTATCAAAATTAAAATTGGCAACTTTCTTAAGATCAACGTTGATGCATCAGTGGTCCCAGATGAGAATTCGTTTGCTATAGGTATGGTCATCAGGAACCACCAGGGACATTATATCAAAAGTAAGACTATGAGATTTGCAGGTCGGGTTTCAGTTTTGGAAGCAGAGATAGCAGGAATTCTGGAAGCACTCTTATGGTCAGAGACATTGTCAGCTGGAACAATTACAATTGAAAGTGACTCACTGTTAGGAGTTAATGCAGTTAACAAGGAGCATATTAATTTGTTGGAGCAGGGGGATATGGTTGCACGGTGCAAAACAATTCTTCGGAGTAAGGGTGGAATTTCGGTCGATCATGTTAGAAAGCGAGCAAACAAGGTGGCCCATAGATTGGTTAGGATCCCTTGTGAGCTTAATAGCTTCATTATTAGTTCGTCTCCTCCTCTGTTTTTGTTGGAGACAATTCTGTCAGATATTTCGATGATTTAATGAGAATTTCCTTTTTTTAAAAAAAAAAAGGATAGCCAAACCGAAAACCAAACAGACAAACTTTCAGTTTTTCGGTTTTAATATAATAATAAATTTTATCCGATTTTTGTTTCAATTTATCATTCCTATAATCCCAATTTACCAATAAATTACTATTAAATACCTAAACCGATCTATTTCAATTTCCGAAATTTAACCATGCAGTACACAGCAAGAAGAGGTGAGAGGTAACGTTAAGAAAAGGTTATTATGATCAAGTATGCCTCCCCTTTTCTCACAGGCCACAACCGCCGGATACATATGCCATCATATGATTATTGGGCTCTAATCCGCACAAATGTTTTTTTCCCTTCGGCTAAGTCGGCCCAAGTGTGTGTTACTCGTTACAATATCAAGATCCTCATGTATTGTTCTTGTTCTTAATTTCTAAAGTAAAGTTAGCGGGTCCCATAAGCCCAATCAAATATCTAATTTTTTCCACTATTTTCAACAAAAAAAAAAAAAAAAAATTAACAGCGACACATTGTTACACAAATTTACTATGGAAAAAATTGACAGTGAAAAAAAAAAAGCGAAAGATTTAATTTTTTTCAACATGCACGTGAATGATTTTCTAAAAAAGAAAAGTAATAATTTTTGAAGATTTGAAAAGATTTTTCACATATATTTATCTCTTATATTTTCTTTACACTTTTTAAAAGATTTCAAGAGAAAAATGACCAATTTTCTATTTTTTCACTTTTATTTCTTTGATTTGCGAACACGGTGTAATAGAGAGTGCAGCTTAGCTTAGTATTTCTTTATTTTGGTACACTACTGCTCAATTCTCCATGACTTCCATCGTTAAAACAACGCCCTTCCACCAAACTGATCACATCTCAGTTTACTCCCTTGTGAGAACTGTGAACTCCATTCTCCTTCTCTATATCAATTTATGCGAAAATCGAAACAGAACTTTTTTTCTTTGACATCTTTATCGCGCATTCATGGATGGCACCATCTCAACAATACCATCTTTGCCATGGTCTCAAGTTCCGAGCAGGTACGAGAAGCAGAAGCGTCGTGATTGGAATACGTTCTGCCAGTACATACGAAACCACAAGCCATATGATCCGTATTCATCGAATGTTCATCAACATTTATGGACTAGTTCTCATGTCTTGGAATTTCTAAGGTACCTTGATCAATTTGGCAAGACTAAAATTCATAACCAGACGTGTCCTTATTTTGGTGTTCCTAACCCTCCTTTGCCCTGTCCTTGCCCTCTTCGACAAGCATGGGGTAGCTTGGATGCTCTGGTTGGACGTCTTCGGGCAGCTTACGAGGAAAATGGTGGGGCACCTGAATCAAATCCGTTTGGAGCAAGAGCTGTCAGGGTTTTCTTGCGTGAGGTTAGGCGTTTTCAAGGGAAGTCGAGGGGGATCACTTATGACAACAAGAAAAGGAAGAGGAATTCTAGTTACCACAAGGTGTAATGAACAAACAAATGGTGTAACATGCATGTTATCATTTACTGTTAAATCTCTCTCTCTCTCTCTCTCTCTCTCTCTCTCTCTCTCTCTCGCCCTCCCTCTCTCTTTCTCTCCCTCCCCTCCTCTCTCTCTCTCTCTCTCTCTATTGTGAAAATGGATATGGTGTTTTTCTGTTTTTGTAGATCATTAACGGGTTTTGTTTCGAATGCTTACTAGCTAAAAAGTAACAGATTGTATCTATAATAAGTTACTTTTCCATGACGTGCATGTACTGCTTATGCTGAGGAATAGCAAATTAACTATGTTTATATTATTGGAAGGCATGTTATTGGTACAAAGATTTTTTTTGTTCTGGACATGCATAAACAGAACGAAGAGAGAGAGCTCGTTTCTCTACTGATCAGTTATTCCACAACTTTCTGTACTTACAAAGTTGTTACAGAAACTAGATCAAGATGCCAGCCAAACAAATCAGAGACTATAAAATCTATGAAATGACAAGTCTGGATAATCTGATAATTTGATTTTTATACGAAAAAAAAAAAAAGCTAACATATATTCTACCATCCACATTAGCTGTTAAAATTACAAATTCACCGTACACACATAACTTGTATTAAAATAAAACACCTTCAATTTCACAATACTTGTCATTATTAAAAGGTTTACACTTCATTAAGAATAAATAATTTTGATGACCTTTTATCCATCATATATGCCGTAATGTAATTAAAAGAAAAAAATGTCCCTAAATACGTAATTAGAAGAGTTACACACATACATATATAATGCATTTTAAGAAAAATGTCCCTAAATATGTAATTAGAAGAGTTACATACGTATATAATGCATTTTAATGTGGCAAATTTATAATTATTTGATCAAATTCTACAATTACAAAAGTATCCCTCAGATATGTTGTATTTAGGAGTATCAAACTAATGTAAAACTAGTTTACGCTCTTGATCACTTGTCATTAGTTGTTACTACATGACTTCTTTTCGAATGCAAAGATTGCCGGAGATATAAGAATGAAGATCAAATCGAAAGTGTTTACTATTCACATCCCAAGTACAAGCTTAAAAATACAACACTCAACGACAGAACCAGGAAAAGATCAAGATTTAAGAAGAATGTTTCATAAGTCCGAGCCAAGTGGTTTATTTTATGAAGTAAAAATCTTGGGGAAACTGCAAGAAATTTCCTAGTTTGGATTGGAAAGCATGTTGTCCATACAGGGAACGATTCTGCTCAAGTGTTTGTGGTCCTTGCACTTGGGAATTCTCAGGGCATGTGTGGTTGCTTGCAATATTACTCACACTGCTAACCATCTCTACATCCTTTTGGCAGGGCATGTGTGGTTGCTTGCATTATTCACCAATGCTTTCAATGCTATCGCGTGTGTATGTGCCGAAAAATCCACAAATCTTACCACCAATCTCATAATTGAATCCGCATGGATTATTGGCTCACTGTTTTGATAGAGTCACTGCCTTCTGCCTCACCAAATTTAGCAGACAGTCACTGCCTTCTGCCTCCTCAAATTTAGCAGACAAAACGTAACTTCCATTCTCAATGTAAGCAAAGTGCATAAAATTAATAAAATTTTGGGAGCAAGAGATGAAGATCTGCGTTATTTCTGTCTTTCCACAATGATCCCAGAGTAAGTTCCTTTCGTGCCAACTGTTGGCCCAACTTTCATCATTTTGTTAAGTACTTTTCAATGCACAAGTAAATAACATCTGACAAAACATTTAAATATGTAAGCTTATGAAGCTAATTACATCAGTCTTGTTTTCAGAATAACAGACGACAATCCCCTCGGTGTCTTTGTTAGTAGATATGCTTTCCCGAATTAATTAGCTACCATTTCTATTCTTTTAAGCATCCCAGTCAGTTCCTCGATGACTTTGCTTCGTAACTCTGCCCAGCCCCTGATTAATCAGCTACCTTCTCAATAGGCTTCATAAAAAATCTGATGCACTCAATAACATTACACAAGTAGGTGCCGAAAAATACAGTACTTGTCCGACTAAACTATTTAGTTTCCTCCATACTCACGTTAAAGTGAACCAAATCAATCCGGTCAATATTACACCAATGAATGAAGATTGGTAGAATTTCTGCTTTTACTAAGTGATCCCAGGATGTTCCGCAGTAGGAAGTGCTAACCAAACTTTCATCATTGTAATTGAATGCATGAATTCATATGCAAGTTCTGTGACTAGTATGCTGTGTATTTAAACAATTGAAAGTAGTGCCACTGCAATATGGAAAGTCCAAACGACCAAATTGAATTTAATCTTTGAAATCTTTTGATTTTAAAGCTGGGTTTTAAAATAAACGACAAAGAATTTCACTAACAACATTGTCAGAAGATATGATTATACACAATATATACTGTTATTATGACAGGACACGATCGGTAGTAGCTGGCTTCTCCAGAGGCTTCATGTGAAATCCAATGCTTTCGATCCCATCAGGCTTGTACGTGCCGAAAAAACCATAGAACTTACCACCAACCTGATAGTTGAAGTTCGTAATTGGGCTGGTTTTATCAGGAGCGCCTGGAACATAAGGTCCATACGTGGCTTTGTTCGTATGAAAAGTGAAGTAGTTCCTTCTCCTCCACCACCAATCCTTTCGGACAGTACTATCTTGTTCCCTCCCTCGACGTAAGCAAAATAAATACGATTAATTCGCGACTGGGAGCAAGAAATGAATATCTGAGATATTTCAGTTCTTCCTTTGTGATCCCAGGAAGTTCCCCTGGGACAAAATTGTGGCCCAACTTTAATCATTGTCGCATGTTTTTACAGTAGATCAAACTAAGTCAATGTGTTATGCATGTATTTATATATAGTTTTATACCAGTAACCAGTGGTATGCGATATACATAGAGTTATGCCCGAGGCTAACCAAACGACGACGGTACGCATTCTTGCCTTTGAATCAGCTCACCTTCAAGATATCTTAAAAAACTTAGATATTCTCTTCCAATTATTTTCTTTTTTTTTTTTGATATTTTTCGCCTCTTTAAATAAAGTTACAAGTTGAACACTTCCACCAACCCCAAATACTTTTAGCTTTCTTGAATTTTAATTTTATCTCGTATTATTGTCTACTAGTTGGTAACCCGAAGTACATACACAACGCAATTTATTTAAATTAACTAATAATTTATTATTTTAATTGATATAATTCTTTTATATAATTTTAAAATTTTATTTTTTTATTATAATTATATTACGTTTTTTTTTCATTGAGTAAAATATTATCAGTGTCATCCAATAATATGAAAATACTATATTTTTTATTTAAAACATAATGAAACATTTAAATCGATAACGTTATCTAATATAAAAAATCAAAATAAAAAGGTCAAATAAATATTTTATAAAATTTTAATAATAAAATTGTGTTATTTGTGCAATTGAAAAAAGTTATAATTAAAAAATTGTAACTGCAATACAATTCCAACATTTCCATTTTTTTTCAAAATTATTATAAAAATTGTAGGAAAGGTGAAACCAATATAGGGGTCAAAATTTATAAATAAACTAGTCGATAAAGCCGTCGCTTCGCTTCGCAGGCATAATAATTTTTAAAAAAACTTTAATACAAATTTATGTTATGTTATATTATCAATATTAAATTTTAATAATTACATAATATTTTTTAATGAATCGATTTCTTGTTAAACATGATTCTTTCGACTGAGTCACTCTCTCGTTAAAACTGAAATCCCAACTTCAACATATATTATAAAGACTTATATTATAATTTTTATCCATAAAAATCAAACCCTAAAAATAAAAATAAAAAATTATGACATCAGTATCAAATTTTAATAGCTAATACAATCTTTTCTAGTGAGTCATCTTCTCGTTAAACACGTTTCGAGTCGCTCTTATTTGAAACTGAAATTCTAACTTCATTACATATTATTAATGGCATTTATTTTATGAAATAACTTTTTTTAAAAAAATTCAAACCTTAAAAGATAGTAAATTCCAATTTGTACATTCTTTAAACTTTCTAATATTTATGAAATTTTAAAAGATGAAAATACATCTTATATTTTTGGTACCGCTCTCTCGTTAAGGTCAAAACCTAACTTTTACATATATTACTTGTATAACAATATTTATCCATAAAAATCGAATCCTAAAATAAAATAAAATTTATAACGTCAATATCAAATTCTAATAGCTGATACAAACTTTTCTAATGAGCCGTTTTCCCGTTAAACACGTTTCGAGCCGCTCTACTTTGGATCAAAATTTAAAGTTCATTACATATTATTGATGATACTTATCTTATACAACTTTTTTCCTTAAAATCAAAACCTAAAAATAGAGTGAATTCCAATTTTTATTTTCTCCAAGCTTTCTAAAATTTATGAAGTTTTGAAAAATAAAAAACATCTTATTTCTCTTTATATTATAGATACTCATGTATTTATTTAGGGTTCCCCATTAGAATGTTATTTTATTATGTTATTTATAGCGATGATGTGGCAGTGATGTCAGCAACGGTGCCACATCAGTATTTGATTTTACCACAAAATCAGAAAATTTGTCTTTTGTTTATGGAACCAAGAATTAAAATTTTGATTTTACTACATAATCAAAAATTAGTGGTTTTTTCCGATTCTTCATATAAAATGGCTCTCTATAGAACAATGGCCTATATATCTATTAAGAGCATTCACAGTCCAATCCACATTCCTATAATTTGCAATATAGCACCAGTTTTAGCAAAAAAAAAAAAAAAAAAAAGATCTCCATCCGGATCCCCATTTTGAGGTTTGATTTTGGTGACAAAGTTTTAGTCCCCATTTTTTGGGACTTTGGTTGCTGCCGCATATCATCTGCAAACCCTCTCTCTTTTCATCTAATAATATAAAATAATATTTTTAGTAGTGAGTGGGTTTTGGTAGTTAAAATTGTAAGTGAAAGAGAGGGAAAGAAGTAATATAAAAAAGAATATAGGGATATGAGGATTGGAAATGCGGAATGGGATGTTGAAATTTTTTGATAATTTTGGAAATATACTATTTTTGTTTGGGAATTTATTATTTTTAATAAATTTTTGAGTTTATTATTTATAATAAATTTTTGGAGATGGGGATGGGTTCCATTAATTACTAAAAACGATTTTACCATATATTCTGTATAGATTCTTTTAATGACCGGACCTAATTTCATATAACACCTGTGCAAAAGGTACATAAGATGATCAATTCGAAAACAATGAAGGCTTATGTTAACGCTTATTTGTCAAAAAAAAATAAAAGAATTAACACTTAAAAAATAATAGGAAGAGGTATATTTACCATGATCATGGTTCACTTTGATCTTTGATTCGATTTGACCGTATGTCAAAAAATCATGATTTCAAAAAAAAAAATTTAGAGGTTTTTCCGGTTTTTTATTAATTAAATTAGCATTGATCGAATGAAGCCGTCAAGCATGAATTCAATCTAAAACACTAAGCTACATGTAAAATATTAAAGAAAAATTTAAATTAAAAGGGAACACCGATTTAGTTGCATGGCGAAATTCTGCTTACTAAAACAAAACGCTGATCACATACTAAATTCCACTAGCATTAAGATCATAAAATAATATATTTATATAGCGTCATAAGATAGATTCAACAACTTCAATTCAACACAGATTCAATTATGGCAAGACTGGACGAGTTGGCCCTGATTGATTAGCACGAGTTGGCCCTGACAGCTGCTTTGCTAGCTGACGAGGCTTCATATAAAGGCCGATGCTTTCAACCCCATTGCTCTTATAGGTGCCAAAGAATCCCCAGAATTTACCACCGACCTCATATTTGAACTCATCCACATACGAGCCCATTTCTTGAAAGTCAATGAGATCAAAATCGTCCGTGCAAATCCCAGGGCCGTACGGACCATACTTGCGTTTGTTAGTATAAAAAGAAATAGAACACAGATACTTTGAAGTTCTATCATTAAGGTAACCGCCATGTATTCTCGTAATGTACTCCGACGGATAATCGAAAGTGATCTGCATGCCAACATTCCACAAACATAAACCCAACTACGTACATATAATCGTCTATTGTCGTCAACAAACATATGTAGTTGAGCCGAGAACAAACTTATGAAACAAATTTAAGTTAGTTACATACATGCATGGAAGATAAAAGAAGAGAATTAAATTAAATATTATGTTATTGTTCACCGTTTGCAGATTAGAGGAGCCTGTTCCACCACCAATTTTGTCAGACAGCACTACGTTACCATCCTCAACGTAAGCAAACTGAATGAAATCCATCGTATCCCGGGTGGAAGAAATGAAGATTTGAGATATTTCTGATTTGCCTTGGTGATCCCATGAAGTTCCCACAGTGGGAAATGTTGGCCCAAGCTTTAACATTGTATTCCACATGAGTAAAGAATATGAGAAATTGTGTTGTGTATTTATAAGCAGGAGTTAATTATGCCAGTCATGGAAATTCCAAAAGGCCTTCCTTGCGTTGGAATCGGTTCAGTATTGGAAAATGTTCCAGCAGTTAATATATAGCTGCAGTGTTATACTTTTCCTTTAAATTGTTACAGTTTCGAGATTGAATTTGATTGAAATTTGTGTGTTCAAAGAATGAATCGCCCTTTTTAAAAAAAAAAAATTATTAATTGTTGAGCTGCTCGATCGATAAATGTTACCAAAGCAAGTTTGGGGTCATTACTCAAAAAAGAAAAAATATCTAACCAATTTGTTTAACAAGTGCATAAATGAGTCAAGTGATTCATAAAATTCCAAAAAAATTATAAAATTGTCGAATACAATTAGTCAAAAAATGGAGTTAGACGTAAGTTTTCCCAATAATTTACACCACCAAATGCAAAGTTTCGAATTATCTACCACTTAATTAAGGACCACGAATCTGTTGATTATTTTTCTTATTTTACGTATTTTGTAACCACAATTTATATAACGATTCAATATATGTGTGCACCAACCAAGCCACACCAACTTGTCATTCGAAGTTTTATAAAAATTAGCGTAAATGCCCGTGTAAGGTACGGGCACAGAATTTGTTTCTCATCCGAAATTATATATATTGAAATAATTTTGTAATTTAAAATATGATAAATGATAAAATTTTGATCTATCGAATATTTTTATAGTTATTTTGTAATATTTCATACCAATTTTTTGAACCGAATATTTTAAAATTTGATTAGATTTCATAAAATTTGGATTAATATTCATATGATAATAATCACATGAATACTTATCATTGTTAAATTATTAATTTAGTTTTCAATTGCGTGCAATGAACTTAATCAAATTGAACCTTTTAGTATATGATATTAATAATTCTCCTAGTAAAATTGTCCACTTATAATAGAGGTGTATGTAAACTCATTGATTTTGTTATAAAAAAATTGATCGCGTATGTAAGACTATATTTTGTTATAATGAGTCAAGTGATTCATAAAAAATCCAAAAAAAATTGTAAAATTTTCGAATGCAGTTAGTCAAAAAATGGAGTTGGAGAGTTTTCCGAATACTTTACACCACCAAATGCAAGTCTCGAATTATCTACCATTTAATTAAGGACCACGAATCTGTTGATTATTTTTCTTATTTTACCTATTTTGTAACCACATTTTTATACTAACGATTCAATATATGTGTGCACCAAGCCACCAGCTTGTCATTCCAAGTTTTATAAAAACTAGCTTAAAACCGGTGCGATGCACGGAATTTTATTAATATTATATGAATATTTTTCATTAATCTGAATTAATTTTTTAAAACATGAAATGCCTAAATTTTTCAATGAAATTTCATAATAATTATATAAATGTTATTCGTGATATTTCTAAAAAAGGGGATTGTGCTAGAAAATATAGAAAATATGATTGGTTTAGTTGAAAAAGGTAATCGGTTAATTATTAATATTATAATACTATTATTTTATTTTATTAAATAGAACCGCACGTGATATAATTGGAAAATGAAATATTTTAGTTAGAGAAAATAGAAAAGGTAAATTGAAAATTTAAAAGGTGACATGTTTTAGGTGAAAAAGGTAATTAAATAATTTTTACTAAATAAAATTGCTCGTAGTGTTTTTAGAAAAGGAGAAATTAATGTTGCGCGTGATATGTTTAGAAAAAGAGGGATTAAAAAAGATAGAAAAGATTATACGTTTTAGCTGGAAAAAAGTAATCGATTAATTGTTAATATTATTATTTTATTAAATAAAATCGCCTTTGATATAATTGGAAAATGAGAGATTTAAGTTATAGAAAATATAAAAGGTAACGTGAAAATTAAAAAGGTAACATATTTTAGGTGAAAATGGTAATTGATTAGTTTATATTAATTATAATTTAATTATGTTATTTTACTAAATAAAATTGCTCATAGTTTTTTTAAAAAGGAGAAATTAATGTTACCCGAGATATGTCTAGAAAATGAGAGATTTTATTTAGATAATATAGAAAAGATGATACGTTTTAGCTGAAAAGATGTATTTTAGTTAGAGAAAAGAAAAAAGATAACATATTTTGGTTGAAAAGAGTACTTGATCGATTAATTAATAGTAATTATATTAAGTAAAATTGCTTGTAGTATTTTTAAAAAAGGAGATATTTTAGTTAGATAAAATATCATGTGCATGTTTTAGGTAAAAAATGTAATTGATTAGTTTATAGTAATTATAATTTAATTACGTTATTTTACTAAATAAAATTGTTCGTGATTTTTTTAGAAAATGAAAAATTAATGTTGCCCGTGATATTTCTAAGAAAAGAGGGATTTTAGTTAGAAAATTTAGAAAAGATGATACGCTTTAGATGAAAAGAGAGATTTTAGTTAGAAAAAAGAAAAAATGTAACATATTTTGGTTGAAAAAGGTAATTGATCGATTAATTAATTGTAATTATATTAAACAAAATTGCTCGTAATATTTTTAAAAATGAGAAATGTTAGTTAGATAAAATATCATTGGTCGTCTGATTTTTCAAACTTGCTTTTTTTACTTCTTTTTCAGCTACCCTTATTTACTTAGTTATTCTTTGCTTATTTTATATTTCTTAATAAGTAACCAATTACCTTTTTCAGTTACTACCTTTTGTACATTTTTCAACTAAAATATCTTATTTACAAAAATAACATGGGCCGTTCTATTTAATGAAATAAACCAATAATATTATAATTATTAATAACTAACTAATTACCTTTTTCAGCTAAAGAGTAATATCTTTTCTATAATTTTAAACTAAAATGTCTCATTTTCAAACTTATCTTTTTTTTACTTCTTTTTCGACTATTATCTTTTCTAACTAAAATCACTCCTTCCAAAACTTGGTTTTTTTACTTCTTTTTCAAGCTATTACCTTTTTAAATATGGATTTTATCTATAATTAAGTTAAGTAAATAAGTAAAATCAACAGATACCAAGACCAAACTTTTAATGTTTGAGCTGCTTTTATATAATCTATATTATTATATAAAAACCGAAACATTAAAAGTTTGGTTGGTTGGTCGGTCGGTCGGTACGGTACCTATTAATTTTACTCAATTACAGATAAAACCTACTAACTAATCAATATACTTTTCCAGGTTAAACATATAATCTTTTCTATTTTCAATAACTAAATAATTTCCTTTTTCAGGTAAAATACAATATATTTTATATATTATATAACTAAAATTTCTCTTTTATTAATCAATTTCCTTTTAGGTTAAATATATTACCTTTTCTATTTTTCAATAACTAAATAATTTCCTTTTTCAAGTCAAATACAATATCTTTTACAATTTATCTAACTAAAATTTCTCCTTTTTTAAAAACACTACGAATACTTTTATTTAATAAAATAACATAATCATATTATAATTACTATTAACTAATCGATTACCTTTTTCAACCAAAACACGTTACCTTTTCCCTTTTCTCTTTTCACTAACTAAAATATCTCTTTTTCCAATTAATCATGGACGATTACCTTTTCCAGCCAAAACACGTTACCTTTTTTTTTCTCTTACTAAAACTTCTTTTTTTTCAATTATATCACAAGCATTTCTATTTAAAATAAATAAAATAATAATATTATAACACTAATAATTAATCGATTACCTTTTCAGCTAAAACGTATGATCTTTTCTATTTTTTTTAATTAAATTTCCTTTTTTCTAAAAATATCATAGGCAACATTAATTTCGCATTTTCAAAAAACTACGGGCAATTTTATTTAGAAAAATAACATAATTAAATTATAATTACTATAAACTAATTAATTAATTTTTTCACATAAATCATGTCATCTTTTTAACTTTCAAGTTATCTTCTATTTTCTCTAACTAAAATATCTCATTTTCCAATTGTATTACGGGTGGTTCTATTTAATACAATAAATTAATAATATGATAATATTAATAATTAATTGATTATCTTTTTCAGCTAAACGTATCATCTTTTCTATATTTTCTAACTAAAATCCCCTTTTTAATAGAAAATTAATTTTTTCACATAAATCATGTCATCTTTTTAACTTTCACGTTATCTTTCTTTTTTCTCTAATTAAAATCTCTTTTTTTCCAATTATATCACGGGTGGTTCTATTTAATACAATAAACTAACAATATTACAATATTAATAATTAAATATATTACAATATTAATAATTATATCACGGGTGGTTCTATTATATAAAAGCCGAAACATTAAAAGTTTGGTTGGTCGGTCTGTCGGTCGGTACGGTACCTGTTGATTTTACTTATTTACCCTTACTCAATTACATATCTACTAACTAATCAATTTCCTTTTTCAAGATAAACATATTATATTTTCTATTTTTCAAGAACTAAATAATTTCCTTTTTCAGGTAAAATATGATATCTTTTATATTTTATCTAACTAAAATTTCTTATTTATGAATCAATTTCCTTTTTCAGGTTAAACATATTATCTTTTCTATTTTTCAATAATTATATAATTTTTTTTAGGTACATAGAGTAACTTTTACATTTTATTATTTAGCAAAAAAAAAATACTTTACATTTTATCAAACTAAAATTTCTCCTTTTTTTTTTGCTAATCAAAATTTCTCCTTTTTAGAAACACCACGAGCAATTTTGTTTAATAAAATAACGTAATTATTATAATTACTATTAAATTAAATAATTCGTTACCTTTTTCAGTCAAAACACGTTACCTTTTCTTTTTTCTCTAACTAAAATCTTTCTTTTTCTAATTATATCATGAACGGATACCTTTTTAACTTTTCCATTTTTAAGAACTAAATAATTTCTTTTTTTCAGGTAAAATACAATATTTTTTTATATTTTATCTAACTAAAATATCTCCAAATACAATATCTTTTATATTTTAAATAACTAAATTTTTTTTCTTAT
The DNA here is from genome assembly GCA_036435485.1 of Saposhnikovia divaricata. NCBI lineage: Eukaryota > Viridiplantae > Streptophyta > Magnoliopsida > Apiales > Apiaceae > Saposhnikovia > Saposhnikovia divaricata. Next base: position 218,767,260 of record CM071599.1, read on the forward strand.
TGAATCAATTTCCTTTTTCAGGTTAAACATATTACATTTTCTATTTTTCAATAACTAAATAATTTCATTTCTCAGGTAAAATAGAATATCTTTTACATTTTATCAAACTAAAATGTCTCCTTTTTAAAAATTTTGTTTAATAAAATAACATAATTATATTATAATTAATATAAACTAATCCGGTACCTTTTTCAGTCAAAACACGTTACATTTTCTCTTTTATTTAACAAAAATCTTTCTTTTTCCAATTATATCATGGACGATTAGCTTTTTCAGTCAAAACACGTTAACTTTTTTTTTACTCTTACTAAAACCTCTTTTTTTTTCAAGATTTTACAGATTAATTTGATTGCGGCTACATTGGACTATGAGTCTATGACCCATTCCCCCTTTGACATTAACATAAGATTGTTCATGGAAAAAAAATGAAAAAAATTAAAATAAAAGAAAAGGCAAGTCGTTAAACTAGGCAACAAAATAATAAACGATCGTTCAAGTAGCATTTTGAAATTCAGATTACATAAACAAAAACAAAGTTCATATATGCTACATACATGTACCAAATAAGATACCAAAATTTGTTACCATGTGATAAAGGTGACGTGGCAATTTGGAAAAATTTTAGTAACAATTTTAGTAACTTACTAATGTGTAGTGTCCGTCTTATTAAATATTTATGAAACACCAATTAGATTGTGACACCTATCATTTGGGTTCCAATTTGATGTCTCTATCATTTTCCTTCCTACATATTATTCTCAAAATGCATCGACGGCCCATAAGCATAAAGAACAAGTACACATGCATGCTACTGATATTGCGATCTATAGCTTGTTACTGCAAGAGGAGACGACCAGCCACTCTTTGATTAGCTACCATCGGGAGAGGCTTCAAATATAAAAACCAATGCTTTCAATGCTAGCTCTTGTGTACGTGCCGAAAAATCCACAAAACTTGCCACCAATCTCATAATTGAAATCCAACACATCACCAAGAAAATAAGGATTGCTTGGAACATATGGACCATAGGTGCCCTTGTTCGTATCAAAAGTAATAGAGATTAAATATGTTCCAAAATAGTCATTTGTATATCGACCTCTTATTAGCAGACAGTCACTGCCTTCTGCCTCCCCAAATTTAGCAGACAAAACGTAACTTCCATTCTCAATGTAAGCAAAGTGCATAAAATTAATAAAATTTTGGGAGCAAGAGATGAAGATCTGCGTTATTTCTGTCTTTCCACAATGATCCCAGAGTAAGTTCCTTTCGTGCCAACTGTTGGCCCAACTTTCATCATTTTGTTAAGTACTTTTCAATGCACAAGTAAATAACATCTGACAAAACATTTAAATATGTAAACTTATGAAGCTAATTACATCAGTCTTGTTTTCAGAATAACAGACGACAATCCCCTCGGTGTCTTTGTTAGTAGATCTGCTTTCCCGAATTAATTAGCTACCATTTCTATTCTTTTAAGCATCGATCCCAGTCAGTTCCTCGATGACTTTGCTTCGTAACTCTGCCCAGCCCCTGATTAATCAGCTACCTTCTCAATAGGCTTCATAAAAAATCTGATGCACTCAATAACATTACACAAGTAGGTGCCGAAAAATACAGTACTTGTCCGACTAAACTATGGGTTACTGAAATAAAGAAAATAAAGAAAAAGGGAGACCTGAAAACTTTAATTAATCATAAAGCTGACGACAAAGAATTTCACAAACAACATTGTCAGAAGATATGATTATACACAATATATACTGTTATTATGACAGGACACGATCGGTAGTAGCTGGCTTCTCCAGAGGCTTCATGTGAAATCCAATGCTTTCGATCCCATCAGGCTTGTACGTGCCGAAAAAACCATAGAACTTACCACCAACCTGATAGTTGAAGTTCGTAATTGGGCTGGTTTTATCAGGAGCGCCTGGAACATAAGGTCCATACGTGGCTTTGTTCGTATGAAAAGTGATCGAACTCAAATACGGTCCTCCATAACTGCCTTGACAGCCTCCACTTATTCCTGTAATATACTCCGATGGATAATCCAGAGTTATCTGCTGCAAACATTCAACAAAAAAAAATATATATTATCTACACAATTAATTACATATAATCATTTATCCTTAACAGAAACAAAACTATAGACAAATAGTGTATATGTTAAGTAACCAGTTCTCCTAAAACCTCAAGGTGTTAGGGTAGCGGGTTTATCGGATCATATCATATATTCAACAACATTTAATTATACTATATCTAAGCTAGAATTAGATGGATCAAAATTCAAAATATTGCTAAGAGACTAAATGGTTACCGTTTCCATTAAAGTAGTGCCTTCTCCTCCACCACCAATCCTTTCGGACAGTAGTATCTTGTTCCCTCCCTCGACGTAAGCAAAATAAATACGATTAATTCGCGACTGGGAGCAAGAAATGAATATTTGAGATATTTCAGTTCTTCCTTTGTGATCCCAGGAAGTTCCCCTGGGACAAAATTGTGGCCCAACTTTAATCATTGTCGGATGTTTTTACAGTAGATCAAACTAAGTCAATGTGTTATGCATGTATTTATATATAGTTTTATACCAGTAACCAGTGGTATGCGATATACATAGAGTTATGCCCGAGGCTAACCAAACGACGACGGTACGCATTCTTGCCTTTGAATCAGCTCACCTTCAAGAGTATCTCCACTCCCAAGGATTTTTTTTATGAGAAACGTTACATGGTCCCTTAAAAAAATTAGATATTCTCTTCCAAAAAAAAAAAATTTTATATTTTTCGCCTCTTTAAATAAAGTTACAAGTTGAACACTTTTTCTTGAATTTTAATTTTATCTCATACTTGGCACATTTGTAAAAAACACACATATTAAGAAAGAATTAATTATGTAATTTGATGCCCTTAATCTTAATATTAAATGATGACTTATGAGTATGTACGTTCATTAAATATAAAGTCAACATTGGTATTAGAAATAAAGGGATACATATGGAAAAATTGGTAAAAATATGTATTGGAACAAGAAATGTGATAGAACATAATATTAGAAATAAAGGGATACAAATTTTTTTTTGTAAATGTGCCAACTGAAATGGGACGGAGGGAGTATTATTGTCTACCAATTGGTAACCCGAAGTACATACACCGCATAATTTATTTAAATTAATAATTTAGTATTGTTATGGAATAAAAACGAGGGTTTGTATGTATTAAATACAAGGGATGGTGAGCTTCGAGCTTTAATGGTTGTTCTTGCGTTCGAGACTGATCGGTCCTCACAAGATGCCTACGTATCTCTGTATTGCTAGAGAATCAAGCCAACGTAGTTCTGAGAATGAGGGGTCAGGCCCTTTATATAGGCTGAGAAGTCTTAGAATTAAGGTAGGAGTTGGAGACTTAATAGATAAGTCATCTCCTTGAGGAAAGTTCTAGACTCCTTCCTTGTAGGAGTCTGTTGCCATATCGAATTGGATGCCTTGGAGGCTAAGTCTTGTAGAGATAATGTCCTTATCTGACACTTATTGCTGAGCTGTTTATTACCCCTAATATTAATTACGAAATTAATATTAAAGATAGGACTTTGGACCCTGTTGGTGGGCCCCACGTTCGGACCATACCGGGTCTAATTAATGCAACACTAAATGTGTCTTTAGGGCTTATTTTTAGCCCATATCAAGTATTTTAATTGATATAAATATTTTTATATAATTTTAAAATTATATTTTTTATTATAGTTATATTACGTTTTCTTTTTCAAATTTTTCATTGAGTAAAATATTATCAGTGTCATCCAATGATATGAAAATATTATATTTTTTATTTATAACATAATGAATCATTTATATCGATAACGTTATCTAATATAAAAAATCAAAATAGAAAGGTTAAATAAATATTTTATAAAATTGTAATTATAAAATTGTGTTATTTGTGCAATTGAATAAAGTTATAATTAAAATATTATAACTGCAATACAATTCCAACATTTCCATTTTCTTCAAAATTATTATAAAAATTGTAGGAAAGGTGAAACCAATATAGGGGTCAAAATTTATAAATAAATAACTTTTTAAACTTTATAGTTTTAAGAGTGGAATATGATTACATAAAATCAAATTTGGTAGGAAGAACTTATTACGTACTATTAAAAGAAGTCCCACTTGTTAATAATAGTTATAGAAGTGCAATTTTCTATAATCATAACACAACATTTAGAATTATAGTAGGATTGTGTAATAAAGTACGTGTGTTCCATTATGATTTTGTATTTATAAATAAATAAATATAATATAATAGAATAAATATAATGATAACAAAATTTTAGTACCATTGCGCTCCAACAAAAATGAGTTTAACTTATTAACAAAGAATATTGATTCCTCTATAGCCCCTTTATCTTATTTTTATTTCGTGTTTTATTGGAATTTATTTTATTAGCCGTAAATATTCCGCTCATAAATTACATCCCGACATCTCCTTAGGGAAGATATTAAAATAATTTTGCTTATATTAATAATGATGTTTAAAGAAATAGGAAAGGAAAATAATACTCGATCATATGACGTCTATGTTCTTTGTATGTAATTGTACCATTTTCGAGTTTCGTCGGAAAATTAAGAAAATGTATAATATAATGAGAATGAAAGGCATATGACTTAGCCTATTTGTATATCTCGATCATTTGACTTAACTCAAACAAGAAATAAGTAAATAATATATAATCTGTTATTAGAATCTCAATCTCAAAAAGTATTATCTATCAAAAAAGAAGAAAACTAAAGGTAATTTACAGACTTGAAGATATTACATTAAAAGAAGTTCAATTATTTGATACAAAGATTTTTACAGTGTGACAGAAGAATAAGAATACATAAAATTTAAAGGGATTAGAAAAGAAAAGTGACAAGATTTTTAAGTGTGACAGAAGAATAAGAGTACAGAAAATTTAAAGGGATTAGAAAAAAAAAAATTTGAACCATAGCTTAGAGTCAAGAAATATAACAATTATTGTAGTTAGTCGCTCATTAAGCAGTCAAGTTTCAACATCAATTCAGTGGAAACTCTTCATAAATTTTAGTGGTTTAAAACAATGATTTTGCTATCAAAATATTTATAATAATTCTCTCTTAATTAATTAAAATAGTTGGTTGATTTATTTAAGAAATTAATTCAATCAGAATTATTTACTTCTTAAATTAATTATTTTAAAATTAATGTATTTGTTTCAAGACCATCATAATTGTTAGAAGATAATCAAATTACTCAAGTAATACTATCTCAGATAGTCTTACTTTTTTTTTTTAAATAATAAAGGATAGTCTTACCAAAATTCAACTAGATAGTCTTTCAAGGCAAAAAGGGATAAGCATTGAAGGCCTAGTGGATAGTTCTAACGAGCATAATAGTCTTTCAAGGTTTTTTCTGATAGTTTTACCGAGAACAAAGATCTATTGATAGTCTTTGCAAGCCAACCATAGTCTTACTCAGAAAAACTATTTAACAGTATTTGAAGTGTAAAATTGTGATAGTCTCATCGATAGTCATTCATGTATAAAATTCGAAAGAATTAAAGAAAGAAGATCAGCTGAAAAATCATTCAAAAAAGAAAACATGACATCAAAAATAAGATCAGCCAAAAAGGATCAAAACTCTCTCTTCTATAAAAATTTTACAGGCCAATAAATTCTAGAGCTTATTGTTATATTTCAACGATTGGAATTTGTTTACTTGTAATCTTGTAATTATCTAGCAGATCAATATTCCTAGTTTATATATGGAATTGCTTTTTAGCATTTGATCTTTTTATTACAAAAATAGATAAATTCATGTAAAATTTATTTTAGATTTGTTTTATAATCAGTCTAAACAGTATTTGTAACAACCTCTCAAGTTTAATATAAGTTATATATAACCTGAATCTTCTTTTTTTTGAATAAAGAATTTAATTTATTAATTGAAAGCCATACGGCATCTACAAAAACAACCAAGTCGAACAAACCGTAAAAAGATACAATCGCCGATTAATCCAATCTTCTTAGACCTTTTAGATATACCATCAAGCGATTTGTTGAACTTGATATATGTATATGTACCCGCTTCGTCACATCTGGTTTGAGCTATCGAGCATAAATACAATCCCGTAAAAGCTTCTATCACTATCAAAAACTTGAAAATTCCGCAGATCTAATATTTCGGACATTAATTCACTGCAAAACACCAAAAACACACCAAGCTCTCACAAGAAGAGAATAAACAAAACCCAAATAAATTGGGAACACAATGAGAAACTAAACAAAACCCAAAAATATTGGGAGTTTTATTGAATGAAAAACAAGAACTTAATCAATAAAAATGAAAGAGAAATAAAAGATTGACTTGAATCTTATTTTATTTTATTCCGCATCAATTTGTTAAAGAATTAATATTTAACGAATCGGACAAATTCGATCAAACAATATTGTTTGTATCCAACTCCCTTCTACAAACAATTCAGGAACTAACAGAGAAAAATAATATAAGTAAACAAAATAATATGATTAAATTATTTTACTAAAGATTCAAAGTTTGAATCCCATCATCGACATATTTAACTTAAAATTTTATGATATATATTTTAAATCATGCATATTATTAATTAAATTTATATTGAATTATATTAAATTAATATGAAAATAATTTTTAAAAATAAAAATTATATAAAAACATAATTATAGCATAAATTTTTTTTTATAACATATCAAAATAAACCCGTGCATCCCACGGGTTGTACGCTAGTATAATTCGGGTGTACTTTAATAGTCTGCTTTTTGTTTTTTCTTCTTCTTTTTTAATTATTAAATTAGTATCTATTCTATATGTTAATATAAAAGTGAAAAGATTCAGTTAATACAAAGTTGTAATATTCTTTTAGCAGATTAAACAATTTATCGATCATAAAACATACACATCCATAAAAAGAAATACAGTTGAACGAATACAATAAAATATCATTTAAAGTTTTCTTCTTTAAAATTTTATTTTAAAATTTATTATAGTTGAGTAAATATTCTATTATATTGTATCATTTGCTCGTATTATTGATATATATATAAAAAATTTAGAAGAAATAATATAACGATTTGGTATAATAGTAAAAATATAGATTTTTTGTTAGAACACATTTGAATATTATTACTAATTTCAATATTAGTAAGAAAATAAAATATTATGACATACAAAAACCCAAGAAACGAATTATAGCTAAAAATCGTGCGTCGTTGACACGTTGTTAGTTAAAAATGATAAGAATTTAAGTATGATCACATTAATACCGTCACGCAAAATTTTGAAGAATATGCAAACCATATTCGTAAGCTATACTTGAGTTTTGATGTAATTGGAACGGAAAATCCAATACAAATAGACAGATCATGCTTGGTGGGCACCCCCGTCCCCCTTTTACTTACCAGTAAAGGAAAGGTAATAATATATCTGGCGAGAGCAGAGTCTGAGGATGGTAGGATATACGCAATCATGCCACTATATAAAGGTAAAGAGATTGTTTCCGTTTTTTAACTCCCGGTAGGAATCGAACCCGTGACCTCACGGTTCACGGATTGGGCACTTAGAGCATCTACAATGCTCAGGGCCGATTACCACTTTTGATGGACCCCAATCTATGCCACCTCATCAGAAACTGGGCTTTGGAAAAATGTGGCCAAACTCATCCAATCAATGTAATCAAACCTCTCTAACATTAAAATACAAATCAAAAGTAGTCAAGTGGAAAGAAGTTTAACTAAATAATAGCAGAAATCACAGACTATGTGCATAAAGTAGCAATAAAAAATTAAAAAACAAAGAAATGGCCATGGCCACCGAGCACCGAGTTGGGCTCGACCATTTTTTTTCTTACAATACAATACAAATACAAATGTCCCTAGGAGCTAAGTGGCCATCCATTGCGGATGGTCTTACCACTGCAAAGTCAACCCCTTTACTTACCAGTAGTATTTGTCTATTCTCCACTTTTTCTCTTGCCTATGGACCAAAAGTCCACAAACTCGGTGAGAAGCTCAGATTTTACTTTTCTTCTCTCATGTTCAAATCGTATTTGGTTAATCGGTTGATATGATAATGTTCATTCGGGATTGATTATATAAATTTATATATAAATACATTTCAAAAGGTCACATTTTAATAAAATTAATTAAATATTCTAATTTCAGAGAATTAACATTTTCGAACAATATAAATTACATAATTCTGGCTCATATATATCGCAAATTTTAATTATATACTTTTCCTAAATTATTCTTTTTGAAAATTGTATAGCAATTAATGAGGAATGATCAAGAGTATAAAATAGTTCATATTTTTGAAAATCAATGCATTTATAATTGATATAAAAAGAAATGTATCAATAATTAATGTGTTCTTAAGACGTAATTTTTTCGAAAAAAACTTGTATTATGGGATGGAGGGAGTAATTTTTCATTTATATGATTTTTTACTAAACGTCAAATTATTTGAACTTATAGCAAACTCTTTGAATCATAGTAGCACGTACAGGTGAGCAGCATGAGTTAAATGCATTATTATTGGAAATGTGAGAGCATTAAATACATATTTGTTGGAAAGTTCAGAAATTATGACTTCAACGTATTTTTAATTTAGAAGTTTTTCTGATTTCAAAAAAAAAATTTAGAGGTTTTTCCGGTTTTTTATTAATTAAATTAGCATTGATCGAATGAAGCCGTCAAGCATGAATTCAATCTAAAACACTAAGCTACATGTAAAATATTAAAGAAAAATTTAAATTAAAAGGGAACACCGATTTAGTTGCATGGCGCAATTCTGCTTACTAAACGCTGATCACATTCTAAATTCCATTAGCATTAAGATCATAAAATAATATATTTATATAGCGTCATAAGATAGATTCAACAACTTCAATTCAACACAGATTCAATTATGGCAAGACTGGACGAGTTGGCCCTGATTGATTAGCACGAGTTGGCCCTGACAGCTGCTTTGCTAGCTGACGAGGCTTCATATAAAGGCCGATGCTTTCAACCCCATTGCTCTTATAGGTGCCAAAGAATCCCCAGAATTTACCACCGACCTCATAATTGAACTCATCCACATACGAGCCCATTTCTTGAAAGTCAATGAGATCAAAATCGTCCGTGCAAATCCCAGGGCCGTACGGACCATACTTGCGTTTGTTAGTATAAAAAGAAATAGAACACAGATACTTTGAAGTTCTATCATTAACGTAACCGCCATGTATTCTCGTAATGTACTCCGACGGATAATCGAAAGTGATCTGCACCAACATTCCACAAACATAAACCCAACTACGTACATATAATCGTCTATTGTCGTCAACAAACATATGTAGTTGAGCCGAGAACAAACTTATGAAACAAATTTAAGTTAGTTACATACATGCATGGAAGATAAAAGAAGAGAATTAAATTAAATATTATGTTATTGTTCACCGTTTGCAGATTAGAGGAGCCTGTTCCACCACCAATTTTGTCAGACAGCACTACGTTACCATCCTCAACGTAAGCAAACTGAATGAAATCCATCGTATCCCGGGTGGAAGAAATGAAGATTTGAGATATTTCTGATTTGCCTTGGTGATCCCATGAAGTTCCCACAGTGGGAAATGTTGGCCCAAGCTTTAACATTGTGTTCCACATGAGTAAAGAATATGAGAAATTGTGTTGTGTATTTATAAGCAGGAGTTAATTATGCCAGTCATGGAAATTCCAAAAGGCCTTCCTTGCGTTGGAATCGGTTCAGTATTGGAAAATGTTCCAGCAGTTAATAGCTGCAGTGTTATATACTTACAGTTTCGAGATTGAATTTGAAAGTATCCTTTGATTGAAATTTGTGTATTCAAAAAATGAATCGCCCTTTAAAAAAAAATTAATTTATTAATTGTTGAGCTGCTCGATCGATAAGTTACCGAAGCATGTTTGGGGTCATTACTCAAAAAAAAAAAAAAAAAAAGTATCTAACCACAGACACGATAAGTTGAGTCCCACCCTACTAGAGAGATCCCTCTTACGTGGAGAATAAAGGAGACCTTTCTGATTATAGTAGAACCAAAGTCTAATTTTGATTCTATAAGAGGAATAAAGTTCAATTTTACTGATTCTGTTGCATAACCAAATTCTTATTTTCTGGTTCTGTGCTGACGTGGCAGTGGAACCCACAAAAAAAATTCAAATTTTTTTTCGTTTCAAAAAATTAATTATTTTTTTAAAAAACTATCACATCATCATGTCACGCCATCACTACTGACGTGGCACTGCCACGTCAACAGTGACGTCATCACCGCTGACGTAGCACTACCATGTCATCATGCCACGTCATCATTGCTTATGTGGCAGGCTGACGTGGCAGTACCACGTCAACAGTGATGATGTGACACTGCCACGTCAGCATGACAGATTTAAAAAAAAAATTAATATTTTTTAAAAAAAAAATTAAGAAAAAAATTGTGGAAAAAGTTAAATTGGTTCTACTATAGAATCGTAGGGGGTTTCCACGATTCTACACGTAAGAGGGTCTCCATGGAATATTGACCCGATAAGTTTTGTTTAACAAGAACATAAATGAGTCAAGTGCTTCATAAAATTCCAAAAAAAAAAAATTATAAAATTTTCTAATACCATTAGTCAAAAAATGGAGTTAGACGTAAGTTTTCCGAATAGTACTTTACACCACCAAATGCAAGTTTTGAATTATCTACCACTTAATTAAGGACCACGAATCTGTTGATTATTTTTCTTATTTTACCTATTTTGTAACCACAATTTACATAACGATTCAATATGGGCCTGTTTGGCTCAGCTTAACTTATGGATTTATGGACTTATTTTTGGGTAAAAATTTTATATTTTGATAATTTTCTTTTATACAAGTATTTAATGTATATTTGAGATTCAATAAGTTGCAAAAATAAGTTGCAAAATAAGTTGAAAAATTAGAAATCTTAACTTTCAACTTAAAATAAGTTAACTTATTCTGAAAAGTAAATTCTTCCATATATGTGTGCACCAAGCCACCAACTTGTCATTCGAAGTTTTATAAAAATTTAGCAAGCAGTACTTTTTCATACAAATGTAGTAGTATATATTATTAGTTGAATCTTAACTTCGTGTCAAGTGAGTATATAAAGTTTTATGTTTAAAGTGAGAATTTTTATCGAGCTATCATTTATCACTCGATTCGAACTATGTAGTTGAGCAATAACACCACTTATACATGCAATAATATTAGATGACTAAAAATGTAATTCATATTTGGATTTAAACTGAATATGGATCATAAATAATATTTAGATATGATCATTTTATTAAAAAAATTAATATGCAATTTAATCTGAACAAATACATAAATGCGCATATTTGGGATCATATTAATTTTTAATCAAATTTATATAATTTATGAAACAAATTTGAAATATTTATCATATTTTTGAATCGAATATAAACTGATATATCAAATAATCATGATCCATTTAGGTTCCTAGATTCATGATCCATCCTCTACCCCATTTCAACCTAGGCTACGAGACACCATATATAAGCACTTAGGCTATGTTCACTTGAATTGAATGGAATGAGGGGAGAATGGAATGAAATTTATACTATTATTTGGGGGAGATTGGGGAAAGTGTTTATAAATTTCATTCCTTGCTTCATTCCTCTCCAAATAATTTGAACTAGAATTTTAACCCACATGTTTTGGAAGGAATGCTCCATTCCCAATCTTCATCATTTTCTTTGCAATCTTGATCATAAAAAACTTTTTCTCCCTCATATTTGTTCATTATTTCCCTAAACATCCCATTTTCTTCATAAATTTTGTTTACAGTTTTCATTCCATTCCTACCTCATTCCATTCTTTCTAAGTGAACACACCCTTAGTTCAAAAACAAAAAAAAAGAGGATTAAACAAGGTATGGGGAAGATCGAAACATTCTTTTATTTTTTTGAAAAAATTAACAAAGTTATTTATTATGAAACATTAAACCAAAAATATAATAAAGATGCATATTTAATATCTAGATGTACTTCAATAAAAAATTACTTTTATCTCAAAAAAGAAAAAGTCAAACGTATTTCCAAAATGTTTTTTACAATTTTTAATTACTTAATACAAAAAATACTTTTTTTCCAAATAAATAATTATTTTTTTGGAATACCCAAATTAAAAAACACGTATTTAATTTGTGAAAATAAGCAAAAATTTAAAAAGAATAGTACCTTTTATATCTTTCCTAATTAAATAGTTAAAGGCGTTCCTTGCGTTGGAAATCGGTTCAGTATTGAAAAATATTCTTGCAGTTAATGCCAGTAGTGTTACACTTTCCCTAAAAATTGTTACAGTTTCGAGATTGAATTTGAAACGTATCCTTCAATTTAAAATTTGTGTGTTCAATGAATGATTAAAACAATTATTTATTTGTAATTAATTAACTGTTGAGCTGCACATTGAAAGTTTAAACTACCACAGCATGTATGGGGTCATTCTCCAAAAAAAAGAAGAAAAACCCCGGTATTTAACCACAGACATGGTACTGGTACGTTTTGTTTAGGAAGAAGAGCATAGAGGATCAGTTAAGTTATTCATGAATTTTCAAATTATTTTTATAAATTTTTTGAATTCAACTAGACAATTGAATGGAGCAGAGACGTAAGGTTTTCGAATGCTTATCAAACCTGTTGATTATTTTTCTTATTTAGGTCCATTATACAGTTAAACCTCCATAAATGAATACGTTTGGGATAGGAAAATTGTATTCATTAATGGAGATTATTCATTTATCGATGTCAAAAATACACTGTATCTATTATGTCGGGACCGAAAAAAATTATTCATTTGATGAGATTATTCGTTTATCGAATATTCATTTATCGAGTTTCTACTATATAGGGCATTTCGCTTTTACGTATATAACTTTAGGTACTTTGACTACATAACTAAAATTATTATTTTTATAACATTTTTTTTAATAAAATTAAAATATTATATTTTTATTCAAAAAAAATTGAAAAATAATAAATTTTAATATATAGTTAAAACACCTAAAGTTATGTGAAAAAAAATAAAATATCTTATATAATAAACCGAAGTATTTTGTAACCACATTTTCGTATAACGATTCAATATATAAACCAAACCAAACCAAACATACCCAGTATATCCCGCTCACAGCAGGGTCTGGGGAGGGTAGGTTGTACGCAGACCATGCCCCCACTTTTTAGGGTAGGGAGGCTGTTTCCGTGAAGACCCTTGGCTATGTGTACGACATATACGGTGAGTGATATATACAAAGGAATCTAAAAGATATGCGACAAAGTTCACAGCAATACCTGCACCCGTGGCTTTCTCTACTGCGACAAAGATATTCGGGAATTCTGTATTCTACTGGTCAAATTTTGGGAAAGAGGCCCATTTTAGAGAAAGAGAGACTTGTGTACCGTTATGCGGACACGAGATATATTGGCACTATGATGCCAGGGTTTAATTAATAACCCCTATGATGCTAGCATTCATATTTTTATATTATATTGTTGATAGCGTATTGTAGCCGTGATCGGGCGAAGTGCGATATCATTGGAGGACGGTATTCCCGGTCGGATAGTTGATCGCCCCACCGAGATACCGAGAGGTGGAAGACCAGTTTATTCTTAAATCATGAGTCAACAGAGTTATATCAATTGAGTCTTTCGAGAATTCTATTTTCGAGATGAGTATTGAGTCTTTTTTCGAGTATTCTGCTTTCAAGATGAGTACTGAGTCAAAATCCAGATTTGTGATATTCAATTAATTTTGGGAAATCTTATTATATTTATATACCGAGTAAGAAGAGAACTTGCTGAGCACTGTAGTTGCTCATTCTTGCTTTACAACATTTTTATTCAGCTATCAAGAGGGAAAAAGGCGAGACGTCCAACCAGGGATCCAAGGGAAAGGAGAAAGCTTCAGGCTATGCTGACGAGAACTAGAATGTCTAGCTGGAATCTTTATTTACCTACTTCTGTAAACATATGTAAAATATTATCCCGAGATGTATTATGTCGTATGATAACATTATGTGAGACTGATCTTGGATTTGCGGAGTGGGACACTTATGCTCCGTTGTATTATATATTTTGCTTTATTACTGCGTAACTTGTGCTACAGGATATTGAGACAATGTGACGACCCGGGTCTCCGAACAGGGTGGATCTGGGGGCGTCACAATCAAGATCCATTTAGGTTCCTACATCCATGATCCATCCTCTACCTCATTTCAACCTAGGCTACGAGACACCATATATAAGCACTTAGTTCAAAAAAAAAAAGATTAAACAAGGTATGGGGAAGATCGAAACATTCTTTTTATTTTTTGAAAAAATTAACAAAGTTATTTACTATTATGAAACATTAAACCAAAAATATAATAAAGATGCATATTTAATATCTAGATGTACTTCAACAAAAAAATTACTTTTATTTCAAAAAAGAAAAACTTTAAAGTATTTCCAAAAATTTTTTTACACTTTTTGATTACTTAATACAAAAAATACTTTTTTCCAAATAAATAATTATTTTTTTGGAATACCCAAATTAAAAAACATGTATTTAATTAGTCAAAATAAGCAAAAATTTAAAATGAATACCTTTTATATCTTTCCTAATTAAAAAAATTAAAGGCCTTCCTTGCGTTGGAAATCGGTTCAGTATTGAAAAATATTTTTGCAGTTAATACCTAAAAATTGTTACAGTTTCGAGATTGAATTTGAAACGTATCCTTCAATTAAAATTTGTGTGTTCAGTGAATGATTAAAACAGTTAGTTGTAATTAATTAACTGTTGAGCTGCACGATGAAAGTTTAAACTACCACAGCATGTATGGGGTCATTCTCCAAAAAAAAAAAAAAAAATAAATTACATACTACTCACTGGTCCATTATAAATTTCAAATTATTTTTATAAATTTTTTGAATTCAACTAGACAAGAATGGAGTGAGGCGTAAGGTTTTCGAATACTTATCAAACCTGTTGATTATTTTTCTTAATTACATACTACTCACTGGTCCATTATATAAAATATTTAAATTTTACATAATTTTAGGTGCTTTGACTATATAGTTAAAATTATTAATTTTTTAAAAGGTTTTTCTAAATAAAAATTAAAATATTATATTGTAATTCAAAAAAGAAAATTGAAAGCATCTAAAATTTCGTGCAAAAAAGTATAATGGACCCGAATATTTTGTAACCACATTTTCATATAACGATTCAATATATGTGCGTGATATATTTAACCGAGTCAATCAAACTCCACCTACCATGTCGTTCGAATTATATGAAATATGCGGTATCTGTTTAGACAAATTTAGTACGTACTCTACCTCATTCAACCTAGGCAAGAAATAAGAAATTTTATGTAGTACCTAGCTTAGTGTCGAGTGAGAATATACATTATGAATTTTTTGTTGAAATGAGAATACATGCATCTTTGTTGAGCTACAGTTTATCACTCGAGTTCATATTCAATGTAGTTGAGTTTGAACTCCACTTAGACGTGCAATTGTATTCGAATCATAGCACCCACTTTTTACCATATTCTTTCGGACTTGAAAAAAAAACATGCAACCATTACCCATGTCAAAATGACATGACAAGAGGGAGATCACGAAAAAATGCAAAAAAAGGTTCGTATCATGTTAATGTTTGCATCCTGGTTATGCAGGGAATGTAGCTAATCTGTCTGTAAAGATGGAATATAAATACATGACATTAGTACCCCTCCTTCAGTCCTTCTCATATTAATACCAATTCGTTCGTTTCTGACTCCTCTAGCACTTGGCCTGATTGATTATCTAGATTGTGTTAGAACTAAATAAATAATCACGGATCATCTTATGCGATATTATCAAGATTACACGATAAAACTGTAGTACGGAAGTGTACCTGATTCCATGACGGTAGATATGAATACGGATTATGGGACTTGATCTTCCACAGACTTGATTCGCCTCTAGCCGTATCTCTCTCTAACTGATGGGAATAGAGGAGTAGAGGTTGTGAATTAGCCTTGGGGACCAAGACCTTCTTTATATAGTAGTCTAATTAGACCCCATTAACCCTAATCAGATTACTATTGGGTATTACACATTACAAAGCCCATACCGAATAAGATGTTATTGGACTCTTTATTTAAGACCACTTAATTAGTCCAAATATAGAATAAACATTAATTAATATAATTGTCTTTAATTTGTAAGCCCATAATTATTATTAGATTATAAAAATAATCTAACAGATTGTCCAGAGGCTTCATGTACACTCCAATGCTTTCAATGCCATCATGCAGGTGAGTGCCCAAAAATCCACAAAACTTACCTCCAATATGATAATTAAAATTGATCACACTCATATTTCTATCATCCAGCGGAAGGTATGGTCCGTATGAGCCCTTGTTGGTGTAGAAAGTAATAGACCATAAATAATTTGAACCCAGATCATATCTGTACTGACCACTTATTCTTGTAATATACTCTGATGGATAATCAAAGGTGATCTGCAACCATTTTACACATACAAATTTTATGTACTCATCTATATTGACCAAACTCCAAAACATAAATTAGACTATGTACACAGTTTATCGTTAATCTAATAAAGCTGAGATACATTGATCAAAAGAAAAGATTACTGATCTAGATTTATATAGATTGACTGCTCACCGATTCCATGTAAGTACTGCCATTTCCCCCACCAATCTTGTCTGACAGAACTACTTTGTTTCCTCCGTCCTCAACGTATGCCAAGTGAATGGAATGGATCCAATCATTGGACCATGAAATGAATATCTGAGAAATTTGTGTTTTTCCCCAGGAAGTTCCCACAGTGCCAAGTGCTGGCCGAACTTTCATCATTGTATGCTTGTGAATAAAATTGTATGACTGGTAGGGACAAAGGATTTTATGCACGCAGGAGTTGCACCGTGCCCACTGCTATATATAAATGGAAAGCCCAAAAGTCCGTCTGTTTAGCTTCACATTAAGAGCTCCTCGATTGCGTAGCTTACCTTTTAAGTTTCGAGATTGGCATTTAATTATCATCTCAAAAATTTTAGTAAAAGAATTAACACCTAAATTATTTCCTCCGTTTTAAATTAGTAATTTATTTTTTAAAAAAGAAATTGTATTAAATAGTTGTTTCATCGCTTTCCACAAATTTGTGAATAAGATTAGTTAGAAATTGAGGATTACAAAAAAAATATTATTAATTTGTGACAGATTTTTAGTTAGATGCATGATGCATTACTTTATTGAAAATATTTGTGAGAAAATTGTTTTATGTTGCAAGTCACAAAGTTATTACAAAATTATTTTAAAAACTATTGCAAGTTAGTTGTGACGCATAATTAATTTGTCACAAATACATTGCAGAAGCTAGTTTGAGTCAACATGTTAATTTATACTCCGTTGTTTTGACGTTTGATGTATTGGCACACATTTTTAGGAGTATTGATAACATAGTTAGAAAAATTATTTTTAAATTTTCTTTTCGTGAATAAAAGTTTTAATTCTATATTTTTATTCACAAAAAGAAAATTTTAAAAATAATAATTCTAACTATATGGTCAATTCTCCTAAAAATACATGTCAGAAAGTCAAACGTCAATTATTTGGAAATAGAGGAATATTCAGTAATTTCTGCAAGTTATTTAACATTAAAACTAGGATAAAAGCTTCTTTCTTTATCATTAAAGAAAAATTAACATTATATAGGAGTAGCAAGCAGGCACAACTATGGACACTACAAATTATGACTTGCATTCTACAAATATTCTTATTCGCTTCTTGTCGACCAATTATATCCTTTATATATAATAAGCAATTCATAATTTTGGTTTGGTCGTTGTACTACCAAAATAATCTCAACCACCAAATTTAATATTTTTAAAAATAGACGATCAAGATTATATTATATTAAAAAAAATTATAATTAAAAAAGGATATAATTAAAGAAGTTTGTATTAGAATTGAATTTTAAAAATAAAATTATAATATGAAAAGGATATAACTAAAGTGATACAATTGATACAAAAGTCCGTCTGTTTAGCTTCACATTAAGAGCTCCTCGGTTGCGTAGCTTACCTTTTAAGTTTCGAGATTGGCATTTAATTATCATCTAAAAAATTTTAGTAAAAGAATTAACACCAGATTTAAAGTCAGATTTAAAGTAATTAATTAATTAATTAGTTCAAGCATACGATAAGTCAGATTTAAAGTAAATTTCCAATGGATTGCAATCAATACCAGGTTAATACGAGGAATTATTCAACCCAACTAGTAAGAAATTGTAGCTGCTAGACACCCCATTCTGAGATTTGAAAAATTGTACGATTTTACAATGTAGTAAAAACGATTAAATTGTTACAGTTTATTAAGTTTGCATCTTAATGCAAAAAAGTACAATTCGAAAAGTAGTCTGTGTCATGTTTTTTTTTTGTTTTTTTTAGCAAGTGCTTTACGATTTTATAGCACTTTCGCTAAAAAATTTAGCAAAACCTTGCGATGGAAGTAAGTGGATTGCCATTTTTGGTGGGTTAACGAATGTGTTAGCACTCTTCCGGATTAGTTGAGGTGGGCGAAAGCTGACCCAAACACCTGATTATCAAAAAAAAAATTAAAAAAAATATGGGAAATGCTAGGCTATGGTTAAGCATTAAATACTCTTATATTTTCAACACCTTTTGTAAGATTTTTAGTTATTTTTAGTTTCCCAATTTCTCTTTGCAACGCAAATTTAATTTTCCAAGTAATAATAATGGACCCCCCCCAACGATAAAAACATCCCAAATTTTTAAATAATCATATTGAATTTCGTGCAAAATTGATGTATTAAGTGTAAAACTGATTTATTAAATGCATTTATCCATCTCCATTAATGTTTAACCATAGCCTTAAAGGCTATGTTTAGCATTAATTGAGTATATAAAATCTGGCTAGAGGGGAAAGAGATTTAGTTAATTAAAGCAAGTAGTACACAAACAAAGAGAACCAAACGGTCATATTTTTCAAAAGTCTCAAACCTTCACATCATCAAAGTCTCTCACTGTATAAATCTTTAAACAAACAAAAATCACTTTGCTCAATCACAAAACTATAGCTAATGGGTTGCTTTAAGATTTGCTTTGGTACTTGCAACAATCAAAAAGTACCCACAAAAGCTAAGGTTAGAGAATCTTGCTATATATCACTTCATTGTCATCAGTTCATTACTATTGTTATTTTTTTATATAAAATTTCATTTGTACAATTTGTATCAGAAGCTTGTTAGATTTGATCCCCTTCAGCCCACCAAGCCTGTAGTGCAAGTATCAAAGCCTGTCGTTTTCGAATTCAAGTAAGACCATTCTGCTATTTCTTTTATTTTTGTTGAAGTTATATTTTTTCGGTATGTTAGTTGTATTTGAGGTCTGCGTACATTTTACCTTCTTAATATCGTGCTTTCTGAAGAGATATAGCTAGGGGTATGATTGCTTTTGTATGACTGGTCTAATTTAAGCTCTTTTTGTCGTAGTTGTAGAAATAAGAATGATGTTCTGGTAGGTAACATAGAGAAGGAAAGTGAGATTTACAATCTTGGAAATCGAAAGTGTACAATTTTGGAGAATGAGAAAGAAAAGAATGTTGTTGGAGTTGATAAGTTTTTGGATTATAGTTTGTCAAAACTCGAAGACAAGTCATCCGAATCACTAAAAATTGCTAAAATCGGTGATTTGCTAGAAGTGTCTTCGGATAAGAAAGTAAATGGTTTTTATAATGTTCGTCAAGTACTTCAAGAAGAGTCTTTAGATTCGCCTGATTCTCTGACAGTTGAGCACGTGAATGGTGTAGATGATGTTGATCAATTTGTTCAAGAAGAGTCTTCTGATTCGTTATTTTCTGTGTCTGTTGGATCGAGAAAGAAAGTAAATGCAGCTGAGAATGATGATGTTGTTCCTGAAGAGTCTTCTGATTCGTTATTTTCTGTGTCAGTTGAATCGAGAAAGCAATGTAGTGGTTTAGATAATGTGGATCAGTTAGTTCAAGAAGAGTCTTCTGACTCACTATTTTCTGTGTCTGTTGGATCAAAAAAGAAAGTAAATGTAGCTGAAAATGGTGATGATCAAGAAGAGTCTTCTAATTCGCTATTTTCTGTATCGATTGGATCGAGAAAGCAGCTAAATGGTTTGGATAATGTGGATCAATTAGTTCAAGAAGAGTCTTCTGATTCACTCTTCTCCGTGTCTGTTGGATCAGCAAACAATGCAAATGCTGCTGAAAATGGTAATGTTTTATTCCAAGAAGAGTCCTTTGATTCGCTATTTTCTGTATCGTTTGAATTGAGAAAGCAAGTAAATGCAGCTGAAACAGACGAAAATGAAGTTAACAGCCCAATACCATTTGGGTCGAACCACATCTGTAAAAATCCTAATTCGAGCCCCACCTTGGCCAATTCGGTCTTGGGTCCTATTCAGAATCTTACTAACCGGAAGAAGGAAATCAAAGTTACAACTGATAATACTTGCATAGAATTCAAAGAAGATGAGAAGGAAAATATGAGTTCAGTACAAGGGCTGAATTTAATACCCTTTAGCGTAGAGGAGCCTAGTTTAAAAAAGTTGAACAACACTATTTCGAAACAGAAAATGGGAAGTCATTCGAAAGCTGGAGGCTCTCCAATTGCCGTTGATACGAGCCTTTCGAGTTGGTTGGTCAAATCTGATGGAAGTTCAGAGGATACACCAGTTTCAGCAGCATACAATTGTGAAGAACTAAAGCAGCATTCTTTCAAACTCGTCTCGCAGTAGAATTTCAACATTGTTCATAAGGGCATTGCAACTGTTTCTTTCTCATTACCTGCTTTATACAATATGTTTTCTGTCAATGTGAGTTGTTAGAACTTAGAAGATAGTTGCAGTTTTTTGTAGGACAAATATACTTAACCATCATACAGACATCTTTTTCGAAAAGGTTGGAGAGTGCTGGAACAAAGGAATGGTTATAGCTGTGCCAACTGCCAACTCGAGCGGTTTGATTTATTCAGAAATTCATACAATTTGTTGTTAGTTGCGTATCCAGTGTATGGTTTTCATGTGATGCTTGCATGCAATTAGTTTCTAAATTTTGTTGGCAAGTCTGCGTGAAATTAGCACTACAAGAAAAACTGAAACAGACAACACTTATCAGACAACGGTCGGCAGTAAAAGCATTGTTTGAAATTTTCACACAACGGTTTTTTTTTTTGCAAAATCTGTCTGTTGTCTGAAAGAACTTCCACAACGGTTTCTAAAACCATTGTCTATTAGAAAGAGTAAAGCAGAGGCTTTACACAACGGAATTATTAAACCGTTGTCTGAAGAAAGGTCAGACAAGTGTTTCATAAACCGTTGTTAAAAACAGACAAGTGTTTTTTTTTTTGTTACTTAAATGGATGTCACACAACAGTTTGAATAAACACTTGTCTGATTCTAACAACGGTTTACAAAACCATTGTCTGAAGAAACTTCAGACAATGGTTTTGTAAACCGTTGTTAGAATCAGACAAGTGTTTTACTTGTATGTGGACTATACTTAATTCACACAACAGTTTCTGCATACCGTTGTCCAATTGAAATCTTAGAGACAATGGTTTTTGGCTGTTAAATATGTTGCTGTCACACAATTCTTTAGCTTACATAAACCGTTGTCTGATAGTTAAAAAAATTAAAAAAAAAATAATATAAAGAAGTAAACCCCCTGCCAAAGTTTCAAAGGCAAAACCAATCAATACCGCATACATTAACACTAATTCACAAGAACATTTTGTAGTTTGCAATTTCAAAGGCAAAACCAAACAACCATATAGCAGCCAACCATTCAAAGTACATAAATAAAATTACATCAAGAAAGTAAAATTTGTTCATCAACATCTCGCATGTAACTATTTTTTAAAATTTTTATTTCGACGATCCAACAGTACGAATGATGTTATATACTGATTTTAGTGATGTGTACAAAAAAATAGAAAAAAACGAATAATTCTTGTATGATATTTTAATGGTCAACTATCAAAGTACTTCTTGGTCAAACTAGTATAATTCTCGAATAATATTTTTTTTAATTTTTTTTGGACGATCCAATCGTACAGATGGTGTTATATACTGATTTTACTGATGTGTACAAAAAATTAGAAAAAACAAATCATTCTTGTACGTGTTTGTAATATAAATCTGCTAAAAGTACTACTCCCTCTAACTTGTGTTGTACCGATTGAACATGATCTATTTTTTTAAATTTTTTTTTCGATGATCCAACCATACGAATGCTGTAATATACTGATTTTAGTGATGTGTACAAAAAATTAGAAAAAAACAAATCATTCTTGTGTGATATTTTAATGGTCAACTATCAAAGTACTCCGTGGTCAAATTAGTATAATTTTTGAATAATATTTTTTTTTAATTTTTTTTGGACGATCCAACCATACGGATGATGTTATATACTAATTTTATTGAAGTGTTCAAAAAGTTAGAAAAAAAAAAAATCATTCTTGTACCTGTTTATAATATAAATCCGCCAAAAGTACTACTTCGTTTAACTAGTGTGGTACCGACTGAACATGATCAATTTTTAAAAAAAAAAAATTTCGACGATCCAAGTGTACAAATGATGTTATATACTGATTTTCGTGATGTGCACAAAAAATTATGAATTTTCAAGTTTATCTTATATGAGTTTATAATAAAAATATTCAAAATTGAATAATTATTTGCTTTTAGAACTAATTAATATTTAAAAAATTTGTTTTGAGTTTTGAGGAACCAAAAAAATGATTTTTATTAAAATTTCGAATCTACCAAATTAACAAATAATTAGATTTTTATAAATATTAAATATATTTTATATAATTTTATTCCCTCCCAAATTATTAATCAAGCCAAAATTTATTTCATGTATTCTTATTTCCCCCTTAACCAATCATTCATTTCCCCTCTATTTTCGGCCTAAAAAATATTACAACATATTTCCCCCCATTCTCCTGCATATCCAATATTTCATTTCCCCCTTCTCCAAAATTTTCATTTCCCCTTCCCCCCTCCCCAAAATTTTCATTTCCCCCTTTGCTCTCAGTGTCCAAACACGTACTACATAAAACACAGATCCACAATCAATCCTCTAAAATCAAATCTCTATCTCTCTCTCTCTCCCTCTCTCAAGAATCTTAGATTTTTCGAGGAATTTTTATGGTTGTGAGGAGTTTATTTTAGAATTGGGGTGGGATTAAGGGGGTTGGTGTGGAGATTACTGGGGTTCATTTTTTTGCTCTGACTTTCACTTTCACTCTCTCACAAGATTCAATTAGATCTCGTTAGGGTTCAATTACTTAGATTTCAAACTACAACTCAAATGATTTAAGGGGTCGAGACTTTGGTCTTCGGTGGATGTTTTGGTTCTTCAAATTAGGGTTTTGGTTCTTCATTTTGAGTTCAATTACTTGCATATCTTCACTTGAATTTCATCTAATCAAACTCTATTGTTGATTTCAGGCAATGAAAGTGTAGATGTTGTTGTCATTGATGAGGAGTCAGTGGGTTCTGTAAGTTCAATTTGTCGGGGAGGAAAGTTACTTCATGGAGATGGTGCACTGGATGAATACCTTGCAGAGACCAAGTTACAACAAACGGTACACATTTCATTTCATATCTCCATATCTAGTACCTTTAGGTGCATGGGCTTTTGTGGTTCTGCCTAAGTGTATAATATTATGATATAGGATGTGTATGTTAGCCTATGGAGGACTTGTTTATATGCTTGTTTTACTTGTTGTGCATTCTAGGTTTCTTGGGGGAAGAAAGCGCTTCTGGTTGGAGGGAAAACTATTCCAGCAAGTGACCGAATTTCAGGTTGCATATCTGTTTATCTATCATTGAACCCTGCTACTTGTTCTGTATATTCTATTTTTAAATACAATCTTAAAATAAGCCATCTTGGTTTTTGCATAGTGTGGGCATTTGACACAGAGACATAATGCTGGTCACTTATGGAGGCCAAGGGAGATATTCCGGTATACTTCTTATTTTGACCCAATAATTCCTTGTATGTATGTCTTACATAGAGGGTTGAGTGTGACTATGGTCACAAAATCTCTAAGATATCTATTTTGTATGAATGAACATTTTGCAGTATTCTGTGATTATATCTAGGTAGGGGTGCATAGACTCTAGTTTTGTATCTTAACTGATTTCTTTCTTTCTATTATTTTTTGCACAAATCTTTTAAGAAAGAAATGGTAACCTATAATCTAAGATTCTTGTTAGTTTCTTTATCCTGCAACCCTGTCATTTACATAAGGTAAAGTGATTGACTCAATATTCTTGTCTTTTATCCTAATTCTAAGGTGACATCTCCTATTTGCATGTTGCTATCATTATTTTAGGCTGATAGTCATGTTAATCAAGGCAATGACTTTGAGAACTCTATGTTTCCCTGGTTTTAAATCAAATAGTAATCCCACACGTCAAGCAGTGATCTTGATCTTATAAAAAATAATCGCTTCTAAATCTTATGGCAGCAATCTTATGATATTATAGCCAACAGAGAAAGTATTAGTGAACTTATTGTGTCCCATGTTACTAATCAAAGCTTTCTCTGCAGGTTGCTCGCAGTGGTCACACTGTAGTTAGGGCTAGCTCCGTTCTGCTTCTTTTTGGCGGTGAAGATGCTAAACGCAGGAAACTAAATGACCTACATATGTTTGATTTAAAGTCTTTGACGTGGCTTCCACTCCAAAGCAAGTAAGTTGCTATGAGTCCTAGCTTTTACTTCTCTGTAGATTCCGCGATGGATAAACTTTATCAGCCTTTGACTAATTATTTTGGTACTCGCATGACATTAAGAGGGACTGTACCATCTCCAAGATCCAACCATGTGGCAGCTCTTCACGAAGATAAAACGCTTCTAATTTTTGGTGGAGCAACAAAGTCTAGAACCTTGAATGATCTGTACTCACTTGACTTTGAGACGGTTTGTGAAATTCAGTTACTATACTTTCTGAGTCACATGGCAATAATTGTATAATCCTGATACATTAACCTGTTTCTCCATAGATGATTTGGTCAAGAATGAAAAAACGAGCTTTCCATCCATCACCCAGAGCTGGTTGTTGTGGAGTCCTGTTTGGAACAAAATGGTATATTGCTGGTGGTGGCAGCCGGAAAAAACGTATAGTTTGCAGTTTATCTCTGTTACTTTTTGTGTCACACAATATAGAAATTTTAAAACCAACGAATGAGCAAGTGTGTAATGCCGTTATATTAGACCTGATTGATTTCTGATAGTTTCCAAATATATTGTCTAATAAAGATTCTTTTGTTAATTTTTTTTCTTATAGGGCATGCGGAGACTCTAGTATATGATGTCCTGAAGCAGGAATTTTATGTTGCTGTTGCTTCACCGCAATCTTCTATCACCAGCAACAAGGTGAAATTTCATTTTTTTATTAATTTTCTGGTCCTTTTCCTTAGGCTATCCTTATTACAGTTACCACTTTAATTGCTTTTTCTTTTCTCTTCATTAATTTATTATCTATATCCCAATCATCGAATATTTAATCATGTTAGTATCAGGTGACTGGGTAGATCTTTCTTTTATGGAATGTTGGCATTCTTGAATTTTATCAAAAAATTGTTAGTTCTGCAGCCGTATTTGATTACTTCCTGTCTGCTGGACGCATATGGCAACAATACCAAAAGTCTACTACAAGGCTTTTTGCTATAATACCTTTTCCTATTTTTTCAGTTAGGTCCCAGCTGAATTTGTTCTCCAGCATCCAACCAATGGGAACCCCCCAACTCTATTAATTTTTGGTTTTACGTGGTACATTTAAATTGTCTTTTTGCTGCTTTTGGTTAATTATGTTGAACTTACTAGTTCAAGGGGCTACATTAAAAATAGTTGTCACTACTAAATGGTAATGTAATGACTATCATAGTTAAAACATTAAATATATGAGCGCTTCTGATCTCCAGCATATTTCTTACTCTTTAATTTTGTCATCTTTTGTGTTCTTCTTTTCTATGTTGAAATTTGGTGATAATATAGTTTAATCTTTCAGTGGCTACGGAGGGGCAGCTTATCCTATGGAGTCGATGATCTCAATGAAATCAGGATCGAGTGGGCAAAGTACTTCATGAAGCAAGAGACTTCTTAGGTTCTTTGCACATTTAGTAACCACGCACCGCAAATTTTCTGATGCACATGTATTTTGGGAGTCTATTTAACTTAATTAGTTCGTGAATTTTACTTGGTTGGATGTGTTGGTTGTAATGGTTTATTGAATACGATGGAATGGCTGTTTGTTTTGGTTTTAGTTTGGCTTCTTTATATTGTCAGTTTGGTTTCTTTATATTTCCAGTTTGGTTTTTTAATTTTGTTATATAAAACCATTGTCTGTTGTTATTTTAGGTAATTGGACTATAATGAAAACTGTTGTCAAGCATTGTACTAGGCAATGTGTTGAATTTTCTATGAAACCATTGTCTATTAATCTAGGTAACAACTTCTTGTTAAAAAAAATCGTTGTCCAAATACATTACTTCAATACAAGCATATGAAACCATTGTGGTAAAGACATCAGACAACAAATACTTGATTTCAAACCACTGTCCATGTAGATTTTTTATAAGCAATATACTAATAAAAACCGTTGTTGTTTTAAAAATAATTCAACGTATTTTATGCTAAACCATTGTCGTAAACACTTCAGACAACAGTTCTAGTTAATAAACAATTGTTGATTTATTTGTCAGACAATGGTTTCTACAACAGCCGTTGTTGTTCACGCGTTTTAGACAACGTTTTCTAAGACCAAAACCGTTGTCTGTAGGGAATCAGACAACGAACGCGTCCGTTGTCTGACCTGCGTAACAGACCGCATCTCAATAGACAACGGTTTTCTAGGACATCAGACAACGGGCAAAAAGCCTTGTCGATTCAATTATCCTTGTAGTGTAGTGTTTTCTTAAGGTGCATTAAACGCATAATTTTGTAATTAACTTTAAAGAATCCAAACATAAAATACACTGCTAAACAAACTTGTAGAGAGTGATTAACTTTAAAGAATCCAAACTAAAAAATTACATTGCTAAACAAACTTGTAGAGACAGAAAATGAGGTTACATAAATGCATTTTAAGTGCAGAGGATAGGCAAGCCGTTTGTCTTTAACACAGATCTTGAAAGATAGATATGATAACGGCCTTAATTAGTCTTCAAAGTTATCTAAATTAAGGTAATTAAGATTAACCAAAGAATGAATTTTCATCCTAGACCACAAAATGATCAGTCAACTAGCATCTCTAATTCACTTTTTCAAATTTAGAAAAAACAGGTGGATTAACCAAAAGTAGAACTTAACAAAATAAGAGGGAAAAATTGACCAACATTGCATCCTAAAAACCAACTTTCAGAAGCCATCTAATCTTTCTGTAACTCTTCCATTCTTTCCGTCCTCAAACATGGGCGACGACAAGGGAGCAGCACCTCCTGCTAGAAAGGGTACCACGTCGGTGCTCAAACGGGCCATGACAAGTCCTGCCATGACAAGTCCATCATTAACAACATCATTGAACAAAATCCCATTCAAACTCCTTGAACTCAAGGTCATAGCTGCCCATGACTTGCCACCGGTTTCAAAATATTTGCACACATATGTAATGGCATGGGTACACCCTGAAAACAAAATGATAACACCGGTTGATCACAAGGGAAACACCAATCCTATGTGGAATTTTCGGATGGTATTTGGTGTCGATGACAAATTCTTAAATTCAGAGTCATCAGCTGTTCTGGTGGAAATTTACAATATTTCAAAACTAAGCAATAAGCCCATTGGAACCACCTGTCTGCCTGTTGAGATTTTGCTGAATAATCCTCATTCTGAGATTATGAAAAAGCCTCTGAAGCTACCAATCTCCCGTCCCTCAGGTGACTTGAGAGGGTATCTATTTGTGACTATTAATCTTGTGAATACTACAATCAGAAACTTGAATGAAGAGTCAGAGGCTTCTCCGCGAACAATTATGATCAGGCAAATTAGCCAGCGTTTGAGTCATGCAGAAAGCGCCAAACGAGTGACATATGACGAAGATGAGGAAGAAGAACAAGAAACTGATGACGCAACCACATTGAGTGACGAAGAAAGTGACCAGGAAAGTGAACACGAAAGTGACCACGAAAGTGAACCTATTGATATAGAAATAAAACCTTTAGCATCAGACTTTTCTGCTACGCTCAAGGACAGTGGCACATATTCGCCAAGTTCAAATGGAGAGAATGTAGGTTCAGGAATCTCAGAATTCGGAAACAGCTGGAGAGAAGCTGGAGATCAGAAATCTTTATATTTCTACTATTGTGAACTTTTGTAATATATTTCGAGATGTATCAAGTTGGATTGTACTATGTTGTGAAGACGATCTTGGACCTGCGGAGTGGGACATTTTATGCTCTGTTGTAATAAAATTTGGCATTGTTATTGCGTTATCATATTGAGACAATGTGACGACCCGAGTCCCCGGTCAGGGTGGATTTGGGGGCGTTACAGTTTTGGTATCAGAGCCTTAGTTATATTTTTAGGAATCGTACAAGCCTAGAATTATAACGCGACGTGAGAGTTTAGAGGTATAATACGACGTTGAGATTTTAGCACTAAGTGCCTTACACCTTTATATATTTTTTATGCGTATCCAGTCGATTGGAACCTGGTTGTGACCGAAACGTTTCGTACTTTTGTAGATGTCTACTTCAGGACCCGTTGGTTTTGTCCTGCTCGAGATAGATTTCCTACGCCTTTTTCGCATGGACCCCTAGCTCCCAATTGATTTAAGATAGGATGCCTAGCTAAGATTCCATTCTTATTAAGGTGGGTAATACCCTGTAGAGTTTCCACATTTTGTAAATGTTGTCATTGTCTTTACCAGTCAGAGTTAGATCAACACAAGGTAAGTGCACCAGAGATGGACCTAGAGAGATATGCAACTATGTGTTCCGAGTTCGAGGCTAAATTCTTAAATGATTTCGTGACCGACATTAGTTTTCTAGATATATAACTTATAGAGGTTGAAATAGTTCTATATGATAATGTGTTTTTTCGTACTTTCCCTCTTAAGGATTTTCTTCTCTGACGAGCCACCAGAGTCTTCAAACGTCGCTTTTATTCGAGAATCGATAGATATTCCTAAGAACTTATTTTGTGCTGGAAAATCATTCTTTAAATAATTTCCTTCGCAATGATTATCAATAATTCATATCACTCGAATTTACTCAGACAATTTCTATCCTGTTTGAAAATGACCTATGTTGTTTAGAACTTGATTTACCGGACATTATCAACTTTCAAAAAAAAAAAAATACAAACCCCTTTCATACTCATTCCTTTATTTGACACCCTTTGAAATACTGAGATGAACAACCATAAATATATAGGGGAAGACTATCTGTCTCTGTGATAGAAGCCTGGTGGGACGCCACCGTTTGTATTGTTGTTTGTCATTAGAGTACCAAAGGCTGGCCACCTTATGTACTATGACGGTTGTCCTAATGATACATGCAACAAAATAAATGTTCGAAGATCATATTGATCTCTCGGTTAATTCTTTAAAAAAAAAATTTCACTATCAAGAGTTGAACATACCCATGTTATTGCCTCACAGTATTATATGTTTGATTATTCTTCTTCTTTCAAAGTTCTAATTGAACCTGGAATGTGTAGTGCTTCGAAGTTTCAAGAGTGTATACTGGAATTTGGGAGTAATGAAACATCTTTTCAGAAATTACGACTTAAAGTGAGTTTAACCAAAATTCGAGAACCAAAGATTAATAACGATGAATTTTAGAACTTATAGGGTTTTCTTGGGAACCGCCATCTAAACTGAGATAGATCTTTACGAGTATCTGAAATCTTTTTATAAATAGAAATTAGAGTAATCGTTTATAAGGAGACCAGAGAGAATCACGATTTTGAGTATGATTTATTTTGAGGAACCAGAAATTTTGATCGAGTAATTATTTATGAATGCCTATCATAACTGTGCCAGCAATGGTGTCGTATAATTGCAAACCTGAGATATAACATACCTTATTGTTTTCGCTCTTGTAGAAAAAGATGCCACCTAAGAGAGGAAGACCCGCAAGAAATCCTCGTCCTCAACCCGAGGTGAATCCAGAGAATGAGGTCCCACCTCAGAACCAAGTTCCAAACCCGGAACCACAACTCGCTCGAGATCCTAACCAAGAAAATAACCCGATGAGTCTACTTATGAACTTTCTTATTCAGCATACCCAGAACCTTCAGCCCCAACAGAACCAACATCCAGTGGGAGGAAATCTACCTCCAGCTCAACTGACACAGGCTACCGTTAGTTTCAAATCATTTAAATCTCTGAATCCCCTGAGTTTAAGAGTACTACCGATCCCGTTGAAGCAAGAATATGGTTACGTGAAATAGAAAAGACCTTTGAGATCGTAGGGGTAGAATAAGAGAAGAAAACCATCTTTGCAGCCTATATGTTAAAAGGTGAAGCGAATTATTGGTGGGAATCAAAGAGAGAAATGGAAGGGAACGTAGTCATACCCTGGACCAGGTTCACGCAGCTATTTTGAGAGAAATATTTTCCTAAATACTTGGAGCGTCAAATGGAGGTCAAGTTTCTGGAACTCAAGCAAGGCAACATGACTGTAGCTGAATATGAAGTCAAGTTTACTGAACTCTCTAGCTTTGTGCCTTACCATGTGGATACTGATGAAAAGAGAGCTAAACGTTTTCAACTTGGGCTGAAGCCGTGGATCCAGAATCGAGTTGCGATACTAGAAATAACCAATTATGCTACTTTAGTTCAGAAAGCATCTATTGTGGAAAGTGGAACCGAGTTGTACTCAAAGGACAAGGATGTGAAGAAAAGGAAATTTCAGAACCATGAAGCTAGTTTTGAGAGGAAGCCTGACAATCGGAGTGGAAGCAACCAAAGGTTTAGACAGCCACATGCGGCCAATGTGATGCAAGAAGGACCACCTTTGCCATAATGCAAGACATGTGGGAAGAAACACCCGGGACCCTGTTATCAAGCGAGTGTGAATTGTTATAACTGTGGACAGAAGGGTCATTATGCTTCTAGTTGCAAGGATAAATATGTCACCTGTTTTAACTGTGGAAGGAAAGGTCATGTGTCCCGAGATTGCCGACAGCCTGCGAAGGAGAATCCAGTGCCTCGACTCACAGAACCTCCCAACAACAAGCCGACAGCAAGAACCTTCAACATGACTGTGCGGGATGCCATCGATGACGACAATGTGATAGCAGGTACGCTTCTAGTAGACTCTGAGAATGTGTGTGTTCTGGTTGATTCTAGAGCTACCAAATCTTTTTTTTTTTTAAATTTCATGAATAAGTTGAATCTCGAGTCTGTTTCCCTTAGAAGGAATTCTGAGCATAGACGTAGCTAATCAGGAAGTTATCAGTGAACCGATTGTGTCCGAATTGTCCCATAGGGATACATGGGCAACGTTTTGACGCTAACCTCATTCTTCTTAAGTTAGGGGATATTGTCTTAATCCTAAGGATGGATTGGTTAACACATTATGATGCACAAATAAATTATCGATGTAGGAGGGTCAGCTTAAGTGGACTTCTACAACCCTTAGAGATACCCGAATGGAAATGAGAATATATTACCATGGATTTTGTCGTAGAATTGCCCCGACCTAGAGCTAGCCATGAAGCAATTTAGGTTATCGTCGACCGACTCACTAAATCTGCGCATTTCCTACCAATTAGTGATAAGTACTCCGTTGAGAGATTGTTGAACATATATCTAAAGGAAATTGTGGTTCGTCATGGAGTGCCTGTTTCAATTATATCTGATAGAGATGCCCGTTTTACTTCTCGATTTTGGAAAATTTTTCAGGCAAGTCTTAACACGAAGTTAAATCTGAGCACTGCATATCATCCACAGACCGACGGACAAAGTGAGAGGACAATATTAAAAACCCCGGAAAAGCGCGGGAGCAGCCTCATTTCTTTCCTCTCCGTGATATTAAGAGCCTGTGTACTTGATTTCAAAGAAAGTTGGGATGAACATTTGCCCCTAGTCGAGTTTGCTTACAACAATAGTTACCATTCGAGCATATGTATTGCACCTTATGAAGCTTTGTACGGAAGGAAGTGTAGATCACCTTTATATTGGGATGAAGTAGAAAAAAGAAAGATACTAGGACCGGAATTACTTCAACAAACTAAGCAAGCAACCGAGGTTATTCGAAAAAGGTTAGTTACAGCTCAAGATCGACAGAGGAAGTATGCAAATCAAATGAGGAAAGACAAAGCATTTGAAGTGGGAGATAAGGTGATGTTGAAAGTTTCACCTTGGAAAGGAGTAATGAGATTCGGAAAGAAAGGCAAGTTAAGCCCCAGATATATAGGACCTTTTGAGATTCTTAAGAAGATAGGACCACTAGCTTATCAGTTGGCCCTACCTCCAGACCTTCAGCATATCCACGATGTGTTTCATGTTTCTGCATTAAGAGAGTACCATTCTGATTTCATGCATGTTATAACCTATGAACCATTGGAAATTCGTCCCGATTTGACATACGAAGAAAAGCCAGTGGAGATCCTAGATTACAAAGTGCAAGAGTTAAGAACTAAGAAAGTAAATTTAGTAAAAATACTTTGGAGAAACCACCAAGTTAAGGAAGCCACGTGGGAATTAGAAGGTGAAATGCGAAATAAATATCCTGAATTGTTTAGTGCATAGTTCTGATTCCGAGGACGGAATCCTATAAGGGGGGAAGACTATAATAACCACGAATTTTCGAAATATATTTTTAATTTTGAGCCGAATTTTTTTGAGTCTCGTTTTAATTAACAAGCTGGGTAGAAAACGTTGTTATTATTACTGATTGAGACATCATCCATTACCACAAAACTCGGCTGAAAACAAGGCCCTTGTTTTCAGGGCATTATTATTCTGATTCCAAATTTTCGTTTCTTAAAATGTGTTAAACACAAAACATGTCACTAATATGAACAATCATTATAACCGGCCTATCCTTATTTTTAAAACAGGGCACAAACCCATAAACACAAAAACAAGCTCTCTCCTGTTTTCTCTCAAAAACAATACAGTTCCATTTATAACACTCGAGTATATACATAGCCTATGCTCTCTTTTTATTCTCTGCAAAACCGAGCAAACCCAGGTAGTTTGTTTTTCTTTTTTTTTCGTTTTCTTCTTCTTCGGTTAATTATTCTTGTCGATTTGTTCTGAATTTTTTTTGGAAACCGATTGTAATTGGTTGGGTTGTTGATTTTTGGTGAGGAGTCGGTTAAGCGGAAGTCGAAGAGAGGGGATGGAGCGGAGAGAGTAAAGGGTGAGGGGGATGAGAGAGATTGTTGTTAATCGGAAGATGGAGATGTCGAGGGGGAGACGGAGAGATGGGTAGAGTAGAGAGAGTGGAGGGAGAGTGATGAACGGGGAAAAGAAAGAGCAAGAGGTGAGGAGATGTTTTGGTTTTGTTGTGTTGTGATTGTGGTCTTGCCGGAGTTATAAGGGGGGGTTCGAAGTTGGAAGGAGAAACAGGGAGGTGGTGTTTGTGGGTGGTGTGGTCGACGGAAATTGAAGGGAGAGAGTGCAGAGAGAGATTTAGAGGGAGAGAGGAGATAGAGGGCAGGGAGAAAAGAGAGAGAGAGAGAGAGAGAGAGAGAGAGAGAGAGAGAGAGAGAGGTACGGGAGAGAAACAGGGGAGAAACGCAGGGGGTAGCAGGTGGGACCCACTTGGTGCAGGTGGGGTCCACATCGTTATTGCAGTAAAACGATACAGTTTTTTTGTAAATTAGCGATTGAACGTTAAAAATCGAGATTTAAATAATTGGATAGCGATTTAAACTAGTTGGTAATAAACAATTTATTAAAAATTACTTAATTACTTAATTACTTAAATAGAATTATTTAGAGTCTTTAAACATAATTTAGAAATTTATTAATTGAGTAATTAAGTAGTAATATTTTGTGATTTTGAAAATTATTTAGAGATTTAATATATTGTCAATAAAAGGGGTATATTTGTGAATAATTAGAATAAAATATATTTTATTTTGGAAAGGATGTTATTAATATTTTTAGATTATTTATTTTAATTAACCGGATCGAGTTAGATTTATTTTAGAGATTAATATTTGATTTAAATAAATTAGAATTCTTTGATAAGTTAGTTTAAAAATGAGAATAATTATTTTGGATTTAAATTGAATAAAAATGGATGTTTGAATTTTTCATTTTGAGTAAGAATTTAGATTTTCAGATATTAAAAATAGGATATATTCTCTAGATTTAATTCCTGTGTTCGAAGAAATATTTATTTATCCCGGAATTAATTTCTGTTATTTGTTCCCGAGATTTTATGAGATATTATATTATTATTAATTATAATATCAGATCGGGAATATTTTATTCTGAAGAATCGCTCACGTATTTCTGGTTGCCATTTTTAGAGAATAATTCCCAAATCGTAGATCGACGCCAAGTTCACGGGTAGAGTATATTTTTTTTATCTGCATTCATTTGCACTTCAGAATCGAGGCAAGTTCATTCCTACCCTAACTTTTGGAAACTGTGAATTTCTGTTTTTGTATTATTTAATTCCTTAATTATTTTCGAGATATTATATGTTGAGAGTATCTGTTGCTCTGTATGATGCAATAATTTCTTTTGAGAATTATTTCTTGTTAAATATTATTATATTGTTAAGTTAGTTTATTTGAGAATTATAATCCCTATAAGCGTATAAATAATTTAGTTGCTATCGGGTCGATCTCATTAATTCGAGACGATTATTATTTTGATTCAGTGAAACTAATCTCATTCGTCTGAGATAGTTAAATTTATTCTTTTCGATTGAATTTATTGTACAAATTCAATCGTTATTTATTGATTATCTTTTAGTTAGTTCCTCGTTTGAACTAACCGATAGGAGTTTAAAATTATAATTATTAGAGATTTTTATTCGTTGATCAAGTGAAAAATATTCTATTTAAACGTTCATCAATGTTGAGTATTATAAATATTAAGAAGTACTATTTGTTCAGTACGACTCCCAATTACTTCAATCTTAAGACTATTCTCATAAATTCGAGATAGTTGATCTTATTTTCATGGTTTGGCATTTTGTTCATGTCAACCGATAAATTATTATTATTTAGAATTTACATCAGTCCATTGTTCGGATTGGTGGTAAAATCGAGTCATACTGGCAGTCCGCCAGGTTTGTAAATATTTTCTGGGAGAATTATTTCAAGTTATCTGCACCCCAAATATTCGGGAATTCTGTATTCTACTGGTCAATTTTGGGCAAGAGGCCCATTATAGAGAAAGAGAGACTCGTGTACCGTTTTACGGAGCCGAGAATAATTAGGCATTTATTGCCTTGGTTGAATTGATAACCATTATGATGCTAGCATTCATATATATATATATATATATATATATATATATATATATATATATATTAGTTGATATCGTATTGTAGCCGTGATCGGGCGAAGTGCGGTGTCATTGGAGGCCGGTATTCTTGGTTGGTTAGTTGATCGCCCCACCGAGATACAGAGAGGTGGAAGACCAGTTCATTCTTAAATCATGAGTTATCAGAGTTATATCAAATGAGTTATCGAGTATTCTGTTTCGAGATGAGTAATGAGTTTTTTTTTAGTATTCTGTTTTGAGATGAGTCTTGGAGCCTTTCGAGTATGATATTTTCGAGATGCATTTGAGTCAAATCATATTGTGATATCCGATATTAAAATTTTGAGTATTTATTTCGGTAAACTTTATTATTTTTATATACCGAGCGAGAAGAGAACTTGCTGAGCACTATAGTTGCTCATTCTTGCTTTACAACATTTTGTTCAGCTGTCAAGACGGAAAGAGGCGAGACGTCCAGCCAGGGCTATAAAGGCAAGGGGAAAGCGCAAGGCTATGGCGACAATAATTAGAAGATCCAGATGGAATCTTTATATTTCTACTATTGTGAACTTTTGTAATATATTTTGAGATGTATCAAGTTGGATTGTACTATGTTGTGAAGACGATCTTGGACCTGCGGAGTGGGACATTTTATGCTCCGTTGTAATAAAATTTGGCATTGTTATTGCGTTATCATATTGAGACAATGTGACGACCCGAGTCCCCGGTCAGGGTGGATTTGGGGGCGTTACAGTAATTCATTTATAATCATAAAAATATATGTATTACACTTTTGTAAAATATTATTCTATGGTTCTTAAATTTTGAATCTATATGAAACTCATCATTAATCAACTATATTGCATCTAAAAGTTCGAATGTGGTGTTTTCGTAAAGTATTAAAAAATTATTAATCAATGTTTTCGATATCTTCGGTGCTTTTTTACGTGAAAAAGGTTCGAAAATTGTTGTTTTATTCTTGACATCATTTAAATATACATGAATATTTACTTTGAATCTCGCAAATACTCATTAAATTTGTAAACAATATATATTGAATTAAGTATAAACATAAATTGTACAAGTCATTCTATTTAAATGTATGTAATTGGAAATTAATTTTCTTTGATGTCAAAAATTCTCTATAAATTAATAATTATTAATTTATCGATTAATTAATACCTCTCTAAATTAATAGAATTTTCAGATCCCAACTATATTAATTTATAGAGGTTTTACTGTACTCTAAACAAACATTTACTCTTACTACTACTCTATAACTAGCTTAGCTTGCTCGACTGCATGTAGTGGTAGACAGCTACTTCATGAATAGGATCATTTTTAACTGTGTCTATGGCATGTCAAGGGTTAGAATCCTAACATTAATATTTTACATCATAAATAAATATAAAATGTTTATACCTATTCCATACCCTCTAATAACTTCGGTTAAAATCCTAACATTAATATTTTACATCATAAACAAATATAAAATGTTCATACCTATTCGATACCCTCTAATAACTTCACCAACCAAATTTAAGTACAGACTCTATAGGTGATGTTAGAGCATTCACATCCCATCCCCCAACCCCAAAAACTTACTAAAAATAGTAAATCCCCAAATAAAAATAGTAAATCCCCAAAATTATCAAAAAATTTCTACATCCCATTCCCCATTTTCCATTCCCCTATTCCTATATTCTTTTTTATATTACTTCTTTCTCTCTCTTTCACTTACAATTTTAACTACCAAAACTCACCCACTACAATTAAATATATTTAAAAGAGGAGAGAGATGATTTGGGGTTCAAAATAGTAGTCCCCAAATATGGGGATTCAAAACTTGTCCCCAAAATTAATCCCTAAAATGGGGAATGGGATGGAGGAGTGTTTTAGAAGAAAAGTTGGACAAATCCTTAAATTATAGGGATGGGGTTGGGGATGGGGATGGGATGTGAATGCTCTTAGTTATTTTAATTTTCTTGGTTCATTAGTTCTCTTAATTTACACTACTCTCCTAAACTATTTATTTAAGAATAATGGTTTTGTTAAGCCCAAAATGAAAAGGTTACAAAATGAAAGTGTGTGTCCTTTTTTCCCACAGGCCACAGCCGGATACATATAAAATGAAGAGGGAATCCCTAGAAACTCTTTTGGTATTGCTAGTTTGTTACTACTCTAAACAAACATTTACTCTTACTACTACTCTATAACTTGCTTAGCTTGCTCGACTGCATGTAGTGGTAGACAGCTACTTCAATAGTACTATCATTTTTAACTACTGTACATGCATGTGTCTATGGCATGTCTAGGGTTTGAGTCATTCCCTTATTCTTGCAAAAATCACACAGCAAAAATCATACACACCTTTCCGTCACACTTTCACACTAACCTAGATGACAGCATCAGCATGGATTAGAATCCTAACATTAATACTCCATTTTAGATCATAAAAAAAATATAAAATGTTTATACCTATTCAATACCCTCTAATAACTTCACCAACAAATTTAATTACAGGCTCTACAAGTGATGTTAGTTATCTTAATTCTCTTGGTTCATTAGTTCTGTTAATTTACAGTACTCTCCTAAACTATTTATTTAAAGACCAAGGGTTTTGTTAAGCCCAAAACAAAACTATGCAATGCCTTATAAAATATATTTATTTTATTTTATTTTAAAATTTGCTATAAAATATATAACAATATTTATCTATTTAATTTGATTATCGGATCAGTTCGATTTCTTTCAAATCAATTTTTAGCGATTTATATGATTTCGGTTTCGAATTTATTGAGAACTTTTTTTTCAGTGGTGATTTGATCTTGCAAAAATCACACACACTAACCTAGATGATAAGATCCTCCCAGCTCTCACTCGTCTGAACCCATTAAAACTCGCGTTCGTACAAGTTTTATGCTCGCCACATTATTGCTACACGGTTATATATCCAGATGCATGTGTTATAAATATAAAGCTTGTATTGGAGTCCTAACAAGAATCTCGAATAACTTCACCAACCAAATTAAATTACAGGCTTTATAGCTGCTTAGTAGACAAAAAAATAGCAGCTTGTGAAAATCCCTACATGGATTTCATAAGGATCCTCTACGAATATTTCATGAACCTCTGCTAATTATATTCTCTCCGTCACTGATTTGTTGTCACATATTTTGACTTCTTATTGATCAAATTGATAATTTTTTTAGAGTAATTAAAGATTTGAACATCGATTAAGAAGTCCATCCCAATTATATATTGTAATCAAAATGGATTATCAATGGTAGACTAATTATATTCCTCTTTTTTTTATTAATTATTGTAGTAAAAACACCAAGACAAAAAACAATAAAAATTTAATTTATGTGATAAATTTTCAAAAAATAACATTTATGATTGGGGACTATTACAAAATAAAATAGATTCCCCATGTAAGATTAAGAGTTGTTTGCTATACATCATATATGTAGGAGTGTTAGTTTTTGACCTCAAGACAACACAGTTAACTACTAGCTAGCTTGCCAGCATGCAATGTAAAAAAAATATAATCCTAGTTCCATGCATGCAATTCTATGATGTAAAAATGCGATACGTATATAGGGACTGCATAGTAACATATTAATTTATGATATTAAATTAACAAACTAACTCTATTCGATGAAACATGCTTAAGATGTCACTAGCAAATCTGTACAGTGTTACATACATTAAAATATATAAGTGTTTTCTTGTCACGCCCTAGTGAAATCAAAGAAAGTGTAGAAATAGAGCTGAAGCTCCTCGAGTAATAAAAGGATATAGGCTAGTTAAACAAAAGAAAATCTGTAGCCAAAATATTCCGCGAAATCGGTGAGTTAGAATTGTCAAAGTATTGCAGCGGAGGTAATTTTAGCCATGCTATCAAACTATGCTATAGTAGCTCCAGTGCCAAGTACGGATTTTTTTTTATATTTTATAAATTTGATTTAACATTATAATTATATTTTTATATAATCATTATTTTTAATATTTTTTAATTTTAACTTAATATAAATTTAAATAATGATATACATGGTTTAAAATTTATATAATAAAATTAAAAATTAAAAATGTCGTTGTCGGGTTCGAACCTTGAATTTTTAGTAAAAAAATTAATCATATAATATATCTTATTATTAAATCTAACGATTCTTATTTATTACTAAAAATACTTATTAGAATATATGGTATGATATTTTTGGGTGCATATTAATGACTGCAAGATTAGTTTTAAATTAAAAGATAACATATTTTAATTAGAAAAAAATATTACTAACAATAATAACGAAAATATATGGTGTGATATTTTGGATATATATAAATTATTGCAATATTATTTTTAAATTAAAACATAATGTGTTTTAATTAGAAGTAAATTTTTTGGAGAAGATGGTTAATTGAATAGTTGGAAGAAAGCGTCCAAGAAAAGTTCATTGTGGGTGGAGGAATTTTAATCGGAATATAATTACGTTCACATTAGTAATTAGCTTTTTGAGTTGTTTTTATAACATAGTAATAATATTATTTATTTTAATAATTATTATAACCAAACCGAAAAACAACCGACAAACTTTCAATCTTTCGACTTTCTTTTGATGTATTATAAATTTTATTTAACATTATAATTATGTTTTATATAATCATTATTTTTAACATTTTTTTAATTTTAATTTAATATAAATTTAAATAATGATATACGTGGTTTAAAATTTATATTGTAAAATTATAAATTAAAAATGTCATTGAAGGGTTCGAACTTTGAATTTTTAGTAAAATAATTTAATCATATAATACATCTTATTATTAAATCTAAATATTCTTATTTACTACTAAAAATATTGATTTGAAGATATAGTGTGCTATTTTTGGATGTATATTAATGATTGCAAGATTAGTTCTAAATTAAAAGATAACGTGCTTTAATTAGAAAAAAATATTACTAAAAATAATAACAAAAAGATATGCTGTGATATTTTGGGCATATATAAATTATTGTAATATTATTTTTAAATTAAAAGGTAATGTGTTTTATTTAGAAGTGAAATTTTTGGAGAATATGGATAATTGAGTTGTTGGAAGAAAGAGTCCAAGAAAAGTTCAATGCGGGTGGAAGAATTTTAATCGAAATATAATTACGTTCACATTAGTAAATAGCTTTTTGAGTTGTTGTTTTTATAATATAATAATAATATTATTGTAACATTATAATAATAATATTATTTTTCTGTTTTCTTGAATATGATGCAAAGAATAACGCATCCATGTGGAGAGATTGTATGAGGGTTAGAATTAAAATTGATGTAAGGAAGCCGCTTAAACGTAAGAAAAAGATTGTCAAGAAGGATGGGTCGGAATTTACTGTCATATGCAAGTATGAGAGATTAGGGGACTTCTGTTTCTCATGTGGTATGGCCACGCATACAGATCGTTATTGCAGGAATGTTACTGTCAATGAAGGTGAGGAGGTGGTTAAAGAATAGGGGAGCTGGCTGAGAGCACCACCACGTAGGGCGGCAGGACAGATTCAAAGTAAATGGCTCAGGGACGAAGATGATGACACGTGTGAGGACAGGATTGGTTGGTCGCACAATTTCCAGGATTACCCTGGCAAAACATTTTCAAAAAAGGCAAAAAGATAAGAAAGGAGAGTGATTGTAGGGAGTTGGTTGGTAACGGGCCAATGACTTTCAGTAGCACAACAAACTCATTAAAGGGGGCTAATTTAAAGGGATTTACTAAAACATCAAATATGCAATATTTATTGAGTGAGGAGGATAATGTGGGTTTACAACTGAAAGAGCGTAAAAGAAGGAGGAGTGAGGTGGAAGTAGGTGATAACATGGATATTGTATTGGGCCATCAAGTTACTGGGTCACCAGGAGACAAACATCAAAAAGAGGCTATTATTTCTGTTGGGGATTTTGCAGCATCTACAAAAAATATATCAGCTGAGCTTGCACTGCAAGCCAGCCGTTCGCAATGAATCTTCTAAGTTGGAACTGTCAAGGTTTGGGTAGACCTCGCACAGTTCGTGTTCTCAGAGATTTAGTGAAGTCTCATAAGCCCAACTTACTATTTTTATCTGAAACTCTAGTAGAAGGAAATAAAATTGAAGTCTTAGCTTCAACACTTGGTTTTGTTAATTTTTATTCAGTTGATAGGCAAGGTAGAGGAGGTGGTTTGACAGTGTTTTGGAAGCAAAATGTTATAGGTGATGTGGTTGAGTCATCTCAAAATCATATAGACATTATTATTAAGGAGAATCAGAATGCATCTTGGAGGTTGACTTGCTTCTATGGTTTCCCAGAACGAGAACGACTTCAAGCTTCATGGGACCTTATAAGGCAGCTGGCTTCATATTCTACTCTCCCTTGATGCATTTTTGGTGACTTTAACAACCTTTTGTACAGCTCTGATAAAAAAAGGGAAGCATCCTCACCCTCAAAATCTAATGAACGGTTTTAGAAGTGCAATAGAAGAAAAGTAAAGGCATAAACACTTCTTTCTCTAAAAAATAGTTTCGATTTAAGTTTGATAATACTTGGTTAAAAGAAACAAGTTTTCACACGGAAGTGGTAAGTTTTTGGCAAAATCTAATTGCTATTCGTCTTTTTCCTAGATTAATTTCGGTCTCGTCTCTTCTTTTCTGGCGAAGTGGGGGAGAACTTTCTTTCATAAGTTCGGGGAGAAAGTAATAAATCAGAAAGAGATTATCGAGAAACTTAAAGACAGAGAGAATGATGATGGCATACAAATGTATTTCGATGAGAAAGAAAAACTTGAAGAGCTATTGTTGCATGAAGAATCCTACTGGAAATAAAGAGTAAAGGCGTTTTGGCTAGAAGAAGGAGATACTAATTTAAGATTCTTTCATGCTACAGCATCTAGTAGGAAGAAAACTAATTACATAGCAGCTCTAAGAGCAGAGGATGGGACATTGGTGTCAAACCACGAGGACTTATGCAGGCTGCTCAAAGAATACTATGTTAAGGTTTTTGTTGGCTCAGAACGCAGAGTCAATTTCCCTCGATATGATAATGGAGAGAGAATCTCGAATGAGCAAAATGAAATGTTTACCTTTAGACTCACTTTTGATGAATTTACAGAAGTAGTCAAAAGTATGCACCTAGACAAAGCTAGTGGCTCGGATGGTTTAAACCCAGCCTTTTCCAGCATTTCTGGAAGCTTTTGGGGAAGGAGGCATTTAAATGTTGTGAGGAGTGGTTAGCAGAGTGCAGATTTCCAGCTGATGTGAATGATACAACATTGGTTTTAATTCCTAAAAAAGATAATGTGGAGGAGGTTAAAGATCTTCGACCCATTGCCCTATGCAATGTGTTATACAAGA
The DNA here is from genome assembly GCA_036435485.1 of Saposhnikovia divaricata. Classification (NCBI taxonomy): domain Eukaryota; kingdom Viridiplantae; phylum Streptophyta; class Magnoliopsida; order Apiales; family Apiaceae; genus Saposhnikovia; species Saposhnikovia divaricata. The sequence goes on from CM071599.1 coordinate 218,810,175, forward strand.
TTGTTGCTAAAGTGCTAGCTAATAGACTTCAAAAAATCTTACCAGGAGTGATTCCTGAGGAGGAATATGCTTTTGTTCTAGGACGTAACATTACAGATAATGTTATGGTGGCTTTCAAGTTACTTCATTATATGAAGAGAAAGAACGGTGGTCAGGAAGGGGAAGTTGCACTTAAGCTTTACATTAGCAAATCATACGATCGTGTCAACTGGGATTATTTGAAAAATAGAATGAGTACAATGGGCTTCTCAGACAAGTGGATTAAGTGAGTAATGTTATGTGTGACAACGGTATCGTATTCTAAATCTTTTCAAGGTTCTTCGATTGGACCTATCTGAAGGAATTTCTACGCATGCGGAAGTATTTATAACATTTATTTGCATAGAAATCCTAATTATTCATGCATATATTTCAAGAAAAATAAGAGAATTACCTTAAATGCTTTCCGGCAACAGCTATGAACTTCAAAATTAGACCATGTTCTTCTCCTTGCAATCACCCCTCAGTATGTGGAGTGCTCTAATGGTATCCACCAAGAAATTTGATAAAGAAAGAAAAGAAAGAATAATTGGCTAATTTTGATTTAAATGCAAGAAACTCTTCTTACAAATAAATTTGTTGTTGCTGGTGTGTTTTTTGTGTCTATTTATAGAGAAACCATAGGTGTGGTTTCTTGACTTTTATATTATTTAGATTAATTAATCTTTATTAATTAATCAATTAATCATTAAAACTCTTTTAATGATTAAAACAAGTTTCTCATTGATTTCATTTAAAACAATTCTCTCTATATATTTAATATCTCAGATTAAATATATAATTATTATATTAAGAACTTTTCTTAATATTTATAATTAATTAAATCATATTTAATTAATTATTTAATTAATTATTTCTCAAATAAATAATTATTAGCCAAAATAATTTTTCTTAATCTTCAACAATATTTCTTTTTATGGTGTGACCCTTTAGGTTCATAATTATGCCGGTAGTAGAAATAAATAATAATAAACTATTTATTATTATTTATACGAATTACAATTAATTCGTTAAAAATAATTATCGTTATAATTAAATTTATTCTACATCGTGAGTGATACTTTTCAATATATCGCGACTATCCGGATAATATGAATTCATCGCTAGGAATACAGAACCTATTCAGTGACTGGTTACCGTACAATAAATTCCTTCTGCCCTAACAATATCCCGATTAAATACAAGGCATAGATCTCGTGTCAAACCTTTCTAATTTAATCATATGCATTCCTTATTCTTTATGTATAGTTCATGTTAATGCAAATTAGAAACTAATTTCTAATTTCATTCACTCTGGCCAGAGATTCCTGAACTACCATATTAAGAATAGCATAGGATATTCTCTTCCTTTACTGGAAGGGGCAGATCCTTTATTGATCGTTAACTATCTCCATATATAAATTCCAATGCCCAGAATAGAACTTATTAATTGCCCTTGAGACTAAAGACTAAACCAAAGCATTGTTCATTATATACAAGATGACTCTAACAATCTCAAGTCTAAGGATACTTGTACAACCATCACTACATGAACAATTATTGACACGTGAGTAAACTCTATTAATTGTTCAAGTGATCGAGTCATGTTCAGTGAACTCATTCCTAATGAGCACCTACATACTAACTATAGTGTCACCACACAAATGCCTATGAGAACAGACATCCTTCCGAAGAAGCAAGTATAGTATGTACCGATCTTTACGGATTAACTAACTTCCAATTAGTTATCCTATGATCAGGAACAGTTTAAGTTTAGTGTTATCATCTTCTAGATCTCACTATTAAAATCTCATTATAATTCTAGAAGCTTTACTCTAAACTATGGAACATCTTATTTAAAACACTTTAAATAGATAAAGCCCGTATAAAGACAAATATGTCTTTAACCAATAATCATAAAATCTACTAAGATTACAAGAAAGTTTATCCTAACTCATCATCCATGATTGGATTTAGGACACTTTTCTTTCAATCTCCCACTTGTACTAAAACCAATCACTTCGGTATCGCATACCTATCTTCACTATGTGAAGATCAAAGTAATTTTGATAAATGGCTTTAACAATGGGTCTACTACGTTGTTTATGTATGTCAATTTTCTCAATGTTGACAACCTCTCTTTCATCGATTTCTCTATTCGAATGAGAGAGCCGCAATTATGTGTTTAGACCTTAGATGGGATCACGGCTCCTTAGCATGTACTAATCTGATGCCATTGAGTTGTCACACTACAACTTAATGGCTTATTATCTGCCAGAAACTAACCCAACGCAGAAACTAATTTTCCAATCCACTGTCGCAACACACTTGCAACAAAACACACCATGCATTCTGATCTAATATTAACGAATGTCTACTGCTTGAAACTATTTCAACTCACTATTTTTCACTCAGGACTATCAAATGCCCCAAACTGAATCTACTATCAAACTGATCTTGTTAAAACTTTGAGTTTACAGGATCCATCAGAGAAAATAAATATATCGCCATACTTCTGAATTATACTACAATATTTTATTGTCATCTGATCCTTTTTCTCCTAGGAGTAAATTGATACTTGCTTGTCACAACAAGAAACATCATTACCTGTACATATCATGTAACACATAATGGAATAATTCTTAGAGATATTCCATTCACGTGTCCTTTCTCCCATGTTCATCAGCATGAAACATCACTTGGAGTATCCATGCTAAACATTTTAGCATCCAATTAATGTACATTATTTTCCGTAAGACCTCTTATCCTAATCATGATCTATCAACATAGATCATCACCATTAGTTTATTCGAGGCATAACCCTAGTGCAAGAAGAAATTCTTTGATAGCTTAATTCTAATGAAAACCAAAAATATCAAAGGTGCATTTTTACTAATATATTCATATATATTAATATGTTACATTACTCCCACTAAACTCCTGTACCATTAAATGGATCATTCATCTTTTTGATAAAGTCAAACTATTTGACTATCTCATCAAAATTAATGTTCCATTACCGAGAAGCATGCAAGCGAAATCTTAATGGTTTTGGTCATGGCTATTCGATAAAGGTTTCTTTAAGGTGATCATATTACCTTCACTTAAACCTTTAGAACTAGCCTGACTTTAAAGGTCTTTACCTTGCCATCCAATCTCTTACAAAACCATTATAGATTCCATGACACTCTGTCACTTCTCAGAGTCATTAAAACTAAAAACATTGTCGTTATCATTTATAGTGGATATCGCATCATCGTTCTAAATGATGAAACCATAATACCCTTCTAGATTACAACAGTGTTGTTGTACAGAAAGTTCTACTACTCAAATAAGTTCCATACTTAATCCGTGATGATTTGTGGTTCTTGAACTTCATCAAGTTCACTATAGCTCCCACTGAGCCCTTGAAGGGTAAACTAATTTTTCAAAAAAAATGGAGTAAACAAACACTCCCAGTGTCTATAAATACTCCTTACTCAGCAAGATTGTAAAAGCTTGTCCTAAACTCTGTTTAAGACTAACCACAAATCAGCTCTATTCAGATTCAGTCTCTAACTTATTCAACTCTTGACATAGGTTAGACAACCTCAAATCTCAAGACAATTGAGACTTGTGTTTCCTTATTCCACATCTCATGCAAACTTTAGTTAACGTATGTGGAGGATACCTCATCGAGTAGTTTGACTATTTTACTAAGTCATTTTCTTAATAGGTACCGGAATTATTGATATCATTCACTATGAACTGAACCTTGTCTAACAAGAGTCTTCAGTAAACTAATATCATGATATGTGAAATAATTCAGGAACTAACTATTTAAATATTGACAAACCTCAATCTTATTGCATGTTTCCAATACTCTTAAATAGTTCGTTGTCATACCTCAACATTCATTGAACCTATCAATAAAACTTGGATTTTGTATTTCAACAAATACACATATCCTTATTTACATTGATCATCATTGAATGTGACAAGGTATCAAACCTGATCTATCTCATTATATCTAGTTTGTTCAATATGAAACATATAATCCATAAGTCCAACAGCACAACAAATCAACAAGTTCTCATAATTGAAACAACAACAGTTGTTCTATTTCAATTATCTAGGACCTTATCAATGTCTACCTATTTACTTGTCCTTTGGTTGTGATTCGTAATCCTTGAACCAAAGTGGTGTCTAATACCCAAGTAAATGATTGACTTGTTTCAATTATTAACAAACTTAAATTGAAGTTGAGGTTACACTAACCTTTTACTTCCTTGATTCTGTAAGACATATCTTACATAATCCAATTCCAATATCCTATCCTTTATTAAGTGGAAGTTAATACCTTTGTTTTCTTGGCTAACATTTATTTCAAAGATTGTGTCTTTTCTACTCACCTTCTTATTCTTACAATAAGACCTCAAGATATCATCTTGATTTTATTCTTACAATGAGATTTCAAGATCACATCTTGAATTAACTATATATCCATCTTGAAGACCAGTTATATAAACGAACAATCTAATTGATCATATAAAACAAGGTCATTGACAGAAATATTGTTAAACCATTATTTTCAATAAACAACATCGATATCTGATATCTATGTCCCTTACTTATTCATCTAACAACCCTTGTAGATCAACGAGACATCTCACTCATCGTTAGATACATCTTTCACAACTTGCGAAGATTGGTGAGTTCAAGACGAAAACAATCTATCCTACCTGTGAAAACTATTCTCACCTTTCTTGTCAATAAGTCATTGACCTAGCATCTATTATGCTATTTCTACAGTGCAGAAGACATCACACTAATATTTAAAATCTTTAAATAAAATTAACAACATAAGTAGATTATTCAATTTTATAATCTTAACACCAAATGAATCGGGTCTTTATTCATTGGTGGCTCCCACTATTTATCTAAATTATATAACCCTCTATTTTTATAATTGAGCATTCACAATGCTAGTTGGAATAGGGATCCTACTTTCCATTATATAACCTCGGCTGTAGCACGAAACATTATATAATGTTCCATAGGCAGATAACTCTTCATCAATTACATCTCATGTTATTCCCTTATTTCATTTAGCCTCTTGAATCATTGAATCACGGCTGTAGCACGTCTAAATTCAATATTCTAAGTCAAGTCAGACCCAACATCTCGTAAAATTAATAAGATTCAATAGCCCACGGCTGTAGCACGTAACGACAATTGAATTCTAATTAATTATGCGCATCTAATGTAATAGACAAGTAATTCCTATTTTTCGAAACGAAGCCCTCGGCTGTAGCACGAAACGACAATGCCCTAAAATAAGAACCACTTTCTACCATGTTGGAAGGCTATGACCGACACAAGCCCGTTGTGCCTTTGGCCATTATATCACTTGATATTTAATTAAAGAGGGTTTTATTTTACTTAGGTCACGAAACATTTTCGTATGAACCTATAAGTCTTACGTGTTTTAATTTAATAGATAATCTAAATCTATAATGAAAACACGACTAATCCCAATATTAAATCAAGTCAAAACCATCATCTCGTACAATTAAATTAGATTTCAATAGTCCACGGCTGTAGCACGTAACGACCACTGAAATTTAATTTTGTACACATCTAATGTAATAGACAAGTACTTTCATGTTGATCGGTAACAAAGCCCTCGGCTGTAGCACGAAACGACAATGTACCGAAAACAAGAAACACTTTCTATCATGATGGGAGACCATTGCCGACACAAACCCTTTTGTATCTTTGGTAAATTTTTACTTGACATATTTAATATTTAAGGGATTATATTATGTTACAATCATAATCATATTATAAAGAGATTCTTCCTATTAAATTAAATATTTCAAATCAATAATCGATAATTGGATGATTCCCTGAATAACACTTTCTTATGGATCATAATCCATAATCATCCTTTTTCAATATTGAAAATTCATATTTAATTACGTGTTTCACAAACACAAGAATCTCATTATTGTATACATAATATTAATATTAAACTTGTGAAACAATTTCACAAATCCTAAATTGTCTAAACTACGCCTTATGTTAATTATGTTCACCTAAATCTAGCATCGCATGATAAACATAGGCATATATCACATATATAAACATAAATGAACATAAACGTAGGCATGTTGCAACATATATACATCTATTTATAAATTGCATTAAAACATTTAAACTATTTAAAACTTGCTTTAAAACATTTTCGAAGCAATTACCATTCAAAAGAAATAGGTTTTAATCATATTAAGGTTACGAAACATTTTCGTTATAACCTAGATGTCTAACATGTTTAGTACGTTTAAGGAATCAGCCTAAATCTAGCATCTCATGTTCAACCTAGACATATATCATTTATATATTCATTCAATAAAACATAGGTAGGCATGTTAGATCATGTAGTACAGTTTTAAACTTATGTATGGATCATTGGTTGTGTTTAAAAGTCGTTAAACAGTCAAAACTGGTCTTAAAAACACTTCCGGAAGCTATAATCGTTTCAAAATTATTTTTATAAAAATATTTGTCCCCTCCATTAGAACCTACTCGTCAATACGAATCCACCGGCACCAACCACGCCTCGAAAGGAGCTTCCACGCGCCCGCACGCGCCTTCCGAAGTCTCTGTCGAAAATGACGCCTTGTAACGCATACTGGAACAGCGTTACAGACCTGTTGCGCAATTCCTTCTTGCGTGACACACCTGTAACGCATTCCAAAAATGCGTAACAGACCACGTCTGGCCTGCGGACCCCTTCCTTGTGCAGTTCAGCCGACAGTTGAAAAAAAAAAAAAAATTTAGCAGCCCACTTCTAGTAGGCCCAAGTAATTAAGTCAAGCCCGCCATTCATAATGCAAGCCCACCAGTATATTTTTATATATATTATTTAATAACAGATTATAATTATTAATTTCAAATTTCTTTAAAAATTAATAATTAATAATCTGTTCATTCAAAAAATATAATAAAAATATCCTGATTCTCTACAACACTTGTAGAATCTAAATCCAGAGTCATTTTATTTCAAAAAATTAATTTCGAATTAATTCATAATTAATTTGATTATAGCCTCCATGAACTTCAAAAATTCATAATAAATCCATACAAGCTTTAAAAATTCTCAAATTTTTTCTGGGAATCTATATGCATACAACCTATGCTCTGATACCATTGAAGGAATTTCTACGCATGCGGAAGTATTTATAACATTTATTTGCATAGAAATCCTAATTAATCATGCATATATTTCAAGAAAAATAAGAGAATTACCTTAAATGCTTTCTGGCAACAGCTATGAACTTCAAAATTAGACCATGTTCTTCTCCTTGCAATCACCCCTCAGTATGTGGAGTGCTCTAATGGTATCCACCAAGAAATTTGATAAAGAAAGAAAAGAGAGAATAATTGGCTAATTTTGATTTAAATGCAAGAAACTCTTCTTACAAATAAATTTGTTGTTGCTGGTGTGTTTTTTGTGTCTATTTATAGAGAAACCATAGGTGTGGTTTCTTGACTTTTATATTATTTAGATTAATTAATCTTTATTAATTAATCAATTAATCATTAAAACTCTTTTAATGATTAAAACAAGTTTCTCATTGATTTCATTTAAAACAATTCTCTCTATATATTTAATATCTCAGATTAAATATATAATTATTATATTAAGAACTTTTCTTAATATTTATAATTAATTAAATCATATTTAATTAATTATTTAATTAATTATTTCTCAAATAAATAATTATTAGCCAAAATAATTTTTCTTAATCTTCAACAATATTTCTTTTTATGGTGTGACCCTTTAGGTTCATAATTATGCCGGTAGTAGAAATAAATAATAATAAACTATTTATTATTATTTATACGAATTACAATTAATTCGTTAAAAATAATTATCGTTATAATTAAATTTATTCTACATCGTGAGTGATACTTTTCAATATATCGCGACTATCCGGATAATATGAATTCATCGCTAGGAATACAGAACCTATTCAGTGACTGGTTACCGTACAATAAATTCCTTCTGCCCTAACAATATCCCGATTAAATACAAGGCATAGATCTCGTGTCAAACCTTTCTAATTTAATCATATGCATTCCTTATTCTTTATGTATAGTTCATGTTAATGCAAATTAGAAACTAATTTCTAATTTCATTCACTCTGGCCAGAGATTCCTGAACTACCATATTAAGAATAGCATAGGATATTCTCTTCCTTTACTGGAAGGGGCAGATCCTTTATTGATCGTTAACTATCTCCATATATAAATTCCAATGCCCAGAATAGAACTTATTAATTGCCCTTGAGACTAAAGACTAAACCAAAGCATTGTTCATTATATACAAGATGACTCTAACAATCTCAAGTCTAAGGATACTTGTACAACCATCACTACATGAACAATTATTGACACGTGAGTAAACTCTATTAATTGTTCAAGTGATCGAGTCATGTTCAGTGAACTCATTCCTAATGAGCACCTACATACTAACTATAGTGTCACCACACAAATGCCTATGAGAACAGACATCCTTCCGAAGAAGCAAGTATAGTATGTACCGATCTTTACGGATTAACTAACTTCCAATTAGTTATCCTATGATCAGGAACAGTTTAAGTTTAGTGTTATCAGCTTCTAGATCTCACTATTATAATCTCATTATAATTCTAGAAGCTTTACTCTAAACTATGGAACATCTTATTTAAAACACTTTAAATAGATAAAGCCCGTATAAAGACAAATATGTCTTTAACCAATAATCATAAAATCTACTAAGATTACAAGAAAGTTTATCCTAACTCATCATCCATGATTGGATTTAGGACACTTTTTTTTCACTATCATTCCTAAAGGCGGGCTCAGGCAAGGTGACCCATTGTCACCTTACTTATTCTTATTATGTGTGGAAGGGTTTCATTATCTTTAAAATCTACAGCTCAAGAAGGGAGAATTCATGGCTGTTGTGTAAGAAATTCAGCACCTTCTATTACTCACCTTTTATTTGCAGATGATAGATTCCTTTTCTTTATGGCAACAACAGAGGAATCGATCTCAGTCAAAGAAGCTTTGAACTCTTATGAAGCATTTTCTGGTCAGATAGTAAATTATCAGAAATCTGTAATTTTTTTCAGTTCAAACGTTCGAAGAGATAAGCAAATGGAGATCAAGCAAATATTGGGAGTGTTCAATGACATTGGGAATAGCAAGTACCTGGGCTTACCATACCTGATAGGTAAGTTGAAGAAGATAGTTTTTAGATATTTGAAAGAGAAGGTTTCTCAGAGAATTCAAGGGTAGAGTTCGAGGTTGCTTTCTCGGGCAGGGAAGGCAGTAATGATTAGAAATGTGGCCTAAACAATCCCCTCCTATACAATGTCATATTTTCTGATTCCTAAAACGTTGTGTCAAGAAATTGAGAAGATGATGAATGCATTTTGGTGGCGCTCTAACTCTTCTACTGGAAAAGGAGTTCACTGGCTAGCGTGGAATAAAATGAGCATGTCGAAAAAGAAAGGAAGCCTTGGCTTTAGAGACCTTCACGGATTTAATTTGGCTTTATTAGGCAAACAATGCTGGAATTTTATTACTAAGCCTGAAGCTATGGTATCAAGGGTTCTAAAAGCGCATTACTATCCTCACTATGATTTCTTTCATGCAAACAGAACCGGTGGGTCAAGTTACACGTGGTCAGGCATATGGGAAGCTAAAGAGGAAATTAAGAGAGGTTTGAGATGGGTGTTAGAGGATGGGCAGAGGATTAATATCAGTAAGGACAGGTGGATGAGAGGAAAAGAAGAGTTTTGTGTTAATCAGGAGACAACCAGTGTTGAGGCACAGGATCTGAAAGTTTGTGAGTTCTTTAAGGAGGATAGATCATGGGATGAAAGTAAAGTCAAGAGGAATTTCTCCAATGAGGATGCAAATGCTATTCTATGTACTCGTATTCCACGAATTTGCACCAAAGACAGGATAGCCTGGGTCTACTCTAGAGATGGATGGTACACAGTGAAAACGGTTACCAGCAGTGGTATCAAAATCATGGTGGAGAGATAGGGTTGCAGCAGTCGCCAGGATGGAGCAAAATCTGGAACCTTGAAGTCCCTCATAAAATCAAAATATTCCTTTGGAGATTCTGCCGTAATAACATCTATGTTCGTAATCTGCTTAGAGGTAAAGGTGTTAGAGTTCCTATTGGATGCGAGATGTGTGTTGGAGAGGTTGAGCATCTCAGGCATTTATTTTTCGAGTGTAGATTTACGAAGGAGTGCTGGCAGTATGTGGGAGTTAATAGTGAGATGTGGGATATTGAGAATGCTTCTGAGTCGTTGCTTAACAGGCTGAGTATGGAAACAAATGAATGGTTAGTTAAAATGTTTGCAGTTCTTTGGGGTGTCTGGTTTACCAGGAATAAACGAATTTTTGAAGGAAAAATTATGACACCTGCAACAATCATGAGATGGAGCAAAAGTCAAATTACAGATTGGTGTCAGGTGAACAAATGAAAAGCCAGGTTCGTATCAAAATTAAAATTGGCAACATTCTTAAGATCAACGTTGATGCATCAGTGGTCCCAGATGAGAATTCGTTTGCTATAGGTATGGTCATCAGGAACCACCAGGGACATTATATCAAAAGTAAGACTATGAGATTTGCAGGTCGGGTTTCAGTTTTGGAAGCAGAGATAGCAGGAATTCTGGAAGCACTCTTATGGTCAGAGACATTGTCAGCTGGAACAATTACAATTGAAAGTGACTCACTGTTAGGAGTTAATGCAGTTAACAAGGAGCATATTAATTTGTTGGAGCAGGGGGATATGGTTGCACGGTGCAAAACAATTCTTCGGAGTAAGGGTGGAATTTCGGTCGATCATGTTAGAAAACGAGCAAACAAGGTGGCCCATAGATTGGTTAGGATCCCTTGTGAGCTTAATAGCTTCATTATTAGTTCGTCTCCTCCTCTGTTTTTGTTGGAGACAATTCTGTCAGATATTTCGATGATTTAATGAGAATTTCCTTTTTTTCAAAAAAAAAAGGATAGCCAAACCGAAAACCAAACAGACAAACTTTCAGTTTTTCGGTTTTAATATAATAATAAATTTTATCCGATTTTTGTTTCAATTTATCATTCCTATAATCCCAATTTACCAATAAATTACTATTAAATACCTAAACCGATCTATTTCAATTTCCGAAATTTAACCATGCAGTACACAGCAAGAAGAGGTGAGAGGTAACGTTAAGAAAAGGTTATTATGATCAAGTATGCCTCCCCTTTTCTCACAGGCCACAACCGCCGGATACATATGCCATCATATGATTATTGGGCTCTAATCCGCACAAATGTTTTTTTCCCTTCGGCTAAGTCGGCCCAAGTGTGTGTTACTCGTTACAATATCAAGATCCTCATGTATTGTTCTTGTTCTTAATTTCTAAAGTAAAGTTAGCGGGTCCCATAAGCCCAATCAAATATCTAATTTTTTCCACTATTTTCAACAAAAAAAAAAAAAAAAAATTAACAGCGACACATTGTTACACAAATTTACTATGGAAAAAATTGACAGTGAAAAAAAAAAGCGAAAGATTTAATTTTTTTCAACATGCACGTGAATGATTTTCTAAAAAAGAAAAGTAATAATTTTTGAAGATTTGAAAAGATTTTTCACATATATTTATCTCTTATATTTTCTTTACACTTTTTAAAAGATTTCAAGAGAAAAATGACCAATTTTCTATTTTTTCACTTTTATTTCTTTGATTTGCGAACACGGTGTAATAGAGAGTGCAGCTTAGCTTAGTATTTCTGTATTTTGGTACACTACTGCTCAATTCTCCACGACTTCCATCGTTAAAACAACGCCCTTCCACCAAACTGATCACATCTCAGTTTACTCCCTTGTGAGAACTGTGAACTCCATTCTCCTTCTCTATATCAATTTATGCGAAAATCGAAACAGAACTTTTTTCTTTGACATCTTTATCGCGCATTCATGGATGGCACCATCTCAACAATACCATCTTTGCCATGGTCTCAAGTTCCGAGCAGGTACGAGAAGCAGAAGCGTCGTGATTGGAATACGTTCTGCCAGTACATACGAAACCACAAGCCATATGATCCGTATTCATCGAATGTTCATCAACATTTATGGACTAGTTCTCATGTCTTGGAATTTCTAAGGTACCTTGATCAATTTGGCAAGACTAAAATTCATAACCAGACGTGTCCTTATTTTGGTGTTCCTAACCCTCCTTTGCCCTGTCCTTGCCCTCTTCGACAAGCATGGGGTAGCTTGGATGCTCTGGTTGGACGTCTTCGGGCAGCTTACGAGGAAAATGGTGGGGCACCTGAATCAAATCCGTTTGGAGCAAGAGCTGTCAGGGTTTTCTTGCGTGAGGTTAGGCGTTTTCAAGGGAAGTCGAGGGGGATCACTTATGACAACAAGAAAAGGAAGAGGAATTCTAGTTACCACAAGGTGTAATGAACAAACAAATGGTGTAACATGCATGTTATCATTTACTGTTAAATCTCTCTCTCTCTCTCTCTCTCTCTCTCTCGCCCTCCCTCTCTCTTTCTCTCCCTCCCCTCCTCTCTCTCTCTCTCTCTCTATTGTGAAAATGGATATGGTGTTTTTCTGTTTTTGTAGATCATTAACGGGTTTTGTTTCGAATGCTTACTAGCTAAAAAGTAACAGATTGTATCTATAATAAGTTACTTTTCCATGACGTGCATGTACTGCTTATGCTGAGGAATAGCAAATTAACTATGTTTATATTATTGGAAGGCATGTTATTGGTACAAAGATTTTTTTTGTTCTGGACATGCATAAACAGAACGAAGAGAGAGAGCTCGTTTCTCTACTGATCAGTTATTCCACAACTTTCTGTACTTACAAAGTTGTTACAGAAACTAGATCAAGATGCCAGCCAAACAAATCAGAGACTATAAAATCTATGAAATGACAAGTCTGGATAATCTGATAATTTGATTTTTATACGAAAAAAAAAAAAAGCTAACATATATTCTACCATCCACATTAGCTGTTAAAATTACAAATTCACCGTACACACATAACTTGTATTAAAATAAAACACCTTCAATTTCACAATACTTGTCATTATTAAAGTATTTAATTTGTGTATTTCCTACGTATATATGGTTGATTTTGTATTAAAATTCAAAATAATATTCTTGACAATTGATAAGCAAATTCCCTTGGAGGGGGATAGGTACAACTGAAAGCATGAACTTGTTACCTGACTTTTGATAGCCACGTTCCTGAATATGATGGCCCATGGTCAGACATTGCTTTGCATTCGGGGCAATAATAATCCGTGTCCTTAAAATTCTGTAAAACCAACCATTTACTATACAAAAAGTGCACAATGAAAATAAGAATGGAACAGATTAGGTATGAAATGTGAGCACACCTTGAATAGCTTGCCAGAAATTTTGGCACATTCAGCATGAACCCAGACATCACAACCATCACAACATACCTAGTTCACGGATTAAAGCATAGAAATATAATCTACAATATATAACAAAACATGACATCAGAAACAACAATGAACAGATCTAGCAAGAAAAGTCACCCAATTTCCTCCATCTGAGTGATGCCAAATCTTCTTGCATACACCACAGTATTGTTTTGATTTTTGTGACTGCAACAGCAATAACAATATAACATCATTTCCTTTCAGCAAACTGATTTTAGAGAGTACATAAAACAAAACCTTAAAACTCTGAAGAACAGGATAAGTATTTATACTTCACCTTTGTGCAACGGCCACATAAATACTTGACTTCAGATGTTCTTCCCTTCACTTTCACAATACTTGTCATTATTAAAGTATTTAATACTTGTCAAGTATCATTATTAAAGTATTTAAAGTTATATACGTAGGAAATGGTATCATGCGGTAGGAAATGATAATTCACAAAAAATTCAAAATGCCCAAATCAAAATTCAAAATGGCGCCCAGAGTCATTTCCTACCGCAAGTCGGTAGGAAATGATAATTCACGAAAAATTTAAAATGACCGCCTAAACCAAAAATTCGAAATGAGCGCCCAAATCAAAATTCAAAATGGCGCCCAAAGTCATTTCCTACCGCAAATTGGTAGGAAATATAGAAGTGCGGTAGGAAATGTGTAATTCAGATTTATAAAACAATAACTTTCTTCATTCCCCTTCACTTCAACTCTCTTCTCCACCTCTCCATCTTTTACCATTCTTATCAACTCTTTTCATTTTTTTCATCTCGATTTTCTTCTTCATCACCATTATTTAGGTACAAATCTTTACCCTCTTTTATATATCCATTTGATTTACATATAATATGTGTGTGTTTGTGTTAGTTCAATTTGAATAATATTTGTATGTTTGAATTACATATAGTATTCTTCAATTTGATTAGTTCAAACTTTCATTTTGTTTGCTATTTGAGCTCATTATCTTTCATTTGTGTATGTATATATGTATAATTTTTTGTTCCATTTTTTATGTAAATTGTTAGGACTTGATACAAATTAGAAGAACTTTTCGGAAGAAGGCTAAAGAGATCTATTCGGATGAAGGCGATGTAGAAGGCAATGACAAAGACAATTATGATGACCACTTCAAGAGTGATTAGTTTAGGTTTTTAAATTTTTATTTTGCTTTGTTGTAATGGTTGTATTTTAGTAAATTTGTACAAATAATTTGTAGATGTAACTTTAATTTGTTAATTTTATGGTGATGAAGGCGGATTATGATTTATGATAGATGTTTGATTTTTGGTTTTGATTGTATGCTTGTGAATTAGATATTGATTTTGTTATGCAATGTGTATGCTTTTGAATCAATGAAGAACATTTATTTTTAAAAAATTTGCCCAGTATTTCTTACCGCCTTCAAGCCATTTCCCACCGTTATTACAATTCTAAACCTAGTATTTCCTACCGTCTTCAAAACATTTCCTACCGCATTCATAAGAACGGTAGGAAATAATAAATAGCGGTAGGAAATGGCCGGGGAAATGCAATTTTACAAGGTGTCTGGAACAATTCCTACCGAAGTGTGCAAAAGTGGTCGGTAGGAAATGGCTCTGCACTTGCTACAATTTCCACGTCAGCAGCTGACGTGGCTGATGACGTGTGCGGGGCCCACCCACGTGTCATATGACATGGCATCTGACATGTCGCCACATCATCGTCCAAGTTGGCATGTGGGTCCCCGCCATGTGGCATGCCACATCATTATGTGGGACCCACGTTGACCCGGTCAGTATCATTTCCTACCAAAGTCATTTCCCACTTAAGCATTTCCTACCGCACGGGGCCGGTAGGAAATGCAGCATTTCCTACCGATTTTGGGCCTTTTCCTACCGATTTGACGGTAGGAAAAGGTCATTTTTCTTGTAGTGAGTAGTATGAACGGTGTAAAATCTCCCAAATAAAATGAAACTCTCCTTTTTATTTTTTCTTAATATTATTTTTTTTTTTTGCTAAGGCTTAATATTGTTTCTTGTTAACAAATATCTATCTTTGTGTAGAATCTTTCTCCGAAGTTATTGAATTTTCTTACCCATATTTCATGCTTTGTTGATATTAAAATAAAAATTATAATCAACCAACCATGCAAATTCAATATATGCTCTTAGGTTAAGATAAGAGAATTGATACTATTACTTTAATTTAAGGATACAAAATTCAAAAAGATAACCTTTTATTAAAAACAATATATAATTTTAAGTGTATCAACATCAACCTGTTTATTTATCAATATTAATAATTTTATAACAAAGATTGTAGCTGCTGCTCTCTCTACACCTCTCCCAAAAAATGGTAAAGTAAAGGTTAGGAGCTAATAACAGTTTTTTAGTTTTTATTACATTTTTTATAAATTTTTTCTTGATCTTTCTTTATTTTTCAATAAATATATCTCTTTATTGAGAGTCTAGTATCCCGTTGCCCGTTGGTGGATTTTATCTACCGAAATATTAGATTTTGTACTATCTTCTTGTGAATGATAAGCCTTCATTTTCCTTTCCTTGATTTTACTTTGGCTTTCAATAAATATTTCCCTTTATTGAGAGCCTAAAATCATGTTCGTGGATTTTGTCTACCCATATATTATATTTGTTATATTAGTTAATTGATTTGGATTGTATAGAATCAGTCGGTTGTTTGAGTACGTTCTAACAAATTAGATATACATATTCCTCACGTTTATAACAAATTGTTAGATTATCTCGTTGAAAAGGTTGCATAAGTGGTGATATAAGAGAGCAATGTACCATAATTGAAGATATGTTCAATGATTGGATAAAGGAAATAATAATCTATTTTATTATTTGTTTGTTCAATTTTAATTATTTTTGTAGATGTTGTATGCATATTATTGATGATTTTTGTAGGTTTAATTATTTTTGCAGGTTTAATTAATTGTTTTTGCTGGTTTAATTATTTTATTGATGATTTTTGCAGGTTTAATTTATAATAATGTAATTATGATTAATTGTAAATCAAAAGAGTGGAAATTATATCGCAAAATTCGTTGAATATTATATATTTTTATAATCCTGATTGATTTTAATTTAAATATTAATTTATTATAATATTTTTTGTCATTAAAAAATATGTAATATATGGATATGCTAAATCAAGTAACTACTATATTTAAATTAAAATTGTTAACTAACCACATTTAGTATAATAGGATGAGAATGGTAAATAATGAAAACTTTTAATATAATATGATTGGTCTAAAATTTTTGAATCATCTCTGATTGGTCCTAAAATAATTCATAATTTTTTGATTGGCTAACTACATCTAACTGTATACCTGAAATAAAAAAATATTTGTTATATTAGTAATCATTGTAGCATTTATATTTTTATATTATGAAGTATGGGTAACAAATTAGTGTATATTCATGCTAATTTATTAGTAGACAATTAGATAATGGTTAGAGGGCACGATATGTGACTTGATATTTGAAAATAATTTTGATGAAATCGGATTGCTAATCTTCAATTTTGTTACTTGATTATGAGATTGAATTGTTATCTGGGTGTAAATAAAATAAAATTATCACACATGATGGAATCCCATAAAAATTAATGGGGAGGGGAGCGTGATTTTTTTCCCGTTTATTAGGACATGATTTGTTATTTAAATATTGATACCTTGCTACTTTCTATGCTAATGTTTCTGTGTTGGTTGAGTTATTACCATAATTAGCGTAATTCCAATTAAATTATATTAAAATTTCTCCTTATTTAACATTCTCATCCTATTATACTAACCATGGTTAGTTAACAATAATAATTTAAATATAGTAGTTACTCGATTTAACATATCCATATATTACATATTACCAACTGTAACGGCCCGACTTTTCGGATTATTAGTTCTGAATCAAAAACTGAACTAAAATCAAGGAACCTCTATCCTTATATCCATATATTTTTGTTGCGATGAGTAACCATGAGGAACAGTACCACTAGCTAAGAAGTTAGATATATCAGCATACCAAGGAACCTCTATCCTTGCAAGAGAAAGTAGATGATCATCAGAAAAAGAATCATTAATCAGAATATTTTTACCATCATCTTTATCTAAGGTAAGACGAGAAAGATGATCAGCAACCACGTTCTCGGCCCCTTTCTTGTCCTTACTCTCTAAATCAAATTCTTGAAGAAGTAAAATCCAACGAATCAAACGAGGTTTAGCATCCTTCTTACTCATCAAATATCTCAAAGCTGCATGATCCGTGTGAACAATAACTTTCGAACCAACGAGATAGGATCGAAATTTTTCCATAGAATACACCACTGCTAGCAATTCTTTCTCCGTTGTTGCATAATTAATCCGAGCTCCATCCAGGGTCTTGCTTGTATAGTAGATAGCATGAAGTTTTCCATCTTTCCTCTGACCTAAGACTGCACCAATAGCTTGATCACTAGCATCACACATGATCTCAAATGGTAAATTCCAATCCGGTGGTTGTATGATTGGAGCAGAGACAAGAGCATTCTTTAACGTTTCAAAAGCCTCAACACAAGCATCATTAAACACAAAAGGTACCTCCTTACCTAAAAGCTCAGTTAGAAGTCAAGCAATCTTCGAAAAATCTTTAATGAAACGGTGATAGAATCCCGCATGACCAAGAAAACTTCTTATCCCCTTGACTGAAGAAGGGGGTGGTAAGTGCTCAACAACATCGACCTTGGCTCTACTAACTTCAATGCCTCTTTTTGAAACAACGTGACCCAAAACAACTCCCTCTTGTACCATAAAGTGACATTTTTCCCAATTGAGAATTAGATTAACTTCTTGACATCTATGAAGCACCTTCCCCAAGTTATGTAAGCATGCATCAAAAGAAGTTCCACTGACTGAGAAGTCATCCATAAAAACCTCCATAATGTCTTCAATGAAATCTGAGAAAATTGCCATCATACATCGCTGAAAGGTGGGAGGAGCACAACATAGACCAAACGGCATTCTGCGGTATGCAAATGTACCATAGGGACATGTAAAAGTTGTCTTTTTTTTTTATCATTCCGATGGATAGGAATCTGGAAAAAACCTGAATATCCATCTAAGAAGCAGAAGTAAGAATGTTTCGCCAACCGTTCAAGCATTTGATCTATAAAAGGGAGAGGAAAATGATCTTTCCTTGTGGCTTTATTTAATTTCCGATAATCAATGCACATTCACCACCCTGTAACAGTTCTAGTAGAGATCGACTCACCCTTATCATTTTTCACCACGGTCATTCCTCCTTTCTTTGGCACTGCATGTACCGGACTAACTCACTTGCTGTCAGAGATAGGGTAGATTATACCTGCATCAAGAAGTTTTAAAACCTCCTTTTTGACCACCTCCATCATATTAGGATTGAGTCTCCGTTGAGGCTCAATAGAAGAAGCTTGCTCATCTTCCAGAATAATTTTATGCATGCAGAATGATGGATTAATGCCCTTAATATCATCAATGGAATACCCAATAACATTTTTATATTTTATCAAGACCGTAAGCAATTGCTCAATTTGAATGTCATCAAGCTCAGGACTAACAATGATTGGATATGTTTCATTAGGGCCCATAAACACATATTTCAAAGATGCAGGTAGGGGTTTCAGTTCTACATTATGAGGCATGGAACTCTCCTTGACTTCCTCATGATGTAGCACATTAGAATGTTCAAGTTTAATTGTAAGTGTTGCATCTAAGAGCTTCTGGTAACCCTTACATTCATCATTTTCTTCATCCATGTTACCATCAAGAACAGCTTGAAGTGGATCCTCATATGATAAAGTTTTGGCTTTCATGTCGATCACTTCTTCTAGTGCATCCACCCTGTTTACAGTCTCATCCGTAGAAGGATGTCCTATTGTACTTTGCAGCTTGAATTCCATCTTCTCTTCGCCTACTTCGAAAGAAATTCTTCCATTTTTCATGTCAATGATAGCTCTAGCTGTTGCTAAGAAAGGCCTCCCTAGAATGATAGGAATATTTGCATCTTCTTCCATTTCCATGACAACAAAATCACATGGAATATAAAACTTTCCTACCTTAAGGGGCACATCTTCAAGAATTCCAAGTGGAAATTTCACACTTCTGTCTGCCAGTTGTAGAGAGATACGTGTGGGTTTTAGTTCACCCATCTCGAGTTTTTCACAAATTGATAAAGGCATCAAACTGACACTTGCTCCAAGATCACACAAAGCTCTTTGGATTTCAACATCACCTAGCTTGACAGGAATAGAGTAGCTACCTGGATCCGCTAACTTCTTTGGAAGATCATTTTGCAAGATGGCACTGCACTCTGCCGTTAATGAGATGGTAGAGCTTTCTTCAATTTTTCTCTTCCTTGACAAAATATCTTTAAGGAATTTCACATAAGAGGGCATCTCAGTAATAGCATCCATGAATGGAATATTGATATGTAGCTTCTGCAAAATTTCAAGGAATTTACAATACTTCTTCTCTAGCTTAGCTTATGCCAACCTTTGTGGAAAAGGAACAGGTGGCACATATGGTTTAAGAGGAACAGCTTCTGATTCTTTCTTTTCTTTTTCCACGACCTCTGGTTCTATTGGTTTCGCAGTTAAAATCTCCTCTTCACTTTCCTTAGCATTCACAACATTTTTGCTCACGTTCAATTCCGGCTGGTTCAATTCTTTACCACTCCTCAAAGTTACAGCATTGATATGACCCCTTGGTGGTTGCTCAGTTTGACCAGGAAGCTGGCCTGAAGGCTTATTAAGTTGGCTCAACTGTTGAGAAATTTGAGTGATCGTGTTTTCCATCAATTTGTTGTGAGCCTTTATCTCATTGATACTTGAATCAAGGTGCTCATTCTTCTTCGATTGAGTAGAGATAAATCCTTCCATAAGACTTTCCAAGTGGGATTTCTGCGGCTGAGCTTGTTGAAAACCCGGAGGCTGAGAGAAATTATTCTGTGAAGATTGATCTTGACCCTGATTGTACCTTTAGGATAAATTTGGATGATCTCTCCAACCTGGATTGTACGTGTTGGAGTAAGGATTATACTGCGGCCTCTGATTCTGATTGTAAAGAGCATTTGCCTGTTCAACTGCCATTCCAGAAGGATTGTATTGACAAGCAAGTTTGGTGTGTCCAACAACACCACATATCTCACATGAAGCAACAGTAGATGGAGTGCTTCTGGCATCCAATTGCTCAATCTTTTTGACCATAGCCTGCATAGTAGTATTCAACATGGTTAAAGTATCAACATCATACTTACCACCCTTCTTAGGATGATTTCGATCACTGTAAGGATAATTATCATTAGACACCATCTCGTCTAACAAAGCTTTCGCATCCTCAGTACTCTTCTTCATAATAGAACCACCAGAAGAAGCATCTACAAAGTTTCAGAACTCTTGTGTCAACCCATTGTAGAACATTTGGATCAAAAACCAGTCAGGAATTCCATGGTGAGGGCATTGTCTTTGAAGTCGCTTAAATTTTCTCCAAGCATCATGAAGTGACTCGTCATCATCTTGACGAAAATTAGATATTTCATTCATAAGCTTTGAAGTCTTCTTCTGACTGAAGAATTTAAGTAGAAATGCCTTTGCAAGACTATCCCAAGTAGTGAACGTGTTTGGTCCTTCATCCTTCAACCAATCTTTTGCTGCGTCTCGAAGAGAAAATGGAAATAATCGCAGCTTAACAGCTTCATCACTTACATTAGTCATTTTTATCGTATCACACTTCTCCAGAAAACTCTCAAGATGATCAACAGGATTTTCAGTGGACAATCCTGCGAAAGAATCATTAGAGATGAATTGGATGAACTGAGGCTTCAGTTCAAAGTGTGTAGTTGTGATTGCTGGTCTGACTATGCTTGAGAGTACGCCTGTAGCGTCTGGCATACCATGCTCCCTGAGAGCTTTAGCTGGTGCATCACCCATAACTTCCTTGTTCTTGTTTTTCCTTCGCTTGCCTGCTTGCTTTCTTGCTTTAACTTCAATTTCAGGATCAAGAGCAATTAAATTTTCAGTACCTGAACTTCGAGTGTGCATGCAACAAGAAAACTAGGAAAAATAATCAAATAACAAGGGAATAATAGCCGAAGCAACTCAACTAAACAACTTAGCTAAATCAATTCAAAAATTAACTAATCTAACACTACTTTGTCCCCGGCAGCGGCACAAAAAATTTGACAAGGCTGTCGCGTACCTATCAAATAATAATATCTAACAAATCCTTCTAACTATGTAGTAGGGTAAGTCAGAGTCGATCCCACAGAGACAAAACGTATCAATCACCAGTTATTTCTGATTTAATTCGGCTAAGCAAGTAACGCAATAATTTTTGAGAAATTATTAAACTAATTTTATGCTAAAGAGAATTGTGTTTATATTAATCAAATATTAAAAACATCCAGGATTAAGTGTCCCCACTAGTATGAATTAATGCAATCGTGAATTCCCTCCCCAACTAATCGTATACTGCTCAACTGGAAAGATGCGCCCTATAAATACCAATAACCTCTCTCGAGTATTAATGGCTTCTCTTAAAATACAATCAAACCTATTCTCATGGTATCATGCAATTTAGAGACACTAAACATAGTATCCTAATTTCCTAACAATCCATTCTACCTATTCTCATGGAGAATTTCATGTTCTTATTGGATAAATCACAACCATCTAAATCCAACTCTCGTTGATAAATAGATATTGGTTCAAAAAATACACACAATCACGTCTGATTTGTAATTGCTAATTAAAACAACTAAATAAGCAAGAGCAATTAAACAATCAATTTGGGGGAATTGGGAGATTCACACATCAATCATAACTCGGGTTCTACTTAACCCTAGATTAGTTATCTACTCACACATAATTGAATTAACAAAACAAGAATTATAAATTGAACACATAATTAAAAACATAGAGACAAACCTTTAATCTTCAAAGAAAAATAAAAGGTCTCCCACAAATCTCCAAAAGATGTTTACAAAGTTATCAAGTGTATAATAAGTTTTTGATCCTCCTCAAAAACTATGCCTAGATCTGTTTTTATCCTCACAAGGCTACAAAGATTGCCTTAATTAAATAAACCCAGCTGGAAGTAATTAGAATTGTAATCCAAGTAGGAAATAGGAGATAAAAATCAATTATTAACAAAATTTTCGCACAGGGGCGCTGCTGCTCTACAAATTCGCGCTGTTGCGCCATTCCAGGATGCGTGTCGCGCTGTTGCGCAAGAGCAGGCGCCGCAGCGCCAGTACAAGTCGCGCTATTGCGCCTTCGAGTCCCTGGAATTTCTGCTCTACACGCTGTGCAACCTTGGAAGTAAAGATGAGGCGCTGTAGCGCCTTGGGCCGTGCTATAGCGCCTGTAACAATCTGTAGAGCCCGAATTTTAGCTCCTAAAATGCTTAGCAACGAACCGCTATTTCACCACTTCTTTTCGTAAATTCACCAAATAAATTTCTCGAGCTAGAAATCACATAAAAATCATTAAATAACGCTCAATTCCTTTCAACCTGGCAGTTCTTTATTTCCTGCAACAAACTCATCAAAAACTAATTAAATCCACACGATTATTCGCAAAAGCACCGAAAACAAAATCCTATAAAATATATATAAAATACACTCTATCAATGATTCCAACGATTAAATATATCATGCACATATATTAATGAATCGTTATATTAAAATGTGGTTACAAAATATTTGGTCCATAATGGTATTTGATTTTTTGCACGTAACTTTAGGTACTTCAATTATATGTTAAAATTTATTATTTTTCAATTTTCTTTTTTTTGAATAAAAATATAATATTTAAATTTTTATTTAGAAAAAAAGGTAAAAAATAATTTTTTTAGCTATGTATTCAAAACATCTAAAATTATGTACAGAAAAGTCAAAAAGACCAATAGGTAAATAAGAAAAATAATCAACAGGTTTGACAAGTATTCGAAAACCTTACGTCTCACTCCACTCTTGTCTAGTTGAAGTCCAAAAATTTATAAAAATAATTTGAAAATTCATGAATAACTTAACTAATCCTCTATGCTCTTCCTAAACAAAGCATACCAATACCATGTCTGTGTTAAATATCGGGGTAATTTTTTTTTTTTGGAGAATGACCCCATACATGCTGTGGTAGTTTAAACTTTCCTCGCGCAGCACAACAGTTAATTAATTACAAATAATTGTTTTAATCATTCATTGAACACACAAATTTTAATTGAAGGATACGTTCCAAATTCAATCTCGAAACTGTAACAATTTTTAGGGAAAGTGTAACACTACTGGTATTAACTGCGAGAATATTTTTCAATACTGAACCGATTTCCAACGCAATGAAGGCCTTTAACTTTTTAATTAGGAAAGATATAAAAGGTATTCTTTTTAAATTTTTGCTTATTTTCACAAATTAAATACGTGTTTTTTAATTTGGGTATTCCAAAAAAATAATTATTTATTTGGAAAAAAGTATTTTTTGTATTAAGTAATTAAAAATTGTAAAAAACATTTTGGAAATACGTTAATTTTTTTCCTTTTTGAGATAAAAGTAATTTTTTATTGAAGTACGTCTAGATATTAAATATGCATCTTTATTATATTTTTGGTTTAATGTTTCATAATAAATAACTTTGTTAATTTTTCAAAAAAAAAAAAAAAAGAATGTTTCGATCTTCCCCATACCTTGTTTAATCCTTTTTTTTCTTTGAACTAAGTGCTTATATATGGTGTCTCGTAGCCCAGTAGGGATGGCAATGGGTCGGGTCGGGTCGGGTTTGGCCAAAACCAAACCCGAACCCGGTTAAATCCACCAAACCCGAACCCGAACCCGAACCCGATTAAACCCGAAATTTTGAAACCAAACCCGACCCGGTTAAACCCGAACGGGTTTTCGGGTACCCGAACCCGAAAAAAATAAATAAAAAATAAATATTTTTTATATTAAAAATAATATAAAACATAAATATATAAAATATTTTAATTTTTATTACATATTAAATATTAAATATATATAATAATAGATAATATATATTAAATATTAAATAGTATGTATAAAATAATAGAAATAATAATATATATTAATTCGGGTTTCGGGTCGGGTTCGGGTTTGGAACGGGTTTCGGGTTTTCGGGTCGGTTCGGGTCGGGTTTGGCCAAAACCCAAACCCGACCCGAAATTGATTCGGGTTTAAAAATCAAACCCAAACCCGAACCCAAACCCGAAAATTTCGGGTTCGGTTCGGGTTATTCGGGTCGAAACGGGTCGGGTATCCATCGGGTCGGTACAAATTGCCATCCCTATAGCCCAGGTTGAAATGAGGTAGAGGATGGATCATGGTTGTAGGAACCTATATGGATCTTGATTATTTGATATATCAATTTATATTCGATTCAAAAATGTGATAAATGTTTCAAATTTGTTTCATAAATTATTTAAATTTGATTCAAAATTAATATGATCCCAAATATGTGCAATTATGTATTTGTTCAGATTAAATTTCATATTAATTTTTTTAATAAAATGATCATATCTAAATATTATTTATGATCCATATTCAATTTAAATCCAAATATGAATTATATTTTTAGTCATCTAATAGTATTGCATGTATGTATAAGTGGTGTTATTGCTCAACTACATAGTTCGAATCGAGTGATAAATGATAGCTCGATAAAAATTCTCACTTTAAACATAAAACTTTATATACTCACTTGACACGAAGTTAAGATTCAACTAATAATATATAGTACTACCACATTTGTCTGAAAAAGTTCTGCTTGCTAAATTTTTATAGAACTTCGAATGACAAGTTGGTGGCTTGGTGCACACATATATTGAATCGTTATATAAATTGTGGTTACAAAATAGGTAAAATAAGAAAAATAATCAAAAGATTCGTGGTTCTTAATTAAGTGGTAGATAATTCGAAACTTGCATTTGGTGGTGTGAAGTACTATTCGGAAAACTTACGTCTAACTCCATTTTTTGATTAATTGTATTCGAAAATTTTATAATTTTTTTTTGGAATTTTATGAAGCACTTGACTCATTTATGCTCTTGTTAAACAAAACTTATCGGGCCAATATTTCATGGCGACCCTTCTTACGTGGAGAACCGTAGAGACCCCCCTATGGTTTTATAGTAGAACCGATTTAGGGGTCGTATTGTATTAAGACTTTTAATGATTTTAAAAATCATGGGGTATTCAATTCTAACATTTAAAGAGTCTTTAAAAGTATGATGTTATTCAATTAAGATTTTTAGAAGTATTTAAAAGTAAGGCGGTGTTAAATTTAGACATTTATAGACTTTTTATAAGTATCGTCTTATTCAAAAAGTCAATGACTTTTAACAAAAATTATCACTACATCCCTTGGGAAAAAAGTCGTGAGTTATTTTGATAAGATTTGACATGACTTCTAATAATTCTATAAAAATCATCTTGAATAATATTGTTTCATTTACTGTCAATAAATTTTTTAAAATTTCTTGTCGCTTTTCTTCTCTTTCTTCCTCTTCTTCCATCTCTTTTTCTTCCTCTTCTTGGTTTTCAATTTCCATATTAATATTCATTTTATTAAACAATATATTGAGGGTGCGATCTTTTGCAATTTTCTAAAATTAGAACATAACACACAAAGTAAAATAAGAATTCGTCAAACATTATAGTAATTCATGGGCTTCTAAAAATATTGTGCTTGCAAAAATTTACATAAAACACCAATAAAATAGCTTTGCATCATAAAAATATTGCTAACTAATAACATAGCTCTGCATCATAATTAGCTATGAATAGTGACAAATATATAATTCTCAGATAAAAATATCACTACTAGAAAAGCGGCTAAATTCAACGGACAAAATTCTGTTGAATTTAGTTTAATTGCAACAGGATCCCATTGAATTTACCATAAATTCAACCGAAACCCTCCCGTTGAATATAAGGCTGTTGAAATTAGCATATCGGTTGAATTTAAGATTAAATTCAACGACTTTCCGTTGATTTTGTTGGCACCTTTTTCAACCATTTCTCGTTGAAAAATGACCTTGGACATTTCGTCAAAATTTGAAATTTCAATTTTGAATTTCAGCAAAAAATCATTTTACCGCCAATGGTAATATAATCAACCGAAAATTGTTGAATTTAATTCTGTCATAATCAACGAAATTCCGTTGATTATACCATCTTGCCACGTGTTTTTGTAGATAAAATTCAACCGGATTTTGTTACATTTAATTCTGTCAAAATCAACAAGATTTGGTTGATTAAAACTTTTTTCCTCTGTTTATATCACTACAAGAAATCTGGCTATTTACGACGGTTTTTTTTAACTAAAACCGTCGTAAATGGGGTCAATTCCGTCGTTTTTGCTCGAGTAGAAAGTTCAAATTTCCGTCACAAATTACAATTTTCGTCACAAATTCATTTTTTGTCGCAAGTTACAATTTTCGTCGTAAGTGTAAACTAGGGTCCCACATTCCACAATAAATTATTAAAGTAATAGATAAATTGCGACGCTAATTCCGTCGTTAGTTAAGTCAACACATTTAAAAAAAATAGCACCGGAATCTGGAAATTCCGGAAACCGGCACCAGAACATGAACACACCTAATCTCTTTCACGACCCACACCTTTCCATCCACCTCCAACCAACACCATTCTCCTTCGTTCACCTCTCCGACCAGCAATTTATCACCGATGTTCTTCATTCTCCGTTCACCCCCTTCTATTCCATCGTTCTTCTACAGTCGTTGTTCACAACTCACCTCACCCGCTCAACCCAACAGCTCCACCACGCCCATTCTTCCCTCCATTCTCCCTTCTCGCCCAGTAGCCTTCAACACTCCGCCACTGCTGCTCCTTATCTTTGCCCGCCTCTCTCTGCCTTCACCATTCTCCACCGCCAACGCCTTTCTACTTCGAGCGTCCCCTTCTCCTATCCCCCTTCATCAACAATCACCAATATTCTCAGCATCCATTTCTCCGACCACCGCCCCATCATCCTCCGTCCAGCAACTCAACCACAACACTACCTGCAAATCGCTACCCTCCGTTCAACCCACAACAGCACCTATTGCCTTTGACCATCCCCACCGTTCACCTCTCACTTCACCTCCGCCTTCTCCGCCGTATGCCATTTCCACTGTCACCGCGCTGCAACCACCAACCCACCATTCCTCCTCCTGCCCATCTTCAACACCCACCTTCCCCATCGTTCCACAGCAACCAACGCACAACCCACCGTGATTCCTCAAGCCGTAGTCTTCTTCTCCGTCGTCCATCCATCTTCAATACCTCCCACTACTCTGCAACTCCCAAACCCCCTCGCGCCTCCGTTCACTTCACCTATCTACAATGCCGTCGTTCGCACCTCCTCTGTTCTCTATCCACTCCCTCCGTTACCATACCTCCTTCCCTTCATTCCACCTCCACTCTCCTTTCACCTTCCGCCCTTCACAACATCACAGCACAACCCATGTGATAAATTTAATTATTGAAATCAAGAGCTATACGAACCCAACACACAGCAACCTGTTAAATCGAGAGAGAGAGAGAGAGAGAGAGAGATTTTCGGTGAGGAACACAATGTTAGACAGATAACTTGAACCGATCAGTTGAGAATGAACAAAATAGAAAATAGAGTTAAAATGGAAAATAAGAATTTGAACGGTCGAGATCTTCTAACTGCATCCAATGGTTGTAAGCAACTTAAAGAAGCACAATCCATGTGCTCTAGTACTACCCAATTATAATGTGACACGTGGCCTAAATACACACCCACTTTTACTATTTTCCATAATTATCAAATATATACACTATCATCTTTTATGTTTGATATTTATTGTATTTTAAAATTATGTAATATCTAAAATTATAATAAAATATAATATTGTTATAGAATAATAATATTTTTATAATAGTCATGATACTAATTTTATGTAATAAGTTGAAATTTTAAATAAGTTATGTTACAAATGTAAAAAAATAAGAATGTGATTGAACCGAGATATGTAAATGTGACTATATAATATTTAGAATATAATTTAGATTTTAATCAATATATATCTATTTAGGGATATTACCAAAATTTTATAAAATAAAAAATTAATTTGGATAGTAAAATTAGTAGTCAACTATTGTTTTGACTTGTACTACAAACTAGTACTTTGTCCCCGATTGTTGTTTATATTTTTTTAAAAATATTTATCGACGATGCAACCGTACGAATGTCAAAATATATCTAATTTAGTGATATTACCAAAATTTAAAAAATAAAAAATTAATTTGGATAGTAAAATTAGTAGTCAACTATTACTTTGACTAGTACTACAAACTAGTACTTTGTCCCAGATTGTTATTTTTATTTTTTTAAAAATATTTATCGACGATCCAACCATACGGGTGTCAAAACATATCTAATTTAATGATATTCCCAAATTTTCAAAAAATAAAGAATTAATTTGGTTGGAGATCTTCGTAGATCAATAGTATATTGACTAGTACTCGTAACTATTGCTCTGTCCCATATTATAGTTTTTATTTTTTAAAATATATTTCTCGATGATCCAACTGTACGGATTTTAAGACATATCTAATTTCATGATATTCCCAAATTTTCAAAAAATAAAAAAATTTATTTTGTTGGAGATCTTAGTAGATCAATACTATATTGACCAGTACTCGTAACTAGTGCCCTGTCCCATATTATTGTTTCTATTTTTTAAATGTATTTATCGACAATCAAACCGCACGGATGTCAATATATATCTAATTTAATGATATTTCCAAATTTTCATAAAATAAAGAATTAATTTGGTTGGAGATCTTAGTAGATCAATACTATATTGACTAGTACTCGTAACTAGTGCTCTTTCACATATTATTGTTTCTATTTTTTAAAATATATTTCTCGACGATCCAACCATACGAATGTCAAGACATGTCTAATTTAATGATATTCCCAAATTTGCAAAAAATATAGAATTAATTTGATTAGAGATCTTCGTAGATCAATAGTATATTGACTAGTACTCGTAACTAGTGCTATGTCCCATATTATTGTTTCTATTTTTTAAAATATATTTATCGACAATTAAATCGCACAAATGTCATTATATATCTAATTTAATGATATTCCCAAATTTTCAAAAAATAAAAAATTAATTTGTTTGGACTAATAAAAGATTTTAAAAATTTTATGCTAACTTACGACGGAATTCGTCGAAAGTTATTTGCCGCTTTTTTTTTAATAAAAAATTGAATTTACCACCTATTTTTCAATGAAAAGTTGAATTTCTTGCCTGACAACTTACGACTGATTCTGTCGTAACTTTAATTTAAGTTAAAAATATTCTTATAATATACATAATTTTTATTTTAAAAAAAATATTGAAATTACAATTAAATTTAATTAAAATAATCGAATTTACAACGAAAATTCCGTCGTAAGTTCAATGCTAAAGGAATTTACGACGAATTTTTCGTCGTAAGTTCATTACTAGAAAAAGTAATTCATTTTGCAATTAAATTAAATTAAATTAAAGTAAAGTAATTCGTTGATTTTATTCCGTTGTATTTATTATTCGGTGGAGCTTTTTCAGTGAGTGGAATAAATGATTAAGTAAATTCAACGAGATACCGCTGCATTTGATTTCCGTTGATTTTATTCCGTTGATTTTAACTTTTGGTGGGAATCTTCCCGCGTGGTGGGAAAAAGTCATAATTAAATTCAACGGGATACTGTTGAATTTGAATTCGGTTGATTTTATTCCGTTGATTTTAACTTATGGTGGAAATATTCTCCCGCGTTAGAAAAAGTCATAATTAAATTCAACGGGATGCTGTTGAATTTGAATTCGGTTGATTTTATTCTGTTGCATTTAGCATCCGTTGAATTTGTTCCGTTGAAAATGATGCTCAGTCAAAACTCACTGGACATTGACCATAAAAACGACGGGATCTGGTTGAATTTATCATCTGTTGAATTTATTCCGTTGTATTTAACATCTTTTTCCAGTAGTGTATGTAATGAATACTCAATTTAACAAGAAATATACCTTGTACTCAATTTTTTTGTGTCCAGATTAATAAGAGAACACACGATCAAAATTGGATTGCAGTGAAAAAAGGTTAAAGAGTTTCACAGCATAGGCTAATATATGATCTTTGTAGTATACATATTTAATATTTACATAATAAATTGTAATTATTATCGATTTAGTATTAATTATTTAAACCGTATTGGATTGAGATTACAGAGAATTGGAATAATATGAGTCTGAATGGTTGGATAACTTCTGGATTTGATTGGTAATTGATGATTGTGTTGGTTGTGTCGGCTGTATCCCGACTGGCAGTCCCCCCGCATAAAGGGGATGCCGTCAAAATTTTTCTAAAAATCTTAATTTATTTCTTGAAAATGAGTATGTATAATTATACAACTTGCATAAGTTATGAGTCAGGAATCTTTCTTCAGCAAGGGGCTTTGTGAAAATATCAGCTAGTTGATATTCAGTTGGAACAAAGACCAACTCTATCTTGCCCTTAGCAACATTGTCTCTTAAGAAATGGTGTCGAACATCAATATGCTTCGTTCTTGAGTGATTCACCGGATTCTTAGAAATGCTTATGGTGCTAGTGTTGTCACAGTTGATTGGAACCTTTTTACACTTGATATCAAAGTCCCTTAGAGTTTGAATCAAACATAGAAGTTGAGAACAACAGCTCCCAGCTGCTAGATACTCCCCTTCTGCAGTGGATAAAGCAACCGCTGCCACGTCAGCAGTGGTTCTGTTACAGAATCAGATTTTTTTTATAGAACCAAAAAAAATGATCTTTTTTTTATAGAACCAAAAATTAAAATTTTGATTTTACTATAGAATCATATAAAATTAGTAGTTATAATCCCATATTTTACTTACACCTATGAAATCAACATAATTAATCATTATGGTTAAATCGTTGAAAATAAATTTTTTAAATTCAAGATGTCTAACCCTAAACTATCCCTAAATCATAAGTAAAAATCTTAACTTAAACTTCGATGACTGAAACTCTTTCGTTTTCTAAACGATTTTGATCTTGTAGTTGCTTCTGTCCCTGTTTTCAGTAACAAGAGCCTGGGAATCGTGGTTGACTCCCTGTACTCTTCTTCTCATGGATTCACTAAGGATACTCTGCTTAATTGATTGCAACTTTCCTGCTGATTCCTTTCCATCCGCTTGCCCCTTCAAATAGACTTATTGTCTTCAATGCTTCGTCGCCTCTCATAAATTGCATCAAATCGTCCTGGAATATATCTCTGGTAAAAAAGAGACAAACTATTGAGATTTGAAGTGATATATAATTGAATCAAAGCATCATCATGTAGCAAACCTAAAACATGTTGCACAGATCTGCTATACAACTAAACAGACCATAGAAATTTGGTTGGTGTTCCACAGGAGGGTTTGGACAGACTAGAATCAGTACAGTTGATTCATCAAAAGAGTTTGCTTAATTTTATTAGTTTTTAATAATTAATAAAATTAATATTATTAAAAAATATAAACATTTTTTATCAAAAAATATATAAACTTTGTTTTTTGCATTCTATACTTTCGAAATTTCAGGGTTTCATAATTTAAATCAATAAATACCTGTGGGTACATTAAAATTCCTAAATTATTAGGAATAATTAAAAAAGATACTTGTGGGTACATAAAAATTCCAAAATTATTAGAAATAATTCAAAAACAAATACCCGTGGGTACAAGAAAATTCCTAAAATATTAGGAATAATTAGAAAAATACCCGTGGGTACATAAAAATTCCTAAATTATTAGGAATAATTAATAAAAATACCTGTGGGTACATAAAAATTCATATATTATTAGGAATAATTAAAAAAATACCCGTGAGTATACAAAAACTCCTCAAATACTAGGAAATGTACAAAAAAGTATAAGGAAAATAAGTCTATCAATAACCATCTTCATTAAAATATAAAATTTAATGGAGATCAAGGATCGAAAAGGTACAGAAAATCAAGTGGCAGATCATCTATCACGTTTGGAAGACCCCAACCACAAAATCTATCAAAAAGTCTATGAAAGTTTTTAGAAATCATTTCATTAGGAGTCATCAAAAGTATTTCGAAATTTTGGTGACTCAACAAGAATAATTAAAAGTTATTAAAAGTTTATAAAATCCATAAAAGTCATTACCCCAAGAATTGTCATTAAAAGTCATATTAACTTTTTCCACAAATTTTTATTTTAAAAAAAAAATTAATTTTTTTTTAAATCTGGCATGTTGACGTGGCAGTGCCACGTCATCACTGCTGACGTGGTACCGCCACGTCAGCATGCCACATAAGCAATGATGACGTGGCATGCTGGCATGATAGTGCTACGTCAGCGGCGATGACGTCATTGCTGACGTGGCAGTGCCACATCAGTAGTGATGCCGTGGCAGTTTTTAAAAAAATAATTATTTTTTGAAACGAAAAAAATTTGAAAATTTTTTGTGGGTCCCACTGCCACGTCAGCACAGAACCAGAAAATAAGAATTTGGTTCTACTATAGAATCAGAAGGGTCTCCACGATTCTCCACGTCAGCAATAGAATCAGAAAAATTGAACTTTATTCCTCCTATCACTACAAGAAAATCGTTTTAAACCGACCGTCAAAAATGGTCGGTTATAAAAGGAATCGGTCGGTTTAACGACTAAAACCGACCAAAAACGCTGGTCGGTTTAAGCCTGGTTGGTTATGTCATTTGGTCGGGTTTAACACACATAACTGACCAATAATTTGGTCAGTTATATGTGTTTACAAATTCTCTAATGTGGGGTCCGAATTGGACATGTGGCACCACGTGTCACCACGTGGCGACAGCTGGTGACAGACGTCATTAACACATAACCGACCGACAGCGGTCGGTTATGACTTAAAAAATTAGAAAAATTCATTTTGACTGGCACACATAACCGACCACAGTCAAACGTGCAAAATCGGTCGGTTTCATGCCAGTAGCTGTGCTAATTTGTATAACCGACCACTTATAACCGACCACCATAATATAACCGACCACTTAAACCGACCACCCTCGAAGGGATCGAATGGTAAAAAATGGTCGGTTATGTCTTTTTGTGGTCGGTTTTCTGGGAATTGAATGGTAAAAAACGGTCGGTTATAAGGCACGTCGGTCGGTTTTTTGTAAAAAAAATTGCAAGTTTTGCCAGTACTGCAGCCTGCCATTCCATTTCAACATTAGCAATTCACCAAACCATTCAACTTCATAATAACATAATTAAACATACAAACATAAAAACCAATTTCATAAGTTCGATCATTCCAACAAATATAAAAACCACGTTCATACAAACATTCCAAGTTTTCTGGTCATTCCAACTAATTACAAACAGCTTAGAAAAAAAACAAGTCATAAAAACCGATCACACTTAAAAACCTAATGATCCGACAAAGAAACATCGGATGATGGATGACCATCTTTTTCACCCTCTTCCCCACCATCATCACCAGCGCCATCACCATCATCTTCACCACCATCTTCACCTGAGGTTTAACATCACTATCTAAGCTTGGATTATGAACCTCACCAACAATCTTCTTATCCTGCAAGTTTTTTTCAGTTAGGTTATCAAAAAGGATAAAAAGAAATACATAAATAACGAACATGCCACAAGAATACTTATTAATTTGATATTATACTATCTAGAACCAATATGCAGATAAGAGTATACGTATTGGTATCAAGAAATATGAATTGGTCTAAAAGTAAAATTAAACTGAAATGAGCAAAACAACATGAAGATTGAAGGTTGGAATATTTAGCAAAAAAAACATGTAGGTTGGCATCACATACTAGGCAGGTTGGTGATGTTCTAACTTATAAACAGTCGAGTAGTTAGTAGTTCATGTACAGGTGCTACAAACATATGTACGTACTACGTAAGACTTAAACAGATCATCAGCAACATACACTAGTCCAAAAATTGTTTTGACATCTCTTTAAAAAATTAAAATGGGTGCATAATAAATCAAGTTCACTTGGCTATGGAATGCAAAATAAACCCAACTTGGCAAACTATGAAAAAAATAAGCAAATGTAAACTTGCTAGTGCATAATAGGTGAAGTAATCATACCATGGTTTATCGTCATTTATCAATATCCTTGTTGAAAACAATGTTTGGCTCGAATCAAGAAGCAAAGTAGGAACCTGCTCCAAATTAAATTGAAAAAAAATAAAGAAACATTATATATTGCATTGCACAAATAGCTTAATGACACTCCTACAAAGAGGGAAATCAGTATATATTGCATTGTACAGATAGCATGATGTCACTCCCACTCCCTTTTGAGAGCAATGGCCTTGCACCTTTTATATGCTAGATTACTAGCAGAGAGACTTTGCCAAACACAGAAGTGAAATACTGAAAAGTGAATATTTTAAGATATCAAGAGCATGTACAGAAGTCATAAAAAAGGCAGCAAACTGAGTGCAAGATATAATACCATTTTTGTAGTGTCAGAATTTTCTAGTCCTTGTAAGAGTCGTATAGTAACTCTAGTTACTCTACCATATGAATGTGAAAGTTAAAATTTCTAAGAAAATAGTGTGGAATTACCTGAGACATTTCAGTGATAGTTGAAGTACGAGGAACAATTTCTACAGAGCCTATCATGCGTTGCTCCAGTGTACGTATTTGAAGTTTATTTTCTCTAATTTCATCCTTTAATCTTCGCATGTCTTCCTATATTAAAAATATGACTATCAGACTGCACCTTCATTTATTTCTTAATTAAAATCATGCCCAAGAATTATCAGCTAGCAAGATATAACATTCTTAAAATGTTAAACATTTAAAAAAAACCAACCTGATGTTGCAAGTCATCAGGATTCCTTGCCGCTTCTTCTGAAAGTCTTTTCAGTGAACTAGTACATAGTGCCAATTTTCACTTGCTCACGAAGAAGATCCATTTGATCAGTAATGATATAAAAAGAAGCATATGCATATGCAGGATAAGATGCGCAGAGATAATTAAGAGAAGCATATGCATTTTTAATCAACTGGATGACTAGCTACAATGAATAAGTAATGATATAAAAAGAAGAGGTAAAATAAATTGATTATGTAAACTCTCTCAAATTTGAATATAACAGTTATCCAGTCTTATTTTTAACGCAAATGCAAACTGCGTAGTTGCCACAACTGCATAGTTGAGTGTAGATTATTTTCACAATTAAACAATTGAAAAAAACCAACTTAAGAGACTATAAATAACTAGTACTCTTCTTAAGATTTAATCAGACTTACTAATTGGAAAGTTCCAAGAAACAAATATAAGTATGATGCCTAGAGGTTCTGGCAGCACTTCTGCTCTTGATGGAAAAAACAACAACGGTAATTGACTCTGGCCAAAGAAGCAAAGATGGTTAGTGAATATGAATAGATTTCTTCAATAGAATTTTTACAAGACACCAGTGTAACTGTGCTGTGAAACTAAGTATTTGGATATAATGTATTTGGCATGCTCAACTAGGTGTTATTCCTAAATTGTAACTCCGATATCAACTGAGCTCTAATACAATGTTAAACTAACAACTTTCCTGTAATTGCATAGTACTGCCAAATGTGTTTAATTATATTATATAACTTTTTCTTTCACATAAAAGTGAAGAACTACTACCAAAGTAATTAGACTATTAAATTTAAGAGGACAAGGCTTCTGTAGCAACTTTCTTCACTACTCCAATCTACAGCAAATGAATTCCCAACAGAGAGTTATTGTCTGATTATACATAGTATATAAAATAATGTAGAAAACATAGTGAGGCAGAAAATTAGACTCACCTAATACTACTTCAAAAATGTACTACTTAATTATAGTTAAAAGTTCACAAACATTTAAATACTTGAGCGAATAGTATTCAACTACACATGGATAAAATTGTAATAACCGCGAATTTTCGAATAACTTTTCCCTAATCGATATTTAATTTTTAATTAAAAGCGATGCACTATTATATTTTAATTAGCGCGTTTTTGTAAATTTTAAAAATTTTATGTGAATAAATAATATATTATATTTATTTAGTTATATTTACTTGGTACTTATTAAAATTATGAAATTTAAGAAAATAAGATTCTAATTTTGGATCGAATTTGTTTTAAAGAACGAAATTAGAGTCGCGTTTTAATTAGTCAGCCGAGGAGAAACGAGATTATTATTACTGATTTATCGTTAAGCACTAAGAGGAGGCAGTTTTCACAAATCAAGGCTTAAATTCCGGAATATTAATTGTCCCATTACGTTTTGTTCCCCAGGCTTTGTCCCCCACGTCTTTATTTTTTTATTCAATAAATGAACCACCCATTCTTTTATAATATAGATACAACATTCTTTATTTGAACAACCACACCTTACTATTTTTTCTCTTTTAAAAACCAAAACAAAAGCCCAGTGTTAAAACACATAACACCAATTCTCCTAACCTTTTCACAAACCCAAAAACCCCTTTTCTTTTTTCTTCTCTGCGTACAGAGTTTTAAACCCAGGTAGTACATATTTTTCTTTTTTCTACTGTTAAACTTATTCGGTCCTTAAACTATTTAAACAGTTCGATTTTGTGATGATCTTCCTGAATGATAATTAGAGATAGAGTGTATGTTATTGTTTCCTGTTTCGTTCGGTTGTGTTGTGTTGTAATCGAATTCGAGGGAGGGGGAGATAGGAGTAAAGAGGGGGAACGACTGTGGTGGTAGTTGAAACAGGGAGGCGGAGGGATTGTTGTTGTCGGGTTTTGTAATCGGAGAATCGAAGATGAGGGGTAGTAGTGTGATGTTGGTTGTGTTACGGTGGTGTGCGAGTTAGTCGAGAGGGAAGAATGAGGGAGAGTAGAGTTGTTGTTGTGTTCGGTTTTTGGGTGTGAGCAACGGAGATTGAAGAGAAGAGAGAATAGAGAGCGGAGGGAGGTAGTATAGTGGTGGTTATTGTTGTTTTCCGGGAGTGGAGGGAGAGATTGGGTCGGAGAGAGAGATTTCGAGAGATAGAGAGGGAGAGAGAGAGAGAGAGAGAGAGAGAGAGAGAGAGAGATTGAAATATTGAATTAAGAGAGAGATAGGAGGGAGAGAGAGGGCGATGAACCCACAATTATTCCCAAACAGAATGCCAGTTCCATTCATGAACGAGATGTTTGTTTTAGCAAGAGATGGTGTTGAGTTTGATATTGATAAGATCCCTGGGTATGAATGTAAGGGGTTTGGATGGAGGGGTTTTCCTGCAGTGTTTGAACTGAATTCCTATAATCATTTTATATGAATTTGATTGTGTGCGTTAAACTTGTCGTCTTTTGTTTAGAAATGATGCTTTTGGTTAATCAATCGAGTTTCGGTTTAAAATGTAATAAATGATTTTGGTTGTTGGTTGAGTTGCTTATTCCACTTTCTGGCTTGGTTTTTCCTGTCTAAACCTATAAATCTTACCGGAGGTTTTTTTTAGTTACATACGTATGAGTGATTTTCTGGGTTTTGTGTTTGTATTCTATAAATATGATTGAATTACAATCCAGTGTTCCTGCTTCAAAGTTACTTTACATTCTATCATTTTTTGCTGATTCAACCTAACACATATCTATTGAACCTAACACATATCTATTGAGAATAGATTAGACTCAATTTTGTTATCCTTGTTTTATACTCGAGTGTATAGACTACAGCTGGTACCTTTATCTTGTTCTATCTGTATTGTACAATCAGTGGAGTATAATTTCCATGTTAGCATATTTTTGTCCACTTGTTATTGACACATGTCCTTCCAAGTTCCACCCCAAATGGTCTAGCATTTCTCTGGGACAAGCATGCTTGCTCGTATCTCTCATGCTGTCAAATGATTGTTATATTTAAATTGAATAAAAATTTGATTGTTTAATTATTTTATTTTGACAATGAATAGAGATTAATATTAATTAAATTAGAGAATTTTTGAGACTTGTAGATGATTCATAAGAGCTAAATTATTCTTTTTGAAAGCGTGATTTAACTAGCTAATTAATTGTTAGCGAATACTTAGAAATAATTAGAGCCCCTTTTAAATGAGAATTTCTTGTAATTAAGTAAAGTAGGATTTACGGATAGTAAAATATTATATAGATTGGATTCCTGAGTTCGGAGAAGATTTATTTATCCGGGGATTTAGGGGAAAGTTTGACTCAGGATTGTAGGCGGATATAAGTGAGGGTTAAATGAGGAAGGATGAAGATGGATGAAGTATTGGTTGTGGTTGTTGGATTCACTGTGAGGCGTTTTCCAACGGGAAAACATATATGTTCAGAGGGGACGTCTTCGAATTATCTTCTTCAAGCAGAGAAATTGGTGAGTATGGTTAATACGTTCAAGTTGAGTTTATAAGCGTTTATAGAAAATATTAGAATTGTCGTCTAGAGACTAAAGTATTGTCTTATGTTTGATATTGGAATTGACGTGCGAGATCGATATCGGCGGATTAGACTCGTGGCAACCGCGAGAGCGTTGAACCAAATAATGATCAAATTGAAAGATTGTGACGCCGTAAGATAGAAGATGAAAGCAGTATTACTGTGACGTTTCATGATAGCTGAGAATTCGAGGCAAGTGTTTTTCCTTCACTTCTTGTTCAAGTGAAATTATCCTAAATATGCTAATTGTGGTATTATTTTATTTATTGTCGATCTTGTCGACATTTAATGCTATTCTTGTTTATCCAATTTATACATCATGTACTGTATCGAACTTGTCGATAACCCTTGAGACTATTATCCCTTAATGATGCTTCCTTGTTAGGGTACAGCTAAACCAATTGCTTAGGTAGTCGGGATCCCACTAGTAGAGCACTGAGCCTGTTATGTCCAGATACCCCTTTCATACTTTATTTTTAATCCATTCTCTGATTCTTGTTCAAAATACATCTTTTGTGATTTGAGTTTTGATGAATGATATATGATTTCATTATCAATGTTATGTTATTATTCCTATTTTACTACACACTTGCTGAGCATTTCTTTCGCTCATACTTGTTTGTTTCGAAACCCTAACTTTTCAGTAAGGTAGTTTGGCGAGACATATTCGCACATTTCGGAAAGAGAAGAATCATACGCGATCTTGAAGATGATTTGACGCGGGAGGTCTTGATCTAATGTAAGGTCTACTTTATATAGTTAAACTTCGATAATTATTATTATGTATTGGATTAGTTAACCTGATAAACTTCTTGTCGAAGTTATACCAGTGATTTAAGATTTGATCAAAGAGATTGTTGTAAAGAAAAGTTTTATTTAATGGAAATTGGATTCTTGATTCTAGCACTATAACCTAAAAGATCTTGGATTGTTTGGGTCACAGAGACTAAATTTCAATTTTGGACAATTACAAAGAATAATGTTTTATTAAAGTGGTGATTTTATTTTGAGGATTTTTAGGTAACGACCAAATCTCCTGACCCTGATTGGGGGCGTTACAAAATGGTATCAGAGCAGGGTTATAGTAAACTAGAAACGAGAGTGAGTAGGAGTGTGTATAGCTAAGTAAGGAACGTCTGAACTCATATAGAGTTCATGTTGGACTATGGGATATAGTACCAATTAGTAGGTTAAGAATTGAGTGTTCGCATAAGGCGTTTGCGCTAAATTGGATAAAACACCTTGAGACTGTTGATGTCTACTACGGATTTTCAGAGAGTAAGTCTTAAGCGGGTTTTAGCAAACACAATGACTGAGGCAAGTTCATTGTATCCCTTATCTCCTAAAGAATTTATGAGATTTTCTGAGAATATTATTTTCAAAGATTCTTGTTTATTGCGGAAAATTCTTGGCAAAATGTTGATTATTAAGATGTGATGAGAATTTTAGAGTTGATTTATTTATTGAAGTATTAAATCATCAAAAGCCTTTTGTGCGCGAAAAATGAATTTAAAAATCATTAGTCGATCTCATTGATCAGGACGACTCTTTAAGTTGATTCGGCTGAGACTTGTCTTATTGTTTCGAGATAGCTAAATATTTATTCCTATCAGTTGAAATTATCTCTCAAGTTCAACTACTTTTCTTGACATTGGACAATGGTTCATAGTTCGGATCATTTATTAAAATGGTAACATTTATTTATTTTATCCCTTGATAACCAAGTTATACTGCTTGAAGTGTTCACTTTGCTAACATTGTTGAAGATTATTCGGTTGCTTTCCCAAAAATCTTGATAAATTCATAGAACGTACTTAGATTGAAATCTAGGGTCTCTTATTTGTTCGAAATGACCCTTAAAGATTATTTCAGTTATAACTACGCTCATATATCGAGGTAGTTTAAATTTTATTGACTTCAATCAGATCTATTGTTCAGATCCGATAAATTTTGTTTCAATATTCAAATGTGATTCATTGTTCGAATCAAAAT
Source organism: Saposhnikovia divaricata (assembly GCA_036435485.1). Classification (NCBI taxonomy): domain Eukaryota; kingdom Viridiplantae; phylum Streptophyta; class Magnoliopsida; order Apiales; family Apiaceae; genus Saposhnikovia; species Saposhnikovia divaricata. Next base: position 218,851,155 of record CM071599.1, read on the forward strand.
AGATACATTCAGAATAGTGAATAGAAGAATAGTATATCATCAGAATTTCCTCTAAATACTCTAATGCATTTGGAAGCTTTCTTTTTTGAATCGAGTCGTTCTTACTATTTCAAGTCGATTCCACAAGATTTATCCTAATGAACGAACCTTTCTTGTTCAAGGTTGTTATTTTATTGTCTGGAATTGACATATTGTTCATGTCAATATAATAAATTACTTTCTTTTGAAAATACTCGAGTGTTATAAATGGAACTGTATTGTTTTTGTTTTTGAGAGAAAACAGGAGAGAGCTTGTTTTTGTGTTTATGGGTTTGTGCCCTGTTTTAAAAATAAGGATAGGCCGGTTATAATGATTGTTCATATTAGTGACATGTTTTGTGTTTAACACATTTTAAGAAACGAAAATGTGGAATCAGAATAATAATGCCCTGAAAACAAGGGCCTTGTTTTCAGCCGAGTTTTGTGGTAATGGATGCTGTCTCAATCAGTAATAATAATAACGTTTTCTACCCAGCTTGCTAATTAAAACAAGACTCAAAAAATTCGGCTCAAAATTAAAAATATATTTCGAAAATTCGTGGTTATTACAATTATTAATTTATAATATTATCGGGACCATATATTTATACAGGATTTTCAAAAAAATTATTATCTTATTATCTTATCGAAATTGATCATTTTTTTAACTTGCCCAAGTTGGGATCGGACGAAATTATTAACTTAGAGATATTATTAATTTATCGAGTATTAATTTAAGGAGATTTTACTGTAGTAGAAAACTAGTAATACCAAAAGAGTTTCTAGGGATTCCCTCTTCATTTTATATATATCCGGCTGTGGCCTGTGGGAAAAAGGCCACACTTTTATTTTATAACTTTTTCTTAAAATTCTTGTAATCTTAGATTTGCATTTACTTTCGAGTCCGTTTTAAAAGTTCCAAAACTTTATATTATCTTATTTCGATGCAGGATTGATGGTGAAATTTCTTTTCCATTATTGCTTTGGAGAGGCCGTATACCATTAGTAGATCACTAAATAGCTCTATCTTGCTTTGCTTTTGGTTCTGCCTTGAGGTCATATCATGAATCATGTATGTGCCTTGAATATTTATTCCAAAACTCGCATAAATTTGTCCTCTATTTTGCCTAGCAGCCACAAATTGACACCCAAGCAAATTTGGTCCATGTGACTTGAAAATAGTTTTATCAGAACCAGCTTAATTAGAAACATTTTGTTGCTCAATATTAAATAAAAAATATCAGAAATTTTATGAACAACGTGGGATCGAGTTTATTGGTTCTCTGATACAAAGATTGGACCCGAAACTTAGGACCCATGACCAGGAAACTTGGGTAAAATTAAGTGGAGGTTCAAATCGATTGATGTCTCAAAATTTAAAGTACAATAAATTAAATCTTTATAAATTAATATAGCCGAAAATAATTTTATTAACTTAGAGATGTATTAATTAATCGATAAATTAATAATTATTAATTTATAGAAAATTTTCGAATTCAAACAATGAGTCTTGCACATGCGATCCAGTTAACCTAAATTTTATTGTAATTTAGCTCCAATCCTTTCCAAAATTAAGAATTTCATTCTTCCTACAATAAAATATTAAAGATCCAATTAAGTGTAAAATATAATTAAGATAGAAATAAAAATAATCTAAAATACATAAAAATATATATTCTATCACACAATCAGCGTTTAAAGGTGGTACCATGCAGAATAGTTTTGTATTGTATATCGCCACTTCACCAGTACAAATAAATGGATGCATGGATAATGCATTGACACCTTTTTTGTTACCCTTTTCTTTTTGCCATGCAAACTATATTTACCTTTTTCACTTTACTTGTTTATAATATTGTTTGGAGATAGAAGTAAATTGCTTACTTTGAGTCTCGGGCCAGTTAAAAAAATTCACCAGAGATCCTTTATTTCAAAGGCCATGGCTCAAAGATGATGGGAAATGACTACTTTTTAAGGCAGCCTGAACAAGCAATCACCAATAATATTTTAGAAGTGGAGGAATCTTATTGACCGAGGTTGAGTTTGGCTCCAAAATCTGGAGACAGGTTCCAAAATCTGGAGACAGAAAAAGGATAGAGGGTGCATAAAAAGAGTATAGCCAATGGGTGTGAAATGATTTCTTTTATCTTACTGGAATCTTGCACGATTATAATATGGTCTATTGCGTGCAGCTGCTTGTCTGACATAGTTGTTGTACAATCTTTTTCACCAAGCCAATTAATTAACCACACCATTCTCTCATCTCACCCTATCCACGCATATATATAACACGAGTACACAACAAAAGAAACAGAACACACAACACACACAATACAGAAGAAGGAGAAGAAACGCAGAAGAAAATGGGCTTGGGGAAACATTTTGCAAAATTCAGGTTTCTCAATTCCGACCGTAGTCGCAGAATCACGGTAATATCTATCCCTACTCTCCCTTTCTCTTCCACACCCTCTCTCACTCCCTCCCTCTCTTCCACCCCTCTCTCACTCCCTCCCTCTGTTCCACACTCTCTCCCTCTCTAACTCTCTCTTTCCCTGCATCATTTTTTTTGTTGAGTAGGGTAATGCTAAGTACCTGCTACAAAAGGTGGAACGGGGCTTAGCAGGATACTTCGTTTTCAAACACTTTAATGACAAGAGAATTGAAAAAGAACACAAGGAAATGCTTGGAAGGAGTGCTCAGGATCTGAAGGATGAGGAGGATTCGATCGACGATTTTGAAGAAGAGACGAAGAAAGAGGTGAAGGCTCGGGTGAAGAAATTGGAAAAGAGAGCTAAGATATTTGTTTCAAAAGCACTGAAGAAAAAAGGCTCCGACCAGTAGGAGTTTAATTTATGATTTTATTATTTTAGGGCCGGTAGATCTGTGGCTTGTCACAGTGGCCTAATTATTAGGTTTTCAATCTCGTTCAAGTCTGCATGCTTTAGGTTTGTTTCGTTTAGTGAGTTCCTTGGCTTCGTGCCTTTGAGTCGTATAATTTTCCCCTCGAGGATTTAATCCAATGACTTGCATATCTAAAAAAAAAATAAATGACTTGCATGGGGAACTTTTGACACGTAAAACAAAAAATACTGAAGAAAGACAGAAATTAAGATGTTTGATTAAAGTAAAACCACCACTGTATTCCAACAACTGAATCTCCCAAAACTTGACATTAATATAGAATCTTAACGTGTTTAAATATTTACAAGTGTGTCTTGTATTTGAAATTTAAATATTTCAATTAATAATTTCTTGATTTTGAATTCTCTAATTATAATAAATATATATTTATTAAAACTGTAACATCCTAGATTTTTTTAATATGTAAGATTTGATTTATGTTAATAATATATAAAAAAGGTAATTTTTAGATTGGTAACTGATGGATTTTGATTAATAAATATGATTAGAGTACTGTAATTAAGAGAATTATAATATGTCATTAAAGTATGTCATTATAGTGAGTTAAGTATAAGCTATTACTTTTCTTTGGCCATTGTACATATTTATATAGTGCTTCGCACACCAAGAATAGTAACAAAAAGAAAATTAGAAAGATTGGTACTGAGGAAATTTTGAGAGAGAATAAGCACACAAACACATTAGGTCAATTTCAAGCATGTTTATTTTGCAATATATATTTTCATTTTGGCTTTCATTTCTGAAGTTGTTCAAAATTATGTTATGTGATAAATTTTGTATTACTATCTTATAATCCGTGCAACACACGGCTATTTTTCTAATGTTTATAATTTTTAATTTTTTAATATTTATATGTTATTAATTTACATATCAAATTGTTGTTAAAAATTGATACATTTAAGATTTTTTACATTTAATTTAATATATGGGGTCTATACTGAATTCTTAAAATTTGATTTGGACAATTTTACAGGCCACATGAAATTAACTAAATAATCTTTAATTTAGCCATGGTTTAAGAATTATTTTCCAAATAAAACTACTCAAAAACAAAAGAAAGCAGAAATTGACGATTTTTTATATTAAAAATTCTATTCAATTTATGAAATCTACTTATATTTTGTTTTGAATATCAAAATACCCTTCTTATTATTTGAAGATAGTTCTACAAACAACTAAATACAGTTTTAAAAATAAGTGTAAGAATGATGTTGTCAAAACTTTGCTAGTCGGTAGTCTGGCCTTCAGTACGGCAAAATAAATAAGAACCGTTAGATCATAAAATAAATAGATAAAAATGATGGATTTAGTATAAAAAAATATTTTATTTTCTAACATGTAAACTAAAAAGTGAATTTATATTAAAATGCGAAAAGTGTATTTCAATGATTTAAATCATATATAATTTGGTTTTTCTACATCGAAAAAGATTATCAATGTAGATCTTCTACATTGGATATGATTAATGTAGAAATTTGTAATTATATTTTCTCTTAAGATTCTGAGTGTCAATTTCGATAATAATTTAAATAATTAGTAAATTAAAGATAATTTTATTAGTTTCGCGTGAGCTGTAAAATCATCCAAGTCTTATTTCTATATCTTGAGATAGAGCCTAATTAGTAAATATGAACTTTTTTAATATTAATAAAAATTAAATAAAATTCAGTTGTATTCTTTTTTTAATTATATCCTTTTGATATTATAATTTTCTTTTTAAAATTCAATTCGAATAAAACTTTTTTAATTATATCCTTTTTAGATTATAATTTTCTTTTTAATATGATATAATCTTGATCGTCTATTTTTAAAAATATTAAATTCGACGGTTGAGATTATTTTGGTAGTACAGTGACCAAACCAAAATTATGGATCAGATCCTTCTTACGCCTTTTATATCCTTCTTATGAAAACTGTTGGATCTAACATAAAAAAATATTTTATATTTTAATATGTTATAAACTAAAAAGTGTATTTATATTGAAATAAGAAAATGTGTATGTTAATGATTTAAATCATATATTATTAGGTTTTCTACATTGAATAGATCAATGTATGTTTTCAACATTGAATAGGATTAATGCAAAAATTCGTAATTATATTTTCTCATGAGATTCTGAGTGTTTTCATTTGAATGATAATTATTAAATAATCATTAAATTAAAAATGATTTTATGAGTTTCGCCTAGATTGTAGAATCATCCAAATCTGATTTCTAGATCTCAAGATAGAGCCCAAATAGTAAATATAATTTTTTTTATACTAATAAAAAAATTTAATTATAATACAACCTTTTTTAATTATATCCTTTTCAGATAATGATTTTCTTTTTAAAATTTAATTTTAATACAACCCTTTTCAATTATATTCTTTTTAAATTATAATTTTCTTTCTAAAATTCAATTCTAATACAAACTTTTCTAATTATATCCATTTTAGATTATAATTTTCTCCTTTTAATATGATAAAATCTTGATCGCCTATTTTTAAAAATATTAAATTCGACGGCTGTGATTATTTTGGTAGTACAATGACGAAAAGTATAGATAAGATTCCTTTTATGCTTATTATATATAAGAATATAATGTACCATCATAAAATTCAAGCATATATATTCATGTGTAGAATAATGGTAAATCTTGGTTATTACATCCACTAGCATTCTAGCGGTGCTACGCATCAACCGATATATTGTATTAATTATAAATATATTACTTTAATTATTATTTAGAAAAAAATTAATTTTATTGAATTGTTAATTAACTTAAGTATTAAATTATTTATCCGTGAATTCATACCAATTGAATTAATATTAATATTATGAACCAATCATCAAAACAAATACAATCCCGTTGAAAAGTTCAAAATCCCTCTTTATTGTTTTTTTAATTTAGCTTTCATTTTATTTTTCTCTTTGTTAGAGAATATTTATACGTACCATGTTAACAAAATTTTCACCCATGAAAATTCGATATATTTATTCAATATCGGATCCATAAAATATTTTATATTAATTATTTGAAAATATTTTTATGGTCGTGGTTAATTTTCGATTACATATTAAAAATGTATAGACGCTTAATTCTCACGATTCCAATAAACTATTATACTGTCTATCAAGAAAAGGTTGCATGTTTCAACGATATGAGAAAGAATATCTACTGTGCAAGACACATGAAACGAACATAGTTATAACAATAGAAAAGTATAGTTTGCTATGTGATCGTTCAATATCATTTTTACAAAGTATATGTTATTTTATTAATGAATGGTTTACTATAAAAAAATAAATATTATCAATTAACCAAACAAATTTAATATATCGCGCTCTTGGAGTAACGTACGATTGTTAGAGTTTATGGTGATTACCTTAGCTTATTTGTAAAGACGACTTAAAATGTGCATTTTCAATTTGGAATTTGTATGTTAGATTTTTTATTCTTTCCTATTAAAACATGGTATAATAAATTATAGTTTTCTTTTACTCTTAAAATAAGATATATTAAAATGAGTATCACCTATCTTTTTTTTATTTGACTAACTTGTAAGAGTAAGCTGAGTAAGCTACTGTCCATAAAGCTGAAATCAAGTGTGTAATATATAAACACATAATCGCATTGTTATATATATGTGTCCTTGTAATTTAGATATTGGGTTAAATAACATGAAATTCATTTTCCATTAACATTCAGTATATTTTTTCGACATATATAAGAAGAAATAGTTTATGTATACCTGACAAATCGTTTGTACATTCATGTCATGTACTTTAGGGTCTTGAACGAAAATGACATGATATTAAATCGTGTACCAGAAATTAGAACACAAAATGACACTAAACTACACGTATCTTTTCGTGTACACGAAATGAAATAAAATACGTTAATAGAAAAAGTATGACAATTGCATGAAATATTATTTTGTTTCCAGGTTATGTAAATATATAAATATGTGCCTTAGAACAACATTGTGATGTTAGAAAACAAAACAAAGAGTACTCTTTCCTACCGAAAAACGGCCTTTTCCTACCGTTTACTTTCTACCGACACATTTCCTACCGACCATTTCCTACCGTTTTTCAAGTCAAACGATTATTTCCTACCGGACCCATAGCCAGTAGGAAATGCCTCCACATTTCCTACCGAAGTTAGTAGGAAATGAGTCGAGTGGGACCCGCAAGGCCACGTCAATGTCCGGCCGCAATAAAACGACGTCGTTTCACTCATACCATTTCCTACCATCTCACTACGGTTGGAAATGAGTGACACATTTCCTACCGACATCGGTAGGAAATGAGTGTTGTGTGCCCCAAGTGCCATGTGGCAGTGTAGCTTTATGTGTAGCATTTCCTACCGCGTGTAGGCGGTAGGAAATGCCTTACCTATTCACCAGCAAATGTCTACTTGGCGGCTTCTGATTGGTTGACGTGTCGGTGGACATTTCCTACCGATGAGCGGTAGGAAATGAGCTGTGCAAAAAATTAAAATCTTATCTACTAAATAAAAATAAAAATTTGTGAATTACATTAAAAATTTAAATAAAAAATAGGAAAAAAGATAAAATTCGAATTAAAATACATAAAAACGCAAATATTAATACTCACTATTTTTGTGATGCATGTCACACTAGATTCACTAATTTTATTTTATTTTTTACTTTAACCCCTAAACTAGCTTTCGTTTCGGATTCTTGATTCGATTATTTTGAAATAAAATTTCAACGATCGAACCGTACGGGAGTCAAGATCAATCTTTTTCAATGATATTCCAAAATTTTAAAAAAAATAATAAATTTATTTGATTAGGTAATTTAACGGTCAACTAGTACTTTGACTTTAACCCCTAAACTAGTTTTCGTTCTCGATTCTTGATTCAAATATTTTGAAGTAGAATTTCGACGATCGAACCATACTGGAGTCAAGATCAATATTTTTAAATGTTATTCCAAAATTTTAAAAAAATAATAAATTTATTTGATTAGCTAATTTAACGGTCAACAAGTAATTTGACTTTAACCACTAAACCAGTTTTCGTTCACGATTCTTGATTCGATCATTTTGAAATAGAATTTCGACGATCGAACTGTACGGAAGTCAAGATCAATCTTTTTAAATGTTATTCCAAAATTTTTAAAAAATAATAAAAAAATTTGGTTGTGTAATTTAACGGTCAACTAGTAATTCGACTTTAACCACTAAACTAGTTTTCGTTCCGGATTCTTGATTCGATTATTTTGAAATAGAGTTTCGACGATCGAGCCGTACGGGAGTCAATATCAATCTTTTTAAATGTTATTCCAAAATTTTAAAAAAATAATAAATTTATTTGATTAGTTAATTTAAAGGTCAACTAGTTATTTGACTTTAACCTCTAAATTAGTTTTCGTTCCCGATTCTTGATTCCATTATTTTGAAATTGAATTTCGACGATGAACCATACGGGAGTCAAAATCAATCTTTTTAAATCATATACTAAAATTTTAAAATTTTATTTGATTATGTAATTAAACTGTCAACTAGTAATTTGACTTTAATCCCTAAACTAGTTTTCGTTCCCGATTCTTGATTCGATCATTTTGAAATAGAATTTCGATGATCGAACCGTACGGAAGTCAAGATCAATCTTTTTAAATCATATACTAAAAGTTTAAAAATTTTAAAAATTTATTTGATTATGTAATTAAACGGTCAACTAGTAATTTGACTTTAATCTCTAAACTAGTTTTCGTTCCCGATTCTTGATTCGATCATTTTGAAATAGAATTTCGACGATGAACCATACGGGAGTCAAGATCAATCTTATTAAATCATATACTAAAATTTTAAAAATTTTAAAATTTTATTTGATTTTGTAATTAAACGGTCAACTAGTAATTTGACTTTAATCCCTAAACTAGTTTTCGTTCCCGATTCTTGATTCGATCATTTTGAAATAGAATTTCGACGATCTAACCGTACGGAAGTCAAGATCAATCTTTTTAAATGTTATTCCAATTTTTTTAAAAAATAATATATTTTTTTGGTTGGGTAATTTAACGGTCAACTAGTAATTTGACTTTAACCACTAAACTAGTTCTCGTTCCCGATTCTTGATTCGATTATTTTGAAAAGAATTTCGACGATCAAACCGTACGGGAGTCAGGATCAATCTTTTTAAATTTTATTCCAAAGTTTTAAGAAAAATAATAAATTTATTTGATTAAGTAATTTAACGGTCACCTAGTAATTTGATTTTAACCCCTAAATTAGTTTTCATTCCCGATTCATGATTCTATAATTTTGAAATAGAATTTCGACAATCGAATCGTATGGGAGTCAAAATCAATATTTTTAAATCTTATTCCAGAATATTTAAAATTTAATAAATTTATTTGATTAATTAATTTAACGGTCAACTATTAATTTGACTTTAACCGTTATTTATTACAAAATAATTTTAACCTTTTTTATTTATTTTGTTAAACTCGTTGTATATTAGTGCGCGTAGTTCCAAAACAAAATTATGCACTTACAAATTAATTTTTTTTAAAAAAATTATTCACCATCTTTAACAACTTAGCTTCCACAACTTATGGTTGTAGTTTAGGGGTTATATTTAGGGTTACTAGGGTTGGACTTTATTTTTTGAGAAAAATTTTTTTGAACGATTTAACCATACGAATCTCATTATCACTGCAAATTAGTCATGTGTTAAAAAAATTGTGATTTTTAAAATTCATTTGACGTGATTTTATAAGGAAAAACCCCTATTTTAACAATAATTTGTACTAATCCATTTTTCTAGTTCTATTTTTTAACGATCCAACCATGAGAATTTTAAGATCACTGTGAATTAGTGACATTTGCAAAAAATTGTGATTTTTAAAGTTCATTTGTAAGGACTTTTTAAAGAAAAAGTGATAAACAAGGTATTGTGGTAATATAATTTTAGAGAAAAATTAAAACACAAGAAACACTTTAGCATAATGGTTGGAGGTAGTACAAATTTCGCTGGAGATGTGGGTTCGAATCCCGCTGTCTCATTTTTCATTTTTTTTCCCATTTCCTACCGGTTTACGGTAGGAAATGGTATCATGCGGTAGGAAATGATAATTCACAAAAAATTCAAAATGCCCAAATCAAAATTCAAAATGGCGCCCAGAGTCATTTCCTACCGCAAGTCGGTAGGAAATGATAATTCACGAAAAATTTAAAATGACCGCCTAAACCAAAAATTCGAAATGAGCGCCCAAATCAAAATTCAAAATAGCGCCCAAAGTCATTTCCTACCGCAAATTGGTAGGAAATATAGAAGTGCGGTAGGAAATGTGTAATTAAGATTTATAAAACAATAACTTTCTTCATTCCCCTTCACTTCAACTCTCTTCTCCACCTCTCCATCTTTTACCATTCTTATCAACTCTTTTCATTTTTTTCATCTCGATTTTCTTCTTCATCACCATTATTTAGGTACAAATCTTTACCCTCTTTTATATATCCATTTGATTTACATATAATATGTGTGTGTTTGTGTTAGTTCAATTTGAATAATATTTGTATGTTTGAATTACATATAGTATTCTTCAATTTGATTAGTTCAAACTTTCATTTTGTTTTCTATTTGAGCTCATTATCTTTCATTTGTGTATGTATATATGTATAATTTTTTGTTCCATTTTTTATGTAAATTGTTAGGACTTGATACAAATTAGAAGAACTTTTCGGAAGAAGGCTAAAGAGATCTATTCGGATGAAGGCGATGTAGAAGGCAATGACAAAGACAATTATGATGACCACTTCAAGAGTGATTAGTTTAGGTTTTTAAATTTTTATTTTGCTTTGTTGTAATGGTTGTATTTTAGTAAATTTGTACAAATAATTTGTAGATGTAACTTTAATTTGTTAATTTTATGGTGATGAAGGCGGATTATGATTTATGATAGATGTTTGATTTTTGGTTTTGATTGTATGCTTGTGAATTAGATATTGATTTTATTATGCAATGTGTATGCTTTTGAATCAATGAAGAACATTTATTTTTAAAAAATTTGCCCAGTATTTCTTACCGCCTTCAAGCCATTTCCCACCGTTATTACAATTCAAAACCTAGTATTTCCTACCGTCTTCAAAACATTTCCTACCGCATTCATAAGAACGGTAGGAAATAATAAATAGCGGTAGGAAATGGCCGGGGAAATGCAATTTTACAAGGTGTCTGGAACAATTCCTACCGAAGTGTGCAAAAGTGGTCGGTAGGAAATGGCTCTGCACTTGCTACAATCTCCACGTCAGCAGCTGACGTGGCTGATGACGTGTGCGGGGCCCACCCACGTGTCATATGACATGGCATCTGACATGTCGCCACATCATCGTCCAAGTTGGCATGTGGGTCCCCGCCATGTGGCATGCCACATCATTATGTGGGACCCACGTTGACCCGGTCAATATCATTTCCTACCAAAGTCATTTCCCACTTAAGCATTTCCTACCGCACGGGGCCGGTAGGAAATGCAGCATTTCCTACCGATTTTGGGCCTTTTCCTACCGATTTGACGGTAGGAAAAGGTCATTTTTCTTGTAGTGAGTAGTATGAACGGTGTAAAATCTCCCAAATAAAATGAAACTCTCCTTTTTATTTTTTCTTAATATTATTTTTTTTTTGCTAAGTCTTAATATTGTTTCTTGTTAACAAATATCTATCTTTGTGTAGAATCTTTCTCCGAAGTTATTGAATTTTCTTACCCATATTTCATGCTTTGTTGATATTAAAATAAAAATTATAATCAACCAACCATGCAAATTCAATATATGCTCTTAGGTTAAGATAAGAGAATTGATACTATTACTTTAATTTAAGGATACAAAATTCAAAAAGATAACCTTTTATTAAAAACAATATATAATTTTAAGTGTATCAACATCAACCTGTTTATTTATCAATATTAATAATTTTATAACAAAGATTGTAGCTGCTGCTCTCTCTACACCTCTCCCAAAAAATGGTAAAGTAAAGGTTAGGAGCTAATATCAGTTTTTTAGTTTTTATTACATTTTTTATAAATTTTTTCTTGATCTTTCTTTATTTTTCAATAAATATATCTCTTTATTGAGAGTCTAGTATCCCGTTGCCCGTTGGTGGATTTTATCTACCGAAATATTAGATTTTGTACTATCTTCTTGTGAATGATAAGCCTTCATTTTCCTTTCCTTGATTTTACTTTGGCTTTCAATAAATATTTCCCTTTATTGAGAGCCTAAAATCATGTTCGTGGATTTTGTCTACCCATATATTATATTTGTTATATTAGTTAATTGATTTGGATTGTATAGAATCAGTCGGTTGTTTGAGTACGTTCTAACAAATTAGATATACATATTCCTCACGTTTATAACAAATTGTTAGATTATCTCGTTGAAAAGGTTGCATAAGTGGTGATATAAGAGAGCAATGTACCATAATTGAAGATATGTTCAATGATTGGATAAAGGAAATAATAATCTATTTTATTATTTGTTTGTTCAATTTTAATTATTTTTGTAGATGTTGTATGCATATTATTGATGATTTTTGTAGGTTTAATTATTTTTGCAGGTTTAATTAATTGTTTTTGCTGGTTTAATTATTTTATTGATGATTTTTGCAGGTTTAATTTATAATAATGTAATTATGATTAATTGTAAATCAAAAGAGTGGAAATTATATCGCAAAATTCGTTGAATATTATATATTTTTATAATCCTGATTGATTTTAATTTAAATATTAATTTATTATAATATTTTTTGTCATTAAAAAATATGTAATATATGGATATGCTAAATCAAGTAACTACTATATTTAAATTAAAATTGTTAACTAACCACATTTAGTATAATAGGATGAGAATGGTAAATAATGAAAACTTTTAATATAATATGATTGGTCTAAAATTTTTGAATCATCTCTGATTGGTCCTAAAATAATTCATAATTTTTTGATTGGCTAACTACATCTAACTGTATACCTAAAATAAAAAAATATTTGTTATATTAGTAATCATTGTAGCATTTATATTTTTATATTATGAAGTATGGGTAACAAATTAGTGAATATTCATGCTAATTTATTAGTAGACAATTAGATAATGGTTAGAGGGCACGATATGTGACTTGATATTTGAAAATAATTTTGATGAAATCGGATTGCTAATCTTCAATTTTGTTACTTGATTATGAGATTGAATTGTTATCTGGGTGTAAATAAAATAAAATTATCACACATGATGGAATCCCATAAAAATTAATGGGGAGGGGAGCGTGATTTTTTTCCCGTTTATTAGGACATGATTTGTTATTTAAATACTGATACCTTGCTACTTTCTATGCTAATGTTTCTGTGTTGGTTGAGTTATTACCATAATTAGCGTAATTCCAATTAAATTATATTAAAATTTCTCCTTATTTAACATTCTCATCCTATTATACTAACCATGGTTAGTTAACAATAATAATTTAAATATAGTAGTTACTCGATTTAACATATCCATATATTACATATTACCAACTGTAACGGCCCGACTTTTCGGATTATTAGTTCTGAATCAAAAACTGAACTAAAATCAAGGAACCTCTATCCTTATATCCATATATTTTTGTTGCGATGAGTAACCATGAGGAACAGTACCACTAGCTAAGAAGTTAGATATATCAGCATACCAAGGAACCTCTATCCTTGCAAGAGAAAGTAGATGATCATCAGAAAAAGAATCATTAATCAGAATATTTTTACCATCATCTTTGTCTAAGGTAAGACGAGAAAGATGATCAGCAACCACGTTCTCGGCCCCTTTCTTGTCCTTACTCTCTAAATCAAATTCTTGAAGAAGTAAAATCCAACGAATCAAACAAGGTTTAGCATCCTTCTTACTCATCAAATATCTCAAAGCTGCATGATCCGTGTGAACAATAACTTTCGAACCAACGAGATAGGATCGAAATTTTTCCATAGAATACACCACTGCTAGCAATTCTTTCTCCGTTGTTGCATAATTAATCTGAGCTCCATCCAGGGTCTTGCTTGTATAGTAGATAGCATGAAGTTTTCCATCTTTCCTCTGACCTAAGACTACACCAATAGCTTGATCACTAGCATCACACATGATCTCAAATGGTAAATTCCAATCCGGTGGTTGTATGATTGGAGCAGAGACAAGAGCATTCTTTAACGTTTCAAAAGCCTCAACACAAGCATCATTAAACACAAAAGGTACCTCCTTACCTAAAAGCTCAGTTAGAGGTCGAGCAATCTTCGAAAAATCTTTAATGAAACGGTGATAGAATCCCGCATGACCAAGAAAACTTCTTATCCCCTTGACTGAAGAAGGGGGTGGTAAGTGCTCAACAACATCGACCTTGGCTCTACTAACTTCAATGCCTCTTTTTGAAACAACGTGACCCAAAACAACTCCCTCTTGTACCATAAAGTGACATTTTTCCCAATTGAGAATTAGATTAACTTCTTGACATCTATGAAGCACCTTCCCCAAGTTATGTAAGCATGCATCAAAAAAAGTTCCACTGACTGAGAAGTCATCCATAAAAACTTCCATAATGTCTTCAATGAAATCTGAGAAAATTGCCATCATACATCGCTGAAAGGTGGGAGGAGCACAACATAGACCAAACGGCATTCTGCGGTATGCAAATGTACCATAGGGACATGTAAAAGTTGTCTTTTTTTTTTTTATCATTCCGATGGATAGGAATCTGGAAAAAACCTGAATATCCATCTAAGAAGCAGAAGTAAGAATGTTTCGCCAACCGTTCAAGCATTTGATCTATAAAAGGGAGAGGAAAATGATCTTTCCTTGTGGCTTTATTTAATTTCCGATAATCAATGCACATTCACCACCCTGTAACAGTTCTAGTAGAGATCGACTCACCCTTATCATTTTTCACCACGGTCATTCCTCCTTTCTTTGGCACTGCATGTACCGGACTAACTCACTTGCTGTCAGAGATAGGGTAGATTATACCTGCATCAAGAAGTTTTAAAACCTCCTTTTTGACCACCTCCATCATATTAGGATTGAGTCTCCGTTGAGGCTCAATAGAAGAAGCTTGCTCATCTTCCAGAATAATTTTATGCATGCAGAATGATGGATTAATGCCCTTAATATCATCAATGGAATACCCAATAACATTTTTATATTTTATCAAGACCGTAAGCAATTGCTCAATTTGAATGTCATCAAGCTCAGGACTAACAATGATTGGATGTGTTTCATTAGGGCCCATAAACAAATATTTCAAAGATGCAGGTAGGGGTTTCAGTTCTACATTATGAGGCATGGAACTCTCCTTGACTTCCTCATGATGTAGCACATTAGAATGTTCAAGTTTAATTGTAAGTGTTGCATCTAAGAGCTTCTGGTAACCCTTACATTCATCATTTTCTTCATCCATGTTACCATCAAGAACAGCTTGAAGTGGATCCTCATATGATAAAGTTTTGGCTTTCATGTCGATCACTTCTTCTAGTGCATCCACCCTGTTTACAGTCTCATCCGTAGAAGGATGTCCTATTGTACTTTGCAGCTTGAATTCCATCTTCTCTTCGCCTACTTCGAAAGAAATTCTTCCATTTTTCATGTCAATGATAGCTCTAGCTGTTGCTAAGAAAGGCCTCCCTAGAATGATAGGAATATTTGCATCTTCTTCCATTTCCATGACAACAAAATCACATGGAATATAAAACTTTCCTACCTTAAGGGGCACATCTTCAAGAATTCCAAGTGGAAATTTCACACTTCTGTCTGCCAGTTGTAGAGAGATACGTGTGGGTTTCAGTTCACCCATCTCGAGTTTTTCACAAATTGATAAAGGCATCAAACTGACACTTGCTCCAAGATCACACAAAGCTCTTTGGATTTCAACATCACCTAGCTTGACAGGAATAGAGTAGCTACCTGGATCCGCTAACTTCTTTGGAAGATCATTTTGCAAGATGGCACTGCACTCTGCCGTTAATGAGATGGTAGAGCTTTCTTCAATTTTTCTCTTCCTTGACAAAATATCTTTAAGGAATTTCACATAAGAGGGCATCTCAGTAATAGCATCCATGAATGGAATATTGATATGTAGCTTCTGCAAAATTTCAAGGAATTTACAATACTTCTTCTCTAGCTTAGCTTATGCCAACCTTTGTGGAAAAGGAACAGGTGGCACATATGGTTTAAGAGGAACAGCTTCTGATTCTTTCTTTTCTTTTTCCACGACCTCTGGTTCTATTGGTTTCGCAGTTAAAATCTCCTCTTCACTTTCCTTAGCATTCACAACATTTTTGCTCACGTTCAATTCCGGCTGGTTCAATTCTTTACCACTCCTCAAAGTTACAGCATTGATATGACCCCTTGGTGGTTGCTCAGTTTGACCAGGAAGCTGGCCTGAAGGCTTATTAAGTTGGCTCAACTGTTGAGAAATTTGAGTGATCGTGTTTTCCATCAATTTGTTGTGAGCCTTTATCTCATTGATACTTGAATCAAGGTGCTCATTCTTCTTCGATTGAGTAGAGATAAATCCTTCCATAAGACTTTCCAAGTGGGATTTCTGCGGCTGAGCTTGTTGAAAACCCGGAGGCTGAGAGAAATTATTCTGTGAAGATTGATCTTGACCCTGATTGTACCTTTAGGATAAATTTGGATGATCTCTCCAACCTGGATTGTACGTGTTGGAGTAAGGATTATACTACGGCCTCTGATTCTGATTGTAAAGAGCATTTGCCTGTTCAACTGCCATTCCAGAAGGATTGTATTGACAAGCAAGTTTGGTGTGTCCAACAACACCACATATCTCACATGAAGCAACAGTAGATGGAGTGCTTCTGGCATCCAATTGCTCAATCTTTTTGACCATAGCCTGCATAGTAGTATTCAACATGGTTAAAGTATCAACATCATACTTACCACCCTTCTTAGGATGATTTCGATCACTGTAAGGATAATTATCATTAGACACCATCTCGTCTAACAAAGCTTTCGCATCCTCAGTACTCTTCTTCATAATAGAACCACCAGAAGAAGCATCTACAAAGTTTCAGAACTCTTGTGTCAACCCATTGTAGAACGTTTGGATCAAAAACCAGTCAGGAATTCCATGGTGAGGGCATTGTCTTTGAAGTCGCTTAAATTTTCTCCAAGCATCATGAAGTGACTCGTCATCATCTTGACGAAAATTAGATATTTCATTCATAAGCTTTGAAGTCTTCTTCTGACTGAAGAATTTAAGTAGAAATGCCTTTGCAAGACTATCCCAAGTAGTGAACGTGTTTGGTCCTTCATCCTTCAACCAATCTTTTGCTGCGTCTCGAAGAGAAAATGGAAATAATCGCAGCTTAACAGCTTCATCACTTACATTAGTCATTTTTATCGTATCACACTTCTCCAGAAAACTCTCAAGATGATCAACAGGATTTTCAGTGGACAATCCTGCGAAAGAATCATTAGAGATGAATTGGATGAACTGAGGCTTCAGTTCAAAGTGTGTAGTTGTGATTGCTGGTCTGACTATGCTTGAGAGTACGCCTGTAGCGTCTGGCATACCATGCTCCCTGAGAGCTTTAGCTGGTGCATCACCCATAACTTCCTTGTTCTTGTTTTTCCTTCGCTTGCCTGCTTGCTTTCTTGCTTTAACTTCAATTTCAGGATCAAGAGCAATTAAATTTTCAGTACCTGAACTTCGAGTGTGCATGCAACAAGAAAACTAGGAAAAATAATCAAATAACAAGGGAATAATAGCCGAAGCAACTCAACTAAACAACTTAGCTAAATCAATTCAAAAATTAATTAATCTAACACTACTTTGTCCCCGGCAGCGGCGCAAAAAATTTGACAAGGCTGTCGCGTACCTATCAAATAATAATATCTAACAAATCCTTCTAACTATGTAGTAGGGTAAGTCAGAGTCGATCCCACAGAGACAAAACGTATCAATCACCAGTTATTTCTGATTTAATTCGGCTAAGCAAGTAACGCAATAATTTTTGAGAAATTATTAAACTAATTTTATGCTAAAGAGAATTGTGTTTATATTAATCAAATATTAAAAACATCCAGGATTAAGTGTCCCCACTAGTATGAATTAATGCAATCGTGAATTCCCTCCCCAACTAATCGTATACTGCTCAACTGGAAAGATGCGCCCTATAAATACCAATAACCTCTCTCGAGTATTAATGGCTTCTCTTAAAATACAATCAAACCTATTCTCATGGTATCATGCAATTTAGAGACACTAAACATAGTATCCTAATTTCCTAACAATCCATTCTACCTATTCTCATGGAGAATTTCATGTTCTTATTGGATAAATCACAACCATCTAAATCCAACTCTCGTTGATAAATAGATATTGGTTCAAAAAATACACACAATCACGTCTGATTTGTAATTGCTAATTAAAACAACTAAATAAGCAAGAGCAATTAAACAATCAATTTGGGGGAATTGGGAGATTCACACATCAATCATAACTCGGGTTCTACTTAACCCTAGATTAGTTATCTACTCACACATAATTGAATTAACAAAACAAGAATTATAAATTGAACACATAATTAAAAACATAGAGACAAACCTTTAATCTTCAAAGAAAAATAAAAGGTCTCCCACAAATCTCCAAAAGATGTTTACAAAGTTATCAAGTGTATAATAAGTTTTTGATCCTCCTCAAAAACTATGCCTAGATCTGTTTTTATCCTCACAAGGCTACAAAGATTGCCTTAATTAAATAAACCCAGCTGGAAGTAATTAGAATTGTAATCCAAGTAGGAAATAGGAGATAAAAATCAATTATTAACAAAATTTTCGCACAGGGGCGCTGCTGCTCTACAAATTCGCGCTGTTGCGCCATTCCAGGATGCGTGTCGCGCTGTTGCGCAAGAGCAGGCGCCGCAGCGCCAGTACAAGTCGCGCTATTGCGCCTTCGAGTCCCTGGAATTTCTGCTCTACACGCTGTGCAACCTTGGAAGTAAAGATGAGGCGTTGTATTCGATAAAATGATTCCAACGATTAAATATATCATGCACATATATTAATGAATCGTTATATTAAAATGTGGTTACAAAATATTTGGTCAATAATGGTATTTGATTTTTTGCACGTAACTTTAGGTACTTCAATTATATGTTAAAATTTATTATTTTTCAATTTTCTTTTTTTTTGAATAAAAATATAATATTTAAATTTTTATTTAGAAAAAAAGGTAAAAAATAATTTGTTTAGCTATGTATTCAAAACATCTAAAATTATGTACAGAAAAGTCAAAAAGACCAATAGGTAAATAAGAAAAATAATCAACAGGTTTGACAAGTATTCGAAAACCTTACGTCTCACTCCACTCTTGTCTAGTTGAAGTCCAAAAATTTATAAAAATAATTTGAAAATTCATGAATAACTTAACTAATCCTCTATGCTCTTCCTAAACAAAGCGTACCAATACCATGTCTGTGTTAAATATCGGGGTAATTTTTTTTTTGGAGAATGACCCCATACATGCTGTGGTAGTTTAAACTTTCCTCGCGCAGCACAACAGTTAATTAATTACAAATAATTGTTTTAATCATTCATTGAACACACAAATTTTAATTGAAGGATACGTTCCAAATTCAATCTCGAAACTGTAACAATTTTTAGGGAAAGTGTAACACTACTGGTATTAACTGCGAGAATATTTTTCAATACTGAACCGATTTCCAACGCAATGAAGGCCTTTAACTTTTTAATTAGGAAAGATATAAAAGGTATTCTTTTTAAATTTTTGCTTATTTTCACAAATTAAATACGTGTTTTTTAATTTGGGTATTCCAAAAAAATAATTATTTATTTGGAAAAAAGTATTTTTTGTATTAAGTAATTAAAAATTGTAAAAAACATTTTGGAAATACGTTAATTTTTTTCCTTTTTGAGATAAAAGTAATTTTTTATTGAAGTACGTCTAGATATTAAATATGCATCTTTATTATATTTTTGGTTTAATGTTTCATAATAAATAACTTTGTTAATTTTTCAAAAAAAAAAAAAAGAATGTTTCGATCTTCCCCATACCTTGTTTAATCCTTTTTTTTTCTTTGAACTAAGTGCTTATATATGGTGTCTCGTAGCCCAGGTTGAAATGAGGTAGAGGATGGATCATGGTTGTAGGAACCTATATGGATCTTGATTATTTGATATATCAATTTATATTCGATTCAAAAATGTGATAAATGTTTCAAATTTGTTTCATAAATTATTTAAATTTGATTCAAAATTAATATGATCCCAAATATGTGCAATTATGTATTTGTTCAGATTAAATTTCATATTAATTTTTTTAATAAAATGATCATATCTAAATATTATTTATGATCCATATTCAATTTAAATCCAAATATGAATTATATTTTTAGTCATCTAATAGTATTGCATGTATGTATAAGTGGTGTTATTGCTCAACTACATAGTTCAAATCGAGTGATAAATGATAGCTCGATAAAAATTCTCACTTTAAACATAAAACTTTATATACTCACTTGACACGAAGTTAAGATTCAACTAATAATATATAGTACTACCACATTTGTCTGAAAAAGTTCTGCTTGCTAAATTTTTATAGAACTTCGAATGACAAGTTGGTGGCTTGGTGCACACATATATTGAATCGTTATATAAATTGTGGTTACAAAATAGGTAAAATAAGAAAAATAATCAACAGATTCGTGGTTCTTAATTAAGTGGTAGATAATTCGAAACTTGCATTTGGTGGTGTGAAGTACTATTCGGAAAACTTACGTCTAACTCCATTTTTTGATTAATTGTATTCGAAAATTTTATAATTTTTTTTTTGGAATTTTATGAAGCACTTGACTCATTTATGCTCTTGTTAAACAAAACTTATCGGGCCAATATTTCATGGCGACCCTTCTTACGTGGAGAACCGTAGAGACCCCCCTATGGTTTTATAGTAGAACCGATTTAGGGGTCGTATTGTATTAAGACTTTTAATGATTTTAAAAATCATGGGGTATTCAATTCTAACATTTAAAGAGTCTTTAAAAGTATGATGTTATTCAATTAAGATTTTTAGAAGTATTTAAAAGTAAGGCGGTATTAAATTTAGACATTTATAGACTTTTTATAAGTATCGTCTTATTCAAAAAGTCAATGACTTTTAACAAAAATTATCACTACATCCCTTGGAAAAAAAGTCGTGAGTTATTTTGATAAGATTTGACATGACTTCTAATAATTCTATAAAAATCATCTTGAATAATATTGTTTCATTCACTGTCAATAAATTTTTTAAAATTTCTTGTCGCTTTTCTTCTCTTTCTTCCTCTTCTTCCATCTCTTTTTCTTCCTCTTCTTGGTTTTCAATTTCCATATTAATATTCATTTTAGTAAACAATATATTGAGGGTGCGATCTTTTGCAATTTTCTAAAATTAGAACATAACACACAAAGTAAAATAAGAATTCGTCAAACATTATAGTAATTCATGGGCTTCTAAAAATATTGTGCTTGCAAAAATTTACATAAAACACCAATAAAATAGCTTTGCATCATAAAAATATTGCTAACTAATAACATAGCTCTGCATCATAATTAGCTATGAATAGTGACAAATATATAATTCTCAGATAAAAATATGTAATGAATACTCAATTTAACAAGAAATATACCTTGTACTCAATTTTTTTGTGTCCAGATTAATAAGAGAACACACGATCAAAATTGGATTGCAGTGAAAAAAGGTTAAAGAGTTTCACAGCATAGGCTAATATATGATCTTTGTAGTATACATATTTAATATTTACATAATAAATTGTAATTATTATCGATTTAGTATTAATTATTTAAACCGTATTGGATTGAGATTACAGAGAATTGGAATAATATGAGTCTGAATGGTTGGATAACTTCTGGATTTGATTGGTAATTGATGATTGTGTTGGTTGTGTCGGCTGTATCCCGACTGGCAGTCCCCCCGTATAAAGGGGATACCGTCAAAATTTTTCTAAAAATCTTAATTTATTTCTTGAAAATGAGTATGTATAATTATACAACTTGCATAAGTTATGAGTCAGGAATCTTTCTTCAGCAAGGGGCTTTGTGAAAATATCAGCTAGTTGATATTCAGTTGGAACAAAGACCAACTCTATCTTGCCCTTAGCAACATTGTCTCTCAAGAAATGGTGTCGAACATCAATATGCTTCGTTCTTGAGTGATTCACCGGATTCTTAGAAATGCTTATGGTGCTAGTGTTGTCACAGTTGATTGGAACCTTTTTACACTTGATATCAAAGTCCCTTAGAGTTTGAATCATCCATAGAAGTTGAGAACAACAGCTCCCAGCTGCTAGATACTCCCCTTCTGCAGTGGATAAAGCAACCGCTGCCACGTCAGCAGTGGTTCTGTTACAGAATCAGATTTTTTTTATAGAACCAAAAAAAATGATCTTTTTTTTATAGAACCAAAAATTAAAATTTTGATTTTACTATAGAATCATATAAAATTAGTAGTTATAATCCCATATTTTACTTACACCTATGAAATCAACATAATTAATCATCTGTATGGTTAAATCGTTGAAAATAAATTTTTTAAATTCAAGATGTCTAACCCTAAACTATCCCTAAATCATAAGTAAAAATCTTAACTTAAACTTCGATGACTGAAACTCTTTCGTTTTCTAAACGATTTTGATCTTGTAGTTGCTTCTGTCCCTGTTTTCAGTAACAAGAGCCTGGGAATCGTGGTTGACTCCCTGTACTCTTCTTCTCATGGATTCACTAAGGATACTCTGCTTAATTGATTGCAACTTTCGTGCTGATTCCTTTCCATCCGCTTGCCCCTTCAAATAGACTTATTGTCTTCAATGCTTCGTCGCCTCTCATAAATTGCATCAAATCGTCCTGGAATATATCTCTGGTAAAAAAGAGACAAACTATTGAGATTTGAAGTGATATATAATTGAATCAAAGCATCATCATGTAGCAAACCTAAAACATGTTGCACAGATCTGCTATACAACTAAACAGACCATAGAAATTTGGTTGGTGTTCCACAGGAGGGTTTGGACAGACTAGAATCAGTACAGTTGATTCATCAAAAGAGTTTGCTTAATTTTATTAGTTTTTAATAATTAATAAAATTAATATTATTCAAAAATATAAACATTTTTTATCAAAAAATATATAAACTTTGTTTTTTGCATTCTATACTTTCGAAATTTCAGGGTTTCATAATTTAAATCAATAAATACCTGTGGGTACATTAAAATTCCTAAATTATTAGGAATAATTAAAAAAGATACCTGTGGGTACATAAAAATTCCAAAATTAGTAGAAATAATTCAAAAAAAAATACCCGTGGGTACAAGAAAATTCCTAAAATATTAGGAATAATTAGAAAAATACCCGTGGGTACATAAAAATTCCTAAATTATTAGGAATAATTAAGAAAAATACCTGTGGGTACATAAAAATTCATATATTATTAAGAATAATTAAAAAAAATACCCGTGAGTATACAAAAACTCCTCAAATACTAGGAAATGTACAAAAAAGTATAAGGAAAATAAGTCTATCAATAACCATCTTCATTAAAATATAAAATTTAATGGAGATCAAGGATCGAAAAGGTACAGAAAATCAAGTGGCAGATCATCTATCACGTTTGGAAGACCACAACCACAAAATCTATCAAAAAGTCTATGAAAGTTTTTAGAAATCATTTCATTAGGAGTCATCAAAAGTATTTCGAAATTTTGGTGACTCAACAAGAATAATTAAAAGTTATTAAAAGTTTATAAAATCCATAAAAGTCATTACCCCAAGAATTGTCATTAAAAGTCATATTAACTTTTTCCACAAATTTTTATTTTAAAAACAAAATTAATTTTTTTTTAAATCTGGCATGTTGACGTGGCAGTGCCACGTCATCACTGCTGACGTGGTACCGCCACGTCAGCATGCCACATAAGCAATGATGACGTGGCATGCTGGCATGATAGTGCTACGTCAGCGGCGATGACGTCATTGCTGACGTGGCAGTGCCACATCAGTAGTGATGCCGTGGCAGTTTTTAAAAAAATAATTATTTTTTGAAACGAAAAAAATTTGAAAATTTTTTGTGGGTCCCACTGCCACGTCAGCACAGAACCAGAAAATAAGAATTTGGTTCTACTATAGAATCAGAAGGGTCTCCACGATTCTCCACGTCAGCAATAGAATCAGAAAAATTGAACTTTATTCCTCCTATCACTACAAGAAAATCGTTTTAAACCGACCGTCAAAAATGGTCGGTTATAAAAGGAATCGGTCGGTTTAACGACTAAAACCGACCAAAAACGCTGGTCGGTTTAAGCCTGGTTGGTTATGTCATTTGGTCGGGTTTAACACACATAACTGACCAATAATTTGGTCAGTTATATGTGTTTACAAATTCTCTAATGTGGGGTCCGAATTGGACATGTGGCACCACGTGTCACCACGTGGCGACAGCTGGTGACAGACGTCATTAACACATAACCGACCGACAGCGGTCGGTTATGACTTAAAAAATTAGAAAAATTCATTTTGACTGGCACACATAACCGACCACAGTCAAACGTGCAAAATCGGTCGGTTTCATGCCAGTAGCTGTGCTAATTTGTATAACCGACCACTTATAACCGACCACCATAATATAACCGACCACTTAAACCGACCACCCTCGAAGGGATCGAATGGTAAAAAATGGTCGGTTATGTCTTTTTGTGGTCGGTTTTCTGGGAATTGAATGGTAAAAAACGGTCGGTTATAAGGCACGTCGGTCGGTTTTTTGTAAAAAAAATTGCAAGTTTTGCCAGTACTGCAGCCTGCCATTCCATTTCAACATTAGCAATTCACCAAACCATTCAACTTCATAATAACATAATTAAACATACAAACATAAAAACCAATTTCATAAGTTCGATCATTCCAACAAATATAAAAACCACGTTCATACAAACATTCCAAGTTTTCTGGTCATTCCAACTAATTACAAACAGCTTAGAAAAAAAACAAGTCATAAAAACCGATCACACTTAAAAACCTAATGATCCGACAAAGAAACATCGGATGATGGATGACCATCTTTTTCACCCTCTTCCCCACCATCATCACCAGCGCCATCACCATCATCTTCACCACCATCTTCACCTGAGGTTTAACATCACTATCTAAGCTTGGATTATGAACCTCACCAACAATCTTCTTATCCTGCAAGTTTTTTTCAGTTAGGTTATCAAAAAGGATAAAAAGAAATACATAAATAACGAACATGCCACAAGAATACTTATTAATTTGATATTATACTATCTAGAACCAATATGCAGATAAGAGTATACGTATTGGTATCAAGAAATATGAATTGGTCTAAAAGTAAAATTAAACTGAAATGAGCAAAACAACATGAAGATTGAAGGTTGGAATATTTAGCAAAAAAAACATGTAGGTTGGCATCACATACTAGGCAGGTTGGTGATGTTCTAAGTTATAAACAGTCGAGTAGTTAGTAGTTCATGTACAGGTGCTACAAGCATATGTACGTACTACGTAAGAGTTAAACAGATCATCAGCAACATACACTAGTCCAAAAATTGTTTTGACATCTCTTTAAAAAATTAAAATGGGTGCATAATAAATCAAGTTCACTTGGCTATGGAATGCAAAATAAACCCAACTTGGCAAACTATGAAAAAAATAAGCAAATGTAAACTTGCTAGTGCATAATAGGTGAAGTAATCATACCATGGTTTATCGTCATTTATCAATATCCTTGTTGAAAACAATGTTTGGCTCGAATCAAGAAGCAAAGTAGGAACCTGCTCCAAATTAAATTGAAAAAAAATAAAGAAACATTATATATTGCATTGCACAAATAGCTTAATGACACTCCTACAAAGAGGGAAATCAGTATATATTGCATTGTACAGATAGCATGATGTCACTCCCACTCCCTTTTGAGAGCAATGGCCTTGCACCTTTTATATGCTAGATTACTAGCAGAGAGACTTTGCCAAACACAGAAGTGAAATACTGAAAAGTGAATATTTTAAGATATCAAGAGCATGTACAGAAGTCATAAAAAAGGCAGCAAACTGAGTGCAAGATATAATACCATTTTTGTAGTGTCAGAATTTTCTAGTCCTTGTAAGAGTCGTATAGTAACTCTAGTTACTCTACCATATGAATGTGAAAGTTAAAATTTCTAAGAAAATAGTGTGGAATTACCTGAGACATTTCAGTGATAGTTGAAGTACGAGGAACAATTTCTACAGAGCCTATCATGCGTTGCTCCAGTGTACGTATTTGAAGTTTATTTTCTCTAATTTCATCCTTTAATCTTCGCATGTCTTCCTATATTAAAAATATGACTATCAGACTGCACCTTCATTTATTTCTTAATTAAAATCATGCCCAAGAATTATCAGCTAGCAAGATATAACATTCTTAAAATGTTAAACATTTAAAAAAAACCAACCTGATGTTGCAAGTCATCAGGATTCCTTGCCGCTTCTTCTGAAAGTCTTTTCAGTGAACTAGTACATAGTACCAATTTTCACTTGCTCACGAAGAAGATCCATTTGATCAGTAATGATATAAAAAGAAGCATATGCATATGCAGGATAAGATGCGCAGAGATAATTAAGAGAAGCATATGCATTTTTAATCAACTGGATGACTAGCTACAATGAATAAGTAATGATATAAAAAGAAGAGGTAAAATAAATTGATTATGTAATTAAACTCTCTCAAATTTGAATATAACAGTTATCCAGTCTTATTTTTAACGCAAATGCAAACTGCGTAGTTGCCACAACTGCATAGTTGAGTGTAGATTATTTTCACAATTAAACAATTGAAAAAAACCAACTTAAGAGACTATAAATAACTAGTACTCTTCTTAAGATTTAATCAGACTTACTAATTGGAAAGTTCCAAGAAACAAATATAAGTATGATGCCTAGAGGTTCTGGCAGCACTTCTGCTCTTGATGGAAAAAACAACAACGGTAATTGACTCTGGCCAAAGAAGCAAAGATGGTTAGTGAATATGAATAGATTTCTTCAATAGAATTTTTACAAGACACCAGTGTAACTGTGCTGTGAAACTAAGTATTTGGATATAATGTATTTGGCATGCTCAACTAGGTGTTATTCCTAAATTGTAACTCCGATATCAACTGAGCTCTAATACAATGTTAAACTAACAACTTTCCTGTAATTGCATAGTACTGCCAAATGTGTTTAATTATATTATATAACTTTTTCTTTCACATAAAAGTGAAGAACTACTACCAAAGTAATTAGACTATTAAATTTAAGAGGACAAGGCTTCTGTAGCAACTTTCTTCACTACTCCAATCTACAGCAAATGAATTCCCAACAGAGAGTTATTGTCTGATTATACATAGTATATAAAATAATGTAGAAAACATAGTGAGGCAGAAAATTAGACTCACCTAATACTACTTCAAAAATGTACTACTTAATTATAGTTAAAAGTTCACAAACATTTAAATACTTGAGCGAATAGTATTCAACTACACATGGATAAAATTGTAATAACCGCGAATTTTCGAATAACTTTTCCCTAATCGATATTTAATTTTTAATTAAAAGCGATGCACTATTATATTTTAATTAGCGCGTTTTTGTAAATTTTAAAAATTTTATGTGAATAAATATTATATTATATTTATTTAGTTATATTTACTTGGTACTTATTAAAATTATGAAATTTAAGAAAATAAGATTCTAATTTTGGATCGAATTTGTTTTAAAGAACGAAATTAGAGTCGCGTTTTAATTAGTCAGCCGAGGAGAAACGAGATTATTATTACTGATTTATCGTTAAGCACTAAGAGGAGACAGTTTTCACAAATCAAGGCTTAAATTCCGGAATATTAATTGTCCCATTACGTTTTGTTCCCCAGGCTTTGTCCCCCACGTCTTTATTTTTTTATTCAATAAATGAACCACCCATTCTTTTATAATATAGATACAACATTTTTTATTTGAACAACCACACCTTACTATTTTCTCTCTTTTAAAAACCAAAACAAAAGCCCAGTGTTAAAACACATAACACCAATTCTCCTAACCTTTTCACAAACCCAAAAACCCCTTTTCTTTTTTCTTCTCTGCGTACAGAGTTTTAAACCCAGGTAGTACATATTTTTCTTTTTTCTACTGTTAAACTTATTCGGTCCTTAAACTATTTAAACAGTTCGATTTTGTGATGATCTTCCTGAATGATAGTTAGAGATAGAGTGTATGTTATTGTTTCCTGTTTCGTTCGGTTGTGTTGTGTTGTAATCGAATTCGAGGGAGGGGGAGATAGGAGTAAAGAGCGGGAACGACTGTGGTGGTAGTTGAAACAGGGAGGCGGAGGGATTGTTGTTGTCGGGTTTTGTAATCGGAGAATCGAAGATGAGGGGTAGTAGTGTGATGTTGGTTGTGTTCCGGTGGTGTGCGAGTTAGTCGAGAGGGAAGAATGAGGGAGAGTAGAGTTGTTGTTGTGTTCGGTTTTTGGGTGTGAGCAACGGAGATTGAAGAGAAGAGAGAATAGAGAGCGGAGGGAGGTAGTATAGTGGTGGTTATTGTTGTTTTCCGGGAGTGGAGGGAGAGATTGGGTCGGAGAGAGAGATTTCGAGAGATAGAGAGGGAGAGAGAGAGAGAGAGAGAGTGTAATAACCGTAAATTTTCGAAATATATATTTTAATTTTGAACCGAATTTTTGAGTCTCGTTTTAATTAGTCAGCGGGAGAAAAACGAAATCTTTTTATTAAATAACTATATTAAATATTTGCAATTAATTTGTCCCCCATTTGATTTATTTCTTTTTAATTATTAATTGCCACTTAAATGATAATGATTATGCTTTATTGTCCACTAAAATTCTGCAATGATTTTGCCCCATAATTTTATCTTTTTAATTTTTTTTAAACTGCATTATTGTTATGCATAATGAGGATACAATTGCTTAGTTGATTCGTTTAGTATAAAATTCCTGCAGCATTTCTGTTAGTAAAAACAGAGACGCAAAACACAGAACAATATATTCATAGAAATCAGATACACCGAACAAAACAAACAAACAGACACAACACAGACAAACATTCCTAAATCAAAAATACAGAGCCTATACATATCTAAACAAACAGACCCAACACAGGCCTCTCTCTTTCTTCTTAACCAAAACAAACTCTCTCCTGTGTCTCTAAAAACCACAATACAGTTATATATATAAACACACAGAGTCAACAACAGGTAGTTTATTTTCTTTATTTTGTAAATTTTGTTCGGTTTGTTTGTTTTTGAAGTATTATTTTGTGTTGATGGGTGTTGATTAAGGGGAGGGGAACTGTGTGTGCTGGTGTTGGGTTTCGGCCGGGGTGTGGGGAGGAGATGGTGTTGGGTTTGCGGTGTGTGTCGGGGAGATAAGGGGCGGCGCTGGGTTGTATGTTGTCGGAGAAAGGGGGCGGCGGGGTTGTAGTTCGGTGATGGAGGAAGAGAGTGAGAATGGGAGATAGGAGGGAGAGATAGAGATAGTGAGAGAGATTGGCGGGGGAGGAAGAGGACGACCGCCACCACAACGGTGGTGGTGTGGTGTTTGTAATCGGAAAAAGAGAGGTCCGACGGGGGGGGAAATACTAATCGGGAATTGCTGAGTTTTGTTGAAGTAGTTGTCGGAGGTATAAGGTGGAGAGAGAGGGGTTGCAGAGAGATTGTGATAGAGAGAGTTGAGGGGGATTGTTGTTGATGGGTTTAATCGGAAGAAGGGAGTTTTGAGTGTTGTTTGTGTTGTTGTTGTAGTACAGAGTTCAGGGGAGAGGAAGAAGCAGGTGGGGCCCACACGGTGGGACCCACACCATTGCTTAGTTGCAGTTAAATATAATAAATTATTAACGTAGATGTTCGGGTTTTAGTAATCGGGATTTTGTTAATCGAATAAAACGGAATTCAATAAGTTTTGTTAAAAATGAAATATTAATTAATTTGGTTAATAATTAATAATTTATTTAAATTGGTTTAGTTAATTATTTAATTAATAAGATTTTAGATATAATTTAGAATTATTGTTTTTATTGATTAAATAGAATTATTTGGAGTTTTAAACATAAGTTAGGAGTTTATTAATTGAGTAATTAAGTAGTAATATTATGTGATTTTGAGAATAAATTAGATAATTATTATTTTGCAATAAAAAGGGCTTAACAAAGTGGATTAATTATTTGTTTGTTAAAATGAGTTATTTTGTGATTTTTGGACGGAAATTAGAGATTTAATAATTTGTTGATAAAAAGAAGAATATTGGTGAAATAAATAGAATAAAATATGTTTTATTTTGGAAAAGCTGTTTTAATATTTTTTCGGTTTATTTTTATTAACCGGATCGAGTCATATTTAATTTAGAGATTTAAAAAAATTGTTTTATATTATTAATGAGTTTAGTAAATTAGAATTCTTTGATAATTAGTTTAAAAATGAGAATATTAAATATGGATTTAAATGGAATAAAAAATGGATGTTTGAATTTTTCATTTTGAGTAAGAATTTAGATTTCTAGAGATTAAAAATAGGATATATTCTCCAGATTTAATTCCTGTGTTTTAAGAAATATTTATTTATCCCGGAATTGATTTCTGTTATTTATTCCAGATATTTTGTGAGATATTATATTATTATTAATTAGATTATCGGATCGGGAGTATTTTATTTTGAAGAATCGCTTACGTATTTCTGGTTGCTATTTTTTAGAAAATAATTCTCGAGACGTAGATCGACGCCAAGTTCACGGGTAGAGTATATATTTTAGCTTCATTCATTCGTACTTCGAGATCGAGGCAAGTTCGTTCTTACCCTAACTTTTGGAAACTGTGAATTTCTGTTCGTGTTATTTAATTCCTTAATTAATTTTGAGATATTATATATTGAGATTATCTGTTGCTCTATATGATGCAATAATTTCTTTTGAGAATTATTTCTTGTTAAATATTATTATATTGTCAAGTTAGTTTATTGAGAATTATAATCCCCATAAGCGTAGAAACAATTTAATTGATATCGGGTCGATCTCATTAATTCGAGACGACTATTATTTTATTCAGTGAAACTAATCTCATTCGTCCGAGATAGTTAAATTTATTCTTTTCGATTGAATTTATTGTACAAATTCAATCGTTATTTATTGATTATCTTTTAGTTAGTTCCTCGTTTGAACTAACCGATAGGAGTTTAAAATTATAATTGTTAAAGATTTTTATTCATCGATCAAGTGAAAAATATTCTATTTACACGTTCATCAATGTTGAGTATTATAAATATCGAGAAGTACTATTTGTTCAGTACGACTCCCAATTACTTTAATCTTAGGACTATTCTCATAGATTCGAGATAGTCGATTTTATTGTCAAGGTTTGGCATTTTGTTCATGTCAACCGATAAATTATTATTGAGAATTTACATCAGTCTATTGTTCGGATTGGTGGAAAAATCGAGTCATACTGGCAGTCCGCCAGATTTGTAAATATTTTCTGAAAAGAGTTATCTCAAGTTATCTGTACCCCAAATATTCGGGAATTCTGTATTCTACTGGTCAATTTTGGGCAAGAGGCCCATTATAGAGAAAGAGAGACTCGTGTACCGTTTTACGGACCCGAGAATATTTAGGCATTCGTTGCCTTGGTTGAATTGATAACCATTATGATGCTAGCATTCATACATATATATTATAGTTGATATCGTATTGTAGCCATGATCGGGCGAAGTGCGGTGTCATCGGAGGCCGGTATTCTTGGTTGGTTAGTTGATCGCCCCACCGAGATACGGAGAGGTGGAAGACCAGTTCATTCTTACATCATGAGTTATCAGAGTTATATCAAATGAGTCTTTTGAGTATTCTGTTTTGAGATGAGTTTTGAGCCTTTCGAGTATGATATTTTTCAAGATAAATTTGAGTCAAATCACATTGTTACATTCGATATTAAAATTTTGAGTACTTATTTCGGTAAACCTTATTATATTTATATACCGAGCGAGAAGAGAACTTGCTGAGCACTATAGTTGCTCATTCTTGCTTTACAACATTTTGTTCAGCTGTCAAGACGGAGAAAGGCGAGACGTCCAGCCAGGGCTATAAAGGGAAAGGGAAAGCGCAAGGCTATGACATCAACAATTAGAAGATCCAGTTGGAATCCTTATATTTCTACTGTTGTGAACTTTTGTAATATATTATTTTCGAGATGTATCAAGTTGGATTGTATTATGTTGTGAAGACGATCTTGGACCTGCGGAGTGGAACATTTTATGCTCCGTTGTATTATATATTTTGCTTTGTTATTGCGTAACTTGTGCTACAGGATATTGAGACAATGTGACGACCCGGGTCCCCTGTCAGGGTGGATTTGGGGGCGTTACAGTTTTGGTATCAGAGCCTTAGTTATATTTTTAGGAATCGTACGAACCTTGGAGTATAACCCGATGCGAGCATTTAGAGATATAATACGAACCTAGAATTATAACGCGACGTGAGAATTTAGAGATATGATACGAATTTGAGATTTTGGCACTAAGCGCTTTACGCCTTTATATATATTTATAGGCATAGCTAGTTGATTGAAACCTGACCGAGATTTTCGTACTTTTGTAGATGTCTACTTCCGGACCAGCAGATTTCCGTTCTACCCGAGATAGATCTCCTACACCTTACCCGCATGGACCACTTAGCTCAGGTTCAGACAGTGACCCGTCTGAAGAGTTTATGCTGATGGATAGTGACACGGAGGATTCTTCAGTTCAGATCCTTACACCTTCTCCTCCACATGTGATAGATTTAGTAGATTCTCCTGACCAGATCATTGAGATAGTCGATTCTCCTCCACCAGTGATTGATTTAGAGGCTCCTACCCCTGAGACGTTCAGAGTTGAGACCCCAGTGCCCGAGATTACTGATCCAGTTGACGAGAGCCAGCTTTCACCCGTCCGTATTGAGGTTGTACCTACCTTGTCAGCTCCAGTATCCGGAGTTGATATACCTACAGGAGTAGCAGCTCTTGCTGAGTTGTTTACCTTACCTGTTCCCGTCTATGCTGCGACGCCGACAGTCCCTACCGTGCCGGACTACATGTTTCCACCTGTCAGTGCCATGCCTGCTTGTGATACTACTCCTCCTGCACCTGCTATACATATCCCTGCTTCAGAGGTGATTATCTCATCTGCTCCACCTTTCCCAGCACAACCAGTTGGTATGCCCACGCAGCCGAGAGGGGATCGAGGGCCTGTACCTTGGATGGTTCATGATTATCTTTTCCAGCAGTTTCGATGGGCATGGCTTCGTTATGAGGAGGTTTTTGCCACTAGAGATGCTATATTGCGATTACTGTCGGTCGACCCTACCACAGTTCATGGAGGAGGCAGCTTGCTTGTGAGGAATGTTCCTATGGAGATCGTACATCAGATCTCTATTGCTATTCTGACTGGGCTACAGACTGATCTCACAGCCCTACCATCCTCTAGTACAGGAGCCGTGGATCGCAATGCTGTTACAGAGTTGATTGCCAGAGCTATCGAGGAGTTCCAGGGACGCGTGGGTGAGATGTTTGGCCGTTGAGACTGTAGCTGATATTGTAGCTTGGGCTTGTTCTTGATGACCCACTTTCTGTATAGTGATGCATTAGATTTGTTTGCATTATGGTGTTTATGTATGAGTTGGCTAGCTTGTATCAGATGTATGCATTAAACGTACCTTATGGTACCATGATGGATTATATGTGGATATTAATATTTTTGCACCCTTACCTGTTTCAGATTTATTATTGTTGTTGCGCTTTAATAATAGTACTCCTGTAAATAAAAAAAAAAAAAAATATTGTGACACATGAGATATATCTTCAGCATTTTCAGAAATTCGACATAAGATTTTAAGAGTTTACGTTACCAGCACCGATATTCTGTTATAATTTTACCTAGTTTGACCAAACTCCTGTTTTCAATTTTAATAGAAAAAAATGGCACCAAAAAGAGGAAGACCCGCAAAGAATCCTCGTCCTCAACCCGAGGTGAATCCAGGGAATGAGGTTCCACCTCAGAACCAAGTTCCAAACCCGGAACCACAACTCGCTCGAGGTCCCAACCAAGAAAATAACCCGATGAGTCTACTTATGAACTTTCTTATTCAGCATACCCAGAACCCTCAGCCTCAGCTATACCAAAATATAGGAGGGAATCCACCTCCAGCTCAACTGACCCAAACTACTGTGAGTTTCAAATCATTCAAATCCTTGAGTCCACCTGAGTTTAAAGGTACCACTAACCCAGTGGAAGCTAGAATCTGGTTACGTGAAATAGAGAAGACCTTTGAGATCGTAGGGGTAGAAGAAGAGAAGAAAACCATCTTTGCAGCCTACATGTTAAAAGGTGAAGCGAATTATTGGTGGGAATCAAAGAGAGCAATGGAAGGGAACGTAGTCATACCCTGGACCAGGTTCACGCAGCTATTTTTAGAGAAATATTTTCCTAAATACTTGGAGAGCCAAATGGAGGTCAAGTTTCTGGAACTCAAGCAAGGCAACATGACTGTAGCTGAATATGAAGCCAAGTTTTCTGAACTCTCTAGGTTTGTGCCTTACCATGTGGATACAGACGAAAAGAGAGCTAAACGTTTTCAACTAGGGCTGAAGCCGTGGATCCAGAATCGAGTTGCGGTCCTAGAAATCACCAACTATGCTACTGTGGTTCAAAAAGCATCTATTGTGGAAAGTGGATCTGAGTTGTACTCAAAGGACAAGGATATGAAGAAAAGGAAGTTTCAGAATCGTGGAAATAATTTTGAGAGGAAGCCGGACGATCGGAATGGAAAGAGACCTTTTGTGAAGCGGGAAGACAGAAGCAATGATACAAAGAGAACTGAGAATCAAGACACTAGGGGAAACAATCAAAAGTCCAGACCCCCTCAGGCAGCCAATCTAATTCAAGGAAGGCCACCGCTACCCGAATGCAAAACGTGTGGAAGGAAGCACCCAGGACCATGTAATCTGGCCAACATTGTTTGTTACAACTGTGGACAGAAAGGGCACTATTCTTCTCACTGCAAGGATAAGGCCGTTACTTGTTTCAATTGCGGAAAGAAAGGACATATTGCACGAGATTGCAAGTCACCACCAAAGGAG
This sequence comes from Saposhnikovia divaricata, assembly GCA_036435485.1. Classification (NCBI taxonomy): domain Eukaryota; kingdom Viridiplantae; phylum Streptophyta; class Magnoliopsida; order Apiales; family Apiaceae; genus Saposhnikovia; species Saposhnikovia divaricata. Next base: position 218,886,284 of record CM071599.1, read on the forward strand.
ACAAATGCACCTAGACTCATGGCACCTCCCAGCAACAAGCCAACTGCTCGTACTTTCAACATGACGGTGAAGGATGCTATTGCTGATAGTGATGTGATTGCAGGTACACTTTTAGTCAATTCTGTAGATGCATGTGTTTTGTTTGATTCGGGAGCAACAAAATCTTTCATATCGGAGAATTTTAGGAATAAATTGGATATTCAGTCCGTACCATTAGGGGAGACATTGATTATAGAAGTAGCAAATCAGGAAAAAGTCCCTGTAGATCAGATATGTCCAGATTGTGGAATCGAAATCCAAGGACAACGTTTCGAAGCAGACCTTCTTTCTTTTAATTTAGGGGAGTTTGATATAATTCTGGGAATGGATTGGTTGACACGTTATGATGCTCAAATCAATTGTCGGCGTAAGTGGGTTAGTGTAAAGGGACCCAACGGCAAAAGAATACAATTTCGCGGAAGGAAACCTACTAGTAATTTTCTGACTTTGATTCAAGCGAAGAAACTACTAAGAAGTGGGTGTCAAGCCTACTTAGCTTATGTGGTTGACAACGAGAAGCAAGCCCCTGCCATTGATGAAATCCCTGTAGTGAATCAATTCGAAGATGTTTTTCCTGAAGAGTTACCTGGATTGCCGCCCGACAGAGAAATAGAATTCAATATCGATCTTGCCCCGGGAACTGCACCAATTTCCAAAGCACCATACCGAATGGCTCCAGTTGAGATGAAGGAGTTGGCTACCCAACTGCAAGAACTACTTGACAAAGGCGTAATCAGACCAAGTGTATCCCCGTGGGGAGCTCCAGTGCTGTTCGTGAAAAAGAAGGACGGATCTATGCGACTATGCATTGATTATCGTGAGTTGAACAAGATGACCATCAAGAATAAGTACCCTTTACCTCGAATCGACGATCTGTTTGACCAACTTAAGGGAGCTACATGTTTTTCAAAGATTGATTTGAGATCCGGTTATCATCAACTAAAGATCAAGCCTGAAGATATTCCTAAGACTGCCTTTAGGACTCGATATGGACATTACGAATTCTTAGTCATGTCTTTTGGATTGACGAATGCGCCAGCTGCTTTTATGGATTTGATGAATCGTGTGTTCAAGAGATACTTGGACAAGTTCGTGATTGTATTTATTGATGACATCCTGATATACTCGAAGTCTCCTGAGGAACATGCTGAACACCTCCGTCTAGTTCTGGAAACGCTGCGGAAGGAAAAGTTATATGCGAAATTCTCGAAGTGTGAATTCTGGCTAAAAGAGGTTCAATTTTTGGGACACATTGTAAGCGGCGAAGGGATTTCTGTAGACCCCGCAAAGATAGAAGCTGTAGCAGATTGGGAGAGACCCAAGACTCCCACCGAAGTTAGAAGTTTCCTTGGTCTGGCCGGATACTATCGCAGGTTCGTGAAGGATTTCTCAAAGATAGCAACGCCACTGACTCGGCTTACCAGAAAGAGTGAAAAGTTCGAATGGACCCCCAAATGCGAAGATAGCTTTCAAGAATTGAAGAAGAGATTGACTACTGCCCCGGTGTTGACCTTACCCGATGAGAAAGGCGATTTCGTAATTTACAGCGACGCTTCTCACAAGGGTTTGGGATGTGTTTTGATGCAACACGGAAAAGTAATAGCTTATGCCTCTCGGCAACTGAAGGAGTATGAGTCCCGTTACCCTACTCACGATTTGGAACTTGCTGCTATTGTTTTCGCACTCAAGATTTGGAGACATTACCTTTACGGAGAGAAATGCGAGATTTACACGGATCACAAGAGCTTAAAGTATATATTCACGCAGAAGGAATTAAACATGAGACAAAGAAGATGGTTGGAGTTGATCAAAGACTATGATTGCTCGATAAACTATCACCCAGGGAAGGCTAATGTTGTAGCTGATGCATTAAGTAGAAAGGAGAGACTAAACCTGTTGACAACCTCAGAAGAATTGGTTAGAGAATTTGAGAAGATGGAATTAGAAGTCAAGATCCCAGTCCAAAACAATGAAAGAGTTTACAGTATTCAGTTTCAACCAGAGTTACTCGAGAAGATTCGACGTTGTCAAGAGCAAGTGATGGAAGAAAGAAGATCAGAGTTGACCGGAGAAGAATTTCTAAGTTCAAAAGATGAAAAGGGAATTAAGCGATTTGCATCGAGAATATGGATTCCTAATGTTACAGAGTTGAAGGAAGAAATTATGAGCGAAGCGCATAACTCGAGATATTCCATTCACCCAGGGAGCACAAAAATGTATCAAGACATCAAGTTGAATTATTGGTGGCCCAACATGAAGAGGGAGATTGCAGAATGGGTAAGCAAGTGCTTGACCTGTCAGAAAGTGAAAGCCGAACATCAACGACCAAGTGGACTTCTACAACCTTTAGAGATACCCGAGTGGAAATGGGAGCATATTACCATGGATTTTGTCGTAGGATTGCCCCGAACTAGAGCCAGCCACGATGCTATTTGGGTTATTGTCGACCGACTCACTAAATCTGCGCATTTTTTACCAATTAGTGATAAGTATTCTGTTGAGAGATTGGTGAACATGTACCTAAAGGAGATTGTAGTTCGTCACGGAGTGCCTGTTTCGATTGTTTCTGATAGAGATGCCCGTTTTACTTCACGATTTTGGAAAAGTTTTCAAGAATGTCTTGGCACGAAGTTAAATCTGAGCACTGCATATCATCCACAGACCGACGGACAAAGTGAAAGGACGATTCAAACAGTTGAAGATATGTTAAGAGCCTGTGCACTTGATTTTAAAGGAAGTTGGGATGAGCATTTGCCCCTAGTCGAGTTTGCTTACAACAATAGTTACCATTCGAGCATATGTATGGCACCTTATGAAGCTTTGTATGGAAGGAAGTGTAGATCACCTTTATATTGGGATGAAGTAGGAGAAAGAAAGATACTAGGACCAGAATTACTTCAACAAACTAAGCAAGCAACCGAGGTTATTCGAAAAAGGTTAGTTGCAGCTCAAGATCGACAGAGGAAGTATGCAAATCAAAAGAGGAAAGACAAAGCATTTGAAGTAGGAGATAAAGTGATGTTGAAAGTTTCACCTTGGAAAGGAGTAATGAGATTCGGAAAGAAAGGCAAGTTGAGCCCCAGATATATAGGCCCTTTTGAGATTCTTAAGAAGATTGGACCACTAGCTTATCAGTTGGCCCTACCTCCAGACCTTCAGCATATCCACGATGTGTTTCATGTTTCTGCGTTAAGAGAGTACCATTCTGATTTCAGGCACGTTATAACCTACGAACCAGTGGAAATTCGCCCCGATTTGACATACGAAGAAAAGCCAGTGGAGATCCTAGATTACAAAGTGCAAGAATTAAGAACTAAGAAAGTAAATTTAGTGAAAGTACTTTGGAGAAACCACCAAGTTGAGGAAGCCACGTGGGAATTAGAAAACGAGATGCGGAATAAATATCCTGAACTGTTTAGTGCATAGTTTTGATTCCGAGGACGGAATCCTATAAGGGGGGGAGACTGTAATAACCGTAAATTTTCGAAATATATATTTTAATTTTGAACCGAATTTTTGAGTCTCGTTTTAATTAGTCAGCGGGAGAAAAACGAAATCTTTTTATTAAATAACTATATTAAATATTTGCAATTAATTTGTCCCCCATTTGATTTATTTCTTTTTAATTATTAATTGCCACTTAAATGATAATGATTATGCTTTATTGTCCACTAAAATTCTGCAATGATTTTGCCCCATAATTTTATCTTTTTAATTTTTTTTAAACTGCATTATTGTTATGCATAATGAGGATACAATTGCTTAGTTGATTCGTTTAGTATAAAATTCCTGCAGCATTTCTGTTAGTAAAAACAGAGACGCAAAACACAGAACAATATATTCATAGAAATCAGATACACCGAACAAAACAAACAAACAGACACAACACAGACAAACATTCCTAAATCAAAAATACAGAGCCTATACATATCTAAACAAACAGACCCAACACAGGCCTCTCTCTTTCTTCTTAACCAAAACAAACTCTCTCCTGTGTCTCTAAAAACCACAATACAGTTATATATATAAACACACAGAGTCAACAACAGGTAGTTTATTTTCTTTATTTTGTAAATTTTGTTCGGTTTGTTTGTTTTTGAAGTATTATTTTGTGTTGATGGGTGTTGATTAAGGGGAGGGGAACTGTGTGTGCTGGTGTTGGGTTTCGGCCGGGGTGTGGGGAGGAGATGGTGTTGGGTTTGCGGTGTGTGTCGGGGAGATAAGGGGCGGCGCTGGGTTGTATGTTGTCGGAGAAAGGGGGCGGCGGGGTTGTAGTTCGGTGATGGAGGAAGAGAGTGAGAATGGGAGATAGGAGGGAGAGATAGAGATAGTGAGAGAGATTGGCGGGGGAGGAAGAGGACGACCGCCACCACAACGGTGGTGGTGTGGTGTTTGTAATCGGAAAAAGAGAGGTCCGACGGGGGGGGAAATACTAATCGGGAATTGCTGAGTTTTGTTGAAGTAGTTGTCGGAGGTATAAGGTGGAGAGAGAGGGGTTGCAGAGAGATTGTGATAGAGAGAGTTGAGGGGGATTGTTGTTGATGGGTTTAATCGGAAGAAGGGAGTTTTGAGTGTTGTTTGTGTTGTTGTTGTAGTACAGAGTTCAGGGGAGAGGAAGAAGCAGGTGGGGCCCACACGGTGGGACCCACACCATTGCTTAGTTGCAGTTAAATATAATAAATTATTAACGTAGATGTTCGGGTTTTAGTAATCGGGATTTTGTTAATCGAATAAAACGGAATTCAATAAGTTTTGTTAAAAATGAAATATTAATTAATTTGGTTAATAATTAATAATTTATTTAAATTGGTTTAGTTAATTATTTAATTAATAAGATTTTAGATATAATTTAGAATTATTGTTTTTATTGATTAAATAGAATTATTTGGAGTTTTAAACATAAGTTAGGAGTTTATTAATTGAGTAATTAAGTAGTAATATTATGTGATTTTGAGAATAAATTAGATAATTATTATTTTGCAATAAAAAGGGCTTAACAAAGTGGATTAATTATTTGTTTGTTAAAATGAGTTATTTTGTGATTTTTGGACGGAAATTAGAGATTTAATAATTTGTTGATAAAAAGAAGAATATTGGTGAAATAAATAGAATAAAATATGTTTTATTTTGGAAAAGCTGTTTTAATATTTTTTCGGTTTATTTTTATTAACCGGATCGAGTCATATTTAATTTAGAGATTTAAAAAAATTGTTTTATATTATTAATGAGTTTAGTAAATTAGAATTCTTTGATAATTAGTTTAAAAATGAGAATATTAAATATGGATTTAAATGGAATAAAAAATGGATGTTTGAATTTTTCATTTTGAGTAAGAATTTAGATTTCTAGAGATTAAAAATAGGATATATTCTCCAGATTTAATTCCTGTGTTTTAAGAAATATTTATTTATCCCGGAATTGATTTCTGTTATTTATTCCAGATATTTTGTGAGATATTATATTATTATTAATTAGATTATCGGATCGGGAGTATTTTATTTTGAAGAATCGCTTACGTATTTCTGGTTGCTATTTTTTAGAAAATAATTCTCGAGACGTAGATCGACGCCAAGTTCACGGGTAGAGTATATATTTTAGCTTCATTCATTCGTACTTCGAGATCGAGGCAAGTTCGTTCTTACCCTAACTTTTGGAAACTGTGAATTTCTGTTCGTGTTATTTAATTCCTTAATTAATTTTGAGATATTATATATTGAGATTATCTGTTGCTCTATATGATGCAATAATTTCTTTTGAGAATTATTTCTTGTTAAATATTATTATATTGTCAAGTTAGTTTATTGAGAATTATAATCCCCATAAGCGTAGAAACAATTTAATTGATATCGGGTCGATCTCATTAATTCGAGACGACTATTATTTTATTCAGTGAAACTAATCTCATTCGTCCGAGATAGTTAAATTTATTCTTTTCGATTGAATTTATTGTACAAATTCAATCGTTATTTATTGATTATCTTTTAGTTAGTTCCTCGTTTGAACTAACCGATAGGAGTTTAAAATTATAATTGTTAAAGATTTTTATTCATCGATCAAGTGAAAAATATTCTATTTACACGTTCATCAATGTTGAGTATTATAAATATCGAGAAGTACTATTTGTTCAGTACGACTCCCAATTACTTTAATCTTAGGACTATTCTCATAGATTCGAGATAGTCGATTTTATTGTCAAGGTTTGGCATTTTGTTCATGTCAACCGATAAATTATTATTGAGAATTTACATCAGTCTATTGTTCGGATTGGTGGAAAAATCGAGTCATACTGGCAGTCCGCCAGATTTGTAAATATTTTCTGAAAAGAGTTATCTCAAGTTATCTGTACCCCAAATATTCGGGAATTCTGTATTCTACTGGTCAATTTTGGGCAAGAGGCCCATTATAGAGAAAGAGAGACTCGTGTACCGTTTTACGGACCCGAGAATATTTAGGCATTCGTTGCCTTGGTTGAATTGATAACCATTATGATGCTAGCATTTATACATATATATTATAGTTGATATCGTATTGTAGCCGTGATCGGGCGAAGTGCGGTGTCATCGGAGGCCGGTATTCTTGGTTGGTTAGTTGATCGCCCCACCGAGATACGGAGAGGTGGAAGACCAGTTCATTCTTACATCATGAGTTATCAGAGTTATATCAAATGAGTCTTTTGAGTATTCTGTTTTGAGATGAGTTTTGAGCCTTTCGAGTATGATATTTTTCAAGATAAATTTGAGTCAAATCACATTGTTACATTCGATATTAAAATTTTGAGTACTTATTTCGGTAAACCTTATTATATTTATATACCGAGCGAGAAGAGAACTTGCTGAGCACTATAGTTGCTCATTCTTGCTTTACAACATCTTGTTCAGCTGTCAAGACGGAGAAAGGCGAGACGTCCAGCCAGGGCTATAAAGGGAAAGGGAAAGCGCAAGGCTATGACATCAACAATTAGAAGATCCAGTTGGAATCCTTATATTTCTACTGTTGTGAACTTTTGTAATATATTATTTTCGAGATGTATCAAGTTGGATTGTATTATGTTGTGAAGACGATCTTGGACCTGCGGAGTGGAACATTTTATGCTCCGTTGTATTATATATTTTGCTTTGTTATTGCGTAACTTGTGCTACAGGATATTGAGACAATGTGACGACCCGGGTCCCCTGTCAGGGTGGATTTGGGGGCGTTACAGAGAGAGAGAGAGAGAGAGAGAGATTGAAATATTGAATTAAGTGAGAGATAGGAGGGAGAGAGAGGGCGATGAACCCACAATTATTCCCAAACAGAATGCCAGTTCCATTCATGAACGAGATGTTTGTTTTAGCAAGAGATGGTGTTGAGTTTGATATTGATAAGATCCCTGGGTATGAATGTAAGGGGTTTGGATGGAGGGGTTTTCCTGCAGTGTTTGAACTGAATTCCTATAATCATTTTATATGAATTTGATTGTGTGCGTTAAACTTGTCGTCTTTTGTTTAGAAATGATGCTTTTGGTTAATCAATCGAGTTTCGGTTTAAAATGTAATAAATGATTTTGGTTGTTGGTTGAGTTGCTTATTCCACTTTCTGGCTTGGTTTTTCCTGTCTAAACCTATAAATCTTACCGGAGGTTTTTTTTAGTTACATACGTATGAGTGATTTTCTGGGTTTTGTGTTTGTATTCTATAAATATGATTGAATTACAATCCAGTGTTCCTGCTTCAAAGTTACTTTACATTCTATCATTTTTTGTTGATTCAACCTAACACATATCTATTGAACCTAACACATATCTATTGAGAATAGATTAGACTCAATTTTGTTATCCTTGTTTTATACTCGAGTGTATAGACTACAGCTGGTACCTTTATCTTGTTCTATCTGTATTGTACAATCAGTGGAGTATAATTTCCATGTTAGCATATTTTTGTCCACTTGTTATTGACACATGTCCTTCCAAGTTCCAGCCCAAATGGTCTAGCATTTCTCTAGGACAAGCATGCTTGCTCGTATCTCTCATGCTGTCAAATGATTGTTATATTTAAATTGAATAAAAATTTGATTGTTTAATTATTTTATTTTGAGAATGAATAGAGATTAATATTAATTAAATCAGAGAATTTTTGAGACTTGTAGATGATTCATAAGAGCTAAATTATTCTTTTTGAAAGCGTGATTTAACTAGCTAATTAATTGTTAGCGAATACTTAGAAATAATTAGAGCCCCTTTTAAATGAGAATTTCTTGTAATTAAGTAAAGTAGGATTTACGGATAGTAAAATATTATATAGATTGGATTCCTGAGTTCGGAGAAGATATATTTATCCGGGGATTTAGGGGAAAGTTTGACTCAGGATTGTAGGCGGATATAAGTGAGGGTTAAATGAGGAAGGATGAAGATGGATGAAGTATTAGTTGTGGTTGTTGGATTCACTGTGAGGCGTTTTCCAACGGGAAAACATATATGTTCAGAAGGGACGTCTTCGAATTATCTTCTTCAAGCAGAGAAATTGGTGAGTATGGTTACTACGTTCAAGTTGAGTTTGTAAGCGTTTATAGAAAATATTAGAATTGTCGTCTAGAGACTAAAGTATTGTCTTATGTTTGATATTGGAATTGACGTGCGAGATCGATATCGGCGGATTAGACTCGTGGCAACCGCGAGAGCGTTGAACCAAATAATGATCAAATTAGAAGATTGTGACGCCGTAAGATAGAAGATGAAAGCAGTATTACTGTGACGTTTCATGATAGCTGAGAATTCGAGGCAAGTGTTTTTCCTTCACTTCTTGTTCAAGTGAAATTATCCTAAATATGCTTATTGTGGTATTATTTTATTTATTGTCGATCTTGTCGACATTTAATGCTATTCTTGTTTATCCAATTTATACATCATGTACTGTATCGAACTTGTCGATAACCCTTGAGACTATTATCCCTTAATGATGCTTCCTTGTTAGGGTACAGCTAAACCAATTGCTTAGGTAGTCGGGATCCCACTAGTAGAGCACTGAGCCTGTTATGTCCAGATACCCCTTTCATACTTTATTTTTAATCCATTCTCTAATTCTTGTTCAAAATACATCTTTTGTGATTTGAGTTTTGATGAATGATATATGATTTCATTATCAATGTTATGTTATTATTCCTATTTTACTACACACTTGCTGAGCATTTCTTTCGCTCATACTTGTTTGTTTCGAAACCCTAACTTTTCAGTAAGGTAGTTTGGCGAGACATATTCGCACATTTCGGAAAGAGAAGAATCATACGCGATCTTGAAGATGATTTGACGCGGGAGGTCTTGATCTAATGTAAGGTCTACTTTATATAGTTAAACTTCGATAATTATTATTATGTATTGGATTAGTTAACCTGATAAACTTCTTGTCGAAGTTATACCAGTGATTTAAGATTTGATCAAAGAGATTGTTGTAAAGAAAAGTTTTATTTAATGGAAATTGGATTCTTGATTCTAGCACTATAACCTAAAAGATCTTGGATTGTTTGGGTCACAGAGACTAAATTTCAATTTTGGACAATTACAAAGAATAATGTTTTATTAAAGTGGTGATTTTATTTTGAGGATTTTTAGGTAACGACCAAATCTCCTGACCCTGATTGGGGGCGTTACAGAATGGTATCAGAGCAGGGTTATAGTAAACTAGAAACGAGAGTGAGTAGGAGTGTGTATAGCTAAGTAAGGAACGTCTGAACTCATATAGAGTTCATGTTGGACTATGGGATATAGTACCAATTAGTAGGTTAAGAATTGAGTGTTCGCATAAGGCGTTTGCGCTAAATTGGATAAAACACCTTGAGACTGTTGATGTCTACTACGGATTTTCAGAGAGTAAGTCTTAAGCGGGTTTTAGCAAACACAATGACTGAGGCAAGTTCATTGTATCCCTTATCTCCTAAAGAATTTATGAGATTTTCTGAGAATATTATTTTCGAAGATTCCTGTTTATTGCGGAAAATTCTTGGCAAAATGTTGATTATTAAGATGTGATGAGAATTTTAGAGTTGATTTATTTATTGAAGTATTAAATCATCAAAAGCCTTTTGTGCGCGAAAAATGAATTTAAAAATCATTAGTCGATCTCATTGATCAGGACGACTCTTTAAGTTGATTCGGCTGAGACTTGTCTTATTGTTTCGAGATAGCTAAATATTTATTCCTATCAGTTGAAATTATCTCTCAAGTTCAACTACTTTTCTTGACATTGGACAATGGTTCATAGTTCGGATCATTTATTAAAATGGTAACATTTATTTATTTTATCCCTTGATAACCAAGTTATACTGCTTGAAGTGTTCACTTTGCTAACATTGTTGAAGATTATTCGGTTGCTTTCCCAAAAATCTTGATAAATTCATAGAACGTACTTAGATTGAAATCTAGGGTCTCTTATTTGTTCGAAATGACCCTTAAAGATTATTTCAGTTATAACTACGCTCATATATCGAGGTAGTTTAAATTTTATTGACTTCAATCAGATCTATTGTTCAGATCCGATAAATTTTGTTTCAATATTCAAATGTGATTCATTGTTCGAATCAAAATAGATACATTCAGAATAGTGAATAGAAGAATAGTATATCATCAGAATTTCCTCTAAATACTCTAATGCATTTGGAAGCTTTCTTTTTTGAATCGAGTCGTTCTTACTATTTCAAGTCGATTCCACAAGATTTATCCTAATCAACGAACCTTTCTTGTTCAAGGTTGTTATTTTATTGTCTGGAATTGACATATTGTTCATGTCAATATAATAAATTACTTTCTTTTGAAAATATTGCGACGGCCTATTGTTCAGGTCGGTCTCATACAAAGTTAGATCGGCGATTGGCCAGAAGCGAATAGGAATCCAAATCAATCAATTTTATTCGGAGGAATAATATTATAATCCACTGGTCAACATGGGAGACGACCCATGGGTTTTCTTTCAGATCAACACGAGGAATAAACTCGTGGTATCGAAAGAGAAATATTTCAGGTTGACTTTTCAACCAACTTTTTGCTAGCAAAACGATATAGTGGTACTTGCGACATAGTAGTGATCGTGCTATGGGGTATCACGTGTATGCGGTACTTGAGACACAGCGGTTGATCGCATTGTGGGGTATCGTGAAAGCGGATAATTATTTTGGCACTAATGTTGCCAGGGTTGAAAATGATAACCCATTCTATGTTAGCAAAGAGAGAACATTTGGTGGTACCACATCATAGCCCTAATCAGGTTAGGTGGGGTATCACAGAAGGACGGTACCTTGAGACATGGTAGTTGATCGCACCATGGGGGATACCGAGTGGTGGAAGACCAGTAATCTTTTCTTAAATTCTGAGCTGCCAAATAAATCGATGATTTTCTTGAAATTCTTGAAATTGTGGAGAAGTTTGTTTATGATAATCTTGTGGTTGAGATGATCTGAATTCCTTGAGTTACCAGAGATTTTGAAAGAATTTTTCTATATTCTCATAAATTTTGAGAAGTTGCCTATACGGCTTTCATGATTTAAAATTATACGAGTTTCCTCTCTATTCTAGCGTTATCTTTCATTATCACCGAGTTATAAAAAAAAAATCTTGTGTAAGATTTGGGATAGTGAACTTGGCAAACATTTTATGTGTTCACCTTTGGGTATTATTATAATGTTTCTAACAGTGAAATGTGAGAACAATAAGTTATTCGAATAGAGATAAGAAGAATGTTGTGCCTATTTTGGCTGTGATTGTATAATAAAGTTTTACGTGAACGGATGAGTGATGACTAAGAAAGTTTTGAGGAATTAAAGAAAGGAGTATGATGAGTCGAGATGACGTGCTAACTTGAGATGTTTAGGCTTAACTGGATAGAACTTCTCGCTGCTGAAGATGTCTACTGCGTAATCTTTAGAGATTATTACTAGTTGACTACGATATAGGGTATCGATAAATTTAGGTCGTGCAGAAGAAGAGTTTAGATCGGTTGACGAGTATTGTAATGCTATTAGGTATTCCAACATATCGCGTGAGTACGGGTTAGATTCATCCGAAGATTTGGCTATGGACGAACCAGCTGATTCGGAGCCGCATGAGCTAATTGGGCAACCGGAGCTACTAATTAGAAAGACGCCACCTAGATATCCGTATGTACCTTCTAGAAGATTCCTTCTGCGATTTTACCTATTTAACGAGCATTATAGAGAGTACGAAGAAGGATACAAACAAGATGCGAAATACGATTACTGGCACGTGTTGAGAGTAAGATCGTCTAAAGAGTTTTAACCTTCATTTTGTTCTTCCTTGTTTTGCTGGCATCATATTTTATTTGAGGATCAATTATACTTCCATTGAAAACGAGCTTTGCACATATGATTCGTTCTGTTATATACCCTTATGATTCCCAAAGTTATAAGTGATTGAAAGAAGTAAAGACCGATATGATGACCTTCTAAGTGGTCCAATATACCTTCACGTTGACATAGAATGGGTTGATCAAGTTTAAGGAATTGATGTTAAAACAGAGACTGTTTTTATTTTTATGGGATTACGCATTTTCTACCAATTAGTGATAAGTACTCCGTTGAAAGGTTGTGAAGATATACCTAAGGGAAATTATGGTTCGACATAGAGTGCATGTTTCAATTATATGTGATAGAGATGGTCGTTTTATTTCTCGATTTTGGAAAAGTTTTCAGGAATGTCTTGGCACGAGATTAAATCTGAGCATTGCATATCATCCACAGACCGACGGACAAAAAGAAAAGACAAGGCATTTGAAGTGGGAAATAAGGTGGTACTAAGAGTTTCACCATGGAAGGGAGTAATAGATTCAGGAAGAAAAAGGCAAATTGAGCCCGAGATCATATAGGATCTTTTGAGATTCTCAAGAAGATAGGACCATTAGTTTATTAGTTGGCCCTACCTCGAGACCTCCACCACATCTATCATATGTTTCATGTTTCTACGATAAAAGAGCATCATTCTGACTTCAGTTAGGTTATAACCTATGAACCAGTGAAAAGTCCGTCCTGATTTGACATACGAAGAACAACGAGTATAGATCCAAGATTTCAAAGTGAGAGAGTTATGAACTAAGAGAGTGAATTTGGTAAAAATACTTTGGAGAAACCACCAAGTGGAGGAAGCCACACGGGAATTGGGAAGCGAAATGCGTAATAAATATCCTGAATTATGTAGGGCGTAATTTGATTCCGAGGACGGAATCCTATAAGGGGGGAAGACTGTAATAACCGCGAATTTTCGAATAACTTTTCCCTAATCGATATTTAATTTTTAATTAAAAGCGATGCACTATTATATTTTAATTAGCGCGTTTTTGTAAATTTTAAAAATTTTATGTGAGTAAATAATATATTATATTTATTTAGTTATATTTACTTGGTACTTATTAAAATTAGGAAATTTAAGAAAATAAGATTCTAATTTTGGATCGAATTTGTTTTAAAGAACGAAATTAGAGTCGCGTTTTAATTAGTCAACCGAGGAGAAACGAGATTATTATTACTGATTTATCGTTAAGCACTAAGAGGAGGAAGTTTTCACAAATCAAGGCTTAAATTCCGGAATATTAATTGTCCCATTACGTTTTGTTCCCCATGCTTTGTCCCCCACGTTTTTATTTTTTTTATTCAATAAATGAACCACCCATTCTTTTATAATATAGATACAACATTCTTTATTTGAACAACCACACCTTACTATATTCTCTCTTTTAAAAACCAAAACAAAAGCCCAGTGTTAAAACACATAACACCAATTCTCCTAACCTTTTCACAAACCCAAAAACCCCTTTTCTTTTTTCTTCTCTGCGTACAGAGTTTTAAACCCAGGTAGTACATATTTTTCTTTCTTCTACTGTTAAACTTATTCGGTCCTTAAACTGTTTAAACAATTCGGTTTTGTGATGATCTTCCTGAATGGTAATTAGAGATAGAGTGTATGTTATTGTTTCCTGTTTCGTTCGGTTGTGTTGTGTTGTAATCGAATTCGAGGTAGGGGGAGATAGGAGTAAAGAGGGGGAACGACTGTGGTGGTAGTTGAAACAGGGAGGCGGAGGGATTGTTGTTGTCGGGTTTTGTAATCGGAGAATCGAAGATGAGGGGTAGTAGTGTGATGTTGGTTGTGTTCCGGTGGTGTGCGAGTTAGTCGAGAGGGAAGAATGAGGGAGAGTAGAGTTGTTGTTGTGTTCGGTTTTTGGGTGTGAGCAACGAGAGATTGAAGAGAAGAGAGAATAGAGAGCGGAGGGAGGTAGTATAGTGGTGGTTATTGTTGTTTTCCGGGAGTGGAGGGAGAGATTGGGTCGGAGAGAGATTTCGAGAGATAGAGATGGAGAGATCAAGAGAGAGAGAGAGAGAGATTGAAATATTGAATTGAGAGAGAGATAGGAGGGAGAGAGAGGGCGATGAACCCACAATTATTCCCAAACGGAATGCCAGTTCCATTCATGAACGAGATGTTTGTGTTAGCAAGAGATGGTGTTGAGTTTGATATTGATAAGATCCCTGGGTATGAATGTAAGGGGTTTGGATGGAGGGGTTTTCCTGTAGTGTTTGAACTGAATTCCTATAATCATTTTATATGAATTTGATTGTGTGCGTTAAACTTGTCGTCTTTTGTTTAGAAATGATGCTTTTGGTTAATCAATCGAGTTTCGGTTTAAAATGTAATAAATGATTTTGGTTGTTGGTTGAGTTGCTTATTCCACTTTCTGGCTTGGTTTTTCCTGTCTAAACCTATAAATCTTACCGGAGGTTTTTTTTAGTTACATACGTATGAGTGATTTTCTTGGTTTTGTGTTTGTATTCTATGAATATGATTGAATTACAATCCAGTGTTCCTGCTTCAAAGTTACTTTATAGTCTATCATTTTGTGCTGATTCAACCTAACACATATCTATTGAACCTAACACATATCTATTGAGAATAGAATAGACTCAATTTTGTTATCCTTGTTTTATACTCGAGTGTATAGACTACAGCTGGTACCTTTATCTTGTTCTATCTGTATTGTACAATCAGTGGAGTATAATTTCCATGTTAGCATATTTTTGTCCACTTGTTATTGACACATGTCCTTCCAAGTTCCACCCCAAATGGTCTAGCATTTCTATAGGACAAGCATGCTTGCTCGTATCTCTCATGCTATCAAATGATTGTTATATTTAAATTGAATAAAAATTTGATTGTTTAATTATTTTATTTTGAGAATGAATAGAGATTAATATTAATTAAATTAGAGAATTTTTGAGACTTGTAGATGATTCATAAGAGCTAAATTATTCTTTTTGAAAGTGTGATTTAACTAGCTAATTAATTGTTAGCGAATACTTAGAAATGATTAGAGCCCCTTTTAAATGAGAATTTCTTGTAATTAAGTAAAGTAGGATTTACGGATAGTAAAATATTATATAGATTGGATTCCTGAGTTCGGAGAAGATTTATTTATCCGGGGATTTAGGGGAAAGTTTGACTCAGGATTGTAGGCGGATATAAGTAAGGGTTAAATGAGGAAGGATGAAGATGGATGAAGTATTGGTTGTGGTTGTTGGATTCACTGTGAGGCGTTTTCCAACGGGAAAACATATATGTTCAGAGGGGACGTCTTCGAATTATCTTCTTCCAGCAGAGAAATTGGTGAGTATGGTTAACACGTTAAAGTTGAGTTTATAAGCGTTTATAGAAAATATTAGAATTGTCGTCTAGAGACTAAAGTATTGTCTTATGTTTGATATTGGAATTGACGCGCGAGATCGATATCGGCGGATTAGACTCGTGGCAACCGCGAGAGCGTTGAACCAAATAATGATCAAATTAGAAGATTGTGACGCCGTAAGATAGAAGATGAAAGCAGTATTACTGTGACGTTTCATGATAGCTGAGAATTCGAGGCAAGTGTTTTTCCTTCACTTCTTGTTCAAGTGAAATTATCCTAAATACGCTTATTGTGGTATTATTTTATTTATTGTCGATCTTGTCGACATTTAATGCTATTCTTGTTTATCCAATTTATACATCATGTACTGTATCGAACTTGTCGATAACCCTTGAGACTATTATCCCTTAATGATGCTTCCTTGTTAGGGTACAGCTAAACCAATTGCTTAGGTAGTCGGGATCCCACTAGTAGAGCACTGAGCCTGTTATGTCCAGATACCCCTTTCATACTTTATTTTTAATCCATTCTCTGATTCTTGTTCAAAATACATCTTTTGTGATTTGAGTTTTGATGAATGATATATGATTTCATTATCAATGTTATGTTATTATTCCTATTTTACTACACACTTGCTGAGCATTTCTTTCGCTCATACTTGTTTGTTTCGAAACCCTAACTTTTCAGTAAGGTAGTTTGGCGAGACATATTCGCACAGTTCGGAAAGAGAAGAATCATACGCGATCTTGAAGATGATTTGACGCGGGAGGTCTTGATCTAATGTAAGGTCTACTTTATATAGTTAAACTTCGATAATTATTATTATGTATTGGATTAGTTAACCTGATAAACTTCTTGTCGAAGTTATACCAGTGATTTAAGATTTGATCAAAGGGATTGTTGTAAAGAAAAGTTTTATTTAATGGAAATTGGATTCTTGATTCTAGCACTATAACCTAAAAGATCTTGGATTGTTTGGGTCACAGAGACTAAATTTCAATTTTGGACAATTACAAAGAATAATGTTTTATTAAAGTGGTGATTTTATTTTGAGGATTTTTAGGTAACGACCAAATCTCCTGACCCTGATTTGGGGGCGTTACAAAAATATCGAAGAATAGAGAAGCAATTGAAATCACTTACTTCATCACGATAAACTTCAATGGGGTGTTTCCCGAGATCATGCTGAAGCGCTTGAAAGATTTGGTCCTCATTTTCATTAAGAAGTCTGATGAAACCCAATTCAAGAAATTAATAATAATAACTAACAACAATTAAGATAATTCAAGAATTGAAGAAAGAATAAGAGAGCATCAGTTGGTTCTTCAGAGAGATAGAGATAGTGACGAGTGATTGATTGTGGTGAGTGAGTGCGGTGGAGAGAAAATTTAGGTCAGGAGAGGTTAGGTGGGTGAGTGATTGAAGGGGAAAGTATAGATCGAGAAAGTTTTGTTTGGGGGAAGTTTAATTGCTAAATTTCATTTTCGGGGGAAGTTTTTTCACTGCTAAAAAAATTTCGCTACTTTCATTTTTTAATTTTTGATTTAATTTTTTATTTCAAGTTTTCAATTCAATTATTATAATTATATACTAACTTTTAAATAATGGATAAATAAATAATTTATGTATATATATATATATATATAATATTCTGAAATATTTATAATATTTTTTATAATATTTTAGGGATAAAAAGTTAAAAATTATAACTTTTTTAATAAAAATAGGAATAAAGGTCAAAAAATTTAAATAAAATGGAAAAAAGACAAATTTTGATTCAGGATATATACAAACCCATATAGTTATACCACCAAATTTTAAATTACAATTTTTTCATTGTTTATATTTTATATTTTTTTAATTTATTATATAAACTAGTTAAAAATGAAGAAAAATAAAAACTATTTTAAATTTTTTATAAATTTTTATTTAAAATTTATATTTCCAACGTACGGATGTGAATATATATCCAAATAACTGATCTTCCCAAAATTTTAAAAATTAACAAATTGATTTGGATAGTGAAATTATTAGTCAACTACTGATTTGACTAGTACTACTAACTAGTACTTCATCCCAGATTGTTGTCTCTATTTTTTAAAAAATATTTATCAACAATGTAATCGTACGGATCTAAAAATATATCTAATTTAGTGATATTCCTAAAATTTTGCGAAATAAAAAAATTAATTTGGATAGTGAAATTAGTAATCAACTATTGATTTGACCAGTACTACTAACTAGTACTTTGTCCCAGATTGTTGTATTAGTTGGTAAAGTGTTTTAATTAGAAGTAAAATCTTTAGAAAAAATGGGTAATTGAGTTGTTGGAGCAGAAAAAAGAGTCCAAGTAGAAGCTCAATGTGGATGAAGGAATTTTAATCGGAATAAAATTACGTTAACATTAGTAATTAGCTTTTTGAGTTGTTTTTGAGTTGTTTCGTCAAGGTTTAGGGTTTCAATTTTTTAAAAATATTTCTCGACGACCCAACCTTAGGGAAGTCAATATCCATCCTTTTTAATGTTATTGGCAAAATTTTAATGAAAAAAAAAATTTTGGTTTGACAATTTAACGGTCAACTAGTATGTTGACTAGAACCCTTAAACAGGGTTTTGTCAGGGTTTAGTGTTTTAATTTTTTAAAATTATTTCTCAACAACCCGACCTTACGGAAGTCAATATCCATCATTTTTAATGTTATTGGCAAATTTTAGTGAAAAAAAAAAATTATTTAGTTTGGCAATTTAACAGTCAACTAGTACGTTGACTAAAACCTTTAAAAAGGGTTTCGTCCGGATTTAGGATTTCGATTATTTTAAAAATATTTCTCGACGTTCCAACCTTACGAAAGTCAATATCCATCCTTTATAATGTTATTTCCAAAATTTCCGGGAAAAAATATGGAAAATTAATTCAAAGGTCCCTGAACTATATGTCTTTTATTGTCTAGGTCCCTGAACTATTTTCTCCAACATTGCGATCCCTAAACTTTTAACTTTTCTAATTCGCATCCTTCGTCCGAATTTTTCACTAATGTTTCATTTTTTATGATATTTTCCCCATTTTTAACTAATTTGTAAAATAAATTAAAAAATTAAATAACATTAAGAAAAATAACTTTGTATGACTACGTGGGTATGTATAAATTCTGAATTTTTTTTTTGTTTTTCTATTATATTTAATTTTTTAGCCATTATTCACTTTTTATTTATTTAAAACCGACCATTTATAAAGGAGACGGTCGGTTTTCTGGAAATGGAATGGTAAAAAACGGTCGGTTATGTATTATTTCGGTCGGTTTTCTGGGAATGGAATTGTAAAAAATGGTCGATTATGTATTATTTCGGTCGGTTTTCTGGGTTTTTAAAGAAAAAATTGCAGGTTATGCCATTCCACTTCATTACATTTCAATATTGCAATCACCACCAAGTCATTCAACATTAACAAACTAGAGATTCACCATACCATTCAACTTCATAAAAAAATAATTAAACACACAAACATGAATGCTACGAATTTAATGTTCACAAACAACATTAATACTCAACTTCGTGAAAAGCATCAAAACTAAGTTTACAAACATTATTCAATTTCGTCACAACCATCATCGTCTTCATCATCACCAGACAATACGATCTTATTCTTCTTCATTTTCTTCACCTTCTTCTTCTTAAACAGTCATTATCATCAAAATACACCAGAGATATAACCAAATCATCATTTGATGCAAGTAGTTAGGATACCATTGTAGGATTTCGATGCAGTAAAACACAACGATAACAATGATAAGTATAATAAAATTCGAAATCCAAAACCATTGATCCATGTATAAGGGGGATGATTTGGAGAAAGAGTTTTTTTTACTCCAAATTTCGAAAATGAAAGTTAAAAGGGAGAGGAATTTTGGTGAAGTGGATGTAGGGATAGAGATGAAATTTGGTGAAGTGGTTTGTTTAAATGAAATTTGGTAAAAAATTTGAATTTTTTAGTTTGGGCTCCATTTTTAAAATTTTCGTGAAATCAAGGATTATTTCCGACCGATATATGGTCGGTTATGAGTTTGATCAAAAATTTGAATTTTTCATTTGGGCGGTATTTTCGAAAAAAAATTCGTTTGGGCTCCATTTTTAAAATTTTGTGAAATCATGGCTTATTTCCGACCGATATGTGGTCGGTTATGAGTTTGATCAAAAATTTGAATTTTTCATTTGGGCGGTATTTTCGAAATTTAGAAATTTGCATAACCGACCACCTAAAACCGACCACCTAAAACCAACCGTAGTGGTATTGGTCGGTTTTAGATGACGTGTCACAGAGACCGAAAATGTGAGTCAGCAAAATGGGCCCGAGTCCGCACCGGTCAGTTTTAGATGGTCGGTTTTATCATAAAACCGATTACCTACGGCAGCGGTCCGTTATAACCATTGAATTTGTGACGGTCGGTTTTGTGACGGTCGATTTAAAGCTGTTTTCTTGTAGTGTATAGAATCAAAATTAGACTTTGGTTCTACTATAGAATTACAAGGGTCTCCACGATTCTCCACGTGCTTTGATAACTTTTATCGATCGAGCAGCTCAACAATTAATAAATTATTTTTTTTTAAAGGGCGATTCATTCTTTGAATACACAAATTTCAATCAAAGGATACATTCAAATTCAATCTCGAAACTGTAACAATTTAAAGAAAAAGTATACTCCCTCCGTCCCTAATTAGTTGTCCAGTTTCTATTTTTGTTGGTCAAATTTGACTGAAATTTATATATATTATATAATGAAAAATTTTTAAAAAAATTATACCATTGTAAACTACTTCTAATCTATTTTAATATGTGATTTTCAGTTTTTTAAAATAATAAACGGATTAATTTTAATCTTCGGTCAAAAGTTAGTCAATTTGACCATTGAAAAGTTAAACTGGACAACTAATTAGGGACGGAGGGAGTATAACACTGCAGCTATTAAGTGCTGGAACATTTTCCAATACTGAACCGATTCCAACGCAAGGAAGGCCTTTTGGAATTTCCATGACTGGCATAATTAACTCCTGCTTATAAATACACAACACAATTTCTCATATTCTTTACTGTGGAACACAATGTTAAAGCTTGGGCCAACATTTCCCACTGTGGGAACTTTATGGGATCACCAAGGCAAATCAGAAATATCTCAAATCTTCATTTCTTCCTCCCGGGATAGGATGGATTTCATTCAGTTTGCTTACGTTGAGGATGGTAACGTAGTGCTGTCTGACAAAATTGTTGGTGGAACAGGCTCCTGTAATCTGCAAACGGTGAACAATAACATAATATTTAATTTAATTCTCTTCTTTTATCTTCCATGCATGTATATATGTAACTAACTTTAATTTGTTTCATAAGTTTGTTCTCGGCTCAACTATATATGTTTGTTGACGACAATGGACGATTATATGTACGTAGCTGGGTTTATGTTTATGGAATGTTGGTGCAGATCACTTTCGATTATCCGTCGGAGTACATTACAAGAATACATGGCGGTTACCTTAATGATAGAACTTCAAAGTATCTGTGTTCTATTTCTTTTTATACTAACAAACGCAAGTATGGTCCGTACGGCCCTGGGATTTGCATGGACGATATTGATCTCATTGATTTTCAAGAAATGGGCTCGTATGTGGATGAGTTCAATTATGAGGTCGGTGGTAAATTCTGGGGATTCTTTGGCACCTATAAGAGCAATGGGGTTGAAAGCATCGGCCTTTATATGAAGCCTCGTCAGCTAGCAAAGCAGCTGTCAGGGCCAACTCGTGCTAATCAATCAGGGCCAACTCGTCCAGTCTTGCCATAATTGAATATGTGTTGAATTTAAGTTGTTGAATCTATCTTATGACGCTATATAAATATATTATTTTATGATCTTAATGCTAATGGAATTTAGTATGTGATCAGCGTTTTGTTTTAGCCATGCAACTAAATCGGTGTTCCCTTTTAATTTAAGTTTTTCTTTAATATTTTACATGTAGCTTAGTGTTTTAGATTGAATTCATGCTTGACGGCTTCATTCGATCAATGCTAATTTAATTAATAAAAAACCGGAAAAACTTCTAATTTTTTTTTTTGAAATGGGAGAAACTTCTAAATTAAAACTACGTTGAAGTCATAATTTCTGATCTTTCCAACAAATTATGTATTTAATGCTCTCACATTTCCAATAATAAGGCATTTAACTCATGCTGCTCACAACCTGTATATGCTACTATAATTCAAAAAGTTTGCCAAGTTCAAATAATTTGACATTTAGTAAAAAATAATATAAATAATCATATAAATGAAAATTTACTAGAAATAAAGATTACTTTCTCCATCTCACAATACAAGTCTCTTTTGAAAAAATTAGGCATCTTAAAAAAATATTAATTAGATGATACATTTTTTTTATACCAATTATAAATGCATTGAATTTTGACTTTTAAAAATATGAACTATTTATACTCTTGCTCATTCCTCATTAAATGCTATATAATTTTCAAAGGGTTTGTCTAGTGTGTGCCCAAGGGCATATGCTAAGAATCCGTGCTTGATGAGTTGTCAAATTTTTATTGGTGGATATTTATTTGAATGCAGGGGGCCATCATTATTAATGAAATCCCCACCAATCAAAATTTGACAACTAAGAGCATTTCCAAGGGTGATAGTCATAATTGTTAGCTAAAATTATAAAAATAGATGATTATGTAAAATTTGCTGAACCTGTAAGCCTGTGTGCTCCAGTGGTATTAGCTATAACGGTTAGTTATATTTAAAAATATATTATTTTATTATTTTTCAAATTCTAACGATTATATTTTTAGATATTATTTATTTATTGTAGATAAAACTCTTAACTAAACTTTTTCTAAATTCAATAAAATAAAATTTTTATATAAATATGTATATTAAATAATTAATTTAAATAATTTTATTATTTAAAAATATGTTATTTTATTATTTTTAAATTCAATAAAATAAAATTTTAATACAAGGATATATGTTATTTGGTTAAATAAAATAGTTTTAATAATTAAAATAATTTAGGATGAAGTTAACTGAATAAATGTATATATGTACTAGCAGGAAAGAAAGATAATGACGTGGAAAATTATAGATGACCATGAATGGATCAACAAATATAGAAAACATGTAACTTGTTATCTAAAATTATTCCTAACAGCTGAGTGCATTGGAGAAGCCCATTTTTTACATATTAGGTATAAATGTAAGCCACGTAGGATTTTTTGCTAACAGGTGACCAGGGTTGGAGATGCTCTAAACTAGCACGGATTCTTAGCATGTGCCCTTGGGCACACACTAAAAAATTCGATTTTCAAAAAGGATAATTTAGAAAATGTATATAATTATATGAGCCAGAATTATGTAATTTATATTGTTCGAAAGTGTTAATTCTCTTGTACATAGAAATTAGAATATTTAATTAATTTTATTAAAATGTGACCTTTTGAAATGTATTCATATATAAATTTATATAATCGATCCCGAATGAACATTATCATATCAACCGATTAACCAAATACGATTTGAACATCAGAGAAGAAAAGTAAAATCTGAGCTTCTCACCGAGTTTGTGCGTTTTTGGTCCATAGGCAAGAGAGAAGGTGGAGAATAGACAAGTTGGGGATAAAAAAAAAGACGAGTTGGTGAGAAAATCAAAAAAGAAAAACATGTCTGCGTACTTGCCGAGATACTGCTTTTGGTTTAGATAAATCGTTTTAAGATTACCTACTTCATAATAGGAGAGCACGGTTCGGACGGTTTTGTCCAAAAATCGAACTCGAAATTGTATGTATTCGATTTTAAAAATTGAAAATCGTAATCGTAATTGAATTGTTGGTTTCGATTTAGCTTTTAAAAAGTTCGATTTGATTTTTAACAGTTCGGTTTCAATTATAAAATCGGACAAATAAATCATATTCAAGGTATAATATATTTATTTTCCTGATGCAACACAAGTCGACCGCAAAAAAATCATAATGGCAAACCTTTGGGCGGACAGCTTTGACAAATGAAGGTCTCACAGGGGCCAAAATTTTAATTTGAGAAGATTGAAAACCTGCTTTTAGTACCCTTTTTGCCACCTCATTAGTTGGACAATAGCATCTCGTTGCTAGGTTATGAAACCTGTACATGTATAAGCGCATACAGTATTAAAATTTAAATCTATCCTGAAAAATATTATGAAGTAAGCTAAATATGTTGTAGAGAATACTATGTAGGATGACAAGTGTTTAAGTCCGTAATTACTGTAGTAAATACTATTTTATCAGGCAGACCTTTTGACTTCAAGATACGAAGTGGAATATGCTACATGAGTGGATGTACGCTAATTATTATATAATTAGCTTCAATACCCGTGCAAGGTATGAGAATGTTCTAATTTGATTAAATTATTTTTTATTGATTTTGTTTGTTATATTTGTGTGTTGACGCTTCCATTTTACATTACATGTTAGAAAAATTTGTTATGATGATGAACAATTTTCGATTTACTGTGACTTTATTTCATCATAATTTAGTATGATCTTATCAATGAAAATTGAGTTGCGGCTATTAAGTCCGTATAGTTTATATTTTCTTCCATCTCTAAGTTGACAATGTCATCTAAATAATTGTAAGAAGCGATGACCTGAAATGTAATTTTAATCCTCGTTATAATTTTCCACATTTTAGGTATGAGTGACATGAGAGACTCGATAAATTTTGCAAGTTTCATACTCTATAATCCCTACTATATAAAAACAAAAAAGCACCATACCCAAACAACTCGTGCAATTTTTGATTTTGAAATAGGACCACACATGACAAAGATACAAAGAATTTATTAAATGCATATGCGTGCATTGGACTGACTTCACAATACTAAGGTCCCACTTGACAAATCTTAACTCGAATTATAAGTTACTTATTTCGGAAAAAATTTGTATTTACATACTTTGTTTAGAGAAAAATGTGTATGGGGAGTTTAATATTCGTTATCTTGCAAAAATAAGTTACTTATTTCAGAAAAAAATACATATTTACGTACTTTTTTCAATAATAAATAAATTATTTCTGAGAAATAAGATCTCAAACGGGGCCTAAGTGTTTTTGCAAATAATTAGAGTAATGATTTTTTTTTTCTAATAAACGATCCTCTATATATTCTATAAATATTTACATTCAATTTTTAATTTTTACATTAAATAAAATGATACAAGTTTTATTAATAGAATAATATATGATTCTTGTATATGTATGGAGATATATAAAATTATATTATATTTATTTGGCACATGATATGTGAATAATATGGGGCACTTGAGAGAAACAATTATTTTTTCTTGGTTTTTTTAAACAGCATTGCTGCATAAAACTAATGTATTCTAATATTTAACCAAATAGGCATTTGGTATAACGGTTATAGTGGTGAACTAAATTTATTAAAATTATGATATAAAAATTAATTGACACATGATATGTGAATAATATGGGGCACCTGAGCGAAACAATTATATTTTCTTTATTTTTTTTAAAAAGCACCGCTAGATATAACTAATGGATTCTAATATTTAACCAAATAGGCATCTGATGTAGTGGTTGTAATGGTGAACTAAATTTATTATAATTATGATTTAGATGTCAGGGATTCAATTCCCAACAACACGAAGACTTTTTAGTATTTTTATTGATGTTGACTCTTGAGAGCGTAATTGTAAAATTATAATAAGTTGAGGGCATAATTGTAAATTACACATAAATAAAATGTGACATGTTGCCCTACGGAAATGTTCTAATTTGATTAAATTAGTTTTTGCCGATTTTGTTTGCTGTATTTGTATGTTGACATTTCGATATTTGATGCATTTTACATTAAATGTTAGAAAAATTTGTTATGATGATGAACAATTTTTGATTTATTGTGACTTTATTTCATCATAATTTAGCATGATATTATCAATGAAAATTGTGTTGCGACTATTAAGTCTGTATAGTTTATATTTTCTTCCATGTCTAAGTTGGCAATGTCATCTAAATAATTATAAGAAGCGAGTATGACCTTAAGTGCAATTTTAATCCTCGTTATAATTTTCACCACATTTTAGGTACGAGTGACATGAGAGATTCGATAAATTTTGCTAGTGACATTAGTGCATAAAACTAATGTATTCTAATATTTAACGAAATAGTCATTTGGTATAGCGATTATAGTAATGAACTAAATTTATTAAAATTTATTAAAATTATGACATAAAAATTAATTGACACATGATATATGAATAATATGGGGGCACCTGAGCGAAACAATTTATTAAAGTGAGAAAAAGTATCCTGAGATTGATCTTAGGGAAATTTTGCTGAGATACTTGAAAATATACTATAAATTTAACTGAGCCCGCAAGGCTAATTAAAAAATTGTGATTCTACGGAAATGTCCATCCTATATTTGAATACAATATTCTATGTATCTCAGGTAACTTCCCTAAGATACATCTCAGGTTCCTCAATCTTTATAGAAGAAATGTTTATTTTTTTTCTTTTATCTATCTATTTTCATTAACTTATTCGTAATTATACGTTCTGCATTATATTACATTACGACTTTGTAATTCAATCGATTACCAGTAGCGTCTACATTTTTATCATGAAATAAAAAATGTAAATGTATAAATTGTGAAATTTAATATGTAATAATAAGTTAGATTCTATTAATTGCAAGTCAATTAAAGTGTTATAGTTAATGAACATAAATGGACCAATTAAATATTGAACTATTAATTGATATATATATATATATATATATATATATATATATATATA
This sequence comes from Saposhnikovia divaricata, assembly GCA_036435485.1. Lineage (NCBI taxonomy): Eukaryota > Viridiplantae > Streptophyta > Magnoliopsida > Apiales > Apiaceae > Saposhnikovia > Saposhnikovia divaricata. The sequence goes on from CM071599.1 coordinate 218,912,803, forward strand.
TATATATATATATATTAAATACAAAGGGTGAAAAGGTAATATACTTTTGAATAAAATGTGACATGTTGTCATATTATATATATAGTAGATAGTAGATAGTAGATTAACTTTTAAAAAAAATAATAGAATTGTTATAACCCTTCTATAATTCTAAATCTTGTGTTATGATTATAGGAAATTTCACTTCTATAACTATTATTAATAAGTGAGACTTATTTTAATAATATGTAATAAAAAACTAAATAATAGAATTGTTATAACCCTTCTATAATTCTAAATCTTGTGTTATGATTATAGGAAATTGCACTTCTATAACTATTATTAATAAGTGAGACTTATTTTAATAATATGTAATAAAGTTCTTCCTACCAAATTTTATTTTATATAATCATGTTCCACTCCTAAAATTATAAAGTTTAAAAAGTTATTTATTTATAAATTTTGACCCCTATATTGGTTTCACCTTCCCTACAATTTTTATATTAATTTTCATAGAAAAAATGGAAATATTGGAATTGTATTGCAGTTATAATTTTTTAATTATAACTTTATTCAATTGCACAAATAACACAATTTTATAATTACAATTTTATAAATATTTATTTGACCTTTATATTTTGATTTTTTATATTAGATAACGTTATTGATATAAATGTTTCATTATGTTATAAATAAAAAATATAATATTTTCATATCATTGGATGACAATAATAATATTTTACTCAACGAAAAAATTGAAAAAGAAAACGTGATATAACTATAATAAAAAATATAATTTTAAAATTTTATAAAAATATTTATATCAATTAAAATAATAAATTATTAATTTAAATAAATTATGTTGTGTATGTACTTGGGGTTAACAACTGTAGACAATAATATGAGATAAAATTTAAATTCAAGAAAACTAAAAGTATTTGGGGATGGTGGAAGTGTTCAACTTGTAACTTTATTTAAAGAGGCGAAAAATATCAATTTTTTTTTTTTTTGGAAGAGAATATCTAAGTTTTTTAAGAGACCATTTAACGTTTCTCATAAAAAAAATCCTTGGGAGTGGAGATACTCTTGAAGGTGAGCTGATTCAAAGGCAAGAATGCGTACCGTCGTCGTTTGGTTAGCCTCGGGCATAACTCTATGTATATCGCATCGCATACCACTGGTTACTGGTATAAAACTATATATAAATACATGCATAACACATTGACCCTGCTTGTTAGTTTGATCTACTGTAAAAACATTTTTGTCCCAGGGGAACTTCCTGGGATCACAAAGGAAGAACTGAAATATCTGAAATATTCATTTCTTGCTCCCAGTCGCGAATTAATTGTATTTATTTTGCTTACGTCGAGGGAGGGAACAAGATAGTACTGTCCGAAAGGATTGGTGGTGGAGGAGAAGGCACTACTTCAATGGAAACGGTAACCATTTAGTCTCTTAGCAATATTTTGAATTTTGATCCATCTAATTCTAGCTTAGATATATAATTAAATGTTGTTGAATATATGATATGATCCGATAAACCCGCTTCCCTAACATCTTGAGGTTTTAGGAGAACTGGTTACTTAACGTATACACTATTTGTCTATAGTTTTGTGTCTGTTAACGATAAATGAATAGTATATATTTGTATATAATAACTATATATATTGTGTAGTTGTTAGTGAAATTCTTTGTCGTCAGCTTTATGATTAATTAAAGTTCAGGTCTCCTTTTTTCTTTATTTTCTTGTTTTTGATAACAGTGAATTTTAGAGATACAAATTGCCTGCAATTGTAGTTAGGACTGTTGGTGTATACTGAAAATATTTATTTGAAGTATTTACATTTATTTCTGGCCGGTTTAATTGAGAATCATTTAAATGTTTACATGTTGTCTAAATATTATATATTGTGAATAATCTAGTATCAAATGGGATACAGAATATTATATTATTAAATACGGTTTATATAATATAATAAGGTTCACAGCACAGGTGGAGCTAGACAATCCACTGGAATGGCTGTAGTATTATTTAGATTAGTTTATATTGACTAATAAATAATACTAGTATACTTTGTGTATATTGAACAGGATCAAATTTAGAATTGTTCCCTTATACTGATTAAGAAGGTGAACTAAGATTCTATGTTATTATTAATGCTTAGGTTCTTAATCCGGAAATAATAATTGACACGTATATATTGTTTACATGCTTTGATTTATATATGAAATAATTCTTTTGATTTATTTCATTATATTTTGGGTGATGAAATAATATATATGGTGGGATATTATTTATTGAAGGAATCCATGTCCTGATAATATTCGGGTTAATGATGTCCCCTTGAAAGCTCAAAAAGATTTAATTATGTGAAACCCTGCAGGTGGATTTATTCCGGCATAATTAAATAAAGGTTGAGTGGATAATCAAGGATAAAAGATATTAATTAAATGAATTATCAGTAATTTATTTAATTAATGGACATGCGATATTTTAAACATGGGGAATTTAATAAGCAAATAATATTGGAACCGAATTAATTAATTAAATTATGGTATTAGGAAAGGTAGTGCAAATATTAATTCTTTAGTGGATTGAATTAATATTTAATTACATTGGGCTAGGCTCAAGATGTAATTAGAAGGCCCAACCTAATTATCCATGATCCCTATTGTAGCCTATATATATTCCTATTCTCTTCTTGCTGGGGGCTGGTCGAAAAAAATTGGTAGCCACCCAGGAGCAAGAAGAGAGGTTAACTTGAGAAGACGAAGGCCACACTTCGCTCAAGGGAATTTGGGAATACAATAGAAGAGCGTGGAATCAACCGTTAACAAGGTGACTTTTCTATTCGTACTCGTTAATTTATTGTATCGAAATTCGCAGTGCCAAGATCTGATTGTCCCAACAATTGGTATCAAGAGCCTGGTTCATTGGTTCTGCGAATTTTGATACGATGTCCATGTCGTAATTATATATGCATGTGTATAGTGGTGTGCTTGGATAATAATCTTTTGCAGGTTGTTTAGTATCCACTATTATGGCCATGTAATTTTAATTATGTGTTTGGATCCCACGTGGTTTAATCGTGGTTATTTTGTTTGGTTTCCACGTGGTTTATCGTGGTTGTAAAACACGAGGGTTGATCGTGTTAGAATAGATTTACAAAATTAGTTTTGTATTAGATCTGTTTTGTATGTAATTGTTTGATGGATTATGTAAAAATCCGGGTATTTTGTAACAATTACGTGCGATCGGAAATCAAATCGGAGACAAAAAATTTATCCGCTGCTGGTTCGATTTGTTTTCAATGAAGTAGTCGACAGAGGCTGTTCGAATAAGGAGGAAGGAAACAAGTCCGGTGGATCAGAACAGAAGCAGGCGCTTCGAAAAAATTTTTTTTCTGGGTAGATGGCTGTAACGCAGGCCTGTCCTGCGTTACAGGATGAAAAGGGCCTGTAACGCAGGCCTGTCCTGCGTTACAGGATAAAACAGGCAGTAACGCAGGTTCTAGATGCGCCACAGCAAATTTTTGGCAGAAAATGGATTTTCAGCAGAATGGTGCTGGAAATTTATTTTTTTTCAAGGGGCCATAATAGTGGATTTAAATTATATTTTTTAATTTTAATTCCGCTATTTAATTTTTTAATTATTGCTTTAAATAATTATTATGTGTGTTGCTAATTATGTGTGTAATTTTAATTGCATGTTTAACATAATTAGGACGACATGGACATTAATTTTATTTATTGCTTTAATTTTATGATGCATGCTGCCATGTTATGTGTTCTTTGTATTGTTATTTTTATAACATGTAGACCTCGAAAAAATAACATAGGGCGATGCATCTAGATAAAATTCCTCAATTTTAAATAAAAATTCTAAGTGGGTGAGGGAATTAATTAGGAATTAAATCCCATGGTTTCCATTATTATTTGTATGTAATTTAACACCGAGACGAATATAAATTATATACATGCCACCCATCGTGGCGTATGATTTATGGTGTCAGGTAGTGTTATGGATATTACTAGAACAAACTTCCTAAATTAATTACGAATATTGAAAGGTATACATGCCACCCATCGTGGCGTACCAAGTTTCATAGAATTCGATTAATTAGAAGGGTACCACTGATTGAATATAGATTTTCAATATTGAGAGAAAGGATGATTCTGTCTAGAAAGGGGTCTTAAGTGATGCCTCTTGACAATGCTCCCCCCGATCTGGGAATTATCCTATTATCGATTATTGATTTGAAATATTTAATGGTGGTATCCAGTCTTTTTATTAATTTAAGATTTAATAATGGTATACACTTAGCTATGAAAAATAATATATAGTCCACCCTAACGTGGCGTATTATTTAGTAATAGGACCGAAGTAATATTTAAACGAATTTAAGTGGTATATATGTCATCCATCGTGCCGTACCAGATACTTATGGTGTTTAAATATTAGTGCATTAATTTTAATTAATTGTTAGAGGAAACCAATAGGATTTAAGATTTATGCAACTATCTGATTATGTGTTACATGTATGATTCTCAGGATTAGATCACTATGGGCTTTAATCCACTATTCACCATACTTAAGGATAACAAACTTACTGGACCGAACTATATTGAATGGAAACGTAATTTGGACATAGTGTTGACTGCTGAGGAGTACAAATTTTGTACTTATGAACCCAAGCCAGACCAGCCTGCTAAAGATGCTCCTGAAAGTGAGAAGGAGTATTATAAGCGGTGGATTAAGGCTGATGAGATGTCGCGATGTTACATTCTGGCAGCAATGTCGGGTGTTTTGCAGCATCAGCATCAGGCTATGCCCACTGCTTCAGATATGCTCTTTAATCTCAAGGAACTTTTTGGAGAACAGAATAGGGCTGCTAGGCAAGTAGCAATGAAGGCTTTAATGAACACTCAGATGGTTGAAGGAACACCTGTAAGGGATCATGTTCTCAGAATGATGTCTCATCTGAATGAGATGGAGATCCTTGGTGCTGATATTGATGGGGAAACCCAGATCGATATTATCCTTATGAGCTTGCCCAAAAGTTTTGAGTAGTTCCGCTTGAATTACACCATGAACAAAATGATGTATAGTCTCGCGGAACTTCTGACAGAACTTCAGGCAGCTGAAGGACTCTTTAAGCAGAATGTTCAAGTGAATGTGGCCGAGAAAGCTTCTTCATCTAAACCGAAAGGTAAGAAGAAGAAAAAGACTCAGACACAGAAAGCTGGAAAGATTGCTATTGCATTGGGAGTTCAAGGTGGTGTGAAAAAGCCTAAGGGCAAGTGCTTCAGGTGCAAGCAGTCAGGTCACTGGAAACAGGACTGTCCTCTTCCTAAGAAGACAAACAATACTGGTATGTCTCTTTCTCTAGTTACACAAACATATATAGCGGCTATATCTACGAGCACTTGGTGTGTAGATACAGGAGCCACTGACCATGTTTGTAACTCTATGCAGGGGTTCCAGCAATCCAGAATGCTTAGAGATGGCGAGATATATGTGTTCATGGGAGATGCTACGAAAGTAGCAGTAGTTGCAGTTGGAATAATTACATTATCTTTTGGCGATGATAGGATTTTGGTTTTGAACAATTGTCTTTATGTACCTTCGTTTAGAAGGAATTTAATTTCGGTTTCTAAACTTGCCATGGATGGTTATAATGCATGTTTGAATCGTAATGTTTCTATTATGATGAATAAACGAGTTATATGTTCTGGTACATTGCAAGACAATTTATATATTATTAATCCTATCCAACCAATGCTGCAACATAAGGAAACTAATAACATTCTTTCTAGCTCAAATAAAAGAAAGAAACCTTCTGAATTGAACCAAACATATCTTTGGCACTTAAGATTAGGTCATATTAACTTGAGGAGGATTCAAAGACTGGTAGTAGATGGGCCATTAGGCTCGTTGGCAGTGGAGCCATTTCCAGTTTGTGAATCCTGCTTGGAAGGTAAGATGACTAATAGGCCTTTTAAAGCAAAGGGGAATAGAGCTAAAGAAGTGTTAGAATTAGTTCATACTGATATATGTGGACCTATGAGTATCCAAGCAAGAGGAGGTTATGAGTATTTTGTCACTTTCATTGACGATTATTCTAGATATGGGTACATTTATTTGTTGCGCCGTAAGTCTGAGTGCTTTGAAAAATTCAAAGAGTACAAAGCAAGTGTGGAGAAGCGACATCTTGGAAAATGTATCAAGTCACTACGATCAGATCGTGGTGGCGAATACTTGCTTGGAGAATTTAGGGAATATTTATCAGAAAATGGGATTGCATCCCAGTTGTCTGCACCTGGCACACCTCAGCAGAATGGTGTAGCAGAGAGAAGGAATCGGACTCTTTTAGAGAGTGTTAGATCGATGATGAGTTATTCAGATTTACCCAAGTCGTTCTGGGGATATGCTATAGAAACAGCGGCTTACCTTCTAAACTTGGTACCTTCTAAGTCGGTTCCCAAGACTCCAATAGAATTGTGGACTGGTAGCAAACCAAGTCTAAGACATATTCGGATTTGGGGTTGTCCAGCACATGTGCTGAACAAGAACGCGACCAAGTTAGAATCTCGTACAGAAGTAAGGCTGTTTGTAGGCTATCCCATGGGAACGAAAGGTTATTCATTTTATAGTCCTAGGGATCGAGATATCATTGTTAGCACCAACGCTAGATTCTTAGAACAAGACTATATAATGAAACACAAACCCATGAGTAGTATCGTTTTAGAGGAACTAGTGGGAGGGACAGATAATCCCCAAGTGCCAATAGTACAAGTAGATCAACCACAAGAAAATGCACAACCTGTCACTAATACCACACCGGTGCTTCGTCGTAGTGGGAGGGTTGTTCAACAACCTGAAAGATTCATGTTTTTGGGAGAGTCCTCGGACTTGGTCTCTGGTGAACATGATGAGGATAAAGATGCAGATCTTTGGCAAAAGATCTCTGGTAAACAATTCTAGATAAAGATGCAGATCTTTGGCAAAAGGCAATGGAATCTGAGATGGAATCTATGTATTCTAATCAAGTTTGGGAGCTCGTGGAACCACCCAAAGGTGTAAAACCCATTGGATGTATGTGGATCTACAAGAAGAAAAGAGGATCTGACAAAAAGGTGAAAGCCTGGAAAGCACGACTTGTTGCGAAAGGGTATACTCAGAAAGAAGGGATCGATTATGAGGAAACTTTTTCGCCGGTTGTTATGCTTAAGTCGATCCGGATTCTTTTATCTATAGCAGCTCATCTCGATTATGAGATTTGGCAAATGGATGTCAAGACAGCTTTCCTTAATGGAAGTCTTGAGGAAACCATCTATATGCAACAACCAAAAGGATTCATTAAGGAAGGCCAAGAGCATCTTGTTTGTAAGCTTAAGAGGTCTATTTATGGACTAAAACAAGCTTCTAGGGACTGGAATATTCGTTTTGATCAGGCAGTCCAGTCATATGGATTTGATCAAAGTCCAAGCGAATCATGTGTGTATAAGAGAAGTGAGGGTAATGCAGTGGTTTTTCTAGTATTGTATGTAGATGACATTTTACTCATTGGAAACAATGTTAAGATGTTGTCATCAGTAAAGGCATGGTTGTTCAAACAATTTGAAATGAAGGACTTAGGTGAAGCGGCATACATCCTTGGGATCAAAGTAATAAGGGATCGCAAGAAAAGGGTGTTGGCTTTATCTCAAGAGCCCTACATTGATGAAGTATTAGCTCGTTTTAACATGCAGAACTCCAAGAAAGGTTTTCTACCTTTTAAGCATGGAGTGGCTCTATCCAAGGAGCAGTGTCCTTCGACACCTAAGGATATAGAAAACATGAAAGCAGTTCCTTATGCTTCGGCATGTGGAAGCTTAATGTATGCTATGTTATGTATGAGGCCTGACATCTGCTTTGCTATAGGCATGGTTAGTAGATATCAGTCGAACCCAGGTCAGGAACATTGGAGTGCAGTAAAAACTATACTCAAGTACCTGAGAAGGACTAAGGAGTATATGTTAATTTACAAGGCCTCAGATTTGTTTCCTATAGGGTATACCGATTCAGATTTCCAGAAAGATAGGAGTCAGATATTTGGTTATAAAGTAGTTTTGTGAGTAATAGTGGATTAAATAAACTCTGATATACTCATAGAATATTTTGAGTATAAGTGGGAGATTGTTGGTGTATACTGAAAATATTTATTTGAAGTATTTACATTTATTTCTGGCCGGTTTAATTGAGAATCATTTAAATGTTTACATGTTGTCTAAATATTATATATTGTGAATAATCTAGTATCAAATGGGATACAAAATATTAGATTATTAAATACGGTTTATATAATATAATAAGGTTCACAGCACAGGTGGAGCTAGACAATCCACTGGAATGGCTGTAGTATTATTTAGATTAGTTTATATTGACTAATAAATAATACTAGTATACTTTGTGTATATTGAACAGGATCAAATTTAGAATTGTTCCCTTATACTGATTAAGAAGGTGAACTAAGATTCTATGTTATTATTAATGCTTAGGTTCTTAATCCGGAAATAATAATTGACACGTATATATTGTTTACATGCTTTGATTTATATATGAAATAATTCTTTTGATTTATTTCATTATATTTTGGGTGATGAAATAATATATATGGTGGGATATTATTTATTGAAGGAATCCATGTCCTGATAATATTCGGGTTAATGATGTCCCCTTGAAAGCTCAAAAAGATTTAATTATGTGAAACCCTGCAGGTGGATTTATTCCGGCATAATTAAATAAAGGTTGAGTGGATAATCAAGGATAAAAGATATTAATTAAATGAATTATCAGTAATTTATTTAATTAATGGACATGCGATATTTTAAACATGGGGAATTTAATAAGCAAATAATATTGGAACCGAATTAATTAATTAAATTACGGTATTAGGAAAGGTAGTGCAAATATTAATTCTTTAGTGGATTGAATTAATATTTAATTACATTGGGCTAGGCTCAAGATGTAATTAGAAGGCCCAACCTAATTATCCATGATCCCTATTGTAGCCTATATATATTCCTATTCTCTTCTTGCTGGGGGCTGGTCGAAAAAAATTGGTAGCCACCCAGGAGCAAGAAGAGAGGTTAACTTGAGAAGACGAAGGCCACACTTCGCTCAAGGGAATTTGGTAATACAATAGAAGAGCGTGGAATCAACCGTTAACAAGGTGACTTTTCTATTCGTACTCGTTAATTTATTGTATCGAAATTCGCAGTGCCAAGATCTGATTGTCCCAACAATTGGTATCAAGAGCCTGGTTCATTGGTTCTGCGAATTTTGATACGATGTCCATGTCGTAATTATATATGCATGTGTATAGTGGTGTGCTTGGATAATAATCTTTTGCAGGTTGTTTAGTATCCACTATTATGGCCATGTAATTATAATTATGTGTTTGGATCCCACGTGGTTTAATCGTGGTTATTTTATTTGGTTTCCACGTGGTTTATCGTGGTTGTAAAACACGAGGGTTGATCGTGTTAGAATAGATTTACAAAATTAGTTTTGTATTAGATCTGTTTTGTATGTAATTGTTTGATGGATTATGTAAAAATCCGGGTATTTTGTAACAATTATGTGCGATCGGAAATCAAATCGGAGTTGTTTTTGTTCCGCTGCGAAATCATGATGGGGCTGCTGTTGTGTATTTGTTCGTGTCCAAAAGCAAGGAACAGATCTGGTGGATCAGACAGAAGCAGGCGCTTCGAAAAAAAAAAAATTTCTGGTCAGATGGCTGTAACGCAGGCCTGTCCTGCGTTACAGGATGAAAAGGGCCTGTAATGCGTTACAGGATAAAACAGGCAGTAACGCAGGTTCTAGATGCGCCACAGCAAATTTTTGGTAGAAAATGGATTTTTTCAGCAGAATGGTGCTGGAAATTTATTTTTTTTTCAAGGGGCCATAATAGTGGATTTAAATTATATTTTTTTAATTTTAATTCCGCTATTTAATTTTTTAATTATTGCTTTAAATAATTATTATGTGTGTTGTTAATTATGTGTGTAATTTTTAATTGCATGTTTAACATAATTAGGACGACATGGACATTAATTTTATTTATTGCTTTAATTTTATGATGCATGCTGCTATGTTATGTGTTCTTTGTATTGTTATTTTTATAACATGTAGACCTCGAAAAAATAACATAGGGCGATGCATCTAGATAAAATTCCTCAATTTTAAATAAAAATTCTAAGTGGGTGAGGGAATTAATTAGGAATTAAATCCCATGGTCTCCATTATTATTTGTATGTAATTTAACACCGAGACGAATATAAATTATATACATGCCACCCATCGTGGCGTATGATTTATGGTGTCAGGTAGTGTTATGGATATTACTAGAACAAACTTCCTAAATTAATTACGAATATTGAAAGGTATACATGCCACCCATCGTGGCGTACCAAGTTTTATAGAATTCGATTAATTAGAAGGGTACCACTGTTTGAATATAGATTTTCAATATTGAGAGAAAGGATGATTCTGTCTAGAAAGGGGTCTTAAGTGATGCCTCTTGACAATGCTCCCCCCGATCTGGGAATTATCCTATTATCGATTATTGATTTGAAATATTTAATGGTGGTATCCAGTCTTTTTATTAATTTAAGATTTAATAATGGTATACACTTAGCTATGAAAAATAATATATAGTCCACCCTAACGTGGCGTATTATTTAATAATAGGACCGAAGTAATATTTAAACGAATTTAAGTGGTATATATGTCATCCATCGTGGCGTACTAGATACTTATCGTGTTTAAATATTAGTGCATTAATTTTAATTAATTGTTAGAGGAAACCAATAGGATTTAAGATTTATGCAACTATCTGATTATATGTTACATGTATGATTCTCAGGATTAGATCACTATGGGCTTTAATCCACTATTCACCATACTTAAGGATAACAAACTTACTGGACCGAACTATATTGAATGGAAACGTAATTTGGACATAGTGTTGACTGCTGAGGAGTACAAATTTTGTACTTATGAACCCAAGCCAGACCAGCCTGCTGAAGATGCTCCTGAAAGTGAGAAGGAGTATTATAAGCGGTGGATTAAGGCTGATGAGATGTCGCGATGTTACATTCTGGCAGCAATGTCGGGTGTTTTGCAGCATCAGCATCAGGCTATGCCCACTGCTTCAGATATGCTCTTTAATCTCAAGGAACTTTTTGGAGAACAGAATAGGGCTGCTAGGCAAGTAGCAATGAAGGCTTTAATGAACACTCAGATGGTTGAGGGAACACCTGTAAGAGATCATGTTCTCAGAATGATGTCTCATCTGAATGAGATGGAGATCCTTGGTGCTGATATTGATGGGGAAACCCAGATCGATATCATCCTTATGAGCTTGCCCAAAAGTTTTGAGCAGTTCCGCTTGAATTACACCATGAACAAAAGGATGTATAGTCTCGCGGAACTTCTGACAGAACTTCAAGAAGCTGAAGGACTCTTTAAGCAGAATGTTCAAGTGAATGTGGCCGAGAAAGCTTCTTCATCTAAACCGAAAGGTAAGAAGAAGAAAAAGACTCAGACACAGAAAGCTGGAAAGATTGCTAATGCAGTGGGAGTTCAAGGTGGTGTGAAAAAGCCTAAGGGCAAGTGCTTCAGGTGCAAGCAGTCAGGTCACTGGAAACAGGATTGTCCTCTTCCTAAGAAGACAAACAATACTGGTATGTCTCTTTCTCTAGTTACAGAAACATATATAGCGGCTATATCTACGAGCACTTGGTGTGTAGATACAGGAGCCACTGACCATGTTTGTAACTCTATGCAGGGGTTCCAGCAATCCAGAATGCTTAGAGATGGCGAGATATATGTGTTCATGGGAGATGCTACGAAAGTAGCAGTAGTTGCAGTTGGAATAATTACATTATCTTTTGACGATGATAGGATTTTGGTTTTGAACAATTGTCTTTATGTACCTTCGTTTAGAAGGAATTTAATTTCGGTTTCTAAACTTGCCATGGATGGTTATAATGTTTGTTTGGATCGTAATGTTTCTATTATGATGAATAAACGAGTTATATGTTCTGGTACATTGCAAGACAATTTATATATAATTAATCCTATCCAACCAACGCTGCAACATAAGGAAACTAATAACATTCTTTCTAGCTCAAATAAAAGAAAGAAACCTTCTGAATTGAACCAAACATATCTTTGGCACTTAAGATTAGGTCATATTAACTTGAGGAGGATTCAAAGACTGGTAGTAGATGGGCCATTAGGCTCGTTGGCAGTGGAGCCATTTCCAGTTTGTGAATCCTGCTTGGAAGGTAAGATGACTAATAGGCCTTTTAAAGCAAAGGGGAATAGAGCTAAAGAAGTGTTAGAATTAGTTCATACTGATTTATGTGGACCTATGAGTATCCAAGCAAGAGGAGGTTATGAGTATTTTGTCACTTTCATTGACGATTATTCTAGATATGGGTACATTTATTTGTTGCGCCGTAAGTCTGAGTGCATTGAAAAATTCAAAGAGTACAAAGCAAGTGCGGAGAAGCGACATCTTGGAAAATGTATCAAGTCACTACGATCAGATCGTGGTGGCGAATACTTGCTTGGAGAATTTAGGGAATATTTATCAGAAAATGGGATTGCATCCCAGTTGTCTGCACCTGGCACACCTCAGCAGAATGGTGTAGCAGAGAGAAGGAATCGGACTCTTTTAGAGAGTGTTAGATCGATGATGAGTTATTCAGATTTACCCAAGTCGTTTTGGGGATATGCTATAGAAACAGCGGCTTACCTTCTAAACTTGGTACCTTCTAAGTCGGTTCCCAAGACTCCAATAGAATTGTGGACTGGTAGCAAACCAAGTCTAAGACATATTCGGATTTGGGGTTGTCCAGCACATGTGCTGAACAAGAACGCGACCAAGTTAGAATCTCGTACAGAAGTAAGGCTGTTTGTAGGCTATCCCATGGGAACGAAAGGTTATTCATTTTATAGTCCTAGGGATCGAGATATCATTGTTAGCACCAATGCTAGATTCTTAGAAGAAGACTATATAATGAAACACAAACCCATAAGTAGTATCGTTTTAGAGGAACTAGTGGGAGGGACAGATAATCCCCAAGTGCCAATAGTACAAGTAGATCAACCACAAGAAAATGCACAACCTGTCACTAATACCACACCGGTGCTTCGTCGTAGTGGGAGGGTTGTTCAACAACCTGATAGATTCATGTTTTTGGGAGAGTCCTCGGACTTGGTCTCTGGTGAACATGATGAGGATCCCAGGACATACGAACAAGCAATTCTAGATAAAGATGCAGATCTTTGGCAAAAGGCAATGGAATCTGAGATGGAATCTATGTATTCTAATCAAGTTTGGGAGCTCGTGGAACCACCCAAAGGTGTAAAACCCATTGGATGTATGTGGATCTACAAGAAGAAAAGAGGATCTGACAAAAAGGTGAAAGCCTGGAAAGCACGACTTGTTGCGAAAGGGTATACTCAGAAAGAAGGGATCGATTATGAGGAAACTTTTTCGCCGGTTGTTATGCTTAAGTCGATCCGGATTCTTTTATCTATAGCAGCTCATCTCGATTATGAGATTTGGCAAATGGATGTCAAGACAGCTTTCCTTAATGGAAGTCTTGAGGAAACCATCTATATGCAACAACCAAAAGGATTCATTAAGGAAGGCCAAGAGCATCTTGTTTGTAAGCTTAAGAGGTCTATTTATGGACTAAAACAAGCTTCTAGAGACTGGAATATTCGTTTTGATCAGGCAGTCCAGTCATATGGATTTGATCAAAGTCCAAGCGAATCATGTGTGTATAAGAGAAGTGAGGGAAATGCAGTGGTTTTTCTGGTACTGTATGTTGATGACATTTTACTCATTGGAAACAATGTTAAGATGTTGTCATCAATAAAGGCATGGTTGTTCAAACAATTTGAAATGAAGGACTTAGGTGAAGCGGCATACATCCTTGGAATCAAAGTAATAAGGGATCGCACGAAAAGGATGTTGGCTTTATCTCAAGAGCTCTACATTGATGAAGTATTAGCTCGTTTTAACATGCAAAACTCTAAGAAAGGTTTTGTACCTTTTAAGCATGGAGTGGCTCTATCCAAGGAGCAGTGTCCTTCGACACCTAAGGATATAGAGAGCATGAAAGCAGTTCCTTATGCTTCGGCATGTGGAAGCTTAATGTATGCTATGTTATGTACGAGGCCTGACATCTGCTTTGCTGTAGGCATGGTTAGTAGATATCAGTCGAACCCAGGTCAGGAACATTGGAGTGCAGTAAAAACTATACTCAAGTACCTGAGAAGGACTAAGGAGTATATGTTAATTTACAAGGCCTCAGATCTATTTCCTTTGGGATATACTGATTCAGATTTCCAATCAGATAGGGATAAGAGGAAATCGACCTCGGGATATGTTTTTACTTTGGGAGGTGGAGCTGTTATATGGAGGAGTGTAAAGCAGAAATGCATTGCAGACTCTACCATGGAAGCCGAGTACGTGGCGGCCTCTGAGGCTGCAAAGGAGGCTGTATGGTTCAGGAACTTCCTTTTGGACTTGGATGTGGTACCTAATTTGCCTAGGAGCTTCACAGTGTATTGTGATAACACTGGTGCTGTGGCAAATTCGAAGGAACCGCGAGATCACAAGGCAGCTAAACATATTGAACGTAAGTATCATCTCATACGAGGAATCGTAAAGCGAGGAGATATAGTTGTGGCTCACATATCATCAGAAGACAACCGGGCAGATCCTTTCACAAAGAGTTTGCCAGCCAAAGTTTTTGACAGGCATGTGGAAGCGATAGGAGTCAGATGGATGAACACATAGTTTTTTGTAATAGTGGATTAAATAAACACTGATATACTCATAGAATATTTTGAGTATAAGTGGGAGATTGTTGGTGTATACTGAAAATATTTATTTGAAGTATTTACATTTATTTCTGGCCGGTTTAATTGAGAATCATTTAAATGTTTACATGTTGTCTAAATATTATATATTGTGAATAATCTAGTATCAAATGGGATACAGAATATTAGATTATTAAATACGGTTTATATAATATAATAAGGTTCACAGCACAGGTGGAGTTAGACAATCCACTGGAATGGCTGTAGTATTATTTAGATTAGTTTATATTGACTAATAAATAATACTAGTATACTTTGTGTATATTGAACAGGATCAAATTTAGAATTGTTCCCTTATACTGATTAAGAAGGTGAACTAAGATTCTATGTTATTATTAATGCTTAGGTTCTTAATCCGGAAATAATAATTGACACGTATATGTTATTTACATGCTTTGATTTATATATGAAATAATTCTTTTGATTTATTTCATTATATTTTGGGTGATGAAATAATATATATGGTGGGATATTATTTATTGAAGGAATCCATGTCCTGATAATATTCGGGTTAATGATGTCCCCTTGAAAGCTCAAAAAGATTTAATTATGTGAAACCCTGCAGGTGGATTTATTCCGGCATAATTAAATAAAGGTTGAGTGGATAATCAAGGATAAAAGATATTAATTAAATGAATTATCAGTAATTTATTTAATTAATGGACATGCGATATTTTAAACATGGGGAATTTAATAAGCAAATAATATTGGAACCGAATTAATTAATTAAATTACGGTATTAGGAAAGGTAGTGCAAATATTAATTCTTTAGTGGATTGAATTAATATTTAATTACATTGGGCTAGGCTCAAGATGTAATTAGAAGGCCCAACCTAATTATCCATGATCCCTATTGTAGCCTATATATATTCCTATTCTATTCTTGCTGGGGGCTGGTCGAAAAACTTTTGTAGCCACCCAGGAGCAAGAAGAGAGGTTAACTTGAGAAGACGAAGGCCACACTTCGCTCAAGGGAATTTGGGAATACAATAGAAGAGCGTGGAATCAACCGTTAACAAGGTGATTTTTCTATTCGTACTCGTTAATTTATTGTATCGAAATTCGCAGTGCCAAGATCTGATTGTCCTAACAATTGGTATCAGAGCCTGGTTCATTGGTTCTGCGAATTTTGATACGATGTCCATGTCGTAATTATATATGCATGTGTATAGTGGTGTGCTTGGATAATAATCTTTTGCAGGTTGTTTAGTATCCACTATTATGGCCATGTAATTTTAATTATGTGTTTGGATCCCACGTGGTTTAATCGTGGTTATTTTATTTGGTTTCCACGTGGTTTATCGTGGTTGTAAAACACGAGGGTTGATCGTGTTAGAATAGATTTACAAAATTAGTTTTGTATTAGATCTGTTTTGTATGTAATTGTTTGATGGATTATGTAAAAATCCGGGTATTTTGTAACAATTATGTGCGATCGGAAATCAAATCGGAGTTGTTTTTGTTCCGCTGCGAAATCTTGATGGGGCTGCTGTTGTGTATTTATTCGTGTCCAAAAGCAAGGAACAGATCTGGTGGATCAGACAGAAGCAAGCGCTTCGAAAAAAAAAATTTTTCTGGTCAGATGGCTGTAACGCAGGCCTGTCCTGCGTTACAGGATGAAAAGGGCCTGTATCGCAGGCTTGTCCTGCGTTACAGGATAAAACAGGCAGTAACGCAGGTTCTAGATGCGCCACAGCAAATTTTTGGCAGAAAATGGATTTTTTCAGCAGAATGGTGCTGGAAATTTATTTTTTTTTCAAGGGGCCATAATAGTGGATTTAAATTATATTTTTTTAATTTTAATTCCGCTATTTAATTTTTTAATTATTGCTTTAAATAATTATTATGTGTGTTGTTAATTATGTGTGTAATTTTTAATTGCATGTTTAACATAATTAGGACGACATGGACATTAATTTTATTTATTGCTTTAATTTTATGATGCATGCTGCTATGTTATGTGTTCTTTGTATTGTTATTTTTATAACATGTAGACCTCGAAAAAATAACATAGGGCGATGCATCTAGATAAAATTCCTCAATTTTAAATTAAAATTCTAAGTGGGTGAGGGAATTAATTAGGAATTAAATCCCATGGTCTCCATTATTATTTGTATGTAATTTAACACCGAGACGAATATAAATTATATACATGCCACCCATCGTGGCGTATGATTTATGGTGTCAGGTAGTGTTATGGATATTACTAGAACAAACTTCCTAAATTAATTACGAATATTGAAAGGTATACATGCCACCCATCGTGGCGTACCAAGTTTCATAGAATTCGATTAATTAGAAGGGTACCACTGATTGAATATAGATTTTCAATATTGAGAGAAAGGATGATTCTGTCTAGAAAGGGGTCTTAAGTGATGCCTCTTGACAATGCTCCCCCCGATCTGGGAATTATCCTATTATCGATTATTGATTTGAAATATTTAATGGTGGTATCCAGTCTTTTTATTAATTTAAGATTTAATAATGGTATACACTTAGCTATGAAAAATAATATATAGTCCACCCTAACGTGGCGTATTATTTAGTAATAGGACCGAAGTAATATTTAAACGAATTTAAGTGGTATATATGTCATCCATCGTGGCGTACCAGATACTTATCGTGTTTAAATATTAGTGCATTAATTTTAATTAATTGTTAGAGGAAACCAATAGGATTTAAGATTTATGCAACTATCTGATTATATGTTACATGTATGATTCTCAGGATTAGATCACTATGGGCTTTAATCCACTATTCACCATACTTAAGGATAACAAACTTACTGGACCGAACTATATTGAATGGAAACGTAATTTGGACATAGTGTTGACTGCTGAGGAGTACAAATTTTGTACTTATGAACCCAAGCCAGACCAGCCTGCTGAAGATGCTCCTGAAAGTGAGAAGGAGTATTATAAGCGGTGGATTAAGGCTGATGAGATGTCGCGATGTTACATTCTGGCAGCAATGTCGGGTGTTTTGCAGCATCAGCATCAGGCTATGCCCACTGCTTCAGATATGCTCTTTAATCTCAAGGAACTTTTTGGAGAACAGAATAGGGCTGCTAGGCAAGTAGCAATGAAGGCTTTAATGAACACTCAGATGGTTGAGGGAACACCTGTAAGGGATCATGTTCTCAGAATGATGTCTCATCTGAATGAGATGGAGATCCTTGGTGCTGATATTGATGGGGTAACCCAGATCGATATCATCCTTATGAGCTTGCCCAAAAGTTTTGAGCAGTTCCGCATGAATTACACCATGAACAAAAGGATGTATAGTCTCGCGGAACTTCTGACAGAACTTCAAGCAGCTGAAGGACTCTTTAAGCAGAATGTTCAAGTGAATGTGGCCGAGAAAGCTTCTTCATCTAAACCGAAAGGTAAGAAGAAGAAAAAGACTCAGACACAGAAAGCTGGAAAGATTGCTAATGCAGTGGGAGTTCAAGGTGGTGTGAAAAAGCCTAAGGGCAAGTGCTTCAGGTGCAAGCAGTCAGGTCACTGGAAACAGGATTGTCCTCTTCCTAAGAAGACAAACAATACTGGTATGTCTCTTTCTCTAGTTACAGAAACATATATAGCGGCTATATCTACGAGCACTTGGTGTGTAGATACAGGAGCCACTGACCATGTTTGTAACTCTATGCAGGGGTTCCAGCAATCCAGAATGCTTAGAGATGGCGAGATATATGTGTTCATGGGAGATGCTACGAAAGTAGCAGTAGTTGCAGTTGGAATAATTACATTATCTTTTGACGATGATAGGATTTTGGTTTTGAACAATTGTCTTTATGTACCTTCGTTTAGGAGGAATTTAATTTCGGTTTCTAAACTTGCCATGGATGGTTATAATGTTTGTTTGGATCGTAATGTTTCTATTATGATGAATAAACGAGTTATATGTTCTGGTACATTGCAAGACAATTTATATATAATTAATCCTATCCAACCAATGCTGCAACATAAGGAAACTAATAACATTCTTTCTAGCTCAAATAAAAGAAAGAAACCTTCTGAATTGAACCAAACATATCTTTGGCACTTAAGATTAGGTCATATTAACTTGAGAAGAATTCAAAGACTGGTAGTAGATGGGCCATTAGGCTCATTGGCAGTGGAGCCATTTCCAGTTTGTGAATTCTGCTTGGAAGGTAAGATGACTAATAGGCCTTTTAAAGCAAAGGGGAATAGAGCTAAAGAAGTGTTAGAATTGGTTCATACTGATTTATGTGGACCTATGAGTATCCAAGCAAGAGGAGGTTATGAGTATTTTGTCACTTTCATTGACGATTATTCTAGATATGGGTACATTTATTTTTTGCGCCGTAAGTCTGAGTGCTTTGAAAAATTCAAAGAGTACAAAGCAAGTGCGGAGAAGCGACATCTTGGAAAATGTATCAAGTCACTACGATCAGATCGTGGTGGCGAATACTTGCTTGGAGAATTTAGGGAATATTTATCAGAAAATGGGATTGCATCCCAGTTGTCTGCACCTGGCACACCTCAGCAGAATGGTATAGCAGAGAGAAGGAATCGGACTCTTTTAGAGAGTGTTAGATCGATGATGAGTTATTCAGATTTACCCAAGTCGTTTTGGGGATATGCTATAGAAACAGCGGCTTACCTTCTGAACTTGGTACCTTCTAAGTCGGTTCCCAAGACTCCAATAGAATTGTGGACTGGTAGCAAACCAAGTCTAAGACATATTCGGATTTGGGGTTGTCCAGCACATGTGCTGAACAAGAACGCGACCAAGTTAGAATCTCGTACAGAAGTAAGGCTGTTTGTAGGCTATCCCGTGGGAACGAAAGGTTATTCATTTTATAGTCCTAGGGATCGAGATATCATTGTTAGCACCAATGCTAGATTCTTAGAACAAGACTATATAATGAAACACAAACCCATGAGTAGTATCGTTTTAGAGGAACTAGTGGGAGGGACAGATAATCCCCAAGTGCCAATAGTACAAGTAGATCAACCACAAGAAAATGCACAACCTGTCACTAATACCACACCGGTGCTTCGTCGTAGTGGGAGGGTTGTTCAACAACCTGAAAGATTCATGTTTTGGGGAGAGTCCTCGGACTTGGTCTCTGGTGAACATGATGAGGATCCCAGGACATACGAAGAAACAATTCTAGATAAAGATGCAGATCTTTGGCAAAAGGCAATGGAATCTGAGATGGAATCTATGTATTCTAATCAAGTTTGGGAGCTCGTGGAACCACCCAAAGGTGTAAAACCCATTGGATGTATGTGGATCTACAAGAAGAAAAGAGGATCTGACAAAAAGGTGAAAGCCTGGAAAGCACGACTTGTTGCGAAAGGGTATACTCAGAAAGAAGGGATCGATTATGAGGAAACTTTTTTGCCGGTTGTTATGCTTAAGTCGATCCGGATTCTTTTATCTATAGCAGCTCATCTCGATTATGAGATTTGGCAAATGGATGTCAAGACAGCTTTCCTTAATGGAAGTCTTGAGGAAACCATCTATATGCAACAACCAAAAGGATTCATTAAGGAAGGCCAAGAGCATCTTGTTTGTAAGCTTAAGAGGTCTATTTATGGACTAAAACAAGCTTCTAGAGACTGGAATATTCGTTTTGATCAGGCAGTCCAGTCATATGGATTTGATCAAAGTCCAAGCGAATCATGTGTGTATAAGAGAAGTGAGGGAAATGCAGTGGTTTTTCTGGTACTGTATGTTGATGACATTTTACTCATTGGAAACAATGTTAAGATGTTGTCATCAATAAAGGCATGGTTGTTCAAACAATTTGAAATGAAGGACTTAGGTGAAGCGACATACATCCTTGGGATCAAAGTAATAAGGGATCGCAAGAAAAGGATGTTGGCTTTATCTCAAGAGCCCTACATTGATGAAGTATTAGCTCGTTTTAACATGCAGAACTCTAAGAAAGGTTTTGTACCTTTTAAGCATGGAGTGGCTCTATCCAAGGAGCAGTGTCCTTCGACACCTAAGGATATAGAGAGCATGAAAGCAGTTCCTTATGCTTCGGCATGTGGAAGCTTAATGTATGCTATGTTATGTACGAGGCCTGACATCTGCTTTGCTGTAGGCATGGTTAGTAGATATCAGTCGAACCCAGGTCAGGAACATTGGAGTGCAGTAAAAACTATACTCAAGTACCTAAGAAGGACTAAGGAGTATATGTTAATTTACAAGGCCTCAGATCTATTTCCTTTGGGATATACTGATTCAGATTTCCAATCAGATAGGGATAAGAGGAAATCGACCTCGGGATATGTTTTTACTTTGGGAGGTGGAGCTGTTATATGGAGGAGTGTAAAGCAGAAATGCATTGCAGACTCTACCATGGAAGCCGAGTACGTGGCGGCCTCTGAGGCTGCAAAGGAGGCTGTATGGTTCAGGAACTTCCTTTTGGACTTGGATGTGGTACCTAATTTGCCTAGGAGCTTCACAGTGTATTGTGATAACACTGGTGCTGTGGCAAATTCGAAGGAACCGCGAGATCACAAGGCAGCTAAACATATTGAACGTAAGTATCATCTCATACGAGGAATCGTAAAGCGAGGAGATATAGTTGTGGCTCACATATCATCAGAAGACAACCGGGCAGATCCTTTCACAAAGAGTTTGCCAGCCAAAGTTTTTGACAGGCATGTGGAAGCGATAGGAGTCAGATGGATGAACACATAGTTTTTTGTAATAGTAGATTAAATAAACACTGATATACTCATAGAATATTTTGAGTATAAGTGGGAGATTGTTGGTGTATACTGAAAATATTTATTTGAAGTATTTACATTTATTTCTGGCCGGTTTAATTGAGAATCATTTAAATGTTTACATGTTGTCTAAATATTATATATTGTGAATAATCTAGTATCAAATGGGATACAGAATATTAGATTATTAAATACGGTTTATATAATATAATAAGGTTCACAGCACAGGTGGAGTTAGACAATCCACTGGAATGGCTGTAGTATTATTTAGATTAGTTTATATTGACTAATAAATAATACTAGTATACTTTGTGTATATTGAACAGGATCAAATTTAGAATTGTTCCCTTATACTGATTAAGAAGGTGAACTAAGATTCTATGTTATTATTAATGCTTAGGTTCTTAATCCGGAAATAATAATTGACACGTATATGTTATTTACATGCTTTGATTTATATATGAAATAATTCTTTTGATTTATTTCATTATATTTTGGGTGATGAAATAATATATATGGTGGGATATTATTTATTGAAGGAATCCATGTCCTGATAATATTCGGGTTAATGATGTCCCCTTGAAAGCTCAAAAAGATTTAATTATGTGAAACCCTGCAGGTGGATTTATTCCGGCATAATTAAATAAAGGTTGAGTGGATAATCAAGGATAAAAGATATTAATTAAATGAATTATCAGTAATTTATTTAATTAATGGACATGCGATATTTTAAACATGGGGAATTTAATAAGCAAATAATATTGGAACCGAATTAATTAATTAAATTACGGTATTAGGAAAGGTAGTGCAAATATTAATTCTTTAGTGGATTGAATTAATATTTAATTACATTGGGCTAGGCTCAAGATGTAATTAGAAGGCCCAACCTAATTATCCATGATCCCTATTGTAGCCTATATATATTCCTATTCTCTTCTTGCTGGGGGCTGGTCGAAAAACTTTTGTAGCCACCCAGGAGCAAAAAGAGAGGTTAACTTGAGAAGACGAAGGCCACACTTCGCTCAAGGGAATTTGGGAATACAATAGAAGAGCGTGGAATCAACCGTTAACAAGGTGATTTTTCTATTCGTACTCGTTAATTTATTGTATCGAAATTCGCAGTGCCAAGATCTGATTGTCCCAACAATTGGTATCAAGAGCCTGGTTCATTGGTTCTGCGAATTTTGATACGATGTCCATGTCGTAATTATATATGCATGTGTATAGTGGTGTGCTTGGATAATAATCTTTTGCAGGTAGTATCCACTATTATGGCCATGTAATTTTAATTATGTGTTTGGATCCCACGTGGTTTAATCGTGGTTATTTTATTTGGTTTCCACGTGGTTTATCGTGGTTGTAAAACACGAGGGTTGATCGTGTTAGAATAGATTTACAAAATTAGTTTTGTATTAGATCTGTTTTGTATGTAATTGTTTGATGGATTATGTAAAAATCCGGGTATTTGGTAACAATTATGTTCGATCGGAAATCAAATCGGAGAAACAAAATTGTCCGCTGCGTAGTTGATTGTGGCTGTTGGTTTCGTTTAAGTCAAAAGAAACAGATCTGGAGCAACAGGAATCAGAAGAAGCAGGCGCGCGTGTGAAATTCTGGAAAACGTGAGTAACGCAGGTATGTCCTGCGTTACAGGGCTTCCAGGGATGTAACGCATGTTGCACATGCGCAACAGGGCTTCCAGGACCTGTAACGCATGTGCGTCATGCGCAACAAGGCTTTCAGGGCTGTAACGCAGGCTACAGAT
Organism: Saposhnikovia divaricata; assembly: GCA_036435485.1. NCBI lineage: Eukaryota > Viridiplantae > Streptophyta > Magnoliopsida > Apiales > Apiaceae > Saposhnikovia > Saposhnikovia divaricata. The sequence continues at coordinate 218,936,210 of CM071599.1, forward strand.
GCGCAACAGCAAGGTTTTGGCAGAAAAATGATTTTTTCAGCAGAACAGGGCTGGAAATTTAATTTTTTTTTAAGGGGCCATAATAGTGGATTTAAATTATGTTTTTTAATTTTAATTCCCCTATTTAATTTTTTAATTATTGCTTTAAATAATTATTATGTGTGTTGTTAATTATGTGTGTAATTTTTAATTGCATGTTTAACATAATTAGGACGACATGGACATTAATTTTATTTATTGCTTTAATTTTATGATGCATGCTGCTATGTTATGTGTTCTTTGTTTTGTTATTTTTGATTTAATTTTTTATTTCAAGTTTTCAATTCAATTATTATGATTATATACTAACTTTTAAATAATGGATAAATAAATAATTTATGTATATATATATATATATAATATTCTGAAATATTTATAATATTTTTTATAATATTTTAGGGATAAAAAGTTAAAAATTATAACTTTTTTAATAAAAATAGGAATAAAGGTCAAAAAATTTAAATAAAATGGAAAAAAGACAAATTTTGATTCAGGATATATACAAACCCATATAGTTATACCACCAAATTTTAAATTACAATTTTTTCATTGTTTATATTTTATATTTTTTTAATTTATTATATAAACTAGTTAAAAATGAAGAAAAATAAAAACTATTTTAAATTTTTTATAAATTTTTATTTAAAATTTATATTTCCAACGTACGGATGTGAATATATATCCAAATAACTGATCTTCCCAAAATTTTAAAAATTAAAAAATTGATTTGGATAGTGAAATTATTAGTCAACTACTGATTTGACTAGTACTACTAACTAGTACTTCATCCCAGATTGTTGTCTCTATTTTTTAAAAAATATTTATCAACAATGTAATCGTACGGATCTCAATATATATCTAATTTAGTGATATTCCTAAAATTTTGCGAAATAAAAAAATTAATTTGGATAGTGAAATTAGTAATCAACTATTGATTTGACCAGTACTACTAACTAGTACTTTGTCCCAGATTGTTGTATTAGTTTTAAATTAAATGGTAAAGTGTTTTAATTAGAAGTAAAATCTTTAGAAAAAATGGGTAATTGAGTTGTTGGAGCAGAAAAAAGAGTCCAAGTAGAAGCTCAATGTGGATGAAGGAATTTTAATCGGAATAAAATTACGTTAACATTAGTAATTAGCTTTTTGAGTTGTTTCGTCAAGGTTTAGGGTTTCAATTTTTTTAAAATATTTCTCGACGACCCAACCTTAGGGAAGTCAATATCCATCCTTTTTAATGTTATTGGCAAAATTTTAATGAAAAAAAAAAATTTTGGTTTGACAATTTAACGGTCAACTAGTATGTTGACTAGAACCCTTAAACAGGGTTTTGTCAGGGTTTAGTGTTTTAATTTTTTAAAATTATTTCTCAACAACCCGACCTTACGGAAGTCAATATCCATCATTTTTAATGTTATTGGCAAATTTTAGTGAAAAAAAAAAATTATTTAGTTTGGCAATTTAACAGTCAACTAGTACGTTGACTAAAACCTTTAAAAAGGGTTTCGTCCGGATTTAGGATTTCGATTATTTTAAAAATATTTCTCGACGTTCCAACCTTACGAAAGTCAATATCCATCCTTTATAATGTTATTTCCAAAATTTCCGGGGAAAAAATATGGAAAATTAATTCAAAGGTCCCTGAACTATATGTCTTTTATTGTCTAGGTCTCTGAACTATTTTCTCCAACATTGCGATCCCTAAACTTTTAACTTTTCTAATTCGCATCCTTCGTCCGAATTTTTCACTAATGTTTCATTTTTTATGATATTTTCCCCATTTTTAACTAATTTGTAAAATAAATTAAAAAATTAAATAACATTAAGAAAAATAACTTTGTATGACTACGTGGGTATGTATAAATTCTGAATTTTTTTTGTTTTTTTCTATTATATTTAATTTTTTAGCCATTATTCATTTTTTATTTATTTAAAATCGACCATTTATAAAGGAGACGGTCGGTTTTCTGGAAATGGAATGGTAAAAAACGGTCGGTTATGTATTATTTCGGTCGGTTTTCTGGGAATGGAATTGTAAAAAATGGTCGATTATTTCGGTCGGTTTTCTGGGTTTTTAAAGAAAAAATTGCAGGTTATGCCATTCCACTTCATTACATTTCAATATTGCAATCACCACCAAGTCATTCAACATTAACAAACTAGAGATTCACCATACCATTCAACTTCATAAAAAAATAATTAAACACACAAACATGAATGCTACGAATTTAATGTTCACAAACAACATTAATACTCAACTTCGTGAAAAGCATCAAAACTAAGTTTACAAACATTATTCAATTTCATCACAACCATCATCGTCTTCATCATCACCAGACAATACGATATTATTCTTCTTCATTTTCTTCACCTTCTTCTTCTTAAACAGTCATTATCATCAAAATACACCAGAGATATAACCAAATCATCATTTGATGCAAGTAGTTAGGATACCATTGTAGGATTTCGATGCAGTAAAACACAATGATAACAATGATAAGTATAAAAAAATTCGAAATCCAAAACCATTGATCCATGTATAAGGGGGATGATTTGGAGAAAGAGTTTTTTTTACTCCAAATTTCGAAAATGAAAGTTAAAAGGGAGAGGAATTTTGGTGAAGTGGATGTAGGGATAGAGATGAAATTTGGTGAAGTGGTTTGTTTAAATGAAATTTGGTAAAAAATTTGAATTTTTTAGTTTGGGCTCCATTTTTAAAATTTTCGTGAAATCAAGGATTATTTCCGACCGATATATGGTCGGTTATGAGTTTGATCAAAAATTTGAATTTTTCATTTGGGCGGTATTTTCGAAAAAAAATTCGTTTGGGCTCCATTTTTAAAATTTTGTGAAATCATGGCTTATTTCCGACCGATATGTGGTCGGTTATGAGTTTGATCAAAAATTTGAATTTTTCATTTGGGCGGTATTTTCGAAATTTAGAAATTTGCATAACCGACCACCTAAAACCGACCACCTAAAACCAACCGTAGTGGTATTGGTCGGTTTTAGATGACGTGTCACAGAGACCGAAAATGTGAGTCAGCAAAATGGGCCCGAGTCCGCACCAGTCAGTTTTAGATGGTCGGTTTTATCATAAAACCGATTACCTACGGCAGCGGTCCGTTATAACCATTGAATTTGTGACGGTCGGTTTTGTGACGGTCGATTTAAAGCTGTTTTCTTGTAGTGTATAGAATCAAAATTAGACTTTGGTTCTACTATAGAATTACAAGGGTCTCCACGATTCTCCACGTGCTTTGATAACTTTTATCGATCGAGCAGCTCAACAATTAATAAATTAATTTTTTTTAAAGGACGATTCATTCTTTGAATACACAAATTTCAATCAAAGGATACATTCAAATTCAATCTCGAAACTGTAACAATTTAAAGAAAAAGTATACTCCCTCCGTCCCTAATTAATTGTCCAGTTTCTATTTTTGTTGGTCAAATTTGACTGAAATTTATATATATTATATAATGAAAAATTTTTAAAAAAATTATACCATTGTAAACTACTTCTAATCTATTTTAATATGTGATTTTCAGTTTTTTAAAATAATAAACGGATTAATTTTAATCTTCGGTCAAAAGTTAGTCAATTTGACCATTGAAAAGTTAAACTGGACAACTAATTAGGGACGGAGGGAGTATAACACTGCAGCTATTAACTGCTGGAACATTTTCCAATACTGAACCGATTCCAACGCAAGGAAGGCCTTTTGGAATTTCCATGACTGGCATAATTAACTCCTGCTTATAAATACACAACACAATTTCTCATATTCTTTACTGTGGAACACAATGTTAAAGCTTGGGCCAACATTTCCCACTGTGGGAACTTTATGGGATCACCAAGGCAAATCAGAAATATCTCAAATCTTCATTTCTTCCTCCCGGGATAGGATGGATTTCATTCAGTTTGCTTACGTTGAGGATGGTAACGTAGTGCTGTCTGACAAAATTGTTGGTGGAACAGGCTCCTGTAATCTGCAAACGGTGAACAATAACATAATATTTAATTTAATTCTCTTCTTTTATCTTCCATGCATGTATATATGTAACTAACTTTAATTTGTTTCATAAGTTTGTTCTCGGCTCAACTATATATGTTTGTTGACGACAATGGACGATTATATGTACGTAGCTGGGTTTATGTTTATGGAATGTTGGTGCAGATCACTTTCGATTATCCGTCGGAGTACATTACAAGAATACATGGCGGTTACCTTAATGATAGAACTTCAAAGTATCTTTGTTCTATTTCTTTTTATACTAACAAACGCAAGTATGGTCCGTACGGCCCTGGGATTTGCATGGACGATATTGATCTCATTGATTTTCAAGAAATGGGCTCGTATGTGGATGAGTTCAATTATGAGGTCGGTGGTAAATTCTGGGGATTCTTTGGCACCTATAAGAGCAATGGGGTTGAAAGCATCGGCCTTTATATGAAGCCTCGTCAGCTAGCAAAGCAGCTGTCAGGGCCAACTCGTGCTAATCAATCAGGGCCAACTCGTCCAGTCTTGCCATAATTGAATATGTGTTGAATTTAAGTTGTTGAATCTATCTTATGACGCTATATAAATATATTATTTTATGATCTTAATGCTAATGGAATTTAGTATGTGATCAGCGTTTTGTTTTAGTAAGCAGAATTTCGCCATGCAACTAAATCGGTGTTCCCTTTTAATTTAAGTTTTTCTTTAATATTTTACATGTAGCTTAGTGTTTTAGATTGAATTCATGCTTGACGGCTTCATTCGATCAATGCTAATTTAATTAATAAAAAACCGGAAAAACTTCTAATTTTTTTTTTTTGAAATCGGAGAAACTTCTAAATTAAAACTACGTTGAAGTCATAATTTCTGATCTTTCCAACAAATTATGTATTTAATGCTCTCACATTTCCAATAATAAGGCATTTAACTCATGCTGCTCACAACCTGTATATGCTACTATAATTCAAAAAGTTTGCCAAGTTCAAATAATTTGACATTTAGTAAAAAATAATATAAATAATCATATAAATGAAAATTTACTAGAAATAAAGATTACTTTCTCCATCTCACAATACAAGTCTCTTTTGAAAAAATTAGGCATCTTAAAAAAATATTAATTAGATGATACATTTTTTTTATACCCATTATAAATGCATTGAATTTTGACTTTTAAAAATATGAACTATTTATACTCTTGCTCATTCCTCATTAAATGCTATATAATTTTCAAAGGGTTTGTCTAGTGTGTGCCCAAGGGCATATGCTAAGAATCCGTGCTTGATGAGTTGTCAAATTTTTATTGGTGGATATTTATTTGAATGCAGGGGGGCCATCATTATTAATGAAATCCCCACCAATCAAAATTTGACAACTAAGAGCATTTCCAAGGGTGATAGTCATAATTGTTAGCTAAAATTATAAAAATAGATGATTATGTAAAATTTGCTGAACCTGTAAGCCTGTGTGCTCCAGTGGTATTAGCTATAACGGTTAGTTATATTTAAAAATATATTATTTTATTATTTTTCAAATTCTAACGATTATATTTTTAGATATTATTTATTTATTGTAGATAAAACTCTTAACTAAACTTTTTCTAAATTCAATAAAATAAAATTTTTATATAAATATGTATATTAAATAATTAATTTAAATAATTTTATTATTTAAAAATATGTTATTTTATTATTTTTAAATTCAATAAAATAAAATTTTAATACAAGGATATATGTTATTTGGTTAAATAAAATAGTTTTAATAATTAAAATAATTTAGGATGAAGTTAATTGAATAAATTTATATATGTACTAGCAGGAAAGAAAGATAATGACGTGGAAAATTATAGATGACCATGAATGGATCAACAAATATAGAAAACATGTAACTTGTTATCTAAAATTATTCCTAACAGCTGAGTGCATTGGAGAAGCCCATTTTTTACATATTAGGTATAAATGTAAGCCACGTAGGATTTTTTGCTAACAGGTGACCAGGGTTGGAGATGCTCTAAACTAGCACGGATTCTTAGCATGTGCCCTTGGGCACACACTAAAAAATTCGATTTTCAAAAAGGATAATTTAGAAAAAGTATATAATTATATGAGCCAGAATTATGTAATTTATATTGTTCGAAAGTGTTAATTCTCTTGTACATAGAAATGAGGATATTTAATTAATTTTATTAAAATGTGACCTTTTGAAATGTATTCATATATAAATTTATATAATCGATCCCGAATGAACATTATCATATCAACCGATTAACCAAATACGATTTGAACATCAGAGAAGAAAAGTAAAATCTGAGCTTCTCACCGAGTTTGTGCGTTTTTGGTCCATAGGCAAGAGAGAAGGTGGAGAATAGACAAGTTGGGGATAAAAAAAAAAGACGAGTTGGTGAGAAAATCAAAAAAGAAAAACATGTCTGCGTACTTGCCGAGATACTGCTTTTGGTTTAGATAAATCGTTTTAAGATTACCTACTTCATACTAGGAGAGCACGGTTCGGACGGTTTTGTCCAAAAATCGAACTCGAAATTGTATGTATTCGATTTTAAAAATTAAAAATCGTAATCGTAATTGAATTGTTGGTTTCGATTTAGCTTTTAAAAAGTTCGATTTGATTTTTAACAGTTCGGTTTTAATTATAAAATCGAACAAATAAATCATATTCAAGGTATAATATATTTATTTTCCTGATGCAACACAAGTCGACCGCAAAAAAATCATAATGGCAAACCTTTGGGCGGACAGCTTTGACAAATGAAGGTCTCACAGGGGCCAAAATTTTAATTTGAGAAGATTGAAAACCTGCTTTTAGTACCCTTTTTGCCACCTCATTAGTTGGACAATAGCATCTCGTTGCTAGGTTATGAAACCTGTACATGTATAAGCGCATACAGTATTAAAATTTAAATCTATCCTGAAAAATATTATGAAGTAAGCTAAATATGTTGTAGAGAATACTATGTAGGATGACAAGTGTTTAAGTCCGTAATTACTGTAGTAAATACTATTTTATCAGGCAGACCTTTTGACTTCAAGATACGAAGTGGAATATGCTACATGAGTGGATGTACGCTAATTATTATATAATTAGCTTCAATACCCGTGCAAGGTATGAGAATGTTCTAATTTGATTAAATTATTTTTTATTGATTTTGTTTGTTATATTTGTGTGTTGACGCTTCCATTTTACATTACATGTTAGAAAAATTTGTTATGATGATGAACAATTTTCGATTTACTGTGACTTTATTTCATCATAATTTAGTATGATCTTATCAATGAAAATTGAGTTGCGGCTATTAAGTCCGTATAGTTTATATTTTCTTCCATCTCTAAGTTGACAATGTCATCTAAATAATTGTAAGAAGCGAGTATGACCTGAAATGTAATTTTAATCCTCGTTATAATTTTCCACATTTTAGGTATGAGTGACATGAGAGACTCGATAAATTTTGCAAGTTTCATACTCTATAATCCCTACTATATAAAAACAAAAAAGCACCATACCCAAACAACTCGTGCAATTTTTGATTTTGAAATAGGACCACACATGACAAAGATACAAAGAATTTATTAAATGCATATGCGTGCATTGGACTGACTTCACAATACTAAGGTCCCACTTGACAAATCTTAACTCGAATTATAAGTTACTTATTTCGGAAAAAATTTGTATTTACATACTTTGTTTAAAGAAAAATGTGTATGGGGAGTTTAATATTCGTTATCTTGCAAAAATAAGTTACTTATTTCAGAAAAAAATACATATTTACGTACTTTTTTCAATAATAAATAAATTATTTCTGAGAAATAAGATCTCAAACGGGGCCTAAGTGTTTTTGCAAATAATTAGAGTAATGATTTTTTTTTTCTAATAAACGATCCTCTATATATTCTATAAATATTTACATTCAATTTTTAATTTTTACATTAAATAAAATGATACAAGTTTTATTAATAGAATAATATATGATTCTTGTATATGTATGGAGATATATAAAATTATATAATATTTATTTGGCACATGATATGTGAATAATATGGGGCACTTGAGAGAAACAATTATTTTTTCTTGGTTTTTTAAAGAGCATTGCTGCATAAAACTAATGTATTCTAATATTTAACCAAATAGGCATTTGGTATAACGGTTATAGTGGTGAACTAAATTTATTAAAATTATGATATAAAAATTAATTGACACATGATATGTGAATAATATGGGGCACCTGAGCGAAACAATTATATTTTCTTTATTTTCTTTAAAAAGCACCGCTAGATATAACTAATGGATTCTAATATTTAACCAAATAGGCATCTGATGTAGTGGTTGTAATGGTGAACTAAATTTATTATAATTATGATTTAGATGTCAGGGATTCAATTCCCAACAACACGAAGACTTTTTAGTATTTTTATTGATGTTGACTCTTGAGAGCATAATTGTAAAATTATAATAAGTTGAGGGCATAATTGTAAATTACACATAAATAAAATGTGACATGTTGCCCTACAGAAATGTTCTAATTTGATTAAATTAGTTTTTGCCGATTTTGTTTGCTGTATTTGTATGTTGACGTTTCGATATTTGATGCATTTTACATTAAATGTTAGAAAAATTTGTTATGATGATGAACAATTTTTGATTTATTGTGACTTTATTTCATCATAATTTAGCATGATATTATCAATGAAAATTGTGTTGCGACTATTAAGTCTGTATAGTTTATATTTTCTTCCATGTCTAAGTTGGCAATGTCATCTAACTAATTGTAAGAAGCGAGTATGACCTTAAGTGCAATTTTAATCCTCGTTATAATTTTCACCACATTTTAGGTACGAGTGACATGAGATATTGGATAAATTTTGCTAGTGACATTAGTGCATAAAACTAATGTATTCTAATATTTAACGAAATAGGCATTTGGTATAGCGATTATAGTAATGAACTAAATTTATTAAAATTTATTAAAATTATGACATAAAAATTAATTGACACATGATATATGAATAATATGGGGGCACCTGAGCGAAACAATTTATTAAAGTGAGAAAAAGTATCCTGAGATTGATCTTAGGGAAATTTTGCTGAGATACTTGAAAATATACTATAAATTTAACTGAGCCCGCAAGGCTAATTAAAAAATTGTGATTCTACGGAAATGTCCATCCTATATTTGAATACAATATTCTATGTATCTCAGGTAACTTCCCTAAGATACATCTCAGGTTCCTCAATCTTTATAGAAGAAATGTTTATTTTTTTTCTTTTATCTATCTATTTTCATTAACTTATTCGTAATTATACGTTCTGCATTATATTACATTACGACTTTGTAATTCAATCGATTACCAGTAGCGTCTACATTTTTATCATGAAATAAAAAATGTAAATGTATAAATTGTGAAATTTAATATGTAATAATAAGTTAGATACTATTAATTGCAAGTCAATTAAAGTGTTATAGTTAATGAACATAAATGGACCAATTAAATATTGAACTATTAATTGATATATATATATATATATATATATATATATATATATATATATATATATATATATATATTAAATACAAAGGGTGAAAAGGTAATATACTTTTGAATAAAATGTGACATGTTGTCATATTATATATATAGTAGATAGTAGATAGTAGATTAACTTTTAAAAAAAATAATAGAATTGTTATAACCCTTCTATAATTCTAAATCTTGTGTTATGATTATAGGAAATTTCACTTCTATAACTATTATTAATAAGTGAGATTTATTTTAATAATATGTAATAAAAAACTAAATAATAGAATTGTTATAACCCTTCTATAATTCTAAATCTTGTGTTATGATTATAGGAAATTGCACTTCTATAACTATTATTAATAAGTGAGACTTATTTTAATAATATGTAATAAAGTTCTTCCTACCAAATTTTATTTTATATAATCATGTTCCACTCCTAAAATTATAAAGTTTAAAAAGTTATTTATTTATAAATTTTGACCCCTATATTGGTTTCACCTTCCCTACAATTTTTATATTAATTTTCAAAGAAAAAATGGAAATATTGGAATTGTATTGCAGTTATAATTTTTTAATTATAACTTTATTCAATTGCACAAATAACACAATTTTATAATTACAATTTTATAAATATTTATTTGACCTTTATATTTTGATTTTTTATATTAGATAACGTTATTGATATAAATGTTTCATTATGTTATAAATAAAAAATATAATATTTTCATATCATTGGATGACAATAATAATATTTTACTCAATGAAAAAATTGAAAAAGAAAACGTGATATAACTATAATAAAAAATATAATTTTAAAATTTTATAAAAATATTTATATCAATTAAAATAATAAATTATTAATTTAAATAAATTATGTTGTGTATGTACTTGGGGTTACCAACTGTAGACAATAATATGAGATAAAATTTAAATTCAAGAAAACTAAAAGTACATTTGGGGATGGTGGAAGTGTTCAACTTGTAACTTTATTTAAAGAGGCGAAAAATATCAATTTTTTTTTTTTTTTGGAAGAGAATATCTAAGTTTTTTAAGAGACCATTTAACGTTTCTCATAAAAAAAATCCTTGGGAGTGGAGATACTCTTGAAGGTGAGCTGATTCAAAGGCAAGAATGCGTACCGTCGTCGTTTGGTTAGCCTCGGGCATAACTCTATGTAAATCGCATCGCATACCACTGGTTACTGGTATAAAACTATATATAAATACATGCATAACACATTGACCCTGCTTGTTAGTTTGATCTACTGTAAAAACATCCGAAAATGATTAAAGTTGGGCCACAATTTTGTCCCAGGGGAACTTCCTGGGATCACAAAGGAAGAACTGAAATATCTGAAATATTCATTTCTTGCTCCCAGTCGCGAATTAATTGTATTTATTTTGCTTACGTCGAGGGAGGGAACAAGATAGTACTGTCCGAAAGGATTGGTGGTGGAGGAGAAGGCACTACTTCAATGGAAACGGTAACCATTTAGTCTCTTAGCAATATTTTGAATTTTGATCCATCTAATTCTAGCTTAGATATATAATTAAATGTTGTTGAATATATGATATGATCCGATAAACCCGCTTCCCTAACATCTTGAGGTTTTAGGAGAACTGGTTACTTAACGTATACACTATTTGTCTATAGTTTTGTGTCTGTTAACGATAAATGAATAGTATATATTTGTGTATAATAACAGTATATATTGTGTATAATCATATCTTCTGACAATGTTGTTAGTGAAATTCTTTGTCGTCAGCTTTATGATTAATTAAAGTTCAGGTCTCCCTTTTTCTTTATTTTCTTGTTTTTGATAACAGTGAATTTTAGAGATACAAATTGCCTGCAATTGTAGTTAGGACATGCAAGTGGTAATGGAGTAATGGTCAAAGAAGCGATATATGAAGACAGAATGTCAGAAACAAACAACAGAGATGAGAATCACAGTATATTTTTAGTTCAAAATAATTAACCTGTTCTAATTATAATTTGACTAGCAACAATTAATCTTTTAGCACTTTAGGAGGTAGAATAAATCTATGTAGGAAAGCCCATTTTTGTAATTAAGTTTATAGACTAAGCATTTGCCGACAGATATTTTACTAAGTTTCGGAATCGGAACATATATTTTATATTAGAGATAATTGTTTGTAAATTGGGAAAAAGTTGTCCAATATTAATGTGTACATTGGTAAAAAAAATTGCATTTAAGATTAATCTTTGAAAATGTGTCTTGTGAGAAAGTTATTTTCACTAATCAACATATTTTATTCAATTATTCGCTATTTCCTGCTAATAAGATTCAATTGGTCACATTTTATTTAAACTCAACATTTACTCGCATAGATGATAATTTTTAATATTTTTTTTAAGATTCTTTCTTCGTGACACGATAACAAGTTTTTCCTATCAAGAAAAAAAAAATTAACAATTTCTGCTCTCCTTCCCGCAAGGAAATATTAGTATAATTCATAAGAGCATCTCCAACCATACATACCCCTTAGCTAAAAGTATATCGGAAATACCATAAATAAAAATATGGAGAATGTGTAAAAATATTTTATCTCCAACGGGACATAACTGTTAGCTAAAATTTTAAATAATCTCATCATATTGGCTATATTTGTCGAACTTCTAGAGACCTGTAATAAAACTTCATATCATCAGTTACCATATTATAATAATATATTCTATTTTTAACCACTTGAAATATTAAAAACATACCATTTTAAAATTATAGTCAATCAATATAACCAACTATGTAAAGCATAATGTAATGTAATATGTAATAGAGGATATATATAACTCAACTAGGATAAAAGATAAATAATATTAAATCTATATAGGGATCGTGAAATTTGAATAACAGGCACCAACAAGGTTCAAGTCGTTGAAAAAAGTTCATTAACATGTTCAAGCCTCAGTGACAGAATAAGATGTACAGATGATTCAATTGAATAGCCAAAAAGATTCCATGTATTTACATAATTTGAAGATACTGCTACAGGCTATTCAATTGAAATGTAACGAAATTGTGAAGATCGAGATCTGTGCTAGTCACTTGTGAACCAGACCAGCACACTAAGTGTCAGCACATACGAGAAGGATCAACATATTAATTTACAGAAAGAATTGCAAAGCCTATTGACGATCAAGGACAGACATAATATTTCAAGGTATTGTCAAAAATTAATTTACTCTCTGAAAATTAAATAAGTAACAGATTAATTAATTATTTATAACAAATAATTAAATTAATCTAGTACTTGAATTATTTTCAGAGATGAATTAAAACAGCAGAATAAAACAGAAGAAAGAAGCCCAAGAGATACAAAAATAGTATTACTATGCGCAGTTACTATGCAAAGTTACTATGCACGGTTACTATTTGGGGTTGGTGTAATAGTGCCCGATTACTATTTGGGGTTGGTGAAATAGTGTCCGGTTACTATTTGGGGGTTGTTGGAATAGTTCTCGGTTACTATTTGGGGGTTATTGGAATAGTATCAAATAGTGACTTTCTATAATCTATATAATCTATAAATAGGCCTGTTGTATTTCATTTCAAAACACACCTCAACACATAACTTTCTCTTCCCTCTCTTATATATCTTCTCTGTGTAAGCTGCTAGACAGTCCATCTAGTAGGAAAGCCGGCTTAGCCCGCTTTCAGGAAGTGTCGGATAGAAGGTCCTCGTGCCTAAACTATCCTTAGGAGTATTTGATTTTGTAGCTGATCCATAGGATTAGATTGTGTAACAAACCTCCGGGTTTTATCTATTCAAAGATATTTTTTAAAAAGTTGTGTTATTTTGATTCAGTATTTTTGATCTCATATCCACATCAAAAATTGAAATATTTTTAGAATAACGCATTCAACCCCCCTTCTACGTTATTCCGGACCTAACAATTGGCATCAGAGCCACTCTGTTATTATACAACAGTTAAGATCGAAAAAGCTATACAATCATGACAGAGAAAACACAAACTCCAACAACAAGCAGATATGAATCAATCAGAGTTCCAATACTCAAGGCATCAGAATATCCCATATGGAAGGTGAAGATGGAAATGTTTCTGGAGGCTACAGATCCAGAGTACTTAGACAGAATCCATGATGGTCCACATGAGCCGACCAAATTGTCTGTTGCAGTTGATAAAGAGGATCATAAAACGATTCCAAAGGAGAAGAAAGACTACACTCCTGAAGATATCTCCTCTATTAGCAAGGATGCCAAGGTAAGGCATTTATTACATAGTGTTAACTAGAATAACTTGTAGAAGGGGGGTTCAATACAAGTTATATAATCGTGTCTGATTTTTGCTTGATTAGATAAACAAGAACAAACGAATGAATCAAACTTTGTTTGTATTAAATAAATCAAATACAAACTCTACCAAAGGTGTACAATACCTTTAGCAGCTGCTGACAATACAAATCTCTCTCTGTGTTTATTTCGAACTCTCGAATACAAACCTTATACAGAGCTTCACACGATATGCACTCAAAAATCGACTCTTTTACAATGATATAAAGAGAGTATTTATAATGGTACCTATCAACTAATAACAGAAAGTAATGATCTATACATGATAATGTTCTGCCGTCCAGTTGATAGTTTCCATCAATAGAAAATTCTTTCCTTCATGATATCTTCTTGCTTGTTCTTCAAAACAACGATCCTGTTTTATAGCACTTGCCAGTTTCTGTAGCATCCATAATGACATCATCAGTAACACGACTGATATCAGGATTCCACCTTGCATCAGGATTTGACATCCATCAGTATTTGACTTGGCATATCAGGATTTGATCTCAGTTCCTGACATGTAGTCCTTGATGCACTGTTGTTCCTGACTAAACTCTACAGATTACTGTTTAATGCATATATCCTATAAAAAGTGCTAAATCCTTTATAAGATCAGGATTTACAAGAAGCATAAGCAAAATTCTATTCTCAACATCATAACTTATGAATTATTCCTAACAATCTCCCCCTATTTATGCTTTAGAATCTGAAGCATAAATCTAAGTTGTAGATGTCAAAACATATGACAATTCAACTAGAATAGAATTTATGAATTTAGAATCATGAAGTTATGTACCTCCTTCTTTAAATGTAGACATAGTATTCAGTACTTAGAAGAAAGAATTCAACTATTTGATGCTTCCACTTCCTTGTTGAGAGTCACCTCTGTCACTCTTAGTTCTTCCTTTATCTCTAGTCTGTTCATCTCCCCCAGTTTGTTGCCTCTGAATTGGTTTTATCTCCCTCTTTTTGACATCAGCAACATTAATCTTGAGAGATTCAATAACAGAAGAAATAAGATTCATCAGAACTGCTTGATTTGCCATAATAGTGACTTGGTTATCTTCAAGTGTTTGAAGTCTCGATTGAATAGTAATTTGAGATTTCTGAATATCCTTTAGAATTCCAGAATTAACTTCAAAGTTGGAAGTGCTTGTTGTATCTTCAGACTCAGATGCAGAAATAACCTTATCTTCAATCCTTGTAGAAGAAGTTGTTTGTGTAGCATGATCTAATGGAGTAGAATGATATTTAAGTAATAATACTTTAGTAGAAGTACACACATCTTCACTTTTCTGCTCTGAAGCTGAAACATGATCATCCTGTCCTTCACCAGTATTCTGTGTACTAACATCTACAAATCCTGACTCCTCCTTAGATTGATCAGATGCTGTTGATGTCTCAATTCTAGCCGATATTGGAAGTACATACAAAGGAATACTAGGATCATTAGGAATATCTTCGGGTACATGTGGAGTAAGAGATTGTCTTAGCCTTGCACCTCTTTTGTTGATGATTCCTGCAAGCCTCTCTTTCTCCTTCTGAGCTTTAACTTCTGGCTTTGCATTGTTCTTTGCTAAGTCATTCTTCTCATACAATTTGATAAAAGAATAAGTACCAACATCCATACCAAGATCTTCAAACCAAGATTCAAGAAAAACCTGATCCCAGAAATCAAACGATGGTGATTTCCTAACTTTCTCTCCCTCACTATGGAGTTGATCGTCCATACCCTCATTCTCACTTTGACTATATAAAGTCAACACTCTTTCTACCTCTCCTTTTGCCTGGTCAGGAGCCAGCCTCTCTGTGTGTGGATCTATATCCATCTTTTCAAGTGTATCACTCAAATTTGGATAAGTGCTCTCATGACCTACAGAAAAATAGGGGTTAGAAGAAGTTTTTTATACCTGAACTCACATGGAGAGAGGGTTCCTCATATGGCATGAGGCTTGAGGTTTTCTCCAAGGAGTGAGCTGATATAGTCTCTGAACCCTTACAAACATCTACTTTCTTTCCAGAAACTATAGGGTCCAGTATATCACTTTCAGGATCTACACTAGACTCTGATGTCTTCAGTAATACTTCATTAGACACCATAGCTAGTATGTCACCGTCTTTAAGTGTTGGTTGCTGAGACACACCCTCAATGTGGATAGACTCTGAAAGAACAATATTGGTTTGATCTTCAGTAAAATCAATCAAAGTCATTCCTCCCATATAATAGGGTTTCTCACTTGCAATTCCAGTCATCACAGAAGACCTTTCAGCATCAGCCATCATAGTTCCTGAGTCATCCAACCTCTGACTAGATGGTTTTTGTGTTGCAGTGACTGTGATCTGATCTATCCTACTATTCACCACTGGTGCAATAGTATCTTTTGTTGAATGATTCCCTCTATCAACTACCTCCTCTTGTTCACTTTGAGCTGAAGCATCTTCAACAATGACATCCTTGTCAAATAAATATGCATGAAGTGATTGAAGTGCAACATGCTTAGGAAGTCAAAATTTCTTGTGCAATTCCTTTCTGACTGATACATAGAAGTACTGTTATTCCCAGATTACACACTTGTATAATTGTAGAAGGGGGGTTGAATACAATTCTTGATATTTATAAATTTCTGATAAGAACTTCAGAAACTTATGAAGAGATAATTGCAATGTAAGATTTAAACACATACATATATAAAATCAGGTGGTTAATATGCACCACCTGAAGCTTTTATTTGAAGAAAACTCTGTGATACAAAATGTACACAGCTGTCGTTTTACAACTCTTTGCTTCTAAGGATATTCAAGAAACCCTAAGCAAATATGTCTGTTTTCTTAACCTACAAAGAGTTGCTACCCTTGGTTATATATCCCAAGTTTTACAAGTACTACTGGAATAAGATAATACTAATCTAATTCTAGTTGACTTGCTACTACACTCCAAATACACATGTAGCCGAAAGGTTGTCCTTGTGTTCAGACATGTCTCCTGCACCTTTCTTGTATTCATAGTGTAAATGGAATGCTTCTTTCTTCTGTGTTTCCAAAGTATCTACTATAAAATCATGTGATCTGTCAGTCAAACATGTCCTTATCAACTGCTAATCTCCAGCTAATCATAGAAGACAGTGTCAATGATTATCCGTTGATGATGTATACTGACATCCGTTGATGATGTATAGAGCAGTATCCGTTGATATTGGGACTTGAGCTGTATCCGTTGATAGAGTGGATTTGAGTTGTATCCGTTGATAGAGTTTAGTCTTCATCCGTTGATACACTTTCACTTAGACAGAATTACATAGCATAGCTTATTTACAATTGGCTACCCTATTCTGCCTATCCGTTGATAGTCAACATGACTGTGGATAAAAACACTATCAACTGATAACATAGAGATACTGCAGTGTGCTACAAAACCTCATCCGTTGATGAGCTACCTGTCAACGGATAGAGTTATAAATCCTCATCCGTTGACAGCTACAAAACCTTAAACAATTTGATTGATTGTGAAGTTATCATCAAGTACAACATATTCCTAACAATCTCCCCCAATTTATACTTGATGGCAATAAAGCATAAATTCAGGACCTTGATGATAACAAAACATTCCTAAAGATATATAAAGAACAATACATAAATTGTATTAAGCTACAATAATTAAAAACTGAAAGTTTGAGAAATTTACAAAGAAGTGCTCCTCTAGACTGAGCAGATTAGGACTGTTTCTTTCCTCTTGTTGGCATCACCCTTGATTTTCCTTCCTTGGCAGAGTTGGACTCAATCTGTATTTGGAGTTGCCTATAGAAGGCATCTTCTTCATCTACCTTTGGATTTAGCTTCTGTTGTAGCCATCTCAGGTATTGAGAACTAGCCTTTGGTAGTTGGTCTTCTAACCTGAAGAATGTCCTGTTACCATCTTCATCCCTGAACTCCATCATCCAGAAAGGTTGGAGGTGGATTTTCTGTCCATTGTATGGGATCTTCATTTTCCTTGGTAGACTTGATGGTGAGTTCCAATCCCTCCTTATTTGTTCTATTTTGTCCAGTATCTCCCCTTTTGCTATCTTGGAGAACCCTGTGTATCTCTTGATTGCAGAGAACACTTTGGTTAAGGTATGATAATTTTCTCCAAGAACCCTTTGTAGTGGCCATGTCCTTTCCGTTCCTCCCTTGTATACAAAGACCAATCTTTCAGGCAAATGTCTATATTTGTCAATTCCTCTTACTTCTGACAATTCATCCAGATAAAGATTCATGTCAGAGTATTCTTCAATATCTGCCTGATAGATAAAATCATCCTTGTTTTCCAAGATTGGCTGCCTGACAATTGCAGGTACCCTAGCAACTTGAATTGGTTCCTTTGAAGGTTGCTTCCTTGGTTTCCTTTTCTTCTGTGTAGGCTTCTGTTGAGGCTTCAGCAAGAATGAAGGAACCTCAATGGAGTCAAGATTCATTGGTTCCTCTTTAGGTACTATAGGCTCACCATGGAAATTTACATCTGGGTTGAATACTTTTACATCAATAGGTCGTGATGAACCAACTGTCTCTTTGTTTTCAGTTTCTGGAGAGACAGGCCTCCTTGCATGTGATTTTAATCTCTTGGATTTGGGGACTGATTTCCCTTTCTTTTTGAATTTGGGGACTTCCTCAGGTTCCCTCAATTCATCCTCTACCTCATCCAATAACTCTTGAGCCAGCCTTGCTTGCTTCTCATCTGAGTTTTCATATTGATATTCAGTGCTTGGTTGAGATTCTCTTAGCAGCCTTGAAGTCTCTTCTCTCTTGGCTTCAACAAATCTAGGATGGCTGTTGGATATGTTTAGAACTTTTCCATTCCTTATGATTACAGCCATCCATTCTCTTACACAACTGTTAGTCTTCTCCTTGAATTCCTTGATTGCCTTACCCATCAACTTGTCTTCATCATCCTTGGGAAATGGAAAGTCCAGTTGTAACTTGTTCTTCCCATTTGCTTTTGGTGGTGAGAAGGGTCTTGATTTGATGTAGGGTTCAAATTCCTTAACATGAGAAGGCTCAGCATCATAGAATGTAGGAGCCACAATTTCTGGAGTGAGCACCTTCAGAATTGTTGTAGATATTGTTGGAGCTGAGGTTTGGCTAGAGAACAGAGTTGATGCAATAGATTGATTGATCAATCTTTCTGTCCTCATTATCCTTTCATAGTTTTCTTCTTTCATCTTTTGGAGAGCTTCAATTTTGGCTAGCTTTTCTTTTTCTGTCAAGTTTGAAAGATCAAACTCTTCAGATAGAGGTTTGGATTTGCTGGGGGAAGCTGTGACAATGAATTCTTGTGGATTGACCACTATGGTAGGCTGCTGCTCCCCCTCACTTGCTGCTTCCCTTCTTTCAGAAATTAAGATTTGACTTGTAGTTGCCACAGCCTCTTCCACTTTCTCCCCCTTTTTGTTAGCATCAAGGGTTTGACTAGAAGTTGGGGCTGCAACTAACTTTTCTAGCAGTTGGGTTTGCAGTTTCTGATGTTGAAGAAATTGCTCCATCTGGGATTCCATCTTTTCCACTCTTGAATTGAGAAGTTGCACAGATTTAGCCAGGTTGTCTTCTTTGAGAAACCTTTGTTGCAACACCCTCTGAGTGGCTGTAGGAGCTAGTTGCTCTAGCTTGGAATCCACAGAGATCTTCACATCCTTGATTTCTTTGTTGACCTCCTCTAAATTGGATCTCTGAATCACCATTTGCATCTTTTGTAACTTTAGGGAGTCAATTGTCTGTTGAAGAACAACCTTTCTCTGTGGATCTGCTTCTGGGTGCTCAGCCAGGGCAGATTTATATTGCCTTATGATTTCCATATCAAGTTGATGATAGGTGTAGTTTTGAGCAAATGCAAAATCATGAATACTGCTACCACCTTCATCTTCAGAGCTCTGGCTGTCTTCATCTTCAGAATTGTCAAATTCATCACTCTCAGCAGTGGTTGGCAGAGCTGCTATAGATTCCTTAGCTCTAAGTAGAGATTGTGAGGTGTGCATTAGGTGCATTGCCTCCTCTGCTTCCACATTGCCCTGTTGTGCCAGAATTTGATAGGCAGGAACAGGGTGAGTAAAGGTTTCAGCATCCAAAGAAATGGAGTCAATCATAGACTGATATTCTCTTTGAAATTCTATTTCCTTGGATGCATCCTCAACCCTCATTGACTCACTAGCAATTGCTGCTTTTTCCATCCTTATCTCTCCTGTAGTCCCTTCTCTCCCCTCATCTCTCTTTTCTTGCATCAAGGGCTCCCCTTGGCTCACACCTCTCACACCCTCACCTTCACCTACTAAGGTGGAACTCTCAAACTCTCCTTTTGCCTGACCGGAAGAAATGACCAGCCTCTCATTATTTATCTCTCCTTTTGCCTGCTCACAAGGCAGCCTCTCACTCCCTTCCCTCAAACCTAAAAGTGTTTCAACTACTGAGAACTCCTCTACACTTGACACTGGAATGTCAGATATAGCAGTGGTAGAGTGAGTTATCAACGGATAAGGAATATCCGTTGATGGAGTAGTTATAGCTGTCAACGGATGGCTAGATAGAGGCGCATCCGTTGATGGAGAAACACTTGTCAACGGATGAAGGATATCCGTTGAGGAAGGAATAATTCTATCCGTTGAAGAGAAAACCAACACTGAATCTGTGGAGATTGATTTTAAGTTCGAGGCCACAGTCTGTGTTGAGAATTCTGGAAGGGAAGATTGATGGTCCAACAAATCATCTAAAAGATGATGACCACCAATTACAGAGTGGGGCTTCTCCAAGAATCTTAAAGATGGAGATTCAGGAATTGATGTAGATATCATATCCACATCCAGAGATGGAGTTGGTGATGGTGGATTGTAATGTGTGTCGATTTGAAGATTAAGATCAAGGGGCTGTGACTCCACATTTATTGAAGCCACATCAAACTGAGTTTGAGAAGGCACAGTTTCCTGTACAGTGTGTGCACCCTGTGATTCCCCTGTGGTTTTAGATTTCACTCTTCTTCCATAGGTTTTTGAGATTGGGCTATATGTGTCCCTAACCCTCTTGTGCAGTGTTCCTTGTGGGGAACTTGATTCAGTAGTCACACTCTTTTGGGAGAGTGTAACTAGAATTTGGCCTGTAGTTACATTAGCAGTCTTTTGAGAGACTGAAATGGTGGTTGCACTCATCTCTCCTTCCTTATCCTTAGGACTTCTTTGATGTTCACCCTGTCCCTCACCACTCACTACCACCTTCACACTCCCCTCAAGAGGTTTGGTAGATTTTACAACAGGTGTCTTTTGAGAGACACTTGAGGTTTGCCTTTTAGAATGTGGTTTTGGAACTTTGGATTTGGTCACTTTGGTAGGAGCCTGTTTGGTCACAACTACAGACTCCATTGTGACACTAGAAGGCAAAGAAATTTGGGGGTTGGAGATAGGGGTTTCAGAGTTAGAGATAGTTACCTGAACAATTGGTAGATATACCAACTGTACTCCTGCATTGAGGTTCATTCAAATCAGGTCACTTAAGACTCTCTTCTCCTGAACAAAACATTGGAACTTGCTATCCGGGTTAGCAATGGATAGCTTATTCTCAGACACATGCATGCTAAGAGCATTAAAAATCTAGCAAAGTAGATATTCTTGCTCCTAGTTTCCTTTTTACCCAACTTTGCAGCTATCTCATACATAACTAATGTGCCAAAATTATAGAATTTATCATTTAAAAGCATACACATCATTGTTAGCATGGACTGGGTAACAGCATCAAAATTACTAATTTTTCCTGAAAAAGTTTTAATGAAGGCATCACAGAAGTAGCTCCATTCTTTAACCATTCCTTTTCTAGCAATTTTCCCTAAGTTTTCAGTACTAAGGGCATAATTAATAGAATTAAGCATGGCAACAATTTCAGCATCAGTAGGTACTTTCAGACAGTTATTCTCAGGCAATTTTAAACAAGCAGTTATTACATCAGAATTAACCACATAGTTTTTACCCTTTAAAGAAAAAGCAATTGTACCGTCTGTGCCATTATACTCAGCAGATGTCCACATTTCTTCAATTACCTCGTGGATTAAGGGAGTGGTAGCCGTCATAGCATATGACAGTTTGCATTTCTTCACGAAACTCATCAAAGTGTGGTAAGCTTCTGGAGCATTCACTGTGTCAACAAAGGCCGCGAAATTGTTCTTCTCATAGGTAAACCCAGTGGAGGACATCATCTTAACAATAGGCGCCATTGAAGTGATTGAACTTTGGTTACAGAGAGTTTTAGGGAAGAAGATGCAGTTAACTTTTGATATGCTTGAAAATGAATAAAAGTGAGATGTGAGAGTACAAGTCCGCCTTTTATATTTTTTAAGAATTAAAAATGAAATAATTAAAAGTAATTACTCCATTGGTCAAAAGTAACTGTCAGATAATAAATAAAAAGAGAATAAGTACAGCCATGATTAGATATACACGGTTACCAACGGTTAAAAAAAATGTATATCAACGGATATAGAATGAACGGTTGAGATACAGTTTATCCGTTGATGACGTGGATAGCCTGTTACCCGTTGACATGCAAAAATCTAGTAATGTGTTTATACTATCAACGGATAAAAGGATATCCGTTGATAAGCTAATTTTTCCTTAGGCAAAATTTCTGCAGAAAATTTTTCTGAAAGTTTTAACTTTCAAGTAAATCAAAACACATTTCCAGCTTCAATTCATTGAAATCAAATATCACTAGAAATTATGACAAGTTAAGCATACCTAGCTCACCTACCAATCTTGTGAATGTGGATTCATCAAGAGGCTTGGTGAAGATATCTGCAAGCTGCATTTCACTTGGCACAAAGTGCATTTCTACTGTACCATTCATCACATGTTCTCTAATGAAGTGGTATTTGATGTCAATGTGCTTGGTTCTCGAATGTTGCACTGGATTCCCTGTGATGGCAATAGCACTTGTGTTGTCACAGAAAATTGGAATCTTCTCAACTTTTAGACCATAGTCAATGAGTTGGTTTCTCATCCATAGAATCTGTGCACAACAGCTTCCAGCCGCAATGTACTCAGCTTCAGCTGTAGAAGTGGAGACTGAGTTTTGTTTCTTACTGAACCATGACACAAGCCTGTTTCCTAGAAATTGACAGGAACCTGTAGTACTTTTCCTATCAACTCTGCAACCTGCATAATCTCCGTCTGAATAGCAAGTTAGATCAAAACCAGATTCTCTTGGGTACCAAATGCCAAGGTTTGGTGTTCCCTTGAGATACCTGAAAATTCTTTTAATAGCTATTAAGTGAGACTCTCTAGGATCAGCTTGAAATCTAGCACAAAGACAAGTAGAAAACATTATATCAGGTCTACTAGCTGTTAGGTATAAAAGTGAACCTACCATGCCTCTATAACTTGAGATGTCCACAGACTTTTCCTTAGTATCAACTCAAGCTTAGTTGCAGTGGCCATAGGTGTTTTAGCAGATGTACAATCCATTAAGTCAAATTTCTTTAAGAGATCATAAATATATTTTGTTTGACTTATGAAAATGCCCTCATTAACTTGCTTTACTTGTAGGCCAAGAAAGTAAGTTAATTCACCCATCATACTCATTTCATACCTACTTTGCATAAGTTTGGCAAACTTTTTGCAAAGCTTCTCATCTGTAGACCCAAAAATAATATCATCTACATAGATTTCAACAAGTATTGAAGAGCCATTAATATCCCTATGAAATAAGGTTTTATCTACTGTACCTCTAGTGAAGTGGTCTCCAAAAGAAATTGAGATAAAGTGTCATACCAGGCTCTTGGTGCTTGCTTCAAACCATAAAGTGCTTTCATGAGAAAATATACATATTCTGGAAATTCTGGATCCTCAAAACCAGGAGGTTGATGGACATAGACCTCTTCTTCCAATTCCCCATTTAGAAAGGCACTTTTGACATCCATCTGATAGACTTTGAAATTGGCATGTGCTGTATAGGCTAGAAAGATTCTTATTGCCTCAAGTCTTGCTACTGGAGCAAAAGTTTCATCAAAATCTATTCCTTCTTCTTGAGAATAGCCCTTTGCCACTAATCTAGCTTTATTCCTCACAATTATGCCATTTTCATCTGTCTTATTCTTGAGAACCCATTTAGTACCTATGACACTTCTATCATCAGGTTTGGGCACAAGTTTCCATACTTTATTTCTTTCAAATTGGTTTAGCTCTTCTTGCATTGCTAACACCCAATCTGGATCTAGAAGGGCATCTTCCACTTTCTTAGGTTCCTCTTGAGACAGGAAGCTACTGTATAGACATTCTGCTTGAGTGGCCCTTCTAGTTTGGACTCTTGAATTTGATTCACCAATGATTAACTCAAATGGATGATTTCTAGTCCATTTTCTTGCAGGTGGAAGATTTGATCTTGATGAGGTTGCTTCATTTCCATGATCATGTTGATTTAGCATTGAATTTTGACCTTGAGAAACTCCCCCTGAGTTTGTTGTCCTTGCTGAGTTATGAAGTTGACTGTCAATGGATGCATCATTTTGCCTGTCGACGGATGCTTGAGAATTTCTGTCAACGGATGCATCTCTAATAGTGTCAACGGATGTTGCAGAATGACTGTCAACGGATGTTCCAGAATGACTATCAACGGATGCTCCAGAATGACTATCAAAGGATGCTTCATTTTCAGTGTAAGCATCACTTCTAGTTGGTATAACAGCTCTAGGTGGATCTCTGTGGTCATGATCTTCATTCTCCTCATCATCATCATAGTACATTCTTCCTTCACCTTCATTCTCAAATTCCAACTTTTCATGGTAACCTTCATCATTTAGGCCTAGAATCTTTTGTTCATCAAACACAACATGTACAGATTCCATAACAATGTTGGTTCTTAGATTGTAGACCTTGTAGGCTTTCCCTGCTGCATATCCAACGAAAATAGCTTCATCTGCCTTTGCTTCAAATTTGCCTAAATTATCTCCATGATTCTTTAGTACAAAACACTTACATCCAAAGACATGTAGAAAAGCTAAAGTTGGTTTCTTGTTGGTTAATAACTGATAAGGAGTCATTCCTCTAGCTTGATTGACCAAGGAAATATTCTGAGTAAAGCATGCAGTGTTGACAGCTTCAGCCCAGAAATATGTTGGTAATCTTGATTCACTTAACATTGTTCTAGCTGCTTCAATGAGAGTTCTGTTTTTCCTTTCAACAACCCCATTTTGTTGAGGTGTCCTGGCAGCAGAAAACTCATGGACAATTCCATTCTCTTCACAGAAAATCTTCATTGTGGAATTCTTGAATTCAGTACCATTGTCACTCCTGATCCTTTGTACTCTGTCTTCAGAACCATTGTTTAGCATTCTGAGGTGATTGATAATGATTTCACTTGCACAATCCTTGGAGTGCAGGAAGAAAGTCCATGTGAACTTAGAAAAATCATCTACAATCACCAGACAGTATTTCTTCTTTGAAATAGACATGACATTTACTGGACCAAATAAATCCATATGCAGCAATTGAAGAGGCTTAACAATGGATGACTCTGTCTTGCTTTTGAAAGATGATTTCTTTTGTTTCCCTAATTGGCAGGCATCACATAGCCCATCTTTGACAAACTCCAAATGAGGGATTCCTCTAGCAAGATCCTTTCTTACCAAATCATTCATAACTTTAAAATTCAAATGTGACAGCTTCTTATGCCATAGCCAACTCTCATCCTTACTTGCTTTGCTGAGGAGACAAGTAATGGATTCTGAGCATGCTGAATTGAAGTCAGCTATGTAAACATTTCCTTTTCTAAAGCCTGTCAATACCACATTGTTGTCTTCCTTGGCAGAAACAACACAGGCTTCTTTTGTGAACTTTACTTCATAGTCTTTGTCACAAATCTGACTGATACTCAGCAAATTGTGCTTTAAACCTTCAACTAAAGCCACTTCTTCAATGATAACATTGTCTTTTGAAATCAGGCCATATCCCTTAGTATATCCTTTGCTGTCATCTCCAAAGGTAATTCTAGGGCCAGCTCCTTCCTTAAACTCTGTGAGCAGGGTTGAATCTCCTGTCATGTGCCTAGAACATCCACTGTCTAGGTACCATAGATTCCTTCTGTTTCCCTGCACACATTTCAAAAACAAATCATGTTGATTTTGGTACCCAAGCTTCCTTGGGTCCTTTCTTGTTAGCCTTTGACTTTGCACTCTTAGCATTCTTCATCTTAGGTGTAGATGCTTGAGTAATGGGGTTTCACAAATGCTCATTTGCATGAATATTGGATGCATGCATGTGTGGAAAATTAGCATACATATTATTCATGTTAGGTAGGTTCCATGACATTTGTGGCACATTCATAGATTGAAAGTATGGATTAGACACATAAGGCATGTTCACATATGGATTTGAAAAACTAGCATTTTGATACAAACCAGGCATTGCAGGCATACATGGCATTGGTTGAGGTACATGAACAGGAGCCTTGTTGACAATCTTGCAATTAGAAGATAAATGATTGACACTATTACAATTACTACAAGTTTTCCTAGGAGCAAACTTGTCAGGAGAGTAATTGTTTTTCTTGTTGATGCCTATCTTACCATTTCTGTTCTTTTTCTTTTTGCCCTCAATTTCTACCTTTTCATTGTCTGATTTACCAACAGCCATTTTGTTGTGTAAATCACCTGTCTTAGCCTTCCCACTGGATTTGGTTTTGCTGCACTCACCACTAACAAAATTCTTGTTTACTGGACCATACTTGATATCCAGTTTCCTAAGTTCCTTCTTACTAACAGACTTTTTGTTAGTCGACGGATACCTCTCATCCATTGACGGTTCATCTGTCAACGGATGATCACTATCCGTTGATTCACAAATAGTCTCTAGATCCTCAAGGCCAGGTTCTAGCTCCTTTTTCCTTTGAGTCCAGGTATCCTTCACAAATGATTCTATTCCCTGAACTTCTATTATGTTTTGAGAAATATTCCTACAACTTTGAAATTTGGCAATTATCCCTTGTTCTTTTTCAAGCTGGTCTTTTAAAATCAGTTCTCTTTTTAACACAGCTTCAAGTTCACTTTTAGCATTATTGCAATCAACTCTCATTTTCTCAAATTCTAGAAATTGAGATTCTAGAGCAGCATTTCTATCACTTAAAAATAGATTAGACTCTTTAATTCTATTGTTCTCTTTAGTAAGTGATTTAAGAGTAACACTTAAGTGATATAGTTCAGTAGACATTTCATCTATAACACTATTGCATTCCTCTTTAGTGAGCTCAGAGAGATTAGTAGAAAATACCTGATTGCTAGCTGAACTTGCTTCCTGCTCTCCAGAATCAGCCATTAAAGCAAGGTTGACTAACTCAGCATCATCATCAGAATGATTGTCATCAACAGCCAGTCATACTCTTGGGTCAAGAATGCCTTTCCTTTCTGCCTGAGAAGATCAAAATATTTCTTCTTATAGTCAACAACCTCAGTTGGCTTTCCCTTGTTCTCAGATCTAGGTTTCCTGCATTCACTTATCATATGACCAGCAATCCCACAATTGTAGCATTTAATTTTGGATTTATCCACATAGTTGTTTGTGGAAAAATCCTTGTTAAATGGCTTGGCCATCCCAGAGTTTCTCTTGAATTTCAGCTTAGAGAATCTCCTAGATAGAAAAGCTAAGTGCTCATCTATCTCATCCAATTCATCCTGCTGAAGGGCATTCAATTCCTCAGACACCTTTTCCTTGCTCCTGCTTGATTCTGCTCTACCTTTACAAACCTCCCTGTTTGGTGTAGAACTAGCAGTTTCTGTCCTTTCCTCCTTTTGCTCCAAATTGGTAATGAGTGCAACTGACCCACTTTTCTTTTGAGACTTCTCAATCTCTTCATCCTGCTCCATTTCCAGCTCATAGGTCTTTAAAGTTCCATAGAGCCTTTCAAGAGTAAATGTCTTGTACTCTTGAGTGTTTCTTAGAGAAACAGTCATTGGCTTTCATTCCTTGGGCAGTGATCTCAGAAATTTGAGATTAGAGTCTTTAACTTTATAGACTCTTCCGTACAGTTTCAAACCATTTAGTAGCTTTTGAAATCTACTAAATGTATCATTCAATGTTTCTCCACTCTTAAAGTGAAAATGTTCATACTGTTGGATTAGTAGTTGCATCTTGTTTTCCCTTACCTGTTCTGTTCCTTCACACAGGGTTTGAACAATGTCCCATACTTCCTTGGTGGTAGTGCAGTTAATAACATTGTCAACCATGTCTGTTTCTAGACCATTGAACAGAATATTCATGGCCTTTTTGTCTTTGTGGACTTCTGCAATATCTTCAAGACTCCACTCAGAAACAGGTTTGGGAATGAAAGTGTTAGGCACATCATCAGCCAGGACAACTCTTGTTGCTGTCTTCATTGGAACGTGAGGACCCTTGTCAATGCAATCCACAAAACCCTCATCAATAGACGAGAGATGTAGACGCATTTTTACTTTCCAATGAAAGTAATTTTCTCTATCAAGAACTGGAATCTTCACTCCATAATCCTTCTTAGACATGTTGGAAGTGTGTTGATCTTTAAACTTCAAATATGTTAGAAGCTTGCTCTGATACCAATTGTTATTCCCAGATTACACACTTGTATAATTGTAGAAGGGGGGGTTGAATACAATTCTTGATATTTATAAATTTCTGATAAGAACTTCAGAAACTTATGAAGAGATAATTGCAATGTAAGATTTAAACACATACATATATAAAATCAGGTGGTTAATATGCACCACCTGAAACTTTTATTTGAAGAAAACTCTGTGATACAAAATGTACACAGCTGCCGTTTTACAACTCTTTGCTTCTAAGGATATTCAAGAAACCCTAAGCAAATATGTCTGTTTTCTTAACCTACAAAGAGTTGCTACCCTTGGTTATATATCCCAAGTTTTACAAGTACTACTGGAATAAGATAATACTAATCTAATTCTAGTTGACTTGCTACTACACTCCAAATACACATGTAGCCGAAAGGTTGTCCTTGTGTTCAGACATGTCTCCTACACCTTTCTTGTATTCATAGTGTAAATGGAATGCTTCTTTCTTCTGTGTTTCCAAAGTAT
The DNA here is from genome assembly GCA_036435485.1 of Saposhnikovia divaricata. NCBI lineage: Eukaryota > Viridiplantae > Streptophyta > Magnoliopsida > Apiales > Apiaceae > Saposhnikovia > Saposhnikovia divaricata. The sequence continues at coordinate 218,965,155 of CM071599.1, forward strand.
CTACTATAAACTCATGTGATCTGTCAGTCAAACATGTCCTTATCAACTGCTAATCTCCAGCTAATCATAGAAGACAGTGTCAATGATTATCCGTTGATGATGTATACTGACATCCGTTGATGATGTATAGAGCAGTATCCGTTGATATTGGGACTTGAGCTGTATCCGTTGACAGAGTGGATTTGAGTTGTATCCGTTGATAGAGTTTAGTCTTCATCCGTTGATACACTTTCACTTAGATAGAATTACATAGCATAGCTTATTTACAATTGGCTACCCTATTCTGCCTATCCGTTGATAGTCAACATGACTGTGGATAAAAACACTATCAACTGATAACATAGAGATACTGCAGTGTGCTACAAAACCTCATCCGTTGATGAGCTACCTGTCAACGGATAGAGTTATAAATCCTCATCCGTTGACAGCTACAAAACCTTAAACAATTTGATTGATTGTGAAGTTATCATCAAGTACAACATATTCCTAACAAGTACATCTTCATTAAATCAAGTCTTTAATGTAACATTCCATATTCTCCAGGAAATGAAAGTTTGGGAACTCTTTCAATCAGAAAATCTAGAACAGGCCTGGAAAGCTTCACTTTTAGAGAAATAAGTTCCATAGCCAGTCTGTATGTCAATGTAGTTTCCCATGAAGAATCAAGATCCAGATCTCTCTTGTCAGATACTGACGTGGATATAGCCTTATTTGTAGAGACCTGCATAATGTTAGTTGGAATAGACACTGTGTGTGTCGGTGACAAATAAATCTTTCTCCTTGTTCTCCTAGTATAGTGAGCAAAAGATTTATCTTGAGAAGACTCAAGAGGTGTAGACACAGAAGTGATCTTGGGATGAGATCCTTTTTCAATAGACACAGTCTTTTGAGAGACAGTACCCAGTAACTGTTTTCTCTTTTTAAGAACTACAGCCTTTTGGGGACTCCATCCTCACTGTGACTAGGTGTTCCATCTCTTTGTCCTAGTTTAGAAAGTTGAATTGCAGCCTTCAATTCTGCTCTCTCAGCAAGAGATATATTATCATCATCTTCACTAGAACTACTACTATAAACAACAAATTTCCTCTTTGATAAGCGATTATTTTTGCATATTTTTATTGCCTAATTTATTGCTTGGAATCGTATTTTAATTAATTATTTTGTTGCATTTCAGGAAATTTTGAGAAAACTGAAGAAATGACAAAATAAAGAAATAAATGACAAAAGAAGAAAAAGAAGGACCAAAACAAGAAGAAAAGGAAAAGTAAGGGGGGTGGTGCATATTTTCACCAAACAAAATGGATGGCCAAGATTTAGCCAACACTAAACTAAATCAAGGGCCAAGATTCATCCACACCTACCAAAAACCCTAATTTTTCCCTATAAATAGGCCTCATCTTCTCTTGTAAAAAAAACCATTACCATATCTTAGAATTAGGTTTAGTAGTTCACTCCCAAATTATAGTTGTAATTTTTTTTCCTTATAAACACTTTTTTTTATGCAATTTCAAGTTTCATTTTTATTTCTTGCATCCCACTTTCATTTTATTCTCCTTATTCTTTATTTCGTTATTTTCGTAAGTTCTCGGGTGGATAAAGTAGCAACGCTAACCACACGGGACTGAAAGTATCGAGTTGAAGAATTTGTTCTCGTAATTTTAATTTTTGTTTTAATTATAGTTAAGCCCCTTTAAATCTCAATTTTATTGTGGGTTTGATTATTTTTATTGTACATTTAAATTTTTATGTTTTATGTATTAGTGTTATAAATAAAAAAAACAAAAATATTAGTTTTAAATTTATATTACTTATATTTCTGTTTGTTTTTGTTAAAATTCGAAGCAGTTATTCCCCTGTTTATTCGCATAACCCAGCTCTCCCTGTTTTTTTTTCTTTCCTTAGTTGAACACAAACATCTCCCCTGTTCTCTCCCCAGTTCCTTTCCTACATCAAACGAAACCCAACCCCCCTTCTCTTTCTTCTTCGATTAAACCACTCACCTCTCCCCTGCTTCTTCTTGTTCGAACGAAATTACCAACAGCCTTTATTTTTCTTCTCCTCACCATCAAATCCATCTCTCTCGTGTATCTCTCTCATTCTCTTTTCCTCTTTCCCTTTTCCGTTTTTTAGAAAATTAGGATCTGTTTCGTTTTCTTGATTTTTCTTTGTTTTCTTTGATTACCCATCAACGTTTGCAGTCCCATCTTCATGATTCTTCATCCTTGCTGTGGTTATCCATTTTTTTATTCCTCCTAAACTGATTCTGTGTTCTTCGCGGTCATTGTTCATCAGAATATGAAAAATTAAAATTTATTGAATTTCTTGGTTTTTCTTTGGTTTTTTTCGTTGGTCATGATGCTCTGAAGCTGTTTCTTCAGGTCTATCTTTGGGTTTGCGAGTTTTAATTGTCACAAGCACTAAGCCTAGCTGCCCGCAAGGCTTATTGTTGTTTGTTCTTGTTGAGTCGTTAGTTTAGTTTCGAGATCTGCATTCCTGAATTATCAACATTAGACTGTAGTTTTATTTCAAGTGTTGTCGGCAGTTTTGTTTCCGAATTTTTGCTATGTTTGCTGAGATGTTGAGTCGTAATTATCTATTTTTGTGTTGCTGTATATTGGGTTCGAGAATTGTCATGTTCCGAATTGTATATGAGTTGCTAGATTACTGAGTTTTCTTTCCGAGTTCTATAATTAATTTAAGTCCGAGTTGTAATGTTTTGCGAAGTCTGTGTTGGATATTTTAGTGTAATTGGATTGGCTAGTTGATCAATGTAATCGTAATGTTACATCGAACAAGTCGGGAGAATGTGGAGTGCATGCTCTGTTCGAGTTCGTTATGATTTCAGAATTATTGCTTATGAGACATGTCTATTGGCATCAAACACATCTGCTAGAATGAGATGTGTCTATTGGGAAAAGACACATCTTGAGATGTGTCTATTGGGAAAAGACACATCTTGAGATGTGTCTATTAGCATTGGACATGACTGTTGGAAATGGGATGTGTCTTTTGGCAAAAGACACATCTTGAGATGTGTCTATTCGCAAAAGACACATCTGTTGACATCTATATATAGGTGTGGCATTGATCATTTTCTGCACAGGTTCATTTGAAATTTACAGCAAAACACATTCTCTCTTCTTGCAGAATTTCTGACTTTATCCGATTGAATTATTTGGGTGAACCACAAATAACTTCAATCTGAAAGTGTTCACACGACTTCAGAAAAATCCAAGTAATTACCCATATTCCCCAACAAAGATTGAAGTCATTTGTTTCTGAAGATGGCGAACGCAGAATCTGCAAAAGACATGACAAGCAAGTTTGCAAAACTGGACAAGTTTGAGGGCCAGGATTTTAGAAGATGGCAGAAAAAGATGCATTTTCTGTTGACCACGTTGAAAGTTGTGTATGTTCTGAGTACCCCCATTCCAGAAGTGATCGAAAATGAAACCGCTGAACAGACTTGGAAGCGGTGCAAGTGGGAAAACGATGACTACATCTGTCGCGGCCACATCTTAAACGGTATGTCTGATTCCCTTTTCGATATATACCAAAATGTTGAGTCAGCAAAAGAATTGTGGGATTCTCTTGAATCCAAGTACATGGCAGAAGATGCTTCTAGTAAGAAGTTTCTGGTTAGTAATTTTATGAATTATAAAATGGTCGATTCTAGACCAGTGATGGAACAATACAATGAATTGTTAAGGATTCTGGGGCAGTTTGCCCAACACAATCTGAAGATGGATGAATCTATCTCAGTTTCTGGTGTTATAGACAAACTACCACCATCATGGAAGGATTTTAAACACTCCTTGAAACATAATAAAGATGATATGACTCTGGTTCAACTTGGAAGTCACTTCAGAATTGAAGAGGCTTTGAGGACTCAAGAAATTGAGAATAATCCTAAGGGAAATAACCAAGTCGGTAACTCTTCTGTGAATATGGTTGAAGATGGTGGATCTTCCAAGAATTCTAAGAATGGCAAGGGTGATAAACGAAAGTTTAAAGGAAACAACAACAATTCTTCCAATAAAAGGCCTAAGATGGCATGTTGGAAGTGTGGCAAACCTGGACATTTCAATAAGGGTTGTCGGGTTGGTAAAGGCAAGAAAGAAAAGCAGATTGCTGGTCCAAGTGTATCCAAGGATCTAGAAAAGCAACAAGGTCAGATTTTAATACAGAATTATAATTCTGGTCAGAATTATGTATCACTAATATCTGAGGCATTTTATGTGCAGGATGACAACGTTGCTTGGTGGATTGATTCAGGAGCAACGAGTCACGTATGCAAAGATCTTCGTTGGTTCATAGACTTTCAACCAATCGAAGATGGATCTATCTTAAAGATGGGAAATGTTGCAGCTGAACCGATCAAAGGACTAGGAAATGTCAAGATAGTTTTTACTTCTGGCAAATGTATATTGTTGAATAAAGTGTTGTATGTTCCTTGGATTAGGAAGAATCTCTTGTCTGGTGTTGTATTGAACAATTGTGGATATAAACAAGTTTATGAAAGTGACAAATATATATTGTCAAAACATGGCTCTTTTGTTGGCTTTGGCTATTTGTGTAATGGTATGTTTATGTTGAATGTAAATACTCCATTTATTGATGAATCTGCTTGCATGGCTAGCAATGATTTGAATAAATCTGAATTATGGCATGCTAGACTAGGACATGTACATTACAAAAGAATAAAGGATATGTCAAAAATGAGTCTCATACCTGCCATTGATTTAGATAATGAAAAATGCAAAACATGCATGTTAACGAAGATAACCAGAATGCCATTTAAAGAGGTTAATAGGGTGTCTGATGTTTTAGAACTAATTCATAGTGATTTATGTGATTTCCATTCTACACCATCATTAGGAAATAAAAAGTATGTAGTTACTTTTATTGATGATGCTACTAGATATTGCTATGTATATTTATTGCATGCTAAGGATGAAGCTCTTGACTTCTTTAAAATTTATAAAGAAGAAGTAGAGCTACATCAGAGTACCATGATTAAAAATCTACGTACTGATAGAGGAGGTGAGTATTATGATCCGGTTTATTTTCAATCTACTGGTATAATACATCAAACCACTGCTCCTTATACACCACAACAAAATGGTGTGGCAGAGAGAAAGAATAGGACTTTGAAAGAAATGGTTAATTCCTTGTTATCCTACTCGGGATTGAGTGAGGGTTTTTGGGGTGAGGCTATGTTAACAACCTGTTATTTATTGAATCGAATTCCTAGCAAGAGGAATAAGATTACCCCTTATGAACTTTGGTATAAAGAGTCACCAAAATTGAGTTTTCTGAGAGTTTGGGGATGTAGAGCAGTTGTAAGACTCACTGAACCCAAAAGAAGAAACTTGGGTGAACGAGGTATAGATTGCATATTTGTTGGTTATGTTGAGCATTCCATAGCATATAGATTCTATGTGTTAGAATCTAATGACTATGTATCTCTGAACTCGATTATCGAGTCAAGGGATGCTATATTTGATGAAAACAGATTTACATCTATACCTAGACCAAGGGACATGCTTCAGAATTCTTCTAGTAGGAACTCAGTTTCTACTGAAGATGTGAATGGACCGTCTGAACCAAGGAGAAGCACAAGAGCTAGAAAAGCAAAGTCTTTTGGAGATGATTTTCATCTTTATCTAGTAGAAGGCTCTAGAGATGAAATTGAATATCAATACCAATATTGTTTTGTTATTGAGGAGGATCCAAATACATTTAGCGAAGCTATGAAATCTAGGGATGTTGCATTCTGGAAAGAAGCTATCCAAGATGAAATGGATTCTATCATGAATAATAATACTTGGGAATTGAGTGATCTACCCCCTGGATGTAAGGCATTGGGAAATAGATGGATCTTCAAAAGGAAAATGAAGGTGGACGGTACCATAGATAAGTTTAAAGCCAGATTGGTAATCCATGGTTTTAGACAAAAAGAAGGGATTGATTATTTTGATACTTATGCTCCTGTTGCTAGAACCTCTACTATTAGGTTGTTAATAGCACTTGCTGCTATACACAACCTTGTCATTCACCAAATGGATGTGAAAACTGCATTCTTGAATGGTGAATTAGATGAAGAGATTTATATGAAACAACCCGAAGGGTTTGTTATGCCTGGTTGTGAAAACAAGGTGTGTAAATTGAAGAAATCAATTTATGGTCTGAAACAAGCACCGAAGGATTAGCATGATAAATTTGATATTGTGGTCTTGTCTAACGGTTATTTTCTTAACCAAGCAGACAAGTGTGTATACAGCAAATTTGATGCTTCTGGTAAAGGAGTTATAATTTGTTTATATGTGGATGACATGTTGATTTTTGGTACTGACCAAAATCAAGTGGATAAAACCAAGAAGTTCTTGTCATCTAATTTTGATATGAAAGACATGGGGGAGGCTGTGGTGATTCTTGGTATAAGAATCAAGCGTGAGAACAATGGCATTTCAATTTCTCAATCTCATTATATTGAGAAGATTCTGAAAAGATTTAACTTTAAGGATTGTTCTCCTGTTAGCACTCCTCTTGATCCTAGTATTAAACTCCTACCTAATACAGGTGTTGCAGTATCACAACTTGAATATTCAAGGGCTATTGGTAGTCTCATGTATGCCATGATAAGCACTAGGCCAGATATTGCCTATGCTGTTGGAAAGCTTAGTAGGTATACTAGAAAACCAAGTTCACATCATTGGCAAGCCTTAAGCCGAGTGTTCAAATACTTGAAAGGAACCATGGATTATGGTTTGACATATACTGGATTTCCTTCGGTTATTGAAGGTCATTCAGATGCAAGTTGGATTTCCAATAAGGAAGATCATTCTTCCACAAGTGGATGGGTATTCCTACTTGGGGGAGGTGCTATCTCTTGGGCATCAAAGAAACAGAGTTGCATTACTGATTCAACGATGGAATCTGAATTTGTGGCATTATCAACGGCTGGTAAAGAAGCTGAATGGTTAAGAAATCTGATTTATGAGATTCCATGCATTGTGGCCTAAACCGATATCACCCATATCTATCAGATGTGATAGTGAGTCTGCCTTGTCTAATGCTTATAGACAAGTGTTCAAAGGCAAGTCTAGACACTTAGGTGTTAGACATAGCATGATTCGTCAGCTTATCACGCATGGCATTATATCAGTGGAGTTTATAAGAACTCAACATAATTTAGCCGATCATCTAACCAAAGGGTTGAGTAGAGATCTTGTGCACAAGTCGGCTGTGGGGATGGGATTAAAGTCCATCGAATAACCTCTCATGTTGAGATACCCAATTCCCATCTAATATGACATTAGGTGCTGAATTCAATGTGGAAAGCTTAACATCTAGAGATTGGAACACATTAAAGCATCATCCCAAGGTATGTGTTCAGACCTGCAAGTTAAGGAGGTTGAAGTTTATCTTCTTAATAGTTCTTTTGAAAAATTACATATGCAGGTGCGAGAATAAAAGAACTACCTATTTGAGCATGAAGTTTAGCCGCTTCAAGAAGCTTGGACTTGGCTTTGATATGCTTAAGAAGGATTAGGACACTAGGCTAGTAAAACATAGTGTCGAGTAAGAACATTTGAGAATGTAAATTTATGTGTATATTATCTTCATGTATTCACTATGAATAACCAAGGTTCAATCCATAGTGACACCTTGGTATTCGAATATTTGGAATGTGTAATATACTAATGTGAAATTCAATCGTCACGATATTTCATTTATGCATAAGTTTGTTGTTTGTTGTGATTTTGTTTAATTAATCATGGATTACGCTAAAATGGGGGAGGATTGTTGGATATTTTAGTGTAATTGGATTGGCTAGTTGATCAATGTAATCGTAATGTTACATCAACAAGTCGGTAGAATGTGGAGTGCATGCTCTGTTCGAGTTCGTTATGATTTCAGAATTATTGCTTATGAGACATGTCTATTGGCACCAAACACATCTGCTAGAATGAGATGTGTCTATTAGGAAAAGACACATCTTGAGATGTGTCTATTGGGAAAAGACACATCTTGAGATGTGTCTATTAGCATTGGACATGACTGTTGGAAATGGGATGTGTCTTTTGGCAAAAGACACATCTTGAGATGTGTCTATTGGCAAAAGACACATCTTGAGATGTGTCTATTGGCAAAAGACACATCTGTTGACATCTATATATAGGTGTGGCATTGATCATTTTCTGCACAGGTTCATTTGAAATTCACAGCAAAACACATTCTCTCTTCTTGCAGAATTTCTGACTTTATCCGATTGAATTATTTGGGTGAGCCACAAATAACTTCAATCTGAAAGTGTTCACACGACTTCAGAAAAATCCAAGTAATTACCCATATTCCCCAACAGTCTGAGCCTTGTTTTGGTTTTGTTTAAGTCGAGTTGAGGTTGGTTGTCAACTGGGTTTCCAAGAAAGAGTTCTTTTGGCTGTTTTATTGCGTTTACATTGCTGAAATTCGTTGAGTTATTTTGTTGTAATTTGTTGTTGAGTTTAGTACTCAGTCCGGGTGGTTAAGATGTCAAATTAATACAGTTAGAATAAGTTTTGTTTTCTGGTTTTCTGCGAATCTGAGTTGCATTTTGTCGTAGTTCTGAGTCACGTCGTTTTGCTTTTGTTCGAGTCCATTTCGAGTTGAGTTGCTGTTTCTTTTTAACTGTTGTCAAATAGTTGTGTGTTATTTATAAGTTTGATCTTGTAATTCATTTTGTTAACGGCTTCACTGTCGAGTATTAGTTCTCAGAATTTGAGTCAAATTGCTATGTAGTTGTAAGTTTTTCGAATGGTTTTGGCTAGTCTCATTTACGAATATATCATGATAAATCTTCCTAAAATTGTCTGTAAATAAATAAACTAGAATAAAATCTAGTTTTAATTTGAACTTAGAATTTTTAGGGTAATTTAATTTTTGTTCCTTTCACTTTAAAAAATAAAAAAAAATAAAAAAATTTGCTTTTAAAATTAGTTTAAATTCTCTTTTAGAAATTAAATAGTAAAATTGCAAAATTCCATTTTTAGTTTAGAAATAGATTAATTTAATTTTCTTTTAAAAAAAATATATAGTTTTAGGAATTAATAGTAAAAATTCAAATTGCCTTTAAATTAGAAATTTAGAGTGGTTATTTTTTCTGATTTTAATTTCTCTTTTTTGTAATAGCTTAAATTTACTTTAGGAAATAAATAGTAAAAATTCAAATTCTCAAATTCCCAATTGTTCTAATTCGATTAAATTAAAAGCAAAGGTTTGTGAAAATAATAATTCCCTGTGGATCGAATCTAAAAATACTAAAACGAGATCGTGCGCTTGCGATATTAAATGTCATGTTTTCGGCACATCAAGTTTTTGGCGCCGCTGCCGGGGAACTAATTATTTTTCACGCCTTAATATTTAATTTTTCGGATTAGTTTTTGCTTTAATTTTTTTATTTCCTTTTTTCTTAGGAAAGTGTGAAATTTCGGGACTCTTCTCTCGGAGCGTGGAAAAATTGGAATTTCTGGAAGCGTGCTTCGGTAACCCGTATTTTTCTCTTTTCATCCTTTTTATTTTTAAAAAATCACAAAAAATCCAAAAAATCAAAAATCACAAAAAAATTGAAAATTGAAAAAAAAAATCAAAAAAAATTAGCTAGTAAATACATACTTGTTGCATCATGCATTTAATCACTTAGGGCACATCATCTAGATTTTTAGTTTCTTGATTTTAATTTTTCGTACCTTATAAATTGTGGTGATTGCTAGCGGACCGAGGTACGTTAAATTCTTATTTTCTTTAGTTAAGAACACGTAGTGTAGAGCATCCATAATTGTTTAACGTTTTTTTTTGTTTGTTGCATCAAATAAACGTAATTAAGACTTATTCACGGCCTTCAGTGTCTAAGGTTCGCCTGGCTGTTAAGATTCGGTGTCTAAGTGACGAGTTTGGCCTCTTGGCAATGCCTGCTCTAATCTGGCCAAATCGGTCTGAATAATTCTTAATTTACGGATTTTTTTTTGTGTCTTAACGTTATGTGAGCAATGTCTAGTTATTTTATTTAGGGAACCCTAGGTCTAGAATTTTTCTTTTGATTTTTCTCCATTTCTTTTTGTGTGTTTGAATTAATTCTTTGTACGCTGCATGTCCGATGAGTAATAATGAGATGTCACCAATGGCCCCTGAAGCTTACACATATTGTGAAATTTGTGGTATTTATGGTCACTTTGGTTTTGAATGTTCTTACAATGCTTACAATGCTCAATTCGGACAAGTGAATGATTATCAAGAAAGATACGAGTCGAATCCGTACTTTAATGCATATAATCAAGATTGGACGGGTCAACCGAATTTTGCATACACGGACAACAACTTTCAGAATTTCTCATATCGTGATCAACAACAATTCCAGCAACAACAATATGAAGAACAATATCACCAACAACAATTTGAGCAACCATCATGGCAGCAATATGAATATCCTCCACCGCAGAATTTCCAGGTTCATCAAAACAATGGAAATGCGCAACCTGATATATTGAGCAAGGCGGAGGAACTTCTAATGCAAACTCAAAAGATTCAAGAGGAGTTAAATAAATTGATGGGAGCTTAAATTGCAGAATGGGATAGCTCTTTTACTGCATGGCAGCCTGACTCTACACCGCCGCCATCTATACCACCAGAAGATGAAATGGATTCGATCATGCTTACAAATGATCAAGAGGAAAATAGTTTCTCGGTGTGTGTTGATGATGTACTTATTGAAATAGAAGAGGAGCTTTCCACCAAGGTTAAAATCAATGATGTTGTTGAGGATGTTGTGAGTAAAAATGAGAATCTGTGCTTCAAGGTTGACGTGATGTCAAAAATTGTCCAAGAAGATTTTTCTCCAATTTTGCTTGATAATCCATTCCAAACGGCTATTACCCTTCAGTCCTCGGAAGAAGGAGACCCTGATAAATGCTCCTTATTCATTGATTCAAAAAGCCAAGAGGATCAAATAGCTCTAGAGAAAGTAAGGAAGGGAGAAGAACCACCACCCGAGCCTCCACCTCGCGTGATTATTAAGGGAGTTCGGCGTTTTCGGGGCTATGAATTTTATCGATGCTTTATCACAAAATTTTCCAAAACTACATATTTTCTTGATCAATTTTTATTTATTAATGTAGTGGCTAAATTTGCTAATGCTTGTTTGGAAATTTTGTGCAAGATTAAAAAAAAGCTGTTGATGCTTTTTCGTGGTGGTCCCACGCAACAGGTTTTTGGAGTGGCAATCCATGCCTCGATACTTCATGCTTGTGCATTAGGGGAGTATTTCTTACTTTTCTTTTATACCTTTGCATACATTGAGGACAATGCATGATTTAGGTATGAGGGAGTGTTTAGTGTAAATACATAAAAATTGAAAAATCCAAAAAAATTGAAAAAATTTAAAAATCCAAAAATAGAGATATTTTAGCTTAGTTGTCCTTCCTACTCTTTAAATTTTAGAACTAATTGGTGTTGACAATTTTTCGAAAATTATATGTATAATTCCTTTAGATAATTTGAACGTAGTTAGGTAAGGTTTTCCTCATGAAACTTGTGTCGAACAAATTTTTGCTTAAAAGACCAAGACGGCACATTTGCACAAGACCTTTGATGGAAAAATTGTATAGGAATGTTATTCGATACCTGAGAGAGAACCCACATGTTAGAACAATGTCGAATCAAACCTTTGCGAGAATTGTCCCTATAGTGTAAAAAAAAAGAGTCAATAAATATAGTGTAATTTTGTAATAATAAATTCTTAGTAGGGAAATCGGCTAGGTTGGGCTCATTAATAACCCGAGTAAGTAAGTCCGAGGGGACTTTGTGCCTAGCAACCTAAGGTCCCATGTGATCTGGGATTGTTCACCTAAAACTCGCTAAATGGGTATTGATGCAAAAGTCTTTTGGGACCTCAACCATTGCACGGTCGGTCTAACTACTAAGAGCGTGAAGTTTGGCTAGAACCTTGTTTTGATAGAGATTGGGTCAGTTCAATATTGGTTGAAAAAGAGAAAATGTTCGTATGCAGTTAATCCATCAAAGGCCTTAAATTCACTACACACCTTGGGATTTTTTGTAAATTTTTAGAGTCTAATCATGTGGATTGTGGGAACCTATAACTTGGCTATTATTAGAATAATCTTTAAGGCATATATTTTCCTACAAAATTGTTTTGTTGACACCAATGAAAGCTAGATATAAAGAGGAAAGTGGGATACTTGCTGATTATCTCAAAGATTTTATGGGTATATCTTCTGTAAACCCTTAAGAGACAACACTCCTCCTGTAGAGATCGTCTATTGGTTTAACGGGTTGGTAAACCTAAAATTACCCGTCACACCTACGAAAAGGAGTATAGGACTTTTTATCTAGATTTTCTTTTTGTTTTACTCGAGGACGAGCAAAAGATAGGTATGCGGGCATTTGATAAGTGCATAATTTTGCATATTTTTATTACCTATTTATTGTTTGAATTCGTATTTTAATAAATTATTTTGTTGTATTTCAGGAAATTCAAGAAAAATTGAAGAAATTGCAAAATAAAGAAATAAATGTCAAGAAAGAGAAAAAAGAAGAAGAAGAAGGGCCAAAATAGAAGAAAAGGAAAGAGAAGGGAGTTTGGTGCAAAAGCTGAATTTTTATTTAAAAAACTTAAAAAAAAGAATAAATAAAAAAATAAATAAATATGGAGGGCTAGGATTTAATCCCACCAAACAAATGAATGGTGAGGATTAATCCACACCCACCAAAAACCCCACTAATTTCCTATAAATAGCCTCATTTTCTCTCTTGTAAACACACCATATTTTTAGTTAGATTTAGGATTAGTACATTCCTAAATGCAGTTGTAAATTTTCTTTGTTGTGTAAACATTTTTTTTAGTTCATAATTTTTTTTTCTTGTATTTATTTTCTGTCTCGTTTATTTAGTTAATTCAAAGCCCAGTTTAATTCCCTGTTTAATAACTCGAAATACACAAACCACTATCTTAACATCATTTCTCCTCTTCTTTTTATTTTCTACAACCATAGCACTTGGTTTTTTTTTTTTTGGTTTCTCCTTCGGTTTATACACATACATAAACACAACACCCAGTTAGGCTTTCTTGTATCCATTTCTTAAACCAATTCTTTCCTTTCTTCCTCATACTTTCTGCGATTCATACAACCCCCAAAATCCATCTCTCTCTCTCTCTCTCTCTCTCTCTCTCTCATTCATTCCGCTTTTTTCACTTATGGTTTTTTATATGCTTTTTTTCTAGATTTTTTTAGATTTGGATTTTTTTTATTTTGTGAAATTGAATACGTGTGTTTGGTTTATTCGTGGTTTTTTATTTCGTGAGTTGTGAGATTAAGGGATTTTTAGAATTTGAGCTTGTTGCAAAGTAGTATTTAATGAGCTATAATGAGCAATAATGTTTATTTTATGTACATTGGAGTGTAGCTAGCTAGGAGTGAGACTGTAGGATTTTGGTACATTTTTTATTCATTTTTTTTTGTTGCTTAGGCTAGAGTCTAGACAATTCTGAGCATTTAGCCTAGTGAATATCCAGCTTATATTACAAGCCCAAATCGAAAATTATCAAAAATGTATTTTCTTTTAATATCTAGTTAGAAAATCTAAATTTTTCGAAAACAATGAATAAATCATTTGTTCTAGTTCAATTAAATTAAAAATTAAGAGTGGTTAATTTTTCTATTCTTTTGAATTTTAATTCGTTAAATTAAAATTAGATTAAATTAAATTTTCAATTTTTATAGTAACTTAAATTATTTTTTTTTAGGAATTAAAAATTAAAATCATAAATTTTCAAAAAAATCCCAAATAGTTCTAATTCGCCTAAGTTAAAAATTAAGGATAGCGAAAAAAAAAATTATTCCCTGTGGACCGAATCTTAAATACTAAAACGAGATCGTGCGCTTGCGATTTTAATTATATCATTTCCAGCACATCACTCTTCTTTACAACTGATGTCTTTTGTGAAACACCAGAGGTTGGCTTCTTTGAAACAATAGGCTGTGGATCAAAATTTGGTTCTAGAATTGTTTCAGAGACTGTAATGTTTTTGGTTACTTGGGTAGACAAAGGGGGATTCTCCTCCAATTGAGATTCCTGAGTCATTTCACCACCAAATAAAGAAGAATTATAGTTAGTAGAAAGATGAGTTCTTAGAAGTACCTGAACATGATTTGGATAGTGTAATGCAGGTATTTCATCTAGATTCTTTTCACTATCCTTCTTTGTAATGTCAGAGAAAATTCTCTTTTGTTGTACATAAGAAGAAACACAATATTCTCTACCTAATCTAGCTTCAACATCAGGAATGAAATGGTTAATAAACAGTTGCATGAATCTGTGATAATAAACCATATTCCTGTCATGATCTCTTGACCCAATGATGAGAGGGTATTTTACTCACTTAAAACGTTTCCATTTGGCTTAAAACGAAAGTTTGTACTCAAGTTGTGGTATTTTTGATCTCTTTTAAGGGTATTGTGCAGGGATATTAATCACAGGTGTTAAAGGAATGAAGTAGAGTAATCGAAGCGCAAATCGGAGTTGTAATGAAGAAAAGGGGAAAAAATCCAGTTGTTGAACAGAAGGCACGGCGCGGCAGCGCCGTGTTTGTGCTTGATTATGGCGCGGCAGCGCTGGGAGTATCGAAGAGGCGTGGCAGCGCCGTGTTCCTGCATGGATTGGGCGCGGCAGCGCCGACTCTTCTGACGGGAAAATCCTGATTTGCTGATTTTTCGAGATAAAGTCCAAAATTAAATTCCTTTCGAATTTCTTGCACCTAGAGGCCTATATAAAGAAATAAAAACCCTAGAATAAGGAGGTCTGACCACATATTTTATCTACGGAGTTTGGAAGCACAAAGAAGCGAGGAAGAAGATAGTTTTCAATTTATTCTTGTATTCTTCCTAGTTTGTGGATGCTTGGTTTGGGTGTATTCTTTAGAACCCTTGTTATTTATTTAAATCATTATTCGTTTTCTTCTATCATGTTTACATTGGAACCCATGGTGACGATTAGTTTGATTATGAACTAATTCGTTGTCATGGGGTTTTAGCGGATTTATTCATGAAGTTTATTTGTTAAATCTTCTCGATGCCTATAGTGTGATTGATGTGATATCCTATCATGGTTGATTTAATTCGTTATAGGAGAGTAGCTAACTCCTGTAATTGTGTGTTAATTCTTATTGAAGCGAAAGTGGATCTAAGAGTTTAGAACTTTCCATGCTAGCATAGGTTTATGCATGAGAATATCATTCATAATTAGTGTCGTAACTCTAACCGTTTTATGACGACTATGTGATCAATTGAATGCTTGTACTTCAACCATTATGTTTCAATTTTTATAGACATATGGAGATTAGGCATAATTGGGAGACTAAGTGATTTTTATCTTTATTGTGGATATTATTTGGGATGGTATTTGTGCAACGAAGGTTGGCTTATATCAGTTTTGTGTATTCGATCAGGTATTAACAAATCACAAGAAAAGGCTAGAGAAGTGGAGACTATAGATGGATTGTTTAATGAAGTTAAAATCCCATGTTTAATTCGCATAAGTAATTCGACATAATTCTTAGTTCAAGTAGTTGATCATTAGTTATAATTCTTAGAGTAATTGTAGCGATAAACAAAAATCCAATTGTTAATTTGTCGTAGCATCGAATAATAATCATACATTGGTGAGTGAATTAACTAGACAATACAACGAGTCCCTGTAGGAACGAATCTTATTTGCTATCTATATTACTTGAGATCACGTGCACTTGCGTGTTGAGTTGGTCGTAACACCCAAGTTTAATACACATCTGACTTAAGATAATATGACCAAAATTAATTACTCTGTTATTAAGCAAGCCATATGCAATGTAAGATGTAACAGTAGTAATTTGTTGAAAAGAACTACATTTACCAGTAAAACATTTACCAGTTAAGGATCTATTTAACTGGCTCATGTTATCTAGAGGTCCATTATAACCTAATGCAGATAACATAGTTCTAACATTGGAGCAACAATCAGGGTGGTGTTCAGCAACCCCAAAATCAGCAGTTCAATGCAAGGCCATATAATTAGAACTATCAACCACCACCTTATGCTCCAAGGCAACCATTCAATCCACCGGGATTTCAACCATCTGAAGGGAATTCATTGAATCAGTCTGAGAAGTCTGAATTGGAAGAGCTTCGAATGATGTACAAGAGTCAGGCGGTGTCATTGAAAACTTTAGAGAATCAAATTGGTCAACTGGCCAATGCATTGTTGAACCGTCAACCAGGAACGCTTCCGAGTGACACAGAGATGAATCCAAGCAAGAAGGATCACAAGGAACAGGTCCAGGCAGTAACATTACGATCAGGAAGAATTCTACAAGGTCAGAACAATGAAAAATCAACCGAGGAAAAGAATGAAAAATCTGAACAGACTGCACAGTGCGGCAGCGCCGTTTCCCAGTATAATACTGGCGCGGCAGCGCCGCAGCTTCTGGAAGAAAAAGTTGATTTTGATGCTGGGGTCGAATCTTGTCCTAAATTGCTACCTAATGCTACTCCCTCGACTCCTATAACTTGTAAGAATGATAATGCTCAGAAAGAAGTAGAAGATAAGGTGTTTCCACCTCCTCCATACCCAAAACGAATTCAAAGGCAAAAGTTCGACAAGCAATTTGCTAAGTTCTTGGATGTCTTCAAGAAGCTTCAGATTAATATACCATTTGCGGAGGCTCTTGAGCAAATGCCGAGCTATGCGAAGTTTATGAAGGGCATACTCTCGAAGAAATTGAAACTTGAGGAGCTAGAGACCGTTGCCTTGACGGAGGAATGTAGTGCCATCTTGCAACAAAAGTTACTGCCTAAGTTGAAGGACCCTGGAAGCTTTACCATTCCATGTACTATTGGAGATCTCTCATTCAGCAAATGCTTGTGTGATTTGGGTGCAAGTATTAATCTCATGCCCTTATCAGTTTTCATGCAACTTGGTCTGCCGGAGCCAAAGCCAACTAACATCTCCTTGCAGTTGGCTGATAGGACGATCACGTATCCGAGGGGTATAGTAGAGGACGTCTTGGTGAAGGTTGATAAGCTCATCCTTCCTGCCGATTTTGTGATTCTAGATTTTGAAGAAGATAAGAAGATTCCCATAATCTTGGGAAGGCCTTTTCTAGCTACGGGTCGTACTTTGATCGATGTGCAAAAAGGAGAGCTTACAATGAGGGTGCAAGATCAGAATGTCACCTTTAATGTGTTCAAGGCCATGAAATTTCCGACAGAGGATGAGGAGTGTTTCAGTGTGGAGATAGTTGATACTAGTCAGGCAGAAGAGTTTGATCATTTGTTGAGCAAAAAGTTAGACATGCACAAGCTCGAGCATCACATCAGTGATTCCATTGATAATTCTTCCATTCAAGATCTCTCGAAGGTGAAGCTTGGCAAGCTGCCACCACACTTGAAGTATGTCCTTGTGGATGATGAACTTGTGATTTTTGAAGTATGCCAAGATAAAGTGTTAAGAAGGTGGATGATCGATGATGAAGTAGAAGAGAGTGTTGTTCAGCCGTCCGAATCGAATAAGCACCTTAGAGGTGTGAGGAAGAAAAAGAAGGCGAAGAAGTCGACGGGTGGAAAAATCAAGTTGAAGAGTGAAAGAAAAGTTGTGTTGGGAGGAAACAAACATGTCAACATGTGTATGAATGGTCTTTCGGTTGAGGACGGTTCGGTTATTCTTTTGAAACCGCCGTGAGTTGAGGAAGTGACGTCCGGCTAAATGACGTTAACGACAGCGCTTCGTGGGAGGCAACCCATCTGTTTCGTCGAGTAGGTATGTTTTCTGCTTTCCCTCGTATTTACTTCCATTCAATGCGCACATTGAATTTTTCAAGTTTGGGGGTGGTTTGGGGGATAAGTAGTGTACAGTAGTATTTGTGTGTTATTGTGTTTCATGTAGATTGCATATATTTTGCATAGTAGTAATAGTTCATGCATATATGTTCGTATTATTTATGTTTGTTTCATATAGGACATTCTGTTATTGTGATATTTATGTTCATATAGTTGCATGAGCATGGCATGCATTTTCGTGATCCCGTAGAACTTGCTAATTCTGACTGGTAGGTAGGTGTCTAGTTGAGTGTGGTGATGATGAATAGAGGGTTGAATTATAGTGCCTATGAAATTGACTTGCGTGTTCAGGAACAAAACTTTTACACAGACTCATTGGGTGCTTTTGGGCTAGGTTAGGGTCATGCTTGTTGGATGTTTAGAGATTTAATCGCTTGATTATAGTTAGAATTTTCGTTATTCCCTTGATGGCGTAGGAGCACTAAAATCTAAGTTTGGGGGAAACCAGGGATTTCATGCTAGTTGTAAATATTTGTTAATAATGGCTAGGTGTCAAATGGCTAGTAGCCGGCTCATATTTATATGAGCAGTCTAGGGTTGGAAATGAGAAAGGCTCATTCCAGATTGCATTTAAAAAAAAGAAAAAAAAAAGAAAAAAGAAGAAAAAAAAGTCAAAAGTGTCAATTGTGAAATGCAAAATTAACCAGAGTGAGCTCTTTAATACTCGAGTAATTAAGTCTGAGGGGACTTAGTCCTAGTGACCTAAGGCTTTTATAGTCTGGGATCCACTGACCTAACACTCGTTACATGGGTATTATTGTATAAGCCTTTCGGGGTCTCATTCATTGCACGGTTAAATAAGCATGCGTATTGTATATAGTATTATGTGTCATAGTAATAAAGCATGAGTTTCTGTCTACCTTGGATAAGGGTGGAGGCGTTCCTAGGCTATGAAGTGTCTACAGCCTATTCTAGTTATAAACCTGTGATTGTCCTGACTGAAAGCATGTATGATTTTTGACCTAGTTTGGGAGTATTTCTGATGAGCGTCGCACACACGCACGTTTCTGTTCATGCATTGTTAGTATACGGGGACTTAGTCGAGCTCTATTTGGATTTGTTGCATTCTTTGAGATAGTTGCTTGTTAGTTGGTTTTGGTGAGTTTAAAGGGGATCCTTGCATTTTTCATGTAGTTGCATACATATAGTTAGTTGCATTGTTAGTTGCATTATAGATCGGATTTTGTGGGTACATTCGCTATAGGCCCTCACGAGACCTTACTCGTCCACTAGGGCTGCCTAGGGGTTTAAAAGGCTTGTTGCATATGCCAAATGCAACCGTGATCACCTACGGAAGTGGTATTAGTTAGTTGTACATAATTTGTCTGTTCATGCTTGAGGACAAGCATCGGTTTAAGTTTGGGGGTGTGATGAGTGGGTATTTTATTCACTTAAAACGTTTCCATTTGGCTTAAAACGAATGTTTGTACTCAAGTTGTGGTATTTTTTTATCTATTTTAAGGGTATTGTGCAGGAATATTAATCACAGGTGTTAAAGGAATGAAGCGGAGCAATCGGAGCGCAAATCGGAGTTGTAATGAAGAAAAGGGGAAAAATCCAGTTGCTGAACAGAAGGCACGGCGCGGCAGCGCCGTGTTTGTGCTTGATTATGGCGCGGCAGCGCTGGGAGTATCGAAGAGGAGCGGCAACGCCGTGTTCCTGCATGGATTGGGCGCGGCAGCGCCGGATCTTCTGACGGGAAAATCCTGATTTGCTGATTTTTCGAGATAAAGTCAAAAATTAAATTCCTTTCAAATTTCTTGCACCTCGAGGCCTATATAAAGAAAGAAAAACCCTAGAATAAGGAGGTCTGACCACATATTTTATCTAAGGAGTTTGGAAGCACAAAGAAGCGAGGAAGAAGATAGTTTTCAATTTATTCTTGTATTCTTCCTAGTTTGTGGATGCTTGGTTTGGGTGTATTCTTTAGAACCCTTGTTATTTATTTAAATCATTATTCGTTTTCTTCTATCATGTTTACATTGGAACCCATGGTGACGATTAGTTTGATTATGAACTAATTCGTTGTCATGGGGTTTTAGCGGATTTATTCATGAAGTTTATTTGTTAAATCTTCTCGATGCCTATAGTGTGATTGATGTGATATCCTATCATGGTTGATTTAATTCGTTATAGGAGAGTAGCTAACTCCTGTAATTATGTGTTAATTCTTATTGAAGCGAAAGTGGATCTAAGAGTTTAGAACTTGCCATGCTAGCATAGGTTTATGCGTGAGAATATCATTCATAATTAGTGTCGTAACTCTAACCGTTTTATGACGACTATGTGATCAATTGAATGCTTGTACTTCAACCATTATGTTTCAATTTTTATAGACATATGGAGATTAGGCATAATTGGGAGACTAAGTGATTTCTATCTTTATTGTGGATATTATTTGGGATGGTATTTGTGCAACGAAGGTTGGCTTATATCAGTTTTGTGTATTCGATCAGGTATTAACAAATCACAAGAAAAGGCTAGAGAAGTGGAGACTATAGATGGATTGTTTAATGAAGTTAAAATCCCATGTTTAATTCGCATAAGTAATTCGACATAATTCTTAGTTCAAGTAGTTGATCATTAGTTATAATTCTTAGAGTAATTGTAGTGATAAACAAAAATCCAATTGTTAATTTGTCGTAGCATCGAATAATAATCATACATTGGTGAGTGAATTAACTAGACAATACAACGAGTCCCTGTAGGAACGAATCTTATTTGCTATCTATATTACTTGAGATCACGTGCAATTGCGTGTTGAGTTGGTCGTAACACCCAAGTTTAATACACATCTGACTTACGATAATATGACCAAAATTAATTACTCTGTTATTAAGCAAGCCATATGCAATGTAAGATGTAACAGTAGTAATTTGTTGAAAAGAACTACATTTACCAGTAAAACATTTAGCAATTTGGTCAAAGAAGAAAGACCATTCTTTCCTAAGAAAGGATCTGTTAACTGGCTCATGTTATCTAGAGGTCCATTATAACCTAATGCAGATAACATAGTTCTAACATTGTCATCAGATGGTTCATTCTCAAAATTCGTACTAACAGGTAAGTGAAGTACTGAATTAACAACAGATTCAGTAATATCAAATGAGTCTTGTCCTAAGTGTAGAACAATCTTACCTGATTGACTCTGAGTAGAATCAATTACCTCAGCATTCTCCCAAGCTTGTGAAACAGCTACTTGATTAATTTTGGAGATGCTATCAAGGCATAACTTAATGGTCCTTTCTCCATAAAGTCCATAACTGGGTGAAAATCAGTTGACACCCCTTCCTTGTTGGTGATAGCTGCAACATGATTGTTTATCATAAAATCAAAGTCAGCAAACTTGAAAGCTACTGATTTGGGTAGTCTTCTTTGAGTTGCCATTTTGATCTGAAAAGAACTTAAGAAAGCTTTGAAATTTATTAGTGATTTTGAAAACTCAAGAGTGTTTTTTTTTTTGCTTTAGTAAATGAAATTAGAGAAAGCAATTACACGATTAGAGTTTCAAAATAATTATATTTCAAAAATCCTTCATACCCATTATCCCACGTTGACACGTAGGTTGACATGTATCAGTCCCTGAAAAAATAAAGTTACCCACGATTTTTGGAAAATAAATTCAAAATTGATTTTAATGAAATAAATCAGGGTATTATCAAAATAAAACATCAGTACTGATCAGCCTTCTTTTCCTGATGTGATCTTCTCACCAAGATAATCATAAATTTCAATGTGACTTCTAAACAAAATTAATCACCGATCCTGATTAAATCACATTTTAATTCCTGATCAATATCATCCTGATTCCAGAGACTAATTGGAGTTTCCACGTGGCATTTTCTTTTACCGGTAAAAGAAATAAATAAAATCTGAACAAAATCAATTGGTTAGATACGTTCAACATTTCTTGAAAATACAAGAAATACAGTCACACATAATTATGACTGACTGCATTGATAACCCCCAAACGACTGTTCAGCTTCCCACATCTTTCTATAAAAGAAACTAACGCCTTATGCCATACTCCAAAACCTTTTCATTCTTTTCTCTTTATACCATGGCTTTCAACCCAAATCTTCATATGAACCCTAGCTTTTGGTTCATTACCACTGAGAAGCTCTTTACTCTTGATGATCAAGAGCAATTGAACAATCTCTTAGAAGAGATGACTTTTCTCATCGAGTTAGATATGGTTGATCTTAATCCAGATGATTTCCAAGAATCTCATCTAAAACATCTACCAGTCCGACAAAATCATCCTCTAATCTCTTCACACCTTGGGGATAAAGAATTTGGTGAAGAGTCTGAGGTTGATCTTGATGGAGATGCTATTCATTTTCTTCAATAAGCATGAAGATAAGTCAACTGCTCTCATTCAAGTCGCAAGATTCAAAAGCCCCAACTTTAGACAAGAATAGGATTATCAGTAGTAGTTAGACAAAAAGAAGAATTGTATTTCATTTCCATGTATGTAATGCTTTTGATTAATGAAAATACAAGTTTCTTATTATCTACATGTATATTGTTGTTTATTGACTGATCTGAATAATGACATAAATTATCAGTATGCATGTGATAAAACTTGCTAACATAGACTTAACAGAACTCAGAATTAAATCACTGTATAGAATGATTTTCAGGATTTGAAATAGTTAGACACACAAATTTCACAATCCTGATACTGACGATACAATCCTGATATCAATACTGATGACGTCAGCATCCTGATAGCAATCCTGATCCTGATGTTTATTAATAAGTCTATCATACTGAAATTTATCAAAGTAAGATGTTACAGCTTAAGCATTTAACAGTCAAGTATAGATCCTGACGAAGATATCAAGTTTATAAGCTGAAACAAGATACCTTGCTACTTGTGCAGATGTTAAAGATCTAAAAGTTTAACATTCCTAACTCACTAACCAATTTAATGAACGTAGGCTCATCAAGTGGTTTAGTTCGAATATCTACAAGCTGTTTGTTAGTAGGAACAAAATGAAGTTCCACAGTACCATTTTCAATATGTTCTCTAATAAAATGATACCTGACATCAATGTGCTTAGTCCTCGAGTGTTGAATTGGATTTTCTGCAATTTTGATAGCACTAGTATTATCACAAAACATAGAAATATTACTATGTGTCATACCGTAATCCATCAACTGATTTCTTATCCAAAAGAGTTGAGCACAACAACTGCCTGCTGCAATGTATTCAGCTTCTGCAGTTGAGGTTGAAACTGATTGTTGCTTCTTGCTAGCCCAAGAAATCAATCTGTTTCCCAAGAATTGATATGTACCTGTAGTGCTTTTCCTGTCTATTTTACACCCTGCATAATCAGAGTCTGAATAGCCAATTAGGGAGAAATCAGATTCTCTTGGATACCACAAACCAAGATTTGGAGTTCCCTTGAGATATCTAAAAATTCTGTTCACAGCAATTAAATGAGATTCCTTAGGATCACTTTGGAATCTAGCACATAAATAGCTAGAGAACATTATATCTAGTTTACTTGCAGCTAAATATAACAGTGAACTTATCATGCCTCTATAGCTATTGTTATCAACACTCTTACCCTTAGGATCAGAGTCTAGCTTAGTGGCTGTTGCCATGGGTGTCTTTGCAATTGCACAATCTTAAAAGTCAAACCTTTTTAAAAGATCTTTGATATACTTTGATTGATTAATGAAAATACCAGTCTTAGTCTGTTTGACCTTCAAGCCTAAAAAGTAATTTAGTTCACCCATCATGCTCATCTGATACTTAGACTGCATAAACTTGCTAAACTTAGCACATAACTTTTCATTAGTATAACCAAATATAATATCATCAACATAAACTTGAACTAAAAGTAAATCACCTTTTATCTTTCTAAAGAATAGAGTTTTGTCAATTGTACCTCTTGTGAAGCCATTTTCAACAAGAAATTTAGACAAAGTGTCATACCATGCTCTTGGTGCCTGCTTTAGTCCATAGAGTGCCTTGTCAAGTTTATAGACATGATTTGGAAACTTTGGATCAACAAAACCAGGTGGTTGCTCCACGTAGACTTCCTCATCAATTTTGCCATTTAGAAAAGCACTCTTTACATCCATCTGGTATACCTTGAATTTTGAATAAGCTGCAAATGCAAGAAACATTCTGATTGCTTCCAATCTTGCTACAGGTGCAAAGGTTTCATCATAGTCAATTCCTTCTTCCTGAGAATAACCCTTGGCCACCAATCTTGCTTTGTTTCTTACAATCATACCAGATTCATCTAGCTTGTTTCTGAAAACCCAATTAGCACCAATAATATATATATCTTTAGGTCTTGGTACCAATTTCCAAACTTTGTTCCTCTCAAACTCATTCAATTCTTCCTGCATTGCTATTACCCAATCAGGATCCTGTAAGGATTCTTCAACCTTCTTAGGTTCATTCTTTGAGAGAAAACAATTATACAAGCATTCATTTTGAATTGATCTTCTAGTTCGAACACCACTATTTGGATCACCAATTATCAAATCTTCAGTATGATTCCTTGTCCATTTTCTAACAGGTGGTAGATTACTCCTGCTAGACTCTCCCCCTAAGTTAGTGGTATCTCTTGTAGAAGAACTTTCACTGCCTTCAAAAGCTCCACCTTGATCAGTAGAATCAGTGGATTCAATACTGCTACTAGTTTCTGATCTTCTTTCATTAGACTCTGAAGGATCAATTCCTGATGAAGTAGACTCTGAAAGACTAGTCTGATCCTGACCAGTACTGTGTTCTCCTTGATTGAATTGCTCCCCCTCAACTGTAGCATTCCTTTGAGAAGCAATAGAGATATCCTCTTGAGAACCTTCATCATCACTGGAGAGAATCTCAGAATATTTAAGATTTTCAAATTCCAGATTGTCATGGCTTTGATCAGTTTGCAAAATTCCAAACTTCTTATCATCAAATGCAACATGAATTGATTCCATAACAATGTGAGTTCTGAGATTGTATACTTTGAAGGCCTTTGATGCTGAATATCCTAGAAAGATTGCTTCATCCGATTTGGCTTCAAATTTTCCAAGTTGTTCTGGATGAACTTTCAGGACATAGCATTTGCATCCAAAGATGTGAAAGTATTTCACACTTGGCTTCTTTCCTTTGATCATCTCATAGGGAGTCTTTCCATGACCATTTACCAAGGTACAATTTTGAGTGAAACATGTAGTGTTAATAGCTTCTACCCAGAAATAGGTTGGAAGCTTTGAATCTGCAAGCATGGTTCTTGCTGCCTCTATGAGAGTTCTGTTCTTTCTTTCTACTACACCATTCTGCTGAGGTGTTCCATGTGGAGAAAACTTTTGAGTAATTCCATTGTCTGCACAATACTCCTCCATTGTAGAATTCTTAAATTCTGTGCCATTGTCACTTCTGAGCACTTTGACCTTGTACTCAGAGCTATTCTGAATATTCTTGACAAGTTCAATGATTTGTTGAGGAGCTTCATCCTTTTTGTGTAGGAAGAATACCCATGTGAACCTTGTGTAATCATCCACTATCACTAGAGCATATATTTTCTTGCTGATAGACATAATGTTTACTGGACCAAATAAATCAAGATGCAGCATGTGAAATGGTTCTGTAATTGAATTTTCTGTCTTGCTTTTGAAAGTGGTTCTTCTTTGTTTTCCAAGCTAACAAGTATCACAAAGTCCATCTTGCACATAATTTGCCTGAGGTAGGCCTCTCACCAGATGATGTTTAACAAGTTGATTAAGCTTCTTGAAATTGAGATGTGAGAGCTTTTTGTGCTAGCTCCAGCTTTCATCATTTGATGTCTTGCTGTAAAGACATCTGACAGTTCCTTTAGATGTGTCACTCAAACTGGCTTCATATATGTTACCATGTCTCTGACCAGTCAGAACAATGTCTCCATTCTTCATATTCAAGATTTTGCATCCTTCACTGTCAAAGATTGATTGGTAACCCTTATCACCCAGTTGACTTATGCTTAAAAGTGTGTGTTTCAAGCCTTCAACCAGTGCTACATTTTCTATGATGACATTCCCCAAAATAATTGAGCCATATCCCAGAGTTTCTCCTTTGTTGCCATCTCCAAAGGATATTACTGGGCCAGCTTTCCTCTCAAACTATGTAAGCAGGGACTTCTTTCCAGTCATATGTCCAGAGCATCCACTGTCCAAGATAATTGAATGCTTCTTTCCAGTGCCCTGTAAACAAAAAGTAGATAGTTAGAATTTTTTAGGACCCAACTTTGATTGGATCCTTTCTTACTAACTTTTAAACCAACAGGCTTTGAAGATTTTGCTTTTGATTTACCTGTTGCAGAGTCAACCTTAGACTCTGATTTCATAAACTGTTTGTGAGTAGGAGTTTCAGATTTCAGTGAATAATAGTCATAATACAGTTCATGATATTCCTTACACATATAAATGGAATGAAGTAAACTACCACAATGATAATAGGGTTCTTGTGGTTGGTATTGAATTCTCTGAGTCTTGGGGAATCTGGACTCAGTTTTCCAAGAAGGTTTTTGATTGCAGTCTAGGGCCAAATGATTATGATTTTCACATTTATAGCATTTCTTCCTAGGTGCATCAGGTACATTCTTGTAATTATTCTCTTTGTTAATACATTCTTTTCCATTCATATTTCTTCTAATCTTGCTAGACTTTGAAATACTTTCTAGTCTCTGTTTCAACTGAGACTTAGACAGAAAGCCAATGTTGACATTCTTAGGTTTTTCTAACACTCTCTCATCTGAATTGCTATTGTTAATTCTATTGCGCACAACTGGGGTACCTTTAGAATCAACAAATTTAACATGTTTAGGTTTAGAAACTATATTCTTACCTTCAGATTTGGATATGCTAGCTTCTTCTTTCCTATCATCCAAGACAATAGCTACAGAATTTTCACTTTTATTCTTTCCAAAACCTAAGTCATAGACTTTACCAAGAATTTGATTGTCAATGATTCCTTGAGTCTTTTTACCAGAAGTGTTAATGGTTTTCATCATATCTCTCTCTTCCTCTAGTTCTTTTCTGACATAGTCATAAGCCTCAAGGATAACACCATAATCATGCTTAGCTTTATCAGAACTTAACCTATATTCTTCTATTTGAATTAACTTAGATTCAAGAAAATTATTTCTACTAACTTATTCATCATTCTTTGCCTTAAGTTTATCTTTTTCACTAGCAAGAATTTTGAAATTAGTCATAAGATTCTTAAACTCAACATGAATAGATCTAATATCATCAGAATCTAAGCTATCAAATGAATCAAGAGAGTGAAGTGATACCTTAACAGAAGATGAAGAAGTTTTCTTTGGAGATTCAGGTTTGTCTGAAGCACTTGCCATCAATGCAATGTTGTCATAATCCAATTCATCTTCAGAATCATTGGAGTCTTCCCAATCCTTCTGTGTGACCATGAGTGCATCACCCTTCCCTGAATTCCTAGGCTTCTTGCACTCACTAGCAAAGTGTCCAAGCTCACTGCAGTTAAAGCACTTGATCTTGGCCTTATCAATCTTAATAATTGTACTCTTTCCTTTGACACTCTTCTTCTCCTCTTTCTTCTGAAAAGATCCTTTGCTAAATCTTCTCCTGTTGAATCTTCCATTCTTGAAAGCTTTAGCAAACATAGCAAAGAGTTCTTGTATCTCTGATTCAAAATCATTATCTTCAGAGTCTATATCTGCAGTGTCTGGCTCAGAACTTTCTTTGCTCTTCTTCTTCCTCAAGTCTCTTTCAGTAGATTCAGACTTTTCTTCTGGAAGCTTCTTTGATTCAGATTGAGCAGTGAGTGCAACTGTTTTCATCTTTCCTTCACTCCTGCTCTTTTTCTGCTGTCTGTCAAGTTTATAAGCTCTCAATTTTCCATAAACTGCTTCTAATGATATTTCATCCAGATCATTAGCTTCCTCAACTGTAGATATCTTCTCATTGTAGAAATCAAGAAGAGCTTTCATGACCTTAGTATTCATATCCTCCAAGTCATAATATTTACCATGCATGGCCATCTCATTGATGAGTTTAGTAAACCTATCAAAGGTGTCAGTAAGTGACTCACCAGACTTGGATTCAAAGTACTATTACTGTTGTATGAGAAGTGTCCTCATATTCTTCCTGACAGGTTTTGTCCCTCATAGTGAACCTTTAGATTGTCCCATATTTCCTTAGCAGTTTTACAAGAGAGAACATAGTTAGTGAGAACAGAATCAAGATTGTTGAATATTATGTTTCTCATTTTAGCATCCTTAAGAACGTTCTCCTTTTCCTTATCTGTCCATTCAGATTTAGGCTTCTCTAGTATATGTTCTGGAACAATTTTCCTTCGACAGTTGCTTGAAGAACAAGCCTTGTTGGAACAAAAGGCCCATCTCTGATTCTGTCAAGATAATCAGGATTTGTTGCTTCCAGGTGATGCAACATCTTCACTTCCCATAGAGTATATTCGTTTCTCTTGAGCATAGGGATCTTAGTATTACCATCCTTGTAACCAGACATGATTGCAGATCTTTATGATTATTCGAAATCAACCTGCTCTGATACCAATTGTTAACTAGAATAACTTGTAGAAGGGGGTTGAATACAAGTTATATAATCGTGTCTGATTTTTGCTTGATTAGATAAACAAGAACAAATGAATGAGTCAAACTTTGTTTGTATTAAATAAATCAAATACAAACTCTACCAAAGGTGTACAATACCTTTAGCAGCTGCTGACAATACAAATCTCTCTCTGGGTTTATTTCGAACTCTCGAATACAAACCTTATACAGAGCTTCACACGATATGCACTCAAAAATCCACTCTTTTACAATGATATAAAGAGAGTATTTATAATGCTACCTATCAACTAATAACAGAAATTAGTGATCTATACATGACAATGTTCTGCCGTTCAGTTGATAGTTTCCATCAATAGAAAATTCTTTCCTACATGATATCTTCTTGCTTGTTCTTCAAAACAACGATCCTGTTTTATAGCACTTGCCAGTTTCTGTAGCATCCATAATGACATCATCAGTAACACGACTGATATCAGGATTCCACCTTGCATCAGGATTTGACACCCATCAGTATTTGACTTGGCGTATCAGGATTTGATCTCAGTTCCTGACATGTAGTCCTTGATGCACTGCTGTTCCTGACTAAACTCTACAGATTACTGTTTAATGCATATATCCTATAAAAAGTGCTAAATCCTTTATAAGATCAGGATTTACAAGAAGCATAAGCAAAATTCTATTCTCAACATCACAACTTATGAATTATTCCTAACACATAGCGCTCTTGACAATGTTATGTCTAGCAGGGTCATTGGATGCAAAACTGCTAAGGAGATTTGGGATGCTTTGGAAGTCAGATGTCAAGGAACCAAAGCCATCAAGAAGAACAATACTCACACAAGTACGAGCACTTTGACTCGAAGTCTGATGAGTCATTAACAGATCTATATGACAGATTCCTGAAATTGCTGAATGATTTGTCACTGGTAGATAAGGAGTATAATCTTGAAGACTCTAATCTGAAATTCTTGTTGGCTCTTCCTGAGAAGTGGGATTTAAAGGCCACTACCATCAAAGACAATTATGATCTGGAAGACATGTCTCTTGATGAAATCTATGGAATGCTCAAGACTCATGAGCTTGAGATGGAACAAAGAAGCAAGAGGCATGGAGGCAAGCCCAAGTCAATTGCTCTTAAAGCTGAGGAGAAAGCTTCTAAAAAAGTTACTGTGAAAAAGATTCAATCCAATGGAAAGGCTATTATTACAAAGTCTGATACTGAGTCATCAAACTCTGATGATGACTCAAACTCTGACAATCACACAGACTCTGATGATGATGGCAGTGATACTGAGATGATACAACTTGCAACCCTGATGGTAAAACGCTTCAAGAAGATGGCTTACAAGAACTTCAAGAAAGGAAAGAAGTTCACACGAAGAGATTCAAATTTTGAAAAGAAGAATTTCAGAAAAGCTGAGGGAAAGGAAGGCAGGTCTGGGAAAGTAGACAAATCCAAGATCAAATGCTATAATTGTGGTGAGAAAGGACATTTTGTCTAATAAAATTATTTAAAATTATTACTGACATACTACTGATCTATTAATTACTCCTACTATATATATATATATAACCCTATAGACAATAAAAAGACTTGAGATCATAAAAAAGGTCTACAATATTTTGAGGTTACCTTAACAAAATTCCATAGCTCCTCCTTCTGTTATTTTGGAAATTTGTGCCAATTGACGAGATCAAGTGGGACAGACTGCCTAGCCAATGTCCCCAAAAAGTTTTTAAATTCAGACAAGTCTTTGTCAGTGTCAGCCACAGCCTGGAACTCGCAATTCAACTTAATAACCTTATTCTCATCAGGCCTCCTTTTGTAAACATTATTCATTCGCGTAGGTCCTCTACGCTTATTGCCTTTCGGTGCACCTAAAAGTGGTACAAACACTTAAGTACTAATTCAACACAAAATCTGATTGAAGAATATATCGAGAAAACCTACAATTACCTGTTGAAGTTTCAACTGTTTCTTCATGAGTTTTTGAATGAGATGTCTGACCATCATCCACTTTGTTTTTTTCTTTTTCAAGGGTCTTTTTACGATCTTTCATCAACATGTAAGCTTCCATTGAACCAAATCCTTGATTGTTATATCTTTTTGCAGGCACCGGTTGCAAAAATAGTAAGCCTGGTTGTAAATCGGTAGGCAATGGAGGGGGAGGTGGTAAACTCTCAGAAGTGACAGGGGATGAATGTTTAGCTGGTTCAGACTGCATACTCAAGGGCTGCATTTACACAAGAGATAGGGTAATGGTTAGCCTACTGCAACAAAGATCACTTTATACCTTAAAATACTTTAACATCATGTACCTGCGTAGATAAAGGAGCTGTGGTCCTTGAACGTGTATTCGGCCTTGAGATAGGATTGGTCACCTTCTTCCCTTTTTTTTGCTTTTGAGCAACTTGTTTCGCCACAATCTCTTCGTTTTCTTTTTCAGCCTCGGACAAACTGTCATGTCCAGGAACGTACTCTCTATCAGCTTCTGGCTCATCGTCCGCTTGAACCTTTTCCTCATCATTTTTCACATTTAAACCGGAAGAAAGATGTTTTAATCCCAACTCATCAACTTTTCTTTTATTTTCTGCAACCTTCAACATCCTATTCTTTTCATAATCCATTACCTAAAATTTGTAATGAATATATACAAAAATATCAAATTTGACCCAACGCATATTTAATTGAGCAACTAAACAGTGGATATTATTTAACCTTTGGAAGAACTTGTCCAGCCTCAGTTTCAGGTTCATCAGTAGCTGCCTTTCCACGAGTAGATCGATGAATGCCCCTCTGCTTCTTTAGCCCATCGATTGTCACAAATTTCTTTTTTTCTTGTAAAGCTGTTGGTGAAATTGGATGTAAAAACATATTAACATCACTACCTATATGTTAAGTAATAACAGAAAATAATGGATGTTATGTTACCTTCAAAATTTTTCTTGGCCGCACAATTACATGTGGCTGCATTTGTGACTTTGGCTCAACCTTATTATCAATTATATGATCAACATAAAAGTCCAACCTCTCTCCTTCAACTGTGTTTACAAAATCCTGTAAATCACGATCGTTGTCAATAAGCTTCCATCCACTCTCCACGTTCTTCACATAAACACCGCCAATTTCCATGTAATTCAGATCATCTTTCACGTACTCCATCACAACCGTGTATGAGAATTTGTCAGACTCTACATACTCCGGTATCTCATCACATCGGCAGCCTAGATATTCAGTTTTTGAGAAATGTCCTTTGTGAAAGAACCTCAGAATGTAATCTTTACTTGCCATCCAGAAAACAAGCAAATAAGATAAATAATTAGCAATGGAAATATTCATGTATAGTTCTAAAATGTCAATATGCAGTTAGGTGAACAGATAAAAAAAAGCATTAATAATAAAGCAAATATGCAGTTAAAGCATAATGAACTAATTCAAGAAATATGCAATTAAGTACTGAACAGAAATAGAAACTAATTGAATTTCAATACCAATTACATAAAAGTTAACGAACCACAGTTAACGAATACAACAGAAATAGAAACTAGCACAACCAAGGAAAACAAATAAGATGGCTATTCTTCAGGTGTCATGCTGTTCTTCAGGTGTAACAGGGATTTGTTTCATCGGAACGTCATCTCTACACCAATTGATGATATCATCATGTATTGGTGCATGATACACATGACATGCGTCACTAACATCTTCAACTGCATTCATCTCATCTTCTACTTCAGAATATTGATCCTTCGGAGATTTCTTGATAACAAAATGCAAATTTTTCTCAACAGGATCTTGAATATAAAAGACCTGTTGTACTTGTGTAGCGAGAACGAAGGGATCCTCCTTTTGACATAGCCTGTTGAAGTTCAATCTTGTTAGCCCATAGCAATCCTTATCTTTTTTATACCAACAACATTTAAATATAACAACAGTCAATGCTCCCCAGTAGTCGACTTCAATGATATCCTCAATTGCACCATAGTAACCTACATCTCCAACTATTGGATTTTTGTCTTTTGCACTCGCGAAACTGGTGGTTAATGCAGTGAGAAAGACACCACTATTTTGTGCCGTACACCTACTATCTCTATGCTTGGTGTGAAATTTATATCCATTCACAACATAACCAGAGAATCGCTTTACTGCACGATGAGGCCCCTTTGCCAAGCTGGACAATTCGTCTGAAACATCATCTCTGTGTTGAACTGCCTCTTTCAGCCACTTGTGAAATTCAGTCATATGTGTTCTTCCCTTTTAAACTTCTTTGACTTTGCATTTTTTTCAACCAAGGTACGGTGTTCACTTTATTTATAATATATATGCATAAATTAGCTTACTTAAAATGCTTCATAAAATTCTAAAATTTGAATCAAAATTTTTCGTATATAAAAAAACTTACTCTTTTAAATTCTCAATTTCAAAGTTTACACGACTTCCCTTCTCTGTTTTTACGAGACCCAATAGGATGTCTAGCATTTTTGTCACAGTCCTTTGGATCACTTCTGTTTCCACATTGCTCATTGAGCAATCTGGAACAAAATGTTAAACATTCTTCAACCAAGTAGCCTTCTACTATGCACCCTTCTGGCTTACTCCGATTTCGAACATATGATTTCAGTTTGCACAAATACCTTTCAACTCCAAACATCCACCTTAAGTGCACCGGTCCACCAAATTCAATTTCCTTGCACAAGTGAATTGGTAAGTGAACCATGATGTTGAAAAATGCAGGTGGAAAGATCATTTCACGTTCACAAAGTATCTCGGTAATTTCATTTTGTAACTTCTCAACGTCTTCTAATTCAATGACTTTGTCACATATACCCCTGAGGAATGCCCCTAACCTCATCAAAGCTATTGCTACCTCGGGTTTCAGAGTTTTAACCACAGCAAATTATAACAGAATTTGAAGAACAAAATGCGCGTCATGACTCTTATAACCCGATAGCTTTCGCTCCTTCATTTGAATGCACCGACTGATATTAGAAGCAGTTCCGTATGGTAACTTAGCATTCATCAGAACTGAGAGAAACATTTCTTTCTCTTCTTTCGTCATATGAAAACTAACTGCTCTAATTTCAACATGCTTTTTATCAGCACATTTGACAGGATGAAGACTTTTTCTAATCCCCATTTCTTCCAAATCGTGACGAGCACTAAGATGATCTTTTGTCTTGCCCTCGATATTTAACAAAGTCCCCAATATTTTATCGAAAATGTTCTTCTCAATATGCATTACTACTCCAATATGGTAGTTCGAAAAAGATGGACTTCTTCTTCCAAGGGCAATCTGATGAAGAACACCTCTGCTTCATCTGTTGTTTCCCGAAGTCGTTCTCATAGCCACGTAACAGTTCCTCAACCTCCTCTCCTGTTAACATATCAGGAGCTTCTAGCATTTCCACATCTCCATTAAATTTCCGCGTATCAAACCTCCACTTATGGTCAGGAGGACGAAATTTTCTGTGGTTTAAATAGACAATCTTTTTACTATGTTTCAAATATGTTGATGAGGTCTCATAGTGGCATGAAGGGCAGGGAAGTTTACCTTTCGTGCTCCAACCCAATAAAAGTGCATATCCCGGAAAGTCACTTATCGTCCATAAAAGGCTAGCGTGTAGTTTAAATGTGTTGTCCACCCTTGCATCATAAGTTTCTATCCCAACATCCCATAATTCCTTCAATTCCCGAATTAATGGTTGCATATACACGTCGATTTCGTTACCAGGATAAATAGGGCCAGGGATTAAAGTTGAAAGAAGTAGGTTTTCCTGTTTCATGATTAACCAGGGGGGCAGATTGTAATTTACTAACACAACTGGCCAGGTGCTGTGAGAAATATTCATTGATCGATAAGGGTTGAATCCGTCCGCAGCTAAACCTAATCTAACATTTCTGATTTCCCCCGCGAATTCAGGATACTTTGTATCCATTGACTTCTAACCCTGCCCATCAGCTGGATGCCTCAACTTACCATCCTTCTTTCGTGCTAAAGCATGCCAGGTCATTGCTTCGAGAAATCAGAAGTCAGGAACATTCTTTGTAGCCTTGGCTTTAAAGGAAAATATCTCATCACTTTTGCTGGGAATTTAGTTTTGTTCAACAAATTTGTGTTTGCATTAGGCTTATTCTTATCTTCAACTACTTTCCATCTTGAGGTTCCACACTTTTTACAAGTATGCATGCCCTCATTTTCAGCCCAAAATAACATGCAGTCATTTGGACAAGTATGTATCTTTTGGTAATCTAAACCTAATTCTTTAATCATACCCTTGGCTACATTAAAAGATGACGGGAGATTTACATTGGGAAAAACCTCCTTTATTAACTCAAGCAAATCGCTAAATGCCGACTCGCTAAACCCATGGATGCACTTTAGCTGGTAAAGCCTAACTATGAAACTTAGTTGAGTGAAATTTTTACACTCGGGATATAAAGGCTGGCCACCCTCCTTAACTTTCCTAAAAAAATTCGTTGCATCATCATTCATTCCCTTTCTACCTCCATATTCAGTAGCATCATTACCCCCATATGCATCGTATCCTAAACCCATACCTATATCAGTATCCATCTCATCTACAACGCTGTCTATCTTAAGGTTTGACACCTCGTAAATCCATTCAGCGGAATGGGCACATGGGCCATTGCATATGAGATGTTCAATTATACCCTTGGCACCACTCCAGAATACGTTACTACATATTTTATAGGGGCACATTAACTCATTGCCTACGGCATATCTGGCGAATGCGTTCGTAACAAAATCTTTCACCCCCTTCCTATATTTATCACTATATTTTGGAAGTGATATCCATTTCTCTCCTTCAAGATCCATTTTCTACATAAATGTTTTCAAACAAAAAACACAATACATTATCTAAACGACAGAGGGTGAGTGGACAATTCTCGACAATATAAAATTAGTACTGCCATTAAACCAAGCTCATAAAACCAAAGATTATAAGCATACTTTGTATTCAATAAGCATTATCTAGTATAAAGTACTCTGTATTTTATATGGACTGTAAAAAATTACCAAAAATTAACAAACTAGCTCACATACACAAATTGAACAAACAATCAACATATAATACTAGTTTAATCGAACAAAAATCATGAACATATAAAATTAAACATATAATCCAAATATTTGACATGCATACACATATATCCATGTATAATGTAACATAATCGCAAAATATGGGTAATTTACCTTGAATTAATGGTCTAATTGAATCTTCTAAAACTTTTCTCGATCTAATCGATTTGAGGTTTTGGGGGTTTACGGTTTGAATTGGGGATTTGATAGAGGTGTGAGATTAGTGAGAGAGATGAGTGAGAAAGATGAGAGAGGGAGAGATGGTCGAGAGAGGTGAGGTCGATGAGAGAGGCGAGGTCGATGAGAGAGATGAGCTCGAGAGAGACGATGAGATTTCAGAGAGAAGAGAGTGTGAGATCTGAGAGAGGGAGTAATGTTTAATGTTTTTGTGTAATAAAACATTACTTTTATGTAATAAAAATTTTGCCACCAATTTTTTTTTGCAAAAGCCCGCGCGCACACACTGAAAAAAATTGAACTCCCGCTTATAATTTCGGTCAAGTTGACCAAAGTGTTGCAAAATTGGATTGTGTATTGTAACGCTTTTTCTAAAGTATTGCAATTTCTATAAAATTTCAAAATGCTCATTTTGCTTGCAACACTTTCTGTATTTCTTGCAACATTTCAGAAAATATTGCAATAGATTGCCAAGTTTTGTGTTTATTGTAACACTTTATGCAACTAAAATAGATTTGGTGTTGCAATAGGCCATATTTGGTGTAGTGGCCTTAATGGCAAATGCTGATAGTATCTCTGAAGCTACTGAGACCAAGGTACCTCACTCTACTCTAGCTTTTGATACTACTGATATATCTGAGCTAAGACTCTTTCTTAAAAAATTGCATGTTAGCTACAGAGATCAGACTTTAGAAAATGAAATAATATAATCTGAAAGTGTAGACCTTAGAAAGAGAAATGACTATCTAGAATTAGAATTAGTCCAGCTGTTAAAAATTCAGAAAGAGAGAGATGATGCTATTATTGTTAAAACTGAATTATTGAAAAAGCATGCTTATCTTGAATCTGAACTTGCTAAAGAAAGAAACATTACTAAAACTTGGACTAACTCTGGTAAAACTACTCAGAGTATCTTAGAGAATGGTTGTTGGAAACAAGGTCTAGGTTACACTAATAAAAAGAAAACTGCAAACTTAGAAGTTGAGACCTCTAAACCTGTATTTACTGAAAGGGCTGCAAAGCCCAAAATTAATCTTGTGAGGTTTGTACCAAAATCTGACAAACCAAAACCGGATGAAGTCAAATCACTAAATATTGACTTAATGTCTCAGAAACAGCTTAAACACAAGCTGAAGGAGATAAAAGGAGTGAACAATGTAAAAGAACCTAGGAAAAATAGAAATGGAAAGGTAGGCATCAATAAAAGCAATAACTATATGCCTATTCCCAATGCTCCTAGGAAGAAATGTCACAACTGTAGAAATCCTAACCATCTTGCTACTTTTTGCAGGAAGAATAAAAATATAAACTCTATACCTCCTAAGTCAGGAGTTAAGAGTGGTTCAGTTAGGTTTAAGCCACAAAATCCTTGTTTTCACTGTGGCAGTATTTGGCATTCTATTTATACATGCAAAGAGTATCATAATTTGTATTATGATTATTATGAACTTAAACCCTTTTTGAATAAATTCAAGATTGACTCTACATGTATAAATTCTGATAAAAAGTATGTTAGGACAAACTCTGTTAAGACTTCTGCTGCAAAAGCTAACAGACTTAATAAGGCCAAAGGATCCAAGCAAGTCTGGGTCCTTAAAACTAATCATTAGTGGTTTTTGTGATTGCAGGGTAACAGGAAAAATATCCTTGTTCTGGACAGTGGATGCTCAGGACACATGACTGGAAATAAAGCCCTGCTATCAGAATTTGTGAAGAAAGCTGGCCCAAGTGTTTCTTATGGAGATGGCAACATAGGAAGGACTCTGGGATATGGCAATATCAATTTGGGAATGTCATCATTGAAGTTGTAGCTCTAGTCTCAGGACTCAAACATAATCTGCTAAGTATGAGTCAAATCTGTAACAGAGGTTATCATGTGGACTTTTTTGAAGAACACAGTGAAGTTATAAGAAAATCTACAGGCAAAATTGTTCTGAAGGGATACAGGCATGGTAACATTTATGAAGCCAAGCTTTCAACAAACTCTGAAGGCTCTGTAATCTGTTTACTGAGTAGAGCATCAATTGAAGAAAGCTGGAACTGGCACAAGAGACTTTCTCATCTGAATTTCAACAGCATTAATGAGCTAGTGAAGAAAGATCTTGTGAGAGGATTGCCCAAATCAGTTTTTACTCCAGATGGCCTATGTGACTCATGTTAGAAGGCAAAACAAAGGAAAACTTCATTCCAAAGTAAGACTGAATCCTCAATTCTTGAGCCATATCAGTTATTGTATGTTGATTTATTTGGTCCAGTAAATATAATGTCTATTGGAAAGGAAAGATATGCGTTGGTTATTGTTGATGAATACACCAGATATACATGGGTGTATTTCATGCACAAGAAATAAGAAACTGCATAAATCTTAACAGAGCATGTCAGACAACTGGACAAACGATCTAAGCATACAGTGAAAATCATAAGAAGTGATAATGGCACTGAGTTCAAGAATGCAGCCATGGAAGAATATTGTAAAGAAAAGGGAATAAAACAAGAATTCTCTGCACCTGGAACTCCACAACAAAATGGAGTAGTAGAGAGAAAGAATAGACTCTCATAGAAGCTGTAAGGACTATGCTTGATGAAGCAAAGCTGCCAACTTATTTCTGGGCTGAAGCTGTGCAAGCTGCTTGTTTCACACAGAATGCTACACTCATAAACAAGCATGGTAAAACACCATATGAGATGGTGAAAAATAAGAAGCCGAACCTGAAGTACTTTCATGTGTTTGGATGTAAGTGTTTTGTTCTTAAGACTCATCCAGAAGAGCTTTCCAATTTTGATTTAAAAGCTGATGAAGGAATCTTTGTTGGATACCCACTATCCACAAAACCATTCAGAGTCTACAATCTGAGAACAAAAGTGATCATGGAATCTATCCATGTGTCTTTTGATGATAAGAAGATAACACGACTTGAAGATTTTTATGAACAAGACCAGTTGAGATTTGAGAATGAAGAAATAAATGTTGATCTACAAATTTCTGATACTCTTTCAGACTATATTGTTCAATCTATACAAGTAGATCAGACTACAGCACATGTTGAGGGGGAGCAAGTGAATGATGAAAATGAACCCCAATCAAGTGAAGAAACATCAAAGAATGCATCTACTAATAATGATTCTTTAAACTCTGATTCATTAAACTCTGAAAGCAACAGCTCAGGGGGAGAAAACAATGATTTTGGATCTACTAGTCATCACACTCAACACAATTATGAACTTGGGGAATCATCAAGATCAAATATGCCGAGACAAAGGGTATGGAGTAGAGCACATCCCTTTGAACAGATCATTGGTGAACTGGACATGGGTGTACAGACTAGAAGAGCAACACAGAATGAATGCAATTTCGCAGGATTTCTATCTCAAATTGAACCTAAAAAGGTTGATGAAGCTCTTGATGATCGAGATTGGGTAACTGTAAATCAAGAAGAACTCAATCAGTTTAAAAGGCAGAAAGTTTGGAAGCTGGTGCCAAGACCAAAAGATAAATCTGTAATTGGTGCTAGATGGCTGTTTAGGAATAAACTGGATGAAAATGGTATTGTTACGAGGAACAAGGCTCGATTGGTAGCAAAGGGTTACTCTCAAGAAGAGGGAATTGATTATGATGAAACCTATGCTCCAGTTGCAAGGCTTGAAGCAATCAAGATGTTCTTAGCATTTGTTGCACACTCTAACTTTAAGGTTTTTAGAGTGCATTTTTGAACGAAGATCTAGAAGAAGAAGTCTATGTTGAACAACCCCCTGGGTTCGAAGACAAGGAATTTGAAGGTTTTGTATACTTTCTCTTTAAAGCTCTTTATGGTCTCAAGCAAGCTCCTCGAACATGGTATGATACTCTCTCCAAGTTCTTACTTGAAAATGGTTTTACAAGAGGTATCATCATAAAAACTCTCTTTCATAAAAAGCATAAAAATGATATAATTCTGGTGCAAGTATATGTGGATGATATAATATTTGGTTCTACTAATGATTTTCTATGCAAGAGATTTGCTAAGTTAATGCAGAGTAAGTACGAGATGAGCATGATGGGTGAGTTGTCCTTCTTCCTTGGACTTCAAGTTGTTCAGAAGCCTGTTGGTATTTTCATCTGCCAGTCAAAATACATAAAGGATCTTTTGAAGAAGTATGGGATGGAAGAAGCAGCTACTGCCAAGACCCCGATGCCAACTGCTGTCAAGCCTGATCAAGACAAATCTGGTAAGTCAGTTGACATCACGAAGTATCGAGGTATGATCGGCTCTCTCTTATACTTAACTGCTAGTAGACGAGATATTATGTTCGCAACTTGTTTATGTGCTAGATTCCAGGCTGACCCTAAAGAGTCACATCTTATAGTTGTTAAACGTATTTTCAGATACCTTAAGGGAACCCCCAATCTTGGGATTTGGTACCCTAAAGGAACAGGTTTTGACCTAGTTGGCTATACAGATTCTGATTTCGCAGGTTGTAAGATTGATCGGAAAAGTACTTCTGGAAGCTATCAGTTTTTAGGAAGAAGGTTGGTATCTTGGTACAACAAGAAGCAACACTCGGTATCTACATCGACAGCCGAAGCAGAATACATTGCGGCAGGTAGTTGTTGTGCTCAGATCCTGTGGATGAGAAATCAACTTCAGGACTATGGACTCATGTTGGACAAAATTCCAATTCTATGAGACAACACGAGTGCCATTGCCATTGCAAACAATCCAGTTCAACATACCAGGACTAAGCACATTGATATCAGGTATCATTTCTTACGAGAGCATGTCATGAATGGAACTGTGGTATTATATTTTGTTCCCACCGATCAACAAATTGCAGACATCTTTACTAAACCTCTGGATGAATCCACTTTCTCCAGGTTAGTTGGTGAACTTGGGATGTTAAATCTGTCTAATTAATTTTGGATAATCAATAACTACAATTTGTTATAAGTTCACATGTATTTTAAATGTCTATATGTTTAGGACTTGTGAATTTATTTGCATCCAGTCCTCATATTACAGTTATCTCTATATTAATTACCATGCTTATAAATGCTATATTTTATGGTAATTAGTTAGTAAATAATTGTGTCAATTGTAGCATAATTAAATAAATATTTTATTGACATATATAAATTAATTATACTTTGTTACTTTTATGTTTATTTAATTATGAGTTTGTCTGATTATTATGGAATAAATCTTGAATTATTGATTGGTTATTTTAAATCCAAAATAATTAGAAATAATAAATGTGTATGTGTGTGTGTACATAGGCTGATAGGTTTCGGTGATAAGATGTTTTTTCGGCTGACAAGTTTCGGTGATAAGATGTTTTTCGGTTAAGTAGGTTGTTAGGTGAGAAATTATTGAGCGGTGTAATTTTTCAAACATAACCTGTCACGCTCTTACCTAACCCACTAGTCCTTGAAACCTTATAAATGATGAGTTTTTGTTTGTGTTTAACATCATCATTTTTCAGATATACAGAGCATATACACACAATTGTTGAATATTTCGAGCTTTGATCGGAAAGATCTCTCAATCTAGCAGGTGGTTTTTAGATCGGATTTCATATTCTTGCTTTATACATCATCCTTTATAAAAACTAACCCTTGTTTTTTAATTGAAAAACAACACCTAGAGGGGGGGTGAATAGGTGTTTATGGTTATTAATGTGAATTTATGAACTGTTTTGAAAATAACTGAAAACAGCTTGCTGTTTGTAATAACACAGTTCACAAACAGCACGTTGTTTGTATCTAAAATGCAATGCAGAAAGAATATAAACATTAAGTAAAATAGACACACAATCTTTTAGCCAAGTTCGACCCCTAATCCCCTATGGTCTACGTCCTGGTCCCTTACCAAACTTGGTAAGAGAATATATTATTGATCAACTATAATCCAATTACAAGATACAACAATATATCTCCCTTAACCCTTGCTGCTTACAAATGGCTTGCTGTTTACCTGTGCTGAACCAACCTTCTAAGTACTACTTCCCAAGTATACTTCTCTAGTCTAGTTCGACTCACCCTAAAACCTGAAACCAATCTCGTACAACAACAAAACAATACAATTTGAACAATACAAATGTTTTGAAAGAATACAACTCAACCTATAAATCCTCAAAATAATGAATATGCGTGTATGAAGAGGTTTGAAGGTTTTGAATGGTTTAGCAATGTAAGCTCTGTAGTTGTTTGAGTATTTCTTGTTTTCTGCACGTTGTATTCAGTACCAAGAACTGATAATACTCAGTTCTTATATAGGTGAACAAGAAGGGTTTGAATTTTTTGATAAAAATTCCAACGGTATGAATTTAAGCCGTTAGAGATGAAGCAATGCTTTTGAGCAAGAAGATATACTTTGATAATATGCAAAGCTGAAATCTGGAGCGTGTATGAAGATAAGAGAGTGCAGGGAATAATGTAATGATGAGTCCCATGTGATGTATTTTAGTGGAGGTAAGGTGGTGTATTAAAATAAGGTAAAGTAACCTTATTTAACCAAAAGGAATATTGACTTGTCTCCAAAAGCTTGAGAGGTGGGAATGTTCATCATATATTCTGAGGACCTTTACATATAATCTATATATCATTTCTTCTTGATGCCCTTTTGATTTTCCCGAATGATCTTTAATTCCATCAGACATAATCAGCTTGCTGATTGTACAATTGGCACGCTGTTTGTAACAATTGGCTTGCTGTTTGAGGTATACTGATTATGAAATCAGTAAGCTGTTTTGTCCTGCAGAAACAAGTTAGAGCACACACAAATGGCATGCTGTTTTATCCTGCAAAACCAAGTTAGAGCTAACACAATGGCATGCTGTTTTATATCTGTAAGCGCCAAATAGCTTACTGTTTGTTATCATCAAAACCTAGGAGTTTCAATCTCCCCCTTTTTGATGATTACAAATCTTTTTAGGAGAATTTTGAAACTCCTCCTAAATTCCTGCATCTCAACATTAGATATAAAACAATAATTATCTGAAGGTTATGAGCATTAATATAGCATATCCAGGATAAACTTAAACTTAGTGGATAATCATAACACAAAGCAACATATGCCACATAACCATTTCAACAGGAATAAAATCCAGTTCAACAGGAATAATAAAAATTCAAGTACCATAACAGACACAGCAAGTACCACAGACATAAGACATAAACCGAGTTCAAACATAAAACACAACATGAGCAATTTTGAATTTTGAATTCTCCTAAATTCTCCCCCTTAATTCATCAAAAACTAAGGGTCACTTGTTTGAGCATTTGACTTGGTAGCCTCTATATCTGTGTCATCTCCAGGAGCATCCTTTGCAGCAGCTTTGGCTAAGTTGTTCAACCCTTGACCATGTTCAATTTCTGAGTGAGCAGTAGATGTGTTACCAACTGTCTTGAGCATTAATTCCTTCATTGTGGTGACTTGAGAGATGAGATCCTTCATAGCACCCTTAATGGCTTGAAATTCAGCCTTGAGGTCCTGTACATCAGTTCTGATTGCTTAGTATCATTTCGAAGGGAAATGATCTCACTGGTCATGATTGTCATATCGGCTTGTAGAGATTGAGACACCAAGTTCTGAGTTGCAGTTTGAGGAGCAGTAGAGGTAGTAGGATCATCATGTGGAGGATCATCTTGAGGAACCACAATTCTAGACAACACACCTTCTTCAATTTGCAGATTGTTTAAAGTCAGAAACTTCTGGTCCATGCAGTCCTTAACAACAATCTTAGTCAAACCCTTGACATTGACATTAAACAACTTAAACACTTTGGATAGCCAAGAAGCATACGGCAGTCCACTAACAGATTTCCCCACTATAGCTTGCATCTTTTTCAAAATAAAAAAGGACAAATCAAAGGACCTTCCAGTTAAAATCATAGCCACAATCACCACATCTTGGCAAGTGAAATTTGATTTGTTTCCCACTCGAGGACAATTATGTGACCTAGCTATCTTAAATACCAGGTGAGCTAAAGGAGTTACTATGGTGGTAGGAGGAGGGTTTGTGTCTAAGGGCTTGACATTACCCATTAAAATTTGTAACTGATCATCAACACTAAAATCAGGAAGGGACACATACCCCTGAGCAGTATAAACATCAGTAGCACTATCCATTTCAATTTTAAGAAGCGAACTTAGGATTGGAGGATTCAATTGAATCTTCGTACCTCTAACCGTGGATATAGCATTCCCAAACTTATCAGTTTGCAAATTAGCATAGTATTCCCTTACTAAGTCAGGATAATAGTAATTAGGCATATCAGAAACGAACGACTCTAGACCAATATCTTGAAATAGTTTCATTACACCACACTCATCGAATAGAGGAGTAATCTTACTTGATAGAGGTTGGCCGTTGATGATACCCCGATTTTCCAAATCCAAATCCTTGTACCGGTCTTCACATGCAGGAGAAACAAACGCTGGCGACATTCTCATTTTGAGCTTCTTCGATTCTGGAGTTGGAGTGATTTCATCACCACTTTCTAGCATAATAGTTTCCTCTTTCTTTGAAACAGATGGAGAAAGTTCCCTACGAGCCCTAGTCTTTCGAACCATGGTAGGAGATGAGCGGATAAACCATAATTGTCGCTTAATCGCCGCTGAAAAACCCTAATTGCCGTTTAGAGAAAGAGAGGGTGTGTTTGAGTTTTGGAATGAACCGGCTAAACCGTGTCTCTCTAGTTTTGATTGATTTTAGGGGAGAATTTAGGTTTAATTAATAAAACTAAATTCTAATTAAATAAACAATTGATAAGCACATAACTATTGTTAAAACAGGCAGATTTCTCAAATTTTAATTTTAACCATGATTTTTGAATTATGAATTTGAATCAACATTCATCTAGACTTTAGCAATTTTCTTAACACATAATCATTTAGCATGTTAGCAATAATCAGAATATATTCATGGCTATTTTCACAAGTAGAAAACCAGAGGTGACAAACAGCATGCTGTTTATAACTAGAGTTAGGACAAATGGTAAGCTGACCTGTTCAGTAACTGTCAATCAGCACGATGTTTACATAGAGCACATACCAAGTTGCATTCGAATGACTGAGAATCTTTCTTCAGCAAGGGGCTTTGTGAAAATATCAGCTAGTTGATATTCAGTTGGAACAAAGACCAACTCTATCTTGCCCTTAGCAACATTGTCTCTCAAGAAATGGTGTCGAACATCAATATGCTTCGTTCTTGAGTGA
Source organism: Saposhnikovia divaricata (assembly GCA_036435485.1). NCBI lineage: Eukaryota > Viridiplantae > Streptophyta > Magnoliopsida > Apiales > Apiaceae > Saposhnikovia > Saposhnikovia divaricata. The sequence continues at coordinate 219,010,117 of CM071599.1, forward strand.
TTCACCGGATTCTTAGAAATGCTAATGGTGCTAGTGTTGTCACAGTTGATTGGAACCTTTTTACACTTGATATCAAAGTCCCTTAGAGTTTGAATCATCCATAGAAGTTGAGAACAACAGCTCCCAGCTGCTAGATACTCCCCTTCTGCAGTGGATAAAGCAACCGAAGTTTGTTTCTTGCATTGCCAAGAAACTAGGCTTTGTCCAAGGAATGTACAAACACCACTAGTACTTTTTCTATCAATTAAGCAACCTGCATAATCTGCATCACTATACCCAACAAGATCAAAAGTATTTGTGATAGGATAAAACAGACCAAGAGAAATGGTACCACTTAAATATCGAAATATTCTTTTAATGGCATTTAAGTGAGACTCTTAGGGGTTTGATTGAAATCTTGCACAAACACATACACATACACTATACATTATGTCAGGTCTAGAAGCAGTTAAATACAGTAGGCTTCCAATCATACCTCGATATCTTTTAATATCAACAGCCTTACCATTTTCATCTGCAATCAGCTTGCTGTTTTGCACCATAGGAGTTGATTTTGGTTTTACATCTTCAAAACCGAATCTCTTCAATAGACTTTTTGTATATTTGGATTGGTGCACAAAAATTCCATCTTTAGATTGCTTGATTTGAAGACCCAAGAAGTAATTGAGTTCGCCCATCATGCTCATTTCGAACTCACTATGCATACACTTGGAAAGCCACTTACACATAGATTCATTAGTAGCACCAAAAACAATATCATCCACATATATTTGTACAATCAAAATATCTTTACCATTTTGCATAATAAATAATGTGGGATCAATTTTACCTCGAGTGAATCCATTTTGGATTAGATACTTACTAAGCCTTTTGTACCAAGCTCTAGGGGCTTGCTTTAAACCGTAAAGAGCCTTCTTTAGCTTGAATGCATAGTTTGGATATTGTTCATTCTCGAATCCGGGAGGTTGTTTAACATAGACTTCCTCTTCTAGCATACCATTTAGGAATGCACTCTTCACATCCATTTGATATAGCTTGATCTTCTTGTAACATGCATAGGCCAGAAGCATCCTTATTGATTCCAAACGAGCAACGGGAGCATAAGTTTGATCAAAGTCAATGCCTTCTTGTTGGTTGTAGCCTTGAGCTACAAGTCTTGCTTTATTTCGAGTAATGGTGCCAAATCCATCAACTTTGTTTTTGAACACCCATTTAGTTCCTATAAGTGAAGCATCTTCTGGTGGCTTGACAAGTTCCCAAACATCACACTTTTCAAATTGATTTAATTCTTCTTGCATGGCCATGATCCAATTCTCATCTTTTAATGCATCATCTATATTTTTAGGTTCTTCTTGAGTTAGGAAGGCTGCATGAGCACAATAATTTGCCTTCCCTCTTCTTGTAGTAATTCCATCAGTAATGTCACCAATGACTAACTCAGGTGGATGATTCTTGACCGCTCTTTTTGCCCTTGGTAAAGAATGTTGAGCTATTTCTTCATGAGTTGTCTTTCTCATCTTTGATGGTGGTGACTGTTCTTCGCCATCATATAGAGGCAATTTTGCAGTAGCCCTAGATCCTCTAGGACCTTCCAAAGTCAGTTTTGCTATTTTTGAAATTAAATCTTCCACTTCAGCTTGCTGTTTTGAACTTTCAGCTTGCTGATTGTAAGTGTCTACATCCTCTTTGGCTTGCTGACTTTCGGTATCACTTTCATCTTCAGCTTGCTCATTTGAACTGCCATTTTGCTGATTTACACTTCCAGCTTGCTGATTTGAACTTCCAGCTTGCTGATTGTCAGTGACTTGAGGTTGCACATTTTCTTCTTCACCTGCAAATCCTTCCTCAACTCTTGGTAGATCATTGTTAGGTTCTTGAAAAGTAACATCAATAGATTCTTCAACAATATGCTTATTAATATTATAAATTCTATAAGCTCTACTTGTTAAAGAATAACCAAGAAATATGGATTCATAGGATTTAGCATCAAATTTACCATCTTTACTAGTTGTTTTGAGGACAAAACACTTTGAACCAAAAATCTTGAAGTAACTGATATTTGGCTTCTTGTTTCTCAACAATTGATAAGGAGTTTTGTCCAACATTGGCCTGATTATGATTCGATTCAACAAATAGCATGCTGTATTCACAGCTTCGGCCCAAAAGCTTCTAGGTAGCTTGCTTTCTTGCAGTAGAGTCCTTGCTGTTTCTTGAAGTGACCTATTCTTTCTTTCCACCACTCCATTTTGTTGTGGAGTCCTTGGAGCAGAAAATTCATGAGAGATTCCATTTTGTTCACAATATGTGATAAATTTGTCATTGACAAATTCACCACCTCTATCACTTCTTATACCTACAAGTCTTGTATCATGCTTGTTCTCAAGTAGTTTAATCAGTTTCTCAAATTCATCAAAAGCACAATTTTTAGTACTAAGAAACAATACCCAAGTAAATCTAGAATAATCATCTACAATTACAAAACCATATTGTTTACCTCCAATACTTTTATAAGATTCTGGACCAAATAAATCTAAGTGCAGAAGCTCTAAGGGTTTAGAAGTAGATACCATTTTCTTAGCTTTGTGAGTACTTCGAATTTGTTTACCCAATTAGCAAGCTGAACATACTTCAACCTTAGAATATTTCAGTTTTGGTAGTCCTCTGACCAGGTTCTTGCTTGATAGTTTATTAATCAAATCCATGTGTGCATGTCCCAACCTCCTATTCCATATATATGGATCATTGTCGATTGCAGCCAAACAGCATGTTGTTTCCTGCATTTCGAAGTCTAATACATATATATTTCCTTCCCTTCTAGCAACTAGTGGGATTTTGTTAGCACCAATAGTAATAATAGTTTTATCTATGCCAAACTGAACAAAATGTCCATCATCAAATAATTGAGTGACACTAAGTAAATTATATGAAAGACCTTTGACATATTGAACTTTATCAATCGAAATATTACTATTACCAATAGAACCAATACCAAGGATTCGAAGAGTCTTATTATTACCAATTGTAACTCTTCCACCCTTCTTCATTTTGAGACTTATAAACTGAGATTTGTCTCCACACATATGTCTAGTGCAACCGCTATCCAAGATCCATTGTTTCGACTTTATTTTGGTGGCAAGACATATCTACAAAACAAACAAACACAAACTTAATGTTTTGGTACCCATATAGGTTTGGGTCCAAACTGGTTAATAGCAAGAATATATAACACATTTAATTCAGCTTTCTCGATCCATTTTTGGATCACTTTTGGTGACTGTTGGCATGCTGTTTGTCTTCTGTCAGGAGCATTCTGGTATGTTGTTTGTCGCCTGACTGGTCCATTCTGGTAAGCTGTTTTCCCTTTATCATTGATTTGAACCACACAATGAATTTCCAGATGGCCTTTTCCACCACATTTGTTGCATGTTTTCCAAGGCATGGCATAATCATAAGGTATGCCATTTTTACCATCATATTTGAGGACTCCAAGCTTCTTGTGTATGTCCATGCCAACTCCTTCTCTGACTACAGGGACTTTTGCCTTCTTCATCATTGTCTTTAAGGTGTCTTCTCCTTGCACAAAAGTTTCCATCCCTATCTGGAGATCCTTGACCTCTTTTTCCAGAAGAGAGATCAAATCAGCTTGCTGTTTTCTCCTTTCCACAGATTTTGAGGATTCGGCTTGGCTTGACTCTTTGTTCTTGAATGATTGTATGCATTCATTTCTTTCTTCAATCTCTAACTTCAATCTTCTAAGTTCTTTCATAAGAGCCTCATTTCTTTGTAGAATCACTTTGTTGACTCCTTCGAATTGAACTAATTTCTCCTTTAAATCAGTAATAAGATCATTGTGATTTGTTTCTGGATTCTTCTCAGCCATTAAATCAGCAATCATTTTCTTTAACTGATTGTTGTTCTTTTCCAGCTTGCTATTCTTATGTTTTAGTTCCATAAACTCAATTATGGATACATGATTTGGTACCTGCACGGTTAGTTCTTCTAGCATATTATGAGAGAAATTTAAATCAGAATAGATTGAATTTACCTCACTTGCATCATCTTCTGAATTCGAATAATCACTATCCACACAATCTTCTTTTATGGATCCTAGTGAACTTTCTTCATCATTTAGACCTACAAGAGCCAAATTCACCATGTCTTCACTTGAGTCATCACTGGAGTCTGAATCATCATCACTCCAAGTCAGTAGAGCCTTTGCTTTTCTCTTGTCCTTGAAAGCAGCTTGCGGTTTAGACTTTAGCTTAAAACAGTCACTACACCATAAACAGCCTACAGTAACACCAAAAAAGTGTTACAGTAGGTACATTATATGTTACCTTAGGCCCATAAAGTAGCTAAGGTATCATTTTTCTGGTGATAGCTCTCAGCATGTTGCCTTAGGTGTCTAAGGTAACATCTTTGAACCCTAAGGTAACATGCAGTTTTATGTTACCATAGCTTCCTATAGTAACAAAAGTGAGGGTTATGGCAACTTAATACATATGTTACCTTAAAGGCCTGGATTGTTTTTAAAAAGAGTGGGATCCACAATGGGGACCACAGTCGGGACCACAGTGGGGACCACAGTCGGGACCCCAATGGGGACCACTGTGAGCCCCACTGTGGGCCCCACTTTTGTTGGCAAAGTTGTATGGCCTATTGTAACATCTTTTATGTTACATTAGCTATTATGTAGCAACATTTCTGTAAGCTAAGGTAACATTTTTTCCAGAAAAACATGAACAAAATAGCACACAAATTAACATGATGTTCATTTCAAATCCAACACCACATTACATAATTATGATTAACCTGCTGTTCATTCCAAATCCAACACCATTCTAAAATTACATCCATAATCCAAACATACAACCAATTCCTAAACATTCTAAACCAATTCAATACTACATAGTGAATATACTAATAATTCACAAACTTAATTAGAACTAACTAGTTAACATCCATACTTAATAGTAGCCAAAGTTAATCAAAAAATATCATAATTTTGTCGTATAGTAGAAGGCACCGAGTATTGGCGGCCATTTTTCTCTCTTGATCTTTTCCAACTGCTGGAGTCATTCCCTTATGCTTGGAATTCAGGTTCTAGTTGGTTTGTACTTGTCTTGAATACTGCAAGAACAAAAATAAAATGAAATCAGTCCTACATCTAAAGCTCTAACTTTAGTGTAATAATATGTTTGCATTTGAACATCAAAAAATAGAAGAAATAGTAACAAGGACAAGACACAAACACATACTGACAACTGCCTCACCTTGAGGTTGTAAAATCACGGAAAATCAAAACCGAAGCCTCTGTAGCTTCATTTGCAAAATACTTGTACAGTTCAGAATTCTTCAGATATAAATCTGGAAAATCAGTCCAGATTTATTGTGATAAATACCGGATATGGTGTGATAAATTTCTTCACATATTTAAGAACATTTGAATGTCCGAACACACTAAACAGATAACATTATCATATTATTCAAGTATGAAACAAATGCACGTAAAGGAACATGCAAACAATTCATTAAATCTGATCAGCCTAAAAACTTTAACAATATTCCCTAGCTAATGTTCGTTTGTACAAACTCTTACTACAAAAAAAAAAAGACTAGTCAGGCTTATATATTCCTTCATTCCATGATAGATAAACTATGAAATTAAAGTGTAACTGGTGATTACTTGAATTCATTAAACATATCAGATTGTTTAATCTACAAAGTCCGATACACACACATCATATACATAAAGAGACAGAGAGTAATAGAAATGGGTATTTTATCACATAACATGCAGGCTCATACATCCCAAAAATGGCAATAACGTGGATCAGGATCCATCCTATGCATTATAGAGTACCAATAAAATGAGCAAGATCCTGAAGAAAAAGAACTCTGGAGATATACCCTGCAAGACAAGAGCCATTTTAACCGAACATTAAGGCACCGAGTACTCTGTATTTTTTTAACTAACTTCTGACTGGATTAAGATTCCTGTATTTTTTCAAACAAGTATAAAGGGGAAGTACCAGTGCCCCTGCTAGGAAAGCCATGGATTTCTCACTCCAAGAGAAAAGCGTTCAACTTTATATCAAATGCACAAAATTGTCAATTAAGAGAACAAGTGTCAAGACAGATAACATAATGTCTACTACACTGAAGAAAGAAAAGACATGAACATATTAATTAGCATACATCTGGCTGTAAGGTCATACACAAAGGACAAAAAAGACTATGATCTGTAGAAATATAAATTTGGAACTTGCTGACAATGTGTACAACCTTTAGATCATAGCACAAAACAAGTATCCTTACTTGCGAAAAAAACAAAACAATGAGGAAGTATCACTCCATTTTATACTAAGCAACAAACAATAATTTCTGACAGTTAACGAAGTGCAAGATCTTATACAATTTTAAGTGTGCTACTCGTTAGCCAGATAGGAGTGTTTTTAGGCCAATAACTAAATTACTCTTGGTTGATTTCATCATGTACTCATCTATATAGTTATAAGACAAATTTGCCCAAAAAAAGACATCCATATAATATAATAAAGAAAATTAAAAGACTTACCTCTATGAGAAATATCCAGAAGTGTCATGCTGCCCTGCTAAAAATAATGAGTCTACAGAAGTGTGCTACTCTTGAGTCTACAGAAGATTTACAAATTTGTTAAAAATAATGAGTGAAGAAAAGAGAAAATAATTCTGAAACGGATGAGAGAATTTCTAGCTAAGAAATAAATTTCATTAATAATATTAATTTACAAGTAAGAAGCATTCACTAAAGGTACTCCAATTTCTTTCACATGCCGTTTTACACTTCAAATGCAATTGCTTTAATTTTGTATATACGTTGACATTGTTAAAGTAGAGGTGCAAATTAATGTATAGCACAGGGCACAAACCTTTTTAAAAACTGCACTCACAATTTGCAAACAAGATAGCGGCAGGCTCATCGCAAGGTGAAAATACCGACACAGTCATCATCAAAACAGCATTATAAGTTCCACAAAATATGTAATTATGATACCAAGAAATTGAGTTAATATACCAGATGAATTGTCCGTAGTTTCAACTAACTTGTCGACAGGCTCATCGGACGGTTCCTGAATCACAACTATCTTCTTTTTCTTCTTCTTAGATGGATCAAAGGGGGCAATCTAAAATTTAAGTAATTAAAATAAAAATTCAATTAAAACAATCACTAGTAATTTAATAGCTCAAGAAATTGAAAGATAAAGGGATAGAGATAATAACTTACATCAGCAAACTCTTCCTTGATAGGGTTAACATTTTCATCATCAGCTGTGTGTGGTCTGACGTGCTGTCATTGAAACAAAAAGGATGGAGGAACTGTGCTTAGTGAACTAAAAGAGGGGTAATTCCATTAGATGGACAAACATTTGAAATGATATTTCACATAAAATTAGCGAATGGAGTCTTCAGCAAAACACAGAGACCGAAGTAGTTAAACACGACCTTCAATTTTCCAGACAATCCCACAATAATACTCCCATTCACTAACCCAATCCCACTCCACTAAACCAAAAGAGGGCTATATTCCTCTAAATCGAAGCCCGAAATCCACTAAACCAAAGCCCCAAATCTGAATCCCCAGCCGAAGAATCCCTGAAATCGAAAAGAGAGATCAATTAGTCGAAGTTTAAGATTAACTAGTGAAGAAATCGAATTGATTGAACTCAAAACGAAGAACCCCTAATTTGAAAAAGCCCCAATTTGAAGAAGTTTAAGCCTCAAATCGAAGTCCCAATCAAACGAGAAGCCCTAAATTAAACCCAAATACGTATTAATATGAAGAAAATTACAAAGAAATTGAGGGAAATAGTTTTAGGAGAGAGGGGGAGAGAGTTTTATGAAAGAGATGGAGACTCGAGGGAGAGAGGCAGTGAGCGCGAGAGAGTTATGTGGTGTTAAGACTGAAATTTTTAATCTGGGCGGCGGGCGCTAGTTTTTGCCGCTCCGAAATTTCACCTATTTGCGTACCATTTAATATTATTATAAATATATTATTAATTTTTGATTTTTTTAGAATTTTTCTTTTTAAATTTAATAAATAAATAGAATCTGAATAATAATAATTATTATTATATACCTTGATATTTAAAAATAAAAAATAATTTACTTGGTAAACTTTTACTTTTTATAAAAATGAAATATTTTAAAGGTAAATATGATTTTTAAATAATTAAAAAAAAATTGGTTAAAAAATTAAAAATTGAGTTTATGAATGTTCTAAGGTAACATATCATGTATGTTGCTAACATTCAACACTTTAAAGCTAAAGTAACATCATATTTGTGTCTAAGGTAACACAAAAAATAAAATGTTATAGTAGGTCCAAATTTACATGCTAAGGTAACATAATTTAGCAACACGCATGAAAAATATGTTCCCGTAGGTCATATATGGCTTAGTGAGTCCTTCTTAAAATGGCCTGGCTTGCCACATTCGAAACAAGTTTGTTCCTTGGCTTTCCTTTTGGAGAATTCACCTCTTTCCCTTTTCATTCTATTTTTCTTTTCAATCAGCCTCTTGATCTTTTGTGAGATGAGTGCCATTTCTTCGTCAGATTCTTCATCAGATTCAAACAGCTTGCTGTTTGCAGACTCTGTCTTGCTGTTTGTAGAGTGAAGAGCCAAATTCCTCATTTTGGCTAGGGGAACCGGAACATCTTCAGCCTGACCTTTGCTTATCTTGCTTTCAAATTGTTCTAGCTCTGCAAACACAGCTAGGTGATCCATAGTGTCGATTGTTGAGGATGATTCCAAAGCCGTGACCTTGGCTTCATAAATAAATGGTACCGCACTTAACACTTTCATGTTAATTTCATCTTGTGGAATGTCTTTTCCAAGTCTCTTTAATGAGTTTATAGTAACTTGGAACCTTGCTTGACCTTCTTTGATAGTTTCATCATCCTTGAGCTTGAAGTTTCCAAAATCATTCATTAGTTTGCTAAGCTTCACCTTCCTCAAGGTTTTTGATCCTTCATGATAGGTTTCCAAAGCATCCCACATTTCTTTTGCTGTTTTTAGGGAGGAGACTTTGTCATACTCAGCTTGATCTAGAGCATTCATTATGGAGTTTGTAGCTTCTCCATTAAAACCACATTTGATAATTTCATCCATAGTGAGATCATCAACATCTTTCGGTTGATTCTTTTCATCCAAGAATTGATAATCTCCTTTCTGTACAACTCTTAACACCAGTGGCCTCTTGGATAAGAATGTTTCCATTCTACATTTCCACCAATTGTAATTTTCTGATCCAGTGAGGAGAGGAGCCCTATAATCGGCTTTTGCTTCAAGATAATGTTCTGCCATGATCGATACTTTCCTGTTACAGAATTGTTAGTATACCTTGCTCTGATACCAATTGAAAAACAACACCTAGAGGGGGGTGAATAGGTGTTTATGGTTATTAATGTGAATTTATGAATTGTTTTGAAAATAACTGAAAACAGCTTGCTGTTTGTAATAACACAGTTCACAAACAGCACGCTGTTTGTATCTAAAATGCAATGCAGAAAGAATATAAACAATAAGTAAAAGAGACACACAATCTTTTAGCCAGGTTCGTCCCCTAATCCCCTATGGTCTACGTCCTGGTCCCTTACCAAACTTGGTAAGAGAATATATTATTGATCAACTATAATCCAATTACAAGATACAACAATATATCTCCCTTAACCCTTGCTGCTTACAAATGGCTTGCTGTTTACCTGTGCTGAACCAACCTTCTAAGTACTACTTCCCAAGTATACTTCTCTAGTCTAGTTCGACTCACCCTAAAACCTGAAGCCAATCTTGTACAACAACAAAACAATACAATTTGAACAATACAAATGTTTTGAAAGAATACAACTCAACCTATAAATCCTCAAAATAATGAATATGCGTGTATGAAGAGGTTTGAAGGTTTTGAAGGGTTTAGCAATGTAAGCTCTGTAGTTGTTTGAGTATTTCTTCTTTTCTGCACGTTGTATTCAGTACCAAGAACTGATAATACTCAGTTCTAATATAGGTGAACAAGAAGGGTTTGAATTTTTTGATAAAAATTCCAACGGTATGAATTTAATCCATTAGAGATGAAGCAATGCTTTTGAGCAAGAAGATATACTTTGATAATATGCAAAGCTGAAATCTGGAGCGTATATGGAGATAAGAGAGTGCAGGGAATAATGTTATGATGAGTCCTATGTGATGTATTTGAGTGGAGGTAAGGTGGTGTATTAAAATAAGGTAAAGTAACCTTATTTAACCAAAAGGAATATTGACTTGTCTCCAAAAGCTTGGGAGGTGGGAATGTTCATCATATATTTTGAGGACCTTTACATATAATCTATATATCATTTCCTCTTGATGCCCTTTTGATTTTCCCGAATGGATCTTTAATTCCATCAGACATAATCAGCTTGCTGATTGTACAATTGGCACGCTGTTTGTAACAATTGGCTTGCTGTTTGAGGTATACTGATTATGAAATCAGTAAGCTGTTTTGTCCTGCAGAAACAAGTTAGAGCACACACAAATGGCATGCTGTTTTATCCTGTAAAACCAAGTTAGAGCTAACACAATGGCATGTTGTTTTATATCTGTAAGCGCCAAATAGCTTACTGTTTGTTATCATCAAAACCTAAGAGTTTCATTAATTTCCTCAAAATTTTGAAAATGGCATTGCAGGGAAGCTTTTTAATTGCTAAAGTTAATCCTATTTCCATTCAGCAAATCGAAACCATTCTTGATGAGCAATTTCGGGCTTGGACACAATTTCTAAATGATCATTCATTAATTCGCTATGGTTTAGTTACACCAGTGCAGCTTAACCATGATGCATTGCGTGAACTATATTGCAGTGCGGTTAACACTTCTGGACAGGACGGGTGTGCAATCACAGATCGACTGTTTGGTAGGTCGATTAGGGTCACTGAACGAGATGTTAGTCAAATTCTTCATTTTCCTACGGAAAATTTCTGATCCTACACCTGAACAGATCGAAATGTTCTTTCGTTTTATAAGGTACCAAGATGGCAATTTCAATACTGGTAATCTTTCTAGAACGTTTCTAACCCAGTATTGGAATTTCTTCTTTCACACTCTTAACCATGTTTTTTCCTCAGATAGAACAAATCAAGATCGAATACCTGAATTTATTCAAAAAATAGGGTATCCGATCGCCAATAATTTGAGGATTAATTTTGGAAAAATAGTGCTTGGTCAAATCATTTTAAAGATGAAACACTTGGGAACAAGAGATATTCGGACTCAAAATGTCAAATGTCTATATCCAAGGTTTCTACAGCTAATATTAAATGATTTTTTGAATGATGAAGATAGGGTACGCTTGGAAAATGGTCAAAAGGTGGAATGTTCGTACATGAAGACGAATGTAATTAATTACATAAGCAAAAAGAACTATACGGATGTGCCTACAGTCCTAACTGAATATCTAAAGACTGTCCCACTTTCGTTATTACCAAGACCAGTGAGAGCAGGTATACGACAAGGTAATATTTCAATCCCTGCTATTCCAACCTCTGTATTCCCTGTTGTGTCACAGGAAATACAGTTTCTACAACCCCTAGTGGCCATCTTACCCGACCAAGAGCAGGAAAACCCACCGACTCTAACACAGGTCGAACAGCCCATTCTACAAATGCAAACACAAACATAACAAACTCCTACACCTCAATTGTCACTTAAACGACCAACCATCAACACTTTTGAGGGAGATAGTGCCTCAGCAGCACCACATAAGGAGTTAGTTACATCAGCAGCTCTACCTCATTCTAAAAGAAGTAAACCAAATGAACCTGAGGTAACTGCAACTGTTAGTGAAACAATTCTTCCTTGTCAAATGAGTGAAAATGTAAATAAGGTTGAATTGACGGGAGCAACTATCTTGAGTTCCATTTCACGGAACATAAGAGTGGTTGATGATCTTTTTAAAGATCAAATGCCTTCACATGCATCCAAGGTGGAATTACCTACCTCAATAACTGCTGGTGTATCTTCCATTTTATGAAAAGATCCATCGGTAGGTGGTTCTTTTATGAACCAAGTGTCTTCACAGATGTACGAGGGAAATTTGGGTTTTGTGCCATTTAATCGATTCAAGTTTAATCTCCCAGAGGGAAAATCTCTGGATCTCTTTCGAGATTTACCACTCTTTACCAGTGGTCGGCAACTCGCTTCACGCGAGGAGGAAAGCTCACGAACTTTCATTGCACCATCCATGACCTCTGAAAAAGGGGCTAGGATGATTTCATTTGCAGGTACACATATCGGTGGAAGCTCTGGAGGAGAGTTGAGGGAAACACGAACAGAACATGCAAGTGTAACCCAAACCACTAAACCGAGTGAATATAGAGTGTTGAGTGAAACACCTGCAGAACGTATGAGTGAGCAACCTACTCAACCACATGCACCTGTAACCAGAAAGGAATACAACAGACTCCTTACACGGGTCCAAACAATGGAGAAAGAGTTGTCAAATATCTGTAAGTCCATTGTAGATATCAAAAATTTGCAACTTATTCAACATGATGCATTCCAGGTTCAATTAAGTTCCATAGCAGCCCAGTTTAGTCATGCAATTAATTCCTTGGTGAAGACAGCTTCGTCCAATTTACCAACTCCACATCCTACTATTCTGGAGGATAACCCAACTGAGGGGGAGAAGGTGGATGGGCAAGAAGCTACTAGGCGTAATAAGGGCAAGGAAAAGGTTGTTGACATGGAATTAACTTTATTTTGGGAAAGGAAAAGCTAATGGGAGTATTAGTGCTATGTGGAAAGAAAGCAAAGGCAAACTTGAAGATATGTTCAGTCTAAAGGAACAATTGCCTTAAACTTGGTTAATTTTAGAAATCTGGAAATTGTATATATATGATCCAGAATGCGCTTTAATATTATTTATCTTTGTATTTTATTTTTATTGTATCAGTTGAGTTATCCTCTAGGGATTTGTTGGTGTATACTGAAAATATTTATTTGAAGTATTTACAATTATTTCTGGCCGGTTTAATTGAGAATCATTTAAATGTTTACATGTTGTCTAAATATTATATATTGTGAATAATCTAGTATCAAATGGGATACAGAATATTAGATTATTAGATACGGTTTATATAATATAATAAGGTTCACAGCACAGGTGGAGTTAGACAATCCACTGGAATGGCTGTAGTATTATTTAGATTAGTTTATATTGACTAATAAATAATACTAGTATACTTTGTGTATATTGAACATGATCAAATTTAGAATTGTTCCCTTATACTGATTAAGAAGGTGAACTAAGATTCTATGTTATTATTAATGCTTAGGTTCTTAATCCAGATATAGTAATTGACACGTGTATATTATTTACATGCTTTGATTTATATATGAAATAATTCTTTTGATTTATTTCATTATATTTTGGGTGATGGAAAAATATATATGGTGGGATATTATTTATTGAAGGAATCCGTGTCCTGATAATATTCGGGTTAATGATGTCCCCTTGAAAGCTCAAAAAATTTAATTATGTGAAACCCTGCAGGTGGATTTATTCCGGCATAATTAAATAAAGGTTGAGTGGATGATCAAGGATAAAAGATATTAATTAAATGAATTATCAGTAATTTATTTAATTAATGGACATGCGATATTTTAAACATGGGGAATTTAATAAGCAAATAATATTGGAACCGAATTAATTAATTAAATTACGGTATTAGGAAAGGTAGTGCAAATATTAATTCTTTAGTGGACTGAATTAATATTTAATTACATTGGGCTAGGCTCAAGATGTAATTAGAAGGCCCAACCTAATTGTCCATGATCCCTATTGTAGCCTATATATATATTCCTATTCTCTTCTTGCTGGGGGCTGGTCGAAAAAATTTGGTAGCCACCCAGGAGCAAGAAGAGAGGTTAACTTGAGAAGACGAAGGCCACACTTGGCTCAAGGGAATTTGGGAATACAATAGAAGAGCGTGGAATCAACCGTTAACAAGGTGATTTTTCTATTCGTACTCGTTAATATAGTGTATCAAAAATCGCAGTGCCAAGATCTGATTGTCCCAACAATTGGTATCAAGAGCCTGGTTCATTGGTTCTGCGAATTTTGATACGATGTCCATGTCGTAATTATATATGCATGTGTATAGTGGTGTGCTTGGATAATAATCTTTTGCAGGTTGTTTAGTATCCACTATTATGGCCATGTAATTTTAATTATGTGTTTGGATCCCACGTTGTTTAATCGTGGTTATTTTGTTTGGTTTCCACGTGGTTTATCATGGTTGTAAAACACGAGGGTTGATCGTGTTAGAATAGATTTACAAAATTAGTTTTGTATTAGATCTATTTTTTTGTAATTGTTTGATGGATTTTGTATAATCCGGGTATTTTGTAACAATTATGTGCGATCGGAAATCAAAACGGAGATCAAAATTATTCCGCTACGAAGCTGGTTGAAGGCTGCTGTTGGTTTGGTAATTTACTGTTGTTGGAACGACAAGCTGAACAGAAAATAGTCGAAAAGATGCAGAGAAGAAGAGGCGGGTGAAAATTTCTGAACAAGCCTGTAACGCATGCAAGGACTGCGCAACAGGGGCTTCAGGGCATGTAACGCATGAGCGACATGCGTAACAGACCGAACTAGTGGGTAACGCAGGTTCTAAATGCGCAACTCTCGAAGAACTTCCTAAGCTAGCAGCGCAGACACAGGATGCGCAATCAGCAAGATTTGTTTGTGTTGCTGTTTTGTTCGAAGTAAATGGACGAACAGGGCTGCATATTTTGGGGCCATAATAGTGGAAATTTTATTTTTAATTCCGCTATTTAATTTTTTAATTATTGCTTTAAATAATTATTATGTGTGTTGTTAATTATGTGTGTAATTTTAATTGCATGTTTAACATAATTAGGACGACATGGACATTAATTTTATTTATTGCTTTAATTTTATGATGCATGCTGCTATGTTATGTGTTCTTTGTATTGTTATTTTTATAACATGTAGACCTCGAAAAAATAACATAGGGCGATGCATCTAGATAAAATTCCTCAATTTTAAATAAAAATTCTAAGTGGGTGAGGGAATTAATTAGGAATTAAATCCCATGGTCTCCATTATTATTTTATGTAATTTAACACCGAGACAAATATAAATTATATACATGCCACCCATCGTGGCGTATGATTTATGGTGTCAGGTAGTGTTATGGATATTACTAGAACAAACTTCCTAAATTAATTACGAATATTGAAAGGTATATATGCCACCCAACGTGGCGTACCAAGTTTCATAGAATTCGATTAATTAGAAGGGTGCCAATGATTGAATATAGATTTTCAATATAGAGAGAAAGGATGATTCTGTCTAGAAAGGGGTCTTAAGTGATGCCTCTTGACAACGCTCCCCCCGATCTGGGAATTATCCTATTATCGATTATTGATTTGAAATATTTAATGGTGGTATCCGGTCTTTTTAGTAATTTAAGATTAAATAATGGTATACACTTAGCTATGAAAAATAATATATAGTCCACCCTAACGTGGCGTATTATTTAGTAATAGGACCGAAGTAATATTTAAACGAATTTAAGTGGTATATATGTCACCCATCGTGGCGTACCAGATACTTATGGTGTTTAAATATTAATGCATTAATTTTAATTAATTGTTAGAGGAAACCAATAGGATTTAAGATTTATGCAACTATCTGATTATGTGTTACATGTATGATTCTCAGGATTAGATCACTATGGGCTTTAATCCACTATTCACCATACTTAAGGATAACAAACTTACTGGACCGAACTATATTGAATGGAAACGTAATTTGGACATAGTGTTGACTGCTGAGGAGTACAAATTTTGTACTTATGAACCCAAGCCAGACCAGCCTGCTAAAGATGCTCCTGAAAGTGAGAAGGAGTATTATAAGCGGTGGATTAAGGCTGATGAGATGTCGCGATGTTACATTCTGGCAGCAATGTCGGGTGTTTTGCAGCATCAACATCAGGCTATGCCCACTGCTTCAGATATGCTCTTTAATCTCAAGGAACTTTTTGGAGAACAGAATAGGGCTGCTAGGCAAGTAGAAATGAAGGTTTTAATGAACACTCAGATGGTTGAAGGAACACCTGTAAGGGATCATGTTCTCAGAATGATGTCTCATCTGAATGTGATGGAGATCCTTGGTGCTGATATTAATGGGGAAACCCAGATCGATATCATCCTTATGAGCTTGCCCAAAAGTTTTGAGCAGTTCCGCTTGAATTACACCATGAACAAAAGGATGTATAGTCTCGCGGAACTTCTGACAGAACTTCAAGCAGCTGAAGGACTCTTTAAGCAGAATGTTCAAGTGAATGTGGCCGAGAAAGCTTCTTCATCTAAGCCGAAAGGTAAGAAGAAGAAAAAGACTCAGACACAGAAAGCTGGAAAGATTGCTAATGCAGTGGGAGTTCAAGGTGGTGTGAAAAAGCCTAAGGGCAAGTGCTTCAGGTGCAAGCAGTCAGGTCACTGGAAACAGGATTGTCCTCTTCCTAAGAAGACAAACAATACTGGTATGTCTCTTTCTCTAGTTACAGAAACATATATAGCGGCTATATCTACGAGCACTTGGTGTGTAGATACAGGAGCCACTGACCATGTTTGTAACTCTCTGCAGGGGTTCCAGCAATCCAGAATGCTTAGAGATGGCGAGATATATATGTCCATGGGAGATGCTACGAAAATAGCAGTAGTTGCAGTTGGAATAATTACATTATCTTTTGGCGATGATAGGATTTTGGTTTTGAATAATTGTCTTTATGTACCTTCATTTAGAAGGAATTTAATTTCGGTTTCTAAACTTGCCATGGATGGTTATAATGTTTGTTTGGATCGTAATGTTTCTATTATGATGAATAAACGAGTTATATGTTCTAGTACATTGCAAGACAATTTATATATTATTAATCCTATCCAACCAATGCTGCAACATAAGGAAACTAATAACATTCTTTCTAGCTCAAATAAAAGAAAGAAACCTTCTGAATTGAACCAAACATATCTTTGGCACTTAAGATTAGGTCATATTAACTTGAGGAGGATTCAAAGACTGGTAGTAGATGGGCCATTAGGCTCGTTGGCAGTGGAGCCATTTCCAGTTTGCGAATCCTGCTTGGAAGGTAAGATGACTAATAGGCCTTTTAAAGCAAAGGGGAATAGAGTTAAAGAAGTGTTAGAATTGGTTCATACTGATTTATGTGGACCTATGAGTATCCAAGCAAGAGGAGGTTATGAGTATTTTGTCACTTTCATTGACGATTATTCTAGATATGGGTACATTTATTTGTTGCGCCGTAAGTCTGAGTGCTTTGAAAAATTCAAAGAGTACAAAGCAAGTGCGGAGAAGCGACATCTTGGAAAATGTATCAAGTCACTACGATCAGATAGTGGTGGCGAATACTTGCTTGGAGAATTTAGGGAATATTTATCAGAAAATGGGATTGCATCCCAGTTGTCTGCACCTGGCACACCTCAGCAGAATGGTGTAGCAGAGAGAAGGAATCGGACTCTTTTAGAGAGTGTTAGATCGATGATGAGTTATTCAGATTTACCCAAGTCGTTTTGGGGATATGCTATAGAAACAGCGGCTTACCTTCTGAACTTGGTACCTTCTAAGTCGGTTCCCAAGACTCCAATAGAATTGTGGACTGGTAGCAAACCAAGTCTAAGACATATTCGGATTTGGGGTTGTCCAGCACATGTGCTGAACAAGAACGCGACTAAGTTAGAATCTCGTACAGAAGTAAGGCTGTTTGTAGGCTATCCCATGGGAACGAAAGGTTATTCATTTTATAGTCCTAGGGATCGAGATATCATTGTTAGCACCAATGCTAGATTCTTAGAAGAAGACTATATAATGAAACACAAACCCATGAGTAGTATCGTTTTAGAGGAACTAGTGGGAGGGACAGATAATCCCCAAGTGCCAATAGTACAAGTAGATCAACCACAAGAAAATGCACAACCTGTCACTAATACCACACCGGTGCTTCGTCGTAGTGGGAGGGTTGTTCAACAACCTGATAGATTCATGTTTTTGGGAGAGTCCTCGGACTTGGTCTCTGGAATCTATGTATTCTAATCAAGTTTGGGAGCTCGTGGAACCACCCAAAGGTGTAAAACCCATTGGATGTATGTGGATCTATAAGAAGAAAAGAGGATCTGACAAAAAGGTGAAAGCCTGGAAAGCACGACTTGTTGCGAAAGGGTATACTCAGAAAGAAGGGATCGATTATGAGGAAACCTTTTCGCCGGTTGTTATGCTTAAGTCGATCCGGATTCTTTTATCTATAGCAGCTCATCTCGATTATGAGATTTGGCAAATGGATGTCAAGACAGCTTTCCATAATGGAAGTCTTGAGGAAACCATCTATATGCAACAACCAAAAGGATTCATTAAGGAAGGCCAAGAGCATCTTGTTTGTAAGCTTAAGAGGTCTATTTATGGACTAAAACAAGCTTCTAGGGACTGGAATATTCGTTTTGATCAGGCAGTCCAGTCATATGGATTTGATCAAAGTCAAAGCGAATCATGTGTGTATAAGAGAAGTGAGGGTAATGCAGTGGTTTTTCTATTACTGTATGTGGATGACATTTTACTCATTGGAAAAAATGTTAAGATGTTGTCATCAGTAAAGGCATGGTTGTTCAAACAATTTGAAATGAAGGACTTAGGTGAAGCGGCATACATCCTTGGGATAAAAGTAATAAGGGATCGCAAGAAAAGGATGTTGGCTTTATCTCAAGAGCCCTACATTGATGAAGTATTAGCTCGTTTTAACATGCAGAACTCTAAGAAAGGTTTTCTACCTTTTAAGCATGGAGTGGCTCTATCCAAGGAGCAGTGTCCTTCGACACCTAAGGATATAGAGAGCATGAAAGCAGTTCCTTATGCTTCGGCATGTGGAAGCTTAATGTATGCTATGTTATGTACGAGGCCTGACATCTGCTTTGCTGTAGGCATGGTTAGTAGATATCAGTCAAACCCAGGTCAGGAACATTGGAGTGCAGTAAAAACTATACTCAAGTACCTGAGAAGGACTAAGGAGTATATGTTAATTTACAAGGCCTCAGATCTATTTCCTTTGGGATATACTGATTCAGATTTTCAATTAGATAGGGATAAGAGGAAATCGACCTCGGGATATGTTTTTACTTTGGGAGGTGGAGCCGTTATATGGAGGAGTGTAAAGCAGAAATGCATTGCAGACTCTACCATGGAAGCCGAGTACGTGGCGGCCTCTGAGGCTGCAAAGGAGGCTGTATGGTTCAGGAATTTCCTTTTGGACTTGGATGTGGTACCTAATTTGCCTAGGAGCTTGATAGTGTATTGTGATAACACTGGTGCTGTGGCAAATTTGAAGGAACCGCGAGATCACAAAGCAGCTAAACATATTGAACGTAAGTATCATCTCATACGAGGAATCGTAAAGCGAGGAGATATAGTTGTGGCTCACATATCATCAGAAGACAACCGGGCAGATCCTTTCACAAAGAGCCTGCCAGCCAAAGTTTTTGACAGGCATGTGGAAGCGATAGGAGTCAGATGGATGGAAACATAGTTTTTGTGTAATAGTGGATTAAATAAACACTGATATACTCATAGAATATTTTGAGTATAAGTGGGAGATTGTTGGTGTATACTGAAAATATTTATTTGAAGTATTTACAATTATTTCTGGCCGGTTTAATTGAGAATCATTTAAATGTTTACACGTTGTCTAAATATTATATATTGTGAATAATCTAGTATCAAATGGGATACAGAATATTAGATTATTAGATACGGTTTATATAATATAATAAGGTTCACAGCAGAGGTGGAGTTAGACAATCCACTGGAATGGCTGTAGTATTATTTAGATTAGTTTATATTGACTAATAAATAATACTAGTATACTTTGTGTATATTGAACAGGATCAAATTTAGAATTGTTCCCTTATACTGATTAAGAAGGTGAACTAAGATTCTATGTTATTATTAATGCTTAGGTTCTTAATCCAGATATAGTAATTGACACGTGTATATTATTTACATGCTTTGATTTATATATGAAATAATTCTTTTGATTTATTTCATTATATTTTGGGTGATGGAATAATATATATGGTGGGATATTATTTATTGAAGGAATCCATGTCCTAATAATATTCGGGTTAATGATGTCCCCTTGAAAGCTCAAAAAATTTAATTATGTGAAACCCTGCAGGTGGATTTATTCCGGCATAATTAAATAAAGGTTGAGTGGATGATCAAGGATAAAAGATATTAATTAAATGAATTATCAGTAATTTATTTAATTAATGGACATGCGATATTTTAAACATGGGGAATTTAATAAGCAAATAATATTGGAACCGAATTAATTAATTAAATTACGGTATTAGGAAAGGTAGTGCAAATATTAATTCTTTAGTGGATTGAATTAATATTTAATTACATTGGGCTAGGCTCAAGATGTAATTAGAAGGCCCAACCTAATTGTCCATGATCCCTATTATAGCCTACATATATTCCTATTCTCTTCTTGCTGGGGGCTGGTCGAAAAAATTTGGTAGCCACCCAGGAGCAAGAAGAGAGGTTAACTTGAGAAGACGAAAGCCACACTTCGCTTAAGGGAATTTGGGAATACAGTAGAAGAGCGTGGAATCAACCGTTAACAAGGTGATTTTTCTATTCGTACTCGTTAATATAGTGTATCAAAAATCGCAGTGCCAAGATCTGATTGTCCCAACAGGATTTGCTTGTCAAACCTTAATAATCAAATAGGGGGAGATTATAAAGCATAATGTAATGTAATATGTAATAGAGGATATATATAACTCAACTAGGATAAAAGATAAATAATATTAAATCTATACAGGGATCGTGAAATTTGAAGACAATGCACCAACAAGGATCAAGTCGCTGAAAGAAGTTCATTAACATGTTCAAGCTTCAGTGACAGAATAAGATGTACAGATGATTCAGTTGAAAAGCCAAAAAGATTCCACGTATTTACATAATTTGAAGATAATGCTACAGGCTAATCAATTGGAATGTAACGAAGGTGTGAAGATAAAGATCAGTGCTAGTCACTTGTGAACCAGACCAGCGCACTAAGTGTCAGCACATACGAGAAGGATGAACACATTAATTTACAGAAAGAATTGCCATAGCCTATTGACTATCAAGGATAGACATAATATTTCAAGGTATTGTCAAAAATTAATTTACTCTCTGAAAATTAAATAAGTAACAGATTAATTAATTATTTATAACAAATAATTAAATTAATCTAGTACTTGAATTATTTTCGGAGATGAATTAAAACAGCAGAATAAAATAGAAGAAAGAAGCCCAAGAGATACAAAAATAGTATTACTATGCGCAGTTACTATGCAAAGTTACTATGCACAGTTACTATACACGGTTACTATTTGGGGTTGGTGTAATAGTGCCCGGTTACTATTTGGGATTGGTGAAATAGTGTCCGGTTACTATTTGGGGGTTGTTGGAATAGTGCTCGGTTACTATTTGGGGGTTGTTGGAATAATATCAAATAGTGACTTTCTATAATTTATAAATAGGCCTGTTGTATTTCATTTCAAAACACACCTCAACACACAACTTTGTCTTCTCTCTCTCATATATCTTCTCTGTGTAAGCAGCTAGACAGTCCATCTAGTAGGAAAGCCGGCTTAGCCCGCTTTCAGGAAGTGTCGGGTAGAAGGTCCTCGTGCCTAAACTATCCTTAGGAGTGTTTGATTTTGTAGCTGATCCATAGGATTAGATTGTGTTACAAACCTCCGGGTTTTATCTATTCAAAGATATTTCCCAAACAGTTGTGTTATTTCGATTCAGTATTTTTGATCTCATATCCACATCAAAAATCGAAATATTTTTAGAATAACGCATTCAACCCCCCTTCTACATTATTCCGGACCTAACAAACTACATTAGAGTAAAACACTTTAAAGACTCAACAAATTTTACATGATCATTATTTTATATTATTTTAGCCAATCATTTTAGCCAATACCATTGGAGATGCTCTAAACATGAGTATATTAAGTTATATTAAATTAAAAATAAAAAATTATTAATAATAATAATTATTATTGAAAAGAATTTTAATTGGCATTGAATATTATTGCTCCTACGAAATTTGTTTAAAAACTCGATAAACTCGAAAACTTGGTTAAAAACTCGCTAAGCTCGAAAGCTCGATAACAGCTCGAACTCGACTCGTATAGTAAACGAGTCGAGTTCGAACACAAATTTTAGGCTCGATAAATTTTAGGCTCGACTTAATTCGGAAAAAAGCTTGAACTCGAAAAAAAGATCAAACTCGACTCGACTCGACTCGAATTACACCCCTACACACGGGTAGACTCATGTATTATAATAAAGGATTTATTATATTTATTGACTTCATGAACTTATAATCATTGACTCAAAAGAATTTTTGTCTCCAATGAATATTGTTGCTCCTATGAAAATACTCCTACAAAAATAACTCAATATCCAAAATAAAAATATCTTTGTCGACACAATTTATAATTAAAATATTCAAAAGAAAACAAATATATATATATATATAGCACATTATCACGAACAAACATAGCCTTCTTTTGCTATTGGGCTTGCCACGTTTGTCCAAGAGCACAAGTCCAATATTAAAGTTCTCAAAACACAAGCAAGTCCAATATTAAAGTTCCCAAAACAGAAGCACTAGACTAGGGATGGCAGAAAAATCTAATCCGACGGATACCTGACCCATTCCGATCCGTTTCGATTTTACCGAACCCGAAGTTTTTGATTTGGATTTGGATTTTTTTTTTAGACCTGAATGAGTTTGGATTTGGATTTGACCAAATACCGAACCGATACCCGACCCGAAATTCATATATATATATATATATATATATATATATATATATATATATATATATATTATTTAATATAGGGTCCCCTTCCACAACCATCGTTGGTTAGGAAGGGGAATTCAGCCACCAAATCATAGCCGTTCATTTTATATATAAACGGTCAAGATTAATTACTACCACAATGAATCATTGCGGCAACCAGGACTTAACATTGTTTCGTTGCGGTAGCAGCAATGAAACATTGATATGGTGTATGGTGATAGTCTGCTACCTCACTTTCTTATATACTTACATATACATACATATATTCTCTGCCCAAGCGGAATGTTGCAACAACCATAAAATCAACTATAAACCACAGACCACCTCAAAACCAATCATAAATCTCTCAATCTTGAACACCCATTTACCTAAGTGTTAAAATCACAATCAATTCAATCAAATACTCTCTCAAATGCTCACAACTTCTTACATAAAAGACACATATGCTACAAGTAATCTTTTAAAGTTCTCAACTGAATCACCCTTTATTCATATTGATTATTCTTACAAGATCTTTAGTTATGTTGAGAACCCAAATGGGTTTATTTATAATACTATGATGAGAGGCTATTTGAATGAGAATTGTGTTAAAAATGTGATTTGTTTTTATAACGATGTTGTTGAACAATGTGGGTGCTGATAAATTATACTTACCCAATTCTTGTGCAAGCAAAGTGGGATGTATGAAGATACCTCGATTATGTTTACGTAAATGAATGGTTGTGGGGTTGTAACGGATGATGTTGTGTGTGTTAGTGTACTCTTTCCTTGTGCAATGTTTCATTGCAGTAGCAGCAATGAAACATTCTTGTGGTTAGCGTACTCTCTGCTTGTGCAATGTTTCATTGCGGTGGCAGCATGTAGTCATATGTTCTGCTTGCATTTATTGCGCCAACCACCAACTACAACTACCACATTTAAAGATGGATGAAAAATTTAGTTTTTAACGAAATTTTGCGACTACCGCAATGTAGCATTGTGGCAGCAGAGACTACAACAATGTTTCATTGCGGTAGTTCATTGATTTTTTTCTCCTTTTTTATAATTTAATTATTAAAATATGTACGTGAAATCATAATAAGTTAATTTAAAATTTGAAATATCTTCAGTTCTAAGTTATGAATATTTTTCCCATCCTATGTAATTAATTAAATATATTTAATCTAAATATAGTGGGGGACATATGAAACAATCATTTTAAAAATATCTCGAACTTCTATTGAGTAAAATGTGTATACATTTATGAGAAAAAGGACCCTGAGATATATTTCAGGGAACTTTTCCTAAGATATATACAAAATAACCTTTAAATTTTGCTGGGCCCGCAGGGCTAATTAAAAATCTATGAATTTACTAAAACACTCACCCCATTTTTATATATAAAAATTATGTATCTCAGGGAACTTACCTGAGATATATCTCAGGTTCTCTACTCTCTACATTTATTTAGTTGTTTTGATTTTAACAATAATCGGTGATGAATTTTACCTTACTTCCACTAATTTTTTAATAATTTGATTTTTAATCTATTTTTAAAAAAATAAAAACAAATTAAAAAATGAAATAAAAATAGAAAAAAGCCAAATTTTGAATAAAAATGCGTACAAACTCAAGTAGTCACACTCACTATGAACACTACAAAACAACTAAAAATAGTAGTAGTAGTAGTAGTAATTTCATATTAATTCTGCATTTCAACATACTCTTATTGTGGTCATTGGTATGCGTAACATGATTGCTGGCCACTGTCAAATTTCCATCTTTTCATTTAAAGCAAAAAGTTGATAGTTCGGCAACATATTTTCGTAAAAAGCTATCCAATAGAAAGCTTGTACTAAGTACCTACATCATCAAGATTAAGCGACTGTCAACAGTTGCGGTTTTATATTGTCGGATAAGCTTATTATCGTTCTCTGCTACCAGGTTAAAAGAGAAGCTAAACAATCTAGAGTCGGAGAATAAAGTTCTTCGTCAACAGGCTGTTTCCATTGCACCCAACAAATTCCTCTCTGGACGTTCAAAATCTATTCTTCAGGTATCCTGGGATTAAATTTCGAAATGTCAAAACGTTATGTTTTCAATCTATGGGAGATTTATAATTAGGTGTTTCTGCTCTATATGTTTCTCAGAGGGGTAATGAAAGTGGTCAGATACATATGGATTCAAAGATTCCTTTGGTAACTCCACTTTCATCTCCATCATCTTTTAGCATATACATTATAGTGTACCATCCATCTCTCTTGATTGTTTCCCACCTCAAAGCAAATGAGGATATGCATAGCCCTTTGATGATGCAAAGGGAAATGGATGACAAACCACAAAAGTCACTCAATGAGAAACTACAGGAGAATCAGGAGTTGCTTCTACAGTGTGTTGCAAAACCATTGGGATTTGCAGGGAGTATACCAGTTGCAGCCTGTTTAATTTACAAGTGCCTGGTGCAGTGGAGATCTTTCGAAGTTGAGCGGACTACTGTTTTTGACCGTATCATCCAAACATTTGGTCACGCCATTGAGGTACTCAAAATGGTGAATGTTACTGATTTTATTTAAGCTCATCATCTTTGATTTAAAAAGATAATTTGCACTTGGCCATGTTGGCTTGAAGACACAGGAAATCAATGATGTCTTGGCCTACTGGTTGTCCAATGCCTCAACCCTCTTGCTGCTCCTTCAACGCACATTAAAAGCAAGTGGCTCACCTGGATTGTCTCCATTGCGTCATCGATCCTCATTGGCCTCTGTTTGGGGGGAATGACTTCAGTATGTCAGCTCATGATTTTAACTATAATTCACTTGCGAGTTTCCATTGTTCTTTCAGCTCGGGTGTTTATTGATTTTTTTATTCACCAGAGTAGATACTTTGTGAATGGTATATTAAATAATTTTTACTTTATTTAGTGCCAGTTCATTTTACTAAACATAAAAATTTAATGCAGTACTCAGGTTCAGCTTGGGATGAGCTAAAACATATTAGACAGGCAATAGGATTTCTGGTAAGTCATATGTTCTCTACATACCGTTGTGTGGTTGAAACTTGACCATACGTTGAGATAATAGCCATATGGAATCTTTCTAATATTTTACTTTGATGCAGGTTGTGAGATGATAGAATTTATTTATGTGGTTTCAATCGAAATGAGCTCTAAAAATTTCCTGGAAGTCACAGGACTACAAAAGCAATGCCTCCTATAAATTTATCGCCAATGCTAGATAATAGACTGACAGGCGATAGCACTTCTTTTAGGTATCACTTCAGGCTATGCAAGTACTACTAACTGAAGGAGATCTTTGTCATTTTCAGCGTGTAAAGTCAAGTATTTAGGCACGGTGTAGTCCATCTTTACGATCAAACTCTCCAGGACCATTCTGCAGCATCCCATGCACACAGGTGAATCAAAGGACGGATCCTGGTGATATTTGGATGAA
Source organism: Saposhnikovia divaricata (assembly GCA_036435485.1). Taxonomy (NCBI): domain Eukaryota; kingdom Viridiplantae; phylum Streptophyta; class Magnoliopsida; order Apiales; family Apiaceae; genus Saposhnikovia; species Saposhnikovia divaricata. Next base: position 219,036,530 of record CM071599.1, read on the forward strand.
AAAAGGTAAAAATTAGTAGTGGTAAGTTTTCATTGATTTGAACAGTAACTGATAAGTTTTTTTATTAAAAAAAAGTAGCCTAGTTTATAGTGATAATGAAAAACAGGGGAAGAACTATATTCCAGCTCTTGAACATAAGGCAGATTGCTGCTTCATCAGTACTGCCAATTTTATCATCTGTACAGGAAAAGAGCTGTGGAGCCCAGGCCCAACAGCCCAAGTCCAGTGGCAGGCCCAGTAAGCAGTCTGTATATAGGAATGTGATAATATGGTAAAGAGGTTGGATAATAGAATAGGAGAATAGGGATTTCCCCAACAGTGGCGCTAGGAGGGCACTCATCTTTTTGGACCAGAGTTCCGAAAGGAAACATGGCCGGAGCAGAGCAAGAAACCGAAAGACAACAACTGCCTAACACGGTGGATATCCAAAGCGTAAAACGCAAGAACAGAGAGATAACGAAGGAGGTTGAATCACAAAGATTGTTCCAAGACGAGCAGGAAAACAGTTTTGGTGCAAGGCCATCTCAGTCGGAGCCAGGTATGAAAAATAAGAGGTATGATAAAAAATCTTGTACACTGGTTGAGACGGCGCAAGGGAAGAGAGTTCTCTCTAGCGATATGAGGTTACATTTGGATAAAATCAAGTGCAAAAAGAAAGCTGATGATGGTAATAGGAAGGTTAAAGGTGGAGAAAAAGATGAAGAGTTGCTTCAGCTAGAATATGAGCGAAGGATGTTGATGGAGAAAATCAAACAAAGAAAGGAGATTCAACGCTTGAAAATGGAGTTAGAACATGTTTCTGAAGGTCGAGGCTCGACAGAATATCAAACTGGAGATTACGAATCCTGGTGGTGAGAGTCGGCTAATGAAGAATACTCTCAACAGGAAGATTCCTCAGTGTCATTCAACTCAACGCGGAGGAGACGACGAACTCGAGTTAACGAGGTATCTGATGAGGAAGAGTTCGATGACGGCATTTCGATGAAGTCAACGGTATCTAAGTTGGAGAAATTGCAGGATGATGTTGCACTTTGTAAGGATTTTATAAGAACACACTCAGGGGGAATAGAGGTACCTACGGAGAGCCCGTTATCCACAGATATTGAAAATGCATGTATTAATAGAGAGCTGAAAGTCCCACCTATAGATCAGTTCAACGGATCTACCGATCCTGCCGACTTCATTAACATTTTTGATGGGAGGATGGGATTCTTCAGACATTCCAAGGTCGCGAGGTGTCGATCCTTTTTAACCTGTTTGAAGGGAACCGCACTCTGCTGGTTCAATAACCTTCCACCGCGTTCCATAAACTCGTGGAATGGTCTGAAAGGAAAATTCATTACCAGGTTTTCCAGTAACAAGAAAGGAGGGAAGATAACAGTCTCTTTAATGACAATTAGACAAAGATTTGAAGAATCGCTAAGGGAGTATTTGGGAAGGTTCAGATCCGAAATGTCCGAGATCCCGAATCTAATCGAAGAGCTTGCCATAAATTATTTGGCGGCGGGGGTAGACAAGTCTCGACATGGACTGCTCTTGGAGAAGTTCTTCGATAAGAGTCCTAGAACTTTACACGCTGCTCTGCAAATCTTTGAACACGGGTTAACACTTCAAGAAGCTGTGGGAAGTATACAATTGTCAAAATCTCCGAGAATACAACAGGAAAGAGAATCTTCAAGAAGGGATTCCAAGAGAGAGGAAAGAAGAAATGAATCAAAATCATCATATCACTTTGACCGGCAAAGAAAAGATTCTTATTCTGCCCGTTCAGAACCCACAGCTTCGACGACCCTAGAACCAGAAAGGACGTTAACACGTCAATCCTCCAGGTCATGGCCCCGTCGTCCACGAGATGAACGGGACTTCACGAAGCTCAATACGGATAGAGCCACCATATTAGGAGTCCTTAAAACAGACCCCGCCTATGAGCCACCGAGACTTATGAATCATGGTAGGCCTCCAAGCAAAAAATATTGCAATTATCATGAAGACACAGGTCATGTGATAGAGCGTTGTTACCAGTTGAAGAATCTAATTGAGGATAAAATACAAAGGGGCCAACTAACACACTTCATATTGCGAGATGATTCGCAAAGAAAAGAATCGAGAGATCATGACAGGGTAATTGATGTCATCTCAGGAGGACATGCCGCCGGGGGTGCCTCAAACAATGCGAAAAAGTCTTATGCGAGGGAGATATTTCAAGTGGGTTCCAAAAGACCTCGGAGAAATCCATCCCTCGTAATATCTTTCTCTGATGAGGATTACGGGGAGGACCTTATAGACGGTCATCAAGATGCTCCAGTCATCACTGCTAAAGTCGGAACAAACACAGTAAAGAAAATCTTAGTAGATAATGGGAGTTCTGTTGATATCTTGTACCATCACGCGTACTCAAGAATGGATTTGGGAGATCGAAAGATCGAAGAGACAAAGAACATCCCGTTGTACGGTTTTACAGGCAATGAGGTGAAGGTGGTTGGAGTTATAGATCTTCCGGTTCTATTCGGATCAGCTCTTTGTCAATCATGGCAAATGGTAAAGTTTCACGTAGTCAATGCAACATCCAGTTACAACGCGATTCTAGGAAGAACGACTCTAACAGCTGTAAAGGCTATTACTTCGATACCTCATCTCAAGATGAAATTCCCCACAGAATTTAGGGTCGGAGAAGTTAAAGGTGATCAACATACATCCAAGCAATGTTATTTGGGGAGTTCCATACCAAAGAAGTCATCAGAACCAAGCAGCTCGGTCAATCAGATTGTGGAAGTCGACCCTAATGAGATTATTGAAGTCCCTAAGGCGGCAGAAGCAACGGAGTCTGTGATTTTAGACCCCTCGAAGTCCGAGAGAGGGATCACCATTGGAACTCACTTGGATGAATCAATTAAAAAAGAGTTAAAGGAACTACTTCAGGAATTTGCTGACATATTCGCTTGGGAACCATAAGATATGCCAGGGATTCCGGAGCACATTGCCTTACATAGGCTTAATATCAAGAAAGACATCCACCCAGTTAAGCAAAAAAGAAGAGTATTTTCGATGGAAAAATAACAGGCCATTGACAAAAAACTGGATCGCCTCCTATCGGCGGGATTCATAAAGGAGGTCAAGTTTCCTCGATGGCTCACAAACACGGTGTTGGTAAAGAAAAGTAACGGTAAATGGCGCATGTGCGTCGACTACTCGGACCTCAACAGAGCATGTCCTAAGGACTTCTATCCTCTCCTGAACATCGACCAACTCATCGACGCTACGGCGGGGCATGATTTATTGTCCTTCATGGACGCATTTTCTAGGTACAACCAAATAAAGTTAGCTCAGGAGGACCAAGACGACACCGCATTTATCACTCACGGGGGGGTTTTCGCATATACAGTGGTCCCATTTGGCTTACTTAATGCCGAAGCAACCTTCCAAAAGGCAATGGATACAATCTTTGCACCCCAGATAGGCCGAAACATGCAAATATACGTCGATGATATAATAGTTAAGACTTTAAAGGCTAAGGAGCACATCAAAGATCTCAGGGAAACGTTTGAAAGAGTAAGGGCTCACAAAGTTAGACTCAATCCAACGAAGTGCTCGTTTGGCTTAAGCGGTGGAAAATTCTTCGGGTTTCTCTTAACTCAATGAGGTATAGAGGCGGACCCAGTGCAGGTTAAGGCCATTCGCAACATGCATGCGCCAAAGAACTTGAAAGAGCTACAAGTATTGACTGGTTGCATAGCAGCGCTTCGACGGTTCATTCCACAGTCTTCCAAAAAATGCTTGCCAATGTTCGAAACCATCAAATGAGCTTCTAAGTCAGGAGCTTTCGAATGGTCAAAGCAATGCAGTGACAGTTTAGAGAGTGTGAAAAGATTCTTGGCTTCTCCTCCCATACTAACAAAAGCAGCGCCCTGTGAACCACTAAGAATCTATCTATCAGCGGCAGATACAACGGTGGCAGCAGTACTGGTAAAAGATGAAGGGTTGGAACAGAGGCCAGTATATTACGCTAGTCACATGCTTAAAGACACCGAGATGCGGTATTCTAAGATGGAAAAATTAACATTCGCCCTAGTAGTAGCTAGTAGAAAGCTCCGGCAATATTTTCAGGGATGGCTAATAATTGTCATGACTAACCAACCCCTACGACGAATTCTACATCACCCCGATATGTCGGGATAAATGGCTTCATGGACTATCGAGTTGAGCCAGTTCAACATTGAATTCCAACCAAGGCCGACTATGCGTTCTCAAGCCCTCGCGGACTTCACAGCGGAGTGCAATTTCCTAGGGAGAGAGGAAGGTGAAATCCATGACAGCACTGCATCTCGGGCCTGGACCCTCTTCACAGACGGATTATCAACTCTAAATGTTGAGGGAGCAGGAATCATATTAACAAGCCCGGAAGGATTCAAGGTACAACAAGTCGTCCAATTCTCATTCCCGGCCACCAATAATGAGGCAGAATATGAAGCCCTCATTGCAGGATTAAAACTTGCTCGACTCCTTGAAAGCTCAATAATTGACATCTTTTGTGATTCGCAATTGGTGGTTAAGCAGATACAAGGGGAATTCAAAACAATGGACGATAGGATGACAGCGTACGCTGGCCTAGCAACTAAGATGCTTGGGTAGTTCGACTCGTGGACCCTTAGCAACATCGACAGATCCGTTAATCAGGGAGCCGACACTTTGTCGAAGCTCGCCACATCTGCCAGCTCTGTATTCCACGAGCCCATCTATTACGAAAAAATCCCCGTTCCAGCCATTTCCGAGGTCGAGGTCAATTGCATAGCGGAGAGCCCAGACTGGCAAACTCCCATAATTCAATACATCAAAGGTACTCTGCCTAAGACAAATGAGGTTGAATACCGCAAGATCGCTTTCAAGGCAAAGAATTACTGCCTTATGAATAAAAAACTTTATCGAAGAGCCCTAACTGAACCTTTGCTACGATGCATAAGTAATGAAGAAGCAGAATTGGCAATGACGGAAGTACACTCAGGGATCTGTGGAGAGCACTTGGCTGGAAGGAATTTAGCACTAAAAATCATACGACACGGGGTATTTTGGCCTATGATAAGGAAAGACTGTGAGTCGTTTACTCTACAGCTCTACAGCTCGATTAACCATCGACCATCCACAACCTTGAATTCCACTTCCTACCCTTGCCCGTTTTATATGTGGGGTATCGATATAGTCGGCCCCCTACCAAAGAGCATCGCCCAAAAACAGTACATTGTAGTCGCAATCGATTACTTCACTAAATGGGTAGAAGCCAAGGCACTTGCAAGAATCAGGGAGTCCAAAATGATCCAGAATGGAATTCATAATATTCAGATTTGGTGTCCCACGAGTGGTGGTAACTGACAATGGAACTCAATTCACAGGAAAGGACTTCAAGGACACTCTGGAACAGCTCAAAATTCAACATGTCCAAGCATCAGTAGCATACACGCAATCAAACGGACAAGTAGAAATCACCAATAAAGCTATTCTCCAAGGTTTGAAAAAAAAAAGATTAATGGAAGTTGGAAGAAATTGGGTAGATGAATTACCCAACGTGCTATGGGGGCATCGAACAACTCCAAAAATATCAACGGGTGAAACACTGTTCCGCCTGGCATATGGCACAGAAGCAGTACTACCGGTCGAAATCGGTGCGAGCTCGTTAAGAATCGAAAACTTTAACCTCGACACCTCGGAAGAAGGACTTCGTTTAAATATTGATCTCCTAGAGGAAGTGAGGGACTCGGCAGCAATAAGGGTCGCTCAATACCAAGACAAGACAGCAAAGTACTACAACTCCAAAATCAGTCCCAGAGAATTCAGAGAAGGTGACTTGGTTCTGCGAGAGCACGCAATCTCCCAACCTACAAAAGTCAGCAAGTTATCTCCTTCATGGGAAGGACCCTACAAGATCGCCAAGGTCGTAAGAGCGGGAACATACAAACTAAACCACCTCGATGGGTCGGCAGTTCCAAACACTTGGAACGCCAGTCATCTTAAGAAGTACTTCCCTTGAACAACCCCCAAATAAGTTATGTAATAAGGAAGCTTATTATTAACGGCCTTGGAAAAGGGCTATTAACGATTCAAGCCCAAACTTATATATTCCGGTTGGTAAGATTAATTTATTCGCAGTTTGTTTCAAAAATTAGTCATTTTATTTTCAGCTTGATTCTATTCCAACTCACTTTTGTTACTATTTGCATTGAATTCCCTTGTCCAAAATCATTTTACCAAAACATTACGATAAAGTTCGCTTTTGTTACAGTTCACTTTTATTTACTTTTGTTACTATTTGCTTTAATCTCAATTAGAAAATATTTTTCAAACAAAAGGACAAGCTACTGAAACAAAGCATTATAGTAAAACTATTTTAACGATATCCAAAAACCTGAAAGCAGACACGACAAGCTTATCGCCAAATACTAAAAGTCACGAGGAGCAATATTCGACATGCATAATGATAACAAAGGGAAAAGAAAGGGTAACCACGCAGGGCTCCAATAAAGCTACCACAAAGGCAACGAAACATAAGTCTACTCTGCAGCATCATTAGGTTTATTGGAAGATCCCGCCCCATCTCGGCCAAAAGCCTTCTCCAGATCAGCTAAATAATTCTCAAAAGAATGAGCAACCAAGTCATAACCAGAATCAGAGGCTCGACCCCAACAAGCTCGATACCCATCCTCAAAAGTCTTCACAGATTCTACCTGGCTACGGGCCAAGGCAGCCTCAACACCTCGCAACTTCACCTCGATAAGCTCCTTCTCCCCTTTCATAGTCTCCACAGCACTCCGGTGGCAGTCCTTTACCTTGGACAGACTCAATTTCAGCTCCGCAAGCTCTCCATCTCGGATTTTAATCGTAGCAGTTAACGAATCACACTCAGAAATCAAACCAGAATTCTCAGAAAGAAGAGTAGATATCTTTTCAGCAGAAGCCCTTTTCTGTTCCACAACGTCAGCAAGCCTCTTGTCCAACTCATGCTTGGATTTTCGTAGCACATCCAATTCACCATGAAGGCGTGTCATCTCCTCCACATCACTATCTACTCAAATCTTCAACAAATGATCCAACTCCAGAGCAAGCTACAAGTACCAAAAAGAAACAAATGAAAATATATATATATATATATATATATATATATATATATATATATATATATATATATATATATCTTACAGATACCTTATCAACATAAAATTTGCAAGACTTGATCATAGCAACACCAGATGAAGCCCGCCCGGAAGAATCAATACCGGGAAGAGGACGCTCCACGTTAGCCCCAGAACTCGGAACTAAAACCACCTTATCACTATGAGAAGCTCCATCTCGGGTTTTCTTATGGTGAAGAGACGAACTTCCATCCCGATACCTCTTCTTGACACGATCCTTCGCCGTTAAAGACACAGGATTAGCATCAGAAGTAACGGTCATGAGAGGACTTTTCTCCATCTTAGAGTCACCCTCGACAATAGCTTCAATCTTGGTATCAACACCGGTCACGGAGGCGCTAAGACCCCTTTTTTGCACCAACAAAGCCAAGAAATCATTACTAGGCGTCGTCCTGTGGAGGTGAAGAAGTCGAGATAATCGAGGACCTCCCACTACATATAAAGAAAGCGAATGTTAGACATGCAACACACAAAATAAAGAAACATGTGACCTGTAAGTTAAATCTTACAACAATGACTATTTAAAAACTCGGAATCACAAAAATCGTCATAAGTATATTTCGGTGAGTCCCCATGGAACAAATCCAGGTCGACGCCACACTTCGACAACGGAGAAGTCAACTTCTTCAGGCGAGTAGGAAGTATTCTTTTCCACGGTTTAACCCTACTCAATTCACCGCCTTCATGATATGCCCACTTCGAGTGCCACCCCGAATTGGAACTAAGAGAGTCAACGAGCTTCACTCGTCCAGGCTTTTTGTCAAAATATATTTGAGCTCCCGAAGTCTTTAACCGATACAGTGAAAATAAAAGCTCTAAAGTGGGATAGATCTTCAATTCCTCACAACGGGCTATCACCCCATTAATCTGCAACACCACGTTTGGGGACAATTGGGCAACACCGCAACCCAGCACTTCAAGAACAGACAAAAAGAAGGGATGCATAGGCAATCTCAGACCATACTGAAACCACAAAGTTGGAATTGCTTGCGAACCAACTTTGGGCGACATCCACATTCGATCAACAGCTTTGGGGGGGTGAACACGGTACCCCTGGGAGAAGTCGCAGTAGGCAGAGAACGATCGTCGATCTAAAGAATCGCCAACAAAATCACTGGGCAATTAAAAGGAGCCTTAAACGAGAAAAATTTAGTCTTGATCTTTCCACCATCCACAGAAGAAACATCTTCGCCTGGAAACTCACTCCCAATGGTGGAAGACTCTTCACCAATACCCACCTCTCCATCTAACTCACCATCCTCGGGAAGGGTAAATTCACAATCAAAGGAACAAGCACCACCGGAGATAAAAGAAGGGATAGGAACTCGATTCAAAGGTTCTAAATTATCAAACCCCTTTCCTTTCTTACAAAGGTCATCACTTTCGGTACGGGAAGAAGCGGCAGAACTCTCATTCATCTTCAAGAAAAGCGAAAAGAAACAAAAGCAAAAGAAGATAAGAGAGAATGGAAATACCTATCACAAATGTCAAGATTCAAGGAGGAAGAATGACGAAAAAACTTGCGAGGGAGGCTAATCTCTGACGAAACTGTGGATATTTCGAAGGTTAAAAAGACAAAAGGAGAAAAGATAAAGAGACGGTACAATTTTCAAGAAATTACCTTACCAAAGTCAATAGAAAGGACTTCTTTTGTTTTGAAATGAAGCGCCAGAAGAAAGAAAAGGAAATCCTTTATATATATTATATGCCAACATGACTTTCCATGCCATCTAATAATTTACTAAAATAACCCCAGATTTTATAAATATATTAAAAATATTGTTGTTGACATGGATTGAACCCATGACCTCTTGCTAAGTATCTACTTTATGGTCACACCTTGACCATCATGTTAGAAGTCCCCTTGGTGAAAATTTGGAACTCATCCACTAGATTCTAAATAGCTCTATTCTACATTTTATTTAACATTTATTTTAGAAATAATTTCAAAGAAAATAAAAGAATAATGTCGCTTTTCATTTATTATTATATATATTATAGACCACAATGCTCTTTCAAACCCAATTTAGTAATTTATCAACATACCCCTCTTTATGTTGATGTTAAAAAAAATATTTTTGTTAGAAATAGATTTTATAATCTCCCCTATTATACAAACAACTTAAATTTATGCACACAACCACTACATCTTAACAATTTCTGATATCTACATTTTTTAAAATTTATGCATGATAAAACTATCAAAAACATATTCCCATTTCATATTATTATTATTATTATTATTATTATTATTATTATTATTATTATTATTATTATTGTTATTATTATATTTTCAATAAATTTTAAAACTATAAAGTATTCTTTTTATATTATGTATGTGATACGAAAATACGACACAAATTCACATTGTACACGAATGATTTAAATTCAATTTTATTCATATTTATAAATTATAATATTTATTCTTATTTGTTACACTCATGATAAACACAAAACAAGTTCACTTGTACACGTATGGATGAGAATTTCACCCATCCCGTCCGACCGCAATCCGATCCCCTTCCCTTTTAGGTTAGGGATTTAGGAAATTTTTCTGTTTCAGTATGTGATAAGTGGATTTTATATCCACTTGGAACGTTCCATATCGGCTTAAATTGATTCACTTGGCCTCAAGTTTGTTGTAGTTTTGATGTGTTTTGTTTAGTTATGCAGGTTTACGAAATGTCGTTAGGGTTGGTGTATTCCGTCAATTTTGGAGTTGATTTTTGCAATGGAATAGAGAATGGAGTCTTGCTTTAAGCTATCATGAAGATTTTAAGTCAAGAGAATTGAAGACGGAAGCATTTGCAATAGGAACGAAAGGAAACGGAGCAAAAACGAAGAAGCACTTGCAGAAAAACGAAACTGGCAGAGAAGCAAGCGCAGGCTGCGCCCATATTGCGCAGGCAGCACGCCAGGAGCAGAAATTCAAGCGCAGGCTGCGCCTGCCAAGCGCAGGAAGCGCCCGGTTCTGTCAGAAAATCCTTAAAAATGCCGATTTTGCCCTAATTCGAATTTTAATTGTATTTTTAAGCTTTTTCTTGCTAGACAAGATATCTAGGGCCTATTTAAACACATTGTATCATTGTAATTTGTATCATAACTTAGAAAAACACAGAGAGAGCTAGAGATAGAGATTCAGACTTAGAGACAGATTCTGAAGGATGTGACAGAAATTCGGAGTTCTAGATCTACTTTTGTATTATTCTAAATTAGGCGATACTCTGGATTCTAGATTTTTTTTTCAACTCTTTATTATTTTAATATTACTACTTCCATTCATACTTTGTTTAATATCATGTTTTCATCAAATCCCATGGTGATGAGCGGTTCGATTATGAACTAATCGTTGTCATGGGATTCTAACGGATTTATTTATGGAGCCTTAGTATCTTGATGCTTTAAAGATCTGTGTGTGATGTATATCTGATATCCTCGTATGGTTAATCTTAATGCTTTTAGATGCGTAGCTAACATCTAAATTGAATTGTTAATCTCTTGCGAAGCGAGAGTAGATCTTGAGATTTAGAACTTGCCATGCTAACATAGGATAAGTTGGTATATGTTAGACGTCATGATTTGTAGCATAAATAGAGATATATTATGCTGCCCTATGTGATCATATTGGACAACTTGTTCTTAAACCGTTATGTTTTCAAATCTTACAGAGATATAGGGTCTAAGCATAATTGGTGTCTATTCATCTTCTATCTCTTTTGTGGATGTATGAGTAGTTTGGTATTCGTATACTGAGAGGTAGCGTGTACTTGTTTCGTGTTGTCCGATCAGATATCATAACCATTGCATATAGTGATTAAAGGCGTCAGATCTAAGCAAAGTATTTAATGAAGTTAGGATCCCATGTTTTTATTCTCATAAGTAAATCAGTTTCAAATCTCATTAGTCAATTAGATCTCATTCTTGTTAATTTGCATCTTAGTTAATTTAGATAATCAAAATCCAAATTTTATTAATTGTCTTAGCAGTGAGTAACAACCATACATTGTTGCATAGGTACAAAAACTGAATTAAAACCAAAACCAGATCTCTGTGGGAACGAACTCAACTTAATTCTATATTACTTGTGACCACGTACGCTTGCGTGAATTAGTACAAACAGTATGGGAAGTAGGGAATATTGTAAAATAGAAATTCAGGGGATGACAATGAGAATGCAAAATAATCTTCGTTCAGGAACCGGGACAGGTTCAATGATTATGTTCGAAGTCGGGGATCGCCATGGGTATACAACATGACTTGAATTCATTTACTGTCAAATTTGGACATCTAGGTACACAACATGACTTGAATTCATTTACTGTCAAATTTGGACATCTTTATATGAAAAACGCTTATTGTAAACACTTATGTCTTAATTAAATAACAAAAGAATAGGTACATCAATCTTTTTGCCAACGTAAAAATAAATGGTAACAGAACCAATTAGTTGATAATAACATTTTAATCTAACCTGTTGACAAATATTAGATGAGTTCAATTAAAATTTAAAAATTATAATATTAGCAGAAAAAAATTCGAAAGAAGTATACATGTTTAATGTGCGAGAGATGTATGCAGTTAACTATGTTATTATCATAATACCTATTCAGTTCGTATCTACCACAATAATAATTTAAAATATATATGAAAAGGCAGGTCGATGAGAGGTTGTCAAAGATTAATGAAAGATGATCGAAAAAAAAGGAAAGATTGGACAAATTTGAGGTGACGATTAATTCTTATTTACCATTTTTATCGGTTATCATTCTCACATTAAATAAGCACCCCTATAAAGACGATTCTCGAAGTTTAAAATACGCTAATAATTTGAATTTATAACAGTTATTAATTGTTGACTTTCAATTGACCGTTGCACATGAAAGGTAAAGCAAACTGATAGGAGAATAGAAAAGACTCCATCGCAAAATTCAAAAGATATTATATGAATTAGAATGCGGTCACGGGCTGTAAGTTATAATTAAAATTTAAAAAAATATAGTGTTTCACAATGACATACAAAATATATGTATAAGATTATTGTATGAGAGATATGACAATTAGAGATTTTTATACCTAATCAACTCATAATCATAATAGTGATAATTTCATAAGAATATGTGTATGTAAAATTATCATGGTTAAAATGCAGGTCGTGCATTATACGACTATCATGCTATCACAATAATTTCACTTTTAAAATTTTAAGATAGAAGTGTTTCAATAACTACAAAAGAAAATTATTATCGAATAAAAAAATTTGTTCTGAAATCAGAATGATAGTTTTATGAAATTATAATACAATAATATTTTTATTTATATTATGATTATGCAATGAAAACAAGACATGCATTCACGTAATGCACAAGACAATGTGAGTTTATCTACCATCGAATTAGGACATATGATACAGAATATACGGAAACACAACATGATTTTTTGGTCTTATCAAAGAAATTGAATTTATGACCTCCAAATACAAATGGAGTTAATTTCACAACTACTGAATAAATTTTGTTTTTCTATATCCTATTTTATATTAACTTTTATTAAATTTATTTAATATGTGATTGTTGGGATTTGATGGCCTTACTTAAAATTATTGTCAACAAAATTCGCTATTGTGAAAAATAAATGTTTTTCCTAAACCAATTTTTTTTATAAAAATGTTGTTGAAAAATTGCTTTTAAATTTCCTAAGCTGTTTTGAACCAATTGTTCTACGAAAATTATATAGTTACGGTCTGCAACATCAATACCAAATAGACCTTTAGTATGATTGGTACTAGGTACAATATATATCTATACAAAAAAAACAGATTTAGCTTATATGTTAGATTTGGACTCTATATGAATTATCTATTAAATAAATGAATAAAATGCATAGTTGAATTATACTGTAGTATAAACAAGATTATATATACCTAACAAAGATGTTAAATTATATATGACTACCTATAACATAATGATCGATTAGTGATATTTAAAGACTTTATAAAAAATATATATTTTCACTGTAGCGTATATTAGGTTGTATGGATACATCATACATTTTTGTTGATTTTTCCTAATTTAAAATAGTTTGTGCTGTTGCTACCATAATACATATCCTACCATATATGTAATGATCCACCTATCTCCTCTGCTGGTTTACTATTGCTAATGGAAATAAACTAAATAGCATATCATTATTGTGATAATCTTTCAAAAATTACTGCTAGAAAATGGACTAAACGACACATTATTATTGCAATAGGATTTGGCCACTAATGAGTAACTTTTGTGTATAATTATTATCGGTCATTCATCTTACATTCAACGAGTACTGCTACAAATATGATACTTAGGCCGGTCCTGAGAAATTGAAAGTTCCAAGTGAATTTGAATTTTGTACTCAATTATAAATCAAAAATCACATACATGCGATTTATTTTTCGGTCCTCCTTATATCTTAAACTATTTTTGGTGCTACCTTGAACAAAATATGCCCCAAATATCGTTTTTTGTGCCTCTACGTACTGTTAATTTTTTTTACTTATTAGAAAAGATGTGCCCCTAAATAACATCATCTTCTCGGCGCCCCATTGCATGAGCGGCTTAATATCAGAATTGGCTTTGTACTATATGGTACTCAAAATTTAGAATTCATTATTATTTCAAAATTTGAAGGGTTACAAACTGTTTGCCTTAAATAAAACGAACCACGTGGAATAGATTGAAAAGAAGATATAACCGACTCAAACACGATTTGCGAAAGAAATTGTGTGAATTAGAATGTGGCCCGTGCCTTGCACGGGCTTTCATGCTTGTATTCAGCAAAAATACAAAAACAAAACAGATCTAAAGATACTGTTCACGCAAAAGGGGGGACTACTGTGGAGCCCAGGCCCAACAGCCCAAGTCCAGTAAGCAGTCTATATATAGGAATGTGATAATATGGTAAAGAGGTTGGATAATAGAATAGGAGAATAGGGAATTCCCGAACAAGAGTTTAGGTAAACTGCATGTTGAAGGGAATCCAATTACCAGTCATGCATGACAATTTCGACTGCTGCAAGGTAGCAAAATACTAATTCCAATTCTTTTTCTCAAACTCGAACACACTCAGGATGGAAATTTTCCATTTATTTGATGGAGCATTGAAGTGGATGCTGAATTTGACTGATCTGAAATAGGCAGGCCACTTCCATATATATTGTCATCCTTCTCCACTTTACGCTCGACAAATTTCAAATCATCTGGTTTAGTTGCCCGTCTGGGAAAGGGTGAACTGAATCCATTGGGCAGTGGTGGTAACTTAACTTGGTAAAGGGAAGGAGCTCCAAATTTCATATCTGCACCTAAATTTCCAACAACATATGGTCTCATAAAATTATTGCGTGCTGCAGGATTTCTTTCAAAGTGAAGAGCAATATCGGGAACTGGCGGTTCAGGCTTTGGGGAATTAGCTGTTCTAGATAATGATACTGTAGGCTGCGATTGAGATACATGATCCGGAGGTAAACTAGAAGTGACCGAATTTGACTGGCTACTATTTTTGTTTGTGCTTCCCCTCATACGTTGTGATAACAGATTTATGATTGTGAGATGCTCTTTCCACATGCTTCCTCACCGGGCATCCACCACTAGTGCATTTGTAATAGCTCCTGCACAAGAGGGAAAAAAAATTCAGGGGACGCAGTACATAACGTCCATTTAAAGTGCATTTCTTACATAGCTTTCCAATTCGAACCGACTACATAAATAATTTAAAAGAACAGCACCAACTCTGGCATGATAAGAAACTAAACCATCACATACCTAGAATTAGTTTATACTTTATTGTCCAGTTTCTACATTTATTAGATTAAGTGTCTACATATAGCAGCCAATAATATTATCGAACTCTACTTCTATCCTCATTATATAATGTCAATTAGATTTTACTCCCTGAAATTTTTAACTGTCGCATCCATTTGATAAATATAAAATGTAAAATAAAAAAAAATTAAGATGTCTTGTAGTATAATGCTGTTAATTTGGTTCTCTTTTCCAATAGGTGAAAACAGTTAACTAGGACTATTTATCTTTGTGCAGAGGGAGTGATTTGAGGAAGGACATCCTCTTTGACTCGGATTCTTCATCCTCGGCATCCTCTTCAAGTGATACACTTCCTTGTGTAGCACCATCTTCATCGTCACCATCATAGCAAATGTAGATGAAAGGTCAGGAGTTCCAGAAGATTCAAATGAACCAATTGATTTTCCTCGAGTGTTTGATAATATATCAGATATTTCTTTCAGGACAGATGTTGAAGATGTCCTTTCAATACCATCAGGCCTACCATCTGGACTGACTTTCGTATCTTAAAACCCAAGCTGAAAATTCCTTTAAACTGCCCCTCCAACGTTGATGCTGTGTGGGGTGCTTTCAATCCCTGAGGTCTCACTAGGTGAAAATTGACATCCAGGTATTGCTCGATGACTTGGCTGGGGGTTTGGGATGATTATGAGCACCCTTATATATTACCTTTTTCTTTGCCTGGCAATTTGATGAGTACATTTGTAATAACTTCGAGGATACTCACTACCTTGTACTTGTTTCTAGCAATTTGATTATATCCATCTTCTGAAGTCCTCGACATTTCCAAGGGAGGATATGCCTCTTTCTGTAGTCCTTAAAGCAGACGAGATACCTCTGCATCAACTCCATTGGCAATTTCCGAAAATAGAGCATCCTATCACTTTCTGTATTTGTGTGGCGTGATCGCTTTAATGCAGTACTTTTGACTGCATAAGCATTTGAGCCTGTAGCACAGTTATCTGTTGCGGTTTCTGTTAGATACTTTGCTGGGCACTTAAAAACTATAGGTGGCTGCATGGGAGGAAAATGTTTATTAATAAATATTGTCAAATTTAGGAAATGCTAAAAAAGGGATGATAACATGTTCAGTCATGTGTAATACGCACTATAAACATATACCAACACTTTCATAATTCACAGATATATTGATGAATTTAATTGTACAGACAGTTTTCAAGACACACTATTTGCATAGGATTACTCTGTGAATTAACTAATATTTCTAATTGTTGCATAAACTTGGTCACTTTTTATGCATATAATTTTGTTCATTGATCAATTGGATCCCAAACCAACTTATCTAGGCATGTACGCAAATAAGAAAATTAAAAGAGAAGCCAATGTAGATATGCAATAAGAGTGAAACAGGGTAAGCCTAGAACCATTGTGTCCATTGTAACCTTCGTATCTTTAAGTTGGAATGAAGATTTACAATTGCAACCTTCCTATCTATAATTTATAACAGCAAAAGTTCAGTTTAGAACTTTAAAGTTAGAACTTGGAGATTCATATATGTACTGCCATTAGTGCTGACCAAACGAGGGAGCGGGGCCGATTTGACCAAGTGGAATATATGTGGCTGTTTGGGAAATCTGAAAGTTGACTTATGCAGGTATTAAGTTCATGCTCATTTTTTATGGCGTGTTTGGCAGATTTTTAAATGGAGGTTTTTATGAACTTATGTGAGGATATGAAAAAGTAAAGGTGCACGGACTTTTTTTGAATTAAGTTGTTGATTCTCACGTGGCTTTTGTGTGTGAACCTATGTTATAGCTTCAAAAATTATTTATTAAATTAGAATATAGTTTTAATTGATATTTAAAATTATTGTTTTTCTTTTAAGTTCATTTACCCATTTTAAATGTTATATTGTGATTTATTTTCAATATCAATTTACCTCAAATTAGTAACTTTTTAATTATTTATAGGAAAATGTTAAATATTCGGAAACGGTTCCTAATTTTTTTTCTCCCATGTTGATGTGACACGTGTATAATTTTTTTTCTCCGATAGTGTTTACACTAATACACGCAAGCGTACGCGGTCACAAGTAATATAGAATAAAGTTGAGTTCGTTCCCACAGAGATCTGGTTATGGTTTTAATTCAATTATTGTACCTATGCAACAATGTATGGTTATTACTCACTGCTAAGACAAATAACAAATTGGGTTTAATTAACTAAATTAACTAAGAAGTAAATTAACAACTAAGAATAAACTAACTAACGATAATTAAAATCAAATTACTTACGCAATATGAACCATGGAATCCTAACTTCATTAAATACTTCGCTTAGATCTGATGCCTTTAATCACTATATGTAATGGTTATGATATCTGATCGGACAACACGAAACAAGTATACGCTACTTCTCAGTATACGAATACCGAACTAAACATACATCCACAAAAGAGATAGAAGATGAATAGACACTAATTATGCTTAGACCCTATATGTCTATAGAATTTGAAAACATAACGGTTGAAGAGCAAGTTATCCATAAAGATCACACAGGGCAATATAAGTATTTTCATCTCATACTACGAATCATGTTGATAAACAATCATGAACCTATGCTAGCATGGCAAGTTCTAAATCTCAAGATTCACTTTCACTTCACGAGAGATTAACAGATTAGATGTTAGCTACGCATCTAACAATTAAGCACAACCATACGAGGATATCAGATATACATCACACACAGATCTTTAAAGCAATCAAAATACTAAAGCTCCATAAATAAATCAGTTAGAATCCCATGACAACGATTAGTTCATAATCGAACCTCTCGTCATCATGGGATCTGATGAAACCATGATAAAAACAAAGTTTGAAAAGATACAAATAAAACTAAGTAATTGATATGTAATGGTGTGTTTTTTCTGTCCCCCAAGATGTGTATTTATAGCCCCAATTTGCCTCCCCATCAAGCAATTGCCGTTTTAGAGTTGGAATAGGAGTATGGCAATTTCCGTTCTTGAATGAGAATAGAATTGCAAATTCCATGTGTAGATCTGATTCTGGAATGTTCTAGCCGCCCAGAGCAATTATCATACTTATTAGAAGTAGGAATTGTGGCAATTTCCTGTTTAGAATTGAATTCTGGCAATTTCTGTTGATTCTGTTTTGAAGGAAAATTCTCTTCAATAATTCTGGACTCCGGACCACATTAGAATGATAGAAAATTCCGTTATCTTCGCGTGGGCAGTTGAATCGTCCAAAACGGACTTGTAGAACTCAAGATATGACCAAAACAAAATCAGAAATTCAGTCTGATTTTTCCACCCGCTGACTGCTACTGTTCATGCGCGTCCGTTACTGTTCATTTCGCTGATTTTGCTCTATTTTCTTCGTTTTAACTCCGATTTTCATTCCGTTTCTTCCGGCTCTCTCGCAGTTTGATGTACTGTTATTCTTTAAGCTCAAAATCCACCATTTAAGCATGGAAAACATCATCCCACATCCGACTCTTATTCCTGCACAAATTCACTAAAAACACATCAAAAACACCACATACTTGAGTTCAAGTCATCAATTCAAGCCGATACGAAGCATTCCAAGTGGATATAAAATCCACTTATCACACCGCCAAACTTAATTCCGATGCTTGTCCTCAAGCATAAACAAATATAACTATCTAACTAACTAGTACCACTTCCGTAGGTGATCACGGTTGCATTTGGCATATGCAACAAGCCCTTTAAACCCCTAGGCAGCCCTAGTGGACGAGTAAGGTCTCGTGAGGGCCTATAACGAATGTACCCACAAAATCCAATGCAATGCATGAATGCAACTAATATGAAAATGCAATTAATCTAGTACTAATATCCTACCATACCTTCAAATCCTCTCATGCCATATCAACTTAAGAATCAAAGTAAATACACAATGTCTTGGTGTCGAAAGTACAAGTATTCACATAGTCTACTCAATGAACATGCATAAGTTCTCACAAGTCCATGTCAAGTGTAAGAATAAGTTAGTAAACATGCTAAGCCTACAAGAGTACATCTTTGAGACAAAACTCGGGATCTCATACGCAAAAACAAGCAAACACTCACAATCCACTCACAAAATAATATTCACTCAAGAACAATGGTAAGTGTATCACTCAATTCCAACAAAATCATAAGCATGCTTGACATTTGGTATCAATATAACTCTTAACACAACATACATCAATGACGATAATCAAAAGGTCTTTATTTGGGTTGTAACGGGGCTAGGGACAAGGTATGTCAGATAAGCCAAAACAGGTGAAGTGTCAAAAGCTAGTAAGTACCATGATGAATCATACACAACACCCTATTTTCCCCCCACATACTTTTACTATAACAAACACTCACTCGACTAGTCGACTAAAATAGGATCACAACGAACACAAAAATGCTCTCATAATATTTTTCTTTTTCTTTTTTCTTTTTTCACTTTTTTTTCTCTTTCTTTTTTTTTCTTTTTTTTTCCCGAGAGCTAAATATAACAAAGCACAATAATATCAACAATAACAATGATCCCACAATTTTATTACACATGCCGACTATCAAGCAACAACCAAACCCAATTTTCAATATTTCCCCCAAAATTATGACCAACAATAAACCCCTCCTTGCACACCTTATTACTCCCTTAATCACCCTACTAGCCTTTGACAATGTGGGTTCAAACTAATGCAAGGCCAATACAAGAAAAAGGTCTAGGCAAGTAATGTGGTATGTCACCGAAAAAATAGGATTAAGCTCAACGGGTTAACTAATTGATCATGTAAATATGGTGTGGTAATATGGGAAAATATGCGGTTAATCCTAAATGCCTTTATCACTTTAATCGTCAATTAATGTCATGAGTTTCAAGAAAGACCTCAAACAACTGTTAGCAATGCAAACAATCCTTGGACACTCAAGCAAACGAATAAAATTGCAACAAATGCAATATGGCTCAAAAGCTCACTTGGCGGGAAAAACATACTCAATCCCAAGCAAAAATCTCTCTAATGCACCTACTTGTATTCAAAGAATGCAAACTAAATCAACTTGCACATATTCATGTCCTTCTAATTACTTATAACATTCAATAAGTCTACTAGCTTCAACTTACTAGTGTATGTGTGTGTACAAGAACAAAGCATCTCACTTCTCAATCAAAAGCGTCAACAACACAAAATTCCTATCAAGCGTGGGTGCAAATGCAAACTATTATGAACTCACATGATATACGAATATAAAAACAGAATGTCCTATATTAAACAAACGTAGATAACACGAACATAAATGCATAATTTACTACTACTAATATGCAAAGCGTAAAATCCTACATGAACACATAATACAACAACTACTAATCCCTCAAACCACCCCCAAACTTAAAATATTCAATGTCCTCATTGAATGGAAGTAAATACGAGGGAAAGTAGAAAACATACCAGTATACAACAATGCTTGGGTTGTCTCCCAAGAAGCGCTTCTTTAACGTCAATAGCTTGACGTTACTTCCAAACCTCCATTAAGGATGATAATAGTTTTCCTGGTCCTCTCTTCGTGAGACTTCATCGTCATCACGGCGGCACACCTTCTGCCCCTTCTCCTCGCTTGGCCTATTCGTATAACAACTATGTCTAATTCCAATGCCTTCTTTTGTTGACCCAAAATCTGTCAATTTGTAGAACAATACACACTCGCGGGCTTCGCTTGAATATAATGGAGGAGGGTAAATGTAAGTTGTTGAAGCCTTTGGTTCCTTAAAGAGAACTTCCTCCATTGGCTCTAATGCACTACCTCCATCTTTAAACTCTGAGTCAAGTAGAAGACCTGCATCTTTCCCATGTTCTTCAGCCTCTTGGTACGCACATACCAATTTTTGAAATTTGTGCAGCTCAACAGTGTCTGTCCCAAATAGTGCCCTTTCCAAATCATCCACCATTCTAACATGATCAAATTCCTCACATGGCTTGTGAATGCTCACCTCACCTTGGAATTTGTCTTCCTCACTTATGCATGCAGTACCTTGCTCCAAGTCACCGTTATTTTCTGGAATTGCCTCTAATATGCATTGTTGTTTCTCTTGTTCCAAGGCACTCAAAATTTGAGCAAGTAGTGTCCCCATAGATTTGGTAGACTCCTCATAACTCTTTGCAAGCATCCTAATCTCCTCCAAAACATCAACCTCATCTGACTGAAAAGTAGGAGTAGGTTGCTGATGTTGAAACTCTTCACTTCCAAAGAAATATGACCTATCTGGAACATCTTACTGGTACTGTTGAGGATGGTATTGAGAATATGGTTGTTCCTCATAAGTGACATATGGATCAACTCCTTCGTAGTAACAATATTGTGCGGGATCATGAACGCCAAAACACCGCTCACATTGATAAAGCATGGATGTCCTCGAATATGCCCACCATGGCAACTCCTCGCATGCCATCTTCAAACACTCCAGTACCTGAAACACACCGAACTAAACAAGATAGATAAGAAAAAATCTGAGTCAGTGAACTCTAACGACCACTATTGACAAGCACATAAACCAAAACTAAAACACCGATGATCCCCGGCAGCGGCGCCAAAAACTTGTTTACACTAATACACGCAAGCGTACGCGGTCACAAGTAATATAGAATAAAGTTGAGTTCGTTCCCACAGAGATCTGGTTATGGTTTTAATTCAGTTATTGTACCTATGCAACAATGTATGGTTATTACTCACTGCTAAGACAAATAACAAATTGGTTTTAATTAACTAAATTAACTAAGAAGTAAATTAACAACTAAGAATAAACTAACTAACGATAATTAAAATCAAATTACTTACGCAATATGAACCATGGAATCCTAACTTCATTAAATACTTCGCTTAGATCTGATGCCTTTAATCACTATATGTAATGGTTATGATATCTGATCGGACAACACGAAACAAGTATACGCTACTTCTCAGTATACGAATACCGAACTAAACATACATCCACAAAAGAGATAGAAGATGAATAGACACTAATTATGCTTAGACCCTATATGTCTATAGAATTTGAAAACATAACGGTTGAAGAGCAAGTTATCCATAAAGATCACACAGGGCAATATAAGTATTTTCATCTCATACTACGAATCATGTTGATAAACAATCATGAACCTATGCTAGCATGGCAAGTTCTAAATCTCAAGATCCACTTTCACTTCACAAGAGATTAACAGATTAGATGTTAGCTACGCATATAACAATTAAGCACAACCATACGAGGATATCAGATATACATCACACACAGATCTTTAAAGCAATCAAAATACTAAAGCTCCATAAATAAATCAGTTAGAATCCCATGACAACGATTAGTTCATAATCGAACCTCTCGTCATCATGGGATCTGATGAAACCATGATAAAAACAAAGTTTGAAAAGATACAAATAAAACTAAGTAATTGATATGTAATGGTGTGTTTTTTCTGTCCCCCAAGATGTGTATTTATAGCCCCAATTTGCCTCTCCATCAAGCAATTGCCATTTTAGAGTTGGAATAGGAGTATGACAATTTCCGTTCTTGAATGAGAATAGAATTGCAAATTCCATGTATAGATCTAATTCTGGAATGTTCTAGCCGCCCAGAGCAAATACCATACTTATTAGAAGTAGGAATTGTGGCAATTTCCTGTTTAGAATTGAATTATGGCAATTTCTGTTGATTCTATTTTGAAAGAAAATTCTCTTCAATAATTCTGGACTCCGGACCACCTTAGAATGATAGAAAATTCCGTTATCTTCGCGTGGGCAGTTGAATCGTCCAAAACGGACTTGTAGAACTCAAGATATGACCAAAACAAAATCAGAAATTCAGTCTGATTTTTCCACCCGCTGACTGCTACTGTTCATGCGCGTCCGTTACTGTTCATTTCGCTGATTTTGCTCTATTTTCTTCGTTTTAACTCCGATTTTCATTCTGTTTCTTCCGGCTCTCTCGCAGTTTGATGTACTGTTATTCATTAAGCTCAAAATCCACCATTTAAGCATGGAAAACATCATCCCACATCCGACTCCTATTCCTGCACAAATTCACTAAAAACACATCAAAAACACCACATACTTGAGTTCAAGTCATCAATTCAAGCCGATACGAAGCATTCCAAGTGGATATAAAATCCACTTATCAGATAGTAATATGAAACACCCGTGTATCTACATGTGTTCACAAAGTAAAATTAGCTAAGTGTCATGTCATTTGGGGATTTTTTTGAAAAAATATTTGGGATATCTAACACTACTTTATCTATATGCTATTAAAGGTATATAGAAAAGAGAAAATTGCCTAAAGTTAGGCTAAAAGATTTTGTTCCTATAAAAGAAGTGGCCCTGCAGGGACAATAGTATATACCCTTAAATTTGTATCGAAAACCTTTTAACCTCATGTTAGAATTCTGAGAAACCTCAAGCACATCAAATCCTATGAAAAATACATAACTTCAAAATGTAAATAACATTATTAAACTTTCATTCAAATATATTTAAAATATAATTTGTAGAGCTTTTCTTTGACACCTTAGAATAGAGGAAGTAATTTTTTATTTCAAATAATTTAATTATTTACCAAAAATTTTACTGAACTACAAGTAAATTAGCCAAACACATAACTTAATTGCTAAACATAAGAATATTATTACTAAATGTCCTTTATACCCCGTTTGCTTATTATATAATAGTATAGAAGTATAGATACATAATATCATACAAGATATTCTCACTGATATGGAAATATTATCATTACAATATTAACTTTGAAGTAAATTAGCCAAACACATTACTTGACTTATAAGCAAAATTTATTTATCACTTATATATTACTGACACTTATCACGTATAAGTTATAAGTAATTTATTTTAAGATATCCCAAACGGACTCGCTGGAAATGACTTAATCCATACGTAGTTATCATGCCAACATTGAAATACGTTGATATGTTTTTTCGAGTTCTCCTGAAAATCAGTTATTAAGGGAAACAATTTGTATAATTCATTTGTAACAAGCCTCACACTTGTCAGCACTTCTTTTTAAATAAAACCCTAATACAAACTAAACATGATTATACGCTTATACATCAGGCTTAGGAGATATCATTAAGTGAATTCTGCTTTTAACCAATCTTGCACATCCTCATTCAGGAGCTCCAGTTCGCAATTTTGAGTTCCTCAGTGAAGCCTCTAGTTATGTATATACTTAGCTGTTTACTTATCTCCTAGGACCTCAATCAAAGTGAAAAGTAGTATTACACATGGTACACCTTCAGCCTACCTCGGTTTTATATAATCTCATCATAATAGGAGAGGCTAAGGCATGCTTAAGCAAGGAATTATATTAGTAAATGCCTAATGGGAGTTAAATTTGGAAGAAAGTGTCAGTAGTATACTAGGCTTACTATCTCTCTATTTCAGTCCTCTTCTAAACAAAATAAAAAACAACATGTTGTGGAATAAAAAGTAGGGTGTAATTAATTCATGTATTGATTGCTAGGGATTGAGAGCTTCGAGCTTTAATGGTGGCTGCTCTTGTTGTCGTGGACTAACTCGGTCCTAACAAGATGCCTACGTACCTTGATGAATATCAAGAATCAAGCAAAAACGTAGTTCTAGGGTAGCCAACGTGGCTTGATGCACCCTCGCGGCGTAGTGACGTAGTGGCTTGTATGTCCTTATTCGAGGATTAAGCCTAAAACGTGGTGGGTGACGTATGGAGCTGTGCCCAAAAAATGTTCTTTTTTAGAATGAGGGGTTAGTCCCTTTATATAGGCTTGAGAAGCCTTGGAATTAGGGTTTAGTAACTTAGTGGGCAAGTTATACAATTTGGGCCCAATTCTAGATCCTTCCATGAGGGAGGTGGATAACTATAGGAGTTGTATGCCTTGGAGGCTACTCCATAGATGATTTGGTTTCCTTTTGGACTCAATAACGGAGTCTTTTATTTGGCTGATTTATTACCCATGAATTAATTATTTAATTAGGGTTTTGGGCCTAATTAATGGGCTTGAACCTTGGACCAATCTAGGTTTAACTAATGTCACATTAAATGTGTCTCTAGGACTTAATTTCAGCCCATATCATTTGCCCCCCAACTTCTAGGAAAACTGATCAGGTTTTCGTAGAAGTTACATTTGCCTTAATCGAGACTTGGGGTCATTTTTAAACCTTACCTGGGACTTCTTAATTTTCCTACCCTTATATAGGGATTTTGGTTTACACTAGTGTTTCACATATATCGTCTTATTGTAAAGTGTGGAGCGACCTACACATTTACGACGATTTGCTTTATTCGCGGGTTTAACTTGTGCTTGCTTTTAGCAATTTCGGCATTTTCATAGAGCTTTTATGCACTATTAGCACAAATTATTGCTCCATTTGTCAAGAAAATATTTCTATAATTTTCCTTATATTTTTCTGTACCTTTCCTAATGTTTGAGGAATTTTTGTAGAATCACAGGTATTTTTCTTAATTATTCCTAATAATTTAGGAATTTTTATGTACCCACATGTATTTTTCTTAATTATTCCTAATATTTTAGGAATTTTCTTGTACCCACGGGTATTTTTCTTAATTATTCCTAATATTTTAGGAATTTTTATGTACCCACAAGTATTTTTCTTAATTATTCCTAATAATTTAGGAATTTTCTTGTACCCACGGGTATTTTTCTTAATTATTCCTAATATTTTATGAATTTTTATGTACCCACGAGTATTTTTTTTAATTATTCCTAATATTTTAGGAATTTTTATGTACCCACGGGTATTTTTCGTAATTATTCCTAAAATTTTAGGAATTTTTATGTACCCACGGGTATTTTTCGTAATTATTACTAATATTTTAGGAATTTTCTTGTACCCACGGGTATTTTTCTTAATTATTCCTAATATTTTAGGAATTTTGATGTACCCACGGGTATTTTTCTTAATTATTCCTAAAAATTTAGGAATTTTTATGTACCCACAGGTATTTTTCGTAATTATTCCTAATTTTTTAGGAATTTTCTTGTACCCACAGGTATTTTTCGTAATTATTCATAATATTTTAGGAATTTTCTTGTACCCACGGGTATTTTTCTTAATTATTCCTAATATTTTAGGAATTTTTATGTACCCACAGGTATTTTTCTTAATTATTCCTAATATTTTAGGAATTTTGATGTACCCACGGGTATTTTTCTTAATTATTCCTAATAATTTAGGAATTTTTATATACCCACAGGTATTTTTCTTAATTATTCCTAATAATTTAGGAATTTTTATGTACCCACAGTTATTTTTGGTAATTATTCCTAATTTTTTAGAAATTTTCTTGTACCCATGGGTATTTTTCGTAATTATTCATAATATTTTAGGAATTTTCTTGTACCCACGGGTATTTTTCTTAATTATTCCTAATATTTTAGGAATTTTTATGTACGCACAGGTATTTTTCTTAATTATTCCTAATATTTTAGGAATTTTCTTGTACCCACGGGTATTTTTCTTAATCATTCCTAATATTTTAGGAATTTTTATGTACCCAAATGTATTTTTCTTAATTATTCCTAATAATTTAGGAATTTTCTTGTACCCACGGGTATTTTTCTTAATTATTCCTAATATTTTAGGAATTTTTATGTATCCACGGGTATTTTTCTTAATTATTCCTAATATTTTAGGAATTTTTATGTACCCACGGGTATTTTTCGTAATTATTCCTAATATTTTAGGAATTTTCTTGTACCCACGGGTATTTTTCGTAATTTTTAGTGTCGTCGGACAATTTTATGAAATTATTCGAATATTTTAATCGAAAATATCGATTTTGTGCACACGTGCATTTTAGAGGGACTATTTCATAATTTTTAGGAAGTTTTTATCAACTTATAAAGTTCGGGGACAAATCTATCAGTTTTGAAACTAGAAGGATCAAAATGTCGATTTATAAACTTGAGGGATTAATATGTAAACCATGCAAAGCTTGGGGTGCCAAACTGCACTTTTTCCACCAACCTCATTTGAGGTCGTACGAGCTCTTGTTTTGTGCCTGGTCGTGCCTTGTTCGAGCTCAATCTGGCGACCTCATTCGAGGTCGTGATTTTTTTTTTCTCTTTTTTTAACAATATTATTGAATAATATTATTTATTTTATTCAAATTTTGAATAAGGTTTTTACCCAAATCAGGGGTGTCCTACCCGGATAAAATTTTACTTGAATAAAATTCGAAAATTTTAATCGAAAATATTGAATTTGTGCACACATGCATTTTTAGGGGGATTATTTCATAATTTTTCAGGGACTCTTTTGTGAACATAGCAAAAGTAGGGGTACTAAATTGCACTTTTCTTACCAACCTCATTTCAGCTCGTGTAAGCATCCATTTGGGGCCTGGTCGTAAGTTTCACGAGCTCAATTCGCGACCTCAGTTGAGGTCGTGACCATTTTCCTATTTTTATTTTTTTTTCAAATAATATTATTGAATAATATTATATATGTTATTCAAATTTTGAATAATTTCTATACCCAAATCAGGGGTGTCCTAAACGGATGAAATTTCTCTAACATGAAGTCCGCTCGAATTTTATTATTAAATAATAATAATTTTTTACAAATTATTATTAGATAATAATATTTTCTTGTAATTTGTGTGGGGGTCCTAGCCCTGATAGACCTCAATTGAGATCTAACTAAACCCTCAAATTGTCCAGGTCTAGGGTCTTCCGAAGCTCAGCTCTAAGGCCTGGTCGTGAGGTTTACGAGCTCAATCCACGACCTGGATTGAGGTCGTGTAAGGCCTTCAATTTAGGCTGATCGTGAGGCTTACGAGCTCAATCCACGGCCTAGATTGAGCTCGTGTAAGGACCCATAACATCAATGGTCGTGAGGTCTACGATCTCAAACCATGGCCTGGATTGAGCTCGTGTAAGGACCCGTAATATTAGTGATCGCAAGGTCAACGATCTCAAACTACGACCTGAATTGAGGTCGTGTAAGGACCCATAATATCAATGGTCGTGAGGTCTACGATCTCAAAGCACAACCTGGATTGAGGTCTTGGATAGACTCAATTTTAACCAGGTCTTGAGGTTCTACGACCTCAATTACGACTTGAATTGAGTTTGCCACAAGGCTTCATTTTTTGCTGGTCGTGAGACTTAAGAGCTTCATCCGCGACCTGGATTGAGGTCGTGTAAAGGCTCCATTTTTGACTGGTCGTGAGGTCTACGACCTCATTCTACGACCTAGAATGAGGTCGTATTTTGCCTCAATTTTACCTTGGTCGTATAAGCCTCGTTTGTCCTAGGTCATGGGTCATCACGACCTCACCTTTGAGACCTAGAGGAGATCATTCCTGACTTGAAATTCCAGCCCCTGAAGACATGGATCGAGATCGCATTTTTGTCTTTTAACTCGATTATTAGGCCTGCTCATTCCACGAGTATTGAAAAATCCATATCTTTTTGCTCGTTACTCAGATTTGAGCTCACAATATATTGAATCGAAGCTTGTTTTGAGCTCTAACTCCTTGCAATATTTTTTTAAAAAAACTTATTTCTAGCATTTTTTGAGCCTTCAAATGGATGGTACATGGCCTTTTCGAGCCTTTGGTTGGACGAAACACGGTCTCTACGAGCCTTCATTTGGACGAAGTAGGGCCTTCACGATCCTTCAGTCGGGTGGAACGTGGTCTCTTCGAGCCTTTAGTTCTTTACAGCTAGCTTTCCTGCCTCCGTGGCATCGTTTAGCAACCAACCATTCTCAAGGTGTGCTTTGATACGATCTATCCAGCATCCTCCTATCCCGATAGGAGCAATAAGCTTAGAATCAATTGTAGGGGTTCTCAGAACTTGGAAGTAGATGCTCCCATAATGGGTCTCGACCTTTGAAGAAGTATACGGAGATAAGGCATCGACCTTTGTATTCTCCTCCCTTGTGATATACTCAACGTAGCACTCGTCGAACTGGGCTATCGTAGCTTTCACAATCCTCAAGTATTTGGCTATGAGATTACCAGCTGTGAGTCTCCACAGACTTTCAGGTTCTTCACCCTCAGGGCTCTTGTCAGTCCAAAGTCGGCTATCAGAGCTTCATACTCTACCTCGTTGTAGGTTGTTTGGAAGTCCAACTTCAAGGCATACTTGACTGTGAACCCATCGGGGCTTTGCAGAACTAAACCTGTACCACTGGTTCTTGTTTTTGATGCCCCATCAAAATAGAGCATCCAATACTCCT
Organism: Saposhnikovia divaricata; assembly: GCA_036435485.1. Taxonomy (NCBI): domain Eukaryota; kingdom Viridiplantae; phylum Streptophyta; class Magnoliopsida; order Apiales; family Apiaceae; genus Saposhnikovia; species Saposhnikovia divaricata. Next base: position 219,065,761 of record CM071599.1, read on the forward strand.
TCTCCTCTTCTAGGAGCTTCTCACCTTGCTGACCTTCCTGGTCTATTACCTCCTGCCCCCCGACTTCTTGGTTGTCAATGGTATATTAAACCACGAAGTTAGCTAGAGCCTGGGTTTGTACTTAACACCAAATTCTCCTAGTTTGATTGCTCACTTGATGAGCCTTCAATTTCATGGAACATTTGCTTATTAGAGCCTTCAATTCCTTAGAGTTAGATGCTTGTGGTTTCATCGAACCTTATTTCCACTTAGTCTGATCAGGTGGAGTGTCCTAACCGAATGCTCAGATACAATAACTCTTGAGGTTTGGGGTGTGCCAAGTCTAGGCACCACATTTCTTTCAATCAGTTACAGCTTGTAAGAGCCTCGTTTTTGAATTTTCATCCATTTTTTGCTACAAGGATTGGTGGAAGTCCATATCTACGTATCACACTTTCCCACATGAATTGTGTCATTTACTTGGTGGTTATCTAGGCTTGGGGTTTATCCTTAGTCTACTTCATGAAGGTATCAATTGCAACTATCAGGAACTTCCTCTGGGCATTTTGCCACTGTGAATGGTGGAACTGATGGTTTTCAACATTTCAGGGGATTGATCAACAGTTGCATGTTTATGTATATCGATCGTACATAACTTCTGGCATTAACCATCATGTATGGCTAGTAGAATCCAAATCGGGTCATCTTTTGGGCAAGGGTCCTGCCCCCCGAGTACTAACCCCATATTTCCAGATGAGTTCTTGCAAGGCTAAATTTGCGTTTTGAGGCCTCGGTGTTCTTATTGACAACTTTCGTGCCTTCAAGGCATTGTCGGATAACCAACCAGTTTCCTGGTGAGCCTTTGTAGGATCTATCCAATTGCTTTCCACACCTGCAGGTGTTGTTAGTTTTTCAATCATTGCTTCGGGTCTTCAAGACCTGGAAGTGAAAACTTCTATAAAATTCTCTAATTCCGAGGAGGCAAACTTGGGTAGGACATCAGCCTTTACATATTCCTTCCTCTGGATGTACTTCATGTAACACTCATTGAATTGAGTCAAGCTTCAAGTATTTGTCGTGGTTCCAGCCCTTGCCTCAAACTCACCTTTCACTTGCGGTATTATCGATGTTGAGTCTCCACAGACTTTGAGGTTTTTGACCCTCAGGCTTCAAGCCAAGTCCGGCCATCAAGGTTTTGCATTCTACCTCGTTGTTTATCGTTAGGAAATCCAACTCTGGGGTATACTCAAGCATGAGCCCATCGGGGTATGTTCTGACTTAATTTTGTTTTTGATTCTCCATCAAAACTGAGCATCCATCATTCTTGAGTACCGCTCTTCAACCTTCCTTCTCCAACTCCTTGCCCTCCTAGGGTACTACCTCATGCCCCCCGACTTCTTGGTTGTCAATGGTGTATTCAACCATGAAGTCAGTGAGTGCTTAGGGATTTATTGTGGTTTCTTTGTCCAATGCAAGACTTCTTTCACGTAATGAATGGGTTTCTGAACTTTGTTTTCCTCTTTTCTTCCATCATCTCCATTTCTTGTTGGAAATTTGATCTTCAGGTCTTAGCTAACTTGAGGCAACCGCCTTAAGCCTGTCCTCCTAAGGATAACATTTTAAGCGGAAGTTGCTTTAACCAGCAAAAGGTTCGACATATGAGTGGCCTCCCTAGGCTCTCGTCCTATTATCATGGGTAGCCGAATAGTTTTTTTAACTCTTGAATCAACTCTATAGAACCCACCCATACACGAGCATGTTAGAGGGGGTCAATTGAGAATCATTGTTTTCTATCTTCGAGATATCCACTGAAGTCCCATTGTCTACTGAGACTCATTTCACTTACGAGTTGCCTGTCACAGGTGTTATGACCAACGGGCCATCATGGAGGCACTTCACCCCTTCCAAGTCAGAATCATCAAAGGTAAATGCCATTTTGGTCTTTGCTCATTATAGAGCTTCTCCTATAATGTGCATAGCTTCTCGAGCGTGAGCTTTATGAGAGCTCCTTGTATTCTCGACCGTCGTCGGCTCTTCAGAAATCATGTTTATCATCAGCCCCTCGAGGCTATGGATTGCGATCTTGATTGTCATCCTTCCTTTTATAATCTCTACTTCATAATCATGCCTTAGGTTACCCTATTGACCATCCTTGGTGAACTTATTCAACTTTTCTCATAGGATCAGAAACTTGATCTCGTGTTTCAGCTGTCTACAATCGTGTGTGTTATTTCTCACATCCTTATGGAACCGACAATATTGGCTCTTGTTTCTGTACTCGGGATCAGCCCTTAGTGGTTTCGACCATCGGAGATCCTTGTCTTTCGCAATATCCATCAGGATTTGGGTGTTGAAAGTATTCAAACGTGCATAGTTGGTGAACATTGGTCCTTTATTGCTCTTCTTCTTAGGAGAGTTAGAATTTTTACTTATTCGAGGATACTTATCCTTAACGTCTTACTCGTGACTAATTTCGTTTCCCGTTTACCTCCATTGCCTCCAGCAGGGGTTGAGGCTTCCTTTACACTTTCCTCTATCTTGATGACCACTCTATCATTCAGGTTCGGGACCTTCAAGGCTTCCTTGGTGATTCGATTCATGTAATCCCCCAAGGATTCATTCATTTTCCACATTCACGGGGATGTAAAACGTTTCTCATGAACTTTCCATCGATAAACGGGGGATGAATGCCTTTCTTAGTTCTTTAAAGGAGCTGATTGAGCTCGGGGGCAACCGACTTTATCATCGTTGTGTCATGCCCCCCAGGGTTTGAGGGAACACCCTATACTTGATTACGTCAATCACGGGTTAAAATTTGTAGTGCATTGGAGGATGTCATCACTTGATTAGTGGGGTCTCTTGCCCTAACACACACCTCGATGGTGGGCGTCTTGAATTTTCTTGAGATATGAGCATTCATTATCTTGTTGGCGAATGATAGGATATGATCATCATGATCTCCTAGAGGCATAGAATCATCGGGATCATCCCTTTGTGTATCAACCCTTCTCCTCATAGAAGGAACCACTCAAATTAATAACATGGGGATCTTAGCCCTTAGGGGCTGCCTAGCCTATTGTATTTCCAGATCTTTCTTTAATTTTCAGATAAGTGCTTCTTCATGAGCGATTATATATCCTCCCTCCTGAAGTCTTGGGAGCCAGTCCTTTGGATCCTCGGGGCTGAGAAGGCCCTAACCCTCATTCGAGCTCCTTGCATGGTTCTCCTTCTGAGATATTTATCTTCTTCAGTGGATGATAATTTTTCAACAATATAGGGTCCGGGAAAATCAAGACTCCTTCATTGGTGTTCTAGGCATTGAATTCATTGAGGTACGTATGCCTCATGTTGCTGGCTACTCCTACCATCGATGAACGACATCTCATTGGTGGGAACCTAATTTCATCGTTTAACGATAAAGATGGACATCTATAGTCCCAATGGTGCACTGGAGGGGCGACACCACTTTCCGGAGGGAATTCGTCCCTGAATTCATTAAACCCACAATCGGCTGCTGCGGATGAGTAATTTGAGCCCACAAATCCTTTCGTTTATGGCCTAAAGAGCCGTTCCTTGAGTCCCTCGGGGTTAAGAACGTCCCGATCCTATGACGGGCTCCTTGCCTTGACGTCTCTTGCTATAACGGACGTCCTCTTCTTCATCTTCTTCGAACGACAAGTCGTCTTTTGTGTATGATCCAAATAGACTTTGATTTCCTCCAACAAGGGGACCAAGCCTTCAATGTATTGAGGCACATACTTCTCATGAGTAAATCGATGGTTCCATCAGCAGTTGGGAACAGTGACAACCCATAAACGGGGTTTTGAGTTATTGGGATCAATCATGACGGTGGTGGCGATCCGTGCTCATGGTGCTCCATTAGTCAGAGGTAAAACCACCATCTGAAATTAGGGATTCGCTCCTTGAGTTAGTGAATTTTGGATCATCCCTTGGGGATCACCCCTTGGAGACGTGTCTCTGAGGGAGTTATTCCCTGATTGGAAGTCGAGGGGAGTGGATCATCAGTCTGATTGTTCTTTCATCATCGTTAGTGAACGATCGAGACTCTCCTTCATGCTATATGCAAAGGTTCCAAGTCTCAAACATGGGGCGAATCATCCCCTCATTAGGGTGGGAGCCCATAACTTAGGTTCTAAGTTGTAAGCGGTGTAAGCTCCATGGTAGAGATTTGTAATCATGCTACCCTATAATGGGCATAGCCATGCCTGGGATTCGGGATCCGCCTTTGGAGAGTTTAGAATCGTTCTTTGGACTCCCTCTCCTTGGAGACTCGTTTAAATTCTTGTTCCTCGATTATCCAACCATTAAACATTAGTAGATGTGGATTGCATACCAAGAGTGGTGATCAAAACGCGTATTGAGGTTGTGGATCGTCACATCCATTTTTTATCTCCGTCTATTTTCCATGGTTGACGTCTTTTTCCCACAGACGGCGCCAAATGTTGTGGAATAAAAAGTAGGGTGTAATTAATTCGTGTATTGATTGCTAGGGATTGAGAGCTTCGAGCTTTAATGGTGGCTGCTCTTGTTGTCGTGGACTAACTCGGTCCTAACAAGATGCCTACGTACCTTGATGAATATCAAGAATCAAGCCAAAACGTAGTTCTAGGGTAGCCAACGTGGCTTGATGCACCCTCGCGGCGTAGTGACGTAGTGGCTTGTATGTCCTTATTCGAGGATTAAGCCGAAAACGTGGTGGGTGACGTATGGAGCTGTGCCCAAAAAACGTTCTTTTTTAGAATGAGGGGTTAGTCCCTTTATATAGGCTTGAGAAGCCTTGGAATTAGGGTTTAGTAACTTAGTGGGCAAGTTATACAATTTGGGCCCAATTCTAGATCCTTCCATGAGGGAGGTGGATAACTATAGGAGTTGTATGCCTTGGAGGCTACTCCAAAGATGATTTGGTTTCCTTTTGGACACAATAACGGAATCTTTTATTTGGCTGATTTATTAGTCACGAATTAATTATTTAATTAGGGTTTTGGGCCTAATTAATGGACTTGAACCTTGGACCAATCTAGGTTTAACTAATGTCACATTAAATGTGTCTCTAGGACTTAATTTCAGCCAATATCACAACACAATTAGTATCAGGGGAAGAAATTTATTTGCCTTTTCTTCCATCTTTCAAAGCTCAAAAGCAGGTATACATCATGCAAAAAAGCGGCATGACAGAACCTCTGATTTTCACTCGCAATTGTGCACTATGACCGAACAATAAAAAACACAATCACTTGTTTCTAGCAACTGCATTATCTATTTTATTAGATTTAGCACACATAAAGTTAACGATGTAGCATTCAAGAACATGGATGACAGTCACAGTATTACCGCATGAGAAAGAAACACAAACAAATAATGCAAATATAGATGATGTTAGGAAAATCGAGGAAAATCGCCAACATCCATTAGATCTTTTTTTATAAGCAAAAACTGGAGTTCAAAGCTTAAGATCCCATACATCCACTTAAAGGAGCACCCATTAGATCCCTTTTTTATAAGCAAAAATTGGAGTTTAAGATCCCATACACCCACTTAAAGGAGTATAGATGAAGCTTTCTTATTTGTTTTCTGCTTATATATAAGGAATTTTATGGCAGCGTATAACCTCTATATTCAATTTTTTAATGTTTAGAACATCAGCTTTCTAGATCTCATCAACTGGCCCTGTTTATGTGAGGTTAGAGAATCCAACTAAATTATTTTACTGACAAGTTGTAAACTGACAAGTTGTAAAAGCACTTACAGTCAAGGACTCCATGTTTGTTGGTACGTATTATCATCTAATGAATGATGATTCTTGTTACATTTATGCTCCTAGAAATCACAATGTTGATCTCCTAAAGAAACTTGTTTTACTGGACGGGTCAATCCTCCGAGCCCGCTTGCCGGGCCATCCCACCAAGGACAGTTTATTCTTTGATCCAGCCCGTGACGGAGTTAGGTCAATACTTACAGATGCGAACTGTTTTACTTAGTATATACATTGTGTTGCTACAACCTAAAAGTTCAAGAATATCAGGCATTTGTAATGTAATTAATGTGCTGAGGTCCTTACAAAATGCAACATTGTTTGGGCTCGAAAGTATTCTGGTATCAACTTTTTTTAAAAAATATTTTCGTATCAACTTAAAAAATGTAAGAGTAATTAATTCCAAATCATTTTGCTTTGCCTAACTTGTATGAGAATAGAAGTGCATCATATTATCCTAGATTTTACATAGAATTTTGATTATAATATTCTCTCCAAGTTTGTGAGAGCTTTAGTTTTTCTCTCCATTTCCTATCCATCTGAGGGGTGTGTGAGAGTCTTTAGCGATGGCAAGGTACAGGATATTGATGACTGTTAATACCCTCCCCCGAAGAAAATTCTTTTATCCTTCTGATGTAATTATGTCCCAAGAATATCCGGTGGATAACTTACCACACCCCAAAGTTGAATAAGAAAAATAAGCTGAGACAATACACATTCTTCCGAACAAAAGTCACCACATTCTTCCAGACAAAATGTAAGAACCCCAAATTTTGGATATAATTAAAACTTTTTATTATGTACTGACGTAATGGTGAATAGTGATTACGACAATGATGTAACGATTGAGATAATGAATGAAAGGAATAGATTTGGATTCAAATGTTTAGGTGCCATGAAGAATACTATTGGTTGACACTTTAGATAAGAATTATCTATCTCCTAGGGAATTGAGATTTGATAATTCTAAAGGAAAAGATTATTCTTATGTCATCCAAATCGATATCTGTTATTGGTCCAGTGGGTCCGTACAAAGGTTAAGGAACGATCGAAAGAGATCAGGGACAATTGTACAACCCTAAGAGGATGAGTAAAGAAAAATGGATGAATAGTGATTTTGGGTAGACATAGGAATATTATTAGATGACGCGATATATAAGTATTCGGAACGGATTTCCGAGTTCGTAATAGTGATCCAGGGGGAAAATAAGTGTATGTAAAAGCTGTCGGATTCTGAAAAATAGCACTTTTATTTTCCCCGAGATTTCTCCGGACACTGAAAGACTTAAGGAATTATTAAAAGGATTTAAGGAATATGGATTCAAGATTTATTAAAGAGAATAGAGAATGATAATTTAAATATTAAGACGGATTCCGGTAAAACCCTAACTAGAAACGAATGAGTTATTCCTCCGAACGATCAACGAATTGAGGAATAACCGGACAAAGAAACAAGCAGGGAATCAAGATACATCCATGTAGTGGTGGAAAATATCTAGCAAACCAAGTGATGACTCATGCAACTAGCATACTTAGAGATGAAACTAGTACTGAGCAAAAGAAACTACTTAGTTAGCCTTAACACCACCAAAGATCAACACTTGTCCATGCAATTCTCATCATCCATTGCATCATCACTTTATTAAAGCTACTTTAGTAAGATATTATCCAAACACATCACTTTATGCTAGATGAGTGCAAGAGAAGCTAGCAAAACAAAAACTCTTTCAAAACTGCCCAGGAGAAACACTCTCCAAAAACAAATTAATATCTCCATTTCTATCCATGATAAAATCACCAAATTTTAACCACAACCTCTCCACTCCATGGGAAATAGTCGCTCCAAATTTCATAGCAATCCAAGTAGTATAGCCTAGGCAAATCACCTCCCCAAGTTGAAGAAGCAAACTGTCCAGATTCATGACAGTTTCTGTAACGATTTTCAAACGGCCATATCTCCTTCATTACTCAATGGAATTTGGTTTTCTTTAGCTTGTTGGAAATCTGGTTAGATTCTATACAACTCTACTTTAGAAGCCTCATCCAGAAAACCTCGGTAAGGACCTCGTTTTTCATGATCTTTCCACTACGTTATAACAGATCCGAAAATCACTAATTATGTGCTTGATGATTCTTGTTAGTTAAGCTTGGTTAAGGTGTTCTAAGGACTAGTAAAGGCTTAGTAAGGTCTCTACATCCTCCAAGCAAGGTATATCTCATCAAAACCCTAGCTTTGTTTTGAAGATTTAAGCATGTTCTTGATGATATAAGATTAGTTATAGTATTAGCGTGATTATAAGCATGATTATGGATTTTGTTAGTGGATCTAAACATGGTTATGATATGATGTTAGTAGATGATTTTGGACAGATTGAGGATGATAAATATGTGTATGAGTTGTTTGGATGCCCGATGTGGCTTGGTTGAATTGTTATGATTTTTAGAACGTTCGATATATAGCCGTCGTAATGCCGAATTTTTGTTAACACTTAGAAACCGAGTATGACAGTAAATATTAGTTCCTGACCTTGACAATATTATGACTGGTCCTTGTAGATCTCGAGCCATAGATCGTTTTGGCGCGAGAATCGAAACATTCCGACTTACGGTTTAGGAGTTATTGTAAATTACTAAAATTTGTTCGGAACCATAAGTAAAAGTTCATAACTTCAATTGAACTCTCGTAAAATATGTAAGTCAGTGGCGAATCTTGGTAATTAAATACTAGAGGTAAAAAGGAAAGTGTGAGAGAAAACCTCATGTGAAACGGATCGTTTTCCGATTTTATAAAAATGTTCGAATCAAGGTTAAACGCGAACGAACCCCTTAAAAGTATAACTTTGGTTATCACTTAGAAAACGCACGGTAAAACTCGAGGTATAATCTCGGTTCGTAATCGATCGACTTTAGAACTTATACGACTTAAGTATATACCGAGTGTGGGTATGATGACATGTCGTAATAGCGAACAAATGTCGGATCGTATCAGTAATAAAAAGAGTCACACTAAAAGATGTATAATGAGATAATTAGAAAACGTGTTTCGACTTAAGTGAAGTTATACCTAGACTTTTAAAACGTGTGAAGTGGTTAATCTCGAATGTTCTGATTGTTTTTAGATCATCGAGCAGACCCAGGACACGCTATCTCCACCCACACCCGATTACCAGGCAAGTGTTCAAAACTTTGAACCTGTTGTTGTGATAATATATATATGTGATTGCCATTTTACATATGCCATAGCATGCATGCCTATTGTCAAATTAGTTTATGATACATGTTCCCTGAGTTGATATTGGCTTATAGACTAGATACGAATTATCAGTTATAAGCCGGATTGTTTTGGTAAGACCCTTAGCGAAGGGCATATGATATTCATTCTTAAGTATAGACCGGGAGTCCGTATTTTGAGATATAGATAGTCGTGGAAACCCGGAGGGATTCCAACGGCAGATTACTATTTATTTGAGGAATGTTATTATTATTAAACTTTATTTATATTTCCATAAAGTATCAATTACTTGGAAATCTTTCGAGGAATGTTATTCGAGTATTATCTCAGTCGAGAGATATTAAATGAATGTTAGTTTCGAATATTCATTTAGAGTTGATTATTTAATGAATATCATTTTGATATTCATTAGAATGTTAATTATTAAATGAATATTAATTTCGAATATTCATTTAAGGTTTTATGTACTTGATGAATATTATTTTAAAATATTCATTGGAAGTTCTATTTACTTAAGGAATATTATTTCGATTATTCTTTTAAAGTTTTGATTACTAAATGAATATTATTTTGATATTCATTTACAAGATTATTTATTAAATGTATATTATTTTCAAATATTCATTTAAGGATTGACCTATTTATTGAATATTAATTTAAACATTTATTGGAGTTTAATTATTTAATGAATATTATTTTGAATATTCATTTAAGGAGGGATTTATTTAGTAAATAATTCCATATATTCATTCGAGGATTACTTACGAGCTATATTATAATTTAATAATATTCTGTAATTATTATTGAGTTAATAAATATTCTTGGAATATTTATTTAAATCTTTTAAATTCTTTTTAAAAATGATTTATATTAGTTGGAGATTATCTATCACCTCCAGATATTATGTAAAATATTTCGGAGTCTTTTTACGACTATTTTATCAAGGAAAGGTTCCCAACTCTTTATTTTTCATTTAAATCTATCTTAAAAGGATTTAAATGCTCACTCAAACTTCCATGTTATAGGGGAACCTACTTGAGCAATGTATTTATCTTGTAGACTTCCCGGTCATAAATCTCATTTTGTCCTTTCACTCGCAACTTGGTTGCTATGGACTCATTAAGTCTGTGTGTACCTTCTCATCATTCGAGGGGTAAGATTTTTGGAACAAGTTGATATCCATTTAAAAGAATAAGCTTGGGAAATGTTGGTGAATTTTCCTTTCCAACTAGATACGACTACTTTGTGGAGTCTTATCAACAAGTATTTCACTTGGGGAAGGGAGGACAAACTCTATGTTTCAATGCTGTGGATTTATTCGAACTAGGAGTCGTGTGTAAGAGGCCGAGTCGCGCGGTCCATCACAAGGCCTAACCATTGGCCAGGGAATTACTATTAAAGGCAATCGACAAGTGGAGCCGTCAGTTCTTCCTTCTACCGGTAGTAAACTATATTGGGTTGTACCATCCCCGACTGATCATCAGGGATTGGGACAGCTGGCGCATGATAACTCCAGTTCATCTCCCAAATTGGGAATTCCCTGCAACCCGTATCGAAGAGACTTCTTTCAGGTTGACGGTGTCTTCCGCAACACGTATCGAAGAGACTTCTTTCACGTTGTAGGACTTCGAAAAATGTTAATAACTGGAATTGCAATATTTTCCTTGCAAGTTCCTCTTTATATGATAAATGATAATATCTTGCTTATTTTGACTTAGCAGATATTTCCACAAAATAAATACTTTAAGTTAACATGTAACTTCGTCATTCATATTATACTGGCATCATTTCCGTAAATGCATGGCATATGGTTTGAAAGATACTTTTGAACTATTATATATTATCGTTCAGTTATATATTATTGTTGGTGGGCTATTGTTCACCCTTGATTTATTATTATATCACAACAACAGCTAGACCAGATGACTCGCACAAGGCGCACTCGACGCGGGCGAGGATGATGAGACTACCAGAGCTGAAGAAGAAGCTATTGGTAGGATAGATTCATTCTTTCAGTACCAAGTATATGGTCTAGTATGAATTATGCAAATGGATGGCAAAGAGTATGTATTCATATTGTAACTCTTTTGGGTTGTAAGAACTCATAATGTGTTTAATAAAATTTGGTTGTTACTCTGATTTCATCTCTTGGACTATAACGGGTGTGTTTTATATTGTTGTGTTGGGTCATAAAGATGTAATTTATTTTATGTTGAGGTAAGTCCAGGTGTTGTGGACAGAATTGGAGACCGTAATGACCGGATCCTGGACCCTGGATCTGGGGGTGTTATAGAAGTGGTATCAGAGCGTACGTCCCGCACCAAGTACAAACCACACATGGACCCGCACCACCAAGGCCAAAACCCACTTTCGATAAGAAAAATCTTTCTTCTCCCATCTTATCAAAACCCCCACATAAACCTGAGCCGAAGTGGACAGCATTGAGTATGTCCCGTGACATTTTTCGAGAAATACGAAACACACCCTTCTATCAGGCACCTCAACCACTCTGGACAGCCCCGGGAGATAGAGACTCCTCCAAGCATTGCGAATATCATGCCACACACGGACATACTACAGAGAATTGCCTCTCCCTCAAATACTTCCTCGAGAGATTGGCTCATCAAGGGCTCATCAACCAGTACCTTCCTCGACAAATTACTAATGCAAACAACACAAGTACTCCTTCCACATCTCAAACCAACAGAGAAAAGAATATTGTCAATATAGTTATTGGAGGAAAATAATCCCCTCCACGAGCCCATGAGACTCAGGAGGTTATGGCAATATCCCAAAATGATATGGTAGGAGATGTTATCACTTTCTCCGATGCTAACTTTGAGGGACTCAATCCTTACAACACCGAAGCCCTTGTTGTCACCATAGAAACACGGGATAATGTGGTCAAGAAGGTATTGACTGATAACGGGTCATCGGTGGACATAATCTTCACTCACTGTTGGGAAAGGCTATAGTTGGAAGACAAATTAGAAGGATGTGAAGAAGAGGCACCACTTTATGGTTTTGGCCACAATGCAGTCCCCATAGTGGGAATAGTGAAGTTGCCCATACTCTTTGGGACACCCCCAAGGCAAGCACAACATATTATCAAGCTCTACGTGGTAAACACTCCTTCCTCTTACATCATGATCTTGGGAAGACCTACCTTAACTCGTTTGAGAGCGATAACCTCCACCACACATCTAAAAATGAAGTTCCCAACCATTGCGGGAATAGGAGAGATCAAAGGAGATACGGAGGCTTCAAAGTATTGTTATGGCTATGTCCTCAACTTGGCTCAGACTGATCCAAGCAACGCGAGGAGGGCTCGAACAACCCAACGGAGGAAAGAAAAGAGGAAAAGGCACCTTGAGTACCAATGAAATCAGAGAAAGAGGACGAGAGATGTCCAAATGGTTGAAAACATTGAGCAAGATATCGAAGAGCAACGTATGGATGCTTCTCTGAAATTTTTTTTGAAAAAAGATGAAACGCCGGTGGTTACACCCGCCGTAGAAACTGAAAAAATTGAACTAGTGCCTGGAGATGGGACGAAGCGTATAAGCATTGGAGTTGGGCTTGACTCGATTTTTAAAGAAGGACTAACAAAGTTGTTACGAGAACATGCTGACATATTTGCTTGGAGCCCGAAGGAAATGCCCGGGCTTGATGAATCGATAGCAGTGCACAAGTTGAATGTTCACAAAGATGCTGTCCCAAAGATGCAAAAGAGAAGGAATTTTGCTCCTGACAGGCAAAAGGCAATTAATGAAGAAATTGATAAGATGATTGATGTGGACCTTATTTGTGAATTCACTTATCCTGAATGGGTGGCAAATGTAGTTTTGGTAAAGAAGGCCAATGGAAAATGGAGAGTTTGTGTCGACTACACTAATCTTAATGCGGCCTGCCCAAAAGACCCTTACCCTCTTTCAAGTATTGATCAACTGATTGATGCCACCGCAGGTCATCTCATGCAAAGCTTCATGGTGCTTTTTCGGGATATAATCAAATCAAGTTGGCACCAGAAGACAGAGAGAAAACATCCTTCATCACCCATCGAGGAGTTTATTGTAACAAGGTCATGCCTTTTGGCCTTATCAATGCGGGAGCAACTTATCAAAGAATGATGAATAAAATCTTTGCCGGATAACTTGGCCGTAATATGGAGGTATATGTTGATGATATGATAGTTAAATCTTTACTGTTGGAAGCTCACCTTGAAGATTTAAAGGAATGCTTCGAGAAGTTAAAAACTCACAACATGAAGCTAAATCCGGATAAATGTACATTTGGCTTGGAGGCAGGAAAATTCTTAGGTTTCTTGGTCAGTCAAAGAAGAATAGAAGCCAATCCCGAGAAAATTCAAGCAATTTTGGATATGCGTCCTCCTAAGACAATTCGCGACGTACAAAGGTTAACAGGAAGGTTAGCCACCTTGAGAAGATTTATATCTAAGTTAGCGGAGAGATGTCTACCTTTCTTCCACACACTAAGGGGAGCAACATCTACGAAGGTTATCATGTGGACGCCCGAATGTCAAACCGCCTTCGATGACTTGAAGGCATATCTCTCAACCCCACCTTTATTAACAACAGCCGCTCCTACTGAACCACTAGCAATATACTTATCAGCATCTAACGCAGCTGTTGGGCAGTATTAATCAAAGAAGATGAAGGAGGACAAAAGCCTATTTATTATGTAAGCCAAGTGCTAAAAGATGCGGAAACCCGCTACCCTCCAGTAGAAAAATTTGCATATGCCCTTGTTACTGCAAGTAGGAAGCTAAGGCATTACTTCCAAGGAAGAGAGATCAAGGTTATCACCAATCAACCTTTGAAGAAGCTTCTACACAAGCCAGATTTGTCAGGGAGATTGATCAATTGGGCATTAGAATTAAGTTAATTTTCTATCTCATACGAGCCAAGGAAGGCCATTAAGGCATAAGCTCTATCGGACTTCGTTGTAGAATGCTCATTTGGTAATCAAGAAAAGATGCCAACTTTAGAGGATGAGCCTCCTGCCAATGAACCTGTCTCTCCTGCCAAAGAACCTATCCCTCCTCTGAAACCAACATGGAAACTCTTCGTGGATGGATCTTCTACTTCGACTAGGAGTGGTGCAGGGTTAATCCTGATCAGCCCAGAAGGGTTCCAAGTAATGCAAGCCATAAGATTCACTTTCAAAGCTACAAACAATCAAGCTGAGTATGAAGCACTTATTGCAGGACTTAACTTGGCAAGAAGTCTTCAAGTTCAACACCTCTCCATTTTCAGTGATTCTCAAATTGTGGTAAGGCAAACTACTGGGGATTATGCTACAAAAGATATCATCCTCACCAAGTATCAAGCCTTGGTCAAATCCCTCCTTTCTCTCTTTGTCAGCCACACACTTGTCCAAGTGGATAGAAGTGACAACACCATTGCAGACTTGCTGTCCAAGCTAGTGGAGTCAGAAAAAGACCACTTAGAAGAATTGAAGGTGCCAGCTATTGAGGGACACCAAATCATAGAAGTGGTCGTTGCCGACTCAACTTGGATGACACCAATCGTTGACTACAAGGAAAATATTCTACCCGATGATTCTACCAAGGCAAAACAAATCCGCTCTCAAGCCGCCAAATATTTCATTCAGGATGACATTCTCTATAAGAGGACTTTCGATTCTCCCATCCTCAAATGCATCGACCCAGATGAGGCTCTATATTGCATGAGAGAAGTTCATGAAGGGATTTGTGGAGATCACAATGGGGGGAAAAGCTCTCGCTCATAAAATTCTTAGGCAAGGATACTTTTGGCCTGCTTTGATTAAGGATTGTAAATCTTTTGTCAAGAAGTGTACATAGTGCCAGCTCTTCAGCAATGTCCCTAAGCAAGCACCTGCCTTGCCCTCATCTATTCTTTTCCCCATCCCCTTCGCCATGTGGGGGATCGACATCATGGGACCTTTCCCCAAAGCCAAAGGAGAACTCCAATATGTGATGGTGGCAATTGATTATATGACTAAATGGGTGGAAGATAAGGCACTAAGAACAATCACTCAAGAAGACACCATTAAGTTTGTCAATGAAAATATTATCACAAGGTTTGGAATCCCGAGAGTGATGGTGTCTGACAATAGAACCCAATTTGTCGGGTTAAAATTCGTGAAATTCCTTTCCGAGAGGGGAGTGAAGCATAAGAAAGCTTCCGTATGCCACCCTCAAAGCAATGGACAGGTAGAAGTCATAAACCGAACCATTGTGCGAGGTTTAGAGAAAAGACTCCAAGCATCTAAGAAAAAATGGCCTGAAGAGCTACCGAACGTGTTGTGGGCTTATCGCACATCTGCCCGAAGTAGTACCAAAGAAACCCCTTTCAAACTAGCATTTGGTACCGAAGCCTTGCTACCGGTAGAAGTGGGATCACCCTCTAACCGAGTTCTAAACTTTGACGAAGAAGCCAACACCGAGGGCCTCCAAGACAACATTGAACTTATTGATGAAGTCGGAGATGAAGCCGTGCATAGGATGGATACGTATAAGGAAAAAACCAAGGAATTCTTTACTAAAAAGACAAGAATTCAAAAATTTGAGGAAGGAGACTTGGTGCTACGGGCAACAGAAGCCTCCGACCCACGCCATACGGGAAAACTCATGCCCAAGTGGGAAGGTCCTTATAAGGTGAAACATGTGCTACGCCCAGGTTCCTACAAGTTAGAAAGATTGGATGGAACTGAAGTAAACAACACATGGCATGGAGACAAGTTGCGAAAGTACTATACCTAAGGATCGCTTGTTCCCTTCCACTACTACTACTACTACTACATCAACTATTGGAGACATACTTATATGAGCCTCCACAACATTATCTACGTTATTAGTAACTCTCATCAACAACTCATGTAATCATCTTTCATGAATGAAATATCCTTTTTCCAGTCACAATACATGGCAAGTAAAAATATTTCAGACAAAAGTAACACCATCTCAGAAACAAGACAAGTAAAACCTTCTCAGACACAAGGCAAGTAACATCGCTTCAGACATAAAAAAATTCTATCGCAGACAAAAGTAATATTATCTTAGACACAATTTTACGATATGTTTGTCTCAAAATCTTGAGTATGAACTCAAAGAAGTCAGACACAAAAGACACTACCTCAGACGCAAATCTAAATGTTTTATATTATCTCATGAGAGGCATTTGGACACAAGTTAATAATTTCTCCCAGACAAAAGTAATACTACAATTAGGGTTGCACATGGGTAGGGTTGGGTCGGGTTTTTGTCGAACCCCGACCCAACCAAATTAGTTCGGTTCTATAAAAAATAAACCCATTAAATGAAAAAAATTTGTAACCCAACCCCGACCCAACCCAACCCAATTAATTCGGTTTGGTTCGGGTTGGGTCGGGTTAAATTTGCTAATCGGAAGAACATTGTAGAAAATCTCGCACATTACAGAAAATTTTGCACTTCGCAGAAAATGTTTCGCAAAAAATGTTGCAGAAACCAAAAAGTGTTGCAGAAAGTGTTGCAGAATGTTACAGAAGCCCGAAAGTGTTGCAGAATATTCCAAAAAGTGTTGCAGAAAATTTATATAGTGCAAAAAATTTATAGACTGCGGAAATTTGTAAAAAATATGTAAAAAATATACAGAATATGCAGAAAATATACAAAAAAATTATGCATTTTATGTAAACGGGTTGGGTTGGGTTGGGTAAGGGTTAAAATTTGTTAAACCCTTACCCAACCCAATTAGTTCGGGTTTTTTAAAAATTAACCCGTTTAACCCACGATTTTGGACGGTTCGGTTTGATCGGTTAAAAAGAGGGTCGGTTTGGGTTGGTTTGGTCGGTTTTCGGAACCCATGTGCTGCCCTAACTACAATTACAAATAAAACATGCAAAATGATTCGAACACTACTACTCTTTCCCAACCGAAAGAAGGCGAGGAATAAGTTCCAACACTACAAAGTGTTTCAGTTGCAATACAATTGTGAATAAAATAACAACACATATTTTAGAACATCCTAACAAAAGGAAGCAAGGTCATGATACTAGTTAAACATGGGAAGGGACACAACAAGGAATAAAGGCGGAGCACCCGTCTCCCTTTGAGAGGAAGTCCTCTGTCGGTTTCTCACCCAATCCAAGAAGTAAGTCTCAAAGCCTTCCCTCGACCTATGGAGATCATTCCTAAGAAACTCACGGCAACAATCAACAACAAGGGGAGTCATCTTCCGGCTTTTAGCACCAACAGCTCTCGTAAACTCCACACTTCCTCGAAAGGCTATTACAGCGTCATTTAAATCCTGCGTATACATTGGGGTGGCTTTATACTCCAGGATCACATTTTCCCTCGATGGCACAGCAGCTAACTTTTCCTCTAGTAATCTCACCCTATTAGACAAAGTGTTGTTCGCCGTCTCTGCAGCCTCAAGTTTTGTACCCACCACTTCCAACTTCTTCTTGGCACGGTTGGCATCATCCACGACCTCTTTAACCTGATCTTCTAAACGATTCTTATCAGCAGAAAATCCTTCCTCAGCATCCTTTCGCGTAAGATCAATGTCAGCAATTAAGGCATCCTTCTCTCGATTTAGTGCCTTCACTTTCTTCTCTGCCAACTTTCGCCTAGCACGCTCTCGACATGCAGCCAACGCAGCACCATACCCGTATCCACAAAACTGCATTACCACAAACAAGAAAAATATAAGTACGAGAGCAATATAAAGGATAATTTGGATAAAGATCTAAAAGTAGCTAACATGACACATACCCGAGCTCCAAATTTCTCCAGTTTCTTAACAATTTTGGGTAATTTCATCTTGTCGAGCTTATTCATATCATCACGTGTCAGGAGTTTGGTCATAAGCTGTTTAGGAGCTATAGGAAATAGATACCCCACCCCTCGCCTACTAACACCTTTGGTGGGATCCACTATCTCTTCATCAGAAGAAGCTACATACTCGAAAGTGGAATATACCATCCGCCGCGACCCAATTCTCTTCTTCAAACCAACTTTAGAGCGAGGGACAAGTACTTTAGGACGATATCTCAGTGCATGTTTTCCCTCACCATGGTCCTTGTTCACACGGGTTTTCTTTACCGGACTTGAGGTAGGATTCTTCTCTTACATTTTTCCCTTTTTCATCAAGTATGTCTACACACAAGCCAGAAACGGTTGCAAATAATTCAATATAAAATGGGTTCTTGACAAAAACACCTACAAATAAGCAAGACAAAGAGCAGTATTAACAACAAGGATAACATACCATCATTAATCAAAGGCTCATCATTTTCCAACACAGGCGACCTACTCCCTGCTTCAACTAGATCCTCTCCGAAAGTGGCACCACCTCCCATGCCAACATCACCAAACACCATATCCCAGTCAACAGGATTTTCTCCTTCTACCCACTCCTTAGCGATAACTTCCTCTTGACGTGCTACCGGCTCATTAATATCTTTCGGCATATGTGACTGCTCTTTCTGGCCTAAAGTAACAAGACGTCTCTTCCTAGGTGGACTAGCATGAAAAACAACACCTAGAGGCGGGGTGAATAGGTGTTTATGGTTATTAATGTAAATTTATGAACAGTTTTGAAAATAACTGAAAATAGCTTGCTGTTTGTAATAACACAGTTCACAAACAGCACTCTGTTTGTATCTAAAATGCAGTGCAGAAACAATATAAACGGTAAGTAAAAGAGACACTCAATCTTTTAGCCAGGTTCGACCCCTAATCCCCTATGGTCTACGTCCTGGTCCCTTACCAAACTTGGTAAGAGAATATATTATTGGTCAACTATAATCCAGTTACAAGATACAACAATATATCTCCCTTAACCCTTGCTGCTTACAAATGGCTTGCTGTTTCCTGTGGTGAACTAACCCTCTAAGTACTACTTCCCAAGCGTACTTCTCTAGTAAAGTTCGACTCACCCTAAACTTGAAGCCAACCTTGTACAGCAACAAATAAATACAATTTGAACAATAAAAGTGTTTGAATATTACAACTCAATCTAAGACCCTCTGAATATAGATATAAGTACGAATGTAATGGGTTTTGAAAGATTGAAAAGGATTTTGCAATGAAAGCTTGTAGTTGTATGTATATCGAGTTTTCTTGTTCTTCAAAATGGATATTCAAAATGTCATAAGAACTGACCAAGTCCAGTTCTTAAATAGGAGGACAAGAAACTTGAAGAAATCACTCTTTGAGGAAATTTCCCAATGGTATAAAAATGAGCCGTTTAGAGATGATATATTTGTTTAAAGAGATTTGAGAGAGTTTTGAGTTTCCACTGATGGAGAAGAAGAAGAGCGTGTATGGAGTGTATAAAATCCATCATGAGAGTCATGTGGTTGTTTCAAGTGGAGGTGAGGTGTGACATTAAATTAATAAAAAGTAGAACTTTACTTTTCTTAATTTAACTCAAGGAATATGTTTGTCTCCCCATGTGCATGTGATATGATAGATTGCATATTTAATTATACTCAGAGGGCCCTTACAAATATTCATAATAATGTATGAACTTGATGTACTTTGTTTTCTTGATATTCGGTAAAAACTGCCAGACCGAAATCAGCATGCTGTTTTGAGAAACTGGTACGCCATTTGTGCAAATGGCTTGCTGTTTGATACAGACTGATTACTTAATCAGTATGATGTGTTCCCTGCAAAACCAGGTTAGAATAAATACAAATGGCATGCTGTTTTATATCTGAAAATAAGGCCAAAGCCTTTCTAATTGTCATCATCAAAATCTAGGAGTTTCAATCTCCCCCTTTTTTATGATTACAACCAATTTTAGGAGAATTTTAATACTCCCCCTAAATCCCTGCAGTCAATGTTAGATATAAAACCATAATAATAATAAAAGGATTATGTAGCCACTTAACACATCATAAAGCCATCAATATCAAACCAAATAAAACCAGCAGTATCCAAAATTCCAACAAAACACTTAAGCATCAAGATTCACATAAGGTTCACATAAGACCATTCAGACCAGCAGACAAGTTCAGATTTTAACATAGCAGACAAGTTCATAATTCTCCAAATTTTCTCCCCCTTAATTCATCAAAAAATCAAGGTTCTTTAGGAGTCTTATCATCAACATCCTCATCTGTATTGGTTGCTTCAGTGTCACCATCTGGATTATCCCCATCTTTAGCAGCTACGGTAGCCAAGTCATCAAGGCTGTGATCATGATCCATTGCAGAATGGGTTGTAGAGGTAGCTCCACCTGTCTTCATCATTAGATCCTTCAAAGTTTTCATATCACTGATAAACCCCTTCATAATTGTCTTGATTGTCTGACAATCTGCTTTGACATTTTGAAGATCACTCTTGATTTCCTGTATGTCTTTCTTAATTTCAATGATGTTCCCAGTGCTGAGCATAGTATCAGTTTGGATGGAATTCAACAATAGCATATCAGAAGAAACAAATTCAGTAGCACCAGGAGTGGGGTTGGAAGGTTCTCCAATGTCAGGGATAGACTCAGTTGGTGGAGAGGTTATGACCCGAGACACATCTCCATTAGTAAGTTGAATATTTTTTTGGCTTAAGGTCTTTTGATCAAAGTTGTCTTTGATGGTTAGCTTAAAGGCATACTTAACATCAACCTTAAAACCCTCAAACACCCTAGTGAGAAGCTGAGCATATGGAATGCCAGTGTGAGCTTTCTCAACTGTCCCAACCATCTTTTCCAGAATAAGGGTTGACAAATCAAAAGGTTTTCCAGAGATAATCATGGCAACAACAATAATATCTTGGTTAGTGAAGCTAGACTTGTTTCCTAACCGAGGACAGATATGGGATCTAGCAAGCTTGAATATGAGATGAGCTAAAGGAGACACATTTGTGGTAGCATGAGAGGTGGCAGTTATTGACTCCTCAGAATCATACAGAATTTTTAATTGGTCTTGTACTGAAAAATCAGGTAGAGTAACAGCACTTTGGGCGGTATAGATATTTTCATTGCTCTCAGTTTCAATATATAGAAGTGAATTTAGCAGGGGAGGGTTTAACTGAATTTTCTTCTTTCGAACAGAGGATATCACATTACCAAAAGAATCCTCATGCAAGTTAGCATAAAACTCACGCACAAGATCAGGATAGTAGATTTTTGGTAAGTCTAGCATGAAATTTCCAAGCCCAATATCATTAAATAACTTCACAACACCACACTCAGTTAACAGTGGGAATAGCTTATCAGAGAGTAGAGACCCATGAATCAATTGACGAGTCCCTAGCTCCATATCCGTGTATCTCGATTCAAACTCAGGACCAGCAAAGTTTGGAACCCCCTTGAGCCTCTTCGATTCAGGGGTTTGAGATACTTCATCGCCGCTGAAATTTCCAGGACTAGCAAGATCAACAACAGATTCATCTTTCTTGGAAGGGGTTTGATTTGCTTGGAGACCAGATTTTCGTCCACGAGTACGAACCATGGTTTTGCTTTTGAGAGAAATCGCCGCTTTGAGAGAGAGAGAGAGAGAGAGAGAGAGAGAGAGAGAGAAAAAAAAACCCTAATTGAATTGTCTATGTTGAGGATATGACCCGTCTCTCTTGTTTTTGATTAAACAATAGGGGAGAATTTAGAGTAAAATAATTAAAAAGCTAAATTGCCAACTCAATTGTAATTATAATATTTTAGGAACATGTCTCTCTATTTATATCATTTTTTTTACCACATATACCTATTTAGCATCAATACGAATCACAAAAAAAAAATCATGATAAAATAAAGTAGCTTATATAGACATGTAACACATAACGTATTGATAACCCTGTAGGACATGAATTCAGAACTTATCAAAATAATTTTAATCACATAAAAAATCATAAAAACATTTATTTGCACTTAAGTGATTAGCTAGAAAAAATGACAAACAGTTATGCCATTTGTAACCTGTGATTAAGACAAATGGTAAGCCATTTTGCCTAATACCTGTCGTCCAGCATGCTGTTTTACATAGAGCACATACCAAGTTGCATTCGAATGACTAAGAATCTTTCTTCAGCAAGGGGCTTTGTGAAGATATCAGCTAGTTGAAATTCTGTTGGAACAAAGATCAATTCTATCTTGCCCTTAGCCACATTATCTCTCAAGAAATGATGTCGAACATCAATATGCTTCGTTCTTGAGTGATTCACCGGATTTTTAGAAATGCTAATGGTGCTAGTGTTGTCACAGTTGATTGGAACTTTTCTACACTTGATGTCAAAGTCCCTTAGTGTTTGTATCATCCATAGTAGTTGAGAACAACAGCTCCCAGCTGCTAGATACTCTCCTTCTGCAGTGGATAAAGCAACCGAGGTTTGTTTCTTGCTTTGCCATGAAACTAGACTTTGTCCAAGAAATGTACAAACACCACTAGTGCTCTTTCTATCAACTAGACAACCTGCATAATCTGCATCACTATACCCAACAAGATCAAAAGTATTTGTGATAGGATAGAACAAACCAAGAGAAATGGTACCACTTAAATATCGAAATATTCTTTTAATAGCATTTAAGTGAGACTCTTTAGGGTTTGATTGAAACCTTGCACAAACACAAACACTATACATTATGTCAGGTCTAGAAGCAGTTAAGTAAAGAAGGCTACCAATCATACCTCGATACCTTTTTATATCGACAGCCTTACCATTTTCATCAGCAAACAGCTTGGTGTTTTGAATCATAGGAGTCGATTTTGGCTTGACATCCTCATAACCAAATCTTTTCAGTAGACTTTTTGTATACTTGGATTGGTGTACAAAAATTCCATCTTTAGATTGCTTGATTTGAAGACCCAAGAAATAATTGAGCTCACCCATTATGCTCATTTCGAACTCACTATGCATACACTTTGAAAACCACTTGCACATTGATTCATTAGTAGCTCCAAAGATAATATCATCCACATATATTTGAACAATTAAAATGTCTTTACCATTTTGCATAATAAATAATGTGGGATCGATTTTACCTCGAATGAATCCATTTTGGATTAGATACTTACTAAGCCTTTTGTACCAAGCTCTAGGGGCCTGTTTTAATCCATAAAGAGCCTTCTTTAGCTTGAATACGTAGTTTGGAAATTGATCATGCTCGAATCCAGGAGGTTGTTTGACAAAAACTTCCTCTTCCAGCACGCCATTTAGGAAGGCACTCTTCACGTCCATTTGATATAGCTTGATTTTCTTGAAACATGCATAGGCTAGAAGTATTCTTATTGATTCCAAACGAGCAACAGGAGCATAAGTTTGATCAAATTCAATGCCTTCTTGTTGGTTATAGCCTTGAGCTACGAGTCTTGCTTTATTTCGAGTAACGGTGCCAAATTCATCAACTTTGTTTTTGAACACCCATTTTGTTCCTATAATTGAAGCATCTTCTGGTGGCTTGACAAGTTCCCAAACATCACACCTTTCAAATTGATTTAATTCTTCTTGCATGGCCATGATCCAATTATCATCTTCTAATGCTTCATTGATATTTTTGGGTTCTTCTTGAGCTAGAAAGGCTGCATGAGCACAATAATTTGCATTTCCTCTTCTTGTTGTGATTCCATCAGTAATATCACCAATAACTAACTCTGGGGGATGATTCTTTACTATTCTTGTTGACCTCGGTAAAGAATTTTGAGCTATTTCTTCATGAGTTGTCTTCCTTATCTTTGCTGGTGGTAACTGATATTCTCCATCATAGATAGGTTGTTTCTCAGTAGCCCTTGAACCTCTAGGACCTTCCAGAGTCATTTTTGCTATTTTGGAGATTGTATCTTCCATTCCAGCTTGCTGTTTTGATCTTCCAGCTTGCTTTTTGTCAAAATATGCATCTTTCTTGGCTTGATGGTTTTCAGTGTCATCTATATCTTTGGTTTGCTGTTTAGAACTTCCATTTTGCTGATTTGTTCTTCCATCTTGATGATTTTCATTTCCAGCTTGCTGACCTTCACTTCCTGCTTGCTGACTTTCACTTCCAGCTTGCTGATTTTCACTTACAGCTTGCTGATTGTCAGTGATTTGAGGTTGCATGTTCTCTCTTTCACCTGCAAATTCTTCCTCATCTCTTGGTAGATCATTGTTAGATTCTTGAAATGTAACATCAATAGATTCTTCAACAATATGTTTATCTATATTATAAACTCTATACGCCCTACTAGTTAAGGAATAACCAAGAAATATAGCTTCGTAGGATTTTGCATCGAATTTACCATCTTTACCAATTGTCTTGAGCATAAAACACTTAGAGCCAAAAATCTTGAAGTAACTGATGTTTGGCTTCTTGTTTCTCAACAATTGATAAGGAGTTTTATCCAAAATAGGCCTGATTATGATTCGATTCAACAAATAGCATGCTGTATTCACAGCTTCGGCCCAAAAACTCCTAGGCAACTTGCTTTCTTGTAGAAGAGTCCTTGCTGTTTCTTGAAGTGATCTATTCTTCCTTTCTACCACACCATTTTTTTGTGGAGTCCTTGGAGCAGAAAATTCATGAGAGATTCCTTTTTCTTCACAATATGCAATAAACTTCTCATTGATAAATTCACCTCCTCTATCACTTCTTATACCTCCAATACTCTTATAAGATTCTGGACCAAAAAGATCTAAGTGCAGAAGCTCTAGAGGTTTAGAAGTAGATACCATTTTCTTTGCTTTGTGAGTGCTTCGAATTTGTTTACCCAGTTGGCATGCTGAACATACTTCAACCTTAGTATATTTCAGTTTTGGTAGACCTCTGACCAGATTCTTGCTTGAAAGTTTATTGATCAAGTCCATGTGTGCATGTCCCAACCTTCTATGCCATATATATGGATCATTATCAAAAATAGCCAAACAGCATGCTGTTTCCTGCAATTCGAAGTCTAATACATATATATTTCCTTCCCTTCTAGCAACTAGTGGGATTTTGTTAGCACCAATAGTAATAATAGTTTTATCTATGCCAAACTGAACAAAATGTCCATCATCAAATAATTGAGTGACACTAAGTAAATTATATGAAAGACCTTTGACATATTGAACTTTATCAATCGAAATATTACTATTACCAATGGAACCAATACCAAGAATTCGAAGAGTCTTACTATTACCAATTGTAACTCTTCCACCTTTCTTCATTTTAAGACTTTTGAACTGAGATTTGTCTCCACACATATGTCTAGTGCATCCGCTATCCAAAATCCATTGTTTCGACTTCATTTTAGCGGCAAGGCATATCTACAAAACAAACAAACACCAACTCAATGTTTTGGCACCCATATAGGTTTGGGTCCAAATTGGTTAGTAACATAATATAAAACATTTAAATCAGCTTTCTTGATCCACATTTGGATCACTTTTGGTGACTGATGGTAAGCTGTTTTCCTTCTGACAGAAGCATTCTGGCATGCTGTTTGTGGCCTGAGTTGTCCATTCTGGTAAGCTGTTTTCACTTTATGATCTACTTGACCCACACAATGTATTTCCAAATGGCCTTTTCCACCACACTTGTTGCATGTCTTCCAAGGCATAGCATAGTTGTAAGGTATGCCATTTCTTCCATCATATTTAAGCACACCATGCTTTTTGTTGGAGTTTATGCCAACTCCTTCTCTAACCAAGGGAACATTTGGCTTCTTCATCATTGTCTTTAAGCTTTCTTCTCCTTGAATGAATGTTTCCATCCCTTTCTCGAGATCCTTGACCTCTTTTTCCAGGAGAGAGATCAATTCAGCTTGCTGTTTGATCAATATGGCATGCTGTTTGTCTGCACATTCAGCTTGCTGTTTTCTCTTCTCCGCAGATTTTGAAGATTCAGCATGACTAGATTCTTTGAGCTTGTAAGATTTAATACATTCATCTTTGATTTCAATATGTGATCTTAAATCCCTGAGTTCTTTCATGAGAGCTTCATTCCTTTGTAGAATTACTTTGTTAACCCCTTCGAATTGAACAATTTTCTCCTTTAGATCAACAATAAGATCATCATGATTGATTTCAAGATCCTTCTCAACCATTAATTCTGAAATGATCTTCCTTAATTGATTGTTTTTCTTTTCCAGCTTGCCATTCTTATTTTTTAGTTCCATAAATTCAATTATGGATACATTATTTTGTACCTGCATGGTTAGTTCTTCTAGCATGTCAGGAGGGGATAATAAATCAGAATTAGTAGAATTTACCTCACTTGCATCTCCTTCTAAATCTGAATAATCACTATCCAAACCATCTTCTTTTACGGATCCTTGAGAGCTTTCTTCATCATTTAAACCTATGAGAGCCAGATTCACCATGTCTTCACTTGAGTCATTACTGGAGTCTGAGTCATCATCACTCCAGGTCAGTAAGGCCTTCGATTTTCTCTTGTCTTTCAAAACAGCTTGCTGTTTTGACTTTAGCTTGAAACAGTCCTTCTTGAAATGGCCTGGTTTGCCACATTCGAAACATGTTTGTTCCTTGGCCTTCTTATTGAAGCTTCCTTTATCCTTTTTCATTCTGTTTTTCCTTTCAATCAGCCTTTTAATCTTCTGAGAGATTAGTGCAATTTCTTTATCAGATTCTTCATCAGATGAAATCAGCTTGCTGGTTGTGGCGGCTGGCTTGCTATTTGTAGAATGAAGTGCCAAATTCTTCATTTTGGTTAGAGGAGCCCGAACATCTTCCACCTGGCTTTTGTTTATCTTGCTTTCAAATTGTTCTAGCTCAGCAAATACAGCTAGGTGATCCATGATGTCGATTGTTGAAGATGACTCCAAGGCCGTGACTTTAGCTTCATAAATAAATGGTACGGAACTTAACACTTTCATGTTAATTTCATCTTGTGGAATATCCTTTCCAAGTCTCTTTAAAGAGTTTATAGTAACTTGAAACCTTTCTTGTCCTTCCTTGATTGTTTCACCATCTTTGAGCTTAAAATTTCCGAAATCATTCATTAGCTTGCTAAGCTTCACCTTTCTCAAAGTGGTCGATCCTTCATGATAAGTTTCCAAGGCATCCCACATTTCCTTTGCCGTTTTTAGAGAGGAGACCTTGTCATATTCAGCTTGATCTAATGCATTCATTATAGAATTTCTGGCTTCTCCATTAAAACCGCACTTGATAATCTCATCAATGGTGAGATCATCAACATCCTTTGGTTGGTTTTTATCATCCAAAAACTGGTAGTCTCCCTTCTGCACAACTCTTAATACCAGTGGCCTTTTGGACAAGAATGTTTCCATTCTACATTTCCACCAGTTGTAATTTTCTGATCCAGTGAGGAGAGGAGCTCAATAATCCGCTTTTGCTTCAAGATAATGTTCAGCCATGATCGATACTTTCCTGTTACAGAATTGTTAGTAAACCTTGCTTTGATACCAATTGAAAAACAACACCTAGAGGGGGGGTGAATAGGTGTTTATGGTTATTAATGTAAATTTATGAACAGTTTTGAAAATAACTGAAAACAGCTTGCTGTTTGTAATAACACAGTTCACAAACAGCACGCTGTTTGTATCTAAAATGCAGTGCAGAAACAATATAAACGGTAAGTAAAAGAGACACTCAATCTTTTAGACAGGTTCGACCCCCTAATCCCCTATGGTCTACGTCCTGGTCCCTTACCAAACTTGGTAAGAGAATATATTATTGATCAACTATAATCCAATTACAAGATACAACAATATATCTCCCTTAACCCTTGCTGCTTACAAATGGCTTGCTGTTTCCTGTGGTGAACTAACCCTCTAAGTACTACTTCCCAAGCGTACTTTTCTAGTAAAGTTCGACTCACCCTAAACTTGAAGCCAACCTTGTACAGCAACAAATAAATACAATTTGAACAATACAAGTGTTTGAATATTACAACTCAATCTAAGACCCTTTGAATATAGATATAAGTACGAATGTAATGGGTTTTGAAAGATTGAAAAGGATTTTGCAATGAAAGCTTGTAGTTGTATGTATATCGAGTTTTCTTGTTCTTCAAAATGGATATTCAAAATGTCATAAGAACTGACCAAGTCCAGTTCTTAAATAGGAGGACAAGAAACTTGAAGAAATCACTCTTTGAGGAAATTTCCCAACGGTATAAAAATGAGCCGTTTAGAGATGATATATTTGTTTAAAGAGATTTGAGAGAGTTTTGAGTTTCAACTGATGGAGAAGAAGAAGAGCGTGTATGGAGTGTATAAAATCCATCATGAGAGTCATGTGGTTGTTTCAAGTGGAGGTGAGGTGTGACATTAAATTAATAAAAAGTAGAACTTTACTTTTCTTAATTTAACTCAAGGAATATGTTTGCCTCCCCATGTGCATGTGATATGATAGATTGCATATTTAATTATATTCAGAGGGCCCTTACAAATATTCCTAATAATGTATGAACTTGATGTACTTTGTTTTCTTGATATTCGGTAAAAACTGCCAGACCGAAATCAGCATGCTGTTTTGAGAAACTGGTACGCCATTTGTGCAAATGGCTTGCTGTTTGATAAAAACTGATTACTTAATCAATATGTTGTGTTCCCTGCAAAACCAGGTTAGAATAAATACAAATGGCATGCAGTTTTATATCTGAAAATAAGGCCAAAGCCTTTCTAATTGTCATCATCAAAATCTAGGAGTTTCATAGCACCACTACCCACACAAGTCTCTGTCTCCATGGCTATACCTTCCTGGACATGCAACACTTCTTCCTCAGCAATCACACCATCCTCAAGCCTCTGATTTTGAGACTCCACTTCGGCATCACTCAGACCAATCTCCAACTCACTCTCATCCTCCGCCTCGGCACCATCATCCTCGGTATCTTCCATATCATCATCCTCGTCTCCGGACATATCACATCCTTCTTCAACCTCTTCCTCCAACCGCTTTTTTAGGTACGAAGGTTTAGGTGGTTGAGCTCTTAAGAACTCTTCAATCTTCGCCTTATCATCACCCCATACAAACTCTCCCATATCCATTGACCTCGGCGGATACACTCTCACAATAACAAAAATTTAGTCCATTGCCGATATAAATTAACCCAAATTTAGAAAGAAGGAAAACATTGATGGAAAAGTGAACCACTTACATTTATAGAATTTCAACCTGCTAACCGTGAATAACTCATTCTTGCCCCAAGGAACTCTGAAAACACACAAGCAACGCACACAATTTTTGACAATCGTCTCAAACAGCGCATTCCGTTGTATGACACATCTCGGCTCGCAATTCGCAGAAAATCCAGGCATATAGCTCCAGTCCCCACCATGCATAATAATGTACTCATATTGCCAATGTTTGAGGCTATTAGGCAACTTCACTGGTTTAAAGCCATCAGCAGCGTGGCCTATCCGACTATTCTTATTGCCCTGAACAACCTCATAAAAAGGAGTACAATTGGACCTCTTCACAGAAAAGATGGTGAAGAATGCCTCGAAAGTTGGTTGCCGCTTGTTTCGGTTACATCTGAACTGCTGTTTAAACAATGCTACTAGGAATTTGTGAGGTTTAGGCCTTAGGCCTGCTTTGAAGTGCTCAATGGGCATCGTTATGCCACCGTCACCAGGCCGAGAGTACAGTCTCTCATCGGGAGCAGGGACCCTCCAAGAATAGTCACCTCCAATTTGGAAGGCTTTAGACAGAATATCCTTCCACTTGCGATATTGGAAAGAACTCGAATGTTTTAGATGATCAAATTTTCCCCACGTAGCATCAAGCTTTTTTCTGTCAAATGATGGAGGCTTAATGTGATTGTTCTTGTTATACTCTTCCATGCTAGTAAAATAAGCTTCAGGATCAATAGTCACTGGCGCCAAGGGGAAGAGTGAACTAGAGTCTGACCAAGACCCATTTCGAAGCAATAGGCTTGACACGATCATTGTATTACTTATTCTGTTTGAGGTGCTAGCTCCTGCCATCTGTCAACACATGCAACAAAAAACAATCCAGACAAGTTTAAAAAAAAAAAAATTTCCCGCTTCCACAAACCTAGTCCCGCTTCCACCTTTATCATATTAATTTCTGCTAGCTTTACATCCTTCATTAACGTAATAAGATAAATCCCCCGGGGAATGCACCAATGTGGCAAAGATCCTAGCAAGCCAATCTTGTCGTTGCTTTATCCTAGTTTTTCTCATAGGCCATGTTTGTTTCAAGGGATTATAATCCCCAAATTATTACCTTATAAATCCCAAACGTAAGGGATTATAATCCCATGAATTCACATTTTGATCATTGTTTTAGTTCACTCTCATGGGATTATAATACCTTGTGAAAAAAGGTACTATAATTAGGGGTGTGCATTCGGTTAACCAAAACCGAAACTGAATTTTATTTCGGTTAACCGAAACCGAATTGAAGGGAAAACTTCTGCCGAAAACCGAACCGAAATTATTTCGGTTTTTAACCGAACCGAAGTTATTTTTTCGGTTTTAAACGAAAACCGAAATTGATAACCGAATTTTAAAAATAAATGATGAAAATTGCAGAAAAATTGCAGATTAACATGAACTTTTTTCGTTGGACAAATATCAGAAGCAAGTAAAGAAATCTAGGTTAATCTATCTATGGATCAAATCAGTGAAGAAGCTAGATTAACAACTTTACAAATCTCCGCAAATCGATATCTATGAGACCAGATTTAATCTCAATAAGATAACTGAGTCCCAGCCAAATTTGAAATTGCCACAGATTGCAACCAGGACCTATTTACTTCCTAAAATATAAGACTTTATACCAGGAAGTCAGGAACCTTAGTGATTACCTAGGTACGACAATAAAGCACATGTCCAGGAGTGTTTTTGGAAGTTCCACAACAAAAAAAAATAACCAAAAGTAAACATATAACTACTGGGTACTGAGTACCGAGATGAGAAATGATAAGTGATAAATGATGCTATTATTATTTATTAATATTCTGTTTTTGTAGAAGATTTAAATAATTCGGTTTTTTTTCGGTTTTTTCGGTTAACCGAGGTAAAAAACCGAAATACCGAAAACCGAATTTCTGAAAATTTGGCTACCGAAAACCGAATCGAATTTTGTACTTTGGTTAACCGAATTTATTTCGATTTTTCGGTTCGGTTTTCGGTTAACCGAACCGTATGCACACCCCTAATTATAATTCCATAGAAATGAATCAAAAAAATGATAGCAATATACTTTCATGGGATTATAATCCTTTAAAGTTAAGAAAGATAGTTTAATTTTCCAAAGATTATAATCCCCTAAAACAAATATGGCCATAGTAAATATTAGTATAAACCTACACTCACTCTCATCTTCCCCCGACATACCTGTCCACCTTGACCCAAAATTTGTCTGTTAAGTTGATTAATATTCACCTAAGGGCCCTAGGAAAACGCACTGCTTTACATGGAAAATGAGACACTCTAGCATCTCATGAGACCGAGTCAAGTATTAAGACCCTAGATGATCGAACAAAATTAAGCAATTGAGAGAGCCGTTATTGGCTTACAGGAAGAGTTTAAGTCAAATTATGAAATATGCACTGGAAGTCTAAGTCGTTATAAACTGTGTGTTTTGCATGTCTGCCAAACGACGCACCAAACGACTCCCACAAAAAAACAACCTGGTAGTGGCGTTGGTGGCAGCAACGACATGATTAAACGAGATAAATGGAGCGAAGGTGCTGTTTCCAGCCTCCTTGAGACTTACGAAACCAAATGGGTACACCGGAATAGAGCAAAGCTCAAAGGTCAGAGTCTACAGCTGCTGAAGCATCAACATGGCCACTTTTTCCCAAGCTTGATCAGTTATTGCGCGGTAGCACTACTCCACAACGAGCTCGACTGCCATCACAGCCACAACTTTTCAACTAAGCCGTGATGATGCCAGAAACACCCCTTCCAGTGGTATCTATACATACAAACATAAACTCACACCACTCAACCATTTTCCTTACCAACCTAGTCCCGCTTGCCCCTTTCCGCCTTCACAAATACACATACACCATATACATATAACACTAACTACAAAAACCACATCCCTAAGAACCTAGTCCCGCCTCCTTCTGCACAGTTACTCCTTCCAGCTGCACAAAACAAACAGTCCCGCCTTCGTCCGTGCAACTCTGAAGCCATCATATTTCGGCTACAGGCATGTGTAGTATTATTTTTATAACCACCTCTCACTTCTATAAACCTCAGCTTCAAGACATTTGCACATTTGTGTTTTAGACAACAAATGGCAAACTTTACCGGCCCTATAATCATAAACCCAACAGTACCAGCAACCCATATACACACATAGTTACACGTACACTAATCTATTTTAACCATAAATCCTTACGCCCGCCACGAGCCTGCTCCCTCCTCCTAAAAACGTTGCATGTGTAGAGAATTAACTAAACATATATATATAAGTGTTTGAATGTATATGAGAACTGAGAATTGAGGAACTACTTCCTTGATATTAAAACTCAAACGAATACAAGAATTATTTATAGGCTATGCTCACCACAGCGGTAGCTACAAAATAGGATCTTAATAGATAAAACTTACACTACTTTACCTAAAATAACTTAATATAGCTAAGACCAAATCTTCACACTGGTATATACAAATCATCACAGCGTGTTTATTATCTTCACACATCATACCAATGTGTGTTTATTTATCTATACACATCATACCAATGTGTACGACTCTTATCTAGTTTGGATTAACTAAAGCAATAAGCCCATCAACTTAAGTAAAAACCCAACATTCTCTCCCTTAATCCAAACTTTTCATGCCCATTAGCTTCCTCATCTCTTCAAACTTTGTCACTGATAACGCCTTTGTTAACATGTCGGCTCTTTGTTCACCAGTCCTTACAAACTTCACAATCACTTCACCCCTCTCAATACAATCTCTAATGAAATGATAACGGATGTGAATGTGTTTACTGCGACCATGGAAGACAGGGTTCTTTGTCAAGTCTATAGCTGATTTGTTATCGACATAAATCACTACTGGACTTGGTCCTATATCAGTTACTTGCATCAGCAAATTCCTTAACCAAATTCCTTGGCATGCAGCTGCTGTAGCTGCCATAAACTCAGCTTCACAGGTAGATAAAGCTACGCACCTTTGCTTCTGAGACACCCACGTTATCAAGTTTTCATTCAAGTAAAAACACATGCCACTCGTGCTCTTTCTATCATCTGTATCTCCAGCAAGATTACTGTCTGAAAAACCAGCTAGCAAATAATTACCCGTTCCTTTTGAATACACGAGTCCATACTCCAACGTACCTTTCACATAACGAAGTATACGTTTCACTGCATTGTAGTGCAGCACCGTGGGCCTCTCCATATATCTGCTTACTACACCAACCGCATAAGCAATGTCTGGACGGGTGTGAACTAAGTACCTTAGTCCTCCAACCAAGCTTCTATATT
Source organism: Saposhnikovia divaricata (assembly GCA_036435485.1). NCBI lineage: Eukaryota > Viridiplantae > Streptophyta > Magnoliopsida > Apiales > Apiaceae > Saposhnikovia > Saposhnikovia divaricata. The sequence goes on from CM071599.1 coordinate 219,099,080, forward strand.
GAGTTTCATTCACCTGCTTCCCTTTCTCATCTTTACTTAGCACAACTTTGGTTTCCATCGGATTCTTTACCGGATTACAACTCAACATACCTGCTTTCTCAAGTAATTTTCTAGCATAAGCTGACTGTCTCAACTCAATATATTTGTTTCTTTGATCCACCTCTATACCAAGGTAGTAAGCTAGTTTCCCCAAGTCGCTCATCTCAAACTTATTCTTCATCTCCTGCTTAAACTTGTTAATATTTGACACACTTGAACCTGTTATTAGTAAGTCGTCCACATAAACAGCAACAATCAAACATTCATCTCCTTCACGTTTTGTATAAACAGCATGCTCGTATGGACACTTCTCAAAGCCCAACTCTCTTAAGCTCCTGTTCAGTTTTGCGTACCAAGCCCGTGGAGCTTGGCGAAGACCGTACAATGCTTTCAATAACCTGTAAACCTTATTTTCTTTTCCCTTCTTCACAAAGCCTTCCGGTTGAGTCACATAGACCTCCTCAAGTAGTTCTCCGTTCAAAAATGCTGACTTCACATCAAGGTGGTGTGCTTCCCACCCGTTCTTAGCTGACAATGCCAATAATAAACGCACTGTTTCTAGTCGAGTGACAGGTGCGAATACTTCATCAAAATCAACACCTTTTTTCTGGACATATCCCTTAGCGACTAATCTCGCCTTGTGTTTAATTATTTGTCCATTTGTGTCCCTTTTCAACTTGTACACCCACTTCAAATTGATTGCTTTTCTCCCTGCTGGCAAGTCAGTCAATACCCAGGTCTGATTCTTTTCTATGGCGTCAATCTCTGTTTGCATTGCCACCTTCCACTCGCTTTCTTTTACTGCCTCACTAAACCCAGTTGGCTCATCAATACCAGCATATAGCAACTCATCATCAGGAAGCTCTACTTCTTCAGTGTCATTGTAAACATCACTTAGCAAACGAAATTTCCTAGGTTCTGTGGATTCTGCACTATGTTCGCTGTTCTGACTGCTAACTGCATCATCAAAATCTCGTTGCAAATTTCTGGCCACTTCTCCTTGTGATTCGTTCGACTGGGAATCTGTAGAGCTACTCACAGGCGTCTGTGAACTTACAGGAGTTGTCACCCCTTCACCTGACGTCTGGGAGTCATTAGGCTAACTCTCTCCCTGAGTTTCAGCATCAATATTAATAACAACAAATGAATCAACAAGTGATTTCGAACCTTCTGTCACCTGTTTACTCCAGTCCCAACTTTTATTCTCTTCAAACACCACGTCACGACTGACATGTATTCTCCCAGTATTAGGATCATAAAGTCTATAGGCTTTTGTACCTGGTTCTTTTCCAAAATAAACCACAGGCTTGCTTCTATCATCAAGTTTTCCTGTATGTGCCTTAGCAATTTTCATATGAGCCAGACAACCAAATACTTTTATATGGCCCAGGTTTGGTTTTGAGTCCGTCCATGCTTGATAGGGAGTCACCTCAGACAAAGCACGAGTTGGTAAACGGTTCAAAATATACACAGCTTGACGTACTGCCTCACCCCAGAAAAATGATGGCAGCCCTTTCTCCTTCAAGAAGCTTCTTGCCATAGCAACCACAGTCCTGTTGCGTCGTTCTACCACTCCATTCTGTTGCGGAGTGTAGGGAGCAGTTAAATGTCTTTGTATACCAGCTTCTTGACAGTATTCTTCGAATGCCTTCGAGACAAACTCACCACCTCTGTCTGTTCTGAGTGTTTGTATCACTTCTTTTGTTTCCTTCTCTACAAGCACTCGAAATTTTTTAAAGTGTTCTAAGGCTTCATCTTTCGTTTTCAACATAAAAACCCACATGATCCTTGAGAAATCATCCACTAACAGAAAGAAGTATCTGTTGCCACTTGGTGTTGGAGGTGATATGGGGCCACACAAATCAGCGTGTACCAATCCCAATATCTTTTTTGCTATAAAGGTGCTTTGTGCAGGAAATGGCTTTCTTGCCTGTTTTGAGAGTAGACAACCACTGCATGTTTCTTTTGGTTGAACAAAGTTAGGTATGCCATCAGCCATGTGAGCATTGGACATCAACTTCATTGCTTTAAAATTAACATGCCCTAATCGTGAATGCCACAACCAGGACGTTTCTTCCGACTTTGACAACAAGCACTCATTACTGCTACTCTCAATTATAATCTTATACAGCCTGTTCAGTGAACGCTTAACTTTCATCAACAAATCTCCCTGTTTTTCATAAATCCACAAGAAATCTCCATGCATAATAACTTTATTCCCATTTTCAGAGAGTTGTCCTAAGCTTATGATATTACTGCACAAACTTGGAATAAAATATACCTCATGAAGCAATCTCTCTTCTCCATTTTTACACTTCAAAATGATCGATCCCTTTCCTTTTATTTCAACAGTCGAGCCATCTCCAAACTTTACCTTGCCAGTGACTCCTTCATCCAGCGTTTTAAACTTCTCACGGTGGCCAGTCATATGATTACTAGCCCCGTTATCCAAGTACCACAGATTTGATTGCACATTTTCATCATGGCTAAGTTTTGGGATTACTGCTTCCTCATTCAACAATACCACGTTATTTGGCTTCACTCCGCATTCTGCAACCAGCAACGCGGGTTCATCATCTGGGATTTGGGTCAGATTTGCCTCTGATTTTGCATCACCTTCTCGACCCTTTTCACGCTTGGGTTTACGACATTCTGATGCATAATGTCCGTAACCATTGCAGTTGAAGCACTTCAATGTACTCCTATCTCGACCTTGATTGTTACGCCTGCTGCCTTCTTCCTGTCGTGACTGCTGTCCTCTACCAAATCCAGCATTCCTGAAAGTGCCTCTACCTCTTCCACGATTATAAGTTGTGTTTCTTGGTTTCTGATTGTGAGTCCCAGGGGTCCAGTTTTTATTGCTTCTCTTCGACCACTCCTCCTGAGTCAAAAGTAATTTTCCACCGGAACTTCCAGTGTTCTCTATCCGACCCCTCATTCTTTCCTCATGCGCCTTGAGTCTACCCACAACCTCATCAATTGTCATCTTCTCCACATCGCCAAATTGCTCAATCGTTGAAGCAATCTGCAAGAATTTAGAAGGCATCGCTCGTAACAGTTTTTTCACAACATAAGATTCCTCCATAGTTTCACCTAAAGTGCGGATATTGGTCACAATCCCATTCACCTTCATGCAGAAATCTTCTAACTGGTCACCTTCTTTCATGTTCAGTGGTTATTCCAGTTCCGTTTTTAAAGTTTGCACCTTTGCCAACTTAACTCTATCAGCTCCCATACACATCAGTTTCAATGCCTCCCATGCCTCCTTCGCAGTCTTTTTCTCAGCAATCGACAGGAGCATATCTTCAGGAATTCCCTGATAGATAGCTGCAAGTGCCACCTTATCCGTTTTGGCTTCAACTACACCCTTAGTATCACTCTGCTCTACTGCCTCCCAAACGCCTTGGGCCTGCATAAAAACACGCATCTTTATCGACCAGGCTGTGTAGTTTGTACGTGCCAACATAGGATAGCTTAACCCAACCATTCCATCTTTTGATTTTGTGATCTCCATCGTTGCTGGTTTTGGCATATATTTGGGCATATACCACTGTATGGCTCTTGATACCACAATGTAGAGAATTAACTAAACATATATATATAAGTGTTTGAATGTATATGAGAACTGAGAATTGAGAAACTACTTCCTTGATATTAAAACTCAAACGAATACAAGAATTATTTATAGGCTATGCTCACCACAGCGGTAGCTACAAAATAGGATCTTAATAGATAAAACTTACACTACTTTACCTAAAATAACTTAATATAGCTAAGACCAAATCTTCACACTGGTGTATACAAATCATCACAGCGTGTTTATTATCTTCACACATCATACCAATGTGTGTTTATTTATCTATACACATCATACCAATGTGTACGACTCTTATCTAGTTTGGATTAACTAAAGCAATAAGCCCATCAACTTAAGTAAAAACCCAACAGCATGCAAGTTAAGAGTAAGCTCCGAAAAACAATATATATCCCTAAATCTTTAATAACATCCTGCGGAGAAAGGGTTGCAAGAATAACTGCATCATGCCTACAGCTTCCGAACCCATGGATAAATACTGTCTTATACTTGGCCATATCTCTTGGGACACCAAACTCAGTGTAGGCCAGATGTCTTCCATCAGTAAGTTTTATTCTAGATGCTGTAACAGGAGGGCCATCTGGAGACCCACATGTCTTGGGTGGAGGAGGTCGACTTGCCTGGTAACCCCATGCCAAAATTCCAACAAAGAACACCAGTGATATTTTGATAAATATCCCATAACATTAGAAATGTCACCTCGCCATTTGGATTTTCTTTTCTTTCACTAAACACAATGAGTCAATGGCTTTACATATAGCTAGCATCAGTAAAAATCATAACTGGCAACATCGAAGCAAGCACTGAAGAAAGTCTATACATGCATCCTATTCCCGCTTACAACTTGTCCCGCCTCCACCTATCTTGTCCCGCCTCCGGATATCTTTCCAATTAAATTATACACCTGCCTCCTTTATCAGACACATTCCCACTTCCAGCACTTAGAAAACAAAATGATCCCGACTTCTCTAATCCCGCCTTTTCTCACCTAATTACTCTCATTCCTGCGTTCCCTTACTTACTCTTAGTCCCGCTTCCAGATAAAATTTTTGACATATATCTATTAAGGGGGTGTTTGGGGGAACTTTTTTTCAGAATAAGTCAACTTATTTTAAGACAAAGTTAGAGATTCCTAACTTTCCAACTTATTTTCCAACTTATTTTTACAACTTATTGAATCTCAAAGATATATTAAATACTTATATAAAAAAAAATTTCAAAATATAAAATTTTTAACCGAAATTAAGTCCATAAGTCTTTAAAATAAGGTGAGCCAAACGGGCACTAAGACTTTCTAACAGAAGTCCCACCTATAACTACCTTTCATATAAAATACACTATACACCCCTTCTCTCAACACCCAGCCCACATGTTGACCACCCACTCACGAAACTAACTACATACTTACACTAGTTTATAGCATAAACACAGATCCCCGTAGGCTTCACAGTACCATAATGACACAAGAAGCGGAAAATCGCAAGGATTTCGTTAAGCTGTTATGTTGAATATTTTTGAACGCCACAAAGTCTAATAAGAAACTTCCCGTACTTGTCCATGCAATTTTTTCTAACACGTATGACATGAATTCAGAAAAGCAGAAGGAGCTGAAGATTCAACTGTGGACGAACTAGTTTCCGGACATATATGAAAAACACACGCCCTGTGGTTCCTACTAGTTATACAATGCCTGAGGCTGAAAATAAAGATCTAGCATATTCTGAAGCTGAGGGATCAACTTCAAGGCTAAAAATTCACCATAATGATAATTCCAAGAGGGATGTAACAGGTGGTGGTTTATCTCAGTTTCCCAAGGAGGTTCATGAAGTGTCTAGTTCAAAGTTGTCTCAAAAAAGGATAAAATGGTTTTATTATTTCATCAGATAGTGAGCCTGAACATAGAAATTTTTCTTATGGTATCCCATTCCCAAAACATCATGAACATGCCTTCAAATTTAGTAATAAAGGAGTATAACCCAAGTGTTGTACCTGGACCTTCAAAGCATGCACTACCTCGTATCATGCATATGATGGCCATAAAATCAAGGAGGAGAAAAAAGATGGTAGTAAACATGCGGCTGTGACATGGGCTCTCAGAGGACACACGAAGATAATTTATATAAACACATCCACGTTCGTTTTCAGACAACAAAATGACAAACTATGTATCAACTTTACCGGCCCTATAACTATAAACCCAACGATACCAGTAACCTATATACATATACACAGTAACACATACACTTATCCTACTTTATCCATAAACCCTAAAAACAAACACACCCGTGCCTCAAGATATAATCCTCAACACATACAAATATATTCATATACAATGCATGCAACAACTGAGTACAGATCGAAAACTTACCTTTGGAAAAACAGAGCAGACCAACCAAGCTGCGAATGGAAATGGAAACTAGAGGCAAAAGAGAAAAGAGATTAAAACTGTTGATACATACGTTGTCTCTAATCCAACAGAGGTATATATTACTCAGATACATATACATACAATAATAGTAAAGGCACATGGTTTTTCATTATTCAACCCACCAACTTTTGGTATTTTGATAATTATAACATACTAGCTCACAAATCACGGTTTATTTTTATTTTTTTTAATTTGTTTTATAGTTTAGTATATATAATATTTTAAACATTATTTTTAGTCTAGTATTAAATCTAAATTAATATGTTGTTGGTGGGAATCGAACCTTCAACCTTTTTATATAACATAATCTAGTATTAATTTTATATTAAAATGTTGTTGGCGGGATTCGAACCTTAGACCTTCAACTTTTAGTATTGTTGTATTTAACGGTCATGATCTATTTGAATTGAAGATCTAACGGTTGTGAATGAGGATAACTAAAAATAAGGGGATAACCAAAAATAAGGGGTAACCAACTACAAATTATAATTATAATATAGTATAGATGGCCAACAACTAGTCAATACAGAATTATTCTCCAACAACAGCTTTTGTTTTTTAAAAGTAAACCCTGCACCCCTTATTTAAAAATTGGTACGCATTAATCCAAAAAACTAGATACAAGGATTTTATGAAACAAAATTTATTTATTTCGAAATTCTATAATAACAAAAATATATATATTACACAGCTAGTGCATTTTACCACCAAAAAAAACAAAAACAAAAAACAAAAACAAAAAACAAAAAAAAAAACAAAACAAAACAAAAATTAAACCTGGCTACTCTTCAGTCTTCACCACCCACTACTCACTTTAATTTTTTAAACAATATGAATACTCAAGTACCTCACAGTTGAATAATGGAAACCGGCACCTTTTTCAAATTTCAAAACATATAGCCCAATACTTTTCAACAACTATTATTATATTTTACTTTTATAATTACAATTCAAATTAAGTTTACTGAATCATCACATATAATTATCGTACCAATACAACCAGATAATTATACTCTCTTGTTACAATTGGAAAATTGTAATTCCAAGGTCTTTTGAGAAACTTACAGGCTTTTAATCATCATCCTCAACTCATTCATTTTTGATTTTTCATTAGAAGATTGCCCCACATGAGCCTGGGGCTGTTGTTGAAATCCTGGAGGTTGATATGGTTGCCTTGGAGCATACTGCTGCTGATAGCCTTGATTGAATGGCCTAGCTTCATACTGCTGATAAGGCTGCTGTTGTTGAGCACCTTGATTATTGCTCCAGCTGAAATTTGGATGATTCCTGTTATTCGGATGATAAGTGGCTGGAACTGGTGCTGCAGGTCTCTGGAAATTACTCACAAACTGTGCTGATTCAGAAGAGATAGCACACTGACTTGTCTCATGTGCGCCCGCACATAGCTCACAAATACTAGCCACCTGCTGAACTCCATAATTTGCAAGAGAATCCACCTTCATAGTCAAAGCCTTCAACTGAGCTGCAATAGCTGAAGCTGTATCCACTTCAAAAATACCTGCTACCTTGCCTTGAGAAAGCCTCTGGGTTGGATTTTGATATTCATTAGCATCCATCGTCTCAATAAGATCATAAGCCTCCCCATAGCTCTTAGCCCACAGAGCTCCACCTGATGCTGCATCTAGCAAAGGTCTAGACTGTGCTCCCAACCCATTGTAGAAACCATTGATAACCATCCAATCAGGCATCCCATGATGTGGACACCTACGAAGCATCTCCTTGTATCGTTCCCAAGCCTCACACAAGGATTCACCAGATTGCTGCTGAAACTGAGTTAGCTGGTTCCTTATTGCTGCAGTTTTCGCCATAGGGAAGAATTTAGTAAGAAACTTCTGAGCAAGATCCTCCCATGTAGTAATGGAACCGGCTAGTAAAGAGTGTAACCAGCCCTTAGCCTTATCCCTAAGAGAGAATGGGAAAAGTCTCAAATTGATAGCATCATCCGGCACACCATTAAACTTGAAAGTGTCGCAGATCTCAATGAAGTCCCTGATATGCATGTTAGGATCCTCCGTAGGAGGACCCCCAAACTGAACTGAATTCTGTAGCATCTGAATAGTGCCCGGCTTGATTTCGAAAGTATTAGCTGTAATAGCTGGCCTGACAATGCTAGACTGAATGTCATTGATCTTAGGCTGGGAATAATCCTTCAAAGCCTTTGCTGCTGCTGGTAAATCTGCCATCTCTTTTGCTGCTGCAAGTTCTTCTTCTGGCAGTTTACGAGTTTGCAAACGTGTTCGCATACACGTTCAAGTACCTGAAAACACCACGAAACAAACAAACTAAATAAGAAATCCGAGTCAGTGAACGCTAACGACCACTGATGACAAGAACATAAACTAAAAACAAAACACCGATGATCCCCGGCAGTGGTGCCAAAAACTTGTTTACACAATATCACGCAAGTATACGTGGTCACAAGTAATATAGATAAAATCGAGTTCGTTCCGCAGAGATCTTGTGACCCCCCCAAATCTGAGGTCAAAGATTCAGGTCGTCACATCATCATCCAACCATATCATACCTGTATTAACTTTACAACTCAACAATACATACGTCCAGACCTCAATCTTACGCACAAACAAGTTAGAGCCTCAGAAACGATAATCAAAAGTAACACTAAATATTACAATTCATCTGTACAATCCAGAGTCTTACGCACTTCCACTTATACAACTATACTTGAAGACAAGTCTTACTATTACAGTTGAAAACCTATCAGACTTACTCTGTAGTATTTACCAGGAACTAAATCATCTCCGGCGTAAATCTTCTACTCCTCTTCTGCTGGTGTGGAGTTAATCGGCCAAATTCTTCTCTTTCTGAAAAGTTTTTATAAAGCAAGAATGAGCTACATAACGCTCAGCAAGTTCACCATTTTGAAAAATAATAATGTGGTTTATTTCGAAAACATTCCCAACTATATGGGTATATATCTCAGATTCCAAAACATAATTGGACAATATATATGTCCGAGTTTGAATAAAACATCTATACTCACTAAGGAGCTTTAAGAATAACATATGAACCCTTTATAAGGTTCTCGTTTCAATATATCTCAAGTTTGAAAATATATACATATGAGTATATCATTTTCGGCAAAACACTCTGCGGTTAACATACTGTACAGGGAATACATCATTGCAAACCTCTTTCCTTCCATTAGCTTAGAAGGTTTCTCATTCAAAAACATTTCATTCTTTGAAATAATTGCAAGAGTGCACCAACACGTGCCAATCTTTATAGAAAATCTTGCATTTCTAGATACTGCACGATGTCAATATTTTTCTTATCAAAAGCCACACTATCGGCAACTTGGCACTTAGGCCCAAGAAGCAGTGTTTGAGTATTTTTCCAAAGTGGAGGATGGGACTGGAAGAAAACATAAAAACCTGACAGGGATTGACGATGATCAGTCGCCACATCCAAGTCCAATAATCCGCGGGTCTTCTCTACCGGTAGAAGGATAGAAACTACATCCGTAACTATCCCCGGGTGAAAACTACATCCGTAATTACCCTTGATGAAAACTACATCCGTAATCATCCTTCGGCAACAACTGGGCCGGAATAATAATTGATGGACCGCCTGGCTCACGGCCGCTTACACATCCCGGGAATCGTTCATCAACGGTTCCCACACCTGCCAGAGTCCCTTTTTCTTTTTCTTTTAAAACTTGATTTTGATTGAAAACTGAGTAATTGAGGTCCGACATCAGTCGACCGATGATTCTTGAAATCATACAAGAAGCAAACCTGACCGGGGGTTTTCGAAAATGTTTTGAGTTCGAAAGAGTTCGAGTTTGAAAGTGCTAAAGGTATCTTGGATTAGCTTTGTCTTTAAAATAATGAACAATAATTAATAAATGATATTTTAAGATTTAATATTAATAATTAATAAAATAATTATTTAATTAAATAAGCTTCTAATCCAAGATAGGTATTTTGAGTATTTACGAAGATATAAAAATAATTACTTGAGTATGCGATACTCCCCGAATGACCCTTCGGGTTTTCGCAATTTAATTACGATATAATAATTTACCGCTCCCCGGTCAATAGTATATACGGACCGCTACGACCTCTATTGCTAGAGTCGTTGTCCGAAGAAAACATTTCATTCTAAGTTCAAGGGGTGCAAACATATATGTGCTTATACATCTCAATTTCATCGATACTTCGATGAACATAAACATTTGATATGATTGAAAACTACAAACACAACAGTGAAAGTCCTTGTATATGTAAGTTTTGAAAAGTAAACTTGCATAGGTAGAATCAGGAACATAATATCTTGAAAATAAATGCTTAGAGTTGGAAAACTTGCCTTGGGAAGGTTGGGGTGGTTGGGCTCGTGGAGTGGAGCGACAATCTATAAATATCCAATATTCGCTCGTTAGTATCTTAGCAACACCACTTAATAATAATGTTTTAAAGAATACAAGGCCATCTTAGCGACTCCACCATTTGACCCACTAACCCTCCTATATGACCATGTCATCACATTATCACATTCTTTACCCATTCGACTCAAATCTATTCCTCAAACTCGAAACGCAAGTGAATACTCTTAAAACTACTTTAAACTAATCTCCTAAGTGGTTTTTCACTCGCGCGGATTTTACTCCAACATTTCTATAAAATTGAAAAATATATATTTTAATCCAATTCTTTTTGGGTAGCCTTCACCACTGCATTTACTAGCTTCTCTAATTTTTCCATGATCCTACATAAATTGTTAGGGGTTTAAACAAGGTTCACAAGGGGACCATTTAGTGCAGTCCGGAATCCAGAAACACATTTCACTTCTCAGGCCATAACTCAAAATCTATACATCACCTAGTCATGAACCTTATATTTCTGGAAACTACATTTAAATACCTTTCAAACAATATATATTAGGACCTCAGGGGACAAGATTTGGGGGTTCAAAACCCTCTTACAAGACAGTTCAAGTTTCTGGAAAAAAACTCAGCATGCTTATATCACTAAACCAACCAAGAATCTTACATCCACATCACAACCAACATCTAAATCACCAAGATCATACTTTATAACATACATGGAGATACATACACTAACCACAAGCTTAAAAATCACAACCAAAACATTTAAACTCAAGATCTACATCATCCATAACTTATATGTCCAAGATTCACACTAATAACCATGGACCTAACATTAAACATCATAAACACTACATGGCCAAGAGGGGTTAGGGTTTTTATACCTTCTTGATGTTCTTACAATCTCAAACAAGCTTCGTTAACCTTGGGGAAGCCTTACTCTATGCTCACCATCTTCAATCTCATCAAAGAAATCAAGAACATGGAAGTGGGTTTCCTTAATGGAAAAACACGCCCCAAAGATCAGCCAAAACGAAGCCCTTGCACTCGTTTCCTGGTCGAGGCTCCTGAATGAAAGTTGTATAGCATCTTCTCAGCTTTCTAACCATATAAAGAACAAAAAAATTCATTGAGTAATGAAGTCTATAGGCCCGTTTTAGTGAGCTCCTTTCCTGCTGGGCAGAATGGAGTATTTGGTATTTGTTTTGTTTGATTAAAGTGATAAAGTGATCAATAATGCTTGATTTCACTTGGATGCATCTTATCTTCTTGCCATGTGGTGTCATCTCCTCATTGGTTCATTTGGATTACCTTTATCCATCCAAAATTGCAAGCAAGTCCCTTGCTTTATACATATTGTTTCCAAGTCCTTCCTTCCTTTTCTTATTTGCACCAAGGGGCTTCACTTCTTGTATATTTACTAAATCAATATGTTACAACTTATATGTTGCACTTCATTGTAATAGTGTGGCCCAATACCTCAAACAATCGTTGTGTCCAATTTTCTTTGTATTTTCTCTTTATCTCAGAAAAAAATTCTCGCGGTTTCTCAATTGTTCTCATTTCCTTTAACTATAGGATTTTATTATCAATTCCATTTTCCTCTCATAATATATCCTTCCTTGGACTTCTAATATACCATATCCTTAATCCATGCTTCATTCGCTCAATCGCTTAATCTCATTGTAAAGTTTCAGCGGTTTCTAGAACGTTTGTTTCACTTCCTCAGTGGTTTTCGTTCCAAATTCTCAAATCACTTATAATAAAATTCCAAAATATTAACTCCTCAATTCCTCAAATTAAATATCTCATTTCTTGATATTACTGGTATATAATTCACTGCTCGGTCAATATTACACGAAAATAGAATTTGGAATTTCTGAATTCCGATCGCATTTACATACACTTATTTACTCCGTAGATTACTAGTATAACTTCGGAATATCCACACTACGTCTCGTACATAGGTGGCATGAAAAATTTTCTTAATCCTCAAAATCACTATTCATCCACCAAATCACTATTCATTGATGCACTTCATCATAATAGGAAAAGTTTTAATTCTACCGAAATTTTGGGTTCTTACAGATCTGGTATAGGTTTTAATTCAGTAGATGTACTTATACAATGTATGGTTTTAACTCACTGCTAAGACAAATAACAAATTTGGGTTTAATTAACTAAATTAACTAAGAAGTAAATTAACAACTAAGAATTAACTAACTACGAGAATTCAAATCGAATTTCTTATAAGAGAATAAACATGGGATCCTAACTTCATTAAATACTTCACTTAGATCTGACGTCTTTAATCACTATATGCAATGGTTATGATATCTGATCGGATAACACGAAACAAGTACACGCTACCTGTCAGCATACGTATACCAAATTAAACATACATCCACAAAAGAGATAGAAGATGAATAGACACCAATTATACTTAGACCGTATATGTCTATAGAATTTGAAAACATAACGGTTGAAGAGTAAGTTATCCACAAAGATCACACAGGGCAATATAAGTATTTTCATCTCATACTACGAATCATATTGATAAACAATTATGAACCTATGCTAGCATGGCAAGTTCTAAATCTCAAGATCCACTTTCACTTCACAAGAGATTAACAATTCAATTAAATGTTAGCTACGCATCTAAAAGCATTAAGATTAACCATACGAGGATATCAATTACACACCATACACAGATCTTTAAAGCATCAAGATACTAAGTTCCATAAATAAATTTGTTAGAATCCCATGACAACGATTAGCTCATAATTGAACCGTTCATCATCATGGGATTTGATGAAAACATGATAATAAACAAGATATGAATTAAAAAAGTAATTATATTAATAAAACAAAGAGTTGAGAAAACAAATCTAGAATCTAGAACAACACAAAAGATGAAGTAGATCTAGATCCGTTGCTTGTCACGAGCGTTGAATCCTTCTCTCCTTTTCTCCCTTGCAGATCTAAGCTATGATACAATAATAAAAAACAATACAATTTACAAGGCTAGAATGTGTTTTTATAGGCTTAGATATCTTGCCAAGCAAGAAAAACAACCTACAATACAACTAGAAATAGGTTTGGATACCAAAAATACAAATAGAATTTGAATAGGGGCAAAACGGACATTTTCAGGATTTTTCTGGTCGGACTACGCGCTCCCAGCGCACAATACGCGCTCACAGCGCATGAATTTACTATTGAGCGTGCTCCCAGCGCATGATACGCGCTCCCAGCGCGTGAACATCCTGCCGAATGCTGATTTTTCTCCGTTTTCTTCGTTTCGGAGCTGTTTTCTTCCGTTCTTCTTGCGCGAACTTCCAGTCTTCAATTCCTTGAATTGTAACCCTCTAATAAGACACCGTTCTTCATTCCATATCATAAATCAACTCCAAACTTGACGGAAACAGCAACCCTAGTCAATATCCTTGCGAACCTGCACATCTAAACAAAACACATCAAAAATACCACAAACTTGAGTCCATATACACCAATTTAAGCCGATATGGAATGTTACAAGTAGATATAAAATCCACTTATCACACTCATGAAAAATTCTAAGGCCATCACCAGTGGACTTTATCCATAAGTGATGCCCGGGGGGAAACAAGACTCAAAACAACAAAAAAGATATCGGCAAGCAGGGAAGAAAAACATGTTTCAATCATTAGGGAAAAATTACAATGCAAAGAAGACAAGTGAAGGACAAACCCCTCAAGTCCTCATTAGGATACAAAGAAAATATATAAAGCTAAGCTGAAGCATCTTCATCTTCAGACTCCTCACGGACCACCTCGTCCTTCAACTCCTGCAGCTTTGCCAATATGGCTTCCCGCTTGGTCATCTCCCAAGCCCTCAAGCGGTCAATCTTCTGCATATAGAAGCGGTGTAGCTGATTTTTCTCCCGAACCAGCTCTTCAATGGCCTCACAAGCTCGGGCACCAAGAGGCTCATCTATCCAAATATCATAGTGACACCCCCTAGTGGCACAACGCTCAAACCTCCGACCAGCATTGCTTCCGGCCTATATGGTTTTCACAACCACGGGCATGTCACAATAGCAAGTAGTCCTTCTTCCTTTCATGAAGAATTTCTCAAGACCTACAATAAAGGAGACAAAAAATGAAAGATGTTAAGAAAATATGATATCCCAACTCTTGAAGGAAACTCAAGTATTTATAGGCCTCCGGCAAATATCCGTTACAAAGAGCTGCTGAAACTATAAAATAACAAAAAGCATATCAGCACTACTCATTTACTCCTCCAACCCACTAAAGTGAATTGAAGGAGTGGGGGGCAATGTTAATACCCTCCCAAAGAAAACTCTTTTACCCTTCTGATGTAATTATGTCCCAAGAATATCCGATGGATAACTTACCACACCCCGAAGTTGAATAATAAAAATAAGCTGAGCAATACACATTCTTCCGGACAAAAGTCACCACATTCTTCCGGACAAAAGACACCCCATTCTTCCGGACAAAAGTCACCACATTTCTCCGGACAAGAGGCACCACATTCCTCCGAACAAGAGTCACCACTTCCTTCCGGACAAAAGGCACATCCTTCCTCCAGCACATTCGACCTCTTCCTTCCGGACAAAAGGCACATTCTTCCTCCAGCACATTCAACCTCTTCCTTCCGGACAAAAGGACAATATGAAGCCTTCACGAGAGTAATCAATATTGACAGTAGGAAATGAAAGGGATATGTTGTTAACCAACACATATCTCATGGAGGGAACATTCTTCCGGACAAGAGGAGGTAACACTAGGGCCGAGCAAACCCGGTCCGAACCCAAAAAACCGAACCGGTCCGGTTTTTTGGATAAAACCGACCGGATGCTCAGCCCTCTATAAATACCAAGGTAGACTTACACATGAGGGGGCTGAAATTTCTCATATTCTCTCTCAAACTCTCACATCTCACATTTTCTCTCTAAATCTCAGTCACTAGTACTTGCATTTTCCGATATTGTTTCTTGTATTCTCCACCGCTAAGTTACTTACTCTTACGCCAGAGGTGCTTGACGGCCACCACCCCCGGTCAAGCATTGTTTTTCAGATACCCTTCCGATAGCTACACCACATCTCCGCCCAGACATTACCGGAAGAGGGAAAAGCTACACCACATCTCCGTCCAAACACCGCGGGAAAAGGGAAAGTGCGGTAGAGTGGAGCAAGGAGCATTATCAATGACCAAATGGCAGGGCTGGATATCGATGAAAAGGAGAATGAGTACTTGGTTTTTGAAGCAGATGTGGCAGAGGAAGTCAAGTATGAATTATGTCTGGTTGGAAGATTTTTAACAGAGAAGAACGTAAATGTTCAAGCGATGAAGACAAAATTGGCTGATGTTTTGGAAACCAACCATGAGAATCAACATTAAGGAACTCGAACAAGGTATATTCTTATTTCAGTTTTTTCATGAGGAAGATATGTTATGGGTCTTTAATGGCGATTCCTGATCATTTGACAATGCGATGCTTGTGATTAGTATGATCCATCCAGGGGAAGAAGCCCTCAAAGTTCCGTTATGGCTTATTCATTTTTGGATTCAGATTCACGATCTCCCAATTGGATTTATGTCAGAAGCGGTGGGTAAGCAGCTATGGAACTTTTTCGGAGAATTCTTGATGTATGATGAAAAGAATAATACAAGGATATGAAGGGAGTGCATGCGTCTTAAGGTGAGGTTGGATGTTAGGAAACCATTGAAATGTAAGAAGAAGATCACCTGTAAGAATGGTACAGAGTTTATTGTGCAATGTAAGCATGAGTGTCTAGGAGATTTCTGTTTTTTATGTGGGTTGATATCGCACAGGGAGAGATTCTGTAGGAAGTTTATGGATAATCGTAATGAGGTTATGGTGAAAAACTGGGAATCTTGGCTGTGAGCACCACCGAGAAGGGTGGAAGGGCAATCCAGAAGTAAGTGGCTTAAGGAGGAAGGAGATCAGGATTGGCAGAATTGGAAGAAATAACATCCCGAGAAACTCGGAGGTGAGTGAGGCACTGGTAGGGACAGAAATCAATCTTGGACGAAAGTTCAGGGATGATGCGAGAGAAACGGGCCGGGGGGGAATTAAGTTTAATCACTCAACAATTTAGGGCTCCTAATTTGGCTGTGTCAATTTATAATTCAAATGAAGTAGATGGGTTGGATAAAGATAAGCTTATTGGGCTTAATGTTGATGACAGGAAAAGAAGGAGAGGTGGGCTTGAGTCACATGAAACTATGAATATTGAAGGAGGTCTTGTTATAACACACACGAAAGCTGTTATTTCTGGAATGGATTTTGCAGCATCCTCAACTTCTAATTTAGCTAAGCTTGCAGAGCAAGCTAGCCACTCAAAATGAATTAATTAATTTGGAACTATCGAGGATTGGGGAATCCTCGCCTAGTTCCAATTCTGGGAGATTTATTAAAATCTCGAACCCAACGTTGTTTTTTATCTAAAACGTTAGTCACTGCTGTTGTTATCAAAGACTTGTGTACGCAATTTGGTTTCTCTGATTTTTCCTTGGTGGGTAGGTCGGTGTGGGGGGTGTTAGGCAGCCGGCCTACTTTTCTCTTTTCAAACTCACACCAACCCCCCCACCTACTACACCCCCCTTCTATAAATACCCCTCTCCCCTTTCATTCTAAAAACACACCAAAACATCTTACTCTCTTCTCTCCATCATAGCTGATAGATAGTCCGTCTAGTAGGAAACTTACCTTGCGGTAGTTTCAGGCAGGTCAGAATAGGGGGCCCTCGTGCTTCTCTCTTCTTTCATTTCGGGTGAGTTAGTGTGAGAGTTTGGTTGGGCTGTAACCATCTGGGTCTACAGCATTAGGAGTTCGTCCAGCCATTGCAGCCGCAACAAGGGGAGTTCTCCAGGTTATCCAGTCAAGTACCAAAGGGATAGTTCTGTCCAGGTTATCCGGTTCAGTACCGAAGGAATAGTTAATCGTATATATTACTATTCAGGTGTGCCTCAAGTGTTATTTTGTAAACTTGAGAGAGAATATTGTAACAATTATTATCATTATAGTGGAAACATTCGATGTTGGTCCCGTGGTTTTTACCTCTTTGGCTTAAGGGGGTTTTCTACGTATAAATCTTGGTGTTCATCTTTCAATATCTGTTATTATTATTGACTGTTATAATCTCCGTATTTAATTTACGCAAAGACAGGAAACGGGAATTCCTAACAGTTGGTATCAAAGCTGGGGCCCACGTTGTTGGTGTCTAGGAAAGTGCTTTGTGCACAGTGGTTACTTGATAACGCGTCGTACTAATACGGAAGGCTCCCCAAACACATCCACTTTCCTGGCCAACTTGTGTGGTTCTAAGTGAGATTCCCATAGTCTTTGGTAAATTGAAATGGAGGGTCCATCCAGTGCAAGGGTAAGCCTAATAAATTATCCGATGTGGAAAGGCAGAAGCAATTATAGGGAGACAAATTGAGGACGTAGTAAAAGCAGGAATTTTAGGAATTCCGGTGGCAAATCAAATTCCAATGTTGAATGCTACTATTGTAAGAAGAAGGGTCATTACAAAAAGGATTGTAGGGCCTGGCTCACCGAGCGGAATAATGGTCAGCAAGGGAAACATGCCGAGAAAAGTACAACAGCTGCTAAGATGTTATGATCCGTTTTTTTGGGGAAGAAGAATGCTTACATGTTGATGATCAGAAGGTCGAATGGGTGATAGATACTGGAGCAACGTATCACGCAACACCCACTCATGAATTCTTTACAAGGTACAAAGCAGGTGACTTTGGTACAGTAAGAATGGGTAACTATGATCAGTCAAAGATCGCAGGCATTGGTGACATCTGTATTGAGACAAACACGGGTTGTTCAATGACTTTGAAAGATGTCAGACATATTCCGGACTTACGGCTCAACTTGATTTCCGGCATGGCGCTAGACAAGCAGGGGTATGTAAATACCTTACTACGGGTTCGTTGGTGGTTGCAAGAGGATCCACTTGTGGCTCTTTGTACAAGACACAAGTGATGATGTGTTCAAATGATTTGAATATAGTTGAAGATGAAGCTTCAGCAAGTTTATGGCACAAGAGGCTTGGTCACATGAGCGAGAAAGGGCTGCAGATCTTAGCGAAGAAATCCCTCATTCCGTTTGCTAAAGATACTGCATTGCAGCCCTGTGAATATTGTTTATTCGGGAAACAACATAGAGTATCTTTTAGCAGTCCATTGAAGAAAAAGTCGGGGCTGTTAGAAAGAGTTTATTCTAATGTATGTGGTCCGTTTGAGGTGGAGTCCTTAGGCGAAAATAGGTACTTTGTTACCTTCATTGATGAAGCATCTCGAAAGGTATGGGTTGAGATACTCAAATCCAAAGATCAAGTGTTTGAGTACTTCCAGAAGTTTCATGCCATGGTTGAAAGATCAACAGGGAAACAACTGAAGTGCCTTCGTAGTGACAACGGGGGGGAGTACACTTCAAAAGAGTTTCAAAAGTACCTTGTAAATCATGGTATCCGGCATGAAAGAATAGTTCTTGGCACCCCATAACAGAATGGCGTTGCGAAAAGACTGAACCGCACCATTGCTGAATGAGTCAGATGCATGTTGAAAATGTCTAAATTGCCGAAGTCATTTTGGGGAGAAGCTGTAAGAACAGCTTGCTACTTCATCAATCGATCTCCATCGGCACCTCTGAATTTTGAGATTCCAGAGAAGATCTGGTTAGGAAAGGATGTTTCCTATTCTTACTTACGGGTGTTTGGATGCAAGGCTTTTGCACACATCCCAAAGGAGCATAGAACAAAGCTTGAAGATAAAACAACTCCGTGTATTCTCATTGGCTACGGGGATCCAGAGTTCGGGTATCGGTTGTGGAATCCTGAATTAAAGAAGATATTCAGAAGCAGAGATGTGGTTTTTCATGAGTCTCAAAATTATGAGGATTTTGGGAGCACTCAATAACCAAGGAAATCTAGAAATCCAGATACAGTAGAAGATGAGGGAGATGATATGGCAGATGATGAGGCTGTTGAGCAGGGGGAGCTACCGCCTCAGCCTGAAGTTGAAGAAACTCAGCTACGGCGTTCTGCAAGAGAACGGAGACCATCAGGAAGATATCTTTCATCAGAGTATATCTTAATTGCTGATGAGGGGGAGCCCGAGACCTTTGAGGAAGTCAAGACTCATAAAGAAAGCAATTGTTGGTTGAAAGCAATGCAAGAGGAGATGGATTCTTTAAACAAGAAAAAAACTTATGAGTTGACTACACTTTCGAGAGGACGGAAGGCTTTGAGGAACAAATGGGTCTTCAAAGTAAAAAAGGGATGATGAAAAGCTTGTAAAGTATAAAGCACGCTTGGTGGTTAAAGGCTTTGCACAGAAGGAAGGCATTGATTTCGATGAAATCTTTTCTCCGGTTGTAAAGATGACATCAATCCGAATAGTTCTCGGATTAGCGGCTAGCATGGATCTTGAGCTTGAGCAGTTAGATGTGAAAACTGCATTCCTTCATGGAGATTTGAAGGAAGAGATCTACATGCACCAGCCAGAAGGATTTGAAGTGAAAGGGAAGGAGTACATGGTTTGTAAACTCAAGAAGAGTTTATACGGGCTTAAGCAAGCGCCAAGACAGTGGTACAAAAAGTTTGATTCATTCATGAGGAATCATAAGTTCAAGAGAACTGCATCCGATCACTGTGCCTATGTGAAAAGGTTTCCTAATGGTAACTTCATTATCCTGCTGCTTTATGTTGATGATATGTTAGTGGTCGGCCAAGATGCTAACATGATCCGCAAGCTGAAAGAAGATTTGTCCAAGTTCTTTGATATGAAAGACTTGGGTCCAGCAAAACAAATCCTAGGGATGAAGATTGTTCGTGACAGAACAACTCGGAGGTTGTGGCTTTCACAACAGGGATATATTGAACGGGTATTGAAAAGGTTCAATATGGATGATGCTAAACCTGTTAGCATACCATTGGCGGGACATTTTAAACTAGACAAGAAAATGTGTCCGTCAACAGATAAGGAGAAGGAGGATATGGAGGAAGTTCCCTACTCATCCACAGTGGGGAGTCTTATGTATGCATTGGTTTGTACAAGACTAGATATTGTTCATGCTGTTGGAGTTGTGAGTAGATATCTATCAAATCCAGGAAGAAGGCACTGGGAAGCTGTTAAGTGGATTCTCAAATATCTTAAAGGCACTTCCGGGTTATGCTTGAAGTATGGACACGGTGAACCAGTCTTGGAAGGTTTTACAGATGTTGACATGGCAGGACATCCAGATGGGATGAAGTCCACGTCAGGAATGCTTTTCACTTTTGCGGGGGGGAGCTGTAGCATGGCAGTCCAAGTTGCAAAAGTGTGTTTCGTTGTCAACAACCGAATCAGAGTATATTGCTGCTTGTGAAGCAGGCAAGGAGCTGGTTTGGTTAAAGCGATTTCCCCAAGAATTGGGTCAAAAGCAAGACAACTTTGAGTTGTATTGTGATAGCCAGAGTGCTATTGACTTGAGCAAGAATGCTACTTGTCACAGTCGTACTAAGCATATTAATGTACGTTACCATTGGCTACGGGAACAACTTGAAGAAGGGGTAATACAGATAGAGAAGATACACAAGGATAAGAATCTGTCTGATATGATGACAAAGGTGGTTCCGCGAGAAAAGTTGGAGTTGTGCAAACAAGGCGCAGGTATGGAGTGCAAGTGATTAACTGTGAGTTTGGAAAGAGGGGGAGATTGTTAGGCAACCGGCCTACTTTTCTCTTTTCAAACTCACACCAACCCCCCTCTATAAATACCCCTCTCCCCTTTAATTCTAAAAACACGCCAAAACATCTTACTTTCTTCTCTCCATCATAGCTGCTAGATAGTCCGTCTAGTAGGAAACTTACCTTGCGGTAGTTTCAGGCAGGTCAGAATAGGGGGCCCTCGTGCTTCTCTCTTTTTTCATTTTTGGTGAGTTAATGTGAGGGTTTGGTCGGGCTGTAGCCATCTGGGTCTACAGCATTAGGAGTTCGTCCAGCCATTGCAGTCGCAACAAGGGGAGTTCTCCAGGTTATCCAGTCAAGTACCGAAGGGATAGTTCTGTCCAGGTTATCCGGTCCAGTACCGAAGGAATAGTTAATCGTATATATTACTATTCAGGTATACCTCAAGTGTTACTTCGTAAACTTGAGAGAGAATATTGTAACCATCTATTACTATATATTATAGTGCAACCTAGGGGTAAAAGTTTCCAATTTATTGCAATTGAAATTACCTACATAACCTTATTTTAGTGAAATTAATAGAATTGACCAACCAAACTATATTATTACTCTTGCAATCGGTCTATTATCCAAATATCCAATTTAATCGCCAAATTGGTCCCAGCAAATACCTAAACCTAAATATGAGATTCCTCTTTAATCGATCATGCGCGTTTTCTTTGCCCCCAACTAGGGCTGGCAATTTTCGACCCGCGACCCGAACCCAACCCGCATGGGTCGGTTTCGGGTTTATATTTTTCGGGTTCGGGTCGGTTTCAGGTTGACCCTAACTTGACCCGAAAAAATCGGGTTGGGTTCGGGTCGGGTTCGGGTTCGGGTTACCCGAAACTGACCCGAATATATATATAATTATTTTTAATATATATATATATATATATATATATATATATATTATTAATATATTTTTTTTAATTAATATATATATTTTTTAATATATATATATATATATATATATATATATATATATAATTTTTAATATATATATTATTTTTAATTAATATTATTTTATATATATATATATTATTTTAAAATTTTCAAAAATTAAATTTCGGGTCGGGTTACCGAAACCCATTCTTGTCGGGTTCGGGTTGAGCACCTGTACCCATTAAATTTTCGGGTCGGGTTCGGGTTGGGTCAAAAATACGACCCGAGTCTGCTGACCCGACCCGAAACCCGAAATTGCCAGCCCTACCCCCAACTACAATCCTCGCTCGTGTGGCTTAGATTGTATAAATTAATTTTGATGTATGGTTAGTTGTACACTAAAAACTTCTTCAAACAAAGGCTCTCAAATAAATGCAAAGTTTGTAAATGACCTTTGCAATCAAGAAGTTGAATCATATAGCAAAATGATTTGGTTTTTTTTTTAGAACAAAAGAGGATATTCCATTAGATAAAAGAAGAGTCATACAATAGTGTCTCCAACACACAACTTGGAGGAGAACAAAAAACATTGGAGGTATTTAACGAACAAGAAATTCTTGCCATCATGTGGTTGTGGACAACCTTATTTAGCTTTCTAACAAAATTACCGAAATATTATCCCTTCCATTTAACTTAGCTCTGCAACTTTCTATGATATTACCAACTTCAAACAGGTTCAACTCAACACCATTAATAGCCAGCCCGCAAGGGTTGTCTCAGTTGGTTAAAGAGAGGTCATCTCACCTCTTGGTCACAGGTTCGACTCCCATGGGAGACGGATTTGTGATTATGCCATCCTGGGGCAGAGCCTGTCACACTTGTGCGGTTTGCCTTGGATCACGTGGTTTGCAGGCTATTGCGTGAGCCCATGGGTTTACCCAGAGCGCACCCGAAGGGTAGCGGCTGCCGGTTCCCATGTTAAAAAAAAAAAAACACCATTAATAGCCTTGACTGTTAGCAACGAATTACTTTCAATAATGACCCGTTGAGACGGCCGAGACAATGCCCAGTTAATAGCTTTGTGCACCCCATAAGCTTCAACCTAAAAAATAGACACCGCACCCCAGACTCTCATATTACTTCCCTCCAGAAATTTACCCTGACTACCCCTCAAAATCATATCCACTGAAAACGACAACACCCCTGCGACACCTCTGAGAGTCTTTATTCACCCTACTTGCCTGCACGTTGCCACTTCTCACGATTCAAAATTTCTCGCCATTCCGTAACTTGCTTCCAGCTTCAAGTCATAGCAGCAGCAGGGCTCAACTTCTTATCCTCCCACACCAGCTGGTTACGAGCGTACCAAATTCCCCACAGAACACTAACAGCACAAATGTTACTTTCATGATCAGACTCAGCCATCCTCTCAATGAGCCAAATGGGAGCTTCCTCCACATTATCCATTTCCAGATTCACGCCCCTCTATTGCCAACAAATTTTAGCAATAAATGAAGCACATGTTCCACATCCATATTGCACATAGGACAGGTTATTGGCACTTGAACTCCCTTGGAACACAAAAGATTTCGCCCACTGCTTCTAGTATATTTCCGTATGAAGGATAATCTCATTCAATTTAATTTTTCCCACAAAGTATTATTGAACTTTCTCTTCTTCACCACAGTCAACCAGTGCATTAAGCACTTCCTATTGTTTCTTTACTTTCTCTCTAAACTTGTTGAAACATCTTTTCTTTCAAACACGTAGGCTCTTCCAGCAACTCATTTACTCCCTAAACTGCTCGAGGTATCGAATTTTATGGCTAAATGGGGTTATCCTTCATACGGAAATATACTAGAAGCAGTGGGCAAAAATCTTTTGATTGGCAGAGGGAGATTCGAACTCTAAATTCTTTCATGCAACTGCAACCTCGAGAAAAAAAATTAAATTTTATCTCAAAGTTAAAAGTCAATGGTGGAGGAGAAGTGAACTATTTTGAGGGCATGAGCAACGTTGTGAAGGATTATTTTAAGTTTGTTTTTAGGGATTTAAACCCCCTGGCTAATTCAGGAGGTGGGGCAAGTCAACCTGTCATCACGGCTAGGCAGAACAACAGGTTGGTTGTAGATCTTACGTACGAGGAGTTTACGGTTGCTGTAAAACAAATGCATCCCGATAAATCTTTGGGCCCGGATGGGTTAAATCCAGCTTTCTTCCAACACTTCTAGGATCTATTAGGAAATGAAGTTTCCACTGTTGTAAACAATGGTTTCAGGAAGAGTCATTTCTGGCAGATTTAAATGATACTAACTTGGTCCTTATTCCGAAAAAAGAGAATTTTGATGATATGCGTGATTTCAGACCCATTGCACTTTGCAATTTTTTGTATAAAATTGTGGCGAAGGTTCTTCCAAACCGTCTGAAGGTTCTTCTCCCTGGAGTTATATCGGAACAACAATCAGCGTTTGTCCCGGGAAGGAATATTTCAGATAATGTGTTAGTTGCCTTCGAGATGTTGCATCATATGGAAATGATGGAGAGGTGTCGTTGAAAATGGATGTTAGGAAGGCGTGTGATAGGGTGGATTGGGGCTTCTTAAAAAATAGGTTATTCCAAATGGGGTTTTCGGAGAAATGGGTTAGATGGATAATGTTTTGTGTTACAACAGTTTCGTATATGGTGAATCTGAACGGACGAAGTGTTGGCCTAATAATTCTGAGAAGAGGATTGCGTCAAAGGGATCCATTGTCGCCTTACTTATTTCTTTTGTGCGTGGACGGGTTGTCAAATGCTATTTCCCGGGCTGGCACAAGGGAGGATATTCATGGATGCAAGATTAGTGAGAGTGATCCCTCAATTACCTACCTTTTGTTCGCGGACGATAGTTTTCTGTTTTTTAGAGCCACAATCGAGGAGTCAGTAGTGGTTAAATCTGTGCTAAATTATTATGAACAGAGATATGGTCAAGCTATAAACTTTGCGAAGTCAGGGATTTTTTTCAGCACAAATGTTAGATGGGATAAACAACGGGTGATTAAAGATGTTTTGGGAGTGTATAATGATTTCAGTTCAACTAAATATCTGGGACTCCCATCGTTGGTGGGTAAGTGGAAGAAGGTAACTTTTAATTTTGTCAAAGATCTGGTATGGAGGAAGATTCAAGGATGGTCTACTAAGCTTCTTTCCTATATAGGGAAGGCTGTTTTACTAAAGACAATGGCCTAAGCCATTCCATCTTATTGTATATCCTATTTTTTACTTCCCAAAACATTATGTCAAGAAATAAAAAAAAGATGAATGGCTATTGGTCGAGTTCCAACGGGACGAATAATAAGGGTCTTAGATGGCTTTCATGGGAGAGGTTGTGTATGCCTAAGAATCAAAGGGGTTTTGGTTTTCGAAACTTGTATGATTTCAGTGTGGCTATGTTGGTGAAACATACATGGAATTTAAACAACCCTAATTCTTTGGTGGCAAGGGTATTCAAAGCCTGTTATTTCCCGGAGAAGCATTTTATACAATCTACTCGATAGGGTGGAGTAAGTTTCGTACGGTCTAGTATCTGGACTGCTAAGGAAGCTTTAAAGAAGGGGTTTAGATAGGTGTTGGGAGATGGCAAAGGAATAAATGCCTTTAGTGACTCCTGGTTACAGGACAAAATTGATTTCAGACCAGTTCTTTGCTCATAACACTAAGGTATGGGATGTTCAGAAGGTTAGAGAACATTTCAGTGAGATTGATGCAGAGATTATATTATCAGTTCAAATTCTGCAACACCAGGTTAGTGATAGGCTGGTTTTTATGCATTCGACTAACGAGAAATATAATGTAAAATCTGGGTATTAAGTTTGGCATAAGCAGAACAGTAGTGTTGGCAATGTGAGTCAGTCGACTGGAAGAGGGAGAATATGGAGGATGAATGTTCCACATAAACTCAGAGTGTTCCTATGGAGGTTTGGTTGTAATCATATCCTAGTGCAAAATCTTTTGTGTTCCAAGGGAGTTCATGTGCCAATAACCTGTCCTATGTGCAATATGGATGTGGAACATGTGCTTCATTTATTGCTAAAATTTGTTGACAATAGAGGGGCGTGAATCTGGAAATGGATAATGTGGAGGAAGCTCCCATTTGGCTCATTGAGAGGATGGCTGAGTCTGATCATGAAAGTAACATTTGTGCTGTTAGTGTTCTGTGTGGAATTTGGTACGCTCGTAACCAGCTGGTGTGGGAGGATAAGAAGTTGAGCCCTGCTGCTGCTATGACTTGAAGCTGGAAGCAAGTTACGGAATGGCGAGAAATTGTGAATCGTGAGAAGTGGCAACGTGCAGGCAAGTAGGGTGAATAAAGACTCTCAGAGGTGTCGCAGGGGTGTTGTCGTTTTCAATGGGTATGATTTTGAGGGGTAGTCAGGGTAAATTTCTGGAGGGAAGTAATATGAGAGTCTGGGGTGCGGTGTCCATTTTTTAGGTTGAAGCTTATGGGGTGCACGAAGCTATTAACTGGGCATTGTCTCGGCCGTCTCAACGGGTCATTATTGAAAGTAATTCGTTGCTAACAGTCAAGGCTATTAATGGTGTTGAGTCGAACCTGTTTGAAGTTGGTAATATCATAGACAGTTGCAGAGCTAAGTTAAATGGAAGGGATAATATTTCGGTAATTTTGTTAGAAAGCTAAATAAGGTTGTCCACATGATGGCAAGAATTTCTTGTTCGTTAAATAGCTCCAATGTTTTTTGTTCTCCTCCAAGTTGTGTGTTGGAGACACTATTGTATGACTCTTCTTTTATCTAATGGAATATCCTCTTTTGTTCAAAAAAAAAAAAAAAACCAAATCATTTTGCTATATGATTCAACTTCTTGAATGCAAAGGTCATTTACAAACTTGCATTTAATTGAGAGCCTTTGTTTGAAGAAGTTTTTAGTGTACAACTAACCATACATCAAAATTAATTTATACAATCTAAGCCACACGAGCGAGGATTGTAGTTGGGGGAAAAGAAAACGCGCATGATCGATTAAAGAGGAATCTTATATTTAGGTTTAGGTATTTGCTGGGACCAATTGGACGATTAAATTGGATATTTGGATAATAGACCGATTGCAAGAGTAATAATATAGTTTGGTTGGTCAATTATGTTAATTTCACTAAAATAAGGTTATGTAGGTAATTTCAATTGCAATAAATTGGAAACTTTTACCCCTAGGTTGCACTATAATATATAGTAATAGATAGATAGATTATACAATCTATTACTATCTATCTATTACTTTACTATTTATTAAACTTCAACACAAGGGCAAAAAGTATCATTTTAATGACTGTGAAATTACTACTTTACCCTTATTTATTGAAAAATAACAAAAACGTCACCCTTTTAAGATTTATGTAAAAATTATATATAATTATGTTACCGATCGAACCCATGACCTTTAACTCTCAAACTCATGCCATAACCAATATGCTAAACTTAATTTTGAGTGTCTTTTAAAAATCTTATTACATAAACCACATCTTCTCCTTTTGTCCCATTTTTTCTATTTTTATTTTGATTTAACAACATAAATCTTTGAAAAAAGTTAAAGTAGGGTTTAAAAAATAATTCAAAATTATAATATAATTTTTTTTCAAACTACATATTTTTTAAAATAGAATTTCGATATTGTGCAATAAGCATTATACTGAAACAAAACTTTTGATTTTAAATGTGATATGTAGGTATATATGAATCACAAAGATGACTTTTACGTAATATGAAGAGATTTTGTAATATGTTTCTCTTTACGTTAAAATCACATGAATTTACATACCTCTATGTTATATATGGACAGTTTTATAAATATAATTATTTGTATTATACTCAAATATTCATTTTGATAAAACTGATTCACGCCATTTTAAATACTAAATTAATATTTCAGCAATTAAAAGTAAACATGTGATTACTATCGTATTGATATTTATACAAATTTTTATGAAATCTAATTAAATTATAAAAAAATAATTTGTACATGAATTTTGTATACAATATTACAAAATAATTATAAAAACATGAGATAAAATTGAAATATTATAATTTATCATATTTTTAGTTACAAAATTATCTTAATATATATACATTTTCAAGCGAAAAAATATTTTAATGCCCGTGCCTTGCACGGACTTTTGCAAAAGTTGCGAGAATATTAGCTATGAAAGGACTAAATTAACCGTATTTTACTGAAAATAACAACAATGCCATTACAAGAATACCTCATTTTTTACCGGGCATGCGCTACACACAGCTTCATCCCCATAAACCCAAAAACGATCTTCAATCCTTGCGTATGCTACTTTGTTCCTGAGGTGCTCGTCATTGTCTCCACTTGCCGATCTTATCTGCTGCTTTCAATCTCTTCCCTTTCTCCTTCCTCACGTTCACAATTTTATTGCCAGATTTCAAAGGTATGATTTTTGTTATTTACATATATGCTATGTAATATATTTATGTGTGTATATATGTGTGTTGATAATGATGGGTTTATTTGTTACATTATGGACAACCCTTTTTAATTCGTGTGCATTCTTTTGTTTTAGAGTTGATTAATTTATGTTTTTGGGGGTTTATGAGATTTTAGTTCTGATGGGTTTTTTAAAAATTTAATCTTTGTTTAAGCATTGTGATGAATTTGAATTTGTTGTTTGTTTGATCGGTGGGTTCTTATTGTATGATTTTCTTGCTTAGAATGTGTTATTAGCATGTGTATATATCTGTACAACTGTACATATATGTAACTGATATAATGTCTTCACTGGTTCCATAAAAATTGATGGAGGTTTTGGCTTATTCCTGGCATTGTAGCATTCCTAGCATCAGTATATCGATTTTTTCTTGGTAAACAGGGGTTAAAATACGAAGAAGTGCCTTCTTATTTAAGTTCATAATAATATATTAATAAACATCTTAGAATCTGGCGACTTCTGGCGACTTTGGGTTAGGAGTGTAGTTATTTTGATTTTTGTGTATTTTTTTAGTTATCCATGACAACCAGTAAATAAAAATTGAACAAAAAGTATAAGAAAAGAAAGTTTTTATTAAAAAGATATGAAACTATTCCAGCCTTTCAAATATGCAGGACATTGTTATAACTTATACATGTACTAATCTATACGAGTACAATAATACGAAGCCAAGCACCAGATGTGCAAACAGAGAACATTATTATTGAGATTTGACTTCACATGTTTAAACTTCAGTTATCTTCTGGACATTTTTTATATTATAAACAAATTTACGAAGCTTACAAATGTAATAAAATCAACTGGTTTAAAATACAGTAAGTTATTCACACTTAATAATTATAGAAGGTATTACACAGATAAGTTATAAATGTACTCAATGTACTGCAATTTGCTTTCTTAATACATTTCTTAATTTAGCTATAAAAATTTCATAAAAACTTGAATAAGTGCCTTGTAATGTAACTTTTACTTAGAGCTCGCTGGGTATAATAAATCTGTTAATAATCCGAATTGCTAAATCAGCACTAAAAATATACCGAGAAACATTATAGAGAGTAGAAGAAAAGTCCGAACAGTTGAAAGATGTACCCTTTTTAAAAAGCACGAGGCCCCACTGACAATTTCCGAACAAAACCAGGAATTCAATTTTTGCATGATGGATATAGAAGCCACGATATTAAGCCCCTTCTGAAGATTTTTTTTGGCACAGGTATAACAATGGCGTGGCAACATCAAGTAAACTATCATCAGAAGCAATTGGTAAATAAATATATCAGCCTATTCATCTGTTAACATGGCTTATAGTTTGTACGCACAAGAATTACCAGTTTGTTGCGACCCTCCTTTAGTTTTGGCGAAAGTTCATAAGTATTGACATTTTGCTTCAAAATCCTAATTATGCTACTATAGAACCAAGACTGCGGTCGATATAATGGCACCCCGAATTTATGGTTAGTTGTAACATGTTGGTGGTGGCAGGCATCTGTTCAGTAATAACATAGAATATAAAAGAAGCACATGGGAGTTCAAGGACCCCAGCGCACCTAGAAAATTGACTAAATGTAACTGACAAAGTGCATGTTTGGCTCATCATATAAGTCGGCTTATATGATGAAAGCTCGTTTCCCATTTTCTGGGCCTGTTTTGCAAAATAAGAGAAAGCCCATTTATTAAACTTATATGGGATAAGTTGAATGTTAATAAATCCTAACATTCAACTTTCAACTTATTCTTATTTCTCGATATACGTAATATATAATATCTTTCAAATCTTCAAAATCATATATCTTTTAATTCGTTCATTAGAAAATTGATATGTACATATCAAATTTCTCTACTCATCGAGATCTATCCATTGATATCCACTTATATATATTAAAAAACAAATATTTTGAAAATATTTAAAAAAGTTAACTTATAAGTTCTGATTTACCAAACTCTCTACTGACTTATAATTTCTGATTTACCAAACACTTTATTAATTTATAAGCTCTGATTTACTTATCACTTATATGATACTTATCACTTTAAGTTATAAGTTACTTATTTTAAGGTAAGCCAAACAGGCCCAAAATTCTGAATACCAGTTTTCGATAGCAGTGTTAAAAGGGGCTCTTTCATGATTTTAGCTCACAATTAATCTATTGTTTTGCTCTGGTCTAGGAAAGGCGACAAATAGTTAAGCGAGGGATATATAGAGAGAGTCGCGGGATTCACGGTATGTCTTCCAATTGCCAAAATAATTGCGTACAAGTATTTTTCATTTATCTGTGACACATATGGACTTTATTTGGGATAAGATCTTATTTAAATGTTATTGTATATTTAAGAATTTAAGGGTTTCTATTTGATGTGAATTAGATTATTACTCTCTCCGTCCCAAATCTTTTGTCTCATTTGACTTTTTTGTGGTCAAGTTGACCAATTTTTTACCAACATTTACATATTATACTTTTATAATTTATAAAATCTGAAATGTACATCTTAAACTTGATTAAATATACTTTCTAATAGCTTAGCAAAAAAAAACTTTTTAATGATACAACTTTTATCATAATTTTTATTTATATTATATATGTAATATTTGGTCAAAGTTCGGTTAATTTAAAAAGTCAAATAAGACAAAAGATTTGGGACGGAGGGAGTATATGTTTGTAAAAGTCAATGTTATATACTATAGTAAAATACTTGCTAAGTTATTATTTTATTATTATGAAAAAATCTCACATCAAAAAAACCAATTCATGTGACAACAGAGAATTAGAAATATTTCTAATTGCATATCTTCACATGTCTGCCTTAATTACATTTCACATGAGATTTTGGGACAACCTGGAATGATAGTTTATATGTACAGTTAAGGTGCTAAACATCCATGTTTTCAGCATATTTGAATGTAATTTTTTGGTACTGAGAAGCAGGGACGGACCTGGGGGGTCCCCCCTCCTAGGTTGGGGGAATTTAAAAAAAAAGTTCTGAAAAATATATTTATATCCTATCATTTACTTGTCCCTGGCCCCTCCTAGATGGTTTATTTGTCTTCTTTTATATCCATTTTTGTATGATTTAGTGGAAAATATCCATTTTTTGTATGATTTAGTGAAAAAATTTCATTTTTTGCATGATTTAAGAATTTTTTGTTTTTTAAGACAAAAACAAAGCAATTGATGAGTTTGTCTTTATGTGTAAAGGTTGCTTTTTGAAATTCCAAGAGTTTATAGTATAATGCCAATGTTAGTCATAATTAAATATTTTATATGTACTTAATACTTTAACAATGAACTGGATATGAGCATATGTTCATTACATTTTTATAAATATTGCAAGCGGGAATGTGAGTTAAGAATGTATATCTATTACTATATATTATACAACAACATAGGGGTAAAAAGTTCCAGAAAATTGCCAGTAAAATTACCCATTTAACCTTATTTTCACTACACCATATATGGGCTATTGCAACGCAAAGAAAGTGTGGTATTAGACCCCAAAAGTGTTACAATAGATGTTTTTGCAACGCTTTTGCCAAAATTCAGCATTGCATCTGCGGCCGTTGCAATAGACCCCTATAGCAACGTTTTACCTACTTATTGCAACATTTTTAAAGTATTACAATATCCCCTTTAGTGCAACACTTTTGTCATGTTTAGTGACACTTTTATGATGTTGCAATAGACTATTGCTACACCATTTTGTAACATATTTTAATTAAAAGTGTTGCAAAGTCAATTTATTGTAACATTTTTATGTAACATTTTCTCCCCTATTGTAATGCTTTTTGTTTTTTAGCAACATTTATATGCAACACTTTTGTTTCTATTGAAATACATTTATATACTTATTGCAACATTTATGTGCAACACTTTGTATTAGTCCAATTTGCAATATCCTGTTTGAAATGTTAATAAACCAATACAAAAGCATATCAAACCAGAATCACATTTCCAATTTCCCATATAGGAAATCCAATAGAATATATGTCAATAAAGCCCAAACAAAGTCGATCGACTTCTACCATAAGATCATCTTACACCTAGTACATAAATCCAAAGTCGAAACACGTAGTGGACTTACACACACTAAATCTGGATAAACCTTAGTCTTTCATGTCAGAGTACCAAGCTAGCAAAAGTACGCACATATAATAAAAGTACTGATCATCAATCATTAAATCGTCATCGTGATTGTCATCCTCGCAAGCACCTTTGCCTCATTGGGTATGAATGAACACCAAAAGGCTGATTTGTAATTCCAGAATTTATAAAATAGAATTTGACTTTGCTCGAAAACTTTCCCTGCAACACCAATTTGACTCGAATTATACACATGAAAAACAATTAATAGAAAGATAAAATCAATGTTGCAGAATTCGATGCATGAAAATGAAAAGAAAGCACTTGCAGAATCAATGGTATGTATTGATGGTGCCTTGCACCGCAGAAATAGGGGTATTAATAAGTTCGAAGTATGAGATGATATACCTACCTGTTCATCTGCCTGCACATCTGCCTGCAGAAAGGTAATGGTCCTAAAGAAAAAAAAATAATGAATGGCAGGAACTAGAGATTTAGGTTATTAATGTTGTTAAGCTGATGAACCCATTTTGTAACCTGCTTGTTCAACAAGGTCCATAATATCACCCCTGCTTATTAAAAGTCTATGAAACACCTCCCTTATTTGTTGCTGTAGTGGTGCTAAGTCCTCCTCTAATTTCTTACAAATCTCCGACAATTCTTTCACCTGTTCCTCTACCTCTTTCAATTTCTCTACCTCTGCCGGAAACTTAAATGCATCCGCGAATTCGACCAGTGACGTTGCCACCTTCTCCATCCATCACATACACCTCTAACAACTTCAAGATACTTGTCAACTTCTAGCAAATTAGGACTGCATTGTTTCTTCTTACATATAGAATAATATATAGTGTTAAATTTATCATGCTTTACTTGGTGGCTGCCGTTAAAACGGAAACAGTGAATACAAAGACAATTTGAAAGTATCAACAAGTTTAGCAACACCGCAACTAATTCATGTTCTTTCCTATAGGCATATACACATAAACATATTATACATGTACAATAAGTCAATAATTGAGGCTAGGGAGTTCAGGATGTTAGGGGAGTATAAAGTGTGTAGTCTGGTCATTACAGAAGTAGAAAATTTATAGTTAAATTATATTTCTAGGCATGGTTTGACTGAACAGTAGTTTCAAAAAAACTACATACGCCGTTAATGCTTTAAAATTTTTATGTGAAGTGGAGTCTGATTGTTATTAACACTGTGTAATGGCATGATCAATACATGTTAACAGTTTTACCAAGTCATAATATTTTGCACAACCTTAACAGTTTTACCAAGTCATAATATATTGTCAATACAATTAATAGCAATCACAATTTTTACATAGTCAAATTCGAGAACGTCCTCTTTGTAGATTAAATAATTCAGAATATGTATGACAATATATTGCAGTAGAGAATTTAAATTGACATGGAAAGTGATACGAGCATAATATAGCCCAACCCTGTTAAGAAAACTTGGATAGGCATGACACTGACCGAACCGAACCGAATAACATTTTAAGCTCCTTCAGGATTTCGTATGTCCTGCAAAGTACATGAAATATTGAGTACTGATTTATATATTTATCGCACTGAAAGTTCAGAGTTCAAGTCCATGTACAAGTATGATAACCAAGCTGATCATATCTATCACCATATCATCATCCCTAGGATATAAACATGTTCTAACAATACACATGTACTGCACTGACATGTTCAACGTCAATCACACTTGTAATTAGTGACATGCTGGGTGTAATTTAAAAGAGAAGGTAAAAGAGACATACAAAAGAGAGCAAGAATGACTTTGTCCAGTTTCTTTTCTAGCGTACTCCTTTTAGAAGGAACATTTATGGAATTCATCTCACCTGTGTGAAATATCATGACTACGGAGTTGCAGCAAACGATCAATAAACGATAACAAAGCTATAAACAAAATTGCAAGCAATTAAAAGAAATACCATATATAAACAGAAAACAGTCATCCCAACTAGAAGTCTAGAATATTCTTATGGCGGAACCAGCTGGACTGCAGTGTAAGTTAGCCAATGGAAACCTTTTCTTCACTAAAACTAGGCACGGGGACATACAAAAAATGCAAGGTTAACTGTGGCACTTGAAAAATAAATTGAAATCGGTGACAAGTTCTTAAGAATGTCTAAATTAAGCCTTTATAAGGTGCCAAAAGCTCTGGTATCCAGAGTCACCTAGTTCAACTTACAAAGATAAACTAATTAGCTTGCCCTAGCATATACAGAATTAATATAAGGGCCGACAGAATAAACAATACACTAGTCCAGCTATTGTTGTCCTTCAATTCCTTCTGCTGTTGCATCCCCATTCACAGCCAAGCCTCGAATCTTGACATCATAGTAAACTTCCTCGACCTTTCTTAGGTCATATTTCATTCCTGTGACAAGCCATAGAAGATTTACTAGAAAGTTCAGTTAAAATATCATTCCGCATTACTGCAATACCGCAAAAGAACGAATAATGGCAAATAACAAATCTTATCATCAAACTTTTTACGTAAGAAGTCATTTCTCAGATTAAGCAAAACCAACCCAAATATTTATACCTCTTTAATTTATTCAGCAAAAGAGAGATTAGAGTCCGAAACAACCCAAGTTTCTTCATAACTTCAAAGAAATGGTCTAATCAAAACCAAATAATTGAACAATTTTATGCATATACCTCTAATCGAAGCTGATGAGTTTTGGATAAAGAATCCTAATTATATTCGAACTTATATATATACATATACATATATAATAAAAAGGGTATTTTACCTCTAATTGAAGCTTTAACTGAATCTTTAACCTAATTGAATCTCCAATCAATTTTAGGGTTTTGGGTGCTCTAATCGATTTTAGGGATTTGAGAGTGAGAGAGAGAGATTTGAGATCGAGTGAGTGAGAGAGATGTGTGTGAGAGGGAGAGAGACGTCGATAGAGAGAAGTGAGGTATGAGGGAGAGAGGCGATGTGGGGAGAGGGGAGAGAGGCGAGGGGGGGAGTGTTTTTGTGTACTAAAAATTTTAGCCCGCTCAGCAAAAAACTTAAACTCCCGCCTACAAATTTGGGTGAAGTTTATCAAAAGCGTAATGTGTATTGTAACGCTTTTTCAAAAGTGTTGCAACTGTCAAAATGATTTCTTCCCTTGTAACAGTTTTCTATTTTACGAAACATTTTTCGAAATTATTGCAATAGACTAGTAAATTTTGTGTCTATAGCAACACTTTATGCAACATATATGTAATTTGGGCTTGCAATAGGCCATATATGGTGTAGTGTTTATTGAGAATTACGTAAGTGTCCAGCTATATTTTATTACATCTGCTATCCATCGATCTTTTTCCGATCTAATCGCCCATATGAGCAGCTGCCTAGACCTAAAAACTAGTTTCTTCTTTAATCTCTGATTACTTGTTTCATTTATCCCCAAAATATTCTTGTTTGATTTGTGTTTATTGTTCGCGGTTGTGTTGTTTTCATTATGGTCTGAGGCTTAGAGTTGGAAGAGGGGATTGATAGCCGTGTGATTACATCATTTGTATCCTATATAGCTTTGAGATATTTTTTTTTTGCGATTGTTCATTGGTATGTTTTGTTTTCCTTGATTATAATATGATATTGCGGTGTGTGTTCTTTTATTTTCATGACCCTAATTCCTTCTTGTGTTGGTCCGGTGTGATGTCTGGTTTATGTTGATTAGCCTCATCTATTTAGTTAATTAGGTCATCTTGCGTGTTAAATCGCTGGGCACTCTTTTAAGTGCTATATTTATTTAATCATATTGCTCTTCTAAGGAAATCTATAAAGTTAGTGTATGTGAACATATTTTAAACTAATGTACTAATCAAAATTAGAGGGAAGGCTTTTCCAGGGAAAGTTGGTGCATTGCAAAATTAATTTTGGAAGATTTAATGATAATGTATACAATTGGGAAGAGGGATAAATGAAAGAACTCTTACATAAGCCCGGAACTGAACAACACATTTGCCCAGGTAAGAATGAATTGAATTAACAATCTTTAGTTCTTCACAGCTACATTAAAGAGAGTGTAAACTCTGCAACACATAGTAGGGCATGCAATAAAATGTTTCTTCTTCAT
This sequence comes from Saposhnikovia divaricata, assembly GCA_036435485.1. Classification (NCBI taxonomy): domain Eukaryota; kingdom Viridiplantae; phylum Streptophyta; class Magnoliopsida; order Apiales; family Apiaceae; genus Saposhnikovia; species Saposhnikovia divaricata. The sequence goes on from CM071599.1 coordinate 219,135,820, forward strand.
TACATTAATTGTATTGAATTCATATATCTAAAAAAAGTGGTCAGCTATTTGGGAAGAATAGGTTTTATTATAAATTATAGTATTTGTTCTCATTATAGCCTTTGCTCTATTAGATCTAATCTTATCTTTACAATACAAGTTTACAAGAGCAGACCACTTTTTTTTTATATCTTCTGCAGGTAAGGGATGAGGAATAATCTTTTAATAAACTTAAAGTGTAAAAATGTGAAACTAGCAAAAAAAGTGTGAAAATGTGCTTGTGGATCAGAGATACCTTGTTAGAGAGGTAGTATAAGGATAGGGCAAAGTCTATATAATTGATTCCGTGCGTTATTATTCCGCAAGGGACTTAAACCGTAAACTGCAAAACAATAATTGGTAGAAAAATTCCGAAAGCTATTGAAACAATATTTCACAAAATAAAATCCAGAAAGCCTAACTTTGGCCACTTAGTCCCGACCTACGTTACTCCGACTCGTCACTTCCGGTCGTCGTACCCGTGTCGACCCGACACGACACGGGACACGACCCGGGATACGGGGCGGATTCGTTGGTTGCAAAACGGACACTCCTTCGTCACCGGAGAAGTTTGAAGGTCATCGGAGGAAGATCATAGTTCGTAGGTGATATATAAAGACGGAAGAAAAGGCTTAGAAGAAGACGATGATATAGGATATACATACATATGTCTGTATGTATATGTGGATCTGATGAGAATAATGAACGGCAGTACAGTTTTTGATGGGCCGGGTTTCAAATGGATAAATAATATGTACAGTTTATGGTGAATGTATCTGGACACTTTGTAGGCTAGGTTCATTTATATTTAAAATTAATACTTTATAGAAAAGTGTGATAGCTGGTTTCTGTGACACGCTTTTTAAATACCAGTATGTATCTATAACTACTGCTTTTGAGTGTAGTGGACACCAACAGACGCATTGCAAAAATTACTATAAACTTTTGTTTAAAGTATTAATTAAATTAAATAATTTAAAATTCATTATTACTATTATAGTATTATTCATGTTTTAATTGTTTTTTATATTATACATATTTATGCTGTAATTTACAATACTTCTGATTTCTTGCTTAATTTAATTTAAAATTATCATTTTTTCAAAAAGGAATATATGAATATATTACAAAGTGACTGAAATCAGTATAATTATTTTTCTTAATATATAAAATTAATAATTTAATGAAAAATATTTGCCGTGTCCCGTACCCGTGTCCAAATTTTGGACGGTGTCCCCGTGTCCTAAAATTTCAGAATTTTCGAACCCGACACTCGGATCCGTGTCGTGTCCGACACTCCGTACCCGAGTCCGAGTGACTTAGGTCCCGACAAATGTGGCAACATACACTATGCAGGACAGTTGGAGGAATTAAGGGAATAAGTTAGGCAGCGAAAGAAAATATTAGAATCAACGTTTTTTAGTTTAATATGTCCACAGAAATTGCCAGTAAGTCGTTTCTCTTATTTACGAAACAGATATGGTACATATTTGGCCCTTTTTTTAAAACTAAGCTTATAAGTTAATATAAGCACTAATATAAACCAGTAATATATTCAATGAATACAAATAGTTGTAACGTTTACAATTGTCTTTAAGTTTTTATTGTGGTCAGCAAAGTATGTGCATTAAGTAATTACTAATTCAGGTACGAAGTACTCATTGTGAGGGCTAAACAGGCATACCAAATATGAATTAAACGTATATGTTGCCATCATTGTGTATGTATGTTATGTCAATTGTTCCATTCCTTCTATGGTATTTTAATGCAATGCACGGTTTCAGAGCTGCAAGTCCTGGTGTCGAGTGCCCTGTCTTTCTTCAATGTAGCAGCCACCAGAGAAGATGGGGAGACCAAAAATATTTCTCGGTAAAGAAATGGTGGAAGAGCAAAGATTTTTGAAGCGTCTCCGTGAAAAAACTCATCCAAACTTACAAGGTATATCATGTCGATGATGTAATTTTAACTTTGTACTAGATTTTTTGTTTTCACACTCAGTATAATGTCTTTCATTAGATATTCTAAACTCTGCAGGCTCCGGGCAGAAGGTGCATTAGAAGCTGAACATGGTAAATACCTTTAGTTCAAATACTCTTTTGTTTGTGTACTATACAGCCCCCCCCTTCAATTTCCATTCCACAAATTCCCTTTTTTATTTTGTCCTTAAAAGGAGGAGACTTACACCGATCGCGTTGCCTGCGATTATGGTGATCTTTTGACACTTGCATGAGAATCAAGGCTAAAACAACTATTTGGTTGGATTAATTAAACTTTTGAATGACGTGTGCTATATCTAAATATATTAATAAAGATAAGGCCTCATGCTAAAAAAGGAATCATTATTTGAAACTAACTTTAGGGATACTGTATATATATTAAACTATTATCCCTTGCCCATTTTATGGAAAGTTTCACCATGATAATAACGGAGCCTCTGATTTGGATGAACGCCATGGAAATGCTGGATCAGATGATGATCTTGGATCGTCGGGTAGTGGGATAACAAATTCCTGATGTTTTTTTAACCGATCGCATGATTTGCAACGTTATAGGAATTGATATTAATCTATATTTGCAAACAACGGTGCCCATGCTTCCTTCATGTGTCCTGTCTCAGTACTAACATTTACAACTACTAGACCACCTAGGTTCTCGCACTAAACGTCAGAGCATCGACTTGATGAAGAAAATTTTTAGTGAATTGCGTGATTAGTTTATTTTTCTGGTTTAGAGTTGTGCACTTGTGCTTAGGTTCATTCCTCTAAATTTGAATGGCAATGAATATTTGAATGAACCATGGTAAAACATTATTAATCTCTTAACTTATGGGTAGAGGACAACTAACGCTTTCACTTGAAGTATTTCACATTTTTTTGTCCTTTTGAAGAAATTAAATGAAACTGCTGGTGAAAATAGAGTATTAAATCTATAGAATGCACTTAATCACAATATATGTGGTTTTAACAATGTACATGTACCATTAATTTATTGGTAAATGGAAATTAAACAATATAACTTTTAGTTTTATTTGTATACACACCTACACATACATAACTATGTATGTTAAAGATGGCATATTTTCGAGTGCCAGGCTCGATATTTATGACCTCGTACTTGGTTTTAATTTGGTTAGAGTTTCCACATTTAAGTCAAACAATTTGACATAAAATAAGTGATGTATTCGAGTATTCAACAAAGGTACTTCTCTGTATTTATTATTGCTGATCATACTAATTAGACATATAATCAGTCTCTAACAATATTTGCCCGCTTAGCTTTTGAACATCACTTCGATCACACTGGTTTCTTCTGTGAATGCCAACTATACAATATTGTGTGTAGCAATATATTGTGAAGTGCACGATGTGTGGATAAGATCATACTTAAGCTTGTTTTTAAAACATTGTGTTTAATCGTTACATAAAATAACTTATTATCCAAACAGAGGTCTTGAAAAATAGATGAATCATACTAAATTTGAAGTTGAAGTTCAATTTAAAAGGCCAATACAAGAGTTTGTAATATAAGTAATATCTATATATATAATATATATAGGAGTGGTTGTCTATGCTTCCTTCCATGTGTTTCATGATGATATCTATATGTGTAGTCCTGAAATCTTAGTAAATAAAAGATTGGTTGTTGGCAAGTTTTCGCTAAATTTAACAAGATATCCTCCGCTTAATTATTGATATAACCTTCTTAACATATAAAAAGAGAACATAATATAATCGCATCCCTATCAGACGGAAGGGATATTATAATCCATCCATACTATTTGAGTGGAATTGCTTCTGTAACTTCATCCCAGAAACACATAGATGTACTACAAATATACGAAATACACATGACTTTTAATGATGTAAATTAATTGCCTTGCCAAATATTTTAAGTCAACATGGTTTTGGTAATTAATACTATGTTATTGATTTTCAGAAATTACATAGAAGGCTCTCCTTCCATTCACATATTTTATAAAGCGATTTCAGGATATTCTTATCTCATTCTATTCCAGTGGCTCAACCAGTAACCAATGGCGGTATTTACATTTCTCCATTTCCACAACGTGTATAAATATTTTGATTTTTTTTCTATAATATTTGTGCACCGTAAATAAAAATGAAATATGAAAATGGAGGAGGATAGCACCTCAGTAGAATTTTCTACTGAGAGACAAGCCTCTAGACTAAAACAACAAAGACTCTCTAAAATCTGAGTATTATGTGCCCAATATAATAACACCGAAGACTTAGCACTATAGAGCTCAAACCATTTAGAATAGAGTGATATACATTAGATAATGCTAAGACATTAAGCAGCATTGTTCCCTACACTATGAGATTCCTTATTATGATATTCATTGTTTCGCTCTCGCCATAAACAACCAAGTAAACAACTCGAAACATTTGGCAAGGCAAATGTTAATTTACCAAGATTAATTGCACATGTTAATTTACCAAATTTAGTTGCATGTAAAATGATTAGTTGCATTATCCTTCCATCCCATTGTGGCATAAGTGATGGTCCTTGTCCTCCAGCACTCAATTATAAACATGTTGAAAATTTGAACATTGAAGGAATCAATGTCTTGCGTTTTCAGTGTCATTAATATAATAGCATGTGTCGGTCTCTATCACTTCGTATTGCTTAGGTTTGGGCAACATAGTAATTCTGTCGTGAATTGTAAGTCAATGCAGGAAATGATATCTCGAAGCCAAGAGTTTATGTCACACACTGTGCGACCATGGAACTGGTGTGCACTCATGTCAAATATCCTGCCTAAGATCCAAGACTCAGAAGGATTTTAAAGCAATTCTCCAGCAAATGTCATCTCTTTTTGAAAGATTATAAGAGGTACAGAGTTAAGACTCGGGATGGGACCATCGGGAGTCATTGAGAATAGAAGAAACTTTGAACTGGTAGTTAGGTATCTATCTATTCTGTATAAGATATTCCACTCACAAATATTATCGTAAAATAATTATTTTGGATAGCCAAATGCATATTCTATATATGGAATACCCATTTGATGAAAGTTTATTCCTATTGTCCTCATTTGGTTACCAAATATGTGGGATATCCAATTGGCATATTGGTATCCCTTAGATTGAAGTTGTCCTAAAATTTAAAAATAATGATTCTTTTTTTTTTTTTACTTTTTTTAGGAGGTTAGCAGTAAGTGGTGAAGATAAAACTACTGAGGGATATTGAGTTAAAGGGTTTGTATGTGTGAAGAATCAGGAAAAACAATGTAAGAGAAACTAAAAACTCTTGTATTGATTTGTATGAAGCTTGAGATATTACATACGGGATGCAACTAATTTATACAAGAAAGAAGAACAAGAAGTCTATGCTATTAATTACAAAGTTGCAGAAAGTCTAAGGTTGGTGCCGAAAGTAAGGTTGGTGCCGAAAGTCTATATAGCCTAAAGTCTATATAGTAGCTGTATTTTAACACCCCCCCTCAAACTTAAGATGGTTGAAAAACCAATTTGAGTTTGCAATCACGAAATGAACTAGGAGGAAGAGATTTCGTGAAAATATCTGCAACATTATCTGCACTAGAGATAGCATGAAGACGAACCGTTCCTTGTGCAACCTGTTGACGAGTAAAATGACAATCAATCTCTATATGTTTAGTGCGTTCATGAAAGACATCATTGTGAGCAATGTCCCTAGCACTTTTGCTATCACAGTAGATAATAGTGGCTGGAGAATGAGTTACGGTCATTTCTTCAAGTAACCATCGTAGCCAAATTAATTCCTGCGTGGTGTCAGCCAGAGCTCGATATTCTGACTCGGCACTGGATTTTGAGGCAAGAGATTGTTTCTTACTGCGCCAAGAGATAAGAGAGTCACCCAGAAAGAAGCAAAATCCTGTAGTGGAACATCTGGTAGTGGGATCACCACCCCAATCAGCATCAGAATAGGCATGTAACTCAAGTGATGAGTTGTATGCATAATGTAATCCGTGAAAGATGGTGCCTTTGACATAACGAAGTATGTGAAGGATAGCTGTATAGTGAGGAGTGCGAGGAGCTGCCATAAATTGACTAACAATATGAACAGCATGAGCAATGTCAGGACGAGTGACAGTAAGGTAGATCAGACTTCCTACCAACTGACGATACAATGTAGGGTTGTCAAGTAGGTCACCATCTTTGGAGTTAAGTTTGACCCCATATTCCAAAGGTGTAGTTGTGATCTTAGTGTCGCTAATTCCAGATTTCAACAAAAGATCAGATGCATACTTGACTTGAGAAAGGGTGTAACCAGTAGGTATAGAAGAAACCTCAAGACCCAAGAAGTAGCTTAATGAACCAAGATCTTTCATTTCAAATTGCTGACTGAGAAACTGTTTGAGTTCAAAGATACCTGCACTATCATCTCCGGTGATAATCATATCATCTACATAGAGGAGGAGAAGAACAACACCTCGATTTGTCCGTCGAATGAAGAGAGCATGATCATATGGACTAGAAGAAAATCCTAGCTCACTAATGACTTTGCTAAATTTCTCGAACCAAGCTCGAGGTGCTTGTTTTAGGCCATAAAGTGCCTTGTTAAGCTTGAGCACTTGACCTGGAGAGAGATCAAAACCGGGAGGAGGTTTGAGATAAACTTCTTCATCTAAGTCTCCATTAAGGAAAGCATTTTTGACATCCATTTGCCACATATCCCACTGTTTTGATGCTCCAACAGCGAGTAAACTTCGAACCGAAGTAAGACGAGCAACTGGTGCAAAAGTCTCCTCATAATCAATGCCATATTCCTGGGTAAAGCCTCTAGCAACTAGACGAGCTTTATATCTCTCAATAGAGCCATCAGCATTTGTCTTAATTTTATAGATCCATCGACAACCCACAGCTGTTTTGCCAGGAGGCAAGGTAACCACATCCCAAGTGTGATTTTTGTCTAATGCCTGAAGTTCTTCTGCCATAGCCTCCTGCCAAAGAGGGTTAACACTTGCCTCTCTATATGTTTGAGGCTCGTGCAATGATTCTATAGCAGAATATACATGATAATCAGTAAGACGAACAGAAGGTTTTCTTACCCGAGTAGATCGATGAGCATGTTCATCTGAAAGAGATGGTGGAGTGGGAGAGACATCACTAGAATCCTCAGACTGAACTTCTGTTGGAGGAACATTCGTAGCTGGGGATGGTTGTATGAGCTCAATTGGAGAATTTGTAGGAACTGTGTTAGAAGATGTTGACGAGTCGACATAGTCATCACTGGGATATAGATCAACAAAAGGATCTGTAAAGTGAGAGATGCTAGAAGAAGTGTCGATTTTAAAATCTGACATAGATGAGAACATTTTGTGTTCCCAAAATGTCACATTACGAGAGACTCGAAGTCGTTGAGAGATAGGATCCCAACAACGGTATCCTTTTTGACCACTACCATACCCAATAAAACAACAAAGACGGGCACGAGGTTCTAGTTTTGTTCTTTCATGTGGAGGAAGAAGAACAAAACATGCTGAACCGAAAACCTTAAGGGTATCATATGAAGGTGGTTTTGCATACAATTTTTCATAAGGAGACACATTATCTATGACTGGAGAAGGAATCATGTTTATTGTATGAACAGCAGTTAATGCAGCTTCCCCCCAAAAGAATTCCCGACAAGAAGAAGAAATGAGAAGAGCTCGAATTGTATCAAGAATGTGTCTATGCTTGCGTTCGGCACGACCATTTTGTTGTGATGTGTAAGGACAAGAACTTTGTGCAAATGTCCCATAAGATGCCAAAAATTTTGTAAGTTCTGATTCTTTGTATTCTTTAGCATTGTCGGCACGAAAAAGTTTGATTTTCTTTTTGAATTGAGTATCAATCATAGTGGCAAAGTTTTTATATGTTTCTCCTAATTCAGATCGATTTTTCAAAATGTATATCCAAGTGTATCGAGAGAAATCATCAACAAATATCACATAGTACCTAGACCCCCCATAGTTGGAGTTGGAGAGGGACCCCAAATATCAGAGTGTATAAGATCAAAAGTAGCTGATGATTTTTCATAATGAATAGGAAATGGAAGTACATGTTGTTTTGCCAGTTTACATGATACACAATCAATAGTGTCTGCATTTACGCTACCTAGATGACCACTAGAAACTAGAGTACGTAAACGAGAAGGTGAAGGATGACCTAACCGAGAGTGCCAGATGCTGGTTGTAAATGAAGCAGAACCAACTAGATTAGTTGATGGAGATATTGATGTAGGAAGATGAAGGGAAGTGAGCTCAAACAACCTTCCGCATCTACGTCCTGTCCCAAGAGTTTGTCCTGTCTGAGGATCCTGTACATGACAACCAGAAGAGGTAAACATAATGTTAAGACCGAGATCACATAATTGGCCAATGGAAACAAGATTAAGTGAGAGATTAGGAACAAAATATGTGTTAGGAAGAGAAAGATCTTCTGTGGATATAGTTCCAATATGTCCCACTTTCATTGTAGAGCCATCGGCAGTTTGAATATTTGGGAGGCATAAACTCTGTGTTTTTGTGGTAAATATAGATGGATCATTGGTCATGTGATTGCAACATGCAGAATCAAAATACCAAGAAGTACCTGAAGTGATGGAGAATGCAGTGGAAGGAGAACTGGTTTTAAACAAAACCTGTCGAAGCAAAGCTTCAAGCTCGCCTGTGGATGTATTTGGTGCAGTTTCTGATGTAGATTCAGAGGTTGCAGCAACGGAAGACTGGGAGAATTTATTTGGCCGAAAAGATGGCCTTTTCTTGCAGAATTGCATTGAGTAGTGACCCTTTTGGTGGCAATGCTGGCATGTGTGATTGCGAAGAGCTGCACAATCCTTAGTTACATGTCCATTTTGATGACAAAACCTACAGAAAGGTTTGTCATAAGTGGGTACTGGAGGTACAGCTAGGACAGTATCAGTCGTGGGAATAATCTTGCCGATGCCAAGTCGAGTTTCTTCAGAAATAAGTTCGGTTAAAGCACTCTCCAAAGAGGGTAGCGGAATGCGATGGAGAAGAGCAGCTCTTACTGGTTCAAAATCCTGAGTAAGAGCCATCAAAAACTGGATGAGTCGTTGTTGATCACGATATGTGTGATAAAGTGCAGCATCCTCTGTGTTTTTCCACTTTGGTTCAGACAAAGTCAGTTGATCCCAAAGTGCTTGTATTTGAGACAGAAAATCAGCGACAGATTGACCAGGTGCTTGTATCTGCTTACTGAGAGAGTGTATAATCTGATATTGATGAGAAAGATCGGATGTAGTGTACCGAGATTGCAAAAGATCCCATATTTCTTTTGCGGTGTCAAAATTTCCAAATTGTAGATTAATTTTAGAGACGGAAGAGTTTCTAAAATATGTAATAACTTGATGATTTTTGACATCCCATTCTTCGATGCGATCTTTCAGTTGTGAATCAGTTTCATCATTTTCCTTGGTAGGAATAGTGAAATCCCCGTTAACGTACCTCCAAAGACGTTTTCCTTTGAGAAAGCTACGCATAGCTTGAGATCAAGATAAATAGTTTGAGCCGCTCAAAATTGTTTGAATCGGTGAACTACTTTCTCTTTCCATCGAAGTGAAACTTTTGAAAACTTTGGAAAGTGTAATGTAGAAATTAAACAGTCCAGGGGCTAAAGTGTAATATTCAAAATTATATTTAAAACAAAACCAATGGGTTTATGATGTGGATCAGTTGGGCTAGTTTTAAGACAGGCCGAACAAGAGAAATTAGTGGCCCGTTAAAGAAATGGACCAAAGAATTTGCTGGGCTGGTGGTTTAACAAAGTAAAAGAAAAAGAGGAAGGGAAACTGTCGGCATCAGCAAGGAATAAACAAAAGGAAAGAGAAAAAAACTGTTGTCGACAGAAATAAACAAATGAGTAGAAAAACAGGTTGCAGGAGTACGGAGATCTTTGTTTCTATCTAATTAAGCGTTGGATGATTGCTGAGTTGATTGTGGGCACTCGAATATATACGAGTGTGTGGACTCAGTGTGATTTTGTGGGTGAGATGAGTGAACGGGTGGAGCCGATATTGTGATTTAGCGACAGTTTGGAGATGATTGACCCAGAAGTGTGTTGATGCAGGAGGTGTTTGTGATATACGAGTGTGTTGATGCAGTTTGTTTAACACAAGAAGTGGACACGCAAGGTGTTTGTGAAAATGTTACAAAGAAAAGGCTTGGAAGAGATGAAGCTACCGGAAACAATGGTTGCCACCGGAATAACTCAGGTAAGGATCTTAATGCTTTGATACCATGAAGAATCAGGAAAAACAATGTAAGAGAAACTAAAAACTCTTGTATTGATTTGTATGAAGCTTGAGATATTACATACGGGATGCAACTAATTTATACAAGAAAGAAGAACAAGAAGTCTATGCTATTAATTACAAAGTTGCAGAAAGTCTAAGGTTGGTGCCGAAAGTCTATATAGCCTAAAGTCTATATAGTAGCTGTATTTTAACAGTGTCATGCATAGTTCCATTAAACAGCTTTCGTTATGGAAGTTCGGACTTGTTGTGTTATAAAAATTTCTATTTTGATTGCAAATTTCAGTAATTTTTCTGACTTCGCCTAGGTAGCAGGTCTATATAATTGATTCCGTGCGTTATTATTCCGCAAGGGACTTAAACCATAAACTGCAAAACAATAATTGGTAGAAAAATTCCGAAAGCTATTGAAACAATATTTCACTAAATAAAATCCAGAAAGCCTAACTTTGGCCACTTAGTCCCAACAAATGTGGCAACATACACTATGCAGGACAGTTGGAGGAATTAAGGGAATAAGTTGGGCAATGAAAGAAAATATTAGAATCAACGTTTTTTTAGTTTAATATGTCCACAGAAATTGCTAGTAAGTCGTTTCTCTTATTTACGAAACAGATATGGTACATATTTGGCCCTTTCTTTAAAACTAAGCTTATAAGTTAATATAAACACTAATATAAACCAGTAATATATTCAATGAATACAAATAGTTGTAACGTTTACAATTGTCTTTAAGTTTTTATTGTGGTCAGCAAAGTATGCGCATTAAGTAATTACTAATTCAGGTACGAAGTACTCATTGTGAGGGCTAAACAAGCATACCAAATATGAATTAAACGTATATGTTGCCATCATTGTGTATGTATGTTCTGTCAATTGTTCCATTCCTTGTGTGGTATTTTAATGCAATGCACGGTTTTAGAGCTGCAAGTCCTGGTGTCGAGTGCCCTGTCTTTCTTCAATGTAGCAGCCACCAGAGAAGATGGGGAGACCAAAAATATTTCTCGGTAAAGAAATGGTGGAAGAGCAAAGATTTTTGAAGCGTCTCCGTGAAAAAACTCATCCAAACTTACAAGGTATATCATGTCGATGATGTAATTTTAAATTTGTACTAGATTTTTTGTTTTCACACTCAGTATAATGTCTTTCATTACATAATCTAAACTCTACAGGCTCCGGGCAGAAGGTGCATTAGAAGCTAAACATGGTAAATACATTTAGTTCAAATACTCTTTTGTTTGTGTACTAAACAGCCCCCCCTTCAATTTCCATTCCACAAATTCCCTTTTTTATTTTGTCCTTCAAAGGAAGAGACTTACACCGATCGCGTTGCCTGCGATTATGGTGATCTTTTGACACTTGCATGAGAATCAAGGCTAAAACAACTATTTGGTTGGATTAATTAAACTTTTGAATGACGTGTGCTATATCTAAATATATTAATAAAGATAAGGCCTCATGCTAAAAAAGGAATCATTATTTGAAACTAACTTTAGGGATATTGTATATATATTAAACTATTATCCCTTGCCCATTTTATGGAAAGTTTCACCATGATAATAACGGAGCCTCTGATTTGGATGAACGCCATGGAAATGCTGGATCAGATGATGATCTTGGATCGTCGGGTAGTGGGATAACAAATTCCTGATGTTTTTTTAACCGATCGCATGATTTGCAACGTTATAGGAATTGATATTAATCTATATTTGCAAACAACGGTGCCCATGCTTCCTTCATGTGTCCTGTCTCAGTACTGACATTTACAACTACAACTACTAGACCACCTAGGTTCTCGCACTAAACGTCGGAGCATCGACTTGATGAAGAAAATTTTTAGTGAATTGCCTGATTAGTTTATTTTTCTGGTTTAAAGTTGTGCACTTGTGCTTAGGTTCATTCCTCTAAATTTGAATGGCAATGAATATCTGAATGAACCATGGTAAAACATTATTAATCTCTTAACTTATGGGTTGAGGACAACTAACGCTTTCACTTGAAGTATTTCACATTTTTTTGTCCTTTTGAAGAAATTAAGTGAAACTGCTGGTGAAAATAGAGTATTAAATCTATAGACTGCACTTAATCACAATATATGTGGTTTTAACAATGTACATGTACCATTAATTTATTGGTAAATGGAAATTAAACAATATAACTTTTAGTTTTATTTGTATACACACCTACACATACACAACTATGTATGTTAAAGATGGCATATTTTTGAGTGCCAGGCTCGGTATTTATGACCTCGTACTTGGTTTTAATTTGGTTAGAGTTTCCACATTTCAGTCAAACAATTTGACATAGAATAAGTGATGTATTCGAGTATTCAACAAAGGTACTTCTCTGTAATTTATTATTGCTGATCATACTAATTAGACATATAATCAGTCTTTAACACTATATGCCCGCTTAGCTTTTGAACATCACTTCGATCACACTGGTTTCTTCTGTGAATGCCAACTATACAATATTGTGTGTAGCAATATATTGTGAAGTGCACGATGTGTGGAGAAGATCATGCTTAATCTTGTTTTTAAAACATTGTGTTTAATCGTTACATAAAATAACTTATTATCCAAACAGAGGTCTTGAAAAATAGATGAATCATACTAAATTTGAAGTTGAAGTTCAATTTGAAAGGCCAATACAAGAGTCTGTAATATAAGTAATATCTATATATATAATATATATAGGAGTGGCTGTCTATGCTTCCTTCCATGTGTTTCATGATGATATCTATATGTGTAGTCCTGAAATCTTAGTAAATAAAAGATTGGTTGTTGGCAAGTTTTCGCTAAATTTAACAAGATATCCTCCGCTTAATTATTGATATAACCTTCTTAACATATAAAAAGAGAACATAATATAATCACATCCCTATCAGACAGAAGGGATATTATAATACATCCATACTATTTGAGTGGAATTGCTTCTGTAGCTTCATCCCAGAAACACATAGATGTACTACAAATATACGAAATACACATGACTTTTAATGATGTAAATTAATTGCCTTGCCAAATATTTTAAGTCGACATAGTTTCGGTGATTAATACTATGTTATGGATTTTCAGAAATTACATGGAAGGCTCTCCTTCCATTCACATATTTTATAAAGTAAGCGATTTCAGGATATTCTTATCTCATTCTATTCCAGTGGCTCAACCAGTAACCAATGGCGGTATTTACATTTCTCCAATTCCACAACGTGTATAAATATTTTGATTTTTTTCTATAATATTTGTGCACCGTAAATAAAAATGAAATATGAAAATGGAGGAGGATAGCACCTCAGTAGAATTTTCTCTACTGAGAGACAAGCCTCTAGACTAAAACAACAAAGACTCTCTAAAATCTGAGTATTATGTGCCAAGTTTAATAACACCGAAGACTTAGCACTATAGAGCTCAAACCATTTAGAAGAGAGTGATATACATTAGATAATGCTAAGACATTAAGCAGCATTGTTCCCTACACTATGAGATTCCTTATTATGATATTCATTGTTTCGCTCTCGCCATAAACAACCAAGTAAACAACTCGAAACATTTGGCAAGGCAAATGTTAATTTACCAAGATTAATTGCACATGTTAATTTACCAAATTTAGTTGCATGTAAAATGATTAGTTGCATTATCCTTCCATCCCATTGTGGCATAAGTGATGGTCCTTGTCCTCCAGCACTCAATTATAAACATGTTGAAAATTTGAACATTGAAGGAATCAATGTCTTGCGTTTTCAGTGTCATTAATATAATAGCATGTGTCGGTCTCTATCACTTCGTATTGCTTAGGTTTAGGCAACATAGTACTTCTGTCGTGAATTGTAAGTCAATGCAGGAAATGATATCTCGAAGCCAAGAGTTTATGTCACACACTGTGCGACCATGGAACTGGTGTGCACTCATGTCAAATATCCTGCCTAAGATCCAAGACTCAGAAGGATTTTAAAGCAATTTTCCAGCAAATGTCATCTCTTTTTGAAAGATTATAAGAGGTACAGAGTTAAGACTCGGGATGGGACCATCGGGAGTCATTGAGAATAGAAGAAACTTTGAACTGGTAGTTAGGTATCTATCTATTCTGTATAAGATATTCCACTCACAAATATTATCGTAAAATAATTATTTTGGATAGCCAAATGCATATTCTATATATGGAATACCCATTTGATGAAAGTTTATTCCTATTGTCCTCATTTGGTTACCAAATATGTGGGATATCCAATTGGCATATTGGTATCCCTTAGATTGAAGTTGTCCTAAAATTTAAAAATAATGATTCTTTTTTTTTTTTTACTTTTTTTAGGAGGTTACCAGAAACCAGTATATGAGTAAATAACAAAATGTACTCTTAGTTGCTAATACAAATGCAAATTAGAACTTTCTCATGTAATATGTAAATTGAATGCAATATAATCGTAGTTTTAATACAATTTACATGATAGTTGAAACCTATATATATAGTTTACGAAAATGAGAAGTTACCAGCCGGAGTAGTCACCAGAAAGTTTTATAAATTTATATAAATTATATATTTATTTTAATAATCGGTTCGGTTCGGTTTTAGTCGGTTCGGTTTTAACCTAAAACCGAAACCGAAACCGAAAATTTCGATTTTTAAAAATCAAAAACCGCAACCGCCGGTTCGGCTTCGGTTTCGGTTTTTTCGGTTCGGTTTTGGTCGGTTTCGGTTCGGTTTCGGTTTCATTTCGGTTTTTTGCTCACCCCTACCAGTAAGTGGTGAAGATAAAACTACCGAGGGATATTGAGTTAAAGGGTTTGTATGTGTCATGCATAGTTCCATTAAACAGCTTTCGTTATGGAAGTTCGGACTTGTTGTGTTATAAAAATTTCTATTTTGATTGCAAATTTCAGTAATTTTTCTGACTTCGCCTAGGTAGCAGGTGTATAAATATGTCCGTGTCTTGCACGGACTTTTATGGTAGTTTAAACAAATCGACAACAAATTTAAGGAAGCAAATTGGCCGAGTGTCTCCAAGATTTGGAGTGAATGATATTTCTGCTTCTTGATTTTTTTTTACTTTTTAATTCTAAAATAAGTGATACCAGTACGTAAGGGTTGATAGCCATTTTTTTTCCAGCTTGTCAAAGAGATGGAACATGAAGTATCTACAACGCATGGACAGCACCGAACAGCACCAAAAGAAAAACGATCTTCCATCAAACTCAGTCTGATGCAATAATTGGCTTCAGCAGAGGCCATGATGTACACCTCATTGCAGACGGGGTTCCATTTGCACCATTTGGACTCGTAGACATATACAATGCTGGTGGAGGGAGCTATCGAAGGGCTTAGATATGAAGTGAAGAAAGATGGTCAATTGTATGGAGAGAGGGTTGAGAACCTCACAGAAACAGTTTAGTTTCATTGTAAGTGAAAGGTTGTGGCAGGTTTGGTGCTTACTCGACCTCCAAGCCGAGAAGGCACACCGCCATTGGATCGATGATGTAGCTTCAGGGTTAGTTATATTCAGTTTGGATCATATGCCCAAGGAGAACCAGAAAGTTCAAACTGTCACCATCTATTTATGACTACAATCCCTGCTTAGAGTTATGCCAAGATTGATGTTAATGTTCTGGGGATTATTGATGTTCCTCCTCGAGTCAAGGCTACCAATCTTTCAGAAAAACTGTTTACAAATTTTACCAAACAAATTCCTACCTGTATGCAACAGCATTACCAAACGATATTTACATCACACTAGGGTAGTAGACCAAAAAAGATCGAATCAAGGCTACCGAGGCTATCGATGATACCTGAATGAAAGGAAAAAAGATGTATAACAGCATAACAGGGCAGAGAGCAGCAGGGCAAAAAATAAACAAAGAGCGTCCCCCAATAAACAAACAATAAACTTAACAAAATAAGAGTGCATCAGGATCAATCCATCTAATGTGTGCATCAGGATCAATCCATCTAAGAGTGCATCAGGATCGATTTTGATTTACTAGTTTATCTTCTTGAAAGAAGTAATCGTTTTACACTATAATTTACAAATTTCAGAAAACAAACAAAACTTGCCAAAAAATATCCTAGGTCAAACAATAGTCTACTTGAAACACTAGGCAACACATGATCAAATCAGACAACTTCTTCTCCAAAGATCGAACCTAAGGCTACCGAGGCTTCTGCTTTCTAATTCTTCGATTTTGATTTACTAGTTGATTTTCTTGAAAGAAGTAATCTTTTTACAGTACAATTTACAAATTTAAAGAAAAACAAAACTTGCCAACAAAAATCTTACGTCAAACAATAGTTTACATGGTCTAATCAAACAAGTGGGACATGATATGAGGCATGGATGAATAATAGAAAAGAGACGATAAATAAATAACAGAGCAGAAGATTAAACAAAGCACATCATCCCCACCATATATACCAAACAATAAACTTAACAACATAAAGAGTACTACATTAGGCTACACCCGAATTGATACAAAGCATAAACAACTAGTCAATTCTGCTGAACTAGACTATTTATTCAATTCTGCATAACTTGACAACATAAGATTACTACATTCGGCTCCACCAGAATCGATACAAAGCATAAACAACTAGTCAATTCTGCTTTACTTGACTAATTCTTCAATTTTCATCGGAGGTAACACTATTATTTTTTTTTTTAATCCTCGTCCCTGACCAGATGATTGTTCCGAATACCCCAAGATGTAAAATTTCATCCATCCATGGACTGGTTTCAGCAAACTAAAACACAAGAAGTCCGGTTAGATAGATCAAATAAAACTAACAGAGAACACACCTACCAATCCATGTAATATGTGTGTGTGGGAATAGAGAAAGATTACCTTCTTTGCATCGGTCGCAAATCGGCGAACAATTGGCACGGTCTCCTTCAATATCAAATCAGAGGATTCAAAAACATCAGATCAGAGAACTTGTAAAAGAACATAAATAAAAAATAAAATAACATAAATATACAGAAAAAAAGGGGATTACAGAGAACACATCTACCAGTCCATCATCTATTATGTGTGTGTGTGTTTGTGTGTGTGAGAGAGAGAGATGTCGAGAGAGGGGGAGAGATCGAGAGAGAGGGGGGGAGAGAGGGGGGGAGAGAGAGAAAGATTACCTTCCTTGCATCGGTAGCAAATCGGCGAACAATTGGCACAGTCTCCTTCAAGATCATACCGGAAGCTCTCAAAAATCCCATCATCCTTTTGCTTTGATTGGTCTCAAATATTGTATGACTTATCTATTTCTAAACCAATGGCTGCTGCCTTCTCATATATATATATAATCGAGTTAGGGTTAGAAAATATTACTAGCATCCATACATGTCCCAAACCACACAGGCCACACAGGCCCAATTCCCAAACATATGTCTTCCTTTTCACATTCAAGCCCAATTCTCTCGCCGACCTGTTTTTGCTGCTTTTATTTTTTCCCATTTCTAGCCTCTTAAAGGTGGTGTTTGGCTGGGCTTGTAAGCCCGGACTTATAACTTATTTTCGGGTAAAAATTTCATATTTTGATAATTTGTTTTTATGGTTGTATTTAATGTATGTTTGAGATTTCATAAGTTGCAAAAATAAGTTGGAAAATAAGTTGGAATGTTAGGAATCTCTAACATTGACTTAAAATAAGTTGACTTATTCTGGAAATAAGCTCCCCCAAACACCCCTTTATCTATACTATTATATCTTAAAGTAACCGATTATATTTTTTGATTAAAATATGTTTTTTAACCTAAAAATTTATCTTTTATAAATTTTTTTTTTGCCAGAATTTTATAAACATTTAAAAATAGTAGAAAGATAGAAAGATGAAGAGAGAGAGAGAGAGCAAGAATTATATTATATCCTATATATAATAGGTGTAAGGCAGTTTAGATGGTTGGTTTGGTTGTCAGGACTAAAACAGTAAATTCGAATCCTAACTAATTAAAACTACTTAAAAAACTATATATAAATTAAAAAAACTAGAAAAAGACCTAGAACAAAATAGAAGTAGCATAAATATTACAAAATAATTAAAAAACAACACATCATTTTTTCTAACCATGTAAATGTTAAATTTTCCTTCATTAGAAAATGAAAAGCAAAATATCAAAGTACGTAGCAAAATAACTCAATTAAAAAAAAAACTACACATAAAGAAAGGAAAAAAAACGCTAGGACAAATCATAAACCAAACAAAATAATTAAAAAAAATAACATATCATTTTTTCCAAACATATAAATGTTAAATTTTCCATCTTTAGAAAAATAAAACTAAATAGCAAAATACTTCAATTTAAGAAATACTTCTTTTACAAAGTAGGAGTTGGCATTTTTTTTTGACGAAAAGCAAGAGATTGTATTACTTCAAATCAAACTCAATACAATTCTGAACATTGACAGGACAGACCTCCTGTCAAAAATACGACCTGGGTACATATATGATTCTCTAGCTAACTGGTGAGCAACCATATTCGCAGATCGTTTAACAAAAAACAAAGTAACTTTGTGAAGTCGTTGCATAAGGCTACGACACTCCTCGATGATTAAACCAAGGTGAGACCTCATCGGAGTCCTACTTCGAATAGCTTGGATTACTACCAAGCAATCTGACTCCAGAATAACTTGAGGCCACTGCAGACTATCAATCCAACTCAATGCCTCCTTAACCGCCATTGCTTCTGCTACGACTGGTGACACCATATGAGGATGCACCAACGTCTTGGCTTGAATGAGTAGTCCACCTGAATCTGGAGCTATCAAACCGAAACCAACTTCACTACGGTTTTCAAAAACAGCAGCATCTACTGACACCTTAACTATATTTGGTAAAGGCTTAACCCAAGCTGAGACACCATCTCCTTCGACCTGAGGCTGGAGATGCGCCATACTCGACCTACTTTGGGCTATATTCCACTGTGTGAGGTATTGCTTCGCTTCAGCAACTATTCTGTTAACCTTTGTGTACTTTTGATTCCATACTAAATCATTCCTTGCTCTCCAGATGGCCCAACAAACCGTAAGGACCTCCGCACATTTTGCTTGATTTTCTGATGTAAAAATCATCTTCATCCAGTTCATGAGATCCATCTGCTCATCCCACTGCTTGCCTGGTAACACGATATGCCAGCATTGTCTGGCGATTGGGCAACTTACCAAACTGTGCATTATTGTTTCCACCTCACTTCTACAAACGGGACAACAACTCTGGACAGGGACCTGTTTAGATTGTAATTGCGTCATCGTAGGTAGACAGTGTGTCAACGCACGCCACACCAAATTGAGGGTCTTTGGCGGGGCTTTCAATCGCCAAAACTTTTTCCATACGCTGCTATTGTCCTTTATATTCCACTGACCCTTTCGACTTTGCAGAAATTTGTACGCACTCTTGACGGAGTACAAACCTGAGTCCTCAAATCGCCAGTAAATCATGTCGTCATTGTTGGAGTTATTCAAGCTTATGTTCAAGATGCAATTTTGGTCTCTCACATTGAAGTTACCTCGAACCATATTTAGATCCCATTGTCTTTGCCCTGCCGAGAATAATGACTCCACCATTATATCTTTAAGGTTCTGAGAATTGGATGTAATAAACGGATTTTCCTCCACCGTTAACCATGGTTGACCCATAATCTGAATATTATTCCCCCTCCCTATTCTCCATCTGACACCATCGAGAACCAACTGCTTCGCCTCCAAAATGCTTCTCCATATGAAGCTTGGACTGTTTCCCAGCTTGGCATGGATAAAGTCCGTATCCGCGAAATATTTAGCTTTGTATAATCTCGACACTAAGCTGCTTGGGTGTACAATGAAACTCCAACCTTGTTTGCCCAGCATGGCAATGTTGAAATCTCTGAAGTTTCTAAAGCCCATCCCACCTGCAGTTTTATGCTTAGTCAGATGCTCCCAAGACATCCATCTAAGATTCGAAGACCTAGATTGATCAGACTGCCACCAGAATTTAGATAAACTCCTCTCAATGTCTCTGGTAATTTCCAGCGGTAATAAGAATACGCTCATGGCATATGAAGGTAAAGACTGAGCAACAGACTTGACTAGTACTTCCTTTCCCCTACGTGAGATACATTTTCCATCCCAACTCCTAATTCTTGTGCTGACTTTCTCCTTCAAGTAACCCAAAATGACTGATTTGTTTCGACGCATAATATTTGGCAACCCCAAATATTTGCTATGTTCATCTGCTTCGACCATTTGCATCTGAAAACAAATCTCTTCCTTGTTGTATTGAATCACATTCGCACTAAAAAATATTGCTGACTTAGCTTTGTTAACTTTTTGGCATGAGGCTTGCTCGTACGTATCCAGCAACTCTATAACTTTCTGTGCCCCCTCTGCATTAGCTTTGCAATAGAGGTAACTGTCATCGGCAAAAAACATATGCGATATGATTGGAGCTTTCCTACAAATTTTTATCCCCCGAATCCACTGCCTAGCCTCATAGTTTTTAATCAAAGAGGAAAGACCTTCCGCACAAATAATGAACAAGTAAGGCGACAAAGGGTCACCTTGACGAATCCCTCGGCTTGGAATAAACGGCCCCATCTCATGCTTGATAGGTCCATAATTAATCATATTTTTAATACCTATTTTATGTTAGTTTTCGTAATTTTATTAATTAATAAATTGTTTTATTTTGTTTTGTAGGAAAATAAATAAAAACAGATTTCAAGCAGGAAAAGGTGCAAAAAGGGAAAGGAGGTGGAAAATACTTGAAGTCAAAGAAATTGGAGGAAAAATCGAATACTTATCCGAGAAGAAAAGGAAATTGAAAAAATTATATTCAAGATTGGATTGTAATCAAAGGGGCTAAACCCAATATTTTCCCCTATATATATGGCCTTCTCCCTTGTAATTGAGACACCTAGAATTTTATATGTAATTTACTTTCGTTTTAATCAATTTATTTATTCTCTCCTGCTCTGTTTTCTTTCGGTACGTTGTTGGTGATATCTTGATTTTACATTCAGATTTATATTTACGTAAGTTTGCATGCTTTCTTGGTTCATTAGATTAATAATTAATTAATTTAAGTTGTTGCGTTGCCATTAGCATATCAAGTTTAATTACTTGACATTGTTTTTCTTATACACCTGAGTCGTAGTCTTATATTATTAAAGTGATAATCATATTATTAGTTTACATTATTCTATTCTTTTATGTTTTACAAGTGTTTTACATATAATTATATCATTTATTATTTAATCATGTCTAGCTAAATTTCTTGTCCTAGGATGAAGATGAAGTTAATTTAATTGCTCTTGATTTCTTCTCGTTTCTATTAATTGATTCTCATAATTTTTCTTGGTGCTTAATTATTCAGTTGACAAAGTGATTTTGATATATTATTGTTACCGTATTTGTTTTTCATAGCCTATGCTTGCTCCTTGAAGTTTTGATAGGTTATTGTTAGATAACAAGTTTCATAGTATATGCTTGTCTCGTTGATTGATATATCTTATTTGTGAAGAAAAGAGGATTGATTTTAGGGCGAGTTGATATTAATTGTGATTGATTAACGGATTCGGATTCCTAGGTTTTCCATATTATTTGATAATCTTTGTTAATTAGTTTAATTAGGTTAATTAAAACTCATCTCAAACCTATTTGTCTAGTTCGCCTGATTTAATTATTAGGGTTTTGAAAATTCATAGTCTCTGTGGATCGACCTGTATTTGCTACAATTAACCACTGTGAGCTTGTAGTTATTTTACACATCAATGCTCTCCATGCACAATAGAGTACGAAACTGTAGTGACACACCTTAAAACCAAATGAACCCACCATTCTGTGAAACCCATTTTCCTCATGATTGCATTTAAAAAATCCCATTCCACTCGGTCATATGCCTTGCTCATGTCAAGCTTTAAGGCCATGTACCCATCTTTGCCAATCTTCTTTTTCTTTAAATAGTGCATTATTTCATAGGAGACCATGATGTTATCAGAGATTAATCGACCCGGAATGAATGCACTTTGCGATTCCGAAACCACCTTGTCAAGCAAACCTTTCATTCTGTTGGCCAAAACTTTTGTGATCACCTTCATTAAAACATTACACAAAGCGATAGGCCTTAGATCACTCACCACTGTAGGCTTCTTTTTCTTCGGGATTAAGACAATATTTGTGTCGTTTAAGCCTTGCATAATCTCACCAGTACTGAAAAATTGTCTGACCATGCAGTAAATGTCATCACCTACTATACTCCAATGTTTCTGAAAGAAAGCCGGAGTCATACCGTCTGGACCCGGCGCCTTATCAGGGTGCATCTGAAAAAGGGCAAATTTAACTTCCTCCTTTGATACCTCCTGCAACAGCTCCATGTTGTGAGCGTGCGTAATTGTTTGCGAGACCGAATCTATTACCTCGTCATGGTTTGTACGAGCAGCTTTGAAGATGTCTGTGTAAAACTGTGTGATAAGACTCTGTAAACCGTATTGCCAATCAAGCCATTCACCAGCATCATTTTTCAACTTGTGAATATTATTGTTACGACGTCTAGTATTACAAGCTGCGTGAAAATATTTGGTGTTCTTAGCACCTGATTGCAACCATAACTGCTTAGATCTTTGTCTCCAGAATATCTCTTTTTGGTCGAGAATTAAGAACAACTGTTGTTTAAACTCTTTGTATTCATTTACTGATCCCACATCTCGCTTGTTTCGTAATTGTCTGAGCTTAGACTTACAGTCTTTTAATCTCTTTCCAAAACAACCAGTAATTTCTTTCCCCCACGAAATTAGACTCTCTCCACAGTGTTTCACCTTCTGCAAAATGTCTACACCCGCATCTGCTTCCCATATATCACTAACAATATGTTTGCATAGCGGCTCTGTTAACCAATCATTCTCGAACCGGAATCTCTTTTTGCTTACAGGAGAGTTTTTACTTATAGGCATCAAGAATATAGGACTGTGGTCTGATGGGGTACCTTCCAAATTATAAAGCTTTGCCAGAGGGAATAAATCGAGCCATAAACCAGTTACCATAGCTCTATCTAATCTGATTTCCAGCCAAGATGTTGTGCCCCTCCCCTTCTCCCAAGTGTATTGGTGATCGTATAACTCCAAGTCTGTAAGTCCTATTTCTGCAAGAACTTCATTAAACCCATCTAGCAACCATTGAGGATATAACGCTCCCCCTTTCTTATCTGTCTGGGAGACAATATTATTCATGTCGCCAATAGTGCACCAAGGTAAGTTAGAGTCCCTTGCTAGGTTTCTCAACAAATCCCACGTTTGCCTTCTTTGGTTTCTATTTGGTTCACCATAGAACCCCGTTAAACGCCAAGGCTGCATACCATCTATATTAACCTCTACATCAATATGATACTTCGAGAGGCTAAGTAACTTCACTTAATCTGTTTCCTTCCACAGTAAAGCTAGACCTCCGCTTCGACCTTGAGCTTCAACGACTATCATTCCCTGAAAACCTAGCCGCGTACGAACCCATTCCATCTTCTCTTTATTACTCAACGTTTCACATAGAAATACCAACGTGGGCCTTTCTTGACGAATTACGTCTTGAAGGAACCGAAGTTTCCAAGGCGGTCCCATACCTTGGCAGTTCCAGCTTACAGTACTCATGAGGAGTGGCGGGCCTGCAAAGCAGAACCCGCCAAAAGCAAGTTTTTTTGGTTCGAATTTTCTGTTTCTGGGCTTGTGCACATTGCATCAACTGGTCTGTCCTCCCGACCCACTCGTCTTCTTTTTGGGTCTGATACTATTATATCACTGCTATCTCCCAAGGTATCCTTCCCGTTACCAACAGAGTTACTATCCTGCAAGAGCGGTAATTGGTTTTTAAATTTGTCTGAAGCTTCGTTTGGTTCCTTCTGATTAGAAATCGCGATTATTTCTAAGTCCATCCCTGAATTAGTACTAGCCTTTATCCCATCTGCACTATTCACGGCACCAAAGTAATCAACTTTGTCTCCATCTGTATTATACATCGGAGAAGAGCTTCCCGATCTTAGCCACTTGCTGCCCATAGTATGATTCCGATGACGAGGTTCTACCCTCATCCATGTTCCATAAGGCTTCTCAATAAGCTCTGCTGGTGTGATAAACAGCTTCTCGCAGAACTTGTCACTGTGGCCTACCAAACCACGGATGAAACAAAATGTGGGAATGCCTTCATATTTAAAGTTGACCCAACACCAATTTGATTCACTTTTTTTCAGCTTCATTCTTCTTTTTAGTGGTACATCCAAAGGAATTGATACTCTGACACGAAAGAACTCCTTCCACACTCCCATGAAGTTGTTCCCATCCGCCTCTATAAACTTGCCTATGTAGTTCCAATATCAGCGACCACTCTTTGCGACATAAAGCCAGTGCCCAGATCATGAAGTTGCACCCATATTTCCAGATTATTGATTTGCAGAGTCCGTGGGTTATCTCCGTCCTTCAGTCTCTCAAAAATCAACTGGAAACGTCCAAAAGTCCATGGGCTTCCATCACACACTCTTTTAATATCCATCTCATGGTAAAATTGGAACAAGAAACGATTCGCTTCCAATTGTTTGACATACATACCTCTCCCCGGCCTCCATAATGAAGCCATTTTATGTTGCATGGCTTGGAAATCAATCGATGAATCTGTGAGAAATTTTCCAACGAGACACCAGCGTGTATCAATCTCACTTAAAACTTCATTATTCTCCTCATACGTGATACCTCCTTGTTCCTCATCTTCAATGGAAACCCTAGCAAACTCTTCCTCCATTTCCTGTACCGTATTGCGTTGCCCAGCCATTTGAGGTATTCAAAGAATAAAGACCAGAAATATAAACGCAGTCTTTGACAGAAGAACAAACAGAATCAAAAACTTAAGTTAAACTTAACCTGGACTAATTAACCATTTCACACCATGTCAATAGGAGTTGGCATTTAATCACAAAAAATGTCTTTAAATAGAAAATAAATGCTAAACTAAGACTTTAAATTTGATGATTGCAAATGACATCAGAATTCACCAAAATATATTCTACAAAACAAACAATAATTTTGAATAAATAGAAAATTTTAATACAAATTTTTTTAATTATATCATTTTTATTATAAACTAAAGATAATAATAATATTGAAAGATAGCAAAATGAATCCAACTAAACCGTATGGCTAGAAAGAGAGATAGTAAATCTATTACTTGTTGTTGGTGTGTTTTGAAATGAAATACAATAGGCCTATTTATAGATTTTAGAAAGTCACTATGCTGTACTATTCTAACAACCCCCGTGGGCCCCACCAGCCACTATTTGAATAGTAGCCGCCATTTGCACAGTAACCGCCATTTGCACTGTAATCGTCATTTGCACAGTACATATTTGACAATCAGTTCTTGTTCATATTACAATACTCCCCCTGATTGTCAAATGTGAGTTATTACAAAGATTGACTGCCTCATTAAAACCTTTCAAGGAAAAACCCAGTGGGATAAAAACCTTGACGAAGGAAAAAGAGTACAGTCTCCCCCTGAATAAAACGTCTCACAATTTAACATCTTGATGTATCAAGTTCCTCAATCTTCGCATACCAATATTATTTCGTAGCTTTTCAAATGTTGAATTAGGAAGAGACTTTGTGAGTAAATCTGCCAGATTATCACATGAGCGAACTTGTTGTACATCAATGTCACCCTTCTCATGTACTTCATGAGTGTAAAAGAATTTTGGTAAGATATGTTTTGTTCGATCCCCTTTGATATAGCCTTCCTTGAGTTGTTTAATACAAGCTGAGTTATCTTCAAACAGAACTGTAGGACTGTCTGAGATACTTGATAAACCACAAATATATTGAATGACAGATCGTAACCAAATACATTCTCTGCTTACTTCATGGATTGAAAGTAACTCTGCGTGATTAGATGAAGTTGTCGCCATAGTCTGTTTTGTAAACTTCCAAGAAATAGCGGTGCCACAATATGTGAATAAATAACCTGTTTGAGATCGTCCAAAATGAGGGTCTGACATGTACCCCGCATCCGCATATCCAATCAGTTGCGATTTTGAACTGTTTGGAAAGAATAGCCCAAGATCAATTGTTCCTCGAAGATATCTGAATATATGTTTGATCCCATCCCAATGCCTTTTAGTTGGATAAGAACTGAATCTCGCTAACAGGTTCAAATCAAATGCAATATCAGACCGTGTGTTATTTGCAAGATACATAAGAGCTCCAATTGCACTAAGATATGGAACTTCAGGCCCAAGTGCATCTTCTTCTTCTTTTCCAGGACGCAATGGATCTTTCTCAACTTCTAACGATCGAACAATCATCGGTGTAGTTAGTGGATGAGCTTTGTCCATGTAGAATCGATCAAGAACCTTTTCTGTGTAGGTTGACTGATGATTAAATATGCCTGAAGATAAGTGCTCCACCTGTATACCTAAATGTTAGGTCCAAATGTGTTGTAGAGGGGGGGTGAATACAACTTTTCGAATATGAGAAGCAATAAATACGATGCAATAAATGAACACACAGATTCAAGGAATATATGTCTTATATATAACTTGAAAGGGTTGCTACAACATTCATTACAAAGTATAACAGAAGTTGAGAGAGAAGTGAATGATACTAAGCTCTGTGAATGCACTCTCTCTTTTTTCTCTTGTGTTTTTCTCTAGAATTGCTCACTAACTAAAACATTACACAAGTACTTCTATTTATACTACATGTAATCTATGTCCTGTAGTCTTCAAAGACTAAGATGTACGTGGCCCAATGATGTCCACATAATTCTTGCCTTATCTTGAAAGCTTGGAAATCTGCTAATCAGAAGATGCCATGTGTCATGTTGAAGCTGCACTCTAAGTAGAACTTCTACTTGAGAATTTCTACTTAGCCATCTCGAAGTTCTAAGTAGAACTTCTACTTAGAAACTTCTACTTGGCTATCTAGAATATTTAGTACTTAGAAAATATTCTGGTCTTCAACTTGAAACTTCAATGCACATCTCGAACTTGTGATATCTTCATGTCTTCTTTATTCTTCACTAAGCTCTTGAATATGGATCTTTATTACTGACATAAACTTGCTATCAATGTCCTGACACTTGATGCAACGGTCTGGTTCATAAGTGACTAGTCTTGATAGGGTTTTTGCTTCTTGAATAAATTACCATATCCAATTAGAAATGTGGCTTTCCAATATTTGCTTTCCTTCTTGTTCACTTGAAATCAATTGGTCTTATTGATACTGATAGTTATGATCTTGATCTTTGGCTTTCCAAATCACTGAGGCATGAACAACTTTGACTTGAACTTCTCTCAATGATTTCTTCTTGGATTGATCATAGTTAACATGTTGAATTGTATCAATTACCTTGTCTTCATTTAGTGTTGATTTCTTGTGACTTCTTGTTCTTGATTGTCTTCTGGTTAAGTATCTTTTCCTTTAGTTTGAGTTACATTAGTTATAGTGTTACAAGTTTATACACTCTGCCTTTCAATCTCCCCCAATTTGATTGTCTAACAATGACATTCAAATTAATGAAGGATAACTCAACTAAACAATGAGACGAGAAAAGATAATTAACATTACAGTCTTGAATAATTTACAATTGAAATTTACATGAAAACAATACAAAGAACTTAAACTAGAAACAGAATTCGAACTTCGAATTAAAGATCATTTGAGTGATTCCTATCACCTGGATCATTTCATACCTTTTAGTCAAACTTGTATCACCTTATTGGATTCACTCTAAGGTGAATTTTCCTCAAGTGAGTTAAAGCAACCGAAAGACATGAAGTTTTTCCAACTTCAAGTTCACACCACTCTAACCTTTAACCCTAATTCCGTTTCCTCTTTCTAGCTTCAGCAGCTTGGTCTCTCTCTTCTTTCTGCCTTTTGCTCTTCTCCTTCTGCTGCTTTTCTTTCTTGTATACTGGATCTTTAAGCTGCTTCCACCTAGCATTCAACAGACTCACAGCTTCCATTTCTAGAGGGTTCTTGGGCTCGGGATAAGGATGTTTGAACAGCCTTCTGAGTTTGTCCACCTCCTGAGTAGTTCTGATCTTTAGAATATCCTCGAAGTTCTTCATGATGAGCTGAGGTTTCCAGTGAGATTTATCAGATTTGAACTGACAATAGATCATCTTGGGGTAGCCCTTGACACGGTCAGTATTGTGGACACTGGCCGCATCTCGCTCCATTCTCTTCTTTTCCACCACTACTTCAGACAGGTAACTCATGAGTCTCTGCTTTTCTTCAACAAACTTATCTTCCACTTCGCCCCATTTGAATACATATAATACTCTCTCCAGAAATGCAGCATCTTGAGTCCGTAGCAGCCATTGTCTACTCATATGCAAGATTGTTTGATTCTGGTCTGCATCTATGAATACTAAGGCATCAGCTGTATCTTCAACATAAGCATGTATCCAGTATACACTTTCACTTCCTGGAACACCAATAGCCTCCCTTATTTCTCCTTGTTCAAGTGCTCCAGAAGGAAGAGTCAGAGCTTCATCTACATTCTTCATGGCTTGAAGAATATTCCATTTCTTCTCTATCAGCTCCGGCTCAATCTTCACGTCATCAAGAGGGTTTGGAGCAATGACATCACACTTCCACACCTCATTGCTCTTCTTGAATATAACTCTTTCAATGACCTTCACGGATTTATCTTTAAGCTCAGAAGCGAATCCCTTACTCATCATTTGTCTACAGACAGCTTTGAGAGATTCCACTGAAAGCTCCATCAGATCATTTTCCTCCATGCTAACCCTCTTCATCTTTCCATCAACTACCATCCGGACAAAATTTGGATAAGCTGAGAATTCTGGACCCTTGTCCTCTGCTAGCTGCATTAACTGATCCCTGTACAGAATGCTTAGCTCCTCAGATTGAGAGTACTGAATTTTAGTCGCTAGCAAGAACAACTCTGACGCAGATCTTCTCATTATGAATTGGTCATCCACATATAGGAAAGATGTTGGGACTCCTTCTACCAAAGACAAGATAACCTGCCACTCCTTAAGATTTGCATTGTATCCAACCCTGACTTTAGAAATTAATCTCTTCAAAGCATTTATATAGTCCCCAGTCATTGGATTCTGCAAATTCAAGTTGTAGAACAAATCATCTGCATCCTTGTTATGAACTCCTTTTGCACATGGTCCCATCATTATCTTCCTTGCTTCATCCCATTTCTGCCCTATCCTTCTTTTGTCCAGATCAACTTGAGGATTAGCTAGCCTTGCAAGCTCATACTCATACTGCTTCCCTTGGAGCTCCACCTTCTGTTCTAGGAACGCAGCATGTTCTTGCATCATCTTCATTTTGTGGAACTGAGCTTGTTCCAAGGCTAACTGTTGAGCTTTAAGGGTTTCCTCATCAACAGGAAGTTCTTCAGGCATTCCGGAAGACATCCCAGCACCTCCACCTTGTTCCTTCAAAGATCTTTTTATTGCATGTGCCAGCGGTACGTCTTCCATGTCAGAATCTGAGTCAAGTACCTCCTGTACTGTTTCCTGATGACTCAGATCAACAAATGGTTCATCAACCATTACTGCCTTACCCTTTCTCATCCTCAGAGCCTCTTCATCAACAGACGGCTCAACTTCTGGTTCCTTGACAAGATCAGCGGGTTCTTCAATTTCTTCGATGTGAACTGCCTGCTGTCTCGTCTCCTTTCCACTCTCCCCCTTAGGTGAGTTATCCTGAGCTCCACCGTGGTCTTCAGATCCACCAGCTGCATAGGAACCTCCAAAACCAGAACCAGAGGCTCCCGCTCCACTAGCACCACTTGCACCACCTGCACCAGCATCGGGGGGAGGTTGTTGCAACTCGAAGCACTCCGGGGGCACAAAACTCCTGACTGCGAACATCATTCTACTGATTTCCACAGCCATTGTATGCATTGTAGACTCCAATGCCCCCATCCTCTCATTGAGAGTGCTTCCCAAGACACCACCAGCATGGCCCAAGTCATTGACCTTATTTGTCAAATCATCAAAAGCTGTAGCTTGACTTGCCATTCTTGCTGCGTAGTCGTCTAGAGCCCTTTGGTTGTTTCCAATATTGATCCCTAACTGCTCCATTGTCTGCCCGAACTGTCTCATCTGATTTTCCATTGAAGTCATACGAGTATCAAAATTTTCAATATTAAGGGACGGTGTTTGGTTTAGGTGACCTCGCTCTAATATTCGTTCTGTTGGTATTTGACGCTCGGTTTCGGGCCTTGAAAATGAAGGTCCCTCTCTCCCTAACCTCTCACACACACTCCCTGTCTCACGCTCGTGTATGTCTTCAATGATTGATCCAAAAAGTGAAGCAGTACCTGCAGAAACTTGATAAGAAATGTTGTTGACAGTTATGGGATCAAATACTGTTTGTTCCTGAGTTGGAATCTCAGGCTGAGAGGCTGCAAAGTGTCCTTGTACGACATTAGAACCGATCCTCTTTGCAGCATCAGTACGTACCGGTGAAGGTACGGCTGAAGTTCTTAAGACTCCATGCCCTCTTGAAGCAACAGTATCTTCAAGAGGTACATCATCCTCACCAAAATCAAAATCCCTATGTGCAGAATGTTCAAGGGGTGAACCACTCGCGTGAGGTGGAGTGGTTGCGTGTGACACGCTAGGGTTTGACTGTGGTTGTGAAGTAGCAGCGTGGAAAAGTTTGGCTTTCTTTCGAATAAGTTGCTGCTCTTCGGGTTCATTCTCCTCATCATCTTGTATATATATACGTGCTGGTTTTCTGACTTCCGTTAACAGGGGTGATAGAGAATAGGAATGTGTATCAGACTCAGAGTCAGAAATATGGCTCTTACCCTGGGATAGATCCTGCGGGTTAGCAGTCTCTTGGGTCGCGGAATCAGAAACGTAGGAGGAGGAATGAATAGTATGCAGAGAGAGATTACCTGATTGATTACCTTGTGCATCATCGCTTTCCTCATCAGGAATCTCATCAAATGCCTCAGCATGAACAGATGGATTTTGAGCATGTGATGAGACTTGTGATGATGCCTCCAAATTGGTAACTCCTGCATCATATCTAAGCCACATTTGAATATTTTCAGGAGTAGACATTGGTTTACCTTGATGTTTATCCTGATTAGCAATGGTTGCAGGTGACTTAGTGCCCATCCCTAGCGATTCAGATGTGGGGCTTCTGGCAAATCCCTGTCTAATAACAAGAGCATCCTTCGGTATTAAGTCATTGATTAGCATTTGAAGAAACCGAGGAAACCAGCAGACGACATCAGTGGTAGAGAGGTCTCTGCTTGCAAGGGATCCCATTGAGGCCACTATCTCAGAGAGAACTATGCGTCCATAGTTTATATCCAGTTCTCTTGCTAGGGCAACTGCAAAGGTTTGCATTGGAATTGGAATTTGATGAAAGTCTTTTTCGCGTGCCCGAAAACATCTTGTGATGGCCTCGAAAAAGTAATTCCATTCCGCATGGAAGAATTGCTTTTGGATATTTCCCGTGATTGGGCCTTTTGGAGGATAACATCCAATTTCTTTAAAGAATCTGAGGCGTTCTGCAGCAGTAGGTTCTGGATCAAAGGCATCTTTAATTGGGAATCCCAGAACTCTGTTGACAATTTGTTCGGTCACCTCATATTCCTGACCCGCTAAGGTAAACCTGAAACCGTAGGGGGTTGATTTACTCCCAAAAGTAACCGCACTAGTCCATAATTGCTGTAAAGCATCATGTACTAGTGTAGGTTTAGCAGTAAAAGCATGGCTAGCTTTGGAATACAAATTGAGAAATCGTATCCAAAACTTAAACCGCGGGAGTTGATCACCAATTTCCGTAGAAATATTATAAAAATTGTTTTTAGCAAGGGAAAATTGGTGAGCCATTTTAATTAAAATGTTTTTCCTTAACAAATGTGAATTTTAATTTTAATTTTCGAAAAACAATTAATTAAGGAATTATCAGTTATATCCCTTTTAATTTAACAAAAAGACCAAAAGTCACTCTTGAAAAATTAAACTACGGGTTATAGATAATTATCACTGTGAGAGGCGAAAATCAACAACCAATTAACAGAATCTGATACCAGTGAAATCAGTGAAGTTATGTGTGTACACACTAGTGAAATCGTGTGTATATGACTGTGAAGCGGTGTGTGTATATATGTATGTATATATGTCGAGAAAGAAGAACAAATACACAAACACACAAACTCAGATATAACTGGTCACTCAGATAATGGCAGTAAAAAATCGGGCAGTAATTCGTTGTCCGTATGAGATTAGTCACAAAAATCACGAATCAGTGGTTGTAAGTTGAAATCGCCTGTATGTATATGGGGCGGCTGTAAAACTCAATTAGGTAAAAGTGAAAGAATAGATCGAGTTAGAGAAGTATATATAGACATTAATGTGAAATTACTAAAGTGTCCCTTTAAAAAATATGAAAACTCTAAGTACACAGGGAGAACCCAAGTCGAAATCTATCTCGAAGTCTAAGTCGAAGTCTATCTCGAAGTCTATCTCGAACATTTTAAGTCGAACTTCGAGATGGAGTTCGAGATAGATGTTAACTCGAAAAACTTACCATTTAACTATTAAAGACCATGTAAACAGCACAAACCACCAACAGTACTAGGGAAACCTATCTCGAAATTTAAGTAGAAATTCGAGATAGACTTCGAGTTAGGAGTTAACTCGAAAAATCCCCTTAAGACCAACTGAGAGCTCTATCTCGAACATCAACTCGAAATTCGAGTTGAGTTTCGAGATAGAGGATAACTCGAAATTATTAACTAATTCGAAGTTATTCTCTCAGATCATTTCAAAAAATATCCCCTGTAAGATAGACATTATATGGAATATTTTGAATAAGGAAATAGGCACACTGGTAACTCAAATTCGAGCCCTAAGTCGAATTTCGAGATAAATTTCGAGATAGAGGCTAACTCGAAATTTTTCCCAGACTTAGAATTTTCAAAACTTCACTCTGGAAGCTCAAATCGAAATTCAACTAGAATTTCAAGATGAGTTTCGAGATAGTGATTAACTCGAAATTTTGAAGATACTTAGAATAATTTGACAATTTTTCTTTGAAAAACTCAACAATTAATTTTGCCAAATTAATATATATCAATTCAAGGATTTTAATATATGACATAATTAAAACATTCCTTGATAATTCTAAGGCCTCTAATTACATGAAAAACATAGGTAAATTCATCTAAAAATCATGCAAAATTTAGAATATGATGAATTTAACTCCCCCTATGATCATGCAATCTAACAATCATAAATTCAAAGTTTTGTGCTATAAAAGACACTTAAAACACAATGAATTCATGTAAAATGACACTATATGCAACCTATAACAATCATTAATTAGGCATTTTAAAGTCTAAGCACATAATGATTAAATAGCTTGCATATACAAACATAACCATGGATTTTACAGATAGAAGGCTTTACTAACTTGTGTTAAGCATTCCCAATTCACCAACCAACCTATTGAATGTTACTTCATCAAGAGGTTTGGTGAATATATCTGCAATTTGTTGCATTGTGGGCAAAAAATGTAGCTCCACAGTCCCCTCCTCGACATGTTCTCTTATGAAGTGATACCTGATGTCGATGTGCTTGGTTCTTGAGTGATCTACAGGATTGTTGGTTATGGCAATGGCACTTGTGTTGTCACACATAATTGGAATTTTCTTGTGCTCCATGCCATAATCCTTCAATTGGTTCCTCATCCACAGTATTTGAGCTACACAGCTTCCAGCAGCAATGTACTCAGCTTCAGCAGTAGAAGTAGATACTGTATGTTGCTTTTTACTTTGCCAGGACACCAATCTTCTGCCAAGAAATTGGCAAGCACCAGATGTGCTTTTCCTATCAATCCTGCAACCTGCATAGTCTGAATCCGAATAGCCAATAAGATTAAAACCTGTATCTCTTGGGTACCAAATCCCTAGATTTGGTGTGCCCTTGAGATACCTAAAAATTCTTTTGACGGCTACGAGATGTGATTCTCTAGGATCCGCTTGGAACCTTGCACATAAACAAGTTGCGAACATTATATCTGGTCTACTTGCAGTTAAATAGAGGAGTGAGCCAATCATACCTCGATAGCTTGTGATGTCAACTGATTTACCTGATTTGTCTTCATCAAGCTTCGTGGCTGTTGCCAGGGGAGTCTTAGCTGCTGATGCATCTTCTAGATTATACTTCTTGAGTAAATCTCTGACGTACTTGGATTGACAGATAAAGATACCATCTTTTCTCTGACTGATCTGTAATCCAAGGAAGAAGGACAGCTCTCCCATCATGCTCATTTCATATTTTTCCTGCATTAGCTTGGCAAATTTCTCGCACAAGCGCTCATTTGATGACCCAAAAATAATATCGTCCACATATACTTGAACAAGTATTAAGTCATTTCTCACAACTTTATAGAACAATGTTTTATCAATTACTCCCCTAACAAAACCATTTTCAATTAAGAATAGAGATAGGGTTTCATACCATCGCCTTGGGGATTGCCTGAGGCCATAGACAGATTTGAAGAGTAGATACACAAAATCTGCATGTTCTGGATCAACGAAGCCAGGCGGCTGTTCCAGATACACTTCTTCTTCTAACTCTCCGTTCAGGAAGGCACTTTTCACGTCCATCTGGAAAACTTTGAAGTTCTTATGTGCTGCAAATGCCAAGAACATCCTGACTGCCTCAAGTCTTGCAACTGGTGCATAGGTTTCATCATAATAAATCCTTCTCGCTGAGAATAACCTTTTGCAACCAAACGAGCCTTGTTTCGTGTTACAAGTCCGTTTTCATCCAGTTTATTTCTGAATACCCACCTAGCTCCAATTACGGATTTGTTCTTTGGTCGGGGTACCAGTTTCCAAACTTTCTGCCTTTCAAACTGATTGAGTTTCTCTTGCATTGCAATCACCCAATCAGCATCGCCAAGAGCCTCTTCTATTTCTTTAGGTTCAAGCTTGGATAAGAACCCAGAATATAAGGAGATATTAGCCATGTCAGCTCTTGCAGTTCTTCTAGTAGTCACACCAGCATCTGGATCACCAATAATTAACTCAAACGGATGGTCTCTATTCCATACTCGTTCACCTGGAAATTGTCTTGATGATTCAGCTTGACTTTCTGAGTTGGGGTGCTGACTACTTTGATTATTTTCACTAACTCCCCCTGAGTTAGTGCCAGCTCCTACAGAACTAGAGTCAACTCGACTCGAGCCTTGAACAGTAGTCCTTGAGCTGCTATTTACTCCCTCTGAGTTGTTGCCGGTTCGTACTGAAGAAGTCTCTCCTGATCTTGTAGAATTAGCTTGTTCACTAGACTCAGGTTCTTCACGTACACTTGGAACATTTAATGGAACAACCAACTCAGGTTCATCTTCAAGATCTTCTAAGTCCAGATTCTGAAATTTTAGGGACTCAGGTTCACTAGAATCTCTTGAAATTGATGAGAGTTTGGTATCGTCGAATCTGACGTTGTAACTTTCAGTCACTTTTCGATCATTCACCAAGAACACTCTATAAGCTGCCACCACGTCTGTAGAGTAACCAACAAAGATTCCTTCACGAGCTTTTGCTGCAAACTTGCCTAGATTTTCATCATCTATAAGCATATAGCATTTTGCTCCGAAGACATGAAAGTATTTGATTGTTGGTCTTCTGTTGTTCATTAGCTCACATGGTGTCTTTTCTTTATCTTTTATGATCAAGGTTCTATTTTGAGTGTAACAAGCGGTACTCACTGCTTCGGCCCAGAAATACAAAGGAAGTTTTGAATCATACAACAAAGTTCTTGCTGCTTCAACCAGAGTTCTATTCTTCCTTTCAACTACTCCATTTTGCTGTGGAGTTCTCGGGGCTGAATACTGACGACGTATTCCCTTAGATACACAGAAGTCATTTAGCACTGCGTTTTTGAATTCAGTGCCATTGTCTGATCTAATCGTCTTAACAGTAAGTGTTGAAACATTCTCAATTTGAGTGATGTGATCAATGATTAAGAAAGGTACTTCGTCTTTCGTCATTGCGAACAATACCCATCGTCATCCACGATTACCAAAGCATATCTTTTCCTAGACAAAGATAGGACATTCACTGGGCCAAACAAATCCATATGAAGAAGTTGTAGAGGCTCAGTAATACTAGAAATTTCTTTGCTTTTATGCGATGCTCGCTTCGACTTCCCCATTTCACAAGCTTCACAGAGTCCTTTCGGAGCGAACTCCATTTGAGGTAGATCTCTCACCAATTCTCGCCTTGCGAGAGCATTCATCGTTTTGAAGTTTAAGTGAGATAGCTTTTTGTGCCATAACCAGCTTTCATCATCCGAGGCTTTGCTGTAGAAACAGGTGACCTCATCCTGATTTGCTGAATCCATATCTGCAACAAAAAGATCTGCCTTTCGAACTCCTCTTAAAGCTAGTGAGCCTTCCTTGATGTGAGTGATTGAGACACCTTTCTTGTTGAAGACAATTTCGTAACCTTTGTCACAGAATTGACTTATACTCAACAGATTGTGCTTTAGTCCCTCAACATAGGAAATATCTTCAATGATGACATTGCCAGTTTTCAGTTTGCCATATCCCTTAGTCACACCTATGCTGTCATCTCCAAAGGTAACGTAAGGGCCAGCCTTCATAACCAACTCTGTAAGCAGGGACTTGTTTCCAGTCATATGCCTCGATGCTCCACTGTCTAGCACCCATATAACTTTATTTCTATTCTGCTTAATGCCCTGCAATGACAGATTGGTTAGACATTCTTCGGAACCCAACTTTGATTGGGCCCGGCTTTTCGATAAGATCGAGAATCAACAGATTTAACAACAGGAGATGCACTTTTCTTCATATTACTAGAGCTTTCGACTATCTCCTTTCCTTTCTCAGACTTGACAGATTTGTCAGTCTTAGGAGAAGGTTTGTCACTCCTAACTTTAGGAGGACTGACAGTCTTGGCTCTACCATACTTTTTCTTGATATTTGAACTAGCAACAGTATTTGAGCATGACTGGCTAGATGCATTCATTAAATGCACAAAAGTTTGCATGATATTAAAAGTGCATGGCATACAATTAGGTTGACCACACTGTGCATGATTCTGATGCAGATTATTCATTGTATGTGTGGTAGGCATGGCATGTGCAGCAGGAACATTCATGTTAGCTTTGCATGCATAAGAAAGATGCTCAGTAGATTTACAATGATAACATGCTTTCTTTATTCGTTCAGCCTTAACCTCTTTTATGCCTTTTTCTTTCTTTCCTTGTTGTTTAACAGCCTTAGCTCCTAATCCCAGTCTAGATTCATCTCTAGGGAAATTGATTTTCACTTGTTTAATAGGAGTTATAGGTTGTTCTTTCTGGCGATCTTCCATCTCAATCTCATATCTAGCTATCAATTCAGTCTCTTCTTCTTCTATTCTAGGAACAAGATGTTTGTAGATAGGTTTGACAGCCGATTTAAGAATACTAGGTGTTTCCTTTTTAAGGTCACTGGAACTAGGGTCAATAGGTCTCTTTCCTTCTTTCTTAGGAAGGTCAGAATAATCAAGTCCTATACCTACTCCAGTTATTTTCTTAAATGTGTCATTATCTACATACACTTTACTAGCAGCTAGTTTGTATGCTTCGCATTTAGTTTCTAACTCAGCTAGATTGTTCCTAAGACATGCTTCTACTTCTTCCTTAAGGATGAGCTTGTGTTCCAGAGATTTAATAAAGTCTCTTAGAGAAGTATCTACAGTGCAAGCAGCCTCTAGCTCTTCCACTTTTGCCTCAAGCATTCTGCATTTGGCAACAAGTGTTTTCTGTTCCTTTTGAGAAGAGTCTATGCTTTTGCACAACATATAGATCTCTTCACTAAGAGCCCCGTTCTGTTCTTTATAATCATCAATAGACATTTCTACTTTAAGAGTCAGAACTGGTACCTCTGGTTCCTCTGATGTCTCAGCCATGAGGGCAAAGTTTGCTACATGAGTAATATCTTCCTCATCTGAATCATCCCAAGCTCTTCCTTCTGTCACCAATAAAGCTCGTTTTCCATGTCTTTCCTTCAACAGTGCTTCATAGTTGCTTTTGAGAGCTTCAAATGTTTCTTTTGGATAAGTCTGTTTAGGCTTTTTGCAGTCCGAGGCAAAGTGTCCAGCTTCACCACAATTATAGCATTTGAACTTCATTTTGAAATCCAAAGGAGATTTGTAGCTGGTATTCTTGCCTTTTCCTTTGTAGCCTGACGAACTACCACCACCCTTAGCAGCCCGATAATAAGATGAAGATTTTCTCTGTGGTCGGTTGCTCTTTCTAAATCTCATGTTGCTGAACTTCCTTGCCATGTATGCCACGACACTATCGTCCATGTTGTCCAGCTCTTCTTGGGTGTAGTAGTCATCATCACTGTCAGATGCGCACTCGTCATCATTATCAACTTGATATGGTGCAAGTGATGATTTAGGCTTTGCTGCAACCATTGCCTTCTTAGACTCTTCCTCATCAGCAACTAATCCTGATGCACTTTCTTTTCCCTTTGAATCATTGTCCCATGCTTGATCTTGAAGAGTTTCCAGCTCATAGGTCTTTAATATTCCATAATATTCTTCCAGAGAAGTTGTATGCAAATCTCTGGTTTCTCTTATTGCGTAGACCCTATGTTCAATGCTTTTTGGCTGGTTCCTCAGATATCTCGTATTAGTCTCAACCATGGGGAGAGTTACACCTCTCAGATTCAAATCCAATACCAACTGACTGAATCGTAGGTAGACATCTGTTATGCCTTCTTCTTTCCTTATTCTAAAGGTGTCATACTCCATCTTGAGTATGAGTGTTTTGTTGCTTCTGACCTCTGCAGATCCTTCCATGACATCTTCTTCGCTGTAGTCAGACCTTTGACTATGTTGAACATTTCATGATCAAGAGATTCCATCAAGGTTTGTCGAACGGCAGTATCACATGCTATTTGTTCCTTATCAGCATCCGAAAACTCCGAGACCTTTTTAGGCTCAGACCGAGGTGGTATGACCACTCCTCCTTCCGTATGTGAAGGAATAACTACCATTGGGACAAATTTACCCTTGTCAAGGACTTCCAGATATTCAGGGTTAACAGTCTCTAGATATAGTCTCATTCTGAAAACCCATTCTTCATAGTGATCTTTGTTGAACATTGGGATCTTGAATGCATTTTTAGGAGCCATCTCAATTCTGGTCACTAAAAGTTTCTAAGTACCCAAGACTAGGCTATGTAGAATATTTATGTAGAACTTTTGCCTAAGTCGAAATTTCTCTAACTAGAAATTTTGCTCAAGTCGAAATCACCAAGTAGAAATTGTCCAAGTCGAAATTCTATGTAGAAATTCTCAAGTAGAAATTCTATGTAGAACTTTTGCCTTAGAATAATTTTTCTGCAGATTACTTTAATATTGAATAAACAATATTATCCCTTTAACACCTTTTGACTTTGAATGCTTTACTCACCTAACCCACCTAACCCACGTGCTAGGTAATGAATATGTCTTGTTCACTTTCGGCCGTGAATAATGCAAATCACAAAGTCCAAAAACACCTTTTTATTCTTTTACTATTTTTCTGTTTGAAAAGGAGATCAAAAAGTTGTTGGGTTGTCTTCTTTGATAAGAACAGATGATGAACACTCAAGAACACCAAATATGAAAGTACCCAGATTAATTCACAAAAATTAATTAAAATACATCCAAGCTAAA
Organism: Saposhnikovia divaricata; assembly: GCA_036435485.1. NCBI lineage: Eukaryota > Viridiplantae > Streptophyta > Magnoliopsida > Apiales > Apiaceae > Saposhnikovia > Saposhnikovia divaricata. The sequence continues at coordinate 219,175,781 of CM071599.1, forward strand.
TAATCACACCTGGAGTATTTAAATAATATTTCAGATGAGTTTTTTACCACAAACGATTTAAAGCACACTTTTCAAGAAAATGAAAAGTAGATCTAGAAAATGAAAACTCACGATTCTTCTACTCAACACAAGGATCTATGTTTTGTATGTTAAACATAAAGCTCTGATACCAATTGTTAGGTCCAAATGTGTTGTAGAGGGGGGGTGAATACAACTTTTCGAATATGAGAAGCAATAAATACGATGCAATAAATGAACACACAGATTCAAGGAATATATGTCTTATATATAACTTGAAAGGGTTGCTACAACATTCATTACAAAGTATAACAGAAGTTGAGAGAGAAGTGAATGATACTAAGCTCTGTGAATGCACTCTCTCTTTTTTCTCTTGTGTTTTTCTCTAGAATTGCTCACTAACTAAAACATTACACAAGTACTTCTATTTATACTACATGTAATCTATGTCCTGTAGTCTTCAAAGACTAAGATGTACGTGACCCAATGATGTCCACATAATTCTTGCCTTATCTTGAAAGCTTGGAAATCTGCCAATCAGAAGATGCCATGTGTCATGTTGAAGCTGCACTCTAAGTAGAACTTCTACTTGAGAATTTCTACTTAGCCATCTCGAAGTTCTAAGTAGAACTTCTACTTAGAAACTTCTACTTGGCTATCTAGAATATTTAGTACTTAGAAAATATTCTGGTCTTCAACTTGAAACTTCAATGCACATCTCGAACTTGTGATATCTTCATGTCTTCTTTATTCTTCACTAAGCTCTTGAATATGGATCTTTATTACTGACATAAACTTGCTATCAATGTCCTGACACTTGATGCAACGGTCTGGTTCATAAGTGACTAGTCTTGATAGGGTTTTTGCTTCTTGAATAAATTACCATATCCAATTAGAAATGTGGCTTTCCAATATTTGCTTTCCTTCTTGTTCACTTGAAATCAATTGGTCTTATTGATACTGATAGTTATGATCTTGATCTTTGGCTTTCCAAATCACTGAGGCATGAACAACTTTGACTTGAACTTCTCTCAATGATTTCTTCTTGGATTGATCATAGTTAACATGTTGAATTGTATCAATTACCTTGTCTTCATTTAGTGTTGATTTCTTGTGACTTCTTGTTCTTGATTGTCTTCTGGTTAAGTATCTTTTCCTTTAGTTTGAGTTACATTAGTTATAGTGTTACAAGTTTATACACTCTGCCTTTCACTAAACAAAATCTTGCCTTTCCAAGATATTTCATTTCAAACTCATTTTTCAAATAGTTAGCAGCATTAGTAATATTTTCAGAAGTACCTACAATATTCAAATCATCGACATAGACAACAATAATAACAAAACCAGTTTGTGACCTTTTAATAAACACACATGGACACACTTGATTATTTATATACCCATCATTCAATAAATATTCAATAAGCTTGTTGTACCATATACGACCAGATTATTCTAAACCATATAATGATCGTTGTAGTTTAACTGAGTATCGAGGCTTAGTTTCCTCTAACTTTAATCTTTTAGGGATTTTCATATAAATATCACTATCAAGTGATCCATAAAGGTAGGCTGTCACAACGTCCATAAGACGTGTTTCCAATCGTTCCAAACAAACCATACCTATTAGAAAACGAAAAGTAACTCCATTCATTATAGGAGAATAAGTCTTTTGGTAATCAAATCCAGGCCTTTGAGAGAATCCCTGGGCTACCAGCCGGGACTTATATATCACAATTTCATTTCTCTCATTTCGTTTTCGTACAAACACCCATCTATTCCCTATGGGAACCACACCAACCGGTGTTCGGACTGCAGGCCCAAATACATTTCTCTTGCGCAAGGATTGCAATTCTTCCTGAATTGGAATTTTCCATTTTGGCCAATAATATTTTTGTCGACATTCTTCCACACTTTGTGGTTCAGGATCGGAATTCATAATAATATCACATGCCACAGAAAAAGCATACACACCATCAACCTCACTACTCCCACGACCCAATAATTTCCCGTTATGTACATAACTCATTGAGATCTCATAATTTTCAGGTACCTTTGCTTCTATGGAAGCATGTGCCACTTCAGGGGCAATATCCTCTTCTGGAGGTAATACCACTTCGGGTGGTTTTATCACAGCCACTTCAGGGGCTTGAACCTCTTCAAGAGGTGATACCACTTATGGGGTTTTTGATGTAGTTACTTCAGGAACATGTGCCACTTCAGGGGCAGGATCATTCAATTTCCGTTTTCGTGGTACAACATCTTTCGCACCAATAGGTCTACCACACTTCTTGCGTGGTTTTGAATAACCAATAAAATTTTCAGGAATTGATTTATGAACATGGATTTCAACCCTGGCCGGAGCATTAACAGCGGGTATATACGATTTTATAATAAGTCTAGAATCATTAAAAACATCCGGCATTTGATTAGAAATATTTTGCATATGAATGATTCTTAAAACCCCATATTCACAATGTTTAGTTCGTGGATCAATAGCATTTAATCCTGATGCATTCCGTGATAGTTCATAATTTAATTTATGCAAAACATTATCTCCCCCCTAATGGAGGGAACACATATTCCTCAAAATGACAATCAACAAAACGAGCAGTAAACACATCACCAGTTAATGGTTCAAGAATAGGACCACAAATGTCACCTTGAATTCTTTCTAAGAAACGTGGAGACTCGGTTTGAAGTTTAACAGGAGATGGTCGGACAATTTAGTTTTCCTAATGAATATGCTGAGCAGAGAAGTTCATTTTGAGGTATGATCTGTTTTTTATATATTATAAACAAATTTACGAAGCTTACAAATGTAATAAAATCAATTGGTTTAAAATACAGTAAGTTATTCACACTTAATAATTATAGAAGGTATTACACAGATAAGTTATAAATGTACTCAATGTATTGTAATTTGCTTTATTAATACATTTCTTAATTTAGCTATAAAAATTTCATAAAGCCTTGAATAAGTGCCTTGTAATGTAACTTTTACTTAGAGCTCGCTGGGTATAATAAATCTGTTAATAATCCGAATTGCTAAATCAGCACTAAAAATATACCGAGAAACATTATAGAGAGTAGAAGAAAAGTCCGAACAGTTGAAAGATGTACCCTTTTTAAAAAGCACGAGGCCCACTGACAATTTCCGAACAAAACCAGGAATTCAATTTTTTCATGATGGATATAGAAGCCACGATATTAAGCCCCTTCTGAAGCTTTCTGTTGGCACAGGTATAACAATGACGTGGCAACATCAAGTAAACTATCATCAGAAGCAATTGGTAAATAAATATATCAGCCTATTCATCAGTTAACATGGTTTGTAGTTTGTACGCACAAGAATTACAAGTTTGTTGCGACCCTCCTTTAGTTTTGGCGAAAGTTCATAAGTATTGACATTTTGCTTCAAAATCCTAATGATGATACTATAGAACCAAGACTGCGATCGATATAATGTCACCTCGAATTTATGGTTAGTTGTAACATGTTGGTGGTGGCAGGCATCTGTTCAGTAATAACATAGAACATAAAAGAAGCACATGGCAGTTCAAGGACCCCAGCGCACCTAGAAAATTGACTAAATGTAACTGACAAAATTCTAAATACCAGTTTTCGATAGCAATGTTAAAAGGGGCTCTTTCATGGTTTTAGCTCACAATTAATCTGTTGTTTTGCTCTGGTCTAGGAATGGCGACAAACAGTTAAGCTAGGGATATATAGAGAGTCGCGGGATTCACGGTATGTCTTCCAATTGCCAAAATAATTGCGTACAAGTATTTTTCATTTATCTGTGACACATATAAACTTTATTTGGGATAAGATCATATTTAAATTTTATTGTATATTTAAGAATTTAAGGGTTTCTATTTGATGTGAATTAGATTATTACTCTCTCCGTCCCAAATCTTTTGTCTTATTTGACTTTTTTGTGATCAAGTTGACCAATTTTTTACCAACATTTACATATTATACTTTTATAATTTACAAAATCTGAAATGTACATCTTAAACTTGATTAAATACACTTTCTAATAGCTTGGCAAAAAAAAAACTTTCTAATGATACAACTTTTATCATAATTTTTATTTATATTATATAGGTAATATTTGGTCAAAGTTCGGTTAATTTAAAAAGTTAAATAAGACAAAAGATTTGGGACGGAGGGAGTATATGTTTGTAAAAGTCAATGTTATATACTATAGTAAAATACTTGCTAAGTTATTGTTTTATTATTATGAAAAAATCTCACATCAAAAAAACCAATTCAGGTGACAACAGAGAATTAGAAGTATTTCTAATTGCATATCTTCACATGTCTGCCTTAATTACATTTCACATGAGATTTTGGGACAACCTGGAATGATAGTTTATATGTACAGTTAAGGTGCTAAACATCCATGTTTTCAGCATATTTGAATGTAATTTTTTCGTACTGAGAAGCAGGGACGGACTTGGAGGGTCCCCCCTCCTAGGTTGGGGGAATTTAAAAAAAAAGTTTTGAAAAATATATTTATGTCCTATCATTTACTTGTCCCTGGCCCCTCCTAGATGGTTTATTTGTCTTCTTTTATATCCATTTTTGTATGATTTAGTGGAAAATATCCATTTTTTGCATGATTTAGTGAAAAATTTTCATTTTTTGCATGATTTAAGAATTTTTTGTTTTTGAAGACAAAAACAAAGCAATTGATGAGTTTGTCTTTATGTGTAAATGTTGCTTTTTGAAATTCCAAGAGTTTATAGTATAATGCCAATGTTAGTCATAATTAAATATTTTATATGTACTTAATATTTTAACAATGAACTGGATATGAGCATATGTTCATTACATTTTTATAAATATTGCAAGCGGGAATGTGAGTTAAGAATGTATATCTATTGCTATATATTATACAACAACATAAGGGTAAAAAGTTCCAGAAAATTGCCAGTAAAATTACCCATTTAACCTTATTTTCACTACACCATATATGGGCTATTGCAACTCCAAGAAAGTGTGGTATAAGACCCCAAAAGTGTTACAATAGAGGTTTTTGCAACGCTTTTGCCAAAATTCAGCGTTGCATCTGCGGCCGTTGCAATAGACCCCTATAGCAACGTTTTACCTACTTATTGCAACATTTTTAAAGTATTACAATATCCCCTTTAGTGCAACACTTTTGTCATGTTTAGTGACACTTTTATGATGTTGCAATAGACTATTGCTACACCATTTTGTAACATATTTTAATTAAAAGTGTTGCAAAGTTAATTTATTGTAACATTTTAATGTAACATTTTCTCCCCTATTGTAATGCTTCTTGTTTTTTAGTAACATTTATATGCAACACTTTTGTTTCTATTGAAATACATTTATATACTTATTGCAGCATTTATGTGCAACACTTTGTATTAGTCCAATTTGCAATATCCTGTTTGAAATGTTAATAAACCAATACAAAAGCATATCAAACCAGAATCACATTTCCAATTTCCCATATAGGAAATCCAACAAAATATATGTCAATAAAGCCTAAACAAAGTTGATCGACTTCTACCATAAGATCATCTTACACCTAGTACATAAATCCAAAGTCGAGACACGTAGTCGACTTACACACCCTAAATCTGGATAAACCTTAGTCTTTCATGTCAGAGTACCAAGCTACCAAAAGTACGCACATATAATAAAAGTACTGATCATCAATCAGTAAATCGTCATCGTGATTGTCATCCTCTCAAGCACCTTTGCCTCAGTGGGTATGAATGAACACCAAAATGCTGATTTGTAATTCCAGAATTTATATAATAGAATTTGACTTTGCTCGAATTATACAGATGAAAAACAATTAATAGAAAGCTAAAATCAATGTTGCAGAATCCGATGCATGAAAATGAAAAAGAAAGCACTTGCAGAATCAATGGTATGTATTGATGGTGACTTGCACCGCAAAAATAGGGGTATTAATAAGTTCGAAGTATGAGATGATATACCTACCTGTTCATCTGCCTGCAGAAAGGTAATGGTCCTAAAGAAAAAAAATAATGAATGGCAGGAACCAGAGATTTAGGTTATTAATGTTAAGCTGATGATCCCATTATGTAGCCTGCTTGTTCAACAAGTTCCATAATATCACTTCTGCTTCTTAAAAGTCTATGAAACACCTCCCTTATCTGTTGCTGTAGTGGTGCTAAGTCCTTCTCTAATTTCTTACAAATCTCCGACAATTCTTTCACCTGTTCCTCTACCTCTTTCAATTTCTCTACCTCTACCGGAAACTTAAATGCATCCGCGAATTCGACCAGTAACGTTGCCACCTTCTCCATCCATCACATACACCTCTAACAACTTCAAGATACTTGTCAACTTCTAGAAAATTAGGACTGCATAGTTTCTTCTAACATATAGAATAATATATAGTGTTAAATTTATCATGCTTTACTTGGTGGCTGCCGTTAAAACGGAAACAGTGAATACAAAGACAATTTGAAAGTATCAACAAGTTTAGCAACACCGTAACTAATTCATGTTCTTTCCTATAGGCATATACACATAAACATATTATACATGTACAATAAGTCAATAACTGAGGCTAGGGAGTTCAGGATGTTATGAGAGTATAAAGTGTGTAGTCTGGTCATTACAGAAGTAGAAAATTTATAGTTAACTTATATTTCTAGGCATAGTTTGACTGAACAGTAGTTTCAAAAAAACCACATACTCCGTTAATGCTTTAAAAGTTTTATGTGAAGTGGAGTCTGATTGTTATTAACAGTGTGTAATGGCATGATCAATACATGTTAACAGTTTTACCAAGTCATAATATTTTGCACAACCTTAACAGTTTTACTAAGTCATAATATATTGTCAACACAATTAATAGCAATCACAATTTTTACTTTGTCAAATATCAAGTCAAATTCGAGAACGTCCTCTTTGTAGATTAAATAATTCAAAATATGTATGACAATATATTGCAGTAGATAATTTGAATTGACATGGAAAGTGATACGAGCATAATATAGCCCTACCCTGTTAAGAAAACTTGGATAGGCATGACACTGACCGAACCGAATAACATTTTAAGCTCCTTCAGGATTTCGGATGTCCTGCAAAGTACATGAAATATTGAGTACTGATTTATATATTTATCGCACTGAAAGTTCAGAGTTCAAGTCCATGTACAAGTATGATAACCAAGCTGATCATATCTATCACCATATCATCATCCCTAGGATATAAACATGTTCTAACAATACACATGTACTGCACTGACATGTTCAACGTCAATCACACTTGTAATTAGTGACATGCTGGGTGTAATTCAAAAGAGACATACAAAAGAGAGCAAGAATAACTTTGTCCATCTTCTTTTCTAGCGTACTCCTTTTAGAAGGAACATTTATGGAATTCATCATCACCTGTGTGAAATATCATGACTACAGAGTTGCAGCAAACGATCAATAAACGATAACAAATCTATAAACAAAATTACAAGCAATTAAAAGAAATACCATATATAAACAGAAAACAGTCATCCCAACTAGAAGTCTAGAATCACTACACCATAAAATGGCTATTGCAACCATATTTTTGAAGGTTTGTCGAAAAACGTTGCTATTGAGAAACCAAATAACACAAATTGCAACGGCGTTGAAAAACATTGCAATAGCATTGAAAAAATTCAAGAGAGTTAAAAACATTGTGTCTATTGCAATGGATTTCTTAAATTGTTGCAATACATTTGACTTTTGGCCCAAAAAATTGGCGGGCTGTGTCCAAACATTATGAGCGGGATTTCCTTAATTTTTTTACCGGGCTTCCAAACTTAACAAAAAAAAGGGGGGGAAACATAACACACATACACTACATAGACTCACTCAACACAGACAGTAACACAGACACAACCAAACCCAGATCTCAAGCTCGAATACTCAAGCTCGAAGAGAGAATCTCAAGCTCGAATACTCAAGCTTGAAGAAGATTAAGGCTCTAGAAAGGTAAACCATCGATCCTCTTCCCTCAAATTAATTACAAATCGAGCATGCATGCTCTAAAGATTAAAGCTCGAATGTTCCTCCTTGTTCTTTGTTTAGTTATAAATCGAAGATTAAGACTCACATCTTCGTTATTCTTCTTTAATTAATCTGTTTTTGTGTTCTTAATTAGGGTTTTAATGTATCTTATGTTGATTCGAATTATGTAATTGGGTATTTATCTTTGTTTAGAGGTTTTATCTTGTAATTGGGTATATCTTTGTTCTTAAAGTGTTTATTGTGTTCTTATGTATGTTCTTTGCTAATTTTTCTTTTTTTGTAAAGAAATTTGTAATTGGGACTTGTCCATTTTGCTTCTCAGTAAAATAGTTATGTTTATAGTGTTCATTCTTCTATTAATTAAATTGTGTACATGCCCTCTTAATGCAAATCTTATATCCTTTATTTTTATTCTGTTTTTGCTTCTCTGTGTAGAAAATAGGTTAGTGACTTACAAATATGCTTGAATTTTTCTCTATTTTGTTTAGCCCTGATGTTATATTTATGCTCGATCTGTTCTGTTTCGATAATCCGTGTTCTGTTTTTGCTTGTTTGTGTAGAAAATAGGTTAGTGACTTACAAATATGACGTGGGTTTCACTTTCAAAGTATAGTGAGGCTTATAGTGATGGGGTGATGGATTTTGTTCGAAACGGATTTGATAATTTTGCCGTAGGAGAAGAACTTAAATGCCCCTGCAAAGATTGTAGTAATCGTTTCTGGTTCTCTGAAGAATATGTGTATGATCATCTGATAGCTAATGGTCCGTGTCCATCATTTAGTAATTGGATATATGAAGTGTCGACCCCAAAGTTTAGAAAGCCTAATGATGACAGGGACTGCGAGGGGGGTATGGGTCTAGGTGATGATTTTGATCAAATGATTAACAATGAAGGTAGAGTTAGAAATGGAATGAGTAATGATGCAAAAGATTTGCACAAGGTTATTGAAGAAGAGTTACAACTGCATGTTATATTGGGCTGAAAATAAAAATGAAATCGAGTGCAAATTTTGTGGAGTTTCAAGATGGAAAGTTCACAAAAAAGATACTAATGCATCTACTTCTAATAACTTCCAAGAAAAATCTAAAATTCCTGCGAAAGTTTTAAGATACTTCCCATTGAAACCGAGGCTGCAACGTTTGTTCATGTGTAAAGAGTATTCTGAACTCATGATCTGGCATGCAGTTGGACGGATAAAAGATGGGAAGTTAAGACACCCGGCCGATGCAGAAGCTTGGAAGTCAATGGATGCTAGTCATCCATTTTTTGCAGAAGAAACCCGAAATGTTAAGTTAGGCTTAGCGGCAGATGGCTTTAATCCTTACAGAGCAATGAATATAAGTCACAGCACTTGGCCCGTTGTTCTAGTCAATTATAATCTTCCTCCTTGGTTGATTATGAAACCTGAAAATTTAATTCTTTCAACCATAATCCCTGGACCTGCATACCCTGGTAACGACATAGATGTATATATGCAGCCACTTATTGCTGAGTTAAAAGAATTATGGGAAGTAGGTTTAGAAACCTACGATGCCTTTTCTGCCAAAACATTTATGTTACATGCGAGTCTCCTCTGGACCATCAGTGATTTTCCAGGGTATGCAGTCTTATCGGGTTGGAGCACCAAGGGTAAATTAGCTTGTCCCAACTGCCACTACTGTACTTCTTCATCATATTTAAAGCATAGTCGAAAAATTTGCTATATGAATCACAGAAAATTCCTTCCCCAAGACCACAAGCTTAGGTTCGATACTAGAAGATTTGATGGTAAGGTTGAAACAGATGTTCCTCCAACTCCATTATCTGGAATGGATGTTGAAGAACTATTGCACGGATATGAGAATTGTTTTGGGAAGCGAAATGCGAAGAAAAGGAAAAGGGAGACAGATTGTCCGTTTAAGAAGAAGTCCATTTTTTTTCAATTACCATATTGGAGGGATAATTTAGTTAGGCATAATCTCGATGTCATGCATATAGAGAAAAACATTTGTGATAAAATATTAGGGACTCTGTTGAATATTGGTGGGAAGACGAAAGATAATCTCAACGCTCGAAAATATTTGCAAGAAATGGGTATTAGGAAGGTTCTTCACTCCGTTAAAATTGGCGATACTAATTAGTACGAAATCAGGGCAGCAAATTTTGACATGACGAAAAAGGAAAAAGAAAACTTTTGTTCGGTTTTCAAGAATGCTAAACTGCCACATGGAACTGCTTCTAATATTAGTCGTTGTGTGCAAATTGATGAAAGAAAGATATTTGGGTATAAAAGTCATGATGCTCACTTTATTCTCCAATATTTACTACAATTCGCTGCTGTAAAGACCTTAAAACCAGAGGTTGCAATACCTTTAGTCAGACTGGGTGCATTTTTCAGGGGGATATGCGGAAAAGTGATTGCGTTGGAAGATGTTCAGAAGTTGCAAGAAGAAGTTATTGAAATACTCTGTCAATTAGAAATTAACTTTCCACCGGCATTTTTTGACATCATGGTTCACCTGCCAGTTCACTTGTGTAAGGAGGTTGAGTTTGGAGGACCAGTGCACCTTAGATGGATGTTTGGAATTGAGCGATATCTGTATAAATTGAAGTCATATGTCCGTAATAGGAGTAAACCAGAAGGGTACTTGGTGGAAGAATGCCTGACATTTTGTTCTAGATTTCTAAATACTGATGCCAACAAAACTAAGCCTAATGAGAATATAAATGTCAGATACCCCATCGGATTGAGAAGAAACAAAGATGGAAATGCTGTACAATTGGCAGAAAAAGTTTGGATCAATGCTCATCGATATGTACTATTCAACTGTGGAAACGCCGTAGTTGAAAAGCTGATTCAGTTTCCTATTCCTAGTATTTTTTTAAAAAAAAACAGAGTAGATTAAACTAGTATTATTCAACAATTATAACATTTTTATGGTGTATTGCAGAGAACATCGTACTTTATTCGATAATGATCATATTAAGTCAAAAAGGTACAAAACGGAAAGAACACATACACAAGAATTTCAGAATTGGTTCAAGGATGAGGTCGAAAGAAGAAGGGAAACATCACTGGAATTATTAAGTTTGGCAAAAGGGCCTCAACGAGCAGCTAAAAAATTCAGTGGCTATGTGGTAAACGGATTCAGATTTCATACAAAGAAAAGGGATGCCAAGTGTACTACACAAAATAGCGGTGTCATGTTGCAAGCCCTAACCACCAGTTTCGCGAGTTCAAAAGATCAAAACCCGACAGTTGGGGATGTTACTTATTATGGAACAATTGAAGAAATTATTGAAGTAGATTATTGGGGAGCACTTATGGTAGTTTTGTTCAAGTGTTGTTGGTACCAAAAGGTTAAGGATTGTTATGGGCTCACACGTGTCAACTTCAGTAAAACTTATAGCAAGGATGATCCATTTGTTCTAGCTACACAAGTACAACAAGTGTTTTACGTTCAAGATTGTACCGAAAATAATTTGTATTTTGTTGTTAAGAAACTGCCTATGGAGTACAATGATATAGCTGAGGGGACTGCTGTACTTGAAGATGTTTGTGGACCTACTATGCAAGATGCAGAAGTCCACTTTGAATTGTAAAACCAAACTGATGATGTCAGTTGGTCTAGGGATGACATGCCGAATGAACAAGTTTCTGTATCGTCTTCTGGAGAGGAAGAAGATGATAAAATCTGTGAATGAATGGAGCTTGCTTTTTTATTTTCATTATGTCAATTCCAAATTGCATGTTTTTCTTTTGCTTGTAATCGATCCAGTGGATTCTTGGCCTACTAGTAACTTATTTTATATTCTTGCTTGCTTGTAATTTAATGAATTCCATTAGACAGTGTTTCTTTTTCTTGTAATCGATCTATTGGATGCTTGCTTGTTTGATCTCAATTTGATAGTGTTTCATGTTTCTGACTTGTTTTAATTCCATTCTTCTTTAGTGTTATCTGCGGACTAATGAATTTACATGTTTCTATTATTATCAGGATATGGAAGAAAAGGCATTTGTTCTCAGGTTCTACCACAAGGGAGAGTTTCAAAAAAGTATTCATGCGGAACATGTACCAAAATTCGTGAACCCGTAGACAATGACAAACTCTCTTATACGGTACTTATGGAGCATGTGAAATATGATGTTGGATACACTGAAATTGGTGGACTTTATGTGAAAAAAGAATGAGGGGGCTGGAAAATAATCTCTAATGATGCAGATGTGGCTGGTCTTGTAAATGGGTTAAAAGATGGTTCTTTCGTGGATATCTACATTGACACTGTAGTTGACAAAGCTATTAAGCCTGCAAATGAGATGCAGCCTCATGTTATCGTAAGACCAAGGACACATTACTTTGAAGGTAAAATGTAGTAGACTAGATTTCTTGTGTATTGCGAATAAATTTGAGTAATAATTTTTTATTTCGTAATGTTGTAGGTCCTGATTTTCAACTAAAAAGAAAGTTTGTGACAATTCAAGATCTTAAACAACAGCAAATCCATAAGAAGAAGTCGACAATTGAAGCCCAGAAAGAAAAGGTACATGATACAGGTGGTGCTACAAACAAGAAAAAGGCAAGTGAAAACAACAAAGATGCCGGTGATCAGAATGCCATTCGAAAGGAGAAGGTACATGATACAGGTGGTGCTACAAACAAGAAAAAGGCAAGTGAAAACAACAAAAATGCCGGTGATCAGAATGCCATTCGAAAGGAGAAAACAATTCCAACTGTAAAAGAAAATGAAAATACAAGTGGCGTGGTAAATTTTTTTTTATTTAAGTTTGTTAATGTTGTTATCATGTTTTATGATTTCTGTTTTATTATTGCAATATTTTTTATCAGTGTGTTATTTGCCACTTTAATTTAGGGGAAGATTGCAGATTATGAAGCAAAAAGACGAAAGAGAATGGAAGAAAATAGGCAACAAGCTGAAAAATTGAAACTGAAGGAGAAGGCAGATGAGCTTAGTAATGCTGCTCCAAAATCCAAAAAACCAAGAAAAAAAGTGTTTATAGAGGATACGATTTTGCAGTTTGATAGGGAGTATGTTCCTGGACATGATAGTCTAAGTGAAGAAGAAGATGTATATTTAGTTCCTCAGGTATGACCTAATTTTAAAATTAATAGTTCAAATAAAATCTGATCTGGAAATTGTAGCATATATAATCAGTTTACTTTTGTTTATTTAGCCCAAAAAGAAAGTTTTGAAGGTCAAGGATGTTATCAGACCAAGAACCCGATCATGTTCAGTAAATAATGCTCCAAAAAGAACAGAGGTGTGTAAATTTTTATACATCTCAATTTTCTTGTGAAATTCCCTTTTGCTTTAGTTGTATATTTTAACTTAGTTTCATATGTATATTTTTTGTAAGGTGACTGGGGAGGCGGCACCTCCCCCATTAGTACTACCACCTCCCCCTCCCCTACCTGTTGATCGTACACAAATACTAAGGGTTCCTACCAATGAAGGAATCGGTTCGATGGGGGCATACTTAGAAATGCAAAAGCGCAAAAAAAATATGGAAGAGCAACAAAACCATGTCAATGATGTGGGTAACTATGAAGTTCATGACAGTAGCCACATACCTGCAGGTGGCAGTGTTTTTGAAAAAGGTTTGTTTCCATATATTTGTATAGGTATTTAACTTACTTTGTAAGAGTAATGGTTACGTATACTGTTTTGTGTCTACTTTCATAGGTGAAACTAGTACCAAAAGTAAAAAGCGTAGAGAACCTACAAAGATGAATCATGTCTTCACAAGGAAACTTGATGAAAGGCCAGTGGTTGCCTTAAATAATGAGTTCCAGCCTGTTTCGAAGAATAGTGCCATAGTTACTGAATTGAGCAGTTTCTTAGGGACGATAGCTAGGCTATACATCCCGCTTGATTACGTTAACTGGTCTAGAGTTCCACTAGAAGAGAAAATGGGGTGGTGGGAATATGGTAAGGTAAAAAGCACTACATTTTTTTTGATTTATTTGATTTGCACAATTTTTTAGTTGATTGTTTGATAACTGTCTCACTGTGAAATTACTTAGTTTAAGCACTATATTGTACATTTTATATAAGTAATGAATATTCTAATTTACTTGTTCAGACAAGGTATATTATTCCTGAGGAAGGTAAAGATTGGGTATTGAGGACGCTTGATGATAATTGGCGGGTATACAAAAGTCGCGTCAAGAGCAAACACTATAATAAATACAAGAATGATGAGGAAAGGATAAGAAACAAGCCTGCAACCATTCCATTGGAACAGTTCAAGGTGTTGATGAAGTACTGGAGTGATGAGGCAATCCAGAAGAAAGCTTCAACAAATCTAGCAAATCGGGCAAAGGTGACTGATACTCATAATGCTGGTCGTACCAGTTTTCACTACGCCATAGATGGCCTATTGCAACCTTTTGGCATGGGTGTTACCTTCTTGGATGTTACCATAGCTATGAAATTTTTGAGCTATCGCAACCCTGTGTTACCAAATCCACAAAGTATGTTACTTTAGTTATAAAAGGTGTTACATTGGGCAACACCATGAGATGTGTTACCATAGGGTATTCATGAACAAAATTTTTATTTTATTTAAAATTAGTGATTTAATAATTATTTGACTTTAAAAATAATTAATTTTAACAAAATCGTTGAAGTAATCATTTTAAAACGTAATATTCCATCAAACAATTAAATTATTGATTTTTCACAAATATATTTTAATATTTCATTAGAATGAATGTATTTTTGGACAAAGACTTAAAAAATTGATCAAATTTTAGTCATTATTTATTTTTATATTTTGTTATATTTAATTAATATATATATATATATATATATATATATATATATATATAAATGTAAATTATAATGTATTTATTATCATTTGCAAATTGAAAATATCAAAATATATATAAATATTTATAAAAGTTACGACAGAATTTAACTTATTTATTAAAATTTTAATGAAAGAAATATTTAAATAAAAACACAAAAACATTATTTATACACACTTTCAAAAAAACAGACCAAAAATAGAATAAGCGGCAAAAAGCCCGCTCTCTCCAAATATTTCACCAAACAAACAGCCCGCCCTCCCTTTATCTCACTTTAATTAATATTTTTTCACTTATTTTTTTCTCCCTACTTTTCTCTCGATAGCTCTCTCTTTCTCTTGCTATCTCTTTCCATCTCTCTTCTCTGTCTTTATATGCATAATCTATACATAATAAAAACTACTCTGATTATAACTTTCTTCGATGGATTACAGTGCTTCGGTTTAGGAATTTCTCAATTTTTGTAATTGATTTAAGGCTGCTTTTAAATCTTCAATTGGAAATTAGGGTTTAAGTTTGGGTTCAATTTGGGGCTTTAGTTTGGTTTCATAACTAGGGTTTCGGTTTCTGGATTAGAGGTACAATGATGTGTAAAATAACTGCAAGCGCACAGTGTTTAGTTGTAGCAATTACAGGTCGATCCACAGAGACTATGAATTTTCAAAACCCTAATAATTAAATCAGGCGAACTAGACAATAAGATTGGGGATGAGTTTTAATTAACCTAATTAAACTAATTAACAAAGATTATCAAATAATATGGAAAACCTAGGAATCCGAATCCGTTAATCAATCACAATTAATATCAACTCGCCCTAAAATCAATCCTCTTTTCTTCACAAATAAGATATATCAATCAACGAGACAAGCATATACTATGAAACTTGTTATCTAACAATAACCTATCAAAACTTCAAGGAGCAAGCATAGGCTATGAAAAACAAATCCGGTAACAATAATATATCAAAATCACTTTGTCAATTGAACAATTAAGCACCAAGAAAAATTATGAGAATCAATTAATAGGAACGAGAAGAAATCAAGAGTAATTAAATTAACTTCATCTTCATCCTAGGGCAAGAGAATTAGCTACTCATGATTATAAAAATAACGAAACAATTATAATAATACCAAGTAAACATGAATCAACGATTTTAACAAAACTAACTTTAATCTATATATGGTCAGAAACTTAATAAGCCTAATATTAATAACGTGAATGGCAAGTATTTATATAATAAATTAATAAATCTAGTTAACTAATGAAGCATGCATGTAATCAAATAGTAAGGTCGTAGCAGAAGATTTGAAACAAGTGAACGCACGAAAGAAGGAAAAGAAGAACTAAAAAATATTAATAATTCAGACGAGTATGTCGGATAAAAGCTACCAACGAAAGTAAAAAGCAAGAAAATAAAGAGCTATCAAATTCTAGGTGTCTCAAATTACAAGGGAGAAGGCCATATATATATAGGGGAAAATATTGGGTTTGGCCCCTTTGATTACAATCCAATCTTGAATATAATTTCTTCAATTTCCTTTTCTTCTTCAATAAGTAATCGATTTTTCCTCCAATTTCCTTTTCTTCAAGTATTTTCCACCTCCTTTCCCTTTTTGCACCTTTTCCTGCTAGAAATCTGTTTTTATTTATTTTCCTACAAAACAAAATAAAACAATTTATTAATTAATAAAATTACGAAAACGGACATACAATAGGTATTAAAAATATGATTAATTATGGACCTATCAAATGCCCCCATACCTATCTTTTGCTCGTCCTCGAGAAAAATATATAATAAAATACTATCTAATATATAATACCACTTCCGTAGGTGATCACGGTTGCATTTGGCATATGCAACAAGCCCTTTAAACCCCTAGGCAGCCCTAGTGGACGAGTGAGGTCTCGTGAGGGCCTATAGTGAATGTACCCACAAAATCCATCTAGCTCATGTAAAAGATTGGTCAATGCAACACCACACATACAAGTCATCTCATGCTACATCAACTTAAAAAATCAAAGTGAATTTGCAATGTCTTGGTGTGTAAGGTGCAAGTATTCACATAGTCTACTCAAAGAAATATGCAGCGGTCATTAGAAGTCCATGTCAAGTGTAAAAATAAGTTGGTAACCATGCTAAGCCCACAAGAGTACACCTTAAAGTCAAAACTTGGGATCTCATATGCACAAAACAAGCAATAACTCACCTTTCACTCACAAAAGAATATTCACTCAAGAACAAGGGTAAGTGTATCACTCAATTCCAACAAAATCATAAGCATGCTTGACATTTGGTATCAATCTAACTTTAACACAACATACATTAATGATGATAATCAAAAGGTCTTTTATTTGGGTTGTAACGGGGCTAAGGACAAGGTATGTCAAGTAAGGCCAAATAAGGTGAAGTGTCAAAAGCTAGTATAAACCATAATAAATCATACACAACACCATACTTTCTCCCCATACATGGATTTCTAATTTTCTTCCAACAAACTGCTTGACTAGTCGAATGAAGAAGGATCACAAAAACACATAAACATAAGTATGCTCTCATATGATTTTTTTTTTTTCTTTTTTTCTCTTTTTTTCTTTTTTTCTCTTTTTTTTTTCTGGAGAGCTAAGATAGATAATATAAATATATAAGAAACCACAATCCTTCTTCAAGAATTTATTGAATAACGACTGACAAGTAAGCAACAAAACCCAATATTTCCCAAAAAGTAATGAACAAAAGTAAACCCCATCTCACACACCTTATTACTCCCTCAACTTACTACTAGCCTTTGACAAATGGGATCAAATATACGTAAGGCTGCACAACAAAAAGGTCTAGGCAAGTAATGTGGTGTGTCACCGAAAAATAGGATTAAGCTCAAAGGGGTAACTAATTGATCACATGTAAAGGGTGTGGTAATTTGGATAATAATTGGTTATTCCTAAATGCCTTTATCATCTTATCATCAAATAATGTCATGCATTTCAAGAAAGGTCTCAAACAAGTGCTAGCAATGCAAACAACATGTGGACACTCAAGCAAACGAATATAAAATGCAAAAGATATGCATATAGGCTCAAAATCTCACTTGGTGGTAAAACATAATTAATCCCAAGCAAAAATCTCTTTAATGCACCTACTTGTACTCAAAGCATGGAAACCAAATCTTCTTGCACATATTCATGTCCTTTTAATTACTTACAACATTCAATAAGTCTACTAGTTTCAACTTGCTAGTGTATGTGTGTGCACAAGAACTTAGCTTATCACTTCTCAATCAAAAGCATCAGAATCACAAGAGTACTATAGCATGTAAGGGTGTATCAAGCTAACTTTTAACAAGTAATCATTTCACAAGGCTAGAATTATTTTTGTATTTTTTTTCATTTTTCAATTTTTTTTTGGTTTTTTTTAAATAATACTACTAAATCCCTCCCCCATACCTAAATCATGCATTGTCCTCAATGTATGCAAATGAGAGAAAAATGACAAAGGAAAAGGACGAGAATACCTGATAAGGGCATGAGGAGATACATTATTACCTATAACACTCACACACACATAAAACACAGACACATATAAAAGAAACACTCACACACACTCCCCCATACCTAAACTTGACTATATGGGAGATACATTACGAAACAGATATACTAACCAATACCAGATCGAGGGAAAATAACATTCATAACACAATCAACACACATGTGAAACACACCCACAAAAACACCATTATCCACTAGAGAAATATGATCATATACCAGAATAAAACTCATACCACTAACATCATTCATAAACCAATTAGACGCTTCTTTATGTTGTTTAAGCAGATTGATCACTTGAAATTCTTGGTTATGAACTAAGTCACTAGAAAGAACATGATGAGTTTCATTATCAACTATTAAAGACTGATCAAGAATGGAAAAAGATGGATTATGAACGAAAGTGGGTGGCTCACCAACGGAAGTTTTAACAACAGACCTAGGATCAAAAGAAATATCCTCAAGTTGGGTTTCATGCTTAAAACAAATGGCATTCAATTCATCTAACATCTCATCAGAAGAAAAATTTCTATACAACTCATGAAGTTCTTTATTACTCTCATACTCTAACATAACATCTTCCTCAAGAAAAGACTCAATTGTACTATCCTCAATATTTGACCATGAAACAACCTCATCTATCAAATTAACTTCTACAGGTTGTTCAAAAAGCTCATTAGGTTGATTTCCTACATTGAAGACATTAAGATCTATCGTCATGTTACCAAAAGTGAGTTTCATCGAACCATTCCTACAGTTAATCAAAGCATTAGAGGTAGCAAGAAAAGGCCTTCCTAAAATGATAGGAATTTGATTTTTGAGATTTTTGACTGGTTCGGTTTCTAGAACAACAAAATCAACGGGGAATACAAAATCACCAACCTTAATCAACACATCTTCCACTATACCTTTTGGAGTTTTAACAGAACGATCAGCTAACTGAAGAGTGACACTAGTCTTCTTAAGTTCACCTAAACCCAAGGCTTGATAGACAGATAATGGAAGAAGGTTCACACTAGCTCCTAGATCGAGTAAAGCTTTATCAATGAAAGTATCACCTATGACACAAGAGATGGTAGGACAACCAGGATCCTTATACTTCACAGGGATTTGATTTGACAAAATAGAGCTAACATGAGATGTTAGGAAAGCTTTCTTAGGAACATGAGTGGTTCTTTTATGAGTACATAAATCTTTTAGACACTTAGCATAAGAGGGAACTTGTTGAATCGCATCTAAAAGAGGAATGTTAATCTTGACTTGCTTAAAGACTTCCAAAATCTTATCTAACTGAGCAGATTGTTTGTTTGAAGTAAGTCTTTGAGGAAACGGGGCTTTCGGCTTAAAGACTTTTTCATTAGACACATCAGAGTGGGGTTTCGAAGGTGGTTCATCGGATGGTGGTGACTCATCAGCTTTATCTACTTCAGAACTCTCGGAATTTGAAGATTGCTTAAGACTAGGATTCAAGAGTAAAGGATTTGGTTCAGATGTTAGCTTATCTTCTTCTTGAGTATTGACACCAGCATGATTGTTGAATTGATTACCAGACCTTAGAGAGATAACAGAATTTACATTTTCATGAGACTTTTGATTTTGCTGAAATTTATGATTTGTCTCGGGTTGACTAGGAAATCTATTTTTCTCTCTCTCATTGATTGTGTTTGCCAATTGACTGACTTGGACCTCTAGCTTAGATATGGCTTGAGTGTTGGAATTTATTAACTGCCTATCTTGGGTCATGGTTTGCATGAAAGATTGTTGAGATTGAGTTAGATTAGCTTGAGATTTCAATAACGCCTCAATACTCTTTTCTAAAGAATTGAATCTCTTATCAGATTCAGCAAAACCAGGAGGATTCATGGGGACTGAGTTTGGATAATGACCAAGATTTTGAGGAGGATATGAATTAGGATTTTGAGTTGGGTATGGACCAGGATTGGGCTTTTGAAAAGCAGGTTGAGGGTTTTGATTATACTGATTGTATTGACCTTGGTTCCATGAGAAATTTGGGTGACTCTTCCAACCAGGATTATATGTGGGTGCATAAGGATCATTCCTAACTCTAGGTTGAAACATGGCATTGACTTGTTCAATTTCAGGGCAATTCTCTACCACATGATTTGGAGAACTACAGTTTGCACAGAGAGACATTTGAGAGGACGCATTGTTGGTTTCTAAGACTTCTAGACGTCTAGTGAGTGTAGCTAACTTAGCTTCGGTTGCAATAGAATTACCAACTGTGTGTAAGCCCTTAGATGAGTTAGATTTTTCAGCTTCCTGATTAGGTTCCCTAGTTGACTCCCACAACATTGTTCTTTCAGCTAACTCCTCAAAAAATTGCCAAGCTTCATCTTCATCTTTGTCCATAAACTTACCATTACACATAGACTCTAACAAAGCAGTGGTTTGGCTATCTAAGGCTTCATAAAGAATTTTACAAAGTCTCCATTTTTCTATACCATGTTGAGGACACTTAGACAATAGCTTTTTAAATCTATCAAAATATTTCCAAAAAGACTCATTCCGATTTTGTTGAAATTGATTGATTTCATTCCTAAGTCTGTTTGCCTTATGGTTTGGAAAATATTTTTTTAGAAAGATAGCAACAAATCCCTCCCATGTGGAAATAGAATTAACGGGTAGACTGTACAACCACTGTTTAGCATCTTCTTTCAAAGCAAAGTTAATAAGCCTGAGCCTAATAGAATCCTCACTCAATTGTTGAAGTTTCTGTAATGCACACACTTCCTCAAACTCTCGAATGAAAAGATATGGATCCTCTCCCTCTACCCCAGCAAACCTAGGTAACATGCTAATGTTATGATGTTTGATTTCAAAGTTATTCGCGGTTACTGCGGGTAAGACTATGCATGAGGGTTGAGCGGTACGAGCGGGGTAACAACGGTCTTTAAGTGAAACAGCCATGACTACGGGTTGAACTTCTAATTCTTTTGACTCAATTCTAGTGGGTGAAGAGAACTCAAGTTGCCTTACTACTTTAGGAGATGACAGATTGGTTTGTCTTACTAATCTAGATGTAGTGTCTCGAACCCAAGCACTTTGCATACAAGAGAAGTAAACAATTAAGCACGCAGCAGACAAGAGCTATACGTAAACACCTAAAAAATTGAAAAATAAAAAAAAAATCTATATTATCCTAAGAAAAATCTAGACCTTGCTCCTAACAATAAGATACTACTAAAAGTCACAACTCAAAAAAGCACTCGTCCTGACTGGCCAGGCAGGTGCAAGCATTGCCAAGAGGCTAAACACCTTTCTAGACACCAATCCAAATTGGCCAGGTAAGCGTCACGCTTGCCTAGACACCAAACGAAAGAATACTTAGTGATTTGTTCCTCCTAGATTCTCTTCCTAATTGAGCGTGAGATCCTAGGGGCTAACGTCTACTTAGTTTTATTAAGGAAAGGGGAATGCAAGATGAAGGAATTAGTGATTTGTGGGCCAAGGAAAGGGTGATGAAATCCCCCACCTTATCTTGTAATTGGGTGGCACCCTTAAGATTGATTGAATGATGCAACACACAAAGAACAAGAAAGTAAACACTTATGGATGCACTACACTACGTGTTCTATTCTAAATTGTACGTACCTCTTTCCTTCAGCAATCACCACAATTTTATAAGATGGACAGCAATAAATACAATAAAGAAATCTAGATGATGTGATCCTATGTGAGAGAATGAATGATGCAGCAAATTGGTTTTTAACAATCAAATAACTAACTAATATTTTTGGGTTTTTTTGAATTTTTAAATTTTTTTTTGTTTTTTCAATAATGAGAAAGAAAGAAAAATAGAGAGAGGTGATACGGAATACCGAAAAGCGCTTTCAAAAATTTCAAAAGAGACAGCAAGGCCTTCTAGCGATCTTCTTGTCCAAGCTTTTCTACGCTTCACTATTCCCTAAAAAAAACAAACAAAAGAAAACAAGAAACTAATCCGAAGAATTAATATCAAGGAGTGAAAATTACCAATAGTCCCCGGCAGCGGCGCCAAAAACTTGATGTGTAAAATAACTGCAAGCGCACAGTGTTTAGTTGTAGCAATTACAGGTCGATCCACAGAGACTATGAATTTTCAAAACCCTAATAATTAAATCAGGCGAACTAGACAATAAGATTGGGGATGAGTTTTAATTAACCTAATTAAACTAATTAACAAAGATTATCAAATAATATGGAAAACCTAGGAATCCGAATCCGTTAATCAATCACAATTAATATCAACTCGCCCTAAAATCAATCCTCTTTTCTTCACAAATAAGATATATCAATCAACGAGACAAGCATATACTATGAAACTTGTTATCTAACAATAACCTATCAAAACTTCAAGGAGCAAGCATAGGCTATGAAAAACAAATCCGGTAACAATAATATATCAAAATCACTTTGTCAATTGAACAATTAAGCACCAAGAAAAATTATGAGAATCAATTAATAGGAACGAGAAGAAATCAAGAGTAATTAAATTAACTTCATCTTCATCCTAGGGCAAGAGAATTAGCTACTCATGATTATAAAAATAACGAAACAATTATAATAATACCAAGTAAACATGAATCAACGATTTTAACAAAACTAACTTTAATCTATATATGGTCAGAAACTTAATAAGCCTAATATTAATAACGTGAATGGCAAGTATTTATATAATAAATTAATAAATCTAGTTAACTAATGAAGCATGCATGTAATCAAATAGTAAGGTCGTAGCAGAAGATTTGAAACAAGTGAACGCACGAAAGAAGGAAAAGAAGAACTAAAAAATATTAATAATTCAGACGAGTATGTCGGATAAAAGCTACCAACGAAAGTAAAAAGCAAGAAAATAAAGAGCTATCAAATTCTAGGTGTCTCAAATTACAAGGGAGAAGGCCATATATATATAGGGGAAAATATTGGGTTTGGCCCCTTTGATTACAATCCAATCTTGAATATAATTTCTTCAATTTCCTTTTCTTCTTCAATAAGTAATCGATTTTTCCTCCAATTTCCTTTTCTTCAAGTATTTTCCACCTCCTTTCCCTTTTTGCACCTTTTCCTGCTAGAAATCTGTTTTTATTTATTTTCCTACAAAACAAAATAAAACAATTTATTAATTAATAAAATTACGAAAACGGACATACAATAGGTATTAAAAATATGATTAATTATGGACCTATCATACAACTTCTTTCTTATTTTTATACTCTTATTCTCTCTCTTATATCTCTCTTATTTCTCTCCCCTGTTTCCACCGCCACCCCTCTTCTTCCTTCCCTTTCTTCCACTGTGATACACGCACATACAGTTGTCATCTGGGTTTGTGGGTTAAGGCACGTAGTAGGCCAGCTAGAGGCGAAGCTTCTGTTAAACACCATCCAAAACCAAAGTTAGTAATTTCTTTTCTGGTTTAACTCGAACTGAATTAGTTTTATGTACGATTCCTGTTAATTATGCTTTGTGGTAGCTTGTTGCTGAAGAATATGAGTGCTTAACGTGTGTCTGTCGAAGATTTTGAGTTCTATTTTTTCCATCGGAAAAGTTTTATATAACAACTGAAGTGTTATTTGGAAGATTATTGGTACGAAGTGAAGTGTCTGTGATGTATATGGTGTGTTGATGACTACGGTGAACAAGTTGTTTGTTAATTGAGTTTTGTTTGAATTTTTATTGAGTCCATAACAAGGCTTAACTGGATTTTTGGTGAATTTATTTTGAGTAGTTTTGAATTCGGCAGGCTTGGTGGGCATTTGCCAGGCTCTTTAGTTGTCCGGTTAAGCTTTGATTAATTCAAATAGGAGCTTGTGATTGTGAGTTCAGTAGGTGTTGATTAAGCATGGTTTATGACTTTCCCAAAGTGCTTGGGTACTTGTCTCTCGAGGAGATGAACCAAAAGGTAACTTAAAAATAGCAGTACGATCTTATGGGTAATATACTAATCCCTTACTGAATTTATGGGTAATAGTGTGCAATCTGTTCACAGATATTAACATTTGAATAGATAGATGTCTCTTGATCACTTTTACCTTGTCATCTGTTTGCAGGAATGGGCTCATAAGCAATACATAGCCAATCACCACTAGGGACCTTCTCAACAGTGGGGGAACTTTTACAGCTTCAGGATGCAGAAAACGTTACCGGGAGGATTCAGAACGCAAGACATGGCCTTTTGCACTACATTTTTGGCTTAATGGAGACTTGGTGTTAGTGTTTGTTCTTTTACATCAAGGAAAATGTTCATTTCCTCATCAAGGAAAAAATGTACTTTCACATTCTAAGGTAAAAGTGGGTCCCACATGTGGGACCCACATAATTTATTAATAATTTTACAAAATTATAACATCTAAGGTAACATAGATTTGGTGTTGCTATAGAATGCTAAGTGTGTTACTATATAGGTCTATGGTAACGAATTTGCCTATGTTAGCTTATGTGTGTCGAGGTGTTACGTTAGACCCCAAAGGTTACATAGAACAAAACTATCCCAGCTAAGGTGTTACCTTAGCCTTTTTTTGGCCTTTGGTAACATTTTTTAGAGTCTAAGGTAACACAGTCGTGGTGTTATCGTAGGCTGTTTATGGCGTAGTGTTTGCTCAGATTCGTAGTAAAATGGTATGATCTTTAATTTTATAAATTGATTTTATTACGCGTACTCTATTTCATTTCTTAACGAATGCTCACTTTAATTATTTTATTTCATGTTAGAAAAATGTTAAGTCGGCTGATGCAAAAGAAACAAAGTCTCGGGTTTACCCAAAAACCCGCAAGAATAAGGTGACAAATAGCATTTTTACCTTTTTGGAATTATGTCATTAGTATTTACAAACTAATCAGTTTGTGAACATTTTGTAGGCAAAACAAAATGGTGAAAATCAGGAACAATCAGATAAGGATGAACAGATTGTTGAGCTTGATCTTGCAGCTCATGGACCAAATTGGCTTGTTGGTAGAAGTGGCAGAACAAGAAAAACGAAGAATACTTTGCAAAAAATTGAGCAAGATTCTTCAGAATTAGCCAAGATGAGAGAAGAATTAGCCACTGAAATTGAGGAAAAGATGAATAAGAAACTGAGCAAGATCTTTGAAAAACTGGGTGAAATGAATCCCACTTTGAACATCAATGTGGAAGATTTGTGTGCTGCAAGTTCTGTTGATGAGGTTGATGCAGAGGAAGTTGGAGATGCGGATATCGATGGATCAGATGAGGGCGATGGATCAGACGAGGGCAATGAATCAGACGAGGGCAATGGATCAGATGAGGAGGATGGATCAGATGTGGGGAATGGAGATGATGCAGATGATGAAGATGAACATGACGACGACAACGAATGAGTCGTTTCTGTCACTATGTTTAAATTATGTGTTAACAGTTGGTAGACTCCATGTACCTTATGTTTAAATTTGCGCATGACTGTTTCGTAGCTATGTATGCGCCTTAGTCGTTTTAATTTTGCTTTTGATGTCGTTATGGGCTGCTTTTGAATTGTTGGTCATAGCCCTGTATTGGTACATTTGGATATTTGGCATTAAGTTGCCCTGGTTTATGAAATGCAAATGATGCTTGGATTGTGGCTATAAATGGCCTGGTTTACTGCATTTTCAGCATGTTCCTACCAATTTTTTTTTTGAAAAAAATGTTACAATAGGGTCAAAATACGTTGCATTAATCTATAAAAAATCATTGCAATTGGTCTGAAAAATGTTGCCTTTAAGTGTCAATAAATTACCTTCTTATGCTACTGCAATAGTTTTTAATTGTTGCTATAGAGTCTAAAATGTTGCTACTGAAAGTTATTGCAATGATTTAATTATGTTGCTGTATGGTATAAAAAACGTTGCTAAATCGACCTATTGCAAGGCAACCGGATGCAACGCCCAAATTTTGCAAATTTATTGCCATAGACTCTACTGCAACGAATATAGGCCTTAAGGCAATGTTTTCCAGTCGTTGCAATAGCCGTTTTATGGTGTAGTGAATATTCTTATGGCGGAACCAGCTGGACTGCAGTGTAAGTTAGCCAATGGAAACCTTTTCTTCATTAAAACTAGGCACGGGGACATACAAAAAATGCAAGGTTAACTGTGGCACTTGAAAAATAAATTGAAATCGGTGACAAGTTCTTAAGAATGTCTAAATTAAGCCTTTATAAGGTGCCAAAATCTCTAGTATCCAGAGTCACCTAGTTCAACTTACAAAGATAAACTTAGCTTGCCCTAGCATATACAGAATTAAGATAAGGGCCGACAGAATAAACAATACACTAGTCCAGCTATTGTTGTCCTTCAATTCCTTCTGCTGTTGCATCCCCATTCACAGCCAAGCCTCGAATCTTGACATCATAGTAAACTTCCTCGACCTTTCTTAGGTCATATTTCATTCCTGTAACAAGCCACAGAAGATTTACTAAAAAGTTCAGTTAAAATATCATTCCGCATTACTGCCATACCACAAAAGAAAGAATAATGGCAAATAACAAATCTTATCATCAAACTTTTTACGTAAGAAGTCATTTCTCAGATTAAGCAAAACCAACCCAAATATTTATACCTCTTTAATTTATTCAGCAAAAGAGAGATTAGAGTCCGAAACAACCCAAGTTTCTTCATAACTTCAAAGAAATGGTCTAATCAAAAACAAATAATTGAACAATTTTATGCATATACCTCTAATCGAAGCTGATGAGTTTTGGATAAAGAATCCTAATTATATTCGAACTTATATATATACATATACATATATAATAAAAAGGGTATTTTACCTCTAATTGAAGCTTTAACTGAATCTTTAACCTAATTGAATCTCCAATCAATTTTATGGTTTTGGGTGCTCTAATCGATTTTAGGGATTTGAGAGTGAGAGAGAGAGATTTGAGATCGAGTGAGTGAGAGAGATGTGCGTGAGAGGGAGAGAGACGTCGATAGAGAGAAGTGAGGTATGAGGGAGAGAGGCGATGTGGGGAGAGGGGAGAGAAGCGAGGGGGGGAGTGTTTTTGTGTACTAAAAATTTTAGCCCGCTCAGCAAAAAACTTAAACTCCCGCCTACAAATTTGGGTGAAGTTTATCAGAAGCGTAATGTGTATTGTAACGCTTTTTCAAAAGTGTTGCAACTGTCAAAATGATTTCTCCCCTTGTAACACTTTTCTATTTTACGCAACATTTTTCAAAATTATTGCAATAGATTAGTAAATTTTTTTTCTATAGCAACACTTTATGCAACATATATGTAATTTGGGCTTGCAATAGGCCATATATGGTGTAGTGTTTATTGAGAATTACGTAAGTGTCCAGCTATATTTTATTACATCTGCTATCCATCGATCCTTTTCCGATCTAATCGCCCATATGAGCAGCTTCCTAGACCTAAAAACTAGCTTCTTCTTTAATCTCTGATTACTTGTTTCATTTATCCCCAAAATATTCTTATTTGATTTGTGTTTACTGTTCGCGGTTGTGTTGTTTTCATTATGGTCCGAGGCTTAGAGTTGGAAGAGGGGATTGTTAGCCGTGTGATTACATCATTTGTATCCTATATATCTTTGAGATATTTTTTTTTGCGATTGTTCATTGGTATGTTTTGTTTTCCTTGATTATAATATGATATTACGGTGTGTGTGTTCTTTTATTTTCATGGCCCTAATTCCTGCTAGTGTTGGTCCGGTGTGATGTCTGGGTTATGTTGATTAGCCTCATCTGTTTAGTTAATTAGGTCATCTTGCGTGTTAAATCGCTGGGCACTCTTTTAAGTGCTATATTTATTTAATCATATTGCTCTTCTAAGGAAATCTATAAAGTTAGTGTATGTGAACATATTTTAAACTAATGTACTTATCAAAATTAGAGGGAAGGATTTTCCAGGGAAAGTTGGTGCATTGCAAAATTAATTTTGGAAGATTTAATGATAACGTATACAATTGGGAAGAGGGATAAATGAAAGAACTCTTACATAAGCCCGGAACTGAACAACACATTTGCCCAGGTAAGAATGAATTGAATTAACAATCTTTAGTTCTTCACAGCTACATTAAAGAGAGTGTAAACTCTGCAACACATAGTAGGGCATGCAATAAAATGTTTCTTCTTCATTACATTAATTGTATTGAATTCATATATCTAAAATAAGTGGTCAGCTATTTGGGAAGAATAGGTTTTATTATAAATTATAGTATTTGTTCTCATTATAGCCTTTGCTCTATTTGATCTAATCTTCTCTTTACAATACAAGTTTACAAGAGCAGGCCACTTTTTTTTTTTTTTATCTTCTGCAGGTAAGGGACGAGGAATAATTTTTTAATAAACTTAAAGTGTAAAATTGTGAAACTAGCAAAAAAAGTGTGAAAATGTGCTTGTGGATCAGAGATACCTTGTTAGAGAGGTAGTATATGGATAGGGCAAAGTCTATATAATTGATTCCGTGCGTTATTATTCCGCAAGGGACTTAAACCATAAACTGCAAAACAATAATTGGTAGAAAAATTCCGAAAGCTATTGAAACAATATTTCACTAAATAAAATCCAGAAAGCCTAACTTTGGCCACTTAGTCCCAACAAATGTGGCAACATACACTATGCAGGACAGTTGGAGGAATTAAGGGAATAAGTTGGGCAATGAAAGAAAATATTAGAATCAACGTTTTTTTAGTTTAATATGTCCACAGAAATTGCCAGTAAGTCGTTTCTCTTATTTACGAAACAGATATGGTACATATTTGGCCCTTTCTTTAAAACTAAGCTTATAAGTTAATATAAACACTAATATAAACCAGTAATATATTCAATGAATACAAATAGTTGTAACGTTTACAATTGTCTTTAAGTTTTTATTGTGGTCAGCAAAGTATGCGCATTAAGTAATTACTAATTCAGGTACGAAGTACTCATTGTGAGGGCTAAACAAGCATACCAAATATGAATTAAACGTATATGTTGCCATCATTGTGTATGTATGTTCTGTCAATTGTTCCATTCCTTGTGTGGTATTTTAATGCAATGCACGGTTTTAGAGCTGCAAGTCCTGGTGTCGAGTGCCCTGTCTTTCTTCAATGTAGCAGCCACCAGAGAAGATGGGGAGACCAAAAATATTTCTCGGTAAAGAAATGGTGGAAGAGCAAAGATTTTTGAAGCGTCTCCGTGAAAAAACTCATCCAAACTTACAAGGTATATCATGTCGATGATGTAATTTTAAATTTGTACTAGATTTTTTGTTTTCACACTCAGTATAATGTCTTTCATTACATAATCTAAACTCTACAGGCTCCGGGCAGAAGGTGCATTAGAAGCTAAACATGGTAAATACATTTAGTTCAAATACTCTTTTGTTTGTGTACTAAACAGCCCCCCCTGCAATTTCCATTCCACAAATTCCCTTTTTTATTTTGTCCTTCAAAGGAAGAGACTTACACCGATCGCGTTGCCTGCGATTATGGTGATCTTTTGACACTTGCATGAGAATCAAGGCTAAAACAACTATTTGGTTGGATTAATTAAACTTTTGAATGACGTGTGCTATATCTAAATATATTAATAAAGATAAGGCCTCATGCTAAAAAAGGAATCATTATTTGAAACTAACTTTAGGGATATTGTATATATATTAAACTATTATCCCTTGCCCATTTTATGGAAAGTTTCACCATGATAATAACGGAGCCTCTGATTTGGATGAACGCCATGGAAATGCTGGATCAGATGATGATCTTGGATCGTCGGGTAGTGGGATAACAAATTCCTGATGTTTTTTTAACCGATCGCATGATTTGCAACGTTATAGGAATTGATATTAATCTATATTTGCAAACAACGGTGCCCATGCTTCCTTCATGTGTCCTGTCTCAGTACTGACATTTACAACTACAACTACTAGACCACCTAGGTTCTCGCACTAAACGTCGGAGCATCGACTTGATGAAGAAAATTTTTAGTGAATTGCCTGATTAGTTTATTTTTCTGGTTTAAAGTTGTGCACTTGTGCTTAGGTTCATTCCTCTAAATTTGAATGGCAATGAATATCTGAATGAACCATGGTAAAACATTATTAATCTCTTAACTTATGGGTTGAGGACAACTAACGCTTTCACTTGAAGTATTTCACATTTTTTTGTCCTTTTGAAGAAATTAAGTGAAACTGCTGGTGAAAATAGAGTATTAAATCTATAGACTGCACTTAATCACAATATATGTGGTTTTAACAATGTACATGTACCATTAATTTATTGGTAAATGGAAATTAAACAATATAACTTTTAGTTTTATTTGTATACACACCTACACATACACAACTATGTATGTTAAAGATGGCATATTTTTTAGTGCCAGGCTCGGTATTTATGACCTCGTACTTGGTTTTAATTTGGTTAGAGTTTCCACATTTCAGTCAAACAATTTGACATAGAATAAGTGATGTATTCGAGTATTCAACAAAGGTACTTCTCTGTAATTTATTATTGCTGATCATACTAATTAGACATATAATCAGTCTTTAACACTATATGCCCGCTTAGCTTTTGAACATCACTTCGATCACACTGGTTTCTTCTGTGAATGCCAACTATACAATATTGTGTGTAGCAATATATTGTGAAGTGCACGATGTGTGGAGAAGATCATGCTTAATCTTGTTTTTAAAACATTGTGTTTAATCGTTACATAAAATAACTTATTATCCAAACAGAGGTCTTGAAAAATAGATGAATCATACTAAATTTGAAGTTGAAGTTCAATTTGAAAGGCCAATACAAGAGTCTGTAATATAAGTAATATCTATATATATAATATATATAGGAGTGGCTGTCTATGCTTCCTTCCATGTGTTTCATGATGATATCTATATGTGTAGTCCTGAAATCTTAGTAAATAAAAGATTGGTTGTTGGCAAGTTTTCGCTAAATTTAACAAGATATCCTCCGCTTAATTATTGATATAACCTTCTTAACATATAAAAAGAGAACATAATATAATCGCATCCCTATCAGACAGAAGGGATATTATAATACATCCATACTATTTGAGTGGAATTGCTTCTGTAGCTTCATCCCAGAAACACATAGATGTACTACAAATATACGAAATACACATGACTTTTAATGATGTAAATTAATTGCCTTGCCAAATATTTTAAGTCGACATAGTTTCGGTGATTAATACTATGTTATGGATTTTCAGAAATTACATGGAAGGCTCTCCTTCCATACACATATTTTATAAAGTAAGCGATTTCAGGATATTCTTATCTCATTCTATTCCAGTGGCTCAACCAGTAACCAATGGCGGTATTTACATTTCTCCAATTCCACAACGTGTATAAATATTTTGATTTTTTTCTATAATATTTGTGCACCGTAAATAAAAATGAAATATGAAAATGGAGGAGGATAGCACCTCAGTAGAATTTTCTCTACTGAGAGACAAGCCTCTAGACTAAAACAACAAAGACTCTCTAAAATCTGAGTATTATGTGCCAAGTTTAATAACACCGAAGACTTAGCACTATAGAGCTCAAACCATTTAGAAGAGAGTGATATACATTAGATAATGCTAAGACATTAAGCAGCATTGTTCCCTACACTATGAGATTCCTTATTATGATATTCATTGTTTCGCTCTCGCCATAAACAACCAAGTAAACAACTCGAAACATTTGGCAAGGCAAATGTTAATTTACCAAGATTAATTGCACATGTTAATTTACCAAATTTAGTTGCATGTAAAATGATTAGTTGCATTATCCTTCCATCCCATTGTGGCATAAGTGATGGTCCTTGTCCTCCAGCACTCAATTATAAACATGTTGAAAATTTGAACATTGAAGGAATCAATGTCTTGCGTTTTCAGTGTCATTAATATAATAGCATGTGTCGGTCTCTATCACTTCGTATTGCTTAGGTTTAGGCAACATAGTACTTCTGTCGTGAATTGTAAGTCAATGCAGGAAATGATATCTCGAAGCCAAGAGTTTATGTCACACACTGTGCGACCATGGAACTGGTGTGCACTCATGTCAAATATCCTGCCTAAGATCCAAGACTCAGAAGGATTTTAAAGCAATTTTCCAGCAAATGTCATCTCTTTTTGAAAGATTATAAGAGGTACAGAGTTAAGACTCGGGATGGGACCATCGGGAGTCATTGAGAATAGAAGAAACTTTGAACTGGTAGTTAGGTATCTATCTATTCTGTATAAGATATTCCACTCACAAATATTATCGTAAAATAATTATTTTGGATAGCCAAATGCATATTCTATATATGGAATACCCATTTGATGAAAGTTTATTCCTATTGTCCTCATTTGGTTACCAAATATGTGGGATATCCAATTGGCATATTGGTATCCCTTAGATTGAAGTTGTCCTAAAATTTAAAAATAATGATTCTTTTTTTTTTTTTACTTTTTTTAGGAGGTTACCAGAAACCAGTATATGAGTAAATGACAAAATGTACTCTTAGTTGCTAATACAAATGCAAATTAGAACTTTCTCATGTAATATGTAAATTGAATGCAATATAATCGTAGTTTTAATACAATTTACATGATAGTTGAAACCTATATATATAGTTTACGAAAATGAGAAGTTACCAGCCGGAGTAGTCACCAGAAAGTTTTATAAATTTATATAAATTATATATTTATTTTAATAATCGGTTCGGTTCGGTTTTAGTCGGTTCGGTTTTAACCTAAAACCGAAACCGAAACCGAAAATTTCGATTTTTAAAAATCAAAAACCGCAACCGCCGGTTCGGCTTCGGTTTCGGTTTTTTCGGTTCGGTTTTGGTCGGTTTCGGTTTCATTTCGGTTTTTTGCTCACCCCTACCAGTAAGTGGTGAAGATAAAACTACCGAGGGATATTGAGTTAAAGGGTTTGTATGTGTCATGCATAGTTCCATTAAACAGCTTTCGTTATGGAAGTTCGGACTTGTTGTGTTATAAAAATTTCTATTTTGATTGCAAATTTCAGTAATTTTTCTGACTTCGCCTAGGTAGCAGGTGTATAAATATGTCCGTGTCTTGCACGGACTTTTATGGTAGTTTAAACAAATCGACAACAAATTTAAGGAAGCAAATTGGCCGAGTGTCTCCAAGATTTGGAGTGAATGATATTTCTGCTTCTTGATTTTTTTTTACTTTTTAATTCTAAAATAAGTGATACTAATACGTAAGGGTTGATAGCCATTTTTTTTCCAGCTTGTCAAAGAGATGGAACATGAAGTATCTACAACGCATGGACAGCACCGAACAGCACCAAAAGAAAAACGATCTTCCATCAAACTCGGTCTGATGCAATAATTGGCTTCAGCAGAGGCCATGATGTACACCTCATTGCAGACGGGGTTCCATTTGCACCATTTGGACTCGTAGACATATACAATGCTGGTGGAGGGAGCTATCGAAGGGCTTAGATATGAAGTGAAGAAAGATGGTCAATTGTATGGAGAGAGGGTTGAGAACCTCACAGAAACAGTTTAGTTTCATTGTAAGTGAAAGGTTGTGGCAGGTTTGGTGCTTACTCGACCTCCAAGCCGAGAAGGCACACCGCCATTGGATCGATGATGTAGCTTCAGGGTTAGTTATATTCAGTTTGGATCATATGCCCAAGGAGAACCAGAAAGTTCAAACTGTCACCATCTATTTATGACTACAATCCCTGCTTAGAGTTATGCCAAGATTGATGTTAATGTTCTGGGGATTATTGATGTTCCTCCTCGAGTCAAGGCTACCAATCTTTCAGAAAAACTGTTTACAAATTTTACCAAACAAATTCCTACCTGTATGCAACAGCATTACCAAACGATATTTACATCACACTAGGGTAGTAGACCAAAAAAGATCGAATCAAGGCTACCGAGGCTATCGATGATACCTGAATGAAAGGAAAAAAGATGTATAACAGCATAACAGGGCAGAGAGCAGCAGGGCAAAAAATAAACAAAGAGCGTCCCCCAATAAACAAACAATAAACTTAACAAAATAAGAGTGCATCAGGATCAATCCATCTAATGTGTGCATCAGGATCAATCCATCTAAGAGTGCATCAGGATCGATTTTGATTTACTAGTTTATCTTCTTGAAAGAAGTAATCGTTTTACACTATAATTTACAAATTTCAGAAAACAAACAAAACTTGCCAAAAAATATCCTAGGTCAAACAATAGTCTACTTGAAACACTAGGCAACACATGATCAAATCAGACAACTTCTTCTCCAAAGATCGAACCTAAGGCTACCGAGGCTTCTGCTTTCTAATTCTTCGATTTTGATTTACTAGTTGATTTTCTTGAAAGAAGTAATCTTTTTACAGTACAATTTACAAATTTAAAGAAAAACAAAACTTGCCAACAAAAATCTTACGTCAAACAATAGTTTACATGGTCTAATCAAACAAGTGGGACATGATATGAGGCATGGATGAATAATAGAAAAGAGACGATAAATAAATAACAGAGCAGAAGATTAAACAAAGCACATCATCCCCACCATATATACCAAACAATAAACTTAACAACATAAAGAGTACTACATTAGGCTACACCCGAATTGATACAAAGCATAAACAACTAGTCAATTCTGCTGAACTAGACTATTTATTCAATTCTGCATAACTTGACAACATAAGATTACTACATTCGGCTCCACCAGAATCGATACAAAGCATAAACAACTAGTCAATTCTGCTTTACTTGACTAATTCTTCAATTTTCATCGGAGGTAACACTATTATTTTTTTTTTTAATCCTCGTCCCTGACCAGATGATTGTTCCGAATACCCCAAGATGTAAAATTTCATCCATCCATGGACTGGTTTCAGCAAACTAAAACACAAGAAGTCCGGTTAGATAGATCAAATAAAACTAACAGAGAACACACCTACCAATCCATGTAATATGTGTGTGTGGGAATAGAGAAAGATTACCTTCTTTGCATCGGTCGCAAATCGGCGAACAATTGGCACGGTCTCCTTCAATATCAAATCAGAGGATTCAAAAACATCAGATCAGAGAACTTGTAAAAGAACATAAATAAAAAATAAAATAACATAAATATACAGAAAAAAAGGGGATTACAGAGAACACATCTACCAGTCCATCATCTATTATGTGTGTGTGTGTTTGTGTGTGTGAGAGAGAGAGATGTCGAGAGAGGGGGAGAGATCGAGAGAGAGGGGGGAGAGAGGGGGGGAGAGAGAGAAAGATTACCTTCCTTGCATCGGTAGCAAATCGGCGAACAATTGGCACAGTCTCCTTCAAGATCATACCGGAAGCTCTCAAAAATCCCATCATCCTTTTGCTTTGATTGGTCTCAAATATTGTATGACTTATCTATTTCTAAACCAATGGCTGCTGCCTTCTCATATATATATATAATCGAGTTAGGGTTAGAAAATATTACTAGCATCCATACATGTCCCAAACCACACAGGCCACACAGGCCCAATTCCCAAACATATGTCTTCCTTTTCACATTCAAGCCCAATTCTCTCGCCGACCTGTTTTTGCTGCTTTTATTTTTTCCCATTTCTAGCCTCTTAAAGGTGGTGTTTGGCTGGGCTTGTAAGCCCGGACTTATAACTTATTTTCGGGTAAAAATTTCATATTTTGATAATTTGTTTTTATGGTTGTATTTAATGTATGTTTGAGATTTCATAAGTTGCAAAAATAAGTTGGAAAATAAGTTGGAATGTTAGGAATCTCTAACATTGACTTAAAATAAGTTGACTTATTCTGGAAATAATCTCCCCCAAACACCTCTATACTATTATATCTTAAAGTAACCGATTATATTTTTTGATTAAAATATGTTTTTTAACCTAAAAATTTATCTTTTATAAATTTTTTTTTTGCCAGAATTTTATAAACATTTAAAAATAGTAGAAAGATAGAAAGATGAAGAGAGAGAGAGAGAGAGAGAGCAAGAATTATATTATATCCTATATATAATAGGTGTAAGGCAGTTTAGATGGTTGGTTTGGTTGTCAGGACTAAAACAGTAAATTCGAATCCTAACTAATTAAAACTACTTAAAAAACTATATATAAATTAAAAAAACTAGAAAAAGACCTAGAACAAAATAGAAGTAGCATAAATATTACAAAATAATTAAAAAACAACACATCATTTTTTCTAACCATGTAAATGTTAAATTTTCCTTCATTAGAAAATGAAAAGCAAAATATCAAAGTACGTAGCAAAATAACTCAATTAAAAAAAAAAACTACACATAAAGAAAGGAAAAAAAACGCTAGGACAAATCATAAACCAAACAAAATAATTAAAAAAAATAACATATCATTTTTTCCAAACATATAAATGTTAAATTTTCCATCTTTAGAAAAATAAAACTAAATAGCAAAATACTTCAATTTAAGAAATACTTCTTTTACAAAGTAGGAGTTGGCATTTTTTTTTGACGAAAAGCAAGAGATTGTATTACTTCAAATCAAACTCAATACAATTCTGAACATTGACAGGACAGACCTCCTGTCAAAAATACGACCTGGGTACATATATGATTCTCTAGCTAACTGGTGAGCAACCATATTCGCAGATCGTTTAACAAAAAACAAAGTAACTTTGTGAAGTCGTTGCATAAGGCTACGACACTCCTCGATGATTAAACCAAGGTGAGACCTCATCGGAGTCCTACTTCGAATAGCTTGGATTACTACCAAGCAATCTGACTCCAGAATAACTTGAGGCCACTGCAGACTATCAATCCAACTCAATGCCTCCTTAACCGCCATTGCTTCTGCTACGACTGGTGACACCATATGAGGATGCACCAACGTCTTGGCTTGAATGAGTAGTCCACCTGAATCTGGAGCTATCAAACCGAAACCAACTTCACTACGGTTTTCAAAAACAGCAGCATCTACTGACACCTTAACTATATTTGGTAAAGGCTTAACCCAAGC
Source organism: Saposhnikovia divaricata (assembly GCA_036435485.1). Taxonomy (NCBI): domain Eukaryota; kingdom Viridiplantae; phylum Streptophyta; class Magnoliopsida; order Apiales; family Apiaceae; genus Saposhnikovia; species Saposhnikovia divaricata. The sequence continues at coordinate 219,213,081 of CM071599.1, forward strand.
TGAGACACCATCTCCTTCGACCTGAGGCTGGAGATGCGCCATACTCGACCTACTTTGGGCTATATTCCACTGTGTGAGGTATTGCTTCGCTTCAGCAACTATTCTGTTAACCTTTGTGTACTTTTGATTCCATACTAAATCATTCCTTGCTCTCCAGATGGCCCAACAAACCGTAAGGACCTCCGCACATTTTGCTTGATTTTCTGATGTAAAAATCATCTTCATCCAGTTCATGAGATCCATCTGCTCATCCCACTGCTTGCCTGGTAACACGATATGCCAGCATTGTCTGGCGATTGGGCAACTTACCAAACTGTGCATTATTGTTTCCACCTCACTTCTACAAACGGGACAACAACTCTGGACAGGGACCTGTTTAGATTGTAATTGCGTCATCGTAGGTAGACAGTGTGTCAACGCACGCCACACCAAATTGAGGGTCTTTGGCGGGGCTTTCAATCGCCAAAACTTTTTCCATACGCTGCTATTGTCCTTTATATTCCACTGACCCTTTCGACTTTGCAGAAATTTGTACGCACTCTTGACGGAGTACAAACCTGAGTCCTCAAATCGCCAGTAAATCATGTCGTCATTGTTGGAGTTATTCAAGCTTATGTTCAAGATGCAATTTTGGTCTCTCACATTGAAGTTACCTCGAACCATATTTAGATCCCATTGTCTTTGCCCTGCCGAGAATAATGACTCCACCATTATATCTTTAAGGTTCTGAGAATTGGATGTAATAAACGGATTTTCCTCCACCGTTAACCATGGTTGACCCATAATCTGAATATTATTCCCCCTCCCTATTCTCCATCTGACACCATCGAGAACCAACTGCTTTGCCTCCAAAATGCTTCTCCATATGAAGCTTGGACTGTTTCCCAGCTTGGCATGGATAAAGTCCGTATCCGCGAAATATTTAGCTTTGTATAATCTCGACACTAAGCTGCTTGGGTGTACAATGAAACTCCAACCTTGTTTGCCCAGCATGGCAATGTTGAAATCTCTGAAGTTTCTAAAGCCCATCCCACCTGCAGTTTTATGCTTAGTCAGATGCTCCCAAGACATCCATCTAAGATTCGAAGACCTAGATTGATCAGACTGCCACCAGAATTTAGATAAACTCCTCTCAATGTCTCTGGTAATTTCCAGCGGTAATAAGAATACGCTCATGGCATATGAAGGTAAAGACTGAGCAACAGACTTGACTAGTACTTCCTTTCCCCTACGTGAGATACATTTTCCATCCCAACTCCTAATTCTTGTGCTGACTTTCTCCTTCAAGTAACCCAAAATGACTGATTTGTTTCGACGCATAATATTTGGCAACCCCAAATATTTGCTATGTTCATCTGCTTCGACCATTTGCATCTGAAAACAAATCTCTTCCTTGTTGTATTGAATCACATTCGCACTAAAAAATATTGATGACTTAGCTTTGTTACCTTTTTGGCATGAGGCTTGCTCGTACGTATCCAGCAACTCTATAACTTTCTGTGCCCCCTCTGCATTAGCTTTGCAATAGAGGTAACTGTCATCGGCAAAAAACATATGCGATATGATTGGAGCTTTCCTACAAATTTTTATCCCCCGAATCCACTGCCTAGCCTCATAGTTTTTAATCAAAGAGGAAAGACCTTCCGCACAAATAATGAACAAGTAAGGCGACAAAGGGTCACCTTGACGAATCCCTCGGCTTGGAATAAACGGCCCCATCTCATGCTTGATAGGTCCATAATTAATCATATTTTTAATACCTATTTTATGTTAGTTTTCGTAATTTTATTAATTAATAAATTGTTTTATTTTGTTTTGTAGGAAAATAAATAAAAACAGATTTCAAGCAGGAAAAGGTGCAAAAAGGGAAAGGAGGTGGAAAATACTTGAAGTCAAAGAAATTGGAGGAAAAATCGAATACTTATCCGAGAAGAAAAGGAAATTGAAAAAATTATATTCAAGATTGGATTGTAATCAAAGGGGCTAAACCCAATATTTTCCCCTATATATATGGCCTTCTCCCTTGTAATTGAGACACCTAGAATTTTATATGTAATTTACTTTCGTTTTAATCAATTTATTTATTCTCTCCTGCTCTGTTTTCTTTCGGTACGTTGTTGGTGATATCTTGATTTTACATTCAGATTTATATTTACGTAAGTTTGCATGCTTTCTTGGTTCATTAGATTAATAATTAATTAATTTAAGTTGTTGCGTTGCCATTAGCATATCAAGTTTAATTACTTGACATTGTTTTTCTTATACACCTGAGTCGTAGTCTTATATTATTAAAGTGATAATCATATTATTAGTTTACATTATTCTATTCTTTTATGTTTTACAAGTGTTTTACATATAATTATATCATTTATTATTTAATCATGTCTAGCTAAATTTCTTGTCCTAGGATGAAGATGAAGTTAATTTAATTGCTCTTGATTTCTTCTCGTTTCTATTAATTGATTCTCATAATTTTTCTTGGTGCTTAATTATTCAGTTGACAAAGTGATTTTGATATATTATTGTTACCGTATTTGTTTTTCATAGCCTATGCTTGCTCCTTGAAGTTTTGATAGGTTATTGTTAGATAACAAGTTTCATAGTATATGCTTGTCTCGTTGATTGATATATCTTATTTGTGAAGAAAAGAGGATTGATTTTAGGGCGAGTTGATATTAATTGTGATTGATTAACGGATTCGGATTCCTAGGTTTTCCATATTATTTGATAATCTTTGTTAATTAGTTTAATTAGGTTAATTAAAACTCATCTCAAACCTATTTGTCTAGTTCGCCTGATTTAATTATTAGGGTTTTGAAAATTCATAGTCTCTGTGGATCGACCTGTATTTGCTACAATTAACCACTGTGAGCTTGTAGTTATTTTACACATCAATGCTCTCCATGCACAATAGAATACGAAACTGTAGTGACACACCTTAAAACCAAATGAACCCACCATTCTGTGAAACCCATTTTCCTCATGATTGCATTTAAAAAATCCCATTCCACTCGGTCATATGCCTTGCTCATGTCAAGCTTTAAGGCCATGTACCCATCTTTGCCAATCTTCTTTTTCTTTAAATAGTGCATTATTTCATAGGAGACCATGATGTTATCAGAGATTAATCGACCCGGAATGAATGCACTTTGCGATTCCGAAACCACCTTGTCAAGCAAACCTTTCATTCTGTTGGCCAAAACTTTTGTGATCACCTTCATTAAAACATTACACAAAGCGATAGGCCTTATATCACTCACCACTGTAGGCTTCTTTTTCTTCGGGATTAAGACAATATTTGTGTCGTTTAAGCCTTGCATAATCTCACCAGTACTGAAAAATTGTCTGACCATGCAGTAAATGTCATCACCTACTATACTCCAATGTTTCTGAAAGAAAGCCGGAGTCATACCGTCTGGACCCGGCGCCTTATCAGGGTGCATCTGAAAAAGGGCAAATTTAACTTCCTCCTTTGATACCTCCTGCAACAGCTCCATGTTGTGAGCGTGCGTAATTGTTTGCGAGACCGAATCTATTACCTCGTCATGGTTTGTACGAGCAGCTTTGAAGATGTCTGTGTAAAACTGTGTGATAAGACTCTGTAAACCGTATTGCCAATCAAGCCATTCACCAGCATCATTTTTCAACTTGTGAATATTATTGTTATGACGTCTAGTATTACAAGCTGCGTGAAAATATTTGGTGTTCTTAGCACCTGATTGCAACCATAACTGCTTAGATCTTTGTCTCCAGAATATCTCTTTTTGGTCGAGAATTAAGAACAACTGTTGTTTAAACTCTTTGTATTCATTTACTGATCCCACATCTCGCTTGTTTCGTAATTGTCTGAGCTTAGACTTACAGTCTTTTAATCTCTTTCCAAAACAACCAGTAATTTCTTTCCCCCACGAAATTAGACTCTCTCCACAGTGTTTCACCTTCTGCAAAATGTCTACACCCGCATCTGCTTCCCATATATCACTAACAATATGTTTGCATAGCGGCTCTGTTAACCAATCATTCTCGAACCGGAATCTCTTTTTGCTTACAGGAGAGTTTTTACTTATAGGCATCAAGAATATAGGACTGTGGTCTGATGGGGTACCTTCCAAATTATAAAGCTTTGCCAGAGGGAATAAATCGAGCCATAAACCAGTTACCATAGCTCTATCTAATCTGATTTCCAGCCAAGATGTTGTGCCCCTCCCCTTCTCCCAAGTGTATTGGTGATCGTATAACTCCAAGTCTGTAAGTCCTATTTCTGCAAGAACTTCATTAAACCCATCTAGCAACCATTGAGGATATAACGCTCCCCCTTTCTTATCTGTCTGGGAGACAATATTATTCATGTCGCCAATAGTGCACCAAGGTAAGTTAGAGTCCCTTGCTAGGTTTCTCAACAAATCCCACGTTTGCCTTCTTTGGTTTCTATTTGGTTCACCATAGAACCCCGTTAAACGCCAAGGCTGCATACCATCTATATTAACCTCTACATCAATATGATACTTCGAGAGGCTAAGTAACTTCACTTAATCTGTTTCCTTCCACAGTAAAGCTAGACCTCCGCTTCGACCTTGAGCTTCAACGACTATCATTCCCTGAAAACCTAGCCGCGTACGAACCCATTCCATCTTCTCTTTATTACTCAACGTTTCACATAGAAATACCAACGTGGGCCTTTCTTGACGAATTACGTCTTGAAGGAACCGAAGTTTCCAAGGCGGTCCCATACCTTGGCAGTTCCAGCTTACAGTACTCATGAGGAGTGGCGGGCCTGCAAAGCAGAACCCGCCAAAAGCAAGTTTTTTTGGTTCGAATTTTCTGTTTCTGGGCTTGTGCACATTGCATCAACTGGTCTGTCCTCCCGACCCACTCGTCTTCTTTTTGGGTCTGATACTATTATATCACTGCTATCTCCCAAGGTATCCTTCCCGTTACCAACAGAGTTACTATCCTGCAAGAGCGGTAATTGGTTTTTAAATTTGTCTGAAGCTTCGTTTGGTTCCTTCTGATTAGAAATCGCGATTATTTCTAAGTCCATCCCTGAATTAGTACTAGCCTTTATCCCATCTGCACTATTCACGGCACCAAAGTAATCAACTTTGTCTCCATCTGTATTATACATCGGAGAAGAGCTTCCCGATCTTAGCCACTTGCTGCCCATAGTATGATTCCGATGACGAGGTTCTACCCTCATCCATGTTCCATAAGGCTTCTCAATAAGCTCTGCTGGTGTGATAAACAGCTTCTCGCAGAACTTGTCACTGTGGCCTACCAAACCACGGATGAAACAAAATGTGGGAATGCCTTCATATTTAAAGTTGACCCAACACCAATTTGATTCACTTTTTTTCAGCTTCATTCTTCTTTTTAGTGGTACATCCAAAGGAATTGATACTCTGACACGAAAGAACTCCTTCCACACTCCCATGAAGTTGTTCCCATCCGCCTCTATAAACTTGCCTATGTAGTTCCAATATCAGCGACCACTCTTTGCGACATAAAGCCAGTGCCCAGATCATGAAGTTGCACCCATATTTCCAGATTATTGATTTGCAGAGTCCGTGGGTTATCTCCGTCCTTCAGTCTCTCAAAAATCAACTGGAAACGTCCAAAAGTCCATGGGCTTCCATCACACACTCTTTTAATATCCATCTCATGGTAAAATTGGAACAAGAAACGATTCGCTTCCAATTGTTTGACATACATACCTCTCCCCGGCCTCCATAATGAAGCCATTTTATGTTGCATGGCTTGGAAATCAATCGATGAATCTGTGAGAAATTTTCCAACGAGACACCAGCGTGTATCAATCTCACTTAAAACTTCATTATTCTCCTCATACGTGATACCTCCTTGTTCCTCATCTTCAATGGAAACCCTAGCAAACTCTTCCTCCATTTCCTGTACCGTATTGCGTTGCCCAGCCATTTGAGGTATTCAAAGAATAAAGACCAGAAATATAAACGCAGTCTTTGACAGAATAACAAACAGAATCAAAAACTTAAGTTAAACTTAACCTGGACTAATTAACCATTTCACACCATGTCAATAGGAGTTGGCATTTAATCACAAAAAATGTCTTTAAATAGAAAATAAATGCTAAACTAAGACTTTAAATTTGATGATTGCAAATGACATCAGAATTCACCAAAATATATTCTACAAAACAAACAATAATTTTGAATAAATAGAAAATTTTAATACAAATTTTTTTAATTATATCATTTTTATTATAAACTAAAGATAATAATAATATTGAAAGATAGCAAAATGAATCCAACTAAACCGTATGGCTAGAAAGAGAGATAGTAAATCTATTACTTGTTGTTGGTGTGTTTTGAAATGAAATACAATAGGCCTATTTATAGATTTTAGAAAGTCACTATGCTGTACTATTCTAACAACCCCCGTGGGCCCCACCAGCCACTATTTGAATAGTAGCCGCCATTTGCACAGTAACCGCCATTTGCACTGTAATCGTCATTTGCACAGTACATATTTGACAATCAGTTCTTGTTCATATTACAATACTCCCCCTGATTGTCAAATGTGAGTTATTACAAAGATTGACTGTCTCATTAAAACCTTTCAAGGAAAAACCCAGTGGGATAAAAACCTTGACGAAGGAAAAAGAGTACAGTCTCCCCCTGAATAAAACGTCTCACAATTTAACATCTTGATGTATCAAGTTCCTCAATCTTCGCATACCAATATTATTTCGTAGCTTTTCAAATGTTGAATTAGGAAGAGACTTTGTGAGTAAATCTGCCAGATTATCACATGAGCGAACTTGTTGTACATCAATGTCACCCTTCTCATGTACTTCATGAGTGTAAAAGAATTTTGGTAAGATATGTTTTGTTCGATCCCCTTTGATATAGCCTTCCTTGAGTTGTTTAATACAAGCTGAGTTATCTTCAAACAGAACTGTAGGACTGTCTGAGATACTTGATAAACCACAAATATATTGAATGACAGATCGTAACCAAATACATTCTCTGCTTACTTCATGGATTGAAAGTAACTCTGCGTGATTAGATGAAGTTGTCGCCATAGTCTGTTTTGTAAACTTCCAAGAAATAGCGGTGCCACAATATGTGAATAAATAACCTGTTTGAGATCGTCCAAAATGAGGGTCTGACATGTACCCCGCATCCGCATATCCAATCAGTTGCGATTTTGAACAGTTTGGAAAGAATAGCCCAAGATCAATTGTTCCTCGAAGATATCTGAATATATGTTTGATCCCATCCCAATGCCTTTTAGTTGGATAAGAACTGAATCTCGCTAACAGGTTCAAATCAAATGCAATATCAGACCGTGTGTTATTTGCAAGATACATAAGAGCTCCAATTGCACTAAGATATGGAACTTCAGGCCCAAGTGCATCTTCTTCTTCTTTTCCAGGACGCAATGGATCTTTCTCAACTTCTAACGATCGAACAATCATCGGTGTAGTTAGTGGATGAGCTTTGTCCATGTAGAATCGATCAAGAACCTTTTCTGTGTAGGTTGACTGATGATTAAATATGCCTGAAGATAAGTGCTCCACCTGTATACCTAAATGTTAGGTCCAAATGTGTTGTAGAGGGGGGGTGAATACAACTTTTCGAATATGAGAAGCAATAAATACGATGCAATAAATGAACACACAGATTCAAGGAATATATGTCTTATATATAACTTGAAAGGGTTGCTACAACATTCATTACAAAGTATAACAGAAGTTGAGAGAGAAGTGAATGATACTAAGCTCTGTGAATGCACTCTCTCTTTTTTCTCTTGTGTTTTTCTCTAGAATTGCTCACTAACTAAAACATTACACAAGTACTTCTATTTATACTACATGTAATCTATGTCCTGTAGTCTTCAAAGACTAAGATGTACGTGGCCCAATGATGTCCACATAATTCTTGCCTTATCTTGAAAGCTTGGAAATCTGCCAATCAGAAGATGCCATGTGTCATGTTGAAGCTGCACTCTAAGTAGAACTTCTACTTGAGAATTTCTACTTAGCCATCTCGAAGTTCTAAGTAGAACTTCTACTTAGAAACTTCTACTTGGCTATCTAGAATATTTAGTACTTAGAAAATATTCTGGTCTTCAACTTGAAACTTCAATGCACATCTCGAACTTGTGATATCTTCATGTCTTCTTTATTCTTCACTAAGCTCTTGAATATGGATCTTTATTACTGACATAAACTTGCTATCAATGTCCTGACACTTGATGCAACGGTCTGGTTCATAAGTGACTAGTCTTGATAGGGTTTTTGCTTCTTGAATAAATTACCATATCCAATTAGAAATGTGGCTTTCCAATATTTGCTTTCCTTCTTGTTCACTTGAAATCAATTGGTCTTATTGATACTGATAGTTATGATCTTGATCTTTGGCTTTCCAAATCACTGAGGCATGAACAACTTTGACTTGAACTTCTCTCAATGATTTCTTCTTGGATTGATCATAGTTAACATGTTGAATTGTATCAATTACCTTGTCTTCATTTAGTGTTGATTTCTTGTGACTTCTTGTTCTTGATTGTCTTCTGGTTAAGTATCTTTTCCTTTAGTTTGAGTTACATTAGTTATAGTGTTACAAGTTTATACACTCTGCCTTTCAATCTCCCCCAATTTGATTGTCTAACAATGACATTCAAATTAATGAAGGATAACTCAACTAAACAATGAGACGAGAAAAGATAATTAACATTACAGTCTTGAATAATTTACAATTGAAATTTACATGAAAACAATACAAAGAACTTAAACTAGAAACAGAATTCGAACTTCGAATTAAAGATCATTTGAGTGATTCCTATCACCTGGATCATTTCATACCTTTTAGTCAAACTTGTATCACCTTATTGGATTCACTCTAAGGTGAATTTTCCTCAAGTGAGTTAAAGCAACCGAAAGACATGAAGTTTTTCCAACTTCAAGTTCACACCACTCTGACCTTTAACCCTAATTCCGTTTCCTCTTTCTAGCTTCAGCAGCTTGGTCTCTCTCTTCTTTCTGCCTTTTGCTCTTCTCCTTCTGCTGCTTTTCTTTCTTGTATACTGGATCTTTAAGCTGCTTCCACCTAGCATTCAACAGACTCACAGCTTCCATTTCTAGAGGGTTCTTGGGCTCGGGATAAGGATGTTTGAACAGCCTTCTGAGTTTGTCCACCTCCTGAGTAGTTCTGATCTTTGGAATATCCTCGAAGTTCTTCATGATGAGCTGAGGTTTCCAGTGAGATTTATCAGATTTGAACTGACAATAGATCATCTTGGGGTAGCCCTTGACACGGTCAGTATTGTGGACACTGGCCGCATCTCGCTCCATTCTCTTCTTTTCCACCACTACTTCAGACAGGTAACTCATGAGTCTCTGCTTTTCTTCAACAAACTTATCTTCCACTTCGCCCCATTTGAATACATATAATACTCTCTCCAGAAATGCAGCATCTTGAGTCCGTAGCAGCCATTGTCTACTCATATGCAAGATTGTTTGATTCTGGTCTGCATCTATGAATACTAAGGCATCAGCTGTATCTTCAACATAAGCATGTATCCAGTATACACTTTCACTTCCTGGAACACCAATAGCCTCCCTTATTTCTCCTTGTTCAAGTGCTCCAGAAGGAAGAGTCAGAGCTTCATCTACATTCTTCATGGCTTGAAGAATATTCCATTTCTTCTCTATCAGCTCCGGCTCAATCTTCACGTCATCAAGAGGGTTTGGAGCAATGACATCACACTTCCACACCTCATTGCTCTTCTTGAATATAACTCTTTCAATGACCTTCACGGATTTATCTTTAAGCTCAGAAGCGAATCCCTTACTCATCATTTGTCTACAGACAGCTTTGAGAGATTCCACTGAAAGCTCCATCAGATCATTTTCCTCCATGCTAACCCTCTTCATCTTTCCATCAACTACCATCCGGACAAAATTTGGATAAGCTGAGAATTCTGGACCCTTGTCCTCTGCTAGCTGCATTAACTGATCCCTGTACAGAATGCTTAGCTCCTCAGATTGAGAGTACTGAATTTTAGTCGCTAGCAAGAACAACTCTGACGCAGATCTTCTCATTATGAATTGGTCATCCACATATAGGAAAGATGTTGGGACTCCTTCTACCAAAGACAAGATAACCTGCCACTCCTTAAGATTTGCATTGTATCCAACCCTGACTTTAGAAATTAATCTCTTCAAAGCATTTATATAGTCCCCAGTCATTGGATTCTGCAAATTCAAGTTGTAGAACAAATCATCTGCATCCTTGTTATGAACTCCTTTTGCACATGGTCCCATCATTATCTTCCTTGCTTCATCCCATTTCTGCCCTATCCTTCTTTTGTCCAGATCAACTTGAGGATTAGCTAGCCTTGCAAGCTCATACTCATACTGCTTCCCTTGGAGCTCCACCTTCTGTTCTAGGAACGCAACATGTTCTTGCATCATCTTCATTTTGTGGAACTGAGCTTGTTCCAAGGCTAACTGTTGAGCTTTAAGGGTTTCCTCATCAACAGGAAGTTCTTCAGGCATTCCGGAAGACATCCCAGCACCTCCACCTTGTTCCTTCAAAGATCTTTTTATTGCATGTGCCAGCGGTACGTCTTCCATGTCAGAATCTGAGTCAAGTACCTCCTGTACTGTTTCCTGATGACTCAGATCAACAAATGGTTCATCAACCATTACTGCCTTACCCTTTCTCATCCTCAGAGCCTCTTCATCAACAGACGGCTCAACTTCTGGTTCCTTGACAAGATCAGCGGGTTCTTCAATTTCTTCGATGTGAACTGCCTGCTGTCTCGTCTCCTTTCCACTCTCCCCCTTAGGTGAGTTATCCTGAGCTCCACCATGGTCTTCAGATCCACCAGCTGCATAGGAACCTCCAAAACCAGAACCAGAGGCTCCCGCTCCACTAGCACCACCTGCACCAGCATCGGGGGGAGGTTGTTGCAACTCGAAGCACTCCGGGGGCACAAAACTCCTGACTGCGAACATCATTCTACTGATTTCCACAGCCATTGTATGCATTGTAGACTCCAATGCCCCCATCCTCTCATTGAGAGTGCTTCCCAAGACACCACCAGCATGGCCCAAGTCATTGACCTTATTTGTCAAATCATCAAAAGCTGTAGCTTGACTTGCCATTCTTGCTGCGTAGTCGTCTAGAGCCCTTTGGTTGTTTCCAATATTGATCCCTAACTGCTCCATTGTCTGCCCGAACTGTCTCATCTGATTTTCCATTGAAGTCATACGAGTATCAAAATTTTCAATATTAAGGGACGGTGTTTGGTTTAGGTGACCTCGCTCTAATATTCGTTCTGTTGGTATTTGACGCTCGGTTTCGGGCCTTGAAAATGAAGGTCCCTCTCTCCCTAACCTCTCACACACACTCCCTGTCTCACGCTCGTGTATGTCTTCAATGATTGATCCAAAAAGTGAAGCAGTACCTGCAGAAACTTGATAAGAAATGTTGTTGACAGTTATGGGATCAAATACTGTTTGTTCCTGAGTTGGAATCTCAGGCTGAGAGGCTGCAAAGTGTCCTTGTACGACATTAGAACCGATCCTCTTTGCAGCATCAGTACGTACCGGTGAAGGTACGGCTGAAGTTCTTAAGACTCCATGTCCTCTTGAAGCAACAGTATCTTCAAGAGGTACATCATCCTCACCAAAATCAAAATCCCTATGTGCAGAATGTTCAAGGGGTGAACCACTCGCGTGAGGTGGAGTGGTTGCGTGTGACACGCTAGGGTTTGACTGTGGTTGTGAAGTAGCAGCGTGGAAAAGTTTGGCTTTCTTTCGAATAAGTTGCTGCTCTTCGGGTTCATTCTCCTCATCATCTTGTATATATATACGTGCTGGTTTTCTGACTTCCGTTAACAGGGGTGATAGAGAATAGGAATGTGTATCAGACTCAGAGTCAGAAATATGGCTCTTACCCTGGGATAGATCCTGCGGGTTAGCAGTCTCTTGGGTCGCGGAATCAGAAACGTAGGAGGAGGAATGAATAGTATGCAGAGAGAGATTACCTGATTGATTACCTTGTGCATCATCGCTTTCCTCATCAGGAATCTCATCAAATGCCTCAGCATGAACAGATGGATTTTGAGCATGTGATGAGACTTGTGATGATGCCTCCAAATTGGTAACTCCTGCATCATATCTAAGCCACATTTGAATATTTTCAGGAGTAGACATTGGTTTACCTTGATGTTTATCCTGATTAGCAATGGTTGCAGGTGACTTAGTGCCCATCCCTAGCGATTCAGATGTGGGGCTTCTGGCAAATCCCTGTCTAATAACAAGAGCATCCTTCGGTATTAAGTCATTGATTAGCATTTGAAGAAACCGAGGAAACCAGCAGACGACATCAGTGGTAGAGAGGTCTCTGCTTGCAAGGGATCCCATTGAGGCCACTATCTCAGAGAGAACTATGCGTCCATAGTTTATATCCAGTTCTCTTGCTAGGGCAACTGCAAAGGTTTGCATTGGAATTGGAATTTGATGAAAGTCTTTTTCGCGTGCCCGAAAACATCTTGTGATGGCCTCGAAAAAGTAATTCCATTCCGCATGGAAGAATTGCTTTTGGATATTTCCCGTGATTGGGCCTTTTGGAGGATAACATCCAATTTCTTTAAAGAATCTGAGGCGTTCTGCAGCAGTAGGTTCTGGATCAAAGGCATCTTTAATTGGGAATCCCAGAACTCTGTTGACAATTTGTTCGGTCACCTCATATTCCTGACCCGCTAAGGTAAACCTGAAACCGTAGGGGGTTGATTTACTCCCAAAAGTAACCGCACTAGTCCATAATTGCTGTAAAGCATCATGTACTAGTGTAGGTTTAGCAGTAAAAGCATGGCTAGCTTTGGAATACAAATTGAGAAATCGTATCCAAAACTTAAACCGCGGGAGTTGATCACCAATTTCCGTAGAAATATTATAAAAATTGTTTTTAGCAAGGGAAAATTGGTGAGCCATTTTAATTAAAATGTTTTTCCTTAACAAATGTGAATTTTAATTTTAATTTTCGAAAAACAATTAATTAAGGAATTATCAGTTATATCCCTTTTAATTTAACAAAAAGACCAAAAGTCACTCTTGAAAAATTAAACTACGGGTTATAGATAATTATCACTGTGAGAGGCGAAAATCAACAACCAATTAACAGAATCTGATACCAGTGAAATCAGTGAAGTTATGTGTGTACACACTAGTGAAATCGTGTGTATATGACTGTGAAGCGGTGTGTGTATATATGTATGTATATATGTCGAGAAAGAAGAACAAATACACAAACACACAAACTCAGATATAACTGGTCACTCAGATAATGGCAGTCAAAAATCGGGCAGTAATTCGTTGTCCGTATGAGATTAGTCACAAAAATCACGAATCAGTGGTTGTAAGTTGAAATCGCCTGTATGTATATGGGGCGGCTGTAAAACTCAATTAGGTAAAAGTGAAAGAATAGATCGAGTTAGAGAAGTATATATAGACATTAATGTGAAATTACTAAAGTGTCCCTTTAAAAAATATGAAAACTCTAAGTACACAGGGAGAACCCAAGTCGAAATCTATCTCGAAGTCTAAGTCGAAGTCTATCTCGAAGTCTATCTCGAACATTTTAAGTCGAACTTCGAGATGGAGTTCGAGATAGATGTTAACTCGAAAAACTTACCATTTAACTATTAAAGACCATGTAAACAGCACAAACCACCAACAGTACTAGGGAAACCTATCTCGAAATTTAAGTAGAAATTCGAGATAGACTCCGAGTTAGGAGTTAACTCGAAAAATCCCCTTAAGACCAACTGAGAGCTCTATCTCGAACATCAACTCGAAATTCGAGTTGAGTTTCGAGATAGAGGATAACTCGAAATTATTAACTAATTCGAAGTTATTCTCTCAGATCATTTCAAAAAATATCCCCTGTAAGATAGACATTATATGGAATATTTTGAATAAGGAAATAGGCACACTGGTAACTCAAATTCGAGCCCTAAGTCGAATTTCGAGATAAATTTCGAGATAGAGGCTAACTCGAAATTTTTCCCAGACTTAGAATTTTCAAAACTTCACTCTGGAAGCTCAAATCGAAATTCAACTAGAATTTCAAGATGAGTTTCGAGATAGTGATTAACTCGAAATTTTGAAGATACTTAGAATAATTTGACAATTTTTCTTTGAAAAACTCAACAATTAATTTTGCCAAATTAATATATATCAATTCAAGGATTTTAATATATGACATAATTAAAACATTCCTTGATAATTCTAAGGCCTCTAATTACATGAAAAACACAGGTAAATTCATCTAAAAATCATGCAAAATTTAGAATATGATGAATTTAACTCCCCCTATGATCATGCAATCTAACAATCATAAATTCAAAGTTTTGTGCTATAAAAGACACTTAAAACACAATGAATTCATGTAAAATGACACTATATGCAACCTATAACAATCATTAATTAGGCATTTTAAAGTCTAAGCACATAATGATTAAATAGCTTGCATATACAAACATAACCATGGATTTTACAGATAGAAGGCTTTACTAACTTGTGTTAAGCATTCCCAATTCACCAACCAACCTATTGAATGTTACTTCATCAAGAGGTTTGGTGAATATATCTGCAATTTGTTGCATTGTGGGCACAAAATGTAGCTCCACAGTCCCCTCCTCGACATGTTCTCTTATGAAGTGATACCTGATGTCGATGTGCTTGGTTCTTGAGTGATCTACAGGATTGTTGGTTATGGCAATGGCACTTGTGTTGTCACACATAATTGGAATTTTCTTGTGCTCCATGCCATAATCCTTCAATTGGTTCCTCATCCACAGTATTTGAGCTACACAGCTTCCAGCAGCAATGTACTCAGCTTCAGCAGTAGAAGTAGATACTGTATGTTGCTTTTTACTTTGCCAGGACACCAATCTTCTGCCAAGAAATTGGCAAGCACCAGATGTGCTTTTCCTATCAATCCTGCAACCTGCATAGTCTGAATCCGAATAGCCAATAAGATTAAAACCTGTATCTCTTGGGTACCAAATCCCTAGATTTGGTGTGCCCTTGAGATACCTAAAAATTCTTTTGACGGCTACGAGATGTGATTCTCTAGGATCCGCTTGGAACCTTGCACATAAACAAGTTGCGAACATTATATCTGGTCTACTTGCAGTTAAATAGAGGAGTGAGCCAATCATACCTCGATAGCTTGTGATGTCAACTGATTTACCTGATTTGTCTTCATCAAGCTTCGTGGCTGTTGCCATGGGAGTCTTAGCTGCTGATGCATCTTCTAGATTATACTTCTTGAGTAAATCTCTGACGTACTTGGATTGACAGATAAAGATACCATCTTTTCTCTGACTGATCTGTAATCCAAGGAAGAAGGACAGCTCTCCCATCATGCTCATCTCATATTTTTCCTGCATTAGCTTGGCAAATTTCTCGCACAAGCGCTCATTTGATGACCCAAAAATAATATCGTCCACATATACTTGAACAAGTATTAAGTCATTTCTCACAACTTTATAGAACAATGTTTTATCAATTACTCCCCTAACAAAACCATTTTCAATTAAGAATAGAGATAGGGTTTCATACCATCGCCTTGGGGATTGCCTGAGGCCATAGACAGATTTGAAGAGTAGATACACAAAATCTGCATGTTCTGGATCAACGAAGCCAGGCGGCTGTTCCAGATACACTTCTTCTTCTAACTCTCCGTTCAGGAAGGCACTTTTCACGTCCATCTGGAAAACTTTGAAGTTCTTATGTGCTGCAAATGCCAAGAACATCCTGACTGCCTCAAGTCTTGCAACTGGTGCATAGGTTTCATCATAATCAATTCCTTCTCGCTGAGAATAACCTTTTGCAACCAAACGAGCCTTGTTTCGTGTTACAAGTCCGTTTTCATCCAGTTTATTTCTGAATACCCACCTAGCTCCAATTACGGATTTGTTCTTTGGTCGGGGTACCAGTTTCCAAACTTTCTGCCTTTCAAACTGATTGAGTTTCTCTTGCATTGCAATCACCCAATCAGCATCGCCAAGAGCCTCTTCTATTTCTTTAGGTTCAAGCTTGGATAAGAACCCAGAATATAAGGAGATATTAGCCATGTCAGCTCTTGCAGTTCTTCTAGTAGTCACACCAGCATCTGGATCACCAATAATTAACTCAAACGGATGGTCTCTATTCCATACTCGTTCACCTGGAAATTGTCTTGATGATTAAGCTTGACTTTCTGAGTTGGGGTGCTGACTACTTTGATTATTTTCACTAACTCCCCCTGAGTTAGTGCCAGCTCCTACAGAACTAGAGTCAACTCGACTCGAGCCTTGAACAGTAGTCCTTGAGCTGCTATTTACTCCCCCTGAGTTGTTGCCGGTTCGTACTGAAGAAGTCTCTCCTAATCTTGTAGAATTAGCTTGTTCACTAGACTCAGGTTCTTCACGTACACTTGGAACATTTAATGGAACAACCAACTCAGGTTCATCTTCAAGATCTTCTAAGTCCAGATTCTGAAATTTTAGGGACTCAGGTTCACTAGAATCTCTTGAAATTGATGAGAGTTTGGTATCGTCGAATCTGACGTTGTAACTTTCAGTCACTTTTCGATCATTCACCAAGAACACTCTATAAGCTGCCACCACGTCTGTAGAGTAACCAACAAAGATTCCTTCACGAGCTTTTGCTGCAAACTTGCCTAGATTTTCATCATCTATAAGCATATAGCATTTTGCTCCGAAGACATGAAAGTATTTGATTGTTGGTCTTCTGTTGTTCATTAGCTCACATGGTGTCTTTTCTTTATCTTTTATGATCAAGGTTCTATTTTGAGTGTAACAAGCGGTACTCACTGCTTCGGCCCAGAAATACAAAGGAAGTTTTGAATCATACAACAAAGTTCTTGCTGCTTCAACCAGAGTTCTATTCTTCCTTTCAACTACTCCATTTTGCTGTGGAGTTCTCGGGGCTGAATACTGACGACGTATTCCCTTAGATACACAGAAGTCATTTAGCACTGCGTTTTTGAATTCAGTGCCATTGTCTGATCTAATCGTCTTAACAGTAAGTGTTGAAACATTCTCAATTTGAGTGATGTGATCAATGATTAAGAAAGGTACTTCGTCTTTCGTCATTGCGAACAATACCCATGTATACTTGGAGAAATCATCCACGATTACCAAAGCATATCTTTTCCTAGACAAAGATAGGACATTCACTGGGCCAAACAAATCCATATGAAGAAGTTGTAGAGGCTCAGTAATACTAGAAATTTCTTTGCTTTTATGCGATGCTCGCTTCGACTTCCCCATTTCACAAGCTTCACAGAGTCCTTTCGGAGCGAACTCCATTTGAGGTAGATCTCTCACCAATTCTCGCCTTGCGAGAGCATTCATCGTTTTGAAGTTTAAGTGAGATAGCTTTTTGTGCCATAACCAGCTTTCATCATCCGAGGCTTTGCTGTAGAAACAGGTGACCTCATCCTGATTTGCTGAATCCATATCTGCAACAAAAAGATCTGCCTTTCGAACTCCTCTTAAAGCTAGTGAGCCTTCCTTGATGTGAGTGATTGAGACACCTTTCTTGTTGAAGACAATTTCGTAACCTTTGTCACAGAATTGACTTATACTCAACAGATTGTGCTTTAGTCCCTCAACATAGGAAATATCTTCAATGATGACATTGCCAGTTTTCAGTTTGCCATATCCCTTAGTCACACCTATGCTGTCATCTCCAAAGGTAACATAAGGGCCAGCCTTCATAACCAACTCTGTAAGCAGGGACTTGTTTCCAGTCATATGCCTCGATGCTCCACTGTCTAGCACCCATATAACTTTATTTCTATTCTGCTTAATGCCCTGCAATGACAGATTGGTTAGACATTCTTCGGAACCCAACTTTGATTGGGCCCGGCTTTTCGATAAGATCGAGAATCAACAGATTTAACAACAGGAGATGCACTTTTCTTCATATTACTAGAGCTTTCGACTATCTCCTTTCCTTTCTCAGACTTGACAGATTTGTCAGTCTTAGGAGAAGGTTTGTCACTCCTAACTTTAGGAGGACTGACAGTCTTGGCTCTACCATACTTTTTCTTGATATTTGAACTAGCAACAGTATTTGAGCATGACTGGCTAGATGCATTCATTAAATGCACAAAAGTTTGCATGATATTAAAAGTGCATGGCATACAATTAGGTTGACCACACTGTGCATGATTCTGATGCAGATTATTCATTGTATGTGTGGTAGGCATGGCATGTGCAGCAGGAACATTCATGTTAGCTTTGCATGCATGAGAAAGATGCTCAGTAGATTTACAATGATAACATGCTTTCTTTATTCGTTCAGCCTTAACCTCTTTTATGCCTTTTTCTTTCTTTCCTTGTTGTTTAACAGCCTTAGCTCCTAATCCCAGTCTAGATTCATCTCTAGGGAAATTGATTTTCACTTGTTTAATAGGAGTTATAGGTTGTTCTTTCTGGCGATCTTCCATCTCAATCTCATATCTAGCTATCAATTCAGTCTCTTCTTCTTCTATTCTAGGAACAAGATGTTTGTAGATAGGTTTGACAGCCGATTTAAGAATACTAGGTGTTTCCTTTTTAAGGTCACTGGAACTAGGGTCAATAGGTCTCTTTCCTTCTTTCTTAGGAAGGTCAGAATAATCAAGTCCTATACCTACTCCAGTTATTTTCTTAAATGTGTCATTATCTACATACACTTTACTAGCAGCTAGTTTGTATGCTTCGCATTTAGTTTCTAACTCAGCTAGATTGTTCCTAAGACATGCTTCTACTTCTTCCTTAAGGATGAGCTTGTGTTCCAGAGATTTAATAAAGTCTCTTAGAGAAGTATCTACAGTGCAAGCAGCCTCTAGCTCTTCCACTTTTGCCTCAAGCATTCTGCATTTGGCAACAAGTGTTTTCTGTTCCTTTTGAGAAGAGTCTATGCTTTTGCACAACATATAGATCTCTTCACTAAGAGCCCCGTTCTGTTCTTTATAATCATCAATAGACATTTCTACTTTAAGAGTCAGAACTGGTACCTCTGGTTCCTCTGATGTCTCAGCCATGAGGGCAAAGTTTGCTACATGAGTAATATCTTCCTCATCTGAATCATCCCAAGCTCTTCCTTCTGTCACCAATAAAGCTCGTTTTCCATGTCTTTCCTTCAACAGTGCTTCATAGTTGCTTTTGAGAGCTTCAAATGTTTCTTTTGGATAAGTCTGTTTAGGCTTTTTGCAGTCCGAGGCAAAGTGTCCAGCTTCACCACAATTATAGCAATTGAACTTCATTTTGAAATCCAAAGGAGATTTGTAGCTGGTATTCTTGCCTTTTCCTTTGTAGCCTGACGAACTACCACCACCCTTAGCAGCCCGATAATAAGATGAAGATTTTCTCTGTGGTCGGTTGCTCTTTCTAAATCTCATGTTGCTGAACTTCCTTGCCATGTATGCCACGACACTATCGTCCATGTTGTCCAGCTCTTCTTGGGTGTAGTAGTCATCATCACTGTCAGATGCGCACTCGTCATCATTATCAACTTGATATGGTGCAAGTGATGATTTAGGCTTTGCTGCAACCATTGCCTTCTTAGACTCTTCCTCATCAGCAACTAATCCTGATGCACTTTCTTTTCCCTTTGAATCATTGTCCCATGCTTGATCTTGAAGAGTTTCCAGCTCATAGGTCTTTAATATTCCATAATATTCTTCCAGAGAAGTTGTATGCAAATCTCTGGTTTCTCTTATTGCGTAGACCCTATGTTCAATGCTTTTTGGCTGGTTCCTCAGATATCTCGTATTAGTCTCAACCATGGGGAGAGTTACACCTCTCAGATTCAAATCCAATACCAACTGACTGAATCGTAGGTAGACATCTGTTATGCCTTCTTCTTTCCTTATTCTAAAGGTGTCATACTCCATCTTGAGTATGAGTGTTTTGTTGCTTCTGACCTCTGCAGATCCTTCCATGACATCTTCTTCGCTGTAGTCAGACCTTTGACTATGTTGAACATTTCATGATCAAGAGATTCCATCAAGGTTTGTCGAACGGCAGTATCACATGCTATTTGTTCCTTATCAGCATCCGAAAACTCCGAGACCTTTTTAGGCTCAGACCGAGGTGGTATGACCACTCCTCCTTCCGTATGTGAAGGAATAACTACCATTGGGACAAATTTACCCTTGTCAAGGACTTCCAGATATTCAGGGTTAACAGTCTCTAGATATAGTCTCATTCTGAAAACCCATTCTTCATAGTGATCTTTGTTGAACATTGGGATCTTGAATGCATTTTTAGGAGCCATCTCAATTCTGGTCACTAAAAGTTTCTAAGTACCCAAGACTAGGCTATGTAGAATATTTATGTAGAACTTTTGCCTAAGTCGAAATTTCTCTAACTAGAAATTTTGCTCAAGTCGAAATCACCAAGTAGAAATTGTCCAAGTCGAAATTCTATGTAGAAATTCTCAAGTAGAAATTCTATGTAGAACTTTTGCCTTAGAATAATTTTTCTGCAGATTACTTTAATATTGAATAAACAATATTATCCCTTTAACACCTTTTGACTTTGAATGCTTTACTCACCTAACCCACCTAACCCACGTGCTAGGTAATGAATATGTCTTGTTCACTTTCGGCCGTGAATAATGCAAATCACAAAGTCCAAAAACACCTTTTTATTCTTTTACTATTTTTCTGTTTGAAAAGGAGATCAAAAAGTTGTTGGGTTGTCTTCTTTGATAAGAACAGATGATGAACACTCAAGAACACCAAATATGAAAGTACCCAGATTAATTCACAAAAATTAATTAAAATACATCCAAGCTAAATAATCACACCTGGAGTATTTAAATAATATTTCAGATGAGTTTTTCACCACAAACGATTTAAAGCACACTTTTCAAGAAAATGAAAAGTAGATCTAGAAAATGAAAACTCACGATTCTTCTACTCAACACAAGGATCTATGTTTTGTATGTTAAACATAAAGCTCTGATACCAATTGTTAGGTCCAAATGTGTTGTAGAGGGGGGGTGAATACAACTTTTCGAATATGAGAAGCAATAAATACGATGCAATAAATGAACACACAGATTCAAGGAATATATGTCTTATATATAACTTGAAAGGGTTGCTACAACATTCATTACAAAGTATAACAGAAGTTGAGAGAGAAGTGAATGATACTAAGCTCTGTGAATGCACTCTCTCTTTTTTCTCTTGTGTTTTTCTCTAGAATTGCTCACTAACTAAAACATTACACAAGTACTTCTATTTATACTACATGTAATCTATGTCCTGTAGTCTTCAAAGACTAAGATGTACGTGACCCAATGATGTCCACATAATTCTTGCCTTATCTTGAAAGCTTGGAAATCTGCCAATCAGAAGATGCCATGTGTCATGTTGAAGCTGCACTCTAAGTAGAACTTCTACTTGAGAATTTCTACTTAGCCATCTCGAAGTTCTAAGTAGAACTTCTACTTAGAAACTTCTACTTGGCTATCTAGAATATTTAGTACTTAGAAAATATTCTGGTCTTCAACTTGAAACTTCAATGCACATCTCGAACTTGTGATATCTTCATGTCTTCTTTATTCTTCACTAAGCTCTTGAATATGGATCTTTATTACTGACATAAACTTGCTATCAATGTCCTGACACTTGATGCAACGGTCTGGTTCATAAGTGACTAGTCTTGATAGGGTTTTTGCTTCTTGAATAAATTACCATATCCAATTAGAAATGTGGCTTTCCAATATTTGCTTTCCTTCTTGTTCACTTGAAATCAATTGGTCTTATTGATACTGATAGTTATGATCTTGATCTTTGGCTTTCCAAATCACTGAGGCATGAACAACTTTGACTTGAACTTCTCTCAATGATTTCTTCTTGGATTGATCATAGTTAACATGTTGAATTGTATCAATTACCTTGTCTTCATTTAGTGTTGATTTCTTGTGACTTCTTGTTCTTGATTGTCTTCTGGTTAAGTATCTTTTCCTTTAGTTTGAGTTACATTAGTTATAGTGTTACAAGTTTATACACTCTGCCTTTCACTAAACAAAATCTTGCCTTTCCAAGATATTTCATTTCAAACTCATTTTTCAAATAGTTAGCAGCATTAGTAATATTTTCAGAAGTACCTACAATATTCAAATCATCGACATAGACAACAATAATAACAAAACCAGTTTGTGACCTTTTAATAAACACACATGGACACACTTGATTATTTATATACCCATCATTCAATAAATATTCAATAAGCTTGTTGTACCATATACGACCAGATTATTCTAAACCATATAATGATCGTTGTAGTTTAACTGAGTATCGAGGCTTAGTTTCCTCTAACTTTAATCTTTTAGGGATTTTCATATAAATATCACTATCAAGTGATCCATAAAGGTAGGCTGTCACAACGTCCATAAGACGTGTTTCCAATCGTTCCAAACAAACCATACCTATTAGAAAACGAAAAGTAACTCCATTCATTATAGGAGAATAAGTCTTTTGGTAATCAAATCCAGGCCTTTGAGAGAATCCCTGGGCTACCAGCCGGGACTTATATATCACAATTTCATTTCTCTCATTTCGTTTTCGTACAAACACCCATCTATTCCCTATGGGAACCACACCAACCGGTGTTCGGACTGCAGGCCCAAATACATTTCTCTTGCGCAAGGATTGCACTTCTTCCTGAATTGGAATTTTCCATTTTGGCCAATAATATTTTTGTCGACATTCTTCCACACTTTGTGGTTCAGGATCGGAATTCATAATAATATCACATGCCACAGAAAAAGCATACACACCATCAACCTCACTACTCCCACGACCCAATAATTTCCCGTTATGTACATAACTCATTGAGATCTCATAATTTTCAGGTACCTTTGCTTCTATGGAAGCATGTGCCACTTCAGGGGCAATATCCTCTTCTGGAGGTAATACCACTTCGGGTGGTTTTATCACAGCCACTTCAGGGGCTTGAACCTCTTCAAGAGGTGATACCACTTATGGGGTTTTTGATGTAGTTACTTCAGGAACATGTGCCACTTCAGGGGCAGGATCATTCAATTTCCGTTTTCGTGGTACAACATCTTTCGCACCAATAGGTCTACCACACTTCTTGCGTGGTTTTGAATAACCAATAAAATTTTCAGGAATTGATTTATGAACATGGATTTCAACCCTGGCCGGAGCATTAACAGCGGGTATATACGATTTTATAATAAGTCTAGAATCATTAAAAACATCCGGCATTTGATTAGAAATATTTTGCATATGAATGATTCTTAAAACCCCATATTCACAATGTTTAGTTCGTGGATCAATAGCATTTAATCCTGATGCATTCCGTGATAGTTCATAATTTAATTTATGCAAAACATTATCTCCCCCCTAATGGAGGGAACACATATTCCTCAAAATGACAATCAACAAAACGAGCAGTAAACACATCACCAGTTAATGGTTCAAGAATAGGACCACAAATGTCACCTTGAATTCTTTCTAAGAAACGTGGAGACTCGGTTTGAAGTTTAACAGGAGATGGTCGGACAATTTAGTTTTCCTAATGAATATGCTGAGCAGAGAAGTTCATTTTGAGGTATGATCTGTTTTTTATATATTATAAACAAATTTACGAAGCTTACAAATGTAATAAAATCAATTGGTTTAAAATACAGTAAGTTATTCACACTTAATAATTATAGAAGGTATTACACAGATAAGTTATAAATGTACTCAATGTATTGTAATTTGCTTTATTAATACATTTCTTAATTTAGCTATAAAAATTTCATAAAGCCTTGAATAAGTGCCTTGTAATGTAACTTTTACTTAGAGCTCGCTGGGTATAATAAATCTGTTAATAATCCGAATTGCTAAATCAGCACTAAAAATATACCGAGAAACATTATAGAGAGTAGAAGAAAAGTCCGAACAGTTGAAAGATGTACCCTTTTTAAAAAGCACGAGGCCCACTGACAATTTCCGAACAAAACCAGGAATTCAATTTTTTCATGATGGATATAGAAGCCACGATATTAAGCCCCTTCTGAAGCTTTCTGTTGGCACAGGTATAACAATGACGTGGCAACATCAAGTAAACTATCATCAGAAGCAATTGGTAAATAAATATATCAGCCTATTCATCAGTTAACATGGTTTGTAGTTTGGCGAAAGTTTTGGCGAAAGTTCATAAGTATTGACATTTTGCTTCAAAATCCTAATGATGATACTATAGAACCAAGACTACGATCGATATAATGTCACCTCGAATTTATGGTTAGTTGTAACATGTTGGTGGTGGCAGGCATCTGTTCAGTAATAACATAGAACATAAAAGAAGCACATGGCAGTTCAAGGACCCCAGCGCACCTAGAAAATTGACTAAATGTAACTGACAAAATTCTAAATACCAGTTTTCGATAGCAATGTTAAAAGGGGCTCTTTCATGATTTTAGCTCACAATTAATCTGTTGTTTTGCTCTGGTCTAGGAATGGCGACAAACAGTTAAGCTAGGGATATATAGAGAGTCGCGGGATTCACGGTATGTCTTCCAATTGCCAAAATAATTGCGTACAAGTATTTTTCATTTATCTGTGACACATATAAACTTTATTTGGGATAAGATCATATTTAAATTTTATTGTATATTTAAGAATTTAAGGGTTTCTATTTGATGTGAATTAGATTATTACTCTCTCCGTCCCAAATCTTTTGTCTTATTTGACTTTTTTGTGATCAAGTTGACCAATTTTTTACCAACATTTACATATTATACTTTTATAATTTACAAAATCTGAAATGTACATCTTAAACTTGATTAAATACACTTTCTAATAGCTTGGCAAAAAAAAAACTTTCTAATGATACAACTTTTATCATAATTTTTATTTATATTATATATGTAATATTTGGTCAAAGTTCGGTTAATTTAAAAAGTTAAATAAGACAAAAGATTTGGGACGGAGGGAGTATATGTTTGTAAAAGTCAATGTTATATACTATAGTAAAATACTTGCTAAGTTATTGTTTTATTATTATGAAAAAATCTCACATCAAAAAAACCAATTCAGGTGACAACAGAGAATTAGAAGTATTTCTAATTGCATATCTTCACATGTCTGCCTTAATTACATTTCACATGAGATTTTGGGACAACCTGGAATGATAGTTTATATGTACAGTTAAGGTGCTAAACATCCATGTTTTCAGCATATTTGAATGTAATTTTTTCGTACTGAGAAGCAGGGACGGACTTGGAGGGTCCCCCCTCCTAGGTTGGGGGAATTTAAAAAAAAAGTTTTGAAAAATATATTTATGTCCTATCATTTACTTGTCCCTGGCCCCTCCTAGATGGTTTATTTGTCTTCTTTTATATCCATTTTTGTATGATTTAGTGGAAAATATCCATTTTTTGCATGATTTAGTGAAAAATTTTCATTTTTTGCATGATTTAAGAATTTTTTGTTTTTGAAGACAAAAACAAAGCAATTGATGAGTTTGTCTTTATGTGTAAATGTTGCTTTTTGAAATTCCAAGAGTTTATAGTATAATGCCAATGTTAGTCATAATTAAATATTTTATATGTACTTAATATTTTAACAATGAACTGGATATGAGCATATGTTCATTACATTTTTATAAATATTGCAAGCGGGAATGTGAGTTAAGAATGTATATCTATTGCTATATATTATACAACAACATGAGGGTAAAAAGTTCCAGAAAATTGCCAGTAAAATTACCCATTTAACCTTATTTTCACTACACCATATATGGGCTATTGCAACTCCAAGAAAGTGTGGTATAAGACCCCAAAAGTGTTACAATAGAGGTTTTTGCAACGCTTTTGCCAAAATTCAGCGTTGCATCTGCGGCCGTTGCAATAGACCCCTATAGCAACGTTTTACCTACTTATTGCAACATTTTTAAAGTATTACAATATCCCCTTTAGTGCAACACTTTTGTCATGTTTAGTGACACTTTTATGATGTTGCAATAGACTATTGCTACACCATTTTGTAACATATTTTAATTAAAAGTGTTGCAAAGTTAATTTATTGTAACATTTTAATGTAACATTTTCTCCCCTATTGTAATGCTTCTTGTTTTTTAGTAACATTTATATGCAACACTTTTGTTTCTATTGAAATACATTTATATACTTATTGCAACATTTATGTGCAACACTTTGTATTAGTCCAATTTGCAATATCCTGTTTGAAATGTTAATAAACCAATACAAAAGCATATCAAACCAGAATCACATTTCCAATTTCCCATATAGGAAATCCAACAAAATATATGTCAATAAAGCCTAAACAAAGTTGATCGACTTCTACCATAAGATCATCTTACACCTAGTACATAAATCCAAAGTCGAAACACGTAGTCGACTTACACACCCTAAATCTGGATAAACCTTAGTCTTTCATGTCAGAGTACCAAGCTACCAAAAGTACGCACATATAATAAAAGTACTGATCATCAATCAGTAAATCGTCATCGTGATTGTCATCCTCTCAAGCACCTTTGCCTCAGTGGGTATGAATGAACACCAAAATGCTGATTTGTAATTCCAGAATTTATATAATAGAATTTGACTTTGCTCGAATTATACAGATGAAAAACAATTAATAGAAAGCTAAAATCAATGTTGCAGAATCCGATGCATGAAAATGAAAAAGAAAGCACTTGCAGAATCAATGGTATGTATTGATGGTGACTTGCACCGCAAAAATAGGGGTATTAATAAGTTCGAAGTATGAGATGATATACCTACCTGTTCATCTGCCTGCAGAAAGGTAATGGTCCTAAAGAAAAAAAATAATGAATGGCAGGAACCAGAGATTTAGGTTATTAATGTTAAGCTGATGATCCCATTATGTAGCCTGCTTGTTCAACAAGTTCCATAATATCACTTCTGCTTCTTAAAAGTCTATGAAACACCTCCCTTATCTGTTGCTGTAGTGGTGCTAAGTCCTTCTCTAATTTCTTACAAATCTCCGACAATTCTTTCACCTGTTCCTCTACCTCTTTCAATTTCTCTACCTCTACCGGAAACTTAAATGCATCCGCGAATTCGACCAGTAACGTTGCCACCTTCTCCATCCATCACATACACCTCTAACAACTTCAAGATACTTGTCAACTTCTAGAAAATTAGGACTGCATAGTTTCTTCTAACATATAGAATAATATATAGTGTTAAATTTATCATGCTTTACTTGGTGGCTGCCGTTAAAACGGAAACAGTGAATACAAAGACAATTTGAAAGTATCAACAAGTTTAGCAACACCGTAACTAATTCATGTTCTTTCCTATAGGCATATACACATAAACATATTATACATGTACAATAAGTCAATAACTGAGGCTAGGGAGTTCAGGATGTTATGAGAGTATAAAGTGTGTAGTCTGGTCATTACAGAAGTAGAAAATTTATAGTTAACTTATATTTCTAGGCATAGTTTGACTGAACAGTAGTTTCAAAAAAACCACATACTCCGTTAATGCTTTAAAAGTTTTATGTGAAGTGGAGTCTGATTGTTATTAACAGTGTGTAATGGCATGATCAATACATGTTAACAGTTTTACCAAGTCATAATATTTTGCACAACCTTAACAGTTTTACTAAGTCATAATATATTGTCAACACAATTAATAGCAATCACAATTTTTACTTTGTCAAATATCAAGTCAAATTCGAGAACGTCCTCTTTGTAGATTAAATAATTCAAAATATGTATGACAATATATTGCAGTAGATAATTTGAATTGACATGGAAAGTGATACGAGCATAATATAGCCCTACCCTGTTAAGAAAACTTGGATAGGCATGACACTGACCGAACCGAATAACATTTTAAGCTCCTTCAGGATTTCGGATGTCCTGCAAAGTACATGAAATATTGAGTACTGATTTATATATTTATCGCACTGAAAGTTCAGAGTTCAAGTCCATGTACAAGTATGATAACCAAGCTGATCATATCTATCACCATATCATCATCCCTAGGATATAAACATGTTCTAACAATACACATGTACTGCACTGACATGTTCAACGTCAATCACACTTGTAATTAGTGACATGCTGGGTGTAATTCAAAAGAGACATACAAAAGAGAGCAAGAATAACTTTGTCCATCTTCTTTTCTAGCGTACTCCTTTTAGAAGGAACATTTATGGAATTCATCATCACCTGTGTGAAATATCATGACTACAGAGTTGCAGCAAACGATCAATAAACGATAACAAATCTATAAACAAAATTACAAGCAATTAAAAGAAATACCATATATAAACAGAAAACAGTCATCCCAACTAGAAGTCTAGAATCACTACACCATAAAATGGCTATTGCAACCATATTTTTGAAGGTTTGTCGAAAAACGTTGCTATTGAGAAACCAAATAACACAAATTGCAACGGCGTTGAAAAACATTGCAATAGCATTGAAAAAATTCAAGAGAGTTAAAAACATTGTGTCTATTGCAATGGATTTCTTAAATTGTTGCAATACATTTGACTTTTGGCCCAAAAAATTGGCGGGCTGTGTCCAAACATTATGAGCGGGATTTCCTTAATTTTTTTACCGGGCTTCCAAACTTAACAAAAAAAAGGGGGGGAAACATAACACACATACACTACATAGACTCACTCAACACAGACACTAACACAGACACAACCAAACCCAGATCTCAAGCTCGAATACTCAAGCTCGAAGAGAGAATCTCAAGCTCGAATACTCAAGCTTGAAGAAGATTAAGGCTCTAGAAAGGTAAACCATCGATCCTCTTCCCTCAAATTAATTACAAATCGAGCATGCATGCTCTAAAGATTAAAGCTCGAATGTTCCTCCTTGTTCTTTGTTTAGTTATAAATCGAAGATTAAGACTCACATCTTCGTTATTCTTCTTTAATTAATCTGTTTTTGTGTTCTTAATTAGGGTTTTCACTACAAGAAAAACTGGTTTTTGTGACGGAAAAATCCGTCACAAATAGGCTGAAATTCCGTCACAAACGCCTTTGTGACGGATTTGTGACGGATTTTTGCTGTCACTGAAACCATTGTCACAAATCGATTTTGTGACGGAAAAATCCGTCACAAACTTTTGTGACGGATTTTGTGACGAATTTTTCCGTCACAAAATCAGTGACGGAAATATTTCGTCACAAATCCGTCACAAATTTTGTCATTTTTTTGTACCGGTACACGTTTGTGACGGGATTTGTGACGGAATTTTCCGTCACAAAAAAGCCGTCACAAAATTTGTATATTTTTTTTTGTCACAGAAAAAAATTGTGACAGTTTGTGACGGATTTTGTGACGGATTTATTCCGTCACAAAACTAAAATTTTTAAAAATTATTTTTAAAAATTCGAAAAAAAAAAAATTAAAAAAAAAAAATTCTTGCTGACTGAGCCGCCCAGTCAGCTCACCTCAGCACCCAATCAAACCCACCTCACCACAGTCAACACCCTCGAATTTAAGAAACGTAGGTGGGGGGACTCGAACCCCCGACCTCCAACTCCCCACAACACTCCCTCAACCAACCGAGCTACATGCACATTGTGTTATGTATTCAAAATACAATCCTTACACTATGAAAATTCTTACAATTTATATTTAATTAAAAAATGCCTTTAAAATTAATTATTTTTTTAAAAATTTGAAAGTAATTAATTTTACATACTTTTTAAATTCAAAATTTAATTTTTTAATTTTAAAAAAATTAATTTTTTAATTCGAAATATCCCAGATTTTTTTTTAAAAAGTAAAAAAAATTAAATTTTTTTAAAAAAAATGGAATTTCCCAGTTTTTTTTTTAAAAAAGTCAATTTTTTTTTAAAATTCGAATTTCCAAGAATTTTTTTAAAAAAAGTTGAATTTTTTTATTTTTTTAAATTCGAATTTCTTAGATTTTTTAAAAAAAATAAAAAAATTTAAAAAAAATTTTAAGTTCGAATTTCCCAGAATTTTTTAAAAAAAAGTCAAAAATTTTTAATTTTTAAAAATGATATTTTTAAAATGATAATTCCCGATTGCACAAAATGATATTTTTAAAATCTTTTTTCGACCAACCAACCGTACGGATGTTAATATTTAATGATTTTAGTGATATACACAAAAAATTAAAAAAATTCAAGTTATTTGATGTGATTTTATATTATAAATCTCCAAAAAACAATACTCGCGATAACTAGTATCGTCTCGATTGCAAAAACGATATTTTAAAATCTTTTCGACGATCCAACCATACGGATGTTAATATCTAATGATTTTAGTGATATACACAAAAAATTAAAAAATTACAAGTTATTTGATGTGATTTCATACTATAAATCTCCAAAAAAACAATACTCGCGATAACTAGTATCGTCTCGATTGCACAAAACAATATTTTTAAAATCTTTTTTCGACGTTCCAACCGTACGGATGTTAATATCTAATGATTTTAGTGATATACACAAAAAATTAAAAAATTACAAGTTATTTGATGTGATTTTATACTATAAATCTCCAAAAAATAATACTCGCGATAACTAGTATCGTCTCGATTGCACAAATCGATATTTTTAAAATCTTTTTTCGACGATCCAACCGTACGGATGTTAATATCTAATGATTTTAGTGATATACACAAAAAATAAAAAAATTACAAGCTTATTTGATGTGATTTTATACTATAAATCTCCAAAAAACAATACTCGCGATAACTAGTATCGTCTGGATTGCACAAAAAGATATTTTTAAAATCTTTTTTCGACGATCCAACCGTACGGATGTTAATATCTAATGATTTTAGTGATATACACAAAAAATCAAAAAATTACAAGCTTATTTGATGTGATTTTATACTATAAATCTCCAAAAAACAATACTCGCGATAACTAGTATCGTCTCGATTGCACAAAACAATATTTTTAAAATCTTTTTTCGACGATCCAACCGTACGGATGTTAATATCTAATGATTTTAGTGATATACACAAAAAATCAAAAAATTACAAGCTTATTTGATGTGATTTGATACTATAAATCTCCAAAAAAACAATACTCGCGATAACTAGTATTGTCTCGATTGCACAAAATGATATTTTTAAAATCTTTTTTCGACGATCCAACCGTACGGATGTTAATATCTAATAATTTTAGTGATATACCCAAAAAATCAAAAAATTACAAGCTTATTTGATGTCTTTTTTTAACGGTCAAAGTACAATTTTTTGATTATTGACTTTTTGTGACGGAATTTTCCGTCATAAATCCGTCACAAAATTCGTCACAAGTTCAAATCCGTCACAAAATCCGTCACAGAAACAATTTTTTTGATTTTATTTTTTATTATTTTTTTGTAACGGAAAATTTCCGTCACATATCCGTCACAAAATCAAATCCGTCAGAAGATCCGTCACCGAAAGAAAATATCTTCGATTTTAATTTAATTATATTTTTGTGACGGAATATTTCCGTCACTGGAACAAAATTTTTTTGAAATTTTTTTATTCAGATTTTTTGTGACGGATTTTTTCCGTCACTAATTTAGTGACAGAAATATTCCGTTACAAGTCCGTCACTAATATAGTTTTGTGACGGATTTGTGACGGAAATTTGTGACAGATTTTTCCCGTCACAAATCCGTCACAAAAGTGTAAATTTTTTTATTTATACATTTTGTGACGGATTTTTCCGTCACAAAATCCGTCACTAATTTGTGACGGAATAATCCATCACAAATCCGTCACTAATATAGTTTTGTGACGGATTTGTGACCGAAATTTGTGACGGATTTTTTCCGTCACAAAATCCGTTGCAAATTTTGTGACAGAAAAATTCGTCACAAATCCGTCACTAATTTGTGACGGAAAAAATCCGTCACAAATTTCCGTCACAATTTCGCTGTTTTCTTGTAGTGTTTAATGTATCTTATGTTGATTCGAATTATGTAATTGGGTATTTATCTTTGTTTAGAGGTTTTATCTTGTAATTGGGTATATCTTTGTTCTTAAAGTGTTTATTGTGTTCTTATGTATGTTCTTTGCTAATTTTTCTTTTTTTGTAAAGAAATTTGTAATTGGGACTTGTCCATTTTGCTTCTCAGTAAAATAGTTATGTTTATAGTGTTCATTCTTCTATTAATTAAATTGTGTACATGCCCTCTTAATGCAAATCTTATATCCTTTATTTTTATTCTGTTTTTGCTTCTCTGTGTAGAAAATAGGTTATTGACTTACAAATATGCTTGAATTTTTCTCTATTTTGTTTAGCCCTGATGTTATATTTATGCTCGATCTGTTCTGTTTCGATAATCCGTGTTCTGTTTTTGCTTGTTTGTGTAGAAAATAGGTTAGTGACTTACAAATATGACGTGGGTTTCACTTTCAAAGTATAGTGAGGCTTATAGTGATGGGGTGATGGATTTTGTTCGAAACGGATTTGATAATTTTGCCGTAGGAGAAGAACTTAAATGCCCCTGCAAAGATTGTAGTAATCGTTTCTGGTTCTCTGAAGAATATGTGTATGATCATCTGATAGCTAATGGTCCGTGTCCATCATTTAGTAATTGGATATATGAAGTGTCGACCCCAAAGTTTAGAAAGCCTAATGATGACAGGGACTGCGAGGGGGGTATGGGTCTAGGTGATGATTTTGATCAAATGATTAACAATGAAGGTAGAGTTAGAAATGGAATGAGTAATGATGCAAAAGATTTGCACAAGGTTATTGAAGAAGAGTTACAACTGCATGTTATATTGGGCTGAAAATAAAAATGAAATCGAGTGCAAATTTTGTGGAGTTTCAAGATGGAAAGTTCACAAAAAAGATACTAATGCATCTACTTCTAATAACTTCCAAGAAAAATCTAAAATTCCTGCGAAAGTTTTAAGATACTTCCCATTGAAACCGAGGCTGCAACGTTTGTTCATGTGTAAAGAGTATTCTGAACTCATGATCTGGCATGCAGTTGGACGGATAAAAGATGGGAAGTTAAGACACCCGGCCGATGCAGAAGCTTGGAAGTCAATGGATGCTAGTCATCCATTTTTTGCAGAAGAAACCCGAAATGTTAAGTTAGGCTTAGCGGCAGATGGCTTTAATCCTTACAGAGCAATGAATATAAGTCACAGCACTTGGCCCGTTGTTCTAGTCAATTATAATCTTCCTCCTTGGTTGATTATGAAACCTGAAAATTTAATTCTTTCAACCATAATCCCTGGACCTGCATACCCTGGTAACGACATAGATGTATATATGCAGCCACTTATTGCTGAGTTAAAAGAATTATGGGAAGTAGGTTTAGAAACCTACGATGCCTTTTCTGCCAAAACATTTATGTTACATGCGAGTCTCCTCTGGACCATCAGTGATTTTCCAGGGTATGCAGTCTTATCGGGTTGGAGCACCAAGGGTAAATTAGCTTGTCCCAACTGCCACTACTGTACTTCTTCATCATATTTAAAGCATAGTCGAAAAATTTGCTATATGAATCACAGAAAATTCCTTCCCCAAGACCACAAGCTTAGGTTCGATACTAGAAGATTTGATGGTAAGGTTGAAACAGATGTTCCTCCAACTCCATTATCTGGAATGGATGTTGAAGAACTATTGCACGGATATGAGAATTGTTTTGGGAAGCGAAATGCGAAGAAAAGGAAAAGGGAGACAGATTGTCCGTTTAAGAAGAAGTCCATTTTTTTTCAATTACCATATTGGAGGGATAATTTAGTTAGGCATAATCTCGATGTCATGCATATAGAGAAAAACATTTGTGATAAAATATTAGGGACTCTGTTGAATATTGGTGGGAAGACGAAAGATAATCTCAACGCTCGAAAATATTTGCAAGAAATGGGTATTAGGAAGGTTCTTCACTCCGTTAAAATTGGCGATACTAATTAGTACGAAATCAGGGCAGCAAATTTTGACATGACGAAAAAGGAAAAAGAAAACTTTTGTTCGGTTTTCAAGAATGCTAAACTGCCACATGGAACTGCTTCTAATATTAGTCGTTGTGTGCAAATTGATGAAAGAAAGATATTTGGGTATAAAAGTCATGATGCTCACTTTATTCTCCAATATTTACTACAATTCGCTGCTGTAAAGACCTTAAAACCAGAGGTTGCAATACCTTTAGTCAGACTGGGTGCATTTTTCAGGGGGATATGCGGAAAAGTGATTGCGTTGGAAGATGTTCAGAAGTTGCAAGAAGAAGTTATTGAAATACTCTGTCAATTAGAAATTAACTTTCCACCGGCATTTTTTGACATCATGGTTCACCTGCCAGTTCACTTGTGTAAGGAGGTTGAGTTTGGAGGACCAGTGCACCTTAGATGGATGTTTGGAATTGAGCGATATCTGTATAAATTGAAGTCATATGTCCGTAATAGGAGTAAACCAGAAGGGTACTTGGTGGAAGAATGCCTGACATTTTGTTCTAGATTTCTAAATACTGATGCCAACAAAACTAAGCCTAATGAGAATATAAATGTCAGATACCCCATCGGATTGAGAAGAAACAAAGATGGAAATGCTGTACAATTGGCAGAAAAAGTTTGGATCAATGCTCATCGATATGTACTATTCAACTGTGGAAACGCCGTAGTTGAAAAGCTGATTCAGTTTCCTATTCCTAGTATTTTTTTAAAAAAAAACAGAGTAGATTAAACTAGTATTATTCAACAATTATAACATTTTTATGGTGTATTGCAGAGAACATCGTACTTTATTCGATAATGATCATATTAAGTCAAAAAGGTACAAAACGGAAAGAACACATACACAAGAATTTCAGAATTGGTTCAAGGATGAGGTCGAAAGAAGAAGGGAAACATCACTGGAATTATTAAGTTTGGCAAAAGGGCCTCAACGAGCAGCTAAAAAATTCAGTGGCTATGTGGAAACGGATTCAGATTTCATACAAAGAAAAGGGATGCCAAGTGTACTACACAAAATAGCGGTGTCATGTTGCAAGCCCTAACCACCAGTTTCGCGAGTTCAAAAGATCAAAACCCGACAGTTGGGGATGTTACTTATTATGGAACAATTGAAGAAATTATTGAAGTAGATTATTGGGGAGCACTTATGGTAGTTTTGTTCAAGTGTTGTTGGTACCAAAAGGATAAGGATTGTTATGGGCTCACACGTGTCAACTTCAGTAAAACTTATAGCAAGGATGATCCATTTGTTCTAGCTACACAAGTACAACAAGTGTTTTACGTTCAATATTGTACCGAAAATAATTTGTATTTTGTTGTTAAGAAACTGCCTATGGAGTACAATGATATAGCTGAGGGGACTGCTGTACTTGAAGATGTTTGTGGACCTACTATGCAAGATGCAGAAGTCCACTTTGAATTGTAAAACCAAACTGATGATGTCAGTTGGTCTAGGGATGACATGCCGAATGAACAAGTTTCTGTATCGTCTTCTGGAGAGGAAGAAGATGATAAAATCTGTGAATGAATGGAGCTTGCTTTTTTATTTTCATTATGTCAATTCCAAATTGCATGTTTTTCTTTTGCTTGTAATCGATCCAGTGGATTCTTGGCCTACTAGTAACTTATTTTATATTCTTGCTTGCTTGTAATTTAATGAATTCCATTAGACAGTGTTTCTTTTTCTTGTAATCGATCTATTGGATGCTTGCTTGTTTGATCTCAATTTGATAGTGTTTCATGTTTCTGACTTGTTTTAATTCCATTCTTCTTTAGTGTTATCTGCGGACTAATGAATTTACATGTTTCTATTATTATCAGGATATGGAAGAAAAGGCATTTGTTCTCAGGTTCTACCACAAGGGAGAGTTTCAAAAAAGTATTCATGCGGAACATGTACCAAAATTCGTGAACCCGTAGACAATGACAAACTCTCTTATACGGTACTTATGGAGCATGTGAAATATGATGTTGGATACACTGAAATTGGTGGACTTTATGTGAAAAAAGAATGAGGGGGCTGGAAAATAATCTCTAATGATGCAGATGTGGCTGGTCTTGTAAATGGGTTAAAAGATGGTTCTTTCGTGGATATCTACATTGACACTGTAGTTGACAAAGCTATTAAGCCTGCAAATGAGATGCAGCCTCATGTTATCGTAAGACCAAGGACACATTACTTTGAAGGTAAAATGTAGTAGACTAGATTTCTTGTGTATTGCGAATAAATTTGAGTAATAATTTTTTATTTCGTAATGTTGTAGGTCCTGATTTTCAACTAAAAAGAAAGTTTGTGACAATTCAAGATCTTAAACAACAGCAAATCCATAAGAAGAAGTCGACAATTGAAGCCCAGAAAGAAAAGGTACATGATACAGGTGGTGCTACAAACAAGAAAAAGGCAAGTGAAAACAACAAAGATGCCGGTGATCAGAATGCCATTCGAAAGGAGAAGGTACATGATACAGGTGGTGCTACAAACAAGAAAAAGGCAAGTGAAAACAACAAAAATGCCGGTGATCAGAATGCCATTCGAAAGGAGAAAACAATTCCAACTGTAAAAGAAAATGAAAATACAAGTGGCGTGGTAAATTTTTTTTTTATTTAAGTTTGTTAATGTTGTTATCATATTTTATGATTTCTGTTTTATTATTGCAATATTTTTTATCAGTGTGTTATTTGCCACTTTAATTTAGGGGAAGATTGCAGATTATGAAGCAAAAAGACGAAAGAGAATGGAAGAAAATAGGCAACAAGCTGAAAAATTGAAACTGAAGGAGAAGGCAGATGAGCTTAGTAATGCTGCTCCAAAATCCAAAAAACCAAGAAAAAAAGTGTTTATAGAGGATACGATTTTGCAGTTTGATAGGGAGTATGTTCCTGGACATGATAGTCTAAGTGAAGAAGAAGATGTATATTTAGTTCCTCAGGTATGACCTAATTTTAAAATTAATAGTTCAAATAAAATCTGATCTGGAAATTGTAGCATATATAATCAGTTTACTTTTGTTTATTTAGCCCAAAAAGAAAGTTTTGAAGGTCAAGGATGTTATCAGACCAAGAACCCGATCATGTTCAGTAAATAATGCTCCAAAAAGAACAGAGGTGTGTAAATTTTTATACATCTCAATTTTCTTGTGAAATTCCCTTTTGCTTTAGTTGTATATTTTAACTTAGTTTCATATGTATATTTTTTGTAAGGTGACTGGGGAGGCGGCACCTCCCCCATTAGTACTACCACCTCCCCCTCCCCTACCTGTTGATCGTACACAAATACTAAGGGTTCCTACCAATGAAGGAATCGGTTCGATGGGGGCATACTTAGAAATGCAAAAGCGCAAAAAAAATATGGAAGAGCAACAAAACCATGTCAATGATGTGGGTAACTATGAAGTTCATGACAGTAGCCACATACCTGCAGGTGGCAGTGTTTTTGAAAAAGGTTTGTTTCCATATATTTGTATAGGTATTTAACTTACTTTGTAAGAGTAATGGTTACGTATACTGTTTTGTGTCTACTTTCATAGGTGAAACTAGTACCAAAAGTAAAAAGCGTAGAGGACCTACAAAGATGAATCATGTCTTCACAAGGAAACTTGATGAAAGGCCAGTGGTTGCCTTAAATAATGAGTTCCAGCCTGTTTCGAAGAATAGTGCCATAGTTACTGAATTGAGCAGTTTCTTAGGGACGATAGCTAGGCTATACATCCCGCTTGATTACGTTAACTGGTCTAGAGTTCCACTAGAAGAGAAAATGGGGTGGTGGGAATATGGTAAGGTAAAAAGCACTACATTTTTTTTATTTATTTGATTTGCACAATTTTTTAGTTGATTGTTTGATAACTGTCTCACTGTGAAATTACTTAGTTTAAGCACTATATTGTACATTTTATATAAGTAATGAATATTCTAATTTACTTGTTCAGACAAGGTATATTATTCCTGAGGAAGGTAAAGATTGGGTATTGAGGACGCTTGATGATAATTGGCGGGTATACAAAAGTCGCGTCAAGAGCAAACACTATAATAAATACAAGAATGATGAGGAAAGGATAAGAAACAAGCCTGCAACCATTCCATTGGAACAGTTCAAGGTGTTGATGAAGTACTGGAGTGATGAGGCAATCCAGAAGAAAGCTTCAACAAATCTAGCAAATCGGGCAAAGGTGACTGATACTCATAATGCTGGTCGTACCAGTTTTCACTACGCCATAGATGGCCTATTGCAACCTTTTGGCATGGGTGTTACCTTCTTGGATGTTACCATAGCTATGAAATTTTTGAGCTATCGCAACCCTGTGTTACCAAATCCACAAAGTATGTTACTTTAGTTATAAAAGGTGTTACATTGGGCAACACCATGAGATGTGTTACCATAGGGTATTCATGAACAAAATTTTTATTTTATTTAAAATTAGTGATTTAATAATTATTTGACTTTAAAAATAATTAATTTTAACAAAATCGTTGAAGTAATCATTTTAAAACGTAATATTCCATCAAACAATTAAATTATTGATTTTTCATAAATATATTTTAATATTTCATTAGAATGAATGTATTTTTGGACAAAGACTTAAAAAATTGATCAAATTTTAGTCATTATTTATTTTTATATTTTGTTATATTTAATTAATATATATATATATATATATATATAAATGTAAATTATAATGTATTTATTATCATTTGCAAATTGAAAATATCAAAATATATATAAATATTTATAAAAGTTACGACAGAATTTAACTTATTTATTAAAATTTTAATGAAAGAAATATTTAAATAAAAACACAAAAACATTATTTATACACACTTTCAAAAAAACAGACCAAAAATAGAATAAGCGGCAAAAAGCCCGCTCTCTCCAAATATTTCACCAAACAAACAGCCCGCCCTCCCTTTATCTCACTTTAATTAATATTTTTTCACTTATTTTTTTCTCCCTACTTTTCTCTCGATAGCTCTCTCTTTCTCTTGCTGTCTCTTTCCATCTCTCTTCTCTGTCTTTATATGCATAATCTATACATAATAAAAACTACTCTGATTATAACTTTCTTCGATGGATTACAGTGCTTCGGTTTAGGAATTTCTCAATTTTTGTAATTGATTTAAGGCTGCTTTTAAATCTTCAATTGGAAATTAGGGTTTAAGTTTGGGTTCAATTTGGGGCTTTAGTTTGGTTTCATAACTAGGGTTTCGGTTTCTGGATTAGAGGTACAACTTCTTTCTTATTTTTATACTCTTATTCTCTCTCTTATATCTCTCTTATTTCTCTCCCCTGTTTCCACCGCCACCCCTCTTCTTCCTTCCCTTTCTTCCACTGTGATACACGCACATACAGTTGTCATCTGGGTTTGTGGGTTAAGGCACGTAGTAGGCCAGCTAGAGGCGAAGCTTCTGTTAAACACCATCCAAAACCAAAGTTAGTAATTTCTTTTCTGGTTTAACTCGAACTGAATTAGTTTTATGTACGATTCCTGTTAATTATGCTTTGTGGTAGCTTGTTGCTGAAGAATATG
This sequence comes from Saposhnikovia divaricata, assembly GCA_036435485.1. Lineage (NCBI taxonomy): Eukaryota > Viridiplantae > Streptophyta > Magnoliopsida > Apiales > Apiaceae > Saposhnikovia > Saposhnikovia divaricata. The sequence goes on from CM071599.1 coordinate 219,252,588, forward strand.
AGTGCTTAACGTGTGTCAGTCGAAGATTTTGAGTTCTATTTTTTCCATCGGAAAAGTTTTATATAACAACTGAAGTGTTATTTGGAAGATTATTGGTACGAAGTGAAGTGTCTGTGATGTATATGGTGTGTTGATGACTACGGTGAACAAGTTGTTTGTTAATTGAGTTTTGTTTGAATTTTGATTGAGTCCATAACAAGGCTTAACTGGATTTTTGGTGAATTTATTTTGAGTAGTTTTGAATTCGGCAGGCTTGGTGGGCATTTGCCAGGCTCTTTAGTTGTCCGGTTAAGCTTTGATTAATTCAAATAGGAGCTTGTGATTGTGAGTTCAGTAGGTGATGATTAAGCATGGTTTATGACTTTCCCAAAGTGCTTGGGTACTTGTCTCTCGAGGAGATGAACCAAAAGGTAACTTAAAAATAGCAGTACGATCTTATGGGTAATATACTAATCCCTTACTGAATTTATGGGTAATAGTGTGCAATCTGTTCACAGATATTAACATTTGAATAGATAGATGTCTCTTGATCACTTTTACCTTGTCATCTGTTTGCAGGAATGGGCTCATAAGCAATACATAGCCAATCACCACTAGGGACCTTCTCAACAGTGGGGGAACTTTTACAGCTTCAGGATGCAGAAAACGTTACCGGGAGGATTCAGAACGCAAGACATGGCCTTTTGCACTACATTTTTGGCTTAATGGAGACTTGGTGTTAGTGTTTGTTCTTTTACATCAAGGAAAATGTTCATTTCCTCATCAAGGAAAAAATGTACTTTTACATTCTAAGGTAAAAGTGGGTCCCACATGTGGGACCCACATAATTTATTAATAATTTTGCAAAATTATAACATCTAAGGTAACATAGATTTGGTGTTGCTATAGAATGCTAAGTGTGTTACTATATAGGTCTATGGTAACGAATTTGCCTATGTTAGCTTATGTGTGTCGAGGTGTTACGTTAGACCCCAAAGGTTACATAGAACAAAACTATCCCAGCTAAGGTGTTACCTTAGCCTTTTTTTGGCCTTTGGTAACATTTTTTAGAGTCTAAGGTAACACAGTCGTGGTGTTATCGTAGGCTGTTTATGGCGTAGTGTTTGCTCAGATTCGTAGTAAAATGGTATGATCTTTAATTTTATAAATTGATTTTATTACGCGTACTCTATTTCATTTCTTAACGAATGCTCACTTTAATTATTTTATTTCATGTTAGAAAAATGTTAAGTCGGCTGATGCAAAAGAAACAAAGTCTCGGGTTTACCCAAAAACCCGCAAGAATAAGGTGACAAATAGCATTTTTACCTTTTTGGAATTATGTCATTAGTATTTACAAACTAATCAGTTTGTGAACATTTTGTAGGCAAAACAAAATGGTGAAAATCAGGAACAATCAGATAAGGATGAACAGATTGTTGAGCTTGATCTTGCAGCTCATGGACCAAATTGGCTTGTTGGTAGAAGTGGCAGAACAAGAAAAACGAAGAATACTTTGCAAAAAATTGAGCAAGATTCTTCAGAATTAGCCAAGATGAGAGAAGAATTAGCCACTGAAATTGAGGAAAAGATGAATAAGAAACTGAGCAAGATCTTTGAAAAACTGGGTGAAATGAATCCCACTTTGAACATCAATGTGGAAGATTTGTGTGCTGCAAGTTCTGTTGATGAGGTTGATGCAGAGGAAGTTGGAGATGCGGATATCGATGGATCAGATGAGGGCGATGGATCAGACGAGGGCAATGAATCAGACGAGGGCAATGGATCAGATGAGGAGGATGGATCAGATGTGGGGAATGGAGATGATGCAGATGATGAAGATGAACATGACGACGACAACGAATGAGTCGTTTCTGTCACTATGTTTAAATTATGTGTTAACAGTTGGTAGACTCCATGTACCTTATGTTTAAATTTGCGCATGACTGTTTCGTAGCTATGTATGCGCCTTAGTCGTTTTAATTTTGCTTTTGATGTCGTTATGGGCTGCTTTTGAATTGTTGGTCATAGCCCTGTATTGGTACATTTGGATATTTGGCATTAAGTTGCCCTGGTTTATGAAATGCAAATGATGCTTGGATTGTGGCTATAAATGGCCTGGTTTACTGCATTTTCAGCATGTTCCTACCAATTTTTTTTTTGAAAAAAATGTTACAATAGGGTCAAAATACGTTGCATTAATCTATAAAAAATCATTGCAATTGGTCTGAAAAATGTTGCCTTTAAGTGTCAATAAATTACCTTCTTATGCTACTGCAATAGTTTTTAATTGTTGCTATAGAGTCTAAAATGTTGCTACTGAAAGTTATTGCAATGATTTAATTATGTTGCTGTATGGTATAAAAAACGTTGCTAAATCGACCTATTGCAAGGCAACCGGATGCAACGCCCAAATTTTGCAAATTTATTGCCATAGACTCTACTGCAACGAATATAGGCCTTAAGGCAATGTTTTCCAGTCGTTGCAATAGCCGTTTTATGGTGTAGTGAATATTCTTATGGCGGAACCAGCTGGACTGCAGTGTAAGTTAGCCAATGGAAACCTTTTCTTCATTAAAACTAGGCACGGGGACATACAAAAAATGCAAGGTTAACTGTGGCACTTGAAAAATAAATTGAAATCGGTGACAAGTTCTTAAGAATGTCTAAATTAAGCCTTTATAAGGTGCCAAAATCTCTAGTATCCAGAGTCACCTAGTTCAACTTACAAAGATAAACTTAGCTTGCCCTAGCATATACAGAATTAAGATAAGGGCCGACAGAATAAACAATACACTAGTCCAGCTATTGTTGTCCTTCAATTCCTTCTGCTGTTGCATCCCCATTCACAGCCAAGCCTCGAATCTTGACATCATAGTAAACTTCCTCGACCTTTCTTAGGTCATATTTCATTCCTGTAACAAGCCACAGAAGATTTACTAAAAAGTTCAGTTAAAATATCATTCCGCATTACTGCCATACCACAAAAGAAAGAATAATGGCAAATAACAAATCTTATCATCAAACTTTTTACGTAAGAAGTCATTTCTCAGATTAAGCAAAACCAACCCAAATATTTATACCTCTTTAATTTATTCAGCAAAAGAGAGATTAGAGTCCGAAACAACCCAAGTTTCTTCATAACTTCAAAGAAATGGTCTAATCAAAAACAAATAATTGAACAATTTTATGCATATACCTCTAATCGAAGCTGATGAGTTTTGGATAAAGAATCCTAATCATATTCGAACTTATATATATACATATACATATATAATAAAAAGGGTATTTTACCTCTAATTGAAGCTTTAACTGAATCTTTAACCTAATTGAATCTCCAATCAATTTTATGGTTTTGGGTGCTCTAATCGATTTTAGGGATTTGAGAGTGAGAGAGAGAGATTTGAGATCGAGTGAGTGAGAGAGATGTGCGTGAGAGGGAGAGAGACGTCGATAGAGAGAAGTGAGGTATGAGGGAGAGAGGCGATGTGGGGAGAGGGGAGAGAAGCGAGGGGGGGAGTGTTTTTGTGTACTAAAAATTTTAGCCCGCTCAGCAAAAAACTTAAACTCCCGCCTACAAATTTGGGTGAAGTTTATCAGAAGCGTAATGTGTATTGTAACGCTTTTTCAAAAGTGTTGCAACTGTCAAAATGATTTCTCCCCTTGTAACACTTTTCTATTTTACGCAACATTTTTCAAAATTATTGCAATAGATTAGTAAATTTTTTGTCTATAGCAACACTTTATGCAACATATATGTAATTTGGGCTTGCAATAGGCCATATATGGTGTAGTGTTTATTGAGAATTACGTAAGTGTCCAGCTATATTTTATTACATCTGCTATCCATCGATCCTTTTCCGATCTAATCGCCCATATGAGCAGCTTCCTAGACCTAAAAACTAGCTTCTTCTTTAATCTCTGATTACTTGTTTCATTTATCCCCAAAATATTCTTATTTGATTTGTGTTTACTGTTCGCGGTTGTGTTGTTTTCATTATGGTCCGAGGCTTAGAGTTGGAAGAGGGGATTGTTAGCCGTGTGATTACATCATTTGTATCCTATATATCTTTGAGATATTTTTTTTTGCGATTGTTCATTGGTATGTTTTGTTTTCCTTGATTATAATATGATATTACGGTGTGTGTGTTCTTTTATTTTCATGGCCCTAATTCCTGCTAGTGTTGGTCCGGTGTGATGTCTGGGTTATGTTGATTAGCCTCATCTGTTTAGTTAATTAGGTCATCTTGCGTGTTAAATCGCTGGGCACTCTTTTAAGTGCTATATTTATTTAATCATATTGCTCTTCTAAGGAAATCTATAAAGTTAGTGTATGTGAACATATTTTAAACTAATGTACTTATCAAAATTAGAGGGAAGGATTTTCCAGGGAAAGTTGGTGCATTGCAAAATTAATTTTGGAAGATTTAATGATAACGTATACAATTGGGAAGAGGGATAAATGAAAGAACTCTTACATAAGCCCGGAACTGAACAACACATTTGCCCAGGTAAGAATGAATTGAATTAACAATCTTTAGTTCTTCACAGCTACATTAAAGAGAGTGTAAACTCTGCAACACATAGTAGGGCATGCAATAAAATGTTTCTTCTTCATTACATTAATTGTATTGAATTCATATATCTAAAATAAGTGGTGAGCTATTTGGGAAGAATAGGTTTTATTATAAATTATAGTATTTGTTCTCATTATAGCCTTTGCTCTATTTGATCTAATCTTCTCTTTACAATACAAGTTTACAAGAGCAGGCCACTTTTTTTTTTTTTATCTTCTGCAGGTAAGGGACGAGGAATAATTTTTTAATAAACTTAAAGTGTAAGATTGTGAAACTAGCAAAAAAAGTGTGAAAATGTGCTTGTGGATCAGAGATACCTTGTTAGAGAGGTAGTATATGGATAGGGCAAAGTCTATATAATTGATTCCGTGCGTTATTATTCCGCAAGGGACTTAAACCATAAACTGCAAAACAATAATTGGTAGAAAAATTCCGAAAGCTATTGAAACAATATTTCACTAAATAAAATCCAGAAAGCCTAACTTTGGCCACTTAGTCCCAACAAATGTGGCAACATACACTATGCAGGACAGTTGGAGGAATTAAGGGAATAAGTTGGGCAATGAAAGAAAATATTAGAATCAACGTTTTTTTAGTTTAATATGTCCACAGAAATTGCCAGTAAGTCGTTTCTCTTATTTACGAAACAGATATGGTACATATTTGGCCCTTTCTTTAAAACTAAGCTTATAAGTTAATATAAACACTAATATAAACCAGTAATATATTCAATGAATACAAATAGTTGTAACGTTTACAATTGTCTTTAAGTTTTTATTGTGGTCAGCAAAGTATGCGCATTAAGTAATTACTAATTCAGGTACGAAGTACTCATTGTGAGGGCTAAACAAGCATACCAAATATGAATTAAACGTATATGTTGCCATCATTGTGTATGTATGTTCTGTCAATTGTTCCATTCCTTGTGTGGTATTTTAATGCAATGCACGGTTTTAGAGCTGCAAGTCCTGGTGTCGAGTGCCCTGTCTTTCTTCAATGTAGCAGCCACCAGAGAAGATGGGGAGACCAAAAATATTTCTCGGTAAAGAAATGGTGGAAGAGCAAAGATTTTTGAAGCGTCTCCGTGAAAAAACTCATCCAAACTTACAAGGTATATCATGTCGATGATGTAATTTTAAATTTGTACTAGATTTTTTGTTTTCACACTCAGTATAATGTCTTTCATTACATAATCTAAACTCTACAGGCTCCGGGCAGAAGGTGCATTAGAAGCTAAACATGGTAAATACATTTAGTTCAAATACTCTTTTGTTTGTGTACTAAACAGCCCCCCCTTCAATTTCCATTCCACAAATTCCCTTTTTTATTTTGTCCTTCAAAGGAAGAGACTTACACCGATCGCGTTGCCTGCGATTATGGTGATCTTTTGACACTTGCATGAGAATCAAGGCTAAAACAACTATTTGGTTGGATTAATTAAACTTTTGAATGACGTGTGCTATATCTAAATATATTAATAAAGATAAGGCCTCATGCTAAAAAAGGAATCATTATTTGAAACTAACTTTAGGGATATTGTATATATATTAAACTATTATCCCTTGCCCATTTTATGGAAAGTTTCACCATGATAATAACGGAGCCTCTGATTTGGATGAACGCCATGGAAATGCTGGATCAGATGATGATCTTGGATCGTCGGGTAGTGGGATAACAAATTCCTGATGTTTTTTTAACCGATCGCATGATTTGCAACGTTATAGGAATTGATATTAATCTATATTTGCAAACAACGGTGCCCATGCTTCCTTCATGTGTCCTGTCTCAGTACTGACATTTACAACTACAACTACTAGACCACCTAGGTTCTCGCACTAAACGTCGGAGCATCGACTTGATGAAGAAAATTTTTAGTGAATTGCCTGATTAGTTTATTTTTCTGGTTTAAAGTTGTGCACTTGTGCTTAGGTTCATTCCTCTAAATTTGAATGGCAATGAATATCTGAATGAACCATGGTAAAACATTATTAATCTCTTAACTTATGGGTTGAGGACAACTAACGCTTTCACTTGAAGTATTTCACATTTTTTTGTCCTTTTGAAGAAATTAAGTGAAACTGCTGGTGAAAATAGAGTATTAAATCTATAGACTGCACTTAATCACAATATATGTGGTTTTAACAATGTACATGTACCATTAATTTATTGGTAAATGGAAATTAAACAATATAACTTTTAGTTTTATTTGTATACACACCTACACATACACAACTATGTATGTTAAAGATGGCATATTTTTGAGTGCCAGGCTCGGTATTTATGACCTCGTACTTGGTTTTAATTTGGTTAGAGTTTCCACATTTCAGTCAAACAATTTGACATAGAATAAGTGATGTATTCGAGTATTCAACAAAGGTACTTCTCTGTAATTTATTATTGCTGATCATACTAATTAGACATATAATCAGTCTTTAACACTATATGCCCGCTTAGCTTTTGAACATCACTTCGATCACACTGGTTTCTTCTGTGAATGCCAACTATACAATATTGTGTGTAGCAATATATTGTGAAGTGCACGATGTGTGGAGAAGATCATGCTTAATCTTGTTTTTAAAACATTGTGTTTAATCGTTACATAAAATAACTTATTATCCAAACAGAGGTCTTGAAAAATAGATGAATCATACTAAATTTGAAGTTGAAGTTCAATTTGAAAGGCCAATACAAGAGTCTGTAATATAAGTAATATCTATATATATAATATATATAGGAGTGGCTGTCTATGCTTCCTTCCATGTGTTTCATGATGATATCTATATGTGTAGTCCTGAAATCTTAGTAAATAAAAGATTGGTTGTTGGCAAGTTTTCGCTAAATTTAACAAGATATCCTCCGCTTAATTATTGATATAACCTTCTTAACATATAAAAAGAGAACATAATATAATCGCATCCCTATCAGACAGAAGGGATATTATAATACATCCATACTATTTGAGTGGAATTGCTTCTGTAGCTTCATCCCAGAAACACATAGATGTACTACAAATATACGAAATACACATGACTTTTAATGATGTAAATTAATTGCCTTGCCAAATATTTTAAGTCGACATAGTTTCGGTGATTAATACTATGTTATGGATTTTCAGAAATTACATGGAAGGCTCTCCTTCCATTCACATATTTTATAAAGTAAGCGATTTCAGGATATTCTTATCTCATTCTATTCCAGTGGCTCAACCAGTAACCAATGGCGGTATTTACATTTCTCCAATTCCACAACGTGTATAAATATTTTGATTTTTTTCTATAATATTTGTGCACCGTAAATAAAAATGAAATATGAAAATGGAGGAGGATAGCACCTCAGTAGAATTTTCTCTACTGAGAGACAAGCCTCTAGACTAAAACAACAAAGACTCTCTAAAATCTGAGTATTATGTGCCAAGTTTAATAACACCGAAGACTTAGCACTATAGAGCTCAAACCATTTAGAAGAGAGTGATATACATTAGATAATGCTAAGACATTAAGCAGCATTGTTCCCTACACTATGAGATTCCTTATTATGATATTCATTGTTTCGCTCTCGCCATAAACAACCAAGTAAACAACTCGAAACATTTGGCAAGGCAAATGTTAATTTACCAAGATTAATTGCACATGTTAATTTACCAAATTTAGTTGCATGTAAAATGATTAGTTGCATTATCCTTCCATCCCATTGTGGCATAAGTGATGGTCCTTGTCCTCCAGCACTCAATTATAAACATGTTGAAAATTTGAACATTGAAGGAATCAATGTCTTGCGTTTTCAGTGTCATTAATATAATAGCATGTGTCGGTCTCTATCACTTCGTATTGCTTAGGTTTAGGCAACATAGTACTTCTGTCGTGAATTGTAAGTCAATGCAGGAAATGATATCTCGAAGCCAAGAGTTTATGTCACACACTGTGCGACCATGGAACTGGTGTGCACTCATGTCAAATATCCTGCCTAAGATCCAAGACTCAGAAGGATTTTAAAGCAATTTTCCAGCAAATGTCATCTCTTTTTGAAAGATTATAAGAGGTACAGAGTTAAGACTCGGGATGGGACCATCGGGAGTCATTGAGAATAGAAGAAACTTTGAACTGGTAGTTAGGTATCTATCTATTCTGTATAAGATATTCCACTCACAAATATTATCGTAAAATAATTATTTTGGATAGCCAAATGCATATTCTATATATGGAGTACCCATTTGATGAAAGTTTATTCCTATTGTCCTCATTTGGTTACCAAATATGTGGGATATCCAATTGGCATATTGGTATCCCTTAGATTGAAGTTGTCCTAAAATTTAAAAATAATGATTCTTTTTTTTTTTTTACTTTTTTTAGGAGGTTACCAGAAACCAGTATATGAGTAAATGACAAAATGTACTCTTAGTTGCTAATACAAATGCAAATTAGAACTTTCTCATGTAATATGTAAATTGAATGCAATATAATCGTAGTTTTAATACAATTTACATGATAGTTGAAACCTATATATATAGTTTACGAAAATGAGAAGTTACCAGCCGGAGTAGTCACCAGAAAGTTTTATAAATTTATATAAATTATATATTTATTTTAATAATCGGTTCGGTTCGGTTTTAGTCGGTTCGGTTTTAACCTAAAACCGAAACCGAAACCGAAAATTTCGATTTTTAAAAATCAAAAACCGCAACCGCCGGTTCGGCTTCGGTTTCGGTTTTTTCGGTTCGGTTTTGGTCGGTTTCGGTTTCATTTCGGTTTTTTGCTCACCCCTACCAGTAAGTGGTGAAGATAAAACTACCGAGGGATATTGAGTTAAAGGGTTTGTATGTGTCATGCATAGTTCCATTAAACAGCTTTCGTTATGGAAGTTCGGACTTGTTGTGTTATAAAAATTTCTATTTTGATTGCAAATTTCAGTAATTTTTCTGACTTCGCCTAGGTAGCAGGTGTATAAATATGTCCGTGTCTTGCACGGACTTTTATGGTAGTTTAAACAAATCGACAACAAATTTAAGGAAGCAAATTGGCCGAGTGTCTCCAAGATTTGGAGTGAATGATATTTCTGCTTCTTGATTTTTTTTTACTTTTTAATTCTAAAATAAGTGATACTAATACGTAAGGGTTGATAGCCATTTTTTTTCCAGCTTGTCAAAGAGATGGAACATGAAGTATCTACAACGCATGGACAGCACCGAACAGCACCAAAAGAAAAACGATCTTCCATCAAACTCAGTCTGATGCAATAATTGGCTTCAGCAGAGGCCATGATGTACACCTCATTGCAGACGGGGTTCCATTTGCACCATTTGGACTCGTAGACATATACAATGCTGGTGGAGGGAGCTATCGAAGGGCTTAGATATGAAGTGAAGAAAGATGGTCAATTGTATGGAGAGAGGGTTGAGAACCTCACAGAAACAGTTTAGTTTCATTGTAAGTGAAAGGTTGTGGCAGGTTTGGTGCTTACTCGACCTCCAAGCCGAGAAGGCACACCGCCATTGGATCGATGATGTAGCTTCAGGGTTAGTTATATTCAGTTTGGATCATATGCCCAAGGAGAACCAGAAAGTTCAAACTGTCACCATCTATTTATGACTACAATCCCTGCTTAGAGTTATGCCAAGATTGATGTTAATGTTCTGGGGATTATTGATGTTCCTCCTCGAGTCAAGGCTACCAATCTTTCAGAAAAACTGTTTACAAATTTTACCAAACAAATTCCTACCTGTATGCAACAGCATTACCAAACGATATTTACATCACACTAGGGTAGTAGACCAAAAAAGATCGAATCAAGGCTACCGAGGCTATCGATGATACCTGAATGAAAGGAAAAAAGATGTATAACAGCATAACAGGGCAGAGAGCAGCAGGGCAAAAAATAAACAAAGAGCGTCCCCCAATAAACAAACAATAAACTTAACAAAATAAGAGTGCATCAGGATCAATCCATCTAATGTGTGCATCAGGATCAATCCATCTAAGAGTGCATCAGGATCGATTTTGATTTACTAGTTTATCTTCTTGAAAGAAGTAATCGTTTTACACTATAATTTACAAATTTCAGAAAACAAACAAAACTTGCCAAAAAATATCCTAGGTCAAACAATAGTCTACTTGAAACACTAGGCAACACATGATCAAATCAGACAACTTCTTCTCCAAAGATCGAACCTAAGGCTACCGAGGCTTCTGCTTTCTAATTCTTCGATTTTGATTTACTAGTTGATTTTCTTGAAAGAAGTAATCTTTTTACAGTACAATTTACAAATTTAAAGAAAAACAAAACTTGCCAACAAAAATCTTACGTCAAACAATAGTTTACATGGTCTAATCAAACAAGTGGGACATGATATGAGGCATGGATGAATAATAGAAAAGAGACGATAAATAAATAACAGAGCAGAAGATTAAACAAAGCACATCATCCCCACCATATATACCAAACAATAAACTTAACAACATAAAGAGTACTACATTAGGCTACACCCGAATTGATACAAAGCATAAACAACTAGTCAATTCTGCTGAACTAGACTATTTATTCAATTCTGCATAACTTGACAACATAAGATTACTACATTCGGCTCCACCAGAATCGATACAAAGCATAAACAACTAGTCAATTCTGCTTTACTTGACTAATTCTTCAATTTTCATCGGAGGTAACACTATTATTTTTTTTTTTAATCCTCGTCCCTGACCAGATGATTGTTCCGAATACCCCAAGATGTAAAATTTCATCCATCCATGGACTGGTTTCAGCAAACTAAAACACAAGAAGTCCGGTTAGATAGATCAAATAAAACTAACAGAGAACACACCTACCAATCCATGTAATATGTGTGTGTGGGAATAGAGAAAGATTACCTTCTTTGCATCGGTCGCAAATCGGCGAACAATTGGCACGGTCTCCTTCAATATCAAATCAGAGGATTCAAAAACATCAGATCAGAGAACTTGTAAAAGAACATAAATAAAAAATAAAATAACATAAATATACAGAAAAAAAGGGGATTACAGAGAACACATCTACCAGTCCATCATCTATTATGTGTGTGTGTGTTTGTGTGTGTGAGAGAGAGAGATGTCGAGAGAGGGGGAGAGATCGAGAGAGAGGGGGGAGAGAGGGGGGGAGAGAGAGAAAGATTACCTTCCTTGCATCGGTAGCAAATCGGCGAACAATTGGCACAGTCTCCTTCAAGATCATACCGGAAGCTCTCAAAAATCCCATCATCCTTTTGCTTTGATTGGTCTCAAATATTGTATGACTTATCTATTTCTAAACCAATGGCTGCTGCTGCCTTCTCATATATATATATATATATATATATATACAAGAGTTATAATCGAGTTAGGGTTAGAAAATATTACTAGCATCCATACATGTCCCCAACCACACAGGCCCAATTCCCAAACATATGTCTTCCTTTTCACATTCAAGCCCAATTCTCTCGCCGGCCTGTTTTTGCTGCTTTTATTTTTTCCCATTTCTAGCCTCTTAAAGTCTTATCTATACTATTATATCTTAAAACCGATATATTAAAAAAAAATCGGTTTGAATTTTCTTACGATTATCCTAATTGATAAATAAAAAATAATAGAATTAATGTCAAGTAACCGATTATATTTTTTGATTAAAATATGTTTTTTTAACCTAAAAATTTATCTTTTATAAACTTTTTTTTTTGCCAGAATTTTATAAACATTTAAAAATAGGTAGAGATAGAGATATATAGAAAGATAGAAAGATGGAGAGAGAGAGAGAGAGAGAGAGAGCATATATCCTATATATAATAGGTGTAAGGCAGTTTAGATGGTTGGTTTGGTTGTCAGGACTAAAACAGTAAATTTGAATCCTAACTAATTAAAACTACTTAAAAAACTATATATAAATTAAAAAAACTAGAAAAAGACCTAGAACAAGATAGAAGTAGCATAAATCCTACAAAATAATTAAAAAACAACACATCATTTTTTCTAACCATGTAAATGTTAAATTTTCCTTCATTAGAAAATGAAAAGCAAAATACCAAAGTAGCAAAATAACTCAATTAAAAAAAACTACACATAAAGAAAAGAAAAAAAATGCTAGGACAAATCATAAACCAAACAAAATAATTAAAAAAATAACACATCATTTTTTCCAAACATATAAATGTTAAATTTTCCATCTTTAGAAAAAGAAAACTAAATAGCAAAATACATCAATTTAAGAAATACTTCTTTTACAAAATAGGAGTTGGCATTTAATCACAAAAAATGTCTTTAAATAGAAAATAAATGCTAAACTAAGACTTTAAAAAATGTTAAAAAAATATGTGATGATTGCAAATGACATCAGAATTCACCAAAATATATTCTACAAAATAAACAATAATTTTGAATAAATAGAAAATTTTAATACAATTTTTTTTAATTATATCATTTTTATTATAAACTAAAGATAATAATAATATTGAAAGATAGCAAAATGAATCCAACTAAACCGTATGGCTAGAAAGAGAGAAAGTAAATCTATTACTTGTTGTTGGTGTGTTTTGAAATGAAATACAATAGGCCTATTTATAGATTTTAGAAAGTCATTATGCTGTACTATTCTAACAACCCCGTTGGCCCCACCAGCCACTATTTGAATAGTAGCCGCCCCTTGTTCATATTATAATACTCCCCCTGATTGTCAAATGTGAGTTATTACAAAGATTGACTGCCTCATTAAAACCTTTCAAGGAAAAACCCAGTGGGATAAAAACCTTGACGAAGGAAAAATAGTACAGTCTCCCCTGAATAAAACGTCTCACAATTTGACATCTTGATGTATCAAGTTCCTCAATCTTCGCATACCAATATTATTTCGCAGCTTTTCAAATGTTGAAGTAGGAAAAGACTTTGTGAGTAAATCTGTGAGATTATCACATGAGAGAACTTGTTGTACATCAATGTCACCCTTCTCTTGTAGTTCATTAGTGTAAAATAATTTTGGTAAGATATGTTTTGTTCGATCCCCTTTGATATAGCCTTCCTTGAGTTGTTTAATACAAGCTGAGTTATCTTCAAACATAACTGTAGGACTGTCTGAGATACTTGATAAACCACAAATATATTGAATGACAGATCGTAACCAAATACATTCTCTGCTTGCTTCATGGATTGCAAGTAACTCTGCGTGATTAGATGAAGTTGCCGCCATAGTCTGTTTTGTAAACTTCCAAGAAATAGCGGTGCCACAATATGTGAATAAATAACCTGTTTGAGATCGTCCAAAATGAGGGTCTGACATGTACCCTGCATCCGCATATCCAATCAGTTGCGATTTTGAACTGTTTGGGAAGAATAGCCCAAGAACAATTGTTCCTCGAAGATATCTGAATATATGTTTGATCCCATCCCAATGCCTTTTATTTGGATAAGAACTGAATCTCGTTAACAGGTTCACAGCAAATGCAATATCAGGCCGTGTGTTATTTGCAAGATACATAAGAGCTCCAATTGCACTAAAATATGGAACTTCAGACCCAAGTGCATCTTCTTTTTCTTTTCTAGGACGCAATGGATCTTTCTCAACTTCTAACGATCGAACAATCATCGGTGTAGTTAGTGGATGAGCTTTGTCCATGTAGAATCGATCAAGAACCTTTTCTGTGTAGGTTGACTGATGAATAAATATGCCTGAAAATAAGTGCTCCACCTGTATACCTAAACAAAATCTTGTCTTTCCAAGATCTTTCATTTCAAACTCATTTTTCAAATAGTTAGCAGCATTAGTAATATTTTCAGAAATACCTACAATATTCAAATCATCGACATAGACAGCAATAATAACAAAACCAGTTTGTGACCTTTTAATAAACACACATGGACACACTTGATTATTTATATACCCACCATTCAATAAATATTCACTAAGCCTGTTGTACCACATACGACCAGATTATTTTAAACCATATAATGATCGTTGTAGTTTAACTGAGTATAAATGTCGAGGCTTAGTTTCCTCTAACTTTAATCTTTTAGGGATTTTCATATAAATATCACTATCAAGTGATCCATAAAGGTAGGCTGTCACAACGTCCATAAGACGTGTTTCCAATCGTTCCAAACAAACCATACCTATTAGAAAACGAAAAGTAACTCCATTCATTACAGGAGAATAAGTCTTCTGGTAATCAAATCCAGGCCTTTGAAAGAATCCCTGGGCTACCAGCCGGGACTTATATCTCACAATTTTATTTCTCTCATTTCGTTTTCGTACAAACACCCATCTATTCCCTATGGGAACCACACCAACCGGTGTTCGGACTGCAGGCCTAAATACATTTCTCTTGCGCAAGGATTGCAATTCTTCCTGAATTGGAATTTTCCATTTTGGCCAATAATCTCTTTGTCGACATTCTTCCACACTTTGTGGTTCAGGATCGGAATTCATAATAATATCACATGCCACAGAAAAAGCATGCACACCATCAACCTCCCTACTTCCACGACCCAATAATTTCCCGTTATGTACATAACTCATTGAGATCTCATAATTTTCAGGTACCTTTGCTTCTATGGAAGCATGTGCCACTTCAGGGGCAATATCCTCTTCTGGGGGTCCAGGGGGGTCCCTGGCCCCTCCTAGGTTGGGGGAATTTAAAAAAAATTGAAAAATATATTTATGTCCTATCATTTACTTGTCCCTGGCCCCTCCTAGATGGTTTATTTGTCTTCTTTTATATCCATTTTTCTACGATTTAGTAGAAAATATCCATTTTTTGCATGATTTAGTGAAAAATTTTCATTTTTTGCATTATTTAAGAATTTTTTGTTTTTGAAGACAAAAACAAAGCAATTGATGAGTTTGTCTTTATGTGTAAAGGTTGCTTTTTGAAATTCCAAGAGTTTATAGTATAATGCCAATGTTAGTCATAATTAAATATTTTATATGTACTTAATATTTTAACAATGAACTGGATATGAGCATATGTTCATTACATTTTTATAAATATTGCAAGCGGGAATGTGAGTTAAGAATGTATATCTATTGCTATATATTATACAACAACATAAGGGTAAAAAGTTCCAGAAAATTGCCAGTAAAATTACCCATTTAACCTTATTTTCACTACACCATATATGGGCTATTGCAACTCCAAGAAAGTGTGGTATAAGACCCCAAAAGTGTTACAATAGAGGTTTTTGCAACGCTTTTGCCAAAATTTAGCGTTGCATCTGCGGCCGTTGCAATAGACCCCTATAGCAACGTGTTACCTACTTATTGCAACATTTTTAAAGTATTACAATATCCCCTTTAGTGCAACACTTTTGTCTTGTTTAGTGACACTTTTATAATGTTGCAATAGACTATTGCTACACCATTTTGTAACATATTTTAATTAAAAGTGTTGCAAAGTCAATTTATTGTAACATTTTTATGTAACATTTTCTCCCCTACTGTAATGCTTTTTGTTTTTTAGCAACATTTATATGCAACACTTTTGTTTCTATTGAAATACATTTATATACTTATTGCAACACTTATGTGCAACACTTTGTATTAGTTCAATTTTCAATATCGTGTTTGAAATGTTAATAAACCAATACAAAAGCATATCAAACCAGAATCACATTTCCAATTTCCCATATAGGAAATCCAATAGAATATATGTCAATAAAGCCCAAACAAAGTCGATCGACTTCTACCATAAGATCATCTTACACCTAGTACATAAATCCAAAGTCGAAACACGTAGTCGACTTACACACCCTAAATCTGGATAAACCTTAGTCGTTCATGTTAGGGGCGTTCACGGATCGGGTTGGGCGGGTTGGGAGGATTTTATGACCCAATCCAATTTAATCGATTTAGAAAATTTTCGACCCAACCCATAAAAATAGAATATGTAAACCAACCCATTTAATGTATTTCGGTTTGGATCGGATTGATCGGGTTAGTAAATATATAAATAAATTTTTTATCAAAAAAAAATAAAACTGAAAATGATAGTTCAAAACAAATCGGAAATACTTCAACAAAATATTACAATCATTCATGCAACACAAATAGCATAGGTCTTAAATATCTGAAATTCTGAATTTTAACACATAAAAAGAAATTGATTAAACACTGGACATAGTCTTTAAATTTGCACTGAACTAATACTAATGTCTAATGGGTTGGGCTTATATATTTTAATTATCTTATTTTAATCGGATCGGGTTGGATTGGATCGGATTTTAAAAATCGAAACCCATATCCAACCCATTAAAACCGGATTGACGTTTTTTCAATCCGAGTACACATTGGGTTGGAAAAAATCGGTTTGGATCGGCAATAAAGTACCCGGTTTGGATCGGATTGGTCGGGTTGGCCAAACCGTGAACACCTCATCAATCATTAAATCGTCATCGTGATTGTCATCCTCGCAAGCACCTTTGCCTCAGTGGGTATGAATGAACACCAAAAGGCTGATTTGTAATTCCAGAATTTATATAATAGAATTTGACTTTGCTCGAAAACTTTCCCTGCAACACCAATTTGACTCGAATTATACACATGAAAAACAATTAATAGAAAGCTAAAATCAATGTTGCAGAATCCGATGCATGAAAATGAAAAAGAAAGCACTTGCAGAATCAATGGTATGTATTGATGGTGCCTTGCACCGCAAAAATAGGGGTATTAATAAGTTCGAAGTATGAGATGATATACCTACCTGTTCATCTGCCTGCAAATCTACCTGCAGAAAGGTAATGGTCCTAAAGAAAAAAAATAATGAATGGCAGGAACCAGAGATTTAGGTTATTAATGTTGTTAAGATGATGAACCCATTATGTAGCCTGCTTGTTCAACAAGGTCCATAATATCACCCTTGCTTCTTAAAAGTCTATGAAAAACCTCCCTTATCTGTTGCTGTAGTGGTGCTAAGTCCTCCTCTAATTTCTTACAAATCTTCGACAATTCTTTCACCTGTTCCTCTACCTCTTTCAATTTCTCTACCTCTACCGGAAACTTAAATGCATCCGCGAATTCGACCAGTAACGTTGCCACCTTCTCCATCCATCACATACACCTCTAACAACTTCAAGATACTTGTCAACTTCTAGCAAAGTAAGACTGCATAGTTTCTTCTAACATATAGAATAATATATAGTATTAAATTTATCATGCTTTACTTGGTGGCTGCTGTGAAAACGGAAACAGTGAATACAAAGACAATTTGAAATTATCAACAAGTTTAGCAACACCGCAACTAATTCATGTTCTTTCCTATAGGCATATACACATAAACATATTATACGTGTACAATAAGTCAATAACTGAGGCTAGGGAGTTCAGGATGTTAGGAGAGTATAAAGTGTGTAGTCTGGTCATTACAGAAGTAGAAAATTTATAGTTAACTTATATTTCTAGGCATAGTTTGACTGAACAGTAGTTTCAAAAAAACCACATACGCCGTTAATGCTTTAAAAGTTTTATGTGAAGTGGAGTCTGAATGTTATTAACAGTGTGTAATGGCATGATCAATACATGTTAACAGTTTTACCAAGTCATAATATTTTGCACAACCTTAACAGTTTTACTAAGTCATAATATATTGTCAACACAATTAATAACAATCACAATTTTGACATAGTCAAATATCAAGTCAAATTCGAGAACGTCCTCTTTGTAGATTAAATAATTCAGAATATGTATGACAATATATTGCAATAGAGAATTTAAATTGACATGGAAAGTGATACGAGCATAATATAGCCCTACCCTGTTAAGAAAACTTGGATAGGCATGACACTGACCGAACCGAATAACATTTTAAGCTCCTTCAGGATTTCGGATGTCCTGCAAAGTACATGAAATATTGAGTACTGATTTATATATTTATCGCACTGAAAGTTCAGAGTTCAAGTCCATGTACAAGTATGATAACCAAGCTGATCATATCTATCACCATATCATCATCCCTAGGATATAAACATGTTCTAACAATACACATGTACTGCACTGACATGTTCAACGTCAATCACACTTGTAATTAGTGACATGCTGGGTGTAATTCAAAAGAGAAGGCAAAAGAGACATACAAAAGAGAGCAAGAATGACTTTGTCCAGCTTCTTTTCTAGCGTACTCCTTTTAGAAGGAACATTTATGGAATTCATCATCACCTGTGTGAAATATCATGACTACGGAGTTGCAGCAAACGATCAATAAACGATAACAAAGCTATAAACAAAATTGCAAGAAATTAAAAGAAATACCATATATAAACAGAAAACAGTCATCCCAACTAGAAGTCTAGAATATTCTTATGGCGGAACCAGCTGGACTGCAGTGTAAGTTAGCCAATGGAAACCTTTTCTTCAATAAAACTAGGCACGGGGACATACAAAAAATGCAAGGTTAACTGTGGCACTTGAAAAATAAATTGAAATCGGTGACAAGTTCTTAAGAATGTCTAAATTAAGCCTTTATATGGTGCCAAAAGCTCTGGTATCCAGAGTCACCTAGTTCAACTTACAAGAATAAACTTACCTTGCCCTAGCATATACAGAATTAAGATAAGGGCCGACAGAATTAACAATACACAAGTCCAGTTATTGTTGTCCTTCAATTCCTTCTGATGTTGCATCCCCATTCATAGCCAAGCCTCGAATCTTGACATCATAGTAAACTTCCTCGACCTTTCTTATGTCATATTTCATTCCTGTAACAAGCCACAGAAGATTTACTAGAAAGTTCAGTTAAAATATCATTCCGCATTACTGCCATACCGCAAAAGAACGAATAATGGCAAATAACAAATCTTACCATCAAACTTTTTACGTAAGAAGTCATTTCTCAGATTAAGCAAAACCAACCCAAATATTTATACCTCTTTAATTTGTTGAGCAAAAGAGAGATTAGAGTCCGAAACAACCCAAGTTTCTTCATAACTTCAAAGAAATGGTCTAATCAAAACCAAATAATTGAACAATTTTATGCATATACCTCTAATCGAAGCTGATGAGTTTTGGATAAAGAATCCTAATTATATTCGAACTTATATATATACATATACATATATAATAAAAAGGGTATTTTACCTCTAATTGAAGCTTTAATTGAATCTTTAACCTAATTGAATCTCCAATCAATTTTGGGGTTTTGGGTGCTCTAATCGATTTTAGGGATTTGAGAGTGAGTGAGAGAGATTTGAGATTGAGTGAGTGAGAGAGATGTGCGTGAAAGGGAGAGAGACGTCGATAGAGAGAAGTGAGGTATGAGGGAGAGAGGCGATGTGGGGAGAGGGGAGAGAGGCGAGGGGGGAGTGTTTTTGTGTACTAAAAATTTTTGCCCGCTCAGCAAAAAACTTAAACTCCCGCCTACAAATTTGGGTGATGTTTATCAAAAGCGTAATGTGTATTGTAACGCTTTTTCAAAAGTGTTGCAACTGTCAAAATGATTTCTCCCCTTGTAACACTTTTCTATTTTACGTAACATTTTTCAAAATTATTGCAATAGACTAGTAAATTTTGTGTCTATAGCAACACTTTATGCAACATATATGTAATTTGGGCTTGCAATAGGCGATATATGGTGTAGTGTTTATTGAGAATTACGTAAGTGTCCAGTTATATTTAATTACATCTGCTATCCATCGATCTTTTTCCGATCTAATCGCCCATATGAGCAGCTGCCTAGACCTAAAAACTAGCTTCTTCTTTAATCTCTGATTACTTGTTTCATTTATCCCCAAAATATTCTTGTTTGATTTGTGTTTACTGTTCGCGGTTGTGTTGTTTTCATTATGGCCTGAGGCTTAGAGTTCGAAGAGGGGATTGATAGCCGTGTGATTACATCATTTGTATCCTATATAGCTTTGAGATATTTTTTTTTGCGATTGTTCATTGGTATGTTTTGTTTTCCTTGATTATAATATGATATTGCGATGTGTGTGTTCTTTTATTTTCATGGCCCTAATTCCTGCTTGTGTTGGTCCGGTGTGATGTCTGGTTTATGTTGATTAGCCTCATCTGTTTAGTTAATTAGGTCATCTTGCGTGTTAAATCGCTGGGCACTCTTTTAAGTGCTATATTTATTTAATCATATTGCTCTTCTAAGGAAATCTATAAAGTTAGTGTATGTGAACATATTTTAAACTAATGTACTAATCAAAATTAGAGGGAAGGCTTTTCCAGGGAAAGTTGGTGCATTGCAAAATTAATTTTGGAAGATTTAATGATAATGTATACAATTGGGAAGAGGGATAAATGAAAGAACTCTTACATAAGCCCGGAACTGAACAACACATTTGCCCAGTTAAGAATGAATTGAATTAACAATCTTTAGTTCTTCACAGCTACATTAAAGAGAGTGTAAACTCTGCAACACATAGTAGGGCATGCAATAAAATGTTTCTTCTTCATTACATTAATTGTATTGAATTCATATATCTAAAATAAGTGGTGAGCTATTTGGGAAGAATAGGTTTTATTATAAATTATAGTATTTGTTCTCATTATAGCCTTTGCTTAGGTTTAGGCAACATAGTACTTCTGTCGTGAATTGTAAGTCAATGCAGGAAATGATATCTCGAAGCCAAGAGTTTATGTCACACACTGTGCGACCATGGAACTGGTGTGCACTCATGTCAAATATCCTGCCTAAGATCCAAGACTCAGAAGGATTTTAAAGCAATTTTCCAGCAAATGTCATCTCTTTTTGAAAGATTATAAGAGGTACAGAGTTAAGACTCGGGATGGGACCATCGGGAGTCATTGAGAATAGAAGAAACTTTGAACTGGTAGTTAGGTATCTATCTATTCCGTATAAGATATTCCACTCACAAATATTATCGTAAAATAATTATTTTGGATAGCCAAATGCATATTCTATATATGGAATACCCATTTGATGAAAGTTTATTCCTATTGTCCTCATTTGGTTACCAAATATGTGGGATATCCAATTGGCATATTGGTATCCCTTAGATTGAAGTTGTCCTAAAATTTAAAAATAATGATTCTTTTTTTTTTTTTACTTTTTTTAGGAGGTTACCAGTAAGTGGTGAAGATAAAACTACCGAGGGATATTGAGTTAAAGGGTTTGTATGTGTCATGCATAGTTCCATTAAACAGCTTTCGTTATGGAAGTTCGGACTTGTTGTGTTATAAAAATTTCTATTTTGATTGCAAATTTCAGTAATTTTTCTGACTTCGCCTAGGTAGCAGGTGTATAAATATGTCCGTGTCTTGCACGGGCTTTTATGGTAGTTTAAACAAATCGACAACAAATTTAAGGAAGCAAATTGGCCGAGTGTCTCCAAGATTTGGAGTGAATGATATTTCTGCTTCTTGATTTTTTTTTACTTTTTAATTCTAAAATAAGTGATACTAATACGTAAGGGTTGATAGCCATTTTTTTTCCAGCTTGTCAAAGAGATGGAACATGAAGTATCTACAACGCATGGACAGCACCGAACAGCACCAAAAGAAAAACGATCTTCCATCAAACTCAGTCTGATGCAATAATTGGCTTCAGCAGAGGCCATGATGTACACCTCATTGCAGACGGGGTTCCATTTGCACCATTTGGACTCGTAGACATATACAATGCTGGTGGAGGGAGCTATCGAAGGGCTTAGATATGAAGTGAAGAAAGATGGTCAATTGTATGGAGAGAGGGTTGAGAACCTCACAGAAACAGTTTAGTTTCATTGTAAGTGAAAGGTTGTGGCAGGTTTGGTGCTTACTCGACCTCCAAGCCGAGAAGGCACACCGCCATTGGATCGATGATGTAGCTTCAGGGTTAGTTATATTCAGTTTGGATCATATGCCCAAGGAGAACCAGAAAGTTCAAACTGTCAACATCTATTTATGACTCCCTGCTTAGAGTTATGCCAAGATTGATGTTAATGTTCTGGGGATTATTGATGTTCCTCCTCGAGTCAAGGCTACCAATCTTTCAGAAAAACTGTTTACAAATTTTACCAAACAAATTCCTACCTGTATGCAACAGCATTACCAATCGGTATTTACATCACACTAGGGTAGTAGCCCAAAAAAGATCGAATCAAGGCTACCGAGGCTTCTGCTTTCTAATTCTTCGATTTTGATTTACTAGATCATCTTCTTGAAAGAAGTAATCTTTTTACGGTATAATTTACAAATTTAAAGAAAACAAACAAAACTTGCCAACAAAAATCATAGGTCAAACAATAGTTTACATGATCAAATCAAACAAAGCACATCATCCCCACAACATAAAGAGTACTACATTAGGCTCCACCAGAATTGATACAAAGCATAAACAACTAGTCAATTCTGCTTAACTAGACTAATTCTTCAATTTTCATCAGAGAGAGAGAGAGAGAGAGAGAGAGAGAGAGCCTTTTTTTCCTTCCTCTCGTATCTATGCTGCCTCCTCATAGGCTCATATAATACAAGAGTTATTATAATCGAGTTAGGGACCCCTTTTTATTTTAAATTAAAAAATGATTATTATTTGTATAATAAATCAGAAATTGACTAAAAATTAAAAAAACAGCTTAAAATTAAAAATTGGTAGGAACTATTTTTTTGGATGATTTATTTTATTTTGAGAATTTTTTTGATAAGAATTAATATCATCATTCAAATAGATAATTTATGAAATTTATATTTATGTTTACAATTTTAATAATTTATAAATCACCCATAATATAAAATTACTATCGTTTAAAGTAACTTTAAATCATAGGTAATAATTTTAAGATTAGCTAAACGGGCTAAAATCATAGTATCCATCCAGGTCCCAAACCACACATGCCAAAACATAAGTCTTTCTTTTTACACTCAAGCCCAATTATCTCGCGGGTCAAAGCCCAGAATATCCAATTTTTATTATATAATTTTCAAAATGACTCTGCGCTGATTTTTTGCCCAAAATGACTAGGCAAACTCGCATTTAGCATATGTGAGTACCACATACGCATCTCATAGATGCGAGTACTCTAAAGACTGGCTACTGCACGCATTCAACAGATGTGAAAGCTATGTAAATTTTTCATTTTTAAATAAGTATACGCATTAAAAAGAGGTGCATCAGAGGTACGCATGACACAAAGGCGTATCCTCACAATTCACAATTCTCCAACAGGCGAAGCTCTCTCTCCAAGATGCGATAATGGCGATTTTCTGATGAAAAACTCGAAATTCGTTCGACCTTCTCCCTCTAATTTTTCGTTTATGTTTTATAGACCACTGGAATCGTCGTTCGACGATCTACATCACTATACAAGTTTCAATCCATGTCTAATGTGAGATTTAAAACCCTCAAATTTCAATCATTTACCCTTGTTATTGTTTTTCGATAAGCTCGACTACTGCCCCTACGGGGCCAGAGAACACATGAGACAGGGGAGACAATTAGAGAGGAACGTAGAGAGAGATGGAGGAGGAGAGCGAGAGAAAGATGGAGGAGGAGGAGGAGGGGAGAGAGAGAGAGAGATGGGTTGCGGGAGAGAACGAACGAGAGAGATGGGTGGCTGAGAGAGAGACATCAAGAGAGCTATGAAGAGCTGGGAGTATACGCATATGGAGTATGCGTGGTCCCTTGGTTAAAATGGGCAGTGTTCGCGCCAATGGGTAATTTGGGCATAGGGGTATCCATTTTGAGTTATTTAGGTCATTTTCTCTTATCTCGCCGGACTACTTTTGTTTACTTCTCATTTTAGGATTCTTTTCATCTTTTATTTTTAACTTTTCTACTTTTCACCATTTTATTTTACTCTCCCATTTGTATCCTCTTATCTATATTACTCCCTCCGACCTTTTGATTTCTTATCATTTCAAAATAGAGTGTTTGGCACGCATTTAAAGGTGAATTTTAAGGATAGTTCCATAACTTATTTTTGAAATTTTCTTTTTTTGTATAAAAATAGAACAATCCTATTTTTATACAAAAAAAGAAAAGTTTAAAAATAAGTTATGGAACTATACTTAAAAGTCACCTTAAAATGCGTGCCAGAAAGTGACAAAAAAAGTGTAAAGAAATGGATAGGACGGAGGGAGTACTATATATTAAAATCGAAAATCGGTTTGATTTTCTTACGATTATCCTAATTACGCCCTCCGTCCCTTTTTATTCTTAATACTTTTTTTCACTTTTTGGCACGTATTTTAAGGATCCATAACTTATTTTAAAAAAATTCTTTTTTTTTGTATAAAAATTCAATGTTTAAATTTTATACAAAAAATTTTAAAATAAGTTATGGAACAATCCTTAAAATACACCTTAAAATGCGTTCCAAAAAATGAAAAAAAAGTGTTAAAAATCAAAAGGGACGAAAGGAGTAATAAACAAGAAAATAATAGAATTAATGTCAACTAACCGATTATCTTTTTTAATTAAATTATGTTATTTTTAAGGGAAAATAGAATTTTTTTTGTCACTCAACTATCGGCACTTTTAGAAACCTACCATTAAATTATAAATTTTAATTCTAATCACTAACGTTACATAATTTCTTCAGTATTTTACAAGATATATGCACTATTATCTATTTATTATCATTATAATCCATTATAATCGGTGTACTTCAACTCTACAATAACAACAAGAGCGAGATAGCTACACAGAGAGAGAGAGAGAGATAGAGAGAGAGAGAGAGAGAGAGAGAGAGAGAGAGAGATTACCTTCCTTGCATTGGTCACAAATTGGCAAACAATTAACCTAGTCTCCTTCAAGATCATACCAGAAACTCTCAAGAATCCCAACCTTTTGCTTTGATTTGCCTTCTTTCCTCTCAATTTTATGATTTTTTTTTCTTTCCCACTACGACTGCTGCTGCCTCTCATATATAAGAGGTAGGCTGTCGCCAATAGATCTCAAGAATCCCATCCTTTTGTTTTGATTTGCCTTCTTTGCTCACAATTCTATGATTTTTTTTCTTTCCCACTACGATTGTTGCTGCCTCTCATATATAAGAGGTAGGTTGTTGCCTCTTATATATGAGTTAAAATAGATTTAGAGTTAGACAATCGTAGTATCCAAGATCATACCAGAAACTATGAAGAATCCCATCCTTTGCTTTGATTTGCCTTCTCTATTCTCAATTTTTATAAAAAAAAAAAAAAAAATCTGGTCTTGCCATTGATGTTGCCTCTTATATGTAACAGTTAGGTTTCTATTAGGGCATCTCCACTCTTAAATTATTTTAAACTTAAGATTTGAGGAGGGAGATCAAATTTTTTGCTCTAAGAGATTCTTAATTTAATAAAATTCTATTCGTTTGCCTCAATTTTAAGAATTACTTGCAACTCTTAACTAATATTATATTATAAATTTATAAAACAACATTCTCTCTATTCACTATCTTTTGTAACTTTATAGATGTACCTTATTTTTAATATCAAAAAATAAAATAAGGAGTGAATATAAATACATTGTTAGAGATGGATCCACATTAAATTACTAAGAATTATTATTTTATATTATATTAAAAGTGATTCAAGAGATTCTTGGAAATGCTCTTACCTCTTATACATTGGAGTTATAATAGATTTAGAGTTAGAAAATCGTACCATCCATACATGTCCCAAACCTAATACATTGGAGTAATTGATTATTGTAGTATGACTACAGACTCTTAGCAAGGTGCTTCTGTAACGTCTTATGGTACAACAATGCAGGGCTAAATTCAACCGCTTAAATTCGACCGTGGCTTATTTCAACGGATTGTGATCGGGCTAAATACCACTTTAGCCCTAATTCCGGTCAAATTCATTCGGTCGAATTTATTCGACCGAATTTATCTAAATTCGACTGACATTACAAAATTCAATGCCTTTAAAAACGATCTTTTAAATTTCGGTCGAATTTAACTAATTTTGATCAATGTCAGTCGAATTTAGTTATTTAACTAATTTCAACCAATGCCTTAGTTAATTTACCCATTTTTCCTTGTAGTGTCATCAGTTCGACTTATTTTGACTTTGACAAACGAGGAGATGCCACATGGTAGCATTTTTAAAACTCGACTTTCTTTAAATACATTGTTTTGTTTGAATAAAAATATCATAACAAAACTTTGACATGCTAATTTTTTTTTAACATTACAAAAGATATTTGTACTTTGTACAAATTATATACTTTTAATTTTCAGAGAAATCAATGGTCCTAGTTAAAAATTTAAACGCCATCCATTCATTTTTGACCAACAATCAAATTACATACTTTCAACAATTTACAGCAATTAAATTACCATGTTCGTAAAATGTACCATATTCAAAGCTCAATTTACTTTGATTAAATGTCCAATACTGGGACAAAATTATAAGACGCGATCAAAATAAATGGGACCAGGGAGTGGATAATTTGATAGTTAAAACTTAGAAAGTAACCATAAAAGAAACGAGGTGTACAAAACATAAATTAACGCATTCCCTGATTAGCCATCCCGTTTAAGTAGAAATCAAACGATCAAGCAAACGATAAAGGTCTTGACAAGTGCAGCACAACAACAGGATACAGGTTCATAATTCACACGTAATTAACAAAAAAACACCATTCAAATATAAGTCTATTATGACTACTAATTACTAAAGAAAACTGCTAGGGAACCAAACAAAAGTGTATCCAAAATGACGCGTGTCTTCTTATTTTGATAACATTTTTGGAGAATTATTTTGGTTCCCTGACATTACTCAGTACTTAAATACACAAACGGCGCGGCCACTGCTGCACAGGTTACAACCTTTCCCACCAAAACTCCTACATCGAGGTCATCAGAAACCTAAAACAGAACCCAGAGAGAGAGAGAGAGAGTCAGGGTTAGAGTTGAGAGTTAAAGTTGAGAGACAGAGTGAGTCAAATAATTTACCTTCTTCACATCATTCACAACTTTCCCAGCAACTGGACCAGACTCCTTCAATGTCCTACCAGAGTTTTCAGGAATCTAAAACATGGACCAATTAGATCAAGAAAAACAAATAAACAGGAAAAGTATGATTAAGCAAAAAATGGAATTCTGATGCTCCGCAGTAGAAATATTAAAATATCAAGGAAATGAAAAAGAAAACGAGAGCATGGCCAGCTGAATGAAAGAAGACGAATAACGACATAGCAGAGAGCAGCATTCACTACATTATTGGATTAGCTTTTAAAGAAAACCATACTAACTACCAACACAGAACAAGATACATTCACTGAATTTCTACGTTAACAAGAAAATGAATTCGATGCCTCAATGGACGTGCAACTTCGTCAATATTGCAGAACAAAAAAAAAAAAGAAATACTAAATATTTAGAGTCGAAACATACAGCCAAAAAAAGGTTTCAAGCAACTACTGGTACCAAAGTAATTAATTACTACGCATACAACTCCAATGAATAAGTCTAGGTCAAACAATAGTTAATATGAAGAGATTGAACTTGACAATACATCAAACAAGAGAAAAAATAATAAACTTGAATAAAATACGAGTGCATCAGGATCAATCCATCTAATGTGTGTGTGTGTGTGTGTGGGTGGGGAGGGAGGGATACCTTCTTTGCATTGGTTGAAAATCGGCGGACAACTGGCCCAGATACCTTCAATATCAAATCAGAGGATTCAATAAGAACATAAATATACAGAGACATACGTCCAAAAAAGGGAATGCGGGTGGAAACATCTATCTAATATACCGAGACATATAAACATCTATCTAATATAGAGAAAAGGGGATTACAGAGAAAACATCTATAAGTCCATCTATTATGTGTGTGTAGGAGATATAAAGAGATATAGAGGGAGAGGGAGAGATATATAGAGAGAGATATATGTATATGTATATATAGAGGGAGAGGGAGATAGATCGAGAGAGGGGGGGAGAGAGAGAGGCACAGAAAGAGAGAGAGAGAGAGAGAGAGAGAGAGAGAGAGAGAGAGAGAGAGAGAGCGGGGGGGGGGAGACAGATGGAGAGAGAGGGGGAGAGAACTATAGATCGAGAGAGAGAGAGACACAGAAAGAGAGAGAGAGAGAGAGGGGGGAGGAGACAGATGGAGAGAGAGAGGGGGAGAGATCTATAGATCGAGAGAGAGGGGGGGAGAGAGAGAGAGAGAGAGAGAGAGAGAGAGAGAGAGAGAGAGAGAGAGAGAGAGAGAGAGAGAAAGAGAGGAGGGGGGGAGACAGATGGAGAGAGAGGGGGAGAGATCTATAGATCGAGAGAGATTACCTTCCTTGCATCGGCAGCAAATCGACGAAGAATTGGCCCCGTCTCCATCAAAATCATACCTGAAGCTCTCAAGAATCCCATCATCCTTTTATCTCAAATTTTCTTTCAAATTTTCTTTCTTTCTTTCGTATCCTAATTGTGGCTGCTGCTGCTCATATATATATAAGTTATTATAATAAAGTTAGGGTTTGAAAAATCATGGAATCCTTACATGTCCCAAACCACACAAAGCCCAAATATATGTCTTATTTTTTACACTCAAGCCCAATTCTCTCCCCGGCCTGTTTTTGTTTACTTTTCATTTTAGGATTCTTTTCATCTTTCATTTTTTAACTTTCTTATTTTTAACCATTTTATTTTACTCTCCCATTTCTTTTCTTTTTACTTTCAAATCACTTTTCTCTTTTTATTATTTCATTTTTTTTATTTGTCATCTTTAAATATTAGTAAAAAATTTGTCATAAGTTTAGTTTACATATAATAAATAAATATATTTAAAGAAAAATAATATTTATCATTAAAATAATACACGTACATCTAAATAATCGTACATAATGTGTTCAACATAAGAGTTTTATATTATGATTTATTGGCGATGTTATGGTTCCTTATATATATATATATATATAGGATAGCGTTCAAATAGAAACCAACGTTAGAATAGAAACTAGAAACCTACACTAAATAAATTATATTTCATTTATTTTAATGGCCCCGCTAGGGGCACCTTCACAAAAAACGTTTAAAATTCTTGGCTCTATTCAACAAAAATACATAAAAAAAATTTAAAAAAATTTTTAAAAAGTTACTGTTCACGTGCCACGTCATCACGTGAACAGTAACTTTTTTTTAAATTTTTTTTATTTTTTTATATTTTTGTTGAATAGAGACAATAATTTTAAACATTTTTTGTATTGGAGTACCCCTAATTTGGTCATTAGATTAGCTTGAAATATTTAATTTAGGTTTAGTTTCTAGTTTCTATTCTAAGTTAGTTTCTATTAGAACAAGACCCTATATATATATACTAGCTTATAAACCGTGCAATGCACGGGTTTCTTATATTATATTATAAATTTTATTTAGTATTATAATTATGTTTTTATATAATCATTGTTTTAATAATTTTTAAATTTTAATTTAATATAATTTAACATACTCATGTTTATAAATTATACTAATGTTTCCTTATTATAAATAACGTATACGATTTTTAATATATTTTATTAATAATTGAGAAACATGCTGTGATATTTTCGGGTATATATTAATTATTGTAAGATTTGTTGTAAATTAAAAAGGTAACGTGTTTTAATTATAAAGGAAATATTAATGATTGAAAGATATGATACGATTGATCTTTTTATGTGTTTATTTATTTTTGGGTATATATTAATGATTGTAAGATTTGTTTTAAATTAAAAAGGTAACGTGTCTTAATTCGAAAGAAAAATATTAATGATCGAAAGATATGATAAGATTGATGTTTTTAGTTGTATATAAAAGGTAATATGTTTAACTAAAAATAAATGTGAAGTGGCGACAATGCTACGAGCAGAACCAAAAGATTTAGCCAAAGAAAGGGAGAAAGAATTGTTTCCTTCTCCAACCAAGAGTATTCTCTGGGAAGAAGAGTAATGCTCTATCCATTTCTCTGTTTTTTCAACTTGTTCATCGTCATCAACTTTTTCTTCAGCTTTAGTCAGTGACAATGCCTTTAACCAAACTGATAATTCTTCTTCATAATAATCCCCATCATCTTCTTTTTCTTCTGGATCAAGAGAACCAATAGTCTTCTCTTCTTCATAAACATGATCAAAATCTCCAACATCATCATCAGCCTCATAAACACAATCAAATCCTCCAACACAATCTTCATAAACATAATCATAATCATACATGAACCAATAGTTTTCCTTGTAATGTCATCAGTTCGACTTATTTTGACTTTGACAAACGAGGAGATGCCACATGGTAGCATTTTTAAAGCTCGACTTTCTTTAAATACATTGTTTTGTTTGAGTAAAAATATCATAACAAAACTTTGACATGCTATTTTTTTTTTTAACATTACAAAAGATATTTGTACTTTGTATAAATTATATACTTTTCATTTTCAGAGAAATCAATGGTTCTAGTTAAAAATTTAAACGCCCTCCTTCATTCATTTTTGACCAACAATCAAATTACATATTTTCAACAATTTACAGCAATTAAATTACCATGTTTGTAAAATGTACCATATTCAAAGCTCAATTTACTTTGATTAAATGTCCAATACTGGGACAAAATTATAAGACGCGATCAAAATAAATGGGACCAGGGAGTGGATAATTTGATAGTTAAAACTTAGAATGTAACCATAAAAGAAACGAGGTGTACAAAACATAAATTAACGCATTCCCTGATTAGCCATCCCGTTTAAGTAGAAATCAAACGATCAAGCAAACGATAAAGGTCTTGACAAATGCAGCACAACAACAGGATACAGGTTCATAATTCACACATAATTAACAAAAACACCATTCAAATATAAGTCTATTATGACTACTAATTACTAAAGAAAAATGCTAGGGAACCAAACAGAAGTGTATCCAAAATGACACGTGTCTTCTTATTTTGATAACATTTTTGGAGAATTATTTTGGTTCCCTAACATTACTCAGTACTTAAATACACAAACGGCGCGGCCACTGCTGCACAGGTTACAACCTTTCCCACCAAAACTCCTACATCGAGGTCATCAGAAACCTAAAACAGAACCCCATGAGAGAGAGAGAGAGAGAGTCAGGGTTAGAGTTGAGAGTTAAAGTTGAGAGACAGAGTGAGTCAAATAATTTACCTTCTTCACATCATTCACAACTTTCCCAGCAACTGGACCAGACTCCTTCAATGTCCTACCAGAGTTTTCAGGAATCTAAAACATGGACCAATTAGATCAAGAAAAATAAATAAACAGGAAAAGTATGATTAAGCAAAAAATGGAATTCTGATGCTCCGCAGTAGAAATATTAAAATATCAAGGAAATGAAAAAGAAAACGAGAGCATGGCCAGCTGAATGAAAGAAGACGTATAACGACATAGCAGAGAGCAGCATTCACTACATTATTGGATTAGCTTTTAAAGAAAACCATACTAACTACCAACACAGAACAAGAAACATTCACTGAATTTCTACGTTAACAAGAAAATGAATTCGGTGCCTCAATGGACGTGCAACTTCGGCAATATTGCAGAACAAAAAAAAAAGAAATACTAAATATTTAGAGTCGAGACATACAGCCAAAAAAAGGTTTCAAGCAACTACTGGTACCAAAGTAATTAATTACTACGCATACAACTCCAATGAATAAGTCTAGGTCAAACAATAGTTAATATGAAGAGATTGAACTTGACAATACATCAAACAAGAGAAAAAATAATAAACTTGAACAAAATACGAGTGCATCAGGATCAATCCATCTAATGTGTGTGTGTGTGTGTGTGGGTGGGGAGGGAGGGATACCTTCTTTGTATTGGTTGAAAATCGGCGGACAACTGGCCCAGATACCTTCAATATCAAATCAGAGGATTCAATAAGAACATAAATATACAGAGACATACGTCCAAAAAAGGGAATGCGGGTGGAAACATCTATCTAATATACCGAGACATATAAACATCTATCTAATATAGAGAAAAGGGGATTACAGAGAAAACATCTATAAGTCCATCTATTATGTGTGTGTAGGAGATATAAAGAGATATAGAGGGAGAGGGAGAGATATATAGAGGGAGATATATGTATATGTATATATAGAGGGAGAGGGAGATAGATCGAGAGAGGGGGGGAAGAGAGAGAGGCACAGAAAGAGAGAGAGAGAGAGAGAGAGAGAGAGGGGGGGGGGAGACAGATGGAGAGAGAGGGGGAGAGAACTATAGATCGAGAGAGAGGGGGAGAGAGAGAGAGAGACACAGAAAGAGAGAGAGAGAGAGAGAGAGAGAGAGAGAGAGAGAGAGAGAGAGAGAGGGGGGGGAGGAGACAGATGGAGAGAGAGAGGGGGAGAGATCTATAGATCGAGAGAGAGGGGGAGAGAGAGAGAGAGAGAGAGAGAGAGAGAGAGAGAGAGAGAGGAGGGGGGGGGAGACAGATGGAGAGAGAGGGGGAGAGATCTATAGATCGAGAGAGATTACCTTCCTTGCATCGGCAGCAAATCGGCGAAGAATTGGCCCCGTCTCCTTCAAAATCATACCTGAAGCTCTCAAGAATCCCATCATCCTTTTATCTCAAATTTTCTTTCAAATTTTCTTTCTTTCTTTCGTATCCTAATTGTGGCTGCTGCTGCTCATATATATATAAGTTATTATAATAAAGTTAGGGTTTGAAAAATCATGGAATCCTTACATGTCCCAAACCACACAAAGCCCAAATATATGTCTTATTTTTTACACTCAAGCCCAATTCTCTCCCCGGCCTGTTTTTGTTTACTTTTCATTTTAGGATTCTTTTCATCTTTCATTTTTTAACTTTCTTATTTTTAACCATTTTATTTTACTCTCCCATTTCTTTTCTTTTTACTTTCAAATCACTTTTCTCTTTTTATTATTTCATTTTTTTTATTTGTCATCTTTAAATATTAGTAAAAAATTTGTCATAAGTTTAGTTTACATATAATAAATAAATATATTTAAAGAAAAATAATATTTATCATTAAAATAATACACGTACATCTAAATAATCGTACATAATGTGTTCAACATAAGAGTTTTATATTATGATTTATTGGCGATGTTATGGTTCCTTATATATATATGTATATATATAGGATAGCGTTCAAATAGAAACCAACGTTAGAATAGAAACTAGAAACCTACACTAAATAAATTATATTTCATTTATTTTAATGGCCCCGCTAGGGGCACCTTCACAAAAAACGTTTAAAATTCTTGGCTCTATTCAACAAAAATACATAAAAAAAATTTTAAAAAATTTTAAAAAAGTTACTGTTCACGTGCCACGTCATCACGTGAACAGTAACTTTTTTTTAAATTTTTTTTATTTTTTTATATTTTTGTTGAATAGAGACAATAATTTTAAACATTTTTTGTATTGGAGTACCCCTAATTTGGTCATTAGATTAGCTTGAAATATTTAATTTAGGTTTAGTTTCTAGTTTCTATTCTAAGTTAGTTTCTATTAGAACAAGACCCTATATATATATACTAGCTTATAAACCGTGCAATGCACGGGTTTCTTATATTATATTATAAATTTTATTTAATATTATAATTATGTTTTTATATAATCATTGTTTTAATAATTTTTAAATTTTAATTTAAT
Organism: Saposhnikovia divaricata; assembly: GCA_036435485.1. Taxonomy (NCBI): domain Eukaryota; kingdom Viridiplantae; phylum Streptophyta; class Magnoliopsida; order Apiales; family Apiaceae; genus Saposhnikovia; species Saposhnikovia divaricata. The sequence continues at coordinate 219,286,613 of CM071599.1, forward strand.
ATAATTTAACATACTCATGTTTATAAATTATACTAATGTTTCCTTATTATAAATAACGTATACGATTTTTAATATATTTTATTAATAATTGAGAAACATGCTGTGATATTTTCGGGTATATATTAATTATTGTAAGATTTGTTGTAAATTAAAAAGGTAACGTGTTTTAATTATAATAGAAATATTAATGATTGAAAGATATGATACGATTGATCTTTTTATGTGTTTATTTATTTTTGGGTATATATTAATGATTGTAAGATTTGTTTTAAATTAAAAAGGTAACGTGTCTTAATTCGAAAGAAAAATATTAATGATCGAAAGATATGATAAGATTGATGTTTTTAGTTGTATATAAAAGGTAATATGTTTAACTAAAAATAAATGTGAAGTGGCGACAATGCTACGAGCAGAACCAAAAGATTTAGCCAAAGAAAGGGAGAAAGAATTGTTTCCTTCTCCAACCAAGAGTATTCTCTGGGAAGAAGAGTAATGCTCTATCCATTTCTCTGTTTTTTCAACTTGTTCATCGTCATCAACTTTTTCTTCAGCTTTAGTCAGTGACAATGCCTTTAACCAAACTGATAATTCTTCTTCATAATAATCCCCATCATCTTCTTTTTCTTCTGGATCAAGAGAACCAATAGTCTTCTCTTCTTCATAAACATGATCAAAATCTCCAACATCATCATCAGCCTCATAAACACAATCAAATCCTCCAACACAATCTTCATAAACATAATCATAATCATACATGAACCAATAGTTTTCCTTGTAATGTCATCAGTTCGACTTATTTTGACTTTGACAAACGAGGAGATGCCACATGGTAGCATTTTTAAAGCTCGACTTTCTTTAAATACATTGTTTTGTTTGAGTAAAAATATCATAACAAAACTTTGACATGCTATTTTTTTTTTTAACATTACAAAAGATATTTGTACTTTGTATAAATTATATACTTTTCATTTTCAGAGAAATCAATGGTTCTAGTTAAAAATTTAAACGCCCTCCTTCATTCATTTTTGACCAACAATCAAATTACATATTTTCAACAATTTACAGCAATTAAATTACCATGTTTGTAAAATGTACCATATTCAAAGCTCAATTTACTTTGATTAAATGTCCAATACTGGGACAAAATTATAAGACGCGATCAAAATAAATGGGACCAGGGAGTGGATAATTTGATAGTTAAAACTTAGAATGTAACCATAAAAGAAACGAGGTGTACAAAACATAAATTAACGCATTCCCTGATTAGCCATCCCGTTTAAGTAGAAATCAAACGATCAAGAAAACGATAAAGGTCTTGACAAATGCAGCACAACAACAGGATACAGGTTCATAATTCACACATAATTAACAAAAACACCATTCAAATATAAGTCTATTATGACTACTAATTACTAAAGAAAAATGCTAGGGAACCAAACAGAAGTGTATCCAAAATGACACGTGTCTTCTTATTTTGATAACATTTTTGGAGAATTATTTTGGTTCCCTAACATTACTCAGTACTTAAATACACAAACGGCGCGGCCACTGCTGCACAGGTTACAACCTTTCCCACCAAAACTCCTACATCGAGGTCATCAGAAACCTAAAACAGAACCCCATGAGAGAGAGAGAGAGAGAGTCAGGGTTAGAGTTGAGAGTTAAAGTTGAGAGACAGAGTGAGTCAAATAATTTACCTTCTTCACATCATTCACAACTTTCCCAGCAACTGGACCAGACTCCTTCAATGTCCTACCAGAGTTTTCAGGAATCTAAAACATGGACCAATTAGATCAAGAAAAATAAATAAACAGGAAAAGTATGATTAAGCAAAAAATGGAATTCTGATGCTCCGCAGTAGAAATATTAAAATATCAAGGAAATGAAAAAGAAAACGAGAGCATGGCCAGCTGAATGAAAGAAGACGTATAACGACATAGCAGAGAGCAGCATTCACTACATTATTGGATTAGCTTTTAAAGAAAACCATACTAACTACCAACACAGAACAAGAAACATTCACTGAATTTCTACGTTAACAAGAAAATGAATTCGGTGCCTCAATGGACGTGCAACTTCGGCAATATTGCAGAACAAAAAAAAAAGAAATACTAAATATTTAGAGTCGAGACATACAGCCAAAAAAAGGTTTCAAGCAACTACTGGTACCAAAGTAATTAATTACTACGCATACAACTCCAATGAATAAGTCTAGGTCAAACAATAGTTAATATGAAGAGATTGAACTTGACAATACATCAAACAAGAGAAAAAATAATAAACTTGAACAAAATACGAGTGCATCAGGATCAATCCATCTAATGTGTGTGTGTGTGTGTGTGGGTGGGGAGGGAGGGATACCTTCTTTGTATTGGTTGAAAATCGGCGGACAACTGGCCCAGATACCTTCAATATCAAATCAGAGGATTCAATAAGAACATAAATATACAGAGACATACGTCCAAAAAAGGGAATGCGGGTGGAAACATCAATCTAATATACCGAGACATATAAACATCTATCTAATATAGAGAAAAGGGGATTACAGAGAAAACATCTATAAGTCCATCTATTATGTGTGTGTAGGAGATATAAAGAGATATAGAGGGAGAGGGAGAGATATATAGAGGGAGATATATGTATATGTATATATAGAGGGAGAGGGAGATAGATCGAGAGAGGGGGGGAAGAGAGAGAGGCACAGAAAGAGAGAGAGAGAGAGAGAGAGAGGGGGGGGGAGACAGATGGAGAGAGAGGGGGAGAGAACTATAGATCGAGAGAGAGGGGGAGAGAGAGAGAGAGACACAGAAAGAGAGAGAGAGAGAGAGAGAGAGAGAGAGAGAGAGAGAGGGGGGGGGAGGAGACAGATGGAGAGAGAGAGGGGGAGAGATCTATAGATCGAGAGAGAGGGGGAGAGAGAGAGAGAGAGAGAGAGAGAGAGAGAGGAGGGGGGGGGAGACAGATGGAGAGAGAGGGGGAGAGATCTATAGATCGAGAGAGATTACCTTCCTTGCATCGGCAGCAAATCGGCGAAGAATTGGCCCCGTCTCCTTCAAAATCATACCTGAAGCTCTCAAGAATCCCATCATCCTTTTATCTCAAATTTTCTTTCAAATTTTCTTTCTTTCTTTCGTATCCTAATTGTGGCTGCTGCTGCTCATATATATATAAGAGTTATTATAATAAAGTTAGGGTTTGAAAAATCATGGGATCCTTACATGTCCCAAACCACACAAAGCCCAAATATATGTCTTATTTTTTACACTCAAGCCCAATTCTCTCCCCGGCCTGTTTTTGTTTACTTTTCATTTTAGGATTCTTTTCATCTTTCATTTTTTAACTTTCTTATTTTTAACCATTTTATTTTACTCTCCCATTTCTTTTCTTTTTACTTTCAAATCACTTTTCTCTTTTTATTATTTCATTTTTTTTATTTGTCATCTTTAAATATTAGTAAAAAATTTGTCATAAGTTTAGTTTACATATAATAAATAAATATATTTAAAGAAAAATAATATTTATCATTAAAGTAATACACGTACATCTAAATAATCGTACATAATGCGTTCAACATAAGAATTTTATATTATGATTTATTGGCGATGTTATGGTTCCTTATATATATATATATAGGCTAGCGTTCAAATAGAAACCAACCTTAGAATAGAAACTAGAAACCTACATTAAATAAATTATATTTCATTTATTTTATTGGCCCCGCTAGGGAACCTTCACAAAAAATGTTTAAAATTCTTGGCTCTATTCAACAAAAATTTTAAAAAAAAAATTTAAAAATTTTTAAAAAAAGTTACTGTTCACGTGCCACGTCATCACGTGAACAGTAACTTTTTTTTAAAATTTTTTTATTTTTTTATATTTTTGTTGAATAGAGACAATAATTTTAAATATTTTTTGTATTGGAGTACCCTTAATTTGGTCATTAGATTAGCTTGAAATATTTAATTTAGGTTTAGTTTCTAGTTTCTATTCTAAGTTAGTTTCTATTAGAACAAGACCCTATATATATATATACTAGCTTATAACCCGTGCAATGCACGGGTTTCTTATATTATATTATAAATTTTATTTAATATTATAATTATTTTTTTATATAATCATTGTTTTAATAATTTTAAAATTTTAATTTAATATAATTTAACATACTCATGTTTATAAATTACACTAATGTTTCCTTATTATAAATAACGTATACGATTTTTAATATATTTTATTAATAATTGAGAAATATGCTGTGATATTTTTGGGTATATATTAATTATTGTAAGATTTATTGTAAATTAAAAAGGTAACGTGTTTTAATTATAAAGGAAATATTAATGATTGAAAGATATGATACGATTGATCTTTTAATGTGTTTATTTATTTTCGGGTATATATTAATGATTGTAAGATTTGTTTTAAATTAAAAAGGTAACGTGTCTTAATTCGAAAGAAAAATATTAATGATCGAAAGATATGACACGATTGATGTTTTTAGTTGTTTATAAAAGGTAATATGTTTAACTAAAAGTAAATGTGAAAAAGGCAATCGACTAATTATCATTGATTTTATTATACTAATGTGAAAAAGGCAATCGACTAATTACCATTAATTATAACGTGTTTTAATTCGAAAGGAAATACCAATGATGGAAAGATATGATACGATTGATGTTTTTAGGTGTTTATAAAAGCTAATATCTCGAATAATTACCATTAATTATATTATGTTATTATTTATTTTAGGCGTATTTATTTTTCTTTATAATGAACGGTAAATAAGTAAATTCACTCAGTACCAAAAAACTGGTACGAAAACTTTCAATGTTTCGGTTTTTATATAATAGTATATATATATATATATATATATATATATATATATATATATATATATATATATATATATATATATATATATATACCATATATAACAAACAATAAAGAACACCTCATATCTAATATAATTTAAGAGTATTGTCAAAGCACCCAATACAAAAAGTTGTTATTTTTTTACCCTCTAGCGAACCAGCAAAAAAAAAATTGAAAATTTACTGTTCATTGATGACGTCATCAGTGAACAATTTTTTCAATTTTTTTTGTTTTGCAGACTTGATAGAGGGTAAAAAAATAACAACTTTTTGTATCGGGTGCCCCTGGCGGGGCCAATGGATCTAATAGATCTAAGATGTTCTTTATTGTTTGTTATATAAGAGTGTTCTGTCAGGAATATATATATATATATATATATATATAGGCAACAGGTCAGGAGCCAAGCTTGGATGGGAGCCAAGCTTCCTCAATGAAACATTGCTACAGGTCATTTCCTCAATGAAACATTGCTACCACCCAGTTTTCCCAAAGAAACATTGCTGCAGCAATATTAAAATTTAATGGCAAAACTACCCTTAATCAATAATTAATATTTTCTCGGCAACAGGTCAGGAGCCAAGCTTGGATGGGAGCCAAGCTTCCTCAATGAAACATTGCTACAGGTCATTTCCTCAATGAAACATTGCTACCACCCAGTTTTCCCAAAGAAACATTGCTGCAGCAATATTAAAATTTAATGGCAAAACTACCCTTAATCAATAATTAATATTTCTCTTATTAAGCATATTTATTTATTAATTAGTAATCAAATAAAAAAATCAGAAACATATTTACTACAGTGTTTATATTAATTGAGACCCCAACTTTTTCTATTTTTTTTTTTGAAAACAACTTTTTCTAATCTAACAACTTTTTCTAACAACTTTTTCTCACCATCTTTTTCTCTAACCATTCATTCGTTTTTGTAAACATTAAATTAATTAACTACCACCACTTGATTATGGACACACGACATGAGTACATGCTTCTTTTGTAAATATCTACTTTTATGAAAATTCGAATAAACTATTAATCAAATAATGGGAAATCTATTTATATTATAAATCCTTCATCCAAAAGAAGCAAAATTACACCCCTCTTCTCAACTTCATTGTCAATCAATCGTATACTCTCACTCACTCCATTTTTTATTAAATGATGTATCATGACATGGAAAATTTTGATTATTTACCAAATTCTAATTTTTTATTAATATATATGTGACACGTTAGCATTTAAAAAAATTTTGGGATTTTTAGCATTTTCCTTTCGTTAAACAAGGCATCACAATAAAAATTTTCTAATTGTTATTGTTGAACCACAAACAATTATCATTTTAGATTGATTTAAATATAAAAAAATTAATCTTTTTTATATCAAATTTAAATTTATTTTTTTCCGAAATCACATTATTTACATGTAAACTAATGCATTTAATCATTTATTCTCAAATATTTAATTATCAAATATTTTTCATTGTAATAATTCAGAAAAGTAAGTAATTAGCTAATCAGTAAAATGCACTTATTATCTCTAAAAAAAGAAAAGTATCCTGGTGTGTATATTAGGATCCTTATTCTTAAAATTTAATTTAACCGATAAGGCATACAATATTTTTAATTTATATAAATTTAAGATTAGTTTTTCTGAGATTATCTCACCTAAATTTTCATGAGATTAGTTCAATCTAGAGCCAAGGGTGTATAAAATTTTTAAAAATATAGAAACAATAGTCTGGGACGAAGCACTAGTTACGAGTACTAGACAATATAGTAATGTTCTATTAAGATCTCCAACCAAAATAATTTTTAATTTTTTGAAAATTTGGTAATATCATTTAATTAGATATATATTGACATCCGTATGGTTGGATCGTCGAGAAATATTTTTAAAAATATAGAAACAATAGTCTGGGACGAAGCACTAGTTACGAGTACTAAACAATATAGTAATGTTCTACTAAGATCTCTAACCAAATTAATTTTTTATTTTTTTAAAATTTGGGAATATCATTTAATTGGATATATCTTGACATCCGTACGGTTGTATCGTCGAGAAATATTTTTAAAAATATAGAAACAATAGTCTGGGACAAAGCACTAGTTACGAGTACTAGACAATATAGTAATGTTCTACTAAGATCTCCAACCAAATTAATTTTTTATTTTTTTAAAATTTGGGAATATCATTTAATTAGATATATATTGACATCCGTACGGTTGGATCGTCGAGAAATATTTTTAAAAATATAGAAACAATAGTCTGAGACGAAGCACTAGTTCCGAGTACTAGACAATATAGTAATGTTCTATTAAGATCTCCAACCAAATTAATTTTTTATTTTTTGAAAATTTGGTAATATCATTTAATTAGATATATCTTGACATCCATACGGTTGGATCGTCGAGAAATATTTGTAAAAATATAGATATTACATATATAAAAAAATAACCATTGCAGCATTGTTTCATTGAGGAAGCCATAAAAAAACTCTACTTATATAAAATTCAAGCTTTTGGTTGGCTATCCACCAGTGGTGGCCCTGTGGGCCATTGCAGCAATGTTTCATTGAGGAAGCCATAAAAGTCCAACACGGTGGGCCATTGAAGGCATAAAAGTCCAGCAGTGTTTTGGCTGTCCACCATTACGACAGTTGTGGCCCGGTGGGCCATTGCAGCAATGTTTCATTGAGGAAGCCATAAAAAAAACTCTACTTATATAAAAACTCTACTAAGGGTAAATCTGACATTTTATCTTCGGGGGACTTCCTCAATGGTTCATTGCTGAAGTGATTAATCTCCTCCGTTCCTTTCTACAATAAATGGCTGTGATTTGTTGGTTGTGTAAAAATTTTATACACCCTTGGCTCTGGATTGAACCCCATATATATATATATATATATATATATATATATATATATATATATATATATATATATATATATATATATATGTGTCTATCAAGCCAGGGAAAAAAAATGAAAATTTACTGTTCACTGATGATGTCATCAGTGAACAGTAAATTTTCAATTTTTTTTTGCTGCCTTGATAGAGGATAAAAAAATAACAACTTTTTGTATTGGGTGCTAAAACGGAACTCTTAGATTAAATTAGATATGAGGTGTTCTATATTGTTTGTTATATAAGGTATTTGTAATGGAGTGCAACTCTCTCTATATATATATATATATATGGAGCTACTCTAGTGAGAACCTCTTACAATGAGAATTTAGTCCCCAAAGCAAATCACCAAAATCCCGAATAATCACCAAATCACAAAAATTTATTATTTCCCACTGACACATCACTGCTGATGTCATCATACTGACGTCAGCATGATGACGTGGCAAATCACCAATTTTTTGGTGGGAAATTTTCCAAATCAGGATCAATCCATCTAATGTGTGTGTGGGTGGGGTGGGTGGGAGGGAGGGAGAGATACCTTCTTTGCATTGGTGGAAAATCGGCGGACAACTGGCCCAGATACCTTCAATATCAAATCAGAGGATTCAATAAGAACATAAATATACAGAGACATATTTGACAAAAAATAAGTAAATATACAGAGACATACGGCCAAAAAAGGGATTTGGGTGGAAACATCTATCTAATATACCGAGACATATAAACATCTATTTAATATACAGAGACACGTAGTATAAACATCTATCTAATATACAGATATGTGGGTAAAAAAGGGGATTACAGAGAAAACATCTATCAGTCCATCTACTATATGTGTGTAGGAGATATGTAGAGGGAGAGGGAGAGAGATATATAGAGGGAGATATACATATATATAGAGGGGGAGAGAGAGAGAGAGAGAGAGAGAGATGGATAGAGAGGGGGAGAGAGAGAGACCGAGAGAGAGATATTACCTTCCTTGCATCGGTAGCAAATTGGCGAACAACTGGCCCTTAGAGACTACGCAGTTCTGTGAAATTGATTTGTGTCTATCCCTTAGAGACTTTAGGGATAAACTTCGTTAATCTGGGTGATTACTGATTTTATCTGATTTAATCTTATCGTTGTGATATCTTCTTGATTTGAAGAATATCGTTTGGAGATATTTTCTGTTATTGATTGATTGAGATTGATTCTTTCCTCGTTTCAGGGAGAGGATAAAACTTAGCAGTTAAGTAATAATTATTAATCTGAATTAATAATTAATCAATATTAGAAATTTAGAAAATTATTAGACATGCCAAAATTATGGCATAACACATAGGATTACTCTGTGAATTAACTAATATTTCTAATTGTTGCATAAACTTGGTCACTTTTTATGCATATAATTTTGTGCATTGATCAATTGGATCCCAAACCAACTTATCTAGAGCCCGTTTGGGCAACCCGGCTTTTGTCTTTTGCAGGCTTTAAGTTGATTTTAAACTGTTTGGCAACATGGGCTTTAAGCCCGCTTTAAGTTAAAAAATTGCTTTAAGTCATAAGTTCCATTTATGTACTTTTGACTTATGACGTATAACTTATGGAGTTTTTTTTTTCCTTTCATTTTTCACAATTCTTGTAAAGTTTAAATATTATGAATTTTAAATTTTTTTAAGTCAAATTTCACTTTAAATCAAAATTATTAAACCCCCATTTAACTTTAAGTAAAATTACCCAAACACTTTCATTCAACTTAAAGTAAACAACTCCACTTTCTCCTTTAAGTTAAAAACACTTCCATTAAATCAAAAGTAACTTATTTTAAGCAATCCCAAACACCCTCCTAGGCATGTACACAAATAGGAAAATTAAAAGAGAAGCCAATGTAGATATGCAATAAGAGTGAAACAGGGTGAGCCTAGAACCATTGTGTCAATTGCAACCTTCGTATCTTTAAGTTGGAATGAAGATTTACAATTGCAACCTTCGTATCTATAATTTATAACAGCAAAAGTTCAGTTTAGAACTTTAAAGTTAGAACTTGGAGATTCATATATGTACTGCCATTAGTGCTGGCCAAACGAGGGAGCGGGGCCGATTTGACCAAGTGGAATATATGTGGCTGTTTGGAATATATGCAGGTGTTAAGTTCATCTCATTTTTTATGGCGTGTTTGGCAGATTTTTAAATGGAGGTTTTTATGGCGTGTTTGGTTTTATTTGTCTAGATTCTTCTGTTATTTCCAGTGTTCTAAAAAACGTTAAGCGGCTCTAAGCGGTTACACGACCTTCTAGCGCTTAAGCGGCTAAGCGGCCGCTTAAGCGGATTTTAAAGCGGACCATTAAGCGGATTATAAATTTATCTATTTTTTAATATATATATATATATATATATATATATATATATGTATATATATATATATATATTATAAACACTAATAACTAATAATTAATATCTTTACAAGTATTAAATCACTTAAGTTTTAGTCTTACTAATTAAAACGTGGATATATTAAAGTCGCACAAAAATATAATACAACCATCCATTATAAGTTTACACTTGACAGTGCATATGAAACTGAAATCACAGCCACAGGAACACTAAAGTAAAGAACTAAAGATTAAGTTTTTCAAAGTCAGGATGACATTCACCATCCTTGGTGATCAGAGTCATACAATACAAGGTCTTCGTTATACTCTGCTTCATCTTCTGATTGAAAGTTGTCTTCGTCAAGTTCTCTTACTGTTCTAGTAGCAATTGTAGAAGACAACACATTTCCAGTTTCACCATCATTATCTTCCACAGTAATTGTAGAAGTTGTGGATAGGTCATCATCATCATCTCCTCCTTCTACTATCCAGCCTTGTGCCATACTAGCATCACTGGCAAGTAGAACATCACATTTATCTTTCATCTTCTTCTTCTTGTTGACAAGTTTGGAATTGAACTGGACATAAACTAAATGGCTCAACCTCTCTGAATCTAGCCTATTTCTCTTTAATACATGCTACATGTTGTTTTAGTCGATATATCCCTCCGCTGAATAATTTGTCACATAGTTTACATTTGATTTTATCGTAACTATTTGGTACTACCAACTCACCATACTCCCAGCCTATATCTCCAGATTTGCGTTTCGAAGTGTCCTTATCCGTAGAACCCATTGTTTCAGAATTTGATGCCGCTGAAGAACTTACATTAGTGTTTCCTTCCATTTCTGAAAACAAATGTAAATTACAAACTTAATTAGAATCATGTAGATGTAGTTATACATTACTACATTAGGCAGACAACAGACTTATCCAGACACCAGACATTTGGCTTTAAATGTATCACCATATCTTTTCAGGAGTAGACTTTTTTCTCCCCTTAACTGAGACTCTAGAAGAATTCAATCAAATATTCAAGTAACATTCAATCAAAAATTAAATATCCTTAATTCCAACAAATAATATAACAAACTGGTTTTGGCTTAACATAGCAAAAGAGAGCATATTGAACCTACATAACAATTAACAGGTGAACTTTTAAGTTTTAAGATGATTAACAGTTGCACGCCAACTGTTTGTAAAAATTCCTAGCTTACTACTTGATGCTAATTTGATTATAAATGAACTAGGAGTCTAAGATAGATATCCTAAATTAGATTTAGATGCCATCTACATTAAATTGATCGAAGAAACTAACCTTATTTAGGCGACTTGAACTGACGACTTGAACTGTGAAGAATTGAAGATTCGAAGCTTTGAATTGAAGAATCAGCAGTTTTGTGAATTGTGAAGCTTGATTCTCGTATAATGGATTATGAATTGAAGATGCTAAATTGTGAAGATTCGACTTGAATGTTTGATTGAATTTTGTAACCCTAGTTCCTAATTGAGGTTTGCCGTTTGAGAGTGTTTTACGATATTGATAAATGATAATTGATATTTGATAGAGTAATATGATTGTGAATTGTGAATTTGTGATACAGACTTGATTACTGAGCCGTGGTCAAACCGTATTAAGCGGTCAAATCCCACTTAATAAGCGCTTAATCGGCGCTTAATGACAAAAACGAATACCAAGCCGATTAGTAGAAAATCGGAACGGTTTATACTCCCTGACCGCCTAGGCGGCCGCTTAGCCCGTTTTTTAGAACACTGGTTATTTCTTTATTATCATAAAGTATCATCATTTTTTTGGTTATTAAACTACTTCGTATATTTTGTATTTTTAGCTTCTAATCTCACCTATTTTGTGTTTCTGCGTTCTCGATTTTTTCTTTTTTGTTTAGTTTGTGTAGTTTTGATTTTTTGTTTTGTTTTGTTTGGCCTCTTCCTAATTTATTGTATTATTTATAGGACCGCTTGTTGTGTCGATGGAGAGTAGATTGCGTTTCGGTAGTTTGAATTTAGGTACCCTGTCGGGAAAATTTTTTGAGCTTTTAGACGTGCTTAAGAAGCGGAGAGTGGATGTGGCGTGTATCCAAGAGACCAGGTGGAAGGGGGCTCGCTCCAGAGAAGCCAAATTATGGTACTCTGGCCTTGTTAACTCGAAGAATGGAGTGGGAATCCTTTTGGCGGAGGGCCTTAAAGGCAACGTGGTGGAAGTGAAGAGGTGCAACGACAGGATCATGGCAGTCAGGGTTGTGGTTGGGGAGAAGGTGGTGAACGTGGTCTGTGCGTACGCCCCGCAAATCGGCCTGGGAGACTCTGAGAAGGAGGCTTTCTGGGTCTGTTTGGACGAGTTGGTCGGCAGTATCCCTGATGACCAATTGTTAGTGCTGAGGGGCGATTTCAATGGTCACATTGGCGAGAGGGCTGATGGGTACCCCAGCGCCCATGGGGGTTTTGGCTTCGGAGCCAGGAATGCCGGGGGGTCCGCGTTGTTGGAATTTGCTACTGCCCAGGATTTGGTAATTGTGAATTCTTTTTTCCAGAAGAGGGCCGAGCATCTCATCACCTTTAGTAGTGGGGGACTCAACACTCAAATTGATTTCCTACTCACTCGTAGACGGGACGTCACGACGTGCGTGGATTGCAAGGTTTTCCGGAGTGAGGCGTGTGCTTCCCAACACCGGTTGCTAGCCATGGATCTAGTCTTGGGGGGCCGAGCGGCCCACAGGTCGAGAGAGTTTAGACCGAGAATCCTTTGGAAAGATCTGAAGGGCGAGAAGACGGCAGAATTCAGGGAGGCCCTGATCAACGAAGGTTGCTTCGCGAGAGGAGGAGACGCTAACTGTAGGTGGACCAGCATGGCGCAGGCCATTAGGGGCGTGGCCGAGAAGGTGGTGGGGGTTTCCTCAGGGAGGGTCAGTGGGCATAAGGAGTCGTGGTGGTGGAACGAGGAGGTACAAAGGAAAGTTAAGGGAAAACTAGCGCTCTTTAGAGAGCTTTTGTCGTTGAGTGCAGGGCCGGAGAAGAGCCTGAAGAGGGAAGCGTACAAGGTGACCAGACGAGAGGCAAAAAAGGCCGTGACGAAAGCCAAAGAGGAGGCATATGAGGGGATGTACAAGCGCCTAGATACCAAAGAAGGAGCTAATGAGATCTTCAAACTAGCTAAAGCTAGGGAGAGACGTAGGCGTGACCTGGGTTCGGTTAAGTTTATTAAGGATGATTCAGGACGAGTGTTACTGAATGAAGCCGCTATTAAGGAGAGATGGAGTTCGTATTTCCATAATCTTTTCAATGAGAGTAGGAGGAGTGATGCAGGTGTAGATCAAGAGGACTCTCCTCCGTCTATGCTTTCTGACGTTCCTTGTCAGCGTGTCACCAAGGACGAAGTTAAGGGTGCCATGTTAAAGATGGTTAGAGGGAAGGCGGTGGGTTCAGATCAGATCCCAATAGAGGTGTGGCTCTGCGTTGGGGAAGTGGGCGTCCAATGGCTTACAGATCTGTTTAATGCTCTCCTCTCGGGTGCTAAGATGCCACCTGAATGGAGGCGTAGTATTGTGGTCCCTTTTTTCAAAAACAAAGGCGACGCTCAGAGTTGTAGTAACTATTGGGGTATTAAATTATTCAGTCATACTATGAAACTATGGGAGAGAGTGATTGAATGCCGGATTAGAAGAGAAGTTGAAATCTCAGAGAATCAATTTGGTTTTATGCCCGGGAGATCGACGACCGAAGCCATTCATCTCATCAGACACCTTTTGGAAAAGTTCAGGGAGCGCCGCAAGGACCTGCATATGGTGTTCATCGATCTCAAGAAGGCTTACGATAGCATCCCTCGGGAATCTATTTGGAAGAGCCTTGAAGAGCGAGGAGTTTCGTTGTCTTACATTAGGGCGATCCAAGACATGTACGCCAAAGCTAGTTCTTGCGTCAGAACCCCAGTGGGTGAATCCCGCTTTTTCCCTGTGGAGGTTGGGTTGCATCAGGGGTCGGCCTTAAGTCCCCTTCTTTCGCCGTTATTCTTGATGTCATGTCGCGAGAGATCCAAGAGGCCGTCCCTTGGTGCATGCTTTTCGCGGACGATATCGTGTTAGTGGCGGAGTCGAGAGGGGAGGTCAACGAGAAGTTGGAGCTATGTAGATCTACTTTGGAGTCCCAAGGCGTGCGATTGAGCCGATCTAAAACCGAGTATCTCTGGTGTAACTTCAGCGGGGAGGCCGTCGAAGAAGGGGTAGAGGTTAAGCTTGAAGACCAGATCGTCCCTCGTACGGATAAGTTTAAGTATCTAGGGTCGATCATCCAGAAAGAAGGAGAGGTAGACGATGATGCCAAACATCGTATCAAGGCTGGATGGCTGAAGTGGAGGGCAGCGTCAGGGGTGATGTGCGACAAGAAAGTCCCTTTAAAGTTGAAAGGGAAATTCTACAGAGCGGCTATCCGCCCGGCGTTGTTATATGGTTCGGAGTGCTGGGCGGCAAAAAAGGCAGTAGAAAGCAAGTTGGAAGCGGCGGAAATGAGGATGTTACGGTGGTCCTGTGGGCGCACGATGCTAGATAGAATCCCGAATAGGGTGTTTCGGAGCGAGTTTGAAGTGGCACCTTTTGCTGCGAAAGTGAGGGAAGGGAGGTTGAGATGGTTCGGTCACATCCGCAGGAGGCTGCCTCAAGCCCCGGTGAGGAGGGTCGAGTGTCTGTCGGTTGTTGGGGTGAGGAGGAGGGGCAGACCGAGGAGGTCGTGGGAAGAACAGCTAAAGTTGGATCTGAAGGCCTTGAACTTAAATGAGACCATGACAGCTGACAGGGTTCCTGGAAGCGGCAGATCAGAGTTGTGGATTCGCTTCTAGGGAGCGGCTCTGTGGTGGAGAGCCTCAGAGTTGGGTTCTCTCGTTTAGCTTTATCGTAGGAGTGCGGTTTGGTTAGTGCTCATTTTTTCGCTTCTTTTTTTTTTTGGTCTGCAGGTGCAGGGAGCTTAGTCGGTGTGATAGTACAAATGGGCTCAGTTGCATTGGAGCTTAGCTTGCTTCATCAGGGGGGCGGGGAAGGTAAGGCCCGTGTGGAGAAAGCCATGGGCTCAGGTATATGTTGAACTTTCTCGCAGATCATTTACATCCTTTAGTATTGAGCACCCACCTTAATTGTCGTGCACATAGCCGGGGGTCTTCACGGAAACAGCCTCCCTATCCTAAAAAAGTAGGGGCATGGTCTGCGTACAACTTACCCTCCCCAGACCCTGCTCTGAGTGGGATATACTGGGTATGTTTGGTTTGGTTTGGTTTTTATGTGAGGATATGAAAAAGTAAAGGTGCACGTACTTTTTTTGAATTAAGTTGTTGATTCTCACGTGGCTTTTCTGTGTGAACCTATGTTATAGCTTCAAAAATTATTTATTAAATTAGAATATAGTTTTAATTGATATTTAAAATTATTATTTTTCTTTAAGTTCATTTACCCATTTTAAATGTTATATTGTGATTTATTTTCAATATCAATTTACCTCAAATTAGTAATCTTTTTAATTATTTATAGGAAAATGTTAAATATTCGAAAACGGTTCCTAATTTTTTTCCTCCGATGTTGATGTGACACGTGTATAATTAGTAAACTTCCGATAGTAATATGAAACACCCGTGTATCTACATGTGTTCACAAAGTAAAATTAGCTAAGTGTCATGTCATTTGGGGATTTTTTAAAAAAATATTTGGGATATCTAACACTACTTTATCTATATGCTATTAAAGGTATATAGAAAATACATAACGTAAAAATGTAAATAAAATTATTAAACTTTCATTCAAATATATTTGAAATATAATTTATAGAACTTTTCTTTGACACCTTAGAATAGAGGAAGTAATTTTTTATTTCAAATAATTTGATTATTTAACTTATAAGTAAATTAGCCAAATACATTACTTAACTTATAAGCAAAATTTACTTAACCCGAACGGACCCATTATCTGCTAACGATAACATTGAGAGACGTTGATATATTTTTTCGAGTTCTACTGAAAATCAGTTATAAAGGGAAACAATTTGTATAATTCATTTGTAACAAGCCTCACACTTGTTAGTAGGGGTGGAAATTGGATAATACGGAATCAGATATGGTCATATTCGTATTCAGATCTGGCTTGGTTGTTCAAAATTATTGCGTGAGGAGAGAATTGAACCCGAGTGCTGCTCCTTTTGCTTCACTAAATTCCTAATAACACATTTAAATCACTTAGGCTACCTGATTGTTATGTTACAATACTTAATAATTAATCATAACTTAGTATAAACATGTTATATTTGTATTCTAAATAATTAATGATAACTATATTATTATATTATCTTGATAGAATGATAGGCATATGCTTATATTTTGTAATTATATATTAATATATATATATATATATATATATATATATATTATATTAAGAGTAAAGTTCTATGGATACTCATTTAATTGGAGTACTTAGAGTACATATACATTTTGCATTTAAAATTTTACAAACTTTATTATTTTGCAAAGTTTATTACACAAATATCACTATTTCATTGAAAATCTTGAAAATTTTGTATGTTTTGCTACCAAAATATTGCAAAACTAATTATTCTGCGAAACACATTTGGATTGCAAAATATATATGTTCTGATTGCAAAACATACATGATTTTCCAGATGAACATATTGCAAAACATACATGATTTTCAAGATGAACATATTGTAAAACATACATGATTTTCAAGATTATCAATGAAACGTATAACAAAGTTTGCAAAATAATAAACTTTAAAATATTTTGAATGCAATTAAATGAGTACTCCATATAACTTTTTTCATTATATTAAAAATATATATTATATATAATTCATTTCAAATACGGATATTTTTGGATACAGATGCGCCTATATCCATATCCGCATCCTAAACTCTGGATTCAGATACCGATAATATCTGGTTGACTCCGAATACGGATAATATCCGATTTTTTTTGGATACGAACACAAATATTTCGAACGGATATCAGATTTTTCGGATTTTTTTTTCCAGCCCTACTTGTGAGCACTTCTTTTTACATAAAACCCTAATACAAACTACACATTGTTATACACTTATACATCAGGCTTGGAAGATATCATTAAGTGAATTCTGCTTTTAACCAATCTTGCACAGCCTCACTCAGGAGCTCCAGTTCGCAATTTTGCGTTCCTCAGTGAAGCCTCTAGTTATGTACATACTTAGCTGTTTACTTATCTCCTAGGAGCTCAATCAAAGTGAAAAGTAGTATTACACATGGTACACCTTCGGCCTACCTCAGTGAATAAAGACTCTCAGAGGTGGAAATTAGCACCTGATGATGGAACGACTAATATTAATGTTGATGCGTCTGTGTTCGTAGGGGTGTCGTCGTTTTTAGTGGGTATGATTTTAAGGGGTAGTCAGGGTGAATTTCTGGAGGGGCGTAATATGAGAGTAAGGGGTGCGGTGTCCGTTTTTGAGGCCGAAGC
Source organism: Saposhnikovia divaricata (assembly GCA_036435485.1). Taxonomy (NCBI): domain Eukaryota; kingdom Viridiplantae; phylum Streptophyta; class Magnoliopsida; order Apiales; family Apiaceae; genus Saposhnikovia; species Saposhnikovia divaricata. The sequence continues at coordinate 219,304,238 of CM071599.1, forward strand.
TTATGGGGTGCACGAAGATATTAACTGGCCATTGTCTCGGCCGTCACAACGGGTCATTATTGAAAGTGATTCGTTGCTTAACAGTCAAGGCTATTAATGGTGCTGAGTCGAACCTGTTTGAAGTTGGTAATATCATAGACAGTTGCAGAGCTAAACTAAAGGGAAGGGATAATATTTTGATTTTGGTAGTTTTTGTTTAGGAAGCTAAAATAAGGTTACCCACATGATGGCAAGAATTCCTTGTTCGTTAAATAGCTCCAATGTTTTTTGTTCTCCTCCAAGTTGTGTGTTGGAGACACTATTGTATGACTCTTCTTTTATCTAATGGAATATCCTCTTTTGTTCCAAAAAAAAAAAGAAGTTCCAAATCATTTTGCTATGAAGAAGTTTTTAGTGTACAACTAACCTTACATCAAAATTAATTTATACAATTTAAACAAATCTACAACAAATTTAAGGAAGCAAATTGGCTGAGTGTCTCCTAGATTTGGAGAGAGTGATATTTCTGCTTCTTGATTTTTTTTTTCTTTTTCATTCTAAAATAAGTGATCCTAATACGTAAAAAAAAATCCGATTTTCCGTCATGTCCGATCCAAACCCAGAAAAAATTCGGATTGGATCGAAGTTTGTGTATGTAATTCTTTTATATTACTTTATTTCTTAAATTATATAATAAAAATATTAAATATTTAAATACATCATAATTTAACAAACTAAATTAGTAGATAAAAAATTGATGAAATAGTCGAGATCAACATTACAATCTAAATAATTAAATGTAATTTTTTTTTGATACTTATATATATTTTTGGTAATTATTTAATATATTTTAGAATTGTACCTTCGGTGCGTAGCACGGGTAAAATGCTAGTGTACTTCCATAATTTATTACGACTTCCACAACCATTGATAATAAAGATTGCTTGAAAAGTTAAGGTTAACAACGTTCATTAAAGCCGACACCCCTCTCATAATATACATATTCAATAATAATGTAAAAATTTATTTAATTAGAAGAGAAAATTGCTCCTAATGACGGCCTTAGGGCGGCATTAGGTATAATGATTAGCTATAATAAGTGTTGGCTAAAATTTGTTGAAGCTGTAACACATTGTGCTCCAGTGGTGTTAGCAATAATGGTTAGCTATAATTCAAAAACAGTATTTTATTATTATTTTTGTTCACCTTTATCGTTACTTCACCATTGATATAATTTAAATAAGGTAAAAAAGTGACGTGGATATTTTAGATAATGGCTACAGACTCAACAGATATAGAAGATGAAATAAAGGATATCTATAATTTTTGCTAACAGGTCTTGTGGTTGGAGGGGTATATTTTTTAGCTAATATGTATATCATAGTGCCACCTAGACTTTTTATTAGTGGTGGTTGGAGATGCTCTAAGGGTTGATAGCCATTTTTTTCCAGCTTGTTAAAGAGATGGAACATGAAGTATCTACAAAGCATGGACAGCACCGAAAGAGAAACGATCTTCCATCAAACTCAGTCTGATGCAATAACTGGCTTCATCAGAGGCCATGATGTACACCTCATTGCAGACGTTTGTAGGGGTTCCATTTGGACTCGTAGACATGTACAATGCTCGTGGAGGGAGCTATCGAAGGGCTTAGATATGAAGTGAAGAAAGATGGTCAATTGTCTGGAGAGAGGGTTGAGAACCTCACAGAAACAGTTTAGTTCATTGGAAGTGAAAGGTTGTGGCAGGTTTGGTGCTTACTCAACCTCCAAACCAAAAAGGCACACCGCCATTGGATCAATGATGCAGCTTCAGGGTTAGTTATATTCAGTTTGGATCCTATGCCCAAGGAGAACTAGAAAGTTCAAACTGTCTAACATCTATTTATAAATGACTCCCTGCTTGGAGTTATGCCAAGATTTAACGTTCTGGGGATTATTGATGTTCCTCCTCGAGTCAGGCTACCAATCTTTCAGAAAAACTGTATACAAATTTTACCAAACAAACTTCTACCTGTATGCAACAGCATTACCAAACGGTACTAACATCACACTAGGGTAGTGGATCAATCAAGGCTACTGAGGCTTCTGCTTTCTAATTCTTCGATTTTGATTTACTAGTTCATCTTCTTGAAAGATGTAATCTTTTTACAGTATAATTTACAAATTTAAAGAAAACAAACAAAACTTGCCAACAAAAATCTTAGGTCAAACAATAGTTTACATGATCAAATCAAACAAGTGGGATATGATGAGGCATGGATGAATAATAAGAAAAAGACGATAAATAACTAAATAACAGAACAGAAGATTAAACAACAAAGCACATCATCCCCACCATATATACCAACAATAAACTTGACAACATAAAAGAGTACTACATTAGGCTCCACCAGAATTGATACAAAGCATAAATAACTAGTCAATTCTGCTTAACTAGACTATTTATTCAATTCTGCATAACTTGACAACATAAGATTACTACATTCGGCTCCACCAGAATCGATACAAAGCATAAACAACTAGTCAATTCTGCTTTACTTGACTAATTCTTCAATTTTCATCGGAGGTAACACTATTATTTTTTTTTTTAATCCTCGTCCCCGACCAGAAGATTGTTCCGAATACCCCAAGCTGTAAAATTTCATCCATCCATGGACTGGTTTCAGCAAACTAAAACAAATGTCCGGTTAGATCAAATAAAACTAACAGAGAACACAAATCCATGTAATATGTGTGTGTGAAAAGAGAAAGATTACCTTCCTTGCATCGGTCGCAAATCGGCGAACCTTTGGCACAGTCTCCTTCAGTATCAAATCAGAGGATTCAAAAACATCAGATCAGAGAACTTGTAAAAAAATAAAAGAACATAAATAAAAAATAAAAGAACACAAATATACAGAGACACGTATAAACATCTATCTAATATACAGAGAAAAGGGGATTACAGAGTCCATCATCTATTATGTGCGTGTGGGAGAGATATAAAGGGAGAGGGAGAGATGTATATATATGGGGGGGGGAGGGGGGGGAGAGAGAGAGAGCGCGAGAGATCGAGAGAGATTACCTTCGTTGCATCGGTAGCAAATCGGCGAACAATTGGCACAGTCTCCTTCAAGATCATACCGGAATCTCTCAAAAATCCCATCATCCTTTAGCTTTGTCTCAAATTTCCTCCTCTAGTATCTATCTATTTCTAAACCCAATTGTGGACTTCTCATATATATATATATATGTAGGGCTGAGGATTCGGTTGGTTCGGGACCGAACCGAAAGAACCAAAAACCGAAATTTCATTTTTTTAAGAATCGAACCGAACTGAACAACCTTCTGAAACGAATCAAACCCGAACCGAAATATTTCGGTTTGGTTCGGTCCAAACCATAAAACCGATTTTTTTTGAATTTTCAATTTATTAATTTAAGACATATGTGCCCTGCCTGCTAGTCTGCTACCCTGCTGCATTATCAGTCTCCATTTAAGGTGGAGTGATAACTTGTATAAAAACAAGTTTTAAAAAAAGTGATTATAACCATTATCAGTCTCCATTTAAGGTGGAGTGATAACTTGTATAAAAACAAGTTTTAAAAAAAGTGATTATAACTTCAGTAACATTAGTTCAAAAATCATATTGCTTACCTTAATCTATGGTTTCAAGATAAACTAGTTTATTGCTTGATGTTGTTGAAAGCACATACAATCATGAGTACTATTGATAACAATAAAGAGTAACTAAATAGATTGTTTAGTCAACCCATACAGAACAGATGAAAAATATGGATCACAGAAGACCACATAACTCTAATAAATGTAACAATAGATGCAGAAGCAGCTGCATATGAAAGTGAATAGCAAATTCTAACACTTGGGGGTAGAGGTGGCCATTAGGGCGGTTCAGCCCGGCCCGCACTCAACCGGCCCGGTTTTTTATTCGTGTATATTCGGCCCGTCCTGAACCGGCCCGAACCGGCACTAAACCGCTAAAAAACCCGGTCCGAATACGGGTTCAGTATTAAAAAACCGGGACCGGACCGGCTCGGCCCGCGACAGTACGAACCGGGTGAACCGGCACGGCCCGGCACGGCCCGGCCCGGACCGGCACGCGAGTACCAACCATGCGCCATGTCTTCTTGATCCCGGTGTTAGAAAAGAAGGTTTAGAAAATATGTTAGAGCATTATTATGAAGTTTTAGGAGTTAAATATGATCACTTGCTATATGTAAATAACTGTTTAGTCTTGTTATATAAACTAATAGATTTGTATGTTCCTAAAACTCAAAATGTTATGCCATCTAAGAGTAAGAGTAGTGGTGTTAGTAGGTTTAATAGTACTATTGCATCTATACTAACTAAAAAACAAAAATGTAGAATTTCCACTTCATCTACTCCTGTACCTGCTTCTGCTTTTAGTATGATTAACGAATTTTTTTCTTATAGTTATGAGTTAAATGATGATTTTGAAATACTAACATGGTGGAAGAATCATGAGTTACAATTTCCGGTTTTAGCAAAAATTGCAAGGGATATTTTAGTCGTTCCCGCTTCTACAATTGCGTCCGAGTCCGCTTTTAGTGCAGGTAGAAGAGTGCTAGATGAGAAGAGATCAAGTCTTGCACCAGACGCGGTCAAGATTTGTGTTTGCAAAAAAGATTGGGATCAAGCCGCAAAAAGACAACAAGGAAAGAAAGATGAAGACGAAGATGGTGAAGACGATCCATGGATGATAATGGATACTTCATCAGAATCAGGCGCCTCAACAAGTGAACAACAATTATAGTGGATAGTTTATTTAATTTATATAAATAGTGGATAGTTTTTTTTTATTTGTATTGTATTATTGTATGTTAATGCGGTTTGTTCCGTTTTTTTAGAGAGGAGTCCTCTCAAATCATTTGTAAAATATTTTTAATTAATAAAATTTATATGAGGTACCGTCCTCTTTTAACTACATCATCTAGAAGTTAATTTTCAAAATCTATTAGTAAAGCGGATCTATAAAGAAATAAATTAATTTTCAAAAAAACGAATAACCGGCACGGCCCGCACTAACCCACGAATCCGGTCACGGGTTTAAATTTTCTGATTCGGAACCGGCCCGGCACGGCCCGGATAACTCTTAGTGCCGGTTCAGTGTTGTGTTTTTTTGGCACGGCCCGGTGCAAGCCCGGCCCGGCCCGGCCCGGACCGCACTAATGGCCAGGTCTACTTGGGGGCGTTCTGAATGTGGCACTTGGCTGGAAGCTGCACCGCAAGTTCTGGATCGATTCCTAGAGAAGGCAACATGGTCGAGTTCTTGTAGGAACATTATTATTAATATAAGAGTATATATATATAATTCGGGTGGTTCGGTTCTAACCGAAATTATTTGAGGAAGAACCGAACCGAACCGAAATTTATTTCGGTTCTAACCAAAAGAACCGAACCGACCGAACAAGAAAAAAATTTGGACCGAACCGAACCGAAATTGTTCGGTTCGGTTTTTCGGTTCCGGTTCGGTTGTGCTCACCCCTATATATATGACGAGAAGTTATTATAATAGAGTTAGGGTTAGAAAATCACAGTATCCATACATGTCCCAAACCACAAAGGCCCAAACATATGTCTTTCTTTTTGCACTCAAGCCCAATTCTCTCCCGGACCTGTTTTTGTTTACTTTTAATTTTAGGATTCTTTTCGGGCCTGTTTACTTCAACGATTTTCTAGAAAATTTTGAAAACATGTTCAAAATCAAAAAAATTTAAATAAAAAACTGGAAAAATGGAAAACACGGTTTTCTGGAGTTTTCCAAATTACAACTACAACTAGCATGATAGCCCGTGCGAAGCACGGGCACCATTTAAATTCGTATAATTCAGTTGTTTTGATTTTTGAAGTAGATGATTTGTAATTTTTGAAATTTTGTACATTATTAGGGTGATACATTTGACAAAATATATCTTTTATGAATATTGATAATAACTTGAACTTCTTAGTTGAATTACGTATATGATCGTAACATTTACTCAAATTTAAGAACTCATATGAATTTTTATAAATAATTTTAAAAACATAACTTAGAAAGACTAAACAATACATACATTGAAAAATCTACCCTTAAGGTAATAGACTCACATGTAGACATATATAGGCAAGTACTCAAATGATAACTTTTAATATTATAATGAGAATCGAGAACTAACCTCACGCTCTTTTGTTTATACATATATTTATATATAGCCGCACATTTTTATATCTCCATCTTTACCCTCCCGTCTCTTACATTTCTAGAAACATTTTACACCATTTTTGGCAATACACCCACGTTATCACCATCTATCCTCCACTTGTACATCTCCTTCATCATCATCGTTCATGATACATACATGCACAAATGTGTGTGTGCGCGCGCATATATACACCATCATCACTCAGTCATTTCTTCGTGTCACCAAATCGACCATCATTATAGCAATAACTTACAAACACTTTTGTCACCAAGTTCCAGCCACATTCCCGGTCACACCTTCGATAGCTTATTCATCTCCTTGTTCTTCCTCTCACAATAGAAATGAGTATACAAATCCCCACTAATGTCGTTTTCACCCACTCTACCACCGTCAACGCCATCACTGACACCTTAAAGCACCATCAAAATTTTAGATCTGGAAATATTTAGTAATTTTTGTATAATTTTTTTTGTATAATCTGGATTCAAATTTTGGTGATTCAATTTGAATTTTTGGTGATTGTATTTTGATTTTCGTGGTGTATGTGGTGGTGCACATTCAAATATAATCTACATCTCCACCTTTATACTCCTACCTCTGCTATTTTCGGTGCTATTTACACCATCTTCAACAATACACCAACGTTATCAGTCACACAGTCCTTCCTTCATGTCACCAAATCGATCACTACTCTAAAAATAACTTGCGAACACGTTTGTCACCGAATTCCAATCACATTTCTTAGCACACCTTCGATGGCTCATTCATCTCATTTTTTGTTCTCTCACAATAGATCCGACTTTCGAGTAACTGCTAAAATATCTATATTTCATCAACATAGCATTACATTTTAATCTTATAATTATTTGTATTACATCTAAATATAATTTATAATATTGTGTTCTAACCCAACAACGCTTTTTTTATTTAATTGATAATCAATACAATATTTATATCTCATATTTAATAATTTAATTGATCGCAAAACCATGTTTTAAATTAGTATAAAGGATACATTAGTCTTTTTATAATTGGTCAAAAAATCATGTTGGCCAATATTAAATGTAACGCCCCCAAATCCACCCTGACAGGGGACCCGGGTCGTCACATTGTCTCAATATCCTGTAGCACAAGTTACGCAATAACAAAGCAAAATATATAATACAACGGAGCATAAAATGTCCCACTCCGCAGGTCCAAGATCGTCTTCACAGTATAATACAAAACAACTTGATACATCTCGAATTAATATGTTACAAAGGTTCACATCAGTAGAAATATAAAGATTCTATCTGGGTCTTCTAATTATTGACGCCATAGCCTTGCGCTTTCCACTTGCCTTTATAGCCCTGGCTGGACGTCTCGCCTTTTTCCGTCTTGACAGCTGAACAAAATGTTGTAAAGCAAGAATGAGCAACTATAGTGCTCAGCAAGTTCTCTTCTCGCTCGGTATATAAATATGATAAGGTTTACCGAAATTAATACTCAAAATTTTAATATTGAAAATCACAATAAGATTTGACTCAAATTCATCTGGAAAATATCATACTCGAAAGGCTCAAACTCATCTCAAAACAGAATACTCAAAAGACTCATTACTCATCTCGAAACAGAATACTCGATAACTCATTTGATATAACTCTGATAACTCATGATTTAAGAATGAACTGGTCTTCCACCTCTCCGTATCTCGGTGGGGCGATCAACTAACCAACCAAGAATACCGGCATCCGATGACACCGCACTTCGCCCGATCACGGCTACAATACGATATCAACTATAATATATATATGTATGAATGCTAGCATCATAATGGTTATCAATTCAACCAAGGCAACGAATGCCTAAATATTCTCGGGTCCGTAAAACGGTACACGAGTCTCTCTTTCTCTATAATGGGCCTCTTGCCCAAAATTGACCAGTAGAATACAGAATTCCCGAATATTTGGGGTACAGATAACTTGAGATAACTCTTTTCAGAAAATATTTACAAATCTGGCGGACTGCCAGTATGACTCGATTTTACCACCAATCCGAACAATAGACTGATGTAAATTCTCAATAATAATTTATCGGTTGACATGAACAAAATGCCAAACCTTGACAATAAAATCGACTATCTCGAATCTATGAGAATAGTCCTAAGATTAAAGTAATTGGGAGTCGTACTGAACAAATAGTACTTCTCGATATTTATAATACTCAACATTGATGAACGTGTAAATAGAATATTTTTCACTTGATCGACGAATAAAAATCTCTAATAATTATAATTTTAAACTCCTATCGGTTAGTTCAAACGAGGAACTAACTGAAAGATAATCAATAAATAACGATTGAATTTGTACAATAAATTCAATCGAAAAGAATAAATTTAACGATCTCGGACGAATGAGATTAGTTTCACTGAATAAAATAATAGTCGTCTCGAATTAATGAGATCGACCCGATATCAATTAAATTGTTTCTACGCATATAGGGATTATAATTCTCAAATAAACTAACTTGACAATATAATAATATTTAACAAGAAATAATTCTCAAAAAAATTATTGCATCATATAGAGCAACAGATAATCTCAATATATAACATCTCAAAAATAATTAACAAAATAAATAACACGAACAGAAATTCACAGTTTCCAAAAGTTAGGGTAAGAACGAACTTGCCTCGATCTCGAAGTACGAATGAATGAAGCTAAAATATATACTCTACCCGTGAACTTGGCGTCGATCTACGTCTCGAGAATTATTTTCTAAAAATAGCAACCAGAAATACGTAAGCGATTCTTCAGAATAAAATACTCCCGATCCGATAATCTAATTAATAATAATATAATATCTCATAAAATCTCCGGAATAAATAAATAAATATTTATTCGAACACAGGAATTAAATCTGGGGAATATATCCTATTTTTAATATCTGGAAATCTAAATTCTTACTCAAAATGAAAAATTCAAACATCCGTTTTTATTCAATTTAAAACCATATTTATTATTCTCATTTTTAAACTAATTGTCAAAGAATTCTAATTTACTAAACTCATTAATATAAAACAAATATTAAATCTCTAAATTAAATCTGACTTGATCCGGTTAATTAAAAATAAACCGGAAAATATTAAAACAGCTTTTCCAAATAAAACATTTTTTATTCTATTTATTTCACAAATATTCTTCTTTTTATCAACAAATTATTAAATCTATAATTTTCGTCCAAAAATCACAAAATGACTCTTTTTAACAAACAAATAATTAATCCATTTTATTAAACCATTTTTATTGCAAATTAATAAATATCTAATTTATTTTCAAAATCACATAGCAACACTTATTTAATTAGTAAATAAATAAATTCTAAATTACATCTAAAATCTTATTTAATTAATTAATTAACTAAACCATTTAAATAACTTATTAATTACTAACCAAATTAATTAATAATCCATTTTTAACGAAACAATTAAATCCCGATTATTATAATATAACGAACCATAAATACGTTAATATTACATTTTAACAGCAATTAAACATCGATGTGGGTCCCACCGTGTGGGCCCCACCTGTTTCATTTCCCCTCCCCTGCATCTCTCTCTCTCTCTCTCTCTCTCTCTCTCTCTCTCTCTCTCTCTCTCTCTCTCTCTCTCTCTCTCTCTCTCGTCTCTTTCTCCCTTTCATCTCCCCCTTCTTCTATTTCTTCTCTCTCGACATATAACATAACACCAACAACACTACTAATCTCTCTCCGTCGCTCTCATCATCACCCACAAACAACAACTCTCTCACAACCCAAACCATAATTCTCTCCTCCTCTCCTTATCTCTCCACTCCCTCTAACCTTCTCTCAACCTCGCCGGCCGACACCAACATCTCACGGCAACACTAGACTCCTCACTCCACCACACACACCACTTATCTCACCTCCTACACTCGACCAAAGTCGAACCCATCAACACCCAAATCTCCTCTTTTCTCCTCCTTATCTCTACTCCCTCATCACTCTCGTTTCCTCACCCCAAACGAATCAACCAAAACAAACACGACTCAACTAGACAGATTCTACAACACGAGTATAACGAATTGAAAGGAACAAAGAATTAAAGAAAATAACCACCTGGGTTGAACTCCGATTATACGAATATAGGAATGGGATTGTTGAAAAAAGAAACTAAGTTCCGGTTTTGTTTGTTGGTCAGAGACAGGACTTGTGTGTGTATAAATTGGACAAGGATTTTGGGTGAACAGAAAAGACAAGAGTGTAAGACAAGAGTGTATTGTGTTGTTCGGTTTATAAGTATAAAAGGTTCAGAGTTTTTTGTGTATTAAAGCCGAGTAAAATGAAAGAGAAGACAGAAGTGTATGGTTTGTGTTTGTTTCTGTATTTGACTTAAGACAGATGCTGCAGAGATTTATAGAACCTGGAATCCTCAAATAACAATAATGTTGTTTATAAAAAAATAAAAAGATAAAATTATGGGGCAAAAATCATTGCAGAATTTTAGTGGACAAAGAAACATAATCATTATTAATTAAGTGGCAATTAATAAATAAAAAGAAATAAAACAAATGGGGGACAAATTGATTGCAAATATTTAATATAATTATTTAATAAAAAGATTTCGTTTTTCTCCCGCTGACTAATTAAAACGAGACTCAAAAATTCGACTCAAAATAAAATATATTTCGAAAATTTACGGTTATTACAGTCTTCCCCCCTTATAGGATTCCGTCCTCGGAATCAAAACTTTGCACTAAACAATTCCGGATATTGATTCCGCATTTCACTTTCTAATTCCCACGTGGCTTCCTCCACTTGGTGGTTTCTCCAAAGTACTTTCACTAAATTCACTTTCTTAGTTCTTAACTCTTGCACTTTGTAATCTAGGATCTCCACTGGCTTTTCTTCGTATGTCAAATCGGGGCGAATTTCCACTGGTTCGTAGGTTATAACGTGCCTGAAATCAGAATGGTACTCTCTTAACGCAGAGACATGAAACACATTGTGGATATGCTGAAGGTCTGGAGGTAGGGCCAACTGATAAGCTAGTGGTCCTATCTTCTTAAGAATCTCGAAGGGTCCGATATATCTGGGGCTTAACTTGCCTTTCTTTCCGAATCTCATTACTCCTTTCCAAGGTGAAACTTTCAACATCACCTTATCTCCTACTTCAAATGCTTTGTCTTTCCTCTTTTGATTTGCATACTTCCTCTGTCGATCTTGAGCTGCAACTAACCTTTTTCGAATAACCTCGGTTGCTTGCTTAGTTTGTTGAAGTAATTCCGGTCCTAGTATCTTTCTTTCTCCTACTTCATCCCAATATAACGGTGATCTACACTTCCTTCCGTACAAAGCTTCATAAGGTGCCATACATATGCTCGAATGGTAACTATTGTTGTAAGCAAACTCGACTAGGGGCAAATGCTCATCCCAACTTCCTTTAAAATCAAGTGCACAGGCTCTTAACATATCTTCAACTGTTTGAATCGTCCTTTCACTTTGTCCGTCGGTCTGTGGATGATATGCAGTGCTCAGATTTAACTTCGTGCCAAGACATTCTTGAAAACTTTTCCAAAATCGTGAAGTAAAACGGGCATCTCTATCAGAAACAATCGAAACAGGCACTCCGTGACGAACTACAATTTCCTTTAGGTATATGTTCACCAATCTCTCAACGGAATACTTATCACTAATTGGTAGGAAATGCGCAGATTTAGTGAGTCTATCGACGATAACCCAGATCGCATCATGACTGGCTCTAGTTCGGGGCAATCCTACGACAAAATCCATGGTGATATGCTCCCATTTCCACTCTGGTATCTCTAAAGGTTGTAGAAGTCCACTTGGTCGTTGATGTTCTGCCTTCACTTTCTGACATGTCAAACACTTACTTACCCATTCTGCAATCTCCCTCTTCATGTTGGGCCACCAATAATTCAACTTGATGTCTTGATACATTTTTGTGCTCCCTGGGTGAATGGAATATCTCGAGTTATGCGCTTCGCTCATAATTTCTTCCTTCAACTCTGTAACATTAGGAATCCATATTCTCGATGCAAATCGCTTAATTCCCTTTTCATCTTTTGAACTTAGAAATTCTTCTCCGGTCAACTCTGATCTTCTTTCTTCCATCACTTGCTCTTGACAACGGCGAATCTTCTCGAGTAACTCCGGTTGAAAATGAATGCTGTAAACTCTTTCATTGTTTTGGACTGGGATCTTGACTTCCAATTCCATTTTTCTCAAATTCTCTGACCAATTCTTCTGAGGTTGTCAACAGGTTTAGTCTCTCCTTTCTACTTAAAGCATCAGCTACAACATTAGCCTTCCCTGGGTGGTAGTTTATCGAGCAGTCATAGTCCTTGATCAATTCTAACCATCTTCTTTGTCTCATGTTTAATTCCTTTTGCGTGAATATATACTTTAAGCTCTTGTGATCCGTGTAAATCTCGCATTTCTCTCCGTAAAGGTAATGTCTCCAAATCTTGAGTGCGAAAACAATAGCAGCAAGTTCCAAATCGTGAGTAGGGTAACGGGACTCATACTCCTTCAGTTGCCGAGAGGCATAAGCTATTACTTTTCCGTGTTGCATCAAAACACATCCTAAACCCTTGTGAGAAGCGTCGCTGAAAATTACGAAATCGCCTTTCTCATCGGGTAAGGTCAACACCGGGGCAGTAGTCAATCTCTTCTTCAATTCTTGAAAGCTATCTTCGCATTTGGGTGTCCATTCGAACTTTTCACTCTTTCTGGTAAGTCGAGTCAGTGGTGTAGCTATCTTTGAGAAATCCTTCACGAACCTTCGATAGTATCCAGCCAATCCAAGGAAACTTCTAACTTCGGTTGGAGTCTTGGGTCTCTCCCAATTTGCTACGGCTTCTATCTTTGCGGGGTCTACAGAAATCCCTTCGCCGCTTACAATGTGTCCCAAAAATTGAACTTCTTTTAGCCAGAACTCACACTTTGAGAATTTCGCATATAACTTTTCCTTCCGCAGCGTTTCCAGAACTAAACGGAGGTGTTCAGCATGTTCCTCAGGAGACTTCGAGTATATCAGGATGTCATCAATAAATACAATCACGAACTTATCCAAGTACCTCTTGAACACACGATTCATCAAGTCCATAAAAGCAGCTGGCGCATTCGTCAATCCAAAAGACATGACTAAGAATTCGTAATGTCCATATCGGGTCCTAAAGGCAGTCTTAGGAATATCTTCAGGCTTGATCTTTAGTTGATGATAGCCGGATCTCAAATCAATCTTTGAAAAACATCTAGCTCCCTTAAGTTGGTCAAACAGATCGTCGATTCGAGGTAAAGGGTACTTATTCTTGATGGTCATCTTGTTCAACTCACGATAATCAATACATAATCGCATGGATCCGTCCTTCTTCTTCACGAACAGCACTGGAGCTCCCCACGGGGATACACTTGGTCTGATTATGCCTTTGTCAAGTAATTCTTGCAGTTGGGTAGCCAACTCCTTCATCTCAACGGGAGCCATACGGTATGGTGCTTTGGAAATTGGTGCAGTTCCCGGGGCAAGATCGATATTGAATTCTATTTCTCTGTCGGGCGGCAATCCAGGTAACTCTTCAGGAAAAACATCTTCGAATTGATTTACTAGAGGGATTTCATCAATGGCAGGGGCTTGCTTCTCGTTGTCAACCACATAAGCTAAGTAGGCTTGACACCCACTCCTTAGTAGTTTCTTCGCTTGAATCATGGTCAGAAAATTACTAGTAGGTTTCCTTCCGCGGAATTGTATTCTTTTGCCGTTGGGTCCCTTTACACTAACCCACTTACGCCGACAATTGATTTGAGCATCATAACGTGTCAACCAATCCATTCCCAGAATTATATCAAACTCCCCTAAATTAAAAGAAAGAAGGTCTGCTTCGAAACGTTGTCCTTGGATTTCGATTCCACAATCTGGACATATCTGATCTACAGGGACTTTTTCCTGATTTGCTACTTCTATAATCAATGTCTCCCCTAATGGTACGGACTGAATATTCAATTTATTCCTAAAATTCTCCGATATGAAAGATTTTGTTGCTCCCGAATCAAACAAAACATATGCATCTACAGAATTGACTAAAAGCGTACATGCAATCACATCACTATCAGCAATAGCATCCTTCACTGTCATGTTGAAAGTACGAGCAGTTGGCTTGTTGCTGGGAGGTGCCATGAGTCTAGGTGCATTTGTCTCCTTTGGTGGTGACTTGCAATCTCGTGCAATATGTCCTTTCTTTCCGCAATTGAAACAAGTAACGGCCTTATCCTTACAGTGAGAAGAATAATGCCCTTTTTGTCCACAGTTGTAACAAACAATGTTGGCCAGATTACATGGTCCTGGGTGCTTCCTTCCACACGTTTTGCATTCGGGTAGCGGTGGCCTCCCTTGAATTAGATTGGCTGCCTGAGTGGGTCTGGACCTTTGATTGTTTCCCCTAGCGTCTTGATTCTCAGTTCTCTTTGTATCATTGCTTCTGTCTTCCCGCTTCACAAAAGGTCTCTTTCCATTCCGATCGTCCGGCTTCCTCTCAAAATTATTTCCACGATTCTGAAACTTCCTTTTCTTCATTTAGTATAAATAGGCATGTTTAGAAGCATTGTAAGGACATTGAATTTGAGTAATAAAAGTGAGTTATTAGAGAATTTTCTCTCTTGTTCCTGAGCCAAAAACGCTTGTGAAATTACCATAATGTTTAAGCAAATTTGAGCAAGAAAAATGCTTGTGAAATTACCAGAATGTCCCTAATTTTGATAGAATTGCTTGAATGCCATCGTTACTGACCATTCTGCTGTGCCCATATGTATCATTCCGGTTCGTTTTTGTGCGATTGATTTTTTGATCATTAATTAATTTACAAAACCATTAATTATATGCACATTGATGATCTTGGACTTTCTACTATAGTCTATAATTTACAGTTGCAGACCGCTAAAGTATTTGCAGTAGAAAGTCCAAGATCATTTTGGCAATGTGTTGAAATTATGACATTTTCAATTCCAGGGGGTGTTGGCCTTCATGTCAGCAATGATTGTCCAAACTCTCTAGGCAAAGTATAGCCAACAGTGTCGGGGATATTAAGAGTTGTAGTTCCAGCTTTGATAACTTCCTCTAAAATGTGGTACAAAAATTCCCTTTCAGACCTGGTAAGATTAAAAAATTAACAAATTTTGTCAAGAAGATATATTTATCTTGTAGATCTGTTATTGAAAGTTCCATGTTTTAAGCAATATATATCTTTTGTCACATATTGTCCAAAAATGAGTACCTTCCAACATTCTTATTAGAGCCATTTTATTAATATAACACCAAATTAAGGAAAAATCTCGACTCTAATGGAGTGCTAAACATGGATGCAAAATACCAGATTCTTTATTATCAGAAGGCTCAGGGTCACTAGATTCTGAAAACAGTTTCCTTATGAATCCAGACTTTGAGACTAATGGGAACTGCATATTACGCAAGGAAAATGAAAATAAACTACATAAAAAAGATGTCTAGATAGCTCATAACCAAATCAAGGGTTGATGACAGTCTCTAATCAAATCTGTATGTCAACACTATATTCGAACTAGAATATATAAACCACATAAGTAAAATACTTGTATACTAAAAAGACAGATTACAACTTTTCAATTCTATACAATGAAGAATACATAATAACCCGAGCTGAGACCGTACCTTGTGCAATGCAAAGGAGGTTCCCCCTGTGTGAACTGTGACTTTAAACGTTAACATATTTATTATCTTGTTGTCAGGCCGTCTTTGAGGGTGTGCAAGAAGCCCCTTTGCACAGGACCTCCAAATTATAAGGGCCTCCAAATTGAAAAAATTCCTTCATATATATGTTATATTTATGTGTATTTTTCTATTCATAAATTAACGCTTCCTTATATCATGTATTTTCGTTGATTTAGACATTCAAAATCAGTCGACGATTACTTCAATTTTAATAAATTTACGTATAATTTGTGTTTTGGTTTAATTTGATAATGTTTCAAAAAAATTAGGACCTAATTTTAATACTTGGAACAGACCCTCTAAAGAGTTTGGGACGGGCCTGCTTGTTGTATTCAGTCAGATATGTATATTTCTAGACAAAAGTATATGTAACAGTACCACTTGTGAATTTACTGAAGAAAAAAAACTAAGAATCATGCAAGAAACAAACCAGTCACCGGTCCTCTTCATGGCATTGGTAAGAACCCCTTCTTTATTAGTGATTTTATTAAATCCATATCCATATCCATTTAAATTTGTCTAGCCTTCCATCTCCACTTTCATTTTCGCGGGGATCGGACCAATCGTTGTTGAATTTTTATCGAATCGAAAATTTTTAACATATCCATCAAAAAAAGCCTCAGATATTTAGCAAAAAAAAAAAAGAAAAAAAAAGAAGCCTCGGATCGGATTGAATTGAATTTTAGATCATTGACAAGCCTAATATGTACATCAATTTTGTTAGAGTTTATTAAGGTCACTCGTCTAATAATTAATTTTTATATTATAAAATTTTATTAATTTTTGGAATGTAAAAAATTGATAGTCACATTCAAGTAACAAAAAATGTAAAGAAATAGATGAGTTAGAAACAAAATATTCTTTATCAAAAATGGTACAGGTGCTAAATTTGATATAAAAAAAAAAAAGTTCGCAAAATGTCATATGTCGTATTCTAATTGGTTATGACTCATCCTTTTTTTTTTTTTGCTAAATTATGACTCATCTTAATGTAATAAGCTTAATATAATAGGCATATGTGCATTTATACCAATATCAATCAATAAAAATAATGTATATTGTCACATCACCAATGATAATTCATTTTATAATAATTTTTAGTACATAATTTGTATTCATAACATTACTTATTTTTTATTAATTCAGTAAATTGAATGCAATTTTTTTGAGTTTTATAATTCAACTACAAAGTGGGATTGAGTTCAGTTATGTTTTAGGAATTTAACACAATTGAATATTAATGAAGATTGCTTAATATGCCGAGTTGAATAGATTTGGGGCTCCGACTCACTTAGGATTATAATTTGAGTCGAGCTTATACTTATCAAATACGAGTTTAAATTTTTTTATTCGAATCAAATCGAGCCTAAAATTATCGAGTTTCAAATTTGTATTTCCACTCGATTCCTTTACGATACGAGTCGAGTTGTTATCGAGTTTTCGAGCTTATCGAATTATTGAATGAGTCTTCGAGTTTTTCATATTGTTATCGTGTTTTCGAGTTATTGAATTTTTAAACGAATTTCGAGTTCATCGGATTCTTATCGCGTTTTCGAATTCATTGAATTCTTTTCGAGTTTTTGAATTTTGACTTCAATTCCATAAAAATTATCTGATTATATTATTTTATTTTCAAGTTTAACCTAAAAATATTTTTCCCAATTTAAAATAACAATAAACTTTCAAAATTACACACTAAGATTTCATAGTCAAGTTTTCCGATCAATTAAATAGTCTAGTCTATTCTACTCATACATATTTTGCGATGCATTTTATTTTCATTACAAATTATGCATTTTAAGTAGTAAACGATGATAATAACAATGATAAATTTAATTTTTTTTATTACAATCTCATATGAGTTTTATTTTTTCAAAATAGGCAATTAAGCACCCTACACCATAACACCAATAATCATTTATCTTTTATAATTTATATTTTTAATTTAATAAAATATTGCATACAACAAGTGTACATTATTACCATCTTATTATTATAGTTTATAATTATTCAAAAGCAAAGTATATAGAAGTAAAAGTCAGAAATCGAACTTAATCGATTGATAACAAACTTTGGTTTCTTTCAACTTTTTTCAATCTTCCCAACAAACTTCTAAGAAGTTACGGGTAAATTTCCAAAAAAAAAAAAAAAAAAATGTTATAAGTACAATTAATCAATTATATAAATTAAATTCCATAAGAAAAATCAGTTATATCATATATATATAAGAGCAATGCTAGGTTATCCAAATTTTTTCCCCAAAATTTTTATCAAAT
Organism: Saposhnikovia divaricata; assembly: GCA_036435485.1. Lineage (NCBI taxonomy): Eukaryota > Viridiplantae > Streptophyta > Magnoliopsida > Apiales > Apiaceae > Saposhnikovia > Saposhnikovia divaricata. The sequence continues at coordinate 219,322,458 of CM071599.1, forward strand.
GATGTGGCGTGACATAAGACAAATTTTAATGTGTGACGCATATATATATATATAGGGTCTTGTTCTAATAGAAACTAACTTAGAATAGAAACTAGAAACTAAACCTAAATTAAATATTTCAAACTAATCTAAGGACCAAATTAGGGGTACTCCAATACAAAAAACGTTTAAAATTATTGTCTCTATTCAACAAAAATATAAAAAAATAAAAAAAAATTTAAAAAAAGTTACTGTTCACGTGATGACGTGGCACGTGAACAGTAACTTTTTTTAAATTTTTTTATATTTTTTTATATTTTTGTTGAATAAAGCCAAGAATTTTAAACGTTTTTTGTGAAGGTGCCCCTAGCGGGGCCATTAAAATAAATGAAATATAATTTATTTAGTGTAGGTTTCTAGTTTCTATTCTAAGGTTGGTTTCTATTTGAACGCTAGCCAGGGTCTTGTTCTAATAGAAACTAACTTAGAATAGAAACTAGAAACTAAACCTAAATTAAATATTTCAAGCTAATCTAATGACCAAATTAGGGGTACTCCAATACAAAAAACGTTTAAAATTATTGTCTCTATTCAACAAAAATATAAAAAAAATAAAAAAAAATTTAAAAAAAAGTTACTGTTCACGTGATGACGTGGCACGTGAACAGTAACTTTTTTTAAAAAATTTTTTTTATTTTTTTTTATATTTTTGTTGAATAGAGCCAAGAATTTTAAACGTTTTTTGTGAAGGTGCCCCTAACGGGGCCATTAAAATAAATGAAATATAATTTATTTAGTGTAGGTTTCTAGTTTCTATTCTAAGGTTGGTTTCTATTTGAACGCTAGCCTATATATATATATATATGGGATCTCATTTTATAGTTAGAAAAGTTACCCATAGACATGACACATAAGTATTTGAGTTTTGGAAATTTTTTTGGGATATCTAGCATTTTCCTATATATAGTTACAGCCAAAGTTTCTTACATATAATTCCATTAAACTTCTAAGCTTTTTATTTTTTAGTCCTCCAAAAGTTTATTCACGCAAGTACTTATCCACTCTATTAAGTTTTATGGAATCCAAAATTTTATTGGAGATCGAAAATCATATATCAATCAAAACATTACAAAACTTATTCATTAAAAATCATGTTCTATGAAAATCACTATTTCATTTTTTTCATGTTTTACATGCAAATTTCATTAAAAATCTTGAAAATCATGTATTTTCTACAAATAAAATACTGCAAAAAGTATTGTTCTCCAAAACATGTTCTGCTTGCAAATCATATAGGAGTATGATTTTTAAGATTTTAAATGAAATAATAATGTTCATTAAACATTCTTTGCAACTATATATTTTGCAATGTTTTAAGTGCATGATGTATATGATATCCACGGTCTCCACATTGAGTTGGTGTCCACGGAACTTAACTCTTCACTCATATTAATTTATATGAGTATTGTTATAATTATAATTGCTATAATAAAAGGTCAAGGTTAGTAATAATAAAATAACTGAACTTCAAATATTCACAATCTATTTGGCACGATTTGGGTGACATTTAATAGTTCCACAATATTACTACTCTATGGTCTACAGTAAGTGTAAAACAATGAAGAAATATAAAGTATGGCAAATACACGATACAAACAGCATTCTGTGCGGAGAAGATTCAGTGCCCCCCCCCCCTTCCCCCCCTTTCGATGAGGGGTAACTGGTAACTAGCAAGTATTTAGGGATTACATTTTCTAAATGAGGCTTCCTTACATTCTATTTCTATATTACATTTCAATTGATAAGAATACTACTAATATTTTGAGATCTAAGAAAAAAGAAAACCTTTTGTTGAACAATAAAAGAACTAATATGTTTTGAAAGTACTTCACCCTGATACTAACTGCTGCATAGCATTTTTGTTGCCAACAAAGGAGGACCCAAAATGAATGACATTGCACCAAAGGGGCCGACCAATATAAGTTGACTTAACATACAAAGAGCAAACGGCTGAATGAAAAATTAACATCAGTTCAGTTGTGTATACTCGTTCCATTGATCATTTACTCTTTCCGGTGATATAATCTGTAATGGCTGAAATGTACAAAAAAATAGTAGCAAATAAATCTTCATATATATTGGATCATGTACAGATGCAAAGCTAACAAGGTCAATGGTAATTTTATACCAATATGTACTCACATTCGATGCACTTATTTAATGTTTCCATTGGTTGGTCCTTTGTTGAAAATTTTGATTATTTGTAAATTTTGTAAGATAGAGACTGATCTACAATGCATTTGAACATTTGGCACCAGCAGTTTATAAATAAGGTAACTTTGTTTGGTTCCCTCAAAAAAAAAAAAGGTAACTTTGTTTGGCATGAAAGTGCAATGAAAACAAAGATCCAAAGAAATTTCAAAAAAAAAGGTGCCAAAAGTTAGGACTTATTATAAACCAGTTGTGCTGGAAATTCCTCAAAAAATGGCCAGCATTAATTGCCATCAACAATTTGTGCAGATAGAGTATATGATAAGTTTTTTCTTAATTGAGACTCTATAGTAGCAGCATACTTAGTTATTGATTTTTTTTTTTTTTATGGGAAATTCTTGTATGCATGGTTTCTTTGCATCTAAATTTTCAATGAAGCAGCCAAGAAAGAAACAGATAACTTACCAAACCCAGAGCTTCAGCCACACTTCTATGAGTCTCCTCACCACACACTTCTACATACAAATTCATAAGATGCTCCCTTTGTTCGAGTTTTAAATGCTTCTCAAGGCCTCTAGCCACCATTTCCATCTCAGGCTGCAAAAACAAATTCACAAACATCAAAAGTCTACTATGCTATATTAGTTGTGCCATCAAAGGTATAATCTGAACTATTCAAATCATTAAAAAGAAGGTATAACTGAACTGACTGTAAGCACTTAAATATCAGAAATTCAGGACAGGCAACACTTGTGTCAGAAGATCATTATACACAACCATATATTTTAAAATAAAATGAGATTAAATGAATCTGCAATTGATGTAAAAGTCACGAGTCATGACGGATAGTCAGTCAACTAGATTTCTTTTGATGATTGGTGACAGAGTACTTAAATTTAACAACCAATAATAACAGAGAGAAAACAAATAATTGACAGTAATTTTGTTAACAAAGGATCAATTCAGTCAAACACAGCTACATTTATACAGAGCAAACACTTCCACACTTTTGGTGATCCCTTTCAGTAAATTCTTTATAAATACATACATATGGATACTAATCCTAGTTCCTAGGATAGTCTTGGTTTATTTTAGGGATAATAATATAAACCAATCCGTAAAGGAAATGCAATTTTCTCCACAAGTTATAAAATTATACTAACGTACAGTAACTGCAACATCACAAGCACTAATCTTTTTTCCAGATATGTAGTTATTGACTTTGTCTACAAAAACTGTAGACTTGTTCTTAATAACGAACCTTACATGATCTTGTACATACTTTTCCACTCATTCTAATAAGAAAGGGGATAGAGTGTTTTTTCAACAGAAGAACACTATTAACATGCTCTTGCTCACCATTTGATGTCAGCTCATTTTCCTTGTAACCCCTTTGATGTGTCTATCATATATATATAACGTAAGAAGTTAAAAAAAAAAACACTGATTTACGAAGATTGAACAGCACGAATTACAGCAAAAACCAGTATAACTTTCAACTCATCATATTACTGGTCAATTTGAGACTAAGTTCCTTCCTGAACAAAAAATCAGAAATAAGTTTATCCTTTAATCAACCATCTCTTTATTTATTTCTCTATTTATTTCTCTATTTATTACAAAATGCTAACAGACTTTAAATACTAAGCTGAGCTGGCATTTATCATCACCAGTAGTGGCTTGATGACTCATCATCAGCTGAAGTATGACCCTCATCCACCACAAACCTGATCCTCATCCAATATTAAAACAACATGGACTTCCCAAGAGGCGTCAAACTTCATTATCCCATCAAACTCACCAATCTCTTCAACAGTAACATAAGACGTAAATAATTGTGATGTGCTTTTGAATTCAAGTTGAAGATTCTTGAAACTTTTCAGGTACTGCATGCAGCATGCCAATACGCTTATTAATCTTATGATGCCAGGAAAAAATCTTGCGCATGAGATTGGGGAAAAAAGGGTAGAGGACTTTAATGGCTGAAGTGTAGTCAGGAGTAGGATGGGATATTTCATTAGGAGGTACTACAGGAATTGAACATAGGTGATCATTATGTTGACAATGGTACTGATGCTATTGATTTCGGTGAGAAGTGGCTGTTGTGAGGAGAGGAAGTGAGAAGCGAAGTAAAATGAGGGATGAAAATAAGGATATGGAGTATCATGCGTGATCTGCACGCCTTCTTTCTGTCTATTTTATATAGACTATCCAGTGTCCCCATCACAAGCTACCACGGTCACAATATGCCAACTCAGTTCAGTACAATTAACATCTGTAACCATTTTCTAGCAGATATCATGTACTGTGGATGGAAAATTATTTAAAGGATCAACTTGGATGTTGGTTTTTGTACAGTTATCGACTTTCAAACCAAAACAGTATGAAACAAAGGATTATTCCTAAATTTTACTTAAGGCCAACTTAACTTCGCAGGATGCGATAGAGTGCGTAAAATGGATGATAGAAAATAGGAAACATGGGAACTATGTTACCTAAACTTGGGTTCGGGAGTCAAATATGGATCCGGGTGTCGGATTTTCAAATTTTGAAAGTGATAGAATTCTTAGATATGGACCAAGAATTGGACACGAGTTCAGGGACATGGAATGCAAGTTTAACATATAGAATTATATATATTTCTTACTTTTCCGTAGATTTTTAAAAATAATGTTTATAACAAATAAATGAGACGCACTTGATTATTCATGACAAATTCATAACAGAAAATAAAATTGTAGTCAAGAGGCATTGTCCTAAATAAGTACAAGAGGGTAGAGTTCATTCAAAGCCTCCGACAGTTTCTCAGCTTGCGTATAATACAAACTTCGTGATCAGAGCTCCTAGAGTATATAGAATCATTATGTTGATTGTCTAATCCTGATCCTAAACTGGTCTCTTTCCAGTGGGCAAAACAAAGGGTATAACAAAAGATATTTACCAAGAGAAACTTTTATCTCCTAGCGGAAGTTGAAAAAGCATGAAAATATTTAGTATTTTTATAAAGCAAGATTAGATCATAAAACATATGAAAGTGAAGTTCACAGGTGACTGATGCCTTAAAACAAAACACATACAGAGCTTTCTTCAGGAGGAAATATGCGGTGAGTAAGAGACAACTTTGACAGTTCCGTCACTGCTTCAGCATGTTTGCCTTGCATTTCTAAAGCCTGAAAACGAAAAGCTTTAATGACTCATACGAATGAAATAATAAATGTCCATACCGTTTGCAAGAGGAAAATGTTGAAAGAAATAAAGTACATAAATACAGTCTATTTTTGTTCTATTATCAGCTCATGCTATATAAATGTTGAAAGAAATAAAGTACATATTCCAGTTTATTTTTGTTCTATAATCAGCTCAAGTTATATAATGAGCAGTTTCATGGAGAACTTATAATATTTCTAACTAGATCAGATATATCCCTCATCCCTCAATATTACCAAACACAATACATAACATTAAAAAATTTCCATGCCGAACGTATCAAAAAAAATTATTAGCACATACAATTACAAACTCGTTGCGCTAATCCTAACAATGTACATATATTTCTTTTTGCTAATCCTAAAATAACCTAAAGATGAATATAAACAAACACGTTCTGCTAATCCTAAAATGATTAAAAGACGAATATAAACGAACTCAAAAAATATCAAACATAACCATACACATGCTGACATCCAAAATTAAAAGCAGAGTTCTTCTGCTAACACAAATGTTGATATACCACACCTGTACACCACTAATGCTCAAGTACAATGATGCAGATACGTACCCATGCCTGTAGAAGCCATGAGCGTGTACGTGCAGCAACTGCTGCAGTAACCATTCTTGCAGCACGGTCCTTTTCTAGCACAATGTTATCAGCAAGTCCAGCAAGGAATTCCCTGGCATCCTCACCAATAATCTGAACAAATGCAGATGGGTCTGGTACACTGTTTACAATTAAGAAATGTAGCAGGGAAGTAAGTAGCGGAAAGAATAGAGCGAACAAAAGTGCAGATCTAAGAATCGTCAAGGAGGTACACTTACCTGCTACATATGTTGAGAACAAAATCAACTGATGCACGATATAATGAATCACGCGAGTTAGCCGTGTCTATGGACACCTTTACTCCAGAAACACGGCACAATTGACGCAACTGTTATCACAGACAAAAGTTACTACACACATCACTGATAATTCGGCAATTAAACATAACTGAATATATATGTTTGGTAGAAAGTAAATGAGCCAAGTTGAGAAGAAGGGTTTATGGGGGTATATCCAAGTGGAGAAGTAGATTTAAGAAGACAATATGAATATGGGTAGGATCGAATTCTCTGCTACCAGCTTTGCAAGGACCTACTCTCAGTTTCAGATACTAGAGCTTGTTTACAGATCCGAAGAAGGAATATGGTCTAGCATTTTGGAGAAACTTGAAAAAAAGTTGCAAGTGGACAAGGATAGGAGAGCAAAAATAACTTTCGTATATGAACAGTTTACAGTTCCAGAGTTTCATTCTGAAAATTTTACATCCTCTAATGATCACATCATTATAGTACTTGTGGATTCCTAAACATATTCGCAAACATCATAACTTCCCATATAACTAGATATACTCCTCGCAGAAAATATGTAAAGTATGACAAGTTACTAACGCTACTAATATAAAGTAATTATTTCTCTTCTTAAAGGACTTCAAGGTAGAAGCAAAAAAGGACATTGAGATGTTGAGTCTGGCTGTGGAAATTATAATTAGATGTGTAAAAATGCACAATCAATAAATACAAAGAACAGTTACAGAAGCACTAACTTGTACTACATCATCCATCCATATGTCCTTTCCGCTCATTCGATAATCCATGATTTCTGGAAATTAAATTCGTAAGCTGTAATTTAATTAAAAGAAAAACATTCATGGAAGCTTGAGAAATATACTTATTACTTACTTCAAATATAATTATATTGTACCAATTAAAACACAGTCATGTACCACGCAAATCAGGTGTGTATAGTTATATAGTTCGTAGGAATGCTATCCTAAAGATATATATAGATTTGATTCAAGGAGCAAAAAAAATATAAAAGAATATAGACAGATAATGTAAATCATAAAATGAAAAGAAAAATTGAAAATCAAGGGGTATACGCAAAAAGTAAAAACGAGCGAGCAATTCTAATCCACTATATATACACACACACGAGTGTTCTCAAAAAGGATTAAGTGGAGCTACGCCGTTGAATGTTCCAGTGTTATTACTCTAATTCAATGCTTAAAAGGTCTTATAACTTGATACCGCAGCTCAAAATTGTAAAAGTATAAGCATATACAAACAACACAACTGAACACCAGATAATGTACTTGTCATAAACGAAGAACACAATTAAGTATAGGCAGGGGATTTCAAAAATGGTGATATGTACTAGTCATTAACAAAATTCCGATGTACAAAATTAAGTACAAGTATAAGCATATACGAACAACACAATTAACGATATTAGCAAGGCTAATAAGAAAAACCTCTAATAAGTCTATTAGCTTGTCTCTGATACTCCTCATTATCATCCACAACACTCACACTCGTACTCGCACTCTTAGGCCACCAATCCGGCAACTTATTCCGCTTCTTCTTCCCCCAATTTCTCGAAATTCCCTGGAACATCCCACTCGTAAACTCCCTAGACTCCAACGGACTTTCCAAAACCCTCCCTCTACTCACATTCCCCACCACAACTTCCTTCCCTCCTAAACTCCTATCCCGTCTCGTAATCACCGCCTCTCCTAACCGGCTCCTCCTATTCGTAACAAACTCAACTAACTTAACCAAAACTCTAAACCCTAACACGAAAACAATCCCCCAAACTGCTACATGAGTTAAAAATGTAACGGTTGATTTTCGACACGAGATTCGAATGTGTTTGTTAGAGTCAATTGAGACGAGGGTTTTTAAATCGTTATAGGCGTCAGTTGAGGTTGTTAGGAGTTTGTTAAGGCGTGTTTGGAGAGAGAGAGGAGATAAGGAGACGATGTCGATTGTTAGTTGGAGGTTGTTAGAGTCGGTTGAGGTTTGTTGGGGAGGTTGTTGAGGGAAGTCGTTACGGCGGCGACGGTGGTGGCGACGGAGAGAACAGACGACGGAGATGTGGTGGTGGTGAGAGAGTGGGCGGGTTGAGAGGGAGGTGTTCATTTTTTTGTATTTGTCAAAGAGTGGTGGAAACTGGAAAGTGGAAACAGTGTTTCAAGTTAATTTGTACGTGCGGGGAATGGAAACTCAACGAGTGTATTTCGTGATAAATTTTCGGATGTTTCAAATATTCATTTCACAAAACAATATTAAAATATTAATATTTATTAATTTTTATGTCAAATAATTTCCATTATTCAACAACTCAATCCCATCAAGAGAAATTATTAAAAGTACTATTTTTTTAAGTTTTTTTTGCGATTTTTCCATCTTCTGAAAATATTTGTAAAAATACGTTATGCAATCAAATGTAATCTAAAAATATTTATAAAAATAGGATCTACAACCAATGCAATCAGATGGAAATTTATTAGTAAGAAGGGGCGAATGAAGATAAATAGGAATAAAGCTTGCGATCTAGCTCTATCTCTGTTCTTCCTCCTCCCTCACTTTTCGTCTAAACACACATATCTATATATATACATATATATAGATATATAAATACGTGAAAATCAACAATTGAATTTCACAATGAGTTTCATCTTTAACTAAATTAACAATTGGGGTTGAGTTTCTAATTAATCGACCCAGGAGGCAGTTACTTCCACCAATGATTTTAATTATTAAATTTTTAAAAGTTACATTTTTGGTTGATTTTGGTTGATGTAGTTGCAGGTTGCAAAAGTTGCATATATGTTTGCAAATATGTTAGTATTTTTGTAAAATATTTAAAGAAAATATAGTATTTTGCAAACAAAAATTCCAGGATTGGGTATTTCTAAAGAAAAAACCCATGAATCAATTGATTCTGATTCTCAAATATTACAATCATAAAATAATAATAATAATAATAATAATAATAATAATAATAATAATAATAATAATAATAATAATAATAATAATAATAATAATAATAATAATAAATAATAATAATAGATTATTCGAGCATAAACAATAGAATAATAATTTCATATTAAAATTAAATATATATTTAGAAAATTCAGGAAAAAGTTTGGTTCAATAATATTTTCATAAAATATTCATTTTGTAAACAATTAAATTATATATTGATTTTAATTTTATACAAATTCATTACATAACTTTCCAATTGAATTATTTTGTTGTATCTTTTTAAATTACTACTCCCTCTGTCCCCTGAATTGTTTATATTGGGGGACGAGGGCATGGTACGCATTTTTAGGCTTACAGTTTCATAATTTATTTTTAATTTTTTTTCTGAATAAGAATTTAATGTTTAAATTTTTATTCAAAAAAGAAAATTTTAAAAATAAGTTATGGAACTTTACTTTAGATACACCTTAAAATGCGTGGGACGAAAGGAATAGTTTAAAACCAGTGCGATGTGGATTTTCTTTAATATTACATGATTTTTCAATAATTTAAATGTATTTTTTGAGATATGAATTTTGTAAGTTGAATTTTTAAATGAAATTATTTGATGATAATTATATATATATATATATATATATATATATATATATATATATATATATATATATATATTGGTCGTAATATTTATAAAAAAGAAAAAAAGTTTAGTTATAAGATATAGATTAGATGATACGTTTTAGTTGAAAAAGTTAATCAGTCAATTATTAATTATTATGGTATTATTTTATTTAATACAATTACCCGTGATACCATTGGAAAAAAATAGGGTTTAGTAAGAAAAAATATAAAAGATAATGTATTTTAGCTGAAAATATAATTGGTTAGTTATTAGTAATTATAATATTATTATTTTATTTTATTAAATATAATTGCCTGTGATATTTTTAGAATATAAAAGATAACGTATTTTTAGCTAAAAAGAAAATTAATTAGTTATTAAAAAATAAAAAAATAACATGTTTTTCCCAATAATATATATTTAACTAAGGATAATTAAGTAAGAAAAGCAAGTTTGAAAATAGATATTTTAGTCAGAAAATATTGAAAAGATATTACGTTTTAGTTGAAAAAGATAATCAATTAGTTATTAGTTTATTTTATTAAATAAAACGGTCCATGATATTTATTTTTGAAAAGAAGAGGTTAAAGTTAGAAAAGTTAGAAAAGATAATGTGTTTTAGTTGAAAAAGGTAATTGATTGGTTGTTAGGAACTATGATATTGTTATTTTATATTATAAAATAAAATGACATGTTTTAAGTAACCAATAATAAATATTTAAGTAATTATAATTAAGTAAAAAAAGCAAGTTTGAAAAGGAGATATTTTAGTTAGAAAATATAGAAAATAAATTAACCTTTATCTGAAAAGGTAATTAATTAGTTATTAATAATTATAATATTATTAGTTTAATTTATTAAATAGAATATCCTGTAATAACTTTGAAAAAAAATAGATTTTAGTTAAAAAAGTTAGAAAATATAATAGATGAAAAGGGTTATTGGTTAATACTATAATGTCGTTATTTTATTTTATAAAATAGCATTGTATGTAAATACAAAATAAATAGAAAATAAGTAAAAAGTAAGTTAAGTAAGTTAATTAAGGTTATGTTTGGGTTCCATTATTTATTACTTATTAAGTTACTTATTTTGAAAAAACGTTTGTATTAACATATTTTTTTAAGGAAAAAAAATGTATATGGAAAATTTAACATTAATTTTCTTAAAAAAATAAATTACTAATTCCAAACTTTTTTCAAATAAGTAAATCCGGTACCATACCGATCGAGAGTTTGTAGGGTTTGTCGGGGTTTGCTGCCTGAGTGTTACTCTGTCTAAAAGAAATATTATGTTGCAGTGTGATTGATAACGTAATTAAGGTTCTTACATTCAGCGAACAATATTGAGTATGAAGATAATACATGAACGTGATGTTCGAGAGCATTATACTGTTCCTGTTAAAAGACAAGGTAATTATTTTAATTTTTCTTTGCTGGTCATTAGCTGATGGTTAAATCATACAATATGCAGTACATTAGTATTTAATTTTGAGATTATGAGTAGGTTATTATATGAACTGATTCATCTGTCAAATTTTATTTTCAGCTAGAGTTGTTGTTGAGGAAGAGGAGGACGAGGAGGATTTTATTTTATTTGCAGATAGAGTTGTTGTGGAGGAAGAGGAACCCGAGGAGGACGAGGACGAGGAGGATTTTATTTTATTTGCAGATAGAGTTGTTGTGGAGGAAGAGGAACCCGAGGAGGAGGAGGAGGATTCTTGCGTTCGATGGGGTAAAATATGTCATGGGGTTGGTTAATTAATCAATCTTTCTCTGTACTAAACCCATATATGGCTTAATATTTAATCTCTAGCAATTTTTTTTTGCAGTATTGCCGTTGTCTAGCAAATCACAATTTGGATGAGTCCAATATTGTTCACTATTATAGTTATACCCACTACAAATTATATGGGTGAGTACGTACTGAGGAGGATAATAATTACTAAATAGTTTGTATCTTTCATAATGTGTTGTTGTTGATCTCCTTAATCCTACAGGCTAGTACCAGTTCCTAAGCTTAATCAAGTTCTTGGTTTGGTTGGTGCATTAAGTATTGGCAGATCAATTGTCCTTGAAATTTTGTCCGGGAAAGTTCTACCCAATCTCGGACGTGATATTGTAAATTCTTGACATTATTATTAAATCTAGTATATCATCGTAATGCATGGTGTGTTCTTAGCTTGCTTTTTCCTTGCCAATTTTTCAGAACCCTCCTACCAGGCAGCAAGTCTTGACCTACTTTGAGAAGTCCAACTACCCCTTGTATAAATATCTCACCTGGATGCTACAAGATGAAGTGAAGGTTTGTTTTTTTCATCTTCTTTCCTTATCTCTTCAATCTGTTCAAGTACAATTCGTAGTGACAAATTAGGTGTTTAAATGTATCCCTGAGTGAAGAGGTTAATCTAAGTGTGTGCTAGTAGTTCTCTACACTTTTCTCCTTCTCGTCGTGGTTATGGCAACCTCTTGCCTTTACATATGTGATTACAAATCCTTTGTATCTTGTGTACTTATTCTCTACTGTCTTTTTTAAGGTATGTACTAAGCCAGAAGCTCTTTTTCGTGTTGCAAGAGAGAACCGAAGAGGAATTATAGGGGACATCCTGGAAAACAAAGATGAGAGAGGCGTGAAAGCAGAGATCTGTTCCGACCTTGGATTAAATGAGTTAATCGGCCGTAAGCTTTCTACCTTCTCTCCTGGGGAGCTTCAGAGGTTTGCGATTGGGCTCACAGCCGTACAGAACGCTCAAGTTTATGTTTTTGATGAACCCTCGACACATCTTGATGTTAAACAGAGGCTTAGGGCTGCTCAAGTTATTCGATCTTTGAGCACACCTAATAGGTGTTTATTTTATGTTCCTTTTTCCTCTGTATGTTGTTCCTTCAATCAATTAATATTTCCACTCACCTATTAATATTCGAGTTTCAGTTATGTAATGGTTGCTGATAATGACTTGAGTGTCCTGGGTTATATGTCGGATGTCATTTTCTGCCTACATGGATTACCCAGTTCATACGGAGTTGTTGGTCTTCCCTTCTCTGTCAGAGAAGGTATCAACATGTTTTTAAATGGTTTTGCACAGACTGGAAATAATCGTTATTGTGAGGATTCACTTACATCTGAGGTATGCTTCCAAAACCAGCCACTGAAATCTCCAGTCACCTACTGGCTATTCTACTGGATGCTTGATTTTATGTTTGTTCTTTTTTTATTTTTATCAGGTGGCAAAGGCTTTTAAAGGAAATGCCAAGGAACTGGAACCAATTGCACGATACAGATATCCTAGCATGAGCATAAAACGGGGGGGTTTCAAGCTTCAGGTGGAAGAGGGCGATTTTACTGATAATCAAATCATTGTAATACTGGGTGAGAATGGGACTGGAAAAACAACTTTCATCCAGATGCTGGTACATGGTTTCTTTTGTCACATGTTACCTCTTATACACTTTCTTTGAAGAAAACATCAAGCTTAGTTATTTTTTATGTTTTAATTATATAAATTGACAGGCTGGTTTATTGAAGCCTCGCACAGTTGGAGGCTCCTGTGGCAAGATGCCCAAGTTCAGTGTATCTTACAAGCCCCAGACCTTTAACCTAGCCTTCCCATCTACGGTCAACGAATGCCTAAATTACGAAATTTATGATGCATGTCATGATCCTCAGTTTATATCACACGTGATGGTACCTCTTCAAATCATGGACATGTTGAGTATAAGTGTTGAGAACCTTACAAAAGCAGCGTTGCACAGACTTGTATTATGTCTGTGCCTTGGCAAGGTAATTATTTCCTCCTTTTTGGTTATCTTTAGTGTCACTTGCTCATTTTGACTGCACTATAAAGCAGTAAAGTGCTCTAGAATGAATTGGGCTGCCAGGTGATATAGATTATGAGCTGCCTATTTTTCCTAAGATCACTGCCTTGGTGAGTGCTGCATAGTTTTTTCGTGTTGCAAAAAACTAGAAATGAACCGTTCCCTTAGATCGAAAAGGATAAGATAGTCATAAACTCAGAATTGGGCATGAAGTTAGGAATTTAGGATAGTGTTACTTACAATAAGTCATAATCCATTGATAATATGTGGTCATTGCATAATCTTTTATAACTTTCTACAATGTGTGCCTCACTTCGATGAAACTGTTGCTGGATTTGCCTGTAGCCTGCAGATATTTATCTAATAGATGAACCAAGTGCGTTTATGTATGGCGAACAAATTGTTGTTGCCTCTAAAGTCATAAAAAGATTTATACGTCATACCAAGAAGACAGCGTTTGTGGTGGATCACGACATTATGTTGGCAACATATCTTGCAGACAGAGTCATTGTTTTTGAGGGGAGACCATCAATTTTCTGTACTGCAAGCTCTCCTCGCTCGTTATTGACTGGAATGAATCATTTCTTGTCGGTAAGTCGCTCATGGTTTAGTTATGGTCAACATATGTGTTCATCAAATAACCACTCTATTTGTTTGGCTCATCATGTGAGCTTGTAGAAATTTACCTTCACATTTTTTTTGTAGCACTTGGACGTCTCATGTAGGCAAGACCCGCTCACTTTTCAGCCGGTAATAAACAAGCCGAACTCTGCCTGCGACAAGGAGCAGAAATCTGGTGGACGTTATTACCTGAATAATTAATGTGTATTGGCCAGTAGATTCTGTAATCAAACTGTGTTCTTTCTGCTACTGTCACTTGGAGCTAGCTTGCAGTAGGGGTGGGCAGAAAACCGAAAAAAACGAAACCGAACCGAAACCGATAAAATCCGATAAAATTCGAATAAAAAAATCAATCCGATGAGTAATATAGCATATTCCCTTTTGTGATTACCAGGCTTATTACAACTTACATGTAATATTCTCAAGTGTGTTGCTGGCTTGCTGCATTAAGAGTCTTCTTTTATTGCTAATACAACATGTAGTATTGTACACTTGGATGATTTAACTATTTTCTTTTTGTTATATTAATTTGAATTTGTAATATTTTTTAAATAAATCGGTTTTAAAACCGAAACCATACCGATAAAACTGAATCGGAATTTTTAAAACTAAAATCGAAATCAATATTTTGATTGCGATTTCGGTTATCGATTTTTAAAACCAATGATTTCCGGTTTTGATTTTGATTTTATCCAAAAACCTAAACTAATACCTTTGCAGTTAGGCAGACAACTGTATAGCTCCCTTTATTTCCTCCGTTTTTGTTTTCAAACTTCCTTTGCAATCACGACTTTCTCCTTTGGTTTTATGTCAAATTTGAAAATTTTATTGTTGATGTGAAAACTTGACTTACTTTTTCTTAAATTAATCTTTGAGTTGTATATGATTTTACGGAGTAGAAACTCCCTACTTTATATACAAAACATTTTGGTATAATATCAATGATCTATGTTAACAAATTTCTCTTTGATTTTATTTAGGTGCTTCCTAAATGTGTCATTTTTCACTCCCCTGTTATGTACATTCTGTACCATCTTGATTGCCTATATTTTATGTTGAAATAAAAATTTGGGGGGTGTTCAATAAAAACTTAGCTTACTCAGTTATAATACCACTCAAAGTGGTGTCTGAGGAGGGTAGCTGTACGCAGACCATGCCCCTATACAATAGGGAGGCTGTTTCCGAAGGACCCCCGACCATTACAAATACAGAAATACAAATACAGAAAGAAAACCTAATACAAACTAAGAAACTCACGCACACGCATGAGTCGAACCCCTGACCTCCTTCAAAGGAGGCCAGTGGCTCAACCACTGCACCAACATGTTATTGGCGGGGGGGTGTTCAATATCTGCAAAATTCCCAAGTAGTGTCTATAAATATCAGATTAAAGAAAAGCGGTAAAGATGTATGAAAACAGAATTCAAACGTTTACTTGAAAAACATACTATACAGTTACAACAAGGGTTAAAACTGAAAATACCGGCTTTTTTTTTAAAAAAAAATGAAAATACCGATTGTCGGGTGGATGTGTTAAAAATAACGATTTTGTTACGCATTTCTCATTTGGGTAATGCGTGATACGCATTTTTTATTTGGGTAACAAGATAATACGCAAACATCAGTTGGGTATTGTGTGTGGGATTTTTTTTTTTTTTAAATGATACGCAAGTGAAACTTGGGTAATGAGGTTTTTTTTTTTGGAATTTTGTTGGTTACGCAATAAGCACTTGGGTAACAAGGTTTTTTTTTTTTTTTGTTTTGAATTCTGTTGATTTCCTCTGTTTTTTAGACTTTTGTGAGACATTTATAGTGGAACACACTGTTCTATTTTCTCTCACGAACTTACAATCATCAAAACTAGTCGGTATCACTGTTTAGTTTCATTTCTAAACCCTAAATTTATATACGGTTTTCGTCGTTTCAAATATTTCTAAAACCCAAAATGGAAACGTTGAACCCTAAAAGTTAATTGTTGAACCCCTAAATTTAAATAAAATTGTATTTTTTTTAATTAAAAAATTGAATCCGGCGGCCTGATTTTTAAACGCTAACGCGTTTAAAAATCAGGATAAGTTAGGGTTTAGGGTCTAGGGTTTAGGGTTGTAAACAACCCTAAACCCCAAACCCTAAACCCTAAGTTCATATACGGTTTTCGTCGTTTCGAATATTTCTAAAACCCAAAATGTAAACGTTGAACCCTAAAAGTTAATTGTTGAACCCCTAAATTTAAATAAAATTGTATTTTTTTTAATTTTAAATTTTTAATTAAAAAATTGAATCCGGCGGCCTGATTTTTAAACGCTAACGCGTTTAAAATTCAGGATAAGTTAGGGTTTAGGGTTGTAAACAACCCTAACCCCTAAGTTCGTATACGGTTTTCGTCGTTTCGAATATTTATAAAACCCAAAATGGAAACGTTCAACCCCAAAAGTTAATTGTTGAACCCCTAAATTTAAATAAAATTGTATTTTTTAAATTTAAAATTTTTTAAAAAAATTGTTAAAGGTGAAAACATGATGTACGTAAAAACAGGAGTTGGTGTACAAGAGTGGGTCCTGCAATGTAAAGTAGCACAAACAGGATTTGACATGTCGTGAGAAAGTGTAGAAGAAAGGAGAAGTTGAATAAAATATCTGAAGGATACGCATTATAATAATGCGTATAATGTAATACGCATAAACAGAATGCGTATCTGGAAGACGCATTTGTCAGCTGGGTAACAAATCCGGTATTTTTAACACCCCTCCCCCAGAATTGTTATTTTTGTATTTTTTTTTCAAAAAAACGTTATTTTTAACATTTTTTCGTTACAACAAATCAAACACATGCAATGAGTGAAATATTGCCTCCGAAAACTCAATAATTGTATAGTATGATTTGCAGTGTGATTTTAAATTCCAACATGCAAAGATTGATATTTAGAAAGCATAACACATGCATCATGGACATATATTGGCCAATTTCCTCCGGAGGTGGGACAGTTGTATTGGTTCATGTGCTTATAGCCAGCTCCTGCGCATGTAAACTCATCACATCTTGCATGTTGTGTGTGCTTCAGGTAGAGGTGGCCAAACGGGCGGGCCGGGCGAGCCGTGCCGGTTTTGAACCGGGCCGATTCCGTTTTCAGTGAACTCGCGAACGGCACGTAGAGGAAGACGGGCCGTGCCGGGCTGGTTACGGTTTGGAAATAGCTGATTCGTATACGGCACGCGAGTTATTCGGTTGAACGAGCTGGACGGGTTGCACAGGTTTGGCGAATTGCGAGTTGCCATAGTTGGTCTGTGTATAATATAAAAAGTTATAGTTTTTTATAAAAAGTTGCGGGCCGGGCCGAGTGTGTCGTGCCGTGCCGAGTTGCAGGTTTGGCAAGTTCCCTTTCTTTCCTTTTTTGCTGAGTGTTAGGCGGGTGTACAATGTATACTTGCATTTGCATGTTTATTATTATTATTATTATTTTCACAATTCACAGACTAGTAGACTACTACTAGAGTACTAGTACTCCACTACTTCTTGTCTCCTTTTTACTTATAATGTCTACTACTTTCTTTCTTTATTTCTTGTTTGTTTTTTCCAGGCGGGCCGGTTGAACCATGCCGTGCCGGGCGAGTCTCTCATTTTTTTTTTACAAATACATGCATGTATTTGAGATATATATATATATATATATAATATTATATATATATATATTAGAAATCATTTCTCCTAAATTGTTTTGTTTTTACATTTTTGTTTTTATTTATTTTATTATTTCTACATCCTATTTCCATTTTGTTACACTAAAATGTAATTATTTTTAAAATTTATTTATATTTTTATTAAACAATAAGATGAGTATATATAACTATATTTTTAGATAAGTCAATTTATTGAATTAATTAATTTAGTAATGATAAATCCATTAATTTTAATTTTAAAATAACACGGGTTGAACGTGCCGGGCCGGACGAGTTACGAGTTGAGCGGGTTATCCGGGTTAACCGGGCCGTGCCGGGTTGTTCACGGTTTCCAAATTATGGACTCGTGAACGGCATGTTACTACAAACGGTTTGTGCCGAGTTTGAACCGGCTCGTGACGTGCCGGATTGAGACTGGTTTTTGGCGGGGCGGGTGGCGGTTGAGCCGGGCCAACCCGTCCGTTTGGCCACCTCTAGCTTCAGGCAATCATTAAAGTGTTCTTCAATTCACATTGCATCAACCTTGTACCAAAATCACATAACGTTATACTAGATTTCAATTTGTTTATCATTTACGTAGGTAGAAGCAGTGGCGGAGCTAGCCAGAAAATTCAGGGTACTCTGGAATCATTATACATTTTTTTATATAAATAAATATTTCAACTATTGGAAAATTAATTTAAAATCGAATAAATCTATTTGTTTCTAGACACGTACGTATATTAGTATAAAATGATAATTAGAAACTAATATATCAATTTAAGAGCATAACTTTAAATTAAAAATGCTGACACATCTATTATATATTGCCGAAGTTGTGCACATATATACACTAAAAACACAAAAACTCAGGGTACGCGGAGGCTAACTCTCGGCTCTGAGTGCCTCCGCCCCTGGGTAGAAGAGTACAGTGGGCTTCTTGTGCAAGCAAGCAAGGCTATAGTTGGAGCTAATGCTTTTGCACATGAAAGTGGCATCCATCAGGTTGGTTCAGGTTTGCTATGTTATAATGTTATGTTTCAGTAATTCTCATTCATGTTTCTGATATGTTGGTAAAATTGGTTGATCTAGTTATGTTCTCTTGTTCGTTGATTCTTCTAAGATTAAAGCATGTGGATGTTGTTAGGTAGCTTTCTTGCCAAACTCTCCTCTTCACCAACCATTCCACCAAACCCTTCACCAACCATTTCACCAACCATTTCACCAACCCCCACCTACTACACATCTAACTCCTATAAATACTCCTCTCCTCCTTCATTATCAAACACACCATAATTCTCTCTTCTCTCTCTATATAGCTGCTAGATAGTCCATCTAGTAGAGAAGCCGGTTTAGCCCGCTTTCAGGAAGTGTCGGGATAGAAGGTCCTCGTGCCTAAACTATTCCTTAGGGTATTTGGGTCTGACTGCAGCCATCGGAGGTGGTCCCGCTGCAGGGGTCTTTCTATCAGGTTGTGTGGCACTGTCCAGGTTGGAAGAGGGAGAGAAGGAAAGGTTGTCGGGAAACAGTGATAGGGGGAGGTTTTGAGATAAACACTTCAGTGAGTTGGGGATATACATAATAGGTATTGTAGGGCTGAATTTTTGTATGAAATTCAGGGGCCGGATACCCGGATATTGTAATCTCTTTTATCTAGTGTGAAGTTGTTGCTCTTGTGGATGTAGGCTGGGCCGAACTACGTTAAATCTCTTGTCTCTTTTACTGTATTGTTTGTTTGTTGCTTCATTACTATCACGTATATTTGTGGGATCTAAGCACACATATTTACCAAATCGCTTCCGCATTCGCCAGAATCGGGCAGATTCCTAACAGTTGGCATCAGAGCTAGTTGTGTCTAAATTATTGGTACCGAAGGAAAGTCAGTAAGAAAAGTGGTTGTCTAATAAGGCGCCGTTTTGACGGAAGTGCTCCCATTGTTTCTTACACTTACCTGGCCAATTGATTTAGTCGTTTGGATTGGTTTGTGTGTGCAAATGGAGATCATGGCAAGTATTGGAGGATTCAAGGTGACTCCATATGATGGTAAAGGAAGTTTTACTCTTTGGCGGAGAAGGGTAAAGGATATCCTAACCCAACAGAAGCTAGCAAAGGCTTTGAAGGGGAAGGAGGGAAAGCCAACAAAGATGAGCGATGAAGATTGGGAGGATGCTGAGTCGCAATGCATGACTACCATCAGACTATGCATTGCTGATAACATTATCAATAATGTTGTTGACGAAAGCACGCCGAAGAAATTATGGCCAAAGTTGGAGACATTGTATATCGGGAAGAACTTGACTACAAAGTTAAATCTGAAGCGCGAGTTATACAAGCTGAAGATGGCAGCTCAAGGCAATGTTATTGAGCACATGAATGTGTTTAATGGTATTGTTGATCAACTTCAAAAGGTTGATGTAAAATTGGAGGAAGAAGATAAGGCCCTTATTCTTCTTACTTCGCTTCCGGAGTCATTCGATCATTTGGTCACAACCATTTTGTACGGAAAGGACACGTTAAAAATGGAGGAGGTTTAGTCAGCACTTTTGTCAAATGCTGGAAGGAAGAACCAGGATGGTGACAAGGACGGAATGACAGTTTTGGCTTTGCGTAGTCAAAATAATAGAGGAAGGGGTGTTGTGAGAGGATCTACCAATAGCAGGGGTAAATCCAGATATAGTAAAAAGGGCATGCAGTGCTTTGGTTGCAAGGAGTGGGGTCATATTATGCCGAATTGTCCGCTTAATAAGAAGGATCCAGATGCATCATTGGCTGTGGTTACTCTCGATTGTGAAGATGTTTGCACCGTCTTCAATCGAGGCACTAGTTCTCCAGGAGAATGGATATTAGACTCAGGGTCATCTTACCATGTATGTTCCGAGAGGGGGTATTTTGACAAATTCCAAGATACAAAGAATGAAACGGTTTCTTTGGCTGATGGATCTACTTGTGAGATCAAGGGGATTGGAATTGTGAAAATCAAAATGTTCGATGGAATAGTTCGCAGCTTGAACGGGGTAAGATATGTGCCTAAGCTGAGAAAGAATCTAATATCTATCGGTCGGTTAGCTTCAGAAGGCTACAGATGCTCTGTAGTAGGGGGAGCTATGAATATCAAAAGAGGTCGTGTGGTTTGGATGAAGGGAAAGCTACGTGGGGGAATATATCGTCTGATTAGTACGTGGCCAGAACGTACTGGAACTTCGAAAATCTGGTTATCTCGTGCACGAGGGAAGAGTGACTTGAAGGATACTGCTGCGGTTGTATTGCCTTCCAGTCTAGACGATGGTGCAAAGACTGCTGGGATGGATGCTTGGTCGAAGGGCTTCCACGACATCAACGAGTAGTTGGTGTGTTGCAGCTACATATGGGCATCGATCAACACGAATCAAGTGAGCATTGAACCATGTAATAAATTGATTTGTTTGATATGCAGTTGGAGAGTAAATGAAAGATCGATGGTCACACTTGTGTGTGTGATGGACTACATATGGGATTGGCCGACGTGAATCAAGTGAGTATGTGTCTATACAACAAATTGCTTCACATGTATGTAGTTGGACAAATAGAGGTCAATGGTACACTTGTGCGTATAGCAAGTGGGCATTCGAGAATGAATGTGCAAACTAGGGTATAGTTTGGAGTCTTGGACTCGGGGGGAGCTTTGTCGTAGGGAATGATACGGATCGATGAGAAGTTGGAGTTGTTCCAAAAGGGCGCAGGTATGGAGTGCAAGTGAAGAGCTGTGAGTTTGGAAAGAAGGGGAGATTGTTAGGTAGCTTTCTAGCCAAACTCTCCTCTTCACCAACCATTCCACCAAACCCTTCACCAACCCCACCTACTACACATCTAACTCCTATAAATACTCTTCTCCTTCTTCATTATCAAACACACCATAATTCTCTCTTCTCTCTCTATATAGCTGCTAGATAGTCCATCTAGTAGGGAAGCCGGTTTAGCCCACTTTCAAGAAGTGTCGAAATAGAAGGTCCTCATGCCTAAACTATTCCTTAGGGTATTTGGGTCTGACTGCAGCCATCGGAGGTGGTCCCGCTGCAGGGGTCTTTCTATCAGGCTGTGTGGCACTGTCCGGGTTAGGAGAGAAGGAAAGGTTGTCGGGAAACAGTGATAGGGGGAGGTTTTGAGATAAACACTTCAGTGAGTTAGGGATATACATAATAGGTATTGTAGGGCTGAATTTTTGTATGAAATTCAGGGGCCGGATACCCGGATATTGTAATTTCTTTTATCTATTGTAAAGTTATTGCTCTTGTGGATGCAGGCTGGGCCAAACCACGTTAAATCTCTTATCTCTTTTACTATTGTTGGTTTGTTGCTTCATTACTATCACGTATATTTGTGGGATCTAAGCACACATATTTACCAAAGCGCTTCCGCATTCGCCGGAATCGGGCAGATTCCTAACAGATGTGGAGTAGGGGGGTTTGCAAAATAGATACGTACTAAAAAACAATGGAGATATGTAATCCAAACAAAAAATAAAAGCAACATAGGCGACTACTTTTATTAATGATCAATAAAGTTTAATAGCCATTTGGAGAGAAAAAGGTTGTATTGTTAATTACCACATTGGCCTCGTGTATTTATTTGTGTGTCTTGTTTGTATGAGTTATAAATTTCAAGATAAAGTTCTACTGGTTGATCTGAGGATGGTTCCTGGAGAAAGTCCTACTACAGCTCTTTTTTTTTCTTTTCCATTTGTTGTAAAGTCAACTATATTTTTTTGAACCTTTAATAACCAAAGTTCAAAAATATGGTATACCATAGTCAACTATGATTAAAAATCTTATCATGCGACAATTAAGGTCAACAACTTAGTACTTTTTGGCAATATATGGATTTTCTTTATGAACTCGAAAAGGATTTCAAAAAAATTTCCAATTTTTTTAATATATGGATTTTCTTTATGAACCCGAAAAGGATTCCAAAAAAATTTCCAAATACCACGTGACATGCATGGTTTTATTCGTGAAATTCATATTAACACACCAGATCATTAATGAAAAGATAATCAATCATAGAATGACAACATAGCATTCAGAAATGATTTCGGGAACGCTTTCGGGAACTCTAACATTTCTCTTTCTTTATATTGATTACATACTGCCTGTGAGGCTGTGACCCTTTTATATTCCTAAATATCATAAAATTATTTATTCTCTAACATCAAAGATACAAAAAGAGAAGTGCATGCCATTTTCTAGTTTCCGTGATTTTTAATAATCGAGAAACACTTACTAAAACTGCTGGGTTGTTCTTTGTGGTCTTGTAGGATGAAATTTTAAGCATAAAATATGTATGAAATTATATCTCCCAAAAATATCGGGCTTCATCGCTGTGATGAATCTGGGATTGTCCTTTGAAAACTTAGGTACGATTGATTATGTACATTTTCATGTAGCTCAGTTTTATTTAGTACCTCAGTTTTGTCTGTGTCAAAGACAAAACATTTTTATGTCCAGTGTTTAACCATTTGATATTATTCATGTTCTTCAATAGATACATGCTTGTCGTTCTTATGTTATTTGCAATTGTGCTGTCCATGTTGCTCATGAGAACTGTTGAGTAACATTCTGAAATTCTAATATGTAATCGTTGATGCTTTGCACCTACCCAAACTTTTCCTTTTTTCTCTTAGCTTGGGCATGACATTGACGGGAAGGGATTCGATGATATTTTCCCGGAATTTCAAGTCTGTAGCTGAAAAGAAAAAGGTGAGTGGAAATTCTAATAATTGTCTTTTACGTTCTTTCTTGCTTCAATGGTTATATGTTGTGCATACTTAATTGCACTCTTTATGTTATTCCCAGATTACACACTTGTATAATTGTAGAAGGGGGGTTGAATACAATTCTTGATATTTATAAATTTCTGATAAGAACTCTAGAAACTTATGCAGAGATAATTGCAATGTAAGATTTAAACTCAAACACATATAAAATCAGGTGGTTAATATGCACCACATGAAGCTTTTATTTGAAGAAAACTCTGTGATACAAAATGTACACAGCTGCCGTTTTACAACTCTTTGCTTCTAAGGATATTCAAGAAACCCTAAGCAAATATGTCTGTTTTCTTAACCTACAAAGAGTTGCTACACTTGGTTATATATCCCAAGTTTTACAAGTACTACTGGAATAAGATAATACTAATCTAATTCTAGTTGACTTGCTACTACACTCCAAATACACATGTAGCCGAAAGGTTGTCCTTGTGTTCAGACATGTCTCCTGCACCTTTCTTGTATTCATAGTGTAAATAGAATGCTTCTTTCTTCTGTGTTTCCAAAGTATGGCTGCCATACTGCTTTTTGTATCTACTATCAACTCATGTGATCTGTCAATCAAACATGTCCTTATCAACTGCTAATCCCCAGCTAATCATAGAAGACAGTGTCAATGATTATCCGTTGATGTTGTACTGAGCGGTATCGTTGATATTGGGACTTGAGCTGTATCCGTTGATAGAGTGGATTTGAGTTGTATCCGTTGATAGAGTTTTGTCTTCATCCGTTGATACACTTTCACTTAGACAGAATTACATAGCATAGCTTATTTACAATTGGCTACCCTATTCTGCCTATCCGTTGATAGTCAACATGACTATGGATAAAAACACTATCAACTGATAACATAGAGATACTTGCAGTATGCTACAAAACCTCATCCGTTGATGAGCTACCTGTCAACGGATAGAGTTATAAATCCTCATCCGTTGACAGCTACAAAACCTTAAACAATTTGATTGATTGTGAAGTTATCATCAAGTATAACATATTCCTAACAATCTCCCCCAATTTATACTTGATGGCAATAAAGCATAAATTCAGGACCTTGATGATAACAAAACATTCCTAAAGATATATAAAGAACAATGCATAAATTGTATTAAGCTACAAACATTAAAAACTGAAAGTTTGAGAAATTTACAGAGAAGTGCTCCTCTAGACTGAGCAGATTAAGACTGTTTCTTTCCTCTTGTTGGCATCACCCTTGATTTTCCTTCCTTGGCAGAGTTGGACTCAATCTGTATTTGGAGTTGCCTATAGAAGGCATCTTCTTCATCTACCTTTGGATTTAGCTTTTGTTGTAACCATCTCAGGTATTGAGAACTAGCCTTTGGTAGTTGGTCTTCTAACCTGAAGAATCTCCTGTTACCATCTTCATCCCTGAACTCCATCATCCAGAAAGGTTGGAGGTGGATTTTCTGTCCATTGTATGGGATCTTCATTTTCCTTGGTAGACTTGATGGTGAGTTCCAATCCCTCCTTATTTGTCTATTCTGTCCAGTATCTCCCCTTTTGCTATCTTGGAGAACCCTGTGTATCTCTTGATTGCAGAGAACACTTTGGTTAAGGTATGATAATTTTCTCCAAGAACCTTTGTAGTGGCCATGTCCTTTCCATTCCTCCCTTGTATACAAAGACCAATCTTTCAGGCAAATGTCTATATTTGTCAATTCCTCTTACTTCTGACAATTCATCCAGATAAAGATTCATGCCAGAGTATTCTTCAATATCTGCCTGATAGATAAAATCATCCTTGTTTTCCAAGATTGGCTGCCTGACAATAGCAGGTACCCTAGCAACTTGAATTGGTTCCTTTGAAGGTTGCTTCCTTGGTTTCCTTTTCTTCTGTATAGGCTTCTGTTGAGGCTTCAGCAAGAATGAAGGAACCTCAATGGAGTCAAGATTCATTGGTTCCTCTTTAGGTACTATAGGCTCACCATGGAAATTCACATCTGGGTTGAATACTTTTACATCAATAGGTTGTGATGAACCAACTGTCTCCTTGTTTTCAGTTTCTGGAGAGACAGGTCTCCTTGCCTTTGATTTTAATCTCTTGGATTTGGGGACTGATTTCCCTTTCTTTTTGAGTTTGGGGACTTCCTCAGGTTCCCTCAATTCATCCTCTACCTCATCCAATAACTCTTGAGCCAGCCTTGCTTGCTTCTCATCTGAGTTTTCATATTGATATTCAGTGCTTGGTTGAGATTCTCTTAGCAGCCTTGAAGTCTCTTCTCTCTTTGCTTCAACAAATCTAGGATGGCTGTTGGATATGTTTAGAACTTTTCCATTCCTTATGATTACAGCCATCCATTCTCTTACACAACTGTTAGTCTTCTCCTTGAATTCCTTGATTGCCTTACCCATCAGCTTCTCTTCATCATCCTTGGGAAATGGAAAGTCCAATTGTAACTTGTTCTTCCCATTTGCTTTTGGTGGTGAGAAGGGTCTTGATTTGATGTAGGGTTCAAATTCCTTAACATGAGAAGGCTCAGCATCATAGAATGTAGGAGCCACAATTGCTGGAGTGAGCACCTTCAGAATTGTTGTAGATATTGTTGGAGCTGAGGTTTGGCTAGAGAACAGAGTTGATGCAATAGATTGATTGATCAATCTTTCTGTCCTCATTATCCTTTCATAGTTTTCCTCTTTCATCTTTTGTAAAGCTTCAATTTTGGCTAGCTTTTCCTCTTCTGTCAAGTTTGAGAGATCAAACTCTTCAGATAGAGCTACTTGTTCAGGTTTGGATTTGCTGGGGGAAGCTGTGACAATGAATTCCTGTGGATTGACCACTATGGTAGGCTGCTGCTCCCCCTTACTTGCTGCTTCCCTGCTTTCATAAATTAAGATTTGACTTGTAGTTGCACAGCCTCTTCCACTTTCTCCCCCTTTTTGTTAGCATCAAGGGTTTGACTAGAAGTTGGGGCTGCAACTAACTTCTCTAGCAGTTGGGTCTGCAGTTTCTGATGTTGAAGAAATTGCTCCATCTGGGATTCCATCTTTTCCACTCTTGAATTGAGAAGTTGCACAGACTTAGCCAGGTTGTCTTCTTTGAGGAACCTTTGTTGCAACACCCTCTGAGTGGCTGTAGGAGCTAGTTGCTCTAGCTTGGAATCCACAGAGATCTTCACATCCTTGATTTCTTGTTTGACCTCCTCTAAGTTGGATCTCTGAATCACCATTTGCATCTTTTGTAACTTTAGGGAGTCAATTGCCTGTTGAAGAACAACCTTTCTCTGTGGATCTGCTTCTGGGAGCTCAGCCAGGGCAGATTTATATTGCCTTATGATTTCCATATCAAGTTGATGATAGGTGTAGTTTTGAGCAAATGCAAAATCATGAATACTGCTACCACCTTCATCTTCAGAGCTCTGGCTGTCTTCATCGTCATAATTGTCAAATTCATCACTCTCAGCAGTGGTTGGCAGAGCTGCTATAGATTCCTTAGCTCTAAGTAGAGACTGTGAGGTGTGCACTAGGTGCATTGCCTCCTCTGCTTCCATATTGCCCTGTTGTGCCAGAATTTGATAGGCAGGAACAGGGTGAGTAAAGGTTTCAGCATCCAAAGAAATGGAGTCAATCATGGACTGATATTCTCTTTGATATTCCATTTCCTTGGATGCATCCTCAACCTCCATTGACTCACTAGCAATGGCTGCTTCTTCCATCCTTATTTCTCCTGTAGTCCCTTCTCTCCCCTCATCTCTCTTTTCTTGCATCAAGGGCTCCCCTTGGCTCACACCTCTCACACCCTCACCTTCACCTACTAAGGTGGAACTCTCAAACTCTCCTTTTGCCTGACCGGAAGAAATGGCCAGCCTCTCATTATTTACCTCTCCTTTTGCCTGCTCACAAGGCAGCCTCTCACTCCCTTCCCTCAATCCTAACAGTGTTTCAACTACTGAGAACTCCTCTACACTAGACACTGGAATGTCAGATTTAGCAGTGGTAGAGTGAGTTATCAACGGATAAGGAATATTCGTTGATGGAGTAGTTATAGCTGTCAACGGATGGCTAGATAGAGGCGCATCCGTTGATGGAGAAACACTTGTCAATGGATGAAGGATATCCGTTGAGGAAGGAATAATTATATCCGTTGAAGAGAAAACCAACACTGAATCTGTGGAGATTGATTTTAAGTTCGGGGCCACAGTCTGTGTTGAGAATTCTGGAAGGGAAGATTGATGGTCCAACAAATCATCTAAAAGATGATGACCACCAATTTCAGAGTGGGGCTTCTCCAAGAATCTTAAAGATGGAGAATCAGGAATTGATGTAGATATCATATCCACATCCAGAGATGGAGTTGGTGATGGTGGATTGTAATGTGTGTCGATTTGAAGATTAAGATCAAGGGGCTGTGACTCCACATTTATTGAAGCCACATCAAACTGAGTTTGAGAAGGTACAGTTTCCTGTATAGTGTGTGCACCCTGTGATTCCCCTGTGGTTTTAGATTTCACTCTTCTTCCATAGGTTTTTGAGATTGGGCTATATGTGTCCCTAACCCTCTTGTGCAGTGTTCCTTGTGAGGAACTTGATTCAGTAGTCACACTCTGTTGAGAGAGTGTAACTAGAATTTGGCCTGTAGTTACATTTGCAGTCTTTTGAGAGACTGAAATGGTGGTTGCACTCATCTCTCCTTCCTTATCCTTAGGGCTTCTTTGATGTTCACCCTGTCCCTCACCACTCACTATCACCTTCACACTCCCCTCAAGAGGTTTGGTAGATTTTACAACAGGTGTCTTTTGAGAGACACTTGAGGTTTGCTTTTTAGAATGTGGTTTTGGAACTCTGGGTTTGGTCACTTTGGTAGGAGACTGTTTGGTCACAACTACAGACTCCATTGTGACACTAGAAGGCAAAGAAATTTGGGGGTTGGAGATAGGGGTTTCAGAGTTAGAGATAGTTACCTGAACAATTGGTAGATATACCAATTGTACTCCTGCATTGAGGTTCATTCGAATCAGGTCACTTAAGACTCTCTTCTCCTGAACAAAACATTGGAACTTGCTATCCGGGTTAGCAATGGATAGCTTATTCTCAGATACATGCAGTGCTAAGAGCATTAAAAATCTAGCAAAGTAGATATTCTTGCTCCTAGTTTCCTTTTTACCCAACTTTGCAGCTATCTCATACATAACTAATGTGCCAAAATTATATAATTTATCATTTAAAAGCATACACATCATTGTTAGCATGGACTGGGTAACAGCATCAAAATTACTAATTTTTCCTGAAAAAGTTTTAATGAAGGCATCACAGAAATAGCTCCATTCTTTAACCATTCCTTTCCTAACAATTTTCCCTAAGTTTTCAGTACTAAGGGCATAATTAATAGAATTAAGCATGGCAACAATTTTAGCATCAGTAGGTACTTTCAGACAGTTATTCTCAGGCAATTTTAAACAAGCAGTTATTACATCAGAATTAACCACATAGTTTTTACCCTTTAAAGAAAAAGCAATTGTACCGTCTGTGCCATTGTACTCAGCAGATGTCCACATTTCTTCAATTACCTCGTGGATTAAGGGAGTGGTGGCCGTCATAGCATATGACAGTTTGCATTTCTTCACGAAACTCATCAAAGTGTGGTAAGCTTCTGGAGCATTCACTGTGTCAACAAAGGCCGCGAAATTGTTCTTCTCATAGGTAAACCCAGTGGAGGACATCATCTAAACAATAGGCGCCATTGAAGTGATTGAACTTTGGTTACAGAGAGTTTTAGGGAAGAAGATGCAGTTAACTTTTGATATGCTTGAAAATGAATAAAAGTGAGAAGTGAGAGTACAAGTCCGCCTTTTATATTTTTCAAGAATTAAAAATGAAATAATTAAAAGTAATTACTCCATTGGTCAAAAGTAACTGTCAGATAATAAATAAAAAGAGAATAAGTACAGCCATGATTAGATATACACGATTACCAACGGTTAAAAAAAATGTATATCAACGGATATAGAATGAACGGTTGAGATACAGTTTATCCGTCGATGACGTGGATAGCCTGTTACCCGTTGACATGCAAAAATCTAGTAATGTGTTTATACTATCAACGGATAAAAGGATATCCGTTGATAAGCTAATTTTGCCTTAGACAAAATTTCTGCAGAAAATTTTTCTGAAAGTTTTAACTTTCAAGTAAATCAAAACACATTTCTAGCTTCAATTCATTGAAATCAAATATCACTAGGAATTATGACAAGTTTAGCATACCTAGCTCACCTACCAATCTTGTGAATGTGGATTCATCAAGAGGCTTGGTGAAGATATCTGCAAGCTGCATTTCACTTGGCACAAAGTGCATTTCTACTGTACCATTCATCACATGTTCTCTAATGAAGTGGTATTTGATGTCAATGTGCTTGGTTCTCGAATGTTGCACTGGATTCCCTGTGATGGCAATAGCACTTGTGTTGTCACAGAAAATTGGAATCTTCTCAACTTTTAGACCATAGTCAATGAGTTGGTTTCTCATCCATAGAATCTGTGCACAACAGCTTCCAGCAGCAATGTACTCAGCTTCAGCTGTAGAAGTGGAGACTGAGTTTTGTTTCTTACTGAACCATGAAACAAGCCTGTTTCCTAGAAATTGACAGGAACCTGTAGTACTTTTCCTATCAACTCTACAACCTGCATAGTCTGCATCTGAATAGCCAGTTAGATCAAAACCAGATTCTCTTGGGTACCAAATGCCAAGGTTTGGTGTTCCCTTGAGATACCTGAAAATTCTTTTAATAGCTATTAAGTGAGACTCTCTAGGGTCAGCTTGAAATCTAGCACAAAGACAAGTAGAAAACATTATATCAGGTCTACTAGCTGTTAGGTATAAAAGTGAACCTACCATGCCTCTATAGCTTGAGATGTCCACAGACTTTTCCTTAGTATTCAACTCAAGCTTAGTTGCAGTGGCCATAGGTGTTTTAGCAGATGTAAAATCCATTAATTCAAATTTCTTTAAGAGATCATAAATATATTTTGTTTGACTTATGAAAATGCCCTCATTAACTTGCTTTACTTGAAGGCCAAGAAAGTAAGTTAATTCACCCATCATGCTCATTTCATACCTACTTTGCATAAGTTTGGCAAACTTTTTGCAAAGCTTCTCATCTGTAGACCCAAAAATAATATCATCTACATAGATTTGAACAAGTATTGAAGAGCCATTAATATCCCTATGAAATAAGGTTTTATCTACTGTACCTCTAGTGAAGTGGTTCTCCAAAAGAAATTGAGATAAAGTGTCATACCAGGCTCTTGGTGCTTGCTTCAAACCATAAAGTGCTTTCATGAGAAGATATACATATTCTGGAAATTCTGGATCCTCAAAACCAGGAGGTTGATGGACATAGACCTCTTCTTCCAGTTCCCCATTTAGAAAGGCACTTTTGACATCCATCTGATAGACTTTGAAATTGGCATGTGCTGCATAGGCTAGAAAGATTCTTATTGCCTCAAGTCTTGCTACTGGAGCAAAAGTTTCATCAAAATATATTCCTTCTTCTTGAGAATAGCCCTTTGCCACTAATCTAGCTTTATTCCTCACAATTATGCCATTTTCATCTATCTTATTCTTGAGAACCCATTTAGTACCTATGACACTTCTATCATCAGGTTTGGGCACAAGTTTCCATACTTTATTTCTTTCAAATTGGTTTAGCTCTTCTTGCATTGCTAACACCCAATCTAGATCTAGAAGGGCATCTTCCACTTTCTTAGGTTCCTCTTGAGACAGGAAGCTACTGTATAGACATTCTGCTTGAGTGGCCCTTCTAGTTTGGACTCTTGAATTTGATTCACCAATGATTAACTCAAATGGATGATTTCTAGTCCATTTTCTTGCAGGTGGAAGGTTTGATCTTGATGAGGTTGCTTCATTTTCATGATCATGTTGATTTAGCATTGAACTATGACCTTGAGAAACTCCCCCTGAGTTTGTTGTCCTTGCTGAATTATGAAGTTGACTGTCAATGGATGCATCATTTTGCCTGTCGACGGATGCTTGAGAATATCTGTCAACGGATGCATCTCTAATAGTGTCAACGGATGTTGCAGAATGACTGTCAACGGATGCTTCATTTTCAGTGTAAGCATCACTTCTAGTTGGTATAACAGCTCTAGGTGGATCTCTATGGTCATGATCTTCATTTTCCTCATCATCATCATAGTACATTCTT
Source organism: Saposhnikovia divaricata (assembly GCA_036435485.1). NCBI lineage: Eukaryota > Viridiplantae > Streptophyta > Magnoliopsida > Apiales > Apiaceae > Saposhnikovia > Saposhnikovia divaricata. The sequence continues at coordinate 219,354,359 of CM071599.1, forward strand.
CCTTCACCTTCATTTTCAAATTCCAACTTTTCATGGTAACCTTCATCATTTAGGCCTAGAATCTTTTGATCATCAAACACAACATGTACAGATTCCATAACAATGTTGGTTCTTAGATTATAGACCTTGTAGGCTTTCCCTGCTGCATATCCAACGAAAATAGCTTCATCTGCCTTTGCTTCAAATTTGCCCAAGTTATCTCCATGATTCCTTAGCACAAAACACTTACACCCAAAGACATGTAGGAAAGCTAAAGTTGGTTTCTTGTTGGTTAATAACTGATAAGGAGTCATTCCTCTAGCTTGATTGACCAAGGAAATATTCTGAGTAAAGCATGCAGTGTTGACAGCTTCAGCCCAGAAATATGTTGGTAACCTTGATTCACTTAACATTGTTCTAGCTGCTTCAATGAGAGTTCTGTTTTTCCTTTCAACAACTCCATTTTGTTGAGGTGTCCTGGCAGCAGAAAACTCATGGACAATTCCATTCTCTTCACAGAAAATCTTCATTGTGGAATTCTTGAATTCAGTACCATTGTCACTCCTGATTCTTTGTACTCTATCTTCAGAACCATTGTTTAGCATTCTGAGATGATTGATGATGATTTCACTTGCACAATCCTTGGAGTGCAGGAAGAAGGTCCATGTGAACTTAGAAAAATCATCTACAATCACCAGACAGTATTTCTTCTTTGAAATAGACATGACATTTACTGGACCAAATAAATCCATATGCACCAATTGAAGAGGCTTAACAATGGATGACTCTGTCTTGCTTTTGAAGGATGATTTCTTTTGTTTCCCTAATTGGCAGGCATCACACAGCCCATCTTTGACAAACTCCAATTGAGGGATTCCTCTAGCAAGATCCTTTCTTACCAAATCATTCATAACTTTAAAATTCAAATGTGACAGCTTCTTATGCCATAGCCAACTCTCATCCTTACTTGCTTTGCTGAAGAGACAAGTAATGGATTCTGAGCATGCTGAATTGAAGTCAGCTATGTAAACATTTCCTTTTCTAAAGCCTGTCAATACCACATTGTTGTCTTCCTTGGCAGAAACAACACAGGCTTCTTTTGTGAACTTTACTTCATAGTCTTTGTCACAAATCTGACTGATACTCAGCAAATTGTGCTTTAAACCTTCAACTAAAGCCACTTCTTTAATGATGACATTGTCTTTTGAAATCAGGCCATATCCCTTAGTATATCATTTGCTGTCATCTCCAAAGGTAATTCTAGGGCCAGCTCCTTCCTTGAACTCTGTGAGCAGGGTTGAATCTCCTGTCATGTGCCTAGAGCATCCACTGTCTAGGTACCATAGATTCCTTCTGTTTCCCTGCACACATTTCAAAAACAAATCAAGTTGATTTTGGTACCCAAGCTTCCTTGGGTCCTTTCTTGTTAGCCTTTGACTTTGCACTCTTAGCATTCTTCAACTTAGGTGTAGATGCTTGAGTAATGGGGTTTGACAAATGCTCATTTGCATGAATATTGGATGCATGCATGTGTGGAAAATTGGCATACATATTATTCATGTTAGGTAGGTTCCATGACATTTGTGGCACATTCATAGATTGAAAGTATGGATTAGACACATATGGCATGTTCACATATGGATTTGAAAAACTAGCATTTTGATACAATCCAGGCATTGCAGGCATACATGGCATTGGTTGAGGTACATGAACAGGAGCCTTGTTGACAATCTTGCAATTAGAAGATAGATGATTGACACTATTACAATTACTACAAGTTTTCCTAGGAGCAAACTTGTCAGGAGAGTAATTGTTTTTCTTGTTGATGCCTATCTTACCATTTCTGTTCTTTTTCTTTTTGCCCTCAATTTCTACCTTTTCATTGTCTGATTTACCAACAGCCTTTTTGTTGTGTAAATCACCTGTCTTAGCCTTCCCACTGGATTTGGTTTTGCTGCACTCACCACTAACAAAATTCTTGTTTACTGGACCATACTTGATATCCAGTTTCCTAAGTTCCTTCTTACTAACAGACTTTTTGTTAGTCGACGGATACCTCTCATCCGTTGACGGTTCATCTGTCAACGGATGATCACTATCCGTTGATTCACAAATAGTCTCTAGATCCTCAAGGCCAGGTTCTAGCTCCTTTTTCCTTTGAGTCCAGGTATCCTTCACAAATGATTCTATTCCCTGAACTTCTATTATGTTTTGAGAAATATTCCTACAACTTTGAAATTTAGCAATTATCCCTTGTTCTTTTTCAAGCTGGTCTTTTAAAATCAGTTCTCTTTTTAACACAGCTTCAAGTTCACTTTTAGCATTATTGCAATCAACTCTCATTTTCTCAAATTCTAGAAATTGAGATTCTAGAGCAGCATTTCTATCACTTAAAAACATATTAGACTCTTTAATTCTATTGTTCTCTTTAGTAAGTGATTTAAGAGTAACACTTAAGTGATATAGTTCAGTAGACATTTCATCTATAACACTATTGCATTCCTCTTTAGTGAGCTCAGAGAGATTAGTAGAAAATACCTGATTGCTAGCTGAACTTGCTTCCTGCTCTCCAGAATCAGCCATTAGAGCAAGGTTGACTAACTCAACATCATCATCAGAATGATTGTCATCAACAGCCCATTCATACTCTTGGGTCAAGAATGCCTTTCCTTTCTGCCTGAGAAGATCAAAATATTTCTTCTTATAGTCAACAGCCTCAGTTGGCTTTCCCTTGTTCTCAGATCTAGGTTTCCTGCATTCACTTATCATATGACCAGCAATTCCACAATTGTAGCATTTAATTTTGGATTTATCCACATAGTTGCTTGTGGAAAAATCCTTGTTAAATGGCTTGGCCATCCCAGAGTTTCTCTTGAATTTCAGCTTAGAGAATCTCCTAGATAGAAAAGCTAAGTGCTCATCTATCTCATCCAATTTATCCTGCTGAAGAGCATTCAATTCCTCAGACACCTTTTCTTTGCTCCTGCTTGATTCTGCTCTACCTTTACAAACCTCCCTGTTTGGTGTAGAACTAGCAGTTTCTGTCCTTTCCTCCTTTTGCTCCAAGTTGGCAACAAGTGCAACTGACCCACTTTTCTTTTGAGACTTCTCAATCTCTTCATCCTGCTCCATTTCCAGCTCATAGGTCTTTAAAGTTCCATAGAGCCTTTCAAGAGTAAATGTCTTGTACTCTTGAGTGTTTCTTAGAGAAACAGTCATTGGCTTCCATTCCTTGGGCAGTGATCTCAGAAATTTGAGATTAGAATCTTTAACTTGATAGATTCTTCCATACAGTTTTAAACCATTTAGTAGCTTTTGAAATCTACTAAATGTATCATTCAATGTTTCTCCACTCTTAAAGTGAAAATGTTCATACTGTTGGATTAGTAGTTGCATCTTGTTTTCCCTTACCTGTTCTGTTCCTTCACACAGGGTTTGAACAGTGTCCCATACTTCCTTGGCGGTAGTACAGTTAATAACATTGTCAACCATGTCTGTTTCTAGACCATTGAACAGAATATTCATGGTCTTTTTGTCTTTGTGGACTTCTGCAATATCTTCGAGACTCCACTCAGAAACAGGTTTGGGAATGAAAGTGTCAGGCACATCATCAGCCAGGCCAACTCTTGTTGCTGTCTTCATTGGAACGTGAGGACCCTTGTCAATGCAATCCACAAAACCCTCATCAATAGACGAGAGATGTAGACGCATTTTTACTTTCCAGTGAAAGTAATTTTCTCTATCAAGAACTGGAATCTTCACTCCATAATCCTTCTTAGACATGTTGGAAGTGTGTTGATCTTTAAACTTCAAATATGTTAGAAGCTTGCTCTGATACCAATTGTTATTCCCAGATTACACACTTGTATAATTGTAGAAGGGGGGGTTGAATACAATTCTTGATATTTATAAATTTTTGATAAGAACTCCAGAAACTTATGCAGAGATAATTGCAATGTAAGATTTAAACACAAACACATATAAAATCAGGTGGTTAATATGCACCACCTGAAGCTTTTATTTGCAGAAAACTCTGTGATACAAAATGTACACAGCTGCCGTTTTACAACTCTTTGCTTCTAAGGATATTCAAGAAACCCTAAGCAAATATGTCTGTTTTCTTAACCTACAAAGAGTTGCTACACTTGGTTATATATCCCAAGTTTTACAAGTACTACTGGAATAAGATAATACTAATATAATTCTAGTTGACTTGCTACTACACTCCAAATACACATGTAGCCGAAAGGTTGTCCTTGTGTTCAGACATGTCTCCTGCACCTTTCTTGTATTCATAGTGTAAATAGAATGCTTCTTTCTTCTGTGTTTCCAAAGTATGGCTGCCATACTGCTTTTTGTATCTACTATCAACTCATGTGATCTGTCAATCAAACATGTCCTTATCAACTGCTAATCCCCAGCTAATCATAGAAGACAGTGTCAATGATTATCCGTTGATGTTGTACTGAGCGGTATCGTTGATATTGGGACTTGAGCTGTATCCGTTGATAGAGTGGATTTGAGTTGTATCCGTTGATAGAGTTTTGTCTTCATCCGTTGATACACTTTCACTTAGACAGAATTACATAGCATAGCTTATTTACAATTGGCTACCCTATTCTGCCTATCCGTTGATAGTCAACATGACTATGGATAAAAACACTATCAACTGATAACATAGAGATACTTGCAGTATGCTACAAAACCTCATCCGTTGATGAGCTACCTGTCAACGGATAGAGTTATAAATCCTCATCCGTTGACAGCTACAAAACCTTAAACAATTTGATTGATTGTGAAGTTATCATCAAGTACAACATATTCCTAACACTTTATATTCATGCACAGATGCAAGATTCTTAAATATTTTTTCTCTTGTTGGCACTCTTGGTGAATGATGTCCCTTCTATCTCCTTTCAATTCTTCAATACATTATTCTAGAGTTTGTGATTTTGGTTAGTGTTTCATGGTTTATCTTTGTAAAAGGTCTTGATTTCTTTACTACTGCCTGGAGACCTTGGATACTGATTTTTCTTTCCTCGTAAGTGATCAGCAGGCTTCTGTGATGCATCTAACAAAAAAATTATTGATTTTTTGTCAAGTACAATAGAGGAAACGCTCCTTTATCACACATCCCCTAAATAAAGCCTTTTTTTAAATGAGGCTTCTATGCCAGCTGGGAAAATTGGCCTTTTGTTTTCACTTTTCCCACCTAGGTCCCTTGCTTTGGTTGAATTAGTACAAATCTAGAAATGTGTTGTGTAATTTAGGAAAAATATGATGGGAATATTGGTATAGAATGTGGGATGTAGGTAGTAGTGAGAGTTTGAATGAAATGGTATGTAATCTGATGTCCAGTACCGAATTAAAATTTGTTGTTCATTGTCTAATTCCAATTGTATCTGGGATTGTAGATGTGATAGGCCTGAGCTCAAGATAGTTATCTTTACCTATTTACAGCTGGTATTGATGCTATAGTGCACTCATGTTTTAATATGCGAGGAAGACTACAATGCAACAACTAATGCATACACAGGACAAGCTGTTCAACGCAAGTCTAGGTGTGTCTAGTGCACTTGATTTTCTTAAAAGGGGGTTATATATTAATTTTCATTACTACAATGAACCAATTAAAGTTTATGCTATATGATTGCAATAAGTTTAGATTTCTTGCCTTCTGATTCCCTATAATTAGTTATGCGTCTCCTTTTTGTTGCTAGTGGAACTAGTGCATCAATGGATATTGTTATTGCTAGTGTTCGAGCCTATGTTGGAGCATTAAATAAAATGCTAGGAATAAAAAACAAAAGGTTGAAAGAATATGCAGGGATAGAAGCACATAATGTTGAAGAATATGCAGGGACAGAAGCTACACAATTTCTATAGTTATGGTATCCATTCTTCAACCTGCGCCGCTCAGTCAGTTGATCTGTTGTAGATTATGAAGTTTTTATCATCCTGGAATACCTAGTGCTAGTTGTACCTCCTTCGGCATGGGGACAGTATAATGTGCATCAGGAACAACAAAATGAGGTAGATGTAGCTTAAATAGGTTTGGGAACTGTATATGTATAATCATTTAGTAAACTACTATGGCTGAAACAATGAGATTTAAATTAAGTTTTGTAGTTCTTGTGTTGTGAGAGGGAGCTAAAATATGAACCATCCTGTTATAATCTATAAATTTGTTGCTAAATGGTTAGTGCAAAAAGTTAATTCTTCTTAAATATCGTGAAGACTGGATTGAAAACTGCCAATTGGTTTAGCTTGTGTTCTCGGTTATATAATGTAAAACCTATGACGAAAACTGCCAATTGTTTTTAGCTTGTGTCCTAATTCAAATTTGGTTTCATTGAGTAGTTCTTTTTTAATGCCGATGAGCCACAAGGGCAATACAGAATTATGATTGGGGAAGGGGTGAATACATTTAATTTCAATTTATCTGTTGCCTACGACTCTACACTATGTTTTGTTTCAAGTATCTTGTTCCCATGTTTATAATTTGCCAATTAAAAACTGGCATGTTTAACAAGGTATGATAAAAGTCGATGTTTAAACTGGAAGGAGCCAAATTTTTTATAAATCTATAATTTTCGCTCATGTTTAAGATAAAATCCAGGGTTGTCTTTATGGTCTTTGGAGATTTGTTTAGAAATTTATAGTTAATTAAACACATTTTCTACCTATGTTTAGATTAGAGTCGCATTTAAGATGAAAGGAAATTATTGTATAGATAAAGAGTTTGAACTGATTAGTCCGTTAGAAATACATTTTTCTGTTCTGCCAAGCTAAATGGGATCATCAATTTGATGACCGAGATTCTGTTATCTAACTTTATGCAAATATGTATAAAAGAATCTTATATGGTAGTCTATTATATGCAAGTTTGTGGTCTATGTATGGTTAAGATACAAAATGTCAAGTTCTGGAACTCTTGTAGTAGTAGTTATCTATGTTCTAATTCTTATATTCAAAATTTCAAGGGTCTTTCTATTACAGTTGATGGGAGGGTAGTTGTTTTGATTCCTCTGCAGCAGGTTTGGACACATTTGTCGATCACTAACTTAGAGTGTGATCCTTTTTCCCATTTTTGGAATAGACTCGATCGTAGGGGTTTTGAAAGAAGGGCTATTTAGCTGGTGATGCTTTTTATAGATGTTATGCTTGGTACATTGGAATTACCCTTTTTCTTTGTGTCCATGGAATGCTAATGTAGCTACACTTGGACTAATTTTTCTTGCAGTGAAGCATTACCAAAAAGTTTGATAGGATTTTATATGGTGACATGGGAGCATAAGACTCATTGGATATATTACTATTTTCTACTTTATGTTCTAATGTATTGAACTAGATATAAAGGAGTCTAGTTGCGGTTGATATTTAAGCTGATGGCAACAAATTGGTTCTGATGTACTTTTGGATTTGTATGAGCTGATATATACAGATTTCTGTGTTAGGAATTCTCGTTTCCTGTCTTTGCGTAAATTAAATATGGAGATTATAACCGTCAATAATAATAACAGATATTGATAGATGAACACCAACATTTATAGGTGGAAAACCCCCTTAAGCCAAAGAGGTAAAAACCACGGGACCAACTCCGAATGTTTCCACTATAATGATAATAATGGTTACAATATTCTCTCTCAAGTTTACGAAGTAACACTTGAGGTACACCTGAATAGTAATAGAACGATTAACTATTCCTTCGGTACTAGACCGGATAACCTGGACAGAACTGTCCCTTCGGTACTTGACCGGATAAACTGGAGAACTCCCCTTTGTTGCGGCTGCAATGGCTGGACGAACTCCTAATGCTGTAGACCTAAATGGTTACAGCACGACCAAACTCTCACACTAACTCACCCGAAACGAAAGAAGAGAGAAGCATGAGGGCCCCCTATTCTGACCTGCCTGAAACTACCACAAGGTAAGTTTCCTACTAGACGGACTATCTAGCAGCTACGATGGAGAGAAGAGAGTAAGTGTTTTGGTGTGTTTAACTAATGAAGGGGGAGGGGGTATTTATAGGTGATAGAAATATGGTAGGTGGTGGCAAGGGGTTGGTGAGGGGTTGGTGGTGAGGGATTGGTGAGGGGTTGGTGAGGAAGTTTGGCAAGAAGCTGCTGCCTAACAATCTCCCACTCTTTCCAAACTCACAACTAATCACTTGCACTCCATACCTGCACCCCGCTTGCACAGCTCCAACTTTTCCCGTGGAACGACCTTCGTCATCATATCAGCCGGATTCTTATCCGTGTGTAGCTTCTTTATCTGTATCACCCCATCTTCAGCTTGTTCTCGTAGCCAATGGTAATGTACATTAATATGCTTAGTACGACTGTGACAAGTAGCATTCTTGCTCAAGTCAATAGCACTTTGGCTATCACAATACAACTCAAAGTTGTCCTGTTTTAGACCCAATTCTTGGAGAAATTGCTTTAACCAAACCAGCTCCCTGCCTGCTTCACAAGCAGCAATATACTCTGATTCGGTTATTGACAACGCAACACACTTTTGCAACTTGGACTGCCATACTACAGCTCCTCCCGCAAAAGTGAAAAGCATCCCTGACGTGGACTTCATCCCATCTAGATGTCCTGCCATGTCAGCATCTGTGAAACCTTCCAAGACTGGTTCACCATGTCCATACTTCAAGCATAACCCGGAAGTGCCCTTGAGATATCTGAGAATCCACTTAACTGCTTCCCAATGCTTTCTTCCTGGATTTGACAGATATCTACTCACAACTCCAACAGCATGAGCAATATCTGGTCTTGTACAAACCAATGCATACATAAGACTCCCCACTGCGGATGAGTAGGGAACTTCCTCTATATCCTCCTTCTCCTTGTCTGTTGACGGACACATTTTCTTATCCAGTTTAAAATGTCCCGCCAATGGTATGCTAACAGGTTTAGCATTATCCATATTGAACCTTTTCAATACTCATTCAATATATCCTTGTTGTGACAATCACAACTTCCGAGATATTCTATCACGAACAATCTTCATCCCTAGGATTTGTTTTGCTGGACCCAAGTCATTCATATCAAAGAACTTGGACAAATCTTCTTTCAGCTTGCGGATCATGTTAGCATCTTGGCCGACCACTAACATATCAACAACATAAAGCAGTAGGATAATAAAGTTACCTTTAGAAAACCTTTGCACATTAGCACAGTGATCAAATGCAGTTCTCTTGAACTTATGATTCCTCATGAATGAATTAAACTTTTTGTACCACAATCTTGGCGCTTGCTTAAGCCCGTATAAACTCTTCTTGAGTTTACAAACCATGTGTTCCTTCCCTTTCACTTCAAATCCTTCTGACTGGTGCATGTAGATCTCTTCCTTCAAATCTCCATGAAGGAATGCAGTTTTCACATCTAACTGCTCAAGCTCAAGATCCATGCTAGCCGCTAATTTGAGAACTGTTCGGATTGATGTTATCTTTACAACCGGAGAAAAGATTTCATCGAAATTAATGCCTTCCTTCTGTGCAAAGCCTTTAACCACCAAGCGTGCTTTATACTTTACAAGCTTTTCATCATCCCTTTTTACTTTGAAGACCCATTTGTTCCTCAAAGCCTTCCGTCCTCTCGGAAGTGTAGTCAACTCATAAGTTTCATTCTTGTTTAAAAAATCCATCTCCTCTTGCATTGATTTCATCCAGCAATTGCTTTCTTTATAAGTCTTGACTTCCTCAAAGGTCTCAGGCTCCCCCTCATCAGCAATTAAGATATACTCGGATGAAAGATATCTTCCTGATGGTCTCCGTTCCTCAAAGGGAAGTAACACTTGAGGTACACCTGAATAGTAATATAACGATTAACTATTCCTTCGGTACTGGACCGGATAACCTGGACAGAACTGTCCCTTCGGTACTTGACCGGATAACCTGGAGAACTCCCCTTGTTGTGGCTGCAATGGCTGGACGAACTCCTAATGCTGTAGACCCAGATGGTTACAGCCCGACCAAACTCTCACACTAACTCACCCGACGAAAGAAGAGAGAATCACGAGGGCCCTCTATTCTGACCTGCCTGAAACTACCACAAGGTAAGTTTCCTACTAGATGGACTATCTAGCAGCTATGATGGAGAGAAGAGAGTAAGATGTTTTGGTGTGTTTAACTAATGAAGGGGGAGGGGGTATTTATAGGTGATAGAAATATGGTAGGTGGTGGTAGGTGGTGGCAAGGGGTTGGTGGTGAGGGATTGGTGAGGGGTTGGTGAGGAAGTTTGGCAAGAAGCTGCTGCCTAACATTATGAAGTTTCTTTTTGCTAATTTTTTGGATTTAGATGGGTTAATTTGAACAGCTTTATGAAGTTGCTTTTGGTATTAAGTTTTATTGGCTTTTCAATCTTTACTGCCATTTTTTGTGATTTACTACCAAATTATGTTCTGTAGAATCATATTTTAAATTACTATTTGAGTTTCATCTTTTGGGTGATAACGATTTCAGCCTCATTTTTTCTTTTTCGACAAATGAGATCAAGAGAGGACTAATTTTATTTCAAGCATTGTATGTATGGTCTCCAATTTAAAAGAGAGGCTAGATCATCTTACATGGACATGGCAGGACCGACTACATTTTTGAAATGTAATTTTAATTATATTTGACACCATTCAAAGACAGAAAAAGTGTGCATAAACAGGGACAAATATAGGATTGTACAAAATTATTTTAAAGCAACAACAAGTTTCTATCAAAGGCCAAAACTACATTTTCTTTCAGGCAAACAAAACTTCTTACTACATGACGATTCACTGACGTTCTTTGTAAAGAAGAGGAGGCACCCAGGCTCCTTTAATTTTGTACACAATGTCCCTGGGTTCAAGTAGTAGATACTAAAACATACCCAATATATACATAGTTGTCCCCAGGTTCAAGTAGTCAATACTAAAAGATACCTAATGAATAAAGAGCCAATGGAGTGACTGGAAGCAGAAGTAGCTATTAAGCTGGTGAACAACCATCTTAAATCAATATGTAGCAATTGCATCAAAACTACTATGACTATGACCAACACTATCATGGGGGTTACTAACTATACTCGAACATTGCAGAATCATACCACTTTACTTTATGATGTCATCTTGCATAGACATGACAGGACCGACCAAAACAAAACAAGTCAATTCAGATACTGTAAGCAAAATTAAGTAACAAAACAAATCAAATGACAAGAACTACACATAATTATGCAGCTCACTGAGCCACCAACTATACCACAACTGTGGTAAAACAAAATAATGTAACTTATTAGAGAACTAAAATTAAGGATTTATAACAAAAGTTTCAATAACATATAATTTATACTTTTAGTATCTGCAATCCCCAAAATAATTCAGAAAATAGTGGTCTTCAAAATTAACAAAACAATATTCTTTAAAATATTATATGTCTACGATCAGAATTGAAAATTAACCATCCATCCATCTCAGACAACTTCACGAAAAATGTAATCATGGGCTCGCACTACAATATCAATCTCAAATCAGCACTACAAAATTTGACAAATATCATTTAGAATGGGAGTTTTAACTTCTCTAACAAACTTAGAAATTAAAATATATAACCGCCTAGGTGCTATGAATAATGCGCCCCAAGAGATGCTATATGCAGTCTTACTTTGTTTAATGTGGAAGCTACCTGTAGTGTTTCTTTACATACCTGTTACAAAAAAAAAAACAAAAGCAAGAGTTCACTTTTTAAATATATCTTGCAGATTAAATTATTACACATATGATCAACTATAGTAGTTTTAAAATGAAAATAAATATTGAAGCATACTAAACAAAAACATAAACCACTATGAGAGAACTGAACCTAAAGCTTGTCAAATTATGCTCAGTGAACCTAAACCTGAACTATAGAGACAACTTATCGGAATTATAAAAGAAGAAGAAAAGTATACCTAATAACTTTTATGGTAGATTAGGTATCGCTTCTTCTGGATTCTCAGAGTCAAAATCCATATCCTCAATAACTCTATTCATCTCATCTAATTAGTCTGGATCAAATCCAACATCCAAAGAGTCTTCAAATTCGGTGTCGATGGCTTGACGAAATGTATGCACCACATTAAGATAAGAACCACATTAACAAATTTGCGCTCCAGAATAGCAATCATCACACTGACTTTCACCGAAAATTAGACACAAGTTGTATCTTTGGTCGTCAACATAATTACAAACACAGTGACTATAACAGGTATATAGAGACACAGTATTATGTGAAATTTGTTACTGAACCACCGGTGGATCCTGTTCTGGTTCCGGTTCACTGTCATTACTAGTCTCATCGCCTTCATTTAAGGCTACAACATATAGAAACATAATTTCAGTACCAGGAATTTCTGACCTACAGATAGGACAACGAAATCTTACATGCTACTCCTCAAGTCTTTCGTGACAGGCCACATGTATGATGTAACCAATGCTGACAATCTTGAATAACAACATATTGTCCTGACCTAACACGGTTCCAGCATACACAACATGTCTCATCCACAAAAGCCCAAACATACCCAACCGAGAATAAGCTACAAATCGATAGAGTTAATCATGGTACATCAACCCACTCGACATTAGGTTCCCGACGTATCCTGCCAACATGACCAGTGGTAAACAAATTCACAATTGATTGTCCTAAACCCTCATCCTCAGCATCCCCTGAACCCTCAAAACTCCCCCTTTCCCAAACCCTTGCCTAAATCCTCTAAAGCCTCCCTTTCTTCTCCTAAACCCTCTAAAGCCTCCCTTGCCAGTAAACTATTACTTTAAACTCTTTTTTTCTTGCGAAACATAAATATATTAAAAACTAATATGCAACGGTACTTAGAAAGTTACTTAGAAAAGAAACCATAATACTACTAACGAAATTTCTAGGAACGACCGTTGAGAAACCAAATTGCAGAAATCAATCGCCTCGAAGCATGTCCATCTCTTGGTACATGATCATCTCAAGAAGAACTTGGTCCACATCCATGAGTTCAAATTCGGATAAACATGCAATTCACTCCATTTTTATAATTATATATCCACGACAATGTTTCATGATTAGTAGATTAGTGTTGAAAGTAGATTAGTGTTGTTACACAACAGATCTAAAGTCTAGTGCAACTTAATTAGCTAAATTTCATAATTTGGGATGTACCAAAATATTCTTGGATTCAAGCATGCAGATATCAATCTTATATTACAATTAAATCTGTGCAATTATACCTCATGTTTATAATATTCAATTGTTATCATAATATTCAAGTGGTACGTACCAGATGGTTAATTGTGTTGCTTCGTAAACATGCATGTATGTGACCATGCATAACAATATGCACGAATAAGATTGTTTATCACATAAACACAACATTGTTAGAATAATGTTTCTTGTACCTGTCAAACAAAAATTGTATTTATAACTAAGAGCAATGCTAGGGGTTCAAAAAATTCTCCTAATTTTTTTTCTAAAATGATGTGGCACAACACATGGAATGTTTTAATTAGATGATTGATGTGAATACATGGGGGGTTCATCTCATTATTATTTCACAACTAATTAAAATCAAACATGTGGCATTTGGGAATGTTTTTGGGAATGTTTTAATTAGATGATTGATGTGAATACTCGTTTGTGACATGTTTCCATTGATGTTATGTTGCAGGAAGAGAACTTGTGATCCAAAAATAAATGATCAATAAACAGGAACCGGAGGATACATCAGGTATGGTATATTATACGATTACTGTTTTCAGAAGATATTAGTTGTTTCGTTTTCAGGATATATGACTATCGTTTATAAAACAGGGGGGAGCGCCAAACGAGGAGTTGGAGAGCATATCTTAAGAAACACACAATAGCCAAAAGGCTAAGGGTTGCTGTTGAATGGCAATCAGATAGAAGAATGTCTCATTCAATTCCAGAAATTCCAGAAAACATTTTAAAACTTTCATTTCTTGTAAATCCTCTTGAATGGGAATATTACTTGCTGGTCTTCACATTTAAAGCTACGTTTCCACTAAACTTGCTCAAAGACGAAAGAACAATTTCGGGGCAGCCCACGATGTGTATTCACGGGCTGTTTCCACTCCATGTTCAAAGAAAAGAAAACATAGTACTACTAACGAAATTTCTAGGAACGACCGTTGAGAAACCAAATTGCAGAAATCAATCGCCTCGAAGCATGTCCGTCTCTTGGTACATGATCATCTCAAGAAGAGATTGGTCCACATCCATGAGTTCAAATTCGGATAAACATGCAATTCACTCCATTTTTATAATTATATATCCACGATAATCTTTCATGATTAGTAGATTAGTGTTGAAAGTAGACCCGGCAATTCGTGTCGTGTCGTGTACTTTCGTGTTTCGTGTACCAAGAGGCTAACCCATAAACGAAATGAAATAAAATCGTGTACCCACATTCTGAAACGAAAACGAAACGAAAAATTTCGTGTCAACACGAAACGAAACGAAAAGTACACGAAATATTTCGTGTACTTTTCGTTTACACGAACGAAACGAAAACGAAACGAAATAATACACGGAAAGAAACGAAATAGTACACGAAAATGAAGAGATTACACCAAAATATTTAAAATTTATGTTTACATCAGAATTCAGGGAACATAAAATCAAATCATAAAAAGAACTCCACAAATAAAGCTCCAGGATCATAAGATTAAGTTCCACATCTTTAGCTCCACCCGCTGAAGCACATGCTATTATCATCTACCCGCCGAAAACCAAAAACAAAAACAGATCGTAAGGCTAGTTTCATGGAATTGACAAGTTCATCGAATGTAGTCCAAGCTTTAGATCTCTTTTTTTTAGTTCCTTTGCGCTTGTTTGGAGGTTTGCTAGAACCTTCGGTTGTTGGGTCAATTGGGTTCGTTGGTTCTTTTTCTTCTTCGTCGTGCATATCGCCTTCATCCTCACTTAAGGATTCATACTGTATAAACAATATCCACAATCAATTACAAATTTACAAGATTCTAGTATAGATTAATATATATACTATATATTATATAAAACTATATATTACATCGAAAGGAATATGATAAACACAGTGAAGAGGGAGAGATTACCGGAATATCGGGGTCTTCCATAACGAATCTCAGCGGCGAGAAATCTCAGTGAAAGTAGAAGACTCAATTGGAAATTTGGAAACGTCGCGGCGGTTTATAATTTTTGGAAGTAGAGAGTAGAAAGTAGAAACCCTAAAGCCCAATTATTAAGTTTATGATTTAAGACCCGTGGTCATAGCCTCATAGAGTCATAGGGGTCGGGTCCAATTTTGTCAAATATTCAAAGTTTGAAACAATTTCTATTTATTTTGTAAAAATAATAAATATGTAATATTTATTTATAATATATATTTATTATATTTTAAAATATTTATTTAAATATTTATTTATTTCGTGTATTTTCGTTTCGTTTCGTGTACCCAAGGGTAAACCCAAAACCGACACTAAATTCATTCGTGTAATTTCGTGTTCGTGTACTTTCGTGTTCGTGTACCGTAAAGGTCAACCCAAACCCGTAATTTTCGTGTCGTTTTCGTGTCGTGTTTTCGTGTCGTGTACGAAATTGCCGGCTTTAGTTGAAAGTAGATTAGTGTTGTTACACAACAGATCTAAAGTCTAGTGCAACTTAATTAGCTAAATTTCATAATTTGGGATGTACCAAAATATTCTTGGATTCAAGCATGCAGATATCAATCTTATATTACAATTAAATGTGTGCAATTATACATCATTTTTATAATATTCAATTGTAATCATAATATTCAAGTGGTACGTACCAGATGGTTATTGTGTTGCTTCGTAAACATGCAAACATGCATGTATGTGACCATGTATAACAATATGCACGAATAAGATTGTTTATCACATAAACACAACATTGTTAGAATAATGTTTCTTGTACCTGTCAAACAAAAATTGTTTTTATAACTAAAAGCAATGCTAGGGGTTCAAAAAAATCTCTTAATTTTTTTTCTAAAATGATGTGGCACAACACATGGAATGTTTTAATTAGATGATTGATGTGAATACATGGGGGGTTCATCTCATTATTATTTCACAACTAATTAAAATCAAACATGTGGCATTTGGGAATGTTTTAGGGAATGTTTTAATTAGATGATTGATGTGAATACTCGTTTGTGACATGTTTCCATTGATGTTATGTTGCAGGAAGAGAACTTGTGATCCAAAAATAAATGATCAATAAACAGGAACCGGAGGATACATCAGGTATGGTATATTATACGATTACTGTTTTCAGAAGATATTAGTTGTTTCGTTTTCAGGATATAAGACTATCGTTTATAAAACAGGGGGGGAGCACCAAACGAGTAGTTGGAGAGCATATCTTAAGAAACACCCAATAGCCAAAAGGCTAAGGGTTGCTGTTGAATGGCAATCAGATAGAAGAATGTCTCATTCAATTCCAGAAATTCCAGAAAACATTTTAAAACTTTCATTTCTTGTAAATCCTCTTGAATGGGAATATTACTTGCTGATCTTCACATTTAAAGCCACGTTTCCACTAAACTTGCTCAAAGACGAAAGAACAATTTCGGGGCAGCCCACGATGTGTATTCACGGGCTGTTTCCACTCCATGTTCAAAGAAAAGAAAACATAATACTACTAACGAAATTTCTAGGAACGACCGTTGAGAAACCAAATTGCAGAAATCAATCGCCTCGAAGCATGTCCGTCTCTTGGTACATGATCATCTCAAGAACAACTTGGTCCACATCCATGAGTTCAAATTCGGATAAACATGCAATTCACTCCATTTTTATAATTATATATCCACGATAATCTTTCATGATTAGTAGATTAGTGTTGAAAGTAGATTAGTGTTGTTACACAACAGATCTAAAGTCTAGTGCAACTTAATTAGCTAAATTTCATAATTTGGGATGTACCAAAATATTCTTGGATTCAAGCATGCAGATATCAATCTTATATTACAATTAAATGTGTGCAATTATACCTCATGTTTATAATATTAAATTGTTATCATAATATTCAAGTGGTACGTACCAGATGGTTAATTGTGTTGCTTCGTAAACATGCAAACATGCATGTTTGTGACCATGCATAACAATATGCACGAATAAGATTGTTTATCACATAAACACAACATTGTTAGAATAATGTTTCTTGTACCTGTCAAACAAAAATTGTATTTATAACTAAGAGCAATGCTAGGGGTTCAAAAAAATCTCTTAATTTTTTTTCTAAAATGATGTGGCACAACACATGGAATGTTTTAATTAGATGATTGATGTGAATACATGGGGGGTTCATCTCATTATTATTTCACAACTAATTAAAATCAAACATGTGGCATTTGGGAATGTTTTTGGGAATGTTTCAATTAGATGATTGATGTGAATACTCGTTTGTGACATGTTTCCATTGATGTTATGTTGCAGGAAGAGAACTTGTGATCCAAAAATAAATGATCAATAAACAGGAACCGGAGGATACATCAGGTATGGTATATTATACGATTACTATTTTCAGAAGATATTAGTTGTTTCGTTTTCAGGATATAAGACTATCGTTTATAAAACAGGGGGGAGCACCAAACGAGTAGTTGGAGAGCATATCTTAAGAAACACCCAATAGCCAAAAGGCTAAGGGTTGCTGTTGAATGGCAATCAGATAGAAGAATGTCTCATTCAATTCCAGAAATTCCAGAAAACATTTTAAAACTTTCATTTCTTATAAATCCTCTTGAATGGGAATATTACTTGCTGGTCTTCACATTTAAAGCCACGTTTCCTCTAAACTTGCTCAAAGACGAAAGAACAATTTCGGGGCAGCCCACGAAGTGTATTCACGGGCTGTTTCCACTCCATGTTCAAAGAAAAGAAAACATAATACTACTAACGAAATTTCTAGGAACGACCGTTGAGAAACCAAATTGCAGAAATCAATCGCCTCGAAGCATGTCCGTCTCTTGGTACATGATCATCTCAAGAAGAACTTGGTCCACATCCATGAGTTCAAATTCGGATAAACATGCAATTCACTCCATTTTTATAATTATATATCCACGATAATCTTTCATGATTAGTAGATTAGTGTTGAAAGTAGATTAGTGTTGTTACACAACAGATCTAAAGTCTAGTGCAATTTAATTAGCTAAATTTCATAATTTGGGATGTACCAAAATATTCTTGGATTCAATCATGCAGATATCAATCTTATATTACAATTAAATGTGTGCAATTATACCTCATGTTTATAATATTCAATTGTTATCATAATATTCAAGTGGTACGTACCAGATGGTTAATTGTTTTGCTTCGTAAACATGCAAACATGCATGTATGTGACCATGCATAACAATATGCACGCATAAGATTGTTTATCACATAAACACAACATTGTTAGAATAATGTTTCTTGTACCTGTCAAACAAAAATTGTTATTTATAACTAAGAGCAATTCTAGGGGTTCAAAAAAATCTCCTAATTTTTTTTCTAAAATGATGTGGCACAACACATGGAATGTTATAATTAGATGATTGATGTGAATACATGGGGGGTCCATCTCATTATCATTTTCACAACTAATTAAAATCAAACATGTGGCATTTGGGAAAGTTTTTGGGAACTTTTGTTTGGTTCCCTAGTATTTTTCTGTAACTAATAAGGCTAATCATATTTTTTAAAAAAAAACAAGGTAATATACTTGATTATTATAAGTAGTTAAGTACGCGTGCAGAAAGGTAGTAAATGGGTAATTAGCGAATTAGTATTTCAGATCTAGATAAATATTGCACGGGTACGAATTACTTTGACTCTTTTTCTTCTCTCATATTTAAATTTGTTGTGCACATTTCATTTCTTTACTCATTATATTAATTTGTAAAAATGAATTCTCGTTCTTTTCACAACATCTAAAATATATATTAGCTACTTGGGATACTTATTGACGAGTCAAAATCTTAAAGACTATTTTTTGCATTTATTATTAGACCTGTTTAGATTCGTTTCGTCTCATTTATATTTAAAATTATTGTCGCCTATTCGTATATATTTGATTCTCTTCGTTTTGTATTCATATTTTTGCATTAGTTTAAATTGAGACATGAGTTTGACAACAATTTTTTTTTTTAAACTAGTTTGACAACAATTTTAGAATCTTGGACTTTTAAACCTAATTTTTGTGAATAAATAATAGACGAGTCACGTAAAATTTAGTAATTTTTTATGATTCGACATAAGGGGGTACATTTAGATTGTTAATAGGAATGTGAATTGGGGAGTTACGAAGGAAGGATGGAGGGTATCATAATATTATTTACTCATTTAATGGTAATGAAATTTTCGTTCTCAAATCATTATATTTCCAATCCAAACATCACAACGAATTTAAACTTACGATTTTTGTTGACCGAATTCTTAACCATGAACCAAACGTCACTTAACTTATGGGTAGTGTGAGTATATGTATAACATTCATATATTTTATGAATCAAAATATATTTAATGTATATAAATATCAAATTTTGTATTTAGATTGCAATACAAATTTTTTAAATACGTAATACACTGGATTTTTTTGACAAGATGTAATACGTTGGATTTAGTTATTAAAGTGTTGGAATGGAATTTAATTTTTTATTGTAATAAATTTATAGTGATTATAAGTTGATGGATGAAAATAAAAAATTAATATATTAGGAAAAATAAATGTACATGAGTATAATGTTTCAAAAAAAAGTACTTGGGTATAAGTAGACAAAACAAGACACTCACGACCTTTTTCAGAAAAGAAAACTATTGGACTTTAATTAAAGGGGAATTAGGTTTGGGTCAACCGAACTTGAATATAATTGCGCATGGGTTGGTATAGATGTGAGCCCAAGAATAACAACGTGGGCCCCACAAATGTTAAATCTGGTATATACAGTATGTGGTGAGACGAAACAAATTAGCTATGTATTTTCGAAAAACTTTCGAAAAACAAATCATAGATGAGTCCTCCCATGCCCGCTAGATCACATTACGCACTTGTGTATCATGTCTTCTAACAGTTTCATCATTGTGTATTTTTCAAACCCCGAATTTTACTTTATATATTTAATGTTAATTATGACTCTTACTTGCTAAACATCAAAATATTTTTGGCTGCTTTCTTGGACTCTATCTTTGATTATTAGAATATCACTTGATGTACCCTGAGCTAGAAAAGTGTTATTGGATTTGTGGTGGTGTTTGAGAAGCTCCTTTGAGTTGGTGTTAATATTATGAATTTAATGCACATTAGAATTCAATTCGGGAATCTCTTGAGCATTAGAAGAGCTATTACTTTGATCACTAGAACCATCTTGGCTAGATTCAGTTATGTGTTGATGCATTTTGGTTATAATACCTTGAATCGGAACTCCTCTAATTCAAGAAATAACAATCTCTCTTCTCCAAGCAGTCCAGTTCCAAATCTCTCTAATGGAGAAGTAAGAAGTACAACGACAATTGTAAAATTGTTCATGGATACACATTTATTGGTAACGTGTGTAGGCTATACACATCCTTGGATCATGCGTATGATAGTGTTTTTGGTCCAAAAGCTGTATTCTAGGTCGGTTATACTAGAAAATGGGTATTTTGGCCAATTTTTCATGAACTCACTTATAAATGTATATCTACACTCTAAATTTACGTTGAACGCACGTAAATTGCTTGCTAGCAATGGTTTAGGAGTGGTATATAAAGAACGTAGCTGTTAAAGTGTCCCAATGAGTTCATGTTTCAGGTATTATGAAGCATATAAGGTAACGCTCAAATTGATGAGAAAGAACATGGTATGAGGAGCACCTAATTATTTCTAATTTTATTTGTAACGAATTGTGACAGCTCGTTTTTATAATCAAAGTATATATGTTTGGAGATAGTGGGGGTGTTTGGTGGAACTTTTTTTCAAATTAAGTCAACTTATTTTAAGTCAAAGTTAGAGATTCCTAACTTTCCAACTTATTTTTACAACTTATTGAATCTCAAAGATACATTAAATACTTTTATAAAAGAAAATTTTCAAAATATAAAATTTTTACCCGAAAATAAGTCCACAAGTTCTTAAAATAAGCTGAGCCAAACAGGCACAGTGTGTGCTCTAGTAAGTAATAACTATGTATATCTGTTTGGAGAGATAGAGTGTGCAATAATAAGTAACAACCATGTATATCTGTTTGGAGAGATGGAGTGTGCAGTAGTAAATAATAAGTATAATATAAATAGCTTTCTTTCTCATTGGTAATTGATTGTATGAAATATATAAAACTTTTGCGTTACATCTCTTCAATCTCTGCTTCATTACACAGTAAATTCACCTACACAGATTCATATATTGCTCAAATGGTAACACTAGCCCCTATTGGCTTAGGCCAGTTCTCTTCGAATACGGAGACTAGCTTCTTTTTGTGCATCTCTTTCTTGTTCCTGATGTTAGTCATCTTCAGTGTTATGAAATGTGCAAAATTAAAAAAGTGCAAGTTTCAATTTTGAAGCGCGACTCGCGAAGCACGATACTCGCACGATTTTTGCCAGAAATGAAATTATTTACGTAATTATCTGTATTTATACATAAATACTTCTAAAAATGTTAGTTATAATATGTAAGAGTAGAAGGTACGTAACACATATTCAAACATAATAATAAGTCTCCAACTTGGTAGAAATAAACATAATAAAAAGTCTGCAGCTTAGTAGAAATATCAATCAACTTAGTAGGAATGTCACACTAAAGTACTGAACTATCAATCTATGACATTTTGCATATATACTATATATCTATGATCAGACTTTGAGAATTTATAGAGAGAGAGAGAGATGAAGAGAAAGAGGGCAGAGAGAAACAAAAAGAGTTATAGAGAAAGAAATGGATATGATAAAATATAAGACATACCTCTTTGATTGCGGTGGCTGCGCAAATTTATGAGGATGTGAACGGTTATAAAGATAAGTGGGTTTTTTTAGCTTAAGGGTATTTCAGTCTTTTTATGTATAGTGCGAGTTTTTTGCGATTTTATTGCTATTTTCTGCGCTTTTTTCCGAGTAAGCGCGAGTCAATCGCGATTTTTTGCCAATTTCATAATCGTACTAAATCGCCCAAACCAACTCGCAGTACCTTCGCCTACAGCTTCGCCTACTCACAAAGCGTGATTAATCGCGATTTTCACAACACTGATCATCTTCTTCTTGTTCTACTATTACTACAGTTCAGATAAAATGGAGGGAACCGAACCCCTTTGCCGCCCGGGAGATGGGGGTGGCAAGTGATTGGAGAAAGTCTGGATTTTCTTTTGAGTGGGTGGAAGGGGAGCCGAAGAAGTTCATATTGAGTTGTATGTCAAAATATTCATCCACGGTCTTTCGGACATTCCTGTTTGTGGAACCTACAGCGATAATGTGCGTCTCTACATCAAATAAATTTCTATTTTCAAATGAGAAGAAGCTAGTCCAAGCCTGGTACCGATCCTCGGTGGACAAGATATTCATGTCTTCCAATTTACAAACCTCTATTTCAATTAAAGGAAGCCAGTAAGATTCGTAAGATGCTACTAAACTTTTTGAAGCCAGAGGTGCTGAGGTAGTACATGTGGATAATGGATCACATCACTGGGTTCACCTCTTTGTGGGAAAACAAAAAGGCGGTCCATGTGTTCCCCCTGACAAAAAGACTCACCTTCTGGATAGCCTGTTGAATCTTCATTAGTGTGGAGGATCCGAAGCAGGTGGCAGAGTTGGCGAAGCCATTTGACCTGCTGGCAGAAGGGGTGCTGTCGATTCCTATAAACCTGCCTGGGACGCCATTTAGGAGAGCCATTAAGGCTTCCAGTCACATAAGAAAGGAATTGATTAAGATTCTAAAGCAATGGAAGATTAATCTCTGCAGCACAAGCAGGCCCAAGGAGTCTCAAGACCTGCTGTGGCAGATGTTAAAGACTGTAGACAAAAATGGAAAATACATGAATGATTTGGATATACTCCCTCCGTCCCAACCAAATGTTTACATTTGGTTTGGGCACGGAGACCAAGGAAAAATATAAAGAAGGAGGAGAGAAGTAGGAAAAATGAGTAAAGTGGTGGGACCCATCACTATATAATGTATAAAATGAGTTAGTGGAGGAAAGTAGTGGATGTAGTTGATTTTTATATTATAAAACTTTACTATTTTAGGAAAGTTTAGAAATGTAAAGAATTGGATGGGACATCCCAAAAAGGAAAGTGTAAACAAATGGATGGGACAGAGGGAGTAGCAGACAAGATATTAGGGTTGCTGGTAGGAGGACATGATACCTCTAACTCTGCATGTGTCTTCATTGTCAAATATCTTGCTGAGCTCCCTCTTGTTTATCACGGAGTGTACCAAGGTATTATATATATATATATATATATAGTAGGGATCTAGAGAGAGCCCCTTTAAAAGGAGAACTTAGAAAACTAAATTAAAATATAGCACATATGGTATGCAAACTGATCGTTGGGAGATGGAGAAAAATGTGGTGAAATTAGATTTTAAAAAAATATCACAGATTGACAGGAAAAATCAAATTAAAAACGGAGGGGATTAGGTGGGATTGTGTGTGTGATGGTGTACTTGATTAGTGTGTGGGTGTCCCTGGCGGGGCCATTGATTATAATACATCCAATGGTTAGGATTAGTACCTTATTTTTCTTCAAAAAATGAGTTCTCTTTCTATATATATATATATATATACCATTATTCTAGAGAGGACCTTCTTATATAGAGAATATAAGAGAACTACTAATTTTATATGATTCTATAGTAGAATTAAAGTTTTAATTTTTGCTTCTATAAAAAAGGATCAATTTTTTTTTGGTTCTATAACAAAAAAATATTCTGATTCCGTAACAGAACTACTGCTGACGCGGCAATGCTGACGTCAGCTGACACGTCATCACTGCTGACGTGGCAGTGCAACTTCATCAATGATGACGTCATTGATGACGTGGCACTGCCACGTCAGCAGTGATGATGTGGCAGTGACATGTGGTAGTGCCACGTCAGTAGTGACGTGGCGATGTCGAATTTTTTTTTTTTTGGAAAAATATTTTTGAAAAAAATATTAAAGAAAAGTGGTTCTATTGTTAAATCAGAAAAAATATATGGTTCTCTCATATTCTCTATATAAGGAGGTCCTCTCTAGAATGGGACTATATATATATATATATATATATATATATATATATATATATATATATATACTATTATATAAAAGCCGAAACATTAAAATTTTGGTCGGTCGATCGGTACGGTACCTGTTAATTTTACTTATTTACCGTTACTCAATTACAGATCTACTAACTAATCAATTTCCTTTTTCAGGTTACACATATTATCTTTTTCTATTTTTCAAGAACTAAATAATTTCTTTTTTCATACTAACTAATAAATTTCCTTTTTCAGCTTACACAAAATATCTTTTTCTATTTTTCAAGAACTAAATAATTTCCTTTTTCATACTAAATAATCAACTAGTTTCATTTCCCGTGCAAGGCACGGGGATATTTTAGCTTTATTAGAGATTTTGATTTATAATAGTTGTGATCATGAATATTCTTCAGTTTATTGTAATGTTATCTAAATATAGATTAACTTATTTTCTTTTCCAGTGCTTTCACTTTGTAACAGGTTGTGTCCAAGAAATTCTAAATCTAGTTCAATGATTTTACTTATAAATTTAAATTCATTGTATTCAGAACTGAGATGTCAGAGTTTTCATTCTGGACAATCAACAAACGATTTCATAACATTTGACTCTAGGGGATTTTAGAGTAAAATCATAGAAAATTGGAAGGCATAAATGTGAAATTATATTAAATAAAATGTGAAATATTGCGATATTTTGGCTTTTAGTAGTTCAACTTTGTGGCCGTGAATACCTTTCAATTTGTAGCGGTGTTACCTAAATATATCTTAGCAAACTCTTTTCTCGAGGGCTTCATTTTCAACGGCTTCATTTTCAACATGATCTGTCTAAGATTTATAATATCTATTAAGATAGTCATCTAATTCAATGTTTTCAGTTGTGATTTAAATTCACTTTATTCTAAACTGAGAATTTAAATCTGATTATTGGCGAATATAAATATATGCACGAATACAAATTATTAATTTTGAATATAAATATATGCACCAAAATAAATTATTAATTGCGAAAGTTAATGGCTATTATTAGTTTGCTGTAATTAATTACGTAATATTTAAGTAGATATTAAATAGACATATTAAATATAAGATTATTAAATGATGTATATTAAATATATGAAGGGTTAAAATAGTAATTTCACAAGGAATAAAATGTGCCATGTTGTGGTATTATATATACTAGCTTATAACCCGTGCATTCTTATATTATATTATAAATTTTATTTAATATTATAGTTATGTTTTTATATAATTATTATTTTAATAATTTTTTTAATTTTAATTTAATATAATTTAACATACTCATGTTTATAAATTATACTAATGTTTCCTTATTATAAACAACGTATACGATTTTTAATATATTTTATTAATAATTGAGAAATATGCTGTGATATTTTCGGGTATATATTAATTATTGTAAGATTTGTTGTAAATTAAAAAGGTAACGTGTTTTAATTATAAATGAAATATTAATGATTGAAATATATGATACGATTGATCTTTTTATGTGTTTATAAAAGGTAATATCTTCAACTAAAATTAAATGTGAAAAAGCCAATCGACTAATTACCATTAAATATATTATGTTATTATTTATTTTAGGTGTTATATTTTTCTTGAAAATTATGGTTTGATATTTTCGGGTATATATTAATGATTTTAAGATTTGTTTTAAATTAAAAAGGTAACGTGTTTTAATTCGAAAAAAAAAATATTAATGATTGAAAGATATGATACGATTGATGTTTTTAGTTGTTTATAAAAGGTAATATGTTTAACTAAAAGTAAATGTAAAAAAGGCAATCGACTAATTACCATTAATTTTATTATACTAATGTGAAAAAGGCAATCGATTAATTACCATTAATTTTATTATGTTAATCGACTAATTTCCATTAATTATAACGTGTTTTAATTCGAAAGAAATACTAATGATGGAAATATATGATACGATTGATGTTTTTAGGTGTTTATAAAAGCTAATATCTCGACTAATTACCATTAATTATATTATGTTATTATTTATTTTAGATGTATTTATTTTTCCATGTTTACGGATTATACTAATGTTTCCTTATTATAAACAACGTATACAAAATTTTAATTTATTTTATTAATAATTGAAAAATATGATGTGATATTTTCAGGTATATATTAATGATTGTAAGATTAGTTTTAAATTAAAAAGATAACGTATTTTAATTCTAAAGGAAATATTAATGATTGGAAGATTTGATACGATTAATGTTTTTAGGTGTTTATAAAAGGTAATATCTTCAATTAAAAGTAAATGTGAAAAAAGGCAATCGGCTACTTACCATTATTATATTATGTTAACCCGTGCGATGCACGAATTTTATTTTATGTTATAATTATATTTTTATATAATTATTATTTACAATATTTTATTTTAATATTAATAATTTAATATAAATTTAATTAATGATATGCATGGTTTAAAACTTATATTATAAAATTTTAAAATAAATACGTTTTTGATAGAATTCGAACCTTGAATATATTATATTTAATCATTAGATCTAACGATTTTGATTTTTTACTAAAAATTTAATGGTCATTATTCGTAGTATACGGATTTTTATTATATTTTGTTAGTGATTAGAAGATATGATGTGATATTTTTGGGTATATATTAATTATTGCTTGATATGATTGAAAGATATGATATAATCGATGTTTTTAGGTGTTTATAAAAGATAATATCTTCAACTAAAAGTAAATGTGAAAAAGACAATCTACTAATTACCATAATTATATTATGTTATTATTTATTTTAGGTGTTTTAATAGTATAGATATATTATATATTTTTCTTTATAATAAAGGTTAAATAAGTAAATTTACGAAATACTAAAAAACATATACAAAAAAATAAGTGCCAAAATTTTTAATGTTTCTGCTAATGTTTTCTTACTATAAACAATGTATACATATTTCTAATATATTTTATTAATAATTAAAAAATATGATGTTATATTTTCGGGGTATATATTAATGATTGTAAGATTAGTTTTAAATTAAAAAGGTAACGTGTTTTAATTCGAAAGGAAATATTAATGATTGGAAGATATGATACGATTGATGTTTTTAGGTGTTAATAAAAGACAATATCTTCAATTAAAAGTAAATGTGAAAAAAGACAATTGACTACTTACCATTAATTTATATTATGTTATTATTTATTTTATGAGTTTTAAAATGTTTTTAGGTGTTTATAAAAGTTAATATCTTCAACTAAAAGTAAATGTGAAAAATACAATCGACTAATTACCATAATTATATTATGTTATTATTTATTTTAGGGGTTTTAATAGCATAGATATTGTATATATTTTTCTTTATAATAAAGGTTAAATAAGTAAATTCACCAAATAATAAAAAACATATACCAAAAAATAAGTGCCAAAATTTTTAATGTTTCGGCTAATGTTTCTTTATTATAAACAATGTATACATATTTTTAATATTTTTTATTAATAATTGAAAAATATGATGTATATTCGGGTATATATTAATGATTATAAGATTAGTTTTAAATTAAAAAGGTAATGTTTTAATTCGAAAGGAAATATTAATGATCGGAAGATTGATGTTTTTAGGTGTTAATAAAAGGTAATATCTTCAAATAAAAGTAAATTGAAAAAAAGCAATTGACTACTTACCATTAATTTATATTATGTTATTATTTATTTTAGAGAAAAAGGCAATTTGACTAGCTATCTTTTTTATTTTTGGCACTTGGATGGCTGACAATAATTTTTGACATTTTGTCTGACTGTAATAAAATTTTTAAGCACTTGAGGGACTTCCGTCAAAACGCTAGTAACGCCGTCTAAATGTCAGGGGTAAATATGACTTTTCAGCATGTGATTCACGTTATATAATTACCCTCTCAATCTATATCTGCTAATCCCTAATTTTCCCCCCAAAATCCCTAAATACTTAAATCCCTAATTTCAATTGGCGATGGTGGAGGTTGTTGGTGTGAAGGGGGAGGGTGGGAGAGGTGGGTGGTTGCAGGTGGGAGAGGCGCGTTGGTTTGAATGAACGGAGCCGCGAATTGGGTTGGTGAACGGAGGAGGTTGCGAGTGTGGCAGTGTGGTGGTGTTGTTGGTGAAGTTCGAAGGGGACATGGGTGCTGGGAGAGGAGGAGGTGGGAGAAGGGAGACATAGGTGGAAGGTGACTGTTGGGTGGCGCTAGTTGTTGGCCGAGAGGAATTAAGGTGGAGATGAACAGAGGAGGGAGGAGATGCGGTGGTGGTGTGTGCAGGTGTGGTGGAAAGAGAATGGTGGAGACGTGTGGTTGAGGCGTGCCAATGAGGACGTCAGAATCTATCTTGATTCAATGAAAGAACTTGAAGAAAGAACTCGGGCTTGTTACGAAGGGAACATCAACCTTAGCAGCAATGAGTTTGTTCAAATGATGGTGCTTGATGGATGTTTCATTCTTGACTTATTCTGTGGCGCTGCAGAGGGATTCCAGCAGTTACGAAATGATCCTGTGTTTTCCATGCGTGGATCAATGCATTCAATTCAGACGAGCCATTAACAAAATACCCATTAATGCCTTCAGTTGGATTATCCTGATCAGAAAGGGCTGGTGGCAAGGCTTGCCCTTAGTTTTTTTGATCCATTAATGCCAACAGACGAGCCATTAACAAAGAGTAATAAGGACAAACTAGAATCATCAGAAGGATATACAACCTTTGACCCTTTATCAGGTCAAGGCCTTCACTGCCTGGACGTTTTCAGGCACAGTTTGCTTCGTAGACAAACGCAGACAAACGCAGGCAACAGTTGACACATTGCGTAACAGAGCTAAGAGAGTCAGGAGTCAAGTTCAAGAAAAAGAAGACTGATCGCTTCTGGGACATCACATTCAGTAATGGTGTGCTTCAGATTCCTAGGCTCTTGATCCATGACGGTAACAAGTCACTCTTTCTCAACCTCATAGCATTCGAGCAGTGTCATCTGGATTATTTTCACCTTTGGAGTCACAAATACACATTTCACTGGAGCCATAGTATGTATGTGTGTTGAGTGAGAATAACAGGGCTCAAGAAAGACTAGTTCAACTCATAAGCAGCAGCACTTAAAAGTATTGTAAATAATGAATGTAAGCTTTCCTTGGTATATTTGCAGTAATTGTTAAATTAACATGTTTCTTGAATATCACTAGTATGATCATTCCCTGTACATATTTTCCATCAGCAGTAGTCAAGTGTTAATGTTATAATGAAAACAGAAATGGCCATTAATCAGTCAACAAGAGTTCAAAATACATGGGAACATATTATCGGAAATACCCCTGCCAATTTCAGGTTTTGGGGTTAAATTCTAACGGTGCTTGACGGAAGCCCCTCAAATGCTTAAAAAATTTAATGCAGCCAGACAAAATGTCAAAAATTATTGTCAGCCATCCAAGTGCCAAAAACAAAAAAGATAGCCAGCCAAATTGCCTTTTTCTCTTTATTTTATGAGTTTTAATAGTATATATATCATATATTTTTTTCTTTATAATGAAGGATAAATAAGTAAATTCACTCAGTACCAAAAAACAGGTACCAAAACTTTTAATGTTTCGGCTTTTATATAATAGTATAGATATAATAGATAATAGATTTCCTTTTTCAGGTTACACAAATTATTTTTTTCTATTTTTCAGGAACTAAATAATTTTCTTTTTCAGGTAAAATACAATATCTTTTATATTTTATCTAACTAAAATTTCTCCTTTATTAATCAATTTCCTTTTTCAGGTTAAACATATTATCTTTTCTATTTTTCAATAACTAAATAATTTCCTTTTTCTGGTAAAATAAAATATCTTTTACATTTTATGTAACTAAATTTTCTCCTTTTTTAAAAACACTATGACCAATTTTATTTAATAAAATAACATAATAATATTATTATTATTATTACTATTAACTAATCAATTACCTTTTTCAGTCAAAACACGTTACCTTTTTCTCTTTTCTCTAACTAAAATATCTCTTTTCCAATTATATCATGGACGGTTACCTTTTTGAGCCAAAACACGTTACCTTTTTTCTTTTCTATTACTCCCCTTTTTTCTAGAAATATAACGGGCAACATTAATTAAATTATAATTACTATAAATTAATCAATTACATTTTTCACATAAATTATGTCATCTTCACGTTACCTTTCTATTTTCTCTAACTAAAATCTCTTTTTTTCCAATTATATCACGGGCGGTTCTACTTAATAAAATAAACTAATAATATTATAATATTATTAATTAATCGATTACATTTTTTCAGCTAAAACGTAGCATCTTTTCTATACTTTCTAACTAAAATCCCTTTTTATCAATTCTAGCTAAAACCTAGAACATATCACCTTTTTAATCTCTAACTAAATTCTTTATTTTTCTAATCATATCACGGGCATTATATTTAATAAAATGAAGTGATAATTTTATAATTACTAATAATTAATGGATTACTCTTTTTAACTAAAACCTATCATCTTTTCTATATTTTCTATCTAAAATACCTCATTTTGTAGAAATATCACGGATAACATTTATTAAGTACAACATTATAATTTACGTATTTAATTACTAATGATTACCATGTAGCTAATTACTAATGATTACCATGTAGCTAATAATCTGTTAATGAATGAATATTGAAACATTAACGGTGCACTCTTGGAGTGTGTGAAGTGCTTAGAGCATTTACATCCCATCCCCCATCCCCCATCCCCAACCCCAAAAACTTACTAAAAATAGTAAATCCCCAAATAAAAATAGTAAATCCCCAAAATTATCAAAAAGTTTCTATATCCCATTCCCCATTTTCCATTCCCCTATCCCTATATTCTTTTTTATATTACTTCTTTCTCTCTCTTTCACTTACAATTTTAACTACCAAAACTCACCCACTATTATAAATACAATTTAATATTATTATATGAAGAGAGAGGGGGTTTGGGGAAGCTTTTGGGGGAATGAACAAAGTCCCTAAATATGGGGACTTGAGTTATGACCCTAAAACTAAACCCCAAAATGGGGAATGGGATGGAGGGGTATTTTAGAAGAAAAGTTGAACAAATACTCAAATTATGGGGATGAGGATGAGGATGGGGATGAGATGTGAATGCTCTTAGACTTGCGCATTCGGTACAAGGAAATTTTAGAGAAGCATTGACTGATTTCAGCTACAACAAGGAAATTTTAGAGAAGCATTGACTGATTTCAGCTACAATGGTTTCTCAATTCGAAAGGGGTGGAAGGTACGTATATAAACCTGATCAATTAATTAAAGATTGATATAATAATAATAATAATAATAATAATAATAATAATAATAATAATAATAATAATAATAATAATAATAATAATAATAATAATAATAATCATCATCATCATCGCATATGCATGCAGCTCTACTGGAATGCTAATTAAACGCATAAAATTCCAGAATTCTTCTCAGGGCCTGAGAAATTCGATCCATCCAAATTTCAAGGTAGAGGGCCGGCCCCATACACATTCGTGCCATTTGGAGGAGGACCGAGAATGTGTCCCGGAAAAGAATACGCGAGACTGTGATGACTTATTTTAATCATTAATTTGAAAATTTGTATCAACATAATCATTAAAAAGTTAAAAAGTTGAAAATTTGTATTAATTTAGTCATTACAAAATGATCTCTTTGATACAAATTTTCAAATCAATGACTAAAATTATTCATTTTTATGTACATTTGAATCTAGTTTTTATGTACTATTGATTTCATTTTCATGTTTCTGGATCAGGTAGAATGGGATGAGCCCGTCTCTCGTGATAAACAAAACAGAGTTAGTCCCTGGGAAACTGAAACTCTTGAAAGTCTCTTCATTTTCCCCTCGCTGACATCAGGTCTCAAACGTCCGGCGCAGTCTGCCTTTTGGGGTAAGATATTCGGTTTTCTCTTGTTTTTTCCCATCTCTTTAGTAGTAATATTATTTTAAGTATATTTTACTGTAGAAATATATGTATTCTAGTCATAATCTTAATCTTACAGGTAACCAAAATGAGTGGGAGGATATGATCAATAGACCATTTGTGCATGTTAATGAAAATCTGAGTGCGGAGTTTTCAAATCCAGCAATGTCAAGCCTGTGATCTGAACAATTGATCAAGATGATGTTAAAACCTCAGAATGCAAACTTTCCGGGACCCGTTGCACAAGCTCTTCAAGATACTAGTACTAATGAATTTCCTCTACAAGGGACCAAGACTTGGCCACAGGGAATAGTCAATCAAAAAGCTCCTCCAGTAGCTTCAGAACACAAGCACATACAAACAGAAAACCTCCCTCAATGTCACCGCATCCATCATATTTCCGCTGAACCAAACTTATCACAGTCAGATGTGCCATTAAAATTGGAACCTCAAAACATTTCTGGAAACCAGGCACAAGAGAGGAGTGAAAGTGAATTGATAAAATCGGAACCTGATTTTGCATCAGGTCAGTTGAGCCAGTTTACTTATTATACTGGACACTGCAATGAAGAGAAGAAAGTTTCAAGGGCTACAAATACCCAAAATATTGTAAAAGAAGTTGTGCCCATTAACCAGGGTCATGATTCACCCCAATTTCAAACAAGCCCATGGATTTTTCAAGCACATGTGGATCCAAATCTTGTTCAGTCTTCGCATAGAGAAGCTGTGGACCTCAGTTCTCTAATTCCACACCCTGATGCTAATGAATGGAACTCAAATCCTTACAACTGCCAACTTGTTGCTGGTTTTATCAGACCTCCTGGACCTGGTTTGCTCATGGAAACAGCTGATATGGTTTTACCTTCAATGGGCCATGAAGTATAGGACCATCATATAAGTAATATAGAATCTTTACCAGAGACACGTCTGTGTGATATGTTACCTCAGCAAGATTCATGTAAACCTCACTGTTCAACCAACTTATTTGGTACGAAAGATACATCAGATGAGAGCAATAGACAAACTGAATTCTATCATTGTTTAAAATTTGAAAGCGGCAATGCTGGAAGCACTGTGGTTGATCCTTCAGTTTCAAGCACAGCAAAAGATGACTTTTGTTCACTGAAGGATGGTGATATTCCAAATCAAGCGGATTACCAAGTCAGCTATCTCGGTTCATGTCAAGATATGCATGTTATTATTATTTTAATGATAATAATTATTTTATGGGCTACATATTAATATATCAATTATAAATAGCTATTTATTCTATTGGGTTAAATTTAAAGTGATCTAATAAGGAACCCATTTAGATTTTAATATACTACTGTGTGGACTAATTGAGAGTAGACCTAATACCAAGCCCAATTAAGTTATAATGGGAGATTTAATTAGGCGGTTATGAATTTGTACGGTCATGGTCCCTAATATATCAAATACGAAATAAGCTTTTCTTCTCCCCATCAGAAAATTGCTACTCAAGAACCCTAAGGAGTATTTGGTTGAGGAAGACAATAGCACCAACTAAAGTTTTCTCTAGCACTACGAACTCATGGATACAGGTACGCTTCCGCTTAACGATTTAATCTCGATAATTAAATATGATGTTTCGATCATTGTCTCTATTTTAGAGAATTAAGTGTTTATAGAATTAAGTTATTTATCAGTTTGAATTATTGATAGTGGCGATGGGGCCCCAAGAGCACCCGGCTTCAATAATTCTCCTTTATTGTAAAGTAATTTGTTTGTTTCTAATCATTGTTCTAGTCTAGTCACAGCTTTAATCATAGAGCTCCCTTTTACTCTCTATAAAAGAGAGTTTTGTATCTTGTATTCGGTGTGCTTCTTTTTGAAAAATAAAATAAGATTTCTTTCTTTCTTTCTCTTCTCTCCTGCTCAAGTGCTGAGCCCCATCTTACTTTAAATTAAATACTAGTCCTGCTTCCGCTATATATATATATATATATATATATATATATATATATATATATATATATATATATATATATATATATATATATATATATAGGGTCTTGCTCAGATGAGAACCCCCACTTATGGTGAGATTTGAGATCTAATCCTAGCCACTCATTTAAATACATTATATTCATCTCTTACTATTCATTTTAAATTTTAATATTTTAATATTTTACATTTGGGATTTCACCATCTTTTCACTAATTCAACCACCCACCACCACCAGCAACCACCACCGGCGACCACCACCACCTCCGGCGATCACCAGAAAATCACCACCGGCAAACATAAAATCACCACCGCCCAACCAGAAATCACCACCAGAAACACAAAAAATCACCACTCTAACCACCTGTAAACAAAAAATCACCACCGGGAAACGAAAAATCACCATTGTCAAACAAAAATCACCACCGGGAAATCAAAATCACCACACTGCCTTTTAACAACCATGCTGCCACCGCCAAACCACCACCGCAACATCACCCTCAACGTCACTACCACTAATACACCGTCATATCACCGCCAAAATCAAAACAAAATCATATAAAGCCATCCAAATCACAAAAAAATTAAAAAAAATAGTAAAAATTTAAACTACCACCACCATTAAAAGAAAATCGACAAATACACCAAAACCAGAAAAAAATCACCAGTAATGGATAGAAATCCTAAAAAAACTAGATATGTAATATCATTCATTCTCCAGATCCATCATCGACAAATTCATCAAAACCAGGAAAAAAAAATCACCAGCATCGGAGTTAAAGTCACTGTCGTGATGGTCATGAAAGCCTAATAAAAGCATTGCGATGGAAAGGAGAGCTCAGAGGCAACAAAAGGGGGGGAAGTGACCACGACGACCTAAATCTGTGAAGCTCGCCTGCGGCGCCGGCGGAGAGAGGTGAACGGAGGAAGGAGGCAGCGTGGGCGGAGGCGACGGAGGTTAATCGGAGGTGGGTGTCGCCAAAGGTCGGTGACGGGGAGTGGTCAGTGATGGTAGGGAGGTCGGTGGTGGAGTGTTGTAATAGATGAGAGAGACTACAGGGGCTGAGATGATTAATATGAATAGATTAGATATGTATGGCTGTGATTAAATATAGGTATAAAAAATGTAGGGCTGAGATTAGATCTCAGTTCTCACAATAAGATGGGGTTCTTATTTGAGCAAAACCCTATATATATATATATATATATATATATATATATATATATATATATATATATATATATATATATATATGGGATCCCTTCTACAGCCACAGTTGGATATAATCTAATATCCAACCAACCCATCTGTGACCATCCAATAAACCAATGGACGACTAGGATCGGAAAAGCTTACGCTATATAATATAGCGTAATACGCTATATAATATAGTGTAAGCTTATACCAAAATCCCTCCGTTTTTAATTTGATTTTTTCCGTCAACTGGTGAGATATTTTTGAAATCCGACTTCACTGTATTTTTCTATACCTCACAACGATCATTTTGCATACCATATTTGATATATTTCGACACAATTTAAATGGGGGCTTTAACTTACGCTCTATTATATAGCGTATACGGTATATAATAGAGCGTAAGTCCCCTCATCCTAGCCGTTGATTGGATGTTTTAATGGTATAAGATGGGTTGGTTGGATATTACAAAATATCCAACTGTGGCTGGTGACCCATTCCCTATATATATATATATATATATATATATATATATATATATATATATATATATGTACATATACATATATAGTCCAAAAAAGAGATCGAAAATGACAACTAAAAAATGGAACTTGAAATCAGAAATTTAGTAAAGTTGTAAGGAATGACAATCAATGGTAAAAGCAATAGACGATTGACAGGTGTGTCGAGGGCCTACGGCCCTCATGACTACCTAACTCATCCGTTTACTGTCTTAAATGCTTCGCATTTCCACGGCAAGTTTTTTTTTTTTTTTTGTGGATAGAGCCAATTATTTTAAGCATTTTTTGTGAAGGTACCCTTGGCGGGAACCTTAGAATAAATGAAATATAATTAATCTAGTGTTAGTTTGTAGTTTGTATTTAAGGAATGGTTTGTATTTGAGCAAAAGCCTATATATATATATATATAGTTATAGTTCAAAAAAGAGGTCGAAAATGACAACTGAAAAATGGAACTTGAAATCAGAAATTTAGTTGCATGTGGTTGCATTCAGTTGAATATGCCCCTGCGGGGCCTTGGAACCCAAAATCAACCTAAATTAAAAAAAAAAAAGTTGCATGTGGTTGCATTCAGTTACAAATTTAGTTGCATGTGGTTGCATTTAGTTGCTGATTTCAAGTTCCATTTTTCAATTGTCATTTTCGACCTCTTTTTTGGACTATATATATATATATATAGTTGCACTCCATAACAAACACCTTATATAACAAACAATAAAGAACACCTCATATCTACTCTAATATAAGAGTTCCGTCATGGCACCCAATACAAAAAGTTGTTATTTTTTTACCCTCTATCCATCCAGCAAAAATTTTTTTTAAAAAATTTATTGTTCATGATGACGTCACTCATGACGTCAGCATGACGTCATCATGAACAGTAAAAAAATTTTAAAATTTTTTTTATTATTTTTTGCTGGATGGATAGAGGGTAAAAAAATAACAACTTTTTGTATTTGGTGCCCCTAACGGGGCCATTAGATCTATTAGATCTAAGGTGTTCTTTATTGTTTGTTATATAAGGGTGTTCTGTATGGAGTAATGACCTATATATATATATATATATATATATATATATATATATAGGCTAGCGTTCAAATAGAAACCAACCTTAGAATAGAAACTAGAAACCTACACTAAATAAATTATATTTCATTTATTTTAATGGCCCCGCTAGGGGCACCTTCACAAAAAACGTTTAAAATTCTTGGCTCTATTCAACAAAAATATAAAAAAAAATAAAAAATTTTTTAAAAAAAGTTACTGTTCACGTGCCACGTCATCACGTGAACAGTAACTTTTTTTTTTAAATTTTTTTTTATTTTTTTATATTTTTGTTGAATAGAGACAATAATTTTAAACGTTTTTTGTATTGGAGTACCCCTAATTTGGTCCTTAGATTAGCTTAAAATATTTAATTTAGGTTTAGTTTCTAGTTTCTATTCTAAGTTAGTTTCTATTAGAACAAGACCCTATATATATATATATGTTCAAAAAAGTGGTCGAAAATGACAACTGAAAAATGGAACTTAAAATCAGAAATTTAGTTGCATGTGGTTGCATTCAGTTGAATGTGGTTGCATTCAGTTGAATATGCCCCTGCGGGGCCTTGCAACCCAAATCCACAAAAATAGCACCCCACATTAAAAAAGAAAAAAATTCGATGAACATTACCTGCCACGTGGCAGGTACTGTTCATCGACAGGTTACTGTTCATCCGATTATTTTTTTAAAAAAATGGTTGAAAAAGGAAAGATAGTATTTTTGCAATTAAGAAACTTAGTTTAGTAAAATTGCAAATAGCTATTCTTAACAAAAGTAAATGTGCAAAAATTTACTTTTCCCAATTTGTTTATGAAAAAAGCCCTAGATTTTATAAGATTATTTAAAATCTTAAAAAAAATTGTTAGAATTTAAAATCTTAATTGAATATTCATGAATTTTTAATATACAAAAAAAAATTATAGAATCGGGACCCAAAAAGAATTGGAAAAAATAAAAACTCTGCAAAACAGGAGCAAAACTGAAAAGCCTAAAGTAACAATTCAAGCGGAGAGTAGACCCGACATGGACGGTAATTCACTTACTCTGTATGTTTCATGTTTTAGCAGGCTATATATCAGTATACAAATTGGCATTTCAAATTTGTGTTGTTATTTGACAATGGCTGGCAGGTGATAAAACAGCCTCCGCTTGGTTATCTCCAAATCCAAGCAAGAGATGGGGCGATTTGTTCTTCCTTCTTTACTCTCCCGTATGGCTTACTCTTTGCCTCGGTATTATCGTCCCTTACAACCTTTACGAGGTACTACTTATATTATATCTATCTATCTATCTATATAGAGCTATCTATATATAAAAGGACTTGTTTAATTGTTCAAACGACGAAAACGATTACAAATCTACTAGGCTATTCGAGAGACCCAGCCACTCTCCCAAATTGAAAATAGCGAGTTTGAAAAACATAAATATCACTTGGGGTGGCAAGGACTTATATATTATAGTCTGACCCATTATAAACAAGGCAAACGGTCTGGTGCAAACGTATGCACCAGACATGTTATGGAACATACGGTTCCAGAGCCGTTGGATCGTTGATCCAACGACTCTGATTTAAAAAAAAAAATTCATCGTACCGCAACAAGTTTCCGCGGTACGAGCAATTACCAAAATGCCCCCTGTTTTCACATAAAAAATCTACTGTTCACGTACCGCAGAAACTTTCTGCGGTACGGTGAACAGTAGGGATATTTTTGTAATTTCTCCGTACCGCGGAAACTTGTTGCGGTACGGTGATTTTTTTTTTTTAAATCAGAGCCGTTGGATCAACGATCCAACGACTCTGGAACCGTATGTTCCATAAGCAGTCTGGTGCATACGTTTGCACCAGACCGGACCCCTATAAACAATGCATAGAAGCTCTATGTAACATAAATATGCTTCGTGCCATGCTGGCAAAATTAATTAGGAGACCAAAAGATATAGTAATCACTACCAACTGTACCTAAATGATTGATTTATGTATTGAATTATACTCCCTCCGTCTTCTTTACATGGGGATGGACACGGAGACCAAGAAAATGTGTAAAAAATGAGTAAAGTTAGATGAAAAGTGGGTAAAGTGGTGGGACCTATTAATATTGAATAATAGATTTGAAATAGTGGAGGAAAGTAGTGGGTGTAATAGTGTTTTTTATTGTTAAATATATGAGATAGTGGGTGTAATAGTGGGAGAAACTTACTATTTTTGGAATGTAAAAAAATGAGAGGGACACTCCAAAATAATAACTGTAAAGAAATGAGAGGGACAGGGGACTAGTATTTCATCTTGAAACACATTGTACTGTCTCTACTTGTTTCTTTGATTTGACCGCCACACACTTATGCGTATGCTAACATATCTCTCTCTTCTATGGACATGTATAATAGTAATAACAATAATAATAATAAAATTTATTATTATTATTATTATTATTATTATTATTATTATGGGGGTGTTTGACTTATCTTATTTTTCAGAAATACGTCCTTTTTTCTGGAAAAAAGTTATGTAAGTTTGAAAATAAGTAACTTTTTTATGGAAATAAGTAATGTCAAACTCCTATCAAATACTTATATCTAAAAAAGGATCAAAATGTGAAATATTAACCGAAAATAAGGGCTTATTTTTTAAAAAATAAGTGTTGCCATGCAGGCTCAATTAACAGTTCCTGTCTTCCTGATGATGTTTATCAATTTTTATTGACAGGATTTTAAGGAGCTGGAGTACTTAATAGTGGGATTAGTTTCAGTGGTTCCTGCTTTTGTGATACCATTGTTTGTTGTTGGAAAGGTGAACTACTTGATATTTTTCTTCTATGACCTAATCTGGTTGAAGTGCAAGATACTTCATTAGGCTTTGTGTTTGAATAATTAGGTTGAGCGACTAAGTTGCTTGAGACGTGTTGGTTAACATGATACAAATATGTACTTGAAACTGGATTTTTGGCAGCCAGTCATAACCTTTTCTTCTATATGCATGGAATGAAATTTGGACTACCAGTCATAGTCTTTTACTCTTTTCTGCCGCTTACCACAATTACCTTACAAAAGTGAACTACTTAGAGCAAGTCCAATGCTAGATGCTAAATTTCTATTGCTATTGCTATAATATAGAACCAAAAAGTGAATTTTGGTGCTAAAATAAAACTCACCCTCCAAAGCTAGTTCTATAACTAGTTTCAAATTTAACCAACTCTTTTAACTTTTACCAGACTCTTTTAACTTCTGTTGAATATTCTCAGCAAACTCATCTCATTCTAGTTAAATGATGATGTGGCATGGATGCATAAATGCATCCTTGGTTTCAAATTTAGCACCAAGGATGCATAATATAGCAATAGCACCAAGGATGCATCCAACTATAGCACCCCTTTGGAAATGAGTTTTTTAGCACTTGGTGCTATAATATAGCAATAGCACCAAGGATAGCATTGCATTGGACTTGCTCTTGCATAAGTCTCTTAGTCTGCATAATGATGTTTCCACATATTAATCTGTTTGTTTTTCATTTGAGCTGGCAAGCAACTCAAAAATAGCTTTCAACTTTCATCGTAAAGTTATTTGGATTACTTTGTCATTTTCTGAATAGAAAATATCTGAAAACTCTGTATTGCTTCTTCTGTGTTAGGTTTTGATGGGTGCTTCCTTGTTCTGACAGTTCTATATGTGTCTACGTATATTGTTACTGATTCTGTTAATTGCCAAAATGCTTATGCTCTATATCTCTATTTTTTTCAGGCCGATAGCTATATCAGTTTGAAGGATCGTTACTGGGTCAAGGCAAGTATTGTTTTAGAAATTTTACCTTTATCTTGCAGTAGCAAAAAGATTCAATGTGACTGCTTATTCAATTATACATCTCCATGGGACTAATACATTTTTTTTAGTCTGAGGCCAGTCAATTCTAAAGTGATTAAAGTAGAAATCAGTATGAAGATTTGAAGTATATTATGGCAAAATATAAATATTATATAGATATATATATATACATACATATATACATATATTGATGAATACCAACATTTGTGAGCTGATAGTCAAAAGTTAATCTTCAGAAGTTAATGTGCTAACTCATAGGCTATGTTTGTTTTGGGGATTATAAGATTAGGATTATAGTCCATGTAACATAGTGCAACAGATTATAATCCTTAAAAACAGTTAATCCCATGTTTGTTTTGAAAAAGGAAAGTTGTTGATTGAATGTGTATTTTTGTTCAAATAATGTTTAATCCCCTTAATACCTACAAAACAAACATGTGATTATTTATTTTAAAGGATTATAGTCCGATCTCATACTTAATCCCATGAAACAAACATAGCCATAGTGTAAATGTGGCCTTTCAATGCATGCATGAGTGATATCGCACCAGTTTTTCTTGATGTTTATAGTTTTCTCTGCGGTGAATCAAAAAATGCCATTTTTTGTTTGGTCCAGAGTATTAACTTTACACATTGGCTGCAGGCCAATGTTTGGATAATTATCTTCAGCTATGCTGCGAACTATTTCTGGACACATTATTTCTTCACAGTTTTGGGCGCTTCGTATACCTTTCCATCATGGAAGATGAATAATGTAATGCTTGATGCATAAAGTTTTACTTTGCTGCATCAGATGGATGTATTTATTTGATCATATATTTACTTGGTTTGAGTAGCATATTTTACCTCTTGTAGGTACCACACACAACTTTTCTCTTGACACATGTGTGCTTCTTGTTCTACCATGTTATATCTAACTTAACGTTGCGAAGGCTACAACATGCTGTTGCTGGATTACCGGAAAAAGTTCAGTGGGTCACTAAAGCTGCATGGATTTTGGCTCTCTCTTATTTCATAGCATGCCTAGAGACTGTAGCTATTTCAAATGTAAGTTACAGTGAAGTTTATATACAGGCATCTCAGTTGAATATAATTAACTTGGCCTTACCTAGAGGGCGCGTAAATAGGAGCTTCTTTTGTTGACTCGTAAATTTTGCTTTTATTGTCCATTTTAATTTTTTATGAATTTGATTTATGGCATGCTCTTTAGGTTGTTATCTCACCACAGTTGTGAACAGATAAAACTCACTGGGAAAATAATATGTGTGTATTACATCATTTACAACTTTGACTCTCTTAACCCTGGTCTCTAGAATAT
Source organism: Saposhnikovia divaricata (assembly GCA_036435485.1). Lineage (NCBI taxonomy): Eukaryota > Viridiplantae > Streptophyta > Magnoliopsida > Apiales > Apiaceae > Saposhnikovia > Saposhnikovia divaricata. Next base: position 219,396,382 of record CM071599.1, read on the forward strand.
TGCATGCTCGGAAGAATAGGTTGAGAATCTAAATTATTATAACATGTTATATTTTGCGTCTTGGCTAGGCGAAGATGTCATTTGATGATTTGAATATACCAAATGATGTATATTTGTATTGCTCTTACAAGGTTTTTTATTTGAATACGTGCAGTTCCCTTATTATGAATTTGTAGACCGGGCATCTATGTACAAAGTTGGTGCCGTATTTTATGGATTATATTTTATTGTAAGCTTCCCAATGTTCTTGAGGTAAGAGAATTTGATCAATGAAATCAACATTTTTTTTTCTTACAATATGTGTTGTGCCTTAAATGCTGGGTTATCCCAAACTGATCTACTATATTGCTTATAGTGTTGGTTATTATGAAATATTTGTGGGGTTTGGATGCTGGTTCCTTCTCATTTTTAAACAGAAGTGATACATGATCCTTAAAATATACTCGTATCTTATCTGCTTGTTTTATTAATATATCAAAAACATAGGCCAACTTTAGTGGACATTTAGATGACGATCAGAGTTTGATGAAGAAAATGACATCGTTATATTGCAATCTTGCATGTAAAAATTAGTCTATAGAATCTCGGTGGATATTTTCGCCTTTTAATATGTTCAAAGGATTCAGAAAAGACTGTTCTTATTAGAATATTATACAGACGTCTTTTGTGACTTTATTGATGTCGTGGTTCTTCATTGCAGGATTGATGAGAAACCTGGTGATCAATGGGACTTGCCGAGAGTGGGCGTTGAAGCTTTGGGTGCTGCAATGCTTGTCACAATAATACTTGACCTGTGGCGCATTTACTTGGGCCCAATTGTTCCGATTCCAAATACAAATCAATGCCTCCAACCCGGGCTACCATGGTTTCCTGGACATGCTATATAGATTCATATTCACATGAGTGACTCATGTGGGTTGCTTCTTCAGTGAAAATAAAATATGGGCTCCCCCTGCTGGTGTAATTCTAGAATCTAGTAATTTACTTGGGCTCACTGCCGATGTAATTTTAGAATCTGTTAAACGGTGACATGATTGTATCAAAAAAGGATTGCCCAAGAAAACTTAGAATATTGTAAAGCTCATATTTGTGTGGTTTAATATTTTTACATAGAAAAGAATCTGAGCATCAAAATTAGTTGAGGAAGTTACGAGCAGGGGTTGGGTCGAAAAGTTAAAAAAGACTTGATTTTGGTTACTTTTGTTCTCTGAAAAATCTGGACGTGAAGGTTCGATGTCGGGAATATTATGAAAATTTTGTCACACGATAGGTTTGTTGTATTTTATATTTGTAAGTTCATAGTGACTAAGTTTATGCCAGTTAAAACTTCATAACTTCTGCTAGTTGTTATCTACATTGGACCTTATGGAATTATGACATATATGTAATGCTAATGAGTGAGATTTGTAAATCGTAACTCTTTTGTGTAAAATTTGTTGTGGAAAGGAGGTTGTTACAATGAAAGTAAAGTGTATTTAGAAAATGAAAGTAAAGTGTATTTAGAAAATGAAAGTTACAGAACAAAAAGAACCATACAGGTACTTGTAGTAGTCTCTCCAGTCGAACAACCTTCTCTCAGTAAAACTAACAAACTTTACCGCTTAAGGCTAAACACAAAATACACCAATTTACCAAATAGTATATTTGGCACACTACTATTAATAGTACCAAACACAACAAATGAGAGCCTATAAAGCACGTTCCCCATTTGCTTTATATTGTGTCTTGACACATATTGATGCAACAACAGCAACTGAACCACTGCTAGTTGTATTAATAACTATTATATAATATATGGAGACTACCTTCTTCTTGTGGTTCCTGCTGTTAATCATCTTCTTCTTGTGCTACTATTACTACTGTTCAGACAAAAAGGAGGGAGCCCCATTGCCGCCCGGGAGATGGGGGTGGCCAGTGATCGGTGAAAGTCTGGATTTTCTTTCGAGTGGGTGGAAAGGGGAGCCGGAGAAGTTCATTTTCAGTCGTATGTCAAAATATTCATCCACGGTCTTTCGGACATTCATTCCTGTTTGGAGAGCCTACAGTGGTAATGTGCGGCTCTGCATCAAATAAATTTCTGTTTTCAAACGAGAATAAGCTAGTCCAAGCCTGGTACCCACCCTCGGTGGACAAGATATTCGTGTCTTCCAATTTACAAACCTCTATTTCAAAGGAAACCAGTAAGATTCGCAAGATGCTACCAAACTTTTTGAAGCCAGAGGTGCTGAGGCAGTACGTGGGGATAATGGATCGCATCACTGGGAAACATTTCACCTCTTTGTGGGAAAACAAAGAGTCGGTCCATGTGTTTCCCCTGACAAAAAGACTCACCTTCTGGCTAGCCTGTCGAATCTTCATCAGTGTGGAGGATCCGGAGCAGGTGGCAGAGTTGGCGGAGCCATTTGACCTGCTGGCAGAAGGGGTGCTGTCGATTCCTATAAACCTGCCAGGGACGCCATTTAGGAGAGCCATAAAGGCTTCCAGTCACATAAGGAAGGAACTGATTAAGATTATAAAGCAACGGAAGATTAATTGCTGCAGCACCAGCAGGCCCAAGGAGTCTCAAGACCTATTGTGGCAGATGTTAAAGACTGCAGACGAGAATGGAAAATACATGAATGAGTTGGATATAGCTGACAAGATATTAGGGTTGCTGCTAGGAGGACATGATACCTCTAACTCTGCATGTGTCTTCATTGTCAAATATCTTGCTGAGCTCCCTCTTGTTTATCAGGGAGTGTACCAAGGTATTACATGTATACAAGTACAACATAATAATTTATGTATATAATTACTAATGATTACCAGGTAGCTAATACTCTGTTAATGAATGAATATTGAAACATTAACAGAGCAGATGGAGATAGCGAAAACGAAAGGACCCGGAGAATTACTGGAGTGGGAAGATGTTCAGAAGATGAAGTACTCTTGGAGTGTAGCGTGTGAAGTGCTTAGACTTGCGCCTCCGGTACAAGGAAATTTTAGAGAAGCACTGACTGATTTCAGCTACAATGGTTTCTCAATTCGAAAGGGGTGGAAGGTACATATGTAAACCTGATCAATTCATTAAAGATGGATATAATGATGATACTAATAATAATAATAATCGCATATGCATGCAGCTCTACTGGAATGCTAATTCAACGCATAAAATTCCAGAATTCTTCTCAGAGCCTGAGAAATTCGATCCATCCAGATTTCAAGGTAGAGGGCCGGCCCCATACACATTCGTGCCATTTGGAGGAGGACCGAGAATGTGTCCAGGAAAAGAATATGCGAGACTGGAGATACTGGTGTTTATGCATCACCTGGTGAAAAGATTCCGCTGGGAAAAATTAATTCCAGATGAAAAAATCGATTGTCAATCCCTTTCCTGTTCCAGTCAATGGCCTTCCCGTTCGCCTCTTCCCACATAACACCCAAATCTAACCTTTTAATTTCCACCGCACCACCAGAAAACTATATATATATTGTGTCTCCCTTAATTGCATTCATATACATTACCGGTACGTGTCATTTGTGTTTTATGAAATTTGAAGTTTTATAATATATTTTTTTTTTGTTCTGCGTATGATCATAAATGTTCATAATTTCTTATATAATTCAGTACTTTAAAAACCTATAAATAGCTAAACTAAATTCACAAGAATGTATCTGCATCGACCATGGATGAATACAAGTCATATTTGATACTGAAGGGGTACCTCATAAATCTATGGTCGATTATGGTACCTCATAAACCGCGAACATTTTCCAAATGAACTCTGGTAGTGTTCTTACATCACAGTGGAGCAGCTCATAATCATATGGTAAATAATATTCCTTTTTTCTTGTAGATAAGGTTTCTGAATCACCGCTGCTTACCCCGTCAAAATTAATCATCTGGGAATTGATATATATACTGTGTATATCAGAGGTTTGAGATATATGAAAAAATATCGGACTTTGGCATGTAACCGGAGGTTACCATGTAAATAAGACGTCTGCATAACCCACCTTAATTTCTTAGAAAGAGTTTGTTTCATGTTGGCATTGTGAGGCAAGTAGACCACTAACCACTTGACTGATATACACATCATTACGCTTATTATTATTTTTTTTTTTTTAAGAGTGTTTCCAGTTTCAAATTTGTGACCTAGCAAGCCAACTGTCGGAAAATAAAGAGTTTGTTCCTGGGTTTGAATTTGTGACCCTCCAAGTAGCAAGTGCACCACTTGTCACAATTCTTAGAACACGACCTTCAAAGACTAAACATGATGCTAAATGTCATGTTTCCGAGTTAATTGTTTTTATGATAACTAGTTCTTGTTAGTTGCTACCGAATTCGTCAAGTTTCAAATAATAATTGTCCATAGATGATTGTTTCTAGAACATCCAATCTTCATTTAGTTTTAAAAAATTGTTTAATCGCTGCTGCATGTGTTTATTACAAAGGGTCGTACATCGAAATAGAATACTAGAAGGGAAAGTAATATGAACGGACTATCCTCGATCTCAATTAATAAATTAGCAAGGTTCAATTTCGGAATTACAACGTAAATAAACGGAATACAAGATAGATACTGGCTTCGAGGTACCAGCGCCTCCCAAGTCTAAGATAAGAAAAATAACACTTCTTCAATAATGCCTCCTATCATCATTCCCTCAACCCTAATACTGATTATGTGGGTACTTTTACTATCTTGCCCTTATTCCAATTGGGCCAGCCCATTACTTGTTTCTGTATTTTTCTCTTCTGTATGTTATCAGCCCCTCCTCTTGGGCCTTTTTTCCTTGCACTTGGGCCGGTCCATTCGGATTCATTACATTACCCGCCTGCCAAAGACGCACCTTGTCCTCAAGGTGGAAAGCCGGAAATCTCTGCTGAATCAACTCTGTCTCCTCCCACGTGTCTTCACAGCTAGGTAACCCGTGCCGGTGTATCAGTACCTCTGTTTTACCTGGAGATCCTGCCAGCATTGGTCTAACAGCCATCAATTGCTCAGGTTCCATCCGTAACTCCAAGTCTGGGCTCAACTGTACTGGAATCTGTGGGGAAGCTTGGGTGTTGCCAATGCACCGTTTGAGTTGGGACACGTGGAATACAGGGTGAATCCTACTTGTGTCAGGCAGGTCCAACTTGTAGGCAACCCTCCCAATGCGTTGCAGCACCTTGAAAGGCCCGTAGAACCGGGCAGCTAACTTCTCAAATGGCTTCCTAGCCAATGAATGTTGTCGGTAGGGTTGCAATCGTAGAAAGACCAGTTCTCCAGTTTGAAACTCGACATCCCTCCTCTTTCGATCCGCTATTGATTTCATAACATTCTGAGCTCGCAACAAGTTAACTCGTAATTCGTCTAGAATGTAGTCTCGCTCTTTCAGCATCGTGTCAATCTCTTCCACCATCGTTTGTCCCTCTCTAACTCGAAGCAGTCTGGGCGGTTCCCTCCCATAAACCACTCGAAAAGGGCTGAATTTGGATGCCGAATGAGGTGAAGTGTTGTAAGAGTATTCCGCCCATGGCAACCACTGCACCCAGGAGCTTGGTTTCTCACCCACAAAACAGCGAAGGTATGATTCCACTACCTTGTTTACAATTTCCGTTTGGCCGTCCGTCTGGGGATGGTATGCGGTACTTCGTTTCAACTCTGTCCCTTGTAGACGAAACAGTTCTGTCCAAAAATGGCTAAGAAAAACTTTGTCTCGATCAGAAACGATAGTGGTGGGAAAACCATGTAATCTTACTACTTCCTTAACAAACAGTTCTGCCACACTTGCCGCTGTGAACGGGTGTTTCAATGCTATGAAGTGAGCATATTTCGACAGGCGGTCCACCACTACCAATATGACATTCTTACCCTTGGACGCGGGCAACCCTTCCACGAAATCCATGGATAAATCTTCCCAAACTTGCTCAGGTATGGGCAGTGGTTGCAACAGCCCACCTGGGGCCTGCTGCGAATACTTGTGCCTCTGGCATACCGCGCACTGCTGCACATAGACAGATATGTCTTTCCTCATACCGACCCAAAACCATTCAGCCGCCACCCTCAAATACGTTTTCACCTCCCCAAAGTGGCCCCCTATTGCTGAATCGTGATAGTGTCGCAACAAAATAGGAATCAGCTTCGAATTCCGGGCCAGAACATACCTTGATTTGTAGAGTAATTTGTTATTCACCACCGTGAACCCTTTATGGTCCTTAGTCTGATTTTTCACTTCCAGTCTTAGTTGCTGCATAAATTGGTCTTGTTCCACCTCTCGGTCCAACTGGGACCAATCAATTGTGTGTGTTAAGAGCATAGCCTGTAAAGCTACCTGAGCCTCTCCCCTTCTGGATAGTGCATCTGCGGCTTTATTCGCCACCCCTGGTTTAAATTGGATGTCAAAGTCGAACCCAATCAGTTTTCTTACCCACTTTTGGTAATCTGTCACAATCTCTCTCTGTTGAGTGATATATTTGATGCTTTGCTGGTCCGTGCGAATAATAAAGTGTCGTCCCATCAGGAAGTGTTTCCATTTCTGAACCGCAAGGCACACTGCCATAAGCTCTTTCTCGTAGATAGCTTTATGTTGGGCTTGTACCCCCAGGAGTTTGCTAAAATAGGCAATGGGTCTCTGATCTTGCATCAACACAGCCCCCAGCCCCTGTCCAGAAGCATCACTCTCCACCACAAACACCCGATTGAAGTCCGGCATTGCTAAAACGGGTGGATTCATCAAGGCTGTCTTTAAGGCATTAAAAGCCACTGTTGCGGCTGCTGTCCAACCAAAACTATCTCGTTTCAACTGTTCCGTCAGTGGTTGAGCTATCTGAGCGTACTGCCTAATGAACTTCCGATAGTACCCGGTTAAACCCAAGAATCCGCGAAGCTCCTTGATATTTCGCGGTTGAGGCCAATCCTTGACAGCTTGCACCTTGTCACCGTCTACCGCTACCCCTTCATTTGATATTACATGCCCAAGGTATGCGACTCTAGTCTTTCCGAATTCGCACTTTTTTTGATTCGCATATAAGCTGTGCCATTCTAATGTTTCCAGGACCTTAGTCAGATGCCCTACATGCTCCTCCTCACTTCGACTATACACCAAGATATCGTCAAAAAATACTAGCACGAACCTCCTCAAATATGGCCGGAATACATCGTTCATTAACGACTGAAAAGTAGCCGGAGCGTTGGTTAAGCCGAATGGCATCACCAAAAACTCGTAGTGGCCATCGTGCGTGCGAAAAGCAGTTTTGTGGGTGTCCTCGGACTTGATCAAAATCTGGTGGTATCCCGCCTTGAGGTCTAACTTCGAAAAACACCTGGCCCCATGTAGTTCGTCCAATAATTCTTCAATCACCGGAATGGGGTACTTATCCGGTATCGTGTCCTTATTTAATGCACGATAATCGACGCAAAAGCGCCAAGACCCATCTTTCTTTTTCACAAGCAAAACTGGACTAGAAAATGGACTTTGCGAAGGCTTGATTATACCTGCCTGAAGCATTTCTCGGATGAGTTTCTCGATCTCGTCTTTTTGGCATTGGGGGTACCTATATGGCCTAACACTGACCGGATTGCTCCCAGACTTCAGCACTATCGAATGCTCTCGCCCTCGCGATGGAGGTAACCCCTTCGGCTCTTGAAACACTTTCCCATGGCCCTTAATGGTTGCTGCTAAAAAATCAGGAACCGTGCCCCCATCCTGTTGCTTCGTACCCCCTGCTAAGTCTAAGTGGTTGCACTCAATCATGAAGCCCTGTTTCTCTTTGCGCAAGGTTTTTATCATAGCTTTCAATGAAATTTGGGCTCTCACCAGTGAAGGATCACCCTGAATCTTATGCGTCTGCCCACCAATTTCAAAAACCATCTCCTGCGTCTTCCAATTTGTCATCACCTCCCCCAACTTTTCAAGCCACTGCACTCCCAAAATTACATCTGAGCTGCCTAACTCTAACGGAAGGAAGTCTTCACATATCTCTACCCCTCCATCCAACTGCAAGGTGACATTCTTGCAAATCCCCGTGCCTCGTATAGCATCGCCATTTCCTAACGATACACCAAAAGGTCCAGAAGGTGTGACTGCAATTCCCAGTTTGTGAACCGCTCCTGTCGACAAAAAATTATGGGTGGCCCCAGGATCAATCAAGACCACCACCTCGTCATGACCAATTAGTCCTCGCAATTTCATGGTTCTCGGATTGGTCAGCCCAATTACTGAATTCAAGGAAACTTCCGTAGGCATTTCCTCTACTGGAGACGTCGGGGCCTCGCTGTTTCCTCCCTCTGATTCTGTGTCCTCATCCTCCTCTAATAATAACACACTCAACTCCCCTCGTCTGCATCGATGACCAATACTCCACTTGGCATCACATCGAAAACAAAGGCCCTTGGTCCGTTTCTCCTGCAACTCGCGGTCAGTCAATCTCCGTACCTCCCCAACACTTTTAGTCATTACTGATCCAGTCACTGATGTTGGAGATTGGATTGTGGACTGCGAATCACTACCCCCAGAATTCCAACTACGGGCTGAATACGTACTACCCCCTGCCCCCGTTGGAAAGAATTGACTGCTTGCAACACTTCTGGAGCTTGTACCCAATGGCCCTGCCTTGGTCAAAAAACTTCCAAACTTCCGAGTCGCCGTAGCTTTGTTTCGATCCTCAACTCTAATTGCAAACTCCATGGCTTGTTCCAACGTGACTGGGCCCAACAACCTCACTTCCACCCTAATTTCCTCCTTGAGGCCATTGAGAAACTGGCCAAGTAAGATATCCTCCGAAATTCGCTCAAGAGGGGAAGCTGTCTCAATAAAACGACGTTGGTATTCCTGCACCGATGTGGTTTGTGCCGTTGCTAACCATTGTTCATATAGTGAGCCTCCTGATTGTGAGCGAAACCTTCGTAACACCAGCTCCTTCAACTCCACCCAAGCCCTAATTGGTCGCCTTTTGTTCTCCCATTGAAACCACCGAAGGGCGTCCCCTTCCATCGCCACGACCACCGCCTCCATCATCTCTATCTCCGTCATCTTATAAAAAGCAAAGTATCGATCCATCCTTAACACCCACACATCAGGGTCCTTACCGTCGAAGATCGGCATGTCCAGCTTCTTATACCGCCAGTTCCCCGGAGCTCCTCCTGACCCACTCCCAAGAAACCCTGGCCCCATACCCTTCCCCATTTCATCACTACCAAACACAGGTGGGGCCATACCTGGGGAGGCAGATCCAAGCTGATTCACACTTTCTGTCGCTTTATCGGCCATCGAAACCTGAGATAGACGGAGCCCAGTGAGAGTTGACTTCATTTCTGCTTGGAACCTCAACTGCTCACTCCTGATTGCGTTCATCGTCGCGGCTTGACTTTCCATCACCATCTCCGCCAAAGAGTGGCGCATCGATTCCAGGGCTCTTCCCAACCTTGAATCCACCAGATCTGCCACTGTTCCTTCGACGGCCGTCGTCTTCTCTTCCAACTGTTCAAGCCGTTGTGTCACCGTTGGAGGCCCCATGGATGTATGGCTCTGATACCACTTAATATGAACGGACTATCCTCGATCTCAATTAATAAATTAGCAAGGTTCAATTTCGGAATTACAACGTAAATAAACGGAATACAAGATAGATACTGGCTTCGAGGTACCAGCGCCTCCCAAGTCTAAGATAAGAAAAATAACACTTCTTCAATAATGCCTCCTATCATCATTCCCTCAACCCTAATACTGATTATGTGGGTACTTTTACTATCTTGCCCTTATTCCAATTGGGCCAGCCCATTACTTGTTTCTGTATTTTTCTCTTCTGTATGTTATCAGCCCCTCCTCTTGGGCCTTTTTTCCTTGCACTTGGGCCGGTCCATTCGGATTCATTACAGAAAGCAACCTCTGCTTGCAGAACATTGATTTACATCTCCACATTAACAATATGCAGAGGTTGTCGGAAACATAATATTATTATGTAAATAATAATATTATTTACATTAATAATACGTTCTGGAAATAAATGACGAGAGAGAGGTGTAAGCAGAGATCTGTTCTGATCTTGGATTAAATCAGATAATCGGCCATAAGCTTGCTAGCTTGTCTTCTGGGGAGCTTCAGAGGTTTGCGATTGGGCTCTCAGCCATACAGTACGCTCAAGTTTACGTGTTTGATGAACCCTCGACACATCTGGATGTTAAACAGAAGAAAACTGGGAGAAGGGGTAGTGTATTTCGCTTTGTTCAGAAACCCGTTGGCGACAAGTATTGAGGAACTGCTACCTGTTGGGTTGCCTGAAAGCTTACGGTGTTCTATTCTTCTTATATTATTATTACTTGCGGCTGCATTCCTTCTTCCTTTCTTTGGAAAGTTTTGTAAAATTTCAGTTATTTTTTTTTGAATTCCACTTTATTGTGGCTTAAACTTCTCATTATCATCTTCTTCGCAGTAGAGCTTCATAAGTCACATGTATGAATTTACTATTTGGTAACTGTAAATGCATTTCCAGTTCCAAGCTTTTATAATATAGAAACTAACAGCAACATTACGTCGTTTTTGCATTTTCAGGGATTGTAATTTGCTCACTTATGAGCGTACTTATATGGTATCACCTACATACCAAATAACTTTAAATAAATCAGAATTTTGTTAACAATTCGCTAAGATGGCAAGGTGGTATCTTATTATTTTATCTTCTTGTGACTAAGAAAACTTTTTTGATTCAACCTTGGTAAATCAGTTCTATCATAATTATACGATACATTTATTATGTATTTGATTGTGCAGAGACTAAAATTACATGAGGAACATGGTACTTTAGCCTAGAAAGTGCATAAACTACATAAAACCTAACATGTTTCATTCTCAATCAGGCTCTCCAATTTCTTAGCTGACCCTCTTCCTCACCCGTAATCTTTTTTGGGAGTAGCTTTGTTAGATTATGATTATAATAGATTATGATTTTTACATGAGCAAAACGACATATGTAACACTTGTTCTTTCCGGGGACATGTAAACACTGTCTTCACTTTTTTAATGGTGGTTGCACATGCTAAAATGTTGATGCCCAGATATATGTGTTTTCCATTTGTTCACTAGAACTAATTCTTGTGAATTACAGTTTATTGTCCTTAATATTATTATTTCAAGAGAAATTTCTGTTACCTGTATTTATTAATATGGCAATGTGATTTCGTCTCAGAATGTTCCCGGTATTGTAATATCTGAATTGGGTATCGTGTGGGCTGCCCTGGGAACATATTCTTCAGTGACGAATCTTGTGTACGCGAGTTCTAAATATTCAATTGATGCATGACAGCATGAGCACTCTGTTAGTGCTCTGGGGACACTTCAAAATCTTGCATCTTCGATCAGTTGTTAATTTATTCTCTTTACTAGTGATGACCCTGTTGAAATTATTCATCAGGGTCAAATATTGGTGCATCTGAACACTAATCAGGCCATAAATTAGTTATGTAGGTAACTACACTTTATCCAATTTTGCACTCAGAGTTGTATGTTTCCACAATATTGCACACGTACGCTTACTGTTGTAGGAAAATGAAACAACAGAATGAAAAGGTAGGTAGCTTTCTCAATGATGCAACTTCGAGTAATTTTTTACTTGGTCTTTACTAGGTTTTGCATGAACATAATTATCTTTAATCCTTGATTAATGCAAGATTACTGCTAAAAGAATTTGCTAAATATTAATTCTTGAAGGAAATGGAAGTCGAATGAAATTGGTCTTCCCGCTTCTCACATAGAGTTGAAAGTTTTCTCCCCAGCATCTCAATCTCCATTACTTGATCTGGCCTTTGCATCTATAAAACATCAAAACTGAAATTAGTGTATGTAGTTTTTAAATACTTTCTTATATTGTAGTCGAAGCTAAAAACTTTATATACTAAGGTATCACTGGAAATTAAATTTTAATCTACTTATAGAAGTAAAATACCTGAAAATGCATGTTATAGAAAAGTCTCTGCCCAAAAGAATTGAAAGATGCATTCACAAAATGAAACCCTTCCTTCTCCAGAATCTCTATAGCCTCAGACAGCAAACTCATGTTGGCCTCATTTGTCGATATCTGAATCGTTACGTCTCTGTCTCCCAACAAGCTTGCTGAAACAGTAGATGAACAGCTTTGAATAGTGCTGTTGTTTCTTTGGCTTTCAAATTGAATTAGCTCTCCTCGTTTAGATAAGTTAGTTCCTCTTTTTTTCGGATCAGTCTATCGACTTCATTTTGTAGCTCAGGGATGTATTTCAGCACCCTTGATACAGTGTTCGGAATGCTTAGTTTTTTCTGTAATATTTAAAAGTCAGTTTCAGTACTGTTACTATCTGGAAAATGCTGTACTAAATGCAATATAAGCAATGATATTTTGTACTAGTTCATACCGCTTGATCGGAAGCTGGAAGTAGTGTACGCAGGGTAAGGCTGCTCAAGTTACTTGATCTTAAAGCATGCCCAAAAGGTGTTTAATTTAATTATTTTTGTGCCTTTTTTCTCTGTGTTATTCCTTTAATTAATAAATATTTCAACTCACCTATTAATATCCGAGTTTCATTTATGTGGTGGTTGACGATAATCAGGACCCTGGGTAATACGTCGGACGTCATTAGCTCTCTATATGGATTCCCGACTGCATACGGTGTTGTTAGTCTTCCGTTCTCTGTCAGAGAAGGTATCAAGACGTCTTTAGCTGCCTATATGGATTACCCTCTGCAGCATACGGAGTTGCAGCATACGGAGTTGTTAGGCCATCTCCCGCAGTTTTGATCCAAAAATCCAAATTTGGATCACCAATTGATCCAAATTTCTGACCAACTCCAGTAGTGTGATCCAAATTTTGATCCAAATTACTATGAGTAAATTTCAGGGTGGTGGCCAAGTTTTACCCTAATTTTCAAAATGTTGGCCGTGTTATCAGATTTTCAAAATGATGGCTGATGTTTTCCTCCGCATTTCAAAATAGTGTCTCTCGTTAAGTTCCGTTAAGTATACTCCGTTAACTTTAAATAATTATACTTTTTAGGGGTATTTCAGTAAAATCACCTGTAATAGATATAAAAAAGAAAAATACACACACTTAATAAAGTACAAAAATTAAGAAGTACGATGCTTGCATTGTGTTAAATAGAAACTTGAACCTTTGCTTTTATCATATCTGTACCACTGTTGACTCCGATCCATGGATTCTCATCAAGCTCAATGTACTCTCATAATTAATAGGTTTATTTTGGTTTCCGACCTTGTTCCTTGGATCTGAAAAACTCTGACTCTTTTGTCCGCACAGGAAATAATACAAAACAATTTCAAACCAAGTCATTCCCACATACAGTTTGGGACAAATGAGTGAAACTTCTGTCAATCTGGCAATACAAAAGGATTGCCTCAGCTTAGTCCCGAGTCTCCCGATTGCAATAATAATACAGATTGTCTAGAATCCGGTCACCGAAAAACGCGCTACACGCCACACACACAGAGCACAAACACACGATTCTACAGTTTGATGCATTCTGATACCACCAGTTAACACTCTTATGAACTCAGAAATTCAAGCAAACGGTCAACAAACATAAAATTCGAACAATTCCGGCGAGAATCGCCATGAATTCCGACGAACATCGACTTTCTTAAATACTAAACCAAACTCCGTGATTTAAATATCAAAATCAAGCCTGAGTCATCACAAATCTATTCATAACCTCTGCTTATATGGACGATAACGCCACAATTCACACAACCGAATATTATAATCGAACAAAACCTTTTAATCGACTTACACATAATCGGACATAAACACTGAAATTAAGCACATAATTGGACTCCTTACAATCATACGAAGCTATTAACACCATCAAAAGGACTGAACAATCAACCAAACGAAAATCCCCAAATTTGTTATAAACCCTAATTCAACCTGAAATTACAATCTTTTCTCGATTGCAAAATGGAGCATCATTAGCGAAGAAAATGAAAAATTAGCATTGTTCTCTTCAAATCAGTTGCAAAAGAAAATGAAAAATTATGTTTCAGGGTTTCATTATTACTAACAGAAGCGTTGTTATATATACATACGATTATGACCGTTGTATTTTTTGGAAAACCCAATTTTACCCCTCCTCCGTTAGATCCGTTAGGTGAGACTTAACGGAAGACACTATTTTGAAATGCGGAGGAAAACGTCAGCCAACATTTTGAAAATCTGATAACATGGCCAATATTTTGAAAATTGGGTTAAAACTTAGCCATCACCCTGAATTTTACTCAATTACTATTTATATATTATATTACATAAATATTATATCAAATTATTTAATCTTAAATCTAATGTTTAATTGTTATTAACTATTTATATTATATTTAATAATTTAAATAAACTAAAGACATAAATTTTTTAATATACGTAAATAATATTAAAATTTTGTTCTTAGTTAACGAAAAATATATTCATTTTATTAATTATGTACTATTATTAATTAAATAATTAAAAAATCATAAAACAATTTTGAATCTAATAAATTAAAAATATATAAATAACAAAATCATTATTTTAATATTAAACCAACTTATCCAAATTTGGATCAGTGAACAGTTACTGATCAAAATTTGGATCACTGCTGAACAAGAATTTGGGGTAATCTGTCCCAAATTTGGATCTTTGGATCACTGCTGGATTTGCCCTAGTCTTCCGTTCTCTGTCAGAGAAGGAATCAACATGTTCTTAAATGGTTTTGTGCGGACGGGAAATATTCGATTTTGTGAGGACACTTACATATGAGGTATGCTTCCAAAACGAGCCACTGAAATTTCCAGTCACCTACTGGCTATTGTCTACTGGATGGTCGATTTCATATTTGTTCTTTTTTTTATAAAGGGGCAGAGGATTTAAAGGGAAATGCTGAGGAACTGGAACCAGTTGCACGTTACAGATATCCTAGCATGAGCATAAACCAGGGGGTTTCAAGCTTCAGGTGAAAGAGGGCTGTTTTACTGATAATCAAATCATCGTAAAACTGGGTGAGAATGGGACTGGAAAAATAATTTATATGCAGATGCTGGTACATGGTTTCTTTTGTCATATGTTAACGTCGTATACACTTTCTTCGAAGACATCATATTTAAATTATTTTTATGTTTTTCCATAGCTAGAGTTTTTAACTAAATAAACCTGTACAGGCTGGTTTATTGAAGCCTCACACAGTTGGAGGCTCCTGTGCCAAGATGCCCAAGTTCAGTGTATCTTACAAGCCCCATGAATTTAAAGTATGCTTTCTATCTACAGTCAGTGAATGCCAAAAAAGTTATGAAATGCATGATGCCTGTCACCATCCTCAGTTTATATCACACGTGATGGAACCTCATCAAATCAAGGACATGATGAATGTGGAGTAATGAACCTTACTAAAGCAGCGTTGCACAGACTTGTACCTGATGGAATTGGAAATGTTACTGCTTTACTGCTGTTACTTTATCTCCTAGTCATCAATAAGTCAATAGTCACATCCACAGTAGGACCTTATCCAAGTAGACACATTGTCCAGTTAGCATGTCTTACTGGCAATGCAGAGTAGTGGTAGAGTAGTAATTAATGATCCTGTTATGAGACAAAAAGGACGTCTTGTCTTGTACCAGAGGTAGTTAGAATCTGAGAATAAAAGACACCATCTATTGTGTTATTCAGACAGAAATGATAATATAATTTGTGTGTGTTCTAACAAGGCTTATCTTCTTCTTATTTTGAATGTTGTATGCTGTTTGTATAAACTCATTATGGTATCAGAGCAAGCATATGTCGCATTCCTTTAAAGAAGCTGTTGGATAAACCTTAGTTATTTGTGTCTTCGTGTTTGTGTGTGTTGGATATACTTGTGTGTGTTTGATTTCGATCGTTTGTGTGTGTGTCTTCGTTGTCTTTTCTCTTAAACCTTGTGTGTGTCTCCGTGTTTGGATCCATGGCTAATAACAACAGGATCACCTCTTTAGATATGCAAAACCCACTATTTGTCCACCCATCTGATGGACCTCTTTCACTTAGTGTCACAAAACTTGAAGGAGCCCCTGATTTTAGGACTTGGAAACGCTCTTTTGAGATCCAACTGAGTGCCAAGAGAAAGCTTGGTTTTGTTGATGGGACTGTGCCCAGAAGCACAACAGATACTACTGCAGCATCACAGTGGGATGCCTGCAACAATCTGGTCATCTCTTGGCTGCACAACAACATCTCAGACAGCATCAAAAAGTCTGTTTTGTTCATTGATAGTGCAGCTGAAATTTGGAAACAACTTGAACAACGTTTCTCCCTTACAAATGGTTCGAGAAAATACAAATTAAACAGAGATCTGTTTGGTCTAAAACAAAATGGTCTCAGTGTCAATGATTATTTCACCTCTATGAGCTGCTTGTGGGAAGAGATTGATGCTATGACTGTTCTTCCCACAATCACCAGTGTAACAACTGAGGTCCAAGCACTCTTAACCTCCATTCATACGATGAAAGAGGAGTCGAAGCTGTTTCAGTTTCTCAATGGGCTCGATGACATCTATGGTCCACAGAGAAGTCAAATACTCATGATGGTACCCTTGCCCACAGTAGAGACAGCGTGTTCTGTTATACAACAAGAAGAATCTCAGAAGGAGATCTTGGGTTCATCTCCAGCAGGGGCGACTGAAGTAGCTGCCATGTTTACCAGAGGTGATGCTGACAGAGGAGGAGACAGGGCGTATCACTGCTCAATCTGTGGTGGAAGAGGCCACTCAAATGACAAATGTTGGAATGTCATAGGGTACCCAAAATGGCACCACAAATACAATCCAGAGTTGAGATACAAAAAGACACAATCTCCTCGACCCTCAAACAATCAAGGAAGATGGAACAACAGTAGGTTTAACACTGCAAAGAGGGCTAATGTGGTGCAAGGAGGCTATGAGCAAGGCACAACCAGTACAACCATCACCACTCAACAGCTGGAACAACTTCTCAAACTGCTTCCAACCAACATCTCACAGCAACGAGGGTCAGACACTGAAGAAGAATTGGATTGTGCTTTCTCTGGTATGGTGCACAGTGTTGGGACCAAGATTATGCAGCAAGAGAAATGGGTGATGGACTCGGGAGCCTCAGACCACATGACCTCTTCCTTAAAGCACTTAACCAACATCAAGTCAGCCCCTTCAAACTTCACCATCAAACTGCCAACAGGGGCCACCACAAATATCACCCACATTGGAGATATCGAGCTACAGAATGGTCTAAAGATGCTGAATGTACTGTATGTCCCTCATTTCACTCATAACCTCTTGTCTATTCATAAATTGTCGAAAGATAATCATTGTGATGTTATGTTTTACCCCACTAAATGTGTTGTCTTGGATTCTGTGTCAAAGAATGTGAGAGCTGTAGGTAAAGTCAGTCAAGGTCTTTACTATTTGAGTCACACAACTGACAAAGGTCTGGTTAAGAATGAACCAATCACATGTGCTAGTAGCTCGTTAACACAAGTCAAACCTATCACGGTTGATTACAATACCTGGCACTTAAGACTAGGGCATGCACCAAAGATAATACTCAAACACATACCTTTTCTATGCAATGTCAACAAAACCAATGACCAAATATGCATAACTTGCCATATGGCTAAATTCACAAGACAACCTTTTCAACTCAGTGATTCACATGCTAAATCGCGTTTCGACCTTCTTCACACTGATATTTGGGGACCGTATAAGTCTGTTACTAGAGGTAAATATAGGTATTTCCTTACTCTAGTAGATGACTATTCAAGAATGACTTGGGTCTATTTGCTAGAAAGAAAGTCAGACTACCTCAACACCTTGACCAGCTTCTTTGCTTATGTGTCAACCAAATTCAACTCTGTGGTGAAAATCGTGAGGTCTGACAACGCACTAGAGTTTGATGACAAAGCTTGCAGAAAGTATTTCTTGGACAAAGGAATTACACATGAAAAATCCTGTGCTTACACACCCCAGCAAAATGCAAGGGTGGAAAGAAAGCACATGCATGTTTTGGAGGTTGCAAGGACACTGAAATTCCAATCTGGGCTAGCTCTTCACTATTGGGGAGAGTGTGTACTAACGGTTGTTCACATGTATTGAAGTTCAAAACTCCCTATGAGGTTTTGTTTGGGGAAAAACCTGATTATGCTGAGATGAAGGCCTTTGGCTGTTTAGACTTTGCATACAATCACAGTCCATCTAAAGATAAGTTCTCACCAAGGGGCATCCCCTGCGTATTCTTGGGGTATCCACCAAATCAGAAAGGATTTAGGCTCTTGAGTCTCATAGACAAGTCCTCAATCATCTCAAGAGATGTAATCTTCAATGAAACTGTCTTTCCCATGAACAATGCTCATGCCAAATACCTCCAACCTCTGCCTATAGAAATGCCACAAAGTGAGGGAGAAATGTTCAAAGATGATCTCACCATTAATGCAGTCCTTGAAGATGAAGAAAATGAAACTCCAGAGGTTGAGATTGAAGATCAAAATGAGGAGCAACTTGCACCTCGAAGGTCCAGTAGAGTGATCAAGAGACCAGCTTGGCTTGATGGGTATCATATGTCTAACTATGCTAGTTCTGCAACAAACATTGTCACTGTGTCTGAGTACAAAGTTCAACCTGAGTTCAAATGCTTTCTAGCTGCCATCTCCAACAATCCAGACCCTACAAACTTTAATGAGGCAGTGCTGCATACTCATTGGCAAACTGCCATGAATGAGGAATTAGCAGCACTCGAAGCTAATGACACTTGGGATATAGTACCACTGCCACCAAATAAATCTGCAATAGGGTGAAGATGGTTGTTCAGAACCAAGTACAATCAAGATGGGACAATTGAACGACACAAGGCTCGCCTTGTGATTCTGGGTTGCAGGCAGAAGTATGGGATTGACTACCTAGAAACGTTTGCCCCGGTTGTAAAAATGGCAACAGTAAGAGCTATATTTGCAGTTGCTGCAATGAAGAACTGGCCACTCTATCAGATGGACGTTAAAAACGCATTTCTACATGGTGAGTTGGACGACACTGTGTACATGAAGTTGCCTGAAGGCTACACTGGTTTTGGTTGCAGGTTTTCAGCTGCAACAACCATAACTAAGCTGGAAAGTGCTCCCAATCTGGTCTGCAAATTGAAGAAAGCCCTCTATGGGCTCAAGCAAGCTCCCAGACTGTGGTTTTCAAAGTTGTCTATCACCATACAAGACTTTGGATATGTGCAATCCAAAAATGACTACAGCTTGTTTAGTTGTAACACTGCAGACTCACTAACCCTCATCTTGGTGTATGTTGATGATATACTGATCACAGGAAGTAATGAGAAGTCGATTGTTGCTCTAAAATCCCTCCTATTGCAGAAATTCCATATGAAAGATATGGGTCCAGCTAGCTACTTTTTGGGCTTGGAAATCACTAGAATTGCAACAGGAATCTTTGTATTTCAAAGCAAGTACACGAAGGATCTGCTGAAGGAGTTTGGCATGGCTAAAGCAACACCACTGAGGTTGCCCATGGACGTTCATATTAAACTGACCATTGATAAAGGAGAACCCCTTCCAAATCCACGCTCCTATCAAAGACTCTTGGGAAAGCTGATTTATCTAACAGTGACAAGACCTGATCTCACGTTTGCTGTTCATACACTAACTCAATTCATGCACACCCCAACCAGTGCTCACATGCAGGCTGCAAAGAGAGTATTGAGGTACCTCAAAGGCAGTGCAGACCAAGGAATCTTATTTGCTGCATCTACGAGTGCTCAGCTTACTGCCTATTGTGACAGCGATTGGGCAAGCTGCCCGTTCTCAAGAAAATCTACTTCAGGATTCTGCATTTTACTGGGGGAGTCACCAATATCGTGGAAAACGAAAAAACAAACAGTCGTGGCACGTTCATCTGCAGAAGCAGAGTATAGGGCTATGGCGTTAGCATCTTGTGAAGTCACCTGGTTGGCAAACCTGTTCAAAGATCTGGGCATCAATGACCTACCTCCTACTGTGCTGAAGTGTGATAACCAGGCTGCCATTTCAATTGATGCGAATCCCGTCCTACATGAACGGACTAAACATATTGAAATCGACTGCCACTATGTGAGGGATCAAACTCAGGGGCAATACGAACTCAACATGTACCTACTCACTCACAGGTAGCAGACCTCTTGACCAAGCCCTTGACAGTAAAACAACACAGCTATCTACTCAGCAAGTTTGGAGCCTCAGGCAAACCTTCCTCTCCACTTGAGGGGGAGTGATGGAATTGGAAATGTTACTGCTTTACTGCTGTTACTTTATCTCCTAGTCATCAATAAGTCAATAGTCACATCCACAGTAGGACCTTATCCAAGTAGACACATTGTCCAGTTAGCATGTCTTACTGGAAATGCAGAGTAGTGGTAGAGTAGTAATTAATGATCCTGTTATAAGACAAAAAGGATGTCTTGTCTTGTACCATGGGTAGTTAGAATCTGAGAATAAAAGACACCATCTATTGTATTATTCAGACAGAAATGATAATATAATTTGTGTGTGTTCTAACAAGGCTTATCTTCTTCTTATTGTGAATGTTGTATGCTGTTTGTATAAACTCATTAGTACCATGTCTCAACCTTATCCCCAATTACTACTGGTAGATCAGAAGCGACCAAGATATGATCTCCCACCTTCTTCTTTAAGAATGATACGTGAAAGGTAGTATGGATTTTTGCCAATGGTGGGAGCCGTAGCTGATATGCAACAGGGCCTATTTTCTTCAAGATTTGATAGGGGCCGTGAAATTTTGGGGCAAACTTGTTATCTCGGTTGTTTTTCAATGAGTATTGTGGGAAAGCTTGCAACTTTAAGAACACTTCCTCTCTTTCTTTGAATTGTCGCTCCGATCTGTGCTGATTTGCAAGTAAGTCATCCTCTCCTGGGACTTGTGGAGATTATTTTTAAGAATCACTTGCATGCATTTCTGCTCTGCTGCAAGAACTGATCCAAGTTGGAGTTCATGTATCTCACTGCTAGGTGGTAATTAACAGAAGGTGGATTCTTGCCATATGATGCTTTGTACGGGGTCATGTTGATAACGAAATGGTGTGTTGTATTATGCCACCACTTTGTAATGGGTAGCCACCTGGCCCAGCTTTTTGGCTTAGTATGTGCCAAGCAGCACAGATACATTTCTGCACATCGGTTCTAACACTCGCTTTACTCGTCAGATTGCGGGTGGTAAGCTGAGCTTAGATGGGAGGCAGTGCCCATGAGCTTAAAAAGCTCCGACCAAAAAAACTTTGTATATATTGGATTCCTATCTGATATAAATATCTTCAGCGGACCCAGCTACTGATGTGCCTTCTTCCCGGGAGCCTCTAAAGTTTAGATTATCTAATAACGGGCATTGCACTAAGTGTCAAAGCAAAATATCTTGTACACGGTTAAAATTACATTACTGACATGATATATCTTGCAAGTTTCGGCAAGTATCTTTACAGAGAGGCTTCAATAGTCTTTGCTCTTCCAGCATTCCTCTGTTGAGAAACAGTTCTGGGCACCCCATTTTCTTTGGCGGCTGCTCCATCAAAGAAAGGCAGGGCACTCTTCATCAGGACTTGCAGTCCTAAAACCGAGCAATGCATTAAAATACCACACCAGGCACGAAGCAATTGACAGAACACACACACACAATGATAACAACGTATACATTTCATTCATATTTGTTAGGCCTGTTTGGTTCTCAGAATGAGTAGTCTGTACCTGTATCAGTAATTACGTAATGCATATACTTTGCCAAGCACAATAAAAACTTAAAGACCATCGCAAACGTTACTATAATTATCTGTATTGGTTAAATAAATGTACTGGTTTATATTAGTGTTTGAAGTAAGGTAAATTTGTGTATTTTATTCTGTGAAATTGTGTTTTAATAACTCTGGGAATTTTTCTATCCATTCCTGTTTTGCAGTTGGCGGTTTAAGTCCCTTGTTGAGTAATAACACATGGAATCAATTATACAGACTTTGCACAATCATTATATAATCATGGCAAGCTAAACCAAAACATAATTTGGAAAAGTTGCAAAAAGTTTCCGAGCAAATTTATAAAGTTCTCCATATCAACACTACAAATTCTGGGCAGATTATACTTTTATACAAAACAAACAAAACCATATTCCAAAATTTCGATTCACTCTATTTTATTGACACTGCATATGTACTACGTAACTTTTCCATAATTCTATGCACATAAGCATATAAGAACGATACTCTATATGTTCTATACGCATAACAACACAAATGACACTTCATGCATTTTAAGGAAGATATAAACTTTAAACTACATGTTCATAATTAGTCTAGATGGCGCTATCTCATCTTTTTCCCAATGTTGATGTCAAAAGATAAAAAAAATTCTTTATGATCTTCCTTGATTGTATTTTACTACTTCCCTAAGAATGTATCTCTAATCCACACGCATATTTTTACGATTTAAGTTTATTAAAAGATTATTCATCGTCTTTTACCTAAAAGGAATGCATATATTACATACTCTCATAGAGCAAATCATGTGAAAGCAAATTTTTTGGGCCAACATTTAAAAAGAAAATAGCAGAGAGAAGATTTAGACCAAATCGAGCACATATTGTAATGAAATAAATACTATAATTTTAAGGCTCCCGGTCTGGTGCAACCGTATGCACCAGACCCGTTACTGAACATACGGTCCCCCCGCCGTTGGATCAACCATCCAACGGCCCTGATTTAAAAAAAAAAAAATTTACCGTACCGCAACAAGTTTCCGCGGTACGGGGCAATTACCAAAATACCCCTGCTCCCGTACCGCAACAAGTTTCCGCGGCGTACCGCAACAAGTTTCCGCGGTACGGTACTGTTCCCTTTTTGCCAACCAAAACTGCTTCCTTATCTCCACTTTAACAAGACCACAGAAAAGGGAACAAACATCAGACCTGAGATCTCTCTGCCGAAATAAGAAAAGTGGGAAGGAAGAAAAGTGAGATCTTCATCATCAACTTTGAGGTAAAATCTATCTCTTTTCTTTGTGATCTTTGTAATGGCGGATAGATTATTTTCTCGTGTGTTTGGTTCAAAAAAAAAATGATAATGAAAAAAAAAATAAAAAAATTGAAGATTCCTTGCATCTTGATGATTTAAATATGGATGAATTTATCGATGAAAGTAGTGATGAGCCTAGCACCCCAAAATTTGTTAATATTGATGAGTTCATTAATGTGGATGAAAATGATGAATTTGTTAGTGTTGAGGAAGATGAGGAGGTAGATGATGATTTAGATGATGATTTAGATGTTCAAAATGAAAATGAGGATAATGTAGAGTGTGAAGATGGAAATGGCGTTCCTTATATGCATCAACTATTTCATACTTTGGAACAAGGGGAAAATTTTTTTAGGGCATATGCTCTAAAAAATGTATTTGGTATTAGAATTCAATCAACCCATAGGCGTTCTAAAAGTAATGAAATATATGCTCGTATGTATGTTTGTAGACTTGCGGGTAGAAGTGGTGAAAGTAGTAGTAATCCTAAACGACGTAGAGAAAATCTTCCTAGGAGCGATTGCAAAGTAAGAATGTATGTGAATTATTCGAAGAATTTAAGTCTTTGGGAGGTAACTGGTCTTGAGTTAAATCACAATCACGTATGTGTCACTCCTTCGAAGAGGAATTTGATACAACGAGAAAGGCATGTGAATACCGCTACTCGTAGTTTGATCAAAACTCTTCGTGGTGGGGGAATTCGTGATTTTCAAGTAATGAATATTATCGGTAATATGCATGGAGGTAATGACAAAGTAGGGTTTGGTACTCAACATGTTAGGAATGTCATACGGGATGAGAGGAAAAAAAGTTTGAAAGTTGTGATGTTCAAGCCGCATTAGACTTGTTACATAGATTCAATGAAGAAAGTGGTTCCAAATTCTTTATTAGAACACAAGTTGATGAAAAACA
The DNA here is from genome assembly GCA_036435485.1 of Saposhnikovia divaricata. Classification (NCBI taxonomy): domain Eukaryota; kingdom Viridiplantae; phylum Streptophyta; class Magnoliopsida; order Apiales; family Apiaceae; genus Saposhnikovia; species Saposhnikovia divaricata. Next base: position 219,420,316 of record CM071599.1, read on the forward strand.
ACGTTTGAAATGTCTTCTGTGGGTTGATCCTAGATGTATAATGGCCTACCAAAATTTTGGTGATGTTGTGGCATTCGACACGACATATCGGACAAATAGATATGCCATGCCATTTGTCCCTTTTACCGGCGTAAACCACCATTATCATTCAGTGATATTTGGTTTTGCACTAATGCGAGATGAACACACAACAACTTTTGAGTGGGTTCTAAGTACTTGGCTTGAAGCTATGGGGAATAAACACCCAAAGACTATAATAACCGATCAAGATCAAGCCATGGCAAACGCTATTGCAATTGTAATTCCAAATACTACCCATTTGTTGTGTTCATGGCACATTAGTAGCAAATTCCCTGAAAAACTAGCACATTATTATTCCACCTTTCCGGACTTTAAAGTGGACTTTAACCATTGTATTTATAACTCTTTGACAGAAAATGAATTCGAGGCTAGATGGGAATCCTTGACGGAGAAGTATGAGTTACAAGATAATAAATGGTTACAGGGGTTATATGAGTTGAAGGAGAAATGGATCATTGCATATACTAGAAACACATTTTCAGCGGGTCAAAACACTACTTCAAGGAGTGAGGGGATGAATTCTTTCTTTGATAGTTATGTGAGCTCCGCCACGGGATTGAAAGAATTCATTGAAAATGCCCAAAAGGCATTGGCAAGACAATTTGTACGGGAGAAAGAAGAAGATTATGTGTCATGTACTTTAAAACGTCCTATAAAAATGCATACCGCCTTGGAGATTCATGGTTCAAAAATTTATACCAAGGAGATGTTTAGGAAATTTCAAGATCAATTGGTTGAATCCTACCAATACTTTGTGGTCAAAGACAAAAAAGCTTGTGAAGAAGGGGAGAGGGAAGGGGACGAAAATACCTATTATTGTTTGTATAGGCAAAATTTGGGCCCAACATCAAAACTAAATTATGTTGCATTCAACAAAGAAGCTTTGAAGGGCATGTGTATGTGTAGAATGGTTGAACATGTAGGGATTCCGTGTCGACACATCTTGGCGGTTTTGAATAAAAAACGAATTTCCAAGATTCCCGACCATTTCATACTTCGACGATGGACTATGCATGCTAATAGAGTAAACGGTTTGTTGCCTTACGAGTTGAACATTGGAGAATCTAATGAGATGACCCCAACCGATAGATTTAATAGCATGACAATGCTCACGATGAGTTTTTGTCATAGTAGCATTGCATCTAAGGAACGATATGACTATGCCGTCGAGGTGATGAATCGAGAAATACCAATTCTCGAAAGTATGAGGGTTGATGGAGTTCAATTTGATGAAAGCAATGTAGATTCTCACGATGCAACACATGATGATGAACCAATTCTCGACCCTATTGTGTCCCAAACGAAAGGGAGGAAAAAAACCGTTCGTTTTAAAAGTCCCGTCGAATTGCTTGGTAAGGGGAAGCCGAAAAGAAAATGCACACATTGTAATTTTGAAGGACATGACAAAAGAAATTGTCCTCGAAGGCTAGAAGCTTTAAATGCTCAAATTGCTCAAAATGCCCAAATGGCTCAAAATGCTCACATGCCTCAAAGTGAAAGTGAACAACTGTAATTGCTATAACTCTTTACTTATCCATTCTTTCATTTACTTTATGTCCTTCTCACATGTCTCTATTTTGCTATAACTCTTTATTGTGATGTGTAGGTAACATGGATGGTGGTGATGTTTCAGATGTTTCACATGTTAGTGATTCACTCTCGGCTTCTTCCGGGGGAAATGAGTCATATATTAATAGCCTGTCGGACAATGCCGCGGATGAAATATGTTGCAATTTACCTGAATACTATGACATAATGGGGGAACCCATTGAGCCCCCACCGATTGTTGAGGAGGAGGATGATGAGTTATATTCTCCGGAGGAAGAGGCTTATAGGTCAAAAAATTGGATCGAAGCATGTCGTTGGATGGACACCGAAGAAATGATGGAGCGGGTAGCGTATAATGTGGATCCCTACTTCTATCCTGTTTTGAACTTGGGCAAGGACACCGAAGGCAAGTGGCGGATTTCCGATTGGGATGGTGGCCTTTTTGAGTTTTGTGACAACATTAGTGACATTTACAAATTGAGGCCTCGGGAAGGTTGCACACGAGATCAAATGCGCGTGCAATATGTGAAGGGATGGGTCTCCCACGTAAAAGATTCTCCTCATCCTCGTTGTTGGGCCACATTCAATCTCTACGATGGATCGATGTCTATAAAAGTGTCCATTTGGAACGACACTAGCACGCACAAAGCCATTAGTGAAGGTGTCATCCGCGAGGGTTGTGTTGTAATCTTGTATCACGTTGCCGCGTTTGTGAATTTGGAGGCTCCTCCCGGAACACCCTCTCACCGTTTGTCTGCCGGCTTTTCCAATATATTAGGTTTGTTTGGTTAGGAGTTGTTCACTCCATTCAAATGTAATATGCATGTAGCATTTTCGGGTTTGTAATGAATTTATTCTAATTTTAATGAAATCAAATTTACCTTTTAAAAAAGGTAAAGAATGTTTTTTTTTCTAAAGTTCACTTATTATAACATTTGAAGATTTTAGGAAGTGTAACAATTTTTTTGGGAGTAAATTTTTAACTAGCTTCCAAAGTCTTATTATTATCATGTTTTTTATAAGAAATTAAGAATTTTTTTAAAATAAAACTAAATCATGTTTTTTTTAAAAAGTTCACTTATTATAACATTTTAAGATTTTAGGAAGTCTAACATAATTTTTTGGAGTGATTTTGTCACTAACTTCCAAAAAACCTAGTATTTTCATGTATTTTATAAGGAATTATGAAATTTCTTTAAAATAAAATTAAATCATTTTTTTTTTTCAAAAGTTCACTCACTACAATATTTTAAGATTTTAGGAAGTCTTACATATTTTTTTTGAGTGATTTTGGCACTAACTTCCAAAAGTTGGTGACTTTAGGTAGTTTAGGCAGGAGCAAAATGCTCTGTTTTGCTCTGTTTTCCTGGGAATGCTCTGTTCTGCTCTGTTTTGGGTTTGCAGGCTCCAGACCGTACCGCGGAAAGTTTCTGCGGTACGTGTTCGTACCGCAGAAACTTTCCGCGGTACGGTCTGGAGCCTGCAAAACCTGCAGATTTATCAGACAACAATCCTGTGATGAAACCAAACCAGACACAGCAGAAACAGTGCTGTGATCACATTTCCAACACAACCAAGCAAATAACCTACTAAAAAATCAAGAAAATTCCAAGAACATTTCAAGCAAATAACCTACTAAAAAACCAAGAAAATTCCAAGTAAATTCCAACCAAAGTACAACTAAAATTCCAAATTAGTGCCAACTAAATTCCAACTAAATTCCAACCAAATTACAACTAAAATTCCAAATAAGTTCCAACTAAATTCCAAATAAATTACAAGTAAATCCAAACTAAATTACAACTAAAATTCCAACTAAATTCCAACTAAATTTACCACTAAAATTACAAAAATTTTAAAAAAAATTAAACTGAAATCCATGATTTACTTCTCTACTAGTTGATGACGTTCACGCATACGAACACCGGATATCCCTCTTGCCTTTCCCACTTGAAGCTCCCTCGCTATTCTATAACGGAACGTATCAACTACTTCTTGTGGCCAAGATGTGACTGAGGTTAAATCATAACCTTGCAACATGAAATCCATGTATTTCATGACAAAAACACCGCAATCATTACAATTCTGCTGCTTCGGTCTTTGCGGTAAAGGTAGGACCTCATGTAAGTTAGGATCACGATCAAACCGAGGATTTAGCTTGAGTAGAAATCTTGGCAGTAACCATGACTAAAGAAAAAAATTAATTTATAAGAAAAACACAATTGTTGATAATTAACAAAGAAAAAAATACACGACCACCTACTAAAAAAAAAAATAAAGATCCTTACCACAACTTGTATTGCCCTTGGACATGTCGGGTCATCGTTCATCGAATCTATAATGATAACATCAAACGTCTTCGTACAAACCATGAATAAGATCCAATGATTACCGTCCACATTACATGGGATGAATATGTAATCCGCCTCGATAACGGAGGGACCAATGCTTGAAGTGGCAAAACCATTTAAACTTCGGAGTGCTTCACCCCAAGCCTTCTGCTCCGCATCTTCACCCTTCCTACCCGCTCGTCGGATTTTTTTCAATTGTTCCCACCCAAGGACAATGAAGTACGGATCCATGAAGTAGTAAACCGGCTTTCTCTCCCAAATTTTGGAGTTATGAATATCCTCCTCTCGCTCTCGTAGCAATGCCTAAAAACAAACACATAACTTTGGTCATATAAAGAAGGACAAATACAATAAATGTAAAACAAGGAGAAGAATGATATTTTACCATATAGCAATAAATGATCCTGTCATCAACCCATGCACTTGGAGCCAAGCTTTGCATTGCTTTCTCAGATACATGATAGCCACATACTTGAATTCCTCCTTCCAACTTAGGCCTTTGCCCAATGCCCCAACCCCAATCATCATAGATTGTATTTCGCTTCTGCACATCCAACTCCTTCATGATACTCCACTTCTCCCCCCTCATTCTCCGGGTTGGTAGTTTGGAAGGCCTACTAGAAGAGGCAGTACCACTGGGAATGGGAGGCTGAGACACATTTTGGGATGGTTGTGTCATGTCAATGACATCGTGAGAAGTAATGGTTGTAGCAGTACCTTCGGGATCTTCTTCACACAGTGAAAGTGGACGTATGTTCTCAAATTTTGGAGCTTTATAAGCTGGCCCTTTCACCTTCTTCATCAACCTTGTGAAAGGAGTGAGAAAGGTATCTGAAATCGTCCCAAGTTCCTCCAAAAACTCAACGGGAGCCCTAGATTCCAACTGCTTCAACATATCAAGTGCAGCTACCATCTACAAGATAAAACAATGTTAATAAATAAACATATTAGGTGTGCACTGTGTAATTGAAATGTAGGGAAGCTAGGATACTTACAACTCGGTATCCCTCGACGCCATCATAGAGCTCCCTCGATTGGTAGGTTGAACGGGGGACAGGTTGTGGCTTCCCTACACGTGCACGGGTAATCTCTACATACCAAGCCATGTACTCCGCCTTGGATGCAATATTAGATGTGCAATCAACCAAACCCTCCAAATCTGAGCAGAATCTAGCCCACCTCCCAATATCCACAAACCACCTAACCAACCAATCCTCATAGGCAAAAGTGGCTTCTTTAGGTTGCCTATACGAGAGCATGTTGACAGGAGGCTGAGGAATCACCGGCAAATTACCAAACTGCCTGATCACCCTCTCTGGATGCTGCCACTCAACCACATCAAAGCATACCAAGGACACTCGAGCATTACCAGCTAGCTGTGCCTGTACCATCTCCCAATCAACAACCCCGTCAAATCGAGCATATGGCCTCCAAACCACATCATCACCAGCAACTCCATCAAACTCACCCCTATAAAATGGTAAGCTGTGGTGAGGACCGGACTGACGCCGCTTCCTATTAATACCCTGAAGCGACGAATAAGCCCAACCCTCTGCAACCGGAAAATCTGGATGACCAAGGTCCCGCTGAGGCACGCCAATACGAGGAAATCTCTCATAAGACCAAATATGCAATATCCATACACAAGCAGCAACACTCTTACTATTCTTCTTCGCAGCATGCTCCAACCCTCTATACAAATGTGCTAACACAGCTGCACCCCAAGCATAATTATGAACCTCCCGGATGTTGGACACAGGCACAATGTATCTGACATGGGCATAGGCTTTGTCCTTCGTAGGAAATAGAATGGCACCACACAGAAATACCAAGTATGCCTGTGTATGTACAATAGTTGCCTCGACATTATGTTTCTCCGGCTTATGTCTACCATATCTCTCATATAGCCATGTCAACTTGATATGATTTCTAAACAAAGCATCCTCCACCTCCTCATCTGTCAACGGCTCAAACCAATTACGAATAAAGAAATCTTTCCGATTCTCTATACGACCACATGTCACAGCCTCACCAACAACCGGCAATCCTAAGATGTACCCAACATCCTCCAAGGTAACTGTCATCTCCCCTTCCCTCATGAAGAAGGTGTTGGTCTCAGGCCTCCACCGCTCAATCATAGCAGAAATGAGTCTCGCGTCATTACCCAACACAACATGGGGGTTGGTAAAAATCCCAAACCCCATCATATGTAGAAGCTCCCTCTGTGGTCTTCTTAACTTCCACTCCCGCATCGCCCTATTACCACAAATGCACTCCAACTCCTCCCTCCCCCTACCATCCCACACATCCTCGCTAACATGATAGCGGTTATCCCAAATAATGTTCGCTCTACTAGGACCCGGCAAAGTATCAAGTAAGTCATCGTGAAAACCCTCCATACCCTGCCAATTAGATAAAGAATTACATTAAAAACAAGTTCAAATAGTATTCAAAAATATTATCTAAAAATCATAAGAACTAAATTAATAATCAAAATGAAATACTCATTTCGAATTTCACAAGAATATACCCTAAATACAACAAACATTCTCTGTAAAATCAACAAAAATATTCCTAGTGCAAAGCCCTAATTTTAATTACACATAAACCCTAGTTCAATAATACACATAATTTAAACCCTAATTAAATTAAAGTACGGGGAAATTCAAATTACACCATTTATATGCCTCTAATTCTCATTACACACAACAATGGTACAACAATATGCAGCAAACATACAATAAATCGCACATTTTGGGTTTACATACATACAAAATCATATGTACACACATTATACCAACAAAGAAAAGATGAATAATAAACAAAATACCTCCAAATGATGAAGAACAGCCCGTATGTGTTGATTTTGCCTCTCAAACGCAAGAAATTGCCTCTCAAAGTTAATAAATCGCCTCAGATTAATCTATATTTGGTGATGATTTTGTGTTTTCTGTGTTGTACACTGCTACTGGCGAAATAAGAAACAAAAGGGAACAGTACCGTACCGCGGAAACTTGTTGCGGTACGGGAGCAGGGGTATTTTGGTAATTGCCCCGTACCGCGGAAACTTGTTGCGGTACGGTAAAAAAATTTTTTAAATCAGGGCCGTTGGATGGTTGATCCAACGGCGGGGGGACCGTATGTTCAGTAACGGGTCTGGTGCATACGGTTGCACCAGACCGGAAGCCTAATTTTAAATAAAACTTATTCTTCCCAAATTGCTGACCACTGGTTTAGATGTTTGAATTCAATACAACTAAAGTGATAAAGAAGAAACATTTTGTTAAATGCCCTACTATGTGTTGCATAGTTTATACTCTTTTTAACATAGTTGTAAAAAGCCAAATATTATTAATTCTTTCTTACCTGAGCAAATGTGTTGTTCAGTTCTAGGCATAAACTAAGAGCTCTTTCATTTACCCCTCTGCCCAATTGTGTACGTATTTTTAAATCATCTGAAGTTATTTTTGTAATGCTCAACCTTTATCTCAAAAAGACTTCCTGCTATTAGATTAGTATAGTAGTATTAACATATGTTCACCTCCACTAACTTGGATAATTTGTTTAAAAGAGCAATATGACTAAAATATAGCATTTAAAAGAGTGAGGAGCGTTCCAATATGCAGGATGACCTAATTAACCAAACAGATGATGCTAATTAATATAACTAAACATTACAACAGAGTAACATAGGAAAAAAATTGGGGTAACATAAATAAAAGAACACACTCTACAATGATATATGACAATTAGGGTAAACAAATGTACCGATAAACAACTTGAAAGAACAGCAAAGCTATATAGGATCACAAATGATATAATCACACACCCATCACTCTCCTCTTCTAACTCTCAGACCACAATAAAAGCAGCACAAGAAAATGACAATATAAACAAATTAAACAAAAATATCTTGTGGGGTAAATGAATCAAACTATCAAAAATTAAAGAAGAAGATGGTTTTTAGATTTAGGCATCTGCTCTAACTGGCGATTAGATTGAACAATAGACCGATGGACAGCAAATTGCACATGTAATAGAATGTGGTTGGGCACATACATTAATTTCAGTGAACTAAGGTTAAATGGGTAATTTTACTGGCATTTTTCTGGAACTTTTTACCCTATGCTAAAGTTTTCAGTGAACTTGATTCCTTTATATCTTATTTGTAATTACCATTCCAGCAATTCATGAGAAAATGGTTGATTAATAGGAGAGGTAATAGCACGATAATTGTTTGTATAATCGTGCATTACTAAAGTGTAGTCAAATCAAGTCAATTAGAACTCGTTAGGATCAAGTACTTACAAAGAAGTAGCAGAACTTGTTATTTTAGTAGGCTTAAAGTCAAAATAATATCTCGAAAAATGTAGCCATTCATAATAGCGAAAAATGTAGCCATTCATAATAGCTCAAAATATGCCCAGATCACACCCTTGAATGAATAGGAAAGGAACTAACTAAGATGAATAAAAAAAATCACACACCACAATTAAGGATAATATAACTCACCAATCAATATCCCGAAAAGAATTGAAGAAATTTTAAACCGATGATCGCAATTAATACGACAACAATTGCAATTGATATGAACAAACAACTATGAGGACCTCCACGAACAGAGCAACAGAAGCAATAGCCGTGTTAGCTCACGCACAAATCTAAGGCCAATTTTGGGTATATGGCCGGACCTCCTTGTCGATTTGGGGGATTTAGGGATGAGATTTGGTAGCAGATGGGGTATTAAATTACTCAGTCATACTATGAAACTTTGGGAGAGAGTAGTTGAATGTCGAATTAGAAGAGAAGTTGAAGTATCAGATAATCAATTTGGTTTTATGCCTGGGAGATCGACGACTGAGGCCATTCATCTCGTCAGACGCCTTATGGAGAAGTTCAGGGATCGTCGCAAAGACCTCCATATGGTGTTCATTAACCTTGAGAAGGCTTATGATAGCATCCCCGGAAAGTTATTTGGAAGAGCCTTGAGGAGAGGAGTGTGTCCTCGTCGTACGTTAGGGTGATTCAAGACATGTACTTCCAAGCTAGTTCTTGCGTTAGAACCCCAGTTGGTGATTCCCGTTTTTTCCCTGTTCAGATTGGCCTCCACCAGGGTTCGGCCCTAAGTCCTCTTCTTTTCGCCCTTATCATTGATGTCATGTCGCGAGGGATTCAAGATGCCGTCCCTTGGTGCATGCTCTTCGCTGATGATATCGTGTTAGTGGCGGAGTCGAGGGGGGAGGTGAACGAGAAGTTGGAGTTATGGAGAGCTACTTTGGAGTCCCAAGGCTTAAGTTTGAGTCGGTCTAAAACCGAGTATCTCTGGTGTAACTTCAGTGGTGAGGCAAACGAGGAAGGGGTGGAGGTTAGGATTGAAGATCAGATCGTCCCTCGTACAGATAAGTTCAAGTATTTGGGTTCGATCATGCAGAAGGAAGGAGAGATTGAAGACGATGTCACACATCGTATCAAGGCTGGGTGGCTAAAGTGGAGGGCAGTGTCAGGGGTGATGTGCGACAAGAAATTCTATAGAGCGGCAATCCGTCCTGCGATGTTGTATGGTTCTGAGTGTTGGGCGGCGAAGAAGGCTCTTGAGAGCAAGTTGGAAGTGGCAGAAATGAGGATGTTGCGGTGGTCTTGTGGGCGCACGATGTTGGACGGAATCCCGAATGTGGGTTTTAGGAGCGAGCTAGAAGTGGCACCTTTGTCTGCGAAAGTTAGGGAAGGGAGGTTGAGATGGTTCGGCCACGTCAGTAGGAGGCGGGCTGAAGCGCCAGTGAGGAGGGTCGAGAGTCTTTCGGTTATGGGGGTGAGAAGGAGAGGTAGACCGAGGAGATCGTGGGAAAAGCAGCTTAGGTTGGATATGAAGGCCTTAAACGTAAATGAGACCTTGACCTCGGATAGGTGTTCTTGGAGGCGTCAGATCAGAGTGGTGGACTCTCTGTTAGGGAGCGGTTCTGTTGTTGAGAACCTCAGAGTTGGTTTGTCCCGGTTAGCTATATTATAGAAGTTGGCTTTATCGTTCTCACTTTTCGTTTTACTGTCTTCTGTTGTCTAGTTTTGCAGGTAAAAGGAGCTTAGCTTGGTGGCATCTTAAATCTGAGTGTCTTGTAGAGCGGAGTAGTCAATCCCCTGGTAGGTAAGCCCCATGTGTTCAAAGCCATGGGCACAGGTATGGCTGCGATCTTTGCCAAAATGTTTGAAGCCTGTGTAAATATCACACACTATTTTTCTGTTGTGCACTAAGCTGGGGGTCTTCACGGAAACAGCCTCCCTACCGTAAAAGGTAGGGGCATGGTCTGCGTACATCTCACCCTCCCCAGACCCTGCTCTGTGCGGGATATACTGGGTATGTTTGGTTTGGTTTGGTTTTTATTGGGTAGCAGATGGGGTCGGACCACTGTGTCAATTAATTTGGGGATGAGAGTTGGTTCGACAGGCTAGACACAATCCCAAAAGAGGTAGGATTGTGTAATAGAATGTGGTATTTTTGTTATTTTTAAGAAAGTAAGGTTAAGATGGTCTTTTTACAGCTAATTTTCTGGAACTTTTTGCCCTTCTGTCCATGTATAATATATAGACCCTGTTTGGCAATTAGCTGTTAGCTGTTAGCGGTTAGCGGATTGAATTAGCTGTTTTGACTAGCGGATTGAGTTAGCTGTTTTGACTAGCGGATTGAATTAGATCTTTAACATCAAATTGTTTGGTAATTAGCTGTTTGAGTTAGATTTTTGTATATTAACTACATACCAAACATCTAATTGAAAAAGCTCCTCTAACTAGCTTTTTTGAAAATTAGTTTTTTGAATCCAAAAATCTATTTCAATCCGCTAACTACCAAACACTTATATTAGAGGTTTCAAATGGTCAAACCTCTAATTTGGCTCAAACCTCTAATATTTTCTAAAACATCTAACTTCCAAACACCCCCATAGTAATAGAAATATAATGTAAATAGCTTTCTTTCTCATATTTAATTGATTGTGTGAAATATATAAAACTTTTTCATTACATCTCTTCAATCTCTACTTCATTACACAGTAAATTCACATACACAGATTCATATATTGCTCAAATGGTAACACTAGCCCTTATTGGCTTAGGCCAATTCTATTCGAATACGGAGACTAGCTTCTTTTTATGCATCTCTTTCTTGTTCTCGCTGTTAGTCATCTTAAGTGTTGTGAAATGCGCAAAATTAAAAAATCACAAGTTTCAATTTTGAAGCGCGACTCCCGAAGCACGGTACTCGCACGATTTTTGCCAGAAATGAAATTATTTACTTAATTATTTACATAAATACTTTTAAAAATGTTAGTTATAATATTTAAGAGTAGAATGGTACGTAACACATATTCAAACATAATAATAAGTCTCCAACTTGGTAGAAATAAACATAATAAAAAGTCTGCAGCTTAGTAGAAATATCAATCAACTTAGTAGGAATGTCACACTAAAGTATTGAACTATCAATCTATGACATTTTGCATGTATACTATATATCTATGATCACACTTTGAGAATATATAGAGAGAGAGATGAAGAGAAAGAGGAGAGAGAGAAACAAAGAGAGTTATAGAGAAAGAAATGGATATGATAAAATATAAGACATACCTCTTTGATTGCGGCTGTGCAAAATTTTTGAGGATATGAACGGTTATAAAGATAAGTAGGGTTTTTTTAGCTTAAGGGTATTCAGTCTTTTTATGTATAGTGCGAGTTTTTTGCACTTTTATTGCGATTTTCTGCGCTTTTTTCCGAGTAAACGCGAGTCAATCGCGATTTTTTACCAGTTTCATAATCATACTAAATCACTCAAACGCAACTCGCAGAACCTTTGCCTACTCGCGAATCGCGATTTTCACAACACTGATCATCTTCTTCTTGTTCTACTATTAATACATTTCAAATAAAAAGGAGGGAACTGAACCCCATTGTCGCCCGGGAGATGGGGGTGGCTAGTGCTTGGAGAAACTAAGTCCGTATACGGTTTATTCTTCATTCTAAATATTTTTAAAATCCAAAATGGAAAAACTGAACCTCAAAAGTTAACGTTGAACCCCTAAGGGAATACAAATAAATTTAAAAATTTAAATTAAAAATTGAATATTTCTGAACCCTAAATATTGGAATCTGTTGAATCCCAAATGGAAACTATTTAACCCCAAATATTGTATACATGGGTATTATACGTGTATCATGCATTTGTAGTAAGTATAATATTGTTGTTACGCATTTGTAGTAAGTGTAATATAATTTTTACACATTTTCTATTTGGGTATTAAATTTTTATTAGTAGTAATCTATAAAATTATAAACACTACTTAGAATAAATGCTACATTCGATAAACCACCCTTGAACTCGATGTGAGTTCACAATTTATATTATTACTGATATATTTATTATTATCACTATTGTTCCTGAGCATTATGACTCTTAGCTCTGATCTTAAACTGTGACGCCCCTAGATCCGGGGTCATGAATCCATGTCATCACGATCCAATTTCCATTTAATAACATTATATTCTTGACAGTTGAAATATAAATACTTGCTAATACTCACACAATAAACCCCACACTATAACATTACACACCAGTCATATGCTCAGAGAACAACATCCATTATAATAACAGTTTAAAGTTAAAAGAGTTATTACAAACCCAGAATCTTACTTAAGTAGTGTTGCTGAATATTACTTCTAGAAAAAGCATTTCAACAACCAAAAGTTATTACACAAGCTTACACACTTAATTTACATATGTCTACTAATGCCCATCCGTCCTACAAGAGCTACCTCAGGAATAGGCGCCAGCACTCTCTCAAAAGCCCTTACCCTCTTCCGGGGTGTAGTGCGAAGTATCGGCATCTGGCCTAGCTGTTATATAAATAAATAGCAAGAGTGAGCTATAATAGCTCAGCATGATAATATTTTAAACCAGAATCAAAGTTAAAACACACACACACACACACACACACACACACACACACACACACACACACACACACACACATATATATATATATATATATATATATATATATATATGTTTTAACTTTGATTCTGGTTTAAATATTATCATGCTGAGCTATTATAATAATCAAGAAAAGAATTAATCGCTACTTATTCAATACACCATTCATTTTTTTTCCTTTATAAAAAAAATATATAAAACAATATAATATCAGTTTCTCTTTAAATCATATAATATCAGTCCATCATTTCATACCAAATTTTTCTTTCACCCTTCGGTATATCAGTCTATAATCATTATCAATATTTCCTTTAAAAGTTTTGGGGGGATCCACTGTCGCCTGATATGTTAGGACGATGATCAGTCGCCTAATCGTACTTGCTCCTTGTTTACTACTAGTAGAAGGAATGGCAATCATTCCTGGAGGAAAGTTCTCCACTACATCCTCCTTCGGCATCCGTTGGGCCGTAATAAAATAATGAGGAAGGTTCTCCACTACTTCCTCATAAAATGATGGATGCTGGACTGTGCTAAACACATCCACTTACGCAAGTATGTTGTAATCCCCCTTTTTGTAACATCATTATTCAATTTAAGAATTTCATTTCCATTTCCACCCTTATCCATACATATATCATTATACTTTAAATATAACTCCCTTTAAAGAAACCTGAGATCATTAACTTAAAAGACATAAATATTCAAAATACTTTGAAATAAGTTTAGAAATATCCTCCATATTTAATGAAGTCAGATATGCTTTTAAATACCTAGCTATTCCATCTATTTTTAAAGTATTAAATGATAATCAAATAATATTTATTAAATCACAAATGTTTAAAGATTATAATTAACAGAATATTATAAACCATATAACCCTAGATAACAACTGATACCATTCTTTTTCATATCTCTTTAAACCATAAGATATATTAGCTCTATCCATATTCATATCCATATCCCTAATCCATATCCATAATCTATATCCATAATCCATATTCATAATTCATATCCATAACCATAATCCATATCCATTATCACATTAACTAATCTCAACAAACAGGGAATATCCCTAACCATATAATGATATAAGATTCATATATTATCTAGCAAAACCACTTTTCTTTATACATAAACAGTTTATCAAAATAAGGATAAAAGAAATCCTGCCTCGATCTCTAATCCCAAGAGGAATGATCCGGTGTTCGTCTCGAGTATCTATAGAAACGAAAAGGACCACCATCAGAATATATTTCACTTAACCACTTAACCCTTAAATATATATATATATATATATAGTGACACCCTTGACAGCTACTATAAGTTTAACATACTATTTATAGACCAAAAGTTCCAAGAACTTATCTATTATTAGACTCCATAAAAGTTTCAGTGTTTTTCACCATTTCCTTGTTAACCACACATGACTGTAAAATTTCTCATAAATTATCAATTTCAAATTTTGACACAAGATCAGTGGGGTTTGACTCTCTATTCACCCTACTATATTTTCTCAAAATTTCATAACTTTTAAAGATGTTTAAGTATGGTATAGCCTCAAAGTTGACACAATTGCATTTTCTCGGTTTCCGAACGACTTTCACTAAAACTCACTTTTCTCCTAAATCGTTCATTGGATTTTGACGTACTTTATATCAAAACGATCTATGAACTAAGCTCTATCCTCTCATGGTCAGTTAGTACCCTGGACAGAACCCTAACCGTACAATTATGGTTGTCAAAAACAGGGCATCTTTTGGTTTAACGAAAATCGGGCATTATAACGGCTATATTTTCATACTTTCCATAATATAACTCCTCCAAATCCAACATCCAACACATATACCAAACCCTACACCATGTGGTCATCATACCAACCATGGTTACAAGCACTCACAACACCTCCATGATCCATCAAAACACTTATAAACATTCATATAACCATGATTTCATATCTTACACTAACTTATTCCAAAAACCAACCATAAACTCAAGATTCAAGCTAGGGTTTCAAGTAGTATACCTTTCTTGAAGTGTGTACAAGCCTTGATACACCTTGTATAACCTTTATATCACCTTAGTATAGCTTAGATCCTCCAAAGGAACCAAGAAAAACAAAGTTAGTTCTTGAAGTTACTATTCACCACCATTCACCCATCACTTTGATGAATTTATTGACTATGCAAATGGAGTTTGTTTGCTCTCAAATTTAATACATACCTTAGTCTATATGTAAACAAGCTCCTTGAATTTTCCCTTGAGTTTTAATGGCTTGATGCTAGGGTTTTGAAATTTCTTTTTCCTTCTTTTTTTCTTAATGGCCGAATGGATGATAATGGATAAAGATGGAGAGATTTTGTGTTGGTTGGTGATTATCTAGTGCTTGGTAGATATTTTGTATGATTTATAAAGATAATCCTCAAGTAATTACTAAATAATCCTTGGTTAAAGTTAGTGGAATGTGAAATAATTAGTGATGTCATTGATGATGTCATAAGAGATGATCTTATAATCTTGTTTTTGATTTTCTAAATAATGTTTTAATGATTTTGGTTATTGGTAATGTAGTGTATATCCTTGTTATAATATTAATCTTGGTTGCTTAGTCTCAATATTCGTCTAATTACGATTCGTTTCGAATATATTTCATTATCCAAGTGGTTTCAAAATGTTTAACAATCCAAATTCCTCTGGCATTCCCTTGACTTAATAATCCCCTGGTTTAACCTAATTTTACATGTTCCTCAAAGTATACACCCTTTTCATATTCCATACTCTTTAATATCCAATACAATAGTGCTCCATTGAAATCAAACATCTTAAAAATCTATACTCAGGAATTTCTGAAATCCGTCATCGTTTCGAGTCACTCATTTTCATAGTACGACGCTAATGTGGTTTCTGATTATTCATTTTCTGTTTCACTTATAGGGTACCTACATACCATTTCCCTAAATCCTCAAAATCACTATTCATTTAAGCACTGTAGCATTTATAAAGTTAGGGTTATTACAATCAACAGACTCAGCAATGGTTTTAATTAAAGGTCTTGATAGTTTTTAATTGGGTTAAATAGTTATTTGGTCACTGTACTATATGAAAACTTTCAATTGGGTCTGAATCCCAAAAAAAATTTCAGTCAAACACTTGAACATCCAAAATATTTCAAATAGGTTACCATCGTTTACGTGTCAGCTAACGGAATAAAGTTTAACTGTTAATCTATCACCGAACTTTATATCAATTTTCACTTAGGTCATCGGTCTTTTTTTTGAATTTTTAAATTTTTAATAAAGTTTAAATTTATTTAAAATTTTTAAAATTTTCAATTATGAATATGCCCTTTCAGTTTATATGCGTATAAATCGATACATGCGAAAATATATATTAAGATATCACGCTTTTTTCAATCCAAGGTGATTTTTTTGAATTTTTAATTTTTTTTCGAATGATTAGAATTTAATTAAATTTATAAATGATGAATTATTAAATTTTTTCGAATGATTAAAATTTAATTAAATTTAAAATAAATATACCTTTGAAGATGACAACAAGGGTATATATCTAAGGGATATGGTTATTTAATTTTTGAAGATATCTTTGGAGATGATGGCAAGGGTATATATCTAAGCTATTTAGCTGTTTAATTTTTCAAAATATGCGTATAAATTTTTTCGAATTAAAAAATTTCAATTTTTTTGAATTAGTGCGTATAAATTTTTTCAAATTAAAAAATTTCAAGTTTTTCAAAAATTTTATATTTTAATTTTTTCAATCTAAAGTTTAATTTTTTAATTTCTAAACAAATATTTTATTTTTTTAATCTACAATTTAAATTTTTTTTCGTCTAATGACCTAATTGAAAGTTGATAAATTGTATTACATCTCTCCGTTAAAGTCAAACCATTTTTAACGACAATTAAATATTTTTTATAGTATAGTGTTATGATAGAAAGTAATTAATGATTTCATTATCCGATTTTTTGGAAATCATGACCCAACTGAAAATTTTCATATAATACCATGACCAAATAGCTATTTAACCCATTTTTAATTAAAGTTTGTGAAGCAACGAGATATTTAATCACAATAAAGCAGCAAAGTTATGTCTTTGTGATCCATTCGTTTAGTTTCAGAAAGAAACATAGTACAAAGCAAATACAGAGCATTCGAGAAAGACGACTCAGAAGCCATTTTTCTTTAGTTATTGTATCTGTACTAGTGAATCAGTTGAAGCTAATCTACGGATTAGATTGTGTAGCAACCCTCGGGTTTATATTTATCAATAGATATATTTCCCGAACTGTTGTGTTGTTTGCATACCATGTGTTTGATTTTCTGACTGTTCGAACTGTCTAAATCCGGTATTGTATTCAACCCCCTTCGACAATATTTGGGACTAACAATTGGTATCAAAGCTGATTGATTGAGTTTACAAATCAAGATCTAGTGCTCGGACTTCAGTGTTAAGTTTCTGGAATTTTTCGCGATTTTTTTAATTTTCAAAATTTTTCACCTCGAAATTTTTTTGAACGTTAAATAATTTTGAGAAGTTAATATCATGAGTTGTGTAAAGATTGGAGGTATCAAGGTTCCCCAGTTCGACAGAGTGAACTATAATTGTTGGAAAATGAAGATGACCCTGTTTATTGAAGTTGCTAATCCTTTGTACATGGGTATCTTAGAGAACGGACCATTTGTACCAATGAAGATGATTCCTGAATCTATAGTGGACGGAGTACGAGTTCCTCAAAGGCCTACTCCAAAGGATCCTACAGAGTTCACTGACTCAGAGAAAGAGATTGTTGCGTTGGACACATGGCTCCGGCTAATTATATTTGATTCTATGGATACGCAAATGTGCTATCAAATTCTAAACTGTAAATCTGGAAAGCAAATGTGGGACACCATCGTGCTGATTATGGAAGGAACAGAGGAAGTCAAAGAGTACCGGTTGGATATACTGACATCAAGATATGAAGCGTTTAAATCCTTACCTGGAGAGACTATCACTCAGGTGTTTGAGCGATATAATAGATTGCTAAATGAATTGAGCATCCAGGGTAAGAAGTATCCGTTAAGGGAAACGAACAGGAAGTTTATGCTGAATCTTCCACCTCATGTTGAGCGCAAGGTTTCGTCAATTAGAGAAAGGGACAACTTGAATACCATGCCCCTGGAAAAGCTATATGGAAAATTGAAAACTTATGAGATGGAACATGAACTAGGGCATCTCGCCACTGAATGCAAGAAGCCGAAACAAGCAAAAGACAAGAAGGTATTCTTTGAGAAGAAGAGCTATGAAGAGTTGAAAAGGGAGAATGAGAAGTTGAAGCAGAGATTGGATGCTTTGGTTGCAAAACATGGCAAGGCCTATATTGCTGAAGGCAAAAGCTGGGATGACACAGACTCTGAAGAAGAAGAGGAATATTAAAATCTTGCATTAATGGCAGACTCTTCAGAGGCATCTCCATCATCACATGTACCTTTTCTCACCACTGTTGATATGTCTCTATCTGAATATAAAAAACTGTTAATGATTTAAGTATAGAGATGTTTAACATTCATATAAGTATGCTAGGTGCTGAAGGACAAAATGCTAAACTAGTTGCTAAGATTAAAAAGCTTGAATCTGAAAAAGAACAACTGGAACTTGTAGCTGTAACAATTAAAAGCCTTAAGGAAAGAAATGAATACTTAGAGAATAAGGTTAACTGTAATGCTGAGGTTGAGATTTAGTTAAAATTGGATGCATTTAAGAACTCAGCTAATGTGGCAAAGGACATTATGGAAAAACGAAGTCTAGATAACATACCCACTGTGGAGTTCTAGCTTACTGAACACTTTGCTTCCATGTAGCTGGTCTAACATTTCCTTAATGACTGGAATGGGGAATCTGTTTTTTACTGTCATAGCGTTTAGTGCCCTGTAATCAACACAAAACCGCCATCATAAATCCCCTCAGTTCTTCGAATTGGGCGATGTAGCTCTCGACATTTCCAATCTGGGTAAGCTTGTTAAATTTTCCAATTATATTCTCCTGATCACTCATTGAAAATCGCTTTAATTACAGCTCCGTGAACTTCTCCCATCCCAATCCTTGGTTGTCTGTGGGTACCATGTGGTACCAGTGATCTGCTTCACCCTCAAAGTATAAAGTGGCGTATATAACTTTGGTCTGTGGATCTATGTTGGGATTGAACATGAAGAACTTATCTGCATTACTCACCCAGCTCCTTGCGTTCATCCCATCGAATTTAGGAAAATCTACTTTCGGCAATTTGTAATGAGGCATAAGAGTTTGCGTTGTGTAGGTTCCCTGGCATGAGTAATAACTATTCTGATGGTTGAACTGGGGTGGGTTTTGGAATTGTGATGATTTCTAATTTGTGACAATGTTTGGAGGTGGGTTTTGGTGAATGGGTGTTCTCTCCGAGGTCTCTTTATTTTTATACTGTAACAGGTGGAGTTTGGAGTATGGGTTCTAGGGTTTCAGTTGCAGATTTACTAAAAGCATTATTACCAAATTGTATAGTAGTATGATTAGGAGAAGTTACAGTAGCATGATTACCAGAAGTGGTTTGATTTGAAGGATGACTAAACTGTTGTGTTTTTGTAACAGAGTAACAGAGGTTGGACGATTGCAGCTTGAAGACCCAGTGGATCAAAGAGCTTTTGTATCTTCCCGTTCATTTGTCTAATTTCCGATTTAGCTTGGTTATTCTCGCCTCTCGGCCCTGGGCTAGTAGTTGAGTAGATACCCTTATAAAATGTTGTGTTAGATCTGAAATTTAATTTTGACAAATTTGCAATTTGTAAACTTGTTTCAGCCAGTTGTTGAGTTGTGGTTTGTCTGTAATTCCTCCATGTCGGATTCCAAAATTTTAAGATTTTTTTCATGTTTCAGACGAGAAGGCTAGTCATGCTCTTGATACCAGTTGTTATGAATACGCTTGTTTGATTGATTTTCTGATTTTGTTTTTATAAGAATAGCAGCTGAGAATTGAATTGAAGATAGAGAGATGAGAAAGAAAAAATAAACTAAAATTTCATTTCAGAAGCCTTGATCTATTACAATGAGGACCGCATAGTATAACTACACTTCCCCTCCTCATTTAGGCGGTGTCTTTCTTTTAGGTGGTTAAAATAAAAGCATATGACTGAACCTGTGTCGTTACTGTCGTATGACTGGTTCTAAGAATCTTCTTAAGACTTCCAAACCACGCGGTGGCATCCTCCCGCGAAGATATCAATGTCGTGGCAGCAACCAAAAAATATATTTCCTTACCCCTTGGATATTATGGTTACCTTGCTCCTTGGATAGAGTCGTCTCCTCGCAGCTAATATATTTACATGGGTGTATGTATGCAATTTTGCATGAATGAGAGTGCTTTCATGCGTGTACCTTGAGAGCCCCCGAACAGCTAACACATAAAATCATATGCACAGATTAAATAGAAAGATTTTGTAGAAGATACAAAATTATACGAATGTTCATAAGAGGGTTGCACAATGGCCTGATTTCTTTTTATTGTCAATGTTACTGTGTATTGTCATGCCATTCTATTTTTTGAGCTTCATTTAGTCTATTTGTTATTTGTGACTCCTCCAGACCCTTTTGTGATAATATGGGTCATTGCATAGTATTTAATTACTTTCACAATGTGTGCCTCTTTGATGAAACTGATGCTGGATTTGCCTGTAGCCTGCAGATGTTTATCTAATAGATGAACCAAGTGCGTTTATGTATGGCGATCAAATTATTATCGCCTCTAAAGTCATAAAAAGATTTATACGTCAATACCAAGAAGACAGCGTTTGTGGTGGATCACAACATTATGTTGGCAACATATCTTGCAGAAAGAGTCATTGTTTGTGAGGGGAGACCATCAATTTTCTGTACTGCAAGCTCTCCTCGCTCGTTATTGATTGCAATGAATAACCTGCAAGATTCTCGCCCGCGACAGGGAGCAAAATCTGCTAGACAAAATTACCTGAACGATTACTGTGTATAGGCAGTAGATTCTGTGTTCATTTTGCTACTGGTCACTTGGAGCTAGCTAGCTTGCAGTTGGTCAGACAACTGTATGTATAGCTCCCTTGATTTCCTCTGTTTTTTTTTCATTTTTCTTTGCAATCATGAGTTTCTCCTTTGGTTATGTTTAAACTTCCATAGACTATTATGGTTTTGTGGATGGATACAATTCCCTATAATTAATCCAGTATCAGAAAGTATGTTATCTTTAAATTCATTTCGAACTATGGTAAATGGTTCAGCAGACTCCCGAATGCTTGCATGCCCATGTGCAGGGGAGGAGCTATGACCACCCTCTTATACACACCCTAATTTTTATGATTTGTGATTTGTATATGTTACAGATTTAAGAATCAGAAGTGCTGTCAAGTTTGTATTAATCGGCATGATTGGCCTGGGGTTGAAAATTTTCAAATAATAGCATCTCTAGATATTAATACCATTTTGCCTTTCCGTGAAAAAAGAGCGAGAGAGAAAGGACTCTGCCTAATATAGAGAAATATTAATCTTTGGTTATTTTGGTCCAGTTGTGCATGAGACATGAAATCAATGCATGGCATTCCACAACTCAAGGGATCAGGTTACCGTTAACTTCTACAAACCAAATATTTGGTGTTCCTCTGTTTTTCTTCTTTATTTTTTTTTTGTGTAAAGAAACCTGATAAAAGATTTGACCTCAATTACCTTCATATTGCAGCGTTCATGACAAAATCCTTTTGAGTATATATAGTCCTTCGCCATGAACGGAGATAGATCATCTCTCCGGTCAGGGGCGGAGGTATACACAGCGGTTAACACCACAGATGCACCACGCATAACAGTAACACCATCACAACCTGAAACCAAAAGTTTTGACTGGAACCTTTTTGTTGACATTCTCTCAGTTGTTTTATTTTTCTTGTTGATGCTATATGGTGGTTCACAAGTTTACCTTCACAGAAATGATCAAGTTCGTAAACATGAGTTCGTAATCAATTCCGTTGTTGCATCTCCCTACAATCAACCAACAAATAACAAGATCAACTCGGCATGGAACCTGACTTTCAATGTCACAAACAAAAGCAATTCGTCCACATTCCTTTACGAGAACGTTGGTGTCTCAGTTTTTTATGGTGATCAGATTGTTTGGGCGACAATGCTTCCAAATTTTCAACAACGTGTAGGTGAACATAATGCTTTGAAAATGGCTATGATTTCATCAACTGCTGCTGATGGTGCTAAAGGATTCATATTCCGTAACAGGCTAAATATGTCACCCGGTATTGATGTCAAATTAGTTGCTATGGTCACTGAGCATAGGAAAGCTCAATCAGAACAGATGTACCAAGTTGTGGTATTCTGTCCAGGCATTAAGATGAAATTAGATTCCGGACATAAGTTTCTTAAATTTAGTGGACCTGCTAGACAATGTGAAGTTATTACCACTTGAGTAATTTAAAGCCTGGTGAAAGCTAGCTGCATACACACGGTTCTTGTTGGGTTGTAGTCTTTTAACTCTTTTTACCTGCTTGTAAGTTTTGTATTAAATATTTTACAAAAATTTTGGTACTAAGCAGTGTGTGTGATCTATGGTGAGAAATGAAATTCCCATACAAAACACATGTATATCAATTAATATATAAAAAATATTTTTGTAATAAGGATTGTTAGATTATACCTTTATATTGTTCAATATTAAATGAAACTTGTAATGTACAAAAGTAACACAATCTTCTAAAGACGTAACCTACAACAAATAAATAACAATAATAATTAATTAGAATTTGTATACATTAGATTATAAGGAATCGGCAAAACTTCAAAAATATTTTATTAGTACGTTGTGTCGATCAATTCTATTGTGTACTAGATAATATAATGTACATTATATGCATAATTATTTATGCATGTATCTTTTTAAGAAAGAAATATGAGGCATCTTCCATTTACATTTTATGATCCATTTTACTACATGATAAAATTTGAAATACTTAATAAAGAGAAACTAGTAAAACAACTCTAAGAGATATAAACTAAATACACTAGGCCAAATAATGTACATAATAACTTACTGATAGTTTATAACAACATAGTAGTCTTACCATATATACAAACACAAGTTACACAACAAACAACAATCCATCCTACAAACCTCCTGTCACAAAGTTGCTGCTACTACCAGCACTGCCCATTACGAACACTGCATCACAAACTTGAAACTTTACATTACGAGTCCCCATAAAATCCAATATCTCAAGACATTCTGCCATGTCGGACTCGTTCTCCAAAATCACCCATTCTTTGTCGTCATCCATATACTTGAGCTGGAATGAACCTATTGGTATTTTAAACCTCTTTGCGATTTCTTCATATAGCTGTTGAAAGCACCCTAGGTAAGGATCGAATTTGAATCGTATTGTATCTTCTTTGAAAGTTGCCTTAACAGTTATCCTCGAGTTTGTCTCACATATTTCAGTTTTTGAACTCTTTGGTTCACCAAAATCTGGGGAACTTGATGAACTACCATGTGTTGTTGATGCATTTGATGAGTCCGTCATGCTTGAAGTTGTAGGCTGAGTTAGTTCAACAAGTCTCTCTCCATCATCTTTGCTACTATTGGCACTTACACTGTTATACATCTTATTAGTAGTAGCAATCGAGCTAGAGCTACGACACTTCAACGGGGAATCATATTTCTCTAATATCTTCTCACCGGCATTCAAACCACAAATTTTACTGTCTTCTTTCGAGAAGTACGATCCCAACGAAGTATTCTCCGAACCACCACCATACACGATGTTAGGACTAACTGGCTTTCCATCAAGCTCGGCCATAGTGGAGTTGTCAAGCCAATCACTAAACATGATGTTGGAGTTATTATCTAATTTCCAGTTTTGCATACATGGTGAGTGTACTTGATTCCCACTTGTACCCACTTCATTTTTCACCTTCACAACATTATTCTTTCCATCGGAACAAGATGATCGAAGCACCATACCTATATTTTCAGCCATTTCATAACCTTTCTGATCAATATTTTTATCGGGAAAGAGAAAAGTTTTAGGTGTACCAAAGTTTTCAAAGGTAGATCCTGTCACTACGCTCCCTGTGCTTGGGTCAATTTTCAGTCCTCCTTCAACAGAGTTGAGCACGGTTTGTATTTTTTTCAAAGAACGGTTCACCTTGTTTATCTTTCGGGATGGCCATCTCGAGATTCCATGTTGTCGGCATATCCTTTTCAATGTAGTAGGGCAAACTAAAATAGGAAGAAAAATTGAATATATTAGATATAGTTCAATCTCAAGATGATACAAGGTTGTCCAATTTCAATGGGCTTATAACTTTCAATCTACAAAAATAGAACCTTAAGATGAGAGGGTGGAACTTGGTTGATTCAACATTTTCGAAACTGTAAATTCTTACCACCAATACTCTTAGCAGCATCTTTCAGACTTCCAGAGAAGTATTGTTGCAAGACTGCCAAGCTTACATTTCTCTCTGCACTGCTTCGTTTTTTCTCCATCACTCTTTTCGATCTAGTTGCCTACAATATAAAATAAGTTATCTAAGAAAACATAGAATCGAAATGAGGTTGTGAGCTACTGAAAATTAGATTCACTATAACAAATGATTAGTGGTGGATCCAACCATATCATATAAGCAACACTTGTTTTACTTTGAACTATTACAGTACAATGGAACAACATATAGGCCATTGCTATCATATCCTGGTTCATTCACTACAAAATATCAAACTTAATGTTCTTACTAAATTTATTTTTCTCCTTATAACTGAATTTATTTTGACTTGTATATGCACATCAAGGTAATGGATTGATTACAGATTACCTTGCCTTTTCCCTACGGTCAAAGAACAAACAAGTAACTTAAATTGTTAAAGAATCTTTAGGCTCAGATAAACATGCTCATATGTTTTTGTAAGCTTGTTGTAGTCTATCTTCTTTTTTTTTATAAAATGTTTATTTGTTTTTTTTTTGACGGAAAATGTTTTTTTGTTTTAATTGCTTTTGAAATTGTTATTGAACACAATGAATTGATATTATATAACGATAATTTGTTAAAAAAAATTAAACAACTGTCCAAGTATTCTATTTTAACTTTATTTATAAATAGCTAGCAAATGGTGGGTTACTTTAAATAATTCATAATATTATATATTTAAAAGTTTATCCTTACACATCAATAGCCATTTTTGTAATGTTTATGTTTTATTACTTTTATAGTTTTGTAAATTTTGGATTCTTTTATATCTTGTATACTTTTATTTATTTTAAAATTTTGTATTTATCTTGTTCTACAATTTCTTTTATGCTACAAATTTTTGTGTTTTATAAACATTATTTTGTACTTAATAAAAAAAAAATATGTATGTTTTCACTTTTTTTACAGTGTTCTATATCTTTTAATGTCCTGTATTTTTAAATATGTTTAGTATATCTTTTATGTCATGTTTTTTTCTAATGTCCTTATACACTATTTGTATACTTTTTATGTCCTAAATTACACTGCTATATAATCACTTTTTGTTATGTATTAACTTTTTCTATTTCATATTTTTTAGCATGTTTACTATATTATTTTTATGTAATCTATAATTCTGTTAGGTGTCCTATAATTTTAATTTTCTGAACTTTTTTATATTCTTTAATTTTAGTGTATTGTAATTTTTCTTTTGGTGTAACGTAACTATTGTATTTGGATATATTTTTTATTTTGTTATTTTTTTGAAAGTGGATATATAAATTTCTATGATATGTGATTTTACCAATCAGGGTGAATAATATTATTTAAAACATACTTGTTAACGGCTATTAAAATACTACTATTGACTTACTAAATCCTAGTCCTAGTGATCATATTCCTTTTTCACATGATATAAGGATATTTAGTTAGTTATTAGATATTATATGATGCAATTAGAAATAATTGAGTTAAACAATCAATTTTTCCCATTTGTTAATCCATTTAATAGATTTTACTATCAACTGAAGAATTTAAAAATATTGTCTATCACCATTCTATAAAATAAATCTAAAAATTTACCTGTTGAGCAACACCATCTGTTTCCATTCCTGCATGAATTACTTGATGCACTTCATTGTCAGAATTTATATCCTGAGTGCCTAAAAAGGCCACTCTTGATGAGTTTGTATGTGATCCCTTAAGAATCTCATATAAGGGGTCACTTTGTTCAAGCAACTCAGAATCTGAGACCCTCCTTAAACTCCTACAGATCCTATGCATAGTATTTGATAAATTTTTCAATAGGAGTTGCTGTTCAGTTTTTCCTGTCATAGTACGAGGAAGAAAGAACTCTAATATATAATCGTCATTTTGTGTGTAAGTGCTCCTTAACCTGATTGCAACAGCACCATTCAATCCGAATTTCCGAGCATGATGCACTAGGGGGTAGCTATTAATATCATATTCCTTCACATCAGAGGAAAAATATGGCTGATTGGATAGAAGTGCTTTTCCAGCAGTACCTTGCCCTTCATCTAAATAGTGTTCAGCACAAGCATGTACAAATCTTTGTGTTTCTTTATCATTCACATAGCATGCACTATCCTCAATGCAAAGTATGTATTTCTCATTTGATTTTGTCTTCTCCCCTCTAACACGTATTGTATACATATCATCACCACCTTCAATGTTATAAGTACATGGAATCCATGTCAAAGCAAGTGGCAGCATGTATGCGTGACACATAGATCGTAAGACATCAGTTATCTCTGCCAAAGCAGCTCTGTGATTGTTTGATAAAAACTACGAGAAAAAAAAAAAAAAAAAAAAAAAGAACCATTTCAGACTTGCATATTTCAACTATTTAATTGAACCAAGTAAAGTATCTTCACAATTACCTGTGGACTAAATCGAGGAGGGACCGTGCTCTTCAGATCTACTGCCTATATGTCGCATGTCAAAGAATTGGTAAAAGTTGTTAAATAAAGTCCCATTCAAAATTAACATTATTAACAACTATTTAAGCATGTACACTTATTATTGAAGAAGTTCCAAGCAATATGAAAGAATTACAATACAACCCTTATTTCTAAGACAACAAGATCCATCTAAAGCCTAAGGTCTATAAAATGTTTAAGCTAAGCTATTATTACATCTCCACTTACTGTATTCCTTCACTGTCATAGTCCCACATCATAAAGAACATTGTTAACTCAAAATTTAAAGAATTCTATGATATCACTTCCACACCATAAACCACTATGTGATAGGAGATTTGTTTAAAGGACAAAAGGTCCATTGATCATTCCCAACACACCATCTTCTACCCCTTCTCTCTCTATTATGAATGAATGAATAGTAGCAACATGACAAAATAAATTAAGGAAAAAGGTTTATTAGGGGTCATCCAGCATTTCTTTTATGTATTGGCTAAAACAAACCATCAATATACATACATCAAAACAAGTTTAATTAACATCGAGAAACTTTATAATAATAAATGTTTTACTGTTAGGAACATGCTTTTAAAGCTACATTTTTATTATACTATAATATTTTTAGTTTTAATAATGTTACAAATATATTTGTACTCTTTTTTAAAGTTCTAAAATAATTTTGTCATTTTATAACGTGCTTAAATACTTGCATACTAATTTTATTACAAAATTTAAAATGGTATTTTTATTAATTTTTATTTTTTGACATGTCTACATTATTTTAGTTTAATATGCAACAGCTAATAATAGTTTATTTTAAAATCAAAAAATGGTATGATAGATGTAAAATAGAGACTAAAACTACTAATATGCAGCTTTTTCAAGAAACAAAACTTATGCATGAATATATAAGAACACACATTATGGATATAAAAATTAAGAAAATAAGTAATAATATATTTATATAAACTTATTTTGCAATTTATTTTTGCACTAAACAATTATTGGTAACATTCATATAATTAATTTTTGTTTAATATTTATTTATAAACCATATGCCAAAAAAAATATTCAAAGCATGTATGTATATATAGATTTTCATATATTTTATCAAATATTGGAAAGCTAATGATTATGAGTTATAAGTAAGGAATCAAATATACAAGAACAATACTTACATATTTATCCGTACTACAAAAGACATGTTAAATTATTATTTTTTTAGAGATAATGTCATTTAGTTTTTAGAAGTTTGGTTTACTTTCTTAGAAAACAATCACAAATATAAATGATATTTCATTAATTTTTTATGATATACTACTAAATAATATACTTTACTTCTTTGTATCACAATAAACTAGCTAAACTTTTCATTTATTAATAGGGAATGTCCACCAGTAAGTTAGTAACTAACACTTGTCACATAAAAATAATGTTGATAAAAATTAAAATGTGTTTCATTAATTAAACTAGATATTGATGAAATGTTAAAAATAAACAAATAGGTTTATAATTTTTTGAAATTTTTATTTAGTGAATAATTTTTTTGTTTTGGGTAGAATTTCTTATCTTGCATTACACCAATATTAATAATAAAATTGAACTTCTATAATATTCTACCAAGGTTTTTATCCCTGTAGAGATGTTGGTTTAAAGAACTAACCTGGAGTGCATGACAAACATTTTCCATTTCTAAATCAAAATCAGCCTTTTCTTTTAAAGAAACTAGTTCCAGCACAGCAGAACAAGATGTCTCATGAGGATTGCCACTAAAAATAGGTATAGCAACTAATCCACGGACTTCGTTTTCTACAGCATGTTGTACCCGAAGGTATTCATCCTTACTGTAGTATCCAACATTAGATGTCCACTCTGGTATCTTGGACGCATATACACGACCAGGAAGCCCAAGTGATGACCCTGGTTCAACCTCTGTGGGGAAGGTAAATCTTCTGGATATTTCTCTGTATCCCGCTAACATATGATCAACTAAATAGGGTTGTTCATAAGTGCTTAGCTTCAAATGATTACCCTCCTTCACTGGAACCCAAAGTTGTGCCAAAATTCCACCTTCAGATGATTCCATAAATAAAGATAATGCCTTAAACATCCTCTCTTTAAGTGGTGGTGGAAAGGGTCGAGGGATAATGCTATTTTCAATGCCCGTAATGTTGTTTTGTTGACAAGAATTGCTACCTTGTATAGAATGATCATCATCCATATCAACAAAATTAATCGGAAAACCAAACTCAGGTATAGTTTGCTCATATATCATTGTTTTGCTAGAACTTATATCATTATTAGTAACACCAAAGCTTTCAAAACTTTCTTGAGTGAGGCTCAATGGATTAAAGGCCATACAATCCCTAGACAAAGGGGGGAGCGAATAAGAATCATGCATCTTATCCGAAGTCGAGGGGCTAGTGCACCATCCAGCATATGTATCAAAATTCATCATATCTTCAATATTATTATACGGATCCTCTGTACTTGAAAAACTTGTCTTACCATCTGTACCATTTATTTCAGCTCTTGGAGGATCCCAATTAAAGCCCTTTTCTTTAGACGAAAATGGATCAGCCATCTAATTGATCAAAAAACAAAGCAAAAAAGAAACTAGTATCACAATCTTTGTATCACAAGCCAATTTTTTAAAGCACAAATTTCATCTAAATTAAACTTGAGTAAACTAAACCTTTCATCTCAACTACTATTAGCGACATACTTTAAAGATCAACATACTTATCTCTAGCCAATATAAGTCTTTAAACTACCAAGTACGAGTTCCTAAACTCAGAAATAATAAATCTGAACTAATAAGATTACTTTGAATACTTCAATAGTTAAGTAAAACAAACATAATTACAAATAAAATCAACCGAAAAGAACCCAATTTCCGAATCATTCTTCAATATGATTTTAACGGACTATAATACTAATTAAAGATACAAAACCCAAGAAAATCAAGAAACATATATGACTATTAAGTTAAGTAAAACAAAAATAGTTACCAATAAACCAACTCAATTTCAGAATCATTCTTAAACATGATGTTGCAGGCTATAACACTAGCTAAAGATACAATCTTTAACAAAACCCAATAGAATCAAAAAACACAAATTGTGTCAAAGCTAAGTTAAACAAACATAGTAACAAAATCAATCCAATTTTCGAATCTTTCTTAAAATACAATATTGCAGACTAAAACACTAGTCTAAGATACAATCTTTAGCAAAAACCAATAAAATCAAGAAAAGGGAAAATAAATTACCTCAACAAAGAGAGAGAGAGAGAGTGCTCAAACTGAAGCAAGAGTGAATGATAGCTATTATTTGTGTGTCTTCAACCCATATATTATAAAACAAACAATCCTTGACCAACCTAAGAGTATTGTGAGTACATAAGCTAACAAAGAGTTATGTGTTTGATTTTTTGGAAATCTGTGAACACAAAGTTCAATAGTAACAGACTGTGTAAGTGTGTCATATTTATCACTTCATATGTAGTATAATTTATTACATGTTTGTGTATAGTGGTGTATGGAGCCTGGAGAGTTATGGTTCCTAGATAAAGAATTTCCTATATATAGGAAGTGAAGACAAGCTCTCTGGCCAGGATTTAAGTGTGTGTCTATGTATGTACACACAGTATAGTAAAAACTTAGCTTACTCAGTTATAATACCACTCAAAGTGGTGTCTGAGGAGGGTAGCTGTACGCAGATCATGCCCCTATACAATAGGGAGGCTGTTTCCGAAGGACCCCCGGCCATACACAGTATAGTATACATATATATATGAGTGTATTAGGCAAGGTCAATGATTCCCTGAGACGAGGAAGTGTCTTGTGTGTGCTTTCCTTCTCTTTAGATCTATATATAGATTCTATATTTTCTTTATTTATTACTCTTATAGTCTTATTCACATAGTTATAATTATTATATAAATCAAGTCGATGTTTGTAATACAAAGCAACCCGACAGAATATATTATAAATTTATAAAAGATATTTGAAATAATTGTAACATATGAAAATAATATCTTGAGAAGAAAATTCAATATAGAAATAAACATCATTTGGAAACAATAATTATTTATTATAACTCTAAATATAATGATAATTTAATTTGGCATACATGCTTTAAATATATTAATATATTTTTGTTAGAAAGTAAACTTGCATACTTTTTTTAACAGTGACATCCTTTTTAATTTGATACAATGACACATCTCACTTGTTTGTTTACCAAACTATAGAAGTCAGATGCATCATAAATATAACAAAATATGTTTCCTGAAAGGGAAACATACAAGTCAAATCTCCCAGCATTAAATTGTTACAACTTTACTAAAACAAAAATTAAACATATTATAACAAATCCATTACAAGGGACTATAACAATTATATACATAAAAGTAATCTCTCCTAACTACGAATGCAGTAACTATTTATGATTTCATTGTTAAGTATTATCCATATCCACAACAAATTCAGAATGCAAGATTGCCACCTTCATAATAACGAAAGTGTGCTCGATGCGATAATATATGAAGTTTAACTCGAGCATTACTGTCTTGATTACTTTTAGGTAAAACTACCAAGTCGATTAACTTTTTTAACACCATTAATCCTGTTAGGATGGTTTCTGTTTTCAGTTTCGTCCTTTTGGTACTAAAGTCTCCAGTAAGATCTTAAAGCTTCGCGATAGATGCATTCTGACTTCCCTTTTGTCCTTGTGCTGACTCTAAAAACATTATAATTTCTGTCATAAGGTGGGAGCTTGGTGTGGCCTGCAGGAGATGAGTCCATGCTTGATGCACAATGAGGAGCACGCCGAACAAAAAAAAAACTGAAAGTGAGGCTTTGACAAATAGTGGCCGGCGAGCAGTGTCATCAGATCCACGGGGTGGATACCCTAGTTACACCGTAGACATGCTTGGTAGGAAGCTTTAACTTTTTGATATTCGCAACAATCAACCGCATTACAGGGACAGGGATGCGTGGAAAGAGGGTATCAAAATAGTACTGCAATACAAAAAACAATTTCAGGTTCCAGCTGAGACACAACAAGACATTAACACTGCGGCCATGGCTATAGAAAAATGATCATGCTAAAGTCATACACAAGAATAAACCAAAAAAATAACAGTAACAAAAAATTCATTTCAAGAAAGCCTCACTGGGTGAGATACCCCGAAGGCATCCCTATATCAGATAAAGAAACAAATATATTTTGTATTAGGCACAATGACTTTGTTCACACGAACATACGTCAAAGGTCATGTGTTTTGGAACAGAGCAAAGAACATTTATTGTCTATATTAACTAGCATAGTATGTCTTACCCACCCTCCATGTTGCATATCGACTAAGAAACACTTGCCTAGGAACCACTCGACTCATACATATAAATAGATATGACATATATACAGTTGTATGTGTGCACATACATAATTATAAATAAAGAGAGCAAGATTCAGTTCTCAGAAGAGTTTGGCACCTGACCTGACCTGTCCAAAAAGTAGATTACTTGTATAAGCACCCATCGTAGTCATTCGACCATTAGGTCTGGGAGAAATATAACAACATGAAGAAACTTATAATAACAAAGAAAGTCATGTAAGACCTGTAAAAATATAAAAAAAATTTAATCTGCTTACAACATGAAGAAACTAATAACTTTAAACTGAAACGAGGTTTACTTAAAGTAGCCACAAGTAAGTTTTACTTTGAAGTGCTTATGCAAAAATAAAAAAGGCACCCTTGAGACTCGAGGTGTATATCAAACAGCAGTAGAGTACAATGGATGTCACTACTGACTACAGGTACAACTGGTAACATGAGAAGGAATATCGCAAAATTCCATGAAGTAGACAGCCTAATGGTACTATGTTCATACAAAGATATCAACTTGTTGAGGCATGTTGCATGCCATCAGACGGGACTTTACTGAATTCAACTGAACCAATACACCAGATGGTCACATGTAGATGCTAAAAGTTATGTCAGCAAGTACAATACTACTGACAAGAGATTCCTTAATGTCATTAATCAAAAAGATGCATAAGTTATCGACAATTGATATCAAAACTGTCAATGAATTCAAGAGAAGATTCAGAAAAATTAAATGTGGGAAAATACCCCATCATCTTTGATATACGGTTCAAACCAACCCCATAGCGGCAGCATGTCTTAAATAGAGGAATCCCACCTGGAAAACCAAACAAAAATTATTGATACATATGAACAATGGTAATGGTAACAAAACGTATTAAACTTACATTTTTGCGCTTCAGGTTCAGGAACAAGAATTTAAAAGTATTTTGGTGAAACTTTTTCCCAGCCCAACTTAGTCATTTATCTAACAAAAGCCTACAAATTTTTCCGAACCCCACATATCCATCTCCTAACAATAACCCATAACGATAGCAATCTGTGCATATAATCTATATGAGGACGAATATTTGCATGTTATTCCATCAGCAAACAATAAAATTATAAACAAATTTAAATAAATAATACCCAAATCAAAACGAAATTCAGGGAACAGTTGACTAGGTTAACTATGTGTATTTTCTATTGTCAACAAACAAAATGTTCATAGTAGTAATTAAGACGATAGGTATCCACTCAAAGCTCATTAGATTCACTACCAGCTTAGAGTTTAGAGAGTGTCAAGCCCACTTGTAAGTCCTAAACCAGAAAATCGTCTATTAACAATCTAGTCAGGATGACTTATATATCACTTTTAAGTTCATCAAATTATAAGCAGGGATGTTGGTACTTTATCTTTTTGAATTACCTTTTAAAAGTTAAATACTTGATAAAAAAATTGCTATTTATCTCATCATATAGTACTTTTGTGTCTTTTTATCATTATTTTTTTTTATATATTCTTATAACTTAAAAGTTACACATCATCACTTACACTGTCCAAACAAATAACAACTTCTAGGTAAAAAATTACTTCAATTGTAAGTTATGAAACTAACTTGGTGACAAATAACTTCTTCTAGGTAAGACAAGCAGGCCTTTGGTCATATAAACCGAAAAATGGTTCCAAAAAGTAAAAATAGGAGATAATTTATAAATAATAAAAAGCATTCATAAATGCATTGCCAGTTTGCTATCATAGGCCCATTAACTAGTTAATCACGCATCATATTATATATCCCAGCAGGTTGAACTCACAGCTCAGATGTAAGGAGAAGCTGGGTGATCCACTAACCCATGTGTTTTCTTAGCAATGATATTCATCGTCAAAAACCTGGAAACAAGGGAAAATGCTGTCGAAGGACCTCGACATTTTCCTGTCATCCATGGTTCCAAACACAATTTCATCATAAGTTTTCAAACTTAAAGCTCTTAAAAGTAATCAGAGGAAAGGATGTTCATACAAAGAACCTTCTCCAGAAGCTGATTAATTGGTCCAACTGGGATCTCCATTAAACAAATCTTCCTTTCAAAGATTCTCTTAATAACACAGATGTGAAATCATTGACCTCCAAAAATAGTTCATGCATGGGCCAAACCTGTATCATAAATTCAAACAATATGGAAATCAAAGCATAAAGTACAGATATACTAGCAATCTAGCATAACTACACTTAAAACTTAATAACATTTGCAGCATCAAAACATAAAGGCCATACTTAAAGCCTATACTTTAGGAATATACTAAATCACTAAAGGCCATCTTGTTGAGGCAATATATAACCTCAGACCTCAGTGTCCAATTTCAATTTCAACTTCAATAATATCAGGTACAAGCAGGGACGAGCACATTCACATTTCACTTTTCAGAGGCCATGAAGCACCCTCGACTTTCTCAAAGAAAAATGTAGATGTACCACAATCACATCTTCCGAGACTTTAACACCCTAGTTTGTTTAAAGTATCGGATAATTACTTAATTCCCAAAGAACACTGGCTCAAATCTCACCTCACTATTGTACCCTAAAATATTAGCACACATAGCATATATCTTCCCAAATCGATTAAATAAAAGTCTTGTCATAAAATAGTAACTGATTGAATCGAAAACTCCAACTATCGACGGTAACAGAGTCCGAACACCGAAACCCCAGTCACTACCTCAGTCCTCCCTCTTATCATACTATATCAAGTGAGCTTAACCTTCTATGCATCTTCAACAATCAAATTATAAATTGGGGAGATTATTCGTAATTAGCACTAAAAACACAAGTAAATTATCAAAGCATCAATTGGGGAGATTGCAATTTGAATGACTAGTAGTACTATATGATAAAAATTCATACACACAAACAATTTGTACATGTATACATACACACATACATATAAAAAGGATAGAACAGTAGCTAACAGAGAAGATTGAAATCAGTTTACCTCTTCTTTGGTGCTAAATCGAAGCTCTAAATCAGATAAACTAACCCTAATTTCACACACACATGATGATAACAAAACACCATTTTCAGACAAATAAACGACTTATGGACTATAGTTATACGTTTTTCGATTTTTTTTCTGCTAAATAAAAGTTTAAATAGTAAATTTTTATTCAAAAAGAAAAATAACAAGTGGAGCTTTGTTATCTTATCATGTATCTTGAAATGGATATACAGTTAAATCTCTTCAAAGTAATACTTTTGGATTAGGAAAAAATATTACTTTATCGAATTTATTACTTTATCAATAAAGTAATATTTTATTATTTTACCAAATTTTTATATTTACGTATTACAATATATTATGTTTAAAAAAAAAACAATCACCTACGAATGAAGAAATCATTGAGTCGGTAATGAACTGATCCTGAACCGGACGGTGTAATCCCAAGCATGTCATCAAAGGAAGCATTTCAAGTAATCAATACTTTGAACAATTACTTATTACAATACGAGCAAAACATACCCAGAGTTATTTATATTTTACATAAAGTCAATGATGAGATTAATTATGGCTTTGGTGGAAAGAAGAAACAAGTTACTATATGTTCATATTATAAAAAGAATTGGATTTTGTAACTCATATACATTATATATACTACATCCGTCCCAATGAATTGTATATATTGGGGGACGGGGTGTGGCACACATTTTAATTTTAACTACCATAGTTACATAAATTATTTTTACAATTTTTTTTTGTATAAAAATAGGATAGTTCTATTTTTATAAAAAAAAAGAAAATTTTAAAAATAAGTTATGAAACTATACTAGTTATGTACCTTAAAATGCGTGTCAGACATCTTAAAAGAAACGTATAGAAATGAATGGGACAGAGGGAGTATATAATTCTGGGGACTTTAATGAATTTCTAATTTTTTATTATCTTATGCTTTTAGCGAGAATATTACTTTACAATATTGGCCCAAGTTAGGATCGACGAAATTTATTACTTAAACGAGATTATTACTTTATTGGATATTACTTAATCGAGGTTTAACTGTACAAAGTTTACAAGATTCAAACAACACTAAATCGAGAAAAAAAGGTGTATTTTATAATATATATTTTAGGACGGAAGAGTATTTGTTACTTTTTATTTTTAAAGATGGATTACTTATTAAAATTTAAATCTTTAATTTAAACTTTTATAAAAATTACCAATATTTAGTGATGCAATGAATATTTTAAATTATTTTTTAAAAATTTAATATTCATTTAAAATTCTAAAAAGAATTAGAATCATATGATGTTTAAAGTTTTATTTTTCTTATTAATATATTTAAATATTTATATGTTGTTGCGCCAATTATTTCAACACAATACTGTTTAGACTGGTCATA
Source organism: Saposhnikovia divaricata (assembly GCA_036435485.1). Taxonomy (NCBI): domain Eukaryota; kingdom Viridiplantae; phylum Streptophyta; class Magnoliopsida; order Apiales; family Apiaceae; genus Saposhnikovia; species Saposhnikovia divaricata. Next base: position 219,456,971 of record CM071599.1, read on the forward strand.
GTAATTGTAGTTTCCTAACTTAGTACAAAAACGTAAAAATAAAAAAACTCTGTTTTTTCTCTCTCATATGAAGTGAGAGTCTTTGTTGTTCTCTTCATTTCTTCGGAGGAGTGTGAGAGTTTGTGTGATGGCGGGAATGGAGGACATTAATGAGCGATTAGCAGGAATGGGAATTGAAGATGAGGAGAATGCAGAACTCGTATTCGATGAGGGGGCAGAGGATATGTCCAACAAGTTCGAGATGTGTTTAGTGGGCCGTTTCTTAACGGAGAAAGCTTTGAATGTGAGGGCTATGAAATCTAAGATCGCTGACATATGGCGTCCAGCAAGAGGGATTAACATCAAAGATCTGCGACCGGGGGTGTATTTGTTTGAGTTTTATCACGTTGATGACATGGAGTGGGTCTTGAATGGAGGTCCGTGGACTTTTGACGGTGCAATGATTGTGCTTAGCAAAATTGGCATGGGGGAAGACCCACTGGAGGTGCCACTCTTTTACTTACAGCTTTGGATTCAGCTGTTTGGCATCCCTTCCGGTTTAATGACAGAGACGGTTGGAACGCAGTTGGGTAACTTTTTTGGGTCATTTGTTTCTTACGATCCCAATAATAATTCCAGTATTTGGAGAGAATGCATGCGCATTAAGATCAGCTTTGACGTAAGGCAGCCCTTGAAACGTAAGAAAAAGATTTGCAGAAAGAATGGCTCGGAATGCATTGTTCAGTGCAAGTACGAGAGACTTGGTGACTTCTGTTTTGTTTGTGGTCAGATCACACATACGGAACGGTTCTGTGATAAAAAAAACTCAGTCTCTCAGCTAAGGATGGTGTTAGAGAGTGGGGGGTGTGGCTTAGGGCTCCGGCGAGAAGGGTGGCTGGTAACGATCGGAGTAAATTTCTCCGTGATGAGAGGGATACGGATTGGGGCGCAAATCAGGGGAGTTCAAACTTTGATCAACGTTTTTCACGGGAGTCTGGTACACAGATTTTGAATCCCGCGATTTATGGGCGTAAGGTTAGTAATGTGCTATCTACTACAGCTGTCAGTTCGAATGCTAATTTGGTTATTAGAGATGGGCCTGTCTTGGCTTTTAAATCTAAAAATCAAGTTGGGCCGTCTAAGGATGAATTAAATGGGATTAACATTGAGGAACGTAACAAAAGGAGGAGAGGCCCAGATGATAATACGTTTATGGAAATAGAAAGTGACAAAGGCAATGTGTTCTCTGAAACTGGTCTTTCTAATTTGGATTGTCCAGTTTCTTCGTCTACTGATTTGGCTACGCTTGCAAGGCAAGCTAGCCATCCACAATGAATGTTCTTAGTTGGAACTGTCGAGGGTTGGGTTCCCCTCGCACAGTTCGAGTTCTTGGTGACCTGCTCAGGGCACATAAACCTGATTTTTTATTCTTGTCTGAGACGAGTTCTTTTGCAAATAAAATTGAAGAATTGAGAGTTAAGTTTGGGTTTGCTCAATGCTTCTCCGTAGATATAGTAGGTAGAAGTGGTGGCTTGGCGGTTTTTTGGAAGAATAATGTGAACTGTGAGATTACAGGTTACTCTCGGAATCACGTGAATGTGAATTTTTTAGATAATGGGGTGGCTGTGTGGTCTCTCTCGTGTTTTTATGGTTTTCCTGAGAGATCTCGTAGGAAGGACTCTTGGGACCTTATTCGTTTACTGGCTGGTATGTCGAGCTTGCCTTGGTCTATTATAGGTGACTTTAATGATTTGTTAGTTGCAGCTGATAAGTGGGGTGGTGTACCTCATGCTCAATCCCTTATGTCAGGGTTCCAGGATGCTATTGACGACTCTTTTTTGGTTGAGATTGATTTGCAAGGTGGAAAGTTTACTTGGGAAAAGTCCCGTGGTACTAGTGACTGGGTAAAGGAGCGGCTAGACAGAGCGTTTGCATCGCGTTCTTGGCTGCATATGTTTCCTCTGTGTAAGTTGTTATTGATTCATACGGCTGTGTCTGATCATGATCCCATCTTGTTGGATCTTTTTATTGTGTCTTTTTCTCGTAAACAATTCCGTTTTTGTTTCGAGAATACTTGGCTTCAAGAACCAAGCTTTTACAAGGAGACCACTGATTATTGGCTTGCCCTGCCTCCTTCTCATATCCTTCCGAAACTTCTGTCTGTTTCGAGTTTTATGGCTCGGTGGGGAAGGAATTTCTTCCATAAGTTTAGGGATAAAATTAAGAAGAAGAATGAGCTACTGTTGAAACTAGTGAATCGTATTGATTGTGATGGTGTTAAGTTGTATTTTGAAGAAAGGGAAAGATTAAATGAACTGTTACTTCACGAAGAAATTTACTGGAAGCAGAGGGCTAAGGTGTTTTGGTTGACGGAGGGGGATGCTAATACAAAATTCTTTCATGCCTCAGCCTCTACTCGAAAGAAAACAAATCGTGTTTCTTTTCTGGAAACGGGGAGTGGAATCAAGGTGGATGATAGTGATGGAATGTGCAATATGGTGAAAGATTACTTTATTGATATCTTCAAAGGAGACCAGGACAGCCAGAGTGTTAATTTTACTGAAGATCAGAGATGCGTAACAGATGCCCAGAATCGTATGTTAGTGGCTGAGCTTTCTTTTGTAGAGTTTACTGTTGCTGTAAAACAGATGCATCCGGATAAAGCAAGTGGCCCAGACGGATTGAACCCTGCTTTTTTTCAGCAGTTTTGGCCTGTTTTAGGGAGGGAAGTGTATACTTGTTGTAGAGATTGGTTGAACACAAATTCTTTCCCAGCAAATCTCAACGACACCAATGTGGTACTCATTCCCAAAAAAGACAACGCTTGTCGAATGAAAGACCTTCGCCCCATTGCGTTATGCAATGTATTGTATAAAATCTTGTCCAAGGTTCTGGCCAACCGTTTAAAAAGCATTCTCCCACGAGTGATCACTGAGAATCAAGCCGCTTTTGTGCCTGGCAGGAGTATAAATGATAATGTTTTGATTGCCTTTGAACTTATTCACCATATGAAGAAATCTACTCGAGGCAGTGAGGGTGATGTAGCTCTCAAGCTGGATGTTTCGAAAGCTTATGACAGAGTGGATTGGGGGTATTTGAGGACTAGAATGAAAGCTATGGGATTTTGTTCTCAATGGATTAGTTGGATGATGATGTGCGTGACTACTGTGTCGTATGAGTTCTGTTTTAATGGTGTATCAATCGGCCCTATTGTCCCATCAAGATGTATAAGACAGGGAGATCCTATCTCTCCCTATCTGTTTCTTTTCTGTGTGGAAGGTCTTTCACTTGTATTGAACAAAGCTGTCTCTGAGGATGCTATTCATGGCATTAAGGTTAGTAGTTCAGCCCCGGTAGTCTCTCACCTATTGTTTGCTGATGACTCGTTCCTATTCTTTCGTGCTAATACTCATGAAACAACTGTTGTCAAGATCATCTTAGATTATTATGCTCGCTTGTCTGGTCAGTCTATAAACTATCAAAAATCGGGCATATTTTTTAGCTCGAATGTCAAAGTAGATAAACAAGTTAAGATCTCATCCTTACTGGAAGTTAGCAATGAGCTGCAGGATAGCATGTATTTGGGTCTGCCTTCTTTGGTGGGTAGGTCGAAGAAACGTGTGTTTGGTTTTGTAAAGGAGAGAATGTGGAAAATACTGCAAGGATGGAGAGCGAAGAAAATTTCTCGAGCTGGTAAGACCGTCCTGATTAAAAATGTGGCAACAGCAATCCCCTCGTATTGTATGTCATCGTTTTTGCTTCCTAAATCAATGTGTAATGATATGGAAGTGATGTTGAATAAGTATTGGTGGCAATCGGGTTCTACAGATAGGAGAGGTATTAACTGGATTCGATGGGATGGCCTGAGTATGTCGAAGTGTAAAGGTGGTTTGGCATTTCGTAATTTGTACGGGTATAATGTTGCTCTTATGGCCAAACATGTGTGGAAGTTCACTCACGACCCTCAATCTTTAGTGGCAAGACTTTACAAGGCGAAATATATTCCAGATTCTCACATTTTACAAGCAAGGGCGGGTTCAGGATCAAGCTTTATTTGGCAAGGGATTGTCACAGCAAAGGATGAGGTTTTGCAGGGGTATAGATGGGTTCTGTGGGATGGTGAGCTGATTAATTGTAGTAAAGATCCATGGCTTCAAGGTAAGAGTGATTTTAAGGTTGATCAAGGTCGGGATTATGGTGACAATGTTATAAGTGTCAAACAGCTTTTTCTGCAGAATGGAAGGGAATGGGATTGTAATAAAGTGACTGGTTTGTTTTCTGAGGAGGATGCTTCGTTGATTTTGGCGATCCGTATACCTACTATCCCAGCTGTTGATCACTTAGCCTGGTCAAGAACTTCAGATGGCAAGTATTCTGTCAAAACGGGTTACCAACTGTGACACGCTCTGAATGTTGGCACAGGTTCTGTTCCTCAGTCGAATGGTTGGAGCAAACTTTGGAAATTAGACTTGCCTCATAAGATTAATTTGTTTCTGTGGAGGCTCTGTCGTAACAATGTGCCTGTGAAGAGTAGGTTAAACAATAAAGGTGTATCTCTTTCACTTGATTGTCCAATGTGCAACTCAGCAGTCGAGGATTTGCTTCATCTATTTTTTCTATGTCCGTTTCCCTTGGCGTGCTGGCAGTACACAGGTCTGTCTGTTGTCTTTTCTTCGGAGGTTTCTGTTCCGTCTTGGCTTCTCTCTAAGCTTGATTTAAGTGCATCTTCTGAGGTTCTAACTATTGCCAAGATATTATGGGCTATTTGGTTCTTTCGTAACAAGAAGGTATGGGAAAGTAAAGTGGTTTCAGCAGCTATAGCAGTGGAGTGGAGTGCCAAGTCCATTTCTGAATGGAGAGAAGCGAAAGATATGCGTTCTAGCCAACTGCCTCACTTGTCGAGTGCTAGTAGCTCGGGTGCAGTGAAGTGGACAAAACCAGAAGTGGGAGTTCTTAAGCTGAATGTCGATGCTGCAGTCAAGTTAGGAGCAACTTCGTTTTCGATGGGGTTGGTTGTTCGAGATCATAGAGGTGCATTTGTGAGTGGAAAAACTGTCTGTGCTAGGATGGTGTCTTCAGTTGTTGAGGCGGAAGCTGTGGCTATTCTGGAAGGTCTGCAATGGCTGTCATCTATGGATCAAAATAGGGCAGTTATTGAGTCTGATTCATTTCTGGCTGTCAAAGCTCTGCAAAATCATCATGACAATCTCCTGGAAGTTGGTCATGTGTTGAATGCCTGTAAACTTATTTTAGATGCTAATTCAGGTTATTCGGTCTCTTTTGCTAAAAGACAAGCGAATAAGGTGACTCACTTAGTAGCTAAATTACCTTGTTCGATAGATTGTCAAAACGTAATCACGGCTCCTTTGTTGTTGGATTCTCTCTTGTATGACGTTTCTTAGTAATGGATATTGCCTTTATTCATATATATATATATATATATATATATATATATATATATATATATATATATATATTTAAATATTTAATAAATGAGAATTTGGAGGGTGGGACTAAGTGCAACTGTGCAAGTGTGCAACTATATGTATCACAATTCATAGTACCTTCAAAATTACTTCTTTTATTTGAAAATATTTGTCATTTTATTTTTTGGTACATACTTTTAAGAATTTTAGTAGGAAAAAAGGGTTTTTTTCATAAATACCTAAACCTATAATTTTTTTTGCGAAAATACTTTTTTAGAAAATATAATTTACAAAAATAACATCTTATTTGCAAAAATAGCCAAATCCTTATATGCAATCAGATGCAAATTTCCATATGGTTGCATTTAGTTGGAGAATGTATTTTTGCAAATAAGATGGTATTTTTGCAAACTATTTTTTTTAAACAAAATGTTTTTGCAAATATTTTGAGAAGATGGTAAAAACACAAAAAAAAACTTAGAAAAATGGTAGTTTTAATGAATATTCTAGAAAAAAAGTCTTTAAAATGTTGCTATTCATAAATTAAAATATATTATCAATATTTTTATTCAAAAAAATTAAAAAAAAACCTTATTTTACGTCAAGCCTCTTAAAATATAATTAGTATCATTTTAGCTTGGAAGAATTTCAATTAAAGCCTTTTTATTAGACAAAAATGAATATGTAACATATATTCAAAAAACTAGTAATACAATCATTATATTCAAACACACATTTCATCTAAATTAAACTTCGTAAACTAAACCTTTGGCCACAACTACAATTGACAACCTACTTAGGACTTAGAGAACAACGTTCTAAACTCTAGCCAATACAAGTTTCAAACTTGAGGTCCTAATTTCAAACATAATAGATGGTGAATTAATAAGATTGTTTCAAACCTGTAACCAAACACTAAATACGAATTACCTCAAATAAAATCAACCCAAAAGAACCTAATTTCACAATCTTTCTTAAATATGATTTTTACATACTAGAACACTGGCCAAAGATACAATCTTTAGCAAAAACTAAAAAAATTAAGAAATGAAAATATTAATTAGCTGAACAAAGAAAGTGCTCGAACTCAAACAAGAGATCGACCTAAGAGTTACTACATGTACAAGCTAGCTGACAAAGTATCATGGGTTCAATTTTTTGAAAAGTAAACACAAAGTTCTAGTATGCATAATAAATACTTGTGTGTCATACTCGTATATCTATAATAAATACTAAAATTTGGTACAGGTGTATATGCATGCAGCTGCAGTTGGGAGAGTCACGGTTCCTACATAAAGAATTTGCTAATTAAAGAGAGTGAAAGATTGGTCTTGTCGTTTGTATGTTTTGCATTTATTATTTATTTATTATTATTATTACTATCATAATTACAATTACAAAAATTATCGTGAATAATGTAATAAATTTATTATTAACAATAAGAGAAAAATTATTAAAGAATATCTGAAATCATTATAGGAGTTGTACCAAACCTAGGGGAGGTTGGAATGAGAATGTAATGTCAATATAATGTTTATTTAAAAATTTTTAGAAGAAATAGATTATATGATGGTAGTTTAAAATAGATTATAATATTTATCAAAAATGAAATAATAAATATACTATTGCCAAGTAAATGCTGACATGATCAAGAATAATATGGAAACTTCGATCAATGACATGATCAAGAATAATATGGAAACTTTGATAATTTTATTATTGGAATTGACATGATCAAGAATAATATGAAAACTTTGATCATTTTATCATTGAAACTCCAAGTGTAGTGATAACTGATCATCAATGTTTTTTTTACACGTTATTGTTTAACATAGATTATATATCTGTTGAAAGCAAACACCTTTTTTTAACACTGACATCCTTTCTTATTTATTTAATACAATGACATCTCCGGTTCTCCACTTGTTTGTTTACAAACCATTCAAGTCAGAAGCATCACAAATATAACAAAATATGTTTCTTGAAAGGGAAACCATACAAGTCAAATTTACCAGCATTACATTGTTATACCTTTTCTAAAACAAATTCATATTGTAATAATATCCATATCCAGGGAGTGGAACTTCACTGTTATATATTACCCACTTAATTCATGTTATATAGTACCTAGTTAATTCAAATGCAACATTGCCAGCTCTATAACAGTGGAAGCCTATGTTGCTCGGACTCGGCTATAAGTGTCCGACATGGGTACGTGCCCCAAGTGTCAGACTTGGTAACATTTTAAAAATGTACATGTTTTTGGCTTAAAATAAGTGTCCAAGTCCAAGTGTCCATGTCCGAGTGTCAAGTGTCCGACACCGGTACTCCAAGGTAAAATGAAGAGTCCGAGTAACATAGGTGGAAGCCTGCTGGCCCTGCTTCATGGCTTGATAATATACCAAGTTTAGCTTGATATCCACGCATCATCACGATATTACTATCATAAGGTGCGAACCCAGTGCGGCTGATAGGAGATGAGTCCCTGGTTGATGCTTTGACCAAAAGAGACTGAAAAGTAAGGCTTTGACAGGTGGTGGCATCTGAGCAGCGTCATCAGATCCATGGGTGGATACCCCCAGTTACACCGACATACTTGGTAGGGAGCTCTAACATTTTGAGATTGGCAACAATCAAAACGCAATTTCAGGTTCCAGCTTAGACACAATAAGACATTAACACTAGAGCCATGGCTACAAAAAATGATATGCTAAAGCCATACAAGAACAAAATTAAAAAAAAAAAACAATGGGAAGAAACAATTCATTTTTCAATAAAGCAATTCATTCGATAAACTATCACTGGCTTATATACTCCAGAGACATCTCTAATATCAGATATGAAATCAAAAATATTTTGTATCAGGCGTGGCTTTGTTTAGAAAAACATACATCAAAGACCATGTGCTTTGGGACTGAGGGAGAAACACTTATTGTCCATGAACTAGCTAGTGTAATCACGTGTTCTATTTCAATTCATAATAAGTCTTACCCACCCTCCATGGAGTTACATATCAGCTAAGAAACACTTTCCTAGGAAACATTCTACTCATACATTTAAATAGATATGACATATATGCAGTTTGGCACATACATAGTTACAAATAAAGAGAGCAAGATTCAGTACTCTTCTAGTTTGGCACCTGACCTGTCCAAGAAGTAGATCACTTACATAAACATCCATCGTAGTCATTCCATCATTAGATCCAGGAAAAATTCCTACACAGTTACAGAGAAAATCATGTGGTACCAAAAATAAAAATAAATTAAAAAATTTTAATCTGCTTACAACATGAAGAAACTTATATAACTTAGTATTGAAACGAGATTACTTAAAAGTAACCACAAGTGAGTTTCACTCTAAAGCGCTCAATAAGAAAAACAAACCTTGAGACTTGAGGCGTTTATCAGATAGCAGTAGAGTACAGTAGAAGTCACTACAGGTACAATTAGTGACCTGAGAAGGAATATCGCAAAATGCCATGAAGTAGACAGTCTAATGGCACTATGTTTACACAAAGATATTAACCTGTTCAGGTATGTTGCATGCCATCTGACAGGGCTTTTCTGAATTCAATTGAACCAATCCACTAGATGGTCACATGTAGTTGCTAAACACTACAAGAAAGTTCGGTCATGTTCGACCAACAATTTTCGACTGCGGCTAAATTCGACCGCTCTTTTCCTTTTTTCTGTCGAATTTAGCCGAATCTGTTGTAGTGAAAAGTTATGTCAGCAAGTACGATAGTACTGGCAAGAGATTACATAATGACATTAATGAAAAAAATACTTAAGTTATCGACAATGGATATCAAAACTGTTAATGAATTCAAGAGAAGATTTAGAAAAATTAAATGTGGAAAAATACCTCATCGTCTTTGGCATACGATTCAAACCTACCCCACAGAGGCAGCATATCTTACGTAGAGGAATCCCACCTGGAAAACCAAACCAAAATTATTGATACATAAGAACAATGGTAATGGCACCAAGATATATAAAACATAATTATTATGCTTCAGGTTCAGGAACTAGAATACCATAGTAATTTGGTGAAATTTTTTTCCCACCCAACAACGTACATACATCTGACAAAACCCTACAAATTTCCCCAACCCAACATATAAATCTCCTAATAACCCATATGAATAGCAATCTGTGTGTATAATCTAATATGACGAAGAAAATTATAACGTTTTGCTATTCTATCAGCAAACGATATTATCATAAACAAAGTTAAATAAATAGAACCTATAAGGAAATGAAATTCATGGAACGGTTGACTAGGTGAAGTATGTTAGGCATCCATTGAAGCTCATTAGATTTACTACCAACTTAGAATATGGAGAATGTCAAGCCCACTTAAAAGTCCTAAACCAGAATATCGTATATTGACAATCTAGTCAGGATGACTTATATATCACTTATAAGTTCATCAAATTGTAAGCAGGGATGTTGGTACTTTCTCTTTTAACATTACCCTTTTAAAGTTTAAAACTTGACTTCATAAAAAACGCTATGTATCTCATCATGTGTAATTTTTAGCACTTTTTTGTCTATATATATATATATATATAGAGTTGCACTCCATGAAGAACACCTTATATAAAGAACAATAAAGAACACCTCATATTTAATTCAATATAAGAGTTCCGTCATGACACCCAATACAAAATGTTCTTATTTTTTTTATCTTCTATCCATTTAGCAAAAAAAAAAAAATTAAAATATTTTTTTTTAAAAAATCACTGTTCATGATGACATCAGCAGTGACGTCATCATGAATAGTGATTTTTTTCAAAAAAAAAATTTTTTTTAATTTTTTTTGCTGGATGGATAGAAGATAAAAAAAATAAGAACTTTTTGTATTGGGTGCCCCTGGCGGGGCCAATGGATCTATTGGAATAATTGATTTTATAGTGTTCTTTATTGTTTGTTATATAAGAGTGTTCTGTATGGAGCAAAGGCCTATATATATATATATATATATATATATTATTCTTATAACTAAAAATTTATGCACCATCAACTACACTATCCAAACAAATAACTTCTAGGTAAAAAATTACTTCTACTCATAAGTTACAAAAATAACTTGGCGAGAAGTAACTTCTTCTAGGTGAGAAAAGCAGGCCCCTGGTCTCATAAACCCCAAAATGGTTCCAATAGTTACAGAAGGAGAGAAATTTGCTACCATAGGCCCATTAACTAGTTTATAGCGGATCACATTTTATATCCCAACAGGTTGAACTCAGTGCTCTGATGTAAACAGAATCTGGGTGATCCACTAGCGCATGTGTTCGCTTAGCAGTGATATTAATTGTGAAAAACTTGGAAAGAAGGGAAAATGTGGTCTAAGGACCTCAACAATTTCCTGTCATCCATGGTTCCACATGGTCCACTTGATAGTAGATCTTATCAATAACTTCATCATAAGTTTTCAAACATAAAGCTCTTAAAAGTAATCAGAGAAAAGGATGTTCACACAAAGAACCTTCTCCGGAAGCTGATTAATTGGTCTAACTGGGATCTCCATCAAACAAATCTTCCACTTGAAGTACTAATACTATGTTCTTTAATTAATACAGATACAAAATCATTGAAATATAATTCATGCATGGGCCAAACCCGTATCATAAATTCAAACAATATGAAAATCAAAGCCATAATTACAGATAGCATAACTACACTTAAAACTTAATAACATTTGCAGCACCAAAAAAACACTGAAAAACGAACCACTAGAGGGCAAAATGCAAAATGAGAAGAAACACTTTCCGGCTGCTGCACCAAAAAATCAGAAGAAACACTTTCCGGCTGAAACACATAACACTTTTCCATTCTCTTTAGTTCGAAAGCCTATAATTTGGGATTATAGTAATCACTAACAGCCATTTTTTTAAGGCAATATATAACCTCAGACCTAAGTGTCCAATTTCAATTTTACTAATATTGGCTACCAGCAGGGATGAGCACATTCATATCTCAGAGCTAAGAATAGGCCAAACAAATAACTTCCAGGTAAAAAATTACTTCTACTCATAAGTTACAAAAATAACTTGGCGAGAAGTCACTTCTTCTAGGTGAGACAAGCAGGCCCCTGCTCTCATAAACCCTAAAATGGTTCCAAAAGTTATAGACAGAGATAATTATAAATAATAAATCATTCATAAATAAATGGCCAATTTGCTACCATAGGCCCATTAACTAGTTAATAACGGATCATATTTTATATCCCAACAGGTTGAACTCACAGCTCTGATGTAAGGAGAATCTGGGTGATCCACTAGCCCATGTGTTCGCTTAGCAGTGATATTCATTGTGGAAAACTTGGAAAGAAGGGAAAATGTAGTCTAAGGACCTCGACAAGTTTCTGTTATCCATGGTTCCACATGGTCCACTTGATGGTAGATCTTATCAATAACTTCATCGTAAGTTTTCAAATGTAAAGCTCTTAAAAGTAATCAGAGGAAAGGATGTTCATACAAAGAACCTTCTCCAGAAGCTGATTAATTGGTCTAACCGGGATCTCCATCAAACAAATCTTCCTCTTAAAGTACCAACACTACGTTCTTTAATTAACAAAGATACGAAATTATTGAAAAATAATTCATGCATGGGCAAAACCTGTATCATAAATTCAAACAAAATGAAATCAAAGCCATAACTACAGATATATACTAGCATACTACATTTAAAACTTAATAACATTTGCAGCACCAAAAAAACACCGAAAACAAGCCACTAGAGGCAAAATACAAAATCTAAAAACACTTCCCGGCTGCTGCACTGTTGTTAGGTTACCAACTCTCCCAAAACCTTAAAAATCGTAAGGTGAAAAATGGCTTAATTGGGTTATAGTGACACAATAACACTTTTCCATTCTCTGTAACTCGAAAGCCCATAATTTGGGATTATAGTAAATCACTAACAGCCATATTTTTAAGTCAATATATAACCTCAGACCTAAGTGTCCAATTTCAATTTTCCCAATATTGGCCACGAGCAGGACGAGCACATTCATATCTCAGAGCTAAGAATAGGCCATGGCGCACCCTCAACTTTCCCAATATATAGTGCAGAATACATGTACCCCAATTCACGAGACTTTAACAACGCAATTAATATAAAGTGCCGTTTAATTTCCAAAGCACACTGCTCAAATCTTCCCTAGCTTTTTTTTTTACCCTCAAATAATAGAATACATATAGTATAAATCTTCCCAAGTCTATTAATAAAAGTCTTGTCATAAAATAGCAAGAATTTGAATCCTTGACCTAAGTCCTAACAGTTTTTTCGAAACAATGACAACTAAAACTCCGTGCCAACGGCTACCAGAGTCCGAAATCCGAGACCTAGTCACTACTCAGTACCTCTCAGTCTTCCTATTATTATAGTACTATATCAAGTGCTAACTAATGAGCTTAACCTGATATGCATCTAAAACAATTGAATAATAAAATGGGGAGATTATTCGTAATTAGCACTAAAAAACAAGTAAAGATTTATCAATTTCTCCTCTGAGATTATTGCAATTTGAATGACTAGTAGTACTATATGATAAGAATTCAAAGAAACAAACAATTCGAACATATATACATACAACAGCACAAAAAAAAAAAAAAAGAACAGCAGCTGATAGAGAAGATTGGAGTGTTTTACCTCTTTGGGAGTGCTAACTAATTCGGAGCTCTGATTTGTGGAGGAAGTGAAGAGAAAATGATGAAAATACCCCCTTCTTTCACGGTGAAGTTGTAACACTAATATTCATTTATGATTTTTTGGTCATTTTTATCGATCAAATATCCATTTTTGGACTAAATATCTCAAAAAATGTTATTTTCTCTTTTTTTTTTGGGAAAATATGTATTTTCATGAAAATAAATTAATTTTTTTAGTGAAATACTCAATCCTAAAATGGATATATGGGCACATATCCAATTTTGAAAAACGTATATCAAATATTCAGTTAAGAAAAGTGTATTTTAAAGTGTTCAAAAAAAAAAGTGTATTTTAAATAAAAAAATAGACTAAATATTCAATTCTTGAAAATATAACTCTAAAGAAAAAGAGATAATCATCAAAATGTTCCATTTCCAAGGGACTTGACCCTTCACTGCTCCATTAACACGCTGAATTATGAATCGCATCTTTTTTTTTCAAAAAAAACCTGTAATGCGCAACAGCGCAAGGGCGTGTAACGCATTAATGCTTGATACTCATTATGGTCTACCGTATCATGGCCCATGTGATAGACGATTTAACGTGTTAGCCCCCCTATGCGTTAAATGAAGTAACGCAAAGCTATTTTGTTAGACGAAGTTGCGTATCTGCGGTCTGTGAGATATTTAGGATCGAATTTCTGAAATAGGGTAGGGAGGGCCATGATGTATGAAAATGGGGCATTTTGGACCTTCACCCAAGAAAAATGTATTTGGGTCATAATTTTGATCATATTTCTAAAATGTGATATTTTGATCATCAAATGTAAAAATTGTAATAATTTTTGCTATTATCCGGAAGTGTATCATTTTACAGCGAAACTGCCGTTTGAGAAATGGGGGGCCATTTGTATCGCAATTCGCAAGGACTGAATACAATCTTCATATTCAGACTGGGCTCGTCTTTTTTAATGGGCCTTGGCTCCTCATTTTGGAAAAACACAAAGATCATAGGTTTGATTTTTAATGGAAGGCGTGGAAGGAAGTGGATTGCCATGTTTGATGGGTAGGAGCACATCACCTCAAGATCATAGGTTCGATTCCTGGGAGGCGTGAAAGTAAATGGATTGCCATGCTTGACGGGTACGAATATGATAGCAATCTTCCGAATTAGTCGAGATGCGCGAAAATTTGCCCAAACACCGGATTATCAAAAAAAAAATTAATGACAAAAATCATTAATTTATTTGCCTTTTACACATTACATCCTTATCAAAACTAAAATATAAAAATGCACCGTTCGAAAAAAAATCAAAAAAAATAGTGTAATTTTGAGAATTTTTCAATGATACAATTTACATCAACTATATAAAATTAAAATTTCTCACAGCATCATTAGATACAATTTTTCAAAATATTTTTACAAAATATATGAGTACCAACTTAATTTGAAGTTGACCATTATGTTAAAAGAACTGTGTGTTGTTTAGCCAAAGATGACAGTGAATTGACTTAAGTGAGACTGATGGTGATCGGCCGCCATCTTCAGGAGACATGTACACCTGAAATAAAAGATGTGTACTCACATTTAAGCATAAAATATTACCTCCTTTCTAGAAAAAATTAGTACTTCCGCCCCCCAATGAATTGTATACACACTAACACTAACATAGTTCTGCGAATATTGTAACTCATTGCTTAGCTAGGGCGACATATTCTATGTCAGGTCTTTCGGAGCCGAATGTTTTTGCTCCAAATTTTATCATCTGTAACCTTGAGAAATTTTAATGCAAGTACGATTTTTTCAAAAAAAATAAAAAAAAAATTGTATACATTGGGACGGGAACGTGACAGATATTTTATGGCTCCTAATCACTATAGGTAGATAACTTATTTTTACAATTTTTTTTGTATAAAAATATAAAAATAAGTTATGAAATTATACTAGTTATGCATAGTAAAATGCTTGTCAGACACTTTAAAAAAAACGTATAAAAATGAATGGAACAGGGAGTATTGTTTAATTTTTGCACAAATTTAATGTACTAGCTTATAAATGTACGGATTTCTTTTGATATGTAATAAATTTTATTTTATGTTACAATTATATTTTTAGATAATCATTATTTACAATATTTTTTTTAAATTTTAATTTACATAATTTAATATAAATTTAATTAATGATATGCATGGTTTAAAACTTATAGTGTAAAATTTTAAAATAAGTATGTCGTTGATGGAATTTGAACCTTGAAATTTTAGTAAATAAATTTAATCATATAATATATCTAATCATTAGATCTAACGGTTCTATTTTTTTACTAAAAATCTAATGGTCATTATTCGTAGTATACGAATTTCTATTATATTTTGTTAGTGATTAGAAGATATGGTATGATATTTTTTGGTATATATTAATTATTGCAAGATTCTGTTTTAAATTAAAAGTTAACGTGTTTTAATTAGAAAAAAATATTATTGATTGAAAGATATGATATTTTAGGTGTTTATAAAAAGTAATATCATCAATTAAAAATAAACATTTTTTAATTAAAAGGTAATAGGCTAATTGTCATTAATCATATTATTTTATTATTTATTTAAATAACTAGGATGACCATGCCGAATACCGAACCGACAAACTTTCAATGCATGTGCGATGCACGGGTTTCTTTTATTATATTATAAATTTCTTTTAATATTATAATTATGTTTTTATATAATCATCATTTTTAATAATTTTTAATTTTATATAATTTTATATACTCATGTTTACGGATTATACTAATGGTTCCTTATTATAAACAACGTATACGGATTTTTAATATATTTTATTAATAATTAAAAAGTATTGTGTGATATTTTCGGATATATATTAATGATTGTAAAAATAGTTTTAAATCAAAACGGTAACGTGTTTAAATTCCAAAAGAAATATTAAATGATTGGAAGATATGATACGTTTGATTTTTTAGGTGTTTATGAAAGATAATATATTCAACCAAAAGTAAAGTGAAAAAAGCAATCGACTAATTACTATTAATTATATTATGTTATTATTTATTTTAGGTGTTTTAATAGTATAGATATCGTATATTTTCTATATAATGAAGGATAAATAAGTAAATTCACGTTGTACCAAAAAACGGGTACCAACACTTTTAATATTTCGACTTTTGTACAATAATATAGATTTGATTGAAATACTTATAAATTTTTTTTATTTTACAATAAAACCTCTATACACTAATATTGTTGGTAGTAGAAAAAAGATTATTATTATTATAGGTATGTGATTCTTGAGTAGAAATTTATATATATGAATATATAATATGTTTTTGTAAAAAAATATCAATAGATATTTAATTATTTATATCTTATACATAAAAAACATGAATTTAAACATTTTTCGAGATATATATATATAGGCCTTTGCTCCATACAGAACACTCTTATATACAGTAACAAACAACAAAGAACACCTTAGATCTATTAGATCCTTTGGCCCCGCCAGGGGCACCCAATACAAAAAGTTATTATTTTTTTACCCTCTATCAAGTCTGCAAAAAAAAATTAAAAAAAATTAAAAATTACTGTTCACGTGATGACGTCATCATGACGTCATCACGTGAACAGTAAATTTTTAATATTTTTTTGGCTGGATGGATGGAGCCTAAAAAAATAAGAACTTTTTGTATTGGGTGGCCCCGCCAGGGGCAATGGATCTATGAGATATGAGGTGTTCTTTATTGTTTGTTATATAAGGTGTTTGCTATGGAGTGCAACTCTATATATATATATATATATATATATATATATATATATATTAATTTGCTTATAATGTAATATATAGTATTATAAATATTATATATGTTGTTTGAAGAATTCATAGCAACTTGTATTAAATCTAACTTAAAATGAGGATAAATAAATTCTAAATAAATTGGGAATAAAATTTATCAAAAACAAACAATCTAAAAAGAGAGGAAGAGGGATTATTGATAAAAATGAGAACAAATCAAAGAAATCAATGGCTTTGGAGCTTTCAATCGGTATCGATAAAAGCTCTTCACAAGTGTTATGAAAAAAGGAAAAAGGATTTGAAAGAGAGAATTACCAATTAAGAATAGAGTGGTATATAATTTTCGAATAAGAATTTAAATACGAATAATATTTACGTACAATAAAAACCCAATATTTATAATTTATCAGTGGATTTTAAATCATCACACTATAACTTCCGAAACCTAGACTACAATCCAAACTCTTTTTTGTTAAACAAAAACATTTCATTTACGAACGAAGTGAAAGTACATTTTCCAAATGGTAGGGAAAATTTTGAAAGTTTTTTTCATTAACAAAAATTTATGATATAATATGTTTAACTAATTTATGGATGGTAATTTAAATTATGACTTATATAAAAAAAGAAATTTCACTAAAAATTTAGATAAAAAATCTTTTGATAAAAAGAACATCTTATATATAATGATAATAACAAAAATGATCATAACTAAATCAAAATCGAAAAATAACCAGAAACTTTGCTGGTAAATAAACTTTCTTTCGGGATTTGCTTCCACCGAAATTACCCCATCCAGTTGTCATTAAATACTGTTAAAAGTATAATCATTCCTCATATTATCCTGTAAAACACGATTTTTAAAATTTAAAAGAAGATTCCTTCACATCTTCTTGTTCCATGTCATAATAATATACACCGTAAAAAACAGTAGTAATATAATTACCAATCAAATTATTATATTATTATAAACTGATAATAAAGTCCTTTGGCATGTAGACACTAGACAGTGTTACCAAAATCGGATATTGGACAAGAAAAATTATTGAATGGAGAATTAATCAGGTAAATTTGTAAAGATTAATAGGAATTTTAAAAATCGAATCAGTTAAATACCTTATAATATACCTTATAAAAAATTAATTGATTGAATCTAGAATTTTTAGAAAGTAGTAAATAATACGGAGTAATTTTTTGTAAATCATGTCCCTACTATTAGGGACATGTCAACTTGATTACCTACTATTAGGAGCTAGTCAATTTAATATACTTTCTCTGTCCCAAAAAATTCTTCCCATTTTCCTTGGACATGATTACCAACGCACATTTTTAATCGTTAATATCTTTAATTTCGTATTAGTTTTAAATATAAAAACTTCACTATATTAAAATACTCATAAATACGTGATAACGTGTATTTTATACACATTTTGTCTTTTATTCTTCTGCATTTTTGTTAGTTTCAAATGTTGTTTTATTAATATTTGTTATGTTTTTCATCTTTCAGTGCCTCGTGCTTAATTGTTGAAAAGATGGCTTAATTTGGGCATGAAAGCGAAGATTATTCAAGAGGGAAGTTAGAAGATGAAAGCTCGCGATGTCGGGAGGTGTTTAATGCATTATATTGAAGATTTTATCTCGTACGGGCAGCTGTACGGCCGTTCAACAGGCCGTTCAAAGGAGCAGATTTTCTGTACGGGCAGCTGTACGGCCGTTCAACAGGCCGTACAGAGCTGCTGTGTATTAAAGAGAAGGGCTCAAAACATAACATATAATATAACTTCTAACCTACATCTAACTTCTTCTTCTTCATTTTTAGCCTCTTCAAGGATAAAATTAGGGTTAGTCAAATAGATAGAAAAACATCAATTACTCATAATCTAGCATTGATTATGAGTAACTAACTCCATAATTTGGCTCAAGGAGGATCTCTTGTATCAAAACCCATTTCATTTTAAGTAAGATCTATTTCACTCTATCTTGAATTCTTGAGTTGTATTGTTTATGATTTTGCTTGGAGAATTGTAAGTTGCTTCAATTTGCTTCTCTTGTGAATTCAATTGCTAATTGTTTGTGCTAATCCGTAATTGTTAGTACATTCATTGTAGTAGCACAAGGTTTAGTTTACCTAAATCCTCAAAATTCAAGTGCAAATACCTAGGTTGAGCTCCTCATCCTTGGGTTTGTCCAAGCCTCTCTTTGTTTAAATTCCTTGACTTGGTTAAATTGATAGTGCTTCATTATTGGTTGCTATTGTCAAGAGAGCTAATTTATGTGCTTCACTAAATTAGTGTTTATAATAGAAGAGAAATAAGTGATTGTGTGCTTCACCAATTATCTTGTTTAGGTAGAGTTGGATATATTTGCTTGTTGTTGGGTTGAAGTGCTTGAGTTCCATAATCCTTGGGTCAAATGCCTCTTATCTTGTTAATTTGCTCATTGTGTTGTTGTGTTGGCAAATTTGGATTTTAGCCATTAACTTAGTTGTATTTTTGTAGCAATTTAGTTATTGTATGCAAGGTGTTTGATAAAACACCTTAACCAAACTCAAAACCCCCCCATTTACACACTTCTAGATTGTAAGAGATAATCTACTCGAAATCAATATTGAGAGTCCTTCCCTGTGAACGAACTTCGAAAAACACTACCTTCAAATTGGCGCCGCTGCCGGGGAAGGCAACAATATTAATTTTGAGTTAATTGTTTCTTATAGTTTAGATTTAATCTTTGTATATAATTTTTTCTTTCTTTCTTTGTTTTTTATTGGTGTGTCTTCATGATTATTGGAGATAGACAACTAACTCTTTCAGGAGATGATGAATAATTGTTTTGGTTGGAATAACGCTCAAGATTTCACCTACGATCAAGAACGATATCAAGATATTAATTCTTTTCAGAATTTAAATGCATATCAGGTGAATTCTTTCTATTCTACAAACTCATGCTATGCTCCTTACCCTCCTAGCATCGATTATTCATATGCTTTTGAAAATCAATGTTATGATCCACAATATAATTCCCATGGCCATCAAGGGTCTTCTTCATCTACATTGTCATCACTTGAAGAAATGATGAAGCAAATGGTGGCAAATAACCTCCAATTTCAAAACATCACTTTTCAAAGGATATCCAACTTGGAAAAGAACACTTCTCAAATCATATCCAACTTGGAGAAGCAAATGAGTCAACTAGCCGAAACCGTGAGTCAATTAGCGGAGGTCAATTCTCCTACTAATCACGATTCTTGTTTTGTAATTGATGAAAATGTTATGCATGACGAATTTGCTTGTTTAGTTGACGATTGCCCTAAGCTTGACAATGATAAATTGGATGTAGTTGAGGATCTACCAAACTTAGAAAATAACTACGAGTTTAATGAATTGGTAGATGAGATAAAAATTGAGGAATGTCCAATTGAAATTGAGAAGGAATTAGAAATTGATGAAGTTGAAATTTTTGCTTGGGTGTATAAGGATCCAATTTGGGAGCAATTTTTGAGCCGTGCTTATAATGATTATTCTGACGATTTTTCTAACTATTTTGGTTTTTCAAAGTCTCTTGAAGATGTGAAGGTCCTAAAAATATTTTTATATTTTTATGGATCAAAGGTATATTTGCACACCTTATTCTTATTATTGATTCGTAGGTATGTGCATTTATTTGCCTTTTCACCTCATTAGTTATAATACTTGTATAAATAAGTCGAGCCAACGACAATAAACAAAGCGCTTTTTGGGAGGCAACCCAAGGTACGTATGTATTTATATATTTTTTATGCGTGTTTTAGATTTCTTGCATTTATGTAGGGTGTTATTCATATTGTGGATTTGAGGATTGATCTAAATATTAGTGAGTGGGGATTCCATTTTTCATCTATTTTAATTCTAAGAAAATAACCAAAAAAAAATATGTATTTTTGTGGTGTGATTAATAAATTTTATAATAAATTTTCAAAAAAAAAAAATTTGTAATAATAATGCCCCGCTCAATAATATTTAGTATCGTTAATTATAGTTTTTATTTTTATTTTTAGATTTGTTCCACTCGTGCCTTGATGTTTTTGTTTCATGTTTTCAGGAATTAGTATTTTATTCAAGCATTCAAGGATTTGTGGGAATTTTCTGTAAAAAAAAAAAAAATAGTTTTTGTAAAATTTCAGGTCCGTACGGGCTGTTGTACGGGGTGCAGGCCGTGCAGCAAGCAGTGCAGCAACCCGTGCAATTTTGTTCAGCTTCTGTCCAGCTCTTAGTGTAAAATGAGGGGAATTTTCCATCCCTTACCCACTTGTTGTACAGGCTGTGCAACTTTGTTTAAAAAAAAAATTTGCAAACACAGCACAAATCAACTCAGCCATCCTCCATTCCCCACCGTCTTCTTCCAATTCCCACCTCACCACCATTCCATCCCCTTCAACGCAGCCACCATCTCCACCTCGCCTGCGCGACCTCCTCCTACAACACCCCATCTTCGCCGGTTCACCTACAGCCCGCCTCCATCCACCCATCCCTCCACTGCATTTTCCATCCAACCCATTCCTCTCTTCTCCATTTTAATTCCTCTCCTCACCTCCTCCTTCACTCCAACACTCCACCACTTTCGTTCATCTCCTTCATCACCCCTTCTCCTTACTCCGACCACGCAACCTCACCACCACACCAATTCAGCCCTCCTCTCCTGTTTCAATTCACCCCCTCCTTTCTACCACCACGAACCCACAACACCACTTCACCATTTTCGCCCCTGCAAACCAAGCTCCCGTCTCATGTCTCCCCTATCTCCTTAAACTATCTCCCCCCCCCCATTTTTTTGACACAGCCGCCCCCCCCCCCCCCCCCTCCCACAGGCCCGTACCTTATTTTTTCTTTTTTAGTCTAGTTTTAGTTTTTAGTTTTTTTTTTGTTTTGTATTTTTTTTGTTTTTTTTGTTTTTTATTTTTTTTTTGTTTTATTTCTTTTTATTCATTTTTTTAATTTTGATTTTGATTTTCAATTTTAATTTTCTTAACTTAAATTTTTTTTTATAAATTCAGAAATCAATTTAAATTTACTTTATTTTGATTTTTGATTTTATTATTAATTAGTTAGTTCTTTTTGTTTTCCTTTATTTTATTTTATTTATTTTTATTCACTATTTCTTTCATTTTTAATTTTGATTTTAAGTTTTTAATTTTTTTTTAAACTAAACAATTTTGATAAATTTAAGAATTAATTTTAAATTCACTTTAAATTTAATTTTTGATTTTATTATTAATTAGTTAGTGATTTGTTTTATTTTATTTTATAATTTTATTTATTTATTTTTTTAATTAAAAAAACCCAAAATTTTAATTCTTTTTGTTTTTAATTTTCTAAAACTAAGTAATTATTTTATTTTATTTTATTTTAGTTTTAAAATTTGATTTTTGATTTTATTATTAATTACTTAGTTATTTTATTTTATTTTAGTTTTAAAATTTGATTTTGATTTATTATTAATTTGTTAGTTTATTATTATTATTATTATTTTTATTTTTATTATTATTATTATTTTATTTTTAATTTTTTTAATTTTTTTAATTTTTTAATTTTTTTATTATTTAATTTAATTTAATTTTTTTTTAAAAAAAACCAAAAAACAAAATTTAATTCTTTTTATTTTTGATTTTAATTTTTAATTTTCTAAAACTAAGTAATTATTTTGTTTTAGTTTTAAATTTGATTTTTTGATTTTATTATTATTTTAGTTTTAAAATTTAATTTTTTTTATTAATTACTTAGTTATTTTATTTTAGTTTTAGTTTTTAATATTATTTTTGCTTTTATTATTATTTCAGTTTTAAATTTGATTTAATTTTTTATTATTTTTTTATTAATTGGTTAGTTATTTTATTTTATTTTATTTTAAAAAAAAACAAAAACAAATTTTTTTTTATTTCTATATCCTTAATAAGTGTTGAAGTGGCTTTGGCTTGTTGATTATTTTCGTTGGAATGATTGTGATTGGTGGCATTTATTCAATTCTTGACGTGCAATTTCGGAGTTGAATTTTGGCAAATATGAGTGGCGTTCCCGGTCCTTGTTATTTATTTTCAGGGGAGTTCTCTTTCACTCATATCTCTACTTCGTTTTTATTGTCATGCATGAGGACATGCCATGTTTTAAGTGGGGGAAGGATTGTTGATTTTGATGTCCGTTTTGTTTGAATTTGGTAAATAAGTTTAGTCATGAGCGTGTTTATTTGTTTGTAAAATTTATGACATTGTGAGCTTGTAGTCTTGTTTTCTCCTATTACGTGTCTAGCATTATCAATTTGATGTGAATCTATAAGTTTGATGCACCTCTTTTGCACACACACACTCTTAAAATGGCATGAAAAGTCTAGATGTTTGTAATTAAATTGTGAGCATGACGATTATCTCTTAGCATGCATGGAATCAAATCAAGAAGATGTTATTAAAACTTAAACCTTGTGAGGCCTTGAACGATGATTCTTTTGCATGTGTGTTGCTCCCTCTTTATGTGTGTTTGTTGCTCTAGGGCTTGCATTAAACCTTCATTCATGGATGCACCATAATAAGGAAATTCTATTTAGGATAACCTTTTTGACCTTTTTAGCTTGTGAACCATGAAAATAATCTCTAGTTACCCCTTTGAAGCTTATATCCATATTTTTCTTCGTCACTCTCCCCTTTTATACATGAGCCATAGCCAAATATTTCACTCTCGACCTAGTTGAGCTAGTTGAGTCTTGGAAAGAATTGATTGACGAGCATGTGAATTTAAAGAAATTGTGAAGAGGAATAATTCTATTTATTGTAATTGGGAACTAGTTTGATGTGTATATCTAGATGTGGTTCAAAATTCTTTGTAGTATTTATTTATGTTATGCATTCCCTTTGGTAAAAAAAAATAATAATAATAAAGGGGATGTAAAAAAAAAAAGAAAGAAAAAAAGCAATAAATCTTTGTACTTTATTTTTGTTTCAATTTTCTTGGTAAATGTGGTTGTGTTTTGTAATTGTAAATGAGTGGAGATCTTCTTTAGTTTGAGAATTTGGTGTATGAAGAGAGGAAGCGTCATTTTGGCTCAACTAGCGAGACTTTTACACCTTCCTTGAACTTAAACTTTCACACCTTCACCCAAGCCTCATTACAACCCATTTTATGAATTCCTTGTTTTTGGTGCAATCCGGAATTTAGGTGGACATGCAAGGTCAAGTAGAGCGCATGCATTTAGACTTGGAGTTGAGTGAAATCTCTAGCCCATACTTGTGTGATGCATGATTGAGAGATGTGAGATTTTTCACCATACAATTTCATCTTCTTAATGCGAGGCCATGTATGCTTTATGATCATCTTGTCTAGTGTTCACAATTGAAGTGCATTCATTCTATCTTTAATGTCTTGGTTACATCTTGCACGAGGTGTGTTATCTTGATTCTTGAATTGGTTGTTAGCTCGTTTTAGTGGATGACAAGGTGAATAGCTCTATATGTTTGATTTTAGTTACAAGTAGACGGCTCGGACATGTGAGTGTAGTAGTTAGCTTAATTAATAGGTATTGTTAATTTTTTGTTTGTTAGTGGTTTTTGTGATTTTGTGGGTACATCATCTATAAACCCTCACGAGACCTCACTCGTCCACTAGGGCTACCTAGGGGTTCCAAGGGCTTGTTGCATATGTCAAATGCAACCGTGATCACCTACGGAAGTGGTACTAGTTAGGAGTATATGGTGTTATTAATATTAGTTTGCTCGGGACTAGCAAAGTTCAAGTGGGGGAAGATTTGATAACGTGTATTTTATACACATTTTGTCTTTTATTCTTCTGCATTTTTGTTAGTTTCAAATGTTGTTTTATTAATATTTGTTATGTTTTTCATCTTTCAGTGTCTCGTGCTTAATTGTTGAAAAGATGGCTTAATTTGGGCATGAAAGCGAAGATTATTCAAGAGGGAAGTTAGAAGATGAAAGCTCGCGATGTCGGGAGGTGTTTAATGCATTATATTGAAGATTTTATCTCGTACGGGCAGCTGTACGGCCGTTCAACAGGCTGTTCAAAGGAGCAGATTTTCTGTACGGGCAGCTGTACGGCCGTTCAACAGGCCGTACAGAGCTGTTGTGTATTAAAGAGAAGGGCTCAAAACATAACATATAATATAACTTCTAACCTACATCTAACTTCTTCTTCTTCATTTTTAGCCTCTTCAAGGATAAAATTAGGGTTAGTCAAATAGATAGAAAAACATCAATTACTCATAATCTAGCATTGATTATGAGTAACTAACTCCATAATTTGGCTCAAGGAGGATCTCTTGTATCAAAACCCATTTCATTTTAAGTAAGATCTATTTCACTCTATCTTGAATTCTTGAGTTGTATTGTTTATGATTTTGCTTGGAGAATTGTAAGTTGCTTCAATTTGCTTCTCTTGTGAATTCAATTGCTAATTGTTTGTGCTAATCCGTAATTGTTAGTACATTCATTGTAGTAGCACAAGGTTTAGTTTACCTAAATCCTCAAAATTCAAGTGCAAATACCTAGGTTGAGCTCCTCATCCTTGGGTTTGTCCAAGCCTCTCTTTGTTTAAATTCCTTGACTTGGTTAAATTGATAGTGCTTCATTATTGGTTGCTATTGTCAAGAGAGCTAATTTATGTGCTTCACTAAATTAGTGTTTATAATAGAAGAGAAATAAGTGATTGTGTGCTTCACCAATTATCTTGTTTAGGTAGAGTTGGATATATTTGCTTGTTGTTGGGTTGAAGTGCTTGAGTTCCATAATCCTTGGGTCAAATGCCTCTTATCTTGTTAATTTGCTCATTGTGTTGTTGTGTTGGCAAATTTGGATTTTAGCCATTAACTTAGTTGTATTTTTGTAGCAATTTAGTTATTGTATGCAAGGTGTTTGATAAAACACCTTAACCAAACTCAAAACCCCCCATTTACACACTTCTAGATTGTAAGAGATAATCTACTCGAAATCAATATTGAGAGTCCTTCCCTGTGAACGAACTTCGAAAAACACTACCTTCAATACGAATCCAACAAGATTACAAATTAGACGTAAATTAGTAATTTGTCTCATATTATGAACAATTCCGACATATGAAACGAGAGAAACATTATGAGAGTACCACTGAACTACTGTACTGGCCTACTACTATAGTCCATCGTACTGAAAAATGCAAGAAAGTGGAGGCTGAACTGTTCGTCTCCCGATTGTCGATGCTTTATGAATGATGTAGACTGTGGTCATGCTACTATATACTAATGTGAGTGAGTGTGTGTGTGAGAGAGAGAGAGAGGAATGTGAGTGAGTGTGAGAGAGAGAGAGGGGGGTATGATGAGCCTATATGAGAGAGAAGTCTAATCTCAAAACTCTGTGTGTGTGAGAGAGAGAGGGGCGGGCGGGCGGTATATGATGAGCTTTTATATATACTCAAAAAACCTCATTCCTCACCCTAATATATACTCAAAAAACCTCATTCCTCACCCTAATGCTGTAATTTGTTTTTCTCTTTCAGCTTCCTCCTCGTTTAGTGCAAACAACCATGCATGTATCATTTCGTCTAATATATGCACAAAAGCACCTTCTCAATCGCACTCGTCGCCTTTCATGTCAATATTTTTCAAACCCTAACGTTGTTCTCCAGTTTTATAACGGGTCAACAAATTTTAGGAGTTTTGCAGATGAAGCTTCGAATAAGAAAGCAGGGAAGTTGAAGAGTATTTGGGTATGTGAAAGCTGTGGGTACTCGAATGCGCAGTGCCGTGGTGCGTGTCGTCATTGTGATGATGTTGGTACGATGAAGCGGTTTGTAGAAGCTGGTGGAGAGAGGAAGACTAGGGTTTCGGAGAAAGTGGGTGGAACTAATTGGTTGGAACAGGACTTAGGCGATGCTGGTCCGGTGAGGTTGACGGATGTAAATACTGTATAGGTGTTGATTACAAGGATTGGCTGATTCCCTTGTAAGATTATACTTATATACTAAGTGCTCGTTTTGGATGATGGAAGCAATGAGATTTCCATACAAAAGTGTATTAGAACCTCGTTCCCATTGACCGGATTGAAATTTCATGATCCAAACAGTCCCTTATGTCTCTCTTTTGGATGATTCCAAATTGTCTTCCTAAATGTGTTACAAAAGATTAGGGTTTTTTAAATAACAAAAAAAATTAAATGATTCATGCACTAATTGAATTAATAAAGCTAGCTAGGACAAAATTATGTTGCATTATCTAGTTAAAATGTAGTAATTTTTTCCCGCTTATTTTCTAGACCTGGACTCTTTAGAAGTGAAGTTGCTACGGTTCTTGGCGGTGGTCTTGCACCAGGTATAATTTTGTCTGGTTAAGTATTTACTAGTATGTTTAATTTACTTCTTATTCCTCTTTACAAGTAGTTGAAATGTTGAATTATTAGCTTAGCAAGCGTCTTGGGCTGAATGTGCTACAAATTTTGTTTCCTTGAAAGCGGAATCAATTAATATTTAACAAGATTGATAAATTTCGTGTTGGAAACGAATTAAACACAACACGTTAGTAAGTGGTAGTTAAATTTGACAACAGTGTGTGAGTGGCGCGAATGAGTGTGCGTGCAAATTTAACTTTTAATTGTTATCATACCTGTGTTTGTGCTTTGTTTCTTAGGATCTTTGGTATTAGTTGGTGGTCCTCCAGGTGTTGGCAAGAGCACATTGTTTCTACAGGTGTGTGTTTGTTTGATGATTTCTTATTCTGGTGTTGGCAAGAACTCAATCATTCTTAGGCAGATTGCATATTCTTTTTCTTATTTAATGATTTCTTATTCTGGTGTTGGTCAATGCACAGATTATTTGTTGTAATTTTGTAACCATGTTTCCCATATGATAAATTTTGTTATCATGTTCTCTTCATTAAGTAATGTGACTGCCACTTGATTTTGTTTCGGAAGATTGCTGCAATAATCGCCAAAGGGCATGAGATGAGCAAATCAGCTCCAGTTCTTTATATATCCGGTGAAGAGGTTAGCTTTATATCTCTTCAGCTTTTTATTATTTATTGTTAGTGCTGAGTACTGGCAAGTACAAAATGTTTCATCCAGTGCTGTTATAATGAATATTTCATATTGATTTTGTGCTCAGTGGTCTTCGTTTTGCTGTTTCTAGTTTTTATAGACTTGGGGTATAATATTGTTTTCAATTTTCATCAAATTAAAAATCTTTGATGCTTCTGTACCTCTAAGTTCATGTATAGCTCCAACTTTAAGCAGTACTTGCCTATAATATATGCATATAAGTTGCATAATTTAATGGTAATATTTTTTTCAGTTGATAAATATTTAATTATAGGGGGCGGGAAGGTAATTTTGATTTACCTGCTTTATAATTTTCTTCCTTATGGCAGAGTGTTGAGCACATTAAAAATAGGGCAGACCGGATGAAATTAGGAACTGAAGAACTTTTCTTGTATACCGGTACAGATGTTGAGGTGCATACTTCTGATCTGACTTACCCTTCTTGCTACGTTTTTGGCATCTTGTTTTTAGCTTTGATTTTTATGTAATTTCTGTTTTCGTAAGTGTTATAGGAAGTAATGTATTTGTCTAAAATTACTTATATTGGCTCACTCTCATGTGTTCGACCTCCAAAAACTGTTTTCATTATTTCCTTTCTGCAGGATATTTTAGAAAAAAAAAAACATTTAGCAAAAAAAGGATATTTTAGAAAAAGCTCGATCTCTCTCTCCTCGGGCTCTTATTGTTGATTCAATTCAGACAGTAACTCTGAAAGGAGTGACTGGAAGTCCTGGAGGTATCTCTCAGGTACCCATTCCAAGTCGTAGATTAGGTCTATGTCATGAAAGTAAATGACAAATATATAGGTTTCTATTTCTTTTGATGTCAAGAGAGAGAAGATTTAAGATGGTCATGTATTGGGAAAATGACTGAACATTTGATCCTTGAAGTAAAAATCTGCTACCTTCGGGTGCAAAGCTTAATTTTTTTTCAAGGACTGTGGCCATATATATATACATGTCTGATGTCGTTAATGTACTTAACTTTAAGAAATTTTCCTAAAGGTAATTTTAGACTCCTTTTAGGGTTTTACCCATTTATTATTTAGTGTAATACTAATGATGCGTAATTAAAATTTGATGTTGAACTTAAGGATACTGGATACGTAGATAAGCTCTATCACCTGAAATGAGAAAAGACCTGTTTCTGTGATTAAAGGCAATCTTTATGATCAAATATGATTGTGAAAAATATGATGAATTTTCTTTTAATAGTAGAATATGCAGATTCTTGATCGTCATGCCACGTTATCTGCTTTGCTTCACCAAAATGTTAAAATTCTCATAATTTTAGACTCACTTGAACTTATAGTCTATTCAATTTATATGCTGTAGGTGAAAAAATGTGCATTAGAGTTGCTCCGTTTTGCTAAGAAGACAAACATCCTTGTGTTCTTTGTAAGTCTTAGAAACTACTTGTTAGTTAATGCAAGATTTGCTATTTGTTATTCCTACCATCTAGGTTCATTGAAGAAGACATTTCCATTTTAATAATAAGTTAGGTTACAGCCAAACTCTTTTTTTCTATGTATCCCAGATCAGTCATGTAACTAAGTCAGGGAACGTTGCTGGACCTCGTGTCTTGGAGCACATTGTTGATGCTGTTCTATACCTGGAAGTTTGTAACATTTCTTACATTCTATATACTTTTAGTTGGAAATATGATATATGTTGGAAGTTCTATCATATTTGAATGTTGCAAGTTATATCATATTAGAATGTGTTTTATAATTATCACTTACTGTGGCTACTTCAAAATTATATATCAACTATTCTACTGGTATTATATTTAAACTGGAAGCTGCTAATAAAGATTGTAAAAAATGGGTTTTATCTTTATTTTGTTACAAGGATATATAGCAAGCTAGGCCTCTTGATATAGAGTTTAAACTTATTTTGTTTATCGGAATTGAATGCAATGGTGATTAGTTAAATGTATGAAAAGGCATATGGTCGAGTTTTTCAAACTTCTAGACATGCCCTCTTACTGGCTCATCACATATCTAACTGAACTTTCAAAGTGTAGTGGCTTAATTTAGGATTGCAGAAATTTGTCCAAGCTTATCTTTTTTCTTTTATAAATATATTTATCCCTATCTTTTTTTCTCTCTTGGCCTCTTAGGCATAATTGTAATTTCCAGCGTTGTAATCAACAGGAAGACACTGCTGAGAAATTATGGTGCAGAACCTCTTGACTGTTTTCATTAGGTGAATATAGTTGCAAGTAAACTTAGGTACATGGACACTGGTAACTTAAGATGAGCTAGTCTGAACTTTTAGAATATAGAAGCACTGTGTCTTTTAATCTAACATCCCTTGTAATCTGTTCACAAACAAGTAGTTCTATTTAAAATGTTTTCTTGTATTCTACATCTTTTCTATTTTCTGGTTTTCATTACAAGTGAGTATTTCCTCTGTAGTCGAGGGATATGCTACCTCACAGTCTCTTTATGCGCAAGCATGTTCTATACTTACTATTGTATTGGAAAATCACAGGGCGAAAAACATTCATCTCATCGGTTTCTTCGATCTGTAAAGAATCGTTTTGGGTCCACTGATGAGGTGTGTTATGATCAGTGTTTTCTTCCGTTGGATTCTTAGGATAAAATTTTCCTGTTTGAAAATTCTTGTTTGATGTACCGTAGTATTGTTTCTACTTTCTTCCACTCTGTTGGTCAGCATCTTAAGCTCTTCTAATATTTGTTCCATTGTTAATAAACATTTGTATATCAATATTTAACCCTCTTACGCAATTTTTTGATAACTAGCTTCCCTTTCTTGGCTAAAAGCTGGACCCAACACCTTAGCTAATCTGAACACTTGAACTATGCCCTTGCAAAGAGAACCACAACACTAAAGAAAAGATTATTGTATGCCAATGGCAGAAGAAGTTTGCATATATTGATAATAGAAGCATTTTTATGTGCCCTTGCTTCTGCATTTTTATATAAAGTTATCAAAAGAATTAATTCCTGATAATGTAGCTAGTTGATATCCTGTAACAAGTTCTCTTACTTCAAACAGCTTGGAGTTTTTGAAATGTCCCAATCAGGATTGCAAGCTGTTCAAAACCCCAGTGAGATATCCTTAAGTGAGCCGCAAATAGATTCCAAGGTTTTTACAGGACTAGCTGTTGCGGTAATGATGGATGGTTCTCGATCTTTTGTTA
Source organism: Saposhnikovia divaricata (assembly GCA_036435485.1). Lineage (NCBI taxonomy): Eukaryota > Viridiplantae > Streptophyta > Magnoliopsida > Apiales > Apiaceae > Saposhnikovia > Saposhnikovia divaricata. Next base: position 219,488,041 of record CM071599.1, read on the forward strand.
CAGAAATCGAGGTAGGTCTAGTATATTTTTTATGTTTGGTTTCGTTCCCTCCCTCCCTTTTCTTCTAACATATAAAGAGTTTTGATAGAGCGAGGGATGCTCCCCTCCCCTCCCCTCCCCTCCCCTCCCCAACCCAACCCAACCCAACCCAACCCAACCCAACAGACTTCTTAAATTTCAGTCTTTCATAGTAAACCAAAGACAATATATACAGCTCGTCTTTCTTTCCATCCCAACTAGACTCCAGAACAGGGTGCAAAGTATGAATTGACTAATTTATTATAATGAGCCGAGCTAGTCCCGTAAAAATCTGGACCATTCAGTACTTGATGTTACTCCGCCGTGGGTATAATCAAACACTGGATAGTATGGGAGCTTTTTAACATCTCTAATCCAGACCAGCTCATCATGCTTTTTTGGATGGATGAAAGTGCTGGAGTAACGTTCTGAAATTATATGCAGGCATTGTGTGAAGCAGTTGACGATACCTCAAAAAATTCAGTGCTAAGTATTGGCTATAATAAAAGAAGAGCACGCATGATAATTGATGTAAGTGATTTTTAACTTGTAATATGTTTCTATTTTGCAAATATGCAAGTAAATATAAGATTAGTTGTACCCTGAATTGGGCAGCAGGACATGAAAGTAAGTGTGCTGTTATGTGAAGCATGATATACTCCTATTTAGTATAACAGTTCCTTTATATTTATTTTTAAATTCTTCTTTTCCACCACCAAATCTGAGATGTTTCTCCTGGTGTTCGAGCTGGATGGAACTGACATTAGCTTTATTAAACTTCTCATCGGTTCATGATTGTTTTTCTCAAAACCGGAATCATCTAGTCGACTTCAGTTGGAACTTGGATTTGCTGTGGCCTGTGGAAGAATTTTTCATAAAAATTTTGATTGCTAATTCCCTAAAGAAGTTTATTAGCCAGAACATGTGCTTTTGCTATTTTCTTTGTGAGTTCCTGAATTCCTATCAAAAAATTCATTTAGACTTCCTGATGTATTTAATTAATGTTTTTTAATATAATGGTGTGCACAAGGGATTTTTCTAGCTGATCTTCTAGTTTGTTAACTGTGTTAAGTTAATACCTGTCGAATGCTACAGTACTATTCAGTTTGCTATTTCTGCAATTTCTCGTAACTAAACTATTGCATTGTTTAACCTTGTAGGTTCTTGTAATGCAAGTTGGTCTAAAGCTCCAAGGACATGTACGATCACACACACACACACACACACACACATTAATATGTACATAATTGCCGTATTTGTCTTACTCTTTTCACTCTAGTTTCAGTACAGACTATCTTATTTTCACTCTAGTTTCAGTACGCTGTAATTATCTCTATCTTGGCATCTGGCAGTAACTTTAAATATGACAGACTGCCATCTTAGATCCTTTTTTGCATGCCATCTATGGGACCACGTTTCACTGAAGATGTTTGATTTTATTGACCTCTGTATTACCATATGCTTATAGAGTTCTTTCTTCCCTTGCATTGCAGTCTATCCATTTGAATGTTTGCCGTGGATTGACTTTGAGCGAGACTGCTGGTGATCTTGCAGTAGCAGCCGCCATTTGCAGCAGGTAATATTCTGCACTCGACTTTAAGCATCTCAAGTTTATGTGTCTCATTTAAGCATCAACCGCTATCACTACTTGTATTTTTATGTTGTTGATATTTATTTGTGTGTATCATTATTTGTGCATGACTTCTTAAGCAATCAACTCTATAATTTGCTTATGTTTAGCTTTCTGCTTGCTATGTGAGCATTGTTGTGGCTTGACAAGTTGTTGCAAAGAATTTCCCTATCATAAGTTAATAATTAGTGAATGCTAAGTGTAGCACTCTGGAACGGAAATATGTTTTGTGCAAGGCTATAATCTGTCTTCAAGAGCTTGTCAATATGACAACCTGTACGAGTACTATTAGCCTATAGAATTAAATGAGGTTACCATTATAGTTGTCAAGGCGTTGCCGACAGAAGATGGTGAAAAATGGACAGGGGTCTGGCCCATCTCGATTTTAATGGGGTAGGCGAGGAGTGAGTAAACATGTAAATAGGCCATTCTTGATACCAACGTTTTGAGATTTAAAAGCCCAACAAACCAAGAATATGGATGTAGTAGCAACATTGAATTGCCGAATTCCCTAATTTGCCCTAATTGTTATCCCCTTTTGGATGTACGTAATATATATATATATTCTGTTCGTGATTGGGGTATTTCCTATGATTTCCAGTTTCTTGGAATTTCCTGTACCCCCAGGGATGGCATTTATTGCAGAAATTGGTCTTGGGGGTGAACTTCGCAAGGTAGGTCCATAATCGAACGATATTTATATGTAATGGCAGACTTGCACTTCTCTAATAACCTTGCGCAACATGTCTTACTATTATGCATTTGTATATGTTGAAGAAAAGGGCCTTCTTTTATCTTAGGTGGCCACTGAACGAAGTTGAGTTTTAATTTGGAAAATGAACGGTTCTGACCTTTAAAAATCAACTTGAAGTTTAATGCACTTTCGTATATAGACAAAATCAACTTCCTGTAAATGTATAGTGAAAATACTATTCTGTTTTCTCTGTTTAATATAAAAAAATATACAGTAAGGTTATTCAAATTAGAGCTGGTCAAATTGTAGGGTAAGTACTGACCCATCCATTCACTCTGTATCAGTGTTCTAGAAATCGCTAGGCGGCCCAGGGCGATCGGGGTACCGCCTAGCGTCTAATCGGGTAGGCGGGGATTAATCGGACGGATTAATCGGAGCATTAATCGGTTGTATTTAAATATTATTTTTAATATTTTTATTTATTAAATATTTTTGTCAAATATTTTTGCCATTTTTTGAATTTTTCAACGTATTTTACTGATATTTTCCGATTTTTGACCGCCTAGGCCGATTTTTTGACCGCCTAGACCGGTTTTTGACCGCCTAGACCGATTTTTTGCCGATTTTTGACCGGTTTACACAAAAAACATTTTTTTAACCGCCTAGGCCCGAGTCGGAGCGTTTTGATGGCGCCGGCGCCTAGACGGCCGCCTCAGCCGATTTTTACAACACTGCTCTGTATCCATGAACATGATTGTTGTACGTGTGTTGATATATATCCATCTGAATTTGTCATGAGAAGCTAGGCTGTGTTTTTCCAGATCCCTATTCTATTGGCTATTGGGTCTAGTTCTAAACTAAACCAAAGTGTTGGCTGTCCCATGGGTCCATGACGTTAACATGCCTGCGGAGATAATAGGATTACAGAGCCCTCTTAGGAGTGATAGAAGTAGTCCATGTAATTTTCTTAAAGGATTAGGTGTGGTAAAATGAGAGCAAGTAGCAGGATCGTAAGCAAGCATAGCCCTGGAGTGTGCACATGAATCCAGATCCGGGTCCAACATTTTGTACTACTTTACATGGAATTTATGATGTTGTGCTACTAAGTTTTTTTTGGATGAATAACAGGTACCACAAATGGAGAAGAGGGTCATCACAGCGGCCAAGCTAGGATATAAAATGTGTGTGGTCCCACGTTCAGCTGTGAAATTTCTATCCGATATTCTGTCAACCCTCCACAGTTCAGCCGTAAAAGCTCAATCAGATTCTCAGTCAGCTCTAGTAAAAAATACGGATGGAATGAAGATATTGGGCTGCAAGAATCTAAAAGAGGTGATCAATCATGTATTTAAATGACAGGGAATATGATAATATTCCATTTCCACATATTTTGTATCATATAAAATGATGTACGAAGTTTAGGAGTACTTATGTCAGGTCTTTTGGCAATGGACTGAATCAATTCCTTTAGGAAGTATCAATTCGGTATAGATTCATGGACGCTTTTGTATGTAGTTTGCGTCAGAATCAACTTTTGGTTGTAGAAAATATATTTACACTAGTCTCTTAAAGTCGAATCAGAAGAATTCTATATATGTCTGTTTTTTATTGCAACTCCATGTGTTTTAAGGACGTAGGTTAACAATTTGAAGACCTGCAAGCTTTGCTACTCTGTATTCTACCTCTTTACGAGGTAAAAATGAAAATTACTTGCTTTAAATCCTGTGTCTTGTGCTTCTCTTGAATTACAACATGCAATCCTTGCTTTTGTTAATTTCTTGTGTTAAGGGTTAGATAGAAAGTTTTGGGACTGAGGGAGAAACACTTAATAAGTCTATTTCAATTCATAATAAGTCTTGCCCACCCTCCATGGACTTGCACATCAGCTAAGAAACACTTTCCTAGGAAACATTCTACTCGTACATATAAATAGATATGACATATATGTAGTTTGGCACATACATAGCTACAAATAAAGAGAGCAAGATTCAGTACTCTACTACTCTTCTAGTTTGGCACCTGACCTGTCCAAGTAGATCACTTGTATAAACATCCATCGTAGTCATTCCATCAATAGATCCAGGAAAAATTCCTACACAGTTACAGAGAAATTCACGTGGTACCAAAAAATTAAAAAAATTTAATCTGCTTACAACATGAAGAAACTTAAAACTTAGTATTGAAACAAGATTACTTAAAGTAACCACAAATGAGTTTCACTTTAAAGTTTAAAGCGCTTAATAAGAAAAAAAACACCTTGAGACTTGAGGCATTTATCAGATAGCAGTAGAGTACAATAGAAGTCACTACAGGTACAATTAGTGACCTGAGAAGGAATATCGCAAAATGCCATGAAGTTGACAGTCTAATGGCACTATGTTTACACAAATATATTAACCTTTTTTCTGGTCAAATTTAGCCGAATCTGTTGTAGTGAAAAGTTATGTCAGCAAGTACGATAGTACTGGCAAGAGATTACATAATGTCATTAATGAAAAAAATACTTATCGACAGTGGATATCAAAACTGTCAATGACTTCAAAAGAAAATTTAGAAAAGTTAAATGTGGAAACATACCTCATCGTCTTCGGCATACGATTCAAACCTACCCCATTGATACATATGAACAATGGTAATGGCACCAAAATGTATAAAACTTAATTATTATGCTTCAGATTCAGGAACTAGAATACCAAAGTAATTTGGTGAAATTTTTTTCCCACCCAACAAAGTACATACATCTGACAAACTCCCTACAAATTTGTGTCTATAAAGCAGCACTATGTAGTTTATAAATCTGCTCTTCCAGGGTATCTCGGGAATGGTATCACATCCCTAATATTCTCGAGGCCCGTGGCAAAAAGAATCATCCGCTCGAACCCAAGACCAAAACCACTATGCTTTACAGTCCCAAAGCGTCGCAAGTCCAGGTACCACTGATATGGATCTAGTGGCAGTCCCATCTCCGATATCCTGCAACATAAATTTCATCAGTGTCCTGTATAATTTTTAGACCACAACTAGCAAGCATAGGGATCCAGATAAAGCTCATACCTTTCTTTGATCACCTCATAACGCTCTTCTCTCTGACTACCTCCAATTAGTTCTCCCACCTAAAATGAAGACAAATAAAACAATAAAAGTTAATCCTAAAGCCAAGACTATATTTTCTGAAAGTTGCCACTTGCTACAGAGAAAACTGGTAATAGACAAAAGAAAGCTCCATGCATCTTTCTGAAACTTGGTTGTATTTCAATCAAAGAGAGCTGTACGTGATGACTCACTGACCGATCCAAGTTTTTAGCATTTCATCCATAGAAAAACTACCAACCTTTGGTACAAGTACATCCATTGCAGCTACTGTCTTGTTGTCAGGGTTGACCTTCATATAGAAAGCTTTAATGCCTTTTGGATAATTATACACAATGACAGGTGATTTAAATTTCACCTCAGTCAAGTATCTAGAAAGAAGGAAACAATTAGTCAGTACATAGGCAAATATTGAACAACAAAACATGCTGAAATACAAACCTTTCATGCTCTGAAGCTAAATCAACACCCCATTCCACTTTGTTCTCAAACACTTTCTCTTTAGCAACTTCCTCAAGAATGGCAACTGCTTCGGTATAAGAAAGTCTGACAAAGTCAGTTGAAGCAACCATTTTTAGACGATCAATGGCACCTTTGTCATATTTTTCAACCATAAACTTCATATCATCAAGGCAATTGTCAAGCAACCATTGACACATGAACTTCACATAAGCCTCCGCACACTTCATATCATCCTATAAATACAATAAATTTAGAGTGAGTCTTTTAATACATGCAAATTAGTTGAAGAGCAGAACATGTGCAAGTGAGGTACGTATTGCCCTACAAATTGAATTAGCCACCTCTATTTAAGCCTCGCATTTACATTTGCAGAGAGGTATAAATAAGACTTGCTTGGATGCTAACCGTTAATTAATTTGTCATGCAGTTAACTATGAGGAATTCCTTTCTTTATAATTTTTTATCACACAGTACTGCACAAGGAAAAAAGGCACGCAATCTCGTATTTACAATATTCAAAAGTCTCGGATAAAGAGCTTAGTAGCACTCCCGGAAATTTTGATAATACTCTACTCAATTTTCATACATTCTAAAGACATTTATATGTTGTAGTCAATAGATTTCGAGCATAAGGAACCATTCTCTCCCTAGCTATCCTTCTCGCCGCCTCATGTTATATAATAATGAGGTAAATAAAATAAAGATTAAATGAAACAAACAAGAGGCAGTTAAAGACCATCCAAAAAGTGAAACAAATTACGTCGAGACTTTTTTTTTTTTTTAATTTCAAGCTGTTTGAAATTATACAACATGAGTTCTGGACAAATGATTCTTTATTTTTTCATCGAGGAAGAAATAATGATAGATAACTTGTTAATCTCGTGACAAAAATTTCTAGATATTTTCCATAATCCGTCGAGACTTCCGATTGGTATAAAATATTAAGGTACCTCAAGATCAGCAAATGCTATTTCTGGTTCCACCATCCAGAATTCTGCCAGATGCCTTGAGGTGTGAGAGTGCTCAGCTCGAAATGTGGGTCCAAAAGTATATACACTACTAAGAGCGCATGCATAAGTCTCAACTTGAAGTTGACCAGAAACGGTCAAAAACGCCTGACGTGCAAAGAAATCTTGGGAGTAGTCTACCTTCCCATCTTTTTTAGGAATACCAGGTTTAAGCTTAGATCGTTCCTCTAGCTTAGAGAAACTTTCTTTAGCTTTTGTTAACTCAGATACAGCAGCACTAATTTCTGATTTACTTGCTTTAGCAGATTTTAGCTGCGCAACACTACCACCTTTATCCTTGACAAGGACACTAGCCGCCTCAAGATCAGCCTGTGAAGGTGGAGGGTGTGTAATTAGTTCCTTCTCCAACTTTTCAGCATCATTAAACAGTGTGGTGACTTGAAACATCTCGCCAGCGCCTTCACAATCACTTGTGCTGATAATAGGAGTGTGCACATAACGAAACCCATGCTTCCGGAAGAATGTGTGGGTTGCATATGCCAGCTCATCACGGATCCGCGCAATTGATGCTATCTACATTAAATCCCACAAAACTTCAGTAATCATTTTAACAAAAGTGCTAAAACATAACTCAGATAGATGTTTCACATTTGCCTCTAACAGGGAAAGAAAGCAGTAGACAGAAAGATAAAAAGTATCCACTAACCAACATTATTTTTAAGAACCAATTTTTTTTTTATCACATCTCTTTAACAAAAAAGGCTTTGCTAAAATTATTTGCACAACATTTGTTTTAGTGGGAAAGATCCAGTAAATATAAGTTGATCACATTTCTTGATGATCAGATGTTGCACAAATTAAACATTGCAATATTCTATCTGTTCAAAACATTTCTACTTTTGACTGAAACTGCATTTTTTTTTAAATGTCAACTCATATTATCTTGTTAAAGAACAGGCTTTAGCACACTCTCAACTACCTAAACTAACTATGGCTGTTTGAACTCCTTGTCAAAAGAAAAGAAGATTTTCCCTTGTTCAAGTTCTATTTTCTTCTCAAGTAATAGCACATAGACACTGGCAAATGTTTGCTTCTATTCACTGTTCATATTCCTTAAATTTCTACCCACATAATCTCATTTTTTTTAAGAGCTTAATCATCTCACTGCTATCTAAATAGCGTTCTCTTCTCTGTTTTTACATCAAGACATTCATCATTACAATATGCAAGGATATTACAGTGGCAGCATTCCACTCCTACATAGGCCTAACTAGAAGGGATTTCGAGCAATCGGAAAGAAAAATGTACCGTGTTAGTTCTGGCACGAAGATGAACATGATCCCTGAGAAACTCAAGAGTGAGTTTAGTTTTGGGAATGGGATACTTGGAGGGATCAACAGGACCCACATGTAGAACTTTGTCAACCTTCAACTCAATCTTCTGTTGTTTATTCTTGCCCTCAGGAGGAACATCAAGCTTACCCTCAACATGAACACAAGCCCCTGTAGAAACCAACTCATCTAGTGGTGATGTAGTCGCATATATAATGACTTGTAAATTAGCAGGACAAGACCCATCATTCACTTCAAGAAAAGCAAACTCATCTTTGTTGGCTTTGCGCCCTGTTTTGACCCACCCGCCGATTTTGACGCTTTGTCCGGCCAATCCGGCGCCGCCGTCGGCCCGGCTCAGGATGGTCTTGATGAGGACTCGTTGGGAGAATTGGGCTTTTTCAACTGGGTCTGACAGCCTCAGCTCTTCCATCTGATGATAGATACAGAGGCAGAGGCTGTGTATGTATGTATAGTATGTATATGTATGTATACAAATCACTCTCCTTCGGCTGCTGGACTGGATGGAATGATGGATGGGTTATAATAAAACCCTAGTTTTTGGCTTCTATATTTATTTATTATTATTTGTCCCTTTTAATTCAATTCATTTTCACCAATCTTTTCCTTTTCTTTTACAACCATAATAAGATACCTTGAAAATTTCTAATTTTGAATTTCTTTTCTATTCTAAATATGTTTTAAACATTCTTCATCTTTGTTAATCTATGCCATGTTTTAAAAAGTCCGATTTAGTTAATTAATTATCGATTAGTTCTCCGTAAGATAATCAATCAATTATTGAAATTTGATTAATCCTATAAATTTATTTAAAATAATATATTTAATTATAAATTAGACTTATATATTAAATATTATTATAATATCCGATTAATCTTCGATTATCCGATTAATCTTAAATCGATACCTCAATTAGTTTAATTATCAATTTTTACAACCATGATCTATGTGAATATAGCGGGGAAATAATTTTTGTACTAAAATGTATTTTTAGAGATATTATTTCATCTTTCTTTTTTCTTTAGTCCGATTAAGTTAAGTAAATATGTTCATAATTTTTTCTGAAAATTCTCGCATATCTTCTTTTCTTTAATACTTCAATTTTCTATCAATTTTAAAGAAAATTTAGAAAAAGTAAAAACTTCACTATAATAATAAATTTTTATTAAGCTATTTTCATGACAAAAAATTAACAAATTTTTATCTCACCTTTTCTTATGTTTTTTTTAACTATAACTTTTTCCAATATAAACCATTCATCCTATTATTTCTCTCAAAGATTTTACAAAAGAGAAAAAATAAATAAAAGTAGTGACATCAATATCATCAATCAATATATATATATATATATATATATATATATATATATATATCAATATATATATATAAAGGAGGATAGCGGAAGTTTAGGTGGCGCTCTAATATCGTCTCAATCGATTTTTCTAATTTTCTAGAATTTTAAACACTAATAAATATAAAAATATCAATTAGCATATTTGAAGTAGAATAGGTGTTCGAATTTATAAAGGAGAAGAGTTCGAATGTATAGGGAAGACATATGATTAGAAGTTCTATTGGAAGTATAATAAGTATTTATAAGGCATACGATTAAAAGTTCTATTGGAAGTAGAATAAGAGTTCGAATTTATAGAGAATAAGAGTTCGAAGCCACCTAAACTTCCGCTATCCTCCTTTATATATATATATATATTGAAGTTCTACTAGAACTAGAGTAGGTGTTTAAATATATAGAACAGACATATAATTAAATATTTTATAGAAAGTACGATCTTCTAAATTATATATTTTTTATATAAGTTAGTTATACTTATAAACAGACATATAATTAAATATTTTATAGAAAGTACGATCTTCTAAATTATATATTTTTTATATAAGTTAATTATACTTATATTAGGAAAATTTATTCATAAATCCAATACTATTGTCATGAAAAAAGTCATCGTATTTAAAAAGAAAAGAATTAATGTATTAACATAATAAAAGAACAATGAGTAAAAGAACAATCTCATGCAATCCAATACTATTGTCATGAAAAAAGTCATCGTATTTAAAAAGAAAAGAATTAATGTATTAACATAATAAAAGAACAATGAGTAAAAGAACAATCTCATGCAGGAATCCTAAATAAATACATGAATATCTATAATATAAAGAGAAAATAAGATGTGTTTTCATTTTCTAAAAACTCCAAAAAATTTAGAAAATCTAGAAAAAGTATAAATTGGAATTCACTCTATTTTTTAGGTTTTGATTTCTAGAAAAAAAATTGTTGTGTAAGATAAGTATCATCAATAATATGTAATGAAGTTAGAAATTCGATCCCAAACGAGAGCGGCTCGAAATGTGTTTAACATGAAGACGGCTCACTATAAAAGATTGTACTAGCTATTAAAATATCATATGATGTTATAAATTTTATTTTATTTTTAGGATTTGATTTTTATGGATAAACATTATCATACAAGTAATATAGGTAAAAGTTAGGTTTTTTGTCTTAACGAGAGAGCGAACCAATAGTAAAAACCGTGTTTAACAAGAAAGCGGTTCATTAGATAAGACCGTATAAAAGATGTTTAAATATATAATTAATACATAAAATAAAATATTTTATTTGAAGTAGAATACGAGGACGGTGGAGACGTCTTATACGATTTTTTAAAACTGTACATCTTTTTTCCTAGAAATCCTTTATTTTAACTTTTTTATACAAGTTAATTATACTTGCATTACAAAAATATATCCATAAATGCAATATTATTTCCGTAACGAAAAGTCTTCGTATTTTATTTTTTTTTTGATATGTTAAGATAACAGAAAGACATTCTAATGCGGAAACTGTAAATAAATACAAGAATATCTATAATATACAGAAAATATAAGATGTATTTTCATCTTTTAAAACTCAATAAATATTAGAAAGTTTAAAGAATATAAAAATTTTAATTTACTCACTTTATATAATGAAGTTAGAATTTCGGTTTCAAATAAGAGCGGCTCGAAACGTATTTAACGGGAAGACGGCTCGCTAGAAAAGATTGTATTAGCTATTAGAATTTGATACTGAAGTCATAATTTTTTTTTACGGTTCAATTTTATAGATAAAAAATATTATATAAGTCTTTATAATATATGTTAAAATGTTGGGATTTCGGTTTTAACGAGAGAGCGGCTCAATCGAAAGAATCGTATTTAACAAGAAATTGATTCATTAGAGAAGATTATTTAATTATTAAAATTTAATATTAATATTATAATATAACATAAATGTATTGAATTTTTTTAAAAATATTGTAATGCATCGGCTTGGTGAACTAGTTATTAATAAAAGAAAAATAAAATTTAAATTATCTTTGTTCGTAACAGTAACAGATATAGAGACCGATAGAGGAAGAAGATTGGTTTGTGGATAGCAACAGCAATGGCGTTGAGAATATCATCTTCTTCTTTACCCTTTATTCACTTTCTCAACTCCAATGTAAGACCCCCTTTTTTACTTTTTCAATTTTTTTTTTTAATTTTATATGTTCATTTCTCTGTCTGGGTAGTTCTTGAATTTATGTTTGAATTATGTTTTCTAACACTGAGTTATGATTCTTGGAACTTAGTACAAGTACTTATGTTTTTTTTTACAAGTTGGAAATAAAGAGATAAAGGAGGTGTTATGTTATATCTGTTGCTGACTTGCTCTGTGTGTGTGTGTGTGTGTTTTTATGGAGAATTCAATATGTGTTGCTTCTTTATTCCCTACAATAGGATTCATCAGTAAGCAAAAGGTCTTGGCTGCAAAAACCCATTTTTTTGGCCTAATCCAGACGACAAATGAATGATTATACAGATTATTAATTCAGTGTGGAGTAGTCGAAAAACTAATGAAGTTGGCTTCTATTTGTATGCATCAATAATAGATGACTGGCCTTATGTAATGCAGTTAACTTACTCTTTGGTGCTCTGAGTTACTTCCTTGTTGTATGTTTTTTGCTCATCGTTAGTTTGTTCTTGACTCTTTGTTATACAGAAATTATCTGCTAGGAGCCTATCGGTGTATGTTCAGAGTAGCTGTGCTAATACAACTGCCATCTCAAAACTATTTATAGGGCAGAGGTAATCTTATTGAAAGCAATTCATGGTTTCTATCATTAATTTTTTATTTGAAAAATTCCTGTATACAATTAAGCCTCTGTAAGTTAATAACTTCGGGAGAGGTAGACTATTTTAATTTAATTAGGTTATTAATTTATCCAGATTCCGTTAGCTTAATTTTTAATTTTTTTAATCCAGATTCTGACTGACTTATGTTATGATTAAAAATATAATGTATCGAGGTTCTACTATGTTATCCCTGAAACAGGTGTGTTGTAACTCACATCTTTAATGTGGGGACACTGTCTTTCCAACAGTGTTGTTCCAGAGACTTAGTAATCAAATATCTAGCCGTTAAACATAATAGACAATACTTTGTAATTTGGAACTTGAAACACCAGATAGAATGATAGCCCACTCTTCACTAGATATTGTAGGTCCATAATTATGAATATTAACCTTGATGCAGCATAACTTTGAGCTTGTAGCAACATTTTTAATTTGGGGGAATTGTCTTCACTACAGTTTTAGTCTGGAGACTTTGTGATCAAGAATCTAGCCATTATTATTAATAGACAATGTTTTTAACATCAGAACAGTCTGGTAGATCTATATTGAATAGGTACTGTAGCTCAATAGATATTAATATTTGTTAGACAATCTGTGAAAATAGTACAAAATAGTAGATCGTGTGTGTGTGAATAACAGAATAATAAAACGAATAAAAGAGGAGACAAGAACGTAAAAACCCGAGTCCAGTGCGTGACTGTCTCCTTAAAGCGTATTTGCCCTCACCGTATGTGCGAGCGAAACGCCTCCCAGGATAAAACGGATTGCAGTGAGGCTACAATAGCGTCACTCTCAGCGAGCTTGAAACGAGCAAGAATATTACCGAAGGAAGAAGAGGCTGTGTAGAGGATGTGTTTTTTGAATAAATAATCCTAGACCCTAAGGGGGGTATTTATAGGATAGACAAGACTTGTTCGCTACACAACTGCCTAACTTAATTAAACGCGTTAATTAAGATAAGACTGTAACGAAAAGATAATGATAAAACTTGTGTGCTACTCAATTACCCCAATTAAAAAGTCGGTGGTAATTTTCCTTTATTAATTAACCGCGTTAATTAATTAAGGTAAGGCGGTGGCAAAAAAATTCGTTATAAAAACGGAATTGATTTTACCACAATTAATTTAGTCAAATCTTTAAGCCCAAACCCAGTGGAAATAATAATTAGGAAAACTAGTCCGGGATTATTCGGCCCAATTTTCTGCTACATTCGTGTCCGCAGGTCGCACACGCGGAAAGGCCGAAGGCTTGCGAAGCCTCGAATTTCCCACAATTCGCACCCCCCTGCGCGCCCGCGTATGAGATGGTGCAACACTTAACCAACACAAGTGAACACTCCTCTTGTGTTGTACTATATAAAGCAAAGGAAACTCCTTTTCCTTTGCTATGTGGGACTTCAAACTTAACAACAAAATTTCCACTCTTAAGGGACCAACTTTGAGTAATCATAACTCATCCATCCCTTAGTCGTTTTGAGTGTTTAAATATGCATTGGAAAGCTCTCGCGGAGGAGAACACTCTCCAAGCATGACTTGTTGCAAACACGCACACAAGGCACACTCAAACCGGAGCTCAAACTGACTCGACAATGTGGGTCTAAAACCCACATTTTCTAACAATATTAACCTTAATGTTGCATTGTTTAGAGCTTGTAACAACTTTTGATTTTCTAGTGTGGAACTGTTACATGAATTCCTGGTGAAGTCTAACAAATTTAAGGTCTCTCCCTTTGGCGTACTCATACTGATTCCTTGTATATGGCTGAAGTAGTATTATAGTGGTCAATATTTCAAAGTGACAATCAGCCAGACTGATACGCTCTAGTGGCACTGGTTATCTGAACCTGAATGGCATTTCTAGTAGTTATTTATTTTATGCTCAAAAGAGTCATACTACTAATTTATATATATTTTTTTACAGATTTTTAAAACCCTGTAGTCTTGCTGAAGGTCTCGAATCTCTTAACAAACCAATATCTGCTGTAGGTACAGGTAAGTTAACTCCATTGTAGAACTTAACTTTGTGGAGCTACTCCACCTTTTCCTTTTTCCATATTTCTCCTTTTATTTTATTACTAATTTCTAAACTATTTTTATATTTCAGGCTTAGAGGCTTCTGTTACGGACACAGCTAATTCAATATCTGTGAAAAATGCCAAGATAGTACAGGAGTCTCAAGCGGATGACATCTTACAAGTTAGCTTTCAAATTTAATTATAACCTTGTATGCATCTCAAGCAGTATAACAAAATATAGGAATCGTTTTCTATGTGATGATACATATCTAGTTGAGTTTGTCAGTTTGGTGGTTGTAAAAGTTGGCTTACTAGGCTAATTAATTATTGGTGGATATTGCAATTTTTTTTGTTTGTCATAAAGCGAAATTTCATCACATCCCTGTCAGACGAAGTAACAAACTAATATGTGAGGACATTCCACATAGTTTGATTTTGTGGCTTATAGTATTTAATTTTTTAATTCTTGCACCCAAGTAGTTTAGGGAACATATTTAATTGAAATAGAGATATGAAGCTCTCAATATTCTTGAATAGCATATCACTCCAGGGATATTACTGTCAGCTATATCACATGCATGTTTCTGTGTTGTTTAGGGGCTTGGTTTCTAGCATGTCATCAAGATCTACATCGACACTTAATTTCTAATAAATGCTCCTCATATACTGATGAAAATCTCTCCTTGACTGAGACATTGTTACCCTCCTGCAGAGCATAAAGTACATACTGTGTTATTAGTGCAGTTTATACCAGAACTGGATTGAAGGGCCATTTTTTGGGCAGGAAGCTTAGATTGCGGTTTTATATTTAGACGTGACGTGTTTTATAAACTCTACATTTAGTAATCCTACAATTGTTATGCATTCAGCTAAGAGTCGATGTGCCAGGGGAGGACACACAGATTGTTTTTGATAAGGTTCTGGCAAATTTGGCTCGTACAGCACCACCAGTTCCAGGCTTTCGTAGACAAAAAGGAGGTGATAAATTATAATTTTCTCAAGAAAATAGTTTCTTATCTTGCTCGATTTTTTATCTGATTCCCGACTTTGTTTCTCATACATACTTGTATAGTACATACTATATAACTATTGTTCACAAGATAAAACTTTCAAATATGACGAGCAGATAAGATCCATCTCAGTTCTTAGTCTTTAAATCATTTCCTGTGACATATTGATGCTGGTCTTCCTATTTCACAACCAATACAAATTGGGTCTGATTATCAAGACCGGTAACCTGAGTTATTTATAGAACTCTCCAACTTTGTTGCTTCAGCTGTTGCCTAAGTTAGCTATTTTATATCTACAACCACAGTTTTATTGCTATACACGCATCATATGTCCTAGTGCTACCATAGTTACTCTTTTAAATGATCTCGCATCTAATATGGTAAATTAATATATCTTATTTGAAGCGTTTTGACAGCTTTGATGCATAAAAGTATAGTTTCTTTATAATCTTAGAAGCATCCGTGCCCATACACATAAATTTAATTAGTTGTAGCCTTATGAAAATTTTAAGTGATCCACAAATTACTTATCAGTTATCACATGTATACTAAATTGGTAATTGGTCAATTGCTAATTTAGCTAATGCCGGAGATCTATTGGATCGTTAAATTTTATACTCTTAATAATTATCTCTATCGAAGTGTATTTGGTACTGAAGGAACACATTCAAAGGCTATCAAAGTCGAATGGAAATACATGTTATCAAACTTAGGTAGCCTCTAACAGTGGTTTGGACACATGTTATTCTCATTAAGTATAAGGCAGTTTTCAAGATTCTTCTGTTAATATAATATTGTATAGCTATTCCTAAACCGGTAAAGTATGCCTTTATGGTTAATGGATTATATTGTTTATTAATGCATCATAACTTCTACAGTTCTACTTAATTCTTCTTCCATACTGATTTATGTAGTTAATTGTGTTGGTACAAATCTTGTCATCTTGACGACCATGGATGGCATTCTTTTCTTGACCTAAGGTGAAGCGAGGTTTACAATTCCATGGGATAAAATATCCACTATGTTTGTCAACGAGAGCAAGGTTGAGGATTCTACCTATTGGATGTTGCACAATCCTTTGAGTGGTCAACATGGAAAGCAAACTAATACAATAGAAAAAATTGTTGGCCCTGATGTGCATTTTAGAATAGCATAAATCCAGTTCATCAGTTTAGTAGACCTGACACCTTACCAAAATCTCACCTGTGGCGAAAACACGTGTTTTTTCGGGTGAAGTCAAGTGCCACAATCAAACAAGTCAGACATGATCAAGCAAAATAGTCATCAACTACATTTACATTCTTAATTGTGATGGGATGAGCTTGGTTTTAGTGCAACTTTGTAGGATAATATATAGTCAAGTAAGCATTTGGGTAAACCACAAGTTAATGGGTATATCTTGTGTTTCATACCTGCTATGTGTAATTCATTTTAAATATGTAGATGTATATTTAAAATTTTATAATTTATGCAGCTTTTGAATTCATATTTTTTTAATTTTTTCCTGCATGTCCACGGATGCTTTTCCAGGAAAAACATCAAAGGTAATTTTCTCTTCAAGTGGGATGGTGTTGTTTTATAGTTTGAGATTTTTTTTACTAGCGTTTATGTATAGACCTATTTTAGTTCTTCCATTTATGACGTTCTTCACCAGAAACAAGCCATTCAGTCCTTAATTTTCATGCTTTCGGTTGATTTTTTCATCTAAGAGTCTAAATGGGGAGTATCGCAATTTCAAAATATTAAGATTACTTTGTATTACCTAGTAGACCTTGTGCTGAATATACTCCCTATACGTGCTTCTTGATTTATTTGTATATGATGAGACAAAAAAGATACATTTGTGTATGAAAAAATATTGCATGCAACTGATTCTTTCTCTTTAACCAAAAACTCTTGACAAAAAACTTGTGCAGGTTCCAAAAAGTTTCCTCTTACAGATTATTGGCGAAGATCGTGTCACCAAATTTGTCATTCAAGAAATAGTCAGCTCAACTTTGGCTGAATATGTGAAGAAGGCAAGTCCATTAGCTAGTTGAAATACAGCGTTACATTAGCAGAGCAAGATTAACCAACCATTTAAGATTATTTCATGTACCAGGAAAATCTAACAGTGAAGGAGAACAAGATTAACACAACACAAACAGCAGAAGAGCTGAAATCAGCATTTATTCCTGGTAAAGAGTTTGGATTTAATGCTACAATGGAGCTTGAAGTAGCAGAAACTGAAGCAACTACTTCGGACTCATCCCCTGTGGAGATCTCGGACTCCTCTGTGAAGACCGAATCATGATATTTTAATTACCGACTGCAGTAACTAACCAAACTAGGGGCAATATTGCTTCATTTTGGTCGAGTACTGACTCATGTATTCAGAATGAAGTTACGAGCATATGACATACTAGTTATATTAGCACGGAAAATGTCAGTACTGAAATGTCATTTTCTTGCATAGCACCAACTGTAAAAACTGAAAATGGAAGTATGATATGTCAGTTGCTCAGTTGTGATATGTTGACGATGTCGAACTGAGTACATATACTCCAGTCAAAAGTCATTGCTTCCACGTAGAACAGTTGGTTTGATAGTACATTGCAACCTAAGTAGACTGAAAGTATCTAAAATAGGATTTAGAAAGTATATTAAAAATGAGTCTACATACTATTATATACTTCGTTTTGGTCGAACCAGCAACCAGGGGACAAATTTTAGGTCCTGGAATGACCTCCGCCACTCCATGTGAAAGAAATAATAATATCACAGTAAGTAAACATAATACCTCTTTGGTTTGGAACAAAGATTCAAATCAATCCTTGTATGAGAAGCTTGATGAATGCTCTGAAATTCTGTCAAAATGGGGCCAAGAAGTCACAGGAAGTTTTAAAAACAGAATACATCAATGTAAGAGAGCTCTAAAAATGTTGAAAGGCAGACGAGATAGTCACTCAATAGAAATGGTTAAAGAAGAGCAGAAAAAGCTTTCAGAGGTGTATGCACAAGAAGAAGTTTTTTGGCGTCAAAGGTCAAAACAATTTTGGCTTAGAGAGGGTGACCAAAACTCAAGATACTTTCATGCTGCAATGAAGAACAGACGTGCATTTAACCAAATCAGAAGTCTTAAAAATGAAGATGGCCAAAATGTTGAGTGGAATTCAGGATTAGAAGACGTCATGACAGGTTACTTCTCAAACATGTTTAAGGCTTCGAATACTGAATGGAGTGAAGTCGTCCAGTGCATTGATAACAAAGTTAATGACGAGCAAAACGCTATGCTGCTAAGACCTGTGGAAGAAAATGAGGTTAAGGAGGCACTTTTTCGCATGCATCCAGATAAAAGCCCTGGTCCAGATGGTATGACACCAGGTTTTTATCAAAAATTTTGGAAATTGATTGGTGGTGATATCGTGAAACTGGTCAATAATTTCTTCGAATCAGGCAGTATGGATACCCGGCTTATTTGCACTAATATAGCACTTATCCCAAAAAAGAAAAATCCGCAATTCATGAAGGAGTTAAGACCTATATCACTTTGCAATGTGCTCTATAAGGTCATCTCTAAAGTGCTGGCGAATAGAGTCAAGAAAATTATCGATTTGATCATTTGAGACACGCAAAGCGCATTCATACCAGGAAGGATTATCACTGACAATATCATGATAACTCACGAGTTAATGCACTTCATGAAAAGAAAAACTAAAGGCAAGCAAGGTTGGATGGCGTTAAAAATAGACATGAGTAAGGCGTATGACCGCGTAGAGTGGAGTTTTTTTCCTGCAATTCTAAATAAAATGGGATTTGCTCAGAAGATTATAGCTCTGTGTATGGCCTGTATTTCTTCAGTCAATTATCAAATATCGCACGCCGGAAGAGTTTTCGGTTCTATCGTCCCTTCTCGAGGCATTAAGCAAGGAGACCCACTCTCTTCTTACCTTTTTCTAATTTGCATTGAAGGTCTTACTGCACTTATTCATAGTTACGAGAGAAGAGGTTTGATACAAGGAATTAAAGTAGCTCGTACAGCTCCACCCATTTCTCACTTGTTTTTCGCAGATGACTGCTATATATTCTGCAAAGCTAGTGTCGAATGTGCTGATCATGTGATTAAAATGTTAAAATTTTTTGAGAAAGCCTCAGGTCAACAGGTTAACGTAGATAAGTCATCTGTTCAATTCAGCAAAAACGTTACTATTGAGCTAAAACAAGAATTGTGCAACCAGTTGAGTTTTTTCGAGGCGGAAGATAATAGTAAGTACTTGGGTCTCCCGAGTTTTTTAAACAGGAAGAGATCGGTTGCATTTGGATACATAAGAGACAGACTTCAGGAGAGGCTTCAGAGTTGGGATAACAAGAAACTATCAAAAGGAGGAAAAGAAATATTGCTTAAGTCAGTTGCTCAAACGCTGCCTAGTTACACCATGAGCGTTTTTCTTCTTCCACTCGAAGTTTGCAAAGAGTTAGAAAGAGCCATGTGCAAATTTTGGTGGAAATCAAATCCAAACAAAGATAGGTCCATTCACTGGATGTCGTGGGAGAGAATGAGCCTAAGAAAGAATGATGGAGGAATGGGCTTTCGCAACATTAGAGATTTTAATATTGCCCTATTAGGAAAACGAGCTTGGAGACTGCTAGTATTTCCCGAGAAGCTAATGTCCAAGGTTTTTAAAGCTAGATACTATCCATCAGGATCGTTTTTGACAGCTACGATTGGTAACAATCCGAGTTACATTTGGAGGAGTGTCTTGGAAGCTCAAAATATGATTAAGCAAGGTAGCTCATGCCGCGTAGGCAACGGTCAGTCAATATTTATCATAAATGTGCCTTGGCTCCCGGACGTTAATGACCCCTATGTCCACTCATATAGTGAAGCCTTAACGAACCAAAAAGTTTCTTCACTCATGGTCACAGAAGAAAAGAATTGAGATATAGAGTTAATTAACGACTTGTTCGTAGAACGTGATGCGGACCTTATTCTTTCCATACCTTTAGGATATGAAGATGTAGATAACTGGTATTGGAGCCGTGAAAAAACGGGAGTGTATTCGGTGAAAAGCGCTTATAAACTTCTTCAGGAGGAAAGAAATGGTAGTCCGGGGGAGATAACTCGGGTTTCTGGAGAAAACTATGGAACTTGAAGATCCCTGCCAAGGTTAAAAATTTTATTTGGAGAGGTGTGAGTAACTGTTTACCAACAAAAGATTTACTGCGTGTCAAGCAGGTTCCAGTGAATAGCATTTGTCCCACCTGCAATGCTGGCACAGAATCCATTCTCCATTCATTAGTTTTGTGTTCATTTACAGAAAATTGTTGGAGTAAAGCTGCTTTACCAACAATAACAGGCGAGTTTAATTCTTATGCTGAGTGGCTTAAACTAGTTTTTGATCAAAGGAGTACAGAGGCAGTTCACATTTCAGTCATGATTTGCTGGGTATTATGGAAGAACCGAAATGATTTAGTGTGGAACCAGAAATCAGAAATGTTTGGATGTTCCAGAGGTGTTTGCAACAGCGTTATCCGTCCTTAACCAATGGCGATTTGTTCAAGATAAATCCTTTAACAATTTCATGGGTTTTATGACCCACGAAGATGGTCGAGAACAATGGCAGGCACCGAGATTGAACAAGGTTAAGGTTAACTCCGATGCAGCAATATTTGAGAACCCAAACAGATTTAGTCACGCAATAGTTGTAAGGGATCATTCAGGTACTCTAGTAGAAGCTAAATCCAAATGCTACCAAGGTGCAGCATCTCCAGAACTTGCAGAAGCTATGGGAATTAGAGATGCACTTAGTTGGGTCAAGGAAGAGAAGCATCATGATGTGATTGTGGAAACAGACTGCTTGACACTGGTGCAATGGATTCGCAGCTCACTCATTACTCATTCTTACATAGGGAGAATAGTAGATGAGTGCAGAAAGCTTCTAATAGGATTACAACCCCAAAACGTAATGTTAAGATTTGTTAAACGATCTGCGAATGACGTAGCTCACTATTTAGCGAGATACAGCTCTTCATTAGCTGATCGTAAGTGGAGGGTGGAGAATATTCATCCTGATTTTCAATTTGTATTATGTAATGATTTGAAGTAATATTAGTCTCTCTTCTTTGGTGGCAAAAAAAAAACATAATACCTCTTTTAGCGTGCTCCACAGGTGAACAAAATTTTCAATTTCGCGCTTTATGATAATCTTATCTTACCCAAACATGAGTCAATATGGGCTTTGCAGTGGTGGATTGAATTGAAAAGTTTTGATATACGGATACTAATAACAATATGTTGCCAGCCAAAGTTGCTATCTTATACTGCTGCCTGGCTGCTTGTTTTGTAGTCTTCTATCAGTTAGTTAATTTGCTATTTTGTTTGTTTGTTCCCTAAATGTAAGGACCACATGATTGGCCTTATTCCTAGCTTAGCCTTATTCCTAGCTTAGTTGTTTGTCCATTACCGTTAGCATCTCTGTCATGTGTTAGGATAAGTAGGAGCTATCCATTTCAGTTTGTCTCAGATCTATTATTATTATTGCTAAGAGCTTCTCAGAAATATCTTGTTCTTTCTTTTCTTGCTTGCACTTTGCTATCTCCATTTTTGTTTATATGGTATCAAAGCCGCAGGTGCTCTAACATCTGATATTTTTTGTGCTTTCTCAGCTTTGTAATAGATCTCTCATCTCTTGTTTCTACACCTTTCTTATCCCCTGGTTTTAAGCCCGTGAGATCTATTTTTCGAATCCCACAAACATGGCCACTGGAGCTCGTCTCACTTATGCTGATATGCAAAACCCACTCTTTTTACACCCTTCAGACGGCCCCCTCTCTGTCAGCGTTGCAAAACTTCAAGGGGCCAGTGACTACAGAGCTTGGAGACGCTCGATAGAGATACAGTTGTCATCCAAACGCAAGCTTGGGCTCGTGAACGGTACAGTGACAAGGAGCACCACAGATGAGACTCAAGCTGCCCAATGGGACACTTGCAATGATTTGGTAATATCTTGGCTTCATAGTAATGTATCTGATAGCATTAGAAAGTCAATTTTGTTTATCAATTCTGCTACTGAAGTGTGGAAACAATTAGAGAAACATTTTTTATTAAGTAATGGTTCTAGAAAGTATAAGCTAAACAAAGAGCTCTTTGGTTTGAGACAAAACAAGATGACTGTCACAGAATATTATACAACCATAAGTATCTTGTGGGAAGAAATAGACTCTATGACTATGTTACCTGTTATCTCTACTGTTGCTGAAGATGTTACAGCTTTGCTTGGAGCCATTGCAACTATGAAGGGTGAGTCTAAACTTTTCCAGTTTCTCAATGGACTGGATGACTGTTACAGCCCACAGAGAAGCCAGCTGCTCATGCAAAATCCTCTACCCTCTGTAGATGCAGCCTATGCAGCCATACAACAAGAAGAGGCTCAGCGAGATGTGTTATCTGGAACCGATTTGGACATTAATGCCATGTTCAGCAAGAGTGCTATTGACAAGACTAACCTCTGCCAAGCGTGTGGAGGAAAGGGACATAGTCAAGACAAATGCTGGGTAGTGGTAGGCTATCCAAAGTGGCACTACAAGAGTAAAAAACCATCTCAACGAGTCCAGAACAGTGCTCAAAGAGGAACTGCAAAATCTACTGGACAAAGAATGACCAATATGGCTTCTCATAGCAGCTGTGACTCTAATTCTTCTCAAGAAGTTAAATTTTCTTCTCAACAATTGGAACACCTCTTAAAGCTCATCCCTAGTAGTGCTATGCAAGGATTGAGGGGCTCAGATACTGAAGATGATCTAGACATAAACAACTGTTTCTCAGGAATGGTGACTTGCAACCTATCCTTTACACAAAGAGATGTCTGGATTGTTGATTGGGGAGCTAGCAACCACATGACACACTCTTTGGATAAAATGTCAAATGTAAAGGTTGCCCCTCTAACATCAAATATAAACTTGCCCACAGGAGATGCTGCTCAAATTTCACACACTGGAGACATATTACTGAACAATGGTCTTCTTTTGAAAGATGTGTTGTGTGTTCCAAAATTCAAACATAACCTTCTCTCAATCCACCAACTGGCAAAAGATAATCATTGTGATGTCAATTTCCAGCCTTCTACATGCCTCATTACTGATTCTGTGAGCAAGAATGTGAGAGCTGCAGGACAAATGTACAATGGCCTATATTATCTACTTGATAACAGTGGTGTGGGGAGTTCTCAGGTAACCAATGGAAGCAGTCTAGTTGGGACAGCAATGACTACCAAGACTGAGAATTTCACTCTGTGGCACAACAAGCTTGCACATGCCTCAAAGTCAACAATGCAGACAATCAAGTTCCTGAAATCTGCTGTTTTGCAAAATAATCAGGTGTGCCTTACTTGTCCCTCAACAAAGTTTACTAAGCTTCCTTTTACTCTTAGTACTTCCCATGCATCTAATACATTTGAGTTAATTCATCTTGACACATGGGGGCCATATAGAGTTAATACTAGGGGCAAGTATAAATACTTCTTAATAGTAGTATATGATTGCTCTAGAGTGACTTGGTTGTACTTGATGCATCATAAGTCTGACTACTTGTCCATTATAAAGACATTCTACAATTATGTCAAAAATCACTTTGAAAAAGATATCAAGGTCATCAGGTCAGATAATGCACTGGAATTCAGGGATGAATTGTGCAGAGCTTTCTATGCCTCTATTGGAATTGTTCATCAAACCTCTTGCATTTATAGGCCACAGCAAAATGCAAGGGTTGAAAGAAAGCATCGACATATACTTGAGGTAGCAAGGACTCTAAAATTGCAGTCAAACCTACCTGTGAGCTACTGGGGAGAGTTTGTCATGACTGCAGTCTATACAATCAACAGATTGCCAACACCTGTACTGAAGAACAAAACACCTTATGAGGTGTTGTTTCAAAAACCTGTGGACTATGACAATTTCAAAGTGTTTGGGTGCCTAGCTATTGCTTCAAACACCTCATCCAAGTCAGACAAATTTCAGAATAGGGGAGTGGTCTGTGCATTTGTAGGATACCCCCCTAATCAAAAGGGACATAGGTTGCTTAACCTGGCTAACATGGAAATTTTTGTGTCCAGAGATGCAATCTTCTATGAGGACATTTTCCCTTTCAACAAAAACTCTTCGATCAAATACACCCAACCATTACCTATGCCTATGCCAGATTCTGTAACTCAGACCTATTGTTTTGATGATTATGTCTTAGAGGATGAACCCCACACTCATACCACTCCTCCAGCCAGCCCAGAAAACTCACCTGAACAACCTCCTGTCCTAAGAAAGTCCACCAGAAACACCACAAAACCAGCCTGGCTTCAAGACTATGTCAACAATGCAACTCAAAGTGCACACATTGCTCAAGTGGCTGATCAAATAATCCAACCTCATTTCTCTTGCTTCCTAGCAGCAGTGACTCAGACCAATGACCCACAGACTTTCAATCAAGCAGTTCAACACTTGCACTGGGTTGAAGTAATGAATCTTGAGCTAGATGCACTTGAACAAAATGGGACATGGGAAATTACACAACTACCTGCAGACAAGAAGGCAATTGGTACAATATGGCTGTTTAAGACAAAATATAGGACAGATGGCAGTGTGGAGAGATACAAGTCAAGGCTGGTAATTCTAGGCAACAATCAAAAATATGGAATAGACTACACAGATACCTTTGCCCCTGTAGCAAAACTTACTACTGTTCGAACCCTTTTAGCAGTTGCAGCTGTTCAGAACTGGAATGCCATCCAAATGGATGTCACCAATGCATTTTTGCATGGTGACTTAGATGAATCAGTCTACATGAAATTTCCCCAAGGCTACAATGGGTATGGAAGCAGAATCACAGTGAATCAACAATTGCAAAAAGGGTCAACTTCGGGTTTGGTCTGCAAACTAATCAAATCTCTGTATGGGTTAAAGCAATCCCCTAGGAAGTGGTTCTTAAAGCTCTCCACCACACTGTTGTCTATTGGATATGCTCAATCCAAGACAGATTATAGTCTCTTCACAAAGACAAATGACAACTTCATTACATTGGTTCTAGTCTATGTCGATGATCTATTAATGTGGCAACTCTGATTCTACTATCAAGTCTCTCAAGATCATGCTGTCAAACAACTTCCACATGAAGGATTTGGGCCCTGTGTCTTACTTCTTAGGGTTAGAGATTCACAGAACAGAAAGTGGATTCTTTCTATCTCAAAAGAAATATACTCTAGACCTGTTGCAAGAGTACAATATTCTCCATAGTACTCCACTTAAAGTTCCCATGGATGTTCACACAAAACTCCTCCCAGCTACAGGAAATTTCCTGTCTGATCCAGTTCACTACCAAAGGCTCATAGGAAAATTGATTTATCTGTCTGTTACAAGGCCAGACATCAATTTCTCTGTCAATGTTCTGAGTCAGTTCATGCAACAACCTTCAACTGCTCATCTGCAAGCAGCAAAAAGGGTGCTAAGGTACCTATTGAACAATCCTGGTCAAGGAATTCTTCTTGCTGCATCTTCAGCTGTTCAAATCAAGGCTTATTCAGACAGTGATTGGGCCAGTTGTCCATCAACAAGGAGGTCAACTTCTGGTTTTTGCATTCTCCTAGGCAGCTCTCCCATCTCTTGGAAGTCCAAAAAACAAGCTGTAGTGGCAAGATCATCTGCAGAAGCAGAATATAGGGCAATGTCCCTAACTGCATGCGAAAATTACTTGGGTCACTGCTCTCCTAAAAGATATGGGTCTCAATAACTTACCACCTGTAGTTCTAAACTGTGATAACATGGCAGCAGTTCAGATTGCAGCAAATCCAGTGCTCCATGAACGCACCAAACACATAGAAGTCGACTGTCACTTTATAAGAGATAAGATTACTGCAGGCGACATCATTACACACCACGTTCCTTCACATGCTCAACTCGCAGATATACTGACCAAACAGGTCTCAGTAAAGCAGCACTATCATCTATTGCACAAGCTTGGAGCAGCAAAATCCCCAGCTCAGCTTGAGGGGGAGTAATAACAATATGTTGCCAGCCAAAGTTGCTATCTTATACTGCTGCCTGGCTGCTTGTTTTGTAGTCTTCTATCAGTTAGTTAATTTGCTATTTTGTTTGTTTGTTCCCTAAATGTAAGGACCACATGATTGGCCTTATTCCTAGCTTAGCCTTATTCCTAGCTTAGCTGTTTGTCCATTACCGTTAGCATCTCTGTCATGTGTTAGGATAAGTAGGAGCTATCCATTTCAGTTTGTCTCAGATCTATTATTATTATTGCTAAGAGCTTCTCAGAAATATCTTGTTCTTTCTTTTCTTGCTTGCACTTTGCTATCTCCATTTTTGTTTATAGATACTCCTGTAGATAGTGGACTGGACTAGTCAATTGCCTAGTGCATGGTCGGTAAATAATTCAACTATATTAAGCCTATTGTCCCATGTAACTATTTATTTATGTAATGTACCAATGGCACACTAGCCAATGTAATTTTTGTTATTCAAAATATATACAGTATGTATTTAATTATTAAAATTATTGATATAACATGTTTGTTTGTTTATTTATTTATTTATTTAAATAATCGGATTGTTTTGATTTTTCCCGTTACCGTTAAAACCTATACACGATACCGAACTATTTGAAATATCGATTTTCAAATTTTGGTTTCAGTCTGGATCGATTTTACGCGGTTTGATTTTCATCAATTAGTCTGTTCTCGGTTTCATTTCGACTTTTTTGGTCAATCCTAATAATGAAGAAAAAATTTCATGTTGATCATTATTGTTAAAATTAGTATTTAATATTGAATGATTATTTAGTTATATACTTATATATTTACTATGTTAGTGGGTGAGTGTCCTAAATATCCACTTTTTATTGTTTCATAATCAAAATGTCGAGATTCGGTAAGTACCGTGCTAAATGCTCACCACATACGCCACTGGCATGCACGTATGTGGTGTCACGCCTACACTAGAGCTCGTTTCAGGTGGATACACCTCTGTTACATACGCAAATGCTTGGATACGCCTCTGCCACAGACGCAAATGTCACCCACATGCGCCTCTGCACAGGCGTATTTAGGAGATATGCATGTTGAAACAGCGTATCTGACGTCATCTTCGTCGTCTCCAGAGCTCGTGACAATGGCGATTCTGTTCGTTTTTTTCTTTCACTCTTTTCGTCACCTCAAAAATTTTCACTACATCTCTAATATATCATTCGAATCGTCTCTCGATCCTCTACACACCTACACCAATTTTAAACCATTTGATATATATGCCGGATTGAAAACGCCCAAATCAAGACTTTTTCCTATTCGAGTTTTTCGGCGAGAGCTTTTCACGCCCCTGCGGGGCCAGCTGAGACAAACGGATAGGCAGACGACGAAGGCGATGAGTAGCTGGTCTTGTGGTGATGACTTGGAGGGTGGGAGACGACACAAGGTTGGGAAACCGATGTAATAACCGCGAATTTTCGAATAAAACTTTCCTACTCGATATTTAAATTTTATTTAAGAGCGATGCACTAGTATATTTTTTTATTTAGCGCGTTTTTTTTAATTTTTAAAATTTTATATATTCGTATTATATCTATTTAATTATATTTATTTGGTATTTATTAAAATTGGGAAATTTAGAGAAATAGGATTTCAATTTTGGGTCGAATTTATTTATGAAACGAAATTAAAGTTTCGTCTTAATTAGCGAGCCGAGGAAAACCAATCCTTTTCACCAAATATTTCCCTAATCATGACCATTATTTCCTGCACTTAAATTGTTCCCCATATTTTATTTTATTTATTTATTTATTTTATTTTTTTTATTTAAATAATTATCCACTTACCAAAAAAATGATTATGTCTTATACCACCAAATATTCCACAATGTTTTGTCCCCCACATTTGTTAATTCAAATGATTAAACAGAAAAACTCGGTTATTCTTTATATACACAAACAACTTCACTCTTTTTCTCTTAAAACACAAAAGCTCCACCATATATTTTCATACCAAACACAAAGTACAGAGACCAAAACCAAACTTATACACAAACAGAGTACAAATAAACTGCAGGTAGTTTACTTTTCGTTTTCTGTTAATTTCTTTGTTCTAATGTCGATTTCGTTGTTAAATCCGGTAGGCTGAAGTCGTGCGTTTTTCCCGATTGGTGATTGTTATTTGATTTGGGGTGAACCGGAGTAAAGTAGAGGTAGTGTAGTGGACGGTATGTGGTTGAAATCGGAGACGGCCACCACCGCTGTGGTGGTGGTGTTGGCTTGGTTGAAACTGGTGGTGGATGTTGATGTTGTGTTGTCGTCGAAGAGATTGTTAGAGGCGAAGAAAGGGAGTTGAGTGAGATGGGGGCTGGAAGAGAGGGAGAGAGATTGGGATGGGTGTTGTTGTGGTTGTGCCAAATGGAGGCAGTGGCGTGAGAGATAGAGAATAGAGGAGGAAGAGGAATCGGGGAGTACAGAGGGAGATAAGAGGGATTGTGGAGAAGAGAGATTCGAGAGATACGATAGAGAGAGAGAGAGAGAACCAGGAGAGGGAGAGAGATTGAAAGAGAGAGCAGGGAGATTGGGAGAAAAACAGAGGTAGTTGAGGGAGATAAGTGGTCGAGAGAGAGAGGTGCAGGTGGGACCCATACGGTGCAGGTGGGACCCACATCGATGTTGAATAAAATAAAAATAAAACGATACAGTTTTAGTAAATTAACGATTGAATGTTTAAAATCGATACTTATTTATTTGGTTTGCGATTTAAAATTTTGAGAAATAAAATAGTTTAATAGAAATGGTATAATTATTTAATTAGTTAAATAGAATTATTTAGAGTTCTTAGACGTAATTTAGAATTTATTATTTTATTAATTAAATAAGTATTATTATGTGATTTTGAAAACAAATTAGAGATTTATTATAAAAAGGGCATATTTGTGAATAAATAGAATAATATATGATTTTATTTTGGAAAGCTGTTTTTAATATTTTCCGGTTTATTTTAATTAACCGGATCGAGTCAGATTTAATTTAGAGATTAAATTTGTTATTAATGAGTTTAAATAAATTAGAATTTATGTGGTTGCTTAAAAGTAGAATTCTTTGATGAATTATTTTAAATTGAGAATAATTATTTTGGATTTAAATTGAATAAAAAATGGATGTTTGAATTTTTCATTTTGAGTAAGAATTTAGATTTCCAGATATTAAAAATAGGATTTATTTTCGAGATTTGATTCCTGAGTTCGAAGAGAGATTTATTTATCCGGGAATTATTTTACGTTAATTCTTCGAGAGATATTTTATTATTATATTATCGGATCGGGAATTTTTCATTCTGAAGAATCGCTCACGTATTTCTGGTTGCCATTTTTTAGAGAATAATTCTCGAGACGTAGATCGACGCCAAGTTCACGGGTAGAGTATAATTTTTATCTGCATTCATTTGCACTTCGTGATCGAGGCAAGTTCGTTCTCACCCTAACTTTTGGAAACTGTGGATTTCTGTTCGTGTTATTTAATTTCTTAATTATTTTTGAGATATTATATATTGAGATTATCTGTTGCTCTATTTGATGCAATAATTTCTTTTGAGAATTATTTCTTGTTAAATATTATTATATTGTCAAGTTAGTTTATTTGAGAATTATAATCCTTATAAGCGTAGAAACAATTTAATTGATATCGGGTCGGTCTCATTAATTCGAGACGACTATTATTTTATTCAGTGAAACTAATCTCATTCGTCCGAGATAGTTAAATTTATTCTTTTCGATTGAATTTATTGTACAAATTCAATCGTTATTTATTGATTATCTTTCAGTTAGTTCCTCGTTTGAACTAACCGATAGGAGTTTAAAATTATAATTATTAGAGATTTTTCTTCGTCGATCAAGTGAAAAATATTCTATTTAAACGTTCATCAATGTTGAGTATTATAAATATCGAGAAGTACTAATTGTTCAGTACGACTCCCAATTACTTTAATCTTAGGACTATTCTCATAGGTTCGAGATAGTCGATTTTATTGTCAAGGTTTGGCATTTTGTTCATGTCAACCGATAAATTATTATTGAGGATTTACATCAGTCCATTGTTCGGATTGGTGGTGAAATTGAGTCATATTGGCAGTCCGCCAGATTTGTAAATATTTTCTGAAAGAGTTATCTCAAGTTATCTGTACCCAACTATTCGGGAATTCTGTATTCTACTGGTCAATTTTGGGCAAGAGGCCCTTTATAGAGAAAGAGAGACTCGTGTACCGTTTTACGGACCCGAGAATATTTAGGCATTCGTTGCCTTGGTTGAATTGATAACCATTATGATGCTAGCATTCATACATATATATTATAGTTGATATCGTATTGTAGCCGTGATCGGGCGAAGTGCGGTGTCATCGGAGGCCGGTATTCTTGGTTGGTTAGTTGATCGCCCCACCGAGATACGGAGAGGTGGAAGACCAGTTCATTCTTACATCATGAGTTATCAGAGTTATATCAATTGAGTCTTTTGAGTATTCTGTTTTGAGATGAGTTTTGAGCCTTTCGAGTATGATATTTTCAAGATAAATTTGAGTCAAATCACATTGTTACATTCGATATTAAAATTTTGAGTACTTATTTCGGTAAACCTTATTATATTTATATACCGAGCGAGAAGAGAACTTGCTGAGCACTATAGTTGCTCATTCTTGCTTTACAACATTTTGTTCAGCTGTCAAGACGGAGAAAGGCGAGACGTCCAGCCAGGGCTATAAAGGGAAAGGGAAAGCGCAAGGCTATGGCGACAACAATTAGAAGATCCAACTGGAATCTTTATATTTCTATTGATGTGAACTTTTGTAATATATTAAATCGAGATGTATCAAGTTGTTTTGTACTATGTTGTGAAGACGATCTTGAACCTGCGGAGTGGGACATTTTATGCTCCGTTGTATTATATATTTTGCTTTGTTATTGCGTAACTTGTGCTACAGGATATTGAGACAATGTGACGACCCGGGTCCCCTGTCAGGGTGGATTTGGGGGCGTTACAGTTTTGGTATCAGAGCTTTAGTTATATTTTTAGGAATCGTACGAGCCTTGGAGTATAACCCGATGCGAGAATTTAGAGATGTAATACGAACCTAGAACTATAACGCGACGTGAGAATTTAGAGATATGATACGAATTTGAGATTTTGGCACTAAGCGCCTTACGCCTTTATATATATTTATAGGCATAGCTAGTTGATTGAAACCTGACCGAGATTTTCGTACTTTTGTAGATGTCTACTTCCGGACCAGCAGATTTCCGTTCTACCCGAGATAGATCTCCTACACCTTACCCGCATGGACCACTTAGCTCAGGTTCAGACAGTGACCCGTCTGAAGAGTTTATGCTGATGGTTAGTGACACGGAGGATTCTTCAGTTCAGATCCTTACACCTTCTCCTCCACATGTGATAGATTTAGTAGATTCTCCTGACCAGATCATTGAGATAGTCGATTCTCCTCCACCAGTGATTGATGTAGAGGCTCCTACCCCTGAGACGTTCAGAATTGAGACCCCAGTGCCCGAGATTACGGATCCAGTTGATGAGAGCCAGCTTTCACCCGTCCGTATTGAGGTTGTACCTACCTTGTCAGCTCCAGTATCCGGAGTTGATGTACCTACAGGAGTAGCGGCTCTTGCTGAGTTGTTTACTTTACCTGTTCCCGTCTATGCTTCGACGCCGACAGTCCCTACCGTGCCTGACTACATGTTTCCACCTGTCAGTGCCATGCCTGCATGTGATACTACTCCTCCTGCACCTGCTATACATATCCCTGCTTCAGTGGTGATTATCTCATCTGCTCCACCTTTCCCAGCACAGCCAGTTGGTATGCCCACGCAGCCGAGAGGGGATCGAGGGCCTGTACCTTGGATGGTTCATGATTATCTTTTCCAGCAGTTTCAATGGGCATGGCTTCGTTATGAGGAGGTTTTTGCCACTAGAGATGCTATATTGCGATTACTGTCGGTCGACCCTACCACAGTTCATGGAGGAGGCAGCTTGCTTGTGAGGAATGTTCCTATGGAGATCGTACATCAGATCTCTATTGCTATTCTGACTGGGCTACAGACTGATCTCACAGCCCTACCATCCTCTAGTACAGGAGCCGTGGATCGCAATGCTGTTACAGAGTTGATTGCCAGAGCTATCGAGGAGTTCCAGGGACGCGTGGGTGAGATGTTTGGCCGTTGAGACCGTAGCTGATATTGTAGCTTGGGCTTGTTCTTGATGACCCACTTTCTGTATAGTGATGCATTAGATTTGTTTGCATTATGGTGTTTATGTATGAGTTGGCTAGCTTGTATCAGATGTATGCATTAAACGTACCTTATGGTACCATGATGGATTATATGTGGATATTAATATTTTTGCACCCAGGACCATGTAATCTGGCCAACATTGTTTGTTACAACTGTGGACAAAAAGGGCATTATTCTTCTCACTGTAAGGATAAGGCCGTTACTTGTTTCAATTGCGGAAAGAAAGGACATATTGCACGAGATTGCAAGTCACCACCAAAGGAGACAAATGCACCTAGACTCATGGCACCTCCCAGCAACAAGCCAACTGCTCGTACTTTCAACATGACGGTGAAGGATGCTATTGCTGATAGTGATGTGATTGCAGGTACGCTTTTAGTCAATTCTGTAGATGCATGTGTTTTGTTTGATTCGGGAGCAACAAAATCTTTCATATCGGAGAATTTTAGGAATAAATTGGATATTCAGTCCGTACCATTAGGGGAGACATTGATTATAGAAGTAGCAAATCAGGAAAAAGTCCCTGTAGATAAGATATGTCCAGATTGTGGAATCGAAATCCAAGGACAACGTTTCGAAGCAGACCTTCTTTCTTTTAATTTAGGGGAGTTTGATATAATTCTGGGAATGGATTGGTTGACACGTTATGATGCTCAAATCAATTGTCGGCGTAAGTGGGTTAGTGTAAAGGGACCCAACGGCAAAAGAATACAATTCCGCGGAAGGAAACCTACTAGTAATTTTCTGACTTTGATTCAAGCGAAGAAACTACTAAGAAGTGGGTGTCAAGCCTACTTAGCTTATGTGGTTGACAACGAGAAGCAAGCCCCTGCCATTGATGAAATCCCTGTAGTAAATCAATTCGAAGATGTTTTTCCTGAAGAGTTACCTGGATTGCCGCCCGACAGAGAAATAGAATTCAATATCGATCTTGCCCCGGGAACTGCACCAATTTCCAAAGCACCATACCGTATGGCTCCCGTTGAGATGAAGGAGTTGGCTACCCAACTGCAAGAATTACTTGACAAAGGAGTAATCAGACCAAGTGTATCCCCGTGGGGAGCTCCAGTGCTGTTCGTGAAGAAGAAGGACGGATCTATGCGACTATGTATTGATTATCGTGAGTTGAACAAGATGACCATCAAGAATAAGTACCCTTTACCTCGAATCGACGATCTGTTTGACCAACTTAAGGGAGCTAGATGTTTTTCAAAGATTGATTTGAGATCCGGTTATCATCAACTAAAGATCAAGCCTGAGGATATTCCTAAGACTGCCTTTAGGACCCGATATGGACATTACGAATTCTTAGTCATGTCTTTTGGATTGACGAATGCGCCAGCTGCTTTTATGGACTTGATGAATCGTGTGTTCAAGAGGTATTTGGACAAGTTCGTGATTGTATTTATTGATGACATCCTGATATACTCGAAGTCTCTTGAGGAACATGCTGAACACCTCCGTTTAGTTCTGGAAACGCTGCGGAAGGAAAAGTTATATGCGAAATTCTCAAAGTGTGAGTTTTGGCTAAAAGAAGTTCAATTTTTGGGACACATTGTAAGCGGCGAAGGGATTTCTGTGGACCCCGCAAAGATAGAAGCTGTAGCAGATTGGGAGAGACCCAAGACTCCCACCGAAGTTAGAAGTTTCCTTGGATTGGCCGGATACTATCGTAGATTCGTGAAGGATTTCTCAAAGATAGCGACGCCACTGACTCGACTTACCAGAAAGAGTGAAAAGTTCGAATGGACCCCCAAATGCGAAGATAGCTTTCAAGAATTGAAGAAGAGATTGACTACTGCCCCGGTGTTGACCTTACCCGATGAGAAAGGCGATTTCGTAATTTTCAGCGACGCCTCTCACAAGGGTTTAGGATGTGTTTTGATGCAACACGGAAAAGTAATAGCTTATGCCTCTCGGCAACTGAAGGAGTATGAGTCCCGTTACCCTACTCACGATTTGGAACTTGCTGCTATTGTTTTCGCACTCAAGATTTGGAGACATTACCTTTACGGAGAGAAATGCGAGATTTACACGGATCACAAGAGCTTAAAGTATATATTCACGCAGAAGGAATTAAACATGAGACAAAGAAGATGGTTGGAGTTGATCAAAGACTATGACTGCTCGATAAACTACCACCCAGGGAAGGCTAATGTTGTAGCTGATGCATTAAGTAGAAAGGAGAGACTAAACCTATTGACAACCTCAGAAGAATTGGTCAGAGAATTTGAGAAAATGGAATTGGAAGTCAAGATCCCAGTCCAAAACAATGAAAGAGTTTACAGCATTCAGTTTCAACCGGAGTTACTCGAGAAGATTCGCCGTTGTCAAGAACAAGTAATGGAAGAAAGAAGATCAGAGTTGACCGAAGAAGAATTTCTAAGTTCAAAAGATGATAAGGGAATTAAGCGATTTGCATCGAGAATATGGATTCCTAATGTTACAGAGTTGAAGGAAGAAATTATGAGTGAAGCGCATAACTCGAGATATTCCATTCACCCAGGGAGCACAAAAATGTATCAAGACATCAAGTTGAACTATTGGTGGCCCAACATGAAGAGGGAGATTGCAGAATGGGTAAGTAAGTGTTTGACATGTCAGAAAGTGAAGGCAGAACATCAACGACCAAGTGGACTTCTACAACCTTTAGAGATACCCGAGTTGAAATGGAAGCATATTACCATGGATTTTGTCGTAGGATTGCCCCGAACTAGAGCCAGCCACGATGCTATTTGGGTTATTGTCGACCGACTCACTAAATCTGTGCATTTCCTACCAATTAGTGATAAGTATTCCGTTGAGAGATTGGTGAACATATACCTAAAGGAGATTGTAGTTCGTCACGGAGTACCTGTTTCAATTGTATCTGATAGAGATGCCCGTTTTACTTCTTGATTTTGGAAAAGTTTTCAAGAATGTCTTGGCACGAAGTTAAATCTGAGCACTGCATATCATCCACAGACCGACGGACAAAGTGAAAGGACGATTCAAACAATTGAAGATATGTTAAGAGCCTGTGCACTTGATTTTAAAGGAAGTTGGGTTGAAGTAGGAGAAAGAAAGATACTAGGACCGGAATTACTTCAACAAACTAAGCAAGCAACCGAGGTTATTCGAAAAAGGTTAGTTGCAGCTCAAGATCGACAGAGGAAGTATGCAAATCAAAAGAGGAAAGACAAAGCATTTGAAGTAGGAGATAAAGTGATGTTGAAAGTTTCACCTTGGGAGGGAGTTATGAGGTTCAGAAAGAAAGGCAAATTAAGTCCCAGATATATAGGACCCTTCGAGATACTTAAGAAGATAGGACCACTAGCTTATCAGTTGGCTCTACCTCCAGACCTTCAGCATATCCACGATGTGTTTCATGTTTCTGCGTTAAGAGAATACCATTCTGATTTCAGGCATGTTATAACTTACGAGCCAGTGGAAATTGGTCCTGATTTATCGTACGAAGAAAAGCCAGTAGAGATCCTAGATTACAAAGTGCAAGAGTTAAGAACTAAGAAAGTAAATTTAGTGAAAGTACTTTGGAGAAACCACCAGGTTGAGGAAGCCACGTGGGAATTAGAAAGCGAAATGCGAAATAAATATCCTGATTTGTTTAGTGCGTAATTTTGATTCCGAGGACGGAATCCTATAAGGGGGGAAGACTGTAATAACCGCGAATTTTCGAATAAAACTTTCCTACTCGATATTTAAATTTTATTTAAGAGCGATGCACTAGTATATTTTTTTATTTAGCGCGTTTTTTTTAATTTTTAAAATTTTATATATTCGTATTATATCTATTTAATTATATTTATTTGGTATTTATTAAAATTGGGAAATTTAGAGAAATAGGATTTCAATTTTGGGTCGAATTTATTTATGAAACGAAATTAAAGTTTCGTCTTAATTAGCGAGTCGAGGAAAACCAATCCTTTTCACCAAATATTTCCCTAATCATGACCATTATTTCCTGCACTTAAATTGTTCCCCATATTTTATTTTATTTATTTATTTATTTTATTTTTTTTATTTAAATAATTATCCACTTACCAAAAAAATGATTATGTCTTATACCACCAAATATTCCACAATGTTTTGTCCCCCACATTTGTTAATTCAAATGATTAAACAGAAAAACTCGGTTATTCTTTATATACACAAACAACTTCACTCTTTTTCTCTTAAAACACAAAAGCTCCACCATATATTTTCATACCAAACACAAAGTACAGAGACCAAAACCAAACTTATACACAAACAGAGTACAAATAAACTGCAGGTAGTTTACTTTTCGTTTTCTGTTAATTTCTTTGTTCTAATGTCGATTTCGTTGTTAAATCCGGTAGGCTGAAGTCGTGCGTTTTTCCCGATTGGTGATTGTTATTTGATTTGGGGTGAACCGGAGTAAAGTAGAGGTAGTGTAGTGGACGGTATGTGGTTGAAATCGGAGACGGCCACCACCGCTGTGGTGGTGGTGTTGGCTTGGTTGAAACTGGTGGTGGATGTTGATGTTGTGTTGTCGTCGAAGAGATTGTTAGAGGCGAAGAAAGGGAGTTGAGTGAGATGGGGGCTGGAAGAGAGGGAGAGAGATTGGGATGGGTGTTGTTGTGGTTGTGCCAAATGGAGGCAGTGGCGTGAGAGATAGAGAATAGAGGAGGAAGAGGAATCGGGGAGTACAGAGGGAGATAAGAGGGATTGTGGAGAAGAGAGATTCGAGAGATACGATAGAGAGAGAGAGAGAGAACCAGGAGAGGGAGAGAGATTGAAAGAGAGAGCAGGGAGATTGGGAGAAAAACAGAGGTAGTTGAGGGAGATAAGTGGTCGAGAGAGAGAGGTGCAGGTGGGACCCATACGGTGCAGGTGGGACCCACATCGATGTTGAATAAAATAAAAATAAAACGATACAGTTTTAGTAAATTAACGATTGAATGTTTAAAATCGATACTTATTTATTTGGTTTGCGATTTAAAATTTTGAGAAATAAAATAGTTTAATAGAAATGGTATAATTATTTAATTAGTTAAATAGAATTATTTAGAGTTCTTAGACGTAATTTAGAATTTATTATTTTATTAATTAAATAAGTATTATTATGTGATTTTGAAAACAAATTAGAGATTTATTATAAAAAGGGCATATTTGTGAATAAATAGAATAATATATGATTTTATTTTGGAAAGCTGTTTTTAATATTTTCCGGTTTATTTTAATTAACCGGATCGAGTCAGATTTAATTTAGAGATTAAATTTGTTATTAATGAGTTTAAATAAATTAGAATTTATGTGGTTGCTTAAAAGTAGAATTCTTTGATGAATTATTTTAAATTGAGAATAATTATTTTGGATTTAAATTGAATAAAAAATGGATGTTTGAATTTTTCATTTTGAGTAAGAATTTAGATTTCCAGATATTAAAAATAGGATTTATTTTCGAGATTTGATTCCTGAGTTCGAAGAGAGATTTATTTATCCGGGAATTATTTTACGTTAATTCTTCGAGAGATATTTTATTATTATATTATTAATTATATTATCGGATCGGGAATTTTTCATTCTGAAGAATCGCTCACGTATTTCTGGTTGCCATTTTTTAGAGAATAATTCTCGAGACGTAGATCGACGCCAAGTTCACGGGTAGAGTATAATTTTTATCTGCATTCATTTGCACTTCGTGATCGAGGCAAGTTCGTTCTCACCCTAACTTTTGGAAACTGTGGATTTCTGTTCGTGTTATTTAATTTCTTAATTATTTTTGAGATATTATATATTGAGATTATCTGTTGCTCTATTTGATGCAATAATTTCTTTTGAGAATTATTTCTTGTTAAATATTATTATATTGTCAAGTTAGTTTATTTGAGAATTATAATCCTTATAAGCGTAGAAACAATTTAATTGATATCGGGTCGGTCTCATTAATTCGAGACGACTATTATTTTATTCAGTGAAACTAATCTCATTCGTCCGAGATAGTTAAATTTATTCTTTTCGATTGAATTTATTGTACAAATTCAATCGTTATTTATTGATTATCTTTCAGTTAGTTCCTCGTTTGAACTAACCGATAGGAGTTTAAAATTATAATTATTAGAGATTTTTCTTCGTCGATCAAGTGAAAAATATTCTATTTAAACGTTCATCAATGTTGAGTATTATAAATATCGAGAAGTACTAATTGTTCAGTACGACTCCCAATTACTTTAATCTTAGGACTATTCTCATAGGTTCGAGATAGTCGATTTTATTGTCAAGGTTTGGCATTTTGTTCATGTCAACCGATAAATTATTATTGAGGATTTACATCAGTCCATTGTTCGGATTGGTGGTGAAATTGAGTCATACTGGCAGTCCGCCAGATTTGTAAATATTTTCTGAAAGAGTTATCTCAAGTTATCTGTACCCAACTATTCGGGAATTCTGTATTCTACTGGTCAATTTTGGGCAAGAGGCCCTTTATAGAGAAAGAGAGACTCGTGTACCGTTTTACGGACCCGAGAATATTTAGGCATTCGTTGCCTTGGTTGAATTGATAACCATTATGATGCTAGCATTCATACATATATATTATAGTTGATATCGTATTGTAGCCGTGATCGGGCGAAGTGCGGTGTCATCGGAGGCCGGTATTCTTGGTTGGTTAGTTGATCGCCCCACCGAGATACGGAGAGGTGGAAGACCAGTTCATTCTTACATCATGAGTTATCAGAGTTATATCAATTGAGTCTTTTGAGTATTCTGTTTTGAGATGAGTTTTGAGCCTTTCGAGTATGATATTTTCAAGATAAATTTGAGTCAAATCACATTGTTACATTCGATATTAAAATTTTGAGTACTTATTTCGGTAAACCTTATTATATTTATATACCGAGCGAGAAGAGAACTTGCTGAGCACTATAGTTGCTCATTCTTGCTTTACAACATTTTGTTCAGCTGTCAAGACGGAGAAAGGCGAGACGTCCAGCCAGGGCTATAAAGGGAAAGGGAAAGCGCAAGGCTATGGCGACAACAATTAGAAGATCCAACTGGAATCTTTATATTTCTATTGATGTGAACTTTTGTAATATATTAAATCGAGATGTATCAAGTTGTTTTGTACTATGTTGTGAAGACGATCTTGAACCTGCGGAGTGGGACATTTTATGCTCCGTTGTATTATATATTTTGCTTTGTTATTGCGTAACTTGTGCTACAGGATATTGAGACAATGTGACGACCCGGGTCCCCTGTCAGGGTGGATTTGGGGGCGTTACAGTTTTGGTATCAGAGCTTTAGTTATATTTTTAGGAATCGTACGAGCCTTGGAGTATAACCCGATGCGAGAATTTAGAGATGTAATACGAACCTAGAACTATAACGCGACGTGAGAATTTAGAGATATGATACGAATTTGAGATTTTGGCACTAAGCGCCTTACGCCTTTATATATATTTATAGGCATAGCTAGTTGATTGAAACCTGACCGAGATTTTCGTACTTTTGTAGATGTCTACTTCCGGACCAGCAGATTTCCGTTCTACCCGAGATAGATCTCCTACACCTTACCCGCATGGACCACTTAGCTCAGGTTCAGACAGTGACCCGTCTGAAGAGTTTATGCTGATGGTTAGTGACACGGAGGATTCTTCAGTTCAGATCCTTACACCTTCTCCTCCACATGTGATAGATTTAGTAGATTCTCCTGACCAGATCATTGAGATAGTCGATTCTCCTCCACCAGTGATTGATGTAGAGGCTCCTACCCCTGAGACGTTCAGAATTGAGACCCCAGTGCCCGAGATTACGGATCCAGTTGATGAGAGCCAGCTTTCACCCGTGAGTACTTTGGACAGCGTTTTTGAAAAGGGACATTTTGGTAAGTGATTAGTAAAAAAATCGATATTTTGAGCATTCTTTCTAACACATGTTAGTAGATAGTTTGAACGTGTAGTTTAATTAGTTTCAGTTTTCATTGCATTGCAACAACTTATTATTATAAGATTATTGTATAAATATATCGTATTTTTAATTATAAAATTATTTTAGTATATACATATATTCATGCAAAAAAAATATTTTAATAATAATATATTTGTGTAGCTCGTATGGGTTTTTAAAGTAAAAAATCAATTAAATAATTGTAAAATTACAATTTTACGCCTTTATGTTAAAAAATTACAAAATTGCCACAATTTATAATAAAAATAAAATAATTTGTTTTAACATTGAAAATCGAATTAGTGAAAGCTTGTGCTACATTATTTCTTGAATTTATTTTAAAAATCTTACTAAATAGACCCACATTAGATGTTACATGTAATCTATCTATCTATACTATTATATTAAAGTCGAAACATTGAAATACTATTATATTAAAGCCGAAACATTAAAAGTTTTGGTTTACGGTTTGGTTATCCTATTTATTTTGGTTTTCGGTTTGTTTAATTTAATTTTTAATTAATTTTAAATATAAAATAAATCAATTTTAATCCGTTATTGGCTATAGTCCTAAAGACACAATAGTATTTTATATTTACACCATTACTAATACAGCTAAACTTAAAACCTCCGTTGCTTTCACGAACACTGCGCACAGAACTCTATTCTTCTAAACCTAATTTACACCATCTTCATCAATTCAATACACAAGTTTCTTGGGCTTTTCTCTTCTTTTGCAACACCATATATATCATTAAAGTGTAAGTATAAAAAAAAACAACTCAAAAAACTAATTACTCATGTTAACGTAATTATATTCTGATTAAAGTTCTTTCATCCACATTGAACTTCTACTTGGATTCTTTTTTCTACTCCAACAACTCAATTACCCATTTTTTCTAAAGATTTTACTTCTAATTAAAACACTTTACCATTTAATTTAAAACTAATATTACTATAATTAATATATATCCAAAATATCACACCATATCTTTCCGTAATTATTTTTAGTAGTAATTTTTGTAATTAAAACATGTTACTTTTTAATTTAAAATTAATCTTGCCATCACTAATATACACCCCAAAATATCTCACCATATATTCAAATCATTATTTTTTAGTAATAAATAAGAATCGTTAGATCTAATAATAAGATATATTATATGATTAAATTAATTTACTAAAAATTCAAAGTTTGAACCCGTCAACGACATTTTTAATTTAGAATTTTACAAAATAAATTTTAAACCATGCATATCATTATATAAATTTATATTAAATTAAAATTAAAAAATTATTAAAAATAAGGATTATATAAAAACATAATTGTAATGTAAAATAAATTTTATAACCTATCAAAAGAAGCCCGTGCTTCGCACGGGTTATAAGCTAGTACTATTATATAAAAGCCGAAACATTGAAAGTTTGGTTGGTCGGTACGGTACCTGTTGATTTTACTTATTTACCCTTACTTAATTACAGAAAAATCCACCCTACTAACTAATCAATTTATATATTTTATCTAACTAAAATTTCTCCTTTACTATCTAACTAAAATTTCTCATTTATTAATTAATTTCTTTTAGAGGTTAAACATGTTACCATTTCTATTTTTTTTTTTGACAAAATGCAAAGGATTATATTACTTAAACAAACCAATAAAACAGCGGGACAAACCCCCGACTGTAGATACGACCAGGTTGAAAAAACAATAAATTGTTTCCAGATCGTGCAACAAACTGAACTAAAAAGTTCTTGAAGCTAAAAAACGAATTCGAAGATATTCGAAAAGATCCAAATTGTGTCAACATCCCTAAAAGCCGCGTTATTACAATTGACCACTTCACGTAAGATCCGTTGATACCCCAGTGTTCAGAATCCTCAGTTGTATAAACTAAGGTCAGAGGAACGATCCTCCAGCTATCTACATGCCGGATACTAGCTATAGACATGCCGGAAATGGAATTCCCCAAAGGATGAATAATACCCCCGCTATCTACATGCCGGATACCAGATATAGACATGCCGAAAGTGAAAACCCCCAACAAATAATATTGAACAATCTTTGGTTGTAAGTGATGAGCTCTTGCATTAAACGTTAGCATCTCAGTTTCGATACGGACTTTCCAGATCCCCCAAACTATCGACAAAATCATTCTCAGCAGATCTGATCTATTGAAGATCTTCATTAAAACCAACAAAACAAGCAAACTCTCACGAGGAGAGACAAACAAACTCTCACAAGGAGAGACCAATAAACCCAATTAATGGGTAAACAATAACCAAGTAATTTCCTTTTTAGGTGAAATATAATATCTTCTACATTTTATCTAACTAAAAAGTATATTTTACTTATTTACCCTTACTTAATTACAAATAAAATCCATCATATTAACTAATAAATTTATATCTTTTATATTTTGTCTAACTAAAATTTCTCTTTTACTAGTTAGTTTCCTTTTCAGGTTAAACATATTAATTTTTCTATTATTCAATAACTAAATAATTCCCTTTTAGGTAAAATATAATATCTTCTATATTATATCTAACTAAAAGTATATAATAATTACTATTAACTAAGTTTCTTTTTTCGTTTTCTCAAACTAAAATATCTCTTTTTCCAATTATATCACGGACGATTCTATTTAATAAAAATAAAAGAAATATCTAATGCTAACAATTAACTTATTACCTTACCTTTTCAACTAAAATGTATCATCTTTTTATTTTTTCTAATTAAATTTCTTTTTTTTCCTAAAAATATCACAGGTAACATTAATTTCTCATTTTCTAAAAAATTACGGACATTTTTATTTAGTAAAATAACCATTAAATTATAATTACTATAAACTAATCAATTACCATTTTCACCTAAAACATGTCATCTTTTTAATTTTCACGTTACATTTTCTATTCTTTCAAACTAAAATCTCTCCTTTTCCAATTTTATCATGGGCGGTTCTATTTAATAAAATAA
Source organism: Saposhnikovia divaricata (assembly GCA_036435485.1). Classification (NCBI taxonomy): domain Eukaryota; kingdom Viridiplantae; phylum Streptophyta; class Magnoliopsida; order Apiales; family Apiaceae; genus Saposhnikovia; species Saposhnikovia divaricata. Next base: position 219,531,626 of record CM071599.1, read on the forward strand.
AATAATAATATAATAATAATAATTAAACGATTACCTTTTCATTTAAAAAGTATCATCGTTTCTATGTTGTCTAACTAAAATCTCTATTTTTCTAGAAATATCACGGGTAACATTAATTTCTCTTTTTCTAAAAATATTACGAGCAATTTTATGTAATAAAATAAAATAATATAATTAAATTATAATTATTATAAACTAATCAATTAACTTTGTTACCTAAAACATGTTACTCTCTCCGTCTCATTTTATAATACCCTTAATATTGCTTTTGGACGTCCCAAAAAAAAATGAACCCACTATACTTACTATTTTTAAACATTAATTTTCATTATTACACCAACTACTTCTCTATTTTATACTCTCTTTTTATTAAATAAATACTATTACAACCACTACTTTCTCACTTTACCCACTTTTTATACACCATCAAATACTGCCACCTAGCAAATCAAACTGATTTTTCTTACATTTTGTGTAAATTTGACCGGGTCATTATTTAAGGGACAGAGGCAATACCTTTTTAATTTTCTCTAACAAAATTCTCTGTTTTTCCAATTGTATCATGGACATTCTATTTAATAAAAATAAAATAATAATTTTATAATTATTAATAATTTACCTTTTTAAACTAAAATTTATCACCTTTTCAATTTTTCTGACTAAAATCCCTTATTTTCTATAAATATCACAGATAACATTTATATAAATATGATCATCATCTCATTTAAAAATTTAAGACTCCAAAATTCATGTTTTAAAAATATTAATTTAAATTAATAAAAAAATTCATATAATATTAAAAAAATCCGTGCATTGCACGGATTTTAAGTTAGTATTTAATAATTAGTCATGCCTCAAATATCATATACAGTATACTGTATTTGAAATTTTCCGTACTTAATTTTATAAAAATATCACTTAAATATTTGAAATAGTCAAAGATATGTAATATTTTACAAAATATTTATATTTATAAATAAGTTGTCATCAATAATTCAATGTTTAACCAGTGCTAGAAGACAAAAAAAAAAAAATCAAATAAGTAGCCATCAATAATTACTTTTAACTAATAATAGAAGCCAAAAAAACCAAAACGAATCAAATGGTTCCATAAGGAGTACTTTTTAACTAGTGCTGACAAAACTCACACTAGTATACAGCCAAGTTCCTTTTGTGTATTTAAAGTGCTGCAGCTCAGGGTTTTAACAACATCATCTCATTTTCTCTTCTCCAGTTACAATTTAACATGGCACATTTTCAAGATTCTGTAGTAACGTTCTTTATTTGGCTCATCCCTAGTATTATAATAGTTAGAGCATTACTAAAATCTCGAACCAGGTCGAGCCTTCCACCTGGACCGTTTAGGCTTCCAATCATAGGCCATCTTCACGTCCTGGCTCCTATACCTCACCAGGCACTTGACAAGCTTTCGAAACGTTACGGGCCATTGATGCACATCTTTCTTGGCTCTAACCCTTGTGTCATAGTCTCTTCCCCGGAAATGGCTAAAGAGTTTCTCAAAATCCAGGAAGCATCATGGTCAGACAGGGGTGAAACAGTGGCCTCAGAGTACATGAGCTATCATTCACAAGATTTTACGTATGCTCCTTATGGACCGTATTGGAAATTTGGAAAGAAACTATTTGCGTCTGAGCTTCTTGGTGGTCAAGCTCTAGATCATCTTTACTCAGTTAGACGTTACGAGATTGAGAGTATGGTGAGTTTATTGTTGCGAAAGGCCAGAGCTGTGGAGGCATTCTGCTATATTTTCATTAGTCATTCTGCTATATTTTCACTCTGTTTAGGTAGAGAGATTATTATTGAATTTGTTGTCCTCGGTATAAAATGCAGGATACATTTACTGCTGGAACAGACCCAGTGGCGAACGTGATTGAATGGGCACTTGCAGAGTTAATCAACCACCCAATCATTATGGAGAAAGCTAGACCGGAGATAGATACTGTTGTTGGGAAGAGCAGATTAGTCGAAGAGTCCGATATTGTGAAACTCCCTTATCTTCAAGCTATTGTAAAAGAAACTCTCAGACTTCATCCCGCTGGTGCACTAATACCCAGACAATCCACTGAAGATTGCACTATTGGAAACTACTACATACCAGCAAAAACTAGACTACTTGTTAATGTGTGGGCTATTGGCCGAGACGAAAATATCTGGGAAAGTGCACGTGAATTTAAACCAGAAAGGTTTGTGATGACAAGACCCGGCCAGTTGGATGTTCGAGGGCAACATTTCCAGCTGCTGCCATTTGGAACCGGAAGAAGACAATGTCCAAGTACTTCACTTTCAGTGAAGGTTGTACAATCAACCCTTGCTGCTATGATACAATGCTTTGACTGGAATGTAGTTGGAGGTGAAGGGAGAAATGGTAGTACTACTTTGAATATGGATGAAGGAAAAGCCTTCACAACTAGCAGGGTTCACCCTCTGATTTGTGTTCCAGTTGCGAGGCTCGAACCATTTCTGTCCATTTAGTGAAGCTTTCAGCAAGCTAGCCATGTATTTTTATTCAGTTAAGATACAGGCTGATTTAATAAAATAATTTGTCAGTTTCTTACATGCATCAAGTTCAACCTTAGATGAGCTAATCCTCGATACGCTAAAGAAAAGAAACTTGCCATGGCGGAGAGTTAAAAACAAGCATCAATAATATGTTTGCAGTAACATGGCAAGAAAGGTGCTTTGTGCTTAATGTCATAGTAGTTAAAATACAAACTTGCGCAGCTTGGATTCAATGGATAATAATAAATGACTCTTTTTCTAGGCTAACAATAATCCATTGTTGTATCTTCCATTCACTTGTTTGCTTTGATTTTAGTTTGTAGTATAGCTTATTGTTCGTTCATCCATGTATTTGTTTGATTAATTTTATTGTTTTATGTTCACTGCTTAATCATTATCATTTGCACTGCAGCACGTTAATTGTTTATTATTCTCAAACTGTTCTGGGAATACTCCGTCTCTATAACATTTGTTAATTCGGTCTGTAGCTGAATTGAAATGAAATAGATAACTGAAGTCTGAACGGTGCAGCCTATCTTGTAAATTCGAAATATGCTACTAGATAGAAGGAAATGGATTGAGCCTAGCAACTGGAACGCAAACCAAAGGGCGAGCCCTGCTAAGTGTTACAGCCATTCCTTCTTCCATGTCCACAGGTGTACCACAGTTCGACCCTTCATCACCTCCAACTACATTCCACTCAAAGCTTTGTATCATTGCCGCAATAGTTGTTTGGACAATCTTTAATGCCATTGAAGCCCCTGGACATCCTCTAAGTCCGCTTCCGAATGGCAACAGATGAAAATGTTGCCCTCTAACATCCAACTGACTCTTGCCACTTCTGAAATCTTCACTACCAGTCGTAACAAACCTTTCTGGTTTGAATTCAAGTGCATTTTCCCATTGGTTTGGGTCTCGGCCAAGAGCCCAAACATTAACAAGCAGTCTGGTCTTAGCTGGAATGTAGTAGTTTGCAATGGTGCAACCCTCGCTTGTCTTGGAATTAGTGGACCGGTGGGATGAAGTCTGAGGGTTTCTTTTACAATAGCTTGAAGATATGGGAGATTTACAATATCGGATTCTTCGACTAATCTGCTCTTTCCAACAACAGTATCTATCTCATGTCTTGCTTTTTCCATAATGACTGGATGGTTAATTAGCTCCGCAAGTGTCCATTCTGTCATGCTAGCAGATGTATCTGTTCCAGCACTAAACATATCCTGCATTTTATACAAGGACGATTTCAAACTTCTTAACCGTGGTTTTCGAATTGTTACTATGAACAGAGAATGAAAAATTAGCAAGATGAATAATGTCTACTGTAGTAAGGCTGATAGATGATTACCAGTACGATGGCCTTGATGTTGTCCATGCTCAATTTAGTTTCCATGCTTTCATCCTCGTACATATCAAGTAGAAGGTCAAGGAAGTCCTGTGCATCCTCTCCACCACCGTTCTCTTTTTTACTCATCCTCACTTGCTTGTGCTCCTCTATAATCCTATCCATCATTCGATCATACTTTCCACGGACATCTGCAAGCCTCTTCTTTATTCCCTGCAAATCCAAATTCTTGAAAAACCATATATAGTCAGAGAGATTAAACGTCCCTGAAATTTGCAAGAGCTCTTTAATATAATTTCTTATTTCTCCAGCTTCATCCATATTCTCTGAACACCTCTTCTTCATAAGCATGCTCGAAATTACATTGTTGGTGAGCCTTGTAAGTTCGACTCCAACATCAACGGACTCTGCAGCTTCGGACTTTTTCAACATTACTTTGATCATACTCTGAATCTCATAGTGTCTAACATTTTGAAGAAGATCTAGAGTTCGACCACCTAGAAGCTCAGACATGCATAATTTCTTTAGAAACTTCCAGTATGGTCTATAAGGAGAAAACATAAGATTTAATGAACCATAGCCAAGGTACTCTGTGGCCACTGTTTGGGGCCGGTCTAACCAATACGCTTCCTTTGTTTTGAGAAACTCTTTCGCCATTTCTGGGGAAGAGACGATCACACAAGGGTACGAGCCAAGAAATATATGAAATAAAGGTCCATACCGAATTGAAAGCTTGTGAAGAGCCTGATGTGGTTTAGGAGCAAGAAGGTGAAGGTGACCGATAATAGGAAGCCTGAACGGTCCAGGTGGAAGGCTAGAGCTGGTTCGATTTTTCAATATTGCTCGAAGTATAATAGCCGGGATAATCCAAATGAAGAACATAACTACATAACTTTGAAAATCAGCCATGTCAAATTAAGTTGAGCAGAATAACAACTGGATACAGTGTTTGTTAACAAAACCTGGACAAGAAGAGGAGACAGTGTCGAATGGACAAAGGGTGCACTTTATTTATACAAAATGAAACATGCTTGTCGAGAATAAGAATGATATAATTCATTTAAGTTTTCTCTGACACTTTAAGATTTTAGATGAGTTAAACCGCATTTGAGTTTTCACCCACATTTGTTTAGGTTTCTCAAACGTTTACTTCTAAAGCATAATATTTGTTTACTCATCTAGTTGTAGACAGCGATTTTAAACAATGTCAGCACCAACAAACATATTCCATTTATAATCCTCTTGGCATGTTTTAACTAGCGGCCCATATGATGGGAAACCATTTGCCAGCTAATTGAGCTGGACTCTAAAATACATAAAATGGACTCGATAACAGTTGATTTAGATTTTACTAATTTGCAAGAATTGGAACAAAGTTATCAAGTAATGCTAAGAGCATCTCAAGCAAGGAAAAACTCTTAGTAATAAATTCTAAGTGACACATTAGTTGACATGATACAGATAATATGTAAAAAATAATCCATTCCAATGTATAATTATTCTTAGCAAAAATTATATATAATCATAACTTATTTATTATATTTGTCAAACGAAAATCTTCCTTAATAAAAATTATACACAATTGTCATTTTAGTTAAGGACATTAGAGTTCCAATTATTCTCCTTATTATAAATTATTATAACTATTATATACTGCAGTATCTTAATTATAATGATAACAGTTATAATGATTAAAAGTGATTAAAATATAATATTCCATACTGCAGTATCTATATAGAAATACATGTCTAATAATACTGAGTTATAAACTGAATTTTTAACCATTTAGTTAAACTTCATAAAGTTTCAACTATATTAAACTTTTGATACAGAAATTTATGGTGCTGAGTTTGAGTTGGGGACTGAAATTTTTAGTCAGTTTTAAAATCTAGCTTAATAGCATTCCCATCCAATTGCTAACATTTGAGGTAGAAGATTCGACACGCATTTTAAAGTGTACATAAAATATAATTTCATAACTTATTTTTTATCTTCGTTAAATAAAAGTTTTAATATTAAATTTTTATTTAAAATGAAAAAAAATGAAAATAATTAATGGACCTATACTTTTTAAAAACTTTAAAATGCGTACTGAACTCTCTGTCTCAAATGTTAACAATTGGGATGGGATGGGACGGAGTGAGTAGTTCATTTTTAAATACACTCATTATTTTAAGAATAAGTTGCAAAATAGTGACTGAATTTTATTCACATTTATATTTTGATGGGCGGAATTTGAAATTTGCAATATATCTGTCATATATTGCTTTTGCGTTGCAAAACGTGGTTCTATACTATTTTTTTTTCAAAAAAATTATACTTAACCATCTTTTTAAAATGTAAAATCAATTTTTGACCAATATATTGTAAATTTCAAATTTCGGTCACGAAAATGCAAATCTAATTAAATTCAGCCACAACTCTGTATTTTACTCTTATTTTAACTTGAAAAAACGATGTGAAAAATAATAATATAGCATTGATATTGGACGTGACGCATGAGTGTCACTGTATTTATTGTGACCATACAAATATGAAAAAATTTAAAAAAATATGTATAAGGAGTTTAACATTCATTTTATTATAAAAATAAGTTACTTACTCCAGAAAAAAGTAAATATTTATTTTTTGTTTTTCAAAATAAATTAGTTATTACTGAAAAATAAGTTAAGTCAAACTGAACCTATATCCCTTATTATTAATCAAGGAGTCTTTTTTGGGATGGACAATCCATACCACCTTCATCCATTGATCTTAAACATTTTTTTTAGTGTATTATTGTGGCTGCTTACTGCCCACTAATATATATGTTACAATAATATCTTTCGTTTTGTTTGTTTACTATTATTTACTTCATCAATGATCCAGTCGTGCTACAACTTGACATCATCTAAGTTCAGTGGCGGAGACAGCCTCTTGAAGAGGTGGGCTTCAGCCCACTCGTGATTGCATAGCGGGGTTTTTTTACAGTTATGCAAGGAAAAACTTTGGAGACTTTATTATAAAAAAAAAATTAAAAACAGTCCAGCCCACTCTTTAGATTAACTGTATATTCATTTTCTTGTCGATAACAATGATTCATTTTGGCCCAAAAATTTAAGCGTAAATTTCGCCCCCCTTTTCCTGATTTTCTGGTTCCGCCACTGTCTAAGTTAAAAATATTTGCAAATTTAAAGCATCTTCTTAGCCTTAGTTGTACTATATCCTTTTTGTCCGTTGTCCATTGTAAAAGTACTGAGGCAGGCCAACAAAAAATATACCATCAATAAAACATCACATACATTATTGTTTATTTTTTTTTCATAGTATTTGATAACTTTAATTTAATATTTACTCCAACAATTACCACAATTTTGGCCGATTTTTTCGGATATGCTTTGACAAATCAGGAATTTATAATCCTCACAGCTACATAAATTCGTTAGATTGTCTCTTCAAAAATTGTATATCTCAGCAATACGAGCGGGAAATGCGTCAAAATAAAAAATCCACTAAATAATGATAGTTTTAGTGAATGAACTCTTGATTTGATCTTTGTAATATATTGAGTTAATTGCAAAAAAGTGGCCAGATTTTACACTCATTTTCAGAAAAATGACCATACTTTCAATTTTGCAAAATGGTGGCAAGACTTGCCTTTTTCCTTTCGAAAAAGTGGCTGGAGACGATTTTCGGCTTATTTGGTAGGGGTAAAATGGGAAAATATGTTATTTTACTAAAAATAAATGCTAAAAATCACAAAAATTATCAAAAAAAATCCCCAAATTAATATGTGTCACCATATGATTAGTTATATTCGTAATAATAATAATAATGCCCCTCATGCATGCACATAAATTGACTAATTAAATCTTGACAACTCATATTTGTGGATTTTTTTGGTGAATTGATGTATATACATGGGGGCATTATTATTATTATTACGAATATAACCAATCATATGGTGACACATATTAATTTAGGGATTTTTGTGGACAATTTTTGGGATTTCTAGCATTTTTTCCCCATTTTACCCCTGCCAAAAAGCTAAAAATCGCCTGCAGCCACCTTTTTGAAAGGAAAAAGGCAAGTCTGGCCACCATTTTGCAAAACTCAAAGTCTGGCCACTTTTTTGAAAATGAGTGTAATATCTGGCCACCACTTTGAAATTTACTCTAATATATTTATTGAATTTTGATTATTAGTTATTGTAGATGCTCTATCACTTATGAATAATGAATCGTTTAACCTTAAAAGAAAAATTACGATGAGGAAACACAAATAATGAGTACAATTATATATATCTTTTTGAGCCAATAGTGTTTAAACTGATTTGAAAGTTGCCAAAAGTTGTTAATTTGGGTTAGAAACCTTAACAACTCTTTTGCAATTTTTCAGGATATGCTGGTCTAAAGTCAGAGTCCCTAATTTTCTATGTAAACCAAGTAGCTTGGTTGCTTGTTGGGTATATATATTGTTCTCCCCTAGCTTTTTTAGCATGCCATATAAGACGAACCCTTCATCCGGTCAGTATCTACATTAATTGCAATGGCAAACACCGATTCACTTGCACCACTGATCACAAGAAGGTGAGTAGAAACTGCGAAGCTTGTAAAACTGATATTAATTATTTCGGGGTAAAGTTTTATTAATTCAAATTTAAAATTTTTCTGTTGCATATAGGTTGGAGGGTAAGATTGCTCTAATAACGGGAGGATCCAGTGGCATCGGTGAATGCACTGGCACCGCGAGGCTCTTTGTCGAAAATGGAACTAAGGTTGTTATCGCAGACATTCCAGATGAACTTGGTCTCGCTGTTGTTGAAGAATTAGGAAAATCAAACTCTTTGTACATCCATTGTGATGTAACAAATAAAGATGTTAGAATATAACAGCAGATGATATAATACATGCCGTTGACACAACAGTTTTAACTTATGGAAAGCTTGATATCATGTTCAACAACGCTGGCGTCTCGGGTCCTAACAAACCTCGGATTCTTGATGTTATAACGGAAGCAAGAAAGATGATAAACGTAAAGAGAAAATATATGCAGAAGAGAAACTAGTTTATATTAATCTGATTTTGAGGATAAACAGATTACAGAATTTTCAGATGCTTCACAATCCTTACATGCATTTCTATTTATAGACACAATCTAAGGGGTTAGGTGTGGTATGTGGTGTTAGGTGTTAGGCCACGAACCAAGTTAGGCAAGCCATAATCTTTGACTAACATTAATGGTTGGTGGCCTACAAATTCAAGGCATTCTAACAAATCTCCACCTTGACTTGAATCCTCTCACAAATAACAGATAACAGATGTACCAGACGCATCATAATGATGCAAGATGTACCAGATAAAACTCTTCAACCTTGACTTGAGACTATCACAAAATACTGTAGCCTGATCATGATGTAGACCTAGATCACTGATCAATCCTTTCAACCAGATTCCTTCCTTTGCGGCTTCTGTCACTACGCCATAAACGCACATACGCAACCCCCAAATAAAGTTGCAAAAGACCTGAAAAGTGTTGCGTAAGGTCTTACCCAACACCAGAGGGGCGTTGCCAATACCGGCGTTGCGTAAGACCCCTAACGCAACGCTTTTTCCAAGCTATTGCAACACCACGAAAGTATTGCATAAGAGGCCTTATGCAACACCAAAAGCATGCAAATGCAACACTACATGGCGTTACATTAGATTTTTAGCCATTTCAGCAATTGGGTGCCACGTTAGCAGTGGGGTCCACATGCCACATCAGTAGTGGATCCCACGAGGTGCCACATCAACAAGGTGCCACATCAGCAAGTTGCCATGTCAGCAAGATGCCACGTCAGCAGTGGGGGCCATCAAGATGCCACGTCAACAGTGGGACCCACAAGGTGCCACGTCATGACTAGGGCGCCATGCCACGTCAGCAGTGAGGCCCACATGGTTCCACGTCAGCAATGGGGAGCACTATCTAATGCATCACTAGTTTGATCTAATGCAACATCATTTTTTTTGCAACATCAGAAGTATTTTTAGCAACACTAAATATACCATAATGCAACATCATATATAGTCAAATGCAACACTTTTTAACAAAAAATTTGAAAAGGCTGCTTTGTTTATACATAACACCATCCTGTCCAAACCAAACCAACAACTTTAAAAGTCCTAAATAATGCAGCCAACAAAACTACATAACAATTTTACATGTACTAAACCAAGCACATGCACTAATTCTAAGTACAAAGTACGCTAATTCAAAATTCAAAAATACATAAGAAAATAGATAAGAAACATTGTTGCATCCAACAGGACCAGACCCTGCCTTCTACGTTGTCTTTCTCAGCCTTGTTTATTATGTGATGCAAACACCAAACACAAATCTGCAAAAAACAAAAAAAACATGCTATTGGGTTATAGAATAGCCATTAAAGGATAGTACTATAGTTATAGAACAAATCAAAAAAAGCCATAAATATAAGGGGTACAAAGTGCTATTTACTCAAATATAAAATACACTTTATTCATATAAAAGTCATATAGCAAATAGTTTTATTTGCCTGTAAAGGGAACATGCAGCTTACGAAGCAGAATGGTACAAAACATCCAATCTACAGAAAAAATGCAAAGCAAATCCAACTAAATAATTGTGATGGTAAATTTAAAGTATTTACATAGCTACAAATTTCCATAGGAGAAGCTACATACAAAATCAATGGCATTAAAATCGCAACAAACTCAAACGTCGTTGGCATGCTCCTCTACCCCAAGTCCCCATTTATTATTGAAAATTTTACCTGGACAATTTCTTCTTGTGTGCTTATCATTGTTGCTCTGCTCTTTAAATTGGATATTACAGCATCGACTGCCATGTTAATACCACTGCGCAAGTCCATGACATTAATGCCAGAAGCTATCGATTTACAGCCTTCGGCGTATATTGCCTGGGTCAACACAGTGGCACATGTAGTACCTGTGGCCACATAATATGCTTCCCATGTTAGGCGTCTTACATTTTACATCAGAATCGGTATGAGGAACACCATTTCAACTTTAATGTAATAATAGATGACATAAAAATAACATCTCTTTAATGCATTATACCCTAGTCTTAAATCATTGATCGTAAAGCCTCTTTCTATGTTTCGGGAAAAATATACAATCAGATTTACAATTTCCTAACATAAAGAAAACTATCTGTGGCAAACATAAGATTGAGAAACTTCCGAATTGGACAGAGTATTGCTTATTCTGTTTCTAACTTCAAAAAACAATTTCAATACCTCGGAGATGATTGAACTTTACTAGATAAAAGACATTGGATAATCAAGAAATGGGAGTAAAAGAAAACAACTAAAAAGAATCAATACCATCTCCTGCAGCAGTATTAGTAGCATCTGCCACCTGTTTCACTAAAGCAGCACCAACATTTTTGGCTTTATCCTTGAAATTGATACTTTTGGCTACTGTCACGCCATCTTTTGTAACCTTTGGACTCCCATGTAAACTCACACATACAAGTAAGTACATTACTAAGAGCCAATAAACCCAATAAACAGAGAGCATAACCCTTATAAAGTGTGAAGCATTATGATAAACCCAATAAACAAACATACTCACAAGTCTCTGTTGAATTTGTGTACCTTTGATTTTTGAAACCCAATAAACTTGGTAAGAAGAAGTCGATTAAGAGCCACTGCAACTTAGTCGTCGATTAAGAATCCGCAACTTAGATGCGTGAAAGATTCTGCAACTTGGTGAGAAGCTTGAATTCAAATCGAACCCTAAAATTGAATCCCTAAAATCGAAATTCAAATCGTGGAAGATTTGAACCAAATCGAAGCCAAAGACAGAATGAGAAGTCGAAGAAGATGAACTAGAGAGAAGTAGAGAGATGAACCAGGGAGAGAGACCAATCGCCAGTAATCGCTAGAGAGGGAAACAGCCAGAGCAAATTAGAGTGATTTGAGCTTGTAGTTGAGAGAGAAAGAGAGAGAGAGAGAGAGAGAGAGAGAGAGAGAGAGAGAGAGAGAGAGAGAGTGAGTGATTAGGAGCCTCAATAATGGGGATTTTGGAAAAATAAAGGGGATTTTGTGGAATAGCTATTGCAAAATTTTCATTTTGGGGGGAATTTGTCCGCCCATTTTTTCACCTCGTAAACTGTGATGTACCACTTTGAGTTGTTATGGTTGTAATTTCTATATTTTCTTTAACTTTGAAAAATATAATTTACAATTTTTTTCTATTTCAAATAAATTGTTAAACATGACAAATACTCGTGGAAAATATACAGAAAAAAGTGACAGTCGTACGGTTGGATCGTCGAAAAAATAATTTAAAAATATAGAATTAACATTCGAGACAAAACTTGTTAAAAAGAAAGTCTACTTTGACCGTTTTGACCATTATAAAATCAAACCAAATAAGTCTAGGATTTTTTCAAAAAATTACCACTTCACTAAAATCGTTAAATCTTAACATCTGTACGATGGAAACGTCAAAAAAATAATTAAAAAAAATAGATTCATCATTCGGGACAAGACTAGTTAAAAGGAAGGTCGACTTTGACCGATTTGAGCGTTATAAAACCAAACCAAATAAATCTAGGAATTTTTTAAAAAAATTACCATATCACTAAAATCGTTATATCTTGACACCCGTGCGATTGGAACGTTGAAAAAATAATTTAAAAAAATAGATTCATCATTCGGGACAAGACTAGTTAAAAGGAAGGTTCACTTTGACCGGTTTGACCGTTATAAAACCAAACCAAATAAATATAGGAATTTTTTTGAAAAATTACCACATCACTAAAATCATTATATCTTGACATCCGTGCGATTGGAACGTCGAAAATATAATTTAAAAAAATAGATTCATCATTCGGGACAAGACTAGTTAATAAAATAAAATAAATATCTAATGCAACACTTCAAACAGCAAATGCAACACTACTGGTATCTAATGCAACGCTTCTGCCACGTCAGCAAATGCCACGTCAGCATAGGTGGGTCCCACTTCTGCCACGTCAGCAATTGTGGGCCCCACATTTTGCCACGTCAGCATCATGGGCCTCATGCCACGTCACCCTTGTGGGGCCCACACTACCACGTCAGCAATGGTGGGACCCACACCTGGCACGTCATATTATTTTTTTTAAAAAAATATATATCTAATGCAACACTTCAAAGAGCAAATGCAACACTACTGATATCTATTGTAACTCTTCTGCCACGTAAGCAAATGCCACGCCAGCAAAAGTGGGTCCCACTTTTGCCACATCAGCAATTGTGGGTCCCACAATTTCAGGTCAGCATGGTGGGCCTCCTGCCACGTCACCCTTGTGGGGCCCACACTGCCACGTCAGGAGTGGTGGGACCCACACCTGCCACTGCATTAGATATATATATATATATATATATCTAATGCAACACTTCAAACAGCAAATGCAACACTATTGGTATCTAATGTGTTATTCCCAGATTACACACTTGTATAATTGTAGAAGGGGGGGTTGAATACAATTCTTGATATTTATAAATTTCTGATAAGAACTCCAGAAATCTATACTTAGATAATTGCTGTAAAAAGATTAATGCACAAACACATAAAAATCAGGTGGTTAAATGCACCACCTGAAGCTTTTATTCGAAGAAAACTCTGTGATACAAAAGTACACAGCTTCTGTTTTATAACTCTTTGCTTTCTAAGGATATTCAATAAAAATTCTAAGCAAATGTATCTATTTTCTTAACTTCTAAAGAGTTGCTACGCTTGGTTATAAAACCCAAGTTTACAAGTACTACTGGAATAAGATAATATTAATCTAATTCTAGTTGACTTGCTACTACACTCCAAATACACATGTAGCCGAAAGGTTGTCCTTGTGAACAGACATGTCTCCTGCACCTTTCTTGTATTCATAGTGCAAACGGAATGCTTCTTTCTTCTGTGTTTCCAAAGTATGGCTGCCATACTGCTTTTTGTATCTACTATCAACCTATGTGATATGTCAGTCAAACCTGTCCTTATCAACTGCTAATCCCCAACTTAGCATAGAATTAAGTGTCAATGATTATCCGTTGATATTGTACACTGACATCCGTTGATGATATATTGAGCTGTATCCGTTGATATTGAGATTTGAGTTGTATCCGTTGATAGAGTTTTGTGTTCATCCGTTGATACACTTTCACTTAAACAGAATTACATAGCATAGCTTATTTACAATTGGCTACCCTATTCTGCCTATCCATTGATGGTCAACATGACTGTGGATATAAACACTATCAACTGATAACATAGAGATACTGCAGTATGCTACAAAACCTCATCCGTTGATGAGCTACCTGTCAACGGATAGAGTTATAAATCCTCATCCGTTGACAGCTACAAAACCTTATACAATTTGATTGATTGTGAAGTTATCATCAAGTACAACATATTCCTAACATAATGCAACGCTTCTGCCACGTCAGCAAATGCCACGTCAGCATAGGTGGGTCCCACTTCTACCACGTCAGCAATTGTGGGTCCCACAATTGCCACGTCAGTAAATGCCACATCAGCACATATGGGTCCCACTTCTGCCACGTCACCATTTATTAAAATAAAAATATATCTAACGCAACACCAGCAGTTAGTGTTGCATGATGTGAAACACTGTGGGTAATACGTAACAGTAAATTATATCTAACGCAACACCAGTTCAGCTCAGTTGCAAAAGACCCAAAATTTCTATCTAACGAAACGCTTTCTGTGCAACGCTTTGTAAAAAGGGTTGCGTATGTGCGTTTATGGCGTAGTGTGTCAATGCCATGTACTCTACTTCTGTAGTAGACAAAGTCACTGTAGGTTGTAGAGTAGCTTTCCAACTGACAATCGAACCACCCAGAGTGAAAGCATAACCAGTCATAGACCTTCTACTGTCAACATCTCCAGCATAATCAGAGTCTGAAAACCCTGTCACCAAACACTCAGTATCACCTCCATAAATGAGACCAACATTAGATGTACCTTTTAAGTACCGAAAAAACCCTCTTCACAGCTTGCCAATGTTCTTTGCCTGGATCACCCATGAACCTACTAACAACACTGACAGACTGTGCAAGATCAGGTCTAGTGCAGACCATTGCATACATCAAGCTTCCTATTGCACTAGCATAGGGAACTCGAGACATGTACTCTTTTTCCTCAGCAGACTTAGGTGCAAAAGCGATAGACAGACGTGCATTTGCAGCACTAGGAGTATCTATGGGCTTTGCCGTAGACATGCCAAACCTTGACAAAATCTTCTGAATGTATCCCTTATGTGACAAGAGAGCTTTCTTTTGCTTCTATCCCTATAAATCTCCATTCCCAGAATTTTCCGAGCTGCACCCAAATCTTTCATTTCAAACTCAGCACTGAGGAGACCTTTCAACTTTTGAATATCAGACTTGTTCTCTGCAGCTATCAACATATCATCTACATAGAGGACCAGATAAATGAAAGAACCATTTGCTGTCTTAATGTGATAAACACAGCAATCATACGGACTCCTGGTGTAGCCAATACCTATCATATAGCTATCAAATTTCTTGTACCACTGCCTCGGAGACTGCTTTAGCCCATACAAGGACTTCAATAACTTTCACACACACTACACCATAAAAGGCCTACGACAACATATTTAGCCTATGTTGCCATCAAATATGTTGCCTTTTCCATGATGTTTTGGGCTAAGACAACATTATCATTTTTATGTTGCCTTAGGTAGCAAAAAATATGTTGTCATAGAATAAAAGTGTTGGCTTGTTGCTATAGGTATGAAATTGTGTTGCCATTATTTTGCAATGAACAAAATTTTACATTTTCTACTAAAAGTAAAAATATTAACCTTTTTCACATGAAAATTAATTTATTTGGATAAAAATAATCAAGAAGTTTTATAAAATTCAAGAATATTCCAGTAGAAGTGAATATTTCATTAAAATGTTAAAACATTTTAAGATGAATAATTTTATTTTTATGTTCATTTATTATTTTCTCTAAATTTATGAAAACTGAATACTTTTCTCTATTTTTTTTAAACATGCTAAGCAATATGAAAATATTTTCATATACGATTAAATTTATTTTAATATATTATTAATTATATTTTATGATTCATTATGTTATTAATCTTTTAATATTAATAATAACATATTATTGTTTTTTATTGAAAGCAAAAAACTTTATTTTATTTGACATGAAAACTTATTAATTTTAGTAAAAATAATTATTTTTTTTAAAATTAAGAATATGCAAAATGAAGTAATTAATTAATTAAAAAATGAAAACATTATTTTGAAATCAATAATATTTAAATATCTACAAACATACAAAACTATAAATAAATGCAATGAAAATTTCTAAATTAAAAAGCGGCAAAAAGACCGCGTTTCTGATTTTACCTTTCAACAAAACACTGCCCTTTGAAATATTTTCTATTTCATTCTCCCTCGCATCACATTCACCCCGTCTCTCGCTCTCACACTCTCCCTCTCCCTCTCCCTCACCCTGTCTCAACCTCTCTTTTCGTCGGCCCAAAATACTACTAATCAGAGTCTCTACCTCTCTTCCATAGACTGAAAATACTACTAATCGGAGCCTCCTTCAGTTAAAGGCATTAAATTTCTTTGATTGCACTTCAATTTGGGCATTTTTCGAATTAGGGATTTTTGGGTTTCGGTTCAAAATGGTTTTAATTCTTATATTCAATTAAAACCTCATGTTTGATTGCTTTTAATTTTATTTTTCTCTCTTTATTTCAGGGATTTGAGTTCAAAATTAGGCTTATTTGCTTTGAATTTGGGCTTCGATTTGGGAATTTTTTGATTTAAAGAATGGTTTCGATTTGTAGGTATTATCCTTTTTATTTATGTTTTGAATCATGTTTCGCAGCTCCGATTAATTTTGTGTGTATAAATTTTGTGTGTATGTATATTGTGACATGTGTCAATTTTGTGTGTGTTTATAACTAGTGGTGGCAGGAATAGCCTTGGAAGCAACATTTATCTCCAGGCCCAGTAGCAACATTTATCTCTGGTTATGAATTATAACATTTGTTATACTGGAGACACCAATTCGTGAATATCTACTTCGCATCTCATATCTGGAAATCTATAATGAGGTGAGGTTCTGGTCAGTTTTTTATTTTCCCGGAAGTGATCCTTGATAATGTATGTGCTTGTACTCCATTGACTTTGCAGTTTTAGTATTGTTGACAGTCTCATTTCCTAAAATGAAATACACTTTGGCAGTGAACAGGAGCTTGCTTTGTCTAATCTTACCTTTTCTTCCTATCACGTGTTACTATCATTATGCGTTTTTTAAGTTCTGTAATATATGTAATTTACTCAAATATTACTTATCTAATAGAAATCTAGAATTGAGTTTATCTGATTTTTTTTGTGTATGATCCCTGCTATAACTTGATGGAAATTTGATGGAGTTTATCTGGTTTTGCAGTTCTTTGCTTCTGATGAGAGGATAAAGGTTGTACGGAAAATGAAATGGCAGTTACACATGAACAGAGAAAGGCAGCGCTTGACCTGTTGTTACCTTATCAAAGATCCGACTTTTGAGGGCATTTTCCGTGCTATGGATGGTACCTGTCATTATTGATGGCGATATATATGTAATATATATCTAATATAGTGCCCAAAATAATTAGGGTGTCGATCACTACAGCAAAACGAACATGTTTTTAATTGGAAATTTTGGCAGGTTCAAGGGTTTGGCAAATGAACATTAATTTTTGCTTATGCGTTTAGAGTTAGCATGTAGTTTACTTGTAAATAGTTACAAGCTACAAGAAATCATGATTCAGTCTAAAGTAATTATATTATTGTGTACTTGATGCTGAGCTGGTGAATCATTTTTGTGTTTTACTTGTTTTATGAATTAAAAATAATTATCCACATTACAGGTCTTCCAGTGGCCATCTGACTTTTGGACCCTCCACTTCATGAATTTCTACCAGAAGGAGACCTGGAACAGATCATTGGCAACTTACTAGCGAAACTGGAATGAGTGAAGATGAAGTTTACTTGAGGATTGAAAAATTATCAGAAGTGAATCCTATGCTTGGCTTTCGTGGATGCAGGTCTTGTTGTCTTTCTCTTAAGCTTCTTATGTAATCCGAATTTTCATGAAACAAGTAATCTCTCAATGACTCGACCTGTTTAGAATTTCAAAGAACCATCAGAAGAGCAAGTTAATTGTTAACATCCAAAGCCTATCTCATTTTGTTATACGTTTTATTGTGGTATATAATTTAGATCAGTATAACTTCTGTTGGGCGGATCAGTCAGGTTCATGCTTATTGTTGTCATATATTTGCACTTTGCTCCGTTGATTGTTTCACTTTCGGTGTATCTTTTTGAACGTGAAAGCTGGCAGCTGGTTCATTTTGTTATGGATTTAAGAGGTTTAGTATAGTGTTTCTAAGAACATGAGCAAGAGAAGAAACAACAGTGAGTAATAGAAATGACATTGCTCGCCACCAAAATATTCTCAATAAATAAAACTGCGTACATTTTATTATTTCGTCACTGACATGACATAGGAGTTTCCATTCCTTCCCTTGAAGACAATGGAAGAGCTAGTTGCACCTCTGCGGAATCTACGCATACAGGACACAAGTTTAAAGAACCAGCGATATTTACAAGAAGATGTAGACTTGAAGTTTTCTCCTTCAACAATCCAGTGGCATAATGTCGCATTAATCTTCATTGGCTGCTCTCAACTCGTTATATCAGGTAAGACATAAAACCCAGATTGAAATATAGGTATAATTGACAGAGCCTGGAGGGTTTGATCAAGTACATATCGTATGTAGCTGCACTTCAATCCAAAATGTTATCTTTTTCCATTTACAGATTCTACTGATTCAAGCAATTCTTCATAGAGTTAAACACTATATATTAGAAACATAGAGGATTCTGCTACTATCGTACGTGCTCGCAATCTGACTTTATTACTTCCACTCTTTCCAAGTAATAATAATAATATTTAAATTCTTGCCATGTAAACATTTTCGTGATTCTTGAGTTCATTTTTATTGAATAATATTTTTTGCTGTATTGCAGGTCTATTATGACAAAAAATGAGATGCAAGGATAGATATAAGAGGCTAGGAGTTGATGACAAAAAATGAGTTTGGATTATTGTAATGTAGATGGTTGAATAGATTACGATGCTTGGGAGTTTTAATTATTTTCATACTTGTAACAATATTATGTAGTAGGATGTTATGTTTGGTAGTAATGAAAATAAAGGTTATGTTGATTGGGTTATGTAAGGAAAACATATTTTTATTTTTATTATTTTTTGTTGGAAAAAAAAGTGTTGCCACAGATGCTATAAAATGTTGGCAAAAAGGAAAATTAATGTTAAGAAATGTTGTTGTAGGAAAAATTTATGTTGGCATAAAAGTGGGTCCCACAATGGTTCCCACAAGCGGGTCCTACCTGTGGGTCCCAAATCGTTGACCCGCTAGTGGGCCCCACTTTTTTTGCAAAATGTTTAACCCAAAGGCAACATAATATCATGTTGCTAAAAACTGATAATATTGTTGCCATAGCTAGTCTACGCCAACAGAAAACTAATGTTGCCATAGAAAAGTAGAATGTTGCCTTTGACCCCAAAGGCAACGGCCAAAATAGCAACACGAGCAAAATGTTGGCTTTGAGGTTTTTTGGGCCTAAGGCAACATATTTCGGGCCTATGGCAACATTTTTTTGGTGTTTCCGTAGGCCTTTTATGGTGTAGTGACATAGTCTTCTTTACCAGGAACCTAAAAACCATCTGGCTGAGTCATGTATATCTCCTCTTCCAGCTTTCCATGCAGAAAAGCTGTCTTCACATCGAGTTGTTCAAGCTCCAGATTCTGATGTGCAACTATCACTAGTAGCACCCTGATGGAAGTGTGTCTGACCACTGGTGAAAAAATCTCATTGTAATCCACTCCCTCTTTCTGAGTGAACACTCGAGCTACTAACCGAGCTTTATACTTGATACCCTCAACCGATGTTTCTCCTTCCTTCTTCTTGTAGACCCATTTACAAGTAACAATCTTTCTGTCTCGAGGCCGCTTGACTAATTCCCAAGTCTTATTCTTCTAAAGTGACTCCATTTCATCTCCCATTGCAGCAAACCATTTTGTAGATTCAGTACATGTCACCGCTTCTTTGTAAGTGGATGGCTCATCAGACCTAGGATCCACTTCTTTAGCTACCTGTAGTGCATATGCCACCATATCTTCAAAACCATATTTCTTTGGAGGCCCTCCATACTTAGCTCTCATCGATCGATCAAGAGCTAAACTGTGCTGATTTACTACTGGTACTGATAATTATGATCCTGACCGTGGTTGTTGAACTTCTTGTTGTGGTTCACTCTCATCATGAGTGACTTCCTACTCCATCTCTTTCTCAACACCACCACTTTCGGAAATAATCGTAGACTTCACAGTAGGGTTAAACATAGAATTTTCATCAAAGACTAAATTTCTACTCAGTATAACCCTATTTTCAGATGGAGACCAGATTCTATAACCTTTAACTCCATCCCCATAGCCTACAAATACTCCCTTTTTAGCTGGTGGCTCCAATTTACCCTCATTTACATGATAATAAACAGTACAACCAAAAACTCTTAAATTGGAGTAATCAGCAGGCTTACCATACCATTTCTCAATAGGAGTTTTGAGATGAATACCTGTGTGAGGTCCACGATTAATTAAATAACACGCTGTACTAACCGCCTCTGCCCAGAATCTTCTAGTTAGTCCAGCATTAGAAAGCATACACCTAGCTCTCTCCAGAAGTGTCTAATTCATACGGTCTGCTACACTATTCAGCTATGGTGTATCCCTGACTGTATGATGCCTAGCAATCCCCTCATTCTTGCAGAAATCTGCAAACTCGGACGAGCAAAATTCCAGGCCCTGCACGGACATATATGGTAAGACGCTCCAGAGTCAAGGATCCACACATCAGAGTGATGCGTGTCCTTGACAGCAACTAAAGCAATATCTTCTTCGGAATTAGCATCAGCTACAGCAGCAGTTCCTGCAACAGCATCCACAAATTTATCATGTTGCTTCTTTTTCTTGGGACAGTCGGATTTCCAGTGTCCCTTCTCTTTACAGTAATTGCAGACATCATTAGCTCTCAAACCCTTAGAAGCTGGTTTCTTGGATTTATACTTCCCCGACTTTCCATGTTCGGTACTCCCGATAGCTACCAACCCAGCAGCATGATTATCTGCACCTGTACTAGCCGCCTTATGGCGCAGCTCTCTAGAATGAAGAGAAGATCTAACCTCCTATAGAGAAATAGTATCTTTACCAACAATAAACGATTGCACAAAGTTCTCATACGATAATGGTAAAGAAACTAACAGAATCAAAGCAGCATCCTCATCTTCAACTTTAAAATCAATATTACGCAATTCTAATAAAATTGTGTTTAATTGATCTAAGTGATCTCGAAGAGGCATACCTTCCTGCATTCGCAGACAGAACAGACGTTGCTTCAGAAGCAACTTATTTGTTAAAGACTTTGTCATGTAGAGACTCTCAAGCTTTAACCATAAACCAGATGCGGTATCTTCCTCCGCAATTTCAGTAATAATATCATCTGCAAGGCACAACAGAATTGTTGAGTGTGCCTTTTCTTCGAGATTGGTCATCTCAGCGCTTCCAGGAGCAGCTGATTTTGTGTTCAACGACGCCCAGAGCCCCTGTTGTTTTAACAAGGCACGCATCTTGATTTGCCATAGACTGAAACTATTTATCCCAGTAAATTTGTCGACCTTAACGTTAATACCACTAGACATCTTTCTCCCAGAACCGTATACGTGAACAGTACCGTATGAACAGTACTGTAACACCCTCACTAGCCAACAATAATATTATAAACTCTGATATTCAATTAAACATTAATATAGGAGAAATTTTAGAAATTTCGGCATGAAGTAATCATAAACCGGACTAATCACCTACTCAAGCAACTAAGTATAACTAAAACAGTCCACATGTACAAGTTATACTAAACCATAAGAAAATAAAACCATAACAACCCAGACCGCACACAGGTCACTGTATGAAACAACTATCAATAGCTATTACAACCCAGAACTTAATCAAATAATATACAACCCATTAAATATGATAGTCTGCCTACAAATACAGACATAATATAAACAAGGATATATGTTCACTACCCAACCAACCACCTCGACCCTCTGACTGCCTCGGTGACTACCCCAACCAGACGGGCCACTCCTCCTAGACATCTTCTGGCTTAGCTGAGGAAACAGAATTAGCAAGCAAGTGAGCCAAAATGCTCAGCAAGTATATATATATATATAAAACATCAACAACTGAAATGTCTGCAAGATTGTCAAGAATTAACAATCAACATAATATAAGCTCAATTGAAAGTTCATCTTTTATCTGAATCATAAAATAGAAGAGGATTGGACTATCATGCATTTTATAAATAAAAACAATTATAAGGTTAGGCTGCTGATCAGTCACGCACTAACCCCGGACAAACGCACACAGCAATGTCCTTA
Organism: Saposhnikovia divaricata; assembly: GCA_036435485.1. Lineage (NCBI taxonomy): Eukaryota > Viridiplantae > Streptophyta > Magnoliopsida > Apiales > Apiaceae > Saposhnikovia > Saposhnikovia divaricata. The sequence continues at coordinate 219,554,069 of CM071599.1, forward strand.
ATGGATCCACGGCACACATTGGCCTTAATAATTTCTGACCACGAATCTGGTCCGACCCTTACGGTCCACATTTTAAAAACTAACAGTCCAATCCTAACTAAACACCAGGTGTCGGAACAATCGACCACCTCAACTGCCAAACATCCTGAACACTTTCGTTCCAGGTTAACATCTCAAATCTCACCAAATGGAAAAAGGTCGGGTAATCTCTGAATTAAATATCGACAAGTTCGATATGGCAAAAAGGGGGTATTGACTTGAGTCAAGTCACAAAAAGGATTAACAAAAACGATATAGTCAACCTGGGGTATAACAATTGAATATTCATAATTAATGGAAATTATCAGAGCAATTATATCAAGGATAAATCAATTACATAAGAATCAAGTTATGATAATCATAATTCGCTGGAAATATAAGTGAAGCGGTTTACTTGAAAGAGAGGTGGAACAATATGCTTGCAAGGGATATGGATGTAACCAATTCACTAAAAGAATCAACAATTCAGTAGAATCAATTTGGGGTATAACCATTAAGTATTCGCAATTTCGGGAAATTAACAGAACAATTATAGCAAGAGTAATTTAAATAAACATATGAATCAGGTTTTTATAATCATAACTCATTTGAAAGGTAATTGAAGCAATTTACTTGCCTTAAATAGAAAATCACAGAATCCGAAGTGTCTTTACGTCCTCAGCTTTAGCCTTCCCTTTATCCACGGAATCTACACACAATATAACACTATTTTAGAATCCTGCTCAATATTCACTAAACAACGTAAACATTCCACTTAGTCTACCCCTGCGAATAGTTCCCTAATTTATGTTTATTTAATCATATAGTATCAATACATAGGCTATAGACAAAAGTATTTAACCAAATAGTCACGTAAACATATACCACATAGATTTTAAAATATGAAGCCCGACTCACAACTCGTATAAATTGTATAATTATACATACTCGTTTTCAAGAAATGATTTTAATATATTTTGGAAAAATTTTGACGGCACCCCCTTTATACGGGGGGACTGCCAGTCGGGATACAGCCGACACAACCAACACAATTATCAATTACTAATCGAATCCATAATTATCATCCAATCCCAATTCACATTCCAATTTACTGATTCATAATCTAGTACAATTTAAGCAATTAATAACAACCTAAAAAAATAAATTACAACTTATTAGGTAATTAATAAATAATAAATATTAAATATTTTTGGCTCAGAAAATAATCATCATCGCCAATTTTATACCCTCGACTCAAATTAAATCACCGTCGAGGGGGCAAAATCCCGAGGGTACCCAAATTAGGGTTTCCAACTCGGAATTCCACACTTACTATTTGCACAATTTCGCAATTATTTCGTCACTAAATCATTCAACAGTATACCCAAATGCAATTACAGTGACCGAATTCCTAGTTCGATCTTAACTATGCACATATCAGTCAACACAAACTCAGCAGTAATATAGTGTCCAGGTTTAATCAACGGCCAAATCCCCCAACACTGCCATCATAAACAGAATTACAACATAGAACAGGGGAGGGGAATTCAATCACATACACCCAACATATTACACAAACACACACATGTATAACACGCACACACACTGCTCACAGAATTCTCACACAAAATCACACACACTTCGAACCACAATTTCAACACATCCCATAAACAACTCATTTCTGTTATGTAAAATGGAAGGGACAAAGGCGAGGCTTCACCCACCACGAACGAATAGAGACCAACGGACACAACACACCATCACGCTGTTAACAACCACACACCTTTACAATACTCGGCACACACAACTAAAACCCACACACACACGCGATTCACACACACATACACGACTCGCACAATACACACACACACACAGCACCACGAACAACAGGGAAGGGGTAGAGAGGAATAGTCGAGCAGCACAACATCTACAAGAACAATAGTCACGACTTACGTGATCGAGGGAGAGAGTTTCGGTGGAGAGAATTAGAGAGACCTCGAGAAGAATCGAGAGATTTAGAGAAAACCGACTGTGAAACAAAGCTTAGAAATGAAATTGGGGGTTAGGGATTTAGAATAAAAGGGGAAGGAAAGTATTAATGGGGGAATAATCACTATTTCACTGAATAAACAAAATTAATTCCCAAAATTTCGAATTAAAAGGAAAATAGGTGAAATTTAAAATCTAAAAAATTCTAAAATGAAAAACACAAAATTACATTCACCCACATATTTTTAAAATATTTTTAGGATCAAAAACGAATTAAATACGGATTTTACAAGATTGAATCCGTAAAATGAAACAGAATTCATAAAATCATTTTAAAATCGTTAAAAATCAAAACAATTCCATACAACATTTTTAAAACTCAAATAAACTAATAAAGTTAATAAAACGAAAGATTTCATAATTTTTATTAATTCCGATGATTTTATAAAATTCTCAGAAAGTAAATATAACGAAATTAATTAGGAAATAAATCCCAAAAATATAATTAAAATAGTCGGGCTTACATAACACATATAAAATATCAATCTGACTTCCAAATATTATTCCACAATATAATACTTCCTCAACCAATTCACACACCATATAATTCACATTTAATAATAAAATAAATAACTTTTAGTAATTAAATAATCTGAAATTTCTAAGGCGTTATAACCTTCCCCCCTTAAAAGGATTCTGTCCCCAGAATCTCACCTAAGAGAATAATTGAGGATACTTTTCCAGCATATCGCTTTCCAACTCCCAAGTTGACTCTTCCACCTTGGGGTTTCTCCACAAAACTCTCGCTATAGGAATTGTTTTATTCCTCAAAACATTTTCTTTTCGATCTAGTATTTTGATAGGCTGCTCCACATAAGATAAATCTGGCTGAATCTCTATCGGCTCATATTCAATGACATGTTTAGAATCCAAATGGTATTTCTTAAGCATGGATACATGGAATACGTTATGGATATGTTGCATATGAGGCGGTAAAGCTAGCTCGTAGGCGACTTTCCCGACTTTCTTCAATACCTCGAAAGGCCCCACAAATCTTGGACTTAATTTTCCTTTCTTGCCAAATCTTACTAATCCTTTCCACGGAGATACTTTCAACAGTACTTGCTCTCCTTCTTCGAATTCCATATTCTTTCTGGCCAAATCAACATACTTCTTCTGTCGGTTCTGAGCTGTCACTAACCGTTTCTGAATAAGTTGAACTATTTCCTTGGTTTGCTGCACTAACTCAGGTCCGAGTATCTTTCGCTCGCCAACTTCTTCCCAATATACTGGAGATCGACACTTTCGTCCATATAATGCTTCATACGGTGGCATATCAATACTAGCATGAAAACTATTGTTGTATGAAAATTCCACTAACGGCAAGTGTTCATCCCAACTTCCTGCAAAATCCAATGCACAAACTCGGAGCATATCTTCAATTGTTTGAATCGTTCTTTCACTCTGGCCATCAGTTTGAGGATGGTATGCAGTACTCATTTTTAATTCGGTGCCCAAACATTCTTGAAAACTTCTCCAGAATCTTGAATTAAATCTTGGATCTCGATCTGAGACTATTGATACTGGAACTCCATGTCGCACCACAATCTCTTTTATGTATAGATGAACCAATTTGTCTAATGAGAACCTCTCGTTTATCGGAAGGAAGTGTGCAGATTTCGTTAATCGATCAACAATTACCCAAATAGCATCATGGTTAGCTCTTGTCCTTGGCAATCCAACCACAAAGTCCATTGCAATATGTTCCCATTTCCACTCGGGAATCTCTAATGGTTGTAGCATCCCACTTGGCCTTTGATGTTCTGCTTTTACTTTCTGACAGGTCAAACACTTACTTACCCATTCAGCAATATCTCTCTTCATATCTGGCCACCAGAAATTCCTTTTCAAGTCTCGATACATTTTCGTACTTCCTGGATGAATCGAATATTTTGAACTGTGGGCTTCCTGTAGGATCTCATTCTTCAACTCTGTCACATTGGGTATCCAAATACGTGAAGAAAATCTTAATATCCCCTTGTCATCTACCTGTGTGCATATTTCCTCACCTGTTAACTTGTTCACATCTCCGCTCATGACTTCCTCCTGGCATCTGCGAATCTTTTCTAACAATTCTGGCTGAAACGTCATAGTGTACACCGTATCTGTACTACTTGCAGGCATACACACCTCTATCTCCAATCTTTCAAACTCTTTGTATAATTCCTCAGGCATTGTCAACATACTGATTTTCTCCTTCCTACTTAAAGCGTCCGCCACCACGTTCGCCTTCCCGGGATGATAGTTGATGGTACAATCATAATCCTTGAGTAATTCCAACCATCTTCTCTGTCTCATATTTAGCTCTTTCTGGGTGAAAATATATTTTAAACTCTTGTGGTCCGTGTAAATTTCACACTTTTCCCCATACAAATAATGTCTCCAAATCTTTAAGGCGAAAACAATCGCGGCTAATTCTAAGTCATGGGTAGGATATTTCTGTTCGTGAGGTTTCAATTGTCTCGAAGCGTAAGCAATTACCTTTCCGTGCTGCATTAGTACACATCCCAAACCTTTGTGAGATGCATCACTGTAGATCACAAAATTTCCCTTTTCATCTGGAAGTGTCAATACAGGTGCAGTCACCAATCTCTTCTTCAATTCCTGAAAACTTTCTTCACACTTCTCATTCCACACAAACTTTTCATTCTTCCTTGTCAACTTTGTTAGTGGGGTGGCTATTTTCGCAAAGTCTTGAACAAATCTTCGATAATATCCCGCCAATCCTAAGAAACTTCGAACTTCTGTGGGTGTTTTAGGTCTGCCCCAATTCATCACGGCTTCAATTTTTGCAGGATCCACCTTAATCCCTTCACTGCTGATGACATGCCCTAAAAACTGCACTTCTTTCAACCAAAACTCACATTTAGAAAATTTCGCATACAATTTCTCTTTCCTCAACGTTTCTAAGGCTATTCTCAACTGCCCTGCATGCTCTTCTTCGGTCTTCGAGTATATCAGAATATCATCTATAAACACAATCACAAACTTATCCAAATACTTCTTGAAGACTCTATTCATTAGGTCCATGAATGCTGCTGGTGCATTAGTTAGCCCAAAGGCCATCACCAAGAACTCGTAGTGCCCATACCTAGTTCGAAACGCTGTTTTTGGAACGTCTCCCGGTCTAATCTTTAATTGAAAATATCCTGACCGCAAATCAATCTTCGAGAAACAAGTTGCTCCTTTTAATTGATCAAATAAATCGTCAATTCTCGGCAAAGGGTATTTATTCTTGATGGTCAACTTATTTAATTCCCGATAATCGATACACAGTCTCATACTTCCATCCTTCTTCTTTACAAATAATACCGGAGCTCCCCACGGCGATACACTAGGCCTAATAATACCTTTCTCCAGAAGATCTTGCAATTGAACTGTCAATTCCTTCATCTCTACAGGTGCCATTCGATAGGGAGCCTTTGACACGGGTTCAGTTCCTGGGGCTAAATCAATGGTAAATTCTATTTCTCTATCCGGAGGTAATCCGGGAAGTTCATCCGGAAAAACATCAAGAAATTCATTCACCACTGGAATTTCCTCTATCTTAGGCACCTCTTGACTAGTATCCATGACATAAGCCATATAGCCCTCGCATCCTTGCCTCAACAACCTCTTTGTTTGAATGATCGTCAAAAATCTCCTAGTCTGCCTCTGACCCCTAAAGGTAACTTCTACATTATCAGAGGGTTTAAGGATCACCTTCTTATTCTTACAATCAATTTGGGCATTATTCTCTGTTAACCAATCCATTCCTAAGATAACATCAAATTCACCTAACTGAAATGGTATCAAATTAGCGTAGAAACAATGCCCTGAAATATCAATCTTGCAACGAGGACACACTTGAGTCACCGGAATTCGTTCTGAATTAGCTATTTCTATAACTATGGCCTCACGTAACATGCATACCTCACAATTTAACTTTTGAACAAATTCTTTGGATATAAAGGATTTCGTAGCCCCAGAATCAATTAACACTTTAGCTTGAACAGAATTTACAGGGAGCGTACCTGCTACCACATCCGAATTCTTAATAGCTTCGTTCAGAGTCATGTTGAAAGTCCTCGCCACTGGTCTGACACTTGCTGTTGGGGGTGCTTCAATTGCTTGCAGTATTGGGTTAGCCAGAACTGGAGGTTTCACTACAGGTACTTTACAGTCTTTCATTATATGCCCTGGCTTCCCACAACGATGACACACAATTCCTGCCTTGCATTCCCGAGCATAATGACCTTTTTGATTACATTTGAAACACGTCACTTCCAACTTTGTACACACCCCCGGATGCCTCTTCCCACAAGTCTTGCACTCTGCCAAGGGTGGCCTAACCAATTTCTGTTGACTCGCATCTTGAATTCTATTTCCTTGGCCCCCATTCCCTGATCCCGGCTTCTTAGGGTTCCCATACTTTCCTGGCTGGAATCCTGGCTTTTTATTTGGCACATTCTGAGAACTGCCTTGCTCTTGTCGTTCCCCCATTGACCCAGTCTTTCTTTTCTTTCCTTCTTTTTCCTTGAAGTATAATTCGCTTTCTCCTTCAGCTATCATGGCCTTTTGCACCACTGCTGCATAAGTCTCCAACTCCAAAACTGCTAGTTTAGTACGAATCCACGGTTTCAATCCTTGTTGAAACCTCTTGGCCTTCTTCCTTTCTGTGTCCACATAGGCCGGAGCAAACCTAGCTAGTTCCGTAAACTTGGTTTCATATTCTGTCACCGACATTTTCCCTTGTTTCAGCTCCAAAAACTTCATCTCCATCGGGTCTTTCATATAGTCGGGGAAATACTTTTCCAAAAATAGCTCCGTAAACCTTTCCCAAGGAATCACCTCAGTAGCTTCCAACATCTTCACCGACTCCCACCAGTAAGTAGCTTCATTCTTCAAGAAATAACTTACATATTCGGTTTGTTTGTCTGCTGGGACCCCCACCAGTGCAATGGCTTTTTCCATCTCTTTTAACCAAGACCTCGCCTCCACCGGGTCCGTTGTTCCTTTAAACTCAGGAGGTTTAACTGCCTGGAAAGACTTAAAAGTAACCACCGGAGGAACAGGTGGCTGCTGCTGCTGCTGCTGCTGTTGCTGTTGTTGCTGTTGCTGTTGTTGCTGTTGAGCCAACAACTGTTGCTGTAATTGCTGCTGTTGCTGTGCCAGAGTAGTAGTCTGCTGAACAAGAGTTTGTAATATTTGTGCTAAGGCAGGATCCATCTGACCCACAGGAGGTGGATTAGCTTGTTCACCCTGATCGGGGGTGCGGGTATTTTGTTTCTTCTTTTTGGGAGGCATATTTCTGAAATCAATGAACAATTACATTAGATTCAGGTTCAGAAAATAATAGCTCAAATGATCCAACTTAAACAAACAATGCATATATTGCTGAAGAGTAATTCAAGGTCTCCAACCAAAATTTCGATCAACAACTGATTCACAGGGTGCAATAGGATATCAATCCAAGGTTACACAAGGTATTCACAGACGTTCAGTAGGTACCATAAAGAAACAATAGTCATAGTGCTAAGATAAACATAGTATCGAAAGTAAAAACAATGCTAGAGGAAATGGTGCTGAAAGTAAATATGAAACGAGCAGTAAATAAGATGCTTAAGTAAATGACAGTATAAGGAAATTTAACACAGTTCTGCAAAAGTGATAATGATATATATAGGTAGATCAGATACAAGCGTAAGAACAACGCTTCGATAAGGGTACAACATAATACTAAAAGAGAAGACTGCTAACATCTAGTCACAGTACAACAGATATATACAACAAAACTGGTCGCACTGCAAATCCTGACGTACTACTACTGCCACAACATGCCTCTAAATACCACATCATCATACTACCCTAATCATCACTGGTCATCATCGTCATCCGACTCTCCCCGCCAAGCTGATCCCAAAATGCTCTCCAGCTCTGCCGTCACCAGACCTAGGGTCACCTGCTGTGTCACAAATGCCGGCTCATCTCGGGATCTCATCCGTCCCCGCCTAATGACAACACGTCTAAGAGCTCGTACTCGCCTCCGGACATCCTCCAGCTCAGCTACCGCTCTATCTCGATCTCTAGCCCGATCCTCCTCCCCAGCCCTCATAGCCCTCCACTCTGCCATCTGTCCCAAGAGATAGTCCCTCTCTCGGGCCACTCGCTCGTACACATGATATGGTACAGGCTGAGGAGTATACTGGTATGCTGGCCCATTCACTGAGCCCTGCGATCCTACGAACGGCTGCATAACCCCTGGGGAAATCTGCTGCGGTACAGAAGCCCCTCCTTCCGGATCCTCGTCCGGATCTGAATCGGAACCAGAGGCAGGTGCCTGAAGTATACACATATATATATATATATATAATTAGACTTCCTATCTCTCACGAAACAATCCTAACCTTTCTCATAACTCTACCCCGACTCCCCACCTAATTGTTTCAGTGACTGTGACCTGTGGCTCTGATACCAACTTGTAACACCCTCACTAGCCAACAATAATATTATAAACTCTGATATTCAATTAAACATTAATATAGGAGAAATTTTAGAAATTTAGGCATGAAGTAATCATAAACCGGACTAATCACCTGCTCAAGCAACTAAGTATAACTAAAACAGTCCACATGTACAAGTTATACTAAACCATAAGAAAATAAAACCATAACAACCCAGACCGCACACAGGTCACTGTATGAAACAACTATCAATAGCTATTACAACCCAGAACTTAATCAAATAATATACAACCCATTAAATATGATAGTCTGCCTACAAATACAGACATAATATAAACAAGGATATATGTTCACTACCCAACCAACCACCTCGACCCTCTGACTGCCTCGGTGACTACCCCAACCAGACGGGCCACTCCTCCTAGACATCTTCTGGCTTAGCTGAGGAAACAGAATTAGCAAGCAAGTGAGCCAAAATGCTCAGCAAGTATATATATATATATAAAACATCAACAACTGAAATGTCTGCAAGATTGTCAAGAATTAACAATCAACATAATATAAGCTCAATTGAAAGTTCATCTTTTATCTGAATCATAAAATAGAAGAGGATTGGACTATCATGCATTTTATAAATAAAAACAATTATAAGGTTAGGCTGCTGATCAGTCACGCACTAACCCCGGACAAACGCACACAGCAATGTCCTTAATGGATCCACGGCACACATTGGCCTTAATAATTTCTGACCACGAATCTGGTCCGACCCTTACGGTCCACATTTTAAAAACTAACAGTCCAATCCTAACTAAACACCAGGTGTCGGAACAATCGACCACCTCAACTGCCAAACATCCTGAACACTTTCGTTCCAGGTTAACATCTCAAATCTCACCAAATGGAAAAAGGTCGGGTAATCTCTGAATTAAATATCGACAAGTTCGATATGGCAAAAAGGGGGTATTGACTTGAGTCAAGTCACAAAAAGGATTAACAAAAACGATATAGTCAACCTGGGGTATAACAATTGAATATTCATAATTAATGGAAATTATCAGAGCAATTATATCAAGGATAAATCAATTACATAAGAATCAAGTTATGATAATCATAATTCGCTGGAAATATAAGTGAAGCGGTTTACTTGAAAGAGAGGTGGAACAATATGCTTGCAAGGGATATGGATGTAACCAATTCACTAAAAGAATCAACAATTCAGTAGAATCAATTTGGGGTATAACCATTAAGTATTCGCAATTTCGGGAAATTAACAGAACAATTATAGCAAGAGTAATTTAAATAAACATATGAATCAGGTTTTTATAATCATAACTCATTTGAAAGGTAATTGAAGCAATTTACTTGCCTTAAATAGAAAATCACAGAATCCGAAGTGTCTTTACGTCCTCAGCTTTAGCCTTCCCTTTATCCACGGAATCTACACACAATATAACACTATTTTAGAATCCTGCTCAATATTCACTAAACAACGTAAACATTCCACTTAGTCTACCCCTGCGAATAGTTCCCTAATTTATGATTATTTAATCATATAGTATCAATACATAGGCTACAGACAAAAGTATTTAACCAAATAGTCACGTAAACATATACCACATAGATTTTAAAATATGAAGCCCGACTCACAACTCGTATAAATTGTATAATTATACATACTCGTTTTCAAGAAATGATTTTAATATATTTTGGAAAAATTTTGACGGCACCCCCTTTATACGGGGGGACTGCCAGTCGGGATACAGCCGACACAACCAACACAATTATCAATTACTAATCGAATCCATAATTATCATCCAATCCCAATTCACATTCCAATTTACTGATTCATAATCTAGTACAATTTAAGCAATTAATAACAACCTAAAAAAATAAATTACAACTTATTAGGTAATTAATAAATAATAAATATTAAATATTTTTGGCTCAGAAAATAATCATCATCGCCAATTTTATACCCTCGACTCAAATTAAATCACCGTCGAGGGGGCAAAATCCCGAGGGTACCCAAATTAGGGTTTCCAACTCGGAATTCCACACTTACTATTTGCACAATTTCGCAATTATTTCGTCACTAAATCATTCAACAGTATACCCAAATGCAATTACAGTGACCGAATTCCTAGTTCGATCTTAACTATGCACATATCAGTCAACACAAACTCAGCAGTAATATAGTGTCCAGGTTTAATCAACGGCCAAATCCCCCAACACTGCCATCATAAACAGAATTACAACATAGAACAGGGGAGGGGAATTCAATCACATACACCCAACATATTACACAAACACACACATGTATAACACGCACACACACTGCTCACAGAATTCTCACACAAAATCACACACACTTCGAACCACAATTTCAACACATCCCATAAACAACTCATTTCTGTTATGTAAAATGGAAGGGACAAAGGCGAGGCTTCACCCACCACGAACGAATAGAGACCAACGGACACAACACACCATCACGCTGTTAACAACCACACACCTTTACAATACTCGGCACACACAACTAAAACCCACACACACACGCGATTCACACACACATACACGACTCGCACAATACACACACACACACAGCACCACGAACAACAGGGAAGGGGTAGAGAGGAATAGTCGAGCAGCACAACATCTACAAGAACAATAGTCACGACTTACGTGATCGAGGGAGAGAGTTTCGGTGGAGAGAATTAGAGAGACCTCGAGAAGAATCGAGAGATTTAGAGAAAACCGACTGTGAAACAAAGCTTAGAAATGAAATTGGGGGTTAGGGATTTAGAATAAAAGGGGAAGGAAAGTATTAATGGGGGAATAATCACTATTTCACTGAATAAACAAAATTAATTCCCAAAATTTCGAATTAAAAGGAAAATAGGTGAAATTTAAAATCTAAAAAATTCTAAAATGAAAAACACAAAATTACATTCACCCACATATTTTTAAAATATTTTTAGGATCAAAAACGAATTAAATACGGATTTTACAAGATTGAATCCGTAAAATGAAACAGAATTCATAAAATCATTTTAAAATCGTTAAAAATCAAAACAATTCCATACAACATTTTTAAAACTCAAATAAACTAATAAAGTTAATAAAACGAAAGATTTCATAATTTTTATTAATTCCGATGATTTTATAAAATTCTCAGAAAGTAAATATAACGAAATTAATTAGGAAATAAATCCCAAAAATATAATTAAAATAGTCGGGCTTACATAACACATATAAAATATCAATCTGACTTCCAAATATTATTCCACAATATAATACTTCCTCAACCAATTCACACACCACATAATTCACATTTAATAATAAAATAAATAACTTTTAGTAATTAAATAATCTGAAATTTCTAAGGCGTTATAAGTACCGTATGAGCAGTGCCGTATGAACAGTGCCTCTGCCTGAACAGTGTCGTCTTCTCCGGTGAGCTTGAAAAAATTTCGGTGAAATTTTTTTTTAAAAAACATAGCAGCTTCAACTAAGCTCTGATACCAGTTTGTTATAACGGAAGCAAGAAAGATGATAAACGTAAAGAGAAAATATATGCAGAAGAGAAACTAGTTTATATTAATCTGATATTGAGGATAAACAGATTACAGAATTTTCAGATGTTTCACAATCCTTACATACATTTATACATTTATATTTATAGACACAATCTAATGGGTTAGGTGTGGTAGGTGGTGTTAGGTGTTAGGCCACCAACCAAGTTAGGCAAGCCATAATCTTTGACTAACATTAATGGTTGGTGGCCTACAAATTCAAGGCATTCTAACACTTGACAGAAGTCTGATTTTGAGCATGTCCTTGACAGGTGTTTTTTTGGGCATGAAACATGCGGCTCGAGTTATGGTTCTAGCTCGAAGTGGCTGCATTCTTTCCACCTCTAGCTTATGCTCTAATCCCAGTATTTGGCCAAAATCTACATATCAGTATCCGGCCAAAATCTACATATCAGTATTCGGCTTAGTTATAACTTTCCCGTCACGGCAAAGCAGTCATAATTATAACATTTCCGTTGCACCTGCTAATAAGGGATGCAAACTACAATTTACTTGCAAATAAATTGTATCTAAGCTAGAAATGAGTTGGGCATCATTGCTTACAGTTGTTATTGTAATTTTAAGTAGCACAATATTTTGGACTGTCCAGTAAATGAGACTGTCTCAATTGTAAATGAGACTGTCTCTTTTGTGAATGAGACTGTCTCAATCGTCTAACAGAATGTTAACAGCAAAAATTAAATAACAGAATAAACAATGAGAACACCGGGAATTTTCACTTGGTTCGACCACTACCCAATCTATGGCCTACATCCAAGTCCCTATGCCAACTAGCACAGAGATTATATTATTATCACAATAATATAAAGCTTACAGTTTTCCCGATTACAAATTTAAAGCCTCTTGGAAGAACCCTTCCCTTTGACACACCTGTCACCTAGCAAACCTGCTACCTAGCCCACTGGCTACCATGGCTTATAATTTGTAATCCTATCTACTTGCCACAACCCGGCACAAGTATGTGTAGAATGAATAAACAAAGTTTGTAACAAGATGAGTACAACTTCTAAACAAGATGAATATGAATGTATATATCTGTGTATAGAAGTTGTGTTGTATAGAATGGATAGCTCCTGGTTCTTGTTATGTATATCTCGGGTATGTGTTCTTCAAGTTGAGCTCAGTCGTATATATAGTGACTTTGATGATATAGCCGTTGTGGTTGAATACACTTTTGAAGACTTTTTGCTGTTTAGATCTTGATTTCTGGAGATATGTCCGTTGAGGTTCATTCTTGAGCATATAGTTGATGTATCTTGACTAAATGGAGATAAAGCTGTTAAGACACAAGACACTAAGATGCAGATGGATTCTTTTTGAATATTAGTCAGAGAATATGGCTGATATACAAGGCGTGGGTGTTAGTTTTTGACTAAAGAGGATGTAATTGTTTTTAGCACAAAGCACTATAAAGCATGAATCATTATAAGTCATAAAGCACATTGATTCCTTTGGAATAAATCATGGAAAGTGGGTGTCACTTTAGCTTGTTGACTAATTGATATATGTGACTTGATATACTGGAAAGAAGCACCCAACATATTATATGATAAGCATATGGAATCAAATCTCTAGGATTAATGCAATTATAATTCAAAGTATCATCCTAAAAACCAGTGTAGTAACAGTTATGTTTCCATGTATTCTCTACTTGTTTATTTTATGAGTGGTACTACATAACCAAATTTATAATCATTTTTATAAGCATTTTGTTTTTTTATAATTAAATAAAATAATTAAGGTTAATAAAATAAAACAATTAAATAAGGTAAGTACCGTACAAAAACTTTTAATACTTCGTCTTTTATAATATAGTATATAATATAGTATAGATAGATTGCTCAGAAAGAAAGTAAATTAGTAATTTATTGTTTAATAATATATTATAACATACACTTTTTAAATTATGTTAAATTATGTTAATCAATAATATCTAAGAATTAGTCAACTGAAAAAAGACAATTTATGGAATTTGAGTGGGACAAAGATAGCATTAAAAAATATATATAATCTATTTTATGGAATTTATGGAATATAAATATATTTTAAAAGTTTTTTAGTTTAATTTTTTTATAGGCTTCCTTATTTAAAATTTATTATAACCAGTTTAACTATTTTACAAATCTATTTTGATTAAAACGAACTATATTACTTAATTTTATTATTTTTACCAAATTAAAATATAAACATATGTTTAAAATTTATTTTTAATTTTTTTTTTAAAAATTTATTGTAACAAATTTAACTAATTTACAAATTTATTTTAATTAAAATATATTAAAAATAATCCATCCATCTCATAAACCCTAAACCAGGGGTGGGGAGGTGGAATACACTCTGTATCGTCAAACCCTAAACCATTGTTATTCACCTTACAGCCAATGGCAAGAGCCATGGGTAAATCAAGTCTACAAGGCGTTGTAGAAGAGTTGAAGACCCAATGTGGGGAATTGCAGGGTGTTAGGAATCTGCCCGATTCCCGGCGAATGCGGAAGCGATTTGGTAAATATGTGTGCTTAGATCCCACAAATATACGTGATAGTAATGAAGCAACAAACCAACAATACAGTAAAAGAGCCAATAGATTTAACGTGGTTCGGCCCAGCCTACATCCACAAGAGCAATAACTTCACACTAGATAAAAGAGATTACAATATCCGGGTATCCGGCCCCTGAATTTTATACACAAATTCATCCTTACAATACCTATTATGTATATCCCCAATCTCACTGAAGTGTTTCTCTCAAAACCTCCCCCTATCACTGTTTCCCGACAACCTTTCCTTCTCTCCCTCTCCCAACCCGGACAGTGCCACACAACCTGATAGAAAGACCCCTGCAGCGGGACCACCTCCGATGGCTGCAGTCAGACCCAAGTACCCTAAGGAATAGTTTAGGCACCAGGACCTTCTATCCCGACACTTCCTGAAAGCGGGCTAAACCGGCTTTCCTACTAGACGGACTATCTAGCAGCTATATAGAGAGAGAAGAGAGAATTTGGTGTAATTAACTAATGAGGGGGAGGGGGTTATTTATAAGAGGGGGGGTTGGTGGTAGGTGGGGGGTTGTTGGGAGGTTGAAAATAATTATTAGGCCGGTGCCTAACACAGGGCACGGTTTCTGAGTTGACACGGCAGATGCGATCTTCCAACGAAAAATTGCAGAACATTTTTGATTTGTTGTCCAATCATTTTCACAACTCTGGTATGCCTCGTACATCTATGTCTCCATCTGATAACATAGTTCCTACTGATTTCCCAGGGCCTATTTCATTCAACACCACTCAATCACAATACCAAGATCCAAAATCCAAGGTGGATGATGATGCTGCTGCTGCATCATATCTGGAGGAGGAGGAGGTTGAAGCTGACCAGACTATAATAAAAGAAACACAGCAGACCACCTCGGAGGATCTGTTTAGTGGATTATCTAATGCTAGTCAAGACAACACCTTATCACCACAGCAGACCACCATTCAAGTTGTCTCCAGAAACAAAAAGAAAAATCAGAGGAAAACTTTGAAGAGACAACGACAGGCCGCTTTAACAAAACCAGGTTGTTCCCATTTTTACATGTTCGCATTTGATCATTATCCTGTTCATTATGCTTTATATCGGATGGATATTGCACATCTTAACAATAATCAACACTCCAGTGACAATGTTAAACCTTTGGTGCCTCTTCTTACTTTTGGTCCTAATCGTCTTCCTCCATATTGTACATTGGTACACCTTGGAGATCATCTTTACTTTGTTGGGGAAGCAGAATCCCATGTTTTTATGATTGCAAAACATGATATTAAGAACTTACATCCGGATGAAAACCATCCCCCCTATGATCATTTGTTGAAGGTAGGTCCTCCCACGGGTGAGTGGACAGTCTTGGAATCTAAACCTCACAGCGTTGATGATCTTATATCGCATTTTGTTTTGGACGACAAGGTTTATTTTGGTGCAGAATGCGATACTTCTGTTGTAGAATATGTTTTATCATTCAATTTAACTGGTCGTCCTCCACACTGGAACATTGTGAGTACTTCCCCTCCAGCTGATGATCGTCGCCATGCTTTCAGATCCCCTGTTATGCTAATTGGTGATATGCTTTTTGGGCGTGATTATGAACACCTTGTTAGTACATTGATTTTTAGGATGATGTGTTTGAAATATTTTTTAATCTAGCTCCATATCAGAATTTGTGTCTCTTGAATATTATATGTTGAGAGCATCTTTCAAGATTATCAATACACTCATTCCAATTAGTCAAAAGGAAAAGTGTCACCCACTTTCCTTGATTGACTCCAAAGGTATATCTCATGTTTTGTGCTAGAATCACTTTTATTCTCTTTAGTCAAAAACATACAGCACGCCTTGAATATCAATTGCATATTATATGACTTATCTCCATCTGCATGTTAGTCACCCACTTTCTAAAGGAATCAATATGACACCCACTTGCTAAAAGAATACATATGCTTTATCTACTTTTATGTTTTGTGCTTAACATATTCACTCCACATGTCTATCATATAATATGTTACTTTCCACTAATGGAATAGTGCAGGTGGTTTGTTTAAAGAAATGAATATCTGACACCCACATTCTATGTTTTGTTTTCTAAAAGGAATCAATGTGCTTTTGACTAAAATACAACTCATGTCTTATAGTGTTTTGTGTTAAAAACTCTTTCATCATCTTTAGTCTAATCGAGCAGCCTTGCTTTAAATATCAAAACATATTCTCTGATCATTATTCCTTTTGCATATGTTAGTCACTCTGACAAATATTCTCTCAGGACTAATGCTAATTAAATCAGTCTGCATCTTTTTGCTCTATCAGTGGTTGCACGCTTTAACAGACATATTCCAAGACAACCCATCAAACTGAGATATACAACATATATTGTGAGTAACAGCTATAATCTGAGCAATCTATATACAACGGCTATGTCTTCAGGAGCGCCTATTTAATCGACTCAAATCTGCATGAAGACAAGCAGGGGACCAAACTAATCATTCTCTACAACACACCAGAGATATACAAGAGAGCCCGAGCTATCCATTCTATATCCGATTCAGCTCCAATTGAAGGCAGCACAAGAACCGAGCCATCCATCTCTGCCATACAACTTCTATACACAAACACATACATTCATATTCATCTTGTTTAGAAGTTGTACTCATCTTGTTACAAACTTTGATTATTCTAAGATCACTTGTGCCGGGTTGTGGCAGTTAGCTTGGATTACAAATCATAAGCCAAGGTAGCCAGTGGGCTAGGTAGCAGGTTTGCTAGGTGACAGGTGTGTCAAGGGGAAGGGTTCTTCCAAGGTAGCAGGTTTGCTAGGTGATAGCCGTGTCAAAGGGAAGGGTTCTTCCAAGGGGCTTTAAATTTGTAATCGAGAAAACTGTAAGCTTTATATTATTGTGATAATAATATAATCTCTGTGCTAGTTGGAATAGGGACTTGGATGTAGGCCATAGACGAGGTTAGGGGCCGAACCAAGTGAAAATTCCTGGTGTTGTTTTTGTTTATTCTGTTATTTAATTTCTGCAGTTAATATTCTGTTAGACAAAAGAGACAGTCTCATTCACAAAAGAGACAGTCTCATTTGCAAAAGAGACAGTCTCATTCTCAATTGAGACAGTCTCATTTACTCGAACAGTCCAACATATTGTGCTACTTTAAATTTCATTTGGTATCAGAGCAGGTACATTTAACCCTTGTTTAAGTGTTTATTTTGTTAGATCCATGGCACAATCAGGTTGGCAAGAACAACGATCAATCAATGTTCCACCACTGCTACTTGGGACAAAAAACTACAATGACTGGAAGTTCCTAATGAAGATATTTCTCCAGAGGGACACCTACGAATGAGATGCAGTTGAAAATGGCATCACCATTCCCATGAAAGATGGCAAGCCCAAACTAGTAAAAGACCTTACAGCTGTTGAATTAAATACTCTTAATTATAATGCTCGAGCTATGAACTCTCTACTCAATGGACTATGTGCTACTGAACTTTGGAAAGTGTCAGCATGCACTTCGGCCAAACAAGTGTGGGATACTATTGTAGTAAGTCATGAAGGTACTTCAAAGTTTCGTGAGGTCAAGCTTGATCTTCTTCTAAGTGACTATGAAAGCTTCAGATTGGAAAAAGATGAAGGCATAAAAGAAACACAGGGACGGTTTCTTACACTTATGAATTCTATTTCTCTCCTGGAAAGGCATATTCCTCAATCAGAAATAAATAGAAAAATCCTACGATCACTGCCCAAAAGTTTTGCTCCTAAGGTAACAACTCTGCAGGATTCTCCCTTGATCTCAAAAATGGAGACTCTCACCCTCTTCAGCGAGTTAGAAGAGTTTGAAACCAGCTTCGAAGGTATGATGAGGAAGAAGAAGTACCAAAGAAAAAGACTCTAGCTCTCAATGCTGATGCAGACTCCAATGAGGATTCAGACGAAGAAATTGCTCACCTAACAAAGAGGTTTCAGAAGTTTCTAGCCAAGAAGAAAGATGCTAGCAGATCCTCTCAAAAATTCAACAAACCTAGAAAGGAATTCAGAAGCAACACAAATGATGATGCTTGTTTTAAATGCGGCAAGAAAGGACATCTTAAAAAGGATTGCTATCAATACAAAACAAAACTAAGGGCTTCTGGATCAAAGGGCAAAGATAAGGAAAAGAAAAAGAATAAAGCTTTTCTCACATGGAGTGACGATGAATCTGACATAGAAATTGATTCTGATGATGAAATTGCTCAAATGTGTTTTGCGGGAATTGAGGATGGTTCTAGTGATGACGAAGAGGTACATTCTATTACTACTTCAAATTCAATTGTATATAGAAATCTCCTATCTCTGCAGGCACAAAATAGGAAGTTGCGTGATAAAAATGCATATCTAAAGCAAGCTTTGAATGAAGTGCTAAGTGAAATGGATGATTCGATGAAAGAGGAATCGTTTGCTAATGAGAACAAGTTGATCACTGAAAGAATAGCCAAGCTCTTTGAAGAAAATATATTTCTGAAAAATGAGATTGAGATAAAAGATGCATGCTTAGCCACACTAAGGCAGGAAACAGACTCTCTCAAGGAAACTGAAAGCAAAAAGGCAGCCACAGAACAAAATTTCTCCGAATTGCAGGAAAAGATCGACCGTCTAAAGAAAGACTTAGCTAAATTTGTTCATGGAGAAGGCACACAAGACATAATATTGGCAGGCCAAAAATCTTCTTTGGGAAAAGAAGGACTGGGTTTCAACTCGGACAAAAAGAGTGTATTTCAAAAGACAAAGAAGAGGACTACTATGAAGTACAGTATGCCATATGAGAAGTGCAAGGATTGTGGTAAAAGAGGCCATCCAACTTCTAGCTCTAGATTATGTGGTATAAAGGGCCACGTTTCTAACTCATCTTTTAAACCATATAATTCATATATGCATGCCTCTATTAATATTGCTCAAACTTGGATTAAGAAAAATGAAAGACATTTATATAAGATTGTAGACACTAACAAAGTAAGATCCAATTTAAGGTGGGTACCTAAGACATGAATATATTTACAGGTTTTGCATGCATCTATTTAGTCTAATCTTGATCTAGCCAGAGGTTGTGAAGTTTTTGTAGATGATGTTTCCCAGCTTCAAAAGGGACAGTCTCATTCGGCAAAGGGACAGTCTCATTCGGCAAAGGGACAGTCTCATTTGGAAAAGGAACTGTCTCATTCTCCAACTGGACATGAGACACATTTTGTGGATGTAGCAAACCTTGAAAGATTTTGTATGCTTCGAAGGGAGTTTGGTATGTGTTCTCTTTAAAAATTTTATGTTGATGAAAGGGGGAGAAGAATATCTTGAATATTTAATAGTTATATCTGTTTTATCTGTCAAATATTGATTACTCAGCTTTACTTGTCTCTGCTTAATATACAGATTATATGCTTAATGCCTCTTCAAGTATTTGCGACAGGGGGAGACAGATGCTTAAATGATTAATGTCTTAAATATCTAATGTCTCTACTAGCATTTTTTTTTGACAGGGGGAGACAGCCAAGGGTAAGGCTCCGGCTGACATCCCGGATGTTGAGTAGTTCTGTTTTTATGTTGATGAAAGGGGGAGAAATTGCTTAATTAGTTCATGTTGTTGTTTTTGAATATTATGAATCTGCTGGAATTTGTCAATTTTCATATCATATATGTTTGTGCTTGATATTTAGAGTATATGCAATATTCTTTAATGCCTATACAAGTGTTTTTGACAGCGGGAGACAAATCTAATTCAAAAGGTATTCATCATCATAAAAAAGGGGGAGATTGTTAGTACATTGATTTTTAGGATGATGTGTTTGAATTATTTTTTAATCTAGCTCCATATCAGAATTTGTGTCTCTTGAATATTATATGTTGAGAGCATCTTTCCAGATTATCAATACACTCATTCCAATTAGTCAAAAGGAAAAGTGTCACCCACTTTCCTTGATTGACTCCAAAGGTATATCTCATGTTTTGTGCTAGAATCACTTTTATTCTCTTTAGTCAAAAACATACAGCACGCCTTGAATATCAATTACATATTATATGACTTATGTCCATCTGCATGTTAGTCACCCACTTTCTAAAGGAATCAATATGACACCCACTTGCTAAAAGAATACATATGCTTTATCTACTTTTATGTTTTGTGCTTAACATATTCACTCCACATGCCTATCATATAATATGTTACTTTCCACTAATGGAATAGTGCAGGTGGTTTGTTTAAAGAAATGAATATCTGACACCCACATTCTATGTTTTGTTTTCTAAAAGGAATCAATGTGCTTTTGACTAAAATACAACTCATGTCTTATTGTGTTTTGTGTTAAAAACTCTTTCATCATCTTTAGTCTAATCGAGCAGCCTTGCTTTAAATATCAAAACATATTCTGTGATCATTATTCCTTTTGCATATGTTAGTCACTCTGACAAATATTCTCTCAGGACTAATGCTAATTAAATCAGTCTGCATCTTTTTGCTCTATCAGTGGTTGCACGCTTTAACAGACATATTCCAAGACAACCCATCAAACTGAGATATACAACATATATTGTGAGTAACAGCTATAATCTGAGGAATCTATATACAACGGCTATGTCTTCAGGAGCGCCTATTTAATCGACTCAAATCTGCATGAAGACAAGCAGGGGACCAAACTAATCATTCTCTACAACATACCAGAGATATACAAGAGAGCCCGAGCTATCCATTCTATATCCGATTCAGCTCCAATTGAAGGCAACACAAGAACCGAGCCATCCATCTCTGCCATACAACTTCTATACACAAACACATACATTCATATTCATCTTGTTTAGAAGTTGTACTCATCTTGTTACAAACTTTGATTATTCTAAGATCACTTGTGCCGGGTTGTGGCAGTTAGCTTGGATTACTGTTTGCACTAAATCACGCAAGCGTACGTGGTCACAAGTAATATATGAATAAGTCAAGTTCGTTCCCACAGAGATCTGGTTATGGTTTTAATTCAGTTACTGTACCTATGCAACAATGTATGGTTATTACTCACTGCTAAGACAAATAACAAATTGGGTTTAATTAACTAAATTAACTAAGCTTAACTAAAAAGTAAATTAACAACTAAGAATTATCTAACTAACAAGAATTGAAATTGAATTACGTCTACAAGAGTAACATGGGATCCTAACTTCATTAAATACTTCGCTTAGATCTGACGCCTTTAATCACTATATGCAATGGTTATGATATCTGATCGGACAACACGAAACAAGTATACGCTACTTCTCAGTATACGAATACCAAACTAAACATACATCCACAAAAGAGATAGAAGATGAATAGACACCAATTATGCTTAGACCCTATATCTCTATAGAATTTGAAAACATAACGGTTGAAGAACAAGTCATCCATATTGATCACATAGGGCAGCATAATATCTCTATTTACGCCACAAATCATGATGTTAAAACATCAACCTATCCTATGCTAGCATGGCAAGTTCTAAATCTCAAGATCCACTCTCGCTTCACAAGAGATTAACAAATTAGATGTTAGCTACGCATCTAAATACATGAAACACAACCATACGAGGATATCAGATATACATCACACACAGATCTGTAAAGCATCAAGATACTAAAGCTCCATAAATAAATCCGTTAGAATCCCATGACAACGATTAGTTCGTAATTGAACCTCTCGTCATCATGGGATCTGATGAAACCATGATAAAAACAAAGTATGAAAAAATACAAATAAACCTAAGTAATTGATATGTAATGGTGTGTCTCCTAATGATACAAATTACAAGGGTTGGATGTGTTTATATAGGCTCTAGAAGTCTTGCCCACCAAGCAATTGCCGTTTCAGAGTTGGAATAGAAGATTGGCAATTTCCGTTCTTGAATGAGAATAGAATTGCAAATTCCATGTATAGATCTGATTCAGGAATGTTCTAGCCGCCCAGAGAAATTACCATACTTATTAGAAGTAGGAATTATAGCAATTTCCTTGTCAAAGTTGAATTTCTGCAGCTCGGCACATAATACGTTTCATAAACTGATTCGGTTTTTAAGGAAAATTCGTAGCTGACTTTTCTTCAATATTTCTGGAACGTTCCAATCATAGTTGGACCTCTGGACCACCTTAGAATGATAGAGAATCTCGTTATCTTCGCGTGGACTGCTTACGGGCCTCAAACGGACTTCTAGAACTCAAGATATGGCCAAAACAGTAATTTTCAAGATTTTCCACGCGCAACCTGCGCCCAGCAGTCTGTTTGTCGCGCAGCCTGCGCCAACCACGCGCAACCTGCCCGTGCAACACCTGTCCCATATTGTAGAAAATCTCCCAAGCTTCGCGTGGGCAGTAAGATCGCTGAAAACGGACTTCTAGAACTCCAGATATGTCAAAAACAGTGTAGACTGCGCAACTGTCTCAGAAATCCGAATTTCAATCAATTAATTCTCCAAAAACGATAGAAGCATCCACCTTAATCAACATTCTCGTAAATCTGCACAACTAAGCAAAACACATCAAAATTACAACAACTTGAGCCCAAGACAATCAATTTAAGCCGATATGGAACGCTCCAAGTGGATATAAATCCACTTATCACACCCCCAAACTTAAACCGATGCTTGTCCTCAAGCATAAACAATTACAACTAACTAATTAGTACCACTTCCGTAGGTGATCACGGTTGCATTTGGCATATGCAACAAGCCCTTTAAACCCCTAGGCAGCCCTAGTGGACGAGTAAGGTCTCGTGAGGGCCTATAGCGAATGTACCCACAAAATCCATTTAACCTAATGCAATAACAATGCAATGCATGAATGCAACTAATATGAAAATGCAACGATCCCCTTTAAACTAACCAAAACCAACTAGAAAGCAAATACCTCAAAGAATGCAACTAAATCCAAATAGAGCTCGACTAAGTCCCCGTATACTAACAATACATGAACAGAAACGTGCGTGTGTGCGATGCTCATCAGAAATACTCCCAACACTAGGTCAAAAATCATACATATTCTTCGCCAAGACAATCACAGGTTTATAAATAGAATAGACTGTAGACACTTCATAACCTAGGAACACCTCCATCCTTATTCAAGTTAGACAGGAATTCATGCTTTATTAACGACAAACAACTATATAGAACACAAACAAACATGCTTATTTGACCGTGCAATGAATGAGACCCCTAAAGGCTTATACAATAATACCCATGTAGCGAGTGTTAGGTCAGCAATCCCAAACCACAAGGGCTTTAGGTTACCAGGACTAAGTCCCCTCAGACTTAATTACTCGAGTATAAATTTGTAATCGAGAAAACTGTAAGCTTTATATTATTGTGATAATAATATAATCTCTGTGCTAGTTGGCATAGGGACTTGGAAGTAGGCCATAGACGAGGTTAGGGGCCGAACCAAGTGAAAATTCCTGGTGTTGTTTTTATTTATTCTGTTATTTAATTTCTGCAGTTAATATTCTGTTAGACAAAAGAGACAGTCTCATTCTCAATTGAGACAGTCTCATTTACTCGAACAGTCCAACATATTGTGCTACTTTAAATTTCACACCTTGTTGCTGCATCTCCCTACTCCAGCTGTAACGGAGCTACAGAATCTACTTTTATGCGACCAACATTGGCTGCATCCCTTGATTTCTGGTTTCATTTCCGTCGTCGCTTCGACATTATTGACCAAAATCCAGATCTTTCCTCTGACTACTACACTGCTTTGCAAACCAAAAGTGGTCAAAATGTACTCTGTTGTATCACTTACGGCCCTTCTCATTCCCGTAATGCTGCCTATGCCCACTTCACATTTTGCAAGATACCTGGTGGATGGTGCCCTGAGCCCTTCGAGACAAAATATCAGTTATATGCAGTTCAGAAGGAACAATCAGGATGCATGTTACAGAATCAGTTCAAATCAGAGTTCATGCATGAAAAACTATTCAAGATGAGCACTACCAAGTTCAGTACTTGGGGCACTGTAATTACTTGTTTTTTCTACTAAGATTATTATTCTCACACTTTTTGTTTTGCAAAAACGCTCGGCGTTGGCCATTGCTAAATGTTTGTGATCTTGTTTCATCATCCTTTTATATTGTGTTTAAAGACGCTTGCTCTACTTTGTCTGATGGATTTATTATATTAATAACTTTGATTCCGTACTGTACTGGTTTAGTTAGACTGATCTTGGCTCCAGTCGAACACTTTCCTTTTTTTTATTATTCTCAATGTCATTCTCGATTTAAATAGCTTCGTGTTCAAATTTATCTACTTCCAGATTACGCTTTTTATTAGCGAACTAAGTAATGCAGAGTAGCCCTGCAGGCTGCAGTCTTTGGGTTCGCCACATGACAAACCACAGTTTATTGTGTTTAGTTAAACTAGTACTCTGCTTAGTTTAAATTAGGACAAGACTTGTTATATTTAGTTGTGTTTACTTGGTCATGCAAGAGGAATGCCTAACTAGCTAGTAGTCGTAGTGTTCACTGATCTGGAGTGCTACACTATGAGAGATCCTGGTAAATGAAGTGCTAGTTTAATGATTTAAGCTTATTGTTCGTTCATCCATTATGTTTATTTGATTAATCTTATCGTTTTACGTTCACTGTTTAATCTTTATTGTTATGCCATAATTTTGGCATGTCTAATAATCTCCCAAATTTCTAATATCTATTAATTATTAATTTAGATTAATAATTATTGCTTAACCGCCAAATAATATCCTCTCCCTGAAATGAGGAAAGAATCAATCTTAATAATCAATTACGGAAAATATCTCCAAACGATATTCTTCAAATCGGGAAGATATCACAACGATAAGATTAAATCAGATAAAATCAGTAATTACCCAGATTAACGAAGTTTATCCCTAAAGTCTCTAAGGGATAGACACAAATCAATTTCACAGAACTGCGTAGGCTTGATCCTATATAAACATATAGGTACGCAGGCATCTTGGCAGAAGATATGACCGACACACGAGACAAATCGAGACACCTGCCAAGTCCAGCCCCTCTTTTTTCATAAACCCTAAATCCCCTAAAACAGTCACATTCATACAATTCGCTCTATTATTCCAGCATCCCTCCAATTTCGTGTTGTTACGAAATTCCTCCAACAATATTTGGCGCTAGAAGGAGGGACATAATTTTTCGTTTGTGGAGGACAAACGAATACCAAAAAATTTACACGGGGACTTTTGGGTTTTATCAACACATACATAGGGTGGACGACAAAAAAGAAAAACAAGAATCTGGGGACTAAAGTTTTGAAGAATAAAAAAACAATACAAGCACAAGCGGCACCGCGGTTTAATTCTCAGAATGGGGGATACATAAAAGGAAAAAGAAGTAAGCTCATGCAAGAGTTTAACAAAAAAGGAAATACTGGCCCGCATCAAAAGAAAATTGGTAACCAATACAACCATTTAACAAAGTGATACGGGATAAATTTGTGGGACCAGCAGGAAAAAAAGAAAAAAGAATAATAAAATTATTAGTGAGGCACACAAGCAGGGCACACTAGATGGACTTACAACAAAAACAATAAACAAATTAAAGATCGCGGACCAAGTAGCGATGGAGAAAAAAAAAACAATGGCGAATCAGTGCACAATTGCGATCCTGAATTTGCAACCAAAAAATAAGATAAGTCCCTTTTTCTTATTTTAATTTCCTGCAAATTAATTATATTATTATGCCATGTTATGTCATGCATGCATAATTTTGTTTTCAAATATTTTTCAAAAAAATATTTATTATTCAAAAAATTCGTGCGAGCAATATATTTTTATGCTTGTAAAATTATTGCGATTTAAAAAATATCGTACGAGATATTTATGTTGATGAATTGCGGATATTTATGTTGATTGATTGCGGATATTTTACAATCCCGTACGAGCTGCATGCTTTGAAAGAAAAAATACATATACGAGATGCATTATTTTGTAAAAGATTTTCTACAAACAACGGAGCATTATTTTCGAAGAAAATAAATATCGCGACATTCTTAAAAGAGCATATTTATTATTGCGTTTGGATTGCTTGCAAAATAATTTTTCATATATCGTCGCGATAGTACATATATGTCAAAAATATTTTCAAACTTGCGAACTAAGTGCCAAGTAGGGTAGCCTGGACAAGCTATAAATTTTGCAATGCTACATGCTTAGTAAAGTGCAGTGCAGCACCATCTGGATTATTGAAGGCCCATGGCCAGATCTCTCAAGATCGCATGGGTGGAGGAATCCCTATGCACAATTACATTGAAGGCCCATGGCCAGATCTCTCAAGATCGCATGGGTGGAGGCATCCCTATGCACAACTACATGTACATGTACATCTACATCTACATCTTATCTACATCGAAGACTCCGCAAGACACATCATTATGTGATTGCATCAAACAGATCCTTATGTGATTGCATCAGACACTTGAAAAGCGTGTATGCCAGCTCGGGATATATACAAATGCCAAGGTCCTAACTTGACAATGAGGATCGCAACGGATTTCAAACGAATTATTTATACTCGCACATTTGAAAACCTTGGCAAATATCTATCCTATAATGGTCATCGCATGCTATCATACTTGCATCCGCATACGCCTAACAAGCACCGTGGTGCTCTAAGTGTTTTTCTAATCATCTATTTTCAATTTTTTCAGCGACTCAAGAAATTTGGAAGCTTGAAGAATTCTTAGTTCTCCACTGCAGCAAGCTACACTGAAGAACTGGGGGCTAGTTGTTATGCCATAATTTTGGCATGTCTAATAATCTCCCAAATTTCTAATATCTATTAATTATTAATTTAGATTAATAATTATTGCTTAACCGCTAAACAAGGTTGTAAAAATTGGAAATCGGACCAACTCGGTTTTGGTCCAGAAAAATGAGTAATCGGAAACTCGGCGAGTACTCGGAATGAGTACTCGGACTACTAATCGGATATTGTTTTTAAATTTTTTTTTCTCATAATTTATATGTATTTATTCTAATTTTAGTGTACATGTGTTAAACTTAAAACTTAACAATAATATTAATATTACTAATAATATTATTACAACCCTGCTAAAAAGTAATAATATTAATATTACTAATAGAGCTTTTTTTAGAAATATACTAGATTTCTGAAATTTTTGCATATTCTAATTCTAGTGTACATGTGTCCAAGTAATAATAGTAATATTATTAATAATATTAAAACGTGATATACGTGTATGTATAGAATCTTTGAGAGAGAGGACTTTTAATTGGGCCGAATCTAGATTATAACTATATTCTATAAGTTGAGCAATAAAAATTATATTTTAATACTTAGCAAAAAAAAAAATAGTCAAACGCGAGTTTGACCCCGATTACTCGGAGTCAACCCGAGTCTTGACCGAGTTATAGCAAAAACCGGTTTTTGGTCCGATTACTCACTACTCGGATCGGTTTAGGGGTCTAAAACGAGTACTCGGCCGAGTACTCGGACCGAGTTACCGATTTTTAGAACCCTGCCGCTAAATAATATCCTCTCCCTGAAATGAGGAAAGAATCAATCTTAATAATCAATTACGGAAAATATCTCCAAACGATATTCTTCAAATCGGGAAGATATCACAACGATAAGATTAAATCAGATAAAATCAGTAATTACCCAGATTAACGAAGTTTATCCCTAAAGTCTCTAAGGGATAGACACAAATCAATTTCACAGAACTGCGTAGGCTTGATCCTATATAAACATATAGGTACGCAGGCATCTTGGCAGAAATATGACCGACACACGAGACAAATCGAGACACCTGCCAAGTCCAGCCCCTCTTTTTTCATAAACCCTAAATCCCCTAAAACAGTCACATTCATACAATTCGCTCTATTATTCCAGCATCCCTCCGATTTCGTGTTGTTACGAAATTCCAAAAGATTCTTCGCCAAGGGTACTACTGGCCTACTTTGAAAAGAGATGCTTTTGAGTTCGCTAGAAGGTGTGATAACTGCCAAAGGATCGCTAATTATAGCAACGCTCCTGTTTCGCACCTCACCTCGCTAACGAGCCCATGGCCCTTCGCTATGTGGGGCATTGACTTAATTGGGGAGCTACCTAAGGCCAAGGGAGGTGTCAAGTATGCAGTTGTGGCCGTTGATTATTTCACCAAATGGGCCGAGGCCGAGCCACTTGCCACTATTACTGCAAAGAAACTCAAGGACTTCGTGTACAGGGCAATTGTGTGTCGCTATGGGATTCCTTATCAGCTCATATCAGATAACGGAAAGCAATTTGATAGCAAGGACATGAAAGAATTCTGTGAGAACCTGGGGATCAAGAAGAGTTTTTCAGCTGTGAGTCACCCCCAGAAAAATGGTCAAACTGAGGCCATCAACAAAATCATCAAACATACTTTGAAGGCCAAGTTAGAGGAGAGCAAAGGCAATTGGCCTGAAGAATTACCAAGGGTCTTGTGGTCATACAACACGACCCCAAGGACCACAACTGGAGAGACCCCCTTTTCCCTAACATATGGCTGCGAGGCTATGGTCCCTGTTGAAGTGGGCTCCGGGTCGTTTAGAAGGGAACACTACGATCCCGATGCAAACGAGGTGAATCATAGATTGTACCTAGACATGATAGAAGAAACAAGAAGCGAGGCTCAGCTTCGCCTCGCGGCTTACCAACAGAGGACAGCGAGGTACTATAATGGAAAGGTCAAAGCGAGTTCTTTAAAGACAGGTGACCTCGTGCTTAGGAGAGTCATGCCTAACACTAAGATCCCAGGCCATGGTGTCTTTGGTGCTAATTGGGAAGGGCCTTACAAAATCTATGCTACTCTCTCAGAGGGAACTTATTACCTCACAGACATGAAGGATAAGGTCATTCCGCGAGCTTGGAATGCGGAACATTTGCGCAAATACTATCAGTGAAGGCATCGCTTCTGGTAGTTTCTATCTATTTCGCATGAATAAATCCATACAAAATACTGGGGGGTAGTGGTCGTATAGACACCTTCCCTTTATGATGTAATGGCGTTGCGCCTCGCCCCATTTAAAACTTTTTGGGCCTCGCCCCATTTATCATTTATTGGGCCTCGCCCCATTTATCATTTATTGGGCCTCTCCCCACTTATCATTTATTGGGCCTCGCCCCACTTGTCAAACTGTTTGGGCTTCGCCCCGTTTATCAATATAAAAGTTCAATTTCTCTATGAATTACTTTTTATTGTGCTTTTTACTTGCCTGTTTGTTAACATTAACATACTAAGGTCCAAGCCATCTCAACGATGCAAGGATCGCATTTGAAGTTACTGCTACAACAATCTAAGGAACCTAAGCAAAGTCATGCAAATCTAGTACTATTCAAGACAATTCAACATGCAAAGATGAAAAGTAAAGATATAATTTCGAGGCCAAGGTACTAAGCAAGCGAAGCTAAATTACTTGTGCAAATATGTTATGTGCAAAAATAACAAGGCAATATTGGATGGAAAAGTTAAAATGCACAAATTCATAAACAAAGGGTCGCCATGCGATCCCAGTTCAGTTGATGATCAAAGTTAAGGGGTGATTAGAGTTAAATAAAATAATATTACAAATCGCGAGGCATTCTAAGGGTGCCCGCATCCCGAGTTCAAAAGACTTCATCAAATATATAACAAATTTTAAGAAGCAGGTGGATCTTGATTGGCAGTAGAAGTTTCTTTCAACAGCCTCGCTTCTTCAGCCAGCCTCGCCTCTTCCTCCAGCCTCGCTTCCGCAGCGTCCTCCTCAGCGATCTCCTTTTTGAGTGATTCAGCATACTCGGCATTACCTGGCCCCAGCTGATCCCAATCAAAGTCAGGGATCGTTCTGATGAACCCCTTCATGAAGGAGACTTGACCCTGGGCCAGGAATGTGTCCTGAGCAGTGGCCAATTCAGCCTTAACAGCATTGAGGTCGCTTGCCAGCTTCGCGTTCTCGTCGGCGCTCTTTTTAGCAGCCTCCGCGCTGGATTTCTGCAGATCTAGAAATGCTTTCTCAAAGTCATTTCTTTCCTTTCTGGCATTCTTGAGGTCGGTGCGAAGCGAGGCGGTTTCAGTAGACAGCTACTTTTTGAACTCGGCCTGGAGGGATCGTTTGTCTTCTGTTTTCTGGAACTCAAGAACCTTGTTCTTTTTGTCCAGCAGGAAGTAGTTTTTAGTATGAGCAGCTTGGCGGATGAATGCTTCGGCGAGGCATTTGGTCAGAGCATTTGCATTTTCCTCAGGGGGCGCCTTCCACCAGCCGGATGCCTCAGCCTCCTCAGTATATTTGCTTCCCAGCGAGGCAAAAAGATGCTGGGCCGCGGTAGCGTTGACGGTTCGCGAGGATGGCTGGGACGATCCGTCAGGCTGCCCATCTTTCCTTGGCCGCTTTAAAGGGCTTTGGTTGGGAGAGTTTGGAATTTGATCCCTAGCAGCATTCTGCTGGAGTGGAGGATCGTTGGCAGGCTTAGCCACAGGGGGCTTAAGAGGAGGAGGAGGAACCTTTGAGGCAGAGGTCGCCTTTGAGGACGCCCCTTTCTTGTTGGTTTGCAAAAATGGGGGAGGCTGACTCTTACCACCTCGAGCAGACATATCTGTAGAAAAGTGAAGAACAAGTTACAAAGCAGTTCAAATATAATTCGGCATAAAGTAAAACAAGTTATGCATGTGAGATAAAAAGGAATGCGATGCGATGCATGTTTCGGTCCTAGGAGTACCCTCTTCATCTGTTATTGCGACGTGAGAAGACGAGGCCTCCTCTCTTGCCTTTCTTTTCTTCGAGGCTCGCCTCGCATGAGAAGGCCCCGCCTCGGGGGAAGCATCTATCCCCTCTTTGAGAAACCCGCATTCTATTAGGTTCTCAATGGAAAGGAGAGTCTTGATGTTCCTTTCCTCTGCAGTGGATTTCGTTAGTACCTCGTCGGCTCGCTGTTTGTCAACACCTTTTAAGACGGTGCGAACTGGAGCGACTGCGATGCCAAAGGAGTTGTCAATTTTGAGAATACAAGGTAAAGAGTATGATAAAGGACTATTGCCTTGGTAGCTTACCCGGGAGGTAGTTGAAGCTTGTTTTCACTCGAGGGACCTCATGTACGTAGAAGAAAGGTTCCTTCCACGAGCCCGCATTACTTATCCCGCCAGGGAGGAGGCTTTTCTTGTTGAATTCTGGCCATACCGAGAAGTAGACATAGCCAAAATCCTTGGCTCCGCATCGCTTCAGCTGAAGGAAGTAGCCCATTGTCTTCGCATCTAAAGGAGGGTATCCAAGTTTGTGATAAAGTATGTACAAGGCGATCATGGATCGGTATCCATTGGTGCTGATTTGGATGGGAGCTAAATAGTATGTCTCGCAAACATCCCTAATGAATGGGTGGAGAGGAGAAGAGACACCTATCTTCATCAGAGGGATTGTCAGAACCATTCTGGGCACTCTGCCTCCGTTCTCATCATGGTTAAAGCGATAGCATCGCATTTTCTTCTTGGGTAAAATGATCTTGCCTTCAGGGCGGAACCTTTTAACGCCCTCTGTGATAGTTTTCACGATCAGTGTTGAGGGCATATCGCGACATGCAAGTACGCGAGGTTTACCTGGCTTGACTTTTGAGCCGGGTTCGATGTCCTTGGGGTCAGGCCCGTCAACATAAATAACTCCCTCCAGCTCTGGTTGAGGGGTAGGGACATAAGGATCAGGTGAGGCTTCAGGAACATAATCGTAGTCTCTGAAATTTACAACTCTGGCCACTTCGTCGAGGCCACCATCATCTGAGGAAGGCTCCTCGTAGTCAACATCATCAGAATCGGCTTCGTTATCAGCACCTCCCTCGATGTCATAATAGGCATCGCCTAATGAATCTGTTGGAGAATCACTTATGTGAATGGGCGATACGGATTGTGATGGAGGCATGGTTCGTGGTGGAGGCACTTTGGAGAGAATTTCTGCTGCCCTAGCGTTGAGTTCATCTCCTTTCCTTGTCAAAGTTTCGATGTCATGTTCGATGTCAGTCATGGTGCGAGGCTCGTTCTCAGCTGGGAGTACATCCAGAGATTGATCCCGCGAGCTTGAAGGGTGCTTTGTTCTCCACGAAATCAGAGGCACCTCACGGGTATATTCTTCGTTAGACCATAAAGGGTCGAGGTATAGCTTGAACGAGCTTTCACTGGTGCTCGTAGCTTTTGCGATGTTGGCTGCGGCAGCATCGCTGATTTGTATATGAGGCATGGGAGAAGGTGTCCTTGAACTATCGTCTTGAGACATCTGAAAAGGGTGAAATGATTAAGTGTGTGCCCTTACAGAAAACAAATGAAGGAGGAAAGAAACAAGCGAACAGAAAGGCTCTATGTGTTCTCGCATCGTTCACAGAGAATATGAGGGGTCGCAATCCTAAGGGGAAGGTTAACGTTCTTAACCTATGTTTCTATCTAAGTAATTACGGATCGCACTCCTACAATAGCGAGGACGGGTCGCATCATAAAATTGGCATTTTGGGATCGCAGTTATTTGGGTTCGCATCGCATGCAATTTAAGCTATCTAATCATGCAATTACGATGAAGAACAGTAATTTAAATGCAAGGAAAGAAAAAAGACTTACTTTTTCTTGAAGAAGGTTGAAGAAATCGAAAGAAACTCGGGATCGCTGGTGTAAGAGCCTGAAAATTCTTTGCGTTTGATCTTGGAGCAAACTGACAGCACTTCGACAATGTGTTTGTGAGAATGAAAAAGGAAATGACAGTGACAGGGGTATATATAGCTATCAGGAGAGAGAAAGACATGGGACACGTGTTGAAATCTCGTCCGTTGGACACACATCTCGAGACACGACAGCTGTCAAACCCTTTCAAATTCTTGGGGTCGCGACTACTTCAACGGTTATATTTATTCCTGGGTTCGCTTCGCGATGACAACTCGTATTCTTTGAGTCCACATCGCATCTCCAATGGCAATATGGACTCGGGGGGTAGTTGTTATGCCCAAATCTGGCATAATGGCTAAATTGATTTAATTAGCTAAATTGATGGTTCATAATCTATGATGGGCCTGGAAGATGAAGATTGGGTCACTAAAGCCCACTATTGGAATCGGCCCGGCATATCTTGGCAATAATACTTCTATTACAGGAGCACCTCGCGATTCTGCGCCTCGCTGGCGATGCTCGCAAGAGGATCGCTTCGCTTTGCACCACGTCTATGACTTACAGCGAGATCATTATCTCCTCTTCTCTGGAAGGCTCATGGCCAGACTTAAGGTCGCATGAGTAGCTAGGTAGAGGGATCGCTTCGCATGGCCAGACCTCCCAAGGTCGCATGCAAGGGTCCTGATGGATCTTTCATTCCAAATCTATTCATTCGAGATTATGGGCTTCTACAGCTGGATCATGAATCATGGATAGATTTGATGACTCATTGCCACGTCAGCCCTAGCTACATGGGCTTGGACTTTGGCTTATCTCTTAAAACCCTAGCCCGCCTAGGTAACTTGTGGCCCAAGAACTACGTCAGGCTTGATCCCTATAAATAGGGTACGTAGGCACCTTGATACGGATGAGAAACAGTTTACCTGAAACACACCTATCAAGCTCAGCCACATTCATACACACAAACCCTAATCCTTTGTTCTTCTTTTTTTAGTAAAATATCCGTATTTTGCTCCGATAATCCAGCAAACCTCCAAAATATTGTTATACAATATTCTCCCTATAACATTTATTTGCACTGCAGCATGTAAATTGTTTATTATTTCAAACTGTTCTGGGAATACACCGTCTCTATAACATTTGTTAATTCAGTCTGTGGCTAAACTGAAATGAAATAGATTACTGAAGTCTGAACGGTGCAGCCTATCTTGTAAATTCGAAATATTCTACTAGATGGAAGGAAATGGATTGAGCCTAGCAACTGGAACGCAAACCAAAGGGCGAGCCCTGCTAAGTGTTACAGCCACTCCTTCTTCCATGTCCACAGGTGTACTGCAATTAGACCCTTCACCTCCAACTACATTCCATTCAAAGCTCTGTATCATTGCCGCAATAGTTGTTTGGACAATCTTTAATGCCATTGAAGCCCCTGGACATCCTCTTAGTCCACTTCCGAATGGCAACAGATGAAAATGTTGCCCTCTAACATCCAACTGACTCTTGCCACTGCTGAAATCTTCACTACCAGTCGTAACAAACCTTTCTGGTTTGAATTCAAGTGCATTTTCCCATTGGTTTGGGTCTCGGCCAAGAGCCCAAACATTAACAAGCAGTCTGGTCTTTGCTGGAATGTAGTAGTTTGCAATGGTGCATCCCTCACTTGCTTGTCTTGGAATAAGTGGACCAGTGGGATGAAGTCTGAGAGTTTCCTTTACAATAGCTTGAAGATATGGGAGATTTACAATATCGGTTTCTTCGACTAATCTGCTCTTTCCAACAACAGTATCTATCTCGTGTCTTGCTTTTTCCATAATGACTGGATGGTTAATTAGCTCCGCAAGTGTCCATTCTGTCATGCTAGCAGATGTATCTGTTCCAGCACTAAACATATCCTGCATTTTATACAAGGACGAATTCAAACTTCTTAACCGTGGTTTTCGAATTGTTACTATGAACAGAGAATGAAAAATTAGCAAGATGAATAATGTCTACCGTAGTAAGGCTGATAGATGATTACCAGTACGATGGCCTTGATGTTGTCCATGCTCAATTTAGTTTCCGTGCTTTCATCCTCGTACATATCAAGTAAAAGGTCAAGGAAGTCCTGTGCATCCTCTCCACCACCGTTCTCTTTTTTCCTCATCCTCACTTGCCTGTGCTCCTCTGTAATCCTATCCATCATTAGATCATACTTTCCACGGACATCTGCAAGCCTCTTCTTTATTCCCTGCAAATCCAAATTCTTGAAAAACCATATATAGTCAGAGAGATTAAACGTCCCTGAAATTTGCAAGAGCTCTTTAATATAATTTCTTATTTCTCCAGCTTCATCCATATTCTCTGAACACCTCTTCTTCATAAGCATGCTCGAAATTACATTGTTGGTGAGCCTTGTAAGTTCGACTCCAACATCAACGGACTCTGCAGCTATGGACTTTTTCAACATTACTTTGATCATACTCTGAATCTCATAGTGTCTAACATTTTGAAGAAGATCTAGAGTTCGACCACCTAGAAGCTCAGACATGCATAATTTCTTTAGAAACTTCCAGTATGGTCCATAAGGAGAAAACATAAGATTTAATGAACCATAGCCAAGGTACTCTGTGGCCACTGTTTGGGGCCGGTCTAACCAATACGCTTCCTTTGTTTTGAGAAACTCTTTCGCCATTTCTGGGGAAGAGACGATCACACAAGGGTACGAGCCAAGAAATATATGAAATAAAGGTCCATACCGAATTGAAAGCTTGTGAAGAGCCTGATGTGGTTTAGGAGCAAGAAGGTGAAGGTGACCGATAATAGGAAGCCTGAACGGTCCAGGTGGAAGGCTAGAGCTGGTTCGATTTTTCAATATTGCTCGAAGTATAATAGCCGGGATAAGCCAAATGAAGAACATAACTACATAACTTTGAAAATCAGCCATGTCAAATTAAGTTGAGCAGAATAACAACTGGATACAGTGTTTGTTAACAAAACCTGGACAAGAAGAGGAGACAGTGTCGAATGGACAAAGGGTGCACTTTATTTATACAAAATGAAACATGCTTGTCGAGAATAAGAATGATATAATTCATTTAAGTTTTCTCCGACACTTTAAGATTTTAGATGAGTTAAACCGCATTTGAGTTTTCACCCTCATTTGTTTAAGTTTCTCAAGCGTTTACTTCTAAAGCATAATATTTGTTTACTCATCTAGTTGTAGACAGCGATTTTAAACAATGTCAGCACCAACAAACATATTCCATTTATAATCCTCTTGGCATGTTTTAACTAGCGGCCCATATGATGGGAAACCATTTGCCAGCTAATTGAGCTGGACTCTAAAATACAAAAAATGGACTTGATAACAGTCGATTTAGATTTACTACTCCTTTCTTACTTTTGATTTCTTATCATTTCAAAATAATAGAGTGTTTAACATGCATTTTAAGGTGGCTTTTAAGCATAGTTCCATAACTTATTTTTGAAATTTTCTTTTTTTGTATAAAAATAGAACAATCCTATTTTTATACAAAAAAAAAAAAATTTAAAAATAAGTTATGGAACTATACTTAAAAGTCACCTTAAAATGCTTCCCAGAAAGTGACAAAAAAGTGTAAAGAAAAAAGTGTAAAGAAATGGATAGGACGGAGGGAGTAATTTGCAAGAATTGGAACAAGTTATCAAGTAATGCTAAGAGCATCTCCAACAAAGAAAAACTCTTAGCAATAAATTCTAAGTGACACATTAGTTGACATGATACAGATAATAAATCGGGTGGAGGAACTCGAATATGAGACCCTCACCATGTCAGTTCATCTAAAACCTTAAGGTATCAGAGGAAGGTCCCAACAACATCTTATATATTATTTAACAGTATAATTATTTTTAGCAAAAATTATAGATGATCATAACTCATTTATTATATTTGTCGAACGAAAATCTCTCTTAATAAAAATTATACATAATTGTCATTTTAGTTAAGGACATTAGAGTTCCAATTATTCTCCTTATTATAAATCATTTTAACTATTACATACTGCAATATCTATAATAATTATAATGATAACAGTTATAATGATTAAAAGTGATTAAAATATAATATTCCATACTGCAGTATCTATATAGAAATGCATGTCTAATAATACTGAGTTATAAACTGAATTTTTAACCATTTAGTTAAACTTCATAAAGTTTCAACTTTATTAAACTTTTGATACAGAATTTTATGGAGCTGAGTTTGAGTTCGGGACTGAAATTTTTAGTCAGTTTTAAAATCTAGCTTAATGGCATTCCCATTCAATTATTAATATTTGAGATAGAAGATTCAACACGTATTTTAAGTGTACATAAAGTATATAGTTTCATAACTTATTTTTTATTTTCTTTAAATAAAAGTTTTAATATTAAATTTTTATTTAAAAAGAAAAAAAGTTAGAATAATTAATGAAATTATACTTTTTAAAAACTTTAAAATGCGTGCTGAACTCTCTGTCTCAAATGTTAACAATTGGATGGGACGGAGAGAGTAGTTCATTTTTAATTACACTCATTATTTTAAGAATAAATTGCAAAATAGTGGCTGAATTTTATCTACATTTATATTTTGATGGACGAAATTTGAAATTTGCAATATATTGGTCATATATTGCTTTTGCGTTGCAAAACGTGGTTTTATACTATTTTTTTTTCAAAAAAGTTGTACTTAACCATTTTTTTAAAAATTTAAAATCAATTTTAGACCAATATATTGTAAATTTCAAATTTCGATCACGAAAATGCAAATCTAATTAAATTCAACCACAACTCTGTATTTTACTCTTATTTTAACTTGAGAAAATGATGCGGAAAATAATAATAGCATCGATATTGGAAGTGTCACTGTACTTATTGTAACCATACAAATATGGAAAAATTTTAAAAAAAATATGCATAAGAAGTTTAATATTCATCTTCTTACAAAAATAAGTTATCTATTTTAAAAAAATACATTTTTTTTCTTTTTCAAAATAAATTACTTAGTTCTGAAAATAAAGTTAAGTCAAACTGGACCTATATCCCTTATTATTAATCAAGGAGTCATTTTTGGGATCGACAATCCATACCACCTTCATCCATCGATCTTAAACATTTTTTTTTAGTGTATTATTGTGGCTGCTTACTGCCCACTAATATATATGTTACAATAATATCTTTCGTTTTGTTTGTTTATTATTTCCTTCATCAATGATCCAGTCGTGCTACAACTTGACATCATCTAAATTAAAAATGTTTGCAAATTTAAAGCATCTTCTTAGCCTTAGTTGTACCATATCCTTTTTGTCCGTTGTCCATTGTTAAAGTACTGAGGCAGGCCACCAAAAAATATACCATCAATAAAACATCACATACATTATTGTTTATTTTTTTTTTCATAGTATTTGATAACTTTAATTTAATATTTACTCCAACAATTACCACAATTTTGGCCGATTTTTTCGGATATGCTTTGACAAATCAGGAATATATAATCCTCACAGCTACACAAATTCGTTAGATTGTCTCTTCAAAAATTGTATATCTCGGCAATACGAGCGAGAAATGCGTCAAAATACAAAATCCACTAAATAATGATAGTTTTAGTGAATGAACTCTTGATTTGATCTTTGTAATATATTGAGTTAATTGCAAAAAAGTGGCCAGATTTTACACTCATTTTCAGAAAAATGACCATACTTTCAATTTTGCAAAATGGTGGCCAGACTTGCCTTTTTCCTTTCGAAAAAGTGGTTGGAGACGATTTTCGGCTTATTTGGTAGGGGTAAAATGGGAAAATATGTTATTTTACTAAAAATAAATGCTAAAAATCACAAAAATTATCAAAAAAATCCCCAAATTAATATGTGTCACCATATGATTGGTTATATTCGTAATAATAATAATAATGCCCCTCATGCATGCACATAAATTGACTAATTAAATCTTGACAACTCATATTTGTGGATTTTTTTGGTGAATTGATGTATATACATGGGGGCATTATTATTATTATTACGAATATAACCAATCATATGGTGACACATATTAATTTAGGGATTTTTGTGGACAATTTTTGGGATTTCTAGCATTTTTTCCCCATTTTACCCCTGCCAAAAAGCTAAAAATCGCCTGCAGCCACCTTTTTGAAAGGAAAAAGGCAAGTCTGGCCACCATTTTGCAAAACTCAAAGTCTGGCCACTTTTTTGAAAATGAGTGTAATATCTGGCCACCACTTTGAAATTTACTCTAATATATTTATTGAATTTTGATTATTAGTTATTGTAGATGCTCTATCACTTATGAATAATGAATCGTTTAACCTTAAAAGAAAAATTACGATGAGGAAACACAAATAATGAGTACAATTATATATATCTTTTTGAGCCAATAGTGTTTAAACTGATTTGAAAGTTGCCAAAAGTTGTTAATTTGGGTTAGAAACCTTAACAACTCTTTTGCAATTTTTCAGGATATGCTGGTCTAAAGTCAGAGTCCCTAATTTTCTATGTAAACCAAGTAGCTTGGTTGCTTGTTGGGTATATATATTGTTCTCCCCTAGCTTTTTTAGCATGCCATATAAGACGAACCCTTCATCCGGTCAGTATCTACATTCATTGCAATGGCAAACACCGATTCACTTGCACCACTGATCACAAGAAGGTGAGTAGAAACTGCGAAGCTTGTAAAACTGATATTAATTATTTCGGGGTAAAGTTTTATTAATTCAAATTTAAAATTTTTCTGTTGCATATAGGTTGGAGGGTAAGATTGCTCTAATTACGGGAGGATCCAGTGGCATCGGTGAATGCACTGGCACCGCGAGGCTCTTTGTCGAAAATGGAACTAAGGTTGTTATCGCAGACATTCCAGATGAACTTGGTCTCGCTGTTGTTGAAGAATTAGGAAAATCAAACTCTTTGTACATCCATTGTGATGTAACAAATAAAGATGTTAGAATATAACAGCAGATGATATAATACATGCCGTTGACACAACAGTTTTAACTTATGGAAAGCTTGATATCATGTTCAACAACGCTGGCGTCTCGGGTCCTAACAAACCTCGGATTCTTGATGTTATAACGGAAGCAAGAAAGATGATAAACGTAAAGAGAAAATATATGCAGAAGAGAAACTAGTTTTAATCTGATTTTGAGGATAAACAGATTACAGAATTTTCAGATGCTTCACAATCCTTACATGCATTTCTATTTATAGACACAATCTAAGGGGTTAGGTGTGGTATGTGGTGTTAGGTGTTAGGCCACGAACCAAGTTAGGCAAGCCATAATCTTTGACTAACATTAATGGTTGGTGGCCTACAAATTCAAGGCATTCTAACAAATCTCCACCTTGACTTGAATCCTCTCACAAATAACAGATAACAGATGTACCAGACGCATCATAATGATGCAAGATGTACCAGATAAAACTCTTCAACCTTGACTTGAGACTATCACAAAATACTGTAGCCTGATCATGATGTAGACCTAGATCACTGATCAATACTTTCAACCAGATTCCTTCCTTTGCGGCTTCTGTCACTACGCCATAAACGCACATACGCAACCCCCAAATAAAGTTGCAAAAGACCTGAAAAGTGTTGCGTAAGGTCTTACCCAACACCAGAGGGGCGTTGCCAATACCGGCGTTGCGTAAGACCCCTAACGCAACGCTTTTTCCAAGCTATTGCAACACCACGAAAGTATTGCATAAGAGGCCTTATGCAACACCAAAAGCATGCAAATGCAACACTACATGGCGTTACATTAGATTTTTAGCCATTTCAGCAATTGGGTGCCACGTCAGCAGTGGGGTCCACATGCCACATCAGTAGTGGATCCCACGAGGTGCCACATCAACAAGGTGCCACATCAGCAAGTTGCCATGTCAGCAAGATGCCACGTCAGCAGTGGGGGCCATCAAGATGCCACGTCAACAGTGGGACCCACAAGGTGCCACGTCATGACTAGGGCGCCATGCCACGTCAGCAGTGGGGCCCACATGGTTCCACGTCAGCAATGGGGAGCACTATCTAATGCATCACTAGTTTGATCTAATGCAACATCATTTTTTTTGCAACATCAGAAGTATTTTTAGCAACACTAAATATACCATAATGCAATATCATATATAGTCAAATGCAACACTTTTTAACAAAAAATTTGAAAAGGCTGCTTTGTTTATACATAACACCATCCTGTCCAAACCAAACCAACAACTTTAAAAGTCCTAAATAATGCAGCCAACAAAACTACATAACAATTTTACATGTACTAAACCAAGCACATGCACTAATTCTAAGTACAAAGTACGCTAATTCAAAATTCAAAAATACATAAGAAAATAGATAAGAAACATTGTTGCATCCAACAGGACCAGACCCTGCCTTCTACGTTGTCTTTCTCAGCCTTGTTTATTATGTGATGCAAACACCAAACACAAATCTGCAAAAAACAAAAAAAACATGCTATTGGGTTATAGAATAGCCATTAAAGGATAGTACTATAGTTATAGAACAAATCAAAAAAAGCCATAAATATAAGGGGTACAAAGTGCTATTTACTCAAATATAAAATACACTTTATTCATATAAAAGTCATATAGCAAATAGTTTTATTTGCCTGTAAAGGGAACATGCAGCTTACGAAGCAGAATGGTACAAAACATCCAATCTACAGAAAAAATGCAAAGCAAATCCAACTAAATAATTGTGATGGTAAATTTAAAGTATTTACATAGCTACAAATTTCCATAGGAGAAGCTACATACAAAATCAATGGCATTAAAATCGCAACAAACTCAAACGTCTTTGGCATGCTCCTCTACCCTAAGTCCCCATTTATTATTGAAAATTTTACCTGGACAATTTCTTCTTGTGTGCTTATCATTGTTGCTCTGCTCTTTAAATTGGATATTACAGCATCGACTGCCATGTTAATACCACTGTGCAAGTCCATGACATTAATGCCAGAAGCTATCGATTTACAGCCTTCGGCGTATATTGCCTGGGTCAACACAGTGGCGCATGTAGTACCTGTGGCCACATAATATGCTTCCCATGTTAGGCGTCTTACATTTTACATCAGAATCGGTATGAGGAACACCATTTCAACTTTAATGTAATAATAGATGACATAAAAATAACATCTCTTTAATGCATTATACCCTAGTCTTAAATCATTGATCGTAAAGCCTCTTTCTATGTTTCGGGAAAAATATACAATCAGATTTACAATTTCCTAACATAAAGAAAACTATCTGTGGCAAACATAAGATTGAGAAACTTCCGAATTGGACAGAGTATTGCTTATTCTATTTCTAACTTCAAAAAACAATTTCAATACCTCGGAGATGATTGAACTTTACTAGATAAAAGACATTGGATAATCAAGAAATGGGAGTAAAAGAAAACAACTAAAAAGAATCAATACCATCTCCTGCAGCAGTATTAGTAGCATCTGCCACCTGTTTCACTAAAGCAGCACCAACATTTTTGGCTTTATCCTTGAAATTGATACTTTTGGCTACTGTCACGCCATCTTTTGTAACCTTTGGACTCCCATGTAAACTCACACATACAAGTAAGTACATTACTAAGAGCCAATAAACCCAATAAACAGAGAGCATAACCCTTATAAAGTGTGAAGCATTATGATAAACCCAATAAACAAACATACTCACAAGTCTCTGTTGAATTTGTGTACCTTTGATTTTTGAAACCCAATAAACTTGGTAAGAAGAAGTCGATTAAGAGCCACTGCAACTTAGTCGTCGATTAAGAATCCGCAACTTAGATGCGTGAAAGATTCTGCAACTTGGTGAGAAGCTTGAATTCAAATCGAACCCTAAAATTGAATCCCTAAAATCGAAATTCAAATCGTGGAAGATTTGAACCAAATCGAAGCCAAAGACAGAATGAGAAGTCGAAGAAGATGAACTAGAGAGAAGTAGAGAGATGAACCAGGGAGAGAGACCAATCGCCAGTAATCGCTAGAGAGGGAAACAGCCAGAGCAAATTAGAGTGATTTGAGCTTGTAGTTGAGAGAGAAAGAGAGAGAGAGAGAGAGAGAGAGAGAGAGAGAGAGAGAGAGAGAGTGAGTGATTAGGAGCCTCAATAATGGGGATTTTGGAAAAATAAAGGGGATTTTGTGGAATAGCTATTGCAAAATTTTCATTTTGGGGGGAATTTGTCCGCCCATTTTTTCACCTCGTAAACTGTGATGTACCACTTTGAGTTGTTATGGTTGCAATTTCTATATTTTCTTTAACTTTGAAAAATATAATTTACAATTTTTTTCTATTTCAAATAAATTGTTAAACATGACAAATACTCGTGGAAAATATACAGAAAAAAGTGACAGTCGTACGGTTGGATCGTCGAAAAAATAATTTAAAAATATAGAATTAACATTCGAGAC
The DNA here is from genome assembly GCA_036435485.1 of Saposhnikovia divaricata. Classification (NCBI taxonomy): domain Eukaryota; kingdom Viridiplantae; phylum Streptophyta; class Magnoliopsida; order Apiales; family Apiaceae; genus Saposhnikovia; species Saposhnikovia divaricata. Next base: position 219,597,739 of record CM071599.1, read on the forward strand.
AAAACTTGTTAAAAAGAAAGTCTACTTTGACCGTTTTGACCATTATAAAATCAAACCAAATAAATCTAGGATTTTTTCAAAAAATTACCACTTCACTAAAATCGTTAAATCTTAACATCTGTACGATGGAAACGTCAAAAAAATAATTAAAAAAAATAGATTCATCATTCGGGACAAGACTAGTTAAAAGGAAGGTCGACTTTGACCGATTTGAGCGTTATAAAACCAAACCAAATAAATCTAGGAATTTTTTAAAAAAATTACCATATCACTAAAATCGTTATATCTTGACACCCGTGCGATTGGAACGTTGAAAAAATAATTTAAAAAAATAGATTCATCATTCGGGACAAGACTAGTTAAAAGGAAGGTTCACTTTGACCGGTTTGACCGTTATAAAACCAAACCAAATAAATATAGGAATTTTTTTGAAAAATTACCACATCACTAAAATCATTATATCTTGACATCCGTGCGATTGGAACGTCGAAAATATAATTTAAAAAAATAGATTCATCATTCGGGACAAGACTAGTTAAAATGAAGGTCGACTTTGACCGGTTTGATCGTTACAAAACCAAACCAAATAAATATAGGAATTTTTTTAAAAAATTACCACATCACTAAAATCGTTATATCTTGACACCCGCATGATTGGAACGTCGAAAAAATAATTAAAAAAAATAGATTCATCATTCGGGACAAGACTAATTAAAAGGAAGGTCGACTTTGACCGAATTGACCGTTATAAAACCAAACCAAATAAATATATGAATTTTTTAAAAAAATTAGCACATCACTAAAATCGTTAAATCTTGACATCAATACGATTGGAACGTCGAAAAAATAATATAAAAAAATATATTTATCATTCGGGACAAGACTAGTTAAAAGGAATGTCGACTTTGACCGGTTTGACCGTTATAAAACCAAACCAAATAAATCTAGGAAATTTTTTAAAAAATTACCACATCACTAAAATCGTTATATCTTGACACCCGCGTGATTGGAACGTCGAAAAAATAATTTAAAAAAATAGATTCATCATTCGGGACAAGACTAGTTAAAAGGAAGGTCCATTTTGACAGTTATAAAACCAAACCAGATAAATATAGGAAATTTTTTGAAAAATTACCACATCACTAAAATCGTTATATCCTGACATCCGTGAGATTGGAACGTCGAAAAAATAATTTAAAAAAACAGATTCATCATTCGGGACAAGACTAGTTAAATGGAAGGTCGACTTTGACCGGTTTGACCGTTATAAAACCAAACCAAATAAATATAGGAAATTTTTTGAATAATTACCACATCACTAAAATCGTTATATCTTGACATCCGTGTTATTGAAACGTCGAAAAAATAATTAAAAAAAATAGATTCATCATTCGGGACAAGACTAGTTAATAAAATAAAATAAATATCTAATGCAACACTTCAAACAGCAAATGCAACACTACTGGTATCTAATGCAACGCTTCTGCCACGTCAGCAAATGCCACGTCAGCATAGGTGGGTCCCACTTCTGCCACGTCAGCAATTGTGGGCCCCACATTTTGCCACGTCAGCATCATGGGCCTCATGCCACGTCACCCTTGTGGGGCCCACACTACCACGTCAGCAATGGTGGGACCCACACCTGGCACGTCATATTATTTTTTTAAAAAAAATATATATCTAATGCAACACTTCAAAGAGCAAATGCAACACTACTGATATCTATTGTAACTCTTCTGCCACGTAAGCAAATGCCACGTCAGCAAAGGTGGGTCCCACTTTTGCCACATCAGCAATTGTGGGTCCCACAATTTCAGGTCAGCATGGTGGGCCTCCTGCCACGTCACCCTTGTGGGGCCCACACTGCCACGTCAGGAGTGGTGGGACCCACACCTGCCACGTCATATTTATATATATATATATATATATATATATCTAATGCAACACTTCAAACAGCAAATGCAACACTATTGGTATCTAATGTGTTATTCCCAGATTACACACTTGTATAATTGTAGAAGGGGGGGTTGAATACAATTCTTGATATTTATAAATTTCTGATAAGAACTCCAGAAATCTATACTTAGATAATTGCTGTAAAAAGATTAATGCACAAACACATAAAAATCAGGTGGTTAAATGCACCACCTGAAGCTTTTATTCGAAGAAAACTCTGTGATACAAAAGTACACAGCTTCTGTTTTATAACTCTTTGCTTTCTAAGGATATTCAATAAAAATTCTAAGCAAATGTATCTGTTTTCTTAGCTTCTAAAGAGTTGCTACGCTTGGTTATAAAACCCAAGTTTACAAGTACTACTGGAATAAGATAATATTAATCTAATTCTAGTTGACTTGCTACTACACTCCAAATACACATGTAGCCGAAAGGTTGTCCTTGTGAACAGACATGTCTCCTGCACCTTTCTTGTATTCATAGTGCAAACGGAATGCTTCTTTCTTCTGTGTTTCCAAAGTATGGCTGCCATACTGCTTTTTGTATCTACTATCAACCCATGTGATATGTCAGTCAAACCTGTCCTTATCAACTGCTAATCCCCAGCTTAGCATAGAATTAAGTGTCTATGATTATCCGTTGATATTGTACACTGACATCCGTTGATGATATATTGAGCTGTATCCGTTGATATTGAGATTTGAGTTGTATCCGTTGATAGAGTTTTGTGTTCATCCGTTGATACACTTTCACTTAAACAGAATTACATAGCATAGCTTATTTACAATTGGCTACCCTATTCTGCCTATCCATTGATGGTCAACATGACTGTGGATATAAACACTATCAACTGATAACATAGAGATACTGCAGTATGCTACAAAACCTCATCCGTTGATGAGCTACCTGTCAACGGATAGAGTTATAAATCCTCATCCGTTGACAGCTACAAAACCTTATACAATTTGATTGATTGTGAAGTTATCATCAAGTACAACATATTCCTAACATAATGCAACGCTTCTGCCACGTCAGCAAATGCCACGTCAGCATAGGTGGGTCCCACTTCTACCACGTCAGCAATTGTGGGTCCCACAATTGCCACGTCAGTAAATGCCACATCAGCACATATGGGTCCCACTTCTGCCACGTCACCATTTATTAAAATAAAAATATATCTAACGCAACACCAGCAGTTAGTGTTGCATGATGTGAAACACTATGGGTAATACGCAACAGTAAATTATATCTAACGCAACACCAGTTCAGCTCAGTTGCAAAAGACCCAAAATTTCTATCTAACGAAACGCTTTCTGTGCAACGCTTTGTAAAAAGGGTTGCGTATGTGCGTTTATGGCGTAGTGTGTCAATGCCATGTACTCTACTTCTGTAGTAGACAAAGTCACTGTAGGTTGTAGAGTAGCTTTCCAACTGACAATCGAACCACCCAGAGTGAAAGCATAACCAGTCATAGACCTTCTACTGTCAACATCTCCAGCATAATCAGAGTCTGAAAACCCTGTCACCAAACACTCAGTATCACCTCCATAAATGAGACCAACATTAGATGTACCTTTTAAGTACCGAAAAAACCCTCTTCACAGCTTGCCAATGTTCCTTGCCTGGATCACCCATGAACCTACTAACAACACTGACAGACTGTGCAAGATCAGGTCTAGTGCAGACCATTGCATACATCAAGCTTCCTATTGCACTAGCATAGGGAACTCGAGACATGTACTCTTTTTCCTCAGCAGACTTAGGTGCAAAAGCGATAGACAGACGTGCATTTGCAGCACTAGGAGTATCTATGGGCTTTTGTAACACCCTCACTTGCCAACAATAATAATATAAACTTTTATACTCAATTAAACATTAATATAGGGGAAATCTTAGAAATTTCGGCATGAAGTAATCATAAACCGAACTAACCACCTGCTCAAAAACTAAGTAGAACTAAAAACAGTCCACAAGCACAAGTTATACTAAACCATAAGAAAATAAAACCATAACAACCCAGACCGCACACAGGTCACTGTATGAAACAACTACTAATAGCTATTACAACCCAGAACTTAATCAAATAATATACAACCCATTAAATATGATGATCTGCCTACAAATACAGACATAATATAAACAAAGATATATGCTCACTACCCAACCAACCACCTCGACCCTCTGACTGCCTCGGTGACTACCCCAACTAGACGGGCCACTTCTCCTAGACATCTTCTGGCTTAGCTGAGGAAACAGAATTAGCAAGGAAGTGAGCCAAAATGCTCAGCAAGTATATATATATATATAATTAAAACATCAACAACTGATATGTCTGCAAGATTGTCAAGAATTAACAATCAACAATATATAGCTCAATTAAAGGTTCATCTTTTGTCTGAATCATAAAATAGAAGAGGATTGGACTATCATGCATTTTTATAATAAAAAACAATTATAAGGTTAGGCTGCTGATCAGTCACGCACTAACCCCGGACAAACGCACACAGCAATGTCCTTTAATGGATCCACGGCACACATTGGCCTTAATTATTTCTGACCACGAATCTGGTCCGACCCTTACGGTCCACATTTTAAAAAAAAACTAACAGTCCAATCCTAACTAAACATCAGGTGTCGGAACAATCGACCACCTCAACTGCCAAACACCCTGGACACTTTCGTCCAGATTAACATCTCAAATTTCACCAAGTAAAACAAGGTTGGGTAATCTCTGAATTAAATATCAACAAGTTCGATATGGCAAAAAGGGTATTGATTTAAGTCAAGCTACTAAAGGATTAATGAAAACGATGTAATCAACCTGGGTATAACAATTGAATATTCATAATTAATGGAAATTATCAGAGCAGTTATATCAAGGGTAAATCAATTACGTAAGAATCAAGTTATGATAATCATAATTTGTTGGAAATATAAGTGAAGCGGTTTATTTGAAAGAGAGGTGGAACAATATACTTACAAGGGATATGAATATAAATCAATTCACTAAAAGCATCAATAACTCAGTAGAAGCAATTTGGGTATAACAATTAAGTATTCGAAATTTCGGGAAATTAACGGAACAATTATAGCATGAGTAATTCGAATAAGCATAGGAATCAGGTTTTTATAATCATAACTCATTTAAAAGATAATTGAAGCAATTTACTTGCCTTAACTAGAAAATCACAGAATCCGAAGCGTCTTTACGTCCTCAGCTTTAGCCTTCCCTTTATCCACGGAATCTACACACAATATAACACTATTTCAGAATCCTGTTAATACTCGCTAATCAATATAAACATTTCACTAGTCTACCCCTGCGAATAGTCCCCTAATTTGCATTTATATACTCATATAATAGCAAATTAACTATAAGCCACGTGTAGCAGCATTTAATCATATTGGCACATAAACACATACCACATAGATTTAAAATATGAAGCCCGACTCACGACTCGTATAAATTGTATAATTATACTGACTCATCATCAAGAAATGATTTTAATATTTTAGAAAAATTTTGACGGCATCCCCTTTATACGGGGGACTGCCAGTCGGGATACAGCCGACACAACCAACACGATTATCAATTACCAATCGAATCCACATTTATTATCCAATCCCAAATCACATTCCAACTCACTGATTCATAATCCATTACAATTTAAGCAATTAATAACAACTCGATAATAAAATTACAATTTATTAGATAAATAATAAATATTAAATATTTTTGGCTCAGAAAATAATCATCATCGCCGTTTTACCCTCGACTCAAACTAAATCATTGTCGAGGGGGCAAAATCTCGAGGGTTCCCGAATTCCGGATTCCCAACTCGAAACTTCGCTCTTAAAAATAAAATTCCGAAATTCTTTCAATATCACGAAACAATTCAACAATTTCAGAAATAACCGAACTAAAGTATCACAATTTCAACATTCGAACTAAGCATCCAGGAAGCAAAACCCAGACAAGTTAATCCGACTGAATTTCCAACACAACCACAGAATCTTCAAGCAATACAATAAATCGTGGCAGGGAAATTCAAAGTATGGCAATCGAACTTTCGAACCACAGAATGGTTCGACCACAACATAACCACAATGAACTACAACAGCAATCCAGGACCATGTCAAGCCCTCCACAATCACAGCAAGAGCAGGGGAGGGGGATAACCACAATCGGCATTCAAGCCACCCACACACACCATCACAATTTACACACGAACGCCTCAATTACACACACACACCACCCTCTGTGTTTAACTCACACAACACACGCACTCTGAACAATTCACACACTCACACATACACACACGCAGTTATGTACACACTACACACACGCAGGTATCACACACCCACCATAGGATAGCATACGAACAAGAAAAACAGGGAGGGGAAGTAGAATCATTCAGTACAGCAAAACCGGAACCAACTCGCACACACAGGAACACAGGCCATGACACACACACACACGGCGCGATTGATTGCAAGGAAAACAATCAAGGGGGAAAAGAAAGAGACCCACCGTTTCTGAGGGAGGGTACAAGGGAAGAACAGTACGAGAGGAAGAGAGGAGAGATTGTTGAAAGAAAGTTTAAGAGATTTAGGGAGAGATTTTAGATAGAACCGAGAGAGTTCTGGAAATGTCACGAACAAACCAAGGCCGGCTACTCAATTTGGGGAAAGAAAACTGGTGGATTTAGGGATTGGGTATATTAATTTGGGGAAAAAGAATATCTAAAAAAAAACATTTTTCATGAATTCTTTTAAAAAATCAAATTTGTAAAATCACAATTTAAATACAAAATGGATGGAATATTACATTTTAAAATTTAAAAATAAAAAATGTAAAATTACGATCACCCACATATTTTTAAAATATTTTTAGGATTTAAAACGAATTAAATATGATTTTTACAAGATTAAACCATTAAATTGGAAAATAATTCGTAAAATCAATTTAAAATCCTTGAAACCCAAAAAGAATTCACCCAATATTTTTAAAAGTCATGTAAACTAATAAAATCAATAATGAAAAAGATTTCAGGATTTCTGCTAATCCCGAGAATTTTATAAAATTCACAGAAGGTAAATATAACACAAATAACTAGGAAATAAATCCCAAAAATATAATTAAAATAGTCGGGCTTACATAACACATATAAAATATCAATCTGACCTCCAAATATTATTCCACAATATAATACTTCCTCAACCAATTCACACACCACATAATTTATATTTAGTATAAAATAGATAACTTTTAATAATTAACTATTCTGAAATTTCTAAGGCGTTATAACCTTCCCCCCTTAAAAGGATTCTGTCCCCAGAATCTCACCTAAGAGAATAATTGAGGATACTTCTCCAGCATATCGCCTTCCAACTCCTAAGTTGATTCTTCCACCTTGGGGTTTCTCCACAAAACTCTCACTATAGGAATTGTTTTATTCCTCAAAACCTTTTCTTTTCGATCTAGTATTTTGATAGGCTGCTCCACATAAGATAGATCTGGCTGAATCTCTATCGGCTCATATTCAATGACATGTTTAGAATCCAGATGGTACTTCTTAAGCATGGATACATGGAACACGTTATGGATATGCTGCATATGAGGCGGTAAAGCTAACTCGTAGGCGACTTTCCCGACTTTCTTCAATACCTCAAAAGGCCCAACAAATCTTGGACTTAATTTTCCTTTCTTGCCAAATCTTACTAACCCTTTCCACGGAGATACTTTCAACAGTACTTGCTCTCGTTCTTCGAATTCCATATTCTTTCTGGCCATATCAGCGTACTTCTTCTGTCGGTTCTGAGCTGTCACTAACCGTTTCTGAATAAGTTGGACTACTTCCTTGGTTTGCTGCACTAACTCAGGTCCGAGTATCTTTCGCTCGCCAACTTCTTCCCAGTATACTGGAGATCGACACTTTCGTCCATATAACGCTTCATACGGTGGCATACCGATACTAGCATGAAAGCTATTATTGTATGAAAATTCCACTAACGGCAAGTGTTCATCCCAACTTCCTGCAAAATCCAATGCACAAACTCGGAGCATGTCTTCAATTGTTTGAATCGTTCTTTCACTCTGACCGTCAGTCTGAGGATGATAAGCAGTACTCATTTTTAATTCGGTGCCCAAACATTCTTGAAAACTTCTCCAGAATCTCGAATTAAATCTTGGATCCCGATCTGAGACTATTGATACTGGAACTCCATGTCGCACCACAATTTCTTTTATGTATAGATGAACTAATTTGTCTAATGAAAACCTCTCATTTATTGGGAGAAAGTGCGCAGATTTCGTTAAGCGATCAACAATTACCCAGATAGCATCATGATTAGCTCTCGTCCTTGGCAATCCAACCACAAAGTCCATTGCAATATGTTCCCATTTCCACTCGGGAATCTCTAATGGTTGTAGCATCCCACTTGGCCTTTGATGTTCTGCTTTTACTTTCTGACAGGTCAAACACTTACTCACCCACTCAGCAATATCTCTCTTCATATCTGGCCACCAGAAGTTCCTTTTCAAGTCCCGATACATTTTTGTACTTCCTGGATGAATCGAATATTTTGAGCTGTGGGCTTCCTGTAGAATCTCATTCTTCAACTCTGCCACATTGGGTATCCAAATACGTGAAGAAAATCTCAATATCCCCTTGTCATCTACTTGAGTGCATATTTCCTCACCTGTTAACTTGTTCACATCTCCACTCATGACTTCCTCCTGGCATCTGCGAATCTTTTCTAACAATTCTGGCTGAAACATCATAGTGTACACCGTATCTGTACTACTTGCAGGCATATACACCTCTATCTCCAATCTTTCAAACTCTTTGTATAATTCTTCAGGCATGGTTAACATACTGATTTTCTCTTTCCTACTTAAAGCGTCCGCCACCACGTTCGCCTTCCCGGGATGATAGTTGATGGTACAATCATAATCCTTGAGTAATTCCAACCATCTTCTCTGTCTCATATTTAACTCCTTCTGGGTGAAAATATATTTTAAACTCTTGTGGTCCGTGTAAATTTCACACTTTTCCCCATACAGATAATGTCTCCAAATCTTCAAGGCGAAAACAATCGCGGCTAATTCTAAGTCATGAGTAGGATATTTCTGTTCGTGAGGTTTCAATTGTCTCGAGGCGTAAGCAATTACCTTTCCGTGCTGCATTAATACACATCCCAAACCTTTGTGAGATGCATCACTGTAGATCACAAAATTTCCCTTTTCATCTGGAAGTGTCAATACAGGTGCAGTCACCAATCTCTTCTTCAATTCCTGGAAACTTTCTTCACACTTCTCATTCCACACAAACTTTTCATTCTTCCTTGTCAACTTTGTTAGTGGGGTGGCTATTTTCGCAAAGTCTTGAACAAATCTTCGATAATATCCCGCCAATCCTAAGAAACTTCGAACTTCTGTGGGTGTTTTAGGTCTGTCCCAATTCATCACGGCTTCAATTTTAGCAGGATCCACCTTAATCCCTTCACTGCTGATGACATGCCCTAGAAACTGCACTTCTTTCAACCAAAACTCACATTTAGAAAATTTCGCATACAATTTCTCTTTCCTCAACGTTTCTAAGGCTATTCTCAAATGCCCTGCATGCTCTTCTTCGGTCTTCGAGTATATCAGAATATCATCTATAAACACAATCACAAACTTATCCAAATACTTCTTGAAGACTCTATTCATTAGGTCCATGAATGCTGCTGGTGCATTAGTTAGCCCAAAGGCCATTACTAAGAACTCGTAGTGCCCATACCTAGTCCGAAACGCTGTTTTTGGAACGTCTTCCGGTCTAATCTTTAATTGAAAATATCCTGACCGCAAATCAATCTTCGAGAAACAAGTTGCTCCTTTTAATTGATCAAATAAATCGTCAATTCTTGGCAAAGGGTATTTATTCTTAATGGTCAACTTATTTAATTCCCGATAATCGATACACAGTCTCATACTTCCATCCTTCTTCTTTACAAATAATACCGGAGCTCCCCACGGCGATACACTAGGTCTAATAATACCTTTCTCCAGAAGATCTTGCAATTGAACTGCCAATTCCTTCATCTCTACAGGTGCCATTCGATAGGGAGCCTTTGACACTGGTTCAGTTCCTGGGGCTAAATCGATGGTAAATTCTATTTCTCTATCCGGAGGTAAACCGGGAAGTTCATCCGGAAAAACATCAAGAAATTCATTCACCACTGGAATTTCCTCTATCTTAGGCACCTCTTGACTAGTATCCATGACATAAGCCATATAGCCCTCGCATCCTTGCCTCAACAACCTCTTTGTTTGAATGATCGACAAAAATCTCCTAGTCTGCCTCTGACCCCTAAAGGTAACTTCTACATTATCAGAGGGTTTAAGGATCACCTTCTTATTCTTACAATCAATTTGGGCATTATTCTCTGTTAACCAATCCATTCCTAAGATAACATCAAATTCACCTAACTGAAAGGGTATCAAATTAGCGTAAAAACAATGCCCTGAAATATCAATCTTGCAACGAGGACACACTTGAGTAACCGGAATTCGTTCTGAATTAGCTATTTCTATAACTATAGCCTCACGTAACATGCATACCTCACAATTTAACCTTTGAACAAATTCTCTGGATATAAAGGATTTCGTAGCCCCGGAATCAATTAATACTTTAGCTTGAACAGAATTTACAGGGAGCGTACCTGCTACCACATCCGAATTCTTAATAGCTTCGTTCAGAGTCATGTTGAAAGTCCTCGCCACTGGTCTGACACTTGCTGTTGGGGGTGCTTCAATTGCTTGCAGTATTGGATTAGCCAGAACTGGAGGTTTCACTACAGGTACTTTACAGTCTTTCATTACATGCCCTGGCTTCCCACAACGGTGACACACAATTCCTGCCTTGCATTCCCGAGCATAATGACCTTTTTGATTACATTTGAAACACGTCACCTCCAACTTTGTACACACTCCAGAATGCCTTTTTCCACAAGTCTTGCATTCTGCCAAGGGTGGCCTAACCAATTTCTGTTGATTCGCATCTTGAATTCTATTTCCTTGGCCCCCATTCCCTGATCCCGGCTTCTTAGGGTTCCCATACTTTCCTGACTGGAATCCTGGCTTTTTATTTGACACATTCTGAGAACTGCCTTGCTCTTGTCGTTCCCCCATTGACCCAGCCTTTCTCTTCTTTCCTTCTTTTTCCTTGAAGTATAATTCGCTTTCTCCTTCAGCTATCATGGCCTTTTGCACCACTGCTGCATAAGTCTCCAACTCCAAAACTGCTAGTTTAGTACGAATCCACGGTTTCAATCCTTGTTGAAACCTCTTAGCCTTCTTCCTCTCCGTATCCACATAGGCCGGAGCAAACCTAGCTAGTTCAGTAAACTTGGTTTCATATTCTGTCACCGACATTTTCCCCTGTTTTAACTCCAAAAACTTCATCTCCATCTGGTCTTTCATATAGTCGGGGAAATACTTTTCCAGAAATAGCTCTGTGAACCTTTCCTAAGGAATCACCTCAGTAGCTTCCAACATTTTCACCGACTCCCACCAGTAAGTAGCTTCATTCTTCAAGAAATAACTTACATATTCGGTTTGTTTGTCTGCTGGGACCCCCACCAGTGCAATGGCTTTTTCCATCTCTTTTAACCAAGATCTCGCCTCCACCGGGTCCGCTGTTCCTTTAAACTCAGGAGGTTTTACTGCCTGGAAAGACTTAAAAGTAACCACCGGAGGAACAGGTGGCTGCTGCTGCTGCTGTTGTTGCTGTTGTTGCTGTTGTTGCTGTTGTTGCTGTTGTGCCAACAACTGCTGCTGTAATTGCTGCTGTTGCTGTGCCAGAGTAGCAGTCTGCTGAACAAGAGTTTGTAATATTTGTGCTAAGGCAGGGTCCATCTGACCAACAGGAGGTGGATTAGCTTGCTCCCCCTGATCGGGGGTTCGGGTATTTTGTTTCTTCTTTTTGGGAGGCATATTTCTGAAATCAATGAACAATTATATTAGATTCAGGTTCAGAAAATAATATCTCAACATGATCCAACTTAAACAAACAATGCATATATTACTGAAAGGTAATTCGAGGTCTCCAACCAATATTCCGGTCAACAATTGATTCACAGGGTGCAATAGGATATTAATCCAAGGTTACACAAGGTATTCACAAACGTTCAATAGGTGCAATAAAGAAACAATAGTCATAATGCTAAGGTCAAACATAGTATCGAAAGTAAAAACTATGCTAGAAGGAAATGATGCTGAAGGTAAATATGAAACGAGCAGTAAATAAGATGCTTAAGTAAATGACAGTATAAAGGAATTTAACACAGTTCTGCGAAAGTGATAAGGACATATATAGATAGATCTGATACAAGCGTAAGAACAACGCTTCGATAAGGGTACAACATAATACTAAAAGAGAAGACTGCTAACATCTAGTCACAGTACAACAGATATATACAACAAAACTGGTCGCACTGCAAATCCTGACGTACTACTACTACCCTAATCATCACTGGTCGTCATCGTCATCCGACTCTCCCCGCCAAGCTGATCCCAGAATGCTCTCCAGCTCTGCCGTCACCAGACCTAGAGTCACCTGCTGTGTCACAAATGCCGGCTCATCTCGGGATCTAATCCGTCCCCGCCTAATGACAACACGTCTAAGAGCTCGTACTCGCCTCCGGACATCCTCCAGCTCAGCTACCGCTCTATCTCGATCTCTAGCCCGGTCCTCCTCCCCAGCCCTCATAGCCCTCAACTCTGCCATCTGCCCTAAGAGATAGTCCCTCTCTCGGGCCACTCGCTCGTACACATGATATGGAACAGGCTGAGGAGTGTACTGATATGCTGGCCCATTCACTGAGCCCTGCGATCCTACGAACGGCTGCATAACCCCTGGGGAAATCTGCTGCGGTACAGAAGCCCCTCCTTCCGGATCCTCGTCCGGGTCTGAATCGGAACCAGAAGCAGGTGCCTGAAGTATACATATATATATATATATATATATATATTATAATTAGACTTCCTGTCTCTCACGAAACCATCCTAACCTTTCTTATAACTCTACCCCGACTCCCCACCTAATTGTTTCAGTGACTGTGACCTGTGGCTCTGATACCAACTTGTAACACCCTCACTTGCCAACAATAATAATATAAACTTTTATACTCAATTAAACATTAATATAGGGGAAATCTTAGAAATTTCGGCATGAAGTAATCATAAACCGAACTAACCACCTGCTCAAAAACTAAGTAGAACTAAAAACAGTCCACAAGCACAAGTTATACTAAACCATAAGAAAATAAAACCATAACAACCCAGACCGCACACAGGTCACTGTATGAAACAACTACTAATAGCTATTACAACCCAGAACTTAATCAAATAATATACAACCCATTAAATATGATGATCTGCCTACAAATACAGACATAATATAAACAAAGATATATGCTCACTACCCAACCAACCACCTCGACCCTCTGACTGCCTCGGTGACTACCCCAACCAGACGGGCCACTTCTCCTAGACATCTTCTGGCTTAGCTGAGGAAACAGAATTAGCAAGCAAGTGAGCCAAAATGCTCAGCAAGTATATATATATATAATTAAAACATCAACAACTGATATGTCTGCAAGATTGTCAAGAATTAACAATCAACAATATATAGCTCAATTAAAGGTTCATCTTTTGTCTGAATCATAAAATAGAAGAGGATTGGACTATCATGCATTTTTATAATAAAAAACAATTATAAGGTTAGGCTGCTGATCAGTCACGCACTAACCCCGGACAAACGCACACAGCAATGTCCTTTAATGGATCCACGGCACACATTGGCCTTAATTATTTCTGACCACGAATCTGGTCCGACCCTTACGGTCCACATTTTAAAAAAAAAACTAACAGTCCAATCCTAACTAAACATCAGGTGTCGGAACAATCGACCACCTCAACTGCCAAACACCCTGGACACTTTCGTCCAGATTAACATCTCAAATTTCACCAAGTAAAACAAGGTTGGGTAATCTCTGAATTAAATATCAACAAGTTCGATATGGCAAAAAGGGTATTGATTTAAGTCAAGCTACTAAAGGATTAATGAAAACGATGTAATCAACCTGGGTATAACAATTGAATATTCATAATTAATGGAAATTATCAGAGCAGTTATATCAAGGGTAAATCAATTACGTAAGAATCAAGTTATGATAATCATAATTTGTTGGAAATATAAGTGAAGCGGTTTATTTGAAAGAGAGGTGGAACAATATACTTACAAGGGATATGAATATAAATCAATTCACTAAAAGCATCAATAACTCAGTAGAAGCAATTTGGGTATAACAATTAAGTATTCGAAATTTCGGGAAATTAACGGAACAATTATAGCATGAGTAATTCGAATAAGCATAGGAATCAGGTTTTTATAATCATAACTCATTTAAAAGATAATTGAAGCAATTTACTTGCCTTAACTAGAAAATCACAGAATCCGAAGCGTCTTTACGTCCTCAGCTTTAGCCTTCCCTTTATCCACGGAATCTACACACAATATAACACTATTTCAGAATCCTGTTAATACTCGCTAATCAATATAAACATTTCACTAGTCTACCCCTGCGAATAGTCCCCTAATTTGCATTTATATACTCATATAATAGCAAATTAACTATAAGCCACGTGTAGCAGCATTTAATCATATTGGCACATAAACACATACCACATAGATTTAAAATATGAAGCCCGACTCACGACTCGTATAAATTGTATAATTATACTGACTCATCATCAAGAAATGATTTTAATATTTTAGAAAAATTTTGACGGCATCCCCTTTATACGGGGGACTGCCAGTCGGGATACAGCCGACACAACCAACACGATTATCAATTACCAATCGAATCCACATTTATTATCCAATCCCAAATCACATTCCAACTCACTGATTCATAATCCATTACAATTTAAGCAATTAATAACAACTCGATAATAAAATTACAATTTATTAGATAAATAATAAATATTAAATATTTTTGGCTCAGAAAATAATCATCATCGCCGTTTTACCCTCGACTCAAACTAAATCATTGTCGAGGGGGCAAAATCTCGAGGGTTCCCAAATTCCGGATTCCCAACTCGAAACTTCGCTCTTAAAAATAAAATTCCGAAATTCTTTCAATATCACGAAACAATTCAACAATTTCAGAAATAACCGAACTAAAGTATCACAATTTCAACATTCGAACTAAGCATCCAGGAAGCAAAACCCAGACAAGTTAATCCGACTGAATTTCCAACACAACCACAGAATCTTCAAGCAATACAATAAATCGTGGCAGGGAAATTCAAAGTATGGCAATCGAACTTTCGAACCACAGAATGGTTCGACCACAACATAACCACAATGAACTACAACAGCAATCCAGGACCATGTCAAGCCCTCCACAATCACAGCAAGAGCAGGGGAGGGGGATAACCACAATCGGCATTCAAGCCACCCACACACACCATCACAATTTACACACGAACGCCTCAATTACACACACACACCACCCTCTGTGTTTAACTCACACAACACACGCACTCTGAACAATTCACACACTCACACATACACACACGCAGTTATGTACACACTACACACACGCAGGTATCACACACCCACCATAGGATAGCATACGAACAAGAAAAACAGGGAGGGGAAGTAGAATCATTCAGTACAGCAAAACCGGAACCAACTCGCACACACAGGAACACAGGCCATGACACACACACACACGGCGCGATTGATTGCAAGGAAAACAATCAAGGGGGAAAAGAAAGAGACCCACCGTTTCTGAGGAAGGGTACAAGGGAAGAACAGTACGAGAGGAAGAGAGGAGAGATTGTTGAAAGAAAGTTTAAGAGATTTAGGGAGAGATTTTAGATAGAACCGAGAGAGTTCTGGAAATGTCAAGAACAAACCAAGGCCGGCTACTCAATTTGGGGAAAGAAAACTGGTGGATTTAGGGATTGGGTATATTAATTTGGGGAAAAAGAATATCTAAAAAAAACATTTTTCATGAATTCTTTTAAAAAATCAAATTTGTAAAATCACAATTTAAATACAAAATGGATGGAATATTACATTTTAAAATTTAAAAATAAAAAATGTAAAATTACGATCACCCACATATTTTTAAAATATTTTTAGGATTTAAAACGAATTAAATATGATTTTTACAAGATTAAACCATTAAATTGGAAAATAATTCGTAAAATCAATTTAAAATCCTTGAAACCCACAAAGAATTCACCCAATATTTTTAAAAGTCATGTAAACTAATAAAATCAATAATGAAAAAGATTTCAGGATTTCTGCTAATCCCGAGAATTTTATAAAATTCACAGAAGGTAAATATAACACAAATAACTAGGAAATAAATCCCAAAAATATAATTAAAATAGTCGGGCTTACATAACACATATAAAATATCAATCTGACCTCCAAATATTATTCCACAATATAATACTTCCTCAACCAATTCACACACCACATAATTTATATTTAGTATAAAATAGATAACTTTTAATAATTAACTATTCTGAAATTTCTAAGGCGTTATAGCTTTGCCGTAGACATGCCAAACCTTGACAAAATCTTCTGAATGTATCCCTTATGTGACAAGAGAGCTTTCTTTTGCTTCTATCCCTATAAATCTCCATTCCCAGAATTTTCCGAGCTGCACCCAAATCTTTCATTTCAAACTCAGCACTGAGGAGACCTTTCAACTTTTGAATATCAGACTTGTTCTCTGCAGCTATCAACATATCATCTACATAGAGGACCAGATAAATGAAAGAACCATTTGCTGCCTTAATGTGATAAACACAGCAATCATACGGACTCCTGGTGTAGCCAATACCTATCATATAGCTATCAAATTTCTTGTACCACTGCCTCGGAGACTGCTTTAGCCCATACAAGGACTTCAATAACTTTCACACACACACTACACCATAAAAGGCCTACGACAACATATTTAGCTTATGTTGCCATCAAATATGTTGCCTTTGCCATGATGTTTTGGGCTAAGACAACATTATCATTTTTATGTTGCCTTAGGTAGCAAAAAATATGTTGTCATAGAATAAAAGTGTTGGCTTGTTGCTATAGGTATGAAATTGTGTTGCCATTATTTTGCAATGAACAAAATTTTACATTTTCTACTAAAAGTAAAAATATTAACCTTTTTCACATGAAAATTAATTTATTTGGATAAAAATAATCAAGAAGTTTTATAAAATTCAAGAATATTCCAGTAGAAGTGAATATTTCATTAAAATGTTAAAACATTTTAAGATGAATAATTTTATTTTTATGTTCATTTATTATTTTCTCTAAATTTATGAAAACTGAATACTTTTCTCTATTTTTTTAAACATGCTAAGCAATATGAAAATATTTTCATATACGATTAAATTTATTTTAATATATTATTAATTATATTTTATGATTCATTATGTTATTAATCTTTTAATATTAATAATAACATATTATTGTTTTTTATTGAAAGCAAAAAACTTTATTTTATTTGACATGAAAACTTATTAATTTTAGTAAAAATAATTATTTTTTTTTAAAATTAAGAATATGCAAAATGAAGTAATTAATTAATTAAAAAATGAAAACATTATTTTGAAATCAATAATATTTAAATATCTACAAACATACAAAACTATAAATAAATGCAATGAAAATTTCTAAATTAAAAAGCAGCAAAAAGACCGCGTTTCTGATTTTCACCTTTCAACAAAACACTGCCCTTTGAAATATTTTCTATTTCATTCTCCCTCGCATCACATTCACCCCGTCTCTCGCTCTCACACTCTCCCTCTCCCTCTCCCTCACCCTGTCTCAACCTCTCTTTTCGTCGGCCCAAAATACTACTAATCAGAGTCTCTACCTCTCTTCCATAGACTGAAAATACTACTAATCGGAGCCTCCTTCAGTTAAAGGCATTAAATTTCTTTGATTGCACTTCAATTTGGGCATTTTTCGAATTAGGGATTTTTGGGTTTCGGTTCAAAATGGTTTTAATTCTTATATTCAATTAAAACCTCATGTTTGATTGCTTTTAATTTTATTTTTCTCTCTTTATTTCAGGGATTTGAGTTCAAAATTAGGCTTATTTGCTTTGAATTTGGGCTTCGATTTGGGAATTTTTTGATTTAAAGAATGGTTTCGATTTGTAGGTATTATCCTTTTTATTTATGTTTTGAATCATGTTTCGCAGCTCCGATTAATTTTGTGTGTATAAATTTTGTGTGTATGTATATTGTGACATGTGTCAATTTTGTGTGTGTTTATAACTAGTGGTGGCAGGAATAGCCTTGGAAGCAACATTTATCTCCAGGCCCAGTAGCAACATTTATCTCTGGTTATGAATTATAACATTTGTTATACTGGAGACACCAATTCGTGAATATCTACTTCGCATCTCATATCTGGAAATCTATAATGAGGTGAGGTTCTGGTCAGTTTTTTATTTTCCCGGAAGTGATCCTTGATAATGTATGTGCTTGTACTCCATTGACTTTGCAGTTTTAGTATTGTTGACAGTCTCATTTCCTAAAATGAAATACACTTTGGCAGTGAACAGGAGCTTGCTTTGTCTAATCTTACCTTTTCTTCCTATCACGTGTTACTATCATTATGCGTTTTTTAAGTTCTGTAATATATGTAATTTACTCAAATATTACTTATCTAATAGAAATCTAGAATTGAGTTTATCTGATTTTTTTTGTGTATGATCCCTGCTATAACTTGATGGAAATTTGATGGAGTTTATCTGGTTTTGCAGTTCTTTGCTTCTGATGAGAGGATAAAGGTTGTACGGAAAATGAAATGGCAGTTACACATGAACAGAGAAAGGCAGCGCTTGACCTGTTGTTACCTTATCAAAGATCCGACTTTTGAGGGCATTTTCCGTGCTATGGATGGTACCTGTCATTATTGATGGCGATATATATGTAATATATATCTAATATAGTGCCCAAAATAATTAGGGTGTCGATCACTACAGCAAAACGAACATGTTTTTAATTGGAAATTTTGGCAGGTTCAAGGGTTTGGCAAATGAACATTAATTTTTGCTTATGCGTTTAGAGTTAGCATGTAGTTTACTTGTAAATAGTTACAAGCTACAAGAAATCATGATTCAGTCTAAAGTAATTATATTATTGTGTACTTGATGCTGAGCTGGTGAATCATTTTTGTGTTTTACTTGTTTTATGAATTAAAAATAATTATCCACATTACAGGTCTTCCAGTGGCCATCTAACTTTTGGACCCTCCACTTCATGAATTTCTACCAGAAGGAGACCTGGAACAGATCATTGGCAACTTACTAGCGAAACTGGAATGAGTGAAGATGAAGTTTACTTGAGGATTGAAAAATTATCAGAAGTGAATCCTATGCTTGGCTTTCGTGGATGCAGGTCTTGTTGTCTTTCTCTTAAGCTTCTTATGTAATCCGAATTTTCATGAAACAAGTAATCTCTCAATGACTCGACCTGTTTAGAATTTCAAAGAACCATCAGAAGAGCAAGTTAATTGTTAACATCCAAAGCCTATCTCATTTTGTTATACGTTTTATTGTGGTATATAATTTAGATCAGTATAACTTCTGTTGGGCGGATCAGTCAGGTTCATGCTTATTGTTGTCATATATTTGCACTTTGCTCCGTTGATTGTTTCACTTTCGGTGTATCTTTTTGAACGTGAAAGCTGGCAGCTGGTTCATTTTGTTATGGATTTAAGAGGTTTAGTATAGTGTTTCTAAGAACATGAGCAAGAGAAGAAACAGCAGTGAGTAATAGAAATGACACTGCTCGCCACCAAAATATTCTCAATAAATAAAACTGCGTACATTTTATTATTTCGTCACTGACATGACATAGGAGTTTCCATTCCTTCCCTTGAAGACAATGGAAGAACTAGTTGCACCTCTGCGGAATCTACGCATACAGGACACAAGTTTAAAGAACCAGCGATATTTACAAGAAGATGTAGACTTGAAGTTTTCTCCTTCAACAATCCAGTGGCATAATGTCGCATTAATCTTCATTGGCTGCTCTCAACTCGTTATATCAGGTAAGACATAAAACCCAGATTGAAATATAGGTATAATTGACAGAGCCTGGAGGGTTTGATCAAGTACATATCGTATGTAGCTGCACTTCAATCCAAAATGTTATCTTTTTCCATTTACAGATTCTACTGATTCAAGCAATTCTTCATAGAGTTAAACACTATATATTAGAAACATAGAGGATTCTGCTACTATCGTACGTGCTCGCAATCTGACTTTATTACTTCCACTCTTTCCAAGTAATAATAATAATATTTAAATTCTTGCCATGTAAACATTTTCGTGATTCTTGAGTTCATTTTTATTGAATAATATTTTTTGCTGTATTGCAGGTCTATTATGACAAAAAATGAGATGCAAGGATAGATATAAGAGGCTAGGAGTTGATGACAAAAAATGAGTTTGGATTATTGTAATGTAGATGGTTGAATAGATTACGATGCTTGGGAGTTTTAATTATTTTCATACTTGTAACAATATTATGTAGTAGGATGTTATGTTTGGTAGTAATGAAAATAAAGGTTATGTTGATTGGGTTATGTAAGGAAAACATATTTTTATTTTTATTATTTTTTGTTGGAAAAAAAGTGTTGCCACAGATGCTATAAAATGTTGGCAAAAAGGAAAATTAATGTTAAGAAATGTTGTTGTAGGAAAAATTTATGTTGGCATAAAAGTGGGTCCCACAATTGTTCCCACAAGCGGGTCCTACCTGTGGGTCCCAAATCGTTGACCCGCTAGTGGGCCCCACTTTTTTTGCAAAATGTTTAACCCAAAGGCAACATAATATCATGTTGCTAAAAACTGATAATATTGTTGCCATAGCTAGTCTACGCCAACAGAAAACTAATGTTGCCATAGAAAAGTAGAATGTTGCCTTTGACCCCAAAGGCAACGGCCAAAATAGCAACACGAGCAAAATGTTGGCTTTGAGGTTTTTTGGGCCTAAGGCAACATATTTCGGGCCTATGGCAACATTTTTTTGGTGTTTCCGTAGGCCTTTTATGGTGTAGTGACATAGTCTTCTTTACCAGGAACCTGAAAACCATCTGGCTGAGTCATGTATATCTCCTCTTCCAGCTTTCCATGCAGAAAAGCTGTCTTCACATCGAGTTGTTCAAGCTCCAGATTCTGATGTGCAACTATCACTAGTAGCACCCTGATGGAAGTGTGTCTGACCACTGGTGAAAAAATCTCATTGTAATCCACTCCCTCTTTCTGAGTGAACACTCGAGCTACTAACCGAGCTTTATACTTGATACCCGCAACCGATGTTTCTCCTTCCTTCTTCTTGTAGACCCATTTACAAGTAACAATCTTTCTGTCTCGAGGCCGCTTGACTAATTCCCAAGTCTTATTCTTCTAAAGTGACTCCATTTCATCTCCCATTGCAGCAAACCATTTTGTAGATTCAGTACATGTCACCGCTTCTTTGTAAGTTGATGGCTCATCAGACCTAGGATCCACTTCTTTAGCTACCTGTAGTGCATATGCCACCATATCTTCAAAACCATATTTCTTTGGAGGCCCTCCATACTTAGCTCTCATCGATCGATCAAGAGCTAAACTGTGCTGATTTACTACTGGTACTGATAATTATGATCCTGACCGTGGTTGTTGAACTTCTTGTTGTGGTTCACTCTCATCATGAGTGACTTCCTACTCCATCTCTTTCTCAACACCACCACTTTCGGAAATAATCGTAGACTTCACAGTAGGGTTAAACATAGAATTTTCATCAAAGACTAAATTTCTACTCAGTATAACCCTATTTTCAGATGGAGACCAGATTCTATAACCTTTAACTCCATCCCCATAGCCTACAAATACTCCCTTTTTAGCTGGTGGCTCCAATTTACCCTCATTTACATGATAATAAACAGTACAACCAAAAACTCTTAAATTGGAGTAATCAGCAGGCTTACCATACCATTTCTCAATAGGAGTTTTGAGATGAATACCTGTGTGAGGTCCACGATTAATTAAATAACACGCTGTACTAACCGCCTCTGCCCAGAATCTTCTAGTTAGTCCAGCATTAGAAAGCATACACCTAGCTCTCTCCAGAAGTGTCTAATTCATACGGTCTGCTACACTATTCAGCTATGGTGTATCCCTGACTGTATGATGCCTAGCAATCCCCTCATTCTTGCAGAAATCTGCAAACTCGGACGAGCAAAATTCCAGGCCCTGCACGGACATATATGGTAAGACGCTCCAGAGTCAAGGATCCACACATCAGAGTGATGCGTGTCCTTGACAGCAACTAAAGCAATATCTTCTTCGGAATTAGCATCAGCTACAGCAGCAGTTCCTGCAACAGCATCCACAAATTTATCATGTTGCTTCTTTTTCTTGGGACAGTCGGATTTCCAGTGTCCCTTCTCTTTACAGTAATTGCAGACATCATTAGCTCTCAAACCCTTAGAAGCTGGTTTCTTGGATTTATACTTCCCCGACTTTCCATGTTCGGTACTCCCGATAGCTACCAACCCAGCAGCATGATTATCTGCACCTGTACCAGCCGCCTTATGGCGCAGCTCTCTAGAATGAAGAGAAGATCTAACCTCCTATAGAGAAATAGTATCTTTACCAACAATAAACGATTGCACAAAGTTCTCATACGATAATGGTAAAGAAACTAACAGAATCAAAGCAGCATCCTCATCTTCAACTTTAAAATCAATATTACGCAATTCTAATAAAATTGTGTTTAATTGATCTAAGTGATCTCGAAGAGGCATACCTTCCTGCATTCGCAGACTGAACAGACGTTGCTTCAGAAGCAACTTATTTGTTAAAGACTTTGTCATGTAGAGACTCTCAAGCTTTAACCATAAACCAGATGCGGTATCCTCCTCCGCAATTTCAGTAATAATATCGTCTGCAAGGCACAACAGAATTGTTGAGTGTGCCTTTTCTTCGAGATTGGTCATCTCAGCGCTTCCAGGAGCAGCTGATTTTGTGTTCAACGACGCCCAGAGCCCCTGTTGTTTTAACAAGGCACGCATCTTGATTTGCCATAGACTGAAACTATTTATCCCAGTAAATTTGTCGACCTTAACGTTAATACCACTAGACATCTTTCTCCCAGAACCGTATACGTGAACAGTACCGTATGAACAGTACCGTATGAACAGTGCCTCTGCCTGAACAGTGTCGTCTTCTCCGGTGAGCTTGAAAAAATTTCGGCGAATTTTTTTTAAAAAAAAACATAGCAGCTTCAACTAAGCTCTGATACCAGTTTGTTATAACGGAAGCAAGAAAGATGATAAACGTAAAGAGAAAATATATGCAGAAGAGAAACTAGTTTATATTAATCTGATATTGAGGATAAACAGATTACAGAATTTTCAGATGTTTCACAATCCTTACATACATTTATACATTTATATTTATAGACACAATCTAATGGGTTAGGTGTGGTAGGTGGTGTTAGGTGTTAGGCCACCAACCAAGTTAGGCAAGCCATAATCTTTGACTAACATTAATGGTTGGTGGCCTACAAATTCAAGGCATTCTAACACTTGACAGAAGTCTGATTTTGAGCATGTCCTTGACAGGTGTTTTTTTGGGCATGAAACATGCGGCTCGAGTTATGGTTCTAGCTCGAAGTGGCTGCATTCTTTCCACCTCTAGCTTATGCTCTAATCCCAGTATTTGGCCAAAATCTACATATCAGTATCCGGCCAAAATCTACATATCAGTATTCGGCTTAGTTATAACTTTCCCGTCATGGCAAAACAGTCATAATTATAACATTTCCGTTGCACCTGCTAATAAGGGATGCAAACTACAATTTACTTGCAAATAAATTGTATCTAAGCTAGAAATGAGTTGGGCATCATTGCTTACAGTTGTTATTGTAATTTTAAGTAGCACAATATTTTGGACTGTCCAGTAAATGAGACTGTCTCAATTGTAAATGAGACTGTCTCTTTTGTGAATGAGACTGTCTCAATCGTCTAACAGAATGTTAACAGCAAAAATTAAATAACAGAATAAACAATGAGAACACCGGGAATTTTCACTTGGTTCGACCACTACCCAATCTATGGCCTACATCCAAGTCCCTATGCCAACTAGCATAGAGATTATATTATTATCACAATAATATAAAGCTTACAGTTTTCCCGATTACAAATTTAAAGCCTCTTGGAAGAACCCTTCCCTTTGACACACATGTCACCTAGCAAACCTGCTACCTAGCCCACTGGCTACCATTGCTTATAATTTGTAATCCTATCTACTTGCCACAACCCGGCACAAGTATGTGTAGAATGAATAAACAAAGTTTGTAACAAGATGAGTACAACTTCTAAACAAGATGAATATGAATGTATATATCTGTGTATAGAAGTTGTGTTGTATAGAATGGATAGCTCCTGGTTCTTGTTATGTATATCTCGGGTATGTGTTCTTCAAGTTGAGCTCAGTCGTATATATAGTGACTTTGATGATATAGCCGTTGTGGTTGAATACACTTTTGAAGACTTTTTGCTGTTTAGATCTTGATTTCTGGAGATATGTCCGTTGAGGTTCATTCTTGAGCATATAGTTGATGTATCTTGACTAAATGGAGATAAAGCTGTTAAGACACAAGACACTAAGATGCAGATGGATTCTTTTTGAATATTAGTCAGAGAATATGGCTGATATACAAGGCGTGGGTGTTAGTTTTTGACTAAAGAGGATGTAATTGTTTTTAGCACAAAGCACTATAAAGCATGAATCATTATAAGTCATAAAGCACATTGATTCCTTTGGAATAAATCATGGAAAGTGGGTGTCACTTTAGCTTGTTGACTAATTGATATATGTGACTTGATATACTGGAAAGAAGCACCCAACATATTATATGATAAGCATATGGAATCAAATCTCTAGGATTAATGCAATTATAATTCAAAGTATCATCCTAAAAACCAGTGTAGTAACAGTTATGTTTCCATGTATTCTCTACTTGTTTATTTTATGAGTGGTACTACATAACCAAATTTATAATCATTTTTATAAGCATTTTGTTTTTTATAATTAAATAAAATAATTAAGGTTAATAAAATAAAACAATTAAATAAGGTAAGTACCGTACAAAAACTTTTAATACTTCGTCTTTTATAATATAGTATATAATATAGTATAGATAGATTGCTCAGAAAGAAAGTAAATTAGTAATTTATTGTTTAATAATATATTATAACATACACTTTTTAAATTATGTTAAATTATGTTAATCAATAATATCTAAGAATTAGTCAACTGAAAAAAGACAATTTATGGAATTTGAGTGGGACAAAGATAGCATTAAAAAATATATATAATCTATTTTATGGAATTTATGGAATATAAATATATTTTAAAAGTTTTTTAGTTTAATTTTTTTATAGGCTTCCTTATTTAAAATTTATTATAACCAGTTTAACTATTTTACAAATCTATTTTGATTAAAACGAACTATATTACTTAATTTTATTATTTTTACCAAATTAAAATATAAACATATGTTTAAAATTTATTTTTAATTTTTTTTTAAAAAAATTATTGTAACAAATTTAACTAATTTACAAATTTATTTTAATTAAAATATATTAAAAATAATCCATCCATCTCATAAACCCTAAACCAGGGGTGGGGAGGTGGAATACACTCTGTATCGTCAAACCCTAAACCATTGTTATTCACCTTACAGCCAATGGCAAGAGCCATGGGTAAATCAAGTCTACAAGGCGTTGTAGAAGAGTTGAAGACCCAATGTGGGGAATTGCAGGGTGTTAGGAATCTGCCCGATTCCCGGCGAATGCGGAAGCGATTTGGTAAATATGTGTGCTTAGATCCCACAAATATACGTGATAGTAATGAAGCAACAAACCAACAATACTGTAAAAGAGCCAAGAGATTTAACGTGGTTCGGCCCAGCCTACATCCACAAGAGCAATAACTTCACACTAGATAAAAGAGATTACAATATCCGGGTATCCGGCCCCTGAATTTTATACACAAATTCATCCTTACAATACCTATTATGTATATCCCCAATCTCACTGAAGTGTTTCTCTCAAAACCTCCCCCTATCACTGTTTCCCGACAACCTTTCCTTCTCTCCCTCTCCCAACCCGGACAGTGCCACACAACCTGATAGAAAGACCCCTGCAGCGGGACCACCTCCGATGGCTGCAGTTAGACCCAAGTACCCTAAGGAATAGTTTAGGCACCAGGACCTTCTATCCCGACACTTCCTGAAAGCGGGCTAAACCGGCTTTCCTACTAGACGGACTATCTAGCAGCTATATAGAGAGAGAAGAGAGAATTTGGTGTAATTAACTAATGAGGGGGAGGGGGTTATTTATAAGAGGGGGGTTGGTGGTAGGTGGGGGGTTGTTGGGAGGTTGAAAATAATTATTAGGCCGGTGCCTAACACAGGGCACGGTTTCTGAGTTGACACGGCAGATGCGATCTTCCAACGAAAAATTGCAGAACATTTTTGATTTGTTGTCCAATCATTTTCACAACTCTGGTATGCCTCGTACATCTATGTCTCCATCTGATAACATAGTTCCTACTGATTTCCCAGGGCCTATTTCATTCAACACCACTCAATCACAATACCAAGATCCAAAATCCAAGGTGGATGATGATGCTGCTGCTGCATCATATCTGGAGGAGGAGGAGGTTGAAGCTGACCAGACTATAATAAAAGAAACACAACAGACCACCTCGGAGGATCTGTTTAGTGGATTATCTAATGCTAGTCAAGACAACACCTTATCACCACAGCAGACCACCATTCAAGTTGTCTCCAGAAACAAAAAGAAAAATCAGAGGAAAACTTTGAAGAGACAACGACAGGCCGCTTTAACAAAACCAGGTTGTTCCCATTTTTATATGTTCGCATTTGATCATTATCCTATTCATTATGCTTTATATCGGATGGATATTGCACATCTTAACAATAATCAACACTCCAGTGACAATGTTAAACCTTTGGTGCCTCTTCTTACTTTTGGTCCTAATCGTCTTCCTCCATATTGTACATTGGTACACCTTGGAGATCATCTTTACTTTGTTGGGGAAGCAGAATCCCATGTTTTTATGATTGCAAAACATGATATTAAGAACTTACATCCGGATGAAAACCATCCCCCCTATGATCATTTGTTGAAGGTAGGTCCTCCCACGGGTGAGTGGACAGTCTTGGAATCTAAACCTCACAGCGTTGATGATCTTATATCGCATTTTGTTTTGGACGACAAGGTTTATTTTGGTGCAGAATGCGATACTTCTGTTGTAGAATATGTTTTATCATTCAATTTAACTGGTCGTCCTCCACACTGGAACATTGTGAGTACTTCCCCTCCAGCTGATGATCGTCGCCATGCTTTCAGATCCCCTGTTATGCTAATTGGTGATATGCTTTTTGGGCGTGATTATGAACACCTTGTTAGTACATTGATTTTTAGGATGATGTGTTTGAAATATTTTTTAATCTAGCTCCATATCAGAATTTGTGTCTCTTGAATATTATATGTTGAGAGCATCTTTCAAGATTATCAATACACTCATTCCAATTAGTCAAAAGGAAAAGTGTCACCCACTTTCCTTGATTGACTCCAAAGGTATATCTCATGTTTTGTGCTAGAATCACTTTTATTCTCTTTAGTCAAAAACATACAGCACGCCTTGAATATCAATTGCATATTATATGACTTATCTCCATCTGCATGTTAGTCACCCACTTTCTAAAGGAATCAATATGACACCCACTTGCTAAAAGAATACATATGCTTTATCTACTTTTATGTTTTGTGCTTAACATATTCACTCCACATGTCTATCATATAATATGTTACTTTCCACTAATGGAATAGTGCAGGTGGTTTGTTTAAAGAAATGAATATCTGACACCCACATTCTATGTTTTGTTTTCTAAAAGGAATCAATGTGCTTTTGACTAAAATACAACTCATGTCTTATAGTGTTTTGTGTTAAAAACTCTTTCATCATCTTTAGTCTAATCGAGCAGCCTTGCTTTAAATATCAAAACATATTCTCTGATCATTATTCCTTTTGCATATGTTAGTCACTCTGACAAATATTCTCTCAGGACTAATGCTAATTAAATCAGTCTGCATCTTTTTGCTCTATCAGTGGTTGCACGCTTTAACAGACATATTCCAAGACAACCCATCAAACTGAGATATACAACATATATTGTGAGTAACAGCTATAATCTGAGCAATCTATATACAACGGCTATGTCTTCAGGAGCGCCTATTTAATCGACTCAAATCTGCATGAAGACAAGTAGGGGACCAAACTAATCATTCTCTACAACACACCAGAGATATACAAGAGAGCCCGAGCTATCCATTCTATATCCGATTCAGCTCCAATTGAAGGCAGCACAAGAACCAAGCCATCCATCTCTGCCATACAACTTCTATACACAAACACATACATTCATATTCATCTTGTTTAGAAGTTGTACTCATCTTGTTACAAACTTTGATTATTCTAAGATCACTTGTGCCGGGTTGTGGCAGTTAGCTTGGATTACAAATCATAAGCCAAGGTAGCCAGTGGGCTAGGTAGCAGGTTTGCTAGGTGACAGGTGTGTCAAGGGGAAGGGTTCTTCCAAGGTAGCAGGTTTGCTAGGTGACAGCCGTGTCAAAGGGAAGGGTTCTTCCAAGGGGCTTTAAATTTGTAATCGAGAAAACTGTAAGCTTTATATTATTGTGATAATAATATAATCTCTGTGCTAGTTGGAATAGGGACTTGGATGTAGGCCATAGACGAGGTTAGGGGCCGAACCAAGTGAAAATTCCTGGTGTTGTTTTTGTTTATCCTGTTATTTAATTTCTGCAGTTAATATTCTGTTAGACAAAAGAGACAGTCTCATTCACAAAAGAGATAGTCTCATTTGCAAAAGAGACAGTCTCATTCTCAATTGAGACAGTCTCATTTACTCGAACAGTCCAACAATTTGTGCTACTTTAAATTTCATTTGGTATCAGAGCAGGTACATTTAACCCTTGTTTAAGTGTTTATTTTGTTAGATCCATGGCACAATCAGGTTGGCAAGAACAACGATCAATCAATGTTCCACCACTGCTACTTGGGACAAAAAACTACAATGACTGGAAGTTCCTAATGAAGATATTTCTCCAGAGGGACACCTACGAATGAGATGCAGTTGAAAATGGCATCACCATTCCCATGAAAGATGGCAAGCCCAAACTAGTAAAAGACCTTACTGCTGTTGAATTAAATACTCTTAATTATAATGCTCGAGCTATGAACTCTCTACTCAATGGACTATGTGCTACTGAACTTCGGAAAGTGTCAGCATGCACTTCGGCCAAACAAGTGTGGGATACTATTGTAGTAAGTCATGAAGGTACTTCAAAGTTTCGTGAGGTCAAGCTTGATCTTCTTCTAAGTGACTATGAAAGCTTCAGATTGGAAAAAGATGAAGGCATAAAAGAAACACAGGGACGGTTTCTTACACTTATGAATTCTATTTCTCTCCTGGAAAGGCATATTCCTCAATCAGAAATAAATAGAAAAATCCTACGATCACTGCCCAAAAGTTTTGCTCCTAAGGTAACAACTCTGCAGGATTCTCCCTTGATCTCAAAAATGGAGACTCTCACCCTCTTCAGCGAGTTAGAAGAGTTTGAGAACCAGCTTCGAAGGTATGATGAGGAAGAAGAAGTACCAAAGAAAAAGACTCTAGCTCTCAATGCTGATGCAGACTCCAATGAGGATTCAGACGAAGAAATTGCTCACCTAACAAAGAGGTTTCAGAAGTTTCTAGCCAAGAAGAAAGATGCTAGCAGATCCTCTCAAAAATTCAACAAACCTAGAAAGGAATTCAGAAGCAACACAAATGATGATGCTTGTTTTAAATGCGGCAAGAAAGGACATCTTAAAAAGGATTGCTATCAATACAAAACAAAACTAAGGGCTTCTGGATCAAAGGGCAAGGAAAAGAAAAAGAATAAAGCTTTTCTCACATGGAGTGACGATGAATCTGACATAGAAATTGATTCTGATGATGAAATTGCTCAAATGTGTTTTGCGGGAATTGAGGATGGTTCTAGTGATGACGAAGAGGTACATTCTATTACTACTTCAAATTCAATTGTATCTAGAAATCTCCTATCTCTGCAGGCACAAAATAGGAAGTTGCGTGATAAAAATGCATATCTAAAGCAAGCTTTGAATGAAGTGCTAAGTGAAATGGATGATTCGATGAAAGAGGAATCGTTTGCTAATGAGAACAAGTTGATCACTGAAAGAATAGCCAAGCTCTTTGAAGAAAATATATTTCTGAAAAATGAGATTGAGATAAAAGATGCATGCTTAGCCACACTAAGGCAGGAAACAGACTCTCTCAAGGAAACTGAAAGCAAAAAGGCAGCCACAGAACAAAATTTCTCCGCATTGCAGGAAAAGATCGACCGTCTAAAGAAAGACTTAGCTAAATTTGTTCATGGAGAAGGCACACAAGACATAATATTGGCAGGCCAAAAATCTTCTTTGGGAAAAGAAGGACTGGGTTTCAACTCGGACAAAAAGAGTGTATTTCAAAAGACAAAGAAGAGGACTACTATGAAGTACAGTATGCCATATGAGAAGTGCAAGGATTGTGGTAAAAGAGGCCATCCAACTTCTAGCTCTAGATTATGTGGTATAAAGGGCCACGTTTCTAACTCATCTTTTAAACCATATAATTCATATATGCATGCCTCTATTAATATTGCTCAAACTTGGATTAAGAAAAATGAAAGACATTTATATAAGATTGTAGACACTAACAAAGTAAGATCCAATTTAAGGTGGGTACCTAAGACATGAATATATTTACAGGTTTTGCATGCATCTATTTAGTCTAATCTTGATCTAGCCAGAGGTTGTGAAGTTTTTGCAGATGATGTTTCCCAGCTTCAAAAGGGACAGTCTCATTCGGCAAAGGGACAGTCTCATTCGGCAAAGGGACAGTCTCATTTGGAAAAGGAACTGTCTCATTCTCCAACTGGACATGAGACACATTTTGTGGATGTAGCAAACCTTGAAAGATTTTGTATGCTTCGAAGGGAGTTTGGTATGTGTTCTCTTTAAAAATTTTATGTTGATGAAAGGGGGAGAAGAATATCTTGAATATTTAATAGTTATATCTGTTTTATCTGTCAAATATTGATTACTCAGCTTTACTTGTCTCTGCTTAATATACAGATTATATGCTTAATGCCTCTTCAAGTATTTGCGACAGGGGGAGACAGATGCTTAAATGATTAATGTCTTAAATATCTAATGTCTCTACTAGCATTTTTTTTTGACAGGGGGAGACAGCCAAGGGTAAGGCTCCGGCTGACATCCCGGATGTTGAGTAGTTCTGTTTTTATGTTGATGAAAGGGGGAGAAATTGCTTAATTAGTTCATGTTGTTGTTTTTGAATATTATGAATCTGCTGGAATTTGTCAATTTTCATATCATATATGTTTGTGCTTGATATTTAGAGTATATGCAATATTCTTTAATGCCTATACAAGTGTTTTTGACAGCGGGAGACAAATCTAATTCAAAAGGTATTCATCATCATAAAAAAGGGGGAGATTGTTAGTACATTGATTTTTAGGATGATGTGTTTGAATTATTTTTTAATCTAGCTCCATATCAGAATTTGTGTCTCTTGAATATTATATGTTGAGAGCATCTTTCCAGATTATCAATACACTCATTCCAATTAGTCAAAAGGAAAAGTGTCACCCACTTTCCTTGATTGACTCCAAAGGTATATCTCATGTTTTGTGCTAGAATCACTTTTATTCTCTTTAGTCAAAAACATACAGCACGCCTTGAATATCAATTACATATTATATGACTTATGTCCATCTGCATGTTAGTCACCCACTTTCTAAAGGAATCAATATGACACCCACTTGCTAAAAGAATACATATGCTTTATCTACTTTTATGTTTTGTGCTTAACATATTCACTCCACATGCCTATCATATAATATGTTACTTTCCACTAATGGAATAGTGCAGGTGGTTTGTTTAAAGAAATGAATATCTGACACCCACATTCTATGTTTTGTTTTCTAAAAGGAATCAATGTGCTTTTGACTAAAATACAACTCATGTCTTATTGTGTTTTGTGTTAAAAACTCTTTCATCATCTTTAGTCTAATCGAGCAGCCTTGCTTTAAATATCAAAACATATTCTGTGATCATTATTCCTTTTGCATATGTTAGTCACTCTGACAAATATTCTCTCAGGACTAATGCTAATTAAATCAGTCTGCATCTTTTTGCTCTATCAGTGGTTGCACGCTTTAACAGACATATTCCAAGACAACCCATCAAACTGAGATATACAACATATATTGTGAGTAACAGGTATAATCTGAGGAATCTATATACAACGGCTATGTCTTCAGGAGCGCCTATTTAATCGACTCAAATCTGCATGAAGACAAGCAGGGGACCAAACTAATCATTCTCTACAACATACCAGAGATATACAAGAGAGCCCGAGCTATCCATTCTTTATCCGATTCAGCTCCAATTGAAGGCAGCACAAGAACCGAGCCATCCATCTCTGCCATACAACTTCTATACACAAACACATACATTCATATTCATCTTGTTTAGAAGTTGTACTCATCTTGTTACAAACTTTGATTATTCTAAGATCACTTGTGCCGGGTTGTGGCAGTTAGCTTGGATTACAAATCATAAGCCAAGGTAGGCAGTGGGCTAGGTAGCAGGTTTGCTAGGTGACAGGTGTGTCAAGGGGAAGGGTTCTTCCAAGGTAGCAGGTTTGCTAGGTGACAGCCGTGTCAAAGGGAAGGGTTCTTCCAAGGGGCTTTAAATTTGTAATCGAGAAAACTGTAAGCTTTATATTATTGTGATAATAATATAATCTCTGTGCTAGTTGGCATAGGGACTTGGAAGTAGGCCATAGACGAGGTTAGGGGCCGAACCAAGTGAAAATTCCTGGTGTTGTTTTTATTTATTCTGTTATTTAATTTCTGCAGTTAATATTCTGTTAGACAAAAGAGACAGTCTCATTCTCAATTGAGACAGTCTCATTTACTCGAACAGTCCAACATATTGTGCTACTTTAAATTTCACACCTTGTTGCTGCATCTCCCTACTCCAGCTGTAACGGAGCTACAGAATCTACTTTTATGCGACCAACATTGGCTGCATCCCTTGATTTCTGGTTTCATTTCCGTCGTCGCTTCGACATTATTGACCAAAATCCAGATCTTTCCTCTGACTACTACACTGCTTTGCAAACCAAAAGTGGTCAAAATGTACTCTTGTATCACTTACGGCCCTTCTCATTCCCGTAATGCTGCCTATGCCCACTTCACATTTTGCAAGATACCTGGTGGATGGTGCCCTGAGCCCTTCGAGACAAAATATCAGTTATATGCAGTTCAGAAGGAACAATCAGGATGCATGTTACAGAATCAGTTCAAATCAGAGTTCATGCATGAAAAACTATTCAAGATGAGCACTACCAAGTTCAGTACTTGGGGCACTGTAATTACTTGTTTTTTCTACTAAGATTATTATTCTCACACTTTTTGTTTAAAGACGCTTGCTCTACTTTGTCTGATGGATTTATTATATTAATAACTTTGATTCCGTACTGTACTGGTTTAGTTAGACTGATCTTGGCTCCAGTCGAACACTTTCCTTTTTTTGATTATTCTCAATGTCATTCTCGATTTAAATAGCTTCGTGTTCAAATTTATCTACTTCCAGATTACGCTTTTTATTAGCGAACTAAGTAATGCAGAGTAGCCCTGCAGGCTGCAGTCTTTGGGTTCGCCACATGACAAACCACAGTTTATTGTGTTTAGTTAAACTAGTACTCTGCTTAGTTTAAATTAGGACAAGACTTGTTATATTTAGTTGTGTTTACTTGGTCATGCAAGAGGAATGCCTAACTAGCTAGTAGTCGTAGTGTTCACTGATCTGGAGTGCTACACTATGAGAGATCCTGGTAAATGAAGTGCTAGTTTAATGATTTAAGCTTATTGTTCGTTCATCCATTATGTTTATTTGATTAATCTTATCGTTTTACGTTCACTGTTTAATCTTTATTGTTATGCCATAATTTTGGCATGTCTAATAATCTCCCAAATTTCTAATATCTATTAATTATTAATTTAGATTAATAATTATTGCTTAACCGCCAAATAATATCCCCTCCCTGAAATGAGGAAAGAATCAATCTTAATAATCAATTACGGAAAATATCTCCAAACGATATTCTTCAAATCGGGAAGATATCACAACGATAAGATTAAATCAGATAAAATCAGTAATTACCCAGATTAACGAAGTTTATCCCTAAAGTCTCTAAGGGATAGACACAAATCAATTTCACAGAACTGCGTAGGCTTGATCCTATATAAACATATAGGTACGCAGGCATCTTGGCAGAAGATATGACCGACACACGAGACAAATCGAGACACCTGCCAAGTCCAGCCCCTCTTTTTTCATAAACCCTAAATCCCCTAAAACAGTCACATTCATACAATTCGCTCTATTATTCCAGCATCCCTCCAATTTCGTGTTGTTACGAAATTCCTCCAACAATATTTGGCGCTAGAAGGAGGGGCATAATTTTTCGTTTGTGGAGGACAAACGAATACCAAAAAATTTACACGGGGACTTTTGGGTTTTATCAACACATACATAGGGTGGACGACAAAAAAGAAAAACAAGAATCTGGGGACTAAAGTTTTGAAGAATAAAAAAACAATACAAGCACAAGCGGCACCGCGGTTTAATTCTCAGAAGGGGGATACATAAAAGGAAAAAGAAGTAAGCTCATGCAAGAGTTTAACAAAAAAGGAAATACTGGCCCGCATCAAAAGAAAATTGGTAACCAATACAACCATTTAACAAAGTGATACGGGATAAATTTGTGGGACCAGCAGGAAAAAAAGAAAAAAGAATAATAAAATTATTAGTGAGGCACACAAGCAGGGCACACTAGATGGACTTACAACAAAAACAATAAACAAATTAAAGATCGCGGACCAAGTAGCGATGGAGAAAAAAAAAACAATGGCGAATCAGTGCACAATTGCGATCCTGAATTTGCAACCAAAAAATAAGATAAGTCCCTTTTTCTTATTTTAATTTCCTGCAAATTAATTATATTATTATGCCATGTTATGTCATGCATGCATAATTTTATTTTCAAATATTTTTCAAAAAAATATTTATTATTCAAAAAATTCGTGCGAGCAATATATTTTTATGCTTGTAAAATTATTGCGATTTAAAAAATATCGTACGAGATATTTATGTTGATGAATTGCGGATATTTATGTTGATTGATTGCGGATATTTTACAATCCCGTACGAGCTGCATGCTTTGAAAGAAAAAATACATATACGAGATGCATTATTTTGTAAAAGATTTTCTACAAACAACGGAGCATTATTTTCGAAGAAAATAAATATCGCGACATTCTTAAAAGAGCATATTTATTATTGCGTTTGGATTGCTTGCAAAATAATTTTTCATATATCGTCGCGATAGTACATATATGTCAAAAATATTTTCAAACTTGCGAACTAAGTGCCAAGTATGGTAGCCTGGACAAGCTATAAATTTTGCAATGCTACATGCTTAGTAAAGTGCAGTGCAGCACCATCTGGATTATTGAAGGCCCATGGCCAGATCTCTCAAGATCACATGGGTGGAGGCATCCCTATGCACAATTACATTGAAGGCCCATGGCCAGATCTCTCAAGATCGCATGGGTGGAGGCATCCCTATGCACAACTACATGTACATGTACATCTACATCTACATCTTATCTACATCGAAGACTCCGCAAGACACATCATTATGTGATTGCATCAAACACATCCTTATGTGATTGCATCAGACACTTGAAAAGCGTGTATGCCAGCTCGGGATATATACAAATGCCAAGGTCCTAACTTGACAATGAGGATCGCAACGGATTTCAAACGAATTATTTATACTCGCACATTTGAAAACCTTGGCAAATATCTATCCTATAATGGTCATCGCATGCTATCATACTTGCATCCGCATACGCCTAACAAGCACCGTGGTGCTCTAAGTGTTTTTCTAATCATCTATTTTCAATTTTTTCAGCGACTCAAGAAATTTGGAAGCTTGAAGAATTCTTAGTTCTCCACTGCAGCAAGCTACACTGAAGAACTGGGGGCTAGTTGTTATGCCATAATTTTGGCATGTCTAATAATCTCCCAAATTTCTAATATCTATTAATTATTAATTTAGATTAATAATTATTGCTTAACCGCTAAATAATATCCTCTCCCTGAAATGAGGAAAGAATCAATCTTAATAATCAATTACGGAAAATATCTCCAAACGATATTCTTCAAATCGGGAAGATATCACAACGATAAGATTAAATCAGATAAAATCAGTAATTACCCAGATTAACGAAGTTTATCCCTAAAGTCTCTAAGGGATAG
The DNA here is from genome assembly GCA_036435485.1 of Saposhnikovia divaricata. Lineage (NCBI taxonomy): Eukaryota > Viridiplantae > Streptophyta > Magnoliopsida > Apiales > Apiaceae > Saposhnikovia > Saposhnikovia divaricata. The sequence goes on from CM071599.1 coordinate 219,634,351, forward strand.
ACACAAATCAATTTCACAGAACTGCGTAGGCTTGATCCTATATAAACATATAGGTACGCAGGCATCTTGGCAGAAGATATGACCGACACACGAGACAAATCGAGACACCTGCCAAGTCCAGCCCCTCTTTTTTCATAAACCCTAAATCCCCTAAAACAGTCACATTCATACAATTCGCTCTATTATTCCAGCATCCCTCCGATTTCGTGTTGTTACGAAATTCCAAAAGATTCTTCGCCAAGGGTACTACTGGCCTACTTTGAAAAGAGATGCTTTTGAGTTCGCTAGAAGGTGTGATAACTGCCAAAGGATCGCTAATTATAGCAACGCTCCTGTTTCGCACCTCACCTCGCTAACGAGCCCATGGCCCTTCGCTATGTGGGGCATTGACTTAATTGGGGAGCTACCTAAGGCCAAGGGAGGTGTCAAGTATGCAGTTGTGGCCGTTGATTATTTCACCAAATGGGCCGAGGCCGAGCCACTTGCCACTATTACTGCAAAGAAACTCAAGGACTTCGTGTACAGGGCAATTGTGTGTCGCTATGGGATTCCTTATCAGCTCATATCAGATAACGGAAAGCAATTTGATAGCAAGGACATGAAAGAATTCTGTGAGAACCTGGGGATCAAGAAGAGTTTTTCAGCTGTGAGTCACCCCCAGAAAAATGGTCAAACTGAGGCCATCAACAAAATCATCAAACATACTTTGAAGGCCAAGTTAGAGGAGAGCAAAGGCAATTGGCCTGAAGAATTACCAAGGGTCTTGTGGTCATACAACACGACCCCAAGGACCACAACTGGAGAGACCCCCTTTTCCCTAACATATGGCTGCGAGGCTATGGTCCCTGTTGAAGTGGGCTCCGGGTCGTTTAGAAGGGAACACTACGATCCCGATGCAAACGAGGTGAATCATAGATTGTACCTAGACATGATAGAAGAAACAAGAAGCGAGGCTCAGCTTCGCCTCGCGGCTTACCAACAGAGGACAGCGAGGTACTATAATGGAAAGGTCAAAGCGAGTTCTTTAAAGACAGGTGACCTCGTGCTTAGGAGAGTCATGCCTAACACTAAGATCCCAGGCCATGGTGTCTTTGGTGCTAATTGGGAAGGGCCTTACAAAATCTATGCTACTCTCTCAGAGGGAACTTATTACCTCACAGACATGAAGGATAAGGTCATTCCGCGAGCTTGGAATGCGGAACATTTGCGCAAATACTATCAGTGAAGGCATCGCTTCTGGTAGTTTCTATCTATTTCGCATGAATAAATCCATACAAAATACTGGGGGGTAGTGGTCGTATAGACACCTTCCCTTTATGATGTAATGGCGTTGGGCCTCGCCCCATTTAACACTTTTTGGGCCTCGCCCCATTTATCATTTATTGGGCCTTGCCCCATTTATCATTTATTGGGCCTCTCCCCACTTATCATTTATTGGGCCTCGCCCCACTTGTCAAACTGTTTGGGCTTCGCCCCGTTTATCAATATAAAAGTTCAATTTCTCTATGAATTACTTTTTATTGTGCTTTTTACTTGCCTGTTTGTTAACATTAACATACTAAGGTCCAAGCCATCTCAACGATGCAAGGATCGCATTTGAAGTTACTGCTACAACAATCTAAGGAACCTAAGCAAAGTCATGCAAATCTAGTACTATTCAAGACAATTCAACATGCAAAGATGAAAAGTAAAGATATAATTTCGAGGCCAAGGTACTAAGCAAGCGAAGCTAAATTACTTGTGCAAATATGTTATGTGCAAAAATAACAAGGCAATATTGGATGGAAAAGTTAAAATGCACAAATTCATAAACAAAGGGTCGCCATGCGATCCCAGTTCAGTTGATGATCAAAGTTAAGGGGTGATCAGAGTTAAATAAAATAATATTACAAATCGCGAGGCATTCTAAGGGTGCCCGCATCCCGAGTTCAAAAGACTTCATCAAATATATAACAAATTTTAATAAGCAGGTGGATCTTGATTGGCAGTAGAAGTTTCTTTCAACAGCCTCGCTTCTTCAGCCAGCCTCGCCTCTTCCTCCAGCCTCGCTTCCGCAGCGTCCTCCTCAGCGATCTCCTTTTTGAGTGATTCAGCATACTCGGCATTACCTGGCCCCAGCTGATCCCAATCAAAGTCAGGGATCGTTCTGATGAACCCCTTCATGAAGGAGACTTGACCCTGGGCCAGGAATGTGTCCTGAGCAGTGGCCAATTCAGCCTTAACAGCATTGAGGTCGCTTGCCAGCTTCGCGTTCTCGTCGGCGCTCTTTTTAGCAGCCTCCGCGCTGGATTTCTGCAGATCTAGAAATGCTTTCTCAAAGTCATTTCTTTCCTTTCTGGCATTCTTGAGGTCGGTGCGAAGCGAGGCGGTTTCAGTAGACAGCTGCTTTTTGAACTCGGCCTGGAGGGATCGTTTGTCTTCTGTTTTCTGGAACTCAAGAACCTTGTTCTTTTTGTCCAGCAGGAAGTAGTTTTTAGTATGAGCAGCCTGGCGGATGAATGCTTCGGCGAGGCATTTGGTCAGAGCGTTTGCATTTTCCTCAGGGGGCGCCTTCCACCAGCCGGATGCCTCAGCCTCCTCAGTATATTTGCTTCCCAGCGAGGCAAAAAGATGCTGGGCCGCGGTAGCGTTGACGGTTCGCGAGGATGGCTGGGACGATCCGTCAGGCTGCCCATCTTTCCTTGGCCGCTTTAAAGGGCTTTGGTTGGGAGAGTTTGGAATTTGATCCCTAGCAGCATTCTGCTGGAGTGGAGGATCGTTGGCAGGCTTAGCCACAGGGGGCTTAAGAGGAGGAGGAGGAACCTTTGAGGCAGAGGTCGCCTTTGAGGACGCCCCTTTCTTGTTGGTTTGCAAAAATGGGGGAGGCTGACTCTTACCACCTCGAGCAGACATATCTGTAGAAAAGTGAAGAACAAGTTACAAAGCAGTTCAAATATAATTCGGCATAAAGTAAAACAAGTTATGCATGTGAGATAAAAAGGAATGCGATGCGATGCATGTTTCGGTCCTAGGAGTACCCTCTTCATCTGTTATTGCGACGTGAGAAGACGAGGCCTCCTCTCTTGCCTTTCTTTTCTTCGAGGCTCGCCTCGCATGAGAAGGCCCCGCCTCGGGGGAAGAATCTATCCCCTCTTTGAGAAACCCGCATTCTATTAGGTTCTCAATGGAAAGGAGAGTCTTGATGTTCCTTTCCTCTGCAGTGGATTTCGTTAGTACCTCGTCGGCTCGCTGTTTGTCAACACCTTTTAAGACGGTGCGAACTGGAGCGACTGCGATGCCAAAGGAGTTGTCAATTTTGAGAATACAAGGTAAAGAGTATGATAAAGGACTATTGCCTTGGTAGCTTACCCGGGAGGTAGTTGAAGCTTGTTTTCACTCGAGGGACCTCGTGTACGTAGAAGAAAGGTTCCTTCCACGAGCCCGCATTACTTATCCCGCCAGGGAGGAGGCTTTTCTTGTTGAATTCTGGCCATACCGAGAAGTAGACATAGCCAAAATCCTTGGCTCCGCATCGCTTCAGCTGAAGGAAGTAGCCCATTGTCTTCGCATCTAAAGGAGGGTATCCAAGTTTGTGATAAAGTATGTACAAGGCGATCATGGATCGGTATCCATTGGTGCTGATTTGGATGGGAGCTAAATAGTATGTCTCGCAAACATCCCTAATGAATGGGTGGAGAGGAGAAGAGACACCTATCTTCATCAGAGGGATTGTCAGAACCATTCTGGGCACTCTGCCTCCGTTCTCATCATGGTTAAAGCGATAGCATCGCATTTTCTTCTTGGGTAAAATGATCTTGCCTTCAGGGCGGAACCTTTTAACGCCCTCTGTGATAGTTTTCACGATCAGTGTTGAGGGCATATCGCGACATGCAAGTACGCGAGGTTTACCTGGCTTTACTTTTGAGCCGGGTTCGATGTCCTTGGGGTCAGGCCCGTCAACATAAATAACTCCCTCCAGCTCTGGTTGAGGGGTAGGGACATAAGGATCAGGTGAGGCTTCAGGAACATAATCGTAGTCTCTGAAATTTACAACTCTGGCCACTTCGTCGAGGCCACCATCATCTGAGGAAGGCTCCTCGTAGTCATCATCATCAGAATCGGCTTCGTTATCAGCACCTCCCTCGATGTCATAATAGGCATCGCCTAATGAATCTGTTGGAGAATCACTTATGTGAATGGGCGATACGGATTGTGATGGAGGCATGGTTCGTGGTGGAGGCACTTTGGAGAGAATTTCTGCTGCCCTAGCGTTGAGTTCATCTCCTTTCCTTGTCAAAGTTTCGATGTCATGTTCGATGTCAGTCATGGTGCGAGGCTCGTTCTCAGCTGGGAGTACATCCAGAGATTGATCCCGCGAGCTTGAAGGGTGCTTTGTTCTCCACGAAATCAGAGGCACCTCACGGGTATATTCTTCGTTAGACCATAAAGGGTCGAGGTATAGCTTGAACGAGCTTTCACTGGTGCTCGTAGCTTTTGCGATGTTGGCTGCGGCAGCATCGCTGATTTGTATATGAGGCATGGGAGAAGGTGTCCTTGAACTATCGTCTTGAGACATCTGAAAAGGGTGAAATGATTAAGTGTGTGCCCTTACAGAAAACAAATGAAGGAGGAAAGAAACAAGCGAACAGAAAGGCTCTATGTGTTCTCGCATCGTTCACAGAGAATATGAGGGGTCGCAATCCTAAGGGGAAGGTTAACGTTCTTAACCTATGTTTCTATCTAAGTAATTACGGATCGCACTCCTACAATAGCGAGGACGGGTCGCATCATAAAATTGGCATTTTGGGATCGCAGTTATTTGGGTTCGCATCGCATGCAATTTAAGCTATCTAATCATGCAATTACGATGAAGAACAGTAATTTAAATGCAAGGAAAGAAAAAAGACTTACTTTTTCTTGAAGAAGGTTGAAGAAATCGAAAGAAACTCGGGATCGCTGGTGTAAGAGCCTGAAAATTCTTTGCGTTTGATCTTGGAGCAAACTGACAGCACTTCGACAATGTGTTTGTGAGAATGAAAAAGGAAATGACAGTGACAGGGGTATATATAGCTATCAGGAGAGAGAAAGACATGGGACACGTGTTGAAATCTCGTCCGTTGGACACACATCTCGAGACACGACAGCTGTCAAACCCTTTCAAATTCTTGGGGTCGCGACTACTTCAACGGTTATATTTATTCCTGGGTTCGCTTCGCGATGACAACTCGTATTCTTTGAGTCCACATCGCATCTCCAATGGCAATATGGACTCGGGGGGTAGTTGTTATGCCCAAATCTGGCATAATGGCTAAATTGATTTAATTAGCTAAATTGATGGTTCATAATCTATGATGGGCCTGGAAGATGAAGATTGGGTCACTAAAGCCCACTATTGGAATCGGCCCGGCATATCTTGGCAATAATACTTCTATTACAGGAGCACCTCGCGATTCTGCGCCTCGCTGGCGATGCTCGCAGGAGGATCGCTTCGCTTTGCACCACGTCTATGACTTACAGCGAGATCATTATCTCCTCTTCTCTGGAAGGCTCATGGCCAGACTTAAGGTCGCATGAGTAGCTAGGTAGAGGGATCGCTTCGCATGGCCAGACCTCCCAAGGTCGCATGCAAGGGTCCTGATGGATCTTTCATTCCAAATCTATTCATTCGAGATTATGGGCTTCTACAGCTGGATCATGAATCATGGATAGATTTGATGACTCATTGCCACGTCAGCCCTAGCTACATGGGCTTGGACTTTGGCTTATCTCTTAAAACCCTAGCCCGCCTAGGTAACTTGTGGCCCAAGAACTACGTCAGGCTTGATCCCTATAAATAGGGTACGTAGGCACCTTGATACGGATGAGAAACAGTTTACCTGAAACACACCTATCAAGCTCAGCCACATTCATACACACAAACCCTAATCCTTTGTTCTTCTTTTTTTAGTAAAATATCCGTATTTTGCTCCGATAATCCAGCAAACCTCCAAAATATTGTTATACAATATTCTCCCTATAACATTTATTTGCACTGCAGCATGTAAATTGTTTATTATTTCAAACTGTTCTGGGAATACACCGTCTCTATAACATTTGTTAATTCAGTCTGTGGCTAAACTGAAATGAAATAGATTACTGAAGTCTGAACGGTGCAGCCTATCTTGTAAATTCGAAATATTCTACTAGATGGAAGGAAATGGATTGAGCCTAGCAACTGGAACGCAAACCAAAGGGCGAGCCCTGCTAAGTGTTACAGCCACTCCTTCTTCCATGTCCACAGGTGTACTGCAATTAGACCCTTCACCTCCAACTACATTCCATTCAAAGCTCTGTATCATTGCCGCAATAGTTGTTTGAACAATCTTTAATGCCATTGAAGCCCCTGGACATCCTCTTAGTCCACTTCCGAATGGCAACAGATGAAAATGTTGCCCTCTAACATCCAACTGACTCTTGCCACTGCTGAAATCTTCACTACCAGTCGTAACAAACCTTTCTGGTTTGAATTCAAGTGCATTTTCCCATTGGTTTGGGTCTCGGCCAAGAGCCCAAACATTAACAAGCAGTCTGGTCTTTGCTGGAATGTAGTAGTTTGCAATGGTGCATCCCTCACTTGCTTGTCTTGGAATAAGTGGACCAGTGGGATGAAGTCTGAGAGTTTCCTTTACAATAGCTTGAAGATATGGGAGATTTACAATATCGGTTTCTTCGACTAATCTGCTCTTTCCAACAACAGTATCTATCTCGTGTCTTGCTTTTTCCATAATGACTGGATGGTTAATTAGCTCCGCAAGTGTCCATTCTGTCATGCTAGCAGATGTATCTGTTCCAGCACTAAACATATCCTGCATTTTATACAAGGACGAATTCAAACTTCTTAACCGTGGTTTTCGAATTGTTACTATGAACAGAGAATGAAAAATTAGCAAGATGAATAATGTCTACCGTAGTAAGGCTGATAGATGATTACCAGTACGATGGCCTTGATGTTGTCCATGCTCAATTTAGTTTCCGTGCTTTCATCCTCGTACATATCAAGTAGAAGGTCAAGGAAGTCCTGTGCATCCTCTCCACCACCGTTCTCTTTTTTCCTCATCCTCACTTGCCTGTGCTCCTCTGTAATCCTATCCATCATTCGATCATACTTTCCACGGACATCTGCAAGTCTCTTCTTTATTCCCTGCAAATCCAAATTCTTGAAAAACCATATATAAAACGTCCCTGAAATTTGCAAGAGCTCTTTAATATAATTTCTTATTTCTCCAGCTTCATCCATATTCTCTGAACACCTCTTCTTCGTAAGCATGCTTGAAATTACATTGTTGGTGAGCCTTGTAAGTTCGACTCCAACATCAACGGACTCTGCAGCTATGGACTTTTTCAACATTACTTTGATCATACTCTGAATCTCATAGTGTCTAACATTTTGAAGAAGATCAAGAGTTCGACCACCTAGAAGCTCAGACATGCATAATTTCTTTAGAAACTTCCAGTATGGTCCATAAGGAGAAAACATAAGGTTTAGTGAACCATAGCCAAGGTACTCGGTGGCCACTGTTTGGGGCCGGTCTAACCAATACGCTTCCTTTGTTTTGAGAAACTCTTTCGCCATTTCTGGGGAAGAGACGATCACACAAGGGTACGAGCCAAGAAATATATGAAATAAAGGTCCATACCGAATTGAGAGCTTGTGAAGAGCCTGATGTGGTTTAGGAGCAAGAAGGTGAAGGTGATCGATGATAGGAAGCCTAAATGGTCCAGGTGGAAGGCTAGAGCTGGTTCGATTTTTCGATACTGCTCGGAGTATTATAGTCGTGATAAGCCCAATGAAGAAGATAACTATGTAACTTGGAAATTCAGCCATGTCAAATTAACTTGAGCAGAATAACAGGATGCAGTGTCTGTTAAATTTAGCTTAAGGAGCCCGTAAGGGTTGTCTCAGTTGGTTAAAGAGAGGTCATCTCACCTCTTGGTCACAGGTTCGACTCCCATGGGAGGCGGATTTGTGATTATGCCATCCTGGGGCAGAGACTGTCGCACTTATGCGGTTTGCCTTGGATCACGTGGTTTGCAGGCTATTGCGTGAACCCATGGGTTTACCCAGAGCGCACCCGAAGGGTAGCGGTTGCGGGTTCCCATGTTAAAAAAAAAATTAGCTTAAGGAGAGGAGATAGTGTTGAATGGACACAGGGTGCACTTTATTTATACAAAGGGTAATGGCACATGAATTTGTTCCCAAAAATCTTTCCCGAAGGCAGGGATGATATTGAAAAATTTGAATTGGGCAGGTCATTTTATTATAATCAATATGATATTGAAAAATTTGAATTGGACAGGTCATTTTATTATAATCAATAATATTTTATGAATCGGTACCTAACATTTTCCTTTACAAAATGAACACATGGTTGTATTACTTTAATCTCGAAGTTTAAGTTTGAAAAAATCAAATTGCTTAAAGAATTCGGACACTTATTAGACTTCATTTAGTTTCTCAAGCGTTTACTTCCGTCTTATTTCTTTTTGGTTACTATTTTTGGGTGTCCCTCTCATTTCTTTACATACCATAAATAGTAGTAAATTTCTTCCACTATTACACCCACTACTTTCCCCCACTATCTCATATTTAATAATAAAAAATATTATTACACCCACTACTTTCCTCCACTATCTCAAATCTATTATTAAATTTTGATAGGTCCCACCACTCTACCCACTTTTCATCTAACTTTACTCATTTTTTATACATTTTCTTGGTCTCCGTACCCATTTCCAGTGTAAACTACCTAGAGGGATGGAGGGAGTAGTATACTGTCTAGTTGTCCACATGCATTTCAACCAAAAACATTATGCCAACAAACACAAATACATGAAAAAATTTTAAAGAACTGTACATAGTTTTTGTAGATTTAATCAAATCTATACTATATATATATATATATATATATATATATATATATATATATACTATTATATAAAAACCGAAACATTAAAAGTTTGGTCGGTCAGTCGGTTGGTACGGTACCTGTTGATAATATACATTACGAACATTTTGTGAAGCTGGGTTCAAGTTCGAGATCAAAATTTTACTCAATTTTTAAAATATAACTTAATGTCCAATTTGAAAACTTTGATTTTATTTGGAATTTTGAATTTGATCAAAATATCAAATAATATGTTTAGATAATAAAAAAAATTTGATTTTATATTTTATTTTTAAAATCCAAATCATTCTAATGCGGTATTTGTTTGAGGATTTGAAATGATAAATCAGATCATATAAAATCAAAATTTTTGAAATGAAATAAATGTTTCCAGAACAATTGGATAGCCCAAGTATTAGATGGTGTATGTTCCAGGTCATGGTCTCTCGGTCACCCGGACATGTTTCCAAATTTAATTGACCCGGTTCGTATTATTATTACGCTCGGTATCGTGACTTCCTAATCTTAAATTTGTCGTTACTCAATTGCTTCGATCCTCTGTAAATGGGTTTGATTCGTTTCACCATGTATGCATTTCAATTATAGTGATGTTTTCCATGTCCTAGTTGGTTTGAGTCGAAGAAAATTCACAGAATTTATTATTTGTCAATTGCTAATAAAAATTATGGTGACGTTTGCTACCTTTTCATGTCAATTGTAGCAGTTGGTTCCAAACAAATTCACTAATTATCATTAGTAGTCAACCAAATTTCATCGTATTACCAAATTAAATTAGAGCATCTTTTAACATCAATATGTATTTAATTCTCTTGGTAGGATCTTTGAAATCTAGAGCCACTTGTTTCAATACAAGTTTCTTGCTTTTCAAAAAAAAAAATATGTATTTAATTCTCTAAAGTAATATATACCAACAAAATTTAGGAATCTTGTATTTGATTTTCTAAAATAATACTATATAACAAAATTTAGGAATTTTGGAAAGCGAGGGATTGACAACAAAAATATATAACAAAATTTAGGAATTTTGGAAAGCGTGGGGTTGACAAAAGAAATACGTATTCCATTCTTCAATTGTAAATGAGAAAATGATTTAACTTTCAAAACCGTTTCTTGAATAATGATATGAGGTGTCAATATTATTTATAAATGTGACAGATCTCTCATACATAAATATGAATTTTATGAATTAAAATATAACACATGTTATTGGGAAATATATTTGAGATTCATTTTAGAATATGTAATACTATTTATTATAAATTAGGTACAAAAAATATTTACCGAAAGACAAGTGTCATATTCTGATCTACTATAATTTAACCAAATGTAATGGATTCACATGCATTCATACATATATCTATTATATATATAAAGGAAATTCACCAGGAGTTTGGTGGAGCTCTAGAATCGCTCGATTCATATTTATCTATTTTTCTAGAGCTCCTCTATTTTAAATATGTAAAATTAAAATTTCCTTCTTTAAATCCTATTTTTTAGAAAAGAAACCAAAACTTCCTTTTTTAATATTAATATAAACATTAACATAAATATTTTTGAAATAGAAAAGGTTCTCGAATTTGTAGGGAAGAAGAATTCAAATTACATATTCGAAATTGAACCGGTTTTCGAATTTGTTGAGAAGAAAAAATTATATATTCGAAATAGAAAAAAAAAATCATATTCTTATAGTATATATTCCAAATAGAAAAGAAATTATAAATTCGAAATAGAAAAGAAATTTTATATACAATCATTACTTCTAATAATCAAATTTTATCATCATGTTTGTAATCATATTTACTCAATTTATATTTTATATTGTATATACTTAGTATTTTTAAAATATATACAACGGGCGTCGGCCTAAAAATTGTGAGGCAAAATCGATAAATCAAAGTCAAAGAGCATTTTATAATTTAAATTTTTATTATTGTATATGCTAAGTATTTTTATAATATATTCAAACGGGTGTCGGCCTAAAAAATTGTGAGACAAAATCGGTATAGAAAAATATATGAATATTTTATCTTATTATCAATTTATATTTAATTTATATAATATTGTGTTCACCAATTTATATGGATAATTTAGATATATTTAAAATTTTAAAAAAGAATTGTGAGGCAAAATCGGTAAATCAAAGTCAAAGAGTATTTTAGTATTTAAATTTTTATTATTGTGTACGCTTAGTATTTTTATAATATATACAACGGGTGTCGGCCTAAAAAATCGTAAGACAAAATCAGTATAGAAAAATATATGAATAATTTATTTTATTATATATGTATATTTAATTTATACAATATTGTGTTCACCAATTTATATTGATATTATAAAAATATTTTTGTCGTTTTTTTTTCTTAAATGATCTTTATTAAAAATTTAAAAAAAGAATTATAAGGGCGCCGCGAAGCGCGGCTTAGTCGACTAGTTAATTAATTAAAACATTTCATACTAATACATCAGTAATTTTGTCATAATTTTTGGTATCCAATTTAACATCCCAACAATACTTTCTTTTTTAAAAAACTAGAAATACTTAATTAGACGAACTCCATTAATGGTGAAACCAAAATCGGATACATTTTTTAAAAGATGACCAACAATTATGACTGAGCATTCGGTTCGGTTAACCGAATACCGAACCGAAATAATCGAAATAATTTGGTTCGATTAACCGAACCTAAATAATTTGGTTTTAATTTGGGTATGGTTTTTTGTGTTATTCGATATTTCGATTTTTTCACCGAAATATATATATATATATATATATATATATATATATATATATATAGTTGCACTCCATAGCAAACACCTTATATAACAAACAATAAAGAACACCTCATATCTAATATAATTTAAGAGTTCCGTCATAGCACCCAATACAAAAAATTGTTATTTTTTTACCCTCTATCAAGTCTGCAAAAAAAAATGAAAATTACTGTTCATTGATGACGTCATCAATGAACAGTAATTTTAATTTTTTTTTTTTGCAGACTTGATAGAGGGTAAAAAAATAACAACTTTTTGTATTGGGTGCCCCTGGGGGGGCCAAAGGATCTAATAGATCTAAGGTGTTCTTTGTTGTTTGTTATATAAGAATGTTCTGTATGGAGCAAAGGCCTATATATATATATATATATATATATATATATATATATATATATATATATATATATATAGGGCTTAATGATCCTATAGGAGAATTTCCTACAGTTAACCACTAAAATAAAGATACATCACATACTTTCCTAAATAAAAATACACATCATTAATGCCTCTGCGGGACCCTTTTAATTAAAAGGTAACAATCAAATGATTTTAAAGATTAATTTTAGAAAATTCTCCTAAAGTTAACTGTAGGAACATTTTTCTCATATATATATATATATATATATATATATATATATATATATATTAAGGCAGAGGCAAAGGTACATATGATTTAATTTTTTAACCCAGCACTCCAGCAGTAACTAAGGCAGAGGCAAAGTAATCCTAATAACTCAGTCGATTCAATTAACTGACACTAGTACAGAATATGCCTATCGCGTCTGTTAAAAAGGCCTTTTTGCGTCTGTGGTCAACAGTCGCGTATGGCAGAGTCGTATTAGCTAGAAAGCATATGCGGCTGTTACTCAACTGACGCATAAGGTTTATGCGGCTGTCAAGAACAGACGCGTAAAACTAAACACCAGCCGCATAAAGTCAACATTTTGCGTCTGCTCTGCTTGAACAGACGCAAAAGGTTGTTTTGCATCTGGCATTAACAGACGTATCAAAATAAAGAACAGACGCAAATGCAGACTTTATATGGCTGTGATAGTAGAACAGACGCAAAAGATATTTTTTTTAAAAAAAAATATTTTCTATTTTCAGCTAGCACTTGTAGCCTAAAAACATTTCAGCTCCACCCCAAAATGCAAATTCAATTCTCAATCTCAACAATAACAAAAATGATAGGGCAAAATGGAGTAACAAAACACTTGATAATCTCAATGTTGAACTTGCAGCTAGTACAATGTTTCGTGATGACAATTCCATTACTTTAAATTATTAAACAAACCAAATAATAACATACCAATCCTTTCCACTAGAACATGATTACATTATACAAGTGGCTGATACCATTTCTGTATCCTCCCATGGACCACTGCCACCCTCGTTGCTATTAGCACCTGCGCATAATGTCGGAGTAGTTGACAGCGTCCACAGTGTGGAAGGCTGCATACAGTGGATGTTTGACTCTTCGAGTGTACATGGCGGAAGTAACATCATCAAGATTTCTCCTCAAGGTTGCATAGACTACATCTCCCCTGCCATTGAAAGTAACTACTGTTTGGTCCAGGGAAGGCACACCGCGAAGAAGCCTAATTTTTCGTAGATCCCAAACTTCAGAGTTTATAATGACCTATAAAAAAGAATATATTACACCCAGTGTAAACAAAAGCTATACTGCATAAAAATAAGATACTACGAATTAAGCCATTAAAACCCCACAGTCAGTAGTAAAAGTTTTGTAGTGATTTACACCAGCCTTTGTCTAAATTGTAAACGGAACTTTAATGATCAAAATATAAAGAGAGCTGACTTTTTGTCTCCAAACTCACATTGGAAGAGGGAAGGGGAGGGGAAAAAGGCAAGAAACTAATCATAGATATGCACAGTACAAAATCACATCCCTTGTGAAGTGCATTTGATTGATCAAACCAACATAAATACATCCCATGAGTATATTCAGTAAAACAAACATCTATTGTGTTAATGTCCCCCCCCCCAACAGTTGTTTTTATCAGTGAGAAAGTCAAAATTAATTAAATGCACAAAGAGGTTACCATACCTCGTTACCAGCTGGATGAAACCCACCGCCACCATAATCAGTAAACTGGTCAAAGTGATAGACTGATTGGGGCTCCCTTCGGTCCCACAAGACACCATTCCAGAGCAACATTGTGTCTGAAGGACTGAAGTGAACTAGAGAATATACATGTGAACGCCCTGATATACTTGAGCTTGTGTCTGTAAGCTTTAAATCCAAATTGCAAGTCTGTACATCATACAAGAGAACTTCTCTGTATGTTGACTCCAATGATAATGCTGCAAAATTTCTACCTGAATTTCCACTTTTCCACTTTAATGCCAATATAACATTGTAAGATATAATGACAGCTGAAACTAGCAAGTATACAATTTTTGTTCTGATTGGCCTTTGAATTTCAGTTATCGTCTAGCTAGCTATAACAAACACTTAAATGACCCTTTATGAAAACCCAGTAGTAAACTCAACTTCAATTTACTGTGTATATCGAGAGACCATAATCAAAGTCAGGAATGGTATTAGTCACAAGCAATATCCAGTATAATAAAAATACGTATAAAACCTAACATTTTATGACAGGTAACCTTACTGGTATATACTTACAAAAACAAACTCTTTAATAATAGCTGAAACAATGCTATAGTTCCCGAATTTGGTCATCAATCAATTTTTCATTTAATTTAATATAGTTTTACTATATTCTACTAGATATACAAAAGCGATAATGCATTAATTAATCTATTATGTAGGCAACCGTTTCTAGATTTCATGTTTATATATATTTATTAAACACACATGTCCTTTTATTTGTTTTTCAAAACAAATCCTAATTCATATATTTAGACGATTTTAAAATTTTATTCATTATTTCAGAGAGGTTCATATATAAAAAGGTTCTCAGGATTAACTTATTTTTACAAAATTTGTTTTTAAACCTTAATTTCCAGATTTAATTTTTTTATCTCACTTTTAAGGATGAAACATGTTACTAGAATGGAATAGTAACAACTTACAAATACATGACCAAATTTAAATAGATCACTAGAATTTTAGGTATCATTTGTTTCAATGTAATTTACAAGTTTGTGTATTAATTCCTAAAAGTATAAGTTACCTTGTTTGGTCAGACAAAGCTGCAGAGATGGGGAAGATAGGCCGGGTTCATGTATTGGGATGTATTGGGGAGTTGGGAACTGGTTCCTACCCAAATTTGGGTCTTTGTAATTATATACTAAATTTTACTTAGTTCCCCATTGAAAAAATATTAGGTTCCCCCCATATAAACCCAACCACGATGCCCTTGAGTAAAGGAGCACGAAACAAAGGAGGTTTAAACACAAAATCATTGTACCTGCAATGAAGATTCTTCAAGGTCTGCACAAATTGGTCTTCTTACTAAGAGTGCCTCGTGTGCTAATGCAGCCTGCACCCAGTAATCATTAGTTCCATGACTTTTCCACTTCGAAGGCTCAGGTACTACCGTACTAGTCCAATTGCAGGATCATCGGAATTCTTGGCAACTTGCGTAATCCATTTTAGCACTCCCGCTGAAGATATATTTTCCCATTTCCTCTTCTGAGAAAGAACAGGGTTCCCAACACTGGCATTATCTGGAACGTGCACATTTCCATAGTCAGCTTTACTATAACCCACATTTTTATGCACTGCATTTATGCCTTCACAAGGCCACAAATCATTTACCTTGCTTCCTGGATTCACCACTTTATCAACTAATCTTTTGGCTGATAACAATCGAGCAGAGTCCTTAGGAATTTGTTTGCCATTACATTAAAAGAGAGCTGACTTTGTATCTCTTGAGCATGCAGTACATTAAACTTCAACACTCCCGCTGCTACCAGCACCTACCATCATTTCTTTAGGACTCTTTCAATAACTTTAGCTTTTACGATTTGATCAACGAAAACTACGTCAGCTACTAGTTGAGGCAAAGAAATTTAATATTATTTGTTACAAAAATAATCTAAAAACACATGAACAGTAAAAAACAAACAAAAACAGCATATAACGAATGACAAAAAATTAAAGATCTTGCCTCCTGAGCTTTAAATGCCATTGTTCTGTTTTCATAAACTACTGCAGTCGATAAGAAGGAAATGCTCCTAGAATAGCCATCAATTGCTTCTTGGTATTTCTTATGCTTGAAATTCTCATTACCCTGCGAAGCAAATTGAAAAACATAAAATATAAACATCAATATGTACAACAATAAAAACACAACCATGCTTGTATATAAACTAAGAACCATAGTACACTTTGAGGCTAAATTGAGTACTCTAACTTAAGTATAAACTGAATATACAAGGGATAATATATAGAGGATGCAGCTGCGTTTGTTCTTGGACAAGGCAACAAGGCTATGGTCGGAAAACTACATGGCAAGGGGGACAGCACATGGACTTCCATGACTTTAAACTCTCTCATGCAATACATCAAACATCTTCTGGGCATCACCAACTACAGCTCTTAAAACCAGGAAAACACATAACTGAAAAGATTAAAAACATCATCAACAATGGCGGAAACAAACTGAACGAAATCCTCCAGGAATCGTCGTAATTTTTTACAACTGGAAAAAAACCAAACAAGCATTAAAAGAAAACAACAAAGCTTAATGCTCATGGGATTACCATCTTTTCCTTGCTTAGAGATTGAAACTTTAATTTCTTCTCCCTGACTTGAAGTGATGATTCCGAATCCTGCAAATTATTAAAAAACCCCAAGAAATCCTGTTATATATATAAAAAAATCCAATTAACCTTAAAAACATTTAGAATAGAGAGAGAGAGAGAGAGAGAGAGAGAGAGAGAGAGAGAGAGAGAGAGAGGACTAACTAAAGTGTAGATGTAAAGATGGAGAATGCACTGAATCGAACTAAGATGAAGAATTCCTTGAACTTAATCAAACTAAGGCATGGTGAATTAGAGCTCATAGCTTTTGAATTAGACCTGGTGACTTCTAATTAGGGCTCAAACTCAGAATAACTTTCAAGATTAAAGTTTGAATACGAAAAAAAATTCAGAATCGAACAAAATCGATGGAGATTATATGGCTTAATGGCGGAGTGGGAATTAGGGCAGGCCGCGCGCAGCAGGGTCGTGTTCTCTGAAATGGGGATCTATTTGTTTGTGTGTGTATACTGTGTAGTGGGATTTTATATTTTATATTTTTAATTTCTAATTATTTGCATCTAATTTAAGGGGCCAGACGTATATAGCTATTTAACAGTCGTATAAAATAGGCTTATACGTCTGTTGTATCTTAACAGACGTATAATCATGTTTCTTACCCTTATATGCGTCTGGTAAAGCTACAATAGACGTAAAAAAGTATTTTATGTGGTTGTTCCTTGTTTAACAGACGCAAAAAGGGAGACGCGTATGGTACTTTTTGTACTAGTGTGATTAGATGCATAGTTCAAATGATTAGTCTGCAGTGCAGTACTGTAATCTATCGATTATTAATAGATAAAGAGGAGCTGAAGCCTAAATTTGATTGTAATTATAATATTTGTTGGAACCAGGTTTTTGTCACTCGACTGAGCATACTTGGGGTTAGCTCTGTAAATGTGTAGAGCCAAGTGTAATGTGGTGTAGTAGTAGGCACTTCTATAATTAGTTTAGAAGTTGCATTATAAGATTTTAATTAACTCAGCTATCTAATGGTGAAATGTGATGTAGGAGGATTTTCAGTGTTAATCGAGGTTCATGACTCGCGAGATGACAACAATAAAATAAAGGCATGAGCACGCTGTTGAGGATGCTTGATGGCATGAACACGCTATTGATTGACATGATCATGCCAAATTGGAAAATCTTGGCAGACGCTTCAAGCGAGAGGAATGAGAGATTGTGCATGCTCACGCCTAAAGCTGTATGATCACGCTTATTTTAATTATTATTTGTTTTTAATTGGGATTTGGTTTTATTTTGTTAAGGGTTTTATATCCCTATATAAACAATCTTATGATGTAACATATTGATAATCTTTTATTAAAATCAAAACCCTAAGAGTTTTCTCTTCTTTCTTGTGGATTCAAGAACCCCTTGTGGATTCAAGGATTGCTTTGTGGATTCAAGGTTTTTCAAGGATTTCTCGTGTAAGAGTTCTTTAAGAATTAGCGCTTGCTTTTTCTAGGCTTCCGTGCTGCGTCAGTTGGTATCAGAGCAGGATTTATCCTATATTTTCGCTATTGATTCATTATGGGAGACGAACCGATTACCAGAAAAGATCTTGTAGAGATTACGGCGGCTTTTAACGCGACTCTCAAGGTTTTGACAGACAGGATGACTACGTTGACAGAAAAGATGAATAACAACAAGAAACGTAATGGTGAGAATTCGGGCTCGGAGTCAATTATAGGTAATCGACCCAATAACAATGATGTTGATATACCATTATTCTATGGGTCTCTTGGAGTCGATGAATTTCTGAATTGGCATATTGATGTTGATTGATTCTTTGATGTTATGGGTGACGTTCCTGAGAGTAAGCAGGTGAAGATGGTACCCATCAAGTTAAAGAGTACTGCTGCGACTTGGTGGGATAATTTGGTTTTGCAGAGAAAGAGGCAAAAGAAAGAACCGATTAGAACATGGCGACGAATGAGACAGTTGATGATGGAGAGGTTTTTACCGGAGGACTATGATTATAATATGCGTATTAAACATAAACAAGGGGATGATACAGTTCAATCTTATGAGCTTTGTCATGTTGATAATGTGTTTGATGAATGTCCTCAAGCAAAACAAGAGAATTTGTTGGAGGTGGATATAGTTAAAGATGAGTGTGAGACAGTGAATTGCGAAGAGTATATGTCTACTAATTTTGTAAAGGTGGATTTGGTTAAAGAAGAAGACAAAGACAAGGTTGAACATGAAAGTTAAGAGAATGTCTGTAAAGTCATGAGCGATGAAGACGATGATCAACAAATCTGCCGGTGATTTATAATCTCAAAGCTTAATCCAAAGTTAAGAGATTGTGCATGCTCACGCCTAAAGCTACATGATCACACTTATTTTAATTATTATTTGTTTTTAATTAGGATTTAGTTTTATTTTGTTAATGGTTTTATATCCCTATATAAACAATCTTATGATGTAACATATTGATAATCATTTATTGAAATCAAAACCCTAAGAGTTTTCTCTTCTTTCTTGTGGATTCAAGAACCCCTTGTGGATTCAAGGATTGCCTTGTGGATTCAAGGTTTTTCAAGGATTTCTCGTGTAAGAGTTCTTTAAGGATTAGCGCTTGCTTTTCCTTGGTTTCCGTGCTGTGTCAAAATGTTTCAAGTGATTATAATGAATTTCTAGAAAATTAATTTTCTTTTTCTAATTCGGTTATTTATTTCGGTATTCGGTTTTAACCGAAATAAAAGTTTGGGTTCGGTAAAATATCCGAAATTATTTCGGTTTACTAATCGGTTATGGTTTTAAGTTTATTCAGTATTTCGGTTTTCGGTAATTCGGTTCGGATATAAAAGAACAATTAACCCTACCAACAACGATGAAAAATTGATGTAATCATTATTATTTAAATTTTTTAAGTCAATTGGTCACGCAATTATGATGTTAGAGACCCAGTAAGCAAAGTTATTGTAAAGCAAATAAGTAGAGAAATTATTTAAGCAAATGCACCATTATTGAGTGAGCATTTGTTAAGTGTCACATCCTGTCTGCAACTAAAGTGAAAAAAAAAGTACAGTAGTGTCTGAATTTCGATTATCCACTAAATGGTCGGAAATGGACTGAGCCTAGCCACTGGAACACAAATCAAGGGGTGAGCCCTGCTAAGTGTTATGGCCTTGCCTTCTTCCATGTTCACAGGAGTAATACTTTTATACCCTTCATTCCCTACTACATTCCATTCGAAGCATTGTATCATTGCTGCAATTGTTGTTTGGACGATCTTCAATGCCAGTGTGGTTCCTGGACATCCTCTTCGCCCGCTTCCAAATGGTAATAGATGAAAATGCTGCCCTCTAACATCTAGCTGACCCTTTCCGCTCATAACATTTTCATTACTAGTCATGATAAACCTTTCTGGTTTAAATTCAAGTGCATTTTCCCAGTAGTTTGGGTCTCGGCCAAGAGCCCATACATTAACAAATATTCTAGTTTCTGCTGGTATGTAATAGTTTCCAATAGTGCAACCTTCACTTGCTTGTCTTGGTATTAGTGGACCGGTGGGATGAAGTCTCAGAGTTTCCTTTACAATTGCTTGAAGGTATGGGAGATTCACAATATCGGATTCTTCAACTAATCTGCTCTTGCCAACAACATTATCTATCTCCTGTCTAGCTTTCTCCATAATCATTGGATGGTTGATTAGCTCGGCAAGTGCCCATTCAATCACGCTGGCTGATGTGTCTGTTCCAGCAGTAAACATATCCTGCATTGTATTTCAGGGACAAATTTTAGTGGTAATATCTTGCTGTTTAAGCACATTAATCTTTTTGAAAAAAAAAATTGATCGAACTCCAACTAAACCAGTTTCGAAGCTTTCGCAGGTTACTGTCTTAAACTCCTAGATTGCCGATCAAAATTCTTACTCAAATAGAAATATGACTAATGTGCAGTAGTTAGGAAAGTAGATGTTTACCAGTACGATAGCTTTAATTTTATCTATGCTCAATTTGATTTCCAAGCTGTCGTCTTCGTACATATCAAGCAAAAGATCAAGAAAGTCCTTGGGTGTATCTGTTTCATCGCCATCCTGTGTTTTCTTCATCCTCAAGTGTCTGTGCTCGTCTATAATCCTCTCCATCATTTTATCATATCTTCCACGAACATCCACTAGCCTCTTCTTTACTCCTTGCAAATCCAAATTCTTGCAAAACCATATAAAGTCAGAGACATTAAATATCCCCGAAATTTCAAAGATCTCTTTGATTAACTTCCTCACTTCACCGGCTTCCTCTTCACTCTCCGACCTTTTCCGCATAACCATGCTTGAAATTACGTTGTTGGTAAGCCTAATAAGCTCACCTCCAACATTAACTGCCTCTCCAGCCAGGGACTTGTTGAACATCACATCGATCATACTCTGAATCTCGTAGCGTCGAACAGTTTGAAGAAGATCTAGTGTCTGGCCTCCAAGAAGTTCGGACATGAAGAGTTTCTTTACAAACTTCCAGTATGGTCCATAAGGAGCAAACATAAAATCTTGTGAGTTATAGCTCAGGTGCATTGAGGCCACAGTTTGGGGCCGGTCTGACAAAGATACTTCGTGAGTTTTGAGAAACTCTTTAGCCATTTCAGGTGAAGAGACAATGACACAAGGGTTAGAGCCAAGGGAGATATGCATCAAAGGTCCATACCGGATTGAGAGCTTGTGAAGAGCCTGATGTGGTATAGGAGCCAGAAGGTGAAGATGACCGATAATCGGAAGCCTAAAAGGTCCAGGTGGAAGGGTAGAATCGGTTCGATTTTTCAATATGGATCGGAGTATAATAGTCGAAATAATCAAAATGAAAACGATAATTCCCCAAGCTTGAAAATCAGCCATGTTTAATATAATCTGGCAGAGCTGAGGGTGTTGATTGCACATGAGGGGGGATGCAGTTTATATGTGCAGAAATATGAAAACATTGTTATACTAGTTTAATCTAAAGGCCTTTTTCCAAATTAAATAGTGTTGGGGATACAATTGTATATATTTCCGTCAAAATTTGCTTTTGGTCTCCTTTGGATGTCCGGCGATTCAATTATGTTTGTTCTACTCGATATGAATTGTAGATGCCGTATGGCTTTGATTTATTGATTCAATACACTTGTTATTAAAAAAAAATGATTAATAGTTTAGTGGTATTAATATTGTATACTATCTTGCTTGCAGTCAGCAATTTAAACTTTGTCCATATTCAATTGATTCGATTCCTCAAGTGTTGGTTTATATTCGTTTGCTAGTTGCCCAATGCTCAGGTACTTCAACTAATCGAGCAACTGAGCAAGTAAACCAATTACAATCATATGACTTATTAACTTATGCATGACTTATTAACTTATGCAGTAATGCGCTTCTATACTATACATGAAAAAAAAATAGCAATTTCTATTTACAACCACCAATTTTCAAGCCCGTCTTGAACTTTCGAGGGCCCTGTATTAAATATAAAATATGATCTCAATACCCATAAAAAACATTATTATAACAACTAAATAGATGTCAAAATTATGTAAATGATATAAAGTGTGACCTCAATGTCCACAAAAAACATTACTATAACAATTACAGAGATGCCAAAATTATGTAAATGATGCAATTATTCAGATAGATAATATTATAAATTTCCAAGCAATCGTGAAAGAAACATAATTTTAGGTTTATTTTATTGTTTAAAAGATAGATATATATGTTGGTTTAGAAATTTGAGGATCCTTCAAATGTTGAGGTCCTGTATTATAGGATTTCTTGCACACTCTTCTCATAGAGGGCCCTGCCAATTTTCCAGTCAATCTACAGCTAATTTAGAAAAACTAAACGCTAACGAAAATGATACTGTAATAATTTGCTTGTTCGTTCACACTAAAGAAAACCAAACCAAACCAAACATACCCAGTATATCCCGCTCAGGGCAGGGTCTGGGGAGGGTAGGATGTACGCAGACCATACCCCCACCTTTAGAATGGGGAGGCTGTTTCCGTGAAGACCCTCGGCTTTGTGCGAGAAAAAGAGAGAGTGTTTTGGTATGGAAAAGATCTGTATGATACCTGAGCCCATGGCGTCCTACACATGGGATAAACATACCTGCGTGGGTTTGCTCTCCGTTGTGAGATGATACCTCCGCTCGAAACAACCCTGCAAGACATAAAAACAACAATATTAAAACAACATTATAAGACCAGAAAATAAGGGAACGCTGAAAACAGCGACCGCGCGCGAGACGGCCGGACTCCTAAGCTAGAGATAACCGGGACAACCCAGCTCTGAGGCTCTCAACGACTGAGCCGCTCCCTAGAAGAGAATCCACCACTCTGATGTGCCGTCTCCAAGAGAGCCTATCGTCGGTCATGGTCGCATCTAGGTTAAGGGCCTTCAGATCCATCCGGAGCTGCTCGTCCCACGACCTCTTCGGTCTGCCTCTCCTCCTCACCCCAGTGACCGAGATGTTTTCAACCCTCCTCACCGGTGCTTCAGCCCTCCTCCTGCGGACGTGGCCGAACCATCTTAACCTCCCTTCCCTTAATTTCGCTGATAAAGGCGCCACCTCGAGCTCGCTCCTAAACACAGCGTTCGGAACTTTATCTAACAACGTACGTCCGCAAGACCACCGCAACATCCTCATTTCCGCCGCTTCCATCTTGTTTTCTAGAGCCTTCTTAGTCGCCCAGCACTCCGACCCATAAAGCAACGCGGGCCGGATAGCCGCTCTGTAGAATTTCCCTTTCAACTTTAAAGGAACTTTCTTGTCACACATCACCCCTGACGCTGCCCTCCACCTAAGCCACCCAGCCTTGATACGATGTGAGACATCATCGTCAATCTCGCCATCCTTCTGGATGATCGAACCCAAGTACTTAAACTTATCCGTACGGGGGACAGTCTGGTCTTCAATCTTGACCTCCACCCCTCCCTCTAAGGCCTCTTCACTGAAGTTACACCAGAGATATTCGGTTTTTGATCGGCTCAAACGCAACCCTTGGGAGAAAAGGGCTATAGGAAGTTCGTAAAATTTCGTCTTAAGGTATTTTGCCAGCCAACCAAATATAACCGATGTATCTTGCTTAGATCCGAGGAGGATATGATGTACACAAAATTTACCTTCACTCGAAATTCTTTCAGTTAAATTCGGAATCAAACCATCGTCTATTAGTCATTGAAAAAGCTGATTGTGTTTTCTGTAATCATTTCTGGTCTCATCTTATATTGTTTTTTCATTTTATCTTGGTTTTGTGCATATGACCGGGGATTCAACTTCTTTTTCTTCTTGATTTCGATTTCATTCATAAAATCTTTTTTCATTCAATGGTCTTATCATTCATGGTTTTATTTTGTTTGAGCAAGTCCAATGCAATGTTATCCTTGGTTCTATTGCTATATTATAGCATCAAATGCTAAAAAATCCAACTCCAAAGGGGTACTATAATTGGATGCAAATATGCATAAATGCATCCTTGGTTCTAAATTTGAAACCAAGGATGCAT
The DNA here is from genome assembly GCA_036435485.1 of Saposhnikovia divaricata. Lineage (NCBI taxonomy): Eukaryota > Viridiplantae > Streptophyta > Magnoliopsida > Apiales > Apiaceae > Saposhnikovia > Saposhnikovia divaricata. The sequence goes on from CM071599.1 coordinate 219,658,260, forward strand.
TTATGCATCCATGCCACATCATCATTTAACCATATATGAATTGTATGTTGATGTACTTTAAATGAAAGATAGGAGAGAGAAACAAAAAAATAGCTAAATTTGGAATTAATTGAATGTAAAATGCAACTAGCATTGGAGTTGAAGTTCTATTTTAGCACCAAAAAACACTTTTTAATGCTAAATTATAGCAATAGCTATAACTATTTAACATCTAGCATTGGACTTGCAGATCGAGAGAGTTCAGACCGAGAATCCTGTGGAAAGATCTGCAGGGCGAGAAGGCAGTCGAATTCAGGGAGTCTCTGGTCATCGAAGGTAGTTTTGCTCGTGATGGAGATGCTAACTGTAGGTGGTCCAGGATGGCGAAGGACATTCGGTGTGTGGCCGAAAAAGTTGTGGGGATTTCCTCGGGTAGGTTCAGGAGCCATAAGGAGTCTTGGTGGTGGAACGTGGAGGTTCAAACGAAAGTTAAGGCTAAACGTGCGCTCTTTAAAGAGCTTTTGTCTATGAGTGCAGGGGCGGAGAGGAGTCGGAAGATGGAAGCGTACAAGGTGGCGAGACGGGAGGCAAAGAAAGCCATGGTGAAAGCCAAAGGGGAAGCCTATGAGGGGTTGTACAAGCGTTTGGACACCAAGGAATGAACGAATGCTATATTTAAACTAGCTAAAGCTAGGGAGAGAGGGCGGCGCGACCTGGGTGCTGTTAAGTTTATTAAGGATGAGTCAGACCGAGTGTTACTTAATGAGGACGCTATTAAGGAGAGGTGGAGTTCGTACTTCCATAACCTTTTCAATGAGAATAGGAGGAGTTGGGCCGGTGGGGAACTAGAGTTCCCCCCCTCGTCTCTTTGTGAGCGTATCAGCGAGGACGAGGTCAAGGGGGCAATTCGTAAGATGGCGAAAGGGAAGGCGGTGGGTCCGGATCAGATCCCAATCGAGGTGTGGATTTGTCTTGGCGAAGTTGGCGTACAATGGCTAGTTAAACTGTTCAATGATCTCCTCTTGGGTGCTAAGATGCCAGCAGAATGGAGGCGTAGTGTCGTAGTTCCTTTTTTCAAAACAAAGGGGATGCTCAGAGTTGTAGTAACTATCGTGGTATTAAAGTACTCAGTCATACTATGAAACTCTGGGAGAGAGTGGTAGAAGGTCGAATTAGAAGAGAAGTTGTAATCTCAGAGAATCAATTTGGTTTTATGCCGGGGAGATCGACGACCGAGGCCATTCATCTCGTCAGACGCCTTATGGAGAAGTTCAGGGAGCGCCGCAAAGACCTCCACATGGTGTTTATTGATCTCGAGAAGGCTTATGACAGTATCCCTCGGGAAGCGATTTGGAAGGCCCTCGTAGAGCGGAGTGTATTGTCGTCGTACGTAAGAGTGATTCAAGACATGTACTCCCAAGCTACTTCTTGCTTCCGGACCCCAGTGGGTGACTCACGTTACTTCCCTGTGGAGATTGGACTTCATCAGGGATCGGCCCTTAGTCCTCTCCTTTTCGCACTTATCCTAGATGTCATGTCACGCGGGATACTTGACGCCGTCCCGTGGTGCATGCTCTTCGCTGACGATATTGTGCTTGTGGTAGAGTCTAGGGGGGAGGTCAACGAGAAGTTGGAACTATGGAGATCAACTTTGGAGTCACAAGGCTTGCGGGTGAGTAGAACGAAAACCGAGTATCTCTGGTGCAACTTCAGTGGCGAGGCCATCGACGAAGGGGTGGAGGTTAAGATCGAAGATCAGATCGTCCCGCGTACGGATAAGTTCAAGTATCTGGGGTCGATCATCCAGAAGGAAGGTGGGGTTGAAGATGATGTCAAGCATCGTATCAATGCTGGGTGGCTAAGGTGGAGGGCAGCGTCAGGGGTGATGTGCGACAATAAGGTGCCTTTAAAGTTGAAAGGAAGATTCTATAGAGCAGCTATCCGGCCTGCGATGTTATATGGTTCGGAGTGCTGGGCAGTGAAGAAGACCCACGAAAGCATGTTGGAAGCAGCGGAAATGAGGATGTTGCGGTGGTCGTGTGGCCGTACGTTGCTAGATAGAATCCCTAATAGGGTGTTCAGGACCGAGCTCGAAGTGGCGCCCATCTCTGCGAAAGTTAGAGAAGGGAGGCTGAGATGGTTCGGCCACGTCCGTAGGAGGCGGCCGGAAGCTCCAGTGCGAAGGGTCGAGAGTCTTTCGGTTGTTGGGGTGAGGAGGAGAGGCAGGCCGAGGAGGTCATGGGAAGAGCAGCTTAGGTTGGATTTGAAGGCTATGAACCTCAGTGAGACCTTGACCGCTGACAGGTGTTCGTGGAGGCGGAAAATCAGAGTGATGGACTCTCTTCTAGGGGACGGCTCTATAGTGGAGAACCTCAGAGTTGGGTTGTCTCGGATGACCTTATCTTAGGAGTTTGGCTTTTGTCGATTTATTTACCCATTTTCATTTATTATTTTTACTATCATATGTTTTCCCGTTTGTGCAGGTGAAAGGAGCTTCGCTTGGTGATACCTAGTGGCATGGTAGGTAAGTCCCGTGTGGAAAAAGTCATGGGCTCAGGTATTGTTGTGAACGTTGTCGTATATACTTTAGATTCCTTTGTATTTATCACACACCGTGTATGTCGTGCACATAGCCGAGGGTCTTCACGGAAACAGCCTCCCTACCCTAAAAAGTGGGGGCATGGTTTGCGTACAACCTACCCTCCCCAGACCCTGCTCTGAACGGGAAATACTGGGTATGTTTGGTTTGGTTCGGTTTCATTGGACTTGCTCTAAGCGGCAGATTTATATCCATGAATTTGATATGTGTTATTCTATACTGTTAACTAAAGACGCCGCTCTACGTTGGCAGGATAAATTAAAAATGAACGCATATCATTTATTGAAAAAAAACACGGCAGAAATGTCCATGAAGACACAACAGCTAGAAGCGACAACTCACTTCTGGCTCAAGAACAATTTATTTGCGACAGAAAAGTTATAACTAAGATTGCTCTGCCGGATACTGAAATATCTTAAAAGCTGAATTAACAATCCCGAATGCCCCATCAATAAAAAGATTTTGGCCGCTTATATACTTGGCCTCGTCACTGGCCAAAAACAGTGCTGCATTGGCTACATCGTCTGTCCGGAGAGTGACACCCTTTAAATTGCTTAATGCATTCATAATAAGTTCAAAATCTTCATCCTTTTCAACCCCCACAGGGGCCTTAGCTAAAGGAGTCGCAACCCCATAAGGCGACACACAATTGACTCGGATTCCAAATTGTCCGAGTTCAACTGCCAAGTTTTTGGTGAGTCCCAACATAGCATGCTTTGATGCAGTATAAGCATGTGATGCTGCACCACCGAGATTAGAGCATAAGCTAGAGGTGGAAAGAATGCAGCCATTTCGAGCCGGAACCATAACTCGAGCCGCATGTTTCATACCCAAAAAAACACCTGTCACATTGACAGCAAGGACATGCTCGAAATCAGACTTCAGGTTGTCAAGAATCCGAGGTTTGTTAGGACCCGAGACGCCAGCGTTGTTGAACATGATATCAAGCTTTCCATAAGTTGAAACTGTTGTGTCAACGGCATGTATTATATCATCTTCATTTGTTACATCACAATGGATGTACAAAGAGTTTGATTTTCCTAATGCTTCGACAACAGCGTGACCAAGTTCATCTTGAATGTCTGCGATAACAACCTTAGCTCCATTTTCGACAAAGAGCCTCGCAGTGCATTCACCGATGCCACTGGATCCTCCGGTAATTAGAGCAACCTTACCCTCCAACCTATATGCAACAGATAAAATTATCAAAATTCTAATTAATAAATCTGTAACGAACTTTATTTTGAATCAATAAATACAGGTTTTACGAAATAAACTTCACAGTTTCTACTCACCTTCTTCTGATTGCAAGTGCATCCGCGTTTGCCATTGCCCTGAGTATAGATGCTGACCGGAGAAAGCGTGAGTCTTGTATGGTATGCTAAAGAAGCTGGGGAAGAACAATATATATATATCCAACAAGAAACCAAGATACTTGGTTAATCTATTCAGTAATAACACTAGAGCACCTCCAATAAGGTTGCTCAGGAATTGTCGAGGTTTCCAACTAAAATTAATAATTATTTTTAACTTTTAAATTGTTTAAAACTCGAATTTGGTCCAAAAATATATAATTATATTCATTTTATGTGTTTTCTCATCATGATACAGTTATATTGTTTTGTATTTAATTATGCATGAGCATAATTTGATGGTTTGACAAATTTCTATTTTGCTTAAGTGGGTTGACGATATGTTTCAGGGCCTGCCTCATTATTTTAACTATATACACAACGGACAAAAAGGATCAAGTACCATTAAGGCTAAGAAGATGCTTAAATATGCAGACAAATTTATCAAAAAAAATGTCTAAGTTGTAATAATCATTGAATAAGTAAATAAACACACACACCACAAGTCACATGCAGGATAATAATGAATAGATTGGCTGGCAGTACAATAATAGATTAGATGTAGTCTTATTATTATTATTAAATAAACTAAGCAAATTATTCGCGCTTCGCGCGGTTTATAAATTTTCATTTTAAAATATTAAAAATAAATAAATAAATTATTATTATTTTTAAAAATTAATTGGTATTTTAAAAATTTCCAAAAAAAAATGATTCAAAACAATTTCATGAATATAAATTTGAAAATACTCTCAATATATATCTAAAATTTTGATAATCTTAAAAATATCATAAACAAAAAAAAGTAGCAATTATAATACAAACGTAGTCTTTACGATCAAAAGTATTAAATATTATATATAATAACAATTTTTAAAGCCGACGCCCCTCTCATAACATACATGTTCAATAGTAGTGTAAAAATTTGTTTAATTAGAATATTAATTTTATTTCGACACAATATAATGAACAACGGGTGTATGACTCTTTTATCGATTAAATCTACAGATGAAATTGGGTTTGTTTCAATTTAATTGATTTGGTTATAACCCATGTGTAATTTATTCATGTGTAAAACTAAAAAACTATTTGTATTATTTTTATTACAGGTGTTAAGCGAAGATTTATATACATCCATAATTTATTACGATTTTCATGATCACTAATAGGGATGGCAAAAAAATCCGATCCGACGGATACCCGATCCGAAACCCGAAATTTTGGATAATCCGAACCCGATTTTTTGGATTTGGATTTGGATTTGATTTTCAGACCCGAAAATTTTTGGATTTGGATTTTATGAAACCCGATCCGAAACCCGAAACCCGATCCAAACCCGACCCGAACCCGAAACCCGAAAAAAACCCGAATATATATATATATATATATATATATATATATATATATATATTTATATCCTAAATTTAATTTAAAATTTATACACATCCAAGTATTGATGCAGTGATGCTAACTATTTTTCTAATAATTTGATTTTCCCCTCTTTTTTAAATAGTTTGTAGAATTACTTGATAATTAAATAAAATTAGGAAAAAAAGTCAAAATTTGATTTGAAATTCATACACAACCAAGTAGTCATATTAAGTACTAACTAATTTTGATTTAAAATTTTCTTCCATTTTTAAGTAGTTTGTAAAATAAATTAAAAAATTAAATTAAATTAGAAAAAAACCATAATTTGGATAAAAATTCATAAATACCCAATTAGTCATACTCACCGTGATTCTATGAACACTACAAAACAACTAAAAGTAGTAGTAGTGGTAGTAGTAGTAATACTAGTATGGATGTTAGAAATTTTAGAAATTTCAAGTATAGTGACTCGACTAGGGTTTAGGGTTTCAATTTTTGATTTTTTTAAAATAATTTCTAAACGATCCAACCGTACGGATGCTAAGATCTATCATTTTCAATGTTATTACCAAAATTTCAAAGAAAAAATAAATTTATTTGCTTTTATAATTTAACAGTTAACTCGTACTTTGACTAGTAGTTAGTCCCTAAACAAGGTTTCGTCCCTGATTCGTGTTTCGATTTTTTTCAAAATATTTATCGATGATCCAACCGTACGGATGTTAAGATCCATCCTATTAAATGTTATTGCCAAGATTTTAGAAAAAAATAAATTTAATTGATTTGGTAATTTAACGGTCAACTAATAATTTGACCGGTACCCCTAACTATTATAAATTTAAAGAATTAGTTATTAATTTATAATTTCAAAAATAGAAAAATATAAGTTATATATATATAAATTTATATAAAATGTATAATATATAATTTATAATGTATAAAAATATATGGTATATATATAATATGTATATAAGTATATTACATTATTTATAATATATAAAATATTAAAAATGTATTGTTTAATAATCATAATTCATAAAAACGACAATAGATACTTAATTACTTACATTACATTAGGGATTTACTGATTTGGGGGTAGTTCTCTATGACTCTATTCTTTCTTCACTCTTCACCCACTCGACGTCTCGACTGAAACACTGAGCCGCCGCCACCGCAATACTGCGAGTCGCCGAGTCTGCGATACTTCTCTATTCGAATTACCCGGTTAGTACTTAGTATTAACCTTATCAATAGATTCGTTTTGTGTCTTAGATTCAATAGATTCGTTTATTCTTATCTATTCTTTATTCTTATCTTTGAATTCAATAGATTCGTTTTGTATCTTAGATTCAATAGATTCGTGTTTTTTTGTTTAATTACTTAGACCTTAGTCTTATCTAGTTTATTGCATCTTAGATTCGTATTTTTTTTTAATTACTTACCTGGTTCGTATTTCTTAGATTCGTGCTTATAATTGTTTATGCTATCTATTTCTTAGATTCGTGCTTATAATTGTTTATGCTATCTGTGTTATCTAGCTCTAGAAAGTAGATATGAGATTTGTGGGGTTTTGATTATGTTATATGTATGCAGTTATGTCGACTTCGCAGTCAGCCTCTAATCAATCTGCTCCGGAAGAAAATTCTCAACCATCATCGACACCAGAGCTACAATTGAACACCGCTGGAAATACTCAAACATCGAGCCATGAACCTGATGTGGTAATAATCAATGATGAAAAGGAAGATAAGGAACTTAAAAAGGGCAAGAGTGAAGTTTGGAAACATTTTGACAGAGTGAGAATTGATGACAAAATCAAAGCTGTGTGCAAATATTGCAAAGCCAAACTCAGAGGTGATTCATCTTGCGGCACTTCTCATTTAAACAACCACTACAGAACGAAGCATCATAACATGAGTCAAAGTAGCATAAGGCAAAAGCTTTTATCGAGTAATTTCAACAAAGACCATCCGGAGTTAGCTGCTTATAATTTCAATGCAGAGGGGGCCAAAAACGAGCTTGCAAAGATGATAATTATGCATGAATATCCGCTTTCTATGGTTGACCATGTTGGCTTCAAGAGGTATTCATCATATCTTCAACCACTTTTCAAAGTGCCATGTAGAAACACTATAAAGAATGAGATATTGCATATTTATGAATTTGAGAGGGCAAAGACTTTGAGTTTGTTGGATGGTAATGTAAGTCGGGTAGCCATTACAACTGACATGTGGACTGCAAGCAATCAAAATAAGGGATACATGGCAATCGTAGCAGTTCAGAATTTTGCATTCAGACCATGGCTGAAAAAATGTTGATAAAATTTGAAAAGTATTGGGATGTAATGCATGGTGTTGTAGGGGTTGCTGCGGTGTTGGATCCTAGATACAAGATGGAGGTATTGGAATTCTACTTTAATAAGATATTTGGAGAAACTTCAGGGGTTAAAGTTAATAATGTGCGAGATCTTTGTTATTATTTGCTTAAGGAGTACCATGAGAAGCTTGTTATTGGTACCGAGGGCATAGGTGATTCATCTTGTACACGCTCTGCATCTACCAATGAAAATGTGTCAGAGTATGATTTGTTTATAAGTACTAAAAAGCGGAAAAGAGTGGACTCTGTAAAGTCAGAGTTGGATCATTACTTGGATGAGGATGTCGTGCAAAAAAGAGATGGATTTGATCTATTAAATTGGTGGAAGGTAAATGAGCTTAAATATCCAAATTTGCAACGCCTGGCTCGTGATTTCCTAGCTATTCCGGCATCGACAGTAGCTTCAGAGTCTGCATTTAGCAATAGCGGTAGGTTGGTAAGTCCGCATCGCAATAGGCTTAGTCCGAGCACATTAGAAGCTTTAATGTGTGCTCAAAGTTGGTTGTGGGCTGCTGAAATGCAAGGTATTCGGATGTTTATTTAATGATTCATAGTAAATAGTAATGTCCAGTTCTGCCTTCCTTTTATAGTGTTATTAAATAATTAAATATTGTTTCGTAGTCTTCATTTAATGATAATAAATATTTTCAGGGGAATCATCTGATGGATATGCAACTATATACGATGATCACGAATCGGAAGATTCCTGTGTTACACGGGAGGTATGAAAAGTCACTGACTCATTGATCAAACTAAGGTATGAAAAGGCATGAATACAAGCATTTTGAGTCTACTTTCAATTTATACATTTAACTGTGCTATCAGATTATCTAGATGTAAAAGTTCAAATTTGTACCTAGAGGAGATGTTAGTAACTTCCGTGCAACTGTTGTAATTGTTCAATATTAATTATTTATGGATCAGGGATCTTCTAGTTGATAACCTGTAGGCCAAGGCTACAAAGTTTGGAATTATATCAAGTAATTATGGATCAGGAACCTACTAGTTGATGACATGTAGGCCAAGACTGCGAGAATTTCAATTTCTTGCATGGTGTTATGTTTAAGTTTCTTGGTTGTAGGCTTGTAGCTTTTGATACCTTCTCTGGTTGTAGGCTTGTAGGCTTGTAGCTTTTGGGGTATTGATTACTCAAGAATATTTCGTGTTTTAATTTGTTATGAAGACTAATAATCATGTCCCTGTTTTGTTGTCAACAGCTGGTTATATAGACCTCCCTGATATTTTCAAGATGGGTTTTCTAATGGCCCTTGTTAATGCTTTGATTTGGAGTGTTGTTGGGACCTTCTGGTGGAATTTTTTGGGTTTATATTGATTTCAAGTTGCACACCAGTAAAAGAATGCTGATTTTCTGTTGTAGCAATGAGTCAACATTATGTGGTGTGTAATCCCAAAGCTTGGAAAAACATGTCAAAATTTTAGCTGTTATATATTGATCCTGGCTTCCAAGACATTAGTCTTCTGTAATAGCAGTTTCTAGCGATTTGTAAATTTTGTGTAAATGGTAACAACTGTATTTTTATGACGATTTAGTGAAGTATTCGATGCCTCTGGTATATGTGGTGAACTGGTACAAAGATCTATGCTAATTGTGTGAGGGCACACATTTTTCACACAGTAGCACACACATTTTAAGCATGTACAGCAGAGTATTAATAGTATAAATAGTGATGACTGGTACGTCGCAGGCTGAGCGCAGGGCACGATGCCCTCAACACTGTTTTTTCATTTATCTGCAATACACATTCTTGGCCCAGCCCTAAACAATTATATGACACTGTCTTTGGGAAAACACAAAGACAGTGATTCGGATCTGCATTATATGACACTACGAGTTAACATTATATCCCTGCATTCGGATCTGCAAACTTATTTCATGTTCTCTTCAATTGTGATTTTCTGATGTTTTATGCACTTCTGCTTTGCAGGGTCTGATGAAGCAAGAGAAGTGGGCAAAAAGCTTAGGCAGGAATTCCTCTGCTGTTTGTTTGTATGGTGGCACTTGTCTGGCTTGGTTACCTTATGCACAAGCAGTAGATAACAGTTATTGTTAAGATGCTGCGAGGACTCTTTATGAAATATTACTGTAAATATTGTTAAGTTGTAAGTTGATACTTTGTATTGATCATGGTCATGGAAAAACTTAAGACTGTATCTTTATTTGCTACTGAAGTCTGAAATGTGAAATGCAGGTGATCAAAAAAAAAGTGAAATGCAGACTTTAAAATTCGGGTTTTTATTTTCGGGTTTCGGGTTTTTATTTTCGGGTTTCGGGTTTTTATTTCGGGTTTCGGGTATTAATAAAAAAAATTCGGGTTTCGGGTATACCCGAAATCCATTGGATCGGGTTCGGGTTTCAGTTTTCGGGTATTTTTCGGGTTCGGGTCGGGTTCGGGTTTTATCAAAAAATCGGGTTTGGATTTTGCAAAACCCGACCCGATCCGACCCGATTGCCATCCCTAATCACTAATGATAATTAAGACTAGCGTTCTACCCGTGCTGCGCACCGAATGGTAATATTAATTAATTAATTAATATAAACATATTATTTTAGTCATAATTTAGAAAAAAAAAAAGATAATTTCATTAAAATTTAAGTACAAAATAATCATCAATTTATACTATCAATATTATCAAACAATTATCATAACATTTACATCCCCGCTTATCAAACATACTAAGCCCCTCTTTATTATTTTTTTTGATATTATTTTTCATTTGATTTCTATCATTTTTTTGAGAATCTTTCAACCAAGTTCATAAGTTTTTTACCCATATTTTATGTTTTGTTGTTTGGAAAATTTGGTATATTTAAATGTGTAGTACAGTGGTTTTCTATATTTTATTATATTAATAAATTCAAAATATTTGCATGGGTCCCGATCTATTTTTTGAATATATATTAAAAATTCATAAACACTTATTTCTAACGACCGTTATAAATTATTAGATTGTCTCTCAGCGATATGAGAAAGGATCACTACTATACAAATCCATTAAACGAACGTAGTTATGATAAAGAAAAACTTTCATCTAATCTAGTTTCTTATGTGTTTGTTCAATATCATTTTTACAAATTTTATGATCTTTTATTAGCGAAGTGATTACTATAGAAAAATAAACATTATCAATTAACCAAACAAATCCAATATATCTCATTTTTTAAGTAAGATATGACTGTTAGAATTTATGGTTATAATTTGAAATTATTTTATGTAATAGTTTAGATGTAAGACATATAATTTATTTATTTATATTCAAGTATTTCATTAGAAGTAATCAATAATTTAGTAATAAAACTTCTATTTCTCAATCTCAAATTTTATTGATATATTTGAGATGTGATTTTCTTTACTGTGCTTAGATTTTCATTTATGTTGTATACAAAGAATTATTTTTTAACATATATTAAATTTTACTTAGTATGTTAAATCGTATAATATGTTATATTTGACTACTTAATTTAATCATTTTAATTTTTAATTATTGTATAAATAAAATTAATATTGTTTGCGTGTAGCAATTATTTTAATTTTGGCTACATTATTACTAATTTTGGATACCAAAAAAAACCAGATCTAATCCGAAATTCGAAGAATTTAGTTTTGGATATTGAGTTCTGGATTTGGATTTATTTTTAAAACCCAAAAATATTTGGAATGAGTTTGGACTTTACAAAATTCGGATCAAACCCACCCCGTTGTCATCCCTTTGCGTAAAATAAGATATTTGAAAATGAGTATCACCTATCATTTCAATGGTGCGCACTTCAGTTCTAGTCAATGGTAGTCCCTCAAGGGAATTCTCAGTTGGCAAAGGCCTTCGGCAAGGGGACCCATTATCTCCATTACTATTTATTCAAGTCACAGAATTGCTGAATTCCCTGAGATAAAGGCAAAGAGGATAGGCTTGCTAAAAGGTATAGAGCTGGGGCCAAATCTAGAAATACCACACTTGCTCTTTGCAGATGACACTATATTCTTCCTAAAATCAGGGCTAGAATCAATGGTGGGCATCAAGACAATTCTGATCATTTTCCAAATCATAACAGGGCTCAGAGTCAACTTTGAGAAAAGTAACATACATGTAGCAAATGCAGACACTAGGGCTGCACTTCAATGGAGCAAGTTGTTGACGGAGGAATTTGGGAACAACAAAATTCGAGGTACTTCGCCGGAAACAAGATCTGATGTGGTGGTTCTTTGTCGGAGAAAACGGTGGTGTGTGGTTGTTGAGCGTGATTGGTGGCTGAGATTGATAGGGTTAGTGGCGGCTATTCAGAGCTCTCGACTTCCAACCCCTCAATCGGCCTACGTACCCCAGTATTTATAGGGGATCAAGCCAGACGTAGTTCTTGGAGAACAAGAAACCCAAATGGGCTTGGATAACGGACCAGCTTCCGGAATGTTCTACTATGAGGCCTAATCACAAAGGCCCAAGGCTCATCCAAGATCTCAAGACTTCACGGATAAGGAAACTTCCCCCGTCGAGGACTAGTCCTATCCGTTACCAGCTATTTCTTGATTTCAAGGATGCAGGTATAGCCGTGGTTTACCCCAAGTGCAGAACGCATCCCTGTCCCCCGAATGAGAAGCACCCACCAGATAGCAGGACAGGTGATCCAGAGCTTTTGGGTGCAAAGTGCAGGATTACTCCAAAGTTCCCCAATGAGAGCGCGCCCATTGGCTACAGGAACAGAGCTCCCAAAGCACACACCAGAAAGTCCCCATCTTTCCACCTTAGGGCGCACGGATGCCTCCCTTAGCGTCTAAGAAGGGTCCTTATATCCAGGCAAACCCCTGGAGGCCTTCTGCGACGGACATCCCCCTCCTGAGATACGACAGGAGGGAATTCTTCAACTTATGGAATTCCAGCTTGAATGGAATCCAAGCTTGAGTGGAATCCACACTTGAGTGGAATCCTAGGAGAGATTTCTTCAATGTCTTCTCAGAAAATTAATTTGAATAGATTCATCCCCATATTTCACATTTAGGGCGCGCCCTAACTATAAGGAAAGCCAGGGCGCGGCCTAATTCCTCCAACTTCAGTCAAAATCCTAATTTATTCTAGAATTCCTCCAAATTGAATCCACATTTGGCCCGAATCCATCTTGAAAATACCCGAACCGAATTTTGGCTATAACAACTACCCCCCAATTCCGTATGAAATCAAAGATGATATACGGAATTTCTCCTATAAAAACCAAAATTCACTCAAGATTTCCTCTAGGGCGCGCCCTAAATTAAGGCGCGTCCTGAGGAATTCTAAACGTTTTTACAGCTGTCATCCACCATTCTTTCAAATCCCTATAAATACCCCCTTCTCTCTTACTTTACTCTTTTTCTATTCTCTCTCTAAAAAACCGAACTCCGGCGACTTCCCCTTTTCCGAGCAACTATCCGGCTAACCCCGACGGTTTTCTTCAATTCTTTTCCACAAATCTCGTTCCAGAACTTCCAAGGTATGTTTTTATGCCCTCAATTTATATTTTCACCGTGTATTTTGTCCATTCCGATGTTGCAACCGCTCTCATACCCTATGTTCTTCGTTTTCCGTTGTATGTATATATGTATGCATGTGTGTTTGATCTTGTTTTGCCACCATAACTCTTACAAAACATGTTTCTGTATATTAAATTAATCCGTTGGGCGCGCCTTACATATAGGGCGCGTCCTTAGCTTTACTCTGCTAATACACAAGGCTGTCCCTAGTTGCGTATTAGTACCCTCTCTATCGACCAACCTATTAGTTGACTTGTAGAAAAAAAATTCCCATTATATTCCTCTCATGGGCGCGCCCTCAGTTTCTTTATTATTTTCTTTTAATTGTGCAGCTGGAGGGCGCGCCGTCTCCATTTCACCCTTTTAAGGAACTTAACAAACGCATTGGGGCTTACTCTCCTTTGCCAGCACCTCTTTCTCCCAATCCTCCTAGACCTCTCTTCTCATTTGTATCTTCAGAAGATAGGGCGCGCCTCATTCATGATTTTAACGAAGACAGAATGAGTTTTTCCAGTGAAGATTCCTTGGATAATGTCCCCCTGAGCACTCGCATGAAGAACAACATTGAAACTTCAAAACCAATACCCGAAAAAATTCCAGACCCTTTACATACAGATCCCTCAGATAGTGACTATACTCCAAATTTCAATTCCTCCAACGACACACATTCTTCTGATACTTACTCCACTGAGGGCGCGCCCTCAGCTTCTTCTATTTCACCCACAGCTGACTCCGAACCTACATCTCCATTACCTTCTCCAATCCCGTTTAGACATTGGGAAGTCCTTGATGCAGAAATTGATGTTAACTTTGGTAGATATGATACCATGTCTGAAAAGGACAAAAATATTCTTAGAAAGAAACGAGGCAAATTGGCCTGCGTGAATATGTCTTCGACAGCTACAAGCGACGAAGTAGGATGGGCTATGCAATATTATGGCCAAGAAGGAATCTGGGCCATTCCATATGCTCATCACCGCCCACACATCTTCAATTATGGTAAAAATTTCAAAATTCCAAGGATGGTCTTAACTCCAAAACTGATTGCCCTTGGTGTGGGCGCGCCCTTACACCCATATCTAAGGCAAGTACTCGAATGGTACAATCTTGCACCCATCCAACTAAGTCCCAATAGCTATAAACTTCTACTTGGTTTATTCATTCTCTACCATGATCTCGAATTTGGAGCTCCTTCCATGCACGAAGTCAGTTTCTTCTACAGCATTCGTCAATCCAGCATAGGTTATTACTATTTAGTAATAAATAAGCCTCACAACAATAAAGGATTTTCTGAGGGTAGAATCAGCCACACCAAACACTGGAAGGAACCATTCTTCTTCGTTTGGGATGTCCCTCGAGTTCGTGTACAGTTCAACACCGATCCCTGTAAGTTAGGGCGCGCCTTAAATCCTTTTCTCTTAACAACTTTTCACTTGAACTTTCATTAACTTTGAATTAACACAGATAGAAGAGTTCAGAAAACTCTCCAAGGCGCGGCTTCTCTCAGGGCTCAGGCTGTCCTTAAGATTGCCGAAGAAAAATTCAATCTTCAAACCCTTATCACAGAAGAAAACCTAAAAAGAGTTGGGATTCTTTCTGAGAGGGTTGGTTCCTTCTGTAAATTTAAGAAATTTAGAAATGGCATTGCCGTTCCCTCACCCTCTAGTGGTAGCGATGAAAATTACAACTCCGATCAGGATGAAGGTATGAAACCTCAAATTAGGGCGCGCCCTAACCTTCCGATTTTACTGCCTATTCTTATTATATATCTTGTAACCTGTCATATGACTTAACATTTTTATTATTTTTTCTCTTGCAGATATGGCCCCCCAAATTCCACGCGGCTTTGGATCCAAAAAGAAGAATGACAAGGAAAAACCAACTGACAAAGCAGGTTCTTCTGACACTAGGGCGCGCCCTAGTCAAATTCAACATGAACCCAACCCAACAATTCCTACTTCCAGATCCTTGAAGAGGAATACTGAAGGCCAAGACCCCCCTGTTGACAAGGGCAAGAAGCCAAGAACTGAGGGCGCGCCCTCGTACGCTGAGACCCTCATTGGTCCAACTGCTGCATCTCTTGTTGATGACAAAGAGGTTGATCATTGGCAAAACATGAATGCTGATGATGAAACAAACTCTATGATCAAAGCCTCCGCTCAACTTCTAATTCAATCCCTAGGGCGCGCCCAAAGGATTCACAAAGAAAAACTTTACATCAACAAACTCGAAGGGGAAAACAGAAAATATGCAAAGTTGATTGTGGAATCTGACAACAAATGGAAGAGCAAGTGCGACTCTAAAGATGCTACTATCCAGGACCTCAAGAATGACTTGCAAGATGCTGCCAATCATCGCCAACTCCTGGCCGACAAGAATGACAGGTTGGAGAAAGAAAATGAAGATTTAAAGGTGCAGCGGGACACCCTTGAGATCGAGAAGGCAGATTGCTGGAAAGATGAGAAGCAGGCCATGGAAGATAAAAATTTCCAAGCTGGGTTTGATTTCTATCTCCTTGGTTTTCTGGCTAATGATCCTAACTACAACTGGGAGGAAAAGTTTGGCCGTGAAAGTGCTGAAGATATCGAGGACTTCAAGAGGGTGCACGCAGATGCCATCTTGGCAAAGAGGATCGAGCTAGGTTTAGACGAGGATCCTCAGGGCGCGCCCTCTCCCACAGATATTCCGGAAGCCCAAAATCAAGATGCTCAAACACTCCCTCCTGCAACAAATCAAGCCTCCCTTCCTGAAGATACAACTCTCTCCGTCATCCAATCTTCAAACAACCAGGACGCGTCCCCTGCTAAGGACGCGCCATAAATACTTTTATCGTATCTGAACTTTTGCTGGGTTTTAACATTTAAGGTGCGGGCCCTTTGTAAAACCCTGCAAATTGTATTTTGAATGTCATGAATATTGTCTGTGTTTTCTGCAACATTCTGTTCAACTGCCAAATTACTTTTACCACAAAACAGCTATAGGGCGCGCCCTAACATATAGGGGGCGACCTTTGTAAAATTTTCTTTATCACTGTTAACACATCTTCAAACATTTTCAGGTAATTCTTCCATGCAAACATTATATAATGTGAAAAGTTCTTCAACTAAAATGCTTGTAAATTCTTTAGTGTATATACAGGGCGCGCCCTTTATTTGAGCGCGGCCTCTTGTGTTTTATCAGCCAATATTCTTCCAACTCTTGAAAACATTGAAACACTTAGAATAAAAAATCTTCATTCATATTGAGGGCGCGCCCTAAGGCATTACCCTTTTTCCAATATTCCTTTTACTTGTCAATTATTGCTTAGATTTATACAGCATTTCACAGGGCGCGCCCTAAGGCATAAAGCACAACCTTTTGTAATAAAAAGAATCTTCAAAAACTTGAAAGAATGTCTTGATAAACTTTATTAATTCTTCAAATAAACTCAAATCTCAACAGAACAGGGGAAGGTATACATGAACTACCCCCCGAGCTAAGGAGAATAAACTTCGAAAAAGCGTAGAATAAAAACAGCAAGTCTCGACTAGAACTAAAGAAGGCGTACGTGTACTACCCCCCTAGACTAGGAGAAGATTTATTTATGCTAGTCTATAACTTAAATATAAGCCTTCATTCAATAGGGGGTCAAAGCCGCACCCTACTGATAATATTTCCTCAGATGCTCTGCATTCCATGCCCTTGGGATTGTGTTGCCATCCAAGTCTTCTAGATGATAAGTCCCTTCCCAGATGATAGACTTGATCTTATAAGGTCCTTCCCAGTTAGGACCAAAAACTCCATGCGCTGCTACCCTTGTATTCGGCATAACTTTCCGCAGAACTAGATCACCCACCTTAAAAGGTTGAGTCTTCACCTTCTTGTTATAATACCGTGCAGCCCTCTGCTGATAAGTTGCCAATCTCAACTGCGAATTAACCCTCATTTCTTCTAGGAGATCAAGATTTAACCTTTGATTAACCATATTTGATTCTTCATCATAAAAATCTCTTCGGAATGACCCTGCTCCAATCTCCACTGGCACCATTGCTTCACATCCATAAGACAATATGAAAGGAGATTCTCCAGTTGTGGTTCTTGGAGTCGTGTTATACGACCATAAGACCATGGGAAGTTCTTCAGGCCAATTCCCTTTGCTTTCTTCCAACTTCGTCTTCAAGGTGTGCTTGATTATTTTGTTGACAGCCTCTGTCTGCCCATTACTTTGAGGGTGATACACAGCTGCAAATTCCTTCTTTATCCCCAAATCATCACACAATTTTCTCAATTCCTTGCTATCAAACTGCTTTCCATTATCCGACACAAGTTTATACGGAATTCCAAACCTGCACACAATAGAGTTGAAAACAAAATCTCGAATCTTTCTTGCTGTAATTGTGGCCAGGGGCATTGCCTCCGCCCACTTGGTAAAGTAATCCACAGCAACAACAGCATATTTCACTCCTCCTTTGGCTTTAGGGAGCTCTCCGATAAGATCTATTCCCCACATAGCAAATGGCCACGGACTCATCAAGGAAGTCAAAGTGGTAGCAGGGCTGGTAGAGTAATTGGCGAACCTCTGACACTTGTCACATGCCTTAACAAATTCGTAAGCATCCTTCTTCAAGGTAGGCCAATAATATCCTTGCCTTAACACCTTCATTGCCAACGAACCACCCCCCGAGTGATTGCCGCATATTCCTTCATGAATTTCCCTAAGAATGTAATCGCACTCATCTCCATCTATGCACTTGAGAAGTGGTTGATTGAAACCCCTCTTATATAAAATCCCATCATACTCCACGAATCTAGCTGCTTGATACTGAAGCCGCCTGGCTTCCAACTTCTCACCGGGAAGTATCCCTTCTCGAATATATTTTTGAATGGGAGTCATCCAAGTAACACTGGGAATAGATTCCACTTCCATGACTTCAACCTCTGGAATGCTAGGAACTTCTTGTATTTGCAAAGGTACAGTCCCCAATAGCATAGCGTCTTTCTGTGACCCCAACTTGGCTAACACATCTGCACTGCAGTTTTCATCTCGTGGAATACACTCTACCCGTACTTCTCGGAACTTTTTGATCAATCGTTGAGCGCACCTCATGTAAAGCTCTGTCCTTGGACCTCTACACTGAAATCCACCTTTTACTTGTCCGACCACCAGTTCTGAATCACTTAACACAATGAGATTCACTACCTTCATCTCCAAAGCCATCTTTAGCCCATTAATCAAGGCTTCATACTCTGCATCATTATTGGTCGCCTGAAATTTGAAGTGAATAGCACTCATGAGTTGATTCCCTTCGGGGGTAAGCAAGATTACTCCTGCTCCAGCCCCTCCATTGTTTACAGCTCCATCTACTTGTAACTTCCACCACGGCTGAGGAACTTCTTCAAATGGGGTTGCACTCTTAAGCAGAACATCAGGCTCAATCAATACAATTGATTTTTCTTCATTTTCCGACTCGAATTCAAGAATGAAATCAGCTAAAGCTTGACCCTTTATAGCTGTCCTTGGAGTATATTCTAAATCAAATTGTCCCAGCTCAACTGCCCATTTCAACATTCGGCCAGAGGTTTCCGGCCTGTGGAGAATTCCTCTCAATGGATATGCCGTACGAACTTCGATTTTGTGAGCCTGAAAATAAGGACGAAGCTTCCTTGACGCCAAAACTAAGGCATAAACCAACTTTTCCATGCTAGTATATCTGGTTTCCGCATCGAGCAAACGTTTACTCACATAATAAACCGGAGACTGATGATCAACTTCTTCTCTTACTAATACCGCACTGATAGAATGTTCTGAAACTGCCAAGTATAAAATTAACGTTTCTTCTTCCACGGGTTTAGCTAAGAGAGGAGGATTTCCCAAATGCTCCTTTATTCTCTGAAAAGCTTCCTCACACTCAGATGTCCATGCAAAATCTTTGGCTACCCCCTTTATCGCCTTGAAGAATTCTCTGCATTTATCCGACGATTTTGAAACGAAACGATTAAGGGCTGCTATCCTTCCCGTGAGACTCTGAACTTGCTTTACACTAGTAGGAGATTTCATGTCAAGAAGAGCTTTTATTTTTGCTGGATTTGCCTCGATTCCACGATGATTAACAATAAATCCTAGAAACTTCCCGGATTCTACCCCAAAGACGCATTTTTGAGGATTCAACTTCATCCTAAACTTCCTCAAAATCTCGAACATCTGTTCCAAATGCTTTACATGATCTTCTGTTTTTAAGGATTTAACAAGCATATCATCCACGTATACCTCCATGGTTTTCCCTATCAAATCCTTAAACATCATGTTCACCAATCTTTGATAGGTTGCGCCGGCATTGATTAACCCGAAAGGCATTCCAATGTAACAATACAACCCTCGATCTGTAATAAAGGAAGTGTGCTCCTGATCCGGCTCATACATAGGAATCTGGTTGTAACCAGAATAAGCATCCATGAAACTTAAAAGAGCATGTCCTGCCGTGGCATCTACCAACTGATCAATCCTCGGGAGTGGAAAGCTATCCTTTGGGCATGCCTTGTTCAGATCAGTGAAATCCACACAAGTTCGCCATTTTCCATTTGGTTTTTTCACAAGAACCGGATTAGCCAACCAATCTGGATAGTATGACTCCTTGATTAACCCAACATCTAGAAGTCTATCCACCTCTTCTTTCAATGCTATGGCTCTCTCTCCACTTACTGGCCGGCGTTTTTGGCGAATTCCCTTCTTGGTGGGATCTATATTCAGACGGTGACACATAACCTTCGGATCAATCCCAACCATATCAGCATGACTCCAAGCAAAAACATCCAGATTGTTTAAAAGGAAATTAGTGAGCATGCCTCTTAACTTGGAGTTCAACTGCGATCCAATCTTCAGAACCTTAGTTGGATCCCTCTCATCCACCAAAATAGAAATTGTATCCTCTGCAGGACCAGTCTTTTCCACTGGTTGCGGTGTCCTTGGGTCAAGGTCGAAATCAAAACTTCGAGGATCTTCAACCGGTGCTACGTCCTTGGAGGGCACGTCCTCTTTAAGAGGGAAGTCTTCCTCGACAAGGGTATGCACCAAACCTTTAAGCAACATTCGTCTCCCTTCAACCTGCTCACCCTTGAGATCAAACGAGATTACTTCCTCTGCATCTTCCTCTATTTCCTCCAAAATTCCTTCTTGAAGCTCGTCAAGAATTGAGGTATCATCCTCAGGGCGCGCCCTGTATAGCTGTTCTCCCTCTTCAGGTTCCTGGACAAGATAATGGGCTTTCACTTCTTCTGGGACAACACTCGTGACTCTAGAACCACTCTCACGCAGGGCGCGCCCTCCATCTTGCTGCCTTCTGAACCCTTTAATCGCCTTATGGTAGCAATCTCTGGAGTCGTGCTGAGAACCCCGTACTGTTCCCACACCATTCGGCGTAGGAAACTTCATCGCGAGATGATAGATGGAGGTGACAACTTTCATTTCCTTCAACAGGGGTCGTCCTACTAGAGCATTATGTGAGGAATCCACATTCAAAATCATGAAATCCATCATTTGCGTCACAGAAAGGTTTCCTTCCCCAAGAGTTACCGGTAATTTGATAGCTCCCATAACTTTTACCGATTCTCCTGAGAAACCATAGATCCATCCGTTGTCTTGAATCATGTCTTTGTCTAAAAGTCCCAGCTTCTTATAAGTACTATAGTAGAGTATGTTCACCGAGCTTCCATTGTCCACGAAAACCCGATGGACATTCTTCGAACCAATCTGAATTGCTACTACCAGAGCGTCATTATGAGGATGATGTACCCATCTAGCTTCTTCTTCGGTGAAAGTTATGTCAGCACATTCCCCCTTGAACAACTTAGGTGGCCTCAATTCCAAACTATTCACATTTGTGAGAGGTCGATACCTTGCCTCCCTGGAATACCTCTCCATAGCGTGATTGCTATCTCCCCCTAAATGGTGTCCTCCAAAGATGGTGTGAATACTTCCTTCTTTGACGAATTTCTTCTCTTCTGGCTTACCTTCTCCGTGGAGGGCGCGCCCTCCATCTCTCCTGTCGGGATTCTCCCTATGCTTCTTCACCTCCCTAACAATCCATTCCGTCAGGTATCCTTCCTTAATCAAATCTTCAATCTCTTCCCTGAGTTGACGACATTCATGTGTGTTATGCCCTGCGGATTCATGGAATTCACAATACTTTTTCTTATCCTTGCTCTGCCAGGAAGTCAATGGTTCCGGCTTTCTGAAGAACCCTTTGTTCTTATTCACCTCAAAGATATGTTCAATAGAAGCTGCTAAAGGAGTATAGTTACCCGGCCTTTGATCGTAAGCGTATGTATCAGGTGGACCCCAACTCCTTCCAGTTTCAGTTAGATTTATCCTGTTCGCACCAGTTGCTATACGACGGGTTGGACTGGGAGACCTATCCTTCCTTTTACCAATCTTTGCCTTGGAACCATTCTGACTGTCAGTTTTTCGGTTGTCTGCCAAGGATTGTTCCACAATTTTGAAAGACTCAGCTTGTGCAAACACATCAGCCAACGTAGGTGGGTCACGTCCTTGAAGATGTTTCCAGAAATCTGTTCCCACCGACAATCCAGCAATTAAGAAACTCTTGAGTGTTTCATCTGTCGCTCCTCTCACCATCGTGGATTCCGAGTTGAATCTCTTGAAATAGGATTGCAAACTCTCTCCTTCCCTTTGTTTAATGTTGGCCAATGTCGTGACCGGAGGAGCATATTTTACAGCAGCCTGGAACTTAGTCAAGAACAAGTTCCTCATCACCTGCCATGATGTAATTACCCCCGGACCAAGCTTCTGAAACCATTGCTGGGCACTCTCCCTGAAAGTCGCCGCCAACAATCGACACCTAGCCAGTTCTGTAACTTGATAGACATCCATCTCAATGTCGAAACGTCCAAGGAATTCCACAGGGTCTGCATTTCCATGAAATCGCAAATCATTGGTCATCGATCTATACCCAGCAGGGAGCTGCGCCTCTCTAACCTCAGTTGAGAAGGGAGAAGATGTTGGAGCAGTTGCAGATATTCTTCCTCCGTCAAGGTGAGCAAGGAGTTTCTTTAAGTCATCCACATTAAATGTTCCCACTCCAGGAATGTTCTGGATATTCGGTTGTTCCACAGTCTGAGTACCCCCCGGGGGCGGAGGTGGCGGTGGAGCCGCCGTCTGAACACCTCCTTGAATTTCAACTTGTGGTTGAGTCACAACCTCTTGAGTTTGAATTTGATGACCCTCGGGATTTCCATGAGGTTGTGGATTCCCTTGAGAACCTCTCTGATACTGTTCTCCCGAGCGAGAGTGCGTCCTCGACCTGGACTCACTGGAAGTAGAGGGAATTTGATGGATGCGGGGGGTTATCCCCTCTGAGGGCGCGCCCTGATTATGGGGGCGCCTGTTTCCCTGGTGCCAATTCATTCTTCTGTCACCGTTATCACGGTTTCTTCTTTCAGTATTATCACGGTGAGGAGTTCGGTGGAATCCAAGGGGCCGCGACCTGTTTTGAACAGGGGGCACGCGCTGTGGATTATTATTTCGAGCAAGAGTTCTCTCATGTCCAAGGGGCCGCGACCTGTTGTCAGGGGGCACGCGCTGTGAATCATGGCTTTGAGGAAGGGCTCGCTCATGTCCAAGGGGCCGCGACCTGTTATCAGGGGGCACGCGCTGTGAATCATGGGGCCTCGATTCCATATATTTGTCTTTCTTCTGAAGCTCGAGGAGCACCATCCTTAAATCATCGTCATCAAGCCTTATTCCAAGGCGTTCTTTCAAGCTGGCAAAATCTCTCCTTTCTTTAGCGATTTGCTCTTCGTCCCTTTGAATCTCATGAGGAGTGCGCCCTGAACGGTGAGGATGAGGGCGCGCCCTCTCTTGAGGATTCATCAACCTGCGCTCAGAATTATTTTCACTAGGATATTCAATAATAGGATCAGAATAATCTAACCTTCGGGGAGTAACCAGCTGAAATCTCTTTTCATGACTTTCCTCCCCCCTTCGAGAATCCTCCACGGTCTGAGGGGATTTCCCTGATCGGTGATGATTTCGTGGGATACTCCGAGATTTTCTCCTTGATTCTTGCTCTTCCTCCACCGAACCCAATCTTGCCCCGAAACTATTTATGGCATCTTGCATAACATACAGCTGTTCCATTAATGCCGAATTACTGATGAGAACGGGCGGCTGTCCGCCGATGGCGGCCGGAGTTCCTTGATGTCGCGGAGGAGCAGCTATATTTTCCGGGACGTAAGCTTCATGTCGCGTTCGGTTATCTCCCAAGCTATCTTCAGAATCGTAACCATCTTCTCCTTGAGAACCTCTGCCATGATTATGAGACATCTTTTCCTCCTAAGATGTAGATCTTGATTGGCTCCCCTCCTTCTAGCGCCAATTTGTTGACGGAGGAATTTGGGAACAACAAAATTCGAGGTACTTCGCCGGAAACAAGATCTGATGTGGTGGTTCTTTGTCGGAGAAAACGGTGGTGTGTGGTTGTTGAGCGTGATTGGTGGCTGAGATTGATAGGGTTAGTGGCGGCTATTCAGAGCTCTCGACTTCCAACCCCTCAATCGGCCTACGTACCCCAGTATTTATAGGGGATCAAGCCAGACGTAGTTCTTGGAGAACAAGAAACCCAAATGGGCTTGGATAACGGACCAGCTTCCGGAATGTTCTACTATGAGGCCTAATCACAAAGGCCCAAGGCTCATCCAAGATCTCAAGACTTCACGGATAAGGAAACTTCCCCCGTCGAGGACTAGTCCTATCCGTTACCAGCTATTTCTTGATTTCAAGGATGCAGGTATAGCCGTGGTTTACCCCAAGTGCAGAACGCATCCCTGTCCCCCGAATGAGAAGCACCCACCAGATAGCAGGACAGGTGATCCAGAGCTTTTGGGTGCAAAGTGCAGGATTACTCCAAAGTTCCCCAATGAGAGCGCGCCCATTGGCTACAGGAACAGAGCTCCCAAAGCACACACCAGAAAGTCCCCATCTTTCCACCTTAGGGCGCACGGATGCCTCCCTTAGCGTCTAAGAAGGGTCCTTATATCCAGGCAAACCCCTGGAGGCCTTCTGCGACGGACATCCCCCTCCTGAGATACGACAGGAGGGAATTCTTCAACTTATGGAATTCCAGCTTGAATGGAATCCAAGCTTGAGTGGAATCCACACTTGAGTGGAATCCTAGGAGAGATTTCTTCAATGTCTTCTCAGAAAATTAATTTGAATAGATTCATCCCCATATTTCACATTTAGGGCGCGCCCTAACTATAAGGAAAGCCAGGGCGCGGCCTAATTCCTCCAACTTCAGTCAAAATCCTAATTTATTCTAGAATTCCTCCAAATTGAATCCACATTTGGCCCGAATCCATCTTGAAAATACCCGAACCGAATTTTGGCTATAACACAAGTTATTGAGCTGTAAAATAGGAAGTTTTCCTCTCAATTATCTAGGCGCAAGCCTGGGTGTTTCTACGAGGAGATTGAGTTACTGACGACCGCTGATAAAGAAGGTTCAAACAAAGTTCTCAAAATGGAGAAGCACTTATTTATCTAAACCAAGCCGACTAGTATTAATCAAAGCAGTCTTAGAAGCCATCCCAGCGTATTGGTTTTCATTATTTAAACCACCTCAAGGAATTATTAAAAAGTTAGAAAAGCTCAGCAGACAATTTATACTGGGGAGAAAGGGGATTAGATGGACCTTTAATACGGAAACTCCACACAACAAGATGGGAAATCATTTGTAGGCCAAAGCATAAGGGTGGGCTGGGAGTTAAAGTATTAGCCTGGAAGAATGCTTCACTGTTAGCCAAGTGGTGGTGGAAAGCGAAGGTAGAGAAATCTAAACTATGGTGCAAAGTTTTGAGGGCAAAATATGGAGAGAAGTTCTTCTCCTCACCAAGCGAAAGGAAAAACCTGACATCTTCAATGATCACAAGCATAGTGGAGGTTAAACAAAATAGTAGTCTAAATCTATTTGAACCGGAGGATTTTAAATGGAAGGTTGGCACGGGTGACAACGTTTCCTTCTGGTTAGATGCATGGGTCCTCATCAACGCCTATCAACAATTCTTTTAACAGACTCTTCGAACTTTTCCAAGATAAAAATATCACCATTAGAGATTTGGTTTCTAAATGGCATCAGTTTAATCAAGGCAAATCAAACTTCTGGAGGAGGGAGCTGCGTGGGTGAGAACTGGATGATTTGGAGAGATTGGCGGAGGTGGTACGTAATATAACGTTATCATCAAATCCAGACATACCAAAATGGGTGGTTAATAACTCAATTTACTCAGCTGCTTATGGATATGAGTTGTTTCTCCCAACAATGCAATCTCAACCAGAATGGGAAATAATTTTGAAATTGCAAGTCCCTTCAAAGGTCAAGCTATTTATGTGGAATGCTTTACATGCAAGCTTACCAACTTTAGGTCTTCTATGCGCAAGATGTATCATATCTGAGAGCAGATGTAGATGGTGCAATGTAGCAAGTGAGGACATCAATCATTTACTCTGGGAGTGCTCATTAGCAAAATCATGTTGGTCATTCTTTTGTAACTGATGGGAATTGGATATAAACACTCTACAGGACCTAAAATCAGCTCTCATATTGCTATCAAAGGGTAACTTAAGTCAAGGAAGACTAATATGTATGAGTGCAACTCTGTGGAGTATATGGTTAGCTAGGAATGAGAAATTATATTCAGGTGCACACACACAGGACTCAGCATTAGTTACACTAATAAAATATAGAGCATGGCAATGGAGTTTATCCAAGGCTCAAGTAACAAACAGATGGGCCAACCTATGGTGCAGGAGTCCGGAAATGGCCTACAAAAAGTCCAAGAAAGAAGGTCTTAAATCATTATTGAGGAAATGGTTTGAGTCTTACCAATATGTAGGTTTCATCGATGGGGCATGGAGCATCTCAGACGAAGGACAAGTTCGGGGAGGTATTGATGGATATCTAATGGATAAAAACAACCAGGTAAAATTCATTTTCTCAGGCCCATGTATAAAAGATAATTCGTACTTAGTGGAGGAATATGCATTGGAATTCATGATTCGTAACATTCTTTTATCTGAAATGAAGAATGCAAAGGTTATAGTAGTTACAGATTCGCTGCAATTATTCAAGTATTGCAATCAGAATATCTTCAACAGTGAAAGCACAAAATTTTTATTGTATCTGATTTGCAAGATGGCCACTCTTAATATTGCTCACGTAAGTAGAAGATTCAATATGGAGGTAGATAGGTTAACATCTGAAGGGAAGCATAGAGAGGGAACTGTAGCAGGCTGGGTGTAAGAGTTCAATGTCTTAATGACATAGCACCTGCTATTAATGAAGATTATTAATTTGGAGATTAATAAGCAAGGCAACCAGCTAATATCCTTCTAGAAAATCATCATCATGTTTCTACTCAGAGTTACAAAGATGCATAGGGGTCATTTAGACTAAGTAGGGCTCAGTGAAGACTTTATAACCAAATTTGAACTAAGTGGCGGGAGTAAAAGAAGGTTATCATCATTAGAGAGATTAATTTTATTGACAGATGATGTGGGTGGTTGGAAGCAATTAATGATCAAGAGGGTTTGGTGGTCTATATAAACTCACCTCAATGTATAATCTCTCTATATCCACCTTCCATCTCATCACTTCTTGCTGCTTTGCTTTCCTCCATCTATGGCGTATCACTGGGTTCCCCCGCAAATCGAAACTCTTAAGATAAATGTTCATGGCACTTACTCAGAGATGGTAAGGCCTAGTGGGAATGACACTGGTGTGGGAGCGATCTATAGAGACTTCAATGGTAACATAGAGCTCCTCACAGTAGGCACTATCCCCTATCTCACCCCGCTAGGAAATCAACTGTGGATCGTTCTTGTGGCTCTTAACCGTGCATTTGAAAAGGGATATCGTGATGTGGAATTGGAAACAGATAATCACGAGGCCTACAAAGTGATGAAAAACTTTCAGATGGGAGCTCCTTCATCTGTGTATGATCTAGCATCTCAGATCGACATCAAAGCTAAGGACAGATGACGGAAATGCAAGATTTTGTTGGGTTAGTTAATCTAAACTTGGCATGATTTCCTTCAATTATGGTTACTATCGGATATGGTATGGTGACTCAATCCTTGTCTCTTTGCAACTGATGGATATGCTTGGAGGATTTGTAGGAGTATTGAGAGAATAAATCTTTAGTTTGTTAGGCTTATCATTTGGTATATTTGCTTTCCTGTTTTCATGGGATATTACATATCTCTTTTCCTTTATATTGTAATCGTTCCTCATAATAACAATTCGGTGGTTCAGAGTAATCTTGTTCTTCTCCTAGTTTAATACATTTGCAGGTTATATACCAATAATCTGGTATCAGAGCCTGGTCACGAGTTGATGCCAAAGTATATGCCCAGGGCATTACAGATGGAGGCTGATAAGACCAATGCACAGATGGGGACAGATAAGAACAACGACGGAAGGATCCAGTTAAACTACCCTATGTTGACTCGAGCAAACTATACGGCTTGGGCTATGAAGATGAAGGTGTATATGCAGGCCCACGGTGTTTGGGAAGCTGTGTCACCAAAGGATCCTGAGACAACGACGATAGATGAGAAGAAGGACAAGGTCGCGTTGGCGGCGATATATCAGGCTATCCCAGAGGACGTACTCCTCTCAATTGCAGACAAGGAATCGGCCAAGGGAGCATGGGAGGCTATCAAAACACTATGTCAAGGTGCAGATAGAGCCAAGACGGCAAAAATACAAACTCTCAAGGCAGAGTTTGAATCCATGACTATGCAGGATACGGACTCAATAGACGACTTCACCATGAAATTGAACGGACTGGTCACCAACATACGCTCACTAGGAGAAACTGTTGCAGAAAGCTATGTGGTTAAAAAGATCTTGAGAGCAGCCCCCTCGAAATTCCTACAAATCGCTTCCACTATAGAACAGTTTGGAAATGTCAAGAAAATGACTGTGGAAGAAACAGTGGGATCACTAAAGGCTCATGAAGAGAGAATTAAGGGACAAACCGAGCCAAAGGAAGGAAAGTTACTACTTACCAGGGAGGAATGGGTCGAAAGAGAGAAGGAAGAGAGCAAGTTATTGTTAACAAAAGAGGAATTGATGAAACGTTCAAACAAAGGAAATGCTGAGACATCGTATGTGAGGAACAGGGGAAGAGGAGGATATATGCGAGGTGGACGAGGAGATAAAACTAAGGTGCGGTGTTTCAACTGTAACGCTTATGGTCACTATGCCGCGGAGTGTAAGAAATCAAGACGGGATAAAGAAGACACTGATGAGGCTCATTTCGCACAGATACCTGACGACGAACCTGCTTTACTCCTGGTTGAAAAAGAAAAGAGTGGTACACTGATCAACGAGGAACAAGTAAAACCAAAGTTGGGTCACGGACAAAACGGACAGATGGAATCGAATTTATGGTACTTGGACAATGGCGCAAGCAACCATATGACTGGCCAATACTCAAAATTCGACAAACTTGACACAGGGATAACAGGTCAGGTAAAGTTCGGAGATGGTTCGATGGTACAAATCAGAGGCAAGGGATCAATTACACTGAGGTGCAAGAATGGAGAAACCAGGACATTGACTGAGGTATATTATATTCCCTCACTTAGAAGTAATATAATTAGCCTTGGACAACTCTCAGAAAATGGTTACAGAATATCTATCAAGGGCGAAAATCTCTGGGTTCATGAAGAACAAGGTGCCTTATTCATGAAAGTCAAACGTTCTCCGAACAGATTATATAAAATCATCATTTACAGTGGCGAGGCGAGGTGCTTACTGTCGAGGAATGAGAATGAGAGTTGGTTGTGGCACTCTCGTCTAGGCCATGTAAATTTCAAGGCGATGAAGCTCATGTCCTCAACAAACATGGTTTGTGGAATGCCAAAAATTGATCAACAACATGAAGTTTGTACTGGTTGTTTGATGTCAAAACAAGTCAGAAAATCTTTCCCTCAAAAGTCGAATTTCTCAGCAAAGAAACCACTTGAACTAGTTCATGCCGATTTGTGCGGACCAATCACACCATGTACTCCAGGAGGTAACAAATACATATTTCTTTTGATTGATGATTATAGTCGTGTTATGTGGACTTATTTGTTAAAAAACAAAAGTGATGCATTTGATGCTTTCAAGAAGTTTCGTGTGTTGGTTGAAAACAGCCCTGAGAAAAGGAAAATCATGACTTTCCGAACAGATAACGGCGGAGAATTCACTTCAAAAGAATTCTCTAAGTATTGCGAGGAAGCTGGAATTATTCGACATTTTTCTGCACCCTATTCGCCTCAACAAAATGGCGTGGTTGAGCGACGTAATAGAACTCTGATTGAAATGTCTCGAAGCCTGTTGAAGGAGATGAATCTACCAAATCATTTCTGGGGAGAAGCCGTTCGTCACTCTACTTATTTGATCAACAGACTTCCCACACGTGCATTGACTGGAACTACGCCATACGAAGCCTGGTCGGGTAAGAAACCACATGTAGAACATCTTCGTGTATTCGGTTGTGTTGCATACATGAAATTACCTGGTGTCAACCTTAAAAAACTGGACAGCAGGAGCAAACCCGTTGTTTATCTTGGAAAAGAATCGGGCACAAAGGCTTTCAGATTATATGATCCCGTGACCAAGACAATTTCTGTGAGTCGAGATGTAGAATTTGAAGAAAGGAGAGCTTGGAATTGGGTTGATGAAACGGAAGAAATACAGTCTCCAGCAGGTACCTTCACTGTATCTACAGGTACCCTAGATGAAGCAACTGAAATTGTTGAAAATGGGATGCCAAATTCGAATGGAGAGACAACACCAGACCATACACCGAGGCACTCGAACTCTGACACTGAATCTGGAAATTTTGCTAGCCACAGTTCAACGAGTAGCTTTTCTGGAGGAGAAATGCACACACAGAGTTCACAAAATCAAAGTTCAACATCAACGCCACCTCGAAGATACAAGAACTTAAGAGATATCTACAATGAGACTGTGCCGTTCGAGTTGGAGGATGATGAATTGCTTCTCATGGGCGTAGATGAGCCAGCAAACTACACACAAGCAGTGAAAGAAAGTGAATGGACAAAGGCAATGGAGATAGAAATGGATGCAGTAGAGAGAAACGGAACATGGGTCTTAACAGAATTGCCTCGAGACAGGAAACCGATTGATTTGAAGTGGATCTACAAAATCAAACGAGATGCAAATGGGAATATTGTGAAGTACAAGGCCAGGATTGTAGCCAAGGGTTATGTTCAGAAGCAAGGTGTAGATTATGACGAAGTGTTTGCTCCAGTCACACGTATTGAGACCATACGTTTGTTACTTGCAATTGCAGCAAAGGGACAATGGAAGGTGCACCATCTGGACGTGAAAACGGCCTTTCTGAACGGAGAAATTAAGGAAGAAGTATATGTTCGACAGCCCGAGGGTTTTGTCAAGCGTGGGAAGGAACACCTAGTTTATAAACTCATAAAAGCACTATATGGTCTACGTCAAGCTCCAAGGGCCTGGTACTCCAAACTGAATAAATGCTTAGAAGAATTGGGATTTGTCAGGTGTGCATATGAGCAAGCTGTGTACACGAAAAAAAACAGAAAAGGGAGTGATTATAGTTGATGTTTATGTTGACGACATCTTGGTAACAGGTTCGAGCACAAAAGAAATTGAGGAATTCAAGAGGAAGATGGGACACAAGTTCGATATGAGTGACTTGGGGGAATTGACATACTACCTAGGCATCGAAGTTGTGCAAAGAAATGGCTATATCCAGCTAAAGCAGTCAGGGTACGCAAAGAAAGTTCTCAGTAAAGCTGGTATGTTGCAGTGTAATTCAGCAAAAATTCCGATGCATCCCAAAGAAATCATTAACAAGGATGAAGAAGGAATAGCAGTAGACCCTACGGAATTCAAGAGTATGATAGGAGGTTTGAGATACTTGGTGCACACCAGACCTGATTTGGCATATTCTGTTGGAATTTTAAGTAGATTCATGGACAGACCCACACAGTTGCATCAGGGTGCTGTAAAACGCATACTCCGGTACGTGAAGGGAACGATCGATTACGGGCTAGTATACTCACAGGACAGTGACAATGAAGTACTGATTGGGTATTCCGACAGTGATTTGGCTGGTAATATAGATGACAGGAAGAGTACCGGAGGCATGGTGTTCTATCTAAATAAGAGCTTGATAACCTGGACATCTCAGAAACAAAAATGTGTCGCACTCTCGTCATGTGAAGCTGAGTTCATGGCGGCCACAGCAGCAGCTTGCCAAGCTATTTGGTTAAGAAAATTGTTAGCTCAAATTACCGAGTACGACATTGGTCCGGTCACCTTATTCATTGATAACAAGTCCGCGATCGATTTAGCTAAAAATCCGGTGTTTCATGGGAGAAGTAAACACATAGACATTCGGTATCACTTCATACGCGAATGTGTAGAGAACGGAGAAATTATTGTGAAACATGTGCGCTCAGAGGAACAATGTGCAGACCTCCTCACTAAAGCACTTGCAGCTGTCAAATTTGAATTTATGAGAAATTTACTGGGAGTGGTGAAGTGCGTCTAGACAGTTTAGATTAAGGGGGAGTTTGTTGGGTTAGTTAATCTAAACTTGGCATGATTTCCTTCAATTATGGTTACTATCGGATATGGTATGGTGACTCAATCCCTGTCTCTTTGCAACTGATGGATATGCTTGGAGGATTTGTAGGAGTATTGAGAGAATAAATCTTTAGTTTGTTAGGCTTATCATTTGGTATATTTGCTTTCCTGTTTTCATGGGATATTACATATCTCTTTTCCTTTATATTATAATCGTTCCTCATAATAACAATTCGGTGGTTCACAGTAATCTTGTTCTTCTCCTAGTTTAATACATTTGCAGGTTATATACCAATAGATTGCTTACGTTTTCCATCTCGCAATAAAACAGCTCGGTTCTTGGCACGACTTGGACTGGAAACTTCAGATAGGGTATACACATTCAACATGCCTGTAGGGGGTGTGGAAGAAATGCTCAACTGGGACATGGGTTTAGGTATAGATCATCCGGATTTCCAGGATGTTTACCTCCCAGCAGAAGCTCCTAATCCAGTGAACTTTGACATAGTGCAGAACCTTTCTGATCAGATAGGCAATCTAGGTCTGGGACAAATCAATGCACCATCAGTCATTAGTCTTGACATGGCTCTCAACGCAGATCTGCTCCACCTTGGCCCTGGAATAGAAGAGGATTTCTTTCATGGAGGGGTGGTGTTCCATGCTTCGCAGCTGGTGTTCGAGGGAGATACGCTTCTTGAGGACGTGGAATAAGACTCTCAGCATTAGGTTTCAGGATGCCATTATATTATTGTAAAATACCATAACCTAAGGCCATTCTAACTCTCCCACAGTGGGTTGTTTTGTTGTCATGTTGTCATGTTGTGTTGTTATGTTGTTGGTCTTGTCAGCATAGTAAGTGGTGATCATGCATGCATGATATATCAAGTCGGCAGCATTGTAGTGGCCAGTGTAGTGGCTTTTTAATCTTCCAAACTGTAAGCTCTCTCTGGGGGGCTCTCTCATTGTATCATTTTCAAATGAATACAATGGCTTGGTCTATATAAAAAAAACAAAAGAAAACTGTACATGAAACTAAAATCAAATGTGTAATATTCACACATGTAATCACATATATATATATATATATATATATATATATATATATATATATATATATATATATATATATATATATATATATATATATATATCCTTGTAATTTAATTATAGGGTCAAAAAACGTGAAATTCATTTTTGTTTAACAGTGAGTATATTTTTTCGACATATATTAAAAGAAAGTGTTTACGTAGATCTGAAAAATCATTTATATTGTGTACATTCATGCCATGTGTCCTTGGGATCTTGCATGAAAATGACATGAAATTATTTTGTGTACCCAAAATTCAAACACAAAAAGCTACTAAATTACACAATTTTTTTGGTACACGAAACGAAAATATATGCGAAAAGAAAAAATATGACAATTACATGTAATGTCACTCTTTGTCAAAGTTATCTAAGTATTTTACTATGTAATTGAAAACAACATTGAGATGCTACAAAATAAAAGAAAGAGTAGAGTACGTAAAAATGATGCCCTCCTATTTTTTTTAATTTTGTTTATTGTTAATATATATCTCTATTTGTTTAGAATCTATCTACCAACTTATTAAATTTTTTACCTAAATTTAATATTTTGTTGAATAAATATTATTACCCAACCAAGCAAATTAGATATGTCTGCTCTTATATTAGGATATAAGAATTGAATACTATTACTTGAATTTAAGAATACAAAATTAGAATGGGCACCTTTTAGTGAAAACTATATATAATTTATATGTATCTACCTATCTAGTTATCAATAATAGTGATTTTTAAACGATTGCTATAGCCATTTCTTTCTCTCCTCCCCTCCCAAAAATACTAAACTAAAGTTTAGGGGCTAACATCTGCACTTTGGTTGATGGTAAGTCCCTTTTTATTTTTATTTTTATTAATTTTACTTTGTTTTTCAATAATTATCTCTCTTTATAGAGAGTCTAGTACCACGTTAGTGGTTTTATCTACTTATATATTGGATTTTGTACTTTCTCCTTGTGAATGATAACTCCCATTTCTTTCTCGATTTTACTTTGTTTTTCAATAAATATATCTTTTTCTTGAGGGTCTAGTACCCCGTTAGTGGATTTTGTCTATCCATATATTAAGTTTTGTTCTTTATCTTTGTGAGAGTAGGTTCATTTATTTTGTCATCTGGGATCTTAGATCTACAAGATTTTGTTATATTGGTTTATTGATTTGGATAGTATAGAATCGTAGTTATGCTCAGTTGTTCAAATACGTTCTCACAAATCACATATGTATTTCCCTCACGATTAAAATAAATTGTTTGATTATCTCGCCATAAAGGCTATATATTTTAAAGATATAAGCGAGGGATGTACCATAATTTAAGACTTGATCAACGATTTTAGTTTGGATTAAGGAAACCTTGTTATGATCTATTTGAATATGTGTTTGTCCAATCTTGATTTTTTTTTGCAGATGTATTATTTACCTATAAAAATAGTGATTTAAAAGAAAATTTGAATGATTATTTGTGTAGATGGCGTATGCCCTTTTTTTATAAAGTAATTATTTATCAAAAAATAGTGATTTATTAGAATTTTTGCGCTGAATTGACCAATTTGCTATGAAAATATCAACTAACAGTACTTTTATTGACTTTGTAATGAATTTCATTTTTTGAATTGATAATTTATACACCAAATAATGTCTAATACTATTTGAGAGTAATACATGACTATATATTATAGTATGATTGTAGATGATATTTATGAAAATTAGCTCGTAATATATAATAGTATAATTTTGATTGACTTAAAATTAAAATGTTGTTAGTAAATATTTTATCACTTAAAAAAATGTAATTTATGCATGTACTAAATAAAATAAATTTCTTATTTCAAAAAAAATTGTTAACTAATCACGATAAGTAAATTAGGATAAGAATGATGTAATTAATTTAATTTTAGTGGTAAATTCTAATTCGCTCTTATATATATATATATATATATATATATATATATATATATATATATATATATATATATATATATATGTGAAAATTAATTCGTAATATATAATAATTCAATTATGGTTAATTGTAAATCAAAAGAGTGGAAAATTCATATTGCGAAAATCGCTTAATATTATATATTTCTATAATCCTAATTGATTTTAATTTAAAACATTAATATATTATAAATCTTTTTTTGACATTAAAAAATATGTAATACATAGATATGTTAAATCAAGTTATTACTATATTTAAATTAAAATTGTTAACTGACCATGGATAGTATAATAGGATAAGAATGGTAAATAAGGAAAATTTTAAATAAAACATGATTGGTCTAAAATTTAGGAATAACCTCTGATTGATGCTAAAATAATTCATAATTTTCGAATTTGTTAACTGCATCTAACTATATACTTGGGTAGATTCAGGATTTATAATAAAGGATATTGGTACCTTGCTACTTTCTATGCTAATGTTTCCATGTTGGTTGAGTTATTACCATAATTAGTGTAATTCCGTAAATATATAGTTGTTATTTAATAATAGTGAAAATAAATTATATGAGAAATTTATTATCGAATATTTTTTGATTAAAAGTATATCTAATAAATAAGCATGTTAAATTAAATAGTTATTTTATTTTAATTAGAATTGTTAACTAACTATAGTTAGTAAAGTGGGTATAGAAAGATAAATAAGGAAAACTTTTAATATGATATGATTGGTCTAAAATTTAGGAATGGTCTCTTTATTGAGAGTCTAGTACCCCGTTAGTGGATTTTGTCTAGCCATTTTGGATTCTATTCTTTCTCTTTGTTAGAGTAAGTTCTTTTATTCTAGCATCCAGGATCTTAAATCCACAGGATTCTATTATATTGGTTTATTGATTTGGATAGTATAGAATCGCAATCATGGTTGGTTGTTCGAATACGTTCTGACAAATCAAATATATATTTTTCTCACGACTACAATAAATAGTTGGATTATCTCGCCAAAATGGCTATATATTTTAGTGATATAAGCGAGGGATGTACCACAATTTAAGATTTGATCAACGATCGTAGTTGGGATGAAGGAAATCTTGATATGATCTATTTTAATATGTGTTTGTCCGATCTTGATTATTTTTGTAAATGTTGTATGACCTTTTATTGTTGAATTAATTACCTACAAAAATTCTGATTTATAAGAAAATTCGAAATTTTGATTATTTTTGTAGATGTCATATGCCTTTTTATTGATAAATTAATTATTTATCAAATAAATAGTGAATTATAAGAATTTTTTCGCTAAGTTGACCAATTTGTTTGGAAAACATTAACTAAGAATATTTTCATTGACACTGTAATGAATTTAAGTTTTTGATTGGTAATTTATACACCAAATAATGTCTAATACTATTTGAGAGTATATTTAGTATTTTGAAAAATTTATATATATTGTCAGGTCAATTTATTTGTCCAGTTAATTATTGCATAACTAAAAAATACGTATAAGTAAAATGTTAAATATAATTGGTTTAAAATTCATTTTAGTATTTTAATTGGTTGAATCCAGTTTTTTTAATAATTGTGTAATTTAAAAGTTTATATAATTTAAATTTTGAATGTGTATTTAGAATACTGTGGTAATCATGTTTTTATTTTAAAATTTTTAATTCATTGATAGTCGATTTATTCAAACTTGATCACACCTTATGATTGTAGATAGAGAGTTTGTGATATTTAAATATAATATTATATAATATATATAAAATATACTCAAGTATTAAAATAATATATTCATATTTAAATCAATTGTTAAATATACAATTTTGGAAAATGACTCTATACATAGAGAGTGGCGCAAAAAATGGATGTGCCAGTAAATAATAATATAATTGTGATTGATTTTAAATTAAAAATTATGATTAATTAGTTAATAAGTATTTTTGAAAATAAATCTGTAATATATAATTATATATTTTAGTATGATTGTAGTTGATATTTATGAAAATTAGTTCGTTATATATAATAGTCCAATTTTGATTGACTTCAACTTAAAAGATCGATCAAGTTAGTAAACATTTAATCATCATTTCAAAAAAAAAAAGTAAACATTTAATCACTTTAAAAAATATGTAATTTATGCATGTTCCAAATAATATAAATTTTGTATTTCAAAAAAAATGTTAAATAACCCCAGTTCACATCAAATGCAAATCCTATTATACTACATTATTGCAAGATTTGTTTTTACGAATGCATCAATTTCTTATCTTCGTTAAGAGGATTTTGAACTCTATCTCTATGTAATCGTATGCATATGTTATCTTATGCTTAGAATAGTAGAAATACCAAGTAAATAAAGTTAAGCACTTACACTATGTATATGTTTACTGAGTTCTAAAGCTAATTATTGTAAACAAAAAAAGCATGACACGAAGACAATTTAATGAAGACATAATACCTTTGTAAAGCAGCTGCAAATTTATTAGCAAGAAAACTACCTCTGGCATATTTTTTTCCTGCAATGACAATAACAAATATGAAATACCTGAACATTAAAAAATTAAAATATGATAAAATAGAAGATAAAACTTGAACAAACATGTTTTGACCTCTTTCTTTATATATAATTTAACCAAACCAAAGTTCCCTTCGGTTAAGCATAGGAAAAATTCAGTGATTCCACTACATACCCTACATAGGCAAAATAAGTAGCACGGGATATAAGTTAGTAAGTATAATATGTGTTTGAATCGCGAATACGAAAAAATGTCTAAACTTGTTATTTTGATTTTGATATTAGTTGTGGCATATAATAACTAATAACAAAAATGCATTAATTAAAAAAAGAATATAGAAACATTGACAATCTGATAGGATTTATTATTTAAACATTATAATAGCGTTTACACTCAAACATTAATTATAATGAATTAGGAACAACTCATTGAGAATATATAGAATCAAGAACAAATCGTAATAAGAATAAAGATTACTTGAATTGTTGCTCTCAATTATCACCACAATACATCCATTTAAGTGCTCCAATATCTTTAAACCTGCAAAAGAAGAGAAAATAATGTAAGAATAAAAGTAACAAAGTTGAGTTCGAATTTGAAAAGGATAAAAGAAGAGCAGAGCAGTTAATATGTATTCAATTGTTTGGGTTATTTGATTTGGAGAAATGTTCCTCGTTTGAATTTGAAATTTTGAATAGCTTCCTTGGAAAGCTTTCATCTGCTAATGTAGTATAGTAGTAATAAAATAAAAAAGTTGTCCGATGTGCTTCATCCATTGACACGGCCATAAATACCGGTATTTTTGTGGTAATGACTGTAATATTAAGCAAAAATTCATCGCTGCTACTGGTTTCCCAAGTTTCCTTCTTTCTTTTCTTTTCTTTGTAATAATTAAACAAAAAATTAAATTATATATTTTAATTATATAAATAACTAAAGAAAATGGGTTGACAGTATAAAGTGGATAACAACAGTTTGACAAGAGATTAAAACAGCAAGAGATTCCAGAGCAAGTGATATGATGATGTGAATCCCCAATCCTGTTGCCTAACATGAATGTATTAGTATATATCAACTTGTATATTAAAGAAAATGAACCGTGAACAAAAAATGTCCAAAATGTATATGAGGTGAAACAACTTCATATTGTTTTCAGCAAGTAGCCAGGTCATAAATTAGTTTCAGCTCTATATCTATTAACATACATCAAGGTACATATCTTAAAAATGATAAATTTATCAATTTTTTCACTGAGATTTATTATCAAACACTTCATCAACAAAGTTCAAATCATAATATGTATTACAATCTTAAAAGCCTCCACTAAGTCCAACAACTACACTTACAGTTAGATACACTTAGATTGGCAAGACGGATGCTGCATCCATACTTGCATCCATACTAAAGCCTCTAACGCCAAGTTTAATTGCGCAATAAATAAAAATTAGCGAGAAGCAGTGGTAGAATAAATATCAAACACTTCATTAACACATCAAGATACATACCTAAAAAATGACAAAACATATAACCTTTTCACTGGGATAAATTATCAAACACTTCATCAGCAAGGTTCAAATCATTACATGCCTCGCAATTTTAAAAGAAAATTGCATCTTCATCCCACATATCAAAACCATTAACAACAATTTTCAAGGTACGTGTATCACATATGTAATCAAACAATTATATGGATCCATTATTATCAAAAGAAAGAACTATTATCAAAACACACCAAGAATAATATACCTTGAAATAAGAAAATTGTCAATTTTGTCTCTTGTACAAATCATCAAACATATTCTCAGCAAAGTTCAAACTGCAACTAAAATAAAAAAATTGTTAGAAAAATAATGGCGTTATAATATGGAATTAATAGAAAGATAGCATAATGAAGATAAATGATAAGAACATAATACAAATTATAGGCAGAAAATAGAAAGGAGAAGAGAGAGATGAAGTAAGAAATTATATTCGTTTGCAAAACTAAATCACCAAATCAACCATAAACAAATTAGAGTGTTGAATCTAAGATAAAGGCTAACAAAAATGAATATAACTAGATTGGATAATTAGATTTGAAATTCAAAATTCAAAATAGTATAGTACGGAAAAGAGAGGGGGCAAGCAGATGGATGGAACCCATGTTAGAATTGTAAATTTATTATTTATTAAAATTTAAACATATTAAATTTACTAAAAAATTAATTTTCTTCTAAAAATATCAATAAAACTTTTAATATAATTTCGTTGCATATATAGTACACATAGTAGAACACCTACTAGATTTAAGCTAAAAATTGAGAACATAGTAGAACGCCTAATGTAATTAGTAGAACACAGAATACCTAATATAATTAGTAGAATACTTAATAAAATTATAATTTTATTATTTAGTAAAATTAATTATATTAAATCTTGTCAAAAAAAAATTAAAGAATAAATTTTATTCTAAAAGTAACAGTGACATATTTAATATAATTTTGATTGAATACATAGAACATCAAATCGAACACCTACTAAAATATATCTTATACATTGAATTTTTTCTAATCAATGAAATATTTAATTTAATTTAACCTAGTAGAAAATCTAATGTAATTAATATAATATAGGTTAGAATTGTAAGTTAATTAATTATTAAAATTAGACATATTAATTTTAGCAAAAAATAAATTTATTCTAAAAGTATCCATAGAACTTTTAATATAATTTTAGTTAAATATATAGAACACCTAGTAGAACACCTACTAGATTTAAGTTAAAAATATAGAGCACCTAGTAGAACACATGTAATTAGTAGAACACATGTAATTAGTAGAACACCTAACATGTAATTAGTAGAACACCTACTAGATTTAAGTTAAAAATAGAGAACACCTAGTAGAATACATGTAATTAGTAGAACACCTAGTAGAACACCTAACATGTAATTAGTAGAACACATGTAATTAGTAGAACACCTAGTAGAACACACCTAGTAGACCATCTATTAGTAGAACAGCTAATAGAACACCTAGTAGAACACATGTAATTAGTAGAACACCTAGTAGAACACCGGGTAGAATACATATAATTAGTAGAACACCTAGTAGAACATATGTAATTAGTAGAACACCTTGTAGAACACCTAATGTAATTAGTAGAATACTTAGTAGAATTGTAATTTTATTATTTAAAAAAATTATTATATTAAATCTTGTTAAAAAAATAATTGAAGAATAAATTTTATTCTAAAAATAATAGTGACATATTTAATATAATTTTGATTGAATATATTGAACATCTAGTCGAACACCTACTTGAATATATCTTATACACTGAATCTTTTTCTAATCAATGAACTATTTGATTTAGTTTAGAACACCTAGTCGAACACATAATGTAATTAGTAGAATGTTTAATAGAATTGTAAATTAATGAAATATTTGATAGAAACTTTATAGAAACATTTTATAAATTCAAAATAGTCAACAAGATCTCATTGAAATTAGAGTATATATTGAATTAAATGCCATTATACAGTTTCCATTATTGAATATTGACTTCAATCTTAAATGTATTTAAATGAGATAATTACCTTATTTGTATTTATCGTTAAAGTCAGATTCTATATTATAGTAATGAATGGTGTAGATTAGTTCTCTAAGTTTTCCATCAAATAAGGTTTGAGAAAAAGGTATTTTGGCTGGCTATCTTTTTTGTTTTTGGCATTGGATGGCTGGGAATAATTTTTGACATTTTGTCAGGCTGTAATAAATTTTTTAAGCACTTGAGGGGCTTCCGTCAAAACGCTAGTAACGCCGTCTAAACATCAGGGGTAAAATTGTCTTTTCAGCACTGGCTTTACTTTATATTATTTTCCTCTCAATTGTAGCTAGAGAAGAGGAAAAGAGAAGGATTTTTGACGAGGAAGAAAGGCGGAAACATGCTGCGAAACAAGTTCTAGACTCCCACCTTTGGTCAAATCATCATCTGGCATTTTGGAAAGGGGAAAACCTGTTAATGCATGGCGGAAGGATGTATTTGAGAATGCTAGTAGTAAGAAGTAGAACAAAAACTTAACCATTCATAGGTATAATGAGAACAAATTACAATAAACCCATATAAACAAACACAGCCTTCATACACATACCATATGACAATTCTTTTGAAAGTCTTTATCAAGGGTGCAAAACAAAAGCCATGTTATTGCAGCACAATTAAAATATCAATTGCAGATTCAATTCGTAATAGGGATGCAAATATGGGTTCCCCATATGTTTGGAGGTTGGCAAAAACAATAACACAAAACCTTAGATACGCAGGCACATTAAAGTACGATTCACGTTAAAAAGTAATAAACGAAAGAGACAATATGAAGTAGTAATAGCAACATATGTACCGAAAAGGAGGGAGTAGTGACTATTGAGGATGGTGTTACATGAAGAACCAAGAGGACAAAACACATCAGAATTAGTGAATTTGAGAAAAGTCAAGTAAGTGATCTCTATAAAACCCAAGGCTCCAAGGCCAGCACACCAATTGTATGCTGAAATGCTGCTACTGTTGCTGGTAAAAGAATTGGACAAAGTCTTGTCCTGAGTTTCACCCTCCTCAGTCTCCAAGATTGCGTCTTTATCGGGTAAGCACTTGACATGAAGCAACGCCAATTGGGGTCTCAAAGCGCTCTTCAATTACATGATACAAACTCCATTAGCTTAACATTACAGTTTAAGGAAAAAGAAAGAAAGGAATAGATATGTGTTCACCTTGTGCTGGGAAATTGAAAGGAAGCTAGGAAGAAGACATGGAGTTGCGTGGTGGTTGAAGAGCAGAGCAGCAGGAGATGATGATGATGATGATGGGAAGCTCAGAGTAGCCATTCAGAGAGTACTCCACTTTCCTTCCTCTTCTTACTTCCGCAACTAGATCCTTCCTATTTTATGACATAGGAAGAAGATGAAGTTCATGAAGTACATGATGAATGGGCTTTGATGAAGGTGGGTGAACCTTACAACTTCAATCTGTACATACATACACACACATCCCTCCCTCCCTCTTTCATTGATTTAGGGTTTTTGTATCCTCTACGAATTATATACATACATATATACATACACCATGGTTCTTGATTCGATCCCACCTGCCTCAAACTCCAAAGAGAGATGGTTTATGGTTTTTGGGGTTTTGGAAGGATTTTTTATGTGGGGTGGATGTTAGTCGAGGTAGAGAGATGCATGCAGGTGATGGGATGGATCGAGGTGTTGAGGTTTTGGAGATTAGTGGGAACAACGGAGAAAATGATGGTTGGAACATTAATTACCGAAAATATCCCTGTCATTTTCAAGTTTTGGGATTATATTCTAACGGCACTTGACGGAAGCCCCTCAAGTGCTTAAAAAATTTATTACAGCCAGACAAAATGTCAAAAATTATTCTCAGCCATCCAAGTGCCAAAAACAAAAAAGATAGCCAGTCAAAATGCCTTTTTCTCATAAGGTTTTCCCTAGATTCTTACTCCTATATATATAAGATTTTGCACGTTCAATTTATTATGTTTTTTATCTTGAATTCTTAAAACTTGATTTGGATGATTTTACA
This sequence comes from Saposhnikovia divaricata, assembly GCA_036435485.1. Classification (NCBI taxonomy): domain Eukaryota; kingdom Viridiplantae; phylum Streptophyta; class Magnoliopsida; order Apiales; family Apiaceae; genus Saposhnikovia; species Saposhnikovia divaricata. The sequence goes on from CM071599.1 coordinate 219,701,199, forward strand.
GCCTACGTGAAATTAACAAATAATCTTTAATTTAATGATGATTTAACAATTTTCTCCAATTAAAACTATCAAGAAACAAAAGAGATGAAATTGATGATTTTTTATATTGAAAATTCCACTCTATTTAGGAAATCTACTTATATTTCGTTTTATTATCAAAATAATCTTATTATTATTTGAAGATAGTTGTACTAACAACCAAATACCTTTTTAATAATAAGTGTATGAGAGATTTTGTCCAAAACTTTGGGAGTTGGTAGTCTGGTCCTCAGTACGATAATTAAGAACTGTTAGATCTTGAAATAAATAGATAAAAAATGTTGGATCTAGCATAAGAAATATTTAATATTTTTACATGTAAACTAAAAAGTGTATTTATATTGAAATGCGAAAAAGTGTTTGTCAATGATTTAAATCATATATAATTAGGTTTTCTATATTGAATAGGATTATAAATGTAGGTATTCTACACCAAATATGATTAATGTAGCTTAGCAAAAAAAAAAAGGATTAATGCAAAAATTCGTATTTATATTTTCTCTTGAGATTTGAGTGTTTTCATTTGGATAATAATTGTTAGATCATCACTAAATTAAAGATAAATTTATGAGGTTCGCGTGGACTGTAAAATCATCCAAATCTTATTTCTATATCTCGAGATAGAGCCTAAATTCTGAGTGTTTTTATTTGGATAATAATTGTTAAATCATCACTAAATTAAAGATAATTTTATGAGTTTCGCGTGGACAGCAAAATCATCCAAATCTGATTTCTATATCTCGAGATAGAGCCTAAATAATAAATATGAACCTTTTTTAATATTAATAAATAAATAAATAAAATTCAGTTCTAATACAATCTTTTATATCCTTTTTTAATTATAATTTTTTTTAAAATTAAATTCTAATACAATCTTTTTAATTATATCATTTTTAGATTATAATTTTATTTTTAATATGATATAATCTTAATCGTCTATTCTTAAAAATATTATATTCGACGGTTGAGATTATTTTGACCGTGACCAAACGACCAAACCAAAATTATGGTTAAGATCCATTTTATGCTTATTATATATAAAGATATAATAGAATATAATTTTATATATTTCAAGCATCCCATTTTAAGAAGAAATGCTTCTTTTGTAATATCTCATCTTTTTCCAAATCTTTTCTCTTAATCTCCACTAATTTACCAAACGCCACATTAATATTTATTTATTTTAAGAAAAACATTTAATGTAAAATAATTTATTAAGTTATATATTAATATTAATCAACCCACACGTTAGGTAAAAAAAAATATCATCTTTAAAATTTAGTGTTTACTTTTGTAATTCAATTGAGTAAAGTTTGAGAAAAACAACAAACTTTAGTGATTTTATCATCTTAATAGCTAATACTACATTTATTATATTTTTAGATATTAACTATTGTTAATAAAGTAAAATCTGGTTAAATTAATATTCGGTAAATTAATAATCTTTCTAAATTAATAATGGGTGATGGCCCAGAATAACCACAAAAAAATAATCCAGAACCAAAATACCCACCGCCAGTTCTGGCGGCCCTAAATACCCACAGGACACGCTACTGGGGAAGGAGCGTCTTGAAGACACGCTATTGGTGAAGGAGTGTCTCTCTGACACGTGACTGACAATGGAGTAACAAGCTTAGATACGTCACCAGGAGACACGCATCATTAGATACGCCACCAGGAACAAGCGGGTTGACGTCAGCATCATGCCGCTGGATGCGCTACTTCGAAATGCGTATCTTGAGATGCGCCACTCCGAAATGCGTATCCCATGTCTTCTCCAATCGAGCTCTGGCGATTGTTAAGGCGATTTTCCGATCAAAACTAGAGGAGCTCCGTTCGTACCATTCAGTTATCGACCGTGTATGTCCTATACACCAATCGAATCGTGTTTCGATGCTCTACACAACCATACCCATTTCAAACCATATCATTCACCGAATTTCAAACCCCCAAATCGAAGCCAACCTCTCTCCCTCGTTTTTTGGCCGGATTCGTTCAAGCCCCTGCGGGGCCAGATTCCATAAACTCAGTTGGGTAAATCGAAGAGCACGATGTGGTGTTGCTGTTGGTGTGCTCAGATATGCTGTTAGTGTGCTCAGACGCGACGGATTAAGCCGGAAAAACGACGAGAATGGGAGAGACGACGAGAGAGATGGGAGAGGAGAGATTGCTACAGTGTCACGGTGAACACAATACACGCTACACGCAGTAGCGTATTGGGTGGGTAGTCAGGGCCAACAGTACCGAAAATGGGTATTTTGGACCATGTGGTAGTGAAAAAGAAGTATTTTGGTCATTTTCTCATTAATAATTTTCTTCAATTCCAATTTGGGTCATTTTAAAAAATGATCAATTTTGATAAAATAATAAGATACTAATTTTTTTTAAAATTCATATAAAAATATATGATCTCAATTATATTATAAATTAATAAGTCCTTTATAATCATAAAAATATATGTATTACCCTTTTGTAAGGGTTCTTAAAATTTGAATCTATATGAAACTCATGCTTAACCTTATTTGTTGCATCCAAAAGTTCGAATGTAGTGTTTTCGCAAAACATTAAAAAGTTATTAATCAATATTTTTGATGTCTTGAGTATTTTTTTACGTGCAAAAATTTCTAAAAATGTTATTTTATACCATCTAAATATACATGAATCTTTACTTTGTGAATTTATAAAACAATGTTATTGAATTAATTGAATTAAGTATAAAACATAAATGTACAATCAATTCTATTTAAATGTATATAATTGGAAATTAATTTTCTTTGATGTCAAAAATTATCTTTAAATTAATAATTATTAATTTATCGATTAATTAATGCATCTCTAAATTAATAGAATTCTCATGTCCCGACTATATTAATTTATAGAGGTTTTAGTGTAATACATTATTGTTAGAGCATCTCCCATCAAAAAAAATTTTTACTAAAATACTTACCGGTACATTCTCCTTAGGTAAATTTTAGCCAATTATGTAATACTGACTAATTAATTTGTTGAACCTCTAACAAATTTAGCACTAAATTCGACATTATAATAATATTATCTATTTATAAAAAGGATAATAATAAAATATAAGTTCTAAACTATATATAATCAATCATTATATTTCATCCCATTTTAATGTATCTTACACATTCAACAAATTTTATTAAACATTATTCTATATTATTTTAATTTATAATTTTAACTAACCCAATAGGATATGCTCTTACAGATTCTAGTCAACAAAATAAAAATGTTAACGGTATAAAATGGAACCAGCAGATCTGAAGTATGATGTAGTAATTAAGTATGATTCTTTATGATGTTAGTTATGTTTTTAAGTGTAATGTTAATTAATTATAGGGTCAGTGCCCTTCATTAATTAAATATTATGCATGATGTTATACACATTTATTAATTTATATAATTATTCGTTTATACAAATTTTAAAGGGCAAGACAAACACCCGTGAAAACAATAATGATGACATCGAGGGAATGCTGATTATATTTTTAATTAAATTTTCTGAACATATATTTTTACTAAATATTTTATTTACAATGAATTATTTTCACAGTAAATGCAATGATTCTTCATGCAAGAGGTAAATTTAGGGGTGTTCATCAAACCGCACAAACCGTAAAAACCGTTCGCACCGCACCGCACTGCGAAGCGTGGTTTTTATTTTTCGTGATGCGGTTACGGTTTAAAATCTTGATAAACCACGCGGTGCGGTGCGGGTTACGGTTTCGAATTTCACGCGGTTCAAACCGCACCGCAATATTTAATAAATTATATATATATTATATGTATTTTATACATTTTATAACTCTATCAGCGATCAATCCATTTAAATTAACAGGTCCAATCTAAACTTATTAATAATACTAAAAAACTAAATAGGTTAATACCTCATGGTGAAATATTCATTACATTAATATATTAATTAATCATTTATTTACTTTCATTTTATACAAAAATCTTGCTTAATTATTACAAATTTAGTATTATGGATTACCAACATGTTTTTAACTTTAATTATAGGTTGATATGATTGGTTTAAAATTAACTAGATGAGCAAACAATGTACATTAGATCCTCAAGATATGTTTTAATGTTCGAGTTATTATGTTAGTACGTTCGAAGAGTTTGAGACACCAACTACAAAATAAAATAACAAAATGATATATAGGTACAAATTACATAAAGATGAGTGAAGCAAATCAAATCATCGAGAATTTAATTCCCATTATCAAAAAAAATTATTTAATTCATCTAATAATTAATATCATTAATTTTTAATATATAAACCGCACAAATTGCACCGCACCACGTTTTCGTGGTGCGATTTTCGCGATTTTTGTGTTACGTGGTGCGGTTGCGGTTTGAAAATTTGTTCAAACCGCATGCACAATTTGGTTTGCGGTTTGAGGAAAAAACCGTACCGCCCGCACCGTGAACACCCCTAGATAGATAAATTTGGACGTGAACGAAGAAATTCGTTCTATATCATTATGAGAGAACTCTCTCTCCTTCCCAATTTATGGTTTAGTACTAATTTTATAGTCATACATTCATTATTTCTTTAATTTGTAGTTTATGTGGTTAAAAATGAATGATAAGGAAGTTAATTTTAACTTTTTTAAACATGTAATATTGACTTAACCACATAAAATGGGACGGAGAAAGTAACTAGTAATACAGTGGTCATAAGAAACAAGGACCACAGCTTTTTATTGGTAATATGCATAGAAATTACGAACACATGCATGTTGGCCTTAAAAACCTATGTTAATGCATGATTCTGCACACCGGAACTTGCAATAATTACGAATGAGCTCAAAACAATCTTAATATTACAATTCATTTCTTTTCATTGCGAAACTGTGGTCGACCATTTAATTAGTGTGAAGTTTAAGGATGAATCTTTGCAAATTCCAACGTCTTCTTTCCTTGGAGTTTGTTTGTTATGTAGTGTTTACTGTACTCTCCATGGTTGTATATTCTAAACTTTGGAGGGTTGTTTTCATCTACCATTTCAGGCATTGGTCCAAGCTCTTTGTCATAGCTTGGCGCATAAAATGAAACTATTGAGAGCCTATCTTTTTCCTTGTCAGTTACAGCTCTATGTTCCACACTTTTGTACTTCCCATTTGTTAGAACCTGTTGCATAACTTAATTCTTATTCATTCATACAAATGAGAGAGAGGGAGAGAGAGAGGGGGAGAGAGAGAGAGAGAGAGAGAGAGAGAGAGAGAGAGAGAGAGAGAGAGAGAGAGAGAGAGAGAGAGAGAGAGAGAGAGAGAGAGAGAGAGAGAGAGAGAGAGAATAGTACTTGCCTCAATGGTGTCACCAACGTTGATGATTAATGCATCTGGAATGGGTTCCACAGAGACCCAAGTATTGTTGTTGAGGATTTGAAGGCCAGCAGAGCTACCCTTTCGCTGCTGCAAAACTGTCAGAGCACTCCCATCCGAATGCGGGCTTAAGCCATTAACAAGGTCTGGCCTCGGGCACGGAGGATAGTAGTTCATTCTCACAGCTTGTACAGCTACACCAAACATATCTTCAAACACATCTTTGTTTAGGGACAAATTCATTGCTATAAACTTCAGAAGAGTTTGGCAAAGCTTCTTGATCTCCCTCGAATAATTTTCAATACTTTCACTGCAATGTATATCAAAAAAAAAAAATTAGTAAGACTGAAACATCAAACAAGAAGTATTTTCTCCAACAATGCGGGTATTCTAGCTAAAAGTACCGGCCAGCCATTTGTACTACCTGAAAGTGGGAGGATTTTTGGGCCATAAATCTAAATTCCTCATGTGGGAAGGCTCTATAGCAAGAGCGAGCATGTTACACCAGTCGAGCTTCTGTTCTTCAGAGAACACAAAAGCTTGTCCGTATCCCTGGATCATCCCTGGTGCAATTGGACGTTTTCGTTTCTCCTCTACAGGTAACATAAAAAATTCCATAGCCAGCTTCTCTATATTCGACAGCACTTCCTCATCAACTCCATGATTTATCACCTAGCAAATTAAAAAAAATTATCGCAGGTTTTATGTATTCTAGCTCGTTAATCATCATTATCCTAGAAATTCTTTAACTCATATATATATTTTAGCATTTGTATTTTTATGTATGTAATCTAGATATATACCTGGAAAAATCCCCACTCCTCGCAAGAGGCAGAGAGTTTTAACATTTCTGTATGAAACTCAGTTTCGTCACCTTTCACAAGTTTTGACAAATCAATAACAGGAATGTTGCTGGCGGTAGTTACTGTCGTGGCACTTGCTGGCCTTTCAACCATGTCACGGATGAATCGTTCAGGAACGTTTGGTTCATTAGCCTTCATCAATTCCTGGACATCATGAATATGACCAACCTTGATAGGGGCATTGGAAGAAGCTGGAGCCATGGCAGTGAAATCTAATCGGAAGACAATATAATGGGTTTAAGGTTTAGTTTTAATGAACGAGTATTGATATGGTTCTTGTATTTATAGGAGGATGTCCTGCTTAGAAGTCTCAGTTGGCCGCAAGGTTGTTAAATAATCGTAAATATTAGTTATTATCTTTTTTGCCCTCTGATCCTCCTCAATTGTTTACATTGGGAGACAGACGAAAAAAAAAAATTAAAAAAATAAGTTATGATAAAACCATTCTTTATATACACCTTACAATGTGTATCAAACAGTGTTGAAAACATGTGAAGAAATGAGAGAAACGGAGTGTGTAACTATTATTAGCACAAATTTTACGTACAACTTGACGAAAGAGTCAACAATACTGTAATGCAATGCTATGCAGGATTGCAGTTTGACAACCCTTTAACATCAACTATCGCTTATTGGAGATTCGGAGTAATTACTCCAAACACCAAACTTTTTCATTAATTAACGTGTTTTCTTTCATGTCTTTTCCCTAGATTTTCATTTTGGGCGATCCAAAAATATGAGCTGTTAATTAAGTACAAAGGCTTACTTCTAAGTTTTAAATCAAACTCCTTGTCCTAATTATACCTTAAGATCATAAAGGAATTGGTTATTAACACGATGTCAGAGTTCAATGTGCTCCAAAGATGAGCGTCTGTCACCCTTCGATTTTAGAAAAACTCGTAACTTAACAGCATAGATGTTTTAAGATGGCGTAGGAGATAGCAAAGGAACATGTCCCATATGAACTCAGTATCACCTGGGGCTTTTACAATTTGTTTGTTTATGTTAACTGCAAACATTTTGGACCAACATTGCATAATTGGCATTTAGCAGTGATAACGAGTTGAATAGAAAAATGACAGAAATGCAAACATAGGACTTATAAGCACATAATGTATTTTTTAAATGCCTTTTGCGATCTGGGACAATAACAGATATCTATGTGCTGTGACGGAATGAGATGGAGACAAGCCTTGACTTTAGAGACCTAGGTAACTTTAAAAATTCGGTGTAAAAGAAAAATCAGGGGAGTTTAAAAGTTTTCGTACAATCAAGGAATCGGGAAATTAAACAATCAGGGCCGGCAGAAGACAACATTTCATGAGGAAATAACACGGCTACCATATTCTAAACAAAAAGAGAATTAAACCTACGGGTCTATGACTATATGGATTTAGAGTGATTCGATCAGAATCCGACGCAAGATTAATATTTCAAATCATCGCACTGTAGTTGTACAGTATATCCTGTTAAATATATTGACACTAATATTTTAACCTCTTGTGATTCTTGCTTCGTATAAAAAATTTAGGGATCAGGTGCCTTATTAAATTCAAGTAAAAACTGTAAAGATGTAAGCACTGACATCAACAGAGATCCCATCTGGAATTTTGTTCTCCGAAGTATCTTATTACAATGTGGTACTATCAATCACTGGTTTTTGGCATTTGTAAAAGTTGATTAGTGGTCCTTTGAGGAGTGAATTTAATTAAGCGAATTTAAAAAAAAAAAAAATTTAGAGTAAAATGCATTTTGTATATTTGAACTTAGTTAAGACACCACGTGAAATACCTTAGTTTAAAAACTACCACGGACTATCACGGACAATATTGAATAACCTATTACTTACATTTCATGTACTACCGTCTATTTGTCACTAACTCTTTCAAACGGAGAGGTATAAAACAGTCTTTTTCAGCTAGTTTTTATGTATTGTGTCCAATTTTCTTGATTAAATATTAAATATTAATTAATTAATAGCGTTGAACCCATTTCACGTAATTAATTAAATATTAATACTTAACTGGGGATTATACTCTTCTCCGAACTAGCTATCTAGCATCAATTATTCGTTTTTGTCATTTACAAAATTTAAATAGTGGTCCTTCGAGGAGTGAATATAATTACGTGAAGTTAAAAAATATTTTTGATTTTTCTGTTGAATAATACTTGTTGTAACATAAGATCTTATTGGAACCTTCCTCTAACACTTTAAGGTTTTAGATGAGCTGGTTACTTGACATGGTATCAAAACTCGGTTTAGGAGCCTCCACCCCCATTTATTGGAACCTTCCTCTGACAACTTTAGATGATTAAGATCCTGTTGGGACCTTCCTCTGACAACTTTAGATGATTTCTTCCGTTATCACTTATGACATCTTTACTATTAAATTAAAATCGAAACAGTGAAAATTTTATCGAAAGGTTTTCATGGCCTAAATTTTTTAAAAAAAAATATTCTAACATTAAAGTTTTCTAAAGCAATGTGATCTTATGTTCCAGATTAGCACGCACTTCATGTTCTCTCCTTTGTAGTGTATTCCCTCATTATACATCTTTTTTTTTATTTTTAACATCAAAATTTGATTTATATATATATATATATATATATATATATATATATATATATGTGTGTGTGTGTGTGTATGATAATTAGAAAAAATTATAAAATTACAAACTTGAAAAATACATCTAGTTTATTTCAAAATGTAATTTTTAATTTTTTAAAATGACAATTGAGTTCTGTTATCAAAAATTGATCAATTTTTAATTTTTAATTTGTATGTAAATCATTTCCAAAGAGTGACTTATTTTTTGAGGGAATTTCCAAAAGAGTGACTTGAAAGCTTCATGTATAAATGTCACGATGCCTAGCCTATTTCTCTTTAACCTCCTCAGGTCCTTCCATTGAATCTCTATTGATTCCCATATATATTTAGAACTGATATAATTCACAACATGATGGTACATTACTGAATTAACAAAATCCAAAAAAAAATCAAAAATCTTGTTCGAAAAATTCGAAAGCTTGGATCTTGATTTGCATGTCAATTAACAAATTTCTATATCAAAGCATTGTAGAAGGAAGGAAGGATACAATACAAACACGCTATTTTCAAATTCATCACGGATAATCAAATATATCTATATATATTATAATGCCCGGAGATCGGAAATGCACCAGAAGCGTTTAAGATATTTTTCTTGAATTCTCACTTTTTTAATTTTTTTATTAATTTTTTTTCTTGCATTAAGTAGCTGCTTAATGGCATTTTAATGACATTTTAATAATCATTAATTACACTTATTAAATATATATATATATATATATATATATATATATATATATACATATATATATATACATATATTAAATTCACTTCATATTATTTATATAAAAGATTGACAAACTTTATTTGAGCATTATTAATCTATCTATCTATATCTATACTATTATATAAAAGCCGAAACATTAAAAGTTTGGTTGGTCGGTCGATCGGTCGGTCGGTACAGTACCTGTTGATTTTACTTATTTACCCTTACTCAATTACATATAAAATTTATCCTACTAACTAATCAATTTCCCTTTTCAGGTTAAACATATTATCTTTTCTATTTTCAATAATTAAATAATTTCCTTTTTTAGGTAAAATATAATATCTTTTATATTTTATCTAACTAAAATATCTCCTTTATTAATTAATTTTCTTTTTCAGGTTAAACATATAACCTTTTCTATTTTTCAATAACTAAATAATTTCCTATTTCATGCAAAATACTATATCTTTTACATTTTATGTAACTAAAATTTCTCCATTTTTAAAAACAATACGAGCAATTTTGTTTAATAAAATAACATAATGATATTATAATTACTGTTAACTAATCAATTACCTTTTCAGCCAAACACGTTACCTTTTCTCTTTTCTCTAACTAAAGTCTCTCTTTTTCCAATTATAATATGGACGGTTACTTTTTTCAGCCAAAACATGTTACCTTTTTTCTTTTCACTTAAAACCTATCTTTTTCCAATTATATCACGGACGTTTCTATTTAATAAAAATAAATAATAATATTATAATACTAATAATTAACCGATTACCTTTTTAGCTAAAACGTATCATCTTTTCTATTTTTTTTAATTAAATTCCTTTTTTTTAGAAATTTCACGGGCAACATTAATTTCTCATTTTCTAAACACTATGAGCAATTTTATTTAGTAAAATAACATAATTAAATTATAATTACAATAAACTAATCAATTACATTTTCACATAAATCATGTCATCTTTTTAATCTTCACGTTAACTTTCTATTTTCTCTAACTAAAACCTCTATTTTTCCAATTATATCACGGAAGGTTCTATTTAATATAATAAACTAAAAATATTATAATAAATCATGTCATCTTTTTAATTTTTACGTTAGCTTTCTATTTTCTCTAACTAAAAGCTCTGTTTTTCCAATTATATCACGAACGATTCTATTTAATATAATAAATTAAAAATATTATAATATTAATAATTAACCGATTACCTTTTTCAGCTAAAAAGTATCATCCTTTCCTATATTTTTTAAATAAAATCCCTCTTTTAATAGAAATATCACGGACAATATTAATTTCTCATTTTCTAAAAACATTACGAGCAATTGTATTTAGTAAAATAACGTAATTAAATAATAATTTCTATAACTAATCAATTACCTTTTTCACCTAGAACATGTTACCTTTTTAATTTTATCTAACTAAATCATCTCTTTTTCTAATCATATTACGGGCATTCTATTTAATGAAATAAAATAACAATTTTATAATTACTAATAATTAACCGATTATCTTTTTCAACTAAAGCCTATCATCTTTTCTATATTTTCTAACTAAAATCCCCCATTTTCTAAAAATATCACGGATAACATTTATATAATTATTATCAAATCATCTCATATAAAAATTTAAGACTCCAAAATCATGTATTAAAAAATTTATTCAAATTAATGATAAAAATTCACATAATATTAAAAAAAATCCGTGCATCGCGCGGGTTTTAAACTAGTATATTATAATGCTTAGAGATCAGAAATGCACCAAAAGCGTTTAAGATATTTTTCTTGAATTTTCATTTTTTTGATTTTTTTATTAAAATCTTTTTCTTGCATTAAAGAGCTCTTAATGACATATTAATTAGTCATTAATTATCCTAAAAATTAGCATTATAGTTATTTTATTTTATTTATTTTAAAAAATTATAAAACTTAATTTGAGCATTACAATAATTATTTCAATATCAAATATTAATTACATATATAATTAAGTTTATTTTTAGGTAAAATGATGACCAAAAATTGTATACATTGCTTCCTTTTTTATTTAATATCGAATACCATTCCAATTTCTTTTCGGTCAATTATTGTACAGACGATCATTAATTTCTCAAGCAATCTTTATTATTCGTGATTATGGAAATCGTAATAAATTAAAAGTACATAAATCTTCGCTTAACACTTGTAATAAAAATAATACAAATAGTTGTTTTTATTTTTACACATGAAAATTAAATATGGGTTATGACCAAACCGATTAAATTGAAAAAATCCAATTTTATCGGTAGATTAAATCGATAAAAATTATACACCCATTGTTCATTATATTTTGTCGAAATAAATTAATATTCTAATTAAATAAAATTTTATACAATTATTGAATATGTTTGTTATGAGAGGGGCGTCGGCTTTAAAAAGTGTTATTATATATAATATTTATTATTTTTAATCGTAAAATTACGTCCGTATTATAATTGCTACTTTTTGTGTTTATGATATTTTTGAAATTATGAAAAATTTAGATATATAAAGAGAGTATCTTCAAACTTATGATTCATGTAAATTATTTCGAATCAATTTTTTTTAAAAATTCTTAAAAGACAAATGAATTTTTAAAAATAATAAAAAATAATTCATCTATTTTCAATATTTTAAAATGAAAATTAATGAACCGCGCGAAGCGCGAATAAGTTGGCTAATTAAATAACTCTTAATGATAGTGATATTTTAATAATCATTATTTACACTAATTAAATAAATATATATCAAATTTATTTCATATTAAAAAATATAAAAGATTGACAAACTTTATTTGAGCATTATAATTATTATTTCAATATAAAATATTAATTATATGTATAAAATTAATATTGTTTTTATGTAAATTAACGACTTAAAATTGTTCACATTGCTTAATTTTTTATTATGTCAAAATATTATACACAAGTTATTTCATTATATTGTGTCAAAATAAATTAATATTCTAATCATATAAATTCTTATACTTTTACTGAGCATGTATATTATGATATGAGAGGGGTGTCGACTTTAAAAACGTTATTTAGATATATTTAATATTGCAATTGCTATTTTTCATGTCAATAATATTTTTAAGATTATTAAAACTATTGATATATAATGAAAGTATTATTACAACTAATAATTCATACAAACGGTTTTAAATCATTTTTTTTAGCAAATTTTTTAAATACCTATTAATTTTTTTTATTAATTTATCTATTTTTAATAATTAAAAATAAATTTTTTTAACCGCGCGAAGCGCGGCTAAGTTATCTAGTATATATAAACTTAAAGTTTAATACACGCCGTAAATAAGTGTACTGGCTACAGACATGGCTCTAAAAATTCCTCATTTAACCGATTAATTTTCTGTAAGGTAGCCAATCGAATCGATTTTTGAAATTCGATTAATTCTGTGAATTTATTTAAAATGATATGTTTAATTATAAATTAGACTAATATATTAAATATTATTATAATATCCAATTAATACTCCGATTAGTCATTCCGATTAATCCCCGATTATCCGATTAATCTTAAATCAGTACCTCAACCAATTTATGTCGATTACCGATTTTTACAAACATGGCTACTGAGGAAAATTAGGAAATACATTCCTTTATTCCTTTGTAAACAAAGATGGTAAATTTTTTCCAATTAAATAAAATGATAAATATTTTAAGAGAAAATTGTTCTTAAGGATGACCTCGGGGGAGTTGAATTAACTTATATCAATTCTAGTACAAATTCCAAATGATATATTTGTAATGTTAAAATTTACTCTATTTATTTTACATATATATCCCTGTGTTTATACTAAATTTCTTTTAAACTCATGATAACAGCCTGAGAAGTGAGAATAATCTCACACATCAAACTCATTTTTTCAAATACTCCTCCTCACTCGAAAGCCCATTTATGGGTCGAAGAGTGGATCACGGGCGCCCATCTTTGGAGCATAACTTGCCTTCGTGTCCATATTAAATATTGAGAATGTTGGGGGTCACAGAGAATCGAACCCGGGACCTCTGCGTGCCTGCGGGACCTCTGCGTGCCTGAGCTCCCAGGGATTGGTCTAATCGGTTGGCTACATTTTTAAAAAAAAAAAAATGGGCTTAGTGAACAGTATACAGGACAACTCTTTATTTGTCTATAAACAAGGAAATAAGTTGACGTATATTTTAGTTTATGTTGATGACAGTGTACTAACTACCTCTCTACTGATGCACTTCGTGATTTTATCATTTCAAGTCTTAAAGCTGAATTTCCTATGACATATTTGGGGCCTTTAACATATTTTCTTGGTATTGCGGTACAACGCCATTCTAAAGGATTGCTTTTGTGCCAAAACAAGTATGCTGAAGCAATTATTGACAAGGCAGGAATGAGGAATGAGTACATGTAAACCAGTTTCCACTCCAATCGATACCAAGGTAAAACTAAGTGCTTATGATGGGGCGTTAGTAGAGGACCCTACATTGTATCGTAGTTGTTGTGCCCAAAATCCGTCTTGGGCTTGTTTTAAGGCCCATTAAGATTATGGGTTCGAGTAATGAAGATATGGAAGGATAGGCTGGACTAGGTATGAATGCTTTGGCCCAATATGCCTTGGAAATATACTGAAAGATAAAGATTCTGGCATCTGGTTCGGGATTCAGTTATGTAGGGGTTCAGGTGCTCGAACCCCATGTGGGGGTACTACTATATGGAAGCCTGACAGGGGTTCATGCAGGTGAAGGGCTTCCAGGCAGGGGTTCACACTCGTACCCTGACAATCTGCGGGAATTGGCCCAGCAGCCTCCTAAATTGTAGGTAAACGGATATATATTGCTCTAACAGACTTTTGGATAACTCCTAAACGTCAAAGACGACCCAACAACCTCTGTTATGATGGATAATCATTATATATACATGGATTATGTATATATACATGGATATATGATGAAAATCATATTAATATGAAGATAATTATGGATTCATGAAGGATAACTATTGGATAATCATATCACCTGGGATAATTAACTGGATCAGTTCAGTTAAGGAAGATAAATATAAAACATATATGATATATAATACACTACGTATATATATATATAGGCGGCTATATAGCGGAAGGCCAGGGTTCAGGCAGTGTCCTAAGGGAACTAGGACTCTTCTTCATCAACGAAATAACAAACGGATCAGCATGGATCAGGAGGATAAGGCTTATCAAAACGTGGCTGAGCTATCAACAAGGAGTCCAAAACCCTAGAACTACATGGGACTTGATTCTTATAAATATAGGATATGTAGGCACTTTGCAAAGGTTGAATCTCACTTCTCTCTACAAAAATCATGTAGAAAACTTGAGCAATACACATCTCTGGCAGCTGGGATTGACTGAGTAGGAATTACTCCGTCCTTGTTGTCCGGTGACCTTGCAAACTCTGTCCCAAAATCATTACAAACAACCGTCCACTCTGGCAGTTGAACGCCGGACTGTAAACGCTTGAACGCCAATTCTGCAGCCGGAAATCAAGCGATTCATCCGTTATTCCAGCGATATTCTCTCGAAGTGTTGTACCAAATTCCTCTCACAACATTTTTGGCGCTAGAAGGAGGGGATTGGATGATCTTTTGAGAGGAAAGATTGCGAAAAGCTTCGGCGATGAACATACACCGAAGAACAATGGAGGTGACCACGAAATTGGGCCCGAGAAGGAGCTCAACAATCAAGGTATGGTGGATTATATCATGTGGATGGGCTGGAAAATCGAGTCTCTAAAAAAAATATACGAAAAGATGAAAAAAATGGGAGAAAAAATCATGGCTCATCGAAAAAAAGATGAAGAAGAAGGAAGGTTAGCCACAATCGCCTTTATTCTGGTCATTTGGTGGTAAAATGCATAAAGGAAGAGATGTGGCTCTGAGGTCTTGGATAGAATGGCCGAAAAATAAGTGTTTCAGATACTATATTTCGACAGGAAAGAATCAGATTAGGGGTTCAGCAATGCGGGGTTCCGCGATCCAGAAGCTTCTCCAATCAGGTGCATCAATACATATAATAGAACGTACAAGAAACTAAATGTCCACATGTTGATGGAGATAAAGGCAATTTGGAAAGGTACCAGTTGAGAGGTTCAAGCGGTAAAGGCTGGAGAAGCCTCAATCTGGTGGTCGCACCCATGACAGAAGGTTCCACACAGATGAACCCCTAGTTTCTCAGCTAGAAGGTTCCTCGAAGTCGAATCCCCAGTTTTTCAGTCAGAAGGCTCCTTGCAGATGAACCCCCAAATACACAATTATAGAGAACGTACTCATGGTAAAAGGTACCCATAACCAAATGAACCCCCAATACTTAAGTTTGGCATACGACATGGAAATTTTTATTGTCAAAAGGTGGAGATTATCAATATAGGGGTTCAACCAGTTGGAGGTTAAGCTCTATCAAAGCTCCCTTTCAACAATTCTGGGGTTAAACAAGTCCAGGAGTTTCCGTTAAAGATTGTGGAGCACAACACTAATTCGTACCACAGCTCAATCCATGAAGGGAGTAAATGGGTGAACTTGAATGATGATGGGGGTACGAACACCATGATTGATGAGCTGTATGTGAACCCCAGCGCAGATAAAGGTGCAAACCTCCTGATAGATGAGTAACAGGTGAACCCCAGTGCAGATAGGGGTACGACCTGAAGGGGTACGGGTGAACCCAAATTGAAGCAGAGATGCGAACCCCATGATTAATGATCAGTATATAAACTTGGATGATGGCAAGGATATGGACTCCCTCATTGGTGAGCTACTGGAAATATTGTACATTATTCTATTAGATACCTTTTGTTTCTTACAACGAGCTAGCTTAGGTAAGCTTAGAGGTGTCTTATTGATAATTTACATATTTGGTATGAAGGTTTCCCATCAACATTTACCATGAGACCACGAATGAGCTGAAAGACTAAGCTTCCATGAAAAAAAGGTTTATTGGTGGGAGCAACCCGGACGGGGGTTCGATGATGACATGTTCAAGGAGATAAGTCCTAGAATCCTGAGGCTTCACTTAACAGAAGCCCGAGTATGTTCAATAGACTGCGCAGGAAGCTTAATATGAAGCTTGTCAAATTAAAATATGGAAAAGATTGGTAAAAAGGACTCCCCCAGAAATGAGCTTCCTAGAAATGGGGTTCGTATACGATAGGTTCGATGATGGAAGGCCCCTTGATCATAAGCAAAAAGCTGAATAATAAAAAATGTTTAAGCATGGAAAATCCCATTCAAAGGCTTTAAGCCAAAATGGAAAATATTGAAACTCAATGTAGGGGTTCCACCATGGTAGTTGTGTCACTCGACATGAGAACCCCAAAAGAATTAATTAGTTCCTAAAGGGGATTCATCAAGAAAAAACAATCTTGGCCATGTTTGGCCTCTTATGCAACAAATGGGCGTTGCACAACTGGTGTGGGATACTCAAATGGTTAAATCAAGGAAATGGTCAAAAGTAAACACCTCACTGTATGGGTATGATGGAAGCTCCATTCAGAATACTTGAGGAATCATGTTACCAGTAGCCCTGCTGATGGAACCCCATAAAGTGGTTCCAGTTTTTCGGGGGGTAGTACCACCCATAACGTTGTTGTAAATGGCTGCTCTAATGGAGGATGATGAAGGAAGAACGCATCATATAGAAGCAATAGTTGACAAGCTTTTCAAAAAATGAATCAATAAAGTCCAGAGATTTGACGTTGCCTCTCTGACAGAAAGTATGACGGAACCTCTATAAATGAAAAATGAGGAGTTCTTGGTTGGACATGCGATGACACCAAATCAAAAAAGGTGAAAGCAACTTATAAAGGTGCTTACGATGAAAACTTCACTAACAGTGGAAGGTGGAAGCCCAGAATATCAAGCTAAAAAACATTGAGCAAAAGGTCTTAAGTAGTGACCTAAATGAAGCTCTAGCAAAAAGGTTATCATGGAAGTTAAAGGTGGACCCGAACTTCTCACGAACTAAAAATGTCACTGGTAGTATTGAAGAATGAACCCATCTTATCCACCCAATTGGAAGGAGTTATGGTTGATAGCGTATCCTACAACACTATGGTAGGATGACCCGTTCTAAAGAAGATGCAAATGATGGACTTAATTTATAATGTGGCTATGAAGGTTCTCATATTGTAAACCCCTCAAGCACAAGAAGCTGGAAGGTTCCCATAAAGGGGTTCCCCTGCTATAGGCCCTCCGAACATCAGAAGTTGGAACATGTGGAAACTTCAAGGAAGATATTATGGAAACTAGTTGAGGATTGTAATCTCGATGAAATTATGGAAAAGATGCTACTAGACAAGGAACGGGGTATGATTGACCTCTCGATCAATAAAGAGATGGGTGCGACATTCATATATGAACCCCTTAAAGGAAAAACCAGAAGTTGCAAAATCTAAAGGAAATAACAAACCTAACAACGGAACCTCAATTGGAAGGCAACTTGGTTCGCATATAAGCGACGTGTTCACCTCATTTTTGAAGACAAACCTTACAAATAGGTTGTTATCTCTTAAGGGGTAGCTTCCCCTCAAGGCACTGTTGCTAGCGGCTTCCCCCCTAAGGATGGAAGAAATTTGAATACTGGTGAAAGGCATACTGGGGGGTTCTGGTTGAAGCACCTAAGTGGAGGCCAAATAAAGGAGGTTTTATCATCTAGATAAAGAAAATGGTTACATACCATCTAGACAAAGAAAATGGTTACATACCTCACATTTATAAGGAGGAGCATGGCTTCCCACACGGATTAAAAAAGAGGTTGAAACTATGGTGAGACGTGTATAGCCAGCTTCACAGATGTCCATTTAGACTTCTCCTCAAAGAGGATAAGAAGTTGAATTTGATTCAATATTGGTCATGGACAAACTATGCCGAGGAATAGGGGGTAGTGGATACCAGGCTACATGGAGGATTTCTAAGATGCACCCTATTTTTAAATGAGAAGATGTACAAAGGAAGTTCAGGTTCGTGAACCCTTGGCGGCCTTCAGCCTCAAAACCCCTTATTGGGTTACAGCGACATAAAACACAATCTTTAGCAATCAATATGGTTGGATTTATAGGTGGTCATAACTATATTCGCAGCATACACCTGGAGTAAGGTCTTAAAGGTAGGTTTACCTGAACCCTATGGCGGGAGGTTTAGTCAATTGAACTCGGGGAAGCTGAATTTATGTGAATTTCTGGTACCAAGGAGGGTTGTGAAATATGGTTTCGAACTTGGAACATGGAGGAGATCATTGGAAAACCATATCGGGTGGCATGGATATAATCATCAGGATGTAGAAGTGTGTGAAGATGGCTAGTATGTATGGGCATACGTGCATTAATCGTAAGTTATCAGAAGGTTAGCTAAGGCAACCACGACATAGGGTACGACATCTGAACCCCGGAGGAAAAATAACATGGTCTTTCTTGGAAGGAATATTACAAGTAGTAGCCGCTTCACCTACAATACCCCTTATTTCTTACAATGAGTACGATAACGTAAGCTTAGAGGTTCAGGGTGAAGGTTGATTGAACCTGATTGTGGATTACATAAGGTTCCTCTTGCATGTAATGGCTACAAGGAATCGGGGGGTAGTGGATGGTATACTGCCATGATGGTATCTTGAAAGTGGTAAATTTTTAAGCAAACGGAACTTTTATGCAATGAATGGGTCAGGTCCATGAGATTCTTGAGGTTCTGGTATGCGAAACCCTAATGGAATTTAATTCTGAGGTACCCTTGGAAGCTAGATCAAGGAGCATATGCGGATTGGATTTCACAAATTGGTTTAAAGAGGATATTTCATGTATGGATTATGCATGAGCTGGATTTACCATGTATGGATTATGCATGGAGAGGATTTCTCATGTATGGATTATGCATGAGCTGGATTTATAGCATATGGATTATATGCTAAATGAAGAAATATGTATGGATTATACATGAATCACATGTGGATTACGTGCGCAAGGCAGGATTGGAAGCACCTGAATTATGTGCTAATTGATTACACGGACTATATAGAACATGTATGGATTATACATGAATCAAGGTAGGAACATGTATGGATTATACATAAATCAAGGCAGAAACATGTATGGAATATACATGAATCAAGGCAGGGACATGTATAGATTGTACATGTATCACATGTGGAATACATGTGAATGGATTGGAACCACAAGGCAGGCTGGTCCTAGGGAAACTTTGGCCATAAGGTTCCCCTATATTGGAGGTTCACTCGTTTGAACCCTGAGAAGGCGTAACGCCGATAAACTCCCATGTAATCACGTTGGTGGAAAACCAACCCCGTTATGGGATTTATGTACAGCTGTGGAAGCTACGTACAAATTGGCATACGGCTTCACCACGACCCCAGGGAAACTGGGTGAGTGAAGTCCAACTCTTGGAAATTGAAACGCTAAGGATTTTAGCGGTGTGAGGAAATCACATGGGATTGGCAAACAGCTTCGCCACGACCCCAGGGAAACTAGGTAAGTGAAATCCAACTCACTGATATTGCAATGATAAGGATATTAGCATTGTGATGAAATCACATGGAACCTCGTTGAGGGAATCTCCGAAGATGGAACCTGGTCGAGGGAATCTCCTAGGATGGAACCTCGTTGAGGGAATCTCCGAGGATGAAACCCGGTCGAGGGAAACTCCCAGGATGGAACCTTGTTAATTGGAATTCTTCATGCACTCTAGGTCTGATCCCGTAGACCGGTCTAGGATTAGGGGTTCAGTCGGCAAGAGGTTCTAGCTTATATCAGTGGAAGCCCGGGGGTAAGGCATGAGCGTTTATCTGTGAAATAACTTTTATGACTTGGTTTAATGAAACTATGATCACTTTATCTTTAACTTTATTTTCTTAACTGTTGTGAATGTCTATGTGTACTTATTTGCTTTGTGTGCTACGTGTACTTATGTGCTTTATGTCTTATGTTCGCATGCCTTCTTTGTGTGTTCATGTGTTATTATATACGTGAACCTAGTTCTTTACTATAAGATCGGTTATGCCAAAGAACTCTAGGGGAAGTACGTGTATGGACCTGTTAGGTAGGAACCTTTTAGGTATGAACCTCTTAGGTACGGGCTTCCTCTAGGAGTATGGATTGGATCTGGATTGGATTGGATCTGGATTGGATTTGGATCTGAATTTGCATTGGATCTGGATTTAGATTTGGTTTGGATTTGGATTGGATTTGGATTGGATTCCTCATGTATGGATTATGCATTAGCAAGCTTAACATGTATGGATTATGCATGTCATGGGTTCGCGTCAATCCTAGGGACACTAGGCTAGCGAAACTCCCATCAACTTAAAGCCCACGTAAGCCCTCGGCAGGCAGTGTGGTTAGGCCCACGTGAACCCTCAACAGGTAGTGTGGTCAGGCCCACGTGAACCCTTAACTGGTGGTGGTGTCCTCTTATTATTTACATTATGAGTACGAAACAATGCTCACATCAGCTTCAAGCCCGCGTAAGCCCTCGGCAGGTAGTGTGGCTAGGTCCACGTGAACCTTCAATAGGTAGTGGAACCTTCTTTCTGGATTCGCATTGACCCTAGGTATCCTAGGTGAGCAAAGCTCCTTTCAATCTTACGCCCACGTAAACCCTTCATAGGTAGTGTGGTGAGCCCACGTGAACCCTTAACAAGTAGTGGTGAGAAAATATATACAAGTTAAGGCTATTACGTGAACCCTCGATATTTATATAGCATTCAAGGGTACAACTGGGTGAACCCCTATGGCTTGAACGTACCCCTAAGCAGTCTACTTTACATATGGAATATACACAAACAAAGGATCAAGGATTCAAGTGGAGGAAGGCTTACATATCATGCAGGAAGGAACTCTGATCCTCAGGGGGTATTCAACATCTCACCATGGAAAGACTTACATAATGGAAAGAGGTCTTCTTCTAATGCTCAAAGGGAGGCCTCCCCAACCTAATGGGTTCTGTGGTTGAACTCTGATTTGGATTGACGTGCTAAAAGAAAAGATAAGTTCTACTTTCATTCTTTTACAAATTCACTGTTACGCATGCTTTATGTGCATAAAAGGAAATTTTTATAGCATCTAGCTAAAAACTTCATTACGAAGTTCATCTTTTCAAATGGGTTATTATCTTCTATCACACATTAATTCATGTTTATCTGAATGCGCGTATCACATGGTTTCACACTTGCATGGATTTATACATAAAGGGTCATCATGACATATATTTACTCACATTCTGCATGAGTTTCAAAATTATTTTCAAACTTGCTAGCTGAAGCTATCAAGTAAGTACTTAGGCAAACTATATGCCTCATAACGTAACCACTTGGAAAGACATAGTTACAATTGAGGAGGTTTCTATAACCTTACCTTGGTCCCTCTTGGGGTATGCATATAAGATCATCTGCATCATATGGAATATAGGTTCACTTGGGAAAAGCCCCATAGTTTATGGGCATGGTTTGGCAAAGTCCCACGGTTTATGGGAACAGTTTGGAGAAGTCCCACAACACTAGGCATCATTGGAGAAGTCCTCAAAACACTTAGCAATATCTTAGGAGGCCCATTGTGATGGTTTCATGAAAATCTCTATATATTGTGGCATATGTCTTGAAGAGTGCGTTCGCCAATGTTCTACTTGAGTGTGAAGACAATAATGGGTTTACATACAAAATCATTTGCACTCGCATAATCATACTTACATCTATGCATTATAAATCTATGCGTTATGTGCATTATATATGTGAGCTACTTAGCTCATGTTACTAATCACTTTTTCTAGTTGTCTTGGTAGCCCAGGGTTCTGGAAGATTGAAGTTTATTTGCAACAGCGGAAGCTTCATGGCTTCACCCACAAGGATTCACACATGGAGACCAACCTCACAAGGAAAAGAAATATATCGAGAAGTCAAGCTATGGTTTTCAAGGAAGAAGGCTGGAAGTTGGTAGGTTCAGGCGATAAGGATAAAAAGCTCATGATCGATTGGAACGAGTACATCATGCATGGTATAAGGTATGTGGAAGGAGTTCACTTAAGGATTCAGATGGGGTACAAATGTGGAAGCATTATGTTTCCTGTTTCTTACGCCGAGTTAGCTCATGTAAACTTGGAAGCATGATGTGGAAGCTATGTATTTCTCTGAGGAAGATAAGGAAGGATTAGACCATGTCATACTTTGGTTCCTTTTGCAATCAATAGCTACAAGGAACCGGGGGTAGTTGTTGTGCCCAAAATCCGCCTTGGGCTTGTTTTAAGGCCCATTAAGATTACGGGTTCGAGTAATGAAGATATGGAAGGATAGGCTGGACTAGGTATGAATGCTTTGGCCCAATATGCCTTGGAAATATACTGAAAGATGAAGATTCTGGTATCTGGTTCGGGATTCAGTTATGTAGGGGTTCAGGTGCTCGAACCCCATGTGGGGGTACTACTATATGGAAGCCTGACAGGGGTTCATGCAGGTGAAGGGCTTCCAGGCAGGGGTTCACACTCGTACCCTGACAATCTGCGGGAATTGGCCCAGCAGCCTCCTAAATTGTAGGTAAACGGATATATATCGCTCTAACAGACTTTTGGATAACTCCTAAACGTCAAAGACGACCCAACAACCTCTGTTATGATGGATAATCATTATATATACATGGATTATGTATATATACATGGATATATGATGAAAATCTTATTAATATGAAGATAATTATGGATTCATGAAGGATAACTATTGGATAATCATATCATCTGGGATAATTAACTGGATCAGTTCAGTTAAGGAAGATAAATATAAAACATATATGATATATACACTACGTATATATATAGGCGGCTGTATAGTGGAAGGCCAGGATTCAGGCAGTGTCCTAAGGGAACTAGGACTCTTCTTCATCAACGAAATAACAAACGGATCAGCATGGATCAGGAGGATAAGGCTTATCAAAACGTGGCTGAGCTATCAACAAGGAGTCCAAAACCCTAGAACTACATGGGACTTGATTCTTATAAATATAGGATATGTAGGCACTTTGCAAAGGTTGAATCTCACTTCTCTCTACAAAAATCATGTAGAAAACTTGAGCAATACACATCTCTGGCAGCTGGGATTGACTGAGTAGGAATTACTCCGTCCTTGCTATCCGGTGACCTTGCAAACTCAGTCCCAAAATCATTACAAACAACCGTCCACTCTGGCAGTTGAACGCCGGGCGGTAAACGCTTGAACGCCAATTCTGCAGCCGGAAATCAAGCGATTCATCGGTTATTCCAGCGATATTCTCTCGAGGTGTTGTACCAAATTCCTCTCACAACAGTAGTCTAGCAGGTGCGCTTCAGTATTTAACATTTACGCGCCCGGACATTAGCTGCGCAGTTCAACAGATTTGTCTCTACATGCATGCACCTCGTCAACCACATTTTAATGCTCTTAAGTGCATTATTCGATACGTACAAGGTACTATTGATTATGGTATCTACCTTTATTCGACACTAGTGACAAGCTTAATAGCTTACACAGATGCCGATTGGGGAGGCTGTCCGGACACCCGTAGATCTACTTCTGGGTACTGTGTTTTCCTAGGTGATAATTTGGTGTCATGGTCATCTAAGCGACAAGCAGAGTACAAAGATGTTGCCAATGTTGTCGCAGAGTCATGTTGGATTAGAAATCTTTTACTCGAATAGCATTGTCCACTTAGCAAAGCTACAGTTGTATATTGTGACAATGTAAGTGCAGTCTACTTATCAAGCAATACAATTCAACATCAACGGACGTAACATGTAGAGATGGATATACATTTTGTTCGTGAGAAGGTTGCACTAGGACATGTTCGAGTTCTTCGTGTTCCCTCTTCCTGCCAATATGCAGATGTCTTCACAAAGGGTCTACCTCGGCATTTGTTTCATGATTTCAGATCCAGTCTAACCGTTCATCCTCCTCTCGCTCCGACTGCGGGGGTGTGTTAGGATAGGAAATATCATAGCTGATTAGGTATTATTGTGTCAATATTTAGTTTTCTTATATGCTCTCTAAGTACTAATATATATTTGAGGGAATACACAACTCTCGGAGATTTACACCATCTTACAATTTGTTCTTGAAAGAGTAAGTAAATAACAAGATTTCGAAGTTTTATATGTCTGTATAAACTCAAAGTTTACTACACGCCGTAAATAAGTGTACTGGCTACAGAGGAAAATTAGGAAATACATTCCTTTATTCCTTTGTAAACAAAGATGGTAAAGTTTTTCCAGATAAAAAAAATGATAAATTTTTAAGAGAAAATTGACCTTGAGGGTGACCTCGGGGGAGTTGAATGAACTTACATCAATTCTAGTACAAATTCCAAATGACATATTTGTAATTTTAAAATTTACTCTATTTATTTTACAAAAATATTCTTGTGTTTATATTAGATTTCTTTTAAACTCATGATAACAGCATGAGAACAATCTCACGCACATCAAGCTCATTTTTTCGGTGAAAAGTAGCCATTTGCGTTAAGTAATAGAAAAGCTTACATAACTTCCGACATTTTTAATAAATTAGTAAGGTAAAATACACTTCCAGAATCGAGTAAAATACGTGAGCAAAGATAAAAAGAAAAGTCCATGAAAATACAAATTGTTTCAATGTAATTGCAATTTCCACAAACTCAGTAAAGACTAGTCACTTTTTCTTGTCAAGGAAATCATTAAATCCAGGTGCTCTATTTTATCTTTAGAGAGATGCTCAGCCAACTCCTCCGCATACTTGTCGAAAAGTTTGTCCATGAACGCATCTCCAAAATGAGCAGCAAGCATAGGTTCATTTATGACCCGAATTTGTTTAGCCGCGATTCTGCAGAAGTTGTCCCTGTTAGTGGATTGTATCCCAATGTCAAGACTGAAGGTTTGCAGTTCTTGAATTTCAAAGGAGCCCTCGGTATCAATTATAGCCTTCACTTCATCCGGGGTGGGGTTATAGAACGGGATATTAAATGAATCGATTTCTGCTTCGCTGATAAATCCCTAAAACAATGAATCATGTAGAAAAAAGTACTTAAAACCATTGGAAGAGGGACATCATGCTTTAAAATCATCAAGTTTTCAGTTTTATAAGTCAGAGTTACCTTGGTAGACATGTCTTGAAGTGACTTGGCTAGGATTTCATATAAAATGCAACAACCACTGTTGCTGGGATCTGCACTGCTCCTCCCTTGAAATGTTAAAACCATGCAGCCTTTGGGGGCTAATTCAAGAGATCGGAGGCGTAAAAATGTTGAGAAATCTCTTGTATATTGATCAAAGTACGCCTCACAAATACCAGGTGGACTTCTTTTTGCCATAAAGATATTTCCTCTGTTTTCCTCTAGTTTCGCGGGGACCTGCACTCAGTTTCGTAAAAAGCGGAAATCGGATTTAATCGGTAAAGGCACTGTCCAGAGATTAATCGGGTATTTGAGGATTAATCGGAATAATTAATTGAATAATCGGATTATTAATCAGTTCAGTAACCCGTGGAACAGGGATTAATCGGTGATTAATCGTGATTAATCACCGATTTTTAGAACAGAGCCTGCACTGATTAATGTTAGTCTCTGCCTTAACTATAACACCTGATATCCAAAGCAAATATGTAAATGAGATGAATTATAATATTTTAAGTCATATTATGAGGTAACCTGAGAAAGCCAATGAACACTATTAGACGAATGAACAAAGTGAAGGCTTCTGCTAGGAAAGAGTCTTGTGTAAAAAGAACCCGGGACTCCGGATATAAAACAATTATCCCCCAGTGTGTCTTCATTTCCATTAGTAAGACTCGAAGAGGATGGTTTTACAAGTTTGAATATCGTATTGAAATCGTTATCTGGAAGATCATTTAGGTACACTTGAAATTCTGGTACTGTAAGATCTTTCTGCTGGCATACTGCACGAACATTGTCAATTATCGTGGTAACAACCAATAAGGAGTTGGGACCTGAAGCGCAACCCAAGTCAGCTAACGTAAAGCACCGTGGAAATCCATTGACAGCAAAAACATTGACGGAGTTCTCCAAAACTTTGCTGGATCTCAGTAACGAAGCTTTCTGCAGAAAAATATTTTTTTTAAAAAAATTAGCATGAAACTTAATGACAAAGTACTCAATGGTATAGGCTTCGTGTGTTCGAGGAAAGACCTGAAACGTTGAGTTCTTAGCATAACTGGATTCTCCAGCACCAGCATTCATATGTAGAACATTTTTCGCCATAATTTCAGTTGTTTCGTCTCTGTCTCGATGTGAAAATATGGAGTAAATGTTTTTAAGTACGAACAATCTCTCTTTGAACTATGCACCTATAAATAGAAGCTCGTTCACTACCTTCTATAAAGGAATCCTTTTTAGTTTCATCGATAGAATTAGTAATCCTGTAAATAAGATTTAAATACCGGACTTTGATGAGTTAGAAGAAATAGGATAAAGTACAAAGAGGTGGTGGAACTTTGACTGTCGTACGTAGTAATTTAAGGGTTGAATTTTTCAAAACAACATTATTTAGGGTGATAAATAATAGGGTTTTTTTTCAAAAATATCCATATTGCTTTTTAAAAAAAAAAATACGGTGTAACATTTGAAATGCAACTATTCCAAACTGAAATACAACTACTCTCAAGCAACCTGAAATGCAACTTTTATCGTATTTTTAAAAAAAGTTTGAAAACATAAACATGTATGAAAATTTCCCAAAATAATAAGAGCATCAAAATCTAGGTATCTTCTAGTCATCCTGAAGTTTGATGCCCTCTTGTCCTGGACTCTGGAGTTTGATACATAGTAAAATCATATGGATATGATAATCAATACTCCCTCCGTCTCATAATATGTTTCCTGTTTTTAAAAACACATTTGCCAACGCACACTTTTGATTGTTAATATCTTGAATTTCGTATTAGTACTAAATATAAAAACTTCACTGTATTAAAGTACTCATAAATACGAATCCAACAAGATCACTCATGATTATATTTTATTTAATAAATTATGCATTAATTAACAGTCAACCGCTTATAATGAACAGTGTCTAAAATCAAAATAGGAAACATATAGCGAGACGGAGGGAGTAGTGTATTGCATCGCACATTGTTTGTCTCAAATGGTAAGAAGTTGACAATAATATTTTTAAGGAGGACATTATATTTTAATATATTTTTGTACCCTGCAAAACTAATACTTTAATCTTACTAAAAAATTGTCATTGATCGGAGAAATATGCTATCAAAGAAAGTAGTAATAACGTGTGTATTAGGACAAAATGAAAAATTTGGAATCATTCAGCAAATATATATAATATGTTCTGCCAGTTTGTTATGAAACTTTTTTGTTTGTTTTGACAAAAAGAAAACCTTATTTATTGTCTGTCTGTTTCTCCGATGTGTATGGGTACAGAATGACAAAATTTGAATATAGATTATAGAGCAGGTGAACTATAGTTTGCAGTTGGGTTCTTTGAGCACAGTATAGCTTTAGGACATCCACTGGTATCAGCTGCAAGATCCAAAAGATTAGGGGGCCTGAGGGGTCAAATATTTATCACAACAAACGATGAAAATATGTATTGCAGAAAGTACGGTAAAAACATGTATTGCAGAAATTTTTTGCGGTACGGGTATAATAAAATTTTTGGTGTGAAATAGGGAAACCCATTCAACTGGCTGCTGGTGACCGCCAACCAATGATTAGTCTCTTAATCTTTGTCCGTGTATGTTTTATTTTTACGATGTTGATTTCTATTCGTATTCATATACATGTACAAGTTAATGTGATAGTTATGAGTACAAATGCACTCATAGTTGAAAAAATAAAGAGCACAACATAATACATCATCCAACGATACTGTTCTAAAAATCACTGAAGACAGGCAGATTATCTAGAAATACTACTGTACGAAAATTGAGAATCAAGTGTTTCCTTCGCAAAAGTTAGAAATTAATTCGGCCAGTGGTATACAAAAGTTTGTCTAATGGTCCGTGCACGAGGTTTATTAATTTTTGTGGGAAGCTATGTTGTTAACTGACATCTAACTATCTAAACATTTCTAGTACAACAGTGAGAATCATTTTTAACCAGGCAAGACTCAATCTGGCATCTCCTATAAATCAATCCATCTCTGCTATCCTCAACATAAGCAGAAGTTCAATTAGTATTTTAAGTATTTATTTTAAACAATGGGCAAACAGCTGGGGTTGGCACTTGTGGTTTTGTTGCTGTTGGTACAGCAGTAGAAATTAAAGGAGCAGGCACAACGCGTCAATCAGGTCTACATGTGGCAACAGCGGACGTGCTGCAGGCTGTTTAATGAAATTTCCAACTCATTCTACTCCATCAGAATCACCTGTACGAATGAAGAACTCTTCATCAAGCTGGTGACCATCGACCTTATGATCAGGTCTCAACTAAGCTTGCTTATAATCAAGACTTTTAGCATATGCTTAATCTCAAGAAATATTAGTAATTATGTATATCGTTAATTGAACAATGTTAATATGGTTCCAGACTTCCAGTTGCTACTTGCTACTTCTTACTTAAATCTATCTACGTATCTACCTCTGCAATATGAAATATCAGGTCTCCGCTACTTTTAATATGTAGCAGATGATTTCCTATTCTAGTATTAGGCTGTTGGAGGTGAGATGTACAATGCTGATATTCCATTGTCAGTTCTAGTACTCCACACCATTACATCTTTACAGGTGCCTTACTGCCTTTATCCTATAGACTACTGTGTATTGTATTAAATCTATCAACATTGATGTAGGCTTGTGCTCATGAGAACTGCAATGACGGGTGATTTGTAAAGGTGATACCCATGATTTCAATGCAAAACGGTAATCATGATATGAATACAAATCACTAGGTGCTTTGCATTAAATCACCAGTTCTCAATGTTCAAATTTAAATTTGATTCTCAATAAAAGTGAAGCACTCTATCAAGTTCAACTTGTGTCCCTATACATTTACCTTTTATACACTGGAGGACGTAAAAAGTATCACCTGCTAACAAATGAACCAGGTATACGCCTTTCCTTCAATTATAGAGAATAGCCAAAAACCGGACTTCTTTCTAATTATAAAACAGCATTATAATTATAAAAGTATGGTTTAGCCTTTCTGTCAATCCAGGTACAGTATAAGCAATTCTTAAACAAAAGTCACAGCCAAAAACCAGACTTCTTTCTCCT
Organism: Saposhnikovia divaricata; assembly: GCA_036435485.1. Lineage (NCBI taxonomy): Eukaryota > Viridiplantae > Streptophyta > Magnoliopsida > Apiales > Apiaceae > Saposhnikovia > Saposhnikovia divaricata. The sequence goes on from CM071599.1 coordinate 219,731,000, forward strand.
TTCATTTACTTTTAGCTTGGGCACACAGCATTAAAAAAACAGTATAGCAAATTTATTATGAAGTTACAGGGAGAGCAAGATAAAGAAGTGTCCAAAAAGTAGCAAACTTAAGTTCTTTAGTCTCGAATAATTCAAATTTAAAATATAAGAGAGTAAGTAAAAGGTACTGGTCTCACTAATTTCACGAATCAACAGTGGCACTTGTCCTCTTATGAAGCAGACGTGGGCTTGACCTTCTCTCTCAGGAATTGCAAAATGTGTTCTCGTTTCCAGTTGTCCACCCTGCACAGAGAAATACCAAGGGCTGGTTTTATTGATATTTCAGAAATTTTAAGAAATTGAGTAACATGGTTCTGCCAATGTAAGTGGACCACATAATTCCTTGCATACAACAGCATCGAAATTGATGTAGATTAATATCACAAACAAGATGAATTTCAGAAACTCACAAGTTTTAGAACAGTCAGACTGCATGCATTAATCAAGAGGCATGTATTTTTTAACTTAACTACAGTTCTATCCAGTAATGAATATGGATTTGCTCCGAGACACCTTTTATCGCTGTACAATTTTTACAGTAGTTCATGTCCGCAGAAGACAGAACAAATCCCCAGAGCTGTTAATAATATTTACATTGGAAGTTTGCTTGAAACCTCGCGGTCCTAATTTTTCACTCACAGAATCATGAGAAACAAAAGTTTGACAAGACCAACTGCCCAAGGTTTCCTATATAGTAGCCTATAAGCACTGCACTGTGAATAAATGTGTTAATAAAGCTTACCTTATGGTCTCTTTGTGTTGTCCATCATCATCCAACATCATCAACTTTGGTGGAGAATTGTATACATAATTAACTTTCACAGTCGGGAACTTTTCCTTCTCTTCTTCAATGAAACCAACAATTTCAGGATAGAAAACCAGCTTCCTCATGCAGACCTCAAGAACTGCACCTGAATAGATAATCTGCAATATATACAACAGACTTGGAAATGAACATTAGAAACTAAACCCAGCATAGAAGGTGGGTCAATTGAATGCAATAACAGAGGTTAATGGTCAAGCTTCAGTTACAAATAATCAATGATAATATCACACAGAAAATGAGAAATCAGAGGGGACTTTAACATGTTAAAATAGAAAATTTCAACTACAGGAAGTTAGGAAAGTAAGTTAACTAGTCTCGGTAATATTTTCCATGCTCAGGATATCTGTACGTGCTTGTTTTAGACAGCAACTGCCTTTCCTCACATCTCTCGGTCTACCTAAGATATTGACTAATGTCACTAACCTATACATTTCATGAATTTGGCTTGATGTAAACCATATGAACTAATGGGAAAAATATAATTATAAAAGATACCCCCCTCCCTCTTAACAGCATCATCTTATCTTTTGGAATCCTGACTACTGAAAAACACTTATTAACATATTCATCCCTAGACCATATATATTCTCTTAATGAATATATGTTTAATAGTATCTTCATTTTCCATTAATTTAGGTTGTGTTAAGAAAGTTTTTAACAAGCACTACAAACTACTATAGAAGTGGAACATTCCAAAGGATAAGTAAATATCTAGAGTAGGACGGAACATGTGCAATATATTAAATGTGAAGTACAGCATATATAGTCATATAGACATAGTATTCATAACATCGTCCCAAAAGAAAATGCATCAATACCTTGCTCATGGAATCATCAGAATCTTCTGTACAGCACTTCTTACAATCAGATACCAGTTCTGCAGTTATTGAAAAGGTTTGACAGTGAAGCATGAGCTATATTCCATACATATTTTTTCACGCAACCAGTAAAATCTTGAATGGAACATAAAAGCTCTGTTAAACACAAATCATTGACTGAACCAAGACAATAAAATCACAAAAAATATCATCATTTTATGAACTATTTCGTATGCTGACTCATCTGGTTCATTCCAAAGTTTTAAGTTTATGATGTGTTTACTTGGGAAAATGGAATGGGGAAGGTCCGTGGAAAAAAAATCGTGATCAAGATTAAGGAAGAAAAGAATAATTTTTAGAAGAAAGAACACAAAAATGTACAAATGCAAATGACAAATTTTCAATGGAAATGAGAAGGCTAAAGAATGAAGCATTCATCCCTAAATTGGTGGATTTAAACTTTAGTTTAAGTTGCTAGAAATAGAATGGAAAAATGAATGAAAATTACAAATGCTTGCCCATAAGCAAGTACAAATTTCATTCGATTCCCTCCAAATATCAGTCCCTCTAACCAAACAGAACAATGGTAATCCTACCATCTTATCTTGTGTTTGGTTAGGGGAAATGGAATAGTATCAAATGGAATAAATAAATTAAAGGAAAACAACAGAGGTGGGAGGGAAGATTTGGAAGGAAAAAGAAAATGAGTGCAAATATTCAATGATGAGATTTATGAGAAAAATGGGTACGATAAGAATGGAGCATTACATCTGAAATTGGGGTTTGAGTTCTAGTTTAGGTTGTTAGGGCTGCAAAGTTTCGGCAATAATATATTCAAAGAAAACGGGTATGACAGAGAATGGAGCATCTGGGGGGCTTGAGTTGTAGTTTAGGTTGTTAGGAATGACATAGCAGGAGCGAATGAAAATTTTGAACATTCACCCATGATATACTTCCAATTTCATTTATCCCAACCAAAGACACAATATTAGTTCAAATTTCATTCGATTCCCTCCAATTTCATTTCATTTATCCCAACCAAAAACACAAATGTTAGTTCAAATTTCAATCCATGCCATGATGCAAGACAACAATAAAAAAAGTAGAAGGATAGATATTTGTGTGGATTAACCGCAGAAAATCCACACCCCAAGGTGATACCCAAGAATTTCTCAACCGCGGAAGAGAAGTTTGTTAGGATCGCAACCCATAACAAGAGAGAACAATCTCAATGCATTTAATCAATCAAAGTCTCCATAATACTAAAAGATTACATGTTATATAGAACTAAATCCCTAAACTTAGTCACCAAGTAAAAATCTTCTAATAAAGGAAACAAATCCTTTTTATTTTCTACTCCTATAATCTAGAATATTCTTAATAATCTATTATCTAATATAACCAATACCTAATAAATTACAATAAAATCTATTCTTAATTAATAACACAAAACAAAAACAAATTAATGTTTTAACTCCTTGTTCTGCACCATTCCCTCTAATTTCATTTCATTGATCCAGATAGTAAATCTATAGACAATTTCAATTATATGAACAATCAAAATAACATAGGCTAGTTGCGATGTGACCATACTGGCAAAGCAGTTCCTCAAAGGAATGTGGTACGCAACCATGCCTAATTGCATTGTGTCTCTTTCCGCATATGCAATACCTTATCAAATACAAGTCATAAACTGACAAATCGTAGAACATGTTGTCCCAAATCAGCATAAAGGAGTGTCAATAAATTATATTATCAATGATGAAATGTATACACAATATGTAAACACACTAATTACACTAATTAAATTATTAACGAGTAATACTTTTCGGAATCGAAAAGATTAAGATTAGCATAATTTCAAGTAGACCTACGAATTTTCTACTAAGTCATAAACCGTACTAAAGTCAACAAATAAGAAGAAAAGTAATCAAAGTGAATAGATACATGTATGTATGTATGTATGTATGTACCTTGATCTTTGACAAAATCAGCAAAAGAATTACAGTCGGAGCAGAGAGCAAGACCCGTAAACCCTAGATTTTCACACTCTTTCGAGCTCAATTCTTGCCCAATCACAACAACTGACAAGAATAATGCTGCCACTAATGAATACATCAATACCCCGTTCTTCATCATCATATCTCCTCTCTCCCTCTGTCTCTCTCGATGTGGCTCTTCACTATTTAGCACCAAAGTGGAAAAATGAATTGTTTCAAGTTTCAACGCATAGAAACCTCAATTTCTCTTTAGAGATTTATTTAGTAAATGTGGATTGATTTTTTATTTTGTCCTCTATTTTTTAAGGGTAAAAGAGTTTCTACACACTTTACTAAATTTTTCTATGGTGTCACCTTAAAATCATGATTTTGCTGCACATATGATACGCAAACTGATCGGTGAGAGATGGATAAAAATACACTGAAGTCAGATTTCAAAAAAAAATCACTAATTGACAGAAAAATCAAATTAAAAATAGAGGAAATTAGGTGGGATTGTGTGTGAGGATGTATTCCATTTGTGTGGTGCCCCTAGCGGGGCCGTTAGATTAGATTAATCTATGGCCCAGATTTAATTTAAGGCGATACTGTAGAAAAGTTTCCTATAGTGTCAGGTAGAAACTTTTTTCCCATTTTTTAAATCAGTTAAATTTTGTGTATTTTTTTGGAAAATTTTTAAAAATATTAATACTATTTCATAAAACAATTCAAAAAATATGAATATTTTTGGAAAAAAGCCTTTTTCTAACAACATAATATTATGTGTATTGTTTGTGATTTTAATATCTACGTCGTTATCATGTTTCTTTAATTTAGGGGTATTTGTTAAATCTGAACCATTAATTCTGAATAGTTCAAATTTTTGAATGATTGATAAATTTGAATACGGAAATAAAATGGTTTGATGATCAATTTTCTGAATGATCCTAAACTACATTTATAAATAATTTTGAATGACATAAGGCCTTAACATAATAAAAGATAATGTACATTGATTTTATTCGGCATAAATAAAAATATGTAACTAATTCGAAAATATTGGAGTAGTATTATATAATTTGTCATTTAAAAAGTATATTATAATAATTTGCATAAATAGTATGGATTTTAATTAAAAAAAAATACAAGTAACGTTTGATATGATTACTATATAAAAATATCTCTATATATTAAATAAAATTATTATATGATAAAAGTAACTTAAATATTAATAAATATTCAAAGATAGATAGCAAAAAAAAAAGAGCAAAATAACTGAAAATTTGAAGGTAACAATATTGTACATAAGGATTGGAACCATTCAGAGAGAATTTATAGCCAGTCTCATTCAGGGAAATTTGGACCAAAATTTCTCTAAATTTGAGTCGTTTAAAAATAAAATATATCAAATAAACAAGTTGAATGGTGTCGTCCAGCAAGTTCAGCACGGTTCAGGGATTATTAAATGACCCCTTAGTTAAGATAATATTAAGTATTAAACATAAGTATTTGGAGAGAACGTAATCATGGATTTATTAAAATTCACCATTTATCCTGAGATTTCTTTATATCAGTTCCAAATTCTCTTCATGACGCTTGCTTCTCATCCTATAACTTTGGAAAAAAAAAGTAGCATTCATTAAAGAATAAGAAGTGTGATATAATAGAGGCATCCCTAACAAATAATACATCCATAGGATGGGTATTTCATCTGTCCCATTCGACTCTGATTTGATCCCCGTCTCATTCGGATCGAGGATTCGAGAAATTTGAAATTTCAAGAGAATAGATTTTAATATAAATAAATATTAATTTGAAATATTTTTTGGAATAGGTTATTGAATTTTAAAAACATATTATATATCAAGATTTAGCAAATTAATTTTATTATAAAATATAATAGAAAATGTTTAAAATTTATTTTTATTTTTCAAAATGAAAATCCCCGATTTTTCACGGGGATCCCCGTTCCCTATTCAGAACGGGGATCGGGAGTCGGGAGCCAAATATTCCCCGTTTGGGGATCGAGTCAGGTTCGGGAAGTGGGTATGAGTTCGGGGATTGGGGCGGGGATAGCACTTCCCAATCCCGAAGTGACCTGACGCTCATCCATACTCTTCATTACGTCGAATTATAGCACTTAACCCTCTGCACATGATTTATAAATATATGGCGAAATTGGGTCACCTTAGCGCACTTCACGTTGAGGTGTAATGTTCACAAATTCCATACCATTATAAAGGAAACTATAAGACATCGACCGAATAAACCTCATCATTATGTCACTCCACACTTCATGAAATCCAAATTTTCATCATATTTTGAATAAAACCTCATTCTAGTCTATCATATGCATTCGATATATCTATCTTAAGTCTTGTCACACCATTTCTTCCTTGCATACATCGTTTTATATAATGTTTCACTTCAAATTCAATCGATGCATTATTTGTTAAAAGTCTCCCCTCAATGAATGCGCTTTGTTTGTCCGAAACTAACGTGTCAAGGCAAGGTTTTAACCAATTAGACATGACTTTTGACAAAAAAATTACCAATACGTTATACAATGAGATGGCCATAACTCTAACATTGTTTGAGGCACCTTCACTTTAGAAATTAGGCACACTAAAGTCCGATAAATACCCAATCGGAAGCTTTCCCTCGTTCATAAATCCCTAACAGAATCGAACTACATCATGTTCCACCATACTCCATACATTTAAAAGAATGCGGGATTTAAACTGTTCACTCCTGGAAACTTATTAGGATCATAGAGAACACGACTTCCTTAACCTCTTCTGGTATGTATATTGAGATAAATAAATAATTATTTATTTTTGAGTGAATTGCACTTTGGTGGCCTATACTTTAATTGTTTTGCACTTTTGTGGCCAAGTTTTGAAAGTTAACATTTTAATGACTGTAGTTTAATTTTTTTGCACTTTGGTGGCCAAGTTTTAAAATTGAGCACTTTGATGACTTACCTTTCTTTTGTTTGACACTTTGATGGCCAAAATAACGTCAAAATAAAAAAAAAATTGGCCACCAAAGTGCCAATTAAGGTAACTAGCATTAAGGTCTCCTGGTCTTTAATGAACTAATGATTAACAGGAATACTATTTGTGACATATTGAATTCTTGATATCATGCGTGATCTTCTCCGGGAATTTTATCAGAAAAAGTTTGGGTCAAACATAACCCAATCTAAGAAACAATGGTTTATTTTTAAAGCTACCGCTACTTTTCTAGACGAACTTCTTTGGGTACAAAACAATCAGTAACAACATATTGTTAAGAGTGTCTGCAAAAATATTCGGATGATTCCGAATTAGCTAATCCGTTTAAATATAAATATTCGATAATATGTGCAAATATTTCAATTTTAAGAACGAAATTGAGTATTATCGATTTCCAATTTTTATAACATTTGCAAACTTGAGTATTATCAATTTTCAATTTTTGTAGCATTTGTTAACTAGATAAAATGTATCCTTCACAAAACAAATTTTATGGATAGAGTAAAAGTAAAAACAAACATTTAATGAAAGATGCCAATGAATAAATATAACCCTTTTGGTAAAATCTCATTAAACTTTGATGATGATCAGAGCACGGTTTTAGCCAATTTAATCGTTTTCTTCAAATTGGTTTCCAAAAGAAAATCCTTAAAACAGGATACCTAATCTGCATACATGCAATGTATCATTTGCAAAGTCTTTCTAAAGATAATATTGATAACTCAAATACTCAAAGGAGGCTCACAAAACTTAGAAACATAGCTAGAACCCTAACTTACTGCTAAAACTTCTACTTTATGATAATGATAAATAGAATATGAGTAGTGCTATAAATATTTTCCCAAAAAAATTTCCGAATGACGTGGCATAACACATTACTCATTTTAATTTATGGGCGCATTTAAATACATGCGGGATCCCATATATTTATCGAAAAGTTACCAATTAGCCTCCATTTGTGTTGTGGCTCTTGGCATTGGGAGTCTATATAAGCACCAATATTCTTGCTCAAACTACATTTCATTTATCCTGTCCTAACTCCCAAGTAGTAAGAATGAAGTTGTCAAACCACTTCTTCTTACCATTATTTTTTTCTTTGATCACAATTTTTAGGGTTCACGGGAATCCTAATTACATGGATGCACTTGCAAAATCCATTCTGTTCTTCCAAGGACAGAGGTCTGGGCGCCTCCCAGCTTCCCAGCAAGTCTTGTGGCGTTCCAGCTCCGGGCTTTCTGATGGTCAGCTAGCTCATGTATGTACTTTGTTTTCGGTATTTTTGTTTTCGAAGTTAAAAATTTAAGTTATATTGCAGAATGCTATCTCTGCTGCAAATCAAACAGACCGAAAATATTTGTATCATTGCAAAACACACACTTGTATTATCACCTAAGATTATAATGCTAAATACTCACACACTCGCACAAACAACACGTTCAAGAAAGAGCAAAGATAATTTCATTGATTAAGATTCATCGTAAACACATATTATTTTTAACAACCCAAGATTATAATGCTAAATACTTACACACTCGCACAAACAACACGTTCAAGAAAGAGCAAAGATAATTTCATTGATCAAGATTCATCGTAAACACGTATTATTTTGTCGGCTATCTATCAGGGAATCGTCTGAGGTGTTTATATCGAAATATCACAATTTAAGATTCTTGGTGCATCCTTCTAATATTTACTAATATCATTGTTATATACTAAAATTATACATCACATGCATGCAACAAATCTCACTTACTATAAAACAGGGCTCCAATCTTATACTCAGAAACATCCAAATTACTTAAAACAAAACAGTAGCATCACATAGCACTAACTAGCAGTACTATCAGAAAACAGGGTCAAATAATCGGCTATTTTTGTTAATTTCAAATAGTCGGCTATTGATTGATACATGTATTCATATTAATAGCCGAATCCAACTGGCTCGTTCCAACGCTAGAAAGCGATAGACGGATTCAGAAAATAAGCGTATACGGATAAACTGGACGTGGGGAATGGGGATCATTAGGATTTAGGATTAATCTACACATCATATAACACTTGATCCTTCATAAGAATTTTTAACTTTTGCCATATTGAACAGTCCCCCTCTGGTTTGTGGATGCACAGGGGTGGAACATTTTAATCTAAACCTGACCGATTATAAAGTGGACGACATTTATAACTATGGCTAACCTGCTATCAATTGTAAATGACAGGTGGATTTAACTGGTGGGTATTACGATGCCGGGGACAACGTAAAATTCAATCTGCCAATGGCTTATACCACAACAATGTTATCATGGAACGCCCTTGAGCATGGCAAGAGAATGGGGGGACAACTGCCGAAAGTGAGAGAAGCGATCCGTTGGGCAACGGATTATCTTCTAAAATGTGCCAGGGCCGAACCAGGCAAGCTGTTTGTTGGTGTAGGAGATCCTAATGCAGACCATAAGTGTTGGGAGAGGCCTGAAGACATGGATACTGTCCGTAGCGTCTATTTTGTGTCGTCTAGCAACCCGGGATCAGACGTTGCAGCAGAAACAGCAGCTGCATTGGCCGCTGCTTCCATGGTCTTCCGGAAAGTCGACCCGGTTTACTCAAGATTACTCTTGATTACAGCCAAGAATGTTTTCAACTTCGCAGTTCGGTACAAGGGGTCTTATAGTGATTCACTTGGTTCTGCTGTATGCCCATTCTATTGCTCTTACTCTGGATATCAGGTATGTGTTTTACTCTGAAAATTTGAACACACGACCTTTGGCAATGAAGGAGGGAAAGAGTCTCGCAACTAGGCTATCAGCGAGTCCTCGGTTGTTTTCTACGTAGTCTGATTAGTCGAGAGTTTTCTGTGCAGGATGAATTGTTGTGGGGAGCTACCTGGTTATTTAGAGCTACAAATGATATTGCTTTCTTGAATTCCATAAAGTCGCTTGGAGCAAGTAACGCGCCTGACATTTTCAGTTGGGACAACAAATTTGCTGGAGCTTTTGTTCTTCTATCCAGGGTAAAAAAAAAATTAAACAAATTACTATTAATTTTCTTGTTCAAATATATGCCAATTTACTACTTGAACTTTTACATAGTCCATGATCTGTTATTCTGCAGAGGGCTTTGGTAAATAACGACAGAGCTTTCGAGACCTATAAACAAAAAGCAGAGGACTTCATCTGTAAAATTCTCCCAGACTCCCCTTACTCAAGTACACAATATACACCAGGTACACGAAATGTTCTAAAGAGTTTTATCAAAGAACAAAATCTGAAACTTTATAATGTGTGACTGAAAGAGTATGTCGCGATTTACACGTAATCTCGTGTTAATGTTGCTGCAGGGGGACTGATGTTCAAATTAAGTGCAAGTAATCTTCAGTATGTAACATCTATCACCTCCTTGATCACCATTTATGCCAAGTACATGGCTGCAGCAAAACAAAATTTTAACTGTGGGAATTTACTAGTTACTTCAACAAACCTGCGAATCTTCGCAAAGAAGCAGGTAACAATATAATTTAAGTTAAATTTTATTACCTGTGTATGCTCAGGGACATCCTAGTGTATCTTGGTCAAAACGTGTTGTTAAGGACACGCTAGTCATCCTAGTGTATCTTATGTTCACATTATCATGTGCTTTCTGCATATTGCGAATGATACACAATCCTCTGTAACTATCATAGGTGGATTACATATTAGGAGAGAATCCATTAAAGATGTCCTACATGGTAGGTTATGGTACAAATTATCCAAGAAGAATACACCACAGAGGATCATCCTTGCCCTCCATAAAGACTTATCCTCAAACCATTGGTTGCGACGAGGGTTTTCAGCAATTTTATTATACATCAAATCCGAACCCCAACAAACATATTGGAGCAGTGGTTGGAGGTCCAGACAAGAACGATTACTTCCCAGATGATCGGACAGACTATAGCCACTCTGAGCCAGCCACATACATCAATGCTGGTATAGTTGGACCATTAGCTTACTTGGCCGGAAGCTACACCACTTGATGGGAAAATTGTTTCATCTGCAGCTGGCTAGATAGCTACTTAACATTGTATAGCTATAGCCTATAGATTATGATTTATGTCCGGTTCCAAATGGCTGTGACACAAAATGTAGTTCGAATCTGAAATTGAATATGTGTGTCTGGACATATATTTAACCATTTTTAAGATATTATAAATTTATCAAAAAGTCCCACAAATTTATAATTAGGGTTGTAATTCGAGTAACGTAAATCGTTAAGTTCATAACAGATTTGAGCTCGTTTAACTTATAAAACGAGCAATTCGCTTTCAAAAATATCCCAATTCTCAGGTCCAAATCACTACATCTAACATAAACATTTGCCATAAATTCAAAACAAATCCACAAACTATATGAAATTAAAGTTACTAAAATTAAATATTTATTCTCACCAAACACACATTAACATTAGTACACTTTTCAAAAAAGAACACATAGTACATTAGAATCAGAAACTATAATCTGTCTTAAACCCTGTAGTATTACTCAAAGGTTTAGTAAAAACCCCAGCACCATTCCCACCAAACTCATCACTTTCATCATCACTTTCTTCACCACTTTCAAAAGCAGGATGATTAAAAATACAATTCAACAACTGGGTCCCTCTCAAAGCATTAGTCAATGGCAAATGTCCTTCAGGTGGTGAATCTGAATCTTCACTTATTTCCCAAATAAACTCATTGGGAAATGCTCTGTAATTATATTGCACAACTTCAGTATCTAATTTCTTCATCCACCCAACTTTTATGAAAAATCTGGTGAAATCTTTGCTGCATTTTCTCCATATCTTTTTCTGTACACTGTATCCAAATTTATTATTGCTATGTTGTTTCCAGAGCGTGTCTATCATTTTCAAATCATTTTGCGGGATGAACTGAACTTCGGAGAAGAACACGTAGCCTCGTTTGATTGCAGCTTCACCTGCCAGCTCAATGATCAGGCGGCGCGTTTCCTCATCTGCTTTCCTGAAATCTTGGTTACTGAGGTGAGACTCCAGTGTTTCGAATAACGTTGTCGTGGAAGTTTCCGAAACAGAGGTGGCAGAGGAAGATGGGAATGGGGTAATGGAGATTGAGTTTGAGGAAATGGAGATGGAGGGGTTGTTTGGTTGGAGGAAAAGAGTGGTGGGGAAGGTGGGGGTGGCGGCGCGTGGGTCCACGCGCCGGGTGGTGGAGTGGTGGTGTAGGGATTGGAGAGAGTTGGTGGCCATTTAAATGGGAGTGTATGTATAGAGGAGGGGATGTATATATTGTGGATGGTACGGAGCAAATGGTTTATGGATGGGGAGGGACAGATAAGAAGTGTGTGAGAATTGAAGGAAGAGGGAAAATACAATGAAAGGATTTGATTGGGTAAGTGTGGGTGAGGCTAGATACTCTTTTATCTCATCTACAATACATAAATACATACTCTACTTTTGCCCATAATCAATTTTGGTTTTTGTTTCAATCTCCGATAGAGGTTGTCAATATAATTGCCAACTTTTACTACATCATCATATATATTATTTTGTATTTTTTTCTCTCCTCTACCTCATTGTTGACAACTTTTGTTACAAATCTACTCCAATAGTTAGCAACTTTAAAAGTTGTCAATATGGTCCTATACATAAATTTTATATTATCTTATAATTACATTAAAAATATGGGAGATATAAAAAATGGTAAAGTTAAATACATTTTTGAGGAGTTGTATATGTTTTAACTAAATGGGGAAGTTGCCAACTTTTGGCAACTTTGGTTGACAACTTGTTGGCAACATTGATACTCCAATAGGTGGGCAACCAAGGGTGCCATGCCACATAGGACTTGGCAACCTCTTGACAACCCCTATTGGAGATGCTCTTATGTTTCCACCCATCACGGTTGTTTCAGTTGTTTGGACCATGACTTTAGGAGCTTGTCAATCCAAAGTCATGGGTTCAATTCCTGGAAAGTACGGAAGTAAGTGGTTTGTCATATTCGATGGATACGAATATATTAGAAGTCTTCCGAATTAGTTGAGGTGCGCGAAAGCTGACCCGAATACCTGATTATAAAAAAAAAAAGTTTTTGTTTCATTCTACGAGTCTTTGTTAGTGGGTCACCATTCAATTCAAGTGTTAAAATTGAAATGAAAAAGAGTAACTTACATAGGTAAAATAAATTAGTAAGATTGTGTAATTTATTCTAATATTGCAATTTTTCATTGTATTAGTGTAAAACTTGAAATTGAAAGTACATGATTTATCGATAACATATTAATATTTTTTATCGTGTTGAATATTGTAACGAAAACAAATTATGTAATCAAATGTTATAATCAATTGTTACGTTCTATATTTAATAACGGATTTTAAATTCTGCAATATAATATAACAAAATCCAATAAAATGTTGGATATACAATGGAATGTGAATTCTGTAACTAAATAACACCCTTATAAAATATAATTTCACGTGGAACATTGTATTCAACATGAAGTTGAAGATGGACAAGAACTAAAGACGTTTTTGACGTAATCTTGGAAGCATAACATTTATAGTATAGCTTGGATGATGGTTTAAAAAAGTAATGAATACACATTTTTCTTGGCGCAGAGGAAAATATTATATTAATGAAATATGACATATTTTAGTACACATTAAATTTTTTTTTTCTTTTTTTTTTCTACCATAAATAATAGATATGTACAGGTGAACTATAAAAATTAAGGATAAATATAAAGGGATAATAAATTTGTTGTAAGCAACCATAACCATTATTTATTCAAATATAAAGCCATGCTCTTTAAAAAAAAATACTCTCTCTGTCTCAAATTTTTTTTCCCATTTCTCATGAACACGTTTGCCAACGCACACTTTTGATCGTTAATATCTTTAATTTCGTATTAGTATTCAATATAAAAACTTCACTGTATTAATGTACTCATAAATACGAATCCAAGATCACTCATGACTATATTTGATTTTATAGATTAGACGTAAATTAGTAATTTTTCTCTTGTTATGAACAATGCCGACATATCAAACGAGACAATTACGGATAAATTTGACATAATTAGATCAAAGGGGTGCGAAATGTAAGAGTTTTAAACTTTGGGACGCAAAATGTTGATTTCACAACTTTTAGGCGCAAAGTAAATATTGCCTTAAACTGCAGGGCAGCAAAATGCAATTTAATCAGAAGCAAAAAAGAAATAGAGCCGTTCTCTACCTGCTCGACCGACCGGAGCGGATATCAATAAAACAAGCAAAATATAAAAACAAATCATTTAAGACCCGTTGGGGTTTAATTACTTTCAAGGGTTTACTCCTGCTGCTGCTTCTTCTTTGTTAGGTATGCTATCTTGTAACGATTTCTTCATTTATCTGTTAAATCTGTTTGCTTAATTGCGGTATGTTTCAACTAGGTTGATCTGCACTCTCTCTCTCTCTCTCTCTCTCTCTCTCTCTCTCTCTCTCTCTCTCTCTCTCTCCCCCTCTCAACACCTCTCTCTCTGTCTCTCTCTCTCTCTCTTTCTCTGTCTGTCTCTCTCCCCCCTCTCAATCTCTCTCTCTCTCTCTCTCTGGATTTGTTTATAATAATGGTTATGTATCTATCTATATTTGCACACAGATCCAGGCAACAAGAGAATCTTTTCAAAATTAGTAAAATTTTAAAACAAAATTTTATTTTGTTCTAATTATTGATAATGCCGTAGTTTTTTGAACTTCCACTGCTAAATGAAGCACTGCAAGTTGTTATGAATTGTGGGTCAATATCTAGAGTTTACACGAAATCGAAAGGGCTTTAACCTCGAACAAAGTGAGGCAAATGTTTGATGTACGCGTCGATTAAAGCGACGTAGATGAAGTTCTTTACCCCCTTGTTGCATCCTTTAGTAATTCCTTTTCTGGATTGTACTTATTAAATTTTGTTCATAGATTAGAAATTACGCACTTATAGTTCAAATTGAGCATCTGTCACATTCTTTACTGTACTCTGCAGAAGAGCACAAACTCGAATGATGAGAAGTTCAAGCAATGACAGCTTACCTGGCCTACGACGACCGCATTATGAAACACGGTCAAGATATAGGAAAAATTCCAGCAATGGTCTGGGCCCATCTTAGTTTTTGTGATCTAGCGGTAGCTTATGCAAAATATCGTATTATAATACCATAGTTTGGGTTTGTTTACTGCAGATTGTTATGGGATTACCGCTTGCACTCAAGAGGTGAACCGAGAAGAAATTCATTTGCACAGTGTCAAGATCAAGGACCTCGGAACCTGCTTGGGGCCCAACAGTACTAATATGGTCACATCCACTTTTTTTATTGTACATCTATATATGTTGTCATATATGATAACTCAATATCATTTCTTTCACTTCATGCCCAATGACATTGTATTATGCTCTCTATGCGGATATTTTATAGGATGTGAGTTGTTAGATGGGTAAATTTAATATATGCACGTAATAACCTTGTAAGCTTATGTAGAGTACAGCATTTGGGGTGTGAGATACAGCAGATACTAGAGTAAATATGAATCTTATTGTCCTAACTAGATGATACATTCAGGGAGCAGGTACTAGATGCTGGAAAATCATCTACTAGAAATGTTTCGAAATCTTAATGCTAATACTCAGGTCATTTTATCTCTGCTAGTTTTTATCCAAACAAATAGAAGAAATATACAATTAAGTTTAAAGTCTAATTTTCTAATAGATTCCACTAAGCTATAGTATAAACAAGGAAATTGTAATAAAGGAAGATGAAACTCCAATGTCTTAACAACATTACAAATAGATGATGGCATATGGATTTTCTTGCTGCATCTTATCTTCAGGCAACTTAAACCTGTTGGAGAAGACTACCTGGGCTTATGCTTTAGCTTTTATTGAATAATAGTGTTTCCATTAACAATGTTTCTTAGAAACACCTTGACTGTACCTTGTTAAACACACACACAAAAAAAAAAAAGATGTTGCCGTAATGCATCTTATCCAAGTAGCACTATCTATGGTTTTAAGAGAAATAACATATTTGTAAATTTTCTGAGAGAAATCAACAAAAAATGCCGATGTTATATAATCTTTAATGCTTGCTTGATTAGAAAGGAAAGGGGAGGGGGTGTGAGGTGTTTGAGTCAAGTAGCAGCTTGAATGTGTCGATGATAATTTTACAGATAGGTGTATGGATATTGGATAAGAATAAAGTGGGTAAAATGGATCCTTTGCCTTAAGTCCATTTTGCACTTTCCAAGGATGTTTATGTATCTCTGATCTATTTATTTACAAATTCTGATAATACATTATTTGCAAAAGACAGTGTACATATTATAATTATTCTTTCTACTTCATTACAGCCACTAGGTGTACAAGATTCTGACAACTTGCAAAACATTCAAAAGTCAGCCCCTTTCATGCACAAGAATAGAGACGTTAACTTGCAAAATGTACGAAAATCACCCAGGTTATCGGTCCAGAATAGAGGGTATAAACATGTGTTTGAATCTAATCAAGAAGGGGCAAAATGTAGATCAAACTCCCCGATAGAAGGCCTGGACCAAAAAAAGTTGTGTTTCCCAGCTGAGGATATATTGGCCAAGTCTCCTCAAATAGATTATCAAAGTAGAAGTGTAGAACATGAACGGGAGACGAACTTGCAAAATGTACGCAAGTCTCCTCGATTATCTGAAGTGGCTAGAGAGAGAGACATGCAACTTCTCTTTGAAAGTAATGAAAAAATAACCAACTGTAGAAAGAAGTCTCGGATAAAAGACCTAGTTCAGGAGAAGTTCATTTCTCCAGCTGAGGTGAAGTTGGTCAAGTCTCCTCAAATAGATTATCAGATTAGAAGTGTAGAACATGAACGGGAGACGAACTTGCAAAATGTACGTAAGTCTCCTCGATTATCTGAAGAGGCTAGAGAGAGAGACATGCAACTTCTCTTTGAAAGTAATGAAAAAATAACCAACTGTGGAAAGAAGTCCCGGATAAAAGACCTAGTTCAGGAGAAGTTCATTTCTCCAGCTGAGGTGAAGTTGGTCAAGTCTCCTCAAATAGATTATCAGAGTAGAAGTGTAGAACATGAACAGGAGACGAACTTGCAAAATGTACGTAAGTCTCCTCGATTATCTGAAGAGGCTACAGAGAGAGACATGCAACTTCTCTTTGAAAGTAATGAAAAAATAACCAACTGTAGAAAGAAGTCCCGGATAAAAGACCTAGTTCAGGAGAAGTTCATTTCTCCAGCTGAGGTGAAGTTGGTCAACATGGCTAAGGTTCACAATGAAAGTTCAAATGGCAAGGGAAAGAGGGACGTGCAAAATACAGAAACATTACCTAGGGTATCAGGCAAGGTTCCAGTGATTGGATTGCAAAGTTTCGTTGATTTGAGTAGCAAAGGAATTTGTACACATGAGTCTCACATAAAAAGCACTTTCAAGAGCAATCTCTCTTTGAAAACTAAGGCTGAGCAAGCCAGTATACCCCATATTCCAAGCACAGGTGTTAGTTATGATAGAATTATGAGTTCGCAGTCCATACGCAAGTCTGTCCGGTTATCAGGCAAGAATGCAGAGATGGACTTGCAGAAAAAACATACGTCCGCCGAATTTTCTTTTGCTACTGATGTGGAATTGACCACTGTAACCCAAGTTCAGAACATGAATTCAGACTGTGATCAGGGGATGGAGTTGAGAACAATGCAAAAGTCACTACGATTGTCTTGCAGGACTAGAGAGACTTACTTGGATAGTAATACTGAATGTACTGAGGAAGGGAGAACTGAGCCCCAGGAAAACAGCTTTAACTTGAACACTTTGTCTGCGGTCAAGTTGTTTGATAAGCCCCAATTTCAGAACATTTCTGCAAACTCTAATGGACACGTGGAATTGAAAAACATGCAAAAGTCCCCCCACTTGTCAGGCACTAAAAGACAGCGAGAATTGCGAATATTGAGTAGAAAGGAGGTTAGACTTGGAGCAGAGTCGCAGAAAAAGGGCCGCCATGAGAACAATCTCTCCTCACCAAGTAAAGTTGAGTTGACAAATGCAACCTCAGCTCAGAATCAAACTGTAAAGTCTAATAAAGAAGAGATTAATCTTGGAGTCAAATCCCAGAAAAAAGGTTTCGACGGGAGCACTATATCTCCACCAATTGAAGTTGAGCTGACAAGTGCACCTTCATTGCACAATGAAATTGTAAAAGCTGATGGATGCCTGCTGAATAAGGCCATTGGTTCACCTCTCAATTCTTCTACATCTCTCCCCTTGTTTCAGTACTTTGTCTGTTCAGGAAAGGGAATTAATCTAGTTGTTGATTTGAATTCAAGCCCGTCAGACTGGACTAAGAAAATATTTTCGTCTAGTAGTCAGAGCTTACAGAAGAATAAATTTGAAAGTTTTCGCCATGAGATTGAATCGTTGAGAAGTAAGAAAATGATAAGTTCACTTGTTTCTAGTTTTAATCCATTTAACAAGATCATTCCCAGCCATCTACGGAACGATGCTTGTTCACAGTCAGTTAGTGGAGAAACTTCTCCACTGCAGTCTTATGTACCAGAAAGAGGAGATAATGGGTCTTCGGACATCACTCAGACAAACTCATGCATTGTTGTAAGGACAAGGGATGGTCATGTAGAAAACTCCAATGATGTTAATACTGAAACTTCTGGAGACAACATATCTTCATCTCAAGAATATCTGGTACTTAATTTATAGTAATGGTTCATGCCATCCGAATTTAAAATTCTTAAATGACTTTCAGCACACAGTATTTGTTAATCGGAGTAATGTTTCATTTTTCATCGAGGCAACCTTTCTCCTGTAAAACAGTAGGGGTTTACGATGTACTATATTTCAAATGGTACCTTGACATACTCCTTACATACTTTGTGCTAATGTTTTCTCTCACATAATACTTATAATGTTGTTGAGAGTTGCACAATGACCTTTAATTCAAGCATCGCAACTCTTCAATCTTTGCTACTGATACTATATTGCATTTTAGTTGATAAATATGAACTAGCCAACAGGAGAATGATTAAACTTCTAGTACATGGTATATGTGTAATTGGAAATATGCTCTCTGCAGTAGAAACTTCATGGTCTTAAATTTTTTATGCTTTTTCAAATTTTCTCTCTCTTCGTACTTTCTTTTGCATGTGTGAATAAAGTAACTGGCCTATTCTTGATAGTACACTGTGATATTATGCTTGTGAACTTGAGTTATTGCAATTTGGATATGTTTATCTTTCCTTAATTTAGTCGTTAACTTTGTTTCTTATTTATTTATTTATTCTTAATCTACTGATTCAGGAAACGAGGATCACCATTTCTGAGACAAGAGCTTCAGAGTAAATTTTTTTCTTAAACAACTAGTTGTGTGATAATTATAATGTCTTCTGCACAGTCTAAATGTGTCATTTTTTTCGTACTGGCAGACAGTCAAGTGAAAAGCCAGTAAATACTGAACCAGCTGGTACTCGCAAGAGAAAAAAGCTAGGAAGGAAAATTTGCGGGATACGTTTGAAAAGTGGGAAGCACCTTGGAACAAGAAAATCAATGCGGCTGTTCTATCAGGTTTGCTTTTACCCTCTACATTTTCCATAAATTGTAATATTTAATTTATATTATCAAATTTGGTCATAGTGATTGAATTATTAAAAAAAAAAATTATTAGCTGTTAGAGGACTATTATCCTAGAATAACAGTAATTAAAATATATCTTTCTACATCCATTTTGTGCTGAAGTAAAATCTTAATGTCGGGCTTTCCATGGTTAAGACTATGAGACAGCGTATGTAAGACTATTGAGGCCAAGTCAGTTGAATGGTCGTAAGGTTCGATGCATAATTAATTAAGTCAGATTGGAATGAAATTTATCAATTATTACTAAAGATGTAGACTGCTTTCAATTTGCCGAGCATGTGCAAGACAGGGATAGCTGCCAAAGTTAATTCTATCGTTCAGAATGTATTGAGTCCTTCATGATAAGGGGTCTGAATGTCGGATGGCTTTGTACTACCTACATTCTGGAGATTAGGAAAGTAACTTTGTGTCAAGGATGTGTTGCTAAATCAGACTGGATATATTTCTTTTCATCATTACTTTTGACCTATAGGCTTGTATATTTTTGACAATGACTATGATTTAAATACTGGACATGTCTGTCTGCAATGGCTATAATCTCCACCAGTCTAGCCTGTTGTCCTTCTCCAGTTTGCTCTTATTTTGTCATACTTCATTCTTAATAATAATCCTTTAAATTCATTTTGATTACTACCTAATTCATTTTGAGGGGATTATAAATCTCGCCCTCTCCCTTTGTATTATTATTTCCTGGAAACGAACTAAAAGGTGATTGAAATTACAGAAGAAAAAAGGTTATAGCACTAGTATGCTGATATCTTCCTTAGTTGTGTTTTTCTATATGATTATGTTGGAAGTTACTATGTTCTATCTCTGTGCTCTAACATTTATTGTGTTCTTTCCAAATTTTCCTTAGGGAGGTCCTCGGTGATTCGGGTGGGTTGTCTTTGTTTGCTGATCTATAGGGAGTTAAGCAGTAAGTATTGAACACTCTTACATCACCGTATATAAATACAGTTATCTATCAAGATAAGCTGAATATGTTTGCTTTGTTTTTTTAGCACTCGAGTAGAAATAGTTTTATGAAAAAATATATAATTTGCATGTTTTTTTTTGTGAAGAAAATAATAGGATATGTTTTTTGTTGGAAGGAAAGTCTCACACAATAATATAATTAATATAAAGGAGAAGGATACTTGATTTTCCAAGTTGAAAATGACTTGATACAAAGTTTATATAGGATCAAATAAGAAAAGAATCTACATGTTCATAGTAATGGTAGAAGACACCTGAACTTCGAGACTCTCTAGCAATACATGAGATAGTGACATCCATAGGATGCATCTAGATATGTAGAACGGATTCGGAAAATACCAGTACATGTACTAAAATTGATCTAGAGAAACCAGCATGCATGCACTGTTATTGTTACTGGCTACTATAGAATGGAATTTAATGCCGGTATCTTCTTGATTGTAACAGTAACAATGGAATTTGGTGCTTGTATCTTCTTGATTGTATGTTCTGATTAGTAAGAATGTGATTTTTATATTTCAGATGGGCGTGTTTCACATCGTCGCCTCCCTCTAGAGAAGTCACATTTGATAGTATGTTGCCGGTTGCTACAGTTCCGGAGATTGTTTTATTACGTAGGGAACGTCGCTGTAGGGTTTCTTCCCTTCTCATATTTGTGCTGCTTAGGTATGACAATGTATGTCAACGATTTAGGTGTCAAAATTTAAAATTGTAGATTTCGTCTCACGTCTTTTTCACCTTCTCTTTTCTCATTCCTTCCACATTTATGCAGAAGAATGATTTGTGAGAGTAATGCTTACAGAAATATTAAACGCTCTGAACTTTGCAAACCTGAAAGATCGTTTCTGCATAATTTTGCCTCCAGGATCTTAATTCTGCATAGCTTTACAAATAAATGATAGCATGTCCACCAGTAGTAAAGAAAACAAATAATATTGGAAAAAATTAATATTGATAACATTTTCTTTCATAACATGCTATCATTTGTAGTGGCAGCATTTTAGCCACGAAAAAAAAAAAGTTTCGGGTGAACTTGTTAATAAATCTTACTAAGTAGGTCAAATTTTATTAATTCGTAAATCGTTATTCTATATGTTATTATTTGATACTAATGTACCAAAATTGAAGAATAAAAATACAATAGATTAAAAATTTCCAAACAACTTAATCAAGTTTGAAACAAATTTGAGGCCAAATGCCGATTTTTTATAATCATTGAATGTATTGCAACATAAACTTACATATACATGTCCAGTGAAGCACAAAAAGTAAAAATAAAATTTCATATACAAAGTTGTTTGCAGGATAACCACCATCTGATATCCATTTGCAACAAAAAGTACATACAGTGTCATAGATAATCTTGGACAACTGAGAGATATTTCAGCAACAATTGGGTTTGAGGATTACTGTTTTTTTGCATACTCTCTTGGTCCAAATATGGTAGATCCAATTCTAACACTTGTACTACCTAGTTCAATCTGCAAATAACAACAATGCATATCAGTATTCAACAGGTCTATAATTATTCCTGTTTTACCAGAGAATGCCTTCTCTAAAACATTTAATTGGCCTGGTAACTTTTCAATCCAGTTATGTACAACACACGTGGGTAAAAAAATTAAATTCAGTGCTCCAAAATACAAATATTGGATGATGGAGCATCATCTGTTCTCTAGTGCGATAATTATCATCCAAACGTGAAATCGTATATTATTGGTTAAAAATGGTTTCCAGGATATAAACTGTATATTAATGTACTATCTTATTGATGTGGATACAAAGAATAAATGGAATCATGATTCGGATAAGAATAGTTGGAATAGACTAAATACACAGAAATTCAATTGGATAAGAACAGTAAAATATATTAACTAAGAGAAAGACGTTAAACCTTGACCGTTAAACCTTGACTCAAACATTAAATTAACTGCTCAAAGTTCACATATCAAAACAAAAGTCAAGTTCACAAGGGGACATGGTATAATCAGCGGGATGCAATTTATAAAAAGAAGACCCCATATTAGTATATATCTCACCACTTGTTCAAAGTCACCAGACATGCCCATTGACAGCTGGCATTGGTCCAGAGCCATTCCAATTGCCTTGCAAACTTCAACTTTGCAATTTGACAAAGTCTGTAACATATAAGCAATAAAATTATGCATCTGAATTCAATTGATTGATCACCAGGAAGAAAATACAAGAGCCATAGATTGTGAAAGTAGGAAAGCACAAGGATTCCGATAAACTAAAAGTCAAAACTATATAGGGATAGCACTGACCCTGACAAAAATGAAGTTAAATATTACTGTGGTATATTAGCACGCAGAAAATATGTGATTACCTTGAAATTTTCAGGAGTTGAAGAATAATCTGCCATTCCAATTGTCATCAAGCCAGAAAACTCAAGATTTGGGCAGCCCATTCTAACATGTTTCACTAGCTCTACACAACCTGATGGATCTACACCAGATTTTGCTGCCAAAAAAGACACAATCATAATTACAAAGTTCGGGTATTTAGTCTTCACGAAGACAGATTGTTTAAAGCAGTACTGGTTCTGCACTGGGAAAGAGCTAAAACCGTCACAAAAGCATTATACATTGGCCTTAAAATAACTTTAAGGACCAACTGCTACAAGCACAAGTTCAAAAATTTGTTATCATGTGCCGACTATGTAACAGCAGTAGGTCATCCCAACTAGTGAAGAGAGACCCTAACATTGTAGCATAGTGGATGCCTCTCTTTTTTTGGAAAAAAGTGGTCGAGTGTGTAAGCCTTGGTGGAGGCATGTGTGCACGAGTATCTGAAATTTGATATTTGACCTAAACCAAAAAAACTAGTAAATAGAGAACAGCAAGTCAAGTTTTGACTTGAGCATAGAGTTTGAATAAATTCTCCTAGTGATGTCAAGTTTTATAAAGATAAAGAATGTGCAGGTGAACAACTACGTAAACCAAAGGGAGATTAATTTTTATTGTAGGAACGATACCTACAGAAAAGCCTAATTCCCTGCCAGTTAAAATATGGACCAATAAATGCATTAAGCATTGCATGAATTCATTTTACTGATCTTATTCTTAAAGCTCACCCTCTGATGAATACTTTTTTAAATCTGAATGCTGGAAGTACACATACATGTTTCTCCACTGGTGTTCACTTGTACCAAAACCTTCAAAGGCTTTCTTTTGATGTTTGCAACAGCACGGTCAAGGTGATTTGCAATCTGTTCATCCAAAATTCAGGGTAACATAATGTCATTGTGAGAGATGTACCTAGAAGATCTGTTACAAAACAAGGGAATTTCATTTGAGTAACTAACGTTTTTACTGAATTTCAGATAGGTTTATGAGGAAATAAAGAAGAAGAGGTATTGAAATTAGCATGATGTTACTAAGATATGTACGAGACTACTCTGGGTGTCACATAAAAAATATTCCAAAACAGATAATTTTATAGAATGTAGCATTGAACAAAATTTCATGGTTCGATATCCAGCAAAATCATTGGAATGTACTTACGACATAATGCACACAAGTTGTAACCTACGATACCATGTCCTCCATCATAATAATAAACTTCCATGATACATTTGTTATATAAGTGTTGTGGCTAGAGAGTTCAGCAGTCAGGATTTGGGGTTCAAGTTATAGGGGTTGGTCATAGGTGTTGAGTTTCGGCAGTCAGGATTTGGGGTTCAAGTTATAGGGGGTTGATCATAGGAGTGTTCAGGCTTGAGAGTTTCTTTTTTAATTACAGTTTAGCGTCTCTTCAATACTTTTTCATCATTGTATTGCATGCTTGTTTTTACACTATTATTCACTATTACATCACAAGATATATGTTATCTATTATAATCATACGGTGCTTGTATGTACATTCTTTGTCAAAAGTCGGGGATCTTTACAGAAACAAGCTCTTTGTTCTTGTAAGGCACTGCTCTCCTGTACTAGCAGATACACTGGGTAGGTTAGGTTTGGTTGGGAAAGAAAGATTGTACTCGTCTTATGACATGTAAGAGTTAAGCCTTTCTCATAAAAGTTGGCAAAAGAATGTGACGAGTTTTATCAAGCAAAGTAAGCTGTCATGGGTTCCAACCTACCAGAGTTTTGAAGCTACCCTTATATTAATGTCGTAGAGAACAAATTCTAGCTATATGTATCCTGAGCCCTGACACTACAACTTCAAAAGAAATGATCAGTGCAATGAATTAAGTTTTACCTTCTCATTATCAACACCCTCGACCATGGCGAGATTGGGAACAGCAGCTGCAATAAAGAAGAATATTTCTATCAAATTGACAGCATAAAATACCTTGCACAATGGGAGAGCAAGCAGCTACAAATGAATCTTACAACAAATGTGTCTCTACTCTCAAGCTAAGCATAACGAAAAAACAATGTGAGCACAATTTATGTGTCTATTTGATGCCGAGCAATGTACCCTCTCTTTTTTTCCCCCAACATGTTAGCAATAAAATTCAACATTTGGACCCCTTATTAAGTGTAATTTGGCCTAACGATATTAAGACACAATATTGTTCACCCTCAAAAACTTTAAAAATTGTAAGTACTATCTAACTGATCCTCAATTCTCTGGCTCCACCACTGCAAAATTGAGATGTACTAAAATCTTATAAAATGGAATTGATGTGTTTGTGTTACTATTGTACCTACACATGACTTAATACAACAAATTTCCGGAAATTAGGAAGAGATATATAGTGGGGGATAAGGACGAGAGATATACCCAAAAGCGACTTTGCTTTATTACTCTGCAAATGCCCAATAAAATGCCACTGAATGTCTTCAGGAAGCTGCACATACATGCTTAATATTTTCATATATACAACTAAAAGATTAAACTAAGAGATTTGCTAGAACACCCCCAAAAAATTAAAAAATGTTGAGTTGTCAATTTAATGGAATAGAGCCCGGGAGGGAGGGAGGAGAGAGAGAGAGAGAGAGAGAGAGAGAGAGAGAGAGAGAGAGAGAGAGAGAGAGAGAGAGAGAGAGAGAGAGAGAGAGAGAGAGAGAGAGAGACCTGAGGAGCCTTGTCGATAAATTCTTGGACGTAGTTTTCGCCAAAACAACGATGACCAGCGTCATAAAGCTGGCGAATGAGAGAAATGGGTTTAGTTTTACCAACAGCCACCACTCGTACGTCATCGCCACGACGTCCGGATCTCTCTGCAGCCTGACGTACACGATGCAACACTGAATGAAGAGCCTTTACAGCTACGCCTTCCACCACCGGAGCAGCAGCTGCCATTTTTTTGATCAAATATTACAAGCTTCTTCTGTTACTGGGGATATATGTATGTAGGATTGTATGTCCGTGTGTATAATACATGTAATAATCTCCTTCAATTATCAACCAAACAAGATGTGAGGTTGGTAATCATCCGGAGAAGAGATTTTCTTTTATATGGGACTGTATATTTAGAATTTCACACATTCAAGAATTTGTTTTAAAATGCTTTTTGAAATTCAAAATAATTTTCTTAATTGATTCTCTTTCACATCCGACCCCAAATTCAGGATTTATAATATTTGTTATTTATTATTTTTTCATACTCTTCTTGTATAAATATTTTAATTATAATAACTTTTTAAAATAATTCGGCTTGTTAAGATAGGTTTTAAACGCAAATAGGAGAAAATAATCGGAGCGTATGTATATGTGCTTGATGCTACTTTCCCAGTAACGTACGTAATTGATACTCCATCAATAGTAGCGTGTAAGATCGGTATTTAGGGCCTCCATTCCCATTCGTAAGTATTTTGGTAGAAAATTGCCAAATTTAACCTATTTATGATGAAATTATACCAAAATGATACTCTCTTCGTCCCTCTCATTTCTTTACGGTTACTATCTCTCATTTCTTTACGTTACCATAAATAGTAAGTTTACCCCACTATTACACCCATTACTTTCCCCCACTATCTCATATTTAATAATAAAAAACATTATTACACTCACTACTTTCCTCCACTATCTCAAATCTATTATTAAATATTGATAGGTCCCACCACTTTACCCACTTTTCATCTAACTTTACTCATTTTTTATGCATTGTCTTGGTCTCCTTATCCCCCTCTAATGTAAACAAACGAGGGGTACGGAGGGAGTAACTTTTAGAAAAATGGCAATTTTTGACCTTTTAAACCTGCCTTCCACAAATGCGTATTAAGATCTAAAACCCTCACCTACCTGTTTTCAATGTACTCATCGGACTTTCTGAACTCTAATCGCCTAATCCAATACATATTCAATTCAGACATAACTCAGACAAAATCTTTGTTAACCTGATCAATATTTATCAAATCATGAAATTTATGTATGTATATGTATGTATATATCGTTGGTGATGACGGCGGTAAACTTTCGACGAAATTTGTCAATGTTGCCTACTTGTAGTCGATGTAGTCAACAATGTGCAGATTCATTTATAAGCTATTCATGCAATACTCCATTACCAATTGCGTATTCGGGCAATACGCCATCTGCACTTGCGTGTTCTTGAAATACCCATTCATCACTTACGTATTCAATTCAAAATATGCTGAATACTCCACCAACGAATGCGTAATTGTAATACTTCCCTCGTGAATACGTATCCCCCACCGGCTACATATGTCATCAAATTTGCAACCGGTTAGTTTCGTATGTTTGGTTCTAAAAATGGGTCAAAATTGACCTTAACCCTATTTTGGCGTCCTGCAATTAAAATATGGTTGTTTGTTTGATGTATGTCACTATATGTGATTTTATTATTGTTTTAAGATATGCTAATGTGTGTGTCGTGTGTAGTGGGTATATTGGGCCTTAAACCCGATATTCAGTATATGGGGCCAAGGTACTTTAAAACTGAGGTAAATCGATCATTTTCTCTAATCAAATTACAAATTATACATGTTTTTCTTATTACAGTTTAGTATGAATAAATTGCTATCCATTAAAAAAATATGTGTCCTAGTTTTTTTGTATAATGCTCCTTCCATCCCAAATTTGTTATCTTATTTGATTTTTTATGATTAAATTGATTAAACTTTGACCAAATGTTACATATATAATATAAATAAAAAATATATTAAAAATTACATCATTAGAAAAACAGGGCCTGGATCAAAAGAGAAACCAACACTAAAAAAGAATTGGAGAATCATTATTAGTCGTTATATTACTTCTAAATCAACTGTCCAAATTCATTTCATTTATAAATATAAAATTTTTGTAAGGATATTGTTGTAAATAAAAATTACACCATTGGATCAACTAACTAAAATAAGAAAATTTAATCAATAAGTCATTTATTAAAATCTTTTACTTTGATTAATATTTTTTATCACACATAACTTTTGGGTGATTTTTAATTTTTTTTTAAAAAAAATTTAATTTATATTATTAAACTTATTTTGCAAAAAAAATAATTCCCGATAAAATAGGGTTCTATTAATAAAAATATAAATACAATATCCTGCAACTGAATTTCAAAATTTTGCACATAAGCTTAAAAGTTCTACAATTGAACTTGCTTTTTTTAGTGTTCTAAAAAGCGGTAAGCGGTGAGAGAACCTTCTAGCGCTTAAGCGGTTAAGCAGACGCTTCAGCGGAATTTTAAGCGGGTCATTAAGCGGATTAATAATATATATTTTTAAATTTTTAAATATAATATTACTATATGTGAATCAAAATTATATAATAATTAAGTAATAAAAAACTAAACATAAAATGTTCCTCATAAAAATAAAATATTTTATTATTTTAATATAGTTATATTCATATTATAATAAATATTAATATATTCAAAATTAAAAAATTAGTAGGTCGATTAGCAAAAAAAAAAAATTAGCAGGTCAACATATTTTTGACCGCTTAATTCGCTTAATGACCACTTCAACCGCTTAATAGCCGCCTATTCCGCTTAATATATATATATACAACTGAACTTATTTTTTTGACAACATTCTGTTGCTGAATACTATTATCTCATATTATATTTATACCGTAATTTTAAGATTTTACATCTGAACTTAAAAGTTATGCATTCGAATTTTGAAATCAAACACATGAATTTTAAAATAATGCAACTGAACTTACATGTATTTGAATGTTCTGCTGTTAAATATTTAATCTCATATTGTGTTTATACCAAAATGTGAGTATTCTCACAAAAATTGATGAAAATAATAAAAAATATCGTGATGTTAATGGAGGATTTTATAATCGATGTTGATGCATGACTATAATTATCAATTAAATATGAATCAACTCTAAATTATATATCTTTTATTTTCGGACAACTTTGCCCCTAATCTATATATACTAAAATAAATATTATTATGAAATATATGTAAGAGTTTTTATGATTTTTTGTTTAAGAATTCTCCAAGGAACATGACTGAAAGGAATATGACATAGCCTATTTGTACTCAACTTAAACTAGATTATAATCAGTAAATATATATATATATATATATATATATATATATATATATATATATATATATATATATATATATATATATATATATATATATATATATATAATGTAGTAATTCTTCAAGTCTGTAGATTGACTTTAATCACCTTTCTTCTGATAGATAATATATATAACTGTCACATGAATCTCAGATAGTATTATCTGTCAGAAGAAAGGTGATTAAAGTCAATCCACAGACTTGAAGAATTACTATTATGTTAACGGAGGAATTTGGTGATAACAAATTTCGGAGGTTGCTGGAATAACGAGATTATGAAAATAGGGGGATTTGGGATTTTGGATGTTTGGGGCTGGACTTGAGAGGTGTCTCGACTTGTTAGATGTGTCGGATCCTTTTCCAAGATGCCCGTGTACTCTATATTTATAGAGATCAAGCCAACGTAGTTCTGTTAAGGATTGATTTTTAATCTCTATGATTGTTAAGGGATGTATTTTGGTAATTAGTAGATTTTATCTCTTTAAGTTATTTTCGCGTTGGGATACCTTCCTGATTTGAAGGATATCGTTTAGAGATATTTTCTATCATAAATTAGAGATAATTCCTCGTTTCAGAGAGAGGAAATAATTAACTTGGGGATTAAGTTAATTATTATTAAATTCGTATTTGGAAATTTGGGAGATATTAGAGGCAACCGAAAATATGGCGTAACAACTACCCCCCAGTTCTTCAGTGCAGCTTGATGGACTGAAGAACTAAGCATGCTTCGATCTTCCAAATTTCATGAGTCACTGAAACAACTAGAGATGAAGATTAGTAAATAATATGGAGCACCAAGGTGCCCGTAATATGCATGTAGATGTAAACGAGACAACATGAGAGATGTAAATAATAAATTTTGTAGGTGTGAGAGAATGTATCTTGGAAGATCATCTAAGCATTATCCCGAAGAGTCATTCAAAGCATTTCGAGCAATATCTTGAAAAGCAAACATTCAAAGAAATACCCTCCTTCAAGGAGATCATATTCCTAAAAATCTGAAAAATATCTTCTTAATATATCTCAGAATACCCTCCTCACGGGAGGTTGTATTCCCCTTTCTAGAAACACCCTCCTCTCGGGAGGTCATATTCCTAGAGATCGTACCTTGATGAGGCGCCGGAAGTACGGACATCCCCCCCGGAAGTAAGGTTTTTGCAAGGATTTTATAATTCGGGATACCCTCCTCAAAGGAGGTCGTTCCCTATATTAGAAATATCCTCCTCTCAGGAGGTCAATTTTTCGAAGATCGTACCTTGATGAGGCGCCGAAAGTACGGACATCCCCCCCGGAAGTACGGTTTTTGCAAGGATTTTATAATTCGGGATACCCTCCTCAAAGGAGGTTTTCCCCATATCAGAAATATCCTCCTCTCAGGAGGTCAATTTTCTGAAGATCGTACCTTGATGAGGCGTCGGAAGTACAGACATCCCCCCCGGAAGTACGGCTTTTGCAAGGATTTTATAATTTGGGATGCCCTCCTCACAGGAGGTCGCTCCCCATATCAGAAATATCCTCCTCTCAGGAGGTCAATTTTCCGAAGATCGCTTCATTTTTACTAAGACTCTCCTTAGAGGAGATCATCTTTTAAATAAATCACGAAGAACCTCCTTAGAGGAGGTCGTCTATTACAAAAAATAAGGGAGACCCTCCTTAGAGGAGGTCATCTTCCCAAAGCCATATCAATATCCCAAGATTCTTCCAAAAAAAATATCAGCAACACTTGAAGAGTCTTTCAAAAAAATATCAGCATCCCCCAGATGGTCTTTCAAAAATATCAGCATCACCCAAAGGGTCTTCTAAAAAATATCAGCAACACCCGAAGGTTCTTTTAAAAAAATATCAGCAGCACCCAAAGGGTCTTCTAAAAAATATCAGCAGCAAGTTGGGTAATCCTGGAATGAAAGACAGCAAGATGCGGATAAAACACTAGACTGATAGAAAGATCAGACGGATCTGCCCGCTGACGAGTCGACTCCCACCAGCCTGTCTCTTCTACCCGTTACTATTTGCTAGACACGCCTTCTTAACTGGCTTTAGTTTCTACCTGACCTTATCTTATGCAACTCTCGCCGAATAGAGTTTCCGGAGTAAAGAGTCATGGCGGAGGTTGATTGAAGATGATGTTATGCGGCGTTCAGAACCAGTACGGTCTTCTAAAAAATATCAGCAACACCCAAAGGGTTTTCTAAAAAATATCAGCAACACCCAAAGGGTCTTCTTGTGTAATTTTGAACAAAAACTCGATTTTTGCTTCCGTTAAATTCAGAATTTCCAAAGCTTCTATTTGTTCTTCATGTACCACGACATTGCATCTTAAATCTGGAACATCTTCACGATTCAGATTCTGCCCATATATGTTTTTATCCTTTTTGACCATCTAAACAATTTTTTCTTGGAAAATACAAAACACGAAAGTTGTAGATAACGAAAAGATCTTTCCGACAATATATGGCTCATTAAAAACGGATTATAATGAATCGGAAATCTGCTGATTGATTTCTTGATGCTGAAAAACGAGATCTGATTGTTTTTTGTGATTTCAGAAAACTCAAAGAACGAAAGTTATAGGCAATTTAAAAAGCTTTCCGAATCATAAAAAATCATCAAAATCTGACATGTATTGAATTTACTATGAATTTTATAAGGTAACAGATTTGTATATACAGAATCATAAGAAAACTTATCTTAATTCAGAATAGAGTCATCATCTTCATCGTTAACCTCTTCCATTAAAGCAGCTTCAGATCCATAATAACCCCCCCATGCGTATGAATTGATTGTCCTCCACAATCAAAAAAATATATGCCCTCCTTCTAGCGCCAATTGTTAACGGAAGAATTTGGTGATAACAAATTTCGGATTTCAGAGGTTGCTGGAATAACGAAATTATGAAAATAGGGGAATTTGGGATTTTGGATGTTTGGGGCTGGACTTGAGAGGTGTCTCGACTTGTTAGATGTGTCGGATCCTTTGTTAAGGATTGGTTTTTAAACCCTATGATTGTTAAGGGATGTATTTTGGGAATTAGTAGATTTTATCTCTTTAAATTATATTCGCGTTGGGATACCTTCCTGATTTGGAGGATATCGTTTAGAGATATTTTTTTATCATAAATTAGAGATAATTCCTGATTTCAGAGAGAGGAAATAATTAACTTGGGGATTAAGTTAATTATTATTAGATTCGTATTTGGAAATTTGGGATATATTAGAGGCAACCAAAAATATGACATAACATACTACATTGAAAGAAGTTCAGCTATTTGATCAAGCCCCATTGTAGTATTCGAAAAAGTGGATTCATTTATAGTGACAGAGATTTCTGCAGTGACAGTACAGACAAAGTGAAGAATGAATTTGAAGAGATTTGAAAAGAGAAAAGATCCACATTATAAAGTCAAAAGTGAAGAACAGTCAGTCGCTCATGAACCAGACAGTACATTGAGTGTCAACAATTAATTCAGTGGTTGCTCCTTATTATTTTCAGTGGTTCAAAGGAGATTTGGCTGTCAAGAATTAATAATAATTTTATTTTTAATTAACTACATTTTTGGTTGATTTATTTAATAAATTAATTATATAAGTTAATTAATTTTTGAATTATTAATTAAAAATATTATTAAAAAAATATTAATTTATCTATCGATCTATAGTTTGTTGGTTGGTTAATATATTCCAAAAAAATTGTTAACACCTTCATAAAAATAACAAGTTAAAAAAATTATATTAAAACTATTATTTCATCTATCTATCTATACAATACTATTATAAGCAAAACAATGTATATTTGGTTAGTTAGTTGTTGGTTGTTTAACGCCTTCCAAAAAATTGTTAACACCTTCTTAAAAATAACAAGTTTAAAAAATTCTATTAAAAATATTAATTTATTTATTATAAACAACAAAATTTACCAATAAGGCACAAAAATATATTTATAAAAAATTAAAAAAAATTGTTAAAAATTTCAAATTCACTTAAATTATATATAATTTATTAAAAATAAAAAATCACATATTTATAGAATTATAAATTTTTTCAATTATATCCCAATTCGAATCATCGTCCGCACACACTTCTTCTTACGATTCTTTCTTTTACGATTTTAGCTTACACTAAATAATTTTGTAAAAATATCTATTTAATTCTTAAGATATAAACAATAAATTTAAAAATAACTTTAAATTGATGATATTTATTTATGTCATGAAATTAAGTATGGAACATATGTAAATTTAAATTAATAATAAAATTTATTAAAATACATTAAAATTTTATATTAATTCATAATAATAACATATGATAGTACGTACTTTGTACGGAATTATAGGCTAGTATAGAATTATTCTGAAAATAATAAATTTAATCCGTAGATCGTCGCACAACGATTTAACACTTCTATGAAACATATGGCAGTTGACTCTATGTAATATGTCGACATATTGTGGAAATACTGTCAAACCTCAATAAATGAATATGCTCGGGACCGAAATTTTTTATTCATTAATCGAGATTATTCATTTATCGAGATCAAAAATACACTGTCTCTATTATGTCGGGACCGGAAAAAATTATTCATTTGACGAGGTTATTCGTTTATCGAATATTCATTTATCGAAGTTGTATTATATTTAAACACTCTCGCGACAAATACTAGGCTCTCAAAATACAGTATAATTAATAATATTTAATTATATATAATAGGATATGTAAATATTAGAATAAATTTGTATCTTTACAGATTTTGTACTGTATAGTTTAATTTATATAACAAATCTTGTCATCTGATTGATTCAATATATTTGGATAGTGTAAGATTCATCTAAATGAAACAAGAAATCTTATTGATATGAACAAAACTGTACAGAGATGATGAGCTTCCAGTATTTACATTCATACTTGTATCTATATTTCTATCATTGTTACAAGACTAACTAACTCTATCTGAACCTATCTATTTATATACTGGAATGATGCCTGCATGTGCATCAGTTAGTTAATCCTATGTGGCATAATTTGTTAGGTATAAATAGCGACTTTGTTTATTAAGCTAGGTTAGCCAATACCCCCCCTCAAGCTGGGAGATGGTGAAGAAGGAGGTGCTAATTTCTGAGACATTCCCAGCTTGGACAATAAATCTTTAAACTGTGGAGAATGAAGAATTTTCGTGAGGATATCAGCTAGTTGATGTTGAGTAGGTAAATAAGAAAGCTGTAATAAACCTTCAAGTACTTTATCATGGGTGAAATGACAATCAAGCTCAATATGCTTGGTAGGCTCGTGAAAAACAGGATTTTTGGCTATGTGTAAGGCGGACTGGTTATCACAATGAAAGGTGATCGGTTTGAGATTTGTGACGCCCAGTTCTTCTAATAAACGAACCAACCAAGTAACCTCGGAAGCAGTAGACGCCATAGCACGATACTCAGCCTCTATAGAGGAACGAGAAACAGTAGATTGTTTCTTGGATTTCCATGAAATAGGTGACTGACCAAATAACATAACATAGGCAGTAATTGATCGTCAAGTATCAACACAAGAGGCCCAATCAGAGTCGGAAAATTCTTAAAGTGTGAGAGACTCTGTTGCTTTTAATAAGATGCCTTAAGCAATAGAATGAGCAACATAACGGAGTGTATGACATAAAGCATCAAAATGAGGCTGTCGTGGTTTCTACATATACTGACTTAGCGTTTGAACAACATAAGACAAATCAGGGCGTGCATTAGTAAGGTAATTGAGCTTACCTACAAGAGAACGATAATGATATGGATGTGGATAAATAGCACATGTGTCAACTAATAACTTTAAATGTAGAGGCAACAGAATCACAACTAGTTTAGAAAGATCAAAATCACAAGCCTTTAAAATGTCATTGGTAAATTTACGTTCACTGAGCAGAATACCTTCGATTACATACCCAACCTCTATGCCAAGGAAATAATGAATAATGCCCAAATCTTTGATACTGAATACATGATGTAAGTGGGATTTGAGATCTTCAATTTCCAGAGAATTGTCACCAGTGACTATAATATCGTCTACGTAAACAGCAACAATGGTGATAGTAGTAGAGCATTTTTTAATGAACATACTATAGTCATTTTTAGACTGAGTATAACCAAGAGAAATTAATTCACTGACTAACTTCTCAAACAACTTACGGGAAGCTTGTTTGAGGCCATATAGTGATTTACGAAGTCGACATACTTGATTAGGTTTATGAGAATCACCAGGAGGAACTTTCATGTAGACTTCTTCATTAAGATCACCGTGGAGAAATGCGTTGTTAACATCTAGCTGAAATAATGGCCATTTTCGACTAGCTGCCAGTGCTATTAAACAACGAATAGAACTCATATTTATGATTGGGGAGAATGTCTCGTCGTAATCAATTCCATGTTGCTGGGTGAACCTCTTTGCAACTAAATGAGCCTTGCATCGTTCTAGAGTACCATCTGCATTTAATTTGGTTTTGTACACCCACTTGCATTCGATAGATTTCTTGATAGGAGGTAAATCAACTAAGTCAAAAGTGTGGTTATCATTAAGTGCTTTAATCTCTTTGTTCATGGCTTCAACCCATAAAGGTTGAGAAGCAGCTTCTCTGTAGTTTGTAGGTTCGACAAGAGATTCATGATGGATAAGAAAAGCCTTGTGATAATCTGGCATATTTGCATAGCTAACAAGATTATACCAATGAGGAGGTTGATGTAAAGAGGCAAGGTGACAATGATAAGAATTAAGATAGGATGGGGTTTTCTTAATTCTGGTAGATTGACGAAGAGAAGGACCAGAAGTAGATGACTCAGAATGATTATTATTGGCAGTCTCAACATCAGAAGTGGATGAAGTAGTCGAAGTGAGAGTTGTATCATTAGTAATAGGATCAGAATTAGTAGTAGGTAATGAGTTTGTCAAAGATGTAGGCTGAGAAATATCATCATCAAATTGTGAAAGAGATGAAAAAGTGGTAATAGTAGGAAGAAAATTAGAAGAAAGGAAATTTTGTTTAGAATTAAAATTTTGAGAAATAATGTGATATGAAAATGATGCTCATAGAAAGTAACATCTTGAGAAACAAATATTTCAGAGGATTGTAAATCTAATACCTTGTAAGCCTTTTGATGAGTAGGATAGCCTATAAAGATACATGGTTTAGCCCGTGGTGAAAATTTACTTCTATGAGGCTTAAGTGTTGAGGCATAGCATAAGCATCCAAAAACACGAAGATTATATAAAGAAGGTTCAGAATTATGAAGTTTAAAGTATGGACTGAGATAATTAATGCTCTTAAGAGGCATTCGATTTATCAAATAAGTTGCACAGAAGATAGTCTCACCCCAGAAATGAGCTGGCAAATTGGATTGAAACTGAAGTGCTCGAGCAGTTTCAAGAAGATGACGATGCTTCCTCTCCACGAACCCGTTTTGCTGGGGAGTGTAGCTACAACTTGTCTAGTGAATGATACCTTTAGATCGAAGAAACATTTTTAGAGAACCTTCTGTAAACTCCTTAGCATTATCAGACCGTATACTCAGAACATGTTGAGAAAATTGTTTCTCAGCATATAGAATAAACGAAGTAATAACAGAAGCAACTTCAAATTTGTACTTTATCAAATGTACCCAAGTGTAACGACTGTAGTCATCTACTATAGTAACAAACTGAGTACAATGATTATGGTTCTTGACCTTGTAAGGTCCCCACACATCTACATGTAACAGTTCAAGAATGAAAGTAGTTTTAATACTACTAATAGTAAATGAATTTCTAGTTTGCTTTGCTTTTGGACAAATCTGACAAAAGGAATCTTGTATATCACTTTCTTAGCCTTGAATTGACATGAAGACTTGAGTAGCTTTAGTTGAGAGAAAGGGACATGGCCCAATCGAAGATGCCAGAGTTTGCAATCTTCTAAAATACTAAGAAAAATAGATGAAGATTTGAAAAATTGAATGTTTGAAGTAACATGTTGAGGCTTGACAGTATAGAGACCAGTATGCAGTTCACCAAGAAGCAGTACTGGTTGTTTCTAAGAGAGGGCCTGGAGATAACATTGATTAACAGAGAAAATTATGTTAGAGTTCATATCTGTGCAAAGTTTATGAACTGATAACAATCTATAATGAAATGCTGGAACAAGGAGGACATTTGATAGAGTGATTTTATCATTTAAAATCATTCTCCTAATATGTGTGACTTTAATTTGACTGTCATCTGGAATTGTGATAAAATTGTTTGCCTCGATAACTGGATTAAAGGTAGCAAAATCATTAGAATAAGGACTAATATGATCGGTTGCTCCACTGTCCAAGAACCAATCCTTTGTAAAAGAAGACATTAAGCACACTTTACCTGTAAGCAAAGCATGTCCAGTGTGATTATCTTGTTCTTTATCAACAAGCTTTGTTTACCAAGTAGCTCAATCAAACGATTGTACTATTCAACTAAGATATTAGATGCAGAAATAGATGCATCATCACTGTGTTCATCAACTGGTTCAGATGCAGAAGTAGTTTGAGAAAATGTTGCAACCTTCTTATCTATGTTACTCTTGAAACCAGGTGGAAACCCATGGATTTTGAAGCATCTTTCAATACTGTGGCCATTCATTTTGCATTGAGTGCAATAATAAGAATTCCCTGGCTTCTTAGCAAAGCTATTTTGATTATGAGATTTCTGAAAATTGTTAGAATTCTGCTGCTGAAATTTGGACCCATGGTAGTTGTTTGAACCAGAGTAATTATCATTAAACTTCCTTCTGTCTGCAACAAAAGCTATAACATCATTATGATTTGTTTGCTGAGAGAATTCCTTATGATTCTCCTCTTGAGCTACCAATCGATAAGCCTGTGTCACATTTAGCATTGGTGTCATCATCAGTATATTTCCTCGGACAGCATAAAAATTATCATTCAATTTCATTAAAAATTGAAGAACCCTCCGTTCTTGCTGCATTTTCTGAATTCTGCTTGTCAAATCACAAGTGCAGGTTGGTAGAGGATTAGCATCATCCAAACTGTCCCAAATGGTTTTGAGTTTGGTATAAAACTCAGAAACACTAAGCTGTCCTTGATGAAGATCAGCTAGTTGTTGCTCCAATGAAGAAAGCTGTGTCATAGAAGTATATCCAAAGCGATCTTCTAAATCCTTCCATATGTCTCTTGCTAACTTCAGAAATAGCACACTTCTAGCAATATTCTCATCTAAGTTGAATAAAATCCAAGAATAACTAGATCATTGCACCGTTACCATGCCTTATACTCTACAAAAGAAGGATCAGGAACAACTATAGTACCATTCATAAACCCTAACTTGTTCTTTGCTGATAAAACTAGCATCATACTTCGTTTCCAGTTATTAAAACCTTCTTTATTGAACTTAACGGAAATAAGTTGATTAGTACAAGAATATGAAGGATGGATGTAATATACACTAGAAGGATTGAATATTCTCAATCCTTCTAGTGATGAATATTCTCAAGAAAAGTAAGTAATCGTTTAAGAAATTGAGAGATTGCAGTGTTCGTAAACAAAGATCAAAGATCGTAAGAGATCGAAAAAAGAGATCGAAGATCGAGTGATCAACAAAACTATTCAGAAAAGTTATTAACAAAAGATCAATCAGAAAATCAACAAGCTCGAATAAACGTATTAGTCTTCATGATTCAGAGATGTAAACATCAAAAAAATTAACAAAATTCAGGCATAAAACTACTCAGAGAAGAGTCAAATCGCTCAATCGAAACATATCACACAGCTTAATTGAACAATCCACATAAAACTACACAAGTTCTGTATCGATTTCAGGAAGAAATGACAGAAAAAGATCATAATTTTTATCGTTGATATGAACAAGAAATCTTATTGATATGAACAAAACTGTACAGAGATGATGAGCTTCCAGTATTTACATTCATACTTGTATCTATATTTCTATCGTTGT
Organism: Saposhnikovia divaricata; assembly: GCA_036435485.1. Lineage (NCBI taxonomy): Eukaryota > Viridiplantae > Streptophyta > Magnoliopsida > Apiales > Apiaceae > Saposhnikovia > Saposhnikovia divaricata. Next base: position 219,769,729 of record CM071599.1, read on the forward strand.
TACAAGACTAACTAACTCTATGTGAACCTATCTATATATATACAGGAATGATGCCAGCCTGTGCATCTGTTATGTAACATCACATAATTTTTAGATAATAATAATAATAATAATAAAAGAATAATAAAAAAAAGGAATACAAAATTATTAAAGGTTAGAAATTAAAATTGAAATAGAAAAATGAGTCTAAAACATGGTTGAGATTCTAAAATTAGGATAATTAGTAAAATAGGAATTAGAGTTTTAAATTATTATATATTAGATTAATTCTTCTTTAGAGGATTCTAGAATATTTATTCTTTGTGTACAAGTTAATAGGAATAAGATTTATTCTACTATTTTATAAATATCTAATCTTTGGATTCTACACAAATCTACTCTCATAGGAAATTTATAGATATTATAGGATCTGAAACATACTCTCCATAAAAGATAAATCAGTGATTCTTTAAATGAAGATTACTTCATGAATCATAAAAGTGGTTGCTAAAAAATGATTGTCCAAACCCAACACTCTTGGAAAGGGTTTGATATGGAAAATTATTTAGTTAGCACAGCAGACTTCCCCAAACTAGGACGCATACATTGTATGATTAACCCTAAAGGGAAAGCTAATAGGTATTAGATTTACACATTAAAGGTATTGGAATTATTATAAAATTCTGCCTATCTGTGCTGTCATTAATGGTTACTAGGTCCAAATGTTGATATTGTCTTGCTGAAAATTTTGTAATATCTATAGAAGGTATCTGAAAGAACTTAAAATATTCCTTTAGCACAATGAATTCCCAATTTGATTACTTTTGGTTTGCAACTAATCTATTACAAGTTAACAAGTATGTGTACTGAGAGGCACAGGCCGGTATATTAAATGAATAATAACGTTTGCTTTTATCATTATGTAGAACCATTGGTCTAGGCCAGGAGCAAGAGTGCAGGTTTGTAGGACATGTGAAGATTGAAGGAGCATGGAAGAAACAAAATAGCCAAACACTACTGGAGTGAAGATTAGAAGGAGCAGAAGAAATGGAGTTATTATTAATCACATGTTTTTATTCCTGTTACTGAATGTAAACATATGAAGCTTTCAATTTTATATTTCCGAATGATTTTAAATTGGTGCGGTAAACTAGCTGGTCAGTAGTTTTGTGGTAAACGGTTATTTTTTCTGAATTATTATGCAAGGCTAGTAATTTTTTCTTAAAAAATTTTTTTGGTTTAATTTCGGTTTTCAGTATTAACGGAAATTTAATTTCGGTTAGGTTTTGCTAGCGAAATTTAATTTTGGTTCAGTTGTGGTAGCCTTCTTCCAACATTTTCGGTTTCGGTTAACAGGAATATGTTCATAGTGAGGTATGTTAAAAGTATTTGTATGTGTAATTTTAATAAAAATTTGTTACTCATGATGATTTATAAAGAGTTCTACCCTTTGGTTAGATAATTTTTATATAATATAGTTTATTTCATATTTATTTATATATCATATTGTAATTAATTGTTTAGGTTTATCTTTTGAATCAGGTATATCAGTTTTAAACAACATTGTTGCGACTCATTATTTTTCTTGTTTTTACAGGTACAAGTGGATTAATCGGGTGTTCTCTTTTCAGACATTAAGATTTTATTTGTCTAAATCTCCGGTGACATCTTGCACGTCTCTCGGTTAGACGATAAACTTTTTGAATGAAAGAACTCCGATCCTGATTATTGTATTTCGGTACAATTCATTTATGTGAAAGTAGTCTTGTCAAAAAAAAAATTAAATAAGATTTGTTATTATAGGAAAGAATCGTGAGAATATTTTAGAAGATTGATATACTTTTTATTTTAGTTAATTATGAAAGTAGAATATTATTAATTTAGGTATTACTTAGAGAGGTTGCAACTTTTATTAATAGTTAGTTTTAGAATTACCTAAATTATTTTAGGGTTTAGAGGCCTATATGAGAACTCGTTAGCTTATGAATATATCGTACAGAAACGCCGTACAGGCATACCAAACGAGAGGTACAGGCACACCAAACGAGAGGTATGTTTTCTTCTTTTTCTTTTTCGTTTGTTCTTATTAATTGTGTTTTGCGTGCTTTTGTGTTCTAATTGGATCAGTGCATTGTATGTGTTATCAGTGTATATGTAATTTGCGTGCTTTTTATAGATAGATTCTACTTACATAATTAACTAAAATAAAAGTATATCAATCTTCTAAAATATTCTCACGATTCTTTCTTATAATAACAAATCTTATCTTTATTCTAATTAACTTGTACAAAAAGAATAAATATTATAGAATCCTCTAAAGAAGAATAAATCTAATATATAATATTTTAACACTCTAATTCCTATTTTACTAATTATCCTAATTTTAGAATCTCAACCATATTTTAGACTCATTTTTCTAATTCAATTTTAATTTCTAACCTTTAATAATTTTGTATTCCTTTTTTTTATTATTATTATCTAAAAATTACGGGATGTTACATACTACCCTCCTTAAAAGAATTTGGTCCCCAAATTCTCAAACTCCTATACTCCAAAAGTTCGTGACACATCTACTCCAAAATTCTAGTTCTAACGACAGTCTAAAGGATCGCATCCTAGAGAATGTACTAGTCTCATACCTAATACACTCTGAAGGACAGCCTGCTCTGCTACAAACTGTAACAACCCAACTTTTCGGACTATTAATTCTAAATCGAAAATAAAAGGAAATATAATTTTATTAATCAAAAGGTCTATTACAAAATTACTTATACAAAAGCGCATCTAACATCTATCGAAAAGTAAATCTAGCCCAATTCTATGGTCCTCGAACTCTAACGCTACAAAATTCGATTGTACACCGAACCTGAAAATTGTAAGTAATGAGCTAAACAGCCCAGCAAGTAACCAATCGAACCAACTATTAAGGCCAAGTAACACGTATACATATAAAGATAATATAATATTCAATACAATACAATAACGATATACGAAACAATCACTTACGATGCACTTATTCTTATTCGATATAATTCGATAGCATATAACAACAATGACAATAACTTGAAACTCACAATTCATACCACGACCACTACAACCCGGTGATAACGGTCCTAAATTTTTTAGAAAACTGTCACTACAACCCGGTGACTCGGTCCTAAGTCTTCATTTTCGCAAACCATGGCATAAATCAGAGTTCCAAGACTATTGCTTACACATAACACATATACAATGACACATATCAATTCAAAATAAATTATCACTTAGCCCAAGTTTTAATAATCAAATAGACACACATAACATATAGTTTTGAACACACTAGAAAGAACGATCAGAAACTTACCTCGACACGGAAAATCAAGAATCAAATCATCCTAGATCATGTATTCAATTCTGATCAGACCTATATTTAGTCTTTTTGACCCTCTAAATAATGTTTTCTTGAAAAACTCAAAGAACGAAAGTTGTAGAGCACGGAAATATATTTCCGAAAAATCCAGAATCAACGAATTCTGACTTACGATGAATTTTTTACGAATTTTACAAGACTGCTGAATTGTGTGTAAAAAAGTCCTAGCTACGAATTTTGTTCAAGAAGTATATGACGTATTTATTACATTACAAAATCCTAGTCCAAACCTACTAATTATCCATAATTTAGGCCCACTATTTTAATTAAAATTAAAAATCTTAATTATTATCTAATTTTAATCCTTTATTCTATTATTATTATTTATTATTATTATTACTATTCTAAAAATTACGGATATTACATGTTAGTTAATCCTACGTGAGATAATCTGTTAGGTATACATAGCAGCCTTATTTATTAAGGTAGATTAGCCAATAGATAGTTTCCATATACAAAAAGTTAGAAATTTTCTGGAAGTATGCTAAATGAATGAAAAATTCCAAGATTCCTTTATTTAAGTACAAACGTAGAAGACAATTTTTATGGTTATGAAGAGGCCGATTATTTACAAGATTCGAAAAAGATTGTATGGTTATGAATTGCTATACCTGGTGGTTCATAATGTGTTGATTAACAGAGTTGACTGACCCGAGGACTCACCAAATTCTCCTCCCATGATGACCATATAAAACATCGATCATCACTTGCAAGGCCTATTCAAACTGCATCCTTGTTGTTCTACGTACCGTCTTTTCTTTTAACTCTTTGTCATCCATCATGTCACCTCATCAATTTATCATGTTTTCGCTTGTATTGCTTCTGATTCCTAATTTAATCTTTGCTGCTAATTGTACTTGTGATTCCGAAGCAGAAGAGCGCGACAAGAGTGAAGCTTTGAAGTACAAGATAGTTGCTATAGTTTCGATTCTTGTAGCGAGTGCAATCGGTGTTTGTATCCCGTTTCTAGGCAAGATAATTCCGGCTCTGCATCCGGACAAGAATTTGTTTTATGCTATTAAGGCTTTTGCCGCAGGTGTTATTTTAGCAACTGGATTCATACACGTGCTTCCGGATGCGTTTGAAAGTTTAACATCTCCCTGCTTGAATGAAAATCCCTGGGAAAAATTCCCGTTTACGGGATTCATTGCTATGGTGGCCGGAATTGGGACTTTGATGATTGATAGCTATGCAACTTCTTTTTACAGCAGATCACATCTGTCTAATAAAGCTCAAAATACCATTACTGTTCAAGGCGGTGACGAAAAATCGGAAACTCACGTGCATGGACATGGACATGTTCATGCTTCTGTTGCTGCCGCAGATCCGTCACAACAGCTAATTCGGCATCGCGTAGTATCACAAGTACGTACAAATTAACATGTGTGTATCTGCACTGATGATTAACTATTCTTGTTACACTCATAGTTAATAATAATAGTAATACTCCCTCGGGTCCAATTATATATGGCACTCGACTTTTTTGCACGTAACTTTGTGTTTTGATTACATAGTAAAAATTATTATTTTTTAAATTTTCTTTTTTTGAATAAAAATATTAATATTCTATTTTTATTTGGAAAAAGAAAATTTAATAAATACTCCCTCCGATCCATTATATAAGGCATTTGACTTTTCTGCACGTAATTTTAAGTATTTTGACCACATAGTAAAAATTATTATTTTTAAAATTTTCTTTTTCCAAATAAAAATAGAGTATTAATATTTTTATTCCAAAAAAGAAAATTTAAAAAATAATAATTTTTACTATGTAGTCAAAACACTTAAACTTATGTGTAAAAAAGTCAAGTGCCTAATATAATAGATCGGAGGAAGTAATAATTTTTACTATGTAGTCAAAATACTTAAAATTACATGTAGAAAAGTCAAATGCCTTATATAATTAATCGAGTAATTTGTGTGTTATGATTCAAGGTACTGGAACTGGGAATAGTAGTACACTCGGTGATAATTGGAATATCATTAGGTGCTTCTGAGAGTCCCAAGACAATAAAGCCTCTTGTGGCTGCACTCACTTTCCATCAATTTTTTGAGGGCATGGGTCTAGGCGGATGCATAACTCAGGTATCATCTAGTATATAAGTAGCTAGTAATCAGTGCTAAGCAGTCGAGCACGAGCAGATATTAAATGTCAATTTAGAAAATTTTAGTTGATGATGATATTGATATTCATGTAAATGTAGAAGTATCCAATATTTTTAATTAAAATGCAACCAATTAACCATACATGGAATTTGGGATCCATCCCAGAAATTTGGAATTTGGGATCATGATTCTGATACATCAGACTTCAAATTGAATTCCAAAATTGGAAAATGTTGGAGAATTCAAATTGAATTCCAAAAAAAAATTCAAATGACACGTGTTGGTCATATTATAATTAAATAAGACATCAATTAAAATAGTTCATAGTACCAAATCATAAATGTCACATTATTGGAAACTTTTTTGGGATGTCTCTACATAAATACATATGCAGTCTTTACTAATATGAATATGAATGAGAGAATATTAGTACTCCTATATTCATTACTGTATTATTACTCCTGACAAAAAAAATCTCTATTCGAATTATTGACTTCAGAGTGGTTTTTTCATCTGTAAGATATTGAAAGAGTAGTGTTAGGGGTATCAAATTAGTACCAAAAAGAGTTGCCAAATGATGTGGTATATAACGTGGTAAAATGTACTATTTTAATTGGTGGTGTTAATGTAAATACATAGGGATCCATCTTATTTAATGATATTATGACCAATCAGAAAGTGCCACGTGGAATTTGGGTACCATTTTGGGATCCAATTTGGGACCTTTAGAGCATCTCCAAGGGCTCATAACCCTTACCTATATCCGAGACAACTGGACACATTTAGGGTTTTCCTCTAAAAAAATACACTCCAATGGTTTGGTCCCTTCCCAATACATTTTAGGGGAGAAAAAGTAGGACCCTACATATGAGGAACGAGAGTGCACACCCCTATATTGCCAGGTCATCTCCGGCTGCTACAACCGTTGTTTTTTTTGGGTACTTTTAAAATAGGGTACCAATATAGGGAATATCATTGGAGTAAAACAGTTTTTTGAACCCCTATATTTTTAATAATCATTATTTTAGGGGACAAGAATAGGAAAGGTTATTGGAGATGCTGCATTTTTCATATGAAAATATTACAATTGATACTGACGCTGTCTTTGGGTTGTTTCTTTTACTTGGAACCAAGAACTCTTTGAGACTAGTCAACCAATCACCCTATATAGCGTTGAGCATGACTGCATTGTTTGGTATCAAATGGCTTATGCTTATCTTCAATAATTTACCATATTATTTGTGGTCATGAACTTAAGGCTTCGTCATCAGTACTCGGGGAATAATGCGTGAGCAACAGTTTATGTAGGAGAAATCAACTTAGCTACTATATATTAAGGGACCATATATACGACTTAAAGAATTGTTTGTTAATATTGGTACTTCGTTGCAGTATCTCGACATTTTAATATACTAATGACGATTCCGGTCATAATATGCAGGCAAAATTCAAGTCTCGAGCAGTTACAGTAATGGCATTGTTTTTCTCCCTGACAACTCCGATCGGGATTTGTATTGGATTAGGAATAACAAATACTTACGACGAGAACAGCACAACAGCCTTGATTGTAGAGGGCAGTTTCAATGCAGCATCAGCCGGAATATTGATATACATGGCACTGGTTGATCTTCTTGCTGTTGATTTTATGAGTCCAAAATTACAAAACAATGCAAGGCTTCATCTGGGAGCCAATGTTTCCCTTCTTCTTGGCGCCGGTTGTATGTCTCTTATAGCTAAATGGGCTTAAATTTTGGCTTTGTAATCTGTTACTTCCTGTAATTCCTACTCAAGTATTTTTATTTTTAAGACAATCAAGGCCGTTGTACTATTATCGTCGTAAACATTTGTGATTTCTAATCCGATATTGCAAATCCCAACCGATGTAGTGATCAGTGAGAAAAACAATGCCGTTCTTGCAACTGCTCGAGATTTAAATTTTACCTGCATGGTAGCTAAGTTGTGTGTATCATTTAAAGGTTGATATGTATCGAACTAGGAATATTTAGAGTCATATGGTCCTTTAATAAAAAGTTGATTTGAGCGTATGTCTAAATATTGTAAGCTAAATCGTGGGTATCATTTAAAGATTGACGTGTATCGAACTAGGAATATTTAGAGTCATGTAGTCCTTTAATAAAAAGTTGATTTGAGCGTAAGTCCAAATATTGTAGTCTGGGACAGCAATCGCACATGCATGGTTAATATTGAGATAAGCATGAGCCATTTGATTCCACAATATGCAGTCATACTCTCCGTATATATGGTGAGTGTGAGTGATTTGATTGACTAGTCCCAAAGATTTCTTGGTTCAAAATAAAGGAAGGAAGCAATCAACCCAAAAAAGTAGAATATTTTTGTCGGTCGAGTATACTCCATATTAACTGGAGAGAGTCGATAGAGAGTGACATGAGTGATACATCCACCAAGACCCATACCCTCAAAGAATTGTTGAACAAGTCAGTGCCGCCACAAGAGGCTTTATTGTTTTCGGACCCTGGGACGCACCTAGAGGATATTTCAGTTATCACCCAGTGCACTACTATTTCCATTTCCAGTAGCTGCAACAATACACATATAATAAATATATAAGTTTATCCTATATACATACTAGCTAGAATAATTATACACAAAACACAAACAATGTGTTTGTACGTACTTGTGATACTACGCGATGTCGATTAAGCTGTTGTGATGGATCTGAAGTAATACATCCATGAACATGGGTTCCTTTACATTTCTGGTACAGTACAATACAATAGTTGCAAGAATGATATAGCTGCGTTCACATTTTCAAAAATGGTATAGGATGGCACCAACCTGTGTTATTTTCAATTTGAAGCATATATGACATTTTGAAGTGGCAATTATATATTTTATAAATGCAAATTTTGAAATTAAATTTTGTATGAATTTTTGTTCCGTATTAAAGTTTTGATGTTTTACTTTTACATAAGGCAAAAATGTGGAAAAAACAAATAATGTAGGTACGTTAAAATTTGGTCCGATTATAGGTAGTCCACATCAAATTTGTAACAATTTCTTTGTGGAGGCATGTTTAGGATCTAAAGAACATATCTTTACATATATTTTTTTTTTGTTTTTTTTGTTCCGTGTGAAAGTATTGACGTTCTATTTTTGCGTAAGCTAAAATTAATGAAATATTAATTTGTGTAATTATGTTTAATTTTAGGTCAAAAATGACTATAAAACACAATTTTAACACTTGTATTGAAATGAAAGTGGAGGAAAACAAGCACGACTGATTAAATTGAAAACAGGAAATTTGAAAATAAGCATAAAATCACACGAGAACCACCACACAAGTTCTTAAAATTCACTGAGATCAACAGCATAATTCTCGTCCTCAGTTTCCTCAATTTCCCTTGCAATTTGACGTTCATTTGCAGCTTCAGCTTTGGCTTCTATTGCAATTTCACGTTCCTTTGCAGTTTGAGCTTCCTTTTCAATTTTACGTTGTTGTGCAGCAAATTCAAAATGTTTTTCAAGTTTATCGTCCTAGGCGTGCACATCGTATGACCTTTTGTTTTTGCTGGTTTGGTTGAATTTGGTTTTGCTGGTTTGTGGTTTTTTGCCCTTATCCATCTTATGCTATTGCCTTGAAGAAAGTTTTTTTTAGAAGAAAGTAGTAACTTGTAATTTTGAATAAGCAGGAAACTCGAATTTTATAGATATATTTGGAGATGAATAATAATACGAATATCTGTGAATAATGAAAGTTACGTTACTGTTGATGGGACTACACAACTTTATACACAGTCTGATGAATAATAATAATAATAATACGGATAGCTGTGAATGATGAAAGTTATGTTACTGTTTACGGGACTACACAGCTTTATACACAATCTTGTTAGTATATTATTTTTAGGCTCGAAGATAACTAAAAAACACAAATTTCTACCAAACACTTTTTATTCAAAACAAAGAGGGAACATACACACTTCATTAAATTAAAGCACACAATTACATAAAATAGAAATGCAAACACTAAATTAAAATGACTCATTAAAAAAACACAAAGTTGAAATTGAGCGAGGAGATGAAAATATTAATCTTGTCCTTAATCTTCATCAGGAGCATTCCATGCAACCCACCATTCGCCTTCCTCACGTTCGTCAAGTTGTTTTGGTAAAGCCTTACGCTCCTCACGTATTGCATCTTTCTGCTCCAAGTATTGTTCAAATGTGATATTTCTATTTCTGCATAAAACATCATGTTTGTCTTTCCAAAGATTGTTCACCTCTGGATATCTTTCCACCTCGTCCTCAACCTCATCAAAAGTTGGCACCCAATCTTTACCCCTTCTGTTCTTTCTGTTCGTATACTTGTGCATTTTATTGTAAATCATGTTTGTTTCCGAATTGATGAGATTTTTCCAACTCCACAATCTCCACAACTTGGTTGGGATTAGGGGGATTATTAATTTTCACACAGTTACCCTTGCAAGCACATCCACGATAGGCCCATGCTTCACATCCTTTTCGAATAGGCCCATATTTTTGTATTGGGGGGTAGGGGTTGAGGTTCTTACTTTTACTCTCCGGCACCAGAAGCAGGTACACGTTTAAACAAAATTGCCTGCCATGCCAATAAAACACATCAGTTTTGATGCAGAAACTGAAGCATTAGAAACTCCATTTTCTTCTTCATCTATCACACCATATTTTCCAATTATAAATGAAATCTATACTATATGTTTGCATTTGGAAAAAGAAATATGCCAAATGTGTATGACAAAAATGACCTCATGTTACAAGATACCGTTTTCCCACATTATATTAAATGTGTTTGGAATTTTAGCATTAGATACAAGGGACATAGCACTGTACTGTAAATCTTTCTTTTACTAGATCGCCAATAATAAAATGAGACAAACCATGCACTAGTGCTTTTATACAAAAAATCAAGTTACATAATTCCCAAAGGCCAAATTCCAAACACATTAACAGAACTTGCATTGCATACATACAACAACTTTGTCATAAAACACACAATCCATTAACTCAACTAAAAGGTTACTCATTAACATTTTATTACTTATGTGAAGTAGACTGCCGAATCCCATTCTAGTAACCGCGAAAATATCCATAAAATGGGTCGCCACAATTTCTCTTCATTTTTCCTGTACAGACGCGTACGGGCCTGTACGAGGATTATTCGAAAACCTCATATCTTCCCTGATTCATCCCCCGAAATGCCCCAAATAAAAATGTATTAAAATTTGAAAGTCCACATGAACAAATTGTGTAAAAATATCCATAAAATGGGTCGCCTCAATTTCTCTTCATTTTCCCTGTACAGACGCATGCGGGCTTGTACGTGGATTATTCGAAAACCTCGTATCTTCCCTGATTCAGGCCCGAAATGCCCCAAATAAAAATGTATTAAAATTTGGAAATCCATAGGAACAAATTGTTTAAAAATATCCATAAAAAGGGTCGCCTCAATTTCTCTTTATTTTTTCCTGTATAGACGCATACGGGCCTGTACGAGGATTATTCGAAAACCTCGTATCTTCCCTGATTCATCCCCCGAAATGCCCCCAAAATGTATTTAATTTTGAAAATCCATAGGAACAAATTCTGTAAAAATATCCATAAAACGGGTCACCTCAATTTCTCTTCATTTTCCCTGTACAGACGCGTACGGGTCTATACAAACGCGTACGGTCCTGTACGAGGATTATTCGAAAACCTCGTATCTGCCCAAATTCAGGCCCGAAATGCCCCAAATAAAAATGTATTAAATTTAACGCGTACGGGCCTGTACAGATGCGTACGGTCCTATACGAGGATTATTCGAAAACCTCGTATCTGCCCTAATTCATGCCCGAAATGCCCCAAATAAAAATGTAATAAATTTTAAAAATCCATAGATATGCCCATCGTATGGCCATCAAGATAACAAATAATTGGAATACACCAAATTTGGGCAAGGCATCCAACCACAAAATGCCTACTGGACAGTAGGGGTTGTGTATTTCACCCCTACTAGACAGTAGGGATTGAGTATCTTGCTCATGATACCCTTTGAGTTGCTTAAAGCAAATCTCCTTTTCTTTCCATGTCATGGATGCAAGATCATAAGCTCTGGGTCGAGAAACTCAACGCCACTATTCTCGAAGTTATATATTCACCCCTACTGTCTAGTAGGGGTTGTAATATTCACCCTTACTGTCAGTAGGAGTGAAATACTTAGGAATTTTGTGGTTGGATGCCTCGCTCATTCCTTCTTGCAATGCTAGATGTAGAGGAATATAATAGAGCGATAAATATACCCCTACTGTTCTTGACCTTCCAATGGATTTTTAAAATTTAATAAATTTTTATTTGGGGCATTTCGGGCCTGAATTAGGGCAATACGAGGTTTTCGAATAATCCTCGTACAAGCCCGTACGCGTCTGCACAGGGAAAATGAAGAGAAATTGAGGCGACCCGTTTTATGGATATTTTTACACAATTTGTTCCTATGGATTTTGAAAATTTAATACATTTTTATTTGGTGCATTTCGGGCCTGAATTAGGCCAGATACGTCATACGAGATTTTTGAATAATCCTTATACAGGCCCGTACGCGTCTGTACAGGCCCGTACGCATTTGTACAGGGAAAATGAAGAGAAATTGAGGCGACCCATTTTATGGATATTTTTACACAATTTGTTCCTATGGATTTTTAAAATTTAATACATTTTTAATTGGGGCATTTCGGGCCTGAATTAGGGCAGATACGAGGTTTTCAAATAATCCTCGTACAGGCCCGTACGCGTCTGTACAGGGAAAATGAAGAGAAATTGAGACGACCCATTTTATGGATATTTTTACACAATTTGTTCCTATGAATTTTTAAAATTTAATACATTTTTATTTGGGGCATTTCGGGCCTGAACTAGGGCAGATACGAGGTTTTCGAATAATCCTCGTACCGGATCGTACGCGTCTCCACAGGCCCGTACGTGATAAATTTAATACATTTTTATTTGGGGCATTTCGGGCCTGAATTAGGGCAGATACGAGGTTTTCGAATAATTCTCGCACGGGACCCTACGCGTCTGTATAGGCCCGTACGCGTCTGTACAGGGAAAATGAAGAGAAATCGAGGCGACCCGTTTTATGGATAGTTTTACAAAATTTGTTCCTATGGATTTTCAAAATTCAATACATTTTTATTTGGGGCATTTCGTGGGATGAATCTGAATAATCCTCGTACAGGCCCGTATGCGTCTGTACAGGGAAAATGAAGAGAAATTGGGGTGACCCGTTCTATGGATATTTTTACACAATTTGTTCCTGGGGATTTTCAAAATTTAATACATTTTAATTTGGGGCATTTCGGGAAGTGACTAGTGTGAAAGCACCTTGTTAAGGCAAGTGACTCGAACCTTATGTTGAAGTTCGGAATTCATGAACTACTTATGAATTGTGATTAAATTCCTGTACCTTGCTATTTATTCCTTATAAATTGTTGTTACCTCTTGTACCCTGTTATTTATCTTTATGAATTAATTGTTTAAACTCTCGTACCTTATCGTTGATGCCATGAATAATTGTTTAAAACTCCTGAACCCTACTGTCACACTAATTCACTTTAATTCTTGTTAAACTATAAACCTTAAATTATAATACATGCCTTGCTCTGTCATAAACCTTTTCGTTACGCTTATTTCCTAAACCACCCAAACGAAACACTACTTATAACCCAAATGAAACACTACTTATAATCCCTGGAACCTTAATTCTAAAACCTTAACATTTACTTTATTCATCATTAGCTCGTGACCCTTTTATTTGATTTAATCCTGTTTTTCTGAAACCTACCCGGGTTAATTAAATATTTCTTTCACATTACCTCCTTATTTTATTATGTGCGGGACTAAACCTTATTCTTAAATACTTTGAATCATACTTGAATCCCTATCTTGTGAACCTTATACAACTACTTTTAAATGCTTCCCTGACCCTTAATCCAATATAAATGCAAATCAAAATGGTTTACTTATTTAAAAATGTTTTAAAATTCCTTAAGCTGGGCTGATCTGTTATCAGTGAGTTTAAGGACCGAAAAGTGAAACGATTTAAATGATTTTGAAGGTTTTATTTTGAGGGATTCCGTCAAAAATGTTTTCTACGAATTCCTTCAGATTGGAGCCGCGTAAGAGGCCGGGTGACGCCGGTCCAACATGTTTTATTTTGTGTTGTAGTTCTGGTGGGACCAGTCCAGCACCTTATAGGCCAATGTGTTGCCTAATTGGGAACCCAATTTTATGTCCAGAGGGACCTTGTGTCCGGTATGGGGACTTTACGTGGCTGATCACCCGTATTTTCCGGAGTCGGGAAAAACCTCCAATCAAATTTAAATGTTTTAGAAATGAAATTGATTTAAAAAGAGAATTGATTGTTCTCTTTCTCAAATGAACAAATTTTAGAAAAAATTTCAAAGGATTATTTTAAAATGTCATGAACAGAATATTTTACTGCCAGACAGGCTTACCCTTGGGATTGTGAACTAAATCAGAATATCCTGAATTACCTTTGGTACCTTTATATTTTTTTATTCAGTATTCTATTGTGGATTCTTTATTTCCAGTTTTATCACTTGCTGAGCATTTGGCTCACTTCTTACTATTGTTTCTAACCCCTTTCAGTTAAGAAAAAAGTGGATACATACTAAGAGCTTTATCAGAAGAAGTGCTTATTGTGGACTCCTAGGCATACTAGTTCAACTCCAATATCAAGTTGGGCTTTTGGTTAACCGTCAAGATTAGATGTAATAGTGGCAGTTAGATGTATTTATATTTGTGGAGTGTATGTAACTTTTGATTAAGGATTTAGTATTGTAATGTAATAACTTAGTTAGTAGTTGCTTGTTGCATACCACTACCTGCTAGAGATCCGGGATTAGTAGTGGGATTGTTATATTATGTCTTATTATTTTTTTATAAGGGTATATGCATTTAGTTTTGTGTAGTGATGCCCCGATCTTGACCTCTGATCGGGAGGGCGTTACAGTATGGTTCACCTGATCGGTTAGGACAGTTTGAATTTGTGTTTGTTTTCCTTAAAATTTGGAACTGTTGGTTGGTATTTGAATGAAATTTGGTTTGGTTCGAATTACAGGTGGATAGTCCGAATTCTTCATGCCGAAATTTTCTAAAATCCCCTATATCAAAGTCTATTTTATTTCTAATTAATTCCAATCGTTAAAAATAATAATAATAATAATAATAATAATAATAATAATAATAATAATAATAATAATAATAATAATAATAATAATAATAGAAGATTAATGAATATTCTTTTTAAAAGTAATATGGTTATTCAAGATTTTATTTATTCCCTAAAAAAATTTATTTATTCCTTAAAAAAAAGATTTTGAGATAATGATATATATACATATAGGGATATTTGAGTATTTTATTATAAAAAGTATATTTTGGTTATTGGGAAGTCAGGGCGTTACAACCTTGGCCTCCACCCACTTAGAGACATAATCAACGGCTAAGAGAATATAGAGATTTCCATAAGAAGAAGATGGAAATGGTCCCATAAAGTCAATACCCCACACATCAAAGATTTCTACCACAATAATTGGAGTTTGGGGGCATTTCATTCCTTTTTGCAATATTTACGGTTCTTTGACAAGGTTCACATTGCTTACAAAAATCGTGAGAGTCACAAAAAAGAGTCGGCCATGTAAATCCACATTCAAGCACCTTCTTTGCCGTTCGATCTTTCCCAAAATGACCTCCACAAGCATAAGAATGACAAAATTAAAGAATTGAAGCAATTTCCGACTCGGGAACACACCTTCTCAAGACTTGATCCGCACAATGTTTCCAAAGATATGGATCATCCCAAATGTAATGCTTGGCTTCACTTCTCAATTTCTCCCTTTGATACTTAGGCATGCCATTAGGAAAAGTTTTGCACAAGATCTGTATACCATGGCACCTCGGTTTGAATTCCAAATAAGTGCTCATCCGGAAATAATTCTTGAAGAGGAGAAGCATCTTCCTCCCTCACAAGTCGACTCAAGTGGTCCGCCACTAAGTTCTTGACACCGATTTTATCTTTGATCTCTAAGTCAAACTCTTGAAGGAGAAGAATCCATCGAATCAACCTAGGCTTTGACTCTTTCTTTGCCAAGAGATGTCTTAAGGCGACATGGTCTGTGTACACAATGACTTTGTAACCAAGGAGATATGAACGAAACTTGTCAAGAGCAAAGACAATAGCAAGCAATTCTTTTTCGGTGGTAGTGTAGTTCACTTGGGTGGAGTTGAGTGTGCGAGAGGCATAATAAATCACATGAGATCTTTTGTCAACTTTTTGTCCTAACACCGCACCAACCGCATAATTGCTAGCATTACACATAATCTCAAATGGAAGAGACCAATTCAGATTATGATAGGAGCCGAAGTTAACGCTTCCTTGAGATGGTCAAAAGCCCTCTTGCATTTTTCATCAATTTTAAACTCCACATCCTTTTGTAGAAGAGATGATAGGGGAAGAACAACTTTGGAAAAATCCTCGATAAACCTCCTATAGAAGCCGGCATGACTAAGAAAAGAACGCACGTCCTTGACATTCGAAGGGTAGGGAAGACTTGCAATAACATCAACTTTTGCCTTGTCAACCTCAATGCCCTTCCTAGACACAATATGCCCCAATACAATACCTTCTTAGACCATGAAATGACATTTTTCATAATTGAGCACAAGATTAGTTTCCAAGCATCGATCCAAAGCATGTGTAAGAATTTGAAGACATTCATCAAAAGAATCACCTGAAATAGAGAAATCATCCATAAAACTTCAATTCCATTTTCTATCATATCGGAGAAAATACTCACCATACACCTTTGAAAAGTTGCGGGAGCACCACATAATCCAAATGAGAGTTTACGAAATGCAAACGTACTAAAAGGACAAGTGAATGTGGTTTTGTCTTGATCTTGGGGAGCAATGACAATTTGATGATATCCACTTAATCCATCTATAAAGCAATAGAATTCCTTTCCGGCTAACCTCTCTAACATTTGATCAATGAAAGGAAGAGGAAAATGGTCTTTTCGAGTTACCGCATTCAACTTGCGGTAATCTATGCACATTCGCCACCCATTTTGGACTCGGGTAGACACAAGCTCACCTTTAAGATTCTCCTCAAGCGTGATACCCGCCTTCTTAGGAACACAATGCACCAAACTCACCCATTTGCTATCCGAGATTGAAAAGATGATACCCACATCAAGTAGTTTGAGAATCTCCTTTTTAACAACTTCCATCATTGCTGGATTAAGTCTTCTTTGAGGGTCCCTAGTAGGCTTAGCTCCATCTTCCATGTTGGGCCGAATACACAGTTAATAATCAATTTTGTATGAGAGATTAACAAGTAAAAGCGTTTATGCACTTAAAAAAACTTCTTGTATTTCGAACCCTCTTCGTGATGTAAAATATCACAAAGAGCTGCTAGGTTACAATAAAGATAATTCGTTATCGATACCCTTCTAGGGTTAACCTATCTGTACTTATATACCATACAGCTACGATACAATCTCTAATTGATATTCCTAATAATCAGCTATACAATGATATCAATTACAGATTGTCACACGTCTCCTATGTCAACTCGATCTCTTTGATAGCTATCCAATCTTCAAAGATATCGCTTCCATAATTAATCTTCAATCACTGTTGAACAGTAGACGCGCTTCCTCCAGACAGAGTTTGACAAACTCTGTCGAGCTTCCACCTGTCAGAGTTTACTCAAACTCTGAATGCTTCCAGCTAAACTCTGATAACTCCCTGTAACACTTAAACACTGATTAAAACACATCAATTATATTTAACAATCTCCCCCAACTTGTTCATTAGCAAAAATGCACAAGTTAATGACAATAATTGATGATATCAAAACAAATAGACAAATACAGTGTTTATACAAATTCAGAGTTTAAGCTTCTACTTAATAAAAACTATAGAGAATAAGAGAATTCTTACAGAACTTAATCTCTTATCATTTCAAGATCTGGCATGGTTCTGAGATAATCAATCAGCAATCTTCTTTCTGCATTTTCAATTTCAATCTTCATTGCTTCTTTGATTTCTCTGAGCTGAGGATCACTTTCATCTGTCTGGTAGATAGCAGCCCTAAGATCATAAATCTTGTTCCTTCTCATTTCATTACCCAGTCTGATAAATCTGACTTTTTCTGCCTGTGTATTGAAATCAAGTACTTTGATTCCCAAATCAGTTTTTAACTTTGCAGTACCTTTCTTCATTTCAATGAGATTGCCTTTATAATCCCTGTACTTAGGAATATATCTGCTATTGTATTTCTGTCCTCTGATTGCCAGATTCTGAGTCATTTTCTGTCTGAGCACATTAGCAACTGACTGAGTCCTTCGACTATTCACCTTGAGAAGATATAGAACATACTCTAGTTCTTCCCAACATTTCAAGCCAATATCATCCTCACCAACTTTAAATACTGTCCCATCAGCCATGAAGTATAAAAGAAAATCCTTGTCTAAACTCTTCTGATGAACTAACTGCACTGATTCCAGTCTGTCCAAACTCTCTTGAGGAACACCACGACCTGGAACAGCTAGTGAAGAAGGATCTCTAGGACCAGTATATTGCCTTTTGTCTCTATGTGAACCTAGTCCACCCTTATTATTACCAACCTTGCCAGATAAATCTTTTCCATCAGAAACATTCATTGAGACTCCAGATAACATATTTGGATCAGAAATTGTTCCTTTTCCAAAAACATATTTCAACTGTGAAGAGTGTAAAGGTGTGATCATTGCTTGTGATGCAACAGAAGTTGTAACTTCCTTCTGTGAACTTTCACCTTCAATGCCTTTTAGCTTGAGTTTAGCCTCTGCTGCAATTGCTTCCTTTGAGAACCGAGAACTTTGACTAACATCAGTCCTTTCTCTGATCACAACACCTTTAACAATAGTTCTAGGAGCTTTTCCTCTTTGTACCTTATCTGACTTTAAAGCTTTAAGATGTTCTTCTTGTAAACTCTTTTCCTCAGCTTCAATGTCCTCAATCGTAACTCCTTCCTCATTCTCTTCAATGAACAGCTTAGCAGCCAATTCTTCATCAGTTTGTGGATTAGAAGGTAACAGCAAACTCTTGGTCCTTGAAGTACCTTGAGTATCAGTATTTCTCCCAACAGACTGTGATTTTGATGACTTGCTAGTTCTCAGAGTTTCTTCAGCCTTTTTCTTTCCTTTGTTACTTGCCACTCCATCTCCAGCACTATCCCTTCTGACAACTCTCTCCCCCTTTTTGACATCATCAGGCATAAGGATAGAAGTAATTAACTCCAGGGAGGTAGCAATAGAATCAATTTTAGCAGATAAGTCAGACTGGTTCTCTTCAACTTTAGTCAGCCTGGCAAAGAGATTGTCTTGAGCTTTAGAGAATTTTGTAGTCACTAGTTTCGAATCTCTTTCCATCTTCATCTCTCTAGCTACAACCTCATTTCGCAAAGCAGTGATTGCCAAATTAGTATCATCAAATCGTCTATCCAGAGTTTTAACTTGAACTATAGTTGCTTTCAAGCAAGAAATAATCTCTGGATTGGAGATAGTATCAGCACTTTGCTTAACAAACTTAGTTGCTCTTCCTTGTGGAAAAATACAATCTTCTTTGTACCATTCAGCAGCATTCTTGGCATACACCATCTCTTGCATCCTCTTCTGCAGGCATTAGACTTGCCAAGAATGCTGCTGAATGGTACAAAGAAGATTGTATTTTTCCACAAGGAAGAGCAGCTAAGTTTGTTAAGCAAAGTGCTGATACTATCTCCAATCCAGAGATTCTTTCTTGCTTGAAAGCAACTATAGTTCAAGTTAAAACTCTGGATAGACGATTTGATGATACTAATTTGGCAATCACTGCTTTGCGAAATGAGGTTGTAGCTAGAGAGATGAAGATGGAAAGAGATTCGAAACTAGTGACTACAAAATTCTCTAAAGCTCAAGACAATATCTTTGCCAGGCTGACTAAAGTTGAAGAGAACCAGTCTGACTTATCTGCTAAAATTGATTCTATTGCTACCTCCCTGGAGTTAATTACTTCTATCCTTATGCCTGATGATGTCAAAAAGGGGGAGAGAGTTGTCAGAAGGGATAGTGCTGGAGATGGAAGGGCAAGTAACAAAGGAAAGAAAAAGGCTGAAGAGGTTCAAACTCTGAGAACTAGCAAGTCATCAAAATCACAGTCTGTTGGGAGAAATACTGATACTCAAGGTACTTCAAGGACCAAGAGTTTGCTGTTTTCTTCTAATCCACAAATTGATGAAGAATTAGCTGCTAAGCTGTTCATTGAAGAGAATGAGGAAGGAGTTACGATTGAGGACATTGAAGCTGAGGAAAAGAGTTTACAAGAAGAACATCTTAAAGCTTTAAAGTCTGATAAGGTACAAAGAGGAAAAGCTCCTAGACCTGTTGTTAAAGGTGTTGTGATCAGAGAAAGGACTGATGTTAGTCAAAGTTCTCGGTTCTCAAAGGAAGCAATTGCAGCAGAGGCTAAACTCAAGCTAAAAGGCATTGAAGGTGAAAGTTCACAGAAGAAAGTTATAACTTCTGTTGCATCACAAGCAATGATCACACCTTTACACTCTTCACAGTTGAAATCTGTTTTTGGAAAAGGAACAATTTCTGATCCAAATGTGTTATCTGGAGTCTCAATGAATGTTTCTGATGGAAAAGCTTTATCTGGCAAGGTTGGTAATAATAAGGGTGGACTAGGTTCACATAGAGACAAAAGGCAATATACTGGTCCTAGAGATCCTTCTTCACTAGCTGTTCCAGGTCGTGGTGTTCCTCAAGAGAGTTTGGACAGACTGGAATCAGTGCAGTTAGTTCATCAGAAGAGTTTAGACAAGGATTTTCTTTTATACTTCATGGCTGATGGGACAGTATTTAAAGTTGGTGAGGATGATATTGGCTTGAAATGTTGGGAAGAACTAGAGTATGTTCTATATCTTCTCAAGGTGAATAGTCGAAGGACTCAGTCAGTTGCTAATGTGCTCAGACAGAAAATGACTCAGAATCTGGCAATTAGAGGACAGAAATACAATAGCAGATATATTCCTAAGTACAGGGATTATAAAGGCAATCTCATTGAAATGAAGAAAGGTACTGCAAAGTTAAAAACTGATTTGGGAATCAAAGTACTTGATTTCAATACACAGGCAGAAAAAGTCAGATTTATCAGACTGGGTAATGAAATGAGAAGGAACAAGATTTATGATCTTAGGGCTGCTATCTACCAGACAGATGAAAGTGATCCTCAGCTCAGAGAAATCAAAGAAGCAATGAAGATTGAACTTGAAAATGCAGAAAGAAGATTGCTGATTGATTATCTCAGAACCATGCCAGATCTTGAAATGATAAGAGATTAAGTTCTGTAAGAATTTTCTTATTCTCTATAGTTTTTATTAAGTAGAAGCTTAAACTCTGAATTTGTATAAACACTGTATTTGTCTATTTGTTTTGACATCATCAATTACTGTCATTAACTTGTACATTTTTGCTAATGAACAAGTTGGGGGAGATTGTTAAATATAATTGATGTGTTTTAATCAGTGTTTAAGTGTTATAGGGAGTTATCAGAGTTTAGCTGGAAGCAGTCAGAGTTTGAGTAAACTCTGACAGGTGGAAGCTCGACAGAGTTTGTCAAACTCTGTCTGGAGGAAGCGCGTCTACTGTTCAACAGTGATTGAAGATTAATTATGGAAGCGATATCTTTGAAGATTGGATAGCTATCAAAGAGATCGAGTTGACATAGGAGACGTGTGACAATCTGTAATTGATATCATTGTATAGCTGATTATTAGGAATATCAATTAGAGATTGTATCGTAGCTGTATGGTATATTCTATTCTATTCTGTATGGTATTCTTTGCAAATTGTGCTCTCTCAACTTCATGAGAAGTACAAGGTTGAGGAAAAGGTGTATGTTTATTGTCAGTTTGTACTGGTGCACTCAGAGAAGCATCAGAGTTTGCACTACTGTCACCTTCAGCTTCAACACTTGTAGCTTTAACTGGTTCATCTTCAGCCATAGGTTTAGCAATTTCTTCTGTAGGCTTGTCAAGATTTTCTCCATGTTGCTCAGGCTCAGCAACAGGCATTGACTGAGAAGTGACTTTGGTTGCCTGATCAATTTCTTCACCTTCTTCAACTGTTTGGTGAGCATCAGATATTAACTCAGTATGAGATGCCACAGCTTCAGAAAGAACAGCCGTAGGTTGATCAGCTATACCAATATCAGAGATAGGATGAGAGAATGGCATAAATGAATCAGGAATATCATTTATCGGAGAAACACCATCTCTTGCATCCTCTTCTGCAGGCATTTTGTCCTCTGCAGGCATTTTGTCCTCTGCAGGCATTTTGTCTTTTTCAACCTCAACAGGAGGTGTTTGCTGTGTAACGACCTCTGGAGCTTCAATTTCTTCATCCACAGAATCAGAGAATATCAGTTTTCTTCGTTTTGCTAGAGGTACATTGTCTGAATCCTCTTCACTAGATGGTGACTGAGGCATCTTTGCCCGTACTTTTATTCTTTTCACTCTTCTAGTATAAACAGCTTCAGGAGATTTCTTCTTTGATTTTCTTTGTGTCTGTGATTCTGGTGGAGATTTTGACGATTCAGAGTTTATGTGTGGAGTGGGTGAAGGTTGTTTTGTGGGTGCTGACTGAGCAGGTGATTCAGTGTTTGGTTCTGGTGGAGTACGATCAGTGTTTAACGGTTCAGGCTCATGTTGTTGTGGTTCTTGTTGATTTTGTTGTGGTTCAGGTTGTTGTGGTTCTTATGGTTGATTGAGAAAATTTCGTAGAGCAAGAGGCATGACAAAAGCAGGGAGATTTGCTTTACCAACATCCTTGTTAGTCATATCAGAGAATATTCTCTTATTGACTCTAAAAGGATCAATTTCATCAGTTTCATCAATTTCGAGACCAGGTACACATGCATTGAACAACATTTGACAAAAACGAGCATAATAAACAATAGTAGATTCTGACAGTTTATCACCTAAGCTCATCAGAACATGTCGACCAAAATCAAAATTAGTACCATAGAGCAGAGAATACCCGATTTGGAGACTGTCTATCGGAATGGCATCCCAGTTGGTGACTTTCTTCTGGAACGTCCTTGTTATGCAATCAAAGAAGAAGTTCCATTCCTTTCTGAGATTTGGTCTCTTTATACCGCCAAGTTTGTCAAGAGATTCCATGTAACCTATCTCTTGTAGCATCTCTCTCAGATAAGTTTCATTAACCAGAGTATAGGAAGTATGTGTGTCAAACCCCATTGTATCTCGTACAGTCTGTGGAGTAATCACATAATCTTGATCTTCGTAAGTGAAGATAATGGTAGGAGTTCCACTCTCTCCTCCATCCTCATAAACTGAATTCTGCCAGAATGTAGCAATTTGAGACGCAGAAAGAGTAGCAGGTCCAATCAGAGCCTGTCCAATCTCTGAATCCCTCAAGAAGTTCTACATGAGATGAAACGGTTCTGGAACGCGTTGATAATAGAGTGGAGCTTCATAGTTGTTAGGAACAAACCGTAAACCAAGAGCAGTGAATGCTTTAGATGCCATTGAGTTAAGAAATTTGCAAGAATTTCCAAGAGATATGTATGTAGAACAGGTGTTTGTGTGAGTGCCCAAGAGAAAAATAAGAAAACTGTGAGATGTAAGAATAAAGCAAAATCGTTTGGACACAAAAGTCTAAACGACATGCAAGTCTAAAGCAGGCGGAAGAGACACAAAAGTGATTAAAGTAATGAAAAACTCAATCTCTTATGTAACAAACACTCAATTAGTTCCTTGATTAATGTGTAGTGGGACACGATAATAGGTAAGTGGGACACATTAAAGGGCGAGTGGGTCACGTTCGCTTATTTTTAAAAAGAGTATATTAAAAATTAAAACATTAAAATATTTGATTTAAACAAAAATCAAATAATACTCTTTTAAAAATATCTGGACCCAAGTAAAACCAGAATTTGAAACGTTTACCTGTTGCCTTTAATAACCAGAATACGAAGCGATTAAGAACTTCGTTCTTACCCATCTCTATTTAAGGCCTAGAGACTTGCTCAGATTATGTCATTAAACCTTTAACCTTTCAGTCTCCCCTGTAAAATCACCAACCCTTCAAACCAAATACTCTTGAAAACAATGGCCAACCTTACCATCAAAGAAAAGAACCTTCATCTTGTCGAGAATAGGGACATCTTCAGCTATACGCGTGAAGAATTTGAAGCGTTTGAGTGGGAAAGGCAGCTTGAGACGCTGTGGCTGCAAATGGATGCTGGTCTGGAAGAGCTCGAGAGAGAGAGAAACCTGCAAGGGTGATCGACATCGATGCTGCCCTCCAAGCAACATTGGCATGGCTCTCCTCGAAGGCATCCTCATCCAACACCACCAACCATTGTTAATGAATATGTCAGCAAAAATAACCTTATCCCTTCAACTTCCACCCAAATAAAGTGGCAAAGATGGGATCTGGGAATTTTTGCTAACAATGGAGTGGTGTGGACGGACCTTTTACTTTCCTGTTGAATAGATTAGCAGATAGAGAGAACAAAAAGATGTAATATTTGCTTGTAATCTCTTTCGTATTATCAATGAAAATTTTGTTTCTCTAATCATATTCATTGTGTTCTGCAACTGTTATTTATGTTATATGAACTGTTCTTCAAGAAAATAAATCAAGAAGAGAATATGAAAACTAATTAAAGTAATCATATAAAGAACACATTCATCAACTATCCACTGATTAACAGTTGTCAGAAACCCTACTTACTCCAAGACTTTCAAATTTTCCAAGTGAAGATTTACCTTAGAGTACAAATCACGAATCAACAACGTTTGTCAATTCTCCAACTTTATCACCGAAACCCTTTCATAAATTGCACAGTTGTGAATATTTGTGTGTGTGAAGCAGAGTTTACTAAGTCAATTTTTAGAGCATCTAATTTTTCATAAAATCCATAAAGTAAATCAATAAACACTGGATGCACAAACTGTCATAGTAAACACTGACTGTATGATGAAAGCTAAACTCTGAAGTAATCAAACTATATACAGTAACTTTTATTTTATACCCCCTTTATATACATTTTTTTTATTTGTATTTTCATCATTTTTTTTTTCATTCCAGTAATCAGAGGTTGGAACCAGTCACCAAAAATTCAAAAATTTTAGCTCTTATCATTTTGATAAGTTCCTGGGTCATCCTAGTATTTAACTAGTCACCAAAAATCAGAGAATTTTAGCACATATTATATACCAATAGGTTCCTGGGTCATCCTAGTATCCAACATAATCTCAAAGGAGTATAACAACCTATATACATTTTCTTTGGGGTATTGCAGTAAGCATTTTATTCTATCAGAGTATAACTTAACAGAGTTTAGAGTTCATCAACATCAGTAGTTTTTCATGAAAGGTAATGCACACAGTATTTATAGACTCAGAGTTTAGGACAAAATAAACTAAGAGATGCTATAAATATGAGCCAGTATCATGCTGTGTTAACTTTCTGCACAATCTAAGATTAGATCACAATAACTCAGAAAGATTCATGATTAATTGCTGAGAATCATGCTTCATACATATTTCTTCATTGGTGTTTTTCACTCAGACAAAAATCAATTCAAAGTTCACAGAGTTTATCAAACTTATTAACAGTGCATGACATATAGGTATGCTGACACAACCATCAACGGATAAGACTGTATAACATCAACGGATAAGACTGTATAACATCAACGGATACAGTCTAGTTAGTCATCAACTGATGCATCCTACAATCAACGGATGCTACATTGGATCCTAGCTGGTAATTAGCAGTTGATTGTGGCAAGTTGTCTGACAGAGTTTAACAGTGTATGCATAACAGAGTTTAATCAACAGAGTTCACTTAGCATTTAACCAATCAGGAAATATGATTAATACATCACATAAGTAAAGTTTGAATCTAACCAACATTCCTAGTCAGAACCAGAGACCATTCCTAGTTCATTGACCAACCTTGTAAATGTAGCTTCACTCAATGGTTTAGTGAAGATATCTGTAAGCTGTTGTTCTGTAGATACAAAATGTAGTTCAATATTTCCTTCTTCCACGTGTTCTCTGATGAAGTGGTACCTTATGCTGATGTGCTTGGTCATTGAATGCTGTACTGGATTACCTGTCATAGCAATAGCACTTTGATTATCACAGTAAATAGGGATATTACTGTACCTCAATCCATAATCCAGCAATTGATTCTTCATCCATAAGATCTGTGCACAACAGCTACCAGCTGCAATATACTCTGCTTCAGCTGTAGATGTGGAGATTGATTTCTGTTTCTTGCTGTACCAGGAAACAAGTCTGTCACCAAGAAATTGACAACTTCCACTAGTGCTCTTTCTGTCTACTTTGCAGCCTGCAAAGTCTGCATCAGAATACCCAAGTAGCTTGAAATCTGATTCTCTGGGGTACCACAGACCTAATGATATGGTGCCCTTGAGATACTTGAAGATTCTTTTCACAGCTGTCAGATGTGGCTCTCTAGGATCTGCCTGAAACCTTGCACAAAGACAGGTTGCATACATGATATCAGGCCTACTAGTTGTCAAGTATAGAAGAGATCCTATCATGCCCCTGTAGTTTGTCATATCCACTGAAACTCCTGTGTCTTTGTCCAATTTAGTTGCTGTTGCCATGGGAGTTGATGCAGATGAACAGTCAAACATACCAAATTTCTTGAGAAGATTTCTGGTATATTTTTCTTGATTAATGAAAATTCCATCATCTGTTTGTTTCACCTGTAGGCCTAGAAAGTAACTAAGCTCTCCCATCATGCTCATTTGATATCTGGACTGCATGAGCTTGGCAAACTTCTTACAGAGTTTGTCATTAGTAGACCCAAAGATGATGTCATCAACATAAATTTGAACTAAAAGGAGGTCACTTCCTTGATTGAAATAAAACAGAGTTTTGTCAATTGTTCCTCTGTTGAATCCACTTTCTAGAAGAAACTGAGCAAGTGTCTCATACCATGCTCTTGGTGCCTGCTTAAGTCCATATGGTGCCTTATCTAGCCTGTAGACATAATCTGGATATTTGGGGTCCACAAATCCTGGTGGTTGTTCAACAAACACTTCTTCTTCAAGCTTTCCATTCAGAAAAGCACTTTTCACATCCATCTGAAACACTTTGAATTTCTTGTGAGATGCATATGCTAGAAAAATTCTTATTGCCTCCAATCTTGCAACTGGAGCAAATGTTTCATCATAGTTTATTCCTTCCTGCTGTGAATAGCCTTTTGCTACCAGTCTAGCCTTGTTCCTTGTGATAACACCTTCACTGTCAGTCTTGTTTCGGAAAACCCATTTAGTACCAACAATAGATCTGTTCTTTGGCCTTGGTACAAGGGTCCAAACTTCATTCCTTTCAAATTCATTTAACTCTTCGTGCATTGCTGTTATCCAGTCTGCATCTTGAAGAGCTTCTTCCACTTTTTTTGGTTCATTTTTAGACAAGAATGCATGAAACAGACATTCACTTGCAGTAGCACTTCTTGTCTTTACTTTTGCATCTGGATCACCAATTATCAAATCAGGTGTATGTGATTTAGTCCATTTCCCAGCAGAAGGCAAATGACTTCTATCAGCATGTGATCCTCCCCCTTGATTCATGCTCTCCTGATTTTGTTGTGATCTATCTTCGTTTTCTGAGACTCCCCCTGAACTTGACTGCCCAGAGTCAGAATTTGAATTTTCAGAGTTTGAAGCATCAGAGTTTGATCCAGATTTTTCAGTTGACTCAGTATCAGTGTTTGAGTCTTCATCTTGATCATGCTCCCCCTCAACTGGTTCTTCCCTTTGTTGTGACTGAGAAGTTTCTCCAGAATTTACCAGTAGAGGTTCAGAGTTTGTTTCAACAGAGTCTGTCAGAATTGTTTCATCAGAGTTTCCTTCATCAGAGTTTAAAACTTCATTTTCAAAGTTCAGTTGATCATATTCATCTTTGTCTTCAAGTCCAGTTATCTTCTTATCATCAAAAGAAACATGTATAGATTCCATGATCACTTTAGTTCTCAGATTGTAAACTCTGAATGCCTTTGTTGACAGTGGATAGCCAACAAAAATTCCTTCATCTGCCTTTAGCTCAAACTTGGTCAACTGTTCTGGATGAGTCTTCAAAACAAAACATTTGCACCCGAAAATATGAAAGTATTTCAGGTTAGGCTTCTTTTTCTTCACCATCTCATATGGTGTCTTTCCATGCTTATTGATCAGTGTTGCATTTTGAGTAAAACAAGCAGTTTGAACAGCTTCTGCCCAGAAATAAGTTGGCAATTTTGCTTCATCAAGCATAGTTCTGGCAGCTTCAATTAAGGTTCTATTTTTCCTTTCAACTACACCATTTTGTTGTGGTGTACCAGGTGCTGAAAATTCTTGTTTCACTCCATTGTCCTTGCAGAATTCTTCCATTGTTGCATTTCTGAACTCAGTTCCATTATCACTTCTGATGATTCTGACTTTGTTGCTTGATCCTTTGTCCAGAAGCTTCACATGCTCCATCAGAGTCGATGCAGTTTCATCCTTCTTTGCTAGAAAATACACCCAAGTGAATCTAGTGTATTCATCAACAATGACTAAAGCATATTTCTTCCTTGCAATAGACATAACATTTACTGGACCAAAGAGATCAACATGCAGAAGATGATAGGGATCAGTGATAGAAAATTATGTCTTGCTCTTGAAAGATGACTTCCTTTGTTTAGCCTTCTGACATGAGTCACATAGGCCATCAACATTTAACAGGGTCTTTGGGAGTCCTCTTACAAGATCCTTTCTGATCAATTCATTGATGTTGTTCAAGTTCAAATGTGAGAGTTTCTTATGCCACTTCCAACTCTCTTCACTAGACATTCTTGTAGACAGGCAAACATCTTTTCCAACAGAGTCTATCAAAAGCTTGATTTCATAAATGTTGTTTTGCCTGTGACCAACTAGAACAACCTTTCCTGTAGATTTGCTGATAACTTCACAATATTCAGGTTAAAAATCTACATGATATCCCTTGTCACAGATTTGACTCACAGATAGTAAGTCATGCTTGAGTCCTGGGACATGAGCTACATTGTTGATGATGACATTTCCAAGATTAATATTGCCATATCCCAATGTTCTTCCTATATTGCCATCACCATAGGAAACTTTTGGGCCAGCCTTCTCCTCATATTCTGATAGCAGGGCTTTATTTCCAGTCATGTGTCCTGAACATCCACTGTCCACGACTAGGGTTGCCTCCCTGTTACCCTGCAATCACAAACAATTACTGAGGATTAGTTTTAAGGATCCAGACTTGCTTGGATCCTTTGGCATTCTTAACTTTGTTAGCTTTTGCAGCGGAATTAACATTATCAGAGTTTGAGCTAACAGTATCAGTGTTTACACTTGCAGTATCAACTTTAACCCATTTCAGATTGGGTTTCAGTTCATAGTAATTATGATAGATAGCATGGTATTCTCTGCAAGTATAAATGGAATGCCAGGTGCTTCCACAGTGTGTGCATAAAGTCTGTGGCTTAGTTCTAGCAAAATCCTTCTTTACCTCAGACTTTTTAGGTAAAGAATTTATATTTTTATTTTTCTTGCAGAAATTTGCAAGATGCTTAGTACTACCACAGTTATGACATGTCTTTCTTGGAGCATAACTAGCAAGCATTGGTTTATTTCCTGAAGTGATGCCTACTTTTCCATTTCTGTTCTTGTTTGACACTTTCTTTTTCTCAACAGATTTTAACTCCTTCAGTTTATGTTTGAGTTGTTTATCTGTCATTGAACCGATATTAACCTGTTTAACACTAGTTTTTACTGGTTTATTTTTGACAGCTTCCTTTTCATTTTCAGACAAAAATTTACTGGTTCCATGAACAAATTTAGTTCTGACTTTAACTTGATTTTGAAATCTAAGTTCATCTCCCTCATTATAACCTAGACCAACAGTGTCTGTTTGAAAAATCTGTTGAGTGTCCTTTCCAGAATTAGTCCAAGTCCTAATTTTATTATTTGCTTCCTCCAACTCTGACTCTAGTTGTTTATACTTCTGAAGCAAATTCTGTTCTTTGCAAACAGCATCATCTCTCTCTTTCTGAACTTGTTGCATGTTTTCAAGTTTCTCTTCAACAAGTTTATTTCTTTCTTTAAGTTCAGAATTTTCAGCTTTTATCCTCTCATTTTCTAAAGTCTGATCCCTATAACTTATATGCAATGACTTAAGATAAATTCTTAATTGAGCAACGTCATCAATATTATAAGCATAGGTAGTTAGAGGTACCTGATTTTCAGAGGATTCTGATTCAGTAGTAGCCATGAGAGCATAGTTCACTTCTTCATCAGAATCTTAAGTATCTGCCCAATCTCTGCCTTTAGTGTAGAGTACCTTTCCAGTTTTACCCTTCTTGCACTCAGGAGCATAGTGACCCATCTCCTTACACTTGTAGCATTGAATTTCAGACTTATCCTTCTTCCCTTTAGAATCTCTCTTATCAGACTTCCTGTAGCTTTTCCTGTCTTCATTTGAATCCCTAGAAAACCTTTTTCCTTTCTTGAAATTCTTGAAGCCCATTTTCTTGAAAGTCTTCACCATTAACACAGCCATTTTCCTCATTTCTTCTTCATCATCCTCAGAGTCAGATGATTCAGAAGAATTTGAATCATAATCAGAGTTTGGTGATTCACTTTCTGAATGTATGACCAAAGCTTTTCCCTTCATTTTCCTTCTTGTTGCCTCTTTCTTCTGAGGCTTCTCTTCAACATTAAGAGCAACAGACTTTCCTTTCCTGCTTGATCTCCTGTTTCTCTGTTCCATTTCCAATTCATGAGTTTTGAGCAGTCCATAGATTTCATCAATCTCTGTTTCAGCAAGATCATAGTTGTCTCGAATAGTGGTTGTTTTCACATCCCACTTTTCAGGTAGAGAAAGAAGAAACTTGAGATTCGAGTCTTCTAGATCATACTCTTTGTTGACCAATGACAGATCATTAATCAGTTTACAGAATCTATCAAATGTTTCTGTCATGGTCTCTTCAGGTTTAGCCTCAAAATGCTCATACTCTTGTGTGAGTATGTTTCTCCTATTCTTCTTAATAGCTGCAGTTCCTTGACACCTGACTTCAAGAGCATCCCATATCTCTTTTGCAGTGGTGCAGTTAATGACTTTGTTAGACATAACATTGTCTAAAGCACTATGCAGTAAATGCCTAACTTTTGCATCCTTAGCAATTGATGATAGATCTTCAGGAGTCATGTCCTTCTTTTCCTTTGAAACCATTTTTGCTGCTTCACCAGCAACTGCAACAGATAGCTTTGTAGGATTGTGAGGGCCTTCATAAATCCTGTCAAGATATTCTGGATCTGTAGCCTCCAGAAACATAGTCATCTTGACCTTCCACATAGCATACTCTAATGGCCTCAGAATAGGAACCCTGATTGGTTCATAACGACTCACAGTAGTAGGAGCCTTTTCAGAAACAGTAGGTGTTGGTGGAGGAATTGCTGACATGATTATTGTTGTGTTTGGATCTTAACCTGTAATAAAGTAACAGATTGGCTCTGATACCACTTGTTGGGCCGAATACACAGTTAATAATCAATTTTGTATGAGAGATTAACAAGTAAAAGCGTTTATGCACTTAAAAAAACTTCTTGTATTTCGAACCCTCTTCGTGATGTAAAATATCACAAAGAGCTGCTAGGTTACAATAAAGATAATTCGTTATCGATACCCTTTTAGGGTTAACCTATCTGTATTTATATACCATACAACTACGATACAATCTCTAATTGATATTCCTAATATTCCAAGAGTATGCGATGCATGCATGTAGAAGGACTAATTCCCTCAATATCGGTAATGGTCCACCCAATAGCACTTTTATGATCTTTAAGAACCCGCAAAAGGCGTTCTTCTTGCACATTACTTAAATTAGAAGCTATGATTATGGGAAGAGTCTCATTGTCCCCAAGATAAGCATATTTGAGATGGTTAGGCAATAATTTCAATTCCAAAGTAGAGGATTCTCAATAGAAGGGAGTAATTTAGAATAAGACAAGGGAAGATCAATTTTTGCAAGATCATACCTTTGGGGTAAAGGTTTCAATGTATTGAGCTCCATAATCGCCTCATTAGTCTCTTCTGAATTAGGGAATCCATTATCTTCAATTGCACATCCCTCAATAACCACTTGGAGAGCTTCTTTATTTCCCATGTCAAAAGCTTGTTGGGCCAATCCATCAATGACATCAATGGAGCAAATTGAATGTGACTCACTAGGAAATTTCATGGCATCATAAATATTGAACTTGAAAACTTCATCGCCAAACTCGATAGTGAGAGAACCATCATCCATATTAATCTTGGTCTTTGTCGTTTTAAGAAATGGACGCCCAAAGAGAATTAGTGCGGACTTATGCTTGATGGACCATCTTCCATTTTCAAAATGTAAAAGTCGGTGGGGAAAACCAT
This sequence comes from Saposhnikovia divaricata, assembly GCA_036435485.1. Lineage (NCBI taxonomy): Eukaryota > Viridiplantae > Streptophyta > Magnoliopsida > Apiales > Apiaceae > Saposhnikovia > Saposhnikovia divaricata. Next base: position 219,801,809 of record CM071599.1, read on the forward strand.
TTGATCAACATGAACAAGCACATCTTCAATTACCCCTTCGGGATAGGCATTTGATCTATCTGCAAGTTGAATGATCACATTTGTATTCTCAAGTGCCCCCAAATTTAAAGTTTGGAATATGGAAAGGGGCATCACATTGATTGAGGCACCCAAATCAAGCATAGCTCTTTCAAAGAATTTACCTCCAATCTTGCAAGGAATGGTGAATGTGCCCGGATCCGAACATTTTTGAGGCAACCTCCTTTGAATCACGGTCGAGACATTTTCATCCACCACTATAGTTTCGTCACCTCTCAATTTCCTCTTGTTGGTACATAAATCCTTGAGAAATTTTGCATACTTCGGCACTTGGTTTATGGCATATAGGAACGGGAGAGTGATTTCCACTTTTCGGAAGGTCTCAAGCATCTCCTTATCAATAATTTCTTTCTTTGGCTTAGAGAATTTGGAAGGGAATGGAGGTCGAATAGCCACATCATCAATGAACCTGGCCTTCTTTGTTTGTGGGACGTCTTCTTGAACACTTGCCTTTTTACCCACATCAACTTTCTCTTCCTCAACTTCCATCTCATTGTCAAGGTTTTCATCATTAGCCTCCAAGATGTCATCCTTTTCAACCTTTCCACCCTCACCATCATTCACAATCTTACCCTTGGCCTTAGCATGAAGATCCTCCAATTCCTTCCCACTCCTTAAATTCATCGCACTAGCATTTTCTTTGGGGTTCACCTCCGCTTGAGAAGGAAGTTTCCTAGAACCTTGGCTTTGCAAATGATTCACGGTTGTGGCTAGTTGGCTCATTTGCTTTTCCAAGTTGGATATGCTTTGAGAAGTGTTATTTTGAAATTGGAGGTTGTTTGCCGCCATTTGTTTCATCATCTCCTCAAATGATGACAATGAAGATGAAGAAGACCCTTGATGATCTTGGGAATTATTTTGAGGTGGTGGTGGGAGTGCTTGAAAATTTTGACTGGGACGTTTTTGGGGGTATGGATGAAGGTTTTGTTTAGTTTGGGTGTTGTAAGTGTTTGGATTTTGGGATTGGTATTGGTTAGAATTTGGTGCATTGGGGTTTCCTTATCGAAAATTTGGGTGATCTCTCCAACCGGGATTGTAGGTGTTACTATAGGGGTCATACTTCCTTTGAGGTGGATGTCCCGAAAAACCTCCAATAGCATTAATTTGATCTTCGGTTGTTGGAATGAAAGGCATTCATTTATAGCATGATCCGACATATTGTAAACACCACAATATTTTTGTTGTTGGAGATTCCCAACGGCTAATTGATGAACCAATGATGTAAGGTCCGAGATTTGGCCCTCTAACCTTTGAGTTGATACTTCATTCATGGAAGGGTTCTTGACATGCACTTGACGATCCCCAAATTGGTGGGAATTCTTGGCAATCTTGGTTATCAACTTTCTAGCCTCATCCGACATTTTATCCACAAGAACTCCACCACTTGAAGCATCAAGGTGCAATTTAGCACTATTTTCCAAGCCTCCATAAAAGTAGTGGACAAGCAACTCTTCCGATATCAAGTGTGGAGGACAACTTTGACAAAGCTTTTGAAACCTTTCCCAATACTCATACAATGTTTCTCCGGAGTATTGCCGAATGCCACAAATGTCTTTGGAGATGCCCGTAGCCTTTGATGTAGGGAAAAATTTCTCCAAGAAAGCACTTCGCATTTGCTCCCATGTAGTGATTGAGTTTGGAGGAAGGTAAAATAGCCATGCCTTGGTGTTTAGCGCCGTTTAGTGCCGTTTAGTGCCGTTTTATGCCGTTTAACGTCGTTTAAACATTGTTTAAGCATTATTAAGGCTGATTAGTGCCGATTAACATCGAATTAACATTGTCGTGAACGCGTCGGTCGCTCCACGCTTTACATAAAGACAATACTCGTGAAACACTAATGTACAAAGATGAACCCTGACCCAAGTCTCGAAAAAGGCCGTTAAAACTTCAAGGAAAACCTGATCAGTTTTCCTAGAAGTTGGGGGTCAAATGATATGGGCTAAAAGTAAGCCCTAAAGACACATTTAATGTGGCATTAATTAGACCCGGAATGGTCTAAACGTGGGGCCCACCAGATGGGCCCAAACCCTATTTATAATATTAATTTCGTAATTAATATTAAGGGTAATAAACAGCTCAGCAAATAAGAGTCAAACAAGGATATTACTCTTGCCTGACTTAGCCTCCAAGATACATATTTCAACATGGAAACTGATTCCTATAAGGAAGAGATCTAGAACCTTCCTCAAGGAAGACTTGTCCACCAAATCTTTGACTCCTACCATAATTCTAGGGCTTCTCAGCCTATATAAAGGGTCTAACCCCTCATCTTAGAACTACGTTTTGGCTTAATCCTCGAATAAGGACATACAAGCCACTACGTCCTAGGTGAGCTCTCGCCGCCATAGCCTCGAGGGCACCATCACCTAGAACTACGTCTTGGCTTGATTCTCAATAACGAGATACGTAGGCACTCTGTGAAGACCGATCAGTCTCGTAACACGGAAACAACCATTAAAGCTCGAAGCTCAACCACCCTAGCATTAATTACAAATCGTAACCTAGTTTTTATTCCACAACACTTGGCATTGTCTTTCAAGTAAAAGGGAAATGCTTTCAACTTCACTTGTTCTTCTATAGCATTGCTTGGTATCATTGAAGAACGCACCATTTCAAATTCTTAAAGATGCCTAAAAGGATCTTCCGTGCCTTCACCTCCAAACTTGGGAAGGAGGGCAATAAGACCACCCTTTAGCTCAAATGGTTGTCCTCCCGGAAAAACAATGCATAATGGGAGTTGAACGGAACTAGGAGAAGCAATCTCCTTGAGTGTGTGTTGATGAGGATTTTCCATGACTTGATCAATAGCTTCGTCCGGTGATGAGATAGGAATAACAAGGGGAGGACCCTCGTCTAACTCCTCTTCCTCTTTCAAAGGTGTGCTAGAAGTAAATTGACTTGATGAATCTATATTGGCACTTGTATTCCTTAGATTCCTTCGCAAGAGTCTCTCGGGATTAGATGAATATGCAAGATCACCTAAAGAATAGGATCGAGTCATACATAACAAAAATTTCTAAAATCAAGGGAAAAAGAAAAATATGCACAATGAAATTAAAATATTCACAATTTTATATGTGCGCTAATAGTGAACTAAAACTAATCCCCGGCAGCGGCGTCGAAATTTGGCCACGCCCGTCGTCGACGCGCCAAATTGAAAATGATTTATTTATGCTCTACTATGTTCGCACTTAACTATAAAATATAGCAAATATGGCAAGTAGGGATCGAACCCAAGGGAATAGTGTTCAATACTAGTTTAAAGTAAAATGGTGGGGGGGGGGTTGAGTTGGTTGTGGTATTTTATCAAACACCTTGCATACAAGAAATAAATTGCTAGAGGAATATAAACAAGTAAATTGCAATCATCCAAATTTACCAACACAACAAAGCACAATAAGTAAACTAGCAAGATAAAGAGGTATTTGACACAAGGATAATGGAAACTCAATTATTACACCCAAACAAATATAAGCAAGATATAATAAACTCTACCTAACCAAGATAATTGGTGAAGCACACAATCACTTATTTCTCTTCTATAAACAATAATTTAGTGAAGCACATAAATTAGTTCTCTTGATAATAACAACCAATAATGAAGCACTACTAGTTTAACCAAATCAAGGAATCAAACAAAGAGAGGTTAAGACAAACCCAAGGATGAGAAGCTCAACCTAGGTATTTGCACTTAAAGCTTGAGAATTTATGTAAACTAAACCTTGTGCTACCACAATGAATGCACTAACAATTACGGATTAGCACAAACAATTAGAAATTGAATTTACAAGAAGAGCGAATTGAAGCAACTTACAATTCTCCAAGCAAAATCATAAATAATACAACTAAAACATTCAAGATAGAGTGAAATAGATCTTACTTAAAATGAAATGGGTTTAGTACAAGAGCTCCTTCCTTGAGCCAAATAAATAGAGTTAGTTACTCATAATCAACTTTAGATAATGAGTAATAAATGTTTCTCTCTACTCACTAACCCTAATTGAATGTTGTTGAAGAGGTAAACATGGGATGCAGATAAGTTATGTTGTTTGGTTTACAACTACTCTATTAATACATCAACTAGACAAGAGGACAAGATATACAATTGCTTCCAAAAATTTCCAGCAAGTGTTGAACGGTCTGTCGAACGGCCGTACAGCAGCCCGTACAAGGGACTGCTCATTTAAAACTCCTCGAACGGCCTAGTGAACGGCCGTACAGCAGCCCGTGCGAGACAAATCTTCAAGATAATACATTAAAAACCTCCCGGCATCGCGAGCTTGCATCTTCCAACTTCCCTCTTGAATAATCTTTGCTTTCAAACCCAAAATAACTCATCTTTTCAAGCATGAGGCACTGAAAGATGAAAAATGTAATTAATATCGATAAAATAACATTCGGAACTAACAAAAATGCAAGAGAATGAAAGACAAAATGTGTATAAAATACACGTTATCAGGCGCGTCTTATGTTGGAGGATTTTCCTAAAGTCGTGCATTTCCTTGAAGCTGAGTCATAATGTAGATCATTTCCCTAGGATTGAGGATTCTCAACTTATCTTCCACTAGTTGTACTATGAGGAATCGAAGGAACAGTTGTAGGGTCTCTCCCCCTAGAGGGCGCGCCCTTAGCAACATGTCGAGGACTATTCCTCACTTAGTGATTAGGACAAACAATGTCATTCCTACATTCTTGGCTTCATTATCTTCCAACGAATTTTCAAGGAAGGGCTTGCTCATGTCCAAGGGGCCTGGACCTGTAATCAGGGGGCGCTCACTGTGGATCATCATCCCGAGGAATGGCTCGCTCATGTCCAAGGGGCCTCGACCTGTAATCAGGGGGCGCGCGTTGTGGATCATGGGGCCTCGATTCCAAGGACTTTTCTTTCTTCTAGCCAGGCAAACCCCTGTAGGTCTTATCACCAGGCAAACCTCTGGAGGCTTTCTCATCAGGAAAACCCCTGTAGGCCATCACATCAAGCAAACCCTTGGAGGCCTTCGCACCAGGCAAACCCCTGGAGGCCTTCGCACCAGGCAAACCCCTGGAGGCCTTCGCATCAGGCAAACCCCTGGAGGCCTTCTCTTTCCAGCAAGGTTCTCCTCAGAAGGAGATGCCTCTTGGGAATATCTAACATGTTGAGGGCGCGTCCTTACATATTGGAATGTTGCGATTGGAAGTTCTTGAGATCTTCTATGAACAAGATTTCCCACCTGCAACAATTCATCTAACAGAAAGTCCTAAATGTTACCTAGAGGAGGCGTTCTGGAGATGTGGATGTGTTCAACCATCGAATTTTCATAGAAGTTGGAAATCATCTGAGCCGCGGCTACCACCCTCAGGGCGTGCCCTGAGAGTCCTTGGGGATTCTCTTTCACCATCTTCTTCCTACAAAAGTTCAAGAAACAGATAACAAAAATCACAACAAAACAAGTCAAGGGTTACCTTGAGGGCGCGTCCTGATGGTGAAGGCGCGTCTTGATGGTGAGGACGCGTCCTGATGGTGAGAACGAGTTCCCGATAATTGCGCCTCTTCCCTAGAACATCCTTTTTCGAATCATATTTGAAATCGCCCCTTGGAAAACCTAGTTCAACGTCGCTGATCGGAAACCACCACTTTTGAGCATACCCGGAATCATCTTTTTGCAGCAGCAGCACGAAAATCATCTTTAGAACCATCTTTTGAATCCAGGTTGCGTTCGATGAATCCTTTTTCAGATCTTGTTCGACCCCCCTGCTGGAGATCGTCATGCTTAGATCTTCCTCGTAGCCGCCGGCCTGCACCCTCATCGAGGGCTATCCCTTAGATCTTGCTTGATGCTTCATAAAAACCTTCATCGTGATGAGAAATCCATCCTCCTTGGATTATGATCTTGATCAGCGCCCTCTTTCTAGCGCCAATTTGTTGACGGAGGAATTTGGTAACAACGAAGTTTGAGGTTCGTCGCTGGAATCAAGATCTATGACGGTGGTTCTTCGACGGAAAAGTCGCCGGAGCGTGGTGGCTGTGATGAATTGGGGGTTGAGATTGAGAGGGTTTTTGGTGGTGGCTCATAGAGCTCTTCGCTTCCACCCCCTCAATGTGCCTACGTAATATAGGAGAGCAAGAAACCCAAATGGGCTTGGATTTTCGGTTCAGCTTCCGGAATGTTCTACTGTGAGGCCTAACCACCAAGGCCCAAGGCTCGTCCATGAACTTTAGACTTCACAGATAAGGAAACTTCCCCCGTCGAGGACTAGTCCTTTCCGCTACCAGCTGTTTCATAATTTCCTGGATGCGGGTATAGCAGTGGTTTACCTTAAGTGCAAAACGCATACTTGTCCCCCGAATGAGAAGCACCCACCAGATAACAGGACAAGTGATCCAAAGCTTTTACGTGCAAATTGCAGAATTACCCCGAAGTTCCCCAATGAGGGCGCGCCCATTGATAACAGGAACAGGGCTCCAAAGCACACACCAAAAAGTACCCCTCTTTCCATCTTAGGGCGCGCCCTATGTGTATAAGAAAAGGTCCTTAAATCCAGGCAAACCCCTGGAGGCCTTCTACGACGGACATCCCCCTCCTAAGATACGCTAGGAGGGAATTCTTCAATAATCTTTGTAAAAATTAGTTAAAAACACTCTTAACTCCTCCCTTTTCTCACCTAGGGCGCGCCCTCCATGTTTAAAGGGTGAGGGCACGTCCTTCTTTCACAAAGTTTCATCAAAACCCTAATTTATTTAAGAAATTTCCCAAATTAAAACCCAATATCGACCCGAATCCAGAATAAAATACCTGTTCGAGATTTTGGGCATAACACAAAGCAAAAAAGTAAAACTACATGAGAATGAAATAATGTATATTTATATTGTATTGAAAAGTATGTACTGTATGAATAATGTAAACAGAAAATGTTGTAAACTGGTAGGAAGTTGAAAGTTTTGAGGCCATCTATAAAAGAACCTCAATGTAATAGAAATGGTATCATCAACTATTCTATTAAACTTTTCATTTCATATTTCTCTATGTTTAACTAAACTTCCATTCATCTATAATCTCAGCCAAAATAATATCATAAATCCAGAAGATAATTTCTTTCTTAAATTATATTTAACATTTATTAGTTCGTTTTAATATATTAAAATAGTATTTTAGAAGGAAATTCCTAATGTACCAGGCCATATCCCATACAGCTGGATGCAAGAGACGGAGCAAGGAATCCAATTGAGTTGAATTCTACGGAGGTCTAAAATTATGCTACAAAGATATTTTTTGAACTAATTCTTACTGTTTACAATTTTATGGGTTTCATGTGCTTGAGGATGACCTCAGGGTTCTACCTGAGCTTAAAACATTTTTAATACAAATTTCACTGAAAAAAGTTTATATTTACAAAAATGCTCCTGCGAGGCCCATTACTTTATAAGTACAAATCAATTATAATCTTAGGAGATATTCCTGAGATTGTCCTCAAGCCCAGTTTTCTCTAATTTTATTAGTGGTTATTTTTATAGTTATGACATTAATAAATGATGACATCCAAAATTATACCTATTATAATAAGTTCACAATTTTTTTTTTGAATAAATCGAACTTGCATTACTTAAAAATTATAAAATACATGATTACTAAAAATAGGAGGAGTGACAGACCACTCTCCATAGCCTGACATAGAATATATGCAGCATTTGCAAGCAAAAGAACTACACGATTCGCAGACCGATAATCGAACTGGTAGCACTTGATAATTGTGCTTTAGTGATTTTGTCCAAGAAATGGCTTCTTGACAACAGCTCGCTCCAACCTGCTCTTCCCTCCAACCCTTGAACAAATTCCGAACCCAGTGTTCAGAAGCCTCAGTTGCATAAACTATGGTTAGAGGAACGTCATTCCAGCTATCTACATGCCGGATACCAGCTATAGACATGCCGAAAAATAAAACCTTCAAGTGATGAGGAATACCCCGGCTATCTACATGCCGGATACCAACTATAGACATGCCGCAAGTGAAGACCCCCCACAGGTAATGAGCAATCTTTAATTGTGAGTTGTGAGCTCTTGCAATAATCCAGATCTCCCAAAACATAAACAAAATCATTTTTAACAGGTCTGATCTATTGCAGACCTTCATCAAACCAAACAAACCAAACACACTCTCACAAGGAGAGACAAAACAAACTCTCACAAGGAGAGACAAATAAATCCAATTAATGGATAAACAAGTCAAAAAAACTCACAATCCTCATAGAAGGAGGATGATTATTGAAAGAAGTAAAGAAACTAGACAAGAAAGGGGCCTTCGGTCGGTGGATAAACCACCGCCGGAGGAGAAGCGACTGATGAAGAAGAAGATGAAAGAAAAAGTTTCTTTCGATGGAAAAGTAAGAGAGAAACGATAGTTAAAAGTCTCTTTTAAATGAACTGAATCTTCTTAGTTTAGGTCACAATTTAATAAGTTCACAATTTATTATATTATATACTACGTAGTAGTAACGTTGCCATCATCATTTCAAAACTAAGGCGACTCCGATGGTGGTTTTTAATGCTGTCCCTACCTAGAAAAACATGTGTATTTTAGTTAATTTTTTTAAATACTGTATATAATTTTTTTAATGTTTTTGCAAAAATTACGAAATTGCAATTAAATATAACCAAACACAATAAAACGAAACTTGAATACAACTAAAAGCAATTAAATTACATTATATTATTTACATTTTAATTAAAAATTGTATTTTTATAAATATAAAAATATAAGTTGTTAATTTAGAAAAACATAAGTAATACAGTGCAATCCAAATGAAATGAAACAAGTGCATTTCAACTATAATAAATTAATAATATATCATCATGATTCGCTAGTTGCGATTCAATTCACAAAGAAAAACCCTTAATTGAGTATCAGTCTAGGGTTTTAGAGATGGGGCATAGCTCTAAGAAGAAGAAACGCGGCGGCGGCGGTGGCGGAAGGCGCAGTAAGGGCATCAGAGGTGATCACAATTCTCTTGGTACCGATGATAACGAACTTCTCGCAGAGGAAATTACTGCTCTGTATGTTCCCCTTTTCATTCCTTGTTGTATCCTCTATGTTCTCACACTTTACGAAACCGAAATAAAACCGAAACCGAAAATACATGTGAAGAGACTTAGTAATCACTATTTAATTTATCGGTAGTTGAATTGTGAAATGTGTTTGGTGTTTCCGTGATTTTGTGTTTGTTTTATTATGTTTATAACCGAAATAGAACTGAAACAATTGAAAGCGGTTAAAATTCGATGAAAACCGAAATGATTATCACCAAATTAAAACTGAAACACCGAAAAACTGAACCGTTTCCATGATTTTGTGTTTTGTTGAAGTACTTGGATTACATTGTTATGACAATAAAAAAACACAAACAAGTCCTGTAATTAAGTTGTTAATTGGTCTCGAATGGCTGAACCATTTTGGGAATATCAGTATGTACGAGGAAAACCTAAGGCCAGATGGTTGAAGTTTAAATTTTATTAGTAAGCAAGAGCATTTGCTTGTCAGTTGTCACATTGCAATGTGGAAGGCAAATTATCGTTGAGGAGCTAGAAACATATTTGAATGTTCTCGGAAAATTCTTTATATGGAGCATGTAATCTAGATGGTGAAGGTTTGTCATTTCTTCATTAAGGGAATGTCTGTAAAACACAGCTGAAACTTTATGCTTTGCAAAATATACTCGAGTGAAAGAACTCTTCCACTTTGGAAATATACTGTCGACAGATTTAGAGCAACATATGTGTTGCAGATATCAATAATCGTTCAGATAAGCGCCTCGCATTTGCCTATTGGTGCTGAATTGTCATGGCACTGGTCATGCTGAAATTCACAGCAATATTGCCTTTTGATGATATAGAAATTTGATCTGTTGAGTCCAACTTTGGAGGATATCATTTGGATTATTTTTCAAAGCTTATCTCTTAATACAATCGATTCTACTCTAAGAATGACAATCGAGGTTAATAGTACGCGTGTTTTCAGTGAACTGTATATAAATTTAAGTGAATAATTTTATATGTATCACCTCAGGTTCAGATTTTTTGGTGAATCGTAGTGTTTGTTTGCTGAATCCAGTATATTTTTATGTTAGATTCTGAGAGTTTGTATTTCAAAAGTTTGTGGTGGAACGTGACTTTTTTTGGTAATGTTCTTTTCGTTAATGAGATTTTGGTTGTTAAGTTTGGGTCACAGATTTTCCCTTTGCATCATATTGTTTATTGCAGTGATTAAAGGTCTATTATTGAAGTATGTGATGCTATTTCTTGATAGATTTTGTCTTGCAGCTTATATTTGATTATCCATTACAAAATTACATTCAGTTTGAGGGTTAGTAACATTTTACTGCCCTGCTTAATGTTAAATTTTCAAATACTGCGAAGAAACTTTACCAGAGACATGATTTTAATCGTTATATATTGTTAATGTGAAGGTATATGTGCAGGTGTGCAATATTCCAGGATGACTGCAGAGTGGTTTCAGATTCTCCTCCTCAAGTTAATATCAATCTCAGGTCATGAATAGAATAACTACTCATGACACTTACCTAGCGTTTCCTTTTTGTATTATTATACTAAATTTTAACAACTGAAAATCAGGCCATACTCGAAGGATATGGGTTACAATGAGTTGGATATTTCTGCTCTTCTTTCAGTTAGGTTTGTAGATTCCTGTTAGTTTTCTGGCAATCCATTTGCATACTACTATGCTGATGTTTTCTGGTTTATCTATATCTACCCTCCCAGATATTTACCTGGATATCCTTACAAGTGCCCGAAGCTGCAGATAAGTCCAGAAAAAGGTTTATCGAAATCAGAATGCGATAAGCTACTACAGTTGCTTTATGACCAAGTAGGGGGTGACTACTTGTTCAATAAGGCTCTATTAAGAAGATTTTATATTATTAGTTACCAAATGCTGTCATTATTTTGGCACATAGGATTTGTTAAATACTTGCTGTCATTGTAGAACTACAGTTAAGTTCTTAATTGTATTTGTACAATCAAGTTCTGTATTTAAATAATTCAAATGTTAGAGGTTTTGCTCAATTTTTTGTTCTTCCCAAGCAGCTAATTGTTTGTTCAGGTATTGTCCCATTTCTAGCCGTGCACTACTTTTTCCATACTTGTCTATGCTTTACGTGCACTATTTCTCTATGTTGCAAATCTTCCCGTAACTTTGTTCTTCAGAGAGGTAGTTAAGAATGCTTGTTTCGGTGTTATGTGTGCAAATCTTTAATATCTTGTTCTCCTTATTGTTTGTTTGCCTGAGTCACCTTTACTGTCGAATCTTTAACCCTTTAAAATTTTGTTACAATATCAGGCTAATTCTAATGCTCGAGAAGGACGTGTTATGATTTACAATTTAGTTGAGGCTGCTCAAGAGTTTTTGTCTGAGATTCCTCCGGTTGGGCAATTACATGAATCGGTAAGTCTTGCATAGGAGATAAACTTTTTTTGTCCAAAAAGACAAGAGTTAGAGGATCATTTATTATAAAAGATCTGATCATTTATTAACATCTATTTTAATTTTTTTATGAAATATTATTATTAATATTGCATTTTTTGTAAAAACATTTTATGTATCATATTTATTGGTTTTCTTTCTTTTTCTCTTTACGTAGTGACAACCTCCTTATAGATATAGTTCTTTTTATTTTTGATTTATTAAAATATGTCAATTTTAGAATTTAAAATCTTTTACTAAAAATTAATTAGATTTGATTCAAATTCTTATAATTTCTACTATTGTTTAATTGATTATGAAATATACTAATATTATGTATGAATTAGAACCAAAAAAATAAAGTTAAGAGTCCTAAACACTTAATACTAAGGACGATGACCCGAATACCCCCCTACTCCTATAGTATATAGGATATAATATAATTTTGAACAGAAATAGTGATTGGAACGGTGATTGTAAGATTTAAGTGCTCTTCTCGCAAAGAGATTAACTCTTCATTACAAATAAATTTGTATGTAATTGTGAATAAAATCCGAGTGAATAGAAAGAGTAGATCCGTATTTATGATGAAAATGAACAAACGTTCCTAATTCCTATCAAACAGTGCAAGTATAGAAAACTTTTCGTAACTCTAATCTAAAAAAAATTATTTAATAAAATATGAACACAATAAACAATACTTGCTAGTTCAATTCAAGTAAGAGCAGAATTCTGTGCAATCCTAGTGTAATTTGTTCTTTTATGGGTAGTCTATATCCAACTGAAAACACTGTTGCATCAAGTTCCTAAAGTTAGTAGGAAGTCTCATACTACATTTCTTCTCAAGATAGAAGTCTTATAGCTGACTTGCATATTGTTTCTAGTAGTCTATAAATATGAAAAGTAGAACTGACAAAAAAGTAACAGAATAAATTTGATCGAAAATTGTTTTACCAATAGGTATAAATAAGCTAAGTTGTATTAGAGATAAGAATACATTTTGATATATATGCATTTCAAGTTGCTATTTTTTTCATTATGTTCCTGTTTATATTGAACTATTGTTAGATTTTGATGTTCTGAGAGTTTCAATTTTGTCTATATGCTGTTCCATCTCAGGCAACAGGCAAAAATAGCATGATCTCTGTAGATGATCCGACAATATATTTCGAAAAAGCATGCTCGATACGAGGGCCTTTTGTTTATGGTTTCCTAGATCTTTTCAGTGGTTCGGGGGAGTCATGGCAGTTTAGCCTTGCAATGGAAGATAGTAGGCATATAGAGTCTACATTAGATGGTCATCGACATGGGTATGGGACTCCAGAGAAGACAATGGGGCATGATGTGATGCCATCAGTTCAGGTGACTAAACCGGGTCCTCAACATAACCTTTCTGGAAAGACTGCTTTACGTGCTGCTACTGCAAAGTTGGAAATTCTTGATGAAAAGAGTGAAGAAGAAAGTAGTACTGATACATTCAGTGATCAACCAGAAGAATCAGATGGAAATGCTACTTCTAGTGAGGTTAATGCTTGCCACCACTCTTTTGTTCAAAATATGTTTTGTTTTTATTCAAATTCTATGGTCCAAAGTGAAACTACTTGTAAAAATCTGGACCAAATCAAAAGTGATTTGGAAAATGTCAATAATTGTTTCCTCGTTTAGAGAATTTCTTAGGGATCGGAAGTAATTCAGAGTATTAACAGTCCTGTATGTGCATATTTAAAGGCTTCATCTCCTACTATATTGATATAAAAGAGAGTTTTTCCTCTGTGTTCTCACGGTATCAGAGGTCAAGTTAGGAGAGGTCTTGAGTTCGATTCCCTCCAACCTCCAATTTTCTCAATTATTAATTTTGACACTTAACGCAAATATAGACCTAAAAGATGCGCGCCAAGGGCCCAAGTGATCCAATCTACACCCAAAAACAGGCTTTTAAGTGAGGGGGAGTGTTATGATAATATATGATCCAGTCCATGTTTTAGAACTGGTAATTTAACAAAACTTCTTAACTTTTCTTCATTAAATGCTAAAAAAATCACTGTCCTCTTTGGGTGACTGCTGTAGTTGGAAGTTTATATTTTACATTTCTTTGGCCTTATATTATGTAATTCCTCTCCATCCCCTATGGAGATTGGAGAGTGATTAAAAACATTTTTTTCGTTGGTCCATAATATGTTTTTCTTCGTAGGCAAGTGATTGGTTCATAATTTAAAGCTTTTAAACACAACCTGTTCAATGCACATTTTATGTATTTTTAATTTATATGTTAATTTTACATAAAAAAATTTATTTAAATATTAATTTATATTTTAAATATATAGTTATTATAGTAAGGACATTTACTTTTAATAATGCAATAAAGTAAAAATATATAATCACTATATTATAAAATGAAAATACTATTGCATTATTACTTAAAACAGCCGGGAGTCAGATTATAGATTGCAGATATTTGAAGCAAATAATAGACTTGGTTTTAAATGTATGGAGTAAGGGATTATAATACTTTTGCAATTCTAATAGGATTCCAGTAGGAGTCTGCGTACATTATGCTTATGTATTTTTATTATTTTATATGGTTCCTCACAATCTACGGTTGAGTTTTGAACTTGTTGTTTAAAACAAAAGTGCAAGTTTCATCTATGCAAACACAATACTCAATTGATTTTAACTCTTCTTCTAGAAATTTTAAAATTTTATTTTTGAAAATCAAGGTTGTATTTGGTTTATCCAACCCTTGAGACAGTAATGAGAACAATATTAATAGTTGGTAAACCTGAAATGATTTAGTAGCTTCTAATGTACAACACAAAAATGTGGAAATCTATATATTTGAATTTCAAAATTTAATAGATTTTTTAGGGATAAATTTTAACCAAAGAGTATGAGTAATAGATTGTAATAGAATTTTAATGTAAATATTAAAAAGAAATTATTTTATATAAGATAATAGTAATAAAATATTTGAAACATAGTATGGGTGGTAGCCATGAACCAATATATGGTACTTAGTTGAGAGGGAGTATTATGGACTCTTATTGAAATTTAGAGATGTCCCTCTCACACTTAATATGCCAGGTTTATCGTATCGAAAATTCTGAATGTGTAATGTGTAATGTACATCAGAGAATCTGGGATGAGAGCTTAGAAAATGTTCAATTTTAAAGTAAGAGAACTTCAGTCTTTCACATACCAGTAATTACTTTATAAGCTAGAAGTGGTGCTCAAATAATTTGTAGCTATAACATAATAAGAATGAGCTGTCAATTGGAGGCCACAAAATTTTCAAAGTAATATACAATTAATTTAGGCTTTGCTGTAATAAAAAATTCTCAGCCGACAGAAAGCATTCTCTTTGAAGGTTTGATTAAAGGAAGTTTGCTTTACTGTGATTGAATTGATCAAGACACTTCTCCTTGGTACGTGATTTTGACCCCTAGTTTGTAACAGAACCAATATTCTTGATGCCATTCTTTAGGGTGATGCCATCCACACCTTGGAGTTGATTTGAGTCGGGCTGTATCCTACTTTTTTTGCCAATCTAATATCCAGTCATTAAATATTATGTTCCATGATCTATAGTATATCTGTAATCTGTAATGTACGTAATGTTAGGATCTTAGAGTGATATTACAACAATAGAGAATGGAGGAGAAGAGGTTGTGATTTGTTAAGCCAGTCACTCTGTTTTCATATTGAAACTCTAGTAGGGGTCAACAAGTAATTACAGAAGTAGATGCTAGTTTAATATCTTATGTACTGGTGCATTTAATATATTATCCAATTAAGGCCTCCTTGTAACACCTTAGGGTTTTAGGAGAGTCGGTTACGTAACATGGTATCAATCAGAGCGAGGGGTTTCACATTCAAGTCCTCCCAACTTTAGGGAGGGGTGTCGGGTACGAGTCTTCCCACCTCGTAATTGTTTAATTTTAATTGTTTGTTTGTCTTTGTCTGTTTGATTGTCCAGTCATACAAGTGAGGTGGAGTGTTGAATATAAAATATGATCCAATTAAGGTCTCCTAACATCTTAAGGTTTGGGAGAGTTATTTGACATGTACTAGCTACATGATTTCCTTATATTTTGCAGGATGCTCATGTAGATGAACATCTAGAAGAAACTGATAATGATCAAGAAAGTACTGAAGAATCAGTATCTTTATCTTCCACAATACATGATCAGTCATCTCAGACAATTGCACGAGATTTGGTTCTGGTATTTTTCCTATTTCTTCTTTTTGTTTTCTGTGGAACTTGGATTGTAAGATGTTCAACTCTTTGCTTTTGTAGGCTCACTTACTTCGGGTTGCTTGTGCTCCTAATGGCCCATTAGCTGATGCTTTGCCAGATATTACTTCAGAATTGTACAACCTAGGAGTCTGTAACCTAATAATTTTGGAAAACATGTTATATAAATGTCGTAAGTGGTTTTTTATCAACCTTATGCTGACCGGTAAATGTAATTTTTAGGTTGTCTCTCAACAAGTACGAGATCATGCTCTGAAGCCAGCTCCAGTATTTGACAGAACTTTTAACCATGTGTTTGCGCAACATATGGTTGTTATTTCAATCAGTAATTTCATTATGATAAGCTAGATTGTGATTTTCCATGTAATGAAGATGCTATTTTCTGTTTTCCAATGCATTAATTAGGTTTCTTCCAAGAACAAACATTTTTGGATGACTGCATCTGATATTGGAGAGCAAAATTTATCAGCTACTTCAAGTTCACGTTATTTAAATGATTTTGAGGAGCTTCAACCTCTGGGTGAGAATTAATATTTTAATACCTATTTAATTACGCTTCCTTTAAATAAAAGTATAGTTGCGTAATAAATCACTGAAAAGTTGTGTACTTTTGAACCTCTATGTTGTGTTGGAATTTTGGCAGCTGAGTTGTAAACTTTCAGATGGCCATCTTAGATCTTTGTGAATAATCGCACAAATATTAAATTTAAGTAATGCTTAAAATGTCACGAAAGGTTTGCAATAAATAGAATTTTGTTACAGACTCAGTACGAGGATAAAAACTCATTGTAGTATATCAGACCAATAGCTTGTAGGCTATGTTTCTCTAACGAGATCAAACAATGGATATGTCATAGTTGTTAGAAGTGGAATGCGAATCGAAGCGCAAAGGCAGCAGTGGATAAGATCAGCGTGCAAAGGCGATGTGCACGCGTCGTCGTATCAACACATCTTACATAAAAACTCAATATGTGTTCACAAATATATGTAGGCGCTAAAACATGATATAATTCACAAATAATAATAAATAATAATAAAATTGAAAATAAGTCATGTATAAGTTAATGTAATCATAAATGAGTTGAGATACAACTTGTGTTTGTGTTCATAACAAAAGAGATGAAACTGATTTCCCTAGAATACTGAGCATGTTAATTCTCTAAAATAAATTAATCTTCTTCTTCAAAAAGGTTCTCAAAATCCTTATCAAGATTGTCATTAGGATCCTTGACACCCTCGAATTCTTCTACACATCACTAAACACCTTCTAGATGATGGTGGTCCGTAAGAGATGTGCTTCCTTTCTTGGTGACATTTGAGTTTTCATGTGTTTTTGATTTGGAATCTATATTATCTCAATATTTTGTTTAACCTTATAGAGCACCCAAGTAAGCAAAGTCTAATAAATAATTTGAAGTTGCAGTCATTATCAAATACACTTAGATAGTTGAATGTAACCAGTTTAAAATTTCAGTTGTGGAGCTTTGCTTGTGTTACCGGTGGTAATATCGTTCTCTTTAGAGTAGTGGGGGATTTTACTAAATACATTGTTGTCAAGGAACATGGAAATTATCTAGTTGGACGAAGAATTGTTCAACAATTCGTGCAACTACCTACTTTATTTATTTATTTATTTTTTACTTGAGATTCTCCTGCTTGATATTTTTACTAACGTTGCTGTCAATCTTTGTGTTTCCATCTCATAAAAGATGAATGCATTGCTTATTTGCTTCCATTCATTGTCCATGTCTGTTCATTGAAACTTAAACATGAGCAACGTTTGTGTCTATGAGTGTGTGACATCAGCAACGAGGTTACAACAAGCATAGTCTTTTAAGCTCATTTAATGCAAATGCAAACAAGTATGAGTTAAATACTAAGTAATATGCATTCTGACATCTTCTGATTGAACGTTGGGGGAAGTTCTTTGAAACAGTCCATAATTTTCACCAGAAGTCTTCATACATGTTGCGGATGATAATACTATATGTATATGTCTGTGTGCTTTTAAGAACTACATAACGGGCATGGAGGGATAAGATCCTTGTCATCTTTGGCTTGATTAAAACCATGTTACAATCTTTTATCAAGTTAAATTTGCCCGCATCTTGAAGTTTGTGTAATGAAGGTACATCCTAAAGATTTTTTCATACCTGGTGGCAGGTCAGGGTGGATTTGGGCATGTTGTGCTTTGCAAGAATAAGCTAGATGGAAGGCAGTATGCAATGAAGAAAATTCGCTTGAAGGACAAAAGCCCTCCAGTTAATGATAGAATAGTGAGGTAACTATTCTATCATGTACAATAACAACTTTTAAATCTTGTTTTCCTTGATAAAATACTATGCGTTTATTTGAAATGCTTTTAATAGATGTCATACCAGTAGCTTGGCAATGGTTTATATATGTAGAGCTGAGCAGCAGTAAACAGAGAGAAAATGGGTGGGTTGTAAGGGTGTATACGTATTAGGATGTAAGTCGGAGTGTTGGACATGGCAAGGATCCGAGGGTCGGGCTGAGATTTTATTGAAATTAGTGACACATGGATCTTGTCCTATTTTTTGACGCATGTATCGGGACACCATATTTATTTAATGTTATTTAATAGTATGTTGGATTATATGTTGTAGCAATAATTAAATATAATACTCAAATTAAACATTATGTTGCAAGGAGTTTGCAAATTTCATTTTTTTTCTTAAATCTAAAATATTTGATTTACTACATACACATTTCTACACCAATACAAAGGCAGGGTCTTCTTCTTCTCCTCGTCTTTACATCCCAATTTCATATCATACATGGTGTTTCCCTTGTTCAAAGGGTAATTTCATGTAAAGGATTCAATACTGAATGAGTATCGTTTCCGAGTGTCCAAGACGGGTAATCAAAATTGAAGAGTCCGACAAATGTTATAACTTATATCCACAGTCGATGGCGAGTCTCAGTCACAAAAATAAGAATGATTAGGGACCTCAACTAGTTTATTTGCAGTAAGTCGCTCGACTGGAGACTAAGTCGTTGACAGAGGTAGGCCCAGGCAAGGAATAGTCAAGGAGAAATCGACCGGCTAGTTCGATAATCTTGGTCCGATCTAAAAATATTAAGTTTTTTTTAAACCAGAGAAATATTGTCTTATTATAAAATTATTAACTTATTTTACTCTTTTGCTTAATATACCTAAATGGCTAAATATATTAAACTCAATGTAGTTATTTATTTATGTTTACTTATAAAGATATTTATTATGTATTTTACATTTGAGAATGATTTTCTATGTTACCTCACTTCCTCTCACGAATTAGGTCTCTTTTTATATTGTAATTTATGTCATAATATGTATTATAATAACTTATATGGAGGCTTCGACTAATGGACAACTAGTTGGCCAGTAGATCACTATTTACTCGACTCGGTTACTCTACTTAATGACATGACAACCTTGGTAAAATACTAGTTCAGTATTTTTTGTTGTGGTTTAAGTTTGATACATGCATCTTGAAACTATAACCTGATTGGGAGTCGGATCCATAGTACCTGCAGCCTTCCGGACTTCATATTCATCATTTTTTTAAAGCGGGGGGAAGGGATCTTTTTTCTGCAACGGAAAAAACGGAGCAGATTTGACTCGGCACAACGTAACGATACATCCGATACCAACGATCTGTGCCTAGAATGCCTTGCTAGATCTATGCTCTAGAGCTAGGCATCAGGTAACATGAGATAGCAGAGAGGACTTCTTTTTCATTCTATATAGGGGGAGCTATTGTGAAGCCTAGAAAAGCGGAAGCGGCAAATCGCTTCTACCGAGTTCCTCAACAGTAGCTTAGCAGGTAGCTTAATTCTAAGCCGGCGAGGCGCTGCTAGACGCTTTTGATCACAATAAAACAGGAAGAGGAGTCAGCCAAAAATAAAGACCACCAAAAGTAACGACCACCAAGATACGCATAGTGATTCGATCTCTTGATAACCCATTTTTTGAAAACCCTTTTTAGGGGCTTCCGCCTTACACACGGAAGATTGGATTGCCTGAATCACGAGTCTTATATACTGTGTTACGATCACCTCATATTGATGAAAAGTCCAGAGAACAATTTGAAATGGAAATAAAGAAACAATTTCTGGTCATAAAAGCAGAAAGACATGAATTGCGCAAGAACTTCTTTTGGTTAAAACTCCGTGTGACTCGTAGGACATAAGATTTCTTGGTCAAGCCAAAAAAGATTTGCCTACTGGATGCTCTTACCCCACCATGCCTGGCCCTTTACCTTATCTTAAAAGAGGAGGGTATGAAGCGTGGGAAAGAACGCAAGAATTGTATGATACAACGGGTAACCTTAAGGAGTGGCGGCAACCCTCTTGATTGATCAACGCGAGTGAACTGTGCTTAGATGCTTCGTAAAACCGCGCCGATCTATGAGAGGAGTTGATGGATGAATAGGCTTCTCCTTTCGATTCATGGAATGTGATCTGGGACACGATGGGAGTTTGCGTGCCTCGGTAGGAAAGAGATCACCGGAGTATAGCACAGGATCGCCTTTTCTTGCTGCCATGGTGTCGACCTGTGAACAAGGTAAACCCAATGGGAACCAAAAAACGGGGATACCGCATTGGGCAGAAGACAATCCAAAAAGCGAAGGCTCGCCCCGCGGAGGGAAGGAAGCAGCCCTAGCCTCTGTCCGGCCGATCATTCCGCTGGCATCTCGCATTCACGCCCCCTTTGACTGCCGCTCGGGGATGTAGTTGTAGATACATTAGTCTTAGTGGGTCGTTGGCTCCACTTGTTATCTCCTACGTGGAACTTCTTTTGGAAAAATAACTTTAAGAACTTCGTTTTTCTGAAAGAGTCGTCATTTTTGAACAGGAACGCTATGTCATTTACAACCCCAGCGTATTTCGGATGCTTGAACGCCCCGCTGTTCTGAAGTGATTTAGAAAGAAAAATCTTTATCGATAGACTTATGGAGTTTAGTCAATGAAATAGTGTGGGGTAGCCCTAGCCGTGGGAGTCTTTCGATGGTGGATCCAACACTCCAGGCCTTTCCACCCATTAGGCTCTCCAGAGATAGACGTAGCAGGTTTTTTCGGACGTTTTCTAGGATTAGAAGGAACCGCTATAATAACCACTACGTGCCTTTCATTCTCTTCGATCTTATCTTTGATTGCTTTTTATGAAGTCGCGCTGGGAGCTAGTGCTTCCTATCTAAGAATTGCTCCATGGATCTCATCGGAAATGTTTGATGCTTCTTGGGGCTTCTTTGGCGACCGTGAAGTCACCGGATGAATTGCCGAATAGATAGATCAGATCCGGACGCGGCTGTTGCTCCGCGGCGATATGGACTCGACCCGCTCCTACCCACCACGGGGCACCATAGCATGTCGGGAATAAGGGGGGGACATACTGGACGTAACCACTCCCTTGGTTAGGGGGCTGTGCCGCCCTGCCTTTCGATCGATACACAGTTGAGGAGGCCGATCACGAACGCTACAGGTGTGGGAGCGATCCTTGTCAGGGAAGGCTTAGACGGCGCCTCGCATATGGGAAGCAAGAGGGCGTTTATGCCCCGACGGTGGGGCCTTATGGGGAAGGCCTTTCATATGTTTCGTAGTCTATATTATGGGAGTTATAGCAGTCCTAGGGAATTTGTTCGGTGTAGCGGAATTGTAATCTTCCTATTAATGATTGTGACAGCTTTTATAGGATACGTACCACCTTGGGGTCAGATGAGCTTTTGGGGAGCTACAGTAATTACTATGGTAGGAGATACCATAGTGACTTGGCTTTGGGGTGGTTTCTCCGTGGGCAATGCCACCTTAAATCGTTTTTTTAGTCTTCATTATTTACTCCCCTTTCTTTTAGTAGGCGCCAGTATTCTTCATGTGGGCGGGTAAAGGGGAGGAAGATCTTTTTTTTTTCTTTTTCTTATGAGGTCGTGTACAACAACCTTAACCGCACAAGCCTGGGCTGGGCCTACCTCCATCCCGTGGCTCCCGCAAGGTAACGACTTCAAACTCAAGCAAAGAACGCTCTTCTCCAAGGCATGAGTAAAAGAAAATAATGTTGTATATAATGCAAGACCCGTCGATAAGCTAACGCTACGTCATGAAGGAAGGCCAGAAGAACTACAGAACCGCGCCCGCCAGAGCTAGAGGAGACCGAGGGAGTTGCAGGAGGAAACTGAAAGATAGGTAATCCTGCCCCGGACTTCATATTCATCATTTTTTAAAGCGGGGGGAAGGGATCTTTTTTCCACAACGGAAAAAACGGAGCAGATTTGACTTGGCACAACCTAACGATACATCCGACGAAAAGACAGTGCAAGCTTTGTTATGCTGAAACCTAAATGTTAAGTCTGCAACACTTCCAAATGCCACTTCTTCCCGTCGCATCCGTCTTCAGGACGATCTAGTCACAGGTTTTCACTTCTCAGTGAGTGAAAGATTTGTCCCTGGGTCTACGTTGAAAGCTTCTATAGTAGAACTCATTCGAGAGGGCTTGGTGGTCTTAAGAATGCTTCGGGTGGGGGGCATAAAAAATGAAAATGGAAGAAAAGATAGCAAAAGCTACCCAACCTACTAGATCCTTTACATAATAATAAGGGTAAGAAGCAATTTTATCCGTATATGAATTTATACCTAATGGATTATTTGATCCATATTGATGCAATGCGAGGTGTGAAGCGATCTCGTACTAAACGAAACAACTTTCACTTTCCATAACCAAAATGAAAGAAAGTCAACCTCTTCCTGCCTACGGAGACACAAGACAAACCTAGAAAGCTTTTTTTTTTTTTGCAAGTAATCTCGGGGCTTTCAAACGCATCCAAGCAATTCAATTGGTATCCGATTGAACATAGAAAGCATAGATTCGCGTCGCCTACTTGCTGAAAGTTAGTAGAGGTAAGTCTGTTTGATGTTCCCTCGCGTCAAGGGCTATACTTTTGCATCGGCTCTCTCGTTAGGTAATTCCTGAGATGGAACTCTGGTTTGGCCACTTTTGTATGGTCTTACCGAAAGATTCCAAATAAAATAGAAAAACTTCAATCATTTCAATTTGTTTGAAAGGAGAAAAAAGAAAACTACGACTAGTCAGGAATTGCGAAGAAACATCGTATTTTATGTTTTATATGATATACTTGGACTTAGATGATCTGTTATAATATTTTGTTGTGATATATTTTCCCTTATTTATGTATATCTGATCGATAGCTAAATAAACATTGTTCTGAATGTGAATTCAAAATTTAATATTATATCCTATTTATAATTTATAATGAGCTTACAAGAGATTTTAGTCAAGGTACTGCCAAAGGTCTAGGGTTCGAATCTCATGAACATAGTAAAATCCAATATATATATCATGACCTCTAAAGGTACTACCAATGGGTTTAGTGTTCAAATACCATTATCAAATTAAAATCTTGAGTAAATTGCACTATCGTATCTTTAAGATATTTATTAACGTCGTTAGTGCCGTTTAAGGCGTTTTTAATCGGAACCCTTTTAATACTTTAAAATATTTTGTTCGGTCACCAAAGTGTTAACTCTAATACATCGGCCATCATCGTGCAAAATTTTTTTAGTTCAAACCATCTTAGTGCAATTTACTCTTAAAATCTACTATTTAATCTATTTTGAAGGTCTAGGTTCAGATCTTATCTACAAAGGAAAAATTAAATAATAGGTCACTGAACTATTTGTGTTTTATTGTCTAGGTCCTTGAACAAAAGATTCCGTATTTCGGGTCCTTGAACTATTTTTTTTCTTATTCAAGTCCCTCCGTCAAAAAGATTCTAACGGACGTTAGAATCTTGATGACGTGTCATAGATGTGGAAAACAAATTTTTGGTTTAAGTCCCTGAACCTTTCCATTTTCTGATTTAGGTCCTTAAAAATTAAAATTTTAAATTTCAAGACAAAATAATTCAATATTTTTAAATTTTAAACATAAAAATTTATACTTTAAACATAAAAATTGAATATAAAAATTTAAACATAAAAATTGAATATATGAAATTGAACATAAAAAATGAACATAAAGTTTTTTTTTTGCTAAATGAACATAAAATTTTAAATTTTAAACATAATAATTTAAATTTTAAATATAAAAATTGGACATAAAAATGAATCATGAATAAGGATTTACGCTTTATAACTACAATAAAACCTCGTTAAATTAATACTCGATAAATTAATAATCCCTATAAGTTAATAATTTCCTTCGGTCCCAACTTGGACTAGTTCAAAAAATGATTCTATGATTCTTTTAATATATGATTCTAGGATTCTTAAAATTTGAATTTATATGAAACTCATCTTTAACTCTCTTTGTTGCATCCGTGTGGTGCTTTTGTAAAGCATTGAAAGGTTATTAATCAATATTTTTGATGTCTCAGTGATTTTTTACGTGCAAAAGGTTCCAAAAATGTTGTTATCTTGACATTATCTAAATATAATGAATCTTTACTTTGAATCCCGCAAATACTCATTAAATTTGTAAAACAATGTATATTAAATTAAGTATAAAATATAAATTGCACAATTCATTCTATTTAAATATATATAATTGGAAATTAATTTTCTTTGATGCCAAAATTTTTCTATAAATTAATAATTATTAATTTATCGATTAATTAATACAACTCTAAAATTAGTAGAATTCTCCGGTCCCAAATATATTAATTTATAGAGGTTTTACTGTATGTCAACCATTGAAGTGTTTTAAACGATAATCATGCTTATTTTTAAAATAAACGATAATCATGTTTAGATTTATTTTTAAAATTTTTATGTTTAAAATTGAAATTTGAAATTTGAAATTTGAAATTTGAAAATTTTATGTTTAGGGACCTAAACCAGAAAATGGAAAAGTTCAGGGATTTAAACTATAAATTTCTATGCCACGTCAGTGACACGTCATCAAGATTCTAACGTCCGTTAGAATCTTGATGACGGAGGGACTTGAATAAAAAAAAAATAGTTTAGGGACCCAAAATACGGAATCTTTTGTTCAGGGACCTAGACAATAAAACACAAATAGTTCAGGGACCTATTATTTAATTTTCCCATGTACAAAATATAATATTGTACCTAGTTATAAATAAAAGGAAAATAGTTAATCATTGAACAACTATATATTTTAGATAGATATAGAATATATAAGTTATAACGTGCAAGAAGAGAGGGCATGAGTTGAATAAGTTGATAACTACCTATGTTAATATTGTTGTTCAGAACAATTTGTGATAGTGATACAATTATATTTTTATAAATATAAAGCTGAAAAATGTAAAAAGTGTTTGGCATTGCACGGTATAAGCTAGTGCTTGTAATATGTTGAGTGAGCTAAGAACAACAGACTATCGTTCAAAGAAGGGATATAATAAGATATGCTAAAAGTTTCTCTTTTAAAATAGAGCTTTCTGGGACTGAGACTGACCTCAGGTAAGTATCGTGAGCTTAAAAGCTTTTCTATACAAATGCAGGGGTGTTTATGTAATTCAGGAGGTTGCACTCAGTATTTACAAGTATGCCATTCAGAATATGTACTACAGATTGATATGACCTCAGGAAACTCCCTGAGGGTGACCTGAGGGGCCAGTTTTCTTTTAAGGATATAGCTTAGTTTCTTTGTTTTACCAAATTTGTAGGCGTTCGAGTTTTTAGCTCTATTTTCTTTACACTTTTTGGTGGTTTGCTTTGTTTGGGAAATTGATCCTGTTCTTGTCCCTAAGCCCTGGGGTATGCCCCCCTGTAGTTTGTTTTCTCTTGTTTGTAAATGCGTTTATGTTTTAGCAAAACAAAAAGTTAGAGTTTTACATGTTTAACAAAAAGAATCTGTTTTTTAGGTTTAAGTGTTTAAAGAAACATGAATTAGTACTTTTATAAGAAATTTGATGTAAGAGTATATGTATTTGTACTGTAATCAGGAGAATAAGCTAGTAGGCCTTAGTAGTTTTATTAATGATTCTATCTTCATCGAGACAGAATACACATTATCGAAATGTGTTTCGCGTTGTATTAGTTTTTTTTATAGATGTTTTATATTGAAATAAAACTTTGGCTTGTCTTTTGTCTTTATGTATATGAAAATTCTAAGATGAATTTTTGTAAATATGATTTTTTCGGTCCTTTTTTTGAATTTGTTTATTGCTTCACCTCTTAATGGAACGAAATATGTCATTGCTAGGTGTAGTTTTTGATGCCAAAATATTTACTTTGGAATGCAGGGAAGTGGCTACACTTTCCCGCCTGCAGCACCAACATGTTGTACGTTATTATCAGGTATTTCTTTCTTGAAAGTTTCATACTGCTTGAAATATCCTTACATTCCCATAGACGTCTTTACTTGATTACTCGGTTGACATTGAATAATTGCAAAATGGTAAACTGTTTGTGCTGTCTTTGCAAACCAGATCAACTTCGTAGTCAAAAAGGTAAAGGACGATAAATGACACAATATATCATGGATAGATAGATAATATTTATAATGTTCAACCTTCCGTTATGCAAGGTGGTTCAGGCACCACCAAACTATCAACAACACTTCATTTTTCACATTAGCTTAGAAGTAGCTATGAATAAGTTGTAGTTTGTTTAAACAGACTTGTCATTCTGCTTTTTACTCAAATTAAGGCAAATATACCCAGTATAATGTGTATCCTTCTTGTAGGCATGACCAGGGAGGGAGGGGTAAGATGTTTTCATGCCCTATGTTACTCCGACTTTTCGCTGTACTTGTGTCGACACTTGGACACGACACTTATTTTGTGTCGGATCCTTATCGACACTCTGACCAATTTAAAGATCAAATATGAGTCAAACTTGCGATTTAAAATAAAAAATATGTGATAAAAAATATGTGAGAAGAAAGAAGCAAGAATAATATTAAAATAGGGAAGTTGCCTAATTTGCAAAGTCCTTTAGAAAATCAAGTTTAAGATGAGTTCTATTGTTACTTTTTGATAAATTGTCTAACTTATCATTCTTATTTATTAATATATTATAATGCCGTGTTCCCGTACCCGAGTCCAAAAATAGGTCAGTGTCCCCGTGTCCCCAGTTTTTAGGCTTTTCAAGTCCGACACCGGATATATGTCGTGTCCAACACTCCGTATAGACTTAGAGTAACATAGTGCATGCCGCACATCCACCCAAGGGCAGAAGCTATTTTCGTAAAGACCTCCTAATTCGACCTCACAAAATGGTAAATAGAACACAATTAAGAACATGCATGCAATACAATAACGAAAATTAATACAAAGAGATAGATCACTGAAACCAACTAATAAAAAAATTCCTTGACCTCAAAACGACTCAAGTATTATTAGATAATTGTATTTGTAATTAAATATTCCTATAATGTAATTAGGAATATTCTAGTATTTAAATATTCTATATTGATTTTTTATTTAGATATATGACTAATATTTAATATTTATCAGGAATCTAGATAATTGTTAGAACTAGTTCCTATTGTTTTAGTTTTAAAATTTTTATTTAAACATTTGAAATTTTTATTATGTAATAGAGTTGAAAATTATGAATTGATGGGTGTATAATAAATTTGAGGATTTAATTGTTATTCTAGTGTTGTTCTGCATAGATGAGTTTTATCCCTAGTTTGAGACCTTTCTTTGAACTTGTCCTATGTCAAAAATATAGAGATTCGGGTGACGATGGATTTGGCAATTATTAAAGTAATAAAAATATGTTTTATATATTTGAAGAGTTAGCATTTAATAAAAAACTAAATAATCAAAAAAAGTTATATAATATTTACTTAATACAGTTGCAAATCTTATGCATTATAAAGTAGTTAAGTGATGAAGTAATTTCTTAATTAAATGAACCACTTGGAGAATCCCTAAGAGTCCTCACACCCTAAGTTTGTAACTCTCCCACATCCCACTTGTTAGTGAGATATAAGCAGGGGTTTTGGTTTGGTTTATTGTTATTATTTAAGAATAATGTTAATAAGTCATAATTTTAATTATATTAGGTATTTTGGATATTGATGAAGGACGATATCTACCTAAGGTTTGAAAACTTGGGTAAAAACCTATTTCCGTAAAGAATGGGTAGAGGCACATATAAATCATCAGATTTATCAAATATTCATTAATTCAAGGAATTTATCATCTACCTAATATTGAAGATTACAGCTTCTTTATATAATTATATAGATATCGTAAAACATTAAATACCTAATTAATTACAATTAATTTATTATGGAATAATATATACATTAGAATTCCTCTAAATTAATACTTTTTAAAGTGATAACCTCTTTAAATTGATAAAATGTTTTGGTCCCAAGTTGGGACCAGTATTAAAATATAATAATCTCTCTATCGTGATTTTTAATATTTTTTAAGAAAATCGTAGTGCTAAATTTTGGTATGAACTTTCATTTAATGAGATATCTTCGATAAAATACACATTTTTATATATTTTATGAGTATGAAAAATATTTATGATAATATTTTGGAAGAGATTGTCTTGTCTAATAACTTTTAAACCATTTATTATCATCTTCATTGTCTTTAATTGGTCATTGTGTTCTTCGTATTATGGAAACTGTTCATAAAATAAATAATATTATTGAATTTATAAGTAATTTTTTGATGTAAAAGTGTTAATGTACATCATTTTAGTATATATATTTTAAAATTCGAAAAAATATGTTAGGGAATTTTTTTAAAATACTCATGTTTTCAAAAAAAAATCGAAAATATGGTAAAAGTTGCATATGAGGTTGCAATGCAAATTGAAAGTAGTTGCATTTCGGGTTGCATATGAGCATGGTTGTCACGTCGACGACTAGTCTAGTCGGCGACTAGTCGATTAGTCGACAGATGAGAAAAAGTCGAGCCCCGACTATGGTTTTAGTCGTCCATGGATATTTACCCGGGATCCGACCCGGATCCGACCCGAAACCCGGACCAAACCCGGCCCATACCCGACTAATGTTAGAATTAGGTTTTTAAAACTTACGTGTTTTCAGAAATCAGACCCAATAACAATACTTTAAGGTTGGGGGAAGCAGCAGCCATCCACGATCCAATAACAGCCTTCGATTCCGACGACTACACAGCCGTCCTTCATCTCTTCCGGCGAAGCTGTTCACTTCCGGCGAAGGTAAGCTCTTCTGTTCTTCTGTTCTCCTTCTTCTCTTCTGTTCTCCTTCATCTCTTCTTCTCTTCTGTTCTTCTTCCTTTCTTTTTTTCATCTTCTTTCTTTTTTTCTTCTTCCTCGCTGTATGTATATATTATATACGTGTGTGTATAGATTATACTGTATACACATTTTTTTTTTCAAAAATTATGTTTTACTTTGTATTTTCATTAATTATTTTCAAAATTTGAGTTTTTTTTTGTTTTTCAGTAATTATTTTTTGTAAAAACGATTTACTTTGAATTTTTACTATTTTTTTCAGTTTTTTTGTTTTTCACAGTTAATTATATATTTTTTTGCTTAGAAATGTTTGACTTGGGTACTTAAACTTATTATCTACTAGCTTTTATTTGAATTATGAAATTGAAGTATGTTTACCTATATTATGTATTATAATTACTCTAAATAGGGTATTGTCGACTTTTTACGACTTTTTACGACTAGTCGGGCGACTTGTCGACTAATAAATTCCACGGTACTCGGGCTCGACTTGTCGACTTAACAACCATGCATATGAGGTTACACCGTATTTTTGAAAAAACAAAAATTGCAACATGGATATTTTTGAAAAAAACCCTATATTATTGTGTAGAAAATAAATTTTAATTATTTTAAAGTTGAAAAGTTGAAACCACCTTTATTATGTGATAACCTCTCTAAGGTAATAATATTTCCCGGTCCCATGAATATCACTTTAGAGGGGTTCTACTGTAATATATGCAAATTTTAATTGATTACAATTAATTTATTCTTGAATAATATATAATATATACAATTTGTTTCTTAATTCTTTTGTGTGCGTCAAATATTCTAGGTTAATTACAATATTTGTTTCTTTTGTTTAGTAGATTTGTGTAAAGAAGTAGATGTTGATTAGACTAGTTTCTTCTTAGGAAGTTAGGATATCACTTCGTGATTGAGTTGTAGCACTTTAGTCCTATATAAGGAGACGTAAATTTTTTTTTTTTATATATATTTATTATAATGGGAAATTCTTAATGATGCCCTTCTGTATTTTGTTTTTCCAAGTTGTGCCATTTCGTGTTCTTGACTTATAAGTGGTACCCTTGTATTTTAGTTTCATACATATCATGACATTCCGTTATACAAACGTTAAAATGTAAGGGTGCCACACGTAGAAGTCAAAAAAGTAATGGTATTTATTGGAGAGTTAATGGGACAATGACATTATAAAGATTTTTTTTCGAATATTTTAAGAAGTTTTAAACTATGTTTTGTTCAAATAATTTGATGATGTTGTTTCTAAATGTAGTAGATTGTTACGGGTGTTGAAAGTGCAAAAAATTTGAAGTTTAAATAGCAGATGAAATCATTTATTTAAATTTTAACGTTTATTTAACGTTTTGTTAACGGAATGACATGATATGCATGAAACCTAAAATACAAGGGCACCACTCGTAATTAAAAAAATGACCATATGGAAAAGTTAAAAGTAAAAGGGTACTATTGAGAATTTCCCTAACATAATTTAGGAACTTGATTATTGAAACTGATATTTTTTACTTTGTTATTGATTGCTATCCAAATAAACTCCTTTTTTGAGTTTTTGGCGCTAGGAATAATCCAATACGGTCACTATTCCAATTTCTCTCTTTCTTTTGTTTTTTCCTTCCGAATCCAAACCCAGAATAATAATTCAATCAAAATATGAGGGTGTGATATTCTGGACTTAATTTGTTTTGATTTGGTGTGTTTCTCAATGTTTTGTTGTTTTCGAGCATTTACATGTGGTTGTGAATTGAGTAAAATAACAATGCCTTCATCAAATCCTCAGCTTATGCAAAGTCCTTTTGAGGAAATTGAAGGGGTGGTTTGTAACACTTATCTTTGTCCAAAAGAAATTTAAAAAACAAGTATGCATGTATGTAGAGTATATCTTCGACCTCTTTCAATGATTAGATCTTAATTATGACAAAAATTACACACAGATATATATACATATGTTTCAGGCTTGGTTTGAAACAGGAGTTTTTGGCCACAACGATGGGCTGTGGGGTTCTGAAAGTGCAAGAAGCTCCAGTTTTAGCTACATAGATGCAAATTCAACGGACTTTACAGAGAATGACAAACTTGTGTCAACATATTTATATATTCAAATGGAGTATTGTCCAAGGTATTTTTAACTGATTTACCTCACAATGGGTCATTTTTGTTAGTGCTGTTGCTATAATCTATTATTGTAAAATTAATAGGTATTATAGTACTGGTGGTTATTATATGCCATGCTGACTAGAGTTTTAGTTACTTATAAGTGTTTTTCTTTAACACTCTTCATCGAGTGACTTGGGTATCATCAAACTTTGGTTTTTTTGTTTTGCAAAAGGAAACCTTTTTGCTCTATCCATTGCCCTAATAGAAGAACCCTCTGACATCTTGGTTTACTCCACATACATGTAGATAACGTTTCTCTATAACAAACCAAGTACAAGTATCATACAGTTCTAAACTAATTTAAAATTTCTAATCAGGTAACGCATTTTATAAATTTTTTACCGCAGTATCTAATAAATAAATGATCATGATACTCCAATAGCTCGCGGCTTTAAACTTGTACCTAGTAAGTTGTGATAATTGCTTTAATCTCGATAAACCATTGTGGGCAGTATGTCTGAAACTAGACTTTGAACCTTAAACCATTGTGCAATAGCGGCCATGCAATAGTCATTTCATTAAAAAATTATAGGACTATAGTTATTAATAGTCCCCATAGCTGCGGCCACACAACTCTGACATATGTGAGCTCTCAACGGTGCATGTGGCCAAAATCTTGCAAATTATACCTCTATACGTATCAACTACTCAAACGTGATTCATGTACATCTAGTTATATCTAAATGATTTGCGCCCAATTCAGTTAGTTCAGGTCGTGAAATTGTGCTTCATAAATGGATCACTTGAAATAAGAAAAGTAACACTACGAATAATATTATTTAATGAAATCATTGCTATGTTTTTGAGATCATTGGTATGCTTTAGCAAAGTGTAATGTTAAAACAAAAAATTGAGATATAACCTGCACAACTGTGATAAAGCACATTGAATAATATTAAAAGATTAATCTCTTTAATCCGTATGATATTACTAGAAAAATAGAGATACACACTCTAATGTTATTATAAATTAGAATTTACATGTTCTATATTTTTTGGAATTATGATATATGTTTAGGACCCAACTTCGAAAAGTTCCTGGATCTAATGTCATTGACTGAAGGGTTCATTATGTGTGTATTTTACTTGTCTCTTTTATTTTGTTAGTTGAGGATGATGTCATTCAGATTCAGTTTAAAATTATTTGCCAACGAATGTAACTTTTGTATTTTCATATGTTTGATAAAGGACCCTTCGACAGATGTTTGAATCTTATGATCATTTTGACAAGGAACTAGCATGGCATTTGTCCCGGCAAATTGTAGAAGGCCTCGCACATATTCATGGACAAGGAATTATACATCGTGATTTGACCCCAAATAATATCTTTTTTGATGCTTGCAGTGATATTAAGATCGGGGATTTTGGTCTTGGTAAAACTTACTTCACTTCTTTCTGTGCTATGTTGTATTCAATTGTTGAACTTGATGATATGACTCTCCTATAATGTGATATACAAGTCTGTATATCAGGTACTATAATGCCATGGTAAATGCTTGTCATATGTTCACACCATATATGTAAGTTGCTGCGGCACCGGGAAGGCCCTGGACACCAAGGAGATAAGGTGTCCAAATGGCAAAAAGGCATTGGATAATGTATGTTAAATTATGTATTTATATATAGAAAGTCATGCACAGTAGTCTTTACACAATGCCCATCATAGATTTTAAATGTCACCCATTGGCCATTGCTCAACCTTACCTGCAACACCTTGTTTAGTATACACGGAGGAAAATTACTAAACACGAGTTATGCATCCGCAGAAAGATCAGTATTTAGAATGAGGGATACACAATCAGTACAAACCAACCAAAGATCCCAAAAGCCTCGCCATACTATAATATCTATGGCAATCTAGAGGCTGTAAGATTTTTTCCCGTCATGGCGACGCCATACTTTTTTCTCTTGTCTCCTTAAGTTTGGATTAGGTACATATTATTAATCTTAAATGCGGACATCTTGGTTGTCTTCTATGCTAAAATTGTGTGTTTTTTCCTGATTAGGTAATTAGAAACATTAAAATTGCAATATGAAGCATCAATATTGGAATTTTGATCCAAAATCGAACCATGACTTCAGCGAAGGCTAGAAATGTGTTAATTCTTTGCTTGACTATATTCTCTTTTAACAACTCCCTTTGCTTTCACATGGTAGACGTAAAGTGGAATATGGATTATAATTGCTATGTTCTTTACAACGCGTTAACATTTAACGTTTTATATCTAGTAGTGCGCTAGAAATGATTTATTGATATCTAATCAGGAAAATCTCACGATGATATCCGGTGAAGGATTTCTATTTCTAATGTCCAGAGGTATCATCATCTCATGAATACTAAATAGTCATTCCACTGTAGTTCAGTTACTTACATCATATTCTGCTTTAGTAATAAGGATATATCCGTCAGTTCCTGTAAGTTGTTAACTCGTCCAGCTGTTTCTTTCTCTTGATGATGAATTAAAGGAAGTGTAAATTACCCTTATGTTGTAATGAGTTAACAGAACGAAAATATTGATTTAGAGCAAAGATAGATCAAGGCATTTTATTAACTGAGGGAGGGAAAAGAGATTTTACAGTTTACAGGGAGGAAGGTAGGCCGAGAGGACTCAAGTGAGAAGTAAGCTTATTATTTACTTTTTTCTTGCTATTCGTAGGATTTTTCATTATAAATTAGGAAGATATATAACCAGCTAACTTGCTGGAAGATAATTGAGCTAGGAGACAGCCCAATCACTTGCCTAAAGATTTTGACTAACCTGGGATACACCAAAGATAAAATATACATTTAATCCATATACTTCAATATCCCATTCTGGACAGAACACTTTTGTTTAATAAAATGATAGTTAGAATATTTTTAATATATCATACTTATATAATAAATATTTTCGAGTAGTGCTTATAATTAAGCCCCTGAATTATACTTAAAATTTTATTCTTTTAGAAAGACTTCGGATATCTTCCCCGTACCCTGGGGTAAATGGATTAAACTCAATGCATATTCTATGATTACAATAGATTCAACTAATGTTTCTTTATCTTTTATATTTTCCATCTATAGATATGCATATATGTGATTTACAGTTTGGCCTTTAGGCTTAGCCCTTGGCACAATTACAATTTGGTGCGACAATCAAGCTGTACTA
Source organism: Saposhnikovia divaricata (assembly GCA_036435485.1). Taxonomy (NCBI): domain Eukaryota; kingdom Viridiplantae; phylum Streptophyta; class Magnoliopsida; order Apiales; family Apiaceae; genus Saposhnikovia; species Saposhnikovia divaricata. The sequence continues at coordinate 219,836,083 of CM071599.1, forward strand.
TAGCTTGCATCTAATCCAGTATTTCATGAATGAGGCGAAGATATTGAGTCGACTGCCATTCATCTGTAAAATGATTGAAGCTGGTCTAAATCCAATTTCAACGAGTCTTGTGTAAACTGAAGTGTAGTTGTATTCACCAGGCGCCTAGGTCCATCTAGAGAGATATGTTTTTGCAACAAAGATGGTCACGTTTGACACGTGCTCCAGCTTGAGGCGGAGTGTTAGAATGTTGTTAGGATATGAAACTTGCAGTTTAAGTGTTTAGTCCCTATAATCAAGTCCTAAATCAAGTCCTTAAGTGTTGTTACCATTTGTGTGTTTTGCGTTTTAGGGTAAGTACACAAGTACTTCGATGTATTCCTAAAATCCTGGGTGGATCATCTAGTACAATGATTATCCACTGATTACAACAATAATAGTAATAGCAAATATTATAACATTTTGGGGTCAGCGTTGCGCCCTTGCGGGCAGGGGTGTGAGTTGAAGGGGCAATGCTTAATGGGAATTTAGATGAAATCTTATCCATGCAAGTGTAAAATCTTTTCGTATAAGAGTGCATATTTTTGTTCTTGAATGTAATATTTCTTCTCTTTTATGTCTTTTAGCGAAGTTTTTGAAGCTTGAGCAACTGGAACAAGATCTGGATCTTGCAGAGACACCAGGGGTATCAGTTGATGGTACTGGGCGTGTTGGGACATACTTCTATACTGCACCAGAAATTGAGCAAGGGTGGGTAAAGATCAACGAGAAGGTATATCTTCTGTTGCTCTATATGTACGTGTAAACTTGTTTTAGTACTTGGAAAGGTTAGCTTTTCTTGATCTATCTTGGCAGGCAGACATGTACAGCTTTGGAATTGTGTTTCTTGAGCTTTGGCATCCATTTAGTACAGCTATGGAGCGACACATTGTCCTATCTGACCTAAAGCAGAAGGGAGAACTTCCTTCTGATTGGGTTGCTGAATTTCCAGAGCAAGCAATGTTATTACGGCGCTTGATGTCTCCGAGTCCATCAGATCGTCCATCAGCAACAGAGCTCCTTAAACATGTTTTCCCTCCTCGAATGGAATACGATCTGGTCGATAGTAAGTAAATAACATGTGCTTTTGTGTGTGTATTTGTTCGGAAATATGGGTCATGGTTGTCCTAACCGTATGGGTAATTTTATAGAAATAATAGTATAATGCATTATATGTAAATGTATTTTAATTCAACTAGGACACTGAATCAAATCTAGCACTTTGTGTACTGTACTTGCAAATTGATAACAAAGTATGTATAGCCAATAACATTTTTTCATAGGGTAATTCTATCAATATTCAATGCCTACAAAATGAATAAAAACCACAAAATATATCAATTTCATCCCAAGCTGATTTCTTTGACCTTTATATAATTCTCTAACATATAAATACTCAAATTTTGATTGGTGGCTGGTATTCTGCTTTTTGTTGACAGCTATGTAATGTTTTTAGATTGATGTTGGTGGATAAGTGTAGGCATTGGCCAGAGCAAACTTGTAGCCATCCATGGTTGCTCATTAGAAGAGAGAGATTATCTTATGCATTTTAGTGAAAGAAGAAGCACAAGGCATCATATTATTGATTCATATCAAAATTCTGACAATTCTTTTCTGCAAGGCATATTGCTAAAATTTGAAAAATGTTAAAGCTAGGGGAAAATACCGATTTGACACTACGGCTTGATAGAAACCATGAACAGAATTAAACAGCTTGTCAAGTACAAGATTTCTAATGATTTGAAAGTACAGTACACAAAAAGCTATATTCGATAGTGCGGAAAGGGAAGTACTAGCTGGTGTTTGGTAGAGGGCTAGCTATGCAATTTATTTCTAATTAAACGGCAAGGTTGCTGCATGACATCTGTACACAAATATTTATATTTGGTCTTATCCTTGCAAGTTTTGATTTGTAGTTCTTGCCCATGAAGCAGGCTAAACTGTTTAGGGATATGCATGTGTTTTATGATGTATTTGGGCATTGAATATTTGTTAAGTCTTGTGGACATGACTGACTAATCAGCGTGGTGCTGACACTTTTAGACCAAGGGCCTGTTTCTCTGAACTTTTAAGTGAATTATAACTTAATATAAGTTAATGTAAGTTTTTGTTCTACTTGTGTAGAAAGTAACAGGCCTGTTTGTCTAAACCCTACTGTTTGCGTAGTGTGGGAATACTTGAATTCAACAAATATGAGTATATGGGAATTCAGTTGAAGGAATACGGAACCACTCTGACACACCGTGTAGCAAATACTTTGGGGTGTAGGGATTCAAGCGTTATGGGGTCCGACACATGGCGTGTCTGCACATTTAGAGTAGGGGGTGCTGTAGTGGCAGAATCATACAAAAATTAATGACAAGATAACTATATAATAGAAGTAAGATGTATGTTTGTGTCAGGATTGTCTTTTTTAAAAACACAAATCTATGATATATAAAAACAATTAACACATAATAATTGATTGAATCAATCATTTCTTTTAATTTTAGTAGACCGCATAGTGCCAGTCTGGTAGCAAGCATCAGTAAGTCTAAAGTGTAATTGTTGTTGATGTACATTGAGAGAGGAAGTAGACATTATTCTATGATTTTTCCACTTTATTTTTCACTCATTTAGGCAAGTAGTACTTTTTGTAATTAAGACCTTTCGTTCGTAAACAATTCAGTTCGCAACTGGAGATGGACAAACATTAATGTCTCAAGATAAATTCTCGATATATTCACTTGGTTACTTCGAATGCAATGGAAATCATATTTTAACAAATATAAGACTGCTTATTGTTAAAATTTTGGGGAAGTTTTTAACAATGTATATTTTGCGCTTCAAAAGTGTTGCTATGGGATTTTATGACAATTTCTTCAATCATAAATGTTCAGGCTGAAGTGTAAATTAGTATGACTCAGTTCTCATATTCATATTTTTGGTCACCTTTTAGTCAAGATTTTGTAAAAGGCTTGAAGCTCTGGAAGACCAAGTAATTTTAGCAATTTGTCTGAATATAGTCTTGTAAATTTGATGTAATAGTGTATGGGTTGCTATACATATAATAATATTAGATTATATGTTTCAGATCACTTAGATGGTCCAGGGCTTCTATTATGCAATATCTTCTTGGTAATTTTTCCTATCTGATACAAACATCAACAGTAAACAAGATGAAATTTATGAAATTGTTTGTGTTGTCGGATTGTAAATAAAGTATTGACACCATGTCATTGTTGCCTATCCATTATATTTTTGGTATTTATTTCCCCTGAAAGCATTTGATGCTAAACTTGACTAGCTTTGTTCTGCTTGTGCAGATATTCTGCGTAAGATGCATACCTCAGAGGACACCAGTATTCGGGATAAAGTTGTCAATGCTATCTTTGATGAGGAGATGGTAGGACCAAAGGGACGCCAAGAAAACTTTGATGCACCAAAGTTGATAGAACATGACGCATCTATCCAATACACAGAGCTAGACACTGCAGTACGCGATCAGATTGTGGAATTCACCGTGGAAGTGTTTAAGCAGCATTGTGCAAAACATATGGAGATATTACCTATGCAACTGCTGGGCAGTAGTTCGCAACTCGAAAGGTTGCCTCGCTCATACTTCGGTTACTTTTATTCGATGGAATATTTGTTTCACTCTTAAGCCACTTAAGCTTACATATATTTTACTTGTACTGAATAGGAAGACTGTGAAACTTTTATCCAATGGGGGGGACATGATGGAGCTTTGCCAGGAGCTGCGCTTGCCCTTTGTAAATTGGGTTGTTGCAAACCAGGTATCATTTAGAGTTCTACTAATTACTCCAGATTGATCAACATGTGATTTTTCATTTCATTATAATATTTTTATTAACGTAAATGTGGTTTCTGCACTCTTGTATCAAATTATTTGAGTATACTTATCTGTTTTGTAAGCCCTGGTATATATGTTAATACTCAATTACTCTAAATTAGTGTACAGAGAACAGTAAGAATGTAGAGTAACACAGTCATTTGTTTAGTAACTTTTTTAGATCACTATTGTTATAAACATGCCATATAAATTCTTTAATCAGAGTAGTTGTTTATTAATGATTTTATGTAGTCAACTCAAAATGTAGTAATGGTCAGTATTATTTTGTATTTCGATTCTATAATTTTGTAGCACTTGTAATATTAAGATTGTTTTCAATATATGCTGAGGAGAAGTCATCACTTGTATTCTTATATGAAAATCTGAATTTGTTCAGTGGTTATTATACTAACATTTTTTACTTGTGCGCTATGTGCTTTTTGCACTGATGCGATTGCATTATTTGTAAAACGTCTAGAGTTGAAAACTTGAACGAAGTGTAGTAAAGCTGACGTACCTTAGTTTGTACATAATTGGGCATCGGTAACAGTTTCTCTAATGAAGAACAATATTGTTACCATGATATATATAAAGGATATAAGGGAACTTGATTACTTTGTCACTATAAGAGCATGATGTACGTGCAGTATTAGTTTTGTACGTAATTGGGTATTCGTAACAATTTCTCTAATAAAGAACAATATGGTTCCCATGGTATATATAAAAGATGTATGGTAACTTGATTACTCTCTCACTAGAAGAGTATGTTATAGTTTCAGTAGGACTCTTGTCTGTTAAAATCTTAGTCAAGTAGTCTTCATCTTGTCAGCTTGCTATATTAACATGTTGGTTTGTTCTATGTGTCTTTAAAAAGCAACAGGTTTTGTCTACCTTTCCTCTCTTTAAAATTGGAATATTAATATCTCTGTTACATATATTTAACTCACCCAAGTATTCTTAAGTTGCGTTGAACCTATTTGGTAGGTTTTAAACAAATTGAGCTGTTACTTTTGTTCAACTTTTATTTATTGAAACAGAATAATGAAAATTAGAAACCAAATGAGATATGAGAAGAATTCAAGCTCTTTAACAAGTTCCAATTTTGACAAATTTATATGTACAGTGAAATTACTGTAATGAGTATAATTATTTATTAGCAAAGTATATAGAGTATGTTAGATTATGTTTTTAGTTACTTAAATAAGAATCAGTCTCACACCTCAATACTCGTATTCTACTCTCGATTTAGAGCGAGGTTAATAATGGGTTTCAAATAGGGGATAAATTTGGTAGAAAAACACTTAAATTCTCAGATGTCTCCTACATATCTACAATTCATGATATTTAAAGTTGATCAATGAGTACGGTAGAGTTTATAATATTATCTAGGAGTCCAATGACTTGGAAGCTAATACCTAATGAAAAAAAGAACTAATCTTTATCTATATCCACTTTCTAATACTAATCTGCGACCAAAATTTAATGAAGGAATCAATTGCTTTTTTGGCTCTGTTTGAATGTAAGTCGTAATCTACTCTATGTTCATCCTTTATAGTCGGAAGTCACATTAATGTGTAGTAGTCAGAATTATACAGTTGCAGCTGATAACTATCACAGGTTTTTGTTTCTTAATTGTTGCAGAAGACTGCTTACAAACGGTATGAAGTATGTTGTGTATATCGTCGAGCAATTGGTCATTCACCACCAAATCGGTACCTTCAGGTCTCGATTGCATTTCATTTGCTAAAAACTCCCTTATCAGTGTATCAAATATGTGTAAAGAACAGATCGAACCCTTTTCATTTTAATAATTTTTATCGTCTGCAGGGAGACTTGGATATAGTTGGAGGTGCACCTGCACTAACAGAAGCTGAAATTATCAAGGTACTCTAGTTATTCCTCTGTACTCTCTCTCTCTCTCTCTCTCTCTCTCTCTCTCTCTCTCTCTCTCTCTCTCTCTCTCTCCCCCTCTCTCTCTCCCCCCCCTCTCTCTCCCTCTCTCTTTGTATGCCTCTATAGCTCTCTCTCTTAGAGTGGGGTGGCTTCATATCAACAATACTGAAGTGCAGAATTGCTCATATACTTATTATGTGGCACCTGCACCCTAATTAACTTTGAAGGATTTGTTCATTTGTGTAGGAGGATACTTGAAAATTGTTATGCTGGATGGCGAGTTGTTACAAGATGCTTAGATAATATAAAGTTTATTATGATCCCTTTGTATGTATGCGTGTATTAGTTATTCATTTGTGCATGCATGTGGTAGGCATTTATTCCTTTGTGCTAGAGAAGAATCACACCAATATAAAAAATTTACCTTTATGAGGATGTGTGTGTGTGATTTTTTACTACAAAGGTAGCTCTGTTAATATATTTTGAATATCACATTCATTTATCTTCGCATTGCAGGCTGCAATGAGCATTATAGGGAACTGTTTTCATCCGGAATTGTGTGATATTCATCTAAATCATGGGGACTTACTGGATGCATTATGGTCATGGATTGGAATTAAAGACGACTATAGGCACAAAGTAGCAGAGGTATAATAATGATTAGCATCAAGTGCACATTTTACTTAATTGTTCCCTGTAGAAGTCCATCATAGTTGATTTTTTGTTTTTCTAACTAATTAAATTTCCACAAACATACATCAATGCAGTAAAACTATTGTGCAAAATTTGTAAAAATTAAAACTTTTTCTTCACATGTCAGGTAACACTGTGCATATGAAAATTAAGATTCTCTAGCCTGTTGCAATTCCAAAGTTTATATGCTTTTCTTATAATTGTCTTGGACTGCAAATCTCTACCCATTAGAAGATCGATAGAGTGACCAAACACCTGGCCCTTTCAACATTTCTTATCTACATTTGCACTTGCAGCTTCTGTCTATGTTGGGCTCTTTGCGTCCGCAATCTCCTGAAAGAAAGTTGAAGTGGGGTCTTATTAGGCAGCAACTTCGACAGGTTAGTAGTAATTATAAAGTTCTAGAAATCTGCCTAACAGAAAGTCTGGAGTATTGCAAAATGTTATTGAATACTTTTCTACTCTTTGTCTTGGTTAACTACTTTGAAAAATAAAGTTACTGCAAACCCATTGTATAGTTTTGTGCTGCCTTGATATTGTAAGAATATCTTAATAAATTGGTGTTCCCAATGTGTGTGCAGCGTTGAATAATTAATTAATATTAGGCGAACTAGTATTTGCAGCGTTGAATTCCCATTATCTGACATAATGCATCACATAGAAATTCTTTTAAATTGTTTAAGATATTCCCGTGAAACACTATGAAGATGTTGGTGCAAACTTAAGAACCATTAAACCTTTTAAATTTATGTCAAACTCATCATCCAGAAAATTTTGTTCATCTATTTTATCTGTCAAAAAATACGACCTAAATAAATGCAAATAAAACCCCAAGGACTGTTAATGGACGTATTAAACATGTAAAAGAGTGACTAGGTTTCGAGCCCAAACAGCTCACTAAAGGGGATTCCAGTGAGAACTCCCCTTGAAACAGGCATCCTCATGAAGCCTACCGCCGAACATGGGCTCCCACCGGAAACACCCATAGCAGCCCAATACGACAGAACCTTCAAGAAGAGGAGGAATCCTTCAAGGAAAGTGATTCCGGAAGTTAGTTACCCTCCAAGCTAACAAATCGTAGAAGGCAATTGATTCTATGTAAAGGAGGTTACCCCTCCTGGCCTCCTCCAAGATAATCTACACCTACTTGGATTCTACCATCCAAGCCCTATAAATACAAAGGGGTCAGCCCCCTCTGACGAACTATGACTAAAGCCCTGGTTTCTGAAGCCTAAAGCTTGAAGGTAGACCTTTACGTTATCGTGTGGGTTGTAAATCAATATATTGCAGAATTTAGTATTACTATTTGTGTAGAGATTAAGTTTTTTAGTTCATAATTCCCCTTTGCCTTTCCATATTCTTACGCAACATGTATACCCTATGTTTATTACTTCATCATTTGCAGGAGCTTAATTTGACAGAAGCTGCTGTGAATAAACTGCATACTGTGGGGTTACGGTTCTGTGGGGATGCAGATCAGGCCCTTCCTAGATTGAGAGGTGCTCTTCCAGCTGGTATGTTGCCATTTACTGATGATATTTCAGTTCAGTGGTAAGGTACATCTTACTTAATAAAGCTACCACTGCAGACAAGGCTACACGCAAAGCACTTGATGAATTAGCAGAGCTTGTTAGTTACTTGAGAGTCTGGAAGATTGATAAGCATGTTCACATAGATCCCCTTATGCCACCAACTGAGAGTTATCACAGGCATTTATTTTTTCAGGTATTAAATTTTTTTATTTTACATGTTTAATAAATTGAAATTAGTAAAGTTCTTTGTTACTTCAGTCTATCATATAATTGATCGTCCTTTTACATTGAGTTCTTTTCGGTTTTTGAAATTTATGGGGTAGGCAAATAAATAGGACTATTATACACAACCTGTCTTATTTTTCCCTTGCCAAGGCACAAAACCCATCACCCGGTATACCACTTTATGTGACAGCTCTCCTCTTGGTTATGGCCAATTAAAGGAATTTAAGTATTCGCACAAAACGACACATACACATGTCCCCACTGAGACATAAAAACATCATACTGTTTCACCCTGCTGAACTGGATTGATGTTTTGTTCTTAACAAGCTACATCGCCTCCTATACAATATAGTAATATTATAATTTACTCTGTCCGTTTCTAAATAACGATCATATAATGACTCCCTATATTCGATTTAGTACATTTTAATTTTCGATTTGATAAATAATTAACTTGATGTAGTATAAAGCCAAGAGAATAAAGCTTCTTTCCCAAATCTATAATGGTAAATTTACCACTTGTAGTAGCGGGACAAGGCCAAGGGAGGCTCTGGCCTGGAATTGATCACTTTTCTGTTTCAGCATAGTTCAGCTATTGTCCTGCTGTACTGTTTATTTTAAATGTGTAATTGATACATTATGGAACCTGTATTCACTTGTTTATGAGCAACTACATTTATTTCGAACCTTGTTAAAAACAATATTGTTTTCCACTGAAACAAGGGATCTAAATAATAGCAGTTTACACCATTAACTGTATGACTAAATTTAAACACTTCTCCGGGTAAATCATTTCCAGTTCATAAATGTTCCTTGTGGACCTCTTTTGTATCTACTTCTCCAGTAATAAAAGCTAATGCATACATGTCTTCTTTGCAGGTTTTTTTGAAGAAGGATAACAATTCTGGTTCGCTTGTGGAAGGAACTCTCCTTGCAGTTGGCGGTCGTTATGACCACCTAATTTATAAACTATGGAATAAAATTAATGTAGGTTACCCTTCTATGGTTTTAGATATTTAAGCATGAAATGTATTAAATTTCCGTAAATGATAGCATGACTAGGAAATTACTATCTGAACTGCGACCTTGAAACTTGAATCATTGCTCAGAAAAATACGTTGTGCACTAAGAAGCAAGGACACGGGTGCGGGGGTGCGGGTGCGTAGTACGGGGACACGTGAATTCGAAAAATTTAAAAATACGGGGATACGGGTGCGGGGGGACACGTCATGCATAATCATAAATTTTCATATATAATTCAGGTTATACATATAGAAAACAATAGACAGAACCAAGAATTGCATGGAAACGGAATAAAATGCTTAATTTATTCATCCAAAACTTGAAAACATAAGTATGATCTCTTCATTTATGCAAAATTGAACATGATAATCAATACGTTTGTATTTGCTTATGGGTATTAATACTTAATTTTGTGAAAGTACTTAATTAACACAAATTTTTACTACAATTGGTGAAAACAAAATTTGAAAATATGATTGTTGAAGAATCCCCGTGTCTAATACGGGGACACGCGTGTCCAAGAATCCGACACGGGGATACGGTGGATGACCCAAGTGTCCCTGCTTCCTAGGTTGTGCATCACTCTTGTGATGGAATATCAGCTGCTGGTCTACAGCAGAACATTACTAAATATGTATATTCCGTTGTTTTTAATTTCATTTCATGGTATTAATTTTCCAATTTCTCCTTACTTTTTCTTGCAAAAATTTTTTCCAGCCACATTTGAGGGACCGGTTCTTGCTTATTATTTTTACTAAAGTAATGAAATGCAAGGTAGGCAAGAGAAGGCCCTTAAATGGTTTTTCTTGACTATTTAGATCATGCTATCAAGACCGTATTATAGCTCAGTAATATATGTGCTTGGATCATTTACATGTCTATTGATTGTTCGCCAATGTATGAAATTTCATTACAAGTATATTTTCTTAAGCAGAAAAACTTTATCTGGCATATCAGTTCAACTTGTACTTATCTATGAGAATTATGTGATTGTCGCTCATACTTAGTTTTACTTAAATACATAACCTGGGTAGTGTTACACATCCCCCCTCTCTTCTGCTTTTGATTCCCTTTAGTTTTTTTTCCCAGAAATCAAATCCTCCAGGTGCTGTTGGGACCAGCCTTGCTCTTGAGACAATAATTCAACACTGTTCTGTTGAAGTAAAATCTTTCAGGTGCCTTTTCATAACATTTTAACAATGCTAAAAAGTTTAGCGCCTGACTTCCATCAGTCATGATGTGTCCATTTTTTTTCAAATTGTGTTAATGCAGGAATGATGCAACAAGTAGTGTTTTAGTTTGCTCAAGAGGAGGTGGAGGTTTGCTAAAGGAACGGATGGAGCTTGTTGCCGAACTATGGGAGGAGAAAATCAAGGTAAGTCTTAGAATTTTATAATTAGTTATTATGGCTGCAATCTGAAGGTTAAAATAATGTAGGTTTCTTATACTGAATGCTTTATCAGGCTGAGTTTGTTCCAACATTTGATCCGAGCCTTACAGAGCAGTATGAATATGCAAATGAGCGTGATATTCGATGTCTTGTGATCATTACTGAAATGAGTGTATCAGAAAAAGGTTCAGTCCAGGTAAAAATATCCTATGTAAGGCTTTGTTTGTGACTGCTTTTACTCTGTATGCATAAAAACAAGTATTTAGATAATTATGTCAGACTTCCGATATTTGTACATTGTAATAATTATTTTTCATTATTTTCCTTTTCATAGTTACTACTGTCATAAATGTAGTATGGCTTTAAATGTTGTAAGCAAATCTAGCCGTTTTGTTCTCAGGTTCGTCATCTAGAACTGAAAAGGGCCAAAGATGTTGATAGAGAAAACCTGGTTAAGTTTCTGTCGGATGCATTAGCCTCCCAGTTTAGGAACCCATCCATGTGGACATAAGCCACTTTTCTAAAAGACTGTTCTTGAAGTCCGCAGGCGTGCCTTCTTAGTTTAAAAACGGTCGGCGAGCTTCCTATGTATTGTATATATAAGCAGGCTCATTCCGTCGGTGCACACTTATGATGGAGTTGTTAAGTTGTGCATTTGGCTCACTTGTATGAAGGGTTATTGACATTGCAGGGTGAGCCAGTGAGGTATGGTTACCTCTCTTTTATACTTGCCTATTATTTCAATATTATTTGAGTGTTAATATAAGGTTTACTATCTTGTAAGGTAAACATTCTATCACAATTAAACTAGCGAGCTAAAAGACTTCACAGTTAATTGAAATTTCATGAAATCATGTCGTGGTTGGCACTGGTTAATTAATGTTCCGTGGGGTATTATTCGGAGAAATTTCTGTACTGTACTCTTGTTTCTAGGGACACTACTGCAGTTCCCTTATTTATCCGGTTTAAAGTGTCGGCCCCTGTTGTATCTACTATTGAACATTACACAATCTTAGCATAAAAATCGTTGTTGGTATATATGTAGATAACAGATATGTAATCCTGTTGAATGTATCAGGGTTTGCCAGATGAAGAAAAATTGTACACTATACACACATCAGGGCTCCTGGCAAAAATAGAAGGGGTGTGCGCATTTCATGCAATTTGATTTTGTGATATAATACAAGTTATTAGTTCATTGTGTACAAGATCATGATGCACGTAGGCAGAGGGTGTATAGTGATCTAGATCTGAAAAGAGGAGAGCTTTCATTAATGGGTCCATAATGTATCCTTTCTATCTTCTTGGTTCAGCTCCAAGACATTAGATTAGACCTGGCAAAAAAAAAGACAGTCAGATTAGGTTCCCATATCTTCATGTATACACAAAAACTATATGTTGTCCCTATATATGTTCCAATCATGTTCATTGTATAGTTACATCAATGGCTATCGAGGAATGTAAAGCTATAGCAGAATTGGCAGTATCTAGCACAATTTAGTATTCTTTTTTCTCCCTCTTCTTTTGTAGTATATTGTAGTATAATGTTTTTTTGACAGGATATTGTAGTATAATGTTGAGGAAGTACCAAAGTAGCACATTTGAGCGCATAAAAAGAGTACACTGTTATCTAATTCTTTTGAATTTTTATCACTTGAATTTTTTACGTGAAATTTAGTTATGTAGTTCATCCACTATAGAGGATTAGAGGTGGCTCACTTGAGTTTCTTGGTTCAACTCCCCTCACTTGAGTTTCGTAGATCTGTAATTTTGCAAACAAAAAAATATGAAATGAAATATATTACACAAAATGGTCCCATTGGCTCTTAATTCTTACTCCCGCTGTCACAACAGATTCTTTACATTGTTTTAAGACTGCCTGACACGCATTTTAAGGTGCATATAAAGTATATTTCCATAATTTATTTTTACAATTTTCTTTTTATGTATAAAAATAGAACATTCCTATTTTTATACAAAAAAAGAAAATTTTAAAAATAAGTTATGGAACTATCCTTAAAATGCACCTTAAAATGCGTGTCACACACTCTCCAAACAACGTAAACAAATGACCGGGACGGAGGTAGTATCATTTATGATTAAAAGTTGACCAAGACTCGAATGAATTTCAATATTATTACTGATTTAAAGTTGACCAAGACTCGAGTAAATTTCAATATTATTCCTTACAACCATTAAGATCATAACTTGATTAAAAAAAACTTGACTAGCACCAAAAAAAAGAAAGATTAACAAGAGTCAAGAAATTCAAGAAAGATGGCTGAAGCAATTGCATCTGATCTTGCTGCTGGACAGATTCGCAAGCTTGTTTCACTTGTAACTAATGAAGTGATTGAGGTCTGGAAACTTCATGAAGATTTGGAGACACTGCATGCGAGATTGGAATTAACTGGTGCTCTCTTGAACGATGCTCATTCCCAGAACTTAATCATGTCTACTGCCAAGATGTGGTTCAACAAACTTGAAGACGTGGCTCGTATAGCCGAAGCTTTTATGGTTGAGCTTGAGTATGAACTTACTCGAAGAATAGTAGAGGATCATCGTAAGGTAAGGGATTTTTTCATTCCTTCTAAAAACTGCATATTATATCGTTTAAAAGTGCTCGTAAGATCAAGTATATTAATACTTCCTTTGACAAGATTTGTAAATGGGCGAGTGATCTCGGACTTAAGCCAGTAGAGCACTTAAGAGCTATTATTCCACATAAAGAGATACGCACCACCCCACCCTTTGAAGATCAATCATTAATAGTGGGAAGAGATGATGATATATCTTTCTTCGTCAATATGGTGTGCGAAAAAAATGAAGAGGATTTACCAGTAAATGCAATACTAGGGATGGCAGGCCAAGGCAAGACAACTCTTGCTCGTATAGTTTATACTAAAGATGCTGTAACCAACATGTTCCCTAATAGGATGTGGGTCACTGTATCGGATGATTTTGATGTCATGAGGATTTTAAATCAAATGGTAGCATCACTCACTTCAAAGCCATCTGTGTTGGAAAATGCAGAAGGTCTAATCAAAGATCTTCAGAAAAGTCTAAAGGGCGAAAAGTTTTTACTTGTACTAGATGATGTTTGGAATGAGAAACCAGAGGAGTGGGAGAAGTTGAGGAATTCTCTGCTTGCAGTTGGTGGTGCGAGTGGCAACAGTATTTTAGTCACTACCCGTAGGCAGGAAGTCATTGATGCCATGCGATGTTCTGATCCTTATCGGGTGCAAAAACTATCAGAGGCAGATAGTTAGGAATTGTTCAAGCATAGAGCATTTACGGATGGAGGAGTTTTGGAGACCGAGGCACTTACGGCCCTGGGGATAAGAATGGTAAAAAGGTGCGGTGGCCTGCCTTTAGCAATAAAAACACTAGGTGGTTTACTGTACTCAAAGAAGACCGAAAAGGAGTGGTTGCGGATCCAAAATAGTGAAATATGGAAATCTGAAGGTGTATTGTCTTCATTAAGGTTGTCATATGATAATCTACCATTTTCATCTTTGAAAAGATGTTTTGCATATTGCTCTGTTATACCAAAGGATTCCTATATCCATAAAGATGAAATAATAGAAATATGGATGGCATTAGGATTGTTTTCAGGAGATGGCAGTGTTCTGATGGAAGACATCGGAAACGAGTACTTTGACATTTTTTTGTGGAATTCTCTTTTTCAAGACGTAGTAAGGGATGAATACAATTTTTATCTACAAATGCAAGATGCATGACCTTGTGCATGATCTTGCACTCGACAGGTAATTGCTCTGCTACTGTAGTGACAAGTCATGATATTAACATGGTTTCAAAGGCTCTATATGTAAGGCTGGAAGGGTTTGACGATCTAAAGCCAAAAAATTTGAAGTCGAGCTTTGATACAGACATACAGTACAAGCATTATATGCAAAGGTCAATATATTTAGTGTCCTATTACCTAACCTTGAGCACTTGAGAGTTCTGGTATTGAATTCAGTTTGTAAGAAGCTTCCTAGTTCGATAGAGAACTTGAAATACCTAAAGCATCTAGATATCTCTGGTTTTCGAGATCAGTGGACTAGGATAAAATTGCCAATCTACATTACGAGACTCTACAACTTGCAAACTCTAAGAATTTCGTATTCTCACGAGCTTCCAGAAAACGTTTGCAATCTGATAAACTTGAGACATCTTGTTATTGACAATTCTAATAGAAGATACATGTTTATTGGGATAGAGAGGTTGACTTGTTTGCAAACACTGCCTTATTTTGTTGTGAGTAGAGATCAAAACTGTCTTGTTGGACAACTGGAAGGGTTGAAAAATCTCAGAGGTAAGCTTAGACTCGATGACCTTAATGAGGTGGAAAATTTTGAAGAAGCAAGTAAAGCAAAGCTTTTTGAGAAGTCCAATATTCAGCATTTACAATTGAAGTGGAGGAACAATGAAGATCAAAGGGAAGACCGAGAATACAATGATGAAGACGTGATGGAAGGATTGGAAGCTCATCCGAATTTAAAGGAGTTGACAGTTGAAGACTTTATGGGGAAGAAGTTTGCATCATGGATAAAAAAGATGACCAATTTGGTTAATATCACCTTGAAAAATTGCAACGCGTGTGAAGTATTGCCACCACTGGGTCATCTTCCTAAACTAAATGTCAAGGTTATCGGGAACTATTTTTGTGGAGGTGGCGCCCTAAAAGCAGTTACAACAACATTGTATCCATCATTGAAAGAACTCTGTTTGTATCAATTGCCAAAGCTAGAAGAATGGGTGGAGACAGTTATAAGTACAGGGGTTATCGGCCAAAGTGCATTCCCTAAATTTGAGAAATTGTATATTAGGGAATGTCCAAGGTTAAGAAAGATGCCAAGTAGTAGTTAGCATATATCCTTTCTTCTTTGGTTCTCTTCATGGATTTCACGACTTAGCTCCTCTGAATCGAAATTACTATGAAAGGATATCGGGAAGCCAAGTTGGGAAATCACTTTGAAGGCAGAAAGTAGCACATCAGTAGAAGCTTGTTCCGGGAGAGTATGAACACTAATTATCCATCCTTGGATAAAATGACTGGAAAATGAGGCTGGGGATTAAAAAAAAAAGTGTAAGACAACAAACAATAAATGAGCAACCCAAGAAGCCTTGAAAAAAATCTACCTATTGAATTCATACAGATAACAAAAGAGAACTCCTCCATCATGTAGGATGGTATCAACCTAAATAAATTTTATATGAACAAGTTATGTAGGCAGAGTACATAAACATTAGAGACAAAGGTAGTAGACATGATGAAAAAATAGCAAACCTGTGTATGGTACTGGACTGTCTCAGGAACTTCAGTTATAGCAGAGAACGAGGTTTCATCAACAATATAACTAATGGGAACACCCTGAAAAGATTAAAGATCATAAAGAATATGTAAAAAAAAAAAAAACTGACTAGTGTGGTATGGAATACGAATATCCATGCTTACAGCACTAGCTACATTACACGTACATAAATATTGCAAACTCTTGCATACTCTACTTAGTTCCTATCATAAGACAATAAGTAAACTTCCATCTGTTGCTACAGCACATAATATCATAGGCTGTATGTCATCCCCTTAGTCCTGTGTTAAACATTATGTCACTTCAGGACACATAACAAACACAAAAATTTAATGAAGAACTGAGTCTCCCCAAAGTCTGTTCTGACGAAGCAGCATCAGTATATATCCTCATACAACTAAAAAGTGTGTAGTACTCGGTCTACTGTTGTATCTTTTCCCCATGAGGAAAATGTAGCGAAGGGGATGGTTCTCAAACTTTCTAGATACATACAAGTGATGGTCAATTAAAATATAAGTAATTATTATATCGAAACTTCTAGTGAACGATAATTATACAATTAATCTCCTGACAAAAAGATAGTAAACTGCAAGTGAAAACTCATGGTGCATATAGTCCTATATTTGATCCTTTCGATAGAGCATAATGATTCACAATTTAGTTCAAACCATTTAAAATAAAACACAATTTCATGTATACTATCAATTAATTAAAAAGTTACCATTAATTGTGTCATGATACAAATTGAGTGGCACGTAATTTTTTTTTCTCCGTTTGGGGAAACAAATTAATATCAATCAACATGATTTGAAAGTTCAAATACAACATGAAATGAGGAAAAATACAAGCAACATGATAGCTTAGACATCAACTGCATCCCTTCCCTCAGCAAAGTCCTCTATATTTGATCAAAAGGTTAAGTTAGCAAGGCCAAGATCTTCAAACAGGAGATGGTCTATATTGAGCCTCATTTTTTTAAGTAACTTCTCCCTTAACTGACTGTAATGCACTCGCATACAGCAGCAACAGGGCATTTGTATACAAGATGTGGCAAGAAGGGTAAACGAGTCCTAGCAGAAAATACTGGAGGGTAGGATGGTAAATGCAGAAGGGAGAGTATAAAGAGAATGCGATGTAGTCAATTAGGGTTATGCTGAGTATTGATATCGTTATTTTCAACTAGGATTGGGAGAGAGCGGCTCTCTCGAATAGCCTGCAAATTGTTCTTTTTCAATTCCGTTTGATTAATATCCTGTTCAGACTTGAGTTCAATTTGGTTAAATTAAGCAGTTCATTACACTGACATTGTCTTGTCGCTGTGGTTAGGATAAGTTCAAACCAAATAATCACCATTTACAAATTCATTTTTTTAATGAGCATTACACTAGAAGGGCACAAATTAAACCACATGAATCAACTAGCCTCAGAAGATGTAACGAAATAGCATCTCATGCATTTTGTATATAAGGACTAAAATAGGTACCAAAAATTTCGAAAACTGCAAGATCATGTACAATGAACATAACATGAAACTTGTACATATCAAAACATAACATATATAACTGAAGCAAAATACAGAAGAAAAAAAGAAAAGAAAAACAACCTGTTGCGGGCTAGCATGCACGCCAATGCAATCTTTGATTTGGTCTTTCTTTTAAACAATATTCTAATAATGCTCGTCGATATACTTTATCAGGAACCAAACTAACTACATTGTGATTTCCATCATCATGCAGATCAAAAGAGAGATTATAGTCTTGGCGTGGCATTACAAGCCTTACACCAAATTTTTCGGCAATGGAATCCCGGCTGAATCTAATGCTGTAAAAGACTATCTCATATTTAAGCGCCTAGCGGGTAGATTTGGTGGCAGAGGTAGTAAAGAATCGGCCATTTTACAAGACAAACAGGGAGAGAGGGGGTTAGGGTTTTAAGAAGACTAAACAGGGACTCAAGGAGACATTAGGGTTTTATTTAGTGACACTCTTTTATCCGATTATTATTATTATTATTATTATTATTATTATTATTATTTTGTTTTTTATTGTTAGTTTTTTATTTGTCAGGTTTTTTTTGTTATTAGTTATATACTCCTATTGTTATTCCTATTCTCTCCCTATAGTCGCCTTCTTCTTCTTACCGGCGGGGCTTCCATCGATTTTTTCCGGTGGAAGCCCCAAATTCTTTAATTTATTGTTTTTATTCTTGTTTCATTCAATAATCTTCTTTTTTGAGGAAGGAATCTATCCTTTTAGTTTGTTTGTTTTTTTTAGATCTAAATCATCGAAATTTTCGGTTTTCTTTATTCTTCGATTCAAGCGGAGCTTATTGGATTCGAGAGTGGACCGATTCTCTTTGTGGTTTCGTTTATCTAAGATTTTTTTTGGAATTTCAATTTGTAATTTCAGTTTGTCTTTCTCTCCTTAGAGAGAGGGTGTTTGTTCTCTCCTTTATTGTGAGGGTTGGTTTTGATTTAGTGATAAAAGTTATATGGGATTGCAATTATGGTCGATAGCTCAAACGGTTTGTGGCGAAGTAGGTACTACATGTAGATATATCTTCTTCAAATCGCTTAATTGTCTCTTCATGAAGACTAGCGATCAATATTTTATGTTTGTTCGACTCGATCATTTTTGTAGATGTCGTATGGCTTTTTATTATTGAATTATCTCCTTTGTTCTTCAAAAAAAAAATGATAGGTCCAAATATCACACTAAAATACTATATCGTATAACGTTTTCAATTTTAAACAAAAACGCTACATCATGTAGTATTTTGGTTTTTTTTTAATTTTACAAAACGGTACTTGAAGTAGAGTTTTGGGTCATCTACTTAAAGCGGTGTTTTGAACCCAAAATGCTATTTTAAATGGTGTTACCTTACTATTATTAGTTTTTTTTTGCTAAATATGTATTTGAAAACACTATTATTCGTCAATCTGAATATTTCACAAACTCAAAATGGAACCGTTACCCAAAGTTAACTGTTGAAACAAACCTAAACCCTAAATCCTAAGTCCGTATACAGTTTATTTATCATTATGAATATTTTTAAAACCAAAAATGTAATCGTTGAACCCCAAAAATTAAGATACAGATAAAATTTAAAAATTTTAATAAAGAAATTAAATATTTCTAAATCGTTAATGGAACCCGTTGAACACCAACTAAAAACTATTAAAATCCAAAGAAAAGATCGATAAAAATTAAAAATATGAATTGAAAAATATAAATAAAATTTTAATAATTTAATAATATGTCCCCTTCACCCCAACCCCCACCAAAAAACATTACACGATTTGAATAATACAAAAAGAAAAGTTGTCTTACCGTGAGACTTGTGGCCATAATTTTCAATGGTAATATTTTGGATAATTTAATTTAAAATTGTGACATTTTTGAATCCTTTTCTCCCTACTCATCACAACTTTACAAATTTTTTTTTTTTGACAGATCAACTTTACAAGTATTTAGATAACTAGCTTTATACCCGTGCAATGCACAAGATGTTTTATAAATATTATTAAAAAAAATTATGTTAAATTTTTATTTTTCTTAAGTTTTTTGAAAGATTTATAAAACAATATTTCCAAATTTGATTAAATTGATGATAATTATTCTATTTACATACTTTTTTATATTTTAATTGTTGTACCTTTTTATTTGAAAATTCATATTTTTTCTAATTTTAAAATTATCAAATTTATATTTTTCTTTATTGTGTTTAATCACTAACTTTATCATAATATTACTCTATATAATTCATTTTTGATTTTTTTTCTAAAAAGTTTCAAAATTATGTCTATAAATCATGTTCATAATTTTTGAAATAAAGTATACAATTTAATAATACTTTTAATTTTTATTTAATATTATTTAAAAATTTAAGTATTAATAATATTTTTGAATTGACATATATGTCCTGACGAACAAACAAACCACGTATATGCCAATTATATATAGGATATAATTATGTATCTATACTATACTATAATAAGCGAAAGGGGGTATAATTTGTAGTGTGGTTAACCTTTTTTGGTTATCCCCATTTTTGGTTATCCCTCATTCACAACCGTTATATCTTCAACTCAAATAAATCATGATCGTTAGATACAACAATGCTAAAAGTTATTATATATAGAGGTCTAAGGTTCGATTCCCAGCAACAACATATTATTTTATTTAATATTAAAACTTATTAGATACAAATATGTATGTTTCAAATTGATAAGTGGATTTTATATCCACTTGGAGCGTTCTATTTCGGCTTAAATTGGTGTTTTGACCTCAAGTATGTTGTATATTTGATGTGTTTTTGTTTAGTGTGCAGGTTTGTTAAGTGTCGAATAGGTTATGGTGTAATTCGTAAATCGTGGACTCCATTTGGAGTTTGCAATCAAAGATGGAGGTTGCTACCATGTGCTATTTTGATTCTACATGAAGAGGGGAAGCCAATGCAAAAAGAACGGACGAAAACGGAGTTGAAATGAAGATTTTGGAAATAAAACAGCTAAGGTACAGAGAATGGCTGCGCTGCAGCGCAGCAGGAGGGCCGTAGGAGCGCAGGCTGCGCGACTGCGCGGCAGGAGTGCACGGGAGCGCAGGGGCGCGGTGCAGAAAATTCTGTTTTAACAAGAAAAAGGTTTTTTATCGGGTTTTCTTGCTGGTTAAGCAACCTAATGCCTATATAATCATATACAACTCCTGCAGAGTGACACCAGAAACACTCAGAGATAGCCAAAGTTAGAGATTCAGACGCGAAGAAGGATTTCCGGAGGGTCGTGACAGCTTCAAGAGTTCTAATTCATCTTTTTGTATTTTTCTAAATTAGGCGATACTCTGGATTTTGGATTTGTTTTCTTAAACTCATACTTTAGTTTTATTATTATTCGGATTTTGTTTATTATCATGGTTTCATCAGATCCCATGATGACAAGCGGTTCGATTATGAACTAATCGTTGTCATGGGATTCTAACGGATTTATCTATGTAGCTTAGTAGTATGATTGCTTTAAAGATTTATGTGTGGTGAATTCTTGATATCCTTGTATGGTTGTGATTCATGTATTTAGATGCGTCGCGAACATCTAATTTGTTAATCTCTTGCGAAACGAGAGTGGATCTTGAGATTTAGAACTTGCTATGCTAGCATAGGATAGGTTGATGTTTTAACATCATGATTTGTAGCGTAAATAGAGATATTATGCTGCCCTATGTGATCTTAATGGATGACGTGTGCTTAAACCGTTATGTTTTCAAATCTTATAGAGATATAGGGTCTAAACATAATTGGTGTCTATTCATCTTCTATCTCTTTTGTGGATGTATGTTTAGTTTGGTATTCGTATACTGAGAAGTAACGAGTATTTGTTTCGTGTTGTCCGATCAGATATCATAAACATCGCATGCATTGATTAAAGGCATCAACTCTAAGCGAAGTAGTTAATGAAGTTAGGTTCCCATGTTTATTCTCATATAAGTAATTCGATTCCAATTCTCATTAGTTAAGTAATTCTTAGTTAATAAATTATTAGTTAATTTAGTTAATTAAACCCAAAATTGTTACTTGTCTTAGCAGTGAGTTATAACCATACATTGTTGAATAGGTGCATTAACTGACTAGAAACTCAACCAGATCTCTGTGGAACGAACTTAATTTATATTACTTGTGACAACGTATACTTGCGTGATATTGTGTTAACAAGTTTTTGGCGCCGCTGCCGGGGATCATCGGTGTTTTATTTTAGTTTATGTGCTTGTCATCAGTGGTCGTTAAAGTTCACTGACTCGGATTAGTTACTTACCTATCTTGTTTAGTTCGGTGTGTTTCAGGTACTTGAGTGTTTGAAAATGGCAGGCGAGGAGTTGCAATGGTGGGCATATTCGAGGACATCCATGCCTCAACAATGTGAGCAATGTTTGGGCGTTCATGAGACCTCACAATATTGTTACTATGAAGGAGTTGATCCCACTACACCATAAAACGGCTATTGCAACCATATTTTTGAAGGTTTGTCGAAAAACGTTGCTATTGAGAAACCAAATCAGATAAATTGCAACGCCTTTGAAAAACATTGCAATAGCATTGAAAAAACTTAAGAGAGTTAAAAACATTTTGTCTATTGCAACAATTTTCTTAAATTGTTGCAATAAATTTAACTTTTGGGCCCAAAAAATTGGCGGGCTTGTCAAATTTGTTGAGCGGGATTTCTACATTGTTTTTGCCCGGCTTACCAAAAATAACAAAAAAAACAAAAAAGAAACAAACACACAGACACTAACACAGAGACTCAACAATCAACATAACTCATCCCTCTTCTCACTCATCCCTCTCACTCGACCCTCATCTCTCTCTCTCTCAGTCATCCATCTCTCTCACTCTCGTTCATCTCTCTCTCACTCTCGCTCATCTCTCGACCCTCTCTCTCTCACTCGACCCTCTCTCGCACCCGTATCTCTCTCTCTAAATTAAACCCTCACTTTTCTCTAATTAAACCCTAATTAATCTCTAAATCGAAATAGAGAAGAGGAAGCTCAAATCGTCGTCCCTAAATCTGCAATTAGTAAGTTTTTGTGTTAATTTCTTGTTTTTCTTGTAGATTTTTGTTTGTATTTTTCAGTTTCCGTGTTTTTGTTTGTATTACTTGTGTGTTTCTTGTTTGTATTTTTGGTTCTTGTTAATTTCTTGTTTTTCTTGTAGATTTTTGCTTGTATTTTTCTTGTAGATAGCCTAAAGCTATCTGCAAACACATTAACTGAGGAGGTGGAGAAGTTTGCCCCAAGTTCATTACTCAAAATGTGAGATTCTTGATAAACAATTATATGATCCATCCTTAAGTTATTCTCAGCATATTTTTTCTTTTGTAATTTTGTAAATATTTTAAAGGTTGATAATTCTTCTTCTTTTTTTATTTTTCATGTTGCAGAGTGGTCTTCTTTCCAAAGACACCAGTTGTGAATCAGTGGTGACTAGTGGTCAACACAACTTGAAACAGCATCCCCCAAGAGATGCTAGTCCTGTAGGGTTAGTCTTGTTTACGACAATTGATGTCTGTATCATAATTTCTCTAATGTGATTACTTTATGTGATAGAGGTTTCATGCTGGATGCTTACTGGTGAAAGGCACACTGCTATTGTGAGGTCAAAATATGTTCATGTACTACTTAATCAGGATATGAGTTTTTTCGACACATATGGGAACAATGGGGACATTGTTAGCCAAGTTCTGGGTGACGTGCTAATCATTCAGTCTGCCATTAGTGAAAAGGCATGTCTGGATTGCAGAAAATGTTTGCAAAGTATGCCAACTGCACTACACCCTTAGTTATTTCCCCCCTAGTGGATTTTAAAGTTTATGATTTCCCCTTAGAAAACGCTTTAGTAAACTGGCAAAAGAACCATGATCCTGCTCGAGATCTTTCTATTCAAGTTTTGGAGAAGTTTTCTCTTGTGACCAGATTTGCTAGGGAAACCACTAACCAGATATTTGGCGAAAATAGTGATGTGTTCGGTTCTAGTGAGAAGAGGAATCATAACCAGTCTATGCCTGTACATCCTCACAATGTGGCAGCAAGTGATGCAATAGTACCTAATGAAACTCCAGTAGTGGCAGATCCTCTGGAGGTAACTTTACCTCATTAAGTATTGCATTATTATGTTGGGATTAATGTTTTGGGGTTTGCCGAAAGTGGTGAAGGATAAATGAGCTAGATTATTATTTTGTTACTCATTTTAATTTTCACTAATGCTGTGCTTCATACAAGTAATATCGGATAACTTTGCTCTAGCTTTCCTTTTCTTATGCAAATATCACAGGTTAAAAAAAATTTGTAAACTAGAGAGTAGTTCATATACTGTGTTGAATGTTAGAACTTGCTTTATAGTGTGCGTATGGTAATGTCGGTTTTTTTAGTCTAGTGACTTTAGTCTAAACATCAATTCCAGGAGTGTCTGATGCAGACCTCTATCCTTGTTAAACAGAAAGGTCAATGTAGAAAACAGAATCACGATGAAGAAGCTGTCACCACTGTGGGAAATTTTTAGCTTGTCGATAGTAAGGAGGTACCGGAGGAGCCTTTAGTTAATTATAATGTTTCATCCTTCCCTTTCAAGTGTCTCCTGCTCGTTTAGTATACTACACAGTGCATGTTTACCTTAATACAATATGAATCAAATATATGTTATGACAGTTTCTTTCAGACTTTAATTTTTCCGATTAACTTCGTTTCATATGTAATAGCTTCAGTATTACATTGATGTGTTTCTTCAACAAAAGGATGAACTTGATATGCAGAGTATATTTTTGCATAATTTCATTTGGCATCTTGTCTTTATATTACATCTGTAAGTTATTGTTGAAAGGGTTGGAAAATTGGGAAAGGTAGATGTTTGCCGTATGTTTATAGAATATTATGATTATGAGGTAATTAATAGTTTGATTCTAAAATTTGAGCTCATGTTTGTGACCTTTTTTTTTTGTCACTTGAGTTTGCGCATAGGGGGTGTGTTGTGCGCCGTAAGCTTTACATAACACTGGTATATAAACATTCGTATATACGACAAAATGTAATAGAGAGACAATGAAATAGGGGCAGTCCTTGATTGAAGATTATGTGGAAATAATTAAGACCTTGTATGCTCCTTCTGTCTATAAGGTGCCTGTAATCCCTTAACATCAGTCCTTGATTGAAGATTAATTTGTGTACTTGAAATTCTTCTTTTCAGAGGTAAATGTGCCCGTTGTTGGTGGTCATGCGGGCATAACCAGACTCGTTTTGTTATGACATCTTTGTATAATTGAGTGCTTATAATACTTGTATGATCAGCACTTTGTAATTATGTTTATATGTGATTTCCAATAGGCTACACCAACAGCGAACTTGTCTGATGAAGTATTAACAGCTCTTACAAAGCGTACATAAGATGGTGGGACAGAAGTTGTGGAAGCCAAGGTTGGAAAAGGTTCAGCTACACTCTCCATGGCGTAAGTAAGTTTAATACGTATTTGACCGCTTTCATATGTAATTTAATGTATTCTACCATTATTTAACTTTACACTTGTGCAGTTGCGCCTAATGTTTTGTCTCCTGGTATTTTATGCAGTTGCGCCTAATGTATTCTACCATTATCTGGTACTTTATGCAAATATTCTACCATTATTTAACTTTATTTGCCGATGCTTGTTTGAAAGGACTTAATGGAGTTCCAGATGTCGTTGAATGCTCATTTGTACAGTCGTATAAATCCAGAGAACAGCAAAGAGGAATATGTGAGGGATCAGCTGAACAGAGGCATTGTACCACAAGATATTGATGTGCACTGTCCGGCAGGTCTAA
Organism: Saposhnikovia divaricata; assembly: GCA_036435485.1. Classification (NCBI taxonomy): domain Eukaryota; kingdom Viridiplantae; phylum Streptophyta; class Magnoliopsida; order Apiales; family Apiaceae; genus Saposhnikovia; species Saposhnikovia divaricata. The sequence goes on from CM071599.1 coordinate 219,861,342, forward strand.
TTAAGGCTTGGTTCAGGGAACTTCCTTCTGGTATTCTTGATGGACTTTCACCAGAAGAGGTATTGCGGTGCAATACAGAGGAGGAATCTGTTGAACTTGTGAAACAGTTAAAGCCAACCGAGACAGCGCTACTCAACTAACATATGTACAATATATGGAAAAAACAACCGGCATATGTATTTTTTAACTTTATTTTGGTTTTCTGATATAATAATTGTTGAGGAAAATTTGATGTAAAGAATTGTAATTTTATTTGACTTTGAACAAACACATGTAATTGGATATTTGGCATTAAGTTGCCCTTATGAAATGCAAATGATGCTTGGATTGTGGCTATAAATGGCATGGTTTACTGTATTTTCAGCATGTTCCTACCAATTTTTTTTTTTTTTGAAAAAATGTTACAATAGGGTCAAAATACGTTGCAGTAATCTATAAAAAATCATTGCAATTGGTCTGAAAAATGTTGCCTTTAAGTGTCAATAAATTACCTTCTTATGCTACTGCAATAGTTTTTAATTGTTGCTATAGAGTCTAAAATGTTGCTACTGAAAGTTATTGCAATGATTTAATTATGTTGCTGTATGGTATCAAAAACGTTGCTAAATGGACCTATTGCAAGGCAACCGGATGCAACGCCCAAATTTTGCAAATTTGTTGCCATAGACTCTACTGCAACGAATATAGGCCTTAAGGCAATGTTTTCCTGTCGTTGCAATAGCCGTTTTATGGTGTAGTGTCCATATGTCACTTATGAGGAACAACCATATTTTCAATACCATCCTCAACAATACCAGCAAGATATTCCAAATATGTCATATTTCTTTGGTAGTGAAAAGTTTCAACATCAGCAACCTACTCCTACTTTTCAGTCAGATGAAGTTGATGTTATGGAGGAGATTAGGATGCTTGCAAAGAGTAATGAAGGGTCTATCAAATCTTTGGAGACACTAGTTGCTCAAGTTTTGAGTGCCTTGGAACAAGAGAAACAACAATTCATACTAGAGGCAATTCCAGAAAAAAACGGTGACTTGGAGCAAGGTACTGCATGCATAATTGAGGAAGACAAATTCCAAGGTGAGGTGAGCGTTCACAAGCCATGTGAGGAATTTGATCATGCTAGTATGGTGGATGATTTGGAAAGGGCACTATTTGGGACAGACACTGGTGAGCTACACAAATTTCAAGAATTGGTATGTGCGTACCAAGAGGCTGATGACCATGGGAAAGATGCAGGTCTTCTACTTGTCTCAGAGTATAAAGATGAAGGTAGCGCATTAGAGCCAACGGAGGAAGTTCTCTTTGAGGAACCAAAGGCTTCAGCAACTTACATTTACCCTCCTCCATTATATTCAAGCGAAGCCCGCGAATGTGTGTTGTTCTACAAATTGACAGATTTTGGGTCAATCGATGAAGGCATTGGAATAGGACATAGTTGTTATACGAATAGGCCAAGCGAGGAGAAGGGGCAGAAAGTGTGCCGCCGTGATGACGATGAAGTCTCACGAAGAGATGACCAGGCCAACTATTATCATCCTTAATGGAGGCTTGGACGTAGTCAAGCTAATTGACTCTAAACAAGCGCTTCATGGGAGGCAACCCATGTGGTTCCGATGAGTAGGTATGTTCTACTATTCCTCGTATTTACTTCCATTCAATGCGGACATTCACTAGTACAGAATACACCTATAGCGTCGCCACCTATAGCGTCGGTTGTTGACCAATAGCGTCGCCAGTTTACCTATTGCGTCGGTTGTTTGCATTAACCGACGCTTTAGGTCATCTGCCAGAAGCTATTGCGTCGGTTGTTTGCATTAACCGACGCTATAGGTATAGCCTATAGCGTCGCCTTTTTAAGGGGCGACGCTATAGGCTATACCCAGAAGCTATTGCGTCGGTTGTTTTCATTAACCGACGCTATAGGTATAGCCTATATCGTCGCCCTTTTAAGGGGCGACGCTATAGGCTCTACCTATAGCGTCGCCCCCTAAAATGCCGACGCTATAGGTTAATGTTTTTTTTAAAAAGAGCCTATAGCGTCGCCCATTCAAATGACCGACACTATAGGTCAATTTTTTTTAAAAAAATAATTATTTCAAAAGTGGAATTTCACCATTACAAAATATAATCCAAGAACACCAAACAAGTCTAAACACAATTTTAATCCCATTAAAAAATAAACCATTCAATACAACCAAAATATTAACTAGTTTTACTCATTAATGTTACCTTACTTTCAATAATTTTCTATTTTTTTTATATTTTTCCCCATTTTTAAACTAGTTTGTCAAAGAAATCAAAAAATTAAATAAAAATAGGAAAAATGCCAATTTTTGAAAATAAATTCATACACAACAAATTAGTGATACTGACAATTTGTATGATTAATTTTACCCTACTTTCCGTAATTTTCCATTTTTTTATTTTTTTCCCTATTTTTAACTAGTTTGTAAAAGAAATAAAAAAATTAAATAAAAATAAGAAAAATGCCACTTTTTGAAAATGAATTCTTACACACCGAAGTAGTCATATTCACTATTTGTGTGATGAATGTTACCCTACTTTCCTTAATTTTCCATTTTTTTTATTTTTCCCCATTTTTAACTAGTTTTTCAAATAAATCAAAAAATTAAATAAAAATAGGAAAAATTCCAATTTTTGAAAATAAATTCATACACACCAAATTAGTCATACTCACTATTTTTGTGATGAATGCTACCCAACTTTCACTAATTTTTCATTTTCTTTATTTTTCCACCATTTTTAACTAGTTTGTCAAATAAATCAAAAAATTAAATAAAAATTGGAAAAATGACAATTTTTGAAAATAAATTCATACACACCAAAGTAGTCATACTCAATATTTGTGTGATGAATGTTACCCAACTTTCACTAATTTTTCTTTTTTATTTATTGTGATTAATCAATTCAATTATGCAAAAATCGAATTTTCTTCACATTTTTTTAATTATAAAAATAATAATTTATAATTCTGATATGAAAATTATAAAAAAAATATAATATTTATTTATATGTGTGTGTGAATGTGTGTGGGAAGTGCACAGAGTGATTGCTGAGCGGCATATGAAAAATCAAAAGGGCCGCTAAAATTTTTAACCCGCACAATTTTTAAGTAGTAAAAATAGTAAAAATGATAATTTTTGAAAACAAATTCGTACACACCAAAGTAGTCATACTCACTATTTGTTTCATGAATTTTAACATAATTTCACTAATTTTCCATTTTTTTTATTTTTTCACATTTTTAAGTAGTTTATCAAATAAATCAAAAAATTAAATAAAAATAGGAAAAATGACAATTTTTGAAAATAAATTCATATCGAGAGGATTATATCAAGAGGTTTTATGAACCTCAAGATTTTCATTCAAGCCTTTGATGGCATATCGAATGTTAAACTTTTTAAGGTGAATAATTTCATTTTATGTTCACTAAATATTATTAAATAAAATTTTATAATTTTTTAATATATAAAAATATTTTCTTACATGATTAAAAATATTTGAATATATTATTACAGGTTATGTAAAAAGAATTGAATACTTAACGAAAAATTTAATTATTTTTTCAAATAAAGAAAAGAAACAAAAAATAAATTGTTTTTTTATTTTAACTGACAAAAAGTTGAAAATTTGGGGAAATTGATGAGCGGCAAAACAGACCGCCCAACCAAATTCATTATACCGCTCATTTGCCTTGGTAAAACACTCGTTCACTTTCCATTTTTTGTACTTAGTTCAATTCGCCCCTCTCTCCGCTCATCTCTCTCTGATGCTTGCCCACACACTTCCACTTTATACTCACACAATCTATACTCCTCTCTCTCTCTCTCTCTCTCTCTCTATACTCTCTCCTATCTTTTTCTCTCACATTCTCTATATGCACATCTCCCACATTCATCAATTCAATTCGGGTTCAATTTGTGCAATTTGGGCCTTTAGTTTAGTATTTTTTTCAATAATTTGGGGCATTTTTTTTATCTCAGAGTTAATTTCGAGTTAGGGCTTCAAATGGATCGGGTCAGTTTTGGGGCTTCAATCGGAATCAATTTGGGATTTCAAAATTAGGGTTTCAGTCGTGTTCGATTTGGGGCTCCCATTTTAATGTAATTCTATATCTCTTTTATTTGCACGTTCAGTTACAACTTAGTTTGTTCGTTATTTGTGAGTATTTGCTATTTTGTGAGTACTTGAACTTATGAGTATATACTAAGTTAGGATATTTGAACTTATGAGTATGTCGATGTGAATGTTTGACTGAAACATTTTAGTTTTGTGACAGCAGCAACTGTGTAAGAACCGGTTTTTACTAACATTCTCTGACCTCTTATTGAATGTTGTTCATTTTTGTATTCTCATTATGTAGATATAATGTTTCATTTCAGGCAACTTGTTAAAATCAGTACTTGACATATACTCAAAACTTATTTTTGAGTAAATTAGCCCTTCAAGTTGCTTAATCACTACTTATTTAGAGATTAGTTGCTATGAATGTTCATATACATACGTCTTTCTGCTTGTGCATAGGTATCAAACATATTTAATGATCTGTATATGTAAATGTGTTTTTATGTAGAACTGTACATGTTGATTAATAGTAAACTCTAATTATAATTTGACTCTATAAAGGATTGCGTAAGCTATAATGGCCTCTGGTTGCATATATAGTTAAATTTAGATTGTTTATAATTTAATCTTGATAGGACCTTTACCATAGAGTATTGGTTATAGCATTATAATCTGTCTTGCCACTTGCTGCACCTCCCCCTCCTCTCCTCTCTTAGTTTAAGGAAAAAAAAATTGTTTTAACAACTATATTAATAATGATTTATTTTAGCCTTCATCCGTTTACAGCTGGTTGAACTGCAAAGCATAATGCTTGAATCGACTCTGCTTCAGTAAATTGGAGTAAAACTTTCTTGAGAATGTGCTCCTATAGTCCTGTTTCTCTGTAACACATGGAGCATCTATTGCTGATAATCAGATATTCACATCATTTTAATACAAATAATCCATGTATGGATCGAACTACATATTCTAATGTTATCTTCTTCGTGCAAATTTGAAGTATGGTTTAAATATAGAACTAGCAAACCTGGCATGAAAAATTAGTAGACTGGAGATTCAATTATGTACCGATGATAGTTTATATATGATACCGTTGGTGATCATATATATGGATAAATAGCTCAGTCCTACATATCTTCATCTTAGTATCGTTAACTAACCCGTCGTTCTAAAACCTATAGAATTTGATCATGTATAACGCTAGAGAAATGGATAGTCTTCTGTTTTCGTCGAATTTCAGGTATGCAACAGCAGCAGACTTTACGAAAACTAAAGCCATCATGCATCCAGAGCTGAACAATTACAGAAGCAATGATTACGAAGTGTCGAAAGACTCGAAACAGGAAGAACTGCAGAGGTGTAACTTGACAGGGTATCAATCTGCAGGTCCAGGTACAACCTCTTTGTTGGGGACTCTTTGCGCTGATACTGTTAGTGGACATGGTGGTGCTGATTACTTGGATAGGAAGGCTGAGGAGATGGATTTTAATGCCTGTTCCATCCAATACTGATCACAAGTCAATTTCTCAGCCTTTGACAAAAGCTCCAACAAAGAATACAAAGATGATGATCACAGGAACTATGAATCCTGAAGATGATACCATCTTTCTCAAAGTACAGATTTCTGACAAGAATGGTACCTAACTGAAACTTCCATTATCCTCTTACAGATATCACAAGTACAATGTAGTCGAATTACTAACGGCTCCTAATAATCTTCTATGCTATAAGTGCAGATGCTGATATGTATGCACGCCAACTAGCAGCAGAAGCGGAACTTTATTCAAAATTGGAAGAAGCAGAAGGTACAACAGCCCTAGCACATGAAAGAGATAGCAATATATAGAAAAATTGTAACTATATATATGTATAGAAAAATTGTAATGTATAGACAATTTTTTTTAGTTCTTATAGACATTTTTTTTTGTATTTGAAGTTTGTAATATATATGTATGGAAAAATTGTGTTTAAACTTGTTTGGTGTTCTTGGATTATATTTTGTAATGGTGAAATTCCAATTTTGAAATTATTTTTTTTTTAAAAAAATTGACCTATAGCGTCGGTCATTTGAAAGGGCGACGCTATAGGTATTTTTTTTTAAAAAAAATTAACCTATAGCGTCGGTCATTTGAAAGGGCGACGCTATAGGTATAACCTATAGCGTCGGCATTTTAAAGGGCGACGCTATAGGTTATACCTATAGCGTCGGCATTTTAAGGGGCGACGCTATAAGTTCTACCTATAGCGTCGGCATTTTAAAGGGGCGACGCTATAAGCTATACCTATAGCGTCGGTCATTTAAATGACCGACGCCATAGCCGACTTTTAGCGTCGCCAATTTAACCGACGCTATAGGCATAACCTATAGCGTCCCCTGCATATACTACGCCAAAAAACCGACGCTATAGGCCTATTTAGGCGACGCAATAGGTCCAGTTTGTACTAGTGATTGAATCTTTCAAGTTTGGGGGTGGTTTGGGGGATAAGTAATGTATTTGTAGTTATTTGTGATTATGTGTCATTGTGTTCATGTAGGATTATTTTGCATATTAGTGGTAGTTCATGCATGTATGTTCGTGTTATTTATGTGTGTTTCATATAGGACATTCTGTTTTTATTTTTGTATACCATGTGAGTTCATATAGTTGCATTTGCATGGCATGCATTTTTCATGATCCCTTAGGATGAGCTGATTCTGATTGGTAGGTAGATGTTTTATTGAGTGTGGTAATGATGAGTAGAGGGTTGATTTATAGTCCCTAGGAATTGACTTGCATGTTACGGGAACAAAATATTTGCACAGTCTCATTGGGTGCTTTTGGGCTAGGTTGGGGTCATGCTTGTTTGGTTGTTTAGAGATTTAATCACTTGTTTATATTTAGAATTTTCGTTATTCCCTTGATGGCGTAGAACACTAAAGTCTAAGTTTGGGGGAAACCAGGAATTTCATGTTAATTGTAAATAATTGTCAATAATGGCTAGGCGTCAAATGGCTAGTAGCCGGCTCATATTTATATGAGTAGTCTAGGGTTGGAGATGAGAATTCTCACTCCAGATTGCATAAAAAAATATAAAAAGAAAAAAAAAATGAAGAAAAAAAAGAGTCATGTAAATAGTTTAATTGCAAAATTAACCAGGGTAAGCTCTTTAATACTCGAGCAATTAAGTTCGCGGGGACTTTGTGCCTAGTGACCTAAGGCTTTTATAGTCGGAGATCCACTAACCCAACGCTCGCTACATGGGTATTATTGTATAAGCCTTTAGGGGTCTCATCCATTGCACGGTTAAATAAGCATGCGTTATTATAGTATTATGTGTCGTAGTTATTAGTAATAAAGCATGAATTTCTGGCTAACTCAGATGAGGATGGAGGTATTCCTAGGTTATGAAGTGTCTACAGTCTATTCTATTTAAAAACCTGTGATTGTCTAGGTGAAAAATATGTATGATTTTGATCTAGTGTTAGGAGTATATCTGATGAGCATCGCACACACGCACATTTCTGTTCATGTATTGTTAGTATACGGGGACTTAGTCGAGCTCTATTTGGATTTAGTTGCATTCTTTGAGATATTTGCTTTCTAGTTGGTTTTGGTTAGTTCGAGGGGATCGTTGCATTTTCATTTTAGTTGCATTCATGCATTGCATTGTTATTGCATTGTTTAGTTAGATGGATTTTGTGGGTAAATTCGCTATAGGCCCTCACGAGACCTCACTCGTCCACTAGGGCTGCCTAGGGGTTTAAAGGGCTTTTTGCATATGCCAAATGCAACCATGATCATCTACGGAAGTGGTACTAGTTAGTTGTATATAGTTTATTTGTTTATGCTTGAGGACAAGCATCGGTTTAAGTTTGGGGGTGTGATAAGTGGATTTTATATCCACTTGGAACGTTCTATTTCGGCTTAAATTGGTGTTTTGACCTCAAGTATGTTGTATATTTGATGTGTTTTTGTTTAGTGTGCAGGTTTGTTAAGTATCGAATAGGTTATGGTGTGATTCGTAAATCGTGGAGTCCATTTAGAGTTTGCAATGAAAGATGGAGGTTGCTACCGTGTGCTATTATGATTCTACATGAAGAGAGGAAGCCAATGCAAAAAGAACGGACGAAAACGGAGTTGAAATGAAGATTTAGAGTTTGTCAAGTATGTTGTATATTTGATGTGAATTCTTGATATCCTTGTATGGTTGTGCTTTATTTGTTTAGATGCGTCGCGAACATCTAATTTGTTAATCTTTTACGAAACGAGAGTGGATCTTGAGATTTAGAACTTGCCATGCTAGCATAGGATAGGTTGATGTATTTGTAGCATAAATAGAGATATTATGTTGCCCTATGTGATCTTAATGGATGACATATGCTTAAACCGTTATGTTTTCAAATCTTATAGAGATATAGGGTCTAAACATAATTGGTGTCTATTCATCTTCTATCTCTTTTGTGGATGTATGTTTAGTTTGGTATTCGTATACTGAGAAGTACCGAGTATTTATTTCGTGTTGTCCGATCAGATATCATAACCATCGCATGCATTGATTAAAGGCATCAACTCTAAGCGAAGTAGTTAATGAAGTTAGGATCCCATGTTTATTCTCATATAAGTAATTCGATTCCAATTCTCATTAGTTAAGTAATTCTTAGTTAATTAATTATTAGTTAATTTAGTTAATTAAACCCAAAATTGTTATTTGTATTAGCAGTGAGTTATAACCATACATTGTTGAATAGGTGCATTAACTGAATAGAAACTCAACCAGATCTCTGTGGAACGAACTTAATTTATATTACTTGTGACCACGTATACTTGCGTGTTAACACAAATTATTCCAATAACATATTAAAATTTGTATTTATAATATTATATTATACTATAAACAAATTATAAAAAAAAAAATAAAAGTAACCCGTGCTTTGCACAGGCTATAAGCTAGTATTGGTAATAATTATTATTCCCTCCGTCCCTCGTGGTTCTTTACGTTGGGTTTTTTCACAGAGAGCAAGAATTATGATTAAAATAAGTGAAGTAGTAGGTGTAATAGTGATTTTATTGTTAAAATAAGTGAAGTAGTGGGCGTAATAATGAAGTAGTGGATGTAATATTGTATTTTATTGTTAAAAATTACTATTTATGGTATGTAAAGAAATGAGACGGACGTCCCAAAATAGAATCTATAAAGAAATGAGAGAAACGTCCCAAAATAGAAACTGTAAAGAAATGAGATGGACGGAGGGAGTATTTCATTATTTTCATTTCATAGTTAGTACTGTCATAAATGTAGTGTGGCTTCAAATGTTGTAAGCAAATCTAGCGGTTTTGTTCTCAGGTTCGTCATCTAGAACTGAAAAGGGCCAAAGAAGTTGACTTAGTAAACCTGGTTAAGTTTCTGTCGGATCCCAATATATATAGGAACTACTTTATCTGCAGCTCTTGAATTAGCAACGTGTACTCTTGTAGTAATGGCATTTTACGGTGTGCGATGGTGGTAGTATATTTTCATCTGTATTTTATCAAATTTTTCTAAAGAATTTTAAGTTTCACTACGACGAATTGCTTGAACTTCATAAGTTTTTTGCCTTGATCAGAACTCGAGCTCAATAGTTTTATTGATTACCGTACAAGAGCACACTCTGGAGTTCGGAATCGGTTACAGCTAGCTCCACCAGACATAAATAAACATATAAATTCTACAAAAAATGGAAGAAAGAAAGAATGCTCTATATACACAACATGATGCGCAAGTGCTCATCTTTTGGCTGATCTCATGTTCAATAAGCTTTCGTAATATTTAGTGCCCCGTCCCTCTGGGACTAGGCCCTGATGCCAACATTTGAAGCCAACATGTCATGGAATCCTTTGTCTTCTTGTACATCGACAGTGTGTACGTTTCAATGTGATTCGAGCGCTGAATGTCCACACTCAAGGCCCTCCCAGCATCAATGCTATTTAGACTCGTAATAACAGCAACAAGCAAAATCATAACGATATATATGGCCCTCATGGTTAATGGATCACCAGACACGCTAGAAGTTAGCCACGAGTAATCTAACTACTATGAGAATTGTAGATGGATGAGTGTGTGTTTACTTGTGAAATGTGTTATGTGTGAAAGAATGCACGGGATACGGAAGTATTTATACTGATGATGTGAGTTGGTGCTTTTTGTTTTGGTTTATATGGAAGGCATTAGGGAAGATTGTTGCATGTTTGACAAATGAAACTTGACAAAGTGATGCAGGGCTTTTTAGTATAACCATTTGTCAATAATGAGCAAGAGGCTGTTTAACCTTTTGTATTTGGACGGACGGACTGCCACTAATATTTTTATTTCAACAGTCAACTACAATATCACATTTCCTTTTGGTTACAATTGTCTCGTTGAAACCTACATTGGACAATATATGTTAATTGTTTAGACATTAATATTAAGATATACAAGCTTATACGGCCATCAAAATGAATCCCATTTGTGGTGCTTTGCCATGAATAATAAATCCAAGATTTGTACTCCAGCTATAGTAAAGATACCTATCAGGAGTCCCTGGCCCTTTGTCTCAACTCATTTAGCTCTTTCTCTATTTCTGAATCTTGAAAGGGAGAACTTGTCTTCGTGCCGGAAACAGCAGTTCTTCCAGGAGGTAGCTCTCCTTTCTGCGTACATAAAAACAAAAAGATGAGAAATTAACAAAAACAGTATAATTGTCCCCATAATAGTATCACTCAGTCGCTGATAGAAAGATGGTTGATTTTAAAAAAATTGAGTATCCACATAAGCTTCTCTAGCCACTTGCTAAATGTACTGATGCTCCTCTGATAATGACTTTTAGCCTTTACGAAAAAAAGAGTTAAATGGCCCTTTTTGTCTAAAGCTTAAAAGCAAACATAAGTCGAAGATCTGAACATCAAAGTTTCAGGCGTAAATGATAATGGAAAAACTAGAAAAGGAGTACATACCTTTGAGCTACTAGATAATTCTTTTTTCAAATTTGCAAGATCGTCGTCAACTGATGAGGTCTCTAGTAGTGCAAACTGTATAACATAAAGAGAACTATGTAGTTATCACAAATTTTAGAACAAATAAATGCTATATATGTGAATGAAGGTCCATAGCTAACATTAGCCAAAAAACTGTTTTTGCTTATGCATTGAGGTCCCAAAAAACTGTTTTTGCTTATGCATTGAGGTCCCCATGTACTAGATCTACAGTGGGGAGGCTTCGTTCACTTCCAAATTTTCTGGACATTCCACTCTATCTGAGATCTTTTTATACAGGGGTGCTTGTCTACTTGTTATATGGGCGTCCCAGATCTGCCAGTTGGATATTGCTAAACTTAAACGAATTGTAGTTTGGTTTGTGGAGTCTCTCACAAGCAGAAATTTTTAAGGCCCTGAAGTCGGTCCTGATTCCTCAATTCAGGATTATAATATAGATGAATTTTAAAATGAAATTTAGTTATGTTTGGTGTTTAACAAATCCTAGTCTTTGAGAAATTGTTATTGGTTTTTACGTGAGATATTAGTGGGCATTTTGTTCACTATAAGCTAAGCTATTTTTTAGTGAAGTTCACACCTATTTAAAGGCTTATGTAGTTTAATTTTAAGCATTATAATAAATAAAACAGTTTCATTTTTTTTGTTTAGTTTAGTTTTAATTTTATCATATATTACTTATTTATTACTAGTTCTCCGTACAATTCTAAAGGACGTAGCAATGGATGTAAATTGCCTTTATAGATTAACCAGCTTATTTATACTCTTTCCATCATTTTAACTATTAAGTGAAGCAACAAAAGATTGAGGTACAAAAAGAAAACAATGATCGAAAGATGTACCAACCTTCCCGTCCAAATCATCAGCAGTTAATTGGCCCAGTGCTTCAGCCTGTGATTCCATTGCTAGGACTGTAATAAAATGAAATTAACAAGAAGAAGTATCAATCAGATTTTCAGCATATTGGTAAATGATGCTAATCTAAATTAATAGGTTTATCTACCAAACACTTGAGTAAAGTAAAAGGCAGAAAGAAGAGATAAGTCACTTATTGCAATCAGTATGCAAAGTAACAGTCTCCAAAGTAACGGACTGTGGCACAAATAACATAACTATTATACTGAAAGGCAACAATGATATTCCAGCATCCGTTCCATTTATATATGTGACTGACCTTTCTCTTCCATCTTCTCAAAAGCTCCAAGAGCACTACTGGTATTGACACTCCCTAACATCTCATTCACTTTGGTCGCAGTTCTGAACAACACAGTGAATGATCAAACTGAGGAGGTATCGTGTATTGAGAAAAGAAGTAAATGTAAAAGTGGATAAAACAAACTTGGCAGACTGTGCTCGAGCTTTAAGTGTATCTTTCTTAGATTTTGCCTCCTGTATCTTACTCTCCAGAAGCTACAAAATGTAATGCACAGCATGCAGCTGTGCAAGTTATTAATATGCATAGTCATGCACACCTTTAAAAAGTAAACTAAATGCGAAATTCATTTCTTATATCTTTATTACAGAAAGGGTAGGCGGCAGCATTTGATGTTTAGGGGAAAACAATATGATAGCATACAGAAATCTTAGTTACACTTAACCGAAAAAAAAAAACAACAATTATACTTCTTCCATGGGTGAATAGGCGCTTTCATCACTGAACTGCATCAAAATTTGCAACTGGGTCATTGAAGTTTAACAGTCAAATCACTTTAACTATTTAAAACTTTCAATCAGGTTTACGGCATTAACGACTTTAGAAAATGGACAGAAAGCTAAGCAAGCTGTCTGATGTGGCTATTAGTTATACACGGTGGCATGTACAAGTAAGCTAACCCACATTTAATTCAGTAATTACATCCGACCCAATTAGTAACCCAAACCCATGTATTTACCATATCCCTCTTTGATATAATTGAATTAGGGTGTATAACGGCTCCTTCCTCTTCAACAAGCTTGAGAAATCCTTCTCTTCTTCCATGTCCACTTCGAAAAGTTCCCGTTCGTCTGTGAAAAATTCCTTTGGCAACAGGTGTGGTGCAAACTTCTGTGGTCAGTGTGTATTTGGTGCAAACTTTGATGGTTTTTGTTTAACATAGATGCATTACAAACTGCAAGTAAGGAAACGTATAAATGATGCTAAAATACCTAACTTTCAAGTAAGGATAGTATAAATGATGCTAAAAACCCTAAACACAGATCATTTTATTTCAATCTTCTCAAGGAATGAACACTTACATTGATTCTTGGTCACATTCTTCTACTTTTTTGTCAGTCTATTCCATCGGTCCTGCACTTTTCGTTTCTTCATCACCATTCTTTGATCGTCTTTTTCGTCTCTAGGTTAGGGCTTAATAGATATGTCGATATTTAATAGTTTGTGTAAGTCGGGTTTATTGTTTTAATTGAGTTTACATAAGATATTTTGTATGTTCGGGTTATTAGATGTCTGGGTACCGATTTATTTTGATTTCGGGTGTGTGTTGGCAGAGTACGTGTATTGATAGTACCGATTTATTTTGATTTCGGGTCTGTGTTGGCAGAGTACGTGTATTGATATAACGAAACTCCGTTAAAGTCAACAATACTTTATGTCCTTGAAAGTTCTTTTAAGTTTAATTATTTACATGCAAGCAAGTCCTTTTCAGTTTAAGTTAGTCAACTGCAAGCTTTTTAACTCCGCTGACCTAGTTGCAAGTTGTGACTGAGTTCAGTGATGAAAGTGCCTATTCACCCCTTCTTTTGTATGCAAGAATATTATCATAAATATTCTGATATGGCCAAAACTAAAGTAGCTACTGGGCAGCGTGTTTCTTTATAGATCTAGTATAATTCAGCTCACCAAAGAGTACAGTGCTCAAGCCATATTGATATAAATTAAAAAGTGAAAGAGTGTTATATATTAACTTACCCGTGTATTGGAAACCAGGCTCTCAACAACCACCTTCTGCTGATCGAATTGGGCTTTCAAAGCAGTAGCATTGTCCTGACATGGAAAACAAGTACACTAATTACACTATGCCATGTCTATCAAAAAGTTAACCTCATACGAGGTGACATCTTCTACAATTTTAGGCATGTAATTATAGTTTTACTCTGAAATTAGAGCTCTTGCGAGTTGTAACAGGAAATCATATTCAATCATCAGTCAGTTTCAAAAAAAGGTGTCGATTCCAAAGACAGTTCTAGGCATTGTATTTACAGTTATATAAATGTTAAGCTAGTGAAGACATTCTCATTTTCATGTGTCTCTTAGATATCACTATCTCAGGTATATACAACGAATAAGAACTTACGGCATTAGATTTACGTCTCTTGAGAGCTTCACGTGCAAGATCTTCTTCTCCTTTCTGAAGTGCTAGCTGAGCTTTTCTGTACCTATATTCAGGTCAAATATAAAGATGTAGATTGTTATACAATAATGATATAGAGTAGAGAAAATAACAATGTGTTCACGGAATACCAGTCTTCGGATGCTTGCTGCGCAGCTTTATATTTATTTTCCAGTCTTTTTTGAGATGCCAAGACCTTAAAAAAAATGAATCTTGTGATAATAGTAAAATAGGATGGGATACATAAGAAGCTACCCACTGTCTGAGAGAAAAAGGACAAAACAAATGCAGGTGCAAGCAAGAGTATCAGTGGCATGAGAAAGTTACTTTTTCTTCATCAGGTGCACAAATCCAAAAACGCTTAGATGTGTTTGTAAGCAGAATGACTACGAATTTAAGGTTCAGCAAATATATATGAACTATCCTACTGTGTGGGGTTTGTACAATCATTATTTTTTGTAGTGTAGGGGAAGAAGAGCGACGAGAAAATGTTGCTTACTTGATTCAAAGGTTCTAAAGTGAAAAATGATTTTAATATGCCTAAGAAGTGAATGATTATTACTTTTTTTCAGGAATAAACTGGTCTGCATGCAGTGCTCAGCCTTTTACAGTTAAATACTGATGGTCCAATAATGTGACACAATCCTTAGCTTCCTTATAGACATCTATAGCAGTCGCCATATCAGTTTTTTTACTTTTTATATCATTTCCCAAGAAAATTTATCAATTGAAGAAGGTTAATTGTACTAACTAAATGCTTATTTAGAGCATGTGTTCATTTTCACCATGAGAACTGAATGAAAATATAGTAGAAGTGAGAACAATAAACAACTATAGGAAAAGCATGTAGAAAGGAAGTATCTTACTTGAGCTGTAGACTGTCGCATCTTTATCAAGTCATCACTCATCTCTATAACTGTCTGTTCCAATACCTTTTCTGGGTCCTCTAAGGAACTTATGACTGCATTTGCATAGGACTGCAAGAAGGGAATGGTACCAGCTCCAGTCACAGAAAAGATATAAACTTAAAATGCTATTAAAAACAGTTCTAACTTCTAAGAAAGCCATAAGAAGACCTGACACTAGTGCATGTGAAGTTAAACACAAAAATCACCTTGACAACCCTAGCAAATCGGTCAAAAAGGTTCATGCGAGCACCAAGAGCACCTTGACCCTGTCTACTACATTGCAATTGACTAGCAACACTCTGTAGCTTTGTGACTTTAGAAGCTCCCCCTGTTTGGAAGAACATAGGAAATATAAGCATTAACAAGGAGAACCTGGCAAGCAGCTTTTGATGAGGATGCACTATGCAGTACATATGCTTTACCAGCATGTAAGAACAAGGAGACAATTTTGATTGGGCAAGGAAACCAAATGAGACTGAAGGAGAAAGAAAGCGGTATTGCCTTAGAGCATCTCCAAGAGCCTCTTAAATGAGGCTCCTTAGTCATTTATTTTGAAGAAATCACTAAAAAACATCTCCAACAAGCTCCTTGTGATTCTTCATAAATTTAAGATCTTCATCCTCTTCTTCATTTCTAGGAGCTCTTTACTCCCTCTTAAGTTATTTTTTTATTGTATCTCTCTTAAACATGAATAGCTCTTGTATAGTTAATTAATAAAAATGAAGAAAGGGTTAGTTTACGGAGGATTGTTGGAGATAATGTACCATTTTACCTTCTAAATACTTAAGAGCCTATTTAATAATATTTGTTTTGAGGAGTATACTTAGGAGCTCTTGGAGTTGCTCTAAAAGTTATGAAAGAAGGGAGGCTCTAAGTGATTTGAGGAGCCACTAAGAGCCTCTTGAAGCAACATTTTTCACTCTCTCTCTCCTCAAATTGTACATCAAGAGATTAAATAGAGAAGCTCTTGGAGATGCTCTTAATATGTAGACCATGTTTATTGTGTTAATATGCTCTGTCACTCGAAAACACGTTTTCGGGCATTTTCATCCTTAGTGTCCCAATCAGATTTTCATAACTCAAGAGCGATGGTTCAAAAGATCTACGTAACCAATTGTCTCACATTCACCCATATCCCCCAGAGACTTATATCTATCAGCCTAACAGTCATTATCTCTCTCAATGACCTGTTGTGCTCATTAGAACTTAGATACTTAAAAACAGTGAATTCGTCTAAACACGAATAGCCCTTAACAAGCAATTCGAGCACCCAAATTTATCACTAACAACTTCACCCACAAGAGAAGACACTATCATTCATACGCTGCACTTAAACCCCCAAAAAAATCATCATAAAATTATAGTATATTCTTAATCCTATACATTTCTTAAGCTAAAATCAGTGTTCATTCTTACATTTCTTAAGCTAAAAGCAGTGTTCATTCTTACCCTTTAGTCAATATCCTAGTCAACAACCCAACAATACATACAACCCACTTATATAAAAACATAAGTACTCCTATCAAACAACAAGATTAAGATATAAAACACACCCAGAAGCATAAAGTGTAAGAACATTGTATATATGTAAAAAAATGAAGTTACCACCACTCAAAAAAGAAGTCTTGATAATGCACAAATGAGTAGAACTTGAAGCTGGGGAAATCTTTAAGCTTAAGCCAGTAATAATTTGACATTTTACGGCCATTTGAGACACTATTTACAAGTACAAGAACAAGAACAAGAACAAGATGTGAAGTGAATAAAAGTGGAGTGGGTTTTGTTGTCTTCACTTATTTAAGGATTGAATGGCTTTTGTTGTAACGCTTCATTTTGAGTCGTTGATGAAAAGCTTATTTTACGACCAAAATTGAATTTTTAGAAATTATTGAATATAATTTTTTTTAATTTTTTTTATGATTTTTTATAAAAATATGATTAGCAATCAAAGTAATCACTATTCCCGGGAAAATAATTGAAATTAATTTTGGTTGCATTTGAGGTTGAATTTGAATTTTTAGAAATTATCGAATATACAATTTTTTTTTTAATTTTTTTAGTTTTATTTTTTTAAGAATATGATTACCAATCAAAGTAATAAATATTCCCGGGAAATTAATTGAAATTATTTTTATGTTCAAGTTAATTTTGGTTACATTTTAGGTTGAATCTGATTTAATTTGTGCACCTTTTTAAGTAACGTATTATACAACGAAAAATGATTTCAATTACTAAATTTTTAAAATTATATTTATGGTTGATTTTGTATAATTTTAGTTATAAATTTGGTTGCAAAGTTGTAAATCGTTTTATCACAAAAAAATTTCTAAAATTCAATATTTTTACAAATTTTTAAAAAAATAGTATTTTTGTAAAAAAATCTGAATTTAGGCAATCTTGAAAAGATCACTTTGATTTTTTGGCATATGTTTAGGAGAAAAAAGGACCCAAAAATTTTCTTAGATATTTTGAAAATTAATCTTTAAAATTTATTGGACCCGCAGGACTAATTAATGATATTATAAAATTTTAAATAAATTCTAATTTTTCAAAAATGTTCACGCATATAAAATTTTATGTATCTAAGAGAATTCACCTAAAACATATTTTAGGCTTCCTAATCTATTTGTTTAATTGGAGTAATGTTCTTTTATATATATTTTTTTTTTTGATAAACAAAGAAAATTTTTTTAGATTATCTATGAAGAGAAAATCTGCTCCGAAGGGATGAGTCTCAAATCTCCCTTCAAAGAAAAAATGTAGCTTCGGAGTAATGTTAGAACGTTGCCAACTCGAACTGGATTGGGCCTGGGTTCGAGCTTGGGCTTAGGAAAATCCGACCCAAAAGATGATCGGTCTAAAATAATTCTCTTTCAAATTGAGTTTTTTTTCTAATATATCCTATTTTAAAATATGAATTATAATTGAATTTCATATTTATTTATAATTATGAATATATTCCATCTTTCTAACACGTCCTATTTTTTTTTATTTTAACCTTGATTAACTAACTAACTATACATTTTTAAAAAGACAATTTTATCATTTTACTTAAATGAAAATTGTACTAAATACTAATTACAATATATATAGGGTTAATCAAAATTAATCTTCTTATCACGTATACCATCATCCAACTCGTAGAATATAATATCCGGCAAAATCCTGTATCTGCCAAGTTCTTTTAACAAATGACTACACTGTTTTTCGTCTAAATAGCCATGATTCTCGGTAACCATGAAATTAAGGAATGGATGTGCCCCTACGGGCCGGGTCAAGAAAAGGAGGAGGGAGGTGGGTGGATGGTGGATGGGTGGGATAGAAAAAGAAGGGATATTCTAGTCTTATATAGTGTCTGTTTGGGAAAACTTTTTTAAATGAATTATTGACTTATTTTCGGGTAAAAAATTTATATTTTGATAAATTTTTTTAAGGTATTAGTTTGATATGTCCCAAATTAACAAGTCAATTATAAATATGTCCTTCTTTATTGAATAATTATAAATATGTCCATGATTAAATTTAACTCATATATAACTTATATACATATAATTATACATATATTTATACTAAATAAGACTAAAATACCCTTTTCCTCCTCTCTCACCCCCTCCCCCCCCCCCTCTCCCCCTCTCACCTCCTCCCTCCTCCCGCTCCTGGCCCCGCAGGGGCACAGTCATTCGCTGGTGTTTAAGAAAGTTTACATTTTGAAATACACTACCGTTCATTTCGAAAATGTTCCACCTAGTGTCCCTTGTTTTCTTTTAGTTTGAGATTGTATTTACGTTATGTTAGAATCATTATCCAAGTTATAATCATCATCCAAAATAGTCATTAGTGTTTGTACATGAATCATTATCTACAGTAGCGCATTTCGAGTGTTTGGTTTAGCTTATTCAGCGAAAACTAGATTAACCCTGTATATATATTGTAGTTAGTAGTAATTAGTACAATTTTCATTTGAGTAAGAGGACAAAAATGACTTTTAAGAATGTGTAGTTAGTTAGTTAATCATGGTTACAATTAAAAATAAGACATATTAGAAAATTGGGATATATTTATAATTATAGATAAATATGGGACACAATTATACTTGACCTTTTAAAATGGGACATACTAGAAAAAAAAACCATTTTTTTATACAAGTATTTAATGTATGTTTGAGATTCAATAATTTGCAAAAATAAGTTGAAAAATAAGTTGGAAAGTTAGGAATCTTAATTTTCAACTTAAAATAAGTTGACTTATTCTGGAAAATAAGTTCCCCCAAACACCCCCATAGTCTAATTATTTGTATATAAGTTATATCTGAGTTAAATTTAATCGTGGGACATATTTATAATTATTCAATAAAAAGCGATATATTTATAATTGACTTATTAATTTGGGACATATCAAACTAATAAA
Source organism: Saposhnikovia divaricata (assembly GCA_036435485.1). NCBI lineage: Eukaryota > Viridiplantae > Streptophyta > Magnoliopsida > Apiales > Apiaceae > Saposhnikovia > Saposhnikovia divaricata. Next base: position 219,881,061 of record CM071599.1, read on the forward strand.
TCATGTATATAAATACAACATAATATATATACATGAATCTCCTGATCAAAACTATGAGTATAGATAAATAGCGGAAGCGTACCTGAATCGAAAGAGGCCATTAATGATCTTGAGAGAGTCCGAAGAGCACAAGTACTTGAGGGCTTTGATCTTCACTATTCTTCTCTATACGTAAGGATGGGGTGTGTGTATTTTCTGAATAGTATGAGACGCGTACCTTTTGTTCTCACATAATATTCTTTATATAGAGGGAATAGTGGGACCAACCCTAATGGGCTAAACCCATAACCGTCCATCAAAGTTATGGGCTTGGGTACTTAAGCCATTATAAATAAATATATCTAAATAGATATATATTAGATGTAATAATTAAATATATAAATAAGTGCTATTAATATATTTAATTATTCATTAGGCTCAAGTCTTTATTTAAAAGATTAACAATAATACCCGATGGGCCATAAATAAATGGACTGGATCCCGTCGAATCCAACATTCTCCCACTTGGCCAAGGGTCATTATATCTTCAACATACATATAACAAGACTTTTATTATTGAGCATTACATCCCATAAGAAATGCTAAATTTTTCATCATACTAAAATAGAATTAAAGGTAGTATCATACTCGTATAGAGATATGAAACCATCCTCTAGTTACAATCCAAGTATAAATGCAAAACTTAACAAAAGATATAGCTTAAAGTCATGAACAACATAATATATCATAAGCAATAGCAAATCAATATGTCCATGAGGTCCTTACATAAATGTTTGTTCCATAAACTTCGAATGTGCACAATAATAGAAGTAACAAACTAAATACTTTGTCCAAAAAACCATAACATAAGGTGATCACAATACTAGTGTCTTACAATAAAATCCATGAATCAATAAGAAAGATTATCAACCAAACCCATGCTAGCAACATGTTCTCGAAAGAGATTGGGCGGTAAACCTTTTGTCAATGGATCCGCCAACATAGCAACTGTACTAATTTGCTCAATAGACACTTGTTGTTTTTGAACCCTTTCTCGTACTACAAGATACTTTATATCTATGTGTTTTGTCGCATCACTTATCTTGTAGTCTTTAGAGAAAGATACAGCAGCTTTATTATCGCAATAAATTTTCAGTGGTCTAGAAATAGTGTTAACTATTTTGAGATACGTGACGAAATTCCTCAACCATGGAGCTTGCTTCGTTGCCTTATAGCAAGCCACAAATTCAGCTTCCATTGTAGAAGAGGTATGCAACGACTGCTTAGAACTTTTCCATGATATAGCTCCTCCAGAAAGCATAAAAATGTAACCTGAAGTGGATTTCAACTCATCTTTACACCCAGCATAATCGGAATCCGAATAACCAATAACTTCAAGGTTATCCGTCTTTCGATATGTGAGCATAAAATCTTTTGTACCTTGCAAATACCGCATGACCTTTTTAACAGCTTTCCAATGATCCGGACCTGGATTTATTTGGTATCGCCCTAGCATTCCAACAATATATGCTATGTCTGGACGAGTACAAACCTGAGCATACATAAGACTCCCAACTGCCGAAGCATAAGGAATATTCTCCATTTGATCCAATTCCAGCTGATTTTGAGGACATTGTTTCAAGCTAAATTTGTCACCCTTGACAACAGGAGCAACGCTTGGAGAACAATTTTGCATGTTAAAACGTTTGAGAACTTTACAATATAAGCTCTTTGTGATAAACCCAAAATTCCATGAGATCTATTTCTATGAATTTCAATGCCCAAGACATAAGATGCTTCCCCCAGATCCTTCATATCAAAATTCTTATGAAGGAATCTCTTTGTCTCATGCATTAAATTCATATCACTACTAGCAAGTAGAATATCATCCACATATAGTACTAAAATAATGTACTTGCTCCCACTCACTTTTAGATATATGCATTGGTCAACAAAATTTTCTTTAAACCCAAATTTTCCAATCACATCATCGAATTTAATATACCACTCTCTAGAAGCTTGCCTTAATCCATATATGGACTTCTTTAACCGACATTTCATGTGTTCCTTGCCTTTGACTACAAAACCTTCCGGTTGTGACATATAGACATCCTCATGCAAGTCACCATTAAGAAAAGCAGTTTTAACATCCATTTGGTGTAACTCTAAATCATAATGAGCTACTAAAGCCATGATGATACGAAATGAGTCCTTACTCGAAACAGGGGAAAATGTATCATTATAATCAATTCCTTTTCTTTGTGTGAAGCCCTTTGCAACCAATCTAGCTTTATATTTTTCGATGTTCCCACTAGAATCAAGCTTAGTTTTGTAGACCCATTTGCAGTCTACAGCTTTGACCCCTTGTGGTAACTCAACTAGATCCCATACATCATTATCCTTCATGGATTTCAACTCATCCTCCATGGCTGCAAGCCATTGAGTTGAATGGTTACTAGCAATAGCTTCTTTATAAGAAATAGGATCAGGTCCCATGCCAAGATTAGACTCAATTTCATCTAAATACACAATATAATCATCCGAGATTGCTGATCGTCTTACTCTCTCTGACCTCCTAAGAGGTTCAGTTGTATTATTGTCATCTTGAGGTGGTTCTTGATGTACATTCTCATTTGCACCAATATTTTTATCATCATTTTCTGGTGCACTAATATCTGGAATGATAGGAATAGAGACATTCTCCTGAATCTCTTCCAGATTTATCTTTCGAGATGTACTCCCACTGACTTCAGCATCCTCAAAAAATACTGCATTTCTAGTCTCAACTATTCGAGTGGTGTGTGATGGACAATAAAACCTAAAACCTTTAGATCTTTCAGGGTAACCAATAAAATGACAAGTAATAGTCTTAGGGTCCAATTTCTTGATATGTGGGTTATATATTTTCGCTTCAGCCAAACAACCCCATACATGCATATATCCAAAACTAAGTTCCCTTTCAATCCATATTTCATAAGGTGTTTTAGGCACAGACTTACTTGGGACCCGATTAAGGATATGCATAGCTGTTTTAAGGGCTTCAACCCACAAAAATTCTGGCAACGTACTGTGATATATCATGCTTCGAACCATATCCATAAGAGTTCGATTTCGTCTCTCAGCAACACCATTCTGTTGGGGTGTACCCGGCATTGTGTACTGAGGAACGATGCCACATTCTCGCAAAAATAAGGCAAAAGGTCCTGGATTCTGTCCAGATTCAGAGAATTTTCCATAATACTCTCCTCCTCTATCAGATCTAACAACTTTAATATCTAATTTAAGTTGTTTTTCAACTTCTGCTTTATAAATTTTAAACATATCGAGTGCTTCAGATTTATCATGCAAAAGATAAATGTAGCCATAACGTGAGTAGTCATCAATAAAAGTAATAAAATACTTATGACCACCTATGCCTGGAGTGTATGGTCCACTAATGTCAGTGTGGATTATCTCCAAGCACTTAGTGCTACGAGTTGCACCCTTTTTGTTTGTTTTTACAAATTTTCCTTTAATACATTTAATACATGTGTCAAAATCTGAAAAATCTAATGGATGAAGAAGTCCTTCTTTAACAAGTCTTTCCATTCGACTTTTGGATATGTGACCAAGTCGTTCATGCCACAATTTTGAGGAATTCTCATCATTTCTTTTTCTCTTTTTAGAACCAGTTGCAACTTCATCTTGCACATTCATTGAAATTAAGGATTCACTAAAAGAAGCATTCAAACATAATCTGTAAAGGTTTCCCTCTAACAGCCCAGAGCCAATATACTCAGAATAAAGAAATAAAGAAAAACCTTTATTTTCAAATTTAAACGAATATCCATAAGCGTCTAACTTTGAAACAGAAATAAGGTTTCTAGTAATACTGGGAACATAAACAGTATCCATTAAATCCAAATTAAAACCACTTTCTAACATAAGTCGGAAAGTTCCTACAGCTTCAATTTGTACTTTCTCTCCATTTCCAACGAGTAAATATCGATCTCCTTTATTTAGCTTCTTCACGGAAAGGAATCCCTGCAATGAATTAGTTATATGCATAGTTGCACCAGTGTCTATCCACCATGTATTTATAGGAGCTTCAGATGTAAAAGCTTCATAACAAACATAAATAGATGCATTACCTTTCTTATCTAACCACTCGCGAAATTTGGAACACTCTTTCCTTATGTGTCCTTTAGCTCTGCAGAAGTTACATTTAGGACCTCCAAAGTTCTTTGTGCCAGAAGTCTGTCCCTTGTCTTTCGTGACAGCTGCATCAATTCCCTTTTTCTTTTGACTATTGCCATATTTCTTTCCTTTTCCTTTAGCGGGTGTCGTGGTCACAACATGAGCACTTTCAACCTTCTCAGACCTAAGGCGTTCTTCTTCTTGAACGCACATAGAAATCAGCTCGCTCATCTTCCACTTTTCTTTCTGCGTATTGTAGTTGATCTTAAAAGGACCAAATTGTGCAGGAAGAGAAGTCATTATGAAGTGAACGAGAAAACCTTCAGAGATTTCCATGTTCATATCCTTTAACTGAGAAGCCATATCATTCATTCTCATAATGTGATCACGAACACCGCTTGAACCATTATACTTGAGAGTGACCATTTTCGAGATCAGTGTAGTGGCTTGAGCCTTAGTGGAAGCCTTGAATTGTTCCTCAATGTTCGCTAGGTACTCCTTTGCATTATCAGATTCGGGAATTGCTCCACGAATTGCACTAGTAATGGAGCCCTTAAGAATCATTAAGGAAACACGGTTGCTATGCTCCCATTTTGCATAATCAGCCTTTAGCTCAGCAGAGCTTTCGGCCGTAATGGCAGCAGGTTTTGCAACCCTTATGGCATAATCAAGGGCAGTAACTCCCAACGTAAGATCAATTTGCTCTTTCCACTTCTTAAAATTAGAGCCACTCAATGGTTCAATGTGTGAAAAGTAGTTGGTAAGTGAAACAGGACCAAATGCTGAATCAAGGTTAATCACAATCATGCACATAAGTACAACAAGTACAATAAATATAATCCACATGATGAAAAACAGTTAGTTCACCAAATAACACATAAGTTAAATAAACTGAGGGATAAACAGTTTATCTAAATAGGAAAAATAAAATACACAAATTTTTTCCTACAATTAAATTAAATTTAATATTAATATCTTCCGTTGGGCCGATTATCAATACTAAATTAATTTTATCATTAAACATGAGATTACAAAAAGTAAAATATTAAATTATATCACCGTTGGGCAGAAAATAATTTAAATTCTACAATTTGAACTTTAAAAATTCCGTTTACAAAATTAATATACAAATCTTCCGTTGGGCCGATTCGTACATCAACTTGTACACGTACATTAGGTGATTTATCATTATCTTAAATAAATAAAGTAAAAGATTTACGTTGGTCCATCTAATACTTTAATAATTAAGAAATCACTACATTAGTCCGAATATTTAATTAATAATTTTCATGAGGGACTAATACTTTAATTAATAATCATAAGTATCCCTTTTAAAAGAAATTAGATTTAAATTAATGTATACTAAAACAGACATAATTCTAGTACACATATAATTTATAAATAATAATAAATTATTATAATGGTTATAGGTCAACCAAGTTTAACACGTAACTGTATAATCAGATTACCAACATGGCCATGAACTTTGTCTTTCAACATTGGTTTATCATTATAATAATTAAACGTAAAAACTTTAATAACATGTCAGTCATGGCAGTAAAAGCTAGATGATCTAGAATTTTGATTGACAAAATCAATGTCATACAGGTTTGAATCAAAAAAAAAATAAAAATTAATAAATAAAATTCCAGCTTATCCTATATGCTGAATCGAAATAATCATATTATAATACAAAATCAGATTTTTACTTATGACCGAGACTGAATCGACATATTCAACAAACAACATATTCATTCGTACGATTTTAAACAAACCCAATACGTATCAATTGAATATACAGTATGATTCATGATCATCATATAAATTAAAATTTGTTAACTCAAAGAATCAATCAAGGAGTTTGCTCGGATACCAATTGTTAGAATAAATCATGTATATAAATACAACATAATATATATACATGAATCTCCTGATCAAAACTATGAGTATAGATAAATAGCGGAAGCGTACCTGAATCGAAAGAGGCCATTAATGATCTTGAGAGAGTCCGAAGAGCACAAGTACTTGAGGGCTTTGATCTTCACTATTCTTCTCTATACGTAAGGATGGGGTGTGTGTATTTTCTGAATAGTATGAGACGCGTACCTTTTGTTCTCACATAATATTCTTTATATAGAGGGAATAGTGGGACCAACCCTGATGGGCTAAACCCATAACCGTCCATCAAAGTTAAGGGCTTGGGTACTTAAGCCATTATAAATAAATATATCTAAATAGATATATATTAGATGTAATAATTAAATATATAAATAAGTGCTATTAATATATTTAATTATTCATTAGGCTCAAGTCTTTATTTAAAAGATTAACAATAATACCCGATGGGCCATAAATAAATGGACTGGATCCCGTCGAATCCAACACCCCATAGTCTAATTATTTGTATATAAGTTATATCTGAGTTAAATTTAATCGTGGGACATATTTATAATTATTCAATAAAAAGGGATATATTTATAATTGACTTATTAATTTGGGACATATCAAACTAATACCCTAAATTTTATGGTTATTGCCCTTAGTTTATTTTGTAAAGACAACTTAAAATGTGCATTTTCAGTTTATATTTTAATTTTTTTTTATTTTCTATTAAAACATGTAATAATAAATTTTAGTTTTCTTTTATTCTTAAAATAAGACATATGAAAATGAGTATCACTTATCTTTTTTTTTTTTAATTTGACTAACTTATGAAAATAAGCTACTGCCCATAAACTTGAAATCAAATGTGTAATATATAAACACATAATCACATTGTTATATATGTTTCCTTGTAATTCAGATTTTGGGTTAAATAACGTGAAATTCATTTTACTTTAAAATTGAGTATATTTTTCCGACATATATAAGAAGAAATAGCTTATGTAGACATGACAAATCGTTTTGTACATTCATGTCATGTACTTTAGGATCTTGAACGAAAATGACATGATATTAAATCCTATACCCAAAATTAGAATACAAAATGACACTAAATTACACAAATTTTTTTGTGCACACGAAATGAAATGAAATACGCGAATAGAAAAAATATAACAATTACATGAAATATTACTATGTATCCAAGTTATGTAAATATATAATTATATGTGTTAGAACAACATTGAAATGTTACAAAACAAAACTAAGGCCCCATTTGTTAACAGGCAAACGGTTCAAAATTTACTGAACGATTACTAATCATTCATTAAATTATTTGATAAATATTTTAATAGCTGGACGATACCTATAAGTCTATAACTCTCTGAACCAGTGACCTCATATACATATGCCTCATTCGTCCAGATACTCGTTCTGTGCATCATGTTTCTAGTGCAATTATTTTAAAATAATTTATGTATCGATTTGAGCATTATATGTTAACTTTGCAATCCCTTTTGTTAAAAATAAATAAAATAGATATTTTAATCATCTCTTCCTATTACTTTTTTAATTTTTTTTTCTTGTTTTTATTATATTGTTCAAATCAAATATATTAGTATAAAATAAGAAAAGCTAGCTACTTAATTTAAGAAAAATTATGTACAAAAAAATAAGGTATTCAAAATATAAATGGATAAACAAATAAACTAATTAAATTTAGGTTCAGTTATAATTAAAATTTCCTGAAATATTTAAGTTAATATAACCATGTGCTAAAAATTGAAATTTAATTACATAAATTTTAAAAAAATTGTAAGTACTATTGTTCAGAAAATTTTCATAATTTATTTATCAAACGACACCATTCAGATTTAATGTTCGTTCAGAATTTTACTGGTTCAGAAAATTGTCCAGATTTGACAAATGACCCCTAAGAGTAGCATGCATGTTGTAAAGTCTCCTAAACAAAATGAAGCCCTCCTTTTCATTTTTTTTCGTATCTCTTGTTAACAAATATCTCTCTTTGTGTAGAATCTTTCTATCAAGTTATTTATTTTCTTAGCCATATTTTATGCTTTTTTGATATAAAAAAAATATAATCAACCAACCAAGCAAATTCAATATATGATCTTAGGTTAAGATATGAGAATTGATACTATTACTTTAATTCAAGAATAAAAAATTCAAAAAGGCAGTCTTTTATTAAAAACGATATATAATTTTAAGTGTATCAACTTTTTTATTTATCATTATTAATAATTTTTATAATAAAAACAGTAGTTGTCGTTCTCTCTCTCTCTCTCTCTCTCTCTCTCTCTCTCTCTCTCTCCACCTTTGCCAAAAAATGCTAAACTAAAGTTTAGGGGCTGATATCAGTTTTTTATTTTTTTTTAGAATTTTCTTCTTGATTTTTTTTATTTTTCAATAAATATATCACATGTAATAAAGTTAGAATTTCAATTTTAAATAAGAGCGACTCGAAACGTGTTTAACGGGAATACGACTCACTATAAAGGATTGTATTAACTATTAAAATTTGATATTGATATTATATATATATATATAGAGAGAGAGAGAGAGAGCGGCTCAATCGAAAGTATTAGAAAGTTTAAAAAATGTAAAAATTGGAATTTACTCAATTTTAAGGTTTTAATTATTAAGAAAAAAGTTTTTTTTATAAGATAAGTGTTATCAATAATATGTAATGAAGTTTGAATTTCAGTTTCAAATAAGAGTGACTCGAAATGTGTTTAACGGGAAGACGTCTCACTAGAAAGGATTGTATTAACTATTAAAATTTGATACTAATGTCATATATTTTTTTAAAAAATTTTAAGATTCGATTTTATGGATAAAAATTATTATATAAGTCTTTATAATATATGTTAAAGTTGGGATCGGTTTTAAGGAGAGAGCGGCTCAATCAAAAGAATCGTGTTTAACAAGAAATCGGTTCATTAAAGAATATTATGTAACTACTAAAATTTAATATTGATAATATGATATAACGTAAATATGTATTGAATTGTTTTAAAAAAATTGTTATGCTGCCGCGAAGCGCGACTTAACTAGTTATAGAGTAATTAGTAATAATAATAATAATTAGATATAGTATAAGAAAAGAAAAAGAAAAAAAATGAGATATCAGTTACGAAACATTAGAAAACCCTAGAAAGAAGAGAGGGAGAGAAGAGGAAGATTCGTAACAAGCTTAAAAGAAGGGATAACAATTCTTTAATTCTCTTGATATTCGTGTAAATTCGTGCATATGATATCATGTGTACATCGTATTCTTTTTATGAAACAAAATCGGAATATAGTATTTGATTGATTTTGATTATATTAAGGATCTTCGTTGTTCTCTTGAGTTTTTCATATGTGGTGATGTTTTGTATATATCAATAAGTTCTTTGTTATATCCATTGTGTTTGTATCATTACTCTGATTTTGTATGTATAGTATATTTGGATTTTGAATTCTTGTAAAAATCGTATCTGATTCACTATTCATCGGAATTTCATGACACTACACTTTTTGAAAAGGTATTTTAATTATCTACAACTTTGATTCTTTGGATTTTTTTAAATTCGACCTATAATTATGAGTTTTCCATGATTTGTTGATCTGCTGGTATGATTTCGAAACTGAAAAGTCTAATTTTGAAAATTCATACTAAATTGAGTTTTTATCCAAAAATTATGAGCGATATCATTCTGAAAAGATATTTTCGAGCTCTACATTTTTTGTTTACATTCCTCAGTCAAATTATGCTATTTTGAAGTCTTAAATAGCAAAATGCTAAGGAATCCAGGATCTGATTCTATTCTGCAATCCCCAAATATCTACTTTCTGAATTCGTTACTTGTTTGTTTTTATTGAGCCTAACCATTCTGTAAAGTTCTCAGAATTTTTTACATTTTTCGTACTTTTTACTTTTCAGATAAAATCATTTTCATAGAGTAATTTGCCAATTTCCAGAACTGATGAGGGTTGATTTTGTTAACAACTGTCTATTTTGTAAGATATTGTTGTGTGATGTTTGGCATTTTCTTTCAGTAAGTTATATGTAAGCACCACATGAGTTCTATCAAGGTGTGTGCTTATTTGCTTTATTTTAATATTTAGGATTTGTTGTGATTTTATTTTCAGGGTACGACATCGATATCGAGGTAAGTGACTTTTCATTACTCACTAATATTATCAAATTTGTTTTTATTATGTTAGTTTTATTGTATTTATAGTATTTGATTTTTGAAACTTGTGATATCGAAAATAAAATTTATAAAAGATTTTTATATGAATCCCCAGTTTTAGTTGCGTATCATATAATCCGATCACTGGATAGTATGACATATAGAACTAGTTTACACACGTTTTAGAACACATAGATACCTTGTTGAGTAGAAGTTAACGAGGAACGTAAACTGGCCCCCATCGAACCATCGAACTATAGAAGCCGTGTCACTGGTATAGTGTGATCGTAATTTAGAACTGTGTGAATAAAATGTGATTTTACTGTTGAGATTCTTTTATCGATTTAGCTTTTGGACTTTGTTTTTTTAAGTATTATTTTGAGTCATCGGGCGATAGTTATTTACTAGGAAGCTCATTATTTTTTTAAAACATATTTCAGGTTCTGACTTTGAAAGCTTGTAAGGATGTGAATTGTGTGGATTTTGTGCTACGTGAGTTAGATGCAATTATTGAAAAAGATTTACAGCATTATAGAATAATTTCAGTTTTTAAATGGACGTTATTATTGAATTTGTGTAGCTGCATCTATAATTTCATTATTTTAGATTATTCAGTTAACTTTTGGTTTGACTTTAATTGAATTTGGATTTATTGAATAAATAATTGTATTTTATTTTAGTTGAGAATTTAGAATTAGTAGTGCGAAAAGTCGGGTTGTTACAACAACTGTGAGGTATGGGTTAATCCCTATAACTCTCATGAGTCGGTTATTGCACATGATCATTATAGCACAAGTCCTAACAATTAATTTTTCGCACTATTTGCGCTTTTGTCGAAGTTTGGTTAAAAAATTCAAGTTCCGGACATAGTACACTTAGTTACGTGGGTTCCAAGCCGGAAGCTATCTATCCGTATTAGATACATAATAAAAATAAGCTCCATTCAATATTTGTTATACTATCTATTTTATTAAATTTTATTTTATTTGGGGGGGGGGATTGTTGGGTATTTTATTAAAATCAAATATCTTAAAAAATATAAAGTTTAAAAATTATTATTACCTTATTTCTTATCAAATATGTATACAATAAAATAAAATGCAATCAGTCAAAGATTTTAATTTCACCCGTTGTTTTCCTCCCGTTACTTTTCTACCAGTTGTCAAGCTATTACAAGTTTAGGTATAAAATGACGATTATTTTTGTATATTAAGGTCTTGTTTGGTTCATTGTAACCCAATATAGTAACTCACACTTTCCTGGAACTTATATCAAATACATTGTTTGGTTGTATGAATTTTAACATTAGATACGGTAACTCAAAATTCCATGGTATTTGTAGTTCCTGTAAAACACCGTAACCCACTTACCTAGGTCATGGGTGGTTACTCTGATTTACATAGTTATTTATTACATATTCTTCATCAAATGTTATATAATATTATATGTAAAATAATTTTATTTAATATTAAAATTATGAAATATATGTTGAAATTTAAATTAAAAAATAATAAAGTTAAATTAAATGTTATTATACATTTTTGACTTTTATGTGTCAATATATATATAATTTATTTCTTATATGTATATTATAAATTACTTATGAATCTATTTGAAAATTTAAACGGAGAAATTGTTTTTTATTTAATTTGTTAAGTCATACATTTTAGCTATTAATTAAAATTACTTATATTTTAAATAAATATTCAATCTTATTAAACTGCGTTATCAAATTTTTTTGTATGATTTTTTATGTCAAGTTTAATAATATTAAATTAATATATTAACTATATTAATAGTCATTTTATTTTACTTTTTATCTTAGTAGTTGCTCTTTTTGTTTTGAAGGTTACACAAAAATTTATCTTTTTTTATTTTAATATGTTTTTCATATATTTATTTATTTATATATTTATTTATGTAAATTACTTTTATTATTAAACAAAACAGTCAGTTATGATTTCCAAAAAAAAACAATCACTTATGCAACTTGTAGTTACATAATACATACTCATGTACCAAACACATGATTTTTTATTTCCCAGGAACTATACTCTTGTAACCTAGTTTCGAGGAATTTTAAGTTACAGTGTAACTACAAAAGCTATGAAACAAATAAGACCTAAGAGCATTTCCAATGTTATACACTCCTTAGATCAACTCCAAGAGTTGTTTAGCAAACTCCTTATAAGAAATATTATTATATAGGCTCTTAAGTCATTTTAGATACAAATGTATAGTTCGACTCCAACAATCCTCCTCAAATTTATCTTTATCGATTTTTAATCTACCTTTTATTTCTATCGGTTATTTGTACTTCAATGCATTGCATTCCAATTTCAAAGACTTTCTTTGCTAAAATAACACAAAGGAAAAGGAAACCTTCATAATAGGTGCTAGAACTGCAGGTAAAGAATAGCGAGAAGCTTGTGCTAAAGACGAAACCACTTATAAATCGGAGAAAAAGAACAAATCTGGAGTTTGGTAAGTTTTAGGAAATAAAGGGAAAAGGTGGGTAGATTTTGGAGGGGATTAATATATTAATATAAAATAAGTTTAGGAGGCAACATATGCTCCTCACAAATGAGGAAAGTTTTAAAGCTCCTAAGTTTGTAGGGAGGCACAAGGAGAGTGTTGGAGTTGGCTTTTTACTTCATTTTCATTAAAATTTGACTTAAGAGAAGGGATGGGGAGCTTCTTGGAGTTGCTCTTAGCTAAAATGCTGAGGTGTCATTTAATTTACATATGGGCTTTCATTTTCTCATCTCCAATCATCTCTCCTCTTGTCTATAATTTTACATAATTTGTTTCAAGTTGGCTATATATAGCCAACATCTATTTTTTTTTTTTACAAAAGCTCTATAATGGATACATCATTATGACATGATCAATTATTTGTATTTTTAGCATTTACCCAATCATTTTACATAATACAACGGGAGTACATTAACTTACAGGTTCAACAAATTTTACATAAGCACTATTTTACATAATCATTATACATAATGTCATTGGAGATGCTCTAACAAGCCAAAATCTTATCTATCAATTATAATTTTGAACCCTATATAAGGTGTTTGAGTAACTAGTGTCACTGAAAAAACATGACAGCAAGTAACGCATCATTTTACAGTTTACACAACCTTTGCTTGATGCAAATATCAATTATATTAGTATAATATACAATTTTTTGGATGTTATTTGAAGCATTCGAAAAAAATTTGTAGACATTCTTTGTCATTTGTTTACGATAAAGGAAAATTAAATTGAATGTTATATCGCTAAGGAGTTCATAAAACCTTGTATCAAAAGCGGCATAATTCCTTAATTCCTTAGAGCAGCGTTTATACGTACCTCATTCATAAAAAACAAACTTATTTTTTTATTAGTTTAATTTATGTGTTAAATTTATTACACTAGACTAAAATCATATTCTTTTATTAGTTTAATTTACGTTTTAAATTTAATTGACTAGACTACTATTTATGCTGCTATCAATTTGTGTATTATTAGAAAAATTCAAATCAATTAATATTTTACGTATTTAATTGTTATAAATTTTTTACATTTAATTGATTGGTTGTTTGACATTGACTAAAAAACTATTGGCTGTTGTTAAATTTTCCAATAGCATATGCATACATCAAAATAATATAGCTGCCCACACAACTAGGCAAGTGTGCACGGAATGTATCTAGTTCACTAATTTTTCTCCATGACCAGGTCAGAATCAAGCAGGACCATTTAATTAGAGTTTTACTTAAGCTTCAACCAAATAAAAAGAGACTCCAAGATAATAACCAAATAAAAAGAGACTCCAAGATAATGTAATTACTATTAAATATTAACATATTATTTATAACAAAAAAATTGACGAAGTAAATACTTAATAGTATGGTTGTAAATTTCGGAAACCGAAATAAATGGGTTTAAGTATTTAATAATGATTTATTAATAAATCGGGATTTATTGAAATGATAAATAGGAACAAAAATCGAATAAATTTTAATATTTTTAATAATATTTAATATATTATCTAATTTATAATATAATATACCATTTAAAAATATTTCATAACTATAAATCGGATTCTAAAAATCAAATTGGTCAAATATTTTTTTAACAATTTATCGATAATTTTTGAAAAATCAAACTATTTTAGAACATGGCTTAACAGTCTAGTAGACAACACGAGTCTAAGTCTTCAGCTTGCATGCGACTAACTACTGCAAGGAAAATACTTGGAAGATAATTTAGCTTTAACTTCATGTGGTTCATTTCCACTGCCACACAAATTGGAATGCATTTATCTTATAAATAGGTACTATTGTTTAACAATGTTCACAACCTCAATTTTAGTTTCCATTATACACACCCAACTATGTTCAACTGCACCACAACCATTCGTAGGTTATGTTTCTTGGCTCTGCTCTGCATCTGTTTAGGTGCAGAAAATGCTACAACAAGAAGATGCATGGAGAGAGAGAACCAGGCGCTTCTCAAGCTCAAAAATGGTTTCACTGATGAATCAGGCATGCTTTCATCATGGGTAGAAGAAGATGATTGCTGCAAGTGGAAAGGAATCTCATGTGATAATACAACGGGTCATGTCACCATGTTAAATCTCCAACGCCCAGATGTGACGACTATGCGTTTGGCAGGTACTATCCATCCTTCAGTATGTGAATTGCAACACCTCACTTACTTGGATCTCAGTGACAACTCTATCGGAGGTAAGATTCCAGATTGCTTTGGCTCATTGAGTCAATTGAGAGACCTCAAACTTGGTTCCAATGACTTGAATGGATCTATTCCTTATGGGCTCCAAAACCTATCCCATTTGCAAACTCTAGATATTGATAATAATTATTATTTGGTAGTAAAGGACCTTGAGTGGGTTTCACACCTTTCATCTTTAAAATATCTTAATTTGTCATCTGTTGATTTGAGCCAAGCTGTTTATTGGCAGTCCTCACTGAGCAAGGTCATCCCTGGATTAATAGAGCTCAAATTAGCTGCTTGTTCACTTCCTCAGTTTCACCATAACTCTGTTTTCAAAATGAATACTTCCTCTTCCCTCCAAGTCCTCGATCTCTCAAATGTTTTTTCAGCAAATAGGCTTAACAACTCAATTCTCTCCTGGGTGTTTAATGTCAGCAAACTCTTGACACATCTTGAACTCTCATACAATTTCTTAGAAGGTTCAATTCTAGATGATTTTGCCAATATGGTTTCTCTTGAACGTCTCGATCTTTCCGAAAACAAAATTGTAGGTGGTATACCAAAATCCTTTCAACATATGTGCAATTTACAAGATTTAATATTGTACCGTAACAACCTGGGGGGCTCACTCAGCGACAACATACGACATTTTTGTCCTGATAAAATAAATTATTTGGATCTATCTAATAACCCCTTTAGTGGTGGACCATTTCCTGATTTTACAAACTTTACATCACTAGAGGGATTAATCCTGGATAACACTAGCTTGAGTGGGGAATTTCCACAATTCTTTGGGCATTTTCCTAATCTCTCAGGATTGATCCTCTCCAATAATAACTTCAGTGGGTCCAACAACCAATTGAGTGTAATAAGTGAAGTGTTTCTTTCCAATCTACCAAATTTGGATATCTCCCACAATTTGCTTCAATTTAAATTCAGTCCAAAATGGATTCCACCTTTCCAAGTAGAAACATTATTTCTTTCATCATGCACTTTGGGTCCTCATTTTCCCATGTGGCTTAAAAATCAAAAGAGACTTCGCATTCTTGACATTTCCAATGCTGGAATCTCTGATTTAATTCCTCAATGGTTTTGGGACCAGTCCTCAAGTATTGTATATTTGAATGTTTCCCACAATCACATTATTGGCTCTTTACCCAAAGCATTTTCAAATATTAAACTTGATGACGATCCTCTTTCAATGTGGAATGATTTTCAGTACATTCTAGATCTGAGTTTTAACAATCTGTCTGGACCAATGCCACTTCTCCCTCAAAATTCTGAGGTTGTAATTCTTTCAGACAACAATCTGTCAGGGTCCCTATCTTCATTGTGTAAAAGATCACAACCATATCTGTCTTATCTTGATCTTTCCAATAACTTACTATCAGGAAGTCTCCCAAATTGTTGGGATCTTTTTCAAAGATTGGAAATCTTAGATCTAGCACATAATAATTTCTCTGGGAGAATACCGAACTCAATTGGTTCCCTAGAGAATATTTTGACAATCCATTTGAGTGACAACAAGCTCACAGGTGAAATACCCTTTTTGAAAAATTGTCAAGAATTACAATTCATCGACTTTGGTGGGAATGATCTGCGTGGAGATTTTCCTTCATGGATTGGGAAAAAACTACCCAATTTGGTATTTTTGCGCCTGCGAGACAATAAGCTTCAGGGGAGTATTCCTGCAGGTCTATGTAGCTTAGTTAATCTTCAAGTTTTAGACCTTGCCCAAAACAACATAGCAGGAAAAATACCAAATTGCCTCAATAACATTTCCATTTTGTCTGATTTGAGGCTTTTAAAGAATGTCTTCTTCTCTTATGATCAAGGATACGTGTTTGGTAATGAAGTAGTATCCCCTTCTTTTGTCGACAATGCAGTATTGAGGTGGAAAGGACAAGATTATGAATATGGGAAAAATCTAGGACTAATGACAAGTATTGATCTCTCCCATAATCTCTTCACTGGAGAGATTCCTCATAGCATAACAAGTCTAGCAAGTCTGGCTTCTTTGAACCTTTCAAGAAACAATTTCACGGGGTTCATTCCTGATGATTTTGGTCACATGAAAATGTTAGAATCATTGGACCTGTCAGAAAACTCAATTTCTGGAACAATTCCAAAAAGCTTTCAGAATTTGAGTTTTCTTGCTTACATGAATATATCATTCAACAACTTGTCAGGAAGAATTCCATCGAGTACCCAGTTGCAAAGCTTTGATGCATCTGCATATGTGGGAAATTCTGGCCTTTGCGGTCCCCCTCTTGAAAAAGAATGCCAAGAATATAATGATTCTCAGGAAAAGAAGCTTGGTGGAGATGATGAGGATGAATCGATAAACTTTGGGTTTTATATAAGCGTGGTTCTTGGATTCATTGTTGGGTTTTGGGGAATCTATGGAAGCTTAATTATCAATTCTTCATGGAGACATAAATACTTTCAAATGATTGAAAACATGAATGATTGGATTTTAGCTCTCGTTGCAGTAAGAATTAAAACAAGAATGCAAAGCTAGTATGGTCTTCATTAGAATTAATAGTGTTACTAGCTAGTTCCCTAGTCGTATGTACGATTGATGGTTTTATGTTGTTCTTGGTTGATTCCAAATCTTTTGAAATCTATTTTGTAACTCGCTCTTTCAGTTCATCTAATAAATGTATTTTATCCATTACAAAAATCCCAAGGCTTTGAGTCCATTGCTCTAAATGAACTAAGCCTAGGTTGCAACTGTATTTTTCTATGTTAACCTAAAGATTATGTGCGAAAACAAAAGCCTATAGGAGTTTACAAGTCCTAGCAATCATATTGCTTCCAAAGGGCTTCCAAAGGGAGACCATATCCTGTTGCATTACTTATTCACTTATAGTTTTAGATTGGACAAAATTACCGATAAACCGACTTTCCAAATATGATACATTGACGAATACAATGTGAAAGGTAGTTGTAGATAATATAAAGGATGTATTATCTATGTAAAAACTTCATGTAATCAGTCACCGTTGCAGTCCATGCAATCCCACTCCTTACTGAAGTAATGTCAAATGATCTATTTTCGGAGATTTTACCTATTTTTAATGAAATTATCAATTAAGCGTTGGTGCTTGTAAACATTAATTAATCCAACATCTTAAGACAGGCAATCAATTCAGTGTTGGTGAGACATTGCTTCCGAAACAAGGTTGTGACGTACTTCATCAGGAAGAAGGTTTGTCTTAAAAGGACTGGAATATTTTTTTATGTTTGTCCTTTGGATATCTTATGGAGGGAAAGTGGGATTGGTTAAACAACTAGTTTTTCCAAAATGAGAAACACATCATTCGTCCTTAAAGTACTCTGTAATGCTAATGAATGCCACATTTTACTGTTAATGAATACCTTTAACACATTGTTAGGTCCCACTAATCACAAGAATATTGTAGAACGGGGTTGAATACAATATTGATCTTAACCAAAAATTCTTCGTGGGATAAGAATCAGATCAAGTATTAACTTATCAGAAATTTAGTATTTTATCATGTAAGATCAAGAACACCAAGATTTTCCAAGTTAATATTATATAAAAAAAATAATAACCCATAGGTTTTGCTACACCCCAGGAAAATTAATCACGGGCTTCAATTTACAAGAACATTAAAATTGTCCCCGGATTCCTCAGTAGAAATTTCTAGCTAGTTAATAAATATTCTCTCTAGTGGAGCTTTGCTAGAGACGAAAGAGATTAAGGATTAAATGAAACAAAAGCTCTCTGCCCCTATTTAATCTGGCCTGAGAATAATTGGTGTAGACTTTTCTACCTTGACGATTTGGCCTCCTCTAGTCCATTCATTAGGTTGCTTTATTTGAAAGCTTTGAAAAAAAACATTAGAGAGCAATTTTCTCCACAACCAAATTTTCTTCCTTCCTTAAAATCTCTCTTTTAAAGGATGAAAACCACATATTGCCTTGGCCATTTTCACACTTCTCCTTTGCTATTTTGGCCACCAACTGAAAAGGACTTATCCTTTATATTTTGACTACTTCTTTCTCATGAATTAATGAGGAACTTTCTCTTGAATCTGCTGACACTTAGTACACTGCAATTTATACTGAACATTTGTGGAGACAACTGACACTGAGACAAGTCTCGCTAATTCAAACTTGCTAAAACAATGATGATTGTGACCATTGTATTTTCATAAAGAATCTTCTAGCACTTAGACAATTTCTCAGTTTCCATAATCTTGAATACCTCATCTTGAATCAACACTGAGGCATGAACACATAATTGTTCTTCTTCCATGCAGTAACCAAAGCTTCAAGATCATAGATATCTTCTTGTTCCCATGTCTTTTACCAAGTCCTGCATGACTTCATGATTCCTGTGATTTCATATTATTTACATGTATGTCCTGTGTTGAGTTATTATCACTATGTAACATACAGTGGATTACATTTTGCCTTACACACATCCCCCTGGGTAGCTCATCTAGACGAGTGGAGATTGCTTGGGTAGGTGCATGAATGTCTGTGTAGCTCCACAATCTGTGACACATGATTATTCAAAACAATAATCATAAAAATTACCTTTGAAACCAAACATTAAACCAAATAGGTGTGGTATCTAAGACATGAAACTATAACCAAACCAAACATCGTTGGTGCAGTTCGGTTTTATTTAGTGCGGTTCGATTTCAAATGGTTTGGTTCACTTTTTAAACCAATATAAGAAAACTTTTGAAACCCCAAAACATATAATTAAAATTTTAACAATTCAACAACTCCAAAACACAACCTTAACGATTAACAATTCATGTACACGGATAATTAGAACATATTTAGTGTTTAATTAAGAAAAACATAGCGGTTTATTTGCATAGTAATAAAAAGATCTACTAGTTCATCTACAAATAGCTAATAACCTCCCATCGTGCATCTATTCGTCATTTACACATTCTTTGAAAAGCTTTTGTGTATCCTTCAATTCATGTACAAATCATATAAATATATAATTAGAATAATATTTTTTCCCATTCAAAAATGAAATAAATATAAAATGAAAGAGTTACCATTTTTGATATTTTCATATTTTTTAAGATCTTTCGGTTCTTCTCGAATTTCAACAAAAACGTCCAAATTCCGTAACCAATCTTGAGTGAAAATTAAAGTTTCGGCCATTCTAGGTAGTGGTCTACTCCTATATGCATCAAGAGTTCTACCTTCAGTGCTAAATGTCGCTTCGGAAGCAACGGTAGAAATTGGCACACCTAACAGCTGATTTTTTTGTAAACAACTGATATTCATTGTAATTATGTTTCAATATTTTAGAAGCTGATGCACGAATTTTTAGTACCATTGGAAAACATTTGTATTTTTGGAAGAGTTGTGATTTGAAGAAAAAATCAAGTGTTAGAAGCAAATCAAGGAACTTCTGTGACAAGCAGCTATTATCAGTAATGGACAAATCAGCAGTTAGTTAAGGACAAGTGAATATGCCGACAAGCAGCTAAAGTCGAGATCAGCAGCTAATGACTCATCAGTAGATAAGGAAGATAAGCAGGTAATGATCAAGATAGAGTTCCATTTTGATTTGGAAGCTAAGTATGAGGATAGTAACGAAGACTAGGAAATGAATGCTTACAAACAAGATTACGAAGCTGATCTAGTTTTCTAAAAGGAGTCAGTCCTTATACAAGTCAAAGACTAAGAGAATAAAAATGGAATTCAGGAAGCTGTATGATGTATAAGATAGGATTTTAGCTGGTAGCTGTATGTGTGTGAATGTACAAAATAAAAATATGGTTACATATAGAAAACAGAAGCTGTAAATTAGGGTTTACAGATTTCTGAAGATAGTAATCACAAAGTAGAGAGCTTTGTAAGTATTCAACACGATCAATAACATATTGGTATTATTGTTAATTATATTCTGCATTGTTATCTTGTTTGTTTGCTTAATTAATTTAATACTGTATTAATTGCCATATCTCGGATCAGTATTAAATTGAAGAAAAGTTTTAAATTGTATTCAACCCCCATTGGGACTAATAATTGGTATAAGAGCCATCTAGTTAATTAAACAAACTAGTGGATCATTATGAGTAACCGGAGAGAAGGAAATACGAGAGTGCCTCTGTTGGTTAAGGAGAAGTATTCTTTTTTGGAAGAAAAGGATGACCATTCATCTGAGTGCAAAGGATGAGCAACACATTGATATAATTCAGAGAGGTCCTCCAACTCCAAGGATATTTATACCTGGTGAGACAATTGATGGAGTGACAACTCAAGACAGGTATGAGACAAAGCTGCCACTGAAGAAGAAAGGGAAGAGGTAGATAAGGACATGAAGGTTCAGAACATTCTGTTCTATGGACTGG
Source organism: Saposhnikovia divaricata (assembly GCA_036435485.1). Classification (NCBI taxonomy): domain Eukaryota; kingdom Viridiplantae; phylum Streptophyta; class Magnoliopsida; order Apiales; family Apiaceae; genus Saposhnikovia; species Saposhnikovia divaricata. The sequence goes on from CM071599.1 coordinate 219,902,374, forward strand.
ACGATGACATGATGAATACTGTCATCAACTGTTCAACAGCAAAAGAGACGTGGGATATTCTGCAAGTGTTGTGTGAAGGAGCAAATCAAATAAGGAAGAACAAGAAGTTTCTTCTGATTCAAAGTATGAACTATTTACAGCCAAGACTGGTGAAACAATTACTCAAACCTATGAGAAATTAATCAGACTTATCAATGAATTGACAATGCCTGGCCAAGTTTATGATGCTGAAAACGTAAACTATAAGTTCATGAGAGCACTACCAAGGTTCTGGGATCCAATGACCACAGCTATCAGGGAATCCAAAGATTTTAGCAAGATGTCCCTTGAAGAAATCTATGGAAATATGAAAACTTATGAGTTAGAGTTTCCACAATGGAATAACATGCATTCTGACCACAAGAAGAATAAAATTGTGGCACTGATGGCTGATGAAGAGAAGCTTGATGGATTGATGATCTCCAATGAGAAAATTGAGCATAATGCTGAAGAAGGCAGTTGTCAAGAGGAGGAACATTCTAAGATTTATACACCTGATGAGCTGGAAGAGATTGATGAAAGATTGGCATAAATTGCTAGGAAATTCAAAATCTGAGGTTTCAAAGAGTAAGAGGCTTTAGAAAAGCTAAACCAACTGCTGCTGCAAAACCTAGTAAAGCAAACATGGTTGATATACAACCCAACTCTTTTTGACATGTATACTGAAACTATAGAGATGTCAACACTTCGGAGGCTGACTAATGAGCTAAGAAGGGGATTCTAAAGAATGCTTCCGCTCTAGTTAAGGAACATGTATACTGAAATTTACAACCATTAAAGTGGACCCGAGAAACATATCTACAACTCATCTCTCCTAAAACCCTAGGTTGTTCAGAAAAAGACTTATAGCATCTCCAAGAGATTGTTATCTTGCTTTCTATAAATAATATAAACAATTAGCTCTTTGTAAGATAGTATGGGTACACCTTTAACAATAATCTTTAAACTCACTCCTCGTTTAGTAGTATTTAATAATTTAAAGTACTTTGAACTTTCAAATGTACAGAAAAAGAAAAGTGGACAGAGAAAGAAAGCGGTATTGCCTAAAAGTTATGAAAGAAGGGAGGCTCTTAGTGATTTGAGGAGCCACTAAGAGCCTCTTGAAGCAACATTTTTCACTCTCTCTCCTCAAATTGTACGTTAAGAGATTAAATAGAGAAGCTCTTGGAGATGCTCTTAATATGTAGACCATGTTTATTGTGTTAATACGCTCTGTCACTCGAAAACACGTTTTCGGGCATTTCATCCATAGTGTTCCAATCAGATTTTCATAACTCGAGAGCGATGGGTCAAAAGATCTACATAACCAATTGTCTCACATTCACCCATATCCCCCAGAGTCTTATATCTATCAGCCTAACAGCCATTATCTCTCTCAAATACCTGCTGTGCTCATTAGAGCTTAGATACTTATAAGAACAGTGAATTCGTCTAAACACGAATAGCCCATAACAAGCAATTCGAGCACTCAAATTTATCACCAACAACTTTACCCATAAGAGAAGACACTATCATTCATATGCTGCACTTAAACCCACGAAAAATCATCATAAAATTATAGTATATTCTTAATCTTATACATTTCTTAAGCTAAAAGCAGTGTTCACACTTACCCTTTACTGAATATCCTAGTCAACAACCCAACAATACACATAACCCACTTATATAAAAACATAAGTATCACACAACAAGATTAAGATATGAAACACACCCAGAAGCATAAAGTGTAAGAACATTGTATATATGTAAAAAAATGAAGTTACCACCACTCAAAAATGAAGTCTTGATAATGCACAAATGAGTAGAACTTGAAGCTGGGGAAATCTTTAAGCTTAAGCCAGTAATAATTTGACATTTTACGGCCATTTCGGACACTATTTACAAGTACAAGTACAAGAACAAGAACAAGATGTGAAGTGAATAAAAGTGGAGTGGGTTTTATTGTCTTCACTTATTTAAGGATTCAATGGCTTTTGTTGTAACGCTTCATTTTGAGTAGTTGATGAAAAGCTTATTTTACGACCAAAATTGAATTTTTAGAATTATTGAATATAATTTTTTTTTAATTTTTTTTATGAATTTTTATAAAAATATGATTAGCAATCAAAGTAATCACTATTCCCGGGAAAATAATTGAAATTATTTTTTTTGTTATATTTGGAATTAATTTTGGTTGCATTTGAGGTTGAATTTGAATTTTTAGAAATTATCGAATATACAATTTTTCTTTAATTTTTTTAGTTTTATTTTTTTAAGAATATGATTACCAATCAAAGTAATAAATATTCCTGGGAAATTAATTGAAATTATTTTTATGTTCGAGTTAATTTTGGTTACATTTGAGGTTGAATCTGATTTAATTTGTGCAACTTTTTAAGTAACGTATTATACAACCAAAAATGATTTCAATTACTAAATTTTTAAAATTATATTTATGGTTGATTTTGTATAATTTTAGTTATAAATTTGGTTGCAAAGCTGTAAATCGTTTTATTACAAAACATTTTCTAAAATTCAATATTTTTACAAATTTTTTAAAAAATAGTATTTTTATAAAAAAAATCTGAATTTAGGCAATCTTGAAAAGATCATTTTGATTTTTTGGCATATGTTTAGGAGAAAAAGGACCCTGAGATTAAACTCAGAAAAATTTTCTTAGGTATTTTGAAAATTAATCTTTAAAATTTATCGGGCCCGTAGGGCTAATTAATTAGAGTGAGTGGACTATTATCCAGGCGGGATTATAATCCTGGCAAACAAACGTGGCCTAAGCGAATTCACCTAAAACATATCTTAGGCTTCCTAATCTCTTTGTTTAATTGGAGTAATGTTCTTTTATATATATATTTTTTGATAAACAAAGGAATTTTTTTTAAATTATCTATGAAGAGAAAATTTGCTCCGAAGGGATGACTCTCAAATCTCCCTTTGAAAGAAAAAATGTAGCTTCGGAGTAATGTTAGAACGTTGCCAACTCGAACTGGATTCGGCCCTGGTCCGAGCTTGGGCTTAGGAAAATCCGACCCAAAAGATGATCGGTCTAAAATAATTTTCTTTTAAATTGAGTTTTTTTTCTAATATATCCTATTTTAAAATATGAATTATAATTGTATCTCGTATTTATTTATAATTATGAATATATTCCATTTTTCTAATACGTCCTATTTTTTTTATTTTAACCATGATTAACTAACTAACTATACATTTTTAAAAAGACAATTTTATCTTTTATTTAAATGAAAATTGTACTAAATACTAATTACAATATATATAGGGTTAATCAAAATTAATCTTCTTATCACGTATACCATCATCCAACTCGTAGAATATAATATCCGGCAAAATCCTGTACCTGCCAAGTTCTTTTAACAAATGACTACACTGTTTTTCGTCTAAATAGCCATGATTCTCGGTAACCATGAAATTAAGGAATGGATGTGCCCCTGCGGGCCGGGTCAAGAAAAGGAGGAGGGAGGTGGGTGGATGGTGGATGGGTGGGATAGAAAAAGAAGGGATATTTTAATCTTATATAGTGTGTGTTTGGGAAAACTTTTTTAAAGGATTTATTGACTTATTTTTTGGTAAAAATTTTATATTTTGATAATTTTTTTTAAGGTATTAGTTTGATATGTCCCAAATTAACAAGTCAATTATAAATATGTCTTTCTTTATTGAATAATTATAAATATGTCCCATGATTAAATTTAACTCATATATAACTTATATACATATAATTATACATATATTTATACTAAATAAGACTAGAATACCCTTTTTCTCCGCTCCCACCCTCCCTCCCTCCTCCTCCTGCTGGCCCCGCAGGGGCACAATCATTCGGTGGTATTTAAGAAAGTTTACATTTTGAAATACATTACCATTCATTTCAAAAATGTTCCACCTACTGTCCCTTGTTTTCTTTTGATTTGAGATTGTATTTACGTTATGTTAGAATCATTATCCAAGTTATAATCATCATCCAAAATAGTCATTAGTGTTTGTACATGAATCACTATCTACAGTAGCGCATTTCGAGTGTTTGGTTTAGCTTATTCAGCGAAAACTAGATTAACCCTGTATATATATTGTAGTTAGTAGTAATTAGTACAATTTTCATTTAAGTAAGAGGATAAAAATGACTTTTAAGAATGTGTAGTTAGTTAGTTAATCATGGTTACAATTAAAAATAGGACATATTAGAAAATTGGGATATATTTATAATTATAGATAAATATGGGACACAATTATAATTGACCTTTTAAAATGGGACATACTAGAAAAAAAAAACCCTTTTTTTATACAAGTATTTAATGTATGTTTGAGATTCAATAATTTGCAAAAATAAGTTGAAAAATAAGTTGGAAAGTTAGGAATCTTAACTTTCAACTTAAAATAAGTTGACTTATTCTGGAAAATAAGTTCCCCCAAACACCCCCATAGTCTAATTATTTGTATATAAGTTATATATGAGTTAAATTTAATCGTGGGACATATTTATAATTATTCAATAAAAAGGGATATATTTATAATTGACTTATTAATTTGGGACATATCAAACTAATACCCTAAATTTTATGGTTATTGCCCTTAGTTTATTTTGTAAAGACAACTTAAAATGTGCATTTTCAGTTTGTATTTTAAATTTTTTATTATTTTCTATTAAAACATGTAATAATAAATTTTAGTTTTCTTTTATTCTTAAGATAAGACATATGAAAATGAGTATCACTTATCTTTTTTTTTTTTTAATTTGACTAACTTATGAAAATAAGCTACTGCCCATAAACTTGAAATCAAATGTGTATTATATAAACACATAATCACATTATTATATATGTGTCCTTGTAATGCAGATTTTGGGTTAAATAACGTGAAATTCATTTTCCTTTAACAGTGAGTATATATTTCCGACATATATAAGAAGAAATAGCTTATGTAGACATGGCAAATCGTTTTGTACATTCATATCATGTACTTTAGGATCTTGAACGAAAATGACATGATATTAAATCGTATACCCAAAATTAGAATACAAAATAACACTAAATTACACAAATTTTTTTGTGTACACGAAATGAAATGAAATACACGAATAGAAAAAAATATAACAATTACATGAAATATTACTATATATCCAAGTTATGTAAATATATAATTATATGTGTTAGAACAACACTGAGATGTTACAAAACAAAACTAAAGCCCCATTTGTTAACAGGGGAACGGTTCAAAATTTACTGAACGATTACTAATCATTCATTAAGATTATTTGATAAATATTTTAATAGCTGGACGATACCTATAACTCTCTGAACCACTGACATCAGATACATATGCCTCATTCGTCCAGATACTCGTTCTGTGCATCATGTTTCTAGTGCAATTATTTTAAAATAATTTATGTATCGATTTGAGCATTATATGTTAACTTTGCAATCCTTTTTGTTAAAAATAAATAAAATAGATATTTTAATCATCTCTTCCTATTTCTTTTTTAATTTTTTTTTCTTGTTTTTATTATATTGTTCAAATCAAATATATTAGTATAAAATAAGAAAAGCTAGCTACTTAATTTATGAAAAATTATGTACAAAAAAAATAAGGTATTCAAAATATAAATGGATAAACAAATAAACTAATTAAATTTAGGTTCAGTTATAATTAAAATTTCCTGAAATATTTAAGTTAATATAACCATGTGCTAAAAATTGAAATTTAATTACATAAATATTAAAAAATTGTAAGTATTATTGTTTAGAAAATTTTAATAATTTATTTATCAAACCACACCATTCAGATTTAATGTTCGTTCAGAATTTTACTGGTTCAGAAAATTGTCCAAATTTGACAAATGACCCCTAAGAGTAGCATTCATGGTGTAAAGTCTCCCAAACAAAATGAAGCCCTCCTTTTCATTTTTTTTCTTATTTCTCGTTAACAAATATCTCTCTTTGTGTAGAATCCTTCTATCAAGTTATTTTTTTTCTTAGCCATATTTTATGCTTTTTTGATATAAAAAAAATATAATCAACTAACCAAGCAAATTCAATATATGCTCTTAGGTTAAGATATGGGAATTGATACTATTACTTTAATTTAAGAATACAAAATTCAAAAAGGCAGCCTTTTATTAAAAACGATATATAATTTTAAGTATATCAACTTTTTTATTTATCATTATTAATAATTTTTATAATAAAAAGAGTAGTTGTCTCTCTCTCTCTCTCTCTCTCTCTCTCTCTCTCTCTCTCTCTCTCTCTCTCTCCACCTTTTCCAAAAAATGCTAAACTAAAGTTTAGGAGCTGATATCAGTTTTTTAATTTTTTTTAGAATTTTCTTCTTGATTTTTTTTATTTTTCAATAAATATATCACATGTAATAAAGTTAGAATTTCAATTTTAAATAAGAGCGACTCGAAACGTGTTTAACGGGAATACGACTCACTATAAAGGATTGTATTCGCTATTAAAATTTGATATTGATGTTATATATATATATATTTTTTTTTTAATTTTTAGGGTTCAATTTTTGTGGATAAAAATTATTATATAAGTCTTTATAATATATGTTAAAGTTGAGAATTCGGTTTTAATGACAGAGCGGCTCAATCGAAAGTATTAGAAAGTTTAAAAAATGTAAAAATTGGAATTTACTCAATTTTAAGGTTTTAATTATTAAGAAAAAAGTTTTTTTTATAAAATAAGTGTTATCAATAATATGTAATGAAGTTTGAATTTCAGTTTCAAATAAGAGTGACTCGAAATGTGTTTAACGAGAAGACGTCTCACTAGAAAGGATTGTATTAACTATTAAAATTTGATACTAAAGTCATATATTTTTTTAAAAATTTTAGCGTTCGATTTTTATGGATAAAAATTATTATATAAGTCTTTATAATATATGTTAAAGTTGGGATCGGTTTTAAAGAGAGAGCGGCTCAATCAAAAGAATCGTGTTTAACAAGAAATCGGTTCATTAGAGAATATTATGTAAGTACTAAAATTTAATATTGATAATATGATATAAAGTAAATATGTATTGAATTGTTTTAAAAAAATTGTTACGCTGCCGCGAAGCGCGACTTAACTAGTTATAGCGTAATTAGTAATAATAATAATAATTAGATATAGTATAAGAAAAGAAAAAGAAAAAAGATAGAGATATCAGTTACGAAACATTAGAAAACCCTAGTAAGAAGAGAGGGGGAGAAGAGGAAGATTCGTAACAAGCTTAAAAGAAGGGATAACAATTCTTTAATTCTCTTGATATTCGTGTAAATTCGTGCATATAATATCATGTGTACATCATATTCTTTTTTATGAAACAAAATCGTAATATGGTATTTGATTGATTTTTATTATATTAAGGATCTTCGTTGTTCTCTTGAGTTTTGCATATGTGGTGAGGTTTTGTATATATCAATGAGTTCTTTGTTATATCCATTGCGTTTGTATCATTACTCTGATTTTGTAGTATATTTGGATTTTTAATTCTTGTAAAAATCGTATCCGATTCACTATTCATTGAAATTTCATGACATTACACTTTTTGAAAATGTATTTTAATTATCTACAACTTTGATTCTTTGGATTTTTTTTAAATTCGACCTATAATTATGAGTTTTACATGATTTGTTGATCTGCTGGTATGATTTCGAAACTGAGAAGTCTAATTTTGAAAATTCATACTAAATTGAGTTTTTATCCAAAAATTATGAGCGATATCATTCTGAAAAGATATTTTCGAGCTCTACATTTTTCGTTTACATTCCTCAGTCAAATTCTGCTATTTTGAAGTCTTAAATAGCAAAATGCTAAGGAATCCAGGATCTGATTCTATTCTGCAATCCCCAAATATCTACTTTTTGAATTCGTTACTTGTTTATTTTTATTGAGCCTAACCATTCTGTAAAGTTCTCAGAATTGTTTACATTTTTCGTACTTTTTACTTTTTCAGATAAAATCATTTTCATATAGTAATTTGCCAATTTCCAGAACTGATGAGGGCTGATTTTGTTAACAACTGTCTATTTTGTAAGATATTGTTGTGTGATGTTTGGCATTTTCTTTCAGTAAGTTATATGTAAACACCACATGAGTTCTATTAAGGTGTGTGCTTATTTGCTTTATTTTAATATTTATGATTTGTATTTTTAGGGTACGACATCGATATCGAGGTAAGTGACTTTTTATTACTCACTAATATTATCAAATTTGTTTTTATTATGTTAGTTTTATTGTATTTATAGTATTTTATTTTTGAAACTTGTGATATCGAAAATAGAATTTATAAAATATTTTTATATGAATCTCCAGTTTTAGTTGCGTATCATATAATCCGATCACTGGATAGTATGACATATAGAACTAGTTTACAAACGTTTCAGAACACATAGATACCTTGTTGAGTAGAAGTTAACGAGGGACGTAAACTGGCCCCCATCGAACCATCGAACTATAGAAGCCGTGTCACTGGCATAGTGTGACCGTAATTTAGAACCGTGTGAATAAAATGTGATTTTACTGTTGAGATTCTTTTATCGATTTAGCTTTAGAACTTTTGTTTTTTTAAGTATTATTTTGAGCCATTGGGCGATAGTTATTTACTGGGAAGCTCATTATTTTTTTTAAACATATTTCAGGTTCTGACTTTGAAAGCTTGTAAGGATGTGAATTGTGTGGATTATGTGCTACGTGAGTTAGATGCAATTATTGGAAAAGATTTACAGCATTATAGAATAATTTCCGTTTTTAAATGGACGTTACAGCAACTGTGAGGTATGGGTTAATCCCTATAACTCTCATGAGTCGGTTATTGCACATGATCAATATAGCGCAAGTCCTAACAATTGATTTTCCGCATTATTTGCGCTTTTGTCGAAGTTTGGTTAAAAAATTCAAGTTTCGAACATAGTCCACTTAGTTACGTGGGTTCCAAGCCGGAAGCTATCTATCCGTATGGATACATAATAAAAATAAGCTCCATACAATATTTGTTATACTATCTATTTTATTAAATTTTATTTTATTTGGGGGGGGGATTGTTGGGTATTTTATTAAAATTAAATATCTTAAAAAAAAATAAAATTTTAAAAATTATTATTACCTTATTTCTTACCAAATGTATACAATAAAATAAAATGCAATCAGTCAAAGATTTTATTTTCACCTGTTGTTTTCCTCCCGTTACTTTTCTACCAGTTGTCAAGCTGTTACAAGTTTAGGTATTAAATGACGATTATATTTGTATATTAAGGTATTGTTTGGTTCATTGTAACCCAACATAGTAACTTACACTTCCCTAGAACTTATATCAAATACATTGTTTGGTTGTATGAATTTAACATTAGATACGGTAACTCACAATTCCATGGTATTTGTAGTTCGTGTAAAACACCGTAACCCACTTACCTAGGTCATGGGTGGTTATTCTGATTTACATAGTTATTTATTACATATTCTTCATCTAATGTTATATAATATTATATGTAAAATAATTTTAATTAATATTAAAATTATGAAATATATGTTGAAATTTAAATTAAAAAATAATAAAGTTAAATTAAATGTTATTAAACATTTTTGACTTTTATGTGTCAATATATATATATATATATATATATATATATATATATAATTTATTTGTTATATGTATATTATAAAAATTAATTATGAATATATTTGAAAATTTAAACGGAGAAATTGTTTTTTATTTAATTTGTTAAGTCATACATTTTAGCTATTAATTAAAATTACTTATATTTTAAATAAATATTCAATCTTATTAAACTGCATTACAAAATTTTTTTGTATGATTTTTTATGTCAAATTTAGTAATATTAAATTAATATATTAACTATATTAATAGTCATTTTATTTTACTTTTTATCTTAGTAGTTGCTCTTTTTGTTTTGAAGGTTACACAAAAATTTATCTTTTTTATTTTAATATGTTTTTCATATATTTATTTATATATATATATTTATTTATGTAAATTACTTTTATTATTAAACAAAACAATCAGTTATGATTTCCAAAAAAAAAAACAATCACTTATGCAACTTGTAGTTACATAATACATACTCATGTACCAAACACATGATTTTTTATTTCCCATGAACTATACTCTTGTAACCTAGTTTCGAGGAATTTTAAGTTACAGTGTAACTACAAAAGCTATGAAACAAATGAGACCTAAGAGCATTTCCAATGCTATACACTCCTTACAGCAACTCCAAGAGTTGCTTAGCAAACTCCTTATATATAATATTATTATATAGGCTCTTAAGTCATTTAAGATACAAATGTATAGTTCGACTCCAACAATTCTCCTCAAATTTATCTTTATCGATTTTTAATCTACCTTTTATTTCTATCGGTTATTTGTACTTCAGTGCATTGCATTCCAATTTCAAAGACTTTCTTTGCTAAAATAACACAAAGGAAAAGGAAACCTTCATAATAGGTGCTAGAACTGCAGGTAAAGAATAGCGAGAAGCTTGTGCTAAAGACGAAACCACTTATAAATCGGAGAAAAGAACAAATCTGGAGTTTGATAAGTTTCAGGAAATATAGGGAAATGGTGGGTAGATTTTGGAGGGGATTAATATATTAATATAAAATAAGTTTAGGAGGCAACATATGCTCCTCACTAATGAGGAAAGTTTTAAAGCTCCTAAGTTTGTAGGGAGGCACAAGGAGAGTGTTGGAGTTGGCTTTTTGCTTCATTTTCATTAAAATTTGACTTAAGAGAAGGGATGGGGAGCTTCTTGGAGTTGCTCTTAGCTAAAATGCTGAGGTGTCATTTAATTTACATAAGGACTTTCATTTTTTCATCTCCAATCATCTCTCCTCTTGTCTATAATTTTACATAATTTGTTTCAAGTTGGCTATATATAGCTAACATCTATTTTTTTTTTACAAAAGCTCTATAATGGATACATCATTATGATATGATCAATTATTTGTATTTCTAGCATTTAGCCAATCATTTTACATAATACCACTGGACTACATTAACTTATAGGTTTAACAAATTTTACATAATCACTATTTTACATAATCATTATACATAATGTCATTGGAGATGCTCTAACAAGCCAAAATCTTATCTATCAATTATAATTTTGAACCCTATATAAGGTGTTTGAGGAAAACTAGTGTCGCTGAAAAAACACGACAGCAAGTAACACATCATTTTACAGTTTACACAGCCTTTGCTTGATGCAAATATCAATTATATTAGTATAATATACAATTTTTTGGATGTTATTTGAAGCATTCGAAAATTTTTTGTAGACATTCTTTGTCATTTGTTTACGATAAAGGAAAATTAAATTGAATGTTATATCGCTAAGGAGTTCATAAAAACCTTGTATCAAAAGCGGCATAATTCCTTAATTCCTTAGAGTCATCCATAAAAAACAATCTTATTTTTTTATTAGTTTAATTTATTTGTTAAATTTATTACACTAGACTAAAATCATATTCTTTTATTAGTTTAATTTATGTTTTAAATTTAATAGACTAGACTACTAGTTGTGCTGCTATCAATTTGTGTATTATTAGAAAAATTCAAATCAATTAATATTTTACGTATTTAGTTGTTATAAATTTTTTACTTTTAATTGATTGGTTGTTTGACATAGACTAAAAAACTATTGGCTATTGCTAAATTTTCCAACAGCATATGCATACATCAAAATAATATAGCTGACCCACACAACAAGGCAAGTGTGCACGGAATGTACCTGGTTCACTAATTTTTCTCCATGACCTGGTCAGAATCAAGCAGGACCATTTAATTAGAGTTCTACTTAATGTAATTACTATTAAATATTAACATATTATTTATAATAAAAAAATTGACGAAGTAACTACTTAATAGCATTGTTGTAATTTTAGAAATCGAAATAAATCGGTTTAAGTATTTAATAACGAGTTATCAATAAATTGGAATTTATTGAAATGATAAATCGGAACAAAAATCGAATAAATTTTAATATTTTTAATAATATTTATTATATTATCTAATTTATAATATTATATACCATTTAAAAATATTTCGTAACTATAAATCAGATTCTAAAAATCAAATTAGTGAAATATTTTTTAACAATTTATCGATAATTTTTGAAAAATCAAACTATTTTTAGAACATGGCTTAACAGTCTAGTAGACAACACGAGTCTAAGTCTTCAGCTTGCATGCGACTAACTACTGCAAGGAAAATACTTGGAAGATAATTTAGCTTTAACTTCATGTGGTTCGTTTCCACGGCCACACAAATTGGAATGCATTTATCTTATAAATAGGTACTATTGTTCAACAATGTTCACAACCTCAATTTTAGTATCCATTATACACACCCAACTATGTTGAACTGCACCACAACCACAACCATTCGCAGGTTATATTATATTAGTATAATATACAATTTTTTGGATGTTATTTGAAGCATTCGAAAAAAATTTGTAGACATTCTTTGTCATTTGTTTACGATAAAGGAAAATTAAATTGAATGTTATATCGCTAAGGAGTTCATAAAAACCTTGTATCAAAAGCGGCATAATTCCTTAATTCCTTAGAGCAGCGTTTATACGTACCTCATCCATAAAAAACAAACTTATTTTTTTTATTAGTTTAATTTATGTGTTAAATTTATTACACTAGACTAAAATAATATTCTTTTATTAGTTTAATTTACGTTTTAAATTTAATAGACTAGACTACTATTTGTGCTGCTATCAATTTGTGTATTATTAGAAAAATTCAAATCAATTAATATTTTACGTATTTAATTGTTATAAATTTTTTACATTGAATTGATTGGTTGTTTGACATAGACTAAAAAACTATTGGTTATTGCTAAATTTTCCAATAGCATATGCATACATCAAAATAATATAGGTGACCCACACAACTAGGCAAGTGTGCACGGAATGTATCTGGTTCACTAATTTTTCTCCATGACTTGGTCAGAATCAAGCAGGACCATTTAATTAGAGTTTTACATAAGCTTCAACCAAATAAAAAGAGACTCCAAGATAATGTAATTCCTATTAAATATTAATATATTATTTATAACAAAAAAATTGACGAAGTAACTACTTAATAGTATGATTGTAAATTTTGGAAATCGAAATAAATGGGATTAAGTATTTAATAATGATTTATTAATAAATCGGGATTTATTGGAATGATAAATCATAACAAAAATTGAATAAATTTTAATATTTTATTAATATTTAATATATTATCTAATTTATAATATAATATACCATTTAAAAATATTTCATAACTACAAATCGGATTCTAAAAATCAAATTTGTCAAATATTTTTTAACAATTTATCGATAATTTTTGAAAAATCAAACTATCTTTAGAACATGGCTTAACAGTCTAGTAGACAACCCGAGTCTAAGTCTTCAGCTTGCATGCGACTAACTACTGCAAGGAAAATACTTGGAAGATAATTTAGCTTTAACTTCATGTGGTTCGTTTCCACTGCCACACAAATTGGAATGCATTTATCTTATAAATAGGTACTATTGTTCAACAATGTTCACAACCTCAATTTTAGTTTCCATTATACACACCCAACTATGTTCAACTGCACCACAACCACAACCATTCGCAGGTTATGTTTCTTGGCTCTGCTCTGCGTCTGTTTAGGTGCAGAAAATGCTACAACAACAAGATGCATGGAGAGAGAGAACCAGGCGCTTCTCAAGCTCAAAAATGGTTTCACTCATGATTCAGGCATACTTTCATCATGGGTAGAAGAAGATGATTGCTGCAAGTGGAAAGGAATCTCATGTGATAATACAACGGGTCATGTCACCATGTTAAATCTCCGACGAATCCCAGATGGGCCGACTATGGGTTTGGAAGGTAATATCCATTCTTCAGTATGTGAATTGCAACACCTCACTTACTTGGATCTCAGTGGCAACTTAAATATCGGAGGTAAGATTCCAGATTGCTTTGGCTCATTGAGTCAATTGAGAGACCTCAAACTTGGTTCCAATGACTTGAATGGATCTATTCCTTATGGGCTCCAAAACCTATCCCATTTGCAAACTCTAGATATTGGTTATAATTATAATTTGGTAATAAAGGACCTTGAGTGGGTTTCACACCTTTCATCTTTAAAATACCTTAATTTGTCATCTGTTGATTTGAGCCAAGCTGTTTATTGGCAGTCCTCACTGAGCAAGGTCATCCCTGGATTAATAGAGCTCAACTTACGTGGTTGTTCACTTCCTCAGTTTCACCATAACTCTGTTTTCAAAATGAATACTTCCTCTTCCCTCAAAGTCCTTGATTTTTCACAAAACGAGCTTAACAACTCAATTCTCTCCTGGGTGTTTAATGTCAGCACTCTCTTGACACATCTTGATCTCTCAGGCAATTTCTTAGAAGGTTCAATTCTAGATGATTTTGCCAATATGGTTTCTCTTGAACGTCTCGATCTTTCCTACAACAAAATTGTAGGTGGTATACCAAAATCCTTTCAACATTTGTGCAATTTACAAGATTTAACAATGCCCATTAACAACCTGGGGGGCTCACTCAGCGACAACATACGACATTTGTGTTCTGATAAAATAACTATTTTGTTTCTATCTAATAACCCCTTTAGTGGTGGACCATTTCCTGATTTTACAAAATTTACATCACTAGAGAGATTATTACTGGATAACACTAGCTTGAGTGGGGAATTTCCACAATTCTTTGGGCATTTTCCTAATCTCAGAGAATTGAGCCTCTCCCATAATAACTTCAGTGGGTCCAACAACCAATTGAGTGTAATAAGTGAAGTGTTTCTTTCCAATCTACCAAATTTGACACTTTTGGATGTCTCCCACAATTTGCTTCAATTTAAATTCAGTCCAAAATGGATTCCACCTTTCCAAGTAGAAACATTATTTCTTTCATCATGCACTTTGGGTCCTCATTTTCCCATGTGGCTTAAAAATCAAAAGAGACTTCGCATTCTTGACATTTCCAATGCTGGAATCTCTGATTTAATTCCTCAATGGTTTTGGGACCAGTCCTCAAGTATTGATTATTTGAATGTTTCCCACAATCACATTATTGGCTCTTTACCCAAAGCATTTTCAAAGCATTTCGAGTACATTCTAGATCTGAGTTTTAACAATCTGTCTGGACCAATGCCACTTCTCCCTCAAAAATCTGAGGTTGTAATTCTTTCAGACAACAATCTGTCAGGGTCCCTATCTTCATTGTGTAAAAGATCACTACCATATTTGTCTTATCTTGATCTTTCCAATAACTTACTATCAGGAAGTCTCCCAAATTGTTTTGATCTTTTGCAAAGTTTGGCAATCTTAGATCTAGCACATAATAATTTCTCTGGGAGAATACCGAACTCAATTGGTTCCCTAGAGAATATTTTGACAATCCATTTGAGTGACAACAAGCTCACAGGTGAAATACCCTTTTTGAAAAATTGTCAAGGATTACAATTCATCGACTTTGGTGGGAATGATCTGCGTGGAGATTTTCCTTCATGGATTGGGGAAAAACTACCCAATTTGGTAGTTTTGCGCCTGCGAGACAATAAGCTTCAGGGGAGTATTCCTGCTGGTATATGTAGCTTAGTTAAACTTCAAGTTTTAGACCTTGCCCAAAACAACATAGCAGGAAAAATACCAAATTGCCTCAATAACATTTCCATTTTGTCTGATTTGAGGCTTTCAAAGAATGTCCTTTCTTATGGAGTATACATACTTAAAATTGGTAATGCAGAAGTTTCCGCCCTTTCTTTTGTCGACGAAGCAGTATTGAGGTGGAAAGGACAAGATTTTGAATATGGGAAAAATCTAGAACTAATGACAAGTATTGATCTCTCCCACAATCTCTTAACTGGAGAGATTCCTCATAGCATAACAAGTCTAGCAAGTCTGGCTTCTTTGAACCTTTCAAGAAACAATTTCACAGGGTTCATTCCTGATGATTTTGGTCACATGAAAATGTTAGAATCATTGGACTTGTCACAAAACTCGATTTCTGGAACAATTCCAAAAAGCTTTCAGAATTTGAGTTTTCTTGCTTACATGAACATATCATTCAACAACTTGTCAGGAAGAATTCCATCGAGTACCCAGTTGCAAAGCTTTGATGCATCTGCATATGTGGGAAATTCTGGCCTTTGCGGTCCCCCTCTTGAAAAAGAATGCCAAGAATATAATGATTCTCAGGAGAAGAAGCTTGGTGGAGATGATGAGGATGAATCGATAAACTTTGGGTTTTATATAAGCGTGGTTCTTGGATTCATTGTTGGATTTTGGGGAATCTTTGGAAGCTTAATTCTCAATTCTTCATGGAGACATAAATACTTTCAAATGATTGAGAACATGAATGATTGGATTTTAGCTCTCGTTGTAGTATGAATTAAAACAAGAAAGCAAAGCTAGTATGGTCTTCATTAGAATTAATAGTGTTACTAGCTAGTTCCCTAGTCGTATGTACGATTGATGGTTTTATGTTGTTCTTGGTTGATTCCAAATCTTTTGAAATCTATTTTGTAACTCGCTCTTTCAGTTCATCTAATAAATGTATTTTGTCCATTAAAAAAATCCCAAGGCTTTGAGTCCATTGCTCTAAATGAACTAAGCCTAGGTTGCAACTGTATTTTTTTATGTTAACCTAAAGATTATATGCGAAAACAAAAGCCTAGCTATAGGAGTTTACAAGTCCTAGCAATCAATAATTGCTTCCAAAGGGCTTGCAAAGGGAGACCATATCCTGTTGCATTACTTATTCACTTGTAGTTTTAGATTGGACCATACAACTTGCTAATAAACTGACTTTCCAAATATGATACATTGACGAATACAATGTGAAAGGTAGTTGTAGATAATATAAAGGATGTATTATCTATGTAAAAACTTCATGTAATCAGTCACCATTGCAGTCCATGCAATCCCACTCCTTACAGAAGTAACGTCAAATTATCTATTTTTGGAGATTTTACGTATTTTTAATGAAATTATCAATTAAGTGTTGGTGCTTGTAAACATTAATCCAACATCTTAAGACAGGCTATCAATTCAGTTTTGGTGAGACATTGCTTCCGAAACAAGGTTGTGACGTCCTTCATCATGAAGAAGGTTTGTCTTAAAAGGACTGGAAATTTTTTTTGCGTCCTTATGGAGGGAAAGTGGGATTGGTTAAACAACTAGTTTTTCCAAAATGAGAAACACATCATTCGTCCTTAAGTACTCTGTAATGCTAATGAAGGCTACATTTTACTGTTAATGAATATCTTTAACACATTGTTAGGTCCCACTGATCACAAAAATATTGTAGAAGCGAGGTTAAATACAATATTGATCTTAACTAAAAATTCTTCGTGGAATAAGAATCAGATCAGATCAAGTATCAGAGATTTAGTATTTTATCAAGTAAGAATTAAGATCAAGATTTTCCAAGTTAATATTTTATAAAAATTATTAACCCAGAGGTTTTGCTACACCCCAGTGAAATTAATCACGGGCTTCAATTTACAAGTACAACTAAAATTGTCCCCGGATTCCTCAGTAGAAATTTTTAGCAAGTTAATAAATATTCTCTCTAGTCCATTCATTAGGTGAATTCATTTGAAAGCTTTGATAAAAAATCTTGAAATAACTTCTGGCAATTGACAAATACATTATGCTTCCACAACCTAACCTTGAATACTTCTTATTGTTCTTCACTAAGTCGCATGAACATATTAATGAACTTCTTCCAGTGAATATATTCTTCAAGTCTGCAGATGACATCATTACCTTGTCATTACCAAGTATATACTGTCTTCCTGATTCCTGTACAACTAGTTGGTACTTAGAATATTCTGCTTGTTTATTTCTCTAGCACCAACTATGGTGATCCATGTTTCTTCCCCTGTTGGACTTTCATGATGTATACTGAACATTTGTGGAGACAACTGACACACTGAGACAAGTCTCGCTAATACAACCTTGCTCAGACAATGATGATTGTGACCATATTATTTTCACAAAGAATCTTCTAGCACTTAGACAAGTTCTCAGTTTCCATAATCTTGAATACTTCATCTTGAATCAACACCGAGGCATGAACACATAATTGTTCTTCTTCCAGTAACCAAAGCTTCAAGATCATAGATATCTTCTTGTTCCCTTGTCTTTTACCAAGTCCTGCATGATTTCATGATTTCATGATTCCTGTGATTTCATATTACTTACATGTATGTCCTGTGTTGAGTTATTATCACTATGTAACATATAGTGGATTACATTTTGCCTTACACACATCCCCCTGGGTAGCTCATCTAAACGAGTGGAGATTGCTTGGGTAGGTGCATGAATTGTCTGTGTAGCTTCACAATCTGCGACACATTGATTATTCAAAACAATAATCATAAAAATTACCTTTGAAACCAAACATTAAACCAAATAGGTGTGGTATCTAAGACATGAAACTATAACCAAACCAAACATCGTTGGTGCAGTTCGGTTTTATTTAGTGCGGTTCGATTTCAAATGGTTTGGTTAACTTTTTAAACCAATCTAACAAAACTTTTGAAACCCCAAAACATATAATTAAAATCTTAACAATTCAACAACTCCAAAACACAACCTTAACGATTAACAATTCATGGACACGGATAATTAGAACATATTTAGTGTTTAATTAAGAAAAACATAGCAGTTTATTTGCATAGAAATAAAAACATCTACTAGTTCATCTACAAATAGCTAATAACCTCCCATTGTGCATCTATTCGTCATTTACACATTCTTCGAAAAGCTTTTGTGTATCCTTGAATTCATCTACAAATTCATATAAAATATAAATAGAATAATATTTTTTCCCATTCAAAAATGAAATAAATATAAATGAAAAAGTTACCTTTTTTGATATTTTCATATTTTTTAAGATCTTTCGGTTCTTCTCGAAGTTCAACAAAAACGTCCAAATTCCGTAACCAATCTTGAGTGAAAATTAAAGTTTCGGCCATTCTAGGTAGTAGTCTACTCCTATATGCATCAAGAGTTCTACCTTCAGTGCTAAATGTCGCTTCGGAAGCAACAGTAGAAATTGGCATACCTAACAGCTGATATTCATTGTAATTATGTTTCAATATTTTAGAAGCTGATGCATGAATTTTTAGTACATTGGAAAACATTTGTACTTTTGGAAGAATTGTGATTTGAAGAAAAAATCAAGTGTTAGAAGCAAATCAAGGAACTTCTGTGACAAGCAGCTATTATCAGTAATGGACAAATCAGCAGTTAGTTAAGGACAAGTGAATATGCCGACAAGCAGCTAAAGTCGAGATCAGCAGCTAATGACTCATCAGTAGATAAGGAAGATAAGCAGGTAGTGATCAAGATAGAGTTCCATTTTGATTTGGAAGCTAAGTATGAGGATAGTAACGAAGACTAGGAAATGAATGCTTACAAACAAGATTACGAAGCTGATCTAGTTTTCTATAAGGAGTCAGTCCTTATACAAGTCAAAGACTAAGAGAATAAAAATGGAATTCAGGAAGCTGTATGATGTATAAGATAGGATTTTAGCTGGTAGCTGTATGTGTGTGAATGTACAAAATAAAAATATGGTTACATATAGAAAACAGAAGCTGTAAATTAGGGTTTACAGATTTCAGAAGATAGTAATCACAAACTATAGAGCTTTGTAAGTATTCAACACGATCAATAACATATTGGTATTATTGTTAATTATATTCTGCATTGTTATCTTGTTTGTTTGCTTAATTAATTTAATACTGTATTAATTGCCATATCTCGGATCAGTATTAAATTGAAGAAAAGTTTTAAATTGTATTCAACCCCCATTGGGACTAATAATTGGTATAAGAGCCATCTAGTTAATTAAACAAACTAGTGGATCATTATGAGTAACCGGAGAGAAGGAAATACGAGAGTGCCTCCGTTGGTTAAGGAAAAGTATTCTTTTTTGGAAGAAAAGGATGACCATTCATCTGAGTGCAAAGGATGAGCAATACATTGAGATAATTCAGAGAGGTCCTCCAACTCCAAGGATATTTATACCTGGTGAGACAATTGATGGAGTCACAACTCAAGACAGGTATGAGACAAAGCTGCCACTGAAGAAGAAAGGGAAGAGGTAGATAAGGACATGAAGGTTCAGAACATTCTGTTCTATGGACTGGACGATGACATGATGAATACTGTCATCAACTGTTCAACAGCAAAAGAGACGTGGGATATTCTGCAAGTGTTGTGTGAAGGAGCAAATCAAATAAGGAAGAACAAGAAGTTTCTTCTGATTCAAAGTATGAACTATTTACAGCCAAGATTGGTGAAACAATTACTCAAACCTATGAGAAATTAATCAGACTTATCAATGAATTGACAATGCCTGGCCAAGTTTATGATGCTGAAAACATAAACTATAAGTTCATGAGAGCACTACCAAGGTTCTGGGATCCAATGACCACAGCTATCAGGGAATCCAAAGATTTTAGCAAGATGTCCCTTGAAGAAATCTATGGAAATATGAAAACTTATGAGTTAGAGTTTCCACAATGAAATAACATGCATTCTGACCACAAGAAGAATAAAATTGTGGCACTGATGGCTGATGAAGAGAAGCTTGATGGAATGATGATCTCCAATGAGAAAATTGAGCATAATGCTGAAGAAGGCAGTTGTCAAGAGGAGGAAAATTCTAAGATTTATACACCTGATGAGCTGGAAGAGATTGATGAAAGATTGGCATAAATTGCTAGGAAATTCAAAAATCTGAGGTTTCAAAGAGTAAGAGGCTTTAGAAAAGCTAAACCAACTGCTGCTGCAAAACCTAGTAAAGCAAATATGGTTGATATACAACCCAACTCTTTTTGACATGTATACTGAAGCTATAGAGATGTCAACACTTCGGAGGCTGACTAATGAGCTAAGAAGGGGATTTCTAAAGCAAGCTTCCGCTCTAGTTAAGGAACATGTATACTAAAATTTACAACCATTAAAGTGGAATTCTTACAAACAAGATTACGAAGCTGATCTAGTTTTCTATAAGGAGTCAGTCCTTATACAAGTCAAAGACTAAGAGAATAAAAATGGAATTCAGGAAGCTGTATGATGTATAAGATAGGATTTTAGCTGGTAGCTGTATGTGTGTGAATGTACAAAATAAAAATATGGTTACATATAGAAAACAGAAGCTGTAAATTAGGGTTTACAGATTTCAGAAGATAGTAATCACAAACTATAGAGCTTTGTAAGTATTCAACACGATCAATAACATATTGGTATTATTGTTAATTATATTCTGCATTGTTATCTTGTTTGTTTGCTTAATTAATTTAATACTGTATTAATTGCCATATCTCGGATCAGTATTAAATTGAAGAAAAGTTTTAAATTGTATTCAACCCCCATTGGGACTAATAATTGGTATAAGAGCCATCTAGTTAATTAAACAAACTAGTGGATCATTATGAGTAACCGGAGAGAAGGAAATACGAGAGTGCCTCCGTTGGTTAAGGAAAAGTATTCTTTTTTGGAAGAAAAGGATGACCATTCATCTGAGTGCAAAGGATGAGCAATACATTGAGATAATTCAGAGAGGTCCTCCAACTCCAAGGATATTTATACCTGGTGAGACAATTGATGGAGTCACAACTCAAGACAGGTATGAGACAAAGCTGCCACTGAAGAAGAAAGGGAAGAGGTAGATAAGGACATGAAGGTTCAGAACATTCTGTTCTATGGACTGGACGATGACATGATGAATACTGTCATCAACTGTTCAACAGCAAAAGAGACGTGGGATATTCTGCAAGTGTTGTGTGAAGGAGCAAATCAAATAAGGAAGAACAAGAAGTTTCTTCTGATTCAAAGTATGAACTATTTACAGCCAAGATTGGTGAAACAATTACTCAAACCTATGAGAAATTAATCAGACTTATCAATGAATTGACAATGCCTGGCCAAGTTTATGATGCTGAAAACATAAACTATAAGTTCATGAGAGCACTACCAAGGTTCTGGGATCCAATGACCACAGCTATCAGGGAATCCAAAGATTTTAGCAAGATGTCCCTTGAAGAAATCTATGGAAATATGAAAACTTATGAGTTAGAGTTTCCACAATGAAATAACATGCATTCTGACCACAAGAAGAATAAAATTGTGGCACTGATGGCTGATGAAGAGAAGCTTGATGGAATGATGATCTCCAATGAGAAAATTGAGCATAATGCTGAAGAAGGCAGTTGTCAAGAGGAGGAAAATTCTAAGATTTATACACCTGATGAGCTGGAAGAGATTGATGAAAGATTGGCATAAATTGCTAGGAAATTCAAAAATCTGAGGTTTCAAAGAGTAAGAGGCTTTAGAAAAGCTAAACCAACTGCTGCTGCAAAACCTAGTAAAGCAAATATGGTTGATATACAACCCAACTCTTTTTGACATGTATACTGAAGCTATAGAGATGTCAACACTTCGGAGGCTGACTAATGAGCTAAGAAGGGGATTTCTAAAGCAAGCTTCCGCTCTAGTTAAGGAACATGTATACTAAAATTTACAACCATTAAAGTGGAATTCTTACAAACAAGATTACGAAGCTGATCTAGTTTTCTATAAGGAGTCAGTCCTTATACAAGTCAAAGACTAAGAGAATAAAAATGGAATTCAGGAAGCTGTATGATGTATAAGATAGGATTTTAGCTGGTAGCTGTATGTGTGTGAATGTACAAAATAAAAATATGGTTACATATAGAAAACAGAAGCTGTAAATTAGGGTTTACAGATTTCAGAAGATAGTAATCACAAACTATAGAGCTTTGTAAGTATTCAACACGATCAATAACATATTGGTATTATTGTTAATTATATTCTGCATTGTTATCTTGTTTGTTTGCTTAATTAATTTAATACTGTATTAATTGCCATATCTCGGATCAGTATTAAATTGAAGAAAAGTTTTAAATTGTATTCAACCCCCATTGGGACTAATAATTGGTATAAGAGCCATCTAGTTAATTAAACAAACTAGTGGATCATTATGAGTAACCGGAGAGAAGGAAATACGAGAGTGCCTCCGTTGGTTAAGGAAAAGTATTCTTTTTTGGAAGAAAAGGATGACCATTCATCTGAGTGCAAAGGATGAGCAATACATTGAGATAATTCAGAGAGGTCCTCCAACTCCAAGGATATTTATACCTGGTGAGACAATTGATGGAGTCACAACTCAAGACAGGTATGAGACAAAGCTGCCACTGAAGAAGAAAGGGAAGAGGTAGATAAGGACATGAAGGTTCAGAACATTCTGTTCTATGGACTGGACGATGACATGATGAATACTGTCATCAACTGTTCAACAGCAAAAGAGACGTGGGATATTCTGCAAGTGTTGTGTGAAGGAGCAAATCAAATAAGGAAGAACAAGAAGTTTCTTCTGATTCAAAGTATGAACTATTTACAGCCAAGATTGGTGAAACAATTACTCAAACCTATGAGAAATTAATCAGACTTATCAATGAATTGACAATGCCTGGCCAAGTTTATGATGCTGAAAACATAAACTATAAGTTCATGAGAGCACTACCAAGGTTCTGGGATCCAATGACCACAGCTATCAGGGAATCCAAAGATTTTAGCAAGATGTCCCTTGAAGAAATCTATGGAAATATGAAAACTTATGAGTTAGAGTTTCCACAATGAAATAACATGCATTCTGACCACAAGAAGAATAAAATTGTGGCACTGATGGCTGATGAAGAGAAGCTTGATGGAATGATGATCTCCAATGAGAAAATTGAGCATAATGCTGAAGAAGGCAGTTGTCAAGAGGAGGAAAATTCTAAGATTTATACACCTGATGAGCTGGAAGAGATTGATGAAAGATTGGCATAAATTGCTAGGAAATTCAAAAATCTGAGGTTTCAAAGAGTAAGAGGCTTTAGAAAAGCTAAACCAACTGCTGCTGCAAAACCTAGTAAAGCAAATATGGTTGATATACAACCCAACTCTTTTTGACATGTATACTGAAGCTATAGAGATGTCAACACTTCGGAGGCTGACTAATGAGCTAAGAAGGGGATTTCTAAAGCAAGCTTCCGCTCTAGTTAAGGAACATGTATACTAAAATTTACAACCATTAAAGTGGACCCGAGAAACATATCTACAACTCATCTCTCCTAAAACCCTAGGTTGTTCAGAAAAAGACTTATAGCATCTCCAAGAGATTGTAATCTTGCTTTCTATAAATAATATAAACAATCAGCTCTTAGTAAGATAGTATGGGTACACCTTACACAATAATCTTTAAACTCACTCCTTGTTTAGTATTCAATAATTTAAAGTACTTCGAACTTGCAAATGTACAAAAAAAAAGTGGATAGAGAAAGAAAGCGGTATCGCCTAAAAGTTATGAAAGAATGAAGGCTCTTAGTGATTTGAGGAGCCACTAAGAGCCTCTTGAAGCAACATTTTTCACTCTCTGTCCCAAATTGTAAGTTAAGAGATAAGCTCTTGGAGATGCTCTTAATATGTAGACCATGTTTATTGCGTTAACACGCTTTGTCACTCGAAAACACGTTTTCTGGATTGAAGAGCGGATCACGGAATCCATATCTCAGGCATTTTCATCCTTAGTGTCCCAATCAGATTTTCATAACTCTGTGAGCGATGGGTCAAAAGATCTACGTCACCAATTGTCTAACATTCACCCATATCCCCGAGAGACTTGTATCTATCATCCTAACAGTCATTATCTCTCTCACTGACCTGTTGTGCTCATTAGAGCTTAGATACTTAAGAACAGTGAATTCGTCTAAACACGAATAGCCCTTAACAAGCAATTCGAGCACCCAAATTTACCACTAACAACTTCACCCATAAGAGAAGACACTATTATTTATATGCTGCACTTAAACCCAAGAAAAATCATCATAAAATTATAGTATGTTCTTAATCTTATACATTTGTTAAGCTAAAAGCAGTGTCCACACTTACGCTTTACTCAATATCCTAGTCAACAACTCAACAATATACATAACCCACTTATATAAAAACATAAGTATCACACAACAAGATTAAGATATAAAACACACCCAGAAACATAAAGATTAAGAACATTGTATATATGTAAAAAAATGAAATTACCACCACTCAAAAAAGAAGTCTTGATAATGCACAAATGAGTAGAACTTGAAGCAGCTGGGGGAATCTTTAAGCTTAAGCCTGTAATAATCTGACATTGTACGGCCATTTCAGACACTATTTACAAGTACAAGAACAAGATGTGAAGTGAATAAAAGTGGGCTTTGTTGTTTCACTAATTTTAAGGATTGAATGGCTTTTGTTGTAACGCTTCGTTTTGAGTCATTGATGAAAAGCTTATTTTACGACCAAAAATTTTAGAACTTATCGAATATACAGTTTTTTTTAATTTTATATTTTTAAAAGAATATTTATAAAAATATGATTAGCAATCAAAGTAATCAATATTCCCGGGAAAATAATTTAAATTATTTTTTGTTCAAGTTAATTTTGGTTGATTTGAGGTTGAATCAGATTTAATTTGTGCAACTTTTAAGTAAAGTATTATACAATCAAAAATGATTTTAATTACTAAATTTTTAAAATTACATTTACGGTTGATTTTTATAATTTTAGTTATAAATTTGGTTGAAAAGTTGTAAATCGTTAAAAATATTTTCTAAAATTCAATATTTTTACAAATATTTAAAAACATAATATTTTTGCAAAAAAAAAAAATTGAATTTAGTTAGGTAATCTTGAAAAGATCACTTTGATTTTTTGGTATTTGTTTAGGAGAAAAAGTACCCTGGGATTAAACTCAGAAAAGTTTTCTTAGATATTTTAAAAATTAATCTTTAAAATTTATTGGGTCCGCAAGACTAATTAATGATATTATAAAATTTTAAACAAATCACGCTTATAAAATTTATGTATCTAAGAGAATTCACCTAAAACATATCTTAGGCTCCCTAATTTTTTTGTTTAATTCGACTAATGTTCTTTTAATTTTTTTTAATATGAAGAGAAAATCTGCTCTGAAGACTAAAGGGATGAGTCTCAAATCTCCCATGAAAGAAAAAATGTCGCTTCGGAGTAGAGCTGCAAATGAATCGAGCTGAGCTCGAACTCGACTCAACTCGTTAAAAACTCGAACGACTCGGCTCGATTCGTTAACTAACTTGAGTTCGATCGACAAAAAATAATCGATAAGCTTATCGAGTCGAGCCGAGTTTTTTTGTTGTCTAACTCGACTCGACTCGAACTAAGTTCGACTCGACTCGGCTCGAGCTCGTTAAAACTCGAAAAAAATCAAAAATTTTACTTTTTATTTTTTTATCTCCAACCAAATTAATTTTTTACTTTTTGAAAATTTGGGAATATCACTAAATTAGATATATATTGACATCTGTATGGATGGATCGTCGAGAAATATTTTTAAAAAAATAGAAACAACAATTTGTGACAAAACACTAGTTACTAATACAAGTTACAATAGTAGTGATCGACTAAGATATCAACCCAAATTAATTTTTTATTTTTTAAAAATTTGGGAATATCACTAAATTAGATATATCTTGACATATGTACGGTTGGATCTTCGAGAAATATTTTTAAAAAACAAAATTAACAATTCGTAATAAAGCACTAGTTACTAGTACTATTTAGAATAGTAGTGATCTACTAAGATCTCGAACAAAATTTATTTTTTAATTTTTAAAAATTTGGGTATATCACTAAATTAGATATATCTTGACATCTGTACGGTTGGATCGTCGAGAAATATTTTTCTAAAAAAAGAAACAACAATCCGTGACAAAGCACAAGTTACTAGTACTAGTTAGAATAGAAGTTATCTACTAAGATCACCTACCAAATTAATTTCTTATTTTTTGAAAATTTGGGAATATCACTAAATTAGATATATCTTGACATCCGTACGGTTGGATCGTCGAGAAATATTTTTTAAAAATAGAAACAACAATCCGTGACAAAGCACTAGTTACTACTTACTAGTACTAGTTAGAATAGTAGTGATCTACTAAGATCTCCAACCAAATTAATTTTTTATTTTTTGAAAATTTGGGAATATCACTAAATTAGATATATCTTGACATTTGTACGGTTGGATCGTCGAGAAATATTTTTTAAAAATAGAAACAACAATTCGTGACAAAACAATAGTTACTAGTACTAGTTAGAATAGTAGTGATCTACTAAAATCTCCAACCAAATTAATTTTTTATTTTTTGAAAATTTGGGAATATCACTAAATTAGATATATCTTGACATCCGTACGGTTGAATCATCGAGAAATATTTTTTAAAAATAGAAACAAGAATCCATGACAATGCACTAGTTACTAGTACTAGTTAGAATAGTAGTGATCTACTAAGATCTCCAACCAAATTAATTTTTTATTTTTTGAAAATTTGGGAATATCACTAAATTAGATATATCTTGACATCCATACGGTTGGATCATCGAGAAATATTTTTTTTTTAAAATAGAAACAACAATCCGTGACAAAGCACTAGTTACTAGCACTAGTTAGAATAGTAGTGATCTACTAAGATCTCCAACCAAATTAATTTTTTAATTTTTGAAAATTTGGGAATATCACTAAATTAGATATATCTTGACATCCGTACAGTTGGATCGTCGAGAAATATTTTTTTTTTAAAATAGAAACAGCAATCCGTGACAAAGCACTAGTTACTAGTACTAGTTAGAATAGTAGTGATCTACTAAGATCTCCAACCAAATTAATTTTTTATTTTTTGAAAATTTGGGAATATCACTAAATTAGATATATCTTGACATCCATACAGTTGGATCGTCGAGAAATATTTTTTTTAAAAATAGAAACAACAATCCGTGACAAAGCACTAGGTACTAGTACTAGTTAGAATAGTAGTGATCTACTAAGATCTCCAACCAAATTAATTTTTTAATTTTTGAAAATTTGGGAATATCACTAAATTAGATATATCTTGACATCCGTACAGTTGGATCGTCGAGAAATATTTTTTTAAAAAATAGAAACAACAATCCGTGACAAAGCACTAGTTACTAGTACTAGTTAGAAAAGTAGTGATCTACTAAGATCTCCAACCAAATTAATTTTTTATTTTTTGAAAATTTGGGAATATCACTAAATTAGATATATCTTGACATCCGTAAGGTTGGATCGTCGAGAAATATTTTTTAAAAATAGAAACAACAATCCGTGACAAAGCACTAGTTACTAGTACTGTGACAATCCGAATTTTCAAAATAAATTATTATTATTATTTTATTTTTTTCGATTTGTGTTTATAAATTATTATTATTTGTAAAATGCATAGTAAATTGGAAAATTGAGACTTATTTCTAATTCCTTCTCCGTAAATCTTTAAAAATATTCTAGTATGTAATTATGCTAGGAATTTTATTTTATTTTTTTTAATTAGAGTTTCTAATTAAAAATGTTATTTAAAGGCATGTAGTATTAATTGTAATGCTTTTAATTAGTATTGGGCCCAAGGCCCATTAGGTTATCAGTAGAACACCTCAGTTACAAAACAGAGCCGCACAAAAACACGCAGACAACACAGAAACGCAGCAGAGTAAATAAGGAGAGAAAGGGGAGATTTCTTGATAATTTGCTCGATTCTTGTCGGAATCGCTTGATTTCGGTTTCGTTGTTCACCTCTCTTCGGACCCGTTCTTTCCTAGCCATCATCTTCATCATCAAGCACCACTTTCCACCATGTTTTCTTGAAGAGCAAAGGCTGCGTTTTGGGGAAAACCATAGCATTGATTGAGTATTGTGTTGTTTAGCTCAAATCGAAGGTATAACCCTCCCCTTGCTTTGTCTATTTGATTTCTTGATCTTATTTCTTGAGCGTAACTGATTATTATGGCTTAAAGTTGTAATATGTTGATTGTTGATTTTGAATTTGAATTGTATTTGTTAAGAGTTGAGTTTTATAAATTGTTTGAGTGTTAATGATTGTCATAATTATTATAGGTTGTTTAAAGGGTGGATGTATAGTGTAATCAAGTCAATGTTATATGTGGTATAGCTTGATTTTTTCTTTCTTAATATTCAGATTCTATATAGTTAAGCATGCCTACAAGTTGTTTGATTTATTGTCTCAAAGAAGTTAAGCATGATTCTTAGTTTTGATTATGAAATTCCAGCAACTGCCCTGTTTTGTGCTGTAATTTCGAGATAGTTAATGACCTTATTTGGTCTTGGCTATAAAAGATGAATTATAGCTTGTGGTCTCTAGTTTGTGTAGGCGAAAACGGTGCATAGTTTGAGTTAACGAGCTAGGAGAAAACGTTGTTTTAGTGACTGCTGTTCATAACTTCGCTGCTCTCGGGAATTGCTACTTTGGAAGTCTGTTTCACCTAGTTAAACTTGTTCTTTTAAGTTGAGAAATTTACTGAGTATAAAGGAAGGAATTATAAAGATTCCAGAAAAAGATTTGCACAAAAATATGAAATGTTCGATTTATTAAAAATGCTAGAGTGTGACTGGTACAGGAGAATCTGCCCTTGTGCTAATGGTCGTAATTAGATTAGTATGGTAAATTTCTTATATATTGTTTAATTGTGGTAATTTAACTAATAAGTGTGGTAATTTAAATTGATATAAATTGTGAGATTAATTGTGGGTTTGAGTATATGTTTTGATGATTATTAATGGTTAATTGTTGTTGTTGGGTAATACCTTCGGAAGTGGAATTTGAGGATTTTGGATATAAGTCGAGTTTGAGTAATTATCGAAATTCGTAATTGTCGAGTGCTTGGTATTGATTAGTAGGTGGTTACTAATTTACCTTGATAATTGTTAGTTTAATTTAAGGAATAAATGGGACTCATATGTTTAATTTAAGCGGACAATGGATTTTTATGTATAATTGAATTGGCGTTTGTATGCTAAAGATTTTAGGTTGGTTTCTTTTATAACCAGTGTTATATTTCGAGGTTACAGTTGAGTAGGAATTGTAAATCTTAAGTTGTTTGTTAATATATGATTCAAATGTGAAATTGTCTTGTTTATGTGAATAGTGGATTGAGAGATATAATTGCGAGTTAAATGCATTAATTTTCATAATTAGACGAATGTTGTAAATTAAGAATGTTGTGGTAAATGCTTATGTGCTAATCAGTATAAAGCGAGTCGTAGTGTTTGATGGTCTTACT
The DNA here is from genome assembly GCA_036435485.1 of Saposhnikovia divaricata. NCBI lineage: Eukaryota > Viridiplantae > Streptophyta > Magnoliopsida > Apiales > Apiaceae > Saposhnikovia > Saposhnikovia divaricata. The sequence continues at coordinate 219,932,633 of CM071599.1, forward strand.
AGTTATAAATATTTAAGTGCTAATTGCTAAGTGTAATTAGTTGTAAATTCGAGGTGTTATTAATTGTTGTAAATTTAGTTAGTTGTGAATTGCTAGTTTGATTCAGTAAGTAAATGAACAGTTATGTGTGTACGTGGGTCAATGGTAAGTATGGGAATACGTGATACATGTTAAATGTTAGAATTTTATAATAATTAGAATTGTGCTAGGGGTTATGAGAAGATCACAAGTTTTTAAATGTCAATATTTAAAGGACTTGTGTAATTCTTTTCGACTGATCCCTAGGGCTTACGAATATCCATGATTAACTATCACGGGTATAATTCATATACTTATGTGGTGTGATCATCGATATAGCGTAAGTAATAGTTAGTGCTAGGGGTTGTTCCCTAGGGCTTACGAACATCAATGATTGGTTGTCACGTGTATCATTAAAATGCGTGAGAAATACGATCATTGGTGTAGCGTAAGTAGTAGTGTAAATTATTATGTGCTAGGTGTCGCATGTCTGGGCGGGTACTTTTCTTACTTGTTTACTTTTATGTTGCTGCAAGTTGAGGCAGCTTTATTTTTTATAAAAAAAAACAGGGTTGTATTGTGTTGAGGGGCTGTGCCCATAGTCCGATAAACGAATAGGTCATGCCGAAATTTTCTGAAAATCTCCTGCATTTAAATTTATTTAACTTATTTGACTTTAATGGTCTAAAGGCATGTTTTGGGGTGCTAAATGTTAATGTGTTATGTGTACTAAGTGATAATAGAATAGTCAACTATAGGGAGGACACCTATAGTTTGACTTTATATGATTTAGTGACAATTCCAAGTTGTGTTTACTCGAGATACGAGGTAGGACTGACACGTACTCGTAACTATTTCAGTACCATTAGGGTATAATCAAGTTGGAACGACGTGCATCAAAGAGGAAAGATCGGGGCGTCATATGAAGAAAGGTAAGTTACCTCCATGGAATTGCTTGGACAAGGTGCGAAGGATTTAGTCACGGTTTTCTGCTTTATGCTCAGGACCAGAGGCAAGTTTATTTATGCATACTCTATCGTTCAGAGTATTCGTATTTTGAAATATATGAAATGTGCGAACTAGATTTAAATCCATAAAAGCAAATATTCTTTCTAGTGGTTTATACCAGATCTTATCCATGCAATTTACATGCATATCTATTATTGTTGAGCTGTTTATTACACGAGATGTTTGCAATTTATTTTATAAGTTGGTTTATATTGTTGAGACGTTTATCGAAATACTTCATTTGTATTCGTAGAAGAGATGATAAAGATATATTTAGTAATATTTTCATACTACAGAATATTTATATTTAAAAGTGGGATTATATATATATATAAAGTAAGTTGTGATTTATTGCTTCTAAAAGCAAAAGTGACCGGAGTAACGCACCGGCCCAACGGTTACATATAAAGGGTGAAGGGCCGAGAAAGACGGCTCATCCTTCTGAGAAGTTTTATTTGGGTGGTTCGAGACGTCGACCATCCTTTCTATCGATAGAAAATGAGATGTGACAATGGACTGATCATCCATTACTTGAGAAGGCGTTTCGAGAAGAAGTCTAATCTTAGATACCTTAGACTGTTAGCGGATGCCTTTGTGGTTCTGTTAATAGTAGAGGGTGTTGATCCGAGAAGTTATTAAATTATATTCGAATGGTATTTTGAGAAGTTATTGATTTATCTTTGAGCAGTATTTTGAGAAGTTATTGATTTATCTTTGAGCTGTATTTTGAGAAGTTATTGAGATGTATTTATTCTTTCATATGAGGAGTATTCTGAGAAGTTTTTGAGATATATTGGAGTAGTATTTCGAGATTTATTAGCATTTCCGAGTTGATCTGTTTTTTTTTCAAAAGTATTTATATTTATAAGTCGTATGGAGTAGTAAAATTATATTTTGAATGAGTTGTGGTAGTATTTTAGTATACTCTATTATATTACTTGCTGAGCGCCTCTTTCGCTCATTCTTGCTTTTGTTTAAATCTTATTTTTTCAGAGATAGATAGTGGATGCAGTTGACTTAGTTTAGCTCGAAGCAGGGCAAGTCATGGATCGAGTTGATGATCGGCTCAGAGTGATTCTGTATTTTGAGTTTGTCTACCAGAGGTTTAGTTAGACTGGTATTGTATTCATATTCCTGAGTTGTAATATTTGTTGTATTAGAATATTGTGGTTGTTGTATACCTTATGTCAAGGTGATACTAACAACATAAGACTGTATAAGAGAATCGTTGTACCAAGAGTTGTAAGTTATTATAAGTATTTTTGGATTTCTTGTTTCCAAGTCTATAACCTGAAAAGATTCTTGGTAGTTAGGGGTCGGATGTCGTGTTTTAGATTTAATATTGGCAGTTGATTGTTTGGTTGTTAAGGTTTTCCGCGATAGCGACCCATATCCCTGACCCCGGAATTGGGGGCGTTACAAGTACAAGCGAGAATAGTAGTGATCTACTAAAATCACCAACCAAATTAATTGTTCGCGAACAACTTGAGCTCGGATCGAGCTCGGTTTGACTCGAGGCTGTTCGTGAACAACTCGAGTTCGGCTCGGTTCTGTGGAAACTCGGCTCGGTTCGTTAAGAAATCAGCTCGGTTCGTTAAGGTCAAAGCTCGGCTCGATTCGGTAAAATCTCGGCTCGACTCGGTTCGTTTGCAGCCGTACTTCGGAGTAATGTTAGAACATGGCCAACTCGAACTGGATTGGGCCCGGGTCTGAGCTTGGCTTAGGAAAATCATTGCCCTTAATTTATTTATAAATACAACTTAAAATGTGTATTTTTAGTTTGAAAGTTTGTATTTTAATTTTTTTATTCTTTTTTTATTAAAACATGGAATAATAAATTTTAGTTTTTTTATTTTTAAAATAAGATATATGAAAATGAGTATCACCTATCTTTTTTTAATTTGACTAACTTGTGAAAATAAGTTACTCTCCAAAAAATTGAAATCAAGTGTGTAATATATAAACACATAATCACATTGTTATATATGTGTACTTGTAATTCAGATTTTGGGTTAAAAACGTGAAATTCATTTTCCTTTAACGATGAGTATATTTTTTCGACATATATAAGAAGAAATATCTTATGTAGACATGACAAATCGTTTTGTACATTCATGTCATGTACTTTAGGATCTTGAACGAAAATGTCATGATATTAAATCGTGTACCCGAAATTAGAATACCAAATGACACTAAATTACACAAAATTTTTCGTGTACACGAAATGAAATGAAATACGAATAGAAAAAATATAACAATTACATGAAATATTACTATGTATCCAAGTTATGTAAATATATAATTATATGTCTTAGAACAACATTGAGATGTTACAAAATAAAACTAAGAGTTGCATCCATGGTGTAAAGTCTCACAAACAAAATGAAGCCCTCCTTTTTATTTTTTTCTTATTTCTTGTTAACAAATATCTCTCTTTATGTAGAATCTTTTTTCCAAGTTATTTAGTTTTCTTAGCCATATTTTATGCTTTGTTGATATAAAAAAATATATATAATCAACTAACCAAGCAAATTCAATGTATGCTCTTAGGTTAAGATATGTGAATTGATACTATTAATATAATTCAAGAATACAAAATTCAAAAAGGCACCCTTTTATTAAAAATGATATATAATTTTGAGTGTATCAACTTTTTATTTATTATTATTAATAATTTTTATAACAAAAATAGTAGTTGTCGTTCTTTCTCTCTCTCTCCACCTTTCCCAAAAAATGCTAAACTAAAGTTTAGGAGTTGATATTAGTTTTTTTAAGTTTTTTTTTTGAATTTTCTTTATTTTTTAATAAATATATCACATTTAATAAAGTTAGAATTTCAGTTTTAAATAATAGCGACTCGAAACGTGTTTAACGGGAATACGACTCACTAGAAATGATTGTATTAATTATTAAAATTTAATATTGATGTCATATTTTTTTTAAATTTTTAGGGTTTGATTTTATGGATAAATATTATTATAAAAGTCTTTATAATATATGTTAAAGTTGGGATTTCGATTTTAATGAGAGAGCGGCTCAATCGAAAATACTAGAAAGTTATAAAAATGTAAAATTTGGAATTTACTCAATTTTAAGGTTTTAATTATTAAGGAAAAACGTTGTTTTATAAGATAAGTGTTATCAATAATATGTAATGAAGTTTGAATTTCAGTTTCAAATAAGAGTTACTGGAAATGTGTTTAACGGGAAAACGTCTCACTAGAAAAGATTTTATTAACTATTAAAATTTGATACGAATGTCATATATATTTTTTTAAATTTTTAGGGTTCGATTTTTATGGATAGAAATTATTATATAAGTCTTTATAATATACGTTGAAGTTGGGATCGGTTTTAAGGAGAGAGCGGCTCAATCAAAAAAATCATGTTTAACAAGAAATCGGTTCATTAGAGAATATTATGTAGCTACTAAAGTTATTGATAATATGATATGACGTAAATATGTATTGATTTTTTTTAAAATTGTTACGACACCGCGAAGCGCGGCTTAACTAGTTATAGAGTAATTAGTAATAATAAAAATTATATATAGTATAAGAAAAGAAAATGAAAAAAGATAGAGAATTCAGTTACGAAACATTAGAAAACCTTAGAAAGAAGAGAGGGAGAGAAGAGAATGACATGAGAAGAGGAAGATTCATAACAAGCTTAAAAGAAGGGATAACAATTCTTTAATTCTCTTAATATTCGTGTAAATTCGTGTATTTCTGTGTACTTCATATTCTTTTCATGAAACAAAATCTGAATATGGTATTTGATTGATTTTGATTATATTATGGATCTTCGTTGTTCTCTTGAGTTTTGCATATGTGGTGATGTTTTGTATATATCCACGAGTTCTTTGTTATATCCATTGTCTTTGTATCATTACTCTGATTTTGTATGTATAGTATATTTGGATTTTGAATTCTTGTAAAAATCATATCTGATTCGCTATTCATCGGAATTTCATGACATTAGACTTTCGGAAAAGGTATTTTAATTATCTAAAACTTTGATTCTTTGTTTTTTCCGAAATTCGACCTATAATTATGAGTTTTCCATGATTTGTTAATTTGCTAGTATGATTTCGAAACTGAGAAGTCTAATTTTGAAAATTCATACTAAATTGAGTTTTTATCCAAAAATTATGAGCGATATCATTCTGAAAAGATATTTTCGAGCTCTACATTTTTCGTTTACATTCCTCGGTCAAATTTTGATATTGTGAAGTCTTAAATTTTGATATCATTCTGAATTCGTTACTTGTTTGTTTTTATTGAGCCTAGCCATTCTGTAAATTTCTCAGAATTGTTTACATTTTTCTTGCTTTTTACCTTTTCAGATAAAATCATTTTCATAGAGTAATTTGCCAATTTCCAGAATTGATTAGAGCTGATTTTGTTAACAACTGTCTATTTTGTAAGATATTGTTATGTGATTTTTGGCATTTTCTTTGAGTAAGTTATATGTAAGCACCACATGAGTTCTATTAAGGTGTGTGCTTATTTGCTTTATTTGAATATTTAGGATTTGGTGTGATTTTATTTTCAGGGTACGACATCGATATCGAGGTAAGTGACTTTTCATTACTCACTAATATTATCAACTATGTTTCTATTATGTTAGTTTTATTGTATTAATAGTATTTGATTTTTGAAAATTGTAATATCGAAAATAGAATTCATAAAAGATTTTTATATGAATCCCCAGTTTTAATTGCGTATCACATAATCCGATCACTGGCTAGTATGACATATAGAACTAGTTTAAGCACGTTTCAGAACACATAGATACCTCGTTGAGTAGAAGTTAACGAGAGACGTAAACTGGCCCCCATCGAACCATCGAACTATAGAAGCCGTATCACTATGCCAGTGTGACCATAATTTAGAACTGTGTGAATAAAATGTGATTTTACTATTGAGATTCTTTTATCGATTTAGCTTTAGAACTTTTGTTTTTTAAAAGTATTATTTTTAGTCGTCGGGCGATAGTTATTTGCTGGGAAGCTCGTTATTTGTTTAACATATTTCAGGTTCTAAATTTGAAAGCTTGTAAGGATGCGAATTGTGTGGATTTTGTGCTACCTGAGTTAGATGCAATTATTTTCAAATTTTATATGGACGTTGATTATTGAATTTGTGTAGCTGCATCTATAATTTCATTGTTTTATATTATTCAGTTAACTTTTGGTTTGACTTTTTGAATTTGGATTTATTGAATAAAGAATTGTATTTTATTTTAGTTGAGAATTTAGAATTAGTAGTGCGAAAAGTCGGGTTGTTACAGCAACTGTGAGGTATGGGTTAATCCTTATAACTCTCATGAGTCGGTTATTGCGCATGATCATTATATCGCAAGTCCTAACAATTGATTTTTCGTATTATTTGCACTTTTGTCGAAGTTTGGTTAAAAGATTCAAGTTCCAGGCATAGTCCACTTAGTTTCACGGGTTCCAAACCGGAAGCTACCCGTATTGGATACATAAAAAAATTAGCTCCATACAATATTTGTTATACTATTTATTTTATTAAATTTTATTTTATTTTTTTTGGGGGGGGGGGGGGATTGTTGGGTATTTTATTAAAATCAAATATCTTAAAAAAATAAAATTTTAAAAATTATTTTTACCTTATTTCTTACCAAATATGTATACAATAAAATAAAATGCAATCAATCAAAGATTTTATTTTCACCCGTTGTTTTCCTCCCGTTACTTTTCTGGCAGTTGTCAAGCTGTTACAAGTTTAGGTATTAAATGACGATTATATTTGTATATTAATAGCATCTCCAATGCTATACACCCCTTACCTAAAATGCTGAGGTGTCATTTAATTTACACAAGGGATTTCAAGTTGTCTATAATTTTACATAATTTGTTTCAAGTTGGTTATATATAGGCAACTTCTATTTTTTTACAAAAGCTGTATAATGGACACATCATCATGACATGATCAATTATTTGTATTTTTAGCATATAGCCAATCATTTTACATAATACCATTGGAGTACATTAGCTTACAAGTTCAACAAATTTGAAATAATCACTATTTTACATAATCATTATACATAATGCCATCGAAGATGCTCTAACAAGCCAAAATCTTATCTATCAGTTATATAATTTTGAACCCTATATAGGGTGTTTGAGAAAAGCTAGTGTCGCTGAAAAAACACGACAACAAGCAACACATCATTTTACAGTTTACATAGCCTTTGCTTTATGCAAATATCAATTATATTAGTATACACAATATACAATTTTTTGGATGTTATTTGAAGCATTTGAAATTTTTTTGTAGACATTCTTTGTCATTCGTTCACGGGAAAGGAAAATTGAATAATATGTTATATCGCTAAGCAGTATGTAAAAACCATGCATCAAAAGCGGCATAATTCCTTAGAGCATCGTTTATACGTACCTCATCCATAAAAAACAATCATGTTCTTTTATTAGTTTAATTTACCTGTTAAATTTAGGGATTTTTTTCAAAAATACCCATCCTTCAAATTATTTTTTAAATATACTTCCACTTTTAAAACTATTTATAAAAATACCTTTCTTTAAAATTCTTTTTTCAAAAATACGGTTTACAACCTGTGCAACTTTTGCAACCTTATTTATAACTTTTAGCGGCGCAGCCGTGTGAGTTGCAAATGAGGTTGCAAATGTTGCAAAGGTTGCAACTGAAAACTGGAAGTTGCAAAAGTTGAAAAGATCGGAGATAAGAACTTTTACTATTGGCTTCCCCTGGCGGGGCCATTAGATCATAATAGAATCAATGGAACTTGCAATCGGAAATTTGGTCCCCTATATAGCATATGAGGTTGCGTAGTAACCTCATATGCAACCGAAAACTGAAAACTAGAAGTTCAAGTTCCAATTTTCAGTTGTCATTTTCGACCTCTTTTCTGAAATATATATATATATATATATATATATATATATATATATATATATAGTAAATTGTAAAGTGGTGGCCAGATTTTACACTCATTTTCAAAAAAGTGGCCAGACTTTCAATTTTGCAAAATGATGACCAGACTTGCCTTTTTTCCTTTCAAAAAGGTGACTGCATGCGATTTTCAGCTTTTTGGCAGGGGTAAAATTGGGAAAAATACTAGAAATCCAAAAAATTGTCCACAAAAATTCCCAAATTAATATTTGTCACCGTATGATTGGTTATATTCGTAATAATAATAATTCCCCCATATATGCACATCAATTCACCAAAAAATCCACAAATATGAGTTGTCAAGATTATTATTATTATTTATTATTATTATTATTATTATTATTATTATTACGAATATAACCAATCATATGGTGACACATATTAATTTGGGAATTTTTTAGATAATTTTTGGGGGTTTTAAGATTTTTTTTAGTAAAATAACATATTTTCCCATTTTACCCCTACCAAATGAGCTGAAAATCATCTCCAGCCACTTTTTTGAAAGGAAAAAGACAAATCTGGCCACCATTTTGGAAAATTGAAAATCTGGCAACTTTTTTGAAAATGAGTGTAAAATCTGGCCACTTTTTTGAAAGTTCAGTAGCGGAACTTTAAGTTCAGCAAGAGAATATTTGTTGAAATATGTAGAAAAAGCAAGTTCGGTTGTAGAACTTTTAATGACATGTGCAAAACTTTGAAAAAGAAGCAAGTTCAATTGTAGAAATTTTAATTTCATGTGCATAACTTTGAAATTCAGTAGCAGGATACTATATTTTTATTACGAAACAAAATAGGTTCTACAGTAGGATCCAATGGTTCCTCGATTATCTTTTAGATAGTGATTCTCATTGGAATCAACCCCTATATATATAGTTCAAAAAAGAGGTCAAAAATGACAACTGAAAATTAGAACTTGCAATTGTAAATTCGTCTGCTCCACTATATAGCATATAAGGTTGTATATGAGGTTGCGTAGCAACCTCATATGAAACCTTATATGCAACCGAAAACTGAAAACTGGAAGTTCAAGTTCCAATTTTCATTTGTCATTTTTGATCTTTTTTTTGAACTATATATACTAGCTTATAGCCCGTGCAAAGCACGAGTTACTTTTAAATACTTTTAAAATTATATGATTAAATAAAATAAAATATAATAATTTATTATGGATATAATTTAAATTTGTAATATTAATTAATAAAATTATTAGTAATAATAATATTTATTTAATAAATGATATGTATTGATTAGAACTAATAATATAAAATCTAATGTAAATTTGTTATTGACGGAATTTGAACCTTGGAGCTTTGGAAAATGGATTTAAATATAGAATATATTCCTTATTATTAGATCTAACGGCTATCATCTATTTACTAAAAATATCAAACGGTCATTATTTTTGTAAAGGGTTGAACCAAACATCCAAATTATATCCTTGTTTGTTTATTATAAAATAATTTAGATTTTTATTTAGATATATAGTAGCTAATTTAGATAGTGTTCAAAGCTTTAGTGGGTTTGTTTTTTTGAAGCAGCATAGAATATGTCTTGGTAACGATGTAGGAGAGCTAGTAATGGAGGACGATGAGTCGTTGAATTGGTATAGACTGCTAACGAAAGTGTTACTAAGAGCAACTGTAGCACTGCTTGGCCAATTCCCAAGTTTTTTACCCTACGCAACTTACACCTAAGCAAAAGTTAGGCAGGAAAGACAGTTGGGCAAATACCTCCAACAGTGAATGCCCTGCTTTTGTATTTTAAAATTACTTTTTCGTAATAAGAACTGTGTTGTAAAAAGCGGGAATCGGACTTAATCGGTAGAGGTACTGTCCAGGGATTAATCGGGTATTTGGGGATTAATCGGAATGATTAATCGAATAATCGGATTATTAATCAGTGCGGTAGTCCATGGAACAGAGATTAATCGGTGATTAATCGGGATTAATCTGTAATTTTTAGAACAGAGAATAAGAAGGATAAAATTGGAGGCATGTTTTGCTTTGAAATACGTGCAGGTCAGTTGGGCATTGGCCGGCGTAGAGACCACTGACCCATTTTTTGGTTACACTCCAATTCATGTGGCTACCTTTTCTTTGGCCAAGACCAACGTTGTCTTCCCAAGGTGGAAAGTGGCCATCGATTTTTTATGCGATGCAGTTGCTCTAACGAAAGCACGTGCGTATTTTTTTAGGGTGAAAGTCCTTTTTACTCATTATTGGGCTACAACTTACTGAAATACCCAGAAGCGGGAACTGGTGCCCTGAATACCCATTAAATACGCCTTATGCTAGGACGTATGTTGCAGGCACGCCAAAAACGTCAAAACACATTACAAAGCCTGTAAATAACAGATAACTAGATGCGCCTTACTGTAAGCATGTCCACCATATACGCCGTACTAAATTGAAAAAGAACATGAAGAACTGGACACGGCGATTCCATAGTAGTGTCAGGTGGATACGTCTACTTCCCACGTGACAATTGAACTGGATACGCTGTAACCCTTGGAGTATTCTTTGGATACACTAATGCATCAGGTGGGTAAAAACAAGGTTACATGGTTACGTACGCCTAGGTTTAAGTAGTAATCCAATGGATACGCCTAGGTGTAAGTAGTAATCCAAGGATACGCTAGAGTTGTGTAGAGAACGATATAACGGATACGCCTTAGCGTCTGGGATGTAATCTGAATACGCCTGAGTGTAAGTTGTTTTAATTGTTTTCCGCCATTATGTTGGGCGTATGTTGTAAAGGATACGCCAAAGCATCAGGTGGGTAAAGGATATTGTTTTGCGCCATTTCTGGTATTTGCGGATTTCTCGGAGAGCAACGGTTCCAGGCCTGAATCTGTGGGGCTTCTTCACTCCCCCGGTGGCAGGTACTGACTTGCGAGCTGCTTTTGTTGCTAGTTGCCTTCGTGGTGCCTTTCCTCATGTGGATTTGCGAGCGGTTTGCTTGGTACGTGCCATTGAAATTATAGAATTGTGTAGATAGATACAAAAGTGAGGTGCGTGTGTGTATTGATTTGTGTGTTTGGATTGTAGATGTGAAATGAGTGTGTGATTTGGGGGTTTTTTATAAGGGAGGTTGGGAGTGGTGAGGGGGGGGGGAGTTGGATGAAGCGTGGCCGTTGGTTTTGGGGTTTGGGATGGATGGGGAGGATAGGCAAAGCATCTGCATCAGGTGGATTGTGTTTAGTTTTGTGTGTATATGTTTAGTATAACATACGCCTTAGGTATTAGCGTGTCTGGTGGGTAAAAAAGACACTATCATAGAGAGTGGGTATTTTGGGTTGTTTATTGCAATATAGTGGTTATTTTGGGCATTTTTTCATTTTTTTATTATTGTTTTCTTTTTAATTTCTTTTTTTATTGTGGAATAACCAAAAAGAGGAGGCAACCAAACTACAAATTATACACTTTATTTAATATGGATTTAGATATATAGTAGCTAATTTAGATAGTAGGGAGTTCTAAGATCATCTCCAATCCAAGACATTTTGGTGACAAAATTACACCATTTATAAAATGCACTCCAATCCATGGTCACTATATTTGACACTAAAAAGAATCTTTCACCAATAAAATAGAATATTCTAATTTTATTCAATTTTTACATTATTAATATCTATTATATTTTAAATTGTAATGTTATGAATGCATAATATTAAATTTATTAATATAAAATTTATTTATAAAAAAAATAATATCAATTTTTTTTAAATTTAGTCAAAAGTTTAAAAAGGAATAAATCAAAATTAACAAATGTTCCCAGTTGCCACAACTAAGAAATAAAAGTGGAAAAGGCTTGATTTAATTATTTGCAAAAGTTTGGAAGCTCGATGGATGATTTTTTTAGAAGATTAGCTACGTTAAAACTTGAGTTTATTTATTTATATGTATTATAAGTTAGGTAAAATTATTATCTTGTAACTTCTTATTTATCATTATGATGTTATTTTTATAATTAAATTTGGTGTGTTGCTTATAATTCATGATTAAGAATTTTTTTCAAGATTTTGTGTGAAAGTTTAAGTTTTAAAAAATAATATTTTATAATTAATAAGAGCTAAGAAGAAAAGAAGTTTCAATTGATAAAATTTTAAAGTTAGAAATTACAAGAACAAATAAGTTGGAAAAAATTACAAGAACAAATAGTAGGACATAGATGGAAAAAAATTGTTTTGTTAACAAATATAGGAACAATGTTGGAATTTTGAAAGTCACCAATTTTGTGACCAAGGATCACCAATTGTACTTTTGTCTCCAAATTTGGAGATCCAAAGCTCAGTTGGTGATCTTGAATCAATATTTTAGTGTTGCATTGGAGTAGGTGTGTCACTATATTCATCACTATTATAGTGATTTGATGATGGATTGCAGTTGCTCTAACGAAAGCGCGTGAATGTTTTTTTTTTTTTAATTTTTTTTATTGTGGGATAACAAAAAAGAGGGGATAACCAAAAAGAGGGTTAACCAAAGTACAAATTATACCCCATTTTACTTATTATAATATAGTAATAGATAGTAATATATATATATATATATATATATATATATATATATATATATATATATATATATATATATATATATATATATATATATTTAAAAAAAGAGGTCGAAAATGACAACTGAAAACTGGAACTTGCAATTGGAAATTCATTTGCAACCTTTGCAACCAAAAATTAAAAGTTGCTGCTGGCGCCGTCCATATATACAAAATGTTGCATAAGTTGCAAATAGTATTTTTGAAAACAAAACTTAAAAGATAGTATTTTTGAAAATAAAACTTAAAAGATAATCTTTTTGTAAATAACTTTTAAATTGGTAGTATTTTTGAAAATAGTTTTAAAAAGATAGCATATGGGGTAATTTCCCTTAAATTTATTACACTAGACTAGACAATCATATTCTTTTATTAGTTTAATTTACGTTTTAAATTTAATAGACTAGACTACTATTTGTGCTGCTATCAATTTTTGTATTATTAGAAAAATTCAAATCAATTAATATTTTACGTATTTAATTGTTATAAATTTTTTACTTTTAATTGATTGGTTGTTTGACATAGACTAAAAAACTATTGGCTATTGATAAATTTTCCAACAGCATATGCATACATCAAAATAATATAGGTGTCCCATACAACTAGGCAAGTATGCACGGATGTATTTGGCTCCACTAAATTTTCTCCATGACTTGGTCAGAATCAAACAGGACCATTTAATTAGAGTTCTACTTCAGCTTTAGGGATGGGCATTCACCCCGTTCCGCTCGATCCCGATCCGTTCCCCGCACCGAACGGGACGGGGAATCGGGGATTTTTTCGGGTACGGGCCGGGGAGCGGGGATAATTTTCAAAAAAAATGGGGAGCGGGCCGGGGCCGGGATTTTATGTCTCCCCGGCCCGATCCCCGACCCCCGCCCCGATTTTCTCCATCCAACCCGATTTTCAATCCCCGAATCGATTTCACCACATTATAATATATATAATCATATATATTAATAATCATATATATTAGATACTGATTTGTAATGTTTAGATTTCAAAAAGAAATTTTAAGAGGTAACATATATGCTTGTAAATCTGAAGATATACTTATTATGCGATTAATGGTGATGAAAAAACGTGGTAACGTAACATATAATCTAGCTTTAGTTGCTAATTTCATAATATATCACAAGAAAAAATTATTTCAAACTCACTAGTTAGTGTTTAAAATTATTTAAGATATTATTTTTTGTTTAAAATGAAATTCCCCGATACCCCGCGGGGATCCCCGTTACCCGTGTGGGCCGGGGAATAAAAAACAATCCCCGACGGGGAGCGGGCCGGGGACGGGGATTGAGTTTGAATTCGGGGATGGGGGCGGAGATAGCACTCCCCGGTCCCGAAGTGTCCCGATGCCCATCCCTATTCAGCTTCAACCAAATAAAAAGAGATTCCAAGATAATGTAATTACTATTAATATTAACATATTGTTTGTAACAAAAAAAAATTTGACGAAGTAACCACTTAATAGCATGGTTGTAAATTTTGAAAATCGAAATGAATCAATTTAAATATTTAATAATAATTTATCAATAAATCGGAATTTATTGGAATGGATGATAAATCGGAACAAAAATTGAATAAATTTTAATATTTTTAATAATATTTAATATATTAATATCTCACATATTTGATTGTTATAATTTTTTTGCTCCAATTGATTGATTATCTGACATTGACTAAGAAACTATTGGCTAAATTTTCCAACAGCATATGCACGGAATGTATCTGGCTCACTAATTTTTCTCCATAACTTGGTCACAATTGGCTCACTAATTTTTCTCCATGACTTGTCACAATCAAACAGGACCATTTAATTAGAGTTCTACTTCAGCTTCAACCAAATAAAAAGAGACTTCAAGATATTTAACCAAAAAAAAAAAAGTGACTCCAAGATAATGTAATTATTAATATTAACATGTTATTTATAAGAAAAAAATTGATGAAGTAATTACTAAATAGTATGGTTGTAAATTTCGGAAATTGAAATAAATCGGTTTAAGTATTTAATAACGATTTATTAATAAATTGGGATTTATTGGAATGATAAATTGGAACAAAAATCGAATAATTTTTAATATTTTTAATAATATTTAATATATTAGTCTAATTTATCATATAATATACTATTTAAAAATATTTCATAACAGTAAATTGGATTTTAAAAATCAAATTTATCAAATGTTTTTTAACAATTTATTGACAATTTTGAAAAATCAAATATTTTTTAACACGAGTCTAAGTCTTCAACTTGCATGCCACTAAGCACTAACTACTGCAAGTAAAATACTTGGAAGATGATTTAGCTTTAACTTCATGTGGGTCATTTCCACTGCCACACAAATTGGAATGCATCCATTTATCTTATAAATACAGTTAAACCTCTTTAAAGTAATACCCTTGGGACCGGGAAAAAATATTACTTTACCGAATTTATTACTTTATCGATATAATAATATTTTATTACTTTATCGATAAAGTAATATTTTATTACTTTACCGAATTTTTATGTTTACGTGGTACAGTATAATATATAATGTACGTATAAAAACTAGAATTAATCACATGCAATGTATTTGATCTAAAATTACTTTTACAGTATTATGATTACTTATATCCAAAAACTAGATGCATGCATATTAAAATTGCACCAGATCAGTACATAAAGGTAACATGTGTTGTGTACGTTGTATTGAAACTCAACCATCTAATATTTATTGTAATTCTTAAATAAAAATACATGAAGAGACACCATAATATTAATGATAAGACTTTGTGATTAACTATATAAAATGATAGAATGGTACACTACAGACACATACAATATCAACTTTGTTTTACAGTATACACCAATGTCTTCGCATCATCTAAAAGGAGTGAAAAAATCAGCAATCACAGATAAGATAAGGAGTGCTATTTGTGAATATAAAAAGGAGAATCCAGGTGTAAGCCAGAAATAAATGAAGGTGTCGAAGGATTAAATGAAGTTATCTCTAATTTACGATATAGGAATGTGATGGATGTCGAGCATCTCTTAAACTATCCAAACGAGAATGATGCGGTTATGGAATCACCTACGGATGAAGAAATCATTGAGTCGGTAATGAGCACTGATGAAGGGACTGATCCTGAACCCGACGATAGCAATGTCATCCCAAGCGTGTCATCAAAGGAAGCATTTCAAGCACTCACCACTTTGAACAATTACTTGTTACAACACGAGCAAAACATACCAGGAGTTATTTTTGCTTTACTTAAAGTCAAGGACGAGATTAATTTTGGCTTTGGTGGAAAGAAGAAACAAGCTACAATAGATTCATATTTTAATAAGAATTAAATTTTGTAATCATATACATTATATATATATATATATATATATAATTATGGAATTATTACTTTACATATTACTTGGGCCCTTAATGACTTTCGAATTTTTTATTATCTTATGCTTTTAGCGAGAATATTACTTTACAACATTGGCCCAAGTTGGGACCGATGAAAATCAATATATATATATAAAGGAGGATACGCGGGAGTTTAGGTGGCGCTCTAAGATCGTCTCAATCTATTTTTCTAATTTTCTAGAATTTTAGAATTTTAAACACTAATAAATTAAAAAATCATTTAACATATTAGAAGTAAAATAGGTGTTCGAATTTATAGAGGAGAATAGTTCGAATTTATAGGAAAGACATATGATTAGAAGTTCTATTGGAAGTAGAATAAGTATTTATAATGCATATGATTAAAAGTTCTATTGGAAGTAGAATAGGAGTTCGAATTTATAGAGAATAAGAGTTCGAATTTATAGAAAAAATGTATAAATAAAACTTCTATTAGAAGTAGAAAAATATCATTTAACATATTAGAAATAGAATAGGTGTTCGAATTTATAGAGAAGAGTAGTTCAAATTTATAGGGAAGACATATCATATAAGTTCTACCGGAAGTAGAATAAGTATTTATAACGCATATGATTACAAGTTATATTGGAAGTAGAATAGGAGTTCGAATTTATAGAGAATAAGATTCGAATTTATAGAAAAAACATATAAATAAAAGTTCTATTAGAAGTAGAATATGTGTTTGAATATATAGAGCAGACATATAATTAAATATTTTATAGGAAGTACGAACTTCTTAAATTATACTTTTTTATATAAGTTAATTATACTTCTATTAGGAAAATTTATTCATAAATCCAATACTATTGTCATAAAAAAGTCATCGTTTTTTAAAAAAATAAAATAATTGATATATTAACATAATAAAAGAACATTGTCATGTAGGAATCCTAAATAAATACGAGTATCTATAATATAAAGAGAAAATAAGACGTGTTTTCATTTTCTAAAACTCCGTAATTTTTAGAAAGTCTAGAATAAGTATAAATTGGAATTCGCTCTATTTTTTAGGTTTTGATTTTAAGGAGTAAGTTGTTGTGTAAGATAAGTATCATCAATAATATGTAATGAAGTTAGAATTTCGATCCAAAATGAGAGCGGCTCGAAACGTGTTTAACGGGAAGACGACTCACTATAAAAGATTGTATTAGCTATTAAAATATCATATTGGTGTTATAAATTTTATTTTATTTTTAGGATTTGATTTTTATGGATAAACATTATCATTCAAGTGATATATGTAAAAGTTAGGTTTTTGGTTTTAACGAGAGAGCGGATCAATAGTAACAACCGTGTTTAACGAGAAAACGGTTCATTAGAGAATACCGTATAAATGATATTTGAATATATAAGGAATACATATAATAAAATATTTTATTGGAAGTAGAATACGAGTACGGTGGAGACATCTTATACAATTTTTTAAAACTATATATTTTTTTCTTAGAAATCCTTTATTTTAACTTTGTTATACAAGTTAATTATACTTGCATTAGAAAAATATATCCATAAATTTAATATTATTTTCGTAACGAAAAGTCTTCATATTTAATTTTTTTAGATATGTTAACATAATAGAAAGACATTCCCATGCGGAAGCTGTAAGTTTAAAGAATATAAAAATTGGAATTTACTCTCTTTCTTTATATAATGAAGTTGGAATTTCGATTCCAATCGGCTTGAAACGTAAATAACGGGATGACGGCTCACTAGAAAAGATTATATTAGCTATTAGAATTTGATACTAATGACATAATTTTTTTTATTCTTACGGTTCGATTTTATGGATAAAAATTATTATAAAGTCTTTATAATATATGTTATTGGGATTTCGGTTTTAACGAGAGAGCGGCTCAATCGAAAGAATCATATTTAACAAGAAATCGAATCATTAGAGAAAATTATTTAATTATTAAAATTTAATATTAATATTATAATATAACATAAATGTATTGTTTTTTTAAAAAATATTGTAACGCTGCAGCGAAGCGCGGCTTCATCGACTAGTTATTACTTAAGCGAGGTTATTACTTTATCGGATATTACTTAATCGAGGTTTAACTGTAGGTACTGTTGTTATTACTTGAATTCACAACCTCAATTTTAGTTTCCATTATACACACCCAACTATGTTTAACTGCACCACAACCATTCGTAGGTTCTGTTTCTTGGCTCTGCTCTGCATCTGTTTAGGTGCAGAAAATGCTACAACAAGAAGATGCATGGAGAGAGAGAACCAGGCGCTTCTCAAGCTCAAAAATGGTTTCACTGATAAATCAGGCATACTTTCATCATGGGTAGAAGAAGATGATTGCTGCAAGTGGAAAGGAATCTCATGTGATAATACAACGGGTCATGTCACCATGTTAAATCTCCAACGCCCAGATGAGACGACTATGTATTTGGCAGGTACTATCCATCCTTCAGTATGTGAATTGCAACACCTCACTTACTTGGATCTCAGTTACAACTCTATCGGAGGTAAGATTCCAGATTGCTTTGGCTCATTGAGTCAATTGAGAGACCTCAAACTTGGTTTCAATTACTTGAATGGATCTATTCCTTATGGGCTCCAAAACCTATCCCATTTGCAAACTCTAGATATTGGTGATAATGATAATTTGGTAGCAAAGGACCTTGAGTGGGTTTCACACCTTTCATCTTTAAAATACCTTGATTTGACAACTGTTGATTTGAGCCAAGCTGTTTATTGGCAGTCCTCACTGAGCAGGGTCATCCCTGGATTAATAGAGCTCAACTTACGTGGTTGTTCACTTCCTCAGTTTCACCATAACTCTGTTTTCAAAATGAATACTTCCTCTTCCCTCAAAGTCCTCGATTTTTCACAAAACGAGCTTAACAACTCAATTCTCTCCTGGGTGTTTAATGTCAGCACTCTCTTGACACATCTTGATCTCTCAGGCAATTTCTTAGAAGGTTCAATTCTAGATGATTTTGCCAATATGGTTTCTCTTGAACTTCTCGATCTTTACGAAACCAAAATTGTAGGTGGTATACCAAAATCCTTTCAACATATGTGCAATTTACAAGTTTTAATAATGGCCGATACCTACCTGCAGGGGGGCTCACTCAGCGACAACATACGACATTTGTGTTCTGATAAAATAACTTTTTTGTTTCTATCTAATAACCCCTTTAGTGGTGGACCATTTCCTGATTTTACAAACTTTACATCACTAGAGAGTTTACTCCTGGATAACACTAGCTTGAGTGGGGAATTTCCACAATTCTTTGGGCATTTTCCTAATCTCACAGAATTGAGCCTCTCCCATAATAACTTCAGTGGGTCCAACAACCAATTGAGTGTAATAAGTGAAGTGTTTCTTTACAATCTACCAAATTTGAATTCAATTTAAATTCAGTCCAAAATGGATTCCACCTTTCCAATTATCTGAATTATTTCTTTCATCATGCACTTTGGGTCCTCATTTCCCCATGTGGCTTAAAAATCAAAAGAGCATTTACGATCTTGACATTTCCAATGCTGGAATCTCTGATTTAATTCCTCAATGGTTTTGGGACCAGTCCTCAAGTATTGAATATTTGAATGTTTCCCACAATCACATTATTGGCTCTTTACCCAAAGCATTTTCAAATATTAAACTTGATGACAATCCTCTTTCAGTGTGGTATGATTTTCAGTGCATTCTAGATCTGAGTTTTAATAATCTGTCTGGACCAATGCCACTTCTTCCACAAAATTATACGATTGTAATTCTTTCAGACAACAATCTGTCAGGGTCCCTATCTTCATTGTGTAAAAGATCACTACCATATTTGTCTTATCTTGATCTTTCCAATAACTTACTATCAGGAAGTCTCCCAAATTGTTTTGATCTTTTGCAAAGTTTGGCAATCTTAGATCTAGCACATAATAATTTCTCTGGGAGAATACCGAACTCAATTGGTTCCCTAGAGAATATTTTGACAATCCATTTGAGTGACAACAAGCTCACAGGTGAAATACCCTTTTTGAAAAATTGTCAAGAATTACAATTCATCGACTTTGGTGGGAATGATCTGCGTGGAGATTTTCCTTCATGGATTGGGGAAAAACTACCCAATTTGGTAGTTTTGCGCCTGCGAGACAATAAGCTTCAGGGGAGTATTCCTGCAGGTCTATGCAGCTTAGTTAATCTTCAAGTTTTAGACCTTGCCCAAAACAACATAGCAGGAAAAATACCAAATTGCCTCAATAACTTAGTTAAAGAATGTCTTCTCTTATAATCAAGGATACGGTGGATTTGGTATTGGTAATGAAGTAGTAATCCCTTCTTTTGTCGACAATGCAGTATTGGGGTGGAAAGGACAAGATTATGAATATGGGGAAAATATAGGACTAATGACAAGTATTGATCTCTCCCAAAATCTCTTCACCGGAGAGATTCCTCATAGCATAACAAGTCTAGCAAGTCTGGCTTCTTTGAACCTTTCAAGAAACAATTTCACAGGGTTCATTCCTGATGATTTTGGTCACATGAAAATGTTAGAATCATTGGACTTGTCACAAAACTCGATTTCTGGAACAATTCCAAAAAGCTTTCAGAATTTGAGTTTTCTTTCTTACATGAACATATCATTCAACAACTTGTCAGGAAGAATTCCATCGAGTACCCAGTTGCAAAGCTTTGATGCATCTACATATGTGGGAAATTCTGGCCTTTGCGGTCCCCCTCTTGAAAAAGAATGCCAAGAATATAAAGATTCTCAGGAAAAGAAGCTTGGTGGAGATGATGAGGATGAATCGATAAACTTTGGGTTTTATATAAGCG
Source organism: Saposhnikovia divaricata (assembly GCA_036435485.1). Taxonomy (NCBI): domain Eukaryota; kingdom Viridiplantae; phylum Streptophyta; class Magnoliopsida; order Apiales; family Apiaceae; genus Saposhnikovia; species Saposhnikovia divaricata. The sequence goes on from CM071599.1 coordinate 219,953,372, forward strand.
TGGTTCTTGGATTCATTGTTGGATTTTGGGGAATCTTTGGAAGCTTAATTCTCAATACTTCATGGAGACATAAATACTTCCAAATGATTGAGAACATGAATGCTTGGATTTTAGATCACGTTGCAGCAGTAAGAATTAAAACAAGAATGCAAAGCTAGTATGGTCTTCATCAGAATTAATAGTGTTACTAGTTCCCTAGTCGTATGTACGATTGATGGTTTTATGTTGTTCTTGTTGATTCCAAATACCTCTCACCTCTAACAAGTGTTAAGAGGTTGGGTTCGATTCCAGTTGAGTCTGTGTGTGTGTTCAACAATAAAAAAAGTGTTCAACAATAAAGTTCTATTCTTAAGTTGAATGTGATTCTTTGGATAATTTTACTTAAAATTCATTTAGTGTTTGATAAATTTTGATTTAAAGTCACTTTTGATTTAAAATTTAATTTTTTTATTAAAGAATAAACTAGGACGAAGATACAAAATATATTGTAATTAAACTCCACATATTTTAGACACATCAACATTCAAAAATTTAAAGAAAAACCAACCAATCTCACCGATCTAGTTGCGAGAATGGGGATAAAGGAAAAAAAAACTGAAAATCATAAGCTCAAAGTACCTCCGAGAAACATGTTAAAAATGACTTAAAGCTTTGTGGACTTGGCTTAATTGAAAGCCAAACGGGCTCTAGAATACAATGTGAAAGGTAGTTGTAGTCTACTTGTAGATAATATAAAGGATGTATTATCTATGTAAAAACTTAATGTAATCAGTCACCATTGCAGTCCATGCAATCCCACTCCTTACTCAAGTAATGTCAAATGATCTATTTTCAGAGATTTTACCTATTTTTAATGAAATTATCAATTAAGTGTGGGCTCTAGAATACAATGTGAAAGGTAGTTGTAGTCTACTTGTAGATAATATAAAGGATGTATTATCTATGTAAAAACTTAATGTAATCAGTCACCATTGCAGTCCATGCAATCCCACTCCTTACTGAAGTAATGTCAAATGATCTATTTTCGGAGATTTTACCTATTTTTAATGAAATTATCAATTAAGTGTTGGTGCTTGTAAACATTAATTAATCCAACATCTTAAGACAGGCTATCAATTCAGTGGTGGTGAGACATTGCTTCCGAAACAAGGTTGTGACGTACTTCATCAGGAAGAAGGTTTGTCTTAAAAGGACTGGAATATTTTTTTATGTTTGTCCTTTGGATATCTTATGGAGGGAAAGTGGGATTGGTTAAACAACTAGTTTTTCCAAAATGAGAAACACATCATTCGTCCTTAAAGTACTCTGTAATGCTAATGAATGCCACATTTTACTGTTAATGAATACCTTTAACACATTGTTAGGTCCCACTAATCACAAGAATATTGTAGAACGGGGTTGAATACAATATTGATCTTAACCAAAAATTCTTCGTGGGATAAGAATCAGATCAAGTATTAACTTATCAGAAATTTAGTATTTTATCATGTAAGATCAAGAACACCAAGATTTTCCAAGTTAATATTATATAAAAAAAATAATAACCCATAGGTTTTGCTACACCCCAGGAAAATTAATCACGGGCTTCAATTTACAAGAACATTAAAATTGTCCCCGGATTCCTCAGTAGAAATTTCTAGCTAGTTAATAAATATTCTCTCTAGTGGAGCTTTGCTAGAGACGAAAGAGATTAAGGATTAAATGAAACAAAAGCTCTCTGCCCCTATTTAATCTGGCCTGAGAATAATTGGTGTAGACTTTTCTACCTTGACGATTTGGCCTCCTCTAGTCCATTCATTAGGTTGCTTTATTTGAAAGCTTTGAAAAAAAACATTAGAGAGCAATTTTCTCCACAACCAAATTTTCTTCCTTCCTTAAAATCTCTCTTTTAAAGGATGAAAACCACATATTGCCTTGGCCATTTTCACACTTCTCCTTTGCTATTTTGGCCACCAACTGAAAAGGACTTATCCTTTATATTTTGACTACTTCTTTCTCATGAATTAATGAGGAACTTTCTCTTGAATCTGCTGACACTTAGTACACTGCAATTTATACTGAACATTTGTGGAGACAACTGACACTGAGACAAGTCTCGCTAATTCAAACTTGCTAAAACAATGATGATTGTGACCATTGTATTTTCATAAAGAATCTTCTAGCACTTAGACAATTTCTCAGTTTCCATAATCTTGAATACCTCATCTTGAATCAACACTGAGGCATGAACACATAATTGTTCTTCTTCCATGCAGTAACCAAAGCTTCAAGATCATAGATATCTTCTTGTTCCCATGTCTTTTACCAAGTCCTGCATGACTTCATGATTCCTGTGATTTCATATTATTTACATGTATGTCCTGTGTTGAGTTATTATCACTATGTAACATACAGTGGATTACATTTTGCCTTACACACATCCCCCTGGGTAGCTCATCTAGACGAGTGGAGATTGCTTGGGTAGGTGCATGAATGTCTGTGTAGCTCCACAATCTGTGACACATGATTATTCAAAACAATAATCATAAAAATTACCTTTGAAACCAAACATTAAACCAAATAGGTGTGGTATCTAAGACATGAAACTATAACCAAACCAAACATCGTTGGTGCAGTTCGGTTTTATTTAGTGCGGTTCGATTTCAAATGGTTTGGTTCACTTTTTAAACCAATATAACAAAACTTTTGAAACCCCAAAACATATAATTAAAATTTTAACAATTCAACAACTCCAAAACACAACCTTAACGATTAACAATTCATGTACACGGATAATTAGAACATATTTAGTGTTTAATTAAGAAAAACATAGCGGTTTATTTGCATAGTAATAAAAAGATCTACTAGTTCATCTACAAATAGCTAATAACCTCCCATTGTGCATCTATTCGTCATTTACACATTCTATGAAAAGCTTTTGTGTATCCTTGAATTCATCTACAAATCATATAAATATATAATTAGAATAATATTTTTTCCCATTCAAAAATGAAATAAATATAAAATGAAAGAGTTACCTTTTTTGAGATTTTCATGTTTTTTAAGATCTTTCGGTTCTTCTCGAAGTTCAACAAAAACGTCCAAATTCCGTAACCAATCTTGAGTGAAAATTAAAGTTTCGGCAATTCTAGGTAGCAGTCTACTCCTATATGCATCAAGAGTTCTACCTTCAGTGCTAAATGTCGTTTCGGAACCAACGGTAGAAATTGGCATACCTAACACATGTGTTAGGAATCATTTTATTATATTTGAGAATATCTATAAATACTTAGAATTCTTTACTGTGTAAACCATCAGCTGATGTTTTTGTAAACAACTGATATTCATTGTAATTATGTTTTAATATTTTAGAAGCTGATGTACAAATTTTTAGTACATTGGAAAACATTTGTATTTTTGGAAGAGTTATGATTTGAAGAAAAAATCAAGTGTTAGAAGCAAATCAAGGAACTTTTGTGACAAGCAGTTATAAAACTAAGACTAAGACTAAGAGAATAAAACTCGAATTCAGGAAGCAGTTGTAATCCTATTAGGATTATTATTATTTCTTCTGTATTTATGATGTATAAGATAGGATTTTAGCTGGTAGCTGTATGTGTGTGAATGTACAAAATATAAATACGGTTACATATAGAAAACAAAAGCTGTAAATTAGGGTTTACAGATTTCAGAAGATAGTAATCACAAACTAGAGAGCTTTGTTAGTATTCAACACGATCAATAACATATTGGTATTATTGTTAATTATATTCTGTATTGGTATCTTGTTTGTTTGCTTAATTAATTTAGTAATGTATTAATTGTCATATCCCGGATCAGTATTAAATTGTAGAAAAGTTTTAAATTGAATTCAACCCCCCTTCTATAATTACTCATAAGTTATTAGGACTAATAATTGGTATAAGAATTAAACAAACTAGTGGATCATTATGAGTAACAGGAGAGAAGGAAATACGAGAGTGCCTCTGTTGGTTAAGAAGAAGTACTTTTTTTAGAAGAAAAGGATGACCATTCATCTGAGTGCAAAGGATGAGCAATACATTGAGATAATTCAGAGAGGTCCTCTAACTCCAAGGAAACTTATACCTGGTGAGACAATTGATGGAGTCACAACTCAAGACAGGTATGAGACAAAGCTGCCACTGAAGAAGCAAGGGAAGGGGTAGATAAGGACAGATTCAGAACATTCTGTTCAATGGACTGGACAATGACATGATGAATACTGTCATCAACTGTTCAACAGCAAAAGAGACGTGGGATATTCTGCAAGTGTTGCGTGAATGTTGTGGATGTATTTATTGGTCAAAAGTACAGCAAGAGAAATAAAGGAAAAGCCAAACTGTTGGAGTGATTTCAGGGACAAGATTGCATTCTTATTTCTAGAATATGTTTAGGGATTTGATTTTAAGTAAATCTTTATGTCAAAAATAAGTCATAGCTGATTGTATGGCTATGTTGATCTGGTTGTATTCCTCAGTCATATGTAGAGTCATAGGCAGCTCCCTGATTGCGGGAATCGCTATTTATGTATTTCCCTTAATTGTGTGTTACCTCATACGATCTTTTCCTATATAAGGAGAGACGATTGAAGGAAATAAACTCATTACTCATTCAGTTAAATAGTTGTGTAAGGAGAGTTGAAGAGTTCTCTTGAATAAAACTCTAATTTTGCAAGATAGGTTCTTCTAAGAATAGGGGAATCAATCCATCTATTCCTGGTCATAGACCCGTGACGAGATCCATAGCCAGGGACCATAACAACTTGGTATCAGAGCCTCACGTCATGGGAGATACCGAACAATGATGTCCATTGTAAAAGAGTTGGACAAGAAGGTCAGCCAAGAGATTCGAGAGTTACGGGGAAGGGATTCAAGCAATTCAGCGTACATTGGCGTCACAACAACGATCAAATGAAAAATCTGGTGGAGAAACTTCAGCAAGTACAAATTCTCATGATGCAGAGACACAACCAGAAACAAAGGATGAGAATTACAAACATGGGATTGTTCCAAGGTACTCTAAGTTGGAATTTCCATCCTATAATGGTACTGAAGACCCTCTAGGTTGGTTGTATCGATGTGAGCAATTTTTTGTAAACCAGAAAACAGGAGATAAAGATAAGGTAGGGCTAGAGGCATTTCATTTGATTGGAGAGGCTCAACTATGGGGATACAAGTTGGAGCAGGAGGAAGCAGAAATAACATGGGATTAGTTCAAATCCTATTGCCTTCTTCGTTTTGGCCCTCCATTAAGTGGAAACCCTCTAGAAGAATTGGTTAATCTTGAATAGGGAGGTACAGTGGAGGAGTATCAGTGGCAATTCCAAACAATCTTAGCAAGAGCAAACACTCTGTAAGGCCTGATCAACAAGTGGATTTGTTCACTGCTGGGCTGAATGAAGGGTTACGAGTGGATGTGGAGATGCATGGCCCTCCTAACCTCGTTACTGCAATGAACCTAGCACGGGCGTTTGAGCGAAAATCACAAATCACCACCAACAGTAGTGTGCAACGTACTACTTCTTCATGGAATATTAGCAAGGCTGCCTTTTCAAGCTTGTCAGCAACACCTCGTCGAGAAGGTAAGGCCATAGGACAACAAGCATCTTCAAGTACTTCTAAGACATCAAGCATGGGCAGCGTGACAAGTCCATTTATTAAGAAGCTTCGAGGGCTGAAATGGCAGAATGACGAGCAAAAGGGCTTTGTTATAATTGTGATGAATCATACTCTGCGGGCCATCGATGTAAAATAATTTTTTGTCTAATGGTGGAAGATTCTGATGGGGAGGATGAAATTTTAGCAGAGCCTGATATATCCCTACATGCTATTACGGGGATCAAAACAACTCAAACAATGCAGCTTAAGATTCGGGTGGCTGAAAAATTGATTCTGGGGTTAGTGGATTCAGGCAGCACACATAATTTCATAAGTGAAGTTGCCGCACTGTAATTAGGATTACCTATCTCCCGTCGTTCTTCTTTGCAAGTAACTGTAGCAAATGGTGAGAAGGTATCTAGTCCAGGTATATGTATTGCTGTTCCATTACGCATTCAAGATCAAATTTTTTATTTGGATTTGTATGTTATAACTCTTGGAGGATTCGATGTGGTACTTGGTATGAAGTGGTTGCAAACATTATGTCCTATTTTATGGGACTTCAACACCCTTACCATGAGGTTTAACCTACAAGATCAGCAGATAATTTGGCAAGGGGAAGTTGTAAAGAAAAAGGATGCTACTGTTTTTACATTGCAAGAAGAGGTAACTTTGCGCTCAACCATGGAAAAATTATTAGTTGATTATGCTGACCTTTTTCAGGAACCAAAAGGGCTGCCACCTGCACGAGAGTGTGATCATTGCATCAATTTGTTGCCGGGCTCAGGACCTATTGTTGTCCGGCCATACCGATATCCTCACCGTCAAAAGGATGAAATTGAAAAACAATGTGTTGAAATGATCGTGCAAGGCATAATTCGTCCAAGCAGGTCTCCCTTTTCTTCTCCGGTACTGCTAGTTCCCAAGCATGATGGATCATCACGTCTTTGTGTTGATTATAGAGAACTCAATAAAGGATAAATTTTCGATTCCTGTGGTGGATGAGCTATTGGATGAACTCCATGATGCAAAATTTTACACAACTTGATTTACGCTCAGGATATCATCAAGTGCGGATGGATCCAAAAGATATAGAGAAAATGGCATTTCGTACACACCATGGTCATTTTGAATTTCTGGTACTCACATTTGGTCTCACAAATGCTCCATCAACCTTCCAAGCACTGATGAATGAGGTCTTTCAACCTTACTTGTGTAAATTTGTTCTCGTTCTCTTTGATGATATCTTAATTTATAGCAGGACATGGGTTGAGCATCTGCAACATATCCGTCAGGTGTTTGAGCTTTTACGAAAGCATCATCTATTTCTTAAAAAATCTAAATGTTCATTTGGCGAGCAATATGTCACCTATTTGGGACATGTTTATTCATGTAAATGGGGTTTCAGCTGATGTTTGTAAGATTTCTGCAATAACTGAGTGGCCTTTACCTCAGTCTGTTAAGGATTTGTGTGGCTTTCTAGGGCTCACAGGTTATTACCGAAAGTTTGTAAAAGATTATGGAATTATAGCAGCACCTTTGACAAGTCTATTGAAGCGCAATTCCTTCAATTGGTCTTCAGCTACTGAAACGGCATTTTGTGACCTAAAAAAAGCTCTCTCTAATGCACCTGTGTTACAACTTCCAGATTTTGATCGAGAGTTTGTTGTAGAATGTGATGCCTCTGGAATAGGCATAGGAGCAGTCTTACACCAAGACAACCACCCCATTGCATTCTTTAGTCGCAAATTTGCTGAGAGACATTTGAAACTTCCTGCCTATGAGCGGGAATTGATTTGATTAGGCCAAACAGTCCAGCACTGGCGACCATACCTTTGGGTAAGATCTTTCCTTATTAAAACTGATCATTACAGCTTGAAATATTTGTTGGAACAATGCTTCACCACTGCTCCTCAACAACATTGGGTTAACAAGTTGGTTGGGTTCGATTTTTGTGTAGAATATAAGCCTGGAATGCTAAACAAAGCCGTTGATGCCTTGTCACGTCGTGAAGATGAGATAGGGGCTGTTTTCGCCATCTCACAACCTCACTTGACACTTTTACAAGATTTAAAAAAGGAGGTCGAAACCACAAAGTCTATGCAAGAAATTATCACTCTCATTCACAAAGGTACCGCAGAAGCACGTTTCTATTTAATGCCCACTTCTCCTTTGATTCCCACTATTGTATCTGCTATTCACAATGCAACTCATGAGGGAATCCAAACAACTCTTCATTGGGTGCAAGCTGATTTTTATTGGAAGGGCATGAAGACTACAGTTCAGGATTTCGTACAAAGTTGCGTGATATGTCAACACAAGTGGGAAAATCTTCACCCAGCTGGTCTTTTGCCGCCATTACCAGTTCCAGAAAATATCTGGGCAGATATTTCAATGGACTTTATCGAAGGTCTGCCTAAAATCAGGGGGAAGTCTTTGCTATTTGTGGTGGTCGATCGTTATCAAAGTATGCTCATTTCCTTCCTCTTTTGCATCCATACACTGCTATTTTAGTTCTCAAGTATTTTTCAGCCATTTTTTCGTTTACATGGCCTGCCCGAGTCAATTTTAAGTGATCAGGATGTTGTGTTTACTAGTACATTTTGGAAAGAATTATTTCGCTTGAGTGGCACTCGATTATCTTTTTCTTCAGCTTACCATCCTCAAACAGATGGCAAAATAGAGGTAGTTAATCGAACAATTGAGATGTATTTGCGTTGCTTTGTGGGTGATAAACCAAGAAAATGGATAGAATGGCTTCCTTGGGCTGAATATTGCTACAATACATCCTTCACACAGCTCTCCACACCACTCTTTTCCAACTAGTTTATGGCAGGCCACCCCCTCGCTTGCTCTCATATGAACCTGGTTCAACGCGCGTGGACGCCGTGGATCGTAGTTTGCAGGATCGTGATGAAGTTCTCGCTACAACTCGTGCTCATCTACACCAAGCTCAAGACCGTATGAAACATTCTTATGATGCACGTCATCGAGATTTGTCTTTCAGTCCAGGGCAACTTGTGTGGCTTCGCTTGCAGCCTAACTGACAACGTTCTATTGGTAACAGATCATGTCCCAAGTTAGCACCTAAGTTCTACGGCCCTTTCAAGATTTGAATCGTGTAGGCTTAGTTGCTTATGCACTTGAGCTTCCTGTTGATTGCAAACTCCATAATGTTTTCCACGTTTCGATGCTTAAAGAATTCAAGGGAGAACAACCCGTAGAAAAACCCACTTTACCTCCTACTATTGATGGAAAAGTGATTCCTCAACCACTACATGTTCTTCGTTCTCGTGTCAACAGAGGTGTACCTGAGCTACTAGTACATTCGGTTGGTCAATCAGAAACTGATTCTACTTGGGAGAATGCAAGTAGGTTTAAAGAAGTTTATCCTGAGTTTGAGCTTGAGGACAAGCTTGTTGTCAAGGAGGGGAGTAATGTGGTGGATGCATTCATTGGTCAAAAGTACAGCAAGAGAAATAAAGGAAAAGGCAAACTGTTGGAGTGATTTCTAGAATATTTTTAGGGATTTGATTTCTAGAATATTTTTGGGGATTTGATTTGAAGTAAATCTTTATGTCAAATAAGTCATAGCTGATTGTATGGCTATGTTGATCTGGTTGTATTCCTCAGTCATAGGTAAAGTCATAGGTAGCTCCCTGATTGCGGAAATCACTATTTATGTATTTCCCTTAATTGTGTGTTACCTCATACGATCTTTTCCCTTAATTGTGTGTTAACTCATTACTCATTCAGTTAAATAGTTGTGTAAGGAGAGTCGAAGAGTTCTCTTGAATAAAACTCTTAGTTTGCAAGAGAGGTTCTTCTAAGAATAGGGGACTCAATCCATCCATTCCTGGTCATAGACCCGTGACGAGATCCATAGCCAGGGACCATAACAGTGAAGGAGCAAATCAAATAAGGAAGAACAAGAAGTTTCTTCTGATCCAACGGTATGAACTATTTATAGCCAAGACTGGTGAAACAATTACTCAAACCTATGAGAAATTCATCAGACTTATCAATGAATTGACAATGCTTGGCCAAGTTTATGATGCTGAAAACATAAACTATAAGTTCATGAGAGCACTACCAAGGTTCTGGGATCAAAAGACCACAGCAAGATGTCCCTTGAAGAACTCTATGGAAATATGAAAACTTATGAGTTAGAGTTTCCACAATGGAATAACATGCATTCTGACCACAAGAAGAATAAAATTGTGGCACTGATAGCTGATGAAGAGAAGCTTGATGGAATGATGATCTCCAATGAGAAAATTGAGCATAATGCTAAAGAAGGCAGTTGTCAAGAGGAGGAACATTCTAAGATTTATACACCTGATGAGCTGGAAGAGATTGATGAAAGATTGGCATACATTTATAGGAAATTCAAAAATCTGAGGTTTCAAAGAGTAAAAGGCTTCAGAAAGGCTACACCAACTGTTGTTGCAAAACCTAGTAAAGCAAACATGGTTGATATACAACCCAACTCTTTTTGACATTTGCAAATTGGTGTATCAAGCAACTTCAATTATAGAGATATCAACACTTTGGAGGCTGAGTAATGAGCTAAGAAGGGGATTTCTAAAGAATGCTTCTGCTCTAGTGAAGGAACATGTATACTGAAATTTACAACCATTAAAGTGGACCGAGAAACATATCAACAACTCATCTCTCCTAAAGCCCTAGGTTGTTCAGAAAAAAGACTTATAGCATCTCCAAGAGATTGTTATCATGCTTTCTATCTAGGATGCTCGGACTCGTCCTTTTACCCCGCCGTACCGGTGTCGACACGACACGACCCAGGTACGGACACAGAATCCGGATCGGATTCTTCATCTCGAAATCGGACTCGTCATTCCGGCCAGTACTCCGGCGACTCAACAGAAGCTTCCATTGTAAATCCGTTGTACCAAATTTTTGGGTGGGAAAAGGATGAAAATGTAGGGAAATGAGTGCTCCGATGATGTTACAGCCTTAGAGGAAATATGCAGACAATGAGAGATATGGGGAAGAAGTCTAGAAGATACACACGACACAGATATCGATGATTGCAAGATGGAGAAGAAGAGATGCCAGCTCTTAAAGTTTTTATTATAATATTATATATGTTAATGTAACGATTTCCAATGTTTGACCTTTAAGCTTTTTTTTTTTTTTAATTCACCTGCAAGCTTTAATTTAGGAGTAATTTTTTATTCGATCATTATGTTGTTATAGTGTATTTATAACAATGAATTATTCAAACCAAAATTTTTGTGTAGATTTTTATTGTAATTTTAATAATCATTATAACGACTATTATTGTGATTTATGATAAAAAAAAATAATAAAAAGATCTTTAAATACAATTTTTTTGTCCAGTAATACCACTTGAGAGAGAAAAAAAAATTGTACAAAATTTTTGTCCACTAACACCACTTGAGAGGGATTTTTTTTTTTTCATTTAGTACAAATATTTTGTCCACTCGTATCATTTGAGAGGAAAAGATAAAAAAAAAAAATCTTTTAGTACAATTATTTGTCTATTAATACTTGCAATTTTACAAATGAACAACAATCAAGATACTTTTGAACTATCATTCCCCAATAACTGGAGATTTTTAACTACATTAAATCAAATAAAATATTTTTATATCAAACATTCTTCAAATACAAGATATTCTAAATCAAATCATTAAATATCCAAATATTCGAAATTTGTAATACTGATATAATCGAATTATTACGATACCAAATCAAATAAAATATTTTTTTATATCAAACATTCTTCAAATACAAGATATTCTAAATCAAATCATTAAATATCCAAATATTCGAAATTTGTAATACTGATATAATCGAATTATTACGATACCAAATCAAATAAAATATTTTTATATCAAACACTCTTCAATTACAAAATATTCTAAAACAAATCATTAAATATTCAAATATTCGAAATTTGTAACACTAAAATAATCGAATTATATAATAATTGGATTGTAGAAAATTTGTAGAAAAAAAAAATCAATAATTACACAAACAAATTTTAATTTTTTTGCCAATATTTGAAGCTAATATTTTTATTTCTATAAACAAGAAGATACATATAATATTCAAAATGCAACTTATAATAAAATATTCTAAACATATTTCTCACATCACAATATGATCACAAGATACTTCAAAACCAAACAATCAAATATTCACATTTTTTGTGACATATAAACTACTTAATCATATAATATATACAATACCATCATAGGTTTACACAAAAAAAAAAAAATTACAAAATTACACAAAAAATTATAAAATAAATTTATCAATATTTGAAAATAAATTTTTTATTTTCCACAAAAAAGTGCATACATATAATATTCAAAATTTAAATTATAAAAAAATATTCTAACCACATTACTCAAATCACAAGATACTCTAAAATCAAACAATCAAATGAACTACTTAATCCTATAATAAATATAATATGATCAAAGGCTCACACAAAAAAGTTACAAAATTACTCCAAAAATTATTAAATATGATCAAAAATTATTTTTATACAAAAAAAGAAAATTTTAAAAATAAATTATGAAACTATCTGCAAAATGCACCTTAAAAGCAGAATTACGTCCCCAAGGTAAAGAACCAAGGGGGACAAAGGGAGTACAAAATTACCAAAAAATTATAAAATAAATTTGTCAATATTTGAAACTAAATTTTTTATTAAATTTAAATTTTAATAAGATACTCTAAGAACATTACTCTAAAGCTTACAAAATTCATGTCTTAATTTTGGTCCTTTTTTGATACTCGGGCTTTATCACTGTAGTCGATTGATTATCCGGGAGATGATGCCAGTAGATAGGATCATTAACGTGTATTCCCTCATTATGTCATCACCGTAGTCGATTGATTATCCGGGAGATGATGCCAGTAGATAGGATCATTAACGTGTATTCCCTCGTTATGTCATCACCGTAGTCGGTTGATTATCCGGGAGATGATGCCGGTAGATAGGATCATTAACAGGATCATTAACGTGTATTCCATCGTTATGTCATCACTGTAGTCGGTTGATTATCCGGGAGATGATGCCGGTAGATAGGATCATTAACGTGTATTCCCTCATTATGTCATCACCGTAGTCAATTGATTATCCGGGAGATGATGCCAGTAGATAGGATCATTAACGTGTATTCCCTCGTTATGTCATCACTGTAGTCAGTTGATTATCCGGGAGATGATGCCGGTAGATAGGATCATTAACGTGTATTCCCTCGTTATGTCATCACTGTAGTCGGTTGATTATCCGGAAGATGATGCCGGTAGATAGGATCATTAACGTGTATTCCCTCGTGTAACATTTTTTAAAATAGTGTAACCTTTTTTTAAACATTAAAAAATATTTGTTTTTCATAAAAAATATTTGTAACATAAATTTAAAGCCTAGCACTTTTAAAAAGAGGTGTAACATTTTTTAAAATAGTGTAACCTTTTTTTAAACATTAAAAAATATTTGTTTTTCATAAAAAATATTTGTAACATAAATTTAAAGCCTAGCACTTTAAAAAGAGGTGTAACATTTTTTTAAAATAGTGTAACCTTTTTTTAAACATTAAAAAATATTTGTTTTTCATAAAAAATATTTGTAACATAAATTTAAAGCCTAGCACTTTAAAAAGAGGTGTAACATTTCGAGATTCTTGGAAGAAAAGAGGAGTTTCGTTATGCTCAGATGGATGGGGCGATAGACAGAAGCGACCTCTAATCAATGTCATGGCAGCTTCAGGAGGAAATTCTATGTTCGTCAAATCATTTGATACAAGTGGCAATATAAAAGATTCTGATTATGTTGCAAGTTTGTTTCTTAATGTTATTGAGCAAGAAGGGGCAGATAACATGGTTCAGATCATCACCGACAACGCTGGCAACTTCAAGGCAGCCGGGTTAAGCATTGAGGCAAAGTACCCACACATTTTCTGGACTCCATGTGTGGTTCACTCGCTTAATTTGGCTCTCAAGTCCATTTGTGAACCAACCGCAAACTCCAGCCACTTTGAAAATTGTAAGTGGATTTCTACCTTAATTTCTGATTGTGATGAAATCACTATGTTCATACTGAATCATGGTAAGGCGCTCACTTTGTTTCAAAAACATTCAAATCATATGTTGGTTAAAACGGGGGAAACTCGTTTTGCATCCCATGTCATCATGGCCCAAAGGTTATTGCTAGTTAAACTTTCCCTTGAAAAAACAGTTTTGGATCCTAATTGGAAAACATTTAGGAAGACAAATTTAGAGTCCAAAGCTGATCATGTTAAGGAGTGTGTAATATCTGATCGATGGTGGGATAAACTTGAATATTTTATAGGATTCACATCTCCTATATATAACATGATAAGGTTGGGAGATACTGATACTCCATGTTTGCATTTAATCTATGATATGTGGGACACAATGATTGAGGAAGTAAGGGAGAAGATTTTTAAGGAAGAGGGGGAGGATTTAAAAACGGGTGAATCTTTATTTTTTAATGATGTTCAACATATTTTGGAAGCAAGATGGAATAAAAGTAACACCCCTCTGCATTGTATGGCTCATTCACTTGTTCCTAAATATTATAGTCAAACATGGTTAGAAAGTGGTAGTGGAATAGTTCCGAGAGTGGCCCCAAATGAGGATCAAGAAGTTTCTCTTAATAGGTCCAAGTGCTTCAAAAAAATGTTTCCACATCCAGATGATTTAAGAAAGGTGAATGCTGAATATGGAATGTTTTCTGCTGCATTGGGATTATTTTCGGAATCTCATGTTATGGATGCTAGGATTCATGAGGAGCCACTTAGTTGGTGGGCTAGTTATGGGTCGGAAACACCAATGTTGCAAAGCTTGGCTTTCAAATTACTTTCACAACCTGCTTCGTCCTCTTGTTGTGAGAGAAATTGGAGTTCTTTCGGAAATATTCAAAGTGTAAAGAGGAACAGATTAGCATCAAACAGAACTGAAGACCTTGTGTATGTTCATAGTAATTTGAGATTGCTATCTCGAAAGAGTGAAGAATACTCCAAGGGTCCTTCGAAGTACTGGGATGTTGGTATGATTCTTAGATTTTACATTTTTCTCTAATTCAATTTTTTTTCTTACTAATGCTAATATTTTCTTTTGTTTTTTTTAATAAGGTGGAGATTCCCTTTACATTGATGATGAGTATTTGGAAGCATTTGCAAGTATTTTTATTGATGATCCTGATGCTGAAGAGATGTTTAACAATGAGGAAGATGGAGGAGGAGGAGAACATGCTGAGAATTGAGAAATAATAAGACCAGTTGAAGACTTGAAGTCTCAAAGATGCATTTGTGGCATTTGATCTGTTTTTTTTTTATTTTGCAAAAACTTTTTCATGAAGTCTCTTTAATTTAAATTATTGTTGCTATTGCTGCTACTTGAAATGGTTTTTTTAATTGATTATTGAGTGATGCCGTGATAGAATTTTGTGTTTTAATTTCGTTATACTTTTTTTTGCCTTACACAAATCAACATAAATTCTAAAAAAAAACTTCATAAATATATTTATAATTTTTAAAAATTAAAAAAATGACGTGTCCATATCCCCGTGTCGGATCCTTATTAAACGTATCCCCGAGTCTAGAAATTTAGATTTTGAAGAATCTGACACCCCGATCCGTGTCCGTGTCGGATCCTTTCAAAAGAGTCCGAGCATCCTAGCTTTCTATAAATAATATAAATAATTAGCTCTTAGTAAGATAGTATGGGTACACCTTTAACAATAATCTTTAAACTCACTCCTTGTTTAGTATTTAATAATTTAAAGTACTTTGAAGTTTGAACTTGCAAATGTACAAAAAAAAAGTGGACAGAGAAAGAAATCGCCTAAAAGTTATGAAAGAAGGGAGGCTCTTAGTGATTTGAAGAGCCACTAAGAGCCTCTTGAAGCAACATTTTTCACTCTCTCTCCTCAAATTGTACGTTAAGAGATTAAATAGAGAAGCTCTTGGAGATGCTCTTAATATGTTGACCATGTTTATTGTGTTAATACGCTTTGTCACTCGAAAACACGTTTTCGGGCATTTTCATCCATAGTGTTCCAATCAGATTTTCATAACTCGAGAGCGATGGGTCAAATGATCTACGTTACCAATTGTCTAACATTCACCCATATTCCCCAGAGACTTGTATCTATCATCCTAACAGTCATTATCTCTCTCAATGACCTGTTGTGCTCATTAGAGCTTAGATACTTAAGAACAGTGAATTCGTCTAAACACGAATAGCCCTTAACAAGCAATTCGAGCACCCAAATTTACCACTAACAACTTCACCCACAAGAGAAGACACTATCATTCATATGCTGCACTTAAACCCCCAAAAAAATCATCATAAAATTATAGTATATTCTTAATCCAATATATTTCTTAAGCTAAAAGCAGTGTTCATTCTTACCCTTTAGTCAATATCCTAGTCAACAACCCAACAATACATACAACCCACTTATATAAAATCATAAGTACTCCTATCGAACAACAAGATTAAGATATAAAACACACCTGGAAGTATATAGTGTAAGAACATTGTATATATGTAAGAATATGAAATTACCACCACACAAAAAAGAAGTCTTGATAATGCATAAATGAGTAGAACTTGAAGCTGGGGGAATCTTTAAGTATAAGCCTGTAATAATATATCTGACATTTTACGGCCATTTGAGACACTATTTACAAGTACAAGAACAAGATGTGAAGTGAATAAAAGTGGAGTGGGTTTTGTTGTCTTCACTCATTTAAGGATTGAATGGCTTCATTTAAGGATTGAAGTCGGTCCTGATTCCTCAATTCAGGATTACAATATAGATGATTCAAATTTTAAAATGAAATTTAGTTATGTTTGGTGTTTAATAAATCCTAGTCTTTGAGAAATTGTTACTGGTTTTTACGTGAGATATTAGTGGGCATTTTGTTCACTATAAGCTAAGCTATTTTTTAGTGAAGTTCACACCTATTTAAAGGCTTATGTAGTTTAATTTTAAGCATTATAATAAATAAAACAGATTTTTTTTTTGTTTAGTTTAGTTTTACTTTTATCATTTAATACTTTTTGCCAAAATATCATTTATTACTTATTTATTACTAGTTCTCCGTACAATTCTAAAGGACGTAGCAATGGATATAAAATGCCCCTTTAGATTAACCAGCTTATTATTTTTACTTTTTCCATCATTTTAACTACTAAGTGAAGCAACAAAAGATTGAGGTACAAAAAGAAAACGATGATCGAAAGATGCACCAACCTTCCCGTCCAAATCATCAGTAGTTAATTGGCCCAGTGCTTCAGCCTGTGATTCCATTGCTAGGACTGTAATAAAAAGAAATTAACAAGAAGAAGTATCAATCAGATTTTCAGCATATTGGTAAATGATGCTAATCTAAATTGATAGGTTTATCTACCAAACACTTGAGTAAAGTAAAAGGCAGAAAGAAGAGATAAGTCACTTATTGCAATCAGTATGCAAAGTAACAGTCTCCAAAGATGCCACAACTAGACCAATAACTTATACTGGTCAAGATATTGTATAGAACTCATTCGACTAATATAATTTCTGATTAACTTAGTAACAGAATGAAATAAAGCCACCTGCAAAAATTAGCCTCGAGGATATAGAAGCGTGTAGAATTTACGAATAAGTGGTGAGAACCAACATAGATCTTAGATAATTTGTGGAGAGACAGGCATAGAGCTTTTAGATCAGTGACAACCAACTAGATTGGAAGTGTAAGCTAGTACCAGTCAGTTGGATTGATAAATATACTAGTTGTCAACAAGGCATAGTTTTGTAGGATGCTTATAATTCATATAAATTTATCGTCATAAACTTTTAAGTAATTCTACAAATTCTATGGGAATGGTCATAAATTTCATGCATATGACCTGAAGAGATATACAAAATTCTATCAAAAACGTACATTCTCTAAGATGGGATTAAGGCCCAAACTGTGTAATGCATGTAACATAAGGTTTCTTTGGCAGAGATACACAGAATACTTTTACAAACATAAAATACAACGGACTGTGGCACAAATAACATAACTAATATACTGAAAGGCAACAATGATATTCCAGCATCCATTCCATGTATATATGTGACTGACCTTTCTCTTCCATCTTCTCAAAAGCTCCAAGAGCACTACTGGTATTGACACTCCCTAATATCTCATTCACTTTGGTCGCAGTTCTGAACAACACGGTGAATGATCAAACTGAGGAGGTATCGTGTATTGAGAAAAGAAGTAAATGTAAAAGTGGATAAAACAAACTTGGCAGACTGCGCTCGAGCTTTAAGTGTATCTTTCTTAGATTTTGCCTCCTGTATCTTACTCTCCAGAAGCTACAAAATGTAATGCACAGCATGCAGCTGTGCAAGTTATTAATATGCATAGTCATGCACACCTTTAAAAAGTAAAATAAATGTGAAATTCATTTATTATATCTTTATTACAGAAAGGGGAGGCGGCAGCATTTGATGTTTAGGGGAAAACAATATGATAGCATACAGAAACCTTAGTTACAGTTAGCAATTACTAACCCCAAAAAAAAAAAAAAAAAAAAAACAATAACAATTATACTTCTTCCGTGGGTGAATTAGGCGCTTTCCATCACTGAACTCCCTCACAATTTGCAACTGGGTCATTGAAGTCTACCAGTCAAATCACTTTAACTATTTAAACTTTCAATCAGGTTTGAGGCGTTAACGACTTTAGAAAATGGACAGAAAGCTAACAATCTGTCTGATGTGGCTATTAGTTATACACGGTGGCATGTACAAGTAAGCTAACCCACATTTAATTCAGTAATTACATCCGACCCAATTAGTAACCCAAACCCATGTATCTACCATATCCCTTTTTAATATAATTGAATTAGGGTGTATAACGGTTCCTTCTTCTTCAACAAGCTTGAGAAATCTTTCTCCTCTTCTTCCATGTCCACTTCGAAAAGTTCCCGTTCGTCTGTGAAAAATTCCTTTGGCAACAGATGTGGTGCAAACTTCTGTGGTCAGTGTGTATTTGGTGCAAACTTTGATGGGTTTTGTTTAGCATAGATGCATTACAAACTGCAAGTAAGGAAACGTATAAATGATGCTAAAATACCTAACTTTCAAGTAAGGATAGTATAAATGATGCTAAAAACCCTAAATACATATCATTTTATTTCGATCTTTTCAAGGAATGAACACTTACATTGATTCTTGGTCACTTTCTTGTACTTTTTTCTCAGTTCATTCCGCCAGTCCTTCACTTTTCGTTTCTTCATCACCATTCTTTGATCATCTTTTTTCGTCTCTACTCTCTAGGTTAGGGCTTAATAGATATGTCGATATTTGATAGTTTGTGTAAGTCGGGTTTATTGTTTTAATTGAGTTTACATAAGATATTTTGTATGTTCGGGTTATTAGATGTCTGGGTATCGAGTTATTTTGATTTCGGGTGTGTGTTGGTAGAGTACGTGTATTGATCTAACGGAACTCCGTTAAAAGTCAACAATACTCCATGTCCTTGAAAGTTCTTTCAAGTTTAATTATTTACATGCAAGCGAGTCCTTTTCAGTTTAAGTTAGTCAACTGCAAGCTTTTTAACTCCGATGACCTAGTTGCAAGTTGTGACTGAGTTCAGTGATGAAAGTGCCTATTCACCCATTTTTTTGTATGCAAGTATATTATCATAAATATTTTGATATGGCCAAAACTAAAGGAGCTACTGGGCAGCATGTTTCTTTATAGATCTAGTATAATTCAGCTCACCGAAGAGTGCAGTGCTCAAGCCATATTGATATAAGTTAAAAAGTGAAAGAGTGTTTTATATATTAACAACCACCTTCTGTTGATCAAATTGGGCTTTCAAAGCAGTAGCATTGTCCTGACATGGAAAACAAGTAGACTAATTACACTATGCCATGTCTATCAAAAAGTTTAAGGTTATCTTAACCTCATACGAGGTGACATCTTCTACAATTTTAGGCATGTAATTATAGTTTTACTCTGAAATTAGAACTCTTGCGAGTTGTAACAGGAAATCATATTCAATCATCAGTCAGTTTCAAAAAAAGGTGTCAATTCCAAAGACAGTTCTAGGCATTGTATTTACAGTTATATAAACGTTAAGCTAGTGAAGACATTCTCATTTTCATGTGTCTCTTAGATATCGCTCTCTCAGGTATATACAACGAATAAGAACTTACGGCATTAGATTTACGTCTCTTGAGAGCTTCACGTGCAAGATCTTCTTCTCCTTTCTGAAGTGCTAGCTGAGCTTTTCTGTACCTATATTCAGGTCAAATATAAAGATGTAGATTGTTATACAAGAATGATATAGAGTAGATAAAATAACAATGTGTTCACGGAATACCAGTCTTCGGATGCTTGCTGCGCAGCTTTATATTTATTTTCCAGTCTTTTTTGAGATGCCAAGACCTTAAAAAAAATGAATCTTGTGATAATAGTAAAATAGGATGGGATACATAAGAAGCTACCCACTGTCTGAGAGAAAAAGGATAGAACGAAGGCAGGTGCAAGCAAGAGTATCAGTGGCATGAGAAAGTTACTTTTTCTTCATCAGGTGCACAAATCCAATAAGGCTTAGATGTGTTTGTAAGCAGAATGACTACGAATTTAAGGTTCATCAAATATATATGAACTATCCTACTGTGTGGGGTTTGTACAATCATTATTTTTTGTAGTTAGGGGAAGAAGAGCGACGAGAAAATGTTGCTTACTTGATTCAAAGGTTCTACAGTGAAAAATGATTTTAATATGCCTAAGAAGTGCATGATTATTACTTTTTTTCAGGAATAAACTGGTCTGCATGCAGTGCTCAGCCTTTTACAGTTAAATACTGATGGTCCACTAATGTGACACAATCCTTATCTTCCTTACAGACATCTATAACAGTCGCCATATCTGTTTTTTTACTTTTTATATCATTTCCCAAGAAAATTAATCAAGTGAAGAAGGTTAATTGTATTAACTGAATGCTTATTTAGAGCATGTGTTCATTTTCACCATGAGAACTGAATGAAAATATAGTAGAAGTGAGAAAAATAAACAAATATAGGAAAAGCATGTAGAAAGTTAGTATCTTACTTGAGCTGTAGACTGTCGCATCTTTATCAAATCATCACTCATCTCTATAACTGTCTGTTCCAATACCTTTTCTGGGTCCTCTAAGGAACTTATGACTGCATTTGCATAGGACTGCAAGAAGGGAATGGTACCAGCTCCAATCACACAAAAGATGTAAATTTAAAATGCTATAAAAAACAGTTCTAAGAAAGCTATAAGAAGACATGACACTAGTGCATGTGAAGTTAAACACAAAAATCACCTTGACAACCCTAGCAAATCGGTCAAAAAGGTTCATGCGAGCACCAAGAGCACCTCGACCCTGTCTACTACATTGCAATTGACTAGCAACACTCTGTAGCTTTGTAACTTTAGAAACTCCCACTGTTTGCAAGAAAATAGGAAATATAAGCATTAACAAGGAGAACCTGGAAAGCAGCTTTACCAGCTTATGCAACTTTAGAAACTCTGTACATTGCATATGAATGATGCATTATGCAGTACATATGCTTTACCAGCATGTAAGAACAAGGAGACACTTTTGATTGGGCTAGGAAACCAAATGAGAGTGGAGGGGAAATGATACCTTGGTAAAATTTTCACTCGAATTATAATGTTAAGAATATATATATATATATATATATATATATATATATATATATATATATATATATATATATATATATATATATATATATATGACTTGAGATGACACAAAGCTGCACTCAGGTTATGGTAAAGGAATTTTACTCTCTTATATATGGTCAACCTAAAGTTAAAATATCTAATAACTTAATAGACTTCGTTGTTTCCAGAATCCAGACTAATACTACTCTATGAAAAATACTTATGTTTTCTGGTTTTAAAAATTAATATACAACCCAACTCTTTTTGACATTTTCAAATTGGTGTATCAAGCAACTTCAATTATAGAGATGTCAACACTTCGGAGGCTGAGTAATGAGCTAAGAAGGGGATTTCTAAAGAATGCTTCCTCTCTACTTAAGGAACATGTATACTGAAATTTACAACCATTAAAGTGGACCCTAGAAACATATCAACAACTAAAACCCTAGGATAAGTTATTCAGAAAAAGACTTATAGCATCTCCAAGAGATTGTTATCTTGCTTTCTATAAATAATATAAACATTAGCTCTTAGTAAGATAGTATGGGAACACCTTTAACAATAATCTTTAAACTCACTCCTTGTTTAGTATTTAATACTTTAAAGTACTTTGAACTTGCAAATGTACAAAAAAAATGTGGGCAGAGAAAGAAAGCGGCATCGCCTAAAAGTTATGAAAGAAGGGAGGCTCTTAGTGATTTGAGGTAAGAGCCTCTTGAAGCAACATTTTTCACTCTCTCTCCTCAAATTGTAAGATAAGAGATTAAATAGAGAAGCTCTTGGAGATGCTCTTAATATGTAGAGTGTAGACCATATTTATTGTGTTAATACGTTCTGTCACTCAAAAACACGTTTTCAGGATTGAAGAGCGGATCACGGAATCCATATCTCGGCATTTTCATCCTTAGTGTCCCAATCAGATTTTCAAAGCTCGAGAGCCACGGGTCAAAAGATCTACATAACCAATTGTCTCACATTCACCCATATCCCCCAGAGTCTTATATCTATCAGCCTAACAGCCATTATCTCTCTCAATGACCTGTTGTGCTCATTAGGGCTTAAATACTTGACAACAGTGATTTCGTCTAAACACGAATAGCCCTTAACAAGCAATTCGAGCACCCAAATTTACCACTAACAACTTCACCCACAAGAGAAGACACTATCATTCATATGCTGCACTTAAACCCCCAAAAAAATCATCATAAAATTATAGTATATTTTTAATCCTATACATTTCTTAAGCTAAAAGCAGTGTTCATTCTTACCCTTGAGTCAATATCCTAGTCAACAACCCAACAATACATACAACCCACTTATATAAAATGATAACTACACAAGTACTCCTATCAAACAACAAGATTAAGATATAAAACACACCCAGAAGCATAAAGTGTAAGAACATTGTATATATGTAAAAAAATAAAATTACCACCACTCAAAAAAGAAGTCTTGATAATGCACAAATGAGTAGAACTTGAAGCTGGGGGAATCTTTAAGCTTAAGCCTGTAATAATCTGACATTTTACGGCCATTTCAGATACTATTTACAAGTACAAGCACAAGCACAAGAACAAGATGTGATGTGAAGTGAACAAAAGTGGGTTTTGTTGTCTTCACTCATTTAAGGATTGAATGGCTTTTGTTGTAACGCTTCATTTTGAGTCGTTTCTTATTTTACGACCAAAATTGAATTTTTAGGAATTATCGAATACTAGTAAATTTATTCGCGCGATAAATTTTTATTTTAAAATATTGAAAATAGACAAATTTATTTCTATCACTTTTAAAAATTGATTGGTCTCTTATGAATTTCCTAAAAAAATTGATTTAAAAACAATTTATATGAATTATTAGTTGGAAAAATACTCTTACTATATATCTAAAGTATTGATAATCTTAAAATATCATAAACATATAAAAAAATAAAAATTACAATATGAACGTAGTCTTTACGATCAAAAGTTACAAATATTGAACATAACTTAATAACATTTTTTCAAGGCGACACCCCTCTCGTAATATGCTCTCGTAATATGCATGTTCAGTAATAGTGTAAAAATTTATTTAAACAGAATATTAATTTATTTTGACACAATATAATGAAATAACGGGTGTACAAATTTTTTATCAATTTAATTTTCCGATCAAATGGTTGGGTTTGTTCAATTTAATTAGTTTGGTCACAACCCATGTGTAATTTATTCATGTGCAAAAGTATAAATTTGTCTGTATTATTTGTATACAAATTTCAGATATTAAGATAATATCTATGTAATTTCATAATTTATTACGACTTCCACAACCATTGATAATAAAGATTGCTTGAAAAGTTAAGGTTAACAACGTTTATTAAAGCCGACACCCCTCTCATAATATACAATTTCAATAATAATGTAAAATTTTATTTAATTAGAAGAAAAAACTGCTCCTCATGATGGCCTTAAGGCTTTCCCTGAGGTTATATGTGTTTGCAATATAAATTTTGAGTGACAATGTTGTAAATATTAATTCTCTTCACTTTAATTTACTTAAATGCCTTTATATTTATGTTTAGAAAGCTTTGAATCTCACAGCTCAGGCACATCTATCTCTAATTAGATTATTAATTTATTTTGACAAAATATAATGAAACAAAGGTTGTACAGCTTGTTTATCGATTTTATCTTCCGATAAATGGTTGGACTTGTTAAATTTAATCGATTTGATCACAACTCATGTATAATTTATTCATGTGCAAAATTAAAAATATGTCTGTATTGTTTGTATACAATTCCAGAAATGAAGTAAATATCTTGAACTTCCATAATTTATTACGACTTTTACAATTATTGATAATAAAATTGTTTGAGAAGTTAAGGTCGTCTAGCCTATAATCATCCGAAAAGAAATTATAATGATCTTGAATAATGAATAAAAAATAACGCAATATAAACAATTGTTATTTTTCATTTTACCTAAAAATAAACATAATTATATATAATTAGTATTTAATATTGAAATAATAACTATAATATTCAAATAAAGTTTGGTAATTTTTAAACAAATTAAATAGAGTTAATTTAATATATGTTTAATAGGTGTAATTAATGACTAATTAAATTGTTATTAATAGCTATTTAATGTAAGAAAAGAATTTTAATAAAAAAATCAAAAAAACGAAAATTCAAGAAAAATGCCTTAAACTGTTATGGTGCATTTCCGATCTCCAGGCATTATAATATATATAGATAGCAATCAAAGTAATCAATATTCCCCGGAAAATAATTGAAATTATTGTTTTGTTATATTTGGAGTTAATTTTGGTTGCTTTTTTTTTTTGACAAAATGCAAGTTCATTCCATTAACTTAAAAAGTCTAGCCGGAACAAACCCCCAACTGACAATGCAATCAGGTTGATAAAACAATAAACGAGCTAAATAAATAGCCGCATTGTTTCCAGACTGCTTAACAAACTGGATCCTTAGATTCTTGAAACTAAAAAAAGTTACAATGGTATCTCGATCAATCTTACTAGCATCAGCCCTGAAATCCGTAGTAGCACAATTGACCCTCACATAAATGCGTACTGAAGCCCAATGTTCCAAACCTTCAACTGAAGTTGGGGAAGCATAAATTCCCGAAACCGGAACAAACTTTAATTGTGAAAGGTGAGCTCTTGTGAATTCCACTACCATCTCAAGAATTCTCCAGCTATCTACATGCCGTAAAACAGCTATAGACATGCTGATACCCCAGCTATCTACATGCCAAAAATCAGCTATAGACATGCCGCAAGTAGCATCGATGCAAGCTTTCAAGATTTCCAAAAATGCCAAATAAACCAATTTCAGTGGAGAACGCAACCCAACAACCAAAAATAAAACACAACTAAACATAAACCCCACACAATTGGGGAGAAAAAACAACCCAAAAGGATGGGTACGGCAAAAGAGATCTAGATCTCGATTTTATTGAAGCTCAAGAACTAGAGGATGGGAGGGGGAAGGCGAAGGAGATATGAAGAAGGGGAGGAGGGGCTGCGGGAGGAGAGATATGAAGAAGGGGAGGAGGGGCAGAGGGCGGAGGGGGGAGAAGAGAGGGGGGAAGGGGGATCTCAGGCGACTCTCATAAGAGAGTATCCTAGGTCGGACTGTTTGGAGAAGTTGTGTCCAATTTTGGTTGCATTTGATGTTGATTCAGATTTAATTTGTGCAACTTTTTAAGTAACGTATTATACAACCAAAAATGATTTCAATTACTAAATTTTTAAAATTACATTTTTGGTTGATTTTGTATAATTTTAGTTATAAATTTGGTTGCAAAGTTGTAAATCGTTTTGTTACAAATATTTTTCTAAAATTCGATATTTTTAAAAAATATTTAAAAAACAGCATTTTCGCAAAAAAAGTTTCTGAATTTAGTAATCCTGAAAAGATCTCTTTGATTTTTTGGCATTTGTTTAGCAGAAAAAGGACCCTGTGATTAAACTCAAGAAAGTTTTGTTAGTGTAACACTAACACCCCCTTCCTAAAATGGAGGAGATAATACCTAAAATCCATACGATAGAGCAATAAAACAATCTCTAAATAAATGATTAAGGCCCGTTTGGGAAATCTTATTTTTCAGAAATAAGTTACTTTCTGGAAAAAAGTTAGGAAATATGTACTTTGCAAGATAACCAATATTAAACTTCCCATACACATTTTTCTCTAAAAAAAAGTACGTAAATACAATTTTTTTTTCTGAAATAAGTAACTTATAAGTTAATCCTAAGATTTGCCAAACGGGCAATAATGCTCGAAGTCCATAAGTTCTAATCAATGGAATAAGGATAGCTTTCTATCACACACAATCCCAGATCCCCTAAGCACCTGCCAGAAAAAGAATAAGGCATGAGCCAATCGCCCAGTACTGATTTGGAATACAATTTATAAAACAGAAAAATAGTTATCAATATTTGATAGTTTATAATAAAACATTTATTTCAAAATAAGCATTAAGCAACGAGGGGTTAGGATACTTCATACCGAGATCAGAACAGATACAAATACACACATCATAGGGTACCTAATGCATGCAACAAATCGGATAACGTGTACGGCATATACAACATCACCGCCAAATCAAATCACAAATCAAATCAAAATCTGGGTGCACCCACGTATCCTGAAACAAATATCAAAATGCGCAAAAGCTCTCCACCTGAGCTATCAGAAGGATACGCCGTGACCAATCACACTGCCATGGAAGTGTCATGCCACTGGTGCTGCCATGATAGGGTTGTAGTACCCCTATAGCTGGTTAACTCGATATACCCTATATCGCTAAGAGTTCAAATAAAATACTTTACAAAATTTTCAAGATCACAATAAACAAATATTTGAACATTTTCAACAAATATATAATTTGCAAAATTTCAGAAAGTCGTAGAAATAGATTTAAATATTTTCAAAATAGATATAAAAATCACTTTCCAAAGTTAACGAGTTAAAACATTTTTCGAAATTAAAATAGTCAAAACGATCAAAACCAAGTGAATAAATTTGAGGACAAAACAAATTTAATATAATTAATCCTAAGATGAGTTGCGCCAAATAAAAAAGGAGAGAGAATTCATACCTCGAAAATAGCAACCTCACACTCTAACAAAAATCCACAAATGATACGCTAAACTCCCGGCCCCGATCTAAAATCAAAATTGCAATTTATATTTAATATACATTCTTTTTATATTTATTAAATACATTCTTATTATTAAAATATTAATAATCTACCACTCTAATTAGTATGTGCATGAACTAACTGACCATTACACTCCCCTATAACAATTTCAACATTTTCTTATAGCTCCTGATATTTCTTTCATAATTATTTTAACACAAAACTAATATATTAAACACGGTTAGATTTGGGATTTCTGTTCAGTTTATAAGGCAATGTACTATTACCAATTGCACCAACAAATCATGATCTTTTGGAGGGCATGTGGTGGGCTTGTGGATACCCAAGTTGGTTGTATTTGGGCCAGTTTACTTTGGCTTATTTGGGATTCGGAATCGGGACTTGACCTGCTCGGGATTTAACCCGGTTATCACAATTAGATATTTTAAAAATTAAGTTTTAAAATTTATTGGGCCCGCAGGGCTAATTAATGATATTATAAAATTTTAAACAAATCTTAATTTTACAAAAATGTCCTTTTAGTTTAATTTTAACGATATTAATTTGTGTATATGAGGGAACTCACCTGAGTCGTATCTTAGGTTCCCTAATCTCAGTGTTTAGTTCGAGTAATGTTCTTTTAGTTTTTTTTAGAATATTTATGAAGAGAAAATCAGCTCTGAAGGGATGAGTCTCAACTCTCAAATCTCGCTTAGAAAGAGAAAATGTCGCTTGGGAGCAATGTTAGAATGTGGCCAAACTCGAACTGGATTGGGCCCGGGTCCGATCTTGGGCTTAAGAAAATCCGACCCAAAAGATGATCGGTCTAAAATAATCCTCTTTGATGTTGCTATAGTGACACCGGTGAGTAATCGTACTTGAGATTCTGCTGTCTTAACAAGTACTACTAATATGTCCGCACTCTACGAGGATTGGCTGGAATTGGCTGTAGGATGGAAATTTGTCTATAGGTTCTGTTTGGTGCGGAGCGGGTATATATTTGCAGAATTTCGAGTGATATATAATCTGGCAGATCGATATTTTATGTTCAATCCCCTTAATGGGTATTTTTCAGATGCTTATATAGCCGATCCTGCAGGTTGTTGGCTGGCAGGCATGTCAGGCCTAGCCGTAGACGTGAATCTTCGTCCATCACGAGGGTTGTGTCGCCGTTTTACTGAATTCTGGCACTGGCAGCTGGTAGGCATGGATGTTGGCTGGAGATTTTACTTCTTGTCAATTTTAACCAAATTATCAGTTCACTGATGGTACTACCGAGCATTTATCTATATTCTTTAACATGCTTAAGACAGGCTGCTATCTTATAAGGTGGCGGGACTTTGCTCTGAGAAGCAGCTTGTGACATCCTCCATCAAGAAGAAGGTTTGTCCTAATTAACAGGTCCAATTTTTTTTTTTGAGAGACCAGAAACCGCAAAGGACCGGAAGCAAGTCAATACATGTCTAGACCATGTGTTGTGAGAGCTGTTAGAATTAGCAAACACGCTTTGCTCTATTTAGTTGATGGAGGATAATGAATGAATGACTATTCTGTGCTATTAAATGTCTCCAGAATTAGTAGAAACCGCAAAGGACCGGAAGCAAGTCAATGCACATGTCTAGACCATGTGTTGTGAGAGCTTAAGGAGGAAAGTAAGATGAGTGAAAATCAGTAGAAGAGGCTCGTATCAAAATAATTTATGTTGGATATTTTATTAAGATCAAATATCTAAAAAAAAAAAAATTTAAAAAATATATTTTACCTTATTTCTTACCAAATATGTATATGCAACAAAATAAAATACAATCACTCAAAAATCTTATTTTCACCCGTTGTTTTACTCCCGTTGCTTTTCTGCCCATTGTCAAGCTTACAAGTCTAGGATGCATATTACTATAACTGAGAGATAAAAGGATGCATTAGAAGGTCAAACTTAAACTTATTCCTAGATCTTGCTAGTTAACAATATTAACACTAGTAAGCATCACACGATTAATAGCGAGGTAAATTAAGAGGAAAATACAAAAAAAAGTATCAATATTATCAAGTAAACCGCAATAAGAAACGAGAGAATGCAACACCGTTGATGCATCAAGACTACTAAAGACACTATAAATAAGTAAATATCATTACTACAGGGAAAAATAAAAATACAGGATTTACAAGATTTACTTGTTTGAGCATAACTCTGATTCTTCAGAAGCTGTACATCAAGGATTGAATAAGGCAGAACCAGCCATATTTGAAGCGATAAGCACTGAGATAGTTGCTCAGGGAAATCCAAAATAGAGTAGAGCATGTATGTGACAGCTCTATATATTAGGAAAATAAACCAAGGGAAGAGACTATTTATCTAAAAAAAGTAAAAGGTTAATCGTCTTGAACATCAATAGTTTAGACTCTAGACCAAAGAATTATTACCTTTAGATTCTTCAGAGTCACCTCCAAAATTTGATGGCACTGATTCAACATTAGGACCAACTGATCTCAATGTTGATTTTGAACTCGTGACTTATCTGGATACTCTGTGTCACCAGTTTCAGATGCTACAATCCCTTGAAATTCTTCACTTACAATTGTAGCTGCCAGCACAACCATAAATGTTTATGTTCCACTGGGAAAATTCCTTTTTGGCTGCACATAAGTAGCATTATCTACTTCAGATTCAGACAACTCATCATCTGAAGCATCAGCATCTGTCAATCTTTGCCTAACCACTTCAACTTCTTATTCCTCAACATGCTTTATATGTCAATCGAAGTAGAAGTTTCCCCCCGTTGATCACCTCCCGAACGGTCCCCAGCCTCCATCCAATGTTTCGAACGGTGCCCGATGAATGTACCAGGGCGGCGACAACCGTTAGCAGTGAACACAACTTTAAAATGAGAGTTAAAATGCAGCGAGTTCAATTTCAGGCATCGTAGCTACTAATTTATTTGATACATTAAAAACAAGAAAAGAACAATGGAAAGAAACAATAAGTAAATTTTTTATGTATGTGGTAATTGACATTATAAACCCTTCTTTAAAAACAAGCTCCGAGCTGCATCTCGAGTCGAGTCAAGTTAATTCAAACTTTATTTATTTATATATTTACTTTTGCCAAGGAAGCCAATTTAAGCTCCATAATAGTCCAAGAGCAACATAGGACTCTGTATATTTATACATTTTAGTAAACCAAATTCTTAGCAAAAAGCCATCTTAACGTTTCTTACTTAAAAGCTACAACGAGGACTTTCTGCTCAGTATAAGGGTTGCAGATGATGAAATTTGGACTTCTACCGTTCTCTTAGGTTCTGTATAGTACCAAAAATGTTTCACACTTCACTGTATGAATACAAATGGCAAGCTACTTAAACTTATTTTCATGGTATAAATATATTAAACTATTATGAAGTCACTAAACTACACATCATGCAGATTAAGGGAACCATTTTCTTTGCATCTACAAAAGTAAAAGTTTAATTACCTCTCCTGTTCCTATACTCAAATCTGCAAAGCCAAGATAGTCATTAACTTGCATATATATCTTTTGTTTTCTAGGGTCTGCAACCACCATAGAAAAGTCCTGCCCAAGTAAGGTTTCGTTAGATGTAAGACTAAAATTGAAAATTGACAATTATAATCATTGGATATAGCTAGATAAACATATGAATAGTTACTGTATATTACTGATGTACCAGAGTTACGGGCCAGGCTATGCCTTCGGCGATCTAAAAAATAAAAATCAAATCTGGATGATAAAAACAAGACCACCATCGGAAATGCATTAAGTAAAATACAAGCACCCCAGATTAGATATGAAGAGCACAACATTAACTACCATGATGCCTTCAAACGTCAAAACAACATAAATTTTAGAAGCCAACGTTAAGAGGCTTGAGCTAGCAGGCATATCGGATGAGATTGTTGAATTGATGAAGAGATGTGAACTTTTTGAGGGCCGCTAAGACAGGAAAAAGCTTGGAAATGACTGTCGGCAACTTGTTGAACCCCTAAAAATTTAAAACTATTATAGACACTTGAAGAATGAAGATATCGGTCCCTACATGACAGGGGTAGGCCAAGACACTACCAATACACCCAGAGATGGTCTCGGCATTCTCCCAGGACGGGAGATAGGTCAAGCTCAGGCTTCTGTTTCTGGGCTGAGGTGGAGGAGCTTTGAAATTAGAAACCTGAAGTCATAAAGGAGAAGCTTGATGGTCTAGAGAAAGAAATACAAAAATGGCATGTCGAAGGAAAGATGGGTAAACCTGTATTTTCTGATGGTTCCACCTTTGCTGACTGATGGAAAACACTGTCTGACCAACATAGATGAATATATTGCAAAGTTGTACCCCCTAACAAAGCAAAATTCAGTGATAAAACTTCATATGTGCTCTGCCAAAAAATAACTAAAATTGCAAGATAAACTTGGCCTTGTCTTTAGTTTCTTTTCTTTTCCACTGTGGTGTGCTTCTATCCCACTTAGTGCCTTCTTTCCTTTACTGATACAATCTTCTTTTTATCTTCAAAGTTAGAAATATCGCAATGATAAATTATTTTTCTGCCATTGTGTTTATAATCCTGTTTATTACCTAAAGTAATCACTACTAATTCATTAGTTTCAGACAGGACAGGACATATTGTCTTGGTATTATCCGAGTAGTAGTATAACAACATGGATAACCCCTATGATGGATAATGTGCTGGGTGATGTTGAGAATGCGAACTATTTCTATTAGTATATGATAAGGGGAAAAGGATTTGGATAAGGAATTGAATATGAATCGACAGACAGAATGTAAAGTCACATTGGAAATTAACACGAGGAATATTATATTCGTAACCCAATGAATTAAGTTGATAATACTTGACAAATAGAGTTTAGAGGATCATCATTCACAACACAAGCATAGTAGGGGATATATTACAGACTAGGTTGATCCAACATAGAAGGAAAAGGCCAATGGAGCTCTGTGTGTATACTGGGAGAGAAAGAGGATTAGAACCAGTCGCAGTCGTCATAAATTGGGTCAGGACAATCTTTACTCCAGTGAGTACCAATGTCATCACAACGAACACAAGATTTGAGTAAAAGCTTTGAGTTTTTTTCATGCTCTTTGATTTCGCAGGGTTCACGACATATAGAACAACCCTTTGCCATCATCTTTGATCTTTTAGGGCAATGTTTACTCCAGTGATCAGTATTGCAGCTACAGATCATACAAAAATATTGTATATCACTTTGCAGCTTCATTGCTGTATATCCAAAAACAAAAAACAAAAAAATTATTGTTAAACTCATAATTAAATAATAATTAATAACAATAATCTATCTATCATATGAATTCAACGTTAACCTCATAAATTTAATTAATAATAATAATAATTCGAACAAATCCAATAACGAACTCTAACCCAATGAAAAGCCCTAAAAGTTTTAAAATTATTTAATATTATTTTTAATTTTAAATAAAATTCCCCGATTCTTCACGGGGATCCCCGTTACCCGTTTGGGCCGGGGATGGGGAATGAAAAATAGTCCCCGACGGGGATCGGGCCGGGGACGGAGTTCGGTTTTAAATTCGGGGATGGAGGCGGGGATAGCACTCCTCGGCCCCCGAAGTGCCCCGACGCCCATCCCTACCTAAAACATACCACTATCGACCGTTGGTAAATCACCATTCTTCATACGATTCTCCTGCATAACGTAGTCATAGCCACAATTTGGTCGTTTCTCCGGCAAGCTCATGATAGCGTTACTCATGGCGTCCTCTCATCTGCTCGGCTGGGTGGGTAGGGTTGAATTACTAATAAATTGTATTGTACTAGCTTTCAACAGGTGATGCACGAGTTGCTTTTATAATTATTTTTTAAAAATATTTGTAAATTTATTTTGCAAAAACAAAAGAAATTATGTGAATTTATAATAATAGTTATTGAAGTTGTTTTGATTTTTTTGTTAGTTTTCATTTTTTCTCGGAAATGGAATTTAATTTTTTTTGTAATTTTTAAGTTATTAAATTATTTTAGGAGTTTTTTTGAGATATTATTTTTAGTTAATAACTATGTTTTTTTTTGTTTAGGTTTTTTTGTTGATTTTTTGTATTTGTTTTCATGTAGTACAGAATCTATAACATTTGCTAATTAAATATTTGTTTTTTTGGTGTTCCTTATTTTCAGTATGATTTCTGCAATTTTGTTTGATATTAATTTTTAAGCATGTCTTTTTTTTTTGAATTTTTGTTCTTTAAAAGGTGTTCATTGGTTTAAATGTAAATTACATTTTAAAATTTAGGATATTTTTTTTATTATTTCATATATGTTTTTTTTACTTATTAAGTTAGATGCGATATAGTTGAAACATGTTAGTATCGTACTTGTGTAATAAAATTTTTAATTTTTTTTCTTTAAATGATTGTGTTTTTCTTTATGTTGGTTTAGATTTATTTATTGTACTATATTGGAGTAATTTGTGGTGTTCAATTTTGTTTTAAATTAGAGTTTGTTCTGTAAAATATATTTTGTTAAGGTTTGGTGTCATTTTCAATCTTTTTATGTTTTTATTTACATTTTAATGTTTCTTTTAATATTTTCTTTACAGAATTTTTGTTGATTGTGTGGTTAATTGTATTTTTGTTTTTGTTTTTTATATTTTTGTTTTAATGATTTTTTGTAAATTATATATATTTGAACATTTAACCTAACATATATTTTAATATTTCATATTTTTTAGGTTGTTTTTTTTCTATTTCATTAGATTGTATATAATATATAAACTTGAAACATGTTGAAACTTATTGGTATAACTATTTTATTTTTTTATTAAAACAAATCTTGGTTACTAAGAATTCTTTAGAAATTTTTGTTATATGTGTTATATATTTTGTTAAATTTTGTTGTTGCTTGTTTATATGTTTATTTTGTTTGTTTACATTGTTTATTATTTTTATTTGTTTGTTGTTTACCTTATTTATTTTTAAAAATATATGTTATTTGTTAATAGTGTTGTAAGGTTTGTGCTACAACAACTCTTTCTTAGTGTTTTTTTAAGTGTCTTGAATTTACTATATAATAGCCATAACCATACCATCAAAATCCCATTACGCTAATTATATATAAGATATATTTTTGTTTTAATGATTTTTTTTGCAAATTATATATATTTGAACATTTAGCCTAACATATATTTTAATATTTCATATTTTTTGGGTTGTTTTTTTTTCTATTTCATTAGATCGTATATAATATACGTGAAACATTTCGGAACTTATTGGTAAAACTATTTCATTTTTTTATTGTGTTATATATTTTGTTAAATTTTGGTGTTATTTGTTTATATGTTTGTTTTGTTTGTTTACTTTGTTTATTATTTTTGTTTGTTTTTGAAAATGATATGTTATTTGTTAATGATATGTTATTTGTTAATAATGTTTGCAAATTTTACTAAATTAATTATACTTATTTTATTAACATTTATTTTTATTATTTTAATTGTTATTATATTTTTTACCTGAAATTTCATGTTTTTACAATTTAAAAATTAATAAATGTTACTATTTTTTATACTTTTTTCACTTAATAAGTTTATTATACTATATATATAATGTTTATTTTTATTTGAAAATTTTCAAATTAAAACCTATAAATCCTATTCATAATTTTTGAAATAAGGTATATAATTTAACAATAATTTTAATTTCTATTTAATATTATTTAAAATATAATTATTATTAATACTCCTTAAATGACATATCGTCAAATCACAAAATTACACCATTTAGATAATGTCTAAAAATCCTATTCATAATTTTTGAAATAAGGTGTACAATTGAAGAATATTTTTAATTTTTTTAATCTTATTTAATAATATAAAATATAATATTTTTGAAATGACAGATTTATCCTAACTACCAAACCACATCATAAGAACTCCCTTACACTAATTATATATAGGATATAATTATATATTTAGTACAGAATCTAAATTTTTTGCAAAATAATAAAATGATGATTTATTGATTTGTGTTGACTTTGTTAGTATAAATTTTAAAAAGATGTTTGTTGTAAAATCTAAAATGATTTTTTGTATCTTTTTTTAATAATTAGGTATTCTTGAAACACTATTTTGCGATAAGGTATTTTTAAATATATTTTAAACTTTAGTCTTTGCAAATTATATTAAATTTTAAAGTTTTGTTATGGTATAATATTTTAATTTTATATTATGTTTCTTTTTTGGCTTCTTAAATCTTTTTACAACTATAGTATTGTATCAAAAATTTTCACAAAATAATAATATAATCGAATAGAAATTTAAACTTTAGTCTAAAATATCTTTGTATTAATTTTAGCTAACAATAATTTTCTCAACTTTAATTTTTTTTTTGGGTTTAATCATATGTTATTTTAGTACATTTTTTTTTGATCTACTTATTTATTAAATTAAAAATGCCATTAATTAGTGGTAGCATAATTTTAGCTGATTTTGAAAACCAATAATCTGGCCCAAACTCCCAGCCCATTTCTAATTTCAATGAACTTACCTTTTTGACCCTGACGACCATACGACTACCTAAACGTCCTTACGCCAATTATATATAGGATATAATTGTATTTTGAGTCCGAACCCATTGCCTTTATTAATTGTTTTGTTTTACTATTTTATATTAATAATTCCAAAAATTTTAAAAGGAAAAAAAATAATTTTAAAAAAGATGGAAAAAATATAAGCTGAATTCGAGTATATATTGGAATTTAAATTCAATTAAAAATTATTTAAATTTTTATAATTCAATTTATAATTGAAATCCATATCCACATTATTTTGTCTTCCCTATTTATATGGATCCCTCTCTTGTATTTTAACACAACATACGATGCCATTGTTTTAATGAATCCATTCTTTTTGTCAAAAAAAAAAAAACTTTTTGTTTGCGCTTATTTTGCACATTACACTTTTTGTCTCAAATAAACATAATTAGGTTCCCATGGAAGCTTGTAACGATGAAAACGAACTTACCGGGACAACTGCTATTGCATACCATCTCAAAGGTCGCATTCATCTTGTCATTGATTCCAGGGCGTCTAACGATTCAAAAGATGCAAAAGATGCAAGAATAAAATCTACCCCGAACTGGAAACTAAAACGTACGTTGTGATTCTTTATAACAAATTCACTTTTTTTTCCTATTTGTTATTCTTTTATATATTCGATGTTGCAATATTAATTATGTATTTCAAATTTTAGTTCGTGCTACAAAAAAATACAATATGCTACCTGAAAGGATACTGGTATTATTGGTTGGACAAACAACACACACCAAGATTATGATCGATCAATTAACTGAGTGGGCAGAAGTGTTAGACAAATATGTTAATATATATTATTTTGAGAAAATATGGAGAATTGCCTTTATTGTATTATTAGTAGGGTGAGTTCATTTAATATGTTAATTTCCATTATTGAGAATTAGGGATTTGTTATATAAATAATTGGGATGTATTGTAATAAACTTGAGACGAGTGTCTCCAATTGTGAATTAAAAGAGACTTTGTGACTATTTTATCATGGTATCAGAGCCAGGGGTGTATAAAATCCTACGATAGTTCGTGGGTGTGAGAAGATCCCGCGAGAGTTCGTGGGTGAGATGAAAAAAGATCCTACAAGAGTTTGTGGGTGAAAAAAATACAAGAGTTCTTGAATGTGGAAGAAAAAGAAAATTTTGATTACGAAGTTGAAGACAAGACGAAAGCAAGACGATGATGATGGATTTGTGGAAAAGACTGTCCTAAATGACAAGAAAAATTTTGAGAAGAATTGTGACAACGTAAACAAAGATGGCGATGAGGACAAAGATGATGAAAACGTGGATGAAAATTGATCGCAACTAGAAGCTGATTCAAGCGATGATTATGATGATTGGAGCGGATGATTCATTTTTTTTTTAAATTTTGGCAAAATCTCCATTGAATATCGTGAGCTTGAGGGAGATGTTAGACAAATATGTTAATATATATTATTGTGAGAAAATATGGAGAATTGCCTTTATTGCATTATTAGTAAAATAGGGTGAGTTCATTTAATATGTTAATTTCCATTAGTGAGAATTATGGATTTGTTATATAAATAATTGGGATGTAATAAACTTGAGACGAGTGTCTCCAATTGTGAATGAGAAGAGACTTTATGACTATTTTATCAAGAAGCTAAGTACGATACAAATCCACTACTGGAAATTTAAGTTGCAGACATGGTGAATTACTTGGAGAATTATTTTAATCAACTTGATAAGGAGAAAGAATATCAGTTTGGAACTATTATTGCGGGATATGATTCCATAAATAAGGTAATTAATATATTGAAAATCTTAGGCTCCCTAATCCCTTTGTTTAGTTCAAGTAATGTTCTTTTAGTTTTTTTTTTGTGAAGCACGAGTTTCTTTTGATAGATTATAAAATGTATTTAACATTAAAATTATGTTTTTAAATAATTCTTATTTTTAATAATTTTTTAATTTTAATATAATATAAATTTATATGATGATATGCATGGTTTAAAAGTTATTTTGTAAAATTCTGAATTAAAAATGTCGTTGACGGGTTCAAACTTTGAATTTTTAGTAAATTACTTTAATCATATAATATATCTTACTTATTAGATCTAATTAACGATTCTTATTTATTACTAAAAATAATGATTTGAATATATGGTGTGATATTTTGGATATATATTAATTATTGTAATATTAATTTTAAATTAAATGGTAAAGTGTTTTAATTAGAAGTAAAATCTTTAGAAAAAATGGGTAATTGAGTTGTTGGAGCAGAAAAAAGAGTCCATATTAATTATTATAATATTAATTTTAAATTAAATGGTAAAGTATTTTAATTAAATGTAAAATCTTTAGAAAAAATGGGTAATTGAGTTGTTGGAGCAGAAAAAAGAATCCAAGTAGAAGCTCAATGTGGATGAAGGAATTTTAATCGGAATATAATTACGTTAACATTAGTAATTAGCTTTTTGAGTTGTTTTTGTAATAATTATTTATTTTAATAATTATGATAACCAAACCGAAAACCAAAACTTTCAAAACTTTCAATGTTTCGGCTTCAATGAGAAAATGACCAAAATACACCCTTGCCCAAAATGCCGTTATGCAAGAACGTCGCCCTTTTTGACAATTGATTGCGCATACTATTCATGCTTGGTCTATGTTACGCATTTTCCAAATGCGTATCAACTGTCACGCATTTCCAGTATGCGTAATGACGTCAGATGACGTCATTATTTCACAGACCATTCTGGCGTTCAGGCGGCCACAAAATCACCTCGTCGTTCGCCCACCTTCATTCTCCATCCTCCAGCTGCCTCCACCATTTCTGAGGACATCTAAATGAGGCCCAGGCCTACCTCACCATTTCTCTCTGTTGGTTTATTGATTTTCGGCCCCGCAGGGGCCTGTACGAACAAATCGAAAAGCATATCGAAAAATGGAGGTTCGAATTGGGGTTTTTAAATCCGGCAAATCAAATGAATGGTACATGCTTGTAGAGGGATAGAAGGCGGTCATTTTGATATATAATATGGTAGTCAAAAATGATTGTAAGGTGGTGAACGATTTGCTCGAAGCTTTGGACGGAAAAAAGGATGCCGGCGTTGTTGAGAGAGACAGTGAACAGTGCCCCATACGCATGTTGAACATGCGTATTAGGCACCACGCATGTCCGACATGCGTAATTGAGACACTGTTCACCAAGTGTTCACCAAGTGCAGCAGCTCAGTTTTGCAAACACCACGCAACATTCACATGCTTGTACGGTGCCAACGCATTTATAGAATGCGTATACCCTATACGCATTCTGAGAATACGTGGCCCGTGGGTGAAAAAGGCGGACCTTTCTGTCGGTGTGTATTTTGGACATGTGGAATTAAATGGTGGGTATTTTGGTTTTTCACCCTTAATATAATAGTATAGATTTATGAATAGAAAATTTGCTCCGAAGGGATAAGGAGCCATTTGTTAACTCATGAATGAGACTAAAAGAACTGGACGAGAAAGAATTTGTTGTTCAGATTGTTTGATAAGGTGAAAGATGAACTGGACGACTCCAAAAATTAATGAACGTTCCTTGTGAAAAATCAAGCCGGATGATTCATAAAAACTAAACACACAAGTGAATGACATAATAATACTCTTTATACTTTTTTTTACAAGTTTTGCATTTCCTTTACATGAGACAAATTTTATATCATGATATAAAAAATATTATATTTGGTTATATGATAATTTTATGTTGACCTGGTTCACAAATTAATTTTAACATTTCATATATATATATATATATATATATATATATATATATATATATATATTTTCAATATGTTTATGTAAAAATAATTATATGTGTTTAACTTTTTTTTTTGAAGTCAATTATATGTGTTTAACTTAAATATATTTGTATGAATATACTTCTAAAGTAATTAGACTCATTAAAATAGAATTTTAAAATAATATATACTGAATTCAAATTAAAAAAAATTATGTGTATTTGAATTTAAATATGTGTTTAATATAATTAGATCTATTATAGTAATTTTTATTAATTGGATATGTTAAACTAGGATTATAGATAAAATATAATCTTTGGATAAATTTTAGAATTGTCTATTATTAATATATAAAGGGTATAATCAATAAATATAATCATCCAAAAATTTTAGAATTTTATTTATCAAACAATGTTATTCATTCCGCATTTAGAATATCATTCGTCCAGATATTTTAATCGTTAATGATCCAGATTTAACAAATGACCAAGTCTCAAATCTCCATTAAAAGAGAAAATGTCGCTTAGGAGCAATGTTAGAATGTGGTACTCGACCTGGATTGGGCCCGGTTGGGCTTAGGAAAATCCGACCCAAAAGATGATCAGTCTAAAATAGTCCTGTTTGATGTTGCAATAGTGACACCAGTGAGTAACTGTACTTGAGACTCTGCTTTCTTAATTAGTACTACTGATAGTCCGCGCTCTACTGAGGATTGGCTGGAATGGACTGTAGGATGGAAATTTATTATAACGAATCGGGGAACTTCAATGTTTGGAGTGGAGCGGGTATATATTTGCAGAATTTCGAGTGATATATCTGGTAGATCGATATTATAAGTTCAATCCTATAATATCTTTAATGGTATTTTCCAGATGTTTATATATCCGATCCTGCAGGTTGTTGGCTGGTAGGCATGTCGGGCCTAGCCGTAGACGTGAATCTTCATCCATCACGAGGGTTGTGTCGCCGTTTTACTGAATTCTGGCACTGGCAGCTGGTAGGCATGTTGGCTGGAGATTTTACTTTTTTGTCAATTTTAACCAGATTATTAGTTCACTGCTGGTACTTCCGAGCATTTATCTAGATATTCTTTAACATGCTTAAGACAGGCTGCCATCTTACAAGGTGGCGGGACTTTGCTCTGAGAAGCAGGTTATGACATCCTCCATCAAGAAGAAGGTTTGTCTTAATTAACAGGTCCAATTTTTTTTTTTGAGAGACCAGAAACCGCAAAGGACCGGAAGCAAGGTAATGCACATGTCTAGACCATGTGTTGTGAGAGCTTATGCAGGAAAGTAGATGAGTGAAAATCCTTAGAAGATCCTTGTATTATGGAACGGAGAAAGTAGTAATAATACTGTAATAGTGTAACTAGTTGCTCAAGGCTGTGAGTCCATTGCTCTAAATAAGTTAAGCCTAGGTTGCAATTGTACTCTGTATTCTGTATGTTACCCTAAAGTTTGATATGTATTATGTAACAACAATTAAGGGAACGTTTGGTAGAGCGGATGAAAAATAAACGCTAGCAGATAGCTGATATGCTAATTAAAAACGCTAAAACAAACACTACCTAAAACCGATCATACAAAAGTGCACCGCTTGAAGTTGCGGCAAAGAGAGACAGAATCTTGAATTTGTACTGAATAAAAAACTCAGCAAGTTTTACAGCAGAGTAGATAATTTCAGGAAGTGAAGTGTAGTCTTGCTTTTTGATGGTCAAGTACCAGGAACATGCATATGCATACATCAAAATAATATAGCTGACCCACACAATTAGGCAAGTCTCTACACGGAATGTTTATGGCTCATTAATTTTTCTCCATGAATTGGATCAAACAGGACCATTCAATTAGAGTGCTACTTCTGCTTCAACAAATAAAAAGAGAGACCAAGAGAATGTAATTATAAGTAAATATTAACATATTATTCATAACAAAAAAATTGACAAAGTAACTACTTAGACAATAGTTAATTGTAATTTAATAATAAGGACACGGGTGCTAGGGTGCGGGGCGTAATACAGAAATAAGTAAATTTGTCAAATTTAAAAATATGAAGATATGGATGCAGAGAACACGTCGGTAAAACTATAAAGTTTCATATAATAAACAATTGACATAACCAAAAATTGTAAGCTATAAAATGCATAATTTGTTCATCAATGTAATCTCTCCATTAATACAAAAATGAACATAATAATAACTATTTTTTTATTTGCAGATAGATATTAATATTTAATTTTGTAAAAATAGTTGACACAAATTTTAGTTACAATTGATGAAACAAAATTCGAGAAGAATGAAATTCTAGAAGAATTCATGTATTTAATACTAGTAACACATATCAAAAAATATGAAACGTGAATTGAGGGGGTCACCCAAGTAGTGTCCCGGACAACACGAGTCTAAGTCTTCAGCTTGCATGCGACTAACTACTGCAAGGAAAATACTTGGAAAATAATCTTTAAATTAAATGTTATTAAACATTTTTGACTTTTATGTGTCAATATATATATATAATTTATTTCTTATATGTATATTATAAAAATTAATTATGAATCTATTTGAAAATTTAAACGGAGAAATTGTTTTTTATTTAATTTGTTAAGTCATACATTTTAGCTATTAATTAAAATTAATTATACTTTAAATAAATATTCAATCTTATTAAACTGCATTATCAAATTTTTTTGTATGATTTTTTATGTCAAATTTAATAATATTAAATTAATATATTAACTATATTAATAGTCATTTTATTTTACTTTTTATCTTAGTAGTTGCTCTTTTTGTTTTGAAGGTTACACAAAAATTTATCTTTTTTTATTTTAATATGTTTTTCATATATTTATTTATTTATATATTTATTTATGTAAATTACTTTTATTATTAAACAAAACAATCAGTTATGATTTCCAAAAAAAAACAATCACTTATGCAACTTGTAGTTACATAATACATACTCATGTACCAAACACATGATTTTTTATTTCCCATGAACTATACTCTTGTAACCTAGTTTCGAGGAATTTTAAGTTATAGTGTAACTACAAAAGCTATGAAACAAATAAGACCTAAGAGCATTTCCAATGTTATACACTCCTTAGAGCAACTCCAAGAGTTGCTTAGCAAACTACTTATAAGAAATATTATTATATAGGCTCTTAAGTCATTTTAGATACAAATGCATAGTTCGACTCCAACAATCCTCCTCAAATTTATCTTTATTGATTTTTAATCTACCTTTTATTTCTATCGGTTATTTGTACTTCAGTGCATTGCATTCCAATTTCAAAGATTTTCTTTGCTAAAATAACACAAAGGAAAAGGAAACCTTCATAATAGGTGCTAGAACTGCAGGTAAAGAATAGCGAGAAGCTTGTGCTAAAGACGAAACCACTTATAAATCGGAGAAAAAGAACAAATCTGGAGTTTGATAAGTTTTAGGAAGTAGAGGGAAATGGTGGGTAGATTTTGGAGGGGATTAATATATTAATATAAAATAAGTTTAGGAGGCAACATATGCTCCTCACTAATGAGGAAAGTTTTAAAGCTCCTAAGTTTGTAGGGATGCACAAGGAGAGTGTTGGAGTTGGCTTTTTGCTTCATTTTCATTAAAATTTGACTTAAGAGAAGGGATGGGGAGCTTCTTGGAGTTGCTCTTAGCTAAAATGCTGAGGTGTCATTTAATTTACATAATTGCTTTCATTTTCTCATCTCCAATCATCTCTCCTCTTGTCTATAATTTTACATAATTTGTTTCAAGTTGGCTATATATAGCCAACATCTATTTTTTTTACAAAAGCTCTATAATGGATACATCATTATGACATGATCAATTATTTGTATTTTTAGCATTTTGCCAATCATTTTACATAATACCACGGGAGTACATTAACTTACAGGTTCAACAAATTTTACATAATCACTATACATAATGTCATTGGAGATGCTCTAACAAGCCAAAATCTTATCTATCAATTATAATTTTGAACCCTATATAAGGTGTTTTGAGGAAAACTAGTGTCGCTGAAAAAACACGACAGCAAGTAACGCATCATTTTACAGTTTACACAGCCTTTGCTTGATGCAAATATCAATTATATTAGTATAATATACAATTTTTTGGATGTTATTTGAAGCATTCGAAAAAAATTTGTAGACATTCTTTGTCATTTTTTACGATAAAGGAAAATTAAATTGAATGTTATATCGCTAAGGAGTTCATAAAAACCTTGTATCAAAAGCGGCATAATTCCTTAATTCCTTAGAACAGCGTTTATACGTACCTCATCCATAAAAAACAAACTTATTTTTTTATTAGTTTAATTTATGTGTTAAATTTATTACACTAGACTAAAATCATATTCTTTTATTAGTTTAATTTACGTTTTAAATTTAATAGACTAGACTACTATTTGTGCTGCTATCAATTTGTGTATTATTAGAAAAATTCAAATCAATTAATATTTTACGTATTTAATTGATATAACTTTTTTACATCTAATTGATTGGTTGTTTGACATAGACTAAAAAACTATTGGCTATTGCTAAATTTTCCAACAGCATATGCATACATCAAAATAATATAGCTGACCCATACAACTAGGCAAGTGTGCACGGAATGTATCTTGTTCACTAATTTTTCTCCATGACCGAATCAAGCAGGACCATTTAATTAGAGTTCTACTTCAGTTTCAACCAAATAAAAACAGACTCCAAGATAATGTAATTACTATTAAATATTAACATATTATTTATAATAAAAAAATTGACGAAGTAACTACTTAATAGCATTGTTGTAATTTTAGAAATCAAAATAAATCGGTTTAAGTATTTAATAACAAGTTATCAATAAATTGGAATTTATTGAAATGATAAATCGGAACAAAAATCGAATAAATTTTAATATTTTTAATAATTACAATTAATTTTTTTGCTCCAATTGATTGATTATCTGACATTGACTAAGAAACTATTGGCTAGATTTTCCAACAGC
Organism: Saposhnikovia divaricata; assembly: GCA_036435485.1. Classification (NCBI taxonomy): domain Eukaryota; kingdom Viridiplantae; phylum Streptophyta; class Magnoliopsida; order Apiales; family Apiaceae; genus Saposhnikovia; species Saposhnikovia divaricata. The sequence continues at coordinate 219,997,665 of CM071599.1, forward strand.
ATATGCACGGAATGTATCTGGCTCACTAATTTTTCTCCATGACTTGGTCACAATTGGCTCACTAATTTTTCTCCATGACTTGTCACAATCAAACAGGACCATTTAATTAGAGTTCTACTTCAGCTTCAACCAAATAAAAAAATAAAAAGAGACTTCAAGATATTTAACCAAAAAAAAAAAAAGTGACTCCAAGATAATGTAATTATTAATATTAACATGTTATTTATAAGAAAAAAAATTGATGAAGTAACTACTAAATAGTATGGTTGTAAATTTCGGAAATTGAAATAAATCGGTTTAAGTATTTAATAACGATTTATTAATAAATTGGGATTTATTGGAATGATAAATTGGAACAAAAATCGAATAATTTTTAATATTTTTAATAATATTTAATATATTAGTCTAATTTATCATATAATATACTATTTAAAAATATTTCATAACAATAAATTTGATTTTAAAAATCAAATTTATCAAATGTTTTTTAACAATTTATTGACAATTTTGAAAAATCAAATATTTTTTAACACGAGTCTAAGTCTTCAACTTGCATGCCATTAAGCACTAACTACTGCAAGGAAAATACTTGGAAGATGATTTAGCTTTAACTTCATGTGGTTCGTTTCCACTGCCACACAAATTGGAATGCATTTATCTTATAAATAGGTACTGTTGTTATTAATTGAATTCACAACCTCAATTTTAGTTTCCATTATACACACCCAACTATGTTCAACTGCACCACAACCATTCGTAGGTTCTGTTTCTTGGCTCTGCTCTGCATCTGTTTAGGTGCAGAAAATGCTACAACAACAACAAGATGCATGGAGAGAGAGAACCAGGCGCTTCTCAAGCTCAAAAATGGTTTCACTGATGAATCAGGCATGCTTTCATCATGGGCAGAAAAAGATGATTGCTGCAAGTGGAAAGGAATCTCATGTGATAATACAACGGGTCATGTCACCATGTTAAATCTCCGACCCCCAGACTATACGACTGTGCTTTTGGCAGGTACTATCCATCCTTCAGTATGTGAATTGCAACACCTCACTTACTTGGATCTCAGTTACAACTCTATCGGAGGTAAGATTCCAGATTGCTTTGGCTCATTGAGTCAATTGAGAGACCTCAAACTTGGTTTCAATCACTTGAATGGATCTATTCCTTATGGGCTCCAAAACCTATCCCATTTGCAAACTCTAGATATTGGTGATAATGTTAATTTGGTAGCAAAGGACCTTGAGTGGGTTTCACACCTTTCATCTTTAAAATATCTTAATTTGTCATTTGTTGATTTGAGCCAAGCTGTTTATTGGCAGTCCTCACTGAGCAAGGTCATCCCTAGATTAATAGAGCTCAAATTAGCTGTTTGTTCACTTCCTCAGTTTCACCATAACTCTGTTTTCAAAATGAATACTTCCTCTTCCCTCAAAGTCCTCGATTTATCATCAAATGGGCTTAACAACTCAATTCTCTCCTGGGTGTTTAATGTCAGCAAACTCTTGACCCATCTTGATCTCTCATACAATTTCTTAGAAGGTTCAATTCTAGATGATTTTGCCAATATGGTTTCTCTTGAACGTCTCGATCTTTCCGGAAACAAAATTGTAGGTGGTATACCAAAATCCTTTCAACATTTGTGCAATTTACAAGTTTTAATCATGTTCGATGCCAACCTGGGGGGCTCACTCAGCGACAACATCCGACATTTTTGTCCTGATAAAATAACTTCTTTGTTTCTATCTAATATTCCCTTTAGTGGTGGACCATTTCCTGATTTTACAAACTTTACATCACTAGAGAGTTTACTCCTGGATAACACTAGCTTGAGTGGGGAATTTCCACAATTCTTTGGGCATTTTCCTAATCTCACAGAATTGGCCCTCTACAATAATAACTTGAGTGGGTCGTTGCCTGAATTTATTGGACTTCCCTCATTACGAGAGTTAGATTTGTCCAACAACCAATTGAGTGGGATATCTCCCTCGGCTCTTACACAACTCTCTAGCCTCACTCACTTGAATCTCTTCTCAAATAATATAAGTGGTGTAATAAGTGAAGCATTTCTTTCCAATCAACCAAATTTGACACTTCTGGATGTCTCCCACAATTTGCTTCAATTTAAATTCAGTCCAAAATGGATTCCACCTTTCCAAGTAGAAACATTATTTCTTTCATCATGCACTTTGGGTCCTCATTTTCCCATGTGGCTTAAACATCAAAAGGGACTTCGCTATCTTGACATTTCCAATGCTGGAATCTCTGATTTAATTCCTCAATGGTTTTGGGACCAGTCCTCAAGTATTGTATATTTGAATGTTTCCCACAATCACATTATTGGCTCTTTACCCAAAGCATTTTCAAAGCATTTTCAGTACATTCTAGATCTGAGTTTTAACAATCTGTCTGGACCAATGCCACTTCTCCCTCAAAATCCCGAGATTGTAATTCTTTCAGACAACAATCTATCAGGGTCCCTATCTTCATTGTGTAAAACATCACAACCATATCTGTCTTATCTTGATCTTTCCAATAACTTACTATCAGGAAGTCTCCCAAATTGTTGGGATCTTTTGCAAAGATTGAAAATCTTAGATCTAGCACATAATAATTTCTCTGGGAGAATACCGAACTCAATTGGTTCCCTTGAGAATATTATGACAATCCATTTGAGTGACAACAAGCTCACAGGTGAAATACCCTTTTTGAAAAATTGTCAAGAATTACAATTCATCGACTTTGGTGGGAATGATCTGCGTGGAGATTTTCCTTCATGGATTGGGGAAAAACTACCCAATTTGGTAGTTTTGCGCCTGCGAGACAATAAGCTTCAGGGGAGTATTCCTGCAGGTCTATGTAGCTTAGTCAATCTTCAAGTTTTAGACCTTGCCCAAAACAACATAGCTGGAAAAATACCAAATTGCCTCAATAACATTTCCATTTTGTCAGATTTGAGGCTTTTAAAAAATGTCCTTTCTTATGATCAATACAGATTTCATGCTGGTGTTAGTAATGAAGTAGTATCCCCTTCTTTTGTCGACAATGCAGTATTGGGGTGGAAAGGACAAGATTATGAATATGGGAAAAATCTAGGACTAATGACAAGTATTGATCTCTCCCATAATCTCTTCACTGGAGAGATTCCTCATAGCATAACAAGTCTAGCAAGTCTGGCTTCTTTGAACCTTTCAAGAAACAATTTTACGGGGTTCATTCCTGATGATTTTGGTCACATGAAAATGTTAGAATCATTGGACTTGTCAAAAAACTCGATTTCTGGAACAATTCCAAAAAGCTTTCAGAATTTGAGTTTTCTTGCTTACATGAACATATCATTCAACAACTTGTCAGGAAGAATTCCATCGAGTACCCAGTTGCAAAGCTTTGATGCATCTGCATATGTGGGAAATTCTGGCCTTTGCGGTCCCCCTCTTGAAAAAGAATGCCAAGAATATAATGATTCTCAGGAAAAGAAGCTTGGTGGAGATGATGAGGATGAATCGATAAACTTTGGGTTTTATATAAGCGTGGTTCTTGGATTCATTGTTGGATTTTGGGGAATCTATGGAAGCTTAATTATCAATTCTTCATGGAGACATAAATACTTTCAAATGATTGAGAACGTGAATGATTGGATTTTAGCTCTCGTTGCAGTATGAATTAAAACAAGAATGCAAAGCTAGTATGGTCTTCATCAGAATTAATAGTGTTACTAGTTCCCTAGTCGTATGTACGATTGATGGTTTTATGTTGTTCTTGGTTGATTCCAAATCTTTGAAATCTATTTTGTAACTCGCTCTTTCAGTTCATCTAATAAATGTATTTTATCCATTAAAAAAATCCCAAGGCTTTGAGTCCATTGCTCTAAATGAACTAAGCCTAGGTTGCAACTGTATTGTTGCATTACTTATTCACTTATAGTTTTAGATTGGACAAAATTGCCGATAAACTGACTTTCCAAATATGATACATTGACGAATACAATGTGAAAGGTAGTTGTTGATAATATAAAGGATGTATTATCTATGTAAAAACTTCATGTAACCAGTCACCATTGCAGTCCATGCAATCCCACTCCTTACTGAAGTAATGTCAAATGATCTATTTTCGGAGATTTTACCTATGAAATTATCAATTAAGTGTTGGTGCTTGTAAACATTAATTAATCCAACATCTTAAGACAGGCTATCAATTCAGTGTTGGTGAGACATTGCTTCCGAAACAAGGTTGTGACGTACTTCATCAGGAAGAAGGTTTGTCTTAAAAGGACTGGAATATTTTTTTATGTTTGTCTTTTGGATATCTTATGGAGGGAAAGTGGGATTGGTTAAACAACTAGTTTTTCCAAAATGAGAAACACATCATTCGTCCTCCTTAAGTACTCTATAATGCTAATGAAGGCCACATTTTACTGTTAATGAATACCTTTAACACATTATTAGGTCCCACTAATCACAAAAATATTGTAGAAGCGGGGTTGAATACAATATTGATCTTAACTAAAAATTCTTCGCGGAATAAGAATCAGATCAAGTATTAACTTACCAGAGATTTAGTATTTTATCAGGTCAGATCAAGAACACCAAGATTTTCCAAGTTAATATTTTATTAAAATAATTAACCCAGAGGTCTTGCTACACCCCGGTGAAATTAATCACGGGCTTCAATTTACAAGAACAATTAAAATTGTCCCCGGATTCCTCAGTAGAAATATCTGGCAAGTTAATAAATATTCTCTCTAATGGAGCTTTGCTAGAAACGAAAGAGACGAAGGAATAAATGAAACAGAAGCTCTCTGCCTCTATTTAATCTGGCCTGAGAATAATTGGTTGTTAAAAAGTGGCCTCCTCTAGTCCATTCATTAGGTTGCTTAATTTGAAAACTTTGAAAAAAAACGTTGGAGAGCAATGTGGTGATGAATACTATATGAGTGAACACCACATTTTGCACTGTAGCAATCTGGTGGAGAGCAATGTGGTGTTGAAACTCTCAAAATCACATACTACACTGTAACAATTTGGTTTTTTTTGCTCCCGTAGCAATCTGGCATTTTTTGCTCCTGTAGTAATTTGGTGGAGAGCAATTCAGTGAAGAACAACCAAATTTTCTTCCTTAAAATCTCTCTTTTAAAGGATGAAAACCACATATTGCCTTAGCCATTTTCACACTTCTTCTTTGCTATTTTGGCCACCAACTGAAAAGGACTTATATCCTTTATATTTTGATTACTTCTTTATGATGAATTAATGAGGAACTTTCTCTTGAATCTGCTGACACTTAGTGCACTGCTTTAGTTCAAAAGTGACTAGCAAAGGTTGAATTCTTTACATCTGTTTCTGCTCAAGTAATCAAACTTCTTCAAACCAAAAAAGCTTTTGAACAATGATTTTAAAGTAAAATCATTGTAAGTGTACTTGAAATATCTTCTGGCACTTGACAAATACTTCATTGCTTCCACAACCTTGAATATTTCTTATTGTTCTTCAATGAGGCAAGAACATATTAATGAACTTCTTCCAGTGAATATATTCTTCAAGTCTGCAGATGACATCATTACCTTGTCATTACCAAGTATATCCTGTCTTCCTGATTCCTATACAACTAGTTGGTACTTAGAATATTCTTTCTCTAGCACCAACTATGGTGATCCATGTTTCTTCCCCTGTATACCTGTTGGACTTCCATGATGTATACTGAACATTTGTGGAGACAACTGACACTGAGACAAGTCTAGCTAATTCAAACTTGCTCAAACAATGATGATTGTGACCATTGTATTTTCACAAAGAATCTTCTAGCACTTAGACAAGTTCTCAGTTTCCATAATCTTGAATCAACACTGAGGCATGAACACATAATTGTTCTTCTTCCAGTAACTAAAGCTTCAAGATCATAGATATCTTCTTGTTCCCTTGTCTTTTTCCAGGTCCTGCATGATTTCATGATTCCTTTGATTTCATATTATTTACATGTATGTCCTCTGTTGAGTTATTATCACTATGTAACATATAGTGGATTACATTTTGCCTTACACACATCCCCCTGGGTAGCTCATCTAAACGAGTGGAGATTGCTTGGGTAGGTGCATGAATTGTCTGTGTAGCTTCACAATCTGTGACACATTGATTATTCAAAACAATAATCATAAAAATTACCTTTGAAACCAAACATTAAACCAAATAGGCGAGGTATCTAAGACATAAACTATAACCAAACCGAACATCGTTGGTGCAGTTCGGTTTTATTTAGTGCGGTTCGATTTCAAATGGTTTGCTTAACATTTTAAACCAATCTAACAAAACTTTTGTAACCCCAAAACATATAATTAAAATCTTAACAATTCAACAACTCCAAAACACAACCTTAACGATTAACAATTCATGTACACGGATAATTAGAACATATTTAGTGTTTAATTAAGAAAAACATAGCAGTTTATTTGCATAGTAATAAAAACATCTACTAGTTCATCTAAAAAAAGCTAATAACCTCCCATTGTGCATATATTCATTTACACATTCTTCGAAAAGCTTTTGTGTATCCTTGAATTCATCTACAAATTCATATAAAATATAATTAGAATAATATTTTTCCCATTCAAAAATGAAATAAATATAAATAAAAAAGTTACCTTTTTTGATATTTTCATATTTTTTAAGATCTTTCGGTTCTTCTCGAAGTTCACCAAAAACGTCCAAATTCCGTAACCTATCTTGAGTGAAAATTAACGTTTCGGCCATTCTAGGTAGTAGTCTACTCCTATATGCATCAAGAGTTCTACCTTCAGTGCTAAATGTCGCTTCGGAAGCAACGGTAGAAATTGGCATACCTAACAGCTGATGTTTTTGTAAACAACTGATATTCATTGTAATTATGTTTCAATATTTTAGAAGCTGATGCATGAATTTTTAGTACATTGGAAAACATTTGTATTTTTGGAAGAGTTGTGATTTGAAGAAAAAATCAAGTGTTAGAAGCAAATTAAGGAACTTCTGTGACAAGCAGCTATTATCAGTAATGGACAAATCAGCAGTTAGTTAAGGACAAGTGAATATGCCGACAAGCAGCTAATGACTCATCAGTAGATAAGGAAGATAAGCAGGTAGTGATCAAGATAGAGTTCCATTTTGATTTGGAAGCTAAGTATGAGGATAGTAACGAAGACTAGGAAATGAATGCTTACAAACAAGATTACGAAGCTGATCTAGTTTTCTATAAGGAGTCAGTCCTTATACAAGTCAAAGACTAAGAGAATAAAAATGGAATTCAGGAAGCTGTATGATGTATAAGATAGGATTTTAGCTGGTAGCTGTATGTGTGTGAATGTACAAAATAAAAATACGGTTACATATAGAAAACAGAAGCTGTAAATTAGGGTTTACAGATTTCAGAAGATAGTAATCACAAACTAGAGAGCTTTGTAAGTATTCAACACGATCAATAACATATTGGTATTATTGTTAATTATATTCTGCATTGTTATCTTGTTTGTTTGCTTAATTAATTTAATACTGTATTAATTGCCATATCTCGGATCAGTATTAAATTGAAGAAAAGTTTTAAAATGTATTCAACCCCCATTGGGACTAATACTTGGTATAAGAGCCATCTAGTTAATTAAACAAACTAGTGGATCATTATGAGTAACCGGAGAGAAGGAAATACGAGAGTGCCTCTGTTGGTTAAGGAGAAGTATTCTTTTTTGGAAGAAAAGGATGACCATTCATCTGAGTGCAAAGGATGAGCAACACATTGAGATAATTCAGAGAGGTCCTCCAACTCCAAGGATATTTATACCTGGTGAGACAATTGATGGAGTCACAACTCAAGACAGGTATGAGACAAAGCTGCCACTGAAGAAGAAAGGGAAGAGGTAGATAAGGACATGAAGGTTCAGAACATTCTGTTCTATGGACTGGACGATGACATGATGAATACTGTCATCAACTGTTCAACAGCAAAAGAGACGTGGGATATTCTGCAAGTGTTGTGTGAAGGAGCAAATCAAATAAGGAAGAACAAGAAGTTTCTTCTGATTCAAAGTATGAACTATTTACAGCCAAGACTGGTGAAACAATTACTCAAACCTATGAGAAATTAATCAGACTTATCAATGAATTGACAATGCCTGGCCAAGTTTATGATGCTGAAAACATAAACTATAACTTCATGAGAGCACTACCAAGGTTCTGGGATCCAATGACCACAGCTATCAGGGAATCCAAAGATTTTAGCAAGATGTCCCTTGAAGAAATCTATGGAAATATGAAAACTTATGAGTTAGAGTTTCCACAATGGAATAACATGCATTCTGACCACAAGAAGAATAAAATTGTGGCACTGATGGCTGATGAAGAGAAGCTTGATGGATTGATGATCTCCAATGAGAAAATTGAGCATAATGCTGAAGAAGGCAGTTGTCAAGAGGAGGAACATTCTAAGATTTATACACCTGATATAATGCTGAAGAAGGCAGTTGTCAAGAGGAGGAACATTCTAAGATTTATACACCTGATGAGCTGGAAGAGATTGATGAAAGATTGGCATAAATTGCTAGGAAATTCAAAAATCTGAGGTTTCAAAGAGTAAGAGGCTTTAGAAAAGCTACACCAACTGCTGCTGCAAAACCTAGTAAAGCAAACATGGTTGATATACAACCCAACTCTTTTTGACATGTATACTGAAACTATAGAGATGTCAACACTTCGGAGGCTGACTAATGAGCTAAGAAGGGGATTCTAAAGAATGCTTCCGCTCTAGTTAAGGAACATGTATACTGAAATATACAACCATTAAAGTGGACCCGAGAAACATATCTACAACTCATCTCTCCTAAAACCCTAGGTTGTTCAGAAAAAGACTTATAGCATCTCCAAGAGATTGTTATCTTGCTTTCTATAAATAATATAAACAATTAGCTCTTAGTAAGATAGTATGGGTACACCTTTAACAATAATCTTTAAACTCACTCCTTGCTTAGTATTTAATAATTTAAAGTACTTTGAACTTGCAAATGTACAAAAAAAAAGTGGACAGAGAAAGAAAGCGGTATTGCCTAAAAGTTATGAAAGAAGGGAGGCTCTTAGCGATTTGAGGAGCCACTAAGAGCCTCTTGAAGCAACATTTTTCACTCTCTCTCCTCAAATTGTACGTTAAGAGATTAAATAGAGAAGCTCTTGGAGATGCTCTTAATATGTACACCATGTTTATTGTGTTAATACGCTCTGTCACTCGAAAACACGTTTTCGGGCATTTCATCCATAGTGTTCCAATCAGATTTTCATAACTCGAGAGCGATGGGTCAAAAGATCTACATAACCAATTGTCTCACATTCACCCATATCCCCCAGAGTCTTATATCTATCAGCCTAACAGCCATTATCTCTCTCAAATACCTGCTGTGCTCATTAGAGCTTAGATACTTAAGAACAGTGAATTCGTCTAAACACGAATAGCCCATAACAAGCAATTCGAGCACCCAAATTTATCACCAACAACTTTACCCATAAGAGAAGACACTATCATTCATATGCTGCACTTAAACCCACGAAAAATCATCATAAAATTATAGTATGTTCTTAATCTTATACATTTCTTAAGCTAAAAGCAGTGTTCACACTTACCCTTTACTGAATATCCTAGTCAACAACCCAACAATACACATAACCCACTTATATAAAAACATAAGTATCACACAACAAGATTAAGATATGAAACACACCCAGAAGCATAAAGTGTAAGAACATTGTATATATGTAAAAAAATGAAGTTACCACCACTCAAAAAAGAAGTCTTGATAATGCACAAATGAGTAGAACTTGAAGCTGGGGAAATCTTTAAGCTTAAGCCAGTAATAATTTGACATTTTACGGCCATTTCAGACACTATTTACAAGTACAAGAACAAGAACAAGATGTGAAGTGAATAAAAGTGGAGTGGGTTTTGTTGTCTTCACTTATTTAAGGATTGAATGGCTTTTGTTGTAACGCTTCATTTTGAGTCGTTGATGAAAAGCTTATTTTACGACCAAAATTGAATTTTTAGAAATTATTGAATATAATTTTTTTAATTTTTTTTATGAATTTTTATAAAAATATGATTAGCAATCAAAGTAATCACTATTCCCGGGAAAATAATTGAAATTATTTTTTTTGTTATATTTGGAATTAATTTTGGTTGCATTTGAGGTTGAATTTGAATTTTTAGAAATTATCGAATATACAATTTTTTTAATTTTTTTAGTTTTATTTTTTTAAGAATATGATTACCAATCAAAGTAATAAATATTTCCGGGAAATTAATTGAAATTATTTTTATGTTCGAGTTAATTTTGGTTACATTTGAGGTTGAATCTGATTTAATTTGTGCAACTTTTTAAGTAACGTATTATACAACCAAAAATGATTTCAATTACTAAATTTTTAAAATTATATTTATTGTTGATTTTGTATAATTTTAGTTATAAATTTGGTTGCAAAGTTTTAAATCGTTTTATTACAAAACATTTTCTAAAATTCAATATTTTTACAAATTTTTTAAAAAATAGTATTTTTGTAAAAAAAAATCTGAATTTAGGCAATCTTGAAAAGATCATTTTGATTTTTTGGCATATGTTTAGGAGAAAAAGGACCCTACGATTAAATTCAGAAAAATTTTCTTAGGTATTTTGAAAATTAATCTTTAAAATTTATCGGGCCCGTAGGGTTAATTAATGATAGTGAGTGGACTATTATCCAGGTAATATAATCCCGGCAAACAAACGTGGCCTAAGGGAATTCACCTAAAACATATATTAGGCTTCCTAATCTCTTTGTTTAATTGGAGTAATGTTCTTTTATATATATTTTTTTGATAAACAAAGGAATTTTTTTTAAATTATCTATGAAGAGAAAATTTGCTCCGAAGGGATGAGTCTCAAATCTCCCTTTGAAAGAAAAAATGTAGCTTCGGAGTAATGTTAGAGCAACTCCAATGCAATGAGTCCTTACCTATATTTTTCCTACATGTACATATTTTAGGGATTTAGTTTTAAAACGCATGTTCCAATGGAAGTCCCTATCCCCTCTAATTTTTAGGGGAGAGAAAATCCAACTCCTTATTTAGGGGAGAGAAGCAACACCCTATAATGACACATCATCATTCTTTTCTTTTAATATATTATATATCTATATCAATACTCTCACCCCTTTTCTATATTACCTAAAATATTGATTAAATATTAGTTTTTAAGTTATAGGTAATGAATATAAGTAACACCATTGGAGTAAAAGAACTTTTTGGTTACCTATATTTTAAATAATCACTATTTTATTATATTTTAGGGGATGAAAATAGGGGTTGCCCTTGAAGATGCTCTTAGAACGTTGCCAACTCGAACTGGATTCGGCCCGGGTCCGAGCTTGGGCTTAGGAAAATCTGACCCAAAAGTATGATCGGTCTAAAATAATTTTCTTTTAAATTGAGTTTTTTTTCTAATATATCCTATTTTAAAATATGAATTATAATTGTATCTCGTATTTATTTATAATTATGAATATATTCCATTTTTCTAATACGTCCTATTTTTTTTTATTTTAACCATGATTAACTAACTAACTATACATTTTTAAAAAGACAATTTTATCCTTTTACTTAAATGAAAATTGTACTAAATACTAATTACAATATATATAGGGTTAATCAAAATTAATCTTCTTATCACGTATACCATCATCCAACTCGTAGAATATAATATCCGGCAAAATCCTGTACCTGCCAAGTTCTTTTAACAAATGACTACACTGTTTTTCGTCTAAATAGCCATGATTCTCGGTAACCTTGAAATTAAGGAATGGATGTGCCCCTACGGGTCGGGTCAAGAAAAAAAGGAGGGAGGTGGGTGGATGGTGGATGGGTAGGATAGAAAAAGAAGGGATATTTTAATCTTATATAGTGTCTGTTTGGGAAAACTTTTTTAAAGGATTTATTGACTTATTTTCGGGTAAAAATTTTATATTTTGATAATTTTTTTTAGGGTATTAATTTGATATGTCCCAAATTAACAAGTCAATTATAAATATGTCTTTCTTTATTAAATAATTATAAATATGTCTCATGATTAAATTTAACTCATATATAACTTATATACATATATTTATACTAAATAAGACTAGAATACCCTTTTTCTCCGCTCCCACCCTCCTCCTGGCCCCGCAGGGGCACAATCATTCGGTGGTATTTAAGAAAGTTTACATTTTGAAATACACTACCATTCATTTCAAAAATGTTCCACCTACTGTCCCTTGTTTTCTTTTGATTTGAGATTGTATTTACGTTATGTTAGAATCATTATCCAAGTTATAATCATCATCCAAAATAGTCATTAGTGTTTGTACATGAATCATTATCTACAGTAGCGCATTTCGAGTGTTTGGTTTAGCTTATTCATCGAAAACTAGATTAACCCTGTATATATATTGTAGTTAGTAGTAATTAGTACAATTTTCATTTAAGTAAGAGGACAAAAATGACTTTTAAGAATGTGTAGTTAGTTAGTTAATCATGGTTACAATTAAAAATAGGACATATTAGAAAATTGAGATATATTTATAATTATAGATAAATATGGGACACAATTATAATTGACCTTTTAAAATGGGACATACTAGAAAAAAAAACCTTTTTTTATACAAGTATTTAATGTATGTTTGAGATTCAATAATTTGCAAAAATAAGTTGGAAAGTTAGGAATCGTAACTTTCAACTTAAAATAAGTTGACTTATTCTGGAAAATAAGTTCCCCCAAACACCCCCATAGTCTAATTATTTGTATATAAGTTATATATGAGTTAAATTTAATCGTGGGACATATTTATAATTATTCAATAAAAAGGGATATATTTATAATTGACTTATTAATTTGGGACATATCAAACTAATACCCTAAATTTTATGGTTATTGCCCTTAGTTTATTTTGTAAAGACAACTTAAAATGTGCATTTTCAGTTTGGAAGTTTGTATTTTAAATTTTTTATTATTTTCTATTAAAACATGTAATAATAAATTTTAGTTTTCTTTTATTCTTAAGATAAGACATATGAAAATGAGTATCACTTATCTTTTTTTTTTTTAATTTGACTAACTTATGAAATAAGCTACTGCCCATAAACTTGAAATCAAATGTGTATTATATAAACACATAATCACATTATTATATATGTGTTCTTGTAATTCAGATTTTGGGTTAAATAACGTGAAATTCATTTTCCTTTAACAGTGAGTATATTTTTCCGACATATATAAGAAGAAATAGCTTATGTAGACATGACAAATCGTTTTGTACATTCATGTCATGTACTTTAGGATCTTGAACGAAAATGACATGATATTAAATCGTATACCCAAAATTAGAATACAAAATAACACTAAATTACACAAATTTTTTTGTGTACACGAAATGAAATGAAATACACGAATAGAAATAATATAACAATTACATGAAATATTACTATATATCCAAGTTATGTAAATATATAATTATATGTGTTAGAACAACATTGAGATGTTACAAAACAAAACTAAAGCCCCATTTGTTAACAGGGGAACGGTTCAAAATTTACTGAACAATTACTAACCATTCATTAAGATTATTTGATAATATTTTAATAGCTGGACGATACCTATAACTCTCTAAACCAGTGACATCATATACAAATGCCTCATTCGTCCAGATACTCGTTCTGTGCATCATGTTTCTAGTGCAATTATTTTAAAATAATTTATGTATCGATTTGAGCATTATATGTTAACTTTGCAATCCCTTTTGTTAAAAATAAATAAAATAGATATTTTAATCATCTCTTCCTATTTCTTTTTTAATTTTTTTTCTTGTTTTTATTATATTGTTCAAATCAAATATATTAGTATAAAATAAGAAAAGCTAGCTACTTAATTTATGAAAAATTATGTACAAAAAAATAAGGTATTCAAAATATAAATGGATAAACAAATAAACTAATTAAATTTAGGTTCAGTTATAATTAAAATTTCCTGAAATATTTAAGTTAATATAACCATGTGCTAAAAATTGAAATTTAATTACATAAATTTTAAAAAATTGTAAGTATTATTGTTCAGAAAATTTTAATAATTTATTTATCAAACGACACCATTCAGATTTAATGTTCGTTCAGAATTTTACTGGTTCAGAAAATTGTCCAAATTTGACAAATGACCCCTAAGAGTAGCATTCATGGTGTAAAGTCTCCCAAACAAAATGAAGCCCTCGTTTTCATTTTTTCCTTATTTCTCGTTAACAAATATCTCTTTTTGTGTAGAATCTTTCTATCAAGTTATTTATTTTCTTAGCCATATTTTATGCTTTTTTGATATAAAAAAAATATAATCAACTAACCAAGCAAATTCAATATATGCTCTTAGGTTAAGATATGGGAATTGATACTATTACTTTAACTTAAGAATACAAAATTCAAAGAGGCAGCCTTTTATTAAAAACAATATATAATTTTAAGTATATCAACTTTTTTATTTATCATTATTAATAATTTTTATAATAAAAAGAGTAGTTGTCGTTCTCTCTCTCTCTCTCTCTCTCTCCACCTTTTCCAAAAAATGCTAAACTAAAGTTTAGGAGCTGATATCAGTTTTTTAATTTTTTTTAGAATTTTCTTCTTGATTTTTTTTTATTTTTCAATAAATATATCACATGTAATAAAGTTAGAATTTCAATTTTAAATAAGAGCGACTCGAAACGTGTTTAACGGGAATATGACTCACTATAAAGGATTGTATTAGCTATTAAAATTTGATATTGATGTTATATATATATATATATATATATATATTTAATTTTTAGGGTTCAATTTTTGTGGATAAAAATTATTATATAAGTTTTTATAATATATGTTAAAGTTGAGAATTCAGTTTTAATGACAGAGCGGCTCAATCGAAAGTATTAGAAAGTTTAAAAAATGTTAAAATTGGAATTTACTCAATTTTAAGGTTTTAATTATTAAGAAAAAAGTTTTTTTTATAAGATAAGTGTTATCAATAATATGTAATGAAGTTTGAATTTCAGTTTCAAATAAGAGTGACTCGAAATGTGTTTAACGAGAAGACGTCTCACTAGAAAGGATTGTATTAACTATTAAAATTTGATACTAATGTCATATATTTTTTAAAAAATTTTAGCGTTCGATTTTTATGGATAAAAATTATTATATAAGTCTTTATAATATATGTTAAAGTTGGGATCGGTTTTAAAGAGAGAGCGGCTCAATCAAAAGAATCGTGTTTAACAAGAAATCGGTTCATTAGAGAATATTATGTAAGTACTAAAATTTAATATTGATAATATGATATAACGTAAATATGTATTGAATTGTTTTAAAAAAATTGTTACGCTGCCGCGAAGCGCGACTTAACTAGTTATAGAGTAATTAGGAATAATAATAATAATTAGATATAGTATAAGAAAAGAAAAAGAAAAAAGATAGAGATATCAGTTACGAAACATTAGAAAACCCTAGAAAGAAGAGAGGGGGAGAAGAGGAAGATTCGTAACAAGTTTAAAAGAAGGGATAACAATTCTTTAATTCTCTTGATATTCGTGTAAATTCGTGCATATAATATCATGTGTACATCATATTCTTTTTATGAAACAAAATCATAATATGGTATTTGATTGATTTTGATTATATTAAGGATCTTCGTTGTTCTCTTGAGTTTGGATATGTGGTGAGGTTTTGTATATATCAATGAGTTCTTTGTTATATCCATTGCGTTTGTATCATTACTCTGATTTTGTAGTATATTTGGATTTTGAATTCTTGTAAAAATCGTATCTGATTCATTATTCATCGGAATTTCATGACATTACACTTTTTGAAAAGGTATTTTAATTATCTACAACTTTGATTCTTTGGATTTTTTTTAAATTCAACCTATAATTATGAGTTTTCCATGATTTGTTGATCTGCTGGTATGATTTCGAAACTGAGAAGTCTAATTTTGAAAATTCATACTAAATTGAGTTTTTATCCAAAAATTATGAGCGATATCATTCTGAAAAGATATTTTCGAGCTCTACATTTTTCGTTTACATTCCTCAATCAAATTCTGCTATTTTGAAGTCTTAAATAGCAAAATGCTAAGGAATCCAGGATCTAATTCTATTCTGCAATCCCCAAATATCTACTTTTTGAATTCGTTACTTGTTTATTTTTATTGAGCCTAACCATTCTGTAAAGTTCTCAGAATTGTTTACATTTTTCGTACTTTTTACTTTTTCAGATAAAATCATTTTCATAGAGTAATTTGCCAATTTCCAGAACTGATGAGGGCTGATTTTGTTAACAACTGTCTACTTTGTAAGATATTGTTGTGTGATGTTTGGCATTTTCTTTCAGTAAGTTATATGTAAACACCACATGAGTTCTGTTAAGGTGTGTGCTTATTTGCTTTATTTTAATATTTATGATTTGTATTTTTAGGGTACGACATCGATATCGAGGTAAGTGACTTTTCATTACTCACTAATATTATCAAATTTGTTTTTATTATGTTAGTTTTATTGTATTTATAGTATTTGATTTTTGAAACTTGTGATATCGAAAATAGAATTTATAAAAGATTTTTATATGAATCTCCAGTTTTAGTTGCGTATCATATAATCCGATCACTGGATAGTATGGCATATAGAACTAGTTTACACATGTTTCAGAACACATAGATACCTTGTTGAGTAGAAGTTAACGAGGGACGTAAACTGGCCCCCATCGAACCATCGAACTATAGAAGCCGTGTCACTGGCATAGTGTGACCGTAATTTAGAACTGTGTGAATAAAATGTGATTTTACTGTTGAGATTCTTTTATCGATTTAGCTTTAGAACTTTTGTTTTTTTAAGTATTATTTTGAACCATTGGGCGATATTTATTTACTGGGAAGCTCATTATTTTTTTTAAACAAATTTCAGGTTCTGACTTTGAAAGCTTGTAAGGATGTGAATTGTGTGGATTTTGTGCTACGTGAGTTAGATGCAATTATTGAAAAAGATTTACAGCATTATAGAATAATTTCCGTTTTTAAATGGACGTTACAGCAACTGTGAGGTATGGGTTAATCCCTATAACTCTCATGAGTCGGTTATTGCACATGATCATTATAGCGCAAGTCCTAACAATTGATTTTCCGCATTATTTGCGCTTTTGTCGAAGTTTGGTTAAAAAATTCAAGTTCCGGACATAGTCCACTTAGTTACGTGGGTTCCAAGCCGGAAGCTTTCTATCCGTATTGGATACATAATAAAAATAAGCTCCATACAATATTTGTTATACTATCTATTTTATTAAATTTTATTTTATTTGGGGGGGGGGGATTGTTGGGTATTTTATTAAAATCAAATATCTTAAAAAAAATAAAATTTTAAAAATTATTATTACCTTATTTCTTACCAAATGTATACAATAAAATAAAATGCAATCAGTCAAAGATTTTATTTTCACCCGTTGTTTTCCTCCCGTTACTTTTCTACCAGTTGTCAAGCTGTTACAAGTTTAGGTATTAAATGACGATTATATTTGTATATTAAGGTATTGTTTGGTTCATTGTAACCCAACATAGTAACTCACACTTCCGTGGAACTTATATCAAATACATTATTTGGTTGTATGAATTTAACATTAGATACGGTAACTCACAATTCCATGGTATTTGTAGTTCATGTTAAACACCGTAACCCACTTACCTAGGTCATGGGTGGTTACTCTGATTTACATAGTTATTTATTACATATTCTTCATCAAATGTTATATAATATTATATGTAAAATAATTTTAATTAATATTAAAATTATGAAATATATGTTGAAATTTAAATTAAAAAATAATAAAGTTAAATTAAATGTTATTAAACATTTTTGACTTTTATGTGTCAATATATATATATATATATATATATAATTTATTTGTTATATGTATATTATAAAAATTAATTATGAATCTATTTGAAAATTTAAACGGAGAAATTGTTTTTTATTTAATTTGTTAAGTCATACATTTTAGCTATTAATTAAAATTACTTATATTTTAAATAAATATTCAATCTTATTAAACTGCATTATCAAATTTTTTTGTATGATTTTTTATGTCAAATTTAGTAATATTAAATTAATATATTAACTATATTAATAGTCATTTTATTTTACTTTTTATCTTAGTAGTTGCTCTTTTTGTTTTGAAGGTTACACAAACAATTATCTTTTTTTATTTTAATATGTTTTTCATATATTTATTTATTTATATATTTATTTATGTCAATTACTTTTATTATTAAACAAAACAATCAGTTATGATTTCCAAAAAAAAAAACAATCACTTATGCAACTTGTAGTTACATAATACATACTCATGTACCAAACACATGATTTTTTATTTTTCAGGAACTATACTCTTGTAACCTAGTTTCGAGGAATTTTAAGTTACAGTGTAACTACAAAAGCTATGAAACAAATGAGACCTAAGAGCATTTCCAATGCTATACACTCCTTAGAGCAACTCCAAGAGTTGCTTAGCAAACTCCTTATAAATAATATTATTATATTGGCTCCTATGTCATTTTAGATACAAATGTATAGTTCGACTCCAACAATTCTCCTCAAATATATCTTTATGGATTTTTAATCTACCTTTTATTTCTATCGGTTATTTGTACTTCAGTGCATTGCATTCCAATTTCAAAGACTTTCTTTACTAAAATAACACAAAGGAAAAGGAAGCCTTCATAATAGGTGCTAGAACTGCAGGTAAAGAATAGCGAGAAGCTTGTGCTAAAGACGAAACCACTTATAAATCGGAGAAAAAGAACAAATCTGGAGTTTGATAAGTTTCAGGAAATAAAGGGAAATGGTGGGTAGATTTTGGAGGGGATTAATATATTAATATAAAATAAGTTTAGGAGGCAACATATGCTCCTCACTAATGAGGAAAGTTTTAAAGCTCCTAAGTTTGTAGGGAGGCACAAGGAGAGTGTTGGAGTTGGCTTTTTGCTTCATTTTCATTAAAATTTGACTTAAGAGAAGGGATGGGGAGCTTCTTGGAGTTGCTCTTAGCTAAAATGCTGAGGTGTCATTTAATTTACATAAGAACTTTCATTTTCTCATCTCCAATCATCTCTCCTCTTGTCTATAATTTTACATAATTTGTTTCAAGTTGGATATATATAGCCAACATCTATTTTTTTTACAAAAGCTCTATAATGGATACATCATTATGACATGATCAATTATTTGTATTTCTAGCATTTAGCCAATCATTTTACATAATACCACTGGACTACATTAACTTATAGGTTTAACAAATTTTACATAATCACTATTTTACATAATCATTATACATAATGTCATTGGAGATGCTCTAACAAGCCAAAATCTTATCTATCAATTATAATTTTGAACCCTATATAAGGTGTTTGAGGAAAACTAGTGTCGCTGAAAAAACACGACAGCAAGTAACACATCATTTTACAGTTTACACAGCCTTTGCTTGATGCAAATATCAATTATATTAGTATAATGTACAATTTTTTGGATGTTATTTGAAGCATTCGATAAATTTTTGTAGACATTCTTTATCATTTGTTTACGATAAAGGAAAATTAAATTGAATGTTATATCGCTAAGGAGTTCATAAAAACCTTGTATCAAAAGCGGCATAATTTCTTAATTCCTTAGAGCAGCGTTTATACGTATCTCATCCATAAAAAAACAATCTTATTTTTTTATTAGTTTAATTTATTTGTTAAATTTATTACACTAGACTAAAATCATATTCTTTTATTAGTTTAATTTGCGTTTTAAATTTAATAGACTAGACTACTAGTTGTGCTGGTATCAATTTGTGTATTATTAGAAAAATTCAAATCAATTAATATTTTACGTATTTAGTTGTTATAAATTTTTTACTTTTAATTGATTGGTTATTTGACATAGACTAAAAAACTATTGGCTATTGCTAAATTTTCCAACAGCATATGCATACATCAAAATAATATAGCTGACCCACACAACAAGGCAAGTGTGCACGGAATGTATCTGGTTCACTAATTTTTCTCCATGACCTGGTCAGAATCAAGCAGGACCATTTAATTAGAGTTCTACTTCAGCTTCAACCAAATAAAAACAGACTCCAAGATAATGTAATTACTATTAAATATTAACATATTATTTATAATAAAAAAATGACGAAGTAACTACTTAATAGCATTGTTGTAATTTTAGAAATCGAAATAAATCGGTTTAAGTATTTAATAACGAGTTATCAATAAATTGGAATTTATTGAAATGATAAATCGGAACAAAAATCGAATAAATTTTAATATTTTTAATAATATTTAATATATTATCTAATTTATAATATTATATACCATTTAAAAATATTTCGTAACTATAAATCAGATTCTAAAAATCAAATTAGTCAAATATTTTTTAACAATTTATCGATAATTTTTGAAAAATCAAACTATTTTAGAACATGGCTTAACAGTCTAGTAGACAACACGAGTCTAAGTCTTCAGCTTGCATGCGACTAACTACTGCAAGGAAAATACTTGGAAGATAATTTAGCTTTAACTTCATGTGGATGTGGTTCATTTCCACACAAATTGGAACGCATTTATCTTATAAATAGGTACTATTGTTCAACAATGTTCACAACCTCAATTTTAGTTTCCATTATACACACCCAACTATGTTCAACTGCGCCACAACACAACCACAACCATTCGTAGGTTATGTTTCTTGGCTCTGCTCTGCATCTGTTTAGGTGCAGAAAATGCTACAACAAGATGCATGGAGAGAGAGAACCAGGCGCTTCTCAAGCTCAAAAATGGTTTCATTGATAAATCAGGCATGCTTTCATCATGGGTAGAAGAAGATGATTGCTGCAAGTGGAAAGGAATCTCATGTGATAATACAACGGGTCATGTCACCCTGTTAAATCTCCGACCCCCAGATGAGACGACTATGCGTTTGGCAGGTACTATCCATCCTTCAGTATGTGAATTGCAACACCTCACTTACTTGGATCTCAGTTACAACTCTATCGGAGGTAAGATTCCAGATTGCTTTGGCTCATTGAGTCAATTGAGAGACCTCAAACTTGGTTCCAATTACTTGAATGGATCTATTCCTTATGGGCTCCAAAACCTATCCCATTTGCAAACTCTAGATATTGGTTATAATCATTATTTGGTAGTAAAGGACCTTGAGTGGGTTTCACACCTTTCATCTTTAAAATATCTTAATTTGTCATCTGTTAATTTGAGCCAAGCTGTTTATTGGCAGTCCTCACTGAGCAAGGTCATCTCTGGATTAATAGAGCTCAACTTAGCTGGTTGTTCACTTCCTCAGTTTCACCATAACTCTGTTTTCAAAATGAATACTTCCTCTTCCCTCAAAGTCCTCGATTTTTCATTTAATGGGCTTAACAACTCAATTCTCTCATGGGTGTTTAATGTCAGCAAACGCTTGACACATCTTGAGCTCTCAGGCAATTTCTTAGAAGGTTCAATTCTAAATGATTTTGCCAATATGGTTTCTCTTGAACGTCTCGGTCTTTCCTATAACAAAATTGTAGGTGGTATACCAAAATCCTTTCAACATTTGTGCAATTTACAATATTTAATATTGTTCGATGCCAACCTGGGGGGCTCACTCAGCGACAACATACGACATTTGTGTCCTGATAAAATAAATTATTTGGAGCTATCTGATAACCCCTTTAGTGGTGGACCATTTCCTGATTTTACAAACTTTACATCACTAGAGAGATTAATCCTGGATAACACTAGCTTGAGTGGGGAATTTCCACAATTCTTTGGGCATTTTCCTAATCTCACAGAATTGGCCCTCTACCATAATAACTTGAGTGGGTCGTTGCCTGAATTTATTGGACTTCCCTCATTACGAGAGTTAGATTTGTCCAACAACCAATTGAGTGGGATATCTCCCTCGGCTCTTACACAACTCTCTAGCCTCACTGAGTTGAATCTCTTCTCAAATAATATAAGTGGTGTAATAAGTGAAGTGTTTCTTTCCAATCTACCAAATTTGACACTTTTGGATATCTCCCACAATTTGCTTCAATTTAAATTCAGTCCAAAATGGATTCCACCTTTCCAAGTAGAAACATTATTTCTTTCATCATGCACTTTGGGTCCTCATTTTCCCATGTGGCTTAAAAATCAAAAGAGACTTCGCATGCTTGACATTTCCAATGCTGGAATCTCTGATTTAATTCCTCAATGGTTTTGGGACCAGTCCTCAAGTATTGTATATTTGAATGTTTCCCACAATCACATTATTGGCTCTTTACCCAAAGCATTTTCAAAGCATTTTCAGTACACTCTAGATCTGAGTTTTAACAATCTGTCTGGACCAATGCCACTTCTCCCTCAAAATTATACGACTGTAATTCTTTCAGACAACAATCTGTCAGGATCCCTATCTTCATTGTGTAAAAGATCACAACCATATCTGTCTTATCTTGATCTTTCCAATAACTTACTATCAGGAAGTCTCCCAAATTGTTTTGATCTTTTGCAAAGTTTGGCAATCTTAGATCTAGCACATAATAATTTCTCTGGGAGAATACCGAACTCAATTGGTTCCCTAGAGAATATTTTGACAATCCATTTGAGTGACAACAAGCTCTCAGGTGAAATACCCTTTTTGAAAAATTGTCAAGAATTACAATTCATCGACTTTGGTGGGAATGATCTGCGTGGAGATTTTCCTTCATGGATTGGGGAAAAACTACCCAATTTGGTATTTTTGCGCCTGCGAG
Organism: Saposhnikovia divaricata; assembly: GCA_036435485.1. Classification (NCBI taxonomy): domain Eukaryota; kingdom Viridiplantae; phylum Streptophyta; class Magnoliopsida; order Apiales; family Apiaceae; genus Saposhnikovia; species Saposhnikovia divaricata. The sequence goes on from CM071599.1 coordinate 220,020,510, forward strand.
ACAATAAGCTTCAGGGGAGTATTCCTGCAGGTCTATGCAGCTTAGTTAATCTTCAAGTTTTAGACCTTGCCCAAAACAACATAGCAGGAAAAATACCAAATTGCCTCAATAACATTTCCATTTTGTCTGATTTGAGGCTTTTAAAGAACGTCTTCTCTTAAGACAGGCTATCAATTCAGTGTTGGTGAGACATTGCTTCCGAAACAAGGTTGTGACGTACTTCATCAGGAAGAAGGTTTGTCTTAAAAGGACTGGAATTTTTTTTTATGTTTGTCCTTTGGATTTCTTATGGAGGGAAAGTGGGATTGGTTAAACAACTAGTTTTTCCAAAATGAGAAACACATCATTCGTCCTTAAGTACTCTATAATGCTAATGAAGGCCACATTTTACTGTTAATGAATACCTTTAACACATTGTTAGGTCCCACTAATCACAAGAATATTGTAGAAGCGGGATTGAATACAATATTGATCTTAACTAAAAATTCTTCGCGGAATAAGAATCAGATCAAGTATTAACTTACCAGAGATTTAGTATTTTATCAGGTAAGATCAAGAACACCAAGATTTTCCAAGTTAATATTATATAAAAAAAAAATAATAACCCATAGGTTTTGCTACACCCCAGTAAAATTAATCACGGGCTTCAATTTACAAGAACATTAAAATTGTCCCCGGATTCCTCAGTAGAAATTTCTAGCTAGTTAATAAATATTCTCTCTAGTGGAGCTTTGCTAGAGACGAAAGAGATTAAGGATTAAATGAAACAAAAGCTCTCTGCCTCTATTTAATCTGGCCTGAGAATAATTGGTGTAGACTTTTCTACCTTGATGATTTGGCCTCCTCTAGTCCATTCATTAGGTTGCTTCATTTGAAAGCTTTGAAAAAAAACGTTAAGAGAGCAATGTGGTGTTGAATATATAAGTAACTGACACTGAGACAAGTCTCGCTAATTCAAACTTGCTCAAACAATGATGATTGTGACCATTGTATTTTCATAAAGAATCTTCTAGCACTTAGACAATTTCTCAGTTTCCATAATCTTGAATACCTCATCTTGAATCAACACTAAGGCATGAACACATAATTGTTCTTCTTCCATGCAGTAACCAAAGCTTCAAGATCATAGATATCTTCTTGTTCCCTTGTCTTTTACCAAGTCTTGCATGACTTCATGATTCCTGTGATTTCATATTATTTACATGTATGTCCTGTGTTGAGTTATTATCACTATGTAACATACACTGGATTACATTTTGCCTTACACACATCCCCCTGGGTAGCTCATCTAGACGAGTGGAGATTGCTTGGGTAGGTGCATGAATGTTTGTGTAGCTTCACAATCTGTGACACATGATTATTCAAAACAATAATCATAAAAATTACCTTTGAAACCAAACATTAAACCAAATAGGTGTGGTATCTAAGACATGAAACTATAACCAAACAAAACATCGTTGGTGCAGTTCGGTTTTATATAGTGCGGTTCGATTTCAAATGGTTTGGTTCACTTTTTAAACCAATATAACAAAACTTTTGAAACCCCAAAACATATAATTAAAATTTTAACAATTCAACAACTCCAAAACACAACCTTAACGATTAACAATTCATGTACACGGATAATTAGAACATATTTAGTGTTTAATTAAGAAAAACATAGCGGTTTATTTGCATAGTAATAAAAAGATCTACTAGTTCATCTACAAATAGCTAATAACCTCCCATCGTGCATCTATTCGTCATTTACACATTCTTTGAAAAGCTTTTGTGTATCCTTGAATTCATCTACAAATCATATAAATATATAATTAGAATAATATTTTTTCCCATTCAAAAATGAAATAAATATAAAATGAAAGAGTTACCTTTTTTGATATTTTCATATTTTTTAAGATCTTTCGGTTCTTCTCGAAGTTCAACAAAAACGTCCAAATTCCGTAACCAATCTTGAGTGAAAATTAAAGTTTCGGCCATTCTAGGTAGCAGTCTACTCCTATATGCATCAAGAGTTCTACCTTCAGTGCTAAATGTCGTTTCGGAACCAACGGTAGAAATTGGCATACCTAACACATGTGTTAGGAATCATTTTATTATATTTGAGAATATCTATAAATACTTAGAATTCTTAACTATGTAAACCATCAGCTGATGTTTTTGTAAACAACTGATATTCATTGTAATTATGTTTTAATATTTTAGAAGTTGATGTACAAATTTTTAGTACATTGGAAAACATTTGTATTTTTGGAAGAGTTATGATTTGAAGAAAAAATCAAGTGTTAGAAGCAAATCAAGGAACTTTTGTGACAAGCAGTTATAAAACAAAGACTAAGACTAAGAGAATAAAACTCGAATTCAGGAAGCAGTTATAATCCTATTAGTATTATTATTTTTTCTTCTGTATTTATGATGTATAAGATAGGATTTTAGCTGGTAGCTGTATGTGTGTGAATGTACAAAATATAAATACGGTTACATATAGAAAACAAAAGCTGTAAATTAGGGTTTACAGATTTCAGAAGATAGTAATCACAAACTAGAGAGCTTTGTTAGTATTCAACACGATCAATAACATATTGGTATTATTGTTAATTATATTCTGTATTGGTATCTTGTTTGTTTGCTTAATTAATTTAGTAATGTATTAATTGTCATATCCCGGATCAGTATTAAATTGTAGAAAAGTTTTAAATTGAATTCAACCCCCTTCTATAATTACTCATAAGTTATTAGGACTAATAATTGGTATAAGAATTAAACAAACTAGTGGATCATTATGAGTAACAGGAGAGAAGGAAATACGAGAGTGCCTCTGTTGGTTAAGAATAAGTACTTTTTTTAGAAGAAAAGGATGACCATTCATCTGAGTGCAAAGGATGAGCAATACATTGAGATAATTCAGAGAGGTCCTCTAACTCCAAGGAAACTTATACCTGGTGAGACAATTGATGGAGTCACAACTCAAGACAGGTATGAGACAAAGCTGCCACTGAAGAAGCAAGGGAAGGGGTAGATAAGGACAGATTCAGAACATTCTGTTCAATGGACTGGACAATGACATGATGAATACTGTCATCAACTGTTCAACAGCAAAAGAGACGTGGGATATTCTGCAAGTGTTGCGTGAATGTTGTGGATGTATTTATTGGTCAAAAGTACAGCAAGAGAAATAAAGGAAAAGCCAAACTGTTGGAGTGATTTCAGGGACAAGATTGCATTCTTATTTCTAGAATATGTTTAGGGATTTGATTTTAAGTAAATCTTTATGTCAAATAAGTCATAGCTGATTGTATGGCTACGTTGATCTGGTTGTATTCCTCAGTCATATGTAGAGTCATAGGCAGCTCCCTGATTGCGGGAATCGCTATTTATGTATTTCCCTTAATTGTGTGTTACCTCATACGATCTTTTCCTATATAAGGAGAGACGATTGAAGGAAATAAACTCATTACTCATTCAGTTAAATAGTTGTGTAAGGAGAGTTGAAGAGTTCTCTTGAATAAAACTCTAATTTTGCAAGATAGGTTCTTCTAAGAATAGGGGAATCAATCCATCTATTCCTGGTCATAGACCCGTGACGAGATCCATAGCCAGGGACCATAACAACTTGGTATCAGAGCCTCACGTCATGGGAGATACCGAACAATGATGTCCATTGTAAAAGAGTTGGACAAGAAGGTCAGCCAAGAGATTCGAGAGTTACGGGGAAGGGATTCAAGCAATTCAGCGTACATTGGCGTCACAACAACGATCAAATGAAAAATCTGGTGGAGAAACTTCAGCAAGTACAAATTCTCATGATGCAGAGACACAACCAGAAACAAAGGATGAGAATTACAAACATGGGATTGTTCCAAGGTACTCTAAGTTGGAATTTCCATCCTATAATGGTACTGAAGACCCTCTAGGTTGGTTGTATCGATGTGAGCAATTTTTTGTAAACCAGAAAACAGGAGATAAAGATAAGGTAGGGCTAGAGGCATTTCATTTGATTGGAGAGGCTCAACTATGGGGATACAAGTTGGAGCAGGAGGAACCAGAAATAACATGGGATTAGTTCAAATCCTATTGCCTTCTTCGTTTTGGCCCTCCATTAAGTGGAAACCCTCTAGAAGAATTGGTTAATCTTGAATAGGGAGGTACAGTGGAGGAGTATCAGTGGCAATTCCAAACACTCTTAGCAAGAGCAAACACTCTGTAAGGCCTGATCAACAAGTGGATTTGTTCACTGCTGGGCTGAATGAAGGGTTACGAGTGGATGTGGAGATGCATGGCTATACATGGCCAAACCGGACCGGAACCGGAAAACCGGACCGGACTGGGTCAAAACCGGCCCGAACCGGAACCGGACCTAAACCGTCGGTTTTTTTATTTTTAAGGTTCAGGTTACGGTTCGTATTAATAGAAAACCGGTGAACCGCCGGTTAACCGCCGGTTCGAACCGCCGGTTCGAACCGCCGGTTCGAACCGCCGGTTCAAACCGCGTAGTAGTTGGTCTTATATAGTCTGCAAGCATGTTATTTTTATGTCTTTGTGGTCAAAGTCCTGATCACCATAATATATGGAACGATTTAGTATCATACCAGTGGGGACAACAAATAATTAACATGTATCTTAGTTTATTATACAGTTGTTTAATCTGTGTTTGGTTTGCAAAATGAACACATGAATGGGACGTGGGAGTACTTTATAGCGTTAATCTTTTACACCTGTTTAGCGAAAGAAAAAAGTCCATAAACAGTACCAGAGATCAGACTGTACATGCATGCCGAGGAGCTATAATATTAAAGCTGGCCCGCAAGCTTTATTTGTTTACATGGATCCTGCAGATTTCATATAAAGTAAGTATACCAAAGTCCAAAACTTTGACCGGGTGCTCTCCAAGTGGCATCTTGCTCTCCAAGTCGGCGACAACTTTTGTGAACAGCATGTGCAGGTATGTTTGTATTCTTTTTTTTCTTCATTTGCTTACTTTACAAACACAGTACTGCTTTTGCTTTCTCCCTTTTTTTAATCTAAACACAGTACTTTGAACCATGCATGCTAGATCATTGTGTTCCTAACGTTATTTTGTTCAACGTCTCAAAAACGATATCTAACGTTAATATTTAGTATAACGTTAATATCTAACGTTAACAATATCTAACGGCTCTTTTCTTTTTCCTATAAATACCTTACATATTAAAATTCTTAACTCATAATTTACAACTCAAACTCTCTCATTCTCTCATTCTCTATTTATTCTATTCACAACTCTCTTGTTTTATTATATATATTTTATAAATATATATAATTATTTTACATACTATAATTTATTTTATATATTAAATGGCTAATATTGGATCGCAAGAAAGTAATATGCAAGCCAATGGAAGTGGATCGAGTTCGAGAAGACAACTTTCATCCGATATTTTTACAAAACATTTTAAGAAGGGTCCGTTGAAGTCGGATAATAAATTAGACGCCGTTTGTAATTATTGTGGAACGAAATACTCGTGACAAGTGGGAGGAGGTTATGGCACTTTGAATCGACATTTACAAACCAAACATCCTGAGAAGGTAGGAATGGCAATGGGACAAACACAATTATCCGGGTTTGCAACTTCTTCTCCTAATCCTCCTACATTATTTCGTTATGATCATGCTAGTAGTTCTTATGGTTTAGCCGAAGCTATTTCGGTAGACTCGTTATCTTTTAGTTTTGGTGAAAATGTTGGTATTAATGATTGGATTAGTAGAGATGTACAACCCGCATTTAAGAGAATACCTAGAACATCACTTAAGAGAAATCTGATTAAATCTTATAAAAAAAGAAAAAATAATTTGATTGAATATTTTAGTAATAATGACACACATGTGTCTATTTGTAGTGATATTTGGAGTGATCATAATCAAATACATTCATATATGGGTCTTACTTGTCATTATATTGATGAAAATTTTGAATTAAATAAAAGAGTTTTAGCTTATCGAGTATTTGATGATTCGCATACAGCAAGTAATATATGTAAAATAATTCATGCTATTTTAGAGGAATATAGACTGAATAATAGAATTTTTTCATGTTCTTTCGATAATGCTTCCTCTAATAATGCCTCCATTCCCGAATTAACTAGAATTTGCCAACCTAATTTTGGTGGAAGATTTTTTCATGCTAGATGTGCATGCCATGTTTTAAATTTATGTGTTCAAGATGGATTACGTATTATACAACATTTAATCAAACCAATAAGAGATGTTATTAAATATATTTGGGTACACCCTAATGTTACTAGAACATGGTTAAAATATTGTGAAAATAATAATGTGCACCCGAAACGTTTTACCAAAGATGTTGGTCATCGTTGGAACTCTACTTATGTTTTACTTTGTCAATCTTTAGAATATCAACCTCTATTATGCTCTTTTACCACCGAAAATATACCAAATTCTAATCTTTTATCACAAACTTGGGATTTATGTGCTAAAGTTATGGAGATTTTTAAAAATTTTAATGATGCTACTTACACTTTTAGTTATGTTTACAAACCAACCTCTAGTTTATTTATTGTTGAAGCTTTAAATATTGCATTTGCATTAAACGAGGGTGAAAAAATATATGAAATTCATGAAGGAGTTGCACAAATGAAAAAAAAATGGTTAACTTATTATAAAATAATTCCTGATATTTATCTTGTAGCTTCTGTATTTGATCCTAGATTTAAATATTATGGTTTACAAGAAATGTTAGAAAATTATTATGAATATTTAGGATTACAAGATGATCTTGAAATTGATATAAATAATATAATGATTAGAGTTAAAAGACATTTACATGATTTATGCAGTCATTTTCATGTAATTGATAATGTTGACTCTCCTCTTCCTCCTACACCATCATCATTTTCATAACGTCCGGGAACAAAATTTTTAATGGATCGTTCTAAAAAACAAAGGCATTCGAGCTCACATTCGGAGCTCGACATTTATCTAACAACAATTTTTGAGTTTGATACAGATTTAGATTTTAACATATTAGCTTGGTGGAAAAGGCATAAGAGGACTTTCCCTACACTTACTAAAATTGCGAGTCAAGTTTTAGCGGTTACAGCCTCAACCGTTGCGGTGGAACAAACATTCAGCATAGGAGGAAATATTTTGGATCCAAGAAGATCAAGATTGGCTCCCGAATCTTTAGAAACACAAGTTTGTGTGAATGATTGGAAAAAAGCAGAATTAAGAAAACAATCCAACATCACTTCATCATCCTCATCTGATGAATATTGTGGAGATCCTACTACAATTCCTACTACCTCTGAATCAGATGGATCGAGTTAGTATAGATTATAAAAATTATTGTAATAAATTATATTGTTTGTTGTATTCTTGTAAAACATATAAAATTTATTGTAATATATTTACTAGTTTTTTAATTAAAAAAGTACAAATGAATTTAACAATATTTTTAATATAAATAATTTTTTTATTTATAAGGTTCAAACCTGAACCGGAACCGGTCTTGAACCGGGTCAAAACCGGATCGAACCGTGAACCGGAACCGTCTGAACCGGAACCGAAGGTTTATATCATGTTAAGGTTCAGGTTCCGGTTCAAGATTATTACGAACCGGAACCGGCGGTTCACGAACCGTGGCCATGTATATGCATGGCCCTCCTAACCTCGTTACTACAATGAACCTAGCACGGGCGTTTGAGCGAAAATCACAAATCACCACCAACAGTAGTGTGCAACGTACTACTTCTTCATGGAATATTAGCAAGGCTGCCTTTTCAAGCTTGTCAGCAACACCTCGTCGAGAAGGTAAGGCCATAGGACAACAAGCATCTTCAAGTACTTCTAAGACATCAAGCATGGGCAGCGTGACAAGTCCATTTATTAAGAAGCTTTCGAGGGCTGAAATGGCAGAATGACGAGCAAAAGGGCTTTGTTATAATTGTGATGAATCATACTCTGCGGGCCATCGATGTAAAATAATTTTTTGTCTAATGGTGGAAGATTCTGATGGGGAGGATGAAATTTTAGCAGAGCCTGATATATCCCTACATGCTATTACGGGGATCAAAACAACTCAAACAATGCAGCTTAAGATTCGGGTGGCTGAAAAATTGATTCTGGGGTTAGTGGATTCAGGCAGCACACATAATTTCATAAGTGAAGTTGCCGCACTGTAATTAGGATTACCTATCTCCCGTCGTTCTTCTTTGCAAGTAACTGTAGCAAATGGTGAGAAGGTATCTAGTCCAGGTATATGTATTGCTGTTCCATTACGCATTCAAGATCAAATTTTTTATTTGGATTTGTATGTTATAACTCTTGGAGGATTCGATGTGGTACTTGGTATGAAGTGGTTGCAAACATTATGTCCTATTTTATGGGACTTCAACACCCTTACCATGAGGTTTAACCTACAAGATCAGCAGATAATTTGGCAAGGGGAAGTTGTAAAGAAAAAGGATGCTACTGTTTTTACATTGCAAGAAGAGGTAACTTTGCGCTCAACCATGGAAAAATTATTAGTTGATTATGCTGACCTTTTTCAGGAACCAAAAGGGCTGCCACCTGCACGAGAGTGTGATCATTGCATCAATTTGTTGCCGGGCTCAGGACCTATTGTTGTCCGGCCATACCGATATCCTCACCGTCAAAAGGATGAAATTGAAAAACAATGTGTTGAAATGATCGTGCAAGGCATAATTCGTCCAAGCAGGTCTCCCTTTTCTTCTCCGGTACTGCTAGTTCCCAAGCATGATGGATCATCACGTCTTTGTGTTGATTATAGAGAACTCAATAAAGGATAAATTTTCGATTCCTGTGATGGATGAGCTATTGGATGAACTCCATGATGCAAAATTTTACACAACTTGATTTACGCTCAGGATATCATCAAGTGCGGATGGATCCAAAAGATATAGAGAAAATGGCATTTCGTACACACCATGGTCATTTTGAATTTCTGGTACTCACATTTGGTCTCACAAATGCTCCATCAACCTTCCAAGCACTGATGAATGAGGTCTTTCAACCTTACTTGTGTAAATTTGTTCTCGTTCTCTTTGATTATATCTTAATTTATAGCAGGACATGGGTTGAGCATCTGCAACATATCCGTCAGGTGTTTGAGCTTTTACGAAAGCATCATCTATTTCTTAAAAAATCTAAATGTTCATTTGGCGAGCAATATGTCACCTATTTGGGACATGTTTATTCATGTAAATGGGGTTTCAGCTGATGTTTGTAAGATTTCTGCAATAACTGAGTGGCCTTGAGTGGCCTTTACCTCAGTCTGTTAAGGATTTGTGTGGCTTTCTAGGGCTCACAGGTTATTACCGAAAGTTTGTAAAAGATTATGGAATTATAGCAGCACCTTTGACAAGTCTATTGAAGCGCAATTCCTTCAATTGGTCTTCAGCTACTGAAACGGCATTTTGTGACCTAAAAAAAGCTCTCTCTAATGCACCTGTGTTACAACTTCCAGATTTTGATCGAGAGTTTGTTGTAGAATGTGATGCCTCTGGAATAGGCATAGGAGCAGTCTTACACCAAGACAACCACCCCATTGCATTCTTTAGTCGCAAATTTGCTGAGAGACATTTGAAACTTCCTGCCTATGAGCGGGAATTAATTTGATTAGGCCAAACAGTCCAGCACTGGCGACCATACCTTTGGGTAAGATCTTTCCTTATTAAAACTGATCATTACAGCTTGAAATATTTGTTGGAACAATGCTTCACCACTGCTCCTCAACAACATTGGGTTAACAAGTTGGTTGGGTTCGATTTTTGTGTAGAATATAAGCCTGGAATGCTAAACAAAGCCGTTGATGCCTTGTCACGTCGTGAAGATGAGATAGGGGCTGTTTTCGCCATCTCACAACCTCACTTGACACTTTTACAAGATTTAAAAAAGGAGGTCGAAACCACAAAGTCTATGCAAGAAATTATCACTCTCATTCACAAAGGTACCGCAGAAGCACGTTTCTATTTAATGCCCACTTCTCCTTTGATTCCCACTATTGTATCTGCTATTCACAATGCAACTCATGAGGGAATCCAAACAACTCTTCATTGGGTGCAAGCTGATTTTTATTGGAAGGGCATGAAGACTACAGTTCAGGATTTCGTACAAAGTTGCGTGATATGTCAACACAAGTGGGAAAATCTTCACCCAGCTGGTCTTTTGCCGCCATTACCAGTTCCAGAAAATATCTGGGCAGATATTTCAATGGACTTTATCGAAGGTCTGCCTAAAATCAGGGGGAAGTCTTTGCTATTTGTGGTGGTCGATCGTTATCAAAGTATGCTCATTTCCTTCCTCTTTTGCATCCATACACTGCTATTTTAGTTCTCAAGTATTTTTCAGCCATGTTTTTCGTTTACATGGCCTGCCCAAGTCAATTTTAAGTGATCAGGATGTTGTGTTTACTAGTACATTTTGGAAAGAATTATTTCGCTTGAGTGGCACTCGATTATCTTTTTCTTCAGCTTACCATCCTCAAACAGATGGCAAAATAGAGGTAGTTAATCGAACAATTGAGATGTATTTGCGTTGCTTTGTGGGTGATAAACCAAGAAAATGGATAGAATGGCTTCCTTGGGCTGAATATTGCTACAATACATCCTTCACACAGCTCTCCACACCACTCTTTTCCAACTAGTTTATGGCAGGCCACCCCCTCGCTTGCTCTCATATGAACCTGGTTCAACGCGCGTGGACGCCGTGGATCGTAGTTTGCAGGATCGTGATGAAGTTCTCGCTACAACTCGTGCTCATCTACACCAAGCTCAAGACCGTATGAAACATTCTTATGATGCACGTCATCGAGATTTGTCTTTCAGTCCAGGGCAACTTGTGTGGCTTCGCTTGCAGCCTAACCGACAACGTTCTATTGGTAACAGATCATGTCCCAAGTTAGCACCTAAGTTCTACGGCCCTTTCAAGATTTGAATCGTGTAGGCTTAGTTGCTTATGCACTTGAGCTTCCTGTTGATTGCAAACTCCATAATGTTTTCCACGTTTCGATGCTTAAAGAATTCAAGGGAGAACAACCCGTAGAAAAACCCACTTTACCTCCTACTATTGATGGAAAAGTGATTCCTCAACCACTACATGTTCTTCGTTCTCGTGTCAACAGAGGTGTACCTGAGCTACTAGTACATTCGGTTGGTCAATCAGAAACTGATTCTACTTGGGAGAATGCAAGTAGGTTTAAAGAAGTTTATCCTGAGTTTGAGCTTGAGGACAAGCTTGTTGTCAAGGAGGGGAGTAATGTGGTGGATGCATTCATTGGTCAAAAGTACAGCAAGAGAAATAAAGGAAAAGGCAAACTGTTGGAGTGATTTCTAGAATATTTTTAGGGATTTGATTTCTAGAATATTTTTGGGGATTTGATTTGAAGTAAATCTTTATGTCAAATAAGTCATAGCTGATTGTATGGCTATGTTGATCTGGTTGTATTCCTCAGTCATAGGTAGCTCCCTGATTGCGGAAATCACTATTTATGTATTTCCCTTAATTGTGTGTTACCTCATACGATCTTTTCCCTTAATTGTGTGTTAACTCATTACTCATTCAGTTAAATAGTTGTGTAAGGAGAGTCGAAGAGTTCTCTTGAATAAAACTCTTAGTTTGCAAGAGAGGTTCTTCTAAGAATAGGGGACTCAATCCATCCATTCCTGGTCATAGACCCGTGACGAGATCCATAGCCAGGGACCATAACAGTGAAGGAGCAAATCAAATAAGGAAGAACAAGAAGTTTCTTCTGATCCAACGGTATGAACTATTTATAGCCAAGACTGGTGAAACAATTACTCAAACCTATGAGAAATTCATCAGACTTATCAATGAATTGACAATGCTTGGCCAAGTTTATGATGCTGAAAACATAAACTATAAGTTCATGAGAGCACTACCAAGGTTCTGGGATCAAAAGACCACAGCAAGATGTCCCTTGAAGAACTCTATGGAAATATGAAAACTTATGAGTTAGAGTTTCCACAATGGAATAACATGCATTCTGACCACAAGAAGAATAAAATTGTGGCACTGATAGCTGATGAAGAGAAGCTTGATGGAATGATGATCTCCAATGAGAAAATTGAGCATAATGCTAAAGAAGGCAGTTGTCAAGAGGAGGAACATTCTAAGATTTATACACCTGATGAGCTGGAAGAGATTGATGAAAGATTGGCATACATTTATAGGAAATTCAAAAATCTGAGGTTTCAAAGAGTAAAAGGCTTCAGAAAGGCTACACCAACTGTTGTTGCAAAACCTAGTAAAGCAAACATGGTTGATATACAACCCAACTCTTTTTGACATTTGCAAATTGGTGTATCAAGCAACTTCAATTATAGAGATATCAACACTTTGGAGGCTGAGTAATGAGCTAAGAAGGGGATTTCTAAAGAATGCTTCTGCTCTAGTGAAGGAACATGTATACTGAAATTTACAACCATTAAAGTGGACCGAGAAACATATCAACAACTCATCTCTCCTAAAACCCTAGGTTGTTCAGAAAAAAGACTTATAGCATCTCCAAGAGATTGTTATCATGCTTTCTATCTAGGATGCTCGGACTCGTCCTTTTACCCCGCCGTACCGGTGTCGACACGACACGACCCGGGTACGGACACAGAATCCGGATCGGATTCTTCATCTCGAAATCGGACTCGTCATTCCGGCCAGTACTCCGGCGACTCAACAGAAGCTTCCATTGTAAATCCGTTGTACCAAATTTTTGGGTGGGAAAAGGATGAAAATGTAGGGAAATGAGTGCTCCGATGATGTTACAGCCTTAGAGGAAATATGCAGACAATGAGAGATATGGGAAAGAAGTCTAGAAGATACACACAACACAGATATCGATGATTGCAAGATGGAGAAGAAGAGATGCCAGCTCTTAAAGTTTTTATTATAATATTATATATGTTAATGTAACGATTTCCAATGATTGACCTTTAAGCTTTTTTTTTTTTTTTTAATTCACCTGCAAGCTTTAATTTAGGAGTAATTTTTTATTCGATCATTATGCTGTTATAGTGTATTTATAACAATGAATTATTCAAACCAAAATTTTTGTGTAGATTTTTATTGTAATTTTAATAATCATTATAACGACTATTATTGTGATTTATGATAAAAAAAAATAATAAAAAGATCTTTAAATACAATTTTTTTGTCCACTAATACCACTTGAGAGAGAAAAAAAATTGTACAAAATTTTTGTCCACTAACACCACTTGAGAGGGATTTTTTTTTTTTTCATTTAGTACAAATATTTTGTCCACTCGTATCATTTGAGAGGAAAAGATAAAAAAAAAAAAATCTTTTAGTACAATTATTTGTCTATTAATACTTGCAATTTTACAAATGAACAACAATCAAGATACTTTTGAACTATCATTCCCCAATAACTGGAGATTTTTAACTACATTAAATCAAATAAAATATTTTTATATCAAACATTCTTCAAATACAAGATATTCTAAATCAAATCATTAAATATCCAAATATTCGAAATTTGTAATACTGATATAATCGAATTATTACGATACCAAATCAAATAAAATATTTTTTTATATCAAACATTCTTCAAATACAAGATATTCTAAATCAAATCATTAAATATCCAAATATTCGAAATTTGTAATACTGATATAATCGAATTATTACGATACCAAATCAAATAAAATATTTTTATATCAAACACTCTTCAATTACAAAATATTCTAAAACAAATCATTAAATATTCAAATATTCGAAATTTGTAACACTAAAATAATCGAATTATATAATAATTGGATTGTATAAAATTTGTAGAAAAAAAATCAATAATTACACAAACAAATTTTAATTTTTTTGCCAATATTTGAAGCTAATATTTTTATTTCTATAAACAAGAAGATACATATAATATTCAAAATGCAACTTATAATAAAATATTCTAAACATATTTCTCACATCACAATATGATCACAAGATACTTCAAAACCAAACAATCAAATATTCACATTTTGTGACATATAAACTACTTAATCATATAATATATACAATACCATCATAGGTTTACACAAAAAAAATTACAAAATTACACAAAAAATTATAAAATAAATTTATCAATATTTGAAAATAAATTTTTTATTTTCCACAAAAAAGTGCATACATATAATATTCAAAATTTAAATTATAAAAAAATATTCTAACCACATTACTCAAATCACAAGATACTCTAAAATCAAACAATCAAATGAACTACTTAATCCTATAATAAATATAATATGATCAAAGGCTCACACAAAAAAGTTACAAAATTACTCCAAAAATTATTAAATATGATCAAAAATTATTTTTATACAAAAAAAGAAAATTTTAAAAATAAATTATGAAACTATCTGCAAAATGCACCTTAAAAGCAGAATTACGTCCCCAAGGTAAAGAACCAAGGGGGACAAAGGGAGTACAAAATTACCAAAAAATTATAAAATAAATTTGTCAATATTTGAAACTAAATTTTTTATTAAATTTAAATTTTAATAAGATACTCTAAGAACATTACTCTAAAGCTTACAAAATTCATGTCTTAATTTTGGTCCTTTTTTGATACTCGGGCTTTATCACTATAGTCGATTGATTATCCGGGAGATGATGCCAGTAGATAGGATCATTAACGTGTATTCCCTCATTATGTCATCACCGTAGTCGATTGATTATCCGGGAGATGATGCCAGTAGATAGGATCATTAACGTGTATTCCCTCGTTATGTCATCACCGTAGTCGGTTGATTATCCGAGAGATGATGCTGGTAGATAGGATCATTAACAGGATCATTAACGTGTATTCCCTCGTTATGTCATCACTGTAGTCGGTTGATTATCCGGGAGATGATGTCGGTAGATAGGATCATTAACGTGTATTCCCTCATTATGTCATCACCGTAGTCAATTGATTATCCGGGAGATGATGCCAGTAGATAGGATCATTAACGTGTATTCCCTCGTTATGTCATCACTGTAGTCAGTTGATTATCCGGGAGATGATGCCGGTAGATAGGATCATTAACGTGTATTCCCTCGTTATGTCATCACTGTAGTCGGTTGATTATCCGGAAGATGATGCCGGTAGATAGGATCATTAACGTGTATTCCCTCGTGTAACATTTTTTAAAATAGTGTAACCTTTTTTTAAACATTAAAAAATATTTGTTTTTCATAAAAAATATTTGTAACATAAATTTAAAGCCTAGCACTTTAAAAAGAGGTGTAACATTTTTTAAAATAGTGTAACCTTTTTTTAAACATTAAAAAATATTTGTTTTTCATAAAAAATATTTGTAACATAAATTTAAAGCCTAGCACTTTAAAAAGAGGTGTAACATTTTTTTAAAATAGTGTAACCTTTTTTTAAACATTAAAAAATATTTGTTTTTCATAAAAAATATTTGTAACATAAATTTAAAGCCTAGCACTTTAAAAAGAGGTGTAACATTTTTTAAAATAGTGTAACATTTCGAGATTCTTGGAAGAAAAGAGGAGTTTCGTTATGCTCAGATGGATGGGGCGATAGACAGAAGCGACCTCTAATCAATGTCATGGCAGCTTCGGGAGGAAATTCTATGTTCGTCAAATCATTTGATACAAGTGGCAATATAAAAGATTCTGATTATGTTGCAAGTTTGTTTCTTAATGTTATTGAGCAAGAAGGGGCAGATAACATGGTTCAGATCATCACCGACAACGCTGGCAACTTCAAGGCAGCCGGGTTAAGCATTGAGGCAAAGTACCCACACATTTTCTGGACTCCATGTGTGGTTCACTCGCTTAATTTGGCTCTCAAGTCCATTTGTGAACCAACCGCAAACTCCAGCCACTTTGAAAATTGTAAGTGGATTTCTACCTTAATTTCTGATTGTGATGAAATCACTATGTTCATACTGAATCATGGTAAGGCGCTCACTTTGTTTCAAAAACATTCAAATCATATGTTGGTTAAAACGGGGGAAACTCGTTTTGCATCCCATGTCATCATGGCCCAAAGGTTATTGCTAGTTAAACTTTCCCTTGAAAAAACAGTTTTGGATCCTAATTGGAAAACATTTAGGAAGACAAATTTAGAGTCCAAAGCTGATCATGTTAAGGAGTGTGTAATATCTGATCGATGGTGGGATAAACTTGAATATTTTATAGGATTCACATCTCCTATATATAACATGATAAGGTTGGGAGATACTGATACTCCATGTTTGCATTTAATCTATGATATGTGGGACACAATGATTGAGGAAGTAAGGGAGAAGATTTTTAAGGAAGAGGGGGAGGATTTAAAAACGGGTGAATCTTTATTTTTTAATGATGTTCAACATATTTTGGAAGCAAGATGGAATAAAAGTAACACCCCTCTGCATTGTATGGCTCATTCACTTGTTCCTAAATATTATAGTCAAACATGGTTAGAAAGTGGTAGTGGAATAGTTCCGAGAGTGGCCCCAAATGAGGATCAAGAAGTTTCTCTTAATAGGTCCAAGTGCTTCAAAAAAATGTTTCCACATCCAGATGATTTAAGAAAGGTGAATGCTGAATATGGAATGTTTTCTGCTGCATTGGGATTATTTTCGGAATCTCATGTTATGTATGGATGCTAGGATTCATGAGGAGCCACTTAGTTGGTGGGCTAGTTATGGGTCGGAAACACCAATGTTGCAAAGCTTGGCTTTCAAATTACTTTCACAACCTGCTTCGTCCTTTTGTTGTGAGAGAAATTGGAGTTCTTTCGGAAATATTCAAAGTGTAAAGAGGAACAGATTAGCATCAAACAGAACTGAAGACCTTGTGTATGTTCATAGTAATTTGAGATTGCTATCTCGAAAGAGTGAAGAATACTCCAAGGGTCCTTCGAAGTACTGGGATGTTGGTATGATTCTTAGATTTTACATTTTTCTCTAATTCAATTTTTTTTCTTACTAATGCTAATATTTTCTTTTGTTTTTTTTAATAAGGTGGAGATTCCCTTTACATTGATGATGAGTATTTGGAAGCATTTGCAAGTATTTTTATTGATGATCCTGATGCTGAAGAGATGTTTAACAATGAGGAAGATGGAGGAGGAGGAGAACATGCTGAGAATTGAGAAATAATAAGACCAGTTGAAGACTTGAAGTCTCAAAGATGCATTTGTGGCATTTGATCTGTTTTTTTTATTTTGCAAAAACTTTTTCATGAAGTCTCTTTAATTTAAATTATTGTTGCTATTGCTGCTACTTGAAATGGTTTTTTTAATTGATTATTGATGCCGTGATAGAATTTTGTGTTTTAATTTCGTTATACTTTTTTTTGCCTTACACAAATCAACATAAATTCTAAAAAAAAACTTCATAAATATATTTATAATTTTTAAAAATTAAAAAAATGACGTGTCCATATCCCCGTGTCGGATCCTTATTAAACGTATCCCCGAGTCTAGAAATTTAGATTTTGAAGAATCTGACACCCCGATCCGTGTCCGTGTCGGATCCTTTCAAAAGAGTCCGAGCATCCTAGCTTTCTATAAATAATATAAATAATTAGCTCTTAGTAAGATAGTATGGGTACACCTTTAACAATAATCTTTAAACTCACTCCTTGTTTAGTATTTAATAATTTAAAGTACTTTGAACTTGCAAATGTACAAAAAAAAAGTGGACAGAGAAAGAAATCGCCTAAAAGTTATGAAAGAAGGGAGGCTCTTAGTGATTTGAAGAGCCACTAAGAGCCTCTTGAAGCAACATTTTTCACTCTCTCTCCTCAAATTGTACGTTAAGAGATTAAATAGAGAAGCTCTTGGAGATGCTCTTAATATGTTGACCATGTTTATTGTGTTAATACGCTTTGTCACTCGAAAACACGTTTTCGGGCATTTTCATCCATAGTGTTCCAATCAGATTTTCATAACTCGAGAGCGATGGGTCAAATGATCTACGTTACCAATTGTCTAACATTCACCCATATTCCCCAGAGACTTGTATCTATCATCCTAACAGTCATTATCTCTCTCAATGACCTGTTGTGCTCATTAGAGCTTAGATACTTAAGAACAGTGAATTCGTCTAAACACGAATAGCCCTTAACAAGCAATTCGAGCACCCAAATTTACCACTAACAACTTCACCCACAAGAGAAGACACTATCATTCATATGCTGCACTTAAACCCCCAAAAAAATCATCATAAAATTATAGTATATTCTTAATCCAATATATTTCTTAAGCTAAAAGCAGTGTCCATTCTTACCCTTTAGTCAATATCCTAGTCAACAACCCAACAATACATACAACCCACTTATATAAAATCATAAGTACTCCTATCGAACAACAAGATTAAGATACAAAACACACCTGGAAGTATATAGTGTAAGAACATTGTATATATGTAAGAATATGAAATTACCACCACACAAAAAAGAAGTCTTGATAATGCATAAATGAGTAGAACTTGAAGCTGGGGGAATCTTTAAGTATAAGCCTGTAATAATATATCTGACATTTTACGGCCATTTGAGACACTATTTACAAGTACAAGAACAAGAACAAGATGTGAAGTGAATAAAAGTGGAGTGGGTTTTGTTGTCTTCACTCATTTAAGGATTGAATGGCTTCATTTAAGGATTGAAGTCGGTCCTGATTCCTCAATTCAGGATTACAATATAGATGATTCAAATTTTAAAATGAAATTTAGTTATGTTTGGTGTTTAATAAATCCTAGTCTTTGAGAAATTGTTACTGGTTTTTACGTGAGATATTAGTGGGCATTTTGTTCACTATAAGCTAAGCTATTTTTTAGTGAAGTTCACACCTATTTAAAGGCTTATGTAGTTTAATTTTAAGCATTATAATAAATAAAACAGATTTTTTTTTTGTTTAGTTTAGTTTTACTTTTATCATTTAATACTTTTTGCCAAAATATCATTTATTACTTATTTATTACTAGTTCTCCGTACAATTCTAAAGGACGTAGCAATGGATATAAAATGCCTCTTTAGATTAACCAGCTTATTATTTTTACTTTTTCCATCATTTTAACTACTAAGTGAAGCAACAAAAGATTGAGGTACAAAAAGAAAACGATGATCGAAAGATGCACCAACCTTCCCGTCCAAATCATCAGTAGTTAATTGGCCCAGTGCTTCAGCCTGTGATTCCATTGCTAGGACTGTAATAAAAAGAAATTAACAAGAAGAAGTATCAATCAGATTTTCAGCATATTGGTAAATGATGCTAATCTAAATTGATAGGTTTATCTACCAAACACTTGAGTAAAGTAAAAGGCAGAAAGAAGAGATAAGTCACTTATTGCAATCAGTATGCAAAGTAACAGTCTCCAAAGATGCCACAACTAGACCAATAACTTATACTGGTCAAGATATTGTATAGAACTCATTCGACTAATATAATTTCTGATTAACTTAGTAACAGAATGAAATAAAGCCACCTGCAAAAATTAGCCTCGAGGATATAGAAGCGTGTAGAATTTACGAATAAGTGGTGAGAACCAACATAGATCTTAGATAATTTGTGGAGAGACAGGCATAGAGCTTTTAGATCAGTGACAACCAACTAGATTGGAAGTGTAAGCTAGTACCAGTCAGTTGGATTGATAAATATACTAGTTGTCAACAAGGCATAGTTTTGTAGGATGCTTATAATTCATATAAATTTATCGTCATAAACTTTTAAGTAATTCTACAAATTCTATGGGAATGGTCATAAATTTCATGCATATGACCTGAAGAGATATACAAAATTCTATCAAAAACGTACATTCTCTAAGATGGGATTAAGGCCCAAACTGTGTAATGCATGTAACATAAGGTTTCTTTGGCAGAGATACACAGAATACTTTTACAAACATAAAATACAACGGACTGTGGCACAAATAACATAACTAATATACTGAAAGGCAACAATGATATTCCAGCATCCATTCCATGTATATATGTGACTGACCTTTCTCTTCCATCTTCTCAAAAGCTCCAAGAGCACTACTGGTATTGACACTCCCTAACATCTCATTCACTTTGGTCGCAGTTCTGAACAACACGGTGAATGATCAAACTGAGGAGGTATCGTGTATTGAGAAAAGAAGTAAATGTAAAAGTGGATAAAACAAACTTGGCAGACTGCGCTCAAGCTTTAAGTGTATCTTTCTTAGATTTTGCCTCCTGTATCTTACTCTCCAGAAGCTACAAAATGTAATGCACAGCATGCAGCTGTGCAAGTTATTAATATGCATAGTCATGCACACCTTTAAAAAGTAAAATAAATGTGAAATTCATTTATTATATCTTTATTACAGAAAGGGGAGGCGGCAGCATTTGATGTTTAGGGGAAAACAATATGATAGCATACAGAAACCTTAGTTACAGTTAGCAATTACTAACCCCAAAAAAAAAAAAAAAACAATAACAATTATACTTCTTCCGTGGGTGAATTAGGCGCTTTCCATCACTGAACTCCCTCACAATTTGCAACTGGGTCATTGAAGTCTACCAGTCAAATCACTTTAACTATTTAAACTTTCAATCAGGTTTGAGGCGTTAACGACTTTAGAAAATGGACAGAAAGCTAGCAATCTGTCTGATGTGGCTATTAGTTATACACGGTGGCATGTACAAGTAAGCTAACCCACATTTAATTCAGTAATTACATCCGACCCAATTAGTAACCCAAACCCATGTATCTACCATATCCCTTTTTAATATAATTGAATTAGGGTGTATAACGGTTCCTTCTTCTTCAACAAGCTTGAGAAATCTTTCTCCTCTTCTTCCATGTCCACTTCGAAAAGTTCCCGTTCGTCTGTGAAAAATTCCTTTGGCAACAGATGTGGTGCAAACTTCTGTGGTCAGTGTGTATTTGGTGCAAACTTTGATGGGTTTTGTTTAGCATAGATGCATTACAAACTGCAAGTAAGGAAACGTATAAATGATGCTAAAATACCTAACTTTCAAGTAAGGATAGTATAAATGATGCTAAAAACCCTAAATACATATCATTTTATTTCGATCTTTTCAAGGAATGAACACTTACATTGATTCTTGGTCACTTTCTTGTACTTTTTTCTCAGTTCATTCCGCCAGTCCTTCACTTTTCGTTTCTTCATCACCATTCTTTGATCATCTTTTTTCGTCTCTACTCTCTAGGTTAGGGCTTAATAGATATGTCGATATTTGATAGTTTGTGTAAGTCGGGTTTATTGTTTTAATTGAGTTTACATAAGATATTTTGTATGTTCGGGTTATTAGATGTCTGGGTATCGAGTTATTTTGATTTCGGGTGTGTGTTGGTAGAGTACGTGTATTGATCTAACGGAACTCCGTTAAAAGTCAACAATACTCCATGTCCTTGAAAGTTCTTTCAAGTTTAATTATTTACATGCAAGCGAGTCCTTTTCAGTTTAAGTTAGTCAACTGCAAGCTTTTTAACTCCGATGACCTAGTTGCAAGTTGTGACTGAGTTCAGTGATGAAAGTGCCTATTCACCCCTTTTTTTGTATGCAAGTATATTATCATAAATATTTTGATATGGCCAAAACTAAAGGAGCTACTGGGCAGCATGTTTCTTTATAGATCTAGTATAATTCAGCTCACCGAAGAGTGCAGTGCTCAAGCCATATTGATATAAGTTAAAAAGTGAAAGAGTGTTTTATATATTAACAACCACCTTCTGTTGATCAAATTGGGCTTTCAAAGCAGTAGCATTGTCCTGACATGGAAAACAAGTAGACTAATTACACTATGCCATGTCTATCAAAAAGTTTAAGGTTATCTTAACCTCATACGAGGTGACATCTTCTACAATTTTAGGCATGTAATTATAGTTTTACTCTGAAATTAGAACTCTTGCGAGTTGTAACAGGAAATCATATTCAATCATCAGTCAGTTTCAAAAAAAGGTGTCAATTCCAAAGACAGTTCTAGGCATTGTATTTACAGTTATATAAACGTTAAGCTAGTGAAGACATTCTCATTTTCATGTGTCTCTTAGATATCGCTCTCTCAGGTATATACAACGAATAAGAACTTACGGCATTAGATTTACGTCTCTTGAGAGCTTCACGTGCAAGATCTTCTTCTCCATTCTGAAGTGCTAGCTGAGCTTTTCTGTACCTATATTTGGGTCAAATATAAAGATGTAGATTGTTCTACAAGAATGATATAGAGTAGAGCAAATAACAATGAGTTCAGGAATACCAGTCTTCGGATGCTTGCTGCGCAGCTTTATATTTATTTTCCAGTCTTTTTTGAGATGCCAAGACCTTAAAAAAAAATGAATCTTGTGATAATAGTAAAATAGGATGGGATACATAAGAAGCTACCCACTGTCTGAGAGAAAAAGGATAGAACGAAGGCAGGTGCAAGCAAGAGTATCAGTGGCATGAGAAAGTTACTTTTTCTTCATCAGGTGCACAAATCCAATAAGGCTTAGATGTGTTTGTAAGCAGAATGACTACGAATTTAAGGTTCATCAAATATATATGAACTATCCTACTGTGTGGGGTTTGTACAATCATTATTTTTTGTAGTTAGGGGAAGAAGAGCGACGAGAAAATGTTGCTTACTTGATTCAAAGGTTCTACAGTGAAAAATGATTTTAATATGCCTAAGAAGTGCATGATTATTACTTTTTTTCAGGAATAAACTGGTCTGCATGCAGTGCTCAGCCTTTTACAGTTAAATACTGATGGTCCACTAATGTGACACAATCCTTATCTTCCTTACAGACATCTATAACAGTCGCCATATCTGTTTTTTTACTTTTTATATCATTTCCCAAGAAAATTAATCAAGTGAAGAAGGTTAATTGTATTAACTGAATGCTTATTTAGAGCATGTGTTCATTTTCACCATGAGAACTGAATGAAAATATAGTAGAAGTGAGAAAAATAAACAAATATAGGAAAAGCATGTAGAAAGTTAGTATCTTACTTGAGCTGTAGACTGTCGCATCTTTATCAAATCATCACTCATCTCTATAACTGTCTGTTCCAATACCTTTTCTGGGTCCTCTAAGGAACTTATGACTGCATTTGCATAGGACTGCAAGAAGGGAATGGTACCAGCTCCAATCACACAAAAGATGTAAATTTAAAATGCTATTAAAAACAGTTCTAAGAAAGCTATAAGAAGACTTGACACTAGTGCATGTGAAGTTAAACACAAAAATCACCTTGACGACCCTAGCAAATCGGTCAAAAAGGTTCATGCGAGCACCAAGAGCACCTCGACCCTGTCTACTACATTGCAATTGACTAGCAACACTCTGTAGCTTTGTAACTTTAGAAACTCCCACTGTTTGCAAGAAAATAGGAAATATAAGCATTAACAAGGAGAACCTGGAAAGCAGCTTTACCAGCTTATGCAACTTTAGAAACTCTGTACATTGCATATGAATGATGCATTATGCAGTACATATGCTTTACCAGCATGTAAGAACAAGGAGACACTTTTGATTGGGCTAGGAAACCAAATGAGAGTGGAGGGGAAATGATACCTCAGTAAAATTTTCACTCGAATTATAATGTTAAGAATATATATATATATATATGACTTGAGATGACACAAAGCTGCACTCAGGTTATGGTAAAGGAATTTTACTCTCTTATATATGGTCAACCTAAAGTTAAAATATCTAATAACTTAATAGACTTCGTTGTTTCCAGAATCCAGACTAATACTACTCTATGAAAAATACTTATGTTTTCTGGTTTTAAAAATTAATATACAACCCAACTCTTTTTGACATTTTCAAATTGGTGTATCAAGCAACTTCAATTATAGAGATGTCAACACTTCGGAGGCTGAGTAATGAGCTAAGAAGGGGATTTCTAAAGAATGCTTCCTCTCTACTTAAGGAACATGTATACTGAAATTTACAACCATTAAAGTAAAGTGGACCCTAGAAACATATCAACAACTCATCTCTCCTAAAACCCTAGGATAAGTTATTCAGAAAAAGACATATAGCATCTCCAAGAGATTGTTATCTTGCTTTCTATAAATAATATAAACATTAGCTCTTAGTAAGATAGTATGGGAACACCTTTAACAATAATCTTTAAACTCACTCCTTGTTTAGTATTTAATAATTTAAAGTACTTTGAACTTGCAAATGTACAAAAAAAATGTGGGCAGAGAAAGAAAGCGGCATCGCCTAAAAGTTATGAAAGAAGGGAGGCTCTTAGTGATTTGAGGTAAGAGCCTCTTGAAGCAACATTTTTCACTCTCTCACCTCAAATTGTAAGATAAGAGATTAAATAGAGAAGCTCTTAGAGATGCTCTTAATATGTAGAGTGTAGACCATATTTATTGTGTTAATACGTTCTGTCACTCAAAAACACGTTTTCAGGATTGAAGAGCGGATCACGGAATCCATATCTCGGCATTTTCATCCTTAGTGTCCCAATCAGATTTTCAAAGCTCGAGAGCCACGGGTCAAAAGATCTACATAACCAATTGTCTCACATTCACCCATATCCCCCAGAGTCCTATATCTATCAGCCTAACAGCCATTATCTCTCTCAATGACCTGTTGTGCTCATTAGGGCTTAAATACTTGACAACAGTGATTTCGTCTAAACACGAATAGCCCTTAACAAGCAATTCGAGCACCCAAATTTACCACTAACAACTTCACCCACAAGAGAGACACTATCATTCATATGCTGCACTTAAACCCCCAAAAAAATCATCATAAAATTATAGTATATTTTTAATCCTATACATTTCTTAAGCTAAAAGCAGTGTTCATTCTTACCCTTGAGTCAATATCCTAGTCAACAACCCAACAATACATACAACCCACTTATATAAAATGATAACTACACAAGTACTCCTATCAAACAACAAGATTAAGATATAAAACACACCCAGAAGCATAAAGTGTAAGAACATTGTATATATGTAAAAAAATAAAATTACCACCACTCAAAAAAGAAGTCTTGATAATGCACAAATGAGTAGAACTTGAAGCTGGGGGAATCTTTAAGCTTAAGCCTGTAATAATCTGACATTTTACGGCCATTTCAGATACTATTTACAAGTACAAGCACAAGCACAAGAACAAGATGTGATGTGAAGTGAACAAAAGTGGGTTTTGTTGTCTTCACTCATTTAAGGATTGAATGGGTTTTGTTGTAACGCTTCATTTTGAGTCGTTTCTTATTTTACGACCAAAATTTATTTCTATCACTTTTAAAAATTGATTGGTCTCTTATGAATTTCCTAAAAAAATTGATTTAAAAACAATTTATATGAATTATTAGTTGGAAAAATACTCTTACTATATATCTAAAGTATTGATAATCTTAAAATATCATAAACATATAAAAAAATAAAAATTACAATATGAACGTAGTCTTTACGATCAAAAGTTACAAATATTGAACATAACTTAATAACATTTTTTCAAGGCGACACCCCTCTCGTAATATGCTCTCGTAATATGCATGTTCAGTAATAGTGTAAAAATTTATTTAAACAGAATATTAATTTATTTTGACACAATATAATGAAATAACGGGTGTACAAATTTTTTATCAATTTAATTTTCCGATCAAATGGTTGGGTTTTGTTGTGGATCAAAAACTAGGCTACTAGTATTGCGGCTAGGGTTTATGTATTTAATGTAAGGGTGTGTGAGCTTCGTGCTTTAATGGCTGCTCTTGTGCTCGTGGCTGATTCTGCCTTCACAAGATGCCTACGTACTTTGATGAATATCAAAGATCAATCCAAAAAACGTAGTTCTGAGGTGAGGGGTCTGACCCTTTATATAGGCTGAGAAGCCTTAGAATTAAGGTAGGAGTTGGAGACTTAATAGATAAGTCACCTCCTTGAGGAAAGTTCTAGATCTATTCCTTATAGGAATCAGTTTCCATATAGAATTGGATGCCTTATAGGATAAGTCTGAAGGAGATATTATCCTTATCCAACTCTTATTTGCTGAGCTGTTTATTACCCTTAATATTAATTACGAAATTAATATTATAAATAGGGTTTGGGCCCAACTGGTGGGCCCCACGTTTGGACTATTCCGGGTATAATTAATACCACATTAAAGGTGTCTTTAAGGCTTACTTTTAGCCCATATCATTTGCCCCCCAACTTCTAGGAAAACTGATCAGGTTTTCCTTGAAGTTTTATCTGCCTTTCGTGAGACTTGGGTCAGGGCTTTGTACACTAGTGTTTCACGAATGTCGTCTTGATGCAAAGTGTGGAGCGACCGACACGTTTACGACGATATGCCTTATTCGAGGCTAAGCAATTTCCATAACTTTAGTTACAGAGTCTTTTTCTTCAAGGAATTATCTATGAAATTCCTCGTATTTCCATTTTTATCCTATTATGGTACCCACAGGTATCAAAATTCCATGTCTGTGAAGATTTGCTGTCAAAAAATCAATTTTTATAGCAAATTTCGACCAGGACTGAGTTTTTTCGACCAGGAATTCGACCAGGATTCTGGTCGAAACAAGGCCTTCTTTTTATTCCTGATCGAAGAGATTTTCGACCAGGATTCCTGGTCGTTTCGACCAGGATTCTGGTCGAAATAAGGGTCCAATTTTGCTCTGGTCGAAGGGTTTTTCGACCAGGATTCCTGGTCGTTTCGACCAGGATTCTGGTCGAAACAAGTGCGTTTCCAACGCTTTGGTCGAAGAGTTTTTCGACCAGGATTCTTGGTCGTTTCGACCAGGATTCTGGTCGAAATAAGGGCGTTTCCAACGCTTTGGTCGAAGAGTTTTTCGACCAGGATTCTTGGTCGTTTCGACCAGGATTCTGGTCGAAATAAGGGCGTTTCCAACGCTTTGGTCGAAGAGTTTTTCGACCAGGATTCTTGGTCGTTTCGACCAGGATTCTGGTCGAAATAAGGGCGTTTCCAACGCTTTGGTCGAAGAGTTTTTCGACCAGGATTCTTGGTCGTTTCGACCAGGATTCTGGTCGAAATAAGGGCGTTTCCAACGCTTTGGCTTTGGGCCTATTCTTATGGGGCCTGATACCTTTCTTTTCAAAATGGGCTTAACCTTATAGTCATTATTGGGCCCGTCCGGGCTATTTGAAACCAAATCCAGGTTTTGTTTCCTATGATATTTTTCAAAAATATCTATAATTTTCTTTAAAATATCTAAGATATTTTTCAAAGGTATTTTCCTAAGAATGTCCTAGAATTGGGCCTTAATTTGGGCCGGTTTCATGGGCTTTTCTGACCTGTTACTGTAGGTTTTTTGACCGTTTGGAGGAATTTTAACCGGCTAAAAGGTTGTATATAAGAGTGAGAGTGAAGAGTTCACTTTCTCATTCTCACTTCTACTCAAACACTTCACTAGAAATTCTCTCTGTAGTTATCTCTATTTCAAGGCGATTTCCGGCGAAAGTTTTCTTCGAGCTCCTCCCCTTCACGGTGGTTTCTGGGTTTCTTTCTTGAAGATATCTTCACTCCTTCATAGTTTCTGGGTTTTCTTTGAAGATTTTCTTCAAATCTTCAAACTTTCTGGGTTTTTCAAGAGCTTCGAATCTTTTCCCAGGAGCATCAATGGAAGACAAAGCTAAGTCCCGCCTTGCAAAGATGAATTCTGCCTCCTCCAAAGGTACAATCACCATTCGCTCTTCTTACACATCTCTAGTAGATATGTTAAATCAACGTGGAGATGATTACCCATCTTTGTCAGAACTAGATGCATATGACTGCTGTAGCTCTTATCATGATGTTGATGAAATCACTAGATATAACAAGCTTTTCAAAATTAAATCACCTTATAAACTTGTCCCAGCCGAGCCAGGTGACAGACCTTGTCACTGGAAACCCAATTCTTTGTGTGTTTATAGGGAGAGTCTATTGGCTGGCCTTCGTTTTCCATTTCATGAATTCATTCCTAGACTCTTAGCTGATGTTCAAATTAGTCCATGTCAACTCCCGCCAAACGCGTGGAGAATTATATTATGTTTTATGGTTTTGTGTCTTCGACAACAACTCCCTTTATCAGTTGCGCTTTTTCGCAAACTTTTTCAATTTTACAATAGCCCTGCCACGAACCCTGGCTGGGTATATGTTAAGCTCCGTCCTAGAGTCCCCCCAATTTTTAATGGCAAGTCAATTCCTGATAATAATGCGGGCTGGAAAAATGAGTTCGCATACTTAGAATGGGATGGAGGTGATTGGGGCACTCTCTTTAGGCAGACATTCTCGAGAGTCTCAGATGGAAGTGCTAAGGGAATCGTCCTTAGTACCGAGGAACAGGCCGCTTATAATACTCTGACCGAGGCAGACGGTAGTTCTATTACCTGCCTAAGTCTTTTAAATGAGGAATCTATAAGGGGAGTAGGCCTTTCCAGAGTTTCTGAGCGGGGTAATTTTCTTACTGGTCTTTGCCATTTACTTTTTATTAGTGAATTTATTCCAACTCTCTTTTTGGTCGTTCTTGCAGTTGCGAAATTGATTGTGGAGGCTGCACCCTCTCCTGATGAAGAGACAGCCAGGATGGTTCGAGCTAAGAGGGCTGCTGACCCTCGAGGGAAAAACACGGAGCCTCCTTTTCTGAGATATGGTGACATAGCTGGACTGGAGGGGAGCTCCCAGGTTAATGTCCAGTCGACGGTTTTCAGGCCTCCTTGGGGCTTTAGGAA
The DNA here is from genome assembly GCA_036435485.1 of Saposhnikovia divaricata. Classification (NCBI taxonomy): domain Eukaryota; kingdom Viridiplantae; phylum Streptophyta; class Magnoliopsida; order Apiales; family Apiaceae; genus Saposhnikovia; species Saposhnikovia divaricata. Next base: position 220,049,157 of record CM071599.1, read on the forward strand.
GCAGGATTCTGTGGTGGGCTCTACGAAGCACTCCATGGATTGGTCTTTAAACTCGATCACCACCCCTGATTATAAGGACATGGTCCTTGGTGGAGGTATTGGGGAGTCAGAGGCACTCGGTGCTCAGGCTCTCGCTGTGGTAAGTCTCAAACTTTTATCTTTCAATACCTTAACGACTTTTAAGTTCACTACTTGATTTCAATGCTAACCTTTCATGCAGGCTAACGTTCATTTCCAAAGCTTGGTTCATAAAGCCAAAGCTTGGAAAGAGAAGTCTAAAGCTTTTGAGTCTGAGTCTCAGAAGAAGACTCTCCATATTAACCGTCTGGAAGAGCAAATAAAGAAGAAAGATGAAGAGATGGTAGGGATGCATGCGGAGCTGGTTGCCCTGAGAGATGACAAGGAGAAGCATATTGATGAATATCTGGATTCATATGAGTACAAGACTCTCATGGATCAGCATGATGAGATGCTCTTTCCTAGTCAGTTTTCTGATGGGTGGACCAAAGCCCTTGAAGCAGTTCTGAGGCAGCATCCAGGGTTATTCTTGCCTTCTGCTTTTCCTAGCCCTCACCTTCCCAATGCCTTGACACAGGGGCCTGGTTCCAGTGAAGAGCTGTTTGGGGAGGATGACACTTTGGTTAAGGAGCATGCTACTGCCACTACTTCAGCTTTGGATCCCGAGCCTACTCTAGCTCAGCCTGGTGCTGCTATCTCTGCCGACGAGGGGTCTACTACTGAGACTAGCTCTGAGGATGCTTCTCCTGCTAAGGAGGCCCCTAAGGCCCCTTAGGCTTTATTTATTTATCTTTTGCCTTTCTGAACTCTGGGTTTCAACCATTTGACTTAATAGCCTTCGGGCCTTTGTAATTTTTAACTTAACTATTTATGTAGTTTATTTCCGTTCATTTTTCTTGCTTTTGCTTTTGCTTTTGAGTACTTGGCCTCCTGGCTGGTACTAAACTTATAAGTCGGTCCAACATTCGTCTTTCGTTTGTTTTAGCAAGGAAGGATAACCAATAGAGAAAACAGAATAAATTCCATTATGCTGTCAAAGGACATTAATAAAATGGGTTCAACCCTTACATAGATACTCTATCAACTACTGGGAGCAACATGCTCTATAATGGTTTCATTCGAACCTTATTACTAATAAATAGATAAAAGTTCAAGCCTTTATCAAAAGACCTCAAACATAATAAACTTTGAGGTTCACAGCATGCCAAGTCCGGGGCACCTCAACCCCATCCAAGGTTTCTAACTTGTAAGATCCTCGTCCTAACACCTTCCTGACCAGATATGGTCCTTCCCAGTTTGGTGCTAACTTTCCTTTTTGGCCAACTCCTGAGGCTTCAATCTTCCTTAGGACCATGTCGCCTTGTCGAAAAAATCTTTCTTTAACTCTCTGGTTGTAATGAAAAGAGGCTCTCTTCTGATACTCAGCATTCCTAGCATTAGCTTCATCTCTAACCTCGTCAATTAAATCCAGGGCCAGTCTCATCCCTTCTTCATTAGTTTCTGGCTCATATGCCTCGACTCGAGGTGATGCCTGCATGATCTCCAAGGGCACAACAGCCTCGGCTCCATAAGCCAGCAAAAATGGGGTTGCTCCAGTTGTTACCTTACAAGTGGTACGATACGCCCAAAGTATGGGCAGCAGTTCATCTACCCAAGTGTTCCTAGAGCGCTCGACCCTCTTCTTCAGTCCATCAAGGATAATTCGATTAGCTACCTCAGCTTGCCCATTGGCTTGTGGATGTGCCACTGAGGTAAAGCGGAGCTCAATCGCATTCTCTTCACAATACTTCTTAAACTCCTCATTATTGAACTGTGTCCCATTGTCTGTCACAAGGATTCGTGGGATTCCATATCTGCAAATGATGTTCTCCCAGAAGAACTGGGAAACTTGCTTGGTGGTTATCTTGGCCAGGGGTTTAGCCTCAATCCACTTAGTGAAGTAATCAATGGCCACTATCAGGAATTTCCTCTGTGCTGAAGCCATGGGAAAGGGTCCAAGTATGTCCATCCCCCACATTGCAAATGGAATGGGAGAGTTGATAGAGGTTAACATCTCAGGCGGTTGCCTCACAATTGGGGCATGCTTCTGGCATCTCTCACATCTCTTGACATAGTTTTGTGCATCAGCCAACATCTCCGGCCAATAAAACCCTAAACGAATTATCTTGTGAGCTAGGGCTCTGCCCCCCAAATGTTGCCCACAGATCCCTTCATGAACTTCCTCTAATGCTTCCCTTGCCTCTAAAGGCCTTAGACACTTCAAGTACGGGATGACAAACGACCTTTTGTACAGAATACCCTCAATCAAAGTATATCTCAACGCTCTTACTGAGAGTTTTCGTGCCTCCATGGCATTGTCTGGGAGCCAACCGGTCTCCAGGTGTGCCTTGATAGGATCTATCCAAGAGCCTCCTATATCAATCGGTGCCACTAACTTTGCATTAATGGTTGGGGCCTTCAGGACCTGAAAATAGACACTCCCAGCATAATTTTCTATTTCAGAAGAAGCAAACTTAGACAGGGCATCGGCCTTAACGTTTTCTTCTCTCGGGATGTGCTCAACATGACACTCCTCAAACTGAGACATAACAGCCTTCACCACTCTCAGGTATTTCGCCATAGTCTCATCCTTAGCTTCGAATTCACCGTTTACTTGGGATATCACAAGTCGTGAATCTCCACAAACTTTAAGGTTTTTGACCCTCATGATTCTAGCTAAACCCAAACCAGCTATTAATGCCTCATACTCTGCCTCATTGTTAGTAGTAGGAAAATCCAGCTTTAAAGCATACTCAACTGTGAACCCGTCAGGGCTTTGCAAAACCAAACCTGCACCACTAGAATTTGTTTTTGATGCTCCATCAAAATAGAGCACCCAATATTCCTTTAGATCAGGTGTAAGTTCCTCTTCTTTTTTCTCTTGCCCAGGGGTAGTCATTATCTCTTGCCCTCCGACTTCTTGGTTGTTAATAGTACATTCAACCACGAAGTCAGCCAATGCCTGAGCCTTGATGGCTGTCCGAGGCTTGTATGTGATATCGAATTCTCCTAACTCAATCGCCCATTTAATTAGCCTTCCACTGGCCTTAGGGCTATGCAATATGTTCCTCAACTGTTGGTTCGTCAGAACTTGAATCTTATGTGCCTGGAAGTAAGGTCGCAATTTCCTTGAGGCAGTTACTAAAGCCAAAGCAAACTTTTCTATGGGTGAGTAATTCAACTCAGCCCCATGCAACACTTTGCTTACATAGTAGATAGGTTTCTGGACTTTCTCCTCTTCCCGAATAAGGACAGCACTCAGGGCTTGCTCAGATACCGCCAGGTATAGATAAAGAGTCTCTCCAGGACTTGGTTTGGTCAATAACGGGGCTCCAACCATGTATTTCTTCAATTGCTCAAAGGCCTCTTGGCTCTCAGGGGTCCACTCAAAATTTTTCACTTTCTTCAATGCTTGAAAGAAAGGCAAGCACTTGTCACCAGACTTGGAGATGAATCTTCCTAAAGCCGCTACCCGGCCTGTCAACTTCTGCACATCTCTTAGAGAGCGTGGGGGTTCCATGTCTAAGATCGCCTTGATCTTGTCGGGGTTGGCCTCTATGCCTCTTTTAGAAACCATTAGACCCAAAAATTTGCCTGATCCAACACCAAAGGCACATTTGGCTGGATTCAACATCATCTTGTGGTGCCTCAGCACTTCAAATGCCTCTCTGAGGTGCTTGATATGGTCTGCCTTGACCAAGCTTTTAACCAGCATATCATCGACATAAACCTCCATGGTTTTTCCAATCAGATGGGCAAATATCTTATTCACCAATCGTTGGTAAGTAGCTCCCGCATTCTTTAAGCCAAACACCATAACAAGATAGCAGAAAACACCAAAGTCGGTTATGAAAGATACCTTAGGGATATCATCCTTGTGCATCTTAATCTGATTATAGCCGCTGAATCCATCCATGAAGCTCAGCATCTCATGTCCTGCTGTGGCATCTATCAACATATCTATCCTTGGCAGAGGGAAACAATCCTTTGGGCATGCATCATTCAGGTCAGTGAAGTCTATACACATCCTCCACTTTCCATTCGCTTTCTTGACCATCACTGGGTTTGCTAACCATTCGGGAAACTGAATTTCCTCAATAAAACCAGCCTCCAAGAGCTTATCCGCTTCTTGCTTAATGGCCTCTTGCCTTTCCGGAGCAAAATTTCTCTTCTTCTGCTGTACTATCTTCCGATTAGGGTCGACATTCAATCTATGAGTTATAAGTTGGGGATCAATCCATGGCATGTCAGCTGCTGTCCAAGCAAAAACGTCACTATTCCTTTGTAAGAACTCTATTAATTTGCCCTTCAGGGGTTCTTTCAAAGAGGCTCCAATATAAGTCACCTTCTCAGGGTCGCCTAGCTCCAGAGGGATAGGTATTAAGTCCTCCGCTGGCTTTCCCCGGCGTTCATTATCATCACGGACATCCATGTCTTCAATCGGGAGTACCTGCCCCCCGGTTCCGTCAGCTCTCAAAGCAGCCACATAGCAACTCCTGGCCATTCTCTGATCTCCTTTTTGTTCCCCAACACCATTCCTGGTTGGAAATTTGACCTTCATGTGATAAGTAGAGGCAACAACCTTGAATGCATGAAGTCCGGTTCTCCCTAAGATTGCATTGTACGTTGAGGCAGCCTTAATTACTAGAAAGTTTAACATCTGGGTGGCCTCCTTAGGTTCTTGCCCTATTGTCATGGGTAGCTGAATGGTCCCTTCAACCTTGGACTCAACTCCGTTAAATCCGTAGATTGGCATGTTAGTCGGGGTTAGTTGAGAGTCAGTATACCCCATCCTCATAAAAGCATCATGAAACAAGATATCGACGGAAGCTCCATTGTCTATCAGGACTCGCTTCACTTCCGAGTTTCCAATTACTGGAGTTATGACCAACGGGTCGTCATGGGGGAATTTCACCCCTTCAAGATCTGAATCATCAAAACCAATCACTGCCTCAGTCTTAGCACGCTTCGGGGCTTCTCCTGTGATGTGCATCACTTCCCTGGCATAAGCCTTTCGAGAGTTTCGGGTAGTACCGGCCGCTGTTGGTCCTCCCCAAATCATATTGATTACTGGCCCTCGAGGCTGCGAGTTACGATTGCGATCGTTATCCCTCCTATCATTGTCTCTTCTATCATAATCCCTTTTCTGGGTTCCACGGTCTTCACCCTTGGTGAACTTGTTTAACTTTCCCTTCCGGATCAAAAACTCAATTTCATCCTTCAACTGTCTGCAGTCATCTGTGTCATGCCCCACATCCTTATGGAATCTACAATACAGATCTTTGTTTCTCTTTTCGGGATCACCCCTGAGCGGTTTAGGCCAGCGAAAGTCCTTATCCTTCTCAATGTCCAACAAAATTTGGCTCCTAGGAGCGTTCAACCTTGTGTAATCAGAAAACCTTGACCCAAAACCCTTCTTAGGTGATGAATCAGAGTCCTTGCCAGTCCGGGGATACTTGTCCCTAGCGTCGTACTCTTGTTCTGACTTTCTTTTCTTTGAATCATTAGAGCCCTTGCCATTACCTACTGTGGTTTCCTTCTTAATGCTGTCCTCAGCCTTGATATATTTATCGGCTCTTCTTTGGAGCTCGGCCATGTTCTCAGGAGGGTGTTTCGCCAAAGACCTTTTGAAGAAGAGGTCAGTGGTTCCGTGTTCCAGGGCTACCATGGCCACCTTATTTTCCAGATCGGTGATATTCAACGTCTCCTTGGTGAATCGCTTGAGATAATCCCTTAAGTTCTCATTCTTCCCCTGCACCACATACATAAGGGATGCAGAACTTTTCTCATGAATTCTCCCACTGATGAATTGGCTGATGAAGGCAGCGCTTAGCTCCTTAAAAGAGCCAATCGAGTTTACAGGTAGACGGCTATACCATCTTTGAGCCATGCCTGATAGAGTTTGAGGGAACGCCCTACACTTTAAGGCATCACTAGCAGGCTGCAGCAGCAGTGCGTTCGAGAAAGTTCTGACATGATTTGCGGGATCGCCCGTTCCATCATAGGCCTTAATAGTTGGCATCTTAAACTTCCTTGAGATGTGGGCATTCATCACCTCCTCAGTAAACGGAGGTGTGGGATCGTCAGGGTCCCCAAGTGGCACCAGATCTTTGGGGGTTACTCCTGGGGGTTTCCACCCTCATAGCTTCTCTTGTTGGGACATCAGCCCTCTTCTGTCTTCTTGAAGACCTCTCCAAATCTATAACGGGAATCCTTCCTGAGATTGGAGGGGGTCGAATCAGACTCTGTCTTGCCTGTTCCCTTGCTATATCATCCTTCAACCTTTGGATCTCAGCCTCATGAGCCTTAATCCTCTCCTCAATCGTTTGTGGAGGCTCATCATGGATTCTCCGTGTTCTTCTTAGGGGTTCCTTGCTAGCACGTCGCCTCCTCGGGGCTTCATCTCGATCATCATCCTCAGATGATGATGAATCATCAGTATAGGGACCCGAGTAGTCATCATATTCTCGATCCCGGATCTGTAAGGCGTGTCCGCTCGGTCCAGGTTCCCTTCGTCGAGGGGGATAGTTGGGCAGTCCATACATAGGGTTGGTGTTCAAAGGGAGATCCGTAGTGTGGATCTGTACCCTCGTGCGATCAACGTTACCAAGAGGAGAAACCACCATCTGGAGAGGGTTGGTTTCTTGGCCTTGATGGACGATCACTGAGTGAGTCCCCTCTACATGGGGAGTCGTCCCTGGGGGTTGAGTGGACAGAGGTTGAACGACCATCCCTGTTGATGGGAGTATTTGTCCTTCCTCAGTGACGATGAGCGAATCTGAGGTAGCTGGTTGAGCAGAGTTAAGGGGCACGGCCTCAGTTGACGTTGTCCTTCGTGTTTGAACCATGGTTGATGTTGTCTTCCCACAGACGGCGCCAAATGTTGTGGATCAAAAACTAGGCTACTAGTATTGCGGCTAGGGTTTATGTATTTAATGTAAGGGTGTGTGAGCTTCGTGCTTTAATGGCTGCTCTTGTGCTCGTGGCTGATTCTGCCTTCACAAGATGCCTACGTACTTTGATGAATATCAAAGATCAAGCCAAAAAACGTAGTTCTGAGGTGAGGGGTCTGACCCTTTATATAGGCTGAGAAGCCTTAGAATTAAGGTAGGAGTTGGAGACTTAATAGATAAGTCACCTCCTTGAGGAAAGTTCTAGATCTATTCCTTATAGGAATCAGTTTCCATATAGAATTGGATGCCTTATAGGATAAGTCTGAAGGAGATATTATCCTTATCCAACTCTTATTTGCTTAGCTGTTTATTACCCTTAATATTAATTACGAAATTAATATTATAAATAGGGTTTGGGCCCAACTGGTGGGCCCCACGTTTGGACTATTCCGGGTATAATTAATACCACATTAAAGGTGTCTTTAAGGCTTACTTTTAGCCCATATCAGGTTTGTTCAATTTAATTAGTTTGGTCACAACCCATGTGTAATTTATTCATGTGCAAAAGTATAAATTTGTCTGTATTATTTGTATACAAATTTCAGATATTAAGATAATATCTATGTAATTCCATAATTTATTACGACTTCCACAACCATTGATAATAAAGATTGCTTGAAAAGTTAAGGTTAACAACGTTTATTAAAGCCGACACCCCTCTCATAATATACAATTTCAATAATAATGTAAAATTTTATTTAATTAGAAGAAAAAACTGCTCCTCATGATGGCCTTAAGGCTTTCCCTGAGGTTATATGTGTTTGCAATATAAATTTTGAGTGACAATGTTGTAAATATTAATTCTCTTCACTTTAATTTACTTAAATGCCTTTATATTTATGTTTAGAAAGCTTTGAATCTCACAGCTCAGGCACATCTATCTCTAATTAGATTATTAATTTATTTTGATAAAATATAATGAAACAAAGGTTGTACAGCTTGTTTATCGATTTTATCTTCCGATAAATGGTTGGACTTGTTAAATCAACTCATGTATAATTTATTCATGTGCAAAATTAAAAATATGTCTGTATTGTTTGTATACAATTCCAGAAATGAAGTAAATATCTTGAACTTCCATAATTTATTACGACTTTTACAATTATTGATAATAAAATTGTTTGAGAAGTTAAGGTCGTCTAGCCTATAATCATCCGAAAAGAAATTATAATGATCTTGAATAATGAATAAAAAATAACGCAATATAAACAATTGTTATTTTTCATTTTACCTAAAAATAAACATAATTATATATAATTAGTATTTAATATTGAAATAATAACTATAATATTCAAATAAAGTTTGGTAATTTTTAAACAAATTAAATAGAGTTAATTTAATATATGTTTAATAGGTGTAATTAATGACTAATTAAATTGTTATTAATAGTTATTTAATGTAAGAAAAGAATTTTAATAAAAAAATCAAAAAACGAAAATTCAAGAAAAATGCCTTAAACTGTTATGGTGCATTTCCGATCTCCGGGCATTATAATATATATAGATAGCAATCAAAGTAATTAATATTCCCCGGAAAATAATTGAAATTATTGTTTTGTTATATTTGGAGTTAATTTTGGTTGCATTTTTTTTTTTTTTGACAAAATGCAAGTTCATTCCATTAACTTAAAAAGTCTAGCCGGGACAAACCCCCAACTGACAATGCAATCAGGTTGATAAAACAATAAACGAGCTAAATAAATAGCCGCATTGTTTCCAGACTGCTTAACAAACTGAATCCTTAGATTCTTGAAACTAAAAAAAGTTACAATGGTATCTCGATCAATCTTACTAGCATCAGCCCTGAAATCCGTAGTAGCACAATTGACCCTCACATAAATGCGTACTGAAGCCCAATGTTCCAAACCTTCAACTGAAGTTGGGGAAGCATAAATTCCCGAAACCGGAACAAACTTTAATTGTGAAAGGTGAGCTCTTGTGAATTCCACTACCATCTCAAGAATTCTCCAGCTATCTACATGCCGTAAAACAGCTATAGACATGCTGATACCCCAGCTATCTACATGCCAAAAATCAGCTATAGACATGCCGCAAGTAGCATCGATGCAAGCTTTCAAGATTTCCAAAAATGCCAAATAAACCAATTTCAGGGAGAACGCAACCCAACAACCAAAAATAAAACACAACTAAACATAAACCCCAAACAATTGGGGAGAAAAAACAACCCAAAAGGATGGGTACGGCAAAAGAGATCTAGATCTCGATTTTATTGAAGCTCAAGAACTAGAGGATGGGAGGGGGAAGGCGGAGAAGATATGAAGAAGGGGAGGAGGGGCTGCGGGAGGAGAGATATGAAGAAGGGGAGGAGGGGCAGAGGGCGGAGGGGGGAGAAGAGAGGGGGGGAAGGGGGATCTCAGGCGACTCTCATAAGAGAGTATCCTAGGTCGGACTGTTTGGAGAAGTTGTGTCCAATTTTGGTTGCATTTGATGTTGATTCAGATTTAATTTGTGCAACTTTTTAAGTAACGTATTATACAACCAAAAATGATTTCAATTACTAAATTTTAAAAATTACATTTTTGGTTGATTTTGTATAATTTTAGTTATAAATTTGGTTGCAAAGTTGTAAATCGTTTTGTTACAAATATTTTTCTAAAATTCGATATTTTTAAAAAATATTTAAAAAACAGCATTTTCGCAAAAAAAGTTTCTGAATTTAGTAATCCTGAAAAGATCTCTTTGATTTTTTGGCATTTGTTTAGCAGAAAAAGGACCCTGTGATTAAACTCAAGAAAGTTTTGTTAGTGTAACACCCCCTTCCTAAAATGGAGGAGATAATACCTAAAATCCATACGATAGAGCAATAAAACAATCTCTAAATAAATGATTAAGGCCCGTTTGGGAAATCTTATTTTTCAGAAATAAGTTACTTTCTGGAAAAAAGTTAGGAAATATGTACTTTGCAAGATAACCGATATTAAACTTCCCATACACATTTTTCTCTAAAAAAAAGTACGTAAATACAATTTTTTTTCTGAAATAAGTAACTTATAAGTTAATCCTAAGATTTGCCAAACGGGCAATAATGCTCGAAGTCCATAAGTTCTAATCAATGGAATAAGGATAGCTTTCTATCACACACAATCCCAGATCCCCTAAACACCTGCCAGAAAAAGAATACGGCATGAGCCAATCGCCCAATACCGATTTGGAATACAATTTATAAAACAGAAAAACAGTTATCAATATTTGATAGTTTATAATAAAACATTTATTTCAAAATAAGCATTAAGCAACGAGGGGTTAGGATACTTCATACCGAGATCAGAAAAGATACAAATACACACATCATAGGGTACCTAATGCATGCAACAAATCGGATAACGTGTACGGCATATACAACATCACCGCCAAATCAAATCACAAATCAAATCAAAATCTGGGTGCACCCACGTATCCTGAAACAAATATCAAAATGCGCAAAAGCTCTCCACCTGAGCTATCAGAAGGATACGCCGTGACCAATCACACTGCCATGGAAGTGTCATGCCACTGGTGCTGCCATGATAGGGTTGTAGTACCCCTATAGCTGGTTAACTCGATATACCCTATATCGCTAAGAGTTCAAATAAAATACTTTACAAAATTTTCAAGATCACAATAAACAAATATTTGAACATTTTCAACAAATATATAATTTGTAAAATTTCAGAAAGTCGTAGAAATAGATTTAAATATTTTCAAAATAGATATAAAAATCACTTTCCAAAGTTAACGAGTTAAAACATTTTTCGAAATCAAAATAGTCAAAACGATCAAAACCAAGTGAATAAATTTGAGGACAAAACAAATTTAATATAATTAATCCTAAGATGAGTTGCGCCAAATAAAAAAGGAGAGAGAATTCATACCTCGAAAATAGCAACCTCACACTCTAACAAAAATCCACAAATGATACGCTAAACTCCCGGCCCCGATCTAAAATCAAAATTGCAATTTATATTTAATATGCATTCTTTTTATATTTATTAAATACATTCTTATTATTAAAATATTAATAATCTACCAATCTAATTAGTATGTGCATGAACTAACTGACCATTACACTCCCCTATAACAATTTCAACATTTTCTTATAGCTCCTGATATTTCTTTCATAATTATTTTAACACAAAACTAATATATTAAACACGGTTAGATTTGGGATTTCTGTTCAGTTTATAAGGCAAGGTACTATTACCAATTGCACCAACAAATCATGATCTTTTGGAGGGCATGTGGTGGGCTTGTGGATACCCAAGTTGGTTGTATTTGGGCCAGTTTACTTTGGCTTATTTGGGATTCGGAATCGGGACTTGACCTTTCGAAAAGGCTCGGGATTTAACCCGGTTATCACAATTAGATATTTTAAAAATTAAGCTTTAAAATTTATTGGGCCCGCAGGGCTAATTAATGATATTATAAAATTTTAAACAAATCTTAGTTTTACAAAAATGTCCTTTTAGTTTAATTTTAACGATATTAATTTGTGTATATGAGGGAACTCACCTGAGTCGTATCTTAGGTTCCCTAATCTCAGTGTTTAGTTCGAGTAATGTTCTTTTAGTTTTTTTTAGAATATTTATGAAGAGAAAATCAGCTCTGAAGGGATGAGTCTCAACTCTCAAATCTCGCTTAGAAAGAGAAAATGTCGCTTGGGAGCAATGTTAGAATGTGGCCAAACTCGAACTGGATTGGGCCCGGGTCTGATCTTGGGCTTAAGAAAATCCGACCCAAAAGATGATCGGTCTAAAATAATCCTCTTTGATGTTGCTATAGTGACACCAGTGAGTAATCGTACTTGAGATTCTGCTGTCTTAACAAGTACTACTAATATGTCCGCACTCTACGAGGATTGGCTGGAATTGGCTGTAGGATGGAAATTTGTCTATGGGTTCTGTTTGGTGCGGAGCGGGTATATATTTGCAGAATTTCGAGTGATATATAATCTGGCAGATCGATATTTTATGTTCAATCCCCTTAATGGGTATTTTTCAGATGCTTATATAGCCGATCCTGCAGGTTGTTGGCTGGCAGGCATGTCAGGCCTAGCCGTAGACGTGAATCTTCGTCCATCACGAGGGTTGTGTCGCCGTTTTACTGAATTCTGGCACTGGCAGCTGGTAGGCATGGATGTTGGCTGGAGATTTTACTTCTTGTCATTTTTAACCAGATTATCAATTCACTGATTGATGGGCCATAACCAATCCCAACTGGACTCGGCCCAAGGTACCAGGAGTCCGGCCCATAGGAAGCCCGGACTGGGCCCGAACCGGTCTAGTGGGCAACCCAGCCACAGGGAGCATAAGAGCACGGGAGACACGAGTCATGACTAGGGTCCTACATGACAGCGACAGATAAGGGAATCCTAGTATTGGCACAATCATGTCCCCATTAGACCACGTGCTGACACGCCCAGGGCACACGCCGCCACAGATATTACCTGGACAGGTGGGAATTATCAGAGAAGGACAAGTGTCCCACCTACCTAGGATCCGACGCTCATGATTGCAGGTACCAACCCCTAAACCCTAATCCTTGGCCTATAAATAAGACAAGGAGAAAAAGGTGAAGGGGTTACGTTCTCTTTTACATACACACTCATATACACACACCCTCCATAATTAGATACTCTAGTCCTTATCTCTTACTCTCCAATGCCGTCACTTATTCTCACGCCGGAGGCGCCGCGGGGCTCAAACCCCCCTCCGGTGTTGTTTTGCAGACGCCCAACCACCAACTTCACCTCTCACCGGGCGTGGGAACGGCGGAGGAGGCACTAGATCGGGTCTCGGAGTTATCATTGGCGCTAGAAGGAGGGGGTGGCTCTGTCCTTTGGTCTCGGTGCCACTGGACTCGACTCCATCAACAAGCTCTTGAAAAAGAGTCCTAGTCAAAATCAGTAAGATCTAATACAACCCTAAAACCTTAACCAAAGATGTCACCTTTGCACGTTTCTTTGCCGTGTGTATGCGTGTTCAGCATTATTTAGCCTTGATAGCCTAGATATTGGTAAAAATTGCGACCTTTGGCCTATAAATATAGCTGACATACAGATCTGTGCTCTTAGTCACCTGCTTGTCTGTCTATACCTGTTTACCTGTGTTTATATCTGAACATTTAGCTCATACACACACTGCTTTACTCGAAACTTAGCCTCATTCTGTTACAATCAATATTTTGTGAAATATTTTGTGAGTTTGAAATCATGCCGAGAGGGAGCAAATCTACTCAAAGAAACAATAATCGAGACCAGGATCCGAATCCCGTCCCGGACCTGCCCTTGGTTCCGGCGGAAACAGCTCCAGCTTTGGGAAGGGTAGGGATTGGTCCTAGAGATGCCCGAATTGACATCGAGCTCAACCAATACAAATATACAGATGTACCTCTAGCCGCGGCACACATGCAAGATCTTACTCGGGACGAATTGGTGGATGCAATCCGAGCATATCGAGCAAGCCGGATAGCACCTCCTCCCGAACCAGAACAAGCTGAAAATTCACAAGGCTCTGAACACTCTCACCGATCAAGAAGATCAGTCTTCGACCGAATCGGCAACCAAGGAAAACAAACCGCCAACAAAGCCCAAAGTAAAAATCATGAAGCAAAAAAACTCAAAAAGCTGGCCGAACTCAAAGAAAAGATCAGGCAAGAGGAAGAAGCAAAGCTCGAACTCAAAATCCAGAAAAGGATCCAGGAGGAGGAGGACCGAGTATTGAGGCGGTCCGGATCTAAGAGGGCTATGAGAGAAATCAGTCCTGAACTTATCTCAGATGAAGAAGAGCCTGAAGACAATCTCATGCAAATGATTCACGAGTTACAGAAAAAAGTAGGCCAAGACTCTGGACTTGAAATCGAGGGCACCTTGACGCCCTTCAGCCGTTCCTTGGAAGCTATTCCGAGGCAGAAGAACTTGAAACACTACAATTTTGATTCATTTGACGGATTGGGAGACCCGGAAGAACACATTAATTACTTTGAGCAGATTGCCCTGATCTACTACTATAATGACATCACCAAGTGCAGATTCTTTGCATCAACCCTGAAGGGAGGAGCACAGAGATGGTTCAGCCGCATCCCCTCCCGAAGCATTCACTCCTGGAAGCAGTTTCGAGAATCTTTCCTGAAAAGGTTCAGAGCAAACAGGACACACGAGTTACACATGTGTCATTTGGAAACCATTCGACAGTATGATAATGAATCCCTTTCGGATTTCATGAAACGCTTTCAGGAGGCAATCAACAAAATCTCACGATTGGATGAGCGCGAAGCTCTCAGTATTTTCCGGAGAAACCTAGACCCCGACCAAAATGAAAGATATGTTTATGAGCTAATCAACAAAGAGCCCGAAAGTTTGGCTGCAGCATACTCCATGGCTGCTCGATTCATCAAAGAAAGCGATGTTCTCCAAGCCATGAGGATGACTCGACAAGGGAATGTTTTTTCCCGGATTACTCAAGATGACCGCTCTCGGGGCGGGTACCAGTCCGAAAAAAGGTTCAAACCGAACAGACAGGCTAATTACATCCAAACTTCCCAACCACCCGCCTCGGGAAGAGCTTCCGATCCGGTAACGGTGACGATCAAATCAGACTCGAAGCCTCAAAAACCGCCCAAACCCGATCCAAAACCTGAACCTCAGTGGACTCCACTCAGCCGAACTCGTTCTGATATACTGAAAGAGGTTCGGGATAAGCCATACTTCTACCCACCTAAACCAATGATTACTGCTCCAGAAAATCGACCTACTCACAAACAATGTGACTACCACGGCACACACGGTCATACCACAGAAAACTGCCTCTCCCTCAAATACTTTATTGAAGAACAAATCAAAAAAGGAAACATGGGGCAATACATAGCTCGGAAGACCATGGAAAAAGGGGAAGCATCCGGAGCAGGAAAAAAGCATGTTGTCAACGTGGTCATGGGAGGTTCCAATTCTCCTCCCCCTAGTCCGGACTCAGGTGATGAGGTAATGATGATTCAATCTTTCCCCGAGCAAACAATAACTTTCAGCAACGCAGATTTCGAAGGAATTGATCCAAACCATAATGAGGCTTTGGTGGTCAGCCTAGATGTCGCCGAAAATGAGGTCAAGAGAATTCTGATCGATAACGGATCCTCAGTCAACATCATCTTCAAACACACATTCGACAGAATGCAACTGGGCAGTATAAGAATGAACGAATGCAGAGAGGACCCGCTCTTCGGGTTTGGAAACAATTTAGTACCGATCCAAAGAACTTTATATCTACCTGTTCAGTTCGGAACCTACCCAAAGCAGGTCACTCACATGGTAAAATTTTACGTGATCAACACCCCATCCTCGTACAACATGATACTTGGCCGTCCAGCATTAACCAAGCTCCGAGCGATAACCTCTACCCCGCATTTGAAGTTTAAGTTCCCCACTCCATCTGGAATCGGGGAAGTAAAGGGCGATTCGGAAACTGCCGGTCGTTGCTACGGTCAAGCTTTGATCATGGCTGAAACAGACCCAAAAAATAAAAGAAAAACAACCTTATACCAAAAGAACTTGAGCCGAAAGAAGCACAGAGCCCACTTCAAGAAGGAACCCGGACATGAAGTTCAGAATATTGAAAGTATCGAAGCTCAAACCAAGGAAGAACTAATTGCGAAAGCCCGAAGTTATCTAGAGTCCAATACACAAGCCCGGGTTCAGCAGTACATCTCAAAGAAAGATCTCGGAAAGGTAGAACCCGCAGTTGAAACCGAGATGATCGAGCTGGAGGAAGGTAGTCCGGATAGAAGAATAAAAATAGGATCTGGACTAGATCCGGAATTCAGGCAGAAACTTATACAACTGCTCAGAGATTATGCGAACGTTTTTGCGTGGAGCCCGGAGGACATGCCTGGACTCAAAGGATCTGTAGCCATGCATAGCCTTGATGTTAATCCTGACAAAAGACCAGTGAAACAAAAAAGGAGGAATTTTGCTCCGGATAGACAAAAAGCAATCGATGAGGAGGTTGAAAAACTTCTCAAAGCAGGAATAATTTGTGAGATAAAGTATCCAGAATGGCTGGCCAATGTCGTCTTGGTCAAGAAACCTAATGGGAAGTGGAGAATGTGTGTGGACTACACAGACCTCAACGCGGCATGTCCTAAGGATCCCTATCCTCTCCCAAGCATCGATCAACTCATTGATGCCACGGCAGGTCACCAGATGTTCAGTTTCATGGACGCATTCTCTGGCTACAACCAGATTAAAATGAATCCGGCGGACATTGCAAAAACTGCTTTCATAACTCATAGAGCTGTCTATGCGTACAAATACATGCCTTTCGGATTGATGAACGCCGGATCAACCTACCAAAGAGCAATGGTCGAAGTGTTTAAAGATCAGTTGGGTCGAAACCTGGAATCCTACGTAGATGATATGATAGCTAAATCACAAACAGTGCAGGAGCACATCCTGGATTTGCAAGAATGTTTTGACAATCTGAGGAAGCATGAGATGAAGCTAAATCCGGAGAAGTGCACATTCGGGGTGGAAGCAGGGAAATTTCTAGGATTCATGGTTAGTCAGAGAGGAATCGAAGCGAATCCTGAAAAGATCAAAGCAATAATAGAAATGGAACCACCCCGGACTCAGAAGGAGATACAAAAATTGGCTGGCTCGCTAGCAGCTCTGAGGAGATTTATTCCTAAGCTAGCCGAGCGATGTTTACCATTCTTCGAGCTGCTAAGAGGGGCGAAGAATAAAAAAGAGATAAACTGGAGCCCGGATTGTCAAAGGTCTTTCGACTCTATAAAGGCATACCTATCGTCCCCGCCAATCTTATCCAAAGCTGAACCCGGAGAAGCGCTGTCCCTTTATCTGGCCGCAAGTCCTTCGGCTGTGGGGGCGGCACTAATCCGGGAACATGACGGTCAGCAAAAGACGGTCTACTATGTCAGCCAGGTTCTAAAAGATGCAGAAACCAGATATCCCAACTTGGAAAAATTTGCTTTTGCCCTGGTAACTGCCTCCAGAAAGCTAAGGCATTATTTTCAAGGGAGAGAAATTAAAGTTATTACTGACCAGCCCTTGAGAAGAATAATTCACAAGCCAGATGTATCTGGTAGACTCGTTAATTGGGCTGTGGAGCTCAGTCAGTTCCAACTCACATTCGTACCCCGGACAGCAATAAAGGCTCAGGTGTTGGCCGATTTTGTCGTGGAATGCTCTTTTCCCGAACCTCGATCTGGTCCCATGGTAATAGATACGAGGGTAGAAGGTGAATCTAATCCAGAGGTTTGGACTTTATATGTCGACGGATCTGCAACAAGTGAAAGGGCTGGAGCAGGCTTAGTTCTGAAAAGCCCCCGCGGCTTCCAGATACAACAAGCGATAACCTTCAAGTTTTTGGCTACTAACAACCAAGCAGAATATGAGGCACTTTTGGCCGGACTCCGATTGGCCAGATCATTGAAAGTCCAAGACTTGAAGGTTTATAGTGATTCTCAAATTGTGGTCAAGCAAACGAAAGGGGAATACATTGCTAAGGATCCAAGGCTGGCTCAATACCAAGCTTTGGTAAAAAGTTACTTAACTATAATTCCAAATTTTGAGATGATGCAGATTAATAGAGAAGAAAACACGGAGGCCGATTCACTATCCAAACTAGTCCGAAATGATGCAGAACTAGACAGCTCGGTGTACTTTGAAGAAATAGAGAAGCCTACCATTGAAAATAGTGAATTAATGGAGATAGATAATCAGCCCAGCTGGATGACCCCTATAATGTCATATCTGGAAAAAGGAGAGTTGCCAGAAGATAAAAACAAAGCCCAGAGACTCAAGGCCAAGGCTGCAAAATTCTTTGTTGAAGAAGGACAACTTTATCGTAGAACGTTCTCTAGTCCGATCTTGAAATGTGTGGGACCTGCCGAAGCGGCATACTGTTTGCAAGAAGTTCATGAAGGGATTTGCGGGGACCACCTATCAGCAAAAGCTTTAGCATACAAAATAATAAGGCAGGGATACTATTGGCCAACGATTCACAAGGATGCGGTAGAGTTTGTCAAAAAGTGCAAGAATTGTCAGATATTCAGCAATGTCCAAAGGCAGAGCCCGGTTCTACCCTCTTCGGTCCTCTCTCCCATATCGTTCGCAGTCTGGGGAATCGACATCATGGGTCCTTTTCCCCGGGCTAAAGGGGATTTGAGGTACTTGTTGGTGGCAATTGATTATATGACAAAGTGGGCAGAAGCCAAAGCTATGAGAACAATAAATTAGCAAGATTGTATCCGGTTCATGGATAACATACTGATGAGATTCGGGATTCCCCAAGTGTTAGTCTCGGACAATGGACCTCAATTTGTTGGTTCAGACTTTGAAAATTACTTGAAGGAGAGGGGCATCAAACACAAGAGATCCTCGGTGGCATACCCACAAGGTAATGGTCAGGTTGAGGTAACAAATCGAATCTTACTGAGGGGAATAGAAAAAAGGCTTCAGGAAAGCAAAAACAAATGGCCCGAAGAACTACCAAACGTGCTATGGGCTTACCGGACTAGCCCGCGGACAAGCACGGGAGAGACACCCTTCAAGCTAGCTTATGGGTCTGAAGCAATGTTACCAGTTGAAGTAGGATCACCTTCTCACAGGGTAATTAACTTTGAAGAAATTGCAAATGAAGAAGGGCTTCGAATAAACTTGGATTTGGTAGATGAGGTTCGGGATGAAGCGGTGGCAAGAATGGAAAAATACAAAGAGAAGACCAGAGAATACTTTGGAAAGAAGGCTAGGGTCAAAAACTTTCAAGTGGGAGATCTAGTCCTTCGAGACACCGAAGCCTCCGAACCAACAAACACTGGAAAGCTAATGCCTAAATGGGAAGGACCCTATAGGGTCAAGGAAATTCTTCGTCCTGGAACTTATAAGCTATGCAACATGGATGATTCGGAGGTTCCCAACACCTGGCACGACCTCCGACTCCGGAAATTCTACCAGTAAACGAAAGGCCTAGGCCCGGAAAACCAATCAAGGAGCTGCTTCTGAGCCCAAAAAGTCTTCAACAGATAGATTAGTCTCTGTAATGAAGCAAGAATAAATACTTTGTAATTTGAATATCAAGACTAATGAAATCGGACCTAGCCTCGCAATTTTCATCTGCTACTGTCAAATTAGTATATCACCAACACACACAAGTCCCCGACCGGAAGCCATAGGCAAAGTCGGAGCCGGGGCAAAAGCAATCACTCTAGTCCGGACCATTTCCTATGAAACGAGTCCGGACTAGAGGCAAACATGAAAAATTTTCTAAGTAACCCAAAGTTTGTGAACTTTGGACTTAGCTAAAAACGATCACTCTAGTTCGGTCTATTTTCTACGAAACGAGTCCGGACTAGAGGCAAACATGAAAAATTTTCTAAGTAACCCAAAGTTTGTAAACTTTGGACTTAGCTAAAAACAATCACTCTAGTCCGGACCATTTTCTATGAAAAGTATCCGGACTGGGGGCAAACATGAAAAATTTTCTAAGTAACCCAAAGTTTGTAAACTTTGGACTTAGCTAAAAACAATCACTCTAGTCCGAACCATTTTCTATGAAAAGTATCCGGACTGGGGGCAAACATGAAAAATTTTCTAAGTAACCCAAAGTTTGTAAACTTTGGACTTAGCTAAAAACAATCACTCTAGTCCGGACCATTTTCTATGAAAAGTATCCGGACTGGGGGCAAACATGAAAAATTTTCTAAGTAACCCAAAGTTTGTAAACTTTGGACTTAGCTAAAAACAATCACTCTAGTCCGGACCATTTTCTATGAAAAGTATCCGGACTGGGGGCAAACATGAAAAATTTTCTAAGTAACCCAAAGTTTGTAAACTTTGGACTTAGCTAAAAACAATCACTCTAGTCCGGACCATTTTCTATGAAAAGTATCCGGAATGGGGGCAAACATGAAAAATTTTCTAAGTAACCCAAAGTTTGTAAACTTTGGACTTAGCTAAAAACAATCACTCTAGTCCGGACCATTTTCTATGAAAAGTATCCGGACTGGGGGCAAACATGAAAAATTTTCTAAGTAACCCAAAGTTTGTAAACTTTGGACTTAGCTAAAAACAATCACTCTAGTCCGGACCATTTTCTATGAAAAGTATCCGGACTGGGGGCAAACATGAAAAATTTTCTAAGTAACCCAAAGTTTGTAAACTTTGGACTTAGCTAAAAACAATCACTCTAGTCCGGACCATTTTCTATGAAAAGTATCCGGACTGGGGGCAAACATGAAAAATTTTCTAAGTAACCCAAAGTTTGTAAACTTTGGACTTAGCTAAAAATAATCACTCTAGTCTGGACCATTTTCTATGAAAAGTATCCGGACTGGGGGCAAACATGGAAAGATTTTTCTAAGCAACCCAAAGTTTTCAAACTTGGGACTTAGCTAAAAACAATCACTCTGGTCCGGACCACTTCCTACGAAAAGAGTCCGGACCGGGGGGCAAACATGATAAATCCCCCAAAAATCTAGGAGTTTCGGAAAGAAGAACAGTCGAAATACAAGCAACAGAAAAAGAGAAACAACACAAGAACAGCGGCAAAAAGTACGACAATGGAATCACAATAAAATATTTATGGCTGTTTTTCAAGCCATTTTTATTTATAATAGGGGGGATACAATATCGTTACAATTAAACGGCCGTCCCTCCAGAAGCAGGACCAGGACCGCCAGAACCCTCCCCACCCTTGCCAACCTTCCCCTTAGTCTCGTCGGTGACCATCTTCCGTAGTGCGAGCGCCTCTTCGATCCTTTTCATCATAACCCCAATTTCAGCCATGGTGGTTGGCCCGTCGAAGACCATACCATCCACAATGACCTTGTTGTTGTCATAGTCGTAGACCAGGCTTTTGGGATCCATTATGCAGAAAGAAAGAACAAAGGAAGATTGCAAATATTTCTGAGGAGAATAGGGAAAAATAAAGCTACAAGGGCCAGTATTTATAGAGATGGGAATGAGGGGAGCCCAAGCGATTCAAATCCCCTGTCATACTTGGAAATTGGAACGGAGTTAATATCAGTTGACGACGCGAGAACCAAGACGTTTGACCGTTGAAATACGCGTAACGAAGCGTCATAATAAATTCTGTCAAGAATCAGTTAAGGAAGGTACAAATTTCGCACCACAGTTCGAATCCAACCAATTGGAGGAGACCCGGACTGAGGGCCCAACTATATTCAAACTTCTCTAAGTAACTCAGGGAAGTTTCAAAATTTTCATCACAATCCGGATCTACTCACTTCGAAGTACTCCGGACTGCAGAAGAGCCACATGCATATTTCCCTAAGTAGTTCAAGAGGTTCGGCTTTGAACTTGAGGGACGCATTACAAAATTTCCTAAGTAACCCAAAACCTCAATCTTTGGACTTAGCTGATGACAATTGCTCTAATCCGGATCATCACACGGGCATAATGATCCGGACTGAGGGTAACAACAATAACAAACAAATACACAGAGGGAAATAAGCAAACAAGAGCAATTAGAAAGGAACGTAGACAGATTCAGAGCGCACATAAGGCGCAATATTCAAAGTTACAACAAATAAGTTCGGAATAGCAAATGATAAAATTACAGAGCAAGAGTTCAAAAGATTGAAAGTTCAAGCGGTGCGACCATCCGGATTCTCGAGGGCAAGAGAAGGATTTGCAGGAGTTGGGTCCGTAGGAGGGATGGCAGGGATGATCGGATTAGGACCAGCATAAGGTTCGGGTTCTGAACCGTCCCGGTCATGAGCCTCTTCGGCGGCGACATAGAGATCAGTAAACTTGTCCCAAGAAGACTCGGGATCAGTTTTTATTAGCCTCTCCGAAACAAGCCAACACCGGTAGAGTTTCTCCGCGAAAGATTCAGCGACGGACTCAGTATAGCTTTCGGAGTTCTTGTATTCAGTGATAACTTCCTCCGCCGGCTTACGAACACTCAGTTCGGCCTGCAATTCGGTCACCCGCTTCCTCAACTCCCCGGACTCCATCTCGGCTTTGTTAGCCCGATCTGTAGCAGACTTAAACCCACCCTCCAAATCAGAAACCTTGCCCTCCAACTCGCTGATCCTCAAATCTTTCTTGGAGCTTTCAGTCAAAGACCGCTCTAGATCAATAATCTTCGAATCCTTTTCGGTGCACTCTTTCTTTGCGGCATCCAGCTTCTCAGCCAACTCTTGAATTTTTTCCTCCTCAACATGGGCATTGGCCGCAGCTCCGGCAAGCATGATCCCGGACTGAGTAACATATCAAAGGTTAGTAAAAATTTACAGCAGGAAGTAGAAGTGATTCAAGGGGTAAAACAAGTTACCTGAGCCAAAGTGACAAAGTTCCTCTTCAAAATTTCGGTCTTGGAAAGCCGCTCCATGACTCTCCAGTCTTTTTCCTCAGCAATAGAACCAGCCATTTCAGCTATCTGCCTTATGCTAAAGTTACCAACTTGGAACCCCTTTTTCTTACTAGTCCCAGCCTCTTCTGGGGGGGTGGCATCCGTGCCTGCAGAAGGAACAGCCCCAACATTCACACCTTGAAGAGATCCAGGCTCAAAATCCTCATCTGCTTGGAATATCCTCGCTCTTTTGGCAGGAGGTGAATGAGTTTGGGCTTGGTCGGGTGGAGATTGACCGCCCACCGTACCCTGGACCAGAGACTCGCCACCCGCTTCCTTGGGAATATTAGAACCACCACCAGTACCGGTCTCAGAATCGGCGGGGACTCGGTTGCTGGGGACTTTGGTTTGGTGAATACCAGCTATCTTCTTCAGCTTAGAGGCAAGAGCTTTTGTAGCATCGTTCTTAGACATTCTCTCGATTAGTCTGGGGTCGTAGAAAGGTAAACCTGAAGGAAGAAAAAGAAATAGAGTCAATACACAACACAAAAATAGTATGAAATAATGAAAGGGAGCAACTTACATCCAAGATGGTACATTTTCTCGTGATCCATGAAAGTGTCCCGGGTCATTTGATACCCGATACACTCACAGAACCGGTGCATTTTATCGAGAGCAGCTCCCTCGAATTCGAACGTCTCTTTCGCGGGAATGGTTTTTACACGTTCAACAAAGAGGGGCATAAACTCAAGGTCCACACCCTTTAAATAGATCCATTCCCGGTTCCAACCCTTCAAAGAAGATTGGTGGATGACCGGTTTGGCGGACCCAGATGAATAGCCGCACTCATCACCCCGGAACCTAAACTCATAGAAGGGGTTCTTGCTCGAATGGATAAGGGTGAAAATGTTGTGGAATAGCTTGAAGCTAGGAAAGAACCCACTCTGATTACAAGCAGCCAAAAACCATGATATCCATTTCGCGGCGTTGGGAGTCAATTGCATCAATGGTATCCCGTATTCATATTTACAGAGGTGTTTAATAAAGATATGGCACTCCGGATTCCAACCAGATCGGAGATGCTCTAGCCAGACTCCTACATACCCATCCCCCGGTCTGTGGTAAATCCTCTCGCCATGACGGGGCCACCTCCATTCAATTTTAGGCCCCAGATGGAACACGGACCGGATTGCATCGTCCATATCGGACTTAGAGTATTCAGCATAGATCGGAGATAGAGGATAAGGGGCCTCACTTACCACAGTCCCAGAAAAGGTAGCATCTAAGAGGGCTTTGTCGTAGGGGCCGGGCACCCCACAGGCCCACATGGTTGCCTATGTTTATATTGGAAGCTAAGGTCTTTGTAAAAAAGAGCCTCTTCCACCTCATACTTCCGAACAAAGAAGTACTTGCTGTCTACCCAAAATCCATCGGGAGTCATGCAAGCTTGCCCGGGACCCCGATCTTTAATGCAGAGCTGGGAGAGTACTGGTTTGCCACTCTTCCTCTTCCTGGCCATCAGACACCACTCTAAATCTAATAGTGGAGAAGGTTGATTTACAGAACTAGTGCTACCGGTGCTACTGTCAGAGCTAATAACCAAAATATCCGAAGGAGGCTTCGATTTCCTTGCCCGGCTTTTGTAACGAACCATAAAACCTGAGGAAATTACCAAAGTTAAGTCTTTTTCTTTTAACCCTATTACAAATTTATCTACAAATTTTCGTTCTACAATATTTTATTACACCTAATCCGGGCAAGGATTTACTCTAACAAGTCAATCTAGTCCGGGTTAGCGTGATTCTCTACCTATATATAGTCCAAAACACATTATACTCCTAGTCCGGGTCTAGTGAACCGTCCCGCAGCAAACAGAAATCCCAGTCCGGACTAGGCACATACATGAAACCTAAAAACGCGATACAAAGGGCAAACACATCTTACCAAGATCTAAACACAAACATACACGCCCACATACAGGTACAAAAACCAAGAACGCAGAGAATAACAAGTAAAAAACCACTTAACCCAGATCTAACATAAACACAGAAAACCTCAATTACGAAAAGGGGGGCAAGCAAAATCGAATCGACAGCAAAAGACATTGGGAACTCGCACTCAACAACAAGAAGCCAAGGAGTACACGAAGAACACAAAATCAAGAAGATGAACAGTTGCAAGCGAAAAAGAGAAGGGTCATGGATACATGCAAAAGAAAGGAAAATAACACAGACAAAGGAAGAGAGAAGAACACTTACAAACAAAAGCTTTCCCAAGGGGACGAAACGGAGTTCAGAGATAATAGGAAGCGAGGCCCAGGGGTGATGGATTCCGGTGAAGAGAGCACAAAGTTTGACAAAGAGAAGAAAGGGGGTTTTCGCCTTTTTAGATTTATAAGAATGGAAGTACAATTGCAACTCAAAAGGAGTTATATATAACTTCTGAAAGGAAACGGCAGAGTGGGCCACGCGGCACGTTCTGATAGGTTGGGGAATAATTAAAAAGGGTAAAAAGACAACCGCTTTAATGACACGCAGCTGTAGCACGCCTTTTTAGGAAAAATGGAGTAAGGTGATTTCGAAACGGATAAATCAAGAAACCACCAAATTCGCTTGAATTGCCGCGGTACACCCCAATTCGAACTGCCTCTTCATATAAGCTACTTCAATCCGAATTGTCTCAACCTAGAAACAATTCGGATTAGGAGGCAACATCCAACCAAAAAACTTTTTCTTCAAGCTACTTCAATCCGAATTGTCTCGACCTAGAAACAATTCGGATTAGGAGGCAACATCCAACCAAAAAACTCTTTCTTCAAGCTACTTCAATCCGAATTGTCTCTTTTTTTTCAAGCTACTTCAATCCGAATTGTCTCGACCTAAAAACAATTCGGATTAGGAGGCAACATCCAACCAAAAAACTCTTTCTTCAAGCTACTTCAATCCGAATTGTCTCTTTTTTTTCAAGCTACTTCAATCCGAATTGTCTCAACCTAGAAACAATTCGGATTAGGAGGCAACATCCAACCAAAAAACTTTTTCTTCAAGCTACTTCAATCCGAATTGTCTCAACCTAAAAAAAAAAAAAAAACAATTCGGATTAGGAGGCAACATTCAACCAAAAACTTTTTCTCTATCACAAACGGTCAACTAAGAAAACATCTCCACTGCCATTCCCGAACTCTCACTCCCCTATACGGAGAATCCGTATAAGGGAGTGGGGGGCAAATGATGGGCCATAACCAATCCCAACTGGACTCGGCCCAAGGTACCAGGAGTCCGGCCCATAGGAAGCCCGGACTGGGCCCGAACCGGTCTAGTGGGCAACCCAGCCACAGGGAGCATAAGAGCACGGGAGACACGAGTCATGACTAGGGTCCTACATGACAGCGACAGATAAGGGAATCCTAGTATTGGCACAATCATGTCCCCATTAGACCACGTGCTGACACGCCCAGGGCACACGCCGCCACAGATATTACCTGGACAGGTGGGAATTATCAGAGAAGGACAAGTGTCCCACCTACCTAGGATCCGACGCTCATGATTGCAGGTACCAACCCCTAAACCCTAATCCTTGGCCTATAAATAAGACAAGGAGAAAAAGGTGAAGGGGTTACGTTCTCTTTTACATACACACTCATATACACACACCCTCCATAACTAGATACTCTAGTCCTTATCTCTTACTCTCCAAAGCCGTCACTTATTCTCACGCCGGAGGCGCCGCGGGGCTCAAACCCCCCTCCGGTGTTGTTTTGCAGACGCCCAACCACCAGCTTCACCTCTCACCGGGCGTGGGAACGGCGGAGGAGGCACTAGATCGGGTCTCGGAGTTATCACTGATGGTACTACCGAGCATTTATCTATATTCTTTAACATGCTTAAGACAGGCTGCTATCTTATAAGGTGGCGGGACTTTGCTCTGAGAAGCAACTTGTGACATCCTCCATCAAGAAGAACGTTTGTCTTAATTAACAGGTCCATTTTTTTTTGAGAGACCAGAAACCGCAAAGGACCGGAAGCAAGTCAATGCATGTCTAGACCATGTGTTGTGAGAGCTGTTAGAATTAGCAAACACGCTTTGCTATATTTAGTTGATGGAGGATAATGAATGAATGACTATTCTGTGCTATTAAATGTCTCCAGAATTAGTAGAAACCGCAAAGGACCGGAAGCAAGTCAATGCACATGTCTAGACCATGTGTTGTGAGAGCTTAAGGAGGAAAGCAAAGTAGGATGAGTGAAAATCAGTAGAAGAGGCTCGTATCAAAATAATTTATGTTGGATATTTTATTAAGATCAAATATCTTAAAAAAAATAAAATTTAAAAAATATATTTTACCTTATTTCTTACCAAATATGTATATGCAACAAAATAAAATACAATCACTCAAAAATCTTATTTTCACCCGTTGTTTTACTCCCGTTGCTTTTCTGCCCATTGTCAAGCTTACAAGTCTAGGATGCATATTACTATAACTGAGAGATAAAAGGATGCATTAGAAGGTCAAACTTAAACTTATTCCTAGATCTTGCTAGTTAACAATATTAACACTAGTAAGCATCACACGATTAATAGCCAGGTAAATTAAGAGGAAAATACAAAAAAAAAGTATCAATATTATCAAGTAAACCGCAATAAGAAACGAGAGAATGCAACACCGTTGATGCATCAAGACTACTAAAGACACTATAAATAAGTAAATATCATTACTACAGGGAAAAATAAAAATACAGGATTTACAAGATTTACTTGTTTGAGCATAACTCTGATTCTTCAGAAGCTGCATCAAGGATTGAATAAGGCAGAACCAGCCATATTTGAAGCGATAAGCACTGAGATAGTTGCTCAGGGAAATCCAAAATAGAGTAGAGCATGTATGTGACAGCTCTATATATTAGGAAAATAAACCAAGGGAAGAGACTATTTATCTAAAAAAAGTAAAAGGTTAATCGTCTTGAACATCAATAGTTTAGACTCTAGACCAAAGAATTATTAACTTTAGATTCTTCACCTCCAAAATTTGATGGCACTGATTCAACATTAGGACCAACTGATCTCAATGTTGATTTTGAACTCGTGACTTATCTGGATACTCTGTGTCACCAGTTTCAGATGCTACAATCCCTTGAAATTCTTCACTTACAATTGTAGCTGCCAGCACAACCATAAATGTTTATGTTCCACTGGGAAAATACCACTTCAACTTCTTATTCCTCAACATGCTTTATATGTCAATCAAAGTAGAAGTTTCCCCCCGTTGATCACCTCCCGAACGGTCCCCAGCCTCCATCCAATGTTTCGAACGGTGCCCGATGAATGTACCAGGGCGGCGACAACCGTTAGCAGTGAACACAACTTTAAAATGAGAGTTAAAATGCAGCGAGTTCAATTTCAGGCATCGTAGCTACTAATTTTTTTGATACATTAAAAACAAGAAAAGAACAATGGAAAGAAACAATAAGTAAATTTTTTATGTATGTGGTAGTTGACATTATAAACCCTTCTTTAAAAACAAGCTCCGAGCTGCATCTCGAGCCGAGTCAAGTTAGTTCAAACTTTATTTATTTATATATTTACTTTTGCCAAGGAAGCCAATTTAAGCTCCATAATAGTCCAAGAGCGACATAAGACTCTGTATATTTATACATTTTAGTAAACCAAATTCTTAGCAAAAAGCCATCTTAACGTTTCTTACTTAAAAGCTACAACGAGGACTTTCTGGTCAGTATAAGGGTTGCAGATGATGAAATTTGGACTTCTACCGTTCTCTTAGGTTCTGTATAGTACCAAAAATGTTTCACACTTCACTGTATGAATACAAATGGCAAGCTACTTAAACTTATTTTCGTGGTATAAATATATTAAACTATTATGAAGTCACTAAACTACACATCATGCTGATTAAGGGAACCATTTTCTTTGCATCTACAAAAGTAGAAGTTTAATTACCTCTCCTGTTCCTATACTCAAATCTGCAAAGCCAAGATAGTCATTAACTTGCATATATATCTTTTGTTTTCTAGGGTCTGCAACCACCATAGAAAAGTCCTGCCCAAGTAAGGTTTCGTTAGATGTAAGACTAAAATTGAAAATTGACAATTATAATCATTGGATATTGCTAGATAAACATATGAATAGTTACTGTATATTATCTGGATGATAAAAACAAGACCACCATTGGAAATGCATTAAATAAAATACAAGCACCCCAGATTAGATATGAAGAGCACAACATTAACTACCATGATGCCTTCAAACGTCAAAACAACATAAATTTTAGAAGCCAACGTTAAGAGGCTTGAGCTAGCAGGCATATCGGATGAGATTGTTGAATTGATGAAGAGATGTGAACTTTTTGAGGGCCGCTAAGACAGGAAAAAGCTTGGAAATGACTGTCGGCAACTTGTTGAACCCCTAAAAATTTAAAACTATTATAGACACTTGAAGAATGAAGATATCGGTCCCTACATGACAGGGGTAGGCCAAGACACTACCAATACACCCAGAGATGGTCTCGGCATTCTCCCAGGACGGGAGATAGGTCAAGCTCGGGCTTCTGTTTCTGGGGTGAGGTGGAGGAGCTTTGAAATTAGAAACCTGAAGTCATAAAGGAGAAGCTTGATGGTCTAGAGAAAGAAATACAAAAATGGCATGTCGAAGGAAAGATGGGTAAACCTGTATTTTCTGATGGTTCCACCTTTGCTAACTGATGGAAAACACTGTCTGACCAACATAGATGAATATATTGCAAAGTTGTACCCCCTAACAAAGCAAAATTCAGTGATAAAGCTTCATATGTACTCTGCCAAAAAATAACTAAAATTGCAAGATAAACTTGGCCTTGTCTTTAGTTTGTTTTCTTTTCCACTGTGGTGTGCTTCTATCCCACTTAGTGCCTTCTTTCCTTTACTGATACAATCTTCTTTTTATCTTCAAAGTTAGAAATATCGCAATGATAAATTATTTTTCTGCCATTGTGTTTATAATCCTGTTTATTACCTAAAGTAATAACTACTAATTCATTAGTTCCAGACAGGACAGGACATATTGTCTTGGTATTATCCGAGTAGTAGTATAACATCATGGATAACCCATATGATGGATAATGTGCTGGGTGATGTTGAGAATGCGAACTATTTCTATTAGTATATGATAAGGGGAAAAGGATTTGGATAAGGAATTGAATATGAATCGACAGACAGAATGTAAAGTCACATTGGAAATTAACACAAGAGGAATATTATATTAGTAACCCAATTAATTAAGTTGATAATACTTGACAAATAGAGTTTAGAGGATCATCATTCACAACACATGCATAGTAGGGGGATATATTACAGACTAGGTTGATCCAACATAGAAGGAAAAGGCCAATGGAGCTCTGTGTGTGTATACTGGGAGAGAAAGAGGATTAGAACCAGTCGCAGTCGTCATAAATTGGGTCAGGACAATCTTTACTCCAGTGAGTACCAATGTCATCACAACGAACACAAGATTTGAGTAAAAGCTTTGAGTTTTTTTCATGCTCTTTGATTTCGCAGGGTTCACGACATATAGAACAACCCTTTGCCATCATCTTTGATCTTTTAGGGCAATGTTTACTCCAGTGATCAGTATTGCAGCTACAGATCATACAAAAATATTGTATATCACTTTGCAGCTTCATTGCTGTATATCCAAAAACAAAAAAGAAAAAAATTATTGTTAAACTCATAATTAAATACTAATTAATAACAATAATCTATCTATCATATGAATTCAACGTTAACCTCATAAATTTAATTAATAATAATAATTCGAACAAATAACGAACCCTAAACCAATGAAAAGCCCTAAAACATACCACTATCGACCGTTGGTAAATCACCATTCTTCATACTATTCTCCTGCATAACGTAGTCATAGCCACAATTTGGTCGTTTCTCCGGCAAGCTCATGATAGCGTTACTCATGGCGTCCTCTCCTCTGCTCAGCTGGGTGGGTAGGGTTGAATATACAATTTGTTTTGGTTTTCTGTTAGTTTTCATTTTTTCTCGAAAATGGAATTTAATTTTTTTTTGTAATTTTTAAGTTATTAAATTATTTTAGGAGTTTTTTTGAGATATTATTTTTAGTTAATAACTATGTCTGTTTTTTTGTTTAGGTTTTTTTGTTATTTTTTGTATTTGTTTTCATGTAGTACAGAATCTATAACATTTACTAATTAAATATTTGTTTTTTTTTATGTTCCTTATTTCTGCAATTTTGTTTGATATTAATTTTTAAGCATGTCTTTTTTTTTTTGAATTTTTGTTCTTTAAAGGGTGTTCATTGGTTAGTATATTTTTTTATTATTTCATATATGTTTTTTCTACTTATTAAGTTAGATGTGATATAGTTGAAACATGTTAGTATCGTACTTGTGTAATAAAATTTTTTAATTTTTTTTCTTTAAATGTTTGTGTTTTTCTTTATGTTGGTTTAGATTTCTTTATTGTACTATATTGGAGTAATTTGTGGTCTTCAATTTTGTTTTAAATTAGAGTTTGTTCTGTAAAATATATTTTGGTAAGGTTTGGTGTCATTTTCAATCTTTTTATGTTTTTTTTTTACATTTTAATGTTTCTTTTAATATTTTCTTTACAGAATTTTTGTTGATTGTGTGGTTAATTGTATTTTTGTTTTTGTTTTTTATATTTTTGTTTTAATGATTTTTTGTAAATTATATATATTTGAACATTTAGCCTAACATATATTTTAATATTTCATATTTTTTAGGTTGTTTTTTTTTCTATTTCATTAGATTGTATATAATATATAAACTTGAAACATGTTGAAACTTATTGGTATAACTATTTTATTTTTTTATTAAATAACTAGTTGATAAAGCCGCGCTTCGCGGCGGCATTACAATATTTTTAAAAAAAATCAATATATTTACGTTATATTATAATATTGATATTAAATTTTAATAATTAAATAATCTTCTCTAATGAATCAATTTCTTGTTAAATACGATTCTTTCGATTGAGTCGCTCTCTCGTTAAAACCGAAATCCCAACTTTTTAACATATATTATAAAGACTTATATAATATTTTTTTATCTATAAAATTGAACCGTAAAAATAAAAAAAATTATGACTTCAGTATCAAATTCTAATAGCTAATACAATCTTTTCTAGCAAGTCGTCTTCCCGTTAAATACGTTTCGAGCCGCTCTTATTTGAAACCGAAATTCTAACTTCATTATATAAAGTGAGTAAATTCAAATTTTTATATTTTTTAAACTTTCTAATATTTATGGAGTTTTAAAAGATGAAAATACATCTTATATATTCTATATATTATAGATATTCTTGTATTTATTTACAGTTTCCGCATGGAAATGTCTTTCTGTTATGTTAACATATCAAAAAAAAAATTAAAATACGAAGACTTTTTGTTACGGGAATAATATTACATTTATGGATATATTTTTGTAATGCAAGTACAATTAACTTGTATAAAAAAGTTAAAATAATGCAAGTACAATTAACTTGTATAAGACGTCTCCACCGCCCTCGTATTCTACTTCCAATAAAACAATTTATTTTATGTATTAATTATATATTTAAACATCTTTTATACGGTCTTATCTAATGAACCGCTTTCTTATTAAACACAGTTATTACTAAAAATAAAGCTAGTACAATCCTAAAAATACAAAATAAAATCAAATCCTAAAAATAAAATAAAATTTATAACATTATATGATATTTTAATAGCTAGTACAATCTTTTATAGTGAGTCGTCTTCCCGTTAAACACGTTTCGAGCCGCTCTCGTTTGGGATCGAAATTCTAACTTCATTACATATTATTGATGTTACTTATCTTACACAACAATTTTTTTCCTTAAAATTAAAACCTAAAAAATAGAATGAATTCCAATTTTTACTTTCTCTAGATTTTCTAAAAGTTTTGGCATTTTAGAAAATGAAAACACATCTTATTTTCTCTTTATATTATAGATACTCCTGTATTTATTTAGGATTCCTGCATGAGACTTTTACTCATTGTTCTTTTATTATGTTAACACATCAATTCTTTTCTTTTTAAATTCATTGACTTTTTTCATGACAATAGTATTGGATTTATGAATAAATTTTCCTAATATAAGTATAATTAACTTATATAAAATAATATATAATTTAAGAAGATCGTACTTTCTATAAAATATTTAATTATATGTCTGCTCTATATATTCAAACACCTATTCTAGTTCTAGTAGAACTTTTATTTATATATTTTTTCTATAAATTCGAACTCTCATTCACTATAAATTCGAACTCTTATTCTACTTCCAATAGAACTTTTAATCGTATGCCTTATAAATACTAATTATACTTCCAATAGAACTTCTAATCATATGTCTTCTCTATAAATTCGAACTTCTTCTTTATAATTGATATTTTATATTTATTAGTGTTTAAAATTCTAGAAAATTAGAAAAATCGATTGAGATGATATTAGAGTTATTCAGTGCAATATGTGCAAGTCCATTGGCTTGTTAGCTGAGTGCTAGTCACATGTTAGGCAAGACCGTGGAGTTATACTTTTTGTGTGTAAAATAAAGTTTGCATATGGGATTTTGTTGACATCATATACCAGGTTGGTTATATTGATGGCCATTTTTCCAGTTACATGGTTTTATTTTCTGTTTCGAT
Organism: Saposhnikovia divaricata; assembly: GCA_036435485.1. Taxonomy (NCBI): domain Eukaryota; kingdom Viridiplantae; phylum Streptophyta; class Magnoliopsida; order Apiales; family Apiaceae; genus Saposhnikovia; species Saposhnikovia divaricata. The sequence goes on from CM071599.1 coordinate 220,082,178, forward strand.
AAGTGATTACAATTTTTATTTTGAAAAAAATTCAATACATTTATGTTATATTATAATATTAATATTAAATTTTAATAATTAAATAATCTTCTCTAATGAACCAATTTCTTGTTAAATACGATTCTGTCGATTGAGCCGCTCTCGCGTTAAAACCGAAATCCCAACTTTTTAACATATATTATAAAGACTTATATAATATTTTTTTATCCATAAAATCGAACCGTAAAAATGAAAAAAAAATTATGACTACAGTATCAAATTCTAATAGCTAATACAATCTTTTCTAGCGAGCCCTCTTCCCGTTAAATACGTTTCGAGCCGTTCTTATTTGAAACTGAAATTCTAACTTCACTATATAAAGAGAGTAAATTCCAATTTTTATATTCTTTAAACTTTCTAATATTTACAGAGTTTTAAAAGATGAAAATACATCTTATATTTTCTGTATATTATAGATAAACTTGTATAAAAAAGTTAAAATAAAGGATTTTTGGGAAAAAGATGTATAGTTTTAAAAAAATCTATAACGTCTCCACCGTCCTCGTATTCTACTTACAATAAAACATTTTATTTTATGTATTATATATTTAAACACTTTTTATACGGTCTTATTTAATGAACCGCTTTCTTGTTAAACACGGTTATTACTATTGATCCGCTCTCTCGTTAAGACTAAAAACCTAACTTTTACATATATTACTTGTATGATAATGTTTATCCATAAAAATCAAATCCTAAAAATAAAATAAAATTTATAACATCAATATGGTATTTTAATAGCTAGTACAATCTTTTATAGTGAGCCGTCTTCCCGTTAAACATGTTTCGAGCCGCTCTCGTTTGGGATCGAAATTCCAACTTCATTACATATTATTGATGATACTTATCTTACACAACAATTTTTTTCCTTAAAATCAAAACCTAAAAAATAGAGTGAATTCCAATTTATACTTTCTCTAGACTTTCTAAATTTTTTGGAGTTTTAGAAAATGAAAACACATCTTATTTTCTCTTTATATTATAGATACTCCTGTATTTATTTAGGATTTTTGCATGAGATTGTTCTTTTATTATGCTAACACATCAATTCTTTTCTTTTTAAATACGGTGAATTATGTTAACACATCAATTCTTTTTTTTTAAAAAATACGGTGACTTTTTTTATGACAATAGTATTGGATTTATGAATAAATTTTCCTAATATAAGTATAATTAACTTATATAAAAAATATATAATTTAAGAAGATCGTACTTTTCTATAAAATATTTAATTATATTTCTGCTCTATATATTCAGACATCTATTCTACTTCTAGTAGAACGTTTATTTATATATTTTTTTGATAAATTCGAACTCTTATTCTTTATAAATTCGAACTCCTATTCTACTTCTAATAGAACTTTTAATCGTATGCCTTACAAATACTTATTATACTTACAATAGAACTTCTAATCATATGTCTTCCCTATAAATTCGAACTCTATAAATTCGAACTCTTTTCCTTTATAAATTCGAACACCTATTCTACTTCTAATATGTTAATTGATATTTTTGTATTTATTAGTGTTTAAAATTCTAAAATTCTAGAAAATTAGAAAAATAGATTGAGACGATCTTAGAGCGCCACCTAAACTCCCGCTATCCTCCTTTATATATATATATATATTGATTTAACAAATCTTGGTTACTAAAATTTTTTTAGAACTTTTTGTTTTATGTGTTATATATTTTGTTAAATTTTGGTGTTGTTTGTTTATATGTTTATTTTGTTTGTTTACACTATTTATTATTTTTATTTGTTTGTTGTTTGCTTTATTTATTTTTAAAAATGATATGTTATTTGTTAATAGTATTGCAGGATTTTTGCTACAACAACTCTTTCTTAGTGTTTTTTTTAAGTGTTTTGAATTTACTATATAATAGCCATAACCATATCATCAAAACCCCATTACGCTAATTATATATAAGATATATTTTTGTTTTAATGATTTTTTTTGCAAATTATATATATTTGAACATTTAGCCTAACATATATTTTAATATTTCATATTTTTTGGGTTATTTTTTTTTCTATTTCATTAGATCGTATATAATATACTTGAAACATTTTGGAACTTATTGGTAAAACTATTTCATTTTTTTATTGTGTTATATATATTTTGTTAAATTTTGGTGTTGTTTGTTTATATGTTTGTTTTGTTTGTTTACTTTGTTTATTATTTTTGTTTGTTTTTGAAAATGATATGTTATTTGTTAATAATGTTTGTAAATTTTACTAAATTAATTATACTTATTTTATTAACATTTATTTTTATTATTTTAATTGTTATTATATTTTTTACCTGAAAATTCATGTTTTTACAATTTAAAAATTAATAAATGTTACTATTTTTTATACTTTTTTCAATTAATAAGTTTATTATACTATATATATAATGTTTATTTTTATTTGAAAATTTTCAAATAAAAACCTATAAATCCTATTCATAATTTTTGAAATAAGGTATACAATTTTACAATAATTTTAATTCTATTTAATATATTTAAAATATAATTATTATTAATACTTCTTAAATGACATATCGTCAAATCACAAAATTACACCATTTAGATAATGTTTAAAAACCCTATTCATAATTTTTGAAATAAGGTGTACAATTTAAGAATATTTTTAATTTTTTTTAATCTTATTTAATAATATAAAATATAATATTTTTGAAATTACAGATTTATCCTAACTACCAAACCACATCATAAGAACTCCCTTACACTAATTATATATAGGATATAATTATATATTTAGTACAGAATCTAAAATTTTTGCAAAATAATAAAATGATGATTTATTGATTTGTGTTGACTTTGTTAGTATAAATTTTAAAGAGATGTTTGTTGTAAAATCTAAAATGATTTTTTGTGTCTTTTTTTAATAATTTGGTATTCTTGAAACACTAATTTGCGATAAGGTATTTTTAAATATATTTTAAACTTTAGTCTTTGCAAATTATATTAAATTTTAAAGTTTTGTTATGGTATAATATTTTAATTTTATATTATGTTTCTTTTTTGGCTTCTTAAATCTTTTTACAACTATAGAATTGTATCAAAATTTTTCACAAAATAATAATATAATCGAATAGAAATTTAAACTTTAATCTAAAATATCTTTGTATTAATTTTAGTTAACAATAATTTTCTCAACTTTAATTTTTTTTTTTTGGGTTTAATCATATGTTATTTTAGTACATTTTTTTGATCTACTTATTTATTAAATTAAAAATGCCATTAATTAGTGGTAGCAAAATTTTAGCTGGTTTTTAAAACCAATAATCTGGCCCAAACTCCCAGCCCATTTCTAATTTCAATGAACTTACCTTTTTGACCCTGACGACCATACGACCACCTAAACGTCCTTACGCCAATTATATATAGGATATAATTGTATTTTTAGTCCGAACCCATTGCCTTTATTAATTGTTTTGTTTTACTATTTTATATAAATAATTCCAAAAATTTTAAAAGGAAAAAAAATAATTTTAAAAAAGATGGAAAAAATATAAGTTGAATTCGAGTATATATTGGAATTTAAATTCAATTAAAAATTATTTAAATTTTTATAATTCAATTTATAATTGAAATCCATATCCACATTATTTTGTCTTCCCTATTTATATGGAATCCCTCCCTTGTATTTTAACACAACATACATTCAATTAAATCTTGTGTGTTTGCACTTATTTTGCACATTACACTTTTTGTCTCAAATAAACATAGTTAGGTTCCCATGGAAGCTTGTAACGATGAGAACGAACTTACCGGGAACTGCTATTGCATACCATCTCAAAGGTCGCATTCATCTTGTCATTGATTCCAGGGCGTCTAACGATTCAAAAGATGCAAGAATAAAATCTGCCCCGAACTGGAAACTAAAACGTACGTTGTGATTCTTTATAACAAATTCACTTTTTTTTCCTATTTGTTATTCTTTTATATATTCGATGTTGCAATATTAATTATGTATTTCAAATTTTAGTTCGTACTACAAAAAAATATAGTATGCTACCTGAAAGGATACTGGTATTATTGGTTGGACAAACAACACACGCCAAGATTATGATCGATCAATTAACTGAGTGGGCAGAAGTGTTAGAAAAATATGTTAATATATATTATTGTGAGAAAATATGAAGAATTTCCTTTATTGTATTATTAGTAGGGTGAGTTCATTTAATATGTTAATTTCCATTATTGAGAATTAGGTATTTGTTATATAAATAATTGGGATGTATTGTAATAAACTTGAGACGAGTGTCTCCAATTGTGAATGAGAAGAGACTTTGTGACTATTTTATCATGGTATCAGAGCCAGGGGTGTAAAAAATCCTACGATAGTTCGTGGGTGTGAGAAGATCCCGCGAGAGTTCGTGGGTGAGATGAAAAAAGATCCTACAAGAATTTGTGGGTGAAAAAAAACTACAAGAGTGCTTGAATGTGGAAGAAAAAGAAAATTTTGATTACGAAGTTGAAGACAAGACGAAAGCAAGACGATGATGATGGATTTGTTCAAAAGACTGTCCTAAACGACAAGAAAATTTTTGAGAAGAATTGTGACAACGTAAACAAAGATGGCGATGAGGACAGAGATGATGAAAACGTGGATGAAAATTGATCGCAACTAGAAGCTGATTTAAGCGATCATTATGATGATTGGAGCGGATGATTCAATTTTTTTAAAATTTTGGCAAACTCTCCATTGAATATCGTGAGCTTGAGGGAGATGTTAGACAAATATGTTAATATATATTATTGTGAGAAAATATGGAGAATTACCTTTATTGTATTATTAGTAAATAGGGTGAGTTCATTTAATATGTTAATTTCCATTAGTGAGAATTATGGATTTGTTATATAAATAATTTGGATGTAATAAACTTGAGACGAGTGTCTCCAATTGTGAATGAGAAGAGACTTTGTGACTATTTTATCAAGAAGCTAAGTATGATACAAATCCACTACTGGAAATTCAAGTTGCAGACATGGTGAATTACTTGGAGAATTATTTTAATCAACTTGATAAGAAGAAAGAATACCAGTTTGGAACTATTATTGCGGGATATGATTCCATAAATAAGGTAATTAATATATTGAAAATATTAGGCTCCCTAATCCCTTTGTTTAGTTCGAGTAATGTTCTTTTATTTTATTTTTTGCGAAGCACGGGTTTCTTTTGATAGATTATAAAATGTATTTAACATTATAATTATGTTTTTAAATAATTCTTATTTTTAATAATTTTTTAATTTTAATATAATATAAATTTACATGATGATATGCATGGTTTAAAAGTTATTTTGTAAAATTCTAAATTAAAAATGTCGTTGACGGGTTCTTTGAATTTTTAGTAAATTACTTTAATCATATAATATATCTTATTATTAGATCTAATTAACGATTCTTATTTATTACTAAAAATAATGATTTGAATATATGGTGAGATATTTTTGGGTGTATATTAGTGATCGCAAGATTAATTTTAAATTAAAAATGAACGTGTTTTAATTACAAAAATTACTACTAAAAATAATTACGGAAATATATGGTGTGATATTTTGGATATATAATAATTATTGTAATATTAGTTTTAAATTAAATGGTAAAATGTTTTAATTAGAAGTAAAATCTTTAGAAAAAATGGGTAATTGAGTTGTTGGAGCAGAAAAAAGAGTCCATATTAATTATTGTAATATTAGTTTTAAATTAAATGGTAAAGTGTTTTAATTAAATGTAAAATCTTTAGAAAAAATGGGTAATTGAGTTGTTGGAGCAGAAAAAAGAGTCCAAGTAGAAGCTCAATGTGGATGAAGGAATTTTAATCGGAATATAATTACGTTAACATTAGTAATTAGCTTTTTGAGTTATTTTTGTAATAATTATTTATTTTAATAATTAGGATAACCAAACCGAAAACCAAAACTTTCAAAACTTTCAATGTTTCGGCTTCAATGAGAAAATGACCAAAATACACCACTTTTGTAGTCCCCTTGCCCAAAATGCCGTTATGCGGGAACGTTCGCCCTTTTTGACCATTGATTGCGCATACTGTTCATGCTAGGTCTATGTTACGCATGTTCCAAATGCGTATCAACTGTCACGCATTTTCAGTATGCGTAATGACGTCATTATTTCACAGACCATTCTGGCGTTCAAGCGGCCACAAAATCGCCTCGTCATTCGCCCACCTTCATTCTCCATCCTCCAGCTGCCTCCACCATTTCTGAGGACATCTAAATGAAGCCCAGGCCTGCCTCACCATTTCTCCCTGTTGGTTTGTTGATTTTCGGCCCCGCAGGGGCCTTTACGAACAAATCGAAAAGCATATCGGAAAATGAAGGTTCGAATTGGGGTTTTTAAATCCGGCAAATCAAATGAATGGTACATGCTTGTAGAGGGATAGAAGGCGGTCATTTTGATATATAATATGGTAGTCAAAAATGATTGTAAGGTGGTGAACGATTTGCTCAAAGCTTTGGACGGAAAAAAGGACGCCGGCGTTGTTGAGAGAGACAGTGAACAGTGCCCCATACGCATGTTGAACATGCGTATTAGGCACCACGAATGTCCGACATGCGTAATTGAGACACTGTTCACCAAGTGCAGCAGCTCAGTTTTTCAAACACCACGCAATATTCACATGCGTATACGGTGCCAACGCATTTATAGAATGCGTATACCCTATACGCATTCTGAGAATGCGTGGCCCGTGGGTGAAAAAGGCGGATCTTTCTGCCGGTGGGTATTTTGGACATGTCGAATTTAATGGTGGGTATTTTGGTTTTTCACCCTTAATATAATAGTATAGATTTATAAATAGAAAATCTGCTCCGAAGGGATAAGGGGCCATTTGTTAACTTATGAATGAGACTAAAAGAACTGGACCAGAAAGAATTTGTTGTTCAGATTGTTTGATAAAGTGAAAGATGAACTGGACGACTCCAAAAATTAATGAACGGTCCTTGTGAAAAATCAAGCTAGACGATTCATATAAACTAAACACACAAGTGAATGACATAATAATACTCTTTATACTTTTTTTTACAAGTTTTGCTTTTCCTTTACATGAGACAAATTTTATATCATGATATAAAAAATATTATATTTGTTTATATGCTAATTTTATGTAGACCTGGTTCACAAATTAATTTTAACATTTCATATATATATATATATATATATATATATATATATATATATATATATATATATTAATTTTCAATATGTTTATGTAAAAATAGTTATATGTGTTTAACTTTTTTTTTTTGAAGTCAATTATATGTGTTTAACTTAAATATATTTGTATGAATATACTTCTAAAGTAATTAGACTCATTAAAATAGAATTTTAAAATAATATATACTGAATACAAATTAAAAAAAATTACGTGTATTTGAATTTAAATATGTGTTTAATATAATTAGATCTATTATAGTAATTTTTATTAATTGGATATATTAAACTAGGATTATAGATAAAATATAATCTTTGGATAAATTTTAGAATTGTCTATTATTAATATATAAAGGGTATAATCAATAAATATAATCATCCAGAAATTTTAGAATTTTATTTATCAAACAATGTTATTCATTCCGCATTTAGAATATCATTCGTCCAGATATTTTAATCGTTAATGATCCAGATTTAACAAATGACCCCTAAGTCTCAAATCTCCATTAAAAGAGAAAATGTCGCTTAGGAGCAATGTTAGAATGTGGTACTCGACCTGGATTGGGCCCGGTTGGGCTTAGGAAAATCCGACCCAAAAGATGATCAGTCTAAAATAGTCCTGTTTGATGTTGCAATAGTGACACCAGTGAGTAACTGTACTTGAGAGTTGAGACTCTGCTTTCTTAATTAGTACTACTGATAGTCCGCGCTCTACTGAGGATTGGCTGGAATGGACTGTAGGATGGAAATTTATTATAACGAATCGGGGAACTTCAATGTTTGGAGTGGAGCGGGTATATATTTGCAGAATTTCGAGTGATATATCTGGTAGATCGATATTATAAGTTCAATCCTATAATATCTTTAATGGTATTTTCCAGATGTTTATATATCCGATCCTGCAGGTTGTTGGCTGGTAGGCATGTCGGGCCTAGCCGTAGACGTGAATCTTCATCCATCACGAGGGTTGTGTCGCCGTTTTACTGAATTCTGGCACTGGCAGCTGGTAGGCATGTTGGCTGGAGATTTTACTTTTTTGTCAATTTTAACCAGATTATTAGTTCACTGCTGGTACTTCCGAGCATTTATCTAGATATTCTTTAACATGCTTAAGACAGGCTGCCATCTTACAAGGTGGCGGGACTTTGCTCTGAGAAGCAGGTTATGACATCCTCCATCAAGAAGAAGGTTTGTCTTAATTAACAGGTCCAATTTTTTTTTTTGAGAGACCAGAAACCGCAAAGGACCGGAAGCAAGGTAATGCACATGTCTAGACCATGTGTTGTGAGAGCTTATGCAGGAAAGTAGATGAGTGAAAATCCTTAGAAGATCCTTGTATTATGGAACGGAGAAAGTAGTAATAATACTGTAATAGTGTAACTAGTTGCTCAAGGCTGTGAGTCCATTGCTCTAAATAAGTTAAGCCTAGGTTGCAATTGTACTCTGTATTCTGTATGTTACCCTAAAGTTTGATATGTATTATGTAACAACAATTAAGGGAACGTTTGGTAGAGCGGATGAAAAATAAAACGCTAGCAGATAGCTGATATGCTAATTAAAAACGCTAAAACAAACACTACCTAAAACCGATCATACAAAAGTGCACCGCTTGAAGTTGCGGCAAAGAGAGACAGAATCTTGAATTTGTACTGAATAAAAAACTCAGCAAGTTTTACAGCAGAGTAGATAATTTCAGCAAGTGAAGTGTAGTCTTGCTTTTTGATGGTCAAGTACCAGGAACATGCATATGCATACATCAAAATAATATAGCTGACCCACACAATTAGGCAAGTCTCTACACGGAATGTTTATGGCTCATTAATTTTTCTCCATGAATTGGATCAAACAGGACCATTCAATTAGAGTGCTACTTCTGCTTCAACAAATAAAAAGAGAGACCAAGAGAATGTAATTATAAGTAAATATTAACACATTATTCATAACAAAAAAATTGACAAAGTAACTACTTGACAGTAGTTAATTGTAATTTAATAATACGGACACGGGTGCTAGGGTGCGGGGCGTAATACAGAAATAAGTAAATTTGTCAAATTTAAAAATATGGAGATATGGATGCAGAGAACACATCGGGTAAAACTATAAAGTTTCATATAATAAACAATTGACATAACCAAAAATTGTAAGCTATAAAATGCATAATTTGTTCATCAATGTAATCTCTCCATTAATACAAAAATGAACATAATAATAACTATTTTTTTATTTGCAGATAGATATTAATATTTAATTTTGTAAAAATAGTTGACACAAATTTTAGTTACAATTGATGAAAACAAAATTGGAGAAGATTAAAATTCTGGAAGAATTCATGTATTTAATACTAGTAACACATATCCAAAAATATGAGACCGGAATTGAGGGGGTCACCCAAGTAGTGTCCCGGACAACACGAGTCTAAGTCTTCAAGCTTGCATACGACTAACTACTGCAAGGAAAATACTTGGAAAATAGTCTTTAAATTAAATGTTATTAAACATTTTTTACTTTTATGTGTCAATATATATATATATATATATAATTTATTTCTTATATGTATATTATAAAAATTAATTATGAATCTATTTGAAAATTTAAACGGAGAAATTGTTTTTTATTTAATTTGTTAAGTCATACATTTTAGCTATTAATTAAAATTAATTATACTTTAAATAAATAATCAATCCTATTAAACTGCATTATCAAATTTTTTTGTATGATTTTTTATGTCAAATTTAATAATATTAAATTAATATATTAACTATATTAATAGTCATTTTATTTTACTTTTTATCTTAGTAGTTGCTCTTTTTGTTTTGAAGGTTACACAAAAATTTATCTTTTTTTATTTTAATATGTTTTTCATTTATTTATTTATTTATATATTTATTTATGTAAATTACTTTTATTATTAAACAAAACAATCAGTTATGATTTCCAAAAAAAAAAAAAATCACTTATGCAACTTGAAGTTACATAATACATACTCATGTACCAAACACATGATTTTTTATTTCCCAGGAACTATACTCTTGTAACCTAGTTTCGAGGAATTTTAAGTTACAGTGTAACTACAAAAGCTATGAAACAAATAAGACCTAAGAGCATTTCCAATGTTATACACTCCTTAGAGCAACTCCAAGAGTTGCTTAGCAAACTCCTTATAAGAAATATTATTATATATGCTCTTAAGTCATTTTAGATACAAATGTATAGTTCGACTCCAACAATCCTCCTCAAATTTATCTTTATCGATTTTTAATCTACCTTTTATTTCTATCGGTTATTTGTACTTCAGTGTATTGCATTCCAATTTCAAAGATTTTCTTTGCTAAAATAACACAAAGGAAAAGGAAACCTTCATAATAGGTGCTAGAACTGCAGGTAAAGAATAGCGAGAAGCTTGTGCTAAAGACGAAACCACTTATAAATCGGAGAAAAAGAACAAATCTGGAGTTTGATAAGTTTTAGAAAATAGAGGGAAATGGTGGGTAGATTTTGGAGGGGATTAATATATTAATATAAAATAAGTTTAGGAGGCAACATATGCTCCTCACTAATGAGGAAAGTTTTAAAGCTCCTAAGTTTGTAGGGAGGCACAAGGAGAGTGTTGGAGTTGGCTTTTTGCTTCATTTTCATTAAAATTTGACTTAAGAGAAGGGATGGGGAGCTTCTTGGAGTTGCTCTTAGCTAAAATGCTGAGGTGTCATTTAATTTACATAATGGCTTTCATTTTCTCATCTCCAATCATCTCTCCTCTTGTCTATAATTTTACATAATTTGTTTCAAGTTGGCTATATATAGCCAACATCTATTTTTTTTACAAAAGCTGTATAATGGATACATCATTATGACATGATCAATTATTTGTATTTTTAGCATTTAGCCAATCATTTTACATAATACCACGGGAGTACATGAACTTACATGTTCAACAAATTTTACATAATCACTATTTTACATAATCATTATACATAATGTCATTGGAGATGCTCTAACAAGCCAAAATCTTATCTATCAATTATAATTTTGAACCCTATATAAGGTGTTTGAGGAAAACTAGTGTCGCTGAAAAAACACGACAGCAAGTAACGCATCATTTTACAGTTTACACAGCCTTTGCTTGATGCAAATATCAATTATATTAGTATAATATACAATTTTTTGGAAGTTATTTGAAGCATTCGAAAAAAATTTGTAGACATTCTTTGTCATTTGTTTACGATAAAGGAAAATTAAATTGAATGTTATATCGCTAAGGAGTTCATAAAAACCTTGTATCAAAAGCGGCATAATTCCTTAATTCCTTAGAGCAGCGTTTATACGTACCTCATCCATAAAAAACAAACTTATTTTTTATTAGTTTAATTTATGTGTTAAATTTATTACACTAGACTAAAATCATATTCTTTTATTAGTTTAATTTACGTTTTAAATTTAATAGACTAGACTACTATTTGTGCTGCTATCAATTTGTGTATTTATTAGAAAAATTCAAATCAATTAATATTTTACGTATTTAATTGTTATAACTTTTTTACATCTAATTGATTGGTTGTTTGACATACACTAAAAAACTATTGGCTATTGCTAAATTTTCCAACAGCATATGCATACATCAAAATAATATAGCTGACCCACACAACTCTAGGCAAGTGTGCACGGAATGTATCTGGTTCACTAATTTTTCTCCATGACCTGGTCAGAATCAAGCAGGACCATTTAATTAGAGTTCTACTTCAGCTTCAATCAAATAAAAACAGACTCCAAGATAATGTAATTACTATTAAATATTAACATATTATTTATAATAAAAAAATTGACGAAGTAACTACTTAATAGCATTGTTGTAATTTTAGAAATCGAAATAAATCGGTTTAAGTATTTAATAACAAGTTATCAATAAATTGGAATTTATTGAAATAATAAATCGGAACAAAAATCGAATAAATTTTAATATTTTTAATAATATTTAATATATTATCTAATTTATAATATAATATACCATTTAAAAATATTTCAAACTATAAATCAGATTCTAAAAATCAAATTAGTCAAATATTTTTTAACAATCAATATATATATATAAAGGAGGATAGCGGGAGTTTAGGTGGCGCTCTAAGATCGTCTCAATCTATTTTTTTAATTTTCTAGAATTTTAGAATTTTAAATATTAATAAATATAAAAATATCAATTAACATATTAAAAGTAGAATAGGTGTTCGAATTTATAAAGGAGAAGAGTTCGAATTTATAGGGAAGACATATGATTAGAAGTTCTATTTAAAGTATAATAAGTATTTATAAGGCATACGATTAAAAGTTCTATTGGAAATAGAATAGGAGTTCGAATTTATAGAGAATAAGAGTTCGAATTTATAGAAAAAATATATAAATAAACGTTCTACAAGAAGTAGAATATGTGTTTGAATATATAGAGCAGACATATAATTAAATATTTTATAGAAAGTACGATCTTCTTAAATTATATATTTTTTTATATAAGTCAATTATACTTATATTAGGAAAATTTATTCATAAATCCAATACTATTGTCATTAAAAAAGTCACCGTAGAATTGATGTGTTAACATGATAAAAGAACAATCTCATGCAAGAATCCTAAATAAATATAGGAGTATCTATAATATAAAGAGAAAATAAGATGTGTTTTCATTTTCAAAAACTCCAAAAATTTTAGAAAGTCTATAGAAAGTATAAATTGGAATTCACTTTATTTTTTATGTTTTGATTTTAACGAAAAAAAATTGTTGTGTAAGATAAGTATCATCAATAATATGTAATGAAGTTGGAATTTCAATCCCAAACGAGAGCGGCTCGAAACATGTTTAACGGGAAGACGGCTCACTATAAAAGATTGTATTAGCTATTAAAATACCATATTGATGTTATAAATTTATTTTATTTTTATGATTTGATTTTTATGGATAAACATTATCATACAAGTAATATATGTAAAAGTTAGGTTTTTGGTCTTAACGAAAGAGCGGATCAATAGTAATAACCGTGTTTAACAAGAAATCGGTTCATTAAATAAGACCGTATAAAAAGTGTTTAATTTAAATATATAATACATAAAATAAAATATTTTATTGGAAGTAGAATACACGGATGGTGGAGACGTCATATACGATTTTTTTAAAACTATACATCTTTTTTCCTAAAAATCCTTTATTTTAACTTTTTTATACAAGTTTATCTATAATATACAGAAAATATAAGATGTATTTTCATCTTTTAAAACTCCATAAATATTAGAAAGGTTAAAGAATATAAAAATTGGAATTTACTCTCTTTATATAGTGAAGTTAGAATTTCGGTTTCTAAGAAGAGCGACTCGAAACGTATTTAACGGGAAGACGGCTAGCTAGAAAAGATTGTATTAGCTATTAAAATTTGATACTGTAGTCATAAATTTTTTTTATTTTTACGGTTTGATTTTATGGATAAAAATATTATATAAGTCTTTATAATATATGTTAAAAAGTTGGGATTTCGGTTTTAACGAGAAAGCGGCTCAATCGAAAAAATCGTATTTAACAAGAAATTGATTCATTAGAGAAGATTATTTAATTATTAAAATTTAATATTAATATTATAATATAATATAAATGTATTGAATTTTTTTAAAAATAAAAATTATAACGCCGTCGCGAAGCGCGGCTTTATCAACTAGTTTATCGATAATTTTTGAAAAATCAAACTATTTTTAGAACATGGCTTAACAGTCTAGTAGACAACACGAGTAGTCTTCGGCTTGCATGCGACTAACTACTACAAGGAAAATACTTGGAAGATAATTTAGCTTTAACTTCATGCGGTTCATTTCCACTGCCACACAAATTGGAATGCATTTATCTTATAAATAGGTACTATTGTTCAACAATGTTCACAACCTCAATTTTAGTTTCCATTATACACACCCAACTATGTTCAACTGCACCACAACCACAACCATTCGTAGGTTATGTTTCTTGGCTCTGCTCTGCATCTGTTTAAGTGCAGAAAATGCTACAACAAGAAGATGCATGGAGAGAGAGAACCAGGCGCTTCTCAAGCTCAAAAATGGTTTCACTGATAAATCAGGCATACTTTCATCATGGGTAGAAGAAGATGATTGCTGCAAGTGGAATGGAGTCTCATGTGATAATACAACGGGTCATGTCACCATGTTAAATCTCAGTGATACTATGTATTTGGCAGGTACTATCCATCCTTCAGTATGTGAATTGCAACACCTCACTTACTTGGATCTCAGTTACAACTTTTTTATAGGAGGTAAGATTCCAGATTGCATTGGCTCATTGAGTCAATTGAGAGACCTCAAACTTGGTTTCAATTACTTGAATGGATCTATTCCTTATGGGCTCCAAAACCTATCCCATTTGCAAACTCTAGATATTGGTTATAATGATAATTTGGTAGCAAAGGACCTTGAGTGGGTTTCACACCTTTCATCTTTAAAATACCTTAATTTGTCATATGTTGATTTGAGCCAAGCTGTTTATTGGCAGTCCTCACTGAGCAAGGTCATCCCTGGATTAATAGAGCTCAAATTAGCTGGTTGTTCACTTCCTCAGTTTCACCATAACTCTGTTTTCAAAATGAATACTTCCTCTTCCCTCAATTCAATTCTCTCCTGGGTGTTTAATGTCAGCACTCTCTTGACACATCTTGATCTCTCAGGCAATTTCTTAGAAGGTTCAATTCTAGATGATTTTGCCAATATGGTTTCTCTTGAAAGTCTCGATCTTTCCGGAAACAAAATTGTAGGTGGCATACCAAAATCCTTTCAATATATGTGCAATTTACAAGATTTAATATTGTTCGATGCCAACCTGGGGGGCTCACTCAGCGACAACATACGAAATTTGTGTCCTGATAAAATAAATTATTTGGTGCTATCTAATAACCCCTTTAGTGGTGGACCATTTCCTGATTTTACAAACTTTACATCACTAGAGAGTTTACTCCTGGAAAACACTAGCTTGAGTGGGGAATTTCCACAATTCTTTGGGCATTTTCCTAATCTCTCAGTATTGACCCTCTACAATAATAACTTGAGTGGGTCGTTACCTGAATTTGTAGGACTTCCTTCATTACTATCTTTAGATTTGTCCAACAACCAATTGAGTGGGATATCTCCCTCGGCTCTTACACAACTCTCTAGCCTCACTGAGTTGAAACTCTTCTCAAATAATATAAGTGGTGTAATAAGTGAAGCGTTTCTTTCCAATCTACCAAATTTGACATTGTTGGATGTCTCCCACAATTTGCTTCAATTTAAATTCAGTCCAAAATGGATTCCACCTTTCCAAGTATCTCAATTATTTCTTTCATCATGCACTTTGGGTCCTCATTTTCCCATGTGGCTTAAAAATCAAAAGAGACTTCGCATTCTTGACATTTCCAATGCTGGAATCTCTGATTTAATTCCTCAATGGTTTTGGGACCAATGGTTTTGGGACCAGTCCTCAAGTATTGTATATTTGAATGTTTCCCACAATCACATTATTGGCTCTTTACCCAAAGCATTTTCAAATATTAAACTTGATGACGATCCTCATTCAATGTGGAATAATTTTGAGCACATTCTAGATCTGAGTTTTAACAATTTGTCTGGACCAATGCCACTTCTTCCTCAAAATTATACGACTGTAATTCTTTCAGACAACAATCTGTCAGGATCCCTATCTTCATTGTGTAAAAGATCACAACCATATCTGTCTTATCTTGATCTTTCCAATAACTTACTATCAGGAAGTCTCCCAAATTGTTGGGATCTTTTGCAAAGTTTGGCAATCTTAGATCTAGCACATAATAATTTCTCTGGGAGAATACCGAACTCAATTGGTTCCCTAGAGAAAATTTTGACAATCCATTTGAGTGACAACAAGCTCACAGGTGAAATACCCTTTTTGAAAAATTGTCAAGAATTACAATTCATCGACTTTGGTGGGAATAATCTGCGCGGAGATTTTCCTTCATGGATTGGGGAAAAACTACCGAATTTGGTAGTTTTACGCCTGCAAGACAATAAGCTTCAGGGGAGTATTCCTGCAGGTCTATGCAGCTTAGTTAATCTTCAAGTTTTAGACCTTGCCCAAAACAACATAGCAGGAAAAATACCAAATTGCCTCAATAACATTTCCATTTTGTCTGATTTGAGGCTTTTAAAGAATTCTTCTCTTATAATCAAGGATACGGCGGATTTGGTTTTGGTAATGAAGTAGTATTCCCTTCTTTTGTCGACAATGCAGTATTGAGGTGGAAAGGACAAGATTATGAATATGGGAAAAATCTAGGACTAATGACAAGTATTGATCTCTCCCATAATCTCTTCACTGGAGAGATTCCTCATAGCATAACAAGTCTAGCAAGTCTGGCTTCTTTGAACCTTTCAAGAAACAATTTTACGGGGTTCATTCCTGATGATTTTGGTCACATGAAAATGTTAGAATCATTGGACTTGTCACAAAACTCGATTTCTGGGACAATTCCAAAAAGCTTTCAGAATTTGAGTTTTCTTGCTTACATGAACATATCATTCAACAACTTGTCAGGAAGAATTCCATCGAGTACCCAGTTGCAAAGCTTTGATGCATCCGCATATGTGGGAAATTCTGGCCTTTGCGGTCCCCCTCTTGAAAAAGAATGCCAAGAATATAGAGATTCTCAGGAAAAGAAGCTTGGTGGAGATGATGAGGATGAATCGATAAACTTTGGGTTTTATATAAGCGTGGTTCTTGGATTCATTGTTGGATTTTGGGGAATCTTTGGAAGCTTAATTCTCAATACTTCATGGAGACATAAATACTTCCAAATGATTGAGAACATGAATGCTTGGATTTTAGATCTCGTTGCAGCAGTAAGAATTAAAACAAGAATGCAAAGCTAGTATGGTCTTCATCAGAATTAATAGTGCTACTAGTTCTCTAGTCGTTTGTACGATTGATGGTTTTATGTTGTTCTTGTTGATTCCAAATACCTCTCACCTCTAACAAGTGTTAGAGGTTGGGTTCGATTCCAGTTGAGTCTGTGTGTGTGTTCAACAATAAAAAAAGTGTTCAACAATAAAGTTCTATTCTTAAGTTGAATGTGATTCTTTGGATAATTTTACTTAAAATTCATTTAGTGTTTGATAAATTTTGATTTAAAGTCACTTTTGATTTAAAATTTAATTTTTTTTATTAAAGAATAAACCAGAACGAAGATACAAAATATATTGTAATTAAACTCCACATATTTTAGACATATCAACATTCAAAAATTTAAAGAAAAACCAACCAATCTCACCGATCTAGTTGCGAGAATGGAGATAAAGAAAAAAAAAACTGAAAATCATAAGCTCAAAGTACCTCCGAGAAACATGTTAAAAATGACTTAAAGCTTTGTGGACTTGGCTTAATTGAAAGCCAAACGGGCTCTAGAATACAATGTGAAATGTAGTTGTAGTCTACTTGTAGATAATATAAAGGATGTATTATCTATGTAAAAACTTAATGTAATCAGTCACCATTGCAGTCCATGCAATCCCACTCCTTACTGAAGTAATGTCAAATGATCTATTTTCGGAGATTTTACCTATTTTTAATGAAATTATCAATTAAGTGTGGGCTCTAGAATACAATGTGAAAGGTAGTTGTAGTCTACTTGTAGATAATTGGTGTAGACTTTTCTACCTTGATGATTTGGCCTCCTCTAGTCCATTCATTAGGTTGCTTTATTTGAAAGCTTTGAAAAAAAACGTTAGAGAGCAATTTTCTCCACAACCAAATTTTCTTCCTTCCTTAAAATCTCTCTTTTAAAGGATGAAAATCACATATTGCCTTAGCCATTTTCACACTTCTCCTTTGCTATTTTGGCCACCAACTGAAAAGGACTTATCCTTTATATTTTGACTACCTTCTTTCTCATGAATTAATGAGGAACTTTCTCTTGAATCTGCTGACACTTAGTGCACTGCAATTTAGTTCATAAGTGACTAGCAAAGGTTAAATTCATACTGAACATTTGTGGAGACAACTGACACTGAGACAAGTCTCGCTAATTCAAACTTGCTCAAACAATGATGATTGTGACCATTGTATTTTCATAAAGAATCTTCTAGCACTTAGACAATTTCTCAGTTTCCATAATCTTGAATACCTCATCTTGAATCAACACTAAGGCATGAACACATAATTGTTCTTCTTCCATGCAGTAACCAAAGCTTCAAGATCATAGATATCTTCTTGTTCCCTTGTCTTTTACCAAGTCCTGCATGACTTCATGATTCCTGTGATTTCATATTATTTACATGCATGTCCTGTGTTGAGTTATTATCACTATGTAACATACAGTGGATTACATTTTGCCTTACACACATCCCCCTGGGTAGCTCATCTAGACGAGTGGAGATTGCTTGGGTAGGTGCATGAATGTCTGTGTAGCTTCACAATCTGTGACACATGATTATTCAAAACAATAATCATAAAAATTACCTTTGAAACCAAACATTAAACCAAATAGGTGTGGTATCTAAGACATGAAACTATAACCAAACCAAACATCGTTGGTGCAGTTCGGTTTTATTTAGTGCGGTTCGATTTCAAATGGTTTGGTTCACTTTTTAAACCAATATAACAAAACTTTTGAAACCCCAAAACATATAATTAAAATTTTAACAATTCAACAACTCCAAAACACAACCTTAACGATTAACAATTCATGTACACGGATAATTAGAACATATTTAGTGTTTAATTAAGAAAAACATAGCGGTTTATTTGCATAGTAATAAAAAGATCTACTAGTTCATCTACAAATAGCTAATAACCTCCCATTGTGCATCTATTCGTCATTTACACATTCTATGAAAAGCTTTTGTGTATCCTTGAATTCATCTACAAATCATATAAATATATAATTAGAATAATATTTTTTCCCATTCAAAAATGAAATAAATATAAAACGAAAGAGTTACCTTTTTTGAGATTTTCATGTTTTTTAAGATCTTTCGGTTCTTCTCGAAGTTCAACAAAAACGTCCAAATTCCGTAACCAATCTTGAGTGAAAATTAAAGTTTCGGCAATTCTAGGTAGCAGTCTACTCCTATATGCATCAAGAGTTCTACCTTCAGTGCTAAATGTCGTTTCGGAACCAACGGTAGAAATTGGCATACCTAACACATGTGTTAGGAATCATTTTATTATATTTGAGAATATCTATAAATACTTAGAATTCTTTACTGTGTAAACCATCAGCTGATGTTTTTGTAAACAACTGATATTCATTGTAATTATGTTTTAATATTTTAGAAGCTGATGTACAAATTTTTAGTACATTGGAAAACATTTGTATTTTTGGAAGAGTTATGATTTGAAGAAAAAATCAAGTGTTAGAAGCAAATCAAGGAACTTATGTGACAAGCAGTTATAAAACTAAGACTAAGACTAAGAGAATAAAACTCGAATTCAGGAAGCAGTTGTAATCCTATTAGGATTATTATTATTTCTTCTGTATTTATGATGTATAAGATAGGATTTTAGCTGGTAGCTGTATGTGTGTGAATGTACAAAATATAAATACGGTTACATATAGAAAACAAAAGCTGTAAATTAGGGTTTACAGATTTCAGAAGATAGTAATCACAAACTAGAGAGCTTTGTTAGTATTCAACACGATCAATAACATATTGGTATTATTGTTAATTATATTCTGTATTGGTATCTTGTTTGTTTGCTTAATTAATTTAGTAATGTATTAATTGTCATATCCCGGATCAGTATTAAATTGTAGAAAAGTTTTAAATTGAATTCAACCCCCCTTCTATAATTACTCATAAGTTATTAGGACTAATAATTGGTATAAGAATTAAACAAACTAGTGGATCATTATGAGTAACAGGAGAGAAGGAAATACGAGAGTGCCTCTGTTGGTTAAGAAGAAGTACTTTTTTTAGAAGAAAAGGATGACCATTCATCTGAGTGCAAAGGATGAGCAATACATTGAGATAATTCAGAGAGGTCCTCTAACTCCAAGGAAACTTATACCTGGTGAGACAATTGATGGAGTCACAACTCAAGACAGGTATGAGACAAAGCTGCCACTGAAGAAGCAAGGGAAGGGGTAGATAAGGACAGATTCAGAACATTCTGTTCAATGGACTGGACAATGACATGATGAATACTGTCATCAACTGTTCAACAGCAAAAGAGACGTGGGATATTCTGCAAGTGTTGCGTGAATGTGGTGGATGTATTTATTGGTCAAAAGTACAGCAAGAGAAATAAAGGAAAAGCCAAACTGTTGGAGTGATTTCAGGGACAAGATTGCATTCTTATTTCTAGAATATGTTTAGGGATTTGATTTTAAGTAAATCTTTATGTCAAATAAGTCATAGCTGATTGTATGGCTATGTTGATCTGGTTGTATTCCTCAGTCATATGTAGAGTCATAGGCAGCTCCCTGATTGCGGGAATCGCTATTTATGTATTTCCCTTAATTGTGTGTTACCTCATACGATCTTTTCCTATATAAGGAGAGACGATTGAAGGAAATAAACTCATTACTCATTCAGTTAAATAGTTGTGTAAGGAGAGTTGAAGAGTTCTCTTGAATAAAACTCTAATTTTGCAAGATAGGTTCTTCTAAGAATAGGGGAATCAATCCATCTATTCCTGGTCATAGACCCGTGACGAGATCCATAGCCAGGGACCATAACAACTTGGTATCAGAGCCTCACGTCATGGGAGATACCGAACAATGATGTCCATTGTAAAAGAGTTGGACAAGAAGGTCAGCCAAGAGATTCGAGAGTTACGGGGAAGGGATTCAAGCAATTCAGCGTACATTGGCGTCACAACAACGATAAAATGAAAAATCTGGTGGAGAAACTTCAGCAAGTACAAATTCTCATGATGCAGAGACACAACCAGAAACAAAGGATGAGAATTACAAACATGGGATTGTTCCAAGGTACTCTAAGTTGGAATTTCCATCCTATAATGGTACTGAAGACCCTCTAGGTTGGTTGTATCGATGTGAGCAATTTTTTGTAAACCAGAAAACAGGAGATAAAGATAAGGTAGGGCTAGAGGCATTTCATTTGATTGGAGAGGCTCAACTATGGGGATACAAGTTGGAGCAGGAGGAACCAGAAATAACATGGGATTAGTTCAAATCCTATTGCCTTCTTCGTTTTGGCCCTCCATTAAGTGGAAACCCTCTAGAAGAATTGGTTAATCTTGAATAGGGAGGTACAGTGGAGGAGTATCAGTGGCAATTCCAAACACTCTTAGCAAGAGCAAACACTCTGTAAGGCCTGATCAACAAGTGGATTTGTTCACTGCTGGGCTGAATGAAGGGTTACGAGTGGATGTGGAGATGCATGGCCCTCCTAACCTCGTTACTGCAATGAACCTAGCACGGGCGTTTGAGCGAAAATCACAAATCACCACCAACAGTAGTGTGCAACGTACTACTTCTTCATGGAATATTAGCAAGGCTGCCTTTTCAAGCTTGTCAGCAACACCTCGTCGAGAAGGTAAGGCCATAGGACAACAAGCATCTTCAAGTACTTCTAAGACATCAAGCATGGGCAGCGTGACAAGTCCATTTATTAAGAAGCTTCGAGGGCTGAAATGGCAGAATGACGAGCAAAAGGGCTTTGTTATAATTGTGATGAATCATACTCTGCGGGCCATCGATGTAAAATAATTTTTTGTCTAATGGTGGAAGATTCTGATGGGGAGGATGAAATTTTAGCAGAGCCTGATATATCCCTACATGCTATTACGGGGATCAAAACAACTCAAACAATGCAGCTTAAGATTCGGGTGGCTGAAAAATTGATTCTGGGGTTAGTGGATTCAGGCAGCACACATAATTTCATAAGTGAAGTTGCCGCACTGTAATTAGGATTACCTATCTCCCGTTGTTCTTCTTTGCAAGTAACTGTAGCAAATGGTGAGAAGGTATCTAGTCCAGGTATATGTATTGCTGTTCCATTACGCATTCAAGATCAAATTTTTTATTTGGATTTGTATGTTATAACTCTTGGAGGATTCGATGTGGTACTTGGTATGAAGTGGTTGCAAACATTATGTCCTATTTTATGGGACTTCAACACCCTTACCATGAGGTTTAACCTACAAGATCAGCAGATAATTTGGCAAGGGGAAGTTGTAAAGAAAAAGGATGCTACTGTTTTTACATTGCAAGAAGAGGTAACTTTGCGCTCAACCATGGAAAAATTATTAGTTGATTATGCTGACCTTTTTCAGGAACCAAAAGGGCTGCCACCTGCACGAGAGTGTGATCATTGCATCAATTTGTTGCCGGGCTCAGGACCTATTGTTGTCCGGCCATACCGATATCCTCACCGTCAAAAGGATGAAATTGAAAAACAATGTGTTGAAATGATCGTGCAAGGCATAATTCGTCCAAGCAGGTCTCCCTTTTCTTCTCCGGTACTGCTAGTTCCCAAGCATGATGGATCATCACGTCTTTGTGTTGATTATAGAGAACTCAATAAAGGATAAATTTTCGATTCCTGTGGTGGATGAGCTATTGGATGAACTCCATGATGCAAAATTTTACACAACTTGATTTACGCTCAGGATATCATCAAGTGCGGATGGATCCAAAAGATATAGAGAAAATGGCATTTCGTACACACCATGGTCATTTTGAATTTCTGGTACTCACATTTGGTCTCACAAATGCTCCATCAACCTTCCAATCACTGATGAATGAGGTCTTTCAACCTTACTTGTGTAAATTTGTTCTCGTTCTCTTTGATGATATCTTAATTTATAGCAGGACATGGGTTGAGCATCTGCAACATATCCGTCAGGTGTTTGAGCTTTTACGAAAGCATCATCTATTTCTTAAAAAATCTAAATGTTCATTTGGCGAGCAATATGTCACCTATTTGGGACATGTTTATTCATGTAAATGGGGTTTCAGCTGATGTTTGTAAGATTTCTGCAATAACTGAGTGGCCTTGAGTGGCCTTTACCTCAGTCTGTTAAGGATTTGTGTGGCTTTCTAGGGCTCACAGGTTATTACCGAAAGTTTGTAAAAGATTATGGAATTATAGCAGCACCTTTGACAAGTCTATTGAAGCGCAATTCCTTCAATTGGTCTTCAGCTACTGAAACGGCATTTTGTGACCTAAAAAAAGCTCTCTCTAATGCACCTGTGTTACAACTTCCAGATTTTGATCGAGAGTTTGTTGTAGAATGTGATGCCTCTGGAATAGGCATAGGAGCAGTCTTACACCAAGACAACCACCCCATTGCATTCTTTAGTCGCAAATTTGCTGAGAGACATTTGAAACTTCCTGCCTATGAGCGGAAATTGATTTGATTAGGCCAAACAGTCCAGCACTGGCGACCATACCTTTGGGTAAGATCTTTCCTTATTAAAACTGATCATTACAGCTTGAAATATTTGTTGGAACAATGCTTCACCACTGCTCCTCAACAACATTGGGTTAACAAGTTGGTTGGGTTCGATTTTTGTGTAGAATATAAGCCTGGAATGCTAAACAAAGCCGTTGATGCCTTGTCACGTCGTGAAGATGAGATAGGGGCTGTTTTCGCCATCTCACAACCTCACTTGACACTTTTACAAGATTTAAAAAAGGAGGTCGAAACCACAAAGTCTATGCAAGAAATTATCACTCTCATTCACAAAGGTACCGCAGAAGCACGTTTCTATTTAATGCCCACTTCTCCTTTGATTCCCACTATTGTATCTGCTATTCACAATGCAACTCATGAGGGAATCCAAACAACTCTTCATTGGGTGCAAGCTGATTTTTATTGGAAGGGCATGAAGACTACAGTTCAGGATTTCGTACAAAGTTGCGTGATATGTCAACACAAGTGGGAAAATCTTCACCCAGCTGGTCTTTTGCCGCCATTACCAGTTCCAGAAAATATCTGGGCAGATATTTCAATGGACTTTATCGAAGGTCTGCCTAAAATCAGGGGGAAGTCTTTGCTATTTGTGGTGGTCGATCGTTATCAAAGTATGCTCATTTCCTTCCTCTTTTGCATCCATACACTGCTATTTTAGTTCTCAAATATTTTTCAGCCATGTTTTTCGTTTACATGGCCTGCCCGAGTCAATTTTAAGTGATCAGGATGTTGTGTTTACTAGTACATTTTGGAAAGAATTATTTCGCTTGAGTGGCACTCGATTATCTTTTTCTTCAGCTTACCATCCTCAAACAGATGGCAAAATAGAGGTAGTTAATCGAACAATTGAGATGTATTTGCGTTGCTTTGTGGGTGATAAACCAAGAAAATGGATAGAATGGCTTCCTTGGGCTGAATATTGCTACAATACATCCTTCACACAGCTCTCCACACCACTCTTTTCCAACTAGTTTATGGCAGGCCACCCCCTCGCTTGCTCTCATATGAACCTGGTTCAACGCGCGTGGACGCCGTGGATCGTAGTTTGCAGGATCGTGATGAAGTTCTCGCTACAACTCGTGCTCATCTACACCAAGCTCAAGACCGTATGAAACATTCTTATGATGCACGTCATCGAGATTTGTCTTTCAGTCCAGGGCAACTTGTGTGGCTTCGCTTGCAGCCTAACCGACAACGTTCTATTGGTAACAGATCATGTCCCAAGTTAGCACCTAAGTTCTACGGCCCTTTCAAGATTTGAATCGTGTAGGCTTAGTTGCTTATGCACTTGAGCTTCCTGTTGATTGCAAACTCCATAATGTTTTCCACGTTTCGATGCTTAAAGAATTCAAGGGAGAACAACCCGTAGAAAAACCCACTTTACCTCCTACTATTGATGGAAAAGTGATTCCTCAACCACTACATGTTCTTCGTTCTCGTCTCAACAGAGGTGTACCTGAGCTACTAGTACATTCGGTTGGTCAATCAGAAACTGATTCTACTTGGGAGAATGCAAGTAGGTTTAAAGAAGTTTATCCTGAGTTTGAGCTTGAGGACAAGCTTGTTGTCAAGGAGGGGAGTAATGTGGTGGATGCATTCATTGGTCAAAAGTACAGCAAGAGAAATAAAGGAAAAGGCAAACTGTTGGAGTGATTTCTAGAATATTTTTAGGGATTTGATTTCTAGAATATTTTTGGGGATTTGATTTGAAGTAAATCTTTATGTCAAATAAGTCATAGCTGATTGTATGGCTATGTTGATCTGGTTGTATTCCTCAGTCATAGGTAAAGTCATAGGTAGCTCCCTGATTGCGGAAATCACTATTTATGTATTTCCCTTAATTGTGTGTTACCTCATACGATCTTTTCCCTTAATTGTGTGTTAACTCATTACTCATTCAGTTAAATAGTTGTGTAAGGAGAGTCGAAGAGTTCTCTTGAATAAAACTCTTAGTTTGCAAGAGAGGTTCTTCTAAGAATAGGGGACTCAATCCATCCATTCCTGGTCATAGACCCGTGACGAGATCCATAGCCAGGGGCCATAACAGTGAAGGAGCAAATCAAATAAGGAAGAACAAGAAGTTTCTTCTGATCCAACGGTATGAACTATTTATAGCCAAGACTGGTGAAACAATTACTCAAACCTATGAGAAATTCATCAGACTTATCAATGAATTGACAATGCTTGGCCAAGTTTATGATGCTGAAAACATAAACTATAAGTTCATGAGAGCACTACCAAGGTTCTGGGATCAAAAGACCACAGCAAGATGTCCCTTGAAGAACTCTATGGAAATATGAAAACTTATGAGTTAGAGTTTCCACAATGGAATAACATGCATTCTGACCACAAGAAGAATAAAATTGTGGCACTGATAGCTGATGAAGAGAAGCTTGATGGAATGATGATCTCCAATGAGAAAATTGAGCATAATGCTAAAGAAGGCAGTTGTCAAGAGGAGGAACATTCTAAGATTTATACACCTGATGAGCTGGAAGAGATTGATGAAAGATTGGCATACATTTATAGGAAATTCAAAAATCTGAGGTTTCAAAGAGTAAAAGGCTTCAGAAAGGCTACACCAACTGTTGTTGCAAAACCTAGTAAAGCAAACATGGTTGATATACAACCCAACTCTTTTTGACATTTGCAAATTGGTGTATCAAGCAACTTCAATTATAGAGATATCAACACTTTGGAGGCTGAGTAATGAGCTAAGAAGGGGATTTCTAAAGAATGCTTCTGCTCTAGTGAAGGAACATGTATACTGAAATTTACAACCATTAAAGTGGACCGAGAAACATATCAACAACTCATCTCTCCTAAAACCCTAGGTTGTTCAGAAAAAAGACTTATAGCATCTCCAAGAGATTGTTATCATGCTTTCTATCTAGGATGCTCAGACTCGTCCTTTTACCCCGCCGTACCGGTGTCGACACGACACGACCCGAGTACGGACACAGAATCCGGATCGGATTCTTCATCTCGAAATCGGACTCGTCATTCCGGCCAGTACTCCGGCGACTCAACAGAAGCTTCCATTGTAAATCCGTTGTACCAAATTTTTGGGTGGGAAAAGGATGAAAATGTAGGGAAATGAGTGCTCCGATGATGTTACAGCCTTAGAGGAAATATGCAGACAATGAGAGATATGGGGAAGAAGTCTAGAAGATACACACGACACAGATATCGATGATTGCAAGATGGAGAAGAAGAGATGCCAGCTCTTAAAGTTTTTATTATAATATTATATATGTTAATGTAACGATTTCCAATGTTTGACCTTTAAGCTTTTTTTTTTTTTTTAATTCACCTGCAAGCTTTAATTTAGGGAGAGAATTACCAAAATGCCTATTTTTCACAAGTTTTTGCCCAAAATACTGATTTTGAAAAAAATGGCCCAAAATACCGACGGGATACGGAGAATCGTCCTCCGTGTTAGCATAATACGGAACACCGTGTTCCGTATTATGCATGATACGGAACACCATCTTCCGTGTTATGCATGATACGGAACACGGTGTTCCGTATCCGTGCATGATACGGAACATGGTGTTCCGCAACACCTCATGATACGGAACACGGTGTTCCGCAACACCCCATGATACGGAACACGGTGTTCCGCAACACCCCTCATATCACGGTAGACGGTGTAGCGTTTTCAGTCAGTAAAAAGGGCCAGCATGGCTCCCATATGAATATTTTGGGCCATCACCCTAATTTAGGAGTAATTTTTTATTCGATCATTATGCTGTTATAGTGTATTTATAACAATGAATTATTCAAACCAAAATTTTTGTGTAGATTTTTATTGTAATTTTAATAATCATTATAACGACTATTATTGTGATTTATGATAAAAAAAATAATAAAAAGATCTTTAAATACAATTTTTTTGTCCAGTAATACCACTTGAGAGAGAAAAAAAAATTGTACAAAATTTTTGTCCACTAACACCACTTGAGAGGGATTTTTTTTTTTTCATTTAGTACAAATATTTTGTCCACTCGTATCATTTGAGAGGAAAAGATTAAAAAAAAAAAATCTTTTAGTACAATTATTTGTCTATTAATACTTGCAATTTTACAAATGAACAACAATCAAGATACTTTTGAACTATCATTCCCCAATAACTGGAGATTTTTAACTACATTAAATCAAATAAAATATTTTTATATCAAACATTCTTCAAATACAAGATATTCTAAATCAAATCATTAAATATCCAAATATTCGAAATTTGTAATACTGATATAATCGAATTATTACGATACCAAATCAAATAAAATATTTTTTTATATCAAACATTCTTCAAATACAAGATATTCTAAATCAAATCATTAAATATCCAAATATTCGAAATTTGTAATACTGATATAATCGAATTATTACGATACCAAATCAAATAAAATATTTTTATATCAAACACTCTTCAATTACAAAATATTCTAAAACAAATCATTAAATATTCAAATATTCGAAATTTGTAACACTAAAATAATCGAATTATATAATAATTGGATTGTAGAAAATTTGTAGAAAAAAAAAATCAATAATTACACAAACAAATTTTAATTTTTTTGCCAATATTTGAAGCTAATATTTTTATTTCTATAAACAAGAAGATACATATAATATTCAAAATGCAACTTATAATAAAATATTCTAAACATATTTCTCACATCACAATATGATCACAAGATACTTCAAAACCAAACAATCAAATATTCACATTTTGTGACATATAAACTACTTAATCATATAATATATACAATACCATCATAGGTTTACACAAAAAAAAAATTACAAAATTACACAAAAAATTATAAAATAAATTTATCAATATTTGAAAATAAATTTTTTATTTTCCACAAAAAAGTGCATACATATAATATTCAAAATTTAAATTATAAAAAAATATTCTAACCACATTACTCAAATCACAAGATACTCTAAAATCAAACAATCAAATGAACTACTTAATCCTATAATAAATATAATATGATCAAAGGCTCACACAAAAAAGTTACAAAATTACTCCAAAAATTATTAAATATGATCAAAAATTATTTTTATACAAAAAAAGAAAATTTTAAAAATAAATTATGAAACTATCTGCAAAATGCACCTTAAAAGCAGAATTACGTCCCCAAGGTAAAGAACCAAGGGGGACAAAGGGAGTACAAAATTACCAAAAAATTATAAAATAAATTTGTCAATATTTGAAACTAAATTTTTTATTAAATTTAAATTTTAATAAGATACTCTAAGAACATTACTCTAAAGCTTACAAAATTCATGTCTTAATTTTGGTCCTTTTTTGATACTCGGGCTTTATCACTATAGTCGATTGATTATCCGGGAGATGATGCCAGTAGATAGGATCATTAACGTGTATTCCCTCATTATGTCATCACCGTAGTCGATTGATTATCCGGGAGATGATGCCAGTAGATAGGATCATTAACGTGTATTCCCTCGTTATGTCATCACCGTAGTCGGTTGATTATCCGGGAGATGATGCCGGTAGATAGGATCATTAACAGGATCATTAACGTGTATTCCCTCGTTATGTCATCACTGTAGTCGGTTGATTATCCGGGAGATGATGCCGATAGATAGGATCATTAACGTGTATTCCCTCATTATGTCATCACCGTAGTCAATTGATTATCCGGGAGATGATGCCAGTAGATAGGATCATTAACGTGTATTCCCTCGTTATGTCATCACTGTAGTCAGTTGATTATCCGGGAGATGATGCCGGTAGATAGGATCATTAACGTGTATTCCCTCGTTATGTCATCACTGTAGTCGGTTGATTATCCGGAAGATGATGCCGGTAGATAGGATCATTAACGTGTATTCCCTCGTGTAACATTTTTTAAAATAGTGTAACCTTTTTTTAAACATTAAAAAATATTTGTTTTTCATAAAAAATATTTGTAACATAAATTTAAAGCCTAGCACTTTTAAAAAGAGGTGTAACATTTTTTAAAATAGTGTAACCTTTTTTTAAACATTAAAAAATATTTGTTTTTCATAAAAAATATTTGTAACATAAATTTAAAGCCTAGCACTTTAAAAAGAGGTGTAACATTTTTTTAAAATAGTGTAACCTTTTTTTAAACATTAAAAAATATTTGTTTTTCATAAAAAATATTTGTAACATAAATTTAAAGCCTAGCACTTTAAAAAGAGGTGTAACATTTTTTAAAATATTGTAACATTTCGAGATTCTTGGAAGAAAAGAGGAGTTTCGTTATGCTCAGATGGATGGGGCGATAGACAGAAGCGACCTCTAATCAATGTCATGGCAGCTTCGGGAGGAAATTCTATGTTCGTCAAATCATTTGATACAAGTGGCAATATAAAAGATTCTGATTATGTTGCAAGTTTGTTTCTTAATGTTATTGAGCAAGAAGGGGCAGATAACATGGTTCAGATCATCACCGACAACGCTGGCAACTTCAAGGCAGCCGGGTTAAGCATTGAGGCAAAGTACCCACACATTTTCCGGACTCCATGTGTGGTTCACTCGCTTAATTTGGCTCTCAAGTCCATTTGTGAACCAACCGCAAACTCCAGCCACTTTGAAAATTGTAAGTGGATTTCTACCTTAATTTCTGATTGTGATGAAATCACTATGTTCATACTGAATCATGGTAAGGCGCTCACTTTGTTTCAAAAACATTCAAATCATATGTTGGTTAAAACGGGGGAAACTCGTTTTGCATCCCATGTCATCATGGCCCAAAGGTTATTGCTAGTTAAACTTTCCCTTGAAAAAACAGTTTTGGATCCTAATTGGAAAACATTTAGGAAGACAAATTTAGAGTCCAAAGCTGATCATGTTAAGGAGTGTGTAATATCTGATCGATGGTGGGATAAACTTGAATATTTTATAGGATTCACATCTCCTATATATAACATGATAAGGTTGGGAGATACTGATACTCCATGTTTGCATTTAATCTATGATATGTGGGACACAATGATTGAGGAAGTAAGGGAGAAGATTTTTAAGGAAGAGGGGGAGGATTTAAAAACGGGTGAATCTTTATTTTTTAATGATGTTCAACATATTTTGGAAGCAAGATGGAATAAAAGTAACACCCCTCTGCATTGTATGGCTCATTCACTTGTTCCTAAATATTATAGTCAAACATGGTTAGAAAGTGGTAGTGGAATAGTTCCGAGAGTGGCCCCAAATGAGGATCAAGAAGTTTCTCTTAATAGGTCCAAGTGCTTCAAAAAAATGTTTCCACATCCAGATGATTTAAGAAAGGTGAATGCTGAATATGGAATGTTTTCTGCTGCATTGGGATTATTTTCGGAATCTCATGTTATGGATGCTAGGATTCATGAGGAGCCACTTAGTTGGTGGGCTAGTTATGGGTCGGAAACACCAATGTTGCAAAGCTTGGCTTTCAAATTACTTTCACAACCTGCTTCGTCCTCTTGTTGTGAGAGAAATTGGAGTTCTTTCGGAAATATTCAAAGTGTAAAGAGGAACAGATTAGCATCAAACAGAACTGAAGACCTTGTGTATGTTCATAGTAATTTGAGATTGCTATCTCGAAAGAGTGAAGAATACTCCAAGGGTCCTTCGAAGTACTGGGATGTTGGTATGATTCTTAGATTTTACATTTTTCTCTAATTCAATTTTTTTTCTTACTAATGCTAATATTTTCTTTTGTTTTTTTTAATAAGGTGGAGATTCCCTTTACATTGATGATGAGTATTTGGAAGCATTTGCAAGTATTTTTATTGATGATCCTGATGCTGGAGAGATGTTTAACAATGAGGAAGATGGAGGAGGAGAACATGCTGAGAATTGAGAAATAATAAGACCAGTTGAAGACTTGAAGTCTCAAAGATGCATTTGTGGCATTTGATCTGTTTTTTTTTTATTTTGCAAAAACTTTTTCATGAAGTCTCTTTAATTTAAATTATTGTTGCTATTGCTGCTACTTGAAATGGTTTTTTTAATTGATTATTGAGTGATGCCGTGATAGAATTTTGTGTTTTAATTTCGTTATACTTTTTTTTGCCTTACACAAATCAACATAAATTCTAAAAAAAAACTTCATAAATATATTTATAATTTTTAAAAATTAAAAAAATGACGTGTCCATATCCCCGTGTCGGATCCTTATTAAACGTATCCCCGAGTCTAGAAATTTAGATTTTGAAGAATCTGACACCCCGATCCGTGTCCGTGTCGGATCCTTTCAAAAGAGTCCGAGCATCCTAGCTTTTTATAAATAATATAAATAATTAGCTCTTAGTAAGATAGTATGGGTACACCTTTAACAATAATCTTTAAACTCACTCCTTGTTTAGTATTTAATAATTTAAAGTACTTTGAACTTGCAAATGTACAAAAAAAAAGTGGACAGAGAAAGAAATCGCCTAAAAGTTATGAAAGAAGGGAGGCTCTTAGTGATTTGAAGAGCCACTAAGAGCCTCTTGAAGCAACATTTTTCACTCTCTCTCCTCAAATTGTACGTTAAGAGATTAAATAGAGAAGCTCTTGGAGATGCTCTTAATATGTTGACCATGTTTATTGTGTTAATACGCTTTGTCACTCGAAAACACGTTTTCGGGCATTTTCATCCATAGTGTTCCAATCAGATTTTCATAACTCGAGAGCGATGGGTCAAATGATCTACGTTACCAATTGTCTAACATTCACCCATATTCCCCAGAGACTTGTATCTATCATCCTAACAGTCATTATCTCTCTCAATGACCTGTTGTGCTCATTAGAGCTTAGATACTTTAGAACAGTGAATTCGTCTAAACACGAATAGCCCTTAACAAGCGATTCGAGCACCCAAATTTACCACTAACAACTTCACCCACAAGAGAAGACACTATCATTCATATGCTGCACTTAAACCCCCAAAAAAATCATCATAAAATTATAGTATATTCTTAATCCAATATATTTCTTAAGCTAAAAGCAGTGTTCATTCTTACCCTTTAGTCAATATCCTAGTCAACAACCCAACAATACATACAACCCACTTATATAAAATCATAAGTACTCCTATCGAACAACAAGATTAAGATATAAAACACACCTGGAAGTATATAGTGTAAGAACATTGTATATATGTAAGAATATGAAATTACCACCACACAAAAAAGAAGTCTTGATAATGCATAAATGAGTAGAACTTGAAGCTGGGGGAATCTTTAAGTATAAGCCTGTAATAATATATCTGACATTTTACGGCCATTTGAGACACTATTTACAAGTACAAGAACAAGAACAAGAACAAGATGTGAAGTGAATAAAAGTGGAGTGGGTTTTGTTGTCTTCACTCATTTAAGGATTGAATGGCTTCATTTAAGGATTGAAGTCGGTCCTGATTCCTCAATTCAGGATTACAATATAGATGATTCAAATTTTAAAATGAAATTTAGTTATGTTTGGTGTTTAATAAATCCTAGTCTTTGAGAAATTGTTACTGGTTTTTACGTGAGATATTAGTGGGCATTTTGTTCACTATAAGCTAAGCTATTTTTTAGTGAAGTTCACACCTATTTAAAGGCTTATGTAGTTTAATTTTAAGCATTATAATAAATAAAACAGATTTTTTTTTTGTTTAGTTTAGTTTTACTTTTATCATTTAATACTTTTTGCCAAAATATCATTTATTACTTATTTATTACTAGTTCTCCGTACAATTCTAAAGGACGTAGCAATGGATATAAAATGCCTCTTTAGATTAACCAGCTTATTATTTTTACTTTTTCCATCATTTTAACTACTAAGTGAAGCAACAAAAGATTGAGGTACAAAAAGAAAACGATGATCGAAAGATGCACCAACCTTCCCGTCCAAATCATCAGTAGTTAATTGGCCCAGTGCTTCAGCCTGTGATTCCATTGCTAGGACTGTAATAAAAAGAAATTAACAAGAAGAAGTATCAATCAGATTTTCAGCATATTGGTAAATGATGCTAATCTAAATTGATAGGTTTATCTACCAAACACTTGAGTAAAGTAAAAGGCAGAAAGAAGAGATAAGTCACTTATTGCAATCAGTATGCAAAGTAACAGTCTCCAAAGATGCCACAACTAGACCAATAACTTATACTGGTCAAGATAATGTATAGAACTCATTCGACTAATATAATTTCTGATTAACTTAGTAACAGAATGAAATAAAGCCACCTGCAAAAATTAGCCTCGAGGATATAGAAGCGTGTAGAATTTATGAATAAGTGGTGAGAACCAACATAGATCTTAGATAATTTGTGGAGAGACAGGCATAGAGCTTTTAGATCAGTGACAACCAACTAGATTGGAAGTGTAAGCTAGTACCAGTCAGTTGGATTGATAAATATACTAGTTGTCAACAAGGCATAGTTTTGTAGGATGCTTATAATTCATATAAATTTATCGTCATAAACTTTTAAGTAATTCTACAAATTCTATGGGAATGGTCATAAATTTCATGCATATGACCTGAAGAGATATACAAAATTCTATCAAAAACGTACATTCTCTAAGATGGGATTAAGGCCCAAACTGTGTAATGCATGTAACATAAGGTTTCTTTGGCAGAGATACACAGAATACTTTTACAAACATAAAATACAACGGACTGTGGCACAAATAACATAACTAATATACTGAAAGGCAACAATGATATTCCAGCATCCATTCCATGTATATATGTGACTGACCTTTCTCTTCCATCTTCTCAAAAGCTCCAAGAGCACTACTGGTATTGACACTCCCTAACATCTCATTCACTTTGGTCGCAGTTCTGAACAACACGGTGAATGATCAAACTGAGGAGGTATCGTGTATTGAGAAAAGAAGTAAATGTAAAAGTGGATAAAACAAACTTGGCAGACTGCGCTCGAGCTTTAAGTGTATCTTTCTTAGATTTTGCCTCCTGTATCTTACTCTCCAGAAGCTACAAAATGTAATGCACAGCATGCAGCTGTGCAAGTTATTAATATGCATAGTCATGCACACCTTTAAAAAGTAAAATAAATGTGAAATTCATTTATTATATCTTTATTACAGAAAGGGGAGGCGGCAGCATTTGATGTTTAGGGGAAAACAATATGATAGCATACAGAAACCTTAGTTACAGTTAGCAATTACTAACCCCAAAAAAAAAAAAAAAAAACAATAACAATTATACTTCTTCCGTGGGTGAATTAGGCGCTTTCCATCACTGAACTCCCTCACAATTTGCAACTGGGTCATTGAAGTCTACCAGTCAAATCACTTTAACTATTTAAACTTTCAATCAGGTTTGAGGCGTTAACGACTTTAGAAAATGGACAGAAAGCTAGCAATCTGTCTGATGTGGCTATTAGTTATACACGGTGGCATGTACAAGTAAGCTAACCCACATTTAATTCAGTAATTACATCCGACCCAATTAGTAACCCAAACCCATGTATCTACCATATCCCTTTTTAATATAATTGAATTAGGGTGTATAACGGTTCCTTCTTCTTCAACAAGCTTGAGAAATCTTTCTCCTCTTCTTCCATGTCCACTTCGAAAAGTTCCCGTTCGTCTGTGAAAAATTCCTTTGGCAACAGATGTGGTGCAAACTTCTGTGGTCAGTGTGTATTTGGTGCAAACTTTGATGGGTTTTGTTTAGCATAGATGCATTACAAACTGCAAGTAAGGAAACGTATAAATGATGCTAAAATACCTAACTTTCAAGTAAGGATAGTATAAATGATGCTAAAAACCCTAAATACATATCATTTTATTTCGATCTTTTCAAGGAATGAACACTTACATTGATTCTTGGTCACTTTCTTGTACTTTTTTCTCAGTTCATTCCGCCAGTCCTTCACTTTTCGTTTCTTCATCACCATTCTTTGATCATCTTTTTTCGTCTCTACTCTCTAGGTTAGGGCTTAATAGATATGTCGATATTTGATAGTTTGTGTAAGTCGGGTTTATTGTTTTAATTGAGTTTACATAAGATATTTTGTATGTTCGGGTTATTAGATGTCTGGGTATCGAGTTATTTTGATTTCGGGTGTGTGTTGGTAGAGTACGTGTATTGATCTAACGGAACTCCGTTAAAAGTCAACAATACTCCATGTCCTTGAAAGTTCTTTCAAGTTTAATTATTTACATGCAAGCGAGTCCTTTTCAGTTTAAGTTAGTCAACTGCAAGCTTTTTAACTCCGATGACCTAGTTGCAAGTTGTGACTGAGTTCAGTGATGAAAGTGCCTATTCACCCCTTTTTTTGTATGCAAGTATATTATCATAAATATTTTGATATGGCCAAAACTAAAGGAGCTACTGGGCAGCATGTTTCTTTATAGATCTAGTATAATTCAGCTCACCGAAGAGTGCAGTGCTCAAGCCATATTGATATAAGTTAAAAAGTGAAAGAGTGTTTTATATATTAACAACCACCTTCTGTTGATCAAATTGGGCTTTCAAAGCAGTAGCATTGTCCTGACATGGAAAACAAGTAGACTAATTACACTATGCCATGTCTATCAAAAAGTTTAAGGTTATCTTAACCTCATACGAGGTGACATCTTCTACAATTTTAGGCATGTAATTATAGTTTTACTCTGAAATTAGAACTCTTGCGAGTTGTAACAGGAAATCATATTCAATCATCAGTCAGTTTCAAAAAAAGGTGTCAATTCCAAAGACAGTTCTAGGCATTGTATTTACAGTTATATAAACGTTAAGCTAGTGAAGACATTCTCATTTTCATGTGTCTCTTAGATATCGCTCTCTCAGGTATATACAACGAATAAGAACTTACGGCATTAGATTTACGTCTCTTGAGAGCTTCACGTGCAAGATCTTCTTCTCCATTCTGAAGTGCTAGCTGAGCTTTTCTGTACCTATATTTGGGTCAAATATAAAGATGTAGATTGTTCTACAAGAATGATATAGAGTAGAGCAAATAACAATGAGTTCAGGAATACCAGTCTTCGGATGCTTGCTGCGCAGCTTTATATTTATTTTCCAGTCTTTTTTGAGATGCCAAGACCTTAAAAAAAATGAATCTTGTGATAATAGTAAAATAGGATGGGATACATAAGAAGCTACCCACTGTCTGAGAGAAAAAGGATAGAACGAAGGCAGGTGCAAGCAAGAGTATCAGTGGCATGAGAAAGTTACTTTTTCTTCATCAGGTGCACAAATCCAATAAGGCTTAGATGTGTTTGTAAGCAGAATGACTACGAATTTAAGGTTCATCAAATATATATGAACTATCCTACTGTGTGGGGTTTGTACAATCATTATTTTTTGTAGTTAGGGGAAGAAGAGCGACGAGAAAATGTTGCTTACTTGATTCAAAGGTTCTACAGTGAAAAATGATTTTAATATGCCTAAGAAGTGCATGATTATTACTTTTTTTCAGGAATAAACTGGTCTGCATGCAGTGCTCAGCCTTTTACAGTTAAATACTGATGGTCCACTAATGTGACACAATCCTTATCTTCCTTACAGACATCTATAACAGTCGCCATATCTGTTTTTTTACTTTTTATATCATTTCCCAAGAAAATTAATCAAGTGAAGAAGGTTAATTGTATTAACTGAATGCTTATTTAGAGCATGTGTTCATTTTCACCATGAGAACTGAATGAAAATATAGTAGAAGTGAGAAAAATAAACAAATATAGGAAAAGCATGTAGAAAGTTAGTATCTTACTTGAGCTGTAGACTGTCGCATCTTTATCAAATCATCACTCATCTCTATAACTGTCTGTTCCAATACCTTTTCTGGGTCCTCTAAGGAACTTATGACTGCATTTGCATAGGACTGCAAGAAGGGAATGGTACCAGCTCCAATCACACAAAAGATGTAAATTTAAAATGCTATAAAAAACAGTTCTAAGAAAGCTATAAGAAGACTTGACACTAGTGCATGTGAAGTTAAACACAAAAATCACCTTGACAACCCTAGCAAATCGGTCAAAAAGGTTCATGCGAGCACCAAGAGCACCTCGACCCTGTCTACTACATTGCAATTGACTAGCAACACTCTGTAGCTTTGTAACTTTAGAAACTCCCACTGTTTGCAAGAAAATAGGAAATATAAGCATTAACAAGGAGAACCTGGAAAGCAGCTTTACCAGCTTATGCAACTTTAGAAACTCTGTACATTGCATATGAATGATGCATTATGCAGTACATATGCTTTACCAGCATGTAAGAACAAGGAGACACTTTTGATTGGGCTAGGAAACCAAATGAGAGTGGAGGGGAAATGATACCTCGGTAAAATTTTCACTCGAATTATAATGTTAAGAATATATATATATATATATATATATGACTTGAGATGACACAAAGCTGCACTCAGGTTATGGTAAAGGAATTTTACTCTCTTATATATGGTCAACCTAAAGTTAAAATATCTAATAACTTAATAGACTTCGTTGTTTCCAGAATCCAGACTAATACTACTCTATGAAAAATACTTATGTTTTCTGGTTTTAAAAATTAATATACAACCCAACTCTTTTTGACATTTTCAAATTGGTGTATCAAGCAACTTCAATTATAGAGATGTCAACACTTCGGAGGCTGAGTAATGAGCTAAGAAGGGGATTTCTAAAGAATGCTTCCTCTCTACTTAAGGAACATGTATACTGAAATTTACAACCATTAAAGTAAAGTGGACCCTAGAAACATATCAACAACTCATCTCTCCTAAAACCCTAGGATAAGTTATTCAGAAAAAGACATATAGCATCTCCAAGAGATTGTTATCTTGCTTTCTATAAATAATATAAACATTAGCTCTTAGTAAGATAGTATGGGAACACCTTTAACAATAATCTTTAAACTCACTCCTTGTTTAGTATTTAATAATTTAAAGTACTTTGAACTTGCAAATGTACAAAAAAAATGTGGGCAGAGAAAGAAAGCGGCATCGCCTAAAAGTTATGAAAGAAGGGAGGCTCTTAGTGATTTGAGGTAAGAGCCTCTTGAAGCAACATTTTTCACTCTCTCTCCTCAAATTGTAAGATAAGAGATTAAATAGAGAAGCTCTTGGAGATGCTCTTAATATGTAGAGTGTAGACCATATTTATTGTGTTAATACGTTCTGTCACTCAAAAACACGTTTTCAGGATTGAAGAGCGGATCACGGAATCCATATCTCGGCATTTTCATCCTTAGTGTCCCAATCAGATTTTCAAAGCTCGAGAGCCACGGGTCAAAAGATCTACATAACCAATTGTCTCACATTCACCCATATCCCCCAGAGTCTTATATCTATCAGCCTAACAGCCATTATCTCTCTCAATGACCTGTTGTGCTCATTAGGGCTTAAATACTTGACAACAGTGATTTCGTCTAAACACGAATAGCCCTTAACAAGCAATTCGAGCACCCAAATTTACCACTAACAACTTCACCCACAAGAGAAGACACTATCATTCATATGCTGCACTTAAACCCCCAAAAAAATCATCATAAAATTATAGTATATTTTTAATCCTATACATTTCTTAAGCTAAAAGCAGTGTTCATTCTTACCCTTGAGTCAATATCCTAGTCAACAACCCAACAATACATACAACCCACTTATATAAAATGATAACTACACAAGTACTCCTATCAAACAACAAGATTAAGATATAAAACACACCCAGAAGCATAAAGTGTAAGAACATTGTATATATGTAAAAAAATGAAGTTACCACCACTCAAAAAAGAAGTCTTGATAATGCACAAATGAGTAGAACTTGAAGCTGGGGAAATCTTTAAGCTTAAGCCTGTAATAATTTGACATTTTACGGCCATTTCAGACACTATTTACAAGTACAAGAACAAGAACAAGATGTGAAGTGAATGAAAGTGGAGTGGGTTTTGTTGTCTTCGCTTATTTAAGGATTGGATGGCTTTTGTTGTAACGCTTCATTTTGAGTCGTTGATGAAAAGCTTATTTTACGACCAAAATTGAATTTTTAGAAATTATTGAATATAATTTTTTTTAATTTTTTTATGATTTTTTATAAAAATATGATTAGCAATCAAAGTAATCACTATTCCCGGGAAAATAATTGAAATTATTTTTTTTGTTATATTTAGAATTAATTTTGGTTGCATTTGAGGTTGAATTTGAATTTTTAGAAATTATCGAATATACAATTTTTTTTAATTTTTTTAGTTTTATTTTTTTAAGAATATGATTACCAATCAAAGTAATAAATATTCCCGGGAAATTAATTGAAATTATTTTTATGTTCGAGTTAATTTTGGTTGCATTTGATGTTGATTCAGATTTAATTTGTGCAACTTTTTAAGTAACGTATTATACAACCAAAAATGATTTCAATTACTAAATTTTTAAAATTACATTTTTGGTTGATTTTGTATAATTTTAGTTATAAATTTGGTTGCAAAGTTGTAAATCGTTTTGTTACAAATATTTTTCTAAAATTCGATATTTTTAAAAAATATTTAAAAAACAGCATTTTCGCAAAAAAAGTTTCTGAATTTAGTAATCCTGAAAAGATCTATTTGATTTTTTGGCATTTGTTTAGCAGAAAAAGGACCCTGTGATTAAACTCAATAAAGTTTTGTTAGTGTAACACCCCTTCCTAAAATGGAGGAGATAATACCTAAAATCCATACGATAGAGCAATAAAACAATCTCTAAATAAATGATTAAGGCCCGTTTGAGAAATCTTATTTTTCAGAAATAAGTTACTTTCTGGAAAAAAGTTAGGAAATATGTACTTTGCAAGATAACCAATATTAAACTTCCCATACACATTTTTCTCTAAAAAAAAGTACGTAAATACAATTTTTTTTTTCTGAAATAAGTAACTTATAAGTTAATCCTAAGATTTGCCAAACGGGCAATAATGCTCGAAGTCCATAAGTTCTAATCAATGGAATAAGGATAGCTTTCTATCACACACAATCCCAGATCCCCTAAGCACCTGCCAGAAAAAGAATACGGCATGAGCCAATCGCCCAGTACTGATTTGGAATACAATTTATAAAACAGAAAAACAGTTATCAATATTTGATAGTTTATAATAAAACATTTATTTCAAAATAAGCATTAAGCAACGAGGGGTTAGGATACTTCATACCGAGATCAGAACAGATACAAATACACACATCATAGGGTACCTAATGCATGCAACAAATCGGATAACGTGTACGGCATATACAACATCACCGCCAAATCAAATCACAAATCAAATCAAAATCTGGGTGCACCCACGTATCCTGAAACAAATATCAAAATGCGCAAAAGCTCTCCACCTGAGCTATCAGAAGGATACGCCGTGACCAATCACACTGCCATGGAAGTGTCATGCCACTGGTGCTGCCATGATAGGGTTGTAGTACCCCTATAGCTGGTTAACTCGATATACCCTATATCGCTAAGAGTTCAAATAAAATACTTTACAAAATTTTCAAGATCACAATAAACAAATATTTGAACATTTTCAACAAATATATAATTTGCAAAATTTCAGAAAGTCGTAGAAATAGATTTAAATATTTTCAAAATAGATATAAAAATCACTTTCCAAAGTTAACGAGTTAAAACATTTTTCGAAATCAAAATAGTCAAAACGATCAAAACCAAGTGAATAAATTTGAGGACAAAACAAATTTAATATAATTAATCCTAAGATGAGTTGCGCCAAATAAAAAAGGAGAGAGAATTCATACCTCGAAAATAGCAACCTCACACTCTAACAAAAATCCACAAATGATACGCTAAACTCCCGGCCCCGATCTAAAATCAAAATTGCAATTTATATTTAATATACATTCTTTTTATATTTATTAAATACATTCTTATTATTAAAATATTAATAATCTACCACTCTAATTAGTATGTGCATGAACTAACTGACCATTACACTCCCCTATAACAATTTCAACATTTTCTTATAGCTCCTGATATTTCTTTCATAATTATTTTAACACAAAACTAATATATTAAACACGGTTAGATTTGGGATTTCTGTTCAGTTTATAAGGCAAGGTACTATTACCAATTGCACCAACAAATCATGATCTTTTGGAGGGCATGTGGTGGGCTTGTGGATACCCAAGTTGGTTGTATTTGGGTCAGTTTACTTTGGCTTATTTGGGATTCGGAATCGGGACTTGACCTGCTCGGGATTTAACCCGGTTATCACAATTAGATATTTTAAAAATTAAGCTTTAAAATTTATTGGGCCCGCAGGGCTAATTAATGATATTATAAAATTTTAAACAAATCTTAATTTTACAAAAATGTCCTTTTAGTTTAATTTTAACGATATTAATTTGTGTATATGAGGGAACTCACCTGAGTCGTATCTTAGGTTCCCTAATCTCAGTGTTTAGTTCGAGTAATGTTCTTTTAGTTTTTTTTAGAATATTTATGAAGAGAAAATCAGCTGTGAAGGGATGAGTCTCAACTCTCAAATCTCGCTTAGAAAGAGAAAATGTCGCTTGGGAGCAATGTTAGAATGTGGCCAAACTCGAACTGGATTGGGCCCGGGTCCGATCTTGGGCTTAAGAAAATCCGACCCAAAAGATGATCGGTCTAAAATAATCCTCTTTGATGTTGCTATAGTGACACCAGTGAGTAACCGTACTTGAGATTCTGCTGTCTTAATAAGTACTACTGATATGTCCGCACTCTACGAGGATTGGCTGGAATTGGCTGTAGGATGGAAATTTGTCTATAGGTTCTGTTTGGTGCGGAGCGGGTATATATTTGCAGAATTTCGAGTGATATATAATCTGGCAGATCGATATTTTATGTTCAATCCCCTTAATTGGTATTTTTCAGATGCTTATATAGCCGATCCTGCAGGTTGTTGGCTGGCAGGCATGTCAGGCCTAGCCGTAGACGTGAATCTTCGTCCATCACGAGGGTTGTGTCGCCGTTTTACTGAATTCTGGCACTGGCAGCTGGTAGGCATGGATGTTGGCTGGAGATTTTACTTCTTGTCATTTTTAACCAGATTATCAATTCACTGATGGTACTACCGAGCATTTATCTATATTCTTTAACATGCTTAAGACAGGCTGCTATCTTATAAGGTGGCGGGACTTTGCTCTGAGAAGCAGGTTGTGACATCCTCCATCAAGAAGAAGGTTTGTCTTAAATAACAGGTCCAATTTTTTTTTTGAGAGACCAGAAACCGCAAAGGACCGGAAGCAAGTCAATGCATGTCTAGACCATGTGTTGTGAGAGCTGTTAGAATTAGCAAACACGCTTTGCTCTATTTAGTTGATGGAGGATAATGAATGAATGA
This sequence comes from Saposhnikovia divaricata, assembly GCA_036435485.1. Taxonomy (NCBI): domain Eukaryota; kingdom Viridiplantae; phylum Streptophyta; class Magnoliopsida; order Apiales; family Apiaceae; genus Saposhnikovia; species Saposhnikovia divaricata. Next base: position 220,125,094 of record CM071599.1, read on the forward strand.
CTATTCTGTGCTATTAAATGTCTCCAGAATTAGTAGAAACCGCAAAGGACCGGAAGCAAGTCAATGCACATGTCTAGACCATGTGTTGTGAGAGCTTAAGGAGGAAAGTAAGATGAGTGAAAATCAGTAGAAGAGGCTCGTATCAAAATAATTTATGTTGGATATTTTATTAAGATCAAATATCTAAAAAAAAAAAATTTAAAAAATATATTTTACCTTATTTCTTACCAAATATGTATATGCAACAAAATAAAATACAATCACTCAAAAATCTTATTTTCACCCTCCCGTTGCTTTTCTGCCCATTGTCAAGCTTACAAGTCTAGGATGCATATTACTATAACTGAGAGATAAAAGGATGCATTAGGTCAAACTTAAACTTATTCCTAGATCTTGCTAGTTAACAATATTAACACTAGTAAGCATCACACGATTAATAGCGAGGTAAAATAAGAGGAAAATACAAAAAAAAAAAGTATCAATATTATCAAGTAAACCGCAATAAAAAACGAGAGAATGCAACACCGTTGATGCATCAAGACTACTAAAGACACTATAAATAAGTAAATATCATTACTACAGGGAAAAATAAAAATACAGGATTTACAAGATTTACTTGTTTGGGCATAACTCTGATTCTTCAGAAGCTGTACATCAAGGATTGAATAAGGCAGAACCAGCCATATTTGAAGCGATAAGCACTGAGATAGTTGCTCAGGGAAATCCAAAATAGAGTAGAGCATGTATGTGACAGCTCTATATATTAGGAAAATAAACCAAGGGAAGAGACTATTTATCTAAAAAAAGTAAAAGGTTAATCGTCTTGAACATCAATAGTTTAGACTCTAGACCAAAGAATTATTACCTTTAGATTCTTCACCTCCAAAATTTGATGGCACTGATTCAACATTAGGACCAACTGATCTCAATGTTGATTTTGAACTCGTGACTTATCTGGATACTCTGTGTCACCAGTTTCAGATGCTACAATCCCTTGAAATTTTTCACTTACAATTGTAGCTGCCAGCACAACCATAAATGTTTATGTTCCACTGGGAAAATTCCTTTTTGGCTGCACATAAGTAGCATTATCTACTTCAGATTCAGACAACTCATCATCTGAAGCATCAGCATCTGTCAATCTTTGCCTAACCACTTCAACTTCTTATTCCTCAACATGCTTTATATGTCAATCGAAGTAGAAGTTTCCCCCCGTTGATCACCTCCCGAACGGTCCCCAGCCTCCATCCAATGTTTCGAACGGTGCCCGATGAATGTACCAGGGTGGCGACAACCGTTAGCAGTGAACACAACTTTGAAATGAGAGTTAAAATGCAGCAGAGTTCAATTTCAGGCATCGTAGCTACTAATTTATTTGATACATTAAAAACAAGAAAAGAACAATGGAAAGAAACAATAAGTAAATTTTTTATGTATGTGGTAGTTGACATTATAAACCCTTCTTTAAAAACAAGCTCCGAGCTGCATCTCGAGTCGAGTCAAGTTAATTCAAACTTTATTTATTTATATATTTACTTTTGCCAAGGAAGCCAATTTAAGCTCCATAATAGTCCAAGAGCAACATAGGACTCTGTATATTTATACATTTTAGTAAACCAAATTCTTAGCAAAAAGCCATCTTAACGTTTCCTACTTAAAATCTACAACGAGGACTTTCTGCTCAGTATAAGGGTTGCAGATGATGAAATTTGGACTTCTACCGTTCTCTTAGGTTCTGTATAGTACCAAAAATGCTTCACACTTCACTGTATGAATACAAATGGCAAGCTACTTAAACTTATTTTCATGGTATAAATATATTAAACTATTATGAAGTCACTAAACTACACATCATGCAGATTAAGGGAACCATTTTCTTTGCATCTACAAAAGTAGAAGTTTAATTACCTCTCCTGTTCCTATACTCAAATCTGCAAAGCCAAGATAGTCATTAACTTGCATATATATCTTTTGTTTTCTAGGGTCTGCAACCACCATAGAAAAGTCCTGCCCAAGTAAGGTTTCGTTAGATGTAAGACTAAAATTGAAAATTGACAATTATAATCATTGGATATTGCTAGATAAACATATGAATAGTTACTGTATATTACTGATGTACCAGAGTTACGGGCCAGGCTATGCCTTCGGCGATCTAAAAAAGAAAAATCAAATCTGGATGATAAAAACAAGACCACCATCGGAAATGCATTAAATAAAATACAAGCACCCCAGATTAGATATGAAGAGCACAACATTAACTACCATGATGCCTTCAAACGTCAAAACAACATAAATTTTAGAAGCCAACGTTAAGAGGCTTGAGCTAGCAGGAATATCGGATGAGATTGTTGAATTGATGAAGAGATGTGAACTTTTTGAGGGCCGCTAAGACAGGAAAAAGCTTGGAAATGACTGTCGGCAACTTGTTGAACCCCTAGAAATTTAAAACTATTATAGACACTAGAAGAATGAAGATATCGGTCCCTACATGACAGGGGTAAGCCAAGACACTACCAATACACCCAGAGATGGTCTCGGCATTCTCCCAGGACGGGAGATAGGTCAAGCTCGGGCTTCTGTTTCTGGGCTGAGGTGGAGGAGCTTTGAAATTAGAAACCTGAAGTCATAAAGGAGAAGCTTGATGGTCTAGAGAAAGAAATACAAAAATGGCATGTCGAAGGAAAGATGGGTAAACCTGTATTTTCTGATGGTTCCACCTTTGCTGAATGATGGAAAACACTGTCTGACCAACATAGATGAATATATTGCAAAGTTGTACCCCCTAACAAAGCAAAATTCAGTGATAAAACTTCATATGTGCTCTGCCAAAAAATAACTAAAATTGCAAGATAAACTTGGCCTTGTCTTTAGTTTCTTTTCTTTTCCACTGTGGTGTGCTTCTATCCCACTTAGTGCCTTCTTTCCTTTACTGATACAATCTTCTTTTTATCTTCAAAGTTAGAAATATCGCAATGATAAATTATTTTTCTGCCATTGTGTTTATAATCCTGTTTATTACCTAAAGTAATAACTACTAATTCATTAGTTCCAGACAGGACAGGACATATTGTCTTGGTATTATCCGAGTAGTAGTATAACAACATGGATAACCCATATGATGGATAATGTGCTGGGTGATGTTGATAATGCGAACTATTTCTATTAGTATATGATAAGGGGAAAAGGATTTGGATAAGGAATTGAATATGAATCGACAGACAGAATGTAAAGTCACATTGGAAATTAACACAAGAGGAATATTATATTAGTAACCCAATTAATTAAGTTGTTAATACTTGACTAATAGAGTTTAGAGGATCATCATTCACAACACATGCATAGTAGGGGGATATATTACAGACTAGGTTGATCCAACATAGAAGGAAAAGGCCAATGGAGCTCTGTGTGTATACTGGGAGAGAAAGAGGATTAGAACCAGTCGCAGTCGTCATAAATTGGGTCAGGACAATCTTTACTCCAGTGAGTACCAATGTCATCACAACGAACACAAGATTTGAGTAAAAGCTTTGAGTTTTTTTCATGCTCTTTGATTTCGCAGGGTTCACGACATATAGAACAACCCTTTGCCATCATCTTTGATCTTTTAGGGCAATGTTTACTCCAGTGATCAGTATTGCAGCTACAGATCATACAAAAATATTGTATATCACTTTGCAGCTTCATTGCTGTATATCCAAAAACAAAAAATAAAAAAATTATTGTTAAACTCATAAATAAATAATAATTAATAACAATAATCTTTCTATCATATGAATTCAACGTTAACCTCATAAATTTAATTAATAATAATAATTCGAACAAATCCAATAACGAACCCTAACCCAATGAAAAGCCCTAAAACATACCACTTTCGACCGTTGGTAAATCACCATTCTTCATACGATTCTCCTGCATAACGTAGTCATAGCCACAATTTGGTCGTTTCTCCGACAAGCTCATGATAGCGTTAGTCATGGCGTCCTCTCCTCTGCTCGAGTTATGCTTTTACTATCATAAGTTGTATGTATTGTATTGTATTTTGAGTCCGAACCCATTGCCATTATTAATTGTTTTGTTTTACTATTTTATATCAACAATTCCAAAATTTTTAAAAGGAAAAAAATAATCTATCTATTATTATATATATAATAGCCCAACAAGGGACTTAAATTAGTCAGACATTTTAATCAATTTAAATAGTGACACATTTTATTCTATTTGAATTGGCTCAACAAGGGCCTTAAATTAGTGAGACATTTTAATCAATTTAAATAGTGACACATTTTATTCTATTTGAATTGTCTAAGTTGCCCTTATATTTTCATTTTTTTTAAAATGTGGTGGGTGAGAATCGAACTCAAGTCTTACCATTGATTTGCACACCATCCTACCATTATACCACTCAATCTTATGTGTTATGAATCTACACATAATATGTGTTTGTGTATGTTCCTGAATTAATAATATTTAGTATTATGACTACTAAAGTTTTTAAATCATTTTTTTCGTGTTACAATTACAAATTTGTATCATGTTATTTATAGTATAAAATAGTGATTTATAATATGTAGTCAACTTATACATTCCAAATCATTTAGTTCAATAAAATAATATTAATAGTAAGTATTTACGATATATATAGATAAATATAAGATATCTATTACATATTTAATAATTTTCATTACATTTAAATCCATATTATTCCGAAAAATGGTTAATGAACGCGGAATAATCAGAACATTTAAATGCAAATCATTGAACTAATGTAGTTCGACATATATCAGATTCAAAATCGGAGCATGACTTGATGTTTTAAAAGTACTCAAAATTTCATTATTTTATACATATGATATTAGCCTTATCCGATGGGAATTGCATCGTAATTTATAGGATTTTAGTATGTTTGTTTGTTCGTGGGATAGACGAGATTGTCGTCCAATTACAATAGGGGTTGTAACATTACACATCAATACGAATTAGTGTATTTGACGCCTCTATAAGAGTAAGTTAATATAATGCATATCAAAATTACAATCTTAGTATATGGTGGGTTTTTAGGTCAATAACTTGACATGATTTTAAAAAATACTTCGAATTTGACCATGATTGTTGCAATTAAACTTAATCAACTCATTTTTCACATTTCACAGTTCTATAAAAAGTTTGAATTAATATCACAATTTAAAATATTAGCTTATGTTAAATTTAATAATGGTGATTTTTTTAAAAAAAGTCATTTATTGTCTTGATTTAATATTTAATGAAAATTTAGAACAAAAATTAATCTATTTGTTATTAATTAAAAAGATTTTTCACCGATCAATGCAATTTGACAATCGCATATAAATCCATTAATTTCAAATATAACCTATATTAAAAATATATAGGTTATAGATTACATACAATGTTATTGAATTAACATATGAAACTCGATCATGATCAAAATAATGCTCGAACGACATTAGTACAAATATTTAAATTTGATATCAGAAAATAGCTTGTTACTCGCATATGTTCTAAAATATACTCCCTCCGTCCCAACCAAATGTTTACATTTGGTTTGGGCACGGAGACCAAGGAAAAATATAAAGAAAGAGGAGAGAAGTAGGAAAAATGAGTAAAGTGGTGGGACCCATCACTATATAATGTATAAAATGAGTTAGTGGAAGAAAGTAGTGGATGTAGTTGATTTTTATATTATAAAACTTTACTATTTTAGGAAAGTTTAGAAATGTAAAGAATTGGATGGGACATCCTAAAAAGGAAAGTGTAAACAAATGGATGGGACAGAGGGAGTATAAAATATGAATTCTCCATTTCCCGCGAGATCCCTGTATCCCATATGGGACGGGGATTAGTTAGCAAAATAATTTTTTTTTGGATCGGGACTGATTCAGGATCCATATCACTCACAACACGTCACTAACTACCTAATTTGAACTCATTCTATACATGCAGATTAAATATTACAAACAAAAAATGTATCATTTGCTTTATGAGCTAAATTATCAACGTATTGCAAATTAGTAATGTTATACATATTCTCAATAAACGAATAATTAAGAATATTATTGTTACTTGTTAAACAAAAAAATTTAGGAATTGACCCATGCCTCGCACGGGTTATTATGCTAGTTTTAAAAAAGATGGAAAAAATATAAGTTGAATTCGAGTATATATTGGAATTTAAATTCAATAAAAATTATTTAAATTTTTATAATTCAATTTATAATTGAAATCCATATCCACATTATTTTGTCCTCCCTATTTATATGGAATCCCTCTCTTGTATTTTAACACAACATACATTCAATTAAATCTTGTGTGTTTGCACTTATTTTGCACATTACACTTTTTGTCTCAAATAAACATAGTTAGGTTCCCATGGAAGCTTGTAACGATGAGAACGAACTTACCGGGACAACTGCTATTGCATACCATCTCAAAGGTCGCATTCATCTTGTCATTGATTCCAAGGCGTCTAACGATTCAAAAGATGCAAGAATAAAATCTGCCACGAACTGGAAACTAAAACGTACGTTGTGATTCTTTATAACAAATTCACTTTTTTTTCCTATTTGTTATTCTTTTATATATTCGATGTTGCAATATTAATTTTGTATTTCAAATTTAAGTTCATACTACAAAAAAATACAGTATGCTACTTGAAAGGATACTGGTATTATTGGTTGGACAAACAACACACGCCAAGATTATGATCGATCAATTAACTTAGTGGGCAGAAGCTAAGTACGATACAAATCCACTACTGGAAATTCAAGTTGCAGACATGGTGAATTACTTGGAGAATTATTTTAATCAACTTGATAAGGAGAAAGAATACTAGTTTGGAACTATTATTGCGAGATATGATTCCATAAATAAGGTATTTAATACATTGAAAATTCTTGTTATGCTTCTCTTATCATTTGACTCTTATCTTCTTTTTTTTTTTAAGTGTTTTCAGCTTCATCAGGTCTTTATAAATAAAAAAGATATACATAGCACAAAAATTGACACTTTTACGTACATTGGGACCGGGAGTTAACACGTTGAACCCTTTATAGCTGAAGAGTATATGTTTTTCTCTAATACCTCTTTAATTAAAAAATTTGTTTGGTTAAATTATATATCTTATTTTGTCATCTAATATTAAATAATATATTTATTTATTTATTTAATATGCCTTTCATTATTATGTTAGGTATCAATCCAACTTATCTGATCAACGATCTCAAGACCTAGCTTATCGTTCCATCTTATTGGCTTCATTCTTAGACAAGAATATATTTCTCTGCACGGAACGATTCTGGCTCATTAATTCTTCTCCATGATGACTTGGTCAGAATCAAACAAGACCATTCAATTAGAATGCTACTTCTGCTTCAACAAATAAAAAGAGAGACCAAGAGAATGTAATTATTAGTAAATATTTACATATTGTTTATAACAAAAAAATTGACAAAGTAACTACTTGACAGTAATTAATTGTAATTTAACAATAAGGACACGGTGCTAGGGTGCGAGGCGTAATACACAAATAAGTAAATTTGTCAAATTATTGAGATACGGATGCTGAGAACACGTCATGTAAAATTATAAAATTTCATATAATAAACAATTAACATAACCAAAAATTATAAGCTATAAAATGCATTATTTGTTCATCCAAAACACGAAAATATAAATATAATCTCTCCATTTATATAAAAATGAACATAATAATTACTATTTTTTTATTTGCTAATAGATATTAATATTTAATTTTGTAAAAATAGTTGACACAAATTTTGATTACAATTGATGAAAATAAAATTCGAGAAGAATGGAATTGTGGAAGATAATACATTATATCCTATATATAATTGGCGTAAGGAGGTTTAGGTGGTCGTCAGGGATTAAAAGGTAATTTTATTAGAAATTAGAATTGGGTCAGAGAAAGAGTTGGGTCAGAGAAAGAGTTGGGCTAGAATATTGAATTAAAAGCTAAAATTATGCTATGAAATATTATGGGCCAGAATATCAATATATTCTTAATGATGCTTAGTGAATGATTTAATCAAATTACACCAATTACCCTTTGAAATCAATATTATCCAATTTTTTTACATGGGCTTTTTAGTCCTTTTACTTTAAAATTACACCAATTACCCTTTGAAATCAATATTATCCATTTTTTTTACATAGGTTTTTTAGTCCTTTTACTTTTTGATGGGATTAATGGATTAATGGATATCCATGTTTTAATCAATTATACACTCAATTACTTCCTTATGGCTGCATATACAATCAATTACTCAATTACTTATGAATTTGTATCTCTCTCTCGGGAGGCTTTCAAGATTTCAGAGCTCTCCAACTACAGCCTACAGGTAAACAAACATTTGCTTTGCTTTCTTTATGTAAAAATCCTCTATGTATATTGCTTTCTCTTTTGGTTGTGTTTATTGTAAGATTTGGATGTAATAAGAGGGAGTGAAATTATTGTAGCATTCTATTATCATATTAGCTCTTAATCGTCAAATGTTATAATATCTTTTATCGATCCACTAGGGATTAAGGGGCATGTCTTCCATCGATATTGCAAATTCATTATTTCGAGGCTTTAGTAGTGTAATGTATGTAATTGTAGTGAATTATCTATTTGTGAAATTAATCATCTGTAAGCTATCAAGATTAAATCATGATTAATCATATGTAAGCTATCAAGATTAATTATCTATCATCCATGTTGCCTTTGATAAGACTTTATATTTTGACTTAATCATGATTAAATCAACATTTATGACTACTCTGCATTATACTTTGATAGGTTTAATGCACATACATTCTTTGATGACTGTGGTTTTCCAGTCTATCGCAGACGTCGAACGGATGCTACTGTCAAGAAGAAAGGAGTTCTTTTAGATAACCAATATGTTGTTCCGTACAACAGAGAATTATTAGTGCGCTTTCATTGCCATATTAATCTCGAAGTGTGTAATAGTTCTCGATCACTAAAATATCTTTTCAAATACTGCTTGAAGGGTCATGACACCGCTAAAATGATACTACGAAAAAACAAAGCAAAAGAAAGTGGAAGCACATCGGGAAACACTGAAAAGAAGACAGATGAAATACAAAATTATCTTGACGGCCGCTATGTTTGTGCTGTTGAGGCTGCATGGAGACATTTTGGATTTAACATACATTACTGATGTCCATCAATTGAGCGATTACCAGTACATTTAGAAGGTGAGAAAAATGTGTCATTCAAGAAGACCGACAATATGGTAGACGTGGCTGAAAAAGCATCTGCGAAACATAGTAAACTTGAAGGATGATTTGAGGCAAATAAATCAATGTCGGAAGCAAGACAGTACACATACTCTGAATTTCCTCAGTTTTTCACATGGAAAGGCGATGTAGGTAAGTGGAAAATAAGAGAAACGGGCACTGTATTTGGGAGGGTTAAGAATACTTTTAGCATAAAAAATAACTTAAGAGTATATTGTAGTTCTCTAGCCTCACTTGTGAGGATAGTGGAGGTATCGACCAATTTTGGTTGCTTGATAGGCAGTAGTGGAAGGTGTCTGACTGCCAATGTTATTCTGGTTTCTTAGCAGAGTTGTATCTGGTCGGTGGTACATTCTTTTATGTTAAGAAGATTCATTTTTAGTTTCCCTTGCTCATGTGGTTTGGAAGTCTTAAATTATCCTACCTTCTCAGTTTCCTATATTATGCTTATGTGTTGGTTGATGCCTTGGTCGTTTTACTTGAGTGGCTTCTGCTTAGTGCTATGTTTTTTCATTGGCTTCTGTTTGCTTCATTTGTCTATAGTGTTTTGTGGGTTGCATCTGTTCTCATCGGCCCAACTGTGAGATTTAATAATATATCTTACAACCCGTTCCTGTGAAATAAATTGTCTTAAGAATTCAGCAGGTGACTATATGAAATGGTTGGTTAGTTTAGTACAGGGGTGGACTAATAGTGGCTACGCTTTTAGAAGCTTCGTTCTTGGCTTTATGTTTTAATTGGTATAGGGTAAATATTACTTGAATGTAACATGAAAGCAGTTAACTAATCAAGGCGAAATTGACAGTTTAAATGATGATATAATAATGTTTCATAGCACTCAATTCAAGTGAACAAGATATAATTAGGGACCAATTATCCATCTAACCAAATAATATAGTAAACTTATATTTCATGGCCTACTTTCACAATCAAATATATTAAATTTAATTGTCAAAAAATAATACTTATGTACACATACTAATTATTACTATTATAGAAAAATATTTGAATTATCTAATAGTAATGCACAAACAAAACTTAAAATATAGAAATTTTTTAAAAATAATATGAATATTGCTACATAGTTCTTTTATATTTATTCTAATTCTAATTATTATATAATATAATAAATATTTTTATATTTGAAGTTTAAAAAGAAACTTAATATAATATAAAAGTAGTTGTTTAAATATTAATATTTAAAAAATATTAAATTAGTCATAGAAATATTAATTAATATATTAATGGAGCTACACAATTTTTTTAAAATTTCAAATAATTTCACTAATTTCAACATTTTCTCCTATTCCTAAAACAAATATGGTCATGATTATATGTTATGGACTACTTTCACAATCAAATATATTTTGATATTGTCATTTTAAATTAAATACGAAGCCGTGTACGGAGTACGGGCAAAATACTAGTTGATTTAAAAGCTAAAATTATGCTATGAAATATTAAAACATATGTTAGGCTAAATCTTAAAATAAAATTTTTAAAAAAAAATTGTTTACCAAATAAAATGTTTTAAGAAAAACATTATTTTTATAAAAATCATTAATGATTCTAATTTTAGTTTTGACACAAATATATTTTTAAAATAACAAATAAGAATAAAATAGCAAAAAAAGCATAACTAAAAATGAGTTACAAATTCATTTTTTATATATAATAAACAAGTAAATAAAGCATACCATCAGAATTTCAAATCCAAAAATAACTTTTAAAAAAAAGACAATTATTTACAAATCAAAAAAAAAATCTTTAATAAAATATATGGTAAAACAAGATAATAAAAAGGTAATAAAAAAACATTTCATAATTGGAAATGACACCAAAATTCAGCAAAATATATTCCACAAAACAAATGCAAATTCAAAAATCTAATTTTAGAAAATTAAAATCAACAATAAACCTTAATATAATGCATTTAAAACAAATTTAAGACAATACAAAAATAAGTTATTACAAATTTCATTAAAAAAAGTACAAATGTATTTGTGTTTACAACAAGTTAAACCAATAATTTCCCACGTGTCTAAATATTATATATATATATATATATATATATATATATATATTTTCTAATAAAATTGAAAACACCGCAAAAAATATAAAATATTAAAATATATGTTAGGCTAAATCTTAAAATATAATTTTAAAAAACAATTGTTTACTAAATAAAAGTGCTTTGAAAAAATTATTTTCATAAATGTTAGGTCCCGTGTGAGGGCTATTTTAAGTTTAAAGGGGGGGGTTGAATAGCTTAATATCCAATTTAAAAATTATTATGGCGTTTTAAAATATTTTTCCCATTTTAAAATATTTTATCGAGTCGTTAGCAGTTTATGTGCGGAAATAAAAGACAAGGGAAGTAAATACCATACAGGAGATTTTATCCTGATTCGCGATGGCGCAACCCCTAATGGATTCGCTCACCCCTACGTCTAGTCCCCGAGCTCCTCTCCGGACCCGAGATTTCCTTTAAAATAAACTCGCTCCTTTAGTAGGCGGAGAAGCCTTTACAATCCCACAAATATTTGTCTTGGTGCGTAACTACCCGTTACCACCTCAAAATAAATGTAAACACCTACACAACTTATCTTAGACAATAACTCCCCGTTATTTCTTCAAAGTTGATGTAGAACCCTTGGTGTAGACTATTGCTTCTTGGCTTTTGTCGGTCTTGGGTCTTAGATGAAAGGTCTCGGGTCTTTCCTCTTCCTCACGGTGCGAAGACTACTAACTCCCCGTTAGTACGTCTAGGACTTGGGTCTTAGAATGAGAATCACCTCACTTAATCTTCACCTCACTACAAAAGTTAGACAAACAATATCTACGAAACAATATGTGGTTAAGCAAGATATATATTAATATCGTGCAAAACTAGCAGGTTACTGTGCTAGCCACGAAGGACGCTAATCTTGTAATTATAAATATAATAACTGTTTGATATAAACTGAGAAACAAAGGAAGCTTTTGTCTAAAGACTTGGTTTTTATTCCAAAGCAAATTACAATGTTTAAATAGAAAGAAACAAGCGACTAGGTTCTAGAGATAAGGAAAGCAAAACAAACTAACTCCTGTAAACAAGGAGACAACCCTACTGAACTAACAGAAATCATATGAGATATCCATCAGTGATTTTATTTGATCATGATCCTAAATTAACTCCAACAAACTAAATCCACAGCTTGCCCAAGATATGTGATAAGTTTGAGATTATATCCAACATTTTCCCCCGTAATCTCAAACTGATTTGTTCAAATCTTTGATGCCCAGAAGTTTTCTCATCCTTTCGAACTTGACAGCAAACAACGCATTCGTTAATGAGTCTGCACGCTGGTTCTCGCTGCTAACATGCTTCACAACAACTTCACCACGCTCAATACATTCCCGGATGAAATGAAACTTAATATCAATGTGTTTGCTTCTTCCATGAAATACAGGGTTCCTTGCCAAGTCAATCGCCGACTTATTGTCTATGTAAATAGTCACAGGTCCATGCTGTTCGTCCATCAGTTGATTCAACACATTTCGAAGCCATATTCCTTGGCACGCTGCTGCTGTAGCGGCCATAAATTCTGCCTCACAAGAGGACAATGCAACACACCGTTGTTTCTGGGAAACCCAAGTCACCAGACTTTCATTTAAGTAGAAAACCATTCCTCCAGTCGATTTTCTATCCTCCACATGGCCTGCAAGGTCACTGTCTGAATAGGCAGTTAGAATGTTGTTGCCACCATCTTTTGTATACATTAAACCATATTCCAAAGTACCCTGTATATACCGTAGTATCCTTTTGACAGCATTCAAATGCATCTTAGTTGGCCTCTCCATAAATCTACTCACAATGCCTACGGAGTAGGCAATGTCTGGTCGCGTATGCACAAGGTACCTCAGGCCTCCCACCATGCTCTTGAACTGTGTAGTATCAACTGGAGTTCCGTCTTCATCTTTAGTAATACGTTCCTTTGGATCCATAGGAAATTTTGTGGGATTACATTCCGCCATACCAGCCTTTTCCAGCTCTTTCTTTGCGTAACCAGTCTGCTTCAACTCAATAAAACCCGTACCTTGCTTTACTTCAATACCCAAATAGTAGTTCAACATTCCCATATCACTCATCTCAAAGTTGCTGTTCATTTGATCTTTGAAAGCTTTAATGAGACCCACATCTGTACCTGTAACAAGCAAGTCATCGACGTACACTCCTACAATCAATGATTCCTTCCCTTTGCGTTTAACATATACAGCATGTTCATAAGGGCATCTCACGAAGCCAAGACCTTCAAGGCACCTGTTAAGCTTGGCATACCACGCACGCGGAGCTTGTCTCAACCCATACAAGGCCTTAAACAGCTTATACACACGATTTTCTTGTCCCTTCTTCACGTACCCCTCAGGTTGTGTTACATATACCTCTTCACTTATTTCACCATTTAAAAACGCCGTCTTTACATCGAGATGGTGCACCTCCCAAGAATTCTTTGCTGCCAGAGCTAGTAGCAATCTTACGGTTTCAAGTCGAGTAACCGGGGCAAATATGTTGTCAAAATCCACTCCTTGTTCTTGCACATACCCTTTGGCCACGAGACGCGCCTTGTATTTTATCACATTTCCCTCAGCATCTTTCTTCAACTTAAAAATCCACTTCAGGCCAATTACTTTACGTCCTGGAGGTAAGTCAGTCAGCGTCCAAGTTCCGTTTTTTTCAATGGATTCAATCTCATTGTGCATAGCCTGCCTCCAAGAATGTTCCTTCACTGCATGACTAAAGGAGTTTGGTTCATCAATACCCATAAGATATAACTCGTCTTCGATGTCTATCTCTTCTGTATCGTTGTAAATATCCATGAGTGACCTGGTTTTCTTTGGAGTATGACTGTCATCGTAGTTCTCTGAATTCAAACTTGAAGTAGAACGTTGCGTTTGAGGTGTAGTACTTGAAGTTGAACGTTGCGTTTGAGGCGTGGAAACCTCATTCTGTTCTGTCTCACTTGCTTCATTACCACTTGAGTTTTCTTCATCACTCTCTTCCACAGTTGACACATCTGGAACCGAGAAAGAATAATTCTTGTCTGCATCTGTTTCAATATTCCAAGGCCAGGCTCTGTCTTCTTCAAACGTTACATCTCGACTGACATAGACTTTGTTGTTGTTTGGGTCAAACAGACGGTAAGCCTTAGTACCAGGTTCTTTGCCCAAGTTAACCACCTTCAAACTCCGATCATCTAACTTTCTTACTTTTGTGCCAGGTACTTTCATGTAAGCCAGGCACCCAAAAACTCGAATGTACCCAACATCTGGCTTGTTTCCAGTCCATGCCTCGTATGGTGTTTCTCCAAAAAGAGCCCGAGTAGGCAGTCTATTAAGAACATAGATTGAATGTCGAATAGCTTCAGCCCACATTACAGATGGCATTTGCATTTGTTTCAGATAGCTTCTAGCCATTTCAACTACTGTACGGTTTCTTCGTTCCACCACGCCATTATGTTGTGGTGTGTACGGGGCTGTAAAATGTCTAGTGATGCCTGCTTCTTCGCAATACAACTTGAACTGGTTAGACATGAATTCTCCTCCTCTGTCTGTTCTCAATACTTGAATCCTTCCATTTGGTCTGTTCTCTACTTTGGCCCGAAATTTCTTAAAAGCATTCAATGCTTCATCTTTGCCTTTTAGCATGTAAACCCACATAACCCTACTATAATCATCAACCAGTAAGAAAAAGTATCGATTACCTGCAGAGGTTGTTGGCGTAATTGGTCCACAAAGATCCCCGTGCACCAGTTCTAGTACTCTTGTAGCTTTGAAATTCGTCTTAGTAGGAAATGACTTCCTCACCTGCTTTGCCATCAGACATCCATTGCATACACCTTTTGGTAGTGTGATTTTCGGCATTCCAGTCACCATTTGCTTCCTTGACATCAGAACTATGGCCTGAAAGTTAACGTGTCCGAGACGAGTATGCCATATCCAGGACACATCTTCTGATTTAGATAGTAAGCAAACTGGTTTGCTGGTTTCAATAACAATCTTGTATAACCGATTTGGCGATCTCTGCACTTTCATGAGCAATCTCCTTTCACTGTCATATACCCAAAGTAGGTTACCATCTAGAATAACTTTGTTTCCCTCCTCAGACAGCTGTCCTAAACTGATGATGTTGTTACAAAGGCTCGGAATAAAGTACACCTCACGAAGAGTCCTCTCTTCCCCATTCTTATACTTGAAATTAATTGTTCCCTTTCCCTCAATCTTCACTGTCGAACCGTCTCCAAATCTTACTTGTCCATTGACTCCTTCATCTAGAGTATTGAACTTTGCCCTGTCACCGGTCATGTGGTTGCTTGCACCGTTGTCTAGATACCACAAGTTTGATCCTCCCTCCTTTTCATGACTTGCTGTTTGTAACTTTGGCATCACTTTCCCTTCATTTAGCAATACCTCACTTACGACTTTCTTATCGTGTTTTGCCAACAAAAGGGCTGGCTCATCATCAATGTGTGCCAGGTTTACCTCCTGTTTCTGTTCCCTCGTGCGTCGTGGTTTCTTACACTCAGCTGCATAGTGTCCAAAACCTTGACAATTGTAGCACCTTACTCCACTTCTATCTCAATACCCACGTCCTTTCATCCCTGAAGATCCACCTATCGTCCCTTGACTTGATTTTTTCAGCCACTCTTTTCTTGTGAGAAGTAATTTCCCATTTTCGCCTTCTCTTTTACTCCACTCTTCCTCAGTCAGCATCAACTGTTCCTCATTTGTTGACGTTGTGCCCTTTAATCTTTCTTCATGAGCCTTGAGTGATCCTATAGCTTCTTCTACAGACATAGAGTCCAGGTTTCCGAATTGTTCAATTGCAGATGCAATGTGTAGGAATTTTGATGGCACAGCGCGAAGTAGTTTCTTCACTACGTACGCTTCTGTTACACTCTCGCCCAAAGCTCGTATATTGGACACAATCCCATTTAGTTTCATGTAAAAATCATCTAACTGATCAGTGTCCTTCATGCTCAATGCCTCGAACTCTGATTTTAACGTTTGAACCTTCGCCGTTTTCACCTTTTCTGCACCTTGGCACATGGTCTTGATTGCTTCCCACGCATCTTTGGCCGTCTTCTTCTCGGCTAAAGATAGTAACATCTCCTCGGGAATGCCTTGATAGATCATAGCCAATGCGATCTTATCCGTTTTTCCCTCGATTACAATCTTTGGGTCACTGGATTCAACAGCTTCCCAAACTCCTTGTGCCTGCATAAACACTCTCATCTTCATGGACCAAGCCGTGTAGTTTCCTTTCGTTAACACTGGATAACTCAGGCCGATAGAACCCCCCTTGAGTTTATTCACGTCCATTGCCTGGGTCTTTGACATACACACACACACACTCGCCTAAGCTCTGATACCAAATCTTGTAATTATAAATATAATAACTGTTTGATATAAACTGAGAAACAAAGGAAGCTTTTGTCTAAAGACTTGGTTTTTATTCCAAAGCAAATTACAATGTTTAAATAGAAAGAAACAAGCGACTAGGTTCTAGAGATAAGGAAAGCAAAACAAACTAACTCCTGTAAACAAGGAGACAACCCTACTGAACTAACAGAAATCATATGAGATATCCATCAGTGATTTTATTTGATCATGATCCTAAATTAACTCCAACAAACTAAATCCACAGCTTGCCCAAGATATGTGATAAGTTTGAGATTATATCCAACATAATATGCGTTAAACTATTATTCGACTCACAAGTGTGAGGATGAGAAAGAAAAATTCAACTCGCAAGTGCGAGGACCGTGAAAGAACGCTATTACACGTTAGCTATATGCGTAGTGCGGAAAATAGTAAATAACGACAAGGGTTAAGTCACACGAGTGGACTTTACGCACAAGCGGTATTGGAACGTTAATATTCAATTAAGAATATTAAGTTATGTCTTGTTATTTTAACTTCTTCACGAAGTTTATGTGATACGAAGTATTCCTGTAAAGAATGTCCCACGGAGCACTGTAGATGCTAGTTGGGAATCCGTAAGAATACTTAATCGTAGCACTTTGACGTGTGTCAAATATGCAAGTCTTTTTAAGATACTAGGCTTAAGACTTTTAAGATGTATACTTGCTATTGATTAAAATCAATGTCAAAGTATAATCTTCTTTGTAACTTCTTGCACTAAAAAGTTTATGGCCACGTAAAATAAAACGTAAATAAAACAAGTGGCTAAACTTGTGCTTAAAGAAGCTTATGTTGAACGAAGTATTCCTTTAAAAGAAATTCCCACGGAGCACTGTAGATGCTAGTTGGGAACCCGTAAGAATACTTAATCGTTACAACCTCGACGTTTGTCGGATAATCGTTCTCTTTTATAAAGAGACTTTTGGGATCTTTAAAATAGATCCGAGAATAGAGATTAAGATGAAATATAAAAGTTAAGCACAAATCTCAAATATAAACACAAAGACGAAGCTAAAAATTACCACTTTTAAAAGTCGTCGGAAAAAGTTCGCCGGAAAAATTCGCCGGAGGTTCGGTCGGATTTTGGCACGGTGGTCGAACTTTGGGCAGCCCTTAGGGAGGCCAGAAAGTGGTGGTGGATGAGCTAGCTTGGGTGAACAAAGCTTGGTTGGGTGGAACTAAGCTTGTTGAACAAAAACCTCGAATATATGTAAGTATATATAAGAGAGAGAAGGTTTTTGAGATGAAGTAGATGAAGAGAGGAAATATGAACTTGAAAGTGTGTTCTACTTCTAAAATCCCAGCATGTATTTGGCTCTTAGCTTGTGTTTAAATTGGGTGGATGAGGGGGTTTATTTATAGAGAGAGTTGGGTGGAATGAATGGTTGAGATGTAGATTTAAGGGAGTGGTTGAGATTAAAAAGGTGTGGATTGGTGACATGGCTTTCACTTGGATTGCCAACATGGAAAGTTTGTGTTTCCTTGCAAGTGGATGAGCCAAAATATCCAGCACTCTTATATTATATAATAAGCCATTCGTTATTAACGATTAAATACGAATCACGTATCGTTAATTAAATACCCGAATTCTCTAATAATACCCAATAAATAAATCTAAAATTATGGAGCACTTAGAAATATTATAAAATAATATTCTGGAAAGTTTGGTCAATTTTGGTGAAGGTTGACTTGGTCAAACGTGGTCAATAGTTGACTAACCGTCTCGATTTTCGTGCCCGGACGAAAATTCTCGAAAACTTACGAAACTTTAACCATGCATATAAAATAGTATTTAAGTGATCAATCTCAAGTTTCAAGTCATTCTAGCAAGTGGAAGTATTTTATTTTGATTTAAAATGATTAAATTAACTTTCGGTTCCGAATAAAATCCGATTGGTCTTTTCTCGAAAAAGATAAATCTTTTGACCAATGTTTTGACTATAATAAATACTTAGAATATATTTCCTAATATATTAAATATTTTGAGAGTGAAAGAAATATTTTTGAGCGAATAAAATAATTTTCTCCGAAATATAAGATAATTAAGAATCGGGAGAAAAATTACTTTAAATATTTCTCGCATGAGAGGAAAATATTCCTGAGAGTGAAAAGTCTTTTCTAGGATGAGAAAAATATTTTGAGTGCAAAGAGAGAATATTTTTCGAATAAAAACTGATCGTTTTTTAATTTAGCACGAGTTCTCTAAAGCACGTTAAATCTCGAATATTCTTTCTTCGAGCTTGTTGCCTTATTAATATCGTAGTGTATATCTAAAAAATATCAAATATCGATATTTCTTTTTCGATCTTATTGCCTTGGGGTAGAGATATATTCCATAAAATATAAGTTTGATTTTTCAGCGAATTGGAATATCTCTTATATTTAAAATATGATGAAAAATTTGTGCTAGAATTGACCATTTGACTTTTGCCCGAATCAATAAAATAAATGACTTAGTGAAGAGGATTCTACGTGTATTTAAATTTTATGTTAAATCGTACAAATACCAAAATAAATATTATATCGAAGATATCCTTTCAATCTTCCCCTTTTTGGTATTTGCCAAACAAACATAAAATTTAAATTTTAACAGTGTGTACTTCCCCTTAGTGTATGCATGATATTTGAAAAATATTTTCGCATATAGTAAATAAGGAGAATACTACTTATTGATTCCTCTTTAAAGACATTAATTGAATCCTGCAAAATAAAACAATTGTCAGATGGTGTAAAGAGATATAATATAGCAAAATTTTAAATTTTTGAATAGTATATACTATTCTCTCTTCCCCTTTTGTTTGGTAGAGTACCAAAAATACTATTCTCTCTTCCCCTTTTATTAACAATTTGAACATATATATGAGAAGGTAAGCATGGATACTTTGTATGATTCTCTCTTCCCTTTTACAATATAGAACGCTTTTATCACTTAATAAAATAGACAATTGTATCTTAGGAGAGTTTTGTTAGCATGCTTATGTTAAAAACGAATATT
Source organism: Saposhnikovia divaricata (assembly GCA_036435485.1). Classification (NCBI taxonomy): domain Eukaryota; kingdom Viridiplantae; phylum Streptophyta; class Magnoliopsida; order Apiales; family Apiaceae; genus Saposhnikovia; species Saposhnikovia divaricata. The sequence continues at coordinate 220,144,829 of CM071599.1, forward strand.
AGTATATTGACATTTAGACAATTATTCTTTTCTGAATACGAGTTAGATTATACCATATATGAACAAAGCATGGCATGGCATACTACGTTTTATGAAGAAAAGATTAGCCTGTACTGTTTGTATATGTAATTTAAGATGAGCATATAAGATTTTATAGATTTCACCAGCTTTCAAGTTATGCAAGCACAATCACACGACTGTAATGAGTATTGCAGTTCAGTTCATAAGCTAGTGCTAATACACTTTAAGCATAGTTTATAAACCTGTTTTACATGCAATGTTGGTACTACGCAGTAGAAATTCAATACATGGACTTATTACATAAATGCCAGACATGAATACATAGTCTTTGGCTAATACATTCTAGGTAGTTTACAAGCAAAACCATACTATCCTTTAACTAGTTCTAACCATATTACGGAACATCGTAACCAGCATGCAATTATTACAAAAGAAACTATAGAGGCTGTTTTATATCAAGAATACTAATACAATCTATACAGTCTTCATATGAACTTACTCTCTTCTAGCCAGTTCCAACCGTATAACACCAACTTCGAAATTATGCCTTATAGAGTTTTACAACACAAGTTACATTCTTGAGAAGTATTGAGGCAAAAAAAATTACCTTATGAGCACATTTCCATCATTGCATAACTTACCAGATCGCAGAGGAATAGATACAATACCAAGGACACAGTTTTTAGTACAGAATACAACAGATACATAATATATGGATTGTAGTAACATGATAATAACGATAATGAGATCAACAACTAAGACAATTGCAGAGTTTACATTGTAATTTAAAAGTGTTCTTTATCAATCAATGAACCACACTGATTAACTAGAACAAGGTTCTACAGCCATCTCAACTTACAAGCCAACTTCATGACTTAAAACAAGTCATACCAACTATTACAAAGAACTAAAAATTCAGGAATACAAACCAACATCCAGATTACATATGAGTCATGACAGACTTATAAAAACAACTACAACATTACAAGCATGAGATATGAGTAAAAACAGCAAAAACAGCTAGAAAATTCTGAGAACGGGGTACAAACAAAACAACAAAACCAGATAAGTACCCAACTTGAGCAGAGATCAGAAACAACAGGGTTTAGAACCAGCAACAATCAGTCACATAAAAGCAATCATCACAGTCAATCAATTGCATCTTCCATAGCTTCCACAAACCCAAATTCACCAACCATGTTAGGGAGACCATTAGCATCAAGCAATTCTACACCAGCACCTATGTTTTCTAATTCATTAATTATCTCAGCATCATTAACAGTTTAAGAATCTCCATGTCTCTAACTCTATTGTTTCCCATGGTTATGGCAGCTAGACTCTCAATGAAACTTAACCTCCTTTTTATATCTTCATTTTCAGTTCTAAGCCTCCTAATCTCTAAGTTTTGTTCTTCAAACATAACCTTAGCAGATTCAGTCTTATTTAAATAAATATCCTCTTCCCTAATATATCTAGGGAGATCAGTAGCAAATACATCCTGGGGTTGACATAAGATTAATGGAACTTGAGGCCTAATATGAACATGAGTGATTTGAGAATCAGCAACAAAAGATGGGTCAAGATGAGTGTGAATGTGACAAATGTTGAAAATAGATGATATCATGAGATCATAGGGCATGTAACTAACAAAGTTATCATTGATCAAATTTAGAAGAATCACATAAGAGATGTTGAAATCAATCTTGTTTATATAAAGGAAAAACAGAACCTTCATGTCAAAGAAATCAAAGTACTTACTTTGATTTGGTTTGGGCAACACATTAGCTCCAACAAACAAAGCTAGATTTTGAAAAAGAGGAGTAAAATGCTTGTAGTGAATACTACAATGCTTATCACAAAGTCCAAGAGGCACATCAGATTCACACAAAACAGATAGCATGATTTTGAATTCATCCTTATTGAACATGAAGTGAGAATAGATGTCAATGCATGGATGTTCATTATCAATCAAGCATGCAGGTAGATGAAGTGCAATGTTGATGGGTTTATGGTCTACTAGGATGGTTTTCTTATTGACACATGTTGTGAAATGCATGACCCTATCTAGACCTTTGACAATCCTCATGTTACAATAAAATTCTCCCATAAGGCTTGTGAAATACCTCTTTCCTAGGTGTGCACCTAATCCTTCCCATCTAGCCCTTTTTATGACATTCTCTACCTCACCCTTAAACTATATTTTTATCCCAGGTTGGACATTTTTTATCATGTCCATGTACTTTTTAGTGTGTGAAAGGTTTATCAGCTTAGGAGGGGGTAAATGTCTTGGAATGTTTTGAGGGTTAGGGTTTGGAAACTGCCTTCTTGAAAAACCTTTGGCCAGTAGGGTTTCCTAGGTCTAGGGCTGTTAATGTTTGGTACTTGGTACTTTGAACTTTGGTAGAAGGGGATTGAGGGGCTTTTGAAGTGGGTCTTTTGTTTCTTTAGATTTCTGAGTTTTTGTAGTCTGGGGGGATGACCTTAAAGTGAGAGGTTTTTGAGTGTATAAACTGATTTTGTTCCATATCTTCAAGAAGAAAGGGGCTTGAAGTGTTTGGCTTAGGGTTAGGGTTGGAAGGGAGTTTATGAAACTCCATGTTTTTGGATAAGTGTTTGGGCAAAGAAGATACAGGTAAGTGAGAGTGCAGATTGGGTTGTGTGTGTGTGAATGGACTCATGCAATGACATGTATTTATAGATAAACACATAAATTTGAATTTTGAAGATTAATACTATTCATGTACAAATACAAATGTCAAAACAGTTGTTGAATTCAAATGAGATGCATGGGATAAATTTTTGAAATCAGGATATTTTTAGATAAGTCCAAGATACAGATTTTGGAAACCAATGCAGCAAGTATATATATATATATATATATATATATATATAGGGACAGGCAGTATAATGCATGCATATAGTTAATGTGAGAATATAAGAATGTTTTTAAGAGAGAATAGAACTAAAAAGTCTTCTTAAAACAGAACATAGGACACTGCAGGAATAAATTGAAGTGTACTCAGCAGACAAGAACTGCAAAAAGGACACAAGAAGGACAAGGACCCCACTGTGATGTCATGTAAGTTTTTAAATCCAATGCAAGTCTTTTGTTAATAAGCACTAAGCATTTAATGTTGTACAAATGATTGATGTGAAGTTGACACTCTTTAAAAGTTGTAAGAAGCTTTGAAAAGTCAAAATATGATTTTATAATCTAGATGCCAACTGTGAGTCATGTAACACTTATCAACACAAAGTTTTATCTCACATAATGTATCAGTCAGTACATAAGATATTTCAGTGCACCATAAACAGACCATACAATATATAAGAAATGTAACATACATATGGTGGAATAAATTGTAACAATGCACAATTAAATGTTCTAATATCTAAGTGGCCGTTCACACGAGTGATCCAGATACTGGGATTCTCTAAGGGATTCCCAACCAGGTCTTAGTGCAAGGGCATTGTGTGTGCAGTGACATGCATGCTCTAATTCTAAGATCTGCAGTTAATTTTATTTAATCCATTTTTATATTACAAACAAGTTCACAGGAAGAAATTCTGTAAATCCAAGCCACACATAAGTCAATTTATTAGCAGCAACTAATTACTGAATATAAACACATAATTATCACAAAAGGTTATATCATGTCTTACATAGGCATTTCAGATATTCATAAGCATCTCAACTCATTTTATTACAAGATTTACTGATCCCATAATAAAGGTATGTCATAACATTCGAACCAAGGATATAAACATATTATAGCAAGGTATAGAAAATCAAGACCAGCAGTCAAGGATTGTAAAACAGTTTATATCTTCAATTAGACCGAGCATAAAATGTTCAGATCAAGGTTCATTCCATTTAAGAGCTCACTTAATCCTTGAATAACAATTTAACTCAGATCAGTATTTCATTCGAACCACATGTAATATAGCAAGATAAAATCCAGGTTTTGAAAGCACATTACATTACACGTTTCGAATATCATTTGAAGGACCAATACTGCTAGATTTAGACATTCAAATCAAGACATGAGACACGATCTAACTCATCAGTAATCAACACGAACATGCAAGACTCGACTAATCAAGTGCTTAAAATTCGAATCATCACACACTAACACATACCACATCATTTACAAGTTTAAACATCAAACTAGAGATTTAGATTATAACCTGAGCCCATGGATTTAACCAAATCGCAAGGGACATTACCTGGTTAACTCAGTCGCGGACTGAGTTAACTTCCTGAGTCAACTCACTGAGTTGATGCGAAGTGCCCGAGTCGACTCACAAAGTCGAAGTGGATCGGCTGAGTTTCAACCGAGTTAGCAACGATTCCATCACAATCCTTTTGTTTTTTCACTTGATTTCATATCTTATGAACGAATCCTGCAATCACTATCTCATAAAAACTCGTTAGGGTTTTGAAAGTAATCATGACAAACAACGGTGAGTGTGTGTTTGTGTGTATATATAATATACATGTTGAATTCAAGCTGTATCAGTCGATTTATAACAGAAATCGATGATATTTAGCTCGATTTCCTTTAATTTAACCAATCCCAGCTTGAACACATCGATTAAATCGATTAACAGACATATAGATATGCATATATACTGTATAAGGTGTTTAATCGACTGAAAGATTTAGAGAACTAGGGTTCTAAGGCGAGACATGAAGAGAAATGAAAGATACGCGACGAGAGAGAGAAAGAGGCGAGAGAGTTTTAGAGAGATTTAGGGTTAGAGGAAAAGAGAGGCGAATAAACAGTACACACTACTCATGTAAATTGTGTATATGTATTTTAGAGAGTGAACGACTGAAATCATTTCGTCCTTATTATGAACGGTAGAGATATGTTAGGGTTTGATCAAATTGGGTCGGATCTGTTTGGATTTAAAGCTGGATTGGGCTGGTCTGGGTCAAAAATGACCAAAAATAATCAGAAAATAGTATATATATTTTTATGAAAATAATTTTGTAAAATCAATATATATATATATATAATAATATATAGATATTGAAAATATTCTAATATTTTGATTCTTTGTATGTGAATTTAAATATCACAATAATATCTCAAAAATACTTTCGAATTTAATTCGAGAATACTTATTCGAATAGTTTTATCTAAATTGATAAAATGATAAGAATCTCAATAAAACCCGATCGATAAAGTTTCATATGTTATCATCATCGATGAATCTGAGTTTTAGAGTCCCTTTGAATTCGATCAAAAAGATCTCTTTTTCGTGAGATAATTGCGATAAATATTTTCACAAAATATATAAATATAGATAATATTTATATAAATATAAAAACCATTATTTTGGAAATTCCAACATTCCTAAATCCAAACGGAGTTTAGCGAATCTTTCGGAATTTAATGGTTTTGTGAAAATGTCGGTGAGGTTGCACTCAGTTTCAATATGAGTCATTTTTATATCGCCTTTATTGACATAGAAACTTGGTGTTCGAGTCCTCTAGATCATACTCTTTACCTACCAGAGATAGATTATTCAGTAGTGTTAGAAATCTATCATACAGATTAGTGAGGCTTTCATCAGATTTTGCATCAAACTGTTCATACTCTTGAATCAACAGAGCCCTTCTGTTCCTTTTGATAGATTCAGTGCCCTGGCATTGAGTTTCCAAAGTTTCCCAGATCTCCTTAGCAGTTTTACATGCTATCACTCTGTTTGACATGACAACATCAAGACTATTATGAAGGGTATTCTTCACCTTTGCATCTCTGAGTACTTCAACCTTTTCCTCAGGAGTCCATTCAGCCTTACTCTTCTGAACATAGTGCTCAGGTACAGTATCTGTTCTAGAAACCAGTCTCTTAGGAATATATGGACCATCATATATCCTATCAAGATAGTTAGGATCAGTTGCCTCCAGATACATCAATATCTTTACCCTCCATGTAGGGTATTCAGCCTTTTTGAGGACAAGAATTTTAATACTTCCATACTTGCTCGTCGACATCTTAAGATCGTTTCTGATTGTAAATAATCAGTTCGCTCTGATACCAATTGTTACCCAGTAATGAACAATTGTAGAAGGGGGGTTGAATGCAATTGTATAAGATTTTCGACGTTTAACAGAAATGATAACACAAGTATGAATAAATAACAGCTTTATTAACTCTGATATAAAACTGTTACAAACTCTCTCAAGAAATCCTGGTGTTCTTAAGAGCTGCTAGGTTACAGAATTACTCGTGTAAGCGATTACTCAAATGTAAAACCTAAATTGTGTTTATATACATCACACAGCTGCCCTATCAATTACAAGATATGTCAAATCAATTAACAACTGTTTACAGTGCATATCCTAACTGATAACTACGATCCTATAGAATAGGAGTTGATAAATCAATCTTCCTTGATCTCTGGACTAATAGAAATCTTCATGTAATCCTGATCAGCTTCCAATGCTGATAACCCCTAATACTGACGTTGTACTACTGATGACGTCAGCATCAGTATCTGATCAGCAGTCCAGATCCTGATATCACTTGAATCAATATCTAACAGCAAGCCTAATTGTTTGTAATACTTTGCTTTACTTACATGGCCCCTTAACTGGAGGAACCTCTAGTTGTAGAGTTTCTACTTGTATTTAGTACTTGTAATAGGCATCAAAATTCTATTTGTGTGCCTGTAAATTAAGTCATGAAATAATGCTTGAAAGAAGATCCAGAGATCATGCCTCAAGCTTGGAGAACAAGGCTATCAAAATAAACACAGTTGGTTTAAAGATTGAAGATTTGCCTAAGTACTAATTCGAGAAGTATTTTGTTCTATTTGATAAATCTAGCCTTCGAGAAGTCAGAGATTTGATATCTCAAAAGACACTATTCGACATCTCAAGGACTCAACAAGTCAAAGCCTCATTCGATAACTCAGAGATTTGACATGTCTAATACTCTATTCGAGAACTCAAGAAGTCAACAAGCATTATTCGAGTTCTCAAAGAGTCAACAAGTCAAAGCCACATTCGATATCTTAAGGACACAGGAAGCTATTTGACATCTCAAGGATTCCATAAATTAAAAGCTCTATTCGACAAGTCAAGGATTCCTGAAGAAAAGACTAATTCGAGAAGTGATTCGATATGTCAGTTGTACAGTATTCGAGAACTTAGGGTTATCGAATAAACTAATTCTAGTTCTCAAATCAATCACTTAGTTACTTCTCGAATGTAGTCTTGAAGACAAAATACTGGAAATTGTACAAGTCAGAAACCTGTAACAAGCCAAAACATTTTCAGACCACAGTACTGTAAAGTGCTTTTGGAAAGTCTACAAAGAAGCTTAGAGAGTTTTTACATGAGACAAGCTGCTGAAGAAGTGGATCTGAGCAGATTAAAGAAAAGTCAAATTACAAATTGCTTGGATGTTTACTCGAATAGGGATAGACAAATTAGAAAGTAATTTTGTCTGTCTTTACATTTGAAGTAAGTAGGTTGCACACATGCTCTATAAGTGTACAACCTCACTTCTCTAGCAGTAAGAAGTTAAGAAGTTTATTTTTTCTCATTACTACTAAGAACTTCTCTCTGAGAAAAACGCAGCTGAGAATACTAATATTTCTATTCACAGTTTGTAGCAAATCTTTATCTAATACAATATTAGATTAAAGTGAGTGATCGTGTTCTTGTGTTTAGATTCTGCACTCAAATATTTTGTTAAACACAATCACACACTTTGTTTTATAAACAGTTTCAAACCTTCAAATAATCATTCTAAATATTCATATTTGAAGAAAAGTTTGAGAATACATTCACCCCCTTCTGTATTTTCTTATCTGTGTATTCTATACTCAACATGAACATATAGATATAGCAGCCAAGTAACTAAAGCTTCTCCCGCATTATTTATTGTTGTCTTTTTACATATCATACAAATCAATACTCATACAGCTAACCATCAATTCTGATCAGGCTCATAAACCATCAATACTCATGGCTCTTTCGATTCTTGAATCTGGTCATATTTCCTCGGATGCGATGTTTAAGATTTTCTTGGAGAGCCCTGCCGAGATTCTTGAAAAATATTATCCTGTATCAAGAAACTGGGCAACATTTTTGTCTCATCCCTCCTTTAATTGTCTGTATTTCGAAAAGAATCCCAAGGATCATGTTCTTGCTTTTCCTGGAAGTGTCAAACAACTTTTTTTCTTGAATAAAATAAGACCCAGCTATGTTTCAAGTCAAAATCTTCCGCTCACATGTTAGGACATGCATCTCATGGGATCTTGTAAGGGTGTTTTAGGTTTCTATTGTTCACCTTGGAATTTTAATTTCAATTGCTTGGGAAAGGGTTTACTTTGGAACCCCGCCACGAAAGTGGGGAAATTGTTTGATCTTCCCCCTATAAAGTTTTTATCAATCGACATGGCCGGCCCTGAGATTTCTAAAGCCCTAAGCAAAAAAATTTTTTTGTGCCTCCACAATAATATACCTAAAGAAGCATAAAAAAATAAGAAATTATTACCGTAAAAGAAACTAACCTTTAGAATTTTGAGACACTACAATTGTAAGAGAGTGATACGTAGCACTTCATAAATTAAATGCATACAATTTATTACTTCTGAAATTTCATAATCAAGATTTGGAAGCATGTCCTTCTCAATGGAAATCATAGACAATCCATTCAATCTATCCTGTGACATACTCAAACGGAGATAAGATTTGATCAACTTTATTATTGAAAAACTCCTTTCTACAGAAGCCATTGTAACTGGTATATTTAACAGAATTTGATATCTCATTGTAGAAACACTCTCAAGATGACTTTCCCAGTGAGTCGGAGATAATGGCTTTACAGTTAGGCAACGAGATACAAATGATTCTTTCAAAACATTAAAAAGAATGAGATTGCCAAATCACAAGAGTTAGCTTAGCCATATCACAAAGTATAAGATTGAGACTATGACATCCAAATGGCGTGTAAAAAGCTCGAAGATTTACATCGAGTAATCTTTTCTACACACCTTTATTTTTTCTCTTTCATATTTGCTCCATTATCATACCCCTACCCCCTCACATTTCATCAACATCTATTTCAAGTTTTTCTAATGCAACGGTAAGTGATTTTTTTTATACCTTAATTTTTACTTTTGTGTAGTTGAGTATTAAATTTTTTTCATGCTCCTTTAAAATCAATTTTAAAAAGTGTGCCCCTATTTGTTTTTGTGCTTCTATTTTTAAATTGTTTTTTGCTTCTATATATACATACATAAAAAAAATGTGCCCCTAAAAATTTAAATTTTCTGGTGCCGCCATTCAAGTACAGCTTGGCCTCAGGGCCGGCTCTGTCAATCGGATTGGGTTATGATACAATCAGCAAAGACTTTTTGGTGATACAGCTTCTTAGTTTGTCACGCGAAATTGTAAACCAAGGAACTGTAATCCAAGTCTATAGTTGTAAAGAAAATTCCTGGACAGAACCTCAAAGTGTTCCCTTATTTTGTGCCTTACTATGAAAATTGTAGATTTGTGTTAAATGGTGTCCCACACTGGGAGGGAATGACTAATACTGAGAATATTTCAACTGTGTTTTCCTTTGATCCGACAACAAAATCGCATAAAATGATTCCCTACCCGGTGAACAACTGAATCAGAAATGTTTTTTTGGTGGTTAGGGATTATATTGTAGCTTTGGCACATTCGGAACTAATGATACATGGGATGCTTACTTTTATGAAAGTGAATGTTGGGTTAAAAAATACACTATTGGTCCCCTTGTGAGCATCATTGAGTACATTCAAATTGTGCAATTCTTCGAAGGTGCAAGTGTTACTTGGAGTGGATTATCGGATACAGATTTTCATGATGTTAGCAGAAATATACCGCTTCCAATATCAGACATGATAACTCGCCTGCATCCAAATATGAGTAAATCGTACAGCCATGTGAAAATGCTGCTTGGTGTTCCAGGAGGTCAGGCTTTTTATCCTTGCAGTATGAGGGAGGTCATTAAAGATTTTGAGTGTTGGAGAACTGGCTTGATTAGAGCCCTGACCACTGGTATATTTAACAATCTTTTTTCTTTTTTTGTTGCTGGTTTAGCTGATCCGTTTATTAAAAATTAATACTGAACTCATTATATTTTTTTGTTTGTTTTATAGATATTGAAGAACTTTACAGAAAGTGCGACCTAGGTACTTTTTTTATCATGTTTTTGGTAGTGAGTTTAATTTGGAATCATATATGAACTGATTCAAGTCTGGTAGATTGTTATCTAGTGGTGTTAAATGTTTATATAAATGTTACATTTTAGTTACCTATAATTGTAAAAGATTACTTGGTTCATTTAACCCAAAAGTAGCATCCATAATGAGATGTTATTGCCTTATATAGTCGTATTTTGTGTGAACTTACAAAACAAATTATACTTCACATGAAGGGATTACATTAATTTACCAAGAATAGTTATATGTGTGATGACAGGTAGTTTATGTCTATAGCTAGAGCTTAGTGAAGGTTAGTCAATTATAGCTACAATTTTAAAATTTCTATGGTACTTGTTATGAAAGGAATTGAAATCACAATATATAGAGCCATACAACCCATATGGCCATACCTCATTGCACTTATCATCGATCTCTTTTGATAGATACCTAAATCTCCAGGGTCATTGTAAATCTCCAAGGTCATTGCACTTATCATCAATCTCTTTTGATAGATGCCTAAATCTCCAGGGTCCTCCAGGCATATGAGCAAGTTAAATGAATATCAATCCATGTTGACCCTTTATTTGATACTAAATATTCATTTACCACTTCTAAGTTCTGTGCAATTTAAACAAGTAACTCTGATCCAGTGCACTTACATAATACCACAGTGTATGGGAGTACGAGGGATATAATTAGTGACCAAGTTCGAGCTTAAACCAGCAGATAATTGCCGCTTGTTTGATATTAGAAGTTTCTTTGCTATGATTTGTTTGACATTTTTGAGAACATGTTCAAGCTCAGATGTGTGTGGTGGTACCATCTGCAACTATTAGGTCCATTCCTTTTAGCTCCATGGTTCTCAGCTGGCTGTTTACTTATTGGACTGATTTAGATAGCTTAGTAAATAGTAGAAGTTGTTGGTGATACTTAGTGTCTATTGTAAATATTCAGTTAGTTTGATTAGTCAATAAAGTCAACAGATTAATCAACAAGGTCAGTAGAATAAGTTAGTTAGACTAGTAACTATTTTTCCCGCCAAGTTAGATATTTATATGTACATACATCTTAGTCTTTTCTTTCTGAATTGTAACAAACATTTCACTAATGAGAGTTACTCTTCAGCTTGATTGTTTTCTTTTTCCTTAAGAATATGTTAGTAACATGGTATCAGAGCAAGGTCTTCTGGTTCTTTGAAGAGCTCATCAATGGCGTTCTTCATCACGATCTTCATTTTCTTTGGTTAATGATCTTCATCTTCTTCATTTTCCGTGATTTTTCTGACTTTTCCGTGTTCTAGGTCTGTTTCCATCACTCTTACATTACGTTTCCGCATCAATTCTGTATCAATTCTTGTTTTTTTTTCCAATAATTTGCTAAAACAATCTGTTAATTGCTCTTATTTTGAGAATTTCTCTGTTTAATATTCACTCATTTTTTTGTTATACTTTCATCACACAAACATCTCATAGTTTGATGATGAAATGCATCAATCTGATCCTTTAATCTTGATTGTTCTCAATTGTTCTTGATTGATACTGTTTGTTCTTCTTTTCTTTCAATCTGTTCATTGTGACCTTCTATCAAACACTTTCATACATTTGTTAGTTTTAGTAGTTATGGTTGCATCAAGCTCTCACAATGAAACTCATGATGATTTTCTTCGTAACGATGAAACACGAAATGAAACAAATAACAACACTCTTCAGTATACTCTTAATTCATAACAAGATAATGCTCTTTTTCTTCGAAACTCGGATAGTCCTGGTATGAAGTTAGACATTGAGTCGTTTGATGGCACTGGTTTTGCAAACTGGAAGTGATCCATGTCCATTGCGTTTTTAGCCAGAAACAAACTAGGTTTTGTTGATGGATCTCTACCTAAACTAGATGCAAGTTCTGCTTCTTTTAAGAGCTGGTCACGTTGTAATGATATGGTCATTTCATGGTTACTTGGTGCTCTTTCTAATTCTATTGGTCGTAGTGTGATCTATGCCACTACTGCACATCAAATTTGGTTGGAATTGGAAGAAAGGTATGGTGTTTCAAGCGGCACATAAATGTTTGGATTACACAAAGAATTGAATGAACTGTCTCAACGCAATAGTAATATTGCTGATTACTTCATTAAATTCAAGATGCTTTGGGATGACATTGATGCTTTGTGTCTTGTACCTTTATGTACTTGTGGTTATAAATGTGGTGCCTCACAAAAATTTGTTAAATTTCGACAAGATTAGAAAGTAATTCAGCTACTTATGGGTCTCAATGATAGCTATGCTGTAATGAGAGGGTCTATTTTGATGAAATCACCATTACCTACAATAATCCAAGTATACAATATTCTTCTTCAAGAGGAGTCTCAAAGGGAAATTCACTCAGGAGTACAGTTTTTGCCAGACTCAGCATCCTTGGTTGCTAACTCAAGATTCCAGAATTCTACTCAAGCAAACAGTCCTTTTAACAAGCGATTTGGATCTGATTCCAAGAAATCTAATCTTCACTGCACTTATTGCAAGAAACCAGGACACATTGTTGAGAAATGTTACAAACTCCATGGTTTCCCTGCTGATTTCAAGTTCACTAAGAGTAAAAGATTTGCAAATTCTGTTTCTTCTGTTTAGAATGGTTCATTGGAAGATGATACTTCTGTTACTACTGGGAATTCTGTTCCATCTGGTATTTCTGGAGCTTCTCATGGTCAAGGCAACACCATGTCTATGGTACAATGCTGAATAATTTATCTCCAGAGTTGTGTTCTCAGCTGATCCAATTACTCAAAACAGCATAAATTTTAGACAATACCACTCCATCTTCTTCTAGTTTTGCTGGTAACTCCATTCATACTGCTTGCTTTACTACACCTACTTATATTACTTGGATAATTGATAGTGGAGCTAGTGATCACATATGTGCTCATAAATCTTTATTTACTTCACTGCAACCATTATTTAATTCCATTACCATTTCTTTGCCTAATGGAGATATTGTCACAATTTCTCATAGTGGTACAATTTTTTTGTCACAAAACATTGTTTTGCACAATGTTTTATATGTTCCTCTCTTTAGATACAACTTGCTTTCTATTCACAAGCTTACTACACAATTGCAATGTCAAATCTGGTTTTCACATGAAAAATGCTATATGCAGGCCTCTTCTCTGAAGATGCCACTGGTTCTTAGTAGACTTCATAGAGGCCTTTATGTCTTTTCTCATGCTGCTTCAATTCCATCTTCTCCAATCATCTCATCAGCTGTTCCTTCCATATCATCAGATGTCTCTTTTTCTTCTGTTGATTCTCATGCTATTTGTAATAGTACTCAATCCACTTGTAATATTTCTGTTTCTACTTGGCATTCAAGATTAGGTACCTTTTTAAAAATTAAAAGACCTTAATCTTTGTACAAAATGTGTTGATACTTTTATACTTTCATGTGAAATTTGTGCTAAAGCAAGGCAACATAAATCGCCCTTTCCTCACAATTCTATTCATTCTAGTAAGTGCTTTGATCTTATTCATGTTGATATCTGGGGACCTTATCCAGTTCAAACCTATAACAAATATAAGTACTTTTTAACAATTTTGGATGATTTTTCCATAAACACATGGACTCATCTTCTCAGTTGTAAAGGAAATGCTTTTGATTTTATCAAATATTTCATTGTCATGGTTGAAACTCAATTTTCTACTGTTGTTAAATCTGTCAGAACTGATAATACTCTAGAACTAGGTTCAAGTACTGCTGCTACTACATTTTTCCTATCTAAAGGAATAATTCATCAAACTTCTTGTGCTTACACTCCACAACATAATGGTGTTGTGGAGAGAAAGCACAAACATCTATTAGAAACTGCCAGAGCTTTAATTTTTCAATCTAATCTCCCAATTCAGTACTGGGGAGTTTGTATCTTAACCTCCACTTATCTGATTAACAGATTTCCTACTAAATTACTTCATGGTGTGTCACCTTATGAAATTCTTTTTGGTCACAAACCTAGCTACCATCTTCTGAGAGCTTTTGGCTGTTTGAGTTTCATTTTAACTCAATTGTACATAGAAATAAATCTTCTGCTAGAGCATCTCCTTGCATTTTCCTAGGGTATCCATATGGTAAGAAAGCTTACAAGTTTTTGGATGTTGAAACTAAAACTATTCACATATCTAGAAATGCTATATTCCATGAGCAGATTTTTCATTATTTTCTTACTACATCACCACACTATATACCCTTATCTACTCCTGATTATTCTTCATCGACACCTTTGAACACTCAACAGAGTACACCTAATTCACAAAGTAGTTCTGATATAAATACAACCATGATATCACCTTCTTCACATTCTTTATCTCCTAGATCTCATTGTTCAGAGTCTATTTTTAATTCTTTTAATTCTGTACCTGATGTCTTGCATAGAAAATCTAATAGGCAAACTAAGTTACCATCTTATCTCAATGATTATATTCATACTTATTAGAAATCTCACTGTGCTATGTGCTTGTACACTTTCTAGCATTTGAATTTCTGCTTCTTCACAAATCATTCCCACTAGTTCTTGTTATACTTCTTCCTCTTCCCCACCTATCACTGAACCTAGTTCCTATGAAGAGGCTATTCAATTTCCCGAATGGAGGGAAGCTATTGCTGCAGAATTCTCTGGTCTTGAAGCAAATAATACCTAAGAACTTGTTCCTTTACCTTCTGACCAGAAACCAATATCTTGTAAAACGGTATTTAGGATCAAATATCATGCAGATGGATCCATAGAAAGATATAAGGCTCGTTTAGTAGTAAAGGGCTTTACTCAGAAATATGGTATTGATTACACTAAGACTTTTTTTCTTGTTGTTAAAATGACAACCATTAGAACTCTTGTTGTTGTGGCAGTAAAGAAAGGGTGGCATATGTCACAGTTAGATGTCAACAATGCGTTCCTACATGGTGATCTGAATGACGATGTTTGTATGGAACTCCCACCTGGCCTTGTTGTCTCAGATTTGAATCTTGTCTATAAACTTTTAAAATCCCTCTATGGCCTCAAACAAACATCTAGACAATGGCATTCTAAACTACACTCAGCCTTGATTTCCAGAGGATACTGTACTTCAAAGAATGATTATTCATTGTTTTACAAGAAAACTGGATCTTCTGTAGTGTTTTTAGCAGTGTATGTTGATGACATAATGGTGGTTGGCAATGATATGGTTGAAATAACAGTTGTTAAGAGCTTTCTTGATTCAACTTTTAAAATCAAAGATTTAGGGAAGCTTCATTATTTTCTTGGCATTGAGTTTAATCATGTTCCAAATGGAGTGATCAGCTTTCTCAGAGGAAGCTTGCTTTGGATTTACTAAATGATTTTGATTCTCCACAATCTACTCCAGTGGTTAGTCCCTTAGATTTGAATGTCAAATTACTACATGGTCAGGGTGAACCATTGTCTGATACTTCACAGTATAGAAAACTGGTTGGAAAACTTAATTTCCTTACACATACTAGACCTGATCTTTCTTTTTGTGTTCAACATCTTAGCCAGTTTATGTTTGATCCTAGAAAACCACACTGGGAAGCTGCCTTTCATGTACTTCGTTATCTCAAAAACAATCCTTCTCAAGGTTTGTTCTTTAGCAGTTCACCATCCTTCTCCATTGAAGGTTATTGTGATGCTGATTGGGCAGCCTGCCCTCATACAAGGAAGTCAGTTAGTGGATTTATTGTACTTCTGGGTGACAACATTCTATCTTGGAAATCAAAGAAGCAACATACAGTTTCATTGTCATCAGCAGAGGCTGAATACAGGTCTTTACGCAGAATTACAGCAGAGCTTGCTTGGTTGTCTCGTTTATTAGCAGAATTAGAAGTGCCAGACATTATTCCTACTACTGTTAAATGTGATAATCAGGCAGCCATTTACATAGCCAAAAACCCAGTCTTTCATGAACGTACCAAACATATCGATATAGATTGTCATTTTGTTCGTGAAAAACTGCATTATGGCTTAATTTCTCTCAGCTACACTCCTACTTCAACACATCTTGCATATGTATTTACAAAGTCTTTGACTGGTGTTTTGCATAATCTGATTCTGTCCAAGTTGGGAGTAAATGCTTTACCCTCCAACTTGAGGGGGGTATTGGTGTTACTTAGTTTCTATTGTAAATATTCAGTTAGTTTGATTAGTCAATAAAGTCAACAAATTAGTCAACAAGGTCAATAGAATAAAAGTTAGTTAGACTAGTAACTGTTTTCCCGCCAAGTTAGATATTTATATGTACATAGAGCTTAGTCTTTTCTTTCAGACTTGTAACAAACATTTCACTAATGAGAGTTACTCTTCAGCTTGATTGTTTTCTTCTTCCTCAAGAATCTGTTACTAACAGAAGCAGTATCAATCCATGGTCTATATAGAGGAGACATCATCATTTTGGAATTTAAATGATCTCCTTCATAATTTTCTTCTTCTTTCTTACATTCCATAATTCTCTTTGTGCAAACATTTCACTCACATTACTCTTCCTTGATCAGTGCAAGTAGCTGTTACCCATTTTTTTTGTAAATATGACATTGCCTATGCATTCTGATCCAATACTAGTTTTTAGTACTAGCCAAATATAAGATGGCTACAATTTTCTGCTTTTCATTTTATAGTAGAATCAATAATGTCACTAATTCACTATGGTTGTTGGTAGTTATCTACTGAAATTCGCTTTGCCAGTGGCTTAGGTTTCTTGTTTGTGTAATGTCACATGTACAGGTGTAGCACCCGGTGAAGGTACAGGTGTAGTTGAATTTTGTCTTTTAGTCTTACGGCCTTTTTTTCTAGTTTTGGTATTGGGTCATTACAGTTAATTACTTCTTATAGTATTTGGGTGATGATTGGTTGATATCTGTGGCACACTTCTATGCTGTCCAGAATGGGTTCAATCAAGCCGATAGGTAAAATATTCTTCTTTTGTGACTTCTGATCATATCAAACAAAAATGCTCTATCTTGTTTATATTTTATTTGGATATACAGGACCCTTGATGATGCTAAGCAATGAGTTAGAAAAGTAGTTTAGGTTATAATAATAGTAGTGTGATAAAAGGAGGAATTAATTGGTTCTAATATATAATCATGGTAATTGGTGTCAAAGAATCTAGTGTAGAACCTCGATAAATGAATACTCGATAAACGAATAACCTCATTAAATGAATAATTTTTTCCAGTCCCGACATAATAGAGACAGTGTATTTTTGACCTCGATAAATGAATAATCTCGATTAATGAATAAAATTTTCTGGTCCCGAGCGTATTCATTTATTGAGGTTTAACTGTATATTTATTAATTCTTTCCTTATTACTCTTCATATTCATTATTTGTTTAACATTTAATTATTCCTAATATATATTTGAATTAAGAAAATATATACTCGCATATAAACCTTGAACAATTTATACATAATTTAGTTCAATAAAATCTATCGCCATAAATTAAGTTAAAAAAGATAATAAATAATGATAATACTAATAATAATAATTCCTTCCTTCCTCTCATTTCTTTATAAATTTTTTACTAATTCTCACGCATTTTAAGGTATATATAAAGTATAATTTCATAATTTATTTTTAAAAGTTTCTTTTTGAATAAAAATTAAAACATTAAATTTTTATTCAGAAGAAAAAAATAAAATAATTTATAAAACTATACTTTATATGAGTCTTTATATGAGTCTTAAAATACGTGTTAACCTAGAATTGTAAATGAGTCGAAACAAGGCAAACTCTTAACTGCATGTATCAGCTTGTTATAATACGTCAAATTCGAACTCGAGTCCAAACTTTTGTAGAACCAATATTTTTGTTTGTGTATCAACTCATTAAAAAAAGGGTTATTCACGAACATATTCGCGAACAATTAGAACATATCTCACGAACGATTATTCATGAACACGTGAATAATGAACATATCTCATGAATAGTATTCATTATCTCGTGTCCGTAGACATAGTTTTTCTTTCTAGAAAACTTTTAATGCATTGAAATAAAAAGAAAATAGAGGAATAAAACCTTGAAAACTCAAAATATGGTTCTAATTTAGACTTATCGACGCATCGAATTTGGATTGAATTTAGTTAATACATAACCAATTAATGTTATAATTTACAATGTAATATATGTTATAATTTAATTAGTAATAATAAAAATAATGTATAGATTTAACAACAAACTTATCGAGTTTTTGCACAAACTTATTCATGAATCATATTTACGGATTTGTTTATGAACCTAATTCACGAATTATATTAACGAACTTGTTCACGAATTACATAATTAAATTTGTTCGTAAATTTTCGAGTCGAACTATGTCGTATTCAAATTCAACTCATTTACAGGTTCGTAAATTTTCGTGTCGAATATTCAAAGTCAACTCATTTACGAAATAATCTCAAAATTATGTTTATATTCAATTCATTTATAAATTAAACTGAACTTGAATTAAACTTTTTTCAAATCAAATAACGCCCTATGTGAACCTTTCTATCTCAAATCTAAAGAATTAAGAGGGATAAAAGAGTAATAAAACATTCTCTCTAAGGCATAAATGTATACAGTAACTTAACATGTAATAATAATAAAATATTTAGGGACATCTGTGTCTCTTATGTTAGAAGCTTCTTCTGTTGTCATCTCTCACATGTGATACATACTTACACAAATGGTATGGATACACACACACACACATAAATTAAAAGAATACTTAAGTTCCCAGTTGCAACTGCTGTTGATTCATTCTCCCCTTTACAAGAGATCTAATCTTAAAGGTTGTAATCATCTCTCTCTCTCTCATTTAAGTTATTTATTTATAATTTTAAG
This sequence comes from Saposhnikovia divaricata, assembly GCA_036435485.1. Lineage (NCBI taxonomy): Eukaryota > Viridiplantae > Streptophyta > Magnoliopsida > Apiales > Apiaceae > Saposhnikovia > Saposhnikovia divaricata. The sequence goes on from CM071599.1 coordinate 220,163,906, forward strand.
CTAATTGAGCTGTAGATCTTTGTTGTTTATATTCTTTTATGTATAATTGAGCAATGTTTATGTTTTAATTTAGGGGTTTGTTGTAATTTTAATTGATTGTAGATAGTGTTGTGGTTGCGTTTATTTCGTGTTTTTGGAGCTGGAATTGCTGTTTGTGGTCTAATTGTGGTAAGGATTTTGTTAGGTTTTTATGAATTTTTGGAAGGGGAATTAGGGTTTGATGTGAATTTTGGGGAATAGGGATATACGCAATGCGTTTTTGTAAGAAAAGATGTTTTCGAAAGACGCTGGTTTAGTAAATTTAAGGACTAATGTGACTGTAGCAGAAGCATTTTTTATGTTTATTTTTTTTCCAAGGAGATATTGGCTCTGTTTGATTTACATAGTTGTTGTAATGTGCTAATTGAAGTAGTCTGTTTCAGGAATTTGATCTGATTCGGAAGCGGTAGGGATTTTTTCTGGGATTGGTTTATTTAGTTTGGTATTTTGAGATTTTTGGAGTGGTGAAATTTGGTAAATGGAGAAGGATAGATCTTTAAACGTAGGTGGGGGATTACTGCCTCCTTCTGGTAGGTTTTCGCCTTTTTGGCCTTCTGGTAGTGCTCTCAATGTGAAAACAGAGCCATTGGGTTCAAATGTATTGCCTCCATTGCCACCTGATAGTCTTGCAGAGGCGGGTCGATTTGGTCATGGATTGTCGTCAGACACTAATCACTTCAGCTATGATATAAGCCAAATGCCTGATAACCCACCTAAAAATCGGGGCCATAGACGAGCACACTCGGAAATTCTTACACTACCGGATGACCTTAGCTTTGATAGTGATCTTGGTGTTGTGGGTGCTTTGGATGGACCTTCATATTCGGATGATACTGAGGAAGATTTGTTTTCAATGTATCTTGACATGGATAAGTTTAATACTTCGGCAACATCTTCCTTCCAAGTGGGTGAACAGTCATCTGCATCAGGACAGCCATCCAATAATGCCCCAGCTTCAGGACCAGATGCTCCTTCAACTGAGAATGTGGTCTTTGCCTCTACTGACAGGCCAAGGATCAGACATCAACATAGCCAGTCTATGGACGGGTCCACTACAATCAAACAAGAAATGCTCATGTCTGGAACAGAAGAAACATCTTCTATTGAAGCTAAGAAATCAATGTCTGCTGCTAAGCTTGCTGAGCTTGCTCTTGTTGACCCAAAGCGTGCTAAAAGGTATATTCAGATTAATTGTGATATTATATACATGTATAGTTTTTTTTATAAAAGTTGATATGGTTTGAACCCCTAATTCTTATACTTCTTGTGCCACATAGGATTTTGTTATTTTTGCACAATTTCTGCTCTAGTACAAACATGTTGCCAATAGTTTAATTCTTTTGTACAAGGTAACTACTAACTAGTAGATCAGTAAGAGGTAGAGTTGGTGTTAGTGCTTAAAACCAAGTGCGAATGTGATGGCAGAGAGCTTAAACTTTTGAAGAGAGGAGAAATTGCTGAGGCATAGTGCATTAATACCTCACAAAGAGACAGTGAATGGAGGTTTAGAGCGAAAGTCTGAGAACTCAAGAGAGCCACCGTCTATGATATTTCTAAACAATTGTTATGAAAATTAAAATTTTAGAGAGTGAATCAATTTACGAAGAAGGAAATGTACGAATATTTGAATAAGTTAAACAAAACCTTTAGGGCTAGCCTATAGAGAGAAAGTCCAAACTGATTATGAAAGTAAAGGACAGTACAATATTGGAGGGGCTAAGTGTATAGAAGGTGAAGTGTTGACAACAGAAGAGGTAAAAGAAAAGATAAAGAGTTAAATTATGGAGACAATTCTACGATTTCTTTCTTTTTGCCTTTCAAGTCTTAAGCTCAATATTAGAATGTTTTCTAAGTTTAAGTATCAACAATAATTATCAATGTTTTTGAGATGTGCTTAGAGGAATGTTTAGACAAGAATGAAATATAACGACACCAGCAATTGGATTGCATTTTAGATTGGTGATACTTGTAATGAGTTACTGATGGTAGTGGAGGATGATAATGTAAGTGTAGAAAAAAAGGACATGAAACCATTTTGGAACTGCAAAGAAGACTTTGGAGTTTGGAAGCCAAAATTACTCTAGAGTCTGGTATTTATAACTGCTAATGTCTTTTTGTAATTATAGTTGTCTTTCAAAAGTAGAGTTAGGCCCAGTTAGTGGGCTTGGCTTTTTAATTGATACATGATTGTTATGGATAATTATTTTGGTGGTTAATCTATTGGTTCTTTTTGAGTGTTTATATTTTTAGGAGTTCTCTGAAATCCCCTGCCCATAAGGACGAGGTAATAAGTATTCCATACCCATCTGAAGAAATAAGTATAATGTCCTAGTGGTGTACTAATAATTTCAGAAAAGGCCAGGTAATGGAGATTCTCTCTAAGCCACAAGACTAGTACATATATGGATCTGTAATTATCTTCATATATGTATGTTTCATTCGTGTTAAATAGCATTTAATCAGTTAGGTTAAAAACTGCTGACAGATTACAAAGAATACATAATGACAATAATAATAGAATAAGCATAGTCTTTCTCCAATTTCAGCTGGTTTATAATATCCCAGTATTTGGTTATTTGATGGCTCATCTAAGAGAGACCTTCATCCATTGCAGAATTAGAAAACTGTCAACTTGCTGTTTAACGAAAAACTTATTACTAAAACACTAATTAGTTATGTATAATATTTTACGATTATATTCCTTACTATTTGGTGTACTTGCTAGTTTAAAATTTACTATTGAACTTTAATTGTTGATTATAAGGTGTGAAAAGTATGTGAACTGAAGTAGGCAGAATTTTAAATTAAAGAATGACCCATAAAGAAAGGAAAATAAAAATGAAATAAAAGAGACTAGAAAGAGATAAAAAAAAATATCAAATGAGAGATGCAATGATGGGTACCATGTGTACCAACTTTTTAATTACTAGTCAGCTACGTTTGACCTTGACACAATGATTTTAGTTGATCTAATCAGCAAGATTCAATACTTGTCCAAGTGTTTTTCTTGCTGGAAGAATCAGGTCTTTAGTGTTATTTTGATCACCTTATAAATTATGTCTGTCTATAATAGTCTGGTTCTGCGGTTGCATCATGAAGGGTCTTTGTTATTTCTCTCCCATGTCTGGACTAATTGCGAAGTTTTGACACGACACAGTTCTGAGTGTCAGATTTCATGTCCTTAAAATGTGATGACCGGTACCATGTTCTTGTTTTGATCATGGGGACAGGGACACATGTCGCACACATCATAAGTTTTTAATAAATTTGTATATTGGATCTCAAATTAAACATGATTATTGTACAAGACATGTCTACAGATTTTTTTTAAAAAAACCTACTACGTTGGATTTCTATTATCAATACCAAAGCGGCATCTTCTCCGATTCTATTTTTTCCTCTTGTTTTCTTCTCTTTTTTTTGTGGGTTACATCCCAAGTTCCTCTCGTACGTGGTCTTTCAAATGGTCAACGAGTCCTAATTTCAGTGAAAGGATCTTATGTGTGGTGTCCGAGTGTCCAAGAATCCGATACATGTATGGTGGCCGAAACCAAAATTTCCTTGTATCGTAGACATTGGTTGAAGAATGCACTTCCTGTCTTATTGGGAAATGCTTCTGCTTTGTAGTTTTTTTCTATTTTTTATGGTCTTCTAATTGTTTTACCCTTGTTTTGTATGTGTCTAGATTTTACATCACATCTGGCATCCTTGTTTGATTACCTGTAACTTATGGGGTATAGTTCTTGATTGGCATTGCAATAGGATATGGGCAAACAGGCAGTCGGCTGCAAGATCTAAAGAGAGGAAAATGAGGTACATAGCTGAACTTGAGAGGAAGGTTCAGGCCCTGCAAACTGAGGCAACATCTTTGGCTGCTCAATTGACCCTGTTGCAGGTACTGTCCGAATTTCGTACTTACATGGATACTGTGTGTGTGTGCCTGTGGTATTCATTTGGTAGTACTACCCAGAAGTTAGATAATATGATTATGCCTCTGGGGCTTGTTGCTGATTCCAGACCCCATTCTCCTGCTTGATTACTTTTTGATAACTTAAGATTATCATACATCTAAGTTATACCTGGGACCCTTGTTTGTGCCTGCAATAATTCTTCTAGATATGCTTGTTGTATGTCATCCATACAGATGAAGACATGCTTATAACTGATTTTTTTCTCTATTTGTTACCCAGAGAGATACAAATGGTCTGACAGCTGAGAACAGTGAACTAAAACTGCGCCTGCAGACAACTGAACAACAGGTTAACTTACAAGATGGTAAGAGTCTGATTTCAGATGTGATCGATCTGTAAATATTCCAAAGTATTACTAGTTTTTTGTGATTGAAAAAGTTAGAAGCCCAAACTCAATAATCAATCTTGTTACCATGACAAAAGTTTTTTCTCCTTAATTTAGGTAGATAAAGGCCGAGTCTGTATCGGCTATCCAAGGACGTGAATGTAGTATTTATAAGAATGCAAGGCATGGTAAACAGATTAAAAACGAGTTAATATCTCAAGTTCTTAAATTAGTGAGGCTAGTTGCTTGCAGTCCTACCAGTGGTGTGTTCTCCTGATATAATAAAAATTGTCAATTGAAATGCCCTATTCAGATTTAGTTTTTCATTAGTTCTGTTACTTTAGACCCTTAAGACACAGCAAAAAATATATTTCGCACTGGGACCAATACTTATCAGGACCGGCCTCCTTCCAGTGGTGTGTTCTGATGTAATAAAAATTGACAATTGAAATGACCTACTCAAATTTAGTTTTTCATTAGTACTGTTACTTTAGAGTTTAGACCCTTAAGACACTGCATATTTACAAGGAGTAGTTTGAGGGTCTTTAAAATGATAAATCTTCTTCTGGTTGCTTGACTGATTTTAAAATATTATCTCCTTTATGGTATTGGATGTGCTGATATGTAGAGTACACTAATTTCGTGCATATCGATTTTACTTTGCATAGATAATGCAGTAGAACTTTAATATCGTTACCTTTTAACCCCTGCATATTTAAAAATTTAATGCTATGTTTCTGTTTTTTAATTAACAGCATTGAACGATGCTCTTAAGGAAGAAATCCAGCATCTTAAACTATTAACCGGCCAAAACATTGTAAATGGGGGTCCTATGATGAACTTTCCTCCATATGGAGTCAATCACCAATATTACCCCAACAACCAGGCTATGCAATCAATGTTAACTGCTCAGCAATTTCAGCAGCTCCAGCTCCATTCTCAGAAGCAACAGAATCAATTTCAGCAACAGCAGCTACTTCAGCAGTTCCAGCTGCAGCAGCAGCAGCAACCACCTCTGCCGCAGCAACAACAAACTCTGCCGCAGCAGCAACAACGGGAACAACACGTGTCTCAAGGTGGAGACATGAAAATGAAAGGGGCAACAACATCTGGAAACTTGGGAGAGAGTTCTCAAGACATTAGCATGCCTATGTCGAAGGATTAGATAAGCATAAAGGATTAGTTAAGTAGTTGCATATTGGTTGCATACTTGCATGAATTATGGGATTGATAATCTTTTGTTTCGTGATTCATTTTAGATACCATGCATGTTAGGTGTGTGTTGTAGGCAGTCAAAATTTGGGTTAAAAATCAATTTGCTGGTAGTGTAACATTTACATCCTGAAGTCGTTCTGTTGTCAGTTCTCCCCTTCTGCTCTGTTGTGTTTATCTACCTTAGGTTCTATATGGCCAACTCTAGAGTGATTCCTTAGTGTACTTTTGGCTATTGTTACTTTTGTTGATATCATTCTTTTATTGTTTGTTTTTTGGGACATTGGCTCTGCGTAAATTTCGTAATTACCTGAGGCTTTGGCACATATTTTTATTTTGTTGCTGCGTTTTTTCAATTTTATCATTTATGTTGTAGAGTTTATGTTCTAACAACTACATTATTTTGAAGATTTGGTTTTTTTTATAGCCTGGTTTGTACGTCCTTTTCTACTAATTATGTGGCAAGCTCATTCTTGTAATGTCATTCTTTTATATTTTTCTTCGCCAAGTATAATTTACATTGCTCAAGAAGAAAAAGTAGAACTAGGGCAAACCCCAGTAACACAGGTGCTTACGGTAGAAGTTGAAGTGAAGGATCTAACATGACTATCCTCCTGAAATAGCGAGCAAGTAGAAATGTAGAAGTGTTTTGCTCTTGTCCGAGATTTGATAAGCATAACAATGGACTGAGGAATCGTGGTCATTGTAAGCATGCATTTGGTGATTTCTTTCGATCCATTATGATATAAAGCTTTAACAACTGGCCTTGAAAAGTCTTTAACCTGTTCAAGAAACTTGTGCAGTCGGGCAAGCTGAGATACATTTCTGTAAACAGAAACAACGTATGTACGATCAACAGGAGAAATCACTATCACCTTATAGTCATCAACATAATACCCAAAGCTCACATTACCATTTGCCATAAAACTGGTACCTTCTTTAATCGAGAAAAGGCCCTCAATATCACATTTCCAACATAATTGATCCCAAATATCATAACTAAAAAATTGCCCCAAATATCACTTCAAGATACAGTATCGTGTAACGTTTAAGTTTTCAACAAAAAACGCTACTTCGTGTAGCGTTTTATATTTTTTTTTAATTTTTTTTTTAAAAACGCTACATTAAGTTGTGTTTTGGTGGGGGGAAGACGCTAGATTAAACTGTGTTTTGGGGAAAACGCTAGTTTAAGTAGTGTTTTGGGGGGGGGGAAGACCAAAGATTAAGTTGTGTTTTGGGGTAACGCTACACGAAGTAGCGTTTATGCTAAAAAAATTAAAAAACTATATTATACTGTGTTTTGGAGTGATATTTGGGGCCAAGTTTTTGAGTTGTGATATTTTGGGCCATTTGTGTTGGAAATGTGACAGAAAGGGTCAATACCCTCTTTAATCAAGATTTTAAATTTTGGAAGAATTTTTGCTTTCCTACAGTTCCATAGACATGTGTGGATCTTGGATCCTAATAATTTGATGCCACGTTTTGCAAACAAACATGCATCTATTAAGAGACTCAACAGGCAGCCTGCAAAGGACTTGTGGATATTAAGAGACAAGTTGTCCTCAACGTCCTCGTGGGAAAGGAAGCTGGTAATAGGATTGCAAGAAGTTGGTTTTACTCATGTAGTTGGTTCACACTGAATCTAATTGTGTAGAGAGTCTTCTTCTACTTGATGAAGGCAAATGGTCACCTGCAAACGTATGCAGGTGACTGTTACTTATCATACGGTTTCTCAGCCGTTGGATCATTGATCTAACGGCTGAGGTTTAAAAAAAAAATTCACCGTACCGCAGAAAGTTTTCGCGGTACGTGCCCCGTACCGCAGAAAATGCCCCCCTGTTTTCACACCAAAAACAGTACTGTACACGTACCGCGGAAAGTTTCCGCGGTACGGTGGGATTAGCATACGGTCAGCAACCGTTTGCACTGGACCGGGACCCGATGATGAAATAGCCTAGATCCTTTTGTGTGGATGGATGTTGAGCCTTTTTACAGTTCTACGTTGTTCATATTAATAGATACCAAAATATCCCTGTAAAATCGCAGTTCGGAAAGAATATAGACAGAGAGGTCTGTCATAAGTTCTTACAATATTACATTTGAAGGCTACTGAAGTGCATGTTAGCTTGGAGTAGACAATTTGTATATATTTGTGGCTACTTCTGTGATCTTGAATGGGAAATGTGAAGCAAGTGTGATATAATAGTTCTGCAGATACTAAGCAAGGGCACAGCATATCAGTATTTGTGAGACTATATATGTCAAAATGGATACAGAAACTAACATGAAAAACAAAATGAGTTTATTATTACAAGCACCAATCCTCGAAAAGCATAGATTAAGAAACGCTTATGATTTAAGAAATCAGAAACTCCACCTTATTTAGATCCCAAACAAAATTCCATGATACCTAGAAACAGACGAAAAGAGTACTTGAACATGGATTAAAGTTGAAATACGAAAAGAAAGCGTGTTTCTTCTTCTATCTAACATGCCATTAAGATTTAAGGAGTGTCTGGACTTCAGAATCGGTGGGCAGGGCGGGTATTGCTCCTTTCTTGGTGGTGGTGATGGCTCCACAAGCACATGCATATTGAAGGACTCCTTTTAACTTAGCTTCATCCTGCAAATCATTCCCATTTATCAGGATTTGAGTGAATTAATGGCAACCGTAAGTTGTGTGGGTTGAGTTTTTATTTACCGTGAGCATGGACTCATCCTTGACTAGTTTACACAGGAGAGAACCGATGAACGAGTCTCCAGCGCCTGTTGTGTCAATAGTTTTCACGTGGAAACCAGCGATGTGTCCGTGAAATTTCTGCAAGCAAGGTGCAAGCATCAGGACAATGTAGCGTATTACTACAAAAAATTGCTAGGTATCTTTTTTCCCACTTAATGTATTCATTAAGATTGAATATATGAAGCAAAAATCTCCCTCAGAGAGGGCAAACTTGAAAAAGAAGCTAATTGTTATGGTCACAGACTCATGAATCCCTTGCAAGAAATTATTTGCAGGTAACATTCAATGCATAAATCTCATCGAGAAACTCGAAACACGGAAACAAAGAAGTACCAGAAAGTATGGACAACTAGAATTTCATATATAAGAAGGTATAGTGCTGCAAGCCTGCAATTCATAGCTCTGAACATTGTTATACTTTGCTTCTTGTGGGATAATGCTCGAAAAAACTGACAATATAATTCGAATCAAAGCTTGATGATAGCTACTTAACAGAACAAATTAGTTGCATTGCACCACATGTACTCTAAACAAACTCTGTTCATGATCTGCTTTGAAAATTTAATTAATGATTTGAAAAAACAAAAGTACCTGTGTATAATAATTGCATCCTTTCTCCCCTAGAGTCACCAGAAGAAGCTTTAATTTAGGATGGCGCAGGGACAAAGCTGCCTCATCACTTACCTCCTTACCAGTAAGAAATTCGAGCTCGTTGTCGCTGACCTTAATCACATCAGCCTTCTCCCATATGCTCATGATCTTTTCACGTGCCTCCTTGTCGGATGGCCACAATGGTAGCCGAAGGTTAGGGTCATAGGAGAGTAAGGCACCGGCTTCCTTAGCCACCTCCATTGCCTTAAGATGTGCTGATCTGCATGGCTCCACAATCAAGCTAATGGATCCATAATGAAACACTTTAGCCTGTGCAAGAAAGGCCATCCATTAGACTAACCAATTCATAACAGATCAGTGTCTTTTTTATTTTTCATAATTTGAATATGCTTAGTTCATATCACAATTTCGAAAAAATTACGTATGTATGAATATTTAAATTTTGAATTAATTATAACTAACAACAAACAGAACTTTAACAAGATGATAATAGTGGCATGATTCATGCATGATTCTCTAAAAACAAATGAATTTTTAACAAGATGAAAATGGTAGCATGCTGCATGCATCATTCTAAAATATAATAGCATGCATGTTACGGTTTGAGACAGCGGCGGAACCAGATCTACGAAAATTATTCAGATTAAAAAAATACGGGATCCCTCGTCAGATTAAACAAATACGGGATCTCTCGTGCATGCAAGATGAATTAATTAATAACTCGATTGGTCTAAAATTTAAGAATGGAAATAAGAACAACATACCGATCTAATAATCTTGAGATTCAATTCATCTGCAGTTAACAACATATCAGCACTCGGATTCCGATAAAACATGAACTCACGTTCTCCATCGGAACGTAATGTCACGAACGCTAATGCCGTCCTCGCACCCTGATCAAACTTAATTCCGTCAACACAAACACCATTCTCCTTCAATATTCCCGCAAGCATGCGACCGAACTCATCGTCTCCGAGTTTTCCAACGAACGCGGCTTTTCCACCTAGTTTAGTCACGGCGATGGCTACATTGGCCGGTGCACCACCAGGAGCCTTGAGAAATCCTGGTGCCTCGGCCAATGATACACCGGAGACTGTCGGAACAAAGTCGATCAACATCTCGCCAAAGCTCACGATCAAATCACTACTGGTACTCATTGTTAGTGTGTGTACGTGTATGTGTGCGTTGTGATTTATTATAATAAAAAATATGGGGACAAGATGAATGTGGAGTTATATTTATAAGTAATCGAAGTTTCGTATTTAACCAAGATTAGATAACTAATTAGCATAGGATAAGTAGTTCTAATCTTGTTTAATCTTGGGCTTATAATGTAACATTTGAATATTATTATTTTAGGAAAATTAAATTATTAAATATAATTAGATATCTATAATGTGAAATGAAAATATGAATTAATAAAGTACGCATGTAAATCATATTTTATTTTTATAATTTTATAGTTAGTAAATAGATATTATAAATTAATTATTTATTATATATAAAATAATAATCCTCGTCCTACCTCCCGAACCTCAATAATCATTTGAGGAGATGGGATTGAAGTTAAACAGCATGAGTAATGCATATCCCTAAATAAATCTTAATACTTTAATTTAATGTAGAAGTAATTCTTTTTTTTGTTGGATTTGTCGCCGAAAGATTTGTCAAATTTTGATTGGTGGATATTTATATGAATGCAGGGGGCAACTATCAATGAAATTCACGAATCAAAATTTGACAACTAAGTTAGTACAGATTTTCATGTGCCTTGGAACATACTAAAAAAATCGTTTTTTTTTTACTGTTTTGTGAGATTGAATAAATAGACTTATATCCTGGAACCACTTGAGCTATCTCGGTTACTCTATGAGATTTTTAATGTAAATAAATGAATGCTTAACGTATGGAAAGGTGCTTTGGAGTGTATCACTGCATAAGTTAATTACGATGATGGTTTTCCTGGGGTTTTATGTTAGCGGATAGGCGAAGAAAAGCTAGTACGGAACCATCGGAAATTGTTGATTATACGGTGTATGATCCAATTAGAAAGCCACCTAACAACCTAAGATTTTAAAAGAGTTGGTTACTTAAAAGAAATGTGACGGAAATATGGCCGGATCCGCAAGAATTCCAGTGAAACATGCTCTGCATTCAAGGCTTTTAACTCTTAAAAATTGTAGTTCGAGAATATTGTCAGTGGCAGAGTGCAAATTATTGTGTGTGCTCTTCTGGTATCGCAATAATCGAAATTAAAAGTGCTAAACATATCACAATATGTTTAGCAATCGAAATTTAAAGTGCTAAATACATACTCCCTCTGTCCCTCGTGGTTGTTTACGTTGGGTTTTTTCACGGAGACCAAGGATTATGATTAAAATAAGTGTAGTAGTGGGTATAATAGTGATTTTATTGTTAAAATAAGTGAAGTAGTGGGTGTAATAGTGTAAAGTGTTGAAAAAGTGGAATGAAGTAGTGGATGTAATAATGTATTTTATTGTTAAAAGTTACTATTTATAGTATGTAAAGAAATGAGAGGGACGTCCCAAAATAGGAGGGAGTAATATTTAAATTTAAGCAAGATGGTTGAATTGCAGAAAGAGTTTTAGAAGTCGTGAGAGCCTATTTCCACTAACCTAGACCCGGCCGGCCATGAACATAGGCCACTAACTGCTAATGACTAAGACGATTATTAATTTCCGATGAACTAGGCAAGTCAACTGGATTGTGACTAATCAGACCTGAGCACTTCTAACAATGTGATTTCCGATGACATTAATTAGTTGCTGACATTGTAACAACCTGGGCACATTGAACTGATCAAGTGCTGTTTCTGAGTTGTAATTAACTTTTGCCACCCGCTTGTTTTCGTTTTATCCGCTTTGTGGCTGGAGATAATCCCATGGATGTCAGAATTTGTGGGCAGGGCAGGAATTGCTCCTTTCTTCGTTGTTGTGATGGCTCCACATGCACATGCATATTTAAGCACTTCCTTCAATTTTGCTTCATTCTGCAACGTTTTGTTAAGGTGAGTCATTTGTTGGCGTACATAATCGCTAGAAAGAAAATAATACAAATCTGGCTTCTGAGAGGACTTCTTACCCTGAGTATGGAATCATCCTTAACTAGTTTACATAGGAGGGCACCGACAAATGAGTCTCCAGCGCCTGTTGTATCCACAGCGTTAACTTGGAATCCAGGAACATTTCCGTGGAAATTCTGCAAATATGATGATGCAAATGTTAGAAAAAGTGTAGTGTTCAAAAACTATTTATCAGGAAAGGAAACAAGTTGTTAAACAAGCAGACTGTGATGGCCACAGCCTCGTGTACACGAGTTGAAGAAACTGTGGGTACCTTGGCATAGTATTTGCATCCTTTCTCTCCAAGAGTCACCAAAAGAAGCTTCAAGTTAGGATGCCAGAGAGACAAAGCTGCCTCATCACTTACTTCCTTACCAGTGAGAAATTCAAGCTCATTGTCGCTGACCTTAATCACATCGGCCTTCTCCCATATGCTCATGATCTTCTCACGAGCATCGCCAGCGGATGGCCACAATGGTAGCCGAAGGTTAGGGTCATAAGAGAGTAAGGCACCAGCTTTCTTTGCCACCTCCATTGCCTTCAAATGTGCTGATCTGCATGGCTCCACAATCAAGCTAATGGATCCATAATGAAACACTTTAGCCTGCTCAATAAAGGCCCTCCGTTAAGAGTAACCGATTCATAATCTATAAAACTATTGACTATAAACAATTAAATTTACGGAAATTATTTATTTAGTTTTGGTATTTTCGAAACATGCGAATATGCTAAAGTGGGGGTGGTTCGTTATTGAATTAGTACTAGGTGAGTGTGCATAAATTGAAGGCAGAGACGCAGAGTCAATTTTAGAGCACAATCTTTGCCTGGAGCTTGTTAACTACTTTCCCTAATTTTTCTATTAGCGACGTAGAAATAGTAGTAATTTTTCTGTTAAATAGCAGAGTATGTACAGTCTACCGGACCCTTTATCCAGAGTTTTTATAGGTAACAGTAACGCGTTTTATTCTCTCTATTCCATGATCATAGTCCATAGATGGTAAAATCCAAGTCAGAAAAATATTTACGTAGGAGTAATGCTACATATATCACATGGCATATTTTTATTTGTGGGATTCACGTTAATGCACGAAAGATCCATTTCATTTATAAGAGAATAGCCAATAACACGATGACAACTCAGTATTTGGGAACGCTTTTGAGAACTCTTAACATTTTCCTTTACGTAGTTCTCTTATTTATTGACAGAGGTTAAAATCTTACCACTGTATATATGTCGAACAAAATATCAAATATAGCATGAACATTGAATAATAATATGAACATGATAACAACATGAACAAATAAAGTCGAATAAAACTCAAGAACAGAACTTACAGATCTAATAAGCTTAAGATTCAGCTCGTCTTCCGTCAACAACATATCAGCACTCGGATTTCGATAAAACATGAACTCACGCTCACCGTCAGCACGTAGTGTCACGAACGCTAACGCAGTCCTTGCACCCCGATCGAACATGATTCCATCAACAGAGACACCATTCTCCTTCAATATTCGAGCAAGCATGTGTCCGAAATCATCGTCTCCGAGTTTTCCAATGAACGCTGCATTTCCACCGAGTTTAGAAACTGCGATAGCTACATTCGCAGGAGCACCTCCCGGAGCCTTGAGAAATCCCGGGGCCTTGGCTAATGACACGCCCGAGACGGTTGGAACAAAGTCGATCAGCATCTCCCCGAAGCTCACGATCAAATCATTCTTACCACCCATTATCACTAACTGAGTTGTGTAAAATTCTAGAGAGAGAGAGAGTAGTTGTCTTCCGTATAAATTGAGAAATATGGGCAGATGATGAATGTGGAAGTATAGAGAGAGAGAGAGAGAAGCGGCTCACTGATATACGGATATAAAGTTACACAAACATTTACAATAAATAATTGAGACAACAATTAACTAATTAAGTGTGTGATATATGTAAAAATACATTTATTTTTTAGCCAGGCTTAATCTATACTATTATATAAAAACCGAAACATTAAAAGTTTTGGTACCTGTTTTTTGGTACATCGTGAATTTACTTATTTAGCCTTCATTATAAAGAAAAATATATATGATATCTATAATATTAAAACTCCTAAAATAAATAATAACACAATATAATTAATGGTAAGTAGTCGATTGCCTTTTTTCACATTTATTTTTAATTGAAGATATTACCTTTTATAAACACTTAAAAACATCATCGTTAATATTTCCTTTCGAATTAAAACATTTTACCTTTTTAATTTAAAACAAATCTTACAATCATTAATATATACTTGAAAATCTATACTATTATATAAAAGCCGAAACATTAAAAGTTTTGGTACATATTTTTTGGTACATCGTGAATTTACTTATTTACCCTTCATTAAAAAATATATATATATATATATATGATATCTATACTATTAAAACTCTTAAAATAAATAATAACAATAATATAATTAATGGTAAGTAGTCGATTGCCTTTTTTCACATTTACTTTTCATTGAAGATATTACCTTTTATAAACAACTAAAAAAAATCAATCGTATCATATCTTCCAATCATGCATTAATATTTTCTTTCAAATTAAAACACGTTACCTTTTTAATTTAAAACAAATCTTACAATAATTAATATATACCTGAAAATATCACATCATATTTTTCAATTATTAATAAAATATATTAAAAATCTGTATACGTTGTTTATAATAAGGAAACAATAGTATAATCCGAATACATGAGTATATTAAATTAAAATTAATTAATAATATAATAGCCAAAACATTAAAAATTTTGGTACCTATTTTTTGGTATATGTTTTTTAGTATTTCGTGAATTTACTTATTTAACCTTTACTATAAAGAAAAATATATAAGATATCTATACTATTAAAACACCTAAAATAAATAATAACATAATATAATTAATGGTAATTAGTCAATTGTCTTTTTCACATTTACTTTTAGTTGAAGATATTACCTTTTATGAACACCTAAAAACATCAATCATATCATATCTTCCGATCATTTCATATCTAGCAATAAGTAATATATAACCAAAAATATCACATTATATCTTATAATCACTAACAAAATATAATAGAAATTCGTATACTACGAATAATGACCATTAGATTTTTAAAAATCAGTATCGTTAGATCTAATGATTAAATATATTATATAATTAAATTAATTTACTAAAATTTCAAGGTTCGAATTCTATCAACGACATATTTATTTTAAAATTTTATAATATAAGTTTTAAACATGCATATCATTAATTAAATTTATATTAAATTATTAATATTAAAATTAGAATGAAATATTGTAAATAATGTTTATATAAAAATATAATTGTAACATAAAATAAAATTTACATATCAAAAAAATCCGTGCATCGCACGGGTTATAAGCTAGTACATTAATTAAAACCAAAACAAGATCAGCTGTCATAACTACAACTTCCTGCGTAAGCAGAACGTGCCTATCATCACATACAGAACTGATAACATACAGAACTGATACAGAACTGATAACAGAGCTGGATCTGACCAAAGACTTTCAAATATTGAGCAGAGTATTGAGAAGTTGAATGCATTAATTTTGAGTGGTAAAACACCAAAGGTTCAACTTTGTGGTATTTGCTCAAATCCGGGACATTTCACTGATGCATGTCCTACATTGATGGACCCGTCTTATCAAGACGTTAATGCTGTTGGTTTTTCCAATCAAGGTGGAAATCAGTTCTTGAACACCTATAATCCAAGATGGAGGGATCACCCCAATCTGAGGTATGGCAACACTAACAATGCTTTGAATGGGTTTCAATTCCAAAATACTTCTGCACCCCCTGGTTTTCAACAACGGGGACAAGGCTCTCAGAACATGAGTAGTGATAACAACGTTGAGAAATTATTATCCAAGCTGGTTGATGGGCAAATGGAGATGCAAAAGCAGTGCACTACAAATTCTCAAGACATTAAGGAGATGCAGAAGCAGCTTGGGGATGTGATTAAGAAGATGAATCAAGAGCATGAGCCGGGAAGATTGCCTGGAACTACACAATCCAACTTGAAATTTGAGCAGGCAAACATCATTACCACTAAAAGTGGTAGGAACATCATCCCAACTCGGAAGGTATTGGAGAATGAAATTTCGAAGCATGGGATGGAGAGAGATCCTGCAACTGAGAAGACTTCACACAACAAAAGGGTTGAAGAAGCTGAGATTTCAAGAGAAAGTGAAGTCATTCATGAGAAAGAGAAGGAAGCTGAGAAAGTACTTGAAGATGTGGAGGAGCATGTTCCGCTTACTCCAGAAAGTAAGTCTCTTAACCCTTCAAATTCAGTTATTGCTAATAGTCGCTTCGAATATGTGCCTTTTCCCGCTAGGTTGGCTCAAACAAAAAAGAGTGCATTAGAGACAAATATTTTGGAGACCTTTCGCAAAGTGCAGATAAATTTGCCTCTACTGGAATGCATTCAGAATCTACCAGCCTATGCAAAAGTAATGAAGGACTTATGTACTAAACGAAGAAGACTGAAGGGAAGGGAAGTTGTTGAGATGAAGGAAAATGTGTCTGTAGTTTTGCAAGGAAGGTTGCCAACCAAATGCAAAGAACCAGGGAGTTTTACAATTCCTTGTACAATTGGTAACTCGGAATTTGACAATGCTTTACTTGATTTGGGTGCGTCAATTAATGTTATGCCATCTAGTCTATATGAGAAATTGTGTACTAAAACTGAACTCAAAACGGATGGTGTTACGATTTTATTAGCTGACAGATCTCACGTTTATCCGAAGGGTGTTTTGGAAGATGTTCTTGTGCAGGTTGACAGGTTCCAATACCCAGCTGATTTTTATATCTTGGACATGGGAGATGCACCTAATGCGCAACTGATTCTGGGAAGACCATTCATGTGTACTGCTCAGACAAGAATTGACGTGGCAAGAGGAGAGCTTAGCATGGATTTTGACAATGAAACAATCAAATTCAACATGTTTGAGATGATGAGGTACCCAGTGGATACCGAGACTTGCTACTCATTGAGCACAACGGGAAATCTTGCGAAAAAGTATTTTGAGTTGATGCAAGGTAATGAGCTTGAGACATTGATTTCTCAAGGCATCAGGGTTGACAAGGAAGGGAATTATGAAGTCCTTGTGAAAAATTCAGATTTGTACACCGATGGTATTTTGGAGCATTGTAAGGCATTACATGAAGCAGCTTATGTTGAAGGAGGTCAAAGCTTGTTACTTCCTATTTCTACAAAGAAACAATTGCCTTCTATTGATCAAGCTCCTCAACTGGAACTCAAGCCATTGCCTTCTCATCTCAAGTATGTATTTCTAGGGAAGGAGGAGACATTACCAATCATAGTTTCATCAAAGCTCACATCTGTACAAGAGGAAAAAGTGGTGAAGGTAGTTGGCAAACACATCAAAGCAATTGGTTGGAGCTTGGCAGACATTAGGGGAATCAGCCCGACACTTTGTGTTCATCGTATTCACTTGGAAGAAGGTGCTAAGCCTGTGAGAGTGCCTCAACGTCGGCTCAATCCGCCTATGATGGAGGTTGTGAGGAAGGAAGTCATCAAGCTATTGGATAATGGAATCATATATCCTATTTCTGATTCATAGTGGATTTCTGCAGTGCATGCTGTTCCTAAAAGTCGGGAGTTACAGTGGTGGCTAATGAGGAGAATGAGTTGGTGCCTCAAAGAACAGTGACTGGTCATCGTGTTTGTGTTGATTATAGGCCTCTCAACAATGCTACTAGGAAGGATCATTTTCCGTTGCCGTTCATTGATCAAATGTTGAAGAGGTTGGCTGGTCGAGCGTACTACTGTTTCTTGGATGGATATTCTGGATATAATCAAATTGCTATAGCTCCTGAAGATCAAGAGAAAACGACTTTCACTTGTCCTTTTGGCACCTTTGCCTTTAGGCGTTTATCGTTTGGGCAGTGCAATGCCCCTGGAACCTTTCAGTGATGCATGATGAGTATTTTCTCTGATTATGTGGGGAAGATCATCGAGGTTTTTATGGATGATTTCAGTGTCTTTGGTGATGATTTTGATGGTTGCTTGAATAACTTAGGGCTGATTTTGCAAAAGGTGTGAAGAAACAAATTTAGTGCTAAATTGGGAAAAATGCCATTTTACGGTGACTCAAGGGATTGTGCTTGGGCATGTGATTTCTGCGAAAGGTATTGAAGTAGATAAGGCTAAAATTGACTTGATACGGTACTTGTCTGTTCCATCAAGTGTAAAGGAGATTAGATCTTTTCTCGGCCATGCTGGTTTTTATAGAAGATTCATACAGGATTTTTCCAAGATTGCAAGGCCTCCAACTAATCTTCTTCAGAAGGATATACCGTTCGAGTTCAATGTTGATTGCAAGAAGGCATTCGAGGAGCTGAAATTGAAGCTTACTTCATCACCTATCATACAAGCACCAGATTGGAATTTGCCATTTGAGATAATGTGTGATGCTTCAGATTATGCTGTTGGAGCAGTTTTGGGCAAAGAAAGGACAAGAAGATGCATGCTATTTATTATGCCTCTAGGACCTTGAATGATGCACAACTAAATTATGCAACCACTGAGAAGGAACTCCTAGCTGTTGTTTTTGATTTGGAGAAGTTCCGTTCATATTTGCTTGGTACAAAGGTGATTGTATACAGTGATCATGCGGCCTTAAAGTATTTGTTGGCCAAAAAGGAGGCAAAGCCTAGACTCATTCGATGGATCCTACTGTTGCAAGAGTTTGACATTGAAATTAAAGATAAGAAGGGATCCGAGAATGTTGTAGCTGATCATCTAAGTCGTTTGGTGAGGGACGAGGAAGATGTGCCCATTACTGAGACGTTTCTGGATGAACAACTTCTCCGAATTGAGGTAAGTGCTCTAACTAATCTTAGTCCATGGTATGCAGATATGGTGAATTATTTACACACTAGAATGTTACCTGACACATTGACTCGTGCTCAAAAAGATAAAATCAAACATGATGCTAAATTTTATGTCTGGGATGATCCATATTTGTGGAAACATTGTCCCGATTTAGTAATACGAAGATGTTTGCCTGATAATGAATTTGAGTCTGTGTTAAAATTTTGTCATAGTTATGCATGTGGGGGACATTTTGGTACTAAACAAACTGCACACAAGGTGTTAGAATGTGGTTTTTATTGGCCTACAATTTTTAAAGATGCTAAGGAATTTTGTAGGACTTGTGATAGATGTCAAAGAGTAGGTAACATAAGTGCTAGGAATGATATGCCCATGAATCCTATGTTTAATATGGAAATATTTGATGTTTGGGGTATTGATTTTATAGGACCCTTTCCGAATTCTAATGGTTTTGAATACATACTTTTGGCTGTTGATTATGTGTCGAAGTGGGTGGAAGCTAAAGCCACCCGCACTAATGATTCTAAAGTTGTTTCAGAATTTTTGAGGACACAGATTTTTGCTAGGTTTGGAATGCCAAGAGTTATTATCAGTAATGGAGGGTCACACTTTTGCAACAGAACTGTGGATGCACTATTTCGCAAGTACAACATCAAACATAAGGTTTCCACACCTTATCATCCGCGGACCAATGGACACGCAGAGGTGTCCAATAGGGAGATAAAGCAGATTTTGGAAAAGACTGTGGGAGCTACACGGAAAGATTGGAGTCAACAGTTAGATGATGCACTTTGGGCTTATCGGACGGCATACAAGACTCTTATTGGTATGTCACCTTATCGCATTGTCTATGGGAAGCCTTGTCATTTGCCGGTGGAACTTGAGCATAAAGCGTACTGGGCTATAAAGAAATTCAACATGAGCTTGGATGAGGCTGGTTTACATCGCAAGTTGCAGTTGTCTGAATTGGAGGAATTACACAATGAAGATTATGAGAGTGCTCGCATTTAGAAAGACAAAACTAAGGTGTTTCATGATAAGATGATTCAACGAAAGCATTTTGAGGTTGGTCAGAAAGTTCTTTTATATCACTCGAGGTTGCATCTTTTTCCTGGTAAATTGAGATCAAGGTGGATTGGTCCGTTTGAAGTGGTCGAGGTATTTTCTCATGGAGCTGTGGTCATTAAGAAAGATGATGGAAGTACATTTAAGGTGAATGGACAGCGTCTCAAGCCATATTTGGAGGATTCTTGTGGCGCCCCTAGATCCGGGGTCAAGGATCCAGGTCATCACGGTCCAATTTCCGATCAATATCAGTATCTCTTGAGTCTTTTTTTTTTATAACTTAATATTTATGCAATTGACCCCACATTAATACACACACACACCAGTCATATGCTCATAGAACAACATCCACAATATTAAAAGTTTAAAGTTAACAGTTATTACAACCCAGAATTCTACTAAGTACATTGTTGAATAATACTTCTACAGGAAGCATTTCAACAACCAAAAGTTTATTACAAACTTACACACCTAATTTACATAAGTCTACTAAGCCCCTTTCGCTTGTCACTACCTCGGGGATGGTCGCCAGCACTCGCTCAAAAGGTCGCCTTTCCCTTACCCTCTTGCGGGGTGTAGTGCGTAGTATCGGCATGGGACCTAGCTGCTATATACATAAGTAGCAAGAGTGAGCTATAATAGCTCAGCAAGATAATATTGTAACTAGAATTTAGAATGTGAACAGGTATACATATATATGCATATGTAAGCAGAACCAATTATAATCCTTAAGGAAGAATAAAGCTCTTATTTAATAATACATCATCCACTTACTATTATAAGAAAGAAATCTAAAATAATATAATATCAGTTTTTCTTCATCTGTAACCATAATTCCATCATCTTATATCATTATTCTGTTTTCAGTATAGAAATCTGAAAATCATTTTCAACTCTTTCTTTCAAGTTTTGGGGATTTTCACTGTTGCCGAATACGTAAGGACGATGATCAGTCGCCCTCCGTACCCGTCCTTTTTACTACCGGTAGAAGGAGGAAGGTACACCACTACATCCCCCTGGAGGAAGGTACACCACTACATCCTCCTTCGGCAACTCTTGGGCCGAAATAAAATATTGATTGCTGGAATGTGCCGCACACAGCCTCCTACGCTTTTTTTTTTTTGTTATCCCCCTTTTTGTCAAATCATTATTCCATTTATAAAATATCATTCCACATTTCCATTTTCTCGCTTCCATTTCCACATATCAGTTACTCATATCATTTCCATTCTCGCACATTACTTCTATAAAATATATATATATATATATATATATATATATATATATATATATATATATAACATAATGCTTTGATTATAATCCAGACATCTCTTTCATATTCAAGAAATCAAACATACTTTTATATTCATAAAATATTCCGTCTATTTTAATAGTAGTAAATAATAGTCAAATAATATTTATTAAACCACTGATACCCAAAAAAATATTTTTAATATAGTATTATAAACCATATAACCCTAGATAACAACTGATACCATTCCCTTTCATATCTCTTTTACCATAGAGCATACTCGCTCCATTCGTAATCATCTCTATATCCATATTTCATAAATCATATCCATCTCTCTTTAATTTCCAAAATCAAGGAAATATATTCTTTGCAACATAGAAACAATATATTCTGATTTTTATTAACAGCTGGGTCTCCTTATTTAAGGCAATTATTTAAGTCCTTGGGCACTATATAAACACATCTAGGGTATAGTTTTGGGACATGAAAAACATTGGAGAGAATCATCCTAGAAACAATTGTATGCACGTTTGCAAGGAGAAGATTGTTCTGGGAGAATTTCGTCATAGGGATTTTTCTTCTACATCTCATCTTTGTATTGTATTCTCATCTCTTAATTAATTATTTGTATTTGATTATGGCTATGGTAGGCTAAAACCCTTATTGTTGGAGGGCTGTTATGAAGCCCTAAATCTTATGGCAAATATGTTTCGATTTTCTGAGATGTGTTCTTGATTGTGCTTACACATGCTTCAATGCTTATAGATTATCTTTCATCAACTATGGTATGTGGTCCATTCAATATGGTTATGTGATTGATATATCTGTAAAGTCAATTAATCTTTCTATGTGGTCCATGGGATTAATTGTATCAGTGTGTAATTTGTTCTGGCTTTTCTGTGTGGTCCATGGAGTTAGACGAATAGCAGAGCTTGTTTCTATGTGGTCCATGGCAAGCTCTATATAAGTATCTGTCAGAACACGTTAACGAATCTCAGGATATGCCATGAGTTTAGTGGTGGATTTACATGTTTTCCAACATATTTCTCCAATTGTTTTCACAACCTTATTTTATTAAGCATTAGTTACATTAGTTAAAAACAACAAAATCAATCTTTGAAGTATAACTCAGAATATAAGAAAAGTAACCCTTAATCCTTGGCGTAGAACGATACCCTATTTACTCTACATTACAAACGACACAAAAAAGGTTTAAATTGAGTCATATCACAAAACAAATTACAAAAAACTTCAAAGAAAGCCAGCTAAAAAACACTGTATATTAACGAAAACTCTGAATTTAGATTCCACGTATTCTCGAGAAATGAAACATAACAGATACACAAAGACGGGTCCGAGGTAATTTGTATCAACATTATTGATGCATGTTTTTAAATATCGCAGTTCTCTATCTGATTCAAAACAAAGCAGGAAATAAAAGCCAAATGCAACCTACAATGCAAAAATTCAAGTATGACTTTTATGTGCTGAAATTAATCCCTGAAACTATCTTGTAGTTTCTTGTCTCACGACTTGCTGGTAAAATCTGATCATTTTTTTAGCCTTATTATTTGGACTCCCAACCTCTTTAAAGTAATAGCCTTGGAACTGATAAAAAAAATTACTTTATCGAGTTTATTATTTTATCGATAGTAAAAATGCACTATCTCTATTATGTTGGGACTTAAAAAAATATTATTTTAGCGAGGTTATTACTTTATGGATTATTACTACATCGAGGTTCAACTGTAGTTGTAATATTTCTGTTCAGGAAATAGCAGAGTATGTACAATCCACGTGACCCTTTATCCAGAGTTTTTATAGCTAACAGTAACGCATTTTATTCTCTCTATTCCATGATCGTAGACAGTAAAATCTACGTAGTCGAAAGATATTCTCTTTGGGACTAATTGAGATTTTAAGATTGACCTTGGACGACAGAGAATAAAATCAGTAGCATTGTACATATATGACGAACAAAATGATGATACTAGGCGGCATATATGTCCAAATTAAATTTAAATATCTACCAAATGGAAGTACAATTTACCAATCCACGACAAAAAAACAAACTCAATTGTCATCCGCATATCAGGATTTCAGTTTCCAAAGGCATGGGCTTTAATCTCTAAGGCGATTTCTGTTGATAATGGAATGGCATCTCTTGGGTAAGATAACAAGGAAGAAGAGAAACCACACCGGTTATAACCACAACAAACGAGCGCCAATTAGTCAGAGCAAGTTAAATCAAGGGATACATACCCCTCTTCCTTCAATAACAAGAGTTCTGCACTTCCACAGTTATAAAAGTGCATGGAAAAACATAACCCACAAAGAAAAAGAAAAAAAATTACTGAAGAAGCATATTACTTTTTGATTGTTTGGAATAAAAGATGAATTTCATAATACCCATCAAGGTCCATAATCCTTGTAACATCAAAATTACTAAATGTGCAAAATTCAGGGAACTCAACAAAACCAAATTGTACTGAACTACAGGAGTAACTGGAAAAGATATCACTCAAACATGCAATGATATATCTACTCATCCTCTTCCTCATCGTCGTCAGCTCCGGCAGCATTATTAAGGGCATTCAAACGCTCAATCAACTTGTTCTTCCTCTCATCATAAGTGAGTTTCTTCAAGTTGTACCTGCACCATACATTCACACAATTACCAACAAATATCAAGTCAGATGTAGCAAAGCCCACTACACAACTGCAACTGTGTATGCCCGAGCATTACTATTAAAAGGGCAAGAAAGGTAACAGAAAACAACATAAATTTTTTTGGCTAAATAACAGGAAAACACTCATCGTCATACAACCACAACAAATGGACCAACTTGGTTACACAACTCAGTACAGAAACTGAACTGAAGCCTGCACAACTACAACACCAAAACCCTGCCTATAAAATACACACAGTTACTAAATCGGTAATCATGAACATGGCAGATACTAATTCAAAGAAAAACATATCAGACTCCTGAAAAATGCATCGCTATCTAATAACTATGCATTTCAGAAATACACAAGAGCTAAAATCACAACAAGAAACTAAGATTTTTTTTTAATTAATTTTATAGCCGACTGAAACTAGGATTTTTCAAGGAACCTGTCTATGGAAATTTTAAACTTTTGTTAAAAGATTATAATTATTAGCAACAAGAAAGATAATAGTAATACTAATAAGTAACTATTAATAATGCTCTGAACTGATTGTCAGCTTGCATACCTCTTGTGCTCCTTGGGTTGCGGTTTGTCCGACTTCTTAACTGTAGGATCTGCACGGATAGCTGCATGAACTTTCTTGTAAAGCTCCTCAATATTATCTGCATCAATTCCTTTCTTAGCATACAAGGAGAAGTGAGTTTGATATTTCTCCGGCTCATCTTCAATTAGTGTCTGCAAGGGAAATAAACAGGATATTTTCACCAACGATTAGATAAATAGTCTTAAAAGGTGCAAGTAGGATTAGAATGGACAAGTATGCATGACCCTCACCCTCATGTAGGCAGCAACATGGCCACCATAGATATACTTGTGGTGAACCTCAGCATCAAGCTGTTTAGAATCCTTTGAGAAGCCTGCGAACCGTTTTTCACTGTGAGGAATGTCAAGGCCACCATCCAAAGCACCCTACAATTAACAACTCTGAATAAGTTCTCGTATAAATGCACAAACACAGGCAATTAACATGCTAAACCAAAACCATATTACTTGTCCACCAGACGTACACTTTCCAATTGAGAACTAGGTTACACACAATAATACATACTGGCATTTTCTACATTCAAGCATATAGTGAATAGGACTCCTTCAGTCAAGACAATAATATTTCACCACAAAAATATGGGGTGAAATCAAAAACGTATATCCATGATTGATACCATTTAAATCAATTTAGTAGACATCATAAATTGTGAGAGCAACAGAAAAGATTGTGTATTTAAGCAGTTTTTCTGAAAATTTCAAATAGAACCAAAATTCTAATACAGATAAGAATGGTAAATAGACACAAATATACTGTATTAAGTGATGTAATGTTACTGTGAAGACGGAGCATGTGATGAAAAACAGTTAATGTTTCATTATATACCACTACATACCTTGAGAGCACCAAACACACGATTTCCTGTAGTAGTCCTCAAAAGGCCAACATCAAGTAGAGCTCGGAAGGGTCTTCGGCTTTCTGCAGGTTCAACTGAATAATCCTCCCCAGTTGCCTGAAAGGTAGATTTATATGAGAATACAGATTTTGTAACTTACAAATTACCAGCAGTGGATATTCTTCAGATACTATTAATGAAGAGTAACTGTGTAAGTGTGTTACCTCAACATTGCCTTCATACTCCTCATCCATTTCAAGCTTCTTCAACACACGACGGGCTAAGAGAAGTCCCGTGCAGTAAGCTGATAGATAGTTTAATGGAATATCAATGTCTTAGTTTACAGCATGTAAAATATAGATCTTATCAGCAACCCATTAATGTTATATAACAAGCTCCTGAGCTGTACTAGTTCTACTGTGACTAGCAACTACATGAGAATCTCTCTACCATTACTGTACCCCATAACTTAGGATATTTTTTCTCTACCTTAAAAGAAGTTGGCTAATTTGTTTTCTTCAGTTTGCAAAAGATAACATTAACGCAATAAATAATAAACCATAATGAACTTGCTTCTATACCTGCAGCATAATTTGTGAGTCCTACTTCAAGCCCATATCGAGGAAGCTCATGTGAATAAGCAGCTGCAAGCACCATATCCCCAGCTATAGTAGCAGAGATAATTTGTGCAGTGATATCCTTGTTTGTAAATCGGACAACGAAGCGGTACTTAGGGGTGTTGTACTTGTTCTTGTCCTGATTGATCAAGCGAATCCTGGCACGGTAATCAGTTTTTCCCTCTACACAAATACAATCCGTCAGTAAAAACAATTATACCAAAACCAATTGGAATCAAACTAAAAAGCAAGACAGTAAATATAAACGCATCCCGATATTTACCTCGCCTTCTCTTAAACTTAACCTGAAACCTCTTGAAGTAAGCCCTCGGTTTGTTAGCTTTCACAAACACCTGAATAACCAATATAAACATAAGCATACTTCAAATCCAGCTAAAAACACTATACATTAACGAAAACTATGAATTTAAACTACAAACAATCTCGATAAATGCAACATACATAAACAACCACATACATATAACAAATTACAAAAAACTTCACATAACATACTAACAAAAACTCGACTTCAAATTACACGAAATCTCGAGAAATGCAACATATACATTAACGAAAACTCTGAATTTAAACTACAAACAATCTCGATAAATGCAATAGACATAAACGACATACATAGAAAAATTACGAAAAACTGCACATAACATATTAACGAAAACACTGAATTTAAACTAGACAATCTCGATAAATGCAACATACATTAACAACCACATACATGAACAAGTTACGAAAAACTTCACATACATATTAACGAAAACACTGAATTTAGATACCACGCATTCTAGAGAAATGAAACATAACCAGATACACAAACAAATTACGAAAAAGCTTATAAGTCGCCACAATCAATTCATCTGCATTCTAAACAATGTATAAAACAGATCGTGCCTATAATACACCCAATATGATAAAATAATGAACAAATATTACAATTAAATGACACAACAATCACAAATGTTTAGTACTAGCAACTAAAAATCACATAACATTCAAAATGATTAATTTTTGCAAATAATTAAACAAACAATTGAAAATATACATATATATCGGATCAATTAATCGATTAATATGTAAAAAAAAATGAGAAATTAGAGTTGAGAGAGAGAGAGAGAGAGAGAGAGAGATTTCACCATTGTTGCGCGCTAAGTCTCGAGTGGCTGCGAAACTAGGGTTTTGCGTTGTGAGGATGTGTGAGCATATATGATGCGAGGAGAAGTGGGCTTTATGACGAGAAAGCCCAATGGGCTTTTATGTACTTCTACTCAACTAGCCAGAAGACCGATAGTAAGTCGAGTAAATTTGATCTGAGTGTCTTTTTTAACCAATAGCTTATAATCAGTTCATTCAGGATTGTTTTAAATAATAATATATTTTATAGTAAATTTAATTTTTATGAGAAAATCATCAAAATTCATCATTTTTGTAGTCTTCTTGCTAGGGATGGCAAAAAAATCCGATCCGACAGATACCTGATCCGAAATCCGAAATTTGGATAACCCGAACCCGATTTTTTGGATTTGAATTTGATTTTCAGACCCGAAAATTTTTGGATTTGGATATTATGAAACCCGATCCGAAAACCGATCCAAACCCGATCCGAACCCGAAACCCGAAAAAAAATCGAATATATATATATATAGAGAGAGAGAGAGAGAGAGAGAGAGAGAGAGAGAGAGTTGGGTTCTATGGAGACGCAAATAATTTGGAAACCGTAGAGACCTATATTATAACCATTAGATCAATTTTACATCCTGTGGCTCACATTTAAATATATTTAATGGCAATTTTATTAACTTTAATATATTGAAGGGTAGTGTCCTACATTGTTTATCTTTTACTTTCTAATATCTCCAAACTCATTCAACCCACATCGACAATTACAAATAAATGCAATACCCACTATTGCTTAAGTTTGATTCACAATTCATGTAACTATTAGTAAGGCTTATGACCGGGTAGAATGGGGATTTTTGGAAGCTATGTTGATTAAAATGGGCTTCAATATAAAGCTGGTTGATATGTTCATGGAATGTATCACTTCAGCTAAGTATCAAATAGCTCATGCTGGCAAAGAATTTGGAAAGATCAGTCCGGAGAGAGGTATCAGGCAAGGTGACCCGCTCTCATCATATCTTTTCCTTATTTGTATGGAAGGTTTCACTGCTTTAATTAAGAACTATGAGGATCGTCGTCTTCTAAGTGGGATTCAGGTTGCAAGAGGTGCTCCTATTCTTTCTCATATGTTTTTTACAGACGACAGCTACATTTACAGTAAGGCTAGATGTGAGGATGCTACACAAATTATTAATCTGCTCAATGTTTTCAAGAAAGCTTCTGGACAGAAAATCAATGTTGAAAAATCATCTGTATCCTTTAGCTGTAACACAGGCCAGGAGGTAAGAAATGCCATCTGCAACACACTCAGATTTCATGAAGCTAACGAGCACACTACTTATTTAGGCCTGCCAAACATCATCCGCAAAAACAAGTATGCAGTCCTTGGGTATTTGAAGGAGCGTGTCAGAGATAGAATCAAAGGGTGGGATAAAGGAACCTTATCGAAGGGGGGAAAGGAGATATTGCTAAAAACAGTGGCTCGGGCGATGCCAAATTACGCTATGAGTATGTTTCTATTTCCAAAGCAGTTGTGTACGGAGATTGAAAATATGATGTCTAAGTTTTGGTGGCAGTCTTCGTCGAATAAAGATTCTGGTATAAGGTGGATGAGTTGGGAAAGAATGAGTAAGAAAAAATCTCAAGGCGGTATGGGTTTCAGGAGGCTACATGATTTCAATGTTGCATTACTCGGGAAGCAAGGTTGGAGGCTGATTACTAATGAGGATAGTCTGGTAAGCAGAATTTATAAGGCCCGATATTACTCCAATGGATCTTTTCTAACAGCAAAGGTGGGACATAACTCGAGCTACATATGGAGGAGCATAATGGAGGCCCAGGTGTTACTGAAACAAGGTGTTGTACGCAGAGTGGGGAGTGGTACTTCAATCAGTATTTTAAAGGATCCCTGGCTTCCATGTAAAGAAAATCCGTACGTACAGTCTTCATTCGGGGAGTTGGAGGGTAAATCAGTCTCAAGTTTAATTTTGGAGGGGCGGAACGAATGGGATGTGGGGCGTATCAGGAGCATGTTCAACGATAGAGATTTAAATCTGATTCGAGCAGTGCTTATTAACATTACAGAAGAAGACTCGTGGTATTGGAAATATGAGAAGTTTGGAAAATATAAGGTAAAGAGTGCTTATCATGCAATTCTGGAGACTAATGATCATCATGACATGAGTAACAATTCAGGTTTCTGGAGAAACATATGGAATCTCAAAATCCCTTCGAAAATGAAGATTTTTATGTGGAGGTCTTTACGTGATGTTCTGCCAACTAAGGAACGGCTCCAAAGGAGGAAGGTTAATGTTAATCCTTATTGCCCAGTATGCAATACTGAGTATGAGACAGTCTATCATTGTTTGATAAGCTGTCTGTTTGCTGCGAAATGTTGGGAACATTCTGATTATGCTTTTGATTGGCAACCAGGTGTAGATATTACACAGTGGATGGAAGAAGTGGTTCATCGGTATAGAAAGGAGGACGTGAGCAAAATTATTATGATCTGTTGGAATCTCTGGAAAAACAAAAATGATGTGGTTTGGAATCAAAGAAGTGCAGAGCCTAACGAAGTGGTAAAATCAGCTGAACTCTTTCTTAATCAGTGGAGAAATGCGCAAGACAAGACGTTTGATAATTACCTTGGGTTTATGACTCAAGCAGACGGTAAAGCGCAATGGGAGCGACCACCGGATGGTAAGATTAAGATCAACACTGATGCTGCCTTATTCGAAGACTCTAATGCATTTAGCTATTCCATGATTGCCAGAAATCATTCAGGGGAGCTTATAGAAGCAAAATCATGGTGCAGACAAGGTAGTGTAACTCCTGAAATGGCGGAAATAATTGGTGTAAGAGAGGCACTCAATTGGCTAAAGAATAACGAATGTACAGGTGCAATAGTAGAAACGGATTGTCTCTCGATGGTTCAAGCAGTTCGGAGCTCTTCAGTAACTCTTTCTTACTTAGGTAGAGTAGTTGAGAAGTGTAAGTCAATTCTAGCTTCTTTGAAAAAACGTAATGTTACGTTGAATTTTGTAAAGCGTTCTGCGAACAAAGTTGCTCACTACATAGCGAGAAACTCTTGTTCTTTAGCTGAACGTAGTTGGAACGGAGAGGATGCCCAACCGTTTTTTCATCATGTTATGTTGGATGATTTGAAGTGTTAATGAAAACGTCTTCCTTTTTGGCAAAAAAAAAAAATTAATCTGTTTCGCATGAAGTAGAGAAAGTGTAACTATTATGTCTTGCAGTATGACATTTTAGAAGTAATGTAAAACAAGACTAAAAATTGCAGAACAATGCGGTCTTCATTCACACTTTCTCCGACGACGGTTATTAATCTTTTTTCGGCATCTCAAATATTACATCATAACCCAAAATTTTAATGTTCTGCTTATACAACAATTTTACAGAACAACTATATTCTACAAAATGAACAATGCAGAACATGCTTGTAGAAGTGCAGGACAAGTGTTCATCTGATTTAGATCATCTGGTGTTTTTCATGTAGTAATATATATATATATATATATATATATATATATATATATATATATAATTTATACTATAATATATTTCATAATGTAATACATTCTATATAAATGTCATTGCTGCATCGTATAACAAATAACCTTGTATTATTAAAACCGAAATATAAAGTGTTTAAGATATATTTCATATCAAATCTATTTGGTTATTTTAATGATTTAAATTCATTTAAAATTTGATTATATGTAAAATTTTATAACAAATTTAAATATTAAAATATTAAAATTAATGCAAAGAATATAATTTATTTATATAATATAAATAATACTTTTTATAATGTATAAAATATTAAAGTGTGTGTTATATAAAAACTTGATTGAAAATTTCAGGTTTTCGGATTTCGGGTTTCGGGTATTATCCAAATCCAAAAATTTTCGGGTTTCGGGTATACCCGAAATCCATTGGATCGGGTACGGGTTTCAATTTTCGGGTATTTTTCGGGTTCGGGTTGGGTTCGGGTTTTATCCAAAATTCGGGTTTGGATTTGGATTTTGCCAAACCCGACCCGATCCGACCCGATTGTCATCCCTACTTCTTGCCCAAAATATCCGTAGACGCTGATATTCGCCCTTTTTAATCACAGGCTATGCATGTTCAGCTAGTGCAGACAAGGACACGCATTCTGGAAATGGGCATCCGGGGTAACGCATCTCCTAGATGCGCAATGACGTTAGCTAACGTCATTATTTCACTTGCAATTCCGGCGCTCAGACGAACCAAAAATCGCCATTGCAATCCTCTCCCTCCATTCTTCCACCTCCGGCAACCTCCAGTCCTTTTGAGGACATCAAAATGATGCCCATACCTTTCTCTCCTTTTTCCCCCGTTCGTTTGTTGTTGTTTGGCCCTGCAAGGGCGTGCACAAGTAGATCGAAAAATCAAATCGAAAAAAAACTTCGTTTTGGGGCTTTTTAATTCAGCAAAACAAATTGAAAACGAGTGATATAGGGTTGTAGAGGATGAAAAGATGATCAGTTTGGTGTATAGTATGCAATTGCTCGATGCCTTTAGAGAGTGAACGAAGTGGTTGAAAAAACGAGCAAAAAACGTCCGACGACGGGGGTTGAAGACGATGAACAATGGTCCCATATACAGACATGCGCATCTTCAAACACGCATTCCCAACATGCGTATATAAACCTTCCACGCAATTGTAAATTTATTGTTCACAAAACAAAATTCCAAACTTGCATAGTGTACGCATTGTAAGGATGCGTGGGCTTTGACCACGCAATTTCAGCATGCGTATACCCTCCACGCATGTGTGTAATGAGTGGTCCGTAGGTAAAAAGAGCGGAGGTTTCCGTTCGTGGGTATTTTGGGCAGTTGAAATTAAATGGTGAATATTTTGGTTTTTCACCCAACTTTTATCTAATTTTTTAGTTTAATGGTTATTTTAATTTTAATTTAATATATATTAGTTAAAAATTCATGTATTATTTAGAACTACTAACATAAATTCTTAACTCTAATTTGTTATTAACGAGATTCGAATCTTAGGTATTTATTAAATTAGCACTAATATGAAATATTACTTAGTGTTAGATATAAAGGTTCTAGTAGATATACTAAAAGGCTTCTTTCAAATATGATATAATATTTTCTAATAATAAAATTAAATTTATCTAATTTTCTAGTTTAGTAGTCATTTTAATTTTAATTTAATATATATTAGGCAAAAGCTCATGTATTGTTAGAACTAATAATATAAATTCTTAATTTTAATTTTTTTGAGGTGCATTATATTTAATTTTAACTAAAACTTATTTTTAATTTTTTTTATAAAAATTTAAACATTAAATTTTTATATAAAAAAAGAAAATTTAAAAAATAAGTTATGGAACTATGAATTATCCTTAAAATGCGCCTCAAAATGTGTGTCGGACACCCCTTGAAAAATTCAAACAATTTGAAGGGATGGAGGGAGTATATATAAATTTTTATATAATATAATAAATTGATCAATATAATATATAATAGTTGATCTGTAACATATACTTAGATCAATATACGATAATTGATTTAAGATTTTATACACATGCACAGGTTATTGAGATCGTTTTATCATATTTTACATCGATTGAAATATTAAGAAAATTTTAAAAAAATGAATTAAAAAATAATTCAAAATTATAGTATAAAAAATATTTAAATTTACCCGATGTTTAATTGAACATCGATATTGTGTAATAAACATTAGACTAAATAAAAGTGTATAAATGTATATATGTATAAAAAAAATGATTGAGACAACTATAAGGATGACTTTTACTCAATATTAACAGATTTTGTATTATGTCTCAAAATATAATCTTACATATACGATCATTTTTTTATGAAAAAATCAAATGAGTTTACATACACCTCTATTATATACTAACAATTTTACTAAAATAAATATTTATATTATACTCAAATGTTCAATTTGATAAAGTTCATTTCATGCATTTGAAAACTAAATTAATAATTTAGTAATTATAAATATTCATGTGATTATTATCGTATGAATGTTTATCCAAATTTTATGAAATATAATCAAATTATAAAATATTTGGTTAAAGAAATTGGTTTGCAATATAAGAAAATAATATGAGATAAATCGAAATCTTATCGTTCATCATATTTTTGATTACAAAATTATTTCAATATATATAATTTTGGTCGAGAAATTAGTTCAATATCCATATTTTGTACGGATTTTTACGTTACTTATACCTTCAACCTAGAAGTATTATTCTCTGTACATATAAAATTCAAAAAAAAATGTCATACACATCAAAATTTTAAATCAATGCCTAATCTTCATTGTTGGGCTCAGAGTATGATAACCTGGAAAGTCTGAATGAAAATGATGGTGAAACAAAATTTCCAATAGGAATGGACAATGATATTTTTTGGAGCAAGAGTTTGTATATATATAATTAGTACTCAAATATTTAATGTGTACGATTTTTTTTTAGGATTTTATGTATCCAGTGAGTCATATTTCATTATAATTAAGCATGTATTTCAGAATTATGAAGAAAAAACAATGAGTAATTCTACGAGTACAAAATTGTGTACCAAAAATAATGACAAAATGATGTGATAGAAGTGATGTGTGCCAGCATCCAAAATTCTGCCGGTTGCTGAAATTACTTATTTTTCTTCGTTTTTTCTCCGTTTGCTCTCATTTCTTTTGCACTCACTTCCGTCTTCAATCCTTTAGCCTTCAAATCATCATGGTATACCCAAGCAAGTCTTGATTCATCATTCCTAGGCTCGAATTCATCACCAAAATCGACGGAAATGCCATCCTTAAGCAATATTCTTGCACACCTGCACAAGTAGGCGAAACACATCAAAACTACAACAAACTTGAGTCCAAGACAATCAATTTAAGTCGATATGGAATGCTCCAAATGGATATAAAATCCACTTATCAATGTGACAAAAAAAATTATTGATTGATATTGATGTGAATTCAGGAGTTCCATTAAATTTATTTAAGTTATAACCAATCAAAGACACATATCATTTTCTAAAAAATTTAATATCCAATTTGATAATAGTATCATTTCCCAAAAACAATTTTACTATACAAATATTCATCAGCCAGGTTCGTCTGTGACTCTGTCGAATATTAATTAAGATTACTCAAAATGTCGAACATTCATTCATTGAATTTTATTTTTACTGCATGTTGAATTCAATCTTCAGAAACAATACTCTTATGGGTACATTTATCATTTAAAATATTACTAGCTTATAGCCCGTGCAAAGCACGGGTTACTTTTAAATACTTTTAAAATAATATGATTAAATAAAATAGAGTATAATAATTTATTATGGATGTAATTTAACTTTGTAATTAGACAAAATGACAGTTTGTAACCCCTATGTATATGGAATTTGTCAAATTGGTCCAGATTTACGTTTTTTAGCACTTTGCAACCCCTATCTTCAAATCTCGCTTCATATTACAACCCCTATCTTCAAAAATGACAGTTTGTACCTCTTATGTATAGAGGTTTTTGACTCATTTTTGCTTGTAAAATAGGTCAATTAGACGGGAGGGGTTGTAATGTGAAGCGAGATTTGAAGATAGGGGTTGCAAAGTGCTAAAAAACGTAAATTTGGACCAATTTGACAAAACCCATATACATAGGAGTTACAAACTGTCATTTTGTCTTGTAATTAATTAATAAAATTATTAGTAATAATAATAGTCATTTAATAAATGATATGTATTGATTAGAACTAATAATATAAAATCTTAATGTAAATTTGTTGTTGACGGGATTCGAACATTGAATCTTTAGAAGAGGGATTTAAATATAGAATATTCCTTATTATTAGATCTAACGGCTATTATCTATTTACTAAATATCTAACGATAACTATTTTTTTAGATGGTTGAACCAAGTTGAACCAAACAACCAAATTATACCCTGGTTTGCTTATTATATAATAGTATAGATTAACAAAATACAAACTAAAAACTAAAGAAAGTTTATCATAGTTTAAAAGAGACCAACATTTCGTAACTAGCACAGTAGCACCTACATGATTCCATAATTCCATTGTTCACCTCATAACTCTACTCAACTGAACAATGAAACATGCAGGTACTATTTTTGATTGCAGAAACATATGCCAAAATGTCACATCAAATCAAATTTACATTTAAACCTAAAAGATAGAGGAACATTGATTCATCATTTACCCAAAAGGCTACACTACTAATATCAATGACCATATCAACTAAAACAATCGTAGCCACATATATTTTTTTTGCTTGTTTAGAATAAAAGATGAATTTCATTAAGTCATCTAGGTCCAACATCCTTATAGCATCAAAATTACTAAATGTCTAAAATTCAGGAAAATGAGCACCACCAAATGGTACTGAACTAAACAGGTTACTATAGAAGATATCATTCGAACATGCAACAATTTATCTAGTCATCCTGTTCATAATCCTCGTCAACTCCTACAGCATTATTAAGGGCATTCAAGCGCTCAATCAACTTGTTCTTCCTTTCATCATACGTGAGTTTCTTCAATTTGTACCTGCACCATACATTTGTGTAAGTAATAAAAAATATAAAGTAAGATGCAACAAATCCCACAAAACAACTGCAACTCTGTGCCCCAGGTATTATCTTTGAGGGAAAGAAAGGTAACAGAAAACAAATTAACATACAACCCCAACTGCCAAACAAATGGACCAACTTGGGCACAAAATTAAAATATAATTACTTTATTTAATTAAACAAAATTGCTCGTAATGTTTTTAAAAAAAGGATGTAAAAGATATTGTATTTTACCTGAAAAATGAAATTATTTTGTTTTTGAAAAATAAAAAGGTAATATGTCTAATCTGAAAAAGAAAATTGATTAATAATGGAGAAATTTTGGTTAGATAAAATATATAAGATATTATATTTTGCCAGAAAAAGGAAATTGTTTAGTATTGAAAAATAGAAAACATAATATATTTAACCTAAAAAAGGAATTTGATTAGTTAGTAGAATGAGTAAGGGTAAATAAGTAAAATCAACATATACCATACCGACCGACCGACCAAACTTTTAATGTTTCGGATTTTATATAATAGTATAGACTTGTTTTCCTCCGTGCTTCTTTCAGGCCCCATCACTTTCTATATGACCTTGCCACTATTTACACATTCCTCTGCCGCTACGTCGAATCGTCGAATCGATGGGCTAATTTTTTTTATTGTCAACCTTGATAACCTTGTTGCACCGCTCTTTCTTTCTTTTTCTTCAAAACTAAAGCCCCCTGCAGGTTTTTTTTCCTTGTCGTCGATCCTCCGTTTGTGTTATAAAATCCAAAACCCCCCTTTGATAAAATTATTCGTCCTCGTCGAAAAATAAATTACCCCTCCTTCTAGCGCCAAATGTTGTTGGAGTAATTTCGTAACAACACGAATTCGGAAGTTTGCTGGAATGGTAGAGCAAAATTATGAGTATGTGGCTGATTTAGGGGATTAGGGTTTATGAAAAAAGAGGGTGTTGAACTTGGGATTAGGTGTCTCGAAATTGTAAGCATCAGACTGAATCTACGGGAATTAGAACTTGAGGACCGAACGTTGGCATGAACCCTAATGGCTAATAATGAAGTCTCACACAAGAGTGCACGTGCTCTAGCTACTCAAGGAGTGTAAGTGTCGAAGAAGTCCCGCAAACTGTCTACATACCACTATTTATAGTGGATCAATCCCGTATGTAGTTCTTGATGGATATGATCAATCTCTTATGATGTAATTATCCCGTTTGTGAAAGGATTTGGACTGTCATTTCTGATAATAATCGAGTATGACGTATAGAATTAGGTTACGAAGTCATTATGGTAGTGTAAAAAGCTTGTTTTCTTGTAATTATCTTGATTTATCAATGAATTATAATATAAATATGACATATATTATTTATTAACGGAAAATATATCTGTTTGAGAGTGTTTCTAGGTTATAGAGGTGTGCTCCTAGAAGATAGGAGATTATCTTTATCTGATTTCATAACTCTGCCAGGTTTCTGGAAAATTGGGATTTCTAACGGTAAGCCCCTCTCTGACATCCCTAGCGGTAGGCCGGCTAGATGATCGTCCTGATAAGTTAAATCTAGTAGCTGCCTTGAGAATCATACATGAATACCTGTAGGTTGTGGGTTGTCCATGGGAGTATTTTCAATATTTTAGGCCTTCCATCCACTCAATATTCACCACCCGGTAACCCCTTAAGGGTTACTCAGGATACCGGAAGCCTATTTTGTCACTTGATTCCTTCATGGGTAGGGCTGTAAATGAACCGATACACTCGCGAACGGCTCGACGTTCGGTTCGAAAAAAGCTCGGTTCAGGTTCGGTTCGATTCACAAACGAGTCGATCTTGAACATGATTTTAAGGATCGATTTATAAATGAGCGGAACTTGATCACGGTAAAGTTCGACTCGATAGCTCGCGAACAAGATCGATTAACGTGTTCGTGAACATAGTTCATGAACAGGTTCGTGAACATAGATCATGAACATGTTCGTGAATAAGTTCGATAATTGAGATTGTTAACATACTTGGTATTCGAGTTCATTACTGGCTCATGAACAAATTCGATAGATAATCTCCTATATATAATATATGTTTGATTATTAGATTTTATAATTGTTTGTTTATAATAAACGAATGATAATAATGATAATAATAATAATAGTAGTAGTAGTAGCAGTAGTAGTAACAACAACAACAACAACAACAACAACAACAACAACAACAACAACAACAACAACAACAACAACAACAACAACAACAAAAACAACAACAACAAAATCTTACAATTAGTATACGTAGTATAATAGTATTTATTTATCAAAATATGTATCAAATTAAATATTTCATCATTTTAAGTGCTAAATTTTAGTATTAAATATTACTAATGTATAAATTTATCTATACTACTTAAATATATATATATAAAGATATTAAAATATATTTATGATTTTGTAAAATTTGAAACTATAATAACTTGAAATACTTGCAAATATGAAATATAAAGACCAAATTATGTTAAATAAATACTACAAATATAATAATATTTTTTAATACTACAAATTTATAAAATGTAATGAGATAATATTATAAACATATGATCTATGCCAAAATTTACATATAAGATTGTAAATTTATGTAATGAGATCGATACTTTTGTATAATTGATGTTTTATAGATTTTATGTAAGAAAATTAGTATTTTGTATGACTAATGATATTTTGTGTAAGGAGATGTGAGAATTTTATTGGTTGATGATTTATTATTTATTATTTTTAGTGTTGAGACATAAATTTAATTATTTAATTTTGGACTTTTCAATTTTTTTAATGTCAGATTTTTGTATACAAAAATAAGAAAATAAGTTTATGAGTTGTTCGTAGTGACTAGTGAGCATAAGTTGATAAAATGTTAAAAATAACGCTTTTTAAATATAAAATAACAAAAATAACATTTCTCGGGGGAGATGGTTAAAAATACCCGATTTAATACCCAGAATAAAAATGCGTATCTGCTTATGCTTACCCATCCTGATTATGCGTACCCTAGCCCTGCCTCATATATTCAGTTCTTCCCCAAATTCTTTTTCAATTCATTTCACGTACTTAGACCATCACTCTTCTCTTCATAACAAGGCGATTTAAGGCGATAAGCTGTTGAACATCATATCCTCATATGCATATACGTGCGGATTCATTTGTAAGTCATTCTTTAATGTTTGACTTTTTAAGCTAAAATTGCTTGTTATTGAACACGACTCCATATATATTTGAATTAGATATACCTTTTTGCCATTTGTTGAGATAAAATCAGAGGCTACTGCCACAGTTTCCTGATGTCTATCTAGTGTTCCTTAATTCTGATATTTTTTTTTACTTTTAGTCATTTACTAATCGTAGCTAGCTGGCTGTTTATATCTTTCTTTGATATCCAAAGGAGGTTTAGTAGGTTAATTAATTATGTTTCTTAGTTAAACCCGACATCATCATTGGTGACAGTTCTTGTCTACCTCCAGTAGCTGATTATGTTAATCTTGCGTGTTAGTGAATGATTAGAACAATTTTCTGTAAAGGGTCGAGTTTGTATACAATCATATCCTCATATGCATATAGGCAATTTTTCAGTTGAAGAATCATATGTTATCTATATTTATCGATATTCTATTTGACAAATAGTTTAATTGTTTTTACAACAGAATATGGACACGATCATGGATGATATAAATGTTGATAGTTTTGAGTTGAAGCCTAGTCCAAAAGACACTTCTGTATTGCATTTACAAGCTAAACATAGGTCGACTCCTATATGGAATGTGGGTGGTGGGAATGTGTTGAGATCACGGATCCGTAACCCCAGCAGTAGCAGATTCCCTTCGTTACATCCTCGAATGGTTCCATTACTCAGAGAAGTTGGCTTTGACGGAGTTGCAAGACTTACAGGCATCCAGATACATTGGAGGCTAATTACAACACTAGTGGAACGCCGAAGATCTGAGACGCATACGTTCCACTTACCTGTCGGATAGTGCAGTATTACTTTACAGAACGTTAGTATTATTCTTGGATTGCGTGTTGATGGTCGTGCAGTCAGTGGCTCCACCAAATTCAAAGGTGGTTGAAGTAACCTTATTCAGAGTATGTTTGGTAAAGCTCCTGCAAAACATGATATAGATGGTGGCAGATTAAAATTGAATTTGTTGACAAAATTACTTCAATCACTTTCAGATGATGCAAATGAGGATGAGCTCATCCGATATACACAATCTTATATGTTACAACTAATCGGTGGTATCCTTTTCACTGATCATCAAGGATCACAAGTTCATTGTATGTTTCTGCCTTTAATTCAGAATCTTGATCGTTCTCGGACATTAGCTTGGGGTGCTGGTGTGCTTGCGTACCTGTACAGAGAATTGTACAAGGCCTGCAAAAAAGATACAGAAGAAATTACAGGATACGTGTTGTTGTTGCAGCTATGGGCATGGACGAGACTGCCCACTATTGCTCCAGTTCCTCGTGGTCTATATGTGGACAATCGAGAGATATGGGGTGATCTTCCCGGGCCATTTGGTTTGAGGTAATTATGTATTTTAAATGTTTAGACCGTTATCTTGATTTGTTTGAGTTGTTTTTGTGCTTTATTTGTTTTTGACAATAAGAGATTAGTTCAATTTTCATATCCTTTCTTATGTAAAGGTTTTATTATTATGATAGTGCAAATCCACCAATATTACTCCAAATCCTCTATGGTGTATTTATGTGCTGTTATGTGTTTACATAGGTGGTGCATTCCCACGTCATATGCTGATGCCAATTTTCGTGTTGTGTCTATTGATCGCATTTCATGTAACACCTCCAGATCCGGGGTCCGGGATCCGGTCGTTACAGTCTCCAATTCTGTCCACAATACTTGAACTTACCTCAACATAAAATA
This sequence comes from Saposhnikovia divaricata, assembly GCA_036435485.1. NCBI lineage: Eukaryota > Viridiplantae > Streptophyta > Magnoliopsida > Apiales > Apiaceae > Saposhnikovia > Saposhnikovia divaricata. Next base: position 220,204,495 of record CM071599.1, read on the forward strand.
ATTTACATCTTTATGACCCGACACAACAATATAAAACACACCCGTTATAGTCCCAGAGATGAAATCAGAGTAACAATCAAATTTTATTAAACACATTATGAGTTCTTACAACCCAAAAGAGTTACAATATGAATACATACTCTTTGCCATCCATTTACATAAGTCATACTAGTCCATATATTTGGTACTGAAAGAATGAATCTATCCTACCAATAGCTTTCTCTTCGGCTCTGGTAGTCTCATCGTCCTCGCCAGCATCGAGTGCGCCTTGTGCGAATCATCTGGTCTAGCTGTTGTTGTGATGTAATAATAAAGCAAGGGTGAGCAATAGCCCACCAACAATAATATTTAACTGAACGATAATGTATAACAGTTCAAAAGTATATTTCAAACCATATGCCATGCATTTACGGAAATGATGCCAGAGTAACATGAACGATGAAGTTACGAGGTAACTCAAAATGCATATATAGGTGGGAATATCTGCTATGTCAAAGATAAGCCAGATATTATCATTTATCATATAAAGAGGAACTTGCAAGGAAAATATTGCAATTCCAGTTATTAACATTTTTCGAAGTCCTACAACCTGAAAGAAGTCTCTTCGATACGTGTTGCGGAAAACACCGTCAACCTGAAAGAAGTCTCTTCGATACGTGTTGCAGGGAATTCCCAATTTTGGAGATGAACCAATACTGGAGTTATCACGCGCCAGCTGTCCCCCTCCCTGATGATCAGTCGGGGATGGTACAACCAAATATAGTTTACTACCGGTAGAAGGAAGAACTGACAGCTCCACTTGTCGATTGCCTTTAATAGTAACTCCCCAGCCAATAGTTAGGCCTTGTGATGGACCGCGCGACTCGGCCTCTTACACACGACTCCTAGTTCGAATAAATCCACAGCATCGAAACGTAGAGTTTGTCCTCCCTTCCCCAAGTGAAATACTTGTTGATAAGAATCCACAAAGTAGTCGTATCTAGTTGGAAAGGAAAATTCACCAACATTTCCCCAGCTTTTGCTTGTTAATGGATATCAACTTGTTCCAACAATCTTACCCCTCGAATGATGAGAAGGTACACACAGACTTAATGAGTCCATAACAACCAAGTTGCGATTGAAAAGGATAAATTATGAGATTTATTACCGGGAAGTGTACAAGATAAATAACATTGCTCAAGTAGGTTCCCCTATAACATGGAAGTTTGAGCGAGCATTTAAATCCTTTTAATATAGATTTAAATGAAAAATAAAGCGTTGGGAACCTTTCCTTGATAAAATAGTCATAAAAAGACTCTGAAATATTTTACGTAATATCTGGAGGTGATAGATAATCTCCGACTAATATAAATCATTTTTAAAAAGAATTTAAAAGATTTAAATAAATATTCCAAGAATATTTATTAACTCAATAATAATTACGGAATATTATTAAATTATAATATAGCTCGTAAGTAATCCTCTAATGAATATATGGAATTATTTACTAAATAAATCTCTCCTTAAATGAATATTCAAAATAATATTCATTAATAATTAGACTCCAATAATTATTTAAAATAATATTCAATAATTGAGTCAAACTTTAAATGAATATTTGAAAATAATATTCATTTAATAAATAATCTTCTAAATGAATATCCAAATAATATTCATTTAGTAATCAAAACTTTAAAGGAGTATTCAAAATAATATCCCTTAAGTAATCAGAACTTCCAATAAATATTTTAAAATAATATTCCTTAAGTACATAAACCTTAAATGAATATTCGAAAGTAATATTCATTTAATAAATAACATTCAAATGAATATCAAAATAATATTAATTAAATAATCAACTCTAAATGAATATTTGAAACTAACATTCATTTAATATCTCTCGACTGAGATAATACTCGAATAACATTCCTCAGATAAATAATAATCTGTCGTTGGAATCCCTCCGGGTTTACACGACTATTTATATCTCAAAATACCGACTCCCGGTCTATATTTAGAATGAATATCATATGCCCTTCGCTAAGGGTCTTACTTACCAAAACAATCCGGCTTATCATTGATAATTCGTATCTAGTCTATAAGCCAATATCAATTCAGGGAACAAGTATCACAAAAACCAGAGTCACGATATAATTAGAAACAGGCATGCATGCGATGACATATGTAAAACAGAAATCATATACATATATTATCACAACAACAGGTTCAAAGGTTTGAACACTTGCCTGGTAATCGGGTGTGGGTGGAGATAGCGTGTCCTGAGTCTGCTCGATCATCTATAAACAATCAGAACATTCGAGATTAACCACTTAACACGTTTTTAAATGTTTAAGTATAACTTCACTTAAATCGAAACACGTTTTCGAATTATCTCGTTATACACCTTTTAGTGTAACTCTTTTTCTTACTGATACGATCCGACATTTGTTTGTTATTACGACATGTCATTGTACCCACACTCGGTATATACTTAAGTCGTATAAGTTCTAAAGTCGATCGATTACGAACCGAGATTATACTTCGAGTTTTATCGTTCGTTTTCTAAGTGTTTTACCAAAATTATAACCAAGCGGGTTTTTAGGGGTTTGTTCGCGTTTAACTTCGATTCCAACATTTTTATAAAATCGGAAAACGATCTGTTTGATATGTGGTTTTCTTTCATACCTTCCTTATGACCCCTAGTATTTATTTACCAAGATTCACCACTGAGTAACATGCTTTACGAGGGTTCAATTGAAGTTACGAACTTTTACTTACGGTTCCGAACCAATTTTAGTAATTTGACCATAACTCCTAAACCGTAAGTCGGAATGTTTCGATTCTCGAGCCAAAACGATCTATGGCTCGAGATCTACAAGTATCAGTCACAATATTACCAAGGTCAGGAAATTATATTAACTGCCATGCTTGGTTTTTAAGTGTTAACGAAAATTCGGCATTACGACGGCTATAAATCGGACGTTCTAAAAATCGTAACAACACAACCAAACCACACCGGGCATCAACACAATTCATAAACATGATTCTCATATCCAAAAGTCCTAGAACCACTGATCTTAACCTCAAAATCATCAAGGACTTGAATCATGGCTAAATAACTACTAAGAACAACTACATGATCATGTAAACATGCTTATACTAACATCATCACCAAATCTCATCTAAAACTCCATTAAAACTCAAAACAAAAACTTGGGTTCTTGAAGTTTATACCTTCCTTGGAGTGTGTATGCACTTATTAAGCCTTGTATAGTCCATAGATTTCCTTAACAAAGCTTAGATCATCCAAGAAATCAAGAAAAACAAAGTTAGTTTCTTGAAAGTTACTATTCATCCTAAAATTGTAAAAAACATAGAAAATCGAAAAATAAGAGTTTGGCTCTCAAATTTTTACCACATCTTGTCCTCTTCATAAGCTTTGTTTTGAGTCCTAGTTCATCAAATTTGAAGCTTCCTAGATAGGGTTTTGAGCCCCCTTTTTCCGCTGGACAGAAACTGTCAAGAACAGGGTAGTTTGGTTTCTTCAACTTGGGGAGGAGATTTGACTAGGCTATACTCATTAGATTGCCATGAAATTTTGAGAGAATATTTCCCATGGAGTGGAGAGGCTGTGGTAAAAATTTGGTGATTTTATCATGGATAGAAATGGAGATATGAATTTTCTTCTTTGAGGGTGTTCTGCTGGGCAGTTTGAACAAAATGGAGAGAATGGAGTTTTTGATCTTTGATTGCTTGGTTCTCTTGCATAATACACCTCATCTTGATAGTATCTAGCTAAAGTATCTTTATTAAGGTGATCATGTCATGCCTTGCATCATTTTATGGACAAGTGTTGGTGTTTTAGTAGTAAGATGATAAGATCAAGCTAACTAATTGGTTTGATTCTAATTGTTCTAGTTACCTTGGTAACTACTTGATTACTTGGTCTTATCCACTTGCACATGCTTGTATCTTGGCTCCCTGCTTGTTTCTTTGTCGGGTTATTGCTCCATTCATTGATCGTTCGGAAGAATAACTCATTCGTTTCTAGTTAGGGTTTTACCGGAAATCGTCTTAATATTTATACTATCATCCTCCATTCTCTTTAATAATTCTTGAACCTATTTTCCTTAAATCCCTTCAATAATTCTTTAAGTCTTTCAGTGTTCAGGGAAATCTCGGGGAAAATAAAAGTGCTATTTTTCAGAATCCGACAGCTTTTACATACACTCTTTTTCCCCCTGAATCACTAATACGAACTCAGAATTTCGTTCCGGATACTTATATATCGCGTCGTCTAATAATATTCCTATGTCCACCCAAAATCACTATTTATCCATTTTTCTTTACTCATCCTCTTAGGGTTGTACAATTGTCCCTGATCTCTTTCGATCGTTCCTTAACCTTTTTATGGACCCACTGGACCAATAACAGATATCGATTTGGATGACATAAGAATAATCTTTTCCTTTAGAATTATCAAATCTCAATTCCCTAGGAGATAGATAATTCTTATCTAAAGTGTCAACCAATAGTATTCTTCATGGCATACAAACATTTGAATCCAAATCTATTCCTTCCATTCATTATCTCAATCGTTACATCGTAGTCGTAATCACTATTCACCATTACCTCAGTACATAATAAAAAGTTTTAATTATATCCAAAATTTGGGGTTCTTACAGTCTCCCCTCCTTAAAAGGATTCCGTCCCGGAATCAGGTAGGAAGCAAAGAGTCGTTTGTCTGTCTTTCACTTTTTAGCTTCCCGGTCAATTCTTAGTCGTTCTACCCTTTCTCAACACATCTTCCAGTGCTACAATCCATACTTTATCCTTTTTCCATCAACGTTGCCACTTTTCGTACAACACACTATCCGGGTTATACTCTTACTCAGTCTTATCCTTATTGATACCTGCAATAACATTGGTATCACAATCACCCTGCGAATTCGGAGGTAACCTCGCTCGTACTGTGCATTTCCTGATCGCTTTAATCTTCGCAATCTCGATCAATATAGAGAAGTGGAAAGATTTATTGAGAGATCACTATGATCAATTGAACATTTGTTATATTGCATAGTTAGTACAGAAGGGGGTCAGCCTTTAGTACTTGACAATCAATTAAACAAGTTATGTTATTTCACTTAGACTTCTATCACATAGACAGATAGTCACGTAGCAGTACCTCCCCTCCTTAAAGGGTTGTTCTTCTCAATTCATAAAGAAGATGAATAAAAGAAAAGAAAAGAAAAGAATTCTAAAGGATTATAGAAAGTTTTCATGATTGTAAAATATCATACTCAGAATTTACCTCTGAACTATAGAGGTTCATTAAGGAAGAAATTAATCATAATTATATCCAATACTATTTGATTTAATTTTCTATTTTCCTTGCATTAACTTGGTTTTTATTCACTCCTTCATTTTTATGTAGATTTTGGAAAAAAGATAGTGCTTCTGATAAGATTCTACATGGCTTTTGAAATGGTGATGCAGCGAAAAAATATCAAGAGGAAAATATGACAGTGCTTGTTCAAAACAATTAGTATATCTATGAAGCTTTGTATCTTTTAACTTTTAGTTGTCGTGTTTTGAATATGTAATGCAGTACATTTCTGAATGTTATCAGTTTCAAAAATGGTTAAATGAAGTGTTATTCTTATAGTGATTTTGGTGGAGCTGTTGGCTATTTGTCTGCTTTGTTGGCTTTTTATATTAGTGGTAGTGAAATGGTGAGGGGTGGATTGTTACTAGGTGAAATTTTTACAATTATAAATTCACATGTTACTCAAATTGTATCTGGGTATCCAGTTTACAACTATAATAAATTCTTCCCTGACTAAAGTCCTCAAGCTTTAAAGAGTCTTTCCGAATCTCAGCATTATTCATATTACAACTATAATATATACTCTGTAGTCGACATTATTCATATTGTCCATTAACTCATTCTGACATCCAGTAGAAAGCTCCCATAGTTTTGAGAAACTTTTGAGCATAAGCTCCCATATTGTATCTGGGTGGAATTGTGACTTTTGAGAAACTTTTGGTTGAAGGACATTATAATCAATAAAGACAATAATTGGTGGATGCATTTGGTGGATCAGAATGCTGCTTTTGATTCATTATAAGTAATGTGTCAGTTTTCTAATTAGAGATCTGGACTCGCTTATCTTCTCTCAGGACTAGAGGTCGTCCTGGCGAAAGCAAATCTGGGACAGTTTCATTGTAGACCTCAAGATAAGACAGATGAACCACGTGGTTACCATCATAACTCCTCTGTCTAACCTTATTGAAAAGATCTTTGATTTCTAAAACCATCACACCTGGATTCTCCAATGTACCCAGCATTGTGTATGTTTTCCCAGCTCCGGTGGCACCATAGCAGAAGACTGACCCATTCCTCCCCTGGAAAATTGCTTCGACAAGCTCTGTTGTCCTGAAAAGTTAAATTCCAATCTAGATATTTTAAATCAACACCTGGATATTAAATCTGAAAAATAGATAAAATAGACACTGAACTTTATATTCTGGCAGAACAGTCCCTGATTTGTAAAATGTGGCAAAACAGCCCCTAAAATTATAAAATAAGGAAAAAATGATCCTAAACTTGTAAAAAATAGCTCCTTAATTTAGAAAAGATTGCCAAACAAGTGCAATCACTTCCCAAACTAAAATAACAATACTAAATTTAATAACAATACTAAAATAACAAACTTGCAAATAAAATTCAAAGGTTCAAATTCATGAATAATACATAAAGACAAAGTATTCCTTGTAGTGATATTATAATGCAACAAACAAAAACCAAGTCCGACAACATTCATAATATCAAGTTCAATTTCCTTCCAATTTCGTAGGCAAGATCCTTCCACTATAATCATCTCCCTACAAAGGAAGAAAACAAAAAAAAAGTAAGGATCTGTGTACTATAATCATCTTCTTATAAAGAAAAAAATCAAAGATGATTGAAAATATAGAAATATAAGAGAAAAGGCCACGACTATCCCTTTGTCAGGCCGCCGGATTAAATTTTTTAATTAAAATTTTTAAATTTTATTTGTATTTCCTTGAGATTTCAACGGTTAACCTTTGGGGTTCGATAGTTCCATTTTGGATTTAGAAATATTCGGAACGACGAATAAACCGTATACGAACTTAGGGTTTAGGGTTTAAGGTTGTTTACAACCCTAAACCCTAGATCCTAAACCCTAACTTAGCCTAATTTTTAAACGCATTAGCGTTTAAAATCAGGCCGCCAGATTCAATTTTATAATTGTTTAATTTGTTACATAAGCTACTACATCAATAAAAGTAAAACATACCAATGGAAATACTCTACGGAACACATGAGGAAGCTCCACTAGAAGAAGTTCCTTTGCTTCTTCGTGATGGATGATAATCAATCTCATTCTTTTATCTTGTTGATTTTTTTCGGCCAGGTTTATTTATGATATTCTCATTTTCAGGGTTCACTGTGGGAAATCCATCCAATAATGGCCATGCATCCTCATGTGGTAATGGCTCAAAAGGAGTTGGATATACCTTTCTTGATTTGTCTAGTTTATACCATTCACTGACTAAACTTGTGTGTTGAATATTTTGATTGGCACAACAAGCTAGAACATGAGAGCAAGGAATGTGATAGGTTTGCCATTTGTTATAGGTGCAGATGCGTTCCATTAGGCGAACAATATGATGGTTTCCTCCCTTTTGACCACGCTTCATTGTTGTCACCTCAAACACCCATGTGTCACGATCAAATACCTTCACATGATGGCCACTTGCACGTCCCTTCCATCTATTAAGGATTTTTGTAGCATGCTTGGTGAATTCATTACCATATTTAGATTGTTTCTGTATTTCCAATCTACGTTGGTCAAAATATTCAACCACCTTGTAGAATATGGATTTAACCAATGCAGTGATAGGGAGTTTTCTTGCCACCTTGATGGCATTATTCCAACTCTCAGTAAAATTAGTTGTCATGATACCAAACCGTTAGCCATCATCAAAAGCTAAAGCCCAATGCTTTAATGGTTTATCAACAAACCAATCTTGGGCTCTAGTCTCGACAGCTAACAATGCATTCCAATGCAAAGTAAACTTGGGACCTGTCAGCTGGCTACACAATGCAACAACCTTTTCCTTCATATGTCCATTCTTAAACATTTTACCAAATTAGCAGCTAGGTGTCTAGCACAAAATCGATGATGGGCAAATGGTTCCCGCCACTCAAGGTTTGGACTATTCATAGCAGATATGATCCCGGCATATCTATCTGAAATCACACAAACATATTTACGTCGTTGAACAACCTTCTTTCTTAACCGATCCATAAACCAACTCCAACTTGCTGCATTCTCTGACTCAACAACTGTAAATGCTAATGGAATAAGGTGGTTGAAGCCATCAACTATTGTGGTAGTTATTAAGACCCCATCATACTTGTCATACAAATGTGTACCATCTATCAAGATAACTGGTATGCAATATTGAAATGCATCAATGCAAGGCTTTAATGCCCAAAACACTCACTTGAATCTCACCACCAATCAAGAGTTTACAAATATAATAAGATAAATATGAGAAAGTAATAATGAATGAATGAATAGCAATCGGTGCTTTAAAGGACATGTAATATGTATAGATGCATCAATAGTACCTCAGTTATAGGCTCTCCAAGGTCATGCTCCTTGAAGTGCCAATCAACAAATGTGCCATGGTTGAATGACTGTACCGCATTTATAAAGAAAGGGAGGTACTGATAAGACTCTTCGGAACACTTGAATAATTGTTTTTCAGAATTCTGCCTTGCAAATCTTATCTTTCCTTTTGAAGGTTTATAACCAAAATGGCTAATAGTAGTAGCCACTAATACTTTCTCCGAGACATTAGGATTCGCTGCAATTTGGGTACTAATTACTTGCGCAATGCTAGAAGAGTTCAAATTGCAATGATCTTGTGAAATGTTTGGATTAAGACATTTATGTAGACCCCTAGCCTCCATAACCTCAAAAAAGTGATGCTTTTTCCTCTTTCTAGCTCTCAACATCCATGCACAACCTTCTGCTTTTCTCTTGCATGCCACTTCCCAACTCTCTGAATCAGACCTTAGCACTTTGATCTCTTGATGGTTTCTAATGTGAACATCCTTAATTACACGCACCATCTCTTCTTTCGATTCAAAAACCATTCCTTTTTCTAGCTTGGTAGGAACAAGAATATCTCTTGCTTTTTGCATAATAGACTCGTTGAAGGAAGCTATCATTGATGATCCGTCAAAGGACCTATAGTACGGGATATCCTCATCTCTATATTCGTTGTTTCCCATTGAATTCCCATCACTATCCACCCGGTTCATATAAAAAGACTTACTTGAGCTTCCACTTGAAAAATCTGCACTAGCACAAACACTTTCACTACTTTATAATTTTTTTGAACTTTGAGTGCTTTCAACACTTTTTGAAATCTGAAAAGAACTCGAACTTTGCCCCAAACCAATCATTACCTTCTCCACATAAAGCTCAATATAATTTTTACGAAATGAATTATCCATGGCTTCAAACATAAATTCAACATCATCATCATACATAGGAGCAACTTCAAATCGATTTGTTGTGGGGTTTAAGAATCTCCAAAGTATGTTCAGTTTATACACACTCGGATCTGTCCAAAGTTTCGCATACAAAAGATCCAACAATTCTTGATATTTCAAATTAAACTTTAATTTCACCAATCTAGTCATCTTTTTATCATACTTAACACCTTCTACATCATCACTAACAATGTTACCATCAAAGTATATCCAACCATAAATAAAACTTGATTCCGATACCATTACACAGTAGCTACAATCAGTGTAAACGAAAGATTAAATTGTAATCAAGTGATGATGTAAATACCTGGAATAGAACATAAACAACATTTCGGAACCGAGAGTGATTGAAAGAAACAAGTTACAAAGGCTGCGTTTCTGTGGATCCCCAAAATACATCTCTATACTTATATGAGGATACCCAATATACTTATGCGTATTAAGTGTTACCCGAATGATAACTGCGTATCCTATATATTTCAACACTAAGATTGTTTCATGTTACCCAAGCTTTATTTGGGTATCCAATTTAAAATTGTAAAATTCAAATTTTGGCCAATCTGTATTTGGGTATCCAGTTTAACATTTATAAATTCACATGTAAGACCCAAACAAGAAATGCGTATCACTGCAGATTTATAAAATTTTACATGTTACCCAAGCTGTATTTGAGTATCCAATTGAAATTATAAAATTTTACATGTTACCCAAACTTTATTTGGGTATCCAGTTTTACATTTTTAATTTACCATGTTACCCAAGCTGTATTTGGGTATCCAATTTAAAATAATAAAATTTCCCATGTTACCCAAGCTGTATTTGGGTATCCAATTTTACATTTACAAACTTCCCATGTAAGACCCAAACAAGAAATGTGTATCAATTCAGATTTATAAAATTATAAAATGTCACATATTACCCAAGCTGTATTTGGGTATCCTATTGAAATTATAAAATTCCCTATGTTACCCAAACTGTATTTGGGTATCCAGTTTAAAATAATAAAATTCCCCATGTTACCCAAGCTGTATTTGAGTATCCAGTTTAAAATAATAAATGTTCCCATGTTACCCAAGCTGTGTTTAGGTATCCAATTTAAAATTATAAAATTTCACATGTTACCCAAGCTTTATTTGGGTATCCAGTTTTACATTTTTAATTTACCATGTTAGCCAAGCTGTATTTGGGTATCCAATTTAAAATAATAAAATTTCCCATGTTACCCAAGCTGAATTTGGGTATCCAATTTAAAATTATAAAATTTCACATGTTACCCAACCTTTATTTGGGTATCCAGTTTTACATTTTTAATTTATCATGTTACCCAAGTTGTATTTGGGTATCGAATTTAAAATTATAAATTTTCCCATGTTACCCAAGCTGTATTTGGGTATCCAGTTTTACTTTACATGTTACCCAAACAAGAAATGCGTATCACCAAGACCCAGTATACAAATGAGTAACAAATTCGGTATTTTCAGCCATCACATGCGCCCGTTGTTATTTTTGTCACTGTTGTATAAAAAATGGTTAGTTTGTTACTTCACCCGGATAAGCTCGCGAGCAATATTTAAGATTATTCGTGAGCATAATTTCATGAACAAGCTCGTGAACAAGTTTAATGAGTTGTTCGAAAGGAAAAATTCGTGAGTAAGCTCATGAGACATGTTTGTAAGCTGTTCGTGAACGGTTCACGAACAACATTTTATCTTAACGAACCGAGCTCAAACATATTTTTTGGCTCGATTTAAGTTCGAGCTTGAGTTCGAGTTCGATAATTTCTTAACAAATGATACATGAACATTTTAGAGTTCGGCTCAGTTCGGCTCATTTACACCAATCATGGGCTAAAACCTATCCCCATAGCAGGCCTAAATATGATCCCTGCTAATTTTCAATCAGAACAATATCATTTTTCAAATTAATAATAAGAAAATAATTATCCTCGAAAATTAGAAATGTATAGTACTTGGTAATTTGTAAAAGTGGAAGGATAGAAGGGCCAATGTATAAAACCTCGACTTCGAGAAATTAATTAGGTATGATTGTAGAATCTAAAATGACTTGAAAAAAGAACTATCCAAGAAGAGGATAAATATTGCTACGACTCATGACAACTCCTCAAGGTGATGTCGATTAAATTAAAATTATTATACCTAAATAATAGCTGAATTATAATTTAACCAATGGTGTCAAATGTTAAAATGTCAGATGTTAAAGACTTGAGATCAAGATGTACTGCAAATGGGCGCTTAGCAAAATACAGCAGTGAGCATAACATTAGGAGCTAGATGTTAGAAAGCAGTTCTTTCTGCATAGGACTCCATCCATGGTCGCAAATTAAAGCCTATAGCTTAGCACAATCGAGAAGGATCCTTGTGTCTTTATCTTCGTCTTATTCTTCCACTTCTCCCTGGAAATTAGCACATATTTGCATACAATAACACATCAATGGAAAGCATTAGCAAATTTTACTTTACTGGCTCCACATAGCTGAAACTCAAAAGTACATCCTCGTTAATTCCTTCGCTCGCTCAAGATTTAATTTGAGGAATTTCAAAAAACAACGGGCATAGTGCAGGTGTAGGATAATCAGAAAATATCTTTGCACCATTGGGCAATCGAACCAAATTTATGGTACCATACAAGATTGATATTCCCTTATAAATGTTTAGACAGAGAATGGAAGATAAGGTTTGTGCACATCATTTCTACAATACAGAGATAACTAGAATCCATGAATTCATACATGGAGATGCAAATGGCTAACTGTCTCATAAAACTTTATTAGTAACTTAAAAAATTACCAGACGCTTCAGGCTATTATTTTCTTATGCGAGCACTGACAATCCATGCGAACCTCTACGAAGACACTCCTTTTTTGCTCTCCAACCACTCCAAAAACTTAACCTGTGCACCCATATTATCCATTCTGTAAAGTTGATGGTAGTGATTTCCAATTTCATGCCCAAATGTCCAACCGAACACGGCTCCAGCTGCCAAGGATAGTGCAGTACCTGACAAAGAAAAGAGAAACTTATTGCAATTTCTGTACTTAAATTAGTAGCTTTTTATTTGTTAGTACATCTTAGCTCCTGCTAAATTTTCTACTTCATATGTGTTTCTGGTACTATATTTTTTAAAAAACAAATAAAACAAAACCTACCCAGTTATAATACCACTCAAAGTGGTGTCTGGGGAGGGTATATGTACGCAGACCATGCCCCTATACAATAGGGAGGCTGTTTCCGAAGGACCCCCGGCCTAGTACAGAATTACAAATACAGAAAGGAAACCTAATACAAACTAGGAAACTCACGCACACGCAGGAGTCGAACCCCTGACCTCCTTCAAAGAAGGCCAATGGCTCAACCACTGTACCAACATGTTGTTGGCAAATACCAACAAATTAAAAAAAATTAACATAAAGCTATGTGAAAATTGCATCTATTTTGCTGCACTTGAAATCCGTATAGATGATGTGAACCAATACCAAACCAACTTGGTAAACTATCGAAGAACAAACTGAATAAAAATTTATCTTGTATTCCAATTTAGACATGCCAAATACAACCACCTGTTTCGTTTACATGGCTCCCCAATAAATTACTGATGTGCTACTTCAGAATGAAAGTCCATTGTTTCCATTAGAATCAAATAAAAAGAAAAAAAGGGAGAAAAAAAGACTAGTAGTAATGTCAAATTCAAGTAGACTACAATGGCGACTATATGTAAAGACCAAAAGCAACTGATATATGTCAGACTTCAGAGTCCACAGTGATAATATATTACTGCGAATATTACCCTGACACTATTACCTACAATTAAAAGCATGTTGCCAAGTAAATATATAATGAGAGCATGAACAATGTCCATACCATGAGGACTTTTTGAATATTTCCATGCAATGCCTGCGAGGTGAACTGCTCCAAGGGCACTTCCTACTGCAGCAAATTTTGTAACTTCCCGAGCGGACTTTAACTGCAAATTGGAAATGAGTTTATGGTATTCAGTTAGAGGCTTAGAGCTATAACTAGAACATTACAAAAGCTTTCTACAACAAATCATCATTACAAAATGCAGCCACATACAGAACATTGGAAACTAAAAGCTTGGAGCTCCAACACTAATATAAAAATAATAATAATTGAATCAGGAATATACAGAGAAGAGCTGTAACAACTTTGCATCCTAAGCAAACAAACTATAAACCCACGAAGAAGTTTAAATTCAGATTCTCAAAGCTTACATATTCATACTAAAAATCTTGGCAAGACTCCCAATTTAAAAGACACCCGTCCAAAATGCTAACCCATATAAATACTTTTGACACTACATGACAATCACAAACTACTAATTGCGTAGAAACAAGCAAACAGCAAAAACACCGGAAATACTGTATAAAAAAAAAGAAGAAGAAAAAAAGCCTAGAGAGGGGTGAGGAAGGAAGAAAACACATACAGCACGGCCATGAACAGGATCAGTAGCGATAAAGGCATCGACATCAGAGTGAGACCAAGAAAGAGGCTTGTGATGAGCATGAATAAACTTATGATATTTGTCCACGAACCAAAACCTATCACTCAAAAACTCTTTCATTCTCCCCAAAACCGATTCACCTGTCTCTGCCATTTCCTTCACACAACACAAGATTTCCAAACACTTGAGATTCATCCAATCAACACATAAAAATATTCCATAAATAAATAATCGATGAATAAAATTCTGTACACAGTTGAAAACATTCCCCAAATTAAAAAGCCTAACAAAATCGAAAATCTTTGCCAATCGAAAAGTATAAACAAAAGAATTTAGATACAAAGTAAATTGAAAGTTGAGATATACATACATACATACCGGAGTACACGAAGGGCGACAAGTTGGGATTCAGATTTGCAAACGGGGAGGGTTCAACTATCAAACGGATTTATATATTCTCTTGTTTCATTTTCACTAATTTATTTGGCACTTGGGATTCGGGACACTGATAGCAGTATTTTAAGAAAAATGAATAATAATTTTTTCATTAAAATTAGTCCAAATAATCACTTACCACTGATAGCAGTATTTTAAGAAAAATGAATAATAATTTTTTCATTAAAATTAGTCAAAATAATACTACTCCGTCAAACTTAATGATCAATCTATTTCTATTTTTATAAATTACAGCCAATAAAATGATTGTAAAATTATAATTTTACCCACATTTTTTGTAATCGCCATATTTTTGTTATCTTCGTAGAAAATAGATGGAAAATAGATAGATTTGGGCTGTCTTTTACAAACCCTAATTTCCTCTTAGAAAAGTTATATATTCTCTTAGGGCCTGTTTACTTGGACACATATTTTTCTAATTTTCTCTCTCCAATTTTTCTAAAATTTTCTTTCTAAGAAAATTACTAAAAATTAAGAAAACCTGTTTCAAAATCTTTACAGTTTTCTATCTAAGAAAAATGGGAAACATGTTCCAGTTAAGCTACTTTTCTTTTTTCTTTTTTTTTAAATAAGTAGGCAGGCTAATAAAACTTATATATATTAAGTAATATAAAACTTTAATTTATTAAACAATCTTCATTCATACAAAACCAAAACTTATGATAATGAGCATGAATAAACTTATGATATTTCTCCACGAACCAAAACCTGTCGCTCAAAAACTCTTTCATTCTCCCCAAAACCGATTCACCCGATAAATGCAACGGACATAAACAACGATATTAATTTATCATTCAATACTTGCACTACTGTTAAGCAGGCCATTAATTTTAATACTTCTTTCACAAGTATTAAGATAACAAAGAATGGACCAAATTAACAAAGTTAGCAATATGCACAAACAAGCAAATCAAATAAAAAACTACAAAATCACTCGTTTATAATTTCTTAACTTAAAGTCCCATAAATTTGATTTGCAGACAATAACCAGCAGTAAGTCAGTAACCACTAAATACATACATTGAATCGAACTCCCTAATTTACATATATATATATATATATATATATATATAGATGATATGCAATTCGTCGAAATCCCTAATTTTTATTGAATCGAAATCCCTAATTTACATTGAATCAAAATCCATAATTTACCTCTTGATTCGTTCTTTACAGTGAATCAGTGATGCTAATTGCAGAGAAGGGTTCTTAGTTCAATTGATGATTCGTCGTTCTTGTTGACAGAGAACGCTCTTGGTTTTAATCGCCTGTCGCTCACTCGCTCTCGCTGGAAATACAAAGTGAAAGACTGAAAGTGACTGATAATATAATTTATGTTAATAATATTAACATTTTTGAATTACTATATAAAATTCGGTTTTTAATTCGGTTAATCGTGGTTAAAAACCGAATAACCGAAAACCGAAATTTCTGAAATTTCTCTACCGAAAATCGAATCAAAAATTAAAATATGATTAATCGAACCAAAAAAAATTCGATTATTCAATTTAATTTTTGATTAACCAAACCGAATGCACACCCCTAATAATAAATCGATAAAATTTTACCTTGAATGTTTTAAGCCCATTTTGATAAGTATTTAGGTCCACTCTGTAAAACTATGCCTCTGCAAAGCACAGGCGTTCATATATTAATATTAGCTCATAACATAACACATGCTATGCACGGAAAATTTTAAATATTTTTATTTTGATATTTTTATTTAATTATTTATAATTTTAATATTTATTAATTAATTAGTAATTTATATTATTATATAAAAGTAAAAACATTAAAAGTTTAGGTACTTGTTTTCTCTTACCTATTTGTTGATACCTTTTTTTTGGTATTTCATAAAATTATTTATTTATCCTTCATTATAAAAAAAATACACCTAAAATAAATAATAACATAATATAATTAATGTTAATTAGTCGATTGCCTTTTTCACACTTACTTTTAGATAAAGATATTATCTTCTATAAATACCTAAAAATATTTACTCGAAAATATCACACCATAATTTTTAAGAAAAGTATAACATCTAAAATAAATAGTAACATAATAAAATTAATCGATTGCCTTTTTCACATTAACATAATAAAATTAATGATAATTAGTCGATTGCCCTTTTCACATTTACTTTTAGTTAAAGATATTACATTTTATAAATATCTAAAAACATGAATCAAACGTTAATATTTTCTTTCGAATTAAAGTATGTAACCATTTAAATTTAAAACAAATCTTACAATCATTAATATATACCCGAAAATATCACACCATGCCGAAACATTGACAGTTTTGGTACTTGTTTTCTGGTACCTATTTTTTGATACTTCATGAATGTACTTATTTACCCTTCATTATAAAGAAAAATAAATACACCTAAAATAAATAATAACATAATATAATTAATGGTAATTAGTCGATTACCTTTTTCACATTTACTTTTAGTTGAAGATATTACCTTTTATAAATACCTAAAAATATATACTTGAAAATATCACACCATAATTTTCAAGAAAAATATAACACCTAAAATAAATAGTAACTTAATAAAAATAATGATAATTACTTGATTGCCTTTTTCACATTAACATAATAAAATTAATGATAATTAGTCGATTGCCCTTTTCACATTTACTTTTAGTTGAAGATATTATCTTTTATAAATATCTAAAAACATCAATCAATCATTAATATTTTCTTTCGAATTAAAACACGTTACCATTTTTATTTAAAACAAATTTTACAATCACTAATATATAACTGAAACTATCACGCCATAATTTTCAAGAAAAATATAAAGCATAAATTAAATAATAACATAATATAATTAATGGTAATTAGTCGATTGTCATTTTCACATTAACATAATAAAATTAAAGGTAAATAGTCGATTGTCTTTTTCTCATTTAATTTTAATTGAATATATTATCTTTTATAAATACCTAAAAATTAAAATTGATCATTAATATTTTTTTCAAATTAAAACACGTTTTCTTTTTAATTTAAAACAAATATTACAATCATTAATATATGTCCAAAAACATCACACCATAATTTTCAAGAAAAATATAGCCAAAAATATCACACCATATTTTTCAATTATTAATAAAATATATTAAAAATCATATATGTTGTTTATAATAAAGAAACATTAGTATAATTTGTAAACATGAGTATATTAAATTATATCAAATTTAAATTAAAAAAATTATTAAAAATTATTATTATATAAAAACATAATCGTAATATTAAATAAAATTTATAACATAATACAAGAAACCCGGGTATTGCACGGATTATAAGCTATTAATATAAATTATAGAAAATAATAAAATATTACTATACATTTTTTATAGTATTCTAATTAATAGTTTTTTTTGTATATTGAAAATAGATAAATAACTGTTATAAGCTTGTCATGCAATGCCAATTTGTTCTCACACCACAAGGTACATGCTAATTGCGAGAAGTAAGGCCGGGGAAGCATACGAGAGTGTTAGTTGTGTTTTTGTGAAATTACGCCGTTGGAACATGAATGAAAAACAAACACTTCCATGTATTTAGAATAGTTTATAATATAATATAAATGTATATAAAAAAATTATTATTTTATTCAACAATTCTAATTAATCTATCTCAAAATCCAATGATTGATATTGAGTATACTAAATAATTGATCAAACTATCAACCAAAATGTTGGTTTGCTTATAATAGTATAGTATAGATATTTACGGTTTTTCTAATGTGTGTACAAGGGTACAAGAATTTATGCTAGTTAGTTATCATATTTTGATCGATAAAAATTTCATTAATAATGATGATTCCTTTTTCCTTTCCTTGCATATACAAAAATATTTATCAATCATAATTTTCCAATTCATCGAACACAATTCTTAGCATACCACTGCGCACACACTAAACAAATATATACATTTATTATTTGAATTGATATAATAATTTATTTTATTGTAAATAATTTATTACTATTATTTTTAAATTTACATACGTTCCAGGTTTAGTTTCATGACAATATGACATAATGAATGCTAACGTTCTCTTTAAATTTGTTATTAAACATTTTAAGAATTCAATAAAATTATTTAAATAAAATTATCTTTTACGTGTGAAATTGCTACTTAAATGTCCTATTATAAAAG
This sequence comes from Saposhnikovia divaricata, assembly GCA_036435485.1. Lineage (NCBI taxonomy): Eukaryota > Viridiplantae > Streptophyta > Magnoliopsida > Apiales > Apiaceae > Saposhnikovia > Saposhnikovia divaricata. The sequence continues at coordinate 220,223,174 of CM071599.1, forward strand.
TTCTTGCTTTAATTAGTCCGTAAAATGTGTTAGTGAAATGCATATTTATATAGGTATTTTTAAATTTATTATATCGTTACTCATACATATTTTTTTCTAAACTAAGTTTTTTTCCTCTTTAATTTCCAATTGATTTAAGTTGGATAATAATTGTATAACCATCACCAGATTAAAGATAATTTTTCCTCTAAATCTGAATTTTAGATTTCAAGATAGAGAAAAAAATAAATTAATTGTGTAAAATCTAATAAATAAAATTTATAAAATAACAATCAAATTTAACATTAAGTAAACTTAATAAAGATAAATATTAAAAACAAACTATTCGATAATATAATTTGTATAACAGTAAATATTTTTAAAAAAACGTGCATTGCACATGTTATAATTTAGAATTAAATTAAAATTGAATATAATGTTACTATCAATCGAATAAACTTATTTTCCGATACTAGATCTAATTCTACAATATAGAACACCTACGCTTAGATTTTTAAATTTACTTTTGGTTTTTTAAAATAATTATGTTATTAATTAAATAAACTTTTTAATATTAGATTTAATGAATCACATCAGATTAAAGATAATTTTTCCTCTAAATTTGAATTTTAGATTTCAAGATAGAGAAAAAAATAAATTAATTGTGTAAAATCTAATAAATAAAATTTATAAAATAACAATAAAATTTAACATTAAGTAAACTTAATAAAGATAAATATTAAAAACAAACTATTCGACAATATAATTTGTATAACAGTAAATATTTTTTAAAAAAGCGTGCATTGAACATGTTATAATTTAAAATTAAATTAAAATTGAATATAATTCTACTATCAATCAAATAAACTTATTTTCCGATACTAGATCTAATTCTACAATATAGAACATACGTTTAGATTTTTAAATTTACTTTTGGTATTTTGAAATAATTATATTATTAATTAAATAAACTTTTTAATATTAGATTAAATGAATCAAATCTATCTATTTTAAGATCCAACGAACCATATTCTTTTGGTTGACGATCGCACTACAAAAAAAAAAGATGATATCTCCTTTACGCTTTTTATATATAAGAATATAATTATATTCATATACGAAAAATTAAATTTTAATAATGTAAATCAAATATAAGTAGGTTTCTAACTGAATAGAATTTTTAATGTAAAAATTCGTAATTTTTGTTTTCTCTTCAATTTTCGAATAATTTCAATTGAATAATATTTTCTTCTGCTTTGCATGGTCTATAAAATTGTTCAAATCTGATTTTAAAAATTCATGATATAGCAAAAATAGTAAATTGAGCGCATGAAGTCTAATAATTAATAAATTTTTATATACTTATACTCAAATTTAGTTATTTTTTCTCTAAAATTTTCAAATTTAAGGATTTTTTATTTTTTTAATAAAAGATTAAAATATATCTAATATAAACAAATCCGAGGATGCTCTCAAAATTTATACATGCCCGAATTCGAACAACGTCAACAATATAAACAAGATTTGTTGAGATGCAAGCTTATTACAATTATTTTTATCAGAGATACAGTGGTGGCTATGGGCATGGACAAGGTAACTATGGTTACTACAACTATGGACATGGTCATGTAAGAAATCACGGTAATGGTCAGTATCTTCGTGCGTAGATGATGCGATACGAAGAAAAATTTGCTATGAGTATGCGTTCTATAATTGTTTATGTTCTAGTCTTGTTCAGGAGCTTCGAGATATTTGTGAGAAGTACAAATCTATTTATTATTTATTGAATATTCATTCATTGAATTTTTACTGCATGTTGAATCTAATTTTCAGAAACAATACTATCATGGATACATTTATCATATTATTAACAATACAAATTAAAAATTAATGAAAATTTATCTAAGTCTAAAAGAAACCAACATTTTGTTTCCATTGCTCACCTCCTAACATTCAGAGCCTGTTCGGCAAATGAATTTAAGTGGGACTAACCTATTTTTCACTTTAAGTTAAAAAATGTTTGTTTGTATAATAAGTCAAAAACTGACCAAAAATTAAATAAACAACTTTTTTTTTTGAATAAATTAAATAAACAACTTAAAGTCAAAAGTTGATAAAATTTGGTAAAAGATACTTTTTTGAACGCTTTATTTTATTTTAAGAATTTTATTTGATAAAAATTAATATCATCATCCAAATATAAACATGCAGGAAACTGAATCAAATTTTATTTCTCAATGAAACATGCAGGTATGCTTTTTGATTGCACAAACATATGCCAAAATGTCACACCGAATCAAATTTACATTTAAACCGATAAGATAGTTGGACAATTTGATTCATCATTTACCCAAAAGGCTTCACAATCAATCTAAATGACCATCTCAACTAAAATGATGATAGCAGCATTTAATTTTTTTTGCCTAGTTTAGAATGAAAGATAAATTTCATAACAGCCATCAAGGTCCAAGATCCTTGTAACATCAAAATTACTAAATGTGCAAAATTCAGGAAACTGAATACCACCAAATGGTACTGAACTACAGGGTTACTAAACAAAAATCATTCAAACATGCAATCACTTATCTAATCATCCTCTTCATCATCCTCGTCAGCCCCAGCAGCGTTATTAAGGGCATTCAAACGCTCAATCAACTTGTTCTTCCTTTCATCATAAGTGAGTTTCTTCAAGTTGTACCTGCACCATACATTCCCATAATTACTAACAAATATCAAGTCAGATGTAGCTAAGCTCACTACACAACTGCAACTCTGTATGCCCTGAGCATTATTATTGAGAGCAATAAAGTTAACAGAAAACAATGTAAGTATGTAACATACAACCCCAACACATGGACCAACTTGGGCCCAACTCAGTACATAAACTGAAATGATGCCTGCACAACTACTACACAAAAACCGTGGTTATAAACACAGGCAAAGTTACTAAAACAGCAATATGAATATGGCACATGCTGATTCAAAGAAATACGTATCAGAGCCCTGAACAATGCATCAGAATCTAATAATTATGCATCTCAGAAGTACACAAGATGACAAGAGCAAAAATTACAAAAACAGGGAAGGGAGATGACAAGAAACTAGGAAATTATAAAATTTTGCTGAAACATTAGAATTATTAGCAACAAGAAAGATAATAGTAATACTAACATAGTAACATGTAACAATTATCAATAATGCTATGAACTGTTTGTTAGCTTGCATACCTCTTGTGCTCCTTAGGTTGCGGTTTATCCGACTTCTTAACTGTAGGATCTGCACGAATTGCTGCATGAACTTTCTTGTAAAGCTCCTCAATATTATCTGCATCAATTCCTTTCTTAGCAAATAATGAGAAGTGAGTTTGATATTTCTCTGGCTCATCTTCAATCAGTGTCTGCAAGGAAAATAAACAAGATGTATTCAACAACTATAATAAATAGTCTTTAGGTGCAGGTAGGATTACAATAGACTGGAAAGCATCACCCTCACCCTCATGTATGCAGCAACATGGCCACCATAGATATACTTGTGGTGAACCTCGGCATCAAGCTGTTTAGAATCCTTTGAGAAGCCAGCAAACCGTTTTTCACTGTGAGGAATGTCAAGGCCACCATCCAAGGCACCCTACAATTAACAATTAAAACTTAATAAGTTCTCGTACAAATGCACAAACACAAGCACTTCACATACTAACCAATACCATTTTACTTGTACGCCAGACGTGTACTTTCTAATTGAGACATAACTTACACACTATAATACATACTGGCATTCGGTGCATACAAAGCATATAGTAACTAGGACTCCTTCAGTCAAGACAATAATTCACAACAAAAAAGTGGTGAAAATTGAAAAACACAACATTACTTGTGGGAGCAACACAAAAGATTGTTGCATTTCAGCAGTACTCCCAAAAATTGTGAATACCACCAATGTTTATAATACAGATGAACATGGTACATAGATACAAATATATTGCAACAAGTGATGTAATATTACTGTGAAAAAATATGATGAAGCATGTGATGAAAAACAATCAAAGTTAATGTTTCGCTATATACAAAATACAATTGCATACCTTAAGAGCACCAAAGACACGATTTCCTGTAGTAGTCCTCAAAAGGCCAACATCTAGTAGAGCTCGGAAGGGTCTTCGGCTTTCTGCAGGTTCAACTGAATAATCCTCTCCAGTTGCCTGAGAGACAGATTTATAGAGAATGCAGATTTTGTAATTTAAAGAGTAGAAGGCTAGCAGCAGTGAATATTCTTCAAAAACTGTAAATGAAGAGTAATCGTGTTACCTCAACATTGCCTTCGTACTCCTCATCCATTTCAAGCTTTTTCAAAACACGCCGGGCTAAGAGAAGTCCCGTGCAGTAAGCTGGTAGATAGTTTAATGGAGTGTTAATGTCTTAGTTTACAGCATGTATAAAACTAGCAGCTGGTTGTATTCATTAGCTAGATTAATATAGATCTTATCAGCATGCTTCTACTGTGGTTAAATTGAAGATAAGTGCTCAATTAGTACTGCATCTCATTACTAAGTGTCAATCTAATTATCTCCCTGCTTCCAGCTGTTGTATTTTTTTGTCATCTACAGGACTGTACTATTATCAGTATAAATTAGCATTAATGTCATAAAAAGCTCCAGAGCTGTGCTAGTTCTACTGTGACATGTAACTACATGCGAATCTCTTTCTACCTCTACCGCACCTCATACTCAGATATTATTTCTCTGCCTAAAACAAGTTGCCTAGTTTGTTTTCTTCTGTGTGTAAAAGATGATATCAACGGCAATAAATAGTAAACCATAATGGACTTGCTTTTATACCTGCAGCATAATTTGTGAGACCTACTTCAAGCCCATATCGAGGAAGCTCGTGTGAATAAGCAGCTGCAAGCACCATATCCCCAGCTATGGTAGCAGAGATGATTTGTGCAGTGATATCCTTGTTTGTCTAGAAGCTAAATCAAGGTTGAACTCATACATTTAAACAAATTATGCTAATATTTCGAGATTGTGTAGGCAAAACATATTTGTTGTTTCCAATTTGCAAACAATTCTACAATTGAAAATAGTAGCAATAAATGAAAACTTGGTCATTCACTAAAACGAGCAGAGTATATAAACTGTCTTATGGATACAAATCGGACAACAAAGCGGTACTTAGGGGTGTTGTACTTGTTCTTGTCCTGATTGATCAAGCGAATCCTGGCACGGTAATCAGTTTTTCCCTCTACACAAACACCATCCGTTAGTAAAAACATTCCGAGAATATGCCAAAATAGACTCGAACCAAATCTATAAATCAAGACAGTAAAAAATGACATCTGAATGTTTACCTCTCCTTCGCTTGAACTTAACCTGAAACCTCTTGAAGTAAGCCCTTGGTTTGTTAGCTTTCACAAACACCTGAATTAAAATTATTAACATGAGCATACTTAAAATCCAGCTAAAAACACCATAAACTAACGAAAACTCAGAATTTAATCTCGAGAAATGTAACGTAACCAGTTACAAAACAAATTACGAAACACTTCACATTACTTGAAATCCAGCTAAAAACACCACATATCAACGAATACTCTGAATTAAAATTACACACAATCTCCAACCTAACCGGATACATAAACAAATTACGAAAAATCTACACAGCATTTGAACTCTAAATAATGTATAAAACAGATCGTATCTATAAATTTTACCACTACACAAGATGAAAACACGGACATATGACAAAATACTGAACAAATCTTACAATTACATGGAACAATCACATACAATTTTTAGTGCTAGCAACTAAAAAATAGATAAAATTCAAAATGATTAATTTTTGACAAAAACATATACATACAATTGAAAATGTATGTATTTCACATCAATTGATCAACTAATATGTAAATAAAATGAGAAATTATAATTGAGAGAGCGAGTTATCACCATTGTTGCGCGAGTTAGGTTGAGTCTAGAGGTGGCCGCTGAAAGATAGGGTTTAAGCTTAGTGATGCGTGTTTTTATGAGGGAGTGTTGAGAGAGGCCCAATGGGCCTTTACTTCCACTCAACCCCCTTTACTTCCACTCAACCAGCCCACAGGACAAAGTATTTAAGGCCCACTTTACGGAATTGTGGTTTTTTGTAAAAAATATATATAAATATTAAAAGTTATGAATTTCTTTTTTCACAGTCACGAAAACAATAATAACATAGTAGAGATAGTCGATTATCTGTAAACTGAATATCAAACTTTAAAAATACTAGTTTATAACTCGTGGGGTTACTTTTAAATATTTTTAAAATTATATGATTAAATAAAATAGAGTATAATAATTTATTATGGATATACTTTAACTTTGTAATATAAATTAATAAAATTATTAAATTAATAAAATTATTATTAATAATAATAATTATTTAATAAATGATATGTATTGATTAGAACTAATAATATAAAATTTTAATGTAAATTTGTTGTTGACGGGATTCGAACCTTTGATCTTTAGAAGAGAGATTTAAATATAGAATATTCCTTATTATTAGATCTAATGTCTATCATCTATTTACTAAATATCTAACGATCACTATTCTTTAGATGCTTGAACCAAGTTGAACCAAACAATCAAATTATACCCATGTTTGCTTATTATATAATAACTAGCTTATAACCCGTGCGAAGCACGGCTTCTTTTGATAGGTTATAAAATTTATTTAACATTATAATTATGTTTTTATATAATCCTTATTTTTAATAATTTTTTAATTTTAATTTAATATAAATTTATATAATGATATGAATGGTTTAAAATTTATTTTGTAAAATTCTAAATTAAAAATGTCGTTGACGGGTTCGAACTTTGAATTTTTAGTAAATTAATTTAATCATATAATATATCTTATTATTAGATCTAACGATTCTTATTTATTACTAAAAAATAATGATTTGAATATATGGTGAGATATTTTGGGGTGTATATTAGTGATGGCAAGATTAATTTTAAATTAAAAATTAACATGTTTTAATTACAAAAACTAGTTGATAAAGCCGCGCTTCGCGGCGGCGTTACAATATTTTTAAAAAAATTCAATACATTTACGTTATATTATAATATCAATATTAAATTTTAGTAATTAAATAATCTTCTCTAATGAATCAATTTCTTGTTAAATACGATTCTTTCGATTGAGCCGCTCTCTCGTTAAAACTGAAATCCCAACTTTTTAACATATATTATAAATACTTATATAATATTTTTTATCTATAAAATCGAACCGTAAAAAAAAAAAATGACTTCAGTATCAAATTCTAATAGCTAATACAATCTTTTCTAGCGAGCCGTCTTCCCGTTAAATACGTTTCGAGCCACTCTTATTTGAAACTGAAATTCTAACTTCATTATATAAAAAGAGTAAATTCCAATTCTTATATTCTTTAAACTTTCTAATATTTATGGAGTTTTAAAAGATGAAAATACATGTTATATTTTCTGTATATTATAAATATTCTTGTATTTATTTACAGTTTCCGCATTGGAATGTCTTTCTGTTATGCTAACATATCAAAAAAAAAAATTAAAATACGAAGACTTTTCGTTACGGAAATAATATTGCATTTATGGATATATTTTTTGTAATGCAAATATAATTAACTTGTATAAAAAAGTTAAAATAAAGGATTTCTAGGAAAAAAGATGTACAGTTTTAAAAAATCGTATAAGACGTCTCCACCGTCCTCGTATTTTACTTCAAATAAAACATTTTATTTTATGTATTAATTATATATTTAAACATCTTTTATACGGTCTTATCTAATGAACCGCTTTCTTGTTAAACACAGTTTTTACTATTGATTCGCTCTCTCGTTAAGACAAAAAACCTAACTTTTACATATATTACTTGTATGATAATGTTTATCCATAAAAATCAAATCCTAAAAATAAAATAAAATTTATAACATCATATGATATTTTAATAGCTAGTACAATCTTTTATAGTGAGCCGTCTTCATGTTAAACACATTTCGAGCCGCTCTCGTTTGGGATCGAAATTCTAACTTCATTACATATTATTGATGATACTTATCTTACACAACAATTTTTTTTCTTGAAATCGAAACCTAAAAAATAGAGTGAATTCCAATTTATACTTTTTCTAGATTTTCTAAATTTTTTGGAGTTTTTAGAAAATGACAACACATTTTATTTTCTCTTTATATTATAGATATTCATGTATTTATTTAGGATTTCTGCATGAGATTGTTCTTTTATTATGTTAATACATTAATTCTTTTCTTTTTAAATACGATGACTTTTTTCATGACAATAATATTGGATTGCATGAGATTGTTCTTTTACTCATTGTTCTTTTATTATGTTAATACATTAATTCTTTTCTTTTTAAATACGATGACTTTTTTCATGACATAGTATTGGATTTATGAATAAATTTTCCTAATATAAGTATAATTAACTTATATAAAAAATATATATTTTAGAAGATCGTACTTTCTATAAAATATTTAATTATATGTCTGCTCTATATATTTAAACACCTACTCTAGTTCTAGTAGAACTTTTATTTATAAATTCGAACTCTTATTCTCTATAAATTCGAACTCTTATTCTACTTCCAATAGAACTTTTAATCGTATGCCTTATAAATACTTATTATACTTCCAATTGAACTTCTAATCATATGTATTCCCTATAAATTCGAACTCTTCTCCTTTATAAATTCGAACACCTATTCTACTTCAAATATGTTAATTGATATTTTTATATTTATTAGTGTTTAAAATTCTAGAAAATTAGAAAAATCGATCGAGACGATATTAGAGCGCTACCTAAACTCCCGCTATCCTCTTTTATATATATATCGATTACTACTAAAAATAATTACGGAAAGATATGGTGCGATATTTTGGATATTAGTAATATTAGTTTTAAATTAAATGGTAAAGTATTTTAATTAGAAGTAAAATCTTTAGAAAAAATGGGTAATTGAGTTGTTGGAGTAGAAAAAAGAGTCCAAGTAGAAGTTCAGTATGGATGAAAGAATTTTAATCGGAATATAATTACGTTAACATGAGTAATTAGCTTTTTGAGTTGTTTTTGTAATTTAATTATTTATACTTATACTTTAATGATATATATGGTGTTGCAAAAGAAGAGAAAAGCCGAAGAAACTTGTGTATTGAATTGATAAAGATGGTGTAAATTAGCTTTAGAAGAATAGAGTTCTGTGCGCAGTGTACGTGAGGGCAACGAAGGTTTTAAGTTTAGCTGTATTAATAATGGTGTAAATATAAAATACTATTGTGTCTTTAGGACTATAGCCAATAACGGATTAAAATTGATTTATTTTATATTTAAGATTAATTAAAAATTAAATTAACCAAACCGAAAACCAAAATAAATAGGATAACCAAACCGAAAACCAAAATTTTCAATGCTTCGGTTTTAATATAATAGTATAGATAGATAGATATAGATTCCAAATTTACAAATCTGATAAATATATAGCGACGTTTCAGTGTTTCACTACAAAAAATTTAGCCTAAAAATTTTACAAGCAATTTGGTATACATCAATATCAACATAAGATAAGATGCAAAAAAAAAAAATGTAATAAGAATCACGGAATTTCTAAAAATAATATATAATTTAAGGTACAAATTCAATAAATTTAGTAAAAATTATGAGTGTAATTTGAACCAAGTTCAGTTTTTACTTATCAAATTCGAGTCCGAGCTTTTTTTGGAGTCAACCTAAAAATTATCAAACTTAAATTTATGTTCAAACTTCACTTATTTTTATGAGTCGAATCGAGTTTGAGATGTTATCGAGTTTTTGAACTTATCCGATTTTTACAGGAGTTTTCGAATTTTTTGAATTCTAACAAATTTTCAAAATTACCATGTCTTATCAATTTTTCAAGCTATTTTTGTTGGTTCAGAGGTAGAGGCTTTTTTTTTATGTCCTAAGTAAAAAAAAAACTTAGCTTACTCAGTTATAATACCACTCAAAGTGGTGTCTGAGGAGGGTAGCTGTACGCAGACCATGCCCCTATACAATAGGGAGGCTGTTTCCGAAGGACCCCGGGCCATTACAAATACAGAAAGAAACCTAATACAAACTAAGAAACTCACGCACACGCAGGAGTCGAACCCCTGACCTCCTTCAAAGGAGGCCAGTGGCTCAACCACTGCACCAACATGTTGTTGGCTTTTATGTCCTAAGTATTGGTTTAAATTTTCTTATTCATCAATATATCAAACATATACTAATAAATATCCTAAAATTTAATAAGAAAAACTTCCCAAGTGTCCCTCTTCCTGCGGTTTAAATCAATAAAACGGTTTTTGCCACAAAAAAAAAAAAAAAAAATCACTAGAACGGTAGTCATATTTCATCATTTCGCAGCCAAATAAGAAAAGGTTTAAACAGAATCTAGAGTTCCTCATGTAAAATCATATCCCTAGCACGAGATAATGAATCAAAAGTTGTTAGTATACTAAAATGTTATTGTAATGTAATTTATGATATAAAAGTAAATCCAATGCAACTGTATAAATATTCCACTAAATGAATAATATGACATCAAATTTGATGTCAAAAATATATTTGGTATAATTTTTATACCAAATTTGGCACCTTTTATAATTTCTACAATGCCCTTCTATTTGTTAACAAAACAAATTTGTTCCCTACATATTCTACTAAAATCATTTCTTTTATAACTTTTAACTTTAAATTGTATTAACTTTGAATTTTGTTTCCTTTTTTGTTTAACTCTAATTTTGTTATTAATTCTACAATATTCTTTATATATTTTGATTCTAATTTTTAATTTTTTTATCTTTTGACTCTAAATTTATACAAAAACCAATTACAGTTACATGCTCATGCAAATAGATTTAATATTATGCATTCATAATATTACAATTTAAAATGTACTAGATATTATAGTTATAAAAAAGTTTAAAAAATTAGAATATTCCATTTTACATGTGAACGATTCCATTTACTGTAAATTATAATGTTAATGCATTAGAGTTTATTTCATGTATAATATGATTTTGACACCAAAATGGTATAAAGTTGCACCATTTTGATATCTTGCATTGAAGATGGTCCAAGAAAGAAAAGTAAAAGTCACTAAATAGCCCTGATTTGAGCATATCACAAGCAAAGGAGTAAACTGCATACTCTAAAGTTATGCAAGAGCATATAAAATGTTCCTATTTTCAATCATCACTTTTTTGAAGTAGAAGAAAAAACATGATTCGGTATCACTTATCAGAAAATCTAATACAAAGGCAATAAGGAGCTCTTTTGAGATGAGTGCATTTTAAAACTGGTAGACATAAAATACATTAAAATGCAAGAGATCAACTAGCAACCCTTTTAACTTCTACATATGCTTCACTGCAGTTCAAACGAGCTTGTTATGGCCTATGACTTGTGAGTAAGGGCATATGAGTCTTGCTAGGCCTTTCTGCTAAATTAAGGTTTGGACTCGTACACTTCAACAAGTTTTGATATGGCTGAAGTTACTGTTTATTCTATGTACTTTTTCACTTCATCCAATAAAATTTTTAAGTCCGCAGGTTGACCGTACCTAAAAGCAGGAAGGTATTCTGTTTGATTTTTAACATAACACAATGCAACATGTAAAATCAATCAAAATTTCAAAATACAGGCCCCTATAAGATAACACCACCCCCATCAAGGTCCAAAATCCTTGTAACATCAAAATCACTAGTTTGTGTAAAATTCAGGGAAATGAACAAAAACCAAAATGGTACTGAACTACAGGGGTAACTGGAGAAGATATCATTCAAGCTTTCAATGATATATCTATTATCTAATCATCCTCTTCTTCATCATCGTCAGCTCCAGCAGCGTTATTAAGGGCATTCAAGCGCTCAATCAACTTGTTCTTCCTTTCATCGTAAGTTAGTTTCTTCAAGTTGTACCTGCACCATACATTCCCATAATTACTAACAAATATCAAGTCAGATGTAGCAAAACCTACTACACAACTGCAACTCTGTATGGCCCATGCATTATTATTACTGAGGCAAGAAAAATATCAGTTACTCCTACAACTTAACCTGCAACCACAACGAATGGACCTACTACCGCAAAACTCAGTAAATAAACTGAATAAGATAAACTGAATAAGGGAATAGTTACTAAAACAGTAAACATGAACATGGCAAATACTAAAAAGAAACAATTATCAACAATGCTTTGAACTGCTTGTTAGCTCACATACCTCTTGTGCTCCTTGGGTTGCGGTTTGTCCGACTTCTTAACTGTTGGATCTGCACGGATAGCTGCATGAACTTTCTTGTAAAGCTCCTCAATATTATCCGCATCAATTTCTTTCTTAGCATACAGTGAGAAGTGAGTTTGATATTTCTCCGGCTCATCTTCAATCAGAGTCTGCAAGAGAAACAAATAAAAATATATTCACCAACGATCTTTACAGTGCAAGTAGGCTTAGAATGGATCCGAATGCATATGACCCTTACCCTCATGTATGCAGCAACATGGCCACCATAGATATACTTGTGATGAACCTCAGCATCAAGCTGTTTAGAATCCTTTGAGAAGCCAGCAAACCGTTTCTCACTGTGCGGAATGTCAAGGCCACCATCCAAAGCACCCTGCAATTAACAACTGAATAAGTTCTCGTATGTATGCACATATAGCAATTAACATGCTAAACCAATAACATATACTTATACACCAGACCTACACTTTCTGATGGAAACCTAACTTACACACAACAATACATGCCGCCATTTAGTACATACAAGAATATAGTAACTAGGAATCCTTCAGTCAAGACAATTATATTTCACCACAAAAAAAAAGGAGTAATATCAGAAGCGATACACATATTGAAACCATTTAAATCAATTTAATACACAACATTACTCGTGGGAGCAACAAGAAAAATTGCAGCATTTCACAGCAGTATTTCCGAAAAATGTAGATAGTACCAATCTACCAAAACGGATAAACATAGTACATAGATAAAAATGTATTGTTTCATGTGTTGTAATATTAATGTGAAAACTATGATGGATCATGCGATGAAAAACAATTTAAGTTAATGTTTCATACCTTAAGAGCACCAAAGACACGATTTCCTGTAGTAGTCCTCAAAAGGCCAACATCAAGTAGAGCACGGAAGGGTCTTCGGCTTTCTGCAGGTTCAACTGAATAATCCTCACCAGTTGCCTGAAAGATAAGATAGACTTATAAGAATGCAGAATTTGTAATATACAGAGCAACAGCAGTGAGTACTCTTCGGATACTAGGAATGAAGAGTGACCGTGTTACCTCAACATTGCCTTCGTACTCTTCATCCATTTCAAGCTTTTTCAAAACACGCCTGGCTAGAAGAAGTCCCGTGCAGTAAGCTGATAGATTTCATACAGACATGTTAATATCTTAACTTACAGTGTAGAAATTAGCAGATAGTTGTATTCATTAGCTAGTTAAATATTCTATCTTATCGGCATGTGTATACTGTTATTAAGTTTAAGATAAGTCCTCTACAAGTACCAACTGTCTCACTAAGTGTCAATCTATTGACCTCCCTGCTTCCAGCTCGTATTCTTTTGTCAGGTAGGTGAATGTATTATTATCATGTCTAAATTGACATTGATGATAGAACAAGTTCTTGACCTGATACTAGTTCTGCTGTGACACATACCTACATGTAAATCTCTCTCTACCTCTACTGTACCTCATACTCGGATATTTTTTCTCTGCCTTAAACAAGTTCCCTAGCTTGTTTTCTACATTGCAAACGATTATATCAAGGCAATAAATAATAAACCAGAATGGACTTGCTTTTATACCTGCAGCATAATTTGTGAGACCTACTTCAAGCCCGTATCGAGGAAGCTCATGTGAATAAGCAGCTGCAAGCACCATATCCCCAGCTATGGTAGCAGAGATGATCTGTGCCGTGATATCCTTGTTTGTCTAGGAGCTAAATTAAGGTTGAACTTGTACACTGAACAAATTATGCATATATTTCGAATTTGCAAAGGCAAAACAATTTGTAAACACGTCTACAACTGAAATGATACCAGTAAACGAAAACTCGGTGACACTAAAATGAGCAGAACGTATAATTGCAACTTACGAAAAAAATAAAACACAGGACTACAAATTTATTTAAACAGTCTTATGGATACGAATCGGACAACGAATCGGTACTTAGGGGTGTTGTACTTGTTCTTGTCCTGATTAATCAATCGAATCCTGGCACGGTAATCAGTTTTTCCCTCTGCACAAATACAATTAATAAAAACATTTTTAAAAAAATACCAAAACCGACTTAAACAAAAACTACAAACCAACCAACACAATTAAATTAAAAAAAAAAAAAAAAAAGCAAAAAATATACCTCGCCTTCTCTTAAACTTAACCTGGAACCTCTTGAAGTAAGCTCTGGGTTTGTTAGCTTTCACAAACACCTAAATGACCAATATTAACATAACAACATTTCAATACTAACGAAAACCCAGAATTTAAATTACAAATGTGAATTGAAAATCACAAAGTTTTAAAACATTGATACAATTGAAAATGAATATAATACAAATCAAATGAAAACACTTGGAATTAAGAGAGAACGACAGAGAAAGAGAGTTTTTACCATTGTTGAGCGAGTTAGGGCTGAGCTGAGTTGAGTTGAGTTGAGTGTCGAGTCGCCGCTGCTGAAAACTAGGGTTTATGTTATATGTGTTGATATATATGGGGAGAATATGGGCCTATGTGTTGAAGAGGTCAATGGGCTCTTATGGACTTCTACAAAACTCACCTAGAATACCCAAGTCTATCAATTTAGGGTCCAACAAAGCAATTTTTTTCTGGATTATCTGTCTCTGTATGACTGTATCTATCCGCACAAACATTTCCTTTCTATATATACATATGTTAACGAAAATAAATTTAATATTGACAATATGGATGATTAATTATTGCAAAAATATAAATTTGTATATACATATTTTGAATGTAATGTGAAAATAAATATTATTGCAAGATAATGCTTGTTTTGGAGCATTTTATTTTTTATATTATGTTATCTATTTTTTTTATTTTCACAAAAAATCTATTTTTAGGCAATATAATTGTCCTCCTATTATTTTTTTATCAATCAATTGACTAGAAAACAATAATCAAAAGTTTCAAGTGATTGAAATATAAATTATAATAATTAAACAGGACACATCCCAATATGCATTTTAATAGATATCTTGTTTTTTTAGGATTTTGATTTTTATTATTTTATTAAGAAATTAATAATAGGTCACTTGGTAGGGTTGTACATGGGTCGGATTGGTCGGGTTACACCCGTTTTAGTGACCCAACTTAATTAATTCGGGTTACAAAATTTTAATCCATTCATTTCAAAAAAAAATATGCACCCCACCCTATTAATTGTGTGATGGGTTAAGCCGGACCGGTTTGGGTTAAAACAAAACAAAATCTTACCAAAATTATTATATAGCAAACTAACAATACTAGCTTATAGCCCGTGCAAAAGCACGGGTTACTTTTAGTTTATTATAATTTGCTTATAGTGTAATATAATATTATAAATATTAATTTGAATATGTTGTTAGGAGGATTCGAACCTTGCATCTTAGTATATAATAATTTTTAGTCTTATATATAAATTAATATGTTATTGGCAGGAATCGAACCTTAGATCTCTGTATATAATAATTTTTAGTATTGTTGTATGCAACGGTCATTATCTATTTGAGTTAAAGATCTAATGGTTGTGAATGAGGGATAACTAAAACAAAAAATGAGAGGATAACCGAACTACAAATTATAGCTCATTTCGCTTATTATAATATAGTATAGAAATGTAAAAACCAAAAACTTAAAACCATAAAGCCAAGTCTTAATCCAAAATATTACAACATCCAATATACTACTATCATCCATGATAAGTCTTAACTGAAACATGCCAAAAGATAGTCTAAATAATAATCTTTTCTCGCTCCAAATAAAAATATAAAACTAGTGGACAATCAGTCATCCGTAAGATTGATAGACTTGGTCCTAACCTTCTCATTTGATGCAATAATGTCCTTTTTGCCCATATTACCTACAATATATTCGATAATTAAAACCTGAACAAGCATACATGAATAAATGTATATAAAATCTGCTTCAAAGAAAAGTGTTGAATGAGTTTAATATTTTTTTTTTACCTTCTTCAACTTCAAGAAACTCGTAGGAATGAGTTTCATCCAAATAACTTATCTTGTAACAGAAAATGAATTAATATGCCAAGTGCCATATTGAAATTTGCTATACTTTTAATTTAGTTTTCCCATAATAATCATTAGATTTTTTCTAATAAATAGTTTTAAAATCAAACATATATTCATAATTACCAACTATTGCATATACAAGGACCTAATATTTGATCGGGACTACATAAAATCACAAGCAATTTCAAGAAATTCGATATAAAAATCAATACAATTGAAAATGTAAATAATTCAAATCAAATGGAAACAAGTAGAAACAACTTAGAAGTGGAGTTTTTACCTTTGTTGAGCGAGTTAGGGCTGAGTTGACCTTCGAGTCGCCGCTACTGAAAACTAGGATTTATGTATGTGTGTGGATATAAATGGGAGGAATATGGGCCTTTATGATGAGGAGGCCCAATGGGCTCCTTTGGACTTATACGAAACTAACATAGAACACCAATATATCTATTACATTCTACATTTTCGTGAATGTCTTTTTTACTTTTAAACATTTCATTTTCATTCATATTTGTACTTCGAAATTTTAAATAGAGACAAAAATAAGTGAAAATGGATGCAAATTAAGGTGGTGTTTGGGGAAACTTATTTTCCAGAATAAGTCAACTTATTTTAAGTTCAAAGTTAAGATTCCTAACTTTCCAACTTATTTTCCAACTTATTTTTGCAACTTATTGAGTATCAAACATACATTAAATACTTATATAAAAAAAATTATCAAAATATAAATTTTTTACCCGAAAATAAGTCCATAAGTCCTTATTATAAGGTTAGCCAAACAGGCCTTAAGTCCACTTTTCTTCCATTTAAAAAACTTTGAAGGAGGGCTATTTCACTTGTTAAGGTATTGTTAATAAAAAAAATAACTTGTTAAAGTATTAAAATTATGTCAATTTTTTTTCTTTTTGTCATGATATAATGTGTTAAAGTTATGTATTCCTTATTATTGAAAATATATATCTGTAAATACTTATCTAATATATAATCTATGATTCACATGCAATCCAAAACTCAGTTGAATATTTTTATTTTTTTTTTATAAATTGTCTCAAAATCTTGTTCAACCGAATTACAAAATTTATTATTCATCATTGAGTTACACTTAAAAAGTCAACCTTATTACCAAACATATCTAAAGCTCCATGCAACAAAAATAAGTGAAACTTCGAATGACTATTCAAGGCAGCATTGCACCCAGGCCTTGTGTTGACGGAGGAATTTGGGAAAAACAAAATTCGAGGTACTTCACCGGAAACAAGATCTGATGTGGTGGTTCTTTGTCGGAGAAAACGGTGGTGTGCGGTTGTTGAGTGTAATTGGTGGCTGAGATTGATAGGGTTAGTGGCGGCTATTCAGAGCTCTCGACTTCCAACCCCTCAATCGGCCTACGTACCCCGGTATTTATAGGGGATCAAGCCATACGTAGTTCTTGGAGAACAAGAAACCCAAATGGGCTTGGATAACGGACCAGCTTCCGGAATGTTCTACTATGAGGCCTAACCACAAAGGCCCAAGGCTCATCCAAGATCTCAAGACTTCACGGATAAGGAAACTTCCCCCGTCGAGGACTAGTCCCATCCGTTACCAGCTATTTCTTGATTTCAAGGATGCAGGTATATCCGTGGTTTACCCCAAGTGCAGAACGCATCCCTGTCCCCCGAATGAGAAGCACCCACCAGATAGCAGGACAGGTGATCCAGAGCTTTTGGGTGCAAAGTGCAGGATTACTCCAAAGTTCCCCAATGAGAGCGCGCCCATTGGCTACAGGAACAGAGCTCCCAAAGCACACACCAAAAAGTCCCCATCTTTTCACCTTAGGGCGCGCCCTTAGTGTTTAAGAAGGGTCCTTATATCCAGGCAAACCCCTGGAGGCCTTCCGCGACGGACATCCCCCTCCTGAGATACGACAGGAGGGAATTCTTCAACTTCTGGAATTCCAGCTGGAGTGGAATCCACTCTTGAGTGAAATTCATACTTGAGTGGAATCCTAGGAGAGATTTCTTCGATGTCTTCTCATAAAATCAACTTGAATAGATTTGTCACCATGTTTCTATACTTAGGGCACGCCCTCTTTGTAGAGAAAGAGAGGGCGCGGCCTGATTCCTCCATTTTCTATAAAATCCCTAATTAAACCTAAAATCCCCCAAATCAAACCTGTAATTTGACCCGAATCCATCTTGAAAAACCCGAACCGAATTTTGGCTATAACACCTTGCAAGAAAAGGAAAAAAAATACTTAATTTGTCATCTCAACATCCAAGTAAACATCCTCAATAAGACATTTTTCCTGTGAGAAGCCAACCAAGTATAAATGTCAATGACTAGTAAATCAAGTATAAATGTCAATCAAGTCACAACCATGAAGAAATTGGAAGAGGAAAAAAATGAGAGGATTGCATGGTTGAAAAAAAGGCTTGCTTGGAAAATTTAAATGTCTAAGTAATTTTTTTGTCATCTTTTTATTATTAAGGTATCATTTTTAGTATCATCTTTTGATTATTAGGTTAATACCATTCAATACATAATGGATAATCATAGTTTGTAATCTAGCTCAGATGCTAGACTCATGGTATGGTGTAGTGTCACCATTTCATGTCAAATTGCATGGTAGTCTTAGTTATGTACAATGAATGATGCAAGTTTAATATTGATTACCAGTATCTTTAAGCCATATGTGCAGTTAGGTATTCAAGAGGTTGTCCAGGTTGGTGAGGATATTTGACCAAGCTTTTAAGAATAAAGTTAAGGCACCGTACATGTTTTTGAAGTGATAAGATAGCTTTCTTGTTTCCAGCGTCAAATCACCTCTACATGAGATGTTACATTACAAGCCATATGTGATCTGTTTTTGCATTGTTATTATTGTTACATTTTAGTCATTTTTTTGTTAATTTTTATTGTTACATCCAATAAATTAACACAACTTTCGTTAGACGCTAAATTACTTCGATTGGCTATTTCATATATCAACGTCATCATCTTCCTGCATTGGTGGTTCCATTCAATGGTCAATTTTTATCTTCTTCTAACTACAAACTTTTACTATGAACCATCGATTGAATTAACAAGTTACAACCACCTCACATACCTATTTAAACAAATATGTTAACAACAATTACAATCATAAATATATGGCATACAAACCTAATGTAAAAGGTGTGTTCGAAAGGGTAACGATATCAACTAGTGTAGGTTGCATAATGAAAAAAAATGGAAGATGAGTGAGAGGGTTCAGATATTGCATCGGTTTGGCTGATCCCTAGACAACAGAGCGTTGGGCTATCTACTATGGCCTAAAGATGACTTGGGAAAAGGAACAAGACTTATGTGATTCGGTTCTCTCAGTGCATGGAGGCAATCAGTGCTATAAATAATCATGATCCGACAATGCTCATGCTTGTTGATATGATCAAATTGCTACTTGGGAGAACTGGACTTATGTGGGCATCCAACTCACTCATGCAAATGCTAATGGAGGGGCTAATGTCATGGCCACCTACTACCTTGTTGGGGAGGGGGGTCGAGGAGATGGACGAGCCACCACGAGGTATCAGTCACATCATCTAAGGATCAAGCCACCATCTATCAAGCTTTATTAATGCTTTTATTTTTTTTTTATCATGTAATTAGATGTTTATCTTCTAGTAATTAAATTATTAATTATCCATGTTTAAGTTTGTATTTCATTTTTTTTCTTGTTTCATTGTTGTTTACATGCTTCTATTATCGAAATTATAAAACAAAACCAACTAAAATTCATGACCCAAAAATGAAGATATTAGTACATAATCCAAAGCATGCAATAATTCATTCAATCACAACAACAAAACAAGGATTATATCTCCAACCAAACAACATCCACAAACTTACAAAAAGGACTAAAATCATGCCCAAGCATTTCTTCAGGGACTTTTTCCCAACCTCCATCATCTTCAACTTGTCTGCAATTTCCCTAACCCTATACAATGATCCCGAAATTATGTTACAACACCGATGACAACTTGGTAGATCAACACAATGAAAGAAATTACAATCATTGCTATCACATATACAACTAATTAACTTACGTCTGACATTGTTGTTAGCCCACGAGGTTCGTTGAACAGCAACCAACCCATATGAATAGAGGATATTAATTTTGTAAAGGGAAAACAATTTAGAGCTCACTAAGAGGAGGGAAAGAAATGAAGGGAAAACAATAAAAAGAAAGGAAATGAGAAAAGATATAAATAATAAAATAGAAAGTGAACTAATGGGGTTTAAAGCCATCTAACAAAAATACACAAATTGTACTACAATACATAGAATAGGTACACGATGTGGTTAGTTGGTAGTGTTGGTGTATACTGAAAATATTTATTTGAAGTATATACATTTATTTGTGGCCTATTTTATTGAGAATAATTTAAATGTTTACATGTTGTCTAAATATTATATATTTTGAATAATCTAGTATCAAATGGGATACAGAATATTAGATTATTAAATACGGTTTATATAATATAATATGGTTCACAGCACAGGTGGTGTTAGACAATCCACTGGAATGACTGTAGTATTATTTAGATTAGTTTATATTGACTAATAAATAATACTAGTATACTTTGTGTATATTGAACAGGATCAAATTTAGAATTGTTCCCTTATACTGATTAAGAAGGTGAACTAAGATTCTATGTTATTATTAATGCTTAGGTTCTTAATCCAGATATAGTAATTGACACGTGTATATTATTTACATGCTTTGATTTATATATGAAATAATTCTTTTGATTTATTTCATTATATTTTGGGTGATGAAATAATATATATGGTGAATATTATTTATTGAAGGAATCCATGTCCTGATAATATTCGGGTTAATGATGTCCCCTTGAAAGCTCAAAAAGATTTAATTATGTGAAACCCTGCAGGTGGATTTATTCCGGCATAATTAAATAAAGGTTGAGTGGATGATCAAGGATAAAAGATATTAATTAAATGAATTATCAGTAATTTGTTTATTTAATGGACATGCGATATTTTAAACGTGGGGAATTTAATAAGCAAATAATATTGGAACCGAATTAATTAATTAAATTACGGTATTAGGAAAGGTAGTGCAAATATTAATTCTTTAGTGGATTGAATTAATATTTAATTACATTGGGCTAGGCTCAAGATGTAATTAGAAGGCCCAACCTAATTGTCCATGATCCCTATTGTAGCCTATATATATTCCTATTCTCTTCTTGCTGGGGGCTGGTCGAAAAAAATTTGTAGCCACCCAGGAGCAAGAAGAGAGGTTAACTTGAGAAGACGAAGGCCACACTTCGCTCAAGGGAATTTGGGAATACAATAGAAGAGCGTGGAATCAACTGTTAACAAGGTGACTTTTCTATTCGTACTCGTTAATTTATTGTATCAAAAATCGCAGTGCCAAGATCTGATTGTCCCAACAATTGGTATCAAGAGCTTGGTTCATTGGTTCTGCGAATTTTGATACGATGTCCATGTCGTAATTATATATGCATGTGTATAGTGGTAGGCTTGTATAATTCTTTTTTGCAGGTTGTTATCCACTATTATGGCCATGTATATTTTAATTATGTGTTTGGATCCCACGTGGTTTAATCGTGGTTATTTTGTTTGGTTTCCACGTGGTTTATCGTGGTTGTAAAACACGAGGGTTGATCGTGTTAGAATAGATTTACAAAATTAGTTTTGTATTAGATCTATTTTTTTATAATTGTTTGTTGGATTTTATTAAGATCCGGGTATTTTGTAACAATTACGTGCGATCGGAAGTCAAATCGGAGAAACAAATTTATCCGCTGCGTAGCTGTTGGTTCGACTTGTTTTTGAATTAAGTCGACAGAAGTTGAAGAGGAATTCAGAGGTCTGGTGGAACAGAACAGAAGCAGGAGCGCGTGGGAAAAATGTGGCAAAGCAGGGTAACGCAGGTCTGTCCTGCGTTACAAAGGGAACAGGGTTGTAACGCAGGATGCACATGCGCAACAGGGATTCCAGGACCTGTAACGCATGTGCGTCATGCGCGACAAGAGTTTCCAGGGCAGTAACGCAACTGCAAGCTGCGCAACAGAAGGTTTTTACAGAAAAAAAGATTTTTTCAGCTGAACACAGGGCTGGAAATTTATTTTTTCAAGGGGCCATAATAGTGGATTTAAATTATTTTTTTTAATTTTAATTCCGCTATTTAATTTTTTAATTATTGCTTTAAATAATTATTATGTGTGTTGTTAATTATGTGTGTAATTTTAATTGCATGTTTAACATAATTAGGACGACATGGACATTAATTTTATTTATTGCTTTAATTTTATGATGCATGCTGCTATGTTATGTGTTCTTTGTATTGTTATTTTTATAACATGTAGACCTCGGAAAAATAACATAGGGCGATGCATCTAGATAAAATTCCTCAATTTTAAATAAAAATTCTAAGTGGGTGAGGGAATTAATTAGGAATTAAATCCCATGGTCTCCATTATTGTTTGTATGTAATTTAACACCGAGACGAATATAAATTATATACATGCCACCTATCGTGGTGTATGATTTATGGTGTCAGGTAGTGTTATGGATATTACTAGAACAAACTTCCTAAATTAATTACGAATATTGAAAGGTATATATGCCACCCAACGTGGCGTACCAAGTTTCATAGAATTCGATTAATTAGAAGGGTGCCAATGATTGAATATAGATTTTCAATATAGAGAGAATGGATGATTCTGTCTAGAAAGGGGTCTTAAGTGATGCCTCTTGACAATGCTCCCCCCGATCTGGGAATTATCCTATTATCGATTATTGATTTGAAATGTTTAATGGTGGTATCCGGTCTTTTTAGTAATTTAAGATTAAATAATGGTATACACTTAGCTATGAAAAATAATATATAGTCCACCCTAACGTGGCATATTATTTAGTAATAGGACCGAAGTAATATTTAAACGAATTTAAGTGGTATATATGTCACCCATCGTGGCGTACCAGATACTCATGGTGTTTAAATATTAGTGCATTAATTTTAATTAATTGTTAGAGGAAACCAATAGGTTTTAAGATTTATGCAACTATCTGATTTTGTGCTACATGTATAATTCTCAGGATTAGATCATTATGGGGTTTAATCCACTATTCACCATACTTAAGGATAACAAACTTACCGGACCAAACTATATTGAATGGAAACGTAATTTGGACATAGTGTTGACTGCTGAAGAGTACAAATTTTGTACTTATGAACCCAAGCCAGATCAGCCTGCTGAAGATGCTCCTGAAAGTGAGAAGGAGTATTATAAGCGGTGGGTTAAGGCTGATGAGATGTCGCGATGTTACATTCTGGCAGCAATGTCGGGTGTTTTGCAGCATCAGCATCAGGCTATGCCCACTGCTTCAGATATGCTCTTTAATCACAAGGAACTTTTTGGAGAACATAATAGGGCTGCTAGGAAAGTAGCAATGAAGGATTTAATGAACACTCAGATGGTTGAAGGAACACCTGTAAGGGATCATGTTCTCAGAATGATGTCTCATCTGAATGAGATGGAGATCCTTGGTGCTGATATTGATGGGGAAACCCAGATCGATATCATCCTTATGAGCTTGCCCAAAAGTTTTGAGCAGTTCCGCTTGAATTACACCATGAACAAAAGGATGTATAGTCTCGCGGAACTTCTGACAGAACTTCAGGCAGCTGAAGGACTCTTTAAGCATAATGTTCAAGTGAATGTGGCCGAGAAAGCTTCTTCATCTAAGCCGAAAGGTAAGAAGAAGAAAAAGACTCAGACACAGAAAGCTGGAAAGATTGCTAATGCAGTGGGAGTTCAAGGTGGTGTGAAAAAGCCTAAGGGCAAGTGCTTCAGGTGCAAGCAGTCAGGTCACTGGAAACAGGATTGTCCTCTTCCTAAGATAACAAACAATGCTGGTATGTCTCTTTCTCTAGTTACAGAAACATATATAGCGGCTATATCTACGAGCACTTGGTGTGTAGATACAGGAGCCACTGACCATGTTTGTAACTCTATGCAGGGGTTCCAGCAATCCAGAATGCTTAGAGATGGCGAGATATATGTGTTCATGGGAGATGCTACGAAAGTAGCAGTAGTTGCAGTTGGAATAATTACATTATCTTTTGGCGATGATAGGATTTTGGTTTTGAACAATTGTCTTTATGTACCTTCGTTTAGAAAGAATTTAATTTCGGTTTCTAAACTTGCCATTGATGGTTATAATGTTTGTTTGGATCGTAATGTTTCTATTATGATAAATAAACGAGTTATATGTTCTGGTACATTGCAAGACAATTTATATATTATTAATCCTATCCAACCAATGCTGCAACATAAGGAAACTAATAACATTCTTTCTAGCTCAAATAAAAGAAAGAAACCTTCTGAATTGAACCAAACATATCTTTGGCACTTAAGATTAGGTCATATTAACTTGAGGAGGATTCAAAGACTAGTAGTAGATGGGCCATTAGGCTCGTTGGCAGTGGAGCCATTTCCAGTTTGTGAATCCTGCTTGGAAGGTAAGATGACTAATAGGCCTTTTAAAGCAAAAGGGAATAGAGCCAAAGAAGTGTTAGAATTGGTTCATACTGATTTATGTGGACCTATGAGTATCCAAGCAAGAGGAGGTTATGAGTATTTTGTCACTTTCATTGACGATTATTCTAGATATGAGTACATTTATTTGTTGCGCCGTAAGTCTGAGTGCTTTGAAAAATTCAAAGAGTACAAAGCAAGTGCGGAGAAGCGACATCTTGGAAAATGTATCAAGTCACTACGATCAGATCGTGGTGGCGAATATTTGCTTGGAGAATTTAGGGAATATTTATCAGAAAATGGGATTGCATCCCAGTTGTCTGTACCTGGCACACCTCAGCAGAATGGTGTAGTAGAGAGAAGGAATCGGACTCTTTTAGAGAGTGTTGGATCGATGATGAGTTATTCAGATTTACCCAAGTCGTTCTGGGGATATGCTATAGAAACAGCGGCTTACCTTCTAAACTTGGTACCTTCTAAGTCGGTTCTCAAGACTCCAATAGAATTGTGGATTGGTAGCAAACCAAGTCTAAGACATATTCGGATTTGGGGTTGTCCAGCACATGTGCTGAACAAGAACGCGACCAAGTTAGAATCTCGTACAGAAGTAAGGCTGTTTGTAGGCTATCCCATGGGAACGAAAGGTTATTCATTCTATAGTCCTAGGGATCGAGATATCATTGTTAGCACCAATGCTAGATTCTTAGAAGAAGACTATATAATGAACCACAAACCCATGAGTAGTATCGTTTTAGAGGAACTAGTGGGAGGGACAGATAATCCCCAAGTGCCAATAGTACAAGTAGATCAACCACAAGAAAATGCACAACCTGTCACTAATACCACACCGGTGCTTCGTCGTAGTGGGAGGGTTGTTCAACAACCTGATAGATTCATGTTTTTGGGAGAGTCCTCGGACTTGGTCTCTGGTGAACATGATGAGGATCCCAGGACATACGAAGAAGCAATTCTAGATAAAGATGCAGATCTTTGGCAAAAGGCAATGGAATCTGAGATGGAATCTATGTATTCTAATCAAGTTTGGGAGCTCGTGGAACCACCAAAAGGTGTAAAACCCATTGGATGTATGTGGATCTACAAGAAGAAAAGAGGATCTGACAAAAAGGTGAAAGCCTGGAAAGCACGACTTGTTGCGAAAGGGTATACTCAGAAAGAAGGGATCGATTATGAGGAAACCTTTTCGCCGGTTGTTATGCTTAAGTCGATCCGGATTCTTTTATCTATAGCAGCTCATCTCGATTATGAGATTTGGCAAATGGATGTCAAGACAGCTTTCCTTAATGGAAGTCTTGAGGAAACCATCTATATGCAACAACCAAAAGGATTCATTAAGGAAGGCTAAGAGCATCTTGTTTGTAAGCTTAAGAGGTCTATTTATGGGCTAAAACAAGCTTCTAGGGACTGGAATATTCGTTTTGATCAGGCAGTCCAGTCATATGGATTTGATCAAAGTCCAAGCGAATCATGTGTGTATAAGAGAAGTGAGGGTAATGCAGTGGTTTTTCTAGTACTGTATGTAGATGACATTTTACTCATTGGAAACAATGTTAAGATGTTGTCATCAGTAAAGGCATGGTTGTTCAAACAATTTGAAATGAAGGACTTAGGTGAAGCGGCATACATCCTTGGGATCATAGTAATAAGGGATCACAAGAAAAGGATGTTGGCTTTATCTCAAGAGCCCTACATTGATGAAGTATTAGCTCGTTTTAACATGTAGAACTCTAAGAAAGGTTTTCTACCTTTTAAGCATGGAGTGGCTCTATCCAAGGAGCAGTGTCCTTCGACACCTAAGGATATAGAGAGCATGAAAGCAGTTCCTTATGCTTCGGCATGTGGAAGCTTAATGTATGCTATGTTATGTACGAGGCCTGACATCTGCTTTGCTGTAGGCATGGTTAGTAGATATCAGTCGAACCCAGGTCAGGAACATTGGAGTGCAGTAAAAACTATACTCAAGTACCTGAGAAGGACTAAGGAGTATATGTTAATTTACAAGGCCTCAGATCTATTTCCTTTGGGATATACTGATTCAGATTTCCAATCAGATAGGGATAAGAGGAAATCGACCTCGGGATATGTTTTTACTTTGGGAGGTGGAGCCGTTATATGGAGGAGTGTAAAGCAGAAATGCATTGCAGACTCTACCATGGAAGCCGAGTACGTGGCGGCCTCTGAGGCTGCAAAGGAGGTTGTATGGTTCAGGAACTTCCTTTTGGACTTGGATGTGGTACCTAATTTGCCTAGGAGCTTGACAGTGTATTGTGATAACACTGGTGCTGTGGCAAATTCGAAGGAACCGCGAGATCACAAAGCAGCTAAACATATTGAACGTAAGTATCATCTCATACGAGGAATCGTAAAGCGGGGAGATATAGTTGTGGCTCACATATCATCAGAAGACAACCGGGAAGATCCTTTCACAAAGAGTTTGCCAGCCAAGGTTTTTGACAGGCATGTGGAAGCGATAGGAGTCAGATGGATGGACACATAGTTTTCTGTGTAATAGTGGATTAAATAAACACTGATATACTCATAGAATATTTTGAGTATAAGTGGGAGATTGTTGGTGTATACTGAAAATATTTATTTGAAGTATATACATTTATTTCTGGCCTATTTTATTGAGAATAATTTAAATGTTTACATGTTGTCTAAATATTATATATTTTGAATAATCTAGTATCAAATGGGATACAGAATATTAGATTATTAAATACGGTTTATATAATATAATATGGTTCACAGCACAGGTGGTGTTAGACAATCCACTGGAATGACTGTAGTATTATTTAGATTAGTTTATATTGACTAATAAATAATACTAGTATACTTTGTTTATATTGAACAAGATCAAATTTAGAATTGTTCCCTTATACTGATTAAGAAGGTGAACTAAGATTCTATGTTATTATTAATGCTGAGGTTCTTAATCCAAATATAGTAATTGACACGTGTATATTATTTACATGCTTTGATTTATATATGAAATAATTCTTTTGATTTATTTCATTATATTTTGGGTGATGAAATAATATATATGGTGAATATTATTTATTGAAGGAATCCATGTCCTGATAATACTCGGGTTAATGATGTCCCCTTGAAAGCTCAAAAAGATTTAATTATGTGAAACCCTGCAGGTGGATTTATTCCGGCATAATTAAATAAAGGTTGAGTGGATGATCAAGGATAAAAGATATTAATTAAATGAATTATCAGTAATTTGTTTAATTAATGGACATGCGATATTTTAAACATGGGGAATTTAATAAGCAAATAATATTGGAACCGAATTAATTAATTAAATTACGGTATTAGGAAAGGTAGTGAAAATATTAATTCTTTAGTGGATTGAATTAATATTTAATTACATTGGGCTAGGCTCAAGATGTAATTAGAAGGCCCAACCTAATTGTCCATGATCCCTATTGTAGCCTATATATATTCCTATTCTCTTCTTGCTGGGGGCTGGTCGAAAAAAATGTGTAGCCACCCAGGAGCAAGAAGAGAGGTTAACTTGAGAAGACGAAGGCCACACTTCGCTCAAGGAAATTTGGGAATACAATAGAAGAGCGTGAAATCAACCGTTAACAAGGTGACTTTTCTATTCGTACTAGTTAATTTATTGTATCAAAAATCGCAGTGCCAAGATCTGATTGTCCCAACAGGTAGTAGTACACAAATTGCAGTTTTGACATACTTCAGGTATACCAAGTGCATTTAACTCTTAATTTAAATATAAGACACTTATATTATTTTAAAAAACTTACTTCTTTACACTTATTTATATTACTCTAAAAACTTTAAAAAACATAGATAATGATAATAAATATACATATAAGTATAAGATTCTACTATTGGGAGTATATTTTAGACATGGGCAATTTTACCAAAAACACTTCGTTTATTAAATTTTTGTATCCACAATATACACTTTCCAACTCTAAATTGGTTTTGTAAATATCTTTTCCTATAATGAATTGGTTTTCCGAATCCCAGTTAAAAATATCAAATCAATCACAACCCTTGAATATATAATCTACGACTCATACGCAACCCAAATCTTAATTGAATATATTTATTTTTTCTACGAATAGTCCTCAAATTTTATTCATCAAAACTACAAAAAAGCAATCTTCCTTTTATTCTCCAATTTGTTTTTCGTCATTGACTTAAACACATGGTGTTCGCTTTATGCAGAAACATACTCAAAACTCCATACAACAGAGACAACACAAACTATAAAATCTTAAATCCCATGCACCCTGAACTTAGCAAAACTTATAGAGTTTGCAACAAGGTGATCGAAAACTGGTGAATTATTTTTTGAAATTATTTCTAGACGATGATGTGATCTCTGATTTGGATTCATTTTTGGAAACTAAGTTAAAGAAACTTAAGGATATGTATATCTTAGAATTCAAACATATCATATGTTTGGTAAAACAAATTAAGACAAGTGAGTTGCAGTTAGATCAAGCTAACAATGTCGGTTTGCGTAAATAATGAAGTTGTAATGTCACAAGGAAAAGTGTACAACGTCGATAAGTCCTGAAAGGGGAAACAAACGTAAACGTTTGGTGAAGAATATGGAGGTGGATTTGAAAGCGACTCAAAAAGTTGAGGCAGTAATGATGAAAAAGTGCGATGTGATATTGGAGAAGCTAACGAATCATAGGCATGGTTGTGTGTTTAATGAGTTAGTGGATTTAGTTGGTTTAGGGCTTCATGATTATCACATTGTTTAGAGTCCGATGGATCTTGGTACTGTGAAGTCGAGGCTTGATAACCATGTTTTTAACAATCCGATTGATTTTGTGAAATATGTTGGATTGACTTTTGATGAGGCTATGTTGTATAATTGAAAAGATGAGGATGTTCATACTATGGCTTTGTTTTGCTCGATATGTTTAATAAACTGTTTGATATAGCTTATAAGAAATTTGAGATCAAGCATCAACGTGTGATTGTTGAACAACATAACAAAAAAAAAGTTTCCATTGGGATACAAAAAAGTCATTGCAATTGCATCCACAAGCGGTATTTCTTTGAAAGTTTATAGAGAAGGTGATAAAAATGTGTATCTAAGTAGAATAGGATAGTGCTAGAGGCAAAGGAAAATCTAGAAATGAAAAAAGAGAAAAGTGATTGTGAAAGGGATCAATTAGAGGTGGTCTTGCAAGACCTAGCTAAGGAATATTTGGATAATATTTGTCGATTATGGCCAGGCGAATTCCAACATGACAACGCATGATGAAGATGGAGAAATTGAGCTTGATATTAAAGCTCTTGACAACAAGATTATGAAAAAATTGCATATATTTTTGAGGCTTAAGTTTAAGGTTGAACAAAATAATAAGGTTACATAACACCTCAACTCATCACAGTAGGCATTTTTTTTAAATGTAGCCATTTCTATTGTTTTTTGGCTATTGTAATTGATCTCTTATATAGTAGTGCCCATTCACGAGAGAAGTGGATATATAAATTAGTGATGAGATGCTAATTAACAAATACCCTCATGTTATTATTGAAAAGGATGATGCTCCTAGTCACATTAGTAAACTCATAAGTAACTCTAAAGAAATGACTTCGAGGATATTCTTGTTCCGTCAGTGTGAAAGCATATCCTGAATATTCTTCTAAAAATGACTTCAAGGATTGTGTACTTGATGCCACTTAAAGAAATCTCTTGAAACTTCTCATAACATATCTTTGGTAGGATTATGGTTTTTAATTTAGGTTATTATTGAGTGTAAAAGGAACTGATCAAAAACAAATCAATAGTTCTTATATGGAATATACATGACGATGTTAACGTTTTTGCAGTTTGATTCGTCATTTATTTGGCTCTATGACTTTAATTTTTACTTGTTTGTTATTGTTAGTTTTAACTTTTGAATGAATTTACAACACCAAATTTTTGTAGACAGTGACAGTTCCAATGGAAGGAATGAAAAATAAACATAATAAATTAAAACAAATGATCAACGAAATAAACTTAGATAAAAAAGTAGAAGAAGATAACAATGCATTACTAGTTGATAACTTACAATTACTAAATAAAAGTATTTGAAGACTCAAACCTACTTTACTCCCTGTCATTGTACATTAGCAAACTCTGTGGATAATTGGTACCAATATTACAACGATCAAGAAGATTAAATTGGAGCCCAGAGTTGCCAAAACCAATGTTTTGAAAGGTCCTGGTGAGCAGATTGTAAGAGACCAAGTTTGATATAGAAAAGCCCCCGTAGCTTGGATCAAAAGACTACATGATGCTATGGTCAAAAGACTCCATGATTAGAGTTCCATCGCTTTTGATGTTCAAAGGGAACCCGCCTTTTTCAAGTACAGTACTGAAGCGCATATCCCAATGGAGCACCCCATTTTCTTGTACCATCAACCATATGGAACAAGGAGTGTTAGTTCGTCGTCATCTGGTGTTGGGATCAATCTTTACAATACAAAGAGCGAGTGAACCCTCGAACTTTATAAGCTTATGGTTAGTATATGGTACCTGATGAAATTCAGGTGATAGATTGTATAGCCCAAATACCTCATGATCAAAATAAAGAAAAGTAACGAGAATTCATTAAAAGTATGACTTCCAATCCAATAATACTTGAAATTCACAAAAGCCCCATTTGTGTTTGCAAAGACACGAACTTTAAGGTTTATTTTCATCCATGATTTCGTACTCAAACTATATATCTCAACCATAGGAGCGACCTCACCATAACAATCCCCCTTGTCATCCTCAACATAAAAAATTGTACAATCTTGTAGTCATCATTCTTTTTACCCATCCCAACCACAGTAATACGACGCTTTTGATTAAATTCATCAAAATAACAACTAGACTTAATTTTAAGTTTCATGTAGCTATGATGTAGAACTACATCACAAAAAATACTACATGAATACTTATAATAAATGGAAAATGTATAAATAAATAATTAGTTATGTATTTAGAACTAAAAAAAATACTATAATCAGTGGGCAAGAATGCCATGTTATGCACCGTTTCTCTACCATTCTAGCTCATCCACGCTTTCAGTCAAAATGTTCAGTTGTACTTTAAATTTTGTATATCGAATTTTTAATACCATATCCAGGGCCGGAACCAAGGGAGGTTAGGTCAATCTATGCTAAAACCGTGGCTAACAACAAAAATCAGACTATTTCAAAGCTACTCTAGAAAGAATGGTTACCTCTCGGATCTGCACGCGATTTTCCTGAGCAGCTTATTCAAAATCCTCTTGGAGCTTCGAAATCGACTTTGAAACTGATTTGGAAACTGAATCCAAAACTTCGTCTTACAGCTTGTTCATGTTGGATTTCGGAGATTGAACGACCGCCACAACATCTGTCCACGCTTCTGTAGATTGACCAACTGAAGTTTCGATTCTCGTCATATCTTGCCGAATATCCGCAATAGTCTTCTCGTGGCCTCTGATTGTCTCCTCGAATAGACTCAAATATCTTCTATTCTCATTAACCGACATTAATAAGACGTGGTAATTCATATTCATGGGAAAAGAAAAAGAACAATTGGTTTTGAGGAAATAAAAAAAGCGAAATAGCTTTTAACAATACCTGCCTATAAGGCCGAGTAGTGCGGTCAACGACGGAGAATCCCTGCATCACCTGTCTAGAAGGCCGAGCAGTGCATCTCTGCACCCCTGCAACTCTTATCTCTCGTTTAGTCGTTTCTTATCAAATCAACAATATGTTCACTTTACGCACTGCCTGCATCAATGATACTTGGTACAAACTTCTTATTTTCCCGTCAGCTTTGGATCACAATATGAATATAATGATATGCTAGTAGTATATAATATATTAAATATATCATATTGTTTCTAATCGAAGTTCTAAATTTGAATTCTCTTTCATTTATTAAATGTTGGTAATTATACACGTGTTGGTATTTATATATGTGCATGAATTTTGTAATTTTAATCTAACTGATTTTATTGCATGATTATCGTTTTATTAGTTTTTAATTTTTCTTTTATCATAGTCAAATAGATCTTTTAATTATATGTTACATTTCAAATTTATTAATTGCTAATGAATGATGATATTTGTGTCTATGCGAGGTGTACCATTTCTAATGGTGTTTGTTTATACACGAATATTTGTTTAGTTGTTTGATTGTTTCACATCATTCAACCAAAATCATACATGACTTTTACATATTTTAAGAGAAGTGGATAGCATCATGTGCTTCTGTCAAAATAAAGGACAGCTTCATGGACCATGTTTTTGGAAGCTAATTTCATTTTTTATGTATCACTTGCCAATCTTTTTATTTTTGGTCACATGACATTCAAAGTAATTATATACCATTTTTTACTTGTAAGTTCCAACAAATTGCAATAAACAAACTTTCTATTCTTAGTTACAAGACATTCAAGTACCATGGGCCTTATCATCACATTTCAGTAGAAGCATGTGAATGTGAAATTTACTCACTCCATTTATAGTTCATCTTTACTTGTATAACTTTATTGCTCTATCTATAATTCTCAAGACTAATAGTAGCAAGACCCCTTATATATAAGAAAGAAATGAAAAGTGAGGAAGTAGAGATATATAAGAAATCAGTTGATGGTGAAGAAGTGGAGAGAATATGATCTTCTTATATAGGAGGGCTGTTACGTATTGCATGCAAAAGTAGATGGTGAAGCTTCACTTCTTACTACAAAAAAAGTACCAAGAAATAGATGTTGGACCACTATGAGTACTACCTCCAAGCCCTACAACCAACCCTTAACCATTATTCATCTTTCCCTTATTTATGAAAAATTTGTATGTAGATGTATTACTTCTATTTTAAGGAAGTTGGTCTTTTGATAGGGTGGACTGTATCACAAAAAAAATACTACATGAATACTTATAATTAAATGGAAAAATGAAAAATTGATATACCAAGAAATGATTATACCGAGAATATGAAGTTGTTTTACACAAGCGGGAGATGTCATAAAGGAAACGGTCATGTGGAAGCAGATTTTAGTGGTTAAAATTTTCGAATGTATATTTTGAAGGATTACCGGAGTGTCACCGGATAAGGATGGAGAGTTTGTTGTTCTTCATTTTCTAAAAATAGAATTAGTGTCAAGGAGTTCAATATTGAATGACATCAAGGGACATGTTGTAGCTAACAAATTGATTAAAGGATTTCGCAAGAAAAGGAGTAGTAATACTCAGTGTATCTCAAAACGATGTACCAGTACTGTTCATGAAGAGAAAGAAGATAAATTGAAATATACATTGATCTTTATAAATAGAATAAGTGGACTAGTAGTCATGAAGAACTTTGTTTTTATCAAGGTTGGATGAGTTGTTTAACCAATTGAAAGGTGGATGTTTTGTCTAAAGTTGATTTATGAATGGATTAAGATCATTTGGAGATAGAAATCCTAGGATATTTTTGGAACAGCATTTGGAATTGATATGGACACAATGAATTGTTGGTGATGGTGTTTGATTGAACGATAGCGTTTACCGCTTTATAGGTACAACGAATAAGATCTCAAACATTATTCTAACGAAGAATTTAATTATGTTCATAGATGACATTTCAAGATATTCGAAGACGTGTGAAGCGTATGCAGATCATTCGATAATGACTTTGAGAAATTCTAAGAAAAGGAAGAAGATTTTGCACAAGAATTTTTAATGTGAATTTTGGGATGAGAAGGAACCTAATTTCAAGATATATGGTTAGAAATAAAAAGGATCAAAGTGAAATTTGTTAAGATAAAGCAGTAATGAAGTGGAAAAAAAACCCAAAAGGCTAGCAGAGGTCAAAGTTTTGTGAAGTTAACCAAGGATTATTGAAGATTATTGATGGCTGTTACCCAGATGGCTGCAAATAGTAATCAATATTACTAGATAGAACAAAAAGGTTTAAATGGACAGAGAAGTGTGTAGAGAGTTTCGAAGAGCTGAGGAGGGTTAATAACCGCTCCAGTGATGGTGAAGCCAGATGAGCAAAGAGACGTGGTGAAGTACTGTGTTGGTCCATAAGCAGAAGTATTGACACATGAGTTGGAATTGACCGTAATGGTTTTAGCCCAAGAATTGAGAAGTCATATGTGGAAGTTTGAACGCCTAGTCTACAACAAGGGTGATTCATATTGTGATACTTCAACGCGAGTTATCAGAGAATTAGAGGTACCGTGATGAGGTGACGAACCATATTGTGAATGAGATGACGGAAAAAGAATTGAATAGTCAGAAGGACAAGTAGTGGACATGTAATTGTTTCAGAATAGCCAAAATGCAAGTGAGGAATATGTCGTGATTTCTGTGGTTAATTTGAGTAGTGTTAAACGTTAAAGTTATAGAGCGCAGAGTCAAATTCGAGACCTTGTTGAGTATGCAGAGCTATGATTCGGGAGTTTATTTCAAAGGACGCGGGATAGTAAATCTTAGATGATTTCAAGGACACGATCGAGAATGGATGATATGAGGTTTGGTTGACAGATTGAATCAAGGTATCATGGATTGTTCAATTGTCTATTTACTGCAAGTCAAGGCAGCTTTATTTATTTACGTGTTTA
Source organism: Saposhnikovia divaricata (assembly GCA_036435485.1). Classification (NCBI taxonomy): domain Eukaryota; kingdom Viridiplantae; phylum Streptophyta; class Magnoliopsida; order Apiales; family Apiaceae; genus Saposhnikovia; species Saposhnikovia divaricata. The sequence goes on from CM071599.1 coordinate 220,258,626, forward strand.
CTGCAAGTCAAGGCAGATTTCATGTTAGTATTGTATGTGATTAAATTAAGATGGTGAATAAATAGAGATGAATTGGTTATGAATGATTGGGTTGGTATTTAAAATGATTACGCAGGGCATGGTCCATTATGCAAAAAGGTCATGCCCGAGTTTCTGTAGATCAGACATTCGTTTAAGAGTAATAAATGTTTCGAATTAACGAAATTTGTAAGGGTAAGGTTTAAGTTTATCTTGGAGTTTGAGGGCATACAAGATACGCCTATTGAGGTATGAGTTTGTTGGTCCCAGAGTATTGCAGAAGGGGGGTTGAATGCAATACTGATAAAATTCAATCTTTAAAACAACAACAATAATAAAGATTTCAAGTTATCAGTTGAGATATGCAAACGTAAGTGGAACAAGATTTCTCATAAAATAAATGTTTTATTTATCTTGTGTAGTGGTGCTACAACCTAGAGAAAGAATTCTCCAGCTGCGAACTTCTTGAGAGATACAAGTTGTTTCGTTGAAGCACTGCGTTGTTACAGAAAGAATTAGAGACGTGTATCTAAGTAGACTAAGATACTCTGTTGTCCCTATTACATGGGGTGTTGAGCTGCTATCGTTTTCAAGTGGCAGCTCATTACAATTTGTACACCCATGCGACTTTCCTAAATTGCTATACAGATAGTGTTAACAATACAAGTAAAGCAACCTAGATTTTTTCTATTTCTAGCTAATACAATTATAGTAGATGTGGATATATCATACTCTTTGAATTGATCAGCCTTGTCTTGTGAACTCTCAAGCTTCTATCGTAGTCTTTGCAGGTCTGCTACAAACGATGGAGTGTTGCAGCAAATATGTTTCTTGAACACATACCTGTCACAGGCTTTGACTGAGAAAAGTACCCAAATCAAATAATTCATTGAGACAGTAACCTTAACCGCCAAGTCTGCTGTCAAATGAATATTCAGTAGTTGACAGTATGAGCTCTTGCCAATGTTGTTGTCGGAACTCCAGACTTGCTGTCAAGTGTGAGAATGTTGTTGTCCCATGCTTCAGCAAATGTTGTTGTCAGATGTAGCCTTTGTCGTGACTTGCAACATTTGTCTTCTTGTAATCTTACTGTCAAAATTATGACAGTAACTTTTATTCTTGCTGTCTTCTGGATGTATCCCTTGAGGCTTGAACAAATACATGAACTTCTTCCAAGACATACAATTATTTCACGACAGCAATTATTCGATTACAAGAATATACTCTGGCTGTGATAGTATGTTCAACTTAGTAAAAACTAAGTATAGAGAAATCTAGTTAAGTTGTCTCTATGCTATCACCCATAAATCCTAACATAGTTGATATAGAGGAGTCCTAGAGTTAAGAATACAACCTAGGAAATTGTAAGCGAATGTTTGAGAAGAACTATTCTTTGTGTTCTTAAGATTGATTCTGAGGACAGAATCCTTTTAAGGGGGAAGGATATAACGACCTAGAAAATCGTGTATTTAAATTTTCTTATTTAATATTAAATGTGGATTATATGATGTGATTATTTGTGAAAAGGTCAATATATGTGATATATATTGTGTTCATGTGTGTATATGATGATTTGTGTGTGTCGTGTAAGTCTGTGTAATGTTAATTATATTTTTGAGGATTTAAATGTATTTAAATCTTGCATTATTGATCTTGTGAGATTTTTATAAAATCATTGGAATTATTAAAAATCACGAAAGTTTTATGTTATCACCTTTGTGATATTATTGAATTCTTAAAATAGTTGGGAGAATTATTTTGGGCGGTTAAGTATTTTAACATGATTTTAAGAGTTTTATTGCATTTATCGGATCAAAACTTGTAAAATTCATATTTAATTCATTTTTGATCCTAAAAATATTTTAAAAATATGTGGATGACCGTAATTTTGTACTCTTTATTTTAAAAATATAAAGTTTAATTTTTTACCCACTCTTCATTTAATTACAATTTTTTATTGTTTCAGCATCGTTAAATTACCAAACCACCCATTATCCAGTCATCTTATCTAAATAGCAGGGTGGTTTTGGGCCTCATTTTCTTGGAGCTTTCTCAGAGTTCTCTAGAACTCTCCCGTTCTCTCCTCATCTCTCTCGAATTATCTCTCCCATCTCTCTCCCTCTCAAATCTCTCGTCTCCCTCCCTCACACCTTGCTCCTCTTCCGAGCTATGATTCGTGTTTGGGTGCGAGGTTGTGGTGTATATACATATATATACACATGTGTATGTGTGAGAATCAACTGTGGGTGTGAGTTTGTTAGGTCCAAATGTGTTGTAGAGGGGGGGGGGGTGAATACAACTTTTCGAATATGAGAAGCAATAAAAACGATGCAATAAATGAACACACAGATTCAAGGAATATATTTTTTTTATATATAACTTGAAAGGGTTGCTACAACATTCATTACAAAGTATAACAGAAGTTGAGAGAGAAGTGAATGATACTAAGCTCTGTGAATGCACTCTCTCTTTTTCTCTTGTGTTTTTCTCTAGAATTGCTCACTAACTAAAACATTACACAAGTACTTCTATTTATACTACATGTAATCTATGTCCTGTAGTCTTCAAAGACTAAGATGTACGTGGCCCAATGATGTCCACATAATTCTTGCCTTATCTTGAAAGCTTGGAAATCTGCCAATCAGAAGATGCCATGTGTCATGTTGAAGCTGCACCTAAGTAGAACTTCTACTTGAGAATTTCTACTTGGCTATCTCGAAATTCCTAAGTAGAACTTCTACTTGAGAATTTCTACTTAGCCATCCAGAACATTTAGTACTTAGAAAATATTCTGGTCTTCAACTTGAAACTTCAATGCACATCTTGAACTTGTGATATCTTCATGTCTTCTTTATTCTTCAACAAGCTCTTGAACATGGTTCTTTATTACTGACATAAACTTGCTATCAATGTCCTGACACTTGATGCACTGGTCTGGTTCATAAGTGACTAGTCTTGATAGTGTTTCTGCTTCTTGAATAAATTACCATATTCACTGAATAACTTGGCTTTCCAATATTTGCTTTCCTTCTTCTTCACTTGAAATCAATTGGTCTTGTTGATACTGATAGTTATGATCTTGATTCTTGATTTATCAAATCACTGAGGCATGAACAACTTTAACTTGAACTTCTCTCAATGATTTCTTCTTGGCTTGATCATAGTTAGCATGTTTAATTGTATCAATTACCTTGTCTTCATTTAGTGTTGATATCTTGTGACTTCCTGTTCTTGATTGTCTTCTGGTTAAGTATCTTTTCCTTTAGTTTGAGTTACATTAGTTATAGTGTTACAAGTTTATACACTCTGCCTTTCAATCTCCCCCAATTTGATTGTCTAACAATGACATTCAAATTAATGAAGGATAACTCAACTAAACAATGAGACGAGAAAAGATAATTAACATTACAGTCTTGAATAATTTACAATTGAAATTTACATGAAAACAATACAAAGAACATAAAAACTAGAAACAGAATTCGAACCTCGAATTAAAGATCATTTGAATGATTCCTATCACCTGGATTATTTCATACCTTCTAGTCAAACTTATATCACCTTATTGGATTCACTCTAAGGTGAATTTCCTCAAGTGAGTTAAAGCAACCGAAAGACATGAAGTTTTTCCAACTTCAAGTTCACACCACTCTGACCTTTAACCCTAATTCCGTTTCCTCTTTCTAGCTTCAGCAGCTTGGTCTCTCTCTTCTTTCTGCCTTTTGCGCTTCTCCTTCTGCTGCTGTTCTTTCTTGTACACTGGATCGTGAAGCTGCTTCCACCTAGCATTCAACAGACTTACAGCTTCCATTTCTAGAGGGTTCCTGGGCTCTGGGTTAGGATGTTTGAAAAGCCTTCTGAGTTTATCAACCTCCTGAGTAGTCCTGATCTTTGGAATTTCCTCAAAGTTCTTCATTATGAGCTGAGGTTTCCAATGAGATTTAGTGGCTTTGAGATAACGATATATCATCTTGGGGTAGCCCTTGACACGGTCAGTATTATAGACACTAGCCGCATCTCGCTCCATTCGCTTCTTCTCCACAATTACTTCAGACAGGTAACTCACGAGTCTCTGCTTTTCTTCAACAAACTTGTCTTCCACTTCGCCCCATTTGAACACATATAACACTTTCTCTAGAAATGCAGCATCTTGAGTCTGTAGCAGCCATTGTCTACTCATATGCAAGAGTGTTTGTTTTTGGTCTGCATCTATGTATGCTAAGGCATCAGCTGTATCATCAGCATAAGAGTGTATCCAGTATACACTATCTTTCCCTGGAACGCCAACTGCCTCCCTTATTTCTCCTTGTTCCAGTTCTCCAGAAGGAAGAGTCAAAGCTTCATCTACATTCTTCATTGCTTGAAGAATATTCCATTTCTTTTCTATCAGCTCCGGCTCAATCTTCACGTTGTCGAGAGGGTTTGGAGCAATGACACCACACTTCCACACCTCATTGCTCTTCAAGAATATGACTCTTTCAATGATCCTCACGGATTTATCTTTAAGCTCAGAGGCGAATCCCTTACCCATCATTTGTCTACATACAGCTTTAAGAGATTCCACTGAAAGTTCCATTAAGTCCTTTTCCTCCATGCTCACCCTCTTCATCTTTCCTTGAACCACCATCCGGACAAAATTTGGATAAGCTGAGAATTCTGGACCCTTGTCCTCTGCTAGCTGCATTAACTGATCCCTGTACAGAATGCTTAGCTCCTCAGATTGAGAGTACTGAATTTTAGTCGCTAGCAAGAACAACTCTGACGCAGATCTTCTCATTATGAATTGGTCATCCACATATAGGAAAGATGTTGGGACTCCTTCTACCAAAGACAAGATAACCTGCCACTCCTTAAGATTTGCATTGTATCCAACCCTGACTTTAGAAATTAATCTCTTCAAAGCATTTATATAGTCCCCAGTCATTGGATTCTGCAAATTCAAGTTGTAGAACAGATCATCTGCATCCTTGTTATGAACTCCTTTTGCACATGGTCCCATCATTATCTTCCTTGCTTCATCCCGTTTCTGCCCTATCCTTCTTTTGTCCAGATCAACTTGAGGATTGGCTAGCCTTGCAAGCTCATACTCATACTGCTTCCCTTGTAGCTCCACCTTCTGTTCTAGGAACGCAGCATGTTCTTGCATCATCTTCATTTTATGGAACTGAGCTTGTTCCAAGGCTAACTGTTGAGACTGCAGGGTTTCTTCATCAATAGGATCTTCTTCAGGCATTCCGAAAGACATACCAGCACCTCCACCTTGTTCCTTCAAAGATCGCTTTACAGCATGTGCGAAAGGTACGTCTTCCATATCAGAATCTGAGTCTAGTACCTCCTGTACTATTTCCTGATGACTCAGGTCAATAACTGGTTCATCTTCTTCAACCATTATTGCCTTACCCTTTCTCCTCCTCAGAGCCTCTTCAGCAACAGCAGGCTCAATTTCTGGTTCCTTGACAAGATCAGCGGGTTCTTCAATTTCTTCGTTGTGAACTGCCTGCTGTCTCGTCTCCTTTCCACTTCAACCAGTTATTGACTTACCCTTTCTCCTCCTCAGAGCCTCTTCAGCAACAGCAGGCTCAATTTCTGGTTCCTTGACAAGATCAGCGGGTTCTTCAATTTCTTCGATGTGAACTGCCTGCTGTCTCGTCTCCTTTCCACTCTCCCCCTTAGGTGAGTTATCCTGAGCTCCACCATGGTCTTCAGATCCACCAGCTGCATAGGAACCTCCAAAACCAGAACCAGAGGCTCCCGCTCCACTAGCACCACCTGCACCACCTGCTCCAGTATCGGGGGGAGGTTGTTCCGACTCGAAGCACTCCGGGGGCACAAAACTTCTGACTGCGAACATCATTCTACTGATCTCCACAGTCATTGTATGCATTGTAGACTCCAATGCCCCCATCCTCTCATTGAGAGTGCTTCCCAAGACTCCACCAGCATGGCCCAAGTCATTGACCTTATTTGTCAAATCCTCAAAAGCTGTAGCTTGACTTGCCATTCTTGCTGCGTAGTCGTCTAGAGCCCTTTGGTTGTTTCCAATATTGATCCCGAACTGCCCTATTGTCTGCCCGAACTGCCTCATCTGATGTTCCATTGAAGTCATACGAGTATCAAAATTTTCAATAGTAAGGGACGGTGTTTGGTTTAGGTGACCTCGCTCTAATACTCGTTCTGTTGGTATTTGGCGCTCGGTTTCGGGCCTTAAAAATGAAGGTCCCTCTCTCCCTAACCTCTCACACACACTCCCTGTCTCACGCTCGTGTATGTCTTCAATGATTGATCCAAATAGTGAAGCAGTACCTGCAGAAAATTGATAAGAAATGTTGTTGACAGTTATAGGATCAAATTCTGTTTGTTCCTGAGTTGGAATCTCAGTCTGAGAGGCTGCAAAGTGTCCTTGTACGACATCAGAACCGATCCTCTTTGCAGCATCAGTACGTACCGGTGAAGGTACGGCTGAAGTTCTTAATACTTCATGTCCTCTTGAAGCAACAGTATCATCAAGAGGCACATCATCCTCACCAAAATCAAAATCCCTATGTGCAGAATGTTCAAGGGGTGAACCACTCGCGTGAGGTGGAGTGGTTGCGTGTGACACGCTAGGGTTTGACTGTGGTTGTGAAGTAGCAGCGTGGAAAAGTTTGGCTTTCTTGCGAATAAGTTGCTGCTCTTCGGGTTCATTCTCCTCATCATCTTGTATAAATATACGTGCTGGTTTTCTGACTTCCGTTAACAGGGGTGATAAAGAATAGGAATGTGTATCAGACTCAGAGTCAGAAATGTGGCTCTTACCCTGGGATAGATCCTGCGGGTTAGCAGTCTCTCGGGTCGCGGAATCAGAAACATAGGAGGAGGAATGAATAGTATGCATAGAGAGATTACCTGATTGATTACCTTGTGCATCATCGCTTTCCTCATCCGGAATCTCATCAAATGCCTCAGCATGAACAGATGGATTTTGAGCATGTGATGAGACTTGTGATGATGCCTCCAAATTGGTAACTCCTGCATCATATCTAAGCCACATTTGAATATTTTCAGGAGTAGACATTGGCTTACCTTGATGTTTATCCTGATTTGCAATGGTTGCAAGTGACTTAGTGCCCATCCCCAGCGATTCAGATGTGGGGCTTCTGGCAAATCCCTGTCTAATAGCAAGAGCATCCTTCGGTATTAAGTCATTGATTAGCATTTGAAGAAACCGAGGAAACCAGCAGACGACATCAGTGGTAGAGAGGTCTCTGCTTGCAAGGGATCCCATTGAGGCCACTATCTCAGAGAGAACTATGCGTCCATAGTTTATATCCAGTTCTCTTGCTAGGGCTACTGCAAAGGTTTGCATGGGAATCGGAATTTGATGAAAGTCTTTTTCGCGTGCCCGAAAACATCTTGTGATGGCCTCGAAAAAGTAATTCCATTCCGCATGGAAGAATTGCTTTTGGATATTTCCCGTGATTGGGCCTTTTGTAGGATAACATCCAATTTCTTCAAAGAATCTGAGGCGTTCTGCAGCAGTAGGTTCTGGATCATAGGCATCTTTAATTGGGAATCCTAGAACTCTGTTGACAATTTGTTCTGTCACCTCATATTCCTGACCCGCTAAGGTAAACCTGAAACCGTAGGGGGTTGATTTACTCCCAAAAGTAACCGCACTAGTCCATAATTGCTGTAAAGCATCATGTACTAGTGTAGGTTTAGCAGTAAAAGCTTGGCTAGCTTTGGAATACAAATTGAGAAATCGTATCCAAAACTTAAACCGCGGGAGTTGATCACCAATTTCCGTAGAAATATTGTAAAAATTGTTTTTAGCAAGGGAAAATTGGTGAGCCATTTTAATTAAATGTTTTTCTTTTTAAAAGATGTGAATTTTTTTTTTATTTTAATTTTGAAAAACAATTAATTTTCCGAATTACAAAAGAGAATTGTAACCCTTTTAATTTTTCAAGAACACCAAACGGAATCTGAGAAATCAAACTACGGGATTCAATTCAACAACCAATTACTATTTCGTGTGTATACCAGTTGAATCGTGTGTGTTTATAGATGGAGAAAATGGAATCGCGTTTATGAACAGTACACAAACAATATGTGTTCGTGTGTATGTATATGCGCGTGTATGGATGTTCACAAAACACAGTAACACAAAGATTAAGGTTAACACAGACAATAGCAGTCAACAAATCGGCAGTAATTCGTGATTAGTACGAGTTTAATCACAAAAACAAGGATCAAAGGTATGTAATTAGTGAAATCGCACTGTTCTTGTGAAACGGCTGCTGAAAATTAGAATTAGGTAAAGTGAATTAGGCATCGAGTTAGAGATGTATATATAGGTGAATGAGAAATGACAAAAATGTCCCTGTTAAAAAATGTGAAAAGTACCAAGTCCATACAGGGGACATCTAAGTCGAACTCTATCTCGAACTTTTCTATCTCGAACTTTTCTATCTCGAACATCAAGTCGAACTTCGAGATAAAGTTCGAGATAGAGGTTAACTCGAACAATTATGCACAAAGAAGCACTTTAACCAAAATTACAGCAGAAACTATAGGGAAATACTATCTTGAACATTATTGATTTGTAGTAAACTTGGAAAAAAGAAAATTCAAGATACTTTTCGAGTTAGAGTCTATCTCGAACATCAAGTCGAAATTCGAGTTGAGTTTCGAGATAGACTAAGAACTCTATCTCGAACATCAAGTCGAACTTCGAGATAAAGTTCGAGATAGACTAACTCGAAGTTAATCTCAAATTCTTTCCAAAATATTTCCTTGAATCAAAAAGTCCAGGGTAATTCAAGATATGTTTCGAGTTAGGAGTGTAACTCGAAAAATTCCCTTTAGCTTAACTGAGAACTCTATCTCGAACACCAAGTCGAAATTCGAGTTGAGTTTCGAGATAGACTAAGAACTCTATCTCGAACATCAAGTCGAACTTCGAGATAAAGTTCGAGATAGACTAACTCGAAGTTAATTCTCAGTTCTTTTCAAAATATTCCCTTAATGGAAACCTCATCTCAACCTTAGAGATAAAATTCGAGATAGACTTTATCTCGAATAATTTGAAGATAGAACTAGGCACACTGGTAACTCGAACTCGAACTCTAAGTCGAATTTCGAGATGAATTTCGAGATAGGTACTAACTCGAAATTCTTCCTAGACTTAGAATTTTCAAAACTTCACCCTGGAAGCTCAAGTCGAAATTCAAGTCGAATTTCTACATGAGTTTCGAGATAGAGACTAACTCGAAATTTTGAAGATACTTAGAATAATTTGACAATTTTTCTTTGAAAAACTCAACAATTAATTTTGCCAAATTAATATAAATATCAATTCAAGGATTTTAATATATGACATAATTAAAACATTCCTTGATAATTCTAAGGCCTCTAATTACATGAAAAACACAGGTAAATTCATCTAAAAATCATGCAATATTTAGACTATTATGAATTTAACTCCCCCTATGATCATGCAATCTAACAAGCATAAATTCATAGATTTGTGCTATAAAAGACACTTAAAACACAAAGAATTCATGCAAAATCACACTATATGCAACCTATAACAATCATTAATAAGGCATTTTAAAGTCTAAGCACATAATGATTGATTAGCTTGCACATACAAACATAAACATGGATTTTACAGATAGAAGGCTTTACTAACTTGTGTTAAGCATTCCCAATTCACCAACCAACCTATTGAATGTTACTTCATCAAGAGGTTTGGTGAATATATCTGCAATTTGTTGCATTGTGGGCACAAAATGTAGCTCCACAGTCCCCTCCTCGACATGTTCTCTTATGAAATGATACCTGATGTCAATATGCTTGGTTCTTGAGTGATCTACAGGATTGTTGGTTATGGCAATGGCACTTGTGTTGTCACACATGATTGGAATTTTCTTGTGCTCTATGCCATAATCCTTCAATTGGTTCCTCATCCACAGTATTTGAGCTACACAGCTTCCAGCAGCAATGTACTCAGCTTCAGCAGTAGAAGTAGATACTGTATGTTGCTTTTTACTTTGCCAGGACACCAATCTTCTGCCAAGAAATTGGCAAGCACCAGATGTGCTTTTCCTATCAATCCTGCAACCTGCATAGTCTGAATCCGAATAGCCAATAAGATTAAAACCTGTATCTCTTGGGTACCAAATCCCTAGATTTGGTGTGCCCTTGAGATACCTAAAAATTCTTTTGACGGCTACGAGATGTGATTCTCTAGGATCCGCTTGGAACCTTGCACATAAACAAGTTGCGAACATTATATCTGGTCTACTTGCAGTTAAATAGAGGAGTGAGCCAATCATACCTCGATAGCTTGTGATGTCAACTGATTTACCTGATTTGTCTTCATCAAGCTTCGTGGCTGTTGCCATGGGAGTCTTAGCTGCTGATGCATCTTCTAGATTATACTTCTTGAGTAAATCTCTGACGTACTTGGATTGACAGATAAAGATACCATCTTTTCTCTGACTGATCTGTAATCCAAGGAAGAAGGACAGCTCTCCCATCATGCTCATCTCATATTTTTCCTGCATTAGCTTGGCAAATTTCTCGCACAAGCGCTCATTTGATGACCCAAAAATAATATCGTCCACATATACTTGAACAAGTATTAAGTCATTTCTCACAACTTTATAGAACAATGTTTTATCAATTACTCCCCTAACAAAACCATTTTCAATTAAGAATAGAGATAGGGTTTCATACCATCGCCTTGGGGATTGCCTGAGGCCATAGACAGATTTGAAGAGTAGATACACAAAATCTGCATGTTCTGGATCAACGAAGCCGGGCGGCTGTTCCAGATACACTTCTTCTTCTAACTCTCCGTTCAGGAAGGCACTTTTCACGTCCATCTGGAATACCTTGAAGTTCTTATGTGCTGCAAATGCCAAGAACATCCTGACTGCCTCAAGTCTTGCAACCGGTGCATAGGTTTCATCATAATCAATTCCTTCTCGTTGAGAATAACCTTTTGCAACCAAACGAGCCTTGTTTCGTGTTACAAGTCCGTTTTCATCCAGTTTATTTCTGAATACCCACCTAGCTCCAATTACGGATTTGTTCTTTGGTCGGGGTACCAGTTTCCAAACTTTCTGCCTTTCAAACTGATTGAGTTCCTCTTGCATTGCAATCACCCAATCAGCATCGCCAAGAGCTTCTTCTATTTCTTTAGGTTCAAGCTTGGATAAGAACCCAGAATATAAGGAGATATTAGCCATGTCAGCTCTTGCAGTTCTTCTAGTAGTCACACCAGCATCTGGATCACCAATAATTAACTCAAACGGATGGTCTCTATTCCATACCCGTTCACCTGGAAATTGTCTAGATGATTCAGCTTGACTTTCTGAGTTGAGGTGCTGACTACTTTGAATATTTTCACTAACTCCCCCTGAGTTAGTGCCAGCTCCTACAGAACTAGAGTCAACTGGACTCGAGCCTTGAACAGTAGTCCTTGAGCTGCTATTTACTCCCCCTGAGTTGTTGCCGGTTGGTACTGAAGAAGTCTCTCCTGATCTTGTAGAATTAGCTTGTTCACTAGACTCAGGTTCTTCATGTACGCTTGGAACATTTAATGGAACAACCAACTCAGGTTCATCTTCAAGATCTTCTAAGTCCAGATTCTGAAATTTTAGGGACTCAGGTTCACTAGAATCTCTTGAAATTGATGAGAGTTTGGTATCGTCGAATCTGACGTTGTAACTTTCAGTCACTTTTCGATCATTCACCAAGAACACTCTATAAGCTGCCACCACGTCTGTAGAGTAACCAACAAAGATTCCTTCACGAGCTTTTGCTGCAAACTTGCCTAGATTTTCATCATCTATAAGCACATAGCATTTTGCTCCGAAGACATGAAAGTATTTGATTGTTGGTCGTCTGTTGTTCATTAGCTCACATGGTGTCTTTTCTTTATCTTTTATGATCAAGGTTCTATTTTGAGTGTAACAAGCGGTACTCACTGCTTCGGCCCAGAAATACAAAGGAAGTTTTGAATCATACAACAAAGTTCTTGCTGCTTCAACCAAAGTTCTATTCTTCCTTTCAACTACTCCATTTTGCTGTGGAGTTCTCGGGGCTGAATACTGACGACGTATTCCCTTAGATACACAGAAGTCATTTAGCACTGCGTTTTTGAATTCAGTGCCATTGTCTGATCTAATCGTCTTCACAGTAAGTGTTGAAACATTCTCAATTTGAGTGATGTGATCAATGATTAAGAAAGGTACTTCGTCTTTCGTCATTGCGAACAATACCCATGTATACTTGGAGAAGTCATCCACGATTACCAAAGCATATCTTTTCCTAGACAAAGATAGGACATTCACTGGGCCAAACAAATCCATATGAAGAAGTTGCAGAGGCTCAGTAATACTAGAAATTTCTTTGCTTTTATGCGATGCTCGCTTCGACTTTCCCATTTCACAAGCTTCACAGAGTCCTTTCGGAGCGAACTCCATTTGAGGTAGATCTCTCACCAATTCTCGCCTCGCGAGAGCATTCATCGTTTTGAAGTTTAAGTGAGATAGCTTTTTGTGCCATAACCAGCTTTCATCATCCGAGGCTTTGCTGTAGAAACAGGTGACCTCATCCTGATTTGCTGAATCCATATCTGCAACAAAAAGATCTGCCTTTCGAACTCCTCTTAAAGCTAGTGAGCCTTCCTTGATGTGAGTGATTGAGACACCTTTCTTGTTGAAGACAATTTCGTAACCTTTGTCACAGAATTGACTTATACTCAACAGATTGTGCTTTAGTCCCTCAACATAGGAAATATCTTCAATGATGACATTGCCAGTTTTCAGTTTGCCATATCCCTTAGTCACACCTATGCTGTCATCTCCAAAGGTAACATAAGGGCCAGCCTTCATAACCAACTCTGTAAGCAGGGACTTGTTTCCAGTCATATGCCTCGATGCTCCACTGTCTAGCACCCATATAACTTTATTTCTATTCTGCTTAATGCCCTGCAATGACAGATTGGTTAGACATTCTTCGGAACCCAACTTTGATTGGGCCCGGCTTTTCGATAAGATCGAGAATCAACAGATTTAACAACAGGAGATGCACTTTTCTTCACATTACTAGAGCTTTCGACTATCTCCTTTCCTTTCTCAGACTTGACAGATTTGTCAGTCTTAGGAGAAGGTTTGTCACTCCTAACTTTAGGAGGACTGACAGTCTTGGCTCTACCATACTTTTTCTTGATATTTGAACTAGCAACAGTATTTGAGCATGACTGGCTAGATGCATTCATTAAATGCACAAAAGTTTGCATGATATTAAAAGTGCATGGCATACAGTTAGGTTGACCACACTGTGCATGATTCTGATGCAGATTATTCATTGTATGTGTGGTAGGCATGGCATGTGCAACAGGAACATTCATGTTAGCTTTGCATGCATAAGAAAGATGTTCAGTAGATTTACAATGATAACATGCTTTCTTTATTCGTTCAGCCTTAACCTCTTTTATGCCTTTCTCTCTCTTTCCTTGTTGCTTAACAGCCTTAGCTCCTAATCCCAGTCTAGATTCATCTCTAGGGAAATTGATTTTAACTTGTTTGATAGGAGTTACAGGTTGTTCTTTCTGGCGATCTTCCATCTCAATCTCATATCTAGCTATCAATTCAGTCTCTTCTTCTTCTATTCTAGGAACAAGATGTTTGTAGATAGGTTTGACAGCCGATTTAAGAATTCTAGGTGTTTCCTGTTTAAGGTCACTGGAACTAGGGTCAATAGGTCTCTTTCCTTCTTTCTTAGGAAGGTCAGAATAATCAAGCCCTATACCTACTCCAGTTATCTTCTTAAATGTGTCATTATCTACATACACTTTACTAGCAGCTAGTTTGTAAGCTTCGCATTTTGTTTCTAACTCAGCTAGATTGTTCCTAAGACATGCTTCTACTTCTTCCTTAAGGACGAGCTTGTGTTCCAGAGATTTAATAAAGTCTCTTAGAGAAGTATCTACAGTGCAAGCAGCCTCTAGCTCTTCCACTTTTGCCTCAAGCATTCTGCATTTGGCAACAAGTGTTTTCTGTTCCTTTTGAGAAGAGTCTAGGCTTTTGCACAACATATAGATCTCTTCACTAAGAGCCCCGTTCTATTCTTTATAATCATCAATAGACATTTCTACTTTAAGAGTCAGAACTGGTACCTCTGGTTCCTCTGATGTCTCAGCCATGAGCGCAAAGTTCGCTACATGAGTAACGTCTTCCTCATCTGAATCATCCCAAGCTCTTCCTTCTGTCACCAATAAAGCTCGTTTTCCATGTCTTTCCTTCAACAGTGCTTCATAGTTGCTTTTGAGAGCTTCAAATGTTTCTTTTGGATAAGTCTGTCTAGGCTTTTTGCAGTCCGAGGCAAAGTGTCCAGCTTCACCACAATTGTAGCATTTGAACTTCATTTTGAAATCCAAAGGAGATTTGTAGCTGGTATTCTTGCCTTTTCCTTTGTAGCCTGACGAACTACCACCACCCTTAGCAGCCCGATAATAAGATGAAGATTTTCTCTGTGGTCGGTTGCTCTTTCTAAATCTCATGTTGCTGAACTTCCTTGCCATGTATGCCACGACACTATCGTCCATGTTGTCCAGCTCTTCTTGGGTGTAGTAGTCATCATCACTGTCAGATGCGCACTCGTCATCATTATCAACTTGATGTGGTGCAAGTGATGATTTAGGCTTTGCTGCAACCATTGCCTTCTTAGACTCTTCCTCATCAGCAACTAATCCTGATGCACTTTCTTTTCCCTTTGAATCATTGTCCCATGCTTGATCTTGAAGAGTTTCCAGCTCATAGGTCTTTAATATTCCATAATACTCTTCCAGAGAAGTTGTATGCAAATCTCTGGTTTCTCTGATTGCGTAGACCCTATGCTCAATGCTTTTTGGCTGGTTCCTCAGATATCTCGTATTTGTTTCAACCATGGGGAGAGTCACACCTCTCAGATTCAAATCCAATACCAACTGACTGAATCGAAGATAGACTTCTGTAATGCCTTCTCCTTTCCGTATTCTAAAGGTGTCATACTCCATCTTGAGTATGAGTGTTTTGTTGCTTCTGACCTCTGCAGATCCTTCCATGACAACTTCTATCTTGTCCCAAATCTTCTTTGCTGTAGTCAGACCTTTGACTATGTTAAACATTTCATGATCAAGAGATTCCATCAAGGTTTGTCGTATGGCAGTATCATAAGCTATTTGTTCCTTGTCAGCATCCGAAAAATCTGAGACCTTTTTAGGCTCAGATCGAGGTGGTATAACCACTCCTCCTTCCGTATGTGAAGGAATAACTGCCATTGGAACAAATTTACCCTTGTCAAGGACTTCCAGATATTCAGGGTTAACAGTCTCTAGATATAGTCTCATTCTGAAAACCCATTCTTCATAGTGATCTTTGTTGAACATTGGGATCTTGAATGCATTTTTAGGAGCCATCTCAATTCTGGTCACTAAAAGTTTCTAAGTACCCAAGACTAGGCTATGTAGAATATTTATGTAGAACTTTTGCCTAAGTCGAAATTTCTCTAAGTAGAAATTTTGCTCAAGTCGAAATCACCAAGTAGAAATTGTCCAAGTCGAAATTCTATGTAGAAATTCTCAAGAAGAAATTCTATGTAGAAATTTTTGCCTTAGAATAATTTTTCTGCAGATTACTTTAATATTGAATAAACAATATTATCTCTTTAACACCTTTTGACTTTGAATGCTTTACTCACCTAACCCACCTAACCCACATGCTAGGTACTGAGTATGTCTTTTACTTTCGGCTGAATAAAGTAAATCAAAAAATCCAAAAACCACCTTTTTATTCTTTTACTATTGAAAAGGAGATCAAAAAGTTGTTGGGTTGTATTCTTTGATAAGAACAGATGATGAACACTCAAGAACACCAAATATGAACTAACCCAGATAAATTCACAAAAATTAATTAAAATACACCCAAGCTAAATAATCACACCTGGAGTATTTAAATAATTTTTCAGATGAGTTTTCACTACCAACGAATTAAAACACACTTTTCGAGAAAATGAAAAGCAGATTTGAAAAATGAAAACTCACGATTCTTCTACTCAACACAAGGATCTATGTTTTGTATATTAAACATAAAGCTCTGATACCAATTGTTAGGTCCAAATGTGTTGTAGAGGGGGGGGTGAATACAACTTTTCGAATATGAGAAGCAATAAAAACGATGCAATAAATGAACACACAGTTTCAAGGAATATATTTCTTTATATATAACTTGAAAGGGTTGCTACAACATTCATTACAAAGTATAACAGAAGTTGAGAGAGAAGTGAATGATACTAAGCTCTGTGAATGCACTCTCTCTTTTTCTCTTGTGTTTTTCTCTAGAATTGCTCACTAACTAAAACATTACACAAGTACTTCTATTTATACTACATGTAATCTATGTCCTGTAGTCTTCAAAGACTAAGATGTACGTGGCCCAATGATGTCCACATAATTCTTGCCTTATCTTGAAAGCTTGGAAATCTGCCAATCAGAAGATGCCATGTGTCATGTTGAAGCTGCACCTAAGTAGAACTTCTACTTGAGAATTTCTACTTGGCTATCTCGAAATTCCTAAGTAGAACTTCTACTTGAGAATTTCTACTTAGCCATCCAGAACATTTAGTACTTAGAAAATATTCTGGTCTTCAACTTGAAACTTCAATGCACATCTTGAACTTGTGATATCTTCATGTCTTCTTTATTCTTCAACAAGCTCTTGAACATGGTTCTTTATTACTGACATAAACTTGCTATCAATGTCCTGACACTTGATGCACTGGTCTGGTTCATAAGTGACTAGTCTTGATAGTGTTTCTGCTTCTTGAATAAATTACCATATTCACTGAATAACTTGGCTTTCCAATATTTGCTTTCCTTCTTCTTCACTTGAAATCAATTGGTCTTGTTGATACTGATAGTTATGATCTTGATTCTTGATTTATCAAATCACTGAGGCATGAACAACTTTAACTTGAACTTCTCTCAATGATTTCTTCTTGGCTTGATCATAGTTAGCATGTTTAATTGTATCAATTACCTTGTCTTCATTTAGTGTTGATATCTTGTGACTTCCTGTTCTTGATTGTCTTCTGGTTAAGTATCTTTTCCTTTAGTTTGAGTTACATTAGTTATAGTGTCCAGGGGAGGATGGGGGAGTGCGTGGTGATGTGCGTGTGTGAAGAACAGAGTTCGTGCATGTTTTTTTGTGTGATGTGGGGTGCAGGGCAGGTGTGCCAATAAGTGTAGCAATGGGGGTGTGAGTTCTATAGTCCTTGTCTAAATCCATGTGTGGCTGTGTGAATGGTGTGCAACAGCTGGTGTGTTTGTGTGAAGGGTGTATGCTTGCGGGAGCAGAAATGGGTATGTAGGGAAGTAAATTGTCAAGTGTGGGTGCAGTGTGTGTAGTGCATGTGTTGTTCCGAGTGTGTAGGGCTGATGGGTGTGTGTTGCTAGGTGTGTGGATTCTTCACAGCAACTTCCTTTCCCCTGTACGAGTTTGAGTCAGCTGGGTTAGATGGGTAACACTGCTGTGGTGATGTGTGGTTGGTATGTACTGCCGAATGTGTGATATTTCGTATATAGTCGATATTAAAAGTGGGTCGATCATTGCCTTGCTTGAGTCCGGTTATTATGATGAATTTTGGTTCGATTTTGTTCTGAAAATAATTATTTTAATAATTATAAGGCATTTTTAAATTCATGTATTTAATTTTGGAATTATGTATTCGGATTAGTGTAATTGAAATGATATGAAAAATTGTTCGATTTTGTAGTTATAAATTGAGTTGTTCACTGCTTAAATTGTTGTGATCTTGGGTCAAATGTGATAATTGTGGATTGGTGCCTTAAGTGGCTGTTTGAGTTATTTGAGTCGGTTATATTCCGACGGGCTAGTCCAATTTACAAATGAGGTGTTGTCCGATTTTCATTAAAATTATTTTGTAATTCTTATAGTAATGTAATAAGAATTATTTGTAAATCGATTTGAGATACGTGTTTATCTGGTTGGTCTGGTTGTACTAAATTATTTAATATGTATAACCAAAATGTGCTATATGTGTTAAGTTGTACAGCATTATAGGACGCGTATGGGTAGATTATATCGGCAGTAAGATTTTGGTTGAGTTGTATTGAAGTAGCGCGTTACCATATGTAGGTATGAGTAGGAGGCCTGGCTAAGAGCAGTGCACATGTAGATGGAAGCACAAGAAGGATATGGTTATTGGAAAGGAAAGATGTATAAGCGAGTAAAGGACGATGTGTAGATAAGTAGAGACCGACGTGGAGTTAACCACGAATCGAGATGTTGGTATTGGGAACTATGTATTGAGGCAAGTGTCATCATGGCGTCGTTGCCGGGGACTCGGTGTTATTTTGGTGTTTATGTGCTTGACATTACTGGAAGTTAAAATTATTTGACTTGGACACTTCTTTTCTTATCACTTTTCTTTTTTATTTGTTTCTTTTTGTTGGTTTCAAATGGCAGGCGAGGAGTTGCCATGGTGGGCATATTCGAGGACATCCATGCCTTAGCAATGTGAGCTATGTTCGGGCATTCATGAGACCTCACAATATTGTTACTACGAAGGAGTTGATCCATATGTCACTTATGAGGAACAACCATATTTTCAGTACCATCCTCAACAGTACCAGCAAGATGTTCCAAATATGTCATATTTTTTGGGTAATGAAGAGTTTCAACATCAGCAACCTACTCCTACTTTTCAATCAGATGAGGTTGATGCTATGTACGAGCTTAGGAGTCTTGTAAAGAGTAACGAGGAGTCTTTAAAATTTGTGGAGACACTAGTTGCTCAAGCTGTGAGATCATTGGAACAAGAGACTCTAGAGGAGATTAGGATGCGTGTAAAGAGTAACGAGGCGTCTATCAAATCTTTGGAAACAATAGTTGCTCAAGTTAGGAGTGCCTTGGAATAAGAGAATCATCAATTCATACCAGAGGCAATTCCAGAAAATAATGGTGAATTGGTGCAAGGTACTACATGCATTATTGAGGAAGACAAATTCCAAGGAGAGGTGAGTATTCGCAACCCATGTGAGGAATTTGATCATGCTGGTGAGGTGGATGCTTTGGAAAGGGCACTATTTGGGACAGACACTGGTGAGCTACACAAATTTCAAGAATTGGTATGTGAGTACCAAGAGGCTGATGACCATGGGAAAGATTCAGGTCTTCTACTTGTCTCAGATTATAAAGATGGAGGTAGCGCATTAGAGCCAATGGAGGAAGTTCTCGTTGAGGAACCAAAGGCTTCAGTAACTTACATTTACCCTACTCCATTATATTCAAGCGAAGCTCGCGAATGTGTGTTGTTCTACAAATTGACAGATTTTGGGTCAACCGAGAAAGGCATTGGAACGGGATATAGTTGTTATACGAATAGGCCAAGCGAGGAGAAGGGGCAGAAAGTGTGCCGTCGTGATGATGATGAAGTCTCACGAAGAGAAGACCAGGCCAACTATTATCATCCTTAATAGAATCATGACGTAGTTAAGCTAATTGACTCTAAACAAGCGCTTCGTGGGAGGCAACCCACGCATTTGTGTTGCATTTTGTTTTGCATATTCCGACAAGTAGGTATGTTTTTCTACTTTTCCTTATATTACATTCCATTCAATGCGGACATTGAATCTTTCAAGTTTGGGGGTGATTTGGGGGATAAGTAGTGTATAGTAGTTGTTTGTGGTAGTTATTTTGTTCATATAGATTTCATATTTTTCATATTAGTGGTAGTTCATGCATGTTTGTTCGTATTAATTATGTTTGTTTCATGTAGGGCATTCTGTTGTTATTTTTTGTATACCATGTGAGTTCATATAGTTGCATTTCATAACATGCATATTTCATGATCCCTTAGAATGAGCTAATTCTGATTGGTAGGTCGATGTCTAATTGAGTGTGGTAATGATGAATAGAGGGTTGATTTATAGTTCTTATGAAATTGACTTGCATGTTTCGGAAACAAAACTTTTACACAGTCTCGTCGTTTGCTTTTGGGCTAGGTTGAGGTCATGCTTGTTTGGTTGTTTTAGATTTAATCACCTGATTATATTTAGAATTTTCGTTATTCCCTTGATGGCGTAGGATTACTAAAGTCTAAGTTTGGGGAAAAATAGGAATTTCATGCTAGTTGTAAATATTTGTTAATAATGGCTAGGTGTCAAATGGCTAGTAGCCAACTCATATTTATATGAGTAGTCTAGGATTGGAATTGAGAATTCTCATTCCAGATTGCATATGGAAAAGAAAAAAAAAAGAGGAAAAAAAGAAGAAAAAAAAAGTTGTTGTGTGAATGTTTAAATACAGAATTAACCTGGGTGAGCTCTTTAATACTCGAACAATTAAGTTCGCGGGGACTTTGTGCCTAGTGACCTAAGGCTTTTATAGTCTGGGATCCACTAACCCAACGCTCACTACATGGGTATTATTGTATAAGCCTTTCGGGGTCTCATCCATTGCACGGTTAAATAAACATGCTTGTATATATGCGTCGTAGTAGTTAGTAATAAAGCATGAATTTCTGTCTACCTTGGATAAGGATAGAGGTGTTCCTAGGTTATGGAGCGTTTACCGTCTATTCTAGTTATAAACTCGTGATTGCCTTGGCGAAGAATAAGTATGATTTTGATCTAGTGTAAGGAGTATATCTGATGAGCATCGCACACACGCACGTTTCTGTTCATGTATTGTTAGTATACGGGGACTTAGTCGAGCTCTATTTGGATTTAGTTGCATTCTTTGAGATATTTTCTTCCTAGTTGGTTTTGGTTAGTTTGAAGGGGATCGTTGCATTTTCATTTTAGTTGCATTCATGTATTGCATTGTTATTGCATTGTTTAGTTAGAAGGATTTTGTGGGTACATTCGCTATAGGCCCTCACGAGACCTTACTCGTCCACTAGGGCTGCCTAGGGGTTTAAAGGGCTTGTTGCATATGCCAAATGCAACCGTGATCACCTACGGAAGTGGTACTGGTTAGTTGTATATAGTTATATTTGTTTATGCTTGAGGACAAGCATCGGTTTAAGTTTGGGGGTGTGATAAGTGGATTTTATATCCACTTGGAATGCTCCGTATCGGCTTAAATTGATTACTTGACTTCAAGTATGTGGTGTGTTTAATGTGTTTTCATTGAGTTTTGCAGAGCTAAGAGAGTTGAAGGTTAATTTGATTAAAATTCGGATTTTCCGGGTCGGCTGCGCAGTCTACACTGTTTTGGTCATATTTGGAGTTCTAGAAGTCCGTTTTCAGCGATCTTACAGCTCACGCGAAGCCTGAGAGATTTTCTACAACCTTATACAGAAAGCATGGCGCGCTGCGGCGCGGGAACTCTTCTGGAAATTCTGAATTTTTATCCAGAAAATCTTTATTCACTGTTTGGGCCATATCTTGAGTTCTACAAGTCCGTTTTGGACGATCTTACTGTCCACGCGAAGATAACGGAATTCTCTTTCATTCTAAAGTGGTTCAGATGTCCAATTACGACTGGAACAACCCAGAAATATTGAAGAAAAGTCAGCTACGAATTTTTCTTCAAAACAGAATCAGTTTAGGAAACGTATTCTATTTTAATTCTGATTTGGTAGTTTCCTTACTGGGCAAGACGTCTAGAGCTTACATATCAATTAATATTCGATAAGTTAAGTTCGTTCCCACAGATAGGGCTGGCAATTTTGGACCCGCGACACGAACCCGACACGAACCCAACCCGCATGAGTCAGTTTCGGGTTTACATTTTTCGGGTACGGGTCGGTTTCGGGTTGACCCCAACTTGACCCGAAAAAATTGGGTTGGGTTCCGGTCGGGTTCGGGTAACCCGAAACTGACCCGAATATATATATAATTATTTTTAATATATATATAAATATTATTTTTAATATAAATAAATATATTTTTTGTAATTTATATATTATTTTTAATATATATTATTAATAATATAAATTATTTTTAATATATATATATATAATTATTTTTAATATAAATTATTTTTAACATATATATATTTATATATATTATTTTTAATTAAATTATTTTTTTTAAAATATATTATTTTAATATATATATATATATATATATTATTTTTAAAATTTTAAAAAATTAAATTTCCGGGTCGGGTTACCCGAAACCGACCCGAAACCCATTCGTGTCGGGTTCGGGTTGAGTACCTGTACCCATTAAATTTTCGGGTCGGGTTCGGGTTGGGTCAAAAATGAGACCCGAAACTGCTGACCCGACACGAACCCGACCCGAAACCCGAAATTGCCAGCCCTACCCACAGAGACTGGCTATTTCTATGTAAATATTCTCAAGCAACAATGTATGATCAATTTCAATTGCTTAGACAAGTAACAAATTTGGGCTTGTAATTATCTAAATTAACTAAGAAACAAATTAACAAACTAAGAATTAATTAACTAACAAGAATTAGAATCGAATTACTTCTACAAGAGTAACATGGGATCCTAACTTCATTAAATACTTCGCTTAGATCTGACGCCTTTAATCACTATATGCAATGGTTATGATATCTGATCGGACAACACGAAACAAGTACACGCTACCTGTCAGCATACGTATACCAAACTAATCATACATCCACAAAAGAGATAGAAGATGAATAGACACCAATTATGCTTAGACCCTATATGTCTATAGAATTTGAAAACATAACGGTTGAGGAACAAGTTATCCACATAGATCACATAGGGCAATATAAGTATTTTCATCTTATACTACAAATCATATTGATAAACAATTATGAACCTATGCTAGCATGGCAAGTTCTAAATCTCAAGATCCACTTTCACTTCACAAGAGATTAACAAATTAGATGTTCGCGACGCATCTATCAATTAAGCACAACCATACAAGGATATCAGATATACATCACACACAGATCTTTAAAGTAATCAAGATACTAAAGCTCCATAAATAAATCCGTTAGAATCCCATGACAACGATTAGTTCATAGTTGAACCGCTCGTCATCATGGGATCTGATGAAACCATGATAAAAACAAAGTATGAAAAGATACAAATAAACCTAAGTAATTGATATGTAATGATGTTCCAAATTACAATGGTAGGATGTGTTTAAATAGGCTCCAGACGTCTTGCCCAGCAAGGAAACTACCAAATCAGAATTAAAATAGAATACGTTTCCTAAACCGATTCTGTTTTGAAGGAAAATTAGTAGCTGGCTTTTCTTCAATATTTCTGGGTCGTTCCAGTCGTATTTGGACATCTGAACCACTTTAGAATGAAAGAGAATTCCGCTATCTTCGCGTGGACAGTAAGATCATCCAAAACGGACTTGTAGGAACTCAAGATATGGCCCAAACAGTGAATAAGGATTTTCTGGATAAAAATTCAGAATTTCAAGAAGAGTTCCACGCCGCAGCACCCTTTCCAGGCCGCAACGCGCCATGCTTTCTGTCCAAGGTTGTAGAAAATCTCCCAGGCTTCGCGTGAGCTGTAAGATCGCTGAAAACGGACTTCTAGAACTCCAGATATGGCCAAAATAGTGTAGACTGCGCAGCCGACCCGGAAAATCCGAATTTTAATCAAATTAACCTCCAACTCTCTTAGCTCTGCAAAACTCAATGAAAACACATTAAACACACCACATACTTGAAGTCAAGTAATCAATTTAAGCCGATACGAAGCATTCCAAGTGGATATAAAATCCACTTATCACATCACTCCTCACTTATTGTTCAAGTGATGCAATTCTGTTTATTTATATATCAATATGTCGGTCAAATTATGTTTACAAAGTGACGTTCTTCTTGGATGACGTGCGAATGATTATATTTCTACCTATAGCTCAAGTGCAAATTTTCACATGATCTTACAAATACTCTTTTCTTCAATAATATTTTTAAACATGGCATGTTATTGGATTCCTCAGGAGAGTACCATTTATTTTATTTATTTTCTTCAAAAATGTTTAAGGGAAAACAGTGGAAATCCAAGATTTTAAAATCTTATAAAAATCTTTTAACATGATTCCTGATTATAACATAATTTTACCGATAGACCCTCTTTAAGGGGTGTTTTCTTCAAACGGATATACAAATTGATTATCCTGAGATTATCTTACAAATATTCGTTTTAAACCACTTATTTCACTTATGTTGGTGCAAACTTAAAATGTGTTGGAGAATTTTATTAGATGTTTAGCACTTGACTATACCCTTATTCTTGTAGTCTCAGTTGTTGTTAATCATATTACAAGTACTTCCCTTCACTTCTTGTTCAAGTGAAATTTACTCTTAATTATTCTGATTATGATGTCACCCCAATTATTGTCGATCTCGTCGACATTTATTGTTATTGTTGTTATTCGATTATCACCCCATTTATTATATCGAACTTGTCAATATCGAGGATAGAACCGTTGATTCCTTTTATTCTACCAATTGAGTTGTTGTTCTGGAACGTGAGGTTTCCAGATTGTTTGATTGACAGAGGTTGTCGATTGTTCCGACACCTAGTACGTTGGATGTAGAATTGGAATGTTTTTGATGTCCCTTCGGGGAGACCATATTATGGTCAGAGGAGTCCCTTCGGGGAGACCAGATTAATGGTCAAAAGTTGATGCCAATGTGTGCCATGGATCCAGTTAGAGGGACCTTGTTGCGTGCATTATCCGGGGTTAGTGCGGGTCTGATCAGCCGCCTAACTTCACTGTTTTTTAAAATATATAAAAATCCAATTCTAATCTATACATTGAGGTTGAGTTGCTTCAAAGCCTGATTCCTTTGAAGCCTATGATGATTATATTTGATTATCAGAACTTTTATCAGTTCTCATTGTTGATGCATTTTATTCTAGCGGAGTCCTGTTGGCTCATCTTAGAGTCACTATAATTAATTTCTTCAGCTGATTTCTTTCATACCATATGGTGATTATTCTTGTTGATTAGAACCTATATTGTTCTTGATATTGCTATAGCTGTTTACACTTGCTGAGCATTGTTGGCTCACTCTTGCTTGTTGTTTATTTTTCTCCAGCTAATAGAGGAGATTAGTGGACCTTGTGGTCAGTTGGTACTACTGTTCCAGCAGCGAGAGGTGACGTTCGAGTTGTTGATTTCGTCGGGTAATGGTTTTGGAATTTGTCAAGGTTGGTAAGTGTTGAGTATTGAATACAGTAAAAGAATACAGAGGGGGGGTGAATGGATTCTTGAATTTTTCTTCGGTCTTGAATCTTTGCAGCAAGATAAGTGATGAGTGTGTGAGATATGAAGATGCGGAAAATTAAACACAAACACAACACAATATCACTTTAATCTAATATTTTATTAGATAAAGATCTTGCTACAATCTGTGAATACAAATGATAGTATTCTCAGCTTCGTTTTTCTCAGAGAGATATTTTCTGGATATTTTTGAGAAACTTCAAAACCTTAACAGCTAAGGAAGTGAGGCTGTATCCTTATAGACATGGATACACCCACTTGCTACAAATGAGGTAGGTAAAACAAAAGCACTTTCCAGTCTGTCTATCTCATTTTAGTAAGAGTCCAAACGGCTACAGATTTGACTTTGAAAAGCCTGTTTAGATCCACTTCTTCAGCTCCTTGTCCCTTGTCTTATCTCTCCAAGCTTCTTTGTAGGCTTTCCAGCATGCTTTATAGGACAGAGTCAAATAAAGTGTGCTGGCTTGTTGCAGGTTTCTGACTTGTACAATTCTTCAGTATTTTGTCCTCAAGAATGTATTCGAGAAGTGACTAAGTGAGTGATTCGAGAACTGGAGTTGACTTGATCGATAACTCTGAGTTCTCGAATAGTGTTATCTTGACATATCGAATCACTTCTCGAATAGCTCTTTTCTCTGGGACTCCTTGAGATATCGAATAGAGCATTTTGACATATCGAATCCCTGAGATATCGAACAGAGCATTTTGACATATCGAATCCCTGAGATATCGAACAGTGTATTCAGAGATATCGAATAGTGTCTTCTGAGATATCGAACTCCAGACTTCTCGAATGCTAGACTTCTCGAATAGACAAATGTACTTCTCGAATTGGTACTTAGGCAAATTCTTCATTTCTTCAAATCCCAACTGTGATTATTTGGCAGTCTATATCTCCTTGCTTGAGGCATGAACCTTGGAACTTCTTTCAAGCATTATTCTTGACTTTATAATTACAGTAACACAACTAGAATTTGATGCCTATTACAAGTACAGAACAAATAGAAACTCTACAACTAGAGGTTCCCTCAGTTAAGAGGTCATGTAGGTAATGTATAGCATTACACATACTTAGGCTTGTTATTAGATGTATTCAGGCATGCCTCTGTGACTAACAATCTCCCCCAAATTGTGAGTAAGACCCTTAGTCACAATTTCATGTCTGATAACAAGCCTATCATACATAAAGATAAAACTTGACAGTACAGGTATGAATTTCCATCAGCAATTTGGATAGAACTACAGAGTGAGTAATCTTACAGCCTATGATGAAGAACTAGCCATGGTCTTTTGATTCCCTTTCCATAGCTTTGGCTTGAAATTCATCATATTCTTTCTCTCTTCTTTCTTTCTCCTTCCTTGTATTCTCATCCATAGCTTTTATTATTTCTGCCATAGCATCCAATTCTTCAAGCAAAATTGAGTCTTTGAAATCTTCAAGTACTGGTTCCAGAATATTTGCAGGATAGTGGTTGAGTAGATTCATTCTGATGTTGACTTGATTTCCATTCCTCCTCCTATACTTTACCATGTAGGGGTTGAACTGAACTCTACACAAACCCTTTTTCCTCAGCTTTTCTGCTTCACTTTCCAGTCTCTCAATTTCTTTCTCTCTTGCCAGCCATTTCTCAAAACACTCTTTTCTGACTTTTTCTTCATGATCTCTCTTCATTTTTACAAAATCAATTAGCTCCAGTTTCCATACTCTCTCCACTTTATCTTCTGAGCTCAACAGTGCAATGATTCTCTCTATGTCATATAGCTTGCCCCAGTGTTGACATCCTCCTTGTTTGAATTTCTCCTCCCTTCCATCAGAATATTTAATCTCAAGGCAATTATCAACAATGGCAACATGATAGATTCTTTGAGCTTGCAAAAATTGCAGTTGGTCTACATCATAATCTTCATCTAGTGGTTGGAGTTTTAGGCCTGGATAGATTGTCAGGGTTTTTGATGTGGTTGGCTTTGATTTCCTTGCAGCTTGCTTGAACTTGATTCTTTTTACATGATTACTTGGCAGCAGTATGTGACCTTTGTTTGTAGACCATTGTAGTATTCCATTAGCAGTTTGCTTTTTGAAACATAAAGATGGTTTCTTGACTTGAATCTTCTTCTCTTCTTGAGGTGGCAAGACAGTTGCAGAAGCCATAGATGCAAATTTTGAAAGGTCACTACTGGCAGCATTCACCCTAGACTTAGAGTCTTGTGTTGTGGTGAGGTTACTGTCAGCAATGCCTGAGGCTTGCTGTCTTCCACTTTTCCTCTCAGAGCCTTTACCTTGATCATCATCATTCTTCCTCTTCTCATCATCCTTCTTCTTCTTCTTGTCTTCATCACCCTTATTACTCCTGTGATGTCTTCTCCTTCCATCACTTTTATCTTCATCCTTGTCTTGATCTTTGCTTGGGTTGAACTTAGCAGTCTCAGATACAATGCCAGTTGCAATATATGACCTGAGATAAGATATAGCTTCTAATTCTTCTGCTGTTCTTGATCCCTTCTTCTTGATCAGTTTCTCAATGATGGCTATGATGAGATTTTTATTTTGAGGAGTTAGATGCTTAGGAATGACCAGCTGCTTGATATCTTCAATTCTTGTTCCAGCCTGGTAGATAATAGTTCTAGGATCTGTGAAAACTTCAGGTAGCCTTGAAGGTTGACCATTCCTCAATTCATCATGAAGACTCTTGTTGTTCTCATTTCCCTTCTCAATTAGTCCAAGGAGCACATTCACTTCTGAGTGCTTTAGACTCTGTAGAGTATTGATGGTTAAGTGCCATATCTTGTTCTTTCCTACCATCAATATCTCCTTGAGCCATAGATCATTAAGCCTCCTTGGTACTACAGTGAGACAGTCAATCTGACTCTTCAAACTCTCATGATATAGCAGAGCATCACCAGCCTGTTCTCTAGAGACTTTCAGAAGCTCCAAGAATGCATCATCATGATATACATTTGAGTTTGCAATTTCTTGTAGCTTGGCCTCAGTGACCACCTTCACTTCTACTGGCTTGGCACTCTTAGATATTGAGATTTGAGGCTTGTCAGATGGCATACTCCCTGCAACCACTGTGGTTGTGATAGACTGCCTTTGACCATCAGGAGTAGTGATGTGCACAGTTGGTAGAGTGACAACTGGCAGAGAAGTGGGAGGCTCATCAACTTTGTCCTTTCCTTTTCCAGGCACATGAGTAGTAGATTTCAAAGTTCTCTGATGGCCACCCTCAGTGATCTTGATGCCCTTTTCTAGTGGTCTCTCCCCCTTTGGATTTGAGTTCTTTGATATCCTCTTCTCCCCCTTAGGCTTGTTGACAGACACAGGGACTGTAGGAGGCACCTTTGGAGTTGAAGATTCATCAGGTAGAGGGAGACCCATGTGCTTCATCATTGCAGACAACATTGATTGTTGATGCAGAAGAACATCAGCTGTGGTGGTGGCTTGAGTGTTCAACTGCTCAGTCAGAGTTGTCACAGTGTCTGTAAGATGAGCATTGGACTTGTGAAGAGAGACTACCTCCTTTTCAAGAGTATCCACTTTAATGAAGAGTTCATTGGCCTTAAAACCAGATAGGGATTGATCCTTCAGTCTCTGCACTTCGAACCTTGACATCTCATGCACAGGAACCTCAGTGACCAGCTTGTCTCCATATTGATTTGCAAAGAGGGTCCTGAGCATGGCATTGGCATCAGTTGTCTGATCTGATAAGGATTGAAATTTGTGCCCCAGACCTGTGACAGTATCCTTGAGAATAGCCAAACCATTGTCCATCCTGGTGCAAGTAGCATTGCAGGTTCGAATGTCCTTGAGAACAGTCTCCAATTGAGGGAATTTAGCATCAAAAGTCCTCTTGATCTCATGCACCTCCTTGGTTGTAGCTGAACACACTTCATTAATTTCTGTCTTTAAGCCTTTACCAAGATAGTGTGCAGCCTTGAGAATGCCTTTATAGCTATCATTCACTGCTTCAAACACATCAGTAGGGTTGAGAGATTTGGCATTGGACCCTAGTGAAGTGATGTACTCTTCTCTGAGATACTGAAGACCTTCTGAGAGAGGAATTGAATTGGTTCCTTGCAGCCAAGCATCGATATTCCCATCTCTCTTAGTTTCATCTATGATCTTCTCCTGCTGTAGCTCTACATCCTCTTTGTGACATAGGAGTATAGCTTCATAGTCTGGATTGGGCATGTTTGCAGTGAGAAGGTGCTGAGCAATTTTTGTGAACTCAGGGATCTGATCCACAACTAAGCTTTGAAGTGCTTCAACCGTCAATTGTGGTGGAACAGACCCTGATCCTGAAGCACTGTCATGTTGCACAGGCTTCAGCCATTGAGACAAAAAGTTAGAGCTAGAGCTAGGCTTGCTAGGCTCCTCAGTTACAGATGCAACTTCTGCAACCGGATGAACAGACTCTACTACTGCTGTCTCCACAGAAGTGGGATGAGTTACAACAGTAGTTGACACAGGCACAGAGTCTCTAGTAAGAACTAGTGAATCCTCTCTGTTTGTGATGGTGTCATTAGGATATGCCCCAGCATGCATTCCCTGACCATCCAAATGTGGTACCTGGGTGGTGAGCAAGGTGTCATGCACCAAGTCACTTGAATTCATTGGCTCATCAAGGGAAAAGAATTCTTGATGATCAATGCCTTGCTCCTCAATTGCTTGAGTTGCAGGCTCCAAAGAAATATGAGTGGTAGATTCTGAAAGAGAAGTGTGTTGTAGACAAGATTTTGGCAACTCCCCCTGAGAAATAGAGGGAGTTTCAATTATGATGTGCTCTCCACTCAGTGTTGTGCCAGCCTTATCACTCCCTTGTGCTGACTCTTTACAGATAGGTGCATTGGGGAGGATGCTTGATTCTATAGATGCATCCTGTTGAGAGGATACATCTAGTGAGCTGTGTGCCCCTGATTTTACAACTTCAGCCATTTGAGTGACTGAAGAGGTGGTTTTAGACTTCTTCTTCTTCTTTAGGCTTATGATAGGTAACTCAGGTGTCTCACTTTCTAACCCTAGTTCTACAGCCAAGGCTGCTTCAGTTAAGATTTCTAAGGGTTCAGAAGCAACCTGTTTTCTCTTCTTTTTACTAACATCACCCTTTTGAGAGGATGATGCAGTTGGCTCTTTGCTGGATAGAGTGTTTGGCTGAGGGGGTTGGTTAGCAGGCCTTGGGTTAGCACTTTGTTCTCCTTGCTTAGGCTGTGCTAACTGTGATTTTGAATCAAATATTGGCATGTTGTGGGGGTAAGACCTAAACAAACCCTCCATGTGGGGAGTTATGCTAAGTCTTACATCCACATCATTCCTAGTCTCCAAATTACCAAAAATGAGTTTGGTCATGGACCTAGGATAGCCTATTTTACTCTTATCTGCTCCAGGCAATTCAATCAATGAAGCATTTTTAAAGTTAAGTACTGATTGAATAAAGCGAGGAAAGAAAATTTCATTACCTCTCTTGGCTGTGGTCTGACCAAGTCTCCCATAGAGTTCCTGTAGGATGAGAAGTCCAACATCTATCTTTCTCCCATGAGCCAAGGCATAGGCAAGCTGCTGCACGGGTGTACTAATCTGATCAAAGCTTGATTTCTGTGCAGTGAATACATGAAGGAGTGTAGCAAATACAAAGCTCCATTCTTTCCTCAAGAACTTCCTATTCAATTTTCCCAGCTTGATAGTATCAGAGTAGTTGATGAAGTCAAAGAATTCTTCCAACTCATCATTGGAGGCCAGAGCATCATACGTCTCTTGCTGCATATCCAAGGCTTGATTCATGTCTGCAGTGGTGATAGTGATATCCTCTCCTTGAATCTTGCAGTGAACAATATAAGAAGTGATAGCATTCTCAAGAGCGATGACCTCCACAGTAGCAGTCCTCCAGAATTGTTCCAATAGATCTATGTACAGAGTTGGGTTGGCTGAGAGCGCACTCTTGATGTATGATTCAGACAACCACCGAACAAAGCACTTGAAATTGGCATTCGGTGCTTCCACATCACTGGTGATTGCGATGAAATTAGTTTGGGATGGTATGGTGAGTTGAGTGTTTGCCATTTGGGTAGAGAAGAAAAGAAAATTAGGATTGAAGAAGAAATTCGCAGTTAGGGTTTTTCAGAGGTTTCAGGAGTTGAGGTGCTTGAGAAATCGAACGAAATGAATTGAATAGTTGTGAAGTTGTATATATATATATGAATGTCTTGAGTTGTCGATAGATAAGTGTTCTGTAGCGACAAGTCATTCGAGAAGTATGAAACAACTATTCGAGAAGTCAAGAAAGGCTTATTCGATATCTCAGGCAGTTTTTAACTCACAGCTGGCAGTGATTTAACTCAGAAAATAATTCAAAGTTAAGAATATATTTTTATGAGTGAAATGAGGGTTTGAATATAAATCCAAAAAGCGATTAAGTGTCAGCGAAAAATCAGCCTTTTCAAATGATTCGATAACTCAAATGCAGTATTCGAGAACTCTATCATTAGAGAACTAAAATACTCTATTCGAGAACTCAAAGTGTGCTATTCGATTTCTCAAAAAGACACTATTCGAGAACTCAGGAGGGTTCTTGATAGGCCTATTCGAGAACTCGAGCCATGACAAAACAATGAACCATTCGAGAAGTCTGACTTATCGAACTATACTTTTCACTCATAAAATTCAATTTTCACTATCTTTTAAAATTTACCAGAAATATTCACTGAAGAATATTCTACTAAATTAAATAGTGATTTTCTCAAAATTTCACAGAAATTTCAAGCTAAAGATGTATGATTTTCAACATGTGCAGCATTGGAATATTTATACATCATACTCCAGCCAATACTTACTTCAGAAATATTAGGCATTTGATAAAGTAAGTATTTACTGCTGCAACAATCTAGTTGATATATTCACTTAGCCAGAATTTGAAGAATTCAGCATTCCAATCTCACTAACCAACCTTGTGAAGGTGGCTTCATCTAGTGGCTTAGTGAATATGTCAGCTAGTTGTTTTTCTGTGGGAACATAATGTAACTCAATGGTTCCATTAGTTGCATGCTCCCTTATGAAGTGATATCTGATGTCAATGTGCTTTGTCCTAGAATGATTGACAGGATTGGCAACTATAGAGATTGCACTTGTGTTGTCACACATGATAGGAATTCTTTCCAACACAAGTCCATAA
Source organism: Saposhnikovia divaricata (assembly GCA_036435485.1). NCBI lineage: Eukaryota > Viridiplantae > Streptophyta > Magnoliopsida > Apiales > Apiaceae > Saposhnikovia > Saposhnikovia divaricata. Next base: position 220,291,062 of record CM071599.1, read on the forward strand.
TCTCTAAGTTGGTTTCTAATCCAAAGCACTTGAGCACAGCAACTTCCAGCAGCTATGTATTCAGCTTCAGCTGTGGAAGTTGACACAGATTGTTGTTTCTTGCTGTACCAAGAGACTAACCTTTGTCCAAGAAACTGGCAGCTACCTGATGTGCTTTTCCTATCCACTCTGCATCCAGCATAATCAGCATCAGAATAACCAACCAGATTGAACCCTGTGTCCTTAGGATACCATAACCCCAAGTTTGGTGTGCCTTTCAGATATTTGAAGATCCTTTTATTGCTATCATGTGTGATTCCTTTGGGTTTGATTGAAACCTTGCACATAAGCATGTAGCAAACATGATATCTGGCCTACTAGCAGTGAGGTAGAGTAGAGAACCAACCATGCCTCTGTAGATTGAGATATCTACCTTTTTGCCCTTAGCATCATCATCTAACTTGGTGGCAGTGGCCATGGGTGTCTTCGCAGGTGAACATTCTTCCAAATCAAATTTCTTCAGTAAATCTTTAATGTATTTGGTTTGACTTATAAAAATGCCATCCTTCCTTTGACTAACTTGCAGTCCAAGAAAGAATGTTAATTCTCCCATCATACTCATCTCATATCTGCTTTGCATGAGCTTAGAGAATTTTTCACACAGCTTCTCATTTGTAGAGCCAAATATGATATCATCCACATAGATTTGAACTAGGATAATATCATCATCATGTTTCTTGTAGAACAGTGTCTTGTCCAGTGTGCCTCTAGTGAATTGATTCTCCAGTAGAAATTGTGATAGTGTGTCATACCATGCCCTGGGAGCTTGCTTGAGTCCATACAATGCTTTAAGTAATCTGTAGACAAAGTGGGGAAACTGTGGATCCTCAAAGCCAGGTGGTTGTTGCACATATACTTCTTCTTCTAACTCCCCATTCAGGAATGCACTCTTGACATCCATTTGATAGACCTTGAAATTAGAATGTGCAGCAAATGCCAAGAAAATTCTGATGGCTTCTAGTCTAGCAACAGGGGCAAAGGTCTCATCATAGTCAATACCTTCCTGTTGAGAGTATCCTTTTGCAACCAACCTTGCTTTGTTCCTTATGACTACACCATTTTCATCCATCTTATTCCTTAGAACCCATTTAGTTCCAACAACGGTTCTATCCTTTGGTGCAGGCACTAGTTCCCATACTTTGCTCCTTTCAAATTGATTTAGCTCCTCTTGCATAGCAATTATCCAGTCAGGATCCAACAATGCATCATCAAGTTTCTTAGGCTCAACTTGGGATAGAAAGCAGCCATAGAGACATTCATTTATAGTTGCTCTCCTTGTCCTTACTCCTGCATTTGGATTTCCAATTATCTGATCTGCAGTGTGTGATCTATCCCATTTCCTTGTATGTTCAGATTGATTTCTCATCCTTGATGTTGCTTCATCATTTAGATCATGATCATCTACATTTCCTCCCCCTGTGAAGTTGTCACTCCTCACAGGTGTATCTTGGATGCTTGTTTCTTCATTGTTGGTTGACACAGGTTCTTCATTCACTTGAGTTTGTTGGATTATGAGTTCAGATTCACTTTCAACCTCCTCATCAGAATCATCTAGATTGTCAAACCTCAAGGGATCTTTATCTTCATCATTGGCTTCTTCTAATCCAGGTAGTTTGCTGTCATCAAATGTTACATCTGTGCTCTCCATTACTTTCTTTTGACAAATGACATAAACTTTGTATGCAATTCTTTCCATAGAATAGCCAAGAAAGATTCCTTCAAATGCCTTTGCATCAAACTTTCCAACATATTCTGAATTATCTTTTAGCACAAAGCACTTGCTTCCAAAAGTATGAACATACTTTAGAGTAGGCTTCTTTCTAGTCATCAAGTTGTAAGGTGTCTTTCCAGTGTTTTTGTTGATGAGGGTTCTGTTTTGGATGTAGCATGCAGTGCTCACAGCCTCAGCCCAAAAACATGTAGGCATCTTTGCATCAAGTAGCATTGTTCTAGCAGCCTCTATCAGAGTCCTATTCTTTCTCTCAACAACTCCATTTTGTTGTGGAGTCCTTGGAGCTGAGAATTGTTGAGAAATACCATTTTCTTTGCAGAATGCTCCAAGCATGGCATTTCTGAATTCTGTCCCATTATCACTTCTTAATGCAATCACACTTGCATTTATGGCCTTTGCTTCTTTGTCAACTTTCTTTATGTGCTCAATGATTACTTGTGGAGCCTCATCCTTTGATGCCAGAAATTCTACCCATGTATACCTTGTAAAATCATCAACCATCACTAGAGCATACTTCTTCCTTCCTAGTGACATAATATTGACAGGCCCAAACAAATCCATATGAATCAGTTGCAGGGGCTTGGTTATAGATGTCACTGTTTTTGACTTGTGGCTTGATCTTTTCATTTTTCCCTTTTGACACGCCTCACACACTCCTTCTTGACAGAATTCAAGTGTGGGCATGCCTCTCACTAACTCCCTTTTGACTAGGGAATTAATGGCTTTGAAGTTCAGGTGTGATAGCTTCTTGTGCCACAGCCAACTGTCTTCATTTGATGCTTTTGAGTAGAAGCAGCAAATTGTGTCCTTGCTTGCAGAGTCCATATTGGCTACAAACAGGCTTCCCTTCCTTACTCCAGACAGAGCAAAATCACCAGTCTTCTTGTGGGTGATCAAACATTCATCTTTGTCAAAGTTCACTTTGAAGCCTCTGTCAGCGAATTGACCAACACTCAGTAGATTATGCTTGAGCCCCTTGACCAGTGCTACATTCTCAATGATGACATTTCCAATTTCCAACTTGCCATATCCCAGTGTGTTGCCAATGCTGTCATCTCCAAAAGCAACCATTGGGCCAGCCTTTTCCTCATACTGTGATAGCAGGGCCATATCACCAGTCATATGATTTGAGCATCCACTGTCCAAAATCCACATGACCTTCTTTTTACTTTCTTTGCCCTGCAAACACAAAAGTATTACTTCTCCTTTGGTACCCAAACGAGTTTGGGTCCATGTGACTTAGTGACAGTTTTATCAAAATCAGCATGCTTATCAGTTTTCTTGATGTTGGTCTTCTTGTCACTGTTGGGAGTCTTAGAATCAGAGTTCTTAGACTTAGGTGACAGAGGTACCTTCCTAACTTTAGGAGGACTTGAAGACTTTGTCCTTGTGTAGTGTGTGTGAACATTATGATTGATACAGCCCTCCATGAATTGTCTTCTCAAATTAAAACAACTAGTCATCACATTCATGTTACATGGCATACAATCAAGTTTATCACAGAAAGGAGAGTCTCTATGTCTTAAAGGCACAGAGCAATCATAGAATGGTTTAGCAACACTACCATATGGTTTCTTGCAAGCATGAGTCAAATGATTAGAGCTAAAACAGTTTTGACAAACTTTCCTAGGGGCATTTGGCACATAAGCATAGTTGTTATCTTTGTTAATCCCTAATTTGCCATTCCTGTTTGGTCTCTTATTAGTCACTTTCTTCTTAGTCTCATAATTTCCAGCTGAAACAAACTTTACAGGTTTCTCAAGTCTAGGTCTACCTCCTACTGGCTCCTTGGCTTTGGTTTTGACATTCTTACTCTCAGAGGATGCTTGTTGTTCATTTGATTGTGCCTCATCTTCATCCTCCAACATTTGCTTGATGAGTAAGGCATCTTCATCAATCTCAAGTGTTGGTGTTTTAAATATTGGATTCTCAGTCTTTTTCAAAACCTGAGGCACCTCCTCTTGAACAACAATGTCATCTTCAATGACTGCATAGCCTTTCCTCTGTTTAAGAGTGTCATAATCAAGTCCAATGGCAGCCTTAGGTCTAGCTAGATTTTTCTCATGATAAGACTGCAATAGACTAGAGGAATTCTTAAATGTTTTCAACTTAAATTCATTTTCAGCTAATTCATCCCTAAGAGCTTTCTCAACTTGACTAGCACATAGAACTTTGTTCTTTAGATACTCAATCTCTTGTTTAAGATTTTCTATTTGCACAGTAGTTAGCTCTAGTTCCTCATTTCTCTTATTTAACAGTTCATTCCTAGTAGACAGTTTAGCAATCTCTTCATTAGCAGCAGTCATACTAGTATGAATGTTAAACATCTCAACAGATAGTTGTTCAACCAAAGATTTATATTCAGAAACAGACATGTCTATGGTAGTGAGAGATGGTACCTGTGAGTCTGATGCAGATGGTTCTTCCTTGGAATTGGCCATCAAGGCATAGTTGCAGAATTCTTGTTCTTCCCCATCACTGTCAGAATCATCCCAACACTTCCCTTCAGCTATGTAAGCCTTACCTGGTGTCTGCTTCTTTAGAAGGGCCTCATACTTAGCTTCAAGCTCAAGAAACTCCTTATCCTTCTTTTTAGGCTTCTTGCATTCACTGGCAAAATGCCCTAGGTCATTGCATCTGTAACATCTTACAGATGACCTATCCACATAGCCGGTTTTGAATCTGTTCTTGTTTGTTTTCATAGGTGCCTTGCTCTTGTTGAATGAATGATTTTGAGGTCTAGGCTTGAAGGGCTGATTCCTCTTGAATCTGATGTTTGGGAATTTTCTAGCCATAAAAGCATATGATGTATTTTCCATGCCATCCAGCTCTTCAAGAGTGTAGAACTCATCTTCTTCCTTGTCATCAGCAGGTTCAGTCACTACTTCCTCAGTTTCTTCATCATCTACTATCTCTTCTATTCTCAGCTGACTTGTAGATGCTTCCAGATCTTGAATAGATTTGTTGACAATCAAGGCACAGGATGTGTTTATCATTCTGCCTTGGTTAGCTTGGATAGCCCTCTTTTGAAGCAACTCAAGCTCGTGTGTCTTTAAAACCCCATAGAGCACATCATACGTGACTTTGTTCAAATCTCTTTCCCTTAGAGATATGACCCTTTGCTCTAGATGGTTTGGTGACGATAGTAGAAACTTCATATTTAGTTCCTTAGTGCTGTAAACCTTCCCATTCATTTGGAGCTCAGTCACCAGCTTGTGAAATCTTTCAAACATATCAGTGATACTTTCCTTGGGCTGTGCCATGAACGCCTCATACTGTGTGACCAGTATCTGTTTCTTATTTTCTCTTACCTCCTCTGTCCCTTCACATAACACCTCGATGTGATTCCACATGTCCTTGGCTGATCTGCATGATGCTACGTTGGCAAACATCGACATATCCAAGGAGTCTATGATTAACAACATGAGGTGGCTGTCTAGGGCAATCTTTTCCTTCTCTGAGTCCGTCCATTTGGATGGCTCTTTTGGAACGTATGATCTAGGAATGACTACTGCGCCCACTGTGGATTCAGCAACTTCTTGTTGTGGTATGAATGGACCATTCTTGAGAATGTCAGGGTAGAGAGGATTGGCAGCTTTGATGAACAACAGCATTTTTATTTTCCAGAGGTTGTAATTCTCTTTGTCGAACTTAGGGACCTTTACCGTACCTGTAGTCTTTGGTGTATTCGAACTCATGATCGTTTTCTGTTTAGATTAAACAGCCTGCTCTGATACCACTTGTTGAGTATTGAATACAGTAAAAGAATACAGAGGGGGGGGGTGAATGGATTCTTGAATTTTTCTTCGGTCTTGAATCTTTGCAGCAAGATAAGTGATGAGTGTGTGAGATATGAAGATGCGGAAAATTAAACACAAACACAACACAATATCACTTTAATCTAATATTTTATTAGATAAAGATCTTGCTACAATCTGTGAATACAAATGATAGTATTCTCAGCTTCGTTTTTCTCAGAGAGATATTTTCTGGATATTTTTGAGAAACTTCAAAACCTTAACAGCTAAGGAAGTGAGGCTGTATCCTTATAGACATGGATACACCCACTTGCTACAAATGAGGTAGGTAAAACAAAAGCACTTTCCAGTCTGTCTATCTCATTTTAGTAAGAGTCCAAACGGCTACAGATTTGACTTTGAAAAGCCTGTTTAGATCCACTTCTTCAGCTCCTTGTCCCTTGTCTTATCTCTCCAAGCTTCTTTGTAGGCTTTCCAGCATGCTTTATAGGACAGAGTCAAATAAAGTGTGCTGGCTTGTTGCAGGTTTCTGACTTGTACAATTCTTCAGTATTTTGTCCTCAAGAATGTATTCGAGAAGTGACTAAGTGAGTGATTCGAGAACTGGAGTTGACTTGATCGATAACTCTGAGTTCTCGAATAGTGTTATCTTGACATATCGAATCACTTCTCGAATAGCTCTTTTCTCTGGGACTCCTTGAGATATCGAATAGAGCATTTTGACATATCGAATCCCTGAGATATCGAACAGAGCATTTTGACATATCGAATCCCTGAGATATCGAACAGTGTATTCAGAGATATCGAATAGTGTCTTCTGAGATATCGAACTCCAGACTTCTCGAATGCTAGACTTCTCGAATAGACAAATGTACTTCTCGAATTGGTACTTAGGCAAATTCTTCATTTCTTCAAATCCCAACTGTGATTATTTGGCAGTCTATATCTCCTTGCTTGAGGCATGAACCTTGGAACTTCTTTCAAGCATTATTCTTGACTTTATAATTAGAGTAACACAACTAGAATTTGATGCCTATTACAAGTACAGAACAAATAGAAACTCTACAACTAGAGGTTCCCTCAGTTAAGAGGTCATGTAGGTAATGCATAGCATTACACATACTTAGGCTTGTTATTAGATGTATTCAGGCATGCCTCTGTGACTAACAGTAAGCTAGTTTGACTGTGGACTTAGTTTGTTAAAAGATTGTATAACAATTTTATTATGAGGTTGGATTGTAATAATTAAATTTGATAGTTGTTTCATACCATAACCTGTAAGCGATCATGGATCAGGGGTATTTTATTATTATTTTATGTATATATCCAGGTATATATTATGTTGATTGTGGTTAGTGGCCCCAAATCTGTACCCCGGATTATGGAATGCCACAATATTTGTTTAGTTGTTTGATTGTTTCACATCCTTCAACCAAAGTCATAATGATTTTTACATATTTAAGAGTCGGTAGCATCATGTGCTTTGACCATGTTTTTGGAAGCTTATTGTACAATTTTTTCTAATGAAATTTATATAAAATTTTCATATTTAAGAGTCGGTAGCATCATGTGCTTCGACCATATTTTTGGAAGCTTATTGTACAATTTTTTCTAATGAAATTTATATAAATTTTGTTTAATGTCGAAAATTCTCTACAAATTAATAATGATTAATTATAGGTTAATTAATACCTCTTTAAATTAATAAAATTCCCTAATCTCAACTTTATTAATTTATATACACATCTATAAATTAATAAAATTGGGATCAGGGAATTTTATTAATTTAGAGACATGTTAATTAATCGATAAATTATAAATTATAAATTAATAAAGAATTTTTGACATAAGATTTATATTACTTTAATTTGATTTAATTAATACATATTATTATGTTGTATTGATTAATGTATTTTAATATATCTTTAATTAAGATATGCATTTAATTCTTATATTTATATCACTTAAATTTGATTTTAATTTTACATTAAATAACATAACATCAAGTCACTTATTAATTGTTACATATTAATATCTCATATTTTTTTAAATTATATCAAGTATTTTGTTGGTAACATATGTAAATAAAAAAATTATGTATGTAAATATCTCACTAAAAAGAAACATATCTATGTAAATATATTTCATTTGTATTACATCAAATAATTTTTTATGAAATGAATTACAAATATTGACATACATATATGATGCATAGAGAAATTTATAAAGAGTCTTTAAACATTTTCATTCTACCCGATTACTTCATTTTTTAGAATTTGTATACGGCCCGATTATAAGATGTATGAGTGCATTCATGACCACCAAATTTGAGCCATTTGGTTAACTACAAGAGAAACTGGACCTGGACATGGGCTCTGGCCCTCCCATTCCGCAACTGCAGGTCACCCCCATCCCCATGGATGCTCAGGGTCACGTTGTTGTTTTTGCTCCAACTGCAGGAGCAACTAGTGTTCGTATAGAAACAGTACCAGACCAGGTCTCAGACAATGGTGGTGACAACTAGTGTATCTGCTGTTCTAGTGTTTCACTTCTTTGCCAATGTACTCCCGCTTTAGCCACATTTTTTGTTTGGCTCCTCTGCAGGCTTCCTCCTAGTTGTTTTGCTATTTTGCTTGTATCTTTTATCGGAGCCCATTCTAATTGGGTTGTTCAAGGTCGGTTGGGCTTCTAGACTCTGTCTTGAAGTGTTACCAACTTTTAATGAAAATCTTAAACGTAAAAAATAAAATAAAAAATTGAGCATCTTTTTTGAAATATACATGCAAAAATCAAGTCATATGATATGTTTATTTTAACTTGTGCTGTGATCGATTAAATTTCTAAAAATGCAAATTATGTACAAAAAAATTTATACCCACAAAACAACGATTCTTACATTTGACATTGTAGCATATCATAATCTAAATTTAAATATTTTCATCCTACTCAATTACTTCATTTTTTAGAATTTCTATATAAAATGTTTATTTTAACTTGTGAACGTTTATTTTAACTTGTGGTGTGATCGTTCAAATTTCCAAACACGTAAATTATATATAAAAGAAAACTTATATCCACAAAACAATGATTCTTACATTTGACATTTTACCATATCATATTTTAATTTTTTTAATAGTAGAAATAAGTACAAATTTATATAAAGATAATAAATAAACTTTCATGGACACAAGTATAATAATTGAACCAATTATTTATATTTTTTTTGAATACTTACAAAATAGTGAAACAATTGTATATTCAAGAAACCTACTTGTGAAATTGAAAACTTCTGTTCAGCTTTATTTTACAAAACAATCGTTACTTTTAATTGTGAACAATTATTGGCCGTTAAATTTTTTTAAAATTTTATAACTATTAGTGGTATATATAAATATATAGGTCATTGCTCCATGAAGAACACCCTTATATAAAGAACAATAAAGAACACCCTAGAATCTTACATAAAATCGCATTTAAATTCTATTTTTCACATAAAAAATGATGTTTTATGAATAAAAAAAGAATCTAACAAAAAATTAGGATCAAATATAACATGATTACACATAATTTTATTGTTACAAAAATATATATAAGATTCTACACTGGATTCTATGTAACATTTGGTTTTTAAGTTTAGATGAGACTCTACGTTAGATTCGATATGTTAGGTTTAGTTGTCGTTAAAATTTGTGATTCTAATCATAACAAATTAATTTTTATGAAAAATAAAGTTTTATGATGATGTTCTTTATTGTTCTTTAAATAAGATGTTCTTTTTAGAATGCAACTCATATATTTATATATTTTAATACTTTGGATTTGTTTTTATAAATGACCAAATCAGGCCCATACTAAAATAAAATCAATAAATTTAAGTTCAGGTGCAATGCAAGAGTCCGGCCCAAACTTTATGAATTTAAACAAAAATGAATAAAAATAAAAAGTAAAAACAAAAAGAAATCAATAATTCATTTAGATCTAGGGATGGGAACGGGTCGGGTTCGGCTCGGGTTTTGCAAAATCCAAATCCAAATCCAAATATTTTCGGGTTTCGGGTTTCGGATCGTATCGGGTTTCGGATCCAAAACTCAATATCCAAATTCAAATCCGTCGGGTTTCGGATCGGATCGGGTTTTTTTCGGGTATTCAAAATTAAAAATAGTGTAAATAAGTTGCTTAACAAAAAAATAAAAAAAATAGTGTAAATAAGTTAAAAAATACCGCTACATCCATGACAATTTATTAAATAGATAAAAGTTGATATTCTTAGTGGTCTATTTTAATTTTAATAGTATAATTATTGTTTCTATTTTTTTAAAAATATTTTTCGACGATCCAACAGTACGGATATCAATATATATCTAATTAAAAGATATTCCCAAATTTTCACAAAATAAAAAATAATTTGGTTGGAGATCTTAATAGAACACTACTATGTTGTCGTGTACTCGTAACTAGTGCTTCGTCCCACATTATTGTTTCTATTCTTTTAAAAATATTTTTCGACGATCCAACCGTACGGATGTCAATATATATCTAATTAAAAGATATTCCCAAATTTTCACAATATATATATATATATATATATATATATATATATATACATATTCGGGTTTTTTTCGGGTTTCGGGTTCGGATCGGGTTTGGATCGGTTTTCGGTTTTCGAATCGGGTTTCGGATCGGGTTTCATAATATCCAAATCCAAATCCAAAAATTTTCGGGTCTGAAAATCAAATCCAAATCCAAATCCAAAAAATCGGGTTCGGATTATCCAAAATTTCGGGTTTCGGATCAGGTATCCGTCGGATCGGATTTTTTTCCCATCCCTATTTAGATCTACAGGCTACCACACTCAATGCCTGTTTGGCTAACGTTGAAAACGCCCGTTTTCAACTGACATGGGCAAAATGCCCGTTTTGCTTTTTCAAGGACTGTTGGACAAATAAGTTGAATGGACTTATTTGCTAATTTTTTTAAAATAAGTTGGAAGTTGTGATAAAAAAAAAGAAGAAAATAAGTTGGAAGTTAAAAATCTTAATATTCAACCTTTAACTTATTCTTATTTCTCGATATACACAATATATAATATCCTTCAAATCTTCAAAATCATATATCTTTTGATCCCTTTATTAGAAAATTGATATGTATATTTCAAATTTCTCTACTTAACGAGATCTATCCATGAATATATATTAAAAATAAATATTTTGAAAATAATAAAAAAAGTTAATTTATAAGTTCTAATTTACCAAACACTTTAGTTAGTGACTTATAAGCTTTGATTTACTTATCACTTTAACCTATAAATTATTTATTTTAAAATAAACCGAACGGGCCCTCAATAGCTACACTAGGATTCTTCCGCCTCTCAATTAGTCAATTGCGAATTACGCTCTCATATTTTGATAGAATAAACAAAAATGAAATATAACAATTAACTAACATTAAATATGATACTCTTTCCATATTTTTCATTTCTTTATACTTTCTATTTTATACTGTCCCTTCCATTTCTTTAAATTACTAAAAGTAGTAACTTTTAATAATAAAATACATGATCTACTATTTCACTCCACTTTTTCAACACTTTACGCTACTATACCCATTACTTCGTACGATAAACTCTATAGAACCGGAGGGAGTAATTAATAAATATTTTCTTAAAAAAAATAAATTAAAAAGTACCGTAGAAAAGAAAAGATGAAGCTGACACAGTAGGTAAAGGCACTGTGCAGTAATCGAGAGAAAATTGAATTCAGTTTAATTCAACTCACGGATCTCCCTACAATCTCTCTCTCTCTCTCGATTCTCTATGGCTTCAACCGATGGCTTGGTGCCGATTACAAGAGCATTTCTCGCTTCTTACTACGACAAATACATCTTTTCTCCTCTCTCCGACTCCGTATCGCATCTCTCCAACGAGCTTCACTCTCTCTCTCAACACCTTCAGAATCAAACTCCTCTTTCTCAAGGTAAATACATACACGCTCTTTGTATCTATTTAATCGCCGCTTTTATACTACACTATTAGTTTTGTGCTGAATTTTTAGGTTTAATTGAATACAATTATAGTTCGTTTGAGTTACGGTTTGGCTCTGACTTTATATGTTACTTGATGATTATGATGTTCGTGTTGGTTTGAATCTTTAAATGGACCTTATTGTGTTTAGTCTAGCTCTGTCTGTGTTTGTTTTATTGGAGATTGGTTTGTTTTTTCGTTGTTTTTGAATATAGATTCATATAAAATACTCCGTGGCACGTATGATGTTCACGTGTTTAAGAAATGTGAAATGCCTTCTGCAATGAAGCATGGGAGGTTCTCCTTGTAGAGTTCAAGTAGAAAGTGCAAATAGAAACACACATTTTTTAACGATAAGCAAAGCAACACTTGGTTGTAAATCATTATATCCTGGTTAAGTAATAGATTTTAATTAATTTATATAAATTCTTCAAACATCATCTTCGTTTTTAATTATATTCTAAAGGACCAGAATTTATTTAGGAGACTTGAAGTAAATTTGTTTTGGAGGAGACTTGAATTTTGATATCAGTTTTCTCTTGTATTCTTGGGTGCGAGATATAGGTATTTAAGGTTTTTCGCCTTGTTTAAATTCTTCCATTCTATAAACCGTCTCTTCTCATCTATGTTAGAAATTTTCACTCCAAGTCTATTCTGGAGCAATTTCAAGCTCTGAAATAAGAAGTTGCATCGCCCCCTATACCCTCTTCCATGTCCTAGCTACATCCGTAAAACCCCCAATTTAATTCTACAAAATTCTATTCATAGCGAGACATAATCAGATAAAGGAAAATATGTGCATCAGTAGCTTGTGTTTGTGATAGAGTGAGATGGATTAGATTTTGGTTGGAGAAGAAGGGTAGAAAGTGTAAAGAGAGAAAGAGGGGTGATTATTAACTAAAGATGTTGATTAAAAAGTTTGTTTCTGAGGCTACGTTAAAAGTAGAATCCCAATTCCCAATAGATTGTATATTTATTCATAGTGTTGCAGAGTTTTCTTTTTCCGCTGCTACATATAAATGTTTGCTGTAAGGGTGCTATTATAGGAGAATCTGGGATAAAGTTTTGGTGTTTGTTTATATAGAGAGATGAAGCCATTGGAAGTTTGTGTTTGACTAGAGATTTGAATACAGATGAAGAGATGGGTTTGATAGTCGATGTGGTATGCCCATATAATAAGAGGAGAAAAGAAATTGGTAGAGAAAGACGATTAATGTATAGTTATCTCTTATGAGCAGTACGTTTTCTTAGTGCATAAATAAAGTAATGCAATTCATGTCTATCCTAATTTTGGTTGTAATTGGTTTGGTTTATCGCATGAATTTTTTTAATTGCTCATAAATATTAAGAATAGCCTTCAAACACGTCATGGTTGGCTAATGATTTTTCAAATAGAATTCTGATTTAATTTTTATAACGAACATAGTTATTTGATGTGCAGAAATAAAATATTATGGTTTAATCTTGAAATTGGAGTATACATCAGGGTCAGATGTTCATCCAAGCTAACTAACTGATGTTAGTAATCGATGATTGGAGTGTATCTCAGGGACAGATGTTCATCGTAGCTAAACAACTGATTCTAGTAATCAATTAAGATGACAAATAGATGCGGAGTGGTGAAAGAAATTTAAGTCAATATACTAAAAAAGAATAAGTTTATTATAGCGGTTCATATTTCCGTTCTTCAATATGATCGTAATATTTTTTTGGGGCAATGACATCGAAGTGAAAATTTACTCTGGATAATTATCTTTTAGGTGAAATATCCCTAGTACAAGAAGCTGAGAGCCAACCTCCTCACAAAATTGACGAGAACATGTGGAAGAACCGGGAGCATATGGAAGAAATTCTCTTTTTACTTGAAAAATCTCATTGGCCAAATCAGGTGAGTTTAAAAGATTTCGAAATATTTTATGTTTGTATCTGCAAGATTTTAGGGCAGACCTGCTCTTTTCCTGATTTAGTTATTTACTTGCATCTTGTTATCTAAAACTTTTAGAGCGGTCTGCAGTTTTGGTTTAATTAGCACTTCAAAATTTTTAATAATACACTACTAAATATTTTGTGTTTTTTCTTTTCGTGAGACAGATCCAACAACAATCAACAAGTGAAGATGCTGAACTTCCTCGTGTTCTTGGGAAGCTAAAAGATAAAATTGAGAACACTTTGAAGATTTTAGAATCTTTTCAAACTAAGAATTCTGAATCTATTTTTAACACAGGTTGTTTCCAACTTCTTACCTGTACCTTTGCAGTAACTACTTCCATAGTTTGAATTTTTCTATGCACTACACATTATTTACATGTTTGTAGTATCTCCTTCCCTCTCATTGTATCAATACTATTGAAGTGGCATTACTGTTTTGGTTATTAATTTTTTTAAAACATACATTAATATTTTTTTTTTTTCATATTATATTATATATTTTATAAACTATAGCTTCTGTCAAATTTATCATTATAAGCTCTCTTGCGAAATCACAAAACAGCAACATAGTTCTAATAAACATTGAATATCTACACCAAAGAATATAGTTCTAATTTGATGTTCTTACATCTTAATGGAGCATCCACATAAATTATAGATCAGATATTATTTTCAGACGATTCTCTTGGTTATGCACTACCTTACAGTGTCACCTATGGCCCACCAAATTGTCCTGACGTTTAGTGTTCTGCTGTCATAAATGATTTGGACTCTTTGAACTTATACTTTACTACAATTTCACCGAAGAGATTAATGCATCTCTGTATTCCTTTTGTTTCACAAATGCACACCGTTAGTTGGTGCCTTCTAGTAGACGTGAATAAAATATATAATTGAAATCTATGTGATAATTTGTGTTATTCATATACTTTAGTTAAATCGAAATGTGTCCATGTTTAAATGTTTAAGATCAGTGCTACATGGCACATTGATTTTTCCTAACTATATATAAGCTCGTGATACATCTGTAGTTATGACATACATGCCTCAAGATTTTCGGGGTACCCTAATTAGGCAACAGAAAGAACGCTCAGAGAGGAATAAGCAAGCTGCATTTGATGCTTTAATTCAATCTGGTGCAAGTATACATGATCGTTATGCTTTGCTGTGGAATCAACAAATGGAACGGTAAACGTCCTTGACTTATACCCTGCTACAAGTTTTGACTTCTTATTCAAAACTCTTAATAATTGTTTAATTATCCAGGAGAAAGCAGTTAGCTCAGCTTGGAAGCGCGACCGGTGTCTATAGAACTCTTGTGAAGTATTTAGTTGGAGTGCCACAGGTATTTTTTGTATAGATGAGTAAACTATTTCACTATCTCTCATCCCACCTGACACTGATTCCTATATACTCTTGGCTTTTCGATGAACACATTTTTCTGGTCCTTTTATTTGTTTTCCACTATCTGCTATGTGGGATGTTTGCCCACACTTGTGAGTAAATATAGATTCTTAAAACGATATATATTTTTGTTAGCTTTTGAGATATTACTTACCATTGCAGTGCATTAAATCTTTGTTTCCTTACAAAATTATAGACCTTATGTTCACTTGTGTATAGTGCAGGTTTTACTAGATTTTATCAAGCAATTAAATGATGATCATGGGTATGTGTCTCTATCTTGCTGCAGTGTCTCTTACTCTCTTTCTTTATACATTATATTCATTTGGACAAAAAAGACATAGTCAACACTACCTATTACATGAATTTAGCTATGTAGGTTATATTTCAACTATTACCTGGACAGTTTCTAGGATGGACATGCTTTAGTACATGTAATTAGTTTTTTGTGAAATTCTTCTACAGCCCTATGGAAGAACAGAGACAACGTTATGGACCTCCTTTATACAGCCTTACAAAAATGGTGCTCTTTATACGACTTTTTCTTTCTCTATCATGGCGGCGTTACGAGGCTGTAAAATTGTGAGATTTACTTTATTCCTAATATACCATGTCTTTATGATTTGCAGAACTGACGAATACTTAGTACAATAATTTTTTTAACTCATACCTTTACATCTTTTTGACATCTCATATGGAGCAGGGAAAGAAATCAGATATCTATCTTGGAAGAAGCAGTTGGCATCTATACCTCCGAATTGGAAAGATTTTTGGAATTTATTGGGTACTTTTTTATTCTCAGTCCCTTCATAATTGATCTACACTGTCTTTTGTAGATATGGATGACCTCCAGTGATGTATTGTTTAATACATCAATACTGATTTACACTAATTATACTTTGTATTTGGTAAGGGCTGCACACTGCATACTTTTCAGCTGATGGTAGTTTTTTGATTAAATGTTATGATAACCTTGAGTTGAAGTAAGAGGACATTATCATGTGATTGTGAAAGCAAATAAGTTTAATGTACAAGCTTGAGAATAAATTCATTAATTGTAAGCATTTAGGATTTGATGGAAGCAGTTGAGCTGGCCCTGTGGTTAGGTGCTCAACTCATGACCTTTTTTCAACTTTTTATCCTGTATGCCGTGGGTCATTTTTCGGAAACAGTCTCTCTATTTTCTTGATTAGGGGTAAGGCTGCATATATCCTACCCTCCTTACAACCTGCTCTAAGCAGGATAACTCAGTACGTCCTTTCCCATTTAGGATTTGAAGGCTTTGCTATGTATTCTAGGGAATATTTATGGATCAAAAAATATCACAGAGTTGCGATTGTCAGTGGTTAGCTGCAATGAAGAAATAAATATTGCCTCATTATTATTGTTTCTTGCCCTCAATTTGAGCCACAATTTCACACCTTATAGATCCCAATATGTAAAGACATACGAGCATCACTCAGTTTACTCTCCCAAAGATTTGAATGAAAGCCGGCAAGAGCCATGCCAGCAAAGTCAGTCAACTTGCATGCAACCTTTTCATATCCTTAACCACTGAAACATCCTCAATATTGTGCTTTGGATTACCGTCCTTAATCGTGGTATTCCTTTTGGTTGGTTGGGCATACCATGCAAGTACCTTTGAACTGCAACATGTACTGAAAAGGTTTCAATGGCTCTCGTATTTGTATGATGGTAAAAAGTTCGCTCCTCTGTATTAGCTGGGTGTCAAGCTTGTCCAGTTCACTAACACTAGTAGAGACACTCTGGCTCCACATTGATTAAAAGGTATGCTGGTTGCATTCCGACACTGAATTGCAGTGATTGCTCTAATAGATGTCGCTGCTCTAACGAGCGTTATACCAGTAATGCCTACCTTTTCTTTTTATTTTAGGTGTAATGGCCAACTCAACTATACCAGTAATCCAGTGGTTCTCGCCGTTCTGACTTTAAATTTTATGAGAAATAGTACCAAAATAAGACAAGATATCCAACATAATAACATCTTCAAGGGCCACAAAATACGGATAGATTTGGGAGGATATGTACATTACAGTATACTAGTACTGGTGTGCAAGGAAGATGCTAGTTGCAACTTTTAACAATACCGTGAGCTTCATCGTGCCACTATACCAAATAACCAAACAAGTTTCCAGCTCCTCTGATTTAGAAATAGCTATATATATATATATATATATGTTTCTCAATTGGATTTTTTATCCATTTTAGCATCAGATCATGTCTGATAATATGACATCATATTGATGCACTACGTATCCAGGGTGCCTATTTGGCGTTCATCTTGGCTGTAATGGTTACCTGGGAAGGTAGATAAGTAGGCTGAGTATTAGTGTACAGATCCTCTTCCCATGTGTCTGCATCACCACTCCTTCCAGTGTTGTTTATGCGAGCCTCGTTTCTCAATTGAATTTTCATCCATGTTACCATTAGATCGCGTCTGACTATGTGACATCATAGAGAAGCACTGCGTCTCCATAGTGCCTTATTTGGTCAGCTTGGCTGTTATGAGTACCTGTTGAAGTAGATAAGTAGGCTGAGTATTAGTGTACAGTTCTTCCATGTCTCCGCATCACCGATCCTTCTGGTGTTGTTTATGCTTCCCTTCTTAGTTATCATCCAGGGCTCTTGTCCCTTATTTGCCTGAATAATAGATGGACTGTAATGAAGTAGAGCAAAGCCAGCATCTACGCAAAAAGCAGTTAATGCTTATCATCGTGATGTGGTGCTTAAGGTTAGGCAACATGTTTCTTAAGCTTGGTACCCACGGTCAACATAGCCCTTTCTGCATTCATTGCAAGCTCTTTCCTATTCAAAACTGTTTAATGTGGGTTAAGGTGTTCATCCTTTTTCCACATTTTATAGTTGAAGAATGTTGTGGGTGACCATCCTGTAGTATCTTCACCGCTTCTTACTCGTATGTTATATGAAGATGTTACTTATCGCCCTGCAGCAGTGTTGTCTGAAGTAGCTGTTCATTGCGGCAAGGCTGTGTTGCACATTTACTGATTTTATGGGGTGGGTCCAACATCAGTTTCCTGCATCCTTCAGGACGACTGTTGAATTTTGAAGCCCAAGTGCAATGTGGGTGTTGGATGTCTAGAAATATTCAAAGCGTGAATAATGAATATTGGTTAAGGCTAAGCTTAAAATATATTATAAGCACCATATCAGTTCTAATATTTTCAAGCGATTCATAGTCCTATTTATGAATATTAATTTGAGTCCGAGAAGATATAAGCTGCTTGATCCGGTGTAGGATCAAATTTTCAGATCAGAAGTTGTTTCTTACTATGTGACACAACACAAGTACTGTGTATCTTTTTTTATTAATACCTTTTTATCTTTGTCTACAGAGTGGTCTTCACGAATTCTCCTTTTTTCATTACAGCTGAGGAAGCAGGTGCAATAGAAGCAGGGTAAGTTAATCAGTTCTCTTAAAACCCAAAACTTTTGGAATAGTGTAGAAATTTCCGTACCCAAGATTTTTAAAAGATGTTTTTTTTATGCACAGGAAAATTGACGACTACAAAGAAATAATTATTCCATCTGGGAAAACTTACGAGGTTTGATTTTGCGTAAAACTCATCTCACCTCACATCACCACTAGCATTGCACAAACCAACTGTCTGTGTGAATAGAAATGACACGCTAACACTATGGAGGTTTACCTTTTTGCTGGTGGTATGTAATCTTAGTTCACAGATGAAAAAATCAACCTACATGCATGAACCAAATGGAAAAATAAAGCTTAAAGACTTCACTTTAGTTGTCTTGATGTACATTATAAGAAGATATATTAATTATCAATACCAATGCAACATCAGCCAATACTTATTAGCCTTTTTTGGTTTATGTGTGTGTCTTTTCTTTACTCTGTATCTTTGAAACTTAGAAGACATCAACCAGATATCTCTCGAACATTAAATTCCCCTAGTTAGTAATTTACTGTGACATAACATTTTTGTCGGCCACAACGACCTACAAGGGAACTCCTTAGCGTGAGAGAGAATTTATTATACTGTCAGAGGAACACTAGTCCTTCACTATATATACATATATACATTTCATTTTCTCTGGATAGGTTAAAACTAAACCAAGTTTGGGTTGATGAGTAGGGCAGAACCAATTATCCGAGGCAATAGAAAGCACAGAGTGAGGTGTAAGAGTGCGGATGGTGGTAAATTGGTAAAAAATCAGTACAGGTTATCTGTAAGTGCACTGATAAAATGGGCCTTTTGGAAATATTAGTGCGATGAATAAAAGGGTAAACTTTTTATTTTTAGAAGGATACTATTTGGTACAGTCACTATCTAAAGCTTTTTGGGAAGCTGAAGACTTTTGAGGCTGATTATCCATCTCCAATTTTATCGAGGAATATGTCAGGCAAGGGTACTATAGGTGTACTCAAATAAAATGTACTGTTGACAGGTTGAGTTGGCTCAAGTTTTAGGTGAGTGAAGAAAAAAAGTATGAAGTGTACTTCTATTTTAATTCTGTAAAATATGTTTTGCATGGTACTGAGTTTACACTATAAGTTCTTAAGCTGTTAATGTATGAGTGGAAACATGATGTTGGATCCCAGTTCTCTCTCGCACGTTGCTGAATTTCCTTCTTCCATCTTAATTTCTGATCTTGATCAATATTTTTATACTCGAACTCTTCTTCTGGATCTAATTTTAGTCTAACTAAGCCTGAAAATTTTCAGTCTGCTATAATTTGCTAATCTAGTCCATATCCTATACCAAAGTAAAATCTCTTGCTACAGTATTCCCTCCAATATTTGAGACATGAAGCTAAGTATATAGATAACAAAGATAAAAAGAAGAAGAAAGGAAACTAGTGACATGTAATAGTTAGACAGAAAAAATTGAATGAGTTGTGAGGGAAACATAGAATAATCAACAAAAGAAGATAAATAGTGGATAAAATTTAGCTTTAACAAACAGATATAGAGTAAAATTTAAACATGTTTCTCTGGGTTTCGTAAGTGTAGAGTAACGTTTTTTTTCATGCTCAGATTTAAATTTTGTATTAACTTGCTATTATATTCTAATCCAATATCTTAAGTCTCTGACACGTACCGATTGCTATTTCTTGTAGGTTTTATTGGACGTTGAATCTATAAACTCATATATTGCTTGGGATTTTTCCATAGTGCAAGGGAAAATGAACATGGTATGTATCCTGCATTTGTAACAGCTTGTTGAACCATAAATCATATACTCTTTAAACCAGAAAAATGTTAATGATTACATTTTACTAGGTAAATGTAATCCATTGTGCATATTAAATTACCCAGATACTTAATACTATTTTATGCACATATAAAGGATGAGGCCTGTCAACAAGTAATCAAGTCTGTTTTCTGTAAAATAAGAGCATCTAACTTGAGCAAGACAAGTCGTCTTTCAGATACTCGCAGCTAGTATAAATGGCCCAAAGCATCCGTGGCTTCGTTGTGTAATATGTGGCACCCACACATGACCTTTACATGATTTAAGTGTGTGACTGTTTTAGTTTTTTGAGAGTTACCTACTGGTCTATAACTTGATAACAATGCTTTGCACAACTCATGTCTACTTCATATATATAGAGGCTAGTGATCAAATAGAAACCAAAATTAAAATAGAAACTAGAAACTAATCTAAGCCCTTAGATCAATATAATCTAATGGCCCCGTAGAAGCACCACACACAATTAAAATACACCCTCCCATACATAATCCCACATAATCCCCTCCATTTCTAATTTGAATTTTCCCGTAAATCGGTGGACTTTTTTTCAAATCTGATTTCACTGTGTTTTTCTCCATCTCTCAACGATCTATTTGCATACCATATGTGCTATATTTCGACGCGATTTAAGAATTTTTTTATTTAGTTTCTAGTTTTTAGTTTAACAGTGGTTTCTATTAGAGTAAGACTATAGATTAGACGTGTGCATCATATTGGTTATGCTTTTCCCATGTATGTTGTTTAGCTTTACATTGATATGCTCCAGGACATTGGATTCAGCTTGGAACATACAAATTCTTCTGGAGATAAAACTGTAAGTCTTGTTGCTTGAGTTCATTTATAATTCTGAATTGTTTTATCGTATCAATGCTGGTCTTTGAATTTTTCTATTCTGCAGTTAATGTTTCCTTACCGGCGCTATGAATGTGACCAAGTGAGTTCTCAATCTGTTATTTGTTACAGGATTTATATTGAAATTGTAAATATCTTATATGATGATCAATTGCATTTATCTTTGCAGGGGAATTTCTCTACATGCTTGGTTGGATCATACAAGCTTGTCTGGGATAATTCATATTCAACATTCTTTAAAAAGGTAGGCAAGTGGCTTACAAGTCCACAAGACATGATTTTTAGTTTAGTTTTGTTGGAGTGTGGTTAAGCATTTGACATGCTCCTTTTAGGCCCACATTATTCACAATGAATAATGGTGCACAATCAGTAGGAAGTGTTGACTCTGACTTACATTTGTGGTCGATGCATAAATTTGGAATTCAACTTGAGCTTGAATATGACTAATTGCCCTCCCCTTCTAATGCCATTTTATTGCTTTTTAAGCAACTAAATGGAAGTGCATATAGAAAGCAAAGTGAAATGCATAGGCCATGGCTATTAAGAGTTAAGACTTCTACAATTGGGCCCTTGGAACCTAGACAACAAGTTTTTGGGACCATAACAACCCAGTTTGGACTTCGGATTCAATGCTCTGGAGGAGCTGCTCCTTGTAGTCCTTCATTTGCTGCTGGAAGATCTTACTAAGAGCTCATTTCAAGCTAGCTTCCCCTTGAAAACTTTAGAGAGTCACTAAACCAACACACTTTTAACTTTTGACCTTAAGAAATTAAATTAGGACTTAGGATATTGTATAGT
Organism: Saposhnikovia divaricata; assembly: GCA_036435485.1. Classification (NCBI taxonomy): domain Eukaryota; kingdom Viridiplantae; phylum Streptophyta; class Magnoliopsida; order Apiales; family Apiaceae; genus Saposhnikovia; species Saposhnikovia divaricata. The sequence goes on from CM071599.1 coordinate 220,312,848, forward strand.
GCTTTAGAAAAAGGAATTTACCACAAAGGATTCTGTTCCCATAATTTGCTATGCAGTCATACACCGCAACAGATATACTTCTGTTTTTTTTTTAATTTTTATAGTTGATGTACCTCTGGTTTCTATGTTCTCTGCATCTGCAAATTTATCTAGTATATACTAATATAATATATTCATGCTTAACTTTTCCCTCTTTTGGCCTTTTCTGCTTGTAGTGTGACATGTGCAAGTGACTTCATTTCCTTTATCAAATTTAAGCATAATATCAAAATTAGGTCAGAAATATGGAGATGATAGGTGTCCACGCCATTTTCTTTTTCACCTGTTGGTTTATCAATCTTGTTGGTTTCAGTTTCTTTCTTTTCTTGTTACTATCAATTTAATATGCTCACTATTGCTTCTGCTGTTACTATTACTATATTTATATATGTAAATAGAGGTTGCAATAAAAGTTTTAATTGTTCTCACTTCAGTTAATCCATGATTTTATGTTTGTGATTTGATTATGTTTCTTGGATCAGGTTCTGCGGTATAAGGTGGACTGTATACCACCGGTGGTAGAGCCATTGACATCTGTAACTGACGAAGAACAAAATGCTGGACTTTAGCTAGCCAAACTTATCTGCAGCTACACATGTGGCTTGTATTATATTCTATGTTATCTCATTGATGCAATTCTGGGTTGCTCTGTTCCAGATTTCTGGGTGGATGTTTTTAACTGTCCAGTGATGAAGTACTTTCTGTATATAACCTGTTGCTAAATGTTATGATCATATATTCCTGTAACCCTGATCGCCCTGGTAGTCCTGTGCAACTGTTTAATGGTGTCTGGTGATCATAAGTCTCTCATCTTTATGTCTTCCTTATTGAAAAAGTCATCTATATGTCTTGGTTTGTATAATTTGTTACTATTTGTGCTTTGTCAAGTATCCCAAACATCTGGTTTAAAAAAAAAAAGAATCCGAAACATATAGTTTCAAAATCTGTACTTTAAAATTGTTGATATTCAGAATTTAGTGATTTTTTTTTTCCCAAGAAGCAAATTAAAGAACTATGCACACTTGGACGAGGTAAATCAGCCATGATTGTTGATCCTACACAGTAGTCGTAAACCCTGCAATTTTATAAATTACAGTACACAAAAATGTACTCCCTCTGTCTCAAAATACTTTTCCTGTTTACTAGTGGACACGTATGCCAATGCATACTTTTCATCGTTAATATTTTTATTTTCGTATTAATTTTAAATATAAAAACTTCACTGTATTAAAGTACTCACAAATACGAATCAAACAAAATCACTCATGACTATATTTTTTATAAATTATGCGTAAATTAGTAGTCAATCACTTACAATGAACAGTGTTCAAAAGTCAAAACGAGAAAGGTTTTTTGAGACGGAGGGAGTAGTGTTTTAGTACACAAAACACGAAAGTAAATAAAGTTTTAGTGTCGTGTTTGGGGTTCCATTTCGGATACGAATGACAGTACACTAAATAAATAAGTTATATTTAAGGAAGTCCGATATCAATGCTTTTGTAAAATTAAAATCTTATTAACATCAAAATAACAAATATTAAAACTTTTAAAAGTGAGATTATTATACTGTAACTGTTTAAAATCCTGTAAAAACAATATTCAGATAATGTGTATAATACAAAATATGCAAAACCTACAAGATGCAAATTTATTTAGTGTTGTCTTAGAATTTGAATTCTTTGTACACGATAATACGATAATTTTGCTCGGTCACGGTAAAAGTGTTGGTGTACAAAATTTAATTTATTCCTAACATTTTTCTTTCTTTCTTTCAAATGGAAAAACAAAGTAACAAAATATTTGAATAACAAACCACTCAAATTTTGAAAAAAGGCCCCCAATATCACAATTTTAAAGTAAATTGCCCCAAATATCACAACTCAAAATATTTATCCCAAATAGGGTGAAGTCAGTTAATACCTCTGTTCTAAAAAGCGGCCTAAGCGGCCGCCTAAGCGGCCGCCTAGGCGGTTTTGTAGGTCTAACCGCTTCGATTAGTACAAAATCGGGGAATTAAGCGTTTTTCAGGGGATTAAGCGGGTTTAGGCGGGATTAAGCGGGTTTAGGCGGGATTAAGCGGATTTATGGGGGATTTAGGCGGGGATTAAGCGGTTTGACCAAATTTTGACCCTTTAATTGTTTTTTTTAATTTTTTCTTTACATATTTTTCAAATTTTATATTATAAATTAATATATATAATAAACATATATAATTAAATAAATTAAAAATATTTATGTATATATTCACAATCCGCTTAACGTCCCGCTTAGAAATCCGCCTAGGCGCCCGCTTAGCCCGCCTAGGCGCTAGAAGGTCTTCCCACCGCTTAGAACCGCTTTCCGCTTTTTACAACACTGGACTTAATACCCATTTTTTAGGTTGTGATAATGAAAATACCAATTGGCGGTGTTGTGTGTAAAAAATACCGGATCAAATACGCATTTAACAGTTGGGTAATCAATTTATATAAGATACGCATTTATCAAAGGAGTAACAGACCCCTGTTACCCATTTGTCAAATGGGTAATAGAGCTGTTATGTTACCCATTTGGCAAATGGGTAACAGGGGTTTGTTACCCCATTTATAAATGCGTAACACTCTTACAGGTTCAGTATTATTTATGTTACCCAATTATCGAATGCGTATTAGTTGTTACCCAATCATCAAATGCGTATTGAAATCGTTATTTTTAACAACCGTTCCCGAAAAATGTTATTTTCATCATTTTTATCCAAAAAACTGTTATTTTTAACATTCTTTCTCCCAAATATCACTCTAAAACACACTTTCGTGCAGCGTTTTGGATTTTTTATTTTTTTTTAAAACAACGCTATTGCATCTAGAGTTCTGGGGAATAATTTTTCTTTTTCTAATTATTAACGCTACATTATCTAGCGTTTTAATAGTTGAAAACACCTTCTAATCTAGCGTTTCCTTGAAACAAAAGCTAATTCAGCGTTTTGAAGTTGAAAACCTAACTTTAATTAGCGTTTTGCTAGTTGCTTTTTAAAAAGAAAAATAACAAAACAATTAACATTTATGGGTTCAATAATTAACTCTTGGGATTCAATATTTTCATTTTGGGTTTTAGAAATATTCAGAACGACGAATAAACCGTATGCGAATTTAGGGTTTAAGGTTTAGGGTTTAGGGTACTTATCCTGATTTTTAAACGCATTAGCGTTTAAAAATCAGGTCCCCGGATTCAATTTTTTAATTTAGAAAAAAACAAATTTAATTAAATTTAGAGGTTCAATAATTAACTTTTGGGGTTCAACGTTTCCATTTTTGGTTTTAAAAATATTCAGAATGACGAATAAACCGCATACGAACTTATGGTTGTTTACAACCCTAGACCCTAAACTCTAACTCATAACGCGTTTAAAAATCAAGCCGCCGAATTCAATTTTTAAATTAAAATTTTTAAATTTTATCTTTATTCCCTCGGGGTTTCAACGGTTAACCTTTGGGGTTCAACTTTTCCATTTTGGGTTTTCGAAATATTCGGAACGATGAATAAACCGTATATATTTAGGAGAAAAAAACACTATGTAAAATAGCGTTTTTATTTGGGGTTCAACGGATTCCATTTAGGGTTATTTCTTAGGGCCCCGCCAGGGACACACAATTAAAATGTGCCTTCACTCAATATATCAAAAAAAATAAAATAAAGCACCCAAACGCCACTTTATGGCGTTTTACTTTTGAAAACACTCTATGATCTAGCATTTACAATCAAAAAAACAAAAAATCAAACCCCCTCAAACGCTGAACGCTTTAGCGTTTCCAAAAAAAAAAAAGACACGCTAAACGCATTAGCGTTTAGAGGGAAAAAAGAAAAAAAAAACCAGAAACGCTATATTAAAGTGTGTTATGTAGTGATATTTGGGGTCAAATTTTTGAGCTTTCAAATTGTGATATATAGGACCAACACCCTCAAATTTTGCTCGATTAATGTCAAACTGCATTAAATATTCTACGAAGTGAGTTCATAAATAAGATTAAATTAGAATTGTGACAACTTTAACTTATCTTTTACGGAGTTATTCAAATTTAAATTTAAAGTGATTTTTATAGAATTATTAGAAGTCGTGTATAATTTTATGGAATAATTCATGACTTTTTTTTCAAGGGATATAATTATATAGTTTGTGTTAAAAGTCATTATCATTAAAAGTCATTGACTTTTTGAATAATACAATACTTATAATAAAGAGTCTCTAAATGTTTAAATTCAATACCACCCTATTTTTAAATGCTTCTTAAAAATTTAAATTAAATAACACCATACTTTTAAAAAGTATTTAAATGTTAGAATTAAAATCATTAAAAATCTTTAAATCTTTTAATACAATACCACCCAAATAGGAAAAATCTTGAAAGTTATTAACCTCAAAAAAGTCATTAAAAACACTAATAAATTCAATAGCACCCTGCTTTAAAATGCTTCTTAAAAACTTTAATCCAAATAACACCATATTTTTAAAAACTCTTTAAATATTAGAATCGAATATCATTAAAAAGTCTTTATCTCCTAATACAATACTAACCCTAAAAGTGTACCTTTATTTCAGAAAAGTGTAAATTATAAATTCCAAGAGACATGCCCTAGTAAAAGTAGTAACTCCGTCGACGTTAGGTCATTTGTTTTTACTGTTTCCGTTGATCACTCCGTTGCTTCAGCCTCATCGGTTTTCCACCTTTTTGGAACAGGTCCCACTCTATACATGTTCATGATTCTACTGCATGAACTTATATTTATTTAATGTTTGGGTTCGAACTCGTGTTCTTGAGTTGGTATTCATAAATGGATCAATTTCGAGTCAAGTTAAAATCACTCGAAATTGAATATATTTTTCTTTTTTTGCTAAATAAAATTGAATATTTAGTTATGGAGAAATAATAAACGTTATTTCTGGTGTCCCTTTTAGATTTTGTTTGGGTAAATTAGATTACACATAATTGTATTATAGGATTGTTACATTTATGAGACTTTTGTTGCTAATAGATGCCCAGTTTTCATTCTTTTCTGCTTCTGCTTTAAGATTCTGTTATGTGATTAGTATGCTACATAATTTATTAAATGATTTTATGTTAAATTTTCAAGTTCTATTTGCCGGGGTTCGATGAAAAGCCCTTCACTTCCAGGTATAGGGCAGCTTTCTGCACACTCTTTGATAACTTACTGATAATCTCCGTTCATTCCTGGTTGTTACAAATATATTTGGGTGCAAAGATGGGCAATAATGATGGAGTAGCAGTTGGGATTGATTTAGGCACAACATACTCATGCATTGGAGTTTGGCTACATGATCGAGTTGAAATCATTGCAAATGATCAGGGTAACAGAACTACACCGTCATGTGTTGCTTTCACTGAAACAGAACGTTTCATTGGCGATGCTGCTAGAAATCAGGCTGCTGCAAATCCTGTCAACTCTATTTTTGGTACTCATATATGTTATTTACCTATATCTTTGGTTGGAGTCTTGTCTGTAGGAGGTTTAGTTTTTTACATAGATAACTAACTATATATGAAGCCGTGAGGTAATTGGCTACTGACCAATTACTATTGCTATTATACGTTTTGTCTGCATAAAAGGATAAGGCTCTCCGTGCTCACATTCTAAATAATAACTTTTAATTACTTTAGTGCTATCTATCTACTTAATTATGACCGATTTCTCAATCTTGTAGTTGAATTTTCTTGCACCTCTATATATTAAAATTGAAAATTCATGTTTAGGATCATATAGATTGCAATAAGATCTCAAAAATAATTACACAACTCGTATGTACTCTAATGGCGACATTTGCATGCACTTTCCAGTGATATGTAAACAAGGCATTATTGAGTCTGACTCATAGTGATCATTTATCAAAGAATGACTGTGGCTATCAAATGATTGAACAATCGGGAGCAATTTACTTACAATACTTATAAGTTAACATGTAATGATAATTATATGATATATGCAATAGAATCTTTGCTAGTGAAATCACAGAGGTAAACAACTAATCATTCTCATTTTTTAAATCTACAATATTACTTGTACACAGATGCTAAGAGGTTGATTGGAAGGAAATTCACGGATTCTACTGTACAAAGTGACATGAGGCTTTGGCCATTTAAGGTAGTACGTGGTTCTGCTAACATGCCAGAAATAGTTGTTACTTACAAAGGTGTGGAGAAACAATTCTCTCCTGAGGAGTTATCTTCAATGGTTCTCATTAAGATGAAGAATATTGCTGAAGAATACCTGGGAAAGAAAATAAAGAATGCCGTTGTAACTGTTCCTGCTCACTTCAATGACTCACAGCGTCAGGCCACAAAAGACGCAGCAACAATAGCTGGCCTCAACATCTTGCGTATCCTTGTTGAACCGACAGCAGCTGCAGTCGCTTATGGTCTTGACAAAAAGCTTACAAGTAGTTCGGCTGGGGAGAAAACTGTGCTTGTTTTTGATCTTGGTGGTGGTACTTTTGATGTTTCTCTTCTTAAAATGAAAAAGGATAATATTAAAGTTCTGGCTACAGCGGGGGATACTCACCTTGGAGGTGAGGACTTCGACAATCGTTTGCTAAAGCATTTTGTTGAGGATTTCAAGAGGAAGCACAGAAAAGACATAAGTGGAAATGCTAAATCTCTAAGAAGATTGAGAAATGCATGTGAAAAGGCAAAGAGGGTTCTTTCTCATAATGCCATGACAACTATTGATGTAGATTCTTTGTTTGAGGGAATTGATTACAGTGCAAATATCACTCGAGCCAAATTCGAAGATTTGAACATGGATTTATTCAGAAGTTGCGTGGAGACTGTAGAAAAGTGCTTGAAAGATGCCGATATGGAGAAGAGTTGGATCCATGATGTTGTTCTTGTGGGTGGATCTACTAGAATTCCCAAAGTGCAGCAGCTATTGCAAGAAGTTTTTGATGGCAAGGAGCTGTGCAAGAGTATTAATCCTGATGAGGCTGTCGCTTATGGTGCAGCTGTCGAAGCTGCTGTACTGAATGGTGCTGGAAATCCTAACATTAAGTATTTAATACTGCTTGATGTTACCCCGCTCTCACTCGGGGTCGGGTTAAAGGGTGATGAAATGAGTACTATTATTCCAAGGAACACAACAATTCCTACCAGAAAACAAATGACATACGTTACCATCTATGATAATCAGAATTCCATATGCTTTCCAGTTTACGAGGGTGAGAGATCGTGTTCAACATATAACAACTTACTGGGTCAGATATCACTCAATGACCTTCCCCTGGCCCCAAGGGGTGAAGTTATATTTATGGTTACTTTTGACATTGATGTGAATGGGGTGTTGCATGTTACTGCGGAGTGTAAAACTGCTGGGTTGTAGAAAAATATAACAATAACCAACGACAAGGGAAGACTGACAGAGAATGCAATTGAGAGGATGATACGAGAAGCAGAGATGTACAGGGCTGAAGATGAGGAGTTCAAAAGGGCGATCAGTGCAATGAATGCATTTGAAGATTATGCATATGACGTGAGGAACGCCATAAGAGGTAAACGGATGAAGGAGGAGAAAGCTATCACAGAGGCTATTCAATGGGTCGAAGCACACAGGAGTTTATGCTAAAAGTCTGTTTGAAATATGATAATTAAGCCTGTTCTTACTTCTTACAAATGTCAGCCTGGAGTTTATGATTTCGATTCATCGAATACTCCTTTCCTTGTACACCTACATAAAGATTATCAAATTTGTTCACACGTTTTACTATAATATAAAAAGATGTGCGAAAATAAATCCAATTAAAATATGAAATTAGTCATTACTCATTAAAATGAAAACCATATATTACTTTTGTTTATTCTTTGAATTACTAAATTCATAACAAATATCAAACGAGTATGGTACGGTACGTTCCAAATTTGGATGGTAATAGTCAACAATAATAGCCTAATCTTACCCAGCAAGGGCTAGTTCCTTGTCCAAATATAATACTCCTACAAGATAATTTTACACAGAAACCTTTAAACAAAATAAAATTCTACAAGGTAAGAAAGAAACTACATTTTTTACATAAATGGTCCAAAGATGGACGTTCATGATCCACTTTTCAACCCATAAATGAATTTTTGAATGAAAACGAGTATTAAAATATAATATAAAGATCTAGTTGGGCATTAATTTAAGATTTTTAGATAGACTAATTACTTAACTAGCTATTGTTTCAAATAGCCGTGTACTTGGCAACACAATTATTTACCCATTCTCCTGAATCTAACACTAAATAGTTCTTTGATTTGGAAAAAAACACTAAGCAGTTCAAATATTGGAGAACAGCTTCAAATGTTGGAATATTTACAAATTACAATTACAGCACTAATACTTTCCCCTATTATTTTATGTTATTCGAAGAGGTTTATCCGGTGCCACTTGCCGCCATCATAATAACATCAAAATTTACGAAATTTTTTAAGTAATTTTTACAACATTAAAATAATAGCCGGATCAACTAATATATTTGGACTCAGAGCTTAAATTCAATCGATTCATGAGTTCGATAGTTGATATATGTTCGAGTTTAATTAACCAGAAAACTCAAATTGATTTTATTAAAAATTGACAAATTAGTTATAACTAGCTTATAGCCCGTGCAAAACACGGGAAACTTTTAAATATTTTTAAAATGATATGATTAAATAAAATAGAGTATAATAATTTATTATGGATATAATTTAACTTTGTAATTAATTAATAAAATTATTAGTAATAATAATAGTTATTTAATAAATGATATGTATTGATTAGAACTAATAATATAAAATCTTAATGTAAATTTGTTGTTGACGGGATTCGAACCTTGGATCTTTAGAAGAGGGATTTAAATATAGAATATTCCTTATTATTAGATCTAACGGTTATTATCTATTTACTAAATATCTAACGGTCACTATTCTTTTAAATGGTTGAACCAAGTTGAACAAAGTTGAACCAAACAACCAAATTATACCCCCATTTACTTATTATATGATAGTACTAGCTTATAACCCGTGCGAATCACGAGTTTCTTTTTATAGGTTATAAAATTTATTTAACATTATAATTATGTTTTTATATAATCCTTATTTTTAATAATCTTTTAATTTTAATTTAATATAAATTTATATAATGATATGCATGGTTTAAAATTTATTTTGTAAAATTCTAAATTAAAAATGTCGTTGACGGGTTCGAACTTTGAATTTTTAGTAAATTAATTTAATCATATAATATATCTTATTATTAGATCTAACGATTCTTAGTTATTACTAAAAATAATGATTTAAATATATGGTGAGATATTTTTGGGTGTATATTATTGATCGCAAGATTAATTTTAAATTAAAAAGTAACGTGTTTTAATTACAAAAATTACTACTAAAAATAATCACGGAAATATATGGTGTGATATTTTGGATATATATTAATTATTGTAATATTAGTTTTAAATTAAATGATAAAGTGTTTTAATTAGAATAAAATCTTTAAAAAAAATGGGTAATTGAGTTGTTGGAGCAGAAAAAAGAGTCCAAGTAGAAGCTCAATGTGGATGAAGGAATTTTAATCGGAATATAATTACGTTAACATTAGTAATTAGCTTTTTGAGTTGTTTTTGTAATTTAATTATTTATTTTAATAATTAGGATAACCAAACCGAAAACCAAAACTTTCAAAACTTTCAATGTTTCGGCTTTAATATAATAGTACTAGCTTATAACCCGTGCGAAGCACGGGTTTCTTTTGATAGGTTATAAAATTTATTTAACATTAAAATTATGTTTTTATATAATCTTTATTTTTAATAATTTTTTAATTTTAATTTAATATAAATTTATATAATGAAATGCATGGTTTAAATTTTATTTTGTAAAATTTTAAATTAAAAATGTCGTTGACGGGTTCGAACTTTGAATTTTTAGTAAATTAATTTAATCATATAATATATCTTATTATTAGATCTAACGATTGTTATTTATTAATAAAAATAATGATTTGTATATATGGTGAGATATTTTTGGGTGTATATTAGTGATCGCAAGATTAATTTTAAATTAAAAAGTACTCCATGTTTTAATTACAAAAATTACTACTAAAAATAATTACGGAAAGATATGGTGTGATATTTTGGATATATATTAATTATTGTAATATTAATTTTAAATTAAATGGTAAAGTGTTTTAATTAGAAGTAAAATCTTTAGAAAAAATGAATAATTGAGTTGTTGGAGCAGAAAAAAGAGTCTAAGTAGAAGTGGATGAAGGAATTTTAATCAGAATATAATTACGTTAACATTAGTAATTAGATTTTTGAGTTGTTTTTGTAATTTAATTATTTATTTTAATAATTAGGATAACCAAACCGAAAACCAAAACTTAGGATAACCAAACCGAAAACCAAAACTTTCAATGTTTCGGCTTTAATATAATAGTATATAGATAGATATGATTGGTTGGTCTCGAGTTTAAATATGTTAAAAATTATAAATCACAGTCTATGTAATTATAAATATTTTTTTTTTTTGTCTAGAAAAGTAAATTTCAAGACACTTTAAAAAAAGGGTAAATTTCAAGAGACAACCCTAGTAAGAGTAGTAACTTTTTGTCGACGTTAGGTCATTGTTTTTAGTTTTTACTGCCGCAGTAGCATCACTGCTTCCGTTGATCCTTTTCCACGTTCTCCGAAATAAATAGTTGGACTTATTATTAATAAACTAAATATTTAGAACTTTTTAACTAATACCTATAATATATTTTCTGAATACTAGATAGGAATAAAGTATATAAAAACTCTATATTACTTCCACTTATATTCCTCATCGTTCTCCCTTTGTTGGAAAAAACTCGTCCACGAGTTTTGTAGAACGCAATGATTACCATGCACGACCTAGATGGATCAAGAAAAAAAATTTCGCACAGCTTCAAAAACGATGAAGGTGCAAAGAATTGTGAAAACATGCTTTAAGGTGAAGGCGGCTTAATCAAGGTTTCTGGAATTATAAAGTCAATATGTTCGACCTCAAAGATATCATCAATTTGTTTTTCTCGAACAAGGAAAACTTTCTCCGCATGAGATTTTTCAACTTTATCAACATCAAGAACCCCTCTACTCTCGTGCTCTACACAACTGAAAGATTATGGTATGATCACATTATCGTTATCTGATTGAGTTTTCACATGTATTTCTTCAACTTGAACAATATCCCTTTCAACTTCATCCCTCTTGACTATTTTATCTTGTGTGTATTCCTTTGGACCAAAACGATTATTCAATTGCCTTTTCATCTCAGTCCAAGTTTTGATTCTAGGAGCGCTTTCCTTCATGAGCTTCGTCTTTAATGTGTCAAACCATAGAGATGCATATCTTGTTAGCTTCATGTTGGCAATTTTATAAGACTTCTCATCATCAAAACCATTATAGTCAAAGATATTTTCCATCTGTCTCACCCATTCTAAGAAATCCTTGGCATCACCTGCTCCACTAAATTCTGGTACATACCACTTCAAACTTGCATCATCGTAATCATTATTAGTGGGTGGAGGGTTTCTTATAAAGCCTGTGCGAAGAGGTGTATTTTCTACCGTAGTAATAACCCCATCAATCCTCTCGTTTGTAACTTGTAAACCATCAATCTTCTTGTTTATAGCTCGTAAACTTTCTTTGATCTCTACTTGTTGAGTCTGTTTATCTAAAGATTTTGCAATAAAATTAAATTGTTCTTTCAGATTTTTAAGAGTCAACTTCAAGAAATCTCCATCTGATCCTTCCAGTTCTTCTTTCCCTGCCATTAACGTGCAGCCATGCAAACCCAAGAACTAACATACCAAATTCAAAGACTGACGTAAACAGTGCCGATGAACAGTGCCGCTGAGCAGTGCCGATGAACAGTAACTTTTTTTTTTGTAAAAACCCTAGATCTCCCAATAATTAAGAAATTGATGGAGAAACCTAAGCTCTGATACCAAATTGATACGGAACGTGATGTTCTCGTAATAATGTAGTAAAGACAAATATAAAGTAAACTCTGAATCTCCAAAGATGGAGAAACAAAACTCTAACTCTGAATCTCCGAATGGAGAAACAAAACTCAAACTCTGAATTCACTTCTGAATTCGATTCTCAAAGCTAGCGAATAGCCAAAATTTTATTATCAATATCTGTCCCCAAAAGATTACAAGACAAGAGTATTTATAGGCTACATAAATAACCTTATTCAGATAGGAATCTAAAAGAAATTCAATATCAGCTAGGAATTTAGCTAATACCTAAACCCAACTAGGAAATCCATCAAAATCCTGGTTTAACTTGAAAAATAAAATCCTAAGTGCTTAAAACAAGAAAAACCCTTTTAAGTGAAAGGTAAAAACTTGCAAGCCAAATATCTACTTTCTCAATAAGGTCCATAAACAGTTGGACTTATAATTAATAAACTAAATATTTAGAACTTTTTAACTAATACCTATAATATATTTTCTGAATACTAGATAGGAATAAAGTATATAAAAACTCTATGTTACTTCCACTTATATTCCTCATCAGGTATATTTTAGGCCAGGATGGTCATCAGAATTTGTTAGGAGTAGCTTTTGTTTTTATTAGTCTTAGCATTTTTCGTTTAAAAAATTATCCTATATTATCCTGTTTGAATTTTATTCATGGTACATTTCGAAATGAATGTTATTGTTATTTGTCAATCTGATCTTGTGTGTCGCATTTAACTCAACCCTTGCAAGTTGCAACATTGATAAAGTGATTAGTGATGAGACCATTTATAACATCTATAGCTTTTATTTTAAAGAAAATTACAAATTCATTTAGCATTCATTATTTAAAAAGCGATGCTCATAGTCTTTGGACAATAGAGTGTTGTAGTTTCTCACCTTTCTTCTCACACAACTATTCTTACTTTCACAGGATGATGCTCATATATTTTGCAGGGAATCCCAGGTTGGTCAAAGAAATTTACTCAAATGAGTTATTTCTTATCAAGCTCTCCACTTAATTGTGATCTGACCATTGAACTTTAAGTTTTCCAGATAAAAGATGAGGTCAAAGGTGTTCTCGAATTTATTAGTTATGCCTATGATGTATTTGGCTTCACTTTTGACCTAAAGCTTTCAACGGTATGAAGCCACATGCAAGTAAATTTATTGATCGAGATGCTTCATCCATCTTCCATTTATATATAGCACACGGAGTAAAGTAGAAAGATCTGTATGTATATTTGGTATTCGCAAACATCGTTTATGGCATTAGGTTTACTTGGTTCGTATGCTCTCATGGCTAGTGATGTGTAAGCACAGTAATGCTTGTATAACATTTAATATGGGCGAGTTAAAATTTCTAGCTTAATTCAAGTGTTAAATCATACATAAATTACAGAACACACCAAAAACACACACCAATACACTTCAGGAAGACATAGTTCCTGAAAGAAAGTTTGTAAATGAGTGAGAATGAACCAAGTAGAATTATGAGTGTAGAAGTTGATACCCAAATTTTGCATAAAGGACATACTTTTAACATCTTTTTTTGGTGTGTTAGAGGGCCTATTTTGTTTTTATTCCTGTCTTGGACAAGGTCACAATGAATGTCTTAAATTTTTTTTTTTTCTGTTCTTTCTGCCACTCGTATATTGTAGAGGCCAGAGAAGTATATTGGAGATACAGAAACATGGTGTAAAGCAGAAGCTGCTCTTACTGAAGCACTGAATGAGTTCGGTAAAGACTGGCTGGTATGAACTTTCTTGTCATTTTACTTTTAAAAAATTCAACTTATTCATAGAACATATTTTCTTGATGTTGGTCATATCCATAGCTCTTTCCTTGCCTTCTAAATCCATAAATCCCGTGATTTCTGCTCAATCATATTTTTTATATTGATATATAGCATGCAGTGATTATGTTTAGAATCTTTGCATGGCCGTGAGTGTCAGTGATAGAGACTTTTACATATTACTAGTACCAATAGAGTCAGACTAGTAGTAAAGGGTATTCAAGTCATTTACCAAGTAGTAGAAGTCTCTAAATAGCAATTATCCTTTGTAATTCTGTTATGTTGAAACTATTATCAGAAAATGTAATTGTTTTCCACCAATCCTCTCTCTCTCTCTAGTTCTCTGCTCGTTCTCTCTGAAACTGACTTCTCTCTGGTATGTGGTATTCCTATTGAAACTTCTGTTTCGTATTAATCATATGTATAGGTTTTTTTTTTTGCGAAATGTCTGTTTATGGTATTTTGGCATATTCTATCAAATAAAATCAATAGTCATGGACAGATGATTTTAGTATATCGCTCTTGACTAGGTTTTCTCTAGTAGTTTTTTTTCTTTCTGCCAGTATGACTGGTTCACTATTGTTTACATGACCACAACTCACCTTTAAAAAACTATGTTTTAGATAAATGAAGGCGATGGGGCATTTTATGGGCCAAAGATTGATATTAGAGGTTCTGATGCTAGGAAAAGAAAGTTTCAGTGTGCTACCTTGCAGGTAATTTTGCATATATAGAGCATAGAATCCATCTTCCATCTGTCATTTCTTAATTAAATCAACATAACTTCTACAGCTAGACTTTCAACTTCTCGTTTCGATTTGACGTACTTGGCAGAAGATGAAAGTAATTTGGAAAGACCTGTCGTAATACACACAGCTGTTCTTGGGTCGGTTGAACGCATGTTATATATACTTATTGAGAACTATAAGGGGAAATGACCTCTGTGGCTTAGTCCACGTCAAGCAATTGTTTGCTCAGTGTCTGAGAAATCACAAGCATATGCTGTACAGGTGGTGCTCATCTTATTGTGTTTTTCTGTTTTATTGTTTACCTGCAACTTCTCCATATTTGTATTGTCTAATTTAGGAGTTGCATAATCTACTAATGCCACTACGGAGGAGGCACAGATTGAATGTGTTTCCCCCACTTAACTAAGGTCAAATTCTTAAACTGAAAAGTTAAGCTTTAACTTATTAACTTATTTAATGACCTATATTATATCATTGTTAGAAAATTATATTTTTTTGTTCGATTATATCGAAATATTACTGATCTCACCTATGTAACTTTTGATAGGT
This sequence comes from Saposhnikovia divaricata, assembly GCA_036435485.1. Lineage (NCBI taxonomy): Eukaryota > Viridiplantae > Streptophyta > Magnoliopsida > Apiales > Apiaceae > Saposhnikovia > Saposhnikovia divaricata. The sequence continues at coordinate 220,327,974 of CM071599.1, forward strand.
AAATGAGCAGATTCATGAAGCTGGGTATTGTGTAGATGTGATATAAGTGATAAGACCATGAACAAGAAGGTGATACAAATTTTGCTCCAGTGCTTAATACCATATTGTAGTTCTTTATATTCTTTACTACGTACATAGATATTACTCTAGTTTGACAAAAAGGAGTCCCATTTGAAACTGTGTTTGTTTCATAAGAATGAGTTGACTATGTATTAATGGTATTAAAATGTGATACAGCACCATCAAGTTTATTAGTCATGTCTTCCTATCGATCTATATATTAGAAGTTCCTATACTTGGGTTGAAATAATCATGGAATAAAGGTACATCTGTAAGAAGTATAAGTTGGGAAGGTGACTGTTTTACATGGAATTATGGGGGCAATATCTACTCTGCTTTAACAAAAGCGTTGCCAGAATTTGGCTTTCCTTGTATTGAAAAGGAAATTAGAAGTTCCTATACTTGGGTTGGAGTAATGAAAAAAAGGTACTCCATCTTTAGTAAGTATAAATTGGAAAGGTTACTGTTTTACATGGAATTATGGGGGCTATATCTTCTGCTTTAACAAAAGCGTTTCCAGTATTTGGCTTTCCTATATTGAAATGGAAAACAATTGCTTACAAGCAATGGCTTTCAAGAATCTGTTCCTATATCTTGTGGTGAACTTGTGTATGTGGTCGTTGATGTATATTTGGCTGCAGGTATGGGAAGCTCAAGATAAACAGTACAACTACATAGTTGTGGTTGGCAAGGAGGGGATCGAAAACGGAAAGGTTATTTCTCTGCCTAATGATAATATCATGTTCTATATCTTATTATTAGGCATATGCATTAGTGTGTACAAAATAAGGTTGTGATGTCCATCAAGTAGGTCTTGGTATATTAGGTCAAAGGTTATGATGGATTTTTGCGGTCAAATTGAGAGTTGGATTGTTTTTATTCCAGTACATATTCATTCTGTTTGAATTTTGGATTATCGAACCGGATCTTCCACATTTAGTTACACATCAAAGATAAATATTAAATCAAAAAATATATAATTATAATTGTAATAATATATTAATAATGTAGTTTCATATAATTGTATTGGTAGATATATGAATCTAATTCATTAACCCTATTATGTTTCCTTTTGATTATTCCAGGTAAGTGTAAGAGTAAGAGATGAGAAGAATTTCTCGGTCTTTAGCATAGAGGACCTGCTTAAACTTTTTAAGGAGAAGGCTGCTTCATTTCAGTAGTAGTGATTTGCTTGTGCACGAAGTACAAGATATGGTAAAACCTTTATGTATTAGTTTCCATGCGATTTGCAAGGACAAGAAGAGAACGAAGATGTATGTATATAATTCGTATTATTGCAAGAGGAACAACCCGCACTTTATGCTTTCCCCATCTCTAGATGTCTTGTGGTCTGCCTCTCCTTTCACGTTCCTAATTTTCTTTAAAATTCATTAATACAAATTTCTACCACCCAAGTAAATTAGTAAGGCAAAGTAACAGGTGGGATTTTGGACATTTTTGGCAGAGGTACTAAAGAATTTGCCAAAATTGTCTCCAAAATTCGTGGACCTCTAGCATTTCTTTTTTAAAGATTGGCGAATATGCTAAAATGGATAAAACGAAAAATTCAAGGAAAAACTACCTTTTGATTGAAAACAACTTTTGGATTATATTCTAGGAGTGGTTTTGTTGTTGAGAGTCTGAGAGTTGGGTTGTCCCGTTTAGCTTTGTCTTAGAGTTGGGTTGTCTCTTTTAGCTTTTAATATTTGACTAGATGCTTGTGGTTTAGTGTTTTGCAGGAGAGGAGTTTTTTGGCAGGGAGTGTTATGAAATTCATCTTTTATTCCAAACAATCAAAAAGTAATATGCTTCTTCAGTCAATTTTTTTCATTTTCTTTGTGAGAACACACAAAAACACACACCAATACACTTCAGGAAGACATAGTTCCTGAAAGAAAGTTTGTACGTGAGTGAGAATGAACGAAGTAGAATGAAGAGAGTAGAAGTTGATACCCAAATCTTGCATAAAGGACATACTTTTAACATCTTTTTTTAGTGTGTTAAGAGGGCCTATTATGTTTACATTCCTGTCTTGGACAAGGTCACAATGAATGTCTTAATTTTTTCTTGTACGAGTTCATTACCGATGCATAAACAAATTCGATAAATAATCTCATATATATAATACATGTTTGATTATTAGAATAAACTCTTGTGAACACCATTATTAGAATATCTTATATAGATATTATAATTGTTTATTTTATAACACGACGACGACGACGTCTTGCAATTAGTATAACTAGTTTATATTTTTCAAAATATGTTATCAAATTAAATATTACATTATTTTAAGTGCTAAATTTTAATATTAAATATTAGTGATGTATAAATTTATTTATACTACGTAAATATATAAAAGATATTAATATATCTTAATGATCGTGTAAAATCTAAAACAACAACTCAAAATATGTTACCAAATTAAATATTACATTATTTTAAGTGCTAAATTCAACAACAACATCTAAAAATATATTATCAAATTAAATATTACATTATTTTAAGTGCTAAATTTTAATATTAAATATTAGTGATGTATAACTTTATTTATACTACTTAAATATTATATAAAAGATATTAATATATCTTAATGATTGTGTAAAATCTAAAACTAAAATAACTTGCTATATCTGCAAATATGTAATTCAAAGATCAAAATGTGTTATTTTAACACAACAATTACATTAATAATTGTTTTTTCTATAAATTTGTACTTCTGATTTATAGAATATCATAGGGTGAAATCCCTAAATACCCACATTTTCAAATCAAACAACCAAAATACCCACCGGCAGAGGGGGCCCCCAAAATACCCTCTGTATATGCATTCATGGTTTTGTTACAGCTCTTGATCTTCATATTGTAGTCTCATTAAGCATCACTGTATTTACATAATCATAATATTGAGAACAGAGAATATACAGTGAAGCAATGAGAATGAGAGAGAGAGAGAGAGAGAGAGAAACTAGATCTCAAAGTTTGTTATTAGAAAAGTTTGTTACAAGTTCCTCAAGAGCACACACTCGTCTTATATATATGAACAATATAACAGCAAGAGTTAGTTAGAAAAGTCAACTACTAAAGGTCAACCCTCCTTGCTAACACCCCCCCTCAAGTTAGAGGTTGGAAGACTTTTGAAAACCCCTAACTTGGTCAACAAATAGTGTAACTGAGCTGAAGACAAAGCTTTAGTAAACAGGTCAGCTGGCTGTTCATGAGTGGAGATATGATGAGGAGAAATCAGGCCAGACTTGAGCTTTTGTCTAACAAAATGACAATCAATCTCAATGTGCTTGGTACGCTCATGGAAAACAGGATTGGCTGCAATGTACAATGCAGACTGATTGTCACAAAACAATGGTACTGGAGTCAAGTTGGTCAGGTGAAGCTCAGTCAGAAGAGACACAATCCAAGTGATTTCACAACACACATCAGCCATGCTTCGATACTCAGCTTCTGCAGATGAACGAGACACTGTTTGTTGCTTCTTACATTTCCATGAAACTAATGTTCCACCAAGAGTTAAACAATATCCAGATAAAGATTGTCGAGTAGAAGGGCAGCTACCCCAATCCGCATCACAATAAGCAACAAGTACTGGATTAGTATGAGCAGAATACAGCAGTCCTTGGTCTGTTGTAGAGTGAAGATAACGAACAAGCTTTAAAGCTGCATGCCAATGCACAGATCTAGGTGCATTCATGTACTGAGCTAAGACATGTACTGAATAGGCCAAATCAGGACGTGTAATAGTTAGATATATCAAACGTCCAATCAACCGCCTGTAACTAGTAGCATCAGTCATCAATGGACTATCAGATTCATGAAGTAAAGTATGATGTTGATCCATGGGAATCAATGGAATCTTTGAAACTGAAGGAGAAAAATCAGACAAAATGTCACTAGCATACTTCTGTTGAGAAGCAATTATCCCTTCTTTAGAACGTGTAACTTGAATTCCCAGAAAGAAATTCACATGACCAAGATCCTTGATCTTAAACTGAGTACTCAGAAACTCAGTAACAAGAGTTATTAATTGAGATGAATTGCCCGTCACAATCATATCATCAACGTAGATTAGGAGGTATATTACAGATGTATCATGAGAATAAACAAACAAGCTAGGGTCACCTGTAGTTTGTTTGAAATCAAAAGACAACAAGGCTGTTGACAAAGCAATAAACCACTGCCTTGGGGCCTGTTTTAACCCATACAGAGATTTAAGCAAACGACAAACTAATTTCTGACCTGGATATTTAGCTTGAATATGCTCAGGAACATTATATCCTGGAGGAAATGTCATATAAATTTCCTCATCCAATGTGCCATGTAAGAACGCATTGGTAACATCAAGTTGGTGAATATCCCAACCATTCATAGCAGCAATGGCTAACAGTAAACGAAATGAGGTCATTTTTGCCACTGGCGCAAATGTCTCAAAGTAATCCATATTAGCTGTTTGTGTGAAGCCTTTGGCCACCAAACGAGCTTTGTACCGCTCAATCTGACCATTAGCAAGATACTTGATCTTGTATAACCATCTGCATTTCACAGTTGTTTTATTTGCAGGTAAGGGAACAACTTCCCATGTATCATTTGCTTCAAGAGCAGCAAGCTCCACGTTCATAGCCTCACACCATTCTGTAGACTGAACAGCTTGTTTAAATGTTTCAGGCTCCAAAACAGGAGTAAAGTCAGCATTGACAGAGGTGGCATTAGTAGAAGTAGCAGCCACATTAGTTAACTGAGAAGGTAAACCAGTATAATCAGTAAACCTGGCAGGTAATTGCCTCTGTCTTTGAGGACGAACAACAGCCTTCTCAACAGGTAACAAAGAAGGTTCAACCAAAGGTAACTCAACAGGTTGAACAACATTCTCAACAGGTGCGAAAGAAGAAGTATCAGAAACAGTGATCTCAGATTGAGTATCAGAAGAAGTAGTGGTAACTAAAGGATCATCATCTACAAATTGAGATGAGATAGGAAAAAGCAATTGTGGAGGTTTTGATTGTATTTCCTTAAAGGGAAATATGTTTTCAAAAAACTTGACATCTCGTGAAACAAATACCTGTTTAGTATCAAGATTGAGAATCTTATAACCCTTCTTAGCAAATGGATATCCAAGAAATACTCCCTTAACAGCACGTGAGGCAAACTTATCACTAGATTGTGGAACAACCGTAGCATAGCACAGACAACCAAAAACACGAAGAGTATCATACAATGGTTTACTCTTAAACAAAACCTCAAATGGACTGCTGCCCTTGAGAAGTGGAGTAGGAGTGCGATTAATAAGATAAACCGCTGTTAAGATACAATCACCCCGGAAAACTATTGGAAGAGCAGCATGAAAACGAAGAGCTCGTGCACAATTCAATATATGCCTGTGCTTACGTTCCACTAATCCGTTTTGTTGTGGAGTGTACACACAACTGGATTGATGCACAATGCCCAGACTAGACAGAAAACTCTTGACAGAGTTATTCATAAACTCTGAGCCATTATCAGACCGCAACACTTTAATAGTAGTACCAAATTGGTTTTGAATTATAACTATAAAATCCTTTAATAATGAAGCAACCACAGACTTATCAGAAATCAAATACACCCAAGTAGCTCTTGACTTGTTTTCAACCAATGTAAGAAACATATTACAATTGTCATGAGTTTTAAATCGATACGGTCCCCACAAATCAACATGCACTAAATCAAATAATGCAGTAGTCTCATGTTCACTAACTGGAAACACTAACCTATGTTGTTTAGCTAAGTGACAACTGTCACATACATCAAGTATTTGATTTTTCAAATCAACAGGTACAGCTTGAGTACACTAGCAGGTACATGTCCTATCCGAGCATGCCAGACATTGCTGTTACACACATGAGCAACTAAGCATCCACTCAAATTAGACTGAACAACAGACTCTGCAACATCCTTAGCCACATCAGAAATAACTGTTGAAGTAGAATTAGTAGGTCCAGGTGTAGCATAGAGAATATACAAACCATTTTCCTCTTTACCAATCTCTAGATCCTTCATCCAGGTAGGGTCCTGAACATAGCAAGTATCAGCAAGAAAACTCACTTGGTGAGATGTGTCTTTGACAAGTTTTGATATAGACAACAAGTTATATGCAAAGGAAGGAACACAAAACACATTAGTAAGTGTGAGATGTGAGTTAAGTATCAAAGTGCCACTATGAGTGATACTAGCAGTAGCCCCATTAGGTAGTTGAAGAGTTGCTGTACAAGATTGAATGTTTTGCAACAAATGTAGAAACGGAGTAATATGATCAGTTGCCCCTGTGTCCAAGATCCACCTATATTGATGATGCTCAGATGGTTCAAGTGTGTGTACTTGATGTACACAATGTGGTACTGTACCTGTCATTTAAACAGTATTAATTGATGGCATCCAGGTGGAATTCACAGGTTGAGTCACTGAGGCAAGAGACTGAGGATCAAGCATGTTCTTTTGAAGCATTTGTATGAGCTGTCTGCACTGAGCCTCAGATAGATTGAAATTATTATCATTTCCAGTAGAACTGAGACTAGAGACTTCAGTTGTAGCAAGACCTGGTCCACCAGTTGTAACATTTGCCACTACAGACTTCTTTGTATTAAGAAATTTAGGCTTTGGTTTGGGTTTCCCAAACAACTTATGCCAGGTTGGATATCCATGAATACAAAAACATGTGTCTCTCAAATGCCCACTCATATGACAAAAGTCACAGACAACAGAGGAATCAGCAACTTTCTTGAGCTTAGATTGAGGCTTAGCAGAATAAAATGGCTTAACAGCCATAGCCACATTTTCAGTATTAAAACTGATAGAATCATGTGCCTCTCTTTGTTTTTCCTCTTGTAACAACATAGCATAGCTTTGACTGAGAGATGGCAAAGGTTTCATTAGCAGAATTTGACCCCTTATACCAGTAAAGGAATTATTGAGTCCCATCAAGAACTGAGACAACTGAATGCACTGCTCTAACTCAGTGAGTTTGGAATTTACTGAGCAAGTACACAAGCCACATGTGCATACAGGCTTAGTTGTAACACACTCAAGTTCATCATGTAAAGTCCTGAACTTAGTAAAGTAAGCTGAGATACTCATTGTTCCTTGCATAAGATGTGAGACTTCTTTTCGTAGATGGAAGAGTTTAGGAACATTGCTTTGAGCATACCTAACCTCTAAATCTAACCAAATCTCTCTAGCAGATTGCAAGTACACAATACTATTTCGAATATCCACAGAAACAGAGTTCAATATCCAGGATGTTATCATATTATTGCAACGTTTCCAGTGAATCAATAAAGTTGAATTTGCAGCAGGTTTGACATACGTTCCATCAACAAAGTCTAACTTCAACTTAGACGATAAAGCTATCTCCATGGATCGATTCCACTGATTGTAATTGTTATCATTTAAGATCACCGTAGTGATTTGCATACCCGGATTATCAGACGGATGCAAGTAATAGGGATAATTACAATCGATAATCGGTGTACTTGTATTACTTATAGATCCAGTAGTAGCAGAGGCATATGATGCAAGAGTAGCCATTCTATACGCAACAAATTCACCAAACAGATAACAACAGATTTTATACGCAGATATGCAGATACGCAATACGCAGAGTACGAAGAACAAGAACTAGCAAATTCACCAGTAGCTTAACACAGAAATCACAATTTGCACATCAGATGCAGAGATTTACAATTTCTTTTGCACGAAGATGATGAACTTACAGATGAACAACAAATTTGAAGTTTTCTTGCAGAACGCATCATAAACTCACAGATCGAAACAAGAATTGAAGCGGAAATGAAGCACACAATGCTCTGATACCATGTTACAGCTCTTGATCTTCATATTGTAGTCTCATTAAGCATCACTGTATTTACATAATCATAATATTGAGAACAGAGAATATACAGTGAAGCAATGAGAATGAGAGAGAGAGAGAGAGAGAGAGATAGAGACTAGATCTCAAAGTTTGTTATTAGAAAAGTTTGTTACAAGTTCCTCAAGAGCACACACTCGTCTTATATATATGAACAATATAACAGCAAGAGTTAGTTAGAAAAGTCAACTACTAAAGGTCAACCCTCCTTGCTAACAGGTTTGCATGGTCAGTTAAACTTTTTTTTTAGTTAAGGTGGGTACGCATTGTCCTCATGTGTGGTCAGTCAAATTTTTTTTTCTTTTGTTTTAGCTAACCTGAGTACGCATTACAGGATTCCGTAGTCCCATATACGCATTAGCCTTATGCGTATTCTATGTTGACAAGTTCAAACCCTTAGCTCTGTTGAAGGGTACACGCATAACTGTCATGTGTGGTAAGTATCCGCATTACTGTCATGCGTGGTTAGCCGCATTTAGTTATTTTTTGGAAATTTATCAAATATGTCCCAAATTAAGGGGTGCTTTTATGTTTATATCCCATTTTATTCATAATTTATAAATATGTCCTATAGTTACAATCTAACTAACATATAACTCATATACATATAATTATATATATATTTATACTAATTAAGACTATAATGCCCCCTCTCCCACCCACTTCCTATCCTCCTTTTGGTCCCGCAGGGCACAACCATTCACCGGAGACACCCACTTTTCGAGAATATTTTGTAGATTATCGGCCAATTTCCTTGCCAAAACATCATCAGAATATACAATCTTTCTTACAAATTGTAAATCCGGACTATAAAAAAAAGATGCAAATAAAGTTGTGTACAAGCATATTGTATACCTCGTTCCCTTGAAAAAAAATTAAATAAAACGAATTATAAGAAACAGAGCATGTGTCACATAAGCAATTTCTTATTTTTAAAGGATCAGATTTAATTTTGGAAGAGGAGGCAACATCAAATTCTGAACCAATGTAATTAAAGAGAAACAAATAATAATAATAATAATAATAATAATAATAATAATAATAATAATAATAATAATAATAATAATAATAATAAAAAGAAGAGGAATTAGGATAATTAGGAGGACAAAAATGTCTTTTAATGATATGAAGTTAGTAAGTTAATCATGGTTACATTTGAAAATGGGACATATTAGTAAAATGGGACATATTTATAATTAAAATTAAAAATAGGACATATTCATAAACAGCTTTTTCAAATGGGATATATTAGAAAAACACCCTTATTTTTTTATAATTAAATTGTATTTTAAATACGGTTTATTCGTCATTCTATACATTTATAAAATCCAAAATGGAAAAGTTGAACCCCAAAAGTTAATTGTTGAACCCCTAAACTTAATTAAAATTGTATTTTTTACATTTAAAAATTTTAATTAAAAAATTGAATCCGGCGGCCAGATTTTTAAACGCTAACGCGTTTAAAAATCAGGATAAGTTAGGGTTTAGGGTCTAGGGTTTAGGGTTTACAACCCTAAACCCTAAATTCGTATACGATCTATTCGTCATTCTATATATTTATAAAACCCAAAATGGAAAAGTTGAACCCGAACAGTTAATTGTTGAACCCCTAAACTTAATTAAAATTGTATTTTTTAAATTTAAAAATTTTAATTTAAAAACTAAAATTACAAAGGAAAAAAAATTGAAAATTCAGCCCAAAACGCACATGCACAGGACAAACAATACGCACTCTACATATGTGTAAAAGGAAGACGCATTGTAGACATGCGTATCTTCCCTCTAACTGACCACGTGCCCAGATCAAACAAAGCATTTGTCATTCCTTATAAGAGAAATACGCATACTGAATATGCGTGGAGAGAGTACGCATGACCAAAATGTGCATTCAGTGGGTAAAAAAGGCGACCTCTCCCGCCGGTAGGTATTTTGGGTAGTGGGTTCACAAAAGTAGTGTAATTTGGTCATTCTTTCAATATCATAAGATAATATAGTAAATGTGTAATATATGTCAAAATTTACATATAAGATTGTAGTTTCTATGTAAGAAAACTAATATTTTTGTATGATTATGATATTTTATAGATTTTATGTAAAAAAAATAGTATTTTTGTATAATTATGATGACACTAACGATCAGTAATATTTTAAGTTTGCAATATATAAATTAACTTAATTAATATTATTTTGTAATAAAATCGATTTTTTTTTACGATTTACAAAAAAATGAGTCAACTTTTAAATAGGTTACAAGTTTCTCGTGTAATATTAATCAGAATATGTTTCTCAAATATTCAAATTTATTCGTTAGTACAATTTCGTGAATGAGCTCATGAACAAGGTTAACGAGTTGTTCGAAGTAAAAGTTCGTGAGCAAGCTCATGAAACATGTTCATGAGTTGTTCGTGAACTGTTCGCGAACAATAATTTTTCTTAACGAACCAAGCTCAAATACATTTTTTGGCTTGACTCAAGTTCGAGCTCGAGTTCGAATTCGATAATTTCTTAACAAACGATACATGAACATTCTAAAGTTCGGCTCGGCTCATTTACACCTTAAGTATATTGGAGATCTAGAAACATGGTGTAAAGCAGAAGCTGCTCTTACTGAAGCACTGAATGAGTTCGGTAAAGACTGGCTGGTATGAACTTTCTTGTCATTTTACTTTTTAAAAATTCAACTTATTTCATAAGAACATATTTTCTAGATGTTGGTCATCCAACATCTAAGTCCATAAATCTCGTGATTTCTTCTCAATCATATTTTTTATATTGACATATATCATGCAGTGATTATGTTTAGAATCTTTGCATGGCCGTGAGTGTCAGTGATAGAGATTTTTTACTAGTACCAATAGAGTCAGACTAGTAGCAAAGTAAAGGTATTCAAGTCATTTACCAAGTAGTAGAAGTCTCTAAATAGTAGTTATCCTTTGTAATTCCGTTATGTTGAAACTATTATCATAAAATGGAAATGTTTTCCACCAATCCTTTCTCTCTCTAGTTCTCTGCTCGTTCTTCTCTCTGAAACTGACTTCTCTCTGGTATGTGGTATTCCTGTTGAAACTTCTGTTTCATATTAATCATATGTATAGGTTTTTTTTTTTTTGGAAAAGTCTGTTTATGGTTTTTTTTTTTGTAGTTCTTTATATTCTTTACTACGTACATAGATATTACTCTTGTTTGACAAAAAGGAGTCCCATTTGAAACTGTGTTTGTTTCATAAGAATGAGTTGACTATGTATTAATGGTATTAAAATGTGATACAGCATCGTCAAGTTTATTAGTCATGTCTTCCTATCGATCTATATATTAGAAGTTCCTATACTTCGGTTGAAATAATCAAGTAGCTCTATATATTAAAATGTGATACTATATGTTTATTATTGTGTAGAAGATAAGGTTGTGATGTCCATCAAGTAGCTCTTGGTCTATCACGTCAAAGGTTATGATGGATTTTCGGATCAAATTGAGAGTCAAATTATTTTTATTCCAGTACATATTCATTCTCTTTAAATTTTGGATTATCGAACCGGATCTTCCAGATTTAGTTACACATCAAAGTTAAATACTAAATCAAAAAATATATAATTATAATTGTAATAATATATTAATAATGTAGTTTCATATAATTATATTGGTAGATATATGAATCTAATTCATTAACCCTTATCTTTTTCCTTTTGATTATTCCAGGTAAGTGTAAGAGTAAGGAATGAGAAGACTTTCTCGGTCTTTAGCATAGAGGACCTGCTTAAACTTTTTAAGGAGAAGGTTGCTTCATTTCAGTAGTAGTGATTTGCTTGTGCACGAAGTACAAGATATGGTAAAACCTTTATGTATTTTGTAATGGTATGTGTGAGAACAACCTGTTGGACATTCACTTTTATTTTCTAGGATGATCATTATTACTTTAGTAATATTTTCTAGGATGATCATTATTACTCTAGTAACGCTCGGTTATATTTTTTCTGAGAAGCATGATATATCACATTTTCAATGAAAATTTATCCTAGGATATTAGGATCCTTATTTTCAATGTTTAATGATTTGAATCATTTTTCAAAATATTATATATGTAATATAATACGTAAAAAATTTCAAGAAAAAAATATCATTATGTAAATTATTTAAAAAAAACAGCCAACGTAAGTTTTCGGATCCTAATCATGCAATGTTTACCATTTCTCTATCAAATTCTTAACTTGAATAATGTGTTTGGAGTTGTATGTAACAAAACTCAATATCATCATTGAGCGCCTATAACACAACAATCCCAAAGAAAAATGAGGAAACAACAAATTATTACATAATTAATTCCAGGGGACAGACGAGCTAAATACAAGGCCAAAACAGAAGCTTTTAACCTGAACGAACCATGACATTGCGCATCATATCTTTGAACTCGAAGAAATCGACACGCCCGTCCTGGTTACGATCCACAGAAGATATCATCAGCTCAACACGATCAATCTCGCGACCTTCGGGAAACCCAAGTTTGCCTAGAACCACTTGTAACTCCTTGGCAGAAATAAATCCATCGCCATCCTCATCGAAAACCTTAAATGCCTCTGTCAGATCTGATTCTTGACTCTCCTCATCAGCCGGGGCGTCATCCTTGTCAGCAGCAAAGAAAGCGTTGTTAAGAGACTGGTGAAGGGCTTCGAAATCTTCGAAAGTCAGGCCCTGGTTGCCTGGTTTTATATAAGAACTGATCATAGAATCAATCTCAGAGGGATCAGCTTCTAGACCTAAAGTGCTGAGAGCCTGACTGAGCTCGTCAGCTGTCAGCATGCCATCGTTGCTCTTGTCGAACATGTCAAAAATTCGACGTAAACGTACTGAATTCAGGCTCGGGCTTCGAAGCTTAAAGCTGTTTGATTTACTTGAGCCGGAGAGACTCCTTTTCCATACTTTGTTCTGATCACCACCACCCTCCATTTTTAACAAAAAAAAAAAAACCTCTAAATTGTATAATTTTCTAAATCTTACTTACAACTTTGTGTAAATATTTATAATGATGGGATCTAGTTCTGGCTGGCTAGCTGTTCATGAATGAGGTAGAATCAATCTCAAGATATGAGATATGGCTTAGCCAGCAGTTCAAATCCACCGATGAAGAAATAATAATTTAATATAATTATGAAGAAATAATTTATTAGCCAGCTAGATGTGTGTCCTACCAAGTAGAAGAATTAATTGAGAAAATGATAAATAAATGAATGGATTAGTTTCCACTGCGATTTGCAAGGACAAGGAGAGAACGAAGATGTATGTATAGACAACCCGCACTTCACGCTTTCCCCATCTCTAGATGTCTCGTGGACTGCCTTTCCTTTCACGTTCCTAATTTTCTTTAAAATTCATTAATATAGATTTCTACCACCTAAAGTAAATTAGTAAGGCAAAATAACAGGGGTGAATTTTGGACATTTTTGGCAGAGGAACAAAAGAATTTACCAAAATTGTTTCCAAAATTCGTGGACCTCTAGCATTTCTCATTTAAAGATTGACGTATATGCAAAAACGGATAGAACGAAAGATTTAAGGAAAGACTACTATCCGGGTCGGATGGGCTTCTTTGAACGTTTCTAACACGGCAAATTAAAACCACTGCATATAAAACCAATCTATGTTTAAAATTATATTGAAAATTGAAAATCTACACGAATTATTATATGTGAGTATAAAACTGGTTCATCCCAGCTAAACTTGCTCACAGTACAATACTGAGAAACTTGACGCATACAGTCATACAGAGGAGTTTGTCGAAGAAAAATGACATTCCAAATCACCAAGATGATGATGACATCAAGCTCTAGAACTGAGACTTGTCCAAGCTGTCAAAATAGGAATGATCCATAGCTGCTTTGGCTGATATCCGGTCAGCTGGATCATATTTGAGCATTTTCTGTAATAGCATGAAATAGCATAACAGTATTAGTCTCGCATTAAAACAAACAAAAAGACTATTCCATGTATGCTTAGACAAATAGATTACTGGCAATAGAATCATAAAGTACACAACTCATCAGAAACAACAGCTACCTATTTGTGTATGTAACACGAACAGTAGTCAGTGCAGGTCTATTTGGGGAATTTCTTACTTGCGGGTCTATATGAATCAGTAATCTTGATAAAAACATATATTGTCTGCTGGCAAGATAAGCATGACAGGAACAATGATATCATTCCTTGTGTTTTCAGCTATGTACATAGTTTCATGTGTCCAAACACAGAACCTATTTAAACATAATAACAACTCTTGAAGTCTTGATATTAATTTCTACCAAGTGCTGTCTACATCAATGAATACATCAGACTCATCCACAATATCAATGCAAGCATGCAAGCATGATGCTATTTGGATACGCAAGTCTTTTATGAAGATGAAAATTATCAATGCCACTTCTGGCTATTTGATAATTTGCATCCTTTCAAGCAGCTAATCTTCATACTTCTGAAGACACTGTTTCAGGCTTGTTATCGATTCATGAAGCATAGAATTGTACCAAAATTACATACAAATTTGTATCTGTAGGATCATAATTGCAATAACGCAAGTTTACTAATGGTAATTGCAAATTAAGATGGTGGGAATTATGCAGTTGTAGAATCTACTGGCTTTCTAAGAATTTGTAGTCTTATAATGTGGTCAATATATTAGGAATAAGGCTCAGCTATAGCCACTGATGTTAATGTATACTTGAAATCTTGAAGTGCATAAATTATCCCTAGATTTCAAGTGTATCAATGGAAGGATTAGTTAAAGCGAAACCTATGTAAAAAATTTAAGTTCAAGCATGTGGAGCTACTGTATATGCCACGGGCTGGGATATAAAGCAAAAACCTTGATAAATAACCAGGGTCACATCCTTAGATGGGCTAGTAATTATTAAATTTACATCCAAAAAAAAAAGCAAGTCAGAAAAAGAATAGTGTCAAGTAGTTACCGATAGGAGATCAACACCATCAGCTTCCAATGATGGAACAGCACGTGCCAAGTTCTGAGGTTCCCATCGAGGATACACATGCCAGTCACGCAGAGAACTAACTCCTGGCCACTGCTTATCACTTGGTGTTCCTAACAACCTTCCACGCCAAACAAAACACATTAAATTTAATACTGAAATGAGAACAGTAACCAATGTAAGAGTAACATTTGCAGCTGTAGAGTAGCAGCGTAGCTAGATATGTAAATAGGACAATTAGAAACATGACCCAGTCATGTTTCTATTGAGCACTTCTAATCTTTTGGACGTATTTCCCTCTATTTAATATGTATAAATCAATTACGATAAATTTGCAAAAGAACTCACAGTTTACAACCAGCACATAGCATTTCAATATTAACAGTTAAAATAGCAACTAAGCTACCTAGCAAAAAAAAAAAAAAATAGCAACTAAGCTGTATATCTCGTAATTTTCATAGTTGCAAAAATATGATATTCTAAGTTGTAGCTAGGCTCTCATCTCATGCAGCCTTATATTGGCCAATTTATTGTGACTGAATCATGAATAAATAGCTTGTGTTCAGTAACAGAATCTGTTGATTAGATCAAAAACTCACTATTTAACTACTTGTTATATTTCCTTTCTTATTCAGACATAGCCTATAGAGTACAGAGCATGAATACAGCATACAGCATAAGGTCAGTTTATCAGCAACCCATATCTTTGGAATCAAACATGCCATAGAACACCAAACATTAGTAGTAATCTATGTCCACTTTTCCTTGTTTATTTAGAAATCGTAAAGATGGCATTAGGAGTCAGAAAACTGTTAAGATATATGATCCACGTAAGCCCCTCTACGAACACCCCCTAATTAGTGGGATCTTATGATCCACTTTGTTTTTTTATCCCTATCAAAGCTCCGGTTTAACCCAAATTGATGGGCTCCCAGGGATCCACTAAAATATGTGATTTAAGTGAGAAGGTGTGCTAAAAATATATTACACATTTAAGCCTTCTATTAACATATTAAGGTGTTAGGACTTGGGACATATGGTAAATTAACATGGCAATGAAGCTCACATTTCCTCAATAATCTCATAAACAATTAATTATTTAAATTGGGGTGTTGAGTGAAGGGTTGAAGGTTTTGTGACAGTTGTTAACTTAACACAAACAGCATCAAATTCTCCATAGATCACTACAAGAAACACCCTACTTTGGGAAAATAGCTAATGAAAATACATTATAATGCAAAGAAAATTAACACTCTAGATAATTAGCAGAATTAACATGATCCAAGGGCAAGTGTTGATACCAAGAATTGTGAGAATCCTAATCTGAATACAAAAATTCATTGTTTCAAACTAAAATTAGAGCCTGAAAATCTTTTTTCCTTATATATTGTTGGCAAGATGTCAAGTTAAGGTATCAAACAAAATATTTTGTAAGCAGCGACAATGGTGTACCTGAATATGTGAAGCAGTTGTTGAAACTCAGAATCACCTGGGAAAAGAGCTTGTCTTCTTGTCATTTCAGCTGCAGAAGTAATAAAAATTGTTAATTCTTTTGATGTTGGTATGGTTAGGCAGCACGTACTCTGAAGTAATAGGGGGTCAACTGTCAAGCATATGTATGCCAATGAACAAAAGTAATACACAAACTACACAGCATGATTAAAAGGACCACACAGATTTATGAAGAAGAAAAGGGGGAACATACCGAAAATACAGCCAACAGACCACATATCAACAGCAGTTGAATAATGAGTTGTTCCCAAGAGCACCTCGGGAGCTCTGTACCAGAGAGTAACAATCTGCAAATTTCGGAAACCAAAATAATTGGAATTGCCAGCACTCAGATAAAGACTACACGAAAGTGTATATGAAAACTACATTAAAACCATCTTAGCACAGAAATCCTACAAACGATATATTAAAACCATATTAGCACAGAAATCCTATAAACGATATACAATTAAATGGTTACAGAAACTAAAAAACATCTTATACAGTACCAACATTCACCATTTGCATTACTAAAAATGACTTACACAAATGATTTATTAGAAAATACTATGTAGCAGCACACCGTGCTGACGATTCCGAGTTCTCATTTCAATTTTAAATTTAATTACAGCAAAAACATGCACATACATATGAAATTAAACGCGTTAATAGCTTGAAAGTACATACCTCATGAGTGTAACTCTTAAGAGGCACAGTAAAAGCCCTTCCGAGACCTAAATCCGCAATCTTAAGAATCCCCTTTTCCTTGTCCACCAGAAGATTCTGAGGCTTCAGATCCCTAAAACACATAATTCACATTTATCACTACAATTCATCATCATAACATTCGATAAAAACTCAAAAGAAAAACAACAAACTAACCGGTGAAGAACACCGTGAGAGTGACAATGAGCAACGCCTTTGCACAACTGAAACAGAAAGCTCTGAATAATCGAATTAGGCAAAGGCCTAGGGTTAGCCCCCTTACGATGCGAATCAATGTACTTCTTCAAATCAGTATCCAGATACTCGAAAACAAGATAAAGACTCGGCTTCTTCTTTTTCTGATCCTTAATATCGCAATTAGCATCAACAGGAGCAGAATTAGGATGACCTACATGTTCGACAGAGAGGAGACGAACAATGTAGAGAGAATGAGAAAGCATTTGGAGTAACGAAATCTCGCGAAGAGCGGTTGGAGGCACTCCTTCTTCATCCATTTCTAATCTAGTTTTCTTTAAGGCGACTAATTGGCCTGTCGCCTTGTCTTTCGCCTTGTACACCTTTCCGTATGTTCCTTCTCCCACCTTTTCGAGTTTCTCGTACTTATCTTCCATCTCTATACCTCCTCTCTCACAATCACCAACACTCTCTCTCTCTCTCCCTCTCTCTCAATCTCTCTCTCTCTCTCTCTCTCTCTCTCTCAATCTCTCTGAATCTCTCTGGGGGAGGCACTCTTTGTCTAGGTTTATATATAGATGTGTAAATGTAATTGGGGGTTTTGGTTGGGCTACAACGGCCAGCACGGCAGCACCGAAGTGAAGTCACGTGCTTCCCTCCGCTCTCTCATTTCAAATTTTGAATTATCCCTAACCGGCTTTTTGTTGAAACTGGGCCCAAACTCCATGGTTAAATTTTGTAGTGCGATTCGTGGGCTTCAAGCCCACTAGACCTATGTCTCTGATACGGTATGTCCTTAGATATTTTGGTCTTTTCCGGGTCAAAAACACGTAAGAAAAAGATGAAAGTACAAATCATATCCTTATATACAATAAGCATAAAAGAGATTTTACCCATAATTTTCGTTAGTGTACTATCAAATTTATCTTAACCGTCGATCTAATTTTTTAAAAAATAGACGATCAAAATTAAATCATATTAAAAATAAAATTATAATCTAAAAAGTATATCTATTATCTATACTATACTATTATAAGCGAAATAGGGTATAATTGATTGGTTGGTCGGTCACTTAACACATTCCCAAAAAGTTTGCTAACACCTTCCAAAAATGAAAAAAATAAATTAAAATCTATACTATTATATAAAAGCCGAAACATTAAAACTTTGGTTGGTTGGTTGGTTGGTACCTATTGAATTTACTTATTTACCCTTACTTAATTATAGATAAAATCCATTCTACTAACTAAATAATTTCCTTTTTCAGATTAAACATATTACCCTTTCTATTTTTCATAATTAATTTTCTTTTTCAGATTAAACATATTACCCTTTCTATTTTTCACTAGCTATTAATTTACCTTTTCAGGTAAAACACAATATTTTTTATATTGTATCTAACTAAAATTTCTAATTTTATTTAATAAAATAACATAATTATATTGTAGTTACTATCAACTAATCCGAACATGTTACCTTTTCCCTATTCTGTAACTAAAATATTTCTTTTTCCAATTATATCACAGGTTGTTCTATTTAATAATATAAATACACTACGAGCAATTTAATTTAGTAAAATAACATAAATGAATTATAATTACTATAAACTAATTAATTACCTTTTTCACCTAAAACATGTTTCCTTTTTAATTTTCTCTAACTAAGATCTCTCTTTTTTCAGTTAAATCACGACATTCTTTTTAATAAAATTAAATAATAATTTTATAAATATTTATAATTAACCGATTATCTTTTTCAACTAAAATGTCAAATTTTCAATCTTTTTTAACTAAAATCTCTATTTTCATAGAAATATCACGAATAACATTTATAGAATTATAATCAAATCATTTCATTTAAAAATTTAAGCCTCCGAAATTCATATTTTAAAAAATAGTAATTCAAATTAATAAAAAAAATCATATAATATTAAAAGAAAAAGAAATCCGTGCATCGCACGGGTTTTAATCTAGTATATATAATAGGCCAACACAAGAAAAAAATGGTGAGACTTTTTAATGTACATGAAAAGTCCAGTTTGCCCCTCATCTCAATTTTTTGAAAAAACTGTGGTTAGTGGGAATTGAACTTGGGTCTTCAACTTAATTCATGCATTCTTTTACTACTACACCACTCAATAACATGTGTTTTAAATCAAGCACAATATAGATGCATGTGTGAATATTTTAATTAGTGCGACACACTAATAATTTTTTGTCCTGATTTTACTTTTACATTTATTGATTTGACTATAATATAATATATCAAAATATTAATTATTGGTACATAATATATGATTTGATTATATTATAAAATTGTAACAACAATAACAATAAACAAAATAATAATAAAAAATTACTATATAACTGTTATTCTCTTAAACAACCTAAGCACTCATCTATACGTGTTTTCAATAATACACATGACATCTCTATGTGTACCGCACAAGCGGGGCAATATTTGGTTTATATAAAGAAAAAAAAATGAAATCATATCGTATTTTTATGAAAAGTATTAAATATAAGACCAAGTCAATAACTAAAGTACTTTATTCATGATTTAAAAGCACCAATTTACCCCTAAGTTCATATTTATATATAGAAGTATTATTTTCAATGCTAATTAAACTTGGAACACCGAGTTAAATTGTGCATCTTCATACCATTATGCCACACATTCACATGTATTTTAAATCATACACACAATATGTATGTGTGTGATATTGATGAAATATTATTAATTAAATATTACTGGATTTTAAATGAGTTTTGGACTCTTTTATCATTTATCGAATAAAGAATTACGTAAAATACACAATTGGGCTATAAAACGACATTATAATTAATGTAATGGATATTATCTAACAATATATTAGAGCAAAAAATATTGAGGTGTTAACGCAAAATGAAAATTGTATATTACTACACAACATACAATAATTTATTAGTCAAACAATTCGGGTCGTAAAAATATTTGGCTTTAGAAAAATGAATCCTATAAATAACACATTACCTTTTACATACAAATTTGCTAATGTTTAATTTAAAATATGACATTATGTATAAAAAAAAGGATCGTATATTATATATGTTATTTTAATTATAGTGGTGACTCAATGAAAGTCAAACGGATATTGGAAGAGAAACAAAGGCAAGAAATTAGATAAAAACAAATAAAATAGTTAGAAATGTGGTCTTAAGAAGTAAGCACAAGATCTGAGAAGCATTTTAGAAGATTTACGAAGATTTTTTATTAGAATCAGGACTAAAACCTACATTCTCAGAATGCAACATCTTAAAGAGTATTTAGTTTTTACCTTGAATATTATTGGAGATCCAGCTAAATGGATGCATCATTTTTTAAGAATGTTTAGGATTGTAGGTGCTCTGAAAAATCATCTAAATTAGACAACACCCACATAAAAGTTAAATTATATTCTATGACCCACAACAAAATTAAAAATTGACATGATTGCTATGAGTATTACTCGTATTAATTTTCAAAGTACAAAATTGAACATATTTAAGTAAGTACACAATAATCACATATGCCACTAACAAGAAAAACTCAATGAAAATCAATCACATATTTCAACCAATATTGATCCTGAATAATTTGAGTATAAAGTACAATTAAAGTAGCAGACATGAAAAGTCCAGTTTGCCCCTCATCTCAGTTTTTTGAAAAAATTGTGGTTGATGGGAATTGAAATTGGGCATCCAAGTTAATTCATGCATCCTTTTACCACTACACCACTCAATCACATATCTTTTAAATCAAACAAAATATAGATGCATGTGTCTGTGAATATTTTAATTAGTGCGACACACTAATAATTTTTTGTCCTGATTTTACTTTTACATTTATTGTTTTGACTGTAATATATTATATCAAAATATTAATTATTGGTAGATAATATATGATTTGTTATATTATAAAATTGTAATAACAATAACAATCAACATAATAATAATAATAAAAAATTACTATATAACTGTTATTCTCTTAAACAACCTAAGCACTCATCTATGCGTGTTTTCAGTAATACACATGACATCTCTATATGTACCGTACAAGCGGGGCAATATTTGGTTTTATATAAAGAAAAAAAATGAAATGCATATCGTATTTTTATGAAAAGTATTAAATATAAGACCAAGTCAATAACTAAAGTACTTTATTCATGATTTAAAAGCACCAATTTACCCCTAAGTTCCTATTTATATATAGAAGTATTATTTTCAATGCTAATTAAACTTGGAATATCGAGTTAATTTGTGCATCTTCATACCATTATGTTACACATTCACATCTATTTTAAATCATACACATAATATGTATGTGTGTGATATTGATGAAATATTATTAATTAAATATTACTGAATTTTAAATGAGTTTTGGACTCTTTTATCATTTATCAAATAAAGAATTACGTAAAATACACAATTGGGCTATAAAATGACATTATAATTAATGTAATGGATATTATCTAACAATATATTAGAGCAAAAAATATTGAGGTGTTAACGCAAAATGAAAATTGTATATTACGACACAACATACAATAATTTATTAGTCAAACAATTCGGGTCGTAAAAATATTTGGTTTTAGAAAAACGAATCCTATAAATAACACATTACCTTTTACATACAAATATGTTAATGTTTAATTTAAAACATGACATTATGTATAAAAAAGGATCGTATATTATATATGTTATTTTAATTATAGAGGTGACTCAATGAAAGTCAAACGGACATTGGAAGAGAAACAAAGGCAAGAAATTAAATGAAAACAAATAAAACAGTTAGAAATGTGGTTTTAAGAAGTAAGCACAAGACCTGAGAAGCATTTTAGAAGATTTACGAATTTTTTTTATTAGAATCAGGACTGAAACCTACATTCTCAGAATGCAACATCTTGAAGAGTATTTAGTTTTTACCTTGAATATTTTTGGAGATCCAGCTAAATGGATGCATCATTTTTTAAGAATGTTTAGGATTGTAGGTGCTCTGAATAATCATCTTAATTAGACAACACCCACATAACACTGAAATTATATTCTATGACCCACAACAAAATTAAAAATTGACATAATTGCTATCAGTATTACTCGTATTAGTTTTCAAAGTACAAACTTGAACATATTTAAGTAAGTACACAATAATCACATATGCCACTAACAAGAAACATTCTATGAAAATCAATCACATATTTCAACCAATATTGATCCTGAATAATTTGAGTATAAAGTACAATTTAAGTAACAGACCCGTTGATAGTATTTTGTCCTAAACTCAATCATGTATGATGAGTTAGGAAATACTTTCATGTAATCTTATTTGATTTTATTTATATTAATAAAAGACTTGTTGTTTTTATTACGGGCTTTATCTATTTAAAGTGTTTAAATAAGAAGTTCCATAGTTTAGAGTAAAGCTTCTAGAATTATAATGAGATTATAATAATGAGATCTAGAAGATGATAACACTAAACTTAAATAGTTCCCGATCGTAGGATAACTAATTGGGAGTTAGTCAATCCGTAAAGATCGGTACATACTATGCTTGCTTCCTCGGAAGGATGTCTGTTCTCATAGACATTCGTGTGGTGACACTATAGCTAGTATGTAGGTGCTTATTGGAGAATAAGTTCGCTGAACGTGACTTGATCTAATGAACGACTAATGGAGTTTACTCACGTGTTAATAGTTGTTCATAAGTTGATGGTGGTACAAGTGTCCTTAGACTTGAGACCGTTAAAGTAATCTTATATACAATGAACTATGTTTTGGTTTAGTTCTAAGTCCTCAAGGGACAATCATTAGTTCTATTCCGGGTATAGGAATTTGTATATGAAGATAGTTAACGATCGATAAAGAATCTACCCCTTTCAGTAAAAGAAAGTGAATATCCTATGATGTTCTTACTATGTTAGTTCTGGAATCTCTGGCCAAAGTAATTGAAGTTAGAAAGAGTTTCTAATTCAAATGAACTAGACATAATGTATAAGAAATTATATGATTAAATTAAATAGGCTTGACACGCGATCCATGCCTTGTATTTAATCGGGATATTGTCGGATAGAAGGAATTGATTGTACGGTAACCATTTGCTGAATAGGTTTTATATATTCTAAGCAATGGATTCATATTATCCGGATAGTCGCGATATATTCAAAAGTATCACTCACGATGTAGAATAAATATTAATTACTCATGTAATTATATTTAACGAATTAATTAGTAATTCGTATAAGTAATAATAAATAGTTTATTATTATTTATTTCTACTACCGGCTTAATATTGAACCTAAAGGGTCACACCATAAAAAGGTTAAATATTTATAGATGATGAGAATAATTAATAATGGCTATGAATTATTTATTTATTGAATAAATAATTAATTAGCAATTATTTATAATTTATTAAATGAGATTTAATAGATTATAAATAAATTAAGAAAAGTTCTTAATAATTATTAATTACAAAATTTAGTTTGAGAAATTAAATTTTATGAGAGAATTATTTTCAGAATGGGATTAATAATTAAACGGGTTTTAATTATTAAATGATTATTTAATTAGATAAAGTAAAGACTTTATTTCTTTAAATATCAAACATTTCCAAGAGTTGGAGGACATCACAAACACACAACACAAAACATCCCAGGGGGTTGAGAAGATCATGGAGAGCTTTTGAAGTTCATCAAAATCATTCCAAACCATTTAATTAATTTTCTCAATTGTTCTTCATCTACTATATGATATTTGATCTTGGTGGATACCATTAGAGCACCCCACACTTGAGGGGTGATTGCTGGAAATCAAAGACACATTCATAACAATCCCAGGAAAGCTATCAAGGTATTTTTCTTGTGTTCATACAATTTTTAAATATATATACATGATTAACACTAGTACAGACTGGACTTTTAGCATCGTACTTTAGGCGTCGGTTCTACAGGAAACCGTCGCCTAAACATATATATATATGCGTCGGGTGTTATTTTAACCGACGCTTAAAGTCATATAACCGACGCCTATAACCTCAGACTTATCATTTAGCGTCGGGTTTTATTTAACCGACGCTTAAAACCACACCTTTAGCGTCGGTGTTTTCAAAGCCGACGCTTAAAACCTCACCATTAGCGTCGGTCTTATTTAACCGACGCTTTAGATTGATCCTTTTGCGTCGGTTTTTTTGAACCGACGCTTTAGACTGATCCTTTAGCGTCGGACTTGCTGGACCGACGCTTTAGACTGACCCTTTAGCGTCGGTCTTTTTGAACCGACGCTTTAGACTGACCCTTTATGTGTCGCCTCACATTTGACCGACGGTAAAAGTATTTTTTTTTTATAATTTAAAAAAAACTAAATTATATACAAATAATATTTTAATACTAATAATACATTATTAGTCTAGCCCTCTTGTAGCAGTACTATTAGTAGCTTTGGCAAACTACTCGGGCGTCACTGATTCTCGACATTTCTATTTTAATATTTTAATTAAAAACAATTAAATTGAATAATATATTATTCAAGTAATTTATACGAAGGTTTTAAAAATTAGCATTCGATTCAACTCGGTTTAATTAGTTGTGGACAAAAGAGTACTCGGAAATCTGAAGGAGTACTCGGACAACTAATCGGATATTATTTTTATAATTTTATAAAAATATTAAATTCACATATATATCATAATTTAGCGTATTAGTGTTGTAAGTTATATATTTTTTTTTGTTATTTACTAATTGTCTAATATAAAATACCAAAATTATAATTAGTATAATTTTTAACAATGTACTAACAACGATAATGTCAAAATATTAATACCTTTTACTTGATAATTTTTATCAACACAACATAAAACAAGTTATGATAATCAAAAATATAAATTCAACAACACTTAAAATAATAATAAAATATTGAATAATTTAAAATTGGATTTCACTCACAGTACTCGGAATTTAACCAAATATTGATTAAGTTATATGTAAAAATTGGGTTCTAAACGAAATCAGTATGACTCAGATCGGATCATACCCTAAAAACGAGGACTCAGAACAAGTACTCGGTCGATTCAGTGATTTTTAGAACAATGATTTATATAAATAAAACAACGTTTCATAAAGAAATATTAATGATTGAAAGTTACGATATTTTAGGTACATATAAAGGGTAATATGTTCAATTAAAAGTAAATGTATTTTAAATTGATTGAAAGATAAGATATTTTAGGTATTTATTCAATATTTGTTAATAGTACAATTATGTTTTTATATAATTATCAATTTAATAATTTTTAATATTTTAATTTTACATAATTTAATATACTCATATTTACGTATTATACTAATATTTTCTTATTATAAACAATGTACAGGAATTTTTAATATATTTTATTAATAATTAAAAATATGGTGTGATATTTTTGAGTATATATTAATGATTGTAAGATTAGTTTTAAATAAAAAGGTAACGTATTTTAATTAGAAAGGAAATATTAATGATTTGAAAATATGGTACGATTTGTTTTTATAAAAGGTAATATCTTGAATTAAAAGTAAATGTGAAAATGGCAATAACTAATTACCATTAATTATATTATGTCATTATTTATTTTAATAATTAGGATAAACAAACTGAAAACCCAACCGACCAAACTTTCAATCTTTCGGCTTTAATATATTAGTACAGATGTATTCATCCTACTTATATATCCTGAATTATTATTTATGATAAAATTATATCCGGATCATGCTTCATTATGTAAATTATATTATTAAAAAATTATATTTTTATCTAAGAAATTTTTTAAAAAATTAAAATTTTACATAATATGAATTAGTAAATATAAATCATTCAATTAGTTTTCAAAAGAAAAAAAAATCATTCAATTATAAAACTAAATTTAATTCTTAATCTTTCTAACTTACAGCTACAGGTACGTACATTAACCGGGAGAGAGAATTGACTGCTTATCCCTCTTTCCCCAATTCCAATTGAACGCCCATCCCTCTTTCCCCAATTCTAATTGCTCGCTGCCGTCACTGCTCAGTTGCAAGCGGGTCTCTCTCTCTCGTATATACACGCAGGCACTACACTCTACTTCCTCCCCCCATTCATTCATCTACAGGTTTGGCTTCCTTTCTATATGAGTAATTCAATTCTTTCCTCAACTTATTACAAGTTTATAACATGTTTTCTTGATATCGGTGAATTTGTTAGTGTATGTAATGCGCATTTCTAGCAGAGTAACTTGAAGCTGTTATCGATATATATTTGGGTCTTCCCATCTTGTGTAGTTAGTCTCCTTCCAAATTAATGACTTTGTTTGTTAATTACTTCATCCATGGTTTTACAGTTTTTTGCAAGAATATGTTAGTAGTTTACAAAATGTACGTCAGTCTAGCTTGAATATGAATCTTAGAACTGCTTAGTTGATCATAAAAATGATATACATAACTGATTAGGCGGCCTCTTAGTGGAAACAAGAGTTAATGCATAGTAACAAAAGCTGAGAAAAATTCGGCAGGAGTAAAAGGGACAAATCACTGGTTAAGCAGATGAAACGGATCAGGAAGGTTTGTTTTAGAGAAATAATTAATAAACTAAATGGCAAACCTTAATTAGCTAATAAGTGGCAAACTGATTGTTAGCAGTGGACTACCATATATTCATTAAAATTATACTTATAAATTTCAGTGAAGCATTTAAGCCCATCTGCAGCATCAGTGTATGTCACTGGTTAAGCAGATGAAACTTTGCAGGATGGAAACATATATCAACATTTCGAATAAACAGAAGTCATGTCACTGGTTTTGTAGTTTATGTTTAAGTAATTAGCATTAGTGTTTTCATCGGTTTATATAAGTAAACACTTTACACTAGCAGCTGCAGAGTCTGGTATTCCCGAACTTAGAGGCTTTTTAACCCAATAATAATTTATAAATATTAAAGACACAGATATGTATTGAACTTTTTTACATGGAACAGAAAACAACAAATTGGCTTACTTTAGACAGTAATTCCTGGCTTTCTGGTGGTTGCATTTTCAAACTTTGAGGTAATATTACAGTTAGCAGCTCAGGTTTTTCTGCTCTTAAAGCACCTCTAATAACAGCTGCATTTGTCCCTGATGCTCCAGAAGTAAAAATATGGTTTTTCTGGAAACATAAACAAGGGAAAATCTAATCAATAAAGTAACTCATCTCCGAGAAGTACTCAAATCAACTATGGCATTAGACACAACTCCCAAGCTAGTTGGCAGGCAAAAGAAATTTAAAAAACCCGCAAAGTACTGCCCAGTGTACCATGGGAAAGAGCATCTTTGCATGTTCTATTACTATTAGTTAATAAAATTCAGATTTATTACTTGAATATAACAAAAACAGTTATATCTAAAGGACATGCAGGGGTACCCTTCTCTGTGAACAATTAAAGGATATATGCTATAATAGCCAAGTTCAAAGACAAAAATCTACAGCAAGGACATCTGACTTCAATCAAAAGATTAAAGCAGAGGAATAAACAACACTTAGGATGATGCTATTATTGTTGTAGTGATTTTGATGCTATTATTGTGGATATTAGGGAATTATGTATAGCAAGTCTAATTGTAAGGGCTTCGGCTTTAATGTTAGAGAGGCAAACTTTGTGGCTCATGTCATGTGCTTGCCAAGACCTCTTTAACTGTCAAGAAAAGCAGCTCCTGGGTCTTTACCTCCATGTGGTAATGATGTATTGTTGGACGATTTGTGTGATAATGTTTAATGTTGGTGATGAATATAATTGCTTTCAAAAAAAAAAAAAAGAGGGTGTAATATAATCAAATTTCTCCCAGTTGTTTAGCAAAAATATGTTGAGATGTCATGATTTTAATAAAAAAATAAAAATAACTTCAAGATCCCTTTAGTCATGATTTATTTCACACTGGTGTTATCGCTATGCAAACCACTAAACAGTTCAATTGATTACCTCCACGATAAGAGGATTTGTTAGTGCTCACAACAAAGTTTAAGTTAAAGGTGGAGTTATCTCACCAAACTACTGCGGCCTTATGCTCAGGCTCATGGAGGCCAATATTGGGGGAGGAACTTATGGTCAAAACATTGCTAGGAAAGCCTTGTGGAATATTTTGTAGAAGCTATGTATAGATTTGCACAGCACTTTCTAGTAATAGTTTAGAAGAGACGTATACTGGTAACCTTGTTGTAGTTGCCTATTTAAAGGCTGATCATAAGGACATCTGACTTCAATCAAAAGATTAAAGCAGAGGAATAAACAACACTTAGGATGAGTTTTTTTAGTTCTTGTTTATCAGTAACAATTGATTAGCTTATATCCGACTGTATCCCTATATAAAGTCTTCTGTTTGGAAGCTAAGTAGGTATCAACCAATAAAAACTAAGGGGAAAAGACGAAATTAGTTCCACATTAACTGCACTTTAACAACAATATTCGACTTCCTTAATCTGTGTTCAGAACAGTAAAATGTCAATCTTTTACAAACAGACGGAGTAATGTTATGTTTGTGTGGACTTATTCATACCCCAGAAACCTCTGTTTTTTACGATGATGTGGTATTCGTAGATTAAGTTGTTGTATATCGCTTTAACCATTATATCGAACTTCTCAATCATATATTTTGTAGAAATATAACATGGATCGTCATACATGGATGTACAAAATATCACGTGCAACACAAGAGTATGTTGATGGAGTTGACGGGTTCATTGAATGTGCTAAGAAAAATCTAGAGAAGAAAATAAGGGAAGGGGGAAAAGAAGATAGAATCACATGTCCATGTCGTGATTGTTATAATTTAAAAAAGTATCCTAGTGATGCGACGGTGCGTGACCATCTATTTCGTCGTGGTTTTATGGCTGATTACACTAAGTGGATTTGGCATGGTGAAGGAATACATTCTGAAAAGACAAAGACATCTGATGGCAATTTTGGAAGTAAAGGAGATAGTATGCCTACCAATAAAGAAGATAATGCAGAAAATGATAGGATTGATGAGATGATCCAAGATGTTGAAGATCTTCTAATGCAACAACCAAAAATTCTTGAGAACTTGTTTGGCAATTCTAAAAAACTTCTCTATCCAGGGTGTAACGATCAGTTTACTAGGTTGTCAACAACCTTGAAGTTATGTAAACTCAAAGTAAAGAACGGGTGGAGTGACAAAAGTTTCACAGAAATGCTAAAGCTTCTAGCAGACATACTTCCTCTAAATAACGAGCTTCCCACTTCCACTTATGAGGCGAAGAAGATACTGTGTCCCATGGGTATGAATGTAAAAAAAATACATGCATGTCCTAATGATTGTGTGTTGTTTCGCAATGAGCATGAACATCTACAAACATGTCCAAAGTGCGGAGCCTCTAGGTACAAGCGGGAGGGAAATAATTCTTCTACAAATGACAAGAAAAGGCCTCCTATCAAGGTGTTACGGTATTTACCTACACTGGAACGGTTCAAACGCCTCTTTGCAAATGTCAATGATGCAAAGCTTATGAGGTGGCATGTGGAAGGGAGAAAATCAGATGGGATGCTCAGACACCCCGGTGACTCTCCACAGTGGAGAACCATTGACGGAAAGTTCCCGGAATTTGGTGGAGAAGTTAGAAATCTACGACTTGGGCTTTGTGCGGATGGTATGAATCCGTATCGCACTCTAAGCTCTCAACATAGCACTTGGCCAGTTCTTCTAACAATTTATAACTTGCCTCCTTGGTTATGCATGAAGCGTAAGTATATCATGTTGACACTGCTAATCCCT
Source organism: Saposhnikovia divaricata (assembly GCA_036435485.1). Taxonomy (NCBI): domain Eukaryota; kingdom Viridiplantae; phylum Streptophyta; class Magnoliopsida; order Apiales; family Apiaceae; genus Saposhnikovia; species Saposhnikovia divaricata. The sequence goes on from CM071599.1 coordinate 220,358,094, forward strand.
GGTCCTAAAGAACTCGGAAATAACATAGATGTTTATCTTCAGCCACTTATTGAAGATCTAAAGTTATTGTGGGATCATGGTGAGAGGATATATGATGCATATAGCCAAACAAATTTCTCTTTGCGTGCTATGATTTTTTGCACCATAAGCGATTTTCCCGGCTATGGAAACCTTTCAGGGTATACTATCAAAGGAGCTAAAGCATGCCCGATTTGTGAAGATGCTACAATTGACCTTCGTCTAAAAAATTGCAAAAAAAATGTGTATATGGGTCATCGTACATTTCTTCCCCTTAATCACCCTTATCGTAAGAGGAAAAGGTCTTTTGATGGTGTTAGCTTCACAAACACGCAAGTGTACGTGGTCACAAAATAGCAAGTGGTAAATAAAAGTTCGTTCCTCAGGGACAAGATGTACTGTGAATTTAGTGCCTATGCAACAGAGTATGATTACTTCTTACTGCCTGACGATTTATCAATTTCAAGTTTTTATTAATCTATAATTATCAACTAAGCAAGACTTATTGAAAAGTGAATTAACAAGAAATTATCTATAGCAAGAGAGACATGGGATTCCAATTTCATCGACAATTTCACTAACGGCTGACTCAATATATACTCGGGTGATAAATTCAATAATCAATCAGATAACACGATGATAATACGAGCTACCTTTCAGTAAACTCGCATCAAACCCCTTAATTTCTACAACAGATAGAATTTAAGAAGACACCAAATTATATTCAGATTATATATGTCTATACAATCTGGAAATACAATTGATTAAAGCTTAGGTTACCAATAAGATTACACAGGGCAACATGAGATGGTTTAAATCATATTACAAATCAAGATTAAGTAATTAAATCAAGAACCCATGCTAATTTGGCGACATCTAAATCCTAGAATCCACTTTCGCAATCAACTAGGATTAAATGAATAAGATGGTAGCTAATCATCTTAAAATTAATTCAACCAAATTAGATTACCGAAATTTAATCACTCTAAATCAATTATGAATCAAGCACGGAAGTTACATTATCGAATCCATTAGAACCCCATGAAAAGAAATTAGTTCATAATAGAATTAATAACTAACATGGAATTAAAAGAAAACATGATTCTAAAATTAAACATGTAAATAAATGATGAGATGGAAATAAAGAAGAATTAAAAACAGTAGTAAGAAATCGAAACCCAATTGAAAACGAGAAATTCTGGAAATTGAAGTCTAACTGAGAAGTTGACTCTTGGCTGCTACCTCCAGAACCCTAGAATTATTATTCGATACAAAAGATAATGATACGATCACCCTTTCTTAGTGTTTTTAGGAATCTAAAATAATACCAAATAAACTACTGCAAGCCCAACTGAAAATAAGCCCAATTAAGTTTTAATCCGGAAGAAAAATATAAATCCGGAAAATAATTCTAAGTAAAACAGGAACAGAAATTAATCCCACTACAGTGCCCAGGCCGCGCTACAGCGCCAAGCAACGCGCAGCTGCGCACCAAACCCCCTGGAATGCCTCATATGCGCGCTATAGCGCATTCTCTCGCGCAGGGGCGCTCTACTTCTCCTGAACTGCCTACAAGCACAGAGCAGTTGCTCTTAATTCCGCGCCCTAGCGCCTCCTCGCGCGCAGGAGCCCTCTTCGACGCACAGGACCCGCGCAATAGCGCCTATTCTCGAGCTGTAGCGCCCCAACACTCCTGGAACTCGAATGCTGTAGCCCCTAACTCGCGCAGTAGCACCTACACCCGCGCAATAGCGCCTACAAGCTCCTGAACTGCTCAACAACTTCTACTTCTTGACTTGATTTCTTGCTCCAACTTTTCTTCCACAACTCGCCATCTTCAATCAATGAACAGACTCCACCATTAATCCGAATAAGCTCCAAAATGCCATTCAACACGCAACCTACACAATTAATGCAAAAACATATCAAATTACAACTAAACTTAAGAACTTACAAACGTTTTAAGTCCAAACGGAAGGTGAATAACGGATATAAAATCCACTTATCAAACCCCCAAACTTAAACCGTTGCTTGTCCTCAAGCAATGCAACTCGACCTAAAATGATGAATGAATGCAACTAATAACTAAATGTCATAATAATGCTAACGTGTCCTAATGCAATGATACCACACAAAATATCAAATCCAACTCACAAACCAACGCCTCAAATTATGTAACAACGCCAAACAGAGCTCGATTAAGCCCCCGTATACTAACAATACGTGCGCGGGAACGTGGTGTGTGCAACTCTCACTAGAAATACTCTCGACACTAGATCAACGACATAACCAATTCTTCGCCAAAACAATCACATGTTTATAAACAGAATGAACTTTAGACACTCCATGACTCAAAGACACCGCCATCATCATTCAAGGTAGACAAGGACTCATGCTATACTATACCAAACATTACAAAACACAAAAACACACATGCTCATTGACCGTGCAATGGGTGAGACCCCTAAAGGCTTATACAATAGCACCCTTTTAGCGAGCGTTAGGTCAGCAATCCCAAACCGCAAAGGCTTTAGGTTACTAGGACTAAGTCCCCTCAGACTTACTTGCTCGAGTACTAAAGAGCCCACCCTAGCCAATTCACATACACACACTCTCACAATCGCTCATTTTTTTATTCTCACAACTTTTTTTTTTTTTTTTTTTTTCTTTTGTTGCTTTCTATTTATTTTTTTTTTATTATTTTTTTTTTTATATATGCATGGGTGCACTATCTCACCCCCTAGACTACTCATATCAAATATGAGCCGGCTACTAGCCATTTGACGCCTAGCCATTATTACACTACGACACAACACACTACTTAGCATGAAATCCCTGTTTTCCCCCAAACTTATACTTAAGTGCTCCTACGCCATCAAGGGAATAACGAACATTCTAGATATAAATAAGTGATTAAATCCCAACAACCAAACCAGGTATGACTCGATCTAGCCCTAGAGCACACAGTGAGACCGTGAAAAGATTGTGCTCCCGACACAAGCAAGTCAATTTCATAGGTACTTAAATCAACCCTCTATTCATTGTCATCACACTCAAATTAACGTCAACCTATCGAGCCAGAAACAAACACTCGGGTGGAATCATATGATATGCATGAATATGCATGAACAATTTGATATTACAATCCTAAATTCTCTATATGGCATAGCATCCTAAATGCAAACTACATGACATGGCACACTAAATGCAACTAATATGACTAACATGAATATAAACTAAATGCAATGCATGACTCTAGCACCCTAAAATCACCCCCAAACTTATTAAGTTCAATGTCCTCATTGAAGGTAAATGAAAGGGTACAAGAGATACTCCCCTACTCATCGGCATCGTCACCCTCCCCGGGTGGTGTGTCAGGTGGTGGATAGACGTGGTGAGCGCCAAATGTGGGCCATGTGACCTGGAATCCCTGCTGGCGATACACCCCATCCAACGACTGCGTCAAATCCGTGGCAAACCTGCTCATCATATCATGTGTAGTGTCATAGCGCCTCAACATGCGCCTAAACTGAGCATCACTAAAGACCACGGTGCCCTGACCCGACTGGCTTATCTGAGCGTGGGAAGGACCCGCTCCATCCGTCTGACGAGAGACTCTCGGCACTAGTGGTGGGGCCTCCTCGCCCTCAACAACAACATACCCAAGCCCCCTAGGATGCGGAGTGCCGCCCGGCCACTCTGCCATCCTTCTAATCACATTATGATTAATAGAACCCATCGGACGAAGTAAAGTCTCATCATTAAACCAAGACACACCCACATGAATACACAACTGTCCAATAACCTCAGCATGAGGAATCCCTCCAGTAGTGCCACCACCCAAAAACTTCATGATGTTTCGGTTGATGAGATACCCAAGATCAATGTAATGTCCGTTCAAGATGCCCCATAAAATAATCGCCCGCTCTACAGTGACATCGGTGACATGGGTGGATGGCATGATACGCGCACAAATAAAGAGAAACCAAGCTCGCGCATACCGTGTCAAAGCAGCGGCAGGGAAGGTGCGCTTCTCAATCGTCCCGGGCTTACACTTCCACATTGTGCCCGGAATGCACATCCCCGCTATGATAGCATCCAAATCCACATTATCGCGGGTTTTCTGCGTCCAATCCTCGGCACCTCTCGGCCTTGCCGGTTGGAATATAACCCGCCTTATATAACTAGGCTTATACGCCACTGTCTGGCCTCGTACCGTAGCCTCACCATTTGCCTCCTCTTTAGCATTTGCATAGAATTCTCTTACTATGCCCAACGGAACATCCAAGGGTGTAGAACAAAATCCCATCCAACCCCTCTCGCTAATCATTGCAAGCAATTCTCCATCCTCCTCCGAGGGTTCAAAACCCCTCTCCCTACAAACGGCTCTAGACAACAAACTGAAAAACTCATCTTCCGCCTTTTTCGACACAAATTTATCAACATTATAGTCGGGTTCCACCTCCTCCTCCGAACTACTACTAGCCACAACACGAGTTCTTTTCGGAGCCATTCAACAAGAACAATTTAACAATTCCACCAAATCAACAATTAACCAACAACACCCCAAAATAATATACCACACAAAATATCCCAATTCCAATGTGCAATCTCAATTCAATAAAAATAGTAGTAAAGAATTTTACCCATGAATTGAAGATGAAAACCTTGAAAGCACTCCCCCAAACTTGAATTAGAGATTCCTTGAAGCTTGAATGGAGGTTGGATGGTTTGGAATAAAGAGGGGATTTATGTGTATAGGTGTAAGTATAGATGGGTGGGTGATTAAGGATTATTATTTGTTTTGTGAGATGAGATGGGATTGGGTGTATTTAGGAATTGAAGAGAAGAAAGGATTGGATATTGGGAGGAATTAAGTAAGTGTTTGTGAAGAGAGATGAAGTGTTTGGGTTTTAGGTTTAAAAATTTTATGCAGGGGAGTATAAGGGAAATTGTGTTTAATACACACGGATGAGAATTAACAGAAGAAGAGAACTGGGCACGTTGGGTCGCGCATCTGCGCTATGCGCATCAGGGTTACCTGCGCTGTTGCGCGCTGTGTTGCGCCCCTGCGCATTGTTCTTCCTGGAACTTGCACACGCCAGGCGCTGTGACGCTCTTATAGGCGCAGCTGCTCAACTTTTCTCCTGAATTTTTGTTGTTTTTTTTTTTTTTTTTTTTTTTTAGAAACTAATACTAACACTAGAAAATCAATACCAGAATTTTTCCAATCACGTGGGTTGCCTCCCACGAAGCGCTTCTTTTACGTCACTAGCTTGACTTGACGCTGCAATTACGTAGAACTCAGAACCACTGTTCTTTTCTCGCGATCCACCATTCCACCAAAATAATGTTTCAACCTCTGACCATTGACCTTAAAAGCTTGATCAGGCGATGTGTCGAAAATTTCCACGGCACCATGTGGATACACCGTTTTAATGGTGAAAGGCCCTGACCACCTTGACTTGAGCTTTCCCGGAAAAAGCTTGAGCCGAGAGTTAAAAAGAAGCACCAATTGGCCTGGTTCAAAGGTTTTGGGCACCAATTTCCTATCGTGCCACCTCTTCACTTTCTCCTTGTACAACTTTGAGTTCTCATAAGCTTGCAGACGGAACTCATCAAGTTCATTCAGTTGTAACATCCTCTTTTCACCAGCAGCTGTCATGTCAAGATTCAACCTTTTCAATGCCCAATACGCCTTGTGCTCAAGTTCTGCAGGTAAATGACACGCTTTTCCATAGACTAGCTGAAACGGAGACATTCCCAAGGGAGTTTTATAGGCCGTCCTGTAAGCCCACACAGCTTCATCCAATTTCGTGGACCAATCCTTCCTCGAAGGATTCACTACCTTTTCCAAGATTCGCTTGATTTCCCGATTCGAGACTTCGGCTTGACCATTCGTCTGAGGATGATAGGCTGTTGCAACACGGTGAGATACTCGATACTTGGCTAATAAAGCCGTGAACTGGCGATTGCAAAAATGAGTTCCTTCATCACTGATAATAGCACGAGGGGTCCCAAAACGAGTGAATATCTGCTTATGAAGAAAGTTAAGCACCACCTTAGCATCGTTCGTTGGCAAGGCCTTCACCTCTACCCATTTGGATACGTAATCCACTGCCAACAGAATGTACTGATTGCTGAACGATGACACAAAAGGTCCCATGAAGTCGATACCCCACACATCAAAGATCTCTACTTCAAGCATACTATTCAACGGCATCTCGTTCCTTCTAGAAATATTGCCAACTCTTTGGCACCGATCACATCGCAGCACGAACTGATGTGCATCCTTGAATAGAGTAGGCCAGAAAAATCCCGCCTGAAGCACACGAGCAGCAGTTTTATCACCACCATAATGACCACCATAGATGGTGTCATGGCAATCTCGTAAAATCCCTTCCGTCTCACTGTAAGGAATACACCGTCGGAGAAGCTGATCCGGCCCTTGCTTGAAAAGATAGGGCTCATCCCAACGGTACCACTTGACGTCATGGAGGAATTTCTTTTTCTGAGCATAAGAAAACTCAGCTGGGATGATGTTGCTCACCAGATAATTCACAAAATCAGCGAACCACGGAACTTCACCTTGAACCTGAAACAACTTCTCATCCGGAAAGTGCTCATTAATGAGAGTCTCATCCTTACTTCCTCCTTCACCCTGCTCCAATCTCGAGAGATGATCAGCTACCTGATTTTCTGTTCCTTTCCTGTCCTTGATTTCAAGCTCGAACTCCTGAAGTAGAAGTACCCAACGAATCAGTCGGGGTTTAGCATCCTTTTTAGCAAGTAGAAATCTGATAGCTGCATGATCTGTGTAGACCGTGACCTTCGCACCAAGCAAATAAGACCTGAACTTCTCGAATCCATAAACAACTGCAAGAAGCTCTTTTTCAGTGGTGGTGTAATTCAGTTGGGCATCATTGAGGGTCTTACTAGCATAGTAGACCACATGAAAAACATTACTTTTCCTTTGCCCTAACACCACACCTACAGCGAAATCGCTTGCATCACACATCATCTCAAAAGGTTCATTCCAGTTGGGAGCTGTAATAACTGGAGTAGTTGTCAATTTCTTTTTCAAGTGCTCGAATGCCTCCAAACATTCCTCAGTGAATTTAAAAGGAGTGTCCTTCTCTAATAGACTGCAAAGTGGCTTTGTGATTTTAGAGAAGTCTTTTATAAAACGCCTATAGAAACCGGCGTGTCCCAGAAAGCTGCGGACTCCTTTGACAGAAATAGGAGGAGGAAGTTTTTCAATTGTCTCCAGCTTTGCCTTGTCCACTTCTAAACCCTTTCTAGACACCTTGTGACCAAGAATGATGCCTTCCTGTACCATGAAGTGGCACTTCTCCCAGTTGAGCACTAGATTTGTCTCAACACACCTTTTCAACACCATGCTCAGATTATGCAGACATTCGTCATAAGAAGACCCAAATACGGAAAAATCATCCATGAAAACTTCCACATTAATCCCAATCATATCAGAAAAAATAGCCATCATGCATCGTTGAAAGGTGGCTGGAGCACCACAAAGTCCGAAAGACACTCGTCGGAATGCAAAAGTGCCAAATGGACATGTAAAAGTGGTCTTTTCCTGATCTTCCGGAGCAATGGCAATCTGATTGTATCCCGAATACCCATCTAGCAAGCAATAGTACTCGTGACCAGATAGTCTGTCCAGCATCTGATCAATGAATGGTAGAGGGAAGTGATCTTTCCTAGTAGCCTTGTTCAACTTTCTGTAGTCCATACACACTCTCCAACCTGTGACTGTCCGAGTTGGAATAAGCTCGTTCTTCTCATTTGCTACCACTGTCATACCCCCTTTCTTCGGTACACACTGAACCGGGCTCACCCAAGAACTATCCGAGATGGGATAAATGATGCCTGCATCTAACCATTTAAGAATCTCCTTCTTGACAACCTCTTTCATGATGGGGTTTAGCCTCCTCTGATGTTCCACCGAAGGTTTGCTTCCTTCCTCCATTGGAATTTTGTGCATGCAGTAAGAGGGGCTGATGCCTTTGATGTCTGCTATGGTCCACCCTATGGCTGACTTGAACTCTTTCAGAATCCGCAAGAGTTTTTCTTCATCACTACCTGACAGGTTAGATGCAATAATAACAGGTAAAGTAGAAGCTTCTCCAAGAAATGCATACCTTAGATGATCCGGCAGTGGCTTAAGTTCAAGTTCAGGAGCTTCTTCAATAGATGGCTTAAGCCGAATTTGTGATTTTTGAAGCTCAGCTAAGCCAAGTGATTCCGATGGAGCAATGAATTTCCTTTGGTAGGGGCTAGCATTAAGCCAATGAACACACTCTGCCATTTCCTCATCTTCAGAATCAGAATCTCCTTGTAATGTGCTTACCAAGGCATCTGCATTCGATAACTGCTTTCCTTCCTCATGTTGCAATGAATTAACCATATCAAGTCTGAAACATTCTTCCTCTTCAGTTGGAAGTTGCATGGCTTTAAACACATTGAATGTGATGTTTTGATCATGTACTCTCATAGTCAGCTCCCCCTTCTGAACATCAATCAACGTTTTTCCAGTGGCCAAGAATGGCCGTCCCAAGATGATAGGGATGTTCTTGTCTTCCTCAAAATCCAGGATAACAAAGTCAGCGGGAAAAATGAGTTTGTCCACTTTGACTAAGACATCTTCCACTATGCCACGAGGATATGTAACCGACCTGTCAGCTAGTTGCAAAGAAATATTGGTTGGTTTTGGGTCGGGAAGTCCAAGTGTCATGAAAACTGAGAGAGGCATCAGATTAATGCTTGCACCAAGATCACACAAGCATTTGTTAAACGACACATTTCCAATAGTGCAGGGAATAGTGAAGCTCCCTGGATCTTTAAGCTTTGGAGGTAATTTTTGTTGCAAGATTGCACTACATTCCTCCGTCAATGCTACCGTCTCAAAATCAGCCAGCTTTATCTTCTTTGAAAGAATCCCCTTCATAAACTTGGCGTAGCTAGGCATTTGTTCCAAGGCTTCAGCAAATGGAATGTTGATATGTAACTTTTTAAATACCTCCAGAAATTTGCCAAATTGCTGATCCAGTTTCTGTTTTTGCATCCTTTGAGGAAATGGTGGAGGTGGATAGACTGGAGGAATAGCCTCTGAAGGGACCGACTCCTTAGTTGGTTGCTTTTCCTTATCCTCTACATCCTCTAGCTCTGCCTGCTTTGAAGTCTGCTCAATATCTGAACCCCCTGTGACTTTTCCTGAACGCAAAGTGATAGCCTGAACCTGCTCCTTACCCTCTCTCTTTCCTGGATTTGGTTCCGTGTTGCTAGGCAAACTTCCTTGCTGCCTGTTTAGAAGGGCAGTAGCCAGCTGTCCAATCTGATTTTCCAAAGTCTTAAGAGAAGAGGCTTGACTCTGAAGTGATACAGCTTGACTCTTGACCATCGATCTCAATTCTTCTAACTCAGATTTTTCACTTGATTGCTGCTGAAAACCTGGAGGCTGATAAGGCTGCCTCGGTGCATACTGCTGCTGCATCCCTGAATTATTGAACTGTCTACCCCCAAACTGCTGATTAGGAGGGAGATAAGATGGTTGCTGCATGTTGTTCTGACTGTTACCCCAACTAAAGTTAGGGTGATTCCTGTTATTTGGATGATATGTGTTGGGAACTGGATGTTGTGGCTTTTGAAAGTTGCTAACAAACTGAGCTGACTCATTAGATATGGCACATTGACGAGTGTCATGCCCTCCTGTACATAACTCACAGATGCTAGCTACCTGTTGCATCCCAAGATTAGCCAACGAGTCCACCTTCATGTTAAGAGCTTCTAATTGAGCTGACAGAGCAGTAGCAGTATCAACCTGAAGAACTCCTGCCACTTTATTCTGCTGCAATCTCTGAGAAGGATTCTGGTATTCATTTGCTGCCATCATTTCAATCAGCTCGTAGGCTTCCTCATAGCTTTTAGCCCACAATGCTCCTCCAGACGCTGCATCAACCATAGGCCTAGATTGGCCTCCAAGTCCATTGTAGAAGCAGTTGATAGTCATCCAGTCTGGCATCCCGTGATGCGGGCATTTTCTGAGCATCTCCTTGTAACGCTCCCAAGCCTCACATAAAGACTCACCCTGTGTTTGAGTGAACTGAGTGATAGCATTCCGTATGGCAGCAGTCTTGGCCATAGGAAAGAATTTCGAGAGAAACTTCTGTGCAAGCTCTTCCCAAGTAGTAATAGAACCAGCTGGTAGAGAATGTAACCAGCCCTTGGCTTTGTCCCTCAAGGAGAAAGGAAAGAGTCTTAGCTTCACAGCATCATCAGATACACCATTGAATTTGAAGGTGTCACAGATTTCAATAAAATTCCGGATGTGCATATTAGGGTCCTCAGTTGCACCACCTCCAAACTGCACTGTGTTCTGCACCATCTGGATAGTGCCCGGCTTGATCTCGAATGTATTCGCAGCAATTGCAGGCCTGATGATACTTGACTGAATGTCATTTATCCTAGGCTGCGAATAGTCCATGAGAGCTTTAGGTAAATCCTGAGGATTAGGTTCTCCCATTGCAACTAACTGTTCAGCTTCAACCTCAAGTACAACTTCTTCTTCTTGCTTTCTTTCTTGTTCCGCCTTAGTTTGAGATCGTGTTCGCATGCACAATTAGTACCTGAAACACAAAAAGGGCAAGGCGACACAAGATGGATAAGTAATCACAAATCAAGTCAGTAATCTATAACGACCACTGATGACAAGCATAAAACTACAACTAACACCGCAGTCCCCGGCAGCGGCGCCAAAAACTTGTTAGCTTCACAAACACGCAAGTATACGTGGTCACAAAATAGCAAGTGGTAAATAAAAGTTCGTTCCTCAGGGACAAGATGTACTGTGAATTTAGTGCCTATGCAACAGAGTATGATTACTTCTTACTGCCTGACGATTTATCAATTTCAAGTTTTTATTAATCTATAATTATCAACTAAGCAAGACTTATTGAAAAGTGAATTAACAAGAAATTATCTATAGCAAGAGAGACATGGGATTCCAATTTCATCGACAATTTCACTAACGGCTGACTCAATATATACTCGGGTGATAAATTCAATAATTAATCAGATAACACGATGATAATACGAGCTACCTTTCAGTAAACTCGCATCAAACCCCTTAATTTCTACAACAGATAGAATTTAAGAAGACACCAAATTATATTCAGATTATATATGTCTATACAATCTGGAAATACAATTGATTAAAGCTTAGGTTACCAATAAGATTACACAGGGCAACATGAGATGGTTTAAATCATATTACAAATCAAGATTAAGTAATTAAATCAAGAACCCATGCTAATTTGGCGACATCTAAATCCTAGAATCCACTTTCGCAATCAACTAGGATTAAATGAATAAGATGGTAGCTAATCATCTTAAAATTAATTCAACCAAATTAGATTACCGAAATTTAATCACTCTAAATCAATTATGAATCAAGCACGGAAGTTACATTATCGAATCCATTAGAACCCCATGAAAAGAAATTAGTTCATAATAGAATTAATAACTAACATGGAATTAAAAGAAAACATGATTCTAAAATTAAACATGTAAATAAATGATGAGATGGAAATAAAGAAGAATTAAAAACAGTAGTAAGAAATCGAAACCCAATTGAAAACGAGAAATTCTGGAAATTGAAGTCTAACTGAGAAGTTGACTCTTGGCTGCTACCTCCAGAACCCTAGAATTATTATTCGATACAAAAGATAATGATACGATCACCCTTTCTTAGTGTTTTTAGGAATCTAAAATAATACCAAATAAACTACTGCAAGCCCAACTGAAAATAAGCCCAATTAAGTTTTAATCCGGAAGAAAAATATAAATCTGGAAAATAATTCTAAGTAAAACAGGAACCGAAATTAATCCCACTACAGTGCCCAGGCCGCGCTACAGCGCCAAGCAACGCGCAGCTGCGCACCAAACCCCCTGGAATGCCTCATATGCGCGCTATAGCGCATTCTCTCGCGCAGGGGCGCTCTACTTCTCTTGAACTGCCTACAAGCACAGAGCAGTTGCTCTTAATTCCGCGCCCTAGCGCCTCCTCGCGCGCAGGAGCCCTCTTCGACGCACAGGACCCGCGCAATAGCGCCTATTCTCGAGCTGTAGCGCCCCAACACTCCTGGAACTCGAATGCTGTAGCCCCTAACTCGCGCAGTAGCACCTACACCCGCGCAATAGCGCCTACAAGCTCCTGAACTGCTCAACAACTTCTACTTCTTGACTTGATTTCTTGCTCCAACTTTTCTTCCACAACTCGCCATCTTCAATCAATGAACAGACTCCACCATTAATCCGAATAAGCTCCAAAATGCCATTCAACACGCAACCTACACAATTAATGCAAAAACATATCAAATTACAACTAAACTTAAGAACTTACAAACGTTTTAAGTCCAAACGGAAGGTGAATAACGGATATAAAATCCACTTATCAGATGGGACTATCGAGACTCGAGTAGCTCGTTTGCCTTTAACTGGGAAGGAGGTTTTTGAACGAGTTAAAGATATTGATGTGACACTTGGAAAGTTGTATAAAAAGCCAACTCCGAATAGTATTTGGAAGAAGAAATCTATATTTTGGGATCTTCCATACTGGGAACACTTGCAAGTTAGACACTGTCTTGATTTTATGCATATTGAAAAAAATGTTTGTGAAAGCATTGTTGGGACACTGTTGAATATACCTGGTAAGACAAAGGATGGGATGAAAGCCAGATTAGACATGCAAGAGATGGGTGTACGAGCAGAGTTAGCACCGCAACAATCCGGTAAACGTACATATCTACCTCCAGCTTGTTATACGCTCTCTAGAAAAGAAAAAATCAGCTTTTGTGAGTGTTTAGCTAGTGTCAAAGTTCCATCTGGATATTCTTCAAACCCAAAAAATTTTGTCTCAATGAAAGATTTGAAGCTGGTAGGTATGAAGTCACATGATTGTCATGTTTTAATGCAACATCTACTACCAGTTGCAATTCGAGGCATATTGCCGAAGGATGTGAGATTTGTTATCACGAAACTGTGTTTCTTCTTTAATGCTATATGCAGTAAGGTCATTGATCCCATGACATTGGATAAATTACAAGCTGATATTATTGTTACACTTTGTGAATTTGAAATGTATTTGACACAATCATTCTTTGACATTGTGGTGCATTTAGTGATTCATCTTGTGAGAGAGATTAAAATTTGTGGTCCTTTATACGTGCGGCAAATGTATCCTTTCGAGAGATTCTTGTGTATCCTAAAAGCATATGTGAGAAATCGACGTTTGCCTGAAGCTAGCATAGTTGAAGGGTACTCGGTTGAAGAGACTATTGAATTTTGCACAGATTATCTAGCATCTGCCAATCCAATTGGAATTCCAAGATCTCGTCATGAAGGAAGACTAGAAGGTCAGGGTACATTGGGACATAAAATGATCTCTCCTAGTGTTGAAATACTTGATAGAGCACATCTCTTTGTGTTGCAACACATGACGGACGTTAATCCGTACTTACAAGAGCACATACTCGAGATTCGAAAAATGCATCCTTCCAAGAGTGGGAAGTGGGTTACAAATGAACACAATCGGACGTTTGTTAAATGGTTCAAAGAACGAGTGATGTCTCAATATTCAGAAAAAAGTTCCACCATTTCTAATATGTTGAAATGGTTAGCATATGGACCTGACATGCTGGTGACATCTTACCAAGCATATGATGTTAATGGTTATACTTTCTATACACAGTGTCAAGATGAGAAGAGCACTGTACAGAATAGCGGAGTATCTGTAGAAGCTTCTTCAACAGAATTTGAAAGAGGCAATTCCATCACATCACGAGATATAAAGAAGTCATACTATGGGGTTATTGAAGAAATTTGGGAGCTTGACTACAAAGATTTCAAAGTTGCTCTCTTCAAATGTAAATGGTTTGATATCAAGCGTGGTGTTCGGGTGGATGAGTCAGGCTTCACTTTGGTAGACTTCAATCGGTTTGGCTATGAAGATGACCCGTTTATATTTACTACACAAGTTAAACAAGTTTTTTATATTCGAGACCCTCAAGATTGTAGGTGGTCCATTGTTCTTCAAAGCAAGCGACGCATTCTTGGAATTGATAATGTTGAAGACGAGGAAGAGTATGATCAATTTGATGAGAATCCTCCTTTCTCAGTTGGTCTACCCAGCACTGTTAGGGAAGACAATGTAGATGCATATTACGCTCGTAAGGATCATGATGTAGGGCAATGGATCGATCATCAAGTATGAGTTCTATCAAGTTTCTGCAATAAATTAAAGGTAATATTCATACTCAATGAAGATATGAGTTCCACTCAACTAGTAATTTTATAGTAAAATTAAAAGGTACTTATTATTTAGATCAAATTGTAATAACTCTCTACAACTATGAATGTAGCAACATGTGAACTCCATTATCTAGAACTGCTTACCTTGCATATGTTGCTCCAACGGCCAACCTCTCTACAACTTATTTGTAATAGAACTGATCCTGACTTATAATCAGAATAATTTCCTAATAAGTAATGCCCATGTGAATCATAATATCATAATTTCCTAATTTTGTAACTGTCCATTAATGATTACAGTGAAACATGAATATTTACTGCTCCATCCGTATCTGATTACTTCATTATATTCAGTTATTTACTGTCAATTTTCTTAAATATTGTTAAATAATTGAATTTTCTGATTACTTCATTATATTCAGTTATTTACTGTTCCTATTGCAACAAAACAAATTCTTACCGGCTTTATTATCTTTTAGGTGTTTGCCATGGATCAAGACAATACAGAGCAAAGTTCTGAGGGAGCATCCAAGAAAAGGACCAGAGGTCCAACGATGTGCAAAAAATTTAAAAAAAGGATCCTAAACCAGAATTTGGAATGTAGCATTTCCTTTGATGATGTAGGTGAACCAGTTGGAGATATGGTCGGAGATTTCAGGAATTATGTAGGGTCAGTGGTACGATTCCAAGTGGATATTAATATCGAGAGTTGGGATATAGTTAATGAAGGATTAAAAGATGCAATCTGGGATGACATTAAGGTACAATTATATACCTTTGCATTTTTAAATTTATTGTATTAAGCGTGCATTTTTAAATTTATTCTATTACCAGAGAACTCCTCATAATTGCATATTTTCAAAAAGAGACGATGCTTACTTTTTACTAGCTTGCACTTATTCACCTTTATGTTTTTTTTATTGCTACCTGTCCCAGTTATGAACTTGAAGTGTAGTTAAATACATCATTTAGATTATGACGATACCAGTATATGAGTACATGTTTTGTTTTGTCCAGATTAGTTTCTTGATGCAAGTAGGGCAAGGTAAAAGCTGAGATGAGACAATTGCTACACGAATACATGTGCAAAGCGCAATTCACCAAATAGCAGTCTATAATCTCTATATTGCTTAGAAACTATAGATGCAAGTTTATGTGTTATATTTCTTTAAAGCTGTCCCCTGTTGTTTCTGTATCCTCCACACTCTCCCGAGATTTCGCATGGTCATACCAGCTTGTCAGCGAGATTTACTACAGCGTATACACAACCAATATTAATTTACTGGTTCTGTCATTTTATGTTGCATATGGATGATTGTCTTTCTTGAGCTGGCCACCAGATTCTACAGTGATGCAAATATCATTGTGTGGGTGTGCAACACGATTTTACAAACAGATGAATTGACACTGATATTATTCGTTTAACTTGAGATCACTTTCAAGAATTTGCTTGTACAAGATATGTGTGGTTTGTATTAATAACATATGTCTGTGGATCATACCTACGACTCTAAATATTAGTTCAAAATCTTATCACGAATATTATTCAGACAATTAAATAATTATTCTTTTGACAGGGCCAATTATATAATTAAACTTGTTTGTTAAACGCGTTTATCTATGAATATGCAATTATGCGTAGACAATTCATCAATGCCACATTCAATTCTAGTGTGTTTACTGTTGGTGAAGATAATGTGATGCTTAATTAACTCTAGTGTGTTTACTGTTGGTGAATTATTGTACCTCATTATAAACTTTAACCCTGTATGCTTCCCCTGGTGCGATCACTGTATTATTAGATGAAGGAATGAAAATAAACCTTGCATTTCAATCTGGGCATTGTTGAACCAGAGTTAATCTATATTCATGACATTATTATAGTGATGAGTGTTTGAATTTTATCTTCTTGTAAAACTGTGCTAGTTCTAAAGACATTGGTCAGCCGGAAACAGGGGTAAGAAATTACTAACTATTGTTAAATGCACTAATTTTCAGAATCGTTGGAAGTTAGATGATTCACGAAAGAAAAATGTGTTAGAAAGAGCAGGAAAGCAATGGCGGGATTACAAGGGTAAGTTGACTAAGAATTATTTGCGCAAAGGGAAGGATCCCTGTGAGAAATATCCTTTCATCACTGAGGAGATGTGGGATATATTCAAAAAAAGACGTGAAACTGAGGAGTTTAAGGTAAAAAATCATTTCAACTGGCTTCGTTTCAACTGAGATACGATATGAACCTCTGCTACTAGTTGCTGAGTATTATGTTGTTTCAAATATATCTCACCAAGTATTTTCCTTCTTCCATCTTCAACACTATTTTTTTGCTTAAACTCATGATGCATTATTATCATCTGAAATTTAGCTGATAAAAGAACTTCACACGGTCTCTTTAGTTTTGACGATAAATCATCCAATATCGCAGCTTGAAAGCAAAGCAGTACCTGTTATTTAGCTGTGATTGTAATGTGCATATAATTTGAAGATCTTTTACAGTTTATGTAATGCATCACATTAGGAAATTATACATTGTTTGCAAACTATGATTTTTTTTTCTTTGTTGAACAGAAAATAAGTGAGAAAGCTAAAGAAAGTCAGAAACATAATGAACATGTACATTATCTCGGTCCTGGTGGATATGTGGGACGAAGGAGTAAGTGGTGTGTTAATGATCCCATCGCTTCTTTGAATGATTCTGAATCTGTTGATCCATCAATTTTATCGAGTGAGCGTTCTGGACGTAGTTATGATTGGGTTAGAGCACGTACAAAACCTCTAGAGGATGGAGTTTACTACTTCCCAAATGAGAAGACAAAGGAGGTGTTTCATAAAATGGTAAATTACATTATAGACTATTAATTACATAAAGAATATTTTAGGCTATTAATTACGTGAAGAATATTATAGGCTATTAATATCTACTTTCTTATGAACCTTTTGAACAGGGAGAGTTGCAGAGCCAAGTTTCTGATGGCTCATGGACTCCACAAGGGCATTATGACATATTGTCGCGTGCACTTGGACGTAAGGAGCACGGAGGACGTGTTAGAGGGGTTGGTGGATCAGCAAAAATTAAAGATGTGTTTGCATCAGGGAAGAACAAACATAGTGGGCTCGTGTCGGTGGATGAGCTGGCTACAATTACTCAAGAAATCACCAAGAAAGTTGAGAAGCAGTTCGAGGAAAAGATGAATGAAATGATGACTTCAAAACTTGAAGGTATCTTCAATCACCTAAAGCAGATGGGTGTGTCACTCCCGGATGACATTGGTACACCGAAAAATGAAATTGTTCGAAGCAGTTGCCAATCAGTGGATCGGGAAGATCATTTTTCAGAACTGAAGGTAATTTTGTATATTTTTTCTTGTTAAGTATGTGCATATGTCTCTGCATATTTCTTAGATATGACATAGTTTACACACAATATATTTATATACTTCTTACCTGATATCCAAGCTCTTTCAGACCATTAAGTCATATTGACGACCATTAGTTAATGAACTCCAAAATTTGTAACAATGAGGAATAAGACGATCAGGTGTAGGCGTCATTAGCTTTTGAATAACCAGGGTTTCCCTCCAGAATTGCTCATACCAGTGATGAACAAGTAAACATATAACACAGGGAAGACATTTGAATGAACCTAGAATAAAATTTACCTAAAATGTGTTATTTAAAACACTTGCAATTTATTATCGTTCTATTCTAATTAATTTGTCTGCTAATTAATATAATATAGACATATGAGCGCGTTTTGGTATCGGTAACCTAATAACCTAATAACCTAATCAGGATATTCAATTTTACCCTCATAACCTAATCAGGATATTTTCATATATGACTTGTCATACCAAATTTTTGGGTCAAATTCAGGACATGCAAGGAACAGATGTACCAATAATGTAAAAACTAATCACAAGCTCAAGTTAACAGTTTGCCATTACCAGCAGACATATTCTCAGGCCCATGTAACAAGTCCGGTGATTCTAAGAGAGGTTTCAGATGCTCAGGAGCTCGAAAATGTAATCCCAGTAAAAGACTGTAATCAATAATCTGTTGAGACTCCAGGAACTTGCAATCAAGATGGAGTTGTCTGCAAAAGAACACCAAAAAATTTAAAAAAAAAAAATCACTCCTTGGCATTTGGCAATAGAGGATAGAAGAATGCACACAAAATTTTGAAAATGAACTCAAATTCATTAATAAATTTTTTGAAGTGCATTACAGTAATTGAAGATAAACTTAATATTTATTCATACAAACTAAGGAGCAACTCCAAGCACGAAAGATAAAATAATTAACAAGGTAGCAAAATATCACCAATGTATAAATAACTAAATGCATAACAAGATAAACCAAAGAAAATCAAGCTAAACATAACTAATGTATCCGCTTGCAGAGGGGAGGGCAAGATGTATGCATACCTCTATAGCTCTGCTTGGTAAAAGTAAAAAGACTGTTTCATAAAAGTAAAAAGACTGTTCAGGAGATACAGATAAACTGTATTTGAGCGCGTTTTGGTATCGGTGAATTTGTTAGTGTATGTAATGCGCATTTCTAGCAGAGTAACTTGAAGCTGTTCTAGCAGAGTAACTTGAAGCTGTTCTGGCTATATAAAGTCTTCTGTTTGGAAGGTAAGTAGGTATCAACCAATAAAAACTAAGGGTAAAAGACGAAATTAGTTCCACATTAACTGCACTTTAACAACAATATTCGACTTCCTTAATCTGTGTTCAGATAAAATGTCAATCTTTTACAAACAGACGGAGTAATATTATGTTTGTGTGGACTTATTCATACCCCAGAAACCTTTGTTTTTTACGATGATGTGGTATTCGTAGTGTAATTTATATGTGAATTCCACTGTCTATGTTGCTGAATGTACCTATAGTCCTATAGACTATAGTGAACTAGAACTAAGATTTAAGAATGTGCTTATTTCTGTGATGGATTAGTGCTTTGAGATTACCCATGTGAGTAATCTTGTCCGGTCTGAATCTTTTAAATTAATGAGATGTGCTCTGGCAAACTAAAAGTATTTGTAAAGTTACTTTACTTTTCATCTCTTTTATTAGTATTTTGTTTGGTAGAGCAGGTTTTGAACTTTTTATATAATTTATGATGCAGATTCCAACTCTTTGTAGTCTTTTTGTGATACACTTAGAGAAAGGAAGAGTTATTGTGGCAAGTGGAACAGTTTTCCCATCAAATAGTCAAGGGGGTAATATGCTTCATAATAATCCAATTGCGCCTCATAATGTCAAAGTATCAGTTGATGATGTTGTACCTGAATATCAACTTACTGCACTTCCTGTGCCATGTGATGAGCATGAGACAGTAGGAAATGCAGCAGGTAGCTTTGTTCAATGGCCGAAGGACCTTGTGTTGTTAGGGCAGGTATCTCTTGTGAGGTTCAATTGTCTAAATAATTTTTAGTCATTAAATTATAATATATTATGTCTCTAACCATCTTTTTTAGGATCCTATATCATTGGAGAAGAAAAAAATCCATGAAATTACCCCCAAAAGTAAGCCAAAAAAGGTTGAAAGTAAAGGTTCAGTGACTCCAGCGAAGAAAATCCATGCAACCCATGAAGACATAAATACGAGTGAGCATTGTCGATCATTACGTTTCTTGCTTAATAGGATGCCCTCTGATAAAAAAGATGACGTTTTTAAGTTTGAAGAAAATGGAGAAGATCCGATATATGTCGGGCATGACGACATCCATCAGTTTCTGAAAATGAGTTGCTTAAACATGCCCATTCTGGAAATATTTAACAAGTAAGATTTAGTTTCTTTTCCTTAATTTATTTTACAATATTTCAACACATGCTTATTGTAATGAGTAATTTTTGTAGGTGTGTTAGTACGTTGTGCAATAAATTGAAGGAAAATACATTTGCATTCATGTTGCCATCTAAATTAGTAATAAGGCATAATCGTGACTATGAAGGTCAACAAGAAGCAACTGAGTACTTGACAGATTTTTTGGTTGCAAATAAAAAGAAGCGTTTTATCCTAGCACCTTACATCCAGGAGTAAGAACACAACAAGTTTCTAATAGTAATTATATTGTTATTGTAATCCAACGTATGTATTATACATGTCTGTATCATTGTAGCGGGCATTGGATGTTGCTCCTTTTTTGTCTCCATGAAAGTGCTATCTACGTGTTTGATTCAATGAAAAAAGAAAGGAAAATACACTTGACAACACCTGCACGAACGTAAGTTAAATTTGGATTCAAATTTCACGTAGTGTATTGTACGTATCCTAATTTAGTAAGGAATGTGATGACATATACTTATTTCACAGGGCCTTTAAATTGTACATTCCTCAAGGTGGATTGAAGAATAATAGAAAAGAATTTCTTTGGTATCATTCCGAGGTTCAGGTATAACTTGTTTTCACAATTTTTTTTTTAACTTGTAGTGAATAAATTTTGTTGGTTTATGTGTAGTGTCCTCAACAAGAAGGAGGCACCGAGTGTGGTTATTTTGTTATGAGGTACATGCATGACATAGTGATGCTTTATCAAAAAAATCCTAACGTGGATTGGAAAGTGGTATGAGAGACAACTAAAATATTGTTTAGTGATATATCGAGTCATGACGTTTTTTAAATATTTTATCTTTTATATTTGGTAGGCTCTCGGTTCAAGAAGCTATACCAAAAAAGAAATCAAAGAGATTCGGGAGCTTTGGGAAAATTTTTTTACTCTAGAATGTCTATGATCAGGTACGGGCGTCACTTTTACATGATATATTATTATAATTTGAAAGTTGTATTAATTCAACAATTTGTAAGTGTGTGGCAAAACTCTCGAGTGACTGAGTGAAACTATTTTACATATATATTATGTTATGATCAGTGGATAAGACAATAGGTTGCACCAAAAAAATAAGAAGGAAATTATCTTCCTGGTATATTCAAATGTTTGCACAGCTCCTATGTGAACTTGTAAAATAGTATGAACCTTTTCTTAGATGTATCATGTGCTTTTCGTCTTTTATGCTAATGTGTACGTACTTGAAACAGAGATACATGCTGGAGAGGCAGAATGGATATATACAAACTCAATGCTTTTACCAGGAGCCAAAGACTTGATCCATGCAGGAAACACATAAGAGTTGGATGATCTTTGACATGATTAATTTCATTTTGTGAGGGAAATAGAGTATTAGAAAGAATTTTGTTAGTATTTGTAAATGCATTTTTTGTTTTAATTGTAGACAATATAGCATTAAATCTTGTAAATTATTTTAATTAAATTCGTGATCGAATTTGTGGTATGATTTTATTTTTTGTTGTATTATTTTATTTGTGGTATGATTTTATTTTTTGTGGTACACATGTAAGCAGGTTCATTACGAAAAAAAAAAATTCAAAAATGGTTTTAGGCGTCGGTTGTGACGTGGGCGACGCTAAAACTGAAGACAATAAGCGTCGGCACATTGAAAAACCGACGCTAAAATTTTTTCAAAAAATGCTTTTAGGCGTCGGTTGTCAGATAGGTGACGCAGAAAAAATATACTTTATGCGTCGGCATTTTTAAAACACCGACGCTGTTTGATAGACTATAGGCGTCGGTTCTTTGGAAGAGCGACGCTTAAAATTGGCACTAAAGCGTCGGTTGGTTGGCCTAAAGCGTCGGTTATTTAACCGCCACTAAATAACTTTTAGCGTCGCCCAATTGACCGACGCCATAGACCTATTCCTATAGCGTCTCTTACATGTACTACGCCTGTTAACCGACGCCTTAGACCTTTTTGACCGACGCTAAAAGTCCAGTCTGGACTAGTGTAATTAGGTTTTTATGCAAGTAAATGTGATTTACGCTTCCGCTACGGCCATAAATTCCTTCACCCGTGCCTCGCACGGGTTTTGATGCTAGTTATTAAAAAAGGCTGTATTAGAATTGAATTTCGAAAAGAAAATTACACTATGAAAAGGATATATATAAAAAAAGGATACAATTGAATTATATTTATCTTATTATTAATATTAAAAAAAGTTTATATTTACTATTTATGCTCTATCTCAAGATCTAAAAATCAGATTTGGATGATTTTAAAATTCACGTGAAGTTTATAAATTTATCTTTAATTTAGGGATAATTTAACAATTATTATCGAAATGAAAACACTCAAAGTCTCAATAGAAAATGTAATTACGAATTTTTACATTAATCCTATTCAGTGAAGAAGACATACATTGATAATCCTATTCAACGTAGAAAACTAAATTATGTAGAAAATCCCTGCCCAGGCAAAATCAAACAGATAATAGTTTGATTTTGTCAATCAAGACCTACCGAGGCAAACCTTGAAAAAAAGCAGTCTAAATGGAGACGGACAATGTTACGAGTTTCGACAACGCAAATTAGAATGGGCTGGGCCAATTTTGTCTTTTCAGCTCAAATAAAAATGTCACACAAATTTTATGGGTAATAAAATGTCTTATGATTTATTAATAATAGATGACCAATATTTATGATTTATTAAAATAAGTTAAGGACGATGAAAAAAAGATAAAATACATACGCAAAAATATCGTACAGTACTTTCATTAGAGAAACTACCAAAAAAGATTTTGAAATAACTTTGGACATTTTGGTTTTCACGTAAAGATAAAGATTACCCAAAAAGAAAAAATATTAATTAGGGTTTTCCTATATATATATATTGGAGCTTTGCTCCTCTCAGTAATGAAAATGGTTCGTTTAGCAGGAAATCTGCCGGAGGAGTTGACAGAGGAGATACTCTTGAAAGTCCCGGCGAGATATGTGTTTAGTTTAAGGCGTGTTTGCAAGTCTTGGAATGCTCTTATTATCACTCCTCAGTTTGCATCAAAACACTTTGATGTCAACATCAGAAAAGACAACAGTCATCATGATCAAATGCTCTTGATGTGTTATTGTAGGCGTTTACGTCGTAAGTCTTTATCTTTGTTTAGTCTCACTCAACAGCAATCACCTCACGCACTTTTTTATATTCATGATGCAAGGGTTGGTCTGAGATTAGATTTTCCTGAAAATTTTAATTTTCCTGACCTTTTTAGAGAATGTTTTTTTGCGGGTTCGATTAATGGGATTATATGTGTATCGTCCTTTGTAGAATCTAGTCTTTGTCGGGTATCATTTCGTCCTTGGGTTGTTTTATGGAACCCGACTATTAATCGCTGGAAATTAATTCCCACTCCACCCGAAAAACCTGGTGATGATAAGCACGTGTCTATTAGTTTGGCTTTTGATTCTCAAAGTAATGATTATAAGATCGTTAGGCTTGTTTCTGTACAGGATGAACCAACATTCCCAAAATCTCGCATTGAGATTTACTCTGCCAACCAGGATTCTTGGATGGACGTTGACCAGGGAATGTCAATTTCGTATTTTACATCTCGTTTGAATTCTAGTGTTATTGTCAAGGGTGTCCCTTATTGGTCAGTGAATTACCAGGAACTTGTTGGTTATGATCTTGATCAAAGTGACTTTATTGCTGCAATTCATCCTCATACTGGCTTGTATAAGAAGATTGTGTATCCACCACCTGTCAAGAGTCCACTCACCAATGTGCTTCCCTTCAATTCCATGGATTCACTTGCTGTTCTAACTTGTTTACCCAGTAATTATAAAAATCAAATGTTTCGTGTATATGCACTAGACCAGACCTGTGATACTTGGAATCAAATGTATGCTTTTTCCCAAACTCTTATGCAAGAAAAAACCGTATCCATTATCCAGTGCTTTGAGGATGCTGCTGGTAAGACTATAATTGTGGGCTGGGACCATGATCGGCGGCATTCTATCTTATATGACCCCACCACGGATTCCCTTTGTCATAGTATTGAAAGGGATGCTTTTCGGCCAAAGTGGGATGAATCGTATCGCCATGTCGACAGCCTTTTTTCTGTTAATGGAATGGTACCGATCCCAAGAGAGGAGGATAATAGCAACCACAAACGTGGTCAATTGTTCCGGACAAGACAACTTGGTATGCAAGATTTTATCTTCTCTAAGTTACTAACATATATAGTTAAGATTGTGATCATTAAGACATTGTATATGCTAATCGCACTCATCATTCTAGCGTTAAAACAAAAATTTATGCGCAATCAAATGAGAATTAAGTACTAATATTACAATTAATCATGGTAAAGGATAAAGGTAGAGATCATTTTTGATATGCAAGATTTGTATCTTCTCTTTGTGTAGGGGTTGGTTGAAGGACACATACTATGTTTGTATACAATGATTTCTTTTGGGATTTGAAGAATCCAATTTATATTCTTGGTGAAATATATACTTGTCTGTTTTAAACTTTTAATCTTGTTCTTCACCATTATTATAGGTTTATGTTGTAGGTTGATAAGTATGTATATAGACTTCTACACACAAAAGCAGATACGGTCAGTGTTCCCATGTGGTCATTTCTCATTACAGTACTCCCATTTAAATTTTTACGAAATGACTTCTTACTTCCTAGGTGTACTATTGATTTCCTTATTTGCTTTGCATGTTAATGCTCTAACGTCAATCAAAGTCGTATGTTATCTTTCATGTTATAAAGTTTCTCATTTTATAATCCTGTAGTGTTGATGAAAACAAAATTATCAAAATTAGCATTACAAAATAAGTCAAATTGACTATAAAATGGAGAAATATGTAAGAATGGGGGTAAATACCTCTGGTGTTAAAATGGACTGCTAATCTGATGTTTTTGTGTTCATAATGCAGGAGTACTTATTTAAGCTCCGCTTGCAACTTTTGTTACGGGAAAGGACTGTTCAGCTCATGGTGGATCACTGATGGAGTGTTGTAATGCTGCAACATTTATTGGACCTCTTAAAATAAGATTCGTGTGTTAACATTTTTAGTGTCTAACATCTATTGGACCTCGAAGAAGACAAATAATTTGTGGCAAAGAATATTGCATGTAAGGTGTTTTTTGTTGATCAGTTCACTACAAGAAAAACGGCCTTTTCCTACCGTCAAATCGGTAGGAAAAGGCCCAAAATCGGTAGGAAATGTGGCATTTCCTACCGGCCCCCTCCGGTAGGAAATGCTTAAGTGGGAAATGACTTTGGTAGGAAATGATACTGCACGGGTCAACGTGGGTCCCACATGATGACGTGGCATGCCACATGGCGTGGACCCACATGCCAACTTGGACGATGACGTGGCAACACATCAGATGCCATGTCATATGGCACGTGGGCAGGCCCCGCACACGTCATTAGCCACGTCAGCTGATGATGTGGAAATTGTGACAAAAGAATGGCCATTTCCTACCGACTACTTTTGCACACATCGGTAGGAATTGTTCCAGGTACAATGTAAATTGACATTTTCTACCACTCATTTCCTACCGGTGTTTAATCAAACCATAGAAACCAATTCATTCACAAAATCCAACCATTCATCATTACATACTTAAACATCCACCTTATCACACCAATAAACATTTCCACCTTATCACACCAATAATTCAAATATACCACCAACATCAACCAAAAAGATCCGAAGATCATCACAATTCAAAACATCCAACCATAATTAAGCAAGTTCTACACAAATCATAATTAACCAAGTACTAAATTACCACAAACCATAATAATGTTTAATACGCAAAAGGTTTAAAGTCATCATTACTGCTAGTCGGTTAATCCATATCAGAGGCTTGAGAATCCTGGCCACTGCCCACGCTATCTCCATCTTCACCAATGTCTTCTTCGACAATTTCTTCACTGCCATTTGCCTCTCCAGCATGCTCTTCACCTTCATCATCATTGGCCTCTCCAGCATTCTCTTCACCACCATTGCAGTCAGCATCGTTGTCTTGATCACTTTCATCCGTGTAGTCGGATGCTCCTAAGTCTTTCAGCCACAATTTACTGAAATGTTTGTCCTGTGCAACAAATTTTAGTACATCATTCGAAAATCACTAAGTGACAAGGTACATCCATTAACAAATAGCATGGCATATATACAGAAAAAGTATAAGTAAAAAATTTATTTTCCATTAAAAGGAACGCAAGAAATGGCAAACAATACACAAGGAAATTGGCAGCAGACCAAAGACATTAAAAAGCCACCTATAGACGAATTTTAGCAAGGTGTCATGTTCAAACAGATCATGTCCAACTTCTAAAGACACGGGATACTAGCAGATTTTCGTATAATGGTTACTTACCACAAGTTCATGAAATAGCACATTAACATCTTACATACTGCATATTATGATTACCATGATATTAGTAATTATATAGTTATATTGTCTTAACATATTAATAATTTTATTTTCCAGTTACTTCTGAATTTTAGAAGGGGCTGACAAGTTCCAGTAATTAATTCACTAATCATATTTAATTAGAGTTAATCAGATATTTTTATCTCCAAAAATAAACCATTTTAAATCCTTTTTAAATAATTAAAATTAACTTAAACCAATTAATACAATTATTCAATTAATATTTAAACTAATTGAGCAATTTATATCAATTAGTTATAAGTTAAAATTAATTATATCAAATAAGATTTAAAAATTGGGTTTTCGAAAAATTAAAATAATTAATTAATGAAAGTAAATATTTATATAAGATAAATAATTAGATGAAGTGGGTGAAATAAATAACTAATTAACCAAGAATGGTTAAATAAATTAAATACGTAAATAAATATGAAATTTATAAAATAATTTTCAAAAGTTCTGTAAAATTTTGGAAAAGAATAATTTTCAAAAACATTTTCCCAAAACCTTTTGTAAAGCAATCTGCAAACCCCTTGAAACAGAAACCCAGAAGCAAGTAAATTGAGTAGTACAAAGATTGTATCAGATTTGTGGTACTTCACAAAGCATGCATCACAGGTTTAAATCATGGAGTTGTTTAAGAAGCATTCAGCTCGTCATTCACTTTCTTGTTACCATACAACTTTGTTGTCAACCTGTAAAAATTGTTTTCTATCTGGCTTTTTAACACTTCAGTGCATATTCATATACATATCACCAGTGCAAATAGGATTAAACAGAACAACTGATTACCATACTTTTAACAGCTGATTACCACACTTTTAACCTCAACACAGCCACAACACATAATCAATATCACCATATAATAATAAAGAGAAGTTGACATAGGAACACTTAATCCCTCAGAGCGTCTAATATCAAAATAACTCAAGTAACAGAACTAAAGCATCAGGTAACATTCAACATGGCAATCAATCCGCATAAATCCCAGACACCTTGCAACTAATACTCAACAAAACCCAACCGTATACTATATAACTCTGAGGACCAACAAAAAAAAAAATTCCGACCAAGTTTAGTAGAGGTTGACACGTAACAACAATGACCCTTAGCTTTAAACTAGTAGCACATACCTCTGTTAGAAGCAAGTCAAAGTAGGTCTCTGGTATAGTAATATGACAGCCTAGGACTAAGTACAGCTTTAACAGCTAACACAAAAAATAAATGAAGAGATGAAAAGTAAAATTGGTAGAGAAACTTTTGTCATACCTCGTTTCCTTTGTTCCACTCAGATCAGATATCCTCCTACCAACACAAAGCACTGAAGTAAACAACTGATCTCAACAGTCCAAACCAATAATAAACTATAACGATAGAACGTAATAGAGTTATTAAACATTTTCTAGATACTTGAGCTGTTCTTACAGTTTACATCAAAATTTACATCAGCTGGAACGCGAACTAAAAAGTACAAATTACAACCTACACAAGGAAATGTTTAATTATTAATTAGATTTTCTTTGCTTAGCAATGAAATTGTGGAAATTTGAACACCTCACCTTGTAAATAGCATTTTTTCCTCTCTCTGTACCTTCACCTAATTATCTACACCTTAGAAGTTGTACCCAGATAATGTCTCAAGTGTTGTATTGCATAACAGAGGTATCAATTTTACCTAACATACACACATGATCCCAGATGATGTGAACTATCTTTTTAGTGTCATGCCCCCTTCGTGAAAACTGAAGCAAGGTGCCTAATGCATGCTTTATGCTTATGCATATAAATAACAAGATTAAGTGTCAATTTCTTAGCTATTAACAGAACAATGAACAATGAACACTATGAACACTATGCAAACACAAAAATGTATAGAGAGATAAAAATTAACAGGTTTAAAATGCAAACCTCTTGCAGCCGTCCTCTCTAGATATCGACCAGAGTTCTCACTTGTTTATCTACTTTCTTCCCCATTTCTCTCTCTGTTACAAACAAAAATAGAAATACAAGCATCTAAATGACAAATACAAACACCAACAACATTTAATCCCTAACAAATATATATAACCCTTACCAAAATATACGTATACATAAATTACAAAATTGAACTCCCATTCGTCAATCAAAAGCCCCCAATTAAAATTTTCAAATGAAGCCCCAATTAATTGGACAAGTGAAGCCCCAATTATCACCTGCAGAATCACAAAAAATTAGATACGGGGAAGAGAGCTACGAGAGAAGAGAAGAAAATAAAGAAAAAAGAATATAGAGAAAGTTGAGTTCTTCAATTTGATAGAGAGAGTGTGGACAGCGAGAGTAAAGTGAGATAAAGAGGTGTATGTGTCTGAGCGCGAGGGGGTTATTGGGTTGTAATTTTCGTTGAAGGGGGAAAGTGAGCTTCTAATTTCCATTTGGGGGGAAAACTGCCGCCTTCTCTTTTCACATTTATTCTTTTTTGTAAGAAAAAATTTTTGTAACTTAAAATTAGGTAAATATTTAAGATTATTTAATATCTTACATTATTTATTAAATAACTAAAATAATGTTGTAACATAATATTTGTAACTTAAAATTAAATACATACCTTACAATATTTATTTAAATATCTTATATTATTCATAAAAAAATAAATTTATTTGATTTGTTAACTTAACGGTCAACTTGTATTTTGACTAGTAACTCTAAATAGGATTTCGTTAGGGGTTTAAGGTTTCGATTTTTTCAAAAATATTTCTCGATGATCCAACCGTACTAAAGTAAGTATTTTTGGATATAACAATTTAAAAACATATGAAACTTTTGAAAGGTTCCGAAAACATAAATTCTCCAAAATCGAATTTGCAATCAAAAGAAATTTTGATATTGGTCTTGAAGACTTTATCTAGATGTTATGAATTACCAAAAACACTCATTTTAGTGTTGAAAAAAAATAATCAAAAAAATAAAAGGTCGGGTTTTACGAGATTTTAACAAAAATTTAGTAAAAGTGCAGCTTCCTATAACGGGGCATGATCCAGGTTCAGTGAATAATTTTGTTAACGATTTCTTCGAAGATCGAACCGTACGAATGTTAATAAACACTCATTTTAGTATTGGGAAAAAATAATCAAAAAATAAAAAGGTCGGGTTGTATGAGATTTTAACAAAAATGTAGTAAAAGTGTTGTTTCCTGTAACGGGGCACGATCCAGATTCACTAAATAATTTTTTTAATGATTTCTTCGATGATCAAACCGTACGAATTTTAATAAACACTCATTTTAGTGTTGGAAAAAAATAATCAAAAAATAAAATAATCAACTTCTGACGACATATCACCTCCTGTCGGATGTTAGCTTAACCGGCTGTCAGAAATTTACGTTCTTCATAAATTAGGTGCTAAAATCAGCACCGTCAGAAGTTGGCTGTACGGTAGGATCGTCCAAAAAAATAAAAAAAAAAATTATTCGAAAATTATACTAGTTTGACCCAAGAGTACTTTGATAGTTGACCATTAAAATATCATACAAGAATGATTCGTCTTTTTCTAATTTTTTGTACACATCACTAAAATTAGTATATAACATCATTCGTACGGTTGGATCGTCGAAAAAAAAAATTAAAAAAATTGATCATTTTCAATATGTACGATACTAGTTAGAGATAGTAGTACTTTTGGCGGATTTATATTATAAACACATACAAGAATGATTTTTTTTCTAAATTTTTGTACACATCTCTAAAATTAGTATATACTTTTGACTCCCGTACGGTTCGATCGTCGAAATTCTATTTCAAAATAATCGAATCAAGAATCGGGAACGAAAACTAGTTTGGGGGTTAAAGTCAAAGTACTAGTTGACCGTTAAATTACCTAATCAAATAAATTTATTATTTTTTTAAAATTTTGGAATAACATTTAAAAAGATTGATCTTGACTCCCGTATGGTTCGATCGTCGAAATTCTATTTAAAAATAATCGAATCAAGAATCGGGAACGAAAATTAGTTTAGGGATTAAAGTCAAATTACTAGTTGACCGTTTAATTACAAAATCAAATAAATTTTTAAAATTTTAGTATATGATTTAATAAGATTGATCTTGACTCCCGTATGGTTCATCGTCGAAATTCTATTTCAAAATGATCGAATCAAGAATCGGGAACGAAAACTAGTTTAGAGATTAAAGTCAAATTACTAGTTGACCGTTTAATTACATAATCAAATAAATTTTTAAAATTTTTAAACTTTTAGTATATGATTTAAAAAGATTGATCTTGACTTCCGTACGGTTCGATCATCGAAATTCTATTTCAAAATGATCGAATCAAGAATCGGGAACGAAAACTAGTTTAGGGATTAAAGTCAAATTACTAGTTGACCGTTTAATTACATAATCAAATAAAATTTTAAAATTTTAGTATATGATTTAAAAAGATTGATTTTGACTCCCGTATGGTTCATCGTCGAAATTCAATTTCAAAATAATGGAATCAAGAATCGGGAACGAAAACTAATTTAGAGGTTAAAGTCAAATAACTAGTTGACCTTTAAATTAACTAATCAAATAAATTTATTATTTTTTTAAAATTTTGGAATAACATTTAAAAAGATTGATATTGACTCCCGTACGGCTCGATTGTCGAAACTCTATTTCAAAATAATCGAATCAAGAATCCGGAACGAAAACTTGTTTAGTGGTTAAAGTCGAATTACTAGTTGACCGTTAAATTACACAACCAAATTTTTTTATTATTTTTTAAAAATTTTGGAATAACATTTAAAAAGATTGATCTTGACTCCCGTACGGTTCGATCGTTGAAATTTTATTTCAAAATAATCGAATCAAGAATCCGAAACGAAAGCTAGTTTAGGGGTTAAAGTAAAAAATAAAATAAAATTAGTGAATCTAGTGTGACATGCATCACAAAAATAGTGAGTATTAATATTTACGTTTTTATGTATTTTAATTCGAATTTTATCTTTTTTCCTATTTTTTATTTAAATTTTTAATGTAATTCACAAATTTTTATTTTTATTTAGTAGATAAGATTTTAATTTTTTGCACAGCTCATTTCCTACCGCTCATCGGTAGGAAATGTCCACCGACACGTCAACCAATCAGAAGCCGCCAAGTAGACATTTGCTGGTGAATAGGTAAGGCATTTCCTACCGCCTACACGCGGTAGGAAATGCTACACATAAAGCTACACTGCCACATGGCACTTGGGGCACACAACACTCATTTCCTACCGATGTCGGTAGGAAATGTGTCACTCATTTCCAACCGTAGTGAGACGGTAGGAAATGGTATGAGTGAAACGACGTCGTTTCATTGCGGCCGAACATTGACGTGGCCTTGCGGGTCCCACTCGACTCATTTCCTACTAACTTCGGTAGGAAATGTGGAGGCATTTCCTACCGGCTATGGGTCCGGTAGGAAATAATCGTTTGACTTGAAAAACGGTAGGAAATGGTCGGTAAGAAATGCGTCGGTAGGAAATAAACGGTAGGAAAAGGCCGTTTTTCTTGTAGTGGTTCATCAACTCTTTCTTTTTGCAGTACGCTGGATCAAACTTTGAAACATTTGTAAAACTTTCTTTTCTCTAGGTTTTCAAAGGTTGAATTTTATCTGGAAGACCTGTGTGGATTGTAGTACAACTCTATTGGTACGAAAAAATGGTTACCTATAAGTCGTGATAAACAATTAAGATATACCGAATTTTTAGAACAATGCACCTTGGGAATATACACCATGGATGATCAAAGAACCAAAAGAGATGTTGGTATAAATTGGTTTTTCCTGATAACTCCGAATCTCGATCGGGTCCTTCCTCGCCAACTCCTGCCTCGGAAGAGGTGTAGCTGTGGTGGGGTGCCTACAAAACAACACCGGAGGGGGGGTACGGCCCCGAGGTGCCTCCGGCGTGAGAATAAGAGTTGGCTTTGAAAGACTATAATCAAGGAGAGTATCACAAAGTAATAAGAGTGTGTGGGTGTGTAATAGTGTCTAACCCCTAAACCCTCTTTACTAGGGGTATTTATAGCCCTAGGCCTAGGGTTTAGGGGTAGGTTACCTTCACCCCAGACCGTTGGATCTGGGGGACAAACCGCTGAATATTCGGGATGTAGGACACGTGGACTAGTCTGGGGTGACCGTTGACTGGAGTGTGGCCATGTTGTTGCAGAAATGATTTGGCACGTGCCTTCCCTTGTCTTTTAGTGTTGGTCAGCGCCATATGTCGGAATGTCAGCTGAGGTGGGGTGCCACGTGTGTCGAGTGTCACCCATCTGGGCCCCCTAGTCTGGGGTGGAGACCACGCCACGTGGTAGTGGCCCCGGGCCCGGGGTCCACTACTCTGGGCTGGGCCGCTCTTATTCTCATGAGATGATTTACTCATTGTTTTGGGCTCCTTGTTGGGCCTTGGCTGTTTATAGCCTATCATTTGCCCCCCACTCCCTAATGCGGATTTTCCGGATGGGGGAGTAGTAAGGGGTGTTTCTGCCTTGGAGAGTGGACTTTCTGGATACTCCGGGGTGCTAGACATATGTCCTCGGGGCTGGACGTTTTGTGGTTCTATGAGTGCGTCTTCTTTGGGGGGTGGGCTTTTGCCTCGGCTGCCCCCAGTTCCGGGGTGTGCACTGAAGTACGTACGCCCGGGGCTAGTGGTTAGTATTTGAAGGCCTTGATACTTTGACTGTCCTTGGTTGCCCCCAGGCCCGGGGTCGGGACTGAAGTGTACATCCCGGGGCGTTGGGTTTGCGTATATACAAAAATGCACGTCTATTAAGGAATATATGTAATATTCTGAGAGTGCATTTTTGGATTTCGTTTTTGTTTCTTTTCTCGCTTTTCTTCTCTTTTTTTTTTTTTTTTTTTTTTTGAAAAATAACAGCTGTCATCCACTATCCCCGGGCTTTGGAGATAGTGGGCCGATCCTTTTGGGCCGCCACGTGTCTTGGGCGGTTTGGATTCTGATTTTGCCTATAAATAGCGGCTCCCTCCCCTCATTTTGTCTTTTACGAGTTTTTGATTTGCTGTTGTGATTCTGCTACTCTGAAGACCTGCACTCCGGGCTATAAGCGTGATCTGATCCCAAGTTCATCGTCGCACCCAGACCTCCGGACTTCACTGTAAGTTTTCTTGCTCCGGTCTTTGTATTCCTTTTTGTCTTTAAGTTTATTTTACTTTCTTGGCCCGGACTGAGTAGAGATACTAATTGTAGGCTTTATCTTTTTGTTGGGTAGCCCGGGGTAGTCCCTTTGTATGGTTAGAAAAATAACTGCTAGACGAGTTTTAATTCCTCTTTCCGATCCAAGTACTTCTTCCAGTAGTGTTAACTCTCCGGATAGTAGTCTAGAATTGATAGACCTAGATTGGGGTATAATGGGTAAGAAGAAGAACCGTCTTCCCGTACTAACGAGTATTGCGACCAAGGACATGGGACCGGGGTACAGTCTGAGTGAGCCGGACGGTAGCTGGGGCCACTCTAAGTATTATTTTGTGAAAAGGGACCCGGGGATTCCTCAAGCTTACTTCTTCAGGGATCTCAGTGCGGAGTTTGGGGAGAATCCGGATGTGGCAGAGATGACCCGATACAATAGGGCTTTTCTTGACTCTAAGTTCGGGGCTAAGCCAGGGTCCGGAATGGATGTTGCTCCCTTTAGAGCGGAGTATTTGGAGACTCCGGTTGAGTGGGACACCATATTCCGGGCTACTTTCCACATAGATAGTGACGTGGAGTGGAGATGGCCGGAGCCCGGGGAAAAGATTTACCACAGGCCCGATGGCGGTTGGGTCGGGGTATGGTTGGAGCACTTGAGGTCGGGATATGGGCCCAGGTGTCATCAGTTTGTTAAGTCCTTGTGCCTGTTTGAGTATGGGATCCCCATTACCCAATTGACTTCGAACGCGGTCAAGTGGATTTCGTACTTTCTGGGGTGTTGTGAGGCTGCCGGAGTGTTACCTACTTTCAAGCTTTTCCACCATCTTTTCCAGATGGTCCGGTCCAACAATGTTCCTTTGTTTGAGTTTAGATTCCGGGGCAAAGCCTGTGGCTATCCTTCTTCGGATTCGAAGCCCCTAGTTATGCTTCCGTCTTTGAAAGGCTGGAACGGAGAGTTCGTCTTTCTCCGGGGTGTTGATATCCGGTTCATGCCCACCTTCAAGGAGAATCCTTTGGCTATGCACTTCGAGGTGTTCGATCTCCAGGATGCGGCGTTGGACCGGGTACATACCTTCTGCCGAGGTCTTGGGAGGCAGGTGACTCGGGAGGATCTCATGAGTCATGTCTACCTTTACCGGATAGGATGTAAGTCCGGGCTATATTTTCGTTGTACTCATATCTGTTGTTTTGGTTTTACGCCGGGCTAATGTAAAAATTTCTTTTGTTTTTTTTTTTTTTTGTTTTTTATTTCCAGGTCTTCCCGGTTATAACCCGGAGTTTGAGAAAGTTGTTGAGATGAACAAATCCAACAGGGCTTTAGCAGCGGCTC
This sequence comes from Saposhnikovia divaricata, assembly GCA_036435485.1. Taxonomy (NCBI): domain Eukaryota; kingdom Viridiplantae; phylum Streptophyta; class Magnoliopsida; order Apiales; family Apiaceae; genus Saposhnikovia; species Saposhnikovia divaricata. The sequence goes on from CM071599.1 coordinate 220,393,164, forward strand.
TTCGGAGCTTTGGACATGTTCGTGATAACACTAAGGCCCCCGGGGAGGCTAGTGACTCGCAAGCCGAAGAGGGGAGACCGGGGGGTTCGGGGCCAGTGATCCCCGAAGCTGTGGTGGATGAATCCGGACTGGTTCCGAAGAAGAGGCCCAGGGTTTCTTCTGTTCAAGCTGAGAAGTTTGGGACCATGCTCTCGGACTGCGAGCTTGTGCAGGAGAGCTCTGCTGGTGGTAGCCCGAAGAAGGCTAACTTCCGTCCTCACGAGGCCGCCCCCGTGTCTCCGGAAGAAAGAAACTTCATTGGTTTTCTGGTGGATCTTCCCAGCAAGACGGAGTGGGAGGATATGGGTAAAACTTCGGCCACTTCGCTCTTTCAGGAAATGATGGGGGTTTACGGTCAGGTATGCATCTCCCCGAATTTCCTCCACTTGTTTTTCTTGTTAGGCTTCTAACTGTGTTTATATTGACAACTCGGGGTCAGGATGGCCGGGGCTGCAGCTTCTGCATGCCGAGAGATCAAGGAGGGCCAGGCTGCGTTGGCTGGGGCATCTGGGAAAGATCAAGAGATTTCCGGCCTGAAGGAGCAAGTTGCCGAGCTGGAGGAGCGCATGGAATCCCGGATTGAGAAGCTCAAGGCCGGGGCTAAGCTTGTTGCTGATGAGAGGGATGCGTTCCGGGCTAAGGCCAAGGAGTACAAAGAAGAAGTGAAGAAGCTCCGGGATGAACTGAAAGCCAAGAAGTCCGAAGAGGATATCATTGCTGAGTTCCGGGCTTCGGATGCTTACGACGATGATCTTTCCTTGGTCGCAGCCCGGAAAATCAGCCGCTGCTGGGTTGTTGCCGAGAAGATGTGCAAGAGCGATCCTGGGTCTGCCACTTGGGAAAACTTCATTAAAGAGTACATGGAAGCCGAGGATGCTCTTGCCCGGGGTGAAGGGGAACCGACTCCTTACGCTGCTCCCAGCTCCTCTCGTCCTCCTCAGGCTTAACCTCGTTTGGGTGGCTGCGTCCAGTGCCCGGGCTGTGCCCTTGTAATTTCTTTGATTTTGTTGATGTAATCTTAACTTGGTTGTATAACTTTAAATTCTGCTGTCGTGTATAACTTTCAACTGTCAGGTGTTTCGGGCTGTCGGTCAGCCCGGCCTGTCTGCTGCTTTTATATCTATTTTTGTTCTGCAAGTTTTGCCTGGTTCTTTTGTTGTTGGTTTGTTTGTAGTTTTTATTGCCCCCCACTCCTTAATTCGGGTATTCCGGATTGGGGAGTCGTTTGTAGTTTGGCTTACTTGGAGAGGATGAAAACTTTTCCAAGTAGGAAATCGGGTGCCTATGGCTTCCCGGGCTGAAGCATTGCTAAGATCCCGGGCTTTGGCCTACTTGGAAAGGATGAAAACTTTTCCAAGTAGGAATTTGGATGCCTATGGCTTCCCGAGCCGAAGCATTGCTAAGGTCCCGGGCTTTGGCCTACTTGGAAAGGATGAAAACTTTTCCAAGTAGGAATTTGGATGCCTATGGCTTCCCGGGCCGAAGCATTGCTAAGGTCCCGGGCTTTGGCCTACTTGGAAAGGATGAAAACTTTTCCAAGTAGGAATTCGGGTGCCTATGGCTTCCCGGGCCGAAGCATTGATAAGGTCCCGGGCTTTGGCCTACTTGGAAAGGATGAAAACTTTTCCAAATAGGAATTTTGATGATAATTATAAAATTGAAATGCCAAGTAGGAGATAGAGTTCTTTTTCATTGATAACAGAACGATTACATGATTTCCGAGTACAATTCCCAAAAAAAAACGCCCGTGTATGAGCTGAAACTATTTCCCTTTACTGGTAGTACTTTCTTAGTCTGAGGCCATGCCAGGTGTTGGGGACTTCGGAGTTGTCCATGTGACTGAGCTTGTAGGTTCCGGGGCGGAGTACCTCTTTAACTCTGTAGGGACCTTCCCACTTAGGCATAAGTTTTCCTGTGTTAGTGGGGTCTGAAGCCTCGGTATCCCGGAGTACTAGATCCCCGATTTGGAAGTTTTTGACTCTTGACTTCTTTCCGAAGTATTCTCTTGTTTTCTCTTTATACTTCTCCATTCTTTGTACTGCTTTATCCCGGACCTCATCAACTAGCTCTAGATTGACTCGTAGCCCTTCTTCATTTGCAATTTCATCAAAGTTGATTACCCTGTGGGAAGGAGAACCCACTTCGATTGGCAACATTGCTTCGGTTCCGTACGCTAACTTGAACGGAGTTTTCCCTGTCCCGGACCGTGGGCTAGTTCTGTATGCCCATAACACATGTGGCAGCTCTTCGGGCCATTTGTTCTTGCTTTCCTTCAGCCTCTTCTCAATTCCTCTTAGCAGAATTCTGTTTGTCACTTCCACTTGCCCGTTGCCCTGGGGATAGGCTACTGAAGATTTCTTGTGTTTGATTTCCCTTTCCTTCAAATAGTTTTCAAAATCTGAGCCGATGAACTGGGGACCATTATCTGAAACCAGGACCCTGGGCAGACCGAACCGCATTAATATGTTGTCCATGAATTTGATGCAGTCTTGTTGGTTTATGGTCCTCATTGCTTTTGCTTCGGCCCACTTAGTCATGTAGTCAATGGCTACCAGGAGGTATCTCAGATCGCCCTTGGCCCGGGGGAAGGGGCCTACTATGTCGATTCCCCACACAGCAAAGGGGATAAGACTGAAGATGGCAGAACCGGGCTTTGTCTCGGTACATTGCTGAACAGTTGGCAGTTTCTACACTTCTTGACGAATTCTACTGCATCTGAGTGGATTGTTGGCCAGTAGTAACCTTGCCTTATGATTTTGTATGCAAGGGACTTTGCGGACATATGATCCCCACAAATCCCTTCATGTACCTCTTGTAGACAGTAGTTGGCTTCCTCCGGACCTACACACTTCAGTGTTGGAGATGAGAAGGTTCGGCAATATAGTTGGTTTTCTTCTATGAAGTATTTCGAAGCCTTGTTTTTCAATCTTCTGGCTTCATTCTTGTCTTCGGGCAACTCTCCTTTCTCCAAGTAGAGGATGAAAGGGGTCATCCAGTTCGGGGTTCCCTCTATCTCGGTTACCTCTTTCTGATCGATGGCCGGGGTTTCCAGTTCTTCAAAGTAGACCGAACTGTCTAGTTCGGCTGAGTTCCGAACCAGCTTGGATAATTCATCAGCTTCGGAGTTTTCTTCCCTGTTGATTTGGCAGATTTGATACTCCGGAATGGTGGCTAGGTAACTTTTGACAAGGGCTTGATATTGGGCCAGTTTTTTATCTTTAGCTAGATATTCCCCTTTGGTTTGCCGCACCACGATTTGGGAGTCGCTATAGATGTTCAGGCTGTTGATTCTCAAAGTTCGTGCTAACCTTAGCCCGGCTAGAAGAGCTTCATATTCGGCTTGGTTGTTCGTTGCTGGGAATTTGAATGTTATGGCTTGCTTGATTTGGAAGCTTTCCGGGCTTTTCATGATTATTCCTGCCCCGGACCTGTCAGCTGTTGAGGACCCGTCCACATGGAGAGTCCATGACTCCGGGGCTTGGTCCTGATTTACCAAATGTCCAGCTACTGTCGTAGCTTGCTGTGGTTCCGGGAAGGAACATTCAACTATGAAATCTGCCAGAGCCTGTGCCTTGATGGCTGTCCGTGGCACAAACGTCAAGTGGAATTGGCTTAACTCAATCGCCCAATTTATTAATCTTCCGGACGCATCTGGCTTGTGGATTATTCGCCTTAACGGCTGGTCTGTTATCACCTTGATTTCTCTGCCTTGGAAGTAGTGTCTGAGTTTCCTTGAGGCCGTGACTAAGGCGAAGGCAAATTTCTCTAGATTGGGGTATCTGGTTTCTGCATCTTTTAGAACTTGGCTGATGTAGTACACCGGCCGTTGGTTTCCCTCGACTTCCCGGACCAAGGCCGCGGCCACGGTCAGGGGCCCGGCGGAGAGGTATAGATGTAGGGGTTCCCCGGGCTCCGGCTTTGTTAAAAGGGGTTGTGATGAGAGATATTGCTTGATAGTTTCAAGAGCTTGCTGGCAGTCAGGGCTCCAGGTAATTTCTTTTTTGTTGCTCGCCCCCCTGAGCAAAGTGAAGAAGGGTAAGCACTTTTCTGCCAAATTGGGTATGAATCTTCTTAAGGCTGCCAATGATCCGGCTAGCTTCTGAATGTCTTTCTGAGTCCGGGGTGATTGCATATCCAAGATGGCTTTTATCTTCTCCGGATTAGCCTCAATCCCTCTCTGGCTGATCATGAAGCCTAGGAACTTTCCTGCTGCTACCCCAAAGGTGCACTTCTCCGGATTCAACTTCATCTCATTTTTTCTAAGGTTTTCAAAACATTCCCGCAGGTCGGGGACATGCTCCTTGACCGTTTCAGACTTGGCAATGATATCATCGACATAGGATTCCAAATTCCGGCCGATTTGATCCTTGAAGACCTCCACCATGGCTCTTTGGTATGTAGCTCCAGCATTCCGGAGTCCAAAGGGCATGAACTTATAAGCATAGACAGCTCTGTGAGTGATAAATGCGGTTTTGGCTATGTCTGCCGGGTTCATCTTGATTTGGTTATATCCGGAGAAGGCGTCCATGAAGCTAAGCATCACATGTCCGGAGGTGGCATCGATGAGCTGGTCTATACTTGGCAGTGGATATGGATCTTTGGGGCAGGCTTCATTTAGGTCCGTGTAATCAACACACATCCTCCATTTCCCACTAGGTTTTTTGACTAGAACTACATTGGCTAGCCACTCCGGGTATTTGACCTCGCAGATGATATCTGCCTTGATCAGCTTGTCCACTTCCTCGTCTATAGCTTTCTGCCTCTCCGGGGCGAAGTTCCTCCTTTTCTGTTTCACAGGCTTCCTCCGGGGATCAACATCCAGGCTATGCATGGCGAGGGAATCCCGGAGCCCGGTCATATCAGATGGGCTCCAAGCAAAAACATCAGCATATTCCCGGAGTAGTTGGATTAATTCTTCTCTGAAGGCGGTTTCTAGACCAGCTCCGATCTTAATTTTTCTTTCTGAGTTTCCCGGTATGAGTTCGATTGTTTCGGTTTCTACTGCAGGTTCTACCTTAGCTTGGTCTTGAAGTAGGGATGATTTTTGCACTCGGGCCTGGGAGTTGGAGATCTGGTATTCCCGGGCCTCAGTCATATTTGGTCCCTGGGACATGGCTCCGGAGATTTCAATGTTTTGTACCTCTTTCCCGGGGTTCTTGTAAGTTGAAACTCTGTGCTTCTTTCTGCTTAGATTCTTGTGGTAAGAGGAAGCTTTCCTCTTATTCTCCGGGTCGGCCTCCGCCATGACTAAGGCTTGGCCATAGCACCGGCTGGCTGTTTCTGTGTCGCCCCTTACTTCTCCGACCCCGGAGGGTGTGGGAAACTTGAACTTGAGATGTGGGGTTGAGGTTACGGCTCGGAGCTTGGTCAGGGCTGGGCGCCCCAGGATTACATTGTAAGAGGAAGGGCTATTGATCACATAGAATTTGACCATATGAACTATCTGTTTCGGGGCGGTGCCGAATTGGACGGGCAAGTAAAGGGTTCCTTGAATCGGAACCAAGTTGTGGCCGAAGCCATATAGTGGGTCTTCCCGGCACTCATTCATCCTGATGCTTCCAAGTTGCATCCTGTCCATGGTATGTTTGAATAGTATGTTGACGGAGGAGCCGTTGTCAACAAGAATTCTTTTTACCTCATTTTCGGCGATGTCCAGGGTTACGACTAGGGCTTCATTGTGGTTAGGATCTACTCCCTCAAAGTCGGCGTTACTGAAAGATATGACTTGCTCTGGGGCCGAGCTTATCATCATTACTTCATCTCCGGAGTCCGGGCTTCCCGGAGGGGAATTGGATCCTCCCAATACAACGTGCACCACATTCTTGGTCTTCTGGGCCCCGGGTCCCTCGCCCCTTTCCGTGGTTCTTCGAGCTAGATATTGGCCCATATTTCCTTTCTTGACTTGGTCTTCGATGAAGAACTTAAGGGAGACACAGCTTTCCGTCTCGTGGCCATGGGTTGCATGGTAATCGCAATGTTTGTCACGGGGCCTATTCTCTGGGGCCGATACCAAGGGTTTGGGAGGATAAAAGAAGGGTTTGCTCCGGACTTCTTTTAATATATCAGCGCGTGGCCGGTTCAAAGGTGTCCATTCCGGCTCCGGCCTTGGTTCGGCTCTCCCCGGTCTCGGGGGTCTGGCTTCGGACTTGGCCCTGGAGGAGTGGCCTTTGTCCGGGACCGTCAGTTGATGACTTGGGATATAGTTGTACTGTTTGTTGGGCTTAAACTTCTTATCCGAGTTGTGATCATTTCTAGAGCGATCATCTTTACCTCTTCCCGAGGAGGTGCCCTGCCGGGTCATCCTCATTGCTTGTAGGACATCGGTTTCTTTGATGAACTTGGCGGCCATAGAGTAGGCTGCAGCCAGACTTTGGGGCTCTTTGTTCACCAATTCAATAACATAGCGCTCACTACGCTCCGGGTCTAGGTTCTTCCGGAATATGCTCAAGGCTTCTCTTTCGTCTAGGTTCGTGACTTGGTTTATGGCTTCTTGGAACCGTTTCATAAATGCGGCAAGCGTCTCGTTGTCATGTTGCCCGATTGTTTCAAGGTGGCACATGTGATACTCCGGGGGTTTGTTGGCTCGGAACCTCCGGAGAAAGGCTTCCCGGAACTCCTTCCAGCTGTGTACGCTCCGGGAAGGAATCCGGCTGAACCATCTCTGGGCTGCTCCCTTCAGGGTGGAAGCAAAGAACCTGCACTTGGTTAGGTCATTATAGAAGTATATCTGGGCTATTTGCTCAAAGTAGTTGAGGTGTTCTTCTGGGTCCTCCAGCCCATTAAAGGAGTCAAAGTTGTAGTGCTTGAGGTTCTTTTGCCGGGGTATAGCTTCAAGGGAATGGCTGAAAGGGGTGAGTGTGTCTTGGATCTCAAACCCGGAGTCACTGTTGACTTTCCTCTGTAGCTCATGGATCATTTGCACTAGGTGGTTTGGATTTTCTTCATCATCTGAGATAATCTCCAGGCTTACCTCCCTCCGGGTTCTTTTGGATTTGGATTTCCTCATCCTTTCTTCTTCCTCTTGGAGCCTCTTCTAGATTCTGAGCTCCAACTTAGCCTGTTCCTCCTGCCTTATTCTTTCCCGGAGCATTTCTAGTCTCTTGATTTTATCGGCTTCATCATTTTTGTCCCTACTCCGAACCTCCTGGTCCTTTCTGTTTCCCTTGCCCCGGTTTCCAAGGCGGTCAAAGACCGAGGCCGGGGAATGATGGGAGTTGGCTGATTCCCCGGAATTTTCCGCTTGCACAGGTTCAGGTTCCGGGAAGGGACGGTTCCTATAATTTCGGATTGCCTGGGCTAGCTCCTCGGGTGTCAGGTTTTCCATTTGCGCGGAGTCCAGGGGCACATCTGTATACTTGTACCGGTTCACCTCAACGGTTACCCGAGCGTCGTTTGGCCCAATTCCGAGCCTCTCTTGGATTGGGATCTGGACAGGTGGGACTTGCTCCGGGATAGTTATTAGGGGTTCGTCTCTAGTTGCGCTGGGTGCTTGGCGCTGGGCAGAGGTGGTTTTTCGGGGCATGGTTATGGTTCTGAGCGGCTCGGGCTTCTCTATTCTGTCTGTTTAGTTCGGGGTTCTTTGGTTCGGAGGTTGCCCCTCCTTCTAGCGCCAATGATAACTCCGAATCTCGATCGGGTCCTTCCTCGCCAACTCCTGCCTCGGAAGGGGTGTAGCTGTGATGGGGTGCCTACAAAACAACACCGGAGGGGGGGTACGGCCCCGAGGTGCCTCCGGCGTGAGAATAAGAGTTGGCTTTGGAAGACTATAATCAAGGAGAGTATCACAAAGTAATAAGAGTGTGTGGGTGTGTAATAGTGTCTAACCCCTAAACCCTCTTTACTAGGGGTATTTATAGCCCTAGGCCTAGGGTTTAGGGGTAGGTTACCTTCACCCCAGACCGTTGGATCTGGGGGACAAACCGCTGAATATTCGGGATGTAGGACACGTGGACTAGTCTGGGGTGACCGTTGACTGGAGTGTGGCCATGTTGTTGCAGAAATGATTTGGCACGTGCCTTCCCTTGTCTTTTAGTGTTGGTCAGCGCCATATGTCGGAATGTCAGCTGAGGTGGGGTGCCACGTGTGTCGAGTGTCACCCATCTGGGGCCCCCTAGTCTGGGGTGGAGACCACGCCACGTGGTAGTGGCCCCGGGCCCGGGGTCCACTACTCTGGGCTGGGCCGCTCTTATTCTCATGAGATGATTTACTCATTGTTTTGGGCTCCTTGTTGGGCCTTGGCTGTTTATAGCCTATCATTTCCTGTAATAAGATGAGAAAAGGTTGTGTTAACATTTCAAAAGCTTAGCCAACATGGGAAAGCACTTAATTAGAGGCATACAGATTTTAGAGGTTTTATAAAAAAGTACTGTATATTTTCCTGAGGAGGGGTTAATTACCTATTACATGTCGCTACTCTCCTTGCAAATGCAGGCACCCGTAGGTTTTTGAATTTGTAATAAAATAATTAAATTTGTAATATGTATACTCACTTACTTGTATGTAATGTTTACATTGGTAAATCTGTGTTGAAATAGACCGGACTTCAGAAGGATTGCAGGAGCTCTTCACCTTTTCACTCATGTATGTAGGTTGAACCGTTAGTTTTGTCTTTTCTTGGTTGTTATACAACAAGTGTATTTGCTATATCTTTATTCTTATCGAGCACCAATGGGTTGTTAGAATCAGGACAAATGACACAAACAATTACATCTGTATGGTACAAAAGTTATGAGGCCATGTTGTTTTGTCAAAATAACTCAAGCCAGTAGCCACATTATGCACTACTGACAATGGTTCAAGGTTAGAGTTTTCTAGTAGGAGAGACTGGCTAATTTTAGAGGACTCTGTAAAGAATGTTTTCTGTCCCCTGTGTACTTGAAGTAACTAGCTATCTTGGTAGCAATTATGTCCCCTTCAGTAGATTAGGAACTTACCTTAAGCGAAAAGATCAGAACTGACTAGAGTGTTGGGGGGAGGATGAAGTCCGATTGAACAAATTTAAGATTATCATACATTTAAGTTATACCTGGGACCCTTGTTTGTGCCTGTAATAATTCTTCTAGATATGCTTGTTGTATGTCAGCCATACAGATGAAGACATGCTTATAACTGATTTTTTTTCTCTATTTGTTGCCCAGAGAGATACAAATGGTCTGACAGCTGAGAACAGTGAACTAAAAACTGCGCCTGCAGACAACTGAACAACAGGTTCACTTGCAAAATGGTAAGAGTCTGATTTCAGATGTGATAGACCTGTAAATATTCCAATAATTTCTGAAACCACCAACTAGTATTACTAGTTTTTTGTGATTGAAAAAGTTAGAAGCCCAAACTCATTAATCAATTTTGTTACCAAGACAAAAGTTGTTTCTCCTTAATTTAGGTAGATAAAGGCCGAGTCTGTATCGGCTATCCAAGGACGTTAATGTAGTATTTATATGAATGCAAGGCATGGTAAACAGATTAAAAATGAGTTAATATCTCAAGTTCTTAAATTAGTGAGGCTAGTTGCTTGCAGTCCTACCAGTGGTGTGTTCTCCTGATATAATAAAAATTGTCAATTGAAACGCCCTATTCGAATTTAGTTTTTCATTAGTTCTGTTACATTAGACCTTGAGACACAGCATATTTACAAGGAGTAATTTTAGGGTCTTTAAAATGATAAATCTTCTTCTGGTCGCTTGACTGATTTTAAAATATTATCTCCTTTATGGTATTGGATGTGCTGATATGTAGAGTACACTAGTTTCCTGCATATCGATTTTACTTTGCATAGATTATGCAGTAGAACTTTATTATTGTTACCTTTTAACCCTTACATATTTAAAATTTTGATTCTATGTTTCTGTTTTTTAATTAACAGCATTGAACGATGCTCTTAAGGAAGAAATCCAGCATCTTAAACTATTAACCGGCCAAAACATTGTAAATGGGGGTCCTATGATGAACTTTCCTCCATATGGAGTCAATCAGCAATATTACCCTAACAACCAGGTTATGCAATCAATGTCAACTGCTCAGCAATTTCAGCAGCTCCAGCTCCATTCTCAGAAGCAACAGAATCAATTTCAGCAACAGCAGCTACTTCAGCAGTTCCAGCAGCAGCAGCAGCAACAGCAACCACCTCTGCCTCAGCAACAACAACCTCTGCTGCAGCAGCAACAATGGGAACAACACGTGTCTCAAGGTGGAGACATGAAAATGAAAGGGGCAACAACATCTGGAAACTTGGGAGAGAGTTCTCAAGACATTAGCATGCCTATGTCAAAGGATTAGATAAGCACAAAGGATTAGTTAAGTAGCTACATATTGGTTGCATACTTGCATGAATTATGGGATTGATAATCTTTTGTTTCGTGATTCATTTTAGATACCATGCATGTGTGTTGTAGGCAGTCAAATTTTGGGTTAAAAATCAATTTGTTGGTAGTGTAACATTTACATCCTGAAGTCGTTCTGTAGTCAGTTCTTCCCTGTGTTTATCTACCTTAGGTTCTATATGGCCAACTCTAGAGTGTTTCCTTAGTTTACTTTTGGCTGTTGTTACTTTTGTTGATATCATTCTTTTATTGTTTGTTTTTTTGGACATTGGCTCTGCGTAAATATTCTTAATTACCTGAGACTGTGGCACATATTTTTATTTAAGTTTTGCTGCTGCATTTTTTCAATTTTATTTTGTAGAGTTTATGATCTGACAACTATATTATTTTTTCAACTATATTATTATTTAAGTTTTTATTGTTTGTTGTTACTACGTCTGCTTATGGTAGGCTTAAATTTGGAAAACCCAAAATAAAAAAAAATTTGGGAAGCCAAGGCTGAATTGAAAGAAAAGGTACTGACCTTCAATTGCAATGCAGTTTCTTTGCTTTATTCTTCAAGAAGACAGTGAATTGACATGAGAACTTGTCCCATGAAAATTTCTTTTCTTGCTTTTTGGCCACTGTTATTTGATTGCTGTCAAATTTGAACTTTGTAGGAAAGGGTAAAGAGACTCAAGAAGGAAACTCCAATGCATGAATGCTCAGCAAGCAATTTTGTGGATTCTTGTCATTCTGATTATTGTTTTGGTGGGTGTCACATAAGCCCCGTCTCTTTCTATCCGATGAAATCTCTCTGGTGGTGAGCATGAAATCTGGCATTAGACATTGTTTGCAAATGATATAGGATTATAGATCGTTTAAAGACTAATCTTATGGTGTGTAGAATGTCAATGAAAAATGCTCGGAGATGACTAAACGAAGTGAAATAGAGTTAGCCGGAAAAATGGAGTTTGCCGGATAATTTCGAACGAATTGGGGGTTTACAATCCGGCTGTTAAACTAAGCTTTCATCCATTCTAACAAGTATTGAAGCAATGAAGAAGATGAAGAAAATGCATTGATTGAATGTGATTTACGGAATGATAGTTTTTTTTATTGGTAAGAAAAACAGAATGAGAAAAAAAAAATTACATATAAGCTCTGAACTGTAACTAACTATGATGATGGGGCATAACTAACTCTCCACCTAAGCTTCAACACCTCAGCACTCGTACTCGTAACTTCAATACCGGCCATAGAATTGGTATAAATTTGGTATAAAATTGTAGAGTATGAAATTTCGATTCTAATGGTGTATAACACTTGACTGAAAAAATTTTAGCAAAAAAAAAAACACTTGACTGAAAAACAAAGGATGATGGCTGAACGAATGAATGGAGAGATTCTCTTGTCGATCGCCATGGATCACTAGAGAGAAAACCTGTGATACGCATTCGGTAACTGCGTATCCTATAATACGCTATTTCTGTGGGCGTCACCTGTTCACATGCATTTCAGCTATAAACGTGTCCCAACATTTACGTTTTTGTTGTGGGCATATCCCAACATATACGTTGCTTGTGTAGGCGTGACCTAGGATACTCTTTTTCTGGAATAGGCGTGTTCCGTGGGTATTTAGGGCGGTGCTCGCCAGAAATGAGTATTTTGGTTATGAAAAATTAAAAAGTGGGTATTTATATTTAGCAAAAAAAAAGAGTAGGTATTTAGGACATTCATCCCATTTTTATTGGTATTTGAAATATTATTTTAATATATTTAATAGAATTTCACTTATTAATTATCCCAACTAATGCAATTTATAATATATAATCATTTATTTAACTTTATCATTTATAATTTTAATTATTATAAAAATAAACAATGTTATCTCAAATAAAATAAATTTAAATTTGTTTATTGAGTTTGGATTTCAATTTGAATTTAAACTCAAAAAAGGAAAACATTCAAGTTCAGAATTGAATTTCTCTTGTTTTAACTAGTTCAGAATTTTCGTCAAAAAAAAAAAAAAAAAAACTAGTTCAGAATTGAATTTGAATTTCCCACAACCGCCACAAACTCGTCTATATAAGTTGATGACAAAAGTCACAAAACCCGTCCAAAACTCATCCTCCCAATATAACTTGATAACAAGTTGATCCATCGATATTCATAGCTAAGATCAAAGGTTTCTTGTATTTGATATATAAACATATAGGTATAGCGCGCAGCTAAGTAACTAAAGCTTCACCCCTCATTGTTTGTTGTTGTTGTTTTACATATCATACAAATCAATACTCGCTAACTATCAATTCTGATTAGGCACATAAACCCACATGGCTCTTCCGATTCTTGAATCTGGTGATATTTCCTCGGATGCGATGTTTAAGATTTTCTTGGAAACCCCTGTCGAGACTCTTAAAAAATACTATCTTGTATCAAAAAATTGGGCAAACTTTTTGTCTCATCCCTCCTTTAATCGTCTTTATTTCGAGAAGAATTCCAAGGATCATGTTCTTGCTTTTCCTGGAATTCTTGGAAGTCACAAAAAACTGTTTTTCTTGAAGAAAATAGGACCCAATTGGCTTTCACATCAAAAACTTCCACTAGCATGTCGAGACATGCATCTCATGGGATCTTATGAGGGTGTTTTAGGTTTTTATGGTTCACCTCAGAATTTAAATTACTCCGGAAAGGGTTTAATTTGGAACCCCACCACCAAAGTGGGAAAATTGTTTGATCTTCCTACTTGTGATATTCTATCAATCGGGTTGGGTTATATGATACAATCAACGAGGACTTCAAAGTGATACAACTACAACTTCTTAATTCGTCATGCGAAACTCTAATCCAAGTCTATAGCTGTAACGAAAATTCCTGGACAGAACCTCAGAATGTTCCATTCTTCATGCCTGATTGTCAAAATTGTAGATTTGTTTTAAATGGTGTCCCACACTGGGAGGGAACGGCTGATATAGAGAATATTTCGGCTATTTTTTCCTTTGATCCAACAACAAAATCGCACAAAGTGATTCCCTACCTGGTGAACAACTCCCTCGCTAATGTTTTTTTGGTGAAAGTTGGAGATGATATTGTAACTTTGGCATATTCGGAAACTAATGAAACATTGGATGCTTACTTTTATGAAAGTGTAGGCTGGGTTAAAAAATATACTATTGATCCCCTTGTGACAATGGTTGAGGACATTAAAATCATGCAATTCTTCGAAGGTGCACTTGTTACTTGGAATATATATTCGGATACAGATTTTTTTCATGTTACAAAAAATGAATCACTTCCAATATCAGACTTAGTAACTCACGTGCATCCAAATATGAAACAATCGTACATCCATGTGGAAACACTGTTTGGTGTTCCAGGAGGTCAGCCTTTTTATCCTTGCAGTATGAGGGAGATCATTAGAGATTTCGAGTGTCGGAGAACTAGCTTGATTAGAGCCCTGACCACTGGTATATTTAATATTCTTTTTTGTTTTTGTTTAGTTGATTCTTTTATTAGGTATATATACTAAACTAGTTATATCTTTTGTTTGTTTCGTAGATATTGAAGAACTTTACAGGAAGTGCGACCCAGGTACTTTTTACCATGTTTTTGGTAGCTGAATTTGGTTTGGAATCATATATGAACTGATTAAAGTCTGATTGATTATTATCTAGTTGAGTTAAATGTGTAAATGAGTGTTACTTTTCTTTTTCTTTTTTTTCGAGTAAAAGAAATTCTCATTAATTTAAATCCGATAACACTGCATCTTGAACTTCAGGAGAGGATATTACCTCGGTGAAAAATGCGATCAGAAATTATATATGTACGATGATCTAGCCAAATATCTTAAACCACCCCTCCAAAGTGGCTTACCCCTCCCTACTCAAGGGATAGTAGATAGGCTTGTTAGAATATATAAATATATATAAAAGATTCATGTAAGGTCGTCCTCTAAAAGTTTTAATGAGTTTGTTATTCCTAGAAACTATATAACTCCGACATCGTTACGTTCTCTACAAGATAACAGAGGTTGTTTAATTTGTCTTTCAGTCTTATGTTCTTTATAGTTGGTTTGGCAAAAATAACAGTATTCAATTCTAGTTTTGGTATTGGGTCGTTACAATTAACCTCTTAATTATATGATTGAACAGCGGCAAATGAACCCATCTCCCTCTATGGTCTTCCCAATAATGAGTGGAAAATCGTAAAACACAAGAGAAAGGCTGGCAAAGACCCAAAAAGCTGGGTCAAGCTCCTACAAGGGCCTCCAAAGCCGGCATGTGGTATAAATTTTGCTAGAAAGAAGATGGAAGAATATGATTGGTTATCTTTTGGTAAAAAGGCATTTTTGGTGTCTAAACTTGTCAAGTTTTGACGATATGGTGTCTGTACTTTTAACACTTTCAATTTGGTGTCTGAACCTGGTAAATTGTTTCAAACAAGTTTATAAGCCGGTTTTTTAACCGGTAACCCATATATCTGTAGCTTGATGTGGATAAGCTACTGACCTGTCATATGACTCAGCAATCAAGTTTAACAAAATACTTAACTGGGTTCTAAACTTGTCACATATTAACAATTTGGTGCATATCAAAAGTAACAGCATTCAGAATATATATATCAAAAGTACCAGAATTCATAATACATATACCAAAAACTAGTTATAATGCATCAAATTTAAACAACTTAAGCAAAATCATGAGTCCTAATCACATTGAAGACTCCGGGTGGACTAGACTTTCTTCTTCTTCTTGTTAGCTTGTGTCTCCAACTGTCCAGTGGTGATGAATTGTTTTCCCCACTTCTTAAAACCTTGAGTCCTGTTTGTCATGAAAGATGGCTCTGGTTCGATCGGTAATCGCACAGACCCTTGCGATTGGCCCTCACGAGTTGCAGAAACTTTAATCTAAAAATAAATTTAATGTTTGAATGATGCAAATGCAAAATAAGAATGGAAAACAAGTAATTATTAAAACATGAATTGCTTACTGGTTGTTTGGCTCTTTTATGACAGAATACATTTCCACCAGTTGAATATTTTTGGTAGTATTGGCACCTTTGCTGGATTGCTCTTTGACAGTTGGACACCCCTTTTTATTGTGTCCAGTCTTGAAACACAATGAACAAGTCATAACTCTTCCATTTTTTGACAACTTATGTCCACTTGATCCCACTTCTCCAATTTCCTTTCTTCTGTTCTTTGCCTTTCTTTCTCCCTGGTTTTGTTTTCAGAGGAGGTGGTTGAGGAGGGGCATGACCAGTCTTTGCCCAGAATTTTTGTGAGTTCATTGGACACATCATTTGACTATATGCTTGCATATATTTGTCCTTGGTATAACAATTATGAACATAATGTAATGGATCTTGATTAACTTCTAAAATTGATGAAATTGCATGACAACAAGGGATTCCAGTTAACTCCCATTTTCTACAAGGACAAGTTCTCTTGTTTAAATCAACAATATAAGTATCCCCCCTTTGTGTAACTTCAAAACCAACATCTCCATTCCATACAACTTGACAATTTGCACTCTCTAAGTAATTTTCATTCACCTTTTTTCGAATTCTATTGCCAAAAATGCCTTTTTACCGTTATCTTTTGTTGCTAAGCGCAGTGACGATTGGTTGATATGTGTGGCATTCTTCTATGCTGGTCTATATGGGTTCAATCAAGCCGATAGGTAAGGTATTCTTGTTTTGTAACTTCTGATCATATCAGCCTATTTATTATAACTAGGGAATATGCCCGTGCTATGCACACGGGAAATAAGAAAACAAATTTTATTTAATTTTATTTGATATTATTATTTATAATTTTAGTGTAAAAAATCAATGTTCTTAGTATCAATATTTTAACAATAATAAAATCTTTATTTATTTTTAAACAATAATATGTTTCATATAATTTCAAAAAATAGTACTCAAATGTTCTTCAATAAAATAGTACAATTAAATGTTTTGTAATTTTTTTTTGGAGATTTTAAATCAAATTACTTGAATTTTCATAATACTGATTAAAGGGTAAGATTATTATTAAAAGCAAACACATGAAATAATGGTTAAATAATTCATCATTTAATATAAGTCAATGTAGTTATATAGTATCACGTTACTCGACGTCGCCTCGCGGCGCCGTCTCGCATTTTGTAATATGAAAATTAACATTATAATCGAAGAATTTTAATTATTGAGCAATAAATATATGAGGCTTAAAAATTACTCGATAATATTTTTTTATCATCATTAAACTCCAAACAATGAATTTTCGACATCTATCTTCAATCACTTTCATTAAATTTATTAAGTATTATAATTTGTGTATGTTTGATTTTATTAATTAGGTTTTAAATGAAATGTGATCCAAGAATGTTTAGTAAAATGAAATTCTTACAATTTGGTTATTCCTCACTCAATATAAGTCAATGTAGTTATATAGCTGCTCGACGTCGCCTTACGGCGCCGTCTCGCATTTTGAAATATGAAATTTAAAGTTATAGTCTGACTAAAAATGAATTATATATAATTAATTTCAATTATTGAGCTATAATTTTTTTTTTAAAAAAATGAAATATTCCGATCATTTCGTTTATCGATATAAAACTTTAAACGATGAGTATTCAATATCTATATTCAATCATCTTCATTAATTTTATTAAATATAAAATTTTTATTTGTTTTATTTAATTCATTAAGTTTTAATTGAAATGTCATCCAATAAGGTGTAGTAAAAATACAATTCTTACATTTTTGATAATTATTCACTCAATATAAGTTAATATTATTATGTACTATAACGTTATTCGACGTCGCCATGAAAATAGTTATTATCTTAAAGGAAAATTATATCATGAATAAATTAAATTATTGAAAAATAAATTTTTAAAAAATAAATTGAGTACTTCTCCCAAGTATCTATATATTAAACGGTGCAACAATTATACATTCTTTATTTAATGATCTTCATATAATTTATTATATAAGGATTATTATAATTTGATTGTTCCAAAATGGTATGAGTACTGATTAGTTCTTAGATTATTCATGATTTTTTGTTAGGTTAACTGCATGTTAACTTTGGTGTGGTAGATTATTATTATTATTATTAGTATTATTATTATTATTATTATTATTATTATTATTATTATTATTATTGTTATTATTATTATTATTATTATTATTATTATTATTATTATTATTATTATTATTATTAATACTACTACTACTAATACTACTACTACTACTACTTTATCTTGTAGCATGGTTAGTTTAAATGTCCTTTTTTTTTGAAACAGGTTAGTTTAAATATCCTTGGTTAAAAAATTTAAATGAGAAGAGTTTTAAAGTATTTTGATTGGTATAAATTTAATTAGTTTAAATATCTTTGGTCTAAATTCATAGGTCACTAATAATATAGAATTATCCAAACATATATTGACTTAAAATTTTTACTTTTCACTTTAAATAACTTTAAGTCATAAATAATAATTTAAGTTTATCCAAACAGGCTATAAATTCCTTTCACTATATTTTGGAGTAATGCGCATAATACTTTTATAAAATCATATAACGGCTACATCGAAATAAGCCTACTTTTTCAATTTTAATCGTAATTGATTTAAATAAGTAGTAAAATATCAGATCGAATAATGAGTGGAAAATCGTAAAACACAAGAGAAAGGCTGGCAAAGACCCAAAAAGCTGGGTCAAGCTCCTACAAGGGCCTCCAAAGCCGGCATGTGGTATAAATTTTGCTAGAAAGAAGATGGAAGAATATGATTGGTTATCTTTTGTTGCTAAGCGCAGTGACGATTGGTTGATATGTGTGGCATTCTTCTATGCTGGTCTATATGGGTTCAATCAAGCCGATAGGTAAGGTATTCTTGTTTTGTAACTTCTGATCATATCAGCCTATTTATTATAACTAGGGAATATGCCCGTGCTATGCACACGGGAAATAAGAAAACAAATTTTCTTTAATTTTATTTGATATTATTATTTATAATTTTAGTGTAAAAAATCAATGTTCTTAGTATCAATATTTTAACAATAATAAAATCTTTATTTATTTTTAAACAATAATATGTTTCATATAATTTCAAAAAATAGTACTCAAATGTTCTTCAATAAAATAGTACAATTAAATGTTTTGTAATTTTTTTTTGGAGATTTTAAATCAAATTACTTGAATTTTCATAATACTGATTAAAGGGTAAGATTATTATTAAAAGCAAACACATGAAATAATGGTTAAATAATTCATCATTTAATATAAGTCAATGTAGTTATATAGTATCACGTTACTCGACGTCGCCTCGCGACGCCGTCTCGCATTTTGTAATATGAAAATTAACATTATAATCGAAGAATTTTAATTATTGAGCAATAAATATATGAGGCTTAAAAATTACTCGATAATATTTTTTTATCATCATTAAACTCCAAACAATGAATTTTCGACATTTATCTTCAATCACTTTCATTAAATTTATTAAGTATTATAATTTGTGTATGTTTGATTTTATTAATTAGGTTTTAAATGAAATGTGATCCAAGAATGTTTAGTAAAATGAAATTCTTACAATTTGGTTATTCCTCACTCAATATAAGTCAATGTAGTTATATAGCTGCTCGACGTCGCCTTACGGCGCCGTCTCGCATTTTGAAATATGAAATTTAAAGTTATAGTCTGACTAAAAATGAATTATATATAATTAATTTCAATTATTGAGCTATAATTTTTTTTTAAAAAAAAATGAAATATTCCGATCATTTCGTTTATCGATATAAAACTTTAAACGATGAGTATTCAATATCTATATTCAATCATCTTCATTAATTTTATTAAATATAAAATTTTAATTTGTTTTATTTAATTCATTAAGTTTTAATTGAAATGTCATCCAATAAGGTGTAGTAAAAATACAATTCTTACATTTTTGATAATTATTCACTCAATATAAGTTAATATTATTATGTACTATAACGCTATTCGACGTCGCCATGAAAATAGTTATTATCTTAAAGGAAAATTATATCATGAATAAATTAAATTATTGAAAAATAAATTTTTAAAAAATAAATTGAGTACTTCTCCCAAGTATCTATATATTAAACGGTGCAACAATTATACATTCTTTATTTAATGATCTTGATATAATTTATTATATAAGGATTATTATAATTTGATTGTTCCAAAATGGTATGAGTACTGATTAGTTCTTAGATTATTCATGATTTTTTGTTAGGTTAACTGCATGTTAACTTTGGTGTGGTAGATTATTATTATTATTATTATTATTATTATTATTATTATTATTATTATTATTATTATTATTATTATTATTATTATTATTAATACTACTACTACTACTACTACTACTACTACTACTACTACTACTACTACTACTACTACTTTATCTTGTAGCATGGTTAGTTTAAATGTCCTTTTTTTTTTTGAAACAGGTTAGTTTAAATATCCTTGGTTAAAAAATTTAAATGAGAAGAGTTTTAAAGTATTTTGATTGGTATAGATTTAATTAGTTTAAATATCTTTGGTCTAAATTCATAGGTCACTAATAATATAGAATTATCCAAACATATATTGACTTAAAATTTTTACTTTTCACTTTAAATAACTTTAAGTCATAAATAATAATTTAAGTTTATCCAAACAGGCTATAAATTTCTTTCACTATATTTTGGAGTAATGCGCATAATACTTTTATAAAATCATATAACGTCTACATCGAAATAAGCCTACTTTTTCAATTTTAATCGTAATTGATTTAAATAAGTAGTAAAATATGAAATCGAATAATGAGTGGAAAATCGTAAAACACAAGAGAAAGGCTGGCAAAGACCCAAAAAGCTGGGTCAAGCTCCTACAAGGGCCTCCAAAGCCGGCATGTGGTATAAATTTTGCTAGAAAGAAGATGGAAGAATATGATTGGTTATCTTTTGTTGCTAAGCGCAGTGACGATTGGTTGATATGTGTGGCACTCTTCTATGCTGGTCTATATGGGTTCAATCAAGCCGATAGGTAAGGTATTCTTGTTTTGTAACTTCTGATCATATCAGCCTATTTATTATAATTCTGTAATAGCGATGCTAAGCAATGGGTTAGAAAATTATTATTTTATTTATATAGAGTAAATCTAGTTAGATGTATAGATAAGCGGTAGTGTGATAAAAGGAGGGATTGGTTCTATTATTTAATCATGGTAATTGGTATCAAAGAACCTATATTTATTAGTAGTATCCTCATTAAGCTCGAGCTATCGTTCTAGCGAGCTATAATATGTTATTACTATATCCTCCAAGAGCGTATCGAAAGTTGTAAATTTACTTTTTCTACGGGTGAAAAATACTTATTCAATTAAAGAGTGAATATGATATCTTGGGTTCTAATTTGTGTTGCATCCCTTGCTCTTTTACCCTTTTTTTGTTGATGAAATTGTATTTTAAAACGGATGAAATTGTATTTTAAAACGGATAGTTTACTCTGCGGATCTCGTGGTTTATAACATTATTATTAACATCAAAATATGAAAAAATTTCAGGCAACGACTCTTCACTCTAATACATGATCTCCCGACAGTCTACGATAGTGTGATAGAGGCTACAGAGAAGGTAACCAAGGTAATAGATGCTCTTCATCCTATCTTTTAAAGTTCCATAAGATTTTCTGTCATTCGTTGGTCTTTTTTTGGTTTCGAACAATCCATTTTAGTTATTGTATGATTGCGACAATTTTCTTATATTCAGGATGACGTGTGAGTGTAATTTAGGCAACGGTATGGGGAAACCTATTACTTTAATTTTGTGTTCCATAAATTAGTTTTGTTCTTGTTATTATAACTTAAGTGCATACATAACCAACGCTGATCTTTATTTCGTACGGTTAATGTTACTGTGTGATGTATAATTGTCTTTCTTCTTTCGAGAGTAGCAAGAAAAAAACGTACTATAGTCTTAGTTTTAAATACTCCCTCCGTCTAATTGTCTTTCTCCTTCAAGAGTAGCAAGAAAAATACGTACTTCAGTTTTAGTTCTAATTACTCCCTTCGTCTAGTTTATGTGAACTGGTTTGACTTTCACGAAAATTAAGAAAAGGTAGTTAAAAAAGAGTAAAAATACTTGAAGAGTGTGTAAAATTGTTGGATTCATCAAAATTTAATAATATATTTGAGATAGTGGAAGAAAATAGTTGGTGTAATAATATAAAAAAGAATATATAATGGACTAGTGGGTGTTCAAAAATAGTAATAAGTATAGTAGGTTCATTCTTTTTTGGACGTCCCAAAATAGAAGACTCGGAGGGAGTACTAAACGTTAACTGTTGAATAGGACTTTTGTTATGGAAAGAAAATATGAACCAAACCAATTATGAGTTGTACGGTTATATCCTTGTTTTATCTATAGCTAGGTGAAGATGTAATAATAAATCAAACAAGAAACAATGGCTAATTTTGTCTCTGATTTCTAGATGAATTTTTATGTGTTTGATTGAAATAATGCTTTCATGTTAAAGCAGCAAGTTCCGGTTACAATTATGCAACCTAGAAGTTTACAGCTAAAGGTTGAGGACGAGGAAGGCTTGAAAGTAGTTGATGATAAGCACAAAGGAGCAGTAATATGCGAAGTATGTGGAGAAAGTTCAGAGCATGATGAGTTTGCGGTCTGCTGTAACGGTTGCCAGAAGATTTTTTATCAGAACTGTGTAAAGATCACCCTACCCAGGTCTAAGCATGTCGAGCAAAACAAATGCTCTTGTTGCAGCAAGGAGAGGGCACGGCAGTAACAGTCTTATAGACATGTTGTGTCTTCTCATTGGCTATGTTTCTTCTTCTTTTTTTTCTTTTTTTAAATTGATTTCACAGTTATAGTATTTGTTGTTATAGTTCTACGATTTCTTACACTTTTGTGGATTACCTTTCATATATGCGCTTTATAGCTAATCATCACCTCAGCGTGATGGTCATGAATTTTATGTGAGTTTACACTAGTCAGATGTCGTTTAACTTGATTCTAATCTTCGTTTTTGAGCATGCTCATCAATTTTGGGTTTGCTTTAATGTGCTTCTCCAAGAGAAACAAACATCAACATCCTCAGTCTGCATGTATTTGTTTAATGCCAATGCAATAGTGTTATTGTGTTACCAAAAGATTGCATCAATTCTGTTTCGTCCTCTTGCCGATGGCAAGGCTAGACTGCGTACCTTGCTATATGTTATGCCCAAATCTTGACATAAGCCCTAAGCAGGCCTAATGGGCTGAAATAGTGGTCCACGACTCATAATGGGCCTAGAGATGAAGATTGGGTCACTAAAACCCACCACCAGAAGTCAGTCTAATATACTATCAAGCGCAATATGGAAGTTTACGACCCCAGCTGTGTGTCGAGTTCGCTAACAGTCCCTAGTATGGGATAGCATCTATCACATCTCTCTGCAAGGTCCAACGAGGCCTAGAGGTCCAGCGAGGCCTAGAATACTCTCTCTGTAAGGTCCAGCGAGGCCTAGAATACTCTCTCTGTAAGGTCCAGCGAGGCCTAGAATACTCTTATGAAGGCTCATAGCTAAGCCCAGTGAGGTCGCATGAGTAAATATGAAGGCTCATAGCTAAGCCCAGCGAGGTCGCATGAGTAGATATAGCTGAGCCCACTACTGGAACCAGCTCGACGTGACTACAGGGATCGCCTCTCGTATAACTCCCGTCAAGGGATAACCTCTCGTATAACTCCCGTCAAGGGATCGCCTCGCATATGACTCCCGTCAAGGGATCGCTTCACACTATCTTCACATCTACAAGCTAAACGAGATCGCTATCTCACTCTCCACTAGAAGGCTCGTAGCTAGGCCCCTCGAGGTCACACGAGTATCTGTACACTTGGGTCCGCTTCGCATGACTAGGCCCCTCGAGGTCGCATGCCAGGCCCTTGCTACTTCTCTACTAGCCTCGCTTGAGAGGCCTCGACTCTAACCATGCGAGACCATCGGTTTCCTTCTATCGGCCATGGATCATGGATAGAATTGACTCATTGCCACATCAGCCCTAAAACAAGTGGGCTTGGGCCGTGACTTATCTTCTAAAACCCTAACCCGTCTAGGTAACTTCTTCTCCAAGAGAACTACGTATGGCTTGATCCCTATAAATTGGGTACGTAGGCACCTTGTTACGGATGATTGACAGCTCACCCCTGGAATATCAACAAACAAGATCAGCCGCAAAAATCACCAATCTCCTTCCGTGTTCTTTGTGTTCTTAGCAAAATATCTGTATTTTGCTCCGTGATTCCAGCAGACCTCCAAAATATTGTTATACAATATTCTCCCTATAACATTATAATACATTAGTGAATTTTTGTAGATTTGGTTTTATATATTAGCTATAGCACTAAGCATAGCTATGCACTGGACTTGCTCTCCTAGTGCAGTATGTTTGCGGGTGCTAAGTCATTGTTAGCACAAAATCACGCAAGCGTACGTGTTCACAAGTAATATAGAATGAAGTAGAGTTCGTTCCCACAGAGATTGTATAATTTAGTTCTTGTACCTAAGCATCAATGTATGATTATCGTTCAATGCTAAGACAATAAGCAAATTGGTTTTGATTATCTAAAATTAAATAATAAGAATTAATTAACAACTAAATTAATAACTAATTGATTTCAAATTACTTATGAGATGGAAAACATGGGATCCTAACTTCAATACAAACTTCCTTTAGAGATCATGCCCTTTTATCAACACATGTGGTGGTTACGATAACTAATCGGACAACACGAAATAAGTATACGCTACCTTTCAGTACACGCACACCAATCTACACAATATCCACAAAAGATAGAAATCATGCAGGCACCAGTTATGCTTAGACCCTATATGTCTATAGAATTTGAAAGCATAATGGTTGAAGATCAAGTATCCATAAGATTACATAAGGTAGTATGAGACGGTTAGAAACACACCACAAACATGAATAACATTCATGGACTTATGCTAGCATGGCAAGTTCTAAATCAAAAGATTCACTGTCGCTTCACTTAAGATTAACAAGATAGATGTTAGCTACGCATCTATGTGAATTAAATACAACCATGCAAGGATATCGTAAATTCACCACACATATATCAAGTTAGGCAATCAACATCTAAATTCCGTAAGTAAATTCGCTAGGACCCCATGACGGCGATTAGTTCATAATCGAACCGTTCGTCATCATGGGGTTTGATGAAAACATGATAAAGATGAAGAGAATAATAATGAATAAACCAATGTTAACAAAGTTATGGAACAAAATCGAGTAATGCTCAAGCATCCAAAAGATACGCCTAGTAAGAATACAAGAAAACTATGTCTAGATCTTCTTGTTGTCACGATCCTCGCCTTGGCTTCTCAATCTCGTGCTAGAAAGTGTGTATGTAATGTGAGGTAATCTGATCTCTGGTGTTGGTGTGTTAAATCTGACCCCCAAGCATGTGTATTTATAGCTCAATATTGCCTCTTCTCCAAACAATTGCCGTTCTTGAGTAGGAATTGAATTTGACAATTTCCATCTTTAAATATGATATAGATTGCAACTTCCCTTGTCAAATAAGGCTTCTGGACTATTCCCACCGTCCAAGATTATTTCCATGACGAATAGGAGAAGAAAACGGCAACTTTCCTCTTTGAAATCAGATTTGGAACAAATTCTGGCGGTTCAGTTTTCCATTAGCGCGGTCGCGCTGTCCTGTAATGCAAATCTGGCGCGGTCGCGCTGTCACAAAAATCTCCAATTCCCTTAGCGCGGTCGCGCTCCCTAACAGCTATAACATAGCGCGGTCGCGCTATACAAATTCTGTTTCTGCAGATTTCTGTTAGAGCCTTCTTCTTCGCACGCCGTTTTTTCCTCATAACCACATCTGTTCCAAAAACCACAAAACACCATACTCACTGCGAAAAACCTAATTCCTGCACAAATTCCACAAAACACATTAAACCACACAAATACTCGAGAATTCAGCGATCAATTCAAGCCAAAATAGAATGGTCTAAATGGATAAAAATCCACTTATCACACCCCCAAACTTGAACCGATGCTTGTCCTCAAGCATAAACAGATACAAATATATACAACTAATTAGTACCACTTCCGTAGGTGATCACGGATGCATTTAGCATATGCAACAAGCCCTTTAAACCCCTAGGCAGCCCTAGTGGACGAGTAAGGTCTCGTGAGGGCCTATAGTGAATGTACCCACAAAATCCAACTGACACAAACGACACAAACAATGCAATGCATGAATGAATGCAACTAAATATGAATGCAAAGGATCCCCTCAAACTAACCAACACCACTTAGCAAGCAAATATCTCCATGAATGCAATCAATCCAAACAGAGCTCGACTAAATTCCGGTATACTAACAATACATGATCAGAACGTGCGTGTGTGCAATGCTCGACAGATATACTCCCAAACCGGATCAAAATCATACATATTCTTTTCCAAGACAATCACAGGGTTATAAATAGAATGAACGTTAAACTCAAGATCACTTCAGATACACCTCTATACTCCTCTAAAGTAGACAGAAATTCATGCTTTATTATGACTCAAACATAATATGTACACCACACACATGCTTATTTGATCGTGCAATGGATGAGACCCCTAAAGGCTTATACAATAATACCCATGTAGCGAGCGTTGGGTTAGTGGATCCCAGACTATAAAAGCCTTAGGTCACTAGGCACAAAGTCCCCAAGAACTTAATTGCTCGAGTATTAAAGAGCTCACCCTGATCAATTCTGCATACTCAAACTCTCACAACCTCTTTTTTTTTTATTTTTTTTCTTCTTTTTTTTCCCTTTTTTTTTTCTTTTCTTTTTTTTTCTTTTTTCCGTTCACATGGAATCTGGAATGAGAATTCTCAATTCCAACCCTAGACTACTCATAAACATGAGCCGGCTACTAGCCATTTGACGCCTAGCCAACAAATACAAACACAAACATATTAGCATGAAGTTTCTGTTTTCCCCCAAACTTGTATTTTGGTGTTCCTTAATCATCAAGAGAATAAAGCAAATTCTATCGATAAACAAGTGATTAAATCCTAAATCCAAACAAGCATGACGCAACCTAGCCCAAGAGCAAACGACGAGACTGTGTAAAAATTTTATTCATGAAACATGCATGTCAATTTCAACAAAATTTAAAATCAGCCCTCTGTTCATCCTTTTCACACCCACATCAACATCTACCTACCTTATGGCATCAACTTATTATAAGGGATCATGAAAAATGCATGTAATGCAACTATATGAACTCACATACAAAACTCGACACACATGCAAACAGAATGCTCTATATGACAGGTATCATGCATGAAACTAAACTACACATACAAATATGATGCAATATGAATTCCTACATGCCACAAATATATCACAACAACTACTAATTCCCAAATCCACCCCCAAACTTGAAATTTCCAATGCCCTCATTGGAATTAAATAAGGGAAAAGTAGAAACATACCTAATCGACGAAACACACGGGTTGCCTCCCACGAAGCGCTGTCGTTAACGTCATTTAGCCGGACGTCACTTCCTCAACTCACGGCGGTTTCAAAAGAATAACCGAACCGTCCTCAACCGAAAGACCATTCATACACACGTTGACATGATTGTTTCCTCCCAACACAACTTTTCTTTCACTCTTCAACTTGATTTTTCCACCCGTCGACTTCTTCGCCTTTTTTTTCTTCCTCACACTTCTAAGGTGCTTGTTCGATTCGGACGGCTGAACAACACTCTCTTCTAATTCATCATCGGTCATCCACCTTCTTAACACGTTATCTTGGAATACTTCAAAAATCACAAGTTCATCATCCACAAGGACATACTTTAAGTGTGGTGGCAGCTTCCCAAGCTTCACCTTCGAGAGATCTTGAATGGAAGACTTATCAATGGAATCACTGATGTGATGCTCGAGCTTGTGCACGTCTAACTTTTTGCTCAACAAATGATCAAACTCTTCTGCCTGACCCGTTTCAACTATCTCCACACTGAAACACTCCTCATCCTCTGTCGGAAATTTCATGGCCTTGAACACATTAAAGGTGACATTCTGATCTTGCACCCTCATCGTAAGCTCCCCCTTCTGAACATCAATAACACTACAGCATAGCGCAACCGCGCTATGCTGACCAGCGTACGTGACCAGCATAGCGCAACCGCGCTATGGTGAAACTGTGCCGCCAGAAACTGTTCCAAATCTGATTTCAAAGAGGAAAGTTGCCGTTTTCTTCTCCTATTCGTCATGGAAATATTCTTGGACGGTGGGAATAGTTCAGAAGCCTTATTTGACAAGGGAAGTTGCAATCTATATCATATTTAAAGATGGAAATTGTCAAATTCAATTCCTACTCAAGAACGGCAATTGTTTGGAGAAGAGGCAATATTGAGCTATAAATACACATGCTTGGGGGTCAGATTTAACACACCAACACCAGAGATCAGATTACTTCACATTACATACACACTTTATAGCACGAGATTGAGAAGCCAAGGCGAGGATCGTGACAACAAGAAGATCTAGACATAGTTTTCTTGTATTCTTACTAGGCGTATCTTTTGGATGCTTGAGCATTACTCGATTTTGTTCCATAACTTTGTTAACATTGGTTTATTCATTATTATTATCTTCATCTTTATCATGTTTTCATCAAACCCCATGATGACGAACGGTTCGATTATGAACTAATCGCCGTCATGGGGTCCTAGCGAATTTACTTACGGAATTTAGATGTTGATTGCCTAACTTGATATATGTGTGGTGAATTTACGATATCCTTGCATGGTTGTATTTAATTCACATAGATGCGTAGCTAACATCTATCTTGTTAATCTTAAGTGAAGCGACAGTGAATCTTTTGATTTAGAACTTGCCATGCTAGCATAAGTCCATGAATGTTATTCATGTTTGTGGTGTGTTTCTAACCGTCTCATACTACCTTATGTAATCTTATGGATACTTGATCTTCAACCATTATGCTTTCAAATTCTATAGACATATAGGGTCTAAGCATAACTGGTGCCTGCATGATTTCTATCTTTTGTGGATATTGTGTAGATTGGTGTGCGTGTACTGAAAGGTAGCGTATACTTATTTCGTGTTGTCCGATTAGTTATCGTAACCACCACATGTGTTGATAAAAGGGCATGATCTCTAAAGGAAGTTTGTATTGAAGTTAGGATCCCATGTTTTCCATCTCATAAGTAATTTGAAATCAATTAGTTATTAATTTAGTTGCTAATTAATTCTTATTAGTTAATTTTAGATAATCAAAACCAATTTGCTTATTGTCTTAGCATTGAACGATAATCATACATTGATGCTTAGGCACAAGAACTAAATTATACAATCTCTGTGGGAACGAACTCTACTTCATTCTATATTACTTGTGAACACGTACGCTTGCGTGATTTTGTGCTAACAAGTTTTTGTTTTTTCTTTTTTTTTCTTTTTTTTTTCGAGAGCTAAATATAACAAAACACAATAATATCAACAATAACAATGATCCCACAATTTTATTACACA
Source organism: Saposhnikovia divaricata (assembly GCA_036435485.1). Classification (NCBI taxonomy): domain Eukaryota; kingdom Viridiplantae; phylum Streptophyta; class Magnoliopsida; order Apiales; family Apiaceae; genus Saposhnikovia; species Saposhnikovia divaricata. The sequence continues at coordinate 220,422,089 of CM071599.1, forward strand.
TGCCGACTATCAAGCATCAACCAAACCCAAATTTCAATATTTCCCCCAAAATTATGACCATCAATAAACCCTTCCTTGCACACCTTATTACTCCCTTAAGCACTCTACTAGCCTTTGACAATGTGGGTTCAAATTAATGTAAGGCCAATACAAGAAAAAAAATCTAGGCCAGTAATGTGGTATGTCACCGAAAAAATAGGATTAAGCTCAACGGGTTAACTAATTGATCATGTAAACATGGTGTGGTAATATGGGAAAAAAATGCGGTTAATCCTAATGCCTTTATCATTTTAATCGTCAAATAATGTCATGCGTTGCAAGAAAGATCTCAAACAACTGCTAGCAATGCAAACAATCCGTGGACACTCAAGCAAACGAATAAAATTGCAGCAAATATGCAATAAGGCTCAAAATCTCACTTGGTGGAAAAACATACTCAATCCCAAGCAAAAATCTCTCTAATGCACCTATTTGTATTCAAAGCATGCAAACTAAATCATCTTGCACATATTCATGTCTTTCTAATTACTTACAACATTCAATAAGTCTACTAGCTTCAACTTACTAGTGTATGTGTGTGTACAAGAACAAAGCATATCATTTCTCAATCAAAAGCGTCAACAACACAAAATTCCTATCAAGCATGGGTGCAAATGCAACTATTATGAACTCACATGATATACAAAAACAGAATGTCCTATATGAAACAAACGTAGATATCACGAACATAAATGCATAATTTACTACTACTAACATGCAAAGCATGAAATCCTACATGAACACGATGACTAACAATCACATATATATACGCTACTTAACCCTCAAACCACCCCCAAACTTAAAATATTCAATGTCCTCATTGAATGGAAGTAAATACGAGGGAAAGTAGAAAACATACCAGTATACAACAATGCTTGGGTTGCCTCCCAAGAAGCGCTTCTTTAACGTCATTAGCTTGACGTTACTTCCAAACCTCCATTAAGGATGATAATAGTTTGCCTGGTCCTCTCTTCGTGAGACTTCATCGTCATCACGGCGGCACACTTTCTGCCCCTTCTCCTCGCTTGGCCTATTCGTATAACAATTATGTCCTGTTCCAATGCCTTCATCTGTTGACCCAAAATCTGTCAATTTGTAGAACAACACACACTCGCGAGCTTCGCTTGAAAATAATGGAGGAGGATAAGTGTAAGTTACTGAAGCCTTTGGTTCCTCAAAGAGAACTTCCTCCATTGGCTCTAATGCGCTACCTCCATCTTTAAACTCTGAGACAAGTAGAAGATCTGCATCTTTCCCATGTTCTTCAGCCTCTTGGTACTTACATACCAATTCTCGAAATTTGTGCAGCTCAATAGTGTCTGTCCCAAATAGTGCCCTTTCCAAATCATCCACCATCCTAACATGATCAAATTCCTCACATGGCTTGTGAATGCTCACCTCACCTTGGAATTTGTCTTTCTCAATTAAGCATGCAGCACCTTGCTCCAAGTCACAGTTATTTTGTGGAATTGCCTCTGGTATGAATTGCTGATTCTCTTGTTCCAAGGCACTCCTAACTTGAGCAACTATTGTTTCCAAAGATTTGATAGACGCCTCGTTACTCTTTACACGCATCCTAATCTCTTCCAGAGTCTCTTGTTCCAATGATCTCACAGCTTGAGCAACTAGTGTCTCCAAAGAATTGATAGACTCCTCGTTACTCTTTACAAGCATCCTAACCTCCTCCATAGTAACAACCTCATCTGACTGAAAAGTAGGAGTAGGTTGCTGATGTTGAAACTCTTCACTTCCAAAGAAATATGTCATATCTGGAACATCTTGTTGGTACTGTTGAGGATGGTATGAAAAATATGGTTGTTCCTCATAAGTGACATATGGATCAACTTCTTCGTAGTAACAATATTGTGAGGGATCATGAACGCCAAAACACCGCTCACATTGATAAGGCATGGATGTCCTCGAATATGCCCACCATGGCAACTCCTCGCATGCCATCTTCAAAAACTCAAGTACCTGAAACACAACGAACTAAACAAGATAGTTAATAAAAAAAAAAATCCGAGTCAGTGAACTCTAACGACCACTATTGACAAGCACATAAACCAAAAATAACACACCGATGATCCCCGGAAGCGGTGCCAAAAACTTGTTTACACTAAAACACGCAAGCGTACGTGGTCACAAGTAATATATGAATAAGTCGAGTTCGTTCCCACAGAGATCTGGTTAAGGTTTTAATTCAGTTATTGTACCTATGCAACAATGTATGGTTATTACTCACTGCTAAGACAAATAACAAATTTGAGTTTTAATTAACTAAACTAACTAAGATGCAAATTATGAACTAAGAATTAACTAACTAACGATAATTAAAATCAAATTACTTACGCAATATGAACCATGGAATCCTAACTTCAATACAAACTTCCTTTAGAGATCATGCCCTTTTATCAATACATGTGGTGGTTACGATAACTAATCGGACAACACGAAATAAGTATACGTTACCTTTCAGTACACGCACACCAATCTACACAATATCCACATAAGATAGAAATCATGCAGGCACCAATTTTGCTTAGACCCTATATGTCTATAGAATTTGAAAACATAATGGTTGAAGATCAAGTATCCATAAGATTACATAAGGTAGTATGAGACGGTTAGAAACACACCACAAACATGAATAACATTCATGGACTTATGCTAGCATGGCAAGTTCTAAATCTAAAGATCCACTGTCGCTTCACTAAAGATTAACAAGATAGATGTTAGCTACGCATCTATATGAATTAAATACAACCCTGCAAGGATATCGCAAATTCACCACACATATATCAAGTTAAGCAATCAACATCTAAATTCCATAAGTAAATCCGTTAGAATCCCACGACAACAATTAGTTCATAATCGAACCTCTCGTCATCATGGGATCTGATGAAATCATGATAAGAACAAAGTATGAAAAGATACAAATAAAACTAAGTAATTGATATGTAATGGTGTGTTTTTTTCTGTCCCCCAAGATGTGTATTTATAGCCCCAAGTGTCCTCTTCTCCAAGTAATTGCCTTCTTTGAGTTGGAATAGAAGATTGGCAAATTCCATCTTTAAATATGATATAGATTGCAACTTCCCTTGTCAAATAAAGCTTCTGGACTATTCCCACCGTCCAAGAATATTTCCATGTCAAATAGGAGAAGAAAACGGCAACATTCCTCTTTGAAATCAGATTTGAAACAGTTTCTGGCGGTTCAGTATTCTCCTAGCGCGGTCGCGCTATGCTGTAGTGTTATTGTGGCGCGGTCGCGCTGTAGTGTTATTGTGGCGCTATGCTGTAGTGTTATTGTGGTTCTCAGGCGTATGAGAACCACAAGATTTATAAGGAGAAGGTGAAGAGGTGGCATGCTAAGAAGTTAATTCCTAAGGTCTTTGTGCCTGGTCAGTTGGTTTTGTTGTTTAATATACTAAATTCCAAAAACTTGTTAGCACAAAATCACGCAAGCGTACGTGTTCACAAGTAATATAGAATGAAGTAGAGTTCGTTCCCACAGAGATTGTATAATTTAGTTCTTGTACCTAAACATCAATGTATGATTATCGTTCAATGCTAAGACAATAAGCAAATTGGTTTTGATTATCTAAAATTAACTAATAAGAATTAATTAACAACTAAATTAATAAACTAATTGATTTCAAATTACTTATGAGATGGAAAACATGGGATCCTAACTTCAATACAAACTTCCTTTAGAGATCATGCCCTTTTATCAACACATGTGGTGGTTACGATAACTAATCGGACAACACGAAATAAGTATACGCTACCTTTCAGTACACGCACACCAATCTACACAACTAATCGGACAACACGAAATAAGTATACGCTACCTTTCAGTACACGCACACCAATCTACACAATATCCACAAAAGATAGAAATCATGCAGGCACCAGTTATGCTTAGACCCTATATGTCTATAGAATTTGAAAGCATAATGGTTGAAGATCAAGTATCCATAAGATTACATAAGGTAGTATGAGACGGTTAGAAACACACCACAAACATGAATAACATTCATGGACTTATGCTAGCATGGCAAGTTCTAAATCAAAAGATTCACTGTCGCTTCACTTAAGATTAACAAGATAGATGTTAGCTACGCATCTATGTGAATTAAATACAACCATGCAAGGATATCGTAAATTCACCACACATATATCAAGTTAGGCAATCAACATCTAAATTCCGTAAGTAAATTCGCTAGGACCCCATGACGGCGATTAGTTCATAATCGAACCGTTCGTCATCATGGGGTTTGATGAAAACATGATAAAGATGAAGAGAATAATAATGAATAAACCAATGTTAACAAAGTTATGGAACAAAATCGAGTAATGCTCAAGCATCCAAAAGATACGCCTAGTAAGAATACAAGAAAACTATGTCTAGATCTTCTTGTTGTCACGATCCTCGCCTTGGCTTCTCAATCTCGTGCTAGAAAGTGTGTATGTAATGTGAGGTAATCTGATCTCTGGTGTTGGTGTGTTAAATCTGACCCCCAAGCATGTGTATTTATAGCTCAATATTGCCTCTTCTCCAAACAATTGCCGTTCTTGAGTAGGAATTGAATTTGACAATTTCCATCTTTAAATATGATATAGATTGCAACTTCCCTTGTCAAATAAGGCTTCTGGACTATTCCCACAGTCCAAGATTATTTCCATGACGAATAGGAGAAGAAAACGGCAACTTTCCTCTTTGAAATCAGATTTGGAACAAATTCTGGCGGTTCAGTTTTCCATTAGCGCGGTCGCGCTGTCCTGTAATGCAAATCTGGCGCGGTCGCGCTGTCACAAAAATCTCCAATTCCCTTAGCGCGGTCGCGCTCCCTAACAGCTATAACATAGCGCGGTCGCGCTATACAAATTCTGTTTCTGCAGATTTCTGTTAGAGCCTTCTTCTTCGCACGCCGTTTTTTCCTCATAACCACATCTGTTCCAAAAACCACAAAACACCATACTCACTGCGAAAAACCTAATTCCTGCACAAACTCCACAAAACACATTAAACCACACAAATACTCGAGAATTCAGCGATCAATTCAAGCCAAAATAGAATGGTCTAAATGGATAAAAATCCACTTATCAGTCATCATTTCCGAGCTTGTAAAACTGCCCTTATATAATATTCAATTGATACGACAGGTAGTAATGACTAACGACATACTTGGTCAAGTCCTTTGATATAAAAAAAAACAAACCTTCTGTCAGAATTAATTAGATCATTTCTGCACATTGTTTTCTTTACTTCAAGAACATATGGTAGTCATCTTTAGTGTTTATACTGATGTATGCTGAGAACAATACTTTACACTGTACCAAAGTGTCTCTTTGCCCCGTTTATTGGTAAGAAGTGTTCATACATTAACCATGTATACTAGCTTTGTGGAGTATACAATAAAGATAAGTGTGCATCTAATCACTACAAGAAAATCGAATTCTAACAATAGAAAATTCGATTGGCATGTAAACTTCTTGCACTCTATAATGGTCATGGAGATTAGTTTGTTTTCATTAATCTCTAATCAGTAAGGTATTAGCGCCACCTAAGCGCCCGCATATCCTCCTTTATTTATATATATTGATTAGAGTTTAAATAGTAATTATATTGTTATTTATGAACTTAACAAATTATTATAATTATTTCGGAGCTACCAAAATAAGATATATATATATATATATATATATATATATATATATATGTTGTGGAATAAAAACTAGGTTACTAATATTGTGGCTAGGGTTGATGTATTTAATGCAAAGGTGTGTGGGCTTCGTGCTTTAATGGTTGTTTCTGCGTTCGAGACTTAATCGGTCCTCACAGAGTGCCTACGTATCTCGTATTGAGAATCAAGCCAACGTAGTTCTGAGAATGAGGGGTCAGGCCCTTTATATAGGCTGAGAAGCCTTATAATTATGGTAGGATTCAGAGACTTGGTGGACAAGTCTTTGAGGAAGGTTCTAGATCAATTCCTTATAGGAATCAGTTTCCATATTGAATTGGATGCCTTGGTGGATAAGTCCGAAGGGGATATTATCCTTATCCAACTCTTATTTGCTGAGCTATTTATTACCCTTAATATTAATTACGAAATTAATATTATAAATAGGGTTTGGGCCCATCTGGTGGGCCCCACGTTTGGACCATTCCGGGTATAATTAATACCACATTAAAGGTGTCTTTAAGGCTTACTTTTAGCCCATATCATTTGCCCCCCAACTTCTAGGAAAACTTATCAGGTTTTCCTTGAAGTTTTAACTGCCTTTCTTGAGACTTGGGTCAGGGCTTTGTACACTAGTGTTTCACAAATGTCGTCTTGATGCAAAGTGTGGAGCGACCGACACGTTTACGACGATATGCCTTATTCGAGGCTAAGCAATTTATCTTCCATAACTTCAGTTACAGAATATTTTCTTCAAGGAATTATCTATGAAATTCCTCGTATTTCCATATTTATGCTATTATGGTACCCACAGGTATCAAAATTCCATGTCCGTGAAGATTTGCTGTCAAAGAATCAATTTTTATAGCAAATTTCGACCAGGATTGAGTATTTTCGACCAGGAATTCGGCCAGGAATTCGACCAGGAATTCGGCCAGGAATTCGACCAAAATTCTGGTCGAAATAAGGCCTTCTTTAGTTTCCTGATCGAAGAGATTTTCGACCAGGATTCTTGGTCGTTTCGACCAGAATCTTGGTCGAAATAAGGGTCCAATTTTGTTTTGGTCGAAGGGATTTTCGACCAGGATTCCTGGTCGTTTCGACCAGGATCTTGGTCGAAATAAGGGCCTCAGAATGGTTTTGGTCGAAGGGTTTTTCGACCAGGATTCTTGGTCGTTTCGACCAGGATTCTGGTCGAAATAAGGGCGTTTCCAACGCTTTGGTCGAAGGGTTTTTCGACCAGGATTCTTAGTCGTTTCGACCAGGATTCTGGTCGAAATAAGGGTGTTTCCAACGCTTTGGTCGAAGGGTTTTTCGACCAGGATTCTTGGTCGTTTCGACCAGGATTCTGGTCGAAATAAGGGCCACTTTGGCTTTGGGCCTATTCTTATTGGGCCTCTTAGGTTTATTGCGTATTTTATAAAAATACCTTTTTTTTCTTTTCAGAGTGGGCTTGACCTCATGGCTGTTATTGGGCCTGTCCGGGATATTTAAATCCAAATTTAGGATCTTTTGTCTATGATATTTTTCAAAAATATCTATAATTTTTTTCAAAATATCTATGATATTTTTCCAAGATATTTTTCTAAGAATGTCCTAGAATTGGGCCTTAATTTGGGCCGGTTTCATGGGCTTTTTTGACCTGTCACTGTAGGTTTTCTGACCATTTGGAGGAATTTTAACCGGCTGAAAAGTTGTATATAAGAGTGAGAGTGGAGAGTTCACTTTCTCATTCTCACTTCTACTCAAACACTTCACTAGAAATTCTCTCTATAGTTCTCTTTATTTCAAGGCGATTTCCGGCGAGAGTTTTTATCGAAGCTCCTCCCCCTCACGGTGGTTTCTGGGTTTTTCCTTGAAGATTTCTTCAAACCTTCATACTTTCTGGGTTTTCTTTGAAGATTTCTTCAAACCTTCATATTTTCTGGGTTTTAGCGGAGCTTCAAACCTTTTTCCAGGAGCATCAATGGAGGACAAAGCTAAGTCCCGTCTTGCAAAGATGAATTCTGCCTCCTCCAAAGGTACGATCACCATTCGCTCTTCTTACACATCTCTAGTAGACATGTTAAATCAACGTGGAGATGATTACCCTTCTTTGTCAAAATTAGATGCGTATGACTGCTGTAGCTCGTATCATGACGTTGAGGAAATCACTAGATATAACAAACTTTTTAAAATCAAGTCACCTTATAAACTTGTCCCAGCTGAGCCAGGTGACAGACCTTGTCACTGGAAACCCAATTCTTTGTGTGTTTATAGGGAGAGTTTAGTAGCTGGTCTTCGCTTTCCGTTTCATGAATTCATTCCTAGACTTTTAGTTGATGTTCAAATTAGTCCATGTCAACTCCCGCCAAATGCGTGGAGAATCATATTATGTTTCATGGTTTTGTGTCTCAGACAACAACTCCCTTTATCTGTTGCGCTTTTTCGCAAAATTTTTCAATTTTACAATAGTCCTGCCACGAACCCTGGCTGGGTGTATGTTAAGCTCCGCCCTAGAATTCCCCCACTTTTTAATGGCAAGTCAATCCCTGATAATAATACGGGCTGGAAAAATGAGTTTGCATACTTAGAGTGGGATGGAGTTGATTGGGGCACTCTCTTTAGGCAGACATTTTCGAGAGTTTCAGACGGAAGCGCTAAGGGAATCGTCCTTAGTACCGAGGAACAGGCCGCTTATAATACTCTGACCCAGGCAGACGGTAGTTCTATTACGTGCCTAAGCCTTTTAAATGAGGAATCTCTAAGGGGAGTAGGCCTTTCCAGAGTTTCTGAACGGGGTAATTTTCTTACTAACCTTTGCCATTTACTTTTTTACTGAATTTATTCCAACTCGTTTTTGGTTATTCTTGCAGTTGCGAAGTTGATTGTGGAGGCTGCGCCCTCTCCTAATGAAGAGACTTCCAGGATGGCTCGAGCTAAGAGGGCTGCTGACCCTCGAGGGAAAAACACAGAGCCTTCTTTTCTACGCCCTCACAAGGTCCAGAAAGGAGACTTGAGGTATGGTGACATAGCTGGATTGGAGGGGAGCTCCCAGGTTAACGTCCAGTCGACAGTTTTTAGGCCTCCCTAGGGCTTCAGAAAGCAGGATTCTGTGGTGGGCTCTACCAAGCACTCCATGGATTGGTCTTTGAACTCAGTAACCACTCCTGACTATAAGGACATGGTCCTTAATGGAGGTATTGGAGAGTCAGAGGCGCTTGGTGCTCAGGCTATTGCTGTGGTGAGTCTCGAACTTTGTCTTTTCAATACCTTAACGGCTTAGATTCATTATTTGATTTTAATGCTAACCTTTCATGCAGGCTAACGTCCATTTCCAAAGCTTAGTTCATAAAGCCAAAGCTTGGAAGGAGAAGGCCAAAGGTTTTGAGTCTGAGTCTCAGAAGAAGACTCTCCACATTAACCGACTGGAAGAGCAGCTAAAGAAGAAAAATGAAAAGATGGTTGGGATGCATGCGGAGCTAGTTGCTCTGAAGGATGACAAGGAGAAGCATATTGATGATTATCTGGATTCGGATGAGTACAAGACTCTCATGGATCAGCATGATGAGATGCTCTTTCCTAGCCAGTTTACTGATGGGTGGACCAAAGCCCTTGAAGCAGTTCTGAGGCAGCATCCAGGGTTATTCTTGCCTTCTGCTTTTCCTAGTCCTCACCTTCCCAGTGCCTTGATACATGAGCCTGGTTCCAGTGAAGAGCTATTCGGGGAGGATGATGCTTTGGTCAAGGAGAATGCTACCGCCACCACTTCAGCCTTGGATCCCGAGCCTCCTCTAGCTCAGCCTGGTGCTGCTAACTCTGCTGATGATGGGTCTACTACTGAGACTAGCTTTGAGGATGCTTCTCCTGCTAAGGAGGCCCCTAAGGCCCCTTAAGCTTTATTTATTTATCTTTTGTTTTTCTGAACTCTGGGTTTCCACCATTTGAATTGATAGCCTTCGGGCCTTTGTTTGTGTAACTTTTAACTTAACTATTTATGCAGTTAGTTTCTGTTCATTTTTCTTGTTTTTGCTCATAGTTCGTTAAACTTTAGAATTTTCGAGTACTTGGCCTCCAGGCTGGTACTAAACTCACAAGTTGGTTCAACATTCGTCTTTCGTTTGTTTTAACAAGGAAGAATAACTAATAGAGAAAACAGAATAAATTCCATTATGCTGTCAAAGGATATCAATAAGATGGGTTCAACCCTTACATAGATACTCTATCTCCTACTGGGAGCAACATGCTCTATAATGGTTTCATTCGAACCTTATTTCTAATAAATAAATAAAAGTCCAAGCCTTTGTCAAAAGAACTTAAACATAATAAACTTTGAGGTTCACAGCATGCCAAGTTCGGGGCACCTCAACCCCATCCAAGGTTTCTAACTTGTAGGATCCTCGTCCTAACACCTTTCTGACTAGATACGGTCCTTCCCAGTTTGGTGCTAACTTTCCTTTTTGGCCAACTCCTGAGGCTTCAATCTTCCTCAGAACCATGTCGCCTTGTCGAAAGAATCTTTCCTTAACTCTCTGGTTGTAATGAAAAGAGGCTCTCTTCTGATATTCAGCATTCCTAGCATTAGCTTCATCTCTAACCTCGTCAATTAAGTCAAGGGCAAGTCTCATCCCTTCTTCATTAGTTTCTGGCTCATATGCCTCGACTCGAGGTGATGCTTGCATGATCTCCAAAGGCACAACTGCCTCGGCTCCATAAGCCAGCAAAAATGGGGTTGCTCCAGTTGTTACCTTACAAGTGGTACGATATGCCCAAAGTATGGGCAGCAATTCATCTACCCAAGTGTTCCTAGAGCGTTCGACCCTCTTCTTCAGTCCATCAAGGATAATTCGATTAGCTACCTCAGCTTGCCCATTGGCTTGTGGATGTGCCACTGAGGTAAAACGGAGCTCAATCGCATTCTCTTCACAATACTTCTTAAACTCTTCATTATTGAACTGTGTCCCATTGTCTGTCACAATGATTCGTGGGATTCCGTATCTGCAAATGATGTTCTCCCAAAAGAACTGGGAAACTTGCTTGGTGGTTATCTTGGCCAGGGGTTTAGCCTTAATCCACTTAGTGAAGTAATCAATGGCCACTATCAGGAATTTCCTTTGTGCTGAAGCCATGGGAAAGGGTCCAAGTATATCCATCCCCCACATCGCAAATGGAATGGGAGAGTTAATCGAGGTCAACATCTCAGGCGGTTGCCTCACAATCGGGGCATGCTTCTGGCATCTCTCATATCTCTTGACATAGTTTTGTGCATCAGCCAACATCTCCGGCCAATAGAACCCTAAACGAATTATCTTGTGAGCTAGGGCTCTGCCCCCCAAGTGTTGCCCACAGATCCCTTCATGAACTTCCTCCAATGCTTCCCTTGCCTCTTGAGGCCTTAGACACTTCAAGTACGGGATGACAAACGACCTTTTGTATAGAATACCCTCAATCAAAGTATATCTCAACGCTCTTACTGAAAGTTTTCGTGCCTCCATGGCATTGTCTGGGAGCCACCCGGTCTCAAGGTGTGCCTTGATAGGATCTATCCAACAGCCTCCTATATCAATTGGTGCCACTAGCTTTGCGTTAACGGTCGGGGTCTTCATGACCTGAAAGTAGACACTCCCAGCATAATTTTCTATCTCAGAAGAAGCAAACTTAGACAGGGCATCGGCATTAATGTTTTCTTCTCTCGGGATGTGTTCAACATAACACTCCTCAAACTGAGACATAACAGCCTTTACCACTCTCAGGTATTTCGCCATAGTCTCATCCTTAGCCTCGAATTCACCATTTACTTGGGATACCACAAGCCGTGAATCTCCACAAACTTTGAGATTTTTGACCCTCATGATTCTAGCTAAACCCAAACCAGCTATTAATGCCTCATACTCCGCCTCATTGTTGGTAGTAAGAAAATCCAATTTTAAAGCGTACTCAACTGTGAACCCGTCGGGGCTTTGCAAAACCAAACCTGCACCACTAGAGCACCCAATATTCCTTCAGATCAGGTGTAAGTTCCTCTTCTTTTTTCTCTTACCCAGGAGTAGTCATTATCTCTTGCCCCCCGACTTATTGGTTGTTAATAGTGCATTCAACCACGAAGTCAGCCAATGCCTGAGCCTTGATGGCTGTCCGAGGCTTGTATGTGATATCGAATTCTCCTAACTCAATCGCCCATTTAATTAGCCTCCCACTGGCCTTAGGGCTATGCAATATGTTCCTCAACTGCTGGTTCGTCAGAACTTGAATCTTATGTGCCTGGAAGTAAGGTCGCAATTTCCTTGAGGCAATTATTAATGCCAAAGCAAACTTTTCTATGGGTGAGTAATTCAACTCAGCCCCATGCAACACTTTGCTCACATAGTAGATAGGTTTCTGGACTTTCTCCTCTTCCCGAATAAGGACAGCACTCAGGGCTTGTTCAGATACTGCCAGGTATAGACAAAGAGTCTCCCCAGGACTTGGTTTGGTCAACAACGGGGCTTCAACCATGTACTTCTTCAGTTGTTCAAAGGCCTCTTGGTTCTCAGGGGTCCACTCAAAATTTTTCACCTTCTTCAATGCTTGAAAGAAAGGCAAGCATTTGTCACCAGACTTGGAGATGAATCTTCCTAAAGCCGCTACCCGGCCTGTCAACTTCTGCACATCTCTTATAGAGCGTGGGGGTTCCATGTCTAAGATCGCCTTGATCTTGTCGGGGTTGGCCTCTATACCTCTTTTAGAAACCATCAGACCCAAAAATTTGCTTGATCCAACGCCAAAGGCACACTTGGCTGGATTCAACATCATTTTGTGGTGCCTCAGCACTTCAAATGCCTCTTTGAGGTGTTTAATATTGTCCGCTTTGACCAAGCTTTTAACCAGCATATCATCGACATAGACCTCCATGGTTTTTCCAATTAGATGGGCGAAATATCTTATTCACCAATCGTTGGTAAGTAGCTCCCGCATTCTTTAGACCAAACGTCATAACAAGATAGCAGAAAACACCAAAGTCAGTTATGAAAGATACCTTTGGGATGTCATCCTTGTGCATCTTAATCTGATTATAGCCGCTGAATCCATCCATGAAGCTCAACATCTCATGTCCAGCTGTGCCATCTATCAACATATCTATTCTTGGCAGGGGAAACAATCCTTTGGGCATGCATCATTCAGGTCAGTGAAGTCTATACACATCCTCCACTTCCCATTCGCTTTCTTGACCATCACAGGGTTTGCTAACCATTCGGGAAACTGAATTTCTTCAATAAAACCAGCCTCCAAGAGCTTATCCACTTCTTGCTTAATGGCCTCTTGTCTTTCCGGAGCAAAATTTCTCTTCTTCTGCTGTATTATCTTCCGATTAGGGTCGACATTCAATCTATGAGTTATAAGTTGGGGATCGATCCCTGGCATATCAGCTGCTGTCCAAGCGAAAACGTCGCTATTCTTTTGTAAGAACTCTATCAACTTGCCCTTCATGGGTTCTTTCAAAGAGGCTCCTATATAAGTCACCTTCTCAGGGTCGCCTAGCTCCAGAGGGATAGGTATTAAGTCCTCTGCTGGCTTTCCTCGGTGTTCATCATCACCACGGACATCCATGTCTTCAATCGGGAGTACCTGCCCCCGGTTCCATCAGCTCTCAAAGCAGCCACATAGCAACTCCTGGCCATTTTCTGATCTCCTTTCTGTTCCCCAACACCATTCCTGGTTGGAAATTTGACCTTCATGTGATAAGTAGAGGCAACAGCCTTGAATGCATGAAGTCCGGTCCTCCCTAAGAATGCATTGTACGTTGAGGCAGCCTTAATTACTAGAAAGTTCAACATCTGGGTGGCTTCCTTAGGTTCTTGCCCTATTGTCATGGGCAGCTGAATGGTCCCTTCAACCTTGGACTCAACTCCATTAAATCCGTAGATCGGCATGTTAGTCGGGGTTAGTTGAGAGTCAGTATACCCCATCTTCACAAAAGCGTCATGAAACAAGATATCGACAGAAGCTCCATTGTCTATCAGGACCCGCTTCACTTCCGAGTTTCCAATTACAGGAGTTATGACAAACGGGTCGTCATGGGGGAATTTCACCCTTTCAAGGTCTGAATCATCAAAACCAATCACTGTCTCAGTTTTAGCACGCTTCGGGGCTTCTCCTGTGATGTGCATCACTTCTCTGGCATAAGCCTTTCGAGAGTTTCGAGTAGTGCCGGCCGCTGTTGGTCCTCCCCAAATCATATTGATTACTGGCCCTCGAGGCTGTGGGTTACGATCACGATCGTTATCCCTCCTATCATTGTCTCTTCTATCATAATCCCTTTTCTGGGCTCCACGATCTTCACCCTTGGTGAACTTGTTTAACTTTCCCTTCCGGATTAAAAATTCAATTTCATCCTTTAACTGTCTGCAGTCATCTGTGTCATGCCCCACATCCTTATGGAATCTACAATACAGATCTTTATTTCTTTTTTCGGGGTCACCCCTGAGTGGTTTAGGCCAGCGAAAGTCCTTATCCTTCTCAATATCCAACAAAATTTGGCTCCTAGGAGCGTTCAACCTTGCGTAATCAGAAAACCTCGGCCCAAAACCCTTCTTGGGTGATGACTCGGAGTCCTTGCCAGCCCGGGGATACTTGTCCCTAGCGTCGTACTCTTGCTCTGACTTTCTTTTCTTTGAATCATTAGAGCCCTTGCCATTACCTCCTGTGGTTTCCTTCTTCATGCTGTCCTCAGCCTTGATATATTTATCGGCTCTTCTCTGGAGCTCGGCCATGTTCTCAGGAGGGTGTTTTGCCAAAGACCTTTTGAAGAAGAGGTCAGTGGTTCCGTGTTCCAGGGCTACCATGGCCACCTTATTTTCCAGATCGGTGATATTCAACGTCTCTTTGGTGAATCGCTTGAGATAATCCTTTAAGTTCTCATTCTTTCCCTGCACCACATACATAAGGGATGCAGAACTTTTCTCATGAATTCTCCCACTGATGAATTGGCTGATAAAGGCAGCGCTCAACTCCTTAAAAGAGCCAATCGAGTTTGCAGGTAGACGGCTATACCATCTTTGAGCCATGCCTGACAGAGTTTGAGGGAACGCCCTACACTTTAAGGCATCACTAGCAGTCTGCAGCAGCAGTGCGTTTGAGAATGTTCTGACATGATTTGCGGGATCGCCCGTTCCATCATAGGCCTTAGTAGTTGGCATCTTAAATTTCCTTGAGATGTGGGCATTCATCACCTCCTATGTAAACGGAGGTGTGGGTTCGTCAGGGTCCCCAAGTGGCATCAGATCTTTGGGGTTGCTTCTGGGGGTCTCCACCCTTGTCGATTTTTCGGTTCGGGTATCAGCCCTCCTTTGCCTTCTTGAAGGCCTCTCCAAATTTATAATGGGGATCCTCTCTGCAGTTGGAGGAGGCTGAGTTTAATTCAACCTATCTTGTTCTCTTGCAATATCGTCCTTCAATTTTAAGATCTCTGCCTCATAAGCCTTGATTTTCTCAGCAGTTGTCAAGGGGAGTCCATCATGGATTCTTCGTGTTCTTCTTAGAGGTTCCTTGCTAGCACGTCGCCTCCTCGGGGCTTCATCTCGATCATCATCCTCAGATGATGATGAATCATCAGTATAGGGACCAGAGTAATCATCATATTCTCGATCCCGGATTTGTAAGGCGTGTCCGCTTGGTCCAGGTTCCCTTCGTCGAGGGGGGTAGTTAGGCAGCCCATACATAGGGTTGGTGTTTAAAGGGAGATCCGTAGTATGGATCTGTACCCCCGTGCGATCAACGTTACCAAGAGGAGAAACCACCATCTGGAGAGGGTTAGTTTCTTGGCTTTGATGGACAATCACTGAGTGGGTCCCCTCTACATGGGGAGTCGTCCCTGGGGCTGAATGGGCAGAGGTTGAATGACCGCCCCTGTTGATGGGAGTATTTGTCCTTCCTCAGTGACGATGAGCGGATCAGAAGTGGCTGGTGAAGCAGAGTTAAGGGGCACGGCCTCGGTTGATGTTGTTCTTCGTGTTTGAACCATGGTTGATGTTGTCTTCCCACAGACGGCGCCAAATGTTGTGGAATAAAAACTAGGTTACTAATATTGCGGTTAGGGTTGATGTATTTAATGCAAAGGTGTGTGGGCTTCGTGCTTTAATGGCTGTTTCTGCGTTCGAGACTTAATCGGTCCTCACAGAGTGCCTACGTATCTCGTATTGAGAATCAAGCCAACGTAGTTCTGAGAATGAGGGGTCAGGCCCTTTATATAGGCTGAGAAGCCTTATAATTATGGTAGGATTCAGAGACTTGGTGGACAAGTCTTTGAGGAAGGTTCTAGATCTATTCCTTATAGGAATCAGTTTCCATATTGAATTGGATGCCTTGGTGGATAAGTCCGAAGGGGATATTATCCTTATCCAACTCTTATTTGCTGAGCTGTTTATTGCCCTTAATATTAATTACGAAATTAATATTATAAATAGGGTTTGGGCCCATCTGGTGGGCCCCACATTTGGACCATTCCGGGTATAATTAATACCACATTAAAGGTGTCTTTAAGGCTTATTTTTAGCCCATATCAATATATTATAAAATAGTCGAAACTAAAAATACTATATTAGTATTAATATAATTATTTTTTCTATTAATACTATTATATACTCCCTCAGTCCCGGGTGGATCTTGACATTTAGGTTTTTGACATGAATTTTAAGATGTATTTTAGGGTAGTTCCATAACTTATTTTTAAAATTTTCTTTTCGGTATAAAAATATAATATATATATATATATATATATATACAAAAAAAGAAAATTTTAAAAATAAGTTATGGAACAATCCTTAAAATACACATTAAAATGCGTGCCAGAAAATGTGAAAAAAGTTTTAAGAATTGGTTGGGATGGAGCGAGTAATATAATAGTATAATATTATATTAATATATTAAAATAATATAATATTATTATATTATAATAATATATTATTAATAATATTTTATATTGTTTTCATTAAAAGTTTGGTCTTTTTTAGGTAAAGTACAACATCTTTTATATTTTATCTAACTAAAAATTTTTTCTATACAAATTAATTTCCTTTTTTAGGTTAAACATATTACCTTTTATATTTTTCAATAACTAAATAATTTACTTTTTGAGGTAAAAGACAATATCCTTTATAATTTATCTAGCTAAAATTTCTCTTTTTTAAAAATACTAAGAGCAATTTTGTTTAATAAATAACATAATTATATTATAATTACTATTAACTAATTAATTACTTTTTTGGCCAAAACACGTTACCTTTTATCTTTTTTCCAACTAAAATCTCTCATTTTTTCGAGAAAATTACCAAAATAATCATTTCTGAGACTTAGTGGCCCAAAATACTGAAAAACGGAATAATGGTCCTATTTACCGACCTAACACGTTGAATCGTGTTACGTGTACAAGGGATATCACGTTGGACGGTGCTCCGTATCTGTGTATATCACGTTGGACGGTGCTCCGTATTGAGGGATATCACGTTGGACGGTGCTCCGTATATGTGTATATCATGTTGGACGGTGCTCTGTATTGAGGATAAACTTATGGAGCACTACCATAAGTTTTGATCCAAAACTTATGGAAACTAACTTATGGAGTGAAACTTATGGACCATAAGGTTTGAATAAAACTATCCAAAACTTATGGAAACTAACTTATGGAGTAAAACTTATGGACCATAAAACTTATGGAGTGAAACTTATGGACCATAAGTTTTGAATAAAACTTATGGAAGGAGATTTTTTTCTCGTGGAAGTAGAGTGACCAGCATGGACTGCGTCTTCATTCACTTGTGGTGCCGCCCACCCTTGCATATGAACGCCCAAGTTCCGAGCATTCATCTCATTGATTATTTACTTGTGAAGGAAACACGATACTTCCGTTATTATGTGACGGCCCCGCAGGGGCACAAATCAAACAATTAGCTCATCTCCGTCATCGTCGCCGGAGTAAAGTACACAACCGGAAAACATCACATTAGACGGTGCCGCGTATCTGTGTATATCACGTTGGACGGTGCTCCGTATCTGTGTATATCACGTTTCACGGAGAAACGTATCCTTGCAATACGGAGCACGAAATAACGTATCCTTGCAATACGGAACACGAAACAACGTGTCCCGTCGGTATTTAAGGCCAAATATTTGGAATTCAATATATTGGGCAAACAATATTTATTTTTGATTATTTAGGGCCTTCACCCCCTTTTTTCAGCGGACACACGTTACCTTTTCTCTAACTAAAATCTCTTTTTTTTTCAATTATATCACGGGCGGTTCTATTTAATAAAAATAAAATAAAAATATTATAATATTATAATTAACTAATTACCTTTTTAGCTAAAACGTATCTTTTTTTCTAATTAAATTCCTTTTTTTTCTAGAAATATGATGGGCTACATTAATTTTTCATTTTATAAAATAGGCGGTTCTATTTAATAAAAATAAAATTAAAATATTAAAATATTATAAATAACTAATTACCTTTTTAGCTAAAACGTATCTTTTTTCTAATTAAATTCCTTTTTTCTAGAAATATGATGGGCTACATTAATTTCTCATTTTATAAAAATACTACGAGTAATTTTATTTAGTGAATCAGATAATTAAATTATAATTACTATAAACTAATCAATTACTTTTTTCACCTAAAACATGTCACCGTTTTAATTTTCACGTTAACTTTTTATATTTTTTCTAACTAAAATATCTCTTTTTCTAACTTAAATATGTTCAATTTTTTGGAAACTAATACGAATAGTACTAATAGCAGTCACGTTAGTTTTTATTTTTGTTGAAGATCATAAAATATAATATGGGTGTTTAATGGGTGTTGTCTAATTAAGATAATTTTTCAGAGCACCTACAATCATAAACTTCCTTAAAAAATGATAGATCCATTTAGCTGGATCTGCTTTCAAGGTAGAAACTAAATAGTCTTCAAAATGTTGCATTTTGGGAATGTAGGTTTCAATTTTAATCAAAATCATCGTAAATATTCTAAAACGCTTCTTAGGTCTTATGCTTTTACTTCTCAAAACTACATTTGTAACTCTTTTATTTGTTTTCTTCTAATTTCTTCATTTTAAGCATTTATTTGCCTTTATTTCTCTTCCGGTATCCATTTGACTTTCATTGAGTTATCTCCATAATTAATATAACATATATAATATGATTCTTTCTTTTCTACATAATTTCATATTTTTAATTGAGCATTAGCTAATTTGTATGTAAAAGATAATGTGTTATTTATAAGATTCGTCTTTTTAAATCCAAATATTATTATGAACCAAATTATTTTACTGATAAATTATTGTATCTTGTTTAGTAATATAAAATTTTCATTTAACGTTAACAACTCAATATTTTTTTACTCTGATTTATTTTTAGATAATATCAACTATATTAATTAAAATATCTTTTTATAGCCCAATTGTGTATTTTACGTAATTCTTTAATCGATAAATGATAAAAGAGTCCAAAACTCATTGAAAATCTGATAATATTTAATTAATAATATTTCATCCATGTCACACACATACATATTGTGTGTGTGATTTAACATACATGTGAATGTGTCGGATAATGATATGAAGATGCACAATTTAACTCGGCGATCCAAGTTCAATTACCATAAGAAATATTACTTTTATATATAAATATGAACTTAGGGGTAATTGGTGCTTTTCAATCATGAATAAAGTACTTTAGTTATTGACTTGGTCTTATATTCAATAATTTTCATAAAAAAATACATTATGCATTTCATATTTTTTCTTTATATAAATCCAAATACTGCGCCGCTTAAGCGGTACACACAACGATATTATGTGTATTATTTAAAACACGTATAGATGAGTACTTAGGTTGTTTAAGGGAATAATAGTTATATAGTAATTGTTTTATTATTATTATGTTGATTATTATTGTTATTACAATTTTATTATATAATCAAACCATATATTATGTATCAATAATTTATATTTTGATATAATATATTATAGTCCTAATCAATAAATTTAAAAACAAAATCATGACAAAAAATTATTAGTATGTCGCACTAATTAAAATATTAGAACTTTTTTCACTTAAACGACACACACATGTATCTATATTGTGTTTAATTTAAAACATATGTGATTGAGTGGTGTAGTGGTAAAGTGATTCATCAACTAGCTTGGAGACTCAAGTTCAATTCCCACTAATCACAATTTTTTCAAAAAATTGAGAATAGAGGGATAAATTAGTAATTTCAGGAGATGAGGGATAAATTGGACATTTTAAATACATTAAAAAGTCTCACAATTTTATCTTGTGTTGGTGTATTATATATATAACTAGCATAATAACCCGTGCAAGGCACGGGTTATCTTTTAGAACTGGATGGTGATGTGTGTATTAACGTTATAGAAAGCATCAATATAATTTTAATAGACATTTATTTGTTTATGACTTGTTTTGTTATAATATCCCTACTTCATTTCGTGTGGAATGTAATTTATTCGGATTTAGCTAAAAATTATAAAAATTATGAAATAAAAAATTTAAATACATTCGAGATTATATAATTCATTTCAAATGCTTTAGGAGTGGTGCTAATTTTAGTTACATTATTGTTAATCATGAGAACTATTTTGTAAATCAGTATAATATTTAAGTAATATCATGAAAAGGGTGATATAATATTGTTGTATGTAAGTTAGTTTCTTTTTTGTGTTATACATAATTTTAGCATTATTTATTAGTTTATTAATGAATATGGTGCAGTGTCTCAGGTTTAATAAATACAACATGATTGATTATTAATGCGTGTTTTTTGTATATAAGACGTTACTAACCTGTGAAGATCAATTTCTTGTTTACGCCTTATAATTTATATTCTCGGAATGAATACAAGTAATGTAGTCGGCGTACGTTTGTTTATATGCAAAAGGCTAAAACTTAATACTTACATTGAGTTGGCTAGTACGGTTATATTGAAATACATTTTATATTCATATAGTAGTGAAATTTTACACATTTATTTATCATTATTTTGTGAGTGGTGTATATTTGTAAGCATCTATTATAATTAATAATTTATCAAAAGTTGACTATTACGAGAATTTGTATTAGAAATAAGCTTTAAAATTCATTATTTTTTTTTTGATAATAGATTTCCTAATCTCGGTTGTTTAATTAATCTTTTAACTTATTTTTCAAAAATAGTTTTCAAAATTCGGATCAAATCTCAGTGTGAACTCACCACATGTTAAGCTAGATATTTTGGTGCAAACATTTTCATTTAATTGGACGATGTTATTTTTGATCCCCAAACAATCTTAATAAACTCATTACAACATATGTAAAAGATATTAAAGTTTCGAGTAATTTTAAAAATCAAGTTATATTTCGATTTTGAATTCGTAATAAGTTTCTAATTTGGTGGTTGTTGAGATATGTGTCTTGGCAGGAGATGAATCTTCTAAGTTAAACTTCTTGAGAAGTTCTTTGACATACTTAGCTTGACAGATAAAGATTCCATCCTTCTTCTGATAGATTTGGAGACCAAGAAAGAATGATAATTCTCCCATCATGCTCATTTCATACTTGTTTCTCATTAGAGATGAGAACTTTTCACATAATTTTTCATTCATTGAACCAAAAATTATGTCATCAACATATATCTGCACAAGGATGATGTCTTTGCCATGGTATTTGTAGAATAACGTTTTATCCACCATACCCCATACAAATTGATTTTCCAGGAGAAAAGTGGAGAGTGTATCATACCAGGCTCTTGGTGCTTGCTTTAAACCATATAGAGCCTTGAACAGCTTGTAGACAAAGTTATGCAGTTTGTCATTCTCAAAACCAGGAGGCTGTTCAACATACACTTCTTCTTCTAATTCTCCATTTAAAAAGGCATTTTTGACATCCATTTGAAATACCTTGAATTTGCAGTGTGCATCAAAGGCTAAGAAAATTCTTATGGCTTCAAGTCTGGCAACAGGTGCAAATGTTTCATCATAATCTATCCCTTCCTGTTGACAGTAACCTTTGGCCACTAACCTTGCTTTATTTCTTGTCACATTTCCACTTTCATCTATCTTGTTTCTGAAGACCCATTTTGTTTCAATGACTGATTTTCCTTTTGGCCTTGGAACCAGCTTCCAAACATTGTTTCTTTCAAACTGATTGAGCTCTTCTTGCATGGACATCACCCAATCAGAATCCAACAATGCTTCTTCAACTACTTTAGGTTCCATTTGAGATAAGAAACATGAAAACATGTTGTCAGCAGAGATATTCCTCCTTGTCTTTACACCTGTAGTGGGATCTCCAATAATTAGATTACTGGTATGATCTCTGTTCCACTTGGTTGATTGAGGCAAGCTTCTTGTCTGATTTGATTGACCTTCATCAGTATGAGGATTTGATTCTCCACCATTTTCATTGTTTTGCTCGTTTATCTCAATTTCTCCAGTTTCACATTCTTGTTGATTGATGCCTGATATTGCCTGTGATTGTGCTGAAGTTTGACTTGGATTATCAGTATTGACAGATTCATATTCCATTGATTGAGTGAGACTGGGTTCTTCATCAACAAATTCTTCTATTTCCAAGTATCCTTGATTCTCAAATCTGAAAGGTTGCATTTGACCATCCTCATGTAACCCTGGAAACTTGGTTTCATCAAATATTACATTCACACTTTCTTCAATTGTCTTGTGCTCCATGATATAGACTCTGTAGGCAGTCCTTTCTATCCCATATCCCATGAAAATGCCTTCATATGCTTTAGTATCAATTTGCCTTTTCTTTCATGGTTGTCCTTCATCAAGAAGCACTTGCTTCCAAATACATGAAAGTACTTGACAGTTGGTTTCTTTCCTGTCAAAAGATAGTAAGGAGTATTTCCATGAGCCTTGTTGATTAGTGTTCTGTTTTGTGTGTAACAAGCAGTGTTGATGGCTTCTGCCCAAAAATATGTTGGTAATTTAGCATTGCTCAACATAGTCCTAGCAGCTTCAATGAGTGTCCTGTTCTTTCTTTCCACAACTCCATTTTGCTGTGGAGTCCTTGCAGCAGAGAATTGTTGAACAATCCCTTGATCTTTGCAGAAGTTTCCTAGTGTAGCATTTCTGAACTCAGTTCCATTGTCACTTCTTAGAAATTGAACTTTTGCTCCAGGGGTCCTATCAAGTACCCTTATGTGATCAATAATTTCCTGAACAGCTTCATCTTTTGATTCCAAAAATTTCACCCAAGTGTATCTGGAATAATCATCTATCATGACCAGTGCATATCTTTTTCTGGATAGTGATTGAACATTCACTGGTCCAAAAAGATCCATGTGAATCAACTTGAGTGCTTCTGTGTTGGTGTTGATTTGTTTTGACTTATGCATTGCTTTTCTCAGTTTTCCCATTTGGCAGTCTTCACACAGTCCTTCTTGACAGAATTCTTGTTGAGGAAGTCCTCTCACCAATTCCTTCTTCATTAGCATGTTCATTGTTTTGAAGTTGAGATGGGAAAGCTTCTTGTGCCAAAGCATGCTATCTCCAACACTTGCTTTGCTGTAAAAGCAAAATATTCTTTCCTCATTTGTTGAGTTTAAATCTGCAACAAATAGGCTTCCTTTCCTAACTCCTTTCAGAGATAGGCTTCTATCTTTCTTGTGGTAGATTGTGCATTCCATCATTCCAAAATTGAATTTGAATCCCTTGTCAGTGAATTGACTGACACTAAGCAGGTTATGCTTCAAACCTTCCACAAGAGATATTTCTTCAATGACAACATTTCCAGTTTTTAAACAGCCATATCCCACAGTGTAACCTTTGCTGTTGTCTTCAAAGGTTATTGTTTGGCCAGCCTTCTCAACATACTGTGATAGCAGGGATATATCACCAGTCATGTGTTTGGAACATCCACTGTCGATTATCCACATGACCTTTTTGTCTTTCTTTCCCTGACTTGCAGAGGTTGATGCTTCTTCATCCTCTCTAGCCATCAAGGCTAAATTCACGAATTCCTCTTCTTCTTCATCATCAGATTCATCCCAGCACTTGCCTTCAGCCACATAGGCCTTTCCCTGTCCTTTCAAGAATTGACTTCCAGTTCCTCTCTCTATTCTCTGTATCTGTTTTGGTCTCTTGCATTCAGTAGCAAAGTGACCGAGTTCATTGCAGTTGTAGCATCTGAATTTTGATCTATCTACCATTCCAGTCTTGTATCCACCCTTGGTGTTAGTGGCAGGTTTTGATGAGCTTCCTTGGTTGTATTTTGGAAATTGACCTTGAGGCTTGTATGGATTGTTCCTTCTGAACCTTATATTCTTGAACTTTCTTGCCATAAAAGCCATGGTTGGATTGTCCATTTTCTCCATTTCTTCTAGAGTATAGAATTCATCACTTTCAACATCCTCTAGTTGAAGAACAACCTTTTCTTCATCCTCAACTAACTCCTCAATTTTCACAGATGAAAATTGTGGCTGTTGAGCACTTTGCATTTGCTCACTTGCTTGAAAGTACGTTGGCCCTTGAGCAACTAGAGCACCAGCCATGTTTGCCATCATTCCCTTTGATCCACTTTGTATGGCTCTCTTTTGATAATATTCAAGTTCATATGATTTGAGAACACCATACAATGTTTCAAGGGAGACAGAGTTTAAATCTCTTCCTTCTCTAATGGCAGTTACTCTATGCTCGAGATGGTCTGGAAGAGTTAGCAAAAACTTCATATTGACTTCCTTCCTTTCATAGAATTTTCCATGAATTTGAAGCTCAGCTATAAGTTTACTAAATCTCTCAAACATGTGAGTTAGATCTTCTCCATGCTTGGCCATAAACGCTTCATACTGTGACACCAAAATTTGTTTTTGATTTTCTCTAACCTCTTCACTTCCTTCACACAACAGCTCTATCTTGTTCCACATATCCCTGGAAGAGTTGCATACTATTATATTTCCAGTCATAGCTTTGTCCAGGGTAAGTGCATCTAGCAGAATGAGCTGTAGGTGATCATCCAGGGCTACCTTTTCCTTTTCTGAGTCATTGTACTCAATAGGCTTCTTAGCAACCCAATGTGATGGGGTTTCTACTCCATTTTCAGTAGTACCTGGAATTTCCTTTTGAGGAACGAAGGGGCCATTTGCCAGGATACCTGGAAATAGTGGATTCTGAGCTTTGATAAACAACATGATCTTCTTTTTCCATATGTTGTAGTTTTCTTTATCAAAAGCTGGAATTTTGATATTACTTGATCTTTGAATACTTGCCATTGGGATCTCAGATATGTGTATTAATCTGAATGCTCTGATACCAGTTGTTGGTCCCGGAAAGTATTGCAGAAGGGGGGTTGAATGCAATACTAATAAATTTCAAAAACTATTTCAACAACTTAAATAGAGTTTGTAATTTACTAGTAGAAGAAATGCAATCACAAGTAATATCGAACAAGATGTTTCACAAAATAAATGTTTTATTTATTTTGCAAAGTTTTGCTACAACCTTGAGAACAAAAGAATTCTCAAGCTTCGGTTTCTCTAGAGATTACAGTGGTAGAGATACATTCTAATGCATAGTAGAGTATTCTATTTATAGAACAACAGTCGACTGTACTACCACTATCAGCATGGGTTGTTGAGTTGCTGTAATATTCCTTTTGCAACTCATTCCATGATTTATTCCCATGTGATCATCACAAAGTAACTTTTAGATACTTTGCACTTTTAAGCCACCCAGATCTAGTCGTATTCAATTATATCTTCTCTAGACTTTACAGGTTGCTCCATGTGATCTCTCGAGCTTCTGTTATAGACTTTCCAAGCTTGCTGCAAAGTTTGAACATTTCAGCACGCCTACTTCTTTTTGAACATGTACTCTGTCGCTTAAATTGATTTAGAAAATTCCTAAATCAGGTTGATTCTATGTGACAGTATGTTTGCTTCAAAGTTTGCTGTCAAAGGATTGTGCCTTGGTTGACAGTATGAATTCCCGCAGAGGTTGCTGTCAAAGGTTTGTGCTTTGGTTGACATTATGAATTTCTGCAGATGTTGCTGTCAAAGATTTGTGCTTTGGTTGACAATATGAATTCCCGCAGAGGTTGCTGTCAAAGAATTCCAACCTTGCTGTCGCAAACTATATATCAAAGTTGCTGTCATCAGAATCTCCGCCAATGTTGCTGTCAAGTTGAAACTTGCTGTCGACTTAATGAAACTTGCTGTCGACCTAGGCAACATGCTATTTTCTTGTAACCTTACTGTCAAGACTTGACAGTAACTTTTATTCCTGCTGTCGAGCTTATGAATTTCTTGAGGCTTGAACATAATCGAACTTCTTCCAAGAATTACACTTATTACATGACAGTATTTATTTAATTACAAGAATACACTTCTGGCTACGACAGTATGTTCTACTTAGTTAAACTAAGTATACAAATGAAACTAGTTAAGTTGTCTGATCTATCACCCATAAATCCCAACATATGTTGATATTAAAATTTATGTATAAAATTTAAAATATTCATTGTGTTTTGTAGGTTGTAAATATGTGAAAATATATAATTTGAAATTTTTAGATTTAAGTTTCCTACTTTTTTCTTGAAGGAACTCAATTTTTTGAAATTTGAATAAGATAAACAATTTAGTAGTTGTATTTTTTTTGTGTGTAAATAATGTAATGTTGGGTTTTTATAATAATTACCGTTTTTATTTAAAGTTTTTAAATTTAAAATTCCTACCTTTTTAAAGAAATTCATTTTTTAAAATTTGAATAAGTTATATAATTTAATAATTATATTTTTTATATGAGTAATGTAATGTCAAATTTTTATAATAATACACGTTTATATTTTTTTTCTAAATAGACAAAGACAAAAATATTGAAATTTTTTTGGGACATGAAAACATACACAGAGTCAGAGAACATAGTGTATGTTTGGGGTATCTTAAAATGAGTAGCTTATGACTTATAAGCACTTATGTCATATAAGTGATACGTAGAGCAGAGATTATATGTCAATAGAGTGTTAGGTAAATCAGAACTTATAATCAGTAGACTGTTTGGCTAAATTAGAACTTAAAAGTTAACTTTTTTTTATAATTTTCAAAATATTTTTTTTATATATAACAATGTATATCAAAGGATATATATATCGATGAAATAGGGAAATTTGATATATACATATTATTTTTCTAATGAACGGATCTAGAGATATACGATTTTGATGATTTGAAAGGATATTATATATTGCGTATATCGAGAATAAGTTATAAGTTATAAGTTGAAAGTTAAGAATTCTTAACGTTCAACTTAAAGTTATAAGTTGAAAGTTAAGAATTCTTAACGTTCAACTTATAGGCATATAAATTATAAGTTGAACTAAAACTTATTTTGGCAAACACTCCTATAAGCTGTGTTCTAAAAATCGGGATTAATCGGTGATTAATCGGTGATTAATCGGTGATTAATCGATAATCGATGCCTCTCCGAACGGGATTAATCGGGAAAAATCGGAGATTAATCGGCGATTTATCGCTAATCGGTGCCTTTACCGATTAAGTCTGATTCCTGCTTTTTACAACACTACTTATAAGTACTTATGCCCTTATAAACCATAAATAGATAGTAATAGGATAAAACAAACAGACCCATATATTAGTCGATCACTTATATGAAAAGATGCAGAAAACGGTTTTCGGAGTACCTTGAAAAACGTTTATATAATGGAAGTGACGAAGGTGTGTAAGGGAAGGTGTGGGCCCCCAACTGAGGATTGCTGGGTCTCTCTGGATGACCTGTATCATTATGTTGGGTCATTGTTCTAATAGAAACTAACTTAGAATAGAAACTAGAAACTAAACCTAAATTAAATATTTGAAGCTAATCTAAAGACCAAATTAGGGGTACCCCAATACAAAAAACGTTTAAAATTATTGGCTCTATTTAACAAAAAATTTTAAAAAAGTAAAAAAAATTTTAAAAAAAGTTATTGTTCACGTGATGACGTGGCACGTGAACAGTATTTTTTTTTATTTTTGAAATTTTTTTTATATTTTTGTTGAATAGAGCCAAAAATTTTATAAGTTTTTTGTGAAGGTGCCCCTAGCGGGGCCATTAAAATAAATGAAATATAATTTATTTAGTGTAGGTTTCTAGTTTCTATTATAAGGTTGGTTTCTATTTGAACGCTAGCCTATATAATTATCTTGTTATAATAGTGATAGAATAATGTAATTATATTTTATTATTATATTAGGATTTAATTTATATATATTCTATCTAATTCTTTTGTAACCAACATGTCTAATCAATGTGAATAATATATTTGAAAATTTTAACATAATTACAATCCAGTGATTAATATTTACGTATCGTATATTTTTAATAGTATAGTAATGAATTGATCAAAAAAAAATAGTATAGTAATGAAAAATTTGAATAAAATATTATATATAAGAATATAAAAAGTATAATATAATTTTTTGTTAGATTATTTTTATAATAATAACAATTTATCTTTGTTCTAAAAATCGGGATTAATCGGCGATTAATCGGTAATCGGTACCTCTCCGAACGGGATTAATCGGGAAAAATCGAAGATTAATCGGCGATTAATCGCTAATCGGTGCCTTTACCGATTAAATCGGATTCTCGCTTTTTACAACACTACAATTTATATGCTTATAAATTAAATATAATTATATTTAATATTCATTTTATATTTGGATTAACTAAATAATACAATCCCATTAGTAATCTGATTAATGATCTAATTTAATATAATATCTAATAGTAATCTAATTAAGGGTCTAATTACATTACTATATAAGAACATGAGAGAGGGTTTTGGTCCAAAACAATCCACACCATCTACTTCTCTACTCATATTCATCTTTGTGATCCAAATACAACACCTCTTCCTCTAATATTGATACAGCGACAGCGATGGAACGTTTCTCTGGTTCGGATTCTTGCATCTCGGAGAAGACAAAGCCCAGTATTTCCCGTGATAAAGATAATGCTTGCACCTCGGGGAAGACAAAGCTCAGTATTTCCCTTGATAAAGATAATGTTTACTTTGAAGTTGTCACTTCAAAACGAATCAATATCTTTGAATCAATTAAGACCAAGCAGCAAGATCACCTTCGATCAATCGGCGATGACACCATCAGGTAGTTCTCTTTTTTTTTTCTCTCTCTCTCTCTCTTTCATCTTCTCCCTCTCTTTCATCCTCTGTCTCCCCCTCTCCTTCTATCCCTCTTTCTCTTTATTCCCTTCTCTCCCCCCCCCCTTCTCTCTCTATATATCTCTCTCTCCTTCTCTATCTCCCCCTTCTATCTCTCCCCTTCTCTCCCTCTCTATCTCTCTTTCTCTCCCCCCTTTCACACACACAGATGCGTTTGACTAGGCGTTTGGTTGACTATGTATTTGGTTTCGGTTGTTAGGGTAACTTTACCGGACGGGAGTGTCAAGGAGGGAAAAAAGTGGTTATCGACTCCCTTTGATATCGCAAAGAAGATATCAAACAATTTAGCATCAGATTCATTAGTTTCACAAGTGAATAATGTGCCCTGGGACATGTTTAGGCCACTTGAAGGTGATTGTGACCTCAAGTTATTCACTTTTGATACTGATCTCGATCGAGACACACTCTGGCATTCAAGTGCTCACATCTTAGGCCAGGTCTCTACAAAACCCATCTGCTTTTCATTTATTTGGGCGGTTCAGTTCCTTTGGTTTGAACTGAAATAAATTTAGGTTAGGTTCGGTTCTTCTATAAATAATTTCGGTTAGAACCGAACCACCCGAATTATATGTATATATATAGAGAAAGGTTCTATGGAGTACTGTTTTATTATACGTTCTGCATTCAAAATTTTGCAAACTTTATTATTTTTCAAAGCTTATTACATGAATATCACTATTTCATTGAAAATCTTGAAAAAATTGTATGTTTTGCTAACAAAATATTGCAAAACGAATTGTTCTGCGAAACACATTTGGGTTGCAAAACATATATGTTATGATTGCAAAACATAAAGGATTTCAAGATGATATATGATTTTCAAGATTATCATAAGATATTTATATAACAAGGTTTGCAAAATAATAAATTTTAAAATATTTTGAATGCAGAACGTATATGTACTCCAAGTAATCCAATTAAAACAGTACTCCATAGAACTTTTCTATATATATATATATATATATATATATATATTATTTATATTTATATTAATAATATGTATATATATTATAATATATATATATATATATATATATATATTAATGAAAATTCAGAAAATTTAGGTTCTTAAGAACTGAACCGAACCGACCGAAATATTTCGGTTCGGGTCTGGTTCGGTCCCTTAGCCTTGTTCGGTTCCAAAAAAAATAACAATTCGGTTTTCGGTTCGGTTACCGACTGCCTAGTCTTATCTGCCTTGATTTATTTGTTTGCAGTCTCTTGAAAGGCTCTATGGCTGCAAACTGTGCATTGGGCCTTGTACTACAAGAGGAGAGGTAAGTTCATTTATGTCACTCTTCTCATCCTTAAAGGTTGCATTTTTCTTATTTGTATCAATCATCAGAGCCTAATTATTCACACGTGTTATATTATTTTTGTTACTGTGTCTATGCTTAATGTTGCCTCAAATAATGACTTTGTAGGGTTTCTATTATGATGCTTTTTTTGGTGAGACCAGTTTGAATGAACTACAATTTGAGGGGATTGCAGCAATGGCAAGAAGAGCAGTATCAGTATTCTCTAATCTCCTTTCTCTCATTTTTTCCATTATCCTGTTAGTTCTTCTTTTGTCTCTGCCTCAATGCAGCGTAGTTCAACTGATCCCGATCTAGTATTGTTAAATTGATTTATAGCAGTGCCGGTCTTTTTGCGAGTCTTGTAAATTTCTTTTCTATTGATTTTAATCGCGCTAAGGTGTATTTGTGTTGTATGTAAAATATGTGCGACTATTATCTTCAATTGACAATCATAGTTACTTAACGTATCTCGGTTCCTTCTCGGCCATTTCTTGTAAATTCTCCTCCCTGTAAGGAAAGGAGGACCCTGTACCCTGATTTATTACTGTTTACCTGATATCATCTCATCATCTCAGGAAAAGCAGCCATTTGAGCGAATTGAAGTATCTAGATCAGAGGCCCTTAAAATGTTTTCTGAAAATAAATTTAAGGTTAGTTAACATCCTTTGCTCAAGCATCATATCTATTCCTTGCTTTCTATTCTTTTACCAATATAATAATTTATCAGGTTGAAATCATCAACAATTTGCCAAAGGACAAACCTATCACGGTGTACAGGTGTGGTCCTTTAGTTGATTTATGTCGTGGACCACATATCCCAAATACATCTTTCGTCAAGGCATTTGCGTGTTTGAAGGTGAGGGCCTTTGCTTGAGTCTACAGATTACACAATAATTTGTGGTAGTACTTATGCAATGTAAATTTCAGGCCTCGTCTGCGTATTGGCGGGGTGACAAAGAGCGAGAGAGCTTGCAAAGAGTTTATGGAATATCTTATCCAGATCAAAAACGTTTGAAGGTGATTCTATTTGACATCTTATTCTAAAGTCTTTTATTTATTTTTTATGCCCTCCATAATGGCTCCAGCCCATCATGGATGAAATTCCACCTTTTATTTAATGCTAAAAATTTGTATTACTTTAAAAAAAAGGACAAATCTAATATTGAATTTACCATATTAACTGAACTTCGACAATAATTTCGGGACAAAAATTTAAGGAAACAAGGCCAATATAAATGGGACGTAGTATTAGTCAAGGCATCGTCTAGGTCCTGCCGTATTTTAGATATTATATATATATATATATATATATATATGGACATGTACCTAACATACATTATTTGGAATTTCGTCATACTAACCACATAATGAGCATCCACTAACTAATGAATACAGGGAACTTATTGTCATGACTTTTAACTTCCATCGTCGTTGTTAGTTTAGATTGTATGAAAAGTTAAACCTTGAACTGAAGCTGGATTTAGATATTCAAGGTAGAAAGATGTTCGAAATTTCACCTTTGTATGCTTGTTATCATATAACTTTTGCAGGAATTCTTCGCCTTGTTGGAAGAAGCAAAGAAATATGATCACAGAGAGTTGGGAAAGAAGCAAGAACTATTTTTTTTTCACAAACTTAGGTAGGATTGCTATAAATTTAGATTTTGTTTCATGCAGTGTAAAAGATATTTGTTAAGATGTACTTGTGTTTTGGATGAATTTTAGCCCAGGAAGCTGTATCATTCTTCCTCATGGTCGCCGAATTTGCCTTAGTTGCTGGAATTTATAAGGTCGCAGTATTGGAAGAGAGGCTATGAAGAAGTTAGTTTCTATTTTATGATGCCATGTAGATTGCTCCTTTTTTAGTTTACTTCTTCAGTGTGGAATTTGATGTCTACCTACTTGGTTCTTGGCAGGTTTCGACTCCTACTATGTACAATATGCAACTTTGGGAAACCTCTGGTCATGCAGCAAACTACGAGGAAAACATGTTTGCATTTGAGGTAAGATATATAGTTACAACTTACACATGATTTGCATGTTTGTCAAACCATACAAATGAAGTGATTGCTTGATGTTTACATTTTGCCTCATTAAGATTATGTTGTGTATGGTGAAGATGAAGCTAGATGGAGACCATATTAGCCTTGCACTATGTGATTACCTATATGTTTATCACTCTTAGTAATTTCCATATCTATGTTGGGCCTGCTTAGCAGGGCTCAACTCCACATTAATATGATATTGTCCGCTTTGGGTTGGGGGTCAGGCCCGCACGGATTTGTTTTTTGGGTAACTCCCAAAAGGCCTCATTCTAATGGAGTTAAATGGTTGCTTATAAACTAGCTATCTGCCCCTCCCTCCCACAAACGATGTGGGACAACTCCCAACAATCTCCCCCTTCACACATTGGGCTCGACACCTTGTCGAATCTGTCACCACTCTGTGTGATCTGCTCCCCTTGACCCATACTGGAAGTCCCTGGCTATCTGGCTCCCCGTAGGCCCATACGTGGAAAGTCCACCTGCTCCCCCTTAAGCCCAACCTGGGCCATCTGCCTCTTCCTGGATCCTTCTGGGAGCCCATCTGAGATTGTTATGGACCGTTATAACCATAGCTCTGATACCAGTTGTTGGGCCTGCTTAGCAGGCATTAACTCCACATTAGTATGATATTGTCCGCTTTGGATTGGGTCAGGCCCTCACGAATTTGTTTTTTGGGTAACTCCCAAAAGGCTTCCATTCTAATGGAGTTAACTGGCTGCTTATAAACGAGCTATCTGCCCCTCCCACAAACGATGTGGGACAACTCCCAACATCTAATCCATATGTT
The DNA here is from genome assembly GCA_036435485.1 of Saposhnikovia divaricata. Lineage (NCBI taxonomy): Eukaryota > Viridiplantae > Streptophyta > Magnoliopsida > Apiales > Apiaceae > Saposhnikovia > Saposhnikovia divaricata. The sequence continues at coordinate 220,455,149 of CM071599.1, forward strand.
TCCGTAACTAGGCAGATGAGTTGGTATAGCTGATCAGATTATGTTTCTACTATTCTTTTATGTGCTTTTAAGGTATGTTCTTACGATATTTTTAGACATAATTGCTACTGGAGATGTTAGATGTCTTCCTATCACTTGGTACTTAAATGTACACTTTGCAATACATTGAAATTTATGCATTTGTGGTCGTGCATAATGCTTTTAAAGATGGGCTGATGGATTTGCATGCTGCAGGTTGAGGGACAGAAGTTTGCGTTTAAGCCAATGAATTGCCCAGGACACTGTCTCATTTTTTACTGTAGAGTACGTTCATACAGGGGTGAGATTTATTTCCCATTACTTTCTCTTGCAATTACGTCTTGTTTTTTATTTGTAATCTATAACTCTGGACACCTTGGCCAGTATATATTACAACCTAGATTCATTGTGCTAGAGTGAAGACAGAGATAGGCACAAAACTAGGGATATATACACTTTGTGTGTCTTTGTGCATGAAGAGACTAGGAATCTGTAGCCAATATTTTAAAATGAAGTGCATGACATTATTGAGAGATCAGTAATCCTGTGCAATAGTTCAACGTCCAAAATAAGCACACGCTTATGATTTCCGTTTGGGAAATCTTATTTTTCATAAATAAGTTACTTATTCTGGAAAAAAGTTAAGAAATATGTACTTTTTTCTAAAATAAGTAACTTATTTTTACAAGATAACGAATATTAAACTCCCGATACACATTTTTTTCTAAAAAAATGTATGTAAATACGAAAATTTTCCCGAAATAAGTAACTTATAAGTTGGTTGGCAGATTTGCCAAACACCCATTAAGTTACTTGTAAGGAATGGTATCATTCTTGGATGGTCCACTTGATGGACATCATTAAAGATTACTTAAATCTTTTGCTGCACACTGCAGAACTTCATCTTCGTCTTGCTGATTTTGGAGTTCTTCACAGAAATGAGGCCAGTGGAGCGCCTACAGGATTGACTCGTGTGAGGAAATTTCAGCAGGTATATTCTAGGCCAGGATGGTCATCAGAATTTGTTAGAAGTAGCTGAGCATTTTTCTTTTAAAAAATTATCCTATATTATCCTGTTTGAATTTTATTCGTGGTACATTTCCAAATGAATGTTATTGTTATTTGTCAATCTGATCTTGTGTGCCGCTTTTAACTCAACTCTTGCAAGTTGCAGCATTGATAAAGTGATTAGTGATGAGACCATTTATAGCATTTATAGCTTTTATTTTAAAGAAAATTACAAACTCATTTAGCACTCGTTATTTAAAAAGCGATGCTCATAGTCTTTGGACAATAGAGTGTTGTAGTTTCTCGCCTTTCTTCTCACACAACTATTCTTACTTTCACAGGATGATGCTCATATATTTTGCAGGGAATCCCAGGTTGGTCAAAGAAATTTACTCAAATGAGCTATTTCTTATCAAGCTCTTCACTTGATTGTGATCTGATCATTGAACTCTAATTTTTCCAGATAAAAGATGAAGTCAAGGGTGTTCTCGAATTTATTAGTTACGCCTATGATGTATTTGGCTTCACTTTTGACCTAAAGCTTTCAACGGTATGAAGCCACATGCAAGTAAATTTATTGATCGAAATGCTTCATTGATGTGTAAAATTATGTCTAACCGCAAGCGCACGGTATCAATTGTAGTAGATACTAGCAAATACGGGTCGAATCCTCAAGGAGACAGTTTCAAATTTAATTCAATGGTTATCAATTGTTTCTAGTCACAAACGATTAGTTAAGAATTTTGTTAACTACTAAAGCAAATTTAACAAGGTTTTAATTCAATTAATTAAGGGATCTAGGGCAATTCAGGTTCACCATGTTTACACCAAACAAATAACAAAGGTATAGCTTATCAATGGGATAGAATAATTAGAGCAATGGTTAAACTTTTCCAAGTTTTAACACTCTCAGAAATCCGATGATGTTTTCACACTCACCTTCAATTCCGCTAATTGTATGTAAGCCTCTAGTAGTAAAATCTTTCGATCTATTACTCCTATTGCAATCAATTAATCTATGATATTGCGCAATTACACAAATTAAGAATTAACACATATCAATTAGAATTACTCTTTACCCATCAATTCACTAATCAAATTAAGCCCAAATCATGGTGCAAACATGGCTTCCCCTAATACCCTAGAATTAAACTACTCACTCATGGTAGAAGTAAAAGCAATAAGAATAATGAAAGAAGCCATGTAAAACATATAATAATAAAACAAGAGAATAAAGAATACCTCAAACTTTGTATTAACGAAGAACAATGAAGATCCAAATTAAACCAAGTGCTTACAAAGGAAGAGATGGAGAGAGAAAAAAAACCAAAACCCTAGCTTTTGTAAAAATACGTATCTCTCTATCTATCTCTTCCCCCGTTTTTATAATAAAACCTCCTCCTAAAATCTGATCTCTATCTCCTAATAAAAGTATTTTTTAATATTCTAATCAATTTACAAAAAGATATCCATAATTGAATAGGATTTTCTTGTAAAATTCGTCACTTCTTTTTCTCCTCTGTTTTCGGGCTCTTCCAGTTGGATTTTGCTTACTGGACCACCTCTGAATTAAAGAAAATTCCACAAGCTTCGCGTGGACAGTAAGATCGTTAAATTCTGACTTCTGGAACTCAAGATATGGCCCAAAACAGTGCAGGCAGCCCGTGCAGCCCAATAATACGAATTTTCTCCTATTTTATCTCCAAAATAGCTCTTTTTGCTCCAAATCCTTCCAAGTCATGAATTCTTTATTTCCTACAATAAAACAATCAAATCTATTAAATAAAAATCCAAATCAATGCAAAACACAATAAATATGAGAATAAAATCATCTAAAATATATATAAAAATATATTCTATCAAACATCCCCACACTAAGCATTTGCACGTCCTCGGGCAAATAAGTGAAATAAAAACTAAGTCCTAACAAACATCACTTTCGTAGATGACACGATTGCATTGAGCACATGCAACAAGCCGTTAAACCCCTAGGCAGCCCTAGTAGGACGAGTGTTGTCTCGTGAGGGTTTATAGTGAATGTACCCACAAAATTCATCTAACCATGCAAAAGATCAATGCTAACACAACACCACACACACAAGTCCTCTCATGCCACATCAACTTAAGAATCAAAGCAAACATACGATGTCTTGGTGTCAAAAGTGCAAGTATTCACGTAGTTTACTCAACCAACATGCAGAAGGTCATAAAAATTCATGTCAAGTGTAAAAATCGTTGGTAATCATGCTAAGCCCACAAGAAACACATCTTTAAGTCTAAACCTGGGATCTCCTATGCCAAAACAAGTAATAACTCACCTTTCACTCAAAAACGAATATTCACTCAAGAACAAGGTTAAGTGTATCACTCAATTCCAACAAAATCATAAACACAACTTGACACTCGCAATCAATCTCACTCTCAACACAACATACATCACTGATGACAATCAAAAGGTCTTTATTCGGGTTGTAACGTGGGCTAGGGACCAGGTATGTCAAGTAAAGCTAAAACAGGTTAAATGTCAAAAGCTAGTACCCAACAATAATTATTATTCAATTCCCTTTCTATTAAAACCACAAATACTTCCCCACACTTGGATTTTTCAATAACCCTTACATAATAACTTGACTAGTCGAATGAAGAAGGATCATACAAACATAAGAATGCTCTCAAATTTATTTATTTTTTTTCTTTTTTTTTCTATTTTTTTCTGTTTTTTTTTCTTTGAGAGCTAAGGAATAAGCACAATGATCCATAGATATTTTTATGAATTTCGACTAACAAGCATCAACCAAAATCAATATTCCCCAATGGTATGATCATCAATAACCCCCCTTTTATGAACACCTTATTACTCCCTTAAGCACAATACTAGCCTTTGACAATTTAGGTTCAAATTCAATGTAAGGCCAATAGAATAAAAAGGATAATGGCAAGTAATGTGGTGTGTCACCAAAAGAATAGGATTAAGCTCAACGGGTTAACTAATTGATCATGTTTAAAAGGTGTGGAAATATGGGAAATACGAGGTTAAACCTAAGTGCCTTTATCATCTCATCATCAAGTAATGTCATGCATTTCAAGAAAGATCTTAAGTAAGTGCTAGCAATGTAAACAACATGTGGACACTCAAGCAAACGAAAAATCATGCAAAAGATATGCATATAGGCTCAAAACTCACTTGGTGTGACAAAACATAATCAATCCCAAGTAACAAGACTCTTTAACGCACCTACTTGTACTCAAAGCATGGAAACCAAGTCATCTTGCACATATTCATGTCATTCTAATCACTTACTACATCCAATTAAGTCTACCAATTTCAACTTGCTAGTGAAAGTGTGTGCACAAGAACAAAGCACGTCACTTCTCATACAAAAGCATCCATAAACTCAAGATTCCTACGCATGCATGGGTGTATCAAGCAAAATACAACAACTAATCAAATTGCATGGCTAGAATTATTTTTGGTATTTTTCAATTTTTAATTTTTTTTATTTTTTTTAAATTTTCTCTTAACATTGAGAACCCTTCCCCACACTTAAGCGGTTCATTGTCCCCAATGAACTAATGAACAAGATACAAAACTACAACTAAAAACAAAATAAAACTACACTAAAAAGAAAAGAAAGAAAACTCCCCTGGAATCAAGTTGTCGGATGTGAAAATCACCCCTCATTCGCTTAGGAGCCACCCACTAATCATATGAACCAACCCAACAAATTTTTTCTCGCAAAAATCCCCTTTCCTTAGCAATTAGTCTCACATCAACCGATTAAATTTAACCTCCACCGTCGAAAATGAAAATTTCCCAATATTAGCACTATCTCTCCCATGCTTACGAGCCAAAATAATCAATACCCAACTCATAAGAAGCTCCACCAAAAATTACCAAGCAATATCACACCAAAAATACCCCAATATATCAAGAATAATATAAATCCCCAATTTACAAGAACACAAATTCGCAATTAAAATAAATTTGGAGAGAAGAAATAAACCCACTACGAATTGGAGAGGTGAACTTGCAATTAATTCCTCTTTAGAATTGAATTTTTGGAGATTTAAAGAAAATAGAAGAGGAATTGGATTTGTATGGAAAGGTGTGTATATATATATATAAGATGATGGAGAGATTTGATACAAAATTTAGAGTGCATGAGAGATTTAGGAGGTTTAGAATTGATGTAGGATAGATATAAGAATTAGGGTTTGAAAGAATTTGAGTTAGAATAGGTTTGGGTGGGTTTTTATGATGCAAAACAACAATTTTCGGGGAAAAATAAAAAAAAAATTCTGGGCAGAAGGGTGTAACGCAGCCGCAGGCTGCGTTTTAGGGCCGCAGACTGCGCGGGGGACAGTAACGCAGGCGCAGCCTGCGTTACAGGGGGGCAGCCAGCGATTCAGGCAGTAACGCAGGCGCAGCCTGCGTTACAGGGGTGCTGCCTGCGAAAAAAAAATCACTATTTCTATTTTTTTTTTGAATACAACTCTCAATTTTTTTTTCACACACTTTTTTTTTTCTCCCTTTTTTTTTCACAACACTCATTTTTTTTTAAGAGTACAACACTCAACAAATTTTTTTTTACACTAATGCGTGGGTTGCCTCCCACGAAGCGCTTCTTTAACGTCAATAGCTTGACGTTACTTCCTCAACTCATGGCGGTTTCAAAAGAATAACTGACCCGTCCGCAACAGAAAGACCATTCCTGCGAACGTTGACATCTTGGTTGCTTGCTTTCCACAAATCTCTAGACTTCAACCTGATTTTACTAACCAATGACCAAATCTTCTTCTTTTTCTTCTTCACACCTCTAAGGTGCTTCTCCGACTCTATCGGCTGAGGTTGACCACAAGATGTGTCAGTGTTGGTTACCTCACAATTCGGATCAGCTATACCATCCAACTCAAGAATCAATGAATCGACTTCAGCATGTCCTTCTCCTTCTGAAGCTTCAAGCATGAGCACTGCTTCCAATGCATCATTCAATATAATCTGAGGCGTTTCATCTCGGACAATTCCATCTATAACATCGATCCTGCAGCAAGTATTCTCAAGCAAAGGGGATTTAAGAGCAGAGGTTAGAGTAAAAGTAATTTTATCATCACCAACGCTCAATGTGAGAGTCCCACTTTTAACATCAATAACAGCACCTGCAGTACAAAGAAATGGTCTACCTAAAATAATAGGTATTTGGCTGTCCTCTTCCATATCTAGAACTACAAAGTCTACAGGAATATAGAATTTTCCAACCCTAACAGGCACATCCTCTAAAATTCCAAGGGGATATTTTATTGAACGGTCTGCCATTTGCAAAGTCATCTGTGTACATTTTAATTCTCCCATATTTAGTTTTTGAAAAACCGAGAGAGGCATGACTGAGACGCTAGCGCCTAAATCACATAAAGCTTTATCAATGAACAATGCACCTAAATGACACGGGATCGAAAAACTACCAGGATCTTTAAGCTTAGGTGGAGACTTATTTTGTAAAACAGCACTGCACTCTTCAGTAAAAGCTACTGTCTCCACCTCACCAAAAGACCTTTTCTTAGTGAGAATATCCTTAAGAAACTTTGCATATGATGGAACTTGAGAAATTAAATCAGTGAAATGAACTGTTACCTCAAGATTCTTGACAAGTGTCATGAACTTACCAAACTGCTGGTCCACCTTAGTTCTGTTCATCCTGCTAGGGAATGGGAGCTTTGGCACAAATGGTGGAGGAGCAACTGCAGTCTTTTCCTTGTCCTTTTTCTTGCTTTCCTCAGTTTCGCCTTCGCTTGCATCTTCAACAACTTTCTCTACCTTATCTTCCTCAGAATTCTCTTTTTCTTTCTCAGTAGGAACATCGTCAGTAGGCATTGGAGGAGCATCATATGTACGACCACTCCTAAGAGCAATGGCATTCACATTTTCCTTTGGCTGAGTTGGTTGGGCTGGTAGAGAGCCTTGTTGCCTTGTAGACGAAGAACTAGCCATTTGAGCAATCTGAGTTTCCAGCATCTTATTATGTATCTCCATCTGGTTCATCTTTGTTTGCATTTGTAACATTATCTTCATCATATCACCTTGATTATCAGCCTGTGCAGCTTGATTTGCTTGAGGAGCATAATTCTGAGGAGGCCTTTGGAATCCAGGGGGATTCATAGGTCCTTGCGGAGGCCTATACTGTTGCTGTGGAGGAGGCTGGTACGACTGCTGATATTGCTGCTGATTAGGAACATTTGTATTCTGAGCATTATTGTTCCTATATGAGAAATTCGGATGATCTTTCCAACCAGGATTATAAGTGTTGGAGTACGGATTGTACTGCTGCCTCTGTTGGAAAACATTTGCTTGCTCCATCTGAAAATGTTGTGAATTTTGAGCATTGTATTGGCAATCGTTACCATAGTGGCCTTGGATGCTACAGACTTCACATACTGGATTATTCATTGGAGCCATTGATGACAGTGCATTGATACTCATAGGTTGTGTAGAGGGCTGAGATGTCTTCAATGAGTGGATCTCCTGAGTCAATGCAGCGAGTTGAGATGATAATAAAGAATAGGCATCCACTTCGAGTTTACCCCCTTTCTTGGCTGCTCTCGGGTTACTGAAGTGATTGGCAGCCAAATTTGAGAGAAAAGCATGTGCATCATCAACTCCTTTGTCTAAAAACACACCACCCGCAGCATTATCAACCATCCCTTTTGTTTCCGGATCAAGACCATTGTAGAAGCGTTTAAGCAGAAACCACTTCTCAAGACCATGGTGAGGGCATGCACGTTGATAATCCTTAAATCTATCCCAAGCATCCCGTAGAGATTCACCATAATCTTGCTTAAAACCCATCATCTTGTCGATCAAATCGTCGGTTCTGTTAGGAGGGAAGAACTCAGTTAAGAAAGCCTGAGCAATCTTATCCCACTCGGTCAGGTCAATATCATTCAACCATTTTTGAGCTTTGTCACGAAGAGAGAAACCGAACAACATGACTTTCAACTGGTCTGGAGTGACTCCCTGATGTTTAATTGTAGAACAGAGCTGTTGAAACCGTTGCAGATGATTTGTAGGGTCTTCGGAGGCAAGCCCAGCAAATTGATTCTGTTGGATCATCGTAAGCAGAGCAGGCTTGATCTCGAAATTTGCTGCTTGAATTGCTGGCATAACAAGGCCAGTAGGTACCCCACTCGGAGAGGGCTGTGAGTAGTTCTTCAAAGATTTGGGAAGGTCCGCCATCTCAATCTTTGGTTCAGGTGTCTCTTGCTGCTTCTCTTTCCTTTGTAGATCTATGTATTGTTGACAAGAAAGTTTAGAATCTGGACTAAGAGGAGTTGTATCCTCTTCCGCTTGATCTTCTTTCGTTTGAGACCTGGTCCTGGGCATCAACAACTAAACAAGGAAAAGCAGTAAGATCGGTCTCAAATGGAACAAGAGTTCCAAAGAGACAAGAGAAACAATCTAAACAATCAAACTAAAATTATAGAAACTAGGCGTCTCCCCGGCAGCGGCGCCAAAAACTTGATGTGTAAAATTATGTCTAACCGCAAGCGCACGGTATCAATTGTAGTAGATACTAGCAAATACGGGTCGAATCCTCAAGGAGACAGTTTCAAATTTAATTCAATGGTTATCAATTGTTTCTAGTCACAAACGATTAGTTAAGAATTTTGTTAACTACTAAAGCAAATTTAACAAGGTTTTAATTCAATTAATTAAGGGATCTAGGGCAATTCAGGTTCACCATGTTTACACCAAACAAATAACAAAGGTATAGCTTATCAATGGGATAGAATAATTAGAGCAATGGTTAAACTTTTCCAAGTTTTAACACTCTCAGAAATCCGATGATGTTTTCACACTCACCTTCAATTCCGCTAATTGTATGTAAGCCTCTAGTAGTAAAATCTTTCGATCTATTACTCCTATTGCAATCAATTAATCTATGATATTGCGCAATTACACAAATTAAGAATTAACACATATCAATTAGAATTACTCTTTACCCATCAATTCACTAATCAAATTAAGCCCAAATCATGGTGCAAACATGGCTTCCCCTAATACCCTAGAATTAAACTACTCACTCATGGTAGAAGTAAAAGCAATAAGAATAATGAAAGAAGCCATGTAAAACATATAATAATAAAACAAGAGAATAAAGAATACCTCAAACTTTGTATTAACGAAGAACAATGAAGATCCAAATTAAACCAAGTGCTTACAAAGGAAGAGATGGAGAGAGAAAAAAAACCAAAACCCTAGCTTTTGTAAAAATACGTATCTCTCTATCTATCTCTTCCCCCGTTTTTATAATAAAACCTCCTCCTAAAATCTGATCTCTATCTCCTAATAAAAGTATTTTTTAATATTCTAATCAATTTACAAAAAGATATCCATAATTGAATAGGATTTTCTTGTAAAATTCGTCACTTCTTTTTCTCCTCTGTTTCCGGGCTCTTCCAGTTGGATTTTGCTTACTGGACCACCTCTGAATTAAAGAAAATTCCACAAGCTTCGCGTGGACAGTAAGATCGTTAAATTCTGACTTCTGGAACTCAAGATATGGCCCAAACAGTGCAGGCAGCCCGTGCAGCCCAATAATACGAATTTTCTCCTATTTTATCTCCAAAATAGCTCTTTTTGCTCCAAATCCTTCCAAGTCATGAATTCTTTATTTCCTACAATAAAACAATCAAATCTATTAAATAAAAATCCAAATCAATGCAAAACACAATAAATATGAGAATAAAATCATCTAAAATATATATAAAAATATATTCTATCATTCATTGATATAAGTGATAAGACCGTGAACAAGAAGGTGATACAAATTTTGCTCCAGTGCTTAATACCATATTGTAGTTCTTTATACTCTTTACTACGTACATAGGTGTTACTCTTGTTTGACAAAAAGGAGTCCCATTTGAAACTGTGTTTGTTTGATAAGAATGAGTTGACTATGTATTAATGGTATTAAAATGTGATATAGCATCGTCAAGTTTATTAGTCATGTCTTCCTATCGATCTATATATTAGAAGTTCCTATACTTCGGTTGAAATAATCATGGAATAAAGGTACATCTTAAGAAGTATAAGTTGGGAAGGTGACTGTTTTACATGGAATTATGGGGGCAATATCTACTCTGCTTTAACAAAAGCGTTGCCAGAATTTGGCTTTCCTTATATTGAAAAGGAAATAGAAGTTCCTATACTTGGGTTTATGGAAAAAAGGTACTTCTTTATTAAGTATAAATTGGAAAGGTTACTGTTTTACATGGAATTATGAGGGCGGGTCTGGATCCTCTGTCCCCTTCCTCCGTGTCTCCTTCGTGTCCCCTACTATTTTTAATACAAAAAGAGGGCCCCTGCGAGGCCCACGTTAAATAAAAATAGTTTTTTATTTAAAATTGGCCCTGCAGGGGCATTTTCTTTGTATTAAAAACAGTAGGGGACACGGAGGAAGGAGACAGAAGATCCGGACTCAATATCTACTGCTTTAACAAAAGCGTTGCCAGAATTTGGCTTTCCTTATATTGAAATGGATGTTCCTATATCTTGTGGTTAACTTGTGTACGTGGATATATATTTGGCTGCAGGTATGGGAAGCTCAAGATAAACAGTACAACTACATACTTGTGGTTGGCAAGGAGGAGATCGAAAACGGAAAGGTTGTTTCTCTGCCTAATGATAATATCATGCTCCATATCTTATTATTAGGCATATGCATTATTGTGTACAAGAAAAGATTGTGATGTCCATCAAGTAGCTCTTGGTCTATTAAGTCAAAGGTTATGATGGATTTTCGGATCAAATTGAGAGTCAGATTGTTTTTATTCCAGTACATATTCATTCTTTTTAAATTTTGGATTATCGAACCGGATCTTCCACATTTAGTTACACATCAAAGATAAATATTAAATCAAAAATATATATAATTATTATTGTAATAATATATTAATAATGTAGTTTCATATAATTATATTGGTAGATGTATGCATCTAATTCATTAACCCTTTTTATTTTTCCTTTTGATTATTCCAGGTAAGTGTAAGAGTAAGAGATGAGAAGAATTTCTCGGTCTTTAGCATAGAGGACCTGCTTAAACTTTTTAAAGAGAAGGTTGCTTCATTTCAGTAGTCGTGATTTGCTTGTGCACGAGTACCAGATATGGTAAAACCTTTATGTATTTTGTAATCGTATGTGTGAGAACCTGTCCGACATTCACTTTTATTTTCTAGGATGATTATTATTACTCTAGTAATTCTCGGTTATATTTTTTCTGAGATGCATGATATATGCATCACATTTATTTATATACCTAGAATCTTGCAATTTGATTTGTATGTATTTGTTATAAGCTTAATATGTATACTGGACGAGATCGGTCAATAATAGGACTGACTTGAGCTGTCTACAAGATGGACTTTGAATGAAGATAGAGCAATAAAGTTTACCGGTAGATAGAGCAATAAAGTTTACAGTTAGAGATGAATTATAAATGGAGTGAGTACATTTCACATTCACATGCTTCTACTGAAATGTGATGATAAGGCCCACGGTACTTGAAGAATTGAAAGTTTGTTTATTGCAATGTGTTTTGAAATTTACAAGTAAAAAATGGTCCATAATTACTTTGAATGTCTTGTGACCAAAAATAGAAATATTGGCAAGTGATGATGGGGGATCATGTTACGGCTTACGTAAAAAAATGAAATAAGCTTCCAAAAACATGGTTCATGAAGCTGTCCTTTCTTTTGCCAGAAGATGCTATCCACTCCTCTTAAAATCTGTAAAAATCATGCATGATTTTGGTTGAAGGATGTGAAATAACTAAACAAATATTCGTGTATAAACAAACACCATTAAAAATGGTACATCTCACATGACACAAAAATCATATTCATTAGCAATTAATAAATTTGAAATGTAACATAACTTCCGTTTCGTTAATATTGGCCACAATTCCAAAACTATTGTTCACATTTTCGTAATAAAATAAATTATGTGTCAAATTTGTTAAGTTTTCATAAATATGTTAATAATTACGGTTAAATATGGTAATTTTAACTTGATCGCTAGATACATGGATTTTGGAAGGTGGCAATATTAGCGGACGGTGTAATTAAAAGATCTATTTAACTATAATAAAAGAAAAATTAAAAACTAATAAAACTATAATCATGCAATAAAATCAGTTAGATTAACATTACAATGATATATAAATACCAACACATGTATAATTACCAACATTTAGTAAATGAATCAGAATTCAAATTTAAAACTTCGATTAGAAACAAGGAAAATGTTAGGTAACCTAAATTGATACCCAAAATAATTTCCAAAAGTCAAGTGTATGATTGTAATTGGTTACACTGCGATATACAACATCTTTTTACAATAAAATATTACATTTTTTTATGTAACAATATTTTTTCTGTGTATAAGTATAATTTTATCACATAATTACTTAAGTTTATACGAATTGAAATAATTTTTGAATATTGCATCAACTTTTAATTATATTTAATGTTAATATTATAATTAACTAAATATAATTAAAGCATAGGAAAAATAAATTCTTTCATTTTTAAACTATATGTTGTTTCTAGTTTAGGTCCCTAAACTATAAAAAAATCACGATGCCTAAACTTTTACAACTTCTGATTGACATCCTTTCGTCTACATTTGACTAACGGACGTTAATCAATGTTGACGTGGCAATGTCAAAAAAATCGAAATTTCACGGAATGAAGTGAAAATTTAACATATTAATCTACGAGTAATTATAAGAACATGGGTTGTGAAATTTTTCGACTTCGACTTCGACTTCACTAACATATCGAAATCTACACTTTAATTTCAAGAACACGAAAACAAAACTTGTTAAAATCTACAGATTTCCATATGTTAGTGAACTTAAAATCGAAAACTTCCACCACCCATATTCTTATAATCACTCGTACATTAACATGTCAAATTTTCAATCCATTTCGTAAAATTTTGATTTTTCTACATTGTCACGTCAGTATTGACTAACGGACGTTAGTCAAACTTGGACGGAATGATATCAATTAGAAATTGTAAAAGTTTAGGTATCGTGATATTTTTTTTAGTTTAGGGACCTAAACCAAAAATTGCTTATAGTTTAAGGACGAAAGAACTTACTTTCCCTTAAAAACATATATAGGTAAAAAATTGATACAAAAATATTAGGGAACCAAACAAAAGTTCCAAAAATTTGTTCAAAATGCCACATGTTTGCTTGTTATTTGTTTGCAATAATAACTAGTAATGTGGACCCTGCGTGCATTAATATGAGTATCAAATTAAAACACCTCATTTTGCCAAGTCAATTCCGTCAACATTTTTTAGCCTTTTTTAGTTTCCTTGCATTACTCAATTGATTATATGATATTATTAAGTAGTAATAAATGCAAATAAATACAATTAATGCATGCATATCAATATCTATATCACTATCAATCAATATCAATATCAATATAATCCTAATGTCTGCTAGTACTGCATTTCGAAAATTAATACTATTATCCTTCAATTTTTTATCTTCTTTATTTATTTCATGCCCTTTTTTATCATTACACATCATTTGGAGCAACTCAATTAGAATGGATCGACCACCCAAGTCCCAAAATACATGTCATATCCCACACAAACCAATGAAATAACAAAAAAATTACACAATTGTTGGTGCTCTGAAGAAATCGGTGCTCTGTATTCCTCTTTTCTCTCATTCCTTTCAATTACCACCAATTAATCGGAATGGCAAAAAATGAGAATGGTGTGAGCTTTCTTCGTTTTTTTTACTCTGAACTTGGTAATTTGAAGGTATGTTTGCAAATGAATATGATGCTCAGTGATTCATGAATTGGGTATTGATTTGAATTATATTTTCTAATTTCCTAATTCTACTAATTGTTAGAATCTATAATTTTCTACTAATTCTATAATTTTCTAATTTGTTGGGGAATATGGGTAATTACTTGGATTTTTCTGAAGTCGTGTGAACACTTTCAGATTGAAGTTATTTGTGGTTCACCCAAATAATTCAATCGGATAAAGTCAGAAATTCTGCAAGAAGAGAGAATGTGTTTTGTTGTGAATTTCAAATGAACCTATACAGAAAATGATCAATGCCACACCTATATATAGATGTCAACAGATGTGTCTTTTGCCAATAGACACATCTCAAGATGTGTCTTTTGCCAAAAGACACATCCCATTTCCAACAGTCATGTCCAATGCTAATAGACACATCTCAAGATGTGTCTTTTCCCAATAGACACATCTCAAGATGTGTCTTTTCCCAATAGACACATCTCATTCTAGCAGATGTGTTTGATGCCAATAGACATGTCTCATAAGCAATAATTCTGAAATCATAACGAACTCGAACAGAGCATGCACTCCGCATTCTCCCGACTTGTTCGATGTAACATTACGATTACATTAATCAACTAGCCAATCCAATTACACTAAAATATCCAACAATCCTCCCCCATTTTAGCGTAATCCATGATTAACTAAACAAAATCACAACAAACAACAAACTTATGCATAAATGAAATATCGTGACGATTGAATTTCACGTTAGTATATTACACATTCCAAATATTCGAATACCAAGGTGTCACTATGGATTGAACCTTGGTTATTCATAGTGAATACATGAAGATAATATACACATAAATTTACATTCTCAAATGTTCTTACTCGACACTATGTTTTACTAGCCTAGTGTCCTAATCCTTCTTAATCATATCAAAGCCAAGTCCAAGCTTCTTGAAGCAGCTAAACTTCATGCTCAAATAGGTAGTTCTTTTATTCTCGCACCTGCACATGCAATTTTTCAAAAGAAATATTAAGAAGATAAACTTCAACCTCCTTAACTTGCAGGTCTGAACACATACCTTGGGATGATGCTTTAATGTGTTCCAATCTCTAGATGTTAAGCTTTCCACATTGAATTCAGCACCTAATGTCATATTAGATGGGAATTGGGTATCTCAACATGAGAGGTTATTTGATGGACTTTAATCCCATCCCCATAGCCGACTTGTGCACAAGATCTCTACTCAACCCTTTGGTTAGATGATCGGCTAAATTATGTTGAGTTCTTATAAACTCCACTGATATAACACCATGCGTGATAAGCTCACGAATCATGCTATGTCTAACACCTAAGTGTCTAGACTTGCCTTTGAACACTTGTCTATAAGAATTAGACAAGGCAGACTCACTATCACATCTGATAGATATGGGTGATATCGGTTTAGGCCACAATGGAATCTCATAAATCAGATTTCTTAACCATTCAGCTTCTTTACCAGCCGCTGATAATGCCACAAATTCAAATTCCATCGTTGAATCAGTAATGCAACTCTGTTTCTTTGATGCCCAAGAGATAGCACCTCCCCCAAGTAGGAATACCCATCCACTTGTGGAAGAATGATCTTCCTTATTGGAAATCCAACTTGCATCTGAATGACCTTCAATAACCGAAGGAAATCCAGTATATGTCAAACCATAATCCATGGTTCCTTTCAAGTACTTGAACACTCGGCTTAAAGCTTGCCAATGATGTGAACTTGGTTTGCTAGTATACCTACTAAGCTTTCCAACAACATAGGCAATATCTGGCCTAGTGCTTATCATGGCATACATGAGACTACCAATAGCCCTTGAATATTCAAGTTGTGATACTGCAACACCTGTATTAGGTAGGAGTTTAATACTAGGATCAAGAGGAGTGCTAACAGGAGAACAATCCTTAAAGTTAAATCTTTTCAGAATCTTCTCAATATAATGAGATTGAGAAATTGAAATGCCATTGTTCTCTCGCTTGATTCTTATACCAAGAATCACCTCAGCCTCCCCCATGTCTTTCATATCAAAATTAGAAGACAAGAACTTTTTGGTTTTATCCACTTGATTTTCGTCAGTACCAAAAATCAACATGTCATCCACATATAAACAAATTATAACTCCATTACCAGAAGCATCAAATTTGCTATATACACTTGTCTGCTTGGTTAAGAAAATAACCGTTAGACAAGACCACAGTATCAAATTTATCATGCCAATCCTTCGGTGCTTGTTTCAGACCATAAATTGATTTCTTCAATTTACACACCTTGTTTTCACAACCAGACATAACAAACCCTTCGGGTTGTTTCATATAAATCTCTTCATCTAATTCACCATTCAAGAATGCAGTTTTCACATCCATTTGGTGAATGACAAGGTTGTGTATAGCAGCAAGTGCTATTAACAACCTAATAGTAGAGGTTCTAGCAACAGGAGCATAAGTATCAAAATAATCAATCCCTTCTTTTTGTCTAAAACCTTGGATTACCAATCTGGCTTTAAACTTATCTATGGTACCGTCCACCTTCATTTTCCTTTTGAAGATCCATCTGTTTCCCAATGCCTTACAGCCAGGGGGCAGATCACTCAATTCCCAAGTATTATTATTCATGATAGAATCCATTTCATCTTGGATAGCTTCTTTCCAGAATGCAACATCCCTAGATTTCATAGCTTCGCTAAATGTATTTGGATCCTCCTCAATAACAAAACAATATTGGTATTGATGTTCAATTTCATCTCTAGAGCCTTCTACTAGATAAAGATGAAAATCATCTCCAAAAGACTTTGCTTTTCTTGCTCTAGTGCTTCTCCTTGGTTCAGACGATCCATTAACATCTTCAGTAGAAACTGAGTTCCTACTAGAAGAATTATGAAGCATGTCCCTTGGTCTAGGTATAGATGTAAATCTGTTTTCATCAAATATAGCATCCCTTGACTCGATAATCGAGTTCACAGATTCATAGTCATTAGATTCTAACACATAGAATCTATATGCTATGGAATGCTCAGCATAACCAACAAATATGCAATCTATACCTCGTTCACCCAAGTTTCTTCTTTTGGGTTCAGTGAGTCTTACAATTGCTCTACATCCCCAAACTCTCAGAAAACTCAATTTTGGTGACTCTTTATACCAAAGTTCATAAGGGGTAATCTTATTCCTCTTGCTAGGAATTCGATTCAATAAATAATAGGCTGTTAACATAGCCTCACCCTAAAAACCCTCACTCAATCCCGAGTAGGATAACAAGGAATAAACCATTTCTTTCAAAATCCTATTCTTTCTCTGCCACACCATTTTGTTGTGGTGTATAAGGAGCCGTGGTTTGATGTATTATACCAGTAGATTGAAAATAAACCGAATCATAATACTCACCTCCTCTATCAGTACGTAGATTTTTAATCATGGTACTCTGATGTAGCTCTACTTCTTCTTTATAAATTTTAAAGAAGTCAAGAGCTTCATCCTTAGCATGCAATAGATATACATAGCAATATCTAGTAGCATCATCAATAAAAGTAACTACATACTTTTTATTTCCTAATGATGGTGTAGAATGGAAATCACACAAATCACTACGAATTAGTTCTAAAACATCAGACACCCTATTAACCTCTTTAAATGGCATTCTGGTTATCTTCGTTAACATGCATGTTTTGCATTTTTCATTATCTAAATCAATGGCAGGTATGAGACTCATTTTTGACATATCCTTTATTCTTTTGTAATGTACATGTCCTAGTCTAGCATGCCATAATTCAGATTTATTCAAATCATTGCTGGTACTAGTAGAAGCCATGCAAGCAGATTCATCAATAAATGGAGTATTTACATTCAACATAAACATACCATTACACAAATAGCCAAAGCCAACAAAAGAGCCATGTTTTGACAATATATATTTGTCACTTTCATAAACTTGTTTATATCCACAATTGTTCAATACAACACCAGATAAGAGATTCTTCCGAATCCCAGGAACATACAACACTTTATTTAACAATATACATTTGCCAGAAGTAAAAACTATCTTGACATTTCCTAGTCCTTTGATCGGCTCAGTTGCAACATTTCCCATCTTTAAGATAGATCCATCTTCGATTGGTTGAAAGTCTATGAACCAACGAAGATCTTTGCATACGTGACTCGTTGCTCCTGAATCAATCCACCAAGCAACATTGTCATCCTGCACATAAAATGCCTCAGATATTAGTGATACATAATTCTGACCAGAATTATAATTCTGTATTAAAATCTGACCTTTTGCTTTTCTGGATCCTTGGATCCACTTGGACCAGCAATCTGCTTTTCTTGCTTGCCTTTACCAACCCGACAATCCTTCTTGAAATGTCCAGGTTTGCCACACTTCCAACATGCCATCTTAGGCCTTTTATTGGAAGAATTGTTGTTGTTTCCTTTAAACTTTCGTTTATCACCCTTGCCATTCTTAGAATTCTTGGAAGATCCACCATCTTCAACAATATTCACAGAAGAGTTACCGACTTGGTTCTTTCCCTTAGGATTATTCTCAATTTCTTGAGTCCTCAAAGCCTCTTCAATTCTGAAGTGACTTCCAAGTTGAACCAGAGTCATATCATCTTTATTATGTTTCAAGGAGTGTTTAAAATCCTTCCATGATGGTGGTAGTTTGTCTATAACACCAGAAACTGAGATAGATTCATCCATCTTCAGATTGTGTTGGGCAAACTGCCCCAGAATCCTTAACAATTCATTGTATTGTTCCATCACTGGTCTAGAATCGACCATTTTATAATTCATAAAATTACTAACCAGAAACTTCTTACTAGAAGCATCTTCTGCCATGTACTTGGATTCAAGAGAATCCCACAATTCTTTCGCTGACTCAACATTTTGGTATATATCGAAAAGGGAATCAGACATACCGTTTAAGATGTGGTCGCGACAGATGTAGTCATCGTTTTCCCACTTGCACCGCTTCCTAGTCTGTTCAGCGGTTTCATTTTCGATCACTTCTGGAATGGGGGTACTCAGAACATACACAACTTTCAGCGTGGTCAACAGAAAATGCATCTTTTTCTGCCATCTTCTAAAATCCTGGCCCTCAAACTTGTCCAGTTTTGCAAACTTGCTTGTCATGTCTTTTGCAGATTCTGCGTTCGCCATCTTCAAAAACAAATGACTTCAATCTTTGTTGGGGAATATGGGTAATTACTTGAATTTTTCTGAAGTCGTGTGAACACTTTCAGATTGAAGTTATTTGTGGTTCACCCAAATAATTCAATCGGATAAAGTCAGAAATTCTGCAAGAAGAGAGAATGTGTTTTGTTGTGAATTTCAAATGAACCTATACAGAAAATGATCAATGCCACACCTATATATAGATGTCAACAGATGTGTCTTTTGCCAATAGACACATCTCAAGATGTGTCTTTTGCCAAAAGACACATCCCATTTCCAACAGTCATGTCCAATGCTAATAGACACATCTCAAGATGTGTCTTTTCCCAATAGACACATCTCAAGATGTGTCTTTTCCCAATAGACACATCTCATTCTAGCAGATGTGTTTGTTGCCAATAGACATGTCTCATAAGCAATAATTCTGAAATCATAACGAACTCGAACAGAGCATGCACTCCGTATTCTCCCGACTTGTTCGATGTAACATTATGATTACATTGATCAACTAGCCAATCCAATTACACTAAAATATCCAACATAATTCACTGGTGAATTGGCCCGTGAGAGGAATTTTCACTGGTGAATTGGACAAGGTATTAGATCAACGTAAGTGGTATCCTTTTGGGCAATGAATATTAGTATACGCGTTACTTCCCTGAGTTTGCATCTCTTAGATGAAAATCTATGTAATTTTAGATTGCTAAACACCTGCAGTTTGTATTATCACTCCATTTTTCTGTGCCTAATTGATTTATGGTTTTATTATTTGTTGCTTCTGTCATTATTTGTATGTTTGATTACATGTTCTTTTTTTCTTTGAATGAAAAGCTTTGATACCATGAATTTACATGGTTCTTTTTTTCTAAAACAATAAATTTTTCTTCTGTCACTATTTGTATGTTTGATTTATATTTTGAATGTTTTTAAAGCATATTTAAATTTTTAGGTCCAGCTTTTTTGGGACCAAGTATTTTAGGCCCACTTTATGAAATTGTAGTTTTTTCAAGAAAAGTATAAAAATATGTAAAAGTTTGTGAATTTCATTTTTCTAAGTCACGAAAACTATATAGTGATAAGTATCAGTTGCCAACTAATATCAAACTTTAAAAATATTCCAAATTTACAAATATGTTAAAAATATAGATATGTGTTTCACTATAAAAAATTTAGCCTACCGAAATTTCTAAAAATAATTTCTATAAATATTAAATATTATATGGGTAAAAGGGATCTAAAGTTATCTTTAGGAAATTTTCCAAAAGTCAACTATGTAAAATTACATTATTTAGTTTTTGAAAAAGAAATTGACAATAAATCCCGATTTCAGTTGTGTTAAACACTATTTCTATGACTTATATATAGTTGTGTACTGTTCTAAGTGAATATTTATGTTAAAGATCTACAAAAATTGTGATACATGCGTAAATAATTTTAAATATACCGGTAAACACATTCTTCTCTTAAGGGCATTCCTATGTTAAAAGTATGAATAAATATATAAAAATATATTAATTAACTAAAAAATATAAAAGACTGTGTTGGAGGCTTGTTGAAGTCAAAAAATGCAATTAAACATAGTTAACTTTAGGAAAATTTCCAAAATATAACTTTAGATTCCCTTTATCCATATTATATTATCTATAGTGGTGCAAATAAATAAATTTGGTAAGCTGCATATTCAGCAGTCCTCGCGTATTTAACTTGATATGTGCTGGTTTTTGCTTCTACATTGAAGATGACATAAATATGAAATTGTTAGTCCAAGGTATTAGTTTAAATTCTCTTCCTCGTCAAACCA
This sequence comes from Saposhnikovia divaricata, assembly GCA_036435485.1. Lineage (NCBI taxonomy): Eukaryota > Viridiplantae > Streptophyta > Magnoliopsida > Apiales > Apiaceae > Saposhnikovia > Saposhnikovia divaricata. The sequence continues at coordinate 220,476,017 of CM071599.1, forward strand.
GACAATATACATCGAACATGTATTAATTGGATAGGTTTGATTTTATGTAATTATCTAATAATTTTGTAATCTATACTACTATATTAAAATCAAAACATCAAAATTTTGATGGTTTAATTTTCGGTACGGTTATCGTAATTATTAAAATAAGTTTGGATTTTGGTACAATTATTCTAATTATTAAAATAAATAATAATGTAATAAAATTAATGGTAATTAACCGATTTCACGTTTACTTTTTTAAAACAAAATCTCTCAATTTTAATTAAATCATAAAAAATCTCACCGACGTGCAAACCGAAACCAAAGTCAAAGAAGATTTTAGTATTTAAATTTTTATTATTGTATACGGTTAGTATTTTTTTAATATATACAACGAGTGTCTGCCTAATAAATAGTTATACAAAATCGGTACAGAAAATTTATTAACAATTTATCTTATTATTATGCATTTTTAATTTATAAAATATTGTGTTCACCAACCTATATTGATATTAAAAATATATTTTACTCGAAAAATATTTAACTAATTTTTCAAATTATCTCAATTTTCAAACTAAAATATAGAATCGCTCGAATCCTATTTATCTATTTTATACAATAGACTTATAATTATTCATTACAAAGGGTGTCGGCCAAAGAAAATGTAATACAAAATCGATATAAAAAATAAGTAATTAGTTTATTTAGTTGTCTACATATATTAAAATTTGTACAATATTGTGTTCATTAATTTTTTATAGATTTTTTTTCGATTTATTTTTAAATTTATATTTTGAATTTTTTAGAAAAAATATTAGGGTGAAAAACCAAATACGTGCCCAAAATACCCGGCAGCAAAAACGTCCGCCCAAAATACCCACGAACCACGCATTTCTCACATGCGTATAGGGGTACGCATGTGAGAAATGCGTGGAGCATGGACAAGCATTCTCACGGTGCGTTGTCTTCATAAAAATCAATTAAACACTCTGTGAACAGTACACTGAATACGCATGTTGAGCATGCGTGGTTTGAGATGTGCATGTCCAACATGCATTCACAGTACTGTTCATCTCCTTCCCCAGTCGCCGCCGGAGCAATTTACGACCAAATTTGTGACCATTCGTTTAGTCCTTTCTAGGCTTTGATCACTAGCATGTTATACACCAAAATGCTTGCCTCCTTACCCTCTACAACTTGTGACCATTCATTTTTCATTTCTTTCACCGGATTCGAAAGCCCCAAGCTAAGCTTTTTTTCCGATTTAGTTTTCAGATCTTCTCATACATGCCCCTACGGGGCCAGAATCAACAAACCAAACGAGGTAAAAGTTAGAAGGAGGTGTGGGATTTGTTTTGCTACCCTCAGAAGGACTGAAGGTTGCCGGAGTGTGGTGAACGGAGGGGTGACAACGTAAAGGCGATTTTGAGGGGGAGAGAGACGTCGGAGCTGAAAGTGAAGAAATGACGTCAGATGACGTCAATACCCATCAGCTGAATGCGTAACCAGCAACACGCACTATGAAAATGCGTATCTCAATATACGCAGGAGCAGAATGCGTACCTCGTGGGCAAAAAGGGCGGACGTTCCCGCATACCGGCATTTTGGGCAAGGGGACTACAAAAATGGTGTATTTTGGTCATTTTCTCAAAATATTACAAGGCCGCTGCGGAGCGCGGCTTAGTCAACTAGTATATATATAAAGGAGGATACCCGGGAGGTGAGATGGTGCTCTAAGATCGTCTCAATCTAATTTTCTAATTTTGTAGAATTTTTGAATTTTAAATATTAAAAAAATAACATATTAGAAGTAGAAGAATAAGTATTCAAATTTATAGAGGAGATAAGTTATATTGAAAGTAGAACATATATTTGAATTATAAAAAAAAAAGTACATAAATTGAAGAGAAAACTGAGCCTGAGGGTGACCTCAGGCAGTTCCCCTGAGGTTAAAACAATAACTTGGCCCCGCATGGGTATATTTGTAATTATAAATATATTGAGTAGGATTACATGTCTTTTATTGCAAGTTTTCGAACCCTTTGTATCAATAAGGTTATTTTATCATCAGCAGCTCGATTTCATGGACGAAAGAATTAGATAATTGTTTGGTTTTGTAGGGAGGATGGAATGCTAAAAAAAAGAACCGAGACCTTTTTTTAAAAAAAAAAAAGTACTGAGACTTTTAATTGTAAGTAGACATGTAAAAAAATGTGAAAATATGTGTAACAAATACAATAGCAATTAAATGCAAAGTAGGGATTTATTTAATTTATGTTCAGTTAAAATTGAGTGAGTTGTTTAAATCAATATTAAGAATTTTATATATTTATTTCAATGGATAACAAAGCAGTTCAAGGAACATGACAATGTTTTCAAGTAAGTTGATGTTCATATTATTTGTTTAAATTTGTTACTTTCTGTTTTGCGTGGGTTTAGATTTATTTAAATTTTGTGAATATCATATCTTTAATAATTTTTCATTTGCATTGTTTGTTGCAGAAAATAGAAGATAAAACTATTATAAAAAAAAAAAAAGAGTGGTCAAGTCAATCGCAAGACAATCGTGAAAATAACATCACTCCTTTATAATTTATGTGTGGTTCTTCGGCTTGCTTATTAAATCGTATTTGATGACTTTAGCTATATAAAACAACTACAGTTAGTTTTCTTTAACTATTTATAAACTTTTTTAGGAGAAAACATATAATTAAAAAATTTATTTGAAGTAAAATATATATTCGAATAGATAGAGGAAAATTGTTTGAATCTATGGGTAATACGCATAATTAAAAGTTTTATTGTAATTAGCAATGGTGTTCGAATTTATAGATCGAGGAAAAAAGTTCGAATTTATAAGGAATAAATATAAAAAATTCGGAAGTAGAATAGGTGTTCGTAAAACATATACTTAAAATTTCCATTAAAATTAGAATAGGTGTTCGAATTTATATAGGAGAAGAGTTCGAATATATAAAAAATATAAATAATTAAAAGTTTTATTGGAACTAGAATAGGTGTATGAATATAAAGAGAAGAAGAGTTCGATTTTATAAAGAAAATATAAAATTAAAAGCTTTATTGGAAGTACAATACGAGGGGAAATTCTATTGGAAGTAGAATAAGTGTTTGAAAGACAATTAAAATTTTATTGAAAGCAGTAATTGTTCAAATTTATAGAGTAGAAAAGTTCAAATTTATAGAAAAATCGTATATAATTAAAAGTTTTATTAGAAGTAGATATTTTATTGGAAGTAGAATACAAGTACGTTTGTGGCATTTTTTACGATTTTCTAAATTATATTTTTTTCTCAAAAAACTTTTGTTATAAATTTTTAATATAAATTAATTACACTTGCATTAGTAAAATATATTCATTAATCCGATACTATTCTCATAATAATCAAAAACTTTTAAGAACATTTTCACGTGGGAACTATAAACTTTCCCTTTTGGTATCTACTTAGAATTTATAAAGAAAAATTAAAAAATTGTAAATCATACAAATTTATAGAAAAAGATAAATTCAAATTTATAGGGTAGACATATAACTAAATTTTAATTTAAAAGCTTTTTAAGCACGATTCTCTAAAAATTATACTGTATAGTTCTTTTAACTTTATCAAAAAATTTAAATAAAAGATAAAAATTATTTTATTTGTATGTTCTAAATAAATACAAGAGAGTATGTAATATTGTAAAAATATAATGTATTCTTAAGTTTTAAAATTTCAAAGATATTTAAAAATTTAGAGAAAGTAAAAACTAAAATTCATTTTTTTAATAAGTTTGAATTTTTAAAAATTATTATAAAAGATAAATATTAATAATATATAATGAAGTTGAGACTTCGATCTCAAAAATAACTCAAAATGTGTATAACGAGTATACAACTAACTAGATAAGATTGTATTAATTGTTAGAATTTGATATTGATTAAATTTTCATGTAGAAACATTATCATACAAGTATCAATAAAATATGTTAGACATGAAGATTCGCTTTTAACGGGAGAGCGACTCAACGGGAAAAATTGTGTTTAATGAGAGAACGATTCATTCAAGAAGATCATGTTAATTGTTAAAATGTTATATTGATGATGAAACTTCTTTAAAAAAATTATAACGCCGCAGCTTTATCTAGTTTTCAATATAAATTTAAAAAATAAGTTGGTTTTTATATAAACCAAACCAAACCAAACAAACCCAGTATATCCTGGTCGGAGCAGGGTCTGGGGAGGTGAGATGTACGCAGACCATACCTCTACTTTTTACGATAGAGAGGCTGTTTCCGTGAAGACTCCGACTTAGTGCGCAACAAAAATAGTGTGTGTTCTATACAAAGATGATTATGAATGGGAAAGTACTCAGCCGAACCTGAGCCCATGGCTTGGACCTCATGGTGATAGGCCATAACCAATCCCAACTGGACTCGGCCCAAGGTACCATGAGTCCGGCCCACAGGTGGCCCGGACTGGGCCCGAGCCAGTCTAGTGGGCAACCCAGCCCCAGGGAGCGTAAGAGCACGGGAGACACGAGTCATGACTAGGGTCCTACATGACAACGACAGATAAGGGAATCCTAGTATTGGCACAATCATGTCCCCATCAGACCACGTGCTGACACACCCAGGGCACACGCCGCCACAGATATTACCTAGACAGGTGGGAATTATCAGCGAAGGACAAGTGTCCCACCTACCTAGGATCCGACGCTCATGATTGCAGGTACCAACCCCTAAACCCTAATCCTTGGCCTATAAATAGACAAGGAGAAAAAGGTGAGGGGGTTACATTCTCTTTTACATACACACTCATATACACACACCCTTCATAATTAGATACTCTAGTCCTTATCTTTACTCTCCAAAGCCGTCACTTATTCTCACGCCGGAGGCGCCGCGGGGCTCAAACCCCCCTCCGGTGTTGTTTGCAGACGCCCAACCACCAGCTTCACCTCTCACCGGGCGTGGGAACGGCGGAGGAGGCACTAGATCGGGTCTTGGAGTTATCATTGGCGCTAGAAGGAGGGGTGGCTCTGTCCTTTGGTCTCGGTGCCACTGGACTCGACTCCATCAACAAGCTCTTGAAAAAGAGTCCTAGTCAAAACCATTAAGATCTAAAACAACCTTATTGTCAGCAGCTGCTAAAGGTATTGTACACCTTTGGTAGAGTTTGTATTTGATTTATTTTAATACAAACAAAGTTTGATTCATTCGTTGTTCTTGTTCATCTAATCAAGCAAAAATCAGACACGATTATATAACTTGTATTCAACCCCCCCTTCTACAAGTTATTCGAGTTAACAGAAACTAAGCCTCAACATTTATACTCAGTTAAACTACAACAATCATTATATGGCTTGGAGCAATCTGGTCGTATGTGGTACAACAGGCTTAGTGAATATTTGTTACATGATGGGTATATAAATAATCAAATGTGTCCATGTGTGTTTATCAAAAGGTCACAATCCGGTTTTGTTATTATTGCGGTATATGTGGATGATTTAAATATTGTAGGTACTTCTGAAGATATTACTAATGCTGCTAACTATTTGAAAAATGAGTTTGAAATGTAAGATCTTGGAAAGACAAGATTTTGTTTAGGTATACAGGTGGAGCACTTATCTTCAGGCATATTTGTTCATCAATCAACCTACACAGAAAAGGTTCTTGATCGATTCTACATGGACAAAGCTCATCCACTAACTACACCGATGATTGTTCTATCACTAGAAGTTGAGAAAGATCCTTTCCGTCCTAGAAAAGAAGATGAAGATGCACTTGGGCCTGAAGTTCCATATCTTAGTGCAATTGGAGCTCTTATGTATCCAGAAAATAACACACGACCTGATATTTCATTTGTTGTGAACTTGTTGGCGAGATTCAGTTCTGATCCAACTAAAAGGCACCGGGATGGGATCAAACATATATTCAGATATCTTCGTGGGATAATTGATCTTGGATTATTCTTTCAGAACAATTCAAAATCACAGCTGGTTGGATATGCGGATGCTGGGTACATGTCAGATCCACATTTTGGACGATCTCAAACAGGTTATCTATTCACATATTGTGGCACCGCTATTTCTTGGAAGTCTACAAAACAGACTATGGCGGCAACTTCATCTAATCACGCAGAGTTACTTGCAATCCATGAAGCAAGCAGAGAATGTATTTGGTTACGATCTGTCATTCAACATATTCGAGAATCATGTGGTTTATCAGGTTTCTCAGACAGTCCTACAGTTATGTTTGAAGATAACTCAGTTTGTATTAAACAACTCAAGGAAGGCTACATCAAAGGGGATCGAACAAAACATATTTTAGCAAAATTCTTCTACACTCATGAACTACAAGAAAATGGTGACATTGATGTACAACAAGTTCGCTCATGTGATAATCTGACAGATTTACTCACAAAGTCTCTTCCCACTTCAACATTTGAAAAGCTGCGGAATAATATTGGTATGCGAAGATTGAGGAACTTGATACATCAAGATGTCAAATTGTGAGACGTTTTATTCAAGGGGAGACTGTACTCTTTTTCCTTCGTCAAGGTTTTTATCCCACTGGGTTTTTCCTTGCAAGGCTTAACAAGGCAGTTAATCTTTGTAATAACTCACATTGACAATCAAGGGGGAGTGTTATAATTGATTGTCAAACTAAACTTCTAGAATTGGTAGTGTTAGACGGTGGCACACCATTCACAAAAGTAAATAATGGTAGGAAGAAAATAGCAATATGGGGATTTGGTGCAGGAAGAAAGAAAAAGGGAATGGGTGGCTTTATATTTCACACTTTTTGTTCACACTACAATTTGGTATTATAAATACTCATGCCCGGTGATCATTTAAAGCACACCATAACACATAACACCACGAATACACAGAAGAAACATTACAAAGTACTTGTTACTTTAATCTTGTTTATTATATTAGTTAGGCTATTTATAATATTTTTAAAGTAATTCCATTTATTGGCTTATTTGACATGATTTATTTGCTGTGGTTGTTTGATAATCTTTCAGTTCTTTGGGCGGGAAGAGTTGAAAAGTGAAGATGGAGCTGGTTTTTCTTGGATGAGAAGAAGTGTAAAGAGGATACGGAGGGAAACAGAATCTTGGGTGCATAGTGGAAACAAGAAGTCAATGGCTTTAATTTATAGCCTTATGTGTATCGATGTTTGGTTGTATTGAGTGGGGCGCTCTTTTTTCCCCCAAGAGTTTTTTCCCATAGGGTTTTGCTCATGCGGGGTTTTTAACGAGACCTACCTATGTATGGAGTCTTCTTCTCTGATATAGATGTTTTATTGTCTAATCTTCCGGAGGATCTATTGCTCATGTCAATCGTAATTCAGGTTACGACCCATGTGATTGGTTAAGCATACCTTTCGAATAGATGATAAGCTTTTGTGGAAGAAAGAATATCTCAATTTCCTTTACTTCTCGGATTATGTAAATTTTATCTTTTAAATAAAATCGTTTCATTTTTGCAAAAAAAAAAAATATATTCAAAACACTTTACATAATATATTGTTTAATTATTTAAATTATTTATAATTTTTTTTTATTTTTTTTATAACATATACACACCAGAGGATTCGAACCCTCCCAAACTTCTCTCATATAAGCACGAAGTCAAACCACTACACCAACATTAAAAAATATAAAAATATATTTAAATATTTAAAAAGAATATTTGTTCTCAAAGAATATTAAGAAAAAAAAAAGGAATTATTCACTCACACAGAACGTAGAATAGAACCGACTTAGAAATAGTTGTTGGATCAAGAAGCGGAAAGCGAGGGGAGTATTTTACATCAGATACAGAAGAGCCGTGTGTAATATTTGTCAGTATATATACACATCAAACACACAACAAACGACACATACCCATATATACATACAACACATGTATGTATATGTTTGATGTGTTTCTCTTTTTAAGTGCATACGCAGCATAGCCCTTTCGAGATTTTGATGCTTTGCTTTGCCTGGTAAGCCACCCTTCTTCTTCCCTTTTATTTTTTCAATTTATTATTTTTAATTGCTAATTTTTTATTTTCTTGTGATTATGTTGATAAAGTTTGCATCTTTGATGCGTTTTAGTGATCTTTAGTGATATTGTTTTCTGGGTTATATTGCAGAATCTGAAATTTGATACCCCTTTAAAAGAATTTCAAAATTGAGGTTAAAGGGTAGTGCTTTTGAGATTCTTGATTTTGGAGCTGGGATTGTGAGCTGCTCATAATCTCAGTTTTATTAGTAATTTTAAGGGTTTTAAGTAGAGGGTGGTTTTTCGGAAAATTTGAGTGGTTTTCTTGGTTGTATCAGAAAATGTTGGGGAGATTGCTTTCCGAGGTGTTGGTGGAAACTCATGGGGGAGAATCTTTGCTTGGGAGTATTAAGATTGCGGTCTTGCCTATTGCGAAAGTCTTTACTATGTGCTTCATGGGATTTCTTATGGCTTCCAAGTATGTTAATATCTTGCCTGCAAGCGGAAGGAAGCTTCTTAATGGGGTAATCATGCTGTTCTAATTTATTACTTTAATGTTCTTCTTCATTGGTATTTACTTGCTAAGATAACTAGCTTTTTCACTTATATGTATACATATATGCTTCTGATTGTATGCAAAGCATTTTAGCTAACAAACTTTAGACATGCTACTTATCCATTATGTAATTTTTAGGTTAATTTATTTTGAATTTGTATAGTTAGTTAAATCTATTTATATTTGTAAATCGTGGACTATCTTTCTATGTTCGGATCATAGGATACTCTTATTTTTACAAACTCTTTGGACTGATAGTGAATCAGGGAGACGTTTGTTGTCACAAAATGGTTTTATAGTGGTGTATGATATATTATGTTTTGGTTTAACAAGCCTGTCAAAGTGATTGATGATAAATTCTGCAAATTTTGCATATTAAGTTTTCTCTACTCTTAAGATACTTACAAATCGTGTATGATCTCTCTTGAACAAGTTCTATCTTTTCTGTTGATAACTTGTTAAATGCAACATTGCTTTGTAAATGCTGATTGACACCTTCTACATGATGCAGTTGGTCTTTTCGCTTCTCCTGCCATGTTTAATCTTCTCTCAACTTGGACAAGCAATCACTTGGGAGAAAATGCTGCAGTGGTAAGATAAGAATTATATACTGTCATTACCTCAATTATAGAATTTGTTTAGTTTCCCGTAAAATGCACGTGGTTTTTTTTTTTTGCTAAACAAAAAAGCACGTGGTTTAAATGTAATCATATCTATATTTGTTTCTTGCTATTAAATTATATTATCACTTGCAACTGTTGTTGAATGTGATCATATTCTCTATATATACTTGTACTTTGAAAACAACTGTGTGATGAATTTACATTTTACAGAAAGTACTCGTTTCGGTTCAGTATAGGTGAACCTTGCCTCTGTCAGGTACAAGGATCGGAGGAAGACTTAAAACTCTAAATATTTTCTGTCATTTGATTATTTTTTCAAATAAAACTCTTAAAGAGCCTTATTTGACCAAGTACTTAGATTAAATTTATAATTATAATGTATTAAACTGTTTATAGTTGTATAATAAATTATTCAAATTAGCTTTTATAGTATAGAGAACAAATTTACACGTGAGATGAAGAGAGGGAGAGAGTACGTGTTTGTGTGCGTCTGTATTATGGGCTCGGTTTTATGGAATTTTAAAGTTTTATATCAGCGCATTCAAATAAAACTCGAAACAGCACTATGTCCATGCACGTTTACAAGTAGTCATGCATGTGTGATGTGTTACTGTAAGTACATTTTGTATTTGGTTTTTACAGATTTTGCTCTTCATTTTACAGGTGGTTTATTCCTTTCAATGTAATTCTTGCTACAATATCAGGGTCACTAATAGGCTTACTTGTTGCTACCGTCATCCAACCACCATACCCTTTTTTCAAGTTCACTATTATACAGATCGGAATTGGTAAGATACTAAAACCTAGTAGGAAATGTTATACTAGCATCAATTTGGTACTATTACCGTACCTCCAAGTGTTTTTATAGTTATATAAACTAAGCAGGTTGTACAATATGAGTTATTATTGTGTACCTGTGATGCTTTATTTTTTATTAGTTTCAAGAAATGAAGTATTTGTTAATTTTAGTACAATTCACCTTAAATAACAGATAGTAATATTTCAAATAAATGATACCTTTATAAATTGATAAAATTTTATGGTCCCAACAATATTATCTTATAGAGGTTTCACTGTATGTTACATCACTTTCAAACTCTTTTTATAATGCTCTATATATTTGTCTACCTATATAATCATGATATTTACTATATATTTTCCTATGTCGTTATCTGTAAGCTTGAGATTGAGTTTTCTAAATTAAAATGGTAAGCTATTACTATTATTTCTCCAACTCAAACGTCACGTGATTTTGATCTGTTCCGTGATTCTAAAATTTATTCGTATACAGGGAACATTGGGAACGTGCCACTTGTTTTGATTGCTGCTCTATGTCGGGATAAATCAAACCCCTTTGGTGACTCAGATCAATGTGCTCGAGATGGGAATGCTTACATATCATTTGGCCAATGGGTAGGCTACAAAACTCTATTATGCTCCCTTTTCAATCATCAATAGATCCATCTTGTTCCCTTCTTGATTGAAATGATGCAGCAGATTCTAATTTTGTGTCGTAATATTGAGTTACGCTTTACTTTATTTAGTATTAAAGTGATTACGTTAGTATTGCTGTGCCTGTATGGAATGTATATTAAAATCTTAAGTGTGTTATCCGACATCACTTGTCTCACTTTTGATATTCAATCTTTTCTTGCCGCCTGATACAGACATATAAAGGACCGATACTACACTAGTAATATCAAATAATAAAATAGCTTCTTTTTTTTAGGTTATAGTCAATTACAGAAATTTAAAGACTTATGCCCACATGCAATCCTTTGAGGCTTGAACCCCTGACCTCTTATTACCAAGAGGAGAGGGGTATCCGTTAACTAAGTTTTGCAAATAATATAGTTGTTCATTACATAATTATATATATCTTAGAGATTTTCATTTTAAAAGAATCTCGCATATACTTTTGTGTCTAAGTGGACAAATTGGTAACTAGTTGATTACAATATGCAGCAGAACCTCGATAAATGAATATTCGATGAACGAAAAACCTCTTCAAATGAATAATTTTTTCTGTTACCAACATAATAGGACATTTTATTTATAACCTCGAATCTCGATAAATGAATAAAATTCCCAATCCAAAGGGTATTCATTTATCAAGGCTTAACTTGTACTTCATGGCCGGAGAAGAAGGCAAGTATATACTGCAGATGTGAGGTTTATTTTGTAATGTTTCATCTGGAAAAGGGATTATTGTACAAGATGTAGGTAAATGTTGAGTCATCATTATGTATTCTTTTTTTTTTTTTCGATAGAAGCGATTATTGTTATGTATACTTTATAAAAGCTTATATTTGTCTAATCTGAGAACTAACATCTATACATTCTGTTTTATGTATATAGGTTGGTGCAATTGTCCTGTATACCTATGTATTCCATATGTTAGCACCTCCTCCGGAGGGGACCTTTGACGTGGAAGAACGTGCTCTTCCCCTAAAGAGCCCTGCCAGGGATAGTTCTCCAGAGCAGGTTCCATTGCTTTTAGAAGAATCTGAGTTTACAGATTCAAGTGCTTCAGCAAGAGGAAAGGTCAGAATCAAATATTTTAAATATTTTATTAGTATTTCCTTCAATAATTCTCACAAACATATAACTAAATTATGAACATTGCAAACAACAAAGAAGATAAAAGAGGAGACTGTATATTGAAAATATATTGAAGTATTGTTCAAGTTACTCAGCTACATAATGAAAGGCTTTACAGCTATTTATATAGAGCCCACACGAGCTGTACATGGGAAAAATAACGTGACTAACAAACTAGAGAAATCAGCTCATAATTCTATAGCTCACGTGAGGGAGGTGTGCTCTTCTACATCACACACAGGAATGTTACTATGCTCCCTAACATCCCCCTCAAGTTGGAAGGCGCAAACAAATCAAAGACGCCCAACTTGGAGAGAAGATAACGAAGTTGGCCAGAGGACAATGCTTTTGTCAACAAGTCTGCAGGTTGTTCAGTAGTGCGGATATGATATGTTTCAAGAAAACCTTGCTGCAGCTTTTGACGCACGAAGTGACAGTCTATTTCAAGGTGTTTGGTACGTTCATGGAAGACAGGGTTAGAGGCAATGTATAGGGCAGATTTATTATCACAGTGAAGAGCAATGGGTGAGGTTACAGGGTGATGAAGAGATTTAAAGATGTTGGCAACCCAAACTAGTTCACAAGTGGTGTCACCCAATGCACGATATTCAGATTCACTTGAAGATTTGGACACAGTCTCTTGTTTCTTGCATTTCCATGAAATCAAGGCTGGCCCAAGCATGACACAGTAGCCAGTAAGAGAACAGCGAGTCTCAAGGCAACCCCCCCAGTCTGCATCACAAAACGCCTGGGGTATCAGATTATTAGAAGCAGGAAATAGAAGTCCTTGACCTGGAGATTGTTTGAGGTATCGAACCACACGATAGGCTGCATCGAGATGATCCTGTCGAGGGACACAAATAAATTGAGCAAGAGTGTGAACAGCATAACTTAGATCTGGTCGAGTAATCGTAAGATAAATGAGACGTCCCACTAAACGTCTGTAAGTTTTAATATCATTGTGCATCAATAGAGAGGACTGAGACTTCTGTAAGCAATGATTCTGCTCAATAGGAATAATTGATGGTTTGGCAGCCTCAAAACCAGTGTCACGAAGGATATCCAAGCAATATTTGCGTTGATGAAGATAAATGCCTTTGTCTGATCGAGCAATTTCCAGACCTAAGAAATATTTCATAGGACCCAGGTCTTTAATATTAAATTTGCTACGAAGAAATTCTTGAACCTGGGTTATCAAGATAGCAGAGGAGCCAGTAAGCATGAGATCGTCTACATATATTAAGACGGCAACAAACAGACCATTTCTTTGTAGAGTGAACAGGCTGTGGTCACTTGGACACTGAAGCATACCAAAGGCAATTAAGGCATTAGCCAATTTAAGATTCCACATACGGGGAGACTGTTTAAGTCCATATATGGATTTAAGTAACTTGCACACCCATTGAACTGATGTGTCTGTAGGAAATGGGTTACCAGTAAGCTGAGACAGGCCAGGAGGTAAACGCATGTACACATCTTCATTAAGGTCACCGTGCAGAAAAGCGTTAGTGACGTCCATTTGATTTAAAGACCAATTATAGGCTGCTGCAAAAGCTAGTAAAATACGTACAGTTGTCATCTTAGCCACAGGAGCAAACGTCTCAAAGTAATCCAACCCCTTTGTTTGAGTGAAACCTTTGGCGACCAAGCGAGCCTTATAACGCTCAACTTGACCAGTAGAAGAATATTTGATCTTGTATATCCATTTGCAGTCAACAATGTTTGTATCAGAGGGCATCGGAACCAATTTCCAGGTGTTATTTGCTTCCAAAGCCTGAATTTCTTCTTTCATGGCCTTGTACCATACTTCTGATTTAATAGCCTGACCATATGTGTATGGGACAGACTCAGAATCAGTAGCAGTCAGAAAGCTTACATACTTGGGTGTAAAAGCCCCATAAGAAAGATGGTGTTGTATAGGATATGTGACACAGTTAGTGGTGGAGGGAACCAGAGAAGGAGGCAGGCCAGTAAAATCTTGAAATTTCATTGGAAGAACACGTTGACGAGTTGGTCTAAGAGATGTGGTGGGAACAATAGGTAATGTAGGAGTAGGAGAAGAGACTGTTGTAGGAGTAGTAGATGGTGGTGAAGAATGTATAGCAGAAGAATTTTCAGCTAGATGATTTGGTACAATGGGGGAACCAGAAATATCATCAACTGTAGAGCTAGGAAGAGCAGGTAAAACGGGTAGATTTGGGATATCTGAATGAGTAGAAAAAGGGAAATATTCTTCAAGAAAAGTAACATTTCTAGAAATTGAACATTTTCGAGTTGTCAAGTCCAGAACTCTGTAACCTTTAGTACCAAAAGGGTATCCCAAGAATACACAGGCATTAGCTTTTGGACCAAGTTTATCAGCTGGTCCTGTGACTTTGTTAACATAACACAAGCACCCAAAAGTTTTTAAATGAGTATAGTCTGGTGGTTTGTTGAAAAGTAACTCATAAGGTGTACGAAAGTTGAGTAGTTTTGATGGAGTTAAATTTATAAGATGGGCTGCTGTGAGAATGCAATCACCCCACAAGGTGTTAGGCAAATGAGCTTGCAGTTTTAAAGACCTAGCCACATTCAAAAGATGTTGGTGTTTTCGCTCAGCAACTCCATTTTGCTGAGGGGTATACGGACATGATGTGTGATGTAAAATACCAAGAGATTGTAAATGAGCAGAAAGAGTGTGGTTGACAAATTCAGTCCCATTGTCTGTACGAATAATTTGGACTGTTTTATGGAATTGAGTTTGAACATATGCACAAAAGTTAATAAGTAACGAAGATACTTGAGTTTTATCAGCTAGTAGGAATATCCATGTGCATTTAGAGAAGTCATCAACAATCGTTAAAAACATTGTACATTTGCCATGAGTAGGAGTTTTATATGGTCCCCAAAGATCACAATGTATTAATTCAAACACAGAAGAACTGACAGAAATACTAACAGGAAATGGTTTTCGTTTTTGCTTAGCTCTATGACAAATATCACAAGAACTAAAACAATCATTATTACAATGAGGTAAAAACTGTAATTTGCTAAGAACAGTAGATGAAGGATGGCCAAGACGAGCATGCCAAAGGTGAATTTGAGTGGAGGTGGAGTGAGACACAGGCCTGACAGAATTGATTGCAGCATCTAGAGTAAGATGATGAAATTTGTAGAGTCCAGAAGTAAGTCTACCAATCTCGATCATCCTCTTCTGATGTTGGTCCTGCAAGAAACAATGGGAAGAGGAGAAACTAACAAAGTAGTTAGATTGAGTGGTTAATTTGGGAATAGAGAGAAGATTGCACTTAAATGTGGGAACACACAAAACATTGTGCAGGGTAATATCTTGAGTTAGGTTCAGACTACCATAGTGAGTAATGGGAGTAGTAGTACCATCAGGTAAATACAAACTGCCATTTAATTGAACAGGATTAACTAACAACTGAAACTGAAATGTGATATGGTCTGTGGCACCAGAATCAATAATCTAATCTCCACTACATTGATCTATAGTTTGTAAAGTATAAGCAGTAGAAATAGTAGAACAGAAAGGTGTACCGTGGAGAAAAGAAGATGATCCAGCAAATGGAGTAGTAGAGACATGGTTGCTCTGCCAAGGAGTGAGAGTCTTGAGACTTTGCTGAATCATACTAGCAATTTGTTGACATTGAGACTCAGTGAAAGAAGATGTAGGGGTTCCATTTTCAGACCCAGAAGAAACAGTTGTAGTATCAGAGACAGGGGAAGCAGCAGTAGTAGTGACCTGTGCAGCCTTTTTAACAGGAAAAGAAGTGGAAAACCTAGAATTCTGACTGTTTGGTAGCTTAGGTTTGGGTTTAGGATGGCCATAAAGCTTATGCCACTCAGGAAATCCATGCAAGCAAAAACACTTGTCCTTTGTATGACCAGAGACATGACAGTAATCACACACCACAGCAGTGTCAGTAGTAAGCTTTCTGGAAGCAGGGAATTGTTTATGGTTGGTAAACTTCACATTCATAGCAATGTTTTCTGGTATTGTAGAAGAGTGAGAGCAATCTCTTCCTCTTGAAGTAGAAGTGAATATGCCTGACTGAGAGTAGGGAGTGGTTTCATCATAAGCAAATGACCACGAACACTTGTAAATTGCTCACTAAGGCCCATTAGGAATTGACTGAGTTTGTGAATTTGTTCATATGTCTCCATTTTTGTAACAAACTCACAAGTACAAGTAGTATTGACACAAACACATTTAGGAATCGGAGATAAATCATCCATTTCATCAAGTAAAGTACGAAATCTGGTAAAATAAGATGTGATAGACATAGAGCCTTGAGTAAGAGACATAAGCTCTTTCTTCAATTGAAAAATACGAGGTAGGTTACTTTGAGCAAAACGAATCATCAAATCATCCCAAATAGCTTTACCAGTAGACAAGTAAACAACACTATTACGAATCTCTGGAGATATAGAATTAAGCAACCATGGTACTACCATATCATTACAACGTTTCCACAAGGCATACGTCTCAGAATTAACAGCAGGTTTAACAATCGATCCATCAATGAAACCCAGTTTAAGTTTAGCAGATAAAGCTAATTGAATAGCACGACTCCATTGCGGATAATTTTGGTCAGTAAGGGTTTGAGTAACAATAGCCATACCTGGATTATCTCCGTTGTGGATGAAGAAAGGATGATTAGCATCGATTACAGTAGAAGATGCAGAGGTTGAAGGCATCACCATTGTTGTACGGACACCTAGATCTGGAGTAGTTGGAGTAGCAGGGCTAGAATTAACCACATCAGCATAACGTCGTTGAGGCATCAAGAAGGAGCGTTACAAGCTCTGATACCATCTCACAAACATATAACTAAATTATGAACATTGCAAACAACAAAGAAGATAAAAGAGGAGACTGTATATTGAAAATATATTGAAGTATTGTTCAAGTTACTCAGCTACATAATGAAAGGCTTTACAGCTATTTATATAGAGCCCACACGAGCTGTACATGGGAAAAATAACGTGACTAACAAACTAGAGAAATCAGCTCATAATTCTATAGCTCACGTGAGGGAGGTGTGCTCTTCTACATCACACACAGGAATGTTACTATGCTCCCTAACAATAATGCATGTTACATTTAATTTAGCAGAAAAAACAAGAGAAAAGTGATAACAGGTGTGCTTGTGTCTAGGTGGGGGGCGTTTGCCTTAGTATTGTTTAGAATTAAATTTTTATGCAGCTCTTGCCGTGAAGTCACTTCTTCATATAATAAAAATATAGACACGTACTGGAAGGGATAGAAAGAGAGGTGAACAAGCTATTCATTAAAAAAGGGAATATTCGCACTAGAACAGAATATATATAAACTGACATTATCATTCTCGATAGTATAACAACTGGTGAACAAGTTTGGCTCTGGGAGATTCATGTTGGTACAATATACCTTTCAGTGTCGCGGAAGGTGTAAATCCACAGAAACTTCAAGTGTTGATTTCAAAGCACGACTTCAAATGAGAGAAAACACATGTTATTTCTTTCCTAAAAAAAATTAGAAATGGTGAAAAATATTTGAAAGTGTACATATATACATGAGTTTTTTAGGGATAAACCGAGATGGATGCAACAAGGATTCTGTTACTTAAGGGTAGTTAAGTCTTTTTGCATAAATTTGCGCATTCCTTCGTTTTTTGTGTTTGAAGCGTGTCGTTTCCAGTTCGATAGACGTTTAACATTGCTACTTTTTCACTCGTAAATATTTTGCCCAGTCAAATAAATAATGAGTGCCTTAAATAGTTATATAAAATTGCCTCGTTACTTTGTGCAATCATGAATTACACCAGCTTATGAAGATAAAGATTTTTCTATACTCTTAGCTATATTATTTATTTGTGTTTTACCTTATTCTATCATTTAAATTATCGGTCACTTTGTAATATATCCTCATGATAAGCTCCAATGCTCCATTGTGCAGGTTAAAAGCTTACTACATTTTCTTTATGAGAAGTTAAAGCTCAAGCAAATCCTTCAGCCTCCTATCATTGCTTCTGTAAGTTCAAAAGTGACAACCAATTTAAGTTTTATTTTTTTATTCAATCCCCTTATGTGCATATGTTTATAGATATTGATGTTAAATAAAACTTTTTGGATAAAAAATACTACTATATTAGTACGTTATATGCTTAATAATAAGCAGCTTTGCATTTGCTCTCCCTATAAAAAACTCGTATTAGCACTAGGAGTCTGATCACAGACTCTGGCCACATAGTGGCAATTGGCCTTCTCATGTACCTCTTCCAATAAGGGCTGGCAGTTTCATCAAACTTTAAAGTAAACTGTTACAAACCAGAAGTGGTAGCTCTACTCCTTTGCTTTCTCAGGTCCTTCAGCCACAGAACATTGATAAATGTATTTTCCGATTAGAAAATCAAACCACATCAGCTATATGTGGAATATCTGCTCATGAAAATGACTACTTTACCGTAATCAAACATCATCATAAACAGAGCTCATCCCAAAAGGATTAGCACCTAGCTAGCAATACCGGCTACCTGTTTAAGTGTGAAATCTGATGAGATAGACTGGCAGAGTGTAATGAGAATTGCAGGTCCCCAAGGTTACTAACACGTCACCTCAGAAATCACAACTACTGTTCCTGGTAGGAGCCAAGAAAACAGAAACTGTGTCACATAACTCCCTATCATATCCCTACAATCGCCAAAAGCTACTCAAAATTGTTGCACCGATTCACATATCTGTCTGACGTGGAAACTCTAGTATTACAACTTGGATAACTAAATTAATCAAATCCGAAACCGAATTTACGACACAACAAAAGTTGCTAAAGCCTTAAACACAACTTTGCAACTCACATGTTAACCCAAACCGCAATCAAACAGTCTACAACTCGCATATAGTGTGTTAACCTAGAACTCGCAGCCCCATTAGCAATTATTGGTCTTTGCTGCTAACCCGACCAAAAACAAATTAGTGATTGTCCTGATTGTGAGTCACATCACATAATACTATAGCACTTTTTTTCGATTAAACACCCCAAGGCCCCAACCCTTCGCATACACCAGTGATCCCATATTAACATATTCGGAGCTAAAGAAAACAATTCTCATTTGATGTGAGATACAACACAGCTTTAGTTGCAACAGAAGACTGTCTAACAATAAACCAAGTGACCCAAGCACCAAAGTCAGCAATGTATAGCTAAATTTCACAACCACAATCGTTGCCAAATTGAGGCAAGTCCACAACGTTAATAATCGACATGTTTCAACCCGTACGGCAGCTAGAATACCACCTACAGCGGAAGCCAAGTCTGGTTTTCTTTCTTCTGACCAGTTATCTCTGTGTTTGCTACAGGTACTAGCCATGGGAATAGGAACTGTACCATTTTTAAAGGGACTGATCTTCACACCTGATGCTCCGCTTTACTTCTTCACAGACAGCTGCCTGATACTTGGGTAGGCTTGCTCTTTCTTGACATGTTTTTCATTGGTAGACTATTATGTCAAATGTGCAACACATTCAAATTCTCCCTGTGTGTGTTTTCATTCCATTCAATTTTGTGCATACACATGATTTTATAGATTCCTAAACATTGCTGCCTAATTTCAGCATCCAGTAGATTGCTGCCTAATTTTAATCAATTTTTTACTTATACAACCTATGTGTTGTGACAGATGAACATTTGTGTTGCATGAGTATTTTTATAAAACTATTATATATAATTCTTGCTGAGAAGAATATAAATGTTATGTTCAAGAATCTAATGTTACGTTCAATTTTCAGGGAAGCCATGATACCATGCATTTTATTGGCCCTAGGAGGAAACCTTGTTGATGGTACATAATCTTATTATTCTTTAAAGTGTCTTTAACTTGATACTGCGGTCCAAAATAATTTGCATTGAAAAATGCTCTCCAGTATTGCGCACTTATCTAAATGCTCCTTAGCACCTGCAGGATTTTAAATGCGACTTTCCTTTTTAAACTCTTTGTTTGTGGTTAATAACTTCTTCTTTTTCTGGGAAGCTGGGTCTAATCTACAAGAGTGCTTGTTGGTTTACATACAGGGCCTGGCAGTTCAAAACTCGGTCTTAAGACAACTGCTGCTATTATATTTGGGCGACTTGTTCTGGTTCCCCCAACCGGACTTGGCATTGTAACTTTGGCTGATAAGCTTGGCTTCCTCCCACCTGGTGATAAGATGTTCAAATTCGTCCTTCTCCTCCAGCACACAATGCCAACATCTGTGCTTTCTGGTAAAATCAATCCCATTCCTGAGTTATATGATTGAATATATAATAAATACCAATTGACATATATGTTATACTGTAAAATCTAAGATCCTATCATAAAAATACTTATTCTTTTATTATTTGAATCTGGCTCGCAAAAAGAAACTACTCATAATATTACTATTTAAGATCTTATTTTTGAAAGGCCATATTTTTTTTTCATTAATTTAATACATACCAAAAAAAATTGTTAATTTTAATGCCCGTTGACCAACCTACATACTACTGACGACTAACTGGTCGACTACGAACCTTTTGGCTTTAATATTATAATAGTATAGCATATATTGTACAAAATATGCTATTATTTTTAATTTATTTTATGAATATATGCTTTTGTTTTTACATATGTTTATATATTTTTAATAGAAATTTTTTTGGTAAAATATCTTTGTATTTTTCTTTAAGACCCCATATATTAAGTTTTACCAGGGCCCTTCATATTTTTATTAGTTTGCATAGATGACTTGAAAAAAACTTTGGTATGCATAGATGACTTCTGAAAAACTTATACCACAATATCAATTTATCCCTTATTTCAGTATCTAGTAATTATAATGTTCAACCCTTAAAATTAGTGCAGTTCTTTTTCCCCTTCATGTGCACATGTTAACGATATGTTTACATGAATTTAGATAGCTTTGAGTCATAGACTAGAATTTAAATTAATAACTACAAATCCAGTTACTGTTGATAGCAGTGCTTCCCGGGATTATGAAGACATGGTAAACTAATGGCATCTCCTTTGCAGGTGCTGTCGCCAATCTCAGAGGCTGTGGGAGGGAGGCAGCTGCTGTCTTGTTCTGGGTTCACATATTTGCCGTTTTCTCTATGGCTGGATGGATAATTCTCTATCTCAGCTTACTCTTTTAGAGCCAACTCGGTGTTGTATGAAGTGTGATGGATGCAGCAGCTGTAAATTATTGAATTGTAGTTTTATCGTAAGCGAAATCAGTCGTTTAATGATGCCTCAGTGGTTGAAATGGGAACTGGTTGTAAAAGATCTACCTATATGGATTAATGTCAATAACAAAGGGAACAAGATGATTAGATTTGCATATATGGGGGGGGGGGCACTTTCAATACTAGTTCAACTGCCAGAATATTTGATTATTGGGGTATATATTCAGAGTTTGCATGTCTGTTTTCCTCCTGCATCTCATAAAGAAGAGAATATCGTAGTTACTTCTTACTTATCTGATCCCACACTCGTGATCGAGTAAGACTGAGCTAATACTGCAATTTCTATGTAGGTTAAAATATGATGTTAGATTTCTTCTAGTGATACTGGCAGATCTAGATACCTCTGGGTTTCTGAATAAAAACAATCTTAATTTCTTAAAGTGACAGAAGTCGAGGGGAAAAATGAATTATAATACAGTTCACCTTAGAATACTTGGACACCGCATTTGACTTGGGTTGGGCAGATGGAACTTTTCAAACCCCCAAATGGATGTTTAGATGCTCCTTGTCCAGTATCTCAGATGCATAACAAAAGCAAGATCCAATATCCACAACATTAGACAAGAATAGGATTATCAGTAGTTACACAAAAAGAAGTTTGTATTTCATTTCCATGTATGTAATGCTTTTGATTAATGAAAATACAAGTTTTCTTATTATCTATTTGTCTATTGTATCAGAATGTATGCATTAAAACTTGCTAGTATAGACATAACAAAACTCAGAATTGGACCACTGAATAAAATGAATGTCAGGATTTGGTAAGTCACTGACTAGATTTATTCAAAATCCTGATACTGATGATACAATCTTGATGACGTCAGCATCCTGATAGCAATCCTGATCCTGATGTTTATTAATAAGTCTATTCGTACTGTAATTTATCAAAGTAAGATGTTACAGCTTAAGCATTTAACAATCAAGTATAGATCCTGATAAAATATCAAGTCTATAAGCTGAAAACAACATACCTTGCTACTTTTGCAGATGTTAAAGATCTAAAAGTTTAACATTCCTAACTCACTAACCAATATAATGGGTTAAATGGCTATTTGGTTACTGTACTAATCAAAAACTTTCAATTGGATCACCAACCCAAAAAAGTTTTCAATCGCATAATAAAGCACTCCAAAACTTTCAATTGGGTCACTGCCGTTAGTCATTGCCGTTAACTTTAACGGAAAAACGTCAACTTTCAATTAGGTCATCAGTATTAAGTTTAACTTTCAATTAGGTCATCGGTATTATAAATTTTTGAATAAATTTTTAAAATTTGAGAATTTTGAACTAATTTTTTTTTAATTTAAATTTTTGAATAAATTTTTAAAATTATTAATTTAAATTCTCAAAATTCTCAAAATTTTACTAATTTAAATTCACAAAATTTACTAATTTATTCAAAAATTTCGAAATTTAAAAATTTATTCAAAAATTTCGAAAAAATTCAAAATATATTTCAATGCAGAGGGAGAGTAGTATGTGTCTATTTGTGTGTATATTTTTGGAACTATTTACAGTCAAACTAACTTTATAAAACGCTCGCGATTCCCACAAAATTAACTCGATTTAATAAATTTATATTAAAAATTTTTGAAAAAATTCAAAAATTTCAAAATTTCGAAAAAATTTAAAAAATTATTCAAAAATTTAAATTCAAAAAAATTTAATTCAAAATTCTCAGAATTTAAAAAAAAATTAAAAATTTATAATACCGATGACCTAATTGAAAGTTAAACTTAATACCGATGACCTAATTGAAAGTTGACGTCTTTCCGTTAAAGTTAACGGTAATGACTAACGGCAGTGACCCAATTGAAAGTTTTTGAGTGCTTTATTATGCGATTGAAAACTTTTTTGGGTTGGTGACCCAATTGAAAGTTTTTGAATAGTACAGTGACCAAATAGCCATTTAACCCCCAATATAATTAATGTAGCTTCATCAAGTGGTTTGGTTAGTGTATCTGCAAGCTGTTTGTCAGTAGGAACAAAATGAAGTTCCACAGTACCATTCTCAATATGCTCTCTAATAAAATGATACCTGACATCAATGTGCTTAGTCCTTGAATGTTGAACTGGATTTTCTGCAATTTTGATAGCACTAGTATTATCACAAAACATAGGAATATTACTAAGTGTCATACTATAATCCATCAACTGATTTCTTATCCAAAGGAGTTGAGCACAACAACTGCCTGCTGCAATATACTCAGCTTCTGCAGTTGAGGTTGAGACTAATTGTTGCTTCTTGCTTGCCCAAGAAATCAATCTGTTTCCCAAGAATTGATATGTACCTGTTGTGTTTTTCCTGTCTATTTTACACCCTGCATAATCAGAGTTTGAATAGCCAATTAGGGAGAAATCAGATTCTCTAGGATACCACAAACCAAGATTTGGAGTTCCCTTGAGATATCTAAAGATTCTCTTCACAGCAATTAAATGAGATTCCTTAGGATCACTTTGGAATCTTGCACATAAACAGGTAGAAAACATTATATCTGGTCTACTTGCAGTTAAATATAACAGTGAACCTATCATGCCTCTATAGCTAGTGTTATCAACACTCTTTCCCTTAGGATCAGAATCTAGCTTAGTGGCTGTTGGCATGGGTGTTTTTGCAATTGAACAATCTTGAAAGTCAAACCTTTTTAAAAGATCTTTGATATACTTTGACTGATTAATGAAAATACCAGTCTCAGTTTGTTGACCTGCAAGCCTAAAAAGTAATTTAACTCACCCATCATACTCATCTGATACTTAGACTGCATTAGCTTGCTAAACTTAGCACATAACTTTTCATTAGTAGAACCAAATATGATGTCATCAACATAAACTTGAACTAAAAGTAAATCACCTTTTATCTTTCTAAAGAATAGAG
The DNA here is from genome assembly GCA_036435485.1 of Saposhnikovia divaricata. Lineage (NCBI taxonomy): Eukaryota > Viridiplantae > Streptophyta > Magnoliopsida > Apiales > Apiaceae > Saposhnikovia > Saposhnikovia divaricata. The sequence continues at coordinate 220,499,889 of CM071599.1, forward strand.
TTTTGTCAATTGTACCTCTTGTGAAGCCATTTTCAAGAAGAAATTTAGACAAAGTCTCATACCATGCTCTTGGTGCCTGCTTTAGTCCATAGAGTGCCTTGTCAAGTTTGTAGACATGATTTGGAAACTTTGGATCAACAAAGCCAAGTGGTTGCTCCACATACACTTCCTCATCAAGCTTGCCATTTAAAAAAGCACTTTTAACATCCATCTGGTATACCTTGAATTTTGAATGAGCTGCAAATGCAAGAAACATTTTGATTGCTTCCAATCTTGCTACAGGGGCAAAGGTTTCATCATAGTCAATTCCTTCTTCCTGAGAATAACCCTTGGCCACCAGTCTTGCTTTGTTTCTTACAATCATACTAGATTCATCTAGCTTGTTTCTGAAAACCCATTTGCACCAACAAGAGATCTTTCTTCAGGTCTTGGTACCAGTTTCCAGACTTTGTTTCTCTCAAACTCATTTAATTCTTCCTGCATTGCAATTACCCAATCAGGATCCTGTAGAGCTTCTTCAACCTTCTTAGGTTCATTCTTTGAGAGAAAATAACTATACAAGCATTCATTTTGAACTGATCTTCTAGTCCGAACACCACTATTAGAATCACCAATAATTAAATCTTCAGTATGATCCCTTGTCCATTTTCTAACAGGTGGTAGATTGCTCCTGCTAGACTCTCCCCCTATGTTAGTGGTATGTCTTGTAGAAGAGTGTTAATTTCCTTCAAAAGCTCCGCCTTAATCAGTAGAATCAGTGGATTCCTTACTGCTGCTAGTTTCTGATCTTCCATCATTAGACTCTGAAGGATCAGTTCCTGATGAAGTAGACTCTGAAATGTCTAGTCTGCTCCTGATAGCACTGTGTTTTCCTTGATTAATTTGCTCCCCCTCAACAGTAGTATTCCTTTGAGAAGCAATAGAGATTTCTTCTGGAGAACCTTCATCATCACTGGAGAGAATCTCAGAATCCTTAAGATTTTCAAATTCCAATTTGTCATGGCTTTCATCAGTTTGCAAATTTCCAAATTTCTTTTCATCAAATGCAACATGAATTGATTCCATAACAATGTGAGTTCTGAGATTGTAAACTTTGAAGGCCTTTGATGCTGAATATCCTAGAAAGATTGCTTCATCAGATTTGGCTTCAAATTTTCCAAGTTGTTCTGGATGAACTTTCAGGACATAGCATTTGCATCCAAAGATGTGAAAGTATTTCACACTTGGCTTCTTTCCTTTAATCATCTCATAGGGAGTCTTACCATGAGCATTTACCAAAGTACAATTTTTAGTGAAACATGCAGTGTTGATAGCTTCTGCCCAGAAGTAGGTTGGAAGCTTTGCATCTGCAAGCATGGTTCTTGCTGCCTCTATGAGAGTTCTGTTCTTTCTTTCTACTACACCATTCTGCTGAGGTGTTCCAGGTGCAGAAAATTGTTGAGTAATTCCATTGTCTGCACAATACTCCTCCATTGTAGAATTCTTGAATTCTGTACCATTGTCACTCCTAAGTACTTTGACTTTGTACTCAGAGCTATTATGAATATTCTTGACAAGTTCAATGATTTGCTGAGAAGCTTCATCCTTTTTATGTAGAAAGAATACCCATGTGAACCTTGTATAATCATCCACTATAACTAGAGCATATCTATTCTTGCTGATAGACATAATGTTTACTGGACCAAACAGATCAAGATGCAGCATGTGAAATGGTTCAGTAATTGAATTTTCTGTCTTGCTCTTAAAAGTGGTTCTTCTTTGTTTTCCAAGCTGATAAACATCACAAAGTCCATCTTGCACATAATTTGCCTGAGGTAGGCCTCTCACTAGATTGTGCTTAACAAGTTGATTAAGCTTCTTGAAGTTGAGATGTGAGAGCTTCTTGTGCCAATTCCAACTTTCATCATTTATTGCTTTGTTGTAGAGACATCTGACAATTCCTTCAGATGTGTCACTTAAACTGGCTTCATAAATGTTACCATGTCTCTGACCAGTTAGAACAATGTCTTCATTCTTCATATTCAAGATTTTGCATCCTTCTCTGTCAAAGATTGATTGGTAACCTTTATCACCCAGTTGACTTATGCTTAAAAGAGTGTGTTTCAAGCCTTCAACCAGTGCTACATTTTCTATGATGACATTCCCCAAAACAATTAAGCAATATCCCAGAGTTTCTCCTTTATTGCCATCTCCAAAGGATATTTCTGGGCCAACTTTCCTCTCAAACTTTGTAAGCAGGGACTTCTTTCCAGTCATATGTCCAGACCATCCACTGTCTAAGATAATTGAATGCTTCCTTCCAATGCCCTACAAACAAAAAGTAGCTAATTAGAATTTTTTAGGACCCAACTTTGATTGGATCCTTTCTTACTAACTTTGGAAACAACATGCTTTGAAGATTTTTTTGAGCTACCTGTTGCAGAGTCAACCTTAGACTCTGACTTCACAAACTGTTTGTGACTAGGAGTTTCAGATTTCAAAGAATAATAGTCATAATACAGTTCATGATATTCTCTACACGTATAAATGGAATGAAGTAAACTACCACAATGATAACAAGATTTTTGTGGTTGGTATTGAACTTTCTGAGTCTTGGGGAATCTGGACTCATTTTTCCAAGAAGGTTTTTGATTGCAGTCTAGGGCCAAATGATTATGATTTTCACATTTATAGCATTTCTTCCTAGGTGCGTCAGGTACATTCTTGTAATTATTCTTTTTGTTAATACCTTCTTTTCCATTCCTATTTCTCTTTACCTTGGTAGACTCTGAAATTCCTTCTAGTCTCTGTTTCAGCTGAGACTTAGACATAAAGCCTATGTTGACATTCTTAGGTTTTCTAACACTCTCTCATCTGAATTGCTATTGTTAATTCTTTTGTGCACAACTGGGGTACCCTTAGAATCAACAAATTTAACATGTTTAGGTTCAGAAACAATTTTCTTACCTTCTGATTTAGATGTGCTAGCTTCTACTTTCCTATCATCAATGACAGTGGCTACATTAGTTTCAACCTTATTCTTCCCAAAACCTAAGCCATAGACCTTACCAAGAATTTGATTGTCAATGATTTCTTGAGTCTTTTTACCAGAAGTGTTAATGGTTTTCATCATATCCCTCTCTTCTTCTAGTCCTTTTCTGACATAGTCATAAGCCTCAAGAATAACACTATAATCATGCTTAGCTTTGTCAAGACTTAACCTATAATGTTCCATTTGAATTAACTCAGATTCAAGAATATTATTTCTATCAACTAATTCATCATTCTTAGCTTTAAGTTCATCTCTTTCACTAGTAAGAATTCTGAAGTTAGTCATAAGGTTCTTAAATTCAACATGGATAGATCTAATATCATTAGAATTTAAGCTATCAAATAAATCAAGAGAGTGAAGTGATACCTTAACAGAAGATGAAAAAGCTTTCTTTGGAGATCCAGTCTTGTCTGAAGCACATGCCATTAATGCAATGTTGTCATAATCCAATTCATCTTCAGAATCACTGGAATCAGCCCAATCCTTCTGTGTGACCATGAGTGCATTACCCTTTCCTGTATTCCTAGGCTTCTTACACTCACTAGCAAAGTGTCCAAGCTCACTGCAGTTAAACCACTTGATCTTGGCCTTATCAAGCTTGATAATTGTACTTTTGCCTTTGTCACTCTTCTTCTCCTCTTTCTTCTGGAAAGATCCTTTGCTAAATCTTTTCCTATTGAATCTTCTTTTCCTGAAAGCTTTAGCAAACATAGCAAAGAGTTCCTGCATCTGGGATTCAGAATCATCGTTGTCAGGATCTATATCAATAGTCTCTGATTCAGAACTTTCTTTGCTCTTTTTCTTCCTTAAGTCTTTTTCAGTAGATTCAGACTTTTCTTCTGGAAGCTTCTTTGATTCAGATTGAGCAGTGAGTGCAACAATTTTCATCTTTCCTTCACTCCTGCTCTTTTTCTGCTGCCGATCAAGTTCATAAGCCCTCAATTTTCCATAAACTGCCTCTAATGATATCTCATCCAGATCATTAGCTTCCTCAATTGCAGATATCTTCTCATTGTAGAAATCAGGCAAGGCTTTCATGAACTTAGTATTCATATCCTCCAAGTCATAATATTTGTCGTGCATGGCCATCTCATTGATGAGTTTAGTAAACCTATCAAAGGTATCAGTTAGTGACTCACCAGACTTGGATTCAAAGTACTCATACTGTTGTATGAGAAGTGTCCTCATATTCTTCCTATCAGGCTTAGTTCCTTCACAATGAACCTTTAGATTGTCTCAGATCTTCTTAGCAGTTTTACAAGAGAGAACATAGTTAGTGAGAACAGAATCAAGACTGTTGAATAATATATTCCTCACTTTAACATCCTTAAGAACGTTCTCCTTGTCCTTATCTGTCTATTCAGATTTAGGCTTCTCTACTGTATGTTCTGGAACCACTTTTCCTTCGACAGTTGCTTGACTAACAATCCTTGTTGGAACAAAAGGTCCATCTCTGATTCTATCAAGATAATCAGGATCTGTTGCCTCTAGGTGATGCAACATCTTCACTTCCCATAGAGTATATTCGTTTCTCTTGAGCATAGGAATCTTGGTATTACCATCCTTGTAACCAGACATGATTGCAGATCTTTATGATTATTCGAAATCAACCTGCTCTGATACTAATTGTTAACTCGAATAACTTGTAGAAGGGGGGTTGAATACAAGTTATATAATCGTGTCTGATTTTTACTTTAATTTAGATGAACAAGAACAAACGAATAAATCAAACTTTGTTTGTATTGAAATCAAATACAAACTCTACCAAAGGTGTACAATACCTTTAGCAGCTGCGAATAATACAAATCTCTCTCTCTGTTTGTTTCGACTCTCGAATACAAACCTAATACAGAGCTCCTAATTTTTCTCGAATATGCATACGCATTCGCTCTTTTTACAATGATATAGAGAGAGTATTTATAAAGCTACCTATCAACTAATAACAGAATTATAATCTATTTATGATAATGTTCTGCCGTCTAGCTGATAGTTTCCATCAATAGAGAATTCGTTTCCTTCATGATATCTTCTTGCTTGTTCTCCAAACAAAGATCCTATTTTATAGCACTTGCCAGTTTCCATAGCATCCATTATGACATCATCAGTAACACGACTGATATCAGGATTCTATCTTGCATCAGGACTTGACATCCATCAGTATTTGTCTTGTCGTATCAGGATCTGATCTCAGTTCCTGAAATGTAGTCCTTGACACACTGTTCCTGACTTAATTCTACAGATTACTGTCTAACACATATATCCTTTACAAAGTGCTAAAATCCTTTATAAGATCAGGATTTACAAGAAGTATATGTAAATTCTATTCTTAACATCACAACTTATGAATTATTCCTAACAATAGGTAATGAGCAAGGGCTCGCCCATGTTACTAATGTATACATTTTGTTCATCTTTCTTGTTTCATTAAGTCATATACTTGCCATATCTTAGTAATCCTTACTTTTCCCAGGCTATGATGTGGATTGCCTCTCAGGTGAAGGAATCCTTACAGGCGAGCGGAGCAAGACTCAAGCTTCAAGAAGATTTGGAGAAGGAACGTCAGCTCAAGATCAAAGCAGAAACAAAGCTAACTGAGGTAAACTTGGCGAATGATGACTTACAAAAGTCCCTTTCAGAAGCTACTACTTCTCTCCAAGAATTGAATATAGAGGTAGCTAAGGCCCAGAAGAGCGAAGATGAAGTCCAAGAATACTGGTATGCCGAGGGGTTGAAGGATCGCCTGCTTAGAGTTCGATCAATCGCAGGGGCCAAGTACATGGACTTCCTTTTTGAGAATGAGGTAGATCCTATTAAGGATATCCCTGTAGAGGAAGGGGACGAGTTATAGGTCTCCTCTCCGTATTTACTTTCGTTCGGTTGGGCTAAACTCTTTCTAGTTTATTTGCCCGTATGTAACTGGATTATTATCTGCAAGCTTTTGTTTAGTTATCTACCTATCCAGGCTCAACTTATTTAAAAACTTCCAAACATCGCTCGAAAATGTTATTCCAGCTTTGCACTTTGTTCTATTTCGTATGCATGATTTACTCTCTCTCAGTATTTCCAGGGAAAATCCTTAATAACCAAGCGCTTAATCACTTTGCGTACATAGATGGTAGGATATACCTATATAAGGTATTTCTCCTGTTAGCCTTTTCATAAATTAACATCCGTGAGAGGTTTTATGATTAACCTCTAGTTTTCAAGCATCAAGCAATTCGATTTGGGCCCAATTCATGCTTGATTCTATTTGCACTATTTTGTTTTAAGCTATTAAAACATTGTTTTACTATATGCGCTCGTTTTCGAGTGTTAGCACAATGTCTCATTGCTTATTTAAACAATTTTATGATCGTTCATACCTGATCCCCCCGGTGATCATTCTACTTAAACTGCTAGAAGATCACTAGTCTAAGGAAGGTTAAGAAGTAGTTCTAAAACACATGTAATAACAATAACATATGAAGAAAAACCTCAAAATTTTATTAATAATAGGAAATATGTAACTGAGTTCGATGTTGGGAATACACCAATATAAAATTTTAATAATAATCCTATATGCGGGACAACATTTCCTTCAATAAGTAAATAGATAAATAAATATAAATGTCACCAACCTACTGGTAGTATTTCTTGAGTCTGGACGTATTCCAAGTATTTTTAACCGGCTGGTCATCCAGGGTAGCTAGTTTGCACATTCCCCATGCCATCCCAATTACCTTGTACGGTCCTTATCTTTGGCAATGATTTTTTTCAATTCTTCATCCTTAATCAACTTTTCAATTAGCCTTTTAAGGTTAAAACAGTCTTCGATTGTATAACCTGTATCCTCATGGTACTCGCAGTTCTTCCTTTGATTCTTCCTATTATTGGGCACATTCATTTTTGGAGGTCGTTCGAACCCAGGTTTGTTCTTGATCTCAGTAAGGATTCTGGACCGAGTGGTATTAAGTCGAGTGTATATCATATCAGCTTCCATGACAGTATCCTTCTTAGAAGAGTTAACTGCTTTGTCCTTCTTGGTGTCATGTGTCTCCTTTTCCGGGCTATATGGGAGAACGCCTAGAGCCTTCTCTTTCCAGCATATATTTTCAGCCCTTTGGTACATATCGTTTAGACTTTGTGGAACAATCTTATAAAAGGAAGAGAGCAGTTTGCGACTCTGTATGTGGTTTAATCCACTGTAGAAGAGACCCATTGCATATGATTCGTCCAATGATGACACCTTCTCATAATCTTGTTTAAAACGCTTCATGTACATAGTCAATGACTCATCTGACCTATGCCTTACATTAACGAGTAAAGCAGTCAGTTGCCCAGTCCTCCTATTATAGTCAAAGTGCTTCAAAAACTTGTTCCTTATCTGTTCATACAACGTAATAAAGTTGGGCAACAGAGTACGATACCACCCTTGAGCACCATCCTTTAAGTAGACTTCAAACATCTGACACATGGTAGTCTCATCATGTCCAGCTAGCCTCATTTGTCTCTTATACTGGGTCATATGCTCGTATGAATCTCCTTTACCATTATAGTATGTCATCTTAGGGATAGTTCGACCAATTTCTAGCACATATTCACGAACATATATGACCAAGGGAGATTCAGTCAAATAATGACTCGTGCCTCCTCCAAGCATAACACGCTCCATATTCTATAACTTCTCCCTTAAGATTGCAGACTCATCAGCGTATCGGTCATATCTCCGCTCATAGTATCGATCATCGCATCTTCTATCCTCATCGTACCTTTGATCATTATACTCCCTTCGTTCGCTCCTCCTTTTATGACCATCGTCGTCCCTTCGATCCTTATTACCAGGTCAGGATCGGTCACGAGGAGGAGAACGTCCTCCTCCACCTCCTCCCCTTCTAGGCGATCTGTCTCTGGACCTTCTCCTAGGGGATGGAGATCTTCGCGATGGCGAACCTCTCGGAGGACATCTCCTGGGCAGTGAGCCTCTTCGAACTAACCTTCGTTCCAAGCGTTCACGCTCTCGAGTAATTTCCCGTTGTTGCTCATTCAATGCCCTCATTCGTTCCTGGAGTTGATATTCATCTTCATGATACTCCTATCGACCGTGATGGTGGTTACCACGATCAGGAGTTCTAGGGCATTCTCTATCAAAGTCTCTCTCCAAATTGCGACCTCTAATAGGGCTTGGATCTGCATGTCCATCTGGACCTACTTGCATAGAGGAAGACAGCAAGGTCATAGGCTCAGCGATATCATCTTCAACAAGAATTTCTGATGCTCCAGCATTCTGTGCATTCCAAGCCTTCACGACTGAGGTAACAATCTCGGAGATTCATCCAATAAAATTTAAGGTATATCAAGAGGGAATTCTGCTAAGCGCCTTAATCACTGTTTCAGTTCTCTATTCTAAAACTATATAACTATTATCAAACCACTTAAGTTCAAGACAAGCTATATATCTGCTAATGAATTTATTTTTATGGTTTGTGTGCTGCTGTCTACCGTACCCGGTTACTTAAAAAGAATAAGCTATTAATAACTGAGCTTCAGCTGAAAGCAACCTGTACATTATGTATTTTTATACACCAAAGAATTTAGCAGCAGTAACTAGAGATAGAGTTGAATTAGTAATACAAGACAATGATCCATATGGAGAAGCAAGAATTTAATTATTTACCCCCTCGATTAGCAAGAAGAAAGACAGGGAGATCACGAGTGGGCTTAGATTTGAAAGAGACAATTTTGTCGAAGCTCTTGCAAGCCTTTCGATTTTCTTCAGGATAAATGAAAGCTCCAACGAGTGTTCCTCCATACCCAGTCACTGTTAAGCTGCTCTTCTTCAACACAAAATTACCCATGCAACACCCATGCATTGCAAACCAGATACTCATGCATACTAAAACTCCTAGCTTTTCCTTCATTTTATATTTTCGGATCAAGATAGTCTACAAATATTATTCTTAGAAAGGTTCTCCGAAGTAAGAAGTAATTCGACAACGCAGACCAGTTATTATAGCTGATGAAGCAAGAAAAAATGAGAAAAGGTTGAGCCGTTGTTATTGCTATTTTTCTTGTCTCTTTCTGTTTGCTTACTGCCGTGCCCCAGTTGTATACAGTTAAATCTCGATTAAGTAATATCCGATAAAGTAATAAACTCGCTTAAGTAAAAAATTTCGTCGGTCCCAACTTGGGCCAATGTTGTAAAGTAATAAATTCGGTAAAGTAATATTTTTTTTCGGTCCCAAGAGTATTACTTTAAAAAGAGGTTTAACTGTATTAGAAACTTTTGGCCAAAGATAGAACGATATAAACTCAAGGATCAGGGTGGCAATTCAAATACAGATGGGATCAATCTCGAATCCAATCTTGCGCAGGCATTTTTGTTCAATAAATAATTCATGCCGATTCAGGGCAAATTCCAAATCGCTAATATCGATATTTTTTTGTCTGGGTTTTTATTGCTAAACTTTGTGCAGTTTTGTAGTAAGTTACACAATGTGCACAATCCATTGGAACACAATATGCACAATCAATATTACAGGTACACAAAGTGCACAAATTGTATAATTTAGATGCACAAAGTGCATATAACTCTTTTTAAGAAGGTTCATTACCAAAAGTAGGTAAGGTACTTCTACAACGTACTTAGAAAATATAAGTGAATACAACAATAATAAAATTCCAAAATTTCGCATAAAAATCTCAAATTACCTCCAATTCTCCATGAGTGCTGTCTGATAAACGGTATCATTTCCCTGTAGAACTACTTTTCAGTGGGATGCTGGCCGCATGGTTCACATACCAATACATCATGAAAACTCCAAACCCACGCACTAGATCATCCCTTTAACTACCATCCCTCTAGCACCAATCCATCACATGTGTGTAGTGTTATGCCCAGGTTTAACACTGCATCACTTGTAATGGAAATGGGGGCGGGAGATATCAACTCCCTATCTATATACAAAAGAAAGTACATTTAAGACCACGAAGAAATAATCTTCGAACGAGTAACAAGCTTCAAGCGATAGATAACCATTAAACATGCAAATATGATTCTCTATTCTTGTTTATCCTCCTCAACATCAAGTGCCATTACATGATCCGTTGAGGAAGATCCCTTGAGATCCTTTCTTTCAAGCTTGCTTAGCTTGTCAATATTTCTCCAGTCACCTTCACACTACTAGTAAGCGATATTGCTTCCTCATCAAAGTCATCTCCCGTCTCCTCGGAGTATGCATATCTAAAGATCATTTATTGATCAAATATTAGAGATTATTAGTAGAAAACTTGCACTCATAATTAAACGCAATGTAAAATTTCAATTAAAAACGAAACGAAACTTACTCAGTGTCTGAGGAGGGTAGATGGAGGCTGTTTCCGAAGGACCCCCGGCCATTACAATTGGCTCAACCACTGCACCAACATGTTGTTGGCCAATGTAAAATTTCAATTGATGGTAATAAAAGGGTGGAGACAGTTGCACTGCATGTACTGAAAATGAGCGTGTATTTTATATGGGTTCTCAGCTAAAACAACAAATACGTCTTTTGTAATCCAGATTTATTGAGTGCGAATATAAGAAAAGAAGTCAGTTTCTAAAGAAAAAGGAGCAACTACAGTCGATGAGTGAAGTGCCCACACATGTTGGTGAAGCCAGTCGAAGGGTGCACCAAGGAGATGTACAGATTAGAGAATGTACTAAAAGTACAACCTTAAAAAAGGTGTAACAAACTTAAAGGTCATGTTCACTAAACAAATTATTGTCAAAATACAACAAAAATTCCAAAATGCCCAAGATTAGATGAATATTTTGTGTAGGAAATCAAGCACATGAGGTAAATGGTGTCCAATATTAGGAGACATACCTTGTTGGGTTGTGTGAAGGAGGCCACAGGATGCATATCACAGCCAAGAGAGAGAATGCAAGAAGAGGAGTCCAAATACTTGGAATAATCCAGGCATACTGCCATAACTCATTATATTTGTCACTAGCAGCATTGAAGTAGATATAGCTGCGCAAAAAGAACCGAAGTAGCATATATATATGATCAGAATTAGTACAAACAGACACAGAGATTAGATAAATACGTGAATATTTAGAGTGCTCTAAGGATTAATATATATACACAATAACACGAGATTGCATTAGTTGCCGCAACTTAGAACATAATAAGTTGAATATCGTGAGTACAGGGAAAAATGATGACATACCGAGTAGGTTCTTAATTAGAAAAAAGAAGTAGAAAAAATATAAAAAACGAGTAAAAAATCATAGCTTATATCATCTCGGGCTAGGTAAGGCACAACAAATGTCATTTAATAGTCATCCTTATCAGTGTAGTGTACTGTACATTCATATAAGAAGGGTGACGGGACGGGAAGCCCCAGAATTAATTCTGGTTTATAAGAGCTCTCTAGAAACACAGAACGACAGCAAGGGCCTAGTTTGGTTCCTAAGATTCTTCGTCAAGTTCTGGAAGGCCGGATATAATACATCAGCTGCATTATCACATTATTGTAATAATTGCTCATGGAATGTGCGAAACGGCTCTTTGTTATAGCCCATCGAAACAACCAAAAGAAGTAAGGGAGAAAGAGTCTTCTTGACAGCAGTTATAGTAACTGCCCACAATGTAATGCCAACTGGCCTGATTCCGGTAGCATTAAGATTAGCATACTCAAAATACCAAAGAGCCGTTTCGCACATTCCATGAGCAATTATTACAATAATGTGATAATGCAGCTGATGTATTATATCCGGCCTTCCAGAACTTGACGAAGAATCTTAGGAACCAAACTAGGCCAAGAACAAGATACCATCTTACCGGGTAAGTAACCATGTGGGTTCTTCCACTGATCACTGTCCCCTTCTGGATCACAAAACTATTTATTTCAACCAATACAGTACCCATTTTAGCTTCTTGCTTCGTTCCTTAAAGAAAGTCTGAAATCGTCGTGGCCACTCAGGATTATCCGACTGTTTGTGAATAATAATCTCTCCCACAGTGCAGGATCCATCCGTTGCGGGGTGCTGTGCAACATATCGAACTAGAATTCAGAAAACCACCTCCTATCCTTTCTCTATCTATCTTTCACCTCAAAATACAATTGCTTCGATTACACCAGTCCGACTTTGCATCGAATTCTGTTTCTCAGCAGACTCGGCTGTCCTCTGAAACGACACAGTTTCAAACCTGCACATAAACCAACAAAAACTTGCACATCTACCTACAACTATAAATTTCACAAGCCCCACAAATTTCCAAAATTACATCATAAACCCTATACCAATCATTAAAAAAGTCTCTACCTTTATTGATTCAAAAACACAAACTATCAAGACAATAATATACTAACAAAATAAACACAACCCATCTCTCAAAACTCAAGAATTAACCAAGAACAAAAACTAACAAGAAAATTAACAAAAGTTTATTTTTATTAGAAGCATAAAGAACAAGAATTTAAGCAATGACTTCTTTACATCAAAAAGAAAACTAAGTGCTGCCTCTAGAAACCAGCAATTTTATCACAAAAAACTAGATTACGGTTGCACAAACTGAACAACCCCTTGAGGATCTCTGGTAAAGAATCTGCGGGGAATACCGGGAATTCTTGCGAGAATCTCTGCTCTGGTAACATCATCCACGTCCTGCTCAATGCAAACAACGCCGTCCCATAAGTTCCAATCATAGTACCTTGCTACAAGTACTGCGCCTGCAGCATTATTCACTTCAAGAAAGGGCACGCTAACGACATTATCTCGGAACATTGTTTCGATTTTCGAAACGATCTGAAGCTGCTCCTCTCTCAACTTACGTAAATGTGCAATCCTTGCGTTGAGACTACACAAAAGTGAGTTATCAAGATCCAATCGGCGGCACTGGTCGGCCGTGAGTTCTTTCCGCTCTTGAATAACTTCATTCATGACCTGCAATCTTTCCCCGATAAGCTGGTTTAACCTGTTCAATGTATTGTCAGCGTTCACGTTTGCCAGGGCAAGATTATGCTGCATTGCAACTAACAAACGCATACCACGCGTTTGATAGTCAAAATTATCTTCCATAATTGATGCCCTAAGTTCGATCGATTGAATTAAACGTTACGCAGGGGAGGGTTATAGAGGGTGTTGGCCCTCTTTATCACAATTTGAAGTAAAAATGCCCTAATTATCACAAACACAGAAAATGACCCTTTTTATCCCAGAAAAACGCAAAGGCGTCATGCGTTTCTGAGTCACGCATTGGCGTGTTGCGTTATTGCTGGTTTTTTTTTTAAAAAAGGTTACAAACGCATAAAGAATTTGCGTTATTTGAAAAACGCATTATGTTGATGCGTGTTTGATTTTTGGAAATTGATTACCCCTGCGGGGTCCACAGTAGTAAACGCCAATCCAACATTCGTTTCTTAGAAACGCAATATAATGATGCGTTTTTTATTTATTTATTTTTTTGTTTTTTATTTTTTTTATTTTTTTTTGTTTTCACCTAAATAAATTGGATAATCTTCCAGTTAACCATCGAATATTTAGACACCGCATTTGACATGGGTTGGCCCATATTGGGTGTCGAAACTCTCCCATGTTATTGTTGCTGCATTTTCCAGTGTAGACTCCAGAACCTGGTTAAATCATTACGCCTTTTAAACTACTTCTCAGTCTTACCTGGTGCACAACGTTCCCTGTACAAACAACTGGGTAAGGTTGTCGAAGAGGTCGGTTTCCTATGTTGCAATATTACCATTTCTATCCACAAAGAGGTCGGTTTCCTATGGTAAAGAAAAAAGATTCATTCTTTGCTGTGACAGGATCATGAGTTTGAATTCCAATGTCGCACTCCCTCTAAAAATATATAACTACATAAAAGAAAAAGAGGTTTTCGGAGTTTTGAACATGTGACTAATTGATTTGTTCGGCTGTTTAAGGAGATGAATGTATAGTCAAGCTGTGAAGTTTGCAGTAATGGCATGATCCACCCCTAAAAGAAAGCTTATCATAGTCTATAAATATTATTTCGAAAATCAGTACTTTGTTTCAAATCAAATCAATTATGGTAATACAGAAGTGTGCGTGTGGCGCAACAATTTGACATAGAAGGAAGAAATTGAAATTAAAAGATTGCATTTTGATGCAGATATAGAGTTTATAATGTTGTATTTCCCTTACCAAGTAAAGAATCCTCCAATGATGTACATAGTAATAAATACGTAATATATGTTTCCAGTGGTAGACGCCATACATATAGCAATTTGAACAAGCTAAGCTTCTTGCAATTGTGTTTGTAGGTATATAAATATGATTTAATCTACTTAATTAGGATGTGACACAAATTTTTTGATGTCATAGGCTGATACAGAAAGGCCGAAAGATGGAAGTTAAAGGAGGAGGACCCTGCAGGCAGGATGTGTGGCGGAATGAGGCTGATCAACCGAGCCTAAATGCCAAGGAGCTACATGAATGCAGTAAAGGAGAGGAGAATGGTCCGCCTTCCAGGACAAGAGCCAAGACTAAGAGAAAACAACTAGACTCAGCAGTTGATGATTCTGATTCCTCTAAAACTAAACAGGTTTGCCTCACCTATTTACTTATTTTACTTCTTGTATACTACTAGAGCTCCTTACAGATATTTTTGTATTTTCTATTTTGTGAAAATAAAGAAATTACAAATGCTTCTGGCCAGGCTACTTTGAATACGATTTCATTCAAGTTCATGATAACACCTTGTTATGTTGATATTTATGTTGAAAAACTTGCGACTAGACTTCTTTACAGAGCATTCAGGCTTTCATTATACGAGTTTTGGACTTACATTTAGGCTGAAATCTTGTATGCAGGGAAAAGAAAAACCAAATCAAGAAAACCAGTCATCTGCCAGTAGAGGTGAGTCCTACATTTACCTCGAGCCAAGATTTTGAAGTACAATTTGATATGAGCTTTGAACATCCATAGCAACGGGATATCATATATGATCATATATAAGTTAAACTTACTCCTAATATCAGGTCAACCATTTTGTGCTGAAATTTTTCCGGAAAAGCATACATTAGAACTGATTCTTGATGTGCTGCAAAGGTCAGTTTTCTCCTACTATTATCTCCGGTAAAGTTCAGGTAACCACTATATGAAACATTAAAAGGAACTACAATGAGATGATGAAAGAAACATCCGAATGATGGTTTAATAATCATTGCAAATATTTGTCCTTTAATTGTATTCTCTATATGATGTTAGGAGAGATACATACGAAATATTTGCCGAACCAGTTGACCCCGAAAAGGTTTGTTTTTCTGCTACAAAGCTCATCAATATGTGATAGATCATCTCTTATCTAGTATTAAATAGGAGCAGATGTTGTGTTTCTTTAAGGTTGGAGATTACCACAAAATCATTAAAGAACCCATGGACTTTGGCACAATGAGGGCTAAACTACATGAAGGAATGTATGCAACATTTGAACAATTTGAGGTTTGCTCTATTTCTCCACAATTGCTCATTTTCTTTCTTTTTACACTTCTGCTTACTCAAAAAACCAGTGTATATATTTTGCCAAGATTTTATGTACATATATCTTATGTGCAACTATATTATCACTTTGTTTTTTTAATATAATATTCTCAGCACTTTGTTAATCAACGATGCATAAAACATTTAGATATCATCTTATTGTTGATGTCTATGCAGCATGATGTATTTTTGATATCCGGGAATGCAATGTGTTATAATTCTCCAGGAACCACATATTACAGACAGGTATTCTTATCGATCAACTCTCTAGAACTATTTGAAAACATATATCCAGTGTAACAAGTCATTATTTGCTTAAGCTATGTGGAAAAAATAACGTCTGATAATGTACAGGGTCGTGCTATGGATGAACTTGCTCAGAAGGTTTTTTATGTTCTGAAGACTGATCCGGAAAACTTTGAATCGGAATTCTCGGGTACTAGAAGAAGATCTGGAAGGAGGTGTCAGGGCAAAGCAAAAGAATGTGCCTTCAACTCAAACACTAGAACTAGTACAAATTTCAAAACTGTCAGTGTGACCAATGACATCTCCAAGCAAAAAAGAAGCCATTCATCAACTTCCAGGAGAAAACTGCGAGGAATCCCTTCAGTTGCTAGGTCAGGTGGTCGTTTCAATCAGTATGATTTATTCTCGGGTAAGGTTCTGGAACTTTTTAAAGTAGCATAGCAGCGCTCCTTCACTACATGTACCTTTGGTGATGAATGAGTTGGAAAATTAATATCTTGAAAAATGTTATAGCACCCTACATCCTAATTAAGTAATCGGAAATGTAGCCTTTTTATTATTATTATTATTATGTTCTGCCTATTTTCCTCATGGCTGCTCTCTGATGGATATATCATAAGATTCTGCTTATCAACTAGCACCTTATGAATCTTATTTAGCACACACAAAATTCCCGACTCTCAACATCTGAGATCTTATTTATTCCCGACTCTCAACATCTGAGATCTTATTTATTTATCATAAGATTCTGCTTATCAACTAGCACCTTATGAATCTTATTTAACAAACAAAATTCTCTGATGGTGCTCCAGATGATACTGGATCTAATCTTGATATACCAGATAGACGCAGCACATGCACTCCTGAGATGCTTTTTGCCAATAGTAGAGAGTCGAGACTTGCGCACTTGTATGCTGATCCGAGACAATTTCTGCTTGTAAGACTTCAAGATCGTTTATGTTTCATTTCTGTAATCATACATATACTACTGACATACATTGACTGATCATGTGCCTTCTACTTTCTCTAATTAGGTGAATCAGAATGATCTTAGCTACACTAAAAGCTTAATGTTGTTTGTTAAAGATTTAGGACCAACAGCACAAATGGTTGCCAGACAGAAGCTAAAAGGCACTCAAGACAAAGTTGGTCAGATACGAGACTCTGCCCTGAGTGGTTGGGAAGCCGAGATCATGACCAATACATCCTCTGATCAAAAAGTAGTTGACCTGATCCATAACGAGAACGACACTGTCATAAACCCAAGAAACGACCTTTTAAAAGACAAGTGGCCTGATGCTGATCACGATAGAACAGAGAGACACCTTAATAAAATTGGAGTGCCTCGTGATACTATCTGCGCTCCCAGCCTTGATGAGAGATCGTATGATAAGGATAATTTAAACGGAAGTGACAAAGCAAGTAAAAGGCGAAGGAAGAAACACCATGGTAGCAACAAACCTTGTAATTTGGATCTAAGATTAGAAAGCTGTCCATCTTTAGGGATGATAAATAACAATAGTAGCAGTTCCAATAATCGGCAGTTGATTGACAGCGTATGCACTATTGGAAAACATGCATCAACATCAAGTATTCGAGTGCCTCCCTTACAAGACGTAGAGAGCTGGCATTCTAGATCCAAAGCAAAAGAGTCGACAATCACAACCATCGGGACCACATCATCTCCATGGAGCATGGGGTTTTCAAGTTTTAGTAGTAGATTGACTTCCAAGTATCAAGGCACAGTCAATCCAGCAGATAAAAATCACGATCTAAGTGATAGGTGCGGAGGAATAATGATGATCAGTGGCTGCAGCAGTAACAACAACGTAATGTCCTCTTCACATGCAAAGCAGTATCCTCAGGGGATATCATCAGGATCATCGTCCACTGCGTTTACTTTTGACATTCCCTTCCTAAAATCACAACTCAATCAGATGAAATTTACGGGACAGGAGAAAGACAGAGTAGAAGTGCAACGGGGATTATTCCAGCAACCAAACTTCTTATCAGCAGAAGCAGCTCCGAAACAAGGACACTTGTGTGATCCAAAGGGTGGTTACATTAAGGTGCCTGTTCACTTTGCTGACCAACCAAGCTCCTTATCAGCAGCTCAGTCATCCTTCCATATCCATAAGGATTCGCAGTCAGCTTCGCGTTCACTTTCAGTTGTTAACGGAACAAGTGCTACTACTTTTCTTGCTGCAGATGACACCAAATTGACACTTAAATTGTGAATGTATAACTAAAAAGAATGATCTGATAAGACTGAGATGGTTAAGCCTAAAGCTTGTTTAATCAGAGTACCCTTTTTCGATTACTCCCTACTTTCATTGATGTTTAAATTTGATCAGAGAAGTAAGCAATGTAAGTGCAAGTTTGATCTTTTCTCCGGTGCACCCGTAGGGTAGCGGCTCCCATGTTAAAAAATAAATAAATAAATAAAATATTTCGTTATCATATTTTCCGAAAATTTTCAACAACAAAATTCGTAATTTCAACGCATAATGGCTTATCAAAAAATGATGTCATAAATATACAATGGAATAAGCATCAATCAAAATTATTACTCCTATTTTTTGTTAATAATAAAGACAGCAGTCAGCAGTGAAGATGTCAACGGAAAAAGAAAAGTTTCATATTTAAACTATTACTTGACCGACTTCTTAGTAGTTAGTGCTGCGATAACTTACATTTACATACTACATTTAGATCAAAATTCATAAATTCATCAACAATTAAATAAAAAAGAATAACCAAAGGTTCGGGGACATTCGATGAAATTGGAAGATACACATAAAAATAGCATGATCCTACAAATCGAAAAATGGTTCAAATTTTGTTATGCATCATCATGGGTGTATTAGATAGTTGGGACAGTGATTTTGAGACTTATTATCCAAAATCTTCCATTGAAAAACATAAAAGTAAGTGAATTGTCATGTTTGGTTGGGTATAAATGTTTTAGCAATTCTTTAGTTTAGGTACATGAAAGTTGATCCGATACCGAATTATCAATTTTTTTTACATAAATTAAAAATAAAATATACCATTCTAATGCAATCAATTCCGAAATTTCAATCTTGACAAAAAAAAAATCGAAATTTCAATACATTTTTCATACGTACAAATTTAAAATAACAACTCAACCGAAACATACCTCTAATAATAAAATTGCATGCTAAATATTTTAAAGAAACTTCCAAAAAGATCAGTCTTTTAATACATAGGGCTTTAAATACAGGATTAATTTATAATGGACTCGTTTGGGAAATCTTATTTTTCAAAAATAAGTTACCTATTCTGAAAAAAAGTTAGAAAATATGTACTTTTTTCTAAAATAAGTAACTTATTTTTGCAAGATAACGAATATTAAAATCCCCATACACATTTTTCTATAGAAAGAAGTATGTAAATATGAAACTTTTCCAAAATAAATATTTTATAAGTTGATGGTGAGATTTGCCAAACTGGCACAATATTAGAAATTTTATAACTTATATGTGTAGATGATTATCTAAGTGCTTGTTTGGTTTAGCATAGTAAATTATTACATATATTTATCATGAAAATTGTAATTATTGAGAAATATGAAATTGTGTTTGATTGATATTACATGAGTATTCACTTCATCTGGGAAGTGTAAATTATCAATTAGGTACCGGATAAGTAATTACCATGTTTTATGGATATTCAAAATTCGTTGTTATTTCAACTTTCCTTGTTGATAGTTAACCCAATAACTTATTTTGTTTAATTTTATGCACTAGGTATTTAAATGGGCAATTAAAAAAGCATTAAAGTTCTAATTAAAATAGGAAAAATTCCAAATAATTAGTGAATTGCCTAAAAAAGAAAAATGCACGATTCGCTTGATTAATTTCTAGTTAAATTGATTAATTCCTTATATAAAAAATTTTCTATTATTTTTCTTTTAGAATAATTCACAATCAATAAATTGATGAATTAATTCCAATTTACGATTTTAAAAACTAGCACAAAAATTAGGAAAAAAAAAAAACATGCCTAGCACAAATGAGTATAAAATTTATTTATTAATAATGATAATACAAAAAAAACCAAACCAAACCAAACATACCCAGTATATCCCGCTCAGAGCAGGGTCTGGGGAGGGTAAGATGTACGCAGACCATACCCCCACTTTTAGAGCGGGGAGGCTGTTTCCGTGTAGACCCTCGGCTAAGTGCACGACAAACAAAGAGTGTGATAAATACAATGGAAACCATCTGGAACGGAAATGAACGAAGCCATACCTGAGCCCATGGCGTTCTCCACATGGGGCATACCTGTTTGCACAGAGTTATGCTACCACCGGAGTTATGCTACCACCGGGCCGGGATCCCTGAAACTGCAAAACCAGCAAACAAAAGACACTAAAAACGCAAAGTGAGAAACGCTAAAGTCGAACTTCTACAAAATCGCTAACCGAGACAACCCAAGTCTGAGGCTCTCGACAACTGATCCGCACCCTAAAAGAGAATCCACCACTCTGATACGCCGCCTCCAAGCCGACCTATCCGCAAGACAATAATTACACAGGTTGCACCTCTGTCACACTCTGGTCTCTCTCTCTTTTTTGTGTCTCTCTCTCTCTCTCTCTCTCTCCCCTCTCTAGTTGTGGCCTCCTCTCTGGACTCTCTCTCTATCTCTCTCCCTTCCCTCCATCTTTCACTTATCCCCTCCGCAAAAACCACAACAACAACTACCACTTCTTCTAATTTCACTATACACACACAATACACACACATTCTTCTAATTTCACTCTCCCTTGTTCTAACTAGTACTACCACTTGTTGTTGCCCTTTTATTTACAATTTGTCGGCTGCAAAAATGCTCAACTATCTCCCACACTTTCCAGCTCATCTGGGTCTCAAGTAACATCCTCCTTATACTTCATTACAGGTATTAAAAAAAAACTTCTTTTTTTTTTTTTTGCTTTTCTGGAATTATTCTTTTTAGTCCGTTGCATAAACTTTTCTTCAAGTACTTTTAATCCATAATGTTGCTTATTTTTGTCTCTTTAAACTAACATGAATTGGGTTTCTAAAGCTCTTAACTTTAGACACAGATTTGTATCTATCTTCAATTAAATTTTGGTTCTTTTTTTCTTTGGATCTGGGTATTATCAAGAAAGTAAAGTTAGTATTTTTTTTAATTATTGTAGTGTATGTTGTGTTGATTGTTTAGGAGTTTGAAGCATCAATGGGGCGTCTTGTTCCGAGTCTCGAGATGCTTCTGTTGTTATTACTGTGGTTTTTTATTAGTTTGCCAAGACTTAGAGCTCAATCTTCTGCTCAGGAGGCTCTAGATGTGCTTATTCAAGATTATGCATTTCGGGCTTTTGTTCGTCCAAGAACTGGGGTGCCATTTGATGGGATCCCTCCCTCGAACTTGTCGGGGGTTCATATATCTGCAATGAGGCTTAGAAGTGGTAGTTTAAGGACTAGAGGTGTTCTTAAGGGGTTTAAAGAGTTTACACTTTATCCTGGGGTAATTGAGCAACCTTATGTTGAGAGGCTTGTTTTGGTCTATCAAAATTTGGGTAATTGGTCTGCGAGGTATTATCCTTTACCGGGATATGTTTATTTAGCTCCAGTTGTGGGTCTTCTTGTTTACAACGCTTCGGACTTATCAGCTAAACATTTGCCAGAGTTGGATATTTTGGCATCTGGTCAACCGATATCTGTAGAGTTTTCGGATGTGAAATCAGCACCCGTTGGGTCAGTTCCTAAGTGTGTTTCGTTTGATTTGCATGGTGTTGTTAACTTTAGCAATGTGGTTTCGGAAAATAGGTGTTCTACAGTCCAACAGGGGCATTTCTCTATTGTTGCCAAGGCCACTTCCCCTCCCCCTGCACCAGCATCTCCTAGACCATCTAACGTACCCCCAGGACCTAGACATAGAGATAAGAAGAAGAAGAAGAAGGATGATTCCAAGGTTTGGATAATAATTGGCTCAGTGGTTGGTGGATTCGTGCTATTGTCTTTGTTAGGAGTACTGATATTGTGGTTGGGGAGGTATCGACGGAAGAAGAGAATGAAAAAAATGGAAAAGGCTGCAGAGGTTGGGGAAGCTTTGCATATGGCATCAATTGGAAGTACTAAAGCACCAGCAGCTATGGTGACACGGACACAACCTACCCTTGAGACTGAATACATGCCCTGATTTCTTCCGTTTGTATTGTACAACCTGACCCCTCTCTTCTACCATTCATATTCATCTTCGATTAATGCAATTAGGTATTCTTCTGATCTCACCTCTTTTTGTGGTGGTAGTGTGGGTAACATAATCTGTAATTTTCAATGATAAAAGATACTCGATTCTTTCATGATTTATAGTGTGGTGTGCATTAGGCTGTAGTGCAAGTGTAATTCAGTCTGTGATTAATTTGTTGTCCCTTTGACAAGGAATAAAGTTCTCAAGGAGTCCTTTTCATATATGTTAATACAGTAGGATGGTTACCATCTAATAAAGCTTTGATATGTGGATGCACTCCTGCTAATTGGCTCCTTTATATGATCTACTAGGCAAGCATTCTTCATTTATATTGTATAGGCTTCATGACGATACGCTATTTGAAGCTAATGCACTGAACAACAGTAAAATTAATTAGGCCTTTAGCTAGTGCCTGCAGAACCTCATTATGCATAGGCATCGATGGTCGATACCCTAACAGTATGCTCACTGGTAACTGGTAAGAACTTATAGGTGTATAGGCAAAACATGGTAGAATATTTAGACAAATCCTAAGGTGTTAATCACATGATAATGAGCCTACATGTTTTGGGCGTTTTAGCGGACTACCTGAAGTTTTTATTTAGTGAGATATTACATGCACCAAGAGATTGATCAGGGTAACCCAGTAATCATCGGCCTTGGGCTTGGGTACATGTATCTGATACTTTCAGACTTCAGTAACCTGCTTATGTTGAAATCTGATTGTTACTCTGATGTGACGACGGCAAACTATTTAGCCAAAAAAAAATACTTTAATGGCAGTTACACCAGCAGTAAAAGCCCATGGGTTGCTACCACAGTTCATGCCATGAAGTTGTGCACGTGACTGGCTACTAGAGTACAGATAGGCCTAATGCATTTCTGGAATGCTAGTGGAAGTCAGTTGCCAGAACAAAACTTCAAACAAGCATCAGAGTCAAATTTAGAGGCTGTTAGGACTAAAGTAAATATACTACATGGAAGAAATGTTCTGATATTTTCTGCTTAGACCTATTACTTTTCTTAGATGCTGAAAATATTTTTTCCGACCACAATTTTATATGTTTAAGCCGCTTAATGTTTCAACATTAGTTCTTGGCTTAGCCTCCAAACTAGAAGACACTTATTACTATATTGCATAGAAGTATTAGTGAGAATCCCCCTTGTTAATAAAGAAGTAGGTATGTTTTCTGGTTAGTCTGGAATATTCATTTAATATTTTCTTGTTTGATTTTCTTTGTCGAAGGCACGATAAGGATTCTCCCACATGTGTTTGTGTGTGAATGACAGAAGGGAACCTACCATTCTACCAACCTTTGTATTCATTTCCTTCTGTATTCCCTTGTTTACAGAAAATATATGTACACAGTACACACACTACACACTACTTTCAATTTTAAAGTGATAATGTGAGGACAATGGCTAATAATTGAAAGTGCAAGAGGCTCCACTAACATATTGATGAGATCAATCACAGTTGTGCAACATAAAATAAAATAATGGTCTTTATAAGAATCATTGATAGTAGTAACCTGCTGTAAAAGGGCAATAATATTTGCTGAAGAAAGCTGTTCTACAATCTGTAGTGTGTTCAAGTGCATATATCAAATGAAACTGAATGAATTCCCTTGTCAGAATGAAACATGTGTTTAGTGGTAGCCATCTGCATAGCTGGTTGGTTCATTTATGATAATGTCGTCTGGGTTGAATGGCAAATATCCGAAGGCATTATTTATAGCCTCGTTAGTTGAAAGGTGTTTTATGGAATCCAAACCAAACAAATATGACAAAAAATTTGCAAAAGCTTCAGGGGCGTTTGGTCTATGTGATTTAAACCCGGTTAACGGAATGGAGATGAGATTCTAAATTTCTAATACATATTAGTTGTACAATCTCATTCTCATTCCCGTTAACCGAGTTCAGAACCCTTGATCAATACGGTTGTACAATCTCATTCTCATTCCCGTTAACTGACTTCAAAACTCTTGATCAAAACGGGTTTGTCAGTTTCTAGTTCATTCTTCGGTGACTAAAAATATTCCGCAAGAATGATCTGAAAAAATGACCAAGATCTAGTTTGAGATAATAGAAGCAACAATTGATATAGGGCTGGACTTTATTACATCACGTGAAATGAGAGCCACAAACAAGAAGAACTCCTACGAGGGGGCTACCATACCAGCAAAGAATGAATTGGTCAGGTTTTAAAGATGCGTCAAGGGCCTACACAGTAGTATGATTGAACAGAGAGACATACGCAATGTACCAGTGCCACCGAAGATTCATACATAATTGAAAAAGAAATAACTAGAAAGAAACAATTCATGGGAATAAAGGGAAAGAAACAATTTATGGCCATCTCATCTGCTGCTGCAAGTCATGAATGTGAATGTACAGTTGTACTCCTTATGCCAGGAATTACTTCAACAACATGGCCGATTCATCTAGACTTGTACCTAAATCTCTCAATAATTGCTTTGACTCGTGCAATGGCCGTTTCAATTTTCGATTTCGGATTCGTATTACGGATCGTGTCATATTCTTCAACAATTTTCGATTTCGGATTCGGATTCGGATTACGGATCGTGTCATATTCTTCAACACAGCCCGTTTGACAATTAAACTAAAAAACGTACCACGAGAACACAATAATTGGTTAGATCAATAGGCTGCGCACGAGAATCGTATTGCAATCCTCAGTCATACAGGGTTTGATCATGGAGCACTTGTTAATTTGTCATTTTCATCTTTTTAGTTTATTCCAGCAGAATACGTGCTGGGAAATGTCACTACTGTAATGGAAACAGTGAAGTCTTAAGCATTGTTACATTTAGGGTGTTATTTTGTGGTGAAACTCAGACAACTGTACAACCACCATAATTATTATTTTTTTTAAAAAAAAGAACCAAGATTCTATGGTAAAGTTTTGATGCATCAGTCTCCAATTAACTCCACCATGACTTAAAATGTTACAATTACATGAGATCCTTTATATTCAAACAAATAATAAAACATCAATTTCATCAAGTAAAATTGCAGGATAACATCAATTCCATAGTCGCACAGCCAGAAAAAAATGAAGACTCCAGTCCAGTGCAGCTAAGTGAGTTCACTTTATTCAGACACGCACCTAAAAATCCTGCATCAACTAAGTAAAGTCAACAACAATAACAAGCAGAACACACGTACAGTAGATTGCATTCTAATTGGAATAGATGTATCCTCCTGCAGGCTCCTATTAGATCTATTTGAGTAGTTAACCATTAGCGAAAAAGGATGAGAAGGCAGCTTCTTTGGCTTAATTAAACGAGTTGGCCACTGAGTTGGTACTAAAGTCAAGATTTTGTTTCCAAAGAGAAACCCTTCAACTTTACACTTTGTTAAAAGTTTCTTTAAACTATTCTACCACAAAAAGCTCCAATCTAAAAGAACAGGCCAGTCCACAGATAACCTGATGTAGAACTGATTGTTATTTTCTATAATTTGGGGATAAAGGATTAACTGTAATAAGGTATCTGGAATGGGCGAATGAATGAGTTAACTTGGATGTGAGTCAACCTAGTGGTGTTTAGGGTTTGCAATATAGGGCTTTTGTAATATAGAATGAAGATGGTGGTGAAATGAGGGTTGGTAAAGATATGATGAATAGTGAACAGTAAATGAGCAAATGAACAATGTGGGTGAACAGTACCCCCCGAAAATTTAACTTCCTAAAACCTTTCTAATACCAATTGGTATTGGGATAACGAACAGAAACGAACAATAAAATGGACAAAATGATAAACGATAGACTTAGGTGATTCAATCTACACCAAGGGCATTTGATAAATAATATCTCAATATTAAAGTCTACTATGATATGTGGGGGTTACATGACTTACATTGGGAATAAAAAACCTCAACTCAATGAACAAAGAATACAACATTTTTTCTACTAAATATAAGTAACTTTTCACCAATTAAAATAAATAAAGTAAAATAAAACATCCATTATATTTTCATCCCCCATCATAACCTACTTTACTGTGCGAGAATTTGACGAGAAATTGAACAAAACATAAATTAGTTAAAAAGGTAAACTGTAAACTAATACAATGCATAACTTAATCGAGAATTACATCTTCAGCAAGGAAATACCAAATGCAGATACACAAATGAAGACTTGATATAAGTCACTTCAGCCACCTTTAAAATATGTGGAAGTTAAGAGGACACAAAATGGTGGAAATGTAATTTGACTATACGTGCAAAAGATAAAAAGGTATTTCTGGCAATTAGTTCACTAAGAAATAGTAATGATAATTCATTTTGTTTAATCTTTTTATTTACTTTCCCTCTACATAATAAGCCTTGTTCATTCCACACAGCCCTTCTACAAACATAAAATGTCCCTTTATCTCACCACTATTTCTAACTCAATGCAGCAATTTTACTATCATGAATTGATGATGAAAAATGAAGGAAATAAAAAAAGAAAACCTCTTGTTACCACCCATAATATAAATCAAACTGAAATCATTTTTAATCTTATCCAAATTCAACATCTACACGCCTATGTGCATTTCTCAAGAATCTTAAGATATGATTGGTTTGGTTTATGGTATAAAAGAAAAGAACAAGTGCATGTAATTTAGGTGTAAATCATGTTAATATGGGGTGTGATAATGTCAGCGTGTGAGTTGATTTAAGAATTGAACTCGACTCTGTAAATCTGTTTAGAGCCCTAATCTACATACCCACACATATCAAGTAAGGGAAACACGATGGAATATATGATTGTCTCGAAAAAAAATTCCTTTTTATTATCTGAATGTCTAGAAGCTAAGACTAAGACCATTACAATGCCCCTTTTTGCAATGCATAAACTAAACCAACAATTAAGATAAGCATGAATATCAAAGCTTCTACAAATACAGATAGAATGAAAGAACACTAGCATCCTTAATTACCCAATTAAACCCAACTCATAGAATTAAAAAAATAAACAAGAAATCAAATGAAATAAACTCAGAAAAGTACCTCTAATCGGTGGAAGTGGAGAGGAGTTTCTTGTCACGACGTTCCATCGCAACATCCCACATATCATTGCCTATGTGCTTGGGCTGGGGTTGACAAAAATTATTAGAAAATCTTATGATTATCATCATGGAATTGCAGGTAAAAATAATAATAATAAGATAGAGCAAAGAGAGAGAACATATATAGATAGATCTAGTTAGAAGAAAGTGAGAAAGCGTACCCGACCATGAGCGGCTTTGTGAATGAAATACTGGGCGTTACCAGCAATACAAAGCATACCAGCTATTATTCCCAACGGCAGCGCCGCTTCCAACAACACCCACCCTGCCATCACTATTATGTCAACTCTCTCTCGCTCTCTCTCGCTCTCGCTCTCGCTCGTCTCTCGCAAGTCTACAAGACCATCCACAACCCCCAAACCCCCTTAAATAAATATGGTCCCTTTTTAAAAATCAAACCGAACCAAACATACACAGTATATCCCGCTTAGTGGGGAGGGTAGGTTGTACGCAGACCATGCCCCCACTTTTTATGGTGGGGAGGCTGTTTCCGTGAAGACCCTCGGCTATGTGAACGACAAATACGGTGAATGATATATACAGAGGAATCTAAAATATATGTACTTGAGCCCATGACTTTCTACATACGGGACTTACCTACCATGCCCCTAGATACCACCAAGCGAAGCTCCCTACACCTGCACAACCGGGAAACACATGATATTATACATGAAAAATGAAAAAGGAAAAAGAAATCGGAAAAAGCCGAACTCCCAAGATAAGGCCATCCGAGACAACCCAACTCTGAGGTTCTCTACTACAGCGTCGTCCCCTAGAAGAGAGTCCACCACTCTGATCTGACGCCTCCACGAACACCTGTCAGCGATCAAGGTCTCACTTAGATTCAAAGCCTTCAAATCCAACCTCAGCTGCTCTTCCCATGACCTCCTCGGTCTGCCTCTCCTCCTTACCCCAACAACCGAAAGACCCTCGACCCTTCTCACTGGGGCTTCCGGCCGCCTCCTACGGACGTGGCCAAACCACCTCAACCTCCCTTCCCTAACTTTCGCAGAAAGAGGCGCCACTTCGAGCTCGGTCCTAAACACCCTATTAGGGATTCTATCTAGCAACGTGCGGCCACACGACCACCGCAACATCCTCATTTCTGCTGCTTCCAACTTGCTTTCGAGGGTCTTCTTCGCTGCCCAGCACTCAGAACCATATAACAAGGCAGGCCGGATTGCCGCTCTATAGAATCTCCCTTTCAACTTTAAAGGAACCTTCTTGTCGCACATCACACCTGATGCTGCCCTCCACCTAAGCCACCCAGCATTGATACGATGCTTGACATCGTCTTCGACCTCACCTTCCTTCTGGATGATCGACCCCAGATACTTGAACTTATCCGTACGCGGGACGATCTGATCTTCGATCTTAACTTCCACCCCTTCGTCTATGGCCTCGCCACTGAAGTTGCACCAGAGATACTCGGTTTTGGTTCTACTCACCCGCAAGCCTTGAGACTCCAAAGTAGCTCTCCAAAGTTCCAACTTCTCGTTGACCTCCCCCTTTGACTCCGCCACTAGCATGATATCGTCAGCGAAGAGCATACACCACGGGACGGCGTCTTGGATCTCGCGAGATAAGACATCAAGGATAAGTGCGAAAAGAAGAGGACTAAGGGTCGATCCCTGATGAAGCCCAATCTCAACAGGGAAGAAACGAGAGTCACCCACTGGGGTCCGGACGAAAGAACTGGCTTGGGAGTACATGTCTTGAATCACTCTTACGTACGACGACGATACACTCCGCTCTACGAGGGACTTCCAAATCGCTTCACGGGGGATACTATCATATGCCTTCTCGAGATCAATGAACACCATATGGAGGTCTTTGCGGCGCTCCCTGTACTTCTCCATAAGGCGTCTGATGAGATGGATGGCCTCGGTCGTCGATCTTCCCGGCATAAAACCAAATTGATTCTCTGAGATTACAACTTCTCTTCTAATCCGGCCTTCTACCACTCTCTCCCAGAGTTTCATAGTATGGCTGAGTATTTTAATACCCCGATAGTTACTACAACTCTGAGCATCGCCTTTGTTCTTGAAAAAAGGAACTACAACACTACGCCTCCATTCTGCTGGCATCTTAGCACCCAAGAGGAGATCATTGAACAGATTAACTAGCCATTGGACGCCGACATCGCCAAGACAAATCCACACCTCGATTGGGATCTGGTCCGGTCCCACCGCCTTCCCCTTCGCCATCTTGCGGATGGCCCCCTTGACCTCGTCCTCGCTAAAACGCTCACAAGGATGCGACGGGGGGATCTCTAGTTCCCCCCCGGCCCAACTCCTCCTATTCTCATTGAAAAGGTTATGGAAGTACGAACTCCACCTCTCCTTAATAGCGTCTTCATTAAGTAACACTCTGTCTGAATCATCCTTAACAAACTTAACTGCACCCAGGTCGCGCCGCCCTCTCTCCCTAGCTTTAGCTAGTTTAAATATAGCATTAGTTCATTCCTTGGTATCCAGGCGCTTGTACAACCC
This sequence comes from Saposhnikovia divaricata, assembly GCA_036435485.1. Lineage (NCBI taxonomy): Eukaryota > Viridiplantae > Streptophyta > Magnoliopsida > Apiales > Apiaceae > Saposhnikovia > Saposhnikovia divaricata. Next base: position 220,529,454 of record CM071599.1, read on the forward strand.
CTCATAGGCTTCCCCTTTGGCTTTCGCCACGGCCTTCTTAGCTTCCCGTCTGGCCACCTTGTACTCTTCCATCTTCCGGCTCTTCTCCGCCCCTGCAGTCATCGACAAAAGCTCCTTAAAGAGCGCACTTTTAGCCTTAACTTTCGATTGAACCTCCACGTTCCACCACCAAGACTCCTTATGGCTTCTGAACCTACCCGAGGAAATCCCCACCACTTTCTCAGCCACACACCGAATGTCCTTCGCCATGTTGGTCCACCTACAGTTAACATCTCCATGACGAGCAAAACTACCTTCGATGATCAGAGCCTCCCTGAATTCGACCGCCTTCTCGCCCTTCAGGTCTTTCCACATGATTCTCGGTCTGAACTCTCTCGACCTGCGAAGAAATCGACCCCCCATGGTCAGATCCATGGCCAACAACCGGTGCTGGGATGCACACGCCTCACTCCGGAACACCTTGCAATCCATGCACGTCCTGACATCCCGACTGCGCAAAAGAAGGTAGTCAATCTGAGTGAAGTTACCCCCGCTACTAAAGGTGATGAGGTGCTCATCCCTCTTCTGAAAAACAGAATTCACGATTACCAACTCCTGGGCAGTAGCAAAGTCCAACAAAGCGGACCCACCGACATTCCTGGTTCCGAAGCCAAAACCGCCATGAGCGCTGGTGTAGCCATCTGCCCTCTCACCAATGTGACAATTGAAATCGCCACCCAACACTAAGAATTGGTCGGCTGGAATACTGCCAACCAACTCATCTAAACAGACCCAGAACGCCTCCTTCTCAGAATCGCTTAGGCCGACTTGAGGTGCATACGCACACACCACGTTCATCACCTTCTCCCCAACCACAACCCTGACGGACATGATCCTGTCGTTGCACCTCTTCACTTCCACAACGTTGTCTTTTAGATCCTCCGCAAAAAGAATACCCACTCCGTTCTTCGAGTTGGCAAGACCTGAGTACCACAATTTATACCCGTTCGCTACTCTGGAACTGGCCCCCTTCCACCTAGTCTCTTGGATACAAGCCACATCCACTCTCCGCTTCTTCAGGACGTCCACTAGCTCCAACAGTTTACCTGACAAGGTACCTAAATTCAAACTGCCAACACGCAAACTACGAGACATCGAAGAAAAAAAAAACGGGGAACAAACAAAACAAAACGAACAGGTAAAATAAAAGGGAGATAAATCACAAAAGAGAGATAAAATAAAAGTATAAAAACATAACACATAAAGGAGGAGAAAAAGGATGGTGTAGTGGCGGTGGTTTGGTGTGGAAACGGAAAAAAAAACGGTTGAAATCTGAGAAATCCGCAAAAGAAGGGGAGGGCTGGATTGGTTTACAAAGGGAGGAAGGAGATCGGTTCCAGGGGTGCTAGACCGGGGGGTTGACGGAGGTATCGGTGAGGATGAAAAGAATGGGAGAAGGGGACGAGCGGTGTGCTGGAAACTCTAAACGAAATACACTATTTGGTGGTTGAAGGGTGGTTTTTGGCGACTGTGAGGTTTGCAAAGGTGGTGACGGAACGGTGATAACTAATAAAGAGATACTAATAATACTAGAAAATACACAAAATAAATTAGAAGTAGAGAGAGGACTGGGTAAGTTCGAGAAGAAGAAAACGCAGAAGGTGGAACGGACGGTGCGGCAGGGAGAGGGTGGGAGAAAAATGGTGAGGCAGGACGGCGATTCGGGTGAACGAAAAAGGACGAACTGAAAAAGGAGGAAGAGTGTAAGAAATCGAGTAACTGAAGTTGATGTGGATGAGTGTGATGAGAAAATGAAGATTGTGGTAGAGAAAGAGAAAGCACTTGAAATGAAGGAGAAAGCAGTTGATTAAAGGAGAAGAATATCGAAGAGAAGGTGAAGAGTAACGAAAAACCGCGAAAATTAACTTGAAGGGCTACTGGGTACGACGGCAACGGAGGTACCGGAGGTGCTCGGAGGCCGACGACGAACGAAGGAAAGAAAAGAAAAACAATACACACAAAACCGGAGCCAATAAACAGAATGAATTAAACAGAATTGAAATTGAAATGAAATGAAATTGAAATGCTGAAAGCTGTTAAAACTGTTAATAGTTATGGATTCCGGCGGAACGCCGGTCAGAATAAACCAGTGGCCGATAACGGCTAGAAAAGCTAGAGAGAGTTTTTGAGACGTGTGTTTTCTTTTGCAATTTAATGTTTGGTCCCTTTTTACTTGTTTCAAAATATGTATGTAAATAAAATTTATAATAAATATCTATCTATTTATATTATTATATTAAAGCCTCGATTTGGTTATCCTAATTATTAAAATAAATAATGACATAATAATATAATTAATGGTAATTAACTATTGCCATTTTCACATTTACTTTTAGTTGAAAATATTACCTTTTATAAAAACATTAATCGTACCATATCTCAAATCATTAAATTTCCTTTCTGATTAAAATACGTTACCTTTTTTATTTTATTTTTTTGAATATTTTGGCTTATATATAGCCTTCTACAATGAGTATCTGTTCATTGACAAATCTAACATATACCCAAAAAAAATATCACACCATATTTTCAATTATTAATAAAATATATTAAAAAATCCCTATATGTTGTTTATAATAAAGAAACATTAATATAATTCATAAATATGAGTATATTAAATTATATTAAATTAAAATTAAAAAATTAATAAAATGATAATTATATAAAAACATAATTGTAATATTAAATAAAATTTAATAAATACCTAAAATATCGTATTTTTTAATTAATTTAAAAGACGTTATACGTTACCTTTTTTATTTTATTTTTTTGAATATTTTGGCTTATATATAGCCTTCTACAATGAGTCTATGTTCATTGACAAATCTCGTGATAAGCGAGATCATTAATATATATCCAAAAATATCACACCATATTTTCAATTATTAATAAAATATATTAAAAATTCCTATATGTTGTTTATAATAAAGAAACATTAGTATAATCCATAAATATGAGTATATTAAATTATATTAAATTAAAATTAAAAAATTAATAAAATGATAATTATATAAAAACATAATTGTAATATTAAATAAAATTTAATAAATACCTAAAATATCATATTTTCTAATCAATTTAAAAGACGTTAACTTTTAATTGAATATATTACCCTTTATACACACCTAAAATATCGTATCTTCCAATCATTAATATCTTTTTTCTAATTAAAACACGTTACGTTTTTATTTAAAACATAATTTTGCAATCATAATCTTCCAATCATTAATATTTCTTTTCTAATTAAAACATGTTACCTTTTAATTTAAATCATAATCTTGCAATTATTAATATATAGCCAAAAATATCACACCATATTTTTCAATTACTAATAAAAATATATAATAGCAATCCGTATAAAACGAATAATTACCGTTAGATTTTTAGCAAAAAAATCAGAACCGTTAGATTTGATGATTAAATATTTTATATGATTAAGTTACTTTACAAAACATTCAAGATTCGAATTTCGTCAACGACGTATTTAATATAAAATTTCATAATATAAGTTTTAAACTATGCATATCATTAATTAAATTTATATATATTATTCAAATTAAAATTAAAATAATTATTAAAAATAACAATTATATAAAAATATAATTGTAACATAAAATAATTTTATTTCATATAAAAAACTCGTGTATCGCACGGGTTATAAATTAGTAATTACTAATAAATAACCAATTACATTTTCAGCTAAAAGACGTTGTCTTTATATTTTTTCTCTTATTAAAACTTCTCTTTTTAAATAATATAACGGGTCATTGTATTCAATAAATAATACAATAATAATTGATTAATTGATTAATTACCTTTTTCAGCTAAAACGCATAATAATATTTGCATTTATAACTAAATATTTTTCTTTTTCAAAAATATTACTGTCAATATGGAGTATATAATTATTCTCATATATGGAGATGCTTTGACATTGTATATTTTCAAATCAATGTAATGTTGGCTTATAAAAATAATCAAATAATATCATTTAAGAATTTAACTTACAAATTCATATCCTAAAAAATTCATTAAAATTATTGAAACAATCATATAATATTAAAGAAAATTCGTGAAAAAATTATTATAAATAATGATTATATAAAAACGTAATTAAAATATTAAATAAAATTTATAACATAATAAAAGAAACTCGTGCATCGCACGGGCATTGAAAGTTTGTCGGTTCGATTTTCGGCACGGTCATCCTAATTATTAAAACTAGCGTTCTACCCGTGCTACGCACCAACCGATAAATTATATTAATTAACTAAAATAAATATATTATTTTAATTAATATTTAGAAAAAAATATATAATTTTATTGGAATGTTAATTAACTTAAGTATAAAAATTACTTATCGGTGAATTCATACCAATTGAATTAATATTATGAACCAATTATCAAAACAAATACAATTCCCGTTGAAAAGTTCAAAACCCATCTTTATTGGTTTTTTTTTTAAAATTTAGCTTTCTTCTCTCTTTGTTAGAGAATATTTCTAAGTACCATGTTAATAAATTTTTCACCCATATTCTGAGAATTTGGTATATTTATTCAATATCGGATCCTTAAAATATTTATTATATTAATACATTGAAATATTTGTAAGGTCGTGGTTAATTTTTTCGATTACATATTAAAAATATATAGACACTCAATTCTCACGACTCCAATAAATCATTAGACTATCTATCAAAAAAATGTTGCAGCGATATAAGAAATGATATCTACTGTGCAAGATACATGAAACGAACGTAGTTATAACAGTAGAAACTTTCATCTAATCTAGTTTGTTATGTGTGTTCAATATCTCTTTTACAAATTATATGTCCTTTTATTAATGAATTGATTTACAATTGAAAAATAAATATTATCAACTAACCAAACAAATTCAATATATCGCGCTCTTGGAGTAACGTATGATTGTTAGAGTTTATGGTGACTTACCTTAGCTTATTTGTAAAGACAACTTAAAATGTGCATTTTCGGTTTGGAAGTTTGTATGTTGGATTTTTTATTCTTTTCTAGTAAAACATGGTATAATAGATTTTAGTTTAATTTACTCTTAAAATAAGACATATGAAAATGAATATCACCTATCTTTTTTCTATTTAACTAACTTGTGAAAATAAGCTATTGTCCATAAAATTGAAATCATGTTTGTAATATACAAACACATAATCACATTGTTATATATGTACCCTTGTAATTTAGATATTAGGTTAAATAACATGAAATTCATTTTCCTTTAAGAATGAGTATATTTTCCCGACATATATAAGAAAAAATAATTTATGTAGACCTGAAAAATCATTTTACACATTCATGTTGTGTAATTTAGGGTCTTGAACGAAAATGACGTGATATTGAATCGTGTACCCGAAATTAGAACACAAAAATAGCTTATGTAAACTTAACAAATCGTTTTGTACATTCATGTCGTGTAACTTGAACGAAAATGACATGATATTGAATTCTGTACCGAAATTATAACACAAAATGACACTAAACTACATGAATTTTTTCTTGTACACGAAATGAAATATGCGAATAGAAAAAGTATGACAATTACATGAAATATCACTCTGTATCCAAGTTATGTAAATATATAATTATGTGTCTTAGAACAACATTGAGATGTTACAAAACTAAACTGAGGGTAGTATGCACGATGTAAAGTCTCCAATACAAAATGAAACTCTCTTTTTTATTTTTTTTCTTAATATTGTTTTTTGTTAACAAATATCTCTCTTTGTGTAGAATCTTTCTACCAAGTTATTGAGTTTTCTTACCCATATTTTATGTTTTGTTGATATTAAAAACAAATTATAATTAACCAACCAAGCAAATTCAATATATGCTTTTAGGTTAAGATATGAGAATTGATACGATTACTTTAATTCCAGAATACAAAATTCAAAAAGGCACCCTTTTATTAAAAATAATAAATAATTTAAGTGTATCAACCTTTTTATTTATCAATATTAATAATTTTTATAACAAAGACCGTAGTTGTTGCAGCTTGCTCTCTCTCTCTCTCTCTCTCTCTCTCTCTCTCTCTCTCTCTCTCTCTCTCTCTCTCTCTCTCTCTCTCTCTCTCTCTCTTCACCTCTCCCAAAATATGCTAAACTAAAGTTTAGGAGCTAATATAAGCTTTTTGGTTTTTAATATTTTTTATACTTTTAATTTATTTTTCTTTATTTTTCAATAAATAAATCTCTTTATTGAGAGTCTAGTACCTCGTTGCCCGTTGGTGCATTTTATAATTCAAAATATTAGATTTTGTACTATCTCCTTGTGAATGATAAGCCACATTTTCTTTTCCTTAATTTTACTTTGGCTTTCAATTTGAGAGCCTAATATCATATTCGTGGATTTTGTATACCCATATATTAGATTTTGTTATATTAGTTCATTGATTTGGATAGTGTAAAAGCACAGTTTTTGTCCGTTGTTTGAATACGTTCTAACAAATCAGGTATACATATTCCTCAAGTTTATAACAAATTGTTAGATTATCTCACCGAAAAGGCTGAATAATTTAGAGATATAGATGATGGATGTACCATAATTGAAGACCTGTTCAATGATTGGATAAAGGAAATTAGTTATCTATTTTACTATGTATTTGTTCGATTTTAATTATTTTTGTAGATGTTGTATGCCCTTTTATTGATGATTTTTGCAGGTTTGATTATTTTTGTGGATAACATATGTACTTTTATAGATGAATTAATTACCTATAAATAAATAGTGATTTATAAGAAAATTGGTGCTAAATTGACCAATTTATTATGAAAATATTTACTAACAATATTTTCATTAACTCTTTAAAAATTTTATTTTTGATTGGTAATTAATACACCAAATAACGTATGTACAATTTAAGAGTATATATATTTAATATTTTGAATAAGAGATTAGGGAGCCTGAGATATATCTCAGGTAAGTTCCCTAAGATATCTATATTTTATATGTAAAAATGGGATGGACGTTTTAGTAAATTCAGAATTTTTAATTAGCCCTGCGGGCCCAGTAAAATTTAAAGTTATTTTGTATTGTATCTCAGAAAAAGTTCCCTGAGATATATCTCAGGGTCCTTTTTCTCTTTGAATAATTCAAGTATATTGGAAGATCAAATTGTTTTTCCATTAATTATTGCATAGTTAAAAAAAATTCGTAATTTAAATGTGAAAGATGATTGGTTTAAAATTTATTCTAATGTTTCAATTGGTTGATGCTAGTTTTTTTTTAACCAAATTATTTAATACTTTACATAACTTAAATTTTGAATATGTATTTAAAATAATGTGCTAAATAGTTTTATATTGGTAACAATTTTTAATTCATTATTTTTACTGTACCTTATGATTTTGAATTGAGAGCTTGAGATATCAAAATATCTATTATAGATATATATAAACTCATATATTAGTGTACTATTTTTAAATTAAATAATTATCGTATTTAGAATAAATTTTTTAAGTAATCACTAAATAACATCGACAACCCAACACTGTAAAAAACTGTTTTCTATAGGCACATCTAATAATGTAAACAAATCAGTGTAATATGGTAATGATTGATGCCTAGAATTCAGTAAGTCGCAGAATATTCTAATGGGAAGTAACTCTGGGATAATCTGGACTGAGAATGATGATAACCTAAATCATTTTCTTTTTTTTTTTGTTAGAAATTTTTTTTGTTGATTTTATTGGATAATTAAAACACGAAACATACGATACATATATATAATCGAAATAAAAAGATAATCTATCCAAGTATAGTCTGTCATATAATAAAAAGATATAAAGTAGTACCTTAACCGAAATTGATATGATTTAGGCATGAGGAGAATTGATGCGTACACTTAGTTTATCAAAGTTGGCTAGGTCTGATGGGTAATAGGGAATAAGCGGCTTAAATTTCCCTTAATGTTTAAATTGATATGATAATTATATTTTTTAGTTTGTAATAATTTTATTTTATATAAATTGTTTATTAGTTAATCGTTAAAATAAAAATTAGAAGTTATTATGTTTAGCTAATTGATATGAAAAAATAAAAATCAACTGTTATTGAGTGTAACTTGAGTTGAGTTTAATCTTGGCCGAAATGTAGAATCTAGATCCAATAGAGGAACATGTTACATTAAGTTTAATTGGTCTAAAATTTAGTAAATTTTGATTGATGTTAAAATAATTCACAATTTTGTGATTGGTTAACTAATATATGGTAGATTCGGGTATCCTTTATTATAATAAAGATGTTCAAAATCATTCATAGCTAAAAGATGTATAAACATATGCAATATATTGTTATGTGGATTTATAGAAGACAAAATGACAGTTTGTAACCCCTATGTATATGGGTTTTGTCAAATTGGTCTAAATTTACGTTTTTTAGCACTTTGCAACCCCTATCTTCAAATCTCGCTTCATATTACAACCCCTCCCGTCTAATTGACCTATTTTACAAGCAAAAATGAGTCAAAAACCTCTATACATAAGGGGTACAAACTGTCATTTTTGAAGATAGGGGTTGTAATATGAAGCGAGATTTGAAGATAGGGGTTGCAAAGTGCTAAAAAACGTAAATCTCGACCAATTTGACAAAACCCATATACATAGGGGTTACAAACTGTAATTTTGTCTTTATAGAAAATAATATTTACGATTAGTAGAAATTTTTTAAAATTAAAAACCATGTGATATACGAAGTTATTAAATCAAGATATTATTATATTTAAATTTAATTTAATCGCGATTATTAAATTAGAATAAATATGGTAAATAATAAAAAATTTGTACATGATATTTAAAATTCAGAAGTAAATTCTGATTGCATCTAAAGTAATTTTAATTTTTTGATTTGTAATTTAATCACCAACCAATAATAATATATACTCTTCTAGCTTATATTTAATAATTAAAGTAATTAAAATGTATATAGTATTCGTTTGTGTGAATTTACTAATTTTTTTATTAAAAATTTTGAATAAATATATTTTTGAGTCTTTAAAAAATTTGAATTTTTGAAGATATGGATTTTATCCAAGCTATTTAAAATTTGATTCAAATCCGATTTTGTAGTGTTGGGTTATATGCATTTATTATTTAATTTTATTAAAAAATTATGAATAAATATATTTTTGAACTTTTAGAAAAATCAAAATTTTGAAGGTATGGATTTTATCCAAGTTATTTAAAATCTGATTTCAAATCCGATTTTTTCAGTATAGTTGTTGTAATTAAGGAAATAAATTAATAATATTATAATCACAAATAACTTACTGATTACCCTTTTCCAACTAAAAGGTATATATTTTCTAACTAAAATATCACATTTTCTCCTAAATAATAACTAACCAATTACCTTTTTCAGCTATTACCTTTTCTAACTTTTTTAACTAAAATATTCTTTTCCCAAAAATATGGTCGTTCTAATTAATCTGATCTTGTAGTGTTAGCTTATAGGTATGCATTTATTAATTAATTTTATTAACAAATTATTAATAAATATTTTTTTGAACTTTTAAAAAAATCAAAATTTTGAAGATTTGGATTTTATCCAAATTATTTAAAATCTGATTTCAAATCCGATTTTTTAATATTTCTAGTTAAGTTAGATTATAATTTCTTAAAATCGATTACAATTGTACAATATATATTATGAAAATCAAATTATAATGTATGATAATATGATTGTGATTGACTTTATATTAAAAGAATGGTTGATTAGTGAATGATTAATTATGAAATTTAATTTGAAATATATAATTGTATATCGTGATTGATTTGAAATTAAAATTGTGATTTTTTAGTAAATATTTTTTGATTTTAAAAGTATGTATTTATAGATATGTTTAATAGAATCATTATTGTATTTAAATTAGAAGTGTTAACTAACCATGGTTAAAGAGGTAGATTGATATTGTAAATAAGGAAACCTTTTAATATAACGTGATTGGTCTAAAATTTAGGAATTAGCTCTGATTGGATCTAAAATAATTTCTAATTTCTGATTGGCTAACTGTACGTTGGTAGGCTCAGATATTATAATAAAGGATTAATAATAAAAAAAAATATAATGATAATTAGCATTGAAAGTTTGTCGGTTCGATTTTCGGTACGACCATCCTAATTATTAAAATAAATAATAAAAAAATAATATAATAATAATTAGCCGATTGCCTTTTTAATTAAAAAATATTTACTTTTAATTGATGATATTACCTTTTATGAACACCTAAAATATCGTATCTTCCAATCTTAAAAACATATCTTACAATAATTAATATATACCTAAAATTTTTACACCATATCTTCTAATCACTAACAAAATATAATAAAAATCCGTATATAACGAATAATAATGACCTTTAGATTTTGAGTAAAAACCAGAACCATTAGATCTAATGATCAGATATGTTATATGATTAAATTAATTTATTAAAATTTCAAGGTTCGAATTTCTTCAACGACATATTTATTTTAAAATTTTATAATATAAGTTTTAAATCATGCATATCATTAATTAAATTTATATTAAATTATTTAAATTAAAATTAAAATAAATTATTGAAAAAATTATTATATAAAAATATAATTGTAACATAAAATAAAATTTATTACATAACAAAAGAAATCTGTGCATCGCACGGGTTATAACTAGTTAAATTCTAATAGTTAACACGTTAATACATTTTTTTTTGATAAGCTAAGATATATTAGGGAAACAGGCGAGATAGAGCAACTCCAATGCTCTTCCCTTTCCTTAACCCCTAAAATAGGGATTATTAAAAATATAGGTAATGAAAATTATGTTTCACTCCAATCATATATCCTATATTCATACCCTATATTTTAAAAGTAATTTTTAGTGTAGTTTTTTGAAATTTAAATTTTGAACATTCTTATAAATTAACCAATGAGGTGGAGGATATAGGGGATCTAATTTTGATCCCTCAAATAAGGGGTTATATTTTCTCTCCCCTAAAAAATAAAGGGGATGATGGGTAGGGTTGGAGCTTTATTTTTAAACTAAAAGCCCTATATTTATCCACCTAAACACATTATAGGTAAGAAATATGTATGGTTGGAGTTGCTCTAAGAGAAGAGAATGTCTTGCCAAAACATCCTCTGCTTAGTCGAATAAGCTAAAGAGCAAAGCAAATAAACCTAGTAGATAAGCCTAGGGCCTACATAAAACTAAAACAAAGCATGAAACCAACTGGAGTTGAGCTATATCATTGCGTCTGCAATCACTTCTGTCATCACCTCCTCTTCGTCCATATCGTCCTCTTGAATGACCACATTGGCATTCCCCTCAAGGACGAAGGCTTGTTCACCACCTGCTCCTGGCAAACCTTCTTCTGCTGCTAAAACTGCCTGTGGAGAACATACAGCTCATCCTCTGCGAGAGCCACTTCATTGAAAGGATGCCCATGTAAGCCAACACCAAGATCTAAATCAATCAGTTCTCCCATTTTCCCTATAGGTTCTTCAATGGCTACCATTCCGTTAAGATGACGACCTCCAACGAAGCCATATAGGATGCCAGGTTGTTTCTTTTGGAAAACACATACTTGATTTTACACTTCCATCGCTTATCTTGTTTCCTAGTAATGATCTGTTGCACTGTTCCTTCCACCTCTGCAGGAACACCATGCTTGTAGAACTTCAAGGTTGCAAAGGCTTCGAGATTGTCTGTTTTCACAATGACCCTTCTGCCTCCTTCTAAAAATGCCCTTCTCATACCCATAAAGATCGCCAAGAGTTGGTTATGAAGAGGCGAAAGGTTACGGATGGTACCCAACAAACCTCTGACCAAATAGCCATTAAATCCCCTGATAACTGCAGCTAGCCCAGATCCATTGCCATTAGCCAAAGGAGTTTGAAAGGAAACTCCTTGAGGAGGCATTTCCAAGTGAATGTCCATATCTGCCATGCAAATAAGATACTCAAGAAAAAAAAGAGAAATGAGAGTATTGCAGCTAATATTTGAATTAGGGTAATGCAGAGGATGCAAGTTAAATAGGCCAAGGATCCAAATGCATGCTACATATTCTGTGATCTCCAAGCAGTTCATAATTACACTTACATAGGAAATCACAGAAATATTTCCCTTCTAAAAATGGTTTAACTGACAGAAGAGAGAGACTGAGAGAGAGTCTTGCATGGGGGAAAAGTAGCTGTAGGTGTAATGATAGGCGATACTGCATAGATTAGATCCTAAATTTGAATATGGAAACATACCCTCAAAAGATAATGGAAGACAAAAGAACAGTAATCCCCATAAAGCTGTTTGGTACTTTGGTTAATATAACTAAATCCATCAAGCTATCAAATTGGTTCATCTAAGAAGATATGCCAGCTTTTGGATACCATTCTTTGAATTGCTGCACTGGGGTCACAACACCATAAGTTATCATCCACCTTCGAAATAAGTTGAGCATTACTAGCCCATGACCTTGTTCTCATTTTAACTAGAAGGAGGATAGTAGATTTAGGAATGCTCTTGTCATTAAAGACCAAACTATTTTGATTCAACCAAATAGATCATAGCAGAGCTGCAATAGATATTCCCCAGACTTTTTGTAACTTGGAGTTATTATTCAATTTCAAGATACACAAAAATTAAAGTCTTGACTAGGCTGGAACGTAGAAATGGAAATATCCCACCATTGCAAAAATTCTCTCCATATATCTTGAACCTCCGAACACTTCCAGAAAATGTGATTCACAGTTTCTTGGTCAGAATTGCACGCCAAGCAAAACCATTGCATATACCAGTTCTTTTGAAGATCAAAGATTTAGTTGGCAAAATATTCTTAGCAATCTTCCAAAGAAAAATCTGAATATGACTAGGTATTTTGATTTTCCAAATAATGTTCCAATCAATACTACTTTGACTAGAGCCAATAAGACTGTACATATCTTTAACCAAAAAGTTCGAATTGTTATACACCCACACCACCTTAATCTCTGACTACTTTGACTAGAGCCAATAAGACGACCTTAAAAAGGTAGGAGAAGTCCTAGTGTTAATGATCAGAGAGGAAAACTTTCTTAACTTAATCTCTTTGTCCTTTGCTAGGAGGTATAACCTAGGGAATAAACTGTTGGATAAACTAATCTCATAGAAGTTTGAAGAGTGCATTAAATATGCTTCATAGAATCAAGGAGATGTATCTGATCATGTATCTATTATTATCATTCATGTATTTGGTTTGTATTCTCCTATTATATAAAGGAGGTAAAGATTGATCAATAATACAACAGAAATTTAAGCCTCTTGTTTCCTTATTCTGTTCCATAACACACACACTAAAATATATACATAAACCCAATACACATAATAACAACAGATTGGTATCAGAGCCTTAACCAAACCCGAGCCTACAATCAGAGTTTACAGTCAGAGTTTAGATAAAACAACCATCAGAGTTTACAACCATCAGAGTTTACGATCAGAGTTTAGGTCATATCAGAGTTTACAAACATGAATAATTCTTTTGCTGTTCCAAAACTTACCAAAGAAAACTATGGCCACTGGTGTCTACGAATGAAAGCGTTGCTTGGTTCACAGGAGGCATGGGAAATCATTGACAAAGGATACGATGAACCAGAGAATGAAGGAGCTTTAAATCAGGGTCAGAAAAACGCTCTTGCAAAGTTACGAAAACAAGATCAACAAGCTTTGTCTATCATACATATGGGCCTTGATGAAGGCATGTTTGAGAAGGTTGCATCTGCAACAAAAGCAAAGGAGGCCTGGGAGATTTTGCAGAACAATTTTAAAGGTGTTGACAAAGTAAAAAAGGTACGATTACAAACTCTACGTGGTGAATTTGAGTCTTTACATATGAAAGATATGGAATCAGTCCTGGATTACTTCACGAGAGTTTCCTCTGTTGTAAATCAAATGAAGAATTATGGAGAAAAAATTGAAGATGCACGGGTAAATGAGAAGATATTAAGATCTTTAAATACAAAACTGCAACTTGTTGGAATTACTATTGAAGAGTCAAATGATGTAGAGACCATGACTGTTGATCAACTGATGGGATCTCTGCAAGCATATTCAGAAAGATTATTAAAGAAGGAGGAGACAGAATCTCAAGTATTGAAAACTGATGTCTCAGTTGAAGACAAAGATAAAGTATTGTATACACAATACAATAGAGGAAGAGGACGTGGACGTGCAAGACAAAATTTCACTCGAGGCAGAGGACGTGGTCCTGTAAGCAACAGATTTGAGGAGAAGGTGCAAACAAATCAACAAAATTGGCGTGGCCAAGGACGTGGTCGTGATCGTGGCAGAGGTGGAAGATCATATTCTGGAAGAGGAAGCAGATCTGTAGAATGTTACAATTGTGGAAAATTTGGACATTTTGCCAAAGATTGCTGGTTTAACAAGAAGGTTGCAGAAAATGCAAATCTAGTCGAAACGGAGGAGCAACAAAATGAAGGTGTTCTACTAATGGCCTGCAAAGGTATGATTCCTGAAGATGAAGTTTTGTGGTATCTTGATAGTGGGGCCAGCAACCATATGTCTGGTCTCAAACATCTCTTTACTGATTTAAAGGAAATAAATAATGGAGTTGTGTCATTCGGAGATTCATCGAAGATAGAAGTGAAAGGAAAGGGTGAAATATGTTTTACTAAAAAGGATGGCAAACAAGGAAGAATTGAAGATGTATACTATGTTCCTGACATGAAGAACAATATTCTGAGTCTTGGACAGCTACTCGAAAAAGGTTACTCAATCTTTATGGGTGACAAAGTCATGATATTGAAGGACAAAAATGACAGGACAATTGCTAAAACTGAAATGTCTCAAAATCGAATGTTCAAGTTGAATCTGAAGAACATACAGGAGAAATGCTTACAAGCAAAGTCAGAGGATAAAGCAACTCTATGGCACAAAAGACTTGGACACTTACACTATGGTGGTCTGAAGGAGTTGGCAAACAAAGGGATGGTTCATGGAATACCAAGCATGGATCATACAGGCAGTTTTTGTGAAGAATGTGTGCTGGCAAAACAAACAAGGAGTTCATTCCAGAAAAGGGCAACTTATCGTGCTTCAAAGCCTCTCGAATTGGTGCATACAGATATATGTGGTCCTATCACACCTGGATCATATGGTTCCAAGAAGTATTTCATCACTTTCATTGATGATTATTCTCGAAGAACATGGGTCTATTTCTTAAATGAAAAATCTGAGGCATTAAAAGTTTTCAAGAAGTTCAAAGTGCTGGTAGAAAAGAAGACAGGAATGCATATCAAGGGATTGCGTTCTGATAGAGGAGGAGAATATACATCAAAGGCTTTTACGGAATACTGTGAAGAACATGGCATTAGAAGGTTCTTAACAGCCCCCTATTCACCACAGCAGAATGGTGTGGCTGAACGGAAAAATCGAACAATCTTAGACATGGTTCGATCAATGTTAAAGAGCAAGGAATTACCAAAAGAATTCTGGGCGGAAGCAGTGCAATGTGCTGTTTATATTCAGAATCGATGTCCACATTCAAACTTGGGGGATGAAACTCCTCAAGAATTATGGAGTGGAAAGAAGCCTACTGTTTCACACTTGAAAGTTTTTGGGAGTGTGGCATATTCACATGTTCCTGATCAAAGGAGAACAAAATTGGATGATAAGAGCAAGAAATATATCTTTATTGGCTATGATGAGAAAACAAAAGCCTACAGACTACTTGATCCAGTTGTTATGAAGGTTGTTGTGAGTCGAGATGTAAAGATACAAGAAGATGATGCATGGAATTGGAGTAAAGCACATGAAAAAGAAAAAACAGAAGATAATATTCAGATTTCTAAGATTTCAGCAACAAACTCTGATGCTGAAAATGAAGAATCAGATGAGGATGAGCCTATGAATCCTAGAACTCGAAGTTTACAAGATATATATGAACATGGTGAAGTACACCTAGTATGTTTGGTGGCTGATGCAGAAAGCATAGACTTTGGAGAAGCAGTAAAAGACAAGATGTGGAAAGATGCAATGGATGATGAAATCAAAGCTATTGAAAAGAACAAAACTTGGGAACTGGTAGAACCTCCAGAAGGATGTAAACCCATCGATGTTAAATGGGTTTATAAGAAGAAACTGAATGCTCAAGGAGAAGTGGAAAGATATAAGGCAAGGTTGGTAGCAAAGGGCTATCGACAGAAGGCTGGAATAGACTATGATGAGGTTTTCGCACCTGTAGCAAGGATGGAGACAATTAGACTGTTAATCTCTCAAGCAGCTCAAAACAAATGGCTTATTTACCAGATGGACGTGAAGTCTGCGTTCTTAAATGGATTGCTCGAAGAAGTGGTGTATGTAAACCAACCACCTGGATATGAAAAATCAGGGAAAGAAGGAATGGTGTTAAAATTATACAAGGCATTGTATGGTTTAAAACAGGCGCCACGAGCTTGGAACACTCGAATTGATGCCTACTTCAAAAAGAATGGTTTTGTTCAATGTCCTTATGAGGCTGCTCTCTATGTCAAAGAAAAACAAGGTAAATTACTATTTGTTGCACTTTATGTTGATGATCTTATTTTTATGGGCAACAATGAAGAGATGATTAAGGATTTTAAGAAGGAGATGACTCAAGAGTTCGAAATGACTGACTTGGGCTTGATGAGATATTTTCTTGGCATTGAGGTGAAGCAAGAAAAGTCAGGCAATTTTATTTCTCAAGAAGCATATGCAAACAATATTTTGAAGAAATTCAGGATGGAGCACTGCAATCCAGTTGCAACTCCGATGGAACAGGGCATCAAACTCTCTAAATTTGAGGGAGGAAAGTCAGTAGAAGCAAATTTATATCAGAGTTTGGTTGGAAGCTTGAGGTATCTTACTTGCACAAGACCTGACATTGCTTATAGTGTTGGGATTGTAAGTAGATTCATGGAGGATCCAAAACAGTCACATTGGAAGGCAATAAAAAGAATTCTGAGATATATTCAAGGAACAAAGTCATTGGGATTGTTTTATTCCAGAACTGAAGACTATAAATTGATAGGATATTCTGATAGTGATTGGTGTGGAGATATGGATGAACGAAAAAGCACATCTGGTTACTTGTTTTTTATGGGAGACACTGCATTTACATGGTATTCTAAGAAGCAGCCGATAGTGGCATTATCAACCTGTGAAGCAGAATATGTGGCAGCCTCTCATTGTGTTTGTCATGCTATTTGGTTAAGAAGGTTACTTAGTGAATTGAGAATTCCACAACAGAGATCAACTGAAGTTTGCATTGATAACAAGTCTGCAATTGAGCTTGCCAAGAATCCAGTACATCATGAAAGGAGCAAACACATAGATGTTCGTTTTCATTTTATCCGGGAGCATGTAAAGGAGAAGAATGTGAATTTAAGTCATGTTGCTAGTCATGACCAGGTCGCAGATGTACTCACTAAACCAATGTCAAAAGCTCTACTAGATACTTACAAAAGGATGATGGGAATGAAGGATCGAAAGGAATTAGTTTAAGGGAGGAATATGTTGGATAAACTAATCTCATAGAAGTTTGAAGAGTGCATTAAATATGGTTCATAGAATCAAGGAGATGTATCTGATCATGTATCTATTATTATCATTCATGTATTTGGTTTGTATTCTCCTATTATATAAAGGAGGTAAAGATTGATCAATAATACAACAGAAATTTAAGCCTCTTGTTTCCTTATTCTGTTCCATAACACACACACTAAAATATATACATAAACCCAATACACATAATAACAACATAAACTGGCCATTGTACTGTCTTGCCACCAGAAATCTGTCCAGAAGCTGATTGAGTTACCATTTCCTACTTTCCTCCTAAAAGATTTAGGATGGATAATTGAAGAAGACTTGGCAACAGATACAATACTTTGCATAACTGGGGAGAGATTCTTACTGTTACGAGATGGATAATTATTCAGAAAAGGGCCATATTTATCATGGATAAAAGTCCACCATAACTTATCTCTATCCGTGAGAAATCTCCACCACCATTTGGCTAGGAAGGCTGAGTTTCTTTTATCTATGTTAGAAATACCTAGTCCCCCTGAGCTCTTCTCCTCACATACTTTATCCCAACTCAGAAGATGCAAGGCTATATTTCCTTGGCCATTCCTTGAATTTTTCCAAAGAAACGTTCTTCTGATTCCATCTAGCTCTTTGATCACCATCTTGGGGATTTTGTACAGATTCAAGCAAAATTAAGAGACTTGCATTTCCAATAGGCCAACTTCTTCTTAAAATAAGAGATTAAAGGATCCCAGAAGCTCTTTGATTTAATATTCTTGCCAATGGATGCCCCTAAGTAGGTAAAACGAATCTTACCAATTTGACGCCCTAAAGTAAGAGCCCAGGAGGCCAGGATTCTAACCTATTCAACTCATTGTTTGCATAAAAAAATCTGACTTTTGTTAAAATTAATCGATACACATTTCTTTTTAATTTGGGTTAAAAAATGATCTGGATAAATCCGTACATGCTCAAGTATCAAATCATTTTACTTTTATCGTTTCTAGATTTGGGTTCGGGATCATTTTATTCGGATCTAAACCAATCTCGAATATTGAGATTCGGATCTGAACCGAATATGAGCCAGTGTCATATTTACTTTTTTCTAACCGATTAGTTTGTGATCCATCGAATATGAGTCAAATATAATCCACTAACATTATGTATCATTTTTATTTGAATTATATAAATAGTCATTTATTCTAAAATAAATATGATATTATAAAAACATAATAATCACGAATTGAAAACTTAAATAATTGATCTGTTAAGTATTTGATGATAAATATCCGGATGGATAACTCATATTTTATGAAAATTTAGATTTTTAAATGTTGTTAAGAAATTATAATATGCTATTTAGTTAGAAATATAATGAAATAAAAATATAAATCAAATTCGGGTTTGAACCGAATATAGATCATTAAACATATTCGGGTAGGATCATTTTTATTAGAAAAATATGAGACTTAGAGGGTGGTATTCAATATCAACTTTTAATAACTTATTAGGAATTTAAAAATCATGTGTTATTCGATTCTAACGTTTTTGGAGTATCTGAAAGTATGGTGTTATTCAATTAATATTTTTAACAACTTTTAAAAAGTCATTAAAAGTATGGCGCTATTCATTTAAACTTTTAACAACTCTTTAAAAGACTGTTATTCAAAAAGTCATGGATTGGGAATAAAAATTACATTTAATGACTTTTAATGACTTTTTACTCAAAATATAACTAGATATGTGAAAAGTTTTGTGGTTTGGGATAAGATTTCACATGAAGTTTACATTATTATTTGATTTTTTTCAATTCCTTTTATTACAGAATTTTGTCATTTTTCTCTCACACAAAGAACTTCTCTCTTTTACGTACATAAATCATCTTACATACACAAATCATCTTTTTTACCTATATATACATATGATTTAGAAATTAATAATTTAATAGTTATTTTATATTACTCTTGTAAATCTCATGAAAATATGTCTCAAATTTGATAAAATACACCAACAAATCCATTAAAATCAACCTCTATCAAATACAAAAAAAATATGGACTTTCGAATGCCAACAAATTTTAACGAATTTTTTAAAATTCAAATTGAATATCAGTTGAATTTTTTAAAATCTAAAATGAATAACCCTAAATTTTAAAAGATATTTTGATATCAATATTGAATACCATCATATTTTCAAGCACTTTTTAAAATTCAGATTGAATATAACAGTATTTTAAGAATCCAAAAAAAATCTTTAAATTTTGGATTAAATACACCCCTTAATTATTTAAAAGAATCACATATTCGTATAAAGTAAATTTATAAATGAAAAATGTGTGAGATAATAATGAAAGAAAAAGAAGACATTGAACTGATATTAGCGACAATAAGAGTAATACTATAAGAAATCACACTTGAATCTTACTCAAAATACAAATAAAAAAATTATATAAAAAAATTACCTTCAAATTTTTATCCGGGTAAGGCATGATAAATTTGATGAACTTTTTTGTGTGAAGTTTATCTTCACTTCATTAGTGAAAATCAGGAAAGAATCGAATATTAAACATTTATCCATAGATCCAAATAACATATAATTATGAAATTATCAAATAACACACATCGATAATCAAATACAAAGGAGGAGTACTAAAATAAAAGTAAAATTCAATTTGTAATGAGAAATTAAGATATGTATGCATACATGTAGGTTCATTCGGGAAGATAACAAGACATTATATAAATGTATAAAGCGTGAATTAGTTTGAAAAGGGAAGTAAAAATGAAAAAATGGAAGAAATTGAAAATTTATAAATTTCAATTTAGAACAAAATAAAACTGGTGATAATCATAATTTCAAATTATATTCGCAAAGTTTCAAATAACCGGTGAAATGATTATTTTACAAATTTATGTATATGTATATCTTGAAAATGACATTAAACTGAACTAATTGCATAAATCACGGAATAGACAATGTACTAAATATATATTCAAGATAATATAATTGAAAGTATGGATGGTCCGTGAGTTTAAGTGAAAAATAAATCTTAATCGTTATATTTCTAAATTGGTCGTATCCACCGGCCATTGACCATACAAAAATAATCCGAATTAAATTATTAAATCCAAAATTGTATTGATCTAAAAGAAAAACATGGAAAAAAATATATAAATGATGTATACTTGTTATTAATGAAAAAATGACCAACATGACACAAATTAACTAATATATTGCCCAAAATATCTTTTATCGATCATTGTACCCTTTCTAACGACTCCTATTCGCATTTGTTTTATGCATATACTGTTCATATCCCAAGTCCATTATGCAGTAGTGTCTTTCTTTTCGTTAACTTCTTATTGTCTTCTTTTTCTTTCCTTTGCTCTACACTAATCTCCTATAAAAGCACATACATCTTGTAAGCAATTTAAATTCTTCAATTACTTATTCAATTACATACTCTCGTACATCAAAAATCTTAAATCAATCATATTCAATTACATACATACATATATACATTCACTTATGTGATATCAAATGTTGTAAGATAGATTTGAGGCCTTCAATTCACAGTGTCGATCGAGATGGCAACAGGAAGTAGAGTTTTTGTGGGTATGTTTTTGTAATTGGGTGGATTTGTTAATTTTGTGGATTGAAATAGGAATTCTGAGAGAAGCACGACCCACGCATGTCTGTAATGCGAACCTGGTTAGTATATGCAATAGCCGAATGCGTACATGCTCGCCACGCATCTCCATTATGCGTATGCAATGGAGAGAAAAACAGATTACAAACCTGGTTAGTATATGCAATAGCCGAATGCGTACATGCTCGCCACGCATCTCCATTATGCGTATGCAATGGAGGAAAAACAGAGAAGCTATTGTACGCATCTAAGAAATGCATGCACAATTTTACGCATTTGTGAAATGCGTATAGGAGTCAGTATTTGGGACATTATTTTCGCCTACAGTCATTTTGGGCACAATTGACTCAAAATATGTTATTCATGACTTTCACCCGTTATTAATACCCATTAAAAATTATGAACCCAGTCCTTAACATACGTTTGTCATAATATATAGCGTCGTGATTATTTAATGCAATACGTTCGAAATTAAAATTTCTAGTATGGATGTCGAGAATCATGCCTATCGTAAATCATGATTATTTATTGCGGTACCATGTATTTGGCGTTACCGACACAGTTAACAACATATAGGAGTTACTTATTATGAATTTTATAATTTGAATTCATAAAAATAATAATTATTAATTTTAAAACTAAATTTTGATACTCTATTAGTATTTTGTTAAATTGAATACACTGCAAATTAAATACAACTAATAATTTTATTTAAATGAAAGAGAAGTGAAATAATAATAAAAATAAATAATATTAAATTGACCACCGATTATATTAAAAAAATCGGAATTGTGGAAAGCCTCAATTCCTTTTCATTTGTCCTGCTTTCATATCTTGTTTCCTTCAATAAATCTCCCAATTTATTTGGGTTTCAATAAATTCCCAATTTATTTGGGTTGTGTTAGTCCCTCATTGTGAGAGTTGAATTTTTTGTTTTGATTGTGTTTTGGTGTTTTCCATGGCCGAGATTATAGATGGGTAAGATTTTCACTTCTTGATTATGAACGGAGGTCTTGATTTAGTGATGAGATTTTGTATGGGATTGCAGTTGTGGTCGATAGCTCAGACAATAGCTCCATCGGGGTATGATGAAGAGGGTACTAGTAATCCAACGAGGATGCATGAAGTGGGTACTTGTATTTGTATATACATTATCTTCAAAATATCGTTAAACTGTCTCTTCATGAGAACAGGCAATTACAATTTACTGTTTGTTCGACTCGATCATTGGTGTAGATGCCGTATGGTTTTTTTAATTATTATTATTATTATTTGCCAAAAAGAAAAGTGTATTCCATTAATAACATAAAAGAGGCTCAGTCGGGACAACTCCCCATTTGACCATACAACCCGGTTGAAAAATAAATAAACAAACTAAATAAATAGTTGCATTGTTTCCAGATCGTTTAACACATAGAATCCGAATACAAAGATTCTTGAAAGTAAAAATGACTTTGAAGGCCGCCCGAACAATCCAACCTACATCATTCCTGAAAACAGTAACTTCACAATAATTTCATGAATAGTGCAATGTTCAGAAGACAAAGTCCTCAATTTATGAATAACTATTTTTTGTGAACGGTGAGCGCATGCAATTTTTGCTACAATTCAAGACGTACCCCAGTTATTTACTTGCTGAAAACCAGCTATAGACTTGCCGAAAGTGCCATTGACGCAGGAACTCCAGATCCCCAAAACCACCAACCAAATCATTCTCAGGAGCACAGAACAACAACTAGCGACTAACATACTAATAACAAGCCAAAAGGCCAGACGAAATACCAAAAATTCAAAGTCCTCGGAATTACCCCAAATATTGGTATGAAGTAAAGGAGGAGAAATTGAATTCACGATAATTTTTTTTTTTTGCGAAATCGAGAACAACACCGAAGTAGATTTGAGAATTAAGTTGAAGAACAAAGTTCGATTTTTTGGGCTAGATCTCGATTTTTATTGGGAAAAAAGGAAAGGGGGATTTAGAATGGTGGGTGAAGGGTCAAAGGGGGATTGATGGGAGGAAGGGGAATTGAAATGGAGAAGAGGGGCGGATCGAACGAGTAGGCGGTGGCTAAGGGCGGTTGACTCTCAAACCTGCTTTCCTTGTTACGTATATTAGTTCCTTATATTCTAATTCTTTTCGTTGTTAAAGCATATGAAAATAAAAAGAAATAAATTTCGGTCCCTAACACATATTTTTTATTATTAAATTAACATCTTTGTTCTTTAAAAAAAAGAAATAAAATTTCGGTCCCTAACACATAGGGCTGAGCAAAACCGAACCGAAACCGAAAAACCGAACCGAAATGTTGAATTTCGGTTCGGTTTGGATTGTATTTTTCTGAAAATTTCGGTTATTCGGTTTTTCGGTTTAAACCGAAATTTATTTCGGTTCGGTTCGGTTTTTTTTTTAAAACTTCGGTTCAAACCGAAATAACCGAATTATATATATATATTATTTATATTATATATGTATATATTTATATTTTATATATATGCATGATTTAATTATTTCAAAATTAAGTTTAAATATTTAAATTGATAGTTTGTGTTTTATTTTGTTTTAATTGTTACATATTTTAATATAGTTGCTATTAAAATTAATTTTAAAATTAAAAAAAATAATATTATATATAATTTTTTTTAAATCGGTTCGGTTCGGTTTTGGCAAAATATTTCGGTTCGGTTTTTCGGTTTTTCGGTTCGGTTTCTACGGATAAATCGGTTCGGTTCGGTTTGGTAAAAATCGGATTTCGGTTATTCGGTTTTTGTTATTCGGTTCGGTTAAAAACCGAACCGACCGAATGATCACCCCCACATATTTTTTATAATATATCGTATCATGATTATTTAATGCGATAACTATAAGATTAAAGTTTTTAATATGAATGCTGGAAATTACGCTTATCATGTTTAGTGTTATGTTTACGATGGACCAACACCCTCAACAATATATTGATAATTAAAAATGAGTTCTCGTTTATTCAAAAAAAAAAAAAAATGAGTTCTCGTAAAAAAAAAAATACGAAATATGTATTCATTCCTATCACTTCCTATGAATTCACAATTTGAATTTACCAAAAATAAAAACTATTAACTTTGAAACTAACTTTTGGTACTTCATTAACATTTTGCTAATTTTAATATAACAAATTCTTTATAAATTATTAATACTAGCTTAAAACCCGTGCGATGCACGGATTATTTTTAATATTATATGTTTTTTTCATTAATTTAAATTATTTTTTTTAAAAATGAATTTTGAAGGCTTAACTTTTTATATGAGATGATTTGATAATAATTATATAAATGCTATCCGTGATATTTCTAGAAAATGAGGGATTTTAGTTAGAAAATATTATAGGTTTTAGTTGAAAAAGGTAATCGGTTAATTATTAGTAATTACAAAATTATTATTTTATTTTATTAAATAGATTTCCCTTTATATGATTAGAAAAAGAGAGAATTTAGTTAGAGAAAATTAAAATTGTAACATGTTCTAGATACAAAAGGTAATTAATTAGTTTATAGTAATAATAACTTAATTAATTACGTTATTTTACTAAATGCAATTGCTAGTAATGTTTTAGAATAGCAGAAATTAATATTGTCTGTGATATTTCTATTAAAAGAGGAATTTAGTTAGAAAATATAGAAAAGATGATACGTTTTAGCTGAAAAAGGTAATCGGTTAATTATTAATATTATAATATTATTAATTTATTGTATTAAATAGAACCGCCCGTGATATAATTGAAAAAAGAGAGATTTTAGTTAGAAAGAATAGAAAGGTAGCGTGAAAATTAAAAAGATGAAATAAATTATGTGAAAAAGGTAATTGATTAGTTTATAGTATTTATAATTTAATTATGTTATTTTACTAAATAAAATTGGTCATAGTTTTTAAAAAATGAGAAATTATGTTGCCCGTGATATTTATAGGAAAAAAAGGAATTTAATTAGAAAAAACAGAAAAGATGATACATTTTAGCTAAAAAGGTAATCGGTTAATTATTAGTATTATAATATTTTTATTAAATAGAACGCCTGTGATATTATTGAAAAAAGAAAGGTTTTAATAAAATAAAAGAAAAAAAGTAACGTGTTTCGGCTGAAAAAGGTAACCATCAATGATATAATTGAAAATAAAAAGATATTTTAGTTAGATAAAATAGAAAAGGTAATGTGTTTTGGGTGAAAAAGGTAATTGATTAGTTAATAGTAATTATAATATAATTATGTTATTTTATTAAACAAAATTGCTTGTAGTGTTTTTAAAAAAGGAGAAATTTTAGTTAGATAAAATATAAAAGATATTGTATTTTAACTGACAAAGGAAATTATTTAGTTATTGAAAAGGTAATATGTTTAACATAAAAAAGAAAATTGATTAATAAAGGAGAAATTTTAGTTAGATAAAATATAAAAGATATGTATTTTACATGAAAAAGGGAATTATTTAGTTATTGAAAAATAGAAAAGATAATATGTTTAACCTGAAAAAGGAAATTGATTAGTTTGTAGGATGGATTTTATCTATAATTGAGTAAGGGTAAATAAGTTGATTATGTTATTTTATTAAATAAAATAGGTCATAGTTTTTAAAAAATGAGAAATTAATGTTACCAGTGATATTTCTAGGAAAAAGGGAATTTAATTAGAAAAAATAAAAAAGACGATACATTTTAGCTAAAAAGGTAATCGGTTAATTATTAGTATTATAATATTATTATTTTATTTTATTAAACAAAATTGTTAGTAGTGTTTTTAAAAAAGAAGGAATTTTAGTTAGATAAATTGTAAAAGATATTGTATTTTACCTGAAAAAGGAAATTATTTAGTTATTGGAAAATAGAAAAGGTAATATGTTTAACGTGAAAAAGGAAATTTATTAATAAAGGAGAAATTTTAGTTAGATAAAATATAAAAATATTATATTTTATCTGGAAAAGGAAATTATTTAGTTATTCCGTACCGACCGACCGACCGACCGACCGACCAACCGACCGACCGACCGACCAACCAACCAAACTTTTAATGTTTCGGCTTTTATATAATAGTATAGATATTGATATATTACCTTTTAGCTGGAAAAGGTAATCAGTTAGTTATTAATACTTATATTATTATTAGTTTATTTCATTAATTAGAGCGATCATATTTTTGGAAAGAAGAGATTTTAGTTAAAAAAGTTAGAAAATGTAATAACTGAAAAAGATAATTGGTTAGTTATTACCAAGGAGTATAAAAAGATATTACTTTTAGCTGAAAAGGTAATCTGTTAGTTATTAGTAATTATAATATTATTAGTTTATTTCATTAATTAGAATACATTTTGGAAAGATATTACCTTTTACCTGTGTTAATTATTAGTACTTATAATGTTATTAGTTTATTTCATTAATTAGAACGATCATATTTTTGAAAAAAGAGATTTTAGTTAGAAAAGGTAATAGCGGTAATTGGTTAGTTATTATTTTGGGGGAAATGTTGGGAAGAGATGCGTGCAATATTTTAAGAAAAGTTTGTGTTTTATTTTTATATAATTAAGTTAAATCATTAAGCGTAATAAAGTAAAACAATTAAATAAGGTAAGTACTGTACCAAAACTTTTAATGTTTCGTCTTTTATATTATAAAACTTATATTATATTTTAATGTTTTATGGTTTAAAACTTATATTATAAAAGTTTAAAATAAATATGTCGTTGATATAATTCGAACCTTAAAATTTTCGTAAATTATATCTAACGATTCTGATTTTTTACTAAAAATCTAATGATCATTATTCGTAGTATACAGATTTCTATTATATTTTGTTAGTGATTAGAAGATATGATGTGATATTTTTGGTTATATATTAATTATTGCTAGATATGATATGATTGGAATATATGATATGATTGATGATTTTAGGTGTTCATAAAAGATAATATCTTCAACTAAATGTGAAAAAGGCAATTGACTAATTAGCATTCATTAAATTATGTTATTATTTGTTTTAGGTGTTTTAATAATATGGATATTGTATATATTTTTCTTATAATAAAAGTTAAATAAGTAAATTCACGAAATACTAAAAAAATATACCAAAAAATAGGTACCAATATTTTTAATGTTTCATCTATTATATAATTAATTTTAATTTAATATAATTTAATATATTCATGTTTACGGATTATACTAATGTTTCCTTATTATAAACAACGTATAAAGATTTTTAATATATGTTATTAATAATTAAAAAATATGATGTGATATCTTCGGGTATATATTAATGATTGTAAGATTAATTTTAAATTAAAAAGGTAACATGTTTCTATTCTAAAGGAAATATTAATGATTGAAAAATATGATACGATTGATTTTTTGGTGTTTATAAAAGGTAATATTTTCAAGTGAAAAAGGCAATCGACTAATTACCATTAATTATATTATGCTAATATTTATTTTAGGTGTTATATTTTTTTTTTGAAAATGACGGTGTGATATTTTCGGGTATATATTAATGATTGTAAGATTTGTTTTAAATTAAAAATATAACATGTTTTAATTCCAAAGAAATTATTAATGATCGAAAGATATGATACGATTGATGCTTTTAGGTGTTTATAAAAGGTAATATATTCAACTAAAAGTAAATGTGAAAAAGGCAATAGACTAATTACCATTAATTTTATTATGTTAATCGACTAATTACCATTAATTATAACGTGTTTTAATTCGAAAAGAAATATTAATGATGGAAAGATATGATACTATTGATATTTTTAGGTGTTTGTAAAAGGTAATATCTTGACTAATTACCATTAATTATATTATGTTATTATTTATTTTAGGTGTATTTATTTTTATTTATAATGAAGGGTAAATAAGTTAATTCACAAAGTACAAAAAAACAGGTACCAAATAATTGGTACCAAAAAATAGGTACCAAAACTTTTAATGTTTCGGCTTGTGATATTTCCGGGTATATATTAATGATTGTAAGATTAGTTTTAAATTAAAAAATAACGTATTTTAATTCGAAAGGAAATATTAATAATTGGAAGATATGATATGTTTTTAGGTGTTTATAAAAGGTAACATCTTCAATTAAAAGTAAATGTGAAAAAAGGCAATCTGACGTTAATTGTATTATGTTATTATTTATTTTAGGAGTTTCTATAGTATAGATATGATATAAATTTTTCTTTATAATTAAGGGTAAATAAGTAAATTCACTTAGTACCAAAAAACAGGTACCAAAACTTTAAATGTTTCGGAATTTATATAATAGTATAGAAATCAATCTAAATCAAACAAAAACGATAAATTAAATATTGAATTTGAATTTTAATTTTAATTTTAAAGGGCCTATAATCATAAGCATGAATTGTAATGCAATGAGAACGGCGCAGACAGCTAAGCTGGATGACAGAACACAGCAGGAACATAGTCCCCGTAGATTTGGCTCGACTCCCCTCTCTTTTTACACAAAAGTTACCTTTTTAACATTTGACAGCAGCTTTTTTTTTTATTTTTACAACATATCCCATCTCCCCCTCTCTTCGCTCCCCGTTGTACTACTAGTATTAAACCCTATATATACACACACAAAATAGATACAACACAATCATTTCCCTAGAAGCCGATTAGTCTTTGTCGGCAAAACAACATGTCTGGCCTATATAATCCCAACTTCTCACCTGCCAGAGCTGCTTCTCCTCAGATTCGAACTAACCCAGATGTTGAAACCAGGTTTTTTTTTTTATAATCTTGATCTTGTTTTCTTGAATTTTATGAGCTAAGTGGTTGTGTGTTTATGTGGTTTTTTTTTTTCTTTTTGTTTTCTAGTCAGTATTTGACAGAGCTGTTGGGTGAGCATCAGAAGCTTCAGCCTTTTATGCAAGTCTTGCCCATATGTACTAAGCTCTTGAATCAAGGTTTGTTGGTTTTTTTTGGTTTGCCCTTTTGATTTTGAGTTATAGATCGTTTGGTTTGTGTAGATAGATCCAGTTTTCGGTGTTTTAGCTGCATTTTCGAGAGGTTGTTGTCGTATGTGATAATTGAATTGACCGTCTTAGGAGTAATCTTTTGATTGGTTTTTGTATATGTGTTGATGTGTTTGTTAATGCAAAGTGTTGGGATAGTGAAAGTGGTGATTGTTTCGGTGACTTGTTATCTGTACTAGTCGTAATTTGGGGAGTGAGTTTGCTAAGATGGGTTGTAGGGGAACATTGTGTAAACAATCCCTCCCCTCTTTCGTATTTCTTATTTCGATACCATTTGAAGTCAATGTGCCCTTGTCCTCTATTCGTTGTAAATGCAATGATTTTATAGTTTTTGTTTACAAAAATGTTTATATTGAGCAAGTAGCTTACTGTTTCATGAGCATGCATCACTTATTGATGATGTAAGAATATTCTTTAGTAAATGTAAGTGTTATAGTTGAATTTGCTTGCATCTGAAAGTAGTTTTTGCTGATTTGCATACTGGATACAAACTTAAGTTATGGTTATTCAGTTACTAGCTGCCAATTTTCGCTGATGCGCATACTGGATACAAACTTGAGTTATGCTTATTCATTTACTATCTGCCTCTTTCGCTGATTTGCATACTGGATACAAACTTAACTACTTAAGTTATTCTTATTCAGTTACTAGCTGCCGATTTCCGCTGTTTTGCATTCTGGATACAAACTTAAGTTATGCTAATTCAGTTACTAGCGGCCGAAGTATTATTTGAATATTGAATGCACCCACCGACCTTGTCTCTGACAAAGTTTTAACCCTTAACCTCCCGTAAGAGAGTGAAGGTGATACCTCTGAATCAAGAGGCCTTTGGTGATTTAGATTATTTTTTGATGCATACTCACATGTACCTTCTTCTAGTACTTGATTAATTACATTAATTGTTTGTAATGTTTCTATTAATCGATGAATTACAATATAGCTTTTTTAAATAAAGAAATTTGTGTGGAGCAATCTGAGGTATCATGGTCATAGGGAAAGAAAATAAGTGTATCACTTACCTCACTCTATGGCCATAAACAAGTTTCCAAACAATGGCTTATATTTTTTATTGAGTTGTCTGTAAATGGTTATATTGTGAATGCTTCTTGGAAAAAATAAATATGTAATCCGTGATTGTAAATTTGACTTTTATATATCTGTGGGGTCTTTTATGTGCTTATATCTTAATTATCGAGAGATCTAAGTATCTAATTCATCAGCATCTGTACAACTCTAACCTCTAAGACAATGTTTTTAGTGAACATCTAGGAAGCAGGGATACTCGGGTTACCCAACGTATCCCGATATTCCTCTGCACCCCCGTATCGAATACTCAGATCTTTGGGATACTCTGATATTTACAATCTGAACTATAATTTTTTTTTTTTTTTATGATTCATAAGAAGCTCTAATTTATCTTCACTTTGACAAAAAATAGAAGTCTTGACTTAAATTCTAGTGTATTAGATGCTTATATTACTCTTTTTTTTTGTTGCTAATTATCATATTATGCTTTTGATTTAATTCACATAAATTTCTTTGTTTTGTTAATTAGATTCTATCATTCTTAACATTAAATATATATTTAATAAACTATTACACATGCCGTATCCCCGGCACCCAAATCCCCATATTTTTATATGTGTCGAATCCATTTATCCCCATATCCCCGCACCTGTATCCTTGCTGCTTGTGTGAACATCAATCCCTTTCTAGAAACAACCTTTAGATACTAAATATCATCTAAACAGCCTCTGTGTGAGATTGGCATAGATCATGCATGTCCAATTTTTGTGAGATTGGCCTTGTGTGTGAGAGTATATACAATTTTCAACTTTCCAGCAAATCTGTTATATTCATCACCATTAACTCGTTGAGTATCTCACCTACATCTCTACAAAGTTTATATTTTGCTTTTATGGGAGAATCCACAAGTTTACACCTTGACATACCTACCCCAACATATCTCTTAGATGTTTCAGTCTAAAGATCAAGAGTTCACTTCCTTTGTTACAGGAAGATGCCAACGGGAATTTTGGAGACTTCAGTTTGAAGAAGATATCTTATTGCAAAGCCTGTCATCTCGAATTCCGATGCAAGTCTCTGGACCTCTGCAATTTCATAAGTATCGTTTTGGTTAAAACAATATCATCAAGATAAACAAATACAATTGTGATATTTTCACCTTTTCTTCTCACAAACATTCATTGAAATAAATTAAGTTGGATTGTGGCCTGGTTTGAATTATGTTTAATTGCGGCCTGGTAGTGATGGGCGACATGTGGCTGGCCTCTATGCTGTATCTTTTGGGTTATTCTTGCCTTTGAGGGTGAGAACAATTAAGTGGTCTATTGTCATGTCTTAAATCAGAGTTGTTGATGAGTGAAATAGCAAAAAACAGAAACTGCCCTAGTTTGAGCAATTCTTCTCATACAATTCTTATCTCGCCTAAATCTTTTCTTGCTCTGACTGTCAATCAGCGCACTGCCAATTTACTTAAATTTA
The DNA here is from genome assembly GCA_036435485.1 of Saposhnikovia divaricata. Taxonomy (NCBI): domain Eukaryota; kingdom Viridiplantae; phylum Streptophyta; class Magnoliopsida; order Apiales; family Apiaceae; genus Saposhnikovia; species Saposhnikovia divaricata. The sequence continues at coordinate 220,561,181 of CM071599.1, forward strand.
GGATCTTTATATTTAGAGAGAGAATTATACTGTGGTTGCCCCTAATCTGTCAAGGTATAATATCCTAATTTAAGGGTATACTAGTAATTACCAATTACATCACATACACCACTACTACTGCTACATACCTATATCTTAACATTTACTGTAGTGTTTAATATATTTAGAAGCTTGTTTAATATATTTAGAAGCTTTAGTTTCATCTATGCTTTCAGAGCTCAATTGATAGCATAATGGGCGCAGAAGAGATAGACAAATTTTGATGTTTATCTTATGGTCTTCTGATTCACTTATCAGTTATCATTAGGTAACTTTATGCTACACTCTGCTGCTAAGTTCAAGTGTCAACTAATAAAACATTTTCTCTTAATTTAATTAAAATGGTCAATGTACATTTCTGTAGTTTTAGATTATAGTGGTTTAAATTTTTATAAAACAAAAACGAGTTTCATGTGTAAATTTTTGTTACTCTTGGGTTATGCATGTTGCTTGTAATTTTTTTTTTTTGCTAAATATGTTGCTTGTAACTTTGCATTCAACATTATGTCTAGATTATTGGGTAGTTGTTGATCACGTCTGTCATTTTGGTTAAATTACTTGACATTGAAGAGAGAATTTTTTTTTTCCTGATATTTGGCCAACTTATTTAATAATAGATTATTTTATTTAATTTTCAGAAATTTTACGGCTTTCCGGGATGCTTCCCAACCAAGGGTTTAATGATCTTGATAGAATGCGCCATAGAAGTCCCAGTCCTATGGCGTCCTCAAATCTCATGCCAAACGTGCCTCGGACAGGAATGGGTGGCTGGAATGGCCTTCCTCAAGAGGTAATTAGTTTTTGAGAAGTTAATATGTTATGAAATGTTTTATTGTAGACTTCTTAAATCATACAAAAACTGCTATGATATCAACAAGTTCCCTCTTTGACAAAGATATTGGTACTTTCACTTGACTAGTTGTTGGGCATGATATACTATACCTGATAATTTAAGTATATTATGTATGAACAATCCATATGTAATAGTTAAGCAAAATTTTTGCAGTGCTGTGACTTCTACTACCATTCACAAGTTGTGCTATTTCAAATTTAATTTTTGCTAAATTTAACCAAGTTACTATACAATCTATCTGCTCCATCTTCGTATCTGGCGATGAGTGATAATTTTGTTAATTTCCCCTGACCTCCCTCATAAACTTCTACATCATTGTGGATAACGCTGATCCTTAGTCCAATGAAACTTTTCCAGATGCCATAGCAACATATTGCCTAGTGAATTTTTTTAGCACAATCTATGCCATATATTTCGTTTATTTAACTAAATTACTCTTAGTGTTACTTTTAAATTTTAGAGAGATTTTATAGAAGGGTGGAGGATCGTAAAGGGCAGTTCACTTACAATAGTGAGACAAACATACATAATTTTGAGGGGAAGACATTTAGGAAAAATTCAATAAGTCAAATGGTAGGTAGGGAGTTGTAACTGGACGGTGTTGCTAGTTTCTACTGTCAAGTTATGCTAAATTAGTTTAGAAAATTAATTATTAAAATTATGTGATGCATGGTTTAATTGCTTTAACACATATTGGTTTGAAAACTGAACCACATCGTATAAAACCGAATTGCACTGATGGTCTTTGGTCTTTTGGTTCCCGCACATTATTAATTATGGTTTGGTTCTAGGTCAAAACCGCACCATGCTCATCCCTGAATGTTTGCAATTTGATGCATCTCCATTGTCATTCATTAACTTACATCCAATGAATAAATCTGTATACATATATGACCTCTTGCTACATAGGATTAGGCTTAGATATAACATAATTGAGTGACTGACGAGATCTTCTATGCGGGTAGTACTTGTATACTTCCTACTAATAAGAATTAGATGCATGTAAAAGATTTCTAATAATTTGTATACAAAGATTTTGTCTTTAAATAAAATAATCAGCTAAGGGTGGTAAATTATAAGCTGATTACACCTTATTTAGACTTTGCACTCTACTGGAAGTCATTAATCGTGTATAGAAGCTCAAATACATTAGTTTTCACTTGTTTTTTGCACAGGGTATGCTCATGGATTTTTGTGATGTTTGATAATTTTTACAGATGCTTATCGTTTCTTGGGGTGACCCAAGCTGTTATATTTGTATTACTAACATATATGTTTCTTTTAGCTTTTATTGTGTGATCATTATGTTTCTGCATAAAATATTTTTATCAAGTGAGATATTTTTCTAATTTATTACACATAATATGCATGCTGGGCTGTGATTTGGAAGTGGGCCAAGTGGCAGGCAAATTTAACTTCTTAGCCAAGTCTCCCTACTTTTTATCCTTAGCAAGATCACAAATACCAGATGTCTTTCCTGCTATATACTGCTTTTCGATGTTGCTTAATTCTGTTAGTTGTTGATACCTAATGGAATTTAAAAATGAATAATATTTGGGAAAGAACTTTAAATAAAAAAATAGAATAGTCAGAGTTGCCGTCTGTAACTTCTTACTAGCCACTAGGTCTTCTCAACCAACACTTTTAAAGGAAATTTTGATTAATAACTAGAATGATTGGAAGAACCAATTATATATTCAATATATGGTTTAGATCTAGACTGTATGTAATCAGTAAAAAATTAATATTATACATCATCTTTTCTAATATAAATAAGAATTTATCATGCTTCTATAATCATATATATCTAAATAAGAATACTAGTGGCTTGTTCCACTTGTACCCCTCAAGTTGTGTTACTCCGACTCGTCACTTCCGGCCATCGTACCCGTGTCGACCCGACACGGACATGACGCGGGATACGGGGCGGATACGCCATCTGAAAAACCGACACTTCTACTCCGTCGTCGGAAAAATTTGAAGGTCACCGGAGAAAGCGACTCATCATCTTGTATAGGGATATACAATGATAAAAAGGAAAGAACAATAGATGACAGAAAGAAGATAATGGATGGAGACTGGAGAAATGAAGACAATAAGAAAAAGAGGAAGAAAAGACGTACAGATGTGTATACGTATAACTGTATTGTATAACAAATGTATTTGGACTTTAGTTTGTCCCGGTTCATTTGTTATGTAATAGCTGTCATGTCTTACACCACACAAATCATCTGTAATCTGTATTTATTACTATTATTTTTTTTGTCAAATGTATTTATTATTATTATTATTATTATTATTATTATTATTATTATTATTATTATTATTATTATTATTATGTTACTAATAATACTTTTATTCAAAAAGACTGATTAGTTTTTTTTTCTTTTGACAAGAAAAGAGTGATTAGTTTGCTCATTGTTTCTCAAAATAATATTTAAATAATATAAAATGATTAAAAATAATTTATTTATTAATATAAATTTAATTAATTAATTTAAATTATGCCGTGCCCCTGTACCTGTGTCCAAAATTCGGACAGTGTCCCCGTGTCCTAATTTTTCAAGATCACCGAATCCGACACACGGATATGTGTCGGATATGTGTCGTATCTGACACTTCGCACCCGAGTCTGAGTAACATAGCCCTCAAGTACTGGTTTACTGTTATTGATAAGAAAACCTTCATATATTCATATTACTTGAAAATTCAAGTTTAGTGAAATATTTAATTTAAGTAACATACAATCCTACTTCCCTACAATCATATAAACTTAGTTTTTACATCGGCTTTTGTTACTATTAATAATCACAATTTTTTGACAGGTGATGGTCAATATCTATTTATACTTATTTAAAAATCGTGTCACTTGCATCACTCCTCAGTTATCATTTCAGTTTCTACATGGAAATTTTCTTCTCTTTGTGCATTTGTAGAATCATTATGTACACACTTTATATTGCATCCCTCGTCCAAAAGAAACTAATATTTTCCATTATGTATCAGAGATTAATTGGCCCTCCTGGGATGACAATGGACTGGCAAGGAGCACCAGCAAGTCCTAGTTCATACTCTGTGAAGAGGATCATGCGCTTAGATATTCCAGTAGATACTTATCCAAATGTGAGCTTCAAATACGCTACCAGTATACTACAAAAGCAAACTTATGTGATCATGCATTCATGCCATGCATTCATGCCTTGTCTTACTAACAAATAAGCAATGGTTAATTTCTTTTCTGTGTTTTAGTTCAATTTTGTTGGGCGACTTCTGGGTCCTAGAGGAAATTCGCTGAAACGAGTTGAAGCTACTACAGGATGCCGTGTGTATATTAGAGGAAAAGGTTCAATAAAGGACCCAGACAAGGTAATCAAATGGTGTCTCAATTTTCATTATCTTTGTATTCTATTAAGTGGGTGGAGGGGTCGTATAAAGGGTTTAAAAGGTATTTCTTCATGTCGCACCCTTTTATATAAAAAATTATTTGTCAACTGTTATCTTTAAGTTTGCAAGGGCTTTTTTTTTAAGATAATTTACGGAGGTTTCCTTGTTTGTCCTGTTGAGTTTGTGTGCCTTACATTTTCATGATTTCATTTTGAAGGAAGAGAAGCTAAGAGGACGACCTGGGTATGAGCACTTAAATGAACAGCTCCACATTTTAATTGAGGCTGACTTACCTGCCAATGTTGTTGATATGAGATTACGACAAGCTCAAGAGATAATTGAAGAATTGCTCAAGCCTGTGGTACTAATCTAAGCCTAGTCCTTCATCATGATCTCATTTAGGAGATGCAATGCAAATTGTAGTATCATATCTATTAAGATAATTAATTACATTGTACCTTTTTTCTTCTGGCCTGTCAACTTGCTTTTATGCAGGACGAGTCGCAGGATTTCATTAAGAGACAACAATTACGTGAGCTGGCTTTGCTGAATTCGAATTTCAGGGAAGATAGTCCGGGCCCGAGTGGGAGTGTATCTCCCTTTAATACGAGTGGTATGAAACGCGCAAAAACTGGTCGGTAATGGATGAGGAAATGATGAAAATGTTTCATGGTCTGGTTGAAAGAGTCATGCCTTGGTATCACATGTGATGCACTTGTATTCCAGAGATGATAAGTTGAAAAAACGTTCAGAATTCTGGTTGGTGATCTTTTTGGTTGTCTTTTCTGGTTTACCGTTATACATTTTAGCTGAACAATAGTAAAATCACAAATGGAAAGGAAAGAGTAAAGGGGATTTTTTTTAATTCTATATTTAAATTTATATATATTTGGATTTGTATGTTTTGGCTTGGATGTTTATATGGGTGTCAATATAGTTGGGATTGGAGTTAGGTATGGTATATGAACATGTAAAACTTAAATCATTGAATTTATTTTTGTGATGTCGTAGTTTGGAATGTATTTAAGATATATTTCTGGTTCAACATTAGCTGGTGGCTATTGTTACTTTGGACACCTTGATGTTGTTTGGAGCCTCCAGTAGCCGTAGCCATTTCTTAGATATATTTATCAACCCATGATCCTACTCTGTGGAGATGGGGGATTGGAGATGGAGACGGGACATAATTTGTTTATTGCGTATTGTTTTTTCGTAATTGTTGTAACTGTTATTTTAGAATAGTTTAAAACAGGGTTCAAAATTTTACTGGTCATAAATTTGCCTATTTATTTTCTTAATTTAAAAGCAGATTTTGATATGTTATTCAGTTATTTTGGGGGGAAAAAAAGATTATTGCGAACTGATAATTAATGGATGTTGCTGGTGTTGGGTTCCATGTCCCTGGATTTTGAAGTTTTTTTTTTAGTGCAGTAGGGAGCTGGGTGAAACATGATCCGGAAATAAAATTGTTTTAACTTTAGCTGATTTCATTCTCATATACTAATACAAAAAACTGGGTTTATTTTGTAGAATCAAATTTAATTTGAATAAAATGTTTAATCAACAAATGGGTTTTAAGTTATAAATTAAAATAAAAAATATATATTTCATTATGAAATTGTCCTTAAAATAGATATTTACAAGAAATAATATAATACTAATTTAGCCATATATCAATTGAAAAAGAAAAGAACGAGTTATGATAAAGAGACGACGAATTAGAATTTATAGAACATTAATAATAAACTTTAAATTGAAAATGGAAACAATATTAAATGCAATGATTTGCACAAAAAATAAAGTGTAATGTTACGTAACCCGAAAGCGTTCACAAATTTAAGTTCCCGAATGACGTGTCATGGTTGACGTGGCATTTTAAGAGGTTTTAATTGGTGAAATTTACGTGAATGCAGGAGGGTCCATCATTATTATTTGAATTAGTACCAATAATATTCGGATACGTGGCATTTGACAATAAATTCGGGAATGAATTTGGTTCAAAAACTAAATGAGGTTAGGTTAAGATTGTAACATGGGGCATCTAGTAATGAAAGAATAAATACCACAAAATTGAGCAAAAATGACAAGAATATCATAAAGTGCTGGGACTTGCCATAAATACCAGTTTATTAGAGGGGTAATAGATTTTATACATATTACACATTTTTCATATGGGTAATAGGCCCCACAGGGAGCCTATTACGCATTTGGAGAATGGTAATCCTATTACCCATTCTTCAAATGCGTAATAGGGAAAAAAATTTATACTAGTTACTTCAATATCAAATGCGTAATATTGTTACCCTTATATGAAATGCGTAATAGACTGATATTTATGGTCATCATTAGCTATTTGTGTTATTCTTGTTATGTGATATATGTTTTTGTGGTATTGTTGACCAAAACCTCTAGTAATTGTAACGTGCATTACTTTCTGGTCATCGCACATTTACCGTTTTACTTGTTCAACTTGCTTAAACATTTTATAAAAGAAATATAAAAGAAAAAATAACATACTCAAACAAGTTTCAAGAGACAATGAGGAAGTTTCAGTAAACAAGTTGAACTTTTAATGCTCAATTCATTCAAAGAAAGAGGCCCATATGTACAACCCTCCTAGCTAGTTTAGGGGTAAAATTATAAGAATTTTTTGTTCAAGGGTTTATGTGTGCAATGTATCATACTTTAAGGGCCGAATTGCAATTAAGCCCTTTCATATTTTTACTTGTGATTTACGAAGATAGTCATTCTAAATTATTAGATGATGCAATGCAACCTTTAATCCGTGGGTATCACACGCAACTAGTAATGTAGTGTAACAATTTGATTTTAAGACTCATGTTTTCTTGACATATTTCTATGCAGATACAGATAGTGACAAAAATTGATGATGCACACATGCTGTGCATTTACTGTTGCCCAGAAAACGATTGAGGAATGGTTACAAAAACGTATTGCATTCAGACTCCCCACATGTCCTGATTCCTATGGCATCATCATCATCGCCACCACCTTCATTTTCGTCATTATCTACCGGTGTAAATGATATCTCCGCTAGCGCCAGCAGCAGTAATCAGGTTCTGAATGTAAATAATGATGCTAAAGGTTCAGGGACTACAGCTAGGGGAAGAAGATTGCTCAAAGTACGGGAAGAAAAGAGGAAACGTGAATATGACCGTGTTCACAACTATCCTGCTTGGGATAACAATCTAATACTTCTGATGTAAAAATAATGATTTTTGATTTTTGTCGTGTCAAGCAATTTTTAAATTCTTTTTTCTGTGCAATGACTTGTGTTTCTTTTTTTTTTTTCTGTGCAATGACTTCTGTTTAGGGTTTTGTTGGATGCTTGCAAAATTGATTCCGAGCTTCGAGCCGTTCTTGGTGATAGCATTGGTAACCCTGAGTTGATGAGGAAAAGGGTATGCGGAGTTGATTCTTATTCCTTCAGCGGACATATTTATAAATTTATTTCGAAGCATGTGATAAAAATTTGTTAGCTTTGTGTATTATGACACAAATAGATCTACATAAAATTAAATCATAACAAGTGCACACAGCTCCTCCAAGGTCTCAGTGTACCTTTGTTTCTCCTTTGTTTCTAAAAAGGCTTTTTCCAGGATTTAAACCTATGATCTAGCGTCTGACAAGTGGACAATTGCACCTTATGTCAAGCACAACATTTCTAAAATGACTGAAATCTTGTCTAATTTAAGTACCTAGATGCGTGTCTTGGTTCAGGGGTATGGCTTCCATGCGTACAGAACGCATCAGCAATTAAAATGTGGGAAAGAAGAAGCAAACTAATGTTGGCAATTGAAAGATAGTTACTTGTTCTCCTTTGGAGGTCTTTGTGTTTATGTAGAGAGTAATGTTTTTTACACATATTGTCATGGGGGAGTTTTGAGATTTATTATATTCATGAAGTGTCTGTTTCGTGTGATTTAATCCAGATGAAATACTTGGAAAAATTGGTTCAAAAGCACAATTATCAGCCTAATGTGTCGTGTATTACATAGAACAAATATCAATTTATTCAAAAGCACCCAGAGGAGATAAATTATAAACCATAATATAGGAAGAGCTAGTGATTTGTTAAACAAGGTTTACTTGATGCTTGATGTAGCGGCTGCTGTTACTACTGCATATGAAATTACCCTCCTGCCTGATAACCTAACAATTTCAGGTTGTAATAAGAATTAATTACATGGGTGTCATATGTTCCTATATCCGCAGAAGAGGATGTTATATTATTTTGTAGATACCTGCTATTATTGCCCAAGTTATATGCCTAGTTAGTGTCGTGGCTGCATAATCTTCTGTTCTTTGTCCATAATCTTCCTGGCTGCATCCCAACTTGCACCTAATTTAAGCTGAACATCTCTTTTCTTTTCTTTAACAGCAGTCGCCCATAGCTTCTGCATCTCCATACTTACTTTTCTTTCTGCCATAGCTTTCTCTTTGATGAGTAACTGCAGCTGATTGAACTTTGCATCACTCACCTTGATGTCTTCCCTTAGCTTTCTAATTGCCTCTTCATAGGCATGATCTGACTGTTCTTCTCTTGGGAATAAGAATTCATCATCAAAAGTTCTTTCTTCTTCAGCTCTGCAGTAGTCTTTATTGATTGTGTCATCTGCTCCACCATCATCCTCAACAAAGTGATCTTTAGGATAGAATAGTTCATCTGGAATGTTTGATTCTGTTGACACATACTGATCTTTAGCTCCTTCTCCTACCTTATCTCTTCCTGCTTCCTTCTCCACCATCCCTGTCTTCTCTGCTACTTTCTCCATTATCTCTTTTATCTCTGCTACTTTCTCCCCCTTAGTTGAGGGATCCTCTACGGCCTTAAAAGCTTGAAAAGATTTTGCAAATTTTTCCACTGTCTGATATACCTGCTTCATGCCTTCATTTAAATGTAGCATCCCTTGATCCAGCTTGTTGAATCTTTTAGTTGAGATTTCTCCAATTTCAATGATTCTCTGATTAAAGCTTTTCTCAACTTCATCTATTCTCTCGTTCACATCTCTAATCTCCTTCATATCCTCAGCAATTAGACTTTGTACGTCTTGGATATCTTTTGTCATCAGGAGAATGCTGGATTTGACATCATTAACTTCATTTTGCACAGATGTCAGTTGTTCTGTTACAGAGGCAGATGTAGACTTTACTTCTGCTTGTGTATTGACTTGAGCTAATTCAGCTTGAACAATCTGCATTTCTTTCTGGAGAGCTTCCAGTTTCAATAACAGTTCATCGTGTGTGTGTGCACTCACCTCACTTGCACTCCTGTTTGTTTCACTCTCCTCACGTGCATGTGCATCACTAGGTGTTTGCCTCACAACACTGGTGTTTAGCTCATATCCTGCTCTCCTTGCTGTACCCGCATCAAAAATCACCATGGCCCCTTCAAATGAGGACATGGGGGGTGAAGAAACAAACTGTTCTTCTGAAGCCTGTAAAGGCATTGGATTCTGTACAGCTTGTAGCACAACCTTGTCCCTTGTACAGCTTAACTCTTCACAGGATACCGTGGCGGGACGGCGAATTTCAATGGAGTCATCCTGTGGAGAGAATGAATCCAGAGACTGTTGTATTGGCATTTCAAAGTCCATATCCTGTTGAGAGGATACGGATGGGGCTGCAGTTGTCTCAGGTTCGATTCGCAATCTTTTCTGAGGTGGAGAGAGAGCTGCGGGTTCACTCATTGTACCCTCCTGTATTCTTCCTCCAATATTTGTAACAGGTTCTCTCCTTTTTCTGAGTTGACTTGTAGAAGTTGAAGAAGAAACTGTTTGAGGCTCTACAGCTCGGGTTTGAACCTGTGTGTTTTCAGGTCCATGGCCGATTTCCTGGAGTTCAATACCACGATCATAGTCTGCCACAGATATAGTTATAGGTAAAAAAATTAGATACTAAGGTTTGAGTAATTACCTGATTTACCTGTGCCTCTTTTTCTGCAAGACGAGCAACTTCCAACAATAGCTGCTCAGGCTGTTCAGGTTGTTCAACTTCCGATGGTAAGTGCTCTGGTTCTGGCTCTGGCTGCTCAGGTTGAGCTGGTGGTGGATTTGCAGCTTGATCTAAAATTTGAGCCATGTGTGGAGTTCTCACAACTGCCACACCCGGGAATTTGTTCTTGTTCCTGAGCATGGTGAACAAGTTTTTCTGAGACGTTGGAGATTTTTCCGCACGGCTATTCTTAAAGAGTGCCTTATCCTTATCTGTAAGCTTATCATTCATAATTAGCATTAAAAACCTAGGATAATAGCATGACACTTTTTGATCTACGTTCAAGTCCCTGCTCTCAGGTGTTCCCATCTTGCTTATTATCTCCGTCAGAATTAGCTTCCCAAAATTTATCCTTCTGTTGTGGGCCACAGCATACCCAATATTTTGTAGAAGCGATGAGATATTGCCGAAGTTGCTCTTCGTTGTAGGTGCAAACACTTTAGCCAGTGTATCGAAGAAATAGTCCCACTCACCAATCAACTTTGCTCTAGTCAGTCTGACAAGATTTATCTCGTCCTGGTACAGTATATATTGGAAAAATTTAATTATTTCTCCAGTCGTCGGTAAGTCTTCATGGTTCTCAGTGGGGAACACGAAGATTCTGTTGACATCGTCTTCAGTTACCATGTACTCATTTTCTCCAATTCTGAATGAAAACTGCACCCTTGCTTCGACTGTACGTTTCCTAGCCGTTGTATACAATGTCCGTAATGAATCAACTTGTAACGGAGCATTCAATGTTATTGCATTCCTGACTAATGAATGTTCAGTCATGAATATTATCCAAGGCCTGAATCTCTCAACGTGACATGTCAACGGGTCAAAATAACCGATAAAATTGGTCTTTGCGATCTCAAAAATTCCAGTCATTTCTTAAAAAATGACAATCAAATTTGAGAAATTTCAAAGTCTAAAAATTACCCAAATAATTTGAATTAACCAAAATTCGAATTGAAGAACCCTAATTGCAAATAATAATCCCCAAACTCGAATCTTGAAACAAAATGACACCAAATATCAGTACCACACGATCAGTTGGATTCCTAATGAAAAACGGGCAGAGTTTGGTTCCTAACTGGATTAGTAAGAACAAACCAGCAAGCAAATAAATAGCTTGAATCACAATTTTAAGCAACTGAAATTAAACAACCTATACACACATAATCATCACATATATAAACAGCAAAAGCAGCTAAACTTCATGCTAACCTTAACAGATAGATTCATGAGCAGCTTTCTTCAAATGATTCTCAACACAAGGGATTTGAGAAGTCTGTCTTAAAAAGGTCTCAAGATTTGTGTTGCCTGCTTGTATCGTGCGTGTATGTTTATATTAAAAAGTCATGCTGATTCATTAATTAAAAGTCTTACCGCAATTTTTAGAATTAAAAAATCTTTTTAGTAAATAAATATTAACATGCTTATTTAAATAATATAAAATAAATATATATTTAATTAATTGTTCCAAAATTTGAAATAAAATTATAAAAATTTATTTTAATTAATTTAATTCAATAAATTGTATTTAATTAATTTTAAAACTTATATATAACATAATTCGAATTATAGATTAATCAATAATATATATATATATATATATATATAGAATAATTATAACTATATTTATTACTAATTACATATAATAATTAATGTCAAATTAATTATTAAAACGCAATAATAATTATAAATTTAAAACCATAATTTACATATCAATGCTTAAAATTCAAATATCAAATATATAATAATAATAATAATAATTAAATAAATACTTATGCTATACTTGAAATAATTATCTGTTAAGAGTATTAAATTATTCTCAAGATAATTTCTCCAAATATTCGTAAGCCCTAGGATTATATCGATTCGAATTTCATAAATTCTCTAAATATTAAAATTTAATATTCATGAACTCAAATCAATTCCTAGTAAACAAAATTAACCATTATTTAACATCCATAATTCACTAACTAACTTAGAGAAAGTGGATTCATCAAGTGATTTCGTGAAGATGTCAACAATTTGATCTACTATGGGTACGAAGTGTAAGTCACAGTTTCGTTCATGACATGCTCTCTGATAAAATGATACCTTATGCCAATGTTCTTGGTTCACGGATATTGTACAAGATTGTTGGAAATGGCTATAACACTTGTGTTGTCGCAGAATATGAGAATTTTGTTCAACACCAGTCCATAGTCATTTAGCTAATTCCTTATCCACAAGATCTGTGCACAATAGCTACTTGCAACAATATATTCTACTTCGACTACCGAGGTAGACATTGAGTGTTGTTTCTTGCTATACAAGTACATCTGTATAGCATATTAGTTCAAAACCTATATCTTTAGGGTACCAAATTTCAAGATTTGGTGTACCTTTCAGATATCTAAAAATTCGTTTAACGATTATATGATGAGATTCCCTAGGATCAGACTAAAGGCACGACATAAGCATGTTGTAAATATTATGTCAGGTCTACTTGCAGTTAAATGTAGTATATAATGAACCTATCATACTTCCGTAGTTTGTGAGTTCAACCTTTTTACCAGTTTCATCTTTATCAAGCTTGGTGGCCGTTGGCATTGGGGTTTTTTCCGGTGAGGAATCTTATAGACTACATTACTTTAGAAGATCCCCTATGTACTTTGATTGAAAAATAAAAATCACATCTTCCTTTTGCTTCACTTGCAGTCCAAGGAAGTATGACAACTCCCCATCATGCTCATCTCATATCTACTCTGCATTAACTTAGCAAATCTCTTGCACAAGTTTTCGTTAGTAGAACCAAATATAATATCGTCAACATAAACTTGAACAAATATCATATCATTATCATGCAAGTTATAAAAGAGAGTTTTATCTATGACACCTCTAATAAAAACCATTTTCAATTAAAACTCAAAGATAGTGTCATACCATGTCCTCGGTGCTTGCTTGAGTCCATAAAGAACTTTGAACACGAAATATACAAAATCAACAAACCCTGGATTTTCAAAGTCAGGGGGCTGCTCCACATATACTTCTTCTTCTAACTCTACATTTAGAAAGGCACTCTTCACATCCATTTGATAAACCTTAAAATTGGAATGTGTTGTGAATGCAAGAAATATTCGGATAGTTTCAAGTCTTACAACTGGTGCATAGGTCTCATCATAATCAATTTCCTCTTCCTACGAGTGACCCTTTGCAAACGGTCTACCCTTGTTCCTTGTAACAATACCATCACGTCTAACTTAATCATGTATACCCATTTGGTGCCAATCACAGATCTATCTTTTGGCCTGGGTACCAACGTCCATACTTCTTGTCTCTCAAACTGATTGAACTCTTCTTGCATGGCTAGAACCCAATCTGGATCACTTAGTGCATTTTCAACTCTCTTCGATTCTTCTTGGGATAAAAAACTGAAAATAGACATTCGTTTTGAGTTGCACTTCTAGTTCTAACCCCAACATCTGGATCACCAATAATCATTCAAAAGGACGTCCTCTGCTCCAGATCCTTTCACTGGGTAGGTTTGACCTTGATGACTCACCTTGATATTCATTTTGATGTTGTGTTCTACTAGTAGATCCACCATCTCCCCCTGAGTTACTGCCAGGATTACTTGTTGATCCACCATTGGAATTAGTAGTATCTCCAGTGTTTCCACCACTATTACCTGGATCATTATCATCATTATTGTCAATATCATCTCCAGTGTTGAATAACCAACAAAAATAGCTTCGTGTGCCTTAGCCTCAAATTTTTCACGATGTTCATCTCATCCTTTAGCACAAAATATTTGGCTCTAAATACATGAAAGTACTTGAGTGTTGGTTTCTTTCCAGCCTTTAATTTATAGGGATATGGTCATATTATTCATACAAGTGCAGAGCATGGAAGATACTTGGCAAGAAGCTATAGTCCTAGGTAAGTAATTAAGTAGTCAAACAACTTTTCCATGGTGGCAATAGGTAGAATCTGTAGATAATGTGTGCATACTTCAAGTTATTTATATTATAGAATGTAGTGTAACCTTAGTAATATAAAAAGTGTCACTTGCTAATATAGAATTCCTTTATAATCTTTGAATTGTGAAACAGTATTTAACCTACTTCATTTAAATAGAGGAGAGCAGTTTCTTTCATGCATGTATTGGAAAATATTGTTTGTGGTCCATTGTCTCTCGTTTGCCCCTCAATACATTTAACTACAGTCTTATGGGCATGAAATTACCAATATTAAATTTTGAGCACTTTGTCATTAGTTAATACATTCTATTACTTGTGTTAATTTTACACCTCTTGAATAAGATTCTAAAAACCTGTAATTTTGTTTATTTATGTCATTTGTTGGTTATGGTTTGATTGTAGGCAGCTTGCAGCATCCAAAGAGGGTACCATATTGTTTGAGATCTATACAACAAGTGAAGTAGGTGAACACAAAGATCAGGTACTTTTTCCTGTATGCAGAGCATGCTCCGATATTATGCATGAATCTATTTTTACTTCATCCTTATTATTACCTAATATATATTAATTTCTTGGTTGGATGAGTAGGTTCCTGATTATAAGAACAAAAAGAAATAATATGCTATAACGGACCTGCCTAAGGTACTACTAGAGAGATGTCCAAACCTATGTGCTTTAGTTGGTGAAGATGTTGCTGCGAAATTAATTGGCACCGGTAATGGTCTAACAAAATTGGTCAGAATTTCCACATGTAATATTCAGCTTTTGGGTGTCAATAAAGAGAATTTAGCAGGATCATCAACTCCTTCAAATTTCCATGTATATTGGGCAAACAGAAAGGTTCCAAAGCCTCCCCTTGCTTTAAAGCTGTGTGCCTGCCATCTGATTGTTAATAAATCCACACTTGATGCACATGTAGATTCTAGTGGAAGATGTAAAACTGTGGGATATGGAAGGAAACTCCGTGAGGAGACCGTCGGAAGAGTGAGAGGTGGAGAGAGCATAAGTAATGTAATTCAACCTTGGCTAAGAATCTCCTTGCTTATGAGTTATGACTGCATTGGAACTTGGAACTGTTGTATAATGCCAATATTCAATATACAAAATTCTATCTTACTCATAGTACCTATACCTTTTTGCAGGGGAGTGAGCTCTCCAATTCATAGGCATTAGCTAACCAGCTGGGTAATGGAACACAAAGCACCTACTTCTGTAAGACAGGAACTTTAAGAGACCTTGAAAGAGACAATTGGAGATGTTCTGAAAGATTGCTTCATTTTCCTTTTGATTACATATACTACAGTCACTTGTGGATTTTTGAAGTGTAAATTAGACTGTTCACAAGAACTCTGTCCTACTTATCCCCAACTAGAGCACTTGCCAACTTTGCTGATTTTTGATGAAATTGTGAATGATAAAGCATTTAGATTGTGTATAATCTCAATAATGAGTATATATACAGATTAGTATATTAGTATATGATATAGGAGAGTGAGAGAAAGATAGGGACAATAGAGTTATATGTTGCAATAGATATTCTAATAATAATATTATGACTATAATACTATGATTTATTATTGTATTGTTAATTGTAGGTATGTGTCTATTTCAAATTTGATTGTTAATATTTTTTTATACTATACAAATAAGGAATAATATATATAAATTAATTTTCAATAAATACTGTTAGTACATGTTTATTTTTCCTAATACCTCTTATACTCACTCTTTTTATAACTTTTTTATTATTAAAGATACTTTGTTTTTATTAAAATACAATCGAATTAGGAAAAAATGAATATCTATACAATTTGTTAAACAATTTTGTTAATATATAGACTTAAACTTTTATATTCAAGATTTAACTCTCTCTTTTAATTTTTGGGAAGTTTATGGGAAGTTTATAAGCTAAATAGAATAGTATCTCTTATGTGATAACTTTATGTGATGATTGAATCTAGTCTTTGTTGAGAGTTGTTCCACATCGTTTTTTGGAAGGATAGATTGCTAGTTAATAAACAACCAGATAACTCCACTAGTATGAGGCCTTTTGGCAATACCCAAAAAACAAATCCGTGCGGGCTCGGTCCAAAACGGACAATATCATACTAATATGGAGTTAAGGCCTGCTTAGCAAGCCTAACAAGTGATATCAGAGCTAAAGTTATAACGGTCCATAACGATCTCAATGGGCTCCAAAATGGATCAGGGAAGAGGCAAATGGGCTATCCCAGGATGGGCTTAACAAGGAGCAAGTGGGCCTTCCAGTATGGACCTAAGGGGATCCAGATAGCCAAGAGCTTCCACTATGGTTCGAGGGGGAGCCAGATTATATAGAAGGAGGTAGATAGCTAGGAAGCTTCTAGTATGGTTCGAGGGGGAGACAGATCACACAGAAGGAGACAGATTCGACAGGTGTCGAACCAGAACTGTGAAGGGGGAGATTGTTGAGAGTTGTCCCACATCATTTGTGGGAAGGACATATTTCTAGTTAATAAATATCTAGGTACTCCACTAGTATGAGGTTTTTTGGCAGTACCCAAAAAACCTAACAGTCTTGGTATTAACTCTTAATAGCAAGCTGCTAATTCAAGTGGAACATTGTACTATTGGAAATTTGATGCTACTCTCGGAGATATTGTTAGTAGATCAAGGCTCTAAGGGTAGCTACATGAAAGATAGTCTGGTACTTATTGTCAAAAACAAAGGAATCGCTCTTGAAGCATCTTTTCCCTACACTGCAGCTGATGGAACTTCCAATTCCAAAGATGAAGCTTTACGAGCGGTTCAAATAAGCGGTAATAAAAAGCTGGCAGCCAACAGTAAGACATGACTGTTAAAGGCAGCTGTTAGCCTGTTAATGAACACTGTTAGTCTACCGGAGACATATCAATCATGTTGTCGCTGGAGTTGGTTATAGAAAAACCAGTAACAGCACCAAGTACTGATATTTAAGAACTCAGGGGGCACAAGCTGTGGAAACAACAAATACTTATTAATGAATAGGGGTATTGCTGTTAAAGGAGGCCTCTGCTGTATTGCTATGGGTTCATCCTATCCAATTGTGTAAAGTTGTCAATTGTGAACATAGGGTAAGCATGTGTTTGAATATTGACCACTGTACTAAGTGTGCTAGTACACAATATAGATTTTACATATGTACATAAGGTCTGAAACTGAAATTAATGGCGAATTGTATATAACTACAATTGTGCTTATTATTTGCAGCTGCGTATAGCAGGAAGACAAACTCCTATGTCTCATCCCTGGTGCTTTTAGTTAAACATCTCAAGAATAATATGAATCAAACTTACCAGGGAGATTAATGTTGAGAACTATATGACCACCGGACAATTAACGACAAAGAACTTATACAGGGATAAAGATTATGCCATTAGCAACACGGAACTCCTGTATTTACCCCAGTGAAATTACATAGTCATCATGGTTACTAGCATAAGCAAAAGCTACTTGAAATTTTTCAAAGATACAGTTGCCTGCATTCAGAAACTGAAGCTTCCTGAGGGCATGCAGTATGGACATTTAAAGGTTCGTGTGCCCTTTCTTGACATCTTCACAATTGACTGGTTGCAGAGCACGTGCCCGCATGGCATTGGCAGCAGCATAATATCGGTGGATTTCGTCGTTAATTATATATAAAAGAATATCTAGAGGACAAAATGTCCAAAATGGCACAAAAATGGGGGTTGGATGTCCAAAATAGCACTCCTGGAAAAGCATGCCCGCGCCTGGCACATACATCACGCAACTGCTGTATGCGTTAGGGGGTAACGCATGTTCAACATGCGTTACTCGTGTTTTTGTGACAGCCCAAGCTAATTCAGACATACAAAACGCAACAACATCATGCGTTAAGGGTGTAATGCAAGTGCGTGATGCGTTACACCCATAACGCATCACGCACATGCGTTACTGCCAAAACGCAAGTGTTGTTTGCGTTATACGCTCTGAAAAGCAGTGGGTGGGAGAAAAATACACGAGTAACGCATGTATGACATGCGTTACCCCCTAACGCAGACAATACTTGCGTTATGTATGTGCCAGTGCGGGGTACACCTCCTAGAAAGTGTCATTTTGGGCATTTTTCCCCAAAATTGTGCTATTTTGACACTTCACCCTATCTAGAGCAAACTAAAAAATTAATGGATTTTACTCCAACAAGAAGCATGCTGGAAGGGCCTATGTTAGCAGTAAACATCGATTCGGTGTGGTTCCTAAAAATTCAAAATGCTCTTCTTGAGAACGTACACTAAAATGATCCAATTACCAAAAGCAAAGTGAGATCATTCATTAATTTCCAGCACTGATAAGTTCTTCTCCATACACCAATAATGAATATTAAACTCGATACATATATCATGGGACATAAATTGCATAACATGCAATGCCCCAATACCATGACAGAAAGCTCTTACCTGGGATTATACGATGTTTATTGTATTAGCATAAAACAAAAACTAAAATGTTTATCACATTAACTTGCATGGACATACTAAAATTTTCAATTGGGATGTTTACGATTGCCGTGGTAACCGAATATATATAGGTTTGAAAATTTTTATTTTCCACTATTTCTTATTGGTATGGAAGATAACAAGGAAACATTATTTAATTGTCTTGTTGTTGGTGTTATTAAATGTAATATGTGCACTGAAGCGCGAATGTCTCCTCAACACTAAAATCAATCAATCAGGATTATAATATCTGAGTTTGTAGCCAATCAAAAAATTATGAATTCTTTTAGGACTAATCAGAAATCATTTCTAAATATTACACCAATCATATTATATTAAAAAATTTCCTTATTTACCATTTACATCCTATTATCACGTGAATTCATCGAAAACAAATAATTATGTACGTATATACATGCTATATAATGTAAAATAGTACAAATTTATAGATAATTGGACACTTATAGCAAAACTAAATTGAAATGACTCAAAAATAATAAACAACCAAATTCACCACAAACTTCAAAGTCTATAATAATATAAAGTCAAAGTAACAAATAAAAACAAGAAAAAAAAGTAAGTACCTCGTTTTGAGAGTCGGCCGCTTCCACCTATCCTTCACTTACCCTTCACCGCCCCATCCTTCCATCAAACCCACATCCATCCCATCCATCCTCTCATCCCCGTTTCCTCCATTTCTGAATCTTTAATTTCTATTTTTTTAGTTTTTCAATAAAATCGAGATCCAATCCTTTTTGGGTTCTTGATTGTCCTCAATTTTTTGGGGTTGTTGATTTATCCCCAATTTTTGGGGTTTATGTTTTGGTTGTGTTTTCTATTTGCCGTCTTGTTTGGTATGTTGGCTGCAGTTCGGAATTTGCTCCAGATTTGGAGGGAAGATCAGGTTGGAGCGAGCTGTTGTCAGATAGAAGATAATTGGCAACCACGAGAAGTTGAAGCCATTAACCTTCGAGAAGCCATTTCTTGGACAAAATCATTAAAGCACATTGATCAAGTGCTAGTAGTTCGATAATCAGTCTGCGAATCGTGTGGTTCTTTTGCTTGCAAATGTTGCACAAATTCTAGGTCAGGCTATGGAGAGTGGTCTGTCACTTCTCCTGCATTTATTAATCATGTACTCGAAAGTGATATTTTCTAAGTAATGCAAGTACAATTTATTTTTAAAAAAAACAAATAAAAACAAGAACCGGAGTTGGCCACAATTTAGTAAAAATCTGGTAAAAATGTGTATCAAAAATCATGTACAACAGTATGCCTAGGTAATCATACTGATATTTATGTAACTTAGTAAAGAAATCAATGATAATATGTTAGACCAGTAATTTGTCCTATTTTTTAAATTTTGTTTTTGGGGAAAGAGATGAAGCGTATTGTTCATCGATTTGTCTTGCATGTGTGTATGTTTTCAAGTTTTACTCTGTGTGTATGTCTATCCATGTCTTGTGTTTAATATTGTCTATTTCCATTTTCTTTAACGTAATTTTATTAATGATTACAAAAAATTTTAGAAACCCGCTTTAATATTTTTGGTCAAAAATTTGTTTACAATTGCAATGGTTTCTAAAATTCATTGATGTAGCATCCAAATGGGTTTTGGCCAACGATACCAAAAAAACATATATCACGTAAGAAGAATACCACAAAGCGTTAATGGTGTCCATAAATACCACTATATTACGCATTTCATACAAGAATAACAGTGTTACGCATTTGATATTGGGGTAACGAGCATAAAATTTTTCCCCTATTACGCATTTGGAAAATGGGTAATAGGGTTACCCATTCTCCAAATGCGTAATAGGCTTTTCTGGTGGGACCTATTACTCATATGGAAAATGCGTAATATGTATAAAATCTATTACCCTTCTCTCAAATGCGTAATAGAGTGGTATTTATGGCCAGTACCAACACTTTGTGATATTTTTGGGATATTCTTGTCACTTTCGTTCAGTTTTATTGTAATTATGTCATTATTTCCATCCAAATTTCACCTTTTTTTAATTAAAGTGTAACATTGCAATATATCCAATTATCCCAACATGTGTAAACTTATCTACAAATATCCATCATAGCAACAATGTTTTTATCATTTTTCTAAAATTTGTCAACAATATCCAATTTATGGTACAATGCGGAACCGAATATCGAATTTTAAAAATCTCGGTTCAGTATTAGTTACCAAACCACCTCAATAATAATGACAAATTAAAGATTACTAGAATAGAATTATATTACTTGTCCTTCCAAAATAAGCATACACAATTTATATAATAGATCATTGATAAACTAAAACTAAAAACACAATTTGCGGGAGTAGAAGGAGAGCACCGCAGAAGGAGAACATGTTTGCAGACTGCATTATGAGTATGAGGGACAACGCCAATGGGGGAGCTTGCTACATGGTACCTACTGGCTACTACACGATTATAAGTTAAAGAACTTTGACATTTCATGCCAAAACACTTACACTTTGCAAAAGTAAAGACTTGCTGCACTACTAAATAAAACATATATATTTGGTTTCAATTGCCGAATCATATTCATGGCAGTTTAAATCAACTATGATATAGGTTGTACAAAGCAGGTAGGCTCTAGGCATCATGGTTTTTTCCGAATCAATAAGCCTAATCACGACCAGAGATGACAACTATACAATAGAAACAAAACCTTGCAGGAAATTTGGAAAGAGAAGGCAGGGGACGGAGGCAAGGGGTGGCAAGCAGGGGCGGATGGAGGGAAGGGGTGGCAGGGCCACCTTAAAAACCTCGTATAATCATGAAATTAGTATTAAAATTTATGGTAAAAATTAAAAATATTTATATTTTTAATGTTAAAATATTACTCCCTCCATCCTATTCATTTCTTTACACTTTTTTTTACCCTTTTTGGCACATATTTTAAGGATAGTTTCATAACTTAGTATTGAATTTTTCTTTTTTTGTATAAAAACAGGATTGTTCTATTTTTATACAGAAAAAGAAAATTTCAAAAATAAGTTATGGAACTATCCTTAAAATTGACCTTAAAATGCGTGTCAGACACTCTATTTTGAAATGATAAGAAACCGAAAGGACGGAGGGAGTATAATATTTTGATTTCGCCCCCTCAAATTTATATAAATTTTATGAAGAGAAAAATGGCCCTGAGGTTGACCTCAGGGCACTAACCCGAGGTTATATTGATTTCTAGTATAAATGGTCAGTGACATTTTTGTAATAATAGAAATTACCCTCTTGTATTTACAATAATATCCCTGACGTGTAGTGTATTTTCTTTTAACCTCAGGGTTGTTAATTGAGGATGTCCTCAGGCCCACGATACTCATTTTATGAATATAATGATAAAATTTTCGATATTTATCATAATTTTGAATTTTAATACTTAAATTTAATGTATATTCATAAATTAAAAAATATTAACGATAATTTTTTATTTTATTTAATAATATATTAATTATTAAGATGAAAATAAAATCACCCCCGCAATGTAATATATAGGAAATTTAGATATTTAATAAGGGTGAAGGGACCTAAATTTAACCAATAAAAGCAAGACACATCCTCATTATCATTAATGTCCCTACTGGGCCCTTATAAATAAAAGTAAACAAAAATTAAATTCACATAATTTTTAACGTTAATTTTAGAAAATTAACGTTAACTTTAGAAAATTCTCCTAAAGTTAACTTTCTAAAGTTAACATGCTGTCCATTCTCATTCAACGCCATCTTCTGCCATCCTTGTTTCTGGTGATTGTTTAAGAGAAACGAATTTAGGCAAGAAAAATACAGAAAAGGATCGTGTGTCAAATTGCCAAATGTCCAAGGCAAGAATGTAAATACATTTTTTTACTAAATAGTAAATAATAGTCGTAATAAACCAACAAGAAAATGATACAAATTAGGGAATAACCATATATGATTAGACGAGTAACAGGAACAGGCTCCCAAGCTATTAAAAGGCAAAATGCATACCCAGAAAATGTAACACGAGTAAGCTACAAACAAAAAGCCTTTAGCAGCGAAAAGTCTCTAGCAGGTGAACTCCATTACGGACAGCATGTAATATGGAGTCACGCAAATGCCAAGGAGGTTTATGCTGCTGATAGGTAATAACCTCTTCAGAAGAAGCTTATGAAAGAATTAAGAATGATCTTGCGAATGCAGGGGGAAGTTAACGAAGCAGCGACTCATAATGAAGCAAGAGAAGGGGCACTCGATAAACAGATGGTCTATAGTCTAGTTGTTTTGAAAGCAAAGCGGGCTGGGATATGTCGAATAAGGCATAAAAGTCTGTCTTTAGTCATCAGATGGTGCTTCACAACCAGCCAAGTGATAAACAAATATTTAGGGACAGCAAAATTGTGGTATGGAAAATCCTTCCAAGGGACCAAAGGTCTACGACAAGTAGATTCCCAAATACCACCAACTTTAACAAATTTCAGATCATCCCAAAGGATCTCGTCCTTTTAGGATTTATGTTACAAAAGAGGAAACCATCGGGGGAGCACGTAGAATTCAAACATAAGCGGAAAAGTCTGAATACCGAATATCCACTAAAAGACTACAATGTATTTGCAGGCTGCCATTTCAGTTCTTCCAAGTCTTATGACATGTAAAGAAACAAAGAAAAATGAACATCTATCTATAAAGCTTGAAGAACCCTAAAGTACTGAGATCAGCTACTGAAGATATACATTTTATTCAGGGGATTTACATCCATGAACTGTAAATACCACATCTTTATTTTACTGGCAATATTACAAAAGCTGGTGACCATTATCACAACAATGATTTTAAACAAATTACACAGCTTACGGGCTCAAGTTCTTGCTTCGGTATCTCTTTCAGTTTAAACTGTAGAGCTACCACTTGATGGAATCTCGCCAAGAAACTCTGATCTCAACTGCATCAGGAGCCTGCCTAGATAATTCATGCCTTCGCCTTCTCGGCCTCCACCCCAGAAGAGATCATGAGGTGAAGCTTCTACTAGAACAGAACCCGATGTTGATAGCAGTATAGAATTTAAGTGCGGGTAAATCGAGAATTTATATTTCAAGGCCTTGTACATTATATCAACCTTCGCATTCTCCCAGTCCGGTCTTAACTGCATTGCAAACATAATAAAGATAGTGATATAGTAAATTAAAGTATATTCAACAACAGCACCTCATATTAAGCAACAAAAAAACAACAGCACCTCATGTATTCTAAATTATTTTGAAGGCATCATTATGTAACAAAAACAATGACAGCGCTAAAACACAAGCTATGACAAAAGTAGGCCAAACTGTCTACATAAATCAATGACTAGATTATATGACAGATAAGTGGAACATAAAAACTATAACAGAAGTTGCAGCACTATATTGATATGCTGGAATTAGTTAGACAGCTAAAGGATGACTATGTAAAAGCTGCACTAACTTTTTCAAGAAACAAACAAGCAGAGTATCTAATATCTTGGTCACAAGTGCATCAGAAGCACCAAGATCATATCAGTGCAACATGAGGCTGTTATGTGGATGAAATAAAAATAGGTCATTAACCGAACACTAATCGCAAAAGGATAAGAAGGCAAATTCCTCTTCAAAGATAACAGTCTGCATTCATTATGTACAACTTGTACTAGGAGGCCTCTAAGATATGGTATCATATATACATGATATGTAATCCTACATTTTTATGCAATATACTTATATACTTATTGCATTTGTTTTGGACACACTAAATATCTAGATCAAAATATATGGCTGAGAGAACCATATTCAAGAAGTTTTCACTAAACAAACCAACCAAACTTAAAATAGATACACAATAAGCTAGCTGAAACATATGACATTAGGGTAATTTTAATAGGACATGCAGTAAGAGATAATCAAAGTTTTTAAATACTTTTAAAAGTTAAGCTTTTCAGGAATATATGCCGTTTGATGATTAAGCACCTCCAGTACAAGAGAATCGATACAACTTCATTGCAGTACAGTGGTAAAAAGGATTTGAAACAAAAGAGCGATGAGCGTGCATTGTAACAAAAGCCAGAACAACAGATTTCAGATTACATAATCTAATATTCAGTTCATCTCCATGAAACCATTAAGGGTTAGCAATACTCTAAAAGAGAGATAGCGTCCAGAATGACTACTAATTTCTGTCTTCTGTTCTAACCAATTGCAAAAGAATATACGTATTGCTCAATCACTCAACGCGATTCAGATTGTATTAAATTAAAGTTCCATTAATGAAATTCTCACTAGTTTAACTTAAAGTAAAAAGAACGGAACATCAACAGGCAGGTTATCATGTCCAGGTTCCAGAAAGGATGATATAGGACTGCTGCTTTAACATTAGACTTGTTAAACAAGGAAAGCCAAGCTAAAAGACGTACCAGATCAGGCCGCTGCCTTTGTAATTTTCTTCCTTTTCGTGCCGCTTCCTCTGGACTTTTTGCATGAACTATGTCTTCAATATATTTTCCTACTTCAGGATCATTCATCCCCATAAACTTGTGAGCCTGTATTTGAAAATTAACATATTAAATAAATTACCAGGATGGATCTGACATGAAAAATTATTTTCCAAATGCAGAACATAACCTGATAATAGTGTTCTACACTTGACCAAGTAATGTAATCACCATTATCATCAGGAACATGAATCGGATGGTGAGAGAAGTTAGAAAAGGCACCATAAGGATCCCATGCTTTATAAAAGAATATAACGCTCGGATCGTAAGGGGAAATGGATGGATCAATTGCAGAAGATTCATCCATCGATGGAACTGAAGGAGTCAGGTCAGGAACAGGCTGAAGAAATCCACTGATAAGCATATCAGGACCAATCTGTATCATGTATAATAATTAAAAATTAGCCATTAACAGAACTTAGAAACTAAGAAAAAAAATCAGTATGAAAGGTTAGCCTGGTGGAATATTTAACACTCGATTCAAACTGGAGCATATATCGAGTACTCCCAGCTTGTTGCAAACAAAAGTGCTGAGGATCAAGGGACAACCAAGTCGTAAAGGTGTAGCCCTTTTCATGAGTAGGTCATGGGTTCAGATCCTCATTCCCCCATCTCATATTAGAAACACAAGAAAAGTTCTTCTGAATGGTACCCTCAGTCGATCAGTCCTATTATCTGTCTTTGTTACCATTTTAGTTTGTTCCCACATTATGTCTGCATTTGCTTTTATGGGCCTTTATCTTCCTTCTATGTCCTAAAATAAACAAACCGAGAGTTTTTATACTTGAGTTACAATCCTACTCCTTAGAATATCTATTTGACCTCTTATTGAAACACATTTAAAAATAAAAATAAAAATGAAACACATATTTAAATACTTGAAAATTTGAAATTTTTAGAGCCAACTTAAGTAAGGTTAAAAGTCATATATAAATGCTTGTAAATTTGAATTTTTTTACTTGTAAATTTGATTAATTTTTTTTATAGCCAACTAAAAGCTAGAAATTTTAAATTATCTTAAATATGTGTACAAAAGTCAAACAAGAAATATAAGATGGGACGGAGGGACTAGTATTAATTGTTAAATATATATCATAATCAATCACTTGTAAATATCATATTTTAATGAAGAAATTAAGCATGAGCCACACAAGTAAAGTCGGGAGTTCGTGTAGTTGGGATCATAATTTTTTTTTGAGAATATGTTTTAATAGTTGAATTGCTTGAGTTAATATTTTTTGTGGAGCTATTGGTTGTCTTTATACCAGATGCTTATGTGTTTTCAACTACTGCAAAAATTAAGTTTTGTATGCACCAAATGTTTGCTGAACTGTTGAACACTGAAATAGCCTACGAAATCCATCACTTAGTATCTGTTTGTTTATCATTTGCTTGACATAAGTCGCTTAAATTAGTTATAGTGTTATTTTCTTTAACAAATAAATCTAAACTTGAGTTTGTGTTCTCTGTGAACTATACTTACAAATATACTCATGTATGCCTGTGCACGTGTAGTATTTTATTCTTAATAATTCATTGAAATGTTCCCTGATGCATCAGTAAATGTGGAATTCGGCTATATTTCCACTATCTTTTCCGATGATGTTATTCACAAATTCTGCTAGACCCCGTGCATATTCAACTTAAGCTCGCAGAACTTAAAAGTGCTTGAGGTCTTGAACTACTTATGGGCTTTTATGCACAAGCCATGGACATACTAATTGTTCCGTAATTCTGGAAACACGCTCGACAAAGTGACAAACCAGCTGCCTTTCACATGGTCATATCCACTAAAACTGGACTCACCTATTTCTTTGCCATATGAGTTTGTTTAGGCTGTTTCTCATTATATATTGGTACCTAATCTCTATTCTTAAGCTGCGGGGCTGAGCTGATTAATTGTTTGCAAGGTTTTTTTTTTTATAAAAACCTTGCAAGGTAATCTCTTGTTTTGCTTACTAGTGGTTTTATGCAAAAGGACTACAATTCCATGAGCTTAACTGAAATGTCTTTAAGATTTTAAATTTTACTAAAAAAAACTCAAACTTTTTTTGCTCTACATTCAATATCTAGACAAAGATCCATCAAGAAAAATAACTAGAAAAAGACAGAAACTAAGAACTATAACATTATCTCAGCAAAAAGAAAACAATGCCCACCAACCTGCTCATAGCAAACATCACTTAACTCCAGAGCTTGTGTCATTTCAACCATTCCAAGTTCACCTACCGGAGATGGTGCATTCTTTCCACCAATAATTTTAGGAGCAACAAATGCATAGACCTGCATAACCACACAAAAAGTATAAAGTCAACAACAATACGAGATCTTTCATTGAATCTATATGCACTTCAACGTATGCTTATTACACTGGTTGACCCACATTAAATCTGAACGATTGGAGTCTAGAACAGACTTTTGTAATAGGGATAAATTAAAAACATACTTGCCATATATTTCCAGTAATTGTGCATTCGCTCGTAATGTTAAGTGACTTAAGTCATCAGATGCACATTCACATATAGAAGACAATAACAGTAAACTTCAAAGCAAGTGGAGCATGAGGGTATTTATATTTACAGTTCATAAAGAGATGACTAAAGGCATTGGCTGATGTTCTTAAGGGATACAATAAGTGATTGCTTCTTATGACGTAAAAGAGAAACATGGACCTAATAATTAGGGCAAAAAGTAAACCTATATATTAAATTGTCAGACACCTTGTGAATGCCACTGGATGAAATAGCAGATGCAGCTAATGACCCTCCACACTCCCAAAAAAGTGAAAGATAACCACGATCATACAAATAATCTGTGACATCCCGTGGATTTAGGATGTCAAATTCCACCACTTCAACACCTTTGGAAGCAAGAAGCTTTTGGAAACTCTTTCTAGCCCCTCTTTGTGTTGCGACTATAGTGGGTACTTCAGAAACATCCCAAAGATTTGCTACCTCAGGAAGATCGAGAGATTGTGACATTACAAGCCGCAAAGGCATGTGGCCACCTCCATGTCTTGCAGTTAGTCGTGGATCTATATGTAAATGTGGATTAGAACTGCTTAGTTTATATTTTGAGTATTCCAGCAATTTAAAGTAGCAGCTAGAGTTCCATACTATCTTTGCGTACAGTATTTCCTCCTACGATTATAGCATCACTTCTACCCCGCAATGCAAGAACTAGTCCTCTTGACTGTCTGCTGCTTATCCATGAAGCATGCCCACTAGAAGCGGCAATCTTTCCTGGCAGCACATACAAGGAAGATGATGAGCAACAAATTAATCACTCTTATCGCAAAACTTATCATAGAAAAATTAAGGAGTTAATTATTTTTGTTAAATTATCTGCATATTATTGCTCACCGTCGAGAGTCATTGCATACTTCAAAACAGAATATGGCACGCGACAAGCAGCTCTATAAAGCAAAGGAGCATTGACTAGGAGGCAAGGTTTTAGAGCTTCCTGCAAAAATAAAACAGGATATTAGAATCCAAAAAAAAAATTCAAAGGGCATGAGATGGAGTTAGGAAAACTAAACAATTGGCCTACTGAATTTATCTTAAACTAAATGTAAGCACCATAACATCATGTCAGGATCTGAACTGTATTAGTATCCCCTGTGTTAGTAGTACCGTTGCTGTGTTAGTATTAATGTTAGTAGTAAGTAGTGGAAGGGTAGTTCTGTCTTTACACTTCAAGGAGTTAGTTACAAGGTCTATAAATACTTGTAAGAGTCTTGTACTTCTCATATGTTGAATATATGAAATTGGCATTTGCCTCCAAATCTCTTTCTCTCTCTATAACTGCTTCTCTCTCTCTCTAGGGTTTCTCTCCCTAATCTCATCTCTGTTCTGATCTGATTTCTCATCTATTTCTTCTGTTTCACATCTAATTCTCTTCTAATTTTCTGTTATCTTTCTATATCTAGCTGCTACTTCGCATCTATAAACAGAAAATACCAAAAATATACTAAAAAACTAATCAGGAGCTCACTAATTCCAGACACACCACTAGGAATTTGGTTGGCATTCTTGGGAAAATTAAGTTTGTCTCCTTAAATGGTACATTGCCGGCTATATTGACATTTCAAAAGTTAAATTTGGAAAATATAAATAAAAACAGATGGGGAGGTGATGCTTGCATTTGCACCAGAAAACATGTAGAAGGATTATTAAAGCAAAAACATGTTGCTTTCAAGTACCAAGGAAGAGGTGGTGGATGTGATCAAAGTCAACAAACAAATACTTCTTGCAGCAGACGTATCTTCCGAGATATATGTGCAAGGTGCTGTAGTAATGTGTTTCCAGAAACTTGATGCACATCAAAAGCATAACAAAGCTCACATTGCGATTGTGTATATTTACAAATCAAAATGAAAGAAATTGGTAGGAGTTGAGTGCAAAAGGGGAAAAAAATGACGGTGGTGCAAAAGGAAACAGAAAGTTCAGTGTTGTGTTGTATAAACGACAATCGTTCCAGCGTTTAAAGCCTCCATTATGCGTTAAAATACTGTTTAGAAGGCCTATCTGATGTACAGACCACAACAAATGTGAACCAGAAAGGCAAACGATATTTACTTACATGAAGACGAGCACATGAGTTGTTAAGAACGAGCTAAGCGATCCAACTACAATACACTTAAATACACTGTCAACAAGAAAGAAAATAGCCAGAAAAATATGGCCACGACAAAAGAACAGCTTCAGCTTATGATGAACACTGTGACAAGATCTCTATCATAGCATATGAGGATATCACCAACAAGATCTCAAAAACTATACAAGGGGAGAATGATGCCAAATCAGAACTTTTATTCACTAGCATTCAAAAATATTGCCAAAAAGTTACTATCATGCAAATGAATAAATCCCTACCTCAATGGCTTTACTTTGCAGATCTTCTCCGAGGACATCAACCTGCAATCCTTCGCTTCTTAGTGTTCGAATAGCACTTCCCCGGAGATGCAGTAATGGATGCCTTATCCCAACAACAACTCTAGTAATTCCTCCCTACTAAACAGATATCCGTAAATAAATTGAATAAACTTATCAACTTTTACATTAGCTTATAATTTTTTTTGTAAGGTTCAGACTTCAAATAAATTGAGGGAAATATCAGGCCTCGATTCATACTCATATAGAGCGTAGAAGTCACTGTGAAACGTGCATACCTTGTACAGTTTACAAAAAACAAAAGGACAACACACATAACAGTTTTAACTGTAGCTACACCGATAAAGACATCTCTATCTTTTTAGAGAGACAGCCTAGTAAACGTTGTGGAGAGGTGGAGCGCAACAAGATTTTACTCTTGAGTCTTGACTAATTAAAGCTCATCTAAATCTTTATAACAAATTTATAAGATATATTTAATGAAATTTCACCTGAACTCAATTTCTGGAAATTTTATAAAACTAACTACTTCTAAATCTAATAATGTTGCAAGAACATAAAGAATAATATAGTGGAGTACTTAATTATAAGACAGTGACAAATTGAGTTGGAAACAAAGTAATATGAGAGACTGAATAAATAGTACCGATATATCTTCCATCTGTAGTTATAACGTTAAAAACACCTTAATGAAAGATGACACGGCAGTAGAATCACCATGGCAGTCACCAGGTTCCATGTTGACGTATGCTGTGGCACCCTTGCAGTACTCGCCAGCAGCTTCTACAGCCTGCAATTCTGCTGGCTTTGTCCCCTGTGCATAAAGGTAACCTTCTCCAAGCACCCTGGTACCAGAATTCACAGCAATTACACACCCAAAATTTGGGTGTGGTGCAGTAAAGCCGGCAGACTTATCAGCCAACTCGGCAGCACGCTTTATGAAGGAAGCGTCGAGAGTGTGGGATCCATTGGTGGTTGTGCACATAACAGGACTAGAGAAGGGTCTTAAAGAGAACAAGCCCATCAAAATTCTTGTTTGATATGTTCTAGTATTCTTCTTGTGTGGATGATAAAGTCACACTATTGGCTTGCTATTTAGACAACTATAACTTTTTACTCAAGTCAAAAACAGAGAGTAAATTGCTAGAGCTTTGAATATAAACGTGAATCACTCGCTGCTGAAAACCTCCAACAGCATGAGATAATTTAGTTTGAGTGAGATAATGAGATTGCGACTTTTAAGTTTGGAAGTGATTGACAATTAGTACCTGAGATGCAAAGACAATCAAATTGTAAACTTGAAAAGGAAGGGGCTGTACAATTTGTTGAATGGTATGTATTGATAATTCAATTGTAATTTTGGTAAATCAACTGTAATAGAACACAAAACGGAGACTTAACAAAGGAACACATGTATATGAATCAAAGTAGAAAGAAAAGGCAAGGGAAGTGCATTACAAGGAGAAACTGAGAATCATAAATGTCAAACATAATTACCAAACCCTAAAAACTACAACTCTAGACAGAACAGGATATAAAATAGATTATGGCAGCAGAGCAGGTATAGTAACAATTATAAACACAAACGCCAACATACTTATTATACTTACAGGGCGTGAATTGTAGCAGGAACAGATAGATAGATAGCATATGTATGCATGTTTTTACTTATGTATGTATAGTGCGTCAAGCAGATTGTAGCATTATCCCTTCTAATAATATCAATCTATAAGCTGCAATTTTCATGCCCTTATCATTTAAGTGCTGTGGAACCATCTTACTTTAAACAGTTCTGGTATAACTTATAACTTATTAATGAGATATCAATTTATTATCCACGGATCCATTGGACTTGGAATGGTGATAGTGACTGGGTACAAGTGACAGGTGAAGCTGAGCCATTGTCGACATCAACACAATATATCAAAATATATCACAGAAGAATGTGCAAGTGACAAGAAACTAGGAAAGTGAGATTATCATCCTAAAATATGCACAATTTTTTTGATGAAAAATAATTAAATTATCCTACATTTTTACTCTATTCCAAACAAAACAAGTTGCTTACGTGATTTCATTTATTAAAGGTTATCGGTTGGGTATACAAAATTGGTGAACGTGAGTAAAAATGTTACTGCTACTGCTCCATTTTAATAGAAAGAATTGAAAATTGCACAACATGAGAATTTATACACGAATATTGTTATTAACTAATCTGATTCACACAAATGAAAACCATTGCTTAAACCCCATTTACCCCACAATACAATACGATAAAGTAATGCACATTCATTCCTCTTGAATTTTCACAAATCGTAAAATCGCATTGTACCATATTTTGAGTCCTTTCTCTTTCATTCATTTCTTCCAACTTGAATTTACTCGACTAATATTCAATTCACTTAAAACTCGGGCATAATACATTAAAAACTAGTTATCAGATATCATCTCCAACAATACTTTGTCAACACTCTCTTAATTCATTTATTTATTTGATAAGTAAGTTTAATTTAAATCAAGATAAAATAACGAATTAATCTACATTATAGAGATTGTAAAGAAATAATAAATAAATCAGAATCAGAATAGAACGCACAAATAGCGTAAAACAGCCAAATGAAATGGGACAAACCCTAATTACAGAAATCAACGACAGTGTATGCATCTGTGTGTATGTATGTATACTTGTGTACCTTGTTTGGGTAGATGCAAATCTCTCAATCTCTCTGTCAATCTCTCTGCTTACACAGTGATTACACAGCGATACATTTGAAATTGTGTTATTGATATAAACATAAAAATAGACAAAAGACACTCAATATCATATTTCCAACATAATTAGTGTCAAATATCTCAATTCAAAAACTTTGCCTCAAATATCACTTCAAGATACAGTATCGGGTATCGTTTAATTTTTCAACAAAAAACGCTACTTCGTGTAGCATTTTATATTTTTTCTAATTTTTATTTTTTGAAAAACGCTACAATAAGTTGTGTTTTGGTGGGGGAAGACCCTAGATTAAACTGTGTTTTGGGGAAAACGCTAATTTAAATTGTGTTTTGGGGGAAGACCAAAGATTAAGTTGTGTTTTGGGGAAGACCAAAGATTAAGTTGTGTTTTCGGTAACTCTACACGAGTAGCGTTTATGCTAAAAAAATTAAAATGTTATATTATACTGTGTCTTGGAGTTATATTTGGGGCCAAGTTTTTGAGTTGTGATAGTTGGAAATGTGATAGAAAGTGCCAATACCCAAAATTTTATAAAGAACATGGATTAACAATTTTTGTTGCTAAGCATAAATTAATCATTTAATTCTATAAGATAAATTCGATTGTATTTATTTTGATACATTATTTAAATTTATTTGTATATGTTGAGTAGAAGTACTTGTACTCAAGAAAATTTTATAAATATACATGCGTAGTATGTATTTGAATCAGAAAATGGTGGAAGATGGAACAAGAATTTCACAAAAAATTTGAAAATTAATCCTTTCTTCTAAAATCTATATACATTATATAATACATTTTTCAAGAAAAATAATATGATAATCTAAAGTATATTATTATTCCTTAAAATATACTTATAGCATTGAAAATTTACAACAATAAATTGTTATAATCAAATTTATATTGCATTGTACAAATTTTAAATTAATAAAACAAATTCAAAATTTAGAATATCAGAACAAATTATATTTCTCTGTAAAATATAAATATAAAATCATTTATATGAGGATGAGGATTGAGACACTAATCACATTCATAAAACATTTCTTCTACCCCACTCTTCAGAAAAATCTTGGAAAAACATTTTACAAATAATCTTATTTGTCAATAAATAACTGAAAATATCTTGGAATCTCACTTGACTTTACTTGGGAGGTATGTATTCGATCGAAGTAGATGGATGTCAATTGCACGAACATATGAATGTGTTTTAAATCATAATCAAATGAACAAATTAAATAAAATTAGTACTTACTAAGCAAATATGGTAAATGAAGGTAATTATTTAATTACCTAAACTGATTGACAATGTTAAATATATTACTCCCTCTGTCCCCCTTTAATATTAGCCACCATTCAAAATTCATGTATTTAGCGATCAAGTTAAAATTAACATATTTAATCATAATTATTAATATATTTATGAAAATTTAATAAATTTAAAGCATAATTTACTTTGTTAAGGAAATGTGGACAATAGTTTTGGGATAAGCGGAATTGTGGCCAATATAAGCGGGACGGAGGGAGTACTAGATTTTTCAATTTTAAATGTTACTTAATTGATGTCACGAAACTCCTGAACTTAACAATCTGATACTTTACTAGCCGGTTTTGTAAATTTCGTAATGTTACTGAAAAAAAACATAAAAAAATAATCTTAGTTAATGCACCTTATGAATATCAAAATTACAAAAATATACAAATCCAACCCGTTACAGAGTTGAAGAATGTTTGTTGTAATCACAAATTAGCGAAGTGTGATTTGCAAGAATTAGTGGAAGCGGAAGATCATAAGAAAATTTGAGAAATGAATTGACTATAAAGAGTAAAAAGTAAGAACGGTGAAGTGTATATAACATGTTTTTTTTTTAAACAAATCGTAGTTGCATTACTTAGAAATTATCACTTTTGGGTGCATGATTAATAAATGCAGGAGAAGTGACAAACCACTCTCCCTGACATAGAATTTGTGCAGCATTTGCAAGCAAAAGAACCACACGATTCGCAGACCGATAATTGAACTACTAGCACTTGATCAATGTGATTTAGTGATTTTGTCCAAGAAATGACTTCTCGAAGGCTAATGGCTTCAACTTCTCGTGGTTGCCAATTACCTTCTATCTGACAACAGCTCGCTCCAACCTGATCTTCCGTCCAAACCTGGAGCAAATTACGAACTGTAGCCAACACACCAAATAATACAGCAAATATAAAACACAACCAAAACATAAACCCCAAAAATTGGGGATAAATCAACAATCCCAAAAAATTGGGGAAAATCAATAATCCAAAAAGATGGGTACGACAAAAGAGATATCACCCAAAAATGATTGGATCTCGATTTTATTGAAAAACTAAAAAATAGAAATTAAAGATTCAGAAATGGAGGAAACGGGATGAGAGGATAGGTGGGATGGATGTGGGTTTGATGGAAGGATGGGGCGGTGAAGGGTGGGTGGAGGCGGCCGACTATCAAAACGAGATAGAGAGTTTAGGGTTTTTTAAGCACCTACCGACCTTGATGATAGATTATTTTAACATGTTAAGTTTATATATATAGTGTACTAGCCTACAACCCGTACCGTTATGATGAATGGATGATTTTTAATATTTTTATATTATTATTCATAATTTTAATTATATGTTTTTTAATTAGTAGAAAAATAAATTATAAAAGATACTAACATATAGTAATATATATTTGATTGTATTAGTGTTTTTCTTTTATATTAAAATAGATAATATAATTTTTTAAATTTAATATAATTTTATTGATAGTTATGTTATATTTTTATATAAACATTATTTTCAATATTTTTTTTTAATTTTAATTTAATATAATGTGACATATTCATATTTAAGGATTATACTTATGTTTTCTTATTATAAATAATGTATACTAATTTTTAATATATTATATTAACGATTGAAAAATATGGTGTGATATTTTTGAATCCATACTATTATATAAAAACCGAAACATTAAAAGTTTGGTTGGTTGGTTGGTCGGTCGGTCGGTACGGTACCTGTTGATTTTACTTATTTACTCTTATTCAATTACAGTTTTACTAACTAATTAATTTCCTTTTTCAAACTACACATATTATCTTTTTCTATTTTTCAAGAACTAAATAATTTCTTTTTACAGGTAAAATACAATATCTTTTATATTTTATCTAACTAAAATTTCTCCTTTATTAATCAATTTCCTTTTTCAGGTTAAACATATTACCTTTCTATTTTTCAATAACTAAATAATTTCCTTTTTCAGGTAAAATAGAATATCTTTTATATTTTATCTAACTAAAATTTCTCATTTTTAAAAACACTACGAGCAATTTTATTAAAAAAACTAACATAATTATATTATAATTAATATTAACTAATCAATTACCTATTTCAGTCAAAACACATTACCTTTTCTCTTTTCTCTAACTAAAATCTCTTTTTTTTCAATTATATCATGGACGGTTATCTTTTTCAGCCAAAACACGTTACCTTTTTTCTTTCCTCTTACTAAAACCTCTCTTTTTCCAATTATATCACGGGGGTTTCTATTTAATAAAAATAAAATAATAATATTATAATACTAATAATTAACCGATTACCTTTTCAGCTAAAATATATCATTTTTTCTAATTAAATTCCTTTTTCTCTAGAAGTATAACGGACAACATTAATTTCTCATTTTCTAAAGACTAGGAACAATTTTATTTAATAAATTAACATAATTAAATTATAATTATTATAAACTAATCAATTAAATTTTTCACATAAATCATGTCATCTTCACGTTACCATTCTATTTTCTCTAACTAAAAGCTCTCTTTTTCCAATTATATCACGGGCATTTCTATTTAATAAAATAAACTAATAATATTATAATATTATTAATTAACCGATTACCTTTTTTAGCTAAAACGTATCATTTTTTCTATATTTTCTAACTAAAATCACTCTTTTAATAGAAATATCACGGACAATATTAATTTCTCGTTTTCTAAAGACATCACGAGCAACTGTATTTAATAATATAACGTAATAAAATTATAATTATTATAAACTAATCAATTATCTTTTTTACCTAGAACATATTACCTTTTTAATTTTGTCTAACTAAATTCTCTATTTTTCTAATCATATCATGAGCATTATATTTAATAAAATGAAGTAAAATTTTATAATTACTAATAATTAATCGATTACTCTTTTTAACTAAAACCTATCATCTTTTTCTATATTTTTTTAATTAAAATCCCTCATTTTCTAGAAATATCACGGATAAAAATTATATAATTATTATCAAATAATCTCATATAAAAATGTAAGCTTTCGTGTTCTCTTTCGCCTTCGTAACCTCCACGTCATCATCATCCTCACCGGATTCAAATAATTTAACTTCCTTATCTTTCAAAATCGGATCTTAATTTCTCACCTTAAGCAAAACATCCAAATACTCCAAATCATCAACACCGTAGGAATCGCCGCCATCATCATCATCTTCATCGGAATCATCAGAATCGTCTACGATTCCGTTCTTCTTAAGCTCCTCGAGACGGTGCAAATCTTCGCGCTTCTTGTTATGCTCGTATCGCCGTGCGAACTCTTGATTAATCTCGATTTTCGAGATGTCGTCGCCGTCGGAGTCCGATGAGTCGCAGAGCTTGATTTTCATTTTCGGGAAGCTAAGGTTTTGAGGATGTGTTTTTAGGGTTTAATTGGCCACTCGCTTTCGGCTATTTCACTACACCAACATTTGTGCTCGTGTTTGTTGGATTAGATTTTAACTTGGCACTTGCTCATTTTTTTTTAACATAAATTAATTAATGTTAAATAAAATTGAAAATTCATAATATTTGAAATAACTTAATTTGAACTAAAAAAAGTAACGTATTTTAATTAGAAAGGAAATATTAATGATTCGAAAACATGGTACGATTGATGTTCTTATAAAGGATAATATCTTGAATTAAAAGTAAATTTGAAAATGGCAATAACTAATTACCATTAATTATATTATGTCATTATTTATTTTAAAAATTAGAATAACTAAACCGACCAAACTTTCAATCTTTGGATTTTAATATATTAGTATAGATTTTGACTTTAACAGTTTGAATACTTATGTTATTAAGTTTCCAAAGTTTAAGTTAAAATAAATTAACTCAAATAAAAACTTGCAAGAAGATACAATAATTTCAAACTTATATTAAAAAAAATTGTGTATCCACTAAATTTCAAAATTTTATAAAAAAAATGCTTTATCTCTTATGTTTAGACAAAAGAAAGATGAGAGTTGAAAAATGGATACATAGAAAACGATATAATATGTAAAACAGGAAAAAGAAAATTGGCTTAATATCGTAACTAACATGTGAGTATACACGTTAATCTATTTTGGATAACAAATATGAAATTTGGTGAGAATTTGAGGGAACACCAGGTGTCAATATTTTTTAAAAAATTCCTTCCATAAATTTGGTAAGTAAAAGTCTTCTAGCTACGATAACAAATTAACTAGTACAGGCAATTAGCTTCCTTAATAAAAAAAACTTAAAAATTACCTATCAATACTTCTTATAATCAAGTATCGGTAAGCAAAAATAATTTTTAGCTATCAATATGTAATAGTAAGTAAATTAATGGTAGGTAAATATCAAATTTCTTGTAGGACCATACTTTTCGTGTTTCCATATTCTGGAGATAATCTCCAAAACATTAACATAATTTCATACTAAAAACAAACAGAATAATTGTTATAAAATCATATTATACACTTGCACTTTACAAAAGAATTATTTTGTACACTTGCATTTGATATACACGATAATTTGAGATACTTTCTGATTTTATTATAGTTTCCATGATTCTTGTTCGTTTTTTCCATATTCTGGAGATAATCTCCAAAACATTAACATAATTTCATACTAAAAACAAACAGAATAATTGATATAAAATCATATTATGCAATTGCACTTTACAAAAGAATTATTTTGTACATAAAATCATATTATGCAATTGCACTTTACAAAAGAATTATTTTGTACACTTGCACTTGATAGACACGATAATTGAGATACTTTCTGATTTTATTATAGTTTTCATTATTCTTGTTCGTTTTTCCTTATAAATAAATAAACTCTGCCATCGATCCTTGCATAAGTAAAACCTTAATCCATTAGCTCTGAAAAAATTAGTTATACTATCATGGATTGCATGCAAAATAATTTGAGTGTTTTGATGTTCCCATGGTTAGGCCATGGACACATATCACCATTCTTAGAGTTAGGAAAAAAGCTTAGCCAGAAAAATTTCACTGTTTATCTTTGTTCCACCCTTGTTAACCTCAAATCGATCGAGAAAAAGGTTGGTTTTGAGGATAGTTTGATTCAACTTATTGAACTCCATCTCCCAAATTTACCTGATCTCCCTCCTTGTTACCATACTACTAATGGACTTCCTTCACACCTTATGCCTACTCTGAAAAAGGCCTTTGACATGTCGAAACATGCCTTTTTCGATATTCTGACGAAATATAAACCTGATTTGCTTGTTTATGATTTTCTTCAGCCATGGGCTCCGGAGACTGCTTTGAAGCTTAATATTCCTGCTGTTCAATTCATAACCAGCAGCACTACACAAACCGCGATTTTGTTTCATGAATACAAGAATCCGGATGTTGAGTTCCCATACTCGAAGCAGATTTATTATCGAGATTATGAGACTGCTAATGTTGAGGAATTGAGAAAAACTGTCGACGATCACAAGAGAGATGGCTCGAATCTGATTATTACTTCCATTGAGAAATCTACTGAGGTGGTTTTGATCAAGGGGTTTAATGAGATTGATGAAAAGTACATCAAGTATCTGTCTAGTTTGTGTGGAAAAAAAATAGTTCCTGTTGGTCCATTGGTTCAAGAACCTACCAATAATGTTGAAGTTGAGAATTCGGAGACTATTAAATGGCTTGAGAAAAAGGAGAAGGCATCCACTGTGTTTGTTTCATTCGGGAGTGAATACTTTCTCTCGAATGAGGATTTTGAAGCAATTGCGGAGGGCTTGTTGCAGAGTAACGTCAACTTCATATGGGTCGTGAGGTCTCCTCTTGGAGAGAAGATCAGTCTTGAAGCTAAACTGCAACAAATTGGGTTTTATGATAAGGTAGGGGACCGGGGAATGGTTGTGGAGGGTTGGGTTCCACAGGCGAAGATCTTAGGACACCCGAACATTGGTGGCTTTGTTAGTCATTGTGGGTGGAACTCTGTGATTGAAAGCATGAAATTTGGTGTCCCAATCATTGCCATGCCCATGCATATTGATCAGCCCATCAACGCAAGACTTGTTGAGGAAGTTGGCGTGGGTCGTGAAGTCTTGAGAAACCATGATTTGAAGCTTCATCCGAAGAAGGTTGCAAGTGTGATTCGACGAGTGGTAAATGATGAGTTTGTGAGGGAGAAAGTAACTGAGTTGAGTTATCGGATTAAGATGAAAAAGGATGAAGAAATTGATCAAGTTGTCAAGGAGTTGAAGAAGCTATGTGTAAAAACGAAACATGTAGTGGAAGCGGAAAACTCCTTTTGTTGTTAGTCTCGGACGATTGTTCTTTATTGACATAGTACTCCTTTAAACATAGTGACACTATGGAACATCAAAAGGGCTCATGTGCTCTGGTTTCCAAGAAGTCAGAATCTTACCTGACTTCCTAGACACATTCTGAAGTTGAACTGGAAATCATTGCAACAAATTTTGATAGCACACTTGTTTGATCGTCAATGCATCTTAACTTCACAATAATGTGATATTGTTCGTTTGTATAAATGTGATATTGTTCGTTTGAATAAAATCCGCATGAATTTAGGCTTCTGTGTATATCTTAAAAGGTCTCTAGTGAAGTTAGTAAATCACACATATCAGAGTAATGTGTTTGTTAATATTTTCATAACCGAGAGAAACTATACGTTTTGTATTTGTTGCACTTATAATGTGTATCATTATCACTATCATATATTAAAATTATTTGTACTTGCATTGCTTGGAAGTTATCGAAAAGTATAGATAAAATCAGCATGATAGATAAAATCAGGAGCACTAGTCCGCTCCTACATCTGACTTGGAACACGAAAATGGTATGCAAAAAGGATCAAATCCAAATATCAGTAATTGAAAGGCTTTAATATATAGATTACATAACTGTATGTATAAGTCGAGAGACCAGAAATTAAGTCCAAATGTAAGTAAAAAAGGCGTGCATGGCTGCTTCATACTTGGGTAAAGGCATTTTCTGAGTGTGATCACAATGGCTTACTGGGTGAACAGTCAGTAATATGATCAGGAGGCACTGGCCATGGACTCGATCAGGAGTTGGTAACCTTCTGGTACAGGAGCCTGTGCTTGCACGCACTGAGCCAGCGCTGGAACATCAGCACTCACGTCTAGATACCTAGCCACCAAGAGAAGCAGATGAAAATCAGAAATTCGCTTAACAAATGGTAGATTTGTTGTTCGATCCAAATGGCTCTTTAGTGCCCTCATTGTCATGGGTGATAGGAAATGTGGATGAAAGAGGGCCCTGAAATAACAATGAACAAACTAAATATAAGGAATCACTCAGATAAATTTCGGTTGCATATCATAAAAGTTTGGGCAAATAAATTTAGAAGGATATTTTAAAAAAAAAAAAGCCTGTAAAATATACATGATTCAATGCCTAAACTTCTCAAAAACAACTTCCCCAAAAATTCAATTGCATAAAAAGTCTGTTGATGAATATGATATCAACCTAAGACATTATTCCTTCCATTCCTAGTCTTGGACCAGTGACACTTTACCACACTACCCTTAACTATTCTTGAAAGAAGGGAGCACTTCTCAAAATTATACATAACCAAAATGTTGTGCACTTGTGTATTTTATACTAGGCAACTTCCAAGAAATAACCCCTCACGTGCGAAAAACCGAAATATTCCTACCCGAGGTTGGCCTTATTCACTAGCTTCCCTTGTAGCTAAAGCTAGCTCAAAATCATAAGTCTACACTTCAATTGATGCCTTTAAGATTAATAATACGAAAAAAAGTAAATGTAATGCACATTTACTTGAGTGGGCATACTAGCAATTCTAGATATACTATCTACCATACATGTCAAACCTTAATCTAAGTCAAATATCTGGCTGCTTTTAATTCATGTATCAGCATAGCAACTCTGGGGCAACTTCACATTTATTTACGGAAACAGTCAGGACTGGCTTACAAGAAAAAGTTTAAACTAATACTACTTATAAAATGAAAAGACAAAAACTATTGAATTAAGTTAGTGTACAGGGCACATCTATGTGTAAAAGAATATGGGTAATTATCACCAAGAACATCAATTCTTAAAAAATTAGCGCAAATTAAAATACCTACTAGTACATATATAAAGGACCTCTCCTAGTTTCTCTCTTTTTATATAAAGGACCTCTCCTAGTTTCTCTCTTTTTTTGGCTAAGTAAGGACCTCTCCTACTTGCAAAGGCAGTGAGTGGTTTAGCATTTTTGTTTAACCATGCTAACAACATCCAGTAATGCATAATATTTTATACTTCTCATTTGCAAGTTTCTATACAACACCTTTCAAACCTTCGCGCATATACTTATTCAGTTATTCTTACATGCAAAATCTTATATAGGCCTCAAAGTTTAAATACACAGATGCAAAACACTATCATACTCCACAATAAAGATTAAATTGCGATGCAAAGGAAATGCGAACCCCAAAAATATGGGTGGGTACAGGATTAATAAACGAGAGAAGAACAGAAAGAAGACACAAAAAATTCGTAAAGATAAAAGTACTCTACAAGTTGAGATCAAAGAATCAAAACTGATAACAATTAACAAGGGAAAGCATTAGGGTAGAGCACCAACATGAGCATAGAAAGGAAAGGACTTGAACAAACTAGAGATAATATATAAAATAAAGCTACTTGATACTCCCGCTCTACCAATCTATTACTCCTAACATCAAAAGCTCATAGTTCAAATGAGATGGATAAGTATAAAACAATACTACCCACATTAAAAATAAAAAGAAGATTTATTGATAAGTAACACAAGTGACAAAGAACAGGGATTATCATTCTTTCTCACCAAACTGAGTACTAATAATTTCCATAACAAAAGCACCTTCACTTTAAAATGATAGAAACAAGTCACAACCAATAAATACTACTACATAGTTCTGATCGGGTTCTATATGAGTGAAAACTTACCCGAAAAATTTGGGTTAGTTTCTGGTGGTCCCAAAATACCCGACCCAAAATTTTTAACATATAATATATACATTTACATTACACAATTATATATATGTGTGAGACATATCATTTTTCAATAACCCTAATTCAGATATCATCTCACAAGGTTGTCATTATATATATGTATATAATTTTTTAATATACTGTATATTTACATAATTTTACTTGTATGTTATTTGTGTTTACTTGCATAACTATATTGATTAAATTTTCTTCGATTTTGTGTCTGTTCTGGTAACAACAATGGCTTTGTAGATATTGATTAAATTTGTTGATATTGATTAAAGAAAGGTCGTGCATTCCAGGGTTCTTTGTCTCATTAACTAGTTCTGTTTGCAAATAAAGCAGTCAGGAACTCATTAAGACTAAATAATTTACATGACGGAATAAAATTTCTCAAAGCATTAAACTAATATAAAAGGAATATGTAAATCACATTTTCTGAAGTGGGCATTCTAGTGTCTGTAATTAAAACATTTACAGTTCTGTACATGTCAAACCTTGATCCAAGTTAAATATCTAGCATCAATCCATGTATCAGCAGAAATAACAACTTTGGAGGACGCATAAGTTGGTTACAAAAATAACCAGGACTTGCATTATCACATTAATTTCACCAAACGAGTCATGAAATTAAAATTTTCACTTAATAAATGAGTATAAAAACATCAAATTAGAATTAGCTTTAAAGATAAAAAAATAAAGTGAAAATGGGTATGTTATTGTTATCACACCCAGACCATTAGTCTTTCAAGAAAGGAAAAACTAAAGGATCTCTCAATAATAGTCCTGCTTCTGAAGGCAGTGGTTAAGCATCGTACTTAATCATATTAACAACTTCTAATAGAGGCATTAAAATAGATAAGATTGACATCATTGTGCAAATTTATATTAAATATTTTCCTTTAATACAACACATACATTTAAGTTCATGTAACATCTCTTAAGGCGCTCCATCCAAAGCTTGTATACACGAATGTAAATACCAATTTTTTTATGATAAAGGGTGAGGTATAATGGAAGTGCATCCCTGATGATGTGGATTGGTGCAAAAGCAAAAATGAAGGTGTGTAGGACTAAAGTTAATCAATGAGAAAAGTTCAAAGAAGAACTGCATAGACGGATGAGGTAAAAGATCCAGAGATAATAAGAACAAGGGTAGGGGTGTCCAAATGTAGCTACTTCTTATATAGAGCCAAAACATACTAAATCACCCAGTATCATTAAAACTAAGACTAATAAGACTCAACATAAGTGCATCTCTCATTCGAAGCTTTCTTATCTAAAGTCTGTATATGACATTCTACTTGAGCTTTTGCCAAATATTAAGAAAAGACTGTGACACAACGTACGTCTTTCATATTAAGTAATCCTTCGGATTCTGTTTTGAACTAGCAGAGCACACAACCAAGTAAGAGTTAAAAGAGCCATACACAACCAAGTAAGAGTTACAACAGCCAAATGACAAATTAGCAAACATAACACACTTGCACAAGATATAAAACTTACAGAGAGTAAAAGAACTTAAAAAAACAAAAAAAACAAAATGAACCTGATGATCGGAA
This sequence comes from Saposhnikovia divaricata, assembly GCA_036435485.1. NCBI lineage: Eukaryota > Viridiplantae > Streptophyta > Magnoliopsida > Apiales > Apiaceae > Saposhnikovia > Saposhnikovia divaricata. Next base: position 220,605,864 of record CM071599.1, read on the forward strand.
ATCTTGACAACCACCAAGAAGAAATCATTATCAATTTCCTTAGTATCTTTAACCCCAACAACCACATCCTTCTTCATTTTCGACAACTTAGGATCATCCTCATCCTTAACATCAGTCTCAAACCACCCTTCTTTAAACAACTTAATACAAGTATCATTCATTTGAAACGCCTCAAAATGCACATCAGCACCACCATCCTCATTCACCTTCAACTTGACAACAGCCGTAACCCACTCCTTCAACTCACTCTCCCATTGCAACTCCGCAGCCTGCAAAACCTCCCTACTCGACAACGTATAATCAAACCCTCCTCATCCCTAATCCTAATGCAATCGCATCCACAATCCTCTCCTCACCTTCATCCCTCATCAAAGCCAACCCTTCCTCCCCACCTTGCTGAGGCGGCTCGTAAATAAAATCAACCTCAACCTTCCCTTCATCACTAACAACCCCATACATAAACCCACCACGCTTAACCCCAAACGCCATCGTCTCATTAACATAACTCTGAAACACATTAGCAGTATCCCTATCAAAACTAACCATCTCACAATGTGGATTCTCCTGTCTCGAAACCCTCATTTGTTTCGCAATTAAATCATCCATGGTCATATTTTTTACCAAAAGAACCAGCTGGGGCAGCCTTAACAGAAGGTCCAACAACATTTCTTTCGCCCTCATAAGCAAGATACAAAATTGAGCCATGAGAGAGGCCTAATGATGAAATGGGTAAGTGGGGGTTTGCCATATCGGAAAATTCTTGAGGGGTTTTGGAGAGTAAAAGGTTTTGATTTGTGGAGAGGGTTTGGTTGTTAATGGGGACTCTGAGTTGCTGTTACGACTGAAGCTATTTTTAGGTTTTTTTTATAATCAATAACACTTGCAGGAAAGAAGAAAACAGAAGAAGAAAATTAACAAACAAAACAACAGCAATATTCTCATTTCATAATCTCCAGTGTAAATGATATTACAATATATAAACTGCTCCAAAAGGTTATGTTATTGGACTCCACTGAATCTAAAAGCCCAACTCAATTCTAGCCTAAACATAAACTTAAATCATACTAGTCCAATAACATTCTCTGGCCCAAATAGTCCAACTCATGACAATACCTCCCTCTTAAAATTATCATTGTCCTTTTTATATTACTATGTTCAATTAAAAGTAAACGTATTTTAAATTGATTGAAAGATCAATTTAATAATTTTAAATTTTAATTTAACATAATTTAATATACCCATATTTACGTATTATACTAATATTTTCTTATTATAAGCAATGTACAGGGTTTTTAATATATTTTATTAATAATTGAAAATATGGTGTGATATTTTTGAGTATATATTAATGATTGTAAGATTAGTTTTAAATAAAAAAAAGGTAACGTATTTTAATTATAAAGGAAATATTAATGATTTGAAATATTGTATGATTGATGTTCTTATAAAAGGTAATATCTTGAATTAAAGGTAAATTTGAAAATGGCAATAACTAATTACCATTAATTATATTATGTCTTTATTTATTTTAAAAATTAGGATAACCAAATCGATTAAACTTTCAATTTTTGGGCTTTAATATATTAGTATAGACTAGCTTAAAGCCCGTGCGATGCACGGATTTTTTTATTTTAATATTATATAAATTTTTTCATTTATTTAAATTAATTTTTTAAAAGATGAATTTTGGAGGCTTACATTATTATATCAGATGATTTGATAATAATTATACAAATGTTATCTGTGATATTTCTAGAAATGGAAGGATTTTAGTTAGAAAATATAGAAAAGATGATAGGTTTTAGTTGAAAAATGTAATGGATTAATTATTGGTAATTATAAAATTATTATTTTTAATAAATAGAATGCATGTGATATGATTAGAAAAAGATAGGATTTATTTAGAGAAAATTAAAAAGAAAACATGTTATAAGTGAAAAATATAATTGATTAGTTTATAGCAATTATAATTTAATTACCTTGTTTACTAAATACAATTGTACGAAATATTTTTAGAAAAGGTGAAATTAATATTGTCCGTGATATATCTATTAAAAGAAGGATTTTAGTTAAAAAAAAATATAGGAAATATGATACGTTTTAGTTGAAAATGGTGATCGGTTAACTATTAATATTAAAATATTATTAGTTTATTTTATTAAATAAAACCTCCCTTGATATAATTGGAAAAAGAGAGAATTTAGTTAGAGAAAATAGAAAGGTAACGTGAAAATTAAAAAAAATGACATGATTTACGTGAAAAAGGTAATTGATTAGCTTATATAATTATAATTTAATTATGTCATTTTACTAAATAAAATTGCTCATAGTTTTTAGAAAATGAGAAATTAATGTTGTCCGTGATATTTCTAGAAAAAAGGGAGTTTAATTAGAAAAAATAGAAAAGATGATACATTTTAGCTGAAAAGGTAATCGGTTAATTATTAGTATTATAATATTATTATTTGATTTTATTAAATAGAAACATCTGTGATATAATTGGAAAAAGTGAGATTTTAATAAGAGAAAAGAAAAAAGATACCGTGTTTTGGTTGAAAAAGGTAACCGTTCATGATATAATTGGAAAAAGAGAGATGTTAATTAGAGAAAAAGGAAAAGATAACGTGTTTTGGGTGAAAAAGGTAATTGATTAGTTAATAGTAATTATAATATAATTACGTTATTTTATTAAACAAAACTGCTCGTACTATTTTTTATAAAAGAGATATTTTAGTTAAATAAAATGTGAAAAATTTTCTATTTTACTTGAAAAAGAAAATTGTTTAGTTATTGAAAAATAGAAAAGGTAATATGTTTAACTTGAAAAAGGAAATTGATTAATAAAGGAGAAATTTTAGTTAGATAAAATATAAAGGGATATTATATTTTATCAGAAAAAGGAAATTATTTAGTTTTTGAAAAAGAGAAAAGATAATATGTTTAACCTCAAGAAGGAAATTTATTAGTTAGTAGAAAAGGTAATATGTCTAACCTGAAAAAGGAAATTGATTAATAAAGGAGAAATTTTAGTTAGATAAAATATAAAAGGATATTGTATTTTAGGAAATTAGTTAGTTAGATAAAATATAAAGGGATATTATATTTTATCATAAAAAGGAAATTATTTAATTTTTGAAAAAGATAAAAGATAATATGTTTAACCTCAAGAAGGAAATTAATTAGTTAGTAGAAAAGGTAATATGTCTAACCTGAAAAAGGAAATTGATTAATAAAGTAGAATTTTAGTTAGATAAAATATAAAAGGATATTATATTTTAGGAAATTAGTTATTTCTTGAAAAATAGAAAAAATAATATGTTTAAACTCAATTAGGAAATTGATTAGTTAGTTTATCTGTAATTAAGTAAGGGTAAATAAGTAAAATCAACAGTACCGACCAACCAACCGACCGACCGACCGACTAACCAAACTTTTAATGCTTCGGCTTTTATATAATAGTATAGATTTTGACTTTAACAATTTGAATACTTATGTTATTAAGTTTCCAAAGTTTAAGTTAAAAAAAAATTGTGTATCGACTAAATTTCAAAATTTTATAAAAAAAAATGCTTTATCTCTTATGTTTAGACAAAAGAAAGATGAGAGTTGAAAAATGGATACATAGAAAACGATATAATATGTAAAACAAGAAAAAGAAAATTACCAATATTTCTTATAATCAAGTATCGATAACCAAAAATAATTTTTAGCTATCAATATGTGATAGTAAGTAAATTAATGGTAGGTAAATATCAGATTTTTTTATAGGGTGTAGGTGATTAGACCCGGTAGGTTGTTTTGGTTAATTTTTCAATTTTAAATAATATTATAATATTATATTTATAAAAGCTTAAATCTAAGATCCAATTTCAAGTTACTTAAATAGAAAATAATTTATACTCCGAGGTACCATTTTAATTTTATCGTGTAATGGTCCAAGAATAAAGATAAGAAGATCATGCCAGAAAGTAGTATGTACATCATGCTGCAGCCTGTAGGTTTTTTTAGGAAGACATCCTAAATCTATTTATGTACATTCTAATTTAATGAATCAAATTATATTTGTATTGTTTTAATTGCGCCCACAATTTCTTGTTTCAAAACTTCTTATTAACACTATTTTATGAAATTAAAATTGTTTGGAAGAGATGTAAAAATTTCCCTCACAGCAAATATCATAAACCTAAAAAGAGATCAAATTAAAAAAAACATTCATAAAAACACAATATTTAGACCAAGCTCATATACATAGTAGTTATTCGAGTTCTTGAATCTTGAGTAGTGCTATAAATCATCTTTTTCGTGTTTCCATATTCTGGAGATAGTCTCCAAAACATTAACATAATTTCATACTAAAAACATAATAATTGATATAAAATCATATCATGCACTTGCACTTTACAAAAGAATTATTTTGTACACTTGCACTTGATAGACACGATAATTTGAGATACTTTCTGATTTTATTATAGTTCCCATGATTCTTGTTCGTTTTTCCTTATAAATAAATAAACTCTGCCATCGATCCTTGCATAAGTAAAACCCTAATCCATTAGCTCTGAAAAAATTAGTTATACTTTCATGGATTGCATGCAAAATAAGTTGAGTGTTTTGATGTTCCCATGGTTAGGCCATGGACACATATCACCATTCTTAGAGTTAGGAAAAAAGCTTAGCCAGAGAAATTTCACTGTTTATCTTTGTTCCACCCTTGTTAACCTCAAATCGATCGAGAAAAAGGTTGGTTTTGAGGATAGTTTGATTCAACTTATTGAACTCCATCTCCCAAATTTACCTGATCTCCCTCCTTGTTACCATACCACTAATGGACTTCCTTCACACCTTATGCCTACTCTGAAAAAGGCCTTTGACATGTCGAAACATGCCTTTTTCGATATTCTGACGAAATATAAACCTGATTTGCTTGTTTATGATTTTCTTCAGCCATGGGCTCCGGAGACTGCTTTGAAGCTTAATATTCCTGCTGTTCAATTCATAACCAGCAGCACTACACAAACCGCGATTTTGTTTCATGAATACAAGAATCCGGATGTTGAGTTCCCATACTCGAAGCAGATTTATTATCGAGATTATGAGACTGCTAATGTTGAGGAATTGAGAAAAACTGTCGACGATCACAAGAGAGATGGCTCGAATCTGATTATTACTTCCATTGAGAAATCTACTGAGGTGGTTTTGATCAAGGGGTTTAATGAGATTGATGAAAAGTACATCAAGTATCTGTCTAGTTTGTGTGGGAAAAAAATAGTTCCTGTTGGTCCATTGGTTCAAGAACCTACCAATAATGTTGAAGTTGAGAATCCGGAGACCATTAAATGGCTTGAGAAAAAGGAGAAGGCGTCCACTGTGTTTGTTTCATTCGGGAGTGAATACTTTCTCTCGAATGAGAATTTTGAAGCAATTGCGGAGGGCTTGTTGCAGAGTAACGTCAATTTCATATGGGTCGTGAGGTTTCCTCTTGGAGAGAAGATCAGTCTTGAAGCTAAACTGCAACAAATTGGGTTTTATGATAAGGTAGGGGACCGGGGAATGGTTGTGGAGGGTTGGGTTCCACAAGCGAAGATCTTAGGACACCCGAACATTGGTGGCTTTGTTAGTCATTGTGGGTGGAACTCTGTGATTGAAAGCATGAAATTTGGTGTCCCAATCATTGCCATGCCCATGCATATTGATCAGCCCATCAACGCAAGACTTGTTGAGGAAGTTGGTGTGGGTCGTGAAGTCTTGAGAAGCCATGATTTGAAGCTTCATCCGAAGCAGGTTGCAAGTGTGATTCGACGAGTGGTAAAGGATGAGTTTGTGAGGGAGAAAGTAACTGAGTTGAGTTATCGGATTAAGATGAAAAAGGATGAAGAAATTGATCAAGTCGTCAAAGAGTTAAAGAAGCTGTGTGTAAAAACGAAACATGCAGTGGAAGTGGAAAACTCCTTTTGTTGTTAGTCTTGATGATTTGATTTCTTCAAGTGGATATGACCATAATTTTCAAGCTACAGGGTTTCCTCCTTTGCCTAAAGTTTTTTTTATTGACTTAGTAATTTGTCTAAATCCTCATTCAAATTTTAAAAATCAAAGGTGTACTGTCGGAGTATGATTGAGTTACAGATACTTTTGATTGATACTTTCACTGAAATATATAATTTAATGTCAAGACAATTTCACTTCCAGGCCTGAATAAATATGAATTTGGGGATATTAAATTACCGAGTTTTAGCAGTTAAATTCTCCTACCAGAAGATCGTATCACTATTTTTATACATATTACACACACACATGCGCATGTTGTGTGCAAAGATTCAGAATTTTTGGATTTCTAAAAGAGGAAAACATTTGAATGCGTATGCACTTAATTTTGTTTGTTATATAATGATATTATTGTCGTAATTTGCAGATGCATGTTTAATAATGTTTTCCTCATAATGTCTCAGATAGCAGAAATAATAGGAACATATTTGAATGCGGAAGGACTTATGTTGTCAGACCTAACGGAAACCAAAAAGCAACTATAGTCTGGCTTCATGGTTTTGGTGAAGAGGGATCAAGGTACCACTTTCGATGATCTGGGCTTTATGCTATATGTCATAAGTAGGATGTTTTAATATGGTTCATTTTATGTTTAAAACGTGCTTCTTGTTTAAGTTGTCAAAATTTCTGCAAATATTCAGATACCCATTGTGCTCTTATCATCAACTATCTAACAATTTTTTAGGGAAAAATTACATAAAGACTTTTCGCCACCAGAAGTTCTGTTCAGTGGAACAAGTTGCATGTCATAGGAGCAGAAATGATGTTCCAATGCACACGAGTAATTAAAAAATACTCATCCTGTCAATAAAGCTCAAAAGGCAGAAATAGATATATTTGTGATCTCAAGATGACAATAAAACTCCAATAAATGTGTTAAGAAATGGTTCCATATTGTTTGAGCCAGTCCCTATTAAATAAAATATGAGAATACTTCATTTAAACGTCCTAAAACCCAAAAGCATATAGATCATATGGACCGCTACAAAACTGCATTGTTATAAATTAGTCTTTCAGAATCTTTCAAATATTCATTTCAAGGCCGTAAAATCTATAGAGCTAAAAAACAAGGAAATTACCTTGATGTTACAGAGTAGTGAACCAGGCCAGTGGCCACTGCTAAAATGTGACCACGCCTTTGATTTACAGCATGGTAAATTTCAACAGGAGCTTGTTCAGGTACTTGAAGCTCCACTAGGTACAAGATATCCAGAAGACAAGGTTTAAGAGTTAACTAGAAAGCATATAAACCTATCCTAGCAGTTGCAATGAACTGATCACAACCAACGTAATTAGCATTGGCATTAAGAACATCACCAAGCACATGAATTTGTAGTTCATGAATTCATCTTGGAACCTAGACAATCATGTAATAGCTTAAGAATATGGAAAACTAGCATCGTCGTAGTTCAATTTTTCAATAAAACCATTCAGAAAAGATAACCATATGAAAATAAGGCTCATTTAGCTTTTTTTTAAGAACCTCAAAATTTATTCACAATGAGCTACAAATTACAAAACACAAACATATAATATTGCAAGTACACCAAACTTACTTAGTCATGTCTTTATAACGTATAGCCAGAAACTGCCTTGCAACATCTAGTATTGGCTGAACAGACTCAGCCATCAGAACACTTGAATGAAGCTCTAGACACAGCAATGCAAACTCATGTGTCATGGGCAAATTTTGCTACAAACAGCTGCAATGCCTTATGCATGAAGCAACCTCGAATTTATCAGCAGCCATTAGTACATCAAGCAAAGCAGGGGCAGTAGTGACTGCTAAGGTGATGCGGTACATAAATTTCAGGAGCTCCAGTAGGGCAGAGTCTTCTACTCCATTCAATGAGAAAAGGAGGGCATGAGATGATATAGAATGAACAAATGATTATTGTGATCAGATACAAAGCAATAAAGTAAATTATGTCACGAAAAACATACTCATCTAGGTCATATAATAACATGCTCCATCGAACTAATTCAAAGAGATCCAACTACTAGTGGCATGCATGATTAACATAAGCTTCCAATAAACCAGTGTTTCTACGCTTTTAAAACAAGAACTAGGTCCTTATATGTAGGAAACTGAAACCACAAACCTTACATGAGACAGTAATTCGTAATATACATGTCACTGCTTGGACTCTGGTTAAAAATCACATAATAACCAATAGCCCAGAGTACGTTGTATAAAAATTAAAAATTAAACATGAATATTCAGCCCCCATTCAGTTCAAAGAATGAAACACATATTTAACCAATAGAGAATAGTACGTTGTATTCATATTATCAATTAAATATATATTTGAGAGTTAGATTCTACTTCAGATTCATAACGCAAAATAGAACAACGGCTAGCATAGATTAAAACAAATCACAACCAAAGTATATTAAAACCAAATCCACAATTACACTTTGTTGCTACTACATGAATATACAATTAAAACAAATTTGAAGAAAAACAAGTAACAGATCTAAGCAAAATACTATACAGTACTTTAATGTATTACAATCAAAATCAAAGCTAAATCCAAATGTACAGTGAACTTGAAGTAATAATTTAGAAATCAACAATTACGATCAATAATCAGAGATGTATTACAATTACAATCATAACTACTCCAATATTAAAACTATTTAGCAGCTTATAATCAAGAACTGAATAGTAATCAAAACATGCATAAATGCACCTGACGAAGAATAAATATGACAGATGCACTACATATAGCATAATTAGCTATTGGCAATACAAACTGATTCCAATATGATTCTATAAGAAGAAAGATCGGTAATCACTGCTAAAACTTACCAGAGAAGCAAGTTATCACAGCTAAAAACAATCAAAACCATTGATGTCGAGACAGTATGTATAACCAATTTATACATATAATGACGTTTATTTGGGAAAATTAAAAATAGTTGTACTTTGATTTTTATTTGATTTCAGTTGTCAGATGGGTTTGTAATCCTGGGGTCGATATTGACTTGAAGTGTTATTCGCTATTCTTTATATAAAATTGTTCTTTATGGAGTAATGACATATATATATATATATATATATATACATATATATATATATATATACATATATATATATATATATATATCTTATTACAGTGAGAGAGACAAACCCCTACGGTTCTCTCTTTCTACTTACAGTTGAAACACTGACAGACAATTCTTTGTTAAGCTCTAATAGTCTGTTGAAATCATTGTGTTGGGGAGTACAGGTTTATACCACTCTTGCATAAATCTTGATATCATGTTTTTGCTACAACAAGAATTTTTTATAGTAAAATTATGCAAGAAATAAAGATGTTGAAGAGACCTTACGACAAATCTGCAGGATAAAGAATTTATTCAGGAAGAAAAAGAATCAATTGCTTTTTTAGAAATGATGCAGCATGAAATCCAAGACGATTTTTAGACATCAGACAGAGTACAGCAAAGCACGAAAAAGGGGGAAGAACACTTGGTTGATGAAGTGCAAATCAAAGCCCACTAACTAATGAGGAATTGACCAAGAGTAGTTTAGAAAAAAAAAAAAAAAAAGAAACTTCTCAGGTGGTTGAATCAAGAAACTTCTTAGAAACTATAATGCTTGCAATCAAGGATAAAGGAGTTACATCAAAGATGACAGAGACAATAAAGAAGTTTGTTCACTTCTTTTTTGGACCAGACCATAACAGAGATCACTGGTGTTAATGAAATACAAATGTCATAAGCTTTGTCACTGAATTCATGAGCGAAGTATGTACACAGCCAATTCTGATTATAAACTACAAGAAAGAGTTCTCTTTGCCATTATTTGTAATCACCATAACAACAAAAAGAACAGAAAGCAAAGTGTAATTAATAGGCGCCTGAGTTCTGGATCGAATTACGGGACCTTTTAGGGTGTAGTCTTGGTGAATTCTTTCCGGGTATTATTCTGATTCATCCTACCTCTCCCTATTTAGTTTAACTGACTGCAAAGTATAAGAAAATAATGAGAGCTCACTGATCTCATCTGATATTAATAAGGAAATAGTATTTCTTACTTCTTATTTCTCAATGAACCTTTAATACTTAAAAGGACAAAGCTAAAAATCTGCAGCTGATGGCAATAATTCTGCTAGTAACAAATAGCCTAAAAATCTGCACCACTTGGCAATCAATCTGCCACTTTCGAGAAGCTAAAATCCTGTAATTAAACCAACTAAAAATCTGCAATAGAACAGATCATCTCCCACAAATCTATCTTCCAGCAGCTGTTCGCAACTGTTTTTTACTGCATCTACTGTAATGATGACGAAAAGGAACCCCCTGACTCTTTGTTGTTGACCAGGTGTATCACTAAAATAGTTCTAATAAACTATGTTAGTGACTACCTCAAGTCCTCAATATTATGCTTCCCAAATCAAAAGAACCCCAAAATTGTTACTTTAAATATGATAGATATCCTAAAATTCTGAATTTTTATACACAATATGCGCATGTGTGTGCGTGTAATATGTATAGAAATAGGGGTACGATTTTACCGACTTCTAGGTGTTGCCCAGCTCTTTTGGTAGCGATTTCGCCGGAGAAATTACCTGCTACAGTTTAGGGTTATACACGTAAAATACATGTACATCAGGGAGGATTTTAGAAAGGAATGATTCCGCAATGGTAAGATTTACTCAGCACTGTGAATATTAAGCCCAAACAAGCTGGACTAAGAAAATCGGTTACTTAATATCCCCCATTCATATTTATTCAGAAAAAATGGCCAGAGAGCGAAATTGTCTTGACATCAAATTATAGATTTCAGTAACAATATCAATCAAAAGTATCTGTAACTCAATCAATACTCCGACAGTATACGTTTGATTTTAAAATTTGAATGAGGATATAGAGAAGAGCAAAGATGGAGACACATATACTGACAAGCCGTAACATACATAATAAATAATATTCATAAAGAAAAGGAACATCTTACATGAAGTATTATCAAGTTAGGAAGCGAAACAGAACACTACAAGTGCATCAAAACAAATCAGAAATTAGGAGGTTCAATAAACTGTTGCAGGCTCTCTTGTATGATAGCTGATGGCAATAATTCTGCTACTAACAAATAGCCTAAAAATCTTGGCACTCGCCCATATACAGGCTCTCTTGTATGATAAATCACAACTTAAACAAGAAGCATGTTTTAAACAAAAAATGAACCATATTAAAACATCCTACTTATGACATATAGCATAAAGCCCTGATCACCAAAAGTGGTACCTTGATCCCTCTTCACCAAAACAATGAAGCCAGACTATAGTTGCTTGATGGTTTCCTTTAGGTCTGACAACATAAGTCCGTCCGCATTCAAATGTGTTCCTCTTTTAGAAATCCAAAAATTCTGAATCTTTGCACACAACATGCGCATGTGTGTGTGTGTGATATGTATAAAAATAGTGATACGATTTTACCGACTTTTATGTGTTGCCCAGCTCTTCTGGTAGGAGAATTTTTACCTGCTAAAAATCGGTAATTTAATATCCCCAAATTCATATTTATCCAGGCCTGGGAAGTGAATAGACCTGGCAATATGGGTCCAAAACCATATAACCAGTCCAAGCCAAGCCATTTTTTAAAATTTGGCCCAATAAAAAATCACACATTTTAAATGGATTTGGACTGGTTTAAAGTCACATATTTTAACCCAAATATGGATCTAATTTGGATCAAATAAGTGATATCCATATTTTCAGTGCTTTCTTGTTTCAGCTTTGTTCTCCTCTTCGTTTGCTCTGCCTTTTAAAAAAAAAACTAATCGCAACAAATTTCAGCTTCACTAATCTAAGGTAGCTACATGCTGTCCTTTCAGTCATTTAGAAAACGAAGGTCGAGTCAAAGTAGGTGGTGAAATACGCAACTTAAATAATAAGGTCCGGAATGTATGATAGGTACAGGATTTCGAAAAGATTATTAATTGACAAATCCTGCAAAAAATTATTGAACTCATCAACTTCTTCTTTAATATTAGTAGTCTTGAGTAGATGAAATGCTGGAACAAAGGCAAGGCAACGCCTTTGACTGGAGAGTTGCAGAGGCTCTAAATTTGTATTTTACGATACTAGCACCTACGATGATCCATAAAGTTTCCTTTAATATCTTTATTAATTTCATATTTCCAGTATGAAAAAAAGTTAGAAAAAATATTCATTTAAAAAAATGATTAATCCATATTTTAATCCAAATCCATAGAAACCAAACCAAATCCAAAACCAAATTTACAGAAATATGATTTTTAAATGGATTTGGATCAAGAACCAATCCAAAACCATATTATTCGAACCAAAACCAAACCAATCACACATTTTGCCAGCTCTAGAAGTGAAGTTGTCTTGACATCAAATTATTTATTTCAGTGATAATATCTATCAAAAGTATCTGTAACTCAATCAATACTCCGACAGTACACGTTTGATTTTTAAAATTTGAATGAGGATTTAGAGAAGAGCAAAGATGTAACATACATAATAAATAATATTTATAAAGAAAAGGAACATCTTGCATAAAGTATTATCAAGTTAGGAAGCGAAACAGAACACTACAAGTGCATCAAGACAAATCTGAAATTAGGAGGTTCAATAGATTGTTGCAGCACCACTGCAGCAGTTGTCCAGCAGCTTAAGCCAAACGATCCTCTCCAGTTGCAAACTGGGCTTAGAGCAGTGGTCCAAGAGGTCTACCTATGTACCACTGTATTCCATCAAGTTGGTTATCATTACTATCCTGTCTGAGGATAGGTTCCATGCCATCAAGAGAAACCAGGGTCTCGACATGGTGATAGGTTTCATCCCACCGTGGCCGGAAAGCATCAATTCCAATACTGTGGCAAAGACAATCAGCTTGGAGGTCATATAAGAAAGATCTATGATCCTTGTATTTCCACCCAACAACTATAATCTTACCGGCATCCTGCTGGAAACATCGAAGTATGTACATATTTGGGTTGTGCAGAATAGTTGGAGAACAAGTATACAAATGAATCCAATGAGCACCGCCGTGGGTGTTGTTTTCATCCTCCAGTGCATATACATGAAACATTATGAGGTTTGAATTCTGAGCGGGAGAATAAATTAGGACAGCAAGTGAATCCTTGAAATTGAAAGGATGCACGGTAGTGTTTTCATTGGTGACAATGTGTGGGTACGGAATCTCCTCGTACAAGCCAGTGTGAGGATCAACTGCGGCAATGAAATTACTTTGAAACTTATCATAGCGCGTATCAATCTCATTGTAAGTCTTGGACCAGTATGGGACACCCTTGACAATAACACTACAATTAGGTTGGGTGGTAAAAAAGGGAATTACAGAGTCCTGTAGTAACCAAGAATCCTGAATTCATGGACCGGGGACCGAAGACCGGATTTTATTGAATTCATGGACCGGGGACCGGACCGGTCATAACCGGTCTTTGGGACCGGACCGGACCGGAAAAACCCGGACCGGACCGGAACCGGACCGGTTAGGACCGGTTAGTTAATATTTTATAAAATAATTTAATTTTTATAATTTAATTTTCATTCTTTGTTGATTTATAAATTACTTGGTAAGTTAATTTAAATTTAAAAATAAGTAAATGTCATATTATTTGTAAAGTAACATTAATTCGTAAACGTAATTATAAATCATATATAGTATGAAATATGAAATTTAATCATTTATATTATAGTGTTTATATATATTATTTCATAAATTTATTATTTACCAATTTGGATCACTAAAATATGTTATGTGTGAATATTTAATCATTAAATTATATAATTTAAAAGACAAAATAGTGTAAAATTAACTATATACATAAAATCCGGTCCGATCCGGTCCGGACCGGGTGTTTTCAGGGTTTGGACCGGACCGGACCGAAGACCGGATTTTTTTGATTTTACGGACCGGGGACCGGACCGGTTATATTCGGTCCGGTCCGGTCCTTGGACCGATAGACCCGGTCCGGTCTAGTTTACCGGTCCAGACCGGAAAGTTGTGCAGCCCTACATGTTATTGTCCTTCTACTAATCCTATTAAAATTTTAATTCTGTTCTTTAGGTGTATAATTGAATTTGGGAAGAAAATAGGTATTCAAACAAAATTATATTTATTTTTCCTTTTCAAAACAGAGGATAAGTAAGATATCTAAAATAAAATGTAGATGGTTATGTTATGAATAAAATATTAGTTTAAAAGTTCCATTCTAAGGGTCACGTTCCAACGAGAACCCTTAAAATGAGAATTTTGTAAGCTATTTTAAACGGTCCTGCTAGGGGTACCTCCATAAAAAAGTTTTATAATTATACCCTCTATCTTTTCATAAAAAAAAATTACTACCACATTATCATTTTTTATTTTTTTTAAAATTTTTTATGAATGGATAGAGGGTAGAATTATAAGACTTTTTACATATTTTGTTCATATGGGTTATTGGAATTCAAGAAATTTTATTTGGTGCAATTCGAACTTGAATCGGGGCTAAAATGACCGAAACTCGGTTTTTGGATAATCCTCAAATGGGTTAGTACACGCAATATTGTTAAAAATGGAGTTGAACCATTTTGTGGATATTTTTACATATTTTGTTCCTATGGGTTATTGAAATTCAACCAAATTTTATTTGATGAAGTTCGGACATGAATCGAAGCTGATATGATCAAAACTCGATTTTCGGATAATCCTCAAAGGGGTTAGTACACGGGATATTGTTAAAAATCGAGTCGGACCATTTTCTGGATATTTTTACATATTTTGTTCCTATGGGTTATTGAAATTCAACGAAATTTTATTTGACACAGTTCGGACCGGAATCGGAGCTGATATGATCGAAACTCGGTTTTCGGATAATCCTCAAAGGGGTTAGTACACGGGATATTGTTAAAAATCAAGTCGGTCCATTTTTTTGGATATTTTTACATATTTTGTTCCTATGGGTTATTGGAATTCAACGAAATTTTATTTGACGCAGTTCACACTTGAATCGAAGCTGATATGATCGAAACTCGGTTTTCGGATAATTCTTAAAGGGGTTAGTACACGGGATATTGTTAAAAATCAATTCGGACCATTTTGTGGATATTTTTACATATTTTGTTCGTATGGGTTATTTAAATTCAACCAAAATTTTATTTGATGAAGTTCGGACATGAATCGAAGCTGATATGATCGAAACTCGATTTTCGGATAATCCTCAAAGGGGTTAGTACACGGGATATTGTTAAAAATCGAGTCGGACCATTTTTTGGATATTTTTACATATTTTGTTCCTATGGGTTATTGAAATTCAACGAAATTTTATTTGGAACAGTTCGGACCGGAATCGGAGCTGATATGATCGAAACTCGGTTTTCGAAAAATTCTCAAAGGGGTTAGTACATGGGAAATTGTTAAAAATCAAGTCGGATCATTTTTTGGATATATTTAAATATTTTATTCCTATGAGTTATTGAAATTCAATAAAATTTTATTTGACGTAGTTTGAACCTGAATCGGAGCTGATATGATCGAAACTCGGTTTTCCGATCATCCTCAAAGTGGTTAGTACACGGGATATTGTTAAAAATCGAGTCGGACCATTTTAGGGATATTTTTACATATTTTGTTCCTATGGGTTATTGGAATTCAACGAAATTTTATTTGACGCAATTCGGACCTGAATCGAAGATGATATAGTCAAAACTCGGTTTTCGGATAAACCTCAAAGTGGTTAGTACACGGGATATTGTTAAAAATCGAGTCGGACCATTTTATGGATATTTTTACATATTTTGTTCCTATGGGTTATTGGAATGCAACTAAATTTTATTTGACGCAATTCGGACCTGAATCGGAGCTGATATAGTCAAAACTCAATTTTTGGATAATCCTCAAAGGGGTTAGTACACGGGATATTGTTAAAAATCGAGTCGAACCATTTTGCAGATATTTTTACATATTTTGTTCATATGGGTTATTGGAATTCAAGAAATTTTATTTGGTGCAATTCGAACCTGAATCGGGGCTAAAATAACCGAAACTCGGTTTTTGGATAATCCTCAAATGGGTTAGTACACGCAATATTGTTAAAAATGGAGTTGGACCTTTTTGTGGATATTTTTACATATTTTGTTCCTATGGGTTATTGAAATTCAACCAAATTTTATTTGATGAAGTTCAGACAGGAATCGAAGCTGATATGATCGAAACTCGATTTTCGGATAATCCTCAAAGGGGTTAGTACACGGGATATTGTTAAAAATTGAGTCGGACCATTTTACGGATATTTTTACATATTTTGTTCCTATGGGTTATTGGAATTCAACGAAATTTTATTTGACGCTGTTCGGACCTGAATCGGAGCTGATATAGTCAAAACTCGGTTTTTGGATAATCGCCAAATGGGTTAGTACACGGGATATTGTTAAAAATCGAGTCGAACCATTTTGCAGATATTTTTACATATTTTGTTCATATGGGTTATTGTAATTCAAGAAATTTTATTTGGTGCAATTCAAACCTGAATCGAAGCTGATATGATCGAAACTCGATTTTCGGATAATCCTCAAAGGGGTTAGTACACGGGATATTGTTAAAAATCGAGTCGGTCCATTTTCTGGATATTTTTACATATTTTGTTCCTATGGGTTATTGGAATTCAAAGAAATCTTATTTGACGCAGTTCTGACTTGAATCGAAGCTGATATGATCAAAACTCGGTTTTCGGATAATTCTTAAAGGGGTTAGTACACGGGATATTGTTAAAAATCAATTCGGACCATTTTGTGGAAATTTTTACATATTTTGTTCCTATGGGTTATTGAAATTCAACAAAATTTTATTTGACGAAGTTCGAACCTGAGTCGGAGCTTATATGATCGAAACTCAGTTTTCGGATAATCCTCAAAGTGGTTAGTACACGGGATTTTGTTAAAAATCGAGTCGGACCATTTTAGGGATATTTTTACATATTTTTTTCCTATGGGTTATTGGAATTCAAAGAAATTTTATTTGACGCAATTCGGACCTGAATCGGAGCTGATATAGTTAAAACTTTGTTTTTGGATAATCCTCAAAGGGGTTAGTACACTGGATATTGTTAAAAATCGAGTCAAACCATTTTGCAGATTTTTTTACATATTTTGTTCATATGGGTTATTGGAATTCAAGAAATTTTATTTGGTGCAATTCGAACCTGAATCGGGGCTAAAATGACCGAAACTCGGTTTTTGGATAATCCTCAAATGGGTTAGTACACGCAATATTGTTAAAAATGGAGTTGGACCTTTTTGTGGATATTTTTACATATTTTATTCCTATGGGTTATTGAAATTCAACCAAAATTTATTTGATGAAGTTCGGACATGAATCGAAGCTGATATGATCGAAACTCGATTTTCGGATAATCCTCAAAGGGGTTAGTACACGGGATATTGTTAAAAAACGAGTCGAACCATTTTGCAGATATTTTTACATATTTTGTTCCTATGGGTTATTGGAATTCAAGAAATTTTATTTGGTGCAATTCGAACTTGAATCGGGGCTGAAATGACCGAAACTCGGTTTTCGGATAATCCTTAAACGGGTTAGTACACGCAATATTTTTAAAAATGGAGTTGGACCATTTGTGGATATTTTTACATATTTTGTTCCTATAGGTTATTGGAATTCAACGAAATTTTATTTGACGCAGTTCGGACCGGAATCGGAGCTGATATGATCGAAACTCGGTTTTCGGATAATCCTCAAAGTGGTTAGTACACGGGATATTGTTAAAAATCGAGTCGGACCATTTTATGGATATTTTTACATATTTTATTTCTATGGGTTATTGGAATTCAACAAAATTTTATTTGATGCAATTCGGACCTGAATCGGAGCTGATATAGTCAAAACTCAGTTTTCGGAAAATTCTCAAAGGGGTTTGTACATGGGATATTGTTAAAAATCAAGTCCGACCATTTTGTGGATATTTTTACATATTTTATTCCTATGAGTTATTGAAATTCAATAAAATTTTATTTTACGCAGTTTGAACCTGAATCGGAGCTGATATGATCGAAACTCGGTTTTCCGATAATCCTCAAAGTGGTTAGTACAAGGGATATTGTTAAAAATCGAGTCGGACCATTTTAGGGATATTTTTACATATTTTGTTCCTATGGGTTATTGGAATTCAACGAAATTTTATTTGACGCAATTCGGACCTGAATCGGAGCTGATATAGTCAAAACTCGGTTTTCGGATAATCCTCAAAGGGGTTAGTACACGGGATATTGTTAAAAATCGAGTCGAACCATTTTGCAGATATTTTTACATATTTTGTTCATATGGGTTATTGGAATTCAAGAAATTTTATTTGGTGCAATTCGAACCTGAATCGGGGCTAAAATGACCGAAACTCGGTTTTTGGATAATCCTCAAATGGGTTAGTACACGCAATATTGTTAAAAATGGAGTTGGACCTTTTTGTGGATATTTTTACATATTTTGTTCCTATGGGTTATTGAAATTCAACCAAATTTTATTTGATGAAGTTCGTACATGAATCGAAGCTGATATGATCGAAACTCGATTTTCGGATAATCCTCAAAGAGGTTAGTACACGGGATATTGTTAAAAATCGAGTCGGACCATTTTACGAATATTTTTACATATTTTGTTTCTATGGGTTATTGGAATTCAAGAAATTTTATTTGGTGCAATTCGAACCTGAATCGGGGCTAAAATGATCGAAACTCGGTTTTTGGATAATCCTCAAATGGGTTAGTACACACAATATTGTTAAAAATGGAGTTGGATCATTTTGTGGATATTTTTACATATTTTGTTCCTATGGGTTATTGAAATCCAATCAAATTTTATTTGATGAAGTTCGGACATGAATCGAAGCTGATATGATCGAAACTCGATTTTCGGACAATCCTCAAAGGGGTTAGTACACGGTATATTGTTAAAAATCGAGTCGGACCATTTTCTGGATATTTCTACATATTTTGTTCCGATGGGTTATTGAAATTCAACGAAATTTTATTTGACACAGTTCGGACCGGAATCGGAGCTGATATGATCGAAACTCGGTTTTCGGAAAATTCTCAAAGGGGTTAGTACATGGGATATTGTTAAAAATCAAGTCGGACCATTTTGTGGATATATTTACATATTTTATTCCTATGAGTTATTGAAATTCAATAAAATTTTATTTGACGCAGTTCGAACCTGAATCGGAGCTGATATGATCGAAACTCGGTTTTTCGATAATTCTCAAAGTGGTTAGTACACGGGATATTGTTAAAAATCGAGTCGGACCATTTTAGGGATATTTTTACATATTTTGTTCCTATGGGTTATTGGAATTCAACGAAATTTTATTTGACGCAATTCGGACCTGAATCGGAGCTGATATAGTCAAAATTCGGATTTCGGATAATCCTCAAAGGGGGTTAGTACACAAGATATTGTTAAAAATCGAGTCGGTCCATTTTCTAGATATTTTTACATATTTTGTTCCTATGGGTTATTTGAATTGAACGAAATTTTATTTGACGCAGTTCTGACTTGAATCGAAGCTGATATGATCGAAACTCGGTTTTCGGATAATTCTTAAAGGGGTTAGTACACGGGATATTGTTAAAAAAACGAGTCGAACCATTTTGCAGATATTTTTACATATTTTGTTCCTATGGGTTATTGGAATTCAAGAAATTTTATTTGGTGCAATTCGAACTTGAATCGGGGCTGAAATGACCGAAACTCGGTTTTCGGATAATCCTCAAATGGGTTAGTACACGCAATATTTTTAAAAATGAAGTTGGACCATTTTGTGGATATTTTTACAAATTTTGTTCCTATGGGTTATTGGAATTCAACAAAATTTTATTTGACGCAGTTCGGACCGGAATCGGAGCTGATATGATCGAAACTCGGTTTTCGGATAATCCTCAAAGTGGTTAGTACACGGGATATTGTTAAAAATCGAGTCGGACCATTTTATGGATATTTTTACATATTTTATTCCTATGGGTTATTGGAATTCAACAAAATTTTATTTGACGCAATTCGGACCTGAATCGGAGATGATATAGTCAAAACTCAGTTTTCGGAAAATTCTCAAAGGGGTTTGTACATGGGATATTGTTAAAAATCAAGTCGGACCATTTTGTGGATATTTTTACATATTTTATTCCTATGAGTTATTGAAATTCAATAAAATTTTATTTGACGCAGTTTGAACCTGAATCGGAGCTGATATGATCGAAACTCGGTTTTCCGATAATCCTCAAAGTGGTTAGTACACGGGATATTGTTAAAAATCGAGTCGGACCATTTTAGGGATATTTTTACATATTTTTGTTCCTATGGTTTATTGGAATTCAACGAAATTTTATTTGACGCAATTCAGACCTGAATCGGAGCTGATATAGTCAAAACTCGGTTTTCGGATAATCCTCAAAGGGGTTAGTACACGGGATAGTGTTAAAAATCGAGTCGAACCATTTTGCAGATATTTTTACATATTTTGTTCCTATGGGTTATTGGAATTCAAAAAATTTTATTTGGTGCAATTCGAACTTGAATCGGGGCTGAAATGACCGAAACTCGGTTTTCGGATAATCCTCAAATGGGTTAGTACACGCAATATTGTTAAAAATGGAGTTGGGCCATTTTGTGGATATTTTTACATATTTTTTTCCTATGGGTTATTGTAATTCAACAAAATTTTATTTGACGTAGTTCTGACTTGAATCGAAGTTGGTATGATCGAAACTCGGATTTCGGATAATCCTCAAAGGGGTTAGTACACTGGATATTGTTAAAAATCGAGTCGAACCATTTTAAGTATATTTTTACATATTTTGTTCCTATGGGTTATTGGAATCCAACCAAATTTTATTTGAGGCAATTCGGACCTGAATCGGAGCTGATATAGTCAAAACTCGGTTTTCGGATAATCCTCAAAGGGGTTAGTACACGGGATATTGTTAAAAATCGAGTCGGACCATTTTCTGGATATTTTTACATATTTTGTTCCTATGGGTTATTGGAATTCAACGAAATTTTATTTGACGCAGTTCGGACCGGAATCGGAGCTGATATGATCGAAACTCGGTTTTCGGAAAATTCTCAAAGGGGTTAGTACACGGGATATTGTTAAAAATCAATTCGACTATTTTATGGATATTTTTACATATTTTGTTCCTATGGGTTATTGAAATTCAACAAAATTTTATTTGACGCAGTTCGAACCTGAGTCGGAGCTGATATGATCGAAACTCGGATTTCGGATAATCCTCAAAGTGGTTAGTACACGGGATATTGTTAAAAATCGAGTCGGACCATTTTAGGGATATTTTTACATATTTTGTTCCTATGGGTTATTGGAATTCAACGAAATTTTATTTGACGCAATTCAGACCTGAATCGGAGATGATATAGTCAAAACTCGGTTTTCGGATAAACCTCAAAGTGGTTAGTACACGGGATATTGTTGAAAATCGAGTCGGATCATTTTAGGGATATTTTTACATATTTTGTTCCTATGGGTTATTGGAATTCAACTAAATTTTATTTGACGCAATTCGGACCTGAATCGGAGCTGATATAGTCAAAACTCAGTTTTTGGATAATCCTCAAAGGGGTTAGTACACGGGATATTGTTAAAAATCGAGTCGGACCATTTTGTGGATATTTTTACATATTTTGTTCCTATGGGTTATTGGAATTCAACGAAATTTTATTTGACGTAGTTTGGACCGGAATCAGAGCTGATATGATCGAAACTCGGTTTTCGGAAAATTCTCAAAGGGGTTAGTACACGGGATATTGTTAAAAATTATTTCGGACCATTTTGTGGATATTTTTACATATTTTGTTCCTATGGGTTATTGAAATTCAACAAAATTTTATTTGACGCAGTTCGAAGACCGTCGGAAGAGTGAGATGTGGAGAGAGCATAAGTAATGTAATTCAACCTTGGCTAAGAATCTCCTTGCTTATGAGTTATGACTGCATTGTAACTTGGAACTGTTGTATAATGCCAATATTCAATATACAAAATTCTATCTTACTCATAGTACCTATACCTTTTTGCAGGGGAGTGAGCTCTCCAATTCATAGGCATTAGCTAACCAGCTGGGTAATGGAACACAAAGCACCTACTTCTGTAAGACAGGAACTTTAAGAGACCTTGAAAGAGACAATTGGAGATGTTCTGAAACATTGCTTCATTTTCCTTTTGATTACATATACTACAGTCACTTGTGGATTTTTGAAGTGTAAATTAGACTGTTCACAAGAACTCTGTCCTACTTATCCCCAACTAGAGCACTTGCCAACTTTGCTGATTTTTGATGAAATTGTGAATGATAAAACATTTAGATTGTGTATAATCTCAATAATGAGTATATATACAGATTAGTATATTAGTATATGATATAGGAGAGTGAGAGAAAGATAGGGACAATAGAGTTATATGTTGCAATAGATATTCTAATAATAATATTATGATTATAATACTATGATTTATTATTGTATTGTTAATTGTAGGTATGTGTCTATTTCAAATTTGATTGTTAATATTTTTTTATACTATACAAATAAGGAATAATATATATAAATTAATTTTCAATAAATATTGTTAGTACATGTTTATTTTTCCTAATACCTCTTATACTCACTCTTTTTATAACTTTTTTATTATTAAAGATACTTTGTTTTTATTAAAATACAATCGAATTAGGAAAAATGAATATATATATATATATATATAATTTGTTAAACAATTTTGTTAATATATAGACTTAAACTTTTATATTCAAGATTTAACTCTCTCTTTTAATTTTAGGGAAGTTTATAAGCTAAATAGAATAGTATCTCTTATGTGATAACTTTATGTGATGATTGAATCTAGTCTTTGTTGAGAGTTGTTCCACATCGTTTTTTGGAAGGATAGATTGCTAGTTAATAAATAACCAGATAACTCCACTAGTATGAGGCCTTTTGGCAGTACCCAAAAAACAAATCCGTGCGGGCTCGATCCAAAACGGACAATATCATACTAATATGGAGTTAAGGCCTGCTTATCAAGCCTAACAAGTGATATCAGAGCTAAAGTTATAACGGTCCATAATGATCTCAATGGGCTCCAAAATGGATCAGGGAAGAGGCAAATGGGCTATCCCAGGATGGGCTTAACGAGGAGCAAGTGGGCCTTCCAGTATGGACCTAAGGGGAGCCAGATAGCCAAGAGCTTCCACTATGGTTCGAGGGGGAGCCAGATTATACAGAAGGAGGTAGATAGCTAGGAAGCTTCTCGTATGGTTCGAGGGGGAGACAGATCACACAGAAGGAGACAGATTCGACAGGTGTCGAACCAGAAGTGTGAAGGGGGAGATTGTTGAGAGTTGTCCCACATCATTTGTGGGAAGGACAGATTTCTAGTTAATAAATAGCTAGGTACTCCACTAGTATGAGGTTTTTTGGCAGTACCCAAAAAATAAATCCGTATGGGCTCAACCCAAAGCAGACAATATCATACTAATGTGGAGTTCAGACCTGCTTAGCAAGCCTAACAGTCTTGGTATTAACTCTTAATAGCAAGCTGCTAATTCAAGTGGAACATTGTGCTATTGGAAATTTGATGCTACTCTTGGAGCTATTGTTAGTAGATCAAGGCTCTAAGGGTAGCTACATGAAAGATAGTCTGGTACTTATTGTCAAAAACAAAGGAATCGCTCTTGAAGCATCTTTTCCCTACACTGCAGCTGATGGAACTTCCAATTCCAAAGATGAAGCTTTACGAGCGGTTCAAATAAGCGGTAATAAAAAGCTGGCAGCCAACAGTAAGACATGACTGTTAAAGGCAGTTGTTAGCCTGTTAATGAACACTATCAGTCTACCGGAGAATGTGGAACAGACATATCAATCATGTTGTCGCTGGAGTTGGTTATAGAAAAACCAGTAACAGCTCCAAGTACTGATATTTAAGAACTCAGGGGGCACAAGCTGTGGAAACTACAGATACTTATTAATGAATAGGGGTATTGCTGTTAAAGGAGGCCTCTGCTGTATTGCTATGGGTTCATCCTATCCAATTGTGTAAAGTTGTCAATTGTGAACATAGGGTAAGCATGTGTTTGAATATTGACCACTGTACTAAGTGTGCTAGTACACAACATAGATTTTACATATGTACATAAGGTCTGAAACTGAAATTAATGGCGAATTGTATATAACTACAGTTGTGCTTATTATTTGCATCTGCTGCGTATAGCAGGAAGACAAACTCCTATGTCTCATCCCTGGTGCTTTTAGTTAAACATCTCAAGAATAATATGAATCAAACTTACCAGTGAGATTAATGTTGGGAACTATATGACCACCGGACAATTAACGACAAAGAACTTATACAGGGATAAAGATTATGCCATTAGCAACACGGAACTCCTGTATTTACCCCAGTGAAATTACATAGTCATCATGGTTACTAGCATAAGCTACTTGAAATTTTTCAAAGATACAGTTGCCTGCATTCAGAAACTGAAGCTTCCTGAGGGCATGCAGTATGGACATTTAAAGGTTCGTGTGCCCTTTCTTGACATCTTCACAATTGACTAGTTGCAGAGCACGTGCCCGCATGGCATTGGCAGCAGCATAATATCGGTGGATTTCGTCGTTAATTATATATAAAAGAAAATCTATAGGAGAAATTGTCCAAAATGGCACAAAAATGGGGGTTGGATGTCCAAAATAGCATTCCTGGAAAAGCATGCCCGCGCCTGGCACATACATCACGCAACTGCTGTATGCGTTAGGGGGTAACGCATGTTCAACATGCGTTACTCGTGTTTTTGTGACAACCCAAGCTAATTCAGACATACAAAACGCAACAACATCATGCGTTAAGGGTGTAACGCAAGTGTGTGATGCGTTACACCCATAACGCATCACGCACATGCGTTACTACCAAAACTCAAGTGTTGTTTGCGTTATGCGCTCTGAAAAGCAGTGGATGGGAGAAAAATACACGAGTAACGCATGTATGACATGCGTTACCCCCTAACGCAGACAATACTTGTTTCATGCATTGTTAGTTCTTGCATAACATGATTTGTATGTAAAGCATTTAATGAGTTTACCTCACTTTTGTAGTCATCTGAGTCGACTTCGTCACTTTCTGCTTCACTGCTATCCTTATCATCAAAACCAACAAGAGCTAAGTTAATCATATCATCACTTGAGTCTTCTTCAGATGTAGAGTCATCACTCCAAGTTATCAAAGCCTTAGATTTCCTTTTATCCTTGAATCCAGCTTGCTGTTTTGATTTTTTCTTTAATTTGTAGCAGTCTCTTCGGTAGTGTCCCTTCTTGCCACATTCAAAACATGTTTCTTCTTTGGATTCCCTGAATTCTTTTCTGTTGTCTGAAGGATTTCCTTTCAGTTTCTTCATTTGATTCTTCTTTTCAATAAGCCTTTTGATTCTCCTTGAAATGAGAGCTAAATCCTCATCTGATTCTGACTCTCCTTCATATTCCAGCTTGCTGTTTGTCGAATGAAGTGCTAAATTCTTCATTTTTGCAACTGGAGCTTGTGATGATCTGGATTGGCTAGAATTAATTTTTGCTTCAAAGTGTTCAAGTTCAGCAAAAACAGCCAACGTATCCATAGTGTCAATTTGTGAGGAAGATTCCAACGCTGTTACCTTAGGTGAATAAGACCAAGGTACTGCACTTAATATTTTCATGTTAATTTCAGCTTGAGGAATTGTTTTTCCAAGCAGATTGAGACCATTCATTGTTTTCTGAAATCTTGCTTGACTTTGCCTTATAGTCTCATCTTCCTTGACAATAATGCTTCCAAATTCATTCATCAACGTACTGAGTTTAACTTTCTTTAGAGTAGTCGAACCTTCATGATATAGTTCCAAAGTGTCCCACATCTCTTTGGCGGATTTGCATGAGGAGACTTTATCACTTTCACTTGCAGAAAGACCATTCATGATAGTATTCATGGCCCTGGTGTTGTAGCTTTCCTTGACCAATTCGGCATCAGTAAGCTCATCAATGTCTTTCGGCTTGCTTTCTTTGTCAAGAAATATATACGGGCCTTTGTTGACAACTCTCCATTCAAGTGGTTCCTTTGACAGGTGCATCTTCATCCGGTCCTTCCACCAGTTGTAGTTTTCAGTGCCGAGCAACAAAGGTGCACGGTTGTTAGATGATCCAAGAGGATAATCGTCAGCCATTTCGATCGATACTATTCCTGTTACAGAATGATTAGTATACCAAAGCTCTGATACCAAATGAAAACACACCTAGAGGGGGGTGAATAGGTGTATTATGGCTGATAGTGGTTAAATATGAACTGTTTTGATTTTACCCAGAAACGGCTTGCTGATATGACCTAACAGTTTAATAACAGCAGGCTGAATTTAAATGCCAATGCAGATCAGAATGA
The DNA here is from genome assembly GCA_036435485.1 of Saposhnikovia divaricata. Taxonomy (NCBI): domain Eukaryota; kingdom Viridiplantae; phylum Streptophyta; class Magnoliopsida; order Apiales; family Apiaceae; genus Saposhnikovia; species Saposhnikovia divaricata. The sequence continues at coordinate 220,632,346 of CM071599.1, forward strand.
AAAATGCAGAAAATCAAAAATAACACACGATCTTTTAGCCAGGTTCGACCCCTAAACCTCTATGGTCTACGTCCTGGTCCCTTACCAAATTGGTAAGAGAATATATTATTGATCACTATAAAAACCGATTACAAGATCCAACAATATATCTCCCTTTACACCCAGCTGCTTACAATTCGGCTTGCTGAATTTCTGTGTTGAACTAACTCTCTAAGCAATACTTCCCAAGTATCCTTCTCTAGTCTAGTTCTACCCACCCAATTCCCTAAGCCAAAACTTGTACAGCAACTACTCTTTACAACATGAACAATACAAGGTTTTGAATAAATACAACTCAACCTAATGAACCCTCTGAAATAATATAATCGAATGTTTATGAGAGGCTGAAAGGTTTTCAAGAATTTAGCAAAGTGGCTCGAAGTTGTGTTTGTATATATGTGATCTTGTTTTTTTTCACTTGGATTGCTCTTTTGGAACTGAGCAAGAATACCTATTTATAGGTGAACAAGATTGATTTGGGATATAGTCTTTTTGGAGGTTCAAGAGGCTCCTTCTTCGGCTTTGTCAGAATATATCCGTTAGAATGTATCCGTTGAAGATGAACAGTAGTGGAGGAGTAATGAAGGAGGAGCTGTTGCTTTTAATATGGGAATAACGTGTAAGTATATGTGATATAGAAGACAAAGAGAATTTGATAAAGTGATGGTAAGGGGTTGGTTTATTTAAATAAGGAAAAGGTGACACCTTATTTAAATGTAAGGAAAAGTTGTCCCCTACTTTACTAAAGTCAAGAATATTGAATGATAGGCATGGGTGAATAATTCAGAGGGTCCCTCACAATATTCCTAACAAAATAATATAAAAAGTTTCTGAAAGAAACGAATGTCTTCTTGGATTCTGTCCTTTCTGCCGCCCAGAATCAGCACGCTGATTTGTACTGAGTTGTATGATCAGCTTGCTGAAATATCATATATTCCATAACAGCTTGCTGAAAAATAACTGTAAGTCTGACATGTAATACTTAGAATAGATTGCTGAATTATAATCATCAAAACATAAGGGTTACAATCTCCCCCTTTTTGATGATTATGAACCATTTATTTTAGGAGATAATTCTCCCCCTAAATTCCTGCAATCCTGTAAACTAGATTAAAAAGGACACATGCAGTTACAAATTAGTTTAAACATTTAGATCACATAATGCAAGCCAACACATAATGCAAACCATAATAAAGCACAGAGTGCCATAATTCAAAATAAACCACAGAGTTAAGGTTTTAAACTTAAAAGCAATTCAAGCAACCATAGATACGCAAAGTACTAGAGATAAGTTTTAAAACAGAACTAAAATATTTGGTTTCTCCCCCTTAATCATAAAAAGGGAACAGCATCAGACATCCACATCCACCTCCACGGAGTCGTTAGTGTCAGAATCCTTTTTGGCATTGTCATCAGCAGGAGTAGTTTCACCAGAAGGAACAGCAGCAGGAGGAATCTGATGAGTTGAGGTATTATCCATTGCAGCAGGTTGTTTTGAAGATGGAGTAACAACCGGTACCTCCTTTCCAATTAGCATCGATACCATAGTTTTCAAAACACTTATTTCGCCTTCTAGGGCAGAGATTTTGGCAACCAAGGCATTGTGATTTTCTACGATAGTAGCAGTGTCTGAAGCAATTTTGTTCACCAATCGAAGTACATTTGGAGAGGCATGAGTAGGAGCATCTTCACTAACATCTTCAGCAGGCTGAGAAGGATCGATAATGTGTTCCAGCTTACCATTTACAATTTTCAGATTTGACTGGGTGAGATTCTTGACATCAATATGCTCTTTAACCATGAGAGACTCGGAGCCAGTGATATTAACTTTAAAGAACTGAAGGTAATGCAGAATTTTGTTTGCCGGTAGCTGCAAACATAGTATCCATCACTAGTTTGGAAAGATTAAATGGCATTTTGGATAAAATTCTTGCACAAACGCACACATCTTGCCAAGTTAAATTCGACCTACCTCCTGATCTTGGACAGACATTAGCCCAGCAAACTTTAAACACCAAATGTGCCATTGGATTAAGCAAAGAAGTAGTGGGAGGGGCTAATTCCATTAATTTATTCGGAGCAACCAGAACATTCAATTGATCCACATATGTAAACCCAGGGAAACTTAACGAACCATGAGTGAATGCATCCACAGAAGAATCAACATTAACATCTAGAATCATAGCAAGAAATGGAGGGTTCAATTGCATACGCTTCTCATTAACCATTGTTGTTAAGTTACCAAATGCATCCTTATCTAGATTAGCATAAAACTGACGAACAAGGTCGGGATAATATACTTTTGGCAAATCAATTAGGAAAGAGCGCATCCCCATAGAATCGATTAAATCTTTAGCACCACATGCAGTAAGGAACTTAAGGGTAATAGATTTACCAGAAGCAATGGGACGAGTTCCTATGTGATGGTCGAAGAATCGAGTAGTCAGAGATTCCGAGATGATATCAAAAGCTGGTTTGACCCGTTTTGAAGCCGGAGAACCCATCGGAGATGAATCAGAGATAGTTTCAGTTTGGGCATCCATCGGTACAATCTCATCGTTTAACTGAGGGATAGTGAATGAAGATGTTGTTGTCGATTGTTTTGCTCTAGTCTTCGTGCGGCGACTGCGAGAGGACATGATTGAGGTTGAAGGAGAATAGCCCTAGTTTTTTTTTGATTTTGGGAGAAGTGAAGTGAAGTGGCCGTGTATACCCCAATTTAAGATATAAGGGAAAGTATTTTAAGTATTTTCAACTGAAAAACAAATACCCACTTAGCATAAAAATAGGAAAAAGTTAATCATGGCATTTTTAAGGCACTTTAACAGATAAATCATGTTAATAAATTTAAGACAAAGTTAAATCCGCACTTATCACAAATAAATCACAGATAGATCATAAATTTATACCAAATAAAATCCTCAATTAAAACACAAAAAAAATATCTCAGATAAAGTATTTAAATAAGAGGATTAGAGAAGATTTTACCAGACATTTATAAAACAGCTTGCTGTTTATATTTCACACATACCAAGTTCACGCCGAATTAAGTTGAACCTTTCTGTAGCCAGAGGCTTTGTAAAAATATCAGCAAGCTGATATTCTGTAGGGACAAAAATCAGCTTGATCTTCCCTTTAGCAACATTGTCTCTTAGAAAATGATGGCGAACATCGATATGTTTGGTGCGAGAATGATTCACTGGATTTTCAAAGATGTTAATTGTACTTGTATTATCACAATTTATTGGAACTTGACCACATTTGATTCCAAAGTCTCGTAAAGTTTGTATCATCCATAATATTTGTGAGCAACAACTCCCGGCTGCCAAATATTCTCCTTCAGCTGTAGACAAGGCCACATAAGATTGTTTCTTACTTTGCCAAGAAACTAGGCTTTGTCCAAGAATTGCACAAACTCCACTAGTGCTTTTACGATCAGTTTGGCTTCCTACATAGTCCGCATCACTAAATCCAACAAGATTGAAAGAATTTGTGATGGGATAGAACAGCCCAAGATTTGTTGTACCACGTAGATATTTGAATATACGTTTAATGGCACTTAGATGAGATTCCTTTGGATTGGCCTGAAATCGAGCACATACACAAACAATATACATAATATCAGGTCTTGAAGCAGTTAGGTATAACAGACTACCAATCATCCCTCTGTATTGACGAATGTCAACACTTTTTCCGTTTTCATCCGAAATCAGCTTGCTGTTTTGGCACATTGGAGTAGATTTCGGCTTGATGTTTTCATATCCATACTTTTTCAGTAGGTTGTTGACGTATTTAGTTTGATGAACATAAATACCATCTGGAGTCTATTTGATTTGGAGTCCCAAGAAGAAATTCAAATCGCCCATCATACTCATATCAAATTCACTATGCATTCGTTTGGAAAACCACTTGCACATTAAATCATTAGTTGAGCCAAAAATAATATCGTCGACATATATTTGCACAACTAAGATATCTTTACCATCCAACTTTGTGAATAAGGTAGGATCGATTTTACCTCTTAGAAATCCATGTTTGATCAGAAATTCACTTAGCCGTTCGTACCATGACCTAGGTGCCTGCCTTAATCCATATAGGGCCCTTTTCAGCTTCAATACATGGTTGGGAAACTGAGCATTTTCAAATCCAGGAGGCTGTTTTACGTGAACTTCTTCTTTCAACCTGCCGTTTAGGAAGGCACTTTTTACGTCCATTTGGTGAAGCTTAATTTTCTTGAAGCATGCAAAGGAGAGAAGCATTCTGATTGATTCCAGTCGTGCAACTGGTGCATATGTTTGATCAAAATCAATCCCTTCTTGCTGATTGTATCCTTGAGCAACGAGTCTGGCCTTATTTCGAATGACCGTCCCAAATTCATCGACTTTATTCTTAAAAATCCATTTGGTGCCAATGATGGAGACATCTTTAGGTGGTTCCACTAATTCCCAAACGTCACATCTTTTGAATTGACTAAGTTCTTCTTGCATTGCTATGAGCCAATTTTCATCATTTAAAGCTTCTTTTATGTTTTTCGGTTCCTTTTGTGCAAGAAAGGCAGAAAATGCACAGATATTTGCTTGAGCTTTCCTTGTCTTGATGCCATATGTCTTTTCTCCAATAATAAGCTGTGGAGGATGATTTTTAACCGTCCTAGTGGCTTTAGGAAGAGAGTGTTGAGCTATAACTTCTTGTTCTGCAAGTTTGATCATTTTGTGAGGTTGAATCCCTTGAGCATGAAGTTCCCTTTTTGAACTCAGATTTGCTTCTTGCTCTTCCAAGGTTAATTTTGCAAGTTTTTCTGACGATTCCTCAACAGGATTAGTGAAATCAGCTTGCTGTTTTTCTTCATCAACTGGTGCAGTTTGTGTTTCTTCATTTTGCTTTACTGATGAAATCAGCTTGCTGTTTGTACCTGTTCCTGCATGAACTTCCTCTTCTCTTGGCAGATCATTATTAGTTTCTTGAAAAGATACATTAATTGACTCTTCAACAATTTGTTTAGATAAATTATATACTCTATAAGATTTACTAGTTAGAGAATATCCAAGAAAAATAACCTCATATGATTTAGCATCAAATTTACCGTCACGATCAATTGTTTTGAGAACAAAGCATCTTGATCCAAATATCTTGAAATAACTGATGTTTGGCTTCCTTTTATTCAGCAATTCATAAGGAGTTTTGTTGAGAATTTGTCTTATAAGAACTCTGTTGAGAATATAGCAAGCTGTATTTACAGCTTCTGCCCAAAAATTCCTTGGCAACTTGCTTTCTTGAAGTAGGGTTCTTGCTGTTTCTTGTAAAGACCTGTTCTTCCTTTCTACTACTCCGTTTTGTTGTGGAGTTCGGGGTGCTGAAAATTCATGAGAGATACCTCTATCTTTACAATAGGTGATGAACTCCTTTTGAAATTCACCTCCATGATCACTTCGAATCCCTACAAGTCTTGTATTCAACTTATTTTCAAGTAACTTGATTAGATTCTCAAATTCATCAAAAGCACAATCTTTTGTTTTAAGAAACAATACCCATGTGAATCTAGAATAATCATCGACAATAACAAAGGCATATTGTTTACCTCCAATGCTTTTATATGCTTCTGGACCAAAAAGGTCTAGATGCAAAAGTTCTAAAGGTTTAGCAGATGATACCATGTTCTTTGATTTGTGAGGAGTTCGAGTTTGTTTGCCTAATTGGCAAGCTGAACATGTTTCTGTCTTGACATATTTCATTTTGGGTAAACCTCGTACTAGCTTCTTTGAAAGCAGCTTGCTGAGTTGATCCATATGCACATGTCCTAGCCTTCTATGCCATAGACTTGGAGAAGTATCAACTGCTGCTAAACAGCAGGCTGTTTTCTGCAACTAAAAAATCAATATATATATATATATATATATATATATATATATATATATATATATATATATTTCCTTCCCTTCTAGCAACTAGTGGGATTTTGTTAGTACCAAGATTGATAATGCATTTTTCTTTATCAAAAGCAACATTATGACCATCATCATATAACTGACTTATGCTAAGTAAATTATATTTTAAACCTTGAACGAATTGAACTTTGTCAATCGAAAGCATGCCATTACCGATTTTGCCTTTTCCAAGTATTTGAAGAGTTTTGCTATCACCAATTGTAACTCTTCCACCCTTTTTCTTTCTGAGAGAGATAAACTGAGATTCATCTCCACACATATGCCTTGTACACCCGCTATCCAAAATCCATTCCCTTGAGCTTGTCTTTGCGGCTAGGCATACCTATAAAACAAATAAGAATAACTTATCCTTTTGGTACCCAAATTTTGTTGGGTCCAGTATAGTCAGTAGATAGAACATATAAATCATGTAGTTCAGATTTCTTGATCCATTTTTGGATCCATCTTGGTTCGTGGTTTCTTGTTTTTCTTCTTCTGTCAGCCTGAAAACAGTAGGCTGTTTTTCCTTTTTGGTAGGCTGATTTTATCTGAGTTGTGCAGTGTTGTGAGAGATATCCCTTCTTTTGACACTTGTTACATATCTTCCAAGGCATTGCATAATCATAAGGAATTCCATGCGTTCCATTATACTGGAGAGCAATTTCCTTTGAGGTTGAAACTAATCCAACACCTTCATTTTCTATTGGAACGGTAGCTTTCATCATCATTGATTTGAGAGTTTCTTCACCTTGGACGAACTTTCCCATTCCTTTATTAAGTTTCTTTATCTCATCCTCGAGTTCTTTGATTTTCTCAGCATGATGTATAACTTCCTGTGAAGCTTCTGTTTCCTCTTTCATCTTGCTGATATGAGTATCTTTGAATCCTATTTCTTCATTCAGCTTGCTGATTTGAGTATCTCTAGCTTCAATATCAGCTTTCAGCTCATTGAGTTGTTTGATCAGAACATCATTTCTTCTGAGTATCACTTTGTTGAGTCCTTCCAACTGAGTTAAGCTGTCTTTCAACTTTGTAATCATGGATTCATGTTCTTCTGAAGCTTTCTCATCCATAAGATCTCTGACTATCTTTTTGAGGTAATTATTTTTCTCTTTCAATTTGTTGTTTTCTGACTTTAGTTCGAGAAATTCCTCAGAGGTTTCATGCATTGTTAGTTCTTGCATAACATGATTTGTATGTAAAGCATTTAATGAGTTTACCTCACTTTTGTAGTCATCTGAGTCGACTTCGTCACTTTCTGCTTCACTGCTATCCTTATCATCAAAACCAACAAGAGCTAAGTTAATCATATCATCACTTGAGTCTTCTTCAGATGTAGAGTCATCACTCCAAGTCATCAAAGCCTTAGATTTCCTTTTATCCTTGAATCCAGCTTGCTGTTTTGATTTTTTCTTTAATTTGTAGCAGTCTCTTCGGTAGTGTCCCTTCTTGCCACATTCAAAACATGTTTCTTCTTTGGATTCCCTGAATTCTTTTCTGTTGTCTGAAGGATTTCCTTTCAGTTTCTTCATTTGATTCTTCTTTTCAATAAGCCTTTTGATTCTCCTTGAAATGAGAGCTAAATCCTCATCTGATTCTGACTCTCCTTCATATTCCAGCTTGCTGTTTGTCGAATGAAGTGCTAAATTCTTCATTTTTGCAACTGGAGCTTGTGATGATCTGGATTGGCTAGAATTAATTTTTGCTTCAAAGTGTTCAAGTTCAGCAAAAACAGCCAACGTATCCATAGTGTCAATTTGTGAGGAAGATTCCAACGCTGTTACCTTAGGTGAATAAGACCAAGGTACTGCACTTAATATTTTCATGTTAATTTCAGCTTGAGGAATTATTTTTCCAAGCAGATTGAGACCATTCATTGTTTTCTGAAATCTTGCTTGACTTTGCCTTATAGTCTCATCTTCCTTGACAATAAAGCTTCCAAATTCATTCATCAACGTACTGAGTTTAACTTTCTTTAGAGTAGTCGAACCTTCATGATATAGTTCCAAAGTGTCCCACATCTCTTTGGCGGATTTGCATGAGGAGACTTTATCACTTTCACTTGCAGAAAGACCATTCATGATAGTATTCATGGCCCTGGTGTTGTAGCTTTCCTTGACCAATTCGGCATCAGTAAGCTCATCAATGTCTTTCGGCTTGCTTTCTTTGTCAAGAAATATATACGGGCCTTTGTTGACAACTCTCCATTCAAGTGGTTCCTTTGACAGGTGCATCTTCATCCGGTCCTTCCACCAGTTGTAGTTTTCAGTACCGAGCAACAAAGGTGCACGGTTGTTAGATGATCCAAGAGGATAATCGTCAGCCATTTCGATCGATACTATTCCTGTTACAGAATGATTAGTATACCAAAGCTCTGATACCAAATGAAAACACACCTAGAGGGGGGTGAATAGGTGTATTGTGGCTGATAGTGGTTAAATATGAACTGTTTTGATTTTACCCAGAAACGGCTTGCTGATATGACCTAACAGTTTAATAACAGCAGGCTGAATTTAAATGCCAATGCAGATCAGAATGAAAAATGCAGAAAATCAAAAATAACACACGATCTTTTAGCCAGGTTCGACCCCTAAACCTCTATGGTCTACGTCCTGGTCCCTTACCAAATTGGTAAGAGAATATATTATTGATCACTATAAAAACCGATTACAAGATCCAACAATATATCTCCCTTTACACCCAGCTGCTTACAATTCGGCTTGCTGAATTTCTGTGTTGAACTAACTCTCTAAGCAATACTTCCCAAGTATCCTTCTCTAGTCTAGTTCTACCCACCCAATTCCCTAAGCCAAAACTTGTACAGCAACTACTCTTTACAACATGAACAATACAAGGTTTTTGAATAAATACAACTCAACCTAATGAACCCTCTGAAATAATATAATCGAATGTTTATGAGAGGCTGAAAGGTTTTCAAGAATTTAGCAAAGTGGCTCGAAGTTGTGTTTGTATATATGTGATCTTGTTTTTTTTCACTTGGATTGCTCTTTTGGAACTGAGCAAGAATACCTATTTATAGGTGAACAAGATTGATTTGGGATATAGTCTTTTTGGAGGTTCAAGAGGCTCCTTCTTCGGCTTTGTCAGAATATATCCGTTAGAATGTATCCGTTGAAGATGAACAGTAGTGGAGGAGTAATGAAGGAGGAGCTGTTGCTTTTAATATGGGAATAACGTGTAAGTATATGTGATATAGAAGACAAAGAGAATTTGATAAAGTGATGGTAAGGGGTTGGTTTATTTAAATAAGGAAAAGGTGACACCTTATTTAAATGTAAGGAAAAGTTGTCCCCTACTTTACTAAAGTCAAGAATATTGAATGATAGGCATGGGTGAATAATTCAGAGGGTCCCTCACAATATTCCTAACAAAATAATATAAAAAGTTTCTGAAAGAAACGAATGTCTTCTTGGATTCTGTCCTTTCTGCCGCCCAGAATCAGCACGCTGATTTGTACTGAGTTGTATGATCAGCTTGCTGAAATATCATATATTCCATAACAGCTTGCTGAAAAATAACTGTAAGTCTGACATGTAATACTTAGAATAGCTTGCTGAATTATAATCATCAAAACATAAGGGTTACAATGTATGTGCCAGTGCGGGGTACACCTCCTAGAAAGTGCCATTTTGGGCATTTTTCCCCAAAATTATGTTATTTTGGCACTTCACCCTATCTAGAGCGTACTAAAAAATTAATGGATTTTACTCCACAAGAAGCATGCTGGAAGGGCCTATGTTAGCAGTAAACATCGATTCGGTGTGGTTCCTAAAAATTTAAAATGCTCTTCTTGAGAACGTACACTAAAATGATCCAATTACGAAAAGCAAAGTGAGATCATTCATTAATTTCCAGCACTGATAAGTTCTTCTCCATACACCAATAATGAATATTAAACTCGATACATATATCATGGGACATAAATTGCATAACATGCAATGCCCCAATACCATGACAGAAAGCTCTTACCTGGGATTATACGATGTTTATTGTATTAGCATAAAACAAAAACTAAAATGTTTATCACATTAACTTGCATGGACATACTAAAATTTTCAATTGGGATGTTTACGATTGCCGTGGTAACCGAATATATATAGGTTTGAAAATTTTTATTTTCCACTATTTCTTATTGGTATGGAAGATAACAAGGAAACATTATTTAATTGTCTTGTTGTTGGTGTTATAATGTAATATGTGCACTGAAGCGCGAATGTCTCCTCAACACTAAAATCAATCAATCAGGATTATAATATCTGAGTCTATTCAAGTATTGAGTTAGATGCAGTTAGCCAAACAAAAAATTATGAATTCTTTTAGGACTAATCAGAAATCATTTCTAAATATTACACCAATCATATTATATTAAAAAATTTCCTTATTTACCATTTACATCCTATTATCATGTGAATTCATCGAAAACAAATAATTATGTACGTATATACATGCTATATAATGTAAAATAGTACAAATTTATAGATAATTGGACACTTATAGCAAACTAAATTGAAATGACTCAAAAATAATAAAACAACCAAATTCACCACAAACTTCAAAGTCTATAATAATATAAAGTCAAAGTAACAAATAAAAACAAGAAAAAAAAAGTAAGTACCTCGTTTTGAGAGTCGGCCGCTTCCACCTATCCTTCACCGCCCCATCCTTCCATCAAACCCACATCCATCCCATCCATCCTCTCATCCCGTTTTCTCCATTTCTGAATCTTTAATTTCTATTTTTTTTAGTTTTTCAATAAAATCGAGATCCAATCCTTTTTGGGTTCTTGATTGTCCCCAATTTTTTGGGGTTGTTGATTTATCCCCAATTTTTGGGGTTTATGTTTTGGTTGTGTTTTCTATTTGCCCTCTTGTTTGGTGTGTTGGCTGCAGTTCGGAATTTGCTCCAGATTTGGAGGGAAGATCAGGTTGGAGCGAGCTGTTGTCAGATAGAAGATAATTGGCAACCACGAGAAGTTGAAGCCATTAGCCTTCGAGAAGTCATTTCTTGGACAAAATCATTAAAGCACATTGATCAAGTGCTAGTAGTTCGATTATCGGTCTGCGAATCGTGTAGTTCTTTTGCTTGCAATGCTGCACAAATTCTAGGTCAGGTTATGGAGAGTGGTCTGTCACTTCTCCTGCATTTATTAATCATGTACTCGAAAGTGATATTTTCTAAGTAATGCAAGTACAATTTATTTCAAAAAAAACAAAAAAAAACAAGAATTGGAGTTAGCCACAATTTAGTAAAAATCTGTTAAAAATGTGTATCAAAAATCATATACAACAGTATGCCTAGGTAATCATACTGATATTTATGTAACTTAGTAAAGAAATCAATGATAATATGTTAGACCAGTAATTTGTCCTATTTTCAAATTTTGTTTAATTTTGGGGAAAGAGATGAAGCGTATTGTTCATCGATTTGTCTTGCATGTGTGTATGTTTTCAAGTTTTAGTCTGTGTGTATGTCTATCCATGTCTTGTGTTTAATATTGTGTATTTCCATTTTCTTTAACGTAATTTTATTAATGATTACAAAAAATTTGAGAAACTCGCTTTAATATTTTTGGTCAAAAATTTGTTTACAATTGCAATTGTTTCTAAAATTCATTGATGTAGCATCCAAATGGGTTTTGGCCAACGATACCAAAAAAACATATATCACGTAACAAGAATACCACATAGCGTTAATGGTGCCCATATATATCACTATATTACGAATTTCATACAAGAATAACAGTGTTACACATTTGATATTGGGGTAACTAGCATAAAATTTTTCCCCTATTACGCATTTGGAAAATTGGTAATAGGGTTACCCATTCTCCAAATGCGTAATAGGCTTTTCTGGTGGCACCTGTTACTCATATGGAAAATGCGTAATATGTATAAAATCTATTACCCCTCTCTCAAATGCGTAATAGATCGGTATTTATGGCCAGTATCAACACTTTGTGATATTCTTGTCACTTTCGTTCAATTTTATTGTAATTATGTCATTCTTTCCATCCAAATCACCTTTTTTTAATTAAAGTGTAACATTGCAATATATCCAATTATCCCAACATGTGTAAACTTATCTACAAATATCCATCATAGCAACAATGTTTTTATCATTTTTCTAAAATTTGTCAACAATATCCAATTTATGGTACAATGCGGAACCGAATATCGAATTTTAAAAATCTCGGTTCAGTATTTTTTTTTTTTTTTTTTTTTGAGCAAATCTCGGTTCAGTATTAGTTACCAAACCACCTCAATAATAATGACAAATTAAAGATTACTAGAATAGAATTATATTACTTGTCCTTCCAAAATAAGCATACACAATCTATTATATATATATAATACCACAACATAAAATTTTAAAAAGTTGTTGCCAATAAGAATTGAACCTAGGTCTTTCCATTCATTTGCACACCACCTTACCACTAGTCTAACAAATCACATGTGTTGTAAGCCATAAATATGCTATGTATGTTGGGTGATGAATGAAGAATATTTGGTATTTTGATTTCTAAGATATTTTAATCATTTTTCTTCATTTTACATTTATATTTTATTATGTTATAGTTTACTATAAATGAATGATATATGATATTTACTGAACTTAGATATTTCGGAATTATTTGACTTAATAAAATAATATTAATAATTAGTATTTGCAATACATAGATAATTATAATAAATTTATTAAATTTAAATGCATGTTTTTTTTAAAAAAAATGGTTAATGAACACGTAATAATCTAAACACTTAAATGCATACCACAACATGTCACATTTTAATCCATTTAATTTTACAAAAATGCCCCTAAATATCAAGTTAAGTAAAAAAAAATATTATGATATAGATGACGATCGAATCTTTGACATAAAGAATCTACTAATCATGAATTCAAATTCACCATTATGACTATTCAGCTACATGTATATTTGATTAAATTTTATGATTCATTGGATACATTCACCAGTATCAGAGTGTCCTATATTATGTCCTATATTATTTACTTATCAATCATGTGTTTTTTTATCAATATTTGTTTTATAATTTTACATATTATTATTTGTATATATATACAAAAATCTCTATGTCTACTAATATTTGAAGGATATTTTGTGGAAAAAAAATCATCATTATTCTAATTGTTTATGAAAGCACCAATAGAAATGTAAAAATTATTAAAGATATTGTATAATTTTATAATTTATAATATCCGGATTAGAAATGTGATAACAAAATCTTAGTACTCATTTAAATTCTGAGTGATCTTATTTTTTGTTATTGCTTGTCTTCTTAGAAAATATATTTTTTACAATATTTTCAAACTACTGTCCTAACTGACCGGCGAATCGCTTTCTCCCGAATTTTTTTGGGAGATTCGAATACTTAATCGATACATGTGATGTGAATTGCAATTTTGGAGAGTTGGTTACTAAAACTAGTGGATATGAAATGATACATTATGATAGGGCGACATGTCACATTTTAATCAATCAAATTTTACCATTATGTTTCTCAATTTGTTATGATTTACCATAGCATCCTCTGAAATTAAAAGCTACAATATATTAAAATTGCGTCACATAAGTGAGAACTGAACCTTTAACATCTATAACAATAACCTTATTTTTATAATTAATTCATATTTTATAAATCCATAAACGAATTATTGAAGCTTCAATAATACTTAGTAGTAGTATTAAATCAAAAGTCACATTCATATAATTTCATAATATATAATTGAATGCAAATATAACAGTTCAATAGATTAAGAGATGATCATCCTAATAAACTTATGAAAAATGTTGAAAGTACATTCGTCAATTATTTTTCTAACTCTAATCGCAAGAAAGGCATCAACATTCCAAAAACAACAATAAGAAGATAGACACACAAAATATCGGCCTCTTTAAGTACATATTTCAAAAAATTTATGCATACTTAAAATGATTTTTATCGTCACAATACGAACATCGAACATTAACATCAATGCACAATGAAAAAAATTAAATAAAAACTCTTATCGTAAACTAAAGCAATCCCGTGCTTTGCACGGGTATTGAAGCTAGTTTATATAATAGATCATTGATAAACTAAAACTAAAAACACAATTTGCGGGAGTAGAAGGAGAGCACCGCAGAAGGAGAACATGTTTGCAGACTGCATTATGAGTATGAGGGACAACGCCAATGGGGGAGCTTGCTACATGGTACCTACTGGCTACTACATTACCACACCAATTAAAATGTTAGATTTAGAAAAAATTAAATAGAATTCAGATTGATATTACGAAAGATTGAGGTCGCGACAGAAAATAATCAACTTATCGCTACTGAATCATAACAGTTCGATTGCATATTAATCAGAGAAAGAGTTAATGTAATTGATTGCAAATTGTACAGTTTCTCTAACATAAAACAGCAGAAACAACAGATTAATATACAGGAGCACTACCATTATAAGTTAAAGCACTTTGACATTTCATGCCAAAACACTTATACTTTGCAAAAGTAAAGACTTGCTGCACTACTAAATAAAACATATATATTTGGTTTCAATTGCCAAATCATATTCATGGCAGTTTAAATCAACTATGATATAGGTTGTACAAAGCAGGTAGGCTCTAGGCATCATGGTTTTTTCCGAATCAATAAGCCTAATCACCACCAGAGATGACAACTATACAATAGAAACAAAACCTTGCAGGAAATTTGGAAAGAGAAGGCAGGGGACGGAGGCAAGGGGTGGCAGGCAGGGGCGGATGGAGGGAAGGGGTGGCAGGGCCACCTTAAAAACCTCGTATAATCATGAAATTAGTATTAAAATTTATGGAAAAAATTAAAAATATTTATATTTTTAATGTTAAAATATTACTCCCTTCATCCTATTCATTTCTTTACACTTTTTTTGATCCTTTTTGGCACATATTTTAAGGATAGTTTCATAACTTAGTATTGAATTTTTCTTTTTTTGTATAAAAACAGGATTGTTCTATTTTTATACAGAAAAAGAAAATTTCAAAAATAAGTTATGGAACTATCCTTAAAATTGACCTTAAAATGCGTGTCAGACACTCTATTTTGAAATGATAAGAAACCGAAAGGACGGAGGGAGTATAATATTTTGATTTCACCCCCTCAAATTTATATAAATTTTATGAAGAGAAAAATGGCCCTGAGGTTGACCTCAGGGCACTAACCCGAGGTTATATTGATTTCTAGTATAAATGGTCAGTGACATTTTTGTAATAATAGAAATTACCCTCTTGTATTTACAATAATATCCCTGACGTGTAGTGTATTTTCTTTTAACCTCAGGGTTGTTAATTGAGGATGTCCTCAGGCCCACGATACTCATTTTATGAATATAATGATAAAATTTTCGATATTTATCATAATTTTGAATTTTAATACTTAAATTTAATGTATATTCATAAATTAAAAAATATTAACGATAATTTTTTATTTTATTTAATAACATATTAATTATTAAGATGAAAATAAAATCACCCCCGCAATGTAATATATAGGAAATTTAGATATTTAATAAGGGTGAAGGGACCTAAATTTAACCAATAAAAGCAAGACACATCCTCATTATCATTAATGTCCCTACTGGGCCCTTATAAATAAAAGGAAACAAAAATTAAATTCACATAATTTTTAACGTTAACTTTAGAAAATTAACGTTAACTTTAGAAAATTCTCCTAAAGTTAACTTTCTAAAGTTAACATGCTGTCCATTCTCATTCAACGCCATCTTCTGCCATCCTTGTTTCTGGTGATTGTTTAAGAGAAACGAATTTAGGCAAGAAAAATACAGAAAAGGATCGTGTGTCAAATTGCCAAATGTCCAAGGCAAGAATGTAAATACATTTTTTTACTAAATAGTAAATAATAGTCGTAATAAACCAACAAGAAAATGATACAAATTAGGGAATAACCATATATGATTAGACGAGTAACAGGAACAGGCTCCCAAGCTATTAAAAGGCAAAATGCATACCCAGAAAATGTAACACGAGTAAGCTACAAACAAAAAGCCTTTAGCAGCGAAAAGTCTCTAGCAGGTGAACTCCATTACGGACACCATGTAATATGGAGTCACGCAAATGCCAAGGAGGTTTATGCTGCTGATAGGTAATAACCTCTTCAGAAGAAGCTTATGAAAGAATTAAGAATGATCTTGCGAATGCAGGGGGAAGTTAACGAAGCAGCGACTCATAATGAAGCAAGAGAAGGGGCACTCGATAAACAGATGGTCTATAGTCTAGTTGTTTTGAAAGCAAAGCGGGCTGGGATATGTCGAACAAGGCATAAAAGTCTGTCTTTAGTCATCAGATGGTGCTTCACAACCAGCCAAGTGATAAACAAATATTTAGGGACAGCAAAATTGTGGTATGGAAAATCCTTCCAAGGGACCAAAGGTCTACGACAAGTAGATTCCCAAATACCACCAACTTTAACAAATTTCAGATCATCCCAAAGGATCTCGTCCTTTTAGGATTTATGTTACAAAAGAGGAAACCATCGGGGGAGCACGTAGAATTCAAACATAAGCGGAAAAGTCTGAATACCGAATATCCACTAAAAGACTACAATGTATTTGCAGGCTGCCATTTCAGTTCTTCCAAGTCTTATGACATGTAAAGAAACAAAGAAAAATGAACATCTATCTATAAAGCTTGAAGAACCCTAAAGTACTGAGATCAGCTACTGAAGATATACATTTTATTCAGGGGATTTACATCCATGAACTGTAAATACCACATCTTTATTTTACTGGCAATATTACAAAAGCTGGTGACCATTATCACAACAATGATTTTAAACAAATTACACAGCTTACGGGCTCAAGTTCTTGCTTCGGTATCTCTTTCAGTTTAAACTGTAGAGCTACCACTTGATGGAATCTCGCCAAGAAACTCTGATCTCAACTGCATCAGGAGCCTGCCTAGATAATTCATGCCTTCGCCTTCTCGGCCTCCACCCCAGAAGAGATCATGAGGTGAAGCTTCTACTAGAACAGAACCCGATGTTGATAGCAGTATAGAATTTAAGTGCGGGTAAATCGAGAATTTATATTTCAAGGCCTTGTACATTATATCAACCTTCACATTCTCCCAGTCCGGTCTTAACTGCATTGCAAACATAATAAAGATAGTGATATAGTAAATTAAAGTATATTCAACAACAGCACCTCATATTAAGCAACAAAAAAACAACAGCACCTCATGTATTCTAAATTATTTTGAAGGCATCATTATGTAACAAAAACAATGACAGCGCTAAAACACAAGCTATGACAAAAGTAGGCCAAACTGTCTACATAAATCAATGACTAGATTATATGACAGATAAGTGGAACATAAAAACTATAACAGAAGTTGCAGCACTATATTGATATGCTGGAATTAGTTAGACAGCTAAAGGATGACTATGTAAAAGCTGCACTAACTTTTTCAAGAAACAAACAAGCAGAGTATCTAATATCTTGGTCACAAGTGCATCAGAAGCACCAAGATCATATCAGTGCAACATGAGGCTGTTATGTGGATGAAATAAAAATAGGTCATTAACCGAACACTAATCGCAAAAGGATAAGAAGGCAAATTCCTCTTCAAAGATAACAGTCTGCATTCATTATGTACAACTTGTACTAGGAGGCCTCTAAGATATGGTATCATATATACATGATATGTAATCCTACATTTTTATGCAATATACTTATATACTTATTGCATTTGTTTTGGACACACTAAATATCTAGATCAAAATATATGGCTGAGAGAACCATATTCAAGAAGTTTTCACTAAACAAACCAACCAAACTTAAAATAGATACACAATAAGCTAGCTGAAACATATGACATTAGGGTAATTTTAATAGGACATGCAGTAAGAGATAATCAAAGTTTTTAAATACTTTTAAAAGTTAAGCTTTTCAGGAATATATGCCGTTTGATGATTAAGCACCTCAAGTACAAGAGAATCGATACAACTTCATTGCAGTACAGTGGTAAAAAGGATTTGAAACAAAAGAGCGATGAGCGTGCATTGTAACAAAAGCCAGAACAACAGATTTCAGATTACATAATCTAATATTCAGTTCATCTCCATGAAACCATTAAGGGTTAGCAATACTCTAAAAGAGAGATAGCGTCCAGAATGACTACTAATTTCTGTCTTCTGTTCTAACCAATTGCAAAAGAATATACGTATTGCTCAATCACTCAACGCGATTCAGATTGTATTAAATTAAAGTTCCATTAATGAAATTCTCACTAGTTTAACTTAAAGTAAAAAGAACGGAACATCAACAGGCAGGTTATCATGTCCAGGTTCCAGAAAGGATGATATAGGACTGCTGCTTTAACATTAGACTTGTTAAACAAGGAAAGCCAAGCTAAAAGACGTACCAGATCAGGCCGCTGCCTTTGTAATTTTCTTCCTTTTCGTGCCGCTTCCTCTGGACTTTTTGCATGAACTATGTCTTCAATATATTTTCCTACTTCAGGATCATTCATCCCCATAAACTTGTGAGCCTGTATTTGAAAATTAACATATTAAATAAATTACCAGGATGGATCTGACATGAAAAATTATTTTCCAAATGCAGAACATAACCTGATAATAGTGTTCTACACTTGACCAAGTAATGTAATCACCATTATCATCAGGAACATGAATCGGATGGTGAGAGAAGTTAGAAAAGGCACCATAAGGATCCCATGCTTTATAAAAGAATATAACGCTCGGATCGTAAGGGGAAATGGATGGATCAATTGCAGAAGATTCATCCATCGATGGAACTGAAGGAGTCAGGTCAGGAACAGGCTGAAGAAATCCACTGATAAGCATATCAGGACCAATCTGTATCATGTATAATAATTAAAAATTAGCCATTAATAGAACTTAGAAACTAAGAAAAAAAATCAGTATGAAAGGTTAGCCTGGTGGAATATTTAACACTCGATTCAAACTGGAGCATATATCGAGTACTCCCAGCTTGTTGCAAACAAAAGTGCTGAGGATCAAGGGACAACCAAGTCGTAAAGGTGTAGCCCTTTTCATGAGTAGGTCATGGGTTCAGATCCTCATTCCCCCATCTCATATTAGAAACACAAGAAAAGTTCTTCTGAATGGTACCCTCAGTCGATCAGTCCTATTATCTGTCTTTGTTACCATTTTAGTTTGTTCCCACATTATGTCTGCATTTGCTTTTATGGGCCTTTATCTTCCTTCTATGTCCTAAAATAAACAAACCGAGAGTTTTTATACTTGAGTTACAATCCTACTCCTTAGAATATCTATTTGACCTCTTATTGAAACACATTTAAAAATAAAAATAAAAATGAAACACATATTTAAATACTTGAAAATTTGAAATTTTTAGAGCCAACTTAAGTAAGGTTAAAAGTCATATATAAATGCTTGTAAATTTGAATTTTTTTACTTGTAAATTTGATTAATTTTTTTTATAGCCAACTAAAAGCTAGAAATTTTAAATTATCTTAAATATGTGTACAAAAGTCAAACAAGAAATATAAGATGGGACGGAGGGACTAGTATTTATTGTTAAATATATATCATAATCAATCACTTGTAAATATCATATTTTAATGAAGAAATTAAGCATGAGCCACACAAGTAAAGTCGGGAGTTCGTGTAGTTGGGATCATAATTTTTTTTTGAGAATATGTTTTAATAGTTGAATTGCTTGAGTTAATATTTTTTGTGGAGCTATTGGTTGTCTTTATACCAGATGCTTATGTGTTTTCAACTACTGCAAAAATTAAGTTTTGTATGCACCAAATGTTTGCTGAACTGTTGAACACTGAAATAGCCTACGAAATCCATCACTTAGTATCTGTTTGTTTATCATTTGCTTGACATAAGTCGCTTAAATTAGTTATAGTGTTATTTTCTTTAACAAATAAATCTAAACTTGAGTTTGTGTTCTCTGTGAACTATACTTACAAATATACTCATGTATGCCTGTGCACGTGTAGTATTTTATTCTTAATAATTCATTGAAATGTTCCCTGATGCATCAGTAAATGTGGAATTCGGCTATATTTCCACTATCTTTTCCGATGATGTTATTCACAAATTCTGCTAGACCCCGTGCATATTCAACTTAAGCTCGCAGAACTTAACAGGTTCCTGATATTCTAACTTTTAAGTGCTTGAGGTCTTGAACTACTTATGGGCTTTTATGCACAAGCCATGGACATACTAATTGTTCCGTAATTCTGGAAACACGCTCGACAAAGTGACAAACCAGCTGCCTTTCACATGGTCATATCCACTAAAACTGGACTCACCTATTTCTTTGCCATATGAGTTTGTTTAGGCTGTTTCTCATTATATATTGGTACCTAATCTCTATTCTTAAGCTGCGGGGCTGAGCTGATTAATTGTTTGCAAGGTTTTTTTTTTTTATAAAAACCTTGCAAGGTAATCTCTTGTTTTGCTTACTAGTGGTTTTATGCAAAAGGACTACAATTCCATGAGCTTAACTGAAATGTCTTTAAGATTTTAAATTTTACTAAAAAAAACTCAAACTTTTTTTGCTCTACATTCAATATCTAGACAAAGATCCATCAAGAAAAATAACTAGAAAAAGACAGAAACTAAGAACTATAACATTATCTCAGCAAAAAGAAAACAATGCCCACCAACCTGCTCATAGCAAACATCACTTAACTCCAGAGCTTGTGTCATTTCAACCATTCCAAGTTCACCTACCGGAGATGGTGCATTCTTTCCACCAATAATTTTAGGAGCAACAAATGCATAGACCTGCATAACCACACAAAAAGTATAAAGTCAACAACAATACGAGATCTTTCATTGAATCTATATGCACTTCAACGTATGCTTATTACACTGGTTGACCCACATTAAATCTGAACGATTGGAGTCTAGAACAGACTTTTGTAATAGGGATAAATTAAAAACATACTTGCCATATATTTCCAGTAATTGTGCATTCGCTCGTAATGTTAAGTGACTTAAGTCATCAGATGCACATTCACATATAGAAGACAATAACAGTAAACTTCAAAGCAAGTGGAGCATGAGGGTATTTATATTTACAGTTCATAAAGAGATGACTAAAGGCATTGGCTGATGTTCTTAAGGGATACAATAAGTGATTGCTTCTTATGACGTAAAAGAGAAACATGGACCTAATAATTAGGGCAAAAAGTAAACCTATATATTAAATTGTCAGACACCTTGTGAATGCCACTGGATGAAATAGCAGATGCAGCTAATGACCCTCCACACTCCCAAAAAAGTGAAAGATAACCACGATCATACAAATAATCTGTGACATCCCGTGGATTTAGGATGTCAAATTCCACCACTTCAACACCTTTGGAAGCAAGAAGCTTTTGGAAACTCTTTCTAGCCCCTCTTTGTGTTGCGACTATAGTGGGTACTTCAGAAACATCCCAAAGATTTGCTACCTCAGGAAGATCGAGAGATTGTGACATTACAAGCCGCAAAGGCATGTGGCCACCTCCATGTCTTGCAGTTAGTCGTGGATCTATATGTAAATGTGGATTAGAACTGCTTAGTTTATATTTTGAGTATTCCAGCAATTTAAAGTAGCAGCTAGAGTTCCATACTATCTTTGCGTACAGTATTTCCTCCTACGATTATAGCATCACTTCTACCCCGCAATGCAAGAACTAGTCCTCTTGACTGTCTGCTGCTTATCCATGAAGCATGCCCACTAGAAGCGGCAATCTTTCCTGGCAGCACATACAAGGAAGATGATGAGCAACAAATTAATCACTCTTATCGCAAAACTTATCATAGAAAAATTAAGGAGTTAATTATTTTTGTTAAATTATCTGCATATTATTGCTCACCGTCGAGAGTCATTGCATACTTCAAAACAGAATATGGCACGTGACAAGCAGCTCTATAAAGCAAAGGAGCATTGACTAGGAGGCAAGGTTTTAGAGCTTCCTGCAAAAATAAAACAGGATATTAGAATCCAAAAAAAAAATTCAAAGGGCATGAGATGGAGTTAGGAAAACTAAACAATTGGCCTACTGAATTTATCTTAAACTAAATGTAAGCACCATAACATCATGTCAGGATCTGAACTGTATTAGTATCCCCTGTGTTAGTATTAATGTTAGTAGTAAGTAGTGGAAGGGTAGTTCTGTCTTTACACTTCAAGGAGTTAGTTACAAGGTCTATAAATACTTGTAAGAGTCTTGTACTTCTCATATGTTGAATATATGAAATTGGCATTTGCCTCCAAATCTCTTTCTCTCTCTATAACTGCTTCTCTCTCTCTCTAGGGTTTCTCTCCCTAATCTCATCTCTGTTCTGATCTGATTTCTCATCTATTTCTTCTGTTTCACATCTAATTCTCTTCTAATTTTCTGTTATCTTTCTATATCTAGCTGCTACTTCGCATCTATAAACAGAAAATACCAAAAATATACTAAAAAACTAATCAGGAGCTCACTAATTCCAGACACACCACTAGGAATTTGGTTGGCATTCTTGGGAAAATTAAGTTTGTCTCCTTAAATGGTACATTGCCGGCTATATTGACATTTCAAAAGTTAAATTTGGAAAATATAAATAAAAACAGATGGGGAGGTGATGCTTGCATTTGCACCAGAAAACATGTAGAAGGATTATTAAAGCAAAAACATGTTGCTTTCAAGTACCAAGGAAGAGGTGGTGGATGTGATCAAAGTCAACAAACAAATACTTCTTGCAGCAGACGTATCTTCCGAGATATATGTGCAAGGTGCTGTAGTAATGTGTTTCCAGAAACTTGATGCACATCAAAAGCATAACAAAGCTCACATTGCGATTGTGTATATTTACAAATCAAAATGAAAGAAATTGGTAGGAGTTGAGTGCAAAAGGGGAAAAAAATGACGGTGGTGCAAAAGGAAACAGAAAGTTCAGTGTTGTGTTGTATAAACGACAATCGTTCCAGCGTTTAAAGCCTCCATTATGCGTTAAAATACTGTTTAGAAGGCCTATCTGATGTACAGACCACAACAAATGTGAACCAGAAAGGCAAACGATATTTACATACATGAAGACGAGCACATGAGTTGTTAAGAACGAGCTAAGCGATCCAACTACAATACACTTAAATACACTGTCAACAAGAAAGAAAATAGCCAGAAAAATATGGCCACGACAAAAGAACAGCTTCAGCTTATGATGAACACTGTGACAAGATCTCTATCATAGCATATGAGGATATCACCAACAAGATCTCAAAAACTATACAAGGGGAGAATGATGCCAAATCAGAACTTTTATTCACTAGCATTCAAAAATATTGCCAAAAAGTTACTATCATGCAAATGAATAAATCCCTACCTCAATGGCTTTACTTTGCAGATCTTCTCCGAGGACATCAACCTGCAATCCTTCGCTTCTTAGTGTTCGAATAGCACTTCCCCGGAGATGCTGTAATGGATGCCTTATCCCAACAACAACTCTAGTAATTCCTCCCTACTAAACAGATATCCGTAAATAAATTGAATAAACTTATCAACTTTTACATTAGCTTATAATTTTTTTTGTAAGGTTCAGACTTCAAATAAATTGAGGGAAATATCAGGCCTCGATTCATACTCATATAGAGCGTAGAAGTCACTGTGAAACGTGCATACCTTGTACAGTTTAAAAAAAACAAAAGGACAACACACATAACAGTTTTAACTGTAGCTACACCGATAAAGACATCTCTATCTTTTTAGAGAGACAGCCTAGTAAACGTTGTGGAGAGGTGGAGCGCAACAAGATTTTACTCTTGAGTCTTGACTAATTAAAGCTCATCTAAATCTTTATAACAAATTTATAAGATATATTTAATGAAATTTCACCTGAACTCAATTACTGGGAATTTTATAAAACTAACTACTTCTAAATCTAATAATGTTGCAAGAACATAAAGAATAATATAGTGGAGTACTTAATTATAAGACAGTGACAAATTGAGTTGGAAACAAAGTAATATGAGAGACTGAATAAATAGTACCGATATATCTTCCATCTGTAGTTATAACGTTAAAAACACCTTAATGAAAGATGACACGGCAGTAGAATCACCATGGCAGTCACCAGGTTCCATGTTGACGTATGCTGTGGCACCCTTGCAGTACTCGCCAGCAGCTTCTACAGCCTGCAATTCTGCTGGCTTTGTCCCCTGTGCATAAAGGTAACCTTCTCCAAGCACCCTGGTACCAGAATTCACAGCAATTACACACCCAAAATTTGGGTGTGGTGCAGTAAAGCCGGCAGACTTATCAGCCAACTCGGCAGCACGCTTTATGAAGGAAGCGTCGAGAGTGTGGGATCCATTGGTGGTTGTGCACATAACAGGACTAGAGAAGGGTCTTAAAGAGAACAAGCCCATCAAAATTCTTGTTTGATATGTTCTAGTATTCTTCTTGTGTGGATGATGAAGTCACACTATTGGCTTGCTATTTAGACAACTATAACTTTTTACTCAAGTCAAAAACAGAGAGTAAATTGCTAGAGCTTTGAATATAAACGTGAATCACTCACTGCTGAAAACCTCCAACAGCATGAGATAATTTAGTTTGAGTGAGATAATGAGATTGCGACTTTTAAGTTTGGAAGTGATTGACAATTAGTACCTGAGATGCAAAGACAATCAAATTGTAAACTTGAAAAGGAAGGGGCTGTACAATTTGTTGAATGGTATGTATTGATAATTCAATTGTAATTTTGGTAAATCAACTGTAATAGAACACAAAACGGAGACTTAACAAAGGAACACATGTATATGAATCAAAGTAGAAAGAAAAGGCAAGGGAAGTGCATTACAAGGAGAAACTGAGAATCATAAATGTCAAACATAATTACCAAACCCTAAAAACTACAACTCTAGACAGAACAGGATATAAAATAGATTATGGCAGCAGAGCAGGTATAGTAACAATTATAAACACAAACGCCAACATACTTATTATACTTACAGGGCGTGAATTGTAGCAGGAACAGATAGATAGATAGCATATGTATGCATGTTTTTACTTATGTATGTATAGTGCGTCAAGCAGATTGTAGCATTATCCCTTCTAATAATATCAATCTATAAGCTGCAATTTTCATGCCCTTATCATTTAAGTGCTGTGGAACCATCTTACTTTAAACAGTTCTGGTATAACTTATAACTTGTTAATGAGATATCAATTTATTATCCACGGATCCATTGGACTTGGAATGGTGATAGTGACTGGGTACAAGTGACAGGTGAAGCTGAGCCATTGTCGACATCAACACAATATATCAAAATATATCACAGAAGAATGTGCAAGTGACAAGAAACTAGGAAAGTGAGATTATCATCCTAAAATATGCACAATTTTTTTGATGAAAAATAATTAAATTATCCTACATTTTTACTCTATTCCAAACAAAACAAGTTGCTTACGTGATTTCATTTATTAAAGGTTATCGGTTGGGTATACAAAATTGGTGAACGTGAGTAAAAATGTTACTGCTACTGCTCCATTTTAATAGAAAGAATTGAAAATTGCACAACATGAGAATTTATACACGAATATTGTTATTAACTAATCTGATTCACACAAATGAAAACCATTGCTTAAACCCCATTTACCCCACAATACAATACGATAAAGTAATGCACATTCATTCCTCTTGAATTTTCACAAATCGTAAAATCGCATTGTACCATATTTTGAGTCCTTCCTCTTTCATTCATTTCTTCCAACTTGAATTTACTCGACTAATATTCAATTCACTTAAAACTCGGGCATAATACATTAAAAACTAGTTATCAGATATCATCTCCAACAATACTTTGCCAACACTCTCTTAATTCATTTATTTATTTGATAAGTAAGATTAATTTAAATCAAGATAAAATAACGAATTAATCTACATTATAGAGATTGTAAAGAAATAATAAATAAATCAGAATCAGAATAGAACGCACAAATAGCGTAAAACAGCCAAATGAAATGGGACAAACCCTAATTACAGAAATCAACGACAGTGTATGCATCTGTGTGTATGTATGTATACTTGTGTACCTTGTTTGGGTAGATGCAAATCTCTGAATCTCTCTCTGTCAATCTCTCTGCTTACACAGTGATTACACAGCGATACATTTGAAATTGTGTTATTGATATAAACATAAAAATAGACAAAAGACCCTCATATCAATTAGCGTCAAATATCACAATTCAAAAACTTGGCCCCAAATATCACTTCAAGACATAGTATCGGGTAGCGTTTAATTTTTCAACAAAAAACGCTACTTCGTGTAGCATTTTATATTTTTTTTAATTCTTTTTTTTAAAAAACGCTACAATAAGTTGTGTTTTGGTGGGGGAAGACCCTAGATTAAACTGTGTTTTGGGGAAAACGCTAGTTTAAATTGTGTTTTGGGGGAAGACCAAAGATTAAGTTGTGTTTTGGGGAAGACAAAAGATTAAGTTGTGTTTTCGGTAACTCTACACGAGTAGCGTTTATGCTAAAAAAATTAAAATGTTATATTATACTGTGTCTTGGAGTTATATTTGGGGCCAAGTTTTTGAATTGTGATATTTGGGACCATTTATATTGGAAATGTGATAGAAAGGGCCAATACCCAAAATTTTATAAGGAACATGGATTAACAATTTTTGTTGCTAAGCATAAATTAATCATTTAATTCTATAAAATAAATTCGATTGTATTTATTTTGATACATTATTTAAATTTATTTGTATATGTTGAGTAGAAGTACTTGTACTCAAGAAAATTTTATAAATATACATGCGTAGTATGTATTTGAATCAGAAAATGGTGGAAGATGGAACAAGAATTTCACAAAAAAATTGAAAATTAATCCTTTCTTCTAAAATCTATATACATTATATAATACATTTTTCAAGAAAAATAATATGATAATCTAAAGTATATTATTATTCCTTAAAATATACTTATAGCATTGAAAATTTACAACAATAAATTGTTATAATCAAATTTATATTGCATTGTACAAATTTTAAATTAATAAAACAAATTCAAAATTTAGAATATCAGAACAAATTATATTTATCTGTAAAATATAAATATAAAATCTTTTATATGAGGATGAGGATTGAGGGCAAGAGACACTAATCACATTCATAAAACATTTCTTATACCCCACTCTTCAGAAAAATCTTGGAAAAACATTTTACAAATAATCTTATTTGTCAATAAATAACTGAAAATATCTTGGAATCTCACTTGACTTTACTTGGGAGGTATGTATTCGATCGAAGTAGATGGATGTCAATTGCACGAACATATGAATGTGTTTTAAATCATAATCAAATGAACAAATTAAATAAAATTAGTACTTACTAAGCAAATATGGTAAATGAAGGTAATTATTTAATTACCTAAACTGATTGACAATGTTAAATATATTACTCCCTCTGTCCCCCTTTAATATTAGCAACCATCCAAAATTCATGTATTTAGCGATCAAGTTAAAATTAACATATTTAATCATAATTATTAATATATTTATGAAAATTTAATAAATTTAAAGCATAATTTGCTTTGATAAGGAAATGTGGACAATAGTTTTGGGATAAGCTGAATTGTGACCAATATAAGCGGGACGGAGGGAGTACTAGATTTTTCAATTTTAAATGTTACTTAATTGATGTCACGAAACTCCTGAACTTAACAATCTGATACTTTACTAGCCAGTTTTGTAAATTTCGTAATGTTACTGAAAAAACATAAAAAAATAATCTTAGTTAATGCACCTTATGAATATCAAAATTACAAAAATATACAAATCCAACCCGTTACAGAGTTGAAGAATGTTTGTTGTAATCACAAATTAACGAAGTGTGATTTGCAAGAATTAGTGGAAGCGGAAGATCATAAGAAAATTTGAGAAATGAATTGACTATAAAGAGTAAAAAGTAAGAACGGTGAAGTGTATACAACATGTTTTTTTTTTTTTAAACAAATCGTAGTTGCATTACTTAGAAATTATCACTTTTGGGTACATGATTAATAAATGCAGGAGGAGTGACAAACCACTCTCCATAGCGTGACATAGAATTTGTGCAGCATTTGCAAGCAAAAGAACCACACGATTCGCAGACCGATAATTGAACTACTAGCACTTGATCAATGTGATTTAGTAATTTTGTCCAAGAAATGACTTCTCGAAGGCTAATGGCTTCAACTTCTCGTGGTTGCCAATTACCTTCTATCTGACAACAGCTCGCTCCAACCTGATCTTCCGTCCAAACCTGGAGCAATTACGAACTGTAGCCAACACACCAAATAATACAGCAAATATAAAACACAACCAAAACATAAACCCCAAAAATTGGGGATAAATCAACAATCCCAAAAAATTGGGGAAAATCAATAATCCAAAAAAATGGGTACGACAAAAGAGATATCACCCAAAAATGATTGGATCTCGATTTTATTGAAAAACTAAAAAATAGAAATTAAAGATTCAAAAATGGAGGAAACGGGATGAGAGGATAGGTGGGATGGATGTGGGTTTGATGGAAGGATGGGGCGGTGAAGGGTGGGTGGAGGCGACCGACTATCAAAACGAGACAATGAGTTTAGGGTTTTTTAAGCACCTGCCGACCTTGATGATAGATTATTTTAAACTGTTATGTTTATATATATAGTGTACTAGCCTACAACCCGTACCGTTATGATGAATGGATGATTTTTAATATTTTTATATTATTATTCATAATTTTAATTATATGTTTTTTAATTAGTAGAAAAATAAATTATAAAAGATACTAAAATATAGTAATATATATTTGATTGTATTAATGTTTTTCTTTTATATTAAAATAGATAATATAATTTTTTACATTTAATATAATTTTATTGATAGTCATGTTATATTTTTATATAAACAATATTTTCAATATTATTTTTAATTTTAATTTAATATAATGTGACATATTCATATTTAAGGATTATACTTATGTTTTCTTATTATAAACAATGTATACTAATTTTTAATATATTATATTAATGATTGAAAAATATGGTGTGATATTTTTGAATCTATATCTATCTATACTATTATATAAAAGCCGAAACATTAAAAGTTTGGTTAGTTGGTTGGTTGGTCGGTCGGTCGGTCGGTATGGTACCTGTTGATTTTACTTATTTACCCTTATTCAAATAAAATCCATCCTACTAACTAATCAATTTACTTTTTCAGGTTAAACATATTATATTTTCAATTTTTCAATAACTAAATAATTTCCTTTTAATGTAAAATATAATATCTTTTATATTTTATCTAACTAAAATTTCTCCATTATTAATCAATTTTCTTTTTCAGGTTAAACATATTACCTTTTCTATTTTTCAATAACCTGAAAATACAATATCTTGTACATTTTATCTAACTAAAATTTCTCCTTTTTTTAAAAACACTACAAACAATTTTGTTTAATAAAATAACATAATTACATTATAATTAATATTAACTAATCAATTACATTTTTCAGCCAAAACACGTTACCTTTTCTATTTTCTCTAACTAAAATCTCTCTTTTTCCAATTATATCATGGGCGGTTACCTTTTTCAGCCAATACACGTTACCTTTTTTCTTTTCTTTTACTAAAACCTCTATTTTTCCAATTATATCACGGGAGTTTCTATTTAATAAAAATAAAATAATAATATTATAATACTAATAATTAACCGATTACCTTTTTCAACCAAAACCTAAATCTTTTCTATATTTTCTAACTAAAATCCCTCTTTTTCTAAAATAGCACATATAACATTTATATAATTATTATCAAATCATTTCATATAAAAATTTAAAACTCCAGAATTCATGTATAAAAAAATTAATTTAAACTAATAAAAAATATTTATATAATATTAAAAAAATCCGTGCATCGCACGGGTTTTAAGCTAGTACTATTATATAAATTTCGAAACATTAAAAGTTTGGTTAGTCGGTCGGTCGGTCAGTCGGTCGGTCGGTCGGTACTGTTGATTTTACTTATTTACCCTTACTTAACTACAGATAAGCTAAATAATCAATTTCCTTATTGAGTTTAAACATATTATCTTTTTTATTTTTCAAGAACTAGCTAATTTCCTAAAATATAATATCCTTTTATATTTTATCTAACTAAAATTTCTACTTTATTAATCAATTACCTTTTTCAGGTTAGACATATTACCTTTTCTACTAACTAATCAATTAAGGTTAAACATATTATCTTTTCTCTTTTTCAAAAACTAAATAATTTCCTTTTTATGATAAAATATAATATCCCTTTATGTTTTATCTAACTAACTAATTTCCTAAAATACAATATCCTTTTATATTTTATCTAACTAAACTTTCTCCTTTATTAATCAATTTATTTTTTGAGGTTAGACATATTACTTTTTCTACTAACTAATAAATAATTACAGATAAACTAACTAATCAATTTCCTTCTTGAGTTTAAACATATTATCTTTTCTATTTTTCAAGAACTAACTAATTTCCTAAAATATAATATCCTTTTGTATTTTATCTAACTAAAATTTCTACTTTATTAATCAATTTCCTTTTTCAGGTTAGACATGTTACCTTTTCTACTAACTAATCAATTTCCTTCTTAAGGTTAAACATATTATCTTTTCTCTTTTTCAAAAACTAAATAATTTCCTTTTTATCCATTTATATTTTATCTAACTAACTAATTTCCTAAAATACAATATCCCTTTATATTTTATCTAACTAAAATTTCTCCTTTATTAATCAATTTCCTTTTTCAGGTTAGACATATTACCTTTTCTACTAACTAATAAATTTCCTTCTTGAGGTTAAACATATTATCTTTTCTATTTTTCAAAAACTAAATAATTTTCTTTTTATAATAAAATATAATATCCCTTTATATTTTATCTAACTAAAATTTCTCCTTTATTAATTAATTTCCTTTTTCAAGTTAAACATATTACCTTTTATATTTTTCAATAACTAAACAATTTTCTTTTTCAAGTAAAATATAATATCTTTCACATTTTATTTAACTAAAATATCTCTTTTTTTAAAAATAGTACGAGCAGTTTTGTTTAATAAAATAACGTAATTATATTATAATTATTATTAACTATTCAATTACCTTTTTCACCCAAAAACACGTTACCTTTTCTTTTTTCTCTAATTAACATCTCTCTTTTTCCAATTATATCATGAACGGTTACCTTTTTCAACCAAAACACGGTACCTTTTTTCCTTTCTCTTACTAAAATCTCTATTTTTCCAATTATATCACAGATGTTTCTATTTAATAAAATAAAATAATAATATTATAATACTAATAATTAACCGATTATCTTTTCAGCTAAAATGTATCATCTTTTCTATTTTTTCTAATTAAACTCCCTTTTTTTCCAGAAATATCACGGACAACATTAATTTCTCATTTTCTAAAAACTATGAGCAATTTTATTTAGTAAAATGACATAATTAAATTATAAT
Organism: Saposhnikovia divaricata; assembly: GCA_036435485.1. Classification (NCBI taxonomy): domain Eukaryota; kingdom Viridiplantae; phylum Streptophyta; class Magnoliopsida; order Apiales; family Apiaceae; genus Saposhnikovia; species Saposhnikovia divaricata. The sequence goes on from CM071599.1 coordinate 220,663,866, forward strand.
TATATAAGCTAATCAATTACCTTTTTCACATAAATCATGTTATTTTTTTAATTTTCACGTTACCTTTCTATTTTCTCTAACTAAAATCTCTCTTTTACCAATTATATCAAGGGAGGTTTTATTTAATAAAATAAACTAATAATATTTTAATATTAATAATTAACCGATTACCTCTTTCAACTAAAATGTATCATCTTTCCTATATTTTTTTTAACTAAAATCCTTCTTTTAATAGATATATATATATATCACGGACAATATTAATTTCACCTTTTCTAAAAATATTTCGTACAATTGTATTTAGTAAATAAGGTAATTAAATTATAATTGCTATAAACTCATCAATTATATTTTTCACCTATAACATGTTTTATAATATCCTTTTATATTTTATCTAACTAAAATTTCTAATTTATTAATCAATTACCTTTTTCAGGTTAGACATATTACTTTTTCTAGTAACTAATCAATTTCTAACTAATCAATTAAGGTTAAACATATTATCTTTTCTCTTTTTCAAAAACTAAATAATTTTCTTTTTATGATAAAATATAATATCCCTTTATATTTTATCTAACTAACTAATTTCCTAAAATACAATATCCTTTTATATTTTATCTAACTATAATTTCTCCATTATTAATCAATTTCTTTTTTGAGGTTAGACATATTACCTTTTCTACTAACTAATAAATAATTACAGATAAACTAACTAATCAATTTCCTTCTTGAGTTTAAACATATTATCTTTTCTATTTTTCAAGAACTAACTAATTTCTTAAAATATAATATCCTTTTATATTTTATCTAACTAAAATTTCTACTTTATTAATCAATTTCCTTTTTCAGGTTAGACATGTTACCTTTTCTACTAACTAATCAATTTCTTTCTTAAGGTTAAACATATTATCTTTTCTTTTTTTCAAAAACTAAATAATTTCCTTTTTATCCATTTATATTTTATCTAACTAACTAATTTCCTAAAATACAATATCCTTTTATATTTTATCTAACTAAAATTTCTCCTTTATTAATCAATTTCCTTTTTCAGGTTAGACATATTACCTTTTCTACTAACTAATAAATTTCCTTCTTGAGGTTAAACATATTATCTTTTCTATTTTTCAAAAACTAAATAATTTTCTTTTTATAATAAAATATAATATCCCTTTATATTTTATCTAACTAAAATTTCTCCTTTATTAATTAATTTCCTTTTTCAAGTAAAACATATTACCTTTTATATTTTTCAATAACTAAACAATTTTCTTTTTCAAGTAAAATAGAATATCTTTCACATTTTATTTAACTAAAATATCTCTTTTTTAAAAAATAGTACGAGCGGTTTTTTTAATAAAATAACGTAATTATATTATAATTATTATTAACTATTCAATTACCTTTTTCACCCAAAAACAAGTTACCTTTTCTTTTTTCTCTAATTAACATCTCTCTTTTTCCAATTATATCATGAACGGTTACCTTTTTCAACCAAAACACGGTACCTTTTTTCTTTTCTCTACCTAAAATCTCTATTTTTCCAATTATATCACAGATGTTTCTATTTAATAAAATAAAATAATAATATTATAATACTAATAATTAACCGATTACCTTTTCAACTAAAATGTATCATCTTTTCTATTTTTTCTAATTAAACTCCCTTTTTTCTAGAAATAACACGGACAACATTAATTTCTCATTTTCTAAAAACTATGAGCAATTTTATTTAGTAAAATGACATAATTAAATTATAATTATATAAGCTAATCAATTACCTTTTTCACATAAATCATGTCATTTTTTTTAATTTTCACGTTACCTTTCTATTTTCTCTAACTAAAATCTCTCTTTTTCCAATTATATCAAGGGAGGTTTATTTAATAAAATAAACTAATAATATTTTAATATTAATAATTAACCGATTACCTTTTTCAACTAAAACGTATCATCTTTCCTATATTTTTCTTAACTAAAATCCTTCTTTTAATAGATATATATCACGGACAATATTAATTTCACCTTTTCTAAAAAATATTTCGTACAATTGTATTTAGTAAATAAGGTAATTAAATTATAATTGCTATAAACTAATCAATTATATTTTTCACCTATAACATGTTTCCTTTTTAATTTTCTCTAACTAAATCCTATTTTTTTCTAATCATATCACATGCATTTTATTTAATAAAAATAATAATTTTATAATTACCAATAATTAATCCATTACATTTTTCAACTAAAACCTATCATCTTTTCTATATTTTCTAACTAAAATCCTTCCATTTCTAGAAATATCACGGATAACATTTGTATAATTATTATCAAATCATATGATATAATAATGTAAGCCTCCAAAATTCATGTTTAAAAAATTAATTTAAATAAATGAAAAAATTTATATAATATTAAAATAAAAAAATCCGTGCATCGCACGGGCTTTAAACTAGTTATTATATAAAAACCAAAACATTAAAAGTTTGGTTGGTTGGTTGGTCGGTCGGTCGGTACGGTACCTGTTTATTTTACTTAGTTACTCTTATTCAATTACAGATTTACTAACTAATTAATTTCCTTTTTCAGACTACACATATTATCTTTTTCTATTTTTCAAGAACTAAATAATTTTTTTTTACAGGTAAAATACAATATCTTTTATATTTTATCTAACTAAAATTTCTCTTTTATTAATCAATTTCCTTTTTCAGATTAAACATATTACCTTTCTATTTTTCAATAACTAAATAATTTCCTTTTTCAGGTAAAATAGAATATCTTTTATATTTTATCTAACTAAAATTTCTACTTTTTAAAAACACTACGAGCAATTTTATTAAATAAACTAACATAATTATATTATAATTACTATTAACTAATCAATTACCTATTTCAGTCAAAACACATTACCTTTTCTCTTTTCTCTAACTAAAATCTCTCTTTTTTCAATTATATCATGGACGGTTATCTTTTTCAGCCAAAGCACGTTACTTTTTTTCTTTCCTCTTACTAAAACACCTCTTTTTCCAATTATATCACGGGAGTTTCTATTTAATAAAAATAAAATAATAATATTATAATACTAATAATTAACCGATTACCTTTTCAGCTAAAATATATCATTTTTTCTAATTAAATTCCTTTTTCTCTAGAAGTATAACGGGCAACATTAATTTCTCATTTTCTAAAGACTAGGAACAATTTTATTTAGTAAAATAACATAATTAAATTATAATTATTATAAACTAATCAATTACATTTTTCACATAAATCATGTCATCTTCACGTTACCATTCTATTTTCTCTAATTAAAAGCTCTCTTTTTCCAATTATATAACGGGCATTTCTATTTAATAAAATAAACTAATAATATTATAATATTATTAATTAACCGATTACATTTTTTAGCTAAAACGTATCATCTTTTCTATATTTTCTAACTAAAATCATTCTTTTAATAGAAATATCACGGACAATATTAATTTCTTCTTTTCTAAAGACATCACGAGCAACTGTATTTAATAATATAACGTAATAAAATATAATTATTATAAACTAATCAATTATCTTTTTGAACATATTACCTTTTTAATTTTGTCTAACTAAATTCTCTATTTTTCTAATCATATCATGAGCATTATATTTAATAAAATGAAGTAAAATTTTATAATTACTAATAATTAATCGATTACTCTTTTTAACTAAAACCTATCATCTTTTTCTATATTTTTTAACTAAAATTCCTCATTTTATAGAAATATCACGGATAAAAATTATATAATTATTATCGAATAATCTCATATAAAAATGTAAGCTTTCGTGTTCTCTTTCGCCTTCGTAACCTCCACGTCATCATCATCCTCACCGGATTCAAATAATTTAACTTCCTTATCTTTCAAAATCGGATCTTTATTTCTCACCTTAAGCAAAACATCCAAATACTCCAAATCATCAACACCGTAGGAATCGCCGCCATCATCATCATCATCTTCATCGGAATCGTCAGAATCGTCTACGATTCCGTTCTTCTTAAGCTCCTCGAGACGGTGCAAATCTTCTCGCTTCTTGTTATGCTCGTATCGCCGTGCGAACTCTTGATTAATCTCGATTTTCGAGATGTCGTCGCTGTCGGAGTCCGATGAGTCGCAGAGCTTGATTTTCATTTTCGAGAAGCTAAGGTTTTGAGGATGTGTTTTTAGGGTTTAATTGGCCACTCGCTTTCGGCTATTTCACTACACCAACATTTGTGCTCGTGTTTTGCCGTCGGATTAGATTTTAACTTGCTCATTTTTTTTAACATAAATTAATTAATGTTAAATAAAATTAAAAATTCATAATATCTGAAATAATTTAATTTGAACTAAAAAAAGGTAACGTATTTTAGTTAGAAAAGAAATATTAATGATTTGAAAATATGGTACGATTGATGTTCTTATAAAAGGTAAGTAAAAGTCTTCTAGCTACGATAACAAATTTACTACACGCAATTAGCTTCCTTAAAAAAAACTTACAAATTACCTACCAATATTTCTTATAATTAAGTATTGGTAACCAAAAATAATTTTTAGCTATTAATATATAATAGTAAGTAAATTAATGGTAGGTAAATATCAGATTTCTTGTAGGACCATCCTTTTCGTGTTTCCATATTCTAGAGGTAGTCTCCAAAACATTAACATAATTTCATACTAAAAACAAACAGAATAATTGATATAAAATTATATTATGCACTTGCACTTTACAAAAGAATTATTTTGTACACTTGCACTTGAAAGACACGATAATTTAAGATACTTTCTGATTTTATTATAGTTTCCATGATTCTTGTTCGTTTTTCCTCATAAATAAATAAACTCAGATTTCTTGTAGGACCATCATTTTCGTGTTTCCATATTCTGGAGATAGTCTCCAAAACACTAACATAATTTCATACTAAAACAAAAAGAATAATTGATATAAAATCATATTATGCACTTGCACTTTACAAAAGAATTATTTTGTACACTTGCACTTGATAGACACGATAATTTGAGATACTTTCTGATTTTATTATAGTTTCCATGATTCTTGTTCGTTTTTCCTTATAAATAAATAAACTCTGCCATCGAATCCTTGCATAAGTAAAACGGTAATCCATTAGCTCTGAAAAAATTAGTTATACTTTCATGGATTGCATGCAAAATAATTTGAGTGTTTTGATGTTCCCATGGTTAGGCCATGGACACATATCACCATTTTTAGAGTTAGGAAAAAAGCTTAGCCAGAGAAATTTCACTGTTTATCTTTGTTCCACCCTTGTTAACCTCAAATCGATCGAGAAAAAGGTTGGTTTTGAGGATAGTTTGATTCAACTTATTGAACTCCATCTCCCAAATTTACCTGATCTCCCTCCTTGTTACCATACCACTAATGGACTTCCTTCACACCTTATGCCTACTCTGAAAAAGGCATTTGACATGTCGAAACATGCCTTTTTCGACATTCTGATAAAATATAAACCTGATTTGATTGTTTATGATTTTCTTCAGCCATGGGCTCCGGAGACTGCTTTGAAGCTTGATATTCCTGCTGTTCAATTCATAACCAGCAGCACTACACAAACCGCGATTTTGTTTCATGAATACAAGAATTCGGATGTTGAGTTCCCATACTCGAAGCAGATTTATTATCGAGATTATGAGACTGCTAATGTTGAGGAATTGAAAAAAACTGTCGACGATCACAAGAGAGATGGCTCGAATCTGATTATTACTTCCATTGAGAAATCTACTGAGGTGGTTTTGATCAAGGGGTTTAATGAGATTGATGAAAAGTACATCAAGTATCTGTCTAGTTTGTGTGGGAAAAAAATAGTTCCTGTTGGTCCATTGGTTCAAGAACCTACCAATAATGTTGAAGTTGAGAATTCGGAGACCATTAAATGGCTTGAGAAAAAGGAGAAGGCGTCCACTGTGTTTGTTTCATTCGGGAGTGAATACTTTCTCTCGAATGAGGATTTTGAAGCAATTGCGGAGGGCTTGTTGCAGAGTAACGTCAATTTCATATGGGTCGTGAGGTTTCCTCTTGGAGAGAAGATCAGTCTTGAAGCTAAACTGCAACAAATTGGGTTTTATGATAAGGTAGGGGACCGGGGAATGGTTGTGGAGGGTTGGGTTCCACAAGCGAAGATCTTAGGACACCCGAACATTGGTGGCTTTGTTAGTCATTGTGGGTGGAACTCTGTGATTGAAAGCATGAAATTTGGTGTCCCAATCATTGCCATGCCCATGCATATTGATCAGCCCATCAACGCAAGACTTGTTGAGGAAGTTGGTGTGGGTCGTGAAGTCTTGAGAAGCCATGATTTGAAGCTTCATCCGAAGCAGTTTGCAAGTGTGATTCGACGAGTGGTAAAGGATGAGTTTGTGAGGGAGAAAGTAACTGAGTTGAGTTATCGGATTAAAATGAAAAAGGATGAAGAAATTGATCAAGTCGTCAAAGAGTTGAAGAAGCTGTGTGTAAAAACGAAACATGCAGTGGAAGTGGAAAACTCCTTTTGTTGTTAGTCTTGATGATTTGATTTCTTCAAGTGGCTATGACCATAATTTTCAAGCTACAGGGTTTCCTCCTTTGCCTAAAGTTTTTTTTATTGACTTAGTAATTTGTCTAAATCCTCATTCAAATTTTAAAAATCAAAGGTGTACTGTCGGAGTATGATTGAGTTACAGATACTTTTGATTGATACTTTCACTGAAATATATAATTTAATGTCAAGACAATTTCACTTCCAGGCCTGAATAAATATGAATTTGGGGATATTAAATTACCGAGTTTTAGCAGTTAAATTCTCCTACCAGAAGATCGTATCACTATTTTTATACATATTACACACACACATGCGCATGTTGTGTGCAAAGATTCAGAATTTTTGGATTTCTAAAAGAGGAACACATTTGAATGCGTATGCACTTAATTTTGTTTGTTATATAATGATATTATTGTCGTAATTTGCAGATGCATGTTTAATAATGTTTTCCTCATAATGTCTCAGATAGCAGAAATAATAGGAACATATTTGAATGCGGAAGGACTTATGTTGTCAGACCTAACGGAAACCAAAAAGCAACTATAGTCTGGCTTCATGGTTTTGGTGAAGAGGGATCAAGGTACCACTTTCGATGATCTGGGCTTTATGCTATATGTCATAAGTAGGATGTTTTAATATGGTTCATTTTATGTTTAAAACGTGCTTCTTGTTTAAGTTGTCAAAATTTCTGCAAATATTCAGATACCCATTGTGCTCTTATCATCAACTATCTAACAATTTTTTAGGGAAAAATTACATAAAGACTTTTCGCCACCAGAAGTTCTGTTCAGTGGAACAAGTTGCATGTCATAGGAGCAGAAATGATGTTCCAATGCACACGAGTAATTAAAAAATACTCATCCTGTCAATAAAGCTCAAAAGGCAGAAATAGATATATTTGTGATCTCAAGATGACAATAAAACTCCAATAAATGTGTTAAGAAATGGTTCCATATTGTTTGAGCCAGTCCCTATTAAATAAAATATGAGAATACTTCATTTAAACGTCCTAAAACCCAAAAGCATATAGATCATATGGACCGCTACAAAACTGCATTGTTATAAATTAGTCTTTCAGAATCTTTCAAATATTCATTTCAAGGCCGTAAAATCTATAGAGCTAAAAAACAAGGAAATTACCTTGATGTTACAGAGTAGTGAACCAGGCCAGTGGCCACTGCTAAAATGTGACCACGCCTTTGATTTACAGCATGGTAAATTTCAACAGGAGCTTGTTCAGGTACTTGAAGCTCCACTAGGTACAAGATATCCAGAAGACAAGGTTTAAGAGTTAACTAGAAAGCATATAAACCTATCCTAGCAGTTGCAATGAACTGATCACAACCAACGTAATTAGCATTGGCATTAAGAACATCACCAAGCACATGAATTTGTAGTTCATGAATTCATCTTGGAACCTAGACAATCATGTAATAGCTTAAGAATATGGAAAACTAGCATCGTCGTAGTTCAATTTTTCAATAAAACCATTCAGAAAAGATAACCATATGAAAATAAGGCTCATTTAGCTTTTTTTTAAGAACCTCAAAATTTATTCACAATGAGCTACAAATTACAAAACACAAACATATAATATTGCAAGTACACCAAACTTACTTAGTCATGTCTTTATAACGTATAGCCAGAAACTGCCTTGCAACATCTAGTATTGGCTGAACAGACTCAGCCATCAGAACACTTGAATGAAGCTCTAGACACAGCAATGCAAACTCATGTGTCATGGGCAAATTTTGCTACAAACAGCTGCAATGCCTTATGCATGAAGCAACCTCGAATTTATCAGCAGCCATTAGTACATCAAGCAAAGCAGGGGCAGTAGTGACTGCTAAGGTGATGCGGTACATAAATTTCAGGAGCTCCAGTAGGGCAGAGTCTTCTACTCCATTCAATGAGAAAAGGAGGGCATGAGATGATATAGAATGAACAAATGATTATTGTGATCAGATACAAAGCAATAAAGTAAATTATGTCACGAAAAACATACTCATCTAGGTCATATAATAACATGCTCCATCGAACTAATTCAAAGAGATCCAACTACTAGTGGCATGCATGATTAACATAAGCTTCCAATAAACCAGTGTTTCTACGCTTTTAAAACAAGAACTAGGTCCTTATATGTAGGAAACTGAAACCACAAACCTTACATGAGACAGTAATTCGTAATATACATGTCACTGCTTGGACTCTGGTTAAAAATCACATAATAACCAATAGCCCAGAGTACGTTGTATAAAAATTAAAAATTAAACATGAATATTCAGCCCCCATTCAGTTCAAAGAATGAAACACATATTTAACCAATAGAGAATAGTACGTTGTATTCATATTATCAATTAAATATATATTTGAGAGTTAGATTCTACTTCAGATTCATAACGCAAAATAGAACAACGGCTAGCATAGATTAAAACAAATCACAACCAAAGTATATTAAAACCAAATCCACAATTACACTTTGTTGCTACTACATGAATATACAATTAAAACAAATTTGAAGAAAAACAAGTAACAGATCTAAGCAAAATACTATACAGTACTTTAATGTATTACAATCAAAATCAAAGCTAAATCCAAATGTACAGTGAACTTGAAGTAATAATTTAGAAATCAACAATTACGATCAATAATCAGAGATGTATTACAATTACAATCATAACTACTCCAATATTAAAACTATTTAGCAGCTTATAATCAAGAACTGAATAGTAATCAAAACATGCATAAATGCACCTGACGAAGAATAAATATGACAGATGCACTACATATAGCATAATTAGCTATTGGCAATACAAACTGATTCCAATATGATTCTATAAGAAGAAAGATCGGTAATCACTGCTAAAACTTACCAGAGAAGCAAGTTATCACAGCTAAAAACAATCAAAACCATTGATGTCGAGACAGTATGTATAACCAATTTATACATATAATGACGTTTATTTGGGAAAATTAAAAATAGTTGTACTTTGATTTTTATTTGATTTCAGTTGTCAGATGGGTTTGTAATCCTGGGGTCGATATTGACTTGAAGTGTTATTCGCTATTCTTTATATAAAATTGTTCTTTATGGAGTAATGACATATATATATATATATATATATATATATACACATATATATCTTATTACAGTGAGAGAGACAAACCCCTACGGTTCTCTCTTTCTACTTACAGTTGAAACACTGACAGACAATTCTTTGTTAAGCTCTAATAGTCTGTTGAAATCATTGTGTTGGGGAGTACAGGTTTATACCACTCTTGCATAAATCTTGATATCATGTTTTTGCTACAACAAGAATTTTTTATAGTAAAATTATGCAAGAAATAAAGATGTTGAAGAGACCTTACGACAAATCTGCAGGATAAAGAATTTATTCAGGAAGAAAAAGAATCAATTGCTTTTTTAGAAATGATGCAGCATGAAATCCAAGACGATTTTTAGACATCAGACAGAGTACAGCAAAGCACGAAAAAGGGGGAAGAACACTTGGTTGATGAAGTGCAAATCAAAGCCCACTAACTAATGAGGAATTGACCAAGAGTAGTTTAGAAAAAAAAAAAAAAAAAAAGAAACTTCTCAGGTGGTTGAATCAAGAAACTTCTTAGAAACTATAATGCTTGCAATCAAGGATAAAGGAGTTACATCAAAGATGACAGAGACAATAAAGAAGTTTGTTCACTTCTTTTTTGGACCAGACCATAACAGAGATCACTGGTGTTAATGAAATACAAATGTCATAAGCTTTGTCACTGAATTCATGAGCGAAGTATGTACACAGCCAATTCTGATTATAAACTACAAGAAAGAGTTCTCTTTGCCATTATTTGTAATCACCATAACAACAAAAAGAACAGAAAGCAAAGTGTAATTAATAGGCGCCTGAGTTCTGGATCGAATTACGGGACCTTTTAGGGTGTAGTCTTGGTGAATTCTTTCCGGGTATTATTCTGATTCATCCTACCTCTCCCTATTTAGTTTAACTGACTGCAAAGTATAAGAAAATAATGAGAGCTCACTGATCTCATCTGATATTAATAAGGAAATAGTATTTCTTACTTCTTATTTCTCAATGAACCTTTAATACTTAAAAGGACAAAGCTAAAAATCTGCAGCTGATGGCAATAATTCTGCTAGTAACAAATAGCCTAAAAATCTGCACCACTTGGCAATCAATCTGCCACTTTCGAGAAGCTAAAATCCTGTAATTAAACCAACTAAAAATCTGCAATAGAACAGATCATCTCCCACAAATCTATCTTCCAGCAGCTGTTCGCAACTGTTTTTTACTGCGTCTACTGTAATGATGACGAAAAGGAACCACCTGACTCTTTGTTGTTGACCAGGTGTATCACTAAAATAGTTCTAATAAACTATGTTAGTGACTACCTCAAGTCCTCAATATTATGCTTCCCAAATCAAAAGAACCCCAAAATTGTTACTTTAAATATGATAGATATCCTAAAATTCTGAATTTTTATACACAATATGCGCATGTGTGTGCGTGTAATATGTATAGAAATAGGGGTACGATTTTACCGACTTCTAGGTGTTGCCCAGCTCTTTTGGTAGCGATTTCGCCGGAGAAATTACCTGCTACAGTTTAGGGTTATACACGTAAAATACATGTACATCAGGGAGGATTTTAGAAAGGAATGATTCCGCAATGGTAAGATTTACTCAGCACTGTGAATATTAAGCCCAAACAAGCTGGACTAAGAAAATCGGTTACTTAATATCCCCCATTCATATTTATTCAGAAAAAATGGCCAGAGAGCGAAATTGTCTTGACATCAAATTATAGATTTCAGTAACAATATCAATCAAAAGTATCTGTAACTCAATCAATACTCCGACAGTATACGTTTGATTTTAAAATTTGAATGAGGATATAGAGAAGAGCAAAGATGGAGACACATATACTGACAAGCCGTAACATACATAATAAATAATATTCATAAAGAAAAGGAACATCTTACATGAAGTATTATCAAGTTAGGAAGCGAAACAGAACACTACAAGTGCATCAAAACAAATCAGAAATTAGGAGGTTCAATAAACTGTTGCAGGCTCTCTTGTATGATAGCTGATGGCAATAATTCTGCTACTAACAAATAGCCTAAAAATCTTGGCACTCGCCCATATACAGGCTCTCTTGTATGATAAATCACAACTTAAACAAGAAGCATGTTTTAAACAAAAAATGAACCATATTAAAACATCCTACTTATGACATATAGCATAAAGCCCTGATCACCAAAAGTGGTACCTTGATCCCTCTTCACCAAAACAATGAAGCCAGACTATAGTTGCTTGATGGTTTCCTTTAGGTCTGACAACATAAGTCCGTCCGCATTCAAATGTGTTCCTCTTTTAGAAATCCAAAAATTCTGAATCTTTGCACACAACATGCGCATGTGTGTGTGTGTGATATGTATAAAAATAGTGATACGATTTTACCGACTTTTATGTGTTGCCCAGCTCTTCTGGTAGGAGAATTTTTACCTGCTAAAAATCGGTAATTTAATATCCCCAAATTCATATTTATCCAGGCCTGGGAAGTGAAGTTGTCTTGACATCAAATTATTTATTTCAGTGATAATATCTATCAAAAGTATCTGTAACTCAATCAATACTCCGACAGTACACGTTTGATTTTTAAAATTTGAATGAGGATTTAGAGAAGAGCAAAGATGTAACATACATAATAAATAATATTTATAAAGAAAAGGAACATCTTGCATAAAGTATTATCAAGTTAGGAAGCGAAACAGAACACTACAAGTGCATCAAGACAAATCTGAAATTAGGAGGTTCAATAGATTGTTGCAGCACCACTGCAGCAGTTGTCCAGCAGCTTAAGCCAAACGATCCTCTCCAGTTGCAAACTGGGCTTAGAGCAGTGGTCCAAGAGGTCTACCTATGTACCACTGTATTCCATCAAGTTGGTTATCATTACTATCCTGTCTGAGGATAGGTTCCATGCCATCAAGAGAAACCAGGGTCTCGACATGGTGATAGGTTTCATCCCACCGTGGCCGGAAAGCATCAATTCCAATACTGTGGCAAAGACAATCAGCTTGGAGGTCATATAAGAAAGATCTATGATCCTTGTATTTCCACCCAACAACTATAATCTTACCGGCATCCTGCTGGAAACATCGAAGTATGTACATATTTGGGTTGTGCAGAATAGTTGGAGAACAAGTATACAAATGAATCCAATGAGCACCGCCGTGGGTGTTGTTTTCATCCTCCAGTGCATATACATGAAACATTATGAGGTTTGAATTCTGAGCGGGAGAATAAATTAGGACAGCAAGTGAATCCTTGAAATTGAAAGGATGCACGGTAGCGTTTTCATTGGTGACAATGTGTGGGTACGGAATCTCCTCGTACAAGCCAGTGTGAGGATCAACAGCGGCAATGAAATTACTTTGAAACCCATCATAGCGCGTATCAATCTCATTGTAAGTCTTGGACCAGTATGGGACACCCTTGACAATAACACTACAATTAGGTTGGGTGGTAAAAAAGGGAATTACAGAGTCCTGTAGTAACCAAGAATCCTGGGCAGCGGAGTAGATCTCAATGCGGGACGAGAGGGGTGGATCAGCATTGGGGGTGACCACAGAAACAAGCCTGATGATCCTGTAATCATTAGTGAGCGAATCAAAAGCCAAGGCAACGGACCAATAGCTATCATCGTCTGTTTTTCTCAGAATACAGAGTTGCAGTCATCATAACAATGGTGAATAGATGAACAATGTGTAGAGAAAAACAAATAAACTGTATTGATAAAGTATTGTTCAAGTTACACACTTAAGAGAAGAGTATTTATACAACTCAATATACACGAGCTCTATCAATTCTGTTACTAACAACCTACATTGACAGCTCATTATTTTGACAGCTCATGTGTAGAGTTTTGTTCTTCTACTGCAGACACACTATTGTTACCATGTACTGTGACATCCCCCCTCAAGTTGGAAGGCGAGAAGAGATCAAAGACTCCCAACTTGGACAGTAGATAACGCAGCTGATGAGAAGCCAGGGCCTTAGTTAGTAAGTCTGCAGGCTGTTCAGTAGTGCTAATATGAAACGTTTGAATGAAACCTTGCTGCAGTTTCTGACGAACAAAATGACAGTCAATTTCCAGATGTTTAGTTCTCTCATGAAAGACAGGGTTCGAAGCAATGTACAAAGCAGATTTGTTGTCACAGTGAAGAGCAATAGGAGAGGTCACAGCATGATTGAGAGAACGAAGAATGTTGGAAATCCAAACTAGTTCACAAGTAGTATCACCTAGAGCTCTATATTCAGATTCACAAGTAGACTTAGACACAGTTTCCTGTTTCTTACATTTCCAGGATACTAATGCAGAACCAAGCATCACACAGTAACCAGTAAGAGAACATCGTGTGTCCAGGCAGCCCCCCAGTCTGCATCACAAAAAGCTCGAGGAAACAACTCATTTGATGCAGAAAACAAAAGGCCTTGACCTGGAGACTGTTTGAGATAACGCACAACACGATATGCAGCATCAAGATGATCATGACGAGGAGCACTGATAAACTGAGCAAGTGTATGAACAGCATAACTAAGATCAGGTCTTGTAATAGTGAGATAGATAAGTCTCCCAACCAACCGTCTATATGTTTTGATCTCAGGAGAACCTAGTAAAGAAGATGTAGACTTCTGTAAACCATGATTCTGTTCAATAGGAACAACAGAAGGTTTGGCACCTTCAAAGCCAGTATCACGAAGAATATCAAGACAGTATTTTCGTTGATGTAAATAAATTCCCTTGTCAGAACGAGCAATTTCCAAACCTAAAAAATACTTCATAGGACCCAAATCTTTAATGTTAAATTGACTATGAAGAAATGCTTTCACCTGAGTAATCAATGAAATAGATGATCCAGTGATCATAAGATCATCTACATATATTAAAACAGCCACAAATGTACCATCTTGATGCAGGGTAAACAGACTGTGGTCACTGGGGCATTGAAGTAAACCAAAAGCAATTAAGGCATTGGCAATCTTAAGATTCCACATACGAGGTGATTGCTTCAGACCATACAACGATTTAAGCAATTTGCAAACCCATTGCACAGAAGTATCAATTGGAAATAGCTCACCAGTAAACTGTGAAAGTCCAGGGGGAAGACGCATATATACATCCTCATTAAGATCCCCATGAAGAAATGCGTTAGTAACATCCATTTGACATAATGACCAATCATATGCAGCTGCAAATGCAAGTAAAATACGCACAGTAGTCATTTTAGCAACAGGGGCGAACGTTTCAAAATAATCCAATCCCTTGGTTTGTGTAAAACCTTTGGCAACCAAACGTGCTTTGTACCGTTCAACTTGTCCAGTAGATGTATACTTGATCTTATATAACCATTTGCAGTCAACAATATTAACATCTGCAGGCATAGGAACTAATTGCCAGGTTTGATTAGATTCCAAAGCACGAATTTCTTCTTTCATAGCTTGACACCAAACCTCAGATTTTACAGCTTGGCCATAAGTAGATGGCACTTTGACAGAATCAGTTGCAGCTAAGTAGCTAACATACTTAGGTGTAAAAGCAGCATAAGAAAAATGCTGTTGCAGAGGGTATGTAACACAATGTGTAGTGGAAGAGATAGATGGAATTACAACAGAAGGTAGACCAGTATAGTCTTGATATTTGACAGGAAGCACACGTTGTCTAGTAGGTCTAGGAGTTTTGACAGGAGGAACAGGAACAATAGAAGAAGTAGATGAAGGAGAAGAGGGATGAGTGTTATCTGAATGTATGTGAGCATTAGGAATAGACTCAACCATGGAAGGTAGCACAGAAGAAGGCATAGATGTGTCATCAACAATAGGACAAGATATAGTAGGAAAAAGAGAAGTAGATGGAGTAAATGTTTTATCAGAAAAAGGAAAACAATCCTCAATGAAAGTAACATTTCTGGATACAGAACATTTTCGAGTTGTTAAGTCAAGAACTCGATAGCCCTTTGTACCAAAAGGGTAACCCAAGAATACACAAGGAGTAGCTTTAGGACCTAATTTGTCTTTTGGATCACTAACTTTATTGACATAACACAGACATCCAAAAACCTTTAAATGAGCATAGTCTGGAACCTTAGAAAATAGCATTTCATAAGGTGAACGATAGTCAAGCAATTTGGAAGGTGTTAAGTTGATTAGGTGAGCTGCTGTAAGAAGACAGTCTCCCCAAAAAGTGTTTGGTAAATGAGCTTGAAATTTTAAAGATCTAGCAACATTCAACAGGTGTTGGTGTTTCCTCTCAGCAACCCCATTTTGCTGAGGGGTGTAGGGACAAGATGTATGATGTAAGATACCCAAAGACTGTAAGTGATCAGACAATCTTTTATTGATAAATTCAGTTCCATTATCAGAACGAAGCACTTTAACAGTCTTATGAAACTGAGTATGAACATAAGCAATAAAATTGATAAGCAATAAAGACACTTGAGTCTTCTCAACAAGCAAGAAAATCCATGTACATTTGGAGTAATCATCAACAATTGTCAGAAACATGGTACATTTGCCATGAGTAGGGCTTTTATATGGACCCCAAAGATCACAATGCACTAATTCAAACACTGAAGAACTAGTTGAAATACTAACAGGAAAAGGTTTACATTTCTGTTTAGCTCTATGACAAATATCACACTTACTGAAACAATCAGTAGTACAAGAAGACAGAATTGGTAGTTTATTAAGGACAGTAGAAGAAGGATGCCCAAGACGAGCATGCCAAAGATGAGCTTGAGTAGTAGTGACAGTATGTTGAGCAGAAGGAAACAGAGAATGAGAAGATGAGACTGCAGCATCAGTAGAAGAATGATGAAATTTGTAGAGACCAGAGTGAAGTCTACCAATCTCGATCATCTTCATCTGATGTGGGGCCTGCAAGAAACAATGAGAAGTGGAAAAACTGACAGTACAATGAGAATGATTGGTTAATTTTGGAATAGAAATGAGATTGCACTTAAAACTGGGAACACACAAAACATGATGTAAAGTAATGTCAGATGCAAGACACAAACTACCATAATGTGTGATAGGAGTAGTAGTTCCATCTGGAAGATATAAACTAGCATCTAGTTTAATAGGATTTGTTAATAGATGATACTGGAATGTAATATGATCTGTAGCACCAGAATCAATAATCCAATCTCCACTAGATTCCTCAATATTATGTAGAGTATAAGCAACAGGAATAGTGGAACAAAAAGGTTTACCATGAATAAAGGATGCAGAACCAGCAAAAGGTGTAGATGCCACAGAATTGCTCTGCCAAGGAGCAAGATTCTTGAGACTATTCTGAATCATACTTGCAATCTGCTGACATTGTGACTCTGTGAATGAGGTAGTAGCATTTACAATTCCAGAATCATTCATCACAGGTGGTGTATCATTTAGGTTAGAAGTACCAACAGTAGTAATCTGAGCAGCCTTTTTAGCAGGATAAGTGGAAGAGAATCGAGAATTAGCACTGCTTTGAGACCTAGGTTTAGGCTTGGGATGACCATACAACTTGTGCCACTCAGGAAATCCATGTAGACAAAAGCATTTATCTCTGGTATGACCAGAACCATGACAGTAATCACAGATCAAAGTAATATCTCCATTGACTTTTCTGGAGTTAGAAGCATGATTTGCAGGTAGTTGTCTGTGATTAACGAACTTAACATTCATAGCAACATTATCAGGGACAGATGCACTGTGAGAACAATCTCTCTGTACTTCCTCTTGAAGTAATAGAGAATAAGCTTGACTCAGAGTTGGAAGAGGCTTCATCATGAGTAAATGACCACGAACACTCGTGAATTGATCACTAAGTCCCATTAGAAATTGACTTAACTTGTGAACCTGATCATACATATCTAATTTTGCAGCAAATTCACAAGTACAGTTTGTATTAACACAGCTACACTTAGGAACTGGTGATAGATCATCCATTTCATCAAGTAAAGTACGAAATTTCGTGAAATAAGATGTGATAGACATAGATCCTTGAGAGAGAGACATGATTTCTTTCTTCAATTGAAAAATACGAGGCAAATTGCTTTGTGCAAATCTAATCACTAGATCATCCCAAATAGCTTTACCAGTAGACAAATACACCACACTATTACGTATTTCTGGTGAAATTGAGTTAAGCAACCACGAAACAACCATGTCATTGCATCGTTTCCACAAAGGATACATCTCAGAGGTATTTGCAGGTTTAACAATACTACCGTCAATAAAACCTAGCTTTAGTTTAGCAGATAAAGCTAATTGAACAGCTCTACTCCATTGCTGGTAATTCTGATCAGTAAGAGGTTGAGAAACAATTGCCATACCTGGATTGTCTCCATTATGAATGAAAAATGGATGATGAACATCAATTATGGACGAAGTTGAAGACGACGCCATTGATGTACGGACAGAAGTAGATGTAGAAGCTGGAGTCGCTGGACTAGATGAAACAACAGCGGAATATGTACGTAAAGTCATCTACAGAATCATATCATGCTCTGATACCATCTCAGAATACAGAGTTGCAGTCATCATAACAATGGTGAATAGATGAACAATGTGTAGAGAAAAACAAATAAACTGTATTGATAAAGTATTTTTCAAGTTACACACTTAAGAGAAGAGTATTTATACAACTCAATATACACGAGCTCTATCAATTCTGTTACTAACAACCTACATTGACAGCTCATTATTTTGACAGCTCATGTGTAGAGTTTTGTTCTTCTACTGCAGACACACTATTGTTACCATGTACTGTGACAGTTTTGGGGGGGACAAGGGGAATGGGTTTCCAGTGATTGATGGCAGGATTCCATAAAGCGAGAAAGCGATTGATGGATTTACAGAAAGAGGAAACACACACAATACCATTATAGGAACCCGCAACCACCAATTCTTTGAAACAGTCAGGAAAGCTGGGATTCTCACGGAAATCAGGCTTGCGAGTAGCATTTGAATCGATGTGAGCGAGTGTGCGGGGGTGCTGATTCAGGCGAAACAAAGATGCAGACTTAAGAATTAACTCCTGACAGAAACCAATCAGGAGGAGGCTGCTGCTGCTTTGTGTTGATTCAGTGTTGTTGCGTTCAAAGTGTTTTCTTGCGAATTGGGGATCAACGATGAGAGCATTCCACGACTTGCAAACGCGCCTTACATCCCACACGTATCCCGCTGGAATTCTCACTAGTATCTCCTCCATCATCTCCTCCGGGAGATGGAGATTTCCGCCTACCGCTACAACACCCATCGTCGTGATTTCGAAAAGAATATAATTATTTTACCGTTTATATAATTATTATTTATAGAACAAGGTCAATAGTCATCATGTTATTATCCTTCTACTAATCCTATTAAAATTTTAATTCTGTTCTTTAGGTGTATAATTGAATTTGGGAAGAAAATAGGTATTCAAACAAAATTATATTTATTTTTCCTTTTCAAAACAGAGGATAAGTAAGATATCTAAAATAAAATGTAGATGGTTATGTTATGAATAAAATATTAGTTTAAAAGTTCCATTCTAAGGGTCACGTTCCAACGAGAACCCTTAAAATGAGAATTTTGTAAGCTATTTTAAACGGTCCTGCTAGGGGTACCTCCATAAAAAAGTTTTATAATTATACCCTCTATCTTTTCATAAAAAAAAATTACTACCACATTATCATTTTTTATTTTTTTTAAAATTTTTTATGAATGGATAGAGGGTAGAATTATAAGACTTTTTCGTATTGAATGTCCATGTCAGTGCCTTTTAGAATAGCTAGAAATGTGGTGTTCTCATTGTTTACCAACATATACATGTTCTCCCCTGAATCATGCCCTTCATTCTAATTAAATATAACATAAAAATTTATCAAAGTTCCTATGGGTTATTGGAATTCAACGAAATTTTATTTGACGCTGTTCGGACCTGAATCGGAGCTGATATAGTCAAAACTCGGTTTTTGGATAATCGCCAAAGGGGTTAGTACACGGGATATTGTTAAAAATCGAGTCGAACCATTTTGCAGATATTTTTACATATTTTGTTCATATGGGTTATTGGAATTCAAGAAATTTTATTTGGTGCAATTCGAACTTGAATCGGGGCTAAAATGACCGAAACTCGGTTTTTGGATAATCCTCAAATGGGTTAGTACACGCAATATTGTTAAAAATGGAGTTGGACCATTTTGTGGATATTTTTACATATTTTGTTCCTATGGGTTATTGAAATTCAACCAAATTTTATTTGATGAAGTTCGAACATGAATCGAAGCTGATATGATCAAAACTCGATTTTCGGATAATCCTCAAAGGGGTTAGTACACGGGATATTGTTAAAAATTGAGTCGGACCATTTTCTGGATATTTTTACATATTTTGTTCCTATGGGTTATTGAAATTCAACGAAATTTTATTTGACACAGTTCGGACCGGAATCGGAGCTGATATGATCGAAACTCGGTTTTCGGATAATCCTCAAAGGGGTTAGTACACGGGATATTGTTAAAAATCGAGTCGGTCCATTTTTTGGATATTTTTACATATTTTGTTCCTATGGGTTATTGGAATTCAACGAAATTTTATTTGACGCAGTTCACACTTGAATCGAAGCTGATATGATCGAAACTCGGTTTTCGGATAATTCTTAAAGGGGTTAGTACACGGGATATTGTTAAAAATCAATTCGGACCATTTGTGGATATTTTTACATATTTTGTTCCTATGGGTTATTTAAATTCAACCAAAATTTTATTTGATGAAGTTCGGACATGAATCGAAGCTGATATGATCGAAACTCGATTTTCGGATAATCCTCAAAGGGGTTAGTACACGGGATATTGTTAAAAATCGAGTCGGACCATTTTTTGGATATTTTTACATATTTTGTTCCTATGGGTTATTGAAATTCAACGAAATTTTATTTGGCACAGTTCGGATCGGAATCGGAGCTGATATGATCGAAACTCCGTTTTCGAAAAATTCTCAAAGGGGTTAGTACATGGGATATTGTTAAAAATCAAGTCGGACCATTTTCTGGATATATTTAAATATTTTATTCCTATGAGTTATTGAAATTCAATAAAATTTTATTTGACGTAGTTTGAACCTGAATCGGAGCTGATATGATCGAAACTCGGTTTTCCGATCATCCTCAAAGTGGTTAGTGCACGGGATATTGTTAAAAATCGAGTCGGACCATTTTAGGGATATTTTTACATATTTTGTTCCTATGGGTTATTGGAATTCAACGAAATTTTATTTGACGCAATTCGGACCTGAATCGGAGATGATATAGTCAAAACTCGGTTTTCGGATAAACCTCAAAGTGGTTAGTACACGGGATATTGTTAAAAATCGAGTCGGACCATTTTAGGGATATTTTTACATATTTTGTTCCTATGGGTTATTGGAATGCAACTAAATTTTATTTGACGCAATTCGGACCTGAATCGGAGCTGATATAGTCAAAACTCAATTTTTGGATAATCCTCAAAGGGGTTAGTACACGGGATATTGTTAAAAATCGAGTCGAACCATTTTGCAGATATTTTTACATATTTTGTTCATATGGGTTATTGGAATTCAAGAAATTTTATTTGGTGCAATTCGAACCTGAATCGGGGCTAAAATAACCGAAACTCGGTTTTTGGATAATCCTCAAATGGGTTAGTACACGCAATATTGTTAAAAATGGAGTTGGACCTTTTTGTGGATATTTTTACATATTTTGTTCCTATGGGTTATTGAAATTCAACCAAATTTTATTTGATGAAGTTCAGACAGGAATCGAAGCTGATATGATCGAAACTCGATTTTCGGATAATCCTCAAAGGGGTTAGTACACGGGATATTGTTAAAAATTGAGTGGGACCATTTTACGGATATTTTTACATATTTTGTTCCTATGGGTTATTGGAATTCAACGAAATTTTATTTGACGCTGTTCGGACCTGAATCGGAGCTGATATAGTCAAAACTCGGTTTTTGGATAATCGCCAAAGGGGTTAGTACACGGGATATTGTTAAAAATTGAGTCGAACCATTTTGCAGATATTTTTACATATTTTGTTCATATGGGTTATTGGAATTCAAGAAATTTTATTTGGTGCAATTCAAACCTGAATCGAAGCTGATATGATCGAAACTCGATTTTCGGATAATCCTCAAAGGGGTTAGTACACGGGATATTGTTAAAAATCGAGTCGGTCCATTTTCTGGATATTTTTACATATTTTGTTCCTATGGGTTATTGGAATTCAAAGAAATCTTATTTGACGCAGTTCTGACTTGAATCGAAGCTGATATGATCAAAACTCGGTTTTCGGATAATTCTTAAAGGGGTTAGTACACAGGATATTGTTAAAAATCTATTCGGACCATTTTGTGGAAATTTTTACATATTTTGTTCCTATGGGTTATTGAAATTCAACAAAATTTTATTTGACGAAGTTCGAACCTCAGTCGGAGCTTATATGATCGAAACTCAGTTTTCGGATAATCCTCAAAGTGGTTAGTACACGGGATTTTGTTAAAAATCGAGTCGGACCATTTTAGGGATATTTTTACATATTTTGTTCCTATGGGTTATTGGAATTCAAAGAAATTTTATTTGACGCAATTCGGACCTGAATCGGAGCTGATATAGTTAAAACTTTGTTTTTGGATAATCCTCAAAGGGGTTAGTACACGGGATATTGTTAAAAAATGAGTCGAACCATTTTGCAGATATTTTGACATATTTTGTTCCTATGGGTTATTGGAATTCAAGAAATTTTATTTGGTGCAATTCGAACTTGAATCGGGGCTGAAATGACCGAAACTCGGTTTTCGGATAATCCTCAAATGGGTTAGTACACGCAATATTTTTAAAAATGGAGTTGGACCATTTTGTGGATATTTTTACATATTTTGTTCCTATGTGTTATTGGAATTCAATGAAATTTTATTTGATGCAGTTCGGACCGGAATCGGAGATGATATGATCGAAACTCGGTTTTCGGATAATCCTCAAAGTGGTTAGTACACGGGATATTGTTAAAAATCGAGTCGGACCATTTTAGGGATATTTTTACATATTTTGTTCCTATGGGTTATTGAAATTCAACGAAATTTTATTTGACGCAATTCGGACCTGAATCGGAGCTGATATAGTCAAAACTCGGTTTTCGGATAATCCTCAAAGGGGTTAGTACACGGGATATTGTTAAAAATCGAGTCGGTCCATTTTCTGGATATTTTTACATATTTTGTTCCTATGGGTTATTGGAATTCAACGAAATCTTATTTGACGCAGTTCTAACTTGAATCGAAGCTGATATGATCGAAACTCGGTTTTCGGATAATTCTTAAAGGGGTTAGTACACGGGATATTGTTAAAAATCAATTCGGACCATTTTGTGGAAATTTTTACATATTTTGTTCCTATGGGTTATTGAAATTCAACAAAATTTTATTTGACGCAGTTCGAACCTGAGTCGGAGCTTATATGATCGAAACTCAGTTTTCGGATAATCCTCAAAGTGGTTAGTACACGGGATTTTGTTAAAAATCGAGTCGGACCATTTTAGGGATATTTTTACATATTTTGTTCCTATGGGTTATTGGAATTCAAAGAAATTTTATTTGACGCAATTCGGACCTGAATCGGAGCTGATATAGTTAAAACTCGGTTTTCGGATAATTCTTTAAGGGGTTAGTACACGGGATATTGTTAAAAAACGAGTCGAACCATTTTGCAGATATTTTTACATATTTTGTTCCTATGGGTTATTGGAATTCAAGAAATTTTATTTGGTGCAATTCGAACCTGAATCGAGGCTAAAATGATCGAAACTCGGTTTTTGGATAATCCTCAAATGGGTTAGTACACGCAATATTGTTAAAAATGGAGTTGAACCATTTTGTGGATATTTTTACATATTTTGTTCCTATGGGTTATTTAAATTCAACCAAATTTTATTTGATGAAGTTCAGACATGAATCGAAGCTGATATGATCGAAACTCGATTTTCGGATAATCCTCAAAGGGGTTAGTACACGGGATATTGTTAAAAATCGAGTCGGACCATTTTCTGGATATTTTTACATATTTTGTTCCTATGGGTTATTGAAATTCAACGAAATTTTATTTGACACAGTTCGGACCGGAATCGGAGCTGATATGATCGAAACTCGGTTTTCGGATAATCCTCAAAGTGGTTAGTACACGGGATATTGTTAAAAATCGAGTCGGACCATTTTAGGGATATTTTTACATATTTTGTTCCTATGGGTTATTGGAATTCAACGAAATTTTATTTGACGCAATTCGGACCTGAATCGGAGCTGATATAGTCAAAACTCGGTTTTCGGATAATCCTCAAAGGGGTTAGTACACGGGATATTGTTAAAAATCGAGTCGGTCCAATTTCTGGATATTTTTACATATTTTGTTCCTATGGGTTATTGGAATTCAACGAAATCTTATTTGACGCAGTTCTAACTTGAATCGAAGCTGATATGATCGAAACTCGGTTTTCGGATAATTCTTAAAGGGGTTAGTACACGGGATATTGTTAAAAATCAATTCGGACCATTTTGTGGAAATTTTTACATATTTTGTTCCTATGGGTTATTGAAATTCAACAAAATTTTATTTGACGCAGTTCGAACCTGAGTCGGAGCTTATATGATCGAAACTCAGTTTTCGGATAATCCTCAAAGTGGTTAGTACACTGGATTTTGTTAAAAATCGAGTCGGACCATTTTAGGGATATTTTTACATATTTTGTTCCTATGGGTTATTGGAATTCAAAGAAATTTTATTTGACGCAATTCGGACCTGAATCGGAGCTGATATAGTTAAAACTCGGTTTTCGGATAATTCTTTAAGGGGTTAGTACACGGGATATTGTTAAAAAACGAGTCGAACCATTTTGCAGATATTTTTACATATTTTGTTCCTATGGGTTATTGGAATTCAAGAAATTTTATTTGGTGCAATTCGAACCTGAATCGAGGCTAAAATGATCGAAACTCGGTTTTTGGATAATCCTCAAATGGGTTAGTACACGCAATATTGTTAAAAATGGAGTTGAACCATTTTGTGGATATTTTTACATATTTTGTTCCTATGGGTTATTTAAATTCAACCAAATTTTATTTGATGAAGTTCAGACATGAATCGAAGCTGATATGATCGAAACTCGATTTTCGGATAATCCTCAAAGGGGTTAGTACACGGGATATTGTTAAAAATCGAGTCGGACCATTTTCTGGATATTTTTACATATTTTGTTCCTATGGGTTATTGAAATTCAACGAAATTTTATTTGACACAGTTCGGACCGGAATCGGAGCTGATATGATCGAAACTCGGTTTTCGGAAAATTCTCAAAGGGGTTAGTACATGGGATATTGTTAAAAATCAAGTCGGACCATTTTGTGGATATATTTACATATTTTATTCTTATGAGTTATTGAAATTCAATAAAATTTTATTTGACGCAGTTTGAACCTGAATCGGAGCTGATATGATCGAAACTCGGTTTTCCGATAATCCTCAATGTGGTTAGTACACGGGATATTGTTAAAAATCGAGTCGGACCATTTTAGGGATATTTTTACATATTTTGTTCCTATGGGTTATTGGAATTCAACGAAATTTTATTTGACGCAATTCGGACCTGAATCGGAGCTGATATAGTCAAAACTCGGTTTTCGGATAATCCTCAAAGGGGTTAGTACACTGGATATTGTTAAAAATCGAGTCGAACCATTTTGCAAATATTTTTACATATTTTGTTCATATGGGTTATTGGAATTCAAGAAATTTTATTTGGTGCAATTCGAACCTGAATCGGGGCTAAAATGACCGAAACTCGGTTTTTGGATAATCCTCAAATGGGTTAGTACACGCAATATTGTTAAAAATGGAGTTGGACCTTTTTGTGGATATTTTTACATATTTTATTCCTATGGGTTATTGAAATTCAACCAAATTTTATTTGATGAAGTTCGGACATGAATCGAAGCTGATATGATCGAAACTCGATTTTCAGATAATCCTCAAAGGGGTTAGTACACGGGATATTGTTAAAAAACGAGTCGAACCATTTTGCAGATATTTTTACATATTTTGTTCCTATGGGTTATTGGAATTCAAGAAATTTTATTTGGTGCAATTCGAACTTGAATCGGGGCTGAAATGACCGAAACTCGGTTTTCGGATAATCCTTAAACGGGTTAGTACACGCAATATTTTTAAAAATGGAGTTGGACCATTTTGTGGATATTTTTACATATTTTGTTCCTATAGGTTATTGGAATTCAACGAAATTTTATTTGACGCAGTTCGGACCGGAATCGGAGCTGATATGATCGAAACTCGGTTTTCGGATAATCCTCAAAGTGGTTAGTACACGGGATATTGTTAAAAATCGAGTCGGACCATTTTATGGATATTTTTACATATTTTATTTCTATGGGTTATTGGAATTCAACAAAATTTTATTTGACGCAATTCGGGCTTGAATCGGAGCTGATATAGTCAAAACTCAGTTTTCGGAAAATTCTCAAAGGGGTTTGTACATGGGATATTGTTAAAAATCAAGTCGGACCATTTTGTGGATATTTTTACATATTTTATTCCTATGAGTTATTGAAATTCAATAAAATTTTATTTTACGCAGTTTGAACCTGAATCGGAGCTGATATGATCGAAACTCGGTTTTCCGATAATCCTCAAAGTGGTTAGTACACGGGATATTGTTAAAAATCGAGTCGGACCGGGATATTTTTACATATTTTGTTCCTATGGGTTATTGGAATTCAACGAAATTTTATTTGACGCAATTCGGACCTGAATCGGAGCTGATATAGTCAAAACTCGGTTTTCGGATAATCCTCAAAGGGGTTAGTACACGGGATATTGTTAAAAATCGAGTCGAACCATTTTGCAGATATTTTTACATATTTTGTTCATATGGGTTATTGGAATTCAAGAAATTTTATTTGGTGCAATTCGAACCTGAATCGGGGCTAAAATGACCGAAACTCGGTTTTTGGATAATCCTCAAATGGGTTAGTACACGCAATATTGTTAAAAATGGAGTTGGACCTTTTTGTGGATATTTTTACATATTTTGTTCCTATGGGTTATTGAAATTCAACCAAATTTTATTTGATGAAGTTCGTACATGAATCGAAGCTGATATGATCGAAATTCGATTTTCGGATAATCCTCAAAGAGGTTAGTACACGGGATATTGTTAAAAATCGAGTCAGACCATTTTACGGATATTTTTACATATTTTGTTTCTATGGGTTATTGGAATTCAAGAAATTTTATTTGGTGCAATTCGAACCTAAATCGGGGCTAAAATGATCGAAACTCGGTTTTTGGATAATCCTCAAATGGGTTAGTACACACAATATTGTTAAAAATGGAGTTGGATCATTTTGTGGATATTTTTACATATTTTGTTCCTATGGGTTATTGAAATCCAACCAAATTTTATTTGATGAAGTTCGGACATGAATCGAAGCTGATATGATCGAAACTCGATTTTCGGACAATCCTCAAAGGGGTTAGTACACGGTATATTGTTAAAAATCGAGTCGGACCATTTTATGGATATTTCTACATATTTTGTTCCGATGGGTTATTGAAATTCAACGAAATTTTATTTGACACAGTTCGGACCGGAATCGGAGCTGATATGATCGAAACTCGGTTTTCGGAAAATTCTCAAAGGGGTTAGTACATGGGATATTGTTAAAAATCAAGTCGGACCATTTTGTGGATATATTTACATATTTTATTCCTATGAGTTATTGAAATTCAATAAAATTTTATTTGACGCAGTTCGAACCTGAATCGGAGCTGATATGATCGAAACTCGGTTTTCCGATAATTCTCAAAGTGGTTAGTACACGGGATATTGTTAAAAATCGAGTCGGACCATTTTAGGGATATTTTTACATATTTTGTTCCTATGGGTTATTGGAATTCAACGAAATTTTATTTGACGCAATTCGGACCTGAATCGGAGCTGATATAGTCAAAATTCGGATTTCGGATAATCCTCAAAGGGGGTTAGTACACAAGATATTGTTAAAAATCGAGTCGGTCCATTTTCTAGATATTTTTACATATTTTGTTCCTATGGGTTATTTGAATTGAACGAAATTTTATTTGACGCAGTTCTGACTTGAATCGAAGCTGATATGATCGAAACTCGGTTTTCGGATAATTCTTAAAGGGGTTAGTACACGGGATATTGTTAAAAAACGAGTCGAACCATTTTGCAGATATTTTTACATATTTTGTTCCTATGGGTTGTTGGAATTCAAGAAATTTTATTTGGTGCAATTCGAACTTGAATCGGGGCTGAAATGACCGAAACTCGGTTTTCGGATAATCCTCAAATGGGTTAGTACACGCAATATTTTTAAAAATGGAGTTGGACCATTTTGTGGATATTTTTACATATTTTGTTCCTATGGGTTATTGGAATTCAACAAAATTTTATTTGACGCAGTTCGGACCGGAATCGGAGCTGATATGATCGAAACTCGGTTTTCGGATAATCCTCAAAGTGGTTATTACACGGGATATTGTTAAAAATCGAGTCGGACCATTTTATGGATATTTTTACATATTTTATTCCTATGGGTTATTGGAATTCAACAAAATTTTATTTGACGCAATTCGGACCTGAATCGGAGATGATATAGTCAAAACTCAGTTTTCGGAAAATTCTCAAAGGGGTTTGTACATGGGATATTGTTAAAAATCAAGTCGGACCATTTTGTGGATATTTTTACATATTTTATTCCTATGAGTTATTGAAATTCAATAAAATTTTATTTGACGCAGTTTGAACCTGAATCGGAGCTGATATGATCGAAACTCGGTTTTCCGATAATCCTCAAAGTGGTTAGTACACGGGATATTGTTAAAAATCGAGTCGGACCATTTTAGGGATATTTTTACATATTTTGGTTCCTATGGGTTATTGGAATTCAACGAAATTTTATTTGACGCAATTCGGACCTAAATCGGAGCTGATATAGTCAAAACTCGGTTTTCGGATAATCCTCAAAGGGGTTAGTACACGGGATAGTGTTAAAAATCGAGTCGAACCATTTTGCAGATATTTTTACATATTTTGTTCCTATGGGTTATTGGAATTCAAAAAATTTTATTTGGTGCAATTCGAACTTGAATCGGGGCTGAAATGACTGAAACTCGGTTTTCGGATAATCCTCAAATGGGTTAGTACACGCAATATTGTTAAAAATGGAGTTGGGCCATTTTGTGGATATTTTTACATATTTTTTTCCTATGGGTTATTGGAATTCAACAAAATTTTATTTGACGTAGTTCTGACTTGAATCGAAGTTGGTATGATCGAAACTCGGATTTCGGATAATCCTCAAAGGGGTTAGTACACTGGATATTGTTAAAAATCGAGTCGAACCATTTTAGGTATATTTTTACATATTTTGTTCCTATGGGTTATTGGAATCCAACCAAATTTTATTTGAGGCAATTCGGACCTGAATCGGAGCTGATATAGTCAAAACTCGGTTTTCGGATAATCCTCAAAGGGGTTAGTACACGAGATATTGTTAAAAATCGAGTCGGACCATTTTCTGGATATTTTTACATATTTTGTTCCTATGGGTTATTGGAATTCAACGAAATTTTATTTGACGCAGTTCGGACCGGAATCGGAGCTGATATGATCGAAACTCGGTTTTCGGAAAATTCTCAAAGGGGTTAGTACACGGGATATTGTTAAAAATCAATTCGACTATTTTGTGGATATTTTTACATATTTTGTTCCTATGGGTTATTGAAATTCAACAAAATTTTATTTGACGCAGTTCGAACCTGAGTCGGAGCTGATATGATCGAAACTCGGATTTCGGATAATCCTCAAAGTGGTTAGTACACGGGATATTGTTAAAAATCGAGTCGGAGCATTTTAGGGATATTTTTACATATTTTGTTCCTATGGGTTATTGGAATTCAACGAAATTTTATTTGACGCAATTCGGACCTGAATCGGAGCTGATATATTCAAAACTCAGTTTTTGGATAATCCTCAAAGGGGTTAGTACACGGGATATTGTTAAAAATCGAGTCGGACCATTTTGTGGATATTTTTACATATTTTGTTCCTATGGGTTATTGGAATTCAACGAAATTTTATTTGACGTAGTTTGGACCGGAATCAGAGCTGATATGATCGAAACTCGGTTTTCGGAAAATTCTCAAAGGGGTTAGTACACGGGATATTGTTAAAAATTATTTCGGACCATTTTGTGGATATTTTTACATATTTTGTTCCTATGGGTTATTGAAATTCAACAAAATTTTATTTGACGCAGTTCGAAGACCGTCGGAAGAGTGAGATGTGGAGAGAGCATAAGTAATGTAATTCAACCTTGGCTAAGAATCTCCTTGCTTATGAGTTATGACTGCATTGTAACTTGGAACTGTTGTATAATGCCAATATTCAATATACAAAATTCTATCTTACTCATAGTACCTATACCTTTTTGCAGGGGAGTGAGCTCTCTAATTCATAGGCATTAGCTAACCAGCTGGGTAATGGAACACAAAGCACCTACTTCTGTAAGACAGGAACTTTAAGAGACCTTGAAAGAGACAATTGGAGATGTTCTGAAACATTGCTTCATTTTCCTTTTGATTACATATACTACAGTCACTTGTGGATTTTTGAAGTGTAAATTAGACTGTTCACAAGAACTCTGTCCTACTTATCCCCAACTAGAGCACTTGCCAACTTTGCTGATTTTTGATGAAATTGTGAATGATAAAACATTTAGATTGTGTATAATCTCAATAATGAGTATATATACAGATTAGTATATTAGTATATGATATAGGAGAGTGAGAGAAAGATAGGGACAATAGAGTTATATGTTGCAATAGATATTCTAATAATAATATTATGATTATAATACTATGATTTATTATTGTATTGTTAATTGTAGGTATGTGTCTATTTCAAATTTGATTGTTAATATTTTTTTATACTATACAAATAAGGAATAATATATATAAATTAATTTTCAATAAATATTGTTAGTACATGTTTATTTTTCCTAATACCTCTTATACTCACTCTTTTTATAACTTTTTTATTATTAAAGATACTTTGTTTTTATTAAAATACAATCGAATTAGGAAAAATGAATATATATATATATATATATATATATATATATATATAATTTGTTAAACAATTTTGTTAATATATAGACTTAAACTTTTATATTCAAGATTTAACTCTCTCTTTTAATTTTAGGGAAGTTTATAAGCTAAATAGAATAGTATCTCTTATGTGATAACTTTATGTGATGATTGAATCTAGTCTTTGTTGAGAGTTGTTCCACATCGTTTTTTGGAAGGATAGATTGCTAGTTAATAAATAACCAGATAACTCCTCTAGTATGAGGCCTTTTGGCAGTACCCAAAAAACAAATCCGTGCGGGCTCGATCCAAAACGGACAATATCATACTAATATGGAGTTAAGGCCTGCTTATCAAGCCTAACAAGTGATATCAGAGCTAAAGTTATAACGGTCCATAATGATCTCAATGGGCTCCAAAATGGATCAAGGAAGAGGCAAATGGGCTATCCCAGGATGGGCTTAACGAGGAGCAAGTGGGCCTTCCAGTATGGACCTAAGGGGAGCCAGATAGCCAAGAGCTTCCACTATGGTTCGAGGGGGAGCCAGATTATACAGAAGGAGGTAGATAGCTAGGAAGCTTCTCGTATGGTTCGAGGGGGAGACAGATCACACAGAAGGAGACAGATTCGACAGGTGTCGAACCAGAAGTGTGAAGGGGGAGACTGTTGAGAGTTGTCCCACATCATTTGTGGGAAGGACAGATTTCTAGTTAATAAATAGCTAGGTACTCCACTAGTTTGAGGTTTTTTGGCAGTACCCAAAAAATAAATCCGTATAGGCTCAACCCAAAGCAGACAATATCATACTAATGTGGAGTTCAGACCTGCTTAGCAAGCCTAACAGTCTTGGTATTAACTCTTAATAGCAAGCTGCTAATTCAAGTGGAACATTGTGCTATTGGAAATTTGATGCTACTCTTGGAGCTATTGTTAGTAGATCAAGGCTCTAAGGGTAGCTACATGAAAGATAGTCTGGTACTTATTGTCAAAAACAAAGGAATCGCTCTTGAAGCATCTTTTCCCTACACTGCAGCTGATGGAACTTCCAATTCCAAAGATGAAGCTTTACGAGCGGTTCAAATAAGCGGTAATAAAAAGCTGGCAGCCAACAGTAAGACATGACCGTTAAAGGCAGTTGTTAGCCTGTTAATGAACACTGTCAGTCTACCGGAGAATGTGGAACAGACATATCAATCATGTTGTCGCTGGAGTTGGTTATGGAAAAACCAGTAACAGCACCAAGTACTGATATTTAAGAACTCAGGGGGCACAAGCTGTGGAAACAACAGATACTTATTAATGAATAGGGGTATTGCTGTTAAAGGAGGCCTCTGCTGTATTGCTATGGGTTCATCCTATCCAATTGTGTAAAGTTGTCAATTGTGAACATAGGGTAAGCATGTGTTTGAATATTGACCACTGTACTAAGTGTGCTAGTACACAACATAGATTTTACATATGTACATAAGGTCTGAAACTGAAATTAATGGCGAATTGTATATAACTACAGTTGTGCTTATTATTTGCATCTGCTGCGTATAGCAGGAAGACAAACTCCTATGTCTCATCCCTGGTGCTTTTAGTTAAACATCTCAAGAATAATATGAATCAAACTTACCAGTGAGATTAATGTTGGGAACTATATGACCACCGGACAATTAACGACAAAGAACTTATACAGGGATAAAGATTATGCCATTAGCAACACGGAACTCCTGTATTTACCCCAGTGAAATTACATAGTCATCATGGTTACTAGCATAAGCAAAAGCTACTTGAAATTTTTCAAAGATACAGTTGCCTGCATTCAGAAACTGAAGCTTCCTGAGGGCATGCAGTATGGACATTTAAAGGTTCGTGTGCCCTTTCTTGACATCTTCACAATTGACTAGTTGCAGAGCACGTGCCCGCATGGCATTGGCAGCAGCATAATATCGGTGGATTTCGTCGTTAATTATATATAAAAGAAAATCTAGAGGAGAAATTGTCCAAAATGGCACAAAAATGGGGGTTGGATGTCCAAAATAGCATTCCTGGAAAAGCATGCCCGCGCCTGGCACATACATCAAGCAACTGCTGTATGCGTTAGGGGGTAACGCATGTTCAACATGCGTTACTCGTGTTTTTGTGACAACCCAAGCTAATTCAGACATACAAAACGCAACAACATCATGCGTTAAGGGTGTAACGCAAGTGTGTGATGCGTTACACCCATAACGCATCACGCACATGCGTTACTACCAAAACTCAAGTGTTGTTTGCGTTATGCGCTCTGAAAAGCAGTGGATGGGAGAAAAATACACGAGTAACGCATGTATGACATGCGTTACCCCCTAACGCAGACAATACTTGCGTTATGTATGAAAACACACCTAGAGGGGGGTGAATAGGTGTATTATGGCTGATAGTGGTTAAATATGAACTGTTTTGATTTTACCCAGAAACGGCTTGCTGATATGACCTAACAGTTTAATAACAGCAGGCTGAATTTAAATTCCAATGCAGAGCAGAATGAAAAATGCAGAAAATCAAAAATAACACACGATCTTTTAGCCAGGTTCGACCCCTAAACCTCTATGGTCTACGTCCTGGTCCCTTACCAAATTGGTAAGAGAATATATTATTGATCACTATAAAAACCGATTACAAGATCCAACAATATATCTCCCTTTACACCCAGCTGCTTACAATTCGGCTTGCTGAATTTCTGTGTTGAACTAACTCTCTAAGCAATACTTCCCAAGTATCCTTCTCTAGTCTAGTTCTACCCACCCAATTCCCTAAGCCAAAACTTGTACATCAACTACTCTTTACAACATGAACAATACAAGGTTTTTGAATAAATACAACTCAACCTAATGAACCCTCTGAAATAATATAATCGAATGTTTATGAGAGGCTGAAAGGTTTTCAAGAATTTAGCAAAGTGGCTCGAAGTTGTGTTTGTATATATGTGATCTTGTTTTTTTTCACTTGGATTGCTCTTTTGGAACTGAGCAAGAATACCTATTTATAGGTGAACAAGATTGATTTGGGATATAGTCTTTTTGGAGGTTCAAGAGGCTCCTTCTTCGGCTTTGTCAGAATATATCCGTTAGAATGTATCCGTTGAAGATGAACAGTAGTGGAGGAGTAATGAAGGAGGAGCTGTTGCTTTTAATATGGGAATAACGTGTAAGTATATGTGATATAGAAGACAAAGAGAATTTGATAAAGTGATGGTAATGGGTTGGTTTATTTAAATAAGGAAAAGGTGACACCTTATTTAAATGTAAGGAAAAGTTGTCCCCTACTTTACTAAAGTCAAGAATATTGAATGATAGGCATGGGTGAATAATTCAGAGGGTCCCTCACAATATTCCTAACAAAATAATATAAAAAGTTTCTGAAAGAAACGAATGTCTTCTTGGATTCTGTCCTTTCTGCCACCCAGAATCAGCACGCTGATTTGTACTGAGTTGTATGATCAGCTTGCTGAAATATCATATATTCCATAACAGCTTGCTGAAAAATAACTGTAAGTCTGACATGTAATACTTAGAATAGCTTGCTGAATTATAATCATCAAAACATAAGGGTTACAATCTCCCCCTTTTTGATGATTATGAACCATTTATTTTAGGAGATAATTCTCCCCCTAAATTCCTGCAATCCTGTAAACTAGATTAAAAAGGACACATGCAGTTACAAATTAGTTTAAACATTTAGATCACATAATGCCAGCCAACACATAATGCAAACCATAATAAAGCACAGAGTGCCATAATTCAAAATAAACCACAGAGTTAAGGTTTTAAACTTAAAAGCAATTCAAGCAACCATAGATACGCAAAGTACTAGAGATAAGTTTTAAAACAGAACTAAAATATTTGGTTTCTCCCCCTTAATCATAAAAAGGGAACAGCATCAGACATCCACATCCACCTCCACGGAGTCGTTAGTGTCAGAATCCTTTTTGGCATTGTCATCAGCAGGAGTAGTTTCACCAGAAGGAACAGCAGCAGGAGGAATCTGATGAGTTGAGGTATTATCCATTGCAGCAGGTTGTTTTGAAGATGGAGTAACAACAGGTACCTCCTTTCCAATTAGCATCGATACCATAGTTTTCAAAACACTTATTTCACCTTCTAGGGCAGAGATTTTGGCAACCAAGGCATTGTGATTTTCTACGATAGTAGCAGTGTCTGAAGCAATTTTGTTCACCAATCGAAGTACATTTGGAGAGGCATGAGTAGGAGCATCTTCACTAACATCTTCAGCAGGCTGAGAAGGATCGATAATGTGTTCCAGCTTACCATTTACAATTTTCAGATTTGACTGGGTGAGATTCTTGACATCAATATGCTCTTTAACCATGAGAGACTCGGAGCCAGTGATATTAACTTTAAAGAACTGAAGGTAATGCAGAATTTTGTTTGCCGGTAGCTGCAAACATAGTATCCATCACTAGTTTGGAAAGATTAAATGGCATTTTGGATAAAATTCTGGCACAAACGCACACATCTTGCCAAGTTAAATTCGACCTACCTCCTGATCTTGGATAGACATTAGCCCAGCAAACTTTAAACACCAAATGTGCCATTGGATTAAGCAAAGAAGTAGTGGGAGGGGCTAATTCCATTAATTTATTCGGAGCAACCAGAACATTCAATTGATCCACATATGTAAACCCAGGGAAACTTAACGAACCATGAGTGAATGCATCCACAGAAGAATCAACATTAACATCTAGAATCATAGCAAGAAATGGAGGGTTCAATTGCATACGCTTCTCATTAACCATTGTTGTTAAGTTACCAAATGCATCCTTATCTAGATTAGCATAAAACTGACGAACAAGGTCGGGATAATATACTTTTGGCAAATCAATTAGGAAAGAGCGCATCCCCATAGAATCGATTAAATCTTTAGCACCACATGCAGTAAGGAACTTAAGGGTAATAGATTTACCAGAAGCAATGGGACGAGTTCCTATGTGATGGTCGAAGAATCGAGTAGTCAGAGATTCCGAGATGATATCAAAAGCTGGTTTGACCCGTTTTGAAGCCGGAGAACCCATCGGAGATGAATCAGAGATAGTTTCAGTTTGGGCATCCATCGGTACAATCTCATCGTTTAACTGAGGGATAGTGAATGAAGATGTTGTTGTCGATTGTTTTGCTCTAGTCTTCGTGCGGCGACTGCGAGAGGACATGATTGAGGTTGAAGGAGAATAGCCCTAGTTTTTTTTTGATTTTGGGAGAAGTGAAGTGAAGTGGCCGTGTATACCCCAATTTAAGATATAAGGGAAAGTATTTTAAGTATTTTCAACTGAAAAACAAATACCCACTTAGCATAAAAATAGGAAAAAGTTAATCATGGCATTTTTAAGGCACTTTAACAGATAAATCATGTTAATAAATTTAAGACAAAGTTAAATCCGCACTTATCACAAATAAATCACAGATAGATCATAAATTTATACCAAATAAAATCCTCAATTACCACACAAAAAAAATATCTCAGATAAAGTATTTAAATAAGAGGATTAGAGAAGATTTTACCAGACATTTATAAAACAGCTTGCTGTTTATATTTCACACATACCAAGTTCACGCCGAATTAAGTTGAACCTTTCTGTAGCCAGAGGCTTTGTAAAAATATCAGCAAGCTGATATTCTGTAGGGACAAAAATCA
The DNA here is from genome assembly GCA_036435485.1 of Saposhnikovia divaricata. Classification (NCBI taxonomy): domain Eukaryota; kingdom Viridiplantae; phylum Streptophyta; class Magnoliopsida; order Apiales; family Apiaceae; genus Saposhnikovia; species Saposhnikovia divaricata. Next base: position 220,700,377 of record CM071599.1, read on the forward strand.
GCTTGATCTTCCCTTTAGCAACATTGTCTCTTAGAAAATGATGGCGAACATCGATATGTTTGGTGCGAGAATGATTCACTGGATTTTCAGAGATGTTAACTGTACTTGTATTATCACAATTTATTGGAACTTGACCACATTTGATTCCAAAGTCTCGTAAAGTTTGTATCATCCATAATATTTGTGAGCAACAACTCCCGGCTGCCAAATATTCTCCTTCAGCTGTAGACAAGGCCACATAAGATTGTTTCTTACTTTGCCAAGAAACTAGGCTTTGTCCAAGAATTGCACAAACTCCACTAGTGCTTTTACGATCAGTTTGGCTTCCTACATAGTCCGCATCACTAAATCCAACAAGATTGAAAGAATTTGTGATGGGATAGAACAGCCCAAGATTTGTTGTACCACGTAGATATTTGAATATACGTTTAATGGCACTTAGATGAGATTCCTTTGGATTGGCCTGAAATCGAGCACATACACAAACAATATACATAATATCAGGTCTTGAAGCAGTTAGGTATAACAGACTACCAATCATCCCTCTGTATTGACGAATGTCAACACTTTTTCCGTTTTCATCCGAAATCAGCTTGCTGTTTTGGCACATTGGAGTAGATTTCGGCTTGATGTTTTCATATCCATACTTTTTCAGTAGGTTGTTGACGTATTTAGTTTGATGAACATAAATACCATCTGGAGTCTATTTGATTTGGAGTCCCAAGAAGAAATTCAAATCGCCCATCATACTCATATCAAATTCACTATGCATTCGTTTGGAAAACCACTTGCACATTAAATCATTAGTAGAGCCAAAAATAATATCGTCGACATATATTTGCACAACTAAGATATCTTTACCATCCAACTTTGTGAATAAGGTAGGATCGATTTTACCTCTTAGAAATCCATGTTTGATCAGAAATTCACTTAGCCGTTCGTACCATGACCTAGGTGTCTGCCTTAATCCATATAGGGCCCTTTTCAGCTTCAATACATGGTTGGGAAACTGAGCATTTTCAAATCCAGGAGGCTGTTTTACGTGAACTTCTTCTTTCAACCTGCCGTTTAGGAAGGCACTTTTTACGTCCATTTGGTGAAGCTTAATTTTCTTGAAGCATGCAAAGGAGAGAAGCATTCTGATTGATTCCAGTCGTGCAACTGGTGCATATGTTTGATCAAAATCAATCCCTTCTTGCTGATTGTATCCTTGAGCAACGAGTCTGGCCTTATTTCGAATGACCGTCCCAAATTCATCGACTTTATTCTTAAAAATCCATTTGGTGCCAATGATGGAGACATCTTTAGGTGGTTCCACTAATTCCCAAACGTCACATCTTTTGAATTGACTAAGTTCTTCTTGCATTGCTATGAGCCAATTTTCATCATTTAAAGCTTCTTTTATGTTTTTCGGTTCCTTTTGTGCAAGAAAGGCAGAAAATGCACAGATATTTGCTTGAGCTTTCCTTGTCTTGATGCCATATGTCTTTTCTCCAATAATAAGCTGTGGAGGATGATTTTTAACCGTCCTAGTGGCTTTAGGAAGAGAGTGTTGAGCTATAACTTCTTGTTCTGCAAGTTTGATCATTTTGTGAGGTTGAATCCCTTGAGCATGAAGTTCCCTTTTTGAACTCAGATTTGCTTCTTGCTCTTCCAAGGTTAATTTTGCAAGTTTTTCTGACGATTCCTCAACAGGATTAGTGAAATCAGCTTGCTGTTTTTCTTCATCAACTGGTGCAGTTTGTGTTTCTTCATTTTGCTTTACTGATGAAATCAGCTTGCTGTTTGTACCTGTTCCTGCATGAACTTCCTCTTCTCTTGGCAGATCATTATTAGTTTCTTGAAAAGATACATTAATTGACTCTTCAACAATTTGTTTAGATAAATTATATACTCTATAAGATTTACTAGTTAGAGAATATCCAAGAAAAATAACCTCATATGATTTAGCATCAAATTTACCGTCACGATCAATTGTTTTGAGAACAAAGCATCTTGATCCAAATATCTTGAAATAACTGATGTTTGGCTTCCTTTTATTCAGCAATTCATAAGGAGTTTTGTTGAGAATTTGTCTTATAAGAACTCTGTTGAGAATATAGCAAGCTGTATTTACAGCTTCTGCCCAAAAATTCCTTGGCAACTTGCTTTCTTGAAGTAGGGTTCTTGCTGTTTCTTGTAAAGACCTGTTCTTCCTTTCTACTACTCCGTTTTGTTGTGGAGTTCGGGGTGCTGAAAATTCATGAGAGATACCTCTATCTTTACAATAGGTGATGAACTCCTTTTGAAATTCACCTCCATGATCACTTCGAATCCCTACAAGTCTTGTATTCAACTTATTTTCAAGTAACTTGATTAGATTCTCAAATTCATCAAAAGCACAATCTTTTGTTTTAAGAAACAATACCCATGTGAATCTAGAATAATCATCGACAATAACAAAGGCATATTGTTTACCTCCAATGCTTTTATATGCTTCTGGACCAAAAAGGTCTAGATGCAAAAGTTCTAAAGGTTTAGCAGATGATACCATGTTCTTTGATTTGTGAGGAGTTCGAGTTTGTTTGCCTAATTGGCAAGCTGAACATGTTTCTGTCTTGACATATTTCATTTTGGGTAAACCTCGTACTAGCTTCTTTGAAAGCAGCTTGCTGAGTTGATCCATATGCACATGTCCTAGCCTTCTATGCCATAGACTTGGAGAAGTATCAACTGCTGCTAAACAGCAGGCTGTTTTCTGCAACTAAAAAATCAATATATATATATATATATATATATATATATATATATATATTTCCTTCCCTTCTAGCAACTAGTGGGATTTTGTTAGTACCAAGATTGATAATGCATTTTTCTTTATCAAAAGCAACATTACGACCATCATCATATAACTGACTTATGCTAAGTAAATTATATTTTAAACCTTGAACGAATTGAACTTTGTCAATCGAAAGCATGCCATTACCGATTTTGCCTTTTCCAAGTATTTGAAGAGTTTTGCTATCACCAATTGTAACTCTTCCACCCTTTTTCTTTCTGAGAGAGATAAACTGAGATTCATCTCCACACATATGCCTTGTACACCCGCTATCCAAAATCCATTCCCTTGAGCTTGTCTTTGCGGCTAGGCATACCTATAAAACAAATAAGAATAACTTATCCTTTTGGTACCCAAATTTTGTTGGGTCCAGTATAGTCAGTAGATAGAACATATAAATCATGTAGTTCAGATTTCTTGATCCATTTTTGGATCCATCTTGGTTCGTGGTTTCTTGTTTTTCTTCTTCTGTCAGCCTGAAAACAGTAGACTGTTTTTCCTTTTTGGTAGGCTGATTTTATCTGAGTTGTGCAGTGTTGTGAGAGATATCCCTTCTTTTGACACTTGTTACATATCTTCCAAGGCATTGCATAATCATAAGGAATTCCATGCGTTCCATTATACTGGAGAGCAATTTCCTTTGAGGTTGAAACTAATCCAACACCTTCATTTTCTATTGGAACGGTAGCTTTCATCATCATTGATTTGAGAGTTTCTTCACCTTGGACGAACTTTCCCATTCCTTTATTAAGTTTCTTTATCTCATCCTCGAGTTCTTTGATTTTCTCAGCATGATGTATAACTTCCTGTGAAGCTTCTGTTTCCTCTTTCAGCTTGCTGATATGAGTATATTTGAATCCTATTTCTTCATTCAGCTTGCTGATTTGAGTATCTCTAGCTTCAATATCAGCTTTCAGCTCATTGAGTTGTTTGATCAGAACATCATTTCTTCTGAGTATCACTTTGTTGAGTCCTTCCAACTGAGTTAAGCTGTCCTTCAACTTTGTAATCATGGATTCATGTTCTTCTGAAGCTTTCTCATCCATAAGATCTCTGACTATCTTTTTGAGGTAATTATTTTTCTCTTTCAATTTGTTGTTTTCTGACTTTAGTTCGAGAAATTCCTCAGAGGTTTCATGCATTGTTAGTTCTTGCATAACATGATTTGTATGTAAAGCATTTAATGAGTTTACCTCACTTTTGTAGTCATCTGAGTCGACTTCGTCACTTTCTGCTTCACTGCTATCCTTATCATCAAAACCAACAAGATCTAAGTTAATCATATCATCACTTGAGTCTTCTTCAGATGTAGAGTCATCACTCCAAGTCATCAAAGCCTTAGATTTCCTTTTATCCTTGAATCCAGCTTGCTGTTTTGATTTTTTCTTTAATTTGTAGCAGTCTCTTCGGTAGTGTCCCTTCTTGCCACATTCAAAACATGTTTCTTCTTTGGATTCCCTGAATTCTTTTCTGTTGTTTGAAGGATTTCCTTTCAGTTTCTTCATTTGATTCTTCTTTTCAATAAGCCTTTTGATTCTCCTTGAAATGAGAGCTAAATCCTCATCTGATTCCGACTCTCCTTCATATTCCAGCTTGCTGTTTGTCGAATGAAGTGCTAAATTCTTCATTTTTGCAACTGGAGCTTGTGATGATCTGGATTGGCTAGAATTACTTTTTCCTTCAAAGTGTTCAAGTTCAGCAAAAACAGCCAACGTATCCATAGTGTCAATTTGTGAGGAAGATTCCAACGCTGTTACCTTAGGTGAATAAGACCAAGGTACTGCACTTAATATTTTCATGTTAATTTCAGCTTGAGGAATTGTTTTTCCAAGCAGATTGAGACCATTCATTGTTTTCTGAAATCTTGCTTGACTTTGCCTTATAGTCTCATCTTCCTTGACAATAAAGCTTCCAAATTCATTCATCAACGTACTGAGTTTAACTTTCTTTAGAGTAGTCGAACCTTCATGATATAGTTCCAAAGTGTCCCACATCTCTTTGGCGGATTTGCATGAGGAGACTTTATCACTTTCACTTGCAGAAAGACCATTCATGATAGTATTCATGGCCCTGGTGTTGTAGCTTTCCTTGACCAATTCGGCATCAGTAAGCTCATCAATGTCTTTCGGCTTGCTTTCTTTGTCAAGAAATATATACGGGCCTTTGTTGACAACTCTCCATTCAAGTGGTTCCTTTGACAGGTGCATCTTCATCCGGTCCTTCCACCAGTTGTAGTTTTCAGTGCCGAGCAACAAAGGTGCACGGTTGTTAGATGATCCAAGAGGATAATCGTCAGCCATTTCGATCGATACTATTCCTGTTACAGAATGATTAGTATACCAAAGCTCTGATACCAAATGAAAACACACCTAGAGGGGGGTGAATAGGTGTATTATGGCTGATAGTGGTTAAATATGAACTGTTTTGATTTTACCCAGAAACGGCTTGCTGATATGACCTAACAGTTTAATAACAGCAGGCTGAATTTAAATGCCAATGCAGATCAGAATGAAAAATGCAGAAAATCAAAAATAACACACGATCTTTTAGCCAGGTTCGACCCCTAAACCTCTATGGTCTACGTCCTGGTCCCTTACCAAATTGGTAAGAGAATATATTATTGATCACTATAAAAACCGATTACAAGATCCAACAATATATCTCCCTTTACACCCAGCTGCTTACAATTCGGCTTGCTGAATTTCTGTGTTGAACTAACTCTCTAAGCAATACTTCCCAAGTATCCTTCTCTAGTCTAGTTCTACCCACCCAATTCCCTAAGCCAAAACTTGTACAGCAACTACTCTTTACAACATGAACAATACAAGGTTTTTGAATAAATACAACTCAACCTAATGAACCCTCTGAAATAATATAATCGAATGTTTATGAGAGGCTGAAAGGTTTTCAAGAATTTAGCAAAGTGGCTCGAAGTTGTGTTTGTATATATGTGATCTTGTTTTTTTTCACTTGGATTGCTCTTTTGGAACTGAGCAAGAATACCTATTTATAGGTGAACAAGATTGATTTGGGATATAGTCTTTTTGGAGGTTCAAGAGGCTCCTTCTTCGGCTTTGTCAGAATATATCCGTTAGAATGTATCCGTTGAAGATGAACAGTAGTGGAGGAGTAATGAAGGAGGAGCTGTTGCTTTTAATATGGGAATAACGTGTAAGTATATGTGATATAGAAGACAAAGAGAATTTGATAAAGTGATGGTAAGGGGTTGGTTTATTTAAATAAGGAAAAGGTGACACCTTATTTAAATGTAAGGAAAAGTTGTCCCCTACTTTACTAAAGTCAAGAATATTGAATGATAGGCATGGGTGAATAATTCAGAGGGTCCCTCACAATATTCCTAACAAAATAATATAAAAAGTTTCTGAAAGAAACGAATGTCTTCTTGGATTCTGTCCTTTCTGCCGCCCAGAATCAGCACGCTGATTTGTACTGAGTTGTATGATCAGCTTGCTGAAATATCATATATTCCATAACAGCTTGCTGAAAAATAACTGTAAGTCTGACATGTAATACTTAGAATAGCTTGCTGAATTATAATCATCAAAACATAAGGGTTACAATGTATGTGCCAGTGCGGGGTACACCTCCTAGAAAGTGCCATTTTGGGCATTTTTCCCCAAAATTATGTTATTTTGGCACTTCACCCTATCTAGAGCGTACTAAAAAATTAATGGATTTTACTCCACAAGAAGCATGCTGGAAGGGCCTATGTTAGCAGTAAACATCGATTCGGTGTGGTTCCTAAAAATTTAAAATGCTCTTCTTGAGAACGTACACTAAAATGATCCAATTACGAAAAGCAAAGTGAGATCATTCATTAATTTCCAGCACTGATAAGTTCTTCTCCATACACCAATAATGAATATTAAACTCGATACATATATCATGGGACATAAATTGCATAACATGCAATGCCCCAATACCATGACAGAAAGCTCTTACCTGGGATTATACGATGTTTATTGTATTAGCATAAAACAAAAACTAAAATGTTTATCACATTAACTTGCATGGACATACTAAAATTTTCAATTGGGATGTTTACGATTGCCGTGGTAACCGAATATATATAGGTTTGAAAATTTTTATTTTCCACTATTTCTTATTGGTATGGAAGATAACAAGGAAACATTATTTAATTGTCTTGTTGTTGGTGTTATAATGTAATATGTGCACTGAAGCGCGAATGTCTCCTCAACACTAAAATCAATCAATCAGGATTATAATATCTGAGTCTATTCAAGTATTGAGTTAGATGCAGTTAGCCAAACAAAAAATTATGAATTCTTTTAGGACTAATCAGAAATCATTTCTAAATATTACACCAATCATATTATATTAAAAAATTTCCTTATTTACCATTTACATCCTATTATCATGTGAATTCATCGAAAACAAATAATTATGTACGTATATACATGCTATATAATGTAAAATAGTACAAATTTATAGATAATTGGACACTTATAGCAAACTAAATTGAAATGACTCAAAAATAATAAAACAACCAAATTCACCACAAACTTCAAAGTCTATAATAATATAAAGTCAAAGTAACAAATAAAAACAAGAAAAAAAAAAAGTAAGTACCTCGTTTTGAGAGTCGGTCGCTTCCACCTATCCTTCACTTATCCTTTACCGCCCCATCCTTCCATCAAACCCACATCCATCCCATCCATCCTCTCATCCCGTTTTCTCCATTTCTGAATCTTTAATTTCTATTTTTTTTAGTTTTTCAATAAAATCGAGATCCAATCCTTTTTGGGTTCTTGATTGTCCCCAATTTTTTGGGGTTGTTGATTTATCCTCAATTTTTGGGGTTTATGTTTTGGTTGTGTTTTCTATTTGCCCTCTTGTTTGGTGTGTTGGCTGCAGTTCGGAATTTGCTCCAGATTTGGAGGGAAGATCAGGTTGGAGCGAGCTGTTGTCAGATAGAAGATAATTGGCAACCACGAGAAGTTGAAGCCATTAGCCTTCGAGAAGTCATTTCTTGGACAAAATCATTAAAGCACATTGATCAAGTGCTAGTAGTTCGATTATCGGTCTGCGAATCGTGTAGTTCTTTTGCTTGCAATGCTGCACAAATTCTAGGTCAGGTTATGGAGAGTGGTCTGTCACTTCTCCTGCATTTATTAATCATGTACTCGAAAGTGATATTTTCTAAGTAATGCAAGTACAATTTATTTCAAAAAAAAAAACAAAAAAAAACAAGAATTGGAGTTAGCCACAATTTAGTAAAAATCTGTTAAAAATGTGTATCAAAAATCATATACAACAGTATGCCTAGGTAATCATACTGATATTTATGTAACTTAGTAAAGAAATCAATGATAATATGTTAGACCAGTAATTTGTCCTATTTTCAAATTTTGTTTAATTTTGGGGAAAGAGATGAAGCGTATTGTTCATCGATTTGTCTTGCATGTGTGTATGTTTTCAAGTTTTAGTCTGTGTGTATGTCTATCCATGTCTTGTGTTTAATATTGTGTATTTCCATTTTCTTTAACGTAATTTTATTAATGATTACAAAAAATTTGAGAAACTCGCTTTAATATTTTTGGTCAAAAATTTGTTTACAATTGCAATTGTTTCTAAAATTCATTGATGTAGCATCCAAATGGGTTTTGGCCAACGATACCAAAAAAACATATATCACGTAACAAGAATACCACATAGCGTTAATGGTGCCCATATATATCACTATATTACGAATTTCATACAAGAATAACAGTGTTACACATTTGATATTGGGGTAACTAGCATAAAATTTTTCCCCTATTACGCATTTGGAAAATTGGTAATAGGGTTACCCATTCTCCAAATGCGTAATAGGCTTTTCTGATGGCACCTATTACTCATATGGAAAATGCGTAATATGTATAAAATCTATTACCCCTCTCTCAAATGCGTAATAGATCGGTATTTATGGCCAGTATCAACACTTTGTGATATTCTTGTCACTTTCGTTCAATTTTATTGTAATTATGTCATTCTTTCCATCCAAATCACCTTTTTTTAATTAAAGTGTAACATTGCAATATATCCAATTATCCCAACATGTGTAAACTTATCTACAAATATCCATCATAGCAACAATGTTTTTATCATTTTTCTAAAATTTGTTAACAATATCCAATTTATGGTACAATGCGGAACCGAATATCGAATTTTAAAAATCTCGGTTCAGTATTTTTTTTTTTTTGAGCAAATCTCGGTTCAGTATTAGTTACCAAACCACCTCAATAATAATGACAAATTAAAGATTACTAGAATAGAATTATATTACTTGTTCTTCCAAAATAAGCATACACAATCTATTATATATATATATAATACCACAACATAAAATTTTAAAAAGTTGTTGCCAATAAGAATTGAACCTAGGTCTTTCCATTCATTTGCACACCACCTTACCACTAGTCTAACAAATCACATGTGTTGTAAGCCATAAATATGCTATGTATGTTGGGTGATGAATGAAGAATATTTGGTATTTTGATTTCTAAGATATTTTAATCATTTTTCTTCATTTTACATTTATATTTTATTATGTTATAGTTTACTATAAATGAATGATATATGATATTTAGTGAACTTAGATATTTCGGAATTATTTGACTTAATAAAATAATATTAATAATTAGTATTTGCAATACATAGATAATTATAATAAATTTATTAAATTTAAATGCATGTTTTTTTTAAAAAAATGGTTAATGAACACGTAATAATCTAAACACTTAAATGCATACCACAACATGTCACATTTTAATCCATTTAATTTTACAAAAATGCCCCTAAATATCAAGTTAAGTAAAAAAAAATATTATGATATAGATGACGATCGAATCTTTGACATAAAGAATCTACTAATCATGAATTCAAATTCACCATTATGACCATTCAGCTACATGTATATTTGATTAAATTTTATGATTCATTGGATACATTCACCAGTATCAGAGTGTCCTATATTATGTCCTATATTATTTACCTATCAATCATGTGTTTTTTTATCAATATTTGTTTTATAATTTTACATATTATTATTTGTATATATATACAAAAATCTCTATGTCTACTAATATTTGAAGGATATTTTGTGGAAAAAAAATCATCATTATTCTAATTGTTTATGAAAGCACCAATAGAAATGTAAAAATTATTAAAGATATTGTATAATTTTATAATTTATAATATCCGGATTAGAAATGTGATAACAAAATCTTAGTACTCATTTAAATTCTGAGTGATCTTATTTTTTGTTATTGCTTGTCTTCTTAGAAAATATATTTTTTACAATATTTTCAAACTACTGTCCTAACTGACCGGCGAATCGCTTTCTCCCGAATTTTTTTGGGAGATTCGAATACTTAATCGATACATGTGATGTGAATTGCAATTTTGGAGAGTTGGTTACTAAAACTAGTGGATATGAAATGATACATTATGATAGGGCGACATGTCACATTTTAATCAATCAAATTTTACCATTATGTTTCTCAATTTGTTATGATTTACCATAGCATCCTCTGAAATTAAAAGCTACAATATATTAAAATTGCGTCACATAAGTGAGAACTGAACCTTTAACATCTATAACAATAACCTTATTTTTATAATTAATTCATATTTTATAAATCCATAAACGAATTATTGAAGCTTCAATAATACTTAGTAGTAGTATTAAATCAAAAGTCACATTCATATAATTTGATAATATATAATTGAATGCAAATATAACAGTTCAATAGATTAAGAGATGATCATCCTAATAAACTTATGAAAAATGTTGAAAGTACATTCGTCAATTATTTTTCTAACTCTAATCGCAAGAAAGGCATCAACATTCCAAAAACAACAATAAGAAGATAGAGACACAAAATATCGGCCTCTTTAAGTACATATTTCAAAAAATTTATGCATACTTAAAATGATTTTTATCGTCACAATACGAACATCGAACATTAACATCAATGCACAATGAAAAAAATTAAATAAAAACTCTTATCGTAAACTAAAGCAATCCCGTGCTTTGCACGGGTATTGAAGCTAGTTTATATAATAGATCATTGATAAACTAAAACTAAAAACACAATTTGCGGGAGTAGAAGGAGAGCACCGCAGAAGGAGAACATGTTTGCAGACTGCATTAATATGAGGGACAACGCCAATGGGGGAGCTTGCTACATGGTACCTACTGGCTACTACATTACCACACCAATTAAAATGTTAGATTTAGAAAAAATTAAATAGAATTCAGATTGATATTACGAAAGATTGAGGTCGCGACAAAAAATAATCAACTTATCGCTACTGAATCATAACAGTTCGATTGCATATTAATCAGAGAAAGAGTTAATGTAATTGATTGCAAATTGTACAGTTTCTCTAACATAAAACAGCAGAAACAACAGATTAATATACAGGAGCACTACCATTATAAGTTAAAGCACTTTGACATTTCATGCCAAAACACTTATACTTTGCAAAAGTAAAGACTTGCTGCACTACTAAATAAAACATATATATTTGGTTTCAATTGCCAAATCATATTCATGGCAGTTTAAATCAACTATGATATAGGTTGTACAAAGCAGGTAGGCTCTAGGCATCATGGTTTTTTCCGAATCAATAAGCCTAATCACCACCAGAGATGACAACTATACAATAGAAACAAAACCTTGCAGGAAATTTGGAAAGAGAAGGCAGGGGACGGAGGCAAGGGGTGGCAGGCAGGGGCGGATGGAGGGAAGGGGTGGCAGGGCCACCTTAAAAACCTCGTATAATCATGAAATTAGTATTAAAATTTATGGAAAAAATTAAAAATATTTATATTTTTAATGTTAAAATATTACTCCCTTCATCCTATTCATTTCTTTACACTTTTTTTGATCCTTTTTGGCACATATTTTAAGGATAGTTTCATAACTTAGTATTGAATTTTTCTTTTTTTGTATAAAAACAGGATTGTTCTATTTTTATACAGAAAAAGAAAATTTCAAAAATAAGTTATGGAACTATCCTTAAAATTCACCTTAAAATGCGTGTCAGACACTCTATTTTGAAATGATAAGAAACCGAAAGGACGGAGGGAGTATAATATTTTGATTTCGCCCCCTCAAATTTATATAAATTTTATGAAGAGAAAAATGGCCCTGAGGTTGACCTCAGGGCACTAACCCGAGGTTATATTGATTTCTAGTATAAATGGTCAGTGACATTTTTGTAATAATAGAAATTACCCTCTTGTATTTACAATAATATCCCTGATGTGTAGTGTATTTTCTTTTAACCTCAGGGTTGTTAATTGAGGATGTCCTCAGGCCCACGATACTCATTTTATGAATATAATGATAAAATTTTCGATATTTATCATAATTTTGAATTTTAATACTTAAATTTAATGTATATTCATAAATTAAAAAATATTAACGATAATTTTTTATTTTATTTAATAACAAATTAATTATTAAGATGAAAATAAAATCACCCCCGCAATGTAATATATAGCAAATTTAGATATTTAATAAGGGTGAAGGGACCTAAATTTAACCAATAAAAGCAAGACACATCCTCATTATCATTAATGTCCCTACTGGGCCCTTATAAATAAAAGGAAACAAAAATTAAATTCACATAATTTTTAACGTTAACTTTAGAAAATTAACGTTAACTTTAGAAAATTCTCGTAAAGTTAACATGCTGTCCATTCTCATTCAACGCCATCTTCTGCCATCCTTGTTTCTGGTGATTGTTTAAGAGAAACGAATTTAGGCAAGAAAAATACAGAAAAGGATCGTGTGTCAAATTGCCAAATGTCCAAGGCAAGAATGTAAATATATATTTTTACTAAATAGTAAATAATAGTCGTATTAAACCAACAAGAAAATGATACAAATTAGGGAATAACCATATATGATTAGACGAGTAACAGGAACAGGCTCCCAAGCTATTAAAAGGCAAAATGCCTAAAACACAAATGCATACCCAGAAAATGTAACACGAGTAAGCTACAAACAAAAAGCCTTTAGCAGCGAAAAGTCTCTAGCAGGTGAACTCTATTACGGACAGCATGTAATATGGAGTCACGCAAATGCCAAGGAGGTTTATGCTGCTGATAGGTAATAACCTCTTCAGAAGAAGCTTATGAAAGAATTAAGAGTGATCTTGCGAATGCAGGGGGAAGTTAACGAAGCAGCGACTCATAATGAAGCAAGAGAAGGGGCACTCGATAAACAGATGGTCTATAGTCTAGTTGTTTTGAAAGCAAAGCGGGCTGGGATATGTCGAATAAAGCATAAAAGTCTGTCTTTAGTCATCAGATGGTGCTTCACAACCAGCCAAGTGATAAACAAATATTTAGGGACGGCAAAATTGTGGTATGGAAAATCCTTCCAAGGGACCAAAGGTCTACGACAAGTAGATTCCCAAATACCACCAACTTTAACAAATTTCAGATCATCCCAAAGGATCTCGTCCTTTTAGGATTTATGTTACAAAAGAGGAAACCATCGGGGGAGCATGTAGAATTCAAACATAAGCGGAAAAGTCTGAATACCGAATATCCACTAAAAGACTACAATGTATTTGCAGGCTGCCATTTCAGTTCTTCCAAGTCCTTGTGACATGTAAGGAAACAAAGAAAAATGAACCTCTATCTATAAAGCTTGAAGATACTGAGATCAGCTACTGAAGATATACATTTTATTCGGGGGATTTACATCCATGAACTGTAAATACCACATCTTTATTTTACTGGCAATATTACAAAAGCTGGTGACCATTATCACAACAATGATTTTAAACAAATTACACAGCTTACGGGCTCAAGTTCTTGCTTTAGTATCTCTTTCAGTTTAAACTGTAGAGCTACCACTTGATGGAATCTCGCCAAGAAACTCTGATCTCAACTGCATCAGGAGCCTGCCTAGATAATTCATGCCTTCGCCTTCTCGGCCTCCACCCCAGAAGAGATCATGAGGTGAAGCTTCTACTAGAACAGAACCCGATGTTGATAGCAGTATAGAATTTAAGTGCGGGTAAATCGAGAATTTATATTTCAAGGCCTTGTACATTATATCAACCTTCACATTCTCCCAGTCCGGTCTTAACTGCATTGCAAACATAATAAAGATAGTGATATAGTAAATTAAAGTATATTCAACAACAGCACCTCATATTAAGCAACAAAAAAACAACAGCACCTCATGTATTCTAAATTATTTTGAAGGCATCATTATGTGACAAAAACAATGACAGCGCTAAAACACAAGCTATGACAAAAATAGGCCAAACTGTCTACATAAATCAATGACTAGATTATATGACAGATAAGTGGAACATATAAACTATAACAGAAGTTGCAGCACTATATTGATATGCTGGAATTAGTTAGACAGCTAAAGGATGACTATGTAAAAGCTGCACTAACTTTTTCAAGAAACAAACAAGCAGAGTATCTAATGTCTTGGTCACAAGTGCATCAGAAGCACCAAGATCATATCAGTGCAACATGAGGCTGTTATGTGGATGAAATAAAAATAGGTCATTAACCGAACACTAATCGCAAAAGGATAAGAAGGTAAATTCCTCTTCAAAGATAACAGTCTGCATTCATTATGTACAACTTGTACTAGGAGGCCTCTAAGATATGGTATCATATATACATGATATGTAATCCTACATTTTTATGCAATATACTTATATACTTATTGCATTTGTTTTGGACACACTAAATATCTAGATCAAAATATATGGCTGAGAGAACCATATTCAAGAAGTTTTCACTAAACAAACCAACCAAACTTAAAATAGATACACAATAAGCTAGCTGAAACATATGACATCAGGGTAATTTTAATAGGACATGCAGTAAGAGATAATCAAAGTTTTTAAATACTTTTAAAAGTTAAGCTTTTCAGGAATATATGCCGTTTGATGATTAAGCACCTCAAGTACAAGAGAATCGATACAACTTCATTGCAGTACAGTGGTAAAAAGGATTTGAAACAAAAGAGCGATGAGCGTGCATTGTAACAAAAGCCAGAACAACAGATTTCAGATTACATAATCTAATATTCAGTTCATCTCCATGAAACCATTAAGGGTTAGCAATACTCTAAAAGAGAGATAGCGGCCAGAATGACTACTAATTTCTGTCTTCTGTTCTAACCAATTGCAAAAGAATATACGTATTGCTCAATCACTCAACGCGATTCAGATTGTATTAAATTAAAGTTCCATTAATGAAATTCTCACTAATTTAACTTAAAGTAAAAAGAACTGAACATCAACAGGCAGGTTATCATGTCCAGGTTCCAGAAAGGATGATATAGGACTGCTGCTTTAACATTAGACTTGTTAAACAAGGAAAGCCAAGCTAAAAGACATACCAGATCAGGCCGCTGCCTTTGTAATTTTCTTCCTTTTTGTGCCGCTTCCTCTGGACTTTTTGCATGAACTATGTCTTCAATATATTTTCCTACTTCAGGATCATTCATCCCCATAAACTTGTGAGCCTGTATTTGAAAATTAACATATTAAATAAATTACCAGGATGGATCTGACATGAAAAATTATTTTCCAAATGCAGAACATAACCTGATAATAGTGTTCTACACTTGACCAAGTAATGTAATCACCATTATCATCAGGAACATGAATCGGATGGTGAGAGAAGTTAGAAAAGGCACCATAAGGAACCCATGCTTTATAAAAGAATATAACGCTCGGATCGTAAGGGGAAATGGATGGATCAATTGCAGAAGATTCATCCATCGATGGAACTGAAGGAGTCAGGTCAGGAACAGGCTGAAGAAATCCACTGATAAGCATATCAGGACCAATCTGTATCATGTATAATAATTAAAAATTAGCCATTAATAGAACTTAGAAACTAAGAAACAAAATCAGTATGAAAGGTTAGCCTGGTGGAATATTTAACACTCGATTCAAACTGGAGCATATATCGAGTACTCCCAGCTTGTTGCAAACAAAAGTGCTGAGGATCAAGGGACAGCCAAGTCGTAAAGGTGTAGCCCTTTTCATGAGTAGGTCATGGGTTCAGATCCTCATTCCCCCATCTCATATTAGAAACACAAGAAAAGTTCTTCTGAATGGTACCCTCAGTCGATCAGTCCTATTATCTGTCTTTGTTACCATTTTAGTTTGTTCCCACATTATGTCTGCATTTGCTTTTATGGGCTTTATCTTCCTTCTATGTCCTCATTTAAAATAAACAAACCGAGAGTTTTTATACTTGAGTTACAATCCTACTCCTTAGAATATCTATTTGACCTCTTATTGAAACACATTTAAAAATAAAAATAAAAATGAAACACATATTTAAATACTTGAAAATTTGAAATTTTTAGAGCCAACTTAAGTAAGGTTAAAAGTCATATATAAATGCTTGTAAATTTGAATTTTTTTACTTGTAAATTTGATTAATTTTTTTTATAGCCAACTAAAAGCTAGAAAATTTAAATTATCTTAAATATGTGTACAAAAGTCAAACAAGACATATAAGATGGGACGGAGGGACTAGTATTTATTGTTAAATATATATCATAATCAATCACTTGTAAATATCATATTTTAATGAAGAAATTAAGCATGAGCCACACAAGTAAAGTCGGGAGTTCGTGTAGTTGGGATCATAATTTTTTTTTGAGAATATGTTTTAATAGTTGAATTGCTTGAGTTAATATTTTTTGTGGAGCTATTGGTTGTCTTTATACCAGATGCTTATGTGTTTTCAACTACTGCAAAAATTAAGTTTTGTATGCACCAAATGTTTGCTGAACTGTTGAACACTGAAATAGCCTACGAAATCCATCACTTAGTATCTGTTTGTTTTTCATTTGCTTGACATAAGTCGCTTAAATTAGTTATAGTGTTATTTTCTTTAACAAATAAATCTAAACTTGAGTTTGTGTTCTCTGTGAACTATACTTACGAATATACTCATGTATGCCTGTGCACGTGTAGTATTTTATTCTTAATAATTCATTGTAATGTTCCCTGATGCATCAGTAAATGTGGAATTCGGATATATTTCCACTATCTTTTCCGATGATGTTATTCACAAATTCTGCTAGACCCCGTGCATATTCAACTTAAGCTCGCAGAACTTAACAGGTTCCTGATATTCTAACTTTTAAGTGCTTGAGGTCTTGAACTACTTATGGGCTTTTATGCACAAGCCATGGACATACTAATTGTTCCGTAATTCTGGAAACACGCTCGACAAAGTGACAAACCAGCTGCCTTTCACATGGTCATATCCACTAAAACTGGACTCACCTATTTCTTTGCCATATGAGTTTGTTTAGGCTGTTTCTCATTATATATTGGTACCTAATCTCTATTCTTAAGCTGCGGGGCTGAGCTGATTAATTGTTTGCAAGGTTTTTTTTTTATAAAAACCTTGCAAGGTAATCTCTTGTTTTGATTACTAGTGGTTTTATGCAAAAGGACTACAATTCCATGAGCTTAACTGAAATGTCTTTAAGATTTTAAATTTTACTAAAAAAAACTCAAACTTTTTTTGCTCTACATTCAATATCTAGACAAAGATCCATCAAGAAAAATAACTAGAAAAAGACAGAAACTAAAAACTATAACATTATCTCAGCAAAAAGAAAAACAATGCCCACCAACCTGCTCATAGCAAACATCACTTAACTCCAGAGCTTGTGTCATTTCAACCATTCCAAGTTCACCTACCGGAGATGGTGCATTCTTTCCACCAATAATTTTAGGAGCAACAAATGCATAGACCTGCATAACCACACAAAAAGTATAAAGTCAACAACAATACGAGATCTTTCATTGAATCTATATGCTCTTCAACGTATGCTTATTACACTGGTTGACCCACATTAAATCTGAACGATTGGAGTCTAGAACAGACTTTTGTAATAGGGATAAATTAAAAACATACTTGCCATATATTTCGCTCGTAATTGTGCATTCGCTCGTAATGTTAAGTGACTTAAGTCATCAGATGCGCATTCACATATAGAAGACAATAACAGTAAACTTCAAAGCAAGTGGAGCATGAGGGTATTTATATTTACAGTTCATAAAGAGATGACTAAAGGCATTGGCTGATGTTCTTAAGGGATACAATAAGTGATTGCTTCTTATGACGTAAAAGAGAAACATGGACCTAATAATTAGGGCAAAAAGTAAACCTATATATTAAATTGTCAGACACCTTGTGAATGACACTGGATGAAATAGCAGATGCAGCTAATGACCCTCCACACTCCCAAAAAAGTGAAAGATAACCACGATCATACAAATAATCTGTGACATCCCGTGGATTTAGGATGTCAAATTCCACCACTTCAACACCTTTGGAAGCAAGAAGCTTTTGGAAACTCTTTCTAGCCCCTCTTTGTGTTGCGACTATAGTGGGTACTTCAGAAACATCCCAAAGATTTGCTACCTCAGGAAGATCGAGAGATTGTGACATTACAAGCCGCAAAGGCATGTGGCCACCTCCATGTCTTGCAGTTAGTCGTGGATCTATATGTAAATGTGGATTAGAACTGCTTAGTTTATATTTTGAGTATTCCAGCAATTTAAAGTAGCAGCTAGAGTTCCATACTATCTTTGCGTACAGTATTTCCTCCTACGATTATAGCATCACTTCTACCCCGCAATGCAAGAACTAGTCCTCTTGACTGTCTGCTGCTTATCCATGAAGCATACCCACTAGAAGCGGCAATCTTTCCTGGCAGCACATACAAGGAAGATGATGAGCAACAAATTAATCACTCTTATCGCAAAACTTATCATAGAAAAATTAAGGAGTTAACTTTTTTGTTAAATTATCTGCATATTATTGCTCACCGTCGAGAGTCATTGCATACTTCAAAACAGAATATGGCACGCGACAAGCAGCTCTATAAAGCAAAGGAGCATTGACTAGGAGGCAAGGTTTTAGAGCTTCCTGCAAAAATAAAACAGGATATTAGAATCCAAAAAAAAAAATTCAAAGGGCATGAGATGGAGTTAGGAAAACTAAACAATTGGCCTACTGAATTTATCTTAAACTAAATGTAAGCACCATAACATCATGTCAGGATCTGAACTGTATTAGTATTCCCTGTGTTAGTACTACCGTTGCTGTGTTAGTATTAATGTTAGTAGTAAGTAGTGGAAGGGTAGTTCTGTCTTTACACTTCAAGGAGTTAGTTACAAGGTCTATAAATACTTGTAAGAGTCTTGTACTTCTCATATGTTGAATATATAAATCTCTTTCTCTCTCTATAACTGCTTCTCTCTCTCTAGGGTTTCTCTCCCTAATCTCATCTCTGTTCTGATCTGATTTCTCATCTATTTCTTCTGTTTCTCATCTAATTCTCTTCTAGTTACAAGGTCTATAAATACTTGTAAGAGTCTTGTTTGTACTTCTCATATGTTGAATATATGAAATTGGCATTTGCCTCCAAATCTCTTTCTCTCTCTATAACTGCTTCTCTCTCTCTCTAGGGTTTCTCTCCCTAATCTCATCTCTGTTCTGATCTGATTTCTCATCTATTTCTTCTGTTTCTCATCTAATTTTCTGTTATCTTTCTATATCTAACTGCTACTTCGCATCTATAAACAGCAAATACCAAAAATATACTAAAAAACTAATCAGGAGCTCACTAATTCCAGACACACCACTAGGAATTTGGTTGGCATTCTTGGGAAAATTAAGTTTGTCTCCTTAACTGGTACATTGCCGGCTATATTGACATTTCAAAAGTTAAATTTGGAAAATACAAATAAAAACAGATGGGGAGGTGATGCTTGCATTTGCACCAGAAAACATGTAGAAGGATTATTAAAGCAAAAACATGTTGCTTTCAAGTACCAAGGAAGAGGTGGTGGATGTGATCAAAGTCAACAAACAAATACTTCTTGCAGCAGACGTATCTTCCGAGATATATGTGCAAGGTGCTGTAGTAATGTGTTTCCAGAAACTTGATGCACATCAAAAGCATAACAAAGCTCACATTGCGATTGTGTATATTTACAAATCAAAACGAAAGAAATTGGTAGGAGTTGAGTGCAAAAGGGGAAAAAAATGACGATGGTGCAGAAGGAAACAGAAAGTTCAGTGTTGTGTTGTATAAACGACAATCGTTCCAGCGTTTAAAGCCTCCATTATGCGTTAAAATACTGTTTAGAAGGCCTATCTGATGTACAGACCACAACAAATGTGAACCAGAAAGGCAAACGATATTTACATACATGAAGACGAGCACATGAGTTGTTAAGAACGAGCTAAGCAATCCAACTACAATACACTTCAATACATTGTCAACAAGAAAGAAAATAGCCAGAAAAATATGGCCACGACAAAAGAACAGCTTCAGCTTATGATGAACACTGTGACAAGATCTCTATCATAGCATATGAGGATATCACCAACAAGATCTCAAAAACTATACAAGGGGAGAATGATGCCAAATCAGAACTTTTATTCACTAGCATTCAAAAATATTGCCAAAAAGTTACTATCATGCAAATGAATAAATCCCTACCTCAATGGCTTTACTTTGCAGATCTTCTCCGAGGACATCAACCTGCAATCCTTCGCTTCTTAGTGTTCGAATAGCACTTCCCCGGAGATGCTGTAATGGATGCCTTATCCCAACAACAACTCTAGTAATTCCTCCCTACTAAACAGATATCCGTAAATAAATTGAATAAACTTATCAACTTTTACATTTGCTTATAATTTTTTTTGTAAGGTTCAGACTTCAAATAAATTGAGGGAAATATCAGGCCTCGATTCATACTCATATAGAGCGTAGAAGTCACTGTGAAACGTGCATACCTTGTACAGTTTACAAAAAACAAAAGGACAACACACGTAACAGTTTTAACTGTAGCTACACCGATAAAGACATCTCTATCTTTTTAGAGAGACAGCCTAGTAAACGTTGTGGAGAGGTGGAGCGCAACAAGATTTTACTCTTGATTCTTGACTAATTAAAGCTCATCTAAATCTTTATAACAAATTTATAAGATATATTTAATGAAATTTCACCTGAACTCAATTACTGGGAATTTTATAAAACTAACTACTTCTAAATCTAATAATGTTGCAAGAACATAAAGAATAATATGGTGGAGTACTTAATTATAAGACAGTGACAAATTGAGTTGGAAACAAAGTAATATGAGAGACTGAATAAATAGTACCGATATATCTTCCATCTGTAGTTATAACGTTAAAAACACCTTAATGAAAGATGACACGGCGGTAGAATCACCATGGCAGTCACCAGGTTCCATGTTGACGTATGCTGTGGCACCCTTGCAGTACTCGCCAGCAGCTTCTACAGCCTGCAATTCTGCTGGCTTTGTCCCCTGTGCATAAAGGTAACCTTCTCCAAGCACCCTGGTACCAGAATTCACAGCAATTACACACCCAAAATTTGGGTGTGGTGCAGTAAAGCCAGCAGACTTATCAGCCAACTCGGCAGCATGCTTTATGAAGGAAGCGTCGAGAGTGAGGGATCCATTGGTGGTTGTGCACATAACAGGACTAGAGAAGGGTCTTAAAGAGAACAAGCCCATCAAAATTCTTGTTTGATATGTTCTAGTATTCTTCTTGTGTGGATGATGAAGTCACACTATTGGCTTGCTATTTAGACAACTATAACTTTTTACTCTCAAGTCAAAAACAGAGAGTAAATTGCTAGAGCTTTGAATATAAACGTGAATCGCTTGCTGCTGAAAACCTCCAACAGCATGAGATAATTTAGTTTGAGTGAGATAATGAGATTGCGACTTTTAAGTTTGGAAGTGATTGACAATTAGTACCTGAGATGCAAAGACAATCAAATTGTAAACTTGAAAAGGAAGGGGCTGTACAATTTGTTGAATGGTATGTATTGATAATTCAATTGTAATTTTGGTAAATCAACTGTAATAGAACACAAAACGGAGACTTAACAAAGGAACACATGTGTATGAATCAAAAGTAGAAAAAAAGGCAAGGGAAGTGCATTACAAGGAGAAACTGAGAATCATAAATGTCAAACATAATTACCAAACCCTAAAAACTACAACTCTAGACAGAACAGGATATAAAATAGATTATGGCAGCAGAGCAGGTATAGTAACAATTATAAACACAAACGTCAACATACTTATTATACTTACAGGGCGTGAATTGTAGCAGGAACAGATAGCTAGATAGCATATGTATGCATGTTTTTACTTATGTATGTATAGTGCGTCAAGCAGATTGTAGCATTATCCCTTCTAATAATATCAATCTATAAGCTGCAATTTTCATGCCCTTATCATTTAAGTGCTGTGGAACCATCTTACTTTAAACAGTTCTGGTATAACTTATAACTTATTAATGAGATATCAATTTATTATCCACGGATCCATTGGACTTGGAATGGTGATAGTGACTGGGTACAAGTGACAGGTGAAGCTGAGCCATTGTCGACATCAACACAATATATCAAAATATATCACAGAAGAATGTGCAAGTGACAAGAAACTAGGGGAGATTATCATCCCAAAATATGCACAATTTTTTTGATGAAAAATAATTAAATTATCCTACATTTTTACTCTATTCCAAACAAAACAAGTTGCTTACGTGATTTCATTTATTAAAGGTTATCGGTTGGGTATACAAAATTGGTGAACGTGAGTAAAAATGTTACTGCTACTGCTCCATTTAAATAGAAAGAATTGAAAATTGCACAACAACATGAGAATTTATACACGAATAATGTTATTAACTAATCTGATTCACACAAATGAAAACCATTGCTTAAACCCCATTTACCCCACAATACAATACGATAAAGTAATGCACATTCATTCCTCTTGAATTTTCACAAATCGTAAAATCGCATTGTACCATATTTTGAGTCCTTTCTCTTTCATTCATTTCTTCCAACTTGAATTTACTCGACTAATATTCAATTCACTTAAAACTCGGGCATAATACATTAAAAACTAGTTATCAGATATCATCTCCAACAATACTTTGTCAACACTCTCTTAATTCATTTATTTATTTGATAAGTAAGATTAATTTAAATCAAGATAAAATAACGAATTAATCTACATTATAGAGATTGTAAAGAAATAATCAATAAATCAGAATCAGAATAGAACGCACAAATAGCGTAAAACAGCCAAATGAAATGGGACAAACCCTAATTACAGAAATCAACGACAGTGTATGCATCTGTGTGTATGTATGTATACTTGTGTACCTTGTTTGGGTAGATGCAAATCTCTCAATCTCTCTCTGAATCTCTCTCTGTCAATCTCTCTGCTTACACAGTGATTACACAGCGATACATTTGAAATTGTGTTATTGATATAAACATAAAAATAGACAAAACACTCTCAATATCATATTTCCAACATAATTAGTCTCAAATATCACAATTCAAAAATTTGGTCCTGAATATCACTTCAAGACACAGTATCGTGTAGCGTTTAATTTTTCAACAAAAAACGCTACTTCGTGTACCATTTTATATTTTTTAAAATTTTTTTTTTTTAAAAACGCTATAATAAGTTGTGTTTTGGTAGGGGAAGACCCTAGATTAAACTGTGTTTTGGGGAAAACGCTAGTTTAAATTGTGTTTTGGGGAAAACCAAATATTAAGTTGTGTTTTGGGGGAAGACCAAAGATTAAGTTGTGTTTTCGGTAACTCTACACGAGTAGCGTTTATGCTAAAAAAATTAAAATGTTATATTATATTGTGTCTTGGAGTTATATTTGGGGTCAAGTTTTTGAGTTGTGATATTTGGGACCATTTATATTGGAAATGTGATAGAAAGGGCCAATACCCAAAATTTTATAAAGAACATGGATTAACAATTTTTGTTGCTAAGCATAAATTAATCATTTAATTCTATAAAATAAATTCGATTGTATTTATTTTGATACATTATTTAAATTTATTTGTATATGTTGAGTAGAAGTAATTGTACTCAAGAAAATTTTATAAATATACATGCGTAGTATGTATTTGAATCAGAAAATGGTGGAAGATGGAACAAGAATTTCACAAAAAATTTGAAAATTAATCCTTTCTTCTAAAATCTATATACATTATATAATACATTTTTCAAGAAAAATAATATGATAATCTAAAGTATATTATTATTCCTTAAAATATACTTATAGCATTGAAAATTTGCAACAATAAATTGTTATAATCAAATTTATATTGCATTGTACAAATTTTAAATTAATAAAACAAATTCAAAATTTAGAATATCAGAACAAATTATATTTATCTGTAAAATATAAATATAAAATCATTTATATGAGGATGAGGATTGAGGGCAAGAGACACTAATCACATTCATAAAACATTTCTTATACCCCACTCTTCAGAAAAATCTTGGAAAAACATTTTACAAATAATCTTATTTGTCAATAAATAACTGAAAATATCTTGGAATCTCACTTGACTTTACTTGGATGTCAATTGCACGAATATATGAATGTGTTTTAAATCATAATCAAATGAACAAATTAAATAAAATTAGTACTTACTAAGCAAATATGGTAAATGAAGGTAATTATTTAATTACCTAAACTGATTGACAATGTTAAATATATTACTCCCTCTGTCCCCCTTTAATATTAGCCACCATCCAAAATTCATGTATTTAGCGATCAAGTTAAAATTAACATATTTAATCATAATTATTAATATATTTATGAAAATTTAATAAATTTAAAGCATAATTTGCTTTGTTAAGGAAATGTGGACAATAGTTTTGGGATAAGCGGAATTGTGGCCAATATAAGCGGGATGGGGGGAGTACTAGATTTTTCAATTTTAAATGTTACTTAATTGATGTCACGAAACTCCTGAACTTAACAATCTGATACTTTACTAGCCGGTTTTGTAAATTTCGTAATGTTACTGAAAAAAAAAACATAAAAAAATAATCTTAGTTAATGCACCTTATGAATATCAAAATTACAAAGAGAAAAAGGACCCTGAGATATATCTCAGGGAACTTTTCCTAAGATATATGCAAAATATCCTTTAAATTTTGTTGGGCCCGCAGGATTAATTAAAAATCTCTGAATTTACTAAAATACCCATCCTATTTTTACATACAAATCCCATATATCTCAGGTAATTTACCTGAGATACATCCAACCCATATATCTCAGGTAATTTACCTGATATACAAATCCAACCCGTTACAGAGTTGAAGAATGTTTGTTGTAATCACAAATTAGCGAAGTGTGATTTGCAAGAATTAGTGGAAGCGGAAGATCATAAGAACATTTGAGAAATGAATTGACTATTAAGAGTAAAAAGTAAGAACGGTGAAGTGTATACAACATGTTTTTTTTTTTTAAACAAATCGTAGTTGCATTACTTAGAAATTATCACTTTTGGGTACATGATTAATAAATGCATGAGGATTGACATACCACTCTCCATAGCCTGACATAGAATTTGTGCAGCATTTGCAAGCAAAAGAACCACACGATTCGCAGACCGATAATTGAACTACTAGCACTTGATCAATGTGATTTAGTGATTTTGTCCAAGAAATGACTTCTCGAAGGCTAATGGCTTCAACTTCTCGTGGTTGCCAATTACCTTCTATCTGACAACAGCTCGCTCCAACCTGATCTTCCGTCCAAACCTGGAGCAAATTACGAACTGTAGCCAACACACCAAATAAGACAGCAAATATAAAACACAACCAAAACATAAACCCCAAAAATTGGGGATAAATCAACAATCCCAAAAAATTGGGGAAAATCAATAATCCAAAAAGATGGGTACGATAAAAGAGATATCACCCAAAAATGATTGGATCTCGATTTTATTGAAAATTCAGAAATGGAGGAAACGGGATGAGAAGATAGGTGGGATGGATGTGGGTTTGATGGAAGGATGGGGCAGTGGGTGGGTGGAGGCGGCCGACTATCAAAACGAGACAAAGAGTTTAGGGTTTTTTAAGCACCTACCAACCTTGATGATAGATTATTTTAACATGTTATGTTTATATATGTAGTGTACTAGCCTACAACCCGTACCGTTATGATGAATGGATGATTTTTAATATTTTTATATTATTATTCATAATTTTAATTATATGTTTTTTAATTAGTAGAAAAATAAATTATAAAAGATACTAAAATATAGTAATATATATTTGATTGTATTAATGTTTTTCTTTTATATTAAAATAGATAATATAATTTTTTAAATTTAATATAATTTTATTGATAGTTATGTTATATTTTTATATAAACATTATTTTCAATATTTTTTTTAATTTTAATTTAATATAATGTGACATATTCATATTTAAGGATTATACTTATGTTTTCTTATTATAAACAATGTATACTAATTTTTAATATATTATATTAATGATTGAAAAATATGGTGTGATATTTTTGAATCTATACTATTATATAAAAACCGAAACATTAAAAGTTTGGTTGGTTGGTTGGTCGGTCGGTACGGTACCTGTTGATTTTACTTATTTACTCTTATTCAATTACAGATTTACTAACTAATTAATTTCCTTTTTCAGATTACACATATTATCTTTTTCTATTTTTCAAGAACTAAATAATTTCCTTTTTCAGGTAAAATAGAATATCTTTTATATTTTATCTAACTAAAATTTCTCCTTTTTAAAAACACTACGAGCAATTTTATTAAAAAAACTAACATAATTATATTATAATTACTATTAACTAATCAATTACATATTTCAGTCAAAACACATTACCTTTTCTCTTTTCTCTAACTAAAATATCTCTTTTTTCAAATATATCATGGACGGTTATCTTTTCCAGCCAAAACACGTTACTTTTTTCTTTCCTCTTACTAAAACCTCTCTTTTTCCTATCTAGCAAAAAAAAAACCCTCTCTTTTTCCAATTATATCACGGGGGTTTCTATTTAATACAAATAAAATAATAATATTATAATACTAATAATTAACCGATTACCTTTTCAGCTAAAATATATCATTTTTTCTAATTAAATTCCTTTTTCTCTAGAAGTATAACGGACAACATTAATTTCTCATTTTCTAAAGACTAGGAACAATTTTATTTAGTAAAATAACATAATTAAATTATAATTATTATAAACTAATCAATTACATTTTTCACATAAATCATGTCATCTTCACGTTACCTTTTCTATTTTCTCTAACTAAAAGCTCTCTTTTTCCAATTATATCACGGGCATTTCTATTTAATAAAATAAACTAATAATATTATAATATTATTAATTAACCGATTACCTTTTTTAGCTAAAACGTATCATTTTTTCTATATTTTCTAACTAAAATCACTCTTTTAATAGAAATATCACGGACAATATTAATTTCTCCTTTTCTAAAGACATCACGAGCAACTGTATTTAATAATATAACGTAATAAAATTATAATTATTATAAACTAATCAATTATCTTTTTCACCTAGAACATATTACCTTTTTAATTTTGTCTAACTAAATTCTCTATTTTTCTAATCATATCATGAGCATTATATTTAATAAAATGAAGTAAAATTTTATAATTACTAATAATTAATCGATTACTCTTTTTAACTAAAACCTATCATCTTTTTCTATATTTTTTAACTAAAATTTTTCATTTTATAAAAATATCACGAATAAAAATTATATAATTATTATCAAATAATTTCATATAAAAATGTAAGCTTTCGTGTTCTCTTTCGCCTTCGTAACCTCCACGTCATCATCATCCTCACCGGATTCAAATATTTTAACTTCCTTATCTTTCAAAATCGGATCTTTATTTCTCACCTTAAGCAAAACATCCAAATACTCCAAATCATCAACACCGTAGGAATCGCCGCCATCATCATCATCTTCATCGGAATCGTCAGAATCGTCTACGATTCCGTTCTTCTTAAGCTCCTTAAGCTTCTTGTTATACTCGTATCGCCGTGCGAACTCTTGATTAATCTCGATTTTCGAGATGTCGTCGCCGTCGGAGTCCGATGAGTCGCAGAGCTTGATTTTCATTTTCGAGAAGCTAAGGTTTTGAGGACGTGTTTTTATGGTTTAATTGGCCACTCGCTTTCGGCTATTTCACTACACCAACATTTGTGCTCGTGTTTTGCCGTTGGATTAGATTTTAACTTGCTCATTTTTTTTAACATAAATTAATTAATGTTAAATAAAATTGAAAATTCATAATATTTGAAATAATTTAATTTGAACTAAAAAAGGTAACGTATTTTAATTAGAAAGGAAATATTAATGATTTGAAAACATGGTACGATTGATGTTCTTATAAAAGATAATATCTTGAATTAAAAGTAATTTGAAAATGGCAATAACTAATTACCATTAATTATATTATGTCATTATTTATTTTAAAAATTAGAATAACTAAACCGACCAAACTTTCAATCTTTGGATTTTAATATATTAGTATAGATTTTGACTTTAACAGTTTGAATACTTATGTTATTAAGTTTCCAAAGTTTAAGTTAAAATAAATTAACTCAAATAAAAACTTGCAAGAAGATACAATAATTTCAAACTTATATTAAAAAAAATTGTGTATCCACTAAATTTCAAAATTTTATAAAAAAAAATGCTTTATCTCTTATGTTTAGACAAAAGAAAGATGAGAGTTGAAAAATGGATACATAGAAAACGATATAATATGTAAAACAGGAAAAAGAAAATTGGCTTAATATCGTAACTAACATGTGAGTATACACGTTAATCTATTTTGGATAACAAATATGAAATTTGGTGAGAATTTGAGGGAACACCAGGTGCCAATATTTTTTAAAAAATTCCTTCCATAAATTTGGTAAGTAAAAGTCTTCTAGCTACGATAACAAATTAACTACTACAGGCAATTAGTTTCCTTAATAAAAAAACTTAAAAATTACCTATCAATATTTCTTATAATCAAGTATCGGTAAGCAAAAATAATTTTTAGCTATCAATATGTAATAGTAAGTAAATTAATGGTAGGTAAATATCAAATTTCTTGTAGGACCATACTTTTCGTGTTTCCATATTCTGGAGATAATCTCCAAAACATTAACATAATTTCATACTAAAAACAAACAGAATAATTGATATAAAATCATATTATACACTTGCACTTTACAAAAGAATTATTTTGTACACTTGCATTTGATATACACGATAATTTGAGATACTTTCTGATTTTATTATAGTTTCCATGATTCTTGTTCGTTTTTTCCATATTCTGGAGATAATCTCCAAAACATTAACATAATTTCATACTAAAAACACACAGAATAATTGATATAAAATCATATTATGCAATTGCACTTTACAAAAGAATTATTTTGTACACTTGCACTTGATAGACACGATAATTTGAGATACTTTCTGATTTTATTATAGTTTCCATTATTCTTGTTCGTTTTTCCTTATAAATAAATAAACTCTGCCATCGATCCTTGCATAAGTAAAACCTTAATCCATTAGCTCTGAAAAAATTAGTTATACTTTCATGGATTGCATGCAAAATAATTTGAGTGTTTTGATGTTCCCATGGTTAGGCCATGGACACATATCACCATTCTTAGAGTTAGGAAAAAAGCTTAGCCAGAAAAATTTCACTGTTTATCTTTGTTCCACCCTTGTTAACCTCAAATCGATCAAGAAAAAGGTTGGTTTTGAGGATAGTTTGATTCAACTTATTGAACTCCATCTCCCAAATTTACCTGATCTCCCTCCTTGTTACCATACTACTAATGGACTTCCTTCACACCTTATGCCTACTCTGAAAAAGGCATTTGACATGTCGAAACATGCCTTTTTCGATATTCTGACGAAATATAAACCTGATTTGCTTGTTTATGATTTTCTTCAGCCATGGGCTCCGGAGACTGCTTTGAAGCTTAATATTCCTGCTGTTCAATTCATAACCAGCAGCACTACACAAACCGCGATTTTGTTTCATGAATACAAGAATCCGGATGTTGAGTTCCCATACTCGAAGCAGATTTATTATCGAGATTATGAGACTGCTAATGTTGAGGAATTGAGAAAAACTGTCGACGATCACAAGAGAGATGGCTCGAATCTGATTATTACTTCCATTGAGAAATCTACTGAGGTGGTTTTGATCAAGGGGTTTAATGAGATTGATGAAAAGTACATCAAGTATCTGTCTAGTTTGTGTGGGAAAAAAATAGTTCCTGTTGGTCCATTGGTTCAAGAACCTACCAATAATGTTGAAGTTGAGAATTCGGAGACTATTAAATGGCTTGAGAAAAAGGAGAAGACGTCCACTGTGTTTGTTTCATTCGGGAGTGAATACTTTCTCTCGAATGAGGATTTTGAAGCAATTGCGGAGGGCTTGTTGCAGAGTAACGTCAACTTCATATGGGTCGTGAGGTTTCCTCTTGGAGAGAAGATCAGTCTTGAAGCTAAACTGCAACAAATTGGGTTTTATGATAAGGTAGGGGACCGGGGAATGGTTGTGGAGGGTTGGGTTCCACAGGCGAAGATCTTAGGACACCCGAACATTGGTGGCTTTGTTAGTCATTGTGGGTGGAACTCTGTGATTGAAAGCATGAAATTTGGTGTCCCAATCATTGCCATGCCCATGCATATTGATCAGCCCATCAACGCAAGACTTGTTGAGGAAGTTGGTGTGGGTCGTGAAATCTTGAGAAGCCATGATTTGAAGCTTCATCCGAAGCAGGTTGCAAGTGTGATTCGACGAGTGGTAAAGGATGAGTTTGTGAGGGAGAAAGTAACTGAGTTGAGTTATCGGATTAAGATGAAAAAGGATGAAGAAATTGATCAAGTTGTCAAGGAGTTGAAGAAGTTGTGTGTAAAAACGAAACATGCAGTGGAAGTGGAAAACTCCTTTTGTTGTTAGTCTCGGACGATTGTTCTTTATTGACATAGTACTCCTTTAAACATAGTGACACTATGGAACATCAAAAGGGCTCATGTGCTCTGGTTTCCAAGAAGTCAGAATCCTACCTGACTTCCTAGACACATTCTGAAGTTGAACTGGAAATCATTGCAACAGATTTTGATAGCACACTTGTTTGATCGTCAATGCATCTTAACTTCACAATAATGTGATATTGTTCGTTTGAATAAATGTGATATTGTTCGTTTGAATAAAATCCGCATGAATTTAGGCTTCTGTGTATATCTTAAAAGGTCTCTAGTGAAGTTAGTAAATCACACATATCAGAGTAATGTGTTCGTTAATATTTTCATAACCGAGAGAAACTATACGTTTTGTATTTGTTGCACTTATAATGTGTATCATTATCACTATCATATATTAAAATTATTTGTACTTACATTGCTTGGAAGTTATCGAAAAGTATAGATAAAATCAGCATGATAGATAAAATCAGGAGCACTAGTCCGCTCCTACATCTGACTTGGAACACGAAAATGGTATGCAAAAAGGATCAAATCCAAATATCAGTAATTGAAAGGCTTTAATATATAGATTACATAACTGTATGTATAAGTCGAGAGACCAGAAATTAAGTCCAAATGTAAGTAAAAAAGGCGTGCATGGCTGCTTCATACTTGGGTAAAGGCATTTTCTGAGTGTGATCACAATGGCTTACTGGGTGAACAGTCAGTAATATGATCAGGAGGCACTGGCCATGGACTCGATCAGGAGTTGGTAACCTTCTGGTACAGGAGCCTGTGCTTGCACGCACTGAGCCAGCGCTGGAACATCAGCACTCACGTCTAGATACCTAGCCACCAAGAGAAGCAGATGAAAATCAGAAATTCGCTTAACAAATGGTAGATTTGTTGTTCGATCCAAATGGCTCTTTAGTGCCCTCATTGTCACGGGTGATAGGAAATGTGGATGAAAGAGGGCCCTGAAATAACAATGAACAAACTAAATATAAGGAATCACTCAGATAAATTTCGGTTGCATATCATAAAAGTTTGGGCAAATAAATTTAGAAGGATATTTTTAAAAAAAAGCCTGTAAAATATACATGATTCAATGCCTAAACTTCACAAAAACAACTTCCCCAAAAATTCAATTGCATAAAAAGTCTGTTGATGAATATGATATCAACCTACGACATTATTCCTTCCATTCCTAGTCTTGGACCAGTGACACTTTACCACACTACCCTTAACTATTCTTGAAAGAAGGGAGCACTTCTCAAAATTATACATAACCAAAATGTTGTGCACTTGTGTATTTTATACTAGGCAACTTCCAAGAAATAACCCCTCACGTGCGAAAAACCGAAATATTCCTACCCGAGGTTGGCCTTATTCACTAGCTTCCCTTGTAACTAAAGCTAGCTCAAAATCATAAGTCTACACTTCAATTGATGCCTTTAAGATTAATAATACGAAAAAAAGTAAATGTAATGCACATTTACTTGAGTGGGCATACTAGCGATTCTAGATATACTATCTACCATACATGTCAAACCTTAATCTAAGTCAAATATCTGGCTGCTTTTAATTCATGTATCAGCATAGCAACTCTGGGGCAACTTCACATTTATTTACGGAAACAGTCAGGACTGGCTTACAAGAAAAAGTTTAAACTAATACTACTTATAAAATGAAAAGACAAAAACTATTGAATTAAGTTAGTGTACAGGGCACATCTATGTGTAAAAGAATATGGGTAATTATCACCAAGAACATCAATTCTTAAAAAATTAGCGCAAATTAAAATACCTACTAGTACATATATAAAGGACCTCTCCTAGTTTCTCTCTTTTTATATAAAGGACCTCTCCTAGTTTCTCTCTTTTTTTGGCTAAGTAAGGACCTCTCCTACTTGCAAAGGCAGTGAGTGGTTTAGCATTTTTGTTTAACCATGCTAACAACATCCAGTAATGCATAATATTTTATACTTCTCATTTGCAAGTTTCTATACAACGCCTTTCAAACCTTCGCGCATATACTTATTCAGTTATTCTTACATGCAAAATCTTATATAGGCCTCAAAGTTTAAATACACAGATGCAAAACACTATCATACTCCACAATAAAGATTAATTTGCGATGCAAAGGAAATGCGAACCCCAAAAATATGGGTGGGTACAGGATTAATAAACGAGAGAAGAACAGAAAGAAGACACAAAAAATTCGTAAAGATAAAAGTACTCTACAAGTTGAGATCAAAGAATCAAAACTGATAACAATTAACAAGGGAAAGCATTAGGGTAGAGCACCAACATGAGCATAGAAAGGAAAGGACTTGAACAAACTAGAGATAATATATAAAATAAAGCTACTTGATACTCCCGCTCTACCAATCTATTACTCCTAACATCAAAAGCTCATAGTTCAAATGAGATGGATAAGTATGAAACAATACTACCCACATTAAAAATAAAAAGAAGATTTATTGATAAGTAACACAAGTGACAAAGAACAGGGATGATCATTCTTTCTCACCAAACTGAGTACTAATAATTTCCATAACAAAAGCACCTTCACTTTAAAATGATAGAAACAAGTCACAACCAATAAATACTACTACATAGTTCTGATCGGGTTCTATATGAGTGAAAACTTACCCGAAAAATTTGGGTTAGTTTCTGGTGGTCCCAAAATACCCGACCCAAAATTTTTAACATATAATATATACATTTACATTACACAATTATATATATGTGTGAGACATATCATTTTTCAATAACCCTAATTCAGATATCATCTCACAAGGCTGTCATTATATATATGTATATAATTTTTTAATATACTGTATATTTACATAATTTTACTTGTATGTTATTTGTGTTTACTTGCATAACTATATTGATTAAATTTTCTTCGATTTTGTGTCTGTTCTGGTAACAACAATGGCTTTGTTGATATTGATTAAATTTGTTGATATTGATTAAAGAAAGGTCGTGCATTCCAGGGTTCTTTGTCTCATTAACTAGTTCTGTTTGCAAATAAAGCAGTCAGGAACTCATTAAGACTAAATAATTTACATGACGGAATAAAATTTCTCAAAGCATTAAACTAATATAAAAGGAATATGTAAATCACATTTGCTGAAGTGGGCATTCTAGTGTCTGTAATTAAAACATTTACAGTTCTGTACATGTCAAACCTTGATCCAAGTTAAATATCTAGCATCAATCCATGTATCAGCAGAAATAACAACTTTGGAGGACGCATAAGTTGGTTACAAAAATAACCAGGACTTGCATCATTAATTTCACCAAACGAGTCAAGAAATTAAAATTTTCACTTAATAAATGAGTATAAAAACATCAAATTAGAATTAGCTTTAAAGATAAAAAAATAAAGTGAAAATGGGTATGTTATTGTTATCACACCCAGACCATTAGTCTTTCAAGAAAGGAAAAACTAAAGGATCTCTCAATAATAGTCCTGCTTCTGAAGGCAGTGGTTAAGCATCGTACTTAATCATATTAACAACTTCTAATAGAGGCATTAAAATAGATAAGATTGACATCATTGTGCAAATTTATATTAAATATTTTCCTTTAATACAACACATACATTTAAGTTCATGTAACATCTCTTAAGGCGCTCCATCCAAAGCTTGTATACACGAATGTAAATACCAATTTTTTTATGATAAAGGGTGAGGTATAATGGAAGTGCATCCCTGATGATGTGGATTGGTGCAAAAGCAAAAATGAAGGTGTGTAGGACTAAAGTTAATCAATGAGAAAAGTTCAAAGAAGAACTGCATAGACGGATGAGGTAAAAGATCCAGAGATAATAAGAACAAGGGTAGGGGTGTCCAAATGTAGCTACTTCTTATATAGAGCCAAAACATACTAAATCACCCAGTATCATTAAAACTAAGACTAATAAGACTCAACATAAGTGCATCTCTCATTCGAAGCTTTCTTAACTAAAGTCTGTATATGACATTCTACTTGAGCTTTTGCCAAATATTAAGAAAAGACTGTGACACAACGTACGTCTTTCATATTAAGTAATCCTTCGGATTCTGTTTTGAACTAGCAGAGCACACAACCAAGTAAGAGTTAAAAGAGCCATACACAACCAAGTAAGAGTTACAACAGCCAAATGACAAATTAGCAAACATAACACACTTGCACAAGATATAAAACTTACAGAGAGTAAAAGAACTTAAAAAAAAAAACAAAAACAAAATGAACCTGATGATCGGAAATCTTGACAACCACCAAGAAGAAATCATTATCAATTTCCTTAGTATCTTTAACCCCAACAACCACATCCTTCTTCATTTTCGACAACTTAGGATCATCCTCATCCTTAACATCAGTCTCAAACCACCCTTCTTTAAACAACTTAATACAAGTATCATTCAATTGAAACGCCTCAAAATGCACATCAGCACCACCATCCTCATTCACCTTCAACTTGACAACAGCCGTAACCCACTCCTTCAACTCACTCTCCCATTGCAACTCCGCAGCCTGCAAAACCTCCCTACTCGACAACGTATAATCAAACCCTCCTCATCCCTAATCCTAATGCAATCGCATCCACAATCCTCTCCTCACCTTCATCCCTCATCAAAAAGCCAACCCTTCCTCCCCACCTTGCTGAGGCGGCTCGTAAATAAAATCAACCTCAACCTTCCCTTCATCACTAACAACCCCATACATAAACCCACCACGCTTAACCCCAAACGCCATCTTCTCATTAACATAACTCTGAAACACATTAACAGTATCCCTATCAAAACTAACCATCTCACAATGTGGATTCTCCTGTCTCGAAACCCTCATTTGTTTCGCAATTAAATCATCCATAGTCATATTTTTTACCAAAAGAACCAGGTGGGGCAGCCTTAACAGAAGGTCCAACAACATTTCTTTCGCCCTCATAAGCAAGATACAAAATTGAGCCATGAGAGAGGCCTAATGATGAAATGGGTAAGTGGGGGTTTGCCATATCGGAAAATTCTTGAGGGGTTTTGGAGAGTAAAAGGTTTTGATTTGTGGAGAGGGTTTGGTTGTTAATGGGGACTCTGAGTTGCTGTTACGACTGAAGCTATTTTTAGGTTTTTTTTATAATCAATAACACTTGCAGGAAAGAAGAAAACAGAAGAAGAAAATTAACAAACAAAACAACAGCAATATTCTCATTTCATAATCTCCAGTGTAGATGATATTACAATATATAAACTGCTCCAAAAGGTTATGTTATTGGACTCCACTGAATCTAAAAGCCCAACTCAATTCTAGCCTAAACATAAACTTAAATCATACTAGTCCAATAACATTCTCTAGCCCAAATAGTCCAACTCATGACAATACCTCCCTCTTAAAATTATCCTTGTCCTTTTTATATTACTATGTTCAATTAAAAGTAAACGTATTTTAAATTGATTGAAAGATCAATTTAATAATTTTAAATTTTAATTTAACATAATTTAATATACCCATATTTACGTATTATACTAATATTTTCTTATTATAAGCAATGTACAGGGTTTTTAATATATTTTATTAATAATTGAAAATATGGTGTGATATTTTTGAGTATATATTAATGATTGTAAGATTAGTTTTAAATAAAAAAAAGGTAACGTATTTTAATTATAAAGGAAATATTAATGATTTGAAATATTGTATGATTGATGTTCTTATAAAAGGTAATATCTTGAATTAAA
The DNA here is from genome assembly GCA_036435485.1 of Saposhnikovia divaricata. Lineage (NCBI taxonomy): Eukaryota > Viridiplantae > Streptophyta > Magnoliopsida > Apiales > Apiaceae > Saposhnikovia > Saposhnikovia divaricata. Next base: position 220,736,861 of record CM071599.1, read on the forward strand.
GGTAAATTTGAAAATGGCAATAACTAATTACCATTAATTATATTATGTCTTTATTTATTTTAAAAATTAGGATAACCAAATCGATTAAACTTTCAATTTTGGGCTTTAATTTAATATATTAGTATAGATTTTGACTTTAACAATTTGAATACTTATGTTATTAAGTTTCCAAAGTTTAAGTTAAAAAAAATTGTGTATCGACTAAATTTCAAAATTTTATAAAAAAAAAATGCTTTATCTCTTATGTTTAGACAAAAGAAAGATGAGAGTTGAAAAATGGATACATAGAAAACGATATAATATGTAAAACAAGAAAAAGAAAATTACCAATATTTCTTATAATCAAGTATCGATAACCAAAAATAATTTTTAGCTATGAATATGTGATAGTATCAGATTTTTTATAGGGTGTAGGTGATTAGACCCGGTAGGTTGTTTTGGTTAATTTTTCAATTTTAAATAATATTATAATATTATATTTATAAAAGCTTAAATCTAAGATCCAATTTCAAGTTACTTAAATAGAAAATAATTTATACTCCGAGGTACCATTTTAATTTTATCGTGTAATGGTCCAAGAATAAAGATAAGAAGATCATGCCAGAAAGTAGTATGTACATCATGCTGCAGCCTGTAGGTTTTTTTAGGAAGACATCCTAAATCTATTTATGTACATTCTAATTTAATGAATCAAATTATATTTGTATTGTTTTAATTGCGCCCACAATTTCAAAACTTATGAAATTAAAATTGTTTGGAAGAGATGTAAAAATTTCCCTCACAGCAAATATCATAAACCTAAAAAGAGATCAAATTAAAAAAAAACATTCATAAAAACACAATATTTAGACCAAGCTCATATACATAGTAGTTATTCGAGTTCTTGAATCTTGAGTAGTGCTATAAATCATCTTTTTCGTGTTTCCATATTCTGGAGATAGTCTCCAAAACATTAACATAATTTCATACTAAAAACATAATAATTGATATAAAATCATATCATGCATTTGCACTTTAAAAAAAAATTATTTTGTACACTTGCACTTGATAGACACGATAATTTGAGTTACTTTCTGATTTTATTATAGTTCCCATGATTCTTGTTCGTTTTTCCTTATAAATAAATAAACTCTGCCATCGATCCTTGCATAAGTAAAACCCTAATCCATTAGCTCTGAAAAAATTAGTTATACTTTCATGGATTGCATGCAAAATAAGTTGAGTGTTTTGATGTTCCCATGGTTAGGCCATGGACACATATCACCATTCTTAGAGTTAGGAAAAAAGCTTAGACAGAGAAATTTCACTGTTTATCTTTGTTCCACCCTTGTTAACCTCAAATCGATCGAGAAAAAGGTTGGTTTTGAGGATAGTTTGATTCAACTTATTGAACTCCATCTCCCAAATTTACCTGATCTCCCTCCTTGTTACCATACCACTAATGGACTTCCTTCACACCTTATGCCTACTCTGAAAAAGGCATTTGACATGTCGAAACATGCCTTTTTCGACATTCTGATAAAATATAAACCTGATTTGATTGTTTATGATTTTCTTCAGCCATGGGCTCCGGAGACTGCTTTGAAGCTTGATATTCCTGCTGTTCAATTCATAACCAGCAGCACTACACAAACCGCGATTTTGTTTCATGAATACAAGAATCCGGATGTTGAGTTCCCATACTCGAAGCAGATTTATTATCGAGATTATGAGACTGCTAATGTTGAGGAATTGAAAAAAACTGTCGACGATCACAAGAGAGATGGCTCGAATCTGATTATTACTTCCATTGAGAAATCTACTGAGGTGGTTTTGATCAAGGGGTTTAATGAGATTGATGAAAAGTACATCAAGTATCTGTCTAGTTTGTGTGGGAAAAAAATAGTTCCTGTTGGTCCATTGGTTCAAGAACCTACCAATAATGTTGAAGTTGAGAATTCGGAGACCATTAAATGGCTTGAGAAAAAGGAGAAGGCGTCCACTGTGTTTGTTTCATTCGGGAGTGAATACTTTCTCTCGAATGAGGATTTTGAAGCAATTGCGGAGGGCTTGTTGCAGAGTAACGTCAATTTCATATGGGTCGTGAGGTTTCCTCTTGGAGAGAAGATCAGTCTTGAAGCTAAACTGCAACAAATTGGGTTTTATGATAAGGTAGGGGACCGGGGAATGGTTGTGGAGGGTTGGGTTCCACAAGCGAAGATCTTAGGACACCCGAACATTGGTGGCTTTGTTAGTCATTGTGGGTGGAACTCTGTGATTGAAAGCATGAAATTTGGTGTCCCAATCATTGCCATGCCCATGCATATTGATCAGCCCATCAACGCAAGACTTGTTGAGGAAGTTGGTGTGGGTCGTGAAGTCTTGAGAAGCCATGATTTGAAGCTTCATCCGAAGCAGGTTGCAAGTGTGATTCGACGAGTGGTAAAGGATGAGTTTGTGAGGGAGAAAGTAACTGAGTTGAGTTATCGGATTAAGATGAAAAAGGATGAAGAAATTGATCAAGTCGTCAAAGAGTTGAAGAAGCTGTGTGTAAAAACGAAACATGCAGTGGAAGTGGAAAACTCCTTTTGTTGTTAGTCTTGATGATTTGATTTCTTCAAGTGGCTATGACCATAATTTTCAAGCTACAGGGTTTCCTCCTTTGCCTAAAGTTTTTTTTATTGACTTAGTAATTTGTCTAAATCCTCATTCAAATTTTAAAAATCAAAGGTGTACTGTCGGAGTATGATTGAGTTATAGATACTTTTGATTGATACTTTCACTGAAATATATAATTTAATGTCAAGACAATTTCACTTCCAGGCCTGAATAAATATGAATTTGGGGATATTAAATTACCGAGTTTTAGCAGTTAAATTCTCCTACCAGAAGATCGTATCACTATTTTTATACATATTACACACACATGCGCATGTTGTGTGCAAAGATTCAGAATTTTTGGATTTCTAAAAGAGGAACACATTTGAATGCGTATGCACTTAATTTTGTTTGTTATATAATGATATTATTGTCGTAATTTGCAGATGCATGTTTAATAATGTTTTCCTCATAATGTCTCAGATAGCAGAAATAATAGGAACATATTTGAATGCGGAAGGACTTATGTTGTCAGACCTAACGGAAACCAAAACGCAACTATAGTCTGGCTTCATGGTTTTGGTGAAGAGGGATCAAGGTACCACTTTCGATGATCTGGGCTTTATGCTATATGTCATAAGTAGGATGTTTTAATATGGTTCATTTTATGTTTAAAACGTGCTTCTTGTTTAAGTTGTCAAAATTTCTGCAAATATTCAGATACCCATTGTGCTCTTATCATCAACTATCTAACAATTTTTTAGGGAAAAATTACATAAAGACTTTTCGCCACCAGAAGTTCTGTTCAGTGGAACAAGTTGCATGTCATAGGAGCAGAAATGATGTTCCAATGCACACGAGTAATTAAAAAATACTCATCCTGTCAATAAAGCTCAAAAGGCAAAAATAGATATATTTGTGATCTCAAGATGACAATAAAACTCCAATAAATGTGTTAAGAAATGGTTCCATATTGTTTGAGCCAGTCCCTATTAAATAAAATATGAGAATACTTCATTTAAACGTCCTAAAACCCAAAAGCATATAGATCATATGGACCGCTACAAAACCGCATTGTAATAAATTAGTCTTTCAGAATCTTTCAAATATTCATTTCAAGGCCGTAAAATCTATAGTGCTAAAAAACAAGGAAATTACCTTGATGTTACAGAGTAGTGAACCAGGCCAGTGGCCACTGCTAAAATGTGACCACGCCTTTGATTTACAGCATGGTAAATTTCAACAGGAGCTTGTTCAGGTACTTGAAGCTCCACTAGGTACAAGATATCCAGAAGACAAGGTTTAAGAGTTAACTAGAAAGCATATAAACCTATCCTAGCAGTTGCAATGAACTGATCACAACCAACGTAATTAGCATTGGCATTAAGAACATCACCAAGCACATGAATTTGTAGTTCATGAATTCATCTTGGAACCTAGACAATCATGTAATAGCTTAAGAATATGGAAAACTAGCATCGTCGTAGTTCAATTTTTCAATAAAACCATTCAGAAAAGATAACCATATGAAAATAAGGCTCATTTAGCTTTTTTTTAAGAACCTCAAAATTTATTCACAATGAGCTACAAATTACAAAACACAAACATATAATATTGCAAGTACACCAAACTTACTTAGTCATGTCTTTATAACGTATAGCCAGAAACTGCCTTGCAACATCTAGTATTGGCTGAACAGACTCAGCCATCAGAACACTTGAATGAAGCTCTAGACACAGCAATGCAAACTCATGTGTCATGGGCAAATTTTGCTACAAACAGCTGCAATGCCTTATGCATGAAGCAACCTCGAATTTATCAGCAGCCATTAGTACATCAAGCAAAGCAGGGGCAGTAGTGACTGCTAAGGTGATGCGGTACATAAATTTCAGGAGCTCCAGTAGGGCAGAGTCTTCTACTCCATTCAATGAGAAAAGGAGGGCATGAGATGATATAGAATGAACAAATGATTATTGTGATCAGATACAAAGCAATAAAGTAAATTATGTCACGAAAAACATACTCATCTAGGTCATATAATAACATGCTCCATCGAACTAATTCAAAGAGATCCAACTACTAGTGGCATGCATGATTAACATAAGCTTCCAATAAACCAGTGTTTCTACGCTTTTAAAACAAGAACTAGGTCCTTATATGTAGGAAACTGAAACCACAAACCTTACATGAGACAGTAATTCGTAATATACATGTCACTGCTTGGACTCTGGTTAAAAATCACATAATAACCAATAGCCCAGAGTACGTTGTATAAAAATTAAAAATTAAACATGAATATTCAGCCCCCATTCAGTTCAAAGAATGAAACACATATTTAACCAATAGAGAATAGTACGTTGTATTCATATTATCAATTAAATATATATTTGAGAGTTAGATTCTACTTCAGATTCATAACGCAAAATAGAACAACGGCTAGCATAGATTAAAACAAATCACAACCAAAGTATATTAAAACCAAATCCACAATTACACTTTGTTGCTACTACATGAATATACAATTAAAACAAATTTGAAGAAAAACAAGTAACAGATCTAAGCAAAATACTATACAGTACTTTAATGTATTACAATCAAAATCAAAGCTAAATCCAAATGTACAGTGAACTTGAAGTAATAATTTAGAAATCAACAATTACGATCAATAATCAGAGATGTATTACAATTACAATCATAACTACTCCAATATTAAAACTATTTAGCAGCTTATAATCAAGAACTGAATAGTAATCAAAACATGCATAAATGCACCTGACGAAGAATAAATATGACAGATGCACTACATATAGCATAATTAGCTATTGGCAATACAAACTGATTCCAATATGATTCTATAAGAAGAAAGATCGGTAATCACTGCTAAAACTTACCAGAGAAGCAAGTTATCACAGCTAAAAACAATCAAAACCATTGATGTCGAGACAGTATGTATACCCAATTTATACATATAATGACGTTTATTTGGGAAAATTAAAAATAGTTGTACTTTGATTTTTATTTGATTTCAGTTGTCAGATGGGTTTGTAATCCTGGGGTCGATATTGACTTGAAGTGTTATTCGCTATTCTTTATATAAAATTGTTCTTTATGGAGTAATGACATATATATATATATATATATATATATATATATATATATATATATACACACATATATATCTTATTACAGTGAGAGAGACAAACCCCTACGGTTCTCTCTTTCTACTTACAGTTGAAACACTGACAGACAATTCTTTGTTAAGCTCTAATAGTCTGTTGAAATCATTGTGTTGGGGAGTACAGGTTTATACCACTCTTGCATAAATCTTGATATCATGTTTTTGCTACAACAAGAATTTTTTATAGTAAAATTATGCAAGAAATAAAGATGTTGAAGAGACCTTACGACAAATCTGCAGGATAAAGAATTTATTCAGGAAGAAAAAGAATCAATTGCTTTTTTAGAAATGATGCAGCATGAAATCCAAGACGATTTTTAGACATCAGACAGAGTACAGCAAAGCACGAAAAAGGGGGAAGAACACTTGGTTGATGAAGTGCAAATCAAAGCCCACTAACTAATGACGAATTGACCAAGAGTAGTTTAGAAAAAAAAAAAAAAAAGAAACTTCTCAGGTGGTTGAATCAAGAAACTTCTTAGAAACTATAATGCTTGCAATCAAGGATAAAGGAGTTACATCAAAGATGACAGAGACAATAAAGAAGTTTGTTCACTTCTTTTTTGGACCAGACCATAACAGAGATCACTGGTGTTAATGAAATACAAATGTCATAAGCTTTGTCACTGAATTCATGAGCGAAGTATGTACACAGCCAATTCTGATTATAAACTACAAGAAAGAGTTCTCTTTGCCATTATTTGTAATCACCATAACAACAAAAAGAACAGAAAGCAAAGTGTAATTAATAGGCGCCTGAGTTCTGGATCGAATTACGGGACCTTTTAGGGTGTAGTCTTGGTGAATTCTTTCCGGGTATTATTCTGATTCATCCTACCTCTCCCTATTTAGTTTAACTGACTGCAAAGTATAAGAAAATAATGAGAGCTCACTGATCTCATCTGATATTAATAAGGAAATAGTATTTCTTACTTCTTATTTCTCAATGAACCTTTAATACTTAAAAGGACAAAGCTAAAAATCTGCAGCTGATGGCAATAATTCTGCTAGTAACAAATAGCCTAAAAATCTGCACCACTTGGCAATCAATCTGCCACTTTCGAGAAGCTAAAATCCTGTAATTAAACCAACTAAAAATCTGCAATAGAACAGATCATCTCCCACAAATCTATCTTCCAGCAGCTGTTCGCAACTGTTTTTTACTGCGTCTACTGTAATGATGACGAAAAGGAACCACCTGACTCTTTGTTGTTGACCAGGTGTATCACTAAAATAGTTCTAATAAACTATGTTAGTGACTACCTCAAGTCCTCAATATTATGCTTCCCAAATCAAAAGAACCCCAAAATTGTTACTTTAAATATGATAGATATCCTAAAATTCTGAATTTTTATACACAATATGCGCATGTGTGTGCGTGTAATATGTATAGAAATAGGGGTACGATTTTACCGACTTCTAGGTGTTGCCCAGCTCTTTTGGTAGCGATTTCGCCGGAGAAATTACCTGCTACAGTTTAGGGTTATACACGTAAAATACATGTACATCAGGGAGGATTTTAGAAAGGAATGATTCCGCAATGGTAAGATTTACTCAGCACTGTGAATATTAAGCCCAAACAAGCTGGACTAAGAAAATCGGTTACTTAATATCCCCCATTCATATTTATTCAGAAAAAATGGCCAGAGAGCGAAATTGTCTTGACATCAAATTATAGATTTCAGTAACAATATCAATCAAAAGTATCTGTAACTCAATCAATACTCCGACAGTATACGTTTGATTTTAAAATTTGAATGAGGATATAGAGAAGAGCAAAGATGGAGACACATATACTGACAAGCCGTAACATACATAATAAATAATATTCATAAAGAAAAGGAACATCTTACATGAAGTATTATCAAGTTAGGAAGCGAAACAGAACACTACAAGTGCATCAAAACAAATCAGAAATTAGGAGGTTCAATAAACTGTTGCAGGCTCTCTTGTATGATAGCTGATGGCAATAATTCTGCTACTAACAAATAGCCTAAAAATCTTGGCACTCGCCCATATACAGGCTCTCTTGTATGATAAATCACAACTTAAACAAGAAGCATGTTTTAAACAAAAAATGAACCATATTAAAACATCCTACTTATGACATATAGCATAAAGCCCTGATCACCAAAAGTGGTACCTTGATCCCTCTTCACCAAAACAATGAAGCCAGACTATAGTTGCTTGATGGTTTCCTTTAGGTCTGACAACATAAGTCCGTCCGCATTCAAATGTGTTCCTCTTTTAGAAATCCAAAAATTCTGAATCTTTGCACACAACATGCGCATGTGTGTGTGTGTGATATGTATAAAAATAGTGATACGATTTTACCGACTTTTATGTGTTGCCCAGCTCTTCTGGTAGGAGAATTTTTACCTGCTAAAAATCGGTAATTTAATATCCCCAAATTCATATTTATCCAGGCCTGGGAAGTGAAGTTGTCTTGACATCAAATTATTTATTTCAGTGATAATATCTATCAAAAGTATCTGTAACTCAATCAATACTCCGACAGTACACGTTTGATTTTTAAAATTTGAATGAGGATTTAGAGAAGAGCAAAGATGTAACATACATAATAAATAATATTTATAAAGAAAAGGAACATCTTGCATAAAGTATTATCAAGTTAGGAAGCGAAACAGAACACTACAAGTGCATCAAGACAAATCTGAAATTAGGAGGTTCAATAGATTGTTGCAGCACCACTGCAGCAGTTGTCCAGCAGCTTAAGCCAAACGATCCTCTCCAGTTGCAAACTGGGCTTAGAGCAGTGGTCCAAGAGGTCTACCTATGTACCACTGTATTCCATCAAGTTGGTTATCATTACTATCCTGTCTGAGGATAGGTTCCATGCCATCAAGAGAAACCAGGGTCTCGACATGGTGATAGGTTTCATCCCACCGTGGCCGGAAAGCATCAATTCCAATACTGTGGCAAAGACAATCAGCTTGGAGGTCATATAAGAAAGATCTATGATCCTTGTATTTCCACCCAACAACTATAATCTTACCGGCATCCTGCTGGAAACATCGAAGTATGTACATATTTGGGTTGTGCAGAATAGTTGGAGAACAAGTATACAAATGAATCCAATGAGCACCGCCGCGGGTGTTGTTTTCATCCTCCAGTGCATATACATGAAACATTATGAGGTTTGAATTCTGAACGGGAGAATAAATTAGGACAGCAAGTGAATCCTCCATGAAATTGAAAGGATGCACGGTAGCGTTTTCATTGGTGACAATGTGTGGGTACGGAATCTCCTCGTACAAGCCAGTGTGAGGATCAACAGCGGCAATGAAATTACTTTGAAACCCATCATAGCGCGTATCAATCTCATTGTAAGTCTTGGACCAGTATGGGACACCCTTGACAATAACACTACAATTAGGTTGGGTGGTAAAAAAGGGAATTACAGAGTCCTGTAGTAACCAAGAATCCTGGGCAGCGGAGTAGATCTCAATGCGGGACGAGAGGGGTGGATCAGCATTGGGGGTGACCACAGAAACAAGCCTGATGATCCTGTAATCATTAGTGAGCGAATCAAAAGCCAAGGCAACGGACCAATAGGTATCATCGTCTGTTTTGGGGGGGACAAGGGGAATGGGTTTCCAGTGATTGATGGCAGGATTCCATAAAGCGAGAAAGCGATTGATGGATTTACAGAAAGAGGAAACACACACAATACCATTATAGGAACCCGCAACCACCAATTCTTTGAAACAGTCAGGAAAGCTGGGATTCTCACGGAAATCAGGCTTGCGAGTGGCATTTGAATCGATGTGAGCGAGTGTGCGGGGGTGCTGATTCAGGCGAAACAAAGATGCAGACTTAAGAATTAACTCCTGACAGAAACCAATCAGGAGGAGGCTGCTGCTGCTTTGTGTTGATTCAGTGTTGTTGCGTTCAAAGTGTTTTCTTGCGAATTGGGGATCAACGATGAGAGCATTCCACGACTTGCAAACGCGCCTTACATCCCACACGTATCCCGCTGGAATTCTCACTAGTATCTCCTCCATCATCTCCTCCGGGAGATGGAGATTTCCGCCTACCGCTACAACACCCATCGTCGTGATTTCGAAAAGAATAGTATAATTATTATTTATAGAACAAGGTCATCATGTTATTATCCTTCTACTAATCCTATTAAAATTTTAATTCTGTTTTTTAGGTATATAATTGAATTTGGGAAGAAAATAGGTATTCAAACAAAATTATATTTATTTTTCCTTTTCAAAACAGAGGATAAGTAAGATATCTAAAATAAAATGTAGATGGTTATGTTATGAATAAAATATTAGTTTAAAAGTTCCATTCTAAGGGTCACGTTCCAACGAGAACCCTTAAAATGAGAATTTTGTAAGCTATTTTAAACGGTCCTGCTAGGGGTACCTTCATAAAAAAGTTTTATAATTATACCCTCTATCTATTCATAAAAAAAAATTACTACCACATTATCATTTTTTATTTTTTTAAAATTTTTTATGAATGGATAGAGGGTAGAATTATAAGACTTTTTCGTATTGAATGTCCATGTCAGTGCCCTTTAGAATAGCTAGAAATGTGGTGTTCTCATTGTTTACCAACATATACATGTTCTCCCCTGAATCATGCCCTTCATTCTAATTAAATATAACATAAAAATTTATCAAAGTTCCTATGGGTTATTGGAATTCAACGAAATTTTATTTGACGCTGTTCGGACCTGAATCGGAGCTGATATAGTCAAAACTCGGTTTTTGGATAATCGCCAAAGGGGTTAGTACACGGGATATTGTTAAAAATCGAGTCGAACCATTTTGCAGATATTTTTACATATTTTGTTCATATGGGTTATTGGAATTCAAGAAATTTTATTTGGTGCAATTCGAACCTGAATCGGGGCTAAAATGACCGAAACTCGGTTTTTGGATAATCCTCAAATGGGTTAGTACACGCAATATTGTTAAAAATGGAGTTGGACCATTTTGTGGATATTTTTACATATTTTGTTCCTATGGGTTATTGAAATTCAACCAAATTTTATTTGATGAAGTTCGGACATGAATCGAAGCTGATATGATCGAAACTCGATTTTCGGATAATCCTCAAAGGGGTTAGTACACGGGATATTGTTAAAAATCGAGTCGGACCATTTTCTGGATATTTTTACATATTTTGTTCCTATGGGTTATTGAAATTCAACGAAATTTTATTTGACACAGTTCGGACCGGAATCGGAGCTGATATGATCGAAACTCGGTTTTCGGATAATCCTCAAAGGGGTTAGTACACGTGATATTGTTAAAAATCGAGTCGGTCCATTTTCTGGATATTTTTACATATTTTGTTCCTATGGGTTATTGGAATTCAACGAAATTTTATTTGACGCAGTTCAGACTTGAATCGAAGCTGATATGATCGAAACTCGGTTTTCGGATAATTCTTAAAGGGGTTAGTACACGGGATATTGTTAAAAATCAATTCGGACCATTTTGTGGATATTTTTACATATTTTGTTCCTATGGGTTATTTAAATTCAACCAAATTTTATTTGATGAAGTTCGGACATGAATCGAAGCTGATATGATCGAAACTCGATTTTCGGATAATCCTCAAAGGGGTTAGTACACGGGATATTGTTAAAAATCGAGTCGGACCATTTTCTGGATATTTTTACATATTTTGTTCCTATGGGTTATTGAAATTCAACGAAATTTTATTTGACACAGTTCGGACCGGAATCGGAGCTGATATGATCGAAACTCGGTTTTCGAAAAATTCTCAAAGGGGTTAGTACATGGGATATTGTTAAAAATCAAGTCGGACCATTTTGTGGATATATTTAAATATTTTATTCCTATGAGTTATTGAAATTCAATAAAATTTTATTTGACGCAGTTTGAACCTGAATCGGAGCTGATATGATCGAAACTCGGTTTTCCGATAATCCTCAAAGTGGTTAGTACACGGGATATTGTTAAAAATCGAGTCGGACCATTTTAGAGATATTTTTACATATTTTGTTCCTATGGGTTATTGGAATTCAACGAAATTTTATTTGACGCAATTCGGACCTGAATCGGAGATGATATAGTCAAAACTCGGTTTCCGGATAAACCTCAAAGTGGTTAGTACACGGGATATTGTTAAAAATCGAGTCGGACCATTTTAGGGATATTTTTACATATTTTGTTCCTATGGGTTATTGGAATGCAACTAAATTTTATTTGACGCAATTCGGACCTGAATCGGAGCTGATATAGTCAAAACTCAATTTTTGGATAATCCTCAAAGGGGTTAGTACACGGGATATTGTTAAAAATTGAGTCGAACCATTTTGCAGATATTTTTACATATTTTGTTCATATGGGTTATTGGAATTCAAGAAATTTTATTTGGTGCAATTCGAACCTGAATCGGGGCTAAAATAACCGAAACTCGGTTTTTGGATAATCCTCAAATGGGTTAGTACACGCAATATTGTTAAAAATGGAGTTGGACCTTTTTGTGAATATTTTTACATATTTTGTTCCTATGGGTTATTGAAATTCAACCAAATTTTATTTGATGAAGTTCGGACATGAATCGAAGCTGATATGATCGAAACTCGATTTTCGGATAATCCTCAAAGGGGTTAGTACACGGGATATTGTTAAAAATTGAGTCGGACCATTTTACGGATATTTTTACATATTTTGTTCCTATGGGTTATTGGAATTCAACGAAATTTTATTTGACGCTGTTCGGACCTGAATTGGAGCTGATATAGTCAAAACTCGGTTTTTGGATAATCGCCAAAGGGGTTAGTACACGGGATATTGTTAAAAATCGAGTCGAACCATTTTGCAGATATTTTTACATATTTTGTTCATATGGGTTATTGGAATTCAAGAAATTTTATTTGGTGCAATTCAAACCTGAATCGAAGCTGATATGATCGAAACTCGATTTTCGGATAATCCTCAAAGGGGTTAGTACACGGGATATTGTTAAAAATCGAGTCGGTCCATTTTCTGGATATTTTTACATATTTTGTTCCTATGGGTTATTGGAATTCAACGAAATCCTATTTGACGCAGTTCTGACTTGAATCGAAGCTGATATGATCGAAACTCGGTTTTCGGATAATTCTTAAAGGGGTTAGTACACGGGATATTGTTAAAAATCAATTCGGACCATTTTGTGGAAATTTTTACATATTTTGTTCCTATGGGTTATTGAAATTCAACAAAATTTTATTTGACGCAGTTCGAACCTGAGTCGGAGCTTATATGATCGAAACTCAGTTTTCGGATAATCCTCAAAGTGGTTAGTACACGGGATTTTGTTAAAAATCGAGTCGGACCATTTTAGGGATATTTTTACATATTTTGTTCCTATGGGTTATTGGAATTCAAAGAAATTTTATTTGACGCAATTCGGACCTGAATCGGAGCTGATATAGTTAAAACTTTGTTTTTGGATAATCCTCAAAGGGGTTAGTACACGGGATATTGCTAAAAAATGAGTCGAACCATTTTGCAGATATTTTGACATATTTTTTTCCTATGGGTTATTGGAATTCAAGAAATTTTATTTGGTGCAATTCGAACTTGAATCGGGGCTGAAATGACCGAAACTCGGTTTTCGGATAATCCTCAAATGGGTTAGTACACGCAATATTTTTAAAAATGGAGTTGGACCATTTTGTGGATATTTTTACATAATTTATTCCTATGAGTTATTGAAATTCAATAAAATTTTATTTGACGCAGTTTGAACCTGAATCGGAGCTGATATGATCGAAACTCGGTTTTCCGATAATCCTCAAAGTGGTTAGTACACGGGATATTGTTAAAAATCGATTCGGATCATTTTATGGATATTTTTACATATTTTGTTCCTATGGGTTATTGGAATTCAAAGAAATTTTATTTGACGCAATTCGGACCTGAATCGGAGCTGATATAGTTAAAACTCGGTTTTTGGATAATTCTCAAAGGGGTTAGTGCACGGGATATTGTTAAAAAACGAGTCGAACCATTTTGCCGATATTTTTACATATTTTGTTCCTATGGGTTATTGGAATTCAAGAAATTTTATTTGGTGCAATTCGAACCTGAATCGGGGCTAAAATGACCGAAACTCGGTTTTTGGATAATCCTCAAATGGGTTAGTACACGCAATATTGTTAAAAATGGAGTTGAACCATTTTGTGGATATTTTTACATATTTTGTTCCTATGGGTTATTTAAATTCAACCAAATTTTATTTGATGAAGTTCGGACATGAATCGAAGCTGATATGATCGAAACTCGATTTTCGGATAATCCTCAAAGGGGTTAGTACATGGGATATTGTTAAAAATCAAGTCGGACCATTTTGTGGATATATTTAAATATTTTATTCCTATGAGTTATTGAAATTCAATAAAATTTTATTTGACGCAGTTTGAACCTGAATCGGAGCTGATATGATCGAAACTCGGTTTTCCGATAATCCTCAAAGTGGTTAGTACACGGGATATTGTTAAAAATCGAGTCTAGGGCTGAGCATTCGGTCGGTTCGGTCCAGAACCGGATAAACCGAAAACCGAAATGTCATTTTTTTCTGGACCGAACCGGACCGAAGTTTAATCATGGACCGAACCGGACCGAACCGAAATAATTCGGTTCGGTTCGGTCCGGACCGAAAAAACCGAATTTTTTTTTAAAAAAAAACTTATATTATAAATAAAGCTTAAAATTCATGATTTATCACAAAAATAATAATCAATTAATCACCACTATTTCACCAACATAGATATAATTAGAATTTACAAATTAGATAATATAATTATATTTTATAAGATATATATAAAATGTATATAACATAAATATAAAAATTAAAGTATATATTATTCGGACTATTCGGTCTATTCGGTCCAGACCGAAATATTTTTCAAAGAACCGAACCGAACCAAATTTTATTTCGGTCTATTCGGTCCGGACCGAATAAACCGAATTTTCAAAAAATTAGAACCGAACCGAACCGAATTTGCACGGTTCGGTTCGGTTTTTCGGTTTCGGTTCGGTTTTGCTCAGCCCTAATCGAGTCGGACCATTTTAGGGATATTTTTACATATTTTGTTCCTATGGGCAACGAAATTTTATTTGACGCAATTCGGACCTGAATCGGAGATGATATAGTCAAAACTCGGTTTTCGGATAAACCTCAAAGTGGTTAGTACACGGGATATTGTTAAAAATCGAGTTGGACCATTTTAGGGATATTTTTACATATTTTGTTCCTATGGGTTATTAGAATGCAACTAAATTTTATTTGACGCAATTCGGACCTGAATCGGAGCTGATATAGTCAAAACTCAATTTTTGGATAATCCTCAAAGGGGTTAGTACACGGGATATTGTTAAAAATCGAGTCGAACCATTTTGCAGATATTTTTACATATTTTGTTCATATGGGTTATTGGAATTCAAGAAATTTTATTTGGTGCAATTCGAACCTGAATCGGGGCTAAAATGACCGAAACTCGGTTTTTGGATAATCCTCAAATGGGTTAGTACACACAATATTGTTAAAAATGGAGTTGGACCTTTTTGTGGATATTTTTACATATTTTGTTCCTATGGGTTATTGAAATTCAACCAAATTTTATTTGATGAAGTTCGGACATGAATCGAAGCTAATATGATCGAAACTCGATTTTCGGATAATCCTCAAAGGGGTTAGTACACGGGATATTGTTAAAAATTGAGTCGGACCATTTTACGGATATTTTTACATATTTTGTTCCTATGGGTTATTGGAATTCAACGAAATTTTATTTGACGCTGTTCGGACCTGAATCGGAGCTGATATAGTCAAAACTCGGTTTTTGGATAATCGCCAAAGGGGTTAGTACACGGGATATTGTTAAAAATCGAGTCGAACCATTTTGCAGATATTTTTACATATTTTGTTCATATGGGTTATTGGAAATCAAGAAATTTTATTTGGTGCAATTCAAACCTGAATCGAAGCTGATATGATCGAAACTCGATTTTCGGATAATCCTCAAAGGGGTTAGTACACGGGATATTGTTAAAAATTGAGTCGGTCCATTTTCTGGATATTTTTACATATTTTGTTCCTATGGGTTATTGGAATTCAACGAAATCTTATTTGACGCAGTTCTGACTTGAATCGAAGCTGATATGATCGAAACTCGGTTTTCGGATAATTCTTAAAGGGGTTAGTACACGGGATATTGTTAAAAATCAATTCGGACCATTTTGTGGAAATTTTTACATATTTTGTTCCTATGGGTTATTGAAATTCAACAAAATTTTATTTGACGCAGTTCGAACCTGAGTCGGAGCTTATATGATCGAAACTCAGTTTTCGGATAATCCTCAAAGTGGTTAGTACACGGGATTTTGTTAAAAATCGAGTCGGACCATTTTAGGGATATTTTTACATATTTTGTTCCTATGGGTTATTGGAATTCAAAGAAATTTTATTTGACGCAATTCGGACCTGAATCGGAGCTGATATAGTTAAAACTTTGTTTTTGGATAATCCTCAAAGGGGTTGTTAGTACACGGGATATTGTTAAAAAATGAGTCGAACCATTTTGCAGATATTTTGACATATTTTGTTCCTATGGGTTATTGGAATTCAAGAAATTTTATTTGGTGCAATTCGAACTTGAATCGGGGCTGAAATGACCGAAACTCGGTTTTCGGATAATCCTCAAATGGGTTAGTACACGCAATATTTTTAAAAATGGAGTTGGACCATTTTGTGGATATTTTTACATATTTTGTTCCTATGGGTTATTGAAATTCAATGAAATTTTATTTGACGCAGTTCGGACCGGAATCGGAGATGATATGATCGAAACTCGGTTTTCGGATAATCCTCAAAGTGGTTAGTACACGGGATATTGTTAAAAATCGAGTCGGACCATTTTAGGGATATTTTTTACATATTTTATTCCTATGGGTTATTGGAATTCAACAAAATTTTATTTGACGCAATTCGGACCTGAATCGGAGCTGATATAGTCAAAACTCGGTTTTCCAAAAATTCTCAAAGGGGTTAGTACATGGGATATTGTTAAAAATCAAGTCGGACCATTTTGTGGATATTTTTACATATTTTATTCCTATGAGTTATTGAAATTCAATAAAATTTTATTTGACGCAATTTGAACGTGAATCGGAGCTGATATGATCGAAACTCGGTTTTTCGATAATCCTCAAAGTGGTTAGTACACGGGATATTGTTAAAAATCGAGTCGGACCATTTTAGGGATATTTTTACATATTTTGTTCCTATGGGTTATTGGAATTCAACGAAATTTTATTTGACGCAATTCGGACCTGAATCGGAGCTGATATAGCCAAAACTCGGTTTTCGGATAATCCTCAAAGGGGTTAGTACACGGGATATTGTTAAAAATCGAGTCGGTCCATTTTCTGGATATTTTTACATATTTTGTTCCTATGGGTTATTGGAATTCAACGAAATCTTATTTGACGCAGTTCTGACTTGAATCGAAGCTGATATGATCGAAACTCGGTTTTCGGATAATTCTTAAAGGGGTTAGTACACGGGATATTGTTAAAAATCAATTCGGACCATTTTGTGGAAATTTTTACATATTTTGTTCCTATGGGTTATTGAAATTCAACCAAATTTTATTTGACGCAGTTCGAACCTGAGTCGGAGCTTATATGATCGAAACTCAGTTTTCGGATAATCCTCAAAGTGGTTAGTACACGGGATTTTGTTAAAAATCGAGTCGGACCATTTTAGGGATATTTTTACATATTTTGTTCCTATGGGTTATTGGAATTCAAAGAAATTTTATTTGACGCAATTCGGACCTGAATCGGAGCTGATATAGTTAAAACTTTGTTTTTGGATAATCCTCAAAGGGGTTGTTAGTACACGGGATATTGTTAAAAAATGAGTCGAACCATTTTGCAGATATTTTGTTCCTATGGGTTATTGGAATTCAAGAAATTTTATTTGGTGCAATTCGAACTTGAAACGGGGCTGAAATGACCGAAACTCGGTTTTCGGATAATCCTCAAATGGGTTAGTACACGCAATATTTTTAAAAATGGAGTTGGACCATTTTGTGGATATTTTTACATATTTTGTTCCTATGGGTTATTGGAATTCAATGAAATTTTATTTGACGCAGTTCGGACCGGAATCGGAGATGATATGATCGAAACTCGGTTTTCGGATAATCCTCAAAGTGGTTAGTACACGGGATATTGTTAAAAATCGAGTCGGACCATTTTAGGGATATTTTTTTACATATTTTATTCCTATGGGTTATTGGAATTCAACAAAATTTTATTTGACGCAATTCGGACCTGAATCGGAGCTGATATAGTCAAAACTCGGTTTTCGAAAAATTCTCAAAGGGGTTAGTACATGGGATATTGTTAAAAATCAAGTCGGACCATTTTGTGGATATTTTTACATATTTTATTCCTATGAGTTATTGAAATTCAATAAAATTTTATTTGACGCAATTTGAACGTGAATCGGAGCTGATATGATCGAAACTCGGTTTTTCGATAATCCTCAAAGTGGTTAGTACACGGGATATTGTTAAAAATCGAGTCGGACCATTTTAGGGATATTTTTACATATTTTGTTCCTATGGGTTATTGGAATTCAACGAAATTTTATTTGACGCAATTCGGACCTGAATCGGAGCTGATATAGTCAAAACTCGGTTTTCGGATAATCCTCAAAGGGGTTAGTACACGGGATATTGTTAAAAATCAAGTCGGTCCATTTTCTGGATATTTTTACATATTTTGTTCCTATGGGTTATTGGAATTCAACGAAATCTTATTTGACGCAGTTCTGACTTGAATCGAAGCTGATATGATCGAAACTCGGTTTTCGGATAATTCTTAAAGGGGTTAGTACACGGGATATTGTTAAAAATCAATTCGGACCATTTTGTGGAAATTTTTACATATTTTGTTCCTATTGGTTATTGAAATTCAACCAAATTTTATTTGACGCAGTTCGAACCTGAGTCGGAGCTTATATGATCGAAACTCAGTTTTCGGATAATCCTCAAAGTGGTTAGTACACGGGATTTTGTTAAAAATCGAGTCGGACCATTTTAGGGATATTTTTACATATTTTGTTCCTATGGGTTATTGGAATTCAAAGAAATTTTATTTGACGCAATTCGGACCTGAATCGGAGCTGATATAGTTAAAACTTTGTTTTTGGATAATCCTCAAAGGGGTTGTTAGTACACGGGATATTGTTAAAAAATGAGTCGAACCATTTTGCAGATATTTTGTTCCTATGGGTTATTGGAATTCAAGAAATTTTATTTGGTGCAATTCGAACTTGAAACGGGGCTGAAATGACCGAAACTCGGTTTTCGGATAATCCTCAAATGGGTTAGTACACGCAATATTTTTAAAAATGGAGTTGGACCATTTTGTGGATATTTTTACATATTTTGTTCCTATGGGTTATTGGAATTCAATGAAATTTTATTTGACGCAGTTCGGACCGGAATCGGAGATGATATGATCGAAACTCGGTTTTCGGATAATCCTCAAAGTGGTTAGTACACGGGATATTGTTAAAAATCGAGTCGGACCATTTTAGGGATATTTTTTACATATTTTATTCCTATGGGTTATTGGAATTCAACAAAATTTTATTTGACGCAATTCGGACCTGAATCGGAGCTGATATAGTCAAAACTCGGTTTTCGAAAAATTCTCAAAGGGGTTAGTACATGGGATATTGTTAAAAATCAAGTCGGACCATTTTGTGGATATTTTTACATATTTTATTCCTATGAGTTATTGAAATTCAATAAAATTTTATTTGACGCAATTTGAACGTGAATCGGAGCTGATATGATCGAAACTCGGTTTTTCGATAATCCTCAAAGTGGTTAGTACACGGGATATTGTTAAAAATCGAGTCGGACCATTTTAGGGATATTTTTACATATTTTGTTCCTATGGGTTATTGGAATTCAACGAAATTTTATTTGAAGCAATTCGGACCTGAATCGGAGCTGATATAGTCAAAACTCGGTTTTCGGATAATCCTCAAAGGGGTTAGTACACGGGATATTGTTAAAAATCAAGTCGGTCCATTTTCTGGATATTTTTACATATTTTGTTCCTATGGGTTATTGGAATTCAACGAAATCTTATTTGACGCAGTTCTGACTTGAATCGAAGCTGATATGATCGAAACTCGGTTTTCGGATAATTCTTAAAGGGGTTAGTACACGGGATATTGTTAAAAATCAATTCGGACCATTTTGTGGAAATTTTTACATATTTTGTTCCTATGGGTTATTGAAATTCAACAAAATTTTATTTGACGCAGTTCGAACCTGAGTCGGAGCTTATATGATCGAAACTCAGTTTTCGGATAATCCTCAAAGTGGTTAGTACACGGGATTTTGTTAAAAATCGAGTCGGACCATTTTAGGGATATTTTTACATATTTTGTTCCTATGGGTTATTGGAATTCAAAGAAATTTTATTTGTCGCAATTCGGACCTGAATCGGAGCTGATATAGTTAAAACTCGGTTTTTGGATAATTCTCAAAAGGGTTAGTGCACGGGATATTGTTAAAAAACGAGTCGAACCATTTTGCCGATATTTTTACATATTTTGTTCCTATGGGTTATTGGAATTCAAGAAATTTTATTTGGTGCAATTCGAACCTGAATCGGGGCTAAAATGACCGAAACTCGGTTTTTGGATAATCCTCAAATGGGTTAGTACACGCAATATTGTTAAAAATGGAGTTGAACCATTTTGTGGATATTTTTACATATTTTGTTCCTATGGGTTATTTAAATTCAACCAAATTTTATTTGATGAAGTTCGGACATGAATCGAAGCTGATATGATCGAAACTCGATTTTCGGATAATCTTCAAAGGGGTTAGTACACGGGATATTGTTAAAAATCGAGTCGGACCATTTTCTGGATATTTTTACATATTTTGTTCCTATGGGTTATTGAAATTCAACGAAATTTTATTTGACACAGTTCGGACCGGAATCGGAGCTGATATGATCGAAACTCGGTTTTCGGAAAATTCTCAAAGGGGTTAGTACATGGGATATTGTTAAAAATCAAGTCGGACCATTTTGTGGATATATTTACATATTTTATTCCTATGAGTTATTGAAATTCAATAAAATTTTATTTGACGGAGTTTGAACCTGAATCGGAGCTGATATGATCGAAACTCGGTTTTCCGATAATCCTCAAAGTGGTTAGTACACGGGATATTGTTAAAAATCGATTCGGACCATTTTAGGGATATTTTTACATATTTTGTTCCTATGGGTTATTGGAATTCAAAGAAATTTTATTTGACGCAATTCGGACCTGAATCGGAGCTGATATAGTTAAAACTCGGTTTCTGGATAATTCTCAAAGGGGTTAGTGCACGGGATATTGTTAAAAAACGAGTCGAACCATTTTGCCAATATTTTTACATATTTTGTTCCTATGGGTTATTGGAATTCAAGAAATTTTATTTGGTGCAATTCGAACCTGAATCGGGGCTAAAATGACCGAAACTCGGTTTTTGGATAATCCTCAAATGGGTTAGTACACGCAATATTGTTAAAAATGGAGTTGAACCATTTTGTGGATATTTTTACATATTTTGTTCCTATGGGTTATTTAAATTCAACCAAATTTTATTTGATGAAGTTCGGACATGAATCGAAGCTGATATGATCGAAACTCGATTTTCGGATAATCTTCAAAGGGGTTAGTACACGGGATATTGTTAAAAATCGAGTCGGACCATTTTCTGGATATTTTTACATATTTTGTTCCTATGGGTTATTGAAATTCAACGAAATTTTATTTGACACAGTTCGGACCGGAATCGGAGATGATATGATCGAAACTCGGTTTTCGGAAAATTCTCAAAGGGGTTAGTACATGGGATATTGTTAAAAATCAAGTCGGACCATTTTGTGGATATATTTACATATTTTATTCCTATGAGTTATTGAAATTCAATAAAATTTTATTTGACGGAGTTTGAACCTGAATCGGAGCTGATATGATCGAAACTCGATTTTCGGATAATCCTCAAAGTGGTTAGTACACGGGATATTGTTAAAAATCGATTCGGACCATTTTAGGGATATTTTTACATATTTTGTTCCTATGGGTTATTGGAATTCAAAGAAATTTTATTTGACGCAATTCGGACCTGAATCGGAGCTGATATAGTTAAAACTCGGTTTCTGGATAATTCTCAAAGGGGTTAGTGCACGGGATATTGTTAAAAAACGAGTCGAACCATTTTGCCGATATTTTTACATATTTTGTTCCTATGGGTTATTGGAATTCAAGAAATTTTATTTGGTGCAATTCGAACCTGAATCGGGGCTAAAATGACCGAAACTCGGTTTTTGGATAATCCTCAAATGGGTTAGTACACGCAATATTGTTAAAAATGGAGTTGAACCATTTTGTGGATATTTTTACATATTTTGTTCCTATGGGTTATTTAAATTCAACCAAATTTTATTTGATGAAGTTCGGACATGAATCGAAGCTGATATGATCGAAACTCGATTTTCGGATAATCCTCAAAGGGGTTAGTACACGGGATATTGTTAAAAATCGAGTCGGACCATTTTGTGGATATATTTAAATATTTTATTCCTATGAGTTATTGAAATTCAATAAAATTTTATTTGACGCAGTTTGAACCTGAATCGGAGCTGATATGATCGAAACTCGGTTTTCCGATAATCCTCAAAGTGGTTAGTACACGGGATATTGTTAAAAATCGAGTCTAGGGCTGAGCATTCGGTCGGTTCGGTCCAGAACCGGACCGAACCGGATAAACCGAAAACCGAAATGTCATTTTTTTCTGGACCGAACCGGACCGAAGTTTAATCATGGACCGAACCGGACCGAACCGAAATAATTCGGTTCGGTTCGGTCCGGACCGAAAAAACCGAATTTTTTTTAAAAAAATTTATATTATAAATAAAGTTAAAAATTCATGATTTATCACAAAAATAATAATCAATTAATCACCACTATTTCACCAACATAGATATAATTAGAATTTACAAATTAGATAATATAATTATATTTTATAAGATATATATAAAATGTATATAACATAAATATAAAAATTAAAGTATATATTATTCGGACTATTCGGTCTATTCGGTCCAGACCGAAATATTTTTCAAAGAACCGAACCGAACCAATTTTTATTTCGGTCTATTCGGTCCGGACCGAATAAACTGAATTTTCAAAAAATTAGAACCGAACCGAATTTGCACGGTTCGGTTCGGTTTTTCGGTTTCGGTTCGGTTTTGCTCAGCCTTAATCGAGTCGGACCATTTTAGGGATATTTTTACATATTTTGTTCCTATGGGCAACGAAATTTTATTTGACGCAATTCGGACCTGAATCGGAGATGATATAGTCAAAACTCGGTTTTCGGATAAACCTCAAAGTGGTTAGTACACGGGATATTGTTAAAAATCGAGTCGGACCATTTTAGGGATATTTTTTACATATTTTATTCCTATGGGTTATTGGAATTCAACAAAATTTTATTTGACGGAATTCGGACCTGAATCGGAGCTGATATAGTCAAAACTCGGTTTTCGAAAAATTCTCAAAGGGGTTAGTACATGGGATATTGTTAAAAATCAAGTCGGACCATTTTGTGGATATTATTACATATTTTATTCCTATGAGTTATTGAAATTCAATAAAATTTTATTTGACGCAGTTTGAACGTGAATCGGAGCTGATATGATCGAAACTCGGTTTTTCGATAATCCTCAAAGTGGTTAGTACACGGGATATTGTTAAAAATCGAGTCGGACCATTTTAGGGATATTTTTACATATTTTGTTCCTATGGGTTATTGGAATTCAACGAAATTTTATTTGACGCAATTCGGACCTGAATCGGAGCTGATATAGTCAAAACTCGGTTTTCGGATAATCCTCAAAGGGGTTAGTACACGGGATATTGTTAAAAATCGAGTCGGTCCATTTTCTGGATATTTTTACATATTTTGTTCCTATGGGTTATTGGAATTCAACGAAATCTTATTTGACGCAGTTCTCACTTGAATCGAAGCTGATATGATCGAAACTCGGTTTTCGGATAATTCTTAAAGGGGTTAGTACACGGGATATTGTTAAAAATCAATTCGGACCATTTTGTGGAAATTTTTACATATTTTGTTCCTATGGGTTATTGAAATTCAACAAAATTTTATTTGACGCAGTTCGAACCTGAGTCGGAGCTTATATGATCGAAACTCAGTTTTCGGATAATCCTCAAAGTGGTTAGTACACGGGATTTTGTTAAAAATCGAGTCGGACCATTTTAGGGATATTTTTACATATTTTGTTCCTATGGGTTATTGGAATTCAAAGAAATTTTATTTGTCGCAATTCGGACCTGAATCGGAGCTGATATAGTTAAAACTCGGTTTTTGGATAATTCTCAAAAGGGTTAGTGCACGGGATATTGTTAAAAAACGAGTCGAACCATTTTGCCGATATTTTTACATATTTTGTTCCTATGGGTTATTGGAATTCAAGAAATTTTATTTGGTGCAATTCGAACCTGAATCGGGGCTAAAATGACCGAAACTCGATTTTTGGATAATCCTCAAATGGGTTAGTACACGCAATATTGTTAAAAATGGAGTTGAACCATTTTGTGGATATTTTTACATATTTTGTTCCTATGGGTTATTTAAATTCAACCAAATTTTATTTGATGAAGTTCGGACATGAATCGAAGCTGATATGATCGAAACTCGATTTTCGGATAATCTTCAAAGGGGTTAGTACACGGGATATTGTTAAAAATCGAGTCGGACCATTTTCTGGATATTTTTACATATTTTGTTCCTATGGGTTATTGAAATTCAACGAAATTTTATTTGACACAGTTCGGACCGGAATCGGAGCTGATATGATCGAAACTCGGTTTTCGGAAAATTCTCAAAGGGGTTAGTACATGGGATATTGTTAAAAATCAAGTCGGACCATTTTGTGGATATATTTACATATTTTATTCCTATGAGTTATTGAAATTCAATAAAATTTTATTTGACGGAGTTTGAACCTGAATCGGAGCTGATATGATCGAAACTCGGTTTTCCGATAATCCTCAAAGTGGTTAGTACACGGGATATTGTTAAAAATCGATTCGGACCATTTTAGGGATATTTTTACATATTTTGTTCCTATGGGTTATTGGAATTCAAAGAAATTTTATTTGACGCAATTCGGACCTGATTCGGAGCTGATATAGTTAAAACTCGGTTTCTGGATAATTCTCAAAGGGGTTAGTGCACGGGATATTGTTAAAAAACGAGTCGAACCATTTTGCCGATATTTTTACATATTTTGTTCCTATGGGTTATTGGAATTCAAGAAATTTTATTTGGTGCAATTCGAACCTGAATCGGGGCTAAAATGACCGAAACTCGGTTTTTGGATAATCCTCAAATGGGTTAGTACACGCAATATTTTTAAAAATGGAGTTGAACCATTTTGTGGATATTTTTACATATTTTGTTCCTATGGGTTATTTAAATTCAACCAAATTTTATTTGATGAAGTTCGGACATGAATCGAAGCTGATATGATCGAAACTCGATTTTCGGATAATCCTCAAAGGGGTTAGTACACGGGATATTGTTAAAAATCGAGTCGGACCATTTTGTGGATATATTTAAATATTTTATTCCTATGAGTTATTGAAATTCAATAAAATTTTATTTGACGCAGTTTGAACCTGAATCGGAGCTGATATGATCGAAACTCGGTTTTCCGATAATCCTCAAAGTGGTTAGTACACGGGATATTGTTAAAAATCGAGTCTAGGGCTGAGCATTCGGTCGGTTCGGTCCAGAACCGGACCGAACCGGATAAACCGAAAACCGAAATGTCATTTTTTTCTGGATCGAACCGGACCGAAGTTTAATCATGGACCGAACCGGACCGAACCGAAATAATTCGGTTCGGTTCGGTCCAGACCGAAAAAACCGAATTTTTTTAAAAAAAAATTTGTATTATAAATAAAGCTAAAAATTCATGATTTATCACAAAAATAATAATCAATTAATCACCACTATTTCACCAACATAGATATAATTAGAATTTACAAATTAGATAATATAATTATATTTTATAAGATATATATAAAATGTATATAACATAAATATAAAAATTAAAGTATATATTATTTGGACTATTCGGTCTATTCGGTCCAGACCGAAATATTTTTCAAAGAACCGAACCGAAACAATTTTTATTTCGGTCTATTCGGTCCGGACCGAATAAACCGAATTTTCAAAAAATTAGAACCGAACCGAATTTGCACGGTTCGGTTCGGTTTTTCGGTTTCGGTTCGGTTTTGCTCAGCCTTAATCGAGTCGGACCATTTTAGGGATATTTTTACATATTTTGTTCCTATGGGCAACGAAATTTTATTTGACGCAATTCGGACCTGAATCGGAGATGATATAGTCAAAACTCGGTTTTCGGATAAACCTCAAAGTGGTTAGTACACGGGATATTGTTAAAAATCGAGTCGGACCATTTTAGGGATATTTTTTACATATTTTATTCCTATGGGTTATTGGAATTCAACAAAATTTTATTTGACGCAATTCGGACCTGAATCGGAGCTGATATAGTCAAAACGCGGTTTTCGAAAAATTCTCAAAGGGGTTAGTACATGGGATATTGTTAAAAATCAAGTCGGACCATTTTGTGGATATTTTTGCATATTTTATTCCTATGAGTTATTGAAATTCAATAAAATTTTATTTGACGCAGTTTGAACGTGAATCGGAGCTGATATGATCAAAACTCGGTTTTTCGATAATCCTCAAAGTGGTTAGTACACGGGATATTGTTAAAAATCGAGTCGGACCATTTTAGGGATATTTTTACATATTTTGTTCCTATGGGTTATTGGAATTCAACGAAATTTTATTTGACGCAATTCGGACCTGAATCGGAGCTGATATAGTCAAAACTCGGTTTTCGGATAATCCTCAAAGGGGTTAGTACACGGGATATTGTTAAAAATCGAGTCGGTCCATTTTCTGGATATTTTTACATATTTTGTTCCTATGGGTTATTGGAATTCAACGAAATCTTATTTGACGCAGTTCTCACTTGAATCGAAGCTGATATGATCGAAACTCGGTTTTCGGATAATTCTTAAAGGGGTTAGTACACGGGATATTGTTAAAAATCAATTCGGACCATTTTGTGGAAATTTTTACATATTTTGTTCCTATGGGTTATTGAAATTCAACAAAATTTTATTTGACGCAGTTCGAACCTGAGTCGGAGCTTATATGATCGAAACTCAGTTTTCGGATAATCCTCAAAGTGGTTAGTACACGGGATTTTGTTAAAAATCGAGTCGGACCATTTTAGGGATATTTTTACATATTTTGTTCCTATGGGTTATTGGAATTCAAAGAAATTTTATTTGTCGCAATTCGGACCTGAATCGGAGCTGATATAGTTAAAACTCGGTTTTTGGATAATTCTCAAAAGGGTTAGTGCACGGGATATTGTTAAAAAACGAGTCGAACCATTTTGCCGATATTTTTACATATTTTGTTCCTATGGGTTATTGGAATTCAAGAAATTTTATTTGGTGCAATTCGAACCTGAATCGGGGCTAAAATGACCGAAACTCGGTTTTTGGATAATCCTCAAATGGGTTAGTACACGCAATATTGTTAAAAATGGAGTTGAACCATTTTGTGGATATTTTTACATATTTTGTTCCTATGGGTTATTTAAATTCAACCAAATTTTATTTGATGAAGTTCGGACATGAATCGAAGCTGATATGATCGAAACTCGATTTTCGGATAATCCTCAAAGGGGTTAGTACACGGGATATTGTTAAAAATCGAGTCGGACCATTTTCTGGATATTTTTACATATTTTGTTCCTATGGGTTATTGAAATTCAACGAAATTTTATTTGACACAGTTCGGACCGGAATCGGAGCTGATATGATCGAAACTCGGTTTTCGGAAAATTCTCAAAGGGGTTAGTACATGGGATATTGTTAAAAATCAAGTCGGACCATTTTGTGGATATATTTACATATTTTATTCCTATGAGTTATTGAAATTCAATAAAATTTTATTTGACGCAGTTTGAACCTGAATCGGAGCTGATATGATCGAAACTCGGTTTTCCGATAATCCTCAAAGTAGTTAGTACACGGGATATTGTTAAAAATCGATTCGGACCATTTTAGGGATATTTTTACATATTTTGTTCCTATGGGTTATTGGAATTCAAAGAAATTTTATTTGACGCAATTCGGACCTGAATCGGAGCTGATATAGTTAAAACTCGGTTTTTGGATAATTCTCAAAGGGGTTAGTGCACGGGATATTGTTAAAAAACGAGTCGAACCATTTTGCCGATATTTTTACATATTTTGTTCCTATGGGTTATTGGAATTCAAGAAATTTTATTTGGTGCAATTCGAACCTGAATCGGGGCTAAAATGACCGAAACTCGGTTTTTGGATAATCCTCAAATGGGTTAGTACACGCAATATTGTTAAAAATGGAGTTGAACCATTTTGTGGATATTTTTACATATTTTGTTCCTAT
This sequence comes from Saposhnikovia divaricata, assembly GCA_036435485.1. Taxonomy (NCBI): domain Eukaryota; kingdom Viridiplantae; phylum Streptophyta; class Magnoliopsida; order Apiales; family Apiaceae; genus Saposhnikovia; species Saposhnikovia divaricata. Next base: position 220,765,285 of record CM071599.1, read on the forward strand.
GGGTTATTTAAATTCAACCAAATTTTATTTGATGAAGTTCGGACATGAATCGAAGCTGATATGATCGAAACTCGATTTTCGGATAATCCTCAAAGGGGTTAGTACACGGGATATTGTTAAAAATCGAGTCGGACCATTTTGTGGATATATTTAAATATTTTATTCCTATGAGTTATTGAAATTCAATAAAATTTTATTTGACGCAGTTTGAACCTGAATCGGAGCTGATATGATCGAAACTCGATTTTCCGATAATCCTCAAAGTGGTTAGTACACGGGATATTGTTAAAAATCAAGTCTAGGGCTGAGCATTCGGTCGGTTCGGTCCAGAACCGGACCGAACCGAATAAACCGAAAACCGAAATGTCATTTTTTTCTGGACCGAACCGGACCGAAGTTTAATCATGGACCGAACCGGACCGAACCGAAATAATTCGGTTCGGTTCGGTCCGGACCGAAAAAACCGAATTTTTTTTAAAAAAAACTTATATTATAAATAAAGCTAAAAATTCATGATTTATCACAAAAATAATAATCAATTAATCACCACTATTTCACCAACATAGATATAATTAGAATTTACAAATTAGATAATATAATTATATTTTATAAGATATATATAAAATGTATATAACATAAATATAAAAATTAAAGTATATATTATTCGGACTATTCGGTCTATTCGGTCCAGACCGAAATATTTTTCAAAGAACCGAATCGAACCAATTTTTATTTCGGTCTATTCGGTCCGGACCGAATAAACCGAATTTTCAAAAAATTAGAACCGAACCGAATTTGCACAGTTCGGTTCGGTTTTTCGGTTTCGGTTTTGCTCAGCCCTAATCGAGTCGGACCATTTTAGGGATATTTTTACATATTTTGTTCCTATGGGCAACGAAATTTTATTTGACGCAATTCGGACCTGAATCGGAGATGATATAGTCAATACTCGGTTTTTGGATAAACCTCAAAGTGGTTAGTACACGGGATATTGTTAAAAATCAAGTCGGACCATTTTAGGGATATTTTTTACATATTTTATTCCTATGGGTTATTGGAATTCAACAAAATTTTATTTGACGCAATTCGGACCTGAATCGGAGCTGATATAGTCAAAACTCGATTTTCGAAAAATTCTCAAAGGGGTTAGTACATGGGATATTGTTAAAAATCAAGTCGGACCATTTTGTGGATATTTTTACATATTTTATTCCTATGAGTTATTGAAATTCAAGAAAATTTAATTTGGTGCAATTCGAACGTGAATCGGAGCTGATATGATCGAAACTCGGTTTTTCGATAATCCTCAAAGTGGTTAGTACACGGGATATTGTTAAAAATCGAGTCGGACCATTTTAGGGATATTTTTACATATTTTGTTCCTATGGGTTATTGGAATTCAACGAAATTTTATTTGACGCAATTCGGACCTGAATCGGAGCTGATATAGTCAAAACTCGGTTTTCGGATAATCCTCAAAGGGGTTAGTACACGGGATATTGTTAAAAATCGAGTCGGTCCATTTTCTGGATATTTTTACATATTTTGTTCCTATGGGTTATTGGAATTCAACGAAATCTTATTTGACGCAGTTCTGACATGAATCGAAGCTGATATGATCGAAACTCGGTTTTCGGATAATTCTTAAAGGGGTTAGTACACGGGATATTGTTAAAAATCAATTCGGACCATTTTGTGGAAATTTTTACATATTTTGTTCCTATGGGTTATTGAAATTCAATAAAATTTTATTTGACGCAGTTCGAACTTGAATCGGAGCTGATATGATCGAAACTCGGTTTTCCGATAATCCTCAAAGTGGTTAGTACACGGGATTTTGTTAAAAATCGAGTCGGACCATTTTAGGGATATTTTTACATATTTTGTTCCTATGGGTTATTGGAATTCAACGAAATTTTATTTGTCGCAATTCGGACCTGAATCGGAGCTGATATTGTCAAAACTCGGTTTTCGGATAATCCTCAAAGGGGTTAGTACACGGGATATTGTTAAAAATCGAGTCAAACCATTTTGCAGATATTTTTACATATTTTGTTCATATGGGTTATTGGAATTCAAGAAATTTTATTTGGTGCAATTCGAACCTGAATCGGGGCCAATCCTCAAATGGGTTAGTACACGCAATATTGTTAAAAATGGAGTTGGACCTTTTTGTGGATATTTTTACATATTTTGTTCCTATGGGTTATTGAAATCCAACCAAATTTTATTTGATGAAGTTCGGACATGAATCGAAGCTGATATGATCGAAACTCGATTTTCGGATAATCCTCAAAGGGGCTAGTACACGGGATATTGTTAAAAATCGAGTCGGACCATTTTCTGGATATTTTTACATATTTTGTTCCGATGGGTTATTGAAATTCAACGAAATTTTATTTGACACAGTTCGGACCGGAATCGGAGCTGATATTATCGAAACTCGGTTTTCGGAAAATTCTCAAAGGGTTTAGTACATGGGATACTGTTAAAAATCAAGTCGGACCATTTTGTGGATATATTTACATATTTGATTCCTATGAGTTATTGAAATTCAATAAAATTTTATTTGACGCAGTTTGAACTTGAATCGGAGCTGATATGATCGAAACTCGGTTTTCCGATAATCCTCAAAGTGGTTAGTACACGGGATATTGTTAAAAATCGAGTCGGACCATTTTAGGGATATTTTTACATATTTCGTTCCTATGGGTTATTGGAATTCAACGAAATTTTATTTGACGCAATTCGGACCTGAATCGGAGCTGATATTGTCAAAACTCGGTATTCGGATAATCCTCAAAGGGGTTAGTACACGGGATATTGTTAAAAATCGAGTCGAACCATTTTGCAGATATTTTTACATATTTTGTTCATATGGGTTATTGGAATTCAAGAAATTTTATTTGGTGCAATTCGAACCTGAATCGGGGCCAATCCTCAAATGGGTTAGTACACGCAATATTGTTAAAAATGGAGTTGGACCTTTTTGTGGATATTTTTACATATTTTGTTCCTATGGGTTATTGAAATCCAACCAAATTTTATTTGATGAAGTTCGGACATGAATCGAAGCTGATATGATCGAAACTCGATTTTCAGATAATCCTCAAAGGGGTTAGTACACGGGATATTGTTAAAAATCGAGTCGGACCATTTTACGGATATTTTTACATATTTTGTTCCTATGGGTTATTGGAATTCAAGAAATTTTATTTGGTGCAATTCGAACCTGAATCGGGGCTAAAATGACCGAAACTCGGTTTTTGGATAATCCTCAAATGGGTTAGTACACACAATATTGTTAAAAATGGAGTTGGACCATTTTGTGGATATTTTTACATATTTTGTTCCTATGGGTTATTGAAATCCAACCAAATTTTATTTGATGAAGTTCGGACATGAATCGAAGCTGATATGATCGAAACTCGATTTTCGGATAATCCTCAAAGGGGCTAGTACACGGGATATTGTTAAAAATCGAGTCGGACCATTTTCTGGATATTTTTACATATTTTGTTCCGATGGGTTATTGAAATTCAACGAAATTTTATTTGACACAGTTCGGACCGGAATCGGAGCTGATATTATCGAAACTCGGTTTTCGGAAAATTCTCAAAGGGTTTAGTACATGGGATACTGTTAAAAATCAAGTCGGACCATTTTGTGGATATATTTACATATTTTATTCCTATGAGTTATTGAAATTCAATAAAATTTTATTTGACGCAGTTCGAACCTGAATCGGAGCTGATATGATCGAAACTCGGTTTTCCGATAATTCTCAAAGTGGTTAGTACACGGGATATTGTTAAAAATCGAGTCGGACCATTTTAGGGATATTTTTACATATTTTGTTCCTATGGGTTATTGGAATTCAACGAAATTTTATTTGACGCAATTCGGACCTGAATCAGAGCTGATATAGTCAAAATTCGGATTTCGGATAATCCTGAAAGGGGGTTAGTACACAGGATATTGTTAAAAATCGAGTCGGTCCATTTTCTAGATATTTTTACATATTTTGTTCCTATGGGTTATTTGAATTGAACGAAATTTTATTTGACGCAGTTCTGACTTGAATCGAAGCTGATATGATCGAAACTCGGTTTTCGGATAATTCTTAAAGGGGTTAGTACACGGGACATTGTTAAAAAACGAATCGAACCATTTTGTAGATATTTTTACATATTTTGTTCCTATGGGTTATTGGAATTCAAGAAATTTTATTTGGTGCAATTCGAACTTGAATCGGGGCTGAAATGACCGAAACTCGGTTTTCGGATAATCCTCAAATGGGTTAGTACACGCAATATTTTTAAAAATGGAGTTGGACCATTTTGTGGATATTTTTACATATTTTGTTCCTATGGGTTATTGGAATTCAACGAAATTTTATTTGACGCAGTTCGGACCGGAATCGGAGCTGATATGATCGAAACTCGGTTTTCGGATAATCCTCAAAGTGGTTAGTACACGGGATATTGTTAAAAATCGAGTCGGACCATTTTATGGATATTTTTACATATTTTATTCCTATGGGTTATTGGAATTCAACAAAATTTTATTTGACGCAATTCGGACCTGAATCAGAGCTGATATAGTCAAAACTCAGTTTTCGAAAAATTCTCAAAGGGGTTTGTCAAGTCGGACCATTTTGTGGATATTTTTACATATTTTATTCCTATGAGTTATTGAAATTCAATAAAATTTTATTTGACGCAGTTTGAACCTGAATCGGAGCTGATATGATCGAAACTCGGTTTTCCGATAATCCTCAAAGTGGTTAGTACACGGGATATTGTTAAAAATCGAGTCGGACCATTTTAGGGATATTTTTACATATTTTGTTCCTATGGGTTATTGGAATTCAACGAAATTTTATTTGACGCAATTCGGACCTGAATCGGAGCTGATATAGTCAAAACTCGGTTTTCGGATAATCCTCAAAGGGGTTAGTACACGGGATATTGTTAAAAATCGAGTCGAACCATTTTGCAGATATTTTTACATATTTTGTTCCTATGGGTTATTGGAATTCAAAAAATTTTATTTGGTGCAATTCGAACTTGAATCGGGGCTGAAATGACCGAAACTCGGTTTTCGGATAATCCTCAAATGGGTTAGTACACGCAATATTGTTAAAAATGGAGTTGGGCCATTTTGTGGATATTTTTACATATTTTTTTCCCCTTGGTTATTGGAATTCAACAAAATTTTATTTGACGTAGTTCTGACTTGAATCGAAGTTGGTATGATCGAAACTCGGATTTCGGATAATCCTCAAAGGGGTTAGTACACTGGATATTGTTAAAAATCGAGTCGAACCATTTTAGGTATATTTTTACATATTTTGTTCCTATGGGTTATTGGAATCCAACCAAATTTTATTTGACGCAATTCGGACCTGAATCGAAGCTGATATAGTCAAAACTCGGTTTTCGGATAATCCTCAAAGGGGTTAGTACACGGGATATTGTTAAAAATCGAGTCGGACCATTTTCTGGATATTTTTACATATTTTGTTCCTATGGGTTATTGGAATTCAACGAAATTTTATTTGACGCAGTTCGGACCGGAATCGGAGCTGATATGATCGAAACTCGGTTTTCGGAAAATTCTCAAAGGGGTTAGTACACGGGATATTGTTAAAAATCAATTCGACTATTTTGTGGATATTTTTACATATTTTGTTCCTATGGGTTATTGAAATTCAACAAAATTTTATTTGACGCAGTTCGAACCTGAGTCGGAGCTGATATGATCGAAACTCGGATTTCGGATAATCCTCAAAGTGGTTAGTACACGGGATATTGTTAAAAATTGAGTCGGACCATTTTAGGGATATTTTTACATATTTTGTTCCTATGGGTTATTGGAATTCAACGAAATTTTATTTGACGCAATTCGGACCTGAATCGGAGATGATATAGTCAAAACTCGGTTTTCGGATAAACCTCAAATTGGTTAGTACACGGGATATTGTTAAAAATCGAGTCGGATCATTTTAGGGATATTTTTACATATTTTGTTCCTATGGGTTATTGGAATTCAACTAAATTTTATTTGACGCAATTCGGACCTGAATCGGAGCTGATATAGTCAAAACTCAGTTTTTGGATAATCCTCAAAGGGGTTAGTACACGGGATATTGTTAAAAATCAAGTCGGACCATTTTGTGGATATTTTTACATATTTTGTTCCTATGGGTTATTGGAATTCAACGAAATTTTATTTGACGCAGTTTGGACCGGAATCAGAGCTGATATGATCGAAACTCGGTTTTCGGAAAATTCTCAAAGGGGTTAGTACACGGGATATTGTTAAAAATTATTTCGGACCATTTTGTGGATATTTTTACATATTTTGTTCCTATGGGTTATTGAAATTCAACAAAATTTTATTTGACGCAGTTCTAACCTAAGTCGGAGCTGATATGATCGAAACTCGGTTTTCGGATAATCCTCAAAGTGGTTAGTACACGGGATATTGTTAAAAATCGAGTCGGACCATTTTAGGGATATTTTTACATATTTTATTCCTATGGGTTATTGGAATTCAACGAAATTTTATTTGACGCAATTCGGACCTGAATCGGAGCTGATATAGTCAAAACTCGGTTTTCGGATAATCCTCAAAGGGGTTAGTACACGGGATATTGTTAAAAATCGAGTCGAACCATTTTGCAGATATTTTTACATATTTTGTTCCTATGGGTTATTGGAATTCAAAAAATTTTATTTGGTGCAATTCGAACTTGAATCGGGGCTGAAATGACCGAAACTCGATTTTCGGATAATCCTCAAATGGGTTAGTACACGCAATATTGTTAAAAATGGAGTTGGGCCATTTTGTGGATATTTTTACATATTTTGTTCCTATGGGTTATTGGAATTCAACGAAATTTTATTTGACGTAGTTCTGACTTGAATCGAAGCTGATATGATCGAAACTCGGTTTTCGAATAATCCTCAAAGGGGTTAGTACACTGGATATTGTTAAAAATCGAGTCGGACCATTTTATGGATATTTTTACATATTTTGTTCCTATGGGTTATTGGAATTCAACGAAATTTTATTTGACGCAGTTCGGACCGGAATCGGAGCTGATATGATCGAAACTCGGTTTTCGGAAAATTCTCAAAGGGGTTAGTACACGGGATATTGTTAAAAATCAATTTGACTATTTTGTGGATATTTTTACATATTTTGTTCCTATGGGTCATTGAAATTCAACAAAATTTTATTTGACGCAGTTCGAACCTGAGTCGGAGCTGATATGATCGAAACTGGGTTTTCGGATAATCCTCAAAGTGGTTAGTACACGGGATATTGTTAAAAATCGAGTCGGACCATTTTAGGGATATTTTTACATATTTTTTTCCTATGGGTTATTGGAATTCAACGAAATTTTATTTGACGCAATTCGGACCTGAATCGGAGATGATATAGTCAAAACTCGGTTTTCGGATAAACCTCAAAGTGGTTAGTACAAGGGATATTGTTAAAAATCGATTCGGACCATTTTAGGGATATTTTTACATATTTTGTTCCTATGGGTTATTGGAATTCAAAGAAATTTTATTTGACGCAATTCGGACCTGAATCGGAGCTGATATAGTTAAAACTCGGTTTTTGGATAATTCTCAAAGGGGTTAGTGCACGGGATATTGTTAAAAAACGAGTCGAACCATTTTGCCGATATTTTTACATATTTTGTTCCTATGGGTTATTGGAATCCAACCAAATTTTATTTGACGCAATTCGGACCGGAATCAGAGCTGATATGATCGAAACTCGGTTTTCGGATAATCCTCAAATGGGTTAGTACACGCAATATTGTTAAAAATGGAGTTGAACCATTTTGTGGATATTTTTACATATTTTGTTCCTATGGGTTATTTAAATTCAACCAAATTTTATTTGATGAAGTTCGGACATGAATCGAAGCTGATATGATCGAAACTCGATTTTCGGATAATCCTCAAAGGGGTTAGTACATGGGATATTGTTAAAAATCAAGTCGGACCATTTTGTGGATATATTTAAATATTTTATTCCTATGAGTTATTGAAATTCAATAAAATTTTATTTGACGCAGTTTGAACCTGAATCGGAGCTGATATGATCGAAACTCGGTTTTCCGATAATCCTCAAAGTGGTTAGTACACGGGATATTGTTAAAAATCGAGTCTAGGGCTGAGCATTCGGTCGGTTCGGTCCAGAACCGGACCGAACCGAATAAACCGAAAACCGAAATGTCATTTTTTTCTGGACCGAACCGGACCGAAGTTTAATCATGGACCGAACCGGACCGAACCGAAATAATTCGGTTCGGTTCGGTCCGGACCGAAAAAACCGAATTTTTTTAAAAAAAAAACTTATATTATAAATAAAGCTAAAAATTCATGATTTATCACAAAAATAATAATCAATTAATCACCACTATTTCACCAACATAGATATAATTAGAATTTACAAATTAGATAATATAATTATATTTTATAAGATATATATAAAATGTATATAACATAAATATAAAAATTAAAGTATATATTATTCGGACTATTCGGTCTATTCGGTCCAGACCGAAATATTTTTCAAAGAACCGAACCGAACCAATTTTTATTTCGGTCTATTCGGTCCGGACCGAATAAACCTAATTTTCAAAAAATTAGAACCAAACCGAACCGAATTTGCACGGTTCGGTTCGGTTTTTCGGTTTCGGTTCGGTTTTGCTCAGCCCTAATCGAGTCGGACCATTTTAGGGATATTTTTACATATTTTGTTCCTATGGGCAACGAAATTTTATTTGACGCAATTCGGACCTGAATCGGAGATGATATAGTCAAAACTCGGTTTTCGGATAAACCTCAAAGTGGTTAGTACACGGGATATTGTTAAAAATCGAGTCGGACCATTTTAGGGATATTTTTACATATTTTGTTCCTATGGGTTATTAGAATGCAACTAAATTTTATTTGACGCAATTCGGACCTGAATCGGAGCTGATATAGTCAAAACTCAATTTTTGGATAATCCTCAAAGGGGTTAGTGCACGGGATATTGTTAAAAATCGAGTCGAACCATTTTGTAGATATTTTTACATATTTTGTTCATATGGGTTATTGGAATTCAAGAAATTTTATTTGGTGCAATTCGAACCTGAATCGGGGCTAAAATGACCGAAACTCGGTTTTTGGATAATCCTCAAATGGGTTAGTACACACAATATTGTTAAAAATGGAGTTGGTCCTTTTTGTGGATATTTTTACATATTTTGTTCCTATGGGTTATTGAAATTCAACCAAATTTTATTTGATGAAGTTCGGACATGAATCGAAGCTGATAGGATCGAAACTCGATTTTCGGATAATCCTCAAAGGGGTTAGTACACGGGATATTGTTAAAAATTGAGTCGGACCATTTTACGGATATTTTTACATATTTTGTTCCTATGGGTTATTGGAATTCAACGAAATTTTATTTGACGCTGTTCGGACCTGAATCGGAGCTGATATAGTCAAAACTTGGTTTTTGGATAATCGCCAAAGGGGTTAGTACACGGGATATTGTTAAAAATCGAGTCGAACCATTTTGCAGATATTTCTACATATTTTGTTCATATGGGTTATTGGAAATCATGAAATTTTATTTGGTGCAATTCAAACCTGAATCGAAGCTGATATGATCGAAACTCGATTTTCGGATAATCCTCAAAGGGGTTAGTACACGGGATATTGTTAAAAATTGAGTCGGTCCATTTTCTGGATATTTTTACATATTTTGTTCCTATGGGTTATTGGAATTCAACGAAATCTTATTTGACGCAGTTCTGACTTGAATCGAAGCTGATATGATCGAAACTCGGTTTTCGGATAATTCTTAAAGGGGTTAGTACACGGGATATTGTTAAAAATCAATTCGGACCATTTTGTGGAAATTTTTACATATTTTGTTCCTATGGGTTATTGAAATTCAACAAAATTTTATTTGACGCAGTTCGAACCTGAGTCGGAGCTTATATGATCGAAACTCAGTTTTCGGATAATCCTCAAAGTGGTTAGTACACGGGATTTTGTTAAAAATCGAGTCGGACCATTTTAGGGATATTTTTACATATTTTGTTCCTATGGGTTATTGGAATTCAAAGAAATTTTATTTGACGCAATTCGGACCTGCATCGGAGCTGATATAGTTAAAACTTTGTTTTTGGATAATCCTCAAAGGGGTTGTTAGTACAAGGGATATTGTTAAAAAATGAGTCGAACCATTTTGCAGATATTTTGACATATTTTGTTCCTATGGGTTATTGGAATTCAAGAAATTTTATTTGGTGCAATTCGAACTTGAATCGGGGCTGAAATGACCGAAACTCGGTTTTCGGATAATCCTCAAATGGGTTAGTACACGCAATATTTTTAAAAATGGAGTTGGACCATTTTGTGGATATTTTTACATATTTTGTTCCTATGGGTTATTGGAATTCAATGAAATTTTATTTGACGCAGTTCGGACCGGAATCGGAGATGATATGATCGAAACTCGGTTTTCGGATAATCCTCAAAGTGGTTAGTACACGGGATATTGTTAAAAATCGAGTCGGACCATTTTAGGGATATTTTTTACATATTTTATTCCTATGGGTTATTGGAATTCAACAAAATTTTATTTGACGCAATTCGGACCTGAATCGGAGCTGATATAGTCAAAACTCGGTTTTCGAAAAATTCTCAAAGGGGTTAGTACATGGGATATTGTTAAAAATCAAGTCGGACCATTTTGTGGATATTTTTACATATTTTATTCCTATGAGTTATTGAAATTCAATAAAATTTTATTTGACGCAGTTTGAACGTGAATCGGAGCTGATATGATCGAAACTCGGTTTTTCGATAATCCTCAAAGTGGTTAGTACACGGGATATTGTTAAAAATCGAGTCGGACCATTTTAGGGATATTTTTACATATTTTGTTCCTATGGGTTATTGGAATTCAACGAAATTTTATTTGACGCAATTCGGACCTGAATCGGAGCTGATATAGTCAAAACTCGGTTTTCGGATAATCCTCAAAGGGGTTAGTACACGGGATATTGTTAAAAATCGAGTCGGTCCATTTTCTGGATATTTTTACATATTTTGTTCCTATGGGTTATTGGAATTCAACGAAATCTTATTTGACGCAGTTCTGACTTGAATCGAAGCTGATATGATCGAAACTCGGTTTTCGGATAATTCTTAAAGGGTAGTACACGGGATATTGTTAAAAATCAATTCGGACCATTTTGTGGAAATTTTTACATATTTTGTTCCTATGGGTTATTGAAATTCAACAAAATTTTATTTGACGCAGTTCGAACCTGAGTCGGAGCTTATATGATCGAAACTCAGTTTTCGGATAATCCTCAAAGTGGTTAGTACACGGGATTTTGTTAAAAATCGAGTCGGACCATTTTAGGGATATTTTTACATATTTTGTTCCTATGGGTTATTGGAATTCAAAGAAATTTTATTTGTCGCAATTCGGACCTGAATCGGAGCTGATATAGTTAAAACTCGGTTTTTGGATAATTCTCAAAAGGGTTGTTAGTGCACGGGATATTGTTAAAAAATGAGTCGAACCATTTTGCAGATATTTTGTTCCTATGGGTTATTGGAATTCAAGAAATTTTATTTGGTGCAATTCGAACTTGAATCGGGGCTGAAATGACCGAAACTCGGTTTTCGGATAATCCTCAAATGGGTTAGTACACGCAATATTTTTAAAAATGGAGTTGGACCATTTTGTGGATATTTTTACATATTTTGTTCCTATGGGTTATTGGAATTCAATGAAATTTTATTTGACGCAGTTCGGACCGGAATCGGAGAAGATATGATCGAAACTCGGTTTTCGGATAATCCTCAAAGTGGTTAGTACACGGGATTTTGTTAAAAATCGAGTCGGACCATTTTAGGGATATTTTTTACATATTTTATTCCTATGGGTTATTGGAATTCAACAAAATTTTATTTGACGCAATTCGGACCTGAATCGGAGCTGATATAGTCAAAACTCGGTTTTCGAAAAATTCTCAAAGGGGTTAGTACATGGGATATTGTTAAAAATCAAGTCGGACCATTTTGTGGATATTTTTACATATTTTATTCCTATGAGTTATTGAAATTCAATAAAATTTTATTTGACGCAGTTTGAACGTGAATCGGAGCTGATATGATCGAAACTCGGTTTTTCGATAATCCTCAAAGTGGTTAGTACACGGGATATTGTTAAAAATCGAGTCGGACCATTTTAGGGATATTTTTACATATTTTGTTCCTATGGGTTATTGGAATTCAACGAAATTTTATTTGACGCAATTCGGACCTGAATCGGAGCTGATATAGTCAAAACTCGGTTTTCGGATAATCCTCAAAGGGGTTAGTACACGGGATATTGTTAAAAATCGAGTCGGTCCATTTTCTGGATATTTTTACATATTTTGTTCCTATGGGTTATTGGAATTCAACGAAATCTTATTTGACGCAGTTCTCACTTGAATCGAAGCTGATATGATCGAAACTCGGTTTTCGGATAATTCTTAAAGGGGTTAGTACACGGGATATTGTTAAAAATCAATTCGGACCATTTTGTGGAAATTTTTACATATTTTGTTCCTATGGGTTATTGAAATTCAACAAAATTTTATTTGACGCAGTTCGAACCTGAGTCGGAGCTTATATGATCGAAACTCAGTTTTCGGATAATCCTCAAAGTGGTTAGTACACGGGATTTTGTTAAAAATCGAGTCGGACCATTTTAGGGATATTTTTACATATTTTGTTCCTATGTGTTATTGGAATTCAAAGAAATTTTATTTGTCGCAATTCGGACCTGAATCGGAGCTGATATAGTTAAAACTCGGTTTTTGGATAATTCTCAAAAGGGTTAGTGCACGGGATATTGTTAAAAAACGAGTCGAACCATTTTGCCGATATTTTTACATATTTTGTTCCTATGGGTTATTGGAATTCAAGAAATTTTATTTGGTGCAATTCGAACCTGAATCGGGGCTAAAATGACCGAAACTCGGTTTTTGGATAATCCTCAAATGGGTTAGTACACGCAATATTGTTAAAAATGGAGTTGAACCATTTTGTGGATATTTTTACATATTTTGTTCCTATGGGTTATTTAAATTCAACCAAATTTTATTTGATGAAGTTCGGACATGAATCGAAGCTGATATGATCGAAACTCGATTTTCGGATAATCTTCAAAGGGGTTAGTACACGGGATATTGTTAAAAATCGAGTCGGACCATTTTCTGGATATTTTTACATATTTTGTTCCTATGGGTTATTGAAATTCAACGAAATTTTATTTGACACAGTTCGGACCGGAATCGGAGCTGATATGATCGAAACTCGGTTTTCGGAAAATTCTCAAAGGGGTTAGTACATGGGATATTGTTAAAAATCAAGACGGACCATTTTGTGGATATATTTACATATTTTATTCCTATGAGTTATTGAAATTCAATAAAATTTTATTTGACGGAGTTTGAACCTGAATCGGAGCTGATATGATCGAAACTCGGTTTTTCGATAATCCTCAAAGTGGTTAGTACACGGGATATTGTTAAAAATCGATTCGGACCATTTTAGGGATATTTTTACATATTTTGTTCCTATGGGTTATTGGAATTCAAAGAAATTTTATTTGACGCAATTCGGACCTGAATCGGAGCTGATATAGTTAAAACTCGGTTTCTGGATAATTCTCAAAGGGGTTAGTGCACGGGATATTGTTAAAAAACGAGTCGAACCATTTTGCCGATATTTTTACATATTTTGTTCCTATGGGTTATTGGAATTCAAGAAATTTTATTTGGTGCAATTCGAACCTGAATCGGGGCTAAAATGACCGAAACTCGGATTTTGGATAATCCTCAAATGGGTTAGTACACGCAATATTGTTAAAAATGGAGTTGAACCATTTTGTGGATATTTTTACATATTTTGTTCCTATGGGTTATTTAAATTCAACCAAATTTTATTTGATGAAGTTCGGACATGAATCGAAGCTGATATGATCGAAACTCGATTTTCGGATAATCCTCAAAGGGGTTAGTACACGGGATATTGTTAAAAATCGAGTCGGACCATTTTGTGGATATATTTAAATATTTTATTCCTATGAGTTATTGAAATTCAATAAAATTTTATTTGACGCAGTTTGAACCTGAATCGGAGCTGATATGATCGAAACTCGGTTTTCCGATAATCCTCAAAGTGGTTAGTACACGGGATATTGTTAAAAATCGAGTCTAGGGCTGAGCATTCGGTCTGGACCGAACCGGATAAACCGAAAACCGAAATGTCATTTTTTTCTGGACCGAACCGGACCGAAGTTTAATCATGGACCGAACCGGACCGAACCGAAATAATTCGGTTCGGTTCGGTCCGGACCGAAAAAACCGAATTTTTTTTAAAAAAAAATTTATATTATAAATAAAGCTAAAAATTCATGATTTATCACAAAAATAATAATCAATTAATCACCACTATTTCACCAACATAGATATAATTAGAATTTACAGATTAGATAATATAATTATATTTTATAAGATATATATAAAATGTATATAACATAAATATAAAAATTAAAGTATATATTATTGGGACTATTCGGTCTATTCGGTCCAGACCGAAATATTTTTCAAAGAACCGAACCGAACCAATTTTTATTTCGGTCTATTCGGTCCGGACCGAATAAACCGAATTTTCAAAAAATTAGAACCGAACCGAATTTGCACGGTTCGGTTCGGTTTTTCGGTTTCGGTTTGGTTTTGCTCAGCCTTAATCGAGTCGGACCATTTTAGGGATATTTTTACATATTTTGTTCCTATGGGCAACGAAATTTTATTTGACGCAATTCGGACCTGAATCGGAGATGATATAGTCAAAACTCGGTTTTCGGATAAACCTCAAAGTGGTTAGTACACGGGATATTGTTAAAAATCGAGTCGGACCATTTTAGGGATATTTTTTACATATTTTATTCCCATGGGTTATTGGAATTCAACAAAATTTTATTTGACGCAATTCGGACCTGAATCGGAGCTGATATAGTCAAAACTCGGTTTTCGAAAAATTCTCAAAGGGGTTAGTACATGGGATATTGTTAAAAATCAAGTCGGACCATTTTGTGGATATTTTTACATATTTTATTCCTATGAGTTATTGAAATTCAATAAAATTTTATTTGACGCAGTTTGAACGTGAATCGGAGCTGATATGATCGAAACTCGGTTTTTCGATAATCCTCAAAGTGGTTAGTACACGGGATATTGTTAAAAATCGAGTCGGACCATTTTAGGGATATTTTTACATATTTTGTTCCTATGGGTTATTGGAATTCAACGAAATTTTATTTGACGCAATTCGGACCTGAATCGGAGCTGATATAGTCAAAACTCGGTTTTCGGATAATCCTCAAAGGGGTTAGTACACGGGATATTGTTAAAAATCGAGTCGGTCCATTTTCTGGATATTTTTACATATTTTGTTCCTATGGGTTATTGGAATTCAACGAAATCTTATTTGACGCAGTTCTCACTTGAATCGAAGCTGATATGATCGAAACTCGGTTTTCGGATAATTCTTAAAGGGGTTAGTACACGGGATATTGTTAAAAATCAATTCGGACCATTTTGTGGAAATTTTTACATATTTTGTTCCTATGGGTTATTGAAATTCAACAAAATTTTATTTGACGCAGTTCGAACCTGAGTCGGAGCTTATATGATCGAAACTCAGTTTTCGGATAATCCTCAAAGTGGTTAGTACACGGGATTTTGTTAAAAATCGAGTCGGACCATTTTAGGGATATTTTTACATATTTTGTTCCTATGGGTTATTGGAATTCAAAGAAATTTTATTTGTCGCAATTCGGACCTGAATCGGAGCTGATATAGTTAAAACTCGGTTTTTGGATAATTCTCAAAAGGGTTAGTGCACGGGATATTGTTAAAAAACGAGTCGAACCATTTTGCCGATATTTTTACATATTTTGTTCCTATGGGTTATTGGAATTCAAGAAATTTTATTTGGTGCAATTCGAACCTGAATCGGGGCTAAAATGACCGAAACTCGGTTTTTGGATAATCCTCAAGTGGGTTAGTACACGCAATATTGTTAAAAATGGAGTTGAACCATTTTGTGGATATTTTTACATATTTTGTTCCTATGGGTTATTTAAATTCAACCAAATTTTATTTGATGAAGTTCGGACATGAATCGAAGCTGATATGATCGAAACTCGATTTTCGGATAATCCTCAAAGGGGTTAGTACACGGGATATTGTTAAAAATCGAGTTGGACCATTTTCTGGATATTTTTACATATTTTGTTCCTATGGGTTATTGAAATTCAACGAAATTTTATTTGACACAGTTCGGACCGGAATCGGAGCTGATATGATCGAAACTCGGTTTTCGGAAAATTCTCAAAGGGGTTAGTACATGGGATATTGTTAAAAATCAAGACGGACCATTTTGTGGATATATTTACATATTTTATTCCTATGAGTTATTGAAATTCAATAAAATTTTATTTGACGGAGTTTGAACCTGAATCGGAGCTGATATGATCGAAACTCGGTTTTTCGATAATCCTCAAAGTGGTTAGTACACGGGATATTGTTAAAAATCGATTCGGACCATTTTAGGGATATTTTTACATATTTTGTTCCTATGGGTTATTGGAATTCAAAGAAATTTTATTTGACGCAATTCGGACCTGAATCGGAGCTGATATAGTTAAAACTCGGTTTCTGGATAATTCTCAAAGGGGTTAGTGCACGGGATATTGTTAAAAAACGAGTCGAACCATTTTGCCGATATTTTTACATATTTTGTTCCTATGGGTTATTGGAATTCAAGAAATTTTATTTGGTGCAATTCGAACCTGAATCGGGGCTAAAATGACCGAAACTCGGTTTTTGGATAATCCTCAAATGGGTTAGTACACGCAATATTGTTAAAAATGGAGTTGAACCATTTTGTGGATATTTTTACATATTTTGTTCCTATGGGTTATTTAAATTCAACCAAATTTTATTTGATGAAGTTCGGACATGAATCGAAGCTGATATGATCGAAACTCGATTTTCGGATAATCCTCAAAGGGGTTAGTACACGGGATATTGTTAAAAATCGAGTCGGACCATTTTGTGGATATATTTAAATATTTTATTCCTATGAGTTATTGAAATTCAATAAAATTTTATTTGACGCAGTTTGAACCTGAATCGGAGCTGATATGATCGAAACTCGGTTTTCCGATAATCCTCAAAGTGGTTAGTACACGGGATATTGTTAAAAATCGAGTCTAGGGCTGAGCATTCGGTCTGGACCGAACCGGATAAACCGAAAACCAAAATGTCATTTTTTTCTGGACCGAACCGGACCGAAGTTTAATCATGGACCGAACCGGACCGAACCGAAATAATTCGGTTCGGTTCGGTCCGGACCGAAAAAACCGAATTTTTTTTTTAAAAAAATTTATATTATAAATAAAGCTAAAAATTCATGATTTATCACAAAAATAATAATCAATTAATCACCACTATTTCACCAACATAGATATAATTAGAATTTACAGATTAGATAATATAATTATATTTTATAAGATATATATAAAATGTATATAACATAAATATAAAAATTAAAGTATATATTATTGGGACTAGTACACGGGATATTGTTAAAAATCGAGTCGGTCCATTTTCTGGATATTTTTACATATTTTGTTCCTATGGATTATTGGAATTCAACGAAATCTTATTTGACGCAGTTCTCACTTGAATCGAAGCTGATATGATCGAAACTCGGTTTTCGGATAATTCTTAAAGGGGTTAGTACACGGGATATTGTTAAAAATCAATTCGGACCATTTTGTGGAAATTTTTACATATTTTGTTCCTATGGGTTATTGAAATTCAACAAAATTTTATTTGACGCAGTTCGAACCTGAGTCGGAGCTTATATGATCGAAACTCAGTTTTCGGATAATCCTCAAAGTGGTTAGTACACGGGATTTTGTTAAAAATCGAGTCGGACCATTTTAGGGATATTTTTACATATTTTGTTCCTATGGGTTATTGGAATTCAAAGAAATTTTATTTGTCGCAATTCGGACCTGAATCGGAGCTGATATAGTTAAAACTCGGTTTTTGGATAATTCTCAAAAGGGTTAGTGCACGGGATATTGTTAAAAAACGAGTCGAACCATTTTGCCGATATTTTTACATATTTTGTTCCTATGGGTTATTGGAATTCAAGAAATTTTATTTGGTGCAATTCGAACCTGAATCGGGGCTAAAATGACCGAAACTCGGTTTTTGGATAATCCTCAAGTGGGTTAGTACACGCAATATTGTTAAAAATGGAGTTGAACCATTTTGTGGATATTTTTACATATTTTGTTCCTATGGGTTATTTAAATTCAACCAAATTTTATTTGATGAAGTTCGGACATGAATCGAAGCTGATATGATCGAAACTCGATTTTCGGATAATCCTCAAAGGGGTTAGTACACGGGATATTGTTAAAAATCGAGTCGGACCATTTTCTGGATATTTTTACATATTTTGTTCCTATGGGTTATTGAAATTCAACGAAATTTTATTTGACACAGTTCGGACCGGAATCGGAGCTGATATGATCGAAACTCGGTTTTCGGAAAATTCTCAAAGGGGTTAGTACATGGGATATTGTTAAAAATCAAGTCGGACCATTTTGTGGATATATTTACATATTTTATTCCTATGAGTTATTGAAATTCAATAAAATTTTATTTGACGCAGTTTGAACCTGAATCGGAGCTGATATGATCGAAACTCGGTTTTCCGATAATCCTCAAAGTAGTTAGTACACGGGATATTGTTAAAAATAGATTCGGACCATTTTAGGGATATTTTTACATATTTTGTTCCTATGGGTTATTGGAATTCAAAGAAATTTTATTTGACGCAATTCGGACCTGAATCGGAGCTGATATAGTTAAAACTCGGTTTTTGGATAATTCTCAAAGGGGTTAGTGCACGGGATATTGTTAAAAAACGAGTCGAACCATTTTGCCGATATTTTTACATATTTTGTTCCTATGGGTTATTGGAATTCAAGAAATTTTATTTGGTGCAATTCGAACCTGAATCGGGGCTAAAATGACCGAAACTCGGTTTTTGGATAATCCTCAAATGGGTTAGTACACGCAATATTGTTAAAAATGGAGTTGAACCATTTTGTGGATATTTTTACATATTTTGTTCCTATGGGTTATTTAAATTCAACCAAATTTTATTTGATGAAGTTCGGACATGAATCGAAGCTGATATGATCGAAACTCGATTTTCGGATAATCCTCAAAGGGGTTAGTACACGGGATATTGTTAAAAATCGAGTCGGACCATTTTGTGGATATATTTAAATATTTTATTCCTATGAGTTATTGAAATTCAATAAAATTTTATTTGACGCAGTTTGAACCTGAATCGGAGCTGATATGATCGAAACTCGATTTTCCGATAATCCTCAAAGTGGTTAGTACACGGGATATTGTTAAAAATCAAGTCTAGGGCTGAGCATTCGGTCGGTTCGGTCCAGAACCGGACCGAACCGAATAAACCGAAAACCGAAATGTCATTTTTTCTGGACCGAACCGGACCGAAGTTTAATCATGGACCGAACCGGACCGAACCGAAATAATTCGGTTCGGTTCGGTCCGGACCGAAAAAACCGATTTTTTTTTTTTAAAAAAACTTATATTATAAATAAAGCTAAAAATTCATGATTTATCACAAAAATAATAATCAATTAATCACCACTATTTCACCAACATAGATATAATTAGAATTTACAAATTGGATAATATAATTATATTTTATAAGATATATATAAAATGTATATAACATAAATATAAAAATTAAAGTATATATTATTCGGACTATTCGGTCTATTCGGTCCAGACCGAAATATTTTTCAAAGAACCGAATCGAACCAATTTTTATTTCGGTCTATTCGGTCCGGACCGAATAAACCGAATTTTCAAAAAATTAGAACCGAACCGAATTTGCACGGTTCGGTGCGGTTTTTCGGTTTCGGTTCGGTTTTGCTCAGCCCTAATCGAGTCGGACCATTTTAGGGATATTTTTACATATTTTGTTCCTATGGGCAACGAAATTTTATTTGACGCAATTCGGACCTGAATCGGAGATGATATAGTCAAAACTCGGTTTTTGGATAAACCTCAAAGTGGTTAGTACACGGGATATTGTTAAAAATCGAGTCGGACCATTTTAGGGATATTTTTTACATATTTTATTCCTATGGGTTATTGGAATTCAACAAAATTTTATTTGACGCAATTCGGACCTGAATCGGAGCTGATATAGTCAAAACTCGGTTTTCGAAAAATTCTCAAAGGGGTTAGTACATGGGATATTGTTAAAAATCAAGTCGGACCATTTTGTGGATATTTTTACATATTTTATTCCTATGAGTTATTGAAATTCAATAAAATTTAATTTGACGCAGTTTGAACGTGAATCGGAGCTGATATGATCGAAACTCGGTTTTTCGATAATCCTCAAAGTGGTTAGTACACGGGATATTGTTAAAAATCGAGTCGGACCATTTTAGGGATATTTTTACATATTTTGTTCCTATGGGTTATTGGAATTCAACGAAATTTTATTTGATGCAATTCGGACCTGAATCGGAGCTGATATAGTCAAAACTCGGTTTTCGGATAATCCTCAAAGGGGTTAGTACACGGGATATTGTTAAAAATCGAGTCGGTCCATTTTCTGGATATTTTTACATATTTTGTTCCTATGGGTTATTGGAATTCAACGAAATCTTATTTGACGCAGTTCTGACATGAATCGAAGCTAATATGATCGAAACTCGGTTTTCGGATAATTCTTAAAGGGGTTAGTACTCGGGATATTGTTAAAAATCAATTCGGACCATTTTGTGGAAATTTTTACATATTTTGTTCCTATGGGTTATTGAAATTCAACAAAATTTTATTTGACGCAGTTCGAACCTGAGTCGGAGCTTATATGATCGAAACTCAGTTTTCGGATAATCCTCAAAGTGGTTAGTACACGGGATTTTGTTAAAAATCGAGTCGGACCATTTTAGGGATATTTTTACATATTTTGTTCCTATGGGTTATTGGAATTCAAAGAAATTTTATTTGTCGCAATTCGGACCTGAATCGGAGCTGATATAGTTAAAACTCGGCTTTGGATAATTCTCAAAAGGGTTAGTGCACGGGATATTGTTAAAAAACGAGTCAAACCATTTTGCCGATATTTTTACATATTTTGTTCCTATGGGTTATTGGAATTCAAGAAATTTTATTTGGTGCAATTCGAACCTGAATCGGGGCTAAAATGACCGAAACTCGGTTTTTGGATAATCCTCAAATGGGTTAGTACACGCAATATTGTTAAAAATGGAGTTGAACCATTTTGTGGATATTTTTACATATTTTGTTCCTATGGGTTATTTAAATTCAACCAAATTTTATTTGATGAAGTTCGGACATGAATCGAAGCTGATATGATCGAAACTCGATTTTCGGATAATCCTCAAAGGGGTTAGTACACGGGATATTGTTAAAAATCGAGTCGGACCATTTTCTGGATATTTTTACATATTTTGTTCCTATGGGTTATTGAAATTCAACGAAATTTTATTTGACAAAGTTCGGACCGGAATCGGAGCTGATATGATCGAAACTCGGTTTTCCGATAATCCTCAAAGTGGTTAGTACATGGGATATTGTTGAAATTCAATAAAATTTTATTTGACGCAGTTTGAACCTGAATCGGAGCTGATATGATCGAAACTCGGTTTTCCGATATTCCTCAAAGTGGTTAGTACACGTGATATTGTTAAAAATCGATTCGGACCATTTTAGGGATATTTTTACATATTTTGTTCCTATGGGTTATTGGAATTCAAAGAAATTTTATTTGTCGCAATTCGGACCTGAATCGGAGCTGATATAGTTAAAACTCGGTTTTTGGATAATTCTCAAAGGGGTTAGTGCACGGGATATTGTTAAAAAACGAGTCGAACCATTTTGCCGATATTTTTACATATTTTGTTCCTATGGGTTATTGGAATTCAAGAAATTTTATTTGGTGCAATTCGAACCTGAATCGGGGCTAAAATGACCGAAACTCGGTTTTTGGATAATCCTCAAATGGGTTAGTACACGCAATATTGTTAAAAATGGAGTTGAACCATTTTGTGGATATTTTTACATATTTTGTTCCTATGGGTTATTTAAATTCAACCAAATTTTATTTGATGAAGTTCGGACATGAATCGAAGCTAATATGATCGAAACTCGATTTTCGGATAATCCTCAAAGGGGTTAGTACATGGGATATTTTTAAAAATTGAGTCGGACCATTTTCTGGATATTTCTACAAATTTTGTTCCTATGGGTTATTGAAATTCAACGAAATTTTATTTGACACAGTTCGGATCGGAATCGGAGCTGATATGATCGAAACTCGGTTTTCCGATAATCCTCAAAGTGGTTAGTACATGGGATATTGTTGAAATTCAATAAAATTTTATTTGACGCAGTTTGAACCTGAATCGGAGCTGATATGATCAAAACTCGGTTTTCCGATAATCCTCAAAGTGGTTAGTACATAAAAATTGATTCGGACCATTTTAGGGATCTTTTTACATATTTTGTTCCTATGGGTTATTTGAATTCAAAGAAATTTTATTTGACGCAATTCGGACCTGAATCGGAGCTGATATAGTTAAAACTCGGTTTTTGGATAATCCTCAAAGGGGTTAGTGCACGGGATATTGTTAAAAAACGAGTCGAACCATTTTGCCGATATTTTTACATATTTTGTTCCTATGGGTTATTGGAATTCAAGAAATTTTATTTGGTGCAATTCGAACCTGAATCGGGGCTAAAATGACCGAAACTCGATTTTTGGATAATCCTCAAATGGGTTAGTACACGCAATATTGTTAAAAATGGAGTTGAACCATTTTGTGGATATTTTTACATATTTTGTTCCTATGGGTTATTGGAATATAAGAAATTTTATTTGGTGCAATTCGAACCTGAATCGGGGCTAAAATGACCGAAACTCGGTTTTTGGATAATCCTCAAATGGGTTAGTACACGCAATATTGTTAAAAATGGAGTTGAACCATTTTGTGGATATTTTTACATATTTTGTTCCTATGGGTTATTTAAATTCAACCAAATTTTATTTGATGAAGTTCGGACATGAATCGAAGCTGATATGATCGAAACTCGATTTTCGGATAATCCTCAAAGGGGTTAGTACACGGGATATTGTTAAAAATCGAGTCGGACCATTTTGTGGATATATTTAAATATTTTATTCCTATGAGTTATTGAAATTCAATAAAATTTTATTTGACGCAGTTTGAACCTGAATCGGAGCTGATATGATCGAAACTCGGTTTTCCGATAATCCTCAAAGTGGTTAGTACACGGGATATTGTTAAAAATCGAGTCTAGGGCTGAGCATTCGGTCGGTTCGGTCCAGAACCGGACCGAACCGGATAAACCGAAAACCGAAATGTCATTTTTTTCTGGACCGAACCGGACCGAAGTTTAATCATGGACCGAACCGGACCGAACCGAAATAATTCGGTTCGGTTCGGTCCGGACCGAAAAAACCGAATTTTTTTTAAAAAAAAATTTATATTATAAATAAAGCTAAAAATTCATGATTTATCACAAAAATAATAATCAATTAATCACCACTATTTCACCAACATAGATATAATTAGAATTTACAAATTAGATAATATAATTATATTTTATAAGATATATATAAAATGTATATAACATAAATATAAAAATTAAAGTATATATTATTGGGACTATTCGGTCTATTCGGTCCAGACCGAAATATTTTTCAAAGAACCGAACCGAACCAATTTTTATTTCGGTCTATTCGGTCCGGACCGAATAAACCGAATTTTCAAAAAATTAGAACCGAACCGAATTTGCACGGTTCGGTTCGGTTTTTCGGTTTCAGTTCGGTTTTGCTCAGCCTTAATCGAGTCGGACCATTTTAGGGATATTTTTACATATTTTGTTCCTATGGGTTATTGGAATTCAACGAAATTTTATTTGACGCAATTCGGACCTGAATCGGAGCTGATATAGTCAAAACTCGGTTTTCGGATAATCCTCAAAGGGGTTAGTACACGGGATATTGTTAAAAATCGAGTCGAACCATTTTGCAGATATTTTTACATATTTTGTTCCTATGGGATATTGGAATTCAAAAAATTTTATTTGGTGCAATTCGAACTTGAATCGGGGCTGAAATGACCGAAACTCGGTTTTCGGATAATCCTCAAATGGGTTAGTACACGCAATATTGTTAAAAATGGAGTTGGGCTATTTTGTGGATATTTTTACATATTTTTTCCCCTTGGTTATTGGAATTCAACAAAATTTTATTTGACGTAGTTCTGACTTGAATCGAAGTTGGTATGATCGAAACTCGGATTTCGGATAATCCTCAAAGGGGTTAGTACACTGGATATTGTTAAAAATCGAGTCGAACCATTTTAGGTATATTTTTACATATTTTGTTCCTATGGGTTATTGGAATCCAACCAAATTTTATTTGACGCAATTCGGACCTGAATCGGAGCTGATATAGTCAAAACTCGGTTTTCGGATAATCCTCAAAGGGGTTAGTACACGGGATATTGTTAAAAATCGAGTCGGACCATTTTCTGGATATTTTTACATATTTTGTTCCTATGGGTTATTGGAATTCAACGAAATTTTATTTGACGCAGTTCGGACCGGAATCGGAGCTGATATGATCGAAACTCGGTTTTCGGAAAATTCTCAAAGGGGTTAGTACACGGGATATTGTTAAAAATCAATTCGACTATTTTGTGGATATTTTTACATATTTTGTTCCTATGGGTTATTGAAATTCAACAAAATTTTATTTGACGCAGTTCGAACTTGAGTCGGAGCTGATATGATCGAAACTCGGATTTCGGATAATCCTCAAAGTGGTTAGTACACGGGATATTGTTAAAAATCGAGTCGGACCATTTTAGGGATATTTTTACATATTTTGTTCCTATGGGTTATTGGAATTCAACGAAATTTTATTTGACGCAATTCGGACATGAATCGGAGATGATATAGTCAAAACTCGGTTTTCGGATAAACCTCAAAGTGGTTAGTACACGGGATATTGTTAAAAATCGAGTCGGATCATTTTAGGGATATTTTTACATATTTTGTTCCTATGGGTTATTTGAATTGAACGAAATTTTATTTGACGCAGTTCTGACTTGAATCGAAGCTGATATGATCGAAACTCGGTTTTCGGATAATTCTTAAAGGGGTTAGTACACGGGACATTGTTAAAAAACGAGTCGAACCATTTTGTAGATATTTTTACATATTTTGTTCCTATGGGTTATTGGAATTCAAGAAATTTTATTTGGTGCAATTCGAACTTGAATCGGGGCTGAAATGACCGAAACTCGGTTTTCGGATAATCCTCAAATGGGTTAGTACACGCAATATTTTTAAAAATGGAGTTGGACCATTTTGTGGATATTTTTACATATTTTGTTCCTATGGGTTATTGGAATTCAACGAAATTTTATTTGACGCAGTTCGGACCGGAATCGGAGCTGATATGATCGAAACTCGGTTTTCGGATAATCCTCAAAGTGGTTAGTACACGGGATATTGTTAAAAATCAAGTCGGACCATTTTGTGGATATTTTTACATATTTTATTCCTATGAGTTATTGAAATTCAATAAAATTTTATTTGACGCAGTTTGAACCTGAATCGGAGCTGATATGATCGAAACTCGGTTTTCCGATAATCCTCAAAGTGGTTAGTACACGGGATATTGTTAAAAATCGAGTCGGACCATTTTAGGGATATTTTTACATATTTTGTTCCTATGGGTTATTGGAATTCAACGAAATTTTATTTGACGCAATTCGGACCTGAATCGGAGCTGATATAGTCAAAACTCGGTTTTCGGATAATCCTCAAAGGGGTTAGTACACGGGATATTGTTAAAAATCGAGTCGAACCATTTTGCAGATATTTTTACATATTTTGTTCCTATGGGATATTGGAATTCAAAAAATTTTATTTGGTGCAATTCGAACTTGAATCGGGGCTGAAATGACCGAAACTCGGTTTTCGGATAATCCTCAAATGGGTTAGTACACGCAATATTGTTAAAAATGGAGTTGGGCTATTTTGTGGATATTTTTACATATTTTTTCCCCTTGGTTATTGGAATTCAACAAAATTTTATTTGACGTAGTTCTGACTTGAATCGAAGTTGGTATGATCGAAACTCGGATTTCGGATAATCCTCAAAGGGGTTAGTACACTGGATATTGTTAAAAATCGAGTCGAACCATTTTAGGTATATTTTTACATATTTTGTTCCTATGGGTTATTGGAATCCAACCAAATTTTATTTGACGCAATTCGGACCTGAATCGGAGCTGATATAGTCAAAACTCGGTTTTCGGATAATCCTCAAAGGGGTTAGTACACGGGATATTGTTAAAAATCGAGTCGGACCATTTTCTGGATATTTTTACATATTTTGTTCCTATGGGTTATTGGAATTCAACGAAATTTTATTTGACGCAGTTCGGACCGGAATCGGAGCTGATATGATCGAAACTCGGTTTTCGGAAAATTCTCAAAGGGGTTAGTACACGGGATATTGTTAAAAATCAATTCGACTATTTTGTGGATATTTTTACATATTTTGTTCCTATGGGTTATTGAAATTCAACAAAATTTTATTTGACGCAGTTCGAACTTGAGTCGGAGCTGATATGATCGAAACTCGGATTTCGGATAATCCTCAAAGTGGTTAGTACACGGGATATTGTTAAAAATCGAGTCGGACCATTTTAGGGATATTTTTACATATTTTGTTCCTATGGGTTATTGGAATTCAACGAAATTTTATTTGACGCAATTCGGACCTGAATCGGAGATGATATAGTCAAAACTCGGTTTTCGGATAAACCTCAAAGTGGTTAGTACACGGGATATTGTTAAAAATCGAGTCGGATCATTTTAGGGATATTTTTACATATTTTGTTCCTATGGGTTATTGGAATTCAACCAAATTTTATTTGACGCAATTCGGACCTGAATCGGAGCTGATATAGTCAAAACTCAGTTTTTGGATAATCCTCAAAGGGGTTAGTACACGGGATATTGTTAAAAATCAAGTCGGACCATTTTGTGGATATTTTTACATATTTTGTTCCTATTGGTTATTGGAATTCAACGAAATTTTATTTGACGCAGTTTGGACCGGAATCAGAGCTGATATGATCGAAACTCGGTTTTCGGAAAATTCTCAAAGGGGTTAGTACACGGGATATTGTTAAAAATTATTTCGGACCATTTTGTGGATATTTTTACATATTTTGTTCCTACGGGTTATTGAAATTCAACAAAATTTTATTTGACGCAGTTCGAACCTAAGTCGGAGCTGATATGATCGAAACTCGGTTTTCGGATAATCCTCAAAGTGGTTAGTACACGGGATATTGTTAAAAATCGAGTCGGACCATTTTAGGGATATTTTTACATATTTTGTTCCTATGGGTTATTGGAATTCAACGAAATTTTATTTGACGCAATTCGGACCTGAATCGGAGCTGATATAGTCAAAACTCGGTTTTCGGATAATCCTCAAAGGGGTTAGTACACGGGATATTGTTAAAAATCGAGTCGAACCATTTTGCAGATATTTTTACATATTTTGTTCCTATGGGTTATTGGAATTCAAAAAATTTTATTTGGTGCAATTCGAACTTGAATCGGGGCTGAAATGACCGAAACTCGGTTTTCGGATAATCCTCAAATGGGTTAGTACACGCAATATTGTTAAAAATGGAGTTGGGCCATTTTGTGGATATTTTTACATATTTTGTTCCTATGGGTTATTGGAATTCAACGAAATTTTATTTGACGTAGTTCTGACTTGAATCGAAGCTGATATGATCGAAACTCGGTTTTCGAATAATCCTCAAAGGGGTTAGTACACTGGATATTGTTAAAAATCGAGTCGGACCATTTTATGGATATTTTTACATATTTTGTTCCTATGGGTTTTTGGAATTCAACGAAATTTTATTTGACGCAGTTCGGACCGGAATCGGAGCTGATATGATCGAAACTCGGTTTTCGGAAAATTCTCAAAGGGGTTAGTACACGGGATATTGTTAAAAATCAATTTGACTATTTTGTGGATATTTTTACATATTTTGTTCCTATGGGTTATTGAAATTCAACAAAATTTTATTTGACGCAGTTCGAACCTGAGTCGGAGCTGATATGATCGAAACTGGGTTTTCGGATAATCCTCAAAGTGGTTAGTACACGGGATATTGTTAAAAATCGAGTCGGACCATTTTAGGGATATTTTTACATATTTTTTTCCTATGGGTTATTGGAATTCAACGAAATTTTATTTGACGCAATTCGGACCTGAATCGGAGATGATATAGTCAAAACTCGGTTTTCGGATAATCCTCAAAGGGGTTAGTACACGGGATATTGTTAAAAATCGAGTCGGACCATTTTATGGATATTTTTACATATTTTGTTCCTATGGGTTATTGGAATTCAACGAAATTTTATTTGACGCAGTTTGGACCGGAATCAGAGCTGATATGATCGAAACTCGGTTTTCGGAAAATTCTCAAAGGGGTTAGTACACAGGATATTGTTAAAAATTATTTCGGACCATTTTGTGGATATTTTTACAAATTTTTTTCCTATGGGTTATTGAAATTCAACAAAATTTTATTTGACGCAATTCGGAGCTGATATAGTCAAAACTCAGTTTTTGGATAATCCTCAAAGGGGTTAGTACACGGGATATTGTTAAAAATCGAGTCGGACCATTTTCTGGATATTTTTACATATTTTGTTCCTATGGGTTAGTGGAATTCAACGAAATTTTATTTGACGCAATTCGGACCTGAATCGGAGCTGATATAGTCAAAACTCGGTTTTCGGATAAACCTCAAAGTGGTTAGTACACGGGATATTGTTAAAAATCGAGTCGGACCATTTTAGGGATATTTTTACATATTTTGTTCCTATGGGTTATTGGAATTCAACTAAATTTTATTTGAAGTAGTTCGAACCTAAGTCGGAGCTGATATGATCGAAACTCGGTTTTCGGATAATCCTCAAAGTGGTTAGTACACGGGATATTGTTAAAAATCGAGTCGGACCATTTTAGGGATATTTTTACATATTTTGTTCCTATGGGTTATTGGAATTCAACGAAATTTTATTTGACGCAATTCGGACCTGAATCGGAGCTGATATAGTCAAAACTCGGTTTTCGGATAATCCTCAAAGGGGTTAGTACACGGGATATTGTTAAAAATCGAGTCGAACCATTTTGCAGATATTTTTACATATTTTGTTCCTATGGGTTATTGGAATTCAAAAAATTTTATTTGGTGCAATTCGAACTTGAATCGGGGCTGAAATGACCGAAACTCGGTTTTCGGATAATCCTCAAATGGGTTAGTACACGCAATATTGTTAAAAATGGAGTTGGGCCATTTTGTGGATATTTTTACATATTTTGTTCCTATGGGTTATTGGAATTCAACGAAATTTTATTTGACGTAGTTCTGACTTGAATCGAAGCTGATATGATCGAAACTCGGTTTTCGAATAATCCTCAAAGGGGTTAGTACACTGGATATTGTTAAAAATCGAGTCGGACCATTTTATGGATATTTTTACATATTTTGTTCCTATGGGTTTTTGGAATTCAACGAAATTTTATTTGACGCAGTTCGGACCGGAATCGGAGCTGATATGATCGAAACTCGGTTTTCGGAAAATTCTCAAAGGGGTTAGTACACGGGATATTGTTAAAAATCAATTTGACTATTTTGTGGATATTTTTACATATTTTGTTCCTATGGGTTATTGAAATTCAACAAAATTTTATTTGACGCAGTTCGAACCTGAGTCGGAGCTGATATGATCGAAACTGGGTTTTCGGATAATCCTCAAAGTGGTTAGTACACGGGATATTGTTAAAAATCGAGTCGGACCATTTTAGGGATATTTTTACATATTTTTTTCCTATGGGTTATTGGAATTCAACGAAATTTTATTTGACGCAATTCGGACCTGAATCGGAGATGATATAGTCAAAACTCGGTTTTCGGATAATCCTCAAAGGGGTTAGTACACGGGATATTGTTAAAAATCGAGTCGGACCATTTTATGGATATTTTTACATATTTTGTTCCTATGGGTTATTGGAATTCAACGTAATTTTATTTGACGCAGTTTGGACCGGAATCAGAGCTGATATGATCGAAACTCGGTTTTCGGAAAATTCTCAAAGGGGTTAGTACACAGGATATTGTTAAAAATTATTTCGGACCATTTTGTGGATATTTTTACAAATTTTTTTCCTATGGGTTATTGAAATTCAACAAAATTTTATTTGACGCAATTCGGAGCTGATATAGTCAAAACTCAGTTTTTGGATAATCCTCAAAGGGGTTAGTACACGGGATATTGTTAAAAATCGAGTCGGACCATTTTCTGGATATTTTTACATATTTTGTTCCTATGGGTTAGTGGAATTCAACGAAATTTTATTTGACGCAATTCGGACCTGAATCGGAGCTGATATAGTCAAAACTCGGTTTTCGGATAAACCTCAAAGTGGTTAGTACACGGGATATTGTTAAAAATCGAGTCGGACCATTTTAGGGATATTTTTACATATTTTGTTCCTATGGGTTATTGGAATTCAACTAAATTTTATTTGAAGCAGTTCGAACCTAAGTCGGAGCTGATATGATCGAAACTCGGTTTTCGGATAATCCTCAAAGTGGTTAGTATACGGGATATTGTTAAAAATTGAGTCGGACCATTTTAGGGATATTTTTACATATTTTGTTCCTATGGGTTATTGGAATTCAACGAAATTTTATTTGACGCAATTCGGACCTGAATCGGAGCTGATATAATCAAAACTCGGTTTTCGGATAATCCTCAAAGGGGTTAGTACACGGGATATTGTTAAAAATCGAGTCGAACCATTTTGCAGATATTTTTACATATTTTGTTCCTATGGGTTATTGGAATTCAAAAAATTTTATTTGGTGCAATTCGAACTTGAATCGGGGCTGAAATGACCGAAACTCGGTTTTCGGATAATCCTCAAATGGGTTAGTACACGCAATATTGTTAAAAATGGAGTTGGGCCATTTTGTGGATATTTTTACATATTTTGTTCCTATGGGTTGTTGGAATTCAACAAAATTTTATTTGACGTAGTTCTGACTTGAATCGAAGCTGATATGATCGAAACTCGGTTTTCGGATAATCCTCAAAGGGGTTAGTACACTGGATATTGTTAAAAATCGAGTCGGACCATTTTCTGGATATTTTTACATATTTTGTTCCTATGGGTTATTGGAATTCAACGAAATTTTATTTGACGCAGTTCGGACCGGAATCGGAGCTGATATAATCAAAACTCGGTTTTCGGAAAATTCTCAAAGGGGTTAGTACACGGGATATTGTTAAAAATCAATTCGACTATTTTGTGGATATTTTTACATATTTTGTTCCTATGGGTTATTGAAATTCAACAAAATTTTATTTGACGCAGTTCGAACCTGAGTCGGAGCTGAAATGATCGAAACTGGGTTTTCGGATAATCCTCAAAGTGGTTAGTACACGGGATATTGTTAAAAATCGAGTCGGACCATTTTAGGGATATTTTTACATATTTTTTTCCTATGGGTTATTGGAATTCAACGAAATTTTATTTGACGCAATTCGGACCTGAATCGGAGCTGATATAGTCAAAACTCAGTTTTTGGATAATCCTCAATGGGGTTAGTACACGGGATATTGTTAAAAATCGAGTTGGACCATTTTCTGGATATTTTTACATATTTTGTTCCTATGGGTTATTGGAATTCAACGAAATTTTATTTGACGCAATTCGGACCTGAATCGGAGCTGATATAGTCAAAACTCAGTTTTTGGATAATCCTCAAAGGGGTTAGTACACGGGATATTGTTAAAAATCGAGTCGGACCATTTTCTGGATATTTTTACATA
The DNA here is from genome assembly GCA_036435485.1 of Saposhnikovia divaricata. NCBI lineage: Eukaryota > Viridiplantae > Streptophyta > Magnoliopsida > Apiales > Apiaceae > Saposhnikovia > Saposhnikovia divaricata. The sequence continues at coordinate 220,797,530 of CM071599.1, forward strand.
TTTTGTTCCTATGGGTTATTGGAATTCAACGAAATTTTATTTGACGCAATTCGGACCTGAATCGGAGATGATATAGTCAAAACTCGGTTTTCGGATAATCCTCAAAGGGGTTAGTACACGGGATATTGTTAAAAATCGAGTCGGACCATTTTATGGATATTTTTACATATTTTGTTCCTATGGGTTATTGGAATTCAACGAAATTTTATTTGACGCAGTTTGGACCGGAATCAGAGCTGATATGATCGAAACTCGGTTTTCGGAAAATTCTCAAAGGGGTTAGTACACAGGATATTGTTAAAAATTATTTCGGACCATTTTGTGGATATTTTTACATATTTTGTTCCTATGGGTTATTGAAATTCAACAAAATTTTATTTGACGCAATTCAGAGCTGATATAGTCAAAACTCAGTTTTTGGATAATCCTCAAAGGGGTTAGTACACGGGATATTGTTAAAAATCGAGTCGGACCATTTTCTGGATATTTTTACATATTTTGTTCCTATGGGTTAGTGGAATTCAACGAAATTTTATTTGACGCAATTCGGACCTGAATCGGAGCTGATATAGTCAAAACTCGGTTTTCGGATAAACCTCAAAGTGGTTAGTACACGGGATATTGTTAAAAATCGAGTCGGACCATTTTAGGGATATTTTTACATATTTTGTTCCTATGGGTTATTGGAATTCAACTAAATTTTATTTGAAGCAGTTCGAACCTAAGTCGGAGCTGATATGATCGAAACTCGGTTTTCGGATAATCCTCAAAGTGGTTAGTATACGGGATATTGTTAAAAATTGAGTCGGACCATTTTAGGGATATTTTTACATATTTTGTTCCTATGGGTTATTGGAATTCAACGAAATTTTATTTGACGCAATTCGGACCTGAATCGGAGCTGATATAGTCAAAACTCGGTTTTCGGATAATCCTCAAAGGGGTTAGTACACGGGATATTGTTAAAAATCGAGTCGAACCATTTTGCAGATATTTTTACATATTTTGTTCCTATGGGTTATTGGAATTCAAAAAATTTTATTTGGTGCAATTCGAACTTGAATCGGGGCTGAAATGACCGAAACTCGGTTTTCGGATAATCCTCAAATGGGTTAGTACACGCAATATTGTTAAAAATGGAGTTGGGCCATTTTGTGGATATTTTTACATATTTTGTTCCTATGGGTTATTGGAATTCAACAAAATTTTATTTGACGTAGTTCTGACTTGAATCGAAGCTGATATGATCGAAACTCGGTTTTCGGATAATCCTCAAAGGGGTTAGTACACTGGATATTGTTAAAAATCGAGTCGGACCATTTTCTGGATATTTTTACATATTTTGTTCCTATGGGTTATTGGAATTCAACGAAATTTTATTTGACGCAGTTCGGACCGGAATCGGAGCTGATATAATCAAAACTCGGTTTTCGGAAAATTCTCAAAGGGGTTAGTACACGGGATATTGTTAAAAATCAATTCGACTATTTTGTGGATATTTTTACATATTTTGTTCCTATGGGTTATTGAAATTCAACAAAATTTTATTTGACGCAGTTCGAACCTGAGTCGGAGCTGAAATGATCGAAACTGGGTTTTCGGATAATCCTCAAAGTGGTTAGTACACGGGATATTGTTAAAAATCGAGTCGGACCATTTTAGGGATATTTTTACATATTTTTTTCCTATGGGTTATTGGAATTCAACGAAATTTTATTTGACGCAATTCGGACCTGAATCGGAGCTGATATAGTCAAAACTCAGTTTTTGGATAATCCTCAAAGGGGTTAGTACACGGGATATTGTTAAAAATCGAGTCGGACCATTTTCTGGATATTTTTACATATTTTGTTCCTATGGGTTATTGGAATTCAACTAAATTTTATTTGAAGCAGTTCGAACCTAAGTCGGAGCTGATATGATCGAAACTCGGTTTTCGGATAATCCTCAAAGTGGTTAGTATACGGGATATTGTTAAAAATTGAGTCGGACCATTTTAGGGATATTTTTACATATTTTGTTCCTATGGGTTATTGGAATTCAACGAAATTTTATTTGACGCAATTCGGACCTGAATCGGAGCTGATATAGTCAAAACTCGGTTTTCGGATAATCCTCAAAGGGGTTAGTACACGGGATATTGTTAAAAATCGAGTCGAACCATTTTGCAGATATTTTTACATATTTTGTTCCTATGGGTTATTGGAATTCAAAAAATTTTATTTGGTGCAATTCGAACTTGAATCGGGGCTGAAATGACCGAAACTCGGTTTTCGGATAATCCTCAAATGGGTTAGTACACGCAATATTGTTAAAAATGGAGTTGGGCCATTTTGTGGATATTTTTACATATTTTGTTCCTATGGGTTATTGGAATTCAACAAAATTTTATTTGACGTAGTTCTGACTTGAATCGAAGCTGATATGATCGAAACTCGGTTTTCGGATAATCCTCAAAGGGGTTAGTACACTGGATATTGTTAAAAATCGAGTCGGACCATTTTCTGGATATTTTTACATATTTTGTTCCTATGGGTTATTGGAATTCAACTAAATTTTATTTGAAGCAGTTCGAACCTAAGTCGGAGCTGATATGATCGAAACTCGGTTTTCGGATAATCCTCAAAGTGGTTAGTATACGGGATATTGTTAAAAATTGAGTCGGACCATTTTAGGGATATTTTTACATATTTTGTTCCTATGGGTTATTGGAATTCAACGAAATTTTATTTGACGCAATTCGGACCTGAATCGGAGCTGATATAGTCAAAACTCGGTTTTCGGATAATCCTCAAAGGGGTTAGTACACGGGATATTGTTAAAAATCGAGTCGAACCATTTTGCAGATATTTTTACATATTTTGTTCCTATGGGTTATTGGAATTCAAAAAATTTTATTTGGTGCAATTCGAACTTGAATCGGGGCTGAAATGACCGAAACTCGGTTTTCGGATAATCCTCAAATGGGTTAGTACACGCAATATTGTTAAAAATGGAGTTGGGCCATTTTGTGGATATTTTTACATATTTTGTTCCTATGGGTTATTGGAATTCAACAAAATTTTATTTGACGTAGTTCTGACTTGAATCGAAGCTGATATGATCGAAACTCGGTTTTCGGATAATCCTCAAAGGGGTTAGTACACTGGATATTGTTAAAAATCGAGTCGGACCATTTTCTGGATATTTTTACATATTTTGTTCCTATGGGTTATTGGAATTCAACGAAATTTTATTTGACGCAGTTCGGACCGGAATCGGAGCTGATATAATCAAAACTCGGTTTTCGGAAAATTCTCAAAGGGGTTAGTACACGGGATATTGTTAAAAATCAATTCGACTATTTTGTGGATATTTTTACATATTTTGTTCCTATGGGTTATTGAAATTCAACAAAATTTTATTTGACGCAGTTCGAACCTGAGTCGGAGCTGAAATGATCGAAACTGGGTTTTCGGATAATCCTCAAAGTGGTTAGTACACGGGATATTGTTAAAAATCGAGTCGGACCATTTTAGGGATATTTTTACATATTTTTTTCCTATGGGTTATTGGAATTCAACGAAATTTTATTTGACGCAATTCGGACCTGAATCGGAGCTGATATAGTCAAAACTCAGTTTTTGGATAATCCTCAAAGGGGTTAGTACACGGGATATTGTTAAAAATCGAGTCGGACCATTTTCTGGATATTTTTACATATTTTGTTCCTATGGGTTATTGGAATTCAACTAAATTTTATTTGAAGCAGTTCGAACCTAAGTCGGAGCTGATATGATCGAAACTCGGTTTTCGGATAATCCTCAAAGTGGTTAGTATACGGGATATTGTTAAAAATTGAGTCGGACCATTTTAGGGATATTTTTACATATTTTGTTCCTATGGGTTATTGGAATTCAACGAAATTTTATTTGACGCAATTCGGACCTGAATCGGAGCTGATATAGTCAAAACTCGGTTTTCGGATAATCCTCAAAGGGGTTAGTACACGGGATATTGTTAAAAATCGAGTCGAACCATTTTGCAGATATTTTTACATATTTTGTTCCTATGGGTTATTGGAATTCAAAAAATTTTATTTGGTGCAATTCGAACTTGAATCGGGGCTGAAATGACCGAAACTCGGTTTTCGGATAATCCTCAAATGGGTTAGTACACGCAATATTGTTAAAAATGGAGTTGGGCCATTTTGTGGATATTTTTACATATTTTGTTCCTATGGGTTATTGGAATTCAACAAAATTTTATTTGACGTAGTTCTGACTTGAATCGAAGCTGATATGATCGAAACTCGGTTTTCGGATAATCCTCAAAGGGGTTAGTACACTGGATATTGTTAAAAATCGAGTCGGACCATTTTCTGGATATTTTTACATATTTTGTTCCTATGGGTTATTGGAATTCAACGAAATTTTATTTGACGCAGTTCGGACCGGAATCGGAGCTGATATAAACAAAACTCGGTTTTCGGAAAATTCTCAAAGGGGTTAGTACACGGGATATTGTTAAAAATCAATTCGACTATTTTGTGGATATTTTTACATATTTTGTTCCTATGGGTTATTGAAATTCAACAAAATTTTATTTGACGCAGTTCGAACCTGAGTCGGAGCTGAAATGATCGAAACTGGGTTTTCGGATAATCCTCAAAGTGGTTAGTACACGGGATATTGTTAAAAATCGAGTCGGACCATTTTAGGGATATTTTTACATATTTTTTTCCTATGGGTTATTGGAATTCAACGAAATTTTATTTGACGCAATTCGGACCTGAATCGGAGCTGATATAGTCAAAACTCAGTTTTTGGATAATCCTCAAAGGGGTTAGTACACGGGATATTGTTAAAAATCGAGTCGGACCATTTTCTGGATATTTTTACATATTTTGTTCCTATGGGTTATTGGAATTCAACGAAATTTTATTTGACGCAATTCGGACCTGAATCGGAGCTGATATAGTCAAAACTCGGTTTTCGGATAATCCTCAAAGGGGTTAGTACACGGAATATTGTTAAAAATCGAGTCGAACCATTTTGCAGATATTTTTACATATTTTGTTCCTATGGGTTATTGGAATTCAAAAAATTTTAGTTGGTGCAATTCGAACTTGAATCGGGGCTGAAATGACCGAAACTCGGTTTTCGGATAATCCTCAAATGGGTTAGTACACGCAATATTGTTAAAAATGGAGTTGGGCCATTTTATGGATATTTTTACATATTTTGTTCCTATGGGTTATTGGAATTCAACAAAATTTTATTTGACGTAGTTCTGACTTGAATCGAAGCTAATATGATCGAAACTCGGTTTTCGGATAATCCTCAAAGGGGTTAGTACACGGGATATTGTTAAAAATCGAGTCGGACCATTTTCTGGATATTTTTACATATTTTGTTCCTATGGGTTATTGGAATTCAACAAAATTTTATTTGACGCAGTTCGGACCGGAATCGGAGCTGATATGATCGAAACTCGGTTTTCGGAAAATTCTCAAAGGGGTTAGTACACGGGATATTGTTAAAAATCAATTCGACTATTTTGTGGATATTTTTACATATTTTGTTCCTATGGGTTATTGAAATTCAACAAAATTTTATTTGACGCAGTTCGAACCTGAGTAGGAGCTGATATGATCGAAACTCGGTTTTCGGATAATCCTCAAAGTGGTTAGTACACGGGATATTGTTAAAAATCGAGTCGGACCATTTTAGGGATATTTTTACATATTTTGTTCCTATGGGTTATTGGAATTCAACTAAATTTTATTTGACGCAGTTCGAACCTAAGTCGGAGCTGATATGATCGAAACTCGGTTTTCGGATAATCCTCAAAGTGGTTAGTACACGGGATATTGTTAAAAATCGAGTCGGACCATTTTAGGGATATTTTTACATATTTTGTTCCTATGGGTTATTGGAATTCAACGAAATTTTATTTGACGCAATTCGGACCTGAATCGGAGCTGATATAGTCAAAACTCGGTTTTCGGATAATCCTCAAAGGGGTTAGTACACGGGATATTGTTAAAAATCGAGTCGAACCATTTTGCAGATATTTTTACATATTTTGTTCCTATGGGTTATTGGAATTCAAAAAATTTTATTTGGTGCAATTCGAACTTGAATCGGGGCTGAAATGACCGAAACTCGGTTTTCGGATAATCCTCAAATGGGTTAGTACACGCAATATTGTTAAAAATGGAGTTGGGCCATTTTGTGGATATTTTTACATATTTTGTTCCTATGGGTTATTGGAATTCAACAAAATTTTATTTGACGTAGTTCTGACTTGAATCGAAGCTGATATGATCGAAACTCGGTTTTCGGATAATCCTCAAAGGGGTTAGTACACTGGATATTGTTAAAAATCGAGTCGGACCATTTTCTGGATATTTTTACATATTTTGTTCCTATGGGTTATTGGAATTCAACGAAATTTTATTTGACGCAGTTCGGACCGGAATCGGAGCTGATATAATCAAAACTCGGTTTTCGGAAAATTCTCAAAGGGGTTAGTACACGGGATATTGTTAAAAATCAATTCGACTATTTTGTGGATATTTTTACATATTTTGTTCCTATGGGTTATTGAAATTCAACAAAATTTTATTTGACGCAGTTCGAACCTGAGTCGGAGCTGAAATGATCGAAACTGGGTTTTCGGATAATCCTCAAAGTGGTTAGTACACGGGATATTGTTAAAAATCGAGTCGGACCATTTTAGGGATATTTTTACATATTTTTTTCCTATGGGTTATTGGAATTCAACGAAATTTTATTTGACGCAATTCGGACCTGAATCGGAGCTGATATAGTCAAAACTCAGTTTTTGGATAATCCTCAAAGGGGTTAGTACACGGGATATTGTTAAAAATCGAGTCGGACCATTTTCTGGATATTTTTACATATTTTGTTCCTATGGGTTATTGGAATTCAACGAAATTTTATTTGACGCAATTCGGACCTGAATCGGAGCTGATATAGTCAAAACTCGGTTTTCGGATAATCCTCAAAGGGGTTAGTACACGGAATATTGTTAAAAATCGAGTCGAACCATTTTGCAGATATTTTTACATATTTTGTTCCTATGGGTTATTGGAATTCAAAAAATTTTAGTTGGTGCAATTCGAACTTGAATCGGGGCTGAAATGACCGAAACTCGGTTTTCGGATAATCCTCAAATGGGTTAGTACACGCAATATTGTTAAAAATGGAGTTTGGCCATTTTATGGATATTTTTACATATTTTGTTCCTATGGGTTATTGGAATTCAACAAAATTTTATTTGACGTAGTTCTGACTTGAATCGAAGCTAATATGATCGAAACTCGGTTTTCGGATAATCCTCAAAGGGGTTAGTACACGGGATATTGTTAAAAATCGAGTCGGACCATTTTCTGGATATTTTTACATATTTTGTTCCTATGGGTTATTGGAATTCAACAAAATTTTATTTGACGCAGTTCGGACCGGAATCGGAGCTGATATGATCGAAACTCGGTTTTCGGAAAATTCTCAAAGGGGTTAGTACACGGGATATTGTTAAAAATCAATTCGACTATTTTGTGGATATTTTTACATATTTTGTTCCTATGGGTTATTGAAATTCAACAAAATTTTATTTGACGCAGTTCGAACCTGAGTAGGAGCTGATATGATCGAAACTCGGTTTTCGGATAATCCTCAAAGTGGTTAGTACACGGGATATTGTTAAAAATCGAGTCGGACCATTTTAGGGATATTTTTACATATTTTGTTCCTATGGGTTATTGGAATTCAACTAAATTTTATTTGACGCAGTTCGAACCTAATTCGGAGCTGATATGATCGAAACTCGGTTTTCGGATAATCCTCAAAGTGGTTAGTACACGGGATATTGTTAAAAATCGAGTCGGACCATTTTAGGGATATTTTTACATATTTTGTTCCTATGGGTTATTGGAATTCAACGAAATTTTATTTGACGCAATTCGGACCTGAATCGGAGCTGATATAGTCAAAACTCGGTTTTCGGATAATCCTCAAAGGGGTTAGTACACGGGATATTGTTAAAAATCGAGTCGAACCATTTTGCAGATATTTTTACATATTTTGTTCCTATGGGTTATTGGAATTCAAAAAATTTTATTTGGTGCAATTCGAACTTGAATCGGGGCTGAAATGTCCGAAACTCGGTTTTCGGATAATCCTCAAATGGGTTAGTACACGCAATATTGTTAAAAATGGAGTTGGGCCATTTTGTGGATATTTTTACATATTTTGTTCCTATGGGTTATTGGAATTCAACAAAATTTTATTTGACGTAGTTCTGACTTGAATCGAAGCTGATATGATCGAAACTCGGTTTTCGGATAATCCTCAAAGGGGTTAGTACACTGGATATTGTTAAAAATCGAGTCGAACCATTTTAGGGATTTTTTTACATATTTTGTTCCTATGGGTTATTGGAATCCAACCAAATTTTATTTGAGGCATTTCGGACCTGAATCGGAGCTGATATAGTCAAAACTCGGTTTTCGGATAATCCTCAAAGGGGTTAGTACACTGGATATTGTTAAAAATCGAGTCGGACCATTTTAGGGATATTTTTACATATTTTGTTCCTATGGGTTATTGGAATTCAACGAAATTTTATTTGACGCAATTCGGACCTGAATCGGAGATGATATAGTCAAAACTCGGTTTTCGGATAAACCTCAAAGTGGTTAGTACACGGGATATTTTTAAAAATCGAGTTGGATCATTTTAGGGATATTTTTACATATTTTGTTCCTATGGGTTATTGGAATTCAACTAAATTTTATTTGACGCAATTCGGACCTGAATCGGAGCTGATATAGTCAAAACTCAGTTTTTGGATAATCCTCAAAGGGGTTAGTACACGGGATATTGTTAAAAATCGAGTCGGACCATTTTGTGGATATTTTTACATATTTTGTTCCTATGGGTTATTGGAATTCAACGAAATTTTATTTGACGCAGTTTGGACCGGAATCAGAGCTGATATGATCGAAACTCGGTTTTCGGAAAATTCTCAAAGGGGTTAGTACACGGGATATTGTTAAAAATTATTTCGGACCATTTTGTGGATATTTTTACATATTTTGTTCCTATGGGTGATTGAAATTCAACAAACTTTTATTTGACGCTGTTCGAACCTAAGTCGGAGCTGATATGATCGAAACTCGGTTTTCGTATAATCCTCAAAGTGGTTAGTACACGGGATATTGTTAAAAATCGAGTCGGACCATTTTAGGGATATTTTTACATATTTTGTTCCTATGGGTTATTGGAATTCATCGAAATTTTATTTGACGCAATTCGGACCTGAATCGGAGCTGATATAGTCAAAACTCGGTTTTCGGATAATCCTCAAAGGGTTTAGTACACGGGATATTGTTAAAAATCGAGTCGAACCATTTTGCAGATATTTTTACATATTTTGTTCCTATGGGTTATTGGAATTCAAAAAATTTTATTTGGTGCAATTCGAACTTGAATCGGGGCTGAAATGACCGAAACTCGGTTTTCGGATAATCCTCAAATGGGTTAGTACACGCAATATTGTTAAAAATGGAGTTGGGCCATTTTGTGGAAATTTTTACATATTTTGTTCCTATGGGTTATTGGAATTCAACAAAATTTTATTTGACGTAGTTCTGACTTGAATCGAAGCTGATATGATCGAAACTCGGTTTTCGGATAATCCTCAAAGGGGTTAGTACACTGGATATTGTTAAAAATCGAGTCGAACCATTTTAGGGATATTTTTACATATTTTGTTCCTATGGGTTATTGGAATCCAACCAAATTTTATTTGACGCAATTCGGACCTGAATCGGAGCTGATGTAGTCAAAACTCGGTTTTCGGATAATCCTCAAAGGGGTTAGTACACTGGATATTGTTAAAAATCGAGTCGGACCATTTTCTGGATATTTTTACATATTTTGTTCCTATGGGTTATTGGAATTCAACGAAATTTTATTTGACGCAGTTCGGACCGGAATCGGAGCTGATATGATCGAAACTCGATTTTCGGAAAATTCTCAAAGGGGTTAGTACACGGGATATTGTTAAAACTCAATTCAACTATTTTGTGGATATTTTTACATATTTTGTTCCTATGGGTTATTGAAATTCAACAAAATTTTATTTGACGCAGTTCGAACCTGAGTCGGAGCTGATATGATCGAAACTCGGTTTTCGGATAATCCTCAAAGTGGTTAGTACACGGGATATTGTTAAAAATCGAGTCGGACCATTTTAGGGATATTTTTACAAATTTTGTTCCTATGGGTTATTGGAATTCAACGAAATTTTATTTGACGCAATTCGGACCTGAATCGGAGATGATATAGTCAAAACTCGGTTTTCGGATAAACCTCAAAGTGGTTAGTACACGGGATATTGTTAAAAATCAAGTCGGACCATTTTAGGGATATTTTTACATATTTTGTTCCTATGGGTTATTGGAATTCAACTAAATTTTATTTGACGCAATTCGGACCTGAATCGGAGCTGATATAGTCAAAATTCAGTTTTTGGATAATCCTCAAAGGGGTTAGTACACGGGATATTGTTAAAAATCGAGTCGGACCATTTTGTGGATATTTTTACATATTTTGTTCCTATGGGTTATTGGAATTCAACGAAATTTTATTTGACGCAGTTTGGACCGGAATCAGAGCTGATATGATCGAAACTCGGTTTTCGGAAAATTCTCAAAGGGGTTAGTACACGGGATATTGTTAAAAATTATTTCGGACCATTTTGTGGATATTTTTACATATTTTGTTCCTATGGGTTATTGAAATTCAACAAAATTTTATTTGACGCTGTTCGAACCTAAGTCGGAGCTGATATGATCGAAACTCGGTTTTCGGATAATCCTCAAAGTGGTTAGTACACGGGATATTGTTAAAAATCGAGTCGGACCATTTTAGGGATATTTTTACATATTTTGTTCCTATGGGTTATTGGAATTCAACGAAATTTTATTTGACGCAATTGGGACCTGAATCGGAGCTGATATAGTCAAAACTCGGTTTTCGGATAATCCTCAAAGGGGTTAGTACACGGGATATTGTTAAAAATCGAGTCGAACCATTTTGCAGATATTTTTACATATTTTGTTCCTATGGGTTATTGGAATTCAAAAAATTTTATTTGGTGCAATTCGAACTTGAATCGGGGCTGAAATGACCGAAACTCGGTTTTCGGATAATCCTCAAATGGGTTAGTACACGCAATATTGTTAGAAATGGAGTTGGGCCATTTTGTGGATATTTTTACATATTTTGTTCCTATGGGTTATTAGAATTCAACAAAATTTTATTTGACGTAGTTCTGACTTGAATCGAAGCTGATATGATCGAAACTCGGTTTTCGGATAATCCTCAAAGGGGTTAGTACACTGGATATTGTTAAAAATCGAGTCGAACCATTTTAGGGATATTTTTACATATTTTGTTCCTATGGGTTATTGGAATCCAACCAAATTTTATTTGACGCAATTCGGACCTGAATCGGAGCTGATATAGTCAAAACTCGGTTTTCGGATAATCCTCAAAGGGGTTAGTACACTGGATATTGTTAAAAATCGAGTCGGACCATTTTCTGGATATTTTTACATATTTTGTTCCTATGGGTTATTGGAATTCAACGAAATTTTATTTGACGCAGTTCGGACCGGAATCGGAGCTGATATGATCGAAACTCGATTTTCGGAAAATTCTCAAAGGGGTTAGTACACGGGATATTGTTAAAACTCAATTCAACTATTTTGTGGATATTTTTACATATTTTGTTCCTATGGGTTATTGAAAATCAACAAAATTTTATTTGACGCAGTTCGAACCTGAGTCGGAGCTGATATGATCGAAACTCGGTTTTCGGATAATCCTCAAAGTGGTTAGTACACGGGATATTGTTAAAAATCGAGTCGGACCATTTTAGGGATATTTTTACAAGTTTTGTTCCTATGGGTTATTGGAATTCAACGAAATTTTATTTGACGCAATTCGGACCTGAATCGGAGATGATATAGTCAAAACTCGGTTTTCGGATAAACCTCAAAGTGGTTAGTACACGGGATATTGTTAAAAATCAAGTCGGACCATTTTAGGGATATTTTTACATATTTTGTTCCTATGGGTTATTGGAATTCAACTAAATTTTATTTGACGCAATTCGAACCTGAATCGGAGCTGATATAGTCAAAATTCAGTTTTTGGATAATCCTCAAAGGGGTTAGTACACGGGATATTGTTAAAAATCGAGTCGGACCATTTTGTGGATATTTTTACATATTTTGTTCCTATGGGTTATTGGAATTCAACGAAATTTTATTTGACGCAGTTTGGACCGGAATCAGAGCTGATATGATCGAAACTCGGTTTTCGGAAAATTCTCAAAGGGGTTAGTACACGGGATATTGTTAAAAATTATTTCGGACCATTTTGTGGATATTTTTACATATTTTGTTCCTATGGGTTATTGAAATTCAACAAAATTTTATTTGACGCTGTTCGAACCTAAGTCGGAGCTGATATGATCGAAACTCGGTTTTCGGATAATCCTCAAAGTGGTTAGTACAAGGGATATTGTTAAAAATCGAGTCGGACCATTTTAGGGATATTTTTACATATTTTGTTCCTATGGGTTATTGGAATTCATCGAAATTTTATTTGACGCAATTCGGACCTGAATCGGAGCTGATATAGTCAAAACTCGGTTTTCGGATAATCCTCAAAGGGGTTAGTACACGGGATATTGTTAAAAATCGAGTCGAACCATTTTGCAGATATTTTTACATATTTTGTTCCTATGGGTTATTGGAATTCAAAAAATTTTATTTGGTGCAATTCGAACTTGAATCGGGGCTGAAATGACCGAAACTCGGTTTTCGGATAATCCTCAAATGGGTTAGTACACGCAATATTGTTAAAAATGGAGTTGGGCCATTTTGTGGATATTTTTACATATTTTGTTCCTATGGGTTATTGGAATTCAACAAAATTTTATTTGACGTAGACTTGAATCGAAGCTGATATGATCGAAACTCGGTTTTCGGATAATCCTCAAAGGGGTTAGTACACTGGATATTGTTAAAAATCGAGTCGAACCATTTTAGGGATATTTTTACATATTTTGTTCCTATGGGTTATTGGAATCCAACCAAATTTTATTTGACGCAATTCGGACCTGAATCGGAGCTGATATAGTCAAAACTCGGTTTTCGGATAATCCTCAAAGGGGTTAGTACACGGGATATTGTTAAAAATCGAGTCGAACCATTTTGCAGATATTTTTACATATTTTGTTCCTATGGGTTATTGGAATTCAAAAAATTTTATTTGGTGCAATTCGAACTTGAATCGGGGCTGAAATGACCGAAACTCGGTTTTCGGATAATCCTCAAATGGGTTAGTACACGCAATATTGTTAGAAATGGAGTTGGGCCATTTTGTGGATATTTTTACATATTTTGTTCCTATGGGTTATTAGAATTCAACAAAATTTTATTTGACGTAGTTCTGACTTGAATCGAAGCTGATATGATCGAAACTCGGTTTTCGGATAATCCTCAAAGGGGTTAGTACACTGGATATTGTTAAAAATCGAGTCGAACCATTTTAGGGATATTTTTACATATTTTGTTCCTATGGGTTATTGGAATCCAACCAAATTTTATTTGACGCAATTCGGACCTGAATCGGAGCTGATATAGTCAAAACTCGGTTTTCGGATAATCCTCAAAGGGGTTAGTACACTGGATATTGTTAAAAATCGAGTCGGACCATTTTCTGGATATTTTTACATATTTTGTTCCTATGGGTTATTGGAATTCAACGAAATTTTATTTGACGCAGTTCGGACCGGAATCGGAGCTGATATGATCGAAACTCGATTTTCGGAAAATTCTCAAAGGGGTTAGTACACGGGATATTGTTAAAACTCAATTCAACTATTTTGTGGATATTTTTACATATTTTGTTCCTATGGGTTATTGAAAATCAACAAAATTTTATTTGACGCAGTTCGAACCTGAGTCGGAGCTGATATGATCGAAACTCGGTTTTCGGATAATCCTCAAAGTGGTTAGTACACGGGATATTGTTAAAAATCGAGTCGGACCATTTTAGGGATATTTTTACAAGTTTTGTTCCTATGGGTTATTGGAATTCAACGAAATTTTATTTGACGCAATTCGGACCTGAATCGGAGATGATATAGTCAAAACTCGGTTTTCGGATAAACCTCAAAGTGGTTAGTACACGGGATATTGTTAAAAATCAAGTCGGACCATTTTAGGGATATTTTTACATATTTTGTTCCTATGGGTTATTGGAATTCAACTAAATTTTATTTGACGCAATTCGAACCTGAATCGGAGCTGATATAGTCAAAATTCAGTTTTTGGATAATCCTCAAAGGGGTTAGTACACGGGATATTGTTAAAAATCGAGTCGGACCATTTTGTGGATATTTTTACATATTTTGTTCCTATGGGTTATTGGAATTCAACGAAATTTTATTTGACGCAGTTTGGACCGGAATCAGAGCTGATATGATCGAAACTCGGTTTTCGGAAAATTCTCAAAGGGGTTAGTACACGGGATATTGTTAAAAATTATTTCGGACCATTTTGTGGATATTTTTACATATTTTGTTCCTATGGGTTATTGAAATTCAACAAAATTTTATTTGACGCTGTTCGAACCTAAGTCGGAGCTGATATGATCGAAACTCGGTTTTCGGATAATCCTCAAAGTGGTTAGTACAAGGGATATTGTTAAAAATCGAGTCGGACCATTTTAGGGATATTTTTACATATTTTGTTCCTATGGGTTATTGGAATTCATCGAAATTTTATTTGACGCAATTCGGACCTGAATCGGAGCTGATATAGTCAAAACTCGGTTTTCGGATAATCCTCAAAGGGGTTAGTACACGGGATATTGTTAAAAATCGAGTCGAACCATTTTGCAGATATTTTTACATATTTTGTTCCTATGGGTTATTGGAATTCAAAAAATTTTATTTGGTGCAATTCGAACTTGAATCGGGGCTGAAATGACCGAAACTCGGTTTTCGGATAATCCTCAAATGGGTTAGTACACGCAATATTGTTAAAAATGGAGTTGGGCCATTTTGTGGATATTTTTACATATTTTGTTCCTATGGGTTATTGGAATTCAACAAAATTTTATTTGACGTAGACTTGAATCGAAGCTGATATGATCGAAACTCGGTTTTCGGATAATCCTCAAAGGGGTTAGTACACTGGATATTGTTAAAAATCGAGTCGAACCATTTTAGGGATATTTTTACATATTTTGTTCCTATGGGTTATTGGAATCCAACCAAATTTTATTTGACGCAATTCGGACCTGAATCGGAGCTGATATAGTCAAAACTCGGTTTTCGGATAATCCTCAAAGGGGTTAGTACACTGGATATTGTTAAAAATCGAGTCGGACCATTTTCTGGATATTTTTACATATTTTGTATCTATGGGTTATTGGAATTCAACGAAATTTTATTTGACGCAGTTCGGACCGGAATCGGAGCTGATATGATCGAAACTCGATTTTCGGAAAATTCTCAAAGGGGTTAGTACACGGGATATTGTTAAAACTCAATTCAACTATTTTGTGGATATTTTTACATATTTTGTTCCTATGGGTTATTGAAAATCAACAAAATTTTATTTGACGCAGTTCGAACCTGAGTCGGAGCTGATATGATCGAAACTCGGTTTTCGGATAATCCTCAAAGTGGTTAGTACACGGGATATTGTTAAAAATCGAGTCGGACCATTTTAGGGATATTTTTACAAATTTTGTTCCTATGGGTTATTGGAATTCAACGAAATTTTATTTGACGCAATTCGGACCTGAATCGGAGATGATATAGTCAAAACTCGGTTTTCGGATAAACCTCAAAGTGGTTAGTACACGGGATATTGTTAAAAATCAAGTCGGACCATTTTAGGGATATTTTTACATATTTTGTTCCTATGGGTTATTGGAATTCAACTAAATTTTATTTGACGCAATTCGAACCTGAATCGGAGCTGATATAGTCAAAATTCAGTTTTTGGATAATCCTCAAAGGGCTTAGTACACGGGATATTGTTAAAAATCGAGTCGGACCATTTTGTGGATATTTTTACATATTTTGTTCCTATGGGTTATTGGAATTCAACGAAATTTTATTTGACGCAGTTTGGACCGGAATCAGAGCTGATATGATCGAAACTCGGTTTTCGGAAAATTCTCAAAGGGGTTAGTACACGGGATATTGTTAAAAATTATTTCGGACCATTTTGTGGATATTTTTACATATTTTGTTCCTATGGGTTATTGAAATTCAACAAAATTTTATTTGACGCTGTTCGAACCTAAGTCGGAGCTGATATGATCGAAACTCGGTTTTCGGATAATCCTCAAAGTGGTTAGTACAAGGGATATTGTTAAAAATCGAGTCGGACCATTTTAGGGATATTTTTACATATTTTGTTCCTATGGGTTATTGGAATTCATCGAAATTTTATTTGACGCAATTCGGACCTGAATCGGAGCTGATATAGTCAAAACTCGGTTTTCGGATAATCCTCAAAGGGGTTAGTACACGGGATATTGTTAAAAATCGAGTCGAACCATTTTGCAGATATTTTTACATATTTTGTTCCTATGGGTTATTGGAATTCAAAAAATTTTATTTGGTGCAATTCGAACTTGAATCGGGGCTGAAATGACCGAAACTCGGTTTTCGGATAATCCTCAAATGGGTTAGTACACGCAATATTGTTAAAAATGGAGTTGGGCCATTTTGTGGATATTTTTACATATTTTGTTCCTATGGGTTATTGGAATTCAACAAAATTTTATTTGACGTAGACTTGAATCGAAGCTGATATGATCGAAACTCGGTTTTCGGATAATCCTCAAAGGGGTTAGTACACTGGATATTGTTAAAAATCGAGTCGAACCATTTTAGGGATATTTTTACATATTTTGTTCCTATGGGTTATTGGAATCCAACCAAATTTTATTTGACGCAATTCGGACCTGAATCGGAGCTGATATAGTCAAAACTCGGTTTTCGGATAATCCTCAAAGGGGTTAGTACACTGGATATTGTTAAAAATCGAGTCGGACCATTTTCTGGATATTTTTACATATTTTGTATCTATGGGTTATTGGAATTCAACGAAATTTTATTTGACGCAGTTCGGACCGGAATCGGAGCTGATATGATCGAAACTCGATTTTCGGAAAATTCTCAAAGGGGTTAGTACACGGGATATTGTTAAAACTCAATTCAACTATTTTGTGGATATTTTTACATATTTTGTTCCTATGGGTTATTGAAAATCAACAAAATTTTATTTGACGCAGTTCGAACCTGAGTCGGAGCTGATATGATCGAAACTCGGTTTTCGGATAATCCTCAAAGTGGTTAGTACACGGGATATTGTTAAAAATCGAGTCGGACCATTTTAGGGATATTTTTACAAATTTTGTTCCTATGGGTTATTGGAATTCAACGAAATTTTATTTGACGCAATTCGGACCTGAATCGGAGATGATATAGTCAAAACTCGGTTTTCGGATAAACCTCAAAGTGGTTAGTACACGGGATATTGTTAAAAATCAAGTCGGACCATTTTAGGGATATTTTTACATATTTTGTTCCTATGGGTTATTGGAATTCAACTAAATTTTATTTGACGCAATTCGGACCTGAATCGGAGCTGATATAGTCAAAATTCAGTTTTTGGATAATCCTCAAAGGGGTTAGTACACGGGATATTGTTAAAAATCGAGTCGGACCATTTTGTGGATATTTTTACATATTTTGTTCCTATGGGTTATTGGAATTCAACGAAATTTTATTTGACGCAGTTTGGACCGGAATCAGAGCTGATATGATCGAAACTCGGTTTTCGGAAAATTCTCAAAGGGGTTAGTACACGGGATATTGTTAAAAATTATTTCGGACCATTTTGTGGATATTTTTACATATTTTGTTCCTATGGGTTATTGAAATTCAACAAAATTTTATTTGACGCTGTTCGAACCTAAGTCGGAGCTGATATGATCGAAACTCGGTTTTCGGATAATCCTCAAAGTGGTTAGTACAAGGGATATTGTTAAAAATCGAGTCGGACCATTTTAGGGATATTTTTACATATTTTGTTCCTATGGGTTATTGGAATTCATCGAAATTTTATTTGACGCAATTCGGACCTGAATCGGAGCTGATATAGTCAAAACTCGGTTTTCGGATAATCCTCAAAGGGGTTAGTACACGGGATATTGTTAAAAATCGAGTCGAACCATTTTGCAGATATTTTTACATATTTTGTTCCTATGGGTTATTGGAATTCAAAAAATTTTATTTGGTGCAATTCGAACTTGAATCGGGGCTGAAATGACCGAAACTCGGTTTTCGGATAATCCTCAAATGGGTTAGTACACGCAATATTGTTAAAAATGGAGTTGGGCCATTTTGTGGATATTTTTACATATTTTGTTCCTATGGGTTATTGGAATTCAACAAAATTTTATTTGACGTAGACTTGAATCGAAGCTGATATGATCGAAACTCGGTTTTCGGATAATCCTCAAAGGGGTTAGTACACGGGATATTGTTAAAACTCAATTCAACTATTTTGTGGATATTTTTACATATTTTGTTCCTATGGGTTATTGAAATTCAACAAAATTTTATTTGACGCAGTTCGAACCTGAGTCGGAGCTGATATGATCGAAACTCGGTTTTCGGATAATCCTCAAAGTGGTTAGTACACGGGATATTGTTAAAAAACGAGTCGGACCATTTTAGGGATATTTTTACAAATTTTGTTCCTATGGGTTATTGGAATTCAACGAAATTTTATTTGACGCAATTCGGACCTGAATCGGAGATGATATAGTCAAAACTCGGTTTTCGGATAAACCTCAAAGTGGTTAGTACACGGGATATTGTTAAAAATCAAGTCGGACCATTTTAGGGATATTTTTACATATTTTGTTCCTATGGGTTATTGGAATTCAACTAAATTTTATTTGACGCAATTCGGACCTGAATCGGAGCTGATATAGTCAAAATTCAGTTTTTGGATAATCCTCAAAGGGGTTAGTACACGGGATATTGTTAAAAATCGAGTCGGACCATTTTGTGGATATTTTTACATATTTTGTTCCTATGGGTTATTGGAATTCAACGAAATTTTATTTGACGCAGTTTGGACCGGAATCAGAGCTGATATGATCGAAACTCGGTTTTCGGAAAATTCTCAAAGGGGTTAGTACACGGGATATTGTTAAAAATTATTTCTGACCATTTTGTGGATATTTTTACATATTTTGTTCCTATGGGTTATTGAAATTCAACAAAATTTTATTTGACGCTGTTCGAACCTAAGTCGGAGCTGATATGATCGAAACTCGGTTTTCGGATAATCCTCAAAGTGGTTAGTACACGGGATATTGTTAAAAATCGAGTCAGACCATTTTAGGGATATTTTTACATATTTTGTTCCTATGGGTTATTGGAATTCAACGAAATTTTATTTGACGCAATTCGGACCTGAATCGGAGCTGATATAGTCAAAACTCGGTTTTCGGATAATCCTCAAAGGGGTTAGTACACGGGATATTGTTAAAAATCGAGTCGAACCATTTTGCAGATATTTTTACATATTTTGTTCCTATGGGTTATTGGAATTCAAAAAATTTTATTTGGTGCAATTCGAACTTGAATCGGGGCTGAAATGACCGAAACTCGGTTTTCGGATAATCCTCAAATGGGTTAGTACACGCAATATTGTTAGAAATGGAGTTGGGCCATTTTGTGGATATTTTTACATATTTTGTTCCTATGGGTTATTGGAATTCAACAAAATTTTATTTGACGTAGTTCTGACTTGAATCGAAGCTGATATGATCGAAACTCGGTTTTCGGATAATCCTCAAAGGGGTTAGTACACTGGATATTGTTAAAAATCGAGTCGAACCATTTTAGGGATATTTTTACATATTTTGTTCCTATGGGTTATTGGAATCCAACCAAATTTTATTTGACGCAATTCGGACCTGAATCGGAGCTGATATAGTCAAAACTCGGTTTTCGGATAATCCTCAAAGGGGTTAGTACACTGGATATTGTTAAAAATCGAGTCGGACCATTTTCTGGATATTTTTACATATTTTGTTCTTATGGGTTATTGGAATTCAACGAAATTTTATTTGACGCAGTTCGGACCGGAATCAGAGCTGATATGATCGAAACTCGGTTTTCGGAAAATTCTCAAAGGGGTTAGTACACGGGATATTGTTAAAAATCAATTCAACTATTTTGTGGATATTTTTACATATTTTGTTCCTATGGGTTATTGAAATTCAACAAAATTTTATTTGACGCAGTTCGAACCTGAGTCGGAGCTGATATGATCGAAACTCGGTTTTCGGATAATCCTCAAAGTGGTTAGTACACGGGATATTGTTAAAAATCGAGTCGGACCATTTTAGGGATATTTTTACAAATTTTGTTCCTATGGGTTATTGGAATTCAACGAAATTTTATTTGACGCAATTCGGACCTGAATCGAAGATGATATAGTCAAAACTCGGTTTTCGGATAAACCTCAAAGTGGTTAGTACACGGGATATTGTTAAAAATCAAGTCGGACCATTTTAGGGATATTTTTACATATTTTGTTCCTATGGGTTATTGGAATTCAACTAAATTTTATTTGACGCAATTCGGACCTGAATCGGAGCTGATATAGTCAAAACTCAGTTTTTGGATAATCCTCAAAGGGGTTAGTACACGGGATATTGTTAAAAATCGAGTCGGACCATTTTCTGGATATTTTTACATATTTTGTTCCTATGGGTTATTGGAATTCAACGAAATTTTATTTGACGCAGTTTGGACCGGAATCGGAGCTGATATGATCGAAACTCGGTTTTCGGAAATTTCTCAAAGGGGTTAGTACACGGGATAGTGTTAAAAATCAATTCGACTATTTTGTGGATATTTTTACATATTTTGTTCCTATGGGTTATTGAAATTCAACAAAATTTTATTTGACCCTGTTCGAACCCGAGTCGGAGCTGATATGATCGAAACTCGGTTTTCGGATAATCCTCAAAGTGGTTAGTACACGGGATATTGTTAAAAATCGAGTCGGACCATTTTAGGGATATTTTTACATATTTTGTTCCTATGGGTTATTGAAATTCAACGAAATTTTATTTGACGCAATTCGGACCTGAATCGGAGCTGATATAGTCAAAACTCGGTTTTCGGATAATCCTCAAAGGGGTTAGTACACGGGATATTGTTAAAAATCGAGTCGAACCATTTTGCAGATATTTTTACATATTTTGTTCCTATGGGTTATTGGAATTCAAAAAATTTTATTTGGTGCAATTCGAACTTGAATCGGGGCTGAAATGACCGAAACTCGGTTTTCGGATAATCCTCAAATGGGTTAGTACACGCAATATTGTTAAAAATGGAGTTGGGCCATTTTGTGGATATTTTTACATATTTTGTTCCTATGGGTTATTGGAATTCAACAAAATTTTATTTGACGTAGTTCTGACTTGAATCGAAGCTGATATGATCGAAACTCGGTTTTCGGATAATCCTCAAACGGGTTAGTACACTGGATATTGTTAAAAATCGAGTCGAACCATTTTAGGGATATTTTTACATATTTTGTTCCTATGGGTTATTGGAATCCAACCAAATTTTATTTGACGCAATTCGGACCTGAATCGGAGCTGATATAGTCAAAACTCGGTTTTCGGATAATCCTCAAAGGGGTTAGTACACGGGATATTGTTAAAAATCGAGTCGGACCATTTTCTGGATATTTTTACATATTTTGTTCCTATGGGTTATTGGAATTCAACGAAATTTTATTTGACGCAGTTCGGACCGGAATCGGAGCTGATATGATCGAAACTCGGTTTTCGGAAAATTCTCAAAGGGGTTAGTACACGGGATATTGTTAAAAATCAATTCGACTATTTTGTGGATATTTTTACATATTTTGTTCCTATGGGTTATTGAAATTCAACAAAATTTTATTTGACGCAGTTCGAACCTGAGTAGGAGCTGATATGATCGAAACTCGGTTTTCGGAGAATCCTCAAAGTGGTTAGTACACGGGATATTGTTAAAAATCGAGTCGGACCATTTTAGGGATATTTTTACATATTTTGTTCCTACGGGTTATTGGAATTCAACGAAATTTTATTTGACGCAATTCGGACCTGAATCGGAGATGATATAGTCAAAACTCGGTTTTCGGATAAACCTCAAAGTGGTTAGTACACGGGATATTGTTAAAAATCGAGTCGGATCATTTTAGGGATATTTTTACATATTTTGTTCCTATGGGTTATTGGAATTCAACTAAATTTTATTTGACGCAATTCGGACCTGAATCGGAGCTGATATAGTCAAAACTCAGTTTTTGGATAATCCTCAAAGGGGTTAGTACACGGGATATTGTTAAAAATCGAGTCGGACCATTTTCTGGATATTTTTACATATTTTGTTCCTATGGGTTATTGGAATTCAACGAAATTTTATTTGACGCAGTTTGGACCGGAATCGGAGCTGATATGATCGAAACTCGGTTTTCGGAAAATTCTCAAAGGGCTTAGTACACGGGATAGTGTTAAAAATTATTTCGGACCATTTTGTGGATATTTTTACATATTTTGTTCCTATGGGTTATTGAAATTCAACAAAATTTTATTTGACGCAGTTCGAACCTAAGTCGGAGCTGATATGATCGAAACTCGGTTTTCGGATAATCCTCAAGGTGGTTAGTACGCGGGATATTGTTAAAAATCGAGTCGGACCATTTTATGGATATTTTTACATATTTTGTTCCTATGGGTTACTGGAATTCAACGAAATTTTATTTGACGCGATTCGGACCTAAATCGGAGCTGATATAGTCAAAACTCGGCTTTTGGATAATCCCCAAAGGGGTTAGTACACGGGATATTGTTAAAAATCGAGTCGAACCATTTTGCAGATATTTTTTACATATTTTGTTCATATGGGTTATTGGAATTCAAGAAATTTTATTTGGTGTAATTCGAACCTGAATCGGGGCTAAAATGACCGAAACTCGGTTTTTATATAATCCTCAAATGGGTTAGTACACGCAATATTGTTAAAAATGGAGTTGGACCTTTTTGTGGATATTTTTACATATTTTGTTCCTATGGGTTATTGAAATTCAACCAAATTTTATTTGATGAAGTTCGGACATGAATCGAAGCTGATATGATCGAAACTCGATTTTCGGATAATCCTCAAAGGGGTTAGTACACGGGATATTGTTAAAAATCGAGTTGGACCATTTTACGGATACTTTTACATATTTTGTTCCTATAGGTTATTGGAATTCAACTAAATTTTATTTGACGCAATTCGGACCTGAATCGGAGCTGATATAGTCAAAACTCAGTTTTTGGATAATCCTCAAAGGGGTTAGTACACGGGATATTGTTAAAAATCGAGTCGGACCATTTTCTGGATATTTTTACATATTTTGTTCCTATGGGTTATTGGAATTCAACGAAATTTTATTTGACGCAGTTTGGACCGGAATCAGAGCTGATATGATCGAAACTCGGTTTTCGGAAAATTCTCAAAGGGGTTAGTACACAGGATATTGTTAAAAATTATTTTGGACCATTTTGTGGATATTTTTACATATTTTGTTCCTATGGGTTATTGAAATTCAACAAAATTTTATTTGACGCAATTCGGACCTGAATCGGAGCTGATATAGTCAAAACTCAGTTTTTGGATAATCCTCAAAGGGGTTAGTACACGGGATATTGTTAAAAATCGAGTCGGACCATTTTCTGGATATTTTTACATATTTTGTTCCTATGGGTTAGTGGAATTCAACGAAATTTTATTTGACGCAGTTCGGACCGGAATCGGAGCTGATATGATCGAAACTCGGTTTTCGGATAATCCTCAAAGTGGTTAGTA
Organism: Saposhnikovia divaricata; assembly: GCA_036435485.1. Lineage (NCBI taxonomy): Eukaryota > Viridiplantae > Streptophyta > Magnoliopsida > Apiales > Apiaceae > Saposhnikovia > Saposhnikovia divaricata. The sequence goes on from CM071599.1 coordinate 220,821,581, forward strand.
CACGGGATATTGTTAAAAATCGAGGCGAAACATTTTAGGGATATTTTTACATATTTTATTCCTATGGGTTATTGGAATTCAACAAAATTTTATTTGACGCAATTCGGACCTGAATCGGAGCTGATATAGTCAAAACTCGGTTTTCGGAAAATTCTCAAAGGGGTTAGTACATGGGATATTGTTAAAAATCAAGTCGGACCATTTTGTGGATATTTTTACATATTTTATTCCTATGAGTTATTGAAATTCAATAAAATTTTATTTGACGCAGTTTGAACCTGAATCGGAGCTGATATGAGCGAAACTCGGTTTTCCGATAATCCTCAAAGTGGTTAGTACACGGGATATTGTTAAAAATCGAGTAAGACCATTTTAGGGATATTTTTACATATTTTGTTCGTATGGGTTATTGGAATTCAACGAAATTTTATTTGACGCAATTCGGACCTGAATCGGAGCTGATATAGTCAAAACTCGGTTTTCGGATAATCCTCAAAGGGGTTAGTACACGGGATATTGTTAAAAATCGAGTCCAACCATTTTGCAGATATTTTTCCATATTTTGTTCCTATGGGTTATTGGAATTCAACGAAATTTTATTTGACGCAGTTTGGACCGGAATCGGAGCTGATATGATCGAAACTCGGTTTTCGGAAAATTCTCAAAGGGGTTAGTACACGGGATATTGTTAAAAATTATTTCGGACCATTTTGTGGATATTTTTACATATTTTTTTCCTATGGGTTATTGAAATTCAACAAAATTTTATTTGACGTAGTTCGAACCTGAGTCGGAGCTGATATGATCGAAACTCGGTTTTCGGATAATCCTCAAAGTGGTTAGTACACGGGATATTGTTAAAAATCGAGTCGGACCATTTTAGGGATATTTTTACATATTTTATTCCTATGGGTTATTGGAATTCAACAAAATTTTATTTGACGCAATTCGGACCTGAATCGGAGCTGATATAGTCAAAACTCGGTTTTCGGAAAATTCTCAAAGGGGTTAGTACATGGGATATTGTTAAAAATCAAGTCTGACCATTTTGTGGATATTTTTACATATTTTATTCCTATGAGTTATTGAAATTCAATAAAATTTTATTTGACGCAGTTTGAACCTGAATCGGAGCTGATATGATCGAAACTCGGTTTTTCGATAATCCTCAAAGTGGTTAGTACACGGGATATTGTTAAAAATCGAGTCGGACCATTTTAGGGATATTTTTACATATTTTGTTCGTATGGGTTATTGGAATTTAACGAAATTTTATTTGACGCAATTCGGACCTGAATCGGAGCTGATATAGTCAAAACTCGGTTTTCGGATAATCCTCAAAGGGGTTAGTACAAGGGATATTGTTAAAAATCGAGTCCAACCATTTTGCAGATATTTTTACATATTTTGTTCCTATGGGTTATTGGAATTCAAAAAATTTTATTTGGTGCAATTCGAACTTGAATCGGGGCTGAAATGACCGAAACTCGGTTTTCGGATAATCCTCAAATGGGTTAGTACACGCAATATTGTTAAAAATGGAGTTGGACCATTTTGTGGATATTTTTACATATTTTGTTCCTATGGGTTATTGGAATTCAATGAAATTTTATTTGACGCAGTTCTGACTTGAATCGAAGCTGATTTGATCGAAACTCGGTTTTCGGATAATCCTCAAAGGGGTTAGTACAATTGATATTGTTAAAAATCGAGTCGAACCATTTTAGGGATATGTTTACATATTTTGTTCCTATGGGTTATTGGAATCCAACCAAATTTTATTTGATGCAATTCGGACCTGAATCGGAGCTGATATAGTCAAAACTCGGTTTTCGGATAATCCTCAAAGGGGTTAGTACACGGGATATTGTTAAAAATCGAGTCGGACCATTTTCGGAATATTTTTACATATTTTGTTCCTATGGGTTATTGGAATTCAACGAAATTTTATTTGACGCAGTTTGGACCGGAAACGGAGCTGATATGATCGAAACTCGGTTTTCGGAAAATTCTCAAAGGGGTTAGTACACGGGATATTGTTAAAAATTATTTCGGACCATTTTGTGGATATTTTTACATATTTTTTTCCTATGGGTTATTGAAATTCAACAAAATTTTATTTGACGAAGTTCGAACCTGAGTCGGAGCTGATATGATCGAAACTCGGTTTTCGGATAATCCTCAAAGTGGTTAGTACACGGGATATTGTTAAAAATCGAGTCGGACCATTTTAGGGATATTTTTACATATTTTATTCCTATGGGTTATTGGAATTCAACAAAATTTTATTTGACGCAATTCGGACCTGAATCGGAGCTGATATAGTCAAAACTCGGTTTTCGGAAAATTCTCAAAGGGGTTAGTACATGGGATATTGTTAAAAATCAAGTCTGACCATTTTGTGGATATTTTTACATATTTTATTCCTATGAGTTATTGAAATTCAATAAAATTTTATTTGACGCAGTTTGAACCTGAATCGGAGCTGATATGATCGAAACTCGGTTTTTCGATAATCCTCAAAGTGGTTAGTACACGGGATATTGTTAAAAATCGAGTCGGACCATTTTAGGGATATTTTTACATATTTTGTTCGTATGGGTTATTGGAATTTAACGAAATTTTATTTGACGCAATTCGGACCTGAATCGGAGCTGATATAGTCAAAACTCGGTTTTCGGATAATCCTCAAAGGGGTTAGTACAAGGGATATTGTTAAAAATCGAGTCCAACCATTTTGCAGATATTTTTACATATTTTGTTCCTATGGGTTATTGGAATTCAAAAAATTTTATTTGGTGCAATTCGAACTTGAATCGGGGCTGAAATGACCGAAACTCGGTTTTCGGATAATCCTCAAATGGGTTAGTACACGCAATATTGTTAAAAATGGAGTTGGACCATTTTGTGGATATTTTTACATATTTTGTTCCTATGGGTTATTGGAATTCAATGAAATTTTATTTGACGCAGTTCTGACTTGAATCGAAGCTGATATGATCGAAACTCGGTTTTCGGATAATCCTCAAAGGGGTTAGTACAATGGATATTGTTAAAAATCGAGTCGAACCATTTTAGGGATATTTTTACATATTTTGTTCCTATGGGTTATTGGAATCCAACCAAATTTTATTTGACGAAATTCGGACATTAATCGGAGCTGATATAGTCAAAACTCGGTTTTCGGATAATCCTCAAAGGGGTTAGTACATGGGATATTGTTAAAAATCGAGTCGGACCATTTTCTGGATATTTTTACATATTTTGTTCCTATGGGTTATTGGAATTCAACGAAATTTTATTTGACGCAGTTTGGACCGGAATCGGAGCTGATATGATTGAAACTCGGTTTTCGGAAAATTCTCAAAGGGGTTAGTACACGGGATATTGTTAAAAATTATTTCGGACCATTTTGTGGATATTTTTACATATTTTGTTCCTATGGGTTATTGAAATTCAACAAAATTTTATTTGACGCAGTTCGAACCTTAGTCGGAGCTGATATGATCGAAACTCGGTTTTCGGATAATCCTCAAAGTGGTTAGTACACGGGATATTGTTAAAAATCGAGTCGGACCATTTTAGGGATATTTTTACATATTTTGTTCCTACGGGTTATTGGAATTCAACGAAATTTTATTTGACGCAATTCGGACCTGAATCGGAGATGATATAGTCAAAACTCAGTTTTCGGATAAACCTCAAAGTGGTTAGTACACGGGATATTGTTAAAAATCGAGTCGGACCATTTTAGGGATATTTTTACATATTTTGTTCCTATGGGTTATTGGAATTCAACTAAATTTTATTTGACGCAATTCGGACCTGAATCGGAGCTGATATAGTCAAAACTCAGTTTTTGGATAATCCTCAAAGGGGTTAGTACACGGGATATTGTTAAAAATCGAGTCGGATCATTTTCTGGATATTTTTACATATTTTGTTCCTATGGGTTATTGGAATTCAACGAAATTTTATTTGACGCAGTTTGGACCGGAATCGGAGCTGATATGATCGAAACTCGGTTTTCGGAAAATTCTCAAAGGGGTTAGTACACGGGATAGTGTTAAAAATCGAGTCCAACCATTTTGCAGATATTTTTACATATTTTGTTCCTATGGGTTATTGGAATTCAAAAAATTTTATTTGGTGCAATTCGAACTTGAATCGGGGCTGAAATGACCGAAACTCAGTTTTCGGATAATCCTCAAATGGGTTAGTACACGCAATATTGTTAAAAATGGAGTTGGACCATTTTGTGGATATTTTTACATATTCTGTTCCTATGGGTTATTGGAATTCAATGAAATTTTATTTGACGCAGTTCTGACTTGAATCGAAGCTGATATGATCGAAACTCGATTTTCGGATAATCCTCAAAGGGGTTAGTACAATGGATATTGTTAAAAATCGAGTCGAACCATTTTAGGGATATTTTTACATATTTTGTTCCTATGGGTTATTGGAATCCAACCAAATTTTATTTGACGAAATTCGGACATGAATCGGAGCTGATATAGTCAAAACTCGGTTTTCGGATAATCCTCAAAGGGGTTAGTACACGGGATATTGTTAAAAATCGAGTCGGACCATTTTCTGGATATTTTTACATATTTTGTTCCTATGGGTTATTGGAATTCAACGAAATTTTATTTGACGCAGTTTGGACCGGAATCGGAGCTGATATGATCGAAACTCGGTTTTCGGAAAATTCTCAAAGGGGTTAGTACACGGGATATTATTAAAAATTATTTCGGACCATTTTGTAGATTTTTTTACATATTTTGTTCCTATTGGTTATTGAAATTCAACAAAATTTTATTTGACGGAGTTCGAACCTGAGTCGGAGCTGATATGATCGAAACTCGGTTTTCGGATAATCCTCAAAGTGGTTAGTACACGGGATATTGTTAAAAATTGAGTCGGACCATTTTAGGGATATTTTTACATATTTTATTCCTATAGGTTATTGGAATTCAACAAAATTTTATTTGACGCAATTCGGACCTGAATCGGAGCTGATATAGTCAAAACTCGGTTTTCGGAAAATTCTCAAAGGGGTTAGTACATGGGATATTGTTAAAAATCAAGTCGGACCATTTTGTGGATATTTTTACATATTTTATTCCTATGAGTTATTGAAATTCAATAAAATTTTATTTGACGCAGTTTGAACCTGAATCGGAGCTGATATGATCGAAACTCGGTTTTCCGATAATCCTCAAAGTGGTTAGTACACGGGATATTGTTAAAAATCGAGTCGGACCATTTTAGGGATATTTTTACATATTTTGTTCCTATGGGTTATTGGAATTCAATGAAATTTTATTTGACGCAGTTTGGACCGGAATCGGAGCTGATATGATCGAAACTCGGTTTTCGGATAATTCTTAAAGGGGTTAGTACACGGGATATTGTTAAAAAACGAGTCGAACCATTTTGCAGATATTTTTACATATTTTGTTCCTATGGGTTATTGGAATTCAAGAAATTTTATTTGGTGCAATTCGAACTTGAATCGGGGCTGAAATGACCGAAACTCGGTTTTCGGATAATCCTCAATTGGGTTAGTACACGCAATATTTTTAAAAATGGAGTTGGACCATTTTGTGGATATTTTTACATATTTTGTTCCTATGGGTTATTGGAATCCAACCAAATTTTATTTGACGAAATTCGGACATGAATCGGAGCTGATATAGTCAAAACTCGGTTTTCGGATAATCCTCAAAGGGGTTAGTACACGGGATATTGTTAAAAATCGAGTCGGACCATTTTCTGGATATTTTTACATATTTTGTTCCTATGGGTTATTGGAATTCAACGAAATTTTATTTGACGCAGTTTGGACCGGAATCGGAGCTGATATGATCGAAACTCGGTTTTCGGAAAATTCTCAAAGGGGTTAGTACACGGGATATTATTAAAAATTATTTCGGACCATTTTGTAGATTTTTTTACATATTTTGTTCCTATTGGTTATTGAAATTCAACAAAATTTTATTTGACGCAGTTCGAACCTGAGTCGGAGCTGATATGATCGAAACTCGGTTTTCGGATAATCCTCAAAGTGGTTAGTACACGGGATATTGTTAAAAATCGAGTCGGACCATTTTAGGGATATTTTTACATATTTTATTCCTATGGGTTATTGGAATTCAACAAAATTTTATTTGACGCAATTCGGACCTGAATCGGAGCTGATATAGTCAAAACTCGGTTTTCGGAAAATTCTCAAAGGGGTTAGTACATGGGATATTGTTAAAAATCAAGTCGGACCATTTTGTGGATATTTTTACATATTTTATTCCTATGAGTTATTGAAATTCAATAAAATTTTATTTGACGCAGTTTGAACCTGAATCGGAGCTGATATGATCGAAACTCGGTTTTCCGATAATCCTCAAAGTGGTTAGTACACGGGATATTGTTAAAAATCGAGTCGGACCATTTTAGGGATATTTTTACATATTTTGTTCGTATGGGTTATTGGAATTCAACGAAATTTTATTTGACGCAATTCGGACCTGAATCGGAGCTGATATAGTCAAAACTCGGTTTTCGGATAATCCTCAAAGGGGTTAGTACACGGGATATTGTTAAAAATCGAGTCCAACCATTTTGCAGATATTTTTACATATTTTGTTCCTATGGGTTATTGGAATTCAAAAAATTTTATTTGGTGCAATTCGAACTTGAATCGGGGCTGAAATGACCGAAACTCGGTTTTCGGATAATCCTCAAATGGGTTAGTACACGCAATATTGTTAAAAATGGAGTTGGACCATTTTGTGGATATTTTTACATATTTTGTTCCTATGGGTTATTGGAATTCAACGAAATTTTATTTGACGCAGTTCTGACTTGAATCGAAGCTGATATGATCGAAACTCGATTTTCGGATAATCCTCAAAGGGGTTAGTACAATGGATATTGTTAAAAATCGAGTCGAACCATTTTAGGGATATTTTTACATATTTTGTTCCTATGGGTTATTGTAATCCAACCAAATTTTATTTGACGCAATTCGGACCTGAATCGGAGCTGATATAGTCAAAACTCAGTTTTCGGATAATCCTCAAAGGGGTTAGTACACGGGATATTGTTAAAAATCGAGTCGGACCATTTTCTGGATATTTTTACATATTTTGTTCCTATGGGTTATTGGAATTCAACGAAATTTTATTTGACGCAGTTCGGACCGGAATCGGAGCTGATATGATCGAAACTCGGTTTTCGGAATATTCTCAAAGGGGTTAGTCCACGGGATATTGTTAAAAATCAATTCGACTATTTTGTGGATATTTTTACATATTTTGTTCCTATGGGTTATTGAAATTCAACAAAATTTTATTTGACGCAGTTCGAACCTGAGTCGGAGCTGATATGATCGAAACTCGGTTTTCGGATAATCCTCAAAGTGGTTAGTACACGGGATATTGTTAAAAATTGAGTCGGACCATTTTAGGGATATTTTTACATATTTTTTTCCTACGGGTTATTGGAATTCAACGAAATTTTATTTGACGCAATTCGGACCTGAATCGGAGATGATATAGTCAAAACTCGGTTTTCGGATAAACCTCAAAGTGGTTAGTACACGGGATATTGTTAAAAATCGAGTCGGACCATTTTAGGGATATTTTTACATTTTTTGTTCCTATGGGTTATTGGAATTCAACTAAATTTTATTTGACGCAATTCGGACTTGAATCGGAGCTGATATAGTCAAAACTCAGTTTTTGGATAATCCTCAAAGGGGTTAGTACACGGGATATTGTTAAAAATCGAGTCGGACCATTTTCTGGATATTTTTACATATTTTGTTCCTATGGGTTATTGGAATTCAATGAAATTTTATTTGACGCAGTTTGGACCGGAATCGGAGCTGATATGATCGAAACTCGGTTTTCGGAAAATTCTCAAAGGGGTTAGTACACGGGATATTGTTAAAAATTATTTCGGACCATTTTGTGGATATTTTTACATATTTTGTTCCTATGGGTTATTGAAATTCAACCAAATTTTATTTGATGAAGTTCGGACATGAATCGAATCTGATATGATCGAAACTCGATTTTCGGATAATCCTCAAAGGGGTTAGTACACGGGATATTGTTAAAAATCGAGTTGGACCATTTTACGGATATTTTTACATATTTTGTTCCTATGGGTTATAGGAATTCAACGAAATTTTATTTGACGCAATTCGGACCTGAATCGGAGCTGATATAGTCAAAACTCGGATTTCGGATAATCCTCAAAGGGGTTAGTACACGGGATATTGTTAAAAATCGAGTCGGTCCATTTTCTAGATATTTTTACATATTTTGTTCCTATGGGTTATTGGAATTCAATGAAATTTTATTTGACGCAGTTTGGACCGGAATCGGAGCTGATATGATCGAAACTCGGTTTTCGGATAATTCTTAAAGGGGTTAGTACACGGGATATTGTTAAAAAACGAGTCGAACCATTTTGCAGATATTTTTACATATTTTGTTCCTATGGGTTATTGGAATTCAAGAAATTTTATTTGGTGCAATTCGAACTTGAATCGGGGCTGAAATGACCGAAACTCGGTTTTCGGATAATCCTCAATTGGGTTAGTACACGCAATATTTTTAAAAATGGAGTTGGACCATTTTGTGGATATTTTTACATATTTTGTTCCTATGGGTTATTGGAATTCAACGAAATTTTTTTTGACGCAGTTCGGACCGGAATTGGAGCTGATATGATCGAAACTCGGTTTTCGGATAATCCTCAAAGTGGTTAGTACACGGGATATTTTTAAAAATCGAGTCGGATCATTTTAGGGATATTTTTACATATTTTATTACTATGGGTTATTGGAATTCAACGAAATTTTATTTGACGCAATTCGGACCTGAATCGGAGCTGATATAGTCAAAACTCGGTTTTCGGATAATCCTCAAAGGGGTTAGTACACGGGATATTGTTAAAAATCGAGTCCAACCATTTTGCAGATATTTTTACATATTTTGTTCCTATGGGTTATTGGAATTCAAAAATTTTATTTGGTGCAATTCGAACTTGAATCGGGGCTGAAATGACCGAAACTCGGTTTTCGAATATTCCTCAAATGGGTTAGTACACGCAATATTGTTAAAAATGGAGTTGGACCATTTTGTGGATATTTTTACATATTTTGTTCCTATGGGTTATTGGAATTCAAAGAAATTTTATTTGACGCAGTTCTGACTTGAATCGAAGCTGATATGATCGAAACTCGGTTTTCGGATAATCCTCAAAGGGGTTAGTACACTGGATATTGTTGAAAATCGAGTCGAACCATTTTAGGGATATTTTTACATATTTTGTTCCTATGGGTTATTGGAATCCAACCAAATTTTATTTGACGCAATTCGGACCTGAATCGGAGCTGATATAGTCAAAACTCGGTTTTCGGATAATCCTCAAAGGGGTTAGTACACGGGATATTGTTAAAAATCGAGTCCAACCATTTTGCAGATATTTTTACATATTTTGTTCCTATGGGTTATTGGAATTCAAAAAATTTTATTTGGTGCAATTCGAACTTGAATCGGGGCTGAAAGGACCGAAACTCGGTTTTCGGATAATCCTCAAATGGGTTAGTACACGCAATATTGTTAAAAATGGAGTTGGACCATTTTGTGGATATTTTTACATATTTTGTTCCTATGGGTTATTGGAATTCAATGAAATTTTATTTGACGCAGTTCTGACTTGAATCGAAGCTGATATGATCGAAACTCGGTTTTCGGATAATCCTCAAAGGGGTTAGTACACTGGATATTGTTAAAAATTGAGTCGAACCATTTTAGGGATATTTTTACATATTTTGTTCCTATGGGTTATTGGAATCCAACCAAATTTTATTTGACGCAATTCGGACCTGAATCGGAGCTGATATAGTGAAAACTCGGTTTTCGGATAATCCTCAAAGGGGTTAGTACACGGGATATTGTTAAAAATCGAGTCGGACCATTTTCTGGATATTTTTACATATTTTGTTCATATGGGTTATTGGAATTCAATAAATTTTATTTGGTGCAATTCGAACCGGAATCGGAGCTGATATGATCGAAACTCGGTTTTCGGAAAATTCTCAAAGGGGTTAGTACACGGGATATTGTTAAAAATGAATTCGACTATTTTGTGGATATTTTTACATATTTTGTTCCTATGGGTTATTGAAATTCAACAAAATTTTATTTGACGGAGTTCGAACCTAAGTCGGAGCTGATATGATCGAAACTCGGTTTTCGGATAATCCTCAAAGTGGTTAGTACACGGGATATTGGTAAAAATCGAGTCGGACCATTTTATGGATATTTTTACATATTTTGTTCCTATGGGTTACTGGAATTCAACGAAATTTTATTTGACGCGATTCGGACCTAAATCGGAGCTGATATATTCAAAACTCGGTTTTTGGATAATCCCCAAAGGGGTTAGTACACGGGATATTGTTAAAAATCGAGTAGAACCATTTTGTAGATATTTTTACATATTTTGTTCATATGGGTTATTGGAATTCAATAAATTTTATTTGGTGCAATTCGAACCTGAATCGGGGCTAAAATGACCGAAACTCGGTTTTTGGATAATCCTAAAATGGATTAGTACACGCAATATTGTTAAAAATGGAGTTGGAACTTTTTGTGGATATTTTTACAAATTTTGTTCCTATGGGTTATTGAAATTCAACAAAATTTTATTTGATGAAGTTCGGACATGAATCGAAGCTGATATGATCGAAACTCGATTTTCGGATAATCCTCAAAGGGGTTAGTACAGGGGATATTGTTAAAAATCAAGTCGGACCATTTTGTGGATATTTTTACATATTTTGTTCATATGGGTTATTGGAATTCAAGAAATTTTATTTGGTGCAATTCGATCCTGAATCGGGGCTAAAATGACCGAAACTCGGTTTTTGGATAATCCTCAAATGGGTTAGTACACGCAATATTGTTAAAAATGGAGTTGAATAGAAGCTGATATGATCGAAACTCGGTTTTCGGATAATTCTTAAAGGGGTTAGTACACGGGATATTGTTAAAAATCAATTCGGACAATTTTGTGGAAATTTTTACATATTTTGTTCCTATGGGTTATTGAAATTCAACAAAATTTTATTTGACGCAGTTCGAACCTGAGTCGGAGCTGATATGATCGAAACTCAGTTTTCGGATAATCCTCAAAGTGCTTAGTACACGGGATATTGTTAAAAATCGAGTCGGACCATTTTAGGGATATTTTTACATATTTTGTTCCTATGGGTTATTGGAATTCAACGAAATTTTATTTGACGCAGTTCTGACTTGAATAGAAGCTGATATGTTCGAAACTCGGTTTTCGGATAATTCTTAAAGGGGTTAGTACACGGGATATTATTAAAAATCAATTCGGACCATTTTGTGGAAATTTTTACATATTTTGTTCCTATGGGTTATTGAAATTCAACAAAATTTTATTTGATGCAGTTCGTACCTGGGTCGGAGCTGATATGATCGAAACTCAGTTTTCGGATAATCCTCAAAGTGGTTAGTACACGGGATATTGTTAAAAATCGAGTCGGACCATTTTAGGGATATTTTTACATATTTTGTTCCTATGGGTTATTGGAATTCAACGAAATTTTATTTGACGAAATTCGGACCTGAATCGGAGCTGATATAGTCAAAACTCGGTTTTCGGATAAACCTCAAAGTGGTTAGTACACGGGATATTGTTAAAAATCGAGTTGGACCATTTTAGGGATATTTTTACATATTTTGTTCGTATGGGTTATTGGAATTCAACGAAATTTTATTTGACGCAGTTCAGACTTGAATCGAAGCTGATATGATCGAAACTCGGTTTTCGGATAATTCTTAAAGGGGTTAGTACATGGGATATTGTTAAAAATCAATTCGGACCATTTTGTGGAAATTTTTACATATTTTGTTCCTATGGGTTATTGAAATTCAACAAAATTTTATTTGACGCAGTTCGAACCTGAGTCGGAGCTGATATGATCGAAACTCAGTTTTCGGATAATCCTCAAAGTGGTTAGTACACGGGATATTGTTAAAAATCGAGTCGGACCATTTTAAGGATATTTTTACATATTTTGTTCCTATGGGTTATTGGAATTCAAAGAAATTTTATTTGACGCAATTCGGACTTAAATCGGAGCTGATATAGTTAAAACTCAGTTTTTGATAATCCTCGATAGGGTTAGTACACGGGATATTGTTAAAAAACGAGTCGAACCATTTTGCGGATATTTTTACATATTTTGTTCCAATGGGTTATTGGAATTCAAGAAATTTTATTTGGTGCAATTCGAACTTGAATCGGGGCTGAAATGACCGAAACTCGGTTTTCGGATAATCCTCAAATGGGTTAGTACACGCAATATTTTTAAAAATGGAGTTGGACCATTTTGTGGATATTTTAACATATTTTGTTCCTATGGGTTATTGGAATTCAACGAAATTTTATTTGACGCAGTTCGGACCGGAACCGGAGCTGATATGATCGAAACTCGGTTTTCGGATAATCCTCAAAGTGGTTAGTACACGGGATATTGTTAAAAATCGAGTCGGACCATTTTAGGGATATTTTTACATATTTTGTTCGTATGGGTTATTGGAATTCAACGAAATTTTATTTGACGCAATTCGGACCTGAATCGGAGCTGATATAGTCAAAACTCGGTTTTCGGATAATCCTCAAAGGGGTTAGTACACGGGATATTGTTAAAAATCGAGTCCAACCATTTTGCAGATATTTTTACATATTTTGTTCCTATGGGTTATTGGAATTCAAAAATTTTATTTCGTGCAATTCGAACTTGAATCGGGGCTGAAATGACCGAAACTCGGTTTTCGAATATTCCTCAAATGGGTTAGTACACGCAATATTGTTAAAATGGAGTTGGACCATTTTGTGGATATTTTTACATATTTTGTTCCTATGGGTTATTGGAATTCAACGAAATTTTATATGACGCAGTTCTGACTTGAATAGAAGCTGATATGTTCGAAACTCGGTTTTCGGATAATTTTTAAAGGGGTTAGTACACGGGATATTGTTAAAAATCAATTCGGACCATTTTGTGGAAATTTTTACATATTTTGTTCCTATGGGTTATTGAAATTCAACAAAATTTTATTTGATGTAGTTCGTACCTGGGTCGGAGCTGATATGATCGAAACTCAGTTTTCGGATAATCCTCAAAGTGGTTAGTACACGGGATATTGTTAAAAATCGAGTCGGACCATTTTAGGGATATTTTTACATATTTTGTTCCTATGGGTTATTGGAATTCAACGAAATTTTATTTGACGCAATTCGGACCTGAATCGGAGCTGATATAGTCAAAACTCGGTTTTCGGATAAACCTCAAAGTGGTTAGTTCACGGGATATTGTTAAAAATCGAGTTGGACCATTTTAGGGATATTTTTACATATTTTGTTCGTATGGGTTATTGGAATTCAACGAAATTTTATTTGACGCAGTTCAGACTTGAATCGAAGCTGATATGATCGAAACTCGGTTTTCGGATAATTCTTAAAGGGGTTAGTACATGGGATATTGTTAAAAATCAATTCGGACCATTTTGTGGAAATTTTTACATATTTTGTTCCTATGGGTTATTGAAATTCAACAAAATTTTATTTGACGCAGTTCGAACCTGAGTCGGAGCTGATATGATCGAAACTCAGTTTTCGGATAATCCTCAAAGTGGTTAGTACACGGGATATTGTTAAAAATCGAGTCGGACCATTTTAAGGATATTTTTACATATTTTGTTCCTATGGGTTATTGGAATTCAAAGAAATTTTATTTGACGCAATTCGGACTTAAATCGGAGCTGATATAGTTAAAACTCAGTTTTTGATAATCCTCGATAGGGTTAGTACACGGGATATTGTTAAAAAACGAGTCGAACCATTTTGCGGATATTTTTACATATTTTGTTCCAATGGGTTATTGGAATTCAAGAAATTTTATTTGGTGCAATTCGAACTTGAATCGGGGCTGAAATGACCGAAACTCGGTTTTCGGATAATCCTCAAATGGGTTAGTACACGCAATATTTTTAAAAATGGAGTTGGACCATTTTGTGGATATTTTAACATATTTTGTTCCTATGGGTTATTGGAATTCAACGAAATTTTATTTGACGCAGTTCGGACCGGAACCGGAGCTGATATGATCGAAACTCGGTTTTCGGATAATCCTCAAAGTGGTTAGTACACGGGATATTGTTAAAAATCGAGTCGGACCATTTTAGGGATATTTTTACATATTTTGTTCGTATGGGTTATTGGAATTCAACGAAATTTTATTTGACGCAATTCGGACCTGAATCGGAGCTGATATAGTCAAAACTCGGTTTTCGGATAATCCTCAAAGGGGTTAGTACACGGGATATTGTTAAAAATCGAGTCCAACCATTTTGCAGATATTTTTACATATTTTGTTCCTATGGGTTATTGGAATTCAAAAATTTTATTTGGTGCAATTCGAACTTGAATCGGGGCTGAAATGACCGAAACTCGGTTTTCGAATATTCCTCAAATGGGTTAGTACACGCAATATTGTTAAAATGGAGTTGGACCATTTTGTGGATATTTTTTCATATTTTGTTCCTATGGGTTATTGGAATTCAAAGAAATTTTATTTGACGCAGTTCTGACTTGAATCGAAGCTGATATGATCGAAACTCGGTTTTCGGATAATCCTCAAAGGGGTTAGTACACTGGATATTGTTAAAAATCGAGTCGAACCATTTTAGGGATATTTTTACATATTTTTTTCCTATGGGTTATTGGAATCCAACCAAATTTTATTTGACGCAATTCGGACCTGAATCGGAGCTGATATAGTCAAAACTCGGTTTTCGGATAATCCTCAAAGGGGTTAGTACACGGGATATTGTTAAAAATCGAGTCCAACCATTTTGCAGATATTTTTACATATTTTGTTCCTATGGGTTATTGGAATTCAAAAAATTTTATTTGGTGCAATTCGAACTTGAATCGGGGCTGAAAGGACCGAAACTCGGTTTTCGGATAATCCTCAAATGGGTTAGTACACGCAATATTGTTAAAAATGGAGTTGGACCATTTTGTGGATATTTTTACATATTTTGTTCCTATGGGTTATTGGAATTCAACGAAATTTTATTTGACGCAGTTCTGACTTGAATCGAAGCTGATATGATCGAAACTCGGTTTTCGGATAATCCTCAAAGGGGTTAGTACACTGGATATTGTTAAAAATCGAGTCGAACCATTTTAGGGATATTTTTACATATTTTGTTCCTATGGGTTATTGGAATCCAACCAAATTTTATTTGACGCAATTCGGACCTGAATCGGAGCTGATATAGTCAAAACTCGGTTTTCGGATAATCCTCAAAGGGGTTAGTACACGGGATATTGTTAAAAATCGAGTCGGACCATTTTCTGGATATTTTTACATATTTTGTTCCTATGGGTTATTGGAATTCAACGAAATTTTATTTGACGCAGTTCGGACCGGAATCGGAGCTGATATGATCGAAACTCGGTTTTCGGAAAATTCTCAAAGGGGTTAGTACACGGGATATTGTTAAAAATGAATTCGACTATTTTGTGGATATTTTTACATATTTTGTTCCTATGGGTTATTGAAATTCAACAAAATTTTATTTGACGCAGTTCGAACCTTAGTCGGAGCTGATATGATCGAAACTCGGTTTTCGGATAATCCTCAAAGTGGTTAGTACACGGGATATTGTTAAAAATCGAGTCGGACCATTTTAGGAATATTTTTACATATTTTGTTCCTATGGGTTATTGGAATTCAACGAAATTTTATTTGACGGAATTCGGACCTGAATCGGAGATGATATAGTCAAAACTCGGTTTTCGGATAAACCTCAAAGTGGTTAGTACACGGGATATTGTTAAAAATCGAGTTGGACCATTTTAGGGATATTTTTACATATTTTGTTCCTATGGGTTATTGGAATCCAACCAAATTTTATTTGACGCAATTCGGACCTGAATCGGAGCTGATATAGTCAAAACTCGGTTTTCGGATAATCCTCAAAGGGGTTAGTACACGGGATATTGTTAAAAATCGAGTCGGACCATTTTCTGGATATTTTTAGATATTTTGTTCCTATGGGTTATTGCAATTCAACGAAATTTTATTTGACGCAGTTCGGACCGGAATCGGAGCTGATATGATCGAAACTCGGTTTTCGGAAAATTCTCAAAGGGGTTAGTACACGGGATATTGTTAAAAATGAATTCGACTATTTTGTGGATATTTTTACATATTTTGTTCCTATGGGTTATTGAAATTCAACAAAATTTTATTTGACGCAGTTCGAACCTTAGTCGGAGCTGATATGATCGAAACTCGGTTTTCGGATAATCCTCAAAGTGGTTAGTACTCGGGATATTGTTAAAAATTGAGTCGGACCATTTTAGGAATATTTTTACATATTTTGTTCCTATGGGTTATTGGAATTCAACTAAATTTTATTTGACGCAATTCGGACCTGAATCGGAGCTAATATAGTCAAAACTCAGTTTTTGGATAATCCTCAAAGGGGTTAGTACACAGGATATTGTTAAAAATCGAGTCGGACCATTTTGTGGATATTTTTACATATTTTGTTCCTATGGGTTATTGGAATTTAACGAAATTTTATTTGACGCAGTTTGGACCGGAATTGGAGCTGATATGATCGAAACTCGGTTTTCGGAAAATTCTCAAAGGGGTTAGTACACGGGATATTGTTAAAAATTATTTCGGACCATTTTGTGGATATTTTTACATATTTTGTTCCTATGGGTTATTGAAATTCAACAAAATTTTATTTGACGCAATTCGAACCTAAGTCGGAGCTGATATGATCGAAACTCGGTTTTCGGATAATCCTCAAAGTGGTTAGTACACGGGATATTGTTAAAAATCGAGTCGGACCATTTTATGGATATTTTTACATATTTTGTTCCTATGGGTTACTGGAATTCAACGAAATTTTATTTGAAGCGATTCGGACCTAAATCGGAGCTGATATATTCAAAACTCGGTTTTTGGATAATCCCCAAAGGGGTTAGTACACGGGATATTGTTAAAAATCGAGTCGAACCATTTTGTAGATATTTTTACATATTTTGTTCATATGGGTTATTGGAATTCAATAAATTTTATTTGGTGCAATTCGAACCTGAATCGGGGCTAAAATGACCGAAACTCGGTTTTTGGATAATCCTTAAATGGGTTAGTACACGCAATATTGTTAAAAAAGGAGTTGGAACTTTTTGTGGATATTTTTACAAATTTTGTTCCTATGGGTTATTGAAATTCAACCAAATTTTATTTGATGAAGTTCGGACATGAATCGAAGCTGATATGATCGAAACTCGATTTTCGGATAATCCTCAAAGGGGTTAGTACACGGGATATTGTTAAAAATCGAGTCGGACCATTTTAAGGATATTTTTACATATTTTGTTCCTATGGGTTATTGGAATTCAACGAAATTTTATTTGACACAGTTCGGACCGGAATCGGAGCTGATATGATCGAAACTCGGTTTTCGGAAAATTCTCAAAGGGGTTAGTACAGGGGATATTGTTAAAATTCAAGTCGGACCATTTTGTGGATATTTTTACATATTTTGTTCATATGGGTTATTGGAATTCAAGAAATTTTATTTGGTGCAATTCGAACCTGAATCAGGGCTAAAATGACCGAAACTCGGTTTTTGGATAATCCTCAAATGGGTTAGTACACGCAATATTGTTAAAAATGGAGTTGAATAGAAGCTGATATGATCGAAACTCGGTTTTCGGATAATTCTTAAATGGGTTAGTACACGGGATATTGTTAAAAATCAATTCGGACCATTTTGTGGAAATTTTTACATATTTTGTTCCTATGGGTTATTGAAATTCAACAAAATTTTATTTGATGCAGTTCGTACCTGGGTCGGAGCTGATATGATCGAAACTCAGTTTTCGGATAATCCTCAAAGTGGTTAGTACACGGGATATTGTTAAAAATCGAGTCGGACCATTTTAGGGATATTTTTACATATTTTGTTCCTATGGGTTATTGGAATTCAACGAAATTTTATTTGACGCAATTCGGACCTGAATCGGAGCTGATATAGTCAAAACTCGGTTTTCGGATAATCCTCAAAGGGGTTAGTACACGAGATATTGTTAAAAATCGAGTCGGTCCATTTTCTGGATATTTTTACATATTTTGTTCCTATGGGTTATTGGAATTCAACGAAATTTTATTTGACGCAGTTCTGACTTGAATAGAAGCTGATATGTTCGAAACTCGGTTTTCGGATAATTCTTAAAGGGGTTAGTACACGGGATATTGTTAAAAATCAATTCGGACCATTTTGTGGAAATTTTTACATATTTTGTTCCTATGGGTTATTGAAATTCAACAAAATATTATTTGACGCAGTTCGAACCTGAGTCGGAGCTGATATGATCGAAACTCAGTTTTCGGATAATCCTCAAAGTGGTTACTACACGGGATATTGTTAAAAATCGAGTCGGACCATTTTAGGGATATTTTTACATATTTTGTTCCTATGGGTTATTGGAATTCAACGAAATTTTATTTGACGCAGTTCTGACTTGAATAGAAGCTGATATGTTCGAAACTCGGTTTTCGGATAATTCTTAAAGGGGTTAGTACACGCGATATTGTTAAAAATCAATTCGGACCATTTTGTGGAAATTTTTACATATTTTGTTCCTATGGGTTATTGAAATTCAACAAAATTTTATTTGACGCAGTTCGAACCTGAGTCGGAGCTGATATGATCGAAACTCAGTTTTCGGATAATCCTCAAAGTGGTTAGTGCACGGGATATTGTTAAAAATTGGGTCGAACCATTTCAGGGATATTTTTACATATTTTGTTCCTATGGGTTATTGGAATTCAACGAAATTTTATTTGACGCAATTCGGACCTGAATCGGAGCTGATATAGTCAAAACTCGGTTTTCGGATAATCCTCAAAGGGGTTAGTACAATGGATATTGTTAAAAATAGAGTCGGTCCATTTTCTGGATATTTTTACATATTTTGTTCCTATGGGTTATTGGAATACAACGAAATTTTATTTGACGCAGTTCAGACTTGAATCGAAGCTGATATGATCGAAACTCGGTTTTCGGATAATTCTTAAAGGGGTTAGTACACGGGATATTGTTAAAAATCAATTCGGACCATTTTGTGGAAATTTTTACATATTTTGTTCCTATGGGTTATTGAAATTCAACAAAATTTTATTTGACGCAGTTCGAACCTGAGTCGGAGCTGATATGATCGAAACTCAGTTTTCGGATAATCCTCAAAGTGGTTAGTACACGAGATATTGTTAAAAATCGAGTCGGACCATTTTAGGGATATTTTTACATATTTTGTTCCTATGGGTTATTGGAATTCAACGAAATTTTATTTGACGCAATTCGGACCTGAATCGGAGCTGATATAGTCAAAACTCGGTTTTCGGATAATCCTCAAAGGGGTTAGTACACGAGATATTGTTAAAAATCGAGTCGGTCCATTTTCTGGATATTTTTACATATTTTGTTCCTATGGGTTATTGGAATTCAACGAAATTTTATTTGACGCAGTTCTGACTTGAATAGAAGCTGATATGTTCGAAACTCGGTTTTCGGATAATTCTTAAAGGGGTTAGTACACGGGATATTGTTAAAAATCAATTCGGACCATTTTGTGGAAATTTTTACATATTTTGTTCCTATGGGTTATTGAAATTCAACAAAATATTATTTGACGCAGTTCGAACCTGAGTCGGAGCTGATATGATCGAAACTCAGTTTTCGGATAATCCTCAAAGTGGTTACTACACGGGATATTGTTAAAAATCGAGTCGGACCATTTTAGGGATATTTTTACATATTTTGTTCCTATGGGTTATTGGAATTCAACGAAATTTTATTTGACGCAGTTCTGACTTGAATAGAAGCTGATATGTTCGAAACTCGGTTTTCGGATAATTCTTAAAGGGGTTAGTACACGCGATATTGTTAAAAATCAATTCGGACCATTTTGTGGAAATTTTTACATATTTTGTTCCTATGGGTTATTGAAATTCAACAAAATTTTATTTGACGCAGTTCGAACCTGAGTCGGAGCTGATATGATCGAAACTCAGTTTTCGGATAATCCTCAAAGTGGTTAGTGCACGGGATATTGTTAAAAATCGGGTCGAACCATTTCAGGGATATTTTTACATATTTTGTTCCTATGGGTTATTGGAATTCAACGAAATTTTATTTGACGCAATTCGGACCTGAATCGGAGCTGATATAGTCAAAACTCGGTTTTCGGATAATCCTCAAAGGGGTTAGTACAATGGATATTGTTAAAAATAGAGTCGGTCCATTTTCTGGATATTTTTACATATTTTGTTCCTATGGGTTATTGGAATACAACGAAATTTTATTTGACGCAGTTCAGACTTGAATCGAAGCTGATATGATCGAAACTCGGTTTTCGGATAATTCTTAAAGGGGTTAGTACACGGGATATTGTTAAAAATCAATTCGGACCATTTTGTGGAAATTTTTACATATTTTGTTCCTATGGGTTATTGAAATTCAACAAAATTTTATTTGACGCAGTTCGAACCTGAGTCGGAGCTGATATGATCGAAACTCAGTTTTCGGATAATCCTCAAAGTGGTTAGTACACGAGATATTGTTAAAAATCGAGTCGGACCATTTTAGGGATATTTTTACATATTTTGTTCCTATGGGTTATTGGAATTCAACGAAATTTTATTTGACGCAGTTCTGACTTGAATAGAAGCTGATATGTTCGAAACTCGGTTTTCGGATAATTCTTAAAGGGGTTAGTACACGGGATATTGTTAAAAATCAATTCGGACCATTTTGTGGAAATTTTTACATATTTTGTTCCTATGGGTTATTGAAATTCAACAAAATTTTATTTGACGCAGTTCGAACCTGAGTCGGAGCTGATATGATCGAAACTCAGTTTTCGGATAATCCTCAAAGTGGTTAGTACACGGGATATTGTTAAAAATCGAGTCGGACCATTTTAGGGATATTTTTACATATTTTGTTCCTATGGGTTATTGGAATTCAACGAAATTTTATTTGACGCAATTCGGACCTGAATCGGAGCTGATATAGTCAAAACTCGGTTTTCGGATAATCCTCAAAGGGGTTAGTACAAGGGATATTGTTAAAAATCGAGTCGGTCCATTTTCTGGATATTTTTACATATTTTGTTCCTATGGGTTATTGGAATTCAACGAAATTTTATTTGGTGCAATTCGAACTTGAATCGGGGCTGAAATGACCGAAACTCGGTTTTCGGATAATCCTCAAAAGGGTTAGTACACGCAATATTTTTAAAAATGGAGTTGGACCATTTTGTGGATATTTTTACATATTTTGTTCCTATGGGTTATTGGAATTCAACGAAATTTTATTTGACGCAGTTCGGACCGGAATCGGAGCTGATATGATCGAAACTCGGTTTTCGGAAAATCCTCAAAGTGGTTAGTACACGGGATATTGTTAAAAATCGAGTCGGACCATTTTAGGGATATTTTTACATATTTTGTTCCTATGGGTTATTGGAATTCAACGAAATTTTATTTGACGCAATTCGGACCTGAATCGGAGCTGATATTGTCAAAACACGGTTTTCGGATAATCCTCAAAGGGGTTAGTAAAAGGGATATTGTTAAAAATCGAGTCGGTCCATTTTCTGGATATTTTTACATATTTTGTTCCTATGGGTTATTGGAATTCAACGAAATTTTATTTGACGCAGTTCTGACTTGAATAGAAGCTGATATGATCGAAACTCGGTTTTCGGATAATTCTTAAAGGGGTTAGTACACGGGATATTGTTAAAAATCAATTCGGACCATTTTGTGGAAATTTTTACATATTTGGTTCCTATGGGTTATTGAAATTCAACAAAATTTTATTTGACGCAGTTCGAACCTGAGTCGGAGCTGATATGATCGAAACTCAGTTTTCGGATAATCCTCAAAGTGGTTAGTACACGGGATATTGTTAAAAATCGAGTCGAACCATTTTAGGGATATTTTTACATATTTTGTTCCTATGGGTTATTGGAATTCAACGAAATTTTATTTGACGCAATTCGGACCTGAATCGGAGCTGATATAGTCAAAACTCGGTTTTCGGATAATCCTCAAAGGGGTTAGTACAATGGATATTGTTAAAAATAGAGTCGGTCCATTTTCTGGATATTTTTACATATTTTGTTCCTATGGGTTATTGGAATACAACGAAATTTTATTTGACGCAGTTCAGACTTGAATCGAAGCTGATATGATCGAAACTCGGTTTTCGGATAATTCTTAAAGGGGTTAGTACACGGGATATTGTTAAAAATCAATTCGGACCATTTTGTGGAAATTTTTACATATTTTGTTCCTATGGGTTATTGAAATTCAACAAAATTTTATTTGACGCAGTTCGAACCTGAGTCGGAGCTGATATGATCGAAACTCAGTTTTCGGATAATCCTCAAAGTGGTTAGTACACGGGATATTGTTAAAAATCGAGTCGGACCATTTTAGGGATATTTTTACATATTTTGTTCCTATAGGTTATTGGAATTCAACGAAATTTTATTTGACGCAATTCGGACCTGAATCGGAGCTGATATAGTCAAAACTCGGTTTTCGGATAATCCTCAAAGGGGTTAGTACACGAGATATTGTTAAAAATCGAGTCGGTCCATTTTCTGGATATTTTTACATATTTTGTTCCTATGGGTTATTGGAATTCAACGAAATTTTATTTGACGCAGTTCTGACTTGAATAGAAGCTGATATGTTCGAAACTCGGTTTTCGGATAATTCTTAAAGGGGTTAGTACACGGGATATTGTTAAAAATCAATTCGGACCATTTTGTGGAAATTTTTACATATTTTGTTCCTATGGGTTATTGAAATTCAACAAAATATTATTTGACGCAGTTCGAACCTGAGTCGGAGCTGATATGATCGAAACTCAGTTTTCGGATAATCCTCAAAGTGGTTACTACACGGGATATTGTTAAAAATCGAGTCGGACCATTTTAGGGATATTTTTACATATTTTGTTCCTATGGGTTATTGGAATTCAACGAAATTTTATTTGACGCAGTTCTGACTTGAATAGAAGCTGATATGTTCGAAACTCGGTTTTCGGATAATTCTTAAAGGGGTTAGTACACGCGATATTGTTAAAAATCAATTCGGACCATTTTGTGGAAATTTTTACATATTTTGTTCCTATGGGTTATTGAAATTCAACAAAATTTTATTTGACGCAGTTCGAACCTGAGTCGGAGCTGATATGATCGAAACTCAGTTTTCGGATAATCCTCAAAGTGGTTAGTGCACGGGATATTGTTAAAAATCGGGTCGAACCATTTCAGGGATATTTTTACATATTTTGTTCCTATGGGTTATTGGAATTCAACGAAATTTTATTTGACGCAATTCGGACCTGAATCGGAGCTGATATAGTCAAAACTCGGTTTTCGGATAATCCTCAAAGGGGTTAGTACAATGGATATTGTTAAAAATAGAGTCGGTCCATTTTCTGGATATTTTTACATATTTTGTTCCTATGGGTTATTGGAATACAACGAAATTTTATTTGACGCAGTTCAGACTTGAATCGAAGCTGATATGATCGAAACTCGGTTTTCGGATAATTCTTAAAGGGGTTAGTACACGGGATATTGTTAAAAATCAATTCGGACCATTTTGTGGAAATTTTTACATATTTTGTTCCTATGGGTTATTGAAATTCAACAAAATTTTATTTGACGCAGTTCGAACCTGAGTCGGAGCTGATATGATCGAAACTCAGTTTTCGGATAATCCTCAAAGTGGTTAGTACACGAGATATTGTTAAAAATCGAGTCGGACCATTTTAGGGATATTTTTACATATTTTGTTCCTATGGGTTATTGGAATTCAACGAAATTTTATTTGACGCAGTTCTGACTTGAATAGAAGCTGATATGTTCGAAACTCGGTTTTCGGATAATTCTTAAAGGGGTTAGTACACGGGATATTGTTAAAAATCAATTCGGACCATTTTGTGGAAATTTTTACATATTTTGTTCCTATGGGTTATTGAAATTCAACAAAATTTTATTTGACGCAGTTCGAACCTGAGTCGGAGCTGATATGATCGAAACTCAGTTTTCGGATAATCCTCAAAGTGGTTAGTACACGGGATATTGTTAAAAATCGAGTCGGACCATTTTAGGGATATTTTTACATATTTTGTTCCTATGGGTTATTGGAATTCAACGAAATTTTATTTGACGCAATTCGGACCTGAATCGGAGCTGATATAGTCAAAACTCGGTTTTCGGATAATCCTCAAAGGGGTTAGTACAAGGGATATTGTTAAAAATCGAGTCGGTCCATTTTCTGGATATTTTTACATATTTTGTTCCTATGGGTTATTGGAATTCAACGAAATTTTATTTGGTGCAATTCGAACTTGAATCGGGGCTGAAATGACCGAAACTCGGTTTTCGGATAATCCTCAAAAGGGTTAGTACACGCAATATTTTTAAAAATGGAGTTGGACCATTTTGTGGATATTTTTACATATTTTGTTCCTATGGGTTATTGGAATTCAACGAAATTTTATTTGACGCAGTTCGGACCGGAATCGGAGCTGATATGATCGAAACTCGGTTTTCGGAAAATCCTCAAAGTGGTTAGTACACGGGATATTGTTAAAAATCGAGTCGGACCATTTTAGGGATATTTTTACATATTTTGTTCCTATGGGTTATTGGAATTCAACGAAATTTTATTTGACGCAATTCGGACCTGAATCGGAGCTGATATAGTCAAAACACGGTTTTCGGATAATCCTCAAAGGGGTTAGTAAAAGGGATATTGTTAAAAATCGAGTCGGTCCATTTTCTGGATATTTTTACATATTTTGTTCCTATGGGTTATTGGAATTCAACGAAATTTTATTTGACGCAGTTCTGACTTGAATAGAAGCTGATATGATCGAAACTCGGTTTTCGGATAATTCTTAAAGGGGTTAGTACACGGGATATTGTTAAAAATCAATTCGGACCATTTTGTGGAAATTTTTACATATTTGGTTCCTATGGGTTATTGAAATTCAAC
The DNA here is from genome assembly GCA_036435485.1 of Saposhnikovia divaricata. Taxonomy (NCBI): domain Eukaryota; kingdom Viridiplantae; phylum Streptophyta; class Magnoliopsida; order Apiales; family Apiaceae; genus Saposhnikovia; species Saposhnikovia divaricata. The sequence continues at coordinate 220,846,815 of CM071599.1, forward strand.
AAAATTTTATTTGACGCAGTTCGAACCTGAGTCGGAGCTGATATGATCGAAACTCAGTTTTCGGATAATCCTCAAAGTGGTTAGTACACGGGATATTGTTAAAAATCGAGTCGAACCATTTTAGGGATATTTTTACATATTTTGTTCCTATGGGTTATTGGAATTCAACGAAATTTTATTTGACGCAATTCGGACCTGAATCGGAGCTGATATAGTCAAAACTCGGTTTTCGGATAATCCTCAAAGGGGTTAGTACAATGGATATTGTTAAAAATAGAGTCGGTCCATTTTCTGGATATTTTTACATATTTTGTTCCTATGGGTTATTGGAATACAACGAAATTTTATTTGACGCAGTTCAGACTTGAATCGAAGCTGATATGATCGAAACTCGGTTTTCGGATAATTCTTAAAGGGGTTAGTACACGGGATATTGTTAAAAATCAATTCGGACCATTTTGTGGAAATTTTTACATATTTTGTTCCTATGGGTTATTGAAATTCAACAAAATTTTATTTGACGCAGTTCGAACCTGAGTCGGAGCTGATATGATCGAAACTCAGTTTTCGGATAATCCTCAAAGTGGTTAGTACACGGGATATTGTTAAAAATCGAGTCGGACCATTTTAGGGATATTTTTACATATTTTGTTCCTATAGGTTATTGGAATTCAACGAAATTTTATTTGACGCAATTCGGACCTGAATCGGAGCTGATATAGTCAAAACTCGGTTTTCGGATAATCCTCAAAGGGGTTAGTACACGAGATATTGTTAAAAATCGAGTCGGTCCATTTTCTGGATATTTTTACATATTTTGTTCCTATGGGTTATTGGAATTCAACGAAATTTTATTTGACGCAGTTCTGACTTGAATAGAAGCTGATATGTTCGAAACTCGGTTTTCGGATAATTCTTAAAGGGGTTAGTACACGGGATATTGTTAAAAATCAATTCGGACCATTTTGTGGAAATTTTTACATATTTTGTTCCTATGGGTTATTGAAATTCAACAAAATATTATTTGACGCAGTTCGAACCTGAGTCGGAGCTGATATGATCGAAACTCAGTTTTCGGATAATCCTCAAAGTGGTTACTACACGGGATATTGTTAAAAATCGAGTCGGACCATTTTAGGGATATTTTTACATATTTTGTTCCTATGGGTTATTGGAATTCAACGAAATTTTATTTGACGCAGTTCTGACTTGAATAGAAGCTGATATGTTCGAAACTCGGTTTTCGGATAATTCTTAAAGGGGTTAGTACACGCGATATTGTTAAAAATCAATTCGGACCATTTTGTGGAAATTTTTACATATTTTGTTCCTATGGGTTATTGAAATTCAACAAAATTTTATTTGACGCAGTTCGAACCTGAGTCGGAGCTGATATGATCGAAACTCAGTTTTCGGATAATCCTCAAAGTGGTTAGTGCACGGGATATTGTTAAAAATCGAGTCGAACCATTTCAGGGATATTTTTACATATTTTGTTCCTATGGGTTATTGGAATTCAACGAAATTTTATTTGACGCAATTCGGACCTGAATCGGAGCTGATATAGTCAAAACTCGGTTTTCGGATAATCCTCAAAGGGGTTAGTACAATGGATATTGTTAAAAATAGAGTCGGTCCATTTTCTGGATATTTTTACATATTTTGTTCCTATGGGTTATTGGAATACAACGAAATTTTATTTGACGCAGTTCAGACTTGAATCGAAGCTGATATGATCGAAACTCGGTTTTCGGATAATTCTTAAAGGGGTTAGTACACGGGATATTGTTAAAAATCAATTCGGACCATTTTGTGGAAATTTTTACATATTTTGTTCCTATGGGTTATTGAAATTCAACAAAATTTTATTTGACGCAGTTCGAACCTGAGTCGGAGCTGATATGATCGAAACTCAGTTTTCGGATAATCCTCAAAGTGGTTAGTACACGAGATATTGTTAAAAATCGAGTCGGACCATTTTAGGGATATTTTTACATATTTTGTTCCTATGGGTTATTGGAATTCAACGAAATTTTATTTGACGCAGTTCTGACTTGAATAGAAGCTGATATGTTCGAAACTCGGTTTTCGGATAATTCTTAAAGGGGTTAGTACACGGGATATTGTTAAAAATCAATTCGGACCATTTTGTGGAAATTTTTACATATTTTGTTCCTATGGGTTATTGAAATTCAACAAAATTTTATTTGACGCAGTTCGAACCTGAGTCGGAGCTGATATGATCGAAACTCAGTTTTCGGATAATCCTCAAAGTGGTTAGTACACGGGATATTGTTAAAAATCGAGTCGGACCATTTTAGGGATATTTTTACATATTTTGTTCCTATGGGTTATTGGAATTCAACGAAATTTTATTTGACGCAATTCGGACCTGAATCGGAGCTGATATAGTCAAAACTCGGTTTTCGGATAATCCTCAAAGGGGTTAGTACAAGGGATATTGTTAAAAATCGAGTCGGTCCATTTTCTGGATATTTTTACATATTTTGTTCCTATGGGTTATTGGAATTCAACGAAATTTTATTTGGTGCAATTCGAACTTGAATCGGGGCTGAAATGACCGAAACTCGGTTTTCGGATAATCCTCAAAAGGGTTAGTACACGCAATATTTTTAAAAATGGAGTTGGACCATTTTGTGGATATTTTTACATATTTTGTTCCTATGGGTTATTGGAATTCAACGAAATTTTATTTGACGCAGTTCGGACCGGAATCGGAGCTGATATGATCGAAACTCGGTTTTCGGAAAATCCTCAAAGTGGTTAGTACACGGGATATTGTTAAAAATCGAGTCGGACCATTTTAGGGATATTTTTACATATTTTGTTCCTATGGGTTATTGGAATTCAACGAAATTTTATTTGACGCAATTCGGACCTGAATCGGAGCTGATATAGTCAAAACACGGTTTTCGGATAATCCTCAAAGGGGTTAGTAAAAGGGATATTGTTAAAAATCGAGTCGGTCCATTTTCTGGATATTTTTACATATTTTGTTCCTATGGGTTATTGGAATTCAACGAAATTTTATTTGACGCAGTTCTGACTTGAATAGAAGCTGATATGATCGAAACTCGGTTTTCGGATAATTCTTAAAGGGGTTAGTACACGGGATATTGTTAAAAATCAATTCGGACCATTTTGTGGAAATTTTTACATATTTTGTTCCTATGGGTTATTGAAATTCAACAAAATTTTATTTGACGCAGTTCGAACCTGAGTCGGAGCTGATATGATCGAAACTCAGTTTTCGGATAATCCTCAAAGTGGTTAGTACACGGGATATTGTTAAAAATCGAGTCGAACCATTTTAGGGATATTTTTACATATTTTGTTCCTATGGGTTATTGGAATTCAACGAAATTTTATTTGACGCAATTCGGACCTGAATCGGAGCTGATATAGTCAAAACTCGGTTTTCGGATAATCCTCAAAGGGGTTAGTACAATGGATATTGTTAAAAATAGAGTCGGTCCATTTTCTGGATATTTTTACATATTTTGTTCCTATGGGTTATTGGAATACAACGAAATTTTATTTGACGCAGTTCAGACTTGAATCGAAGCTGATATGATCGAAACTCGGTTTTCGGATAATTCTTAAAGGGGTTAGTACACGGGATATTGTTAAAAATCAATTCGGACCATTTTGTGGAAATTTTTACATGTTTTGTTCCTATGGGTTATTGAAATTCAACAAAATTTTATTTGACGCAGTTCGAACCTGAGTCGGAGCTGATATGATCGAAACTCAGTTTTCGGATAATCCTCAAAGTGGTTAGTACACGAGATATTGTTAAAAATCGAGTCGGACCATTTTAGGGATATTTTTACATATTTTGTTCCTATGGGTTATTGGAATTTAACGAAATTTTATTTGACGCAGTTTGGACCGGAATTGGAGCTGATATGATCGAAACTCGGTTTTCGGAAAATTCTCAAAGGGGTTAGTACACGGGATATTGTTAAAAATTATTTCGGACCATTTTGTGGATATTTTTACATATTTTGTTCCTATGGGTTATTGAAATTCAACAAAATTTTATTTGACGCAATTCGAACCTAAGTCGGAGCTGATATGATCGAAACTCGGTTTTCGGATAATCCTCAAAGTGGTTAGTACACGGGATATTGTTAAAAATCGAGTCGGACCATTTTATGGATATTTTTACATATTTTGTTCCTATGGGTTATTGGAATTCAACGAAATTTTATTTGACGCAGTTCTGACTTGAATAGAAGCTGATATGTTCGAAACTCGGTTTTCGGATAATTCTTAAAGGGGTTAGTACACGGGATATTGTTAAAAATCAATTCGGACCATTTTGTGGAAATTTTTACATATTTTGTTCCTATGGGTTATTGAAATTCAACAAAATATTATTTGACGCAGTTCGAACCTGAGTCGGAGCTGATATGATCGAAACTCAGTTTTCGGATAATCCTCAAAGTGGTTACTACACGGGATATTGTTAAAAATCGAGTCGGACCATTTTAGGGATATTTTTACATATTTTGTTCCTATGGGTTATTGGAATTCAACGAAATTTTATTTGACGCAGTTCTGACTTGAATAGAAGCTGATATGTTCGAAACTCGGTTTTCGGATAATTCTTAAAGGGGTTAGTACACGCGATATTGTTAAAAATCAATTCGGACCATTTTGTGGAAATTTTTACATATTTTGTTCCTATGGGTTATTGAAATTCAACAAAATTTTATTTGACGCAGTTCGAACCTGAGTCGGAGCTGATATGATCGAAACTCAGTTTTCGGATAATCCTCAAAGTGGTTAGTGCACGGGATATTGTTAAAAATCGAGTCGAACCATTTCAGGGATATTTTTACATATTTTGTTCCTATGGGTTATTGGAATTCAACGAAATTTTATTTGACGCAATTCGGACCTGAATCGGAGCTGATATAGTCAAAACTCGGTTTTCGGATAATCCTCAAAGGGGTTAGTACAATGGATATTGTTAAAAATAGAGTCGGTCCATTTTCTGGATATTTTTACATATTTTGTTCCTATGGGTTATTGGAATACAACGAAATTTTATTTGACGCAGTTCAGACTTGAATCGAAGCTGATATGATCGAAACTCGGTTTTCGGATAATTCTTAAAGGGGTTAGTACACGGGATATTGTTAAAAATCAATTCGGACCATTTTGTGGAAATTTTTACATATTTTGTTCCTATGGGTTATTGAAATTCAACAAAATTTTATTTGACGCAGTTCGAACCTGAGTCGGAGCTGATATGATCGAAACTCAGTTTTCGGATAATCCTCAAAGTGGTTAGTACACGAGATATTGTTAAAAATCGAGTCGGACCATTTTAGGGATATTTTTACATATTTTGTTCCTATGGGTTATTGGAATTCAACGAAATTTTATTTGACGCAGTTCTGACTTGAATAGAAGCTGATATGTTCGAAACTCGGTTTTCGGATAATTCTTAAAGGGGTTAGTACACGGGATATTGTTAAAAATCAATTCGGACCATTTTGTGGAAATTTTTACATATTTTGTTCCTATGGGTTATTGAAATTCAACAAAATTTTATTTGACGCAGTTCGAACCTGAGTCGGAGCTGATATGATCGAAACTCAGTTTTCGGATAATCCTCAAAGTGGTTAGTACACGGGATATTGTTAAAAATCGAGTCGGACCATTTTAGGGATATTTTTACATATTTTGTTCCTATGGGTTATTGGAATTCAACGAAATTTTATTTGACGCAATTCGGACCTGAATCGGAGCTGATATAGTCAAAACTCGGTTTTCGGATAATCCTCAAAGGGGTTAGTACAAGGGATATTGTTAAAAATCGAGTCGGTCCATTTTCTGGATATTTTTACATATTTTGTTCCTATGGGTTATTGGAATTCAACGAAATTTTATTTGGTGCAATTCGAACTTGAATCGGGGCTGAAATGACCGAAACTCGGTTTTCGGATAATCCTCAAAAGGGTTAGTACACGCAATATTTTTAAAAATGGAGTTGGACCATTTTGTGGATATTTTTACATATTTTGTTCCTATGGGTTATTGGAATTCAACGAAATTTTATTTGACGCAGTTCGGACCGGAATCGGAGCTGATATGATCGAAACTCGGTTTTCGGAAAATCCTCAAAGTGGTTAGTACACGGGATATTGTTAAAAATCGAGTCGGACCATTTTAGGGATATTTTTACATATTTTGTTCCTATGGGTTATTGGAATTCAACGAAATTTTATTTGACGCAATTCGGACCTGAATCGGAGCTGATATAGTCAAAACACGGTTTTCGGATAATCCTCAAAGGGGTTAGTAAAAGGGATATTGTTAAAAATCGAGTCGGTCCATTTTCTGGATATTTTTACATATTTTGTTCCTATGGGTTATTGGAATTCAACGAAATTTTATTTGACGCAGTTCTGACTTGAATAGAAGCTGATATGATCGAAACTCGGTTTTCGGATAATTCTTAAAGGGGTTAGTACACGGGATATTGTTAAAAATCAATTCGGACCATTTTGTGGAAATTTTTACATATTTTGTTCCTATGGGTTATTGAAATTCAACAAAATTTTATTTGACGCAGTTCGAACCTGAGTCGGAGCTGATATGATCGAAACTCAGTTTTCGGATAATCCTCAAAGTGGTTAGTACACGGGATATTGTTAAAAATCGAGTCGAACCATTTTAGGGATATTTTTACATATTTTGTTCCTATGGGTTATTGGAATTCAACGAAATTTTATTTGACGCAATTCGGACCTGAATCGGAGCTGATATAGTCAAAACTCGGTTTTCGGATAATCCTCAAAGGGGTTAGTACAATGGATATTGTTAAAAATAGAGTCGGTCCATTTTCTGGATATTTTTACATATTTTGTTCCTATGGGTTATTGGAATACAACGAAATTTTATTTGACGCAGTTCAGACTTGAATCGAAGCTGATATGATCGAAACTCGGTTTTCGGATAATTCTTAAAGGGGTTAGTACACGGGATATTGTTAAAAATCAATTCGGACCATTTTGTGGAAATTTTTACATGTTTTGTTCCTATGGGTTATTGAAATTCAACAAAATTTTATTTGACGCAGTTCGAACCTGAGTCGGAGCTGATATGATCGAAACTCAGTTTTCGGATAATCCTCAAAGTGGTTAGTACACGAGATATTGTTAAAAATCGAGTCGGACCATTTTAGGGATATTTTTACATATTTTGTTCCTATGGGTTATTGGAATTTAACGAAATTTTATTTGACGCAGTTTGGACCGGAATTGGAGCTGATATGATCGAAACTCGGTTTTCGGAAAATTCTCAAAGGGGTTAGTACACGGGATATTGTTAAAAATTATTTCGGACCATTTTGTGGATATTTTTACATATTTTGTTCCTATGGGTTATTGAAATTCAACAAAATTTTATTTGACGCAATTCGAACCTAAGTCGGAGCTGATATGATCGAAACTCGGTTTTCGGATAATCCTCAAAGTGGTTAGTACACGGGATATTGTTAAAAATCGAGTCGGACCATTTTATGGATATTTTTACATATTTTGTTCCTATGGGTTACTGGAATTCAACGAAATTTTATTTGAAGCGATTCGGACCTAAATCGGAGCTGATATATTCAAAACTCGGTTTTTGGATAATCCCCAAAGGGGTTAGTACACGGGATATTGTTAAAAATCGAGTCGAACCATTTTGTAGATATTTTTACATATTTTGTTCATATGGGTTATTGGAATTCAATAAATTTTATTTGGTGCAATTCGAACCTGAATCGGGGCTAAAATGACCGAAACTCGGTTTTTGGATAATCCTTAAATGGGTTAGTACACGCAATATTGTTAAAAAAGGAGTTGGAACTTTTTGTGGATATTTTTACAAATTTTGTTCCTATGGGTTATTGAAATTCAACCAAATTTTATTTGATGAAGTTCGGACATGAATCGAAGCTGATATGATCGAAACTCGATTTTCGGATAATCCTCAAAGGGGTTAGTACACGGGATATTGTTAAAAATCGAGTCGGACCATTTTAAGGATATTTTTACACATTTTGTTCCTATGGGTTATTGGAATTCAACGAAATTTTATTTGACACAGTTCGGACCGGAATCGGAGCTGATATGATCGAAACTCGGTTTTCGGAAAATTCTCAAAGGGGTTAGTACAGGGGATATTGTTAAAATTCAAGTCGGACCATTTTGTGGATATTTTTACATATTTTGTTCATATGGGTTATTGGAATTCAAGAAATTTTATTTGGTGCAATTCGAACCTGAATCAGGGCTAAAATGACCGAAACTCGGTTTTTGGATAATCCTCAAATGGGTTAGTACACGCAATATTGTTAAAAATGGAGTTGAATAGAAGCTGATATGATCGAAACTCGGTTTTCGGATAATTCTTAAATGGGTTAGTACACGGGATATTGTTAAAAATCAATTCGGACCATTTTGTGGAAATTTTTACATATTTTGATCCTATGGGTTATTGAAATTCAACAAAATTTTATTTGATGCAGTTCGTACCTGGGTCGGAGCTGATATGATCGAAACTCAGTTTTCGGATAATCCTCAAAGTGGTTAGTACACGGGATATTGTTAAAAATCGAGTCGGACCATTTTAGGGATATTTTTACATATTTTGTTCCTATGGGTTATTGGAATTCAACGAAATTTTATTTGACGCAATTCGGACCTGAATCGGAGCTGATATAGTCAAAACTCGGTTTTCGGATAATCCTCAAAGGGGTTAGTACACGAGATATTGTTAAAAATCGAGTCGGTCCATTTTCTGGATATTTTTACATATTTTGTTCCTATGGGTTATTGGAATTCAACGAAATTTTATTTGACGCAGTTCTGACTTGAATAGAAGCTGATATGTTCGAAACTCGGTTTTCGGATAATTCTTAAAGGGGTTAGTACACGGGATATTGTTAAAAATCAATTCGGACCATTTTGTGGAAATTTTTACATATTTTGTTCCTATGGGTTATTGAAATTCAACAAAATATTATTTGACGCAGTTCGAACCTGAGTCGGAGCTGATATGATCGAAACTCAGTTTTCGGATAATCCTCAAAGTGGTTACTACACGGGATATTGTTAAAAATCGAGTCGGACCATTTTAGGGATATTTTTACATATTTTGTTCCTATGGGTTATTGGAATTCAACGAAATTTTATTTGACGCAGTTCTGACTTGAATAGAAGCTGATATGTTCGAAACTCGGTTTTCGGATAATTCTTAAAGGGGTTAGTACACGCGATATTGTTAAAAATCAATTCGGACCATTTTGTGGAAATTTTTACATATTTTGTTCCTATGGGTTATTGAAATTCAACAAAATTTTATTTGACGCAGTTCGAACCTGAGTCGGAGCTGATATGATCGAAACTCAGTTTTCGGATAATCCTCAAAGTGGTTAGTGCACGGGATATTGTTAAAAATCGAGTCGAACCATTTCAGGGATATTTTTACATATTTTGTTCCTATGGGTTATTGGAATTCAACGAAATTTTATTTGACGCAATTCGGACCTGAATCGGAGCTGATATAGTCAAAACTCGGTTTTCGGATAATCCTCAAAGGGGTTAGTACATTGGATATTGTTAAAAATAGAGTCGGTCCATTTTCTGGATATTTTTACATATTTTGTTCCTATGGGTTATTGGAATACAACGAAATTTTATTTGACGCAGTTCAGACTTGAATCGAAGCTGATATGATCGAAACTCGGTTTTCGGATAATTCTTAAAGGGGTTAGTACACGGGATATTGTTAAAAATCAATTCGGACCATTTTGTGGAAATTTTTACATATTTTGTTCCTATGGGTTATTGAAATTCAACAAAATTTTATTTGACGCAGTTCGAACCTGAGTCGGAGCTGATATGATCGAAACTCAGTTTTCGGATAATCCTCAAAGTGGTTAGTACACGAGATATTGTTAAAAATCGAGTCGGACCATTTTAGGGATATTTTTACATATTTTGTTCCTATGGGTTATTGGAATTCAACGAAATTTTATTTGACGCAGTTCTGACTTGAATAGAAGCTGATATGTTCGAAACTCGGTTTTCGGATAATTCTTAAAGGGGTTAGTACACGGGATATTGTTAAAAATCAATTCGGACCATTTTGTGGAAATTTTTACATATTTTGTTCCTATGGGTTATTGAAATTCAACAAAATTTTATTTGACGCAGTTCGAACCTGAGTCGGAGCTGATATGATCGAAACTCAGTTTTCGGATAATCCTCAAAGCGGTTAGTACACGGGATATTGTTAAAAATCGAGTCGGACCATTTTAGGGATATTTTTACATATTTTGTTCCTATGGGTTATTGGAATTCAACGAAATTTTATTTGACGCAATTCGGACCTGAATCGGAGCTGATATAGTAAAAACTCGGTTTTCGGATAATCCTCAAAGGGGTTAGTACAAGGGATATTGTTAAAAATCGAGTCGGTCCATTTTCTGGATATTTTTACATATTTTTTTTCCTATGGGTTATTGGAATTCAACGAAATTTTATTTGGTGCAATTCGAACTTGAATCGGGGCTGAAATGACCGAAACTCGGTTTTCGGATAATCCTCAAAAGGGTTAGTACACGCAATATTTTTAAAAATGGAGTTGGACCATTTTGTGGATATTTTTATATATTTTGTTCCTATGGGTTATTGGAATTCAACGAAATTTTATTTGACGCAGTTCGGACCGGAATCGGAGCTGATATGATCGAAACTCGGTTTTCGGAAAATCCTCAAAGTGGTTAGTACACGGGATATTGTTAAAAATCGAGTCGGACCATTTTAGGGATATTTTTACATATTTTGTTCCTATGGGTTATTGGAATTCAACGAAATTTTATTTGACGCAATTCGGACCTGAATCGGAGCTGATATAGTCAAAACACGGTTTTCGGATAATCCTCAAAGGGGTTAGTAAAAGGGATATTGTTAAAAATCGAGTCGGTCCATTTTCTGGATATTTTTACATATTTTGTTCCTATGGGTTATTGGAATTCAACGAAATTTTATTTGACGCAGTTCTGACTTGAATAGAAGCTGATATGATCGAAACTCGGTTTTCGGATAATTCTTAAAGGGGTTAGTACACGGGATATTGTTAAAAATCAATTCGGACCATTTTGTGGAAATTTTTACATATTTTGTTCCTATGGGTTATTGAAATTCAACAAAATTTTATTTGACGCAGTTCGAACCTGAGTCGGAGCTGATATGATCGAAACTCAGTTTTCGGATAATCCTCAAAGTGGTTAGTACACGGGATATTGTTAAAAATCGAGTCGAACCATTTTAGGGATATTTTTACATATTTTGTTCCTATGGGTTATTGGAATTCAACGAAATTTTATTTGACGCAATTCGGACCTGAATCGGAGCTGATATAGTCAAAACTCGCTTTTCGGATAATCCTCAAAGGGGTTAGTACAATGGATATTGTTAAAAATAGAGTCGGTCCATTTTCTGGATATTTTTACATATTTTGTTCCTATGGGTTATTGGAATACAACGAAATTTTATTTGACGCAGTTCAGACTTGAATCGAAGCTGATATGATCGAAACTCGGTTTTCGGATAATTCTTAAAGGGGTTAGTACACGGGATATTGTTAAAAATCAATTCGGACCATTTTGTGGAAATTTTTACATATTTTGTTCCTATGGGTTATTGAAATTCAACAAAATTTTATTTGACGCAGTTCGAACCTGAGTCGGAGCTGATATGATCGAAACTCAGTTTTCGGATAATCCTCAAAGTGGTTAGCACACGAGATATTGTTAAAAATCGAGTCGGACCATTTTAGGGATATTTTTACATATTTTGTTCCTATGGGTTATTGGAATTCAACGAAATTTTATTTGACGCAGTTCTGACTTGAATAGAAGCTGATATGTTCGAAACTCGGTTTTCGGATAATTCTTAAAGGGGTTAGTACACGGGATATTGTTAAAAATCAATTCGGACCATTTTGTGGAAATTTTTACATATTTTGTTCCTATGGGTTATTGAAATTCAACAAAATTTTATTTGACGCAGTTCGAACCTGAGTCGGAGCTGATATGATCGAAACTCAGTTTTCGGATAATCCTCAAAGTGGTTAGTACACGGGATATTGTTAAAAATCGAGTCGGACCATTTTAGGGATATTTTTACATATTTTGTTCCTATGGGTTATTGGAATTCAACGAAATTTTATTTGACGCAATTCGGACCTGAATCGGAGCTGATATAGTCAAAACTCGGTTTTCGGATAATCCTCAAAGGGGTTAGTACAAGGGATATTGTTAAAAATCGAGTCGGTCCATTTTCTGGATATTTTTACATATTTTGTTCCTATGGGTTATTGGAATTCAACGAAATTTTATTTGGTGCAATTCGAACTTGAATCGGGGCTGAAATGACCGAAACTCGGTTTTCGGATAATCCTCAAAAGGGTTAGTACACGCAATATTTTTAAAAATGGAGTTGGACCATTTTGTGGATATTTTTACATATTTTGTTCCTATGGGTTATTGGAATTCAACGAAATTTTATTTGACGCAGTTCGGACCGGAATCGGAGCTGATATGATCGAAACTCGGTTTTCGGAAAATCCTCAAAGTGGTTAGTACACGGGATATTGTTAAAAATCGAGTCGGACCATTTTAGGGATATTTTTACATATTTTGTTCCTATGGGTTATTGGAATTCAACGAAATTTTATTTGACGCAATTCGGACCTGAATCGGAGCTGATATAGTCAAAACACGGTTTTCGGATAATCCTCAAAGGGGTTAGTAAAAGGGATATTGTTAAAAATCGAGTCGGTCCATTTTCTGGATATTTTTACATATTTTGTTCCTATGGGTTATTGGAATTCAACGAAATTTTATTTGACGCAGTTCTGACTTGAATAGAAGCTGATATGATCGAAACTCGGTTTTCGGATAATTCTTAAAGGGGTTAGTACACGGGATATTGTTAAAAATCAATTCGGACCATTTTGTGGAAATTTTTACATATTTTGTTCCTATGGGTTATTGAAATTCAACAAAATTTTATTTGACGCAGTTCGAACCTGAGTCGGAGCTGATATGATCGAAACTCAGTTTTCGGATAATCCTCAAAGTGGTTAGTACACGGGATATTGTTAAAAATCGAGTCGAACCATTTTAGGGATATTTTTACATATTTTGTTCCTATGGGTTATTGGAATTCAACGAAATTTTATTTGACGCAATTCGGACCTGAATCGGAGCTGATATAGTCAAAACTCGGTTTTCGGATAATCCTCAAAGGGGTTAGTACAATGGATATTGTTAAAAATAGAGTCGGTCCATTTTCTAGATATTTTTACATATTTTGTTCCTATGGGTTATTGGAATACAACGAAATTTTATTTGACGCAGTTCAGACTTGAATCGAAGCTGATATGATCGAAACTCGGTTTTCGGATAATTCTTAAAGGGGTTAGTACACGGGATATTGTTAAAAATCAATTCGGACCATTTTGTGGAAATTTTTACATATTTTGTTCCTATGGGTTATTGAAATTCAACAAAATTTTATTTGACGCAGTTCGAACCTGAGTCGGAGCTGATATGATCGAAACTCAGTTTTCGGATAATCCTCAAAGTGGTTAGTACACGAGATATTGTTAAAAATCGAGTCGGACCATTTTAGGGATATTTTTACATATTTTGTTCCTATGGGTTATTGGAATTCAACGAAATTTTATTTGACGCAGTTCTGACTTGAATAGAAGCTGATATGTTCGAAACTCGGTTTTCGGATAATTCTTAAAGGGGTTAGTACACGGGATATTGTTAAAAATCAATTCGGACCATTTTGTGGAAATTTTTACATATTTTGTTCCTATGGGTTATTGAAATTCAACAAAATTTTATTTGACGCAGTTCGAACCTGAGTCGGAGCTGATATGATCGAAACTCAGTTTTCGGATAATCCTCAAAGTGGTTAGTACACGGGATATTGTTAAAAATCGAGTCGGACCATTTTAGGGATATTTTTACATATTTTGTTCCTATGGGTTATTGGAATTCAACGAAATTTTATTTGACGCAATTCGGACCTGAATCGGAGCTGATATAGTCAAAACTCGGTTTTCGGATAATCCTCAAAGGGGTTAGTACAAGGGATATTGTTAAAAATCGAGTCGGTCCATTTTCTGGATATTTTTACATATTTTGTTCCTATGGGTTATTGGAATTCAACGAAATTTTATTTCGTGCAATTCGAACTTGAATCGGGGCTGAAATGACCGAAACTCGGTTTTCGGATAATCCTCAAAAGGGTTAGTACACGCAATATTTTTAAAAATGGAGTTGGACCATTTTGTGGATATTTTTACATATTTTGTTCCTATGGGTTATTGGAATTCAACGAAATTTTATTTGACGCAGTTCGGACCGGAATCGGAGCTGATATGATCGAAACTCGGTTTTCGGAAAATCCTCAAAGTGGTTAGTACACGGGATATTGTTAAAAATCGAGTCGGACCATTTTAGGGATATTTTTACATATTTTGTTCCTATGGGTTATTGGAATTCAACGAAATTTTATTTGACGCAATTCGGACCTGAATCGGAGCTGATATAGTCAAAACACGGTTTTCGGATAATCCTCAAAGGGGTTAGTAAAAGGGATATTGTTAAAAATCGAGTCGGTCCATTTTCTGGATATTTTTACATATTTTGTTCCTATGGGTTATTGGAATTCAACGAAATTTTATTTGACGCAGTTCTGACTTGAATAGAAGCTGATATGATCGAAACTCGGTTTTCGGATAATTCTTAAAGGGGTTAGTACACGGGATATTGTTAAAAATCAATTCGGACCATTTTGTGGAAATTTTTACATATTTTGTTCCTATGGGTTATTGAAATTCAACAAAATTTTATTTGACGCAGTTCGAACCTGAGTCGGAGCTGATATGATCGAAACTCAGTTTTCGGATAATCCTCAAAGTGGTTAGTACACGGGATATTGTTAAAAATCGAGTCGGACCATTTTAGGGATATTTTTACATATTTTGTTCCTATGGGTTATTGGAATTCAACGAAATTTTATTTGACGCAATTCGGACCTGAATCGGAGCTGATATAGTCAAAACTCGGTTTTCGGATAATCCTCAAAGGGGTTAGTACAAGGGATATTGTTAAAAATCGAGTCGGTCCATTTTCTGGATATTTTTACATATTTTGTTCCTATGGGTTATTGGAATTCAACGAAATTTTATTTGGTGCAATTCGAACTTGAATCGGGGCTGAAATGACCGAAACTCGGTTTTCGGATAATCCTCAAAAGGGTTAGTACACGCAATATTTTTAAAAATGGAGTTGGACCATTTTGTGGATATTTTTACATATTTTGTTCCTATGGGTTATTGGAATTCAACGAAATTTTATTTGACGCAGTTCGGACCGGAATCGGAGCTGATATGATCGAAACTCGGTTTTCGGAAAATCCTCAATGTGGTTAGTACACGGGATATTGTTAAAAATCGAGTCGGACCATTTTAGGGATATTTTTACATATTTTGTTCCTATGGGTTATTGGAATTCAACGAAATTTTATTTGACGCAATTCGGACCTGAATCGGAGCTGATATAGTCAAAACACGGTTTTCGGATAATCCTCAAAGGGGTTAGTAAAAGGGATATTGTTAAAAATCGAGTCGGTCCATTTTCTGGATATTTTTACATATTTTGTTCCTATGGGTTATTGGAATTCAACGAAATTTTATTTGACGCAGTTCTGACTTGAATAGAAGCTGATATGATCGAAACTCGGTTTTCGGATAATTCTTAAAGGGGTTAGTACACGGGATATTGTTAAAAATCAATTCGGACCATTTTGTGGAAATTTTTACATATTTTGTTCCTATGGGTTATTGAAATTCAACAAAATTTTATTTGACGCAGTTCGAACCTGAGTCGGAGATGATATGATCGAAACTCAGTTTTCGGATAATCCTCAAAGTGGTTAGTACACGGGATATTGTTAAAAATCGAGTCGGACCATTTTAGGGATATTTTTCCATATTTTGTTCCTATGGGTTATTGGAATTCAACGAAATTTTATTTGACGCAATTCGGACCTGAATCGGAGCTGATATAGTCAAAACTCGGTTTTCGGATAATCCTCAAAGGGGTTAGTACAAGGGATATTGTTAAAAATCGAGTCGGTCCATTTTCTGGATATTTTTACATATTTTGTTCCTATGGGTTATTGGAATACAACGAAATTTTATTTGACGCAGTTCAGACTTGAATCGAAGCTGATATGATCGAAACTCGGTTTTCGGATAATTCTTAAAGGGGTTAGTACACGGGATATTGTTAAAAATCAATTCGGACCATTTTGTGGAAATTTTTACATATTTTGTTCCTATGGGTTATTGAAATTCAACAAAATTTTATTTGACGCAGTTCGAACCTGAGTCGGAGCTGATATGATCGAAACTCAGTTTTCGGATAATCCTCAAAGTGGTTAGTACACGGGATATTGTTAAAAATCGAGTCGGACCATTTTAGGGATATTTTTACATATTTTGTTCCTATGGGTTATTGGAATTCAACGAAATTTTATTTGACGCAATTCGGACCTGAATCGGAGCTGATATAGTCAAAACTCGGTTTTCGGATAATCCTCAAAGGGGTTAGTACAAGGGATATTGTTAAAAATCGAGTCGGTCCATTTTCTGGATATTTTTACATATTTTGTTCCTATGGGTTATTGGAATTCAACGAAATTTTATTTCGTGCAATTCGAACTTGAATCGGGGCTGAAATGACCGAAACTCGGTTTTCGGATAATCCTCAAAAGGGTTAGTACACGCAATATTTTTAAAAATGGAGTTGGACCATTTTGTGGATATTTTTACATATTTTGTTCCTATGGGTTATTGGAATTCAACGAAATTTTATTTGACGCAGTTCGGACCGGAATCGGAGCTGATATGATCGAAACTCGGTTTTCGGAAAATCCTCAAAGTGGTTAGTACACGGGATATTGTTAAAAATCGAGTCGGACCATTTTAGGGATATTTTTACATATTTTGTTCCTATGGGTTATTGGAATTCAACGAAATTTTATTTGACGCAATTCGGACCTGAATCGGAGCTGATATAGTCAAAACACGGTTTTCGGATAATCCTCAAAGGGGTTAGTAAAAGGGATATTGTTAAAAATCGAGTCGGTCCATTTTCTGGATATTTTTACATATTTTGTTCCTATGGGTTATTGGAATTCAACGAAATTTTATTTGACGCAGTTCTGACTTGAATAGAAGCTGATATGATCGAAACTCGGTTTTCGGATAATTCTTAAAGGGGTTAGTACACGGGATATTGTTAAAAATCAATTCGGACCATTTTGTGGAAATTTTTACATATTTTGTTCCTATGGGTTATTGAAATTCAACAAAATTTTATTTGACGCAGTTCGAACCTGAGTCGGAGATGATATGATCGAAACTCAGTTTTCGGATAATCCTCAAAGTGGTTAGTACACGGGATATTGTTAAAAATCGAGTCGGACCATTTTAGGGATATTTTTCCATATTTTGTTCCTATGGGTTATTGGAATTCAACGAAATTTTATTTGACGCAATTCGGACCTGAATCGGAGCTGATATAGTCAAAACTCGGTTTTCGGATAATCCTCAAAGGGGTTAGTACAAGGGATATTGTTAAAAATCGAGTCGGTCCATTTTCTGGATATTTTTACATATTTTGTTCCTATGGGTTATTGGAATTCAACGAAATTTTATTTGACGCAGTTCTGACTTGAATAGAAGCTGATATGATCGAAACTCGGTTTTCGGATAATTCTTAAAGGGGTTAGTACACGGGATATTGTTAAAAATCAATTCGGACCATTTTGTGGAAATTTTTACATATTTTGTTCCTATGGGTTATTGAAATTCAACAAAATTTTATTTGACGCAGTTCGAACCTGAGTCGGAGATGATATGATCGAAACTCAGTTTTCGGATAATCCTCAAAGTGGTTAGTACACGGGATATTGTTAAAAATCGAGTCGGACCATTTTAGGGATATTTTTCCATATTTTGTTCCTATGGGTTATTGGAATTCAACGAAATTTTATTTGACGCAATTCGGACCTGAATCGGAGCTGATATAGTCAAAACTCGGTTTTCGGATAATCCTCAAAGGGGTTAGTACAAGGGATATTGTTAAAAATCGAGTCGGTCCATTTTCTGGATATTTTTACATATTTTGTTCCTATGGGTTATTGGAATACAACGAAATTTTATTTGACGCAGTTCAGACTTGAATCGAAGCTGATATGATCGAAACTCGGTTTTCGGATAATTCTTAAAGGGGTTAGTACACGGGATATTGTTAAAAATCAATTCGGACCATTTTGTGGAAATTTTTACATATTTTGTTCCTATGGGTTATTGAAATTCAACAAAATTTTATTTGACGCAGTTCGAACCTGAGTAGGAGCTGATATGATCGAAACTCAGTTTTCGGATAATCCTCAAAGTGGTTAGTACACGGGATATTGTTAAAAATCGAGTCGGACCATTTTAGGGATATTTTTACATATTTTGTTCCTATGGGTTATTGGAATTCAACGAAATTTTATTTGACGCAATTCGGACCTGAATCGGAGCTGATATAGTCAAAACTCGGTTTTCGGATAATCCTCAAAGGGGTTAGTACAAGGGATATTGTTAAAAATCGAGTCGGTCCATTTTCTGGATATTTTTACATATTTTGTTCCTATGGGTTATTGGAATTCAACGAAATTTTATTTCGTGCAATTCGAACTTGAATCGGGGCTGAAATGACCGAAACTCGGTTTTCGGATAATCCTCAAAAGGGTTAGTACACGCAATATTTTTAAAAATGGAGTTGGACCATTTTGTGGATATTTTTACATATTTTGTTCCTATGGGTTATTGGAATTCAACGAAATTTTATTTGACGCAGTTCGGACCGGAATCGGAGCTAATATGATCGAAACTCGGTTTTCGGAAAATCCTCAAAGTGGTTAGTACACGGGATATTGTTAAAAATCGAGTCGGACCATTTTAGGGATATTTTTACATATTTTGTTCCTATGGGTTATTGGAATTCAACGAAATTTTATTTGACGCAATTCGGACCTGAATCGGAGCTGATATAGTCAAAACACGGTTTTCGGATAATCCTCAAAGGGGTTAGTAAAAGGGATATTGTTAAAAATCGAGTCGGTCCATTTTCTGGATATTTTTACATATTTTGTTCCTATGGGTTATTGGAATTCAACGAAATTTTATTTGACGCAGTTCTGACTTGAATAGAAGCTGATATGATCGAAACTCGGTTTTCGGATAATTCTTAAAGGGGTTAGTACACGGGATATTGTTAAAAATCAATTCGGACCATTTTGTGGAAATTTTTACATATTTTGTTCCTATGGGTTATTGAAATTCAACAAAATTTTATTTGACGCAGTTCGAACCTGAGTCGGAGATGATATGATCGAAACTCAGTTTTCGGATAATCCTCAAAGTGGTTAGTACACGGGATATTGTTAAAAATCGAGTCGGACCATTTTAGGGATATTTTTCCATATTTTGTTCCTATGGGTTATTGGAATTCAACGAAATTTTATTTGACGCAATTCGGACCTGAATCGGAGCTGATATAGTCAAAACTCGGTTTTCGGATAATCCTCAAAGGGGTTAGTACAAGGGATATTGTTAAAAATCGAGTCGGTCCATTTTCTGGATATTTTTACATATTTTGTTCCTATGGGTTATTGGAATACAACGAAATTTTATTTGACGCAGTTCAGACTTGAATCGAAGCTGATATGATCGAAACTCGGTTTTCGGATAATTCTTAAAGGGGTTAGTACACGGGATATTGTTAAAAATCAATTCGGACCATTTTGTGGAAATTTTTACATATTTTGTTCCTATGGGTTATTGAAATTCAACAAAATTTTATTTGACGCAGTTCGAACCTGAGTCGGAGCTGATATGATCGAAACTCAGTTTTCGGATAATCCTCAAAGTGGTTAGTACACGGGATATTGTTAAAAATCGAGTCGGACCATTTTAGGGATATTTTTACATATTTTGTTCCTATGGGTTATTGGAATTCAACGAAATTTTATTTGACGCAATTCGGACCTGAATCGGAGCTGATATAGTCAAAACTCGGTTTTCGGATAATCCTCAAAGGGGTTAGTACAAGGGATATTGTTAAAAATCGAGTCGGTCCATTTTCTGGATATTTTTACATATTTTGTTCCTATGGGTTATTGGAATTCAACGAAATTTTATTTCGTGCAATTCGAACTTGAATCGGGGCTGAAATGACCGAAACTCGGTTTTCGGATAATCCTCAAAAGGGTTAGTACACGCAATATTTTTAAAAATGGAGTTGGACCATTTTGTGGATATTTTTACATATTTTGTTCCTATGGGTTATTGGAATTCAACGAAATTTTATTTGACGCAGTTCGGACCGGAATCGGAGCTGATATGATCGAAACTCGGTTTTCGGAAAATCCTCAAAGTGGTTAGTACACGGGATATTGTTAAAAATCGAGTCGGACCATTTTAGGGATATTTTTACATATTTTGTTCCTATGGGTTATTGGAATTCAACGAAATTTTATTTGACGCAATTCGGACCTGAATCGGAGCTGATATAGTCAAAACACGGTTTTCGGATAATCCTCAAAGGGGTTAGTAAAAGGGATATTGTTAAAAATCGAGTCGGTCTATTTTCTGGATATTTTTACATATTTTGTTCCTATGGGTTATTGGAATTCAACGAAATTTTATTTGACGCAGTTCTGACTTGAATAGAAGCTGATATGATCGAAACTCGGTTTTCGGATAATTCTTAAAGGGGTTAGTACACGGGATATTGTTAAAAATCAATTCGGACCATTTTGTGGAAATTTTTACATATTTTGTTCCTATGGGTTATTGAAATTCAACAAAATTTTATTTGACGCAGTTCGAACCTGAGTCGGAGATGATATGATCGAAACTCAGTTTTCGGATAATCCTCAAAGTGGTTAGTACACGGGATATTGTTAAAAATCGAGTCGGACCATTTTAGGGATATTTTTCCATATTTTGTTCCTATGGGTTATTGGAATTCAACGAAATTTTATTTGACGCAATTCGGACCTGAATCGGAGCTGATATAGTCAAAACTCGGTTTTCGGATAATCCTCAAAGGGGTTAGTACAAGGGATATTGTTAAAAATCGAGTCGGTCCATTTTCTGGATATTTTTACATATTTTGTTCCTATGGGTTATTGGAATACAACGAAATTTTATTTGACGCAGTTCAGACTTGAATCGAAGCTGATATGATCGAAACTCGGTTTTCGGATAATTCTTAAAGGGGTTAGTACACGGGATATTGTTAAAAATCAATTCGGACCATTTTGTGGAAATTTTTACATATTTTGTTCCTATGGATTATTGAAATTCAACAAAATTTTATTTGACGCAGTTCGAACCTGAGTCGGAGCTGATATGATCGGAACTCAGTTTTCGGATAATCCTCAAAGTGGTTAGTACACGGGATATTGTTAAAAATCGAGTCGGACCATTTTAGGGATATTTTTACATATTTTGTTCCTATGGGTTATTGGAATTCAACGAAATTTTATTTGACGCAATTCGGACCTGAATCGGAGCTGATATAGTCAAAACTCGGTTTTCGGATAATCCTCAAAGGGGTTAGTACAAGGGATATTGTTAAAAATCGAGTCGGTCCATTTTATGGATATTTTTACATATTTTGTTCCTATGGGTTATTGGAATTCAACGAAATTTTATTTGGTGCAATTCGAACTTGAATCGGGGCTGAAATGACCGAAACTCGGTTTTCGGATAATCCTCAAAAGGGTTAGTACACGCAATATTTTTAAAAATGGAGTTGGACCATTTTGTGGATATTTTTACATATTTTGTTCCTATGGGTTATTGGAATTCAACGAAATTTTATTTGACGCAGTTCGGACCGGAATCGGAGCTGATATGATCGAAACTCGGTTTTCGGAAAATCCTCAAAGTGGTTAGTACACGGGATATTGTGAAAAATCGAGTCGGACCATTTTAGGGATATTTTTACATATTTTGTTCCTATGGGTTATTGGAATTCAACGAAATTTTATTTGACGCAATTCGGACCTGAATCGGAGCTGATATAGTCAAAACACGGTTTTCGGATAATCCTCAAAGGGGTTAGTACAAGGGATATTGTTAAAAATCGAGTCGGTCCATTTTCTGGATATTTTTACATATTTTGTTCCTATGGGTTATTGGAATTCAACGAAATTTTATTTGACGCAGTTCTGACTTGAATAGAAGCTGATATGATCGAAACTCGGTTTTCGGATAATTCTTAAAGGGGTTAGTACACGGGATATTGTTAAAAATCAATTCGGACCATTTTGTGGAAATTTTTACATATTTTGTTCCTATGGGCTATTGAAATTCAACAAAATTTTATTTGACGCAGTTCGAACCTGAGTCGGAGATGATATGATCGAAACTCAGTTTTCGGATAATCCTCAAAGTGGTTAGTACACGGGATATTGTTAAAAATCGAGTCGGACCATTTTAGGGATATTTTTCCATATTTTGTTCCTATGGGTTATTGGAATTCAATGAAATTTTATTTGACGCAATTCGGACCTGAATCGGAGCTGATATAGTCAAAACTCGGTTTTCGGATAATCCTCAAAGGGGTTAGTACAAGGGATATTGTTAAAAATCGAGTCGGTCCATTTTCTGGATATTTTTACATATTTTGTTCCTATGGGTTATTGGAATACAACGAAATTTTATTTGACGCAGTTCAGACTTGAATCGAAGCTGATATGATCGAAACTCGGTTTTCGGATAATTCTTAAAGGGGTTAGTACACGGGATATTGTTAAAAATCAATTCGGACCATTTTGTGGAAATTTTTACATATTTTGTTCCTATGGGTTATTGAAATTCAACAAAATTTTATTTGACGCAGTTCGAACCTGAGTCGGAGCTGATATGATCGAAACTCAGTTTTCGGATAATCCTCAAAGTGGTTAGTACACGAGATATTGTTAAAAATCGAGTCGGACCATTTTAGGGATATTTTTACATATTTTGTTCCTATGGGTTATTGGAATTCAACGAAATTTTATTTGACGTAGTTCTGACTTGAATAGAAGCTGATATGTTCGAAACTCGGTTTCCGGATAATTCTTAAAGGGGTTAGTACACGGGATATTGTTAAAAATCAATTCGGACCATTTTGTGGAAATTTTTACATATTTTGTTCCTATGGGTTATTGAAATTCAACAAAATTTTATTTGACGCAGTTCGAACCTGAGTCGGAGCTGATATGATCGAAACTCAGTTTTCGGAAAATCCTCAAAGTGGTTAGTACACGGGATATTGTTAAAAATCGAGTCGGACCATTTTAGGGATATTTTTACATATTTTGTTCCTATGGGTTATTGGAATTCAACGAAATTTTATTTGACGCAGTTCTGACTTGAATAGAAGCTGATATGTTCGAAACTCGGTTTTCGGATAATTCTTAAAGGGGTTAGTACACGGGATATTGTTAAAAATCAATTCGGACCATTTTGGGGATATTTTTACATATTTTGTTCCTATGGGTTATTGGAATTCAACGAAATTTTATTTGACGCAATTCGGACCTGAATCGGAGCTGATATAGTCAAAACTCGGTTTTCGGATAATCCTCAAAGGGGTTAGTACAAGGGATATTGTTAAAAATCGAGTCGGACCATTTTGGGGATATTTTTACATATTTTGTTCCTATGGGTTATTGGAATTCAACGAAATTTTATTTGACGCAATTCGGACCTGAATCGGAGCTGATATAGTCAAAACTCGGTTTTCGGATAATCCTCAAAGGGGTTAGTACAAGGGATATTGTTAAAAATCGAGTCGGTCCATTTTCTGGATATTTTTACATATTTTGTTCCTATGGGTTATTGGAATTCAACGAAATTTTATTTGACGCAGTTCTGACTTGAATAGAAGCTGATATGATCGAAACTCGGTTTTCGGATAATTCTTAAAGGGGTTAGTACACGGGATATTGTTAAAAATCAATTCGGACCATTTTGTGGAAATTTTTAAATATTTTGTTCCTATGGGTTATTGAAATTCAACAAAATTTTATTTGACGCAGTTCGAACCTGAGTCGGAGATGATATGATCGAAACTCAGTTTTCGGATAATCCTCAAAGTGGTTAGTACACGGGATATTGTTAAAAATCGAGTCGGACCATTTTAGGGATATTTTTCCATATTTTGTTCCTATGGGTTATTGGAATTCAACGAAATTTTATTTGACGCAATTCGGACCTGAATCGGAGCTGATATAGTCAAAACTCGGTTTTCGGATAATCCTCAAAGGGGTTAGTACAAGGGATATTGTTAAAAATCGAGTCGGTCCATTTTCTGGATATTTTTACATATTTTGTTCCTATGGGTTATTGGAATACAACGAAATTTTATTTGACGCAGTTCGGACCGGAATCGGAGCTGATATGATCGAAACTCGGTTTTCGGAAAATCCTCAAAGTGGTTAGTACACGGGATATTGTTAAAAATCGAGTCGGACCATTTTGGGGATATTTTTACATATTTTGTTCCTATGGGTTATTGGAATTCAACGAAATTTTATTTGACGCAATTCGGACCTGAATCGGAGCTGATATAGTCAAAACTCGGTTTTCGGATAATCCTCAAAGGGGTTAGTACAAGGGATATTGTTAAAAATCGAGTCGGTCCATTTTCTGGATATTTTTACATATTTTGTTCCTATGGGTTATTGGAATTCAACGAAATTTTATTTGACGCAGTTCTGACTTGAATAGAAGCTGATATGATCGAAACTCGGTTTTCGGATAATTCTTAAAGGGGTTAGTACACGGGATATTGTTAAAAATCAATTCGGACCATTTTGTGGAAATTTTTACATATTTTGTTCCTATGGGCTATTGAAATTCAACAAAATTTTATTTGACGCAGTTCGAACCTGAGTCGGAGATGATATGATCGAAACTCAGTTTTCGGATAATCCTCAAAGTGGTTAGTACACGGGATATTGTTAAAAATCGAGTCGGACCATTTTAGGGATATTTTTCCATATTTTGTTCCTATGGGTTATTGGAATTCAATGAAATTTTATTTGACGCAATTCGGACCTGAATCGGAGCTGATATAGTCAAAACTCGGTTTTCGGATAATCCTCAAAGGGGTTAGTACAAGGGATATTGTTAAAAATCGAGTCGGTCCATTTTCTGGATATTTTTACATATTTTGTTCCTATGGGTTATTGGAATACAACGAAATTTTATTTGACGCAGTTCAGACTTGAATCGAAGCTGATATGATCGAAACTCGGTTTTCGGATAATTCTTAAAGGGGTTAGTACACGGGATATTGTTAAAAATCAATTCGGACCATTTTGTGGAAATTTTTACATATTTTGTTCCTATGGGTTATTGAAATTCAGCAAAATTTTATTTGACGCAGTTCGAACCTGAGTCGGAGCTGATATGATCGAAACTCAGTTTTCGGATAATCCTCAAAGTGGTTAGTACACGAGATATTGTTAAAAATCGAGTCGGACCATTTTAGGGATATTTTTACATATTTTGTTCCTATGGGTTATTGGAATTCAACGAAATTTTATTTGACGTAGTTCTGACTTGAATAGAAGCTGATATGTTCGAAACTCGGTTTCCGGATAATTCTTAAAGGGGTTAGTACACGGGATATTGTTAAAAATCAATTCGGACCATTTTGTGGAAATTTTTACATATTTTGTTCCTATGGGTTATTGAAATTCAACAAAATTTTATTTGACGCAGTTCGAACCTGAGTCGGAGCTGATATGATCGAAACTCAGTTTTCGGAAAATCCTCAAAGTGGTTAGTACACGGGATATTGTTAAAAATCGAGTCGGACCATTTTAGGGATATTTTTACATATTTTGTTCCTATGGGTTATTGGAATTCAACGAAATTTTATTTGACGCAGTTCTGACTTGAATAGAAGCTGATATGTTCGAAACTCGGTTTTCGGATAATTCTTAAAGGGGTTAGTACACGGGATATTGTTAAAAATCAATTCGGACCATTTTGTGGAAATTTTTACATATTTTGTTCCTATGGGTTATTGAAATTCAACAAAATTTTATTTGACGCAGTTCGAACCTGAGTCGGAGCTGATATGATCGAAACTCAGTTTTCGGATAATCCTCAAAGTGCTTAGTACACGGGATATTGTTAAAAATCGAGTCGAACCATTTTAGGGATATTTTTACATATTTTGTTCCTATGGGTTATTGGAATTCAACAAAATTTTATTTGACGCAATTCGGACCTGAATCGGAGCTGATATAGTCAAAACTCGGTTTTCGGATAATCCTCAAAGGGGTTAGTACAAGGGATATTGTTAAAAATCGAGTCGGTCCATTTTCTGGATATTTTTACATATTTTGTTCCTATGGGTTATTGGAATACAACGAAATTTTATTTGACGCAGTTCGGACCGGAATCGGAGCTGATATGATCGAAACTCGGTTTTCGGAAAATCCTCAAAGTGGTTAGTACACGGGATATTGTTAAAAATCGAGTCGGACCATTTTGGGGATATTTTTACATATTTTGTTCCTATGGGTTATTGGAATTCAACGAAATTTTATTTGACGCAATTCGGACCTGAATCGGAGCTGATATAGTCAAAACTCGGTTTTCGGATAATCCTCAAAGGGGTTAGTACAAGGGATATTGTTAAAAATCGAGTCGGTCCATTTTCTGGATATTTTTACATATTTTGTTCCTATGGGTTATTGGAATTCAACGAAATTTTATTTGACGCAGTTCTGACTTGAATAGAAGCTGATATGATCGAAACTCGGTTTTCGGATAATTCTTAAAGGGGTTAGTACACGGGATATTGTTAAAAATCAATTCGGACCATTTTGTGGAAATTTTTACATATTTTGTTCCTATGGGTTATTGAAATTCAACAAAATTTTATTTGACGCAGTTCGAACCTGAGTCGGAGATGATATGATCGAAACTCAGTTTTCGGATAATCCTCAAAGTGGTTAGTACACGGGATATTGTTAAAAATCGAGTCGGACCATTTTAGGGATATTTTTCCATATTTTGTTCCTATGGGTTATTGGAATTCAACGAAATTTTATTTGACGCAATTCGGACCTGAATCGGAGCTGATATAGTCAAAACTCGGTTTTCGGATAATCCTCAAAGGGGTTAGTACAAGGGATATTGTTAAAAATCGAGTCGGTCCATTTTCTGGATATTTTTACATATTTTGTTCCTATGGGTTATTGGAATACAACGAAATTTTATTTGACGCAGTTCGGACCGGAATCGGAGCTGATATGATCGAAACTCGGTTTTCGGAAAATCCTCAAAGTGGTTAGTACACGGGATATTGTTAAAAATCGAGTCGGACCATTTTGGGGATATTTTTACATATTTTGTTCCTATGGGTTATTGGAATTCAACGAAATTTTATTTGACGCAATTCGGACCTGAATCGGAGCTGATATAGTCAAAACTCGGTTTTCGGATAATCCTCAAAGGGGTTAGTACAAGGGATATTGTTAAAAATCGAGTCGGTCCATTTTCTGGATATTTTTACATATTTTGTTCCTATGGGTTATTGGAATACAACGAAATTTTATTTGACGCAGTTCAGACTTGAATCGAAGCTGATATGATCGAAACTCGGTTTTCGGATAATTCTTAAAGGGGTTAGTACACGGGATATTGTTAAAAATCAATTCGGACCATTTTGTGGAAATTTTTACATATTTTGTTCCTATGGGTTATTGAAATTCAACCAAATTTTATTTGACGCAATTCGAACCTGAGTCGGAGCTGATATGATCGAAACTCAGTTTTCGGATAATCCTCAAAGTGGTTAGTACACGAGATATTGTTAAAAATCGAGTCGGACCATTTTAGGGATATTTTTACATATTTTGTTCCTATGGGTTATTGGAATTCAAAGAAATTTTATTTGACGCAGTTCTGACTTGAATAGAAGCTGATATGTTCGAAACTCGGTTTTCGGATAATTCTTAAAGGGGTTAGTACACGGGATATTGTTAAAAATCAATTCGGACAATTTTGTGGAAATTTTTACATATTTTGTTCCTATGGGTTATTGAAATTCAACAAAATTTTATTTGACGCAGTTCGAACCTGAGTCGGAGCTGATATGATCGAAACTCAGTTTTCGGAAAATCCTCAAAGTGGTTAGTACACGGGATATTGTTAAAAATCGAGTCGGACCATTTTAGGGATATTTTTACATATTTTGTTCCTATGGGTTATTGGAATTCAACGAAATTTTATTTGACGCATTTCTGACTTGAATAGAAGCTGATATGTTCGAAACTCGGTTTTCGGATAATTCTTAAAGGGGTTAGTACACGGGATATTGTTAAAAATCAATTCGGACCATTTTGTGGAAATTTTTACATATTTTGTTCCTATGGGTTATTGAAATTCAACAAAATTTTATTTGACGCAGTTCGAACCTGAGTCGGAGCTGATATGATCGAAACTCAGTTTTCGGATAATCCTCAAAGTGGTTAGTACACGGGATATTGTTAAAAATCGAGTTGAACCATTTTAGGGATAGTTTTACATATTTTGTTCCTATGGGTTATTGGAATTCAACGAAATTTTATTTGACGCAATTCGGACCTGAATCGGAGCTGATATAGTCAAAACTCGGTTTTCGGATAATCCTCAAAGGGGTTAGTACAAGGGATATTGTTAAAAATCGAGTCGGTCCATTTTCTGGATATTTTTACATATTTTGTTCCTATGGGTTATTGGAATACAACGAAATTTTATTTGACGCAGTTCGGACCGGAATCGGAGCTGATATGATCGAAACTCGGTTTTCGGAAAATCCTCAAAGTGGTTAGTACACGGGATATTGTTAAAAATCGAGTCGGACCATTTTGGGGATATTTTTACATATTTTGTTCCTATGGGTTATTGGAATTCAACGAAATTTTATTTGACGCAATTCGGACCTGAATCGGAGCTGATATAGTCAAAACTCGGTTTTCGGATAATCCTCAAAGGGGTTAGTACAAGGGATATTGTTAAAAATCGAGTCGGTCCATTTTCTGGATATTTTTACATATTTTGTTCCTATGGGTTATTGGAATACAACGAAATTTTATTTGACGCAGTTCAGACTTGAATCGAAGCTGATATGATCGAAACTCGGTTTTCGGATAATTCTTAAAGGGGTTAGTACACGGGATATTGTTAAAAATCAATTCGGACCATTTTGTGGAAATTTTTACATATTTTGTTCCTATGGGTTATTGAAATTCAACCAAATTTTATTTGACGCAATTCGAACCTGAGTCGGAGCTGATATGATCGAAACTCAGTTTTCGGATAATCCTCAAAGTGGTTAGTACACGAGATATTGTTAAAAATCGAGTCGGACCATTTTAGGGATATTTTTACATATTTTGTTCCTATGGGTTATTGGAATTCAAAGAAATTTTATTTGACGCAGTTCTGACTTGAATAGAAGCTGATATGTTCGAAACTCGGTTTTCGGATAATTCTTAAAGGGGTTAGTACACGGGATATTGTTAAAAATCAATTCGGACAATTTTGTGGAAATTTTTACATATTTTGTTCCTATGGGTTATTGAAATTCAACAAAATTTTATTTGACGCAGTTCGAACCTGAGTCGGAGCTGATATGATCGAAACTCAGTTTTCGGAAAATCCTCAAAGTGGTTAGTACACGGGATATTGTTAAAAATCGAGTCGGACCATTTTAGGGATATTTTTACATATTTTGTTCCTATGGGTTATTGGAATTCAACGAAATTTTATTTGACGCATTTCTGACTTGAATAGAAGCTGATATGTTCGAAACTCGGTTTTCGGATAATTCTTAAAGGGGTTAGTACACGGGATATTGTTAAAAATCAATTCGGACCATTTTGTGGAAATTTTTACATATTTTGTTCCTATGGGTTATTGAAATTCAACAAAATTTTATTTGACGCAGTTCGAACCTGAGTCGGAGCTGATATGATCGAAACTCAGTTTTCGGATAATCCTCAAAGTGGTTAGTACACGGGATATTGTTAAAAATCGAGTTGAACCATTTTAGGGATAGTTTTACATATTTTGTTCCTATGGGTTATTGGAATTCAACGAAATTTTATTTGACGCAATTCGGACCTGAATCGGAGCTGATATAGTCAAAACTCGGTTTTCGGATAATCCTCAAAGGGGTTAGTACAAGGGATATTGTTAAAAATCGAGTCTGTCCATTTTCTGGATATTTTTACATATTTTGTTCCTATGGGTTATTGGAATACAACGAAATTTTATTTGACGCAGTTCAGACTTGAATCGAAGCTGATATGATCGAAACTCGGTTTTCGGATAATTCTTAAAGGGGTTAGTACACGGGATATTGTTAAAAATCAATTCGGACCATTTTGTGGAAATTTTTACATATTTTGTTCCTATGGGTTATTGAAATTCAACCAAATTTTATTTCACGCAGTTCGAACCTGAGTCGGAGCTGATATGATCGAAACTCAGTTTTCGGATAATCCTCAAAGTGGTTAGTACACGAGATATTGTTAAAAATCGAGTCGGACCATTTTAGGGATATTTTTACATATTTTGTTCCTATGGGTTATTGGAATTCAACGAAATTTTATTTGACGCAGTTCTGACTTGAATAGAAGCTGATATGTTCGAAACTCGGTTTTCGGATAATTCTTAAAGGGGTTAGTACACGGGATATTGTTAAAAATCAATTCGGACCATTTTGTGGAAATTTTTACATATTTTGTTCCTATGGGTTATTGAAATTCAACAAAATTTTATTTGACGCAGTTCGAACCTGAGTCGGAGCTGATATGATCGAAACTCAGTTTTCGGAAAATCCTCAAAGTGGTTAGTACACGGGATATTGTTAAAAATCGAGTCGGACCATTTTAGGGATATTTTTACATATTTTGTTCCTATGGGTTATTGAAATTCAACGAAATTTTATTTGACGCAGTTCTGACTTGAATAGAAGCTGATATGTTCGAAACTCGGTTTTCGGATAATTCTTAAAGGGGTTAGTACACGGGATATTGTTAAAAATCAATTCGGACCATTTTGTGGAAATTTTTACATATTTTGTTCCTATGGGTTATTGAAATTCAACAAAATTTTATTTGACGCAGTTCGAACCTGAGTCGGAGCTGATATGATCGAAACTCAGTTTTCGGATAATCCTCAAAGTGGTTAGTACACGGGATATTGTTAAAAATCGAGTCGAACCATTTTAGGGATATTTTTACATATTTTGTTCCTATGGGTTATTGGAATTCAACGAAATTTTATTTGACGCAATTCGGACCTGAATCGGAGCTGATATAGTCAAAACTCGGTTTTCGGATAATCCTCAAAGGGGTTAGTACAAGGGATATTGTTAAAAATCGAGTCGGTCCATTTTCTGGATATTTTTACATATTTTGTTCCTATGGGTTATTGGAATACAACGAAATTTTATTTGACGCAGTTCAGACTTGAATCGAAGCTGATATGATCGAAACTCGGTTTTCGGATAATTCTTAAAGGGGTTAGTACACGGGATATTGTTAAAAATCAATTCGGACCATTTTGTGGAAATTTTTACATATTTTGTTCCTATGGGTTATTGAAATTCAACAAAATTTTATTTGACGCAGTTCGAACCTGAGTCGGAGCTGATATGATCGAAACTCAGTTTTCGGATAATCCTCAAAGTGGTTAGTACACGAGATATTGTTAAAAATCGAGTCGGACCATTTTAGGGATATTTTTACATATTTTGTTCCTATGGGTTATTGGAATTCAACGAAATTTTATTTGACACAGTTCTGACTTGAATAGAAGCTGATATGTTCGAAACTCGGTTTTCGGATAATTCTTAAAGGGGTTAGTACAGGGGATATTGTTAAAAATCAATTCGGACCATTTTGTGGAAATTTTTACATATTTTGTTCCTATGGGTTATTGAAATTCAACAAAATTTTATTTGACGCAGTTCGAACCTGAGTCGGAGATGATATGATCGAAACTCAGTTTTCGGAAAATCCTCAAAGTGGTTAGTACACGGGATATTGTTAAAAATCGAGTCGGACCATTTTAGGGATATTTTTACATATTTTGTTCCTATGGGTTATTGGAATTCAACGAAATTTTATTTGACGCAGTTCTGACTTGAATAGAAGCTGATATGTTCGAAACTCGGTTTTCGGATAATTCTTAAAGGGGTTAGTACACGGGATATTGTTAAAAATCAATTCGGACCATTTTGTGGAAATTTTTACATATTTTGTTCCTATGGGTTATTGAAATTCAACAAAATTTTATTTGACGCAGTTCGAACCTGAGTCGGAGCTGATATGATCGAAACTCAGTTTTCGGATAATCCTCAAAGTGGTTAGTACACGGGATATTGTTAAAAATCGAGTCGAACCATTTTAGGGATATTTTTACATATTTTGTTCCTATGGGTTATTGGAATTCAACGAAATTTTATTTGACGCAATTCGGACCTGAATCGGAGCTGATATAGTCAAAACTCGGTTTTCGGATAATCCTCAAAGGGGTTAGTAGAAGGGATATTGTTAAAAATCGAGTCGGTCCATTTTCTGGATATTTTTACATATTTTGTTCCTATGGGTTATTGGAATACAACGAAATTTTATTTGACGCAATTCGGACCTGAATCGGAGCTGATATAGTCGAAACTCGGTTTTCGGATAATTCTTAAAGGGGTTAGTACACGGGATATTGTTAAAAATCAATTCGGACCATTTTGTGGAAATTTTTACATATTTTGTTCCTATGGGTTATTGAAATTCAACAAAATTTTATTTGACGCAGTTCGAACCTGAGTCGGAGCTGATATGATCGAAACTCAGTTTTCGGATAATCCTCAAAGTGGTTAGTACACGAGATATTGTTAAAAATCGAGTCGGACCATTTTAGGGATATTTTTACATATTTTGTTCCTATGGGATATTGGAATTCAACGAAATTTTATTTGACGCAGTTCTGACTTGAATAGAAGCTGATATGTTCGAAACTCGGTTTTCGGATAATTCTTAAAGGGGTTAGTACACGGGATATTGTTAAAAATCAATTCTTACCATTTTGTGGAAATTTTTACATATTTTGTTCCTATGGGTTATTGAAATTCAACAAAATTTTATTTGACGCAGTTCGAACCTGAGTCGGAGCTGATATGATCGAAACTCAGTTTTCGGAAAATCCTCAAAGTGGTTAGTACACGGGATATTGTTAAAAATCGGGTCGGACCATTTTAGGGATATTTTTACATATTTTGTTCCTATGGGTTATTGGAATTCAACGAAATTTTATTTGACGCAGTTCTGACTTGAATAGAAGCTGATATGTTCGAAACTCGGTTTTCGGATAATTCTTAAAGGGGTTAGTACACGGGATATTGTTAAAAATCAATTCGGACCATTTTGTGGAAATTTTTACATATTTTGTTCCTATGGGTTATTGAAATTCAACAAAATTTTATTTGACGCAGTTCGAACCTGAGTCGGAGCTGATATGATCGAAACTCAGTTTTCGGATAATCCTCAAAGTGGTTAGTACACGGGATATTGTTAAAAATCGAGTCGAACCATTTTAGGGATATTTTTACATATTTTGTTCCTATGGGTTATTGGAATTCAACGAAATTTTATTTGACGCAATTCGGACCTGAATCGGAGCTGATATAGTCAAAACTCGGTTTTCGGATAATCCTGAAAGGGGTTAGTACAAGGGATATTGTTAAAAATCGAGTCGGTCCATTTTCTGGATATTTTTACATATTTTGTTCCTATGGGTTATTGGAATACAACGAAATTTTATTTGACGCACTTCAGACTTGAATCGAAGCTGATATGATCGAAACTCGGTTTTCGGATAATTCTTAAAGGGGTTAGTACACGGGATATTGTTAAAAATCAATTCGGACCATTTAGTGGAAATTTTTACATATTTTGTTCCTATGGGTTATTGAAATTCAACAAAATTTTATTTGACGCAGTTCGAACCTGAGTCGGAGCTGATATGTTCGAAACTCAGTTTTCGGATAATCCTCAAAGTGGTTAGTACACGAGATATTGTTAAAAATCGAGTCGGACCATTTTAGGGATATTTTTACATATTTTGTTCCTATGGGTTATTGGAATTCAACGAAATTTTATTTGACGCAGTTTTGACTTGAATAGAAGCTGATATGATCGAAACTCGGTTTTCGGATAATTCTTAAAGGGGTTAGTACACGGGATATTGTTAAAAATCAATTCGGACCATTTTGTGGAAATTTTTACATATTTTGTTCCTATGGGTTATTGAAATTCAACAAAATTTTATTTGACGCAGTTCGAACCTGAGTTGGAGCTGATATGATCGAAACTCAGTTTTCGGATAATCCTCAAAGTGGTTAGTACACGGGATATTGTTAAAAATCGAGTCGGACCATTTTAAGGATATTTTTACATATTTTGTTCCTATGGGTTATTGGAATTCAAAGAAATTTTATTTGACGCAATTCGGACCTGAATCGGAGCTGATATAGTTAAAACTCAGTTTTTGGATAATCCTCAATGGGGTTAGTACACGGGATATTGTTAAAAAACGAGTCGAACCATTTTGCGGATATTTTTACATATTTTGTTCCAATGGGTTATTGGAATTCAAGAAATTTTATTTGGTGCAATTCGAACATGAATCGGGGCTGAAATGACCGAAACTCGGTTTTCGGATAATCCTCAAATGGGTTAGTACACGCAATATTTTTAAAAATGGAGTTGGACCATTTTGTGGATATTTTTATATATTTTGTTCCTATGGGTTATTGGAATTCAACGAAATTTTATTTGACGCAGTTCGGACCGGAATCGGAGCTGATATGATCGAAACTCGGTTTTCGGAAAATCCTCAAAGTGGTTAGTACACGGGATATTGTTAAAAATCGAGTCGGACCATTTTAGGGATATTTTTCCATATTTTGTTCCTATGGGTTATTGGAATTCAACGAAATTTTATTTGACGCAATTCGGACCTGAATCGGAGCTGATATAGTCAAAACTCGGTTTTCGGATAAACCTCAAAGGGGTTAGTACAAGGGATATTGTTAAAAATCGAGTCGGTCCATTTTCTGGATATTTTTACATATTTTGTTCCTATGGGTTATTGGAATTCAACGAAATTTTATTTGACGCAGTTCTGACTTGAATAGAAGCTGATATGATCGAAACTCGGTTTTCGGATAATTCTTAAAGGGGTTAGTACACGGGATATTGTTAAAAATCAATTCGGACCATTTTGTGGAAATTTTTACATATTTTGTTCCTATGGGTTATTGAAATTCAACAAAATTTTATTTGACGCAGTTCGAACCTGAGTCGGAGATGATATGATCGAAACTCAGTTTTCGGATAATCCTCAAAGTGGTTAGTACACGGGATATTGTTAAAAATCGAGTCGGACCATTTTAGGGATATTTTTCCATATTTTGTTCCTATGGGTTATTGGAATTCAACAAATTTTTTTTGACGCAATTCGGACCTGAATCGGAGCTGATATAGTCAAAACTCGGTTTTCGGATAATCCTCAAAGAGGTTAGTACAAGGGATATTGTTAAAAACGAGTCGGTCCATTTTCTGGATATTTTTACATATTTTGTTCCTATGGGTTATTGGAATTCAACGAAATTTTATTTGACGCAGTTCTGAGTTGAATAGAAGCTGATATGATCGAAACTCGGTTTTCGGATAATTCTTAAAGGGGTTAGTACACGGGATATTGTTAAAAATCAATTCGGACCATTTTGTGGAAATTTTTACATATTTTGTTCCTATGGGTTGTTGAAATTCAACAAAATTTTATTTGACGCAGTTCGAACCTGAGTCGGAGCTGATATGATCGGAACTCAGTTTTCGGATAATCCTCAAAGTGGTTAGTAGACGGGATATTGTTAAAAATCGAGTCGGACCATTTTAGGGATATTTTTACATATTTTGTTCCTATGGGTTATTGGAATTCAACGAAATTTTATTTGACGCAGTTCTGACTTGAATAGAAGCTGATATGATCGAAACTCGGTTTTCGGATAATTCTTAAAGGGGTTAGTACACGGGATATTGTTAAAAATCAATTCAGACCATTTTGTGGAAATTTTTACATATTTTGTTCCTATGGGTTATTGAAATTCAACAAAATTTTATTTGACGCAGTTCGAACCTGAGTCGGAGCTGATATGATCGAAACTCAGTTTTCGGATAATCCTCAAAGTGGTTAGTACACGGGATATTGTTAAAAATCGAGTCGGACCATTTTAGGGATATTTTTACATATTTTGTTCCTATGGGTTATTGGAATTCAACTAAATTTTATTTGACGCAATTCGGACCTGAATCGGAGTTGATATAGTCAAAACTCAGTTTTTGGATAATCTTCAAAGGGGTTAGTACACGGGCTATTGTTAAAAATCGAGTCGGAAAATTTTAGGGATATTTTTACATATTTTGTTCCTATGGGTTATTGGAATTCAACGAAATTTTATTTGACGCAGTTCTGACTTGAATAGAAGCTGATATGATCGAAACTCGGTTTTCGGATAATTCTTAAAGGGGTTAGTACACGGGATATTGTTAAAAATCAATTCGGACCATTTTGTGGAAATTTTTACATATTTTGTTCCTATGGGTTATTGAAATTCAACAAAATTTTATTTGACGCAGTTCGAACCTGAGTCGGAGCTGATATGATCGGAACTCAGTTTTCGGATAATCCTCAAAGTGGTTAGTAGACGGGATATTGTTAAAAATCGAGTCGGACCATTTTAGGGATATTTTTACATATTTTGTTCCTATGGGTTATTGGAATTCAACGAAATTTTATTTGACGCAGTTCTGACTTGAATAGAAGCTGATATGATCGAAACTCGGTTTTCGGATAATTCTTAAAGGGGTTAGTACACGGGATATTGTTAAAAATCAATTCAGACCATTTTGTGGAAATTTTTACATATTTTGTTCCTATGGGTTATTGAAATTCAACAAAATTTTATTTGACGCAGTTCGAACCTGAGTCGGAGCTGATATGATCGGAACTCAGTTTTCGGATAATCCTCAAAGTGGTTAGTAGACGGGATATTGTTAAAAATCGAGTCGGACCATTTTAGGGATATTTTTACGTATTTTGTTCCTATGGGTTATTGGAATTCAACGAAATTTTATTTGACGCAGTTCTGACTTGAATAGAAGCTGATATGATCGAAACTCGGTTTTCGGATAATTCTTAAAGGGGTTAGTACACGGGATATTGTTAAAAATCAATTCGGACCATTTTGTGGAAATTTTTACATATTTTGTTCCTATGGGTTATTGAAATTCAACAAAATTTTATTTGACGCAGTTCGAACCTGAGTCGGAGATGATATGATCGAAACTCAGTTTTCGGATAATCCTCAAAGTGGTTAGTACACGGGATATTGTTAAAAATCGAGTCGGACCATTTTAGGGATATTTTTCCATATTTTGTTCCTATGGGTTATTGGAATTCAACAAATTTTTTTTGACGCAATTCGGACCTGAATCGGAGCTGATATAGTCAAAACTCGGTTTTCGGATAATCCTCAAAGAGGTTAGTACAAGGGATATTGTTAAAAACGAGTCGGTCCATTTTCTGGATATTTTTACATATTTTGTTCCTATGGGTTATTGGAATTCAACGAAATTTTATTTGACGCAGTTCTGACTTGAATAGAAGCTGATATGATCGAAACTCGGTTTTCGGATAATTCTTAAAGGGGTTAGTACACGGGATATTGTTAAAAATCAATTCGGACCATTTTGTGGAAATTTTTACATATTTTGTTCCTATGGGTTATTGAAATTCAACAAAATTTTATTTGACGCAGTTCGAACCTGAGTCGGAGCTGATATGATCGGAACTCAGTTTTCGGATAATCCTCAAAGTGGTTAGTAGACGGGATATTGTTAAAAATCGAGTCGGACCATTTTAGGGATATTTTTACATATTTTGTTCCTATGGGTTATTGGAATTCAACGAAATTTTATTTGACGCAGTTCTGACTTGAATAGAAGCTGATATGATCGAAACTCGGTTTTCGGATAATTCTTAAAGGGGTTAGTACACGGGATATTGTTAAAAATCAATTCAGACCATTTTGTGGAAATTTTTACATATTTTGTTCCTATGGGTTATTGAAATTCAACAAAATTTTATTTGACGCAGTTCGAACCTGAGTCGGAGCTGATATGATCGAAACTCAGTTTTCGGATAATCCTCAAAGTGGTTAGTAGACGGGATATTGTTAAAAATCGAGTCGGACCATTTTAGGGATATTTTTACATATTTTGTTCCTATGGGTTATTGGAATTCAACGAAATTTTATTTGACGCAGTTCTGACTTGAATAGAAGCTGATATGATCGAAACTCGGTTTTCGGATAATTCTTAAAAGGGTTAGTACACGGGATATTGTTAAAAATCAATTCGGACCATTTTGTGGAAATTTTTACATATTTTGTTCCTATGGGTTATTGAAATTCAACAAAATTTTATTTGACGCAGTTCGAACCTGAGTCGGAGATGATATGATCGAAACTCAGTTTTCGGATAATCCTCAAAGTGGTTAGTACACGGGATATTGTTAAAAATCGAGTCGGACCATTTTAGGGATATTTTTCCATATTTTGTTCCTATGGGTTATTGGAATTCAACAAATTTTTTTTGACGCAATTCGGACCTGAATCGGAGCTGATATAGTCAAAACTCGGTTTTCGGATAATCCTCAAAGAGGTTAGTACAAGGGATATTGTTAAAAACGAGTAGGTCCATTTTCTGGATATTTTTACATATTTTGTTCCTATGGGTTATTGGAATTCAACGAAATTTTATTTGACGCAGTTCTGAGTTGAATAGAAGCTGATATGATCGAAACTCGGTTTTCGGATAATTCTTAAAGGGGTTAGTACACGGGATATTGTTAAAAATCAATTCGGACCATTTTGTGGAAATTTTTACATATTTTGTTCCTATGGGTTATTGAAATTCAACAAAATTTTATTTGACGCAGTTCGAACCTGAGTCGGAGCTGATATGATCGGAACTCAGTTTTCGGATAATCCTCAAAGTGGTTAGTAGACGGGATATTGTTAAAAATCGAGTCGGACCATTTTAGGGATATTTTTACATATTTTGTTCCTATGGGTTATTGGAATTCAACGAAATTTTATTTGACGCAGTTCTGAGTTGAATAGAAGCTGATATGATCGAAACTCGGTTTTCGGATAATTCTTAAAGGGGTTAGTACACGGGATATTGTTAAAAATCAATTCGGACCATTTTGTGGAAATTTTTACATATTTTGTTCCTATGGGTTATTGAAATTCAACAAAATTTTATTTGACGCAGTTCGAACCTGAGTCGGAGCTGATATGATCGGAACTCAGTTTTCGGATAATCCTCAAAGTGGTTAGTAGACGGGATATTGTTAAAAATCGAGTCGGACCATTTTAGGGATATTTTTACATATTTTGTTCCTATGGGTTATTGGAATTCAACGAAATTTTATTTGACGCAGTTCTGACTTGAATAGAAGCTGATATAGTCAAAACTCGGTTTTCGGATAATCTTCAAAGGGGTTAGTACACGGGCTATTGTTAAAAATCGAGTCGGACCATTTTAGGGATATTTTTACATATTTGGTTCCTATGGGTTATTGGAATTCAACGAAATTTTATTTGACGCAGTTCTGACTTGAATAGAAGCTGATATAATCGAAACTCGGTTTTCGGATAATTCTTAAAGGGGTTAGTACACGGGATATTGTTAAAAATCAATTCGGACCATTTTGTGGAAATTTTTACATATTTTGTTCCTATGGGTTATTGAAATTCAACAAAATTTTATTTGAGGCAGTTCGAACCTGAGTCGGAGCTGATATGATCGGAACTCAGTTTTCGGATAATCCTCAAAGTGGTTAGTAGACGGGATATTGTTAAAAATCGAGTCGGACCATTTTAGGGATATTTTTACATATTTTGTTCCTATGGGTTATTGGAATTCAACGAAATTTTATTTGACGCAGTTCTGACTTGAATAGAAGCTGATATGATCGAAACTCGGTTTTCGGATAATTCTTAAAGGGGTTAGTACACGGGATATTGTTAAAAATCAATTCGGACCATTTTGTGGAAATTTTTACATATTTTGTTCCTATGGGTTATTGAAATTCAACAAAATTTTATTTGAGGCAGTTCGAACCTGAGTCGGAGCTGATATGATCGGAACTCAGTTTTCGGATAATCCTCAAAGTGGTTAGTAGACGGGATATTGTTAAAAATCGAGTCGGACCATTTTAGGGATATTTTTACATATTTTGTTCCTATGGGTTATTGGAATTCAACGAAATTTTATTTGACGCAGTTCTGACTTGAATAGAAGCTGATATGATCGAAACTCGGTTTTCGGATAATTCTTAAAGGGGTTAGTACACGGGATATTGTTAAAAATCAATTCAGACCATTTTGTGGAAATTTTTACATATTTTGTTCCTATGGGTTATTGA
Source organism: Saposhnikovia divaricata (assembly GCA_036435485.1). Taxonomy (NCBI): domain Eukaryota; kingdom Viridiplantae; phylum Streptophyta; class Magnoliopsida; order Apiales; family Apiaceae; genus Saposhnikovia; species Saposhnikovia divaricata. The sequence continues at coordinate 220,887,612 of CM071599.1, forward strand.
AATTCAACAAAATTTTATTTGACGCAGTTCGAACCTGAGTCGGAGCTGATATGATCGGAACTCAGTTTTCGGATAATCCTCAAAGTGGTTAGTAGACGGGATATTGTTAAAAATCGAGTCGGACCATTTTAGGGATATTTTTACATATTTTGTTCCTATGGGTTATTGGAATTCAACGAAATTTTATTTGACGCAGTTCTGACTTGAATAGAAGCTGATATGATCGAAACTCGGTTTTCGGATAATTCTTAAAGGGGTTAGTACACGGGATATTGTTAAAAATCAATTCGGACCATTTTGTGGAAATTTTTACATATTTTGTTCCTATGGGTTATTGAAATTCAACAAAATTTTATTTGACGCAGTTCGAACCTGAGTCGGAGATGATATGATCGAAACTCAGTTTTCGGATAATCCTCAAAGTGGTTAGTACACGGGATATTGTTAAAAATCGAGTCGGACCATTTTAGGGATATTTTTCCATATTTTGTTCCTATGGGTTATTGGAATTCAACAAATTTTTTTTGACGCAATTCGGACCTGAATCGGAGCTGATATAGTCAAAACTCGGTTTTCGGATAATCCTCAAAGAGGTTAGTACAAGGGATATTGTTAAAAACGAGTCGGTCCATTTTCTGGATATTTTTACATATTTTGTTCCTATGGGTTATTGGAATTCAACGAAATTTTATTTGACGCAGTTCTGACTTGAATAGAAGCTGATAAGATCGAAACTCGGTTTTCAGATAATTCTTAAAGGGGTTAGTACACGGGATATTGTTAAAAATCAATTCGGACCATTTTGTGGAAATTTTTACATATTTTGTTCCTATGGGTTATTGAAATTCAACAAAATTTTATTTGACGCAGTTCGAACCTGAGTCGGAGCTGATATGATCGGAACTCAGTTTTCGGATAATCCTCAAAGTGGTTAGTAGACGGGATATTGTTAAAAATCGAGTCGGACCATTTTAGGGATATTTTTACATATTTTGTTCCTATGGGTTATTGGAATTCAACGAAATTTTATTTGACGCAGTTCTGACTTGAATAGAAGCTGATATGATCGAAACTCGGTTTTCGGATAATTCTTAAAGGGGTTAGTACACGGGATATTGTTAAAAATCAATTCGGACCATTTTGTGGAAATTTTTACATATTTTGTTCCTATGGGTTATTGAAATTCAACAAAATTTTATTTGACGCAGTTCGAACCTGAGTCGGAGATGATATGATCGAAACTCAGTTTTCGGATAATCCTCAAAGTGGTTAGTACACGGGATATTGTTAAAAATCGAGTCGGACCATTTTAGGGATATTTTTCCATATTTTGTTCCTATGGGTTATTGGAATTCAACAAATTTTTTTTGACGCAATTCGGACCTGAATCGGAGCTGATATAGTCAAAACTCGGTTTTCGGATAATCCTCAAAGAGGTTAGTACAAGGGATATTGTTAAAAACGAGTCGGTCCATTTTCTGGATATTTTTACATATTTTGTTCCTATGGGTTATTGGAATTCAACGAAATTTTATTTGACGCAGTTCTGACTTGAATAGAAGCTGATAAGATCGAAACTCGGTTTTCAGATAATTCTTAAAGGGGTTAGTACACGGGATATTGTTAAAAATCAATTCGGACCATTTTGTGGAAATTTTTACATATTTTGTTCCTATGGGTTATTGAAATTCAACAAAATTTTATTTGACGCAGTTCGAACCTGAGTCGGAGCTGATATGATCGGAACTCAGTTTTCGGATAATCCTCAAAGTGGTTAGTAGACGGGATATTGTTAAAAATCGAGTCGGACCATTTTAGGGATATTTTTACATATTTTGTTCCTATGGGTTATTGGAATTCAACGAAATTTTATTTGACGCAGTTCTGACTTGAATAGAAGCTGATATGATCGAAACTCGGTTTTCGGATAATTCTTAAAGGGGTTAGTACACGGGATATTGTTAAAAATCAATTCAGACCATTTTGTGGAAATTTTTACATATTTTGTTCCTATGGGTTATTGAAATTCAACAAAATTTTATTTGACGCAGTTCGAACCTGAGTCGGAGCTGATATGATCGAAACTCAGTTTTCGGATAATCCTCAAAGTGGTTAGTACACGGGATATTGTTAAAAATCGAGTCGGACCATTTTAGGGATATTTTTACATATTTTGTTCCTATGGGTTATTGGAATTCAACTAAATTTTATTTGACGAAATTCGGACCTGAATCGGAGCTGATATAGTCAAAACTCAGTTTTTGGATAATCCTCAAAGGGGTTAGTACACGGGATATTGTTAAAAATCTAGTCGGACCATTTTAGGGATATTTTTACATATTTTGTTCCTATGGGTTATTGGAATTCAATGAAATTTTATTTGACGCAACTCGGACCTGAATCGGAGCTGATATAGTCAAAACTCGGTTTTCGGATAATCCTCAAAGGGGTTAGTACAAGGGATATTGTTAAAAATCGAGTCGGTCCATTTTCTGGATATTTTTACATATTTTGTTCCTATGGGTTATTGGAATTCAACGAAATTTTATTTGACGCAGTTCTGACTTGAATAGAAGCTGATATGATCGAAACTCGGTTTTCGGATAATTCTTAAAGGGATATTGTTAAAAATCAATTCGGACCATTTTGTGGAAATTTTTACATATTTTGTTCCTATGGGTTATTGAAATTCAACAAAATTTTATTTGACGCAGTTCAGACCGGAATCGGAGCTGATATGATCGAAACTCGGTTTTCGGAAAATCCTCAAAGTGGTTAGTACACGGGATATTGTTAAAAATCGAGTCGGACCATTTTAGGGATATTTTTAAATATTTTGTTCCTATGGGTTATTGGAATTCAACGAAATTTTATTTGACGCAATTCGGACCTGAATCGGAGCTGATATAGTCAAAACTCGGTTTTCGGATAATCCTCAAAGGGGTTAGTACAAGGGATATTGTTAAAAATCGAGTCGGTCCATTTTCTGGATATTTTTACATATTTTGTTCCTATGGGTTATTGGAATACAAAGAAATTTTATTTGACGCAGTTCAGACTTGAATCGAAGCTGATATGATCGAAACTCGGTTTTCGGATAATTCTTAAAGGGGTTAGTACACGGGATATTGTTAAAAATCAATTCGGACCATTTTGTGGAAATTTTTACATATTTTGTTCCTATGGGTTATTGAAATTCAACCAAATTTTATTTGACGCAGTTCGAACCTGAGTCGGAGCTGATATGATCGAAACTCAGTTTTCGGATAATCCTCAAAGTGGTTAGTACACGAGATATTGTTAAAAATCGAGTCGGACCATTTTAGGGATATTTTTACATATTTTGTTCCTATGGGTTATTGGAATTCAACGAAATTTTATTTGACGCAGTTCTGACTTGAATAGAAGCTGATATGTTCGAAACTCGGTTTTCGGATAATTCTTAAAGGGGTTAGTACACGGGATATTGTTAAAAATCAATTCTTACCATTTTGTGGAAATTTTTACATATTTTGTTCCTATGGGTTATTGAAATTCAACAAAATTTTATTTGACGCAGTTCGAACCTGAGTCGGAGCTGATATGATCGAAACTCAGTTTTCGGAAAATCCTCAAAGTGGTTAGTACACGGGATATTGTTAAAAATCGAGTCGGACCATTTTAGGGATATTTTTACATATTTTGTTCCTATGGGTTATTGGAATTCAACGAAATTTTATTTGACGCAGTTCTGACTTGAATAGAAGCTGATATGTTCGAAACTCGGTTTTCGGATAATTCTTAAAGGGGTTAGTACACGGGATATTGTTAAAAATCAATTCGGACCATTTTGTGGAAATTTTTACATATTTTGTTCCTATGGGTTATTGAAATTCAACAAAATTTTATTTGACGCAGTTCGAACCTGAGTCGGAGCTGATATGATCGAAACTCAGTTTTCGGATAATCCTCAAAGTGGTTAGTACACGGGATATTGTTAAAAATCGAGTCGAACCATTTTAGGGATATTTTTACATATTTTGTTCCTATGGGTTATTGGAATTCAACGAAATTTTATTTGACGCAATTCGGACCTGAATCGGAGCTGATATAGTCAAAACTCGGTTTTCGGATAATCCTCAAAGGGGTTAGTACAAGGGATATTGTTAAAAATCGAGTCGGTCCATTTTCTGGATATTTTTACATATTTTGTTCCTATGGGTTATTGGAATTCAACGAAATTTTATTTGACGCAGTTCTGACTTGAATAGAAGCTGATATGATCGAAACTCGGTTTTCGGATAATTCTTAAAGGGGTTAGTACACGGGATATTGTTAAAAATCAATTCAGACCATTTTGTGGAAATTTTTACATATTTTGTTCCTATGGGTTATTGAAATTCAACAAAATTTTATTTGACGCAGTTCGAACCTGAGTCGAAGCTGATATGATCGAAACTCAGTTTTCAGATAATCCTCAAAGTGGTTAGTACACGGGATATTGTTAAAAATCGAGTCGGACCATTTTAGGGATATTTTTACATATTTTGTTCCTATGGGTTATTGGAATTCAACTAAATTTTATTTGACGAAATTCGGACCTGAATCGGAGCTGATATAGTCAAAACTCAGTTTTTGGATAATCCTCAAAGGGGTTAGTACACGGGCTATTGTTAAAAATCGAGTCGGACCATTTTAGCGATATTTTTACATATTTTGTTCCTATGGGTTATTGGAATTCAACGAAATTTTATTTGACGCAACTCGGACCTGAATCGGAGCTGATATAGTCAAAACTCGGTTTTCGGATAATCCTCAAAGGGGTTAGTACAAGGGATATTGTTAAAAATCGAGTCGGTCCATTTTCTGGATATTTTTACATATTTTGTTCCTATGGGTTATTGGAATTCAACGAAATTTTATTTGACGCAGTTCTGACTTGAATAGAAGCTGATATGATCGAAACTCGGTTTTCGGATAATTCTTAAAGGGATATTGTTAAAAATCAATTCGGACCATTTTGTGGAAATTTTTACATATTTTGTTCCTATGGGTTATTGAAATTCAACAAAATTTTATTTGACGCAGTTCAGACCGGAATCGGAGCTGATATGATCGAAACTCGGTTTTCGGAAAATCCTCAAAGTGGTTAGTACACGGGATATTGTTAAAAATCGAGTCGGACCATTTTAGGGATATTTTTAAATATTTTGTTCCTATGGGTTATTGGAATTCAACGAAATTTTATTTGACGCAATTCGGACCTGAATCGGAGCTGATATAGTCAAAACTCGGTTTTCGGATAATCCTCAAAGGGGTTAGTACAAGAGATATTGTTAAAAATCGAGTCGGTCCATTTTCTGGATATTTTTACATATTTTGTTCCTATGGGTTATTGGAATACAACGAAATTTTATTTGACGCAGTTCAGACTTGAATCGAAGCTGATATGATCGAAACTCGGTTTTCGGATAATTCTTAAAGGGGTTAGTACACGGGATATTGTTAAAAATCAATTCGGACCATTTTGTGGAAATTTTTACATATTTTGTTCCTATGGGTTATTTAAATTCAACCAAATTTTATTTGACGCAGTTCGAACCTGAGTCGGAGCTGATATGATCGAAACTCAATTTTCGGATAATCCTCAAAGTGGTTAGTACACGAGATATTGTTAAAAATCGAGTCGGACCATTTTAGGGATATTTTTACATATTTTGTTCCTATGGGTTATTGGAATTCAACGAAATTTTATTTGACGCAGTTCTGACTTGAATAGAAGCTGATATGTTCGAAACTCGGTTTTCGGATAATTCTTAAAGGGGTTAGTACACGGGATATTGTTAAAAATCAATTCGGACCATTTTGTGGAAATTTTTACATATTTTGTTCCTATGGGTTATTGAAATTCAACAAAATTTTATTTGACGCAGTTCGAACCTGAGTCGGAGCTGATATGATCGAAACTCAGTTTTCGGAAAATCCTCAAAGTGGTTAGTACACGGGATATTGTTAAAAATCGAGTCGGACCATTTTAGGGATATTTTTACATATTTTGTTCCTATGGGTTATTGGAATTCAACGAAATTTTATTTGACGCAGTTCTGACTTGAATAGAAGCTGATATGTTCGAAACTCGGTTTTCGGATAATTCTTAAAGGGGTTAGTACACGGGATATTGTTAAAAATCAATTCGGACCATTTTGTGGAAATTTTTACATATTTTGTTCCTATGGGTTATTGAAATTCAACAAAATTTTATTTGACGCAGTTCGAACCTGAGTCGGAGCTGATATGATCGAAACTCAGTTTTCGGATAATCCTCAAAGTGGTTAGTACACGGGATATTGTTAAAAATCGAGTCGAACCATTTTAGGGATATTTTTACATATTTTGTTCCTATGGGTTATTGGAATTCAACGAAATTTTATTTGACGCAATTCGGACCTGAATCGGAGCTGATATAGTCAAAACTCGGTTTTCGGATAATCCTCAAAGGGGTTAGTACAAGGGATATTGTTAAAAATCGAGTCGGTCCATTTTCTGGATATTTTTACATATTTTGTTCCTATGGGTTATTGGAATACAACGAAATTTTATTTGACGCAATTCGGACCTGAATCGGAGCTGATATAGTCGAAACTCGGTTTTCGGATAATTCTTAAAGGGGTTAGTACACGGGATATTGTTAAAAATCAATTCGGACCGTTTTGTGGAAATTTTTACATATTTTGTTCCTATGGGTTATTGAAATTCAACCAAATTTTATTTGACGCAGTTCGAACCTGAGTCGGAGCTGATATGATCGAAACTCAGTTTTCGGATAATCCTCAAAGTGGTTAGTACACGAGATATTGTTAAAAATAGAGTCGGACCATTTTAGGGATATTTTTACATATTTTGTTCCTATGGGTTATTGGAATTCAACGAAATTTTATTTGACGCAGTTCTGACTTGAATAGAAGCTGATATGTTCGAAACTCGGTTTTCGGATAATTCTTAAAGGGGTTAGTACACGGGATATTGTTAAAAATCAATTCGGACCATTTTGTGGAAATTTTTACATATTTTGTTCCTATGGGTTATTGAAATTCAACAAAATTTTATTTGACGCAGTTCGAACCTGAGTCGGAGCTGATATGATCGAAACTCAGTTTTCGGAAAATCCTCAAAGTGGTTAGTACACGGGATATTGTTAAAAATCGAGTCGGACCATTTTAGGGATATTTTTACATATTTTGTTCCTATGGGTTATTGGAATTCAACGAAATTTTATTTGACGCAGTTCTGACTTGAATAGAAGCTGATATGTTCGAAACTCGGTTTTCGGATAATTCTTAAAGGGGTTAGTACACGGGATATTGTTAAAAATCAATTCGGACCATTTTGTGGAAATTTTTACATATTTTGTTCCTATGGGTTATTGAAATTCAACAAAATTTTATTTGACGCAGTTCGAACCTGAGTCGGAGCTGATATGATCGAAACTCAGTTTTCGGATAATCCTCAAAGTGGTTAGTACACGGGATATTGTTAAAAATCGAGTCGAACCATTTTAGGGATATTTTTACATATTTTGTTCCTATGGGTTATTGGAATTCAACGAAATTTTATTTGACGCAATTCGGACCTGAATCGGAGCTGATATAGTCAAAACTCGGTTTTCGGATAATCCTCAAAGGGGTTAGTACAAGGGATATTGTTAAAAATCGAGTCGGTCCATTTTCTGGATATTTTTACATATTTTGTTCCTATGGGTTATTGGAATACAACGAAATTTTATTTGACGCAATTCGGACCTGAATCGGAGCTGATATAGTCGAAACTCGGTTTTCGGATAATTCTTAAAGGGGTTAGTACACGGGATATTGTTAAAAATCAATTCGGACCGTTTTGTGGAAATTTTTACATATTTTGTTCCTATGGGTTATTGAAATTCAACAAAATTTTATTTGACGCAGTTCGAACCTGAGTCGGAGCTGATATGATCGAAACTCAGTTTTCGGATAATCCTCAAAGTGGTTAGTACACGAGATATTGTTAAAAATCGAGTCGGACCATTTTAGGGATATTTTTACATATTTTGTTCGTATGGGTTATTGGAATTCAACGAAATTTTATTTGACGCAGTTCTGACTTGAATAGAAGCTGATATGTTCGAAACTCGGTTTTCGGATAATTCTTAAAGGGGTTAGTACACGGGATATTGTTAAAAATCAATTCTTACCATTTTGTGGAAATTTTTACATATTTTGTTCCAATGGGTTATTGAAATTCAACAAAATTTTATTTGACGCAGTTCGAACCTGAGTCGGAGCTGATATGATCGAAACTCAGTTTTCGGAAAATCCTCAAAGTGGTTAGTACACGGGATATTGTTAAAAATCGAGTCGGGCCATTTTAGGGATATTTTTACATATTTTGTTCCTATGGGTTATTGGAATTCAACGAAATTTTATTTGACGCAGTTCTGACTTGAATAGAAGCTGATATGTTCGAAACTCGGTTTTCGGATAATTCTTAAAGGGGTTAGTACACGGGATATTGTTAAAAATCAATTCGGACCATTTTGTGGAAATTTTTACATATTTTGTTCCTATGGGTTATTGAAATTCAACAAAATTTTATTTGACGCAGTTCGAACCTGAGTCGGAGCTGATATGATCGAAACTCAGTTTTCGGATAATCCTCAAAGTGGTTAGTACACGGGATATTGTTAAAAATCGAGTCGAACCATTTTAGGGATATTTTTACATATTTTGTTCCTATGGGTTATTGGAATTCAACGAAATTTTATTTGACGCAATTCGGACCTGAATCGGAGCTGATATAGTCAAAACTCGGTTTTCGGATAATCCTCAAAGGGGTTAGTACAAGGGATATTGTTAAAAATCGAGTCGGTCCATTTTCTGGATATTTTTACATATTTTGTTCCTATGGGTTATTGGAATACAACAAAATTTTATTTGACGCAGTTCAGACTTGAATCGAAGCTGATATGTTCGAAACTCGGTTTTCGGATAATTCTTAAAGGGGTTAGTACACGGGATATTGTTAAAAATCAATTCGGACCATTTAGTGGAAATTTTTTCATATTTTGTTCCTATGGGTTATTGAAATTCAACAAAATTTTATTTGACGCAGTTCGAACCTGAGTCGGAGCTGATATGATCGAAACTCAGTTTTCGGAAAATCCTCAAAGTGGTTAGTACACGGGATATTGTTAAAAATCGAGTCGGACCATTTTAGGGATATTTTTACATATTTTGTTCCTATGGGTTATTGGAATTCAACGAAATTTTATTTGACGCCGTTCTGACTTGAATAGAAGCTGATATGTTCGAAACTCGGTTTTCGGATAATTCTTAAAGGGGTTAGTACACGGGATATTGTTAAAAATCAATTCGGACCATTTTGTGGAAATTTTTACATATTTTGTTCCTATGGGTTATTGAAATTCAACAAAATTTTATTTGACGCAGTTCGAACCTGAGTCGGAGCTGATATGATCGAAACTCAGTTTTCGGATAATCCTCAAAGTGGTTAGTACACGGGATATTGTTAAAAATCGAGTCGAACCATTTTAGGGATATTTTTACATATTTTGTTCCTATGGGTTATTGGAATTCAACGAAATTTTATTTGACGCAATTCGGACCTGAATCGGAGTTGATATAGTCAAAACTCGGTTTTCGGATAATCCTCAAAGGGGTTAGTACAAGGGATATTGTTAAAAATCGAGTCGGTCCATTTTCTGGATATTTTTACATATTTTGTTCCTATGGGTTATTGGAATTCAACGAAATTTTATTTGACGCAGTTCTGACTTGAATAGAAGCTGATATGATCGAAACTCGGTTTTCGGATAATTCTTAAAGGGGTTAGTACACGGGATATTGTTAAAAATCAATTCGGACCATTTTCTGGAAATTTTTACATATTTTGTTCCTATGGGTTATTGGAATTCAACGAAATTTTATTTGACGCAGTTCTGACTTGAATAGAAGCTGATATGTTCGAAACTCGGTTTTCGGATAATTCTTAAAGGGGTTAGTACACGGGATATTGTTAAAAATCAATTCGGACCATTTTGTGGAAATTTTTACATATTTTGTTCCTATGGGTTATTGAAATTCAACAAAATTTTATTTGACGCAGTTCGAACCTGAGTCGGAGCTGATATGATCGAAACTCAGTTTTCGGATAATCCTCAAAGTGGTTAGTACACGGGATATTGTTAAAAATCGAGTCGAACCATTTTAGGGATATTTTTACATATTTTGTTCCTATGGGTTATTGGAATTCAACGAAATTTTATTTGACGCAATTCGGACCTGAATCGGAGCTGATATAGTCAAAACTCGGTTTTCGGATAATCCTCAAAGGGGTTAGTACAAGGGATATTGTTAAAAATCGAGTCGGTCCATTTTCTGGATATTTTTACATATTTTGTTCCTATGGGTTATTGGAATACAACAAAATTTTATTTGACGAGGTTCAGACTTGAATCGAAGCTGATATGTTCGAAACTCGGTTTTCGGATAATTCTTAAAGGGGTTAGTACACGGGATATTGTTAAAAATCAATTCGGACCATTTAGTGGAAATTTTTTCATATTTTGTTCCTATGGGTTATTGAAATTCAACAAAATTTTATTTGACGCAGTTCGAACCTGAGTCGGAGCTGATATGATCGAAACTCAGTTTTCGGAAAATCCTCAAAGTGGTTAGTACACGGGATATTGTTAAAAATCGAGTCGGACCATTTTAGGGATATTTTTACATATTTTGTTCCTATGGGTTATTGGAATTCAACGAAATTTTATTTGACGCAGTTCTGACTTGAATAGAAGCTGATATGTTCGAAACTCGGTTTTCGGATAATTCTTAAAGGGGTTAGTACACGGGATATTGTTAAAAATCAATTCGGACCATTTTGTGGAAATTTTTACATATTTTGTTCCTATGGGTTATTGAAATTCAACAAAATTTTATTTGACGCAGTTCGAACCTGAGTCGGAGCTGATATGATCGAAACTCAGTTTTCGGATAATCCTCAAAGTGGTTAGTACACGGGATATTGTTAAAAATCGAGTCGAACCATTTTAGGGATATTTTTACATATTTTGTTCCTATGGGTTATTGGAATTCAACGAAATTTTATTTGACGCAATTCGGACCTGAATCGGAGTTGATATAGTCAAAACTCGGTTTTCGGATAATCCTCAAAGGGGTTAGTACAAGGGATATTGTTAAAAATCGAGTCGGTCCATTTTCTGGATATTTTTACATATTTTGTTCCTATGGGTTATTGGAATACAACAAAATTTTATTTGACGCAGTTCAGACTTGAATCGAAGCTGATATGATCGAAACTCGGTTTTCGGATAATTCTTAAAGGGGTTAGTACACGGGATATTGTTAAAAATCGAGTCGGACCATTTTATTGATATTTTTACATATTTTGTTCCTATGGGTTATTGGAATACAACGAAATTTTATTTGACGCAATTCGGACCTGAATCGGAGCTGATATAGTCGAAACTCGGTTTTCGGATAATTCTTAAAGGGGTTAGTACACGGGATATTGTTAAAAATCAATTCGGACCGTTTTGTGGAAATTTTTACATATTTTGTTCCTATGGGTTATTGAAATTCAACAAAATTTTATTTGACGCAGTTCGAACCTGAGTCGGAGCTGATATGATCGAAACTCAGTTTTCGGATAATCCTCAAAGTGGTTAGTACACGAGATATTGTTAAAAATCGAGTCGGACCATTTTAGGGATATTTTTACATATTTTGTTCGTATGGGTTATTGGAATTCAACGAAATTTTATTTGACGCAGTTCTGACTTGAATAGAAGCTGATATGTTCGAAACTCGGTTTTCGGATAATTCTTAAAGGGGTTAGTACACGGGATATTGTTAAAAATCAATTCTTACCATTTTGTGGAAATTTTTACATATTTTGTTCCAATGGGTTATTGAAATTCAACAAAATTTTATTTGACGCAGTTCGAACCTGAGTCGGAGCTGATATGATCGAAACTCAGTTTTCGGAAAATCCTCAAAGTGGTTAGTACACGGGATATTGTTAAAAATCGAGTCGGGCCATTTTAGGGATATTTTTACATATTTTGTTCCTATGGGTTATTGGAATTCAACGAAATTTTATTTGACGCAGTTCTGACTTGAATAGAAGCTGATATGTTCGAAACTCGGTTTTCGGATAATTCTTAAAGGGGTTAGTACACGGGATATTGTTAAAAATCAATTCGGACCATTTTGTGGAAATTTTTACATATTTTGTTCCTATGGGTTATTGAAATTCAACAAAATTTTATTTGACGCAGTTCGAACCTGAGTCGGAGCTGATATGATCGAAACTCAGTTTTCGGATAATCCTCAAAGTGGTTAGTACACGGGATATTGTTAAAAATTGAGTCGAACCATTTTAGGGATATTTTTACATATTTTGTTCCTATGGGTTATTGGAATTCAACGAAATTTTATTTGACGCAATTCGGACCTGAATCGGAGCTGATATAGTCAAAACTCGGTTTTCGGATAATCCTCAAAGGGGTTAGTACAAGGGATATTGTTAAAAATCGAGTCGGTCCATTTTCTGGATATTTTTACATATTTTGTTCCTATGGGTTATTGGAATACAACAAAATTTTATTTGACGCAGTTCAGACTTGAATCGAAGCTGATATGTTCGAAACTCGGTTTTCGGATAATTCTTAAAGGGGTTAGTACACGGGATATTGTTAAAAATCAATTCGGACCATTTAGTGGAAATTTTTTCATATTTTGTTCCTATGGGTTATTGAAATTCAACAAAATTTTATTTGACGCAGTTCGAACCTGAGTCGGAGCTGATATGATCGAAACTCAGTTTTCGGAAAATCCTCAAAGTGGTTAGTACACGGGATATTGTTAAAAATCGAGTCGGACCATTTTAGGGATATTTTTACATATTTTGTTCCTATGGGTTATTGGAATTCAACGAAATTTTATTTGACGCCGTTCTGACTTGAATAGAAGCTGATATGTTCGAAACTCGGTTTTCGGATAATTCTTAAAGGGGTTAGTACACGGGATATTGTTAAAAATCAATTCGGACCATTTTGTGGAAATTTTTACATATTTTGTTCCTATGGGTTATTGAAATTCAACAAAATTTTATTTGACGCAGTTCGAACCTGAGTCGGAGCTGATATGATCGAAACTCAGTTTTCGGATAATCCTCAAAGTGGTTAGTACACGGGATATTGTTAAAAATCGAGTCGAACCATTTTAGGGATATTTTTACATATTTTGTTCCTATGGGTTATTGGAATTCAACGAAATTTTATTTGACGCAATTCGGACCTGAATCGGAGTTGATATAGTCAAAACTCGGTTTTCGGATAATCCTCAAAGGGGTTAGTACAAGGGATATTGTTAAAAATCGAGTCGGTCCATTTTCTGGATATTTTTACATATTTTGTTCCTATGGGTTATTGGAATTCAACGAAATTTTATTTGACGCAGTTCTGACTTGAATAGAAGCTGATATGATCGAAACTCGGTTTTCGGATAATTCTTAAAGGGGTTAGTACACGGGATATTGTTAAAAATCAATTCGGACCATTTTCTGGAAATTTTTACATATTTTGTTCCTATGGGTTATTGGAATTCAACGAAATTTTATTTGACGCAGTTCTGACTTGAATAGAAGCTGATATGTTCGAAACTCGGTTTTCGGATAATTCTTAAAGGGGTTAGTACACGGGATATTGTTAAAAATCAATTCGGACCATTTTGTGGAAATTTTTACATATTTTGTTCCTATGGGTTATTGAAATTCAACAAAATTTTATTTGACGCAGTTCGAACCTGAGTCGGAGCTGATATGATCGAAACTCAGTTTTCGGATAATCCTCAAAGTGGTTAGTACACGGGATATTGTTAAAAATCGAGTCGAACCATTTTAGGGATATTTTTACATATTTTGTTCCTATGGGTTATTGGAATTCAACGAAATTTTATTTGACGCAATTCGGACCTGAATCGGAGCTGATATAGTCAAAACTCGGTTTTCGGATAATCCTCAAAGGGGTTAGTACAAGGGATATTGTTAAAAATCGAGTCGGTCCATTTTCTGGATATTTTTACATATTTTGTTCCTATGGGTTATTGGAATACAACAAAATTTTATTTGACGAGGTTCAGACTTGAATCGAAGCTGATATGTTCGAAACTCGGTTTTCGGATAATTCTTAAAGGGGTTAGTACACGGGATATTGTTAAAAATCAATTCGGACCATTTAGTGGAAATTTTTTCATATTTTGTTCCTATGGGTTATTGAAATTCAACAAAATTTTATTTGACGCAGTTCGAACCTGAGTCGGAGCTGATATGATCGAAACTCAGTTTTCGGAAAATCCTCAAAGTGGTTAGTACACGGGATATTGTTAAAAATCGAGTCGGACCATTTTAGGGATATTTTTACATATTTTGTTCCTATGGGTTATTGGAATTCAACGAAATTTTATTTGACGCAGTTCTGACTTGAATAGAAGCTGATATGTTCGAAACTCGGTTTTCGGATAATTCTTAAAGGGGTTAGTACACGGGATATTGTTAAAAATCAATTCGGACCATTTTGTGGAAATTTTTACATATTTTGTTCCTATGGGTTATTGAAATTCAACAAAATTTTATTTGACGCAGTTCGAACCTGAGTCGGAGCTGATATGATCGAAACTCAGTTTTCGGATAATCCTCAAAGTGGTTAGTACACGAGATATTGTTAAAAATCGAGTCGAACCATTTTAGGGATATTTTTACATATTTTGTTCCTATGGGTTATTGGAATTCAACGAAATTTTATTTGACGCAATTCGGACCTGAATCGGAGTTGATATAGTCAAAACTCGGTTTTCGGATAATCCTCAAAGGGGTTAGTACAAGGGATATTGTTAAAAATCGAGTCGGTCCATTTTCTGGATATTTTTACATATTTTGTTCCTATGGGTTATTGGAATACAACAAAATTTTATTTGACGCAGTTCAGACTTGAATCGAAGCTGATATGATCGAAACTCGGTTTTCGGATAATTCTTAAAGGGGTTAGTACACGGGATATTGTTAAAAATCAATTCGGACCATTTAGTGGAAATTTTTTCATATTTTGTTCCTATGGGTTATTGAAATTCAACAAAATTTTATTTGACGCAGTTCGAACCTGAGTCGGAGCTGATATGATCGAAACTCAGTTTTCGGATAATCCTCAAAGTGGTTAGTACACGAGAAATTGTTAAAAATCGAGTCGGACCATTTTAGGGATATTTTTACATATTTTGTTCCTATGGGTTATTGGAATTCAACGAAATTTTATTTGACGCAGTTCTGACTTGAATAGAAGCTGATATGATCGAAACTCGGTTTTCGGATAATTCTTAAAGGGGTTAGTACACGGGATATTGTTAAAAATCAATTCGGACCATTTTGTGGAAATTTTTACATATTTTGTTCCTATGGGTTATTGAAATTCAACAAAATTTTATTTGACGCAGTTCGAACCTGAGTCGGAGCTGATATGATCGAAACTCAGTTTTCGGATAATCCTCAAAGTGGTTAGTACACGGGATATTGTTAAAAATCGAGTCGGACCATTTTAAGGATATTTTTACATATTTTGTTCCTATGGGTTATTGGAATTCAAAGAAATTTTATTTGACGCAATTCGGACCTGAATCGGAGCTGATATAGTTAAAACTCAGTTTTTGGATAATCCTCAATGGGGTTAGTACACGGGATATTGTTAAAAAACGAGTCGAACCATTTTGTGGATATTTTTACATATTTTGTTCCAATGGGTTATTGGAATTCAAGAAATTTTATTTGGTGCAATTCGAACATGAATCGGGGCTGAAATGACCGAAACTCGGTTTTCGGATAATCCTCAAATGGGTTAGTACACGCAATATTTTTAAAAATGGAGTTGGACCATTTTGTGGATATTTTTACATATTTTGTTCCTATGGGTTATTGGAATTCAACGAAATTTTATTTGACGCAGTTCGGACCGGAATCGGAGCTGATATGATCGAAACTCGGTTTTCGGAAAATCCTCAAAGTGGTTAGTACACGGGATATTGTTAAAAATCGAGTCGGATCATTTTAGGGATATTTTTCCATATTTTGTTCCTATGGGTTATTGGAATTCAACGAAATTTTATTTGACGCAATTCGGACCTGAATCGGAGCTGATATAGTCAAAACTCGGTTTTCGGATAAACCTCAAAGGGGTTAGTACAAGGGATATTGTTAAAAATCGAGTCGGTCCATTTTCTGGATATTTTTACATATTTTGTTCCTATGGGTTATTGGAATTCAACGAAATTTTATTTGACGCAGTTCTGACTTGAATAGAAGCTGATATGATCGAAACTCGGTTTTCGGATAATTCTTAAAGGGGTTAGTACACGGGATATTGTTAAAAATCAATTCGGACCATTTTGTGGAAATTTTTACATATTTTGTTCCTATGGGTTATTGGAATTCAACGAAATTTTATTTGACGCAGTTCTGACTTGAATAGAAGCTGATATGTTCGAAACTCGGTTTTCGGATAATTCTTAAAGGGGTTAGTACACGGGATATTGTTAAAAATCAATTCGGACCATTTTGTGGAAATTTTTACATATTTTGTTCCTATGGGTTATTGAAATTCAACAAAATTTTATTTGACGCAGTTCGAACCTGAGTCGGAGCTGATATGATCGAAACTCAGTTTTCGGATAATCCTCAAAGTGGTTAGTACACGGGATATTGTTAAAAATCGAGTCGGATCAATTTAGGGATATTTTTCCATATTTTGTTCCTATGGGTTATTGGAATTCAACGAAATTTTATTTGACGCAATTCGGACCTGAATCGGAGCTGATATAGTCAAAACTCGGTTTTCGGATAAACCTCAAAGGGGTTAGTACAAGGGATATTGTTAAAAATCGAGTCGGTCCATTTTCTGGATATTTTTACATATTTTGTTCCTATGGATTATTGGAATTCAACGAAATTTTATTTGACGCAGTTCTGACTTGAATAGAAGCTGATATGATCGAAACTCGGTTTTCGGATAATTCTTAAAGGGGTTAGTACACGGGATATTGTTAAAAATCAATTCGGACCATTTTGTGGAAATTTTTACATATTTTGTTCCTATGGGTTATTGGAATTCAACGAAATTTTATTTGACGCAGTTCGAACCTGAGTCGGAGCTGATATGATCGAAACTCAGTTTTCGGATAATCCTCAAAGTGGTTAGTACACGGGATATTGTTAAAAATCGAGTCGAACCATTTTAGCGATATTTTTACATATTTTGTTCCTATGGGTTATTGGAATTCAACGAAATTTTATTTGACGCAATTCGGACCTGAATCGGAGCTCATATAGTCAAAACTCGGTTTTCGGATAATCCTCAAAGGGGTTAGTACAAGGGATATTGTTAAAAATCGAGTCGGTCCATTTTCTGGATATTTTTACATATTTTGTTCCTATGGGTTATTGGAATACAACAAAATTTTATTTGACGCAGTTCAGACTTGAATCGAAGCTGATATGATCGAAACTCGGTTTTCGGATAATTCTTAAAGGGGTTAGTACACGGGATATTGTTAAAAATCAATTCGGACCATTTATTGGAAATTTTTACATATTTTGTTCCTATTGGTTATTGAAATTCAACAAAATTTTATTTGACGCAGTTCGAACCTGAGTCGGAGCTGATATGATCGAAACTCAGTTTTCGGATAATCCTCAAAGTGGTTAGTACACGAGATATTGTTAAAAATCGAGTCGGACCATTTTAGGGATATTTTTACATATTTTGTTCCTATGGGTTATTGAAATTCAACGAAATTTTATTTGACGCAGTTCTGACTTGAATAGAAGCTGATATGATCGAAACTCGGTTTTCGGATAATTCTTAAAGGGGTTAGTACACGGGATATTGTTAAAAATCAATTCGGACCATTTTGTGGAAATTTTTACATATTTTGTTCCTATGGGTTATTGAAATTCAACAAAATTTTATTTGACGCAGTTCGAACCTGAGTCGGAGCTGATATGATCGAAACTCAGTTTTCGGATAATCCTCAAAGTGGTTAGTACACGGGATATTGTTAAAAATCGAGTCGGACCATTTTAAGGATATTTTTACATATTTTGTTCCTATGGGTTATTGGAATTCAAAGAAATTTTATTTGACGCAATTCGGACCTGAATCGGAGCTGATATAGTTAAAACTCAGTTTTTGGATAATCCTCAATGGGGTTAGTACACGGGATATTGTTAAAAAACGAGTCGAACCATTTTGCGGATATTTTTACATATTTTGTTCCAATGGGTTATTGGAATTCAAGAAATTTTATTTGGTGCAATTCGAACATGAATCGGGGCTGAAATGACCGAAACTCGGTTTTCGGATAATCCTCAAATGGGTTAGTACACACAATATTTTTAAAAATGGAGTTGGACCATTTTGTGGATATTTTTACATATTTTGTTCCTATGGGTTATTGGAATTCAACGAAATTTTATTTGACGCAGTTCGGACCGGAATCGGAGCTGATATGATCGAAACTCGGTTTTCGGAAAATCCTCAAAGTGGTTAGTACACGGGATATTGTTAAAAATCGAGTCGGACCATTTTAGGGATATTTTTCCATATTTTGTTCCTATGGGTTATTGGAATTCAACGAAATTTTATTTGACGCAATTCGGACCTGAATCGGAGCTGATATAGTCAAAACTCGGTTTTCGGATAAACCTCAAAGGGGTTAGTACAAGGGATATTGTTAAAAATCGAGTCGGTCCATTTTCTGGATATTTTTACATATTTTGTTCCTATGGGTTATTGGAATTCAACGAAATTTTATTTGACGCAGTTCTGACTTGAATAGAAGCTGATATGATCGAAACTCGGTTTTCGGATAATTCTTAAAGGGGTTAGTACACGGGATATTGTTAAAAATCAATTCGGACCATTTTGTGGAAATTTTTACATATTTTGTTCCTATGGGTTATTGAAATTCAACAAAATTTTATTTGACGCAGTTCGAACCTGAGTCGGAGATGATATGATCGAAACTCAGTTTTCGGATAATCCTCAAAGTGGTTAGTACACGGGATATTGTTAAAAATCGAGTCGGACCATTTTAGGGATATTTTTCCATATTTTGTTCCTATGGGTTATTGGAATTCAACAAATTTTTTTTGACGCAATTCGGACCTGAATCGGAGCTGATATAGTCAAAACTCGGTTTTCGGATAATCCTCAAAGAGGTTAGTACAAGGGATATTGTTAAAAACGAGTCGGTCCATTTTCTGGATATTTTTACATATTTTGTTCCTATGGGTTATTGGAATTCAACGAAATTTTATTTGACGCAGTTCTGACTTGAATAGAAGCTGATATGATCGAAACTCGGTTTTCGGATAATTCTTAAAGGGTTTAGTACACGGGATATTGTTAAAAGTCAATTCGGACCATTTTGTGGAAATTTTTACATATTTTGTTCCTATGGGTTATTGAAATTCAACAAAATTTTATTTGACGCAGTTCGAACCTGAGTCGGAGCTGATATGATTGGAACTCAGTTTTCGGATAATCCTCAAAGTGGTTAGTACACGGGATATTGTTAAAAATCGAGTCGGACCATTTTAGGGATATTTTTACATATTTTGTTCCTATGGGTTATTGGAATTCAACGAAATTTTATTTGACGCAGTTCTGACTTGAATAGAAGCTGATATGATCGAAACTCGGTTTTCGGATAATTCTTAAAGGGGTTAGTACACGGGATATTGTTAAAAATCAATTCAGACCATTTTGTGGAAATTTTTACATATTTTGTTCCTATGGGTTATTGAAATTCAACAAAATTTTATTTGACGCAGTTCGAACCTGAGTCGGAGCTGATATGATCGAAACTCAGTTTTCGGATAATCCTCAAAGTGGTTAGTACACGGGATATTGTTAAAAATCGAGTCGGACCATTTTAGGGATATTTTTACATATTTTGTTCCTATGGGCTATTGGAATTCAACTAAATTTTATTTGACGCAATTCGGACCTGAATCGGAGCTGATATAGTCAAAACTCAGTTTTTGGATAATCCTCAAAGGGGTTAGTACACGGGATATTGTTAAAAATCGAGTCGGACCATTTTAGGGATATTTTTACATATTTTGTTCCTATGGGTTATTGGAATTCAACGAAATTTTATTTGACGCAACTCGGACCTGAATCGGAGCTGATATAGTCAAAACTCGGTTTTCGGATAATCCTCAAAGGGGTTAGTACAAGGGATATTGTTAAAAATCGAGTCGGTCCATTTTCTGGATATTTTTACATATTTTGTTCCTATGGGTTATTGGAATTCAACGAAATTTTATTTGACGCAGTTCTGACTTGAATAGAAGCTGCTATGATCGAAACTCGGTTTTCGGATAATTCTTAAAGGGATATTGTTAAAAATCAATTCGGACCATTTTGTGGAAATTTTTACATATTTTGTTCCTATGGGTTATTGAAATTCAACAAAATTTTATTTGACGCAGTTCAGACCGGAATCGGAGCTGATATGATCGAAACTCGGTTTTCGGAAAATCCTCAAAGTGGTTAGTACACGGGATATTGTTAAAAATCGAGTCGGACCATTTTAGGGATATTTTTAAATATTTTGTTCCTATGGGTTATTGGAATTCAACGAAATTTTATTTGACGCAATTCGGACCTGAATCGGAGCTGATATAGTCAAAACTCGGTTTTCGGATAATCCTCAAAGGGGTAAGTACAAGGGATATTGTTACAAATCGAGTCGGTCCATTTTCTGGATATTTTTACATATTTTGTTCCTATGGGTTATTGGAATTCAACGAAATTTTATTTGACGCAGTTCTGACTTGAATAGAAGCTGATATGATCGAAACTCGGTTTTCGGATAATTCTTAAAAGGGTTAGTACACGGGATATTGTTAAAAATCAATTCGGACCATTTTGTGGAAATTTTTACATATTTTGTTCCTATGGGTTATTGAAATTCAACAAAATTTTATTTGACGCAGTTCGAACCTGAGTCGGAGCTGATATGATCGAAACTCAGTTTTCGGATAATCCTCAAAGTGGTTAGTACACGGGATATTGTTAAAAATCGAGTCGGACCATTTTAAGGATATTTTTACATATTTTGTTCCTATGGGTTATTGGAATTCAAAGAAATTTTATTTGACGCAATTCGGACCTGAATCGGAGCTGATATAGTTAAAACTCAGTTTTTGGATAATCCTCAATGGGGTTAGTACACGGGATATTGTTAAAAAACGAGTCGAACCATTTTGCGGATATTTTTACATATTTTGTTCCAATGGGTTATTGGAATTCAAGAAATTTTATTTGGTGCAATTCGAACATGAATCGGGGCTGAAATGACCGAAACTCGGTTTTCGGATAATCCTCAAATGGGTTAGTACACACAATATTTTTAAAAATGGAGTTGGACCATTTTGTGGATATTTTTACATATTTTGTTCCTATGGGTTATTGGAATTCAACGAAATTTTATTTGACGCAGTTCGGACCGGAATCGGAGCTGATATGATCGAAACTCGGTTTTCGGAAAATCCTCAAAGTGGTTAGTACACGGGATATTGTTAAAAATCGAGTCGGACCATTTTAGGGATATTTTTCCATATTTTGTTCCTATGGGTTATTGGAATTCAACGAAATTTTATTTGACGCAATTCGGACCTGAATCGGAGCTGATATATTCAAAACTCGGTTTTCGGATAAACCTCAAAGGGGTTAGTACAAGGGATATTGTTAAAAATCGAGTCGGTCCATTTTCTGGATATTTTTACATATTTTGTTCCTATGGGTTATTGGAATTCAACGAAATTTTATTTGACGCAGTTCTGACTTGAATAGAAGCTGATATGATCGAAACTCGGTTTTCGGATAATTCTTAAAGGGGTTAGTACACGGGATATTGTTAAAAATCAATTCGGACCATTTTGTGGAAATTTTTACATATTTTGTTCCTATGGGTTATTGAAATTCAACAAAATTTTATTTGACGCAGTTCGAACCTGAGTCGGAGATGATATGATCGAAACTCAGTTTTCGGATAATCCTCAAAGTGGTTAGTACACGGGATATTGTTAAAAATCGAGTCGGACCATTTTAGGGATATTTTTCCATATTTTGTTCCTATGGGTTATTGGAATTCAACAAATTTTTTTTGACGCAATTCGGACCTGAATCGGAGCTGATATAGTCAAAACTCGGTTTTCGGATAATCCTCAAAGAGGTTAGTACAAGGGATATTGTTAAAAACGAGTCGGTCCATTTTCTGGATATTTTTACATATTTTGTTCCTATGGGTTATTGGAATTCAACGAAATTTTATTTGACGCAGTTCTGACTTGAATAGAAGCTGATATGATCGAAACTCGGTTTTCGGATAATTCTTAAAGGGTTTAGTACATGGGATATTGTTAAAAGTCAATTCGGACCATTTTGTGGAAATTTTTACATATTTTGTTCCTATGGGTTATTGAAATTCAACAAAATTTTATTTGACGCAGTTCGAACCTGAGTCGGAGCTGATATGATTGGAACTCAGTTTTCGGATAATCCTCAAAGTGGTTAGTACACGGGATATTGTTAAAAATCGAGTCGGACCATTTTAGGGATATTTTTACATATTTTGTTCCTATGGGTTATTGGAATTCAACGAAATTTTATTTGACGCAGTTCTGACTTGAATAGAAGCTGATATGATCGAAACTCGGTTTTCGGATAATTCTTAAAGGGGTTAGTACACGGGATATTGTTAAAAATCAATTCAGACCATTTTGTGGAAATTTTTACATATTTTGTTCCTATGGGTTATTGAAATTCAACAAAATTTTATTTGACGCAGTTCGAACCTGAGTCGGAGCTGATATGATCGAAACTCAGTTTTCGGATAATCCTCAAAGTGGTTAGTACACGGGATATTGTTAAAAATCGAGTCGGACCATTTTAGGGATATTTTTACATATTTTGTTCCTATGGGTTATTGGAATTCAACTAAATTTTATTTGACGCAATTCGGACCTGAATCGGAGCTGATATAGTCAAAACTCAGTTTTTGGATAATCCTCAAAGGGGTTAGTACACGGGATATTGTTAAAAATCGAGTCGGACCATTTTAGGGATATTTTTACATATTTTGTTCCTATGGGTTATTGGAATTCAACGAAATTTTATTTGACGCAACTCGGACCTGAATCGGAGCTGATATAGTCAAAACTCGGTTTTCGGATAATCCTCAAAGGGGTTAGTACAAGGGATATTGTTAAAAATCGAGTCGGTCCATTTTCTGGATATTTTTACATATTTTGTTCCTATGGATTATTGGAATTCAACGAAATTTTATTTGACACAGTTCTGACTTGAATAGAAGCTGCTATGATCGAAACTCGGTTTTCGGATAATTCTTAAAGGGATATTGTTAAAAATCAATTCGGACCATTTTGTGGAAATTTTTACATATTTTGTTCCTATGGGTTATTGAAATTCAACAAAATTTTATTTGACGCAGTTCAGACCGGAATCGGAGCTGATATGATCGAAACTCGGTTTTCGGAAAATCCTCAAAGTGGTTAGTACACGGGATATTGTTAAAAATCGAGTCGGACCATTTTAGGGATATTTTTAAATATTTTGTTCCTATGGGTTATTGGAATTCAACGAAATTTTATTTGACGCAATTCGGACCTGAATCGGAGCTGATATAGTCAAAACTCGGTTTTCGGATAATCCTCAAAGGGGTAAGTACAAGGGATATTGTTACAAATCGAGTCGGTCCATTTTCTGGATATTTTTACATATTTTGTTCCTATGGGTTATTGGAATTCAACGAAATTTTATTTGACGCAGTTCTGGCTTGAATAGAAGCTGATATGATCGAAACTCGGTTTTCGGATAATTCTTAAAGGGGTTAGTACACGGGATATTGTTAAAAATCAATTCGGACCATTTTGTGGAAATTTTTACATATTTTGTTCCTATGGGTTATTGAAATTCAACAAAATTTTATTTGACGCAGTTCAGACCGGAATCGGAGCTGATATGATCGAAACTCGGTTTTCGGAAAATCCTCAAAGTGGTTAGTACAGGGGATATTGTTAAAAATCGAGTCGGACCATTTTATTGATATTTTTACATATTTTGTTCCTATGGGTTATTGGAATTCAACGAAATTTTATTTGACGCAATTCGGACCTGAATCGGAGCTGATATAGTCAAAACTCGGTTTTCGGATAATCCTCAAAGGGGTTAGTACAAGGGATATTGTTACAAATCGAGTCGGTCCATTTTCTGGATATTTTTACATATTTTGTTCCTATGTGTTATTGGAATTCAACGAAATTTTATTTGACGTAGTTCTTACTTGAATAGAAGCTGATATGATCGAAACTCGATTTTCGGATAATTCTTAAAGGGGTTAGTACACGGGATATTGTTAAAAATCAATTCGGACCATTTTGTGGAAATTTTTACATATTTTGTTCCTATGGGTTATTGAAATTCAACAAAATTTTATTTGACGCAGTTCAGACCGGAATCGGAGCTTATATGATCGAAACTCGGTTTTCGGAAAATCCTCAAAGTGGTTAGTACACGGGATATTGTTAAAAATCGAGTCGGACCATTTTAGGGATATTTTTACATATTTTGTTCCTATGGGTTATTGGAATTCAACGAAATTTTATTTGACGCAATTCGGACCTGAATCGGAGCTGATATAGTCAAAACTCAGTTTTTGGATAATCCTCAAAGGGGTTAGTACACGGGATATTGTTAAAAATCGAGTCGGACCATTTTAGGGATATTTTTACATATTTTGTTCCTATGGGTTATTGGAATTCAACGAAATTTTATTTGACGCAACTCGGACCTGAATCGGAGCTGATATAGTCAAAACTCGGTTTTCGGATAATCCTCAAAGGGGTTAGTACAAGGGATATTGTTAAAAATCGAGTCGGTCCATTTTCTGGATATTTTTACATATTTTGTTCCTATGGGTTATTGGAATTCAACGAAATTTTATTTGACGCAGTTCTGACTTGAATAGATGCTGCTATGATCGAAACTCGGTTTTCGGATAATTCTTAAAGGGGTTAGTACACGGGATATTGTTAAAAATCAATTCAGACCATTTTGTGGAAATTTTTACATATTTTGTTCCTATGGGTTATTGAAATTCAACAAAATTTTATTTGACGCAGTTCGAACCTGAGTCGGAGCTGATATGATCGAAACTCAGTTTTCGGATAATCCTCAAAGTGGTTAGTACACGGGATATTGTTAAAAATCGAGTCGGACCATTTTAGGGATATTTTTACATATTTTGTTCCTATGGGTTATTGGAATTCAACTAAATTTTATTTGACGCAATTCGGACCTGAATCGGAGCTGATATAGTCAAAACTCAGTTTTTGGATAATCCTCAAAGGGGTTAGTACACGGGATATTGTTAAAAATCGAGTCGGACCATTTTAGGGATATTTTTACATATTTTGTTCCTATGGGTTATTGGAATTCAACGAAATTTTATTTGACGCAGTTCTGACTTGAATAGAAGCTGATATGATCGAAACTCGGTTTTCGGATAATTCTTAAAGGGGTTAGTACACGGGATATTGTTAAAAATCAATTCAGACCATTTTGTGGAAATTTTTACATATTTTGTTCCTATGGGTTATTGAAATTCAACAAAATTTTATTTGACGCAGTTCGAACCTGAGTCGGAGCTGATATGATCGAAACTCAGTTTTCGGATAATCCTCAAAGTGGTTAGTACACGGGATATTGTTAAAAATCGAGTCGGACCATTTTAGGGATATTTTTACATATTTTGTTCCTATGGGTTATTGGAATTCAACTAAATTTTATTTGACGCAATTCGGACCTGAATCGGAGCTGATATAGTCAAAACTCAGTTTTTGGATAATCCTCAAAGGGGTTAGTACACGGGATATTGTTAAAAATCGAGTCGGACCATTTTAGGGATATTTTTACATATTTTGTTCCTATGGGTTATTGGAATTCAACGAAATTTTATTTGACGCAACTCGGACCTGAATCGGAGCTGATATAGTCAAAACTCGGTTTTCGGATAATCCTCAAAGGGGTTAGTACAAGGGATATTGTTAAAAATCGAGTCGGTCCATTTTCTGGATATTTTTACATATTTTGTTCCTATGGGTTATTGGAATTCAACGAAATTTTATTTGACGCAGTTCTGACTTGAATAGAAGCTGCTATGATCGAAACTCGGTTTTCGGATAATTCTTAAAGGGATATTGTTAAAAATCAATTCGGACCATTTTGTGGAAATTTTTACATATTTTGTTCCTATGGGTTATTGAAATTCAACAAAATTTTATTTGACGCAGTTCAGACCGGAATCGGAGCTGATATGATCGAAACTCGGTTTTCGGAAAATCCTCAAAGTGGTTAGTACACGGGATATTGTTAAAAATCGAGTCGGACCATTTTAGGGATATTTTTAAATATTTTGTTCCTATGGGTTATTGGAATTCAACGAAATTTTATTTGACGCAATTCGGACCTGAATCGGAGCTGATATAGTCAAAACTCGGTTTTCGGATAATCCTCAAAGGGGTAAGTACAAGGGATATTGTTACAAATCGAGTCGGTCCATTTTCTGGATATTTTTACATATTTTGTTCCTATGGGTTATTGGAATTCAACGAAATTTTATTTGACGCAGTTCTGGCTTGAATAGAAGCTGATATGATCGAAACTCGGTTTTCGGATAATTCTTAAAGGGGTTAGTACACGGGATATTGTTAAAAATCAATTCGGACCATTTTGTGGAAATTTTTACATATTTTGTTCCTATGGGTTATTGAAATTCAACAAAATTTTATTTGACGCAGTTCAGACCGGAATCGGAGCTGATATGATCGAAACTCGGTTTTCGGAAAATCCTCAAAGTGGTTAGTACAGGGGATATTGTTAAAAATCGAGTCGGACCATTTTATTGATATTTTTACATATTTTGTTCCTATGGGTTATTGGAATTCAACGAAATTTTATTTGACGCAATTCGGACCTGAATCGGAGCTGATATAGTCAAAACTCGGTTTTCGGATAATCCTCAAAGGGGTTAGTACAAGGGATATTGTTACAAATCGAGTCGGTCCATTTTCTGGATATTTTTACATATTTTGTTCCTATGTGTTATTGGAATTCAACGAAATTTTATTTGACGTAGTTCTTACTTGAATAGAAGCTGATATGATCGAAACTCGATTTTCGGATAATTCTTAAAGGGGTTAGTACACGGGATATTGTTAAAAATCAATTCGGACCATTTTGTGGAAATTTTTACATATTTTGTTCCTATGGGTTATTGAAATTCAACAAAATTTTATTTGACGCAGTTCAGACCGGAATCGGAGCTGATATGATCGAAACTCGGTTTTCGGAAAATCCTCAAAGTGGTTAGTACACGGGATATTGTTAAAAATCGAGTCGGACCATTTTAGGGATATTTTTACATATTTTGTTCCTATGGGTTATTGGAATTCAACGAAATTTTATTTGACGCAATTCGGACCTGAATCGGAGCTGATATAGTCAAAACTCAGTTTTTGGATAATCCTCAAAGGGGTTAGTACACGGGATATTGTTAAAAATCGAGTCGGACCATTTTAGGGATATTTTTACATATTTTGTTCCTATGGGTTATTGGAATTCAACGAAATTTTATTTGACGCAACTCGGACCTGAATCGGAGCTGATATAGTCAAAACTCGGTTTTCGGATAATCCTCAAAGGGGTTAGTACAAGGGATATTGTTAAAAATCGAGTCGGTCCATTTTCTGGATATTTTTACATATTTTGTTCCTATGGGTTATTGGAATTCAACGAAATTTTATTTGACGCAGTTCTGACTTGAATAGATGCTGCTATGATCGAAACTCGGTTTTCGGATAATTCTTAAAGGGATATTGTTAAAAATCAATTCGGACCATTTTGTGGAAATTTTTACATATTTTGTTCCTATGGGTTATTGAAATTCAACAAAATTTTATTTGACGCAGTTCAGACCGGAATCGGAGCTGATATGATCGAAACTCGGTTTTCGGAAAATCCTCAAAGTGGTTAGTACACGGGATATTGTTAAAAATCGAGTCGGACCATTTTAGGGATATTTTTAAATATTTTGTTCCCATGGGTTATTGGAATTCAACGAAATTTTATTTGACGCAATTCGGACCTGAATCGGAGCTGATATAGTCAAAACTCGGTTTTCGGATAATCCTCAAAGGGGTAAGTACAAGGGATATTGTTACAAATCGAGTCGGTCCATTTTCTGGATATTTTTACATATTTTGTTCCTATGGGTTATTGGAATTCAACGAAATTTTATTTGACGCAGTTCTGACTTGAATAGAAGCTGATATGATCGAAACTCGGTTTTCGGATAATTCTTAAAGGGGTTAGTACACGGGATATTGTTAAAAATCAATTCGGACCATTTTGTGGAAATTTTTACATATTTTGTTCCTATGGGTTATTGAAATTCAACAAAATTTTATTTGACGCAGTTCGAACCTGAGTCGGAGCTGATATAATCGAAACTCAGTTTTCGGATAATCCTCAAAGTGGTTAGTACACGGGATATTGTTAAAAATCGAGTCGGACCATTTTAAGGATATTTTTACATATTTTGTTCCTATGGGTTATTGGAATTCAAAGGAATTTTATTTGACGCAATTCGGACCTGAATCGGAGCTGATATAGTTAAAACTCAGTTTTTGGATAATCCTCAATGGGGTTAGTACACGGGATATTGTTAAAAAACGAGTCGAACCATTTTGCGGATATTTTTACATATTTTGTTCCAATGGGTTATTGGAATTCAAGAAATTTTATTTGGTGCAATTCGAACATGAATCGGGGCTGAAATGACCGAAACTCGGTTTTCGGATAATCCTCAAATGGGTTAGTACACACAATATTTTTAAAAATGGAGTTGGACCATTTTGTGGATATTTTTACATATTTTGTTCCTATGGGTTATTGGAATTCAACGAAATTTTATTTGACGCAGTTCGGACCGGAATCGGAGCTGATATGATCGAAACTCGGTTTTCGGAAAATCCTCAAAGTGGTTAGTACACGGGATATTGTTAAAAATCGAGTCGGACCATTTTAGGGATATTTTTCCATATTTTGTTCCTATGGGTTATTGGAATTCAACGAAATTTTATTTGACGCAATTCGGACCTGAATCGGAGCTGATATATTCAAAACTCGGTTTTCGGATAAACCTCAAAGGGGTTAGTACAAGGGATATTGTTAAAAATCGAGTCGGTCCATTTTCTGGATATTTTTACATATTTTGTTCCTATGGGTTATTGGAATTCAACGAAATTTTATTTGACGCAGTTCTGACTTGAATAGAAGCTGATATGATCGAAACTCGGTTTTCGGATAATTCTTAAAGGGGTTAGTACACGGGATATTGTTAAAAATCAATTCGGACCATTTTGTGGAAACTTTTACATATTTTGTTCCTATGGGTTATTGAAATTCAACAAAATTTTATTTGACGCAGTTCGAACCTGAGTCGGAGATGATATGATCGAAACTTAGTTTTCGGATAATCCTCAAAGTGGTTAGTACACGGGATATTGTTAAAAATCGAGTCGGACCATTTTAGGGATATTTTTCCATATTTTGTTCCTATGGGTTATTGGAATTCAACAAATTTTTTTTGACGCAATTCGGACCTGAATCGGAGCTGATATAGTCAAAACTCGGTTTTCGGATAATCCTCAAAGAGGTTAGTACAAGGGATATTGTTAAAAACGAGTCGGTCCATTTTCTGGATATTTTTACATATTTTGTTCCTATGGGTTATTGGAATTCAACGAAATTTTATTTGACGCAGTTCTGACTTGAATAGAAGCTGATATGATCGAAACTCGGTTTTCGGATAATTCTTAAAGGGTTTAGTACATGGGATATTGTTAAAAGTCAATTCGGACCATTTTGTGGAAATTTTTATATATTTTGTTCCTATGGGTTATTGAAATTCAACAAAATTTTATTTGACGCAGTTCGAACCTGAGTCGGAGCTGATATGATTGGAACTCAGTTTTCGGATAATCCTCAAAGTGGTTAGTACACGGGATATTGTTAAAAATCGAGTCGGACCATTTTAGGGATATTTTTACATATTTTGTTCCTATGGGTTATTGGAATTCAACGAAATTTTATTTGACGCAGTTCTGACTTGAATAGAAGCTGATATGATCGAAACTCGGTTTTCGGATAATTCTTAAAGGGGTTAGTACACGGGATATTGTTAAAAATCAATTCAGACCATTTTGTGGAAATTTTTACATATTTTGTTCCTATGGGTTATTGAAATTCAACAAAATTTTATTTGACGCAGTTCGAACCTGAGTCGGAGCTGATATGATCGAAACTCAGTTTTCGGATAATCCTCAAAGTGGTTAGTACACGGGATATTGTTAAAAATCGAGTCGGACCATTTTAGGGATATTTTTACATATTTTGTTCTTATGGGTTATTGGAATTCAACTAAATTTTATTTGACGCAATTCGGACCTGAATCGGAGCTGATATAGTCAAAACTCAGTTTTTGGATAATCCTCAAAGGGGTTAGTACACGGGATATTGTTAAAAATCGAGTCGGACCATTTTAGGGATATTTTTACATATTTTGTTCCTATGGGTTATTGGAATTCAACGAAATTTTATTTGACGCAACTCGGACCTGAATCGGAGCTGATATAGTCAAAACTCGGTTTTCGGATAATCCTCAAAGGGGTTAGTACAAGGGATATTGTTAAAAATCGAGTCGGTCCATTTTCTGGATATTTTTACATATTTTGTTCCTATGGGTTATTGGAATTCAACGAAATTTTATTTGACGCAGTTCTGACTTGAATAGAAGCTGCTATGATCGAAACTCGGTTTTCGGATAATTCTTAAAGGGATATTGTTAAAAATCAATTCGGACCATTTTGTGGAAATTTTTACATATTTTGTTCCTATGGGTTATTGAAATTCAACAAAATTTTATTTGACGCAGTTCAGACCGGAATCGGAGCTGATATGATCGAAACTCGGTTTTCGGAAAATCCTCAAAGTGGTTAGTACACGGGATATTGTTAAAAATCGAGTCGGACCATTTTAGGGATATTTTTAAATATTTTGTTCCTATGGGTTATTGGAATTCAACGAAATTTTATTTGACGCAATTCGGACCTGAATCGGAGCTGATATAGTCAAAACTCGGTTTTCGGATAATCCTCAAAGGGGTAAGTACAAGGGATATTGTTACAAATCGAGTCGGTCCATTTTCTGGATATTTTTACATATTTTGTTCCTATGGGTTATTGGAATTCAACGAAATTTTATTTGACGCAGTTCTGACTTGAATAGAAGCTGATATGATCGAAACTCGGTTTTCGGATAATTCTTAAAGGGGTTAGTACACGGGATATTGTTAAAAATCAATTCGGACCATTTTGTGGAAATATTTACATATTTTGTTCCTATGGGTTATTGAAATTCAACAAAATTTTATTTGACGCAGTTCAGACCGGAATCGGAGCTGATATGATCGAAACTCGGTTTTCGGAAAATCCTCAAAGTGGTTAGTACAGGGGATATTGTTAAAAATCGAGTCGGACCATTTTATTGATATTTTTACATATTTTGTTCCTATGGGTTATTGGAATTCAACGAAATTTTATTTGACGCAATTCGGACCTGAATCGGAGCTGATATAGTCAAAACTCGGTTTTCGGATAATCCTCAAAGGGGTTAGTACAAGGGATATTGTTACAAATCGAGTCGGTCCATTTTCTGGATATTTTTACATATTTTGTTCCTATGTGTTATTGGAATTCAACGAAATTTTATTTGACGCAGTTCTTACTTGAATAGAAGCTGATATGATCGAAACTCGGTTTTCGGATAATTCTTAAAGGGGTTAGTACACGGGATATTGTTAAAAATCAATTCGGACCATTTTGTGGAAATTTTTACATATTTTGTTCCTATGGGTTATTGAAATTCAACAAAATTTTATTTGACGCAGTTCAGACCGGAATCGGAGCTGATATGATCGAAACTCGGTTTTCGGAAAATCCTCAAAGTGGTTAGTACACGGGATATTGTTAAAAATCGAGTCGGACCATTTTAGGGATATTTTTACATATTTTGTTCCTATGGGTTATTGGAATTCAACGAAATTTTATTTGACGCAATTCGGACCTGAATCGGAGCTGATATAGTCAAAACTCGGTTTTCGGATAATCCTCAAAGGGGTTAGTACAAGGGATATTGTTACAAATCGAGTCTGTCCATTTTCTGGATATTTTTACATATTTTGTTCCTATGGGTTATTGGAATTCAACGAAATTTTATTTGACGCAGTTCAGACTTGAATCGAAGCTAATATGATCGAAACTCGGTTTTCGGATAATTCTTAAAGGGGTTAGTACACAGGATATTGTTAAAAATCAATTCGGACCATTTTGTGGAAATTTTTACATATTTTGTTCCTATGGGTTATTGGAATTCAACTAAATTTTATTTGACGCAGTTCGAACCTGAGTCGGAGCTGATATGATCGAAACTCAGTTTTCGGATAATCCTCAAAGTGGTTAGTACACGGGATATTGTTAAAAATCGAGTCGGACCATTTTAAGGATATTTTTACATATTTTGTTCCTATGGGTTATTGGAATTCAAAGAAATTTTATTTGACGCAATTCGGACCTCAATCGGAGCTGATATAGTTAAAACTCAGTTTTTGGATAATCCTCAATGGGCTTAGTACACGGGATATTGTTAAAAAACGAGTCGAACCATTTTGCGGATATTTTTACATATTTTGTTCCAATGGGTTATTGGAATTCAAGAAATTTTATTTGGTGCAATTCGAACTTGAATCGGGGCTGAAATGACCGAAACTCGGTTTTCGGATAATCCTCAAATGGGTTAGTACACGCAATATTTTTAAAAATGGAGTTGGACCATTTTGTGGATATTTTTACATATTTTGTTCCTATGGGTTATTGGAATTCAACGAAATTTTATTTGACGCAGTTTGGACCGGAATCGGAGCTGATATGATCGAAACTCGGTTTTCGGAAAATCCTCAAAGTGGTTAGTACACGGGATATTGTTAAAAATCGAGTCGGACCATTTTAGGGATATTTTTACATATTTTGTTCCTATGGGTTATTGGAATTCAACGAAATTTTATTTGACGCAATTCGGACCTTAATCGGAGCTGATATAGTCAAAACTCGGTTTTCGGATAATCCTCAAAGGGGTTAGTACAAGGGATATTGTTACAAATCGAGTTGGTCCATTTTCTGGATATTTTTACATATTTTGACGCAATGGGTTATTGGAATTCAACGAAATTTTATTTGACGCAGTTCAGACTTGAATCGAAGCTAATATGATCGAAACTCGGTTTTCGGATAATTCTTAAAGGGTTTAGTACACAGGATATTGTTAAAAATCAATTCGGACCATTTTGTGGAAATTTTTACATATTTTGTTCCTATGGGTTATTGAAATTCAACAAAATTTTATTTGACGCAGTTCGAACCTGAGTCGGAGCTGATATGATCGAAACTCAGTTTTCAGATAATCCTCAAAGTGGTTAGTACACGGGATATTGTTAAAAATCGAGTCAGACCATTTTAAGGATATTTTTACATATTTTGTTCCTATGGGTTATTGGAATTCAAAGAAATTTTATTTGACGCAATTCGGACCTGAATCGGAGCTGATATAGTTAAAACTCAGTTTTTGGATAATCCTCAATGGGCTTAGTACACTGGATATTGTTAAAAAACGAGTCGAACCATTTTGCGGATATTTTTACATATTTTGTTCCAATGGGTTATTGGAATTCAAGAAATTTTATTTGGTGCAATTCGAACTTGAATCGGGGCTGAAATGACCGAAACTCGGTTTTCGGATAATCCTCAAATGGGTTAGTACACGCAATATTTTTAAAAATGGAGTTGGACCATTTTGTGGATATTTTTACATATTTTGTTCCTATGGGTTATTGGAATTCAACGAAATTTTATTTACGCAGTTCGGACCGGAATCGGAGCTGATATGATCGAAACTCGGTTTTCGGAAAATCCTCAAAGTGGTTAGTACACGGGATATTGTTAAAAATCGAGTCGGACCATTTTAGGGATATTTTTACATATTTTATTCCTATGGGTTATTGGAATTCAACGAAATTTTATTTGACGCAATTCGGACCTGAGTCGGAGCTGATATGATCGGAACTCAGTTTTCGGATAATCCTCAAAGTGGTTAGTACACAGGATATTGTTAAAAATCGAGTCGGACCATTTTAGGGATATTTTTACATATTTGGTTCCTATGGGTTATTGGAATTCAACGAAATTTTATTTGACGCAGTTCTGACTTGAATAGAAGCTGATATGATCGAAACTCGGTTTTCGGATAATCCTCAAAGGGGTTAGTACAAGGGATATTGTTAAAAATCGAGTCGGACCATTTTGTGGATATTTTTACATATTTTGTTCCTATGGGTTATTGGAATTCAACGAAATTTTATTTGACGCAGTTCGGACCGGAATCGGAGCTGATATGATCGAAACTCGGTTTTCGGAAAATCCTCAAAGTGGTTAGTACACGGGATATTGTTAAAAATCGAGTCGGACCATTTTAGGGATATTTTTACATATTTTGTTCCTATGGGTTATTGGAATTCAACTAAATTTTATTTGACGCAATTCGGACCTGAATCGGAGCTGATATAGTCAAAACTCAGTTTTTGGATAATCCTCAAAGGGGTTAGTACACGGGATATTGTTAAAAATCGAGTCGGACCATTTTAGGGATATTTTTACATATTTTGTTCCTATGGGTTATTGGAATTCAACGAAATTTTATTTGACGCAACTCGGACCTGAATCGGAGCTGATATAGTCAAAACTCGGTTTTCGGATAATCCTCAAAGGGGTTAGTACAAGGGATATTGTTAAAAATCGAGTCGGTCCATTTTCTGGATATTTTTACATATTTTGTTCCTATGGGTTATTGGAATTCAACGAAATTTTATTTGACGCAGTTCTGACTTGAATAGAAGCTGCTATGATCGAAACTCGGTTTTCGGATAATTCTTAAAGGGATATTGTTAAAAATCAATTCGGACCATTTTGTGGAAATTTTTACATATTTTGTTCCTATGGGTTATTGAAATTCAACAAAATTTTATTTGACGCAGTTCAGACCGGAATCGGAGCTGATATGATCGAAACTCGGTTTTCGGAAAATCCTCAAAGTGGTTAGTACACGGGATATTGTTAAAAATCGAGTCAGACCATTTTAGGGATATTTTTAAATATTTTGTTCCTATGGGTTATTGGAATTCAACGAAATTTTATTTGACGCAATTCGGACCTGAATCGGAGCTGATATAGTCAAAACTCGGTTTTCGGATAATCCTCAAAGGGGTAAGTACAAGGGATATTGTTACAAATCGAGTCGGTCCATTTTCTGGATATTTTTACATATTTTGTTCCTATGGGTTATTGGAATTCAACGAAATTTTATTTGACGCAGTTCTGACTTGAATAGAAGCTGATATGATCGAAACTCGGTTTTCGGATAATTCTTAAAGGGGTTAGTACACGGGATATTGTTAAAAATCAATTCGGACCATTTTGTGGAAATTTTTACATATTTTGTTCCTATGGGTTATTGAAATTCAACAAAATTTTATTTGACGCAGTTCAGACCGGAATCGGAGCTGATATGATCGAAACTCGGTTTTCGGAAAATCCTCAAAGTGGTTAGTACACGGGATATTGTTAAAAATCGAGTCGGACCATTTTATTGATATTTTTACATATTTTGTTCCTATGGGTTATTGGAATTCAACGAAATTTTATTTGACGCAATTCGGACCTGAATCGGAGCTGATATAGTCAAAACTCGGTTTTCGTATAATCCTCAAAGGGGTTAGTACAAGGGATATTGTTACAA
This sequence comes from Saposhnikovia divaricata, assembly GCA_036435485.1. Taxonomy (NCBI): domain Eukaryota; kingdom Viridiplantae; phylum Streptophyta; class Magnoliopsida; order Apiales; family Apiaceae; genus Saposhnikovia; species Saposhnikovia divaricata. The sequence continues at coordinate 220,923,769 of CM071599.1, forward strand.
ATCGAGTCGGTCCATTTTCTGGATATTTTTACATATTTTGTTCCTATGTGTTATTGGAATTCAACGAAATTTTATTTGACGCAGTTCTTACTTGAATAGAAGCTGATATGATCGAAACTCGGTTTTCGGATAATTCTTAAAGGGGTTAGTACACGGGATATTGTTAAAAATCAATTCGGACCATTTTGTGGAAATTTTTACATATTTTGTTCCTATGGGTTATTGAAATTCAACAAAATTTTATTTGACGCAGTTCAGACCGGAATCGGAGCTGATATGATCGAAACTCGGTTTTCGGAAAATCCTCAAAGTGGTTAGTACACGGGATATTGTTAAAAATCGAGTCGGACCATTTTAGGGATATTTTTACATATTTTGTTCCTATGGGTTATTGGAATTCAACGAAATTTTATTTGACGCAATTCGGACCTGAATCGGAGCTGATATAGTCAAAACTCGGTTTTCGGATAATCCTCAAAGGGGTTAGTACAAGGGATATTGTTACAAATCGAGTCGGTCCATTTTCTGGATATTTTTACATATTTTGTTCCTATGGGTTATTGGAATTCAACGAAATTTTATTTGACGCAGTTCAGACTTGAATCGAAGCTAATATGATCGAAACTCGGTTTTCGGATAATTCTTAAAGGGGTTAGTACACAGGATATTGTTAAATATCAATTCGGACCATTTTGTGGAAATTTTTACATATTTTGTTCCTATGGGTTATTGAAATTCAACAAAATTTTATTTGACGCAGTTCGAACCTGAGTCGGAGCTGATATGATCGAAACTCAGTTTTCGGATAATCCTCAAAGTGGTTAGTACACGGGATATTGTTAAAAATCGAGTCGGACCATTTTAAGGATATTTTTACATATTTTGTTCCTATGGGTTATTGGAATTCAAAGAAATTTTATTTGACGCAATTCGGACCTGAATCGGAGCTGATATAGTTAAAACTCAGTTTTTTGATAATCCTCAATGGGCTTAGTACACGGGATATTGTTAAAAAACGAGTCGAACCATTTTGCGGATATTTTTACATATTTTGTTCCAATGGGTTATTGGAATTCAAGAAATTTTATTTGGTGCAATTCGAACTTGAATCGGGGCTGAAATGACCGAAACTCGGTTTTCGGATAATCCTCAAATGGGTTAGTACACGCAATATTTTTAAAAATGGAGTTGGACCATTTTGTGGATATTTTTACATATTTTGTTCCTATGGGTTATTGGAATTCAACGAAATTTTATTTGACGCAGTTTGGACCGGAATCGGAGCTGATATGATCGAAACTCGGTTTTCGGAAAATCCTCAAAGTGGTTAGTACACGGGATATTGTTAAAAATCGAGTCGGACCATTTTAGGGATATTTTTAAATATTTTGTTCCTATGGGTTATTGGAATTCAACGAAATTTTATTTGACGCAATTCGGACCTGAATCGGAGCTGATATAGTCAAAACTCGGTTTTCGGATAATCCTCAAAGGGGTAAGTACAAGGGATATAGTTACAAATCGAGTCGGTCCATTTTCTGGATATTTTTACATATTTTGTTCCTATGGGTTATTGGAATTCAACGAAATTTTATTTGACGCAGTTCTGACTTGAATAGAAGCTGATATGATCGAAACTCGGTTTTCGGATAATTCTTAAAGGGGTTAGTACACGGGATATTGTTAAAAATCAATTCGGACCATTTTGTGGAAATTTTTACATATTTTGTTCCTATGGGTTATTGAAATTCAACAAAATTTTATTTGACTCAGTTCAGACCGGAATCGGAGCTGATATGATCGAAACTCGGTTTTCGGAAAATCCTCAAAGTGGTTAGTACACGGGATATTGTTAAAAATCGAGTCGGACCATTTTATTGATATTTTTACATATTTTGTTCCTATGGGTTATTGGAATTCAACGAAATTTTATTTGACGCAATTCGGACCTGAATCGGAGCTGATATAGTCAAAACTCGGTTTTCGGATAATCCTCAAAGGGGTTAGTACAAGGGATATTGTTACAAATCGAGTCGGTCCATTTTCTGGATATTTTTACCTATTTTGTTCCTATGAGTTATTGGAATTCAACGAAATTTTATTTGACGCAGTTCTTACTTGAATAGAAGCTGATATGATCGAAACTCGGTTTTCGGATAATTCTTAAAGGGGTTAGTACACGGGATATTGTTAAAAATCAATTCGGACCATTTTGTGGAAATTTTTACATATTTTGTTCCTATGGGTTATTGAAATTCAACAAAATTTTATTTGACGCAGTTCAGACCGGAATCGGAGCTGATATGATCGAAACTCGGTTTTCGGAAAATCCTCAAAGTGGTTAGTACACGGGATATTGTTAAAAATCGAGTCGGACCATTTTAGGGATATTTTTACATATTTTGTTCCTATGGGTTATTGGAATTCAACGAAATTTTATTTGACGCAATTCGGACCTGAATCGGAGCTGATATAGTCAAAACTCGGTTTTCGGATAATCCTCAAAGGGGTTAGTACAAGGGATATTGTTACAAATCGAGTCGGTCCATTTTCTGGATATTTTTACATATTTTGTTCCTATGGGTTATTGGAATTCAACGAAATTTTATTTGACGCAGTTCAGACTTGAATCGAAGCTAATATGATCGAAACTCGGTTTTCGGATAATTCTTAAAGGGGTTAGTACACAGGATATTGTTAAATATCAATTCGGACCATTTTGTGGAAATTTTTACATATTTTGTTCCTATGGGTTATTGAAATTCAACAAAATTTTATTTGACGCAGTTCGAACCTGAGTCGGAGCTGATATGATCGAAACTCAGTTTTCGGATAATCCTCAAAGTGGTTAGTACACGGGATATTGTTAAAAATCGAGTCGGACCATTTTAAGGATATTTTTACATATTTTGTTCCTATGGGTTATTGGAATTCAAAGAAATTTTATTTGACGCAATTCGGACCTGAATCGGAGCTGATATAGTTAAAACTCAGTTTTTGGATAATCCTCAATGGGCTTAGTACACGGGATATTGTTAAAAAACGAGTCGAACCATTTTGCGGATATTTTTACATATTTTGTTCCAATGGGTTATTGGAATTCAAGAAATTTTATTTGGTGCAATTCGAACTTGAATCGGGGCTGAAATGACCGAAACTCGGTTTTCGGATAATCCTCAAATGGGTTAGTACACGCAATATTTTTAAAAATGGAGTTGGACCATTTTGTGGATATTTTTACATATTTTGTTCCTATGGGTTATTGGAATTCAACGAAATTTTATTTGACGCAGTTTGGACCGGAATCGGAGCTGATATGATAGAAACTCGGTTTTCGGAAAATCCTCAAAGTGGTTAGTACACGGGATATTGTTAAAAATCGAGTCGGACCATTTTAGGGATATTTTTACATATTTTGTTCCTATGGGTTATTGGAATTCAACGAAATTTTATTTGACGCAATTCGGACCTGAATCGGAGCTGATATAGTCAAAACTCGGTTTTCGGATAATCCTCAAAGGGGTTAGTACAAGGGATATTGTTACAAATCGAGTCGGTCCATTTTCTGGATATTTTTACATATTTTGTTCCTATGGGTTATTGGAATTCAACGAAATTTTATTTGACGCAGTTCAGACTTGAATCGAAGCTAATATGATCGAAACTCGGTTTTCGGATAATTCTTAAAGGGGTTAGTACACAGGATATTGTTAAAAATCAATTCGGACCATTTTGTGGAAATTTTTACATATTTTGTTCCTATGGGTTATTGAAATTCAACAAAATTTTATTTGACGCAGTTCGAACCTGAGTCGGAGCTGATATGATCGAAACTCAGTTTTCGGATAATCCTCAAAGTGGTTAGTACACGGGATATTGTTAAAAATCGAGTCGGACCATTTTAGGGATATTTTTACATATTTTGTTCCTATGGGTTATTGGAATTCAACGAAATTTTATTTGACGTAGTTCTGACTTGAATAGAAGCTGATATGATCGAAACTCGGTTTTCGTATAATTCTTAAAGGGGTTAGTACACGGGATATTGTTAAAAATCAATTCGGACCATTTTGTGGAAATTTTTACATATTTTGTTCCTATGGGTTATTGAAATTCAACAAAATTTTATTTGACGCAGTTCGAACCTGAGTCGGAGCTGATATGATCGAAACTCAGTTTTCAGATAATCCTCAAAGTGGTTAGTACACGGGATATTGTTAAAAATCGAGTCGGACCATTTTAAGGATATTTTTACATATTTTGTTCCTATGGGTTATTGGAATTCAAAGAAATTTTATTTGACGCAATTCGGACCTGAATCGGAGCTGATATAGTTAAAACTCAGTTTTTGGATAATCCTCAATGGGCTTAGTACACTGGATATTGTTAAAAAACGAGTCGAACCATTTTGCGGATATTTTTACATATTTTGTTCCAATGGGTTATTGGAATTCAAGAAATTTTATTTGGTGCAATTCGAACTTGAATCGGGGCTGAAATGACCGAAACTCGGTTTTCGGATAATCCTCAAATGGGTTAGTACACGCAATATTTTTAAAAATGGAGTTGGACCATTTTGTGGATATTTTTACATATTTTGTTCCTATGGGTTATTGGAATTCAACGAAATTTTATTTGACGCAGTTCAGACTTGAATCGAAGCTAATATGATCGAAACTCGGTTTTCGGATAATTCTTAAAGGGGTTAGTACACAGGATATTGTTAAAAATCAATTCGGACCATTTTGTGGAAATTTTTACATATTTTGTTCCTATGGGTTATTGAAATTCAACAAAATTTTATTTGACGCAGTTCGAACCTGAGTCGGAGCTGATATGATCGAAACTCAGTTTTCAGATAATCCTCAAAGTGGTTAGTACACGGGATATTGTTAAAAATCGAGTCGGACCATTTTAAGGATATTTTTACATATTTTGTTCCTATGGGTTATTGGAATTCAAAGAAATTTTATTTGACGCAATTCGGACCTGAATCGGAGCTGATATAGTTAAAACTCAGTTTTTGGATAATCCTCAATGGGCTTAGTACACTGGATATTGTTAAAAAACGAGTCGAACCATTTTGCGGATATTTTTACATATTTTGTTCCAATGGGTTATTGGAATTCAAGAAATTTTATTTGGTGCAATTCGAACTTGAATCGGGGCTGAAATGACCGAAACTCGGTTTTCGGATAATCCTCAAATGGGTTAGTACACGCAATATTTTTAAAAATGGAGTTGGACCATTTTGTGGATATTTTTACATATTTTGTTCCTATGGGTTATTGGAATTCAACGAAATTTTATTTGACGCAGTTCGGATCGGAATCGGAGCTGATATGATCGAAACTCGGTTTTCGGAAAATCCTCAAAGTGGTTAGTACACGGGATATTGTTAAAAATCGAGTCGGACCATTTTAGGGATATTTTTACATATTTTGTTCCTATGGGTTATTGGAATTCAACGAAATTTTATTTGACGCAATTCGGACCTGAGTCGGAGCTGATATGATCGGAACTCAGTTTTCGGATAATCCTCAAAGTGGTTAGTACACAGGATATTGTTAAAAATCGAGTCGGACCATTTTAGGGATATTTTTACATATTTTGTTCCTATGGGTTATTGGAATTCAATGAAATTTTATTTGACGCAGTTCTGACTTGAATAGAAGCTGATATGATCGAAACTCGGTTTTCGGATAATCCTCAAAGGGGTTAGTACAAGGGATATTGTTAAAAATCGAGTCGGACCATTTTGTGGATATTTTTACATATTTTGTTCCTATGGGTTATTGGAATTCAACGAAATTTTATTTGACGCAGTTCGGACCGGAATCGGAGCTGATATGATCGAAACTCGGTTTTCGGAAAATCCTCAAAGTGGTTAGTACACGGGATATTGTTAAAAATCGAGTCGGACCATTTTAGGGATATTTTTACATATTTTGTTCCTATGGGTTATTGGAATTCAACTAAATTTTATTTGACGCAATTCGGACCTGAATCGGAGCTGATATAGTCAAAACTCAGTTTTTGGATAATCCTCAAAGGGGTTAGTACACGGGATATTGTTAAAAATCGAGTCGGACCATTTTAGGGATATTTTTACATATTTTGTTCCTATGGGTTATTGGAATTCAACGAAATTTTATTTGACGCAACTCGGACCTGAATCGGAGCTGATATAGTCAAAACTCGGTTTTCGGATAATCCTCAAAGGGGTTAGTACAAGGGATATTGTTAAAAATCGAGTCGGTCCATTTTCTGGATATTTTTACATATTTTGTTCCTATGGGTTATTGGAATTCAGCGAAATTTTATTTGACGCAGTTCTGACTTGAATAGAAGCTGCTATGATCGAAACTCGGTTTTCGGATAATTCTTAAAGGGATATTGTTAAAAATCAATTCGGACCATTTTGTGGAAATTTTTACATATTTTGTTCCTATGGGTTATTGAAATTCAACAAAATTTTATTTGACGCAGTTCAGACCGGAATCGGAGCTGATATGATCGAAACTCGGTTTTCGGAAAATCCTCAAAGTGGTTAGTACACGGGATATTGTTAAAAATCGAGTCGGACCATTTTAGGGATATTTTTAAATATTTTGTTCCTATGGGTTATTGGAATTCAACGAAATTTTATTTGACGCAATTCGGACCTGAATCGGAGCTGATATAGTCAAAACTCGGTTTTCGGATAATCCTCAAAGGGGTAAGTACAAGGGATATTGTTACAAATCGAGTCGGTCCATTTTCTGGATATTTTTACATATTTTGTTCCTATGGGTTATTGGAATTCAACGAAATTTTATTTGACGCAGTTCTGACTTGAATAGAAGCTGATATGATCGAAACTCGGTTTTCGGATAATTCTTAAAGGGGTTAGTACACGGGATATTGTTAAAAATCAATTCGGACCATTTTGTGGAAATTTTTACATATTTTGTTCCTATGGGTTATTGAAATTCAACAAAATTTTATTTGACGCAGTTCAGACCGGAATCGGAGCTGATATGATCGAAACTCGGTTTTCGGAAAATCCTCAAAGTGGTTAGTACACGGGATATTGTTAAAAATCGAGTCGGACCATTTTATTGATATTTTTACATATTTTGTTCCTATGGGTTATTGGAATTCAACGAAATTTTATTTGACGCAATTCGGACCTGAATCGGAGCTGATATAGTCAAAACTCGGTTTTCGGATAATCCTCAAAGGGGTTAGTACAAGGGATATTGTTACAAATCGAGTCGGTCCATTTTCTGGATATTTTTACATATTTTGTTCCTATGTGTTTTTGGAATTCAACGAAATTTTATTTGACGCAGTTCTTACTTGAATAGAAGCTGATATGATCGAAACTCGGTTTTCGGATAATTCTTAAAGGGGTTAGTACACGGGATATTGTTAAAAATCAATTCGGACCATTTTGTGGAAATTTTTACATATTTTGTTCCTATGGGTTATTGAAATTCAACAAAATTTTATTTGACGCAGTTCAGACCGGAATCGGAGCTGATATGATCGAAACTCGGTTTTCGGAAAATCCTCAAAGTGGTTAGTACACGGGATATTGTTAAAAATCGAGTCGGACCATTTTAGGGATATTTTTACATATTTTGTTCCTATGGGTTATTGGAATTCAACGAAATTTTATTTGACGCAATTCGGACCTGAATCGGAGCTGATATAGTCAAAACTCGGTTTTCGGATAATCCTCAAAGGGGTTAGTACAAGGGATATTGTTACAAATCGAGTCGGTCCATTTTCTGGATATTTTTACATATTTTGTTCCTATGGGTTATTGGAATTCAACGAAATTTTATTTGACGCAATTCAGACTTGAATCGAAGCTAATATGATCGAAACTCGGTTTTCGGATAATTCTTAAAGGGGTTAGTACACAGGATATTGTTAAAAATCAATTCGGACCATTTTGTGGAAATTTTTACATATTTTGTTCCTATGGGTTATTGAAATTCAACAAAATTTTATTTGACGCAGTTCGAACCTGAGTCGGAGCTGATATGATCGAAACTCAGTTTTCGGATAATCCTCAAAGTGGTTAGTACACGGGATATTGTTAAAAATCGAGTCGGACCATTTTAAGGATATTTTTACATATTTTGTTCCTATGGGTTATTGGAATTCAAAGAAATTTTATTTGACGCAATTCGGACCTGAATCGGAGCTGATATAGTTAAAACTCAGTTTTTTGATAATCCTCAATGGGCTTAGTACACGGGATATTGTTAAAAAACGAGTCGAACCATTTTGCGGATATTTTTACATATTTTGTTCCAATGGGTTATTGGAATTCAAGAAATTTTATTTGGTGCAATTCGAACTTGAATCGGGGCTGAAATGACCGAAACTCGGTTTTCGGATAATCCTCAAATGGGTTAGTACACGCAATATTTTTAAAAATGGAGTTGGACCATTTTGTGGATATTTTTACATATTTTGTTCCTATGGGTTATTGGAATTCAACGAAATTTTATTTGACGCAGTTTGGACCGGAATCGGAGCTGATATGATCGAAACTCGGTTTTCGGAAAATCCTCAAAGTGGTTAGTACACGGGATATTGTTAAAAATCGAGTCGGACCATTTTAGGGATATTTTTAAATATTTTGTTCCTATGGGTTATTGGAATTCAACGAAATTTTATTTGACGCAATTCGGACCTGAATCGGAGCTGATATAGTCAAAACTCGGTTTTCGGATAATCCTCAAAGGGGTAAGTACAAGGGATATTGTTACAAATCGAGTCGGTCCATTTTCTGGATATTTTTACATATTTTGTTCCTATGGGTTATTTGAATTCAACGAAATTTTATTTGACGCAGTTCTGACTTGAATAGAAGCTGATATGATCGAAACTCGGTTTTCGGATAATTCTTAAAGGGGTTAGTACACGGGATATTGTTAAAAATCAATTCGGACCATTTTGTGGAAATTTTTACATATTTTGTTCCTATGGGTTATTGAAATTCAACAAAATTTTATTTGACGCAGTTCAGACCGGAATCGGAGCTGATATGATCGAAACTCGGTTTTCGGAAAATCCTCAAAGTGGTTAGTACACGGGATATTGTTAAAAATCGAGTCGGACCATTTTATTGATATTTTTACATATTTTGTTCCTATGGGTTATTGGAATTCAACGAAATTTTATTTGACGCAATTCGGACCTGAATCGGAGCTGATATAGTCAAAACTCGGTTTTCGGATAATCCTCAAAGGGGTTAGTACAAGGGATATTGTTACAAATCGAGTCGGTCCATTTTCTGGATATTTTTACATATTTTGTTCCTATGTGTTATTGGAATTCAACGAAATTTTATTTGACGCAGTTCTTACTTGAATAGAAGCTGATATGATCGAAACTCGGTTTTCGGATAATTCTTAAAGGGGTTAGTACACGGGATATTGTTAAAAATCAATTCGGACCATTTTGTGGAAATTTTTACATATTTTGTTCCTATGGGTTATTGAAATTCAACAAAATTTTATTTGACGCAGTTCAGACCGGAATCGGAGCTGATATGATCGAAACTCGGTTTTCGGAAAATCCTCAAAGTGGTTAGTACACGGGATATTGTTAAAAATCGAGTCGGACCATTTTAGGGATATTTTTACATATTTTGTTCCTATGGGTTATTGGAATTCAACGAAATTTTATTTGACGCAATTCGGACCTGAATCGGAGCTGATATAGTCAAAACTCGGTTTTCGGATAATCCTCAAAGGGGTTAGTACAAGGGATATTGTTACAAATCGAGTCGGTCCATTTTCTGGATATTTTTACATATTTTGTTCCTATGGGTTATTGGAATTCAACGAAATTTTATTTGACGCAGTTCAGACTTGAATCGAAGCTAATATGATCGAAACTCGGTTTTCGGATAATTCTTAAAGGGGTTAGTACACAGGATATTGTTAAAAATCAATTCGGACCATTTTGTGGAAATTTTTAAATATTTTGTTCCTATGGGTTATTGAAATTCAACAAAATTTTATTTGACGCAGTTCGAACCTGAGTCGGAGCTGATATGATCGAAACTCAGTTTTCGGATAATCCTCAAAGTGGTTAGTACACGGGATATTGTTAAAAATCGAGTCGGACCATTTTAAGGATATTTTTACATATTTTGTTCCTATGGGTTATTGGAATTCAAAGAAATTTTATTTGACGCAATTCGGACCTGAATCGGAGCTGATATAGTTAAAACTCAGTTTTTGGATAATCCTCAATGGGCTTAGTACACGGGATATTGTTAAAAAACGAGTCGAACCATTTTGCGGATATTTTTACATATTTTGTTCCAATGGGTTATTGGAATTCAAGAAATTTTATTTGGTGCAATTCGAACTTGAATCGGGGCTGAAATGACCGAAACTCGGTTTTCGGATAATCCTCAAATGGGTTAGTACACGCAATATTTTTAAAAATGGAGTTGGACCATTTTGTGGATATTTTTACATATTTTGTTCCTATGGGTTATTGGAATTCAACGAAATTTTATTTGACGCAGTTTGGACCGGAATCGGAGCTGATATGATCGAAACTCGGTTTTCGGAAAATCCTCAAAGTGGTTAGTACACGGGATATTGTTAAAAATCGAGTCGGACCATTTTAGGGATATTTTTACATATTTTGTTCCTATGGGTTATTGGAATTCAACGAAATTTTATTTGACGCAATTCGGACCTGAATCGGAGCTGATATAGTCAAAACTCGGTTTTCGGATAATCCTCAAAGGGGTTAGTACAAGGGATATTGTTACAAATCGAGTCGGTCCATTTTCTGGATATTTTTACATATTTTGTTCCTATGGGTTATTGGAATTCAACGAAATTTTATTTGACGCAGTTCAGACTTGAATCGAAGCTAATATGATCGAAACTCGGTTTTCGGATAATTCTTAAAGGGGTTAGTACACAGGATATTGTTAAAAATCAATTCGGACAATTTTGTGGAAATTTTTACATATTTTGTTTCTATGGGTTATTGAAATTCAACAAAATTTTATTTGACGCAGTTCGAACCTGAGTCGGAGCTGATATGATCGAAACTCAGTTTTCAAATAATCCTCAAAGTGGTTAGTACACGGGATATTGTTAAAAATCGAGTCGGACCATTTTAAGGATATTTTTACATATTTTGTTCCTATGGGTTATTGGAATTCAAAGAAATTTTATTTGACGCAATTCGGACCTAAATCGGAGCTGATATAGTTAAAACTCAGTTTTTGGATAATCCTCAATGGGCTTAGTACACGGGATATTGTTAAAAAACGAGTCGAACCATTTTGCGGATATTTTTACATATTTTGTTCCAATGGGTTATTGGAATTCAAGAAATTTTATTTGGTGCAATTCGAACTTGAATCGGGGCTGAAATGACCGAAACTCGGTTTTCGGATAATCCTCAAATGGGTTAGTACACGCAATATTTTAAAAAATGGAGTTGGACCATTTTGTGGATATTTTTACATATTTTGTTCCTATGGGTTATTGGAATTCAACGAAATTTTATTTGACGCAGTTCGGACCGGAATCGGAGCTGATATGATCGAAACTCGGTTTTCGGAAAATCCTCAAAGTGGTTAGTACACGGGATATTGTTAAAAATCGAGTCGGACCATTTTAGGGATATTTTTACATATTTTGTTCCTATGGGTTATTGGAATTCAACGAAATTTTATTTGACGCAATTCGGACCTGAATCGTAGCTGATATAGTCAAAACTCGGTTTTCGGATAATCCTCAAAGGGGTTAGTACAAGGGATATTGTTAAAAATCGAGTCGGTCCATTTTCTGGATATTTTTACATATTTTGTTCCTATGGGTTATTGGAATTCAACGAAATTTTATTTGACGCAGTTCTGACTTGAATAGAAGCTGATATGATCGAAACTCGGTTTTCGGATAATTCTTAAAGGAGTTAGTACACGGGATATTGTTAAAAATCAATTCGGACCATTTTGTGGAAATTTTTACATATTTTGTTCCTATGGGTTATTGAAATTCAACAAAATTTTATTTGACGCAGTTCGAACCTGAGTCGGAGATGATATGATCGAAACTCAGTTTTCGGATAATCCTCAAAGTGGTTAGTACACGGGATATTGTTAAAAATCGAGTCGGACCATTTTAGGGATATTTTTCCATATTTTGTTTCTATGGGTTATTGGAATTCAACGAAATTTTATTTGACGCAATTCGGACCTGAATCGGAGCTGTTATAGTCAAAACTCGGTTTTCGGATAATCCTCAAAGGGGTTAGTACAAGGGATATTGTTAAAAACGAGTCGGTCCATTTTCTGGATATTTTTACATATTTTGTACCTATGGGTTATTGGAATTCAACGAAATTTTATTTGACGCAGTTCTGACTTGAATAGAAGCTGATATGATCGAAACTCGGTTTTCGGATAATTCTTAAAGGGTTTAGTACACGGGATATTGTTAAAAATCAATTCGGACCATTTTGTGGAAATTTTTACATATTTTGTTCCTATGGGTTATTGAAATTCAACAAAATTTTATTTGACGCAGTTCGAACCTGAGTCGGAGCTGATATGATCGAAACTCAGTTTTCGGATAATCCTCAAAGTGGTTAGTACACGGGATATTGTTAAAAATCGAGTCGGACCATTTTAGGGATATTTTTACATATTTTGTTCCTATGGGTTATTGGAATTCAACGAAATTTTATTTGACGCAGTTCTGACTTGAATAGAAGCTGATATGATCGAAACTCGGTTTTCGTATAATTCTTAAAGGGGTTAGTACACGGGATATTGTTAAAAATCAATTCGGACCATTTTGTGGAAATTTTTACATATTTTGTTCCTATGGGTTATTGAAATTCAACAAAATTTTATTTGACGCAGTTCGAACCTGAGTCGGAGATGATATGATCGAAACTCAGTTTTCGGATAATCCTCAAAGTGGTTAGTACACGGGATATTGTTAAAAATCGAGTCGGACCATTTTAGGGATATTTTTCCATATTTTGTTCCTATGGGTTATTGGAATTCAACGAAATTTTATTTGACGCAATTCGGACCTGAATCGGAGCTGTTATAGTCAAAACTCGGTTTTCGGATAATCCTCAAAGGGGTTAGTACAAGGGATATTGTTAAAAACGAGTCGGTCCATTTTCTGGATATTTTTACATATTTTGTTCCTATGGGTTATTGGAATTCAACGAAATTTTATTTGACGCAGTTCTGACTTGAATAGAAGCTGATATGATCGAAACTCGGTTTTCGGATAATTCTTAAAGGGTTTAGTACACGGGATATTGTTAAAAATCAATTCGGACCATTTTGTGGAAATTTTTACATATTTTGTTCCTATGGGTTATTGAAATTCAACAAAATTTTATTTGACGCAGTTCGAACCTGAGTCGGAGCTGATATGATCGAAACTCAGTTTTCGGATAATCCTCAAAGTGGTTAGTACACGGGATATTGTTAAAAATCGAGTCGGACCATTTTAGGGATATTTTTACATATTTTTTCCTATGGGTTATTGGAATTCAACGAAATTTTATTTGACGCAGTTCTGACTTGAATAGAAGCTAATATGATCGAAACTCGGTTTTCGTATAATTCTTAAAGGGGTTAGTACACGGGATATTGTTAAAAATCAATTCGGACCATTTTGTGGAAATTTTTACATATTTTGTTCCTATGGGTTATTGGAATTCAACGAAATTTTATTTGACGCAGTTCTGACTTGAATAGAAGCTGATATGATCGAAACTCGGTTTTCGGATAATTCTTAAAGGAGTTAGTACACGGGATATTGTTAAAAATCAATTCGGACCATTTTGTGGAAATTTTTACATATTTTGTTCCTATGGGTTATTGAAATTCAACAAAATTTTATTTGACGCAGTTCGAACCTGAGTCGGAGATGATATGATCGAAACTCAGTTTTCGGATAATCCTCAAAGTGGTTAGTACACGGGATATTGTTAAAAATCGAGTCGGACCATTTTAGGGATATTTTTCCATATTTTGTTTCTATGGGTTATTGGAATTCAACGAAATTTTATTTGACGCAATTCGGACCTGAATCGGAGCTGTTATAGTCAAAACTCGGTTTTCGGATAATCCTCAAAGGGGTTAGTACAAGGGATATTGTTAAAAACGAGTCGGTCCATTTTCTGGATATTTTTACATATTTTGTTCCTATGGGTTATTGGAATTCAACGAAATTTTATTTGACGCAGTTCTGACTTGAATAGAAGCTGATATGATCGAAACTCGGTTTTCGGATAATTCTTAAAGGGTTTAGTACACGGGATATTGTTAAAAATCAATTCGGACCATTTTGTGGAAATTTTTACATATTTTGTTCCTATGGGTTATTGAAATTCAACAAAATTTTATTTGACGCAGTTCGAACCTGAGTCGGAGCTGATATGATCGAAACTCAGTTTTCGGATAATCCTCAAAGTGGTTAGTACACGGGATATTGTTAAAAATCGAGTCGGACCATTTTAGGGATATTTTTACATATTTTGTTCCTATGGGTTATTGGAATTCAACGAAATTTTATTTGACGCAGTTCTGACTTGAATAGAAGCTGATATGATCGAAACTCGGTTTTCGTATAATTCTTAAAGGGGTTAGTACACGGGATATTGTTAAAAATCAATTCGGACCATTTTGTGGAAATTTTTACATATTTTGTTCCTATGGGTTATTGAAATTCAACAAAATTTTATTTGACGCAGTTCGAACCTGAGTCGGAGCTGATATGATCGAAACTCAGTTTTCGGATAATCCTCAAAGTGGTTAGTACACGGGATATTGTTAAAAATCGAGTCGGACCATTTTAGGGATATTTTTCCATATTTTGTTTCTATGGGTTATTGGAATTCAACGAAATTTTATTTGACGCAATTCGGACCTGAATCGGAGCTGTTATAGTCAAAACTCGGTTTTCGGATAATCCTCAAAGGGGTTAGTACAAGGGATATTGTTAAAAACGAGTCGGTCCATTTTCTGGATATTTTTACATATTTTGTTCCTATGGGTTATTGGAATTCAACGAAATTTTATTTGACGCAGTTCTGACTTGAATAGAAGCTGATATGATCGAAACTCGGTTTTCGGATAATTCTTAAAGGGTTTAGTACACGGGATATTGTTAAAAATCAATTCGGACCATTTTGTGGAAATTTTTACATATTTTGTTCCTATGGGTTATTGAAATTCAACAAAATTTTATTTGACGCAGTTCGAACCTGAGTCGGAGCTGATATGATCGAAACTCAGTTTTCGGATAATCCTCAAAGTGGTTAGTACACGGGATATTGTTAAAAATCGAGTCGGACCATTTTAGGGATATTTTTACATATTTTGTTCCTATGGGTTATTGGAATTCAACGAAATTTTATTTGACGCAGTTCTGACTTGAATAGAAGCTGATATGATCGAAACTCGGTTTTCGTATAATTCTTAAAGGGGTTAGTACACGGGATATTGTTAAAAATCAATTCGGACCATTTTGTGGAAATTTTTACATATTTTGTTCCTATGGGTTATTGAAATTCAACAAAATTTTATTTGACGCAGTTCGAACCTGAGTCGGAGCTGATATGATCGAAACTCAGTTTTCGGATAATCCTCAAAGTGGTTAGTACACGGGATATTGTTAAAAATCGAGTCGGACCATTTTAAGGATATTTTTACATATTATGTTCCTATGGGTTATTGGAATTCAAAGAAATTTTATTTGACGCAATTCGGACCTGAATCGGAGCTGATATAGTTAAAACTCAGTTTTTGGATAATCCTCAATGGGCTTAGTACACGGGATATTGTTAAAAAACGAGTCGAACCATTTTGCGGATATTTTTACATATTTTGTTCCAATGGGTTATTGGAATTCAAGAAATTTTATTTGGTGCAATTCGAACTTGAATCGGGGCTGAAATGACCGAAACTCGGTTTTCGGATAATCCTCAAATGGGTTAGTACACGCAATATTTTTAAAAATGGAGTTGGACCATTTTGTGGATATTTTTACATATTTTGTTCCTATGGGTTATTGGAATTCAACGAAATTTTATTTGACGCAGTTTGGACCGGAATCGGAGCTGATATGATCGAAACTCGGTTTTCGGAAAATCCTCAAAGTGGTTAGTACACGGGATATTGTTAAAAATCGAGTCGGACCATTTTAGGGATATTTTTACATATTTTGTTCCTATGGGTTATTGGAATTCAACGAAATTTTATTTGACGCAATTCGGACCTGAATCGGAGCTGATATAGTCAAAACTCGGTTTTCGGATAATCCTCAAAGGGGTTAGTACAAGGGATATTGTTACAAATCGAGTCGGTCCATTTTCTGGATATTTTTACATATTTTGTTCCTATGGGTTATTGGAATTCAACGAAATTTTATTTGACGCAGTTCAGACTTGAATCGAAGCTAATATGATCGAAACTCGGTTTTCGGATAATTCTTAAAGGGGTTAGTACACAGGATATTGTTAAAAATCAATTCGGACAATTTTGTGGAAATTTTTACATATTTTGTTTCTATGGGTTATTGAAATTCAACAAAATTTTATTTGACGCAGTTCGAACCTGAGTCGGAGCTGATATGATCGAAACTCAGTTTTCAAATAATCCTCAAAGTGGTTAGTACACGGGATATTGTTAAAAATCGAGTCGGACCATTTTAAGGATATTTTTACATATTTTGTTCCTATGGGTTATTGGAATTCAAAGAAATTTTATTTGACGCAATTCGGACCTAAATCGGAGCTGATATAGTTAAAACTCAGTTTTTGGATAATCCTCAATGGGCTTAGTACACGGGATATTGTTAAAAAACGAGTCGAACCATTTTGCGGATATTTTTACATATTTTGTTCCAATGGGTTATTGGAATTCAAGAAATTTTATTTGGTGCAATTCGAACTTGAATCGGGGCTGAAATGACCGAAACTCGGTTTTCGGATAATCCTCAAATGGGTTAGTACACGCAATATTTTAAAAAATGGAGTTGGACCATTTTGTGGATATTTTTACATATTTTGTTCCTATGGGTTATTGGAATTCAACGAAATTTTATTTGACGCAGTTCGGACCGGAATCGGAGCTGATATGATCGAAACTCGGTTTTCGGAAAATCCTCAAAGTGGTTAGTACACGGGATATTGTTAAAAATCGAGTCGGACCATTTTAGGGATATTTTTACATATTTTGTTCCTATGGGTTATTGGAATTCAACGAAATTTTATTTGACGCAATTCGGACCTGAATCGTAGCTGATATAGTCAAAACTCGGTTTTCGGATAATCCTCAAAGGGGTTAGTACAAGGGATATTGTTAAAAATCGAGTCGGTCCATTTTCTGGATATTTTTACATATTTTGTTCCTATGGGTTATTGGAATTCAACGAAATTTTATTTGACGCAGTTCTGACTTGAATAGAAGCTGATATGATCGAAACTCGGTTTTCGGATAATTCTTAAAGGAGTTAGTACACGGGATATTGTTAAAAATCAATTCGGACCATTTTGTGGAAATTTTTACATATTTTGTTCCTATGGGTTATTGAAATTCAACAAAATTTTATTTGACGCAGTTCGAACCTGAGTCGGAGATGATATGATCGAAACTCAGTTTTCGGATAATCCTCAAAGTGGTTAGTACACGGGATATTGTTAAAAATCGAGTCGGACCATTTTAGGGATATTTTTCCATATTTTGTTTCTATGGGTTATTGGAATTCAACGAAATTTTATTTGACGCAATTCGGACCTGAATCGGAGCTGTTATAGTCAAAACTCGGTTTTCGGATAATCCTCAAAGGGGTTAGTACAAGGGATATTGTTAAAAACGAGTCGGTCCATTTTCTGGATATTTTTACATATTTTGTACCTATGGGTTATTGGAATTCAACGAAATTTTATTTGACGCAGTTCTGACTTGAATAGAAGCTGATATGATCGAAACTCGGTTTTCGGATAATTCTTAAAGGGTTTAGTACACGGGATATTGTTAAAAATCAATTCGGACCATTTTGTGGAAATTTTTACATATTTTGTTCCTATGGGTTATTGAAATTCAACAAAATTTTATTTGACGCAGTTCGAACCTGAGTCGGAGCTGATATGATCGAAACTCAGTTTTCGGATAATCCTCAAAGTGGTTAGTACACGGGATATTGTTAAAAATCGAGTCGGACCATTTTAGGGATATTTTTACATATTTTGTTCCTATGGGTTATTGGAATTCAACGAAATTTTATTTGACGCAGTTCTGACTTGAATAGAAGCTGATATGATCGAAACTCGGTTTTCGTATAATTCTTAAAGGGGTTAGTACACGGGATATTGTTAAAAATCAATTCGGACCATTTTGTGGAAATTTTTACATATTTTGTTCCTATGGGTTATTGAAATTCAACAAAATTTTATTTGACGCAGTTCGAACCTGAGTCGGAGATGATATGATCGAAACTCAGTTTTCGGATAATCCTCAAAGTGGTTAGTACACGGGATATTGTTAAAAATCGAGTCGGACCATTTTAGGGATATTTTTCCATATTTTGTTCCTATGGGTTATTGGAATTCAACGAAATTTTATTTGACGCAATTCGGACCTGAATCGGAGCTGTTATAGTCAAAACTCGGTTTTCGGATAATCCTCAAAGGGGTTAGTACAAGGGATATTGTTAAAAACGAGTCGGTCCATTTTCTGGATATTTTTACATATTTTGTTCCTATGGGTTATTGGAATTCAACGAAATTTTATTTGACGCAGTTCTGACTTGAATAGAAGCTGATATGATCGAAACTCGGTTTTCGGATAATTCTTAAAGGGTTTAGTACACGGGATATTGTTAAAAATCAATTCGGACCATTTTGTGGAAATTTTTACATATTTTGTTCCTATGGGTTATTGAAATTCAACAAAATTTTATTTGACGCAGTTCGAACCTGAGTCGGAGCTGATATGATCGAAACTCAGTTTTCGGATAATCCTCAAAGTGGTTAGTACACGGGATATTGTTAAAAATCGAGTCGGACCATTTTAGGGATATTTTTACATATTTTTTCCTATGGGTTATTGGAATTCAACGAAATTTTATTTGACGCAGTTCTGACTTGAATAGAAGCTAATATGATCGAAACTCGGTTTTCGTATAATTCTTAAAGGGGTTAGTACACGGGATATTGTTAAAAATCAATTCGGACCATTTTGTGGAAATTTTTACATATTTTGTTCCTATGGGTTATTGGAATTCAACGAAATTTTATTTGACGCAGTTCTGACTTGAATAGAAGCTGATATGATCGAAACTCGGTTTTCGGATAATTCTTAAAGGAGTTAGTACACGGGATATTGTTAAAAATCAATTCGGACCATTTTGTGGAAATTTTTACATATTTTGTTCCTATGGGTTATTGAAATTCAACAAAATTTTATTTGACGCAGTTCGAACCTGAGTCGGAGATGATATGATCGAAACTCAGTTTTCGGATAATCCTCAAAGTGGTTAGTACACGGGATATTGTTAAAAATCGAGTCGGACCATTTTAGGGATATTTTTCCATATTTTGTTTCTATGGGTTATTGGAATTCAACGAAATTTTATTTGACGCAATTCGGACCTGAATCGGAGCTGTTATAGTCAAAACTCGGTTTTCGGATAATCCTCAAAGGGGTTAGTACAAGGGATATTGTTAAAAACGAGTCGGTCCATTTTCTGGATATTTTTACATATTTTGTTCCTATGGGTTATTGGAATTCAACGAAATTTTATTTGACGCAGTTCTGACTTGAATAGAAGCTGATATGATCGAAACTCGGTTTTCGGATAATTCTTAAAGGGTTTAGTACACGGGATATTGTTAAAAATCAATTCGGACCATTTTGTGGAAATTTTTACATATTTTGTTCCTATGGGTTATTGAAATTCAACAAAATTTTATTTGACGCAGTTCGAACCTGAGTCGGAGCTGATATGATCGAAACTCAGTTTTCGGATAATCCTCAAAGTGGTTAGTACACGGGATATTGTTAAAAATCGAGTCGGACCATTTTAGGGATATTTTTACATATTTTGTTCCTATGGGTTATTGGAATTCAACGAAATTTTATTTGACGCAGTTCTGACTTGAATAGAAGCTGATATGATCGAAACTCGGTTTTCGTATAATTCTTAAAGGGGTTAGTACACGGGATATTGTTAAAAATCAATTCGGACCATTTTGTGGAAATTTTTACATATTTTGTTCCTATGGGTTATTGAAATTCAACAAAATTTTATTTGACGCAGTTCGAACCTGAGTCGGAGATGATATGATCGAAACTCAGTTTTCGGATAATCCTCAAAGTGGTTAGTACACGGGATATTGTTAAAAATCGAGTCGGACCATTTTAGGGATATTTTTACATATTTTGTTCCTATGGGTTATTGGAATTCAACGAAATTTTATTTGACGCAATTCGGACCTGAATCGGAGCTGTTATAGTCAAAACTCGGTTTTCGGATAATCCTCAAAGGGGTTAGTACAAGGGATATTGTTAAAAACGAGTCGGTCCATTTTCTGGATATTTTTACATATTTTGTTCCTATGGGTTATTGGAATTCAACGAAATTTTATTTGACGCAGTTCTGACTTGAATAGAAGCTGATATGATCGAAACTCGGTTTTCGGATAATTCTTAAAGGGTTTAGTACACGGGATATTGTTAAAAATCAATTCGGACCATTTTGTGGAAATTTTTACATATTTTGTTCCTATGGGTTATTGAAATTCAACAAAATTTTATTTGACGCAGTTCGAACCTGAGTCGGAGCTGATATGATCGAAACTCAGTTTTCGGATAATCCTCAAAGTGGTTAGTACACGGGATATTGTTAAAAATCGAGTCGGACCATTTTAGGGATATTTTTACATATTTTGTTCCTATGGGTTATTGGAATTCAACGAAATTTTATTTGACGCAATTCGGACCTGAATCGGAGCTGATATAGTCAAAACTCGGTTTTCGGATAATCCTCAAAGGGGTTAGTACAAGGGATATTGTTACAAATCGAGTCGGTCCATTTTCTGGATATTTTTACATATTTTGTTCCTATGGGTTATTGGAATTCAACGAAATTTTATTTGACGCAGTTCAGACTTGAATCGAAGCTAATATGATCGAAACTCGGTTTTCGGATAATTCTTAAAGGGGTTAGTACACAGGATATTGTTAAAAATCAATTCGGACAATTTTGTGGAAATTTTTACATATTTTGTTTCTATGGGTTATTGAAATTCAACAAAATTTTATTTGACGCAGTTCGAACCTGAGTCGGAGCTGATATGATCGAAACTCAGTTTTCAAATAATCCTCAAAGTGGTTAGTACACGGGATATTGTTAAAAATCGAGTCGGACCATTTTAAGGATATTTTTACATATTTTGTTCCTATGGGTTATTGGAATTCAAAGAAATTTTATTTGACGCAATTCGGACCTAAATCGGAGCTGATATAGTTAAAACTCAGTTTTTGGATAATCCTCAATGGGCTTAGTACACGGGATATTGTTAAAAAACGAGTCGAACCATTTTGCGGATATTTTTACATATTTTGTTCCAATGGGTTATTGGAATTCAAGAAATTTTATTTGGTGCAATTCGAACTTGAATCGGGGCTGAAATGACCGAAACTCGGTTTTCGGATAATCCTCAAATGGGTTAGTACACGCAATATTTTAAAAAATGGAGTTGGACCATTTTGTGGATATTTTTACATATTTTGTTCCTATGGGTTATTGGAATTCAACGAAATTTTATTTGACGCAGTTCGGACCGGAATCGGAGCTGATATGATCGAAACTCGGTTTTCGGAAAATCCTCAAAGTGGTTAGTACACGGGATATTGTTAAAAATCGAGTCGGACCATTTTAGGGATATTTTTACATATTTTGTTCCTATGGGTTATTGGAATTCAACGAAATTTTATTTGACGCAATTCGGACCTGAATCGTAGCTGATATAGTCAAAACTCGGTTTTCGGATAATCCTCAAAGGGGTTAGTACAAGGGATATTGTTAAAAATCGAGTCGGTCCATTTTCTGGATATTTTTACATATTTTGTTCCTATGGGTTATTGGAATTCAACGAAATTTTATTTGACGCAGTTCTGACTTGAATAGAAGCTGATATGATCGAAACTCGGTTTTCGGATAATTCTTAAAGGAGTTAGTACACGGGATATTGTTAAAAATCAATTCGGACCATTTTGTGGAAATTTTTACATATTTTGTTCCTATGGGTTATTGAAATTCAACAAAATTTTATTTGACGCAGTTCGAACCTGAGTCGGAGATGATATGATCGAAACTCAGTTTTCGGATAATCCTCAAAGTGGTTAGTACACGGGATATTGTTAAAAATCGAGTCGGACCATTTTAGGGATATTTTTCCATATTTTGTTTCTATGGGTTATTGGAATTCAACGAAATTTTATTTGACGCAATTCGGACCTGAATCGGAGCTGTTATAGTCAAAACTCGGTTTTCGGATAATCCTCAAAGGGGTTAGTACAAGGGATATTGTTAAAAACGAGTCGGTCCATTTTCTGGATATTTTTACATATTTTGTTCCTATGGGTTATTGGAATTCAACGAAATTTTATTTGACGCAGTTCTGACTTGAATAGAAGCTGATATGATCGAAACTCGGTTTTCGGATAATTCTTAAAGGGTTTAGTACACGGGATATTGTTAAAAATCAATTCGGACCATTTTGTGGAAATTTTTACATATTTTGTTCCTATGGGTTATTGAAATTCAACAAAATTTTATTTGACGCAGTTCGAACCTGAGTCGGAGCTGATATGATCGAAACTCAGTTTTCGGATAATCCTCAAAGTGGTTAGTACACGGGATATTGTTAAAAATCGAGTCGGACCATTTTAGGGATATTTTTACATATTTTGTTCCTATGGGTTATTGGAATTCAACGAAATTTTATTTGACGCAGTTCTGACTTGAATAGAAGCTGATATGATCGAAACTCGGTTTTCGTATAATTCTTAAAGGGGTTAGTACACGGGATATTGTTAAAAATCAATTCGGACCATTTTGTGGAAATTTTTACATATTTTGTTCCTATGGGTTATTGAAATTCAACAAAATTTTATTTGACGCAGTTCGAACCTGAGTCGGAGATGATATGATCGAAACTCAGTTTTCGGATAATCCTCAAAGTGGTTAGTACACGGGATATTGTTAAAAATCGAGTCGGACCATTTTAGGGATATTTTTCCATATTTTGTTCCTATGGGTTATTGGAATTCAACGAAATTTTATTTGACGCAATTCGGACCTGAATCGGAGCTGTTATAGTCAAAACTCGGTTTTCGGATAATCCTCAAAGGGGTTAGTACAAGGGATATTGTTAAAAACGAGTCGGTCCATTTTCTGGATATTTTTACATATTTTGTTCCTATGGGTTCTTGGAATTCAACGAAATTTTATTTGACGCAGTTCTGACTTGAATAGAAGCTGATATGATCGAAACTCGGTTTTCGGATAATTCTTAAAGGGTTTAGTACACGGGATATTGTTAAAAATCAATTCGGACCATTTTGTGGAAATTTTTACATATTTTGTTCCTATGGGTTATTGAAATTCAACAAAATTTTATTTGACGCAGTTCGAACCTGAGTCGGAGCTGATATGATCGAAACTCAGTTTTCGGATAATCCTCAAAGTGGTTAGTACACGGGATATTGTTAAAAATCGAGTCGGACCATTTTAGGGATATTTTTACATATTTTTTTCCTATGGGTTATTGGAATTCAACGAAATTTTATTTGACGCAGTTCTGACTTGAATAGAAGCTAATATGATCGAAACTCGGTTTTCGTATAATTCTTAAAGGGGTTAGTACACGGGATATTGTTAAAAATCAATTCGGACCATTTTGTGGAAATTTTTACATATTTTGTTCCTATGGGTTATTGAAATTCAACAAAATTTTATTTGACGCAGTTCGAACCTGAGTCGGAGCTGATATGATCGAAACTCGGTTTTCGGATAATCCTCAAAGTGGTTAGTACACGGGATATTGTTAAAAATCGAGTCGGACCATTTTAGGGATATTTTTACATATTTTGTTCCTATGGGTTCTTGGAATTCAACTAAATTTTATTTGACGCAATTCGGACCTGAATCGGAGCTGATATAGTCAAAACTCAGTTTTTGGATAATCCTCAAAGGGGTTAGTACACGGGATATTGTTAAAAATCGAGTCGGACCATTTTAGGGATATTTTTACATATTTTGTTCCTATGGGTTATTGGAATTCAACGAAATTTTATTTGACGCAACTCGGACCTGAATCGGGGCTGATATAGTCAAAACTCGGTTTTCGGATAATCCTCAAAGGGGTTAGTACAAGGGATATTGTTAAAAATCGAGTCGGACCATTTTGTGGTTATTTTTACATATTTTGTTCCTATGGGTTATTGGAATTCAACGAAATTTTATTTGACGCAGTTCGGACCGGAATCGGAGCTGATATGATCGAAACTCGGTTTTCGGAAAATCCTCAAAGTGGTTAGTACACGGGATATTGTTAAAAATCGAGTCGGACCATTTTAGGGATATTTTTACATATTTTGTTCCTATGGGTTATTGGAATTCAACAAAATTTTATTTGACGCAGTTCGAACCTGAGTCGGAGATGATATGATCGAAACTCAGTTTTCGGATAATCCTCAAAGTGGTTAGTACACGGGATATTGTTAAAAATCGAGTCGGACCATTTTAGGGATATTTTTCCATATTTTGTTCCTATGGGTTATTGGAATTCAACGAAATTTTATTTGACGCAGTTCTGACTTGAATAGAAGCTGATATGATCGAAACTCGGTTTTCGGATAATTCTTAAAGGGGTTAGTACACGGGATATTGTTAAAAATCAATTCGGACCATTTTGTGGAAATTTTTACATATTTTGTTCCTATGGGTTATTGAAATTCAACAAAATTTTATTTGACGCAGTTCGAACCTGAGTCGGAGATGATATGATCGAAACTCAGTTTTCGGATAATCCTCAAAGTGGTTAGTACACGGGATATTGTTAAAAATCGAGTCGGACCATTTTAGGGATATTTTTCCATATTTTGTTCCTATGGGTTATTGGAATTCAACGAAATTTTATTTGACGCAATTCGGACCTGAATCGGAGCTGATATAGTCAAAACTCGGTTTTCGGATAATCCTCAAAGGGGTTAGTACAAGGGATATTGTTAAAAACGAGTCGGTCCATTTTCTGGATATTTTTACATATTTTGTTCCTATGGGTTATTGGAATTCAACGAAATTTTATTTGACGCAGTTCTGACTTGAATAGAAGCTGATATGATCGAAACTCGGTTTTCGGATAATTCTTAAAGGGTTTAGTACACGGGATATTGTTAAAAATCAATTCGGACCATTTTGTGGAAATTTTTACATATTTTGTTCCTATGGGTTATTGAAATTCAACAAAATTTTATTTGACGCAGTTCGAACCTGAGTCGGAGCTGATATGATCGAAACTCAGTTTTCGGATAATCCTCAAAGTGGTTAGTACACGGGATATTGTTAAAAATCGAGTCGGACCATTTTAGGGATATTTTTACATATTTTGTTCCTATGGGTTATTGGAATTCAACGAAATTTTATTTGACGCAGTTCTGACTTGAATAGAAGCTGATATGATCGAAACTCGGTTTTCGGATAATTCTTAAAGGGGTTAGTACACGGGATATTGTTAAAAATCAATTCGGACCATTTTGTGGAAATTTTTACATATTTTGTTCCTATGGGTTATTGAAATTCAACAAAATTTTATTTGACGCAGTTCGAACCTGAGTCGGAGCTGATATGATCGAAACTCGGTTTTCGGATAATCCTCAAAGTGGTTAGTACACGGGATATTGTTAAAAATCGAGTCGGACCATTTTAGGGATATTTTTACATATTTTGTTCCTATGGGTTATTGGAATTCAACTAAATTTTATTTGACGCAATTCGGACCTGAATCGGAGCTGATATAGTCAAAACTCAGTTTTTGGATAATCCTCAAAGGGGTTAGTACACGGGATATTGTTAAAAATCGAGTCGGACCATTTTAGGGATATTTTTACATATTTTGTTCCTATGGGTTATTGGAATTCAACGAAATTTTATTTGACGCAACTCGGACCTGAATCGGGGCTGATATAGTCAAAACTCGGTTTTCGGATAATCCTCAAAGGGGTTAGTACAAGGGATATTGTTAAAAAGGAGTCGGTCCATTTTCTGGATATTTTTACATATTTTGTTCCTATGGGTTATTGGAATTCAACGAAATTTTATTTGACGCAGTTCTGACTTGAATAGAAGCTGATATAATCGAAACTCGGTTTTCAGATAATTCTTAAAGGGATATTGTTAAAAATCAATTCGGACCATTTTGTGGAAATTTTTACATATTTTGTTCCTATGGGTTATTGAAATTCAACAAAATTTTATTTGACGCAGTTCAGACCGGAATCGGAGCTGATATGATCGAAACTCGGTTTTCGGAAAATGCTCAAAGTGGTTAGTACACGGGATATTGTTAAAAATCGAGTCGGACCATTTTAAGGATATTTTTACATATTTTGTTCCTATGGGTTATTGGAATTCAACGAAATTTTATTTGACGCAGTTCTGACTTGAATAGAAGCTGATATGTTCGAAACTCGGTTTTCGGATAATTCTTAAAGGGGTTAGTACACGGGATATTGTTAAAAATCAATTCGGACCATTTTGTGGAAATTTTTACATATTTTGTTCCTATGGGTTATTGAAATTCAACAAAATTTTATTTGACGCAGTTCGAACCTGAGTCGGAGCTGATATGATCGAAACTCAGTTTTCGGATAATCCTCAATGTGGTTAGTACACGGGATATTGTTAAAAATCGAGTCGAACCATTTTAGGGATATTTTTACATATTTTGTTCCTATGGGTTATTGAAATTCAACAAAATTTTATTTGACGCAGTTCAGACCGGAATCGGAGCTGATATGATCGAAACTCGGTTTTCGGAAAATCCTCAAAGTGGTTAGTACACGGGATATTGTTAAAAATCGAGTCGGACCATTTTAGGGATATTTTTACATATTTTGTTCCTATGGGTTATTGGAATTCAACGAAATTTTATTTGACGCAGTTCTGACTTGAATAGAAGCTGATATGATCGAAACTCGGTTTTCGTATAATTCTTAAAGGGGTTAGTACACGGGATATTGTTAAAAATCAATTCGGACCATTTTGTGGAAATTTTTACATATTTTGTTCCTATGGGTTATTGAAATTCAACAAAATTTTATTTGACGCAGTTCGAACCTGAGTCGGAGCTGATATGATCGAAACTCGGTTTTCGGATAATCCTCAAAGTGGTTAGTACACGGGATATTGTTAAAAATCGAGTCGGACCATTTTAGGGATATTTTTACATATTTTGTTCCTATGGGTTATTGGAATTCAACTAAATTTTATTTGACGCAATTCGGACCTGAATCGGAGCTGATATAGTCAAAACTCAGTTTTTGGATAATCCTCAAAGGGGTTAGTACACGGGATATTGTTAAAAATCGAGTCGGACCATTTTAGGGATATTTTTACATATTTTGTTCCTATGGGTTATTGGAATTCAACGAAATTTTATTTGACGCAACTCGGACCTGAATCGGGGCTGATATAGTCAAAACTCGGTTTTCGGATAATCCCCAAAGGGGTTAGTACAAGGGATATTGTTAAAAATCGAGTCGGACCATTTTGTGGATATTTTTACATATTTTGTTCCTATGGGTTATTGGAATTCAACGAAATTTTATTTGACGCAGTTCGGACCGGAATCGGAGCTGATATGATCGAAACTCGGTTTTCGGAAAATCCTCAAAGTGGTTAGTACACGGGATATTGTTAAAAATCGAGTCGGACCATTTTAGGGATATTTTTACATATTTTGTTCCTATGGTTTATTGGAATTCAACGAAATTTTATTTGACGTAATTCGGACCTGAATCGGAGCTGATATAGTCAAAACTCGGTTTTCGGATAATCCTCAAAGGGGTTAGTACAAGGGATATTGTTAAAAATCGAGTCGGCCCATTTTCTGGATATTTTTACATATTTTGTTCCTATGGGTTATTGGAATTCAACGAAATTTTATTTGACGCAGTTCTGACTTGAATAGAAGCTGATATGATCGAAACTCGGTTTTCGGATAATTCTTAAAGGGGTTAGTACACGGGATATTGTTAAAAATCAATTAGGACCATTTTGTGGAAATTTTTACATATTTTGTTCCTATGGGTTATTGAAATTCAACAAAATTTTATTTGACGCAGTTCGAACCTGAGTCGGAGATGATATGATCGAAACTCAGTTTTCGGATAATCCTCAAAGTGGTTAGTACACGGGATATTGTTAAAAATCGAGTCGGACCATTTTAGGGATATTTTTCCATATTTTGTTCCTATGGGTTATTGGAATTCAACGAAATTTTATTTGACGCAATTCGGACCTGAATCGGAGCTGATATAGTCAAAACTCGGTTTTCGGATAATCCTCAAAGGGGTTAGTACAAGGGATATTGTTAAAAACGAGTCGGTCCATTTTCTGGATATTTTTACATATTTTGTTCCTATGGGTTATTGGAATTCAACGAAATTTTATTTGACGCAGTTCTGACTTGAATAGAAGCTGATATGATCGAAACTCGGTTTTCGGATAATTCTTAAAGGGTTTAGTACACGGGATATTGTTAAAAATCAATTCGGACCATTTTGTGGAAATTTTTACATATTTTGTTCCTATGGGTTATTGAAATTCAACAAAATTTTATTTGACGCAGTTCGAATCTGAGTCGGAGCTGATATGATCGAAACTCAGTTTTCGGATAATCCTCAAAGTGGTTAGTACACGGGATATTGTTAAAAATCGAGTCGAACCATTTTAGGGATATTTTTACATATTTTGTTCCTATGGGTTATTGGAATTCAACGAAATTTTATTTGACGCAGTTCTGACTTGAATAGAAGCTGATATGATCGAAACTCGGTTTTCGGATAATTCTTAAAGGGGTTAGTACACGGGATATTGTTAAAAATCAATTCGGACCATTTTGTGGAAATTTTTACATATTTTGTTCCTATGGGTTATTGAAATTCAACAAAATTTTATTTGACGCAGTTCGAACCTGAGTCGGAGCTGATATGATCGAAACTCGGTTTTCGGATAATCCTCAAAGTGGTTAGTACACGGGATATTGTTAAAAATCGAGTCGGACCATTTTAGGGATATTTTTACATATTTTGTTCCTATGGGTTATTGGAATTCAACTAAATTTTATTTGACGCAATTCGGACCTGAATCGGAGCTGATATAGTCAAAACTCAGTTTTTGGATAATCCTCAAAGGGGTTAGTACACGGGATATTGTTAAAAATCGAGTCGGACCATTTTAGGGATATTTTTACATATTTTGTTCCTATGGGTTATTGGAATTCAACGAAATTTTATTTGACGCAACTCGGACCTGAATCGGGGCTGATATAGTCAAAACTCGGTTTTCGGATAATCCTCAAAGGGGTTAGTACAAGGGATATTGTTAAAAAGGAGTCGGTCCATTTTCTGGATATTTTTACATATTTTGTTCCTATGGGTTATTGGAATTCAACGAAATTTTATTTGACGCAGTTCTGACTTGAATAGAAGCTGATATAATCGAAACTCGGTTTTCAGATAATTCTTAAAGGGATATTGTTAAAAATCAATTCGGACCATTTTGTGGAAATTTTTACATATTTTGTTCCTATGGGTTATTGAAATTCAACAAAATTTTATTTGACGCAGTTCAGACCGGAATCGGAGCTGATATGATCGAAACTCGGTTTTCGGAAAATCCTCAAAGTGGTTAGTACACGGGATATTGTTAAAAATCGAGTCGGACCATTTTAAGGATATTTTTACATATTTTGTTCCTATGGGTTATTGGAATTCAACGAAATTTTATTTGACGCAATTCGGACCTGAATCGGAGCTGATATAGTCAAAACTCGGTTTTCGGATAATCCTCAAAGGGGTAAGTATAAGGGATATTGTTACAAATCGAGTCGGTCCATTTTCTGGATATTTTTACATATTTTGTTCCTATGGGTTATTGGAATTCAACGAAATTTTATTTGACGCAGTTCGAACCTGAGTCGGAGCTGATATGATCGAAACTCAGTTTTCGGATAATCCTCAAAGTGGTTAGTACACGGGATATTGTTAAAAATCGAGTCGGACCATTTTAGGGATATTTTTACATATTTTGTTCCTATGGGTTATTGGAATTCAACGAAATTTTATTTGACGCAGTTCTGACTTGAATAGAAGCTGATATGATCGAAACTCGGTTTTCGTATAATTCTTAAAGGGGTTAGTACACGGGATATTGTTAAAAATCAATTCGGACCATTTTGTGGAAATTTTTACATATTTTGTTCCTATGGGTTATTGAAATTCAACAAAATTTTATTTGACGCAGTTCGAACCTGAGTCGGAGCTGATATGATCGAAACTCGGTTTTCGGATAATCCTCAAAGTGGTTAGTACACGGGATATTGTTAAAAATCGAGTCGGACCATTTTAGGGATATTTTTACATATTTTGTTCCTATGGGTTATTGGAATTCAACTAAATTTTATTTGACGCAATTCGGACCTGAATCGGAGCTGATATAGTCAAAACTCAGTTTTTGGATAATCCTCAAAGGGGTTAGTACACGGGATATTGTTAAAAATCGAGTCGGACCATTTTAGGGATATTTTTACATATTTTGTTCCTATGGGTTATTGGAATTCAACGAAATTTTATTTGACGCAACTCGGACCTGAATCGGGGCTGATATAGTCAAAACTCGGTTTTCGGATAATCCTCAAAGGGGTTAGTACAAGGGATATTGTTAAAAATCGAGTCGGACCATTTTGTGGATATTTTTACATATTTTGTTCCTATGGGTTATTGGAATTCAACGAAATTTTATTTGACGCAGTTCTGACTTGAATAGAAGCTGATATGATCGAAACTCGGTTTTCGGATAATTCTTAAAGGGGTTAGTACACGGGATATTGTTAAAAATCAATTAGGACCATTTTGTGGAAATTTTTACATATTTTGTTCCTATGGGTTATTGAAATTCAACAAAATTTTATTTGACGCAGTTCGAACCTGAGTCGGAGATGATATGATCGAAACTCAGTTTTCGGATAATCCTCAAAGTGGTTAGTACACGGGATATTGTTAAAAATCGAGTCGGACCATTTTAGGGATATTTTTCCATATTTTGTTCCTATGGGTTATTGGAATTCAACGAAATTTTATTTGACGCAATTCGGACCTGAATCGGAGCTGATATAGTCAAAACTCGGTTTTCGGATAATCCTCAAAGGGGTTAGTACAAGGGATATTGTTAAAAACGAGTCGGTCCATTTTCTGGATATTTTTACATATTTTGTTCCTATGGGTTATTGGAATTCAACGAAATTTTATTTGACGCAGTTCTGACTTGAATAGAAGCTGATATGATCGAAACTCGGTTTTCGGATAATTATTAAAGGGTTTAGTACACGGGATATTGTTAAAAATCAATTCGGACCATTTTGTGGAAATTTTTACATATTTTGTTCCTATGGGTTATTGAAATTCAACAAAATTTTATTTGACGCAGTTCGAATCTGAGTCGGAGCTGATATGATCGAAACTCAGTTTTCGGATAATCCTCAAAGTGGTTAGTACACGGGATATTGTTAAAAATCGAGTCGAACCATTTTAGGGATATTTTTACATATTTTGTTCCTATGGGTTATTGGAATTCAACGAAATTTTATTTGACGCAGTTCTGACTTGAATAGAAGCTGATATGATCGAAACTCGGTTTTCGGATAATTCTTAAAGGGGTTAGTACACGGGATATTGTTAAAAATCAATTCGGACCATTTTGTGGAAATTTTTACATATTTTGTTCCTATGGGTTATTGAAATTCAACAAAATTTTATTTGACGCAGTTCGAACCTGAGTCGGAGCTGATATGATCGAAACTCGGTTTTCGGATAATCCTCAAAGTGGTTAGTACACGGGATATTGTTAAAAATCGAGTCGGACCATTTTAGGGATATTTTTACATATTTTGTTCCTATGGGTTATTGGAATTCAACTAAATTTTATTTGACGCAATTCGGACCTGAATCGGAGCTGATATAGTCAAAACTCAGTTTTTGGATAATCCTCAAAGGGGTTAGTACACGGGATATTGTTAAAAATCGAGTCGGACCATTTTAGGGATATTTTTACATATTTTGTTCCTATGGGTTATTGGAATTCAACGAAATTTTATTTGACGCAACTCGGACCTGAATCGGGGCTGATATAGTCAAAACTCGGTTTTCGGATAATCCTCAAAGGGGTTAGTACAAGGGATATTGTTAAAAAGGAGTCGGTCCATTTTCTGGATATTTTTACATATTTTGTTCCTATGGGTTATTGGAATTCAACGAAATTTTATTTGACGCAGTTCTGACTTGAATAGAAGCTGATATAATCGAAACTCGGTTTTCAGATAATTCTTAAAGGGATATTGTTAAAAATCAATTCGGACCATTTTGTGGAAATTTTTACATATTTTGTTCCTATGGGTTATTGAAATTCAACAAAATTTTATTTGACGCAGTTCAGACCGGAATCGGAGCTGATATGATC
The DNA here is from genome assembly GCA_036435485.1 of Saposhnikovia divaricata. Taxonomy (NCBI): domain Eukaryota; kingdom Viridiplantae; phylum Streptophyta; class Magnoliopsida; order Apiales; family Apiaceae; genus Saposhnikovia; species Saposhnikovia divaricata. The sequence goes on from CM071599.1 coordinate 220,956,588, forward strand.
GAAACTCGGTTTTCGGAAAATCCTCAAAGTGGTTAGTACACGGGATATTGTTAAAAATCGAGTCGGACCATTTTAAGGATATTTTTACATATTTTGTTCCTATGGGTTATTGGAATTCAACGAAATTTTATTTGACGCAATTCGGACCTGAATCGGAGCTGATATAGTCAAAACTCGGTTTTCGGATAATCCTCAAAGGGGTAAGTATAAGGGATATTGTTACAAATCGAGTCGGTCCATTTTCTGGATATTTTTACATATTTTGTTCCTATGGGTTATTGGAATTCAACGAAATTTTATTTGACGCAGTTCGAACCTGAGTCGGAGCTGATATGATCGAAACTCAGATTTCGGATAATCCTCAAAGTGGTTAGTACACGGGATATTGTTAAAAATCGAGTCGGACCATTTTAGGGATATTTTTACATATTTTGTTCCTATGGGTTATTGGAATTCAACGAAATTTTATTTGACGCAGTTCTGACTTGAATAGAAGCTGATATGATCGAAACTCGGTTTTCGTATAATTCTTAAAGGGGTTAGTACACGGGATATTGTTAAAAATCAATTCGGACCATTTTGTGGAAATTTTTACATATTTTGTTCCTATGGGTTATTGAAATTCAACAAAATTTTATTTGACGCAGTTCGAACCTGAGTCGGAGCTGATATGATCGAAACTCGGTTTTCGGATAATCCTCAAAGTGGTTAGTACACGGGATATTGTTAAAAATCGAGTCGGACCATTTTAGGGATATTTTTACATATTTTGTTCCTATGGGTTATTGGAATTCAACTAAATTTTATTTGACGCAATTCGGACCTGAATCGGAGCTGATATAGTCAAAACTCAGTTTTTAGATAATCCTCAAAGGGGTTAGTACACGGGATATTGTTAAAAATCGAGTCGGACCATTTTAGGGATATTTTTACATATTTTGTTCCTATGGGTTATTGGAATTCAACGAAATTTTATTTGACGCAACTCGGACCTGAATCGGGGCTGATATAGTCAAAACTCGGTTTTCGGATAATCCTCAAAGGGGTTAGTACAAGGGATATTGTTAAAAATCGAGTCGGACCATTTTGTGGATATTTTTACATATTTTGTTCCTATGGGTTATTGGAATTCAACGAAATTTTATTTGACGCAGTTCGGACCGGAATCGGAGCTGATATGATCGAAACTCGGTTTTCGGAAAATCCTCAAAGTGGTTAGTACACGGGATATTGTTAAAAATCGAGTCGGACCATTTTAGGGATATTTTTACATATTTTGTTCCTATGGTTTATTGGAATTCAACGAAATTTTATTTGACGCAATTCGGACCTGAATCGGAGCTGATATAGTCAAAACTCGGTTTTCGGATAATCCTCAAAGGGGTTAGTACAAGGTATATTGTTAAAAATCGAGTCGGCCCATTTTCTGGATATTTTTACATATTTTGTTCCTATGGGTTATTGGAATTCAACGAAATTTTATTTGACGCAGTTCTGACTTGAATAGAAGCTGATATGATCGAAACTCGGTTTTCGGATAATTCTTAAAGGGGTTAGTACACGGGATATTGTTAAAAATCAATTCGGACCATTTTGTGGAAATTTTTACATATTTTGTTCCTATGGGTTATTGAAATTCAACAAAATTTTATTTGACGCAGTTCGAACCTGAGTCGGAGATGATATGATCGAAACTCAGTTTTCGGATAATCCTCAAAGTGGTTAGTACACGGGATATTGTTAAAAATCGAGTCGGACCATTTTAGGGATATTTTTCCATATTTTGTTCCTATGGGTTATTGGAATTCAACGAAATTTTATTTGACGCAATTCGGACCTGAATCGGAGCTGATATAGTCAAAACTCGGTTTTCGGATAATCCTCAAAGGGGTTAGTACAAGGGATATTGTTAAAAACGAGTCGGTCCATTTTCTGGATATTTTTACATATTTTGTTCCTATGGGTTATTGGAATTCAACGAAATTTTATTTGACGCAGTTCTGACTTGAATAGAAGCTGATATGATCGAAACTCGGTTTTCGGATAATTCTTAAAGGGTTTAGTACACGGGATATTGTTAAAAATCAATTCGGACCATTTTGTGGAAATTTTTACATATTTTGTTCCTATGGGTTATTGAAATTCAACAAAATTTTATTTGACGCAGTTCGAACCTGAGTCGGAGCTGATATGATCGAAACTCAGTTTTCGGATAATCCTCAAAGTGGTTAGTACACGGGATATTGTTAAAAATCGAGTCGGACCATTTTAGGGATATTTTTACATATTTTGTTCCTATGGGTTATTGGAATTCAACGAAATTTTATTTGACGCAGTTCTGACTTGAATAGAAGCTGATATGATCGAAACTCGGTTTTCGGATAATTCTTAAAGGGGTTAGTACACGGGATATTGTTAAAAATCAATTCGGACCATTTTGTGGAAATTTTTACATATTTTGTTCCTATGGGTTATTGAAATTCAACAAAATTTTATTTGACGCAGTTCGAACCTGAGTCGGAGCTGATATGATCGAAACTCGGTTTTCGGATAATCCTCAAAGTGGTTAGTACACGGGATATTGTTAAAAATCGAGTCGGACCATTTTAGGGATATTTTTACATATTTTGTTCCTATGGGTTATTGGAATTCAACTAAATTTTATTTGACGCAATTCGGACCTGAATCGGAGCTGATATAGTCAAAACTCAGTTTTTGGATAATCCTCAAAGGGGTTAGTACACGGGATATTGTTAAAAATCGAGTCGGACCATTTTAGGGATATTTTTACATATTTTGTTCCTATGGGTTATTGGAATTCAACGAAATTTTATTTGACGCAACTCGGACCTGAATCGGGGCTGATATAGTCAAAACTCGGTTTTCGGATAATCCTCAAAGGGGTTAGTACAAGGGATATTGTTAAAAAGGAGTCGGTCCATTTTCTGGATATTTTTACATATTTTGTTCCTATGGGTTATTGGAATTCAACGAAATTTTATTTGACGCAGTTCTGACTTGAATAGAAGCTGATATAATCGAAACTCGGTTTTCAGATAATTCTTAAAGGGATATTGTTAAAAATCAATTAAACCATTTTGTGGAAATTTTTACATATTTTGTTCCTATGGGTTATTGAAATTCAACAAAATTTTATTTGACGCAGTTCAGACCGGAATCGGAGCTGATATGATCGAAACTCGGTTTTCGGAAAATCCTCAAAGTGGTTAGTACACGGGATATTGTTAAAAATCGAGTCGGACCATTTTAAGGATATTTTTACATATTTTGTTCCTATGGGTTATTGGAATTCAACGAAATTTTATTTGACGCAATTCGGACCTAAATCGGAGCTGATATAGTCAAAACTCGGTTTTCGGATAATCCTCAAAGGGATAAGTACAAGGGATATTGTTACAAATCGAGTCGGTCCATTTTCTGGATATTTTTACATATTTTGTTCCTATGGGTTATTGGAATTCAACGAAATTTTATTTGACGCAATTCGGACCTGAATCGGAGCTGATATAGTCAAAACTCGGTTTTCGGATAATCCTCAAAGGGGTTAGTACAAGGGATATTGTTAAAAATCGAGTCGGTCCATTTTCTGGATATTTTTACATATTTTGTTCCTATGGGTTATTGGAATTCAACGAAATTTTATTTGACGCAGTTCTGACTTGAATAGAAGCTGATATGATCGAAACTCGGTTTTCGGATAATCCTTAAAGGGGTTAGTACACGGGATATTGTTAAAAATCAATTCGGACCATTTTGTGGAAATTTTTACATATTTTGTTCCTATGGGTTATTGAAATTCAACAAAATTTTATTTGGCGCAGTTCGAACCTGAGTCGGAGATGATATGATCGAAACTCAGTTTTCGAATAATCCTCAAAGTGGTTAGTACACGGGATATTGTTAAAAATCGAGTCGGACCATTTTAGGGATATTTTTCCATATTTTGTTCCTATGGGTTATTGGAATTCAACGAAATTTTATTTGACGCAATTCGGACCTGAATCGGAGCTAATATAGTCAAAACTCGGTTTTCGGATAATCCTCAAAGGGGTTAGTACAAGGGATATTGTTAAAAACGAGTCGGTCCATTTTCTGGATATTTTTACATATTTTGTTCCTATGGGTTATTGGAATTCAACGAAATTTTATTTGACGCAGTTCTGACTTGAATAGAAGCTGATATGATCGAAACTCGGTTTTCGGATAATTCTTAAAGGGTTTAGTACACGGGATATTGTTAAAAATCAATTCGGACCATTTTGTGGAAATTTTTACATATTCTGTTCCTATGGGTTATTGAAATTCAACAAAATTTTATTTGACGCAGTTCGAACCTGAGTCGGAGCTGATATGATCGAAACTCAGTTTTCGGATAATCCTCAAAGTGGTTAGTACACGGGATATTGTTAAAAATTGAGTCGGACCATTTTAGGGATATTTTTACATATTTTGTTCCTATGGGTTATTGGAATTCAACGAAATTTTATTTGACGCAGTTCTGACTTGAATAGAAGCTGATATGATCGAAACTCGGTTTTCGGATAATTCTTAAAGGGGTTAGTACACGGGATATTGTTAAAAATCAATTCGGACCATTTTGTGGAAATTTTTACATATTTTGTTCCTATGGGTTATTGAAATTCAACAAAATTTTATTTGACGCAGTTCGAACCTGAGTAGGAGCTGATATGATCGAAACTCGGTTTTCGGATAATCCTCAAAGTGGTTAGTACACGGGATATTGTTAAAAATCGAGTCGGACCATTTTAGGGATATTTTTACATATTTTGTTCCTATGGGTTATTGGAATTCAACTAAATTTTATTTGACGCAATTCGGACCTGAATCGGAGCTGATATAGTCAAAACTCAGTTTTTGGATAATCCTCAAAGGGGTTAGTACACGGGATATTGTTAAAAATCGAGTCGGACCATTTTAGGGATATTTTTACATATTTTGTTCCTATGGGTTATTGGAATTCAACGAAATTTTATTTGACGCAACTCGGACCTGAATCGGGGCTGATATAGTCAAAACTCGGTTTTCGGATAATCCTCAAAGGGGTTAGTACAAGGGATACTGTTAAAAACGAGTCGGACCATTTTCTGGATATTTTTACATATTTTGTTCCAATGGGTTATTGGAATTCAACGAAATTTTATTTGACGCAGTTCTGACTTGAATAGAAGCTGATATGATCGAAACTCGGTTTTCGGATAATTCTTAAAGGGATATTGTTAAAAATCAATTCGGACCATTTTGTGGAAATTTTTACATATTTTGTTCCTATGGGTTATTGAAATTCAACAAAATTTTATTTGACGCAGTTCAGACCGGAATCGGAGCTGATATGATCGAAACTCGGTTTTCGGAAAATCCTCAAAGTGGTTAGTACACGGGATATTGTTAAAAATCGAGTCGGACCATTTTAGGGATAGTTTTACATATTTTGTTCCTATGGGTTATTGGAATTCAACGAAATTTTATTTGACGCAATTCGGACCTGAATCGGAGCTGATATAGTCAAAACTCGGTTTTCGGATAATCCTCAAAGGGGTAAGTACAAGGGATATTGTTACAAATCGAGTCGGTCCATTTTCTGGATATTTTTACATATTTTGTTCCTATGGGTTATTGGAATTCAACAAAATTTTATTTGACGCAGTTCGAACCTGAGTCGGAGCTGATATGATCGAAACTCAGTTTTCGGATAATCCTCAAAGTGGTTAGTACACGGGATATTGTTAAAAATCGAGTCGGACCATTTTAGGGATATTTTTACATATTTTGTTCCTATGGGTTATTGGAATTCAACTAAATTTTATTTGACGCAATTCGGACCTGAATCGGAGCTGATATAGTCAAAACTCAGTTTTTGGATAATCCTCAAAGGGGTTAGTACACGGGATATTGTTAAAAATCGAGTCGGACCATTTTAGGGATATTTTTACATATTTTGTTCCTATGGGTTATTGGAATTCAACGAAATTTTATTTGACGCAACTCGGACCTGAATCGGAGCTGATATAGTCAAAACTCGGTTTTCGGATAATCCTCAAAGGGGTTAGTACAAGGGATATTGTTAAAAATCGAGTCGGTCCATTTTCTGGATATTTTTACATATTTTGTTCCTATGGGTTATTGGAATTCAACGAAATTTTATTTGACGCAGTTCTGACTTGAATAGAAGCTGCTATGATCGAAACTCGGTTTTCGGATAATTCTTAAAGGGATATTGTTAAAAATCAATTCGGACCATTTTGTGGAAATTTTTACATATTTTGTTCCTATGGGTTATTGAAATTCAACAAAATTTTATTTGACGCAGTTCAGACCGGAATCGGAGCTGATATGATCGAAACTCGGTTTTCGGAAAATCCTCAAAGTGGTTAGTACACGGGATATTGTTAAAAATCGAGTCGGACCATTTTAGGGATATTTTTAAATATTTTGTTCCTATGGGTTATTGGAATTCAACGAAATTTTATTTGACGCAATTCGGACCTGAATCGGAGCTGATATAGTCAAAACTCGGTTTTCGGATAATCCTCAAAGGGGTAAGTACAAGGGATATTGTTACAAATCGAGTCGGTCCATTTTCTGGATATTTTTACATATTTTGTTCCTATGGGTTATTGGAATTCAACGAAATTTTATTTGACGCAGTTCTGACTTGAATAGGAGCTGATATGATCGAAACTCGGTTTTCGGATAATCCTCAAAGTGGTTAGTACACGGGATATTGTTAAAAATCGAGTCGGACCATTTTAGGGATATTTTTACATATTTTGTTCCTATGGGTTATTGGAATTCAACGAAATTTTATTTGACGCAATTCGGACCTGAATCGGAGCTGATATAGTCAAAACTCGGTTTTCGGATAATCCTCAAAGGGGTTAGTACAAGGGATATTGTTACAAATCGAGTCGGTCCATTTTCTGGATATTTTTACATATTTTGTTCCTATGGGTTATTGGAATTCAACGAAATTTTATTTGACGCAGTTCAGACTTGAATCGAAGATAATATGATCGAAACTCGGTTTTCGGATAAATCTTAAAGGGGTTAGTACACAGGATATTGTTAAAAATCAATTCGGACCATTTTGTGGAAATTTTTACATATTTTGTTCCTATGGGTTATTGAAATTCAACAAAATTTTATTTGACGCAGTTCGAACCTGAGTCGGAGCTGATATGATCGAAACTCAGTTTTCGGATAATCCTCATAGTGGTTAGTATACGGGATATTGTTAAAAATCGAGTCGGACCATTTTAAGGATATTTTTACATATTTTGTTCCTATGGGTTATTGGAATTCAAAGAAATTTTATTTGACGCAATTCGGACCTGAATCGGAGCTGATATAGTTAAAACTCAGTTTTTGGATAATCCTCAATGGGCTTAGTACACGGGATATTGTTAAAAAACGAGTCGAACCATTTTGCGGATATTTTTACATATTTTGTTCCAATGGGTTATTGGAATTCAAGAAATTTTATTTGGTGCAATTCGAACTTGAATCGGGGCTGAAATGACCGAAACTCGGTTTTCGGATAATCCTCAAATGGGTTAGTACACGCAATATTTTTAAAAATGGAGTTGGACCATTTTGTGGATATTTTTACATATTTTGTTCCTATGGGTTATTGGAATTCAACGAAATTTTATTTGACGCAGTTTGGACCGGAATCGGAGCTGATATGATCGAAACTCGGTTTTCGGAAAATCCTCAAAGTGGTTAGTACACGGGATATTGTTAAAAAATCGAGTCGGACCATTTTAGGGATATTTTTACATATTTTGTTCCTATGGGTTATTGGAATTCAACGAAATTTTATTTGACGCAATTCGGACCTGAATCGGAGCTGATATAGTCAAAACTCGGTTTTCGGATAATCCTCAAAGGGGTTAGTACAAGGGATATTGTTACAAATCGAGTCGGTCCATTTTCTGGATATTTTTACATATTTTGTTCCTATGGGTTATTGGAATTCAACGAAATTTTATTTGACGCAGTTCAGACTTGAATCGAAGCTAATATGATCGAAACTCGGTTTTCGGATAATTCTTAAAGGGGTTAGTACACAGGATATTGTTAAAAATCAATTCGGACCATTTTGTGGAAATTTTTACATATTTTGTTCCTATGGGTTATTGAAATTCAACAAAATTTTATTTGACGCACTTCGAACCTGAGTCGGAGCTGATATGATCGAAACTCAGTTTTCAGATAATCCTCAAAGTGGTTAGTACACGGGATATTGTTAAAAATCGAGTCGGACCATTTTAAGGATATTTTTACATATTTTGTTCCTATGGGTTATTGGAATTCAAAGAAATTTTATTTGACGCAATTCGGACCTGAATCGGAGCTGATATAGTTAAAACTCAGTTTTTGGATAATCCTCAATGGGCTTAGTACACGGGATATTGTTAAAAAACGAGTCGAACCATTTTGCGGATATTTTTACATATTTTGTTCCAATGGGTTATTGGAATTCAAGAAATTTTATTTGGTGCAATTCGAACTTGAATCGGGGCAGAAATGACCGAAAATCGGTTTTCGGATAATCCTCAAATGGGTTAGTACACGCAATATTTTTAAAAATGGAGTTGGACCATTTTGTGGATATTTTTACATATTTTGTTCCTATGGGTTATTGGAATTCAACGAAATTTTATTTGACGCAGTTCTGACTTGAATAGAAGCTGATATGATCGAAACTCGGTTTTCGGATAATTCTTAAAGGGTTTAGTACACGGGATATTGTTAAAAATCAATTCGGACCATTTTGTGGAAATTTTTACATATTTTGTTCCTATGGGTTATTGAAATTCAACAAAATTTTATTTGACGCAGTTCGAACCTGAGTCGGAGCTGATATGATCGAAACTCAGTTTTCGGATAATCCTCAAAGTGGTTAGTACACGGGATATTGTTAAAAATCGAGTCGGACCATTTTAGGGATATTTTTACATATTTTGTTCCTATGGGTTATTGGAATTCAACGAAATTTTATTTGACGCAGTTCTGACTTGAATAGAAGCTGATATGATCGAAACTCGGTTTTCGGATAATTCTTAAAGGGGTTAGTACACGAGATATTGTTAAAAATCAATTCGGACCATTTTGTGGAAATTTTTACATATTTTGTTCCTATGGGTTATTGAAATTCAACAAAATTTTATTTGACGCAGTTCGAACCTGAGTCGGAGCTGATATGATCGAAACTCGGTTTTCGGATAATCCTCAAAGTGGTTAGTACACGGGATATTGTTAAAAATCGAGTCGGACCATTTTAGGGATATTTTTACATATTTTGTTCCTATGGGTTATTGGAATTCAACTAAATTTTATTTGACGCAATTCGGACCTGAATCGGAGCTGATATAGTCAAAACTCAGTTTTTGGATAATCCTCAAAGGGGTTAGTACACGGGATATTGTTAAAAATCGAGTCAGACCATTTTAGGGATATTTTTACATATTTTGTTCCTATGGGTTATTGGAATTCAACGAAATTTTATTTGACGCAACTCGGACCTGAATCGGGGCTGATATAGTCAAAACTCGGTTTTCGGATAATCCTCAAAGGGGTTAGTACAAGGGATATTGTTAAAAATCGAGTCGGTCCATTTTGTGGATATTTTTACATATTTTGTTCCTATGGGTTATTGGAATTCAACGAAATTTTATTTGACGCAGTTCGGACCGGAATCGGAGTTGATATGATCGAAACTCGGTTTTCGGAAAATCCTCAAAGTGGTTAGTACACGGGATATTGTTAAAAATCGAGTCGGACCATTTTAGTGATATTTTTACATATTTTGTTCCTATGGTTTATTGGAATTCAACGAAATTTTATTTGACGCAATTCGGACCTGAATCGGAGCTGATATAGTCAAAACTCGGTTTTCGGATAATCCTCAAAGGGGTTAGTACAAGGGATATTGTTAAAAATCGAGTCGGCCCATTTTCTGGATATTTTTACATATTTTGTTCCTATGGGTTATTGGAATTCAACGAAATTTTATTTGACGCAGTTCTGACTTGAATAGAAGCTGATATGATCGAAACTCGGTTTTCGGATAATTCTTAAAGGGGTTAGTACACGGGATATTGTTAAAAATCAATTCGGACCATTTTGTGGAAATTTTTACATATTTTGTTCCTATGGGTTATTGAAATTCAACAAAATTTTATTTGACGCAGTTCGAACCTGAGTCGGAGATGATATGATCGAAACTCAGTTTTCGGATAATCCTCAAAGTGGTTAGTACACGGGATATTGTTAAAAATCGAGTCGGACCATTTTAGGGATATTTTTCCATATTTTGTTCCTATGGGTTATTGGAATTCAACGAAATTTTATTTGACGCAATTCGGACCTGAATCGGAGCTGATATAGTCAAAACTCGGTTTTCGGATAATCCTCAAAGGGGTTAGTACAAGGGATATTGTTAAAAACGAGTCGGTCCATTTTCTGGATATTTTTACATATTTTGTTCCTATGGGTTATTGGAATTCAACGAAATTTTATTTGACGCAGTTCTGACTTGAATAGAAGCTGATATGATCGAAACTCGGTTTTCGGATAATTCTTAAAGGGTTTAGTACACGGGATATTGTTAAAAATCAATTCGGACCATTTTGTGGAAATTTTTACATATTTTGTTCCTATGGGTTATTGAAATTCAACAAAATTTTATTTGACGCAGTTCGAACCTGAGTCGGAGCTGATATGATCGAAACTCAGTTTTCGGATAATCCTCAAAGTGGTTAGTACACGGGATATTGTTAAAAATCGAGTCGGACCATTTTAGGGATATTTTTACATATTTTGTTCCTATGGGTTATTGGAATTCAACGAAATTTTATTTGACGCAGTTCTGACTTGAATAGAAGCTGATATGATCGAAACTCGGTTTTCGGATAATTCTTAAAGGGGTTAGTACACGGGATATTGTTAAAAATCAATTCGGACCATTTTGTGGAAATTTTTACATATTTTGTTCCTATGGGTTATTGAAATTCAACAAAATTTTATTTGACGCAGTTCGAACCTGAGTCGGAGCTGATATGATCGAAACTCGGTTTTCGGATAATCCTCAAAGTGGTTAGTACACGGGATATTGTTAAAAATCGAGTCGGACCATTTTAGGGATATTTTTACATATTTTGTTCCTATGGGTTATTGAAATTCAACTAAATTTTATTTGACGCAATTCGGACCTGAATCCGAGCTGATATAGTCAAAACTCAGTTTTTGGATAATCCTCAAAGGGGTTAGTACACGGGATATTGTTAAAAATCGAGTCGGACCATTTTAGGGATATTTTTACATATTTTGTTCCTATGGGTTATTGGAATTCAACGAAATTTTATTTGACGCAACTCGGACCTGAATCGGGGCTGATATAGTCAAAACTCGGTTTTCGGATAATCCTCAAAGGGGTTAGTACAAGGGATATTGTTAAAAAGGAGTCGGTCCATTTTCTGGATATTTTTACATATTTTGTTCCTATGGGTTATTGGAATTCAACGAAATTTTATTTGACGCAGTTCTGACTTGAATAGAAGCTGATATGATCGAAACTCGGTTTTCAGATAATTCTTAAAGGGATATTGTTAAAAATCAATTCGGACCATTTTGTGGAAATTTTTACATATTTTGTTCCTATGGGTTATTGAAATTCAACAAAATTTTATTTGACGCAGTTCAGACCGGAATCGGAGCTGATATGATCGAAACTCGGTTTTCGGAAAATCCTCAAAGTGGTTAGTACACGGGATATTGTTAAAAATCGAGTCGGACCATTTTAGGGATATTTTTAAATATTTTGTTCCTATGGGTTATTGGAATTCAACGAAATTTTATTTGACGCAATTCGGACCTGAATCGGAGCTGATATAGTCAAAACTCGGTTTTCGGATAATCCTCAAAGGGGTAAGTACAAGGGATATTGTTACAAATCGAGTCGGTCCATTTTCTGGATATTTTTACATATTTTGTTCCTATGGGTTATTGGAATTCAACGAAATTTTATTTGACGCAGTTCTGACTTGAATAGGAGCTGATATGATCGAAACTCGGTTTTCGGATAATCCTCAAAGTGGTTAGTACACGGGATATTGTTAAAAATCGAGTCGGACCATTTTAGGGATATTTTTACATATTTTGTTCCTATGGGTTATTGGAATTCAACGAAATTTTATTTGACGCAATTCGGACCTGAATCGGAGCTGATATAGTCAAAACTCGGTTTTCGGATAATCCTCAAAGGGGTTAGTACAAGGGATATTGTTACAAATCGAGTCGGTCCATTTTCTGGATATTTTTACATATTTTGTTCCTATGGGTTATTGGAATTCAACGAAATTTTATTTGACGCAGTTCAGACTTGAATCGAAGATAATATGATCGAAACTCGGTTTTCGGATAAATCTTAAAGGGGTTAGTACACAGGATATTGTTAAAAATCAATTCGGACCATTTTGTGGAAATTTTTACATATTTTGTTCCTATGGGTTATTGAAATTCAACAAAATTTTATTTGACGCAGTTCGAACCTGAGTCGGAGCTGATATGATCGAAACTCAGTTTTCGGATAATCCTCATAGTGGTTAGTATACGGGATATTGTTAAAAATCGAGTCGGACCATTTTAAGGATATTTTTACATATTTTGTTCCTATGGGTTATTGGAATTCAAAGAAATTTTATTTGACGCAATTCGGACCTGAATCGGAGCTGATATAGTTAAAACTCAGTTTTTGGATAATCCTCAATGGGCTTAGTACACGGGATATTGTTAAAAAACGAGTCGAACCATTTTGCGGATATTTTTACATATTTTGTTCCAATGGGTTATTGGAATTCAAGAAATTTTATTTGGTGCAATTCGAACTTGAATCGGGGCTGAAATGACCGAAACTCGGTTTTCGGATAATCCTCAAATGGGTTAGTACACGCAATATTTTTAAAAATGGAGTTGGACCATTTTGTGGATATTTTTACATATTTTGTTCCTATGGGTTATTGGAATTCAACGAAATTTTATTTGACGCAGTTTGGACCGGAATCGGAGCTGATATGATCGAAACTCGGTTTTCGGAAAATCCTCAAAGTGGTTAGTACACGGGATATTGTTAAAAAATCGAGTCGGACCATTTTAGGGATATTTTTACATATTTTGTTCCTATGGGTTATTGGAATTCAACGAAATTTTATTTGACGCAATTCGGACCTGAATCGGAGCTGATATAGTCAAAACTCGGTTTTCGGATAATCCTCAAAGGGGTTAGTACAAGGGATATTGTTACAAATCGAGTCGGTCCATTTTCTGGATATTTTTACATATTTTGTTCCTATGGGTTATTGGAATTCAACGAAATTTTATTTGACGCAGTTCAGACTTGAATCGAAGCTAATATGATCGAAACTCGGTTTTCGGATAATTCTTAAAGGGGTTAGTACACAGGATATTGTTAAAAATCAATTCGGACCATTTTGTGGAAATTTTTACATATTTTGTTCCTATGGGTTATTGAAATTCAACAAAATTTTATTTGACGCACTTCGAACCTGAGTCGGAGCTGATATGATCGAAACTCAGTTTTCAGATAATCCTCAAAGTGGTTAGTACACGGGATATTGTTAAAAATCGAGTCGGACCATTTTAAGGATATTTTTACATATTTTGTTCCTATGGGTTATTGGAATTCAAAGAAATTTTATTTGACGCAATTCGGACCTGAATCGGAGCTGATATAGTTAAAACTCAGTTTTTGGATAATCCTCAATGGGCTTAGTACACGGGATATTGTTAAAAAACGAGTCGAACCATTTTGCGGATATTTTTACATATTTTGTTCCAATGGGTTATTGGAATTCAAGAAATTTTATTTGGTGCAATTCGAACTTGAATCGGGGCAGAAATGACCGAAAATCGGTTTTCGGATAATCCTCAAATGGGTTAGTACACGCAATATTTTTAAAAATGGAGTTGGACCATTTTGTGGATATTTTTACATATTTTGTTCCTATGGGTTATTGGAATTCAACGAAATTTTATTTGACGCAGTTCTGACTTGAATAGAAGCTGATATGATCGAAACTCGGTTTTCGGATAATTCTTAAAGGGTTTAGTACACGGGATATTGTTAAAAATCAATTCGGACCATTTTGTGGAAATTTTTACATATTTTGTTCCTATGGGTTATTGAAATTCAACAAAATTTTATTTGACGCAGTTCGAACCTGAGTCGGAGCTGATATGATCGAAACTCAGTTTTCGGATAATCCTCAAAGTGGTTAGTACACGGGATATTGTTAAAAATCGAGTCGGACCATTTTAGGGATATTTTTACATATTTTGTTCCTATGGGTTATTGGAATTCAACGAAATTTTATTTGACGCAGTTCTGACTTGAATAGAAGCTGATATGATCGAAACTCGGTTTTCGGATAATTCTTAAAGGGGTTAGTACACGAGATATTGTTAAAAATCAATTCGGACCATTTTGTGGAAATTTTTACATATTTTGTTCCTATGGGTTATTGAAATTCAACAAAATTTTATTTGACGCAGTTCGAACCTGAGTCGGAGCTGATATGATCGAAACTCGGTTTTCGGATAATCCTCAAAGTGGTTAGTACACGGGATATTGTTAAAAATCGAGTCGGACCATTTTAGGGATATTTTTACATATTTTGTTCCTATGGGTTATTGGAATTCAACTAAATTTTATTTGACGCAATTCGGACCTGAATCGGAGCTGATATAGTCAAAACTCAGTTTTTGGATAATCCTCAAAGGGGTTAGTACACGGGATATTGTTAAAAATCGAGTCAGACCATTTTAGGGATATTTTTACATATTTTGTTCCTATGGGTTATTGGAATTCAACGAAATTTTATTTGACGCAACTCGGACCTGAATCGGGGCTGATATAGTCAAAACTCGGTTTTCGGATAATCCTCAAAGGGGTTAGTACAAGGGATATTGTTAAAAATCGAGTCGGTCCATTTTGTGGATATTTTTACATATTTTGTTCCTATGGGTTATTGGAATTCAACGAAATTTTATTTGACGCAGTTCGGACCGGAATCGGAGTTGATATGATCGAAACTCGGTTTTCGGAAAATCCTCAAAGTGGTTAGTACACGGGATATTGTTAAAAATCGAGTCGGACCATTTTAGTGATATTTTTACATATTTTGTTCCTATGGTTTATTGGAATTCAACGAAATTTTATTTGACGCAATTCGGACCTGAATCGGAGCTGATATAGTCAAAACTCGGTTTTCGGATAATCCTCAAAGGGGTTAGTACAAGGGATATTGTTAAAAATCGAGTCGGCCCATTTTCTGGATATTTTTACATATTTTGTTCCTATGGGTTATTGGAATTCAACGAAATTTTATTTGACGCAGTTCTGACTTGAATAGAAGCTGATATGATCGAAACTCGGTTTTCGGATAATTCTTAAAGGGGTTAGTACACGGGATATTGTTAAAAATCAATTCGGACCATTTTGTGGAAATTTTTACATATTTTGTTCCTATGGGTTATTGAAATTCAACAAAATTTTATTTGACGCAGTTCGAACCTGAGTCGGAGATGATATGATCGAAACTCAGTTTTCGGATAATCCTCAAAGTGGTTAGTACACGGGATATTGTTAAAAATCGAGTCGGACCATTTTAGGGATATTTTTCCATATTTTGTTCCTATGGGTTATTGGAATTCAACGAAATTTTATTTGACGCAATTCGGACCTGAATCGGAGCTGATATAGTCAAAACTCGGTTTTCGGATAATCCTCAAAGGGGTTAGTACAAGGGATATTGTTAAAAACGAGTCGGTCCATTTTCTGGATATTTTTACATATTTTGTTCCTATGGGTTATTGGAATTCAACGAAATTTTATTTGACGCAGTTCTGACTTGAATAGAAGCTGATATGATCGAAACTCGGTTTTCGGATAATTCTTAAAGGGTTTAGTACACGGGATATTGTTAAAAATCAATTCGGACCATTTTGTGGAAATTTTTACATATTTTGTTCCTATGGGTTATTGAAATTCAACAAAATTTTATTTGACGCAGTTCGAACCTGAGTCGGAGCTGATATGATCGAAACTCAGTTTTCGGATAATCCTCAAAGTGGTTAGTACACGGGATATTGTTAAAAATCGAGTCGGACCATTTTAGGGATATTTTTACATATTTTGTTCCTATGGGTTATTGGAATTCAACGAAATTTTATTTGACGCAGTTCTGACTTGAATAGAAGCTGATATGATCGAAACTCGGTTTTCGGATAATTCTTAAAGGGGTTAGTACACGGGATATTGTTAAAAATCAATTCGGACCATTTTGTGGAAATTTTTACATATTTTGTTCCTATGGGTTATTGAAATTCAACAAAATTTTATTTGACGCAGTTCGAACCTGAGTCGGAGCTGATATGATCGAAACTCGGTTTTCGGATAATCCTCAAAGTGGTTAGTACACGGGATATTGTTAAAAATCGAGTCGGACCATTTTAGGGATATTTTTACATATTTTGTTCCTATGGGTTATTGAAATTCAACTAAATTTTATTTGACGCAATTCGGACCTGAATCCGAGCTGATATAGTCAAAACTCAGTTTTTGGATAATCCTCAAAGGGGTTAGTACACGGGATATTGTTAAAAATCGAGTCGGACCATTTTAGGGATATTTTTACATATTTTGTTCCTATGGGTTATTGGAATTCAACGAAATTTTATTTGACGCAACTCGGACCTGAATCGGGGCTGATATAGTCAAAACTCGGTTTTCGGATAATCCTCAAAGGGGTTAGTACAAGGGATATTGTTAAAAAGGAGTCGGTCCATTTTCTGGATATTTTTACATATTTTGTTCCTATGGGTTATTGGAATTCAACGAAATTTTATTTGACGCAGTTCTGACTTGAATAGAAGCTGATATGATCGAAACTCGGTTTTCAGATAATTCTTAAAGGGATATTGTTAAAAATCAATTCGGACCATTTTGTGGAAATTTTTACATATTTTGTTCCTATGGGTTATTGAAATTCAACAAAATTTTATTTGACGCAGTTCAGACCGGAATCGGAGCTGATATGATCGAAACTCGGTTTTCGGAAAATCCTCAAAGTGGTTAGTACACGGGATATTGTTAAAAATCGAGTCGGACCATTTTAGGGATATTTTTACATATTTTGTTCCTATGGGTTGTTGGAATTCAACGAAATTTTATTTGACGCAATTCGGACCTGAATCGGAGCTGATATAGTCAAAACTCGGTTTTCGGATAATCCTCAAAGGGGTAAGTACAAGGGATATTGTTACAAATCGAGTCGGTCCATTTTCTGGATATTTTTACATATTTTGTTCCTATGGGTTATTGGAATTCAACGAAATTTTATTTGACGCAATTCGGACCTGAATCGGAGCTGATATAGTCAAAACTCGGTTTTCGGATAATCCTCAAAGGGGTTAGTACAAGGGATATTGTTAAAAATCGAGTCGGTCCATTTTCTGGATATTTTTAAATATTTTGTTCCTATGGGTTATTGGAATTCAACGAAATTTTATTTGACGCAGTTCTGACTTGAATAGAAGCTGATATGATCGAAACTCGGTTTTCGGATAATCCTTAAAGGGGTTAGTACACGGGATATTGTTAAAAATCAATTCGGACCATTTTGTGGAAATTTTTACATATTTTGTTCCTATGGGTTATTGAAATTCAACAAAATTTTATTTGGCGCAGTTCGAACCTGAGTCGGAGATGATATGATCGAAACTCAAATTTCGGATAATCCTCAAAGTGGTTAGTACACGGGATATTGTTAAAAATCGAGTCGGACCATTTTAGGGATATTTTTCCATATTTTGTTCCTATGGGTTATTGGAATTCAACGAAATTTTATTTGACGCAATTCGGACCTGAATCTGAGCTAATATAGTCAAAACTCGGTTTTCGGATAATCCTCAAAGGGGTTAGTACAAGGGATATTGTTAAAAACGAGTCGGTCCATTTTCTGGATATTTTTACATATTTTGTTCCTATGGGTTATTGGAATTCAACGAAATTTTATTTGACGCAGTGCTGACTTGAATAGAAGCTGGTATGATCGAAACTCGGTTTTCGGATAATTCTTAAAGGGTTTAGTACACGGGATATTTTTAAAAATCAATTCGGACCATTTTGTGGAAATTTTTACATATTTTGTTCCTATAGGTTATTGAAATTCAACAAAATTTTATTTGACGCAGTTCGAACTTGAGTCGGAGCTGATATGATCGAAACTCAGTTTTCGGATAATCCTCAAAGTGGTTAGTACACGGGATATTGTTAAAAATCGAGTCGGACCATTTTAGGGATATTTTTACATATTTTGTTCCTATGGGTTATTGGAATTCAACGAAATTTTATTTGACGCAGTTCTGACTTGAATAGAAGCTGATATGATCGAAACTCGGTTTTCGGATAATTCTTAAAGGGGTTAGTACACGGGATATTGTTAAAAATCAATTCGGACCATTTTGTGGAAATTTTTACATATTTTGTTCCTATGGGTTATTGAAATTCAACAAAATTTTATTTGACGCAGTTCGAACCTGAGTCAGAGCTGATATGATCGAAACTCGGTTTTCGGATAATCCTCAAAGTGGTTAGTACACGGGATATTGTTAAAAATCGAGTCGGACCATTTTAGGGATATTTTTACATATTTTGTTCCTATGGGTTATTGGAATTCAACTAAATTTTATTTGACGCAATTCGGACCTGAATCGGAGCTGATATAGTCAAAACTCAGTTTTTGGATAATCCTCAAAGGGGTTAGTACACGGGATATTGTTAAAAATCGAGTCGGACCATTTTAGGGATATTTTTACATATTTTGTTCCTATGGGTTATTGGAATTCAACGAAATTTTATTTGACGCAACTCGGACCTGAATCGGGGCTGATATAGTCAAAACTCGGTTTTCGGATAATCCTCAAAGGGGTTAGTACAAGGGATATTGTTAAAAACGAGTCGGACCATTTTCTGGATATTTTTACATATTTTGTTCCTATGGGTTATTGGAATTCAACGAAATTTTATTTGACGCAGTTCTGACTTGAATAGAAGCTGATATGATCGAAACTCGGTTTTCGGATAATTCTTAAAGGGATATTGTTAAAAATCAATTCGGACCATTTTCTGGATATTTTTACATATTTTGTTCCTATGGGTTATTGGAATTCAACGAAATTTTATTTGACGCAGTTCTGACTTGAATAGAAGCTGATATGATCGAAACTCGGTTTTCGGATAATCCTTAAAGGGGTTAGTACACGGGATATTGTTAAAAATCAATTCGGACCATTTTGTGGAAATTTTTACATATTTTGTTCCTATGGATTATTGAAATTCAACAAAATTTTATTTGGCGCAGTTCGAACCTGAGTCGGAGATGATATGATCGAAACTCAGTTTTCGGATAATCCTCAAAGTGGTTAGTACACGGGATATTGTTAAAAATCGAGTCGGACCATTTTAGGGATATTTTTCCATATTTTGTTCCTATGGGTTATTGGAATTCAACGAAATTTTATTTGACGCAATTCGGACCTGAATCGGAGCTAATATAGTCAAAACTCGGTTTTCGGATAATCCTCAAAGGGGTTAGTACAAGGGATATTGTTAAAAACGAGTCGGTCCATTTTCTGGATATTTTTACATATTTTGTTCCTATGGGTTATTGGAATTCAACGAAATTTTATTTGACGCAGTTCTGACTTGAATAGAAGCTGATATGATCGAAACTCGGTTTTCGGATAATCCTTAAAGGGGTTAGTACACGGGATATTGTTAAAAATCAATTCGGACCATTTTGTGGAAATTTTTACATATTTTGTTCCTATGGGTTATTGGAATTCAACGAAATTTTATTTGGCGCAGTTCGAACCTAAATCGGAGCTGATATAGTCAAAACTCGGTTTTCGGATAATCCTCAAAGGGATAAGTACAAGGGATATTGTTACAAATCGAGTCGGTCCATTTTCTGGATATTTTTACATATTTTGTTCCTATGGGTTATTGGAATTCAACGAAATTTTATTTGACGCAATTCGGACCTGAATCGGAGCTGATATAGTCAAAACTCGGTTTTCGGATAATCCTCAAAGGGGTTAGTACAAGGGATATTGTTAAAAACGAGTCGGTCCATTTTCTGGATATTTTTACATATTTTGTTCCTATGGGTTATTGGAATTCAACGAAATTTTATTTGACGCAGTTCTGACTTGAATAGAAGCTGATATGATCGAAACTCGGTTTTCGGATAATTCTTAAAGGGTTTAGTACACGGGATATTGTTAAAAATCAATTCGGACCATTTTGTGGAAATTTTTACATATTTTGTTCCTATGGGTTATTGAAATTCAACAAAATTTTATTTGACGCAGTTCGAACCTGAGTCGGAGCTGATATGATCGAAACTCAGTTTTCGGATAATCCTCAAAGTGGTTAGTACACGGGATATTGTTAAAAATCGAGTCGGACCATTTTAGGGATATTTTTACATATTTTGTTCCTATGGGTTATTGGAATTCAACGAAATTTTATTTGACGCTGTTCTGAATTGAATAGAAGCTGATATGATCGAAACTCGGTTTTCGGATAATTCTTAAAGGGGTTAGTAGACGGGATATTGTTAAAAATCAATTCGGACCATTTTGTGGAAATTTTTACATATTTTGTTCCTATGGGTTATTGAAATTCAACAAAATTTTATTTGACGCAGTTCGAACCTAAATCGGAGCTGATATGATCGAAACTCGGTTTTCCGATAATCCTCAAAGTGGTTAGTACACGGGATATTGTTAAAAATCGAGTCGGACCATTTTAGGGATATTTTTACATATTTTGTTCCTATGGGTTATTGGAATTCAACGAAATTTTATTTGACGCAATTCGGACCTGAATCGGAGCTGATATAGTCAAAACTCGGTTTTCGGATAATCCTCAAAGGGGTTAGTACACGGGATATAGTTAAAAATCGAGTCCTTCCATTTTCTAGATATTTTTAGATATTTTGTTCCTATGGGTTATTGAAATTCAACAAAATTTTATTTGACGCAATTCTGACTTGAATCGAAGCTGATATGATCGAAACTCGGTTTTCGGATAATCCTTAAAGGGGTTAGTACACGGGATATTGTTAAAAATCGAGTCGGTCCATTTTCTAGATATTTTTACATATTTTGTTCCTATGGGTTATTGAAATTCAACAAAATTTTATTTGACGCAGTTCGAACCTAAGTCGGAGCTGATATGATCGAAACTCGGTTTTCGGATAATCCTCAAAGTGGTTAGTACACGGGATATTGTTAAAAATCGAGTCGGACCATTTTATGGATATTTTCACATATTTTGTTCCAATGGGTTGTTGGAATTCAACGAAATTTTATTTGACGCGATTCGGACCTGAATCGGAGCTGATATAGTCAAAACTCGGTTTTTGGATAATCCCCAAAGGGGTTAGTACACGGGATATTGTTAAAAATCGAGTCGAACCATTTTGCAGATATTTTTACATATTTTGTTCATATGGGTTATTGGAATTCAAGAAATTTTATTTGGTGCAATTCGAACCTGAATCGGGGCTAAAATGACCGAAACTCGGTTTTTGGATAATCCTCAAATGGGTTAGTACACGCAATATTGTTAAAAATGGAGTTGGACCATTTTGTGGATATTTTTACATATTTTGTTCCTATGGGTTATTGAAATTCAACCAAATTTTATTTGATGAAGTTCGGACATGAATCGAAGCTGATATGATCGAAACTCGATTTTCCGATAATCCTCAAAGGGGTTAGTACACGGGATATTGTTAAAAATTGAGTCGGACCATTTTACGGATATTTTTACATATTTTGTTCCTATGGGTTATTGGAATTCAACGAAATTTTATTTGACGCAGTTCGAATCTAAGTCGGAGCTGATATGATCGAAACTCGGTTTTCGGATAATCCTCAAAGTGGTTAGTACACGGGATATTGTTAAAAATCGAGTCGGACCATTTTATGGATATTTTTACATATTTTGTTCCAATGGGTTATTGGAATTCAACGAAATTTTATTTGACGCGATTCGGACCTGAATCGGAGCTGATATTGTCAAAACTCGGTTTTTGGATAATCCCCAAAGGGGTTAGTACACGGGATATTGTTAAAAATCGAGTCGGTCCATTTTCTAGATATTTTTACATATTTTGTTCATATGGGTTATTGGAATTCAAGAAATTTTATTTGGTGCAATTCGAACCTAAATCGGGGATAAAATGACCGAAACTCGGTTTTTGGATAATACTCAATTGGGTTAGTACACGCAATATTGTTAAAAATGGAGTTGGACCATTTTGTGGATATTTTTACATATTTTGTTCCTATGGGTTATTGAAATTCAACCAAATTTTATTTGATGAAGTTCGAACATGAATCGAAGCTGATATGATCGAAACTCGATTTTCGGATAATCCTCAAAGGGGTTAGTACACGGGATATTGTTAAAAATCGAGTCGGACTATTTTCTGGATATTTTTACATATTTTGTTCCTATGGGTTATTGAAATTCAACGAAATTTTATTTGACACAGTTTGGACCGGAATCGGAGATGATATGATCGAAACTCGGTTTTCGGAAAATTCTCAAAGGGGTTAGTACATGGGATATTGTTAAAAATCAAGTCGGACCATTTTGTGGATATTTTTACATATTTTCTTCCTATGAGTTATTGAAATTCAATAAAATTTATTTGACGCAGTTTGAAACTAAATCGGAGCTGATATGATCGAAACTCGGTTTTCCGATAATCCTCAAAGTGGTTAGTACACGGGATATTGTTAAAAATCGAGTCGGACCATTTTAGGGATATTTTTACATATTTTGTTCATATGGGTTATTGGAATTCAACGAAATTTTATTTGACGCAATTCGGACCTGAATCGGAGCTGATATAGTCAAAACTCGGTTTTCGGATAATCCTCAAAGGGGTTAGTACACGGGATATTGTTAAAAATTGAGTCGGTCCATTTTCTAGATATTTTTACATATTTTGTTCCTATGGGTTATTGAAATTCAACAAAATTTTATTTGACGCAGTTCGAACCTAAGTCGGAGCTGATATGATCGAAACTCGGTTTTCGGATAATCCTCAAAGTGGTTAGTACACGGGATATTGTTAAAAATCGAGTCGGACCATTTTATGGATATTTTTACATATTTTGTTCCAATGGGTTGTTGGAATTAAACGAAATTTTATTTGACGCGATTCGGACCTGAATCGGAGCTGATATAGTCAAAACTCGGTTTTTGGATAATCCCCAAAGGGGTTAGTACACGGGATATTGTTAAAAATCGAGTCGAACCATTTTGCAGATATTTTTACATATTTTGTTCATATGGGTTATTGGAATTCAAGAAATTTTATTTGGTGCAATTCGAACCTGAATCGGGGCTAAAATGACCGAAACTCGGTTTTTGGATAATCCTCAAATGGGTTAGTACACGCAATATTGTTAAAAATGGAGTTGGACCATTTTGTGGATATTTTTACATATTTTGTTCCTATGGGTTATTGAAATTCAACCAAATTTTATTTGATGAAGTTCGGACATGAATCGAAGCTGATATGATCGAAACTCGATTTTCCGATAATCCTCAAAGGGGTTAGTGCACGGGATATTGTTAAAAATTGAGTCGGACCATTTTACGGATATTTTTACATATTTTGTTCCTATGGGTTATTGGAATTCAACGAAATTTTATTTGACGCAGTTCGAATCTAAGTCGGAGCTGATATGATCGAAACTCGGTTTTCGGATAATCCTCAAAGTGGTTAGTACACGGGATATTGTTAAAAATCGAGTCGGACCATTTTATGGATATTTTTACATATTTTGTTCCAATGGGTTATTGGAATTCAACGAAATTTTATTTGACGCGATTCGGACCTGAATCGGAGCTGATATTGTCAAAACTCGGTTTTTGGATAATCCCCAAAGGGGTTAGTACACGGGATATTGTTAAAAATCGAGTCGGTCCATTTTCTAGATATTTTTACATATTTTGTTCATATGGGTTATTGGAATTCAAGAAATTTTATTTGGTGCAATTCGAACCTAAATCGGGGATAAAATGACCGAAACTCGGTTTTTGGATAATACTCAATTGGGTTAGTACACGCAATATTGTTAAAAATGGAGTTGGACCATTTTGTGGATATTTTTACATATTTTGTTCCTATGGGTTATTGAAATTCAACCAAATTTTATTTGATGAAGTTCGAACATGAATCGAAGCTGATATGATCGAAACTCGATTTTCGGATAATCCTCAAAGGGGTTAGTACACGGGATATTGTTAAAAATCGAGTCGGACTATTTTCTGGATATTTTTACATATTTTGTTCCTATGGGTTATTGAAATTCAACGAAATTTTATTTGACACAGTTCGGACCGAAATCGGAGATGATATGATCGAAACTCGGTTTTCGGAAAATTCTCAAAGGGGTTAGTACATGGGATATTGTTAAAAATCAAGTCGGACCATTTTGTGGATATTTTTAAATATTTTATTCCTATGAGTTATTGAAATTCAATAAAATTTATTTGACGCAGTTTGAAACTAAATCGGA
The DNA here is from genome assembly GCA_036435485.1 of Saposhnikovia divaricata. Classification (NCBI taxonomy): domain Eukaryota; kingdom Viridiplantae; phylum Streptophyta; class Magnoliopsida; order Apiales; family Apiaceae; genus Saposhnikovia; species Saposhnikovia divaricata. The sequence goes on from CM071599.1 coordinate 220,981,320, forward strand.
GCTGATATGATCGAAACTCGGTTTTCCGATAATCCTCAAAGTGGTTAGTACACGGGATATTGTTAAAAATCGAGTCGGACCATTTTAGGGATATTTTTACATATTTTGTTCATATGGGTTATTGGAATTCAACGAAATTTTATTTGACGCAATTCGGACCTGAATCGGAGCTGATATAGTCAAAACTCGGTTTTCGGATAATCCTCAAAGGGGTTAGTACACGGGATATTGTTAAAAATTGAGTCGGTCCATTTTCTAGATATTTTTACATATTTTGTTCCTATGGGTTATTGAAATTCAACAAAATTTTATTTGACGCAGTTCGAACCTAAGTCGGAGCTGATATGATCGAAACTCGGTTTTCGGATAATCCTCAAAGCGGTTAGTACACGGGATATTGTTAAAAATCGAGTCGGACCATTTTATGGATATTTTTACATATTTTGTTCCAATGGGTTGTTGGAATTAAACGAAATTTTATTTGACGCGATTCGGACCTGAATCGGAGCTGATATAGTCAAAACTCGGTTTTTGGATAATCCCCAAAGGGGTTAGTACACGGGATATTGTTAAAAATCGAGTCGAACCATTTTACAGATATTTTTACATATTTTGTTCATTTGGGTTATTGGAATTCAAGAAATTTTATTTGGTGCAATTCGAACCTGAATCGGGGCTAAAATGACCGAAACTCGGTTTTTGGATAATCCTCAAATGGGTTAGTACACGCAATATTGTTAAAAATGGAGTTGGACCATTTTGTGGATATTTTTACATATTTTGTTCCTATGGGTTATTGAAATTCAACCAAATTTTATTTGATGAAGTTCGGACATGAATCGAAGCTGATATGATCGAAACTCGATTTTCCGATAATCCTCAAAGGGGTTAGTACACGGGATATTGTTAAAAATTGAGTCGGACCATTTTACGGATATTTTTACATATTTTGTTCCTATGGGTTATTGGAATTCAACGAAATTTTATTTGACGCAGTTCGAATCTAAGTCGGAGCTGATATGATCGAAACTCGGTTTTCGGATAAACCTCAAAGTTGTTAGTACACGGGATATTGTTAGAAATCTAGTCGGACCATTTTATGGATATTTTTACATATTTTGTTCCAATGGGTTATTGGAATTCAACGAAATTTTATTTGACGCGATTCGGACCTGAATCGGAGCTGATATAGTCAAAACTCGGTTTTTGGATAATCCCCAAAGGGGTTAGTACACGGGATATTGTTAAAAATCGAGTCGGTCCATTTTCTAGATATTTTTACATATTTTGTTCATATGGGTTATTGGAATTCAAGAAATTTTATTTGGTACAATTCGAACCTAAATCGGGGATAAAATGACCGAAACTCGGTTTTTGGATAATACTCAATTGGGTTAGTACACGCAATATTGTTAAAAATGGAGTTGGACCATTTTGTGGATATTTTTACATATTTTGTTCCTATGGGTTATTGAAATTCAACCAAATTTTATTTGATGAAGTTCGAACATGAATCGAAGCTGATATGATCGAAACTCGATTTTCGGATAATCCTCAAAGGGGTTAGTACACGGGATATTGTTAAAAATCGAGTCGGACTATTTTCTGGATATTTTTACATATTTTGTTCCTATGGGTTATTGAAATTCAACGAAATTTTATTTGACACAGTTCGGACCGGAATCGGAGATGATATGATCGAAACTCGGTTTTCGGAAAATTCTCAAAGTGGTTAGTACATGGGATATTGTTAAAAATCAAGTCGGACCATTTTGTGGATATTTTTACATATTTTATTCCTATGAGTTATTGAAATTCAATAAAATTTATTTGACGCAGTTTGAACCTAAATCGGAGCTGATATGATCGAAACTCGGTTTTCCGATAATCCTCAAAGCGGTTAGCACACGAGATATTGTTAAAAATCGAGTCGGACCATTTTAGGGATATTTTTACATATTTTGTTCCTATGGGTTATTGGAATTCAACGAAATTTTATTTGACGCAGTTCGAATCTAAGTCGGAGCTGATATGATAGAAACTCGGTTTTCGGATAATCCTCAAAGTGGTTAGTACACGGGATATTGTAAAAAATCGAGTCGGACCATTTTATGGATATTTTTACATATTTTGTTCCAATGGGTTATTGGAATTCAACGAAATTTTATTTGACGCAGTTCGAACCTAAGTCGGAGCTGATATAGTCAAAACTCGGTTTTTGGATAATCCCCAAAGGGGTTAGTACACGGGATATTGTTAAAAATCGAGTCGGTCCATTTTCTAGATATTTTTACATATTTTGTTCATATGGGTTATTGGAATTCAAGAAATTTTATTTGGTACAATTCGAACCTAAATCGGGGATAAAATGACCGAAACTCGGTTTTTGGATAATACTCAATTGGGTTAGTACACGCAATATTGTTAAAAATGGAGTTGGACCATTTTGTGGATATTTTTACATATTTTGTTCCTATGGGTTATTGAAATTCAACCAAATTTTATTTGATGAAGTTCGAACAAGAATCGAAGCTGATATGATCGAAACTCGATTTTCGGATAATCCTCAAAGGGGTTAGTACACGGGATATTGTTAAAAATCGAGTCGGACTATTTTCTGGATATTTTTACATATTTTGTTCCTATGGGTTATTGAAATTCAACGAAATTTTATTTGACACAGTTCGGACCGGAATCGGAGATGATATGATCGAAACTCGGTTTTCGGAAAATTCTCAAAGGGGTTAGTACATGGGATATTGTTAAAAATCAAGTCGGACCATTTTGTGGATATTTTTACATATTTTATTCCTATGAGTTGTTGAAATTCAATAAAATTTATTTGACGCGGTTTGAACCTAAATCGGAGCTGATATGATCGAAACTCGGTTTTCCGATAATCCTCAAAGTGGTTAGTACACGGGATATTGCTAAAAATCGAGTCGGACCATTTTAGGGATATTTTTACATATTTTGTTCCTATGGGTTATTGGAATTCAACGAAATTTTATTTGACTTAATTCGGACCTGAATCGAAGCTGATATAGTCACAACTCGGTTTTCGGATAATCCTCAAAGGGGTTAGTACACGGGATATTGTTAAAAATTGAGTCGGTCCATTTTCTAGATATTTTTACATATTTTGTTCCTATGGGTTATTGGAATTCAACGAAATTTTATTTGACGCAGTTCTGACTTGAATCGAAGCTGATATGATCGAAACTCGGTTTTCTGATAATCCTCAAAGGGGTTAGTACACGGGATATTGTTAAAAATCAATTCGGACCATTTTGTGGATACTTTTACATATTTTGTTCCTATGGGTTATTGGAATTGAACGAAATTTTATTTGACGCAGTTCGAACCTAAATCGAGCGATATGATCGAAACTCGGTTTTCGGATAATCCTCAAAGTGGTTAGTACACGGGATATTGTTAAAAATTATTTCGGACCATTTTATGTATATTTTTACATATTTTGTTCCTATGGGTTATTGAAATTCAACAAAATTTTATTTGACGCAGTTCGAACCTAAGTCGGAGCTGATATGATCGAAACTCGGTTTTCGGATAATCCTCAAAGTGGTTAGTACACGGGATATTGTTAAAAATCGAGTCGGACCATTTTATGGATAATTATACATATTTTGTTCCAATGGGTTATTGGAATTCAACGAAATTTTATTTGACGCGATTCGGACCTGAATCGGAGCTGATATAGTCAAAACTCGGTTTTTGGATAATCCCCAAAGGGGTTAGTACACGGGATATTGTTAAAAATCGAGTCGAACCATTTTGCAGATATTTTTACATATTTTGTTCATATGGGTTATTGGAATTCAAGAAATTTTATTTGGTGCAATTCGAACCTGAATCGGGGCTAAAATGACCGAAACTCGGTTTTTGAATAATCCTCAAATGGGTTAGTACACGCAATATTGTTAAAAATGGAGTTGGACCATTTTGTGGATATTTTTACATATTTTGTTCCTATGGGTTATTGAAATTCAACCAAATTTTATTTGATGAAGTTCGGACATGAATCGAAGCTGATATGATCGAAACTCGATTTTCGGATAATCCTCAAAGGGGTTAGTACACGGGATATTGTTAAAAATTGAGTCGGATCATTTTACGGATATTTTTACATATTTTGTTCCTATGGGTTATTGGAATTCAACGAAATTTTATTTGACGCGATTCGGACCTGAATCGGAGCTGATATAGTCCAAACTCGGTTTTTGGATAATCCCCAAAGGGGTTAGTACACGGGATATTGTTAAAAATCGAGTCGAACCATTTTGCAGATATTTTTACATATTTTGTTCATATGGGTTATTGGAATTCAAGAAATTTTATTTGGTGCAATTCGAACCTAAATCGGGGCTAAAATGACCGAAACTCGGTTTTTGGATGATACTCAATTGGGTTAGTACACGCAATATTGTTAAAAATGGAGTTGGACCATTTTGTGGATATTTTTACATATTTTGTTCCTATGGGTTATTGAAATTCAACCAAATTTTATTTGATGAAGTTCGAACATGAATCGAAGCTGATATGATCGAAACTCGATTTTCGGATAATCCTCAAAGGGGTTAGTACACGGGATATTGTTAAAAATCGAGTCGGACTATTTTCTGGATATTTTTAGATATTTTGTTCCTATGGGTTATTGAAATTCAACGAAATTTTATTTGACACAGTTCGGATCGGAATCGGAGCTGATATGATCGATACTCGGTTTTCGGAAAATTCTCAAAGGGGTTAGTACATGGGATATTGTAAAAAATCAAGTCGGACCATTTTGTGGATATTTTTACATATTTTATTCCTATGAGTTATTGAAATTCAATAAAATTTATTTGACGAAGTTTGAACCTAAATCGGAGCTGATATGATCGAAACTCGGTTTTCCGATAATCCTCAAAGTTGTTAGTACACGGGATATTGTTAAAAATCGAGTCGGACCATTTTAGGGATATTTTTACATATTTTGTTCCTATGGGTTATTGGAATTCAACGAAATTTTATTTGACGCAATTCGGACCTGAATCGGAGCTGATATAGTCAAAACTCGGTTTTCGGATAATCCTCAAAGGGGTTAGTACACGGGATATTGTTAAAAATCGAGTCGGTCCATTTTCTAGATATTTTTACATATTCTGTTCCTATGGGTTATTGGAATTCAACGAAATTTTATTTGACGCAGTTCTGACTTGAATCGAAGCTGATATGATCGAAACTCGGTTTTCGGATAATCCTCAAAGGGGTTAGTACACGGGATATTGTTAAAAATCAATTCGGACCATTTTGTGGAAACTTTTACATATTTTGTTCCTATTGGTTATTGGAATTCAACGAAATTTTATTTGACGCAGTTCGAACCTAAGTCGGAGCTGTTATGATCGAAACTCGGTTTTCGGATAATCCTCAAAGTGGTTACTACACGGGATATTGTTAAAAATTATTTCGGACCATTTTGTGGATATTTTTACATATTTTGTTCCTATGGGTTATTGAAATTCAACAAAATTTTATTTGACGCAGTTCGAACCTAAGTCGGAGCTGATATGATCGAAACTCGGTTTTCGGATAATCCTCAAAGTGGTTAGTACACGGCATATTGTTAAAAATCGAGTCGGACCATTTTATGGATATTTTTACATATTTTGTTCCTATGGGTTATTGGAATTCAACGAAATTTTATTTGACGCGATTCGGACCTGAATCGGAGCTGATATAGTCAAAACTCGGTTTTTGGATAATCCACAAAGGGGCTAGTACACGGGATATTGTTAAAAATCGAGTCGAACCATTTTCTGTATATTTTTACATATTTTGTTCCTATGGGTTATTGAAATTCAACGAAATTTTATTTGACACAGTTCGGACCGGAATCGGAGCTGATATGATCGAAACTCAGTTTTCGGAAAATTCTCAAAGGGGTTAGTACATGGGATATTGTTAAAAATCAAGTCGGACCATTTTGTGGATATTTTTACATATTTTATTCCTATGAGTTATTTAAATTCAATAAAATTTTATTTGACGCAGTTTGAACCTGAATCGGAGCTGATATGATCGAAACTCGGTTTTTCGATAATCCTCAAAGTGGTTAGTACACGGGATATTGTTAAAAATCGAGTCGGACCATTTTAGGGATATTTTTACATATTTTGTTCCTATGGGTTATTGGAATTCAACGAAATTTTATTTGACGCAATTCGGACCTGAATCGGAGCTGATATAGTCAAAACTCGGTTTTCAGATAATCCTCAAAGGGGTTAGTACACGGGATATTGTTAAAAATCGAGTCGGTCCATTTTCTGGATATTTTTACATATTTTGTTCCTATGGGTTATTGGAATTCAACGAAATTTTATTTGACGCAGTTCTGACTTGAATCGAAGCTGATATGATCGAAACTCGGTTTTCGGATAATCCTCAAAGGGGTTAGTACACGGGATATTGTTAAAAATTGAGTCGGACCATTTTACGGATATTTTTACATATTTTGTTCCTATGGGTTATTGGAATTCAACGAAATTTTATTTGACGCGATTCGGACCTGAATCGGAGCTGATATAGTCAAAACTCGGTTTTTGGATAATCCCCAAAGGGGTTAGTACACGGGATATTGTTAAAAATCGAGTCGAACCATTTTGCAGATATTTTTACATATTTTGTTCATATGGGTTATTGGAATTCAAGAAATTTGATTTGGTGCAATTCGAACCTAAATCGAGGCTAAAATGACCGAAACTCGGTTTTTGGATAATACTCAATTGGGTTAGTACACGCAATATTGTTAAAAATGGAGTTGGACCATTTTGTGGATATTTTTACATATTTTGTTCCTATGGGTTATTGAAATTCAACCAAATTTTATTTCATGAAGTTCGAACATGAATCGAAGCTGATATGATCGAAACTCGATTTTCGGATAATCCTCAAAGGGGTTAGTACACGGGATATTGTTAAAAATCGAGTCGGACTATTTTCTGGATATTTTTACATATTTTGTTCCTATGGGTTATTGAAATTCAACGAAATTTTATTTGACACAGTTCGGACCGGAATCGGAGCTGATATGATCGAAACTCGGTTTTCGGAAAATTCTCAAAGGGGTTAGTACATGGGATATTGTTAAAAATCAAGTCGGACCATTTTGTGGATATTTTTACATATTTTATTCCTATGAGTTATTGAAATTCAATAAAATTTATTTGACGCAGTTTGAACCTAAATCGGAGCTGATATGATCGAAACTCGGTTTTCCGATAATCCTCAAAGTTGTTAGTACACGAGATATTGTTAAAAATTGAGTCGGACCATTTTGCAGATATTTTTACATATTTTGTTCCTATGGGTTATTGAAATTCAACGAAATTTTATTTGACACAGTTCGAACCGGAATCGGAGCTGATATGATCGAAACTCGGTTTTCGGAAAAAAGGCATCAAAGTTAGTCGAAAAAAAGAATAAATTATGTAATTTTCATTTTTATTTATTTTTCCAATTTTTTAAGAAAGAAATTAAGTGAAAATGAATGAATGAAAAGGAAGGGAAAGGGGAGAGAGACTCGTAAGGGAAAAATAAAGGGATGGATGACTCAAATATCATAGAATCTTGTATGTTGTTGTGCTAGTGGACGGTCATAAATTTTAAATTACAATAATGGCATGTTATAAATTAATTTAAAATATTGTTATTTTTAAATGATATTAATAAAGGGTGAAAAATCAAAATACCCACCATTTAATTCTTCCTGCCCAAAATACCCACCGGCGGAAATGTCCGCCCTTTTTACCCACGGTATACGCATATTCAAGATGCGTATACAGTATACGCATTACCATGTTGCGTGGTCTTTGTAAAACATAACTCTGCTCCTGTAAACAATTCTTTGAATACGCATGTTGAGCATGCGTGGTTGAAGATACCCATGTTCAACATGCGTATTCACCGTAATTGTTCATCGTCTTCACAGCCATCGGCCAGAGACGAGTTTCGACTAAATTTTGACCAATTCATTCGGTCCTTTTCCGGCATCTTTAACTTGCATACTACATACGAAACTGATCGTCTTCTTGCCCTCTACAAGTCTGTACCATTGTTTTTCTGTTTGTCACAGAGGCATGCCTGTACTCACCTGATAACAAGTCTAATTGTTTGTAATGCTTTGCATTACTTACATGACCTCTTTACTGGGGGAACCTCTAGTTGTAGAGTTTCTACTTGTTTTAGTACCTGTAATAGGCACCAAAACTCTATTTGTGTAACTGTATAAATTAGTCATCTAATAATGCTTGAAAGAAGATCCAGAGATCATGCCTCAATCTTGAAGAACAAGGCTGTCAAAATAAATGATAAGTGGATTTTATATCCACTATTTACCTTCCGTTTGGACTTTAATCGTTTGCAAGTTCTCGAGTTTCGTTGTCATTTGATATGTTTTTGTGTAATTTGTGTAGGTTGCATGGTTGAAGGCATTTTGGTGCTACATTGGTTAAATGGTGGTGAATGAGTGTAGGTGGTGGCTTGTGTGCTGATTCCAGGGGGTAGGAGGCGCTGTAGCTCAGTTTCTAGCGCTGTAGCTCAGTTTCTAGCGTTGTAGCTCAGTTTCTGGCGCAACAGCGCGTTTTCCTCCTGTTGGCGCAACAATTTTCCAGGAGCCAGGAGGCGCAACAGCGCTCTAACTCGAGCAACAACGCCTTGCAGAATTTTTCTGAATGTAAATTTTCTTCCGGGTCGAATTGTTTTGGGCCTATTTTTAGGGCAAGCAGTTGGGGACTTTTTATATATTATCTTAGGTATTAAAAATGGAGGAATTATCATTAGTGGGGAGGTTAACGACTTTATTATCTTAGAAACTAAATTTAGAGAGGGATCTTCAAGCTAGTGACAAGTAAGGAGGCCTAATCTATTTTCATCTTTTGTACTCTTCTATACATTTTGGGGGATTCATTTTCTACCTTATTTCTCTTCTATTATTATTTGTTTTCTAGAACCATGTTTTCTCTAGAACCCATGATGGTGAAAGGTTCAATTATGAACTAATCATTATCATGGGGTTCCAATGAATTCGATTTCATAATTATTGTGTTTGACATGTGATCGACGTTGGGTGTTTTTATTGCGATAATCTAATATGGTTTGATTTAATTGATAGATGTGCATCTAATTTATTAATCCTTGATGATTGCGAAAGTGGATTCTAGGATTGAGAATATGCCATATTAGCATGGGTTCATGAATCAATTGCTTATTCTTGATTAGTAGTATGATTTTACCCAACTCATATTGCCCCATGTAATTATAAAAGATAACTTGTGCTTAACCAATTGCTTTTCCAGATTGTATAGACATATATGATTTGATCGTAATGTGGTGTCCTCTTGACTTCTATCCGTTGTGGATGTTAAGTGGTTTGATATGAGTATACTGAAAGGTAGCTCGTATTATTGTCGTGTTATCTGATTAATTATATTGTTTATCATCTGTGTCGATTTAATGTGTCAACCTTTAGTGACGTTTCGATGAAATTGGAATCCCATGTTTTCTCATATATAAGAACTCTTAATTGTTAATTTATTCTCGCTTAGTTAATTAAAATAGTTTAATCAAAAACCCAAATTAATAAGTGTTCAAGCATTAAGAAGTAACCATACACCGTTGCATAAGTACTTGTTAGGCCGAATACACAAAAAATAATCAACTTTGTATGAGAGATTAACAAGTAAAAACGTTTATGCACTTAAAAACTTCTTGTATTTCAAACCCTCTTCGTGATGTAAAATATCACAAAGAGCTGCTAGGTTACAATAATGATAATTCGTTATCGATACCCTTCTAGGGTTAACCTATCTGTATTTATATAACATACAGCTACGATACAATCTCTAATTGATATTCCTAATAATCAGCTATACAATGATATCAATTACAGATTGTCACACGTCTCCTATGTCAACTCAATCTCTTTGATAGCTATCCAATCTTCAAAGATATCGCTTCCATAATTAATCTTTAATCACTGTTGAACAGTAGACGCGCTTCCTCCAGACAGAGTTTAACAAACTCTGTCGAGCTTCCAACTGTCAGAGTTTACACAAACTCTGACTGCTTCCAGCTAAACTCTGATAACTCCCTGTAACACTTAAACACTGATCAAAACACATCAATTATATTTAACAATCTCCCCCAACTTGTTCATTATCAAAAATGTACAAGTTAATGACAATAATTGATGATGTCAAAACAAATGATAAATACAGTGTTTATACAGATTCAGAGTTTAAGCTTAAAAACTATAGAGAATAAGAAAATTCTTACAGAACTTTAATCTCTAATCATTTCAAGATCTGGCATGGTTCTGAGATAATCAATCAGCAATCTTCTTTCTGCATTTTCAAGTTCAATCTTCATTGCTTCTTTGATTTCTCTGAGTTGAGGATCACTTTCATCTGTTTGGTAAATAGCAGCCCTAAGATCATAAATCTTGTTTCTTCTCATTTCATTACCCAGTCTGATAAATCTGTCTTTTTCTGCCTGAGTATTGAAGTCAAGTACTGTGATTCCCAAATCAGTTTTTAACTTTGCAGTACCTTTCTTCATTTCAATGAGATTGCCTTGGTAATCCCTGTACTTAGGAATGTATCTGCTGTTGTATTTCTGTCCTCTAATAGCCAGATTCTGAGTCATCTTCTGTCTTAGTACATTAGCAACAGATTGAGTCCTTCGACTATTCACCTTGAGAAGATATAGAACATACTCTAGTTCTTCCCAATATTTCAAGCCGATATCATCCTCACCAACTTTGAATACTGTCCCATCAGCCATGAAGTAAAGAAGAAAATCTTTGTCTAAACTCTTCTGATGAACCAACTGCACTGATTCCAGTCTATCCAGACTCTCTTGAGGTACACCACGACCTGGAACAGCCAGTGAAGAAGGATCTCTAGGACCAGTATATTTCCTTCTGTCTCTATGTGAGCCTAATCCAGCCTTATTATTTCCAATCTTACCAGATAAAGCTTTTCCATCAGAAATATTCATTGAGACTCCAGATAACACATCTGGATCATGAAGTGTTCCTTTACCAAAAACTGATTTCAACTGTGAAGAGTGTAAAGGTATGATCATTGCTTGAGATGCAACAGAAGTTGTAACTTTCTTCTGTGAACTTTCACCTTCAATGCCTTTTAGCTTGAGTTTATCCTCTGCTGCAATTGCTTCCTTTGAGAACCGAGAACTTTGACTAACATCAGTCCTCTCTCTGATCACAACACCTTTAACAACAGGTCTAGGAGCTTTTCCTCTTTGTACCTTATCAGACTTTAAAGCTTTAAGATGTTCTTCTTGTAAACTCTTTTCCTCAGCTTCAATGTCTTCAATCGTTACTCCTTCCTCATTCTCTTCAATGAACAACTTAGCAGCCAACTCTTCATCAGTTTGTGGATTTGAAGATAACAGTAAACTCTTGGTCCTTGAAGTTCCTTGAGTATCAGTATTTCTCCCAACAGACTGTGATTTGAATGACTTACTAGTTCTCAGAGTTTGAACCTCCTCAGCCTTTTTCTTTCCTTTGTCTTTGTTACTTGCCCCTCCATCTCCAGCACTATCCCTTCTGACAACTCTCTCCCCCTTTTTGACATCATCAGGCATAAGGATAGAAGTAATTAACTCCAGAGAGGTAGCAATAGAATCAATTTTAGCAGATAAATCAGACTGATTCTCTTCAACTTTACTCAGTCTGGCAAGGATATTGTCTTGAGCTTTAGAGAATTTTGTAGTCACTAGTTTTGAATGTGTTTCCATTTTCATCTCTCTAGCTACAACCTCATTTCGCAAAGAAGTGATTGCCAAATTAGTATCATCAAATCGTCTATCCAGAGTTTTAACTTGAACTATAGTTGCTTTCAAGCAAGAAAGAATCTCTGGATTAGAGATAGTATCAGCACTTTGCTTAACAAACTTAGCTGCTCTTCTTGATGGAAAAATACAATCTTCTTTGTACCATTCAGCAGCATTCTTGGCAAATTGTGCTCTCTCAACTTCATGAGAAGTACAAGGTTGAGAAAAAGGTGTATGTTTGTCATCAGTTTGTACTGGTGCACTCAGAGAAGTATCAGAGTTTGCACTACTGTCACCTTCAGCTTCAACACTTGTAGCTTTAACTGGTTCATCTTCAGCCATAGATTTAGCAATATCTTCTGTAGGCTTTTGAGGATTTTCTTCATGTTGCTCAGGCTCAGCAACAGGCATTGACTGAGAAGTTACTTTGGTTGCCTGATCAATTTCTTCACCTTCTTCAACAGTGTGGTGAGCATCAGATATTATCTCAGTATGAGATGCCACAGCTTCAGAAGGTACAGATGTAAGTTGATCAACTACACCAATATTAGAGATAGGATCAGATAATGGCATAAATGAATCAGGAACATCATTTATTGGAGAAACACCATCTCTTGCATCCTCTTCTGCAGGAATTTTATCCTCTGCAGGCATTACATCCTCTGCAGATATTACATCCTCTGCAGGTATTACATCCTCTGCAGGTATTGCATCTTTCTCAACCTCAACAGGATGTGTTTGCTGTGAAACAACCTCTGGAGCTTCAATATCTTCATCCACAGAATCAGAGAATATCACTCTTCTTCGTTTTGCTAGAGGTACATTATCTGAATCCTCTTCACAAGGTGGTGACTTAGGCATGTTTGCTCGAGCTTTCAGTCTCTTCCCTTTTCTAGTGTAAACAGCTTCAGGAGATTTTCGTTTTGATTGCCTCTTTGTCTCTTCCGCCTGTCTTAGACTGGCATGTCGTTCAGCAAGTGCTTTCTTAACACCTTGAGATTTAGACTTTGATTTTAATGGAGAATCAGAGTTTGAGTTTGAAGTGAATGAAGATTGCTTTGCAGGTGATTCAGTGTTTGGTTCTGGTTGAGGTTCAGGATGTGGTTCAGGTTGTTGTTGTTCTTGTTCAGGTTCATCTTGTTGTGGTGCATCGTGTTGTGGTTCCTGTTGGTCTTGTTGTGGTTCTTGTGGTTGATTTAGAAAATTTCGTAGAGCAAGGCATGGCTCTCCTCGAAGGCATCCTCATCCACCACCACCAACCATTGTTAATGAATATGTCAGCAAAAATAACCTTATCCCTTCAACTTCCACCCAAATAAAGTGGCAAAGATGGGATCTGGGAATTTTTGCTAACAATGGAGTGGTGTGGACGGACCTTTTACTTTCCTGTTGAATAGATTAGCAGATAGAGAGAACAAAAAGATGTAATATTTGCTTGTAATCTCTTTCTTATTATCAATGAAAATTTTGTTTTTCTAATCATATTCATTGTGTTCTGCAACTGTTATTTGTGTTATATGAACTGTTCTTCAAGAAAATGCATCAAGAAGAGAATATGAAAACTAATTAAAGTAATCATATAAAGAACACATTCATGAACTATCCACTGATTAACAGTTGTCGAAAACCCTACTTACTCCAAGACTTTCAAATTGTCCAAGTGAAAATTTACCTTAGAGTGCAAATCACGAATCAACAGCGTTTGTCAATTCTCCAACTTTATCATCGAAACCCTTTCATAAATTGCACAGTTGTGAATATGTGTGTGTGTGAAGCAGAGTTTACTAAGTCAATTTTTAGAGCATCTAATTTTTCATAAAATCCATAAAGTAAATCAATAAACACTGGATGCACAAACTGTCATAGTAAACACTGACTGTATGATGAAAGCTAAACTCTGAAGTAATCGAACTTTATACAGTAATTTTTTATTTTATACCCTCTTTATATACACATTTTTTTTTTTTCATTCCTTTTTTTTTTTCATTTTTTTTTTTATTTTTCATTCCAGTAATCAGAGGTTGGAACCAGTCACCAAAAATTCAAAAATTTTAGCCCTTATCATTTTGATAAGTTCCTGGGTCATCCTAGTATTTAACTAGTCACCAAAAATCAGAGAATTTTAGCACATATTATATACCAATAGGTTCCTGGGTCATCCTAGTATCCAACATAATCTCAAAGGAGTATAACAACCTATATACACTTTCTTTGGGGTATTGCAGTAAACATTTTATTTTATCAGAGTATAACTAACAGAGTTTAGAGTTCATCAACATCAGTAGTTCTTCATGAAAGGTAATGCACACAGTATTTATAGACTCAGAGTTTAGGACAAAATAAACTAAGAGATGCTATAAATATGAGCCAGTATCATGCTGTGTTAACTTTCTGCACAATCTAAGATTAGATCTCAATAACTCAGAAAGATTCATGATTAATTGCTGAGAATCATGCTTCATACATATTTCTTCATTGGTGTTTTCATTCAGACAAAAATCAACTCAAAGTTCACAGAGTTTATCAAACTTATTAACAGTGTATGACATACAGACATGCTGACAGAGTTTAACAGAGTATGCATAACAGAGTTTAATCAAGAAAGTTCACTTAGTATTTAACCAATCAGGAAATATGATTAATACATCACATAAGTAAAGTTTGAATCTAACCAACATTTCTAGTCAGAACCAGAGATCATTCCTAGTTCATTAACCAGCCTTGTAAATGTAACTTCACTCAATGGTTTAGTGAAGATATCTGCAAGCTGTTGTTCTGTAGAGACAAAATGTAGTTCAATATTTCCTTCTTCCACATGTTCTCTGATGAAGTGGTACCTTATGCTGATGTGCTTGGTCATTGAATGCTGTACTGGATTACCTGTCATAGCAATAGCACTTTGGTTATCACAGTAAATAGGTATATTACTGTACCTCAATCCATAATCCAGCAATTGATTCTTCATCCATAAGATCTGTGCACAACAGCTACCAGCTGCAATATACTCTGCTTCAGCTGTAGATGTGGAGATTGATTTCTGTTTCTTGCTGTACCAGGAAACAAGTCTGTCACCAAGAAATTGACAGCTTCCACTAGTGCTCTTTCTGTCTACCTTACAGCCTGCAAAGTCTGCATCAGAATATCCAAGTAGCTTAAAATCTGATTCTCTGGGGTACCACAGACCTAATGATATGGTGCCCTTGAGATACTTGAAGATTCTTTTCACAGCTGTCAGATGTGGCTCTCTAGGATCTGCCTGAAACCTTGCACAAAGACAGGTTGCATACATGATGTCAGGCCTACTAACTGTCAAGTATAGAAGAGATCCTATCATGCCCCTGAAGTTTGTCATACTCACTGAAACTCCTGTGTCTTTGTCCAGTTTAGTTGCTGTTGCCATGGGAGTTGATGCAGATGAACAGTCAAGCATACCAAATTTCTTGAGAAGATTTCTGGTGTATTTTTCTTGATTAATGAAAATTCCATCTTCTGTTTGTTTCACCTGTAGGCCTAGAAAGTAACTAAGCTCTCCCATCATGCTCATTTGATATCTGGACTGCATGAGCTTGGCAAACTTCTTACAGAGTTTATCATTAGTAGACCCAAAGATGATGTCATCAACATAAATTTGAACTAAAAGGAGGTCACTTCCTTGGTTGAAATAAAACAGAGTTTTGTCAATTGTACCTCTGTTGAATCCACTTTCTAGAAGAAACTGAGCAAGTGTCTCATACCATGCTCTTGGTGCCTGCTTAAGTCCATATAGTGCCTTATCTAGCCTGTAGACATAATCTGGATATTTGGGGTCCACAAATCCTGGTGGTTGTTCAACAAACACTTCTTCTTCAAGCTTTCCATTCAGAAAAGCACTTTTCACATCCATCTGGAATACTTTGAATTTCTTGTGAGAGGCATATGCTAGAAAAATTCTGATTGCCTCCAATCTTGCTACTGGAGCAAATGTTTCATCATAATCTATTCCTTCCTGCTGTGAATAACCTTTTGCTACCAGTCTAGCCTTGTTCCTTGTGATAACACCTTCACTGTCAGTCTTGTTTCTGAAAACCCATTTAGTACCAACAATAGATCTGTTCTTTGGCCTTGGTACAAGGGTCCAAACTTCATTTCTTTCAAATTCATTTAACTCTTCCTGCATTGCTGTTATCCAGTCTGCATCTTGAAGAGCTTCTTCCACTTTCTTTGGTTCATTTTTAGACAAGAATGCATGAAATAGACATTCACTTGCAGTAGCACTTCTTGTCTTTACTTTTGCATCTGGATCACCAATTATCAAATCAGGTGTATGTGATTTAGTCCATTTCCTAGCAGAAGGCAAATGACTTCTATCAGCATGTGATCCTCCCCCTTGATCCATGCTCTCCTGATTCTGTTGTGATCTATTTTCATTTTCTGAGACTCCCCCTGAACTTGACTGTCCAGAGTCAGAATTTGAATTTTCAGAGTTTGAAGCATCAGAGTTTGATCCAGATTTTTCAGTTGACTCAGTATCAGTGTTTGAGTCTTCATCTTGATCATGCTCCCCCTCAACTGGTTCTCCTCTTTGTTGTGACTGAGAAGTTTCTCCAGAATTTACCAGTAGAGGTTCAGAGTTTGTTTCAACAGAGTCTGTCAGAATTGTTTCATCAGAGTTTCCTTCATCAGAATTTAAAACTTCATTTTCAAAGTTCAGTTGATCATATTCGTCTTTGTCTTCAAGTCCAGTTATCTTCTTATCATCAAAAGAAACATGTATAGATTCCATGATCACTTTAGTTCTCAGATTGTAAACTCTGAATGCCTTTGTTGACAGTGGATAGCCAACAAAAATTCCTTCATCTGCCTTTAACTCAAACTTGGTCAACTGTTCTGGATGAGTCTTCAAAACGAAACATTTGCACCCGAAAATATGAAAGTATTTCAGGTTAGGCTTCTTTTTCTTCACCATCTCATATGGTGTCTTTCCATGCTTATTGATCAGTGTTGCATTTTGAGTAAAACAAGCAGTTTGAACAGCTTCTGCCCAGAAATAAGTTGGCAATTTTGCTTCATCAAGCATAGTTCTGGCAGCTTCAATTAATGTTCTATTTTTCCTTTCAACTACACCATTTTGTTGTGGTGTACCAGGTGCTGAAAATTCTTGTTTCACTCCATTGTCCTTGCAGAATTCTTCCATTGTTGCATTTCTGAACTCAGTTCCATTATCACTTCTGATGATTCTCACTTTGTTGCTTGATCCTTTGTCCAGAAGCTTCACATGCTCCATCAGAGTTGATGCAGTTTCATCCTTCTTTGCTAGAAAATACACCCAGGTGAATCTAGTGTATTCATCAACAATGACTAAAGCATATTTCTTCCTTGCAATAGACATAACATTTACTGGACCAAATAGATCAACATGCAGAAGATGATGGGGATCAGTGATAGAAGATTCTGTTTTGCTCTTGAAAGATGACTTCATTTGTTTAGCTTTCTGACATGAGTCACATAGACCATCAACATTTAACAGGATCTTTGGGAGTCCTCTTACAAGATCCTTTCTGATCAATTCATTGATGTTGTTCAAGTTCAAATGTGAGAGTTTCTTGTGCCACTTCCAACTCTCTTCACTAGACATTCTTGTAGACAGGCAAACAGCTTTTCCAACAAAGTCTATCAAAAGCTTGATTTCATAAATGTTGTTTTGCCTGTGACCAACTAGAACAACCTTTCCTGTAGATTTGCTGATAACTTCACAATATTCAGGTTGGAAATCTACATGATATCCCTTGTCACAGATTTGACTCACAGATAGCAAGTCATGCTTGAGTCCTGGGACATGAGCTACATTGTTGATGATGACATTTCCAAGATTGATATTGCCATATCCCAATGTTCTTCCTATATTGCCATCACCATAGGAAACTTTTGGGCCAGCCTTCTCCTCATATTCTGATAGCAGGGCTTTATTTCCAGTCATGTGTCCTGAACATCCACTGTCCACGACTAGGGTTGCCTCCCTGTTACCCTGCAATCACAAACAATTACTGAGGATTAGTTTTAAGGATCCAGACTTGCTTGGATCCTTTGGCATTCTTAACTTTGTTAGCTTTTGCAGCGGAATTAACATTATCAGAGTTTGAGCTAACAGTATCAGTGTTTGCACTTGCAGTATCAACTTTAACCCATTTTAGATTGGGTTTCAGTTCATAGTAATTATGATAGATAGCATGATATTTTCTGCAAGTATAGATGGAATGCCAAGTGCTTCCACAGTGTGTGCATAGAGTCTGTGGCTTAGTTCTAGCAAAATCCTTCTTTACCTCAGACTTTGTAGGTACAGAATTTATATTTTTATTTTTCTTGCAGAAATTTGCAAGATGCTTAGTACTACCACAGTTATGACATGTCTTTCTTGGAGCATAACTAGCAAGCATTGGTTTATTTCCTGAAGTGATGCCTACTTTTCCATTTCTGTTCTTGTTTGACACTTTCTTTTTCTCAACAGATTTTAACTCCTTCAGTTTATGTTTGAGTTGTTTATCTGTCATTGAACCAATATTAACCTGATTAACACTAGTTTTTACTGGTTTTCTTTTGACAGCTTCTTTTTCATTCTCAGACAAAAATTTACTGGTTCCATGAACAAATTTAGTTCTGACTTTAACTTGATTTTGAAATCTAAGTTCATCTTCCTCATTATAACCTAGACCAACAGTGTCTGTTTGAAAAATCTGTTGAGTGTCCTTTCCAGAATTAGTCCAAGTCCTAATTTTCTTATTTGCTTCCTCCAACTCAGATTCTAGTTGTTTATATTTCTGAAGCAAAATCTGTTCTTTGCAAACAGCATCATCTCTCTCTTTCTGAACTTGTTGCATGTTTTCAAGTTTCTCTTCAACAAGTTTATTTCTCTCTTTAAGTTCAGAATTTTCAGCTTTTATCCTCTCATTTTCTAAAGTCTGATCCCTATAACTTATATGCAATGACTTAAGAAAAATTCTTAATTGAGCAATGTCATCAATATTATAAGCATAGGTAGTTGGAGGTACCTGATTTTCAGAGGATTCTGATTCAGTAGTAGCCATGAGAGCATAGTTCACTTCTTCATCAGAATCTGAAGTATCTGCCCAATCTCTGCCTTTAGTGTAGAGTACTTTTCCAGTTTTACCCTTCTTGCACTCAGGAGCATAGTGACCCATCTCCTTACACTTGTAGCATTGAATTTCAGACTTATCCTTCTTCCCTTTAGAATCTCTCTTATCAGACTTCCTGTAGCTTTTCCTGTCTTCATTTGAATCCCTAGAAAACCTTTTTCCTTTCTTGAAATTCTTGAAGCCCATTTTCTTGAAAGTCTTCACCATCAGCACAGCCATTTTTCTCATTTCTTCTTCATCATCCTCAGAGTCAGATGATTCAGAAGAATTTGAGTCATAATCAGAGTTTGGTGAATCACTTTCTGAATGTATGACCAAAGCTTTTCCCTTCATTTTCCTTCTTGTTGCCTCTTTCTTCTGAGGCTTCTCTTCAACATTAAGAGCAACAGACTTTCCTTTTCTAATTGATCTCCTGTTTCTCTGCTCCATTTCCAATTCATAAGTTTTGAGCAGTCCATAAATTTCATCAATCTCTGTTTCAGCAAGATCATAGTTGTCTCTAATAGTGGTTGTTTTCACATCCCACTTTTCAGGTAGAGAAAGAAGAAACTTGAGATTCGAGTCTTCTAGATCATACTCTTTGTTGACCAATGACAGATCATTAATCAGTTTACAGAATCTATCAAATGTTTCTGTCATGGTCTCTTCAGGTTTAGCCTCAAAATGCTCATACTCTTGTGTGAGTATGTTTCTCCTATTCTTCTTAATAGCTGCAGTTCCTTGACACCTGACTTCAAGTGCATCCCATATCTCTTTTGCAGTGGTGCAGTTAATGACTTTGTTAGACATGACATTGTCTAAGGCACTATGTAGTAAATGCCTAACTTTTGCATCCTTAGCAATTGATGATAGATCTTCAGGAGTCATGTCCTTCTTTTCCTTTGGAACCATTTTTGCTGCTTCACCAGCAACTGCAACAGATAGCTTTGTAGGATTGTGAGGGCCTTCATAAATCCTGTCAAGATATTCTGGATCTGTAGCCTCCAGAAACATAGTCATCTTGACCTTCCACATAGCATACTCTAATGGCCTCAGAATAGGAACCCTGATTGACTCACAGTAGTAGGAGCCTTTTCAGAAACAGTAGGTGTTGGTGGAGGAATTTCTGACATGATTATTGTTGTGTTTGGATCTTAACCTGTAATAAAGTAACAGATTGGCTCTGATACCACTTGTTAGGCCGAATACACAAAAAATAATCAACTTTGTATGAGAGATTAACAAGTAAAAACGTTTATGCACTTAAAAACTTCTTGTATTTCAAACCCTCTTCGTGATGTAAAATATCACAAAGAGCTGCTAGGTTACAATAATGATAATTCGTTATCGATACCCTTCTAGGGTTAACCTATCTGTATTTATATAACATACAGCTACGATACAATCTCTAATTGATATTCCTAATAATCAGCTATACAATGATATCAATTACAGATTGTCACACGTCTCCTATGTCAACTCAATCTCTTTGATAGCTATCCAATCTTCAAAGATATCGCTTCCATAATTAATCTTTAATCACTGTTGAACAGTAGACGCGCTTCCTCCAGACAGAGTTTAACAAACTCTGTCGAGCTTCCAACTGTCAGAGTTTACACAAACTCTGACTGCTTCCAGCTAAACTCTGATAACTCCCTGTAACACTTAAACACTGATCAAAACACATCAATTATATTTAACAGTACTAAAATTTGCATTACACATAGTCTCTGCGGAACGAATCTTACTTATCACTTGCTATTTGTGATCGCGTATACTTGCGTGTTTACGAACCAACAATAAATACAGTTGGAATTTTAAAGATTGAAGATTTGCCTAAGTACTAATTCGATGAGTATTTTTGTCTGTGCGAGAAGTCTAGCTTTCGAGAAGTCAGAGATTCGATATCTCAAAGAGTCAACAAGTCAAAGTTACATTCGATATCTCAAGGACTTAAGAAGCTATTCGACATCTCCAGGATTCGATAAGTAAATTGCACTATTCGACAACTCAAGGACTCCTGAAGAAATAGTCAGTTCGAGAAGTAGTTCGATATCTCAAGGACTCAGTATTCGAGAACTCAGAGTTATCTGTTAAGTCAATTCTCGAATCAATCACTTAATTACTTCTCGAATGGATTTTCAGAGACAAATTACCGAAAATTGTACAAGTCAGAAACCTACAACAAGCCAGTACAATTACAGGACCACCATAACTGTAAGTGTACATGGAAAGCCTACAAGGAAGCTTGGAGAGATATTTCAGAGACAGCTGCTAAAGTGGTGGTAGTGAACAGGCTAAGAAGATGGTCAAATTGCATGCCATTCAGAACCTTCCTCAAAAAAAGGACAAACACCTTAGAAAGTAATTTTTGTTTGTTCAATCATCTGTAGAAAGTGAGCTGTACACATGTTCTATAATTGTACAACCTCACCACTATTAGAAACAGAGAGAAAAGAATTAAGAGAGCAATTCTTATATACTCAAGATATATCTCTCTAAGAAAAAGAAGCTGAGAATACTAACTTCTGTATTCACAGTTTGTAGCAAATCTTGATCTAATAAAATATTAGATTAAAGTGAGTGTTGTGTTCGTGTGTTTCTTATTTTTCGCATTCATCTTCTGATAAACACAATCACACACTGAGCTACAAAAACATCAAACAAACGTTCTTTAGATTCATATTCAAAGTAAAGTTTGAAAATACATTCACCCCCCCTCTGTATTTTCTTGTGTGTGTATTTCATACTCAACATTTTCAATTTGTTTTGCCGGATTAAGAAGCCCCAAATTGAAGCTTTTTTCCTATTTGGTTTTCCGATTTACTTGTACACACCCCTGCGGGCCAAACAACAACAAAAGATCTGGGGAAAAGGGAGAGAAACGTCTTGCAATCATTTTGATGTCCTCAAAAGGACTGGAGGTTGCCGGATGTGGGAGAACGGAGGGAGGTGATTGCAATGGCGATTTTTGGTTCGTCCGAGCTCCGGTGCTGCAAGTGAAATAATGACATCAGCTGACGTCATTGCGCATCTGGGAGATGCGTAACCCCAGATGCGCATTTCCAGAATGCGTATCCTTGACTGCGCAAGCTGAACATGCGTAGACCGTGGACATTTTGGGCGGAGTCTCCCGCCCGTAGGCATTTTGGGCAGCTTCTATAGAAATATAGTGTAGTTTGGTCATTATTTCATTAATAAATTTAAAACGAATGTAATAAAATTAACTATATTTGGGTAGATATACAAAATTATGATTTTTCTCTCATTATACTCCCAAATAAATCATAAAAATATATTTAATATATTATATTTTAATTGAACATAATTTTATTAATTAATAATAATAAATTTCAATATTCATATTAAGGCCATTGTTCTATAGAGAACCATCTTATATAAAGAATCGTAGAGAACCAGTAAATTTCTGATTCTATAGTAGAATCAAAGTTGGAAAATCAAGTTAACTTGTGCACCTACATACCACTAGGTCGCACTTTCACAAGTGTTTTAGATCATACATGCAATATGTATGTGCATGATATATGAAATAATATTGATTAAATATTGTTGGGTTTTAAATGAGATTTGGACTTTTTGTTGGTTTTCACTTATTGATTAAAGAACTACATAAAATATTGGGAAATTCTATATGGTACCAATGTAGTTTTGGCTTTTCCACATGGTACCATCACTTTATTTGCTTCTCTACATGGTACCCCTAAACTCTTGTTTCATTCTAAGTAATAACTCTCCGTCAAAGCAAACGTTGTAGAAACGTTTAAAAGCACAAAACATACCTGATTCAAATTGATTTTTGGCGCTAAATTTAACAAACAGTACAAAATGAAGGAAAAAACAGGGGATACTTCCCAAAAACCTGATATCATCCAGAATAGACCAACATAATCCAAATTATATCCAGAATAGCTAAATATCATCCCAAAAACCTAATATCATCCCCAAAAACCTAATATCATCCAAAATAGACCAACATGATCTCAAACATAACATGTCTGAATCCAAAAGTAGCTGAGTTCGTAGCTAAGTTTGTTAAAGTTAAATTGTTGTCTGCTCTCTGAACTCATCTGCAATTCAAATGTTCTTGCGGTTTTCGCGTGTTCTTGCGGTTCGTCAAATGTCGAGTTTGATGTTGTTAAATTCGAGTATGCAATTTGTTGTTTCTGCTGAGTTTGTTCGCTAAGTCTGCGAGTTGTCTCAGTTCTTGATTTGGTTTACTGAATTCTTGTTCCAGTTTGATGTTCTGTGTGTTTGTCGAGTGTCTAATCTATTTGTTAATTTTTATCTGGGTTGCTGATGCTACGTGTTTGCAGGTCTGAGTTGTAGTTTCGCGGTTTGGTTTTAGTCTACAGTTGCTGCTTATTTGTTTTCTTTTGTCGACTCAATTCACTGAGTCAATGCTGCTTTGGTTTACTGAGTTCTGGTTTTCTATGTTGATGTATGACTGAGTCTCTTGTCGTTGTGTTGCTGAGTTTCGGTTTTGGCTGTTGAATCGAAGCTAATGTTTATATCGCGGTGTTGAGTCGCTGTTTGTTATGTTTAGTTGCTGCTAGTTTCTGAGTCTACTGGTGGACATTGAAATTGCGAGTTTTCGTTGAGTTTTTTATCTAAGGGGTTAAAAATATCTTTGGGGTATTAATTTTGATTTAATATAAATAGCAGCTATTTTATTTTTATTTATTAAAACGATCAGTCTGATTTAATTTTTTGAAATTTCTGGAATATTCGTTTTTGGTGTTCTTGAGAATCAAACAGTCTTTTGTTCCTTTTATTAATTAGTTTAGAATTAGAATAAATTTAATTTTCCTTTTAGCAATTAAATAGGAAACCTGAATTTTCTAAACTTGATCTAGTTCGCCTAAATTAAAAATTAAGGAAACGCGAAAAATATATAGTCTATGTGGATCGATATCTCAAGTATTAAAATGGTGAAATTGTGTGCTTGCAATTTAAATCCTTATTTTTTAGCACATCAGGGTACCATGTAGAGAAGCAAATAAAGTGATGGTACCTCGTAGAAAAGCCAAAACTACATTGGTACCATATAGAATTTCCCATCATTTTATATTACAAGTTTTGGCTTTTTAACGGTTCTACAACGTTTCAGCTGACGGAGGGTTATAATTGTAACAAAAACATTACTTTAGGGGTACCATGTAGAGAAGCAAATAAAGTGATGGTACCATGTAGAAAAGCCAAAACTACATTGGTACCATATAGAATTTCCCTAAAATATTTAATTGGGCTATAAAATGGGTGAAGGCCCTAAATACCCTTTTCTGAAAATAAAATAACCAAAATACCCATGGGCGGAAGAGCTGGCCCTAAATACCCAGCAAACACGCACTTACAAGATGCGTGGCCTGAATACGCATATAAAACATGCGTGACTAGAAATAATATTTTTATTATATTTTTTTGTAATACACGCATCACTCTGATGCGCATTCAACGTTGTATACGCAAATTGGAAATGCGTGTATTTCATACTCTACTATGTCTACTGAGAAAAGAGCACGTGCCAGCTATTTTTGTTTTCTAAATACACATGACCTACGTTAAAAAAAGGTGAAGTGCACATTCTCCGATGCATAAGAAGTTTTTGTTTTTAAATACAGTACAAATATGATGCACACAAATTTGTTGTTAAAATTTGTTATTCAACACGTGCCTGCTCACTTATTTAAAATTAGAACAAAGTAATGATCCTTTTGCATGAACACTAAACTGGGCATAGATTTAGGTGTCAATTAATGATTTATATAGCACACGCATGAGTAGAATGCGTAAACTGCGGGTATATAAGGCCACATTCTCCGCCAATGGGTATTTCGGGACATTGATACTGAATGGTAGGTATTCTGGTCATTCTTTGGTTATAAAATAATATTATAATTAATATTAAACAATATATTAGAATGAAAATATTGAGGTGTTAACGTAATATGAAAATTGTATTTTATTACATAAGATATAATAATTTATCAGTTAAATTCTTCGAGTAATAAAAATATTTGGCCTTAAAAAGACGAATCCTAAAAATGACACATTACATTTTACATACAAATTAACTAATTAATTTTTGATTTAAAATATGACATTTGAAGAAAAAAAGAATCATATATAGTATATGTTATGTTATTTATAAAGGTAACTCAATATATATATATATATATATATATATATAGGCAAATGATCAAATACAAATCACACTTAAAATACAAATCTACAAACCATCACTAATTTGTACAATCAAAATCACTATTTTTATATTTAATTTTAAAAATATAAAACACAAAATTACTAAAACAAAACCTACCCAACCCCCACCCCCACCGCCCCTGCCTCCGCCCCCACCCCTGTCTCTGCCCCTAATTCCGGCGAGCTCCAGATCCGGCACCACCAGTTCTCCACCATCACCACCACACCAGATCTAGCCACCACCGTCGTTCATATCTGCCTCCCCCTCTCTCCGCCTCCATCTTTCTTTTCCGGTCACTGGCCCCGCAGGGGCTCCGATTCACCACCACCACCGACGCACCTGCCTTCTCAGTTCTCTCCCTCTCTCACTATCTCTCTCTTTCCTGACCCTCTCTCTCTCCCTCTCTCCTGCCCCCTCTCTCCGCCATCTTTCTCTCCTCTATCTCGCCTGCAATCACCACAACACCACCACCGCCACGGTGGTGGCCTTCTCTCCGGCGAATTCGACCAAAATCCACAACTTCACAACAAAATCAGAATAATATTACCTTATTATCACTAATATTGTTAATTCGATAAGTGATTGAATTTTAGTTTAATATCTGGATCAAAATTTTAGTTTAATATCTGGATCAAACTTATCGAAAGTGGAGGTTAATTGATTAGAAATGAGGTTTGGTGTACGAAGATGGGGACAAATAAGAAGGTGGTGGTGATGGCGTCATTAGACGAATATATTAGTGATTTCAGGTCACTAATATTAGTGATTTTGGGTTGGGTTGTGTTGGGGGGGTGGGTGGGGTGGGGTTGGGGTTTGTATTTTTAATATTTTCTGTCAAAAAAAATTAATGATTTCGATAATGTAATTTAGTGATTTCTGTTGGTTCTTAGGTTTGTATTATAAGGGGGTTTATATTGGAGTAGCCCCCTATATAGGCAAATATATATATATATATATATATATATATATATATATATATATATATATATATATATATCATGTATAATATATGATTTGTGAAACTTATATATCATAGAAGACGAAGATTATATAAAATTTGTATGTACAAAGATTCGTGTAACAAAATAAGAGACTTTAAGTTATGATAGTCAAATATTTTTTATAAAAATTAATATTATCATTGGTTAGTCAAATCCATGTCAGTTAAAAATAATTATGTTTCATAATTTAGTAGCAAAAACAATAAAATCTTATATTGTATGTTAAAATTAAATTAATATGTGTACAAAATTAATATTAGCGATAGAATGAAATATTCAAAACAAAATCATATATAATGCATACTAAAATTATTAAATTGTAATATATAATTTAATTGATAATTTAGAATGTAACATCCTAAAGCTATTTAGTTTTTACCTTAAATATTATTGAAGATCTGACTAAATGGATGCTTCAATTTTGAAGAATTGGAAAAAAAATTAGATTGTAAATGTTGTGAAAAGTCATTTTAATTAGACAACACCTATTGAACACTCAGATTCTATTCAATGATCCACAATAAAATTAAAAACTGACATGATTGCTTTCAGTACTACTTATATTAGTTTCCAAATTACAAAATTAAAAATATTTAAGTAAGTACGCAATAGTCACATATACCATTAACAAGCAAAACTTTATGAAAATTAATTTATATTTCAAATGACATTGATCGTACACAATTTAATTTAAAAACACAATTTAATGTAACAACCCGTGCCTCGCACAGATTTTTATGCTAGTATAATGAATTGAATAACTTATATTTTATACTTAATTCAATGTACATTGGTTTACAAATTCATTGTGCAGTAGCAAGAATGAAAGTAAAAATTAATGTATATCTACGTGATATTAAAGATAATACAACATTGAAATAAGTTTGTAAAACATACTCAAGACATCAAAAACATTCATTAATAACTTTTTAATGCAATACAAAAACATCACATTCGAACTTTTGGATGCAATAAAAAAGATTAGTAATGAGTTTCATATAAATTTAAAATTTAAAAATGCGAGAATTATATTTTATAAAAGCGTAATACATATTTTTATGATTACAAGAGAAATTATTAATTTATAATATTATTGGGAACATAAATTTATTTAGAGTTTTTTGAAAAAATTATTATCTTATTATATTATCGAAATTGGTCATTTTTTGAACTGGTCCCAAGTTGGGACCAGAGAAAATAATTAACTTAAAAAACTATTCATTAATCGAGTATTAATTTAGGGAGGTTTTATTGTATTTTAAATTTGTTTTATTAATTTCGTGTTAAAATTAAATATTGTATTTAATAAAATAATAATAATAATATTAAATAATTTAGATGAAAATGACATTTCAAAAAAAAGTGAAAATGAGATCAGTTTGTTATAAGAATATACGTGTTGGTTAGCATAGATTAAGAGGGTGTTTTGCATTGCTTAAAATAAGTTACTTTTGACTTAATGGAGGTGTTTTTAACTTAAAGGAGAAAGTAAAGTTGTTTACTTTAAGTTGAATGAATGTGTTTGGATAATTTTACTTAAAGTTAAATGGGGGTTTAATAATTTTGACTTAAAGTGAAATTTGACTTAAAAAAATTTAAATTCATAATATTTAAACTTTACAAGAATTGGGAAAAAAAAACTCCATAAGTCATAAGTTAAAAGTACCTAAATGGAGCTTATGGCTTAAAGTAGTTTTTTAACTTAAATCCGGTGTTCCCAAACACCTCAAAAACTCCGGAAAGCCAAAAGCTCCTAAAAGTAGGAGTAGCCAAACAGGCTGTAAAATAAGTTCTTATGAACTTATTTTTGGATAAAAATTTCATATTCTGATTTTTTTTATACAAGTATTTACTACATGTTTGAGATTCTATAAGTTGTAAAAAAATATTTTTTTCAAAAAAAATTAAAAATCTTAACTTATTTCTTAAAATAAGTCAACTTTTCTGGAATTAAGCTTTCCCAAACATTCCCATACTTCTATATGAATTCACAAGCAGTATTTTGATCAATTTCTAAAAAACGTGTGAGTTAATTAGTTGAAGTGTTTTTTTCTTTTTTTTAAATATGAAAGCTATTTCTGTAATTGAATTTTTATCGAAAACTAAAAACTTTACTTGAACGAGTCTCCAACATCACAACTTCAACTTGAGAAGCAAACGCATATATATAAAAGTGAGAAATAAATAAAGATTCTTTATTGTATCCATCATTCGATGATTCCATCTTATGATGATTACAATTTGCAATTTTCAATTTGCAGATTGAGTAAAGCAGATGGAAAATTGCTGAAAATAACAGGTTTTTGAGAATAAAAATAAAAATATCATTATGCGGAGTGAGGTGTTAAAAATACAGGTTTGGTTATCCAAAGAGCATTTACGTACTTCAGATACGCATGTGCGTAATGCGTATCACTTGTAACGTATTTCTGGTATGCGTAATGCGTATCATTTCGTGACTTCAGCAAATATATCAGCTGTTTCTTCTCCGGCTTGTATGAATTATAACAATTCTTTCTGTATAACGCGGATAATTTCTGTTCTTTTTTTATCTATAAACGATGGATGGCCTCGTTCCCATCCAAGGTCTCCAACTTGTAGGATCTTCGTCCTAGCGTCTTCTTGACTCGATACGGCCCTTCCCAATTAGGGGCTAGCTTTCCCTTCTGACCAATTCCAGAAGCTTCTATCTTCCTTAGAACCAGTTCGCCTTGCCGAAAGAACCTCTCCTTAACCCCTCGGTTGTAGTGGAAGGATGCTCTCTTCTGATGCTCAGCATTCCGGGCATTTGCTTCGTCCCTAACATCATCAATTAGGTCTAGCGCAAGCCTCATGCCTTCTTCATTAGTCTCTTGCTCATATGCCTCAACTCGAGGTGATGCATGCATGATCTCTAGGGGCACAACTGCCTCGGCTCTATAAGCCAACAAAAAACGGGGTCGCTCCAGTTGTCACTTTGCAAGTGGTTCGATATGCCCAAAGTATAGGCAGTAACTCATCCACCCAAGTGTTTCTTGAGCGTTCGACCCTTTTCTCCAGTCCATCAAGGATTATCCGATTGGCTATCTCTGCCTGTCCATTAGCTTGCAGGTGTGCTACTGAAGTAAAATGAAGATCAATAGCATTTTCCTCACAGTACTTCTTGAATTCTTCATTGTTGAATTGCGTCCCATTATCCGTCACAAGGATTCACGGGATTCCATATCTACAAATCACGTTCTCCCAAAAGAACTGGGCAACTTTCTTGGTGGTTATCTTGGCTAGGGGTTTAGCCCCAATTCACCTAGTGAAGTAGTCGATAGCTACTATCAAAAACTTTCTTTGTGCAGATGCTACGGGAAAAGGGAACAAGTATATCCATTCCCCACATTGCAAACGGAATAGGGGAGCTGATCGAGGTCAACATCTCAGGCGGCTGCCTTACAATCGGAGCGTGCTTTTGGCACCTCTCACACCTCTTAACATAATCTTTTGCATCAGCCAACATCTCTGGCTAATAGAATCCTAGACGAGTGATCTTGTGAGCTAAGGCTCTGCCCCCCAAGTGTTGTCCACAGATCCCTCCATGAACTTCTTCCGGCGCTTCTCTTGCCTCATGGGGCCTTAAACACTTCAGGTATGGGATGACAAACGATCTCTTGTAGAGAATGCCTTCGATCAGGGCGTATCTCAATGCTCTTACTCACAACTTTCGTGCCTCCAAGGCATCATCAGGAAACCATCTAGTTTCAAGGTGAGCTTTGATGGGATCCATCCAACAGCTTCCTAGATTAATTGGTGCTATCAACTTAGAGTTGATGGACGGGGCCTTCAAGACCTAGAAGTAAACAATCCATGCGTAATTCTCTATTTCAGAGGAAGCGAATTTGGACAAGGCATCAGCCTTAACGTTTTCCTCTCTTGGGATGTGCTCCACATAGCATTCCTCAAATTGGGTCATAACACCTTTCACGATCCTTAGATATTTTGCCATGGTTTCATCCTTTGCCTCAGACTCGCCATTCACTTATGATACTACAAGCCTTGAGTCTCCCCAGACCTTGAGATTCTTGACCCTCATGATTCTTGCCTAGCCTAAGCCAGCTATCAATGCCTCATATTCAGCTTCATTGTTGGTAGTAGGAAAGTCCAACTTCAAAGCATATTCAACTATGAACCTATCGGGGCTTTGCAACACTAAAACTGCACCACTAGATTTTGTTTTTGATGCTCCATCAAAATAGAGCACCCACTATTCCTTCTGATAAGGTTCCAGTTCTTCATCTTTATCTTGCTTCTCAGGGGTTGTTAGAGCACCCAATATTCCTTCTGATAAGGTTCAAGTTCTTCATCTTTATCTTGCTTCTCAGGGGTTGTTATTGTCTCCTGCTCCCCGACTTCTTGGTTGCTAATGGTGCATTCAACCACGAAGGCAGCCAATGCCTGAGCCTTAATGGCTGTTCGAGGCTTATACGTGATGTCAAATTCTCCAAGTTCGATCGCCCACTTGATTATCCTTCCACTAGCCTTTGGGCTATGCAATGTGTTTCTCAACTGTTGGTCCGTCAGGACTTCAATCTTATGTGCCTGGAAGTACGGGCGTAACTTCCTCGAGGCTGTTATCAAAGCCAAGGCAAACTTCTCAATGGGAGAGTAATTCAGCTCAGCCCCGTGCAGCACCTTGCTCACATAATAGATAGGTTTTTGGACCATCTTTTCTTCTCGAATGAGAACGGCGCTCAACGCTTGCTCAGATACCGCCATGTATAGATAAAGAGTCTCCCCGGGACTAGGTTTGGCCAGCAACGGGGCTTCAACCATGTACTTCTTCAGTTGTTAAAAGGCCTCTTGGCTCTCAGGGGTCCACTCAAAATTTTTCACCTTCTTCAATGCTTGAAAGAAAGGCAAGCATTTGTCACCAGACTTGGAGACGAATCTTCCTAAAGCCGCTACCCGGCCTGTCAACTTCTGCACATCTCTTATAGAGCGTGGTGGCTCCATGTCTAAGATCGCCTTGATCTTGTCAGGGTTGGCCTCTATGCCTCTCTTTGAAACCATCAGACCCAAAAATTTGCCTGATCCAACGCCAAAGGCACACTTGGCTGGATTCAACATCATTTTGTGGTGCCTCAGCACTTCGAATGCCTCTCTGAGGTGCTTAATGTGGTCTGCCTTGAACAGGCTCTTGACTAGCATGTCATCAACATAGACCTCCATGGTTTTTCCAATCAGATGGGCGAATATCTTATTCACCAATCGTTGGTAAGTAGCTCCTGCATTCTTTAGACCAAAAGCCATAACAATATAGCAGAAAACACCAAAGTCAGTTATGAAAGATACCTTAGGGATGTCATCCTTGTACATCTTAATCTGATTGTAGCCGTTGAACCCATCCATGAAGCTCAACATCTCATGTCCAGCTGTGGCGTCTATCAACATGTCTATCATTGGCAGGGGAAAACAATCCTTTGGACATGCATCATTCAAATCAGTGAAGTCTATACACATCCTCCACTTCCCATTCGCTTTCTTGACCATCACAGGGTTTGCTAACCATTCGGGAAACTGAATTTCTTCAATAAACCCAGCCTCTAAGATCTTGTCAACTTCTTGTTTAATGGCCTCCTGCCTTTCAGGAGCAAAATTTCTCTTCTTCTACTTTATTGTCTTCCGCCCAGGATCAACATTCAACTTGTGAGTTATGAGTTGGGGATCAATCCCTGGCATGTCAGCTGTAGTCCAAGCAAACGCATCACTATTTTCTTACAAGAATGCTATCAACTTGCCCTTCAGGGGTTCTTTCAAAGATGCTCCCATATAAGTAACTTCTCAGCTCGCTTGGTCGTCATGGCTTCAATGTTTGTCTTGGTCGCCAAAGTTTGAAATCAAGGGTTTTCAATCTCAATCACCGAAATATCTATCAGAGCTGCTGGTCCAAGGCCAGGGGGTTTCTGGTTAGCCCCACGAGGTCTTGAACCTTCTCTAGGAGGTTTTCAAAGTTACATATTGGTTTTCAAGCCAACATGAAGTTTCAACCTTTGGATCTTAATTGGAGGTTCATTGTAATAACCCTAATTTTAGCAAAGCTATAGTGACCCCATGAATAGTAAATTTTGAGGATTTAAAGAAATGGTATGTAAGTACTCAATACTTGAAACAGAAAATGAGTAAACAGAAACCATATTAAGGATATACTATAAAAATAAGTGACTCGAAATGACGATAGATTTCAGAAATTCCTGAATATGGATTTTTGAGGATTTTGGTTTCGAATGAGTTTCTATTGGATGTCAAGGAGCATGGAGATATTAACAGAATTATATATTGAGGAGTTAGGGAATTAGTATAAATTAAGGGATTATTAAGTTAAGGAAATATCAAAGGAATTTGGATTGTTAAATGATTTCAGAACCACTGAGATAATGAGGTATATTCGAGATGAATCACAATTAGACGATTAGGGGAACCAAGCAACCAAGATTAGCAATATAACAAGGATACATACCACATTGTTAATTACCAAAAGTGTTAGTACAATACTTAGGAAAAACAATAAAAAGAGAATTATGAGATCATGAACATGACATCACATTCCACTAATACTTTTAAGGGTAAATTAGTACATTAGCAATCCTTTAATCACAAATATCTTCCAAGGCTTCTAAGATGTTAGATATAATTGATGTGATTTAATGTCAGTGTTTAAGTGTTACAGGTAAAGAGAGTTTAACTTGTTATTGAAAGCAGTTGTAACAGAGTTTGAGTATACGCTGATTGCTGGAAGCGCAAACGCTGACAGAGGAAAGCGTAAACACTGATAGCTGAATACATGGAAGCGCAAACACTGTTAGCATGGAGAGAACAGAGTTTGCTAAAGTCTGTCTACTGGGAGCGTCTACAAGTCAACAGAGTTTGAAGATTAATTTAATATTAATATGGAAGCGATATCTTTGAAGATTGGAGCTATCAAAGAGATTGAGTTGACTTAGAAGACGTGTAGCAATCGTAATTGATATCAATTGTATAGCTTAATTTTAGGAGAATCAATTTACAATTGTACGTAGCTGTATATCTTATAAATACAGTTAGGTTAACCCTAGAAGGGTATCCATCGTGAACGAATAACATTCTTGTAACCTAAGCAGCTCTCTGTGATACTTTACATCACCGAGAGAGGAATTATCTATTCCAAACAGTTTTAAGAGTTAAAACGTGTGTTCTTGTTACTTATTCATACAGTACTTGATTATATATTGTGTATTCGACCTAACAAGTGGTATCAAAGCCAAATCTGTCACTTTATTACAGTTAAAGATCCAAACGCAATAGTAATCAATGGCAGAGATACCTCCACCATCTGAGAAAGCTCCTACTACTGTTAGTAGGTATGAAACAATTAGGGTTCCTATACTAAGGCCATTAGAGTATGCAATTTGGAAGGTGAAGATGACCATGTTTCTGGAGGCTACAAATCCAGAATATCTGGACAGAATTTATGAAGGTCCTCACAAACCTACAAAGTTATCTACTGCTGCTGCCGGTGAGGAATCAAAAGTTATTCCAAAAGAGAAGAAAGATCTAACTGCTGAGGATCTTTCATCTATTGCAAAGGATGCGAAGGTAAGGCATTTACTTCACAGTGCGTTAGACAATGTTATGTCTAATAAAGTGATAAACTGCACAACTGCAAAGGAGATATGGGATGCACTTGAGGTTAGATGTCAAGGAACTCCTGCAATTAAGAAGAACAGAAGGAACATACTCACTCAGGAGTATGAGCATTTTGAGGCAAAATCTGATGAAACCATGACAGAAACATTTGACAGATTCTGTAAACTGCTCAATGATTTGTCATTGGTGGACAAAGAGTATGATTTAGAAGATTCAAATCTCAAGTTTCTTCTCTCTTTACCTGAAAAGTGGGATGTGAAAACAACCACTATAAGAGATAATTATGAACTTGGTGAAACAGAAATTGATGAAATTTATGGACTACTCAAAACCCATGAATTGGAATTGGAGCAGAGAAACAAAAGATCTAGTAGAAAGTCAAAGTCTGTTGCTCTTAAGGCTGAGGAGAAACCATCAAAGAAGGAAGCATCAAGAAGAAAGGCAAAAGGAAAAGCTTTAGTCATTCATTCAGAAAATGAGTCATCAAACACTGATGTTGACTCAAACACAGATGAATCATCTGATTCTGAAGATGATGAGGAGATGATGCAAATGGCTGCATTGATGGTAAAGACCTTCAAGAAGATGGGATACAAGAACTTCAAGAAGGGAAAGAGATTCTCCAAGGACTACTCAAAGTTTGACAAGAAGAATTTCAAGAAATCTGAGGGAAAGGACTTCAAATCTGGTAAGAAAGATAAGTCTGAGATTCAATGCTACAAGTGTAAGGAGATGGGTCACTATGCTCCTGAGTGCAAGAAGGGTAAAACTGAAAAGGCACTGTACACCAAAGGCAGAGATTGGGCAGACACTTCAGATTCAGATGAGGAAGTCAACTATGCTCTCATGGCTACTACTAAGACTGAAAATGATGATCTCAAGGTACCTCCAACTACCTATGCTTATAACACTGATGATATAACTGAATTGAGAATTTATCTTAAAGCATTGCATATCAGTTATAGGGATCAGACTTTAGAAAATGAGAGGATAAAGTCTGAGTGTTCTCAACTCAAAGAAAGAAATAAACTTGTTGAGGAACAGCTAAAGAACATGAATAAAATTCAAAAAGAGAGAGATGATGCAGTGTTTATTGAACAGGAGTTGCTAGGTAAGTATAAGCAACTAGAATCTGAATTGGAGGATACTAAACACATCATTAAAACTTGGACACACTCTGGTAAAGACACTCAAGAAGTGTTTCAGTCAGATACAGTAGGTCTAGGTTACTCTGTAGGAGATGAACTTAGATTTGAAAATCAGGTAAAGGTTAGACCACATTGTTCATCTGAGGGTAATGTCATGGGAACAGGTGGACCTAAGACTGAAGCACAGAAAAAGGCTGTTAAAGAGTCATATGCTAAAACTTTTGTTAAAGAGGCTAACATTGGTTTAATGACAGATAAACAACTCAAGCATAAGCTTAAGGAGATAAAATCTGTCAACAAACAGAGAATGCCTAAGAAAAACAGAAATGGTAAGGTAGGCATAACATCAGGAATAAAGCCAATGCTTGCTTCATTAGCTCCTAGGAAAACATGCTTTAACTGTGGTAGCACTAATCATCTTGCTAATTTCTGCAGTAAGAATAAAAACATTAATTCTTTGCCCTCTAAAACTGCAGTAAAGAGTGATTATGTGAGAACAAGACCACAGACTTTATGCAAACACTGTGGAAGTACTTGGCACTCTATTTACACTTGCAGAGATTATCATGCTATTTACTATAATTACTATGAACCCAAACCAAATTTGAAATGGGTTAAAGTAAACTCTGCAAATGTAAACTCTGAAAAAGTTAGCTTAAACTCTGTTAATGTGAATTCCGCTGCAAAAGCTAATAGAATTAAGAAAGCCAAAGGATCCAAGCAAGTCTGGATCCTTAAAACTAATAATCAGTGATTGTTTGTGATTGCAGGGCACCAGGGTCAGTACCCTAGTCGTGGACAGTGGATGTTCAGGACACATGACTGGAAATAAAGCCCTGCTATCAGAGTATGAGGAGAAGGCTGGCCCAGAAGTTTCCTATGGAGATGGAAACATAGGACATACACTGGGATATGGCAATATTAATCTTGGAAATGTCATCATCACAAATGTAGCTCTGGTTCCAGGACTCAAGCATGATTTGCTATCTGTGAGTCAAATCTGTGACAGAGGATATCATGTAGATTTTCAGCCTGAATATTGCCAAGTGATCAGTAAATCTACAGGGAAAGTTGCTCTAGTTGGAAACAGACACAACAACATCTATGAAATAAAATTGTCAACCAACTCAGATGGAAAAGCAGTGTGTCTGTCTACAAGAATGTCCAGTGAAGAGAGTTGGAAATGGCACAAGAAACTCTCTCATTTGAACCTGAACAACATCAATGAGCTAATCAAGAATGATCTTGTAAGAGGTCTACCAAAGTCCTTGTTGAATGTAGAAGGACTGTGTGATTCTTGTCAAAAGGCTAAACAGAGAAAAGTCTCCTTCAAAAGCAAATCTGAGTCTTCAATTGTTGATCCTTATCATCTACTACATGTTGATCTTTTTGGTCCAGTGAATGTGATGTCTCTTGGAAAGAAGAAATATGCATTAGTCATTGTTGATGAATATACCAGATTCACATGGGTATATTTTCTTGCAAAGAAGGATGAAACATCATTAACACTGACAGAACATATAATCCAACTGGACAAAGGGTCAGAGCATCAAGTGAAGAAAATCAGAAGTGACAATGGAACTGAGTTCAGAAATTCATCTATGGAAGAATTTTGCAAGAGTAAAGGGATCAAACAAGAGTTTTCTGCACCTGGCACTCCACAACAAAATGGTGTAGTGGAGAGGAAGAACAGAACTTTGATAGAAGCTGCCAGAACCATGCTAGATGAAGCAAAGTTGCCAACTTATTTCTGGGCAGAAGCAGTTCAAACTGCTTGTTTTACTCAAAATGCAACACTGATCAACAAGCATGGTAAAACACCATATGAAATGGTGAAGAAGAAGAAGCCAAATCTAAAATATTTTCATATTTTTGGATGCAAGTGCTTTGTGTTGAAGACTCATCCTGAACAGTTGACCAAATTTGACCTAAAGGCAGATGAAGGAATCTTTGTTGGCTATCCACTGTCAACAAAGGCATTCAGAGTTTATAATCTGAGAACCAGAGTGATCATGGAGTCTATTCATGTGTCATTTGATGACAAGAAAATAACTGGACTTGAAGATGTTAATGAGCATGATCAATTGCACTTTGAAAATGAAGATTTATTAAACTCGGATGATACAGATCTGACAAACACTGTTGAGGTCAATTCTGAACCTCTACTGGTATACACTGAAGAAACTTTTCAATCAGAAACAAGGGAAGAACCAGTTGAGGGGGAGCATGAAGAGTCACATCAAAGTGATAATTCAAACACTGATAGTGACTCAATTAATAACTCTGAATCAAACACTGTTGATTCAAACTCTGAACATTCAAATTCTGAGCAGTCACATTCAGGGGGAGCAT
The DNA here is from genome assembly GCA_036435485.1 of Saposhnikovia divaricata. Lineage (NCBI taxonomy): Eukaryota > Viridiplantae > Streptophyta > Magnoliopsida > Apiales > Apiaceae > Saposhnikovia > Saposhnikovia divaricata. The sequence continues at coordinate 221,018,662 of CM071599.1, forward strand.
CAGAAAGTGAAGAAAGGCACCAAGAAAATCAGGAGAGCATGGATCAAGGGGGAGGATCACATGATGACAGAAGCAATCTGCCTTCTGCAAGAAAATGGACTAAGTCACATACACCTGATTTAATTATTGGTGATCCAGATGCAAGAGTAAGGACAAGAAGTTCAACAACAAATGAATGTCTGTTTCATGCATTCTTGTCACAAACTGAGCCAAAGAAAGTAGAAGAAGCTCTGAAAGATGCTGACTGGATAACAGCAATGCAAGAAGAGCTAAATGAATTTGAGAGAAATGAGGTGTGGACCCTTGTACCAAGGCCAAAGAACAGATCTATTGTTGGTACTAAATGGGTTTTCAGAAATAAAACTGACAGTGATGGTGTGATCACAAGGAACAAAGCAAGACTGGTAGCTAAAGGCTATTCACAGCAGGAAGGAATAGATTATGATGAGACTTTTGCACCAGTTGCCAGGTTGGAGGCAATAAGGATGTTTCTTGCCTATGCTTCTCACAAGAAATTCAAGGTTTTTCAAATGGATGTGAAAAGTGCTTTTCTGAATGGAAAACTTGAAGAAGAAGTATTTGTTGAACAACCACCTGGTTTTGTAGATCCAAAATATCCAGATCATGTCTACAGGTTAGACAAAGCACTCTATGGACTCAAACAGGCACCTAGGGCATGGTACGAAACACTTGCTAAATTTCTACTAGAAAGTGGGTTTCACAGAGGTACTATTGACAAAACTCTGTTTTACTTTCAATCTGGTAATGACCTGCTCTTAGTTCAGATATATGTAGATGATATCATTTTTGGATCTACTCATGATAAACTCTGTAAGAAATTTGCCAAGCTCATGCAGTCTAGATATCAAATGAGTATGATGGGAGAGTTAAGCTATTTTCTAGGCTTACAGGTGAAGCAAACAGATGATGGAATTTTCATTAATCAAGCAAAATATACCAGAAATCTTCTCAAGAAATTTGGTATGCTTGACTGTTCATCTGCAACAACTCCCATGGCAACTGCAACAAAACTGGACAAAGATACAGGTTCATCAGTGGATATGACAAGTTACAGAGGGATGATTGGTTCTCTACTCTATTTAACAGCTAGTAGACCTGATATCATGTATGCCACCTGTCTGTGTGCAAGGTTTCAGGCAGATCCAAGGGAACCACATTTAACAGCTGTGAAGAGGATTTTCAAATATCTCAAGGGAACTGTAACCTTAGGACTGTGGTACCCAAGAGAATCAGATTTTAAGCTACTTGGTTACTCTGATGCAGATTTTGCTGGCTGTAAGATTGACAGAAAAAGCACAAGTGGAAGTTGTCAATTTCTTAGTGACAGACTAGTGTCTTGGTACAGCAAGAAACATAAGTCAATATCTACATCTACAGCTGAAGCAGAGTATATTGCTGCTGGTAGCTGTTGTGCACAGATTTTATGGATGAAGAATCAACTACTGGATTATGGGTTGAGGTATAGTAAAATACCTATTTTCTGTGATAATCAAAGTGCTATTGCAATGACAGGTAATCCAGTACAACACTCAATGACCAAGCACATCAGCATAAGGTATCACTTTATCAGAGAGCATGTAGAGGAAGGCAATATTGAGCTTCACTTTGTGCCTACAGATCAACAACTTGCAGATGTTTTCACAAAGCCTCTAAGTGAAGCAACATTTACAAGATTGGTCAATGAACTAGGGATGGTATCTGGTTTTGACTAAACATGTTGGTTAGACTCAAACTCTTTCAAATAAAATGTGTTGCTCATATCTCTGTAAATTGCTAAAGTGCTATGTGAACCTTATTAATTAAATTCTGTCAGCATGATTGTTGGTCATACACTGTTAATACGTTTGTTAAACTCTGTGAATTCTGAGTTGATTTTTGTCTGAATGAAAATACCGATGAAGAAAAATGTATAGAGCATGATTTTCAGTGAATCAAGATTCTTTTTGAGTCACTGTAATCTAATCAGAAACTGCACAGTAAGTTAACACAGCATGATACTGTTTCATATTTAGAGCATCTCTTAGTTTATTTGATCCTAAACTCTGAATCTATGAATACTGCATGCATTGCCTCTCATGAATAACTCTGATATTGATGAACTCTAAACTCTGATTAGTGACACTCTGTTTTCAAGTCATACTTGATTCTTGATGATTCTTTGTTTGCACTTGTGAAAATTTTAAAACTTGAGATGTGTCATTGTTTATTTTGGTGAGAAACAGTTCATGTCTGAACCCTGTGAGATTTTGAGCTGAATAAGTGATTGATACATTTTATATCAATCAGACTTTATTGTTGTGTGATGTTCATCAGTAAGTATGTTGCTCTAGAACTTGCATTAAACCATTTTGGGACTACATGATATATGTGTGCATGAAGATGATAAAGGCATTAGGTTTAACCATCTTTCTTCAAACACTGTTCAAAACATCTTTGAACACTGATCATAAACACTGTTCATAAAAAAAAAACTACCCTTAGTAAACCCCTTTGAGCCAAATTAACTGCTCATTTTTCTTGAATACTGAAGTATTAAGAGCAGTTATATTCGTTTGTTAAATCAAATTCAAGCAGGTGAGTATTTCTTAAGAAAAGATATCTTACTCAGTGTATATAAAAAAAAAAAAAAAAAAGGGGGTATATATACTGATCATCTTGTACAAATATGTACTAATCATTTGACTGAATATTTTGATCAAATAAATTGTTCAGTTAGAAATTCTCATCTCTTCTCATCTGTTTGATTTCACTCAATTATAACCCTGAACAAAGTCCTTTTGATTTGTGCATAAATATAATCGAAGTGGTGTAGATTTGGTGGACATTCAAGCTTATGGTAGCATCTGCCTTTACTGAATGAATCTGAGAGTAAACACTTCACCTAAACACATGTGTGATGTGAGAGTTTGTGAGACAATCCTTGACATGTAACTCACTGAATGATGCTTTGATGTTTATCTCTTGATATTTTTGTCTATAATGACTGTGTGCTTACTTGGATAATCATGAACATAAACTGGAACAGGGATATTCAGATTTCTGTAATTAAGGAACTACAGAGTTTAGCATTCATCATATACTCTGTGTTTAATATGAGAGTTTGTGCATTCAGTGTTTATTGTTTTGATTTATGGATTTTATGAAATATTAGATGCTATAAAAATTGATTTGGTAAACTCTGCTACTCACACACGAAAATCACGACTGTGCATTTTTTAAAGGGTTTTTGTGATAAAGATTGAGTATTGGACAAACACTGATTGATTGTGTTATGTACTCTAAGGTAAATTTTCATTAAGATAATTTGAAAATTTTGGAGTAAATGGAGTAAGTGACAACTGTTAATTGGTGTAATTAGTGGTAACGTGTCTTGATAAACGGAACGACAGCGGTAATAATGGCTTTTACTGCGCATGTATTAAGTGAACCGTTGCATGTGTGACACGTGTCCCACTCACTCATCAATGTGTCTCATTTTTTTACACTTTTCAAGGGAACAGTTGTGTGTTTTCAAGTAAAATCTTTTGAGTTTAGTTTTTAATTAAAACTCAAATTACTTTTTCTCACAATCACTTTTACCCACTCGTATTCACTTTACCAAAACAGAAAACATCTTTGTTCTTCACTGTGGCATTTTCACAAACACCTTTCTTGCAAAACATTTTCACAGTTGCTTCTTGCTTATTTCTTGATTCAATGGCAACTAAACCTTTCACTGTCTTTGGTCTACGTTTTGTGCCTAACAATTATGCAGCTTTACTTGAGAACGGCCGGGCTCCAGAGGCGTTCCATCTAATGCAAAATTTTCTTCGAAATTCTGAGATTGGGCAAGCGCTGGTTGAACCGGCTACTCTATCTGCTTCCCAAGTTGTTAGTTTCTGGCAAAATTCAAGATATATAGAAGGAGGAGAGAGTGAAACTCCGTCTATCATCTTCTCTCATGAAGATCAAGAGTTTGTGATTACTCCACAAACTGTTCGTGATGTCATGGATTTCGACACACACACTTCATATGAAGTTGTCTCTGAGGAAAATCTGAGGGAAATGCTAACAGAGATTGGGTACATGGAATCACTTGCCAAGCTGGGCAGTGTGAAGAGGCCAAACTTGAGAAAAGAGTGGAATTTTTTCTTTGATTGTATCACCAGGACATTCCAAAAGAAGATCACCAACTGGGATGCTATTCCAATGGACAGTCTGCAAATTGGGTATTCTCTACTCTATGGCAGTAATTTTGATTTTGGTAGATATGTTTTAATGAATTTGGGTGATAAGTTGTCAGAGTCTACTACAGTTTACTTTGCTAGATTTTGTCAACTTCTGTTCAATGCATGTGTTTCTGGGTTAACTACTGATGAAGCTGATAAAATTCAACCTTTTCGAGTCACTAAGAGAATATTCTCTGATATGACTAACAAAGATGTTGGAAAAGACATACCTCCTTTAGTATTGCCACTTGCTTTACAGAACTTTGTCAATCAACCACAAGATTCTTCATCATCAAACCATGACTCACATGAACCACATCAACCAGAACCACAATCTATGCCTGAACCTTTAGCCACTGATCATACATCAAACATCCCATCTCAACCTACTCAATCACCTAAGCCGATACCAACAACCACTGATCAACCTATATCACCTCAAACACAAACAGAACCTCAACAACAATCTGACCACATGACTACTGAACAAACAAACCCTGTCACTACCACTCATCCACAATCATCACAAAAGCCAAAAAGGAAGATACATACTGCAATCAACACCAAACATGCTAGAAGATTCAAACAAAGGGCAAATAAAGCTAAGAGGAGAAGGCTTATTTTAACTGATTCTGATGATGAGCATGTTGAAGAGGCTCAAGAGAAAATCTCTTTTGATATTCCTACTGGTGAGCCAGAGGTTATCATAGAATCTATAATACCAGAATCTGAAGTCAAGCTTTCTGAACCAGAAGTTGTTAAGGTTCAAGAAAATGAAGCTGTTAGAGATGTTTTGTCTCCAATGGAAGAGTTTGCTGAAACTCCACTTTCTTTTAATCATGAAGCATCTACTCCACCACTCATGGAGGTTACACTTTCTATCGATACTGGTGTTGCTGATGGGCCTACTGTTGTTCTTGAAGACACTGTGGTTGCATCACATACTGAGTTGAACTCTGATGCTAATCATGTTTCTGCTCATAATGAGGAGGTTGATAAACCAGAAAAGATTCTTTCTTCAGAGCAAACTCCAGTTGATAAAGGAAAACAGGTTGCTCAAGAACCTATTTCTGCTCAAGAACCTATTGCTTCTGTTGCCTCTACTAGTGAGTCAATCAGTGATTCAGTTGAAGCTAAGAGTACAGGAGTTGCACAACCACAAAATCAGACTGATGGTCAGAAAACAGGAGAAAAACCAGATTTTGCTGGCCCTTCTAATAATGAAATTGATGCTGGTTATTTGGCCAAGCAAACTGCTGATTGGTACAAGTCAGAGTGTATTTTTCCTTCTGGAAGGGCAGAAAAGTTTCTTGAAGTCAATTATAAGAAGATTAAAAATCCAGAAATTTTCACTTGTTTGCAAGGCACAGTGATTCAAATCAAAACTTTGAATAATAGATTTGATGATACTCAGAAATCTATTGTTGATCTTCGAACAGAAGTTGCTACTCATGAAGAGACAGCTCAACTAGCTAATGCTAAGCTCTTTCAACAATTTGCCAAAGCTCAAGCAAATATAAATGACAGACTGAGCACAGTTGAAAAGAATCAGATTTTACTAAATGAGAAGGTTGATTCAATTGCAAACTCTCTTGAATTAATCACCTCAATTCTGATTCAAGATGATGATGATGATGTCAAAAAGGGGGAGAGAATTGCTAAAACCAAGTGTAAGCAAACTCAAACTCTGCCAAAGAAAGATCATCTTGATGATGAAGGTACCAATGCTGAGAAGGGAAGAAAGATCATCTTGATGATGAAGGTACCAATGCTGAGAAGGGCTTAAGAAATGCAAATTCTAGACAAGGACATGGGAGGTCTACAAGGTCAAAGCCTAATTTGGTGATAGATACAAATGCTCAGAGTACTTCTGGTTCAAAGCCAAAGGATTTGTCATTCTCTGACAATCCACAAACAGATGAAGAATTGGCTGTGAAACTATTTCGTGAAGAGAATGCTGAAGCTACACTTGAGGATATTCAAGCTGAAGAAAAGCTGTTGCAGAAAGAGCATTTAAAAGCTCAAAAGTCCAAGAAAGTGAATAAAGTTGTTAAAGCTTCAAAGTCTTCAAGGCATGAAATGAAAGGAATTGAGATCAAAGAGAGATTATCTGATATTCAAGAAGAAGAAGAAGAAGAAGAAGAGGATAAAGGAAAGCTGATTAGAAAGTCTTCTATTGATGCCAAGCTGAAGTTAAAAGGAGTGATGGGTGAAGAGAGCAAGAATAAAATGATAATTACAACCTCTGTTGCTACACAAGTTGTGACTTCACCGATACTGTCTTCTCAGTTGAAATCAAGATTTCGAAAAGGTGCTCTTCATGATTCGAGTCTTGCAACTACAGCTCCAGCTACAGTTTCAATGGATTTTACTGATGGTAGAGCTTTATCTGGTAAAATTGCATATAACAAAGGAGGCATTGGCTCACATAGAGATAAAAGACAGAATGTTGCTCCCAGAGATCCTTCTTCATTGTCTGTTCCAGGTCGTGGTGTCACTCAAGAGAGTTTAGACAGACTGGAGTCAGTACAGCTTGTTCATCAGAAAAGTTTAAGGAAGGATTTCTTGTTATATTTCATGACTGATGGAACGGTGTTCAAGATTGCTGAGAATGATATTGATTTAAAATTCTGGGAAGAACTAGAGTATGTTCTGTACATTTTCAGAGTAAGAAATCAAAGAGCTCAATCAGTTGCAAATGTGCTCAGACAAAAGATGATACAGAATCTTGCAAATAGACATATGAAATACAGCAAGTATGTTCCAAAGTATAGAGACTGGAATGGGAATTTGATTGAAATGCAGAAGGGAACTACAAAGCTGAAGACTGATCTTGGGATTACTGTTCTAGATTTTAATGTAAAGTCTGAAGAAATGAAGTTTATCAGATTGGGAAATGAAATGAGAAGAAACAAGATCTATGATCTCAGAGCTGCTATTTTTCAAACTGATGAGAATGATCCAGATTTAAGAGAGATCAAGGTAGCTATGGAGATTGAACTTGAGAATGCTGAGAGGAGGTTGTTGATTGATTATCTCAGAACAACTCCAGATCTTGAGGAGGTTAGGTAGACAGAATCTGTAAGTAATTCAAATTTTCTGTAAATTTTGCTAAGTCAAGTTTAAACTCTGATTATATGTTAAACACTGTGTTTTTATTTGTTAGTTTTGACATCATCAATTATTATGAACTTGTACATTTTTCTAATGAACAAGTTGGGGGAGATTGTTAGATATAATTGATGTGATTTAATGTCAGTGTTTAAGTGTTACAGGTAAAGAGAGTTTAACTTGTTATTGAAAGCAGTTGTAACAGAGTTTGAGTATACGCTGATTGCTGGAAGCGCAAACGCTGACAGAGGAAAGCGTAAACACTGATAGCTGAATACATGGAAGCGCAAACACTGTTAGCATGGAGAGAACAGAGTTTGCTAAAGTCTGTCTACTGGGAGCGTCTACAAGTCAACAGAGTTTGAAGATTAATTTAATATTAATATGGAAGCGATATCTTTGAAGATTGGATAGCTATCAAAGAGATTGAGTTGACTTAGAAGACGTGTAGCAATCGTAATTGATATCAATTGTATAGCTTAATTTTAGGAGAATCAATTTACAATTGTACGTAGCTGTATATCTTATAAATACAGTTAGGTTAACCCTAGAAGGGTATCCATCGTGAACGAATAACATTCTTGTAACCTAAGCAGCTCTCTGTGATACTTTACATCACCGAGAGAGGAATTATCTATTCCAAACAGTTTTAAGAGTTAAAACGTGTGTTCTTGTTACTTATTCATACAGTACTTGATTATATATTGTGTATTCGACTTAACATAAGACAAGCTAGGATTAACAAATATCAACAAGATTAGAGTGAGATAAGATCAAAAATCAATAGAAAATCTCTCCCATTCCATTCTTCAATTCGGCCAAAACAGGAACAGACCAGTAAAACGAGCATAACTTCTTCGTTTCTCAGCCAAATTTTGTGTTCGATAGCTTTTTAGAAAGCCCATGAGATAACCTACAAGTCGTATTTCACAAGAGTTTTCCAGAAAAGCAAGGTAAGGGGGTCGTTTTTCATGTTCTTTCAGCTGATGAATAGTAACTCCGAATTGTTAACTTTGTTTTCATGGTTCCTTTAGTTGATTCAAGCTATATTGAGGTTGTTTAAGGAGTACCCAAGGTTTATTAAGTGATTTTGAAGCTACAAGGAAGGTATATTACTTGAGACCCTAACTTGAATTATGAGTTTATGGTTGATTATGCTTAGTTTAGAAGTTAAGTGATATAAACCATGAAATCTTGATTATATAGTTGTGGATATGTGTTTTGATTTAATATGAAAGGAGTATGTGCTTGTAACCATGGTTGGTAAGATGACCACATGGTGTAGGTGATGGTGTATAAGGTGGATGATGGATTTGGAGGAGTTGAATTTTGGAAAGTATGAGAATATAGCCGTTATAATGCCCGATTTTCGTTAAACCAAATAGATACCCTGTTTTTGGTCCCCATACTCGTACGGTAGGTTTCTGTCCAGAGCACCCACTGATCATGAGAGGGTAGAGCTTGGTTCATAGATCGTTTTGATATAAAGTACGTTAAAATCTGATGAACGATTTAGGAGAAAAGTCAGTTTTAGTGAAAGACGTTCGAGAACTGAGAAAATGTAATTGTATCAAATTGGAGGCTATGAATACCATACTTAAACATTTTTAAAAATTATAAAATTTTGGGATATTGTAGTGGAGTGGTCAAAGAGTCATTTCCAGTTGACCTTACATTAAAATTAGAAATTGAGATTTTCTGAAAATGTTTACAGTCGGGTATGGTTGTTAAGGGAAATGGTGAATAAGCACCGAAATCTTGAATTAACCTAAAATGGTTAGGTTTTTGGAACACTTGGGTTATGAATAACATGTGAAACATATATTAAAGTGTCAAGGGTATTCTTATGCAAGAGTGAGGTGAGTAAGAGATGTGGTATTCTAACGACGGTCCTTTTCGTGTTTATAGAAACTCCGGCAGAGCCACGAACCATACCTTCAGGACATCGAGATCGAGGCAAGATCTTTTCTATCCCTACTTGGAAAACTATTTATCTTCAAAGAAACTTGATTTCATGGAATATATATATGTGATGCTATTATTACTATATTGTGAAGAAATTGTCTTCCTTGAGTATTGATATTGAAAAGAAAGGTATACGAAGATGTATATGAATATGGATATGGATATGAGTACGAAGATGTATATGAATATGGATATGAGTATGAGATGGATATGTATAGAGATGATTATGCATGAAGTGAACATGCCTTATGATTAAGAGAATATGAGAGAATGGTATCAGTTGTTATCTAAAGTAAATAAAAGAATGGTATCAGTTGTTATCTAGGGTTATATGATTTATAATATTTTGCTAAAGATATTCTTTTTAAATATTGTGATTTAATAAGTATTATTTGATTATTATCTACTATTTTTAAAAGTAGATGGAACAACATATATATATATATATATATATATATAAAAGAGCAAGATTTCTTCTACTCTTACTTTAGAAAACTATTTTATTTTTTTTAAAGTAAAATGATTTCTTGGAATATATATATTTTTCTACGATGCTATATTGCTAAGGATTTATTTCCTGATTTTGAGAATTAAAGAAAGATAGATATGAATATGGATAGAGCGAATATACTTTATGTTCTAAAGGCATATTTGACTTTAATAATTATAGAAAAGATGTATGAGTCATAATTAAAGTATTATGACATATGATTTAAAGGTGATGATAAATGTGAATGGAAATGGAAATGGAAATGGAAATGGAAATGGAAATGATAAATGTGAGTAGATAAATGATTTGACAAAAAGGGGGATTGCAACAGACTTGCGTAAGTGGTTGTGTCAGGGCTGTGTGCGACACAGTCCAACATTTATTATTTTATTACGGCACGGAGATGCCAAGGGAGGATGTTAGCAGGTGGCCTTCCTCCAGGGATGATCTTCATTCCTTCTACCGGTAGTAAAAAGAGAGCAGGTACGATTAGGCGACTGATCATCGTCCTAACGTATCAGACGACAGCAGATATCCCCAATGTTTTTTATAAGAAAGAGTTGATAATGGTTTTCAGATTTATATGCTGAAACCAAGAAAATGAGATAAGGTGATGGAATTATTTATATGGAATGAAGAGAAACTGATTTTATATTATTTTTATATAAGTGTTATATACAAGGAAATGGAAAGATTTTATTAAGAGATCTGATTCAAATAGTATATATTATTTTGAAATATTATACGGAAATGAAGTATGGATTATTATAATATTTTAGAAGAGAAACTCATATTATATTATCCTAAATTTCTTTTCCTATTAAGATGAATAGATGGTGTATTTAATAAATAAAGATTTTTCTTTCTTTATAAGTATGATGAATTTCCACCTATATATATATGTGTAATGGTCTATTTCCTTTGATGGTAGTCGATAGAATTTATCTTGCTGAGCTATTTTAGCTCATTCTTGCTATTTATTTTATACAACAGCTAGGCATGCCGATTCTACGCACTACACCCCGCAAGAGGGTAAGGGAAAGGCGACCTTTTGAGCGAGTGCTGGCGACTATCCCCGAGGTAGTGACAAGCGAAAGGGGCTTAGTAGACTTATGTAAATTAAGTGTGTAAGTTTGTAATAAACTTTTGGTTGTTGAAATGCTTCCTGTAGAAGTATTATTCAACAATGTACTTAAGTATGATTCTGGGTTGTAATAACTGTTTAACTCTAAACTTTTAATATTGTGGATGTTGTTCTATGAGCATATGACTGGTGTGTGATGATATTAGTGTGGGGTCATTTATGAAAGTATTAATTTGTATTAATTATATATAAAAAAAAGGGATCCAAGAAATGTTGTTAATGAATGGAAATTGGACCTTGACGGCCCGGATTCCTGACCCCGGATCTGGGGCTGTCACATTCATGACCCCCCCCTCAAGTTTGGCCTTCATAACTAACCTTGGCCTTCATGGCTAACAGCTTCTGTTCTTCAACCTAGGATTCGGGGTTGATTCCTCGATATAGATTTCGATAAATGCAATCCCGTTGGCTTCTTGCCTACGAGAGCTTGCTTGAACTTCTTAATCCTTGCTTAAGGTTATCTATTGGCCTTCATCCTTGGATCCTTAATCCAGGTCCTTAATAAGTATTGAAGAGTAGCTAGTCCTTAACATCCTCGGCCTTTCATGGCTTTGACCCTTCGGGATCTTCACCTATGCATTTGTTTGTTTTCCATTCGTTATTTTTTTATTTTCGGTACTCGTTCATCCTTGACTTGCACTCATCGGGTGATAGAGTACTATTGTCCTACTCGGAGCAACAAGCTCTGCAATGGTTTCAATGAACCTTATTTCTGCTTCTACTAGATGAAGCTAAGTCCTACTAGGATAACTTGAGCCCATCGGGGCATTGCAAGACTAGGCCTGCATCACTTGATTTTGTTTTTTATGCTCCATCAAAATAGAGCGTCCACCATTCCTTCTGGTATCATCATTCTTATTCTGAAGTTCACTTCCTGCTTGGGGTACTACCTCCTGCCCCCCGACTTCTTGGTTGCCAATGGTACATTCAACCACAAAGTCAGTTAACGCCTTAGCCTCAATGGCTGTCCAAGGCTTCTGTATGATGTCCTCTGCTGGCTTTTTTGGTGTTCCTTTCTTCTGCGGACATCCATGTCTTCAATTGGAAGGACTTGCCCCCCGACTCTATTAGGCCTTAACGAGGCTACATAACAGCTTTGTGCCATCTTTTGATCACCTTTATGTTCTCTAACGCCATTCCTGGTTGGGAACTTGATCTTCATATGATACGTTGAGGCAATAGCCTTGAATGCATGAAGTTCAGTCCTTCCGAGAATAGCGTTGTACGTTGAAACCGCTTTGATTACCAAGAAGTTCAACATCTGAATGGCCTCCTTAGGCTCCTGTCCAATAGTTATAGGCAACTGAATAGTCCCTTCAAGTTTGGATTTTACTCCATTAAATCCATAAATTGGCATGTTGGTTGGGGTCAACTGAGAGTCGGTGTACCCCATCTTTATAAATGCGACATGAAACAAAATATCAACAGAAGCTCTATTGTCTATCAAGACCCGCTTCACTTCCAAGTTCCCAATCACAGGGGTTATGACCAACGGGTCGTCATGGGGAAACTTCACCCCTTCGAGATCTGAGTCATCAAAACCAATAGCTATCTCAATCCTGGCACGCTTCGGGGCTTCTCCCACGATGTGCATCACTTCTCTGGCATACGCCTTCCGAGAGTTTCGGGTTGTACCGGCCGCTGTCGGGCCTCCCCAAATCATGTTAATAACTGGCCCTCGGGGCTGTGGGTTACGATCTCGATCTCGATCATCATCCCTTTTTTGAGTTCCACGATCATCACCTTTAGTGAACTTGTTCAGCTTTCCTTTTCGGATCATGAATTCAATCTCATCCTTCAACTGCCTACAATCATCTATATCATGCCACACATCGCGGTTAAATCTACAGTACTGATCATTGTTTCTCTTTGCGGGATCACCCCTAAGTGGCTTCGGCCATCGAAAATCTTTGTCTTTCTCGATATGTAACAAGATCTGACTCCTAGGAGCATTCAGTCTCGCATAGTCGTTGAATCTTGGTCCAAAATTCTTCTTCGGGGGTGAATCAGAATCCTTGCTAGTCCGGGGATACTTGTCCCTGGCATCATACTCTTGTTCTTGCTTCCGTTTCTTTGAGTCATTGGCGCCCTTGCCATTACCCACTACAACCTCCTTTTTCATGCTGTCCTCAGCTTTAATATACTTGTCAGCTCTTCGTTGAAGTTCGGCCATATTCTCAGGGGGGTGCTTTGCCAATGATCTTTCAAAGAATGGATCAGTGGTTTCGTGTTCCAGGGCCACTATGGCTACCTTGTTCTCCAGGTCGGTAATATTCAGCGTCTCCTTTGTGAATCGCTTGAAATAATGTTCTTCCCTTGTACCACGTACATAAGGGATGCAGAGCTCTTCTCATGAACTCTCCCACTAATGAATTGGCTGATGAAAGCAGCGCTTAACTCCTTAAAAGATCCAATCAAGTTTGCAGGCAAGCGACTATACCACCTTTGTGCCATGCCCGACAGGGTTTGAGGGAACGCCCTACACTTCAGGGCATCACTTGCAGGCTGCAGCAACAGTGCATTTGAAAACGTTCTTACATGATTTGCGGGATCACCCGTTCCATCATAAGTCTTGATTGTTGGCATCTTAAACTTCTTTGAGATACGGGCGTTCATCACCTCATCAGTAAACGGGGGTGTGGGATCATCAGGATCTCCAAGTGGCATCAAATCTTTGGGGGTTCCCTTGGGGATTTCCACCCTAGTTGTTTTTCAGTTGAGGCATCAGCCTTTTTGTGCCTCCTTGAAGGCCTCTCCAAATCTATGATGGGGATCCTCCTTGTGGTTGGAGGAGGTAGGTTTCGATTCAACCTACCTTGTTCCCTTGCCATATCTTCCTTCAACCTCAGGATCTCAGCCTCATGAGCCTTGATCCTTTCAGTAGTTGTCAAAGGAGGTTCATCATGGATGGTTTGAGTCCTCCTTCGAGGTTCTCTACTAGCACGACGCCTCCTCGGGGCTTCATCACGCTCATCATCATCATCATCATCAGATGATGAATCATCAGTATAAGGGCTAGAGTAGTCGGTATATTCTCGATCTCGGATCTGCAAAGCATGACCACTTGGTCTAGTTCCTTGAATAGGAGGGTAGTTAGGCAGACCATACCTCGGGTTCGTATTCAAGGGAAGATCCGTAGTGTGAATCTGTATCCCTGGTGGTGGGTTGTCAGGATTGAAAAGGGGAGAAACCACCATCTGGAGAGGGTTAGTTTCTTGATTTGCTTGGTTGCCCACAGGCAGCGTACTCTCAACATGGGGATCCGCCCCTGATTGTTGAGAAACTTGAGATTGGGGGATCACGCCTGATGCTGGAGGAGCCTGTTGGATGATCACCCCTGATGCTGGGGGAACCTGTTGAATGATCGCCCCTGATGCTGGGGGAGTCTGTTGGATGATCGCCCCTGATGCTGGGGGCACCGGCTCGGTGGCAGGTGGAGCAGAGTTGAGAGGTACGGCCTCGGTTGAGGCTGGTGTTGTTCTTCGTGTTTGAACCATGGTTGATGTTGTCTTCCCACAGACGGCGCCAAATGTTGTGGAATAAAAACTAGGTTACGATTTGTAATTAATGCTAGGGTGGTTGAGCTTCGAGCTTTAATGGTTGTTTCCGTGTTACGAGACTGATCGGTCCTCACAGAGTGCCTACGTATCTCGTTATTGAGATTCAAGCCAGGACGTAGTTCTAGGTGATGGTGCCCTCGAGGCTATAGAGGCGAGAGCTCACCTAGGACGCAGTGGCTTGCATGTCCTTATTCGAGGATTAAGCCAAAACGTAAGTGACGTATGGAGCTGTGTCCAAAACGTGGTTCTGAGATGAGGGGTTAGACCCTTTATATAGGCTGAGAAGCCCTAGAATTATGGTAGGAGTCAGAGACTTGGTGGACAAGTATTCCTTGAGGAAGGTTCTAGATCTCTTCCTTATAGGAATCAGTTTCCATGTTGAAATATGTATCTTGGAGGCTAAGTCAGGCAAGAGTAATATCCTTGTTTGACTCTAATTTGCTGAGCTGTTTATTACCCTTAATATTAATTACGAAATTAATATTATAAATAGGGTTTGGGCCCATCTGGTGGGCCCCACGTTTGGACCATTCCAGGTCTAATTAATGCCACATTAAATGTGTATTAGGGCTTACTTTTAGCCCATATCACTTGGGTAGCAATGATGTATTACTAGATGCCGCTCATTGTTTATAATTTTATTATTGGATATTAAAATTATTGTCAACGTAATAATAACCTAAAGGGTTACACAATAAGAACGTTTAAAAGGAGTTTTAATTTAAATTATGAATTTAAATTAAATCATTAAATTCGAAATTGGTTATTAATTAATTAAGCTGGTCTTAATTAATTATTAAAGAGAATTCGAATTTACTAATAAAACCAAATCAGAATGGGTTTGGAGAAGGCCAATTCGATTTAGGGTTTTAGCCCAATCTCTCTTCCCTATAAATACATTATGATGTATTATTTAGGAACACACTTTTGCAATTCATTAAAACGTGTGGGAGGCTAGAGAGAGAGGCAGGTTCTTCGGCTAGTACCGGCTCCGGTGATCGTTGGACGATCAAGCGTTCGTGTGGACTACTTTGGCAACGTAGATCTCGAAGAGGGCTACGTGGTGATTGCTTTGGACCTCCATCTGCCATCAATTTGTTAAAGCTTCGTTTTAAGGTAAACGTTCATAACTACGAATTAAACGTCTTGTTTTGCATGGATCCTGTGATTGGGTTTCGATTTTATTGTTTTAATTATTGTTTTTCGCTGCGTTTGATGCTCGAAACCCTTCAAATTACATGTAATGTCACTCTTTGCCAAAGTTATCTAAGGATTTTACTATGTAATTGAAAACAACATTGAAGTGCTACAAAATAAAACAAAGAGTAAAGTTAATAAAAATGAAGCCCTCCTCTTTTTTGTTTAATTTTGTTTACTGTTAATATATATCTCTGTTTGTTTAGAATCTATCTACCAACTTATTAAATTTCTTACCTATATATAAGATTTTTTTTATATTAAAAATAAATATTATTAACCAGCCAGGAAAATTCGACATGTCTTAGGATATGATAATTGAATACTATTACTTGAATTCAAGAATACATAATTAAAATGGGCACCTTTTATTGGAAACTATATATAATTTATATGTATCGACCTATCTAGGTATCAATAATAGTGATTTTTAAACGATTGCTATTGTTGTTTCTTTCTCTGATCCTCTCCCAAAAATACTAAACTAAAGTTTAGGGGTTGATATATGCACTTTCGTTGATGGTAAGCCCATTTTATTTTTTTCCTTGATTTTACTTTGTTTTTCAATAATTATACGATTATAATAAATTGTTGGATTATCTCGCGAGAAAGGCTATATATTTCAATGATATAATCGAGGGATGTACCAAAATTTAAGATCTGATCAACGATTTTAGTTTGGATTAAGGAAACCTCGTTACCTTGATATGATCTATTTGAATATGTATTTGTCTAATATTGATTATTTTTGCAGATGTATTATTTAACTATAAAAATAGTGATTTAAAAGAAAATTTAATTGATTATTTGTGTAGATGGCGTATGCCCTTTTTTTTTATAAATTAATTGTCTATAAAAAAGAGTGATTTATTAGAATTTTTGCGCTGAATTGGCAAATTTGCTATGAAAATATCAAATAACAATACTTTTATTGACTCAGTAATGAATTTTATTTTTGAATTGATAATTTATATACCAAATAATGTCTAATACTATTTGAGAGTCTATTCAGTATTTTGAATAATTCAAATATGTTGTCAAGTCAATTTGTTTGTCCCATTAATTCTTGCATAACTAAAAAATACTGATAAGTAAATGTTAATGAAAATTGGTTTAAAATTCATTTTTTAATATTTTAATTGGTTGAATTTAGCTTTTTTTGTAAATAATTGATTAATTTAAAATTTATATAACTTAAATTTTGATTGTGTATTTGGAATAGTGTATTAAATATTTTTTAACTTTTAAAATATTTAATTTAATAAGAATAGATTTATTCAAATTTGTTTGCACCTTATGATTGTAGATCGAGTGTTTGAGATATTAAAATGTTATATTTTATAATATAGATAAAATATACCCATGAATAAAATTAATTTATTTCTATTAATATCAATTAATTTATACGCAATTTTGGAAAATGACTTTATACATAGAGAGGGGCGCAAATTTTAGACCAATCATGTCATATTACAAATTTTCCTTATTTACCTTTCTATACCCACTTTACTAACTGTGGTTAGTTAGCAGTTCTAATTAAAATATAATAAATATTTAATTTAACGTGCATATATATTATAAATACTATTAATCAGAAAATATTCGATAATAAATTTATCATATAATTTATTCTCACATTATATCCTTTTATATAATAAGAGTAATAGAGATAATAACGAGTACTACCTTAGGTCAAGGGTTCGACTCCTAAAAAAACATATATTTTATAAATTAAATTTAAAATTATTAATGCAAAATTTTATTAATAAGCGCACTGAGTTTACACTTTTAATTTGTTTATGTCTCGACCTAAAAATCTTCTAATCACATTCTGTCTAATTAAATAATTAATTTAATTTGTTTTAATTAAAACAAATTAATTTAATTAATTTACACTTTTAATTTGTTTTAATTTTATTAATTTTGTGATTAGAAGATTTTTAAAAATCTTCTAATATTCTATGGTAGTACTCTTATATTATCCCTCTTACTCTTATTATGTAATAGGATATAATTAAATATGATTATTATATATGTAATAAAGTATAATTTATAAATATGTTATTGGTGAGTATCGAACCTTTGACCTATGGTAGTATTCTTCTATTATTATTCCTTTTACTCTTATTACATAACAGGATTTCATGGTTCTTATTTATTTTGTCATACTAAGAACTAGACTATCGACTACTTAAATTTTGGACAAAATCTCTCTTACACTTATTATTAAAACTGTATTTGGTTGTTAGTACAACTAAATTCAAATAATAAAAAGGTTATTTTGATAATCAAAACGAAATATAAGTAGATATGCTAAATCGAATAGAATTTTCTAAGTAAAAAAAAACATCAATTTCTTATCTCTTTTGTTTCTTGGTAGTTTTAATTGAAAAATAATTATTAAACCATCACTAAATTAATAATTATTTTGCTAATTTCACATGGACTGTAAAATCGTCTCAATTAAGTTTTAAGAATTCAAGATAAACACATAGTAAATTGAACATGTAAAATCTTATATATATATACCAATTTTTTAACAACAATTTGATATGTAAACTAATAACAAATAAATATTAAAAAAATAATATCATTATAAATATTAGAAAAGCAGCCGTGCGTTGCATGGGTTATAAACTAGTTATTAGATAACAACTATAAATTTACTAAATTACGCTATAACTATATAATTGTGGTAACAACTCAACAAACTTGAAAACATTAGCATGCATTAGTATAGAAAGTTGCAAGGTACCAATATTTAAATAGAAAATCACCTCATAGTAAAAGAAAAAAAAAATCACGCCCCCTTGATTATTTTGAGATTATAATCTTGTATGATAATTTTATTTTATTTGAACCTAGATAATAATTCAATCTCATAATGCAGTTAATAAAATTAATAATTAGTAGTTCGATTTCATCAAAAATATTTTTAAATGTCAAGTCACATATCGTGCTCTCAAGCCATTATCTGATCTAATCCTTTATTATAGTACGTGAGTCTACCACATCATGCGGTTAACCAATCAAAAATGAGGAATTATTTTAGGAACAATTAGATTTCATTTATATATTTTAGACCAATCATATTATATTAAAAGTTTTCCTTATTTATCTTTATATACCCACTTTTCTAACTGTAGTTAGTTAACAATTCCAAATAAAATAGAATAACTATTTAATTTAACATGCTTATATATTATATATACTTTTAATCAAAAATATTCGATAATAAATTTCTCATATACTTTATTTTCACTTTTATTAAATAACAATTATATATATATATATATATATATATATATATGGAATTATGCTAATTATGGTACCAACACGGAAACATTAGCATAGAAAGTAGTAAGCTACCAATATCTAAATAGCAAATCATGTTCTAATAAACGGGAAAAAAATCACGCTCCCCTCCCCATTAATTTTTATGGGATTCCATAATGTGTTATAATTTTATTTAATTTGAACTCAGATAACAATTCAATCTCATAATCCAGTTATAAAATTTAAGATTAGCAATCCGATTTCATCAAAATTATTTTTAAATATCAAGTCACATGTCGTGCCCTTTAGCCATTATCTAATTGTCTACTAATAAATTAGCTTGAATACACACTAATTTGTTACCCATACTTCATAATATAAAAATATAAATGCTATAATAATTACTAATATAACAAATATTCTTTTATTCCAGGTATACAGTTAGATGCATTTAGCCAGTCAGAAAATTATGAATTATTTTGGGACCAATCAGAGGTGATTCCTAAATTTTAGACCAATCATATTATACTAAGAGTTTTCCTTATTTACCATTCTCATCCTATTATACTAACTATGCTTAGTTAACAATTCTAATTTAAATATACTAGTTACTTGATTTAACATATCCATATATTACATATTTTTTAATGACAAAAAATATTATAATAAATTAATATTTAAATTAAAATCAATCAGGATTATACAAATATATAATATTCAGCGATCTTCGCAATATAATTTCCACTCTTTTGATTTACAATTAATCATAATCCTTTATTATAATACCTGAGTCTACCACACCATTCAGTTAACGAATCAGATTCGAGGAATTATTTTAAGACCAATCAGAGTTCATTCATAAATTTTAGACCAATCATCTTCTACTAAAAGTTTTCCGTATTTACATTTTTCTAACTAATTTACTAACCATGGTTACTTAATAATTCTAATTTTAAATATATTAAAAGATTTTAATATACAATTTACGCACAAAAGTTTGTTAAGGAAACACTATCCTATTTTTCAATAACTTTCAAAAATCAAACAACCGATTAAGACCTCTATAAATAGACACATGTATGATTATTGTCTCGCCTGATTTTTATACCTTCAAAAACTGATATTATTTTAAAAAGTTCAAAAATATATTTATTCAAAATTTGTTACTAAAATTAATTAATAAAAGCATATAAGCCAATACTACAAAATCGGATTTGAATCAGATTTTAATAGCTTAGTGAAATTCATATCTTCAAAAACTCGATTTTTTTAAGGCTCAAAAATATATTATTCATTATTTGTTAATAAAATTAATTAATAAATGCATATAAACGAACACTGCATATATTTTAATAACTTTAATTATTAAATGTACGCTAGAAGAGTATTATTATTGGTTGATGAATAAATTACCAATAAAAAATAAAATTATTTTAGAGGCAACCAGAATTCAATTCTAAACTTTAAATCAATCAATCACAAATTTTTTTATTTTTTACCATGCTTATTCTAAACTTTAAACCAATCAGAAGATCGTAAATTATTTTAACATCAATCAGAGTCTACTAAATTTTAGACCAATTAAACTTAATGTAACATGTTCTCTATTTGATCTAGATTCTACATTTCAGCCAAAATTAAACCCAACTCAAGTTACACCCAATAGTAATTGATTTTTATTTTTTCATATCAATTAACTAAACATAATAACTACTAATTTTTTATTTTAACAATTAACTAATAAACAATTTATATAAAATAAAATTCTTACAAACTAAAAAATATAATTATTTTATCAATTTAAACATTACGGGAAATCTAAACCGCTTATTCCCCATTAAACTTAGCCAACTTTGATGAATTAAGTGTCCGCGTCAATTCTTCTCATGCCTAAAGCATATCAATTTTGGCTAAGGTATTATTTTGGATCTTTTTATTATCTGATATACCATACTTGGATAGATTATCTTTTTATTTCAATTATATATATGTATCATATGTTTCGTGTTTTAATTGTTCAATAAAATCAACAGAAAAAGGATTCCGGCAAAAACCTTTATTACCACGTATTAGTTAACCAATCAGAAGATTGTAAATTATTTTAACATAAATCAGAGTCAACTAAATTTTAGACCAATTAAACTTAATGTAACATGTTTTTCTATTTGATCTAGATTCTACGTTTTAGCCAAAATTAAACTCAACTCAAGTTACACCCAATAATAATTGTTTTATATTATTCCATATCAATTAACTAAACATAATAACTACTAATTTTTATTTTAACAATTAACTAATAAACAATTTATATAAAAAAAATTCTTACAAACTAAAAAATATAATTATTTTAAACATTACGGAAAATCTAAGCCGCTTATTCCATACTCCCCGTCAAACATAGTCAACTTTGATGAACTAAGTGTCTGCATCAATTCTCCTCATGCCTAAATCATATAAATTTCGGTTGAGGTACTATTTTGGATCTTTTTATTATATGACTTACCATACTTGGATAGATCGATTATCTTTCTATTTCGATTATATATATGTATCGTATGTTTCGTGTATATTTGTCCAATAAAATCAACAGAAAAACGATTCTTACGAAAAAATAATAGAAAATGATTTAGGTTTTCATCATTCCCAGTCCAAATTCTCCCAAAGTTACTTCTCATTAGAATATTTAGTGGCGAACTCCAATAATTATGCGACTTACTGAATTGTAGGCATCAATCCTTACCACAATACACCGATTTGTTTACATTATTAGGCATAGATAAATATTTTTTTACAGTGTTGGGTTATCAATGTTATCATTCATAATTTACCTGCATAATAACTAAAATATTTATTGTATCATTATTCATACATTAAAAGTACGATACAGTTTTTCTCATATGGCCTTTCTAGAAGGGGTCGATGTTCATAAAAGATCAGTTTCTCAATTCTTGTGAAGCAAATTTTTTGTAGACCCTGTAAGTTTATTCTTAAGAAAAACACACAAGTCGCATTCAATGAAAATGCATTTAATAATTTTTTTCTATCAATACATCAATCAAAAATCTCTTTCCTTCATTAAGTTAATTGCTAATTAAATTAACGTTGTATATATTGTCATTTCACCAACTTAATATTCAAAGATGCATCATGAATACCATAATCTTTCAGAAGGCATCTTGAATTCACAACACGAATCAGTGACCAAATGTACGGAAACAATCTTAAAACCATTAATTATAATTTATTTTGAACCATTTTTTTAATATAATTATGATTTAAAATTAAATCCATTCATTTTTCCATAAGTATCGTTTTGATTATTTGTCATTAAATTTGTTTTGTGGTTCCTATTAATTAAAAAATCCAAGAATATAAATTCAATTAATTAGTAAGTCCATATTAAAATTAATATTAAATTAGATTTACTAATTGTTAAATAAACGCTTTATAATTATCTTTCAAAATTAGAACCATCCATTTTTTTCATTATTAACATTTTACCATTAATTAAATAAAATCCAGGATTGTAAAGACAATTACTTAATAAGTTCGCATTAAATTTAATATTAAATTAGATATACAATTAGTTAAATATATATAAATTTGATATGATACATGTGTATATAAAATATTGATTCACACATATATTTTATTATTTTATTATTTCAAAATTTATAAATATTATATTTTTTTTATGTTTCATATTTTTCCCGGCTTCCAACCTTTTTCACCTCTATCTATTATAAGCTAATCAAATTGATGTATATGAAATATGTGCGTGAACTTGAAAAATTAAAATAAGTTGAAACTATATCATTGTAAATTTTGTTTATGGCCTGTTGTGAAACTAACAGACAAATCTACTAAAAAGATCAGTCTCTCCACTATTTTGAGATTATACCACATCCCGGAGAGCATCTTTATTCCTTCATCAAACTAAGTATGACTATTGTAGTTAGATATCTACGAAGCGAAACCAGTGGTTCATTTGATAATTAACCCAAATTTAAATTATTAGACTGAAAAAAGTTAGTGTTTGTGAATGATGCTGCTTTTTTTGGAAAAACTACTTCAATACGATGAAATTTCCATTTTACTTGACTTTATATGAAAATATTCATTTGTCATGGGTTTAAATGATTCCAAACTTGTGACTTAAAATTATTATATTAATCACTCAATCAATTTCTTATTTCTTATTATTGTCCTTAATATAATTTTTCCTTTACGCGGGGAAAAAAATATTAACATGCTTTCGAGTTTACTGAGACTTTTCTTGAATTCAAATGAGACTTTTTTTTGAAATTCACAAAAGAAAAACTGAACAAAAAATCAAGTTACTAGAGGTATTTTATGTGCAGTGCAGTTAGGGCTACACAACATTCCGGTCTAGAACGGTAAATTAGACATGATCGGGCCTATCAGTCCAAGACCTGGACCGAACGGTCCGGTCTCCGATCCTTAAAATAAAAAAAAAAAATCCGAAAAATATGATTATTTTTTACGTACAAAAATTGTGATTTATAAGAAAATTTGAAAATTTCATTATTTTTGTAGATGTCATATGCCCTTTTATTGATAAATTAATTATTTATAAAAAAATATTGAATTATAAGAATTTTTTCGCTGAGGTGACCAATTTGCTATTCATTGACTCTGTAATGAATTTTATTTTTTGATTGGTAATTTATAAACCAAATAATGTCTAATACTATTTGAGAGTATATTTAGTAATTTGAATAATTCAAATATATTGTCAAGTCAATTTGTTTGTCCAGTTAATTATTGCATAACTAAAAAATAAGTACAAGTAAAATGTTAAAGATAATTGGTTTAAAATTCATTTTAGTATTTTAATTGTTGAATCTAATTTTTTTTATATTGAGTAATTTAAAACTTTATATAACTTAAATTTTGAACGTGTATTTAGAATATTGTGGTAATTATTATTTTATTTTTAAATTTTTTAATTTAATGATAGTTCACTTATTCAAATTTGATTACACCTTATGATTGTAGATCGAGAGTTTGTGATATTTAAATATTATATTATATAATATAAATAAAATAGACTCAAGTATTAAAATAATATATTCATATTTAAATCAATTGATAAATACATAATTTTGTAAAATGGCTCTATACATAGAGAGTGGCGCAAAGAATGGATGTGCCAGTAAATAATAATATAATTGTGACTGATTTTAAATTAAAAATTGTGATTAATTAGTTAATAAATATTTATGAAATTAATCTGTAATATATAATTATATATTAAAGTATGATTGTAGTTGATATTTAGGAAAATTATTTCGTAATATATAATAGTCCAAATTGTGATTGATTTCAAATTAAAAGATTGATCAAGTTAGTAAACATTTAATCACTTAAAAAAATATGTAATTTATGCATGTTCTAAATAATATAAATTTTGTATTTCAAAAAAAAATTGTTAAATAACCACGATAAGTAAATTAGAATGAGAATGATATGATTAATTTAATTTTAGTGTTAAATTCTGATTGGCTCTTATATATATTTATGAAAATTAATCCATAATTTATAATAATGTAATTATGATTAATTATAAATTAAAAGAGCGGAAGACCACTTCAGGATGCTTTTCTATTTACACCGAGGCCATTCATCTCGTCAGACGCCTTATGGAGAAGTTCAGGGAGCACCGCAAAGACCTCCATATGGTGTTTATTGATCTCGAGAAGGCTTATGACAGTATCCCACGTGAGGCGATTTGGAAGACCCTCGTAGAGCGGAGTGTTTCGACGTCGTACGTAAGAGTGATTCAAGACATGTACTCCCAAGCTAGTTCTTGCGTCCGGACCCCAGTGGGTGACTCTCGTTTCTTCCCTGTGGAGATTGGGCTTCATCAGGGATCGGCCCTTAGTCCTCTTCTTTTCGCACTTATCCTGGATGTCATGTCACGCGGGATCCTAGACGTCGTACCGTGGTGCATGCTCTTCGCTGACGATATCGTGCTAGTGGCGGAGTCAAGGGGGGAGGTCAACGAGAAGTTGGAACTATGGAGATCAACTTTGGAGTCACAAGGCTTGCGGGTGAGTAGAACTAAAACCGAGTATCTCTGGTGCAACTTCAGTGGCGAGGCCATCGACGAAGGGGTGGAGGTTAAGATCGAAGATCAGATCGTCCCGCGTACGGATAAGTTCAAGTATCTGGGGTCGATCATCCAGAAGGAAGGTGAGGTTGAAGACGATGTCAAGCATCGTATCAATGCTGGGTGGCTAAGGTGGAGGGCAGCTTCAAGGGTCATGTGCGACAAGAAGGTTCCTTTAAAGTTGAAAGGGAGATTCTATAGAGCGGCTATCCGGCCTGCGTTGTTATATGGTTCTGAGTGCTGGGTAGCGAAGAAGACCCACGAAAGCACGTTGGAAGCAGCTGAAATGAGGATGTTGCGGTGGTCGTGTGGCCGCACGATGCTAGATAGAATCCCTAATAGGGTGTTCAGGACCGAGCTCGAAGTGGCGCCTCTTTCTGCGAAAGTTAGAGAAGGGAGGTTGAGATGGTTCGGCCACGTCCGTAGGAGGCGGCCGGAAGCCCCAGTACGAAGGGTCGAGAGTCTTTCGGTCGTTGGGGTGAGGAGGAGAGGTAGACCGAGGAGGTCATGGGAAGAGCAGCTTAGGTTGGATTTGAGGGCTATGAACCTAAGTGAGACCATGACCGCTGACAGGTGTTTGTGGAGGCGGCAAATCAGAGTGGTGGACTCTCTTTTAGGGGACGGCTCGATAGTGGAGAACCTCAGGGTTGGGTTGTCTCGGATGACCTTAACATAGGAGTTTGGCTATGTCCGCTTTGTCCGCTATCTTTTTCCATTCTCATTTATTATTATTATTATTATCATATGTTTCCCGGTTGTGCAGGTGCAGGGAGCTTCGCTTGGTGGTATCTAGGGGCATGGTAGGTAAGTCCCGTGTGGAGAAAGCCATGGGCTCAGGTATTGCTGTGAACTTTGTCACATATTCTTTAGATTCCTTAGTTTATATCACACACCGTATATATCGTGCACCTAGTCGAGGGTCTTCACGGAAACAGCCTCCCTACCCTAAAAAGTGGGGGCATGGTCTGCGTACAACCTACCCTCCCCAGACCCTGCTCTGAGCAGGATATACTGGGTATGTTTGGTTTGGTTTGGTTTTTTCCGAGGCAATGTTCAAGCCTAGGCTTCTAGCAGTAGTCGTTGCTTTAATTTCGAGTCTGTACCAGGTTCTTTTCAATTTTCCAAGTTGTATTAGACCTGGTTTATCTATTAATAAAATGTCTGTTTATCAAAAAAAAAAAAATTGGAAACCTTTTAATGTAATATGAATGGTCTAAAAGTTAGGAATCACATCTGTTTGGTCCTAAAATTTAATAAAAGTGAATATAAATTATATGAAAACTTTATTATCGAATATTTTTTGATTAAAAGTATATATAATATATAAGCATGTTAAATTAAAAAGTTATTATATTTTAATTAGAATTATTAACTAACTACAGTTAGTAAAGTGGGCATAGAAAGATAAATAAAGAAAACTTTTAATATGATATGATTGGTCTAAAATTTAGGAATGAAATTTGATTGGTCCTAAAATAATTCCTCATTTTTGATTGGTTAATCGCATGGTGTGGTAGACTCAGGTATTATACTAAATGATATGGAATATGTAGGGCTGAGCAAAACCGAACCGAAACCGAAAAACCGAACCGAACCGTGCAAATTCGGTTCGGTTCGGTTCTAATTTTTTGAAAATTCGGTTTATTCGGTCCGGACCGAATAGACCGAAATAAAAATCGGTTCGGTTCGGTTCTTTGAAAAATATTTCGGTCCGGACCGAATAGTCCGAATAATATATACTTTAATTTTTATATTTATGTTATATACATTTTATATATATCTTATAAAATATAATTATATTGTCTAATTTGTAAATTCTAATTATATCTATGTTGGTGAAATAGTGGTGATTAATTGTTTATTATTTTTGTGATAAATCATGAATTTTTAGCTTTATTTATAATATAGGTTTTTTTCAAAAAAAAAAATCGGTTTTTTCGGTCCGGACCAAACCGAACCGAAATAATTCGGTTCGGTCCGGTTCGGTCCATGATTAAACTTCGGTCCGGTTCGATCCAGAAAAAAATGACATTTCGGTTTTCGGTTTATTCGGTTCGGTCCGGTTCTGGACCGAACCGACCGAATGCTCAGCCCGTGTGAATTGAACTCAAAGCCTAGAATGACAAAAGTTTAGTTATTTACCATTTGAGTTATTTGATTGATACAATAAAATTTATATAAATTAATATTATTGGAATTGGTAAATTTTATCAACTTATTAAAATTAAATTTATAATATTACTATTACATTAGAATAAAAAATTTACATTAAAAATATTAATCTATACTATTATATAAATTCCGAAACATTGAAAGTTTTGGTACCTGTTTTTTGGTACTAAGTGAATTTACTTATTTACCCTTCATTATAAAGAAATATATATATATATATATATATATATATATATATATATATATATATATGATATCTATACTATTAAAATTCCTAAAATAAATAATAACATAATATGATTAATGGTAAGTAGTCGATTGCTTTTTTTCACAATTACTTTTAATTGAAGATATTATCTTTTATAAACACTCACTAATCTTACAATCACAAATATCTATACAATTATATAAAAGCCGAAACAATAAAAGAGTTTTGGTACCTGTTTTTTGTTACTAAGTGAATTTATTTATTTACCTTTTATCTATACTATTATATAAATTCCGAAACATTGAAAGTTTTGGTACCTGTTTTTTGGTACTAAGTGAATTTACTTATTTACCCTTAATTATAAAGATATATATATATATATATATATATATATATATATATATATATATATATATATATATATAATATCTATACTATTAAAATTCCTAAAATAAATAATAATATAATATGATTAATGGTAAGTAGTCGATTGCTTTTTTTTTTTTCACAATTACTTTTAATTGAAGATATTATCTTTTATAAACACCCACTAATCTTACAATCACAAATATCTATACTATTATATAAAAGCCGAAACAATAAAAGAGTTTTGGTACCTGTTTTTTGTTACTAAGTGAATTTATTTATTTACCCTTTATCTATACTATTAAAACTCCTAAAATAAATAATAACATAATATAATTAATGGTAAGTAGTTGATTGTCTTTTTTCACATATACTTTTAATTGAAGATATTACCTTTTATAAACACCTACTAATCTTAGAATCATTAATATATACCCGAAAATATCACATCATATTTTTCAATTATTAATAAAATATATTAAAAATCTGTATACGTTGTTTATAAAAATATCAGTCGTATCATATCTTACAATCATTAATATTTCCTTTCAAATTAAAACATGTTACCTTTTTAATTTAAAACTAATCTTACAATCATTAATATATACCCGAAAATATTACATCATATTTTTCAATTATTAATAAAAATATATTAAAATTTTGTATGCGTTGTTTATAATAAGGAAACATTAGTGTAATCCGTAAACATGAGTATATTAAATTAAAATTAATTAATTAAAATAATGGTAAGTAGTCGATTGCCTTAATTAAATTATAATTACTATAAACTAATCAATTACCTTTTTCATATAAATCGTATAATCTTTTTAATTTTCACGTTGCCTTTCTATTTCTATAGCTAAAATATCTATTTTTCCAATTATATCACGGGCGGTTCTATTTAATACAATAAACTAATAATATTCTAATATTAATAATTAACGTATCATCTTTTATATATTTTCTAACTAAAATCCATCTTTTAATTGAAATATCACGTACAATATTAATTTCTTCTTTTCAAAAAACATTACGAGCAATTGTATTTAGTAAAATAACGTAATTAAATTATAAATACTATTAACTAATCAATTACCTTTTTCACCAAAAACATGTTACCTTTCTAATTTTCTTTAACTAAATCCTATCTTATTCTAATCATTACACAAACATTATATTTAATAAAATAAAAGAATTATTTTATAATTACTAATAATTAAACAATTATTTTTTTCAACTAAAACCTATCATCTTTCTATATTTTCTGACTAAAATCTCTCCATTTTTAGAATATCGTGGATAACATTTATACAACTATTATCAAATCATCTCATATAAAAATTTAAGCCTCCAAAATTAATATTTCAAAAAATAATTTAAATTAATTAAAAAAATTCATATAATATTTTTAAAAATTCGTGCATCGCACGGGTTTTAAGCTAGTTTATCATAATATCCATTTTATTTATTTTACTACACAAATGGGGAAGCAACACAAAAGGTGAAGCTAGGCTGCTAGGGCGTGGTGCATGCGAAAAAACTGATAATATCTTTTGACAGGTAGACGTGACACTGGGGATCTTTTGGGCCACGTGGGGGGGCTTTGCCCTCAACCCTTTGTTCTTCAAGATATTTTGGGTGTTGCGTTAGTTTTAGGCTCTACCATCTCGTGTAGAGAGAGGCAAACCCAAAATCACTGGCCCAGAAAGATTATGGCCCGTTACTGTTTTGATGTGACTATTTATTTGTCTTTTCAAAAACCAAATTTCGGGTATTGGTTATCAGTAATCACGTACAGTATATATTACGATTTTTTTTTAAACAAATTAAAAAATTTTATGTTTTCAAAATATTGAATTATCCTTACATTTTTGTTCTTTTTACGTGCTGTTTGTTTATTAAAAATGAGTATTTACGACATTTTTATTTATAAACATACAAATATCAGGTTTTTTGTACAACGATTCCAAAGATCTCAAATTTAATGGGTTAATATTCTTACAAGTTATTTCATCCATTTAATTTTTAATATCTTACCATCATTGCGTATTATTCTTAAATGATATGTTTCCTAATGAGTTATTACAAATGCAGTAATATGCTGATTATATATAATTATGATTGACATTATATTAATAATTATGTTTTAGTAAGTTAATTTTAATAATAGATAAATATTATTATAAAATATACCCAAATATTTTGAAAAGTTTCGATCAATCAACAAATGATTATTTGATTATTGTACATTAAGTATAACCGATTAATGATCGGAGTATTGCTAGCCAGGTATCCTAAAAAAATCTTAAAATATTGTCAAATAATATATAATATCATTATATTCATATTAATATAGGAGGGATCCATCTCATTTATAAACAGATAATTAATTATGTAATGATAATTTATCATTCAGAAATCATTTTAGGAACAATTTTGGGAGTTGTAGCATTTTCTATTTATTTTCATATTGATTCTACAAAATTAGAAAAATAGATTGAGACGATATTAGAGCGCCACCTAAACTCCCGCGTATTCTACTTTATATATATATTGATTACAAAATTTTATGTTTTCAAAATATTGAATTATCCTTACATTTTTGTTCTTTTTACGTGCTGTTTGTTTATTTTTTTTTGACAAACAAATTGATTTTATAAACTTGCAGCAAATAAAATCCAGCCGGGACAAACCCCCAAACTGTCAACTACAACCTTATTGTGAAACAAAAAACGAGCTAAGTAAATAGCCGCTTTGTTTTCAGATTGTTTAACATGTAAAATATAAATATTCTTGATAATAAAATGATTACAAATGTTTCTCGATCAATCCAGTCGACACCAGCATCCCTGAAAATAGTGTAATCACGATTGACTTGCGCACGTAAAAAATCGGTGATAGCCAAATGTTCGTACCCATCTGTTACACCAACTGAGGTTGGGGATACATATATCCCATAAATTGAACAATCTTTTGTTGTGCAAGGTGAGCTCTCGCAATAATCAACACCAATCCAGCTTCGATACGGATTTTCCAGATCTCCCAATAACACAAAGAAATCATTCTTAACGCAACATGACCACAAATAGCAAATACAACCAAACATAAACCCAAACAATTGGGGACAATCAACAACCCAAAAAGATGGCTACGACAAAGAGATCTCACCCTAAAAGGACTGGATCTCGATTTTATTGAAAAATAAAACTAGAAAGAGATGGAGGAAACAGAATGAGAGAAATGGGTGTGGGTTGAAGGAAGAATGGGACAGTATCCACCGGCCGGAGGAGGGAAAAGCCAGGGAGAGGAACAAAAGATGTTGACTAAGAGAAGATCCTGATTTTCTAGATTGGCGGCTATGCTTTTGGAGAAGAAAGGGGGAGAGAGAAGAGAGAAAAGGGTTTTCCCCAAACGACTCTCAAACCGGCGACTGACTCGAAAATGGTAGTCCCCCTTAATTCTGTTTGTTTATTAAAAATGAGTATTTATGACATTTTTTTTTGCTAATTTTGTATATATATAAAGAAAAACTATACAGGGATTGACCCTTGCTCTAAGCCAGAAGCAAAGATAAATCTTTCTACAAACAATCTAGCCTAAGAGACTAGATTACAGATAGAAAGGACAAAAGAGTAGAACTACCACGGACCAAGTAGCATACTACTAACCACAAACCACAACTACTAACCACAACCAAAATAAAGCTAAGGTTTATATCTAATCAAATATACAACCATCTATACATATGAAGGTGAGAAAACTGGTGGAACCATTTGGAGTTGTGCAGTCTTGCTTGGAGATCAACCAAGATTCCTTGAAGAAGTTTGTTTGGACCAAAAGAGCCGTTGTTGTGGTGTCTTGCATTACGCTCTCTCCACAGGTGATAAGAGAAAATCTGTGCCGTAAGTAAAGCAACTTGTCTGTGAGAGTAATCCGAAATAGAACCCCAATGCGAGATGAAGTCCACCCATGTGTTACCAACACAAGCTATATTTAGAAGACCTGCTAGTTTAGACAAAATAAAACTGCTAAAAGGACAGGTAACAAAGAGGTGACTAGCTGACTCAATTCCTCCAACACAGAAATGACAGAACGGAATGATATCAAGACCAAAAGATGCCAATCTGTGCAGAGTAGGCAGTCGACCATGGCACAAGAGCCATTCATGGTGAACATAACGAAGCACCTTCAATTTAGTCCAAATAAAATGGCACCAAGCACAGAGATGGCAGTTCAGTATTTATGACATTTTTATTTATAAACATACAAATATCAGGTTTTTTGTACAACGATTCCAAAGATCTCAAATTTAATGGGTTAATATTCTTACAAGTTATTTCATCCATTTAATTTTTAATATCTTACCATCATTACGTATTATTCTTAAATGATATGTTTCCTAATGGGTTATTACAAATGCAGCAATATGCTGATTATATATAATTATGATTGATATTATATTAACAATTATGTTTTAATAAGTTAATTTTAATAATGGATGAAATATTATTATAAAATATACCCAAATATTTTGAAAAGTTTCAATTGATCAACAAATGATTATTGTACATGAAGTATAACTGATTAATGATCGGAGTAATGCTAGGTATCCTAAAAAAATCTTAAAATATTTTCAAATAATATATAATATCATTATATTCATATTAATATAGGAGGGATCCATCTCATTTATAAACAGATGATTAATTATGTAATGATAATTTAACCTTCACAAAACATTTTAGGAACAATTTTGGGAGTTGTAGCATTTCCTATTTATTTTCCTATTGATTTTACAGCATTACATTTTTTTTTTTGAAAGGGATTTTACAGCATTACATACCACTTAGAGCATCTCCAAGAGCCTCTTTATTTTGGCTCTTAAGTGAGATTTGAGGAGAGAGAAGAAAAGAATGTGCTCCAAGAGACTCTTAGTCACTCCTAAATTCACTAAAAATGTAATCTCTCTCCTCAATTGTAAGAGCTCCTATCCACTCCTAACTAATATTTTATACTAAATTTATAAGATACATTCTCTCTCTTCCCCACTTTTCTTTTGTCTTTTTATGAATTCCACTTACTTTTAATAATATAAAATTAAATAAGGAGTGAGTATAGAAAGTATTGTTGGAGATGAATGTACATTAAGTTACTAAGAGCCAATATTTTATATTATATTTAAGAGTGAGTTAGAGCATCTCCAAGAGTCTCTTAAATCACTCTTAAATATATTATAAAATAATAGCTCTTAGTGATTTAATGTGCATTCATCTCCAACAATGCTTCTTATATTGACTCCTTATTTCATTTTATATTATTAAAAGTAAGCTACATCCATAAAAGTATAAAAGCAAGTGGATAGAGAGAGAATGTTGTCTTATAAATTTATAATATAATATTAGTTAAGAGTTGCTAGTGGCTCTTAAAATTGAGAAGAGAGAATGAAATTTTAGTGAATTTAAGAGCCACTAAGAGTCTCTTGGAGTGAAAAAATTTCATCTCTCTCCTCAAATTTCAAGTTAAGAGTCATTTTAAGAGTCTCTTGGAGATGCTCTTAAAAGACTCTTGGAGATGCTCTTAGGAATTGCGGGGTCGACATATTTAAAATATTTTAATTGAATTAAACGAGAAAATGCCACCTAGCAGTAGAAGTGGGTTGTTTGGTGAAACGTACAGGAAATAAAATTAAAAAAAAAAAAAAAAAAGAGGAGGCTCCTACTTTTGACAATACAGCGGCGCTAGCGGCGGTAATCACTATTTAAGCAGAGAGATTGAGAGAGAGAGAGACAGAGAGAGAGAGAGAGAGAGAGCTCTTGACAGATTTGCAGCTACCCAAACAAGGTATCCAAGTATCCAACTACACACAGATACACACACTCTCTTTATTGATTTCTGTAATTAGGGTTTGTGTCTTTTCATTTCGCTATTTATGCTCTCACTGCTTTCGATTCTCATTTCTGATTTGTTTATCATTTCTTTACGATGATTTATGTTAAATATAATTCTTTTGTTTATATATTAAATTTAACTTTTGATTAATTTAACAAGACCGTAATTTTATTACTTATCATATAAATCAATAAAGAGAGTGTTGGCCCTTGGCAAAGTATTGTTGGAGATGATAACTGATAAGTATTTTTTATTGTATTAAGAATCGAGTTTAAATGAATTGAATATATGTCAAGTAAATTTAAGTTGGAAGAGATGAATGAAACATAAAGGACTGGAAGTATGTTACTATGCAATTTTACGATGATCCGGTTTATGAAAATTGGGGAGGAGGAATGGATGTGCATTTGTTTATCGTATTCTGGGGTTGAAGTCATGATTTCATTCGTGTGAATCCAATGTAGTTAGTATAGTAATTTTTGAAGAAATACTCGCAATTTACATTTCTTTCTACCAGAATGGAGCATTTGCTGTAGCATTTTTATTCGCTTTCACCAATTTTGTACACCAAATTGATAACCTATAACAAATGAAATTACGCAAATAGCTTGTTTTGTTTGGACTCGAGTAGAAATGGAGAATAATTTATTCTTTTAATAAAAAATATGCATATTTTAGGATGATTTTCTCACTTCCTTATCACTTAAACATACGCTGTGATATAATCTGATATATTGTGTTCTTGTTTTGTTCTGTATGTATAGTATACTGCCAGGAGAAGAGTTTGACCCTTGGTTTACCAATGTCGACAATGGCTCAGCTTCACCAGTCACTTGTACCCAGTCACTATCACCATTTCAAGTCCAATGGATCCATGGATCGTATTCATAATAATCTTGCTTTCCCCTTTACACCTACTTCTGCAAACCTCTTCATCTCTCCTCTCCCAAAAAATCAGCTGACCCCTAATTTCCTCTCAACCAAGTTTCTTTTTCCTTGTGCCACTGTAGCTGGCGGTGGTAGCAGCAATGATGGTATTGGCGGTTCTGGAGGAGGAGGAGGTGGTGGGAATGGTGACAATAATAGTGATGATTCCTCTTCTAATTCCGATGATTCTTCATCTTTAGATGGTTTTGGACCTATAGGGGCTTTCTTAAGTGGTTGGAGGTCTAGGGTGGCTGCTGATCCTCAATTTCCTTTTAAGGTTCTTATGGAGGAGATTGTGGGTGTAAGTGCTTGTGTTCTAGGTGACATGGCTAGTCGCCCAAATTTTGGTCTTAACGAGCTTGATTTTGTTTTCTCAACTCTTGTTGTTGGCTCCATTTTGAATTTCACTCTCATGTATCTCTTGGCACCTACAATGGCTTCCTCCGGGGCTGCATTACCCGCCTTCTTTGCCAGCTGTCCCAAAGGCCACATGTTTGAGCCTGGGCCCTTCGGCGTGCTTGATCGGTTTGGGACTTTTGTGTACAAAGGAATAGTGTTTGCTGGTGTTGGGTTAGCGGCTGGATTGGTTGGGACTGCTCTTTCCAATGGGCTACTCACGATGAGAAAGAAGATGGATCCTACTTTTGAAACGCCAAACAAGGCGCCACCTACCATGTTGAATGCTCTAACTTGGGCAGCCCACATGGGTATTAGCAGTAACTTCAGATACCAGACCCTCAATGGGGTTGAGTATGTGCTTGCCAAGGGGCTTCCATCATTTGTATTCAAGACTTCTGTGGTGGTTTTGAGGGTCATGAATAATGTTTTGGGTGGGATGTCATTTGTGGTACTGGCAAGGCTGACAGGTTCACAAAGCTCTGGTCCTAAGGAAGTGAAGCTGGTTACTGGTGAGGAGGTGGAAGCATTGGCTACTTCTGCTGATGAGAAGGAGAAATTGTTACAAGACTGTGAGAGCGGCGAGTCTGTTCCCAAGTAGTTTTTTTAACTCTGCTAATCCGTTGAAATGGCTGTCTTTATATTAGGTAACTCGTGTCTTTCTTGCATTTATAAATAAAAGAACAGTTTTGGATTTCTAATTATATCAATAGAACAATTTTGGTTTGTGTTGTATGTTCAACTTCTAAGTTAAAGAATAATGATCAAGAAATGAATATTGTTTGCCACTCTGCCAGTGATTATGCATGGTGCTTGTATGCAATACAAAATCTTGAGATCTTTTGTATTTTTGGAAATGTTTGATTTTCTGGCTAAAGCAAAGTTTGTTTCTGTAATATTTTTGCTTGTGCGTAAGAAAGTGATATGGGTTGTGTATGACATGTGTTATTTGTCAAGAGCCTAATAATGATATAGCGGGTATTTGACTTGGAAGACATGAGGCAGAGTTGCAGTGAAGTGGAACGGAATGTTCTGTGTTTCAAAGATAGTGTGAGGGGAGGTGATTTTAGTTTTATTATTATTGTTTTGTCGAGGATAATTTAGGTTTATTGCATAAATTCAAGAATATTGGCATTTGATTTTTCACTTTATTATCAATTTAGAACTTTGCACAAAAGTGTTTCTTTTACTCCGCCAAATTTGCTTGGAGTAATTTGAAGTTTGAGAACAACTCGCAAGTGTGCCAAGTACTTTAAACATTATCAATATATATATAGCAAATGCTCTAAATTTATGAAATTGGTCATCCCAACATGAACTAGGCTTAGATATTAAATGAGTGCAAGTGTGCGAATATAAACTATCATCGTTGTGGTACACAGCTTATGATCTATCTTATTCTTATCAGCAGTCTGGTAACAGTCAAAATGATGCTATCATCATTGGTTCCTTCCAACCAGTTGAAGTTTTTTGTCATTGTAGTGGCATCGACTGATACACACAACAAGAAGGGTATCAGCATTCCCTAACTATACACACTAGGAACCACTCATAAAACTATACTACCATATTATAAATCTGTCGCGTGTGACTGAAGTTCTCAGTATTATCGAGGATTGATGCTTGTCATCACGTCACTAACAAGATTGCTTCCTGACATATTTTGGGGCACAAAATATTCCTCATTTGTAAAGACCACTGAAGATGAGGATGAGGACTCCCTGTATGTTAGTTTGCACAAGTCAGGTCTAGTTTCCAGCATCTTTTGAAGTATATTTTCAAGCTCCCTAACCACATCCAGCATTGATGGTCTATCTTCTGGCTTGTCATGGCAACACTTGAGGGCCAAAGCCACAAACCTTTCGACACATTCAGGGGGGTAAGATCCCATTCTGCAGTCGATTAAAGATAACACTGTGCCGGAATTATTAGACAAATTCACCTGAAAGTAATGATTAAAAAAAAATCCAAAATTACTAATGATATACCAATGTGAAACTTCTGTAGCAATGGATGCTCTTACATATACTGTTTAATTTACTAATATCCCAATAATTTGTGTATTTCGGTAACTGAAAATAAATGTGCCAAAATGGAACAGTCTCCTAGTATCGTGCTAAAAGGATTAGCTGCAGCTTGCATCAGAAATAAGTATATATACAAGATAGAAATGGAAACAGAGTGTACCTCCCGTACAATATTCTTCCCATGTGATATTGGTTGCATGCCTGTTAAGATCTCTAAGAACACAACACCGAGGCTATAAACATCGCTTTTATCGGTCAGTTTGCGGGTCAAAAAATATTCAGGATCAACGTAACCCTGCATATTCACGGTCATGCTCCAAATGGTTAACAAAAATGAATGTGTAAAGAATGAATGTCAATAAAGAAAATTAACAATACTTGAGAGTTAGAAAGAAACTGAGGACTCATTTCCGCGTCCTTGGATGCATAGGCTATTTGCTAATATTAATGAGATATCAATTTATCCAGGCTTCCTTTAGAAGATCAAAAATGGAAACGAAATTCTAGTCCCCCACAAATTTTCGTGATAATAAACTACACTTAGTCACAAACATATGTACATACTGCATAGTTACCACAAATAAGCGATTAGACCTAGAACAAAAGCTCAGAGACTCTGAAGACTTATTCAGGTAAATACAGTGTTAGTTATTGTTGATGGTCACAACTCACAAGCCACATCACCATGATGCAGACATGCTTAGCATGTATGATATTATACACTACTAGTAAGATAGTCAAACTTACTGGGGTGCCTTTAACAACTGTCGATACATGATCCGGCAAAATCCCTTGGTCATTCGAAACTGGTGCAAGTAGTGACAGTCCAAAATCAGCCACTTTGGCAGTAAAGTTGGAGTCCAGAAGAATATTGCTGGCTTTGATATCACGGTGGAATATTGGTGGGTTTGCTTCAGTATGGAGGTATAGGATACCTTTGGCTGAATCCAGAGCTACATGCAATCTCATCCAGAAGTTCAGAGCCTCCTTAGATTTAGCTACCAGTAAATAGAAACCTGTGTCAGAGCTTAGAAACATATCTTCGTAGAATATAGAACCTTGAATCTCAACAAATGCAAATAATGCTGTTCAACCTAGTAGTGGAATGAGTATAAGATGGATCATCTGCAAAAACATGGCCTAGATGTTTGTAATTACTTGACCAAAAAACTATGTTGCAAGAGAATAAGACGTAGTGTGACCTCCTTTGACAGCTGAGTTCAGTAAAGCCATGAAACTCTAACCAATACACAGCTACCGAGCTACGATCTCAATTTATTTATGACCATAGAATAAACATCGATGATACTATTTTTAAATCAGATGTATATTTGTGAAATAGAAACCAGATGAAGCAGAGGCAATCCTCAAAGAATTAGAGTTTAACCAATACCTTTCAGAAATGAGCAACAAAAGGAGTTGTAAATGATGTATAAGTTTCATACCAGAGAGCCAGTATTGCAATGTGCCGTTAGGCATGAACTCGTAAACCAGCATCTGCAAACGTGCCAAACACACTCTCAGACCATTTTAAGTAATTCATCATCACCATTCTTGAAGTGAAGGATTAAAACACAACAGAGAAGCATAGATTTGATTACTAATGTAGCCATTAAGAATTATAATATATATCCCTATACAGTCACCAGGGAATATTACGCCTATTAAAGATAACGAGTAGTTCTGGGGAACTATAATCAATCAACGCCACACGACTAACAAAGAACCTATTTATTGAGGGGTTGAGCAACTAATCAATACCTGCTCTCCTTTTTCTTCACAATATCCAACAAGTGAGACCAGGTTTCGATGATGTAACCTTGATAACAATTCTATCTCTGTCAAAAATTCTTTCTCACCCTGTAATGATCCTTCTTTTGCACGCTTTATGGCAACAATTTTGTTGCTGGATAACATTCCTCTATAAACCTTCCCATAGCCTCCTTCACCTACTAATGTTGAGTCGGTGAAATTGTTGGTTGCCATTGCCATTTCTTCGAAGGTGAAGCTTCTAACCCCATCAATCTTTACAGAACTCTTTGAGGCTGCATTGAGAATCACTTTATGCATATTCCAAATAACCTTAAATCTTTTCTCATATGTATCACATTAATTGACAGCATTAGGAAACTTACATGAACGTGTTCCTGAAAGCTTTTGGAAATCGCTAGAATGTTTTTTAGTGATAAAAACAGTGGCTGTTATAGTTATTACCACTGCACAAGTAACTGCCACTAGTACAACAGATACCAAAACACGTTTGTCTATACTTGTTCCTTGATGCTCAATATTCACTGCAGCAATAGAAGGAGTTGCAAGAAAAAAAATTATAATTTGTTCACCTACAAGGAACGATCCTGGCACGTGTTGCATTCTTTTCAAGTTTACATGCTTTTGAAGAAATAGGCACGTGTAGTCTGTGGATCATTACAAGCTTAAACTTTCCCCTGACATTGAGTTCAGTTTACCCTGGAATCTAAACGAACATAGATATAACTTATAAGGGCTAAATATTTCTTCACGTCGACATATACTTTTTATTATACTACTGAATCTCACTTTATTTATCATTTAATGTCCTTTATTGAACCAACGGAAACAATTCTGATTGTGGTTGTCAGTATTGCATTTGCAGAGTTGCTAAGTCTTGAAATATTTAAATGCTTACCATCTGCATACGGTCCTTGCAGACTGAAATTGAGAAGCTCATAAGGTCCAAACAAGTCGTTGGGAAAGAAACTCCAAGAAGTGAAAATGTGTTTTATACGCAAAACCTCACTTGTATTGAATGTGTGTGAGTGTTCAACGCCCGCTACTGGGTAAAGCTTTAGATACATCCTCAGGCGAGGTCCTGTTTCCCAAAAGTATGGTTCAACAGATATCTGATAAAGGTTTAACCCAAGAGATTCACTAAGGTACATCTTAAATAAATCTTTATATGGCAGGAAATCAGAGAAACTAGGGCTCTTCAGCCTGTATCCAATTCGAAGAGGTGATGCACAAAAACATGTAACAGGAGCGTCCTGGACGTATTCAAAATAATTGTCAACAGGACAAGACTGAATATAGCAAATAGGGCTTGAATTTTTTGAGATGTCAATATAATTCTCTCCGACTTCAGGTCTGCAGAATTGGCTTATATTTCTTTTATCTGCAATGTTGCAGACAGGATTGCCATGTAGCCTGAGAAATAGGTGCTATGTGTTACGTACAGCGTTGGACAAACCCCCAGAGTGGAGTATCTAAATGTGAGTAAAAGAAGAAACATACACACCTTAGATTAACATTTTCTGGAGGTTTAAGAACTCCAGAGATATTCACCAGCGAATTGTTCTGAAGATCACTGCATTCCGGAACAAACAAAATTAAAAAAAATTGGAAGTTAGCTTGAAGAGAATGAACCTACTATACCAAATAATCCTAATTTAAACTCAATCGTTTCAAGGAGGCATGCAAATTTTTGCTTTCATGTCTTACAGCGTAAGTCTTGCCGTTGCCTTGAAGAAGTTGTTCTGCCATATACTAGCGGGAATAGAACCACTCAAATTATTATTTTCAACAGATCTGTAATAAAAAGTTTCGCATCAGAACTCAATGCAAGGAATTAGTCCAAAGTATCAGCCAGTAAAAATTCCGAAAGAATTTCTATCAATGCTTATGGAGTCTACATTAAGTATCTTGACACAATGTCAAAGTCATCATGTTGACATCCAGTATAAGTTAAAATTGTTGTACAGAACAAGATCCTTACAACATCTGAAGATAGGGGAGATTTGAGAAACTTTCTGGAATTGTTCCGTTAAGAAGGTTGGACGACAAAATACTGCACAAAGCAAATTGTTGACAAATTGAATTTCTTGGCACTGATAGCACACTAAAACTCAAAGGTAGGTACAGAAAGTAATATGTATGGCTAAGGAGTAAATATAACGACTAGGTAGGTTTCATGTGCGTACATGGTTGTCATTTTGTCCGACAGCTTATCTGATGGTATCGATCCAGTGAGTTGGTTCCAGCTAAGATCTCTGTAAAAGAAGGTAGTAAACCAGTTATGTTTCTTCATCTAAATTGTTTTTCTCAAATGATGAGTCGGTTCCAAAGCACAAACTTTTATAATAAGCCAGAAGAATTTATAACTTAACAAGTTTGATCATAAAACCAACCTAAAGTACAAGTTCAAACTTACAGATATTTAAGGCTCGATAATTTTCTGAAATTAGGAAGAGCTCCTCTCAGACTGCAATTTCTAAGGCTTCTGGTAAATATAGAAAAACAAGTATCAGAGCAAGTCCACCATGAGAGGTACAATATGTCTAGAATTATGTCGAGTTCTTTAAGCTTTCTAAAGTTGAAATTGTGATGCAGCTTTATACTTTCAGCTCTTGCATGCCTTTACGTTACAACAACTTCAAGTACGGAAACGTAAATTCTTGTTATCAAATAAAATTAAGAAATGTAATATCAGAAAAACCATATGATGCCTTATTAAGATAGAAAAGTTTTCACGCCCAACCCGAAATTGAATATCCTACTTGAAAACTAGAGGACAGTTGACACCATATCAGTCACTATTGCTGATTATATGCACAAATTAGTTTTTCTACCTACCAAAAGATCTCGCAGTAGCAACAGATTTTCCTACACAATATAGTGCCAAATGTAATATGAAATAAACTACAGGGGTGGCTCAGCAGTTATAGGGTGTCATATGCATTGTTAAATTACATGAACCATATGATACATGTAAATTGTATTAATTTTATGTATCATGATTTCAATGCACTCATGGGGCAAGTGGATGATTACGAAGTTTCCAAATCATTAAAGGAAAAAATAACATTCTAGACTTCCTAATATAAGTAAGTACGAAAAATGATGCACGTCAAAAGCTAAACATATATAGTCCATGCTAAAATTGCAGAGAGAGTTTGTAAAATACTTACAATTTTACTAATCTTGACAGGTTCCCATACGCAGCAGGAATGACAGCCCCATGGAAATTATTGTTATCAAGTTGACTGCAAGAGAATCATAAAAATTTAATTGCACTATTGAAACCTATGAAGGTCCCTCTTATCATTTAAGATCTGCGACTGCACCACTACCACATTTCTACTGCAGAGGTAGAACGTGATCAAGGGCATATAGAAGTCGACAACCGGAGATACAGCACATGTATGGTCATAATTGTACAGTATCTTCAATATTTTCTTTCACAGAATATCACGGGTGGTTCATAATGCACCATATTCATTACAACATATATCATTTCATCAAATAAAAACTAAAAGAAGAAAAGACATTAAGCTCTTATTAACAACATTTTTCAGAATAACATGTGTGCGAGTGTGCATGTGCATGAAGAGAAGGAGCTCACATTATCGTCAAATTTGGGACGTTTGAAAACTTTGATGGAAGATACCCGGATAAATTATTGTTGTCCACAAGCCTATAAAAGGAAAATACCAAACAGTGTCCAGTTAGAATATTTTACTTCTCAAAAGACTGGTCCAGAGAACATAGAAGATCTGTTATGTCTCTCTATGACTGAGAGGTGGGGAGAGATAAAGATGGACGAGAGAGATAAAAGAGGAGGGAAGTCAGGAGATAATAGGTAGTAAATATGTGTGTTTATATATGTGTAGAGGGAGTGAGAGTAAGGCGTTCAACTTACAAGTGAACTAGAGTGGACAAATTGAAAATTTCAGGAGGAATTTGTCCACTGATTGAATTGTTGTTCAAGTGCCTGCATGTCACACACCACATTAATCAACTAGAAAAAAAATTGTAGTCCTACTTCTAAAGAATTTTTTCTATGAAATACTTACAGATGTTTAACACTAGCCAAGTTTGAAAATGATTTAGGTATTGGTCCTGATATCTGGTTCTCATCTACCTGGAGTCTCCGTAGATGTGTCAGATTTCCGAGTTCGTCAGGCAGGTGGCCTGATAGTTTGTTACCATTCAAGAGGCTGCAGAAAATGAATCAGGTAAAATTTGACATTAATATGTAATCTGTCGCTTAGATTAAGACCTATTTAATGGAAACTCCGGCTTTAGTGGTTTCTCAAGCTTATATATAACCTAATGCTGATAGTTAGTTTCTATTCTACATATTCATGAGAAATCCAATTTCTCCGGGAACTAATCTACATATTCTAAAGGTGAAGCAATTTTACAGAAGTTTGACTTGCTGCATCATAAATAGTTAAATACCCTTAAAAATTACTAATATTTATTTATGTCAAAGATCATCCTTTTCATTGTTGGGTCTGGTTGACAAGCTTTTCATCGTTGTGTCTGACTCACAATTTAAGCACTCTGGTTTAGCAAGGTCTTTCGCTAGAATAGACCTCTCAAATGGATCAGATATCTGATCGACCGAGCCGGGGAAAGAAATTTGGATATGAATCACCCTTAAAGAAAATCTGATCCGTTAAACGACCCGATCCAACCTAAACCTGTGGCTGGAATATTGTTCACTGCCTATGGCACAGTTGCAATTTATTAATTTTGAAAGTTGTCATTTCAAGTTTCAATACCAATGAGATATTATTCATGTAATGGGTGTCAAATCATAATCCACCATGTTTAGTGCATTTTGTAGTAGCTTTAGCTTTAGGAGGGCTTTGTCATCAGAAAAGTACTAGTATATCTGAAACAATTTTGCACAGTTTAGGATAAATAAGAATAAGGTCCACATTTATATTTCTTTTTACATCATAATTCGAAACAATTGGGATAAATGGAGAACAGTACTGAGATGCACTTACAGGAGTTGCAAAGAAGACAAGTTTCCTATCTCCTTTGGTATGCTGCCAGTTAATTCATTCCACATAAAATCTCTTTCCAGAAAGAAAAAGAAACAAAAAAAAAAAATAAGTGTTAGGTGGCATCAATAATCAAGATAAAAAATGGGAAGATGCGGCACAAAACATCAATACAATAAAAAGATGTCAAGGCTCACAGTATTTGAAGATGAGGAAGCTGTCCAAGCTCAGGTGCTAAACTTCCGGACAGATTCCTATTCAGTAGCTGGCTAAAAAGATGAGACAGAAAGGAGCAAATTCACTTAATGTGGACGTATAACATGAAGAACGAAACCTCTGAACAAGTGAGAAGTATACCAAGTACTAAGTATTACTTAGTGAAGAAAATAGGAGCTTAAGTTGGAACTTCTACAATTAACTAAAAGAAATGAGAAAGAAAACTCAAGAGTACATTTCTCGAATCTGAAGGTAACCATTAGTTCCAGGTGTGCCATGGCATATAATTCCAGTCCAATTTGATGCACATGGATCGTGGCCTTTTCTCCAGTTGTTAAGATGCTTCATTTGATCGTTTAAACTGCTCTTGACAGCTAATAATACAGAAACTGCAAGAGTAGATATAGAACTGTTGTATTAGTTCCTAGCAATTAAGTACTGTAAATACCATACTCAGGTAATATCGATCAAGACTGACAAAAAATATGAACATAACATATATTTATTAATCTGTCCTTAAGCTTTCAGAGAGCTGTAATACATGCGGTTTAGAGTTCGATCATGGAAAATTCAATTTGCAGAAATTTTGTAGTTTAGACACTAAGA
The DNA here is from genome assembly GCA_036435485.1 of Saposhnikovia divaricata. Taxonomy (NCBI): domain Eukaryota; kingdom Viridiplantae; phylum Streptophyta; class Magnoliopsida; order Apiales; family Apiaceae; genus Saposhnikovia; species Saposhnikovia divaricata. The sequence goes on from CM071599.1 coordinate 221,063,344, forward strand.
TTGAATATTACGATGGCATGCATAGTAAGGGGACCTCATAACACCTTAAAATTTTGGAAGAGTCGGTAACTTAATACGTAAAATCAGAATCGTTATCTCATATATATATATATATATATATATATATATATATATATATATATATATATTATATATATATATATGAGTTACACTCCATAACAAACACCTTATATAACAAACAATAAAGAACACCTCATATCTAATCTAATATGAGAGTTCTGTCATGTCACCCAATACAAAAAGTTGTTATTTTTAGTAACTCAAAATAAACAAAAAGGAAAGGTAAGATGGATAACCTTGGGAGGGATCAGTGACTTGTGGAACAGCAAGGAGCAAAAAACAAGAAAAGGACAGAGCAAAAACATACATTCCAAACTCTCTAGCCATCATCATCATTTTCTTGATAAACTCTTGATTAATTCATGTATGTAACATGAACAGAGGATGTCCAAGGATGAAAATGATACTTATTTGCTGGAATTCTCTATGGTATCTTATGAAAAATAATCAAAATGAAAAGGTAGGTTGGTTGGAAACATGTACTTGTAATGTATTTTTGTACTTCTCTCAAGATTATAGTATTAGTTTTAAGAGGTTCCCACTTCCGAGCAAAGGTTCTTAAGAGGTTGTAGGGGGGTTGACGTACATTGTTTTGTGATAGTGTAGTGTGTGTGGCTTATCTGTTTTGACTATTTCAGCGTATTTAGCTTTGTGCAACGCCTTGTGGTCCTGTGGAAATTGTTTAGCGTCATTTTGACGGTGCACTTTCTTTTGTGGCTCATGCGTCCCCTTCAATTTGTCCAATACATATATTTATTATACTAGTTTATAACCAGTGCAATGTACGGTTTCTTGTATTATATTATAATTTTTATTTAATATTATAATTATGTTTTTCATAATCATTATTTTTAATAATTTTTTAATTTTTATTTAATATAATTTAATATACTCATGTTTACAGATTATATTCATATTTCATTATTATAAACAATGTATACGATTTTTAATATATTTTATTAATAATTGAGAAATATGATGTGATATTTTCATGTATATATTAATAATTGTAAGATTTGTTGTAAATTAAAAAGGTAACGTAAAAATATTAATGATTGAAAGATATGATAAAATTGATGTTTTTAGGTGTTTATAAAAGGTAATATGTTCAATTAAAAGTAAATGTGAAAAAGGCAATCACTAATTACCATTAATTTTATTATATTAATTTGAAAAAGACAATCGACTACCTACCATTAATTTTATTATCTTAATCGACTAATTATCATTAATTATAACGTGTTTTAATTGTAAAGAAAATATTAATGATGAAAAGATATGATACGATTAATGTTTTTAGGTGTTTATAAAAGGTATTATCTCGACTAATTACCATTAATTATATTATGTTATTATTTATTTTAGGTGTATTTATGTTTCTTTATAATGAAGGGTATATAAGTAAATTCACTAAGTACCAAAAAACAGGTACCAAAACTTTCAATGTTTCGGAATTTATATAATAGTATAGATTTTATTAATAATTGAAAAATATGATGTGATATTTTCGGGTATATATTAATGATTGCAAGATTAGTAGGTGTTTATAAAAGGTAATATCTTCAATTAAAAGTATATGTGAAAAAAGACAATCAACTACTTACCATTAATTATATTATGTTATTATTTATTTTAGGAGTTTTAATAGTATAGATAAAGGCTAAATAAATAAATTCACTTAGTAATAAAAAACAGGTACCAAAACTCTTTTATTGTTTCGGCTTTTATATAATAGTATAGATATTTGTGATTGTAAGATTAGTGGGTGTTTATAAAAGATAATATCTTCAATTTAAAGTAATTGTGAAAAAAAGCAATCGACTACTTACCATTAATCATATTATATTATTATTTATTTTAGAAATTTTAATAGTATAGATATATATATATATATATATATATATATATATATATATATATATATATATATATATATATATATATATATATCTCTTTATAATGAAGGGTAAATAAGTAAATTCACTTAGTACCAAAAAACAGGTACCAAAACTTTCAATGTTTCGGAATTTATATAATAGTATAGATAAAAGGTAAATAAATAAATTCACTTAGTAACAAAAAACAAAAAATAGGTACCAAAACTTTTTTATTGTTTCGGCTTTTATATAATAGTATAGATATTTGTGATTGTAAGATTAGTGAGTGGTTATAAAAGATAATATCTTCAATTAAAAGTAATTGTGAAAAAAAGCAATCGACTACTTACCATTAATCATATTATGTTATTATTTATTTTAGGAATTTTAATAGTATAGATATCATATATATATATATATATATATATATATATATATATATTTCTTTATAATGAAGGGTAAATAAGTAAATTCACTTAGTACAAAAAAACAGGTACCAAAACTTTTAGTGTTTCGGAATTTATATAATAGTATAGATATACTAGCCGATAAGCGAAGCACGGATTGTAATAAATTATCTTAAATTTTTAATTTTTAACCTTTTTTAATAAAATAAAATCTTGAAGCACCAAGTTGTAATATAATATTTAATATTAAATTAATATTTAATATTGTTATTTTAATTAATAAAATTTACATAACTTTATTCTGGTAATATAATATAAGAGTAGCTATATTATTAATTGAATTCATTATTAATCTATTATAGATACTTTTAAATATTAATTAAAGGAGTCCTAAGTTCTATTTAATACTATATTCATGATTTTTTATTAATTAAAGGAGTCCTAAGTTCTATTTGATACTATATTCATGACTTTTATTTCAATTTTTAGTTAATAAACTCATAGTATATAATTTCATTATTAAATTAAATTATTATTATATAATATTACAATTTAAATTAATTAAATTAATTAATATTTAGTGGCATGCTGTGCATACCGCGGTATACATGACATACCATTTTTGAAGGGGTTTCTGCTTTTAAATAAGAGTATATATATATATATTATTTGGGTTTTTTTAAAAATATTTAAGTGGTAGAATTTTTTTTAAAAATATTTAAGCGGTAGAATTTTTTTTAAAAATACGGTGCAAGCAATCCCAAATGTAATTAAAGCAATTTGAAATGCAACCTGTGCGCAATGCAACTTTTATTCTATTTTTTATAAAAGAATTTAAAAACATGAATATTTTTGATAATTTATCTTATTTTTATTGTTGTATAATAAAAGGCTTGGAATATGATCGATTAAGAAAGAATTTTTAGCGTTAGCTTAATCACAGAGTTGCTGTTGGAACTTCATGGTAAGGAAAAAATTTAAGTGCAGTGTAACAACAAAGTTGGATAAAGAAACGGGACCGTAGTGTACTTTATAACCTTTAATAGTTTAATGGTTTTTTTTTTTTTTTTTTGAAACGTTTAATAGTTTAATTGTTGTTGATTAGAAGAAAATTTCAACCCTGTACAATGAACAAGGCCCATTAACGTCGTCAACGTTTAACCAGCATTTTCTTACTTGAATGTACTAGTGGATCAATAATCATTGTCTTAGGGATGGACATTCATTCCGGCCCGTCCGATCCCGATCCGATTCTTACACCAAATGAGATGGGAAATTGGGATTTTTTTTGGGTACGGACCGGGGAGTGGGAAGAATTTTCAAAAAAAATCGGGGAGCGGGCCGGGACCAGAATATATATATATAGGATCCTACTCTACTACAAACTAAAATTAACTACAAACTACAAACTAAACACTAATTCAATATTTCATGCTAATCTAATGATCAAACTAGGGGTACCCCAATACAAAAAGTGTTTAAAATAATTGGCTCCATTCAACAAAAAAATAAAAAAATAAAAAAATAAAAAAATTCACTGTTCACGTGATGACGTGGCAGTGAATTTCACTGGTTAACGGTGCTTCGCACTTTCTTGTACGGCGCTTCGCGCCTTTATCATTCTAAAGTTGTAAGGAATGACAATCAATGGTAAAGGCAATAGACGATTGACGGGTGTGTCGCCCTCATGACTACCTAACTCATCCGTTTACTGTCTTAAATGCTTCGCATTTCCACGGCAAGTTTTTTTTTTTTTTTGGTGGATAGAGCCAATTATTTTAAACATTTTTTGTGAAGGTACCCTTGTCGGGAACCTTAGAATAAATGAAATATAATTAATCTAGTGTTAGTTTGTAGTTTGTATTTAAGGATTGGTTTGTATTTGAGTAAAAGCCTATATATATATAGGCAAGTGCTCAAATGAGACCCCTTTTAAAATGAGAACTGAGACCTTTTTCCAGTCACACAATTAATATTAAATCCTGACCACACGATATATATCTTATCCATCTATCTCCCCAACATTTTCATTCTCCGCCCATTTATTATACACACCCATCAATCATCATCTTCTCCTTTCTTTTTCTCTATTCGATAGCTCTCCTCCTGCTTTCTCATCTACTTTTTCCAACCTTCTACCTCCATCGTCATCATTCCTTTATCTCTAATGAATCGGCGACTCCATTATACCATTACCGACACTCACATAACCTCTGCCATCTTTATAACCATCATTATAACACTTCGTTTACATTTTTTCATTGTTTTTTTTATATCCTATGAATTTCGTTGAAAGATAGCTTCTTCAAACTTTTAATGTAGATCAAAGTTGAGTATATTTTAACAAATTTTGCATACAAATCACCTTTTTATAAATACAAATCACCTTTTTATTTGATGATTTATGTAAGTGTATTTCGTAAATTGTATACAAAATTTGATGATTTAAACTCAAATCATTATTCAAGATGCTCTCAGCAATTGTTATAAATTAGTTCTGATTCGAAGATGATTTTTTGATGCATCAAATCTATAAAAAGGTCAGTAAATATGTTATAGTAGTGAGTTGCCAATAGTGGTAACGTAGGAGATTGTGCTATTGAGATGTCGGAGATTCTGTTATTGAGATGTCGATGGCTATAAGGCGATCGTGTTTGTTAAAAATAGCGGTTGCTGGTCAAAAATCTAATCCAAGAAATATAGTGATTTCCCGGGAAGAAATTTAATGAAAAATGATGGTGTTTTGGTGAGAAATTGAATGGAAAGATAGAGATTATCGTGTGGTGGTGGTGGCTTTGGTTGGTGACGATGGATGATGCTACAGTGGAAGAGGAGGCTCAGTGGTGTAGGTACGGTGGTTGCAGAATTGGTGAAAACTTTATAAAATATGTGCGGTAGTGTAGGTGTGTATATATATGATAGTGATTATTTTTAATGATTTAGTAATTGGGGTCTCGTTTTATAAGAGTGGTCTCATTTGAGCACCTCCCTATATATATATAGGCTAGCGTTCAAATAGAAACCAACCTTAGAATAGAAACTAGAAACCTATACTAAATAAATTATATTTCATTTATTTTAATGGCCCCGCTAGGGGCACCTTCACAAAAAACGTTTAAAATTCTTGGCTCTATTCAACAAAAATATAAAAAAATAATTTTTTTTTAAAAAAAGTTACTGTTCATGTGCCACGTCATCACGTGAACAGTAACTTTTTTTTAATTTTTTTTTTTTAATATTTTTGTTGAATAGAGACAATAATTTTAAACGTTTTTTATATCTAATTTGGTCATTAGATTAGCTTGAAATATTTAATTTAGGTTTAGTTTCTAGTTTCTATTCTAAGTTAGTTTCTATTAGAACAAGACCCTATATATATATAATCTTAATTTAGTGCTTAAAAATTTGTTTCAAACTCACTAGTTATTGTTTAAAATTATTTAAAATGTTATTTTTTGTTTAAAATGAAATTCCCCAATTCCCCGATTCCCCGCGGATATCCCTGTTACCCGTTGGAACCGGGAACGGGGATCGGGTTTGAATTCGGGGATGAGGGCGGGGATAACCCAACTCGGCCCCGAAGTGCCCGATGCCCATCCCTTATCTTTCTGAAACTGGACATTCCTACACCAAGTCACCAATCATGCATATACATTCTCATAATTAATTTTTAGGGCAATATTCCTCTCTGCTTAATAAGAGGTTAAGGGTGTGCAACAACTGAAAGCATGTGTACCGTGTACTTGCGCAATTAAATATCTACCTCGTTATATTTACGAGATCTAGAGGATTCGAAACTTGTCAAACACAAGATCAAGATCGGAATGTGAGCGTGTTTAACTATCAAAAAATATATATCTAAAATTGACCATAAAAATTTCAGGACAGTATGCGGAAACGATGCCTGGGTGTAAGTGAAAGTATCTCGATTCCCAGAGCATATAACCTGGAATATAATCAAGCAAAGATTACTTTTTGTTACGTACAACTAATTTATAAATTTTTATTGTAAGATGTAAACAGGGAACAAAAGATAGACAAGCTAAAGGGAAAAGAGAACTTTCATTTCATTGCTTAACCCCCAAGTTTTGGGTACATCATGGATATATAAGCCACTACTCCCGCCTCATAAATTAACCATGTTCCCTCCTAACTTTAATAAACATAAAAGAAAATAAATAAGATAATACTTGAGCAAAACTACATCGTTTAAAGGCACTTCCAGATCCTTCTATTAAAGTTCTCTTCAAGTCACGTGAGATAATTTCCTTCTACGACGTCGTCTGTCAATAAAATAAATAGTGACAATTCAGGGTTTCATTACTTTGTGACAATTGCCCCTTTCTTGAAGAGCGGCGACCTCGCCGTAAAAATTTGGGAATTTGCGTTGTATCTCCTCAGAATCTTCCCAAGTAGCGTCTTCCGGAACTCTCCCTTGCCATTTGATGAGGAAGGCAACCCCTGGAGCGTTGTTCTTTTTAAGTAAACGACGATCCAGTATCTTTTCCGGCTGGAGATAGTCACGGGCAACCGCAACTGGAGGGAGAATTGGGGATGAAGCATCATCGCGACCAATATGCTTCTTTAAGAGAGAGACATGGAATGTATTGTGAATTTTGGCATCCGCTGGCAACTCAAGACGGTAAGCCACTTGTCCTATCTTCTTCAAGATTTTGTAGGGACCATAGTAACGAGCTGAGAATTTGTGGTCTTTGGTGTGTTTCAGTGATAATTGACGAAAAGCTTGAACCTTGAGGAATACCAGTTCCCCTTCAGAAAAGGTTCGTTCAGAACGGTGCTTGTTTGCATAAAGGGCCATCCTTTCTTGAGCTTTGACAAGATTGGCTTTTAGTTGCACTTGGAGATCAGCTCGTTGTCTCAAAAATTGGTCGATTGTTGCATTTTTGGTATTCTGAGCTTGGTGATAGTTGACACTAGGAGGATCTCTGCCGTACAGGGCCTTGTAGGGAGTCATTTTGATGGCGGAGTGGTGAGCTGTGTTATACCACCACTCGGCCATGGAAAGCCAATTCGACCAGTCTTTAGGTTTCTGATGGGAGAGGCAGCGTAGATACATCTCGATGCACTGATTGAGGCGTTCACTTTGCCCATCAGATTGCGGGTGATAGGCGGTGGAGAGATGTGAAGATGTACCTAGAGCCTTGAGGAGCTCTGACCAGAAGTTGCTGGTGAAGATTTTGTCCCGGTCAGAGATTAGTACTTGTGGTGGTCCATACAACTTGACAACGTGGTCGAGGAATTTTTGTGCCACATGGGTTGCTGTAAAGGGGTGTTTAAGGGGGATCAGATGGCAGTACTTTGTAAATTTGTCAATGACTACCATTATAGTGTCAAAGCCATTTGAATTTGGAAGACTTTCGATGAAGTCCATCGTCACCGTTTGCCAAGAATGGTTGGGAATGTCTATTGGCTGGAGGAGCCCGGGTGTGCGCACGTGCTCTCCTTTGAATCTTTGGCAGACTTCACAGGCCTGGACATATGCAGTGATGTCTTGAAGAATTGTCGGCCACCAGAAGAGGTTAGTGACCCTCTTAATTGTGGCATTTATGCCTGAATGGCCCCCTTCTTTCCCTTCATGCATATTTCGAAGAATATCAGCCCTGAGTTGCCCTACTGAGCCGACATATAATTTTCCCCGTCGTCTTAAATCATCATCTTCGAGTTTGTAGTCTGGAACTTTGCTGGGATCAATGGCCAATTCAGTGAGAATTGGTTGAATGACAGGGTCGTTCTCCCAGGATGATTTCAAGTCCTGCTTCCACTTCGGTATGAGTACTGAGATAGCTTGACAGGATGTCATGTTGGGGAAGGGAGTATCTTCAAATAGTCGCGATAGAGGATCAGCTACCACATTGTCACGACCTTTTTTGTACTCGATGGTGTAATCAAACCCAAGGAGCTTTGTAAGCCATTTTTGTTGAACCAAGGTGGTGATTTTCTGTGAGAGCAGGTGTTTCAAGGCTTGTTGATCAGTGCGTATAATAAATTGTTTTCCCAGTAAGTAGCCACGCCATTTTTGCACTGCTAAAACAACACCCAGTAGCTCTTTTTCGTAGGTGGAGAGACCCATATCACGTTGGGAAATAGCTTTGCTATAAAATGCCAAGGGATGACCCTCTTGCATAAGAACGGCACCCACTCCTGACTTGCAAGCATCCGTTTCAACTACGAACGGCTTAGAGAAATCTGGGAGCCGAAGCACTGGGGTGTCACACATGGCCTTCTTGAGTTGCTGGAAAGCAAGCTCTGCTGTTGGGGACCAAGTAAATGCCCCTTTCTTAAGGAGATCCGTCAGAGGTCTACTTAGAGAGCCATAGTGTCGAACAAACCGCCGGTAGTACCCGGTGAGGCCCAAGAAACCACGTAGAGATTTTAATGATTTTGGAACTGGCCACTCTTGCATAGCAGTGATTTTGTTCGTATCTGCAGCCACCCCTTTGTCACTTATAATATGACCGAGATACTCTATGCTAGATTGAGCGAATGCGCACTTGCTGCGTTTGACAAACAATTGGCTGGATTGCAATCGTTGAAATACCAACGTCAAATGGTGTACGTGGGATTCCAAGTCAGTGCTATAGATTAATATATCGTCAAAAAAGACTAAGACGAATTTTCCAATATAATCATAGAAAATCTCATTCATGACTCCTTGAAATGTTGCTGGTGCGTTAGTAAGCCCAAAAGGCATGACCACGAATTCGTAGTGCCCCAGTTGTGTTTTAAATGCCGTCTTATGGATATCTTTTTCATTCACCCGAATCTGATGATAGCCGCTACGTAGGTCTAGCTTGCTGAAGACTTTACTGCCATGTAGTTCGTCCATCATCTCCTCTATAAGTGGGATGGGAAAGCGATTTTTTTACAGTAATGGCATTTAGAGCACGGTAATCAACGCAGAATCGCCACGTGTTGTCACGTTTCTTAACAAGGAGAACTGGAGAGGCATAAGGGGATTGGCTATGCCGTATTATCCCACTTTCCAGCATTTCACGGACCATCTTCTCAATTTCTACCCGATGAAGATAGGGAGATTTATATGGGTTTAATTTGACTGGCTGACTACCCTCCATGATGGGTATGAGATGGTCCTCCTTTCGACGTGGGGGCAGAGATGTTGGTGTTTGAAAAACATCCTCAAATTTGTCGATGACTTCCTGCACAGGGGACGGAATGGAATTTGTGGCCTCAGGTGTAGTCTCTACTGCTGTCAGTTGAACTAGAAAGCAGGCTTGCTCTTTGTGAGGTTTGAGTTTTTTTGAATCAAGTGAAACCTGAAAGCTTGCTGGCTTTGGATGTGATTGTTGTAGGTGGAGTTTTTTCCCTTGCCAATGAATTGATACCTCCTGTTTACTAAAATCAAACCCAACCGGGCTGACTTGTGTCAACCAATGCACACCAAGTATTGCATCATAACCACCCAGGGGAATGGAATAAAAATCAGAGGTGAATGTTGTAGTCCCCATGGTCCACTGTAAGTTTTCAATCTTGAGGCCACATTGAATGGTTGTGCCAGTGGCTAGCTGCACATTCATCTTCGGGCAGGATGTTGTGGTGATCCCCAGTTGTCTGACAAGTGTTTGTGACAAAAAATTATGAGTGGAGCCTGTGTCGACAAGAAGATGGATATCATGCCCTTTAATAGAGCCTTGCAGCTTGAGGGTGTGTATGCCCTGAGTCCCATTAAGAGCGTGTATTGACACACCACAATCGTCTATGTTATCCTCCTCCCCTGTAGTTAAGTCCCCAGTGGACTCATCTAGTGCCTGCTCAGGTTCATCTGAGTCGCCAATCATAAGATACAGCTGGGGGCGGCTGCATTTGTGGCCAGGAGCATAGATTTCATCACAATTATAGCAAAGGCCTTTCTCACGGCGCTTTGCCATTTCACTAGGTGAAATACGACGTATCATAGGGCCTCGAGAGCTGGAAGATGAGTTCGCCATAGGTTTTGGTTGATCCAGAGTCGAACTGGCACGACTGGATGATAAAGTTGGTGAGGCCATTCCCGGTCCTGACTTAACTGAAGAGGCTTCCAAAGTTGGCTTATGCTGGTAAGTAGCAGAATACTGAAACCTAGCTTGTCCCTTAATTCGTTTTTCAATCATATCTATGAATATTTCTTGCTCTTTAGCTTTATCAATAGCTTCCTGTAATGTGGCAGGTTTGTAGATATACAATGCTTGCTGGATGTCAGCTCGTAAGCCACTCAAAAAACTCGAGAGATAAAACTCATCAGTATGCAAAGCATAAGTACTCATCATATATCCACGTAATTCTTCAAATTGAGCGATATAATTATCTACAGAACCAGTTTGGGTCAGTTTGTTGAACTTACCAATTAGATTACCTTGATTGCCAGTTGAAAAGCGTCGAAGAAGTAGAGATGTGAAGGCCTCCCATCCCAAGCCTGGGTATTCAGCCTGGACTGTTTGGTACCAGTAATCAGCCTCATCGTCCAGGTATAATGCGGCATAAATGACTTTGGTAGTGGAGTCCATTACCGGATTGAGAAGAAAAAATTTGTCAGCCTTACTGAGCCATCCTCGTGCATTTGTTCCGTTAAAGCGCGGAAAATCCATTTTGGGGAACTTGTATTGGGGTTGGAGAAATGGTCTCGGGTTTGTTTGATCAGTGTGGGGAGGCCAACCCTGATTATATTGTTGATTTCCTACCAGCTGCTGGGAGTGGTGGGGCATGAAGTTAAGTGGGGTGTTCATAAAAGGGGCACCAGGAGGGGTAATGTGGCGAAATTGGGGGTTGCTGAGAGATTGGTTTGGGAGGGGTGAGTTTGTAGATGGTTTATTTGGAATCGTATAAGTGGGAGGTGGGTCTGAGGTGGTCTTGGATTTCGGTTGCCCTTTAGAATCTTCTGATTTTTTTGCTGAAATAACAGGAGAATGCAAGCTAGTAGTAGTACTATGAGTATCAGAAGAAGAGGGCTTACCAGAGGTATGGTTTTGCTGTTGTAATAGCGTCTGAATGCTGTTATTCTGGGCTTGATACTGCTCCGATAAACCAGTGATTTGTTTGCTCATGAAATCTCGATCTGCTTGCATCTGGGAAGCTATACTCTGGAATTGAGAACCCATAGAAGCAATCTGAGTAGCGAGATTGGCAATTTGTTGCAGGGTTTCTTCATGCTTCTGAGAATTTTTGGCTTGAGTATCTCCCAACTGAGCTTCAAGAGCTTTGATTGATTGGTCATGTTTTTGCAGCGAAGGCCCAGCCATTAGCTCTGATACCAATTTTGTTACGTACAACTAATTTATAAATTTTTATTGTAAGATGTAAACAGGGAACAAAAGATAGACAAGCTAAAGGGAAAAGAGAACTTTCATTTCATTGCTTAACCCCCAAGTTTTGGGTACATGATGGATATATAAGCCACTACTCCCGCCTCATAAATTAACCATGTTCCCTCCTAACTTTAATAAACATAAAAGAAAATAAATAAGATAATACTTGAGCAAAACTACATCGTTTAAAGGCACTTCCAGATCCTTCTATTAAAGTTCTCTTCAAGTCACGTGAGATAATTTCCTTCTACGACGTCGTCTGTCAATAAAATAAATAGTGACAATTCAGGGTTTCATTACTTTGTGACACTTTTACATGTTAATAAGCTACAAAGATTTTCTACGAAACCAGTTCTCTCTTATCAGCAGTCTAGTAGAAGTCAAAACGATGCTATCATTGTCCAATTTCTTCCCCCTTGGCCAGTTAATGTTTCTTTTCTTTTTTGTCATTGTAATGACACCAACTGATGCACACAACAAAAAGGTTAACAGCATTTCCTAACTATACACCATCTTCTCTATATTCACGAGGCAAAACTAGGAACCACTCATAACACTATGCTATCGTATTATAAATTTATCGCGTGACTGAGGCTTCTCAGTATTATCGAGGTTCGATGTTTGTTGTCACACCACTAACAAGATTGCTTCCCGACATATTTAGGGATGCAAAATATTCCTCATTCGTACCGACCAATGAAGATGATGATGAGGACTCCGTATATGCTGGTTTGGACAAGTCAGGTCTAGTTTCCGGCATCTTCTCAAGTATATTTTCAAGCTCCCTAACCACATCCAGCATTGATGGTCTATCTTCTGGCTTGTCATGGCAACACTTGAGGGCCAAAGCTATAAACCTTTCGACACATTCAGAGGGGTAAGATCCCATTCTGCTGTCTATGATAGAGAACACTGTGCCAGAATTATAAGACAGATTCACCTAAAAGTAAGAAAAAAAAAATTCAAAATTAGTAATGAGAATTCACCGGGGAACTTCTGTAGGTGTGGATGCTCTTACATATACCGCTAAGTTTGCTAATGTTCCAATAATTTGCGTATTTTGGTAACCGTAAATAAATGTGCCAAGATGGAAGTCTCCTAATTTTGTGATAAAGGAGGGATTGGCTGCAGTTTGCTTCACATATAAGAAAATATATTGCAAGAGAGAATGGAAACAGACTGTACCTCCCGTACAATGTTCTTCCCATGTGATATTGGTTGCATGCCTGTTAAGATCTCTAAGAACACAACACCAAGGCTATAAACATCGCTTTTGTCTGTCAGTTTGTGGGTCAAAAAATATTCAGGATCAACGTACCCCTGCATATTCACAGTCATGCCCCAAATGGTTAAAAAAAATACTGTGAATATGTAACTAATGAATGTCAATTGAAATCAACAATATTTGAGAGTTGTAAAGAAATCAAAAGAGGATTCACTTATGTGTCCTAGGATGCAAATCATGCAATAGTGTATTTTGCTAGTATTATTGCTGTTACTTCAAAGAGATCTATGAAGACTTGGACCATCACCCATATGATCAAGTAGGCAGCAATCATGGTTTCTAGTTGAAGGAAGATAAACATCAAATAACATAGCAACAGTAGTCACTTTTATCAGAAAAGATGATTTGTATTGTGTAGTATGGATTTTTGATAATGCTTTGGTGAGTCTACAAAGAGTGCCATCGAGAGGCGATTCAAGCATTACCTGTTGCATGAGGCAACTATTTAATCTGTTCAAGTATAATAATAATAGCACTGGATATGCATAACGCTTAACATTGTCCCTGTCTTTTTGGAGTTCTAGATCACTCCATAGTTGACAGGACCGGTAGCAGCCACAATAATACAGTGAATCAAACTAAGATATAATTAAACAGTTTAGGTATAAGTTATTAATGAGATATTAATTTATTATCGAGGCTTCCTTTAGGAGATCGAAAATAAAAACAAATTACAAGTCCCCTACGAGTTTTAGTAATTATAAACAAGACACCCGGTCCCAAAACAATGTACACACTGCATAGTTACCAGTTACCACATATAAGCGATTATACCTAGAACAAAAGCTTAGAGACTCTGAAATTGTCTTTGGAGAATTATGCTTCACATTTACAGGTAAATACGGTGTTAGTTATTATTCTTGATGGTCACGACTCACGAGCCACATCATTGTAATGAAAGCATGCCTATCATGTGTAAATTATACACTACTAATAAGAGAGTTAAACTTACTGGGGTGCCTTTAACAACTGTCGATACATGATCCGGCAAAACCCCTTGGTCATTTGAAACTGGTGCAAGTAGTGAGAGTCCAAAATCAGCCACTTTTGCAGTAAAGTTGGAGTCCAGAAGAATATTGCTAGCTTTGATATCGCGGTGGAATATTGGTGGATTTGCTTCAGTATGGAGGTATAGTATACCTTTGGCTGAATCCAGAGCTACATGCAATCTCATCCCGAAGTTCAGAGCCTCCTTAGATTTAGCTACCAGTAAATAGAAACCTCTGTCAGAGCTCAGAAACATATCTTCATAGAATATAGAACCTTGAATCTAACACAAACCCAAATAATGCTATTTGACCAAGTAGTGGAATTAATATACAATGGATCATTTGCAAAAACATGGCCTAGATGTTTGTAGTTAATTGACCAAAAACTATGTTGCAAGAGAAATGATGTAGTGTGCTCTTGTGACCTCCATTGATAGCTGATTTCAGTGAAGCCATAAAACTCTAAGCAACATACAACTATGATCTCAACTTATTTATGACCATGGGATAGACACGGGCGATACTATTTAACTCAGATGTAAAATGGTGAAACAGAAACCAAACAAACCAGAAGTGATCTCAAAGACTTAGAAGCTTAACAATACTTTACAGAAATGAGCAACAAAAGGAGTCGTGAAAGATTTACAAGTTTCATACCAGAAAGCCAGTAGTGCAACGTGCCATTAGGCATGAACTCGTAAACCAGCATCTGCGAACGAGCCATACACACTCTCAGATTATTTTAGGCGAAATTCATTATCAGCAGATAAGAATTACAGTATTATATAAAGTTGATTACTAATGTAGCTAATAAGAATTACAGTATTATATCTCCCTACTCATTAAAGAAATTGAGTAGTTCCGGTGAACTATGGTCAATCCATGCCAGATGACCAAAGTGAATCTATAACAAAGAACATGTATATATATTGAGGGGTTGAGCAACTAATCAATACCTGCTCTCCTTTTTCTTCACAATATCCAACAAGTGAGACTAGGTTTCGATGATGTAACCTTGATAACAATTCTATCTCTGTCAGAAATTCTTTTTCACCCTGTAATGATCCTTCTTTTGCACGCTTTATGGCAACAATTTTGTTGCTGGATAACATCCCTCTGTAAACTTTCCCATAGCCTCCTTGACCTACTAATGTTGAGTCGGTGAAATTGTTGGTCGCCATTGCCATTTCTTCAAAGCTGAAGCTTCTAACCCCATCAATCTTTACAGAACTCTTCGAGGCTGCAGTGAGAATCACGTTATGCAAATTCCAAGTAACCTTTGATGCATGTATTGTTGTACGTATCACATTAAACGAAAGGATTTGGAAACTTACATGTACGTGTTCTTGACAGCTTACGGAAATCTCTAGAATGTTTTTTGGTGATTAAAACTGTGGCTGTTATAGTTATTACCACTGCACAAGCAACTGCAACTAGTACAACAGACACCAAAACACGTTTGTTTATTCTTGTTCCTTGACGCTCAATATTCACTGCAGCATCAAAAAAAGTTACAAGGAAAAAATTATAATTTGTTCACCTACAAGGAACAATATTGATACGGTGCTCGCATATGTTACATTCTTTTTGAGTTTACATGCTTTTGAATGAACAGGCTTATGCAGCCATGTAGGCCATTACAAGCTTCAACTTTCCCTTACCCTTGAGTTTAGTTTACTCTAGGGTCTAAGCTAACACAGATATCACGGCTAATTGCTTCTTCAATTTAACAAACTCTTACATAATACACAGTTCAGATTGTGACTGTCTGTAGTGTTGCATATGCAGAGTTCCTAACTCTTGAAAGTTTCAAACGCTTACCATCTGAATAGGGTCCTAGTAGAGTGAAATTGAGAAGTTCATAAGGTCCAAACAAATCATCACCAGAGAATCTCCAGGATGTGAAAATGTCTTTTATGCGCAGAACTTCACTTGTATTAAATGTGTTGGAGTGTTCAACCCCCGCTACAGGAAAAAGCTTCAGATACATCCTCAGGCGTGGTCCTTTTTCCCAAGAGTACGGTTCAACAGATATCTGATAAAGGCTTAACCCAAGAGACTTGCCAAGGTACATTTTAAATTGATTTATATATGGTGGGAAATAAGAGAAACCAGGGCTCTTCAGCCTGTATCCAACTCGAAGAGGTGATGCACAGAAACAGGGAACAGGAGCTGCTAGGACATATTCAAAATAGTTGTTGACTGGACATGCTTGAATAGGGCAAGTGATGCTTGTATTTTTTGATATGTCAGTAGCATCCTCGGTGACTTCAGGTCTGCAGTACTGGTTTATATTTCTTATATTTGCGGTGTTGCAGACAGGATTGCCATGTAGCCTGACACATAGGTGTTATATGCTAAGTACAGCCTTGAACAAACCCCCAGAGTGGAGTAACTGAATTTGAGCAAAAGGAGAAAGAGACACACCTTAGAGTAACATTTTCTGGGGGATTGAGAACTCCAGAAATATTTACCAGCAAATTATTCTGAAGATCACTGCAATCCGGAACACACAAATAGAAAAAAAGGTAGCTCAAAGAGAATGAACCTACTACATAAAATAATCCTAAATCAAACTCAATCGTTTCATGGAGTCGTGCAAATATTTTTCTTTTATGACTTACAGTGTAAGTCTTGCTGTTGCATTGAAGAACTTGTTCTGCCATATACTAGCAGGAATAGAACCACTCAGATTATTATTTTTAGCTGACCTGTAATAAAAAGTTCCACAGGGTATGTCAAATTGTTCCGAAATATCAGCAAGTAGAAATGCAGAAAGAATTTACATCAATGCTTATGGAGTCTCCATATATAGAGTGTCTTGACTCGTTGTCAGGATCATCATGTTGACATTCAATAAAATTAAATTGTTATACTGAAAAAAACCCTTACAATGTCTGAAGATAGGGGAGATCTGAGAAACTTTCCGGAATTGTTCCATTAAGAAGGTTATACGACAGAATACTGCACCAGACAAATAGTTGACAAAATTGAATTTCTTGGCATTAGCACACTATAACACAAAGGTACGTACATAAAGTGAAATGTATGTGTACGGGGTGTGCATACATAGTTGTCATATCGTCCGACAGCTTATCTGTTGGTATTGATCCAGTGAATTGATTCCAGCTAAGATCTCTGTAAAAGAAGTTACTAACTAGTCATGTTTCTTCTTCTAAATTGTTTTTGCTCAAATGATGATTCAGGCCAAAGCATAAAATGTTATAAATCCAGAGGAAATTATAACCATACAGGTTGATCACTAAACTCTAGAGTCCAAGTTCAAACTTACAGATATTTAAGCCTCGATAATTTGCTGAAAGTAGGCAGTGCTCCCTGCAGACTGCAATTTCTAAGGCTTCTGGTAAATTGAGAAAAACAAGTATCAGAGAAAGTCCACCCTGAGAGAGGTACAATATATAAGCTTTAATACTTTAAACTCTTATGTTCCTTTACGTTTCTACACTTCAAGTCCAGGCAAGCAAATTTTATTATTAAACAAAATTATTAGAAATATAAAAATTGTATTTCTTGTTAATAGAAGTTTCTACGCCCAATCCCAAATTGAATATCCCACTTGAAGTTTAGTTAATGGCCAGATAAATGTATATAATTATTTAACAAAGAGAACCAGGTGAATGGTTTCAAAGCAATTCATTATATACGCGGGGAACTTTAGACCGTGCATAACCAATGTTTTTTTATCTGCTGTCATGCAATAGGCGGAAGAGATGAAGAGCGCATATTTACCATTACTACAAGCCTGAGAAATGGAAATTTGCTTTCAATAAAATTTGCTAAGAAATTGCATTTCATCAAACTTATTGTCAGAATCTGTATGCCCAGATCATAACATCTATAAAAAAAAAAATCAGAGGACTGTTGACACCATATCTGTCATTTATGCTGATTAGATACACAAATAAGTTTCTCTCTCTGCCTACCAGAAGATCTCATCATAGCAACAAATTTTCCGACACTATATAGTTGCAAATGTAAAGCTTTGAAATTGAGTATCATACGCATTGAGGCCATTCTCCGATTTCTTACTGGTGTTAAATTACAGGATTTGTAGTTAATTTTATCCATCAAGTTTCAATGCACCCATGGGTTCAGCTAGATGGATGATTCTGCAGTTTTCAAATCATAAAAGAAAATAACATTCTAGACTTCCTAAATTTTAAGTAAACTAAAAGAACGATAAATGTTGATGGCTAAACATAGATAGTTCGTGCTGAAATTACAGACAAACAACTAGAGAAAATAGAGTTTACATAAAACTTACAATTTCACTAGTCTTGACAGGTTACCATAAACAGCAGGAATGACAGCCCCGTGGAAATTATTGTTATCAAGTTGACTGCAAGAGGATCATAAAAAATTATTTAAACTAGTGAAATTCATGAAGGTCCCTTCGATTATCTAAGATCTGAGCATGCACCAGTACCATATTGCTATTGCTGAGGTAGAAAGTGATTAAGGGCATATAGAAGCCGAGGACTCGGATATCATGGGTGGTTTATGATGCACCTCAATCATTACAATATATAACTTTTTCATCAAATAAAAAATAACAGAAGAAGATACGTAGAGAAGAACATATACAAAACATTAAGCACTTGCTAATAAATATTAAATCAGAATAACATTTGTGTGCGTGAGAGTGGAGAGAAGGTGCTCACATGATCCTTAAGTATGGGATGTTTGACAACTCTGATGGAAGATACCCAGATAAATTATTGTTGTCCACAAGCCTATAATGATAAAAGAAATACCAAAGAGTATCCGATTAGAATACTAAATTTCTCAAACAGATATGAGGGGAGGGAAGGTGAAAGAGAATAGGTAGTATATATATATATATGCAACTCACAAGTGAATCAGAGTGGATAAATTGGAAAGTTCAGAAGGAATTTGTCCACTGATTGAATTGTTGTTCAAATGCCTGCATGTCAGACACCACATTAATCAATAACAATATAATTGTACCTACTACTAAAGCTTTAAAAAAGATTACTATTAAATTACTCACAGATGTCTAACACTAGCCAAGTTTGAAAATGATTTCGGTATTGGTCCTGATATCTGGTTCTCGTCTACTTGGAGTCTCCTTAGATGCTGCAGATATCCAAGTTCGTCAGGTAGGTAGCCTGATAATTTGTTACCATTCAAGAGTCTGCAGAAAATATGGCAGGTAAAATTTGACAGTAAGATGTAACCTGTGTTTTTTTCAGATTTATTAAACGGGAACTCCAGATTTAGTGGCTTCTCAAGCTTATATTATACTAAACGTTGATTCAATCATATGAGCAATCCAACTTTAATTAAACATTGATTCAATTAAACGATCGCATTCTTCATGCTTGCGAGAAGCCAACTTTTCTGGAAACTTAACACATGTAAGCAAGCTAGATTGCCAATAGTCAGGTGTCGGACGTTTTTAAAGTGGAAGCAATATTTACAGAAATCTGACTTGCTGCAAGTAGGTAAACCTTAAGTATACTAGCGTATGTTAAAGATCATGGTCTTCAATGTTTGGTCTGGTTGACAAGGTCAACTTTTTGGTTTCACAGGGCTTTGGTTTGGGTCTTTCCACTAGCATATATCATCTTCTACTTTTTGGTTTGGGTCTTCATTGTTGTGGCTAGCTCACTTTTTTAGCACTCTGGTTTAGAAAGGTCTTCCATGCAATATCATCCCCTACATGTGGTGCAGCTGCAATCTATGGATGTCATTTCAATACCAATGAGATAATTATTAATGTAATGGATGTCAAATTATGATCCACCACGGTAGCTTTAGTCTTTGGAGGGGTTCATCGTTAGAATAGCACTAGTGTTACTGAAAACACTTTGCACAACCTAAAATTAAATGAGGACATGGCCACACCCATCCTCTTCTTTATGAACATTCCTACGTACTCAGTAAATATGTATAAAGTCTAGGGCTATCCGGTAGTGGTATATCCCTAAACAGATACTAATATTTGCCATAATAGTACTAATATATATGGCACAAAACAGTTTCATACTCTATATATTTATTATAATGAAATAAAAATATTCTTATAAGGAGTGTACAAATTAAGTTGTAAGTTGACATTGTTTAACTTAACTCATGTCAACCCTTCTTCACAAAATGGGGAAGGTCTAGGAGATGCTTATACATTATACTTCGAAACAATTCCAGTAAGTGGCAAATAGTGAGATGAACTTACAGGAGTTCCAAAGAAGACAACTTTCCTATCTCCTTTGGTATGCTGCCAGTCAAGTCATTCCACATGAAATCTCTTTTCCCAGAAAGAGAAGAATCATAAAAAAACATGAGCATTAGGTAGAATCATAAATCAAGAAAGGGAACGGAAGACGGAGCACAAGACATCAATACAACAAAAAAAAATCATTTCAAGACTCACAATATTTGAAGATGAGAAAGCTGTCCAAGCTCAGGTGCTAAACTTCCAGAGAGATTCTTATTCAGTAGCTGGCTACAAAGATAGGACAGAAAGTAGCAGTTTCACTTAATAAGGACATCTAACATGTAGAGAAAACCTCTGGACAGATAAGAAGTATACCAAGTAGTATTAAGTGAAGAAAATAGGTCCTTAGGTAGGCAATATTATTAGCTAAAAGAAATGAAAAAAGAAAATTCAGAGTACATTTCTCGGACGTGAAGGTAACCATTACTTCCAATTGCTTCAGAGCAAACAATTCCAGTCCAATTCGATGCACAGGGATCTTGGCCTTTTTTCCAGTTGTGAAGATGATTCATTTGATCTTTTAAACTGCTCTTGACAGCTAATAATGCAGAAACTGCAAGAATTGATAAGTAATTGTAGTATTAGTTCCCTAGCAAGTAAAAACCAAATTCAAGTAGTATTAATCAAGTCAATATATTGGACAGAGTTAGATGAACAAGATGATACATGGTATCAAAGTTCTTTCAAACCCAGCGGTCTCAAGTTCGATCATTGAAAATTAAATATTCTAAAAATATTTATTTTCGACACAAAGATTGAATATTCCTATGGGATTACATATCAAACCCGCCCCTAGCTAACACCTTAAATTTTGGAGAAACCGATAACATAACATCATAACATGCATGTAAAAACAGAATCTCGCAACCAAACCAAAACAAACATATCCAGTATATCTCGTTATTAGAGCTCACGAACACATATAAGAGAGGGAAGGTAGGATAGATAACCTTGGGAGGGATCAGTGAGTTGTGGAACAGCAAGGAGCAGAAAACAAGAAAAGGACAGGGCAAAAACATAAACTCCAAACTCTCTAACCATCATCATCATCATTAATTTCTTGATAAAATCTTGGTTAATTCATAATATGAAAAATGAACACAGGAAATGCAAGGATGAGACATGAATGATACTTGGTCGTTGAAATTATGTAATCATATGCAAAGAAAGAAAAGAAAAAGAAGAAAGCAGGTTGGTGGGAAAAGTGTACATGTATGATTTCCAAATATTAGTAGTTTTGTAAGTCTACAAGTAAGTGATTTTCTTTGCGTCGGCGTGTGCATATCACTACAGTTAAACGATGATGATTGTGAAGAAGCGTTGAAATTTGTGAATTAGTAATTTTATGGTTCCAAAATAACAGTTATTAGTTATCGTAAGCATAACCATTATTATCTATGTCCCCGTTCTTTCAAAAATTTATGCATATTAATTTTATAAATTATAAATTTCACAGTTTTGTTGTCAAGTACTCTCTTCGTTCTCATAACAGTAGTTTGTTTTGAGAATTTTTTTTTCGGAATATATGTCCATTTCCAATTTTCAATGTAAATTTGTGATCATTTTTTTTAAACTATTCTTTTTGAAAATTGTATAGCAATTAATGAAAAATGATCAAAAAAATAAAATAGCTTATTTTCTTAAAAGTTCAATGAATTCATAATGAATATAAGATAATATATAATTTAATTAATATTTTCTGAGGATGCATAATTTTTTTCAAAAGAAATTTGTATTATTGTAGGATGGAGGGAGTATATTTAGTTATTAAAGTGAAAAATATAAATATAATATGGCTTAAAAGAGTCAAATTTTGTATATTATAAATATAGAGATTGTTTATCCTGAAAAAGTATACTTATTTTTGTTTCTAAAGATGAGGAAAAGAAAATTGTTTAAAAACAAAGATGAGAAAGGGAACGAAACACCGAATTACAAAAAAAAAAAAAAAAAATACGGGTTGCCAAGTTTTCTTGTCATTCGATAATAAATTTTATAAATTTTGGTTAGTCTGAGAAAACTTTTACTCCTTTTATTTTATTTTTTTGTCTGTGTGAAACCTACTTTTAGTTCTTTTTGGGGCAGTTAAAATTATATGGTTCGTGGAGTATTTTATTATTATACAACGCGTAAATCATAATGGGAACGGAATATAAGGTTTTGAATTCTTTTGGTAGACGTTCTTCTATGGCTGCACTCATAGCTCACCCCTTTTATTTGTCTAACATATACATGTAATCTTCGAATATGACTGATTGGGAAATGAACTCTAATTTTGCTTAGAAAGAATCTAAAAGGGTGCCTGTATTATTTTTGTAATTTTTTAAATAAAAGAAATACATCATATTTCATTAGATTACATAATTAGAAATTTTAAATACTGAGTATAAATTATTAAAACATCTCCAATAGTGTTATGTAAAATGATTAACTAAAATATGATAAAATAATGATATCGTAAAATATTGGAAGTAGTGATCACTACTCCAATGGTATTATGTATATAACTAGGGTAGGATAGTGTAAATTATATCTAAAGATTTTGTTGCTCAATAAATATAGCCAATTATCTATATTTATTAGTAAGGGATTGCAAAATTGGAATGTTAATTTTTTTGCATATTTTCCAAATAGTAACACGTAAAAACCACCCAGATTGATTTAAAGAATTTGGTACATTGGAGATGCTCTTAAAATTTTTAATAAAGTAATTAGCCTCCACTATTAAAAAAGAAAAAAGTAAATAGTCTCCTATTGAAAAGTCCAAACACACCAAGCTTACACGCGGAATATAAAATTAATTGAATACCCATTAAAAATGCCTGTCAACATTAATCATTTTTCTAAATCATTCTTACTTACCTGTACTGGTGGATCAATCATTATCTTCTCAATGCTGGACATTCGTACACCAACTTTATATATTCTTATTATACCAACTCCAACCAATAAATATAAGGTACAAGAATAGATTTCTCAAAATACAGAGTTGTTAAATGGTCAATTTCAGAGCAATACTTACAAGAGATCCTATGCTTTAACACATGTATTTGGATTCCCAAAACAAACTGTCTGTAAATATAATTAAGCAAAGATTACTCGTACATGTTACAGTTACAAGCTACGGCGACTATAATGGCGCATATATCCGTTAACACCAGTATACATGTCTTTAAATGCAAATTATAATAACAAATACAGTTTCAGATTCTCCGATCCCAACATGCACATGCTCAAAGTGTGGAAGGCCATAATGTATTGGCATTAATAAGCGTTGCCTAACATCTGAGAGAAATCAAAACCTCGGGTACCAGAACATACCTTTGATACCCTCTGGGTCAGGTTCAAAACCTAGATTCTGATAAAATTCCACAACTGCAGTACAAGTATAACGAAACTAAATTGTAAATTTAAGTTTTTAAAATACACAAATCACTATAAAAGTAGACCTAAAACAAGACTGAATATGCAAAACAGACCATCCATCCTCACTCCTTGTTTACTCACTATCCAACATGAATCATTAGCGAAGTGACCTAATTTTTACTTGTCTTTACAATAATATTGCCTATGTGAGTTCTTCCATACAAAGGTAATTCTCACAGGGCCATTTTCCATATTAACAATTTGTAAAGCTCAAAAAGTTAAAGGGTTTCCTAGGAAAAAAAATCTGCAAGTCTGATATTATATTGCACATGCTAGTTCGCTATTTGAAAGAACAATGCCACTCTCTTTAATCATCCTCTTGTCATAAACAGGAATTTATTTATTTACAGTATAGGGACTTTTAATGAGATTAGATTTGTAGAGAACAGCGCCCAGCCGCCCATAGCAGCGAAAACATTAAAATCTCGTTTACATCCTATAGCTTAACCCTCTTTATAGTTCAGATATATCCCTTTCTGCAGTGAACCTAAGAATCTTCAATTCATATTAGCATACCTTGACTGTCTGCAAATAATGTAATATTTCCAATATCCCTTTGCAAAAGAGCCCTTATAATCTTCTCAATCAGGGCTTTCCCAAGACCTTGTCCCTGTGCATATAGAGAGTAACAACTATTCTTGAAGGCTGAACGCAGTCAAAACAATGTACGTACTATAAACTAGCAATAGTTCTGATAGAGTCCTTCACATGCTCGCATGTGTTTATGTGTGCGTGAGATATAGATGCAATCAGAGAAAAGTAAGAAAATCTTTTACCCATTTAACCCTAGTGCTAACACCACCACCCAAAAAAAACAAGAATAATAAAAAATCCTTGCATTGCAATTGAGTTCTACACCACGTCTGAAATTGAAATCTAGAATTAGGAGATAAGTTGAGATCAGGAGTCAAAACTGCTACTACTTTTTACGTGGTTAATCACTATCTTAAAAAAGGGTAATCACTTCAAAGGCATCAAAGGTTACTCAAAACTTAGGTTCCAACCATCAAAATGCCCAAACAGGAGAATTGAGCATGTGCGTGGTCAATCAAAAAAGAACTCTAAATTAATATAATTATGAAATGAAACAAGAATCCAACCCTATTTATAGCTTCAACAGTAGTTCCAGTAAAAAAGTAAGACAAAAAAAGATTGAAAATAAGATGTATTTGATCAACCAGTGACATCTTCAGCCTGGTAACATGGAACAAAGAATGAGGTATACCTGGTATTCAGGATCAACAAGGACATCCCAGATTGTGGCGTTAAAGGCATGATCAGATGTAGCACGAGCTAATCCAATTAGCTTCCTATTGCCATCCCCTTCTGCCAAGAAACTCTTCCAAGTAGACTAAGATATTAATCATGTATTTGAAAAGAAAATGTAAATGTAATTGCAACTGGTTTTAAAGATTTTAAGAGCAAGTATATAAAAATAAACCTAAAACATTAAGCACCCAACACATATAAAGAGTAACTTTAAAGAGCATATGATTTAGTACCTTTTTCAGCTGATATAGTAGTGGAGTGCAGTGCAGCTACCATGTAGCTGTTTTTTAAAGCTGCGGCTAGTTTTGATAGTGGCCTACGAGGCCAACCAACCTATTAAGACCAGTAGCTAAAGTATTTCAATAACTAAATATGAACACTGAAATCTGGATGGCCGGTATATGCACTAAAAATTATAATCAGAATACAGTAGATGGGTTAATAATCCGTGACAGAGTGATAATTCAATGCCAGGCCTTAGATTTTTAAAGAGACTTCAAATTCTCAATACTTTTAATGCCATCCCAAGTGATATAATCTACATAATAGAAGAAACTGAATTCAAATTAATCAGTTAGCTTCAATGGATGAAACAGCCTGCAAATGCAATCACCTTATCGCATAAGGCTTGTAGATCATACACATCAACATCTCCACCTGAAGAAAAAATAATCTGTTCAACTACACCATCTGGTCGGGCCTTCTCAACAAGAACAAATTCCTCTGGCAGTGGTTCTTCATCTTCTTCGACATCGGTGGGTGACTCAATAACCTGTGTAGTATTGTTCTTCATTATCCTGCAAGTCCGGGTCACTTGAATCTTAATACAGAATTGGTATGAGTTGACTATATTATGATTCCTAGCCTAGGACACATATATAGCACATAGACCAGCCAGATAGGCACTCATCTAAGGATGACGTATAGTGTTTGTAGTTTGTACTGATTAATTTCTTTCAATTTGTGATTCTACACAACCCTGTATGTCACAGATGAAATGTTTAAATATGATTTCAGAGGAATCCACACATTTAGTCAGTTACACCTACAAAGATAAGCATGTGATAATAGTTGAAAATTAAAGACAATACCCACACAGAATAGTTATTTCATGCCATTGACACCCTAATAAATTCCTTCAGTAGGGTGTGTGAAAATATCTGATACCTAGAACTTCCCATTGATGTACAACTTTTGAAGTTCAGATGTGGATTAACACATATCTTACATCATAAACTTTATTGTGACCTATTCCAACGAGACACTATAACGCATTTGTATATGTGTGTTCAACTCTTTGACAAAACCACGGAGCCGGTCTTACCCTGATCTGATAGATTCCCAAAATCCAGCCTTCAGCTGCGATATCTTCAGGTTTCTGCTTCCTGTAGGAAACATGAAAATACATACTTCTATTCAATAGTTGTTGCAGTAATGTAAATGCAAAAACGACTGCAATATATATTTGGAAGTAAAAGTCACAAGGTGCATACTTTTTGTGCTAACTGGAATTCTATAATATCTCACATGGATTTGAAGTAAACTAATTAACCTTAAAGGAATGTCTGGTTTGATTTTCCGACTTCATGAATGCCAAGGCTGCTATGTATGACAGTAAGACATGCTAAGACGTACAGTATTCCTACAACATCCAGTCGTCTGATGCTAGATTCCAGACAACAGCTTTACTAAGAAAACAAAGTCAAACCATAAAAAACTACTTTATTTGTAACTGATGGATTCCTGTTCTATGGATAGGGCTTGTAATAGATTTAGAAATAGGATAAAACATTTGGAATAAAAATGAAGGGGGCACCATCCAGTAATTCAGCTTCAGTTACTGAATTCTAATGTTTTAACCCTATAATGGAGCTGACTTTTAACATGGGGAAAATATATAAGATTATCAGACAAATGGTGAAAGCAAGTAGAGTATCTCATTTTCCGCAAGTAAGAAATCTAAAGAAAGTCCCCCCTTTGGCAAAATGGCCTATTAGAGGGTCGTATTTCAAACTATCAAGGGTGAGAATAAAGATTAGACTGTGAAATCGAAGTACGTAAAGACGTAAATGGTAGGGGAAAGTATAGAAACAGGCACTATAGGTAATTGTGAAACGAATTCATAGGGGAAAGCTGAAAATTCCCCACTCTTTACGCTTGGCATTTTGAAAAACACACTAACATTATACCCAAAACTAATCACAATTGTCCGATTTATTCAATCATAAGAGCTGAAAGCTTTGGCAGCAATCACTACACTAAGCTAGACAATTCGGTCTATCGAGAGTTGAATAGCTAAATTTGCATTAATCCCACAACTAGGGTATGGTCAAAAGTCAAAACAGTTTCAAATCTTTATTTAAAATCACAAACATCTCTCTCTCTCTCTCTCTCTCTCTCTCTCTCTCTCTCTCTCTCTCTCTCTCGGGAAGGTAAAAGGGGGGGGGGGAAGGACCTTTAAGAAGAGGAGGAGGAGGAATGAAGTGTAAGCGTTCCCATAGTTGACACCCCTGCCGGACGGATATGCCTACACATCTGCTTACATATATACATACAATACAATACAATACAAGCAGTTAGTAGTAATTACGAAGAGTACAAGACAAGTAAAGTAGGAGAGTAATATACTTACAGGGAGGATGAGACAAGGTTCAAGGTTTCCATTTCCGAACAACTAACTGCTTAGTTGGTTGGTTCACGATGATGATGCTAGCAAACGTTGTCACGAGCACTACTAGTTCACTTAACTGGATTTATTTGTCTTCCGCATGTTTTGGGCCTTCTTTATCCCCCCATTTACACATCACGGCCCGCCTTTAGGATCTACTTCCTTGTTAAAATATTAATTTATCACGATGTCGAGTATTAA
The DNA here is from genome assembly GCA_036435485.1 of Saposhnikovia divaricata. NCBI lineage: Eukaryota > Viridiplantae > Streptophyta > Magnoliopsida > Apiales > Apiaceae > Saposhnikovia > Saposhnikovia divaricata. The sequence goes on from CM071599.1 coordinate 221,091,126, forward strand.
TTTAATATATATTATATTTTTTTAAAATTGATTATTTATTTTCTTTTTAAGTTAATAATTTTGATTAGAATCAACATTATTGTTCTTGAAAGAGCAGTGAAAGCCCGATAAAAAAAATTGAGAGTAAACCTGGATCGAATTTTGGTTATATACAAATGAATTTTGGTTTTTATTTTTAATTAAATCGGACACAAATGAAGAGGAAGAAACCAAACACAGGATCTTAAAATGAATTTCAAAATTTGCCTCACTTATAACCAGTGTTCTTTCAAAATAAACTGATTCATTAAACACGAGATTTCAAAATAATTTTGTAGTATTTTTCATTAAATCAGTATTCTTTTAAAAAGAATGTCCAAAATACCCACTTTTTTCATAAAAACTGTCCAAAATTGTTAAGATATATTATTAAATGATATTTATTTATTATGTATTATGGGATATTGAGATATTGGTTTTAATTATATTATTGAGAATAATAAATTTTCTTATGAGTGGTTGGAGTTACTTGGTAAGTCTTGTGCTACAAGTCAGTCTTTATGTATTTAAGTATTGGTTTGTTGAATTAATTAATTATAACCTTGAGAGCATATTTTATCAAAAATATTTATATCCAAAAGTTTCCGTCTTTTTTATCCACGAATTACGCATGTTGTCCATGCGTACATGAAATACGCATCAGTAAAATGTGTATTTGGGGTAACGCATCCGTTAGATGCTGACATCATTTTCACAAAACTCCTCCATCATCTCTCTCGACCTCACAATCGCCTTCCCCGTCGTCATTGTCGCTCCATCATCGTCCGACGTCTTTCCCCAATTTTGAGCACATCAGAATTATCCTCACACCTCCCTCTCTCTTTTTCCCTGTTCATTTATTGATCTCCGGCCCCGCAGGGACGTGCATCAGTCGAGAGGAAACTCAATCGAAAAAATTAGATCAATTTTGGGGTTTTCAAATTCGATAATAGAATTGATAATTGAATGATAAAGGGTTGTGGAAGGGGAGAAGACGAGTCGATTGGTATATGGTATGTGAGTGGACAAAGAAAGGATGATGGTGAACGAACGTCATCAGAAAATCGACGAAACTCGTCCAGAAAATCGCCTCCGTCGCATTTTGGAGGAGATGAACAGAGTCAGATATGCATCTAGCAAATGCGTATTCTGGATTACACATGCTCAAAATGCGTATCCATTTACTGTTTGTTAAAGTCAAAGTTTCATTTTATAAAGTATACGCATGCTACCTATATGTATATCATGTACGTATTTTTATGATGCGTAGTTCGTAGTTATTTTGGATGTCCGATTTGGGTGTGGGCATTTTGTTGTATGTGTTTTAAAATATGGATATTTGGGGATTTCACCGTGTTCTTTTAATCTTGAGTACTCATTTTATCGTATTTTAATAAATTTTAGGAAAATTCTTAATGTTATTCTTTTACTTTTACTTTTTCAAATAATGTCTTTTTTTATTTTTCAGTTCATAAATGGTACCCTTTTATTTTAAATTTCACGTATATCATATCATTTTTTTTGCTAAATATATCATATCATTTAATTAATCAAACGTTAAATAAACATAAAAATGAAGTAAAAGACTATATTACTATTTAAACTTAAACTATTTCACACTTTTAACATCCGTAACAATCTAATATATTTAGAAACATCATCAAATTATTTGACCAAAACATAATTTAAAATTTTAAAAAATATTCAAAAAAAAATCTTTATAATACCACTGTCCTATTAACTTATTCGACAAATACCATTATTTTTTTTTACTATGTGTGATATTCTTATATTTTAACGTCTAATTAGAGCTGTAAACGAATCGGACTGTTCGTTAAGCTCGGTTCGTTCGTTCGTGTTCGAGTTCGGTTAGCTCGTCTGATAAACTTACCGAACTCAAGTTCGAACAAGAAAATATGTTCGGTAAGGTTACCGAACATTGTTCGGTTCGTTAGGATTTTGTCCGAGTTCGTTAATAGTTCGTCCAAGTTCGATTTGTTCGATAAAAACAATAATATTTACATTTTTTTGTTTTTTTTATTTTTCAAATTATTATATATATTTGTTATACAATATTATATATATAATTACCGAACAGTTCATGTTCGGTTCGGTGTGTTCGCGAACAGTTCGTGTTGTTCGGTTCATTACCGAACTCGAGTTCGGACAAGAAAAATTGTCCAATAAGCTTACCGAACATTGTTCGGTTCGTTATGAATTTTTCCGTGTTCGTTAAATGTTCATCCGAGTTCGATTCGTTTACACCTCTACGTCTAACTAACGTTTAGATAATTGAATGGTATGATATGTATTAAACATAAAGTAAAAGAATACCACTGATAAGTCAAAAATTGAAAATGATATCATTTGAAAAAACCAAAAATAAAAGGATATTATTGAGAATTTTTCTAAATTTTATTGAAGCCCAAAATTGACTCGTTAATAGTAACATTTTTTTTTAATAGTAACATGTCAGACTACAAAATTATTAAAAACATTACAAATTGTTTAATGTGTATACTTGATTCGGACAGGACTACTAAGCGATGATGACATTTCTGTTCCAAAGCAAACAATAATATTCACAACTGTTACCTAAACTATTAACTATTTGGGAATAACATGGTGCAAACAAAATTTTACAATCAAAATATACATATAACGTTAGCAGAAACCTTAACAGGTCAAAATATACATATAACGTTAGCAGAAACCTTAACAGGAGAAAATAAAGATTTCAGTCAATTATGTGTGGTTTTACATGAGAAATGGGGTCAAAATAGCAATGAACCCTCTCTAACTCAAAGTTGTTAATATATGCCTATTACTTAACATCTATAAATTAACCTTATTCGGGCCAATCTTTAATCTATGATTTCTTTAACAACTATTTTACTACAGATACAAAAACAATAATCGTACCCAGATAATGGTGGAACGTTATCATCCAAGAATTCAAGGACTCTAATTGACCAAATCAGCACCACTAACGTACCTAGCCATAAAAGATATGAATCGAAATGGAGCACCAATCAGTGGAGCATCTGATATTGGCACAAGTGTCGTCTCATCACTACTAGAATCTTCCACCGGCAAGTTTGTGCCACTTGCTGCATTCTCTTCCGGTAGAATCTGCTCAATTTCCGTAGACACAGTGATTGCAGTATCTGGAGTTAGAGGAGTGTCATTGTGCTTGGAATGCTTGCATAACTCCTCTTGAAAAACCTCACCATTTTCGGCAGGGGTTGTCTTCTCTTTTAATAGAGGTTGATACTCACTGGAGGCATCATCAACAACTTCCGTTGCAAGCTTTTCTGGAGTACCAGCTATTGGATCAGGTTTAGGTTGATACTCTGCAGCAGGTATACTTAAAACCATTTCAGCAGTCTGATTTGCTGGATCAGAAATAACAGATGAATGTTCATCATTATAGACAGGTTTGATTGTGCTAGCCACTGGACCAGAACTGGCTGAAGACAATTCAGCCATTGTGCCAGGTCGACCACGCTCAGCATTCAACTGAAAAATACAGAAATAGCCAGCAGATCATAATCTGGTATAACAAAACTTCATACAAATAGGGACCTCTATGCACATAATGTAAAGGAGTATCAAACTGGTACTCTTGTCTCATTAAAATGATAAATATATTCTCTACTGAAGGGCCAGATCATTTATTTCTGGGACCCGCATATTTTTTAGAGTAATCTGAAACTTTGTTGCATTTGTAAATGCTTAATTACCTTCTCAGCAAGCTTTGCATTTTCGAGGAGCAATTTCTCGACCATTGTCTGTGCAGCAAGCATCTCTGATTTAATGTGCTCATTTTCCTGACAAAGAGGTTGGCAAAGAAAGGTTACCTAGAAAAGAATAATATCAGCATATGGAGGAGGCATCACAAAAGTTGTCAGACTCAACAGTATTCTTATCAATACCTTAAGTGAAATATAGACAACTATACTAAACTATAATAAGCAAAAGGGGGTATATTTTGTAGTTTGCTTAACCCCTTATTTTTGGTAACCCCCATTTTTTGTTATCCATTTCATTCACAACAGTTGGATCTATACTAAACTATAATAAGCAAAAGGGGGTATATTATGTAGTTTGGTTAACCCCTTATTTTTGGTTATCCCTTCCATTCACAACCATTAGATCTACAAGTCAAATAGATGATAACCGTTGGATACAATACTAAAAAATTGTAATAAGTGTCCAAGCCAAGGAACTTACGCCGAAGAGTCCTGCCAACAACATTTTAATATAAAATTAATACTAGATTAAGTGATATAGAAAGGTTGAAGGTTCGATTCCCGCCAACAACATATTAACTTAGATTTAATACTAAAAATTATTTATATACAAAGGTCTAAGATTTGAATTCTCCCAACATATTAAAAGTAATATTTATAATATTATATACTATAATATAAGTATATAAAAAAAAAATTAAAAGTAACCCGTGCTTTGCACGGGCTATAAGCTAGTATGGTTAAGAGACGAGAGTGTCTTAAACAAAATTCATCCAAAGCTTAATTAACTAATTTTTGAAATAAGACATCAATGAAAGTCAAGTGTAAAACTACAAGATCAAAGTATACAGATTACAGAGAGCCGTGTCAAATCCAACTAATACCACCAAGTCCAAAATTCTACACAGGGCAACTTTTTGTGAGGAATAACATTAACTAACACATTATAATGCAGCCAGAGTCCAGACACACAATTTTATAAGAGAGTTCAAGATTACAAACCAACTCTCCGATTTTATTGGATAAATGAGCTGAATTCTGTATCTGTTTCTGCAGGCCTGATATGTTTTCTAATAGTTGCTGGTTCTCTTGAGAGATATTCTTCTGCGATACTTCCAACTCCATTACCTGCAAGGCTTTGATTTTAATATCCATATCAGATAAAATGACATACCTGTTGTAAAGTGTCCTACAGTTCCACACTAGTACATATATGTGAATAAGTGAGTGGAAGGATGCACATTATCTATTATCTATTATATATATAATAGCCCAACAAGGGACTATAATTCATGAGACATTTTATTCCATTTAAAATCATGCAACATTTTATTCCATCTAAAATGACTGATTTGCCCTTCTATTTACTATTTTTTAAAAAATTGTTGTTGAAGGAATTGAACTTGAGTCTCCAAGTTAACTTACACTTTGCTTTACCACTAGACCACTTAACACACATGTGAATTAAATTATATACATTATATGTGTGTCGCTTGAGTGAAAGAATACATGGTATTTTAATTACTGTGACATATCAACAATTTTTCGTCATGAGTTTATTTTTACGTTTATTAATTCGGACTGTAATATTTTTATTATATCAAAATATAAATTAATGATGTATAATATACAGTTTGGTTATACATTTTTTAAATTGTAATGATAATAATAATAACCAAAATTTACTTTATAATGATAACTCTGTAACACAACCAAATCGCTCATACATACATGTTTTCAATCATAAACATCATATGTCTGTGTGGGCCGCATGAGCGGGATACTATTTAGGTTTATATAAAGAAAATGGGTTAAATGGCAGTTAGGTCACTAAATTGACTGAAAACTTTCAGTTGGATCATCCAACTCAAAAGCTTTTAATCAGGTCACATAACTGATAAAAACTTTCAATCAGGTCACTGGGGTTGACAGCGTTAAAAAAGAGACGGAAAGATGACTCGGCATGAATCAGGTCCGTAAAACCCCAATGACCTGATTGAAAGTTTTTATCAGTTATGTGACCTGATTGAAGACTTTTATCAGCTATGTGACCTGATTGAAAGTTTTTTATCAGTTATATGACCTAGTTATATGACCTGATTGAAAGCTAGCCAATCGGATAAAAGCTAGCCATGTCAACATGCTGAGTCATCTTTCCATCTCTTTTTAATGTCCGTAAATCCCGGTGACCTGATTGAAAGTTTTTATCAGTTATGTGAACTGATGAAAACTTTTTGAGTTGGGTAACCCAACTGATAATTTTCAGTCAGTTGAGTGATCTACTGCCATTTAACCTAAAGAAAATGTAGAAAATGCATAATATATTTTTAATAAAGAACAATTAAATATAAGAGTCAATAACTAAAGTATATCAAAACTATTAATGCTTTTGGACCAACTTGTGATGCATTGGTATGTTTGGGAGTTGACTATTGTTTGAAAAAACTACAATTTTTGACCAGGTTGTCATAAGATTGATTATGGGAGTAAATTTTTACATATTATTTTTCATATTCTACTCATTCATAAAACAAATTGAGATAATTAAAATAAAACCTTGTGACATCTTCAATGATGACGAGTTCTTGATGAGAAAATTATTGGATCAAAATTTATTATGTCATGCAAATTTAGGAAAAATAAACTATTTTTTTATTATAAATTAAAAAGATTTTTCACCAATTAATAGAACTTGGTAAATGCATAAATATCTAAAAAAATTAGATATCACCTTCACTGAAAATATATAAGCTACATATTCTTATTTAATTAAGATCATATTTCTATTTAAACATTTGTGATCAAAATTTTGAACTCCATACATTTACTCACTTTAATATAGTTAGTTTTATGTTTTTGGGAATAACTTAATATATAATTTATTGGACATAATTATATAAAATTTATAGTAGAGATTTATCAAAGATTAAAAAAATTGTCAAAGCTTTTTTCAAAACTTAATTGAATTGAATTGAAAAATATTAAATTTGCGGATCATTCAAAATATCACATATAAAATTAGTAAGTGATGATAAAAGTCAAGAATAAATGAAATATGTAATTGAAAAACATTTATAACATTAAGAAGGCTTCCTGTAATGAAAGATTGAGATGCGAATGCGACAAAAAAAATTACGAAACCTCAACTCAAACATAAATCAAAAGGATCTATAATCCTATTTTCAATAGAAGTTCATGATATAGTCACATTTGAATATATAAGAATTAGATTTTAACAAATGTTCATAAATATTTAAAAAAAATCACTTGCAATAAATTTTTACACTGGAAAAGATACATTATTATATCAAAGTAAAATTTTGCAGAAACGTATACCAATTATATATTAACAATTTTTACATTTTTTTTTACATATTTCTCCATCGCTTGTATTCATTGAATGAATAAGTGATATGTCTTGTCTTATAAATAAATTAAAATTAAAAAATTACAAGTAATTTATTAATATGTTACCACTGTCCAAGTAGCACTTGCTCAATCCTAAATTCCTAAATATTTTCCATATATGATGAAAAGATCATTTAAATTTAGCAATATTTCAGGATCACTTCAGATGTATTTAACATATCTAACACAATGACTACACTATATTCTGTTTTTATTGGTAATCTGAATTAGCATAAACTGAATATTGAAGTAAGAACATTATAACAACGCGTGTTATGAATGTAAAAAAAGTGACGAAAATAGAAAAAATTAAAAATGACATTAATAAATAAATATTTATATCTATTGCTAGAAAATAACCCCGTGCCTCGCACGGGTTATTATGCTAGTTAATAACTAAGTAGGAACAGCTAAACATATAAATACAAGTTTATCCTCATTCTAATATAATGTATTGTCAGGAGTGCTAAACAATAATAACGATTATTTTCTTGCAAGAAATAAGTCATAACAAGAAAAATAATACAACATCACCAATGCTAAAAATATAATAGACTGCAGAACTGTTACAACATCTGATAACATCTGAAAATACCCTGAAGAACTAAATTGATTTGTCAATGGAAAAGCTTAACCAAATGTAAGTAGTGTGCCAAATCTGTTAACGTGCTTTGACTTGAGTGACAAACCAAAAATATGCATATCCGCACAGTGATATACACACATACACTAAAACTGTGTACCTGTAAGCGTAGTCTTGCTTTGTCAGCATTTAGGCCAGCAACTGTTTCTGTGGTGCAATTTTGTAAAATTTAAGGTGAAAAAACGCATGAGCTAATGCTTTTCCTGTCCAGTTCTACACCACCACAACCCAAAAGAGCAAATTGCAACTATTTTTACGAGGGAGGAAATAAATGATTACGACTAATAAGCCATAAAACCAGTGGTAAAGCTAGACCAGAAGTAATGTAGGGTCTCATGAAACAAAATAATAGAAACTAAAATGTGGGTATTTGGAAAACATGAAACGTCATTCTTAGAATTCCAAATAATTTATAAGTTTGGTTGGTTGCAATAGGAATAACGTTGTATTAAAAGAACATGATAAAGAGTTAACAAGGACAATAGGTATGAACAGAGATAAAAGTGAAATATTAAAATAGAATTTTTCATGCCAAATTTTGTGCACAATACTAATGAGACAAAGAAATGAAGATTTATTTCTATATTAGTAAAAAGAATAATTTTAAAGTTCAACTTTCATAATGTAATACAGGAATATATAATACTAGATGTAAGTGTTATAAAAAATAAATTCTAATTCATTTTCCTAAAGTCTGTTCCATCCATTAACATATAATATTATTTTCTGTTATTATCTTCGCTCCTTTTTGGACTAGGTGTTAAAGGGAGAATCATTAGATACAAATCATAGACAATCGTACAACGAAATATTTTCAATCCAAAAACGCTCTCTACTAACTAACTAGCCGTTACCGGCACATTCTTGACAGATTGGTTCCCACTGACCGGCGCATCGCCGGAATTTATTCAAACCTCAAAGCATATACGTTTCTTTCTTTCTTTCTGTACTTTCTTCCTTTTACATCCTGTTTTAGCGCTGTGTTTTTTTTCTGTTTCTTTTTCTGTTTTGGTTTCCCCTTCACTGACCTCCTTTTTCCGGTCCAACTCCAATCTCTCCTCTCTCACCATTACCCTACTCCATTTCAACACCATTCTAACTTTCAACACAAGATCCCTAAGCCGAGCTACACCCCTTTTTGTTTCCAGGCCTCTCGTCATTTTCCCACCCCAACTCCATCCACCGCAACTCTTTTTAACCTCGTCATTTCTGCCAGCACCACCTCCCATCGCTTTAAACCGCATCATTCCCCATCCCTCTGTCAATTCCCGTTACCCCCAACCCCCTCCCCCCCCCTCCATTCACTTACGCCACCCCCTCCATTCACTTACGCCACCACCACTCCAATCACTTCGACCCACCTCCGGCCCGCCTCCCCCGATCTCCTGCAGTTGTCTTTCCCGTTTATCTCTCCCCACCCCAACCAACTCAACCTCCATTTCTCCTCGCACTTAACCGTTATCCCGACCTCGTCGTTCTTTTTTCCCTTCCTTTCCGCACCACCGTGTCACCCCCGTCTCCCCTGTTCCCCTTCCCCGTTTTTCGTTTGTGTATTGTTCTGGGTTCTGTGCTTTTCGGTAGTACTTTTATTACTATTTACCGCCTCACCTCTTCATTTCTATCATCCCCTCCTCGCCCTCTCAACTGCTCTTCCAAATTCCCCGCCTCACCACTTTTTCACCAATTGTGTTTCTCCTCCCCACCCTGTTTCTATATTTTGTTTTTACATCTTGTTTTTTTTATCTCCTTATATGCTGTGATTGTCTTCGTTTCGTGCTGTTATCTCCTTTTGTTGTGTACTGTGATTGTGTTCGTTTTTTTTTTTGTGTTCCTTTTGTTCTGTTTTGTTTGTGATTGTGTTTTGTGTATTTTGTTTTGTCGATGTCGCGTAGTTTGCGTGTTGGCAGTTTGAATGTAGGTACCTTGTCAGGTAAACTGTTGGAGTTAGTGGACGTGCTGAAGAAGCGGAGAGTGGATGTGGCTTGTATCCAAGAGACTAGGTGGAAGGGGGCTAATTCCAGAGTAGCGAACGGGTATAAATTGTGGTACTCAGGTCTTGCCAACTCGAGGAACGGAGTGGGTATTCTTTTGGCGGAAGATCTTAAAGACAACGTTGTGGAAGTGAAGAGGTGCAACGACAGGATCATGTCCGTCAGGGTTGTGGTTGGGGAGAAGGTGGTGAACGTGGTGTGTGCGTATGCACCTCAAGTCGGTTTGAGCGATTCTGAGAAGGAGGCGTTCTGGGTCTGCTTAGATGAGTTGGTTGGCAGTATTCCTGACGAACAATTCTTAGTGCTGGGTGGCGATTTCAATGGTCACATTGGTGAGAGGGCAGATGGCTACACCAGCGCTCATGGCGGTTTTGGCTTCGGAACCAGGAATGTCGGTGGGTCAGCCTTGTTGGACTTTGCTACTGCCCAGGAGTTGGTTATCGTGAATTCGGTTTTTCAGAAGAGGGAGGAGCACCTCATCACCTTTAGTAGCGGGGGAAACGTCACTCAGATTAACTACCTACTTATGCGCAGTCGGGATGTCAGGACGTGCATGGATTGCAAGGTGTTTCGGAGTGAGGCGTGTGCATCCCAGCACCGGTTGTTGGCCATGGATCTGACCTTGGGGGGTCGAGTTATCCGCAGGTCGAGAGAGTTCAGACCGAGACTCCTGTGGAAAGATCTGAAGGGCGAGAAGGCAGTCGAATTCAGGGAGTCTCTGGTCATCGAAGGTAGTTTTGCTCGTGATGGAGATGCTAACTGTCAACTTCAGTGGCGAGGCCATCGACGAAGGGGTGGAGGTTAAGATCGAAGATCAGATCGTCCCGCGTACGGATAAGTTCAAGTATCTGGGGTCGATCATCCAGAAGGAAGGTGGGGTTGAAGACGATATCAAGCATCGTTTCAATGCTGGGTGGCTAAGGTGGAGGGCAGCGTCAGGGGTGATGTGCGACAAGAAGGTTCCTTTAAAGTTGTAAGGGAGATTCTATAGAGCGGCTATCCGGCCTGCGATGTTATATGGTTCTGAGTGCTGGGCAGCGAAGAAGACCCACGAAAGCACGTTGGAAGCAGCTGAAATGAGGATGTTGCGGTGGTCGTGTGGCCGCACGTTGCTAGATAGAATCCCTAATAGGGTGTTCAGGACCGAGCTCGAAGTGGCGCCCCTCTCTGCGAAAGTTAGAGAAGGGAGGTTGAGATGGTTCGGCCACGTCCGTAGGAGGCGGCCGGAAGCCCCAGTGCGAAGGGTCGAGAGTCTTTCGGTTGATGGGGTGAGGAGGAGAGGCAGACCGAGGAGGTCATGGGAAGAGCAGCTTAGGTTGGATTTGAAGGCTATGAACCTAAGTGAGACCATGACAGCTGACAGGTGTTCGTGGAGGCGGCAAATCAGAGTGGTGGACTCTCTTCTAGGGGACGGCTCTATAGTGGAGAACCTCAGAGTTGGGTTGTCTCGGATGACCTTATCTTAGGAGTTTGGCTTTTGCCGATTTCTTTTCCCTTTTTCATTTATTATTTTTATTATCATATGTTTCCCGGTTGTGCAGGTGCAGGGAGCTTCGCTTGGTGATAACTAGGGGCATGGTAGGTAAGTCCCGTGTGGAGAAAGCCATGGGCTCAGGTATTGCTATGAACGTTGTCGTATATCCTTTAGATTCCTTTGTATTTATCACACACCGTATATGTCGTGCACATAGCCGAGGGTCTTTACGGAAACAGCCTCCCTACCCTAAAAAGTGGGGGCATGGTCTGCGTACAACCTACCCTCTCCAGACCCTGCTCTGAGCGGGATATACTGGGTATGTTTGGTTTGGTTTGGTTTATCTTCGCTCCTTTTCTTCATTTTCTAAATCTTCCATTTTGCTTTTGTGGCCCCTTTATAATGTAAAATTTTAAGTACACACATATAATTAGAAGGTAGGGGATGTAAAGTACAATTTATGAAACTATATATATGCATAACTGAATTTGGAGTAAATTTGGGGGATATAAAATGCAATTAACTCTTAAATTCGTTCACTCGGTTTTTATGGAATTTTTGCGGATTTCGGTTCGGTTTAAATTTTAATTCCCTTTCTTGAGTTGTTATGTTACCATCGGCATCTAACAACTTACAAAAGTCAAAACTATCACCCTCTACTCTCATTAATGGGAGTGAAGAAGGCATGGATATCTTCGGTGGTCGAGTCAGGATCAAACTTTTGTGTTGAAAAGTGTAAGATAGTATTCACATCTTGTTCTGTGACCCTCTTTGTCACGCCACTAGGCAAGTCAAAACTGTGGCAAACACATTACCGTCACTAGTGTCAATAGTAATATAATACAATCACGCAATTGATCGGCATTTAACACTGCGGGTATATTGAAGCGTAGGCTATTAATGACCGTGTGTTCAGAAATTCTGCCCAAGCCCGAAATTGAAGATCTGAGATGCACATTCTTAAACGAGATATGGTTCTGTTTTAAAATGATAAATTTTCCTCCTATTGTTAAACAAAACCCAGATAGTCCTGAAAAATTTACCTAGTCAAATTTAAGCAACCAAGTCCTTAGTTAAACATATGAACCAATAAACAATTCAAACCAAGTAACTGAATCAAGCTCAAACAAGAATCCCAAATTACAAACAAGTTTGAAAGTAAAAACAAACCGTTAGTAGTTGTAGATCGGTGAAAATCTATTGTGAAAATCCCTGTTAGAGTTCAAAACTATCAAGCGAAGTTCGATAGATTTTGCGTGTATTTTGTATGTATACAGAATTAGAGAGAGAGAGAGAGAGAGAGAGAGAGAGAGAGAGAGAGAGACAGAGCTTCGATAAACTCTTTTGTTTCTTCAGAAGATAGGGTATGCTGTTGTTAACAATAGGCGTATTGCCTTTGGACATCTGTTGATTGAACAAATTCTTATCTGCATGGGACCTTTGGAATATAGGAAGAATCCACCTAAAGAGTTGACTTGTTATTATCCAAGGTTCCTACAACTTATATTAGATTATGTGCTAACAGATAGAGGGAAAGAAGTTTTTAAAGACAGTGATACTACAAAGTGCATGATGATGAAGGGGAATGTTATTACACAGCTAATCCAACAAAGCTCCTCTTCCAAAGGTGCCAACAGTGCTAACTCAGTATCTGAGCATTGTGCCTCTACCACTTGTACCTCCCGGCCAAAAAGCCATAAGTGAGCAATAAGGTATGATCCTTGAACCTATTGCTCCTCAAGTAGATGCTATTGATATTGATCCAGTACAAGAGCCCCCAGTGGCCATCGGTGACCAACAGGAACAACCTCTAGCCCAGGTCATAGAGCCTTTGATCATATACAACTCCTCACCCACTCTGCCACTAAATGAACCATTCTTGAGTGAAGAGGGAGATGGTGCCTTGGCAGGACCCCATAAGGAGAGACCATCTTCTTCAACAGCCCTGCCTCCCGCTAAAAGGAGAAGAACTGAGATTGAGGAAACTGTTGAAAACTTATCAACAGCTTCCTTAACAGACAACACAGATGTATCTTTAGTTGATTGGTCATCACTTCGTCATGCCATTTCACAGTCAATCCACACTGTAAATGAGGAAGAATTGACGGATGTAACTGTAATTCATTCCATAGAAGGGAGAGAACCAATGGTTGAGGATTCTTCTAAGAATCCAGTGTCTTCACAAACATCCGAAGTACAATTGCATACTTCACAACTTGCTGGTGAGTCTTCCATGTTACGGAAAGATTCATCGGTAGCAGGTTCAGCAATGAACCAAGGGCCTTCACAGGTTACGGTGATTCCTGTTGCAGGTACAGCTGGAGTGACTGAAACACAAGTGTTGACTGAAACACGAGTGTTGAGCGAAACACCAACAGAACCCGTGATTGAACAGCCAGAGCCAAATGTGAGGAGTGATACCCTTTCTAATGTGTTCGTTTGGATCAAAGGCTCTATGACCTGGGCTAGAGGCTGTTGGTTTCAACCTCTTGGTCAGGGATGGCCACTGTGGGCTCTTGTACTGGATCAATATCAATAACATCTACTTAAGGAGCAATAGGTTCAGAGCTTCGATAAACTCTTTTGTTTCTTCAGAAGATAGGGTATGCTGTTGTTAACAATAGGCGTATTGCCTTTGGACATCTGTTGATTGAACAAATTCTTATCTGCATGGGACCTTTGGAATATAGGAAGAATCCACCTAAAGAGTTGACTTGTTATTATCCAAGGTTCCTACAACTTATATTAGATTATGTGCTAACAGATAGAGGGAAAGAGGTTTTTAAAGACAGTGATACTACAAAGTGCATGATGATGAAGGGGAATGTTATTACACAGCTAATCCAACAAAGCTCCTCTTCCAAAGGTGCCAACAGTGCTAACTCAGTATCTCAGCATTGTGCCTCTACCACTTGTACCTCCCGGCCAAAAAGCCATAAGTGAGCAATAAGGTATGATCCTTGAACCTATTGCTCCTCAAGTAGATGCTATTGATATTGATCCAGTACAAGAGCCCCCAGTGGCCATCGGTGACCAAGAGGAACAACCTCTAGCCCAGGTCATAGAGCCTTTGATCATATACAACTCCTCACCCACTCTGCCACTAAATGAACCATTCTTGAGTGAAGAGGGAGATGGTGCCTTGGCAGCACCCCATAGGAGAGACCATCTTCTTCAACAGCCCTGCCTCCTGCTAAAAGGAGAAGAACAGAGACTGAGGAAACTGTTGAAAACTTATCAACAGTTGCCTTAACAGACAACACGGATGTATCTTTAGTTGATTGGTCATCACTTCGTCATGCCATTTCACAGTCAATCCACACTGTAAATGAGGAAGAATTGACGGATGTAACTGTAATTCATTCCATAGAAGGGAGAGAACCAATGGTTGAGGATTCTTCTAAGAATCCAGTGTCTTCACAAACATCCGAAGTACAATTGCGTACTTCACAACTTGCTGGTGAGTCTTCCATGTTACGGAAAGATTCATCGGTAGCAGGTTCAGCAATGAACCAAGGGCCTTCACAGGTTACGGTGATTCCTGTTGCAGGTACAGCTGGAGTGACTGAAACACAAGTGTTGACTGAAACACGAGTGTTGAGCGAAACACCAACAGAACCCGTGACTGAACAGCCAGAGCCAAATGTGAGGAGTGATACCCTTTCTAATGTGTTCGTTTGGTTGGATCAAAGGCTCTATGACCTGGGCTAGAGGCTGTTGGTTTCAACCTCTTGGTCAGGGATGGCCACTGTAGGCTCTTGTACTGGATCAATATCAATAACATCTACTTAAGGAGCAATAGGTTCAAGGATCATACCTTGTTGCTCACCTATGGCTTTTTGGCCGGGAGGTACAAGTGGTAGAGGCACAATGCTGAGATACTAAGTTAGCACTGTTGGCACCTTTGGAAGAGGACTTTGTTGATTAGCTGTGTAATAGCATTCCCCTTCATCATCATGCACTTTGTAGTATCACTGTCTTTAAAAACCTCTTTCTCTCTATCTGTTAGCACATAATCTAATATAAGTTGTAGGAACCTTGGATAATAACAAGTCAACTCTTTAGGTGGATTCTTCCTATATTCCAAAGGTCCCATGCATATAAGAATTTGTTCAATCAACAGATGTCCAAAGGCAATACGCTATTGTTAACAACAGTATACTCTATCTTCTGAAGAAACAAAAGAGTTTATCGAAGCTCTGTCTCTCTCTCTAATTCTGTATACATACAATATACACGCAAAATCTATCGAACTTCTCTTGATAGTTTTGAACTCTAACCAGGATTTTCACCATAGATTTTCACCGATCTACAACTACTAACGGTTCGTTTTTACTTTCAAACTTGTTTTTAATTTGGGATTCTTGTTTGAGTTTGATTCAGTTACTTGGTTTTAATTGTTTATTGGTTCATATGTTTAACTAAGGACTTGGTTGCTTAAATTTGACTAGGTAAATTTTTCAGGACTATCTGGGTTTTGTTTAACAATAGGCGGAAAATTTATCATTTTAAAACAGAACCATATCTCGTTTAAGAATGTGCATCTCGGATCTTCAATTTCGGGCTTGGGCAGAATTTCTGAACACACGGTCATTAATAGCCTACGCTTCAATATACCCGCAGTGTTAAATGCCGATCAATTGCGTGCATTGTATTGTAGTACTATTGACACTAGTGACGGCAATGTGTTTGCCTTTAGTTTTGACTTGCCTAGTGGCGTGACAAAGAGGGTCACAGAACAAGATGTGAATACTATCTTACACTTTTCAACACAAAAGTTTGATCCTGACTCAACCACCGAAGATATCCATGCCTTCTTCACTCCAATTAGAAGCCAACAGCCGAACTTCTGTGCTGGAGAGTTTCTTAAGCATCTATTACATAAGCACTGGAATTTCTTCTTTCACACTCTTATCCGTGTTTTTAGCATGAACAAGTCAAATTTGCATAGGTACAGGGGCAGTTAGGTCCTTTCGTGTTCGATACTTTCTTAATGTACAATCCAATAGTTTTCGAAAAGGAGCATTCTTGTAAAACCACACCCGATAGTTTTCAGAAACTATCGAAGTGGGTTTTATACTACATTCGAATTCGTTCACAATAATTTAAAAAAATTAATAACAATATTGGATTATTTTTTTTACAAAATACTAAAATATGTTAATTTGTAGAACATTACTCCAACACGATTTCCACTCCGCAACACATAACACGATTTCTCTGACAAATCGATTCCTAGTTAAGATAAATTGATCTTCGAGATTGTGTTTACATGTACGATGTATACATACAAGGGAAGTTGTAACTATATTGAGCAGTAATAAGAGTAACTAAACTAACTAATGAGAGTAGAGGGAGAGGGTGATAGTTTTGACTTTTGTAAGTTGTTAGATGCCGATGATAACATAACAACTCAAGAAAGGGAATTAAAATTTAAACCGAACCAAATCCGCAAAATTCCATAAAAAAACCGAGTGAATAAATTTAAGAGTTAATTGCATTTTATATCCCCAAAATTTACTCCAAATTCAATTATGCATATATATAGTTTCATAAATTGTACTTTACATCCTCTACCTTCTAATTATAGGTTGAATCAAATGGGATTCTATGACCCGACTTGCACTCACTAGCTCCGCCCCAGCTTGATCAAATAAATCAACATCAAATACTGGCACCGAAATCTAACGTAATCTGCCAAAATCAGGTACCAAATTTAATCTCCTAACTAATGGCTAATCATATTAAAGATCTTTACTAAAAAAAGGAGGAATTGGGAAAATTAGGAAAAACAAACTTGTTAGACTAGAAAATGTCATGTTAATATGCTATACACGTGTTAAGTGGTCTAGTTGAGGGTAAGATGCACAAGCCAATGGACATGGAATCTAAATGGTCGTAATGGCAAGTGATTCTAAATTTAATTTATTTAGTCTTCTTGTTTTCAGTTGTGGAAACAGAAATTTGGCATTCAAAAAAAAAAGTTTCCCGGTGTTTATATATATCCGTTGCCAAAATGCATTTTGTTTTTCGATGCACTTTTTAATTAGTAAGCCCCTCCCTCAGTCCCAAATTATACGAGCCATTCACCATTTGAAAGAAAATAAAAGAAAAATGTACTTGTTCATTACATTTTTTTGTGTTTTGTTTGTTGAACAATTTGAACGTCAAGATTTTTCTTCAACATAAATATAATATACAATCACTTTTCTGCACCTTAATGTATGGACAGATAGCAAGTAGCAACTAGCTCCTATAGAACGGGACAGAGGTAGTCGCAGATAAATAACTCAATAAATAGAAGTGGAAGCAAGAATTCCATAGCGTAAGCAGTCACC
Organism: Saposhnikovia divaricata; assembly: GCA_036435485.1. Taxonomy (NCBI): domain Eukaryota; kingdom Viridiplantae; phylum Streptophyta; class Magnoliopsida; order Apiales; family Apiaceae; genus Saposhnikovia; species Saposhnikovia divaricata. The sequence goes on from CM071599.1 coordinate 221,108,750, forward strand.
AACAAGCCTCAGTTTTTTATCACTTACGTAATGTAAAAATTCAGAACCACTAACGTCATGAAAAAAGACAGAGAGCAAGTTTGACTACAACCTCCTCTTTTCTCATGAACTTGAAACGAGAACTATATAGATGAGAAGCATGACATGGCTTACTTTTACTGTTTTACATACAGTGTACGGAAACACTTAAGTGAAAATGTGTATACTAGTTTAGTTGTTATATGGTTGAAGACAAGAAAACCAACTCCAAAATGTTATCCTGCTAACCAAACAAGATATAACACAATAAAACTACAAAGAACTAAGCAATCAACATCTCGTGGTTGGACCAATAACTTGACAAGCTTGCCAGCATGACTATAAAAATAAAATAATTCATATTGCAAATCTATTTTAAGGAGAGAAGTTTTTCCTAAGGAAACAAACTATTAGCAACAGGAAAAAAAAAAGTCAAACCTCCTTCTGAGCCCAAGATTCTCTCTCTGTCTCCAGCTGTTTGATCTTTTCTTCTAAAAAAACCTGTGGATCAAATCAGAGATTAGTTTCTTACAGCTGATTTATAAGTTTGTGGAAATGACTAAACATAACACAAAGAAAGTACAAGAAAAGTGCAAAACAGATACATGGCTAATCGGGATAAAGAAGTTGCTAGAGAGCGGGGCAAGCTTTCTTGCTTTAGCATGCATATTGACCTACTTTTGCAAGAATAGCTAAATACTAGATAGGTAGTTTACTTGCTTTCACTCTAATAGTACTATAGAAGCTACCTATATTCTGGTTTAGTTGCTATAGTTTACCAGGTTAGTTGCTACTTGACTATATTATATACAAGACTCTTCTAGTTTATTTGCACAAAGAAAGCTAGTGAGTATACCTATATACGGTATACGAACGATAGAAGCTATCGTTCACAGCTACAATGCAAATTAAGGCCTTCTAAAACTCGACTTTCATAATCTTAGTTTACTTGTGACACTGCTCTTGGCAGTTGGAAAATATATAAGAAGCTGATACTCTATACGGAATGAAGAAATCCAATTTCCAAGTGGGTCCCAAAGGGATCAACATCAAGATAAATTACTTTGGAATATAGAAATATATTAAGATCATATCTTTTTGATTTTGAGATTTCAGAGAAAGTGTTTGTTGTTTGTAAGTGAGACCAGGGGAGTATAAAAAGAGTACCTCCTTTGAACTCGTGGTAGATGCTTCATTTACCAATTGCCTGATTTTCTCTTCGTACCCAGCCTGCATAACAACGCCTTAATTTAGTAAAGGATTCTAGAGTGTAAAATAGAACTGGTTCTAGGTCCCCCAACGCCATAATTTAGTAAAGGATTCTAGAGAGTAAAATAGAAGAACAGGTTCTGGGTCCCCGAAGCAAGATCTTCCATCCACCCAACGGCTCACCAGTTTTCAATTGGGCATGGTAATCTGTTCATGAAAGTACTAACTCACATAACAATATGATATAAACCATTACTTGAAAAACCCTTTTCAATTTTTTGATTTCTAAAGAAAAGACAGATACTAAACATCGTAGGTCAAAAGGCGCAAATAAAGTCATCAACTCACTAACCATAACCTCAGAAATTTTAATATGAAGAACAATTGCTACTTTGAGGTCAGATGGAACGCTAAGGATAAAGTAATATCCTCTAAGAGACACAGAAAGTAGAAACATTAATTTTTAGAAGTAAATTCTGTTCAAAATATGATTAAACAAACTTAGTATAATTCAACATCATACCCTAAGAAATTTCGATAACAGGAAGAACTATTATCAGGTCAGATAAAACAGTGAGGATACAGTTAGTTTCTTAAAAAAGACAGGAGGTAGAAACACCAATTTCTTTAAAAGTAACCACTTCCACAGATACAGAATAAACAAATCTAGTATCACCTCTCTGCGAAGCCAGGAGTCTTTTTCAGTCTGTAATTTGGAAACTATTAGCTGTAAATCAGCCTGAAAATTACAAAAAAGAAATGTTGATATCACCATTAATAAGTTTAAACATAAAACTTTAAAGTTATACTGAATATTCTATGTGAAACAGCGGAACTTGCAGAGTAACTGATTTTGACCAAAATATGTAATAATAATTCGGCTAGGTTTAGTTACCTCTTTTTTAATGTATTCTTCTTTTTCCATTTGTAATTGTTTTATCTTTTCTTCTAGGATGCCCTGTAAAGTCCAGAAAATAAGTCGTAGATGAAAAAGGTATTGATTACAGAGCTCGATAACACAACTCTTATTACCTCTTTCTGTAACCAATATTCTTTTTCACTGCGTAATTTTGAGCACTTGAGCTCCAAGTCATTCTGCAAATTGTTATACAAAGGATAAGTATTACATGTAAGAATCCAGTATGTAATGTAATGTATGTCACATTACTTGCGAACAAAAAAGGTCATAATGAGAAAATAAACACAACTTGATACACACATATACGATGTCTTGTAATGCAGTGATAGAATTAACTTTATTTCTTTACGTTTTTAATCATGTATGCCTCTTTTTCCATTTGTACTTGTTTGACCTGTTCTGTGCTGGCGTGTATAAACCCCACAAAGTTACCAATGCATCATTCGAATAGACAAAAATATGATGGTTTCATGCTCAGTTATTATACACTTGGTGTTCTTTGTCCAGCCAGAAAAGCTTCTTATCTTCAACGTAAATAATATATTTGAATGAATGAATTACAGAAAAGTCAAAAAAATTAAGGTTAGAACCGTACATGAATACTGAATTTTAAAATACACTATGGCCGCAAGATTTTCAGTGTGGCCAGTAGGTTTGTCAATCTAAAGTGAAATGGGTTCTTAAGCAAACAGCAAATTTCATATTAAAATAGTAACTACATACATATAGAATACCTTTTAGGTTCGATGGAGGATAGACACAATACCTATATCACAACAGAGAGTCATTTCAAGGTAAAGGCATCCCAAAAGATTTTTTTCATGGATATGATATACAGATAGATGTATGCAGCATGATATAGAACCGACAAACACCAACTCAACCCACACGCAGACAAGAGTTCCTAATTGTCAACTACAATAATTTAACCTGGTTGTTTACGGTTCTATTGTTTAGGGTATATGTAATATAGGAAGCAAATACAAGTACTGTATACGCGAAGCTTCTACATATACAAGAAAATAAAAATGAAAACAATATAGAAGGCGAAAGAATAATTTGACAACCACTTAATACCCTGGAAGGTTTAGTTACCCTAAAAAAAGGATGGTAAACGACAAGAGGGCAAACAAAAAGATTTTTATGCCAGTGGTTATATAAAGGATATTACCGCTAGTTCATACATTTAAATACTCCTATCTACTTGGAACAATCGAACTGTAGCATCATGCAATGGCTAACACAATACTGCAACCTAAAGAATAGGTTCAACAGTAGCAGAAATCAAACAATTATTTAATGGAAAATACGACCTACATTGCTAGCTGTTACACCATGTCTGTCCATAGCTGCACTTGGCTGTGGTGTATGTTCAGCTTGAAAGGCATTAGTCTGCTGTTTCTGATCAAAACCATTGGGCATCTGATTAGTGGAAACTGATGCCACAGTAGGAGCAGCAGGTGTAGGTTCTGCATTCTTAGCCTGCTTATTCTTCTTTTTCTTGTTTTTCTTCTTCTTAATGTCGTTTTCCATTAAACTTTAAGTTGTATCACCTGTAAAGGTGAATCACATTGTTTAAATATATAAAATATTGAGTATAAATGTGTGATAATCTTAAAATAGTAAACAACAGAAACAATCATCTTGAGTAACTAAAACAGCTACAAATTACGTCCCTAATAATCTAACTTTTAACAAGTAGGGGAAGCAAAAAATTCAAAAATACTTACAACCAGTATTTTAAAAATCTCCGATTAATCGCCAGAAAATCTTCTACCTATTCAATATTGTCAAAACTCCACGCATACCCGATTTGTTCCATAACATAAAATACATTTACATCTTTACATAAAAAACTTGGATTAGTTAAGTTTAGCATAAATTCCATATCATATACATTACATCAACATATATCATCTTATTAACAGTATTCAAATAAAACAATTAAATCGAAATTCATTATTTGAGTTGACATTGACATGATTACACTACAAAACCAAATTATCATCAAAATTGACTTGAATAATGAAGCAAGTAATCTTCGATAATCGCGGGGAGGAACCTTAACAGCCTTGACTAGAAATAGAGAAATTATTCGAAAATTGCTTCAAACTGGCAATGCAGCATCACTAATCACATATAGCAACTCAACATAAGACAGCAGAAATTGAAGAAAAAAATGTGAAAATGGTGACAGAATAATTTAATTAAACACAGGTATAATAAGAAAAGTAGGTAAATATGGATCTAAAAAAGAGTTGCATAATTAAAAAATTAAGTTGAAAGGACACCGGAGAAAAACATGTAAGTATATAGATATACGTACCGGTGAGATTGAGATCCAAATATTTGTGCAAATTAGCTTTTTTAGATGTCAAGATTGTTTTGTGTTCAAGGAGGTGGGGTGGAGGAAGAAAGTAACGGAAAGCAAGTCCAGTTACATGCCCACAATTTTAATTGGGCTTCAACTATGGGCCGCCCCGTTAGGCATTATGTCCAAATTGTATTTGTTACCAGATACTACTGCTTTAAAGGCCTCTCAAGACCGGTTTTCTCTAACAAATTAAAAGCTCAAATATATATTTATCTAGATCATACTATTATATAAAAGCCGAAACATTAAAAATTTGGTACCGGTCAGTTGAATTTACTTATTTACCCTTTCTCAGTTACAGATCTATTAATTAATCAATTTTATTCTTGAGGTTAAATATATTATCTTTCCTATCTTTATTCAATTACAGATCTACTAACTAATTAATTTCCTTCTTGAGGTTAAACATATTATCTTTCCTATTTTTCAAGAATAAAATAATACAATATCCTTTTATATTTTATCTAACTAAAATTTATCTTTTATTAACCAATTTCCTTTTTCAGGTTAAACATATTACCTTTTCTATTTTTAAATAACTAAATAATTTCCTTTTTCAAGTAAAATAGAATATCGTTTACATTTTATTTAACTAAAATTTCTCTTATTTTTCAAGAACAAAATAATAAAATATTTTTTTATATTGTATCTAACTAAAATTTATCTTTTATTAATCAATTTCCTTTTTCAGGTTAAGCATATTACCTTTTCTATTTTTCAATAACTAAATAATTTCCTTTTTCAGATAAAATAGAATATCTTTTACATTTTATTTAACTAAAATTTCTCTTTGTACGAGCAGTTTTGTGTAATAAAATAACATAATTATATTATAATTACTATTAACTAATCAATTACCCTTTTCACCTAAAACACGTTACCTTTTCTCTCTTCTCTAACTAATATCTCTATTTTTCCAATTATATCATGGACGGTTGCCTTTTTCAGCCAAAACAAGTTACCTTTTTTCTTTTCTCTTACTAAAACCTCTCTTTTTCCAATTATATCACAGACGTTTCTATTTAATAAAAATAAAATAATAATATTATAATCTATACCATTATATAACAGCCGAAACATTGAAAGTTTTGGTACCAGTTTTTTGGTACTGAGTGAATTTATTTATTTACTCTTCTTTATAAAGAAAAATAAATACACCTAAAATAAATAATAACATAATATAATTAATGCTAATTAGTCGAGATATTAGCTTTTATAAACACCTAAAAACATCAATTGTATCATATCTTTCCATCATTAGTATTTCCTTTCGAATTAAAACACGTTATAATTAATGGTAATTAGTCGATTGCCTTTTTCACATTAGTATAATAAAATTAATGATAATTAATCGATTGCCTTTTTCACATTTACTTTTAGTTAAACATATTACCTTTTATAAACAACTAAAAACATCAATCGTATCATATCTTTCGATCATTAATATTTTTCTTTCGAATTAAGACACGTTACCTTTTTAATTTAAAACAAATCTTACAATCATTAATATATACCCGAAAATATCAAACCATAATTTTCAAGAAAAATATAACACCTAAAATAAAAAATGACATAATATATTTAATGGTAATTAGTCGATTTCTTTTTTCATATTTAATTTTAGTTGAAAATATTACCTTTTATAAACACATAAAAAGATCAATCGTATCATATCTTTCAATCATTAATATTTCTTTTATAATTAAAACACGTTACCTTTTTAACTTACAACAAATCTTACAATAATTAATATATACCCGAAAATATCACAGCATATTTCTCAATTATTAATAAAATATATTAAAAATCGTATACATTGTTTATAATAAGGAAACATTAGTATAATTTATAAACATGAGTATGTTAAATTATATTAAATTAAAATTAAAAATTATTAAAATAATGATTATATAAAAACATAATTATAATATTAAATAAAATTTATAATATAATATAAGAAACCCGTGCATTGCACGGGTTATAAGCTAGTACTAATAATTAACCGATTACCTTTTCAGCTAAAATGTATCATCTTTTCTATTTTTTCTAATTAAATTCCCTTTTTATCTAGAAATATCACACACAACATTAATTTCTCATTTTCTAAAAACTATGAGCAATTTTATTTAGTAAAATAACATAATTAAATTATAATTATTATATGCTAATCAATTACCTTTTTCACATAAATCATGTCATATTTTTAATTTTCATGTTACTTTTCTATTTTCTCTAACTAAAATCTCTCTTTTTCCAATTATATCAAGGGCGGTTCTATTTTATAAAATAAACTAATAATATTTTAATATTAATAATTAATGGATTACCTTTTTCAGCTAAAACGTATTATCTTTTCTATATTTTCTAACTAAAATCCTTTTTTTAATAGAAATATCACGGACAATATTAATTTTTCGTTTTCTAAAAATATTATGTCCAGTTGTATTTAGTAAAATAACGTAATTAAATTATAATTACTATAAACTAATCAATTACCTTTTTCACATAGAACATGTTACCTTTTTAATTTTCTCTAACTAAATCCTATCTTTTTATAATCATATCACTGGCATTCTATTTAATAAAATAAAATATTAATTTTATAATTACCAATAATTAACCGATTATTTTTTTCAATTAAAACCAATCATCTTTTCTATATTTCTAACTAAAATCCCGGATAACATTTACATCTCATATAAAAATGTAAGGCTCCAAAATTCATGTTTTAAAAAATTAATTTAAATAAATGAAAAAATTCATATAATATTAAAATAAAAAAAAATCCGTGCATGCACGGGTTTTAAGCTAGTACTATTATAAAAAAGCCGAAACTTTAAAAGTTTGGTCGGTCCGTATGGTACCTGTTAATTTTACTTATTTACCCTTACTCAATTACAAATAAAATTCATCCAACTAACTAATCAATTTCCTTTTTCAGTTTAAACATATTATCTTTTCTATTTTTCAATAACTAAATAATTTACCTTTTCAGGTAAAATATAATATATTTTATATTTTATCTAACTAAAATTTCTTCTTTATTAATCAACTTCATTTTTCAGGTTAAACATATTACCTTTTCTATGGCTGGCACATATATCCGTTAATACCAGTATACATGTCTGTAAACGCAAATTATAATAACAAATACAGTTTCAGATTCTCCGATCCCAACATGCACATGCTCAAAGTGTGGAAGGCCATAATGTATTGGCATTAATAAGCGTTGCCTAACATCTGAGAGAAATCAAAACCTCGGGTACCAGAACATACCTTTGATACCCTCTGGGTCAGGTTCAAAACCTAGATTCTGATAAAATTCCACAACTGCAGTACAAGTATAACGAAACTAAATTGTAAATTTAAAAGTTGTTAAAATACACAAATCACTATAAAAGTAGACCTAAAACAAGACTGAATATGCAAAACAGACCATCCATCCTCACTCCTTGTTTACTCACTATCCAACATGAATCATTAGCGAAGTGGCCTAATTTTCACTTGTCTTTACAATAATATTGCCTATGTGAGTTCTTCCATACAAAGGTAATTCTCACAGGGCCATTTTCCATATTAACAATTTGTAAAGCTCAAAAAGTTAGAGGGTTTCCTAGGGAAAAAAATCTGCAAGTCTAATATTATATTGCACATGCTAGTTCGCTATTTGAAAGAACAATGCCACTCTCTTTCATCATCCTCTCGTCATAAACAGGAATTTATTTATTTACAGTATAGGGACTTTTAATGAGATTAGATTTGTAGAGAACAGCGCCCAGCCGCCCATAGCAGCGAAAACATTAAAATCTCGTTTACAGCCTATAGCTTAACCCTCTTTATAGTTCAGATATATCCCTTTCTGCAGTGAACCTAAGAATCTTCAATTCATATTAGCATACCTTGACTGTCTGCAAATAATGTAATATTTCCAATATCCCTTTGCAAAAGAGCCCTTATAATCTTCTCAATCAGGGCTTTCCCAAGACCTTGTCCCTGTGCATATAGAGAGTAACAACTATTCTTGAAGGCTGAACGCAGTCAAAACAATGTACGTACTATAAAGTAGCAATAGTTCTGATAGAGTCCTTCACATGCTCGCATGTGTTTATGTGTGCGTGAGATATAGATGCAATCAGAGAAAAGTAAGAAAATCTTTTACCCATTTAACCCTAGTGCTAACACCACCACCCAAAAAAACAAGAATAATAAAAAATCCTTGCATTGCAATCGAGTTCTACACCACGTCTGAAATTGAAATCTAGAATTAGGAGATAAGTTGAGATCAGGAGTCAAAACTGCTACTACTTTTTACGTGGTTAATCACTATCTTAAAAAAGGATAATCACTTCAAAGGCATCAAAGGTTACTCAAAACTTAGGTTCCAACCATCAAAATGCCCAAACAGGAGAATTGAGCATGTGCGTGGTCAGTCAAAAAAGAACTCTAAATTAATATAATTATGAAATGGAACAAGAATCCAACCCTATTTATAGCTTCAACAGCAGTTCCAGTAAAAAAGTTAGACAAAAAAAGATTGAAAATAAGATGTATTTGATCAACCAGTGACATGCTTGTACATGCAGCCTGGTAACATGGAACAAAGAATGAGGTATACCTGGTATTCAGGATCAACAAGGACATCCCAGATTGTGGCATTAAAGGCATGATCAGATGTAGCACGAGCTAATCCAATTAGCTTCCTATTGCCATCCCCTTCTGCCAAGAAACTCTTCCAAGTAGACTAAGATATTAATCATGTATTTGAAAAGAAAATGTAAATGTAATTGCAACTGGTTTTAAAGATTTTAAGAGCAAGTATATAAAAATAAACCTAAAACATTAAGCACCCAACACATATAAAGAGTAACTTTAAAGAGCATATGATTTAGTACCTTTTTCAGCTGATATAGTAGTGGAGTGCAGTGCAGCTACCATGTAGCTGTTTTTTAAAGCTGCGGCTAGTTTTGATAGTGGCCTACGAGGCCAACCAACCTATTAAGACCAGCAGCTAAAGTATTTCAATAACTAAATATGAACATTTTAGTAACCGAAATATGGATGGCCGGTATATGCACTAAAAATTATAATCAGAATACAGTAGATGGGTTAATAATCCGTGACAGAGTGATAATTCAATGCCAAGCCTTAGATTTTTAAAGTGACTTCAAATTCTTCAATACTTTTAATGCATCTGATATATTATTATCTGGGACATCCCAAGTGATATAATCTACATAATAGAAGAAACTGAATTCAAATTAATCAGTTAGGCTTCAATGGATGAAACAGCCTGCAAATGCAATCACCTTATCGCATAAGGCTTGTAGATCATACACATCAACATCTCCACCTGAAGAAAAAATAATCTGTTCAACTACACCATCTGGTCGGGCCTTCTCAACAAGAACAAATTCCTCTGGCAGTGGTTCTTCATCTTCTTCGACATCGGTGGGTGACTCAATAACCTGTGTTGTATTGTTCTTCATTATCCTGCAATAGCCCACAGGTCCGGGTCACTTGAATCTTAATACAGAATTGGTATGAGTTGACTATATTATGATTCCTAGCCTAGGACACATATATAGCACATAGACCAGCCAGATAGGCACTCATCTAAGGATGACGTATAGTGTTTGTACTGATTAATTTCTTTCAATTTGTGATTCTACACAACCCTGCATGTCACAGATGAAATGTTCAAATACGATTTCAGAGGAATCCACACATTTAGTCAGTTACACCTAGTCACCCACAAAGATAAGCATGTGATAATAGTTGAAAATTAAAGACAATACCCACACAGAACAGTTATTTCATGCCATTGACACCCTAATAAATTCCTTCAGTAGGGTGTGTCAAAATATCTGATACCTAGAACTTCCCATTGATGTACAACTTTTGAAGTTCAGATGTGGATTAACACATATCTTACATCATAAACCTTATTGTGACCTATTCCAACGAGACACTATAACGCATTTGTATATGTGTGTTCAACTCTTTGACAAAACCACGGAGCCAGTCTTACCCTGATCTGATAGATTCCCAAAATCCAGCCTTCAGCTGCGATATCTTCAGGTTTCTGCTTCCTGTAGGAAACATGAAAATACATACTTCTATTCAATAGTTGTTGCAGTAATGTAAATGCTAAAACGACTGCAATCTATATTTGGAAGTAAAAGTCACAAGGTGCATACTTTTTGTGCTAACTGGAATTCTATAATATCTCACATGGATTTGAAGTAAACTAATTAACCTTAAAGGAATGTCTGGTTTGATTTTTCGACTTCATGAATGCCAAGGCTGCTATGTATGACAGTAAGACATGCTAAGACGTACAGTATTCCTACAACATCAAGTCGTCTGATGCTAGATTCCAGACAACAGCTTTTCTAAGAAAACAAAGTCAAACCATAAAAAACTACTTTATTTGTTGTAACTGATGGATTCCTGTTCTATGGATAGGGCTTGTAATAGATTTAGAAATAGGATAAAACATTTGGAAGAAAAATGAAGGGGGCACCATCCAGTAATATGCTTTCAGCCTCAGTTACTGAATTCTAATGTTTTAACCCTATAATGGAGCTGACTTTTAACATGGGGAAAATATATAAGATTATCAGACAAATGGCGAAAGCAAGTAGAGTATCTCATTTTCCGCAAGTAAGAAATCTAAAGAAAGTCCCCCCTTTGGCAAAATGGCCTATTAGAGGGTCGTATTTCAAACTATCAAGGGTGAGAATAGAGATTAGACTGTGAAATCGAAGTACGTAAAGACGTAAATGGTAGGGGAAAGTATAGAAACAGGCACTATAGGTAATTGTGAAACGAATTCATAGGGGAAAGCTGAAAATTCCCCACTCTTTACGCTTTGGCATTTTGAAAAACACACTAACATTATACCCAAAACTAATCACAATTGTCCGATTTATTCAATCATAAGAGCTGAAAGCTTTGGCAGCAATCACTACACTAAGCTAGACAATTCGGTCTATCGAGAGTTGAATAGCTAAATTTGCATTAATCCCACAACTAGGGTATGGTCAAAAGTCAAACCAGTTTCAAATCTTTATTTAAACACAAACATCTCTCTCTCTCGGGAAGGTAAAGGGGGGGGGGGAAGGACCTTTAAGAAGAGGAGGAGGAGGAATGAAGTGTAAGCGTTCCCATAGTTGACACCGCTGCCGGACGGATATGCCTACACATCTGCTTACATATATACATACAATACAATACAAGCAGTTAGTAGTAATTACGAAGAGTACAAGACAAGTAAAGTAGGAGAGTAATATACTTACAGGGAGGATGAGACAAGGTTCAAGGTTTCCATTTCCGAACAACTAACTGCTTAGTTGGTTGGTTCACGATGATGATGCTAGCAAACGTTGTCACGAGCACTACTAGTTCACTTAACTGGATTTATTTGTCTTCCGCATGTTTTGGGCCTTCTTTATCCCCCCATTTACACATCACGGCCCGCCCTTTAGGATCTACTTCCTTCATTGTTAAAATATTAATTTATCAAGGGTGTCGAGTATTAATTTAATATATATTATATTTTTTTAAAATTGATTATTTATTTTCTTTTTAAGTTAATAATTTTGATTAGAATCAACATTATTGTTCTTGAAAGAGCAGTGAAAGCCCGATAAAAAAAATTGAGAGTAAACCTGGATCGAATTTTGGTTATATACAAGTGAATTTTGGTTTTTATTTTTAATTAAATCGGACACAAATGAAGAGGAAGAAACCAAACACAGGATCTTAAAATGAATTTCAAAATTTGCCTCACTTATAACCAGTGTTCTTTCAAAATAAACTGATTCATTAAACACGAGATTTCAAAATAATTTTGTAGTATTTTTCATTAAATCAGTATTCTTTTAAAAAGAATGTCCAAAATACCCACTTTTTTCATAAAAACTGTCCAAAATTGTTAAGATATATTATTAAATGATATTTATTTATTATGTATTATGGGATATTGAGATATTGGTTTTAATTATATTATTGAGAATAATAAATTTTCTTATGAGTGGTTGGAGTTACTTGGTAAGTCTTGTGCTACAAGTCAGTCTTTATGTATTTAAGTATTGGTTTGTTGAATTAATTAATTATAACCTTGAGAGCATATTTTATCAAAAATATTTATATCCAAAAGTTTCCGTCTTTTTTATCCTCGAATTACGCATGTTGTCCATGCGTACATGAAATACGCATCAGTAAAATGTGTATTTGGGGTAACGCATCCGTTAGATGCTGACATCATTTTCACAAAACTCCTCCATCATCTCTCTCGACCTCACAATCGCCTTCCCCGTCGTCATTGTCGCTCCATCATCGTCCGACGTCTTTCCCCAATTTTGAGCACATCAGAATTATCCTCACACCTCCCTCTCTCTTTTTCCCTGTTCATTTATTGATCTCCGGCCCCGCAGGGACGTGCATCAGTCGAGAGGAAACTCAATCGAAAAAATTAGATCAATTTTGGGGTTTTCAAATTCGATAATAGAATTGATAATTGAATGATAAAGGGTTGTGGAGGGGGAGAAGACGAGTCGATTGGTATATGGTATGTGAGTGGACAAAGAAAGGATGATGGTGAACGAACGTCATCAGAAAATCGACGAAACTCGTCCAGAAAATCGCCTCCGTCGCATTTTGGAGGAGATGAACAGAGTCAGATATGCATCTAGCAAATGCGTATTCTGGATTACACATGCTCAAAATGCGTATCCATTTACTGTTTGTTAAAGTCAAAGTTTCATTTTATAAAGTATACGCATGCTACCTATATGTATATCATGTACGTATTTTTATGATGCGTAGTTCGTAGTTATTTTGGATGTCCGATTTGGGTGTGGGCATTTTGTTGTATGTGTTTTAAAATATGGATATTTGGGGATTTCACCGTGTTCTTTTAATCTTGAGTACTCATTTTATCGTATTTTAATAAATTTTAGGAAAATTCTTAATGTTATTCTTTTACTTTTACTTTTTCAAATAATGTCTTTTTTTATTTTTCAGTTCATAAATGGTACCCTTTTATTTTAAATTTCACGTATATCATATCATTTTTTTTGCTAAATATATCATATCATTTAATTAATCAAACGTTAAATAAACATAAAAATGAAGTAAAAGACTATATTACTATTTAAACTTAAACTATTTCACACTTTTAACATCCGTAACAATCTAATATATTTAGAAACATCATCAAATTATTTGACCAAAACATAATTTAAAATTTTAAAAAATATTCAAAAAAAATCTTTATAATACCACTGTCCTATTAACTTTTTCGACAAATACCATTATTTTTTTTACTATGTGTGATATTCTTATATTTTAACGTCTAATTAGAGCTGTAAACGAATCGGACTGTTCGTTAAGCTCGGTTCGTTCATTCGTGTTCGAGTTCGGTTAGCTCGTCTGATAAACTTACCGAACTCAAGTTCGAACAAGAAAATATGTTCGGTAAGGTTACCGAACATTGTTCGGTTCGTTAGGATTTTGTCCGAGTTCGTTAATAGTTCGTCCAAGTTCGATTTGTTCGATAAAAACAATAATATTTACATTTTTTTGTTTTTTTTTTATTTTTCAAATTATTATATATATTTGTTATACAATATTATATATATAATTACCGAACAGTTCATGTTCGGTTCGGTGTGTTCGCGAACAGTTCGTGTTGTTCGGTTCATTACCGAACTCGAGTTCGGACAAGAAAAATTGTCCAATAAGCTTACCGAACATTGTTCGGTTCGTTATGAATTTTTCCGTGTTCGTTAAATGTTCATCCGAGTTCGATTCGTTTACACCTCTACGTCTAACTAACGTTTAGATAATTGAATGGTATGATATGTATTAAACATAAAGTAAAAGAATACCACTGATAAGTCAAAAATTGAAAATGATATCATTTGAAAAAACCAAAAATAAAAGGATATTATTGAGAATTTTTCTAAATTTTATTGAAGCCCAAAATTGACTCGTTAATAGTAACATTTTTTTTTAATAGTAACATGTCAGACTACAAAATTATTAAAAACATTACAAATTGTTTAATGTGTATACTTGATTCGGACAGGACTACTAAGCGATGATGACATTTCTGTTCCAAAGCAAACAATAATATTCACAACTGTTACCTAAACTATTAACTATTTGGGAATAACATGGTGCAAACAAAATTTTACAATCAAAATATACATATAACGTTAGCAGAAACCTTAACAGGTCAAAATATACATATAACGTTAGCAGAAACCTTTAACAGGAGAAAATAAAGATTTCAGTCAATTATGTGTGGTTTTACATGAGAAATGGGGTCAAAATAGCAATGAACCCTCTCTAACTCAAAGTTGTTAATATATGCCTATTACTTAACATCTATAAATTAACCTTATTCGGGCCAATCTTTAATCTATGATTTCTTTAACAACTATTTTACTACAGATACAAAAACAATAATCGTACCCAGATAATGGTGGAACGTTATCATCCAAGAATTCAAGGACTCTAATTGACCAAATCAGCACCACTAACGTACCTAGCCATAAAAGATATGAATCGAAATGGAGCACCAATCAGTGGAGCATCTGATATTGGCACAAGTGTCGTCTCATCACTACTAGAATCTTCCACCGGCAAGTTTGTGCCACTTGCTGCATTCTCTTCCGGTAGAATCTGCTCAATTTCCGTAGACACAGTGATTGCAGTATCTGGAGTTAGAGGAGTGTCATTGTGCTTGGAATGCTTGCATAACTCCTCTTGAAAAACCTCACCATTTTCGGCAGGGGTTGTCTTCTCTTTTAATAGAGGTTGATACTCACTGGAGGCATCATCAACAACTTCCGTTGCAAGCTTTTCTGGAGTACCAGCTATTGGATCAGGTTTAGGTTGATACTCTGCAGCAGGTATACTTAAAACCATTTCAGCAGTCTGATTTGCTGGATCAGAAATAACAGATGAATGTTCATCATTATAGACAGGTTTGATTGTGCTAGCCACTGGACCAGAACTGGCTGAAGACAATTCAGCCACTGTGCCAGGTCGACCACGCTCAGCATTCAACTGAAAAATACAGAAATAGCCAGCAGATCATAATCTGGTATAACAAAACTTCATACAAATAGGGACCTCTATGCACATAATGTAAAGGAGTATCAAACTGGTACTCTTGTCTCATTAAAATGATAAATATATTCTCTACTGAAGGGCCAGATCATTTATTTCTGGGACCCGCATATTTTTTAGAGTAATCTGAAACTTTGTTGCATTTGTAAATGCTTAATTACCTTCTCAGCAAGCTTTGCATTTTCGAGGAGCAATTTCTCGACCATTGTCTGTGCAGCAAGCATCTCTGATTTAATGTGCTCATTTTCCTGACAAAGAGGTTGGCAAAGAAAGGTTACCTAGAAAAGAATAATATCAGCATATGGAGGAGGCATCACAAAAGTTGTCAGACTCAACAGTATTCTTATCAATACCTTAAGTGAAATATAGACATCTATACTAAACTATAATAAGCAAAAGGGGGTATATTTTGTAGTTTGCTTAACCCCTTATTTTTGGTAACCCCCATTTTTTGTTATCCATTTCATTCACAACAGTTGGATCTATACTAAACTATAATAAGCAAAAGGGGGTATATTATGTAGTTTGGTTAACCCCTTATTTTTGGTTATCCCTTCCATTCACAACCATTAGATCTACAAGTCAAATAGATGATAACCGTTGGATACAATACTAAAAAATTGTAATAAGTGTCCAAGCCAAGGAACTTACGCCGAAGAGTCCTGCCAACAACATTTTAATATAAAATTAATACTAGATTAAGTGATATAGAAAGGTTGAAGGTTCGATTCCCGCCAACAACATATTAACTTAGATTTAATACTAAAAATTATTTATATACAAAGGTCTAAGATTTGAATTCTCCCAACATATTAAAAGTAATATTTATAATATTATATATACTATAATATAAGTATATAAAAAAAAAATTAAAAGTAACCCGTGCTTTGCACGGGCTATAAGCTAGTATGGTTAAGAGACGAGAGTGTCTTAAACAAAATTCATCCAAAGCTTAATTAACTAATTTTTGAAATAAGACATCAATGAAAGTCAAGTGTAAAACTACAAGATCAAAGTATACAGATTACAGAGAGCCGTGTCAAATCCAACTAATACCACCAAGTCCAAAATTCTACACAGGGCAACTTTTTGTGAGGAATAACATTAACTAACACATTATAATGCAGCCAGAGTCCAGACACACAATTTTATAAGAGAGTTCAAGATTACAAACCAACTCTCCGATTTTATTGGATAAATGAGCTGAATTCTGTATCTGTTTCTGCAGGCCTGATATGTTTTCTAATAGTTGCTGGTTCTCTTGAGAGATATTCTTCTGCGATACTTCCAACTCCATTACCTGCAAGGCTTTGATTTTAATATCCATATCAGATAAAATGACATACCTGTTGTAAAGTGTCCTACAGTTCCACACTAGTACATATATGTGAATAAGTGAGTGGAAGGATGCACATTATCTATTATCTATTATATATATAATAGCCCAACAAGGGACTATAATTCATGAGACATTTTATTCCATTTAAAATCATGCAACATTTTATTCCATCTAAAATGACTGATTTGCCCTTCTATTTACTATTTTTTAAAAAATTGTTGTTGAAGGAATTGAACTTGAGTCTCCAAGTTAACTTACACTTTGCTTTACCACTAGACCACTTAACACACATGTGAATTAAATTATATACATTATATGTGTGTGTCGCTTGAGTGAAAGAATACATGGTATTTTAATTACTGTGACATATCAACAATTTTTCGTCATGAGTTTATTTTTACGTTTATTAATTCGGACTGTAATATTTTTATTATATCAAAATATAAATTAATGATGTATAATATACAGTTTGGTTATACATTTTTTAAATTGTAATGATAATAATAATAACCAAAATTTACTTTATAATGATAACTCTGTAACACAACCAAATCGCTCATACATACATGTTTTCAATCATAAACATCATATGTCTGTGTGGGCCGCATGAGCGGGATACTATTTAGGTTTATATAAAGAAAATGGGTTAAATGGCAGTTAGGTCACTAAATTGACTGAAAACTTTCAGTTGGATCATCCAACTCAAAAGCTTTTAATCAGGTCACATAACTGATAAAAACTTTCAATCAGGTCACTGGGGTTGACAGCGTTAAAAAAGAGACGGAAAGATGACTCGGCATGAATCAGGTCCGTAAAACCCCAATGACCTGATTGAAAGTTTTTATCAGTTATGTGACCTGATTGAAGACTTTTATCAGCTATGTGACCTGATTGAAAGTTTTTTATCAGTTATATGACCTAGTTATATGACCTGATTGAAAGCTAGCCAATCGGATAAAAGCTAGCCATGTCAACATGCTGAGTCATCTTTCCATCTCTTTTTAATGTCCGTAAATCCCGGTGACCTGATTGAAAGTTTTTATCAGTTATGTGAACTGATGAAAACTTTTTGAGTTGGGTAACCCAACTGATAATTTTCAGTCAGTTGAGTGATCTACTGCCATTTAACCTAAAGAAAATGTAGAAAATGCATAATATATTTTTAATAAAGAACAATTAAATATAAGAGTCAATAACTAAAGTATATCAAAACTATTAATGCATTTGGACCAACTTGTGATGCATTGGTATGTTTGGGAGTTGACTATTGTTTGAAAAAACTACAATTTTTGACCAGGTTGTCATAAGATTGATTATGGGAGTAAATTTTTACATATTATTTTTCATATTCTACTCATTCATAAAACAAATTGAGATAATTAAAATAAAACCTTGTGACATCTTCAATGATGACGAGTTCTTGATGAGAAAATTATTGGATCAAAATTTATTATGTCATGCAAATTTAGGAAAAATAAACTATTTTTTTATTATAAATTAAAAAGATTTTTCACCAATTAATAGAACTTGGTAAATGCATAAATATCTAAAAAAATTAGATATCACCTTCACTGAAAATATATAAGCTACATATTCTTATTTAATTAAGATCATATTTCTATTTAAACATTTGTGATCAAAATTTTGAACTCCATACATTTACTCACTTTAATATAGTTAGTTTTATGTTTTTGGGAATAACTTAATATATAATTTATTGGACATAATTATATAAAATTTATAGTAGAGATTTATCAAAGATTAAAAAAATTGTCAAAGCTTTTTTCAAAACTTAATTGAATTGAATTGAAAAATATTAAATTTGCGGATCATTCAAAATATCACATATAAAATTAGTAAGTGATGATAAAAGTCAAGAATAAATGAAATATGTAATTGAAAAACATTTATAACATTAAGAAGGCTTCCTGTAATGAAAGATTGAGATGCGAATGCGACAAAAAAAATTACGAAACCTCAACTCAAACATAAATCAAAAGTATCTATAATCCTATTTTCAATAGAAGTTCATGATATAGTCACATTTGAATATATAAGAATTAGATTTTAACAAATGTTCATAAATATTTAAAAAAAATCACTTGCAATAAATTTTTACACTGGAAAAGATACATTATTATATCAAAGTAAAATTTTGCAGAAACGTCTACCAATTATATATTAACAATTTTTACATTTTTTTTTACATATTTCTCCATCGCTTGTATTCATTGAATGAATAAGTGATATGTCTTGTCTTATAAATAAATTAAAATTAAAAAATTACAAGTAATTTATTAATATGTTACCACTGTCCAAGTAGCACTTGCTCAATCCTAAATTCCTAAATATTTTCCATATATGATGAAAAGATCATTTAAATTTAGCAATATTTCAGGATCACTTCAGATGTATTTAACATATCTAACACAATGACTACACTATATTCTGTTTTTATTGGTAATCTGAATTAGCATAAACTGAATATTGAAGTAAGAACATTATAACAACGCGTGTTATGAATGTAAAAAAAGTGACGAAAATAGAAAAAATTAAAAATGACATTAATAAATAAATATTTATATCTATTGCTAGAAAATAACCCCGTGCCTCGCACGGGTTATTATGCTAGTTAATAACTAAGTAGGAACAGCTAAACATATAAATACAAGTTTATCCTCATTCTAATATAATGTATTGTCAGGAGTGCTAAACAATAATAACGATTATTTTCTTGCAAGAAATAAGTCATAACAAGAAAAATAATACAACATCACCAATGCTAAAAATATAATAGACTGCAGAACTGTTACAACATCTGATAACATCTGAAAATACCCCGAAGAACTAAATTGATTTGTCAATGGAAAAGCTTAACCAAATGTAAGTAGTGTGCCAAATCTGTTAACGTGCTTTGACTTGAGTGACAAACCAAAAATATGCATATCCGCACAGTGATATACACACATACACTAAAACTGTGTACCTGTAAGCGTAGTCTTGCTTTGTCAGCATTTAGGCCAGCAACTGTTTCTGTGGTGCAATTTTGTAAAATTTAAGGTGAAAAAACGCATGAGCTAATGCTTTTCCTGTCCAGTTCTACACCACCACAACCCAAAAGAGCAAATTGCAACTATTTTTACGAGGGAGGAAATAAATGATTACGACTAATAAGCCATAAAACCAGTGGTAAAGCCAGACCAGAAGTAATGTAGGGTCTCATGAAACAAAATAATAGAAACTAAAATGTGGGTATTTGGAAAACATGGAACGTCATTCTTAGAATTCCAAATAATTTATAAGTTTGGTTGGTTGCAATAGGAATAACGTTGTATTAAAAGAACATGATAAAGAGTTAACAAGGACAATAGGTATGAACAGAGATAAAAGTGAAATATTAAAATAGAATTTTCATGCCAAATTTTGTGCACAATACTAATGAGACAAAGAAATGAAGATTTATTTCTATATTAGTAAAAAGAATAATTTTAAAGTTCAACTTTCAGAATGTAATACAGGAATATATAATACTAGATGTAAGTGTTATAAAAAATAAATTCTAATTCATTTTCCTAAAGTCTGTTCCATCCATTAACATATAATATTATTTTCTGTTATTATCTTCGCTCCTTTTTGGACTAGGTGTTAAAGGGAGAATCATTAGATACAAATCATAGACAATCGTACAACGAAATATTTTCAATCCAAAAACGCTCTCTACTAACTAACTAGCCGTTACCGGCACATTCTTGACAGATTGGTTCCCACTGACCGGCGCATCGCCGGAATTTATTCAAACCTCAAAGCATATACGTTTCTTTCTTTCTTTCTGTACTTTCTTCCTTTTACATCCTGTTTTAGCGCTGTGTTTTTTTTCTGTTTCTTTTTCTGTTTTGGTTTCCCCTTCACTGACCTCCTTTTTCCGGTCCAACTCCAATCTCTCCTCTCTCACCATTACCCTACTCCATTTCAACACCATTCTAACTTTCAACACAAGATCCCTAAGCCGAGCTACACCCCTTTTTGTTTCCAGGCCTCTCGTCATTTTCCCACCCCAACTCCATCCACCGCAACTCTTTTTAACCTCGTCATTTCTGCCAGCACCACCTCCCATCGCTTTAAACCGCATCATTCCCCATCCCTCTGTCAATTCCCGTTACCCCCAACCCCCTCCCCCCCTCCATTCACTTACGCCACCCCCTCCATTCACTTACGCCACCACCACTCCAATCACTTCGACCCACCTCCGGCCCGCCTCCCCCGATCTCCTGCAGTTGTCTTTCCCGTTTATCTCTCCCCACCCCAACCAACTCAACCTCCATTTCTCCTCGCACTTAACCGTTATCCCGACCTCATCGTTCTTTTTTCCCTTCCTTTCCGCACCACCGTGTCACCCCCGTCTCCCCTGTTCCCCTTCCCCGTTTTTCGTTTGTGTATTGTTCTGGGTTCTGTGCTTTTCGGTAGTACTTTTATTACTATTTACCGCCTCACCTCTTCATTTCTATCATCCCCTCCTCGCCCTCTCAACTGCTCTTCCAAATTCCCCGCCTCACCACTTTTTCACCAATTGTGTTTCTCCTCCCCACCCTGTTTCTATATTTTGTTTTTACATCTTGTTTTTTTTATCTCCTTATATGCTGTGATTGTCTTCGTTTCGTGCTGTTATCTCCTTTTGTTGTGTACTGTGATTGTGTTCGTTTTTTTTTTTGTGTTCCTTTTGTTCTGTTTTGTTTGTGATTGTGTTTTGTGTATTTTGTTTTGTCGATGTCGCGTAGTTTGCGTGTTGGCAGTTTGAATGTAGGTACCTTGTCAGGTAAACTGTTGGAGTTAGTGGACGTGCTGAAGAAGCGGAGAGTGGATGTGGCTTGTATCCAAGAGACTAGGTGGAAGGGGGCTAATTCCAGAGTAGCGAACGGGTATAAATTGTGGTACTCAGGTCTTGCCAACTCGAGGAACGGAGTGGGTATTCTTTTGGCGGAAGATCTTAAAGACAACGTTGTGGAAGTGAAGAGGTGCAACGACAGGATCATGTCCGTCAGGGTTGTGGTTGGGGAGAAGGTGGTGAACGTGGTGTGTGCGTATGCACCTCAAGTCGGTTTGAGCGATTCTGAGAAGGAGGCGTTCTGGGTCTGCTTAGATGAGTTGGTTGGCAGTATTCCTGACGAACAATTCTTAGTGCTGGGTGGCGATTTCAATGGTCACATTGGTGAGAGGGCAGATGGCTACACCAGCGCTCATGGCGGTTTTGGCTTCGGAACCAGGAATGTCGGTGGGTCAGCCTTGTTGGACTTTGCTACTGCCCAGGAGTTGGTTATCGTGAATTCGGTTTTTCAGAAGAGGGAGGAGCACCTCATCACCTTTAGTAGCGGGGGAAACGTCACTCAGATTAACTACCTACTTATGCGCAGTCGGGATGTCAGGACGTGCATGGATTGCAAGGTGTTCCGGAGTGAGGCGTGTGCATCCCAGCACCGGTTGTTGGCCATGGATCTGACCTTGGGGGGTCGAGTTATCCGCAAGTCGAGAGAGTTCAGACCGAGACTCCTGTGGAAAGATCTGAAGGGCGAGAAGGCAGTCGAATTCAGGGAGTCTCTGGTCATCGAAGGTAGTTTTGCTCGTGATGGAGATGCTAACTGTCAACTTCAGTGGCGAGGCCATCGACGAAGGGGTGGAGGTTAAGATCGAAGATCAGATCGTCCCGCGTACGGATAAGTTCAAGTATCTGGGGTCGATCATCCAGAAGGAAGGTGGGGTTGAAGACGATGTCAAGCATCGTTTCAATGCTGGGTGGCTAAGGTGGAGGGCAGCGTCAGGGGTGATGTGCGACAAGAAGGTTCCTTTAAAGTTGTAAGGGAGATTCTATAGAGCGGCTATCCGGCCTGCGATGTTATATGGTTCTGAGTGCTGGGCAGCGAAGAAGACCCACGAAAGCACGTTGGAAGCAGCTGAAATGAGGATGTTGCGGTGGTCGTGTGGCCGCACGTTGCTAGATAGAATCCCTAATAGGGTGTTCAGGACCGAGCTCGAAGTGGCGCCCCTCTCTGCGAAAGTTAGAGAAGGGAGGTTGAGATGGTTCGGCCACGTCCGTAGGAGGCGGCCGGAAGCCCCAGTGCGAAGGGTCGAGAGTCTTTCGGTTGATGGGGTGAGGAGGAGAGGCAGACCGAGGAGGTCATGGGAAGAGCAGCTTAGGTTGGATTTGAAGGCTATGAACCTAAGTGAGACCATGACAGCTGACAGGTGTTCGTGGAGGCGGCAAATCAGAGTGGTGGACTCTCTTCTAGGGGACGGCTCTATAGTGGAGAACCTCAGAGTTGGGTTGTCTCGGATGACCTTATCTTAGGAGTTTGGCTTTTGCCGATTTCTTTTCCCTTTTTCATTTATTATTTTTATTATCATATGTTTCCCGGTTGTGCAGGTGCAGGGAGCTTCGCTTGGTGATAACTAGGGGCATGGTAGGTAAGTCCCGTGTGGAGAAAGCCATGGGCTCAGGTATTGCTATGAACGTTGTCGTATATCCTTTAGATTCCTTTGTATTTATCACACACCGTATATGTCGTGCACATAGCCGAGGGTCTTTACGGAAACAGCCTCCCTACCCTAAAAAGTGGGGGCATGGTCTGCGTACAACCTACCCTCTCCAGACCCTGCTCTGAGCGGGATATACTGGGTATGTTTGGTTTGGTTTGGTTTATCTTCGCTCCTTTTCTTCATTTTCTAAATCTTCCATTTTGCTTTTGTGGCCCCTTTATAATGTAAAATTTTAAGTACACACATATAATTAGAAGGTAGGGGATGTAAAGTACAATTTATGAAACTATATATATGCATAACTGAATTTGGAGTAAATTTGGGGGATATAAAATGCAATTAACTCTTAAATTCGTTCACTCGGTTTTTATGGAATTTTTGCGGATTTCGGTTCGGTTTAAATTTTAATTCCCTTTCTTGAGTTGTTATGTTACCATCGGCATCTAACAACTTACAAAAGTCAAAACTATCACCCTCTACTCTCATTAATGGGAGTGAAGAAGGCATGGATATCTTCGGTGGTCGAGTCAGGATCAAACTTTTGTGTTGAAAAGTGTAAGATAGTATTCACATCTTGTTCTGTGACCCTCTTTGTCACGCCACTAGGCAAGTCAAAACTAAAGGCAAACACATTGCCGTCACTAGTGTCAATAGTAATATAATACAATCACGCAATTGATCGGCATTTAACACTGCGGGTATATTGAAGCGTAGGCTATTAATGACCGTGTGTTCAGAAATTCTGCCCAAGCCCGAAATTGAAGATCTGAGATGCACATTCTTAAACGAGATATGGTTCTGTTTTAAAATGATAAATTTTCCTCCTATTGTTAAACAAAACCCAGATAGTCCTGAAAAATTTACCTAGTCAAATTTAAGCAACCAAGTCCTTAGTTAAACATATGAACCAATAAACAATTCAAACCAAGTAACTGAATCAAGCTCAAACAAGAATCCCAAATTACAAACAAGTTTGAAAGTAAAAACAAACCGTTAGTAGTTGTAGATCGGTGAAAATCTATTGTGAAAATCCCTGTTAGAGTTCAAAACTATCAAGCGAAGTTCGATAGATTTTGCGTGTATTTTGTATGTATACAGAATTAGAGAGAGAGAGAGAGAGCTTCGATAAACTCTTTTGTTTCTTCAGAAGATAGGGTATGCTGTTGTTAACAATAGGCGTATTGCCTTTGGACATCTGTTGATTGAACAAATTCTTATCTGCATGGGACCTTTGGAATATAGGAAGAATCCACCTAAAGAGTTGACTTGTTATTATCCAAGGTTCCTACAACTTATATTAGATTATGTGCTAACAGATAGAGGGAAAGAAGTTTTTAAAGACAGTGATACTACAAAGTGCATGATGATGAAGGGGAATGTTATTACACAGCTAATCCAACAAAGCTCCTCTTCCAAAGGTGCCAACAGTGCTAACTCAGTATCTCAGCATTGTGCCTCTACCACTTGTACCTCCCGGCCAAAAAGCCATAAGTGAGCAATAAGGTATGATCCTTGAACCTATTGCTCCTCAAGTAGATGCTATTGATATTGATCCAGTACAAGAGCCCCCAGTGGCCGTCGGTGACCAACAGGAACAACCTCTAGCCCAGGTCATAGAGCCTTTGATCATATACAACTCCTCACCCACTCTGCCACTAAATGAACCATTCTTGAGTGAAGAGGGAGATGGTGCCTTGGCAGGACCCCATAAGGAGAGACCATCTTCTTCAACAGCCCTGCCTCCCGCTAAAAGGAGAAGAACTGAGATTGAGGAAACTGTTGAAAACTTATCAACAGCTTCCTTAACAGACAACACAGATGTATCTTTAGTTGATTGGTCATCACTTCGTCATGCCATTTCACAGTCAATCCACACTGTAAATGAGGAAGAATTGACGGATGTAACTGTAATTCATTCCATAGAAGGGAGAGAACCAATGGTTGAGGATTCTTCTAAGAATCCAGTGTCTTCACAAACATCCGAAGTACAATTGCGTACTTCACAACTTGCTGGTGAGTCTTCCATGTTACGGAAAGATTCATCGGTAGCAGGTTCAGCAATGAACCAAGGGCCTTCACAGGTTACGGTGATTCCTGTTGCAGGTACAGCTGGAGTGACTGAAACACAAGTGTTGACTGAAACACGAGTGTTGAGCGAAACACCAACAGAACCCGTGACTGAACAGCCAGAGCCAAATGTGAGGAGTGATACCCTTTCTAATGTGTTCGTTTGGTTGGATCAAAGGCTCTATGACCTGGGCTAGAGGCTGTTGGTTTCAACCTCTTGGTCAGGGATGGCCACTGTGGGCTCTTGTACTGGATCAATATCAATAACATCTACTTAAGGAGCAATAGGTTCAGAGCTTCGATAAACTCTTTTGTTTCTTCAGAAGATAGGGTATGCTGTTGTTAACAATAGGCGTATTGCCTTTGGACATCTGTTGACTGAACAAATTCTTATCTGCATGGGACCTTTGGAATATAGGAAGAATCCACCTAAAGAGTTGACTTGTTATTATCCAAGGTTCCTACAACTTATATTAGATTATGTGCTAACAGATAGAGGGAAAGAGGTTTTTAAAGACAGTGATACTACAAAGTGCATGATGATGAAGGGGAATGTTATTACACAGCTAATCCAACAAAGCTCCTCTTCCAAAGGTGCCAACAGTGCTAACTCAGTATCTCAGCATTGTGCCTCTACCACTTGTACCTCCCGGCCAAAAAGCCATAAGTGAGCAATAAGGTATGATCCTTGAACCTATTGCTCCTCAAGTAGATGCTATTGATATTGATCCAGTACAAGAGCCCCCAGTGGCCATCGGTGACCAAGAGGAACAACCTCTAGCCCAGGTCATAGAGCCTTTGATCATATACAACTCCTCACCCACTCTGCCACTAAATGAACCATTCTTGAGTGAAGAGGGAGATGGTGCCTTGGCAGCACCCCATAGGAGAGACCATCTTCTTCAACAGCCCTGCCTCCTGCTAAAAGGAGAACAGAGACTGAGGAAACTGTTGAAAACTTATCAACAGTTGCCTTAACAGACAACACGGATGTATCTTTAGTTGATTGGTCATCACTTCGTCATGCCATTTCACAGTCAATCCACACTGTAAATGAGGAAGAATTGACGGATGTAACTGTAATTCATTCCATAGAAGGGAGAGAACCAATGGTTGAGGATTCTTCTAAGAATCCAGTGTCTTCACAAACATCCGAAGTACAATTGCGTACTTCACAACTTGCTGGTGAGTCTTCCATGTTACGGAAAGATTCATCGGTAGCAGGTTCAGCAATGAACCAAGGGCCTTCACAGGTTACGGTGATTCCTGTTGCAGGTACAGCTGGAGTGACTGAAACACAAGTGTTGACTGAAACACGAGTGTTGAGCGAAACACCAACAGAACCCGTGACTGAACAGCCAGAGCCAAATGTGAGGAGTGATACCC
This sequence comes from Saposhnikovia divaricata, assembly GCA_036435485.1. NCBI lineage: Eukaryota > Viridiplantae > Streptophyta > Magnoliopsida > Apiales > Apiaceae > Saposhnikovia > Saposhnikovia divaricata. Next base: position 221,135,732 of record CM071599.1, read on the forward strand.
TTTCTAATGTGTTCGTTTGGTTGGATCAAAGGCTCTATGACCTGGGCTAGAGGCTGTTGGTTTCAACCTCTTGGTCAGGGATGGCCACTGTGGGCTCTTGTACTGGATCAATATCAATAACATCTACTTAAGGAGCAATAGGTTCAGAGCTTCGATAAACTCTTTTGTTTCTTCAGAAGATAGGGTATGCTGTTGTTAACAATAGGCGTATTGCCTTTGGACATCTGTTGACTGAACAAATTCTTATCTGCATGGGACCTTTGGAATATAGGAAGAATCCACCTAAAGAGTTGACTTGTTATTATCCAAGGTTCCTACAACTTATATTAGATTATGTGCTAACAGATAGAGGGAAAGCGGTTTTTAAAGACAGTGATACTACAAAGTGCATGATGATGAAGGGGAATGTTATTACACAGCTAATCCAACAAAGCTCCTCTTCCAAAGGTGCCAACAGTGCTAACTCAGTATCTCAGCATTGTGCCTCTACCACTTGTACCTCCCGGCCAAAAAGCCATAAGTGAGCAATAAGGTATGATCCTTGAACCTATTGCTCCTCAAGTAGATGCTATTGATATTGATCCAGTACAAGAGCCCCCAGTGGCCATCGGTGACCAAGAGGAACAACCTCTAGCCCAGGTCATAGAGCCTTTGATCATATACAACTCCTCACCCACTCTGCCACTAAATGAACCATTCTTGAGTGAAGAGGGAGATGGTGCCTTGGCAGCACCCCATAGGAGAGACCATCTTCTTCAACAGCCCTGCCTCCTGCTAAAAGGAGAAGAACAGAGACTGAGGAAACTGTTGAAAACTTATCAACAGTTGCCTTAACAGACAACACGGATGTATCTTTAGTTGATTGGTCATCACTTCGTCATGCCATTTCACAGTCAATCCACACTGTAAATGAGGAAGAATTGACGGATGTAACTGTAATTCATTCCATAGAAGGGAGAGAACCAATGGTTGAGGATTCTTCTAAGAATCCAGTGTCTTCACAAACATCCGAAGTACAATTGCGTACTTCACAACTTGCTGGTGAGTCTTCCATGTTACGGAAAGATTCATCGGTAGCAGGTTCAGCAATGAACCAAGGGCCTTCACAGGTTACGGTGATTCCTGTTGCAGGTACAGCTGGAGTGACTGAAACACAAGTGTTGACTGAAACACGAGTGTTGAGCGAAACACCAACAGAACCCGTGACTGAACAGCCAGAGCCAAATGTGAGGAGTGATACCCTTTCTAATGTGTTCGTTTGGTTGGATCAAAGGCTCTATGACCTGGGCTAGAGGCTGTTGGTTTCAACCTCTTGGTCAGGGATGGCCACTGTGGGCTCTTGTACTGGATCAATATCAATAACATCTACTTAAGGAGCAATAGGTTCAAGGATCATACCTTGTTGCTCACCTATGGCTTTTTGGCCGGGAGGTACAAGTGGTAGAGGCACAATGCTGAGATACTAAGTTAGCACTGTTGGCACCTTTGGAAGAGGACTTTGTTGATTAGCTGTGTAATAGCATTCCCCTTCATCATCATGCACTTTGTAGTATCACTGTCTTTAAAAACCTCTTTCTCTCTATCTGTTAGCACATAATCTAATATAAGTTGTAGGAACCTTGGATAATAACAAGTCAACTCTTTAGGTGGATTCTTCCTATATTCCAAAGGTCCCATGCAGATAAGAATTTGTTCAATCAACAGATGTCCAAAGGCAATACGCTATTGTTAACAACAGTATACTCTATCTTCTGAAGAAACAAAAGAGTTTATCGAAGCTCTGTCTCTCTCTCTAATTCTGTATACATACAATATACACGCAAAATCTATCGAACTTCTCTTGATAGTTTTGAACTCTAACCAGGATTTTCACCATAGATTTTCACCGATCTACAACTACTAACGGTTCGTTTTTACTTTCAAACTTGTTTTTAATTTGGGATTCTTGTTTGAGTTTGATTCAGTTACTTGGTTTTAATTGTTTATTGGTTCATATGTTTAACTAAGGACTTGGTTGCTTAAATTTGACTAGGTAAATTTTTCAGGACTATCTGGGTTTTGTTTAACAATAGGCGGAAAATTTATCATTTTAAAACAGAACCATATCTCGTTTAAGAATGTGCATCTCGGATCTTCAATTTCGGGCTTGGGCAGAATTTCTGAACACACGGTCATTAATAGCCTACGCTTCAATATACCCGCAGTGTTAAATGCCGATCAATTGCGTGCATTGTATTGTAGTACTATTGACACTAGTGACGGCAATGTGTTTGCCTTTAGTTTTGACTTGCCTAGTGGCGTGACAAAGAGGGTCACAGAACAAGATGTGAATACTATCTTACACTTTTCAACACAAAAGTTTGATCCTGACTCAACCACCGAAGATATCCATGCCTTCTTCACTCCAATTAGAAGCCAACAGCCGAACTTCTGTGCTGGAGAGTTTCTTAAGCATCTATTACATAAGCACTGGAATTTCTTCTTTCACACTCTTATCCGTGTTTTTAGCATGAACAAGTCAAATTTGCATAGGTACAGGGGCAGTTAGGTCCTTTCGTGTTCGATACTTTCTTAATGTACAATCCAATAGTTTTCGAAAAGGAGCATTCTTGTAAAACCACACCCGATAGTTTTCAGAAACTATCGAAGTGGGTTTTATACTACATTCGAATTCGTTCACAATAATTTAAAAAAATTAATAACAATATTGGATTATTTTTTTTACAAAATACTAAAATATGTTAATTTGTAGAACATTACTCCAACACGATTTCCACTCCGCAACACATAACACGATTTCTCTGACAAATCGATTCCTAGTTAAGATAAATTGATCTTCGAGATTGTGTTTACATGTACGATGTATACATACAAGGGAAGTTGTAACTATATTGAGCAGTAATAAGAGTAACTAAACTAACTAATGAGAGTAGAGGGAGAGGGTGATAGTTTTGACTTTTGTAAGTTGTTAGATGCCGATGATAACATAACAACTCAAGAAAGGGAATTAAAATTTAAACCGAACCAAATCCGCAAAATTCCATAAAAAAACCGAGTGAATAAATTTAAGAGTTAATTGCATTTTATATCCCAAAATTTACTCCAAATTCAATTATGCATATATATAGTTTCATAAATTGTACTTTACATCCTCTACCTTCTAATTATAGGTTGAATCAAATGGGATTCTATGACCCGACTTGCACTCACTAGCTCCGCCCCAGCTTGATCAAATAAATCAACATCAAATACTGGCACCGAAATCTAACGTAATCTGCCAAAATCAGGTACCAAATTTAATCTCCTAACTAATGGCTAATCATATTAAAGATCTTTACTAAAAAAAGGAGGAATTGGGAAAATTAGGAAAAACAAACTTGTTAGACTAGAAAATGTCATGTTAATATGCTATACACGTGTTAAGTGGTCTAGTTGAGGGTAAGATGCACAAGCCAATGGACATGGAATCTAAATGGTCGTAATGGCAAGTGATTCTAAATTTAATTTATTTAGTCTTCTTGTTTTCAGTTGTGGAAACAGAAATTTGGCATTCAAAAAAAAAAGTTTCCCGGTGTTTATATATATCCGTTGCCAAAATGCATTTTGTTTTTCGATGCACTTTTTAATTAGTAAGCCCCTCCCTCAGTCCCAAATTATACGAGCCATTCACCATTTGAAAGAAAATAAAAGAAAAATGTACTTGTTCATTACATTTTTTTGTGTTTTGTTTGTTGAACAATTTGAACGTCAAGATTTTTCTTCAACATAAATATAATATACAATCACTTTTCTGCACCTTAATGTATGGACAGATAGCAAGTAGCAACTAGCTCCTATAGAACGGGACAGAGGTAGTCGCAGATAAATAACTCAAATAGAAGTGGAAGCAAGAATTCCATAGCGTAAGCAGTCACCAACAAGCCTCAGTTTTTTATCACTTACGTAATGTAAAAATTCAGAACCACTAACGTCATGAAAAAAGACAGAGAGCAAGTTTGACTACAACCTCCTCTTTTCTCATGAACTTGAAACGAGAACTATATAGATGAGAAGCATGACATGGCTTACTTTTACTGTTTTACATACAGTGTACGGAAACACTTAAGTGAAAATGTGTATACTAGTTTAGTTGTTATATGGTTGAAGACAAGAAAACCAACTCCAAAATGTTATCCTGCTAACCAAACAAGATATAACACAATAAAACTACAAAGAACTAAGCAATCAACATCTCGTGGTTGGACCAATAACTTGACAAGCTTGCCAGCATGACTATAAAAATAAAATAATTTCATATTGCAAATCTATTTTAAGGAGAGAAGTTTTTCCTAAGGAAACAAACTATTAGCAACAGGAAAAAAAAAAGTCAAACCTCCTTCTGAGCCCAAGATTCTCTCTCTGTCTCCAGCTGTTTGATCTTTTCTTCTAAAAAAACCTGTGGATCAAATCAGAGATTAGTTTCTTACAGCTGATTTATAAGTTTGTGGAAATGACTAAACATAACACAAAGAAAGTACAAGAAAAGTGCAAAACAGATACATGGCTAATCGGGATAAAGAAGTTGCTAGAGAGCGGGGCAAGCTTTCTTGCTTTAGCATGCATATTGACCTACTTTTGCAAGAATAGCTAAATACTAGATAGGTAGTTTACTTGCTTTCACTCTAATAGTACTATAGAAGCTACCTATATTCTGGTTTAGTTGCTATAGTTTACCAGGTTAGTTGCTACTTGACTATATTATATACAAGACTCTTCTAGTTTATTTGCACAAAGAAAGCTAGTGAGTATACCTATATACGGTATACGAACGATAGAAGCTATCGTTCACAGCTACAATGCAAATTAAGGCCTTCTAAAACTCGACTTTCATAATCTTAGTTTACTTGTGACACTGCTCTTGGCAGTTGGAAAATATATAAGAAGCTGATACTCTATACGGAATGAAGAAATCCAATTTCCAAGTGGGTCCCAAAGGGATCAACATCAAGATAAATTACTTTGGAATATAGAAATATATTAAGATCATATCTTTTTGATTTTGAGATTTCAGAGAAAGTGTTTGTTGTTTGTAAGTGAGACCAGGGGAGTATAAAAAGAGTACCTCCTTTGAACTCGTGGTAGATGCTTCATTTACCAATTGCCTGATTTTCTCTTCGTACCCAGCCTGCATAACAACGCCTTAATTTAGTAAAGGATTCTAGAGTGTAAAATAGAACTGGTTCTAGGTCCCCCAACGCCATAATTTAGTAAAGGATTCTAGAGAGTAAAATAGAAGAACAGGTTCTGGGTCCCCGAAGCAAGATCTTCCATCCACCCAACGGCTCACCAGTTTTCAATTGGGCATGGTAATCTGTTCATGAAAGTACTAACTCACATAACAATATGATATAAACCATTACTTGAAAAACCCTTTTCAATTTTTTGATTTCTAAAGAAAAGACAGATACTAAACATCGTAGGTCAAAAGGCGCAAATAAAGTCATCAACTCACTAACCATAACCTCAGAAATTTTAATATGAAGAACAATTGCTACTTTGAGGTCAGATGGAACGCTAAGGATAAAGTAATATCCTCTAAGAGACACAGAAAGTAGAAACATTAATTTTTAGAAGTAAATTCTGTTCAAAATATGATTAAACAAACTTAGTATAATTCAACATCATACCCTAAGAAATTTCGATAACAGGAAGAACTATTATCAGGTCAGATAAAACAGTGAGGATACAGTTAGTTTCTTAAAAAAGACAGGAGGTAGAAACACCAATTTCTTTAAAAGTAACCACTTCCACAGATACAGAATAAACAAATCTAGTATCACCTCTCTGCGAAGCCAGGAGTCTTTTTCAGTCTGTAATTTGGAAACTATTAGCTGTAAATCAGCCTGAAAATTACAAAAAAGAAATGTTGATATCACCATTTAATAAGTTTAAACATAAAACTTTAAAGTTATACTGAATATTCTATGTGAAACAGCGGAACTTGCAGAGTAACTGATTTTGACCAAAATATGTAATAATAATTCGGCTAGGTTTAGTTACCTCTTTTTTAATGTATTCTTCTTTTTCCATTTGTAATTGTTTTATCTTTTCTTCTAGGATGCCCTGTAAAGTCCAGAAAATAAGTCGTAGATGAAAAAGGTATTGATTACAGAGCTCGATAACACAACTCTTATTACCTCTTTCTGTAACCAATATTCTTTTTCACTGCGTAATTTTGAGCACTTGAGCTCCAAGTCATTCTGCAAATTGTTATACAAAGGATAAGTATTACATGTAAGAATCCAGTATGTAATGTAATGTATGTCACATTACTTGCGAACAAAAAAGGTCATAATGAGAAAATAAACACAACTTGATACACACATATACGATGTCTTGTAATGCAGTGATAGAATTAACTTTAGTTCTTTACGTTTTTAATCATGTATGCCTCTTTTTCCATTTGTACTTGTTTGACCTGTTCTGTGCTGGCGTGTATAAACCCCACAAAGTTACCAATGCATCATTCGAATAGACAAAAAATATGATGGTTTCATGCTCAGTTATTATACACTTGGTGTTCTTTGTCCAGCCAGAAAAGCTTCTTATCTTCAACGTAAATAATATATTTGAATGAATGAATTACAGAAAAGTCAAAAAAATTAAGGTTAGAACCGTACATGAATACTGAATTTTAAAATACACTATGGCCGCAAGATTTTTAGTGTGGCCAGTAGGTTTGTCAATCTAAAGTGAAATGGGTTCTTAAGCAAACAGCAAATTTCATATTAAAATAGTAACTACATACATATAGAATACCTTTTAGGTTCGATGGAGGATAGACACAATACCTATATCACAACAGAGAGTCATTTCAAGGTAAAGGCATCCCAAAAGATTTTTTTCATGGATATGATATACAGATAGATGTATGCAGCATGATATAGAACCGACAAACACCAACTCAACCCACACGCAGACAAGAGTTCCTAATTGTCAACTACAATAATTTAACCTGGTTGTTTACGGTTCTATTGTTTAGGGTATATGTAATATAGGAAGCAAATACAAGTACTGTATACGCGAAGCTTCTACATATACAAGAAAATAAAAATGAAAACAATATAGAAGGCGAAAGAATAATTTGACAACCACTTAATACCCTGGAAGGTTTAGTTACCCTAAAAAAAGGATGGTAAACGACAAGAGGGCAAACAAAAAGATTTTTATGCCAGTGGTTATATAAAGGATATTACCGCTAGTTCATACATTTAAATACTCCTATCTACTTGGAACAATCGAACTGTAGCATCATGCAATGGCTAACACAATACTGCAACCTAAAGAATAGGTTCAACAGTAGCAGAAATCAAACAATTATTTAATGGAAAATACGACCTACATTGCTAGCTGTTACACCATGTCTGTCCATAGCTGCACTTGGCTGTGGTGTATGTTCAGCTTGAAAGGCATTAGTCTGCTGTTTCTGATCAAAACCATTGGGCATCTGATTAGTGGAAACTGATGCCACAGTAGGAGCAGCAGGTGTAGGTTCTGCATTCTTAGCCTGCTTATTCTTCTTTTTCTTGTTTTTCTTCTTCTTAATGTCGTTTTCCATTAAACTTTAAGTTGTATCACCTGTAAAGGTGAATCACATTGTTTAAATATATAAAATATTGAGTATAAATGTGTGATAATCTTAAAATAGTAAACAACAGAAACAATCATCTTGAGTAACTAAAACAGCTACAAATTACGTCCCTAATAATCTAACTTTTAACAAGTAGGGGAAGCAAAAAATTCAAAAATACTTACAACCAGTATTTTAAAAATCTCCGATTAATCGCCAGAAAATCTTCTACCTATTCAATATTGTCAAAACTCCACGCATACCCGATTTGTTCCATAACATAAAATACATTTACATCTTTACATAAAAAACTTGGATTAGTTAAGTTTAGCATAAATTCCATATCATATACATTACATCAACATATATCATCTTATTAACAGTATTCAAATAAAACAATTAAATCGAAATTCATTATTTGAGTTGACATTGACATGATTACACTACAAAACCAAATTATCATCAAAATTGACTTGAATAATGAAGCAATTAATCTTCGATAATCGCGGGGAGGAACCTTAACAGCCTTGACTAGAAATAGAGAAATTATTCGAAAATTGCTTCAAACTGGCAATGCAGCATCACTAATCACATATAGCAACTCAACATAAGACAGCAGAAATTGAAGAAAAAAATGTGAAAATGGTGACAGAATAATTTAATTAAACACAGGTATAATAAGAAAAGTAGGTAAATATGGATCTAAAAAAGAGTTGCATAATTAAAAAATTAAGTTGAAAGGACACCGGAGAAAAACATGTAAGTATATAGATATACGTACCGGTGAGATTGAGATCCAAATATTTGTGCAAATTAGCTTTTTTAGATGTCAAGATTGTTTTGTGTTCAAGGAGGTGGGGTGGAGGAAGAAAGTAACGGAAAGCAAGTCCAGTTACATGCCCACAATTTTAATTGGGCTTCAACTATGGGCCGCCCCGTTAGGCATTATGTCCAAATTGTATTTGTTACCAGATACTACTGCTTTAAAGGCCTCTCAAGACCGGTTTTCTCTAACAAATTAAAAGCTCAAATATATATTTATCTAGATCATACTATTATATAAAAGCCGAAACATTAAAAATTTGGTACCGGTCAGTTGAATTTACTTATTTACCCTTTCTCAGTTACAGATCTATTAATTAATCAATTTTATTCTTGAGGTTAAATATATTATCTTTCCTATCTTTATTCAATTACAGATCTACTAACTAATTAATTTCCTTCTTGAGGTTAAACATATTATCTTTCCTATTTTTCAAGAATAAAATAATACAATATCCTTTTATATTTTATCTAACTAAAATTTATCTTTTATTAACCAATTTCCTTTTTCAGGTTAAACATATTACCTTTTCTATTTTTAAATAACTAAATAATTTCCTTTTTCAAGTAAAATAGAATATCGTTTACATTTTATTTAACTAAAATTTCTCTTATTTTTCAAGAACAAAATAATAAAATATTTTTTTATATTGTATCTAACTAAAATTTATCTTTTATTAATCAATTTCCTTTTTCAGGTTAAGCATATTACCTTTTCTATTTTTCAATAACTAAATAATTTCCTTTTTCAGATAAAATAGAATATCTTTTACATTTTATTTAACTAAAATTTCTCTTTGTACGAGCAGTTTTGTTTAATAAAATAACATAATTATATTATAATTACTATTAACTAATCAATTACCCTTTTCACCTAAAACACGTTACCTTTTCTCTCTTCTCTAACTAATATCTCTATTTTTCCAATTATATCATGGACGGTTGCCTTTTTCAGCCAAAACAAGTTACTTTTTTTCTTTTCTCTTACTAAAACCTCTCTTTTTCCAATTATATCACAGACGTTTCTATTTAATAAAAATAAAATAATAATATTATAATCTATACCATTATATAAAAGCCGAAACATTGAAAGTTTTGGTACCTGTTTTTTGGTACTGAGTGAATTTATTTATTTACCCTTCTTTATAAAGAAAAATAAATACACCTAAAATAAATAATAACATAATATAATTAATGCTAATTAGTCGAGATATTAGCTTTTATAAACACCTAAAAACATCAATTGTATCATATCTTTCCATCATTAGTATTTCCTTTCGAATTAAAACACGTTATAATTAATGGTAATTAGTCGATTGCCTTTTTCACATTAGTATAATAAAATTAATGATAATTAATCGATTGCCTTTTTCACATTTACTTTTAGTTAAACATATTACCTTTTATAAACAACTAAAAACATCAATCGTATCATATCTTTCGATCATTAATATTTTTCTTTCGAATTAAGACACGTTACCTTTTTAATTTAAAACAAATCTTACAATCATTAATATATACCCGAAAATATCAAACCATAATTTTCAAGAAAAATATAACACCTAAAATAAAAAATGACATAATATATTTAATGGTAATTAGTCGATTTCTTTTTTCATATTTAATTTTAGTTGAAAATATTACCTTTTATAAACACATAAAAAGATCAATCGTATCATATCTTTCAATCATTAATATTTCTTTTATAATTAAAACACGTTACCTTTTTAACTTACAACAAATCTTACAATAATTAATATATACCCGAAAATATCACAGCATATTTCTCAATTATTAATAAAATATATTAAAAATCGTATACATTGTTTATAATAAGGAAACATTAGTATAATTTATAAACATGAGTATGTTAAATTATATTAAATTAAAATTAAAAATTATTAAAATAATGATTATATAAAAACATAATTATAATATTAAATAAAATTTATAATATAATATAAGAAACCAGTGCATTGCACGGGTTATAAGCTAGTACTAATAATTAACCGATTACCTTTTCAGCTAAAATGTATCATCTTTTCTATTTTTTCTAATTAAATTCCCTTTTTATCTAGAAATATCACACACAACATTAATTTCTCATTTTCTAAAAACTATGAGCAATTTTATTTAGTAAAATAACATAATTAAATTATAATTATTATATGCTAATCAATTACCTTTTTCACATAAATCATGTCATATTTTTAATTTTCATGTTACTTTTCTATTTTCTCTAACTAAAATCTCTCTTTTTCCAATTATATCAAGGGCGATTCTATTTTATAAAATAAACTAATAATATTTTAATATTAATAATTAATCGATTACCTTTTTCAGCTAAAACGTATTATCTTTTCTATATTTTCTAACTAAAATCCTTTTTTTAATAGAAATATCACGGACAATATTAATTTTTCGTTTTCTAAAAATATTATGTCCAGTTGTATTTAGTAAAATAACGTAATTAAATTATAATTACTATAAACTAATCAATTACCTTTTTCACATAGAACATGTTACCTTTTTAATTTTCTCTAACTAAATCCTATCTTTTTATAATCATATCACTGGCATTCTATTTAATAAAATAAAATATTAATTTTATAATTACCAATAATTAACCGATTATTTTTTTCAATTAAAACCAATCATCTTTTCTATATTTCTAACTAAAATCCCGGATAACATTTACATCTCATATAAAAATGTAAGGCTCCAAAATTCATGTTTTAAAAAATTAATTTAAATAAATGAAAAAATTCATATAATATTAAAATAAAAAAAAATCCGTGCATGCACGGGTTTTAAGCTAGTACTATTATAAAAAAGCCGAAACTTTAAAAGTTTGGTCGGTCCGTATGGTACCTGTTAATTTTACTTATTTACCCTTACTCAATTACAAATAAAATTCATCCAACTAACTAATCAATTTCCTTTTTCAGTTTAAACATATTATCTTTTCTATTTTTCAATAACTAAATAATTTACCTTTTCAGGTAAAATATAATATATTTTATATTTTATCTAACTAAAATTTCTTCTTTATTAATCAACTTCATTTTTCAGGTTAAACATATTACCTTTTCTATGGCTGGCACATATATCCGTTAATACCAGTATACATGTCTGTAAACGCAAATTATAATAACAAATACAGTTTCAGATTCTCCGATCCCAACATGCACATGCTCAAAGTGTGGAAGGCCATAATGTATTGGCATTAATAAGCGTTGCCTAACATCTGAGAGAAATCAAAACCTCGGGTACCAGAACATACCTTTGATACCCTCTGGGTCAGGTTCAAAACCTAGATTCTGATAAAATTCCACAACTGCAGTACAAGTATAACGAAACTAAATTGTAAATTTAAGTTTTTAAAATACACAAATCACTATAAAAGTAGACCTAAAACAAGACTGAATATGCAAAACAGACCATCCATCCTCACTCCTTGTTTACTCACTATCCAACATGAATCATTAGCGAAGTGACCTAATTTTCACTTGTCTTTACAATAATATTGCCTATGTGAGTTCTTCCATACAAAGGTAATTCTCACAGGTCCATTTTCCATATTAACAATTTGTAAAGCTCAAAAAGTTAGAGGGTTTCCTAGGGAAAAAAATCTGCAAGTCTAATATTATATTGCACATGCTAGTTCGCTATTTGAAAGAACAATGCCACTCTCTTTCATCATCCTCTCGTCATAAACAGGAATTTATTTATTTACAGTATAGGGACTTTTAATGAGATTAGATTTGTAGAGAACAGCGCCCAGCCGCCCATAGCAGCGAAAACATTAAAATCTCGTTTACAGCCTATAGCTTAACCCTCTTTATAGTTCAGATATATCCCTTTCTGCAGTGAACCTAAGAATCTTCAATTCATATTAGCATACCTTGACTGTCTGCAAATAATGTAATATTTCCAATATCCCTTTGCAAAAGAGCCCTTATAATCTTCTCAATCAGGGCTTTCCCAAGACCTTGTCCCTGTGCATATAGAGAGTAACAACTATTCTTGAAGGCTGAACGCAGTCAAAACAATGTACGTACTATAAAGTAGCAATAGTTCTGATAGAGTCCTTCACATGCTCGCATGTGTTTATGTGTGCGTGAGATATAGATGCAATCAGAGAAAAGTAAGAAAATCTTTTACCCATTTAACCCTAGTGCTAACACCACCACCCAAAAAAACAAGAATAATAAAAAATCCTTGCATTGCAATCGAGTTCTACACCACGTCTGAAATTGAAATCTAGAATTAGGAGATAAGTTGAGATCAGGAGTCAAAACTGCTACTACTTTTTACGTGGTTAATCACTATCTTAAAAAAGGATAATCACTTCAAAGGCATCAAAGGTTACTCAAAACTTAGGTTCCAACCATCAAAATGCCCAAACAGGAGAATTGAGCATGTGCGTGGTCAGTCAAAAAAGAACTCTAAATTAATATAATTATGAAATGGAACAAGAATCCAACCCTATTTATAGCTTCAACAGCAGTTCCAGTAAAAAAGTTAGACAAAAAAAGATTGAAAATAAGATGTATTTGATCAACCAGTGACATGCTTGTACATGCAGCCTGGTAACATGGAACAAAGAATGAGGTATACCTGGTATTCAGGATCAACAAGGACATCCCAGATTGTGGCATTAAAGGCATGATCAGATGTAGCACGAGCTAATCCAATTAGCTTCCTATTGCCATCCCCTTCTGCCAAGAAACTCTTCCAAGTAGACTAAGATATTAATCATGTATTTGAAAAGAAAATGTAAATGTAATTGCAACTGGTTTTAAAGATTTTAAGAGCAAGTATATAAAAATAAACCTAAAACATTAAGCACCCAACACATATAAAGAGTAACTTTAAAGAGCATATGATTTAGTACCTTTTTCAGCTGATATAGTAGTGGAGTGCAGTGCAGCTACCATGTAGCTGTTTTTTAAAGCTGCGGCTAGTTTTGATAGTGGCCTACGAGGCCAACCAACCTATTAAGACCAGCAGCTAAAGTATTTCAATAACTAAATATGAACATTTTAGTAACCGAAATATGGATGGCCGGTATATGCACTAAAAATTATAATCAGAATACAGTAGATGGGTTAATAATCCGTGACAGAGTGATAATTCAATGCCAAGCCTTAGATTTTTAAAGTGACTTCAAATTCTTCAATACTTTTAATGCATCTGATATATTATTATCTGGGACATCCCAAGTGATATAATCTACATAATAGAAGAAACTGAATTCAAATTAATCAGTTAGGCTTCAATGGATGAAACAGCCTGCAAATGCAATCACCTTATCGCATAAGGCTTGTAGATCATACACATCAACATCTCCACCTGAAGAAAAAATAATCTGTTCAACTACACCATCTGGTCGGGCCTTCTCAACAAGAACAAATTCCTCTGGCAGTGGTTCTTCATCTTCTTCGACATCGGTGGGTGACTCAATAACCTGTGTTGTATTGTTCTTCATTATCCTGCAATAGCCCACAGGTCCGGGTCACTTGAATCTTAATACAGAATTGGTATGAGTTGACTATATTATGATTCCTAGCCTAGGACACATATATAGCACATAGACCAGCCAGATAGGCACTCATCTAAGGATGACGTATAGTGTTTGTACTGATTAATTTTTTTCAATTTGTGATTCTACACAACCCTGCATGTCACAGATGAAATGTTCAAATACGATTTCAGAGGAATCCACACATTTAGTCAGTTACACCTAGTCACCCACAAAGATAAGCATGTGATAATAGTTGAAAATTAAAGACAATACCCACACAGAACAGTTATTTCATGCCATTGACACCCTAATAAATTCCTTCAGTAGGGTGTGTCAAAATATCTGATACCTAGAACTTCCCATTGATGTACAACTTTTGAAGTTCAGATGTGGATTAACACATATCTTACATCATAAACCTTATTGTGACCTATTCCAACGAGACACTATAACGCATTTGTATATGTGTGTTCAACTCTTTGACAAAACCACGGAGCCAGTCTTACCCTGATCTGATAGATTCCCAAAATCCAGCCTTCAGCTGCGATATCTTCAGGTTTCTGCTTCCTGTAGGAAACATGAAAATACATACTTCTATTCAATAGTTGTTGCAGTAATGTAAATGCTAAAACGACTGCAATCTATATTTGGAAGTAAAAGTCACAAGGTGCATACTTTTTGTGCTAACTGGAATTCTATAATATCTCACATGGATTTGAAGTAAACTAATTAACCTTAAAGGAATGTCTGGTTTGATTTTTCGACTTCATGAATGCCAAGGCTGCTATGTATGACAGTAAGACATGCTAAGACGTACAGTATTCCTACAACATCAAGTCGTCTGATGCTAGATTCCAGACAACAGCTTTTCTAAGAAAACAAAGTCAAACCATAAAAAACTACTTTATTTGTTGTAACTGATGGATTCCTGTTCTATGGATAGGGCTTGTAATAGATTTAGAAATAGGATAAAACATTTGGAAGAAAAATGAAGGGGGCACCATCCAGTAATATGCTTTCAGCCTCAGTTACTGAATTCTAATGTTTTAACCCTATAATGGAGCTGACTTTTAACATGGGGAAAATATATAAGATTATCAGACAAATGGCGAAAGCAAGTAGAGTATCTCATTTTCCGCAAGTAAGAAATCTAAAGAAAGTCCCCCCTTTGGCAAAATGGCCTATTAGAGGGTCGTATTTCAAACTATCAAGGGTGAGAATAAAGATTAGACTGTGAAATCGAAGTACGTAAAGACGTAAATGGTAGGGGAAAGTATAGAAACAGGCACTATAGGTAATTGTGAAACGAATTCATAGGGGAAAGCTGAAAATTCCCCACTCTTTACGCTTGGCATTTTGAAAAACACACTAACATTATACCCAAAACTAATCACAATTGTCCGATTTATTCAATCATAAGAGCTGAAAGCTTTGGCAGCAATCACTACACTAAGCTAGACAATTCGGTCTATCGAGAGTTGAATAGCTAAATTTGCATTAATCCCACAACTAGGGTATGGTCAAAAGTCAAAACAGTTTCAAATCTTTATTTAAAATCACAAACATCTCTCTCTCTCTCTCTCTCTCTCTCTCTCTCTCTCTCTCTCTCGGGAAGGTAAAAGGGGGGGGGGAGGACCTTTAAGAAGAGGAGGAGGAGGAATGAAGTGTAAGCGTTCCCATAGTTGACACCCCTGCCGGACGGATATGCCTACACATCTGCTTACATATATACATACAATACAATACAATACAAGCAGTTAGTAGTAATTACGAAGAGTACAAGACAAGTAAAGTAGGAGAGTAATATACTTACAGGGAGGATGAGACAAGGTTCAAGGTTTCCATTTCCGAACAACTAACTGCTTAGTTGGTTGGTTCACGATGATGATGCTAGCAAACGTTGTCACGAGCACTACTAGTTCACTTAACTGGATTTATTTGTCTTTTGGGCCTTCTTTATCCCCCCATTTACACATCACGGCCCGCCCTTTAGGATCTACTTCCTTCATTGTTAAAATATTAATTTATCAGGGTGTCGAGTACTAGCTTATAACCCGTGCGAATTTGATAGGTTATAAAATTTATTTAACATTATAATTATGTTTTTATATAATCCTTATTTTTAATTTTAAATTAATATAAATTTATATAATGATATGCATGGTTTGAAATTTATTTTGTAAAATTCTAAATTAAAAGTGTCGTTGACGGGTTCTAACTTTGAATTTTTAGTAAATTAATCATATAATATATCTTATTATTAGATCTAACGATTCTTATTTATTACTAAAAATAATGATTTGAATATATGGTGAGATATTTTTGGGTGTATATTAGTTATCGCAAGATTAATTTTAAATTAAAAAGTAACTTGTTTTAATTACAAAAATTACTACTGAAATAATTTCGGAAAGATATGGTGTGATATTTTGGATATATATTAATTATTGTAATATTAGTTTTAAATTAAATGGTAAAGTGTTTCAATTAGAAGTAAAATCTTTAGAAAAAATGGGTAATTGAGTTGTTGAAGCTGAAAAAAGAGTCCAAGTAGAAGCTCAATATGGATAAAGTAATTTTAATCTGAATATAATTACGTTAACCTTAGTAATTAGTTTTTTAAGTTATTTTTATAATTTAATTATCTGTGAAAACCAAAATAAATGGGATAACCAAACCGAAAACCAAAACTTTCAATGTTTCGGCTTTAATATAATAGTATAGATTAGCTTATAACCCGTGCGAAGTACGGGTTTTTTTGATAGGTTATAAAATTTATTTAACATTATAATTATGTTTTTATATAATCTTTATTTTTAATAATTTTTTAATTTTAATTTAATATAAATTTATATAATGAAATGCATGGTTTAAAATTTATTTTGTAAAATTCTAAATTAAAAATGTCGTTGACGGGTTCGAACTTTGAATTTTTAGTAAATTAATTTAATCATATAATATATCTTATTATTAGATCTAACGATTGTTATTTATTAATAAAAATAATGATTTGTATATATGGTGAGATATTTTTGGGTGTATATTAGTGAGTTCAAGATTATTTTTAAATTAAAAAGTACTCCATGTTTTAATTACAAAAATTACTACTAAAAATAATTACGGAAAGATATGGTGTGATATTTTGGATATATATTAATTATTGTAATATTAGTTTTAAATTAAATGGTAAAGTTTTTTAATTAGAAGTAAAATCTTTAGAAAAAATGAATAATTGAGTTGTTGGAGCAGAAAAAAGAGTCCAAGTAGAAGTGGATGAAGGAATTTTAATCAGAATATAACTACGTTAACATTAGTAATTAGCTTTTTCAGTTGTTTTTGTAATTTAATTATTTATTTTAATAATTAGGATAACCAAACCGAAAACCAAAACTTAGGATAACCAAACCGAAAACCAAAACTTTCAATGTTTCGGCTTTAATATAATAGTACTAGCTTATAACCCGTGCGAAGCACGGGTTTATTTTAATATCTTATAAATTTTAATTAACATTATAATTATGTTTTTATATAATCATTATTTTTGAATAATGTTTTCTAAATTTTAATTTAATATAAATTTAAATAATTATATGCATGGTTTAAAATTTATATTGTAAAATTCTAAATTAAATATCTCGTTGACCGGTTCGAACCTTAAATGTTTAGTAAGTAATTTAATCATATAATATATCTTATTATTAAATCTGACGATTCCTATTTATTACTAAAATAATGATTTGAATATATGGTGTGATATATTTGGGTGTATATTAATGATTGCAATATTAGTTTTAAATTAAAAAGTAACGTGTTTTATTCAGAAAAAAATATTACTAAAATAATGACGGAAAGATAAGGTGTGATATTTTGGGTATATATTAATTATTGTAATATTAATTTTAAATTAAAAGATAACGTGTTTTAATTAGAAGTGAAATCTTTGGAGAAGATGGGTAATTGAGAAGGAAAGAGTCCAAGCGGGTGGAGGAATTTTAATTGTAATATAATTACCTTAACATTAGTAATTAACTTTTTGAGATATTATTTTTATTATATAATAATATTATTATTTATTTAATAATTAGGATAACCAAACCGAAAACCAAACCAACCAAACTTTCTATCTTTCGGTTTTAATATATTAATATAGATAAATATAAATAAATAAATTACAATGGATATAATACAAATACATAATACAATCATTATACTTACACTTTAATGATATATATGGTGTTGCAAAAGAAGAGAAAAGCCGAAGAAACTTGTGTATTGAATTGATGAAGATGGTGTAAATTAGGTTTAGAAGAATAGAGTTCTGTGCGCAGTGTTCGTGAAGGCAACGGAGGTTTTAAGTTTAGCTAGTAATGGTGTAAATATAAAATACTATTGTGTCTTTAGGAGTATAGCCAATAACGGATTAAAATTGATTTATTTTATATTTAAAATTAATTAAAAATTAAATTAACCAAACCGAAAACCAAAATAAATAGGATAACCAAACCGAAAACCAAAACTTTCAATGTTTCGGCTTTAATATAATAGTATAGATAGATGTATTACAGTAGAAACTCTATAAAATAATACATTTGGGACCACCAAAACTTATTAATTAAAAGAGTTATTAATTAATCGATAAATTAATCATTATTAATTTATATATTAATTAATATTTTATTAATTTATAGTAAAATACTTAGTTTACAAACACCTTTCAAGATTCCACTTAATTATTGTATACAATGGATGTATATCAAATGAAGGGCCCAATTTGAAAGAAACCTTCAATCTCCCACCTTATTATGCTTCTTGTGCTCAATGTATCACTTTATGGACATTAAAAATATTTTCTATATAAATACAAGATCAAAATAGGTTAATAATTTCTATAGAAATTATTGATAGCGTTATTGGAATTAATAAAGATGATATCGATGAAGAAGATGAAGAAGATGATGAAAGTTCTACAATGGAGCCCCCTTCACGAAACGAAGCTATTAAAGCGGCTATCACATTGAACAATTTCTTGTTGAGCTATGAGAAAACAACACCAGAAGTTCTTACCATGCTAAGGAAAATTAGAGACGAGATTCAAGGAGAAATTGATTTCAACAAAAAACAAAAGACAATTGAGTCATTTTTCAAGAAACCTTCATAAATCATTCATATAATATGCTATATATAAGGAATTATTAATTTATATTTTATATGGGGTCTAAAGAAATTATCAAAAATGTATTATCTTATAATTTTAACGAATTATTAATTTAGCACCCTATCCCCGAGTCGGGACCAGCCAAAAATATTATCTTAAAGAGTTTATTAAATAATCGAGTATTAATTTATCGAGTTTCTACTGTATATTTTTTTAAAATTGATTATTTATTTTTTTTAAGTTAATAATTTTGATTAGAATCAACATTATTGTTCTTGAAAAAGCAGTGAAAGCCAGATAAAAAAAAATTGAGAGTAAACCTGGATCGAATTTTGGTTATATACAAGTGAATTTTGGTTTTTATTTTTAATTAAATCAAACACAAATGAGGAGGAAAAAACCAAACACAGGATCTTAAAATTGTTGTGTTTGGTTGGGGTGAATGGAATGGAATTGAATGGAATGGGTGAAATTAAAGGAAATTAGTGAAGATTAGAGAGAAGATTTGCAAAAAATTGAGATAGTACAAATTTGTTATGATAAGAATTGTGAAGAAAATGGGGATGGTAATGAATGGAGCATTCCTTCTCAAAATAAGATGCTTGAATTATAATATCAATTGTTAGGAATGGAATGGAGGAAAGAATGAAAATTTTGAATTTCTACTCATTTTATACTTGAAATCTCATTCCATTCCTTCCAGTTTCATTCATCCCAACCAAACACAACATAAATTTCAAAATTTGCCTCACTTATAACCAGTGCTCTTTCAAAATAATTCCGTTTATCGAGAGTTGAATAGCTAAATCCATTATATCTATTATATGTTAACAAGGCTTTTCCACCTATTTAGTAATTTACTAAAATATCCCTAAATTACTTATAATGTTAAAAAATAATGACTTCCAAGGATTCGAACCTATGACCTTCATGTACTAAAGTTTTATATTTGCATGTATTACCACTACAGTAGAACATTTGATGACACATCTTTTCAAATCACTGATTGCATACATAGACAATCAATTTGCTAATATATATATATATATATATATTAATATGACCTCCATGTACCAAAGTTTTTATGTACACATGTATTAGTACTACACTAGAACATTTAATGATACATTTCTTATAATCAATATAATTGTATACGTAGACAATTCACTTGCTAATTTTTTTTAAATATTTATTTTCAAATTTATTCATAATAAAATTATTTAAAATGATAAGAACATGTAAACTATTTTTAAAATGAATGAATAACTGATTGAATGTACATGTATTTAATATAAAATTTTAAATATATAATTCACATGGTACACGAAATAAAATAAATTTTAATTTTAATTTCTGATACATGTATATTAATATTTTAATGAAAACACCAATTATAATATTTATTTATGTTTGTTACGTGGTACACGTATGAATGATCATTTCACCATATCTACCCGAACTGGTTCCCTTCCCGTTTGGATTGTGGATTCGGGAAATTTTTCGAGTCAACATGAAATATTATAGAATAAGAATTTGTGCGAAGGAAATGGGCTCGGGGATTAAGGTATCCCAGCACGATCCCCGTTTTCGTTCCCCGACTGATTATCATATTTAGAAAAAAATATTTTTTAAAACATACATTTACCAGATTATTAAAGAGACTGAAAGTATGTGTATTTAATATAAAATTTCAAATATATAGGTCTCGAATTCACATGATACACGAAATAAGATAAATTCAAATTTTGATTTATGGTACGTGTATATTAGTTTTATTTTGTAAAATTATAAATTATATTAGTTGTCTGTGTTTGTTATTCTCATAACAAATGAAACTAATTCACGTGAGACAGGTATGGATGAGCATTTCATCCTGTGATCTCGATCTGATCCCTTTCCCGTTTTTCTTAGGTATTCGATAAATTTTTCGGGACACCATGAAATATTATATAAAAAAAATTCGAGGAAGGGAACGGCCTCAGGGAAGGTAACCCGGTCTGATCCCTGTTTTCGGTCCCTAAATGATTATCATATTTATGAAAAATAATTTTTTGAAATATATGTTTACTAGATTATTAAAAATAATATAATTCAAAAATTCAAAATTTTTATGAACTTAGAATTTCTGATATAAAATTTAACAAAGTAAAAATTAATTTTAATACTATATTTCATCTTTTTTTATTAAAAATTCAAATCGCTATTTATAATAGGGTGATGGCCCAAAATAATCAAAAATAAATGTTGTTTGCCGAAAATACCGACGGGACACGGTAGATCGTGTACCGTGATAGGGGGTGTGTTGCGGAACACGATCTTCGTAATAGGGCATGATACGGAGCTGCGTCTTCCGTGTTATGCATGATACGCTGTACCGTGTTCCGTGACAGTGTTGCGCACCTACCTAACACGGAACACCGTCCACCGTATCATGCATAACACGGTAGACGCAGCTCCGTATCTACGTAATACGGAGGACGATGCTCCGCATCATGCTAACACGGAGGACGATTCTCCGTATCCCGTCGGTATTTCGGGCACTTTTTTTCAAAATCAGTATTTTGGGCAAACACTTGTGAAAAATAGGCATTTTGGTCATTTTTTATCATGATTTATCAAATTAATTTTATTATCCGATATATTCGAGTATATATACATTTTAAATAAAAAAAATTAAGTATCTCCCATTTTTTGTGGGGATCCTCGTTCCCCGTTCGTGGTAAGAATCATGAAGCAAAATAATCCTCATTCGGGGATCGATACGGGTTCAACGATTATATTCAAAATTTTAAGTAAAAAAATTAAAATCCACGATTTTTCGCGGGAATCCCTATTTCCGTTTCGGGGCAGAAATCTAGGAACATAATGATCCTCGTTCGGAACTTAGAATTTCTGATATAAAATTTAACAAAGTAAAAATTAATTTTAATACTATATTTCATCTTTTTTTTATTAAAAAAATTAATTCAAATCGCTATTTATAATATAATAATAATTTTATCATGATTTATCAAATTAATTTTATTATCCGATATATTCGAGAATATATACATTTTAAATAAAAAAATTAAGTATCTCCCATTTTTTGTGGGGATCCTCGTTCCCCGTTCGTGGTAAGAATCATGAAGCAAAATAATCCTCGTTCGGGGATCGATACGGGTTCAACGATTATATTCAAAATTTTAATTAAAAAATTAAAATCCACGATTTTTCGCGGGAATCCATATTTCCGTTTCAAATGATCCTCGTTCGGAAACCGGGACGGGTTCAATAATTATGTTCGAATTCGGGGAGTGTGACGGGTATAACACTACCCGGTCCTGAATTGACCGACCTGATGCACATCCCCAAGTATACATACAACATGAATTCGTTTATTGTTAAATTTGGACATCTAGATATGAAATACACTCAACTAAATACCAGCAAAAGAATAGGTACATCAATTTTTTTATTAACTTAAAAAAAATGATAATACAACTAAATTGGGTACATTAAAATGTTAATCCAATTTGTTGACAAATATTAAAAGAGTTTAATTGAAATTCAAAAAAATAATGTTAACAAAATAACATTCAAAAAACGTATACATGTTTAATGTGTGTGAGATATGACAATTAACTATTTTATTATAATAACACATATTCAGTTCGTAAAGACAACAATAGTAATTTTATATAAACATGGAAACGCAGGTCGATGAGATGTTGTCAAAGATGTATGGGAAATGATTGGAGAGAGAAAAGACGAACAAACTTAAGGTTGTTAAAGACGAAAGAGAGGTGGTGGGGCAAGATAAATGTGCATATATGATATCGTTAGAGGAAAGAGCTGATCTTAGAGGTATAATGAGGTGGCTGGATAGTGATCGAAAAAAGTCCGAAGTGAGAGTGCACATGATCAATAATAAATTGGAGTAGATATGAGGTAGACATATGAGTAGAAGAGAAAATAGATATTCAAAAAATGTTGTGGCTAAGATTGAAAGTAGTTAAAAGAACTACTATCGTGGTAATTCTTCTAGGATTTTACTGAAAAACAAACTAAAGGACACTATTATCGTGGTAATACTTGATAACTAACGATTAACTCTTCTTGTATACCAATTTTGTCGGTTATCCTTCTCACATTTAACAAGCATCACTATAAATATGATCCTCGAAATTTAGAGTGTGCTAATAATTTGAATTTAGAACGATTATTAACAATTGAATCTTAGTAAACCGTTGCACGTGAAAGATAAACACACTGACAAGAGGAAATAACGAACTCCATCGCAAATTTGAAAAATATTAGTTAGTGGGATGGATTTTATTTGTAATTGAGTAAGGGTAAATAAGTAAAATCAACTGGTACCGTACTGCCCGACCAACAAACCAAACTTTTAATATTTCGGCTTTTATATAATAGTATAGATTTTAGTCGAATGGCTATATTATGTTGATTACTAAATTAATACAAAAAATGATAAATAAAGTGTGTAACATATTTTTACTCGATATCAGTATAATATTTGATTTTATCTTAATTATTTTTACATTATATCGGTTAATCCTATTAGCATCGAATAATTTATAGATTGACTAATAAAAAGATTAAAATACCCGTCGGTGTAAAGCAAGTCTAGGTATCTAAGGTTGCCGAAAATGGAAGGGGCATAGGAGTGGATGTTGGTGAAGGTTGAGATGTAAATTAGATTTGAATGTGTGGTTATGATTAGTTTTCGATTCTCATATCTGTAAATTACGTAGTGTTTAATCATTCCAAATTATGTTTTTTAAATCGTTAGATGTGATTGTATTGTTATGATCATATATGAAATTCAGGTAAGAAATTTGAGTTATTACTTGTGTCCATAAAAAAAATCACACTAATGATGTATATTATTTCAAAAATTAAAAATTGTTTATTTAAAAAAAATCAAAACAACAACATTTTATGAATTTAAATGGTGCCCGTGCTTTGCACGGGCTTTCATGCTAGTTTGCATTAATCCCACAACTAGGGTATGGTCAAAAGTCAAAACAGTTTCAAATCTTTATTTAAAAACACAAACATCTCTCTCTCTCTCTCTCTCTCTCTCTCTCTCTCTTTCATTAAACACGAGATTTCAAAATAATTTTGTAATATTTTTCATTAAATGAGTATTCTTTTAAAAAAAAATGTCCAAAATACCCACTTTTTTCATAAAAACTGTCCAAAATTATTAAGATATATTATTAAATGATATTTATTTATTATGTATTATGGGATATTGAGATATTGGTTTTAATTATATTATTGAGAATAATAAATTTTCTTATGAGTGATTGGAGTTACTTGGTATGTCTTGTGCTATAAATCAGTCTTTATGTATTTAAGTATTGGTTTGATGAATTAATAAATTATAACCTTGAGAGCATATTTTATCAAAAATATTTATATCCAAAAGTTTCCGTCTTTTTTATCCACGGATTACGCATGTTGTCCATGCATACATGAAATACGCATCAGTAAAATGTGTATTTGGGGTAACGCATCCGTTAGATGCTGACATCATTTTCACAAAACTCCTCCATCATCTCTCTCGACCTCACAATCGCCTTCCCCATCGTCATTGTCGCTCCATCATCGTCCGATGTCTTTCCCCAATTTTGAGCACATCAGAATTATCCCCACACCTCCCTCTCTCTTTTCCCCTGTTCATTTATTGATCTCCGGCCCCGCAGGGACGTGCATCAGTCGAGAGGAAACTCAATCGAAAAAATTAGATCAATTTTGGGGCTTTCAAATTCGATAATAGAATTGATAATTGAATGATAAAGGGTTGTAGAGGGGGAGAAGACGAGTCGATTGGTATACGGTATGGGAGTGGACAAAGAAAGGATGATGGCGAACGAACGTCATCGGAAAATCGACAAAACTCGTCCAGAAAATCGCCTCCGTCGCATTTTGGAGGAGATGAACAGAGTCAGATATGCATCTAGCAAATGCTGGATTACACATGCTCAAAATGCTTATCCATTTACTGTTTGTTAAAGTCAAAGTTTCATTTTACAAAGTATACGCATGCTACCTATATGTATATCATGTACGTATTTTTATGATGCGCAGTTCGTAGTTATTTTGGATGTCCGATTTGGGTGTGGGTATTTTGTTGTATGTGTTTTAAAATATGGATATTTGGGGATTTCACCGTGTTCTTTTAATCTTGAGTACTCATTTTATCGTATTTTAATAAATTTTAGGAAAATTCTTAATGTTATTCTTTTACTTTTACTTTTTCAAATAATGTCTTTTTTTATTTTTCAGTTCATAAATGGTACCCTTTTATTTTAAATTTCACGTATATCATATCATTTTTTTTTTGCTAAATATATCATATCATTTAATTAATCAAACGTTAAATAAGCATAAAAATGAAGTAAAAGACTTTATTACTATTTAAACTTAAACTATTTCACACTTTTAACATCCGTAAAAATCTAATACATTTAAAAACATCATCAAATTATTTGACCAAAACATAATTTAAAATTTTAAAAAATATTCAAAAAAAAATCTTTATAATACCACTATCCTATTAACTTTTTCGACAAATACCATTATTTTTTTTACTACGTGTGATATTCTTATATTTTAACGTCTAATTAGAGCTGTAAACGAATCGGACTGTTCGTTAAGCTCGGTTCGTTCGTTCGTGTTCGAGTTCGGTTAGCTCGTCTGATAAGCTTACCGAACTCAAGTTCGAACAAGAATATATGTTCGGTAAGGTTACCGAACATTGTTCGGTTCGTTAGAATTTTGTCCGAGTTCGTTAATAGTTCGTCCAAGTTCGATTCGTTCGATAAAAACAATAATATTTACATTTTTTGTTTTTTTTATTTTTCAAATTATTATATATATTTGTTATACAATATTATATATATAATTACC
The DNA here is from genome assembly GCA_036435485.1 of Saposhnikovia divaricata. Classification (NCBI taxonomy): domain Eukaryota; kingdom Viridiplantae; phylum Streptophyta; class Magnoliopsida; order Apiales; family Apiaceae; genus Saposhnikovia; species Saposhnikovia divaricata. The sequence continues at coordinate 221,161,760 of CM071599.1, forward strand.
GAACAGTTCGTGTTCGGTTCGGTATGTTCGCGAACAGTTCGTGTTGTTCGGTTCATTACCGAACTCGAGTTCGGACAAGAAAAATTGTCCAATAAGCTTACCGAACATTGTTCGGTTCGTTAAGAATTTATCCGTTTTCGTTAAATGTTCATCCGAGTTCGATTCGTTTACACCTCTACGTCTAACTAACGTTTAGATAATTGAATGGTATGACATGTATTAAACATAAAGTAAAAGAATACCACTTATAAGTCAAAAATTGAAAATGATATCATTTGAAAAAACCAAAAATAAAAGGATATTATTGAGAATTTTTCTAAATTTTATTGAAGCCCAAAATTGACTCGTTAATAGTAACATTTTTTTTTAATAGTAACATGTCAGACTACAAAATTATTAAAAACATTACAAATTGTTTAATGTGTATACTTGATTCGGACAGGACTACTAAGCGATGATGACATTTTTGTTCCAAAGCAAACAATAATATTCATAACTGTTACCTAAACTATTAGTAACTATTTGGGAATAACATGGTGCAAACAAAATTTTACAATCAAAATATACATATAACGTTAGCAGAAACCTTAACAGGTCAAAATATACATATAACGTTAGCAGAAACCTTAACAGGAGAAAATAAAGATTTCAGTCAATTATGTGTGGTTTTACATGAGAAATGGGGTCAAAATAGCAATGAGCCCTCTCTAACTCAAAGTTGTTAATATATGCCTATTACTTAACATCTATAAATTAACCTTATTCGGGCCAATCTTTAATCTATGATTTCTTTAACAACTATTTTACTACAGATACAAAAACAATAATCGTACCCAGATAATGGTGGAACGTCATCATCCAAGAATTCAAGGACTCTAATTGACCAAATCAGCACCACTAACGTACCTAGCCATAAAAGATATGAATCGAAATGGAGCACCAATCAGTGGAGCATCTGATATTGGCACAAGTGTCGTCTCATCACTACTAGAATCTTCCACCGGCAAGTTTGTGCCACTTGCTGCATTCTCTTCCGGTAGAATCTGCTCAATTTCCGTAGACACAGTGATTGCAGTATCTGGAGTTAGAGGAGTGTCATTGTGCTTGGAATGCTTGCATAACTCCTCTTGAAAAACCTCACCATTTTCGGCAGGGGTTGTCTTCTCTTTTAATAGAGGTTGATACTCACTGGAGGCATCATCAACAACTTCCGTTGCAAGCTTTTCTGGAGTACCAGCTATTGGATCAGGTTTAGGTTGATACTCTGCAGCAGGTATACTTAAAACCATTTCAGCAGTCTGATTTGCTGGATCAGAAATAACAGATGAATGTTCATCATTATGGACAGGTTTGATTGTGCTAGCCACTGGACCAGAACTGGCTGAAGACAATTCAGCCATTGTGCCAGGTCGACCACGCTCAGCATTCAACTGAAAAATACAGAAATAGCCAGCAGATCATAATCTGGTATAACAAAACTTCATACAAATAGGGACCTCTATGCACATAATGTAAAGAAGTATCAAACTGGTACTCTTGTCTCATTAAAATGATAAATATATTCTCTACTGAAGGGCCAGATCATTTATTTCTGGGACCCGCATATTTTTTAGAGTAATCTGAAACTTTGTTGCATTTGTAAATGCTTAATTACCTTCTCAGCAAGCTTTGCATTTTCGAGGAGCAATTTCTCGACCATTGTCTGTGCAGCAAGCATCTCTGATTTAATGTGCTCATTTTCCTGACAAAGAGGTTGGCAAAGAAAGGTTACCTAGAAAAGAATAATATCAGCATATGGAGGAGGCATCACAAAAGTTGTCAGACTCAACAGTATTCTTATCAATACCTTAAGTGAAATATAGACATCTATACTAAACTATAATAAGCAAAAGGGGGTATATTTTGTAGTTTGCTTAACCCCTTATTTTTGGTAACCCCCATTTTTTGTGTATCCATTTCATTCACAACAGTTGGATCTATACTAAACTATAATAAGCAAAAGGGGGTATATTATGTAGTTTGGTTAACCCCTTATTTTTGGTTATCCCTTCCATTCACAACCATTAGATCTACAAGTCAAATAGATGATAACCGTTGGATACAATACTAAAAAATTGTAATAAGTGTCCAAGCCAAGGAACTTACGCCGAAGAGTCCTGCCAACAACATTTTAATATAAAATTAATACTAGATTAAGTGATATAGAAAGGTTGAAGGTTCGATTCCCGCCAACAACATATTAACTTAGATTTAATACTAAAAATTATTTATATACAAAGGTCTAAGATTTGAATTCTCCCAACATATTAAAAGTAATATTTATAATATTATATATACTATAATATAAGTATATAAAAAAAAAATTAAAAGTAACCCGTGCTTTGCACGGGCTATAAGCTAGTATGGTTAAGAGACGAGAGTGTCTTAAACAAAATTCATCCAAAGCTTAATTAACTAATTTTTGAAATAAGACATCAATGAAAGTCAAGTGTAAAACTACAAGATCAAAGTATACAGATTACAGAGAGCCGTGTCAAATCCAACTAATACCACCAAGTCCAAAATTCTACACAGGGCAACTTTTTGTGAGGAATAACATTAACTAACACATTATAATGCAGCCAGAGTCCAGACACACAATTTTATAAGAGAGTTCAAGATTACAAACCAACTCTCCGATTTTATTGGATAAATGAGCTGAATTCTATATCTGTTTCTGCAGGCCTGATATGTTTTCTAATAGTTGCTGGTTCTCTTGAGAGATATTCTTCTGCGATACTTCCAACTCCATTACCTGCAAGGCTTTGATTTTAATATCCATATCAGATAAAATGACATACCTGTTGTAAAGTGTCCTACAGTTCCACACTAGTACATATATGTGAATAAGTGAGTGGAAGGATGCACATTATCTATTATCTATTATATATATAATAGCCCAACAAGGGACTATAATTCATGAGACATTTTATTCCATTTAAAATCATGCAACATTTTATTCCATCTAAAATGACTGATTTGCCCTTCTATTTACTATTTTTTAAAAAATTGTTGTTGAAGGAATTGAACTTGAGTCTCCAAGTTAACTTACACTTTGCTTTACCACTAGACCACTTAACACACATGTGAATTAAATTATATACATTATATGTGTGTGTCGCTTGAGTGAAAGAATACATGGTATTTTAATTACTGTGACATATCAACAATTTTTCGTCATGAGTTTATTTTTACGTTTATTAATTCGGACTGTAATATTTTTATTATATCAAAATATAAATTAATGATGTATAATATACAGTTTGGTTATACATTTTTTAAATTGTAATGATAATAATAATAACCAAAATTTACTTTATAATGATAACTCTGTAACACAACCAAATCGCTCATACATACATGTTTTCAATCATAAACATCATATGTCTGTGTGGGCCGCATGAGCGGGATACTATTTAGGTTTATATAAAGAAAATGGGTTAAATGGCAGTTAGGTCACTAAATTGACTGAAAACTTTCAGTTGGATCATCCAACTCAAAAGCTTTTAATCAAGTCACATAACTGATAAAAACTTTCAATCAGGTCACTGGGGTTGACAGCGTTAAAAAAGAGACGGAAAGATGACTCGGCATGAATCAGGTCCGTAAAACCCCAATGACCTGATTGAAAGTTTTTATCAGTTATGTGACCTGATTGAAGACTTTTATCAGCTATGTGACCTGATTGAAAGTTTTTTATCAGTTATATGACCTAGTTATATGACCTGATTGAAAGCTAGCCAATCGGATAAAAGCTAGCCATGTCAACATGCTGAGTCATCTTTCCATCTCTTTTTAATGTCCGTAAATCCCGGTGACCTGATTGAAAGTTTTTATCAGTTATGTGAACTGATGAAAACTTTTTGAGTTGGGTAACCCAACTGATAATTTTCAGTCAGTTGAGTGATCTACTGCCATTTAACCTAAAGAAAATGTAGAAAATGCATAATATATTTTTAATAAAGAACAATTAAATATAAGAGTCAATAACTAAAGTATATCAAAACTATTAATGCTTTTGGACCAACTTGTGATGCATTGGTATGTTTGGGAGTTGACTATTGTTTGAAAAAACTACAATTTTTGACCAGGTTGTCATAAGATTGATTATGGGAGTAAATTTTTACATATTATTTTTCATATTCTACTCATTCATAAAACAAATTGAGATAATTAAAATAAAACCTTGTGACATCTTCAATGATGACGAGTTCTTGATGAGAAAATTATTGGATCAAAATTTATTATGTCATGCAAATTTAGGAAAAATAAACTATTTTTTTATTATAAATTAAAAAGATTTTTCACCAATTAATAGAACTTGGTAAATGCATAAATATCTAAAAAAATTAGATATCACCTTCACTGAAAATATATAAGCTACATATTCTTATTTAATTAAGATCATATTTCTATTTAAACATTTGTGATCAAAATTTTGAACTCCATACATTTACTCACTTTAATATAGTTAGTTTTATGTTTTTGGGAATAACTTAATATATAATTTATTGGACATAATTATATAAAATTTATAGTAGAGATTTATCAAAGATTAAAAAAATTGTCAAAGCTTTTTTCAAAACTTAATTGAATTGAATTGAAAAATATTAAATTTGCGGATCATTCAAAATATCACATATAAAATTAGTAAGTGATGATAAAAGTCAAGAATAAATGAAATATGTAATTGAAAAACATTTATAACATTAAGAAGGCTTCCTGTAATGAAAGATTGAGATGCGAATGCGACAAAAAAAATTACGAAACCTCAACTCAAACATAAATCAAAAGGATCTATAATCCTATTTTCAATAGAAGTTCATGATATAGTCACATTTGAATATATAAGAATTAGATTTTAACAAATGTTCATAAATATTTAAAAAAAATCACTTGCAATAAATTTTTACACTGGAAAAGATACATTATTATATCAAAGTAAAATTTTGCAGAAACGTCTACCAATTATATATTAACAATTTTTACATTTTTTTTTACATATTTCTCCATCGCTTGTATTCATTGAATGAATAAGTGATATGTCTTGTCTTATAAATAAATTAAAATTAAAAAATTACAAGTAATTTATTAATATGTTACCACTGTCCAAGTAGCACTTGCTCAATCCTAAATTCCTAAATATTTTCCATATATGATGAAAAGATCATTTAAATTTAGCAATATTTCAGGATCACTTCAGATGTATTTAACATATCTAACACAATGACTACACTATATTCTGTTTTTATTGGTAATCTGAATTAGCATAAACTGAATATTGAAGTAAGAACATTATAACAACGCGTGTTATGAATGTAAAAAAAGTGACGAAAATAGAAAAAATTAAAAATGACATTAATAAATAAATATTTATATCTATTGCTAGAAAATAACCCCGTGCCTCGCACGGGTTATTATGCTAGTTAATAACTAAGTAGGAACAGCTAAACATATAAATACAAGTTTATCCTCATTCTAATATAATGTATTGTCAGGAGTGCTAAACAATAATAACGATTATTTTCTTGCAAGAAATAAGTCATAACAAGAAAAATAATACAACATCACCCATGCTAAAAATATAATAGACTGCAGAACTGTTACAACATCTGATAACATCTGAAAATACCCTGAAGAACTAAATTGATTTGTCAATGGAAAAGCTTAACCAAATGTAAGTAGTGTGCCAAATCTGTTAACGTGCTTTGACTTGAGTGACAAACCAAAAATATGCATATCCGCACAGTGATATACACACATACACTAAAACTGTGTACCTGTAAGCGTAGTCTTGCTTTGTCAGCATTTAGGCCAGCAACTGTTTCTGTGGTGCAATTTTGTAAAATTTAAGGTGAAAAAACGCATGAGCTAATGCTTTTCCTGTCCAGTTCTACACCACCACAACCCAAAAGAGCAAATTGCAACTATTTTTACGAGGGAGGAAATAAATGATTACGACTAATAAGCCATAAAACCAGTGGTAAAGCCAGACCAGAAGTAATGTAGGGTCTCATGAAACAAAATAATAGAAACTAAAATGTGGGTATTTGGAAAACATGGAACGTCATTCTTAGAATTCCAAATAATTTATAAGTTTGGTTGGTTGCAATAGGAATAACGTTGTATTAAAAGAACATGATAAAGAGTTAACAAGGACAATAGGTATGAACAGAGATAAAAGTGAAATATTAAAATAGAATTTTCATGCCAAATTTTGTGCACAATACTAATGAGACAAAGAAATGAAGATTTATTTCTATATTAGTAAAAAGAATAATTTTAAAGTTCAACTTTCAGAATGTAATACAGGAATATATAATACTAGATGTAAGTGTTATAAAAAATAAATTCTAATTCATTTTCCTAAAGTCTGTTCCATCCATTAACATATAATATTATTTTCTGTTATTATCTTCGCTCCTTTTTGGACTAGGTGTTAAAGGGAGAATCATTAGATACAAATCATAGACAATCGTACAACGAAATATTTTCAATCCAAAAACGCTCTCTACTAACTAACTAGCCGTTACCGGCACATTCTTGACAGATTGGTTCCCACTGACCGGCGCATCGCCGGAATTTATTCAAACCTCAAAGCATATACGTTTCTTTCTTTCTTTCTGTACTTTCTTCCTTTTACATCCTGTTTTAGCGCTGTGTTTTTTTTCTGTTTCTTTTTCTGTTTTGGTTTCCCCTTCACTGACCTCCTTTTTCCGGTCCAACTCCAATCTCTCCTCTCTCACCATTACCCTACTCCATTTCAACACCATTCTAACTTTCAACACAAGATCCCTAAGCCGAGCTACACCCCTTTTTGTTTCCAGGCCTCTCGTCATTTTCCCACCTCAACTCCATCCACCGCAACTCTTTTTAACCTCGTCATTTCTGCCAGCACCACCTCCCATCGCTTTAAACCGCATCATTCCCCATCCCTCTGTCAATTCCCGTTACCCCCAACCCCCTCCCCCCCCCTCCCCCCTCCATTCACTTACGCCACCCCCTCCATTCACTTACGCCACCACCACTCCAATCACTTCGACCCACCTCCGGCCCGCCTCCCCCGATCTCCTGCAGTTGTCTTTCCCGTTTATCTCTCCCCACCCCAACCAACTCAACCTCCATTTCTCCTCGCACTTAACCGTTATCCCGACCTCGTCGTTCTTTTTTCCCTTCCTTTCCGCACCACCGTGTCACCCCCGTCTCCGCTGTTCCCCTTCCCCGTTTTTCGTTTGTGTATTGTTCTGGGTTCTGTGCTTTTCGGTAGTACTTTTATTACTATTTACCGCCTCACCTCTTCATTTCTATCATCCCCTCCTCGCCCTCTCAACTGCTCTTCCAAATTCCCCGCCTCACCACTTTTTCACCAATTGTGTTTCTCCTCCCCACCCTGTTTCTATATTTTGTTTTTACATCTTGTTTTTTTTATCTCCTTATATGCTATGATTGTCTTCGTTTCGTGCTGTTATCTCCTTTTGTTGTGTACTGTGATTGTGTTCGTTTTTTTTTTGTGTTCCTTTTGTTCTGTTTTGTTTGTGATTGTGTTTTGTGTATTTTGTTTTGTCGATGTCGCGTAGTTTGCGTGTTGGCAGTTTGAATGTAGGTACCTTGTCAGGTAAACTGTTGGAGTTAGTGGACGTGCTGAAGAAGCGGAGAGTGGATGTGGCTTGTATCCAAGAGACTAGGTGGAAGGGGGCTAATTCCAGAGTAGCGAACGGGTATAAATTGTGGTACTCAGGTCCTGCCAACTCGAGGAACGGAGTGGGTATTCTTTTGGCGGAAGATCTTAAAGACAACGTTGTGGAAGTGAAGAGGTGCAACGACAGGATCATGTCCGTCAGGGTTGTGGTTGGGGAGAAGGTGGTGAACGTGGTGTGTGCGTATGCACCTCAAGTCGGTTTGAGCGATTCTGAGAAGGAGGCGTTCTGGGTCTGCTTACATGAGTTGGTTGGCAGTATTCCTGACGAACAATTCTTAGTGCTGGGTGGCGATTTCAATGGTCACATTGGTGAGAGGGCAGATGGCTACACCAACGCTCATGGCGGTTTTGGCTTCGGAACCAGGAATGTCGGTGGGTCAGCCTTGTTGGACTTTGCTACTGCCCAGGAGTTGGTTATCGTGAATTCGGTTTTTCAGAAGAGGGAGGAGCACCTCATCACCTTTAGTAGCGGGGGAAACGTCACTCAGATTGACTACCTACTTATGCGCAGTCGGGATGTCAGGACGTGCATGGATTGCAAGGTGTTCCGGAGTGAGGCGTGTGCATCCCAGCACCGGTTGTTGGCCATGGATCTGACCTTGGGGGGTCGAGTTATCCGCAGGTCGAGAGAGTTCAGACCGAGAATCCTGTGGAAAGATCTGAAGGGCGAGAAGGCAGTCGAATTCAGGGAGTCTCTGGTCATCGAAGGTAGTTTTGCTCGTGATGGAGATGCTAACTGTCAACTTCAGTGGCGAGGCCATCGACGAAGGGGTGGAGGTTAAGATCGAAGATCAGATCGTCCCGCGTACGGATAAGTTCAAGTATCTGGGGTCGATCATCCAGAAGGAAGGTGGGGTTGAAGACGATGTCAAGCATCGTTTCAATGCTGGGTGGCTAAGGTGGAGGGCAGCGTCAGGGGTGATGTGCGACAAGAAGGTTCCTTTAAAGTTGTAAGGGAGATTCTATAGAGCGGCTATCCGGCCTGCGATGTTATATGGTTCTGAGTGCTGGGCAGCGAAGAAGACCCACGAAAGCACGTTGGAAGCAGCTGAAATGAGGATGTTGCGGTGGTCGTGTGGCCGCACGTTGCTAGATAGAATCCCTAATAGGGTGTTCAGGACCGAGCTCGAAGTGGCGCCCCTCTCTGCGAAAGTTAGAGAAGGGAGGTTGAGATGGTTCGGCCACGTCCGTAGGAGGCGGCCGGAAGCCCCAGTGCGAAGGGTCGAGAGTCTTTCGGTTGATGGGGTGAGGAGGAGAGGCAGACCGAGGAGGTCATGGGAAGAGCAGCTTAGGTTGGATTTGAAGGCTATGAACCTAAGTGAGACCATGACAGCTGACAGGTGTTCGTGGAGGCGGCAAATCAGAGTGGTGGACTCTCTTCTAGGGGACGGCTCTATAGTGGAGAACCTCAGAGTTGGGTTGTCTCGGATGACCTTATCTTAGGAGTTTGGCTTTTGCCGATTTCTTTTCCCTTTTTCATTTATTATTTTTATTATCATATGTTTCCCGGTTGTGCAGGTGCAGGGAGCTTCGCTTGGTGATAACTAGGGGCATGGTAGGTAAGTCCCGTGTGGAGAAAGCCATGGGCTCAGGTATTGCTATGAACGTTGTCGTATATCCTTTAGATTCCTTTGTATTTATCACACACCGTATATGTCGTGCACATAGCCGAGGGTCTTTACGGAAACAGCCTCCCTACCCTAAAAAGTGGGGGCATGGTCTGCGTACAACCTACCCTCCCCAGACCCTGCTCTGAGCGGGATATACTGGGTATGTTTGGTTTGGTTTGGTTTATCTTCGCTCCTTTTCTTCATTTTCTAAATCTTCCATTTTGCTTTTGTGGCCCCTTTATAATGTAAAATTTTAAGTACACACATATAATTAGAAGGTAGGGGATGTAAAGTACAATTTATGAAACTATATATATGCATAACTGAATTTGGAGTAAATTTGGGGGATATAAAATGCAATTAACTCTTAAATTCGTTCACTCGGTTTTTATGGAATTTTTGCGGATTTCGGTTCAGTTTAAATTTTAATTCCCTTTCTTGAGTTGTTATGTTACCATCGGCATCTAACAACTTACAAAAGTCAAAACTATCACCCTCTACTCTCATTAATGGGAGTGAAGAAGGCATGGATATCTTCGGTGGTCGAGTCAGGATCAAACTTTTGTGTTGAAAAGTGTAAGATAGTATTCACATCTTGTTCTGTGACCCTCTTTGTCACGCCACTAGGCAAGTCAAAACTGTGGCAAACACATTACCGTCACTAGTGTCAATAGTAATATAATACAATCACGCAATTGATCGGCATTTAACACTGCGGGTATATTGAAGCGTAGGCTATTAATGACCGTGTGTCCAGAAATTCTGCCCAAGCCCAAAATTGAAGATCTGAGATGCACATTCTTAAACGAGATATGGTTCTGTTTTAAAATGATAAATTTTCCTCCTATTGTTAAACAAAACCCAGATAGTCCTGAAAAATTTACCTAGTCAAATTTAAGCAACCAAGTCCTTAGTTAAACATATGAACCAATAAACAATTCAAACCAAGTAACTGAATCAAGCTCAAACAAGAATCCCAAATTACAAACAAGTTTGAAAGTAAAAACAAACCGTTAGTAGTTGTAGATCGGTGAAAATCTATTGTGAAAATCCCTGTTAGAGTTCAAAACTATCAAGCGAAGTTCGATAGAATTTGCGTGTATTTTGTATGTATACAGAATTAGAGAGAGAGAGAGAGAGAGACAGAGCTTCGATAAACTCTTTTGTTTCTTCAGAAGATAGGGTATGCTGTTGTTAACAATAGGCGTATTGCCTTTGGACATCTGTTGATTGAACAAATTCTTATCTGCATGGGACCTTTGGAATATAGGAAGAATCCACCTAAAGAGTTGACTTGTTATTATCCAAGGTTCCTACAACTTATATTAGATTATGTGCTAACAGATAGAGGGAAAGAAGTTTTTAAAGACAGTGATACTACAAAGTGCATGATGATGAAGGGGAATGTTATTACACAGCTAATCCAACAAAGCTCCTCTTCCAAAGGTGCCAACAGTGCTAACTCAGTATCTCAGCATTGTGCCTCTACCACTTGTACCTCCCGGCCAAAAAGCCATAAGTGAGCAATAAGGTATGATCCTTGAACCTATTGCTCCTCAAGTAGATGCTATTGATATTGATCCAGTACAAGAGCCCCCAGTGGCCATCGGTGACCAACAGGAACAACCTCTAGCCCAGGTCATAGAGCCTTTGATCATATACAACTCCTCACCCACTCTGCCACTAAATGAACCATTCTTGAGTGAAGAGGGAGATGGTGCCTTGGCAGCACCCCATAGGAGAGACCATCTTCTTCAACAGCCCTGCCTCCTGCTAAAAGGAGAAGAACAGAGACTGAGGAAACTGTTGAAAACTTATCAACAGTTGCCTTAACAGACAACACGGATGTATCTTTAGTTGATTGGTCATCACTTCGTCATGCCATTTCACAGTCAATCCACACTGTAAATGAGGAAGAATTGACGGATGTAACTGTAATTCATTCCATAGAAGGGAGAGAACCAATGGTTGAGGATTCTTCTAAGAATCCAGTGTCTTCACAAACATCCGAAGTACAATTGCGTACTTCACAACTTGCTGGTGAGTCTTCCATGTTACGGAAAGATTCATCGGTAGCAGGTTCAGCAATGAACCAAGGGCCTTCACAGGTTACGGTGATTCCTGTTGCAGGTACAGCTGGAGTGACTGAAACACAAGTGTTGACTGAAACACGAGTGTTGAGCGAAACACCAACAGAACCCGTGACTGAACAGCCAGAGCCAAATGTGAGGAGTGATACCCTTTCTAATGTGTTCGTTTGGTTGGATCAAAGGCTCTATGACCTGGGCTAGAGGCTGTTGGTTTCAACCTCTTGGTCAGGGATGGCCACTGTGGGCTCTTGTACTGGATCAATATCAATAACATCTACTTAAGGAGCAATAGGTTCAGAGCTTCGATAAACTCTTTTGTTTCTTCAGAAGATAGGGTATGCTGTTGTTAACAATAGGCGTATTGCCTTTGGACATCTGTTGATTGAACAAATTCTTATCTGCATGGGACCTTTGGAATATAGGAAGAATCCACCTAAAGAGTTGACTTGTTATTATCCAAGGTTCCTACAACTTATATTAGATTATGTGCTAACAGATAGAGGGAAAGAGGTTTTTAAAGACAGTGATACTACAAAGTGCATGATGATGAAGGGGAATGTTATTACACAGCTAATCCAACAAAGCTCCTCTTCCAAAGGTGCCAACAGTGCTAACTCAGTATCTCAGCATTGTGCCTCTACCACTTGTACCTCCCGGCCAAAAAGCCATAAGTGAGCAATAAGGTATGATCCTTGAACCTATTGCTCCTCAAGTAGATGCTATTGATATTGATCCAGTACAAGAGCCCCCAGTGGCCATCGGTGACCAACAGGAACAACCTCTAGCCCAGGTCATAGAGCCTTTGATCATATACAACTCCTCACCCACTCTGCCACTAAATGAACCATTCTTGAGTGAAGAGGGAGATGGTGCCTTGGCAGCACCCCATAGGAGAGACCATCTTCTTCAACAGCCCTGCCTCCTGCTAAAAGGAGAAGAACAGAGACTGAGGAAACTGTTGAAAACTTATCAACAGTTGCCTTAACAGACAACACGGATGTATCTTTAGTTGATTGGTCATCACTTCGTCATGCCATTTCACAGTCAATCCACACTGTAAATGAGGAAGAATTGACGGATGTAACTGTAATTCATTCCATAGAAGGGAGAGAACCAATGGTTGAGGATTCTTCTAAGAATCCAGTGTCTTCACAAACATCCGAAGTACAATTGCGTACTTCACAACTTGCTGGTGAGTCTTCCATGTTACGGAAAGATTCATCGGTAGCAGGTTCAGCAATGAACCAAGGGCCTTCACAGGTTACGGTGATTCCTGTTGCAGGTACAGCTGGAGTGACTGAAACACAAGTGTTGACTGAAACACGAGTGTTGAGCGAAACACCAACAGAACCCGTGACTGAACAGCCAGAGCCAAATGTGAGGAGTGATACCCTTTCTAATGTGTTCGTTTGGTTGAATCAAAGGCTCTATGACCTGGGCTAGAGGCTGTTGGTTTCAACCTCTTGGTCAGGGATGGCCACTGTGGGCTCTTGTACTGGATCAATATCAATAACATCTACTTAAGGAGCAATAGGTTCAAGGATCATACCTTGTTGCTCACCTATGGCTTTTTGGCCGGGAGGTACAAGTGGTAGAGGCACAATGCTGAGATACTAAGTTAGCACTGTTGGCACCTTTGGAAGAGGACTTTGTTGATTAGCTGTGTAATAGCATTCCCCTTCATCATCATGCACTTTGTAGTATCACTGTCTTTAAAAACCTCTTTCTCTCTATCTGTTAGCACATAATCTAATATAAGTTGTAGGAACCTTGGATAATAACAAGTCAACTCTTTAGGTGGATTCTTCCTATATTCCAAAGGTCCCATGCAGATAAGAATTTGTTCAATCAACAGATGTCCAAAGGCAATACGCTATTGTTAACAACAGTATACTCTATCTTCTGAAGAAACAAAAGAGTTTATCGAAGCTCTGTCTCTCTCTCTAATTCTGTATACATACAATATACACGCAAAATCTATCGAACTTCTCTTGATAGTTTTGAACTCTAACCAGGATTTTCACCATAGATTTTCACCGATCTACAACTACTAACGGTTCGTTTTTACTTTCAAACTTGTTTTTAATTTGGGATTCTTGTTTGAGTTTGATTCAGTTACTTGGTTTTAATTGTTTATTGGTTCATATGTTTAACTAAGGACTTGGTTGCTTAAATTTGACTAGGTAAATTTTTCAGGACTATCTGGGTTTTGTTTAACAATAGGCGAAAAATTTATCATTTTAAAACAGAACCATATCTCGTTTAAGAATGTGCATCTCGGATCTTCAATTTCGGGCTTGGGCAGAATTTCTGAACACACGGTCATTAATAGCCTACGCTTCAATATACCCGCAGTGTTAAATGCCGATCAATTGCGTGCATTGTATTGTAGTACTATTGACACTAGTGACGGCAATGTGTTTGCCTTTAGTTTTGACTTGCCTAGTGGCGTGACAAAGAGGGTCACAGAACAAGATGTGAATACTATCTTACACTTTTCAACACAAAAGTTTGATCCTGACTCAACCACCGAAGATATCCATGCCTTCTTCACTCCAATTAGAAGCCAACAGCCGAACTTCTGTGCTGGAGAGTTTCTTAAGCATCTATTACATAAGCACTGGAATTTCTTCTTTCACACTCTTATCCGTGTTTTTAGCATGAACAAGTCAAATTTGCATAGGTACAGGGGCAGTTAGGTCCTTTCGTGTTCGATACTTTCTTAATGTACAATCCAATAGTTTTCGAAAAGGAGCATTCTTGTAAAACCACACCCGATAGTTTTCAGAAACTATCGAAGTGGGTTTTATACTACATTCGAATTCGTTCACAATAATTTAAAAAAATTAATAACAATATTGGATTATTTTTTTTACAAAATACTAAAATATGTTAATTTGTAGAACATTACTCCAACACGATTTCCACTCCGCAACACATAACACGATTTCTCTGACAAATCGATTCCTAGTTAAGATAAATTGATCTTCGAGATTGTGTTTACATGTACGATGTATACATACAAGGGAAGTTGTAACTATATTGAGCAGTAATAAGAGTAACTAAACTAACTAATGAGAGTAGAGGGAGAGGGTGATAGTTTTGACTTTTGTAAGTTGTTAGATGCCGATGATAACATAACAACTCAAGAAAGGGAATTAAAATTTAAACCGAACCAAATCCGCAAAATTCCATAAAAAAACCGAGTGAATAAATTTAAGAGTTAATTGCATTTTATATCCCCAAAATTTACTCCAAATTCAATTATGCATATATATAGTTTCATAAATTGTACTTTACATCCTCTACCTTCTAATTATAGGTTGAATCAAATGGGATTCTGTGACCCGACTTGCACTCACTAGCTCCGCCCCAGCTTGATCAAATAAATCAACATCAAATACTGGCACCGAAATCTAACGTAATCTGCCAAAATCAGGTACCAAATTTAATCTCCTAACTAATGGCTAATCATATTAAAGATCTTTACTAAAAAAAGGAGGAATTGGGAAAATTAGGAAAAACAAACTTGTTAGACTAGAAAATGTCAACTAGACCACGTGTTAAGTGGTCTAGTTGAGGGTAAGATGCACAAGCCACGTGTTAAGTGGTCTAGTTGAGGGTAAGATGCACAAGCCAATGGACATGGAATCTAAATGGTCGTAATGGCAAGTGATTCTAAATTTAATTTATTTAGTCTTCTTGTTTTCAGTTGTGGAAACAGAAATTTGGCATTCAAAAAAAAAAGTTTCCCGGTGTTTATATATATCCGTTGCCAAAATGCATTTTGTTTTTTCGATGCACTTTTTAATTAGTAAGCCCCTCCCTCAGTCCCAAATTATACGAGCCATTCACCATTTGAAAGAAAATAAAAGAAAAATGTACTTGTTCATTACATTTTTTTGTGTTTTGTTTGTTGAACAATTTGATCGTCAAGATTTTTCTTCAACATAAATATAATATACAATCACTTTTCTGCACCTTAATGTATGGACAGATAGCAAGTAGCAACTAGCTCCTATAGAACGGGACAGAGGTAGTCGCAGATAAATAACTCAATAAATAGAAGTGGAAGCAAGAATTCCATAGCGTAAGCAGTCACCAACAAGCCTCAGTTTTTTATCACTTACGTAATGTAAAAATTCAGAACCACTAACGTCATGAAAAAAGACAGAGAGCAAGTTTGACTACAACCTCCTCTTTTCTCATGAACTTGAAACGAGAACTATATAGATGAGAAGCATGACATGGCTTACTTTTACTGTTTTACATACAGTGTACGGAAACACTTAAGTGAAAATGTGTATACTAGTTTAGTTGTTATATGGTTGAAGACAAGAAAACCAACTCCAAAATGTTATCCTGCTAACCAAACAAGATATAACACAATAAAACTACAAAGAACTAAGCAATCAACATCTCGTGGTTGGACCAATAACTTGACAAGCTTGCCAGCATGACTATAAAAATAAAATAATTTCATATTGCAAATCTATTTTAAGGAGAGAAGTTTTTCCTAAGGAAACAAACTATTAGCAACAGGAAAAAAAAAAGTCAAACCTCCTTCTGAGCCCAAGATTCTCTCTCTGTCTCCAGCTGTTTGATCTTTTCTTCTAAAAAAACCTGTGGATCAAATCAGAGATTAGTTTCTTACAGCTGATTTATAAGTTTGTGGAAATGACTAAACATAACACAAAGAAAGTACAAGAAAAGTGCAAAACAGATACATGGCTAATCGGGATAAAGAAGTTGCTAGAGAGCGGGGCAAGCTTTCTTGCTTTAGCATGCATATTGACCTACTTTTGCAAGAATAGCTAAATACTAGATAGGTAGTTTACTTGCTTTCACTCTAATAGTACTATAGAAGCTACCTATATTCTGGTTTAGTTGCTATAGTTTACCAGGTTAGTTGCTACTTGACTATATTATATACAAGACTCTTCTAGTTTATTTGCACAAAGAAAGCTAGTGAGTATACCTATATACGGTATACGAACGATAGAAGCTATCGTTCACAGCTACAATGCAAATTAAGGCCTTCTAAAACTCGACTTTCATAATCTTAGTTTACTTGTCACACTGCTCTTGGCAGTTGGAAAATATATAAGAAGCTGATACTCTATACGGAATGAAGAAATCCAATTTCCAAGTGGGTCCCAAAGGGATCAACATCAAGATAAATTACTTTGGAATATAGAAATATATTAAGATCATATCTTTTTGATTTTGAGATTTCAGAGAAAGTGTTTGTTGTTTGTAAGTGAGACCAGGGGAGTATAAAAAGAGTACCTCCTTTGAACTCGTGGTAGATGCTTCATTTACCAATTGCCTGATTTTCTCTTCGTACCCAGCCTGCATAACAACGCCTTAATTTAGTAAAGGATTCTAGAGTGTAAAATAGAACTGGTTCTAGGTCCCCCAACGCCATAATTTAGTAAAGGATTCTAGAGAGTAAAATAGAAGAACAGGTTCTGGGTCCCCGAAGCAAGATCTTCCATCCACCCAACGGCTCACCAGTTTTCAATTGGGCATGGTAATCTGTTCATGAAAGTACTAACTCACATAACAATATGATATAAACCATTACTTGAAAAACCCTTTTCAATTTTTTGATTTCTAAAGAAAAGACAGATACTAAACATCGTAGGTCAAAAGGCGCAAATAAAGTCATCAACTCACTAACCATAACCTCAGAAATTTTAATATGAAGAACAATTGCTACTTTGAGGTCAGATGGAACGCTAAGGATAAAGTAATATCCTCTAAGAGACACAGAAAGTAGAAACATTAATTTTTAGAAGTAAATTCTGTTCAAAATATGATTAAACAAACTTAGTATAATTCAACATCATACCCTAAGAAATTTCGATAACAGGAAGAACTATTATCAGGTCAGATAAAACAGTGAGGATACAGTTAGTTTCTTAAAAAAGACAGGAGGTAGAAACACCAATTTCTTTAAAAGTAACCACTTCCACAGATACAGAATAAACAAATCTAGTATCACCTCTCTGCGAAGCCAGGAGTCTTTTTCAGTCTGTAATTTGGAAACTATTAGCTGTAAATCAGCCTGAAAATTACAAAAAAGAAATGTTGATATCACCATTTAATAAGTTTAAACATAAAACTTTAAAGTTATACTGAATATTCTATGTGAAACAGCGGAACTTGCAGAGTAACTGATTTTGACCAAAATATGTAATAATAATTCGGCTAGGTTTAGTTACCTCTTTTTTAATGTATTCTTCTTTTTCCATTTGTAATTGTTTTATCTTTTCTTCTAGGATGCCCTGTAAAGTCCAGAAAATAAGTCGTAGATGAAAAAGGTATTGATTACAGAGCTCGATAACACAACTCTTATTACCTCTTTCTGTAACCAATATTCTTTTTCACTGCGTAATTTTGAGCACTTGAGCTCCAAGTCATTCTGCAAATTGTTATACAAAGGATAAGTATTACATGTAAGAATCCAGTATGTAATGTAATGTATGTCACATTACTTGCGAACAAAAAAGGTCATAATGAGAAAATAAACACAACTTGATACACACATATACGATGTCTTGTAATGCAGTGATAGAATTAACTTTAGTTCTTTACGTTTTTAATCATGTATGCCTCTTTTTCCATTTGTACTTGTTTGACCTGTTCTGTGCTGGCGTGTATAAACCCCACAAAGTTACCAATGCATCATTCGAATAGACAAAAAATATGATGGTTTCATGCTCAGTTATTATACACTTGGTGTTCTTTGTCCAGCCAGAAAAGCTTCTTATCTTCAACGTAAATAATATATTTGAATGAATGAATTACAGAAAAGTCAAAAAAATTAAGGTTAGAACCGTACATGAATACTGAATTTTAAAATACACTATGGCCGCAAGATTTTTAGTGTGGCCAGTAGGTTTGTCAATCTAAAGTGAAATGGGTTCTTAAGCAAACAGCAAATTTCATATTAAAATAGTAACTACATACATATAGAATACCTTTTAGGTTCGATGGAGGATAGACACAATACCTATATCACAACAGAGAGTCATTTCAAGGTAAAGGCATCCCAAAAGATTTTTTTCATGGATATGATATACAGATAGATGTATGCAGCATGATATAGAACCGACAAACACCAACTCAACCCACACGCAGACAAGAGTTCCTAATTGTCAACTACAATAATTTAACCTGGTTGTTTACGGTTCTATTGTTTAGGGTATATGTAATATAGGAAGCAAATACAAGTACTGTATACGCGAAGCTTCTACATATACAAGAAAATAAAAATGAAAACAATATAGAAGGCGAAAGAATAATTTGACAACCACTTAATACCCTGGAAGGTTTAGTTACCCTAAAAAAAGGATGGTAAACGACAAGAGGGCAAACAAAAAGATTTTTATGCCAGTGGTTATATAAAGGATATTACCGCCAGTTCATACATTTAAATACTCCTATCTACTTGGAACAATCGAACTGTAGCATCATGCAATGGCTAACACAATACTGCAACCTAAAGAATAGGTTCAACAGTAGCAGAAATCAAACAATTATTTAATGGAAAATACGACCTACATTGCTAGCTGTTACACCATGTCTGTCCATAGCTGCACTTGGCTGTGGTGTATGTTCAGCTTGAAAGGCATTAGTCTGCTGTTTCTGATCAAAACCATTGGGCATCTGATTAGTGGAAACTGATGCCACAGTAGGAGCAGCAGGTGTAGGTTCTGCATTCTTAGCCTGCTTATTCTTCTTTTTCTTGTTTTTCTTCTTCTTAATGTCGTTTTCCATTAAACTTTAAGTTGTATCACCTGTAAAGGTGAATCACATTGTTTAAATATATAAAATATTGAGTATAAATGTGTGATAATCTTAAAATAGTAAACAACAGAAACAATCATCTTGAGTAACTAAAACAGCTACAAATTACGTCCCTAATAATCTAACTTTTAACAAGTAGGGGAAGCAAAAAATTCAAAAATACTTACAACCAGTATTTTAAAAATCTCCGATTAATCGCCAGAAAATCTTCTACCTATTCAATATTGTCAAAACTCCACGCATACCCGATTTGTTCCATAACATAAAATACATTTACATCTTTACATAAAAAACTTGGATTAGTTAAGTTTAGCATAAATTCCATATCATATACATTACATCAACATATATCATCTTATTAACAGTATTCAAATAAAACAATTAAATCGAAATTCATTATTTGAGTTGACATTGACATGATTACACTACAAAACCAAATTATCATCAAAATTGACTTGAATAATGAAGCAATTAATCTTCGATAATCGCGGGGAGGAACCTTAACAGCCTTGACTAGAAATAGAGAAATTATTCGAAAATTGCTTCAAACTGGCAATGCAGCATCACTAATCACATATAGCAACTCAACATAAGACAGCAGAAATTGAAGAAAAAAATGTGAAAATGGTGACAGAATAATTTAATTAAACACAGGTATAATAAGAAAAGTAGGTAAATATGGATCTAAAAAAGAGTTGCATAATTAAAAAATTAAGTTGAAAGGACACCGGAGAAAAACATGTAAGTATATAGATATACGTACCGGTGAGATTGAGATCCAAATATTTGTGCAAATTAGCTTTTTTAGATGTCAAGATTGTTTTGTGTTCAAGGAGGTGGGGTGGAGGAAGAAAGTAACGGAAAGCAAGTCCAGTTACATGCCCACAATTTTAATTGGGCTTCAACTATGGGCCGCCCCGTTAGGCATTATGTCCAAATTGTATTTGTTACCAGATACTACTGCTTTAAAGGCCTCTCAAGACCGGTTTTCTCTAACAAATTAAAAGCTCAAATATATATTTATCTAGATCATACTATTATATAAAAGCCGAAACATTAAAAATTTGGTACCGGTCAGTTGAATTTACTTATTTACCCTTTCTCAGTTACAGATCTATTAATTAATCAATTTTATTCTTGAGGTTAAATATATTATCTTTCCTATCTTTATTCAATTACAGATCTACTAACTAATTAATTTCCTTCTTGAGGTTAAACATATTATCTTTCCTATTTTTCAAGAATAAAATAATACAATATCCTTTTATATTTTATCTAACTAAAATTTATCTTTTATTAACCAATTTCCTTTTTCAGGTTAAACATATTACCTTTTCTATTTTTAAATAACTAAATAATTTCCTTTTTCAAGTAAAATAGAATATCGTTTACATTTTATTTAACTAAAATTTCTCTTATTTTTCAAGAACAAAATAATAAAATATTTTTTTATATTGTATCTAACTAAAATTTATCTTTTATTAATCAATTTCCTTTTTCAGGTTAAGCATATTACCTTTTCTATTTTTCAATAACTAAATAATTTCCTTTTTCAGATAAAATAGAATATCTTTTACATTTTATTTAACTAAAATTTCTCTTTGTACGAGCAGTTTTGTTTAATAAAATAACATAATTATATTATAATTACTATTAACTAATCAATTACCCTTTTCACCTAAAACACGTTACCTTTTCTCTCTTCTCTAACTAATATCTCTATTTTTCCAATTATATCATGGACGGTTGCCTTTTTCAGCCAAAACAAGTTACCTTTTTTCTTTTCTCTTACTAAAACCTCTCTTTTTCCAATTATATCACAGACGTTTCTATTTAATAAAAATAAAATAATAATATTATAATCTATACCATTATATAAAAGCCGAAACATTGAAAGTTTTGGTACCTGTTTTTTGGTACTGAGTGAATTTATTTATTTACCCTTCTTTATAAAGAAAAATAAATACACCTAAAATAAATAATAACATAATATAATTAATGCTAATTAGTCGAGATATTAGCTTTTATAAACACCTAAAAACATCAATTGTATCATATCTTTCCATCATTAGTATTTCCTTTCGAATTAAAACACGTTATAATTAATGGTAATTAATCGATTGCCTTTTTCACATTAGTATAATAAAATTAATGATAATTAATCGATTGCCTTTTTCACATTTACTTTTAGTTAAACATATTACCTTTTATAAACAACTAAAAACATCAATCGTATCATATCTTTCGATCATTAATATTTTTCTTTCGAATTAAGACACGTTACCTTTTTAATTTAAAACAAATCTTACAATCATTAATATATACACGAAAATATCAAACCATAATTTTCAAGAAAAATATAACACCTAAAATAAAAAATGACATAATATATTTAATGGTAATTAGTCGATTTCTTTTTTCATATTTAATTTTAGTTGAAGATATTACCTTTTATAAACACATAAAAAGATCAATCGTATCATATCTTTCAATCATTAATATTTCTTTTATAATTAAAACACGTTACCTTTTTAACTTACAACAAATCTTACAATAATTAATATATACCCGAAAATATCACAGCATATTTCTCAATTATTAATAAAATATATTAAAAATCGTATACATTGTTTATAATAAGGAAACATTAGTATAATTTATAAACATGAGTATGTTAAATTATATTAAATTAAAATTAAAAATTATTAAAATAATGATTATATAAAAACATAATTATAATATTAAATAAAATTTATAATATAATATAAGAAACCCGTGCATTGCACGGGTTATAAGCTAGTACTAATAATTAACCGATTACCTTTTCAGCTAAAATGTATCATCTTTTCTATTTTTTCTAATTAAATTCCCTTTTTATCTAGAAATATCACACACAACATTAATTTCTCATTTTCTAAAAACTATGAGCACTTTTATTTAGTAAAATAACATAATTAAATTATAATTATTATATGCTAATCAATTACCTTTTTCACATAAATCATGTCATATTTTTAATTTTCATGTTACTTTTCTATTTTCTCTAACTAAAATCTCTCTTTTTCCAATTATATCAAGGGCGGTTCTATTTTATAAAATAAACTAATAATATTTTAATATTAATAATTAATCGATTACCTTTTTCAGCTAAAACGTATTATCTTTTCTATATTTTCTAACTAAAATCCTTTTTTTAATAGAAATATCACGGACAATATTAATTTTTCGTTTTCTAAAAATATTATGTCCAGTTGTATTTAGTAAAATAACGTAATTAAATTATAATTACTATAAACTAATCAATTACCTTTTTCACATAGAACATGTTACCTTTTTAATTTTCTCTAACTAAATCCTATCTTTTTATAATCATATCACTGGCATTCTATTTAATAAAATAAAATATTAATTTTATAATTACCAATAATTAACCGATTATTTTTTTCAATTAAAACCAATCATCTTTTCTATATTTCTAACTAAAATCCCGGATAACATTTACATCTCATATAAAAATGTAAGGCTCCAAAATTCATGTTTTAAAAAATTAATTTAAATAAATGAAAAAATTCATATAATATTAAAATAAAAAAAAATCCGTGCATGCACGGGTTTTAAGCTAGTACTATTATAAAAAAGCCGAAACTTTAAAAGTTTGGTCGGTCCGTATGGTACCTGTTAATTTTACTTATTTACCCTTACTCAATTACAAATAAAATTCATCCAACTAACTAATCAATTTCCTTTTTCAGTTTAAACATATTATCTTTTCTATTTTTCAATAACTAAATAATTTACCTTTTCAGGTAAAATATAATATATTTTATATTTTATCTAACTAAAATTTCTTCTTTATTAATCAACTTCATTTTTCAGGTTAAACATATTACCTTTTCTATGGCTGGCACATATATCCGTTAATACCAGTATACATGTCTGTAAACGCAAATTATAATAACAAATACAGTTTCAGATTCTCCGATCCCAACATGCACATGCTCAAAGTGTGGAAGGCCATAATGTATTGGCATTAATAAGCGTTGCCTAACATCTGAGAGAAATCAAAACCTCGGGTACCAGAACATACCTTTGATACCCTCTGGGTCAGGTTCAAAACCTAGATTCTGATAAAATTCCACAACTGCAGTACAAGTATAACGAAACTAAATTGTAAATTTAAGTTTTTAAAATACACAAATCACTATAAAAGTAGACCTAAAACAAGACTGAATATGCAAAACAGACCATCCATCCTCACTCCTTGTTTACTCACTATCCAACATGAATCATTAGCGAAGTGACCTAATTTTCACTTGTCTTTACAATAATATTGCCTATGTGAGTTCTTCCATACAAAGGTAATTCTCACAGGGCCATTTTCCATATTAACAATTTGTAAAGCTCAAAAAGTTAGAGGGTTTCCTAGGGAAAAAAATCTGCAAGTCTAATATTATATTGCACATGCTAGTTCGCTATTTGAAAGAACAATGCCACTCTCTTTCATCATCCTCTCGTCATAAACAGGAATTTATTTATTTACAGTATAGGGACTTTTAATGAGATTAGATTTGTAGAGAACAGCGCCCAGCCGCCCATAGCAGCGAAAACATTAAAATCTCGTTTACAGCCTATAGCTTAACCCTCTTTATAGTTCAGATATATCCCTTTCTGCAGTGAACCTAAGAATCTTCAATTCATATTAGCATACCTTGACTGTCTGCAAATAATGTAATATTTCCAATATCCCTTTGCAAAAGAGCCCTTATAATCTTCTCAATCAGGGCTTTCCCAAGACCTTGTCCCTGTGCATATAGAGAGTAACAACTATTCTTGAAGGCTGAACGCAGTCAAAACAATGTACGTACTATAAAGTAGCAATAGTTCTGATAGAGTCCTTCACATGCTCGCATGTGTTTATGTGTGCGTGAGATATAGATGCAATCAGAGAAAAGTAAGAAAATCTTTTACCCATTTAACCCTAGTGCTAACACCACCACCCAAAAAAACAAGAATAATAAAAAATCCTTGCATTGCAATCGAGTTCTACACCACGTCTGAAATTGAAATCTAGAATTAGGAGATAAGTTGAGATCAGGAGTCAAAACTGCTACTACTTTTTACGTGGTTAATCACTATCTTAAAAAAGGATAATCACTTCAAAGGCATCAAAGGTTACTCAAAACTTAGGTTCCAACCATCAAAATGCCCAAACAGGAGAATTGAGCATGTGCGTGGTCAGTCAAAAAAGAACTCTAAATTAATATAATTATGAAATGGAACAAGAATCCAACCCTATTTATAGCTTCAACAGCAGTTCCAGTAAAAAAGTTAAGACAAAAAAAGATTGAAAATAAGATGTATTTGATCAACCAGTGACATGCTTGTACATGCAGCCTGGTAACATGGAACAAAGAATGAGGTATACCTGGTATTCAGGATCAACAAGGACATCCCAGATTGTGGCATTAAAGGCATGATCAGATGTAGCACGAGCTAATCCAATTAGCTTCCTATTGCCATCCCCTTCTGCCAAGAAACTCTTCCAAGTAGACTAAGATATTAATCATGTATTTGAAAAGAAAATGTAAATGTAATTGCAACTGGTTTTAAAGATTTTAAGAGCAAGTATATAAAAATAAACCTAAAACATTAAGCACCCAACACATATAAAGAGTAACTTTAAAGAGCATATGATTTAGTACCTTTTTCAGCTGATATAGTAGTGGAGTGCAGTGCAGCTACCATGTAGCTGTTTTTTAAAGCTGCGGCTAGTTTTGATAGTGGCCTACGAGGCCAACCAACCTATTAAGACCAGCAGCTAAAGTATTTCAATAACTAAATATGAACATTTTAGTAACTGAAATATGGATGGCCGGTATATGCACTAAAAATTATAATCAGAATACAGTAGATGGGTTAATAATCCGTGACAGAGTGATAATTCAATGCCAAGCCTTAGATTTTTAAAGTGACTTCAAATTCTTCAATACTTTTAATGCATCTGATATATTATTATCTGGGACATCCCAAGTGATATAATCTACATAATAGAAGAAACTGAATTCAAATTAATCAGTTAGGCTTCAATGGATGAAACAGCCTGCAAATGCAATCACCTTATCGCATAAGGCTTGTAGATCATACACATCAACATCTCCACCTGAAGAAAAAATAATCTGTTCAACTACACCATCTGGTCGGGCCTTCTCAACAAGAACAAATTCCTCTGGCAGTGGTTCTTCATCTTCTTCGACATCGGTGGGTGACTCAATAACCTGTGTTGTATTGTTCTTCATTATCCTGCAATAGCCCACAGGTCCGGGTCACTTGAATCTTAATACAGAATTGGTATGAGTTGACTATATTATGATTCCTAGCCTAGGACACATATATAGCACATAGACCAGCCAGATAGGCACTCATCTAAGGATGACGTATAGTGTTTGTACTGATTAATTTCTTTCAATTTGTGATTCTACACAACCCTGCATGTCACAGATGAAATGTTCAAATACGATTTCAGAGGAATCCACACATTTAGTCAGTTACACCTAGTCACCCACAAAGATAAGCATGTGATAATAGTTGAAAATTAAAGACAATACCCACACAGAACAGTTATTTCATGCCATTGACACCCTAATAAATTCCTTCAGTAGGGTGTGTCAAAATATCTGATACCTAGAACTTCCCATTGATGTACAACTTTTGAAGTTCAGATGTGGATTAACACATATCTTACATCATAAACCTTATTGTGACCTATTCCAACGAGACACTATAACGCATTTGTATATGTGTGTTCAACTCTTTGACAAAACCACGGAGCCAGTCTTACCCTGATCTGATAGATTCCCAAAATCCAGCCTTCAGCTGCGATATCTTCAGGTTTCTGCTTCCTGTAGGAAACATGAAAATACATACTTCTATTCAATAGTTGTTGCAGTAATGTAAATGCTAAAACGACTGCAATCTATATTTGGAAGTAAAAGTCACAAGGTGCATACTTTTTGTGCTAACTGGAATTCTATAATATCTCACATGGATTTGAAGTAAACTAATTAACCTTAAAGGAATGTCTGGTTTGATTTTTCGACTTCATGAATGCCAAGGCTGCTATGTATGACAGTAAGACATGCTAAGACGTACAGTATTCCTACAACATCAAGTCGTCTGATGCTAGATTCCAGACAACAGCTTTTCTAAGAAAACAAAGTCAAACCATAAAAAACTACTTTATTTGTTGTAACTGATGGATTCCTGTTCTATGGATAGGGCTTGTAATAGATTTAGAAATAGGATAAAACATTTGGAAGAAAAATGAAGGGGGCACCATCCAGTAATATGCTTTCAGCCTCAGTTACTGAATTCTAATGTTTTAACCCTATAATGGAGCTGACTTTTAACATGGGGAAAATATATAAGATTATCAGACAAATGGCGAAAGCAAGTAGAGTATCTCATTTTCCGCAAGTAAGAAATCTAAAGAAAGTCCCCCCTTTGGCAAAATGGCCTATTAGAGGGTCGTATTTCAAACTATCAAGGGTGAGAATAGAGATTAGACTGTGAAATCGAAGTACGTAAAGACGTAAATGGTAGGGGAAAGTATAGAAACAGGCACTATAGGTAATTGTGAAACGAATTCATAGGGGAAAGCTGAAAATTCCCCACTCTTTACGCTTTGGCATTTTGAAAAACACACTAACATTATACCCAAAACTAATCACAATTGTCCGATTTATTCAATCATAAGAGCTGAAAGCTTTGGCAGCAATCACTACACTAAGCTAGACAATTCGGTCTATCGAGAGTTGAATAGCTAAATTTGCATTAATCCCACAACTAGGGTATGGTCAAAAGTCAAACCAGTTTCAAATCTTTATTTAAACACAAACATCTCTCTCTCTCGGGAAGGTAAAGGGGGGGGGGGGGGAAGGACCTTTAAGAAGAGGAGGAGGAGGAATGAAGTGTAAGCGTTCCCATAGTTGACACCGCTGCCGGACGGATATGCCTACACATCTGCTTACATATATACATACAATACAATACAAGCAGTTAGTAGTAATTACGAAGAGTACAAGACAAGTAAAGTAGGAGAGTAATATACTTACAGGGAGGATGAGACAAGGTTCAAGGTTTCCATTTCCGAACAACTAACTGCTTAGTTGGTTGGTTCACGATGATGATGCTAGCAAACGTTGTCACGAGCACTACTAGTTCACTTAACTGGATTTATTTGTCTTCCGCATGTTTTGGGCCTTCTTTATCCCCCCATTTACACATCACGGCCCGCCCTTTAGGATCTACTTCCTTCATTGTTAAAATATTAATTTATCAAGGGTGTCGAGTATTAATTTAATATATATTATATTTTTTTAAAATTGATTATTTATTTTCTTTTTAAGTTAATAATTTTGATTAGAATCAACATTATTGTTCTTGAAAGAGCAGTGAAAGCCCGATAAAAAAAATTGAGAGTAAACCTGGATCGAATTTTGGTTATATACAAGTGAATTTTGGTTTTTATTTTTAATTAAATCGGACACAAATGAAGAGGAAGAAACCAAACACAGGATCTTAAAATGAATTTCAAAATTTGCCTCACTTATAACCAGTGTTCTTTCAAAATAAACTGATTCATTAAACACGAGATTTCAAAATAATTTTGTAGTATTTTTCATTAAATCAGTATTCTTTTAAAAAGAATGTCCAAAATACCCACTTTTTTCATAAAAACTGTCCAAAATTGTTAAGATATATTATTAAATGATATTTATTTATTATGTATTATGGGATATTGAGATATTGGTTTTAATTATATTATTGAGAATAATAAATTTTCTTATGAGTGGTTGGAGTTACTTGGTAAGTCTTGTGCTACAAGTCAGTCTTTATGTATTTAAGTATTGGTTTGTTGAATTAATTAATTATAACCTTGAGAGCATATTTTATCAAAAATATTTATATCCAAAAGTTTCCGTCTTTTTTATCCTCGAATTACGCATGTTGTCCATGCGTACATGAAATACGCATCAGTAAAATGTGTATTTGGGGTAACGCATCCGTTAGATGCTGACATCATTTTCACAAAACTCCTCCATCATCTCTCTCGACCTCACAATCGCCTTCCCCGTCGTCATTGTCGCTCCATCATCGTCCGACGTCTTTCCCCAATTTTGAGCACATCAGAATTATCCTCACACCTCCCTCTCTCTTTTTCCCTGTTCATTTATTGATCTCCGGCCCCGCAGGGACGTGCATCAGTCGAGAGGAAACTCAATCGAAAAAATTAGATCAATTTTGGGGTTTTCAAATTCGATAATAGAATTGATAATTGAATGATAAAGGGTTGTGGAGGGGGAGAAGACGAGTCGATTGGTATATGGTATGTGAGTGGACAAAGAAAGGATGATGGTGAACGAACGTCATCAGAAAATCGACGAAACTCGTCCAGAAAATCGCCTCCGTCGCATTTTGGAGGAGATGAACAGAGTCAGATATGCATCTAGCAAATGCGTATTCTGGATTACACATGCTCAAAATGCGTATCCATTTACTGTTTGTTAAAGTCAAAGTTTCATTTTATAAAGTATACGCATGCTACCTATATGTATATCATGTACGTATTTTTATGATGCGTAGTTCGTAGTTATTTTGGATGTCCGATTTGGGTGTGGGCATTTTGTTGTATGTGTTTTAAAATATGGATATTTGGGGATTTCACCGTGTTCTTTTAATCTTGAGTACTCATTTTATCGTATTTTAATAAATTTTAGGAAAATTCTTAATGTTATTCTTTTACTTTTACTTTTTCAAATAATGTCTTTTTTTATTTTTCAGTTCATAAATGGTACCCTTTTATTTTAAATTTCACGTATATCATATCATTTTTTTTGCTAAATATATCATATCATTTAATTAATCAAACGTTAAATAAACATAAAAATGAAGTAAAAGACTATATTACTATTTAAACTTAAACTATTTCACACTTTTAACATCCGTAACAATCTAATATATTTAGAAACATCATCAAATTATTTGACCAAAACATAATTTAAAATTTTAAAAAATATTCAAAAAAAATCTTTATAATACCACTGTCCTATTAACTTTTTCGACAAATACCATTATTTTTTTTACTATGTGTGATATTCTTATATTTTAACGTCTAATTAGAGCTGTAAACGAATCGGACTGTTCGTTAAGCTCGGTTCGTTCATTCGTGTTCGAGTTCGGTTAGCTCGTCTGATAAACTTACCGAACTCAAGTTCGAACAAGAAAATATGTTCGGTAAGGTTACCGAACATTGTTCGGTTCGTTAGGATTTTGTCCGAGTTCGTTAATAGTTCGTCCAAGTTCGATTTGTTCGATAAAAACAATAATATTTACATTTTTTTGTTTTTTTTTATTTTTCAAATTATTATATATATTTGTTATACAATATTATATATATAATTACCGAACAGTTCATGTTCGGTTCGGTGTGTTCGCGAACAGTTCGTGTTGTTCGGTTCATTACCGAACTCGAGTTCGGACAAGAAAAATTGTCCAATAAGCTTACCGAACATTGTTCGGTTCGTTATGAATTTTTCCGTGTTCGTTAAATGTTCATCCGAGTTCGATTCGTTTACACCTCTACGTCTAACTAACGTTTAGATAATTGAATGGTATGATATGTATTAAACATAAAGTAAAAGAATACCACTGATAAGTCAAAAATTGAAAATGATATCATTTGAAAAAACCAAAAATAAAAGGATATTATTGAGAATTTTTCTAAATTTTATTGAAGCCCAAAATTGACTCGTTAATAGTAACATTTTTTTTTAATAGTAACATGTCAGACTACAAAATTATTAAAAACATTACAAATTGTTTAATGTGTATACTTGATTCGGACAGGACTACTAAGCGATGATGACATTTCTGTTCCAAAGCAAACAATAATATTCACAACTGTTACCTAAACTATTAACTATTTGGGAATAACATGGTGCAAACAAAATTTTACAATCAAAATATACATATAACGTTAGCAGAAACCTTAACAGGTCAAAATATACATATAACGTTAGCAGAAACCTTTAACAGGAGAAAATAAAGATTTCAGTCAATTATGTGTGGTTTTACATGAGAAATGGGGTCAAAATAGCAATGAACCCTCTCTAACTCAAAGTTGTTAATATATGCCTATTACTTAACATCTATAAATTAACCTTATTCGGGCCAATCTTTAATCTATGATTTCTTTAACAACTATTTTACTACAGATACAAAAACAATAATCGTACCCAGATAATGGTGGAACGTTATCATCCAAGAATTCAAGGACTCTAATTGACCAAATCAGCACCACTAACGTACCTAGCCATAAAAGATATGAATCGAAATGGAGCACCAATCAGTGGAGCATCTGATATTGGCACAAGTGTCGTCTCATCACTACTAGAATCTTCCACCGGCAAGTTTGTGCCACTTGCTGCATTCTCTTCCGGTAGAATCTGCTCAATTTCCGTAGACACAGTGATTGCAGTATCTGGAGTTAGAGGAGTGTCATTGTGCTTGGAATGCTTGCATAACTCCTCTTGAAAAACCTCACCATTTTCGGCAGGGGTTGTCTTCTCTTTTAATAGAGGTTGATACTCACTGGAGGCATCATCAACAACTTCCGTTGCAAGCTTTTCTGGAGTACCAGCTATTGGATCAGGTTTAGGTTGATACTCTGCAGCAGGTATACTTAAAACCATTTCAGCAGTCTGATTTGCTGGATCAGAAATAACAGATGAATGTTCATCATTATAGACAGGTTTGATTGTGCTAGCCACTGGACCAGAACTGGCTGAAGACAATTCAGCCACTGTGCCAGGTCGACCACGCTCAGCATTCAACTGAAAAATACAGAAATAGCCAGCAGATCATAATCTGGTATAACAAAACTTCATACAAATAGGGACCTCTATGCACATAATGTAAAGGAGTATCAAACTGGTACTCTTGTCTCATTAAAATGATAAATATATTCTCTACTGAAGGGCCAGATCATTTATTTCTGGGACCCGCATATTTTTTAGAGTAATCTGAAACTTTGTTGCATTTGTAAATGCTTAATTACCTTCTCAGCAAGCTTTGCATTTTCGAGGAGCAATTTCTCGACCATTGTCTGTGCAGCAAGCATCTCTGATTTAATGTGCTCATTTTCCTGACAAAGAGGTTGGCAAAGAAAGGTTACCTAGAAAAGAATAATATCAGCATATGGAGGAGGCATCACAAAAGTTGTCAGACTCAACAGTATTCTTATCAATACCTTAAGTGAAATATAGACATCTATACTAAACTATAATAAGCAAAAGGGGGTATATTTTGTAGTTTGCTTAACCCCTTATTTTTGGTAACCCCCATTTTTTGTTATCCATTTCATTCACAACAGTTGGATCTATACTAAACTATAATAAGCAAAAGGGGGTATATTATGTAGTTTGGTTAACCCCTTATTTTTGGTTATCCCTTCCATTCACAACCATTAGATCTACAAGTCAAATAGATGATAACCGTTGGATACAATACTAAAAAATTGTAATAAGTGTCCAAGCCAAGGAACTTACGCCGAAGAGTCCTGCCAACAACATTTTAATATAAAATTAATACTAGATTAAGTGATATAGAAAGGTTGAAGGTTCGATTCCCGCCAACAACATATTAACTTAGATTTAATACTAAAAATTATTTATATACAAAGGTCTAAGATTTGAATTCTCCCAACATATTAAAAGTAATATTTATAATATTATATATACTATAATATAAGTATATAAAAAAAAAATTAAAAGTAACCCTATACTTATATTATACTTATAAGTATTATAAGTATAATATAAGTAATATTCAATACTAAAAGATTAGAAGGTTAAAAGTAATATTTATAATATTATTAATTTATCACGGTGTCGAGTATTAATTTAATATATTTATATTTTTTTAAAATTGATTATTTATTTTCTTTTTAAGTTAATAATTTTGATTAGAATCAACATTATTGTTCTTGAAAGAGCAGTGAAAGCCCGATAAAAAAAATTGAGAGTAAACCTGGATCGAATTTTGGTTATATACAAGTGAATTTTGGTTTTTATTTTTAATTAAATCGGACACAAATGAAGAGGAAGAAACCAAACACACGATCTTAAAATAAACTAGTCGATGAAACCGCGCTTCGCTACGGCGTTACAATATTTTTAAAAAAAACAAAACATTTATGTTATATTATAATATTAATATTAAATTTTAATAATTAAATAATTTTCTCTAATGAATCGATTTCTTGTTAAACATGATTGTTATTCCCAGATTACACACTTGTATAATTGTAGAAGGGGGGGTTGAATACAATTCTTGATATTTATAAATTTCTGATAAGAACTTCAGAAACTTATGAAGAGATAATTGCAATGTAAGAATTATACACAAACACATATAAAATCAGGTGGTTAAAATGCACCACCTGAAGCTTTTATTTGAAGAAAACTCTGTGATACAAAATGTACACAGCTGCCGTTTTACAACTCTTTGCTTCTAAAGATATTCAAGAAACCCTAAGCAAATATGTCTGTTTTCTTAACCTACAAAGAGTTGCTACACTTGGTTATATATCCCAAGTTTTACAAGTACTACTGGAATAAGATAATACTAATCTAATTCTAGTTGACTTGCTACTACACTCCAAATACATATGTAGCCGAAAGGTTGTCCTTGTGTTCAGACATGTCTCCTGCACCTTTCTTGTATTCATAGTGTAAATGGAATGCTTCTTTCTTCTGTGTTTCCAAAGTATGGCTGCTATACTGCTTTTTGTATCTACTTTCAACTCATGTGATCTGTCAGTCAAACATGTCCTTATCAACTGCTAACCTCCAGCTAATCATAGAAATCAGTGTCAATGATTATCCGTTGATGATGTACACTGACATCCGTTGATGATGTATAGAGCAGTATCCGTTGATATTGGGACTTGAGCTGTATCCGTTGATAGAGTGGATTTGAGTTGTATCCGTTGATAGAGTTTAGTCTTCATCCGTTGATACACTTTCACTTAGACAGAATTACATAGCATAGCTTATTTACAATTGGCTACCCTATTCTGCCTATCCGTTGATAGTCAACATGACTGTGGATAAAAACACTATCGACTGATAACATAGAGATACTGCAGTGTGCTACAAAACCTCATCCGTTGATGAGCTACCTGTCAACGGATAGAGTTATAAATCCTCATCCGTTGACAGCTACAAAACCTTAAACAATTTGATTGATTGTGAAGTTATCATCAAGTACAACATATTCCTAACAATCTCCCCCAATTTATACTTGATGGCAATAAAGCATAAATTCAGGACCTTGATGATAACAAAACATTCCTAAAGATATATAAAGAACAATACATAAATTGTATTAAGCTACAATAATTAAAAACTGAAAGTTTGAGAAATTTACAGAGAAGTGCTCCTCTAGACTGAGCAGATTAGGACTGTTTCTTTCCTCTTGTTGGCATCACCCTTGATTTTCCTTCCTTGGCAGAGTTGGACTCAATCTGTATTTGGAGTTGCCTATAGAAGGCATCTTCTTCATCTACCTTTGGATTTAGCTTCTGTTGTAGCCATCTCAGGTATTGAGAACTAGCCTTTGGTAGTTGGTCTTCTAACCTGAAGAATCTCCTGTTACCATCTTCATCCCTGAACTCCATCATCCAGAAAGGTTGGAGGTGGATTTTCTGTCCATTGTATGGGATCTTCATTTTCCTTGGTAGACTTGATGGTGAGTTCCAATCCCTCCTTATTTGTTCTATTTTGTCCAGTATCTCCCCTTTTGCTATCTTGGAGAACCCTGTGTATCTCTTGATTGCAGAGAACACTTTGGTTAAGGTATGATAATTTTCTCCAAGAACCCTTTGCAGTGGCCATGTCCTTTCCGTTCCTCCCTTGTATACAAAGACCAATCTTTCAGGCAAATGTTTATATTTGTCAATTCCTCTTACTTCTGACAATTCATCCAGATAAAGATTCATGTCAGAGTATTCTTCAATATCTGCCTGATAGATAAAATCATCCTTGTTTTCCAAGATTGGCTGCCTGACAATTGCAGGTACCCTAGCAACTTGAATTGGTTCCTTTGAAGGTTGCTTCCTTGGTTTCCTTTTCTTCTGTGTAGGCTTCTGTTGAGGCTTCAGCAAGAATGAAGGAACCTCAATGGAGTCAAGATTCATTGGTTCCTCTTTAGGTACTATAGGCTCACCATGGAAATTTACATCTGGGTTGAATACTTTCACATCAATAGGTTGTGATGAACCAACTGTCTCTTTGTTTTCAGTTTCTGGAGAGACAGGCCTCCTTGCATGTGATTTTAATCTCTTGGATTTGGGGACTGATTTCCCTTTCTTTTTGAATTTGGGGACTTCCTCAGGTTCCCTCAATTCATCCTCTACCTCATCCAATAACTCTTGAGCCAGCCTTGCTTGCTTCTCATCTGAGTTTTCATATAGATATTCAGTGCTTGGTTGAGATTCTCTTAGCAGCCTTGAAGTTTCTTCTCTCTTAGCTTCAACAAATCTAGGATGGCTGTTGGATATGTTTAGAACTTTTCCATTCCTTATGATTACAGCCATCCATTCTCTTACACAACTGTTAGCCTTCTCCTTGAATTCCTTGATTGCCTTACCCATCAACTTCTCTTCATCATCCTTGGGAAATGGAAAGTCCAGTTGTAACTTGTTCTTCCCATTTGCTTTTGGTGGTGAGAAGGGTCTTGATTTGACGTAGGGTTCAAATTCCTTAACATGAGAAGGCTCAGCATCATAGAATGTAGGAGCCACAATTGCTGGAGTGAGCACCTTCAGAATTGTTGTAGATATTGTTGGAGCTGAGGTTTGGCTAGAGAACAGATTTGATGCAATAGATTGATTGATCAATCTTTCTGTCCTCATTATCCTTTCATAGTTTTCTTCTTTCATCTTTTGGAGAGCTTCAATTTTGGCTAGCTTTTCTTCTTCTGTCAAGTTTGAAAGATCAAACTCTCCATATAGAGGTTTGGATTTGCTGGGGGAAGCTGTGACAATGAATTCTTGTGGATTGACCACTATGGTAGGCTGCTGCTCCCCCTCACTTGCTGCTTCCCTTCTTTCAGAAATTAAGATTTGACTTGAAGTTGCCACAGCCTCTTTTACTTTCTCCCCCTTTTTGTTAGCATCAAGGGTTTGACTAGAAGTTGGGGCTGCAACTAACCTTTCTAGCAGTTGGGTTTGCAGTTTCTGATGTTGAAGAAATTGCTCCATCTGGGATTCCATCTTTTCCACTCTTGAAGTGAGAAGTTGCACAGATTTAGCCAGGTTGTCTTCTTTGAGAAACCTTTGTTGCAACACCCTCTGAGTGGCTGTAGGAGCTAGTTGCTCTAGCTTGGAATCCACAGAGATTTTCACATCCTTGATTTCTTGTTTGACCTCCTCTAAATTGGATCTCTGAATCACCATTTGCATCTTTTGTAACTTTAGGGAGTCAATTGCCTGTTGAAGAACAACCTTTCTCTGTGGATCTGCTTCTGGGTGCTCAGCCATGGCAGATTTATATTGCCTTATGATTTCCATATCAAGTTGGTGATAGGTGTAGTTTTGAGCAAATGCAAAATCATGAATACTGCTACCACCTTCATCTTCAGAGCTCTGGCTGTCTTCATCTTCAGAATTGTCAAATTCATCACTCTCAGCAGTGGTTGGCAGAGCTGCTATAGATTCCTTAGCTCTAAGTAGAGATTGTGAGGTGTGCACTAGGTGCAGTGCCTCCTCTGCTTCCACATTGCCCTGTTGTGCCAGAATTTGATAGGCAGGAACAGGGTGAGTAAAGGTTTCAGCATCCAGAGAAATGGAGTCAATCATGGACTGATATTCTCTTTGAAATTCCATTTCCTTGGATGCATCCTCAACCCCCATTGACTCACTAGCAATGGCTGCTTCTTCCATCCTTATCTCTCCTGTAGTCCCTTCTCTCACCTCATCTCTCTTTTCTTGCATCAAGGGCTCCCCTTGGCTCACACCTCTCACACCCTCACCTTCACCTACTAAGGTGGTACTCTCCAACTCTCCTTTTGCCTGACCGGAAGAAATGGCCAGCCTCTCATTATTTATCTCTCCTTTTGCCTGCTCACAAGGCAGCCTCTCACTCCCTTCCCTCAAACCTAAAAGTGTTTCAACTACTGAGAACTCCTCTACACTTGACACTGGAATGTCAGATATAGCAGTGGTAGAGTGAGTTATCAACGGATAAGGAATATCCGTTGATGAAGTAGTTATAGCTGTCAACGGATGGCTAGATAGAGGCGCATCCGTTGATGGAGAAACACTTGTCAACGGATGAAGGATATCCGTTGAGGAAGGAATAATTATATCCGTTGAAGAGAAAACCAACACTGAATCTGTGGAGATTGATTTTAAGTTCGAGGCCACAGTCTGTGTTGAGAATTCTGGAAGGGAAGATTGATGGTCCAACAAATCATCTAAAAGATGATGACCACAAATTATAGAGTGGGGCTTCTCCAAGAATCTTAAAGATGGAGAATCAGGAATTGATGTAGATATCATATCCACATCCAGAGAAGGAGTTGGTGGTGGTGGATTGTAATGTGTATCGATTTGAAGATTAAGATCAAGGGGCTGTGACTCCACATTTATTGAAGTCACATCAAACTGAGTTTGAGAAGGTACAGTTTCCTGTACAGTGTGTGTGCCCTGTGATTCCCCTGTGGTTTTAGATTTCACTCTTCTTCCATAGGTTTTTGAGATTGGGCTATATGTGTCCCTAACCCTCTTGTGCAGTGTTCCTTGTGGGGAACTTGATTCAGTAGTCACACTCTTTTGGGAGAGTGTGACTAGAATTTGGCCTGTAGTTACATTAGCAGTCTTTTGAGAGACTGAAATGGTGGTTGCACTCATCTCTCCTTCCTTATCCTTAGGACTTCTTTGATGTTCACCCTGTCCCTCACCACTCACTACCACCTTCACACTCCCCTCAAGAGGTTTGGTAGTTTTTACAACAGGTGTCTTTTGAGAGACACTTGAGGTTTGCCTTTTAGAATGTGGTTTTGGAACTTTGGATTTGGTCACTTTGGTAGGAGCCTGTTTGGTCACAACTACAGACTCCATTGTGACACTAGAAGGTAAAGAAATTTGGGGGTTGGAGATAGAGGTTTCAAAGTTAGAGATAGTTACCTGAACAATTGGTAGATATACCAACTGTACTCCTGCATTGAGGTTCATTCGAATCAGGTCACTTAAGACTCTCTTCTCCTGAACAAAACATTGGAACTTGCTATCCGGGTTAGCAATGGATAGCTTATTCTCAGACACATGCAGTGCTAAGAGCATTAAAAATCTAGCAAAATAGATATTCTTGCTCCTAGTTTCCTTTTTACCCAACTTTGCAGCTATCTCATACAAAACTAATGTGCCAAAATTATAGAATTTATCATTTAAAAGCATACACATCATTGTTAGCATGGACAGGGTAACAGCATCAAAATTGCTAATTTTTCCTGAAAAAGTTTTAATGAAGGTATCACAGAAGTAGCTCCATTCTTTAACCATTCCTTTTCTAGCAATTTTCCCTAAGTTTTCAGTACTAAGGGCATAATTAATAGAATTAAGCATGGCAACAATTTCAGCATCAGTAGGTACTTTCAGACAGTTATTCTCAGGCAATTTTAAACAAGCAGTTATTACATCAGAATTAACCACATAGTTTTTACCCTTTAAAGAAAAAGCAATTGTACCGTCTGTGCCATTGTACTCAGCAGATGTCCACATTTCTTCAATTACCTCGTGGATTAAGGGAGTGGTAGCCGTCATAGCATATGACAGTTTGCATTTCTTCACGAAACTCATCAAAGTGTGGTAAGCTTCTGGAGCATTCACTGTGTCAACAAAGGCCGCGAAATTGTTCTTCTCATAGGTAAACCCAGTGGAGGACATCATCTTAACAATAGGTGCCATTGAAGTGATTGAACTTTGGTTACAGAGAGTTTTAGGGAAGAAGATGCAGTTAACTTTTGATATGCTTGAAAATGAATAAAAGTGAGATGTGAGAGTACAAGTCCGCCTTTTATATTTTTCAAGAATTAAAAATGAAATAATTAAAAGTAATTACTCCATTGGTCAAAAGTAACTGTCAGATAGTAAATAAAAAGAGAATAAGTACAGCCATGATTAGATATACACGGTTACCAACGGAAAAAAAAAATGTATATCAACGGATATAGAATGAACGGTTGAGATACAGTTTATCCGTTGATGACGTGGATAGCCTGTTACCCGTTGACATGCAAAAATCTAGTAATGTGTTTATACTATCAACGGATAAAAGGATATCCGTTGATAAGCTAATTTTGCCTTAGGCAAAATTTCTGCAGAAATTTTTTTTTCTGAAAGTTTTCACTTTCAAGTAAATCAAAACACATTTCCAGCTTCAAATCATTGAAATCAAATATCACTAGGAATTATGACAAATTAAGCATACCTAGCTCACCTACCAATCTTGTGAATGTGGATTCATCAAGAGGCTTGGTGAAGATATCTGCAAGCTGCATTTCACTTGGCACAAAGTGCATTTCTACTGTACCATTCATCACATGTTCTCTAATGAAGTGGTATTTGATGTCAATGTGCTTGGTTCTCGAATGTTGCACTGGATTCCCTGTGATGGCAATAGCACTTGTGTTGTCACAGAAAATTGGAATCTTCTCAACTTTTAGACCATAGTCAATGAGTTGGTTTCTCATCCATAGAATCTGTGCACAACAGCTTCCAGCCGCAATGTACTCAGCTTCAGCTGTAGAAGTGGAGACTGAGTTTTGTTTCTTACTGAACCATGACACAAGCCTGTTTCCTAGAAATTGACAGGAACCTGTAGTACTTTTCCTATCAACTCTGCAACCTGCATAATCTGCATCTGAATAGCCAGTTAGATCAAAACCAGATTCTCTTGGGTACCAAATGCCAAGGTTTGGTGTTCCCTTGAGATACCTGAAAATTCTTTTAATAGCTATTAAGTGAGACTCTCTAGGATCAGCTTGAAATCTAGCACAAAGACAGGTAGAAAACATTATATCAGGTCTACTAGCTGTTAGGTATAAAAGTGAACCTACCATGCCTCTATAACTTGAGATGTCCACAGACTTTTCCTTAGTATTCAACTCAAGCTTAGTTGCAGTGGCCATAGGTGTTTTAGCAGATGTACAATCCATTAAGTCAAATTTCTTTAAGAGATCATAAATATATTTTGTTTGACTTATGAAAATGCCCTCATTAACTTGCTTTACTTGTAGGCCAAGAAAGTAAGTTAATTCACCCATCATACTCATTTCATACCTACTTTGCATAAGTTTGGCAAACTTTTTGCAAAGCTTCTCATCTGTAGACCCAAAAATAATATCATCTACATAGATTTGAACAAGTATTGAAGAGCCATTAATATCCCTATGAAATAAGGTTTTATCTACTGTACCTCTAGTGAAGTGGTTCTCCAAAAGAAATTGAGATAAAGTGTCATACCAGGCTCTTGGTGCTTGCTTCAAACCATAAAGTGCTTTCATGAGAAGATATACATATTCTGGAAATTCTGGATCCTCAAAACCAGGAGGTTGATGGACATAGACCTCTTCTTCCAGTTCCCCATTTAGAAAGGCACTTTTGACATCCATCTGATAGACTTTGAAATTGGCATGTGCTGCATAGGCTAGAAAGATTCTTATTGCCTCAAGTCTTGCTACTGGAGCAAAAGTTTCATCAAAATCTATTCCTTCTTCTTGAGAATAGCCCTTTGCCACTAATCTAGCTTTATTCCTCACAATTATGCCATTTTCATCTGTCTTATTCTTGAGAACCCATTTAGTACCTATGACACTTCTATCATCAGGTTTGGGCACAAGCTTCCATACTTTATTCCTTTCAAATTGATTTAGCTCTTCTTGCATTGCTAACACCCAATCTGGATCTAGAAGGGCATCTTCCACTTTCTTAGGTTCCTCTTGAGATAGGAAGCTACTGTATAGACATTCAGCTTGAGTGGCCCTTCTAGTTTGGACTCTTGAATTTGATTCACCAATGATTAACTCAAATGGATGATTTCTAGTCCATTTTCTTGCAGGTGGAAGATTTGATCTTGATGAGGTTGCTTCATTTCCATGATCATGTTGATTTAGCATTGAACTTTGACCATGAGAAACTCCCCCTGAGTTTGTTGTCCTTGCTGAGTTATGAAGTTGACTGTCAATGGATGCATCATTTTGCCTGTCGACGGATGCTTGAGAGTTTCTATCAACGGATGCATCTCTAATAGTGTCAACGGATGTTGCAGAATGACTGTCAACGGATGCTCCAGAATGACTATCAACAGATGCTTCATTTACAGTGTAAGCATCACTTCTAGTTGGTGTAACAGCTCTAGGTGGATCTCTGTGGTCATGATCTTCATTCTCCTCATCATCATCATAGTACATTCTTCCTTCACCTTCATTCTCAAATTCCAACTTTTCATGGTAGCCTTCATCATTTAGGCCTAGAATCTTTTGATCATCAAACACAACATGTACAGACTCCATAACAATGTTGGTTCTTAGATTGTAGACCTTGTAGGCTTTCCCTGCTGCATATCCAACGAAAATAGCTTCATCTGCCTTTGCTTCAAATTTGCCTAAATTATCTCCATGATTCCTTAGCACAAAACACTTACATCCAAAGACATGTAGAAAAGCTAAAGTTGGTTTCTTGTTGGTTAATAACTGATAAGGAGTCATTCCTCTAGCTTGATTGACCAAGGAAATATTCTGAGTAAAGCATGCAGTGTTGACAGCTTCAGCCCAGAAATATGTTGGTAATCTTGATTCACTTAACATTGTTCTAGCTGCTTCAATGAGAGTTCTGTTTTTCCTTTCAACAACCCCATTTTGTTGAGGTGTTCTGGCAGCAGAAAACTCATGGACAATTCCATTCTCTTCACAGAAAATCTTCATTGTGGAATTTTTGAATTCAGTACCATTGTCACTTCTGATCCTTTGAACTCTGTCTTCAGAACCATTGTTTAGCATTCTGAGGTGATTGATAATGATTTCACTTGCACAATCCTTGGAGTGCAGGAAGAAAGTCCATGTGAACTTAGAAAAATCATCTACAATCACCAGACAGTATTTCTTCTTTGAAATAGACATGACATTTACTGGACCAAATAAATCCATATGCAGCAATTGAAGAGGCTTAACAATGGATGACTCTGTCTTGCTTTTGAAAGATGATTTCTTTTGTTTCCCTAATTGGCAGGCATCACATAGCCCATCTTTGACAAACTCCAAATGAGGGATTCCTCTAGCAAGATCCTTTCTTACCAAATCATTCATAACTTTAAAATTCAGATGTGACAGCTTCTTATGCCATAGCCAACTCTCATCCTTACTTGCTTTGCTGAAGAGACAAGTAATGGATTCTGAGCATGCTGAATTGAAGTCAGCTATGTAAACATTTCCTTTTCTAAAGCCTGTCAATACCACATTGTTGTCTTCCTTGGCAGAAACAACACAGGCTTCTTTTGTGAACTTTACTTCATAGTCTTTGTCACAAATCTGACTGATGCTCAGCAAATTGTGCTTTAAACCTTCAACTAAAGCCACTTCTTCAATGATGACATTGTCTTTTGAAATCAGGCCATATCCCTTAGTATATCCTTTGCTGTCATCTCCAAAGGTAATTCTAGGGCCAGCTCCTTCCTTGAACTCTGTGAGCAGGGTTGAATCTCCTGTCATGTGCCTAGAACATCCACTGTCTAGGTACCATAGATTCCTTCTGTTTCCCTGCACACATTTCAAAAACAAATCAAGTTGATTTTGGTACCCAAGCTTCCTTGGGTCCTTTCTTGTTAGCCTTTGACTTTGCACTCTTAGCATTCTTCATCTTAGGTGTAGATGCTTGAGTAATGGGGTTTGACAAATGCTCATTTGCATGAATATTGGATGCATGCATGTGTGGAAAATTGGCATACATATTATTCATGTTAGGTAGGTTCCATGACATTTGTGGCACATTCATAGATTGAAAGTATGGATTAGACACATATGGCATGTTCACATATGGATTTGAAAAACTAGCATTTTGATACAAACCAGGCATTGCAGGCATACATGGCATTGGTTGAGGTATATGAACAGGAGCCTTGTTAACAATCTTGCAATTAGAAGATAAATGATTGACACTATTACAATTACTACAAGTTTTCCTAGGAGCAAACTTGTCAGGAGAGTAATTGTTTTTCTTGTTGATGCCTATCTTACCATTTCTGTTCTTTTTCTTTTTGCCCTCAATTTCTACCTTTTCATTGTCTGATTTACCAACAGCCTTTATGTTGTGTAAATCACCTGTCTTAGTCTTCCCACTGGATTTGGTTTTGCTGCACTCACCACTAACAAAATTCTTGTTTACTGGACCATACTTGATGTCCAGTTTCCTAAGTTCCTTCTTACCAACAGACTTTTTGTTAGTCGACGGATACCTCTCATCCGTTGACGGTTCATCTGTCAACGGATGATCACTATCCGTTGATTCACAAATAGTCTCTAGATCCTCAAGGCCAGGTTCTAGCTCCTTTTTCTTTTGAGTCCAGGTATCCTTTACAAAAGATTCTATTCCCTGAACTTCTATTATGTTTTGAGAAACATTCCTACTACTTTGAAATTTAGCAATTATCCCTTGTTCTTTTTCAAGCTGGTCTTTTAAAATCAGTTCTCTTTTTAACACAGCTTCAAGTTCACTTTTAGCATTATTGCAATCAACTCTCATTTTCTCAAATTCTAGAAATTGAGATTCTAGAGCAGCATTTCTAT
Source organism: Saposhnikovia divaricata (assembly GCA_036435485.1). NCBI lineage: Eukaryota > Viridiplantae > Streptophyta > Magnoliopsida > Apiales > Apiaceae > Saposhnikovia > Saposhnikovia divaricata. The sequence continues at coordinate 221,204,914 of CM071599.1, forward strand.
CACTTAAAAACAGATTAGACTCTTTAATTCTATTGTTCTCTTTAGTAAGTGATTTAAGAGTAACACTTAAGTGATATAGTTCAGTAGACATTTCATCTATAACACTATTGCATTCCTCTTTTGTGAGCTCAGAGAGATTAGTGGAAAATACCTGATTGCTAGCTGAACTTGCTTCCTGCTCTCCAGAATCAGCCATTAAAGCAAGGTTGACTAACTCAGCATCATCATCAGAATGATTGTCATCAACAGCCCAGTCATACTCTTGGGTCAAGAATGCCTTTCCTTTCTGCCTGAGAAGATCAAAATATTTCTTCTTATAGTCAACAACCTCAGTTGGCTTTCCCTTGTTCTCAGATCTAGGTTTCCTGCATTCACTTATCATATGACCAGCAATCCCACAATTGTAGCATTTAATTTTGGATTTATCCACATAGTTGTTTGTGGAAAAATCCTTGTTAAATGGCTTGGCCATCCCAGAGTTTCTCTTGAATTTCAGCTTAGAGAATCTCCTAGATAGAAAAGCTAAGTGCTCATCTATCTCATCCAATTCATCCTGCTGAAGGGCATTCAATTCCTCAGATACCTTTACCTTGCTCCCGCTTGATTCTGCTCTACCTTTACAAACCTCCCTGTTTGGTGTAGAACTAGCAGTTTCTGTCCTTTCCTCCTTTTGCTCCAAATTGGCAACGAGTGCAACTGACCCACTTTTCTTTTGAGACTTCTCAATCTCTTCATCCTGCTCCATTTCCAGCTCATAGGTCTTTAAAGTTCCATAGAGCCTTTCAAGAGTAAATGTCTTGTACTCTTGAGTGTTTCTTAGAGAAACAGTCATTGGCTTCCATTCCTTGGGCAGTGATCTCAGAAATTTGAGATTAGAGTCTTTAACCTGATAGACTCTTCCATACAGTTTCAAACCATTTAGTAGCTTTTGAAATCTACTAAATGTATCATTCAATGTTTCTCCACTCTTAAAGTGAAAGTGTTCATACTGTTGGATTAGTAGTTGCATCTTGTTTTCCCTTACCTGTTCTGTTCCTTCACACAGGGTTTGAACAATGTCCCATACTTCCTTGGCGGTAGTACAGTTAATAACATTGTCAACCATGTCTGTTTCTAGACCATTGAACAGAATATTCATGGCCTTTTTGTCTTTGTGAACTTCTGCAATATCTTCAAGACTCCACTCAGAAACAGGTTTGGGAATGAAAGTGTCAGGCACATCATCAGCCAGGCCAACTCTTGTTGCTGTCTTCATTGGAACGTGAGGACCCTTGTCAATGCAATCCACAAAACCCTCATCAATAGACGAGAGATGTAGACGCATTTTTACTTTCCAGTGAAAGTAATTTTCTCTATCAAGAACTGGAATCTTCACTCCATAATCCTTCTTAGACATGTTGGAAGTGTGTTGATCTTTAAACTTCAAATATGTTAGAAGCTTGCTCTGATACCAATTGTTATTCCCAGATTACACACTTGTATAATTGTAGAAGGGGGGGTTGAATACAATTCTTGATATTTATAAATTTCTGATAAGAACTTCAGAAACTTATGAAGAGATAATTGCAATGTAAGAATTATACACAAACACATATAAAATCAGGTGGTTAAAATGCACCACCTGAAGCTTTTATTTGAAGAAAACTCTGTGATACAAAATGTACACAGCTGCCGTTTTACAACTCTTTGCTTCTAAAGATATTCAAGAAACCCTAAGCAAATATGTCTGTTTTCTTAACCTACAAAGAGTTGCTACACTTGGTTATATATCCCAAGTTTTACAAGTACTACTGGAATAAGATAATACTAATCTAATTCTAGTTGACTTGCTACTACACTCCAAATACATATGTAGCCGAAAGGTTGTCCTTGTGTTCAGACATGTCTCCTGCACCTTTCTTGTATTCATAGTGTAAATGGAATGCTTCTTTCTTCTGTGTTTCCAAAGTATGGCTGCCATACTGCTTTTTGTATCTACTTTCAACTCATGTGATCTGTCAGTCAAACATGTCCTTATCAACTGCTAACCTCCAGCTAATCATAGAAATCAGTGTCAATGATTATCCGTTGATGATGTACACTGACATCCGTTGATGATGTATAGAGCAGTATCCGTTGATATTGGGACTTGAGCTGTATCCGTTGATAGAGTGGATTTGAGTTGTATCCGTTGATAGAGTTTAGTCTTCATCCGTTGATACACTTTCACTTAGACAGAATTACATAGCATAGCTTATTTACAATTGGCTACCCTATTCTGCCTATCCGTTGATAGTCAACATGACTGTGGATAAAAACACTATCGACTGATAACATAGAGATACTGCAGTGTGCTACAAAACCTCATCCGTTGATGAGCTACCTGTCAACGGATAGAGTTATAAATCCTCATCCGTTGACAGCTACAAAACCTTAAACAATTTGATTGATTGTGAAGTTATCATCAAGTACAACATATTCCTAACAATGATTCTTTCGATTGAGCAGCTCTCTCGTTAAAACCGAAATCCCAATAACATATATTATAAAGACTTTATAATAAATTTTATCCATAAAATCGAACCGTAAGAATAAAAAAAATTATGTCATTAGTATCAAATTCTAATAGCTAATATAATCTTTTCTAGTGAGCCGTCATCGCGTTAAATACGTTTCAAGCCGCTCTTATTTGGAATCGAAATTCCAACTTCATTATATAAAGAAAGAGAGTAAATTCCAATTTTTATATTCTTTAAACTTACAGCTTCTGCATGGGAATGTCTTTCTATTATGTTAACATATCTAAAAAAAATTAAATATGAAGACTTTTCGTTACGAAAATAATATTAAATTTATGGATATATTTTTCTAATGCAAGTATAATTAACTTGTATAACAAAGTTAAAATAAAGGATTTCTAAGAAAAAAAATATATAGTTTTAAAAAATTGTATAAGATGTCTCCACCGTACTCGTATTCTACTTCCAATAAAATATTTTATTTATGTATTCCTTATATATTCAAATATCATTTATACGGTCTTCTCTAATGAACCGTTTTCTCGTTAAACACGGTTGTTACTATTGATCCGCTCTCTCGTTAAAACCAAAAACCTAAATTTTACATATATCACTTGAATGATAATGTTTATCCATAAAAATCAAATCCTAAAAATAAAATAAAATTTATAACACCAATATGATATTTTAATAGCTAATACAATCTTTTACAGTGAGTCGTCTTCCCGTTAAACACGTTTCGAGCCGCTCTCATTTGGGATCGAAATTCTAACATCATTACATATTATTGATGATACTTATCTTACACAACAACTTACTCCTTAAAATCAAAACCTAAAAAATAGAGCGAATTCCAATTTATACTTATTCTAGACTTTCTAAAAATTTTGGAGTTTTAGAAAATGAAAACACATCTTATTTTCTCTTTATATTATAGATACTCGTATTTATTTAGGATTCCTATATGACAATGTTCTTTTATTATGTTAATATATCAATTATTTTATTTTTTAAAAACGATGACCTTTTTATGACAATAGTATTGGATTTATGAATAAATTTTCCTAATAGAAGTATAATTAACTTATATAAAAAAGTATAATTTAAGAAGTTCGTACTTCCTATAAAATATTTAATTATATGTCTGCTCTATATATTCAAACACATATTCTACTTCTAATAGAACTTTTATTTATATGTTTTTTTCTATAAATTCGAATCTTATTCTCTATAAATTCGAACTCCTATTCTACTTCTAATATAACTTGTAATCATATGCATTATAAATACTTATTCTACTTCCGGTAGAACTTATATGATATGTCTTCCCTATAAATTTGAACTATTCTCCTCTATAAATTCGAACACCTATTCTAGTTCTAATATGTTAAATGATATTTTTCTACTTCTAATAGAAGTTTTATTTATACATTTTTTCTATAAATTCGAACTCCTATTCTACTTCCAATAGAACTTTTAATCATATGCATTATAAATACTTATTCTACTTCCAATAGAACTTCTAATCATATGTCTTTCCTATAAATTCGAACTATTCTCCTCTATAAATTCGAACACCTATTTTACTTCTAATATGTTAAATGATATTTTTAATTTATTAGTGTTTAAAATTCTAAAATTCTAGAAAATTAGAAAAATAGATTGAGACGATCTTAGAGCGCCACCTAAACTCCAGCGTATCCTCCTTTATATATATATATATTGATACTTATTCTACTTCCAATAGAACTTCTAATTATATATATATTTATATATATTTATTCTACTTCCAATAGAACTTCTAATTATATATTTTCTCTATAAATTCGAACTCTTCCCATCTATAAATTCAAACACCTATTCTACTTCTAATACGATAAAAGATATAAAAATTCTAAAAAAATTAGAAAAATAGATTGATACGATATATCTTAGAACGCCGCCTAAGTGCCCGCGTATCCTCCTATATATATATATATATATATATATATATATATATATATATATATATATATATATATATTGATGATATTGATATATATATTGATAATAATTTAAAATTTGGGATAAAAGAACAAAGTTCTATAACAAATTAAACACAATAAATAATATGTACAATTGAATAGATTAACTATATTATACAGTATTAAATAAAGATTTGAAATCTGTATGTTTTACGATTTTACTTCTTAAAACTATAATAATAATTATAAATTATTGATTACAAATTTCTATTTTTTACGACCCATTAATTAATATCATCATTGTTTAACTCCGATATAGTCTTATACTTATCAATCGATTTGGGACAAATGAGCAACGATAAGTTGTAAATTCTTTAGATGTAGCGGATAAAGAAATTCGAGGATATTAATTCTCTCATGCAGTATGATGAACTACGGGCCATAACCTTTTCATGCATATCGATTCTTGACAAAACCTATAAATATTATTATAAACAAATATAAATAACTACACATTTATAAACAATATTAGTTATAGGTTGGAATTAAATTATTATTCAGTTGAAGAAAGTCATGGTATTGTAATATACATGAAAAACGAACATTTACAATGTAATTTGTCTGAGTGCTATGACCAAATGGCAAAGAAAGATATATATGATGACGTGTCTTATTAACAATAATTTATATTAGGGTGAGAAACCAACAATAAGAATTGAATTGCATAGTCAATATATAAGCATAAATATAAATCACCCGTGATTTATAACAAAAATAATAAATCACCTGTGATTTGGTCTCGTCTTATTTCCATCAACAAAAGTCATCCAGATATATATAGAAAACACATTCGCGTGAATTAATATATGCATATAATAACTTACCATGTGATCAGTTATCAACATAGAAAACACATATAGATACAAACTTTTTTTTTTTGATAGTTTACAGATACAAACCTGATGTCAAGTAACGAAGGAAAACAAAACAAAAATGGTCAGTGCTACAAAATTTAAAGTCTTAAAGCAAAATAACAAATGCCTAAAGAGTATCAGAAATAATATTGTAATATCTTCTTTATAAATTTGAACTTTTCTGCACTATATATACATTCAAAATACTTATTCTACTTCTAATATAAGTTTTAATTATATATATATATTTTTTATGAGTACGAACTCTTCTTATCTATAAATTCGAACACCTATTCTACTTCTAATATGTTAAAAGATATTGTTTTAATTATTAATACTTAAAATTCTAAAATTCTAGAAAATTAGAAAAATAAATTGAAACGATCTTAACACGCCACATAAGCGCCCGTGTATCCTCCTTTATATATATATATTGATTTCAAAATTTGCCTCACTTATAACCAGTGTTCTTTCAAAATAAACTGATTCATTAAACACGAGATTTCAAAATAATTTTGTAGTATTTTTCATTAAATCAGTATTCTTTTAAAAAAAATGTCCAAAATATCCACTTTTTTCATAAAAACTGTCCAAAATTATTAAGATATATTATTAAATGATATTTATTTATTATGTATTATGGGATATTGAGATATTGGTTTTAATTATATTATTGAGAATAATAAATTTTCTTATGAGTGATTGAAGTTACTTGGTATGTCTTGTGCTACAAGTCAGTCTTTACGTATTTAAGTATTGGTTTGATGAATTAATAAATTATAACCTTGAGAGCATATTTTATCAAAAATATTTATATCCAAAAGTTTCCGTCTTTTTTATCTACGGATTACGCATGTTGTCCATGCGTACATGAAATACGCATTAGTAAAATGTGTATTTCTGGGTAACGCATCCGTTAGATACTGACATCATTTTCGCAAAACTCCTCCATCACCTCTCTCGACCTCACAATCGCCTTCCCCATCGTCATTGTCGCTCCATCATCGTCCGATGTCTTTCCCCAATTTTGAGCACATCAGAATTATCCCCACATCTCCCTCTCTCTTTTCCCCTGTTCATTTATTGATCTCCGACCCCGCAGGGACGTGCATCAGTCGAGAGGAAACTCAATCGAAAAAATGAGATCAATTTTGGGGCTTTCAAATTCGATAATAGAATTGATAATTGAATGATAAAGGGTTGTGGAGGGGGGGAAGACGAGTCGATTGGTATATGGTATGTGAGTGAACAAAGAAAGGATGATGGTGAACGAACGTCATCGGAAAATTGACGAAACCCGTCCAGAAAATCGCCTCCGTCGCATTTTTGAGGAGACGATGAACAGAGTCAGATGTGCATCTACCAAATGCGTATCCTGGATTACACATGCTCAAAATGCGTATCCATTTACTATTTGTTAAAGTCAAAGTTTCATTTCTCAAAATGCGTATACGCATGCTACCTATATGTATATCATGTACGTATTTCTAAGATGCGCGTGGTTATTTTGGATGTCCGATTTGGGTGTGGGCATTTTGTTGTATGTGTTTTAAAATATGGATATTTTGGGATTTCACCGTGTTCTTTTAATCTCGAGTACTCATTTTATCGTATTTTAATAAATTTTAGGAAAATTCTTAATATTATTCTTTTACTTTTACTTTTTCAAATAATGTCTTTTTTTATTTTTCAGTTCATAAATGGTACCCTTTTATTTTAAGTTTCACGTATATCATATCATTTTTTTTGCTAAATATATCATATCATTTAATTAATCAAACGTTAAATAAACATAAAAATGAAGTAAAAGACTTTATTACTATTTAAACTTAAACTATTTCACACTTTTAACATCCGTAGCAATCTAATACATTTAGAAACATCATCAAATTATTTGACCAAAACATAATTTAAAATTTTAAAAAATATTCAAAAAAAAAATCTTTATAATACCACTGTCCTATTAACTTTTTCGACAAATACCAATATTTTTCTTACTATGTGTGATATTCTTATATTTTAACGTCAAATTAGAGCTGTAAACGAATCGGACTGTTCGTTAAGCTCGGTTCGTTCGTTCGTGTTCGAGTTCGGTTAGCTCGTCTGATAAGCTTATCGAACTCGAGTTCGAATAAGAAAATATGTTCGGTAAGGTTACCGAACATTGTTCGGTTCGTTAGGATTTCGTCCGAGTTCGTTAATAATAGTTCGTCCAAGTTCGATTCGTTCGATAAAAACAATAATATTTACATTTTTTTGTTTTTCAAATTATTATATATATTTGTTATACAATATTATATATATAATTACTGAACAGTTCGTGTTCAGTTCGTGTTCGGTTCGGTATGTTCGCGAACAGTTCGTGTTGTTTGGTTCATTACCGAACTCGAGTTCGGACAAGAAAAACTGTCCAATAAGCTTACCGAACATTGTTCGGTTCGTTAAGAATTTATCCGTGTTCATTAAATGTTCATCCGAGTTCGATTCGTTTACACCTCTACGTCTAACTAACGTTTAGATAATTGAATGGTATGACATGTATTAAACATAAAGTAAAAGAATACCACTGATAAGTCAAAAATTGAAAATGATACCATTTGAAAAAACCAAAAATAAAAGGATATTACTGAGAATTTTTCTAAATTTTATTGAAGCCCAAAATTGACTCGTTAATAGTAACATTTTTTTAATAGTAACATGTCAGACTACAAAATTATTAAAAGCATTACAAATTGTTTAATGTGTATACTTCATTCGGACAGGACTACTAAGCGATGATGACATTTCTGTTCCAAAGCAAACAATAATATTCACAACTGTTACCTAAACTATTAACTATTTGGGAATAACATGTTGCAAACAAAATTTTACAATCAAAATATACATATAACGTTAGCAGAAACCTTAACAGGTCAAAATATACATATAACGTTAGCAGAAACCTTAATAGGAGAAAATAAAGATTTCAGTCAATTATGTGTGGTTTTACATGAGAAATGGGGTCAAAATAGCAATGAGCCCTCTCTAACTCAAAGTTGTTAATATATGCCTATTACTTAATATCTATAAATTAACCTTATTCGGGCCAATCTTTAATCTATGATTTCTTTAACAACTATTTTACTACAGATACAAAAACAATAATCGTACCCAGATAATGGTGGAACGTCATCATCCAAGAATTCAAGGACTCTAATTGACCAAATCAGCACCACTAACGTACCTAGCCATAAAAGATATGAATCGAAATGGAGCACCAATCAGTGGAGCATCTGATATTGGCACAAGTGTCGTCTCATCACTACTAGAATCTTCCACCGGCAAGTTTGTGCCACTTGCTGCATTCTCTTCCGGTAGAATCTGCTCAATTTCCGTAGACACAGTGATTGCAGTATCTGGAGTTAGAGGAGTGTCATTGTGGTTGGAATGCTTGCATAACTCCTCTTGAAAAACCTCACCATTTTCGGCAGGGGTTGTCTTCTCTTTTAAAAGAGGTTGATACTCACTGGAGGCATCATCAACAACTTCCGTTGCAAGCTTTTCTGGAGTACCAGCTATTGGATCAGGTTTAGGTTGATACTCTGCAGCAGGTATACTTAAAACCCTTTCAGCAGTCTGATTTGCTGGATCAGAAATAACAGATGAATGTTCATCATTATGGACAGGTTTGATTGTGCTAGCCACTGGACCAGAACCGGCTGAAGACAATTCAGCCATTGTGCCAGGTCGACCACGCTCAGCATTCAACTGAAAAATACAGAAATAGCCAGCAGATCATAATCTGGTATAACAAAACTTCATACAAATAGGGACCTCTATGCACATAATGTAAAGAAGTATCAAACTGGTACTCTTGTCTCATTAAAATGATAAATATATTCTCTACTGAAGGGCCAGATCATTTATTTCTGGGACCCGCATATTTTTTAGAGTAATCTGAAACTTTGTTGCATTTGTAAATGCTTAATTACCTTCTCAGCAAGCTTTGCATTTTCGAGGAGCAATTTCTCGACCATTGTCTGTGCAGCAAGCATCTCTGATTTAATGTGCTCATTTTCCTGACAAAGAGGTTGGCAAAGAAAGGTTACCTAGACAAGAATAATATCAGCATATGGAGGAGGCATCACAAAAGTTGTCAGAATCAACAGTATTCTTATCAATACCTTAAGTGAAATATAGACATCTATACTTAATCATAATAAGCAAAAGGGGGTATATTTTGTAGTTTGCTTAACCACTTATTTTTGGTAACCCTCATTTTTTGTTATCCCTTTCATTCACAACAGTTGGATCTATACTAAACTATAATAAGCAAAAGGGGGTATATTATGTAGTTTGGTTAACCTCTTATTTTTTGTTATCCCTTCCATTCACAACCAATAGATCTACAAGTCAAATAGATGATAACCATTGGATACAATACTAAAAAATTGTAATAAGTGTCCAAGCCAAGGAACTTACGCCGAAGAGTCCTGCCAACAACATTTTAATATAAAATTAATACTAGATTAAGTGATATAGAAAGGTTGAAGGTTCGATTCCCGCCAACAACATATTAATTTAGATTTAATACTAAAAATTATTTATATACAAAGGTCTAAGGTTTGAATTCTCCCAACATATTAAAAGTAATATTTATAATATTATATATACAATAATATAAGTAAATAAAAAAAAATTAAAAGTAACCCGTGCTTTGCACGGGCTATAAGCTAGTATGGTTAAGAGACGAGAGTGTCCTAAACAAAATTCATCCAAAGCTTAATTAACTAATTTTTGAAATAAGACATCAATGAGAGTCAAGTGTAAAACTACAAGATCAAAGTATACAGATTACAGAGAGCCGTGTCAAATCCAACTAATACCACCAAGTCCAAAATTCTACACAGGGCAACTTTTTGTGAGGAATAACATTAACTAACACATTACAATGCAGCCAGAGTCTAGACACACAATTTTATAAGAGAGTTCAAGATTACAAACCAACTCTCCGATTTTACTGGATAAATGAGCTGAATTCTGTATCTGTTTCTGCAGGCCTGATATGTTTTCTAATAGTTGCTGGTTCTCTTGAGAGATATTCTTCTGCGATACTTCCAACTCCATTACCTGCAAGGCTTTGATTTTAATATCCATATCAGATAAAATGACATACCTGTTGTAAAGTGTCCTACAGTTCTACACTAGTACATATATGTGAATAAGTGAGTGGAAGTATGCACATTATCTATCTATTATATATATAATAGCCCAACAAGGGACTATAATTCATGAGACATTTTATTCCATTTAAAATCATGCAACATTTTATTCCATCTAAAATGACTGATTTGCCCTTCTATTTACTATTTTTTTAAAAATTGTTGTTGGAAGGAATTGAACTTGAGTCTCCAAGTTAACTTACACCTTGCTTTACCACTAGACCACTTAACACACATGTGAATTAAATTATATACATTATATGTGTGTGTCGCTTGAGTGAAAGAATACGTGGTATTTTAATTACTGTGACATATCAACAATTTTTCGTCAGGAGTTTATTTTTACGTTTATTAATTCGGACGGTAATATTTTATTATATCAAAATATAAATTAATGATGTATAATATACAGTTTGGTTATACATTTTTAAATTGTAATGATAATAATAATAACCAAAATTCACTTTATAATGATAACTCCGTAACACAAACCAAATCGCTCATACATACATGTTTTCAATCATAAACATCATATGTCTATGTGTGGGCCGCATGAGCGGGATACTATTTAGGTTTATATAAAGAAAATGGGTTAAATGGCAGTTGGGTCACTCAATTGAATGAAAACTTTCAGTTGGATCATCCAACTCAAAAGCTTTTAATCAAGTCACATAACTGATAAAAACTTTCAATCAGGTCACTGGGGTTGACAGACGTTAAAAAAGAGACGGAAAGATGACTCAGCATGAATCAGGCCCGTAAAACCCCAATGACCTGATTGAAAGTTTTTATCAGTTATGTGACCTGATTGAAAACTTTTATCAATTATGTGACCTGATTGAAAGTTTTTTATCAGTTATATGACCTAGTTATATGACCTGATTGAAAGCTAGCCATGTCAACATGCTGAGTCATCTTTCTATCTCTTTTTAACGTCCGTAAATCCAAGTGACCTGATTGAAAGTTTTTATCAGTTTTGTGAACTGATGAAAACTTTTTGAGTTGGGTAACCCAACTGATAATTTTCAGTCAGTTGAGTGATCTACTGCCATTTAACCTAAAGAAAATGTAGAAAATGCATAATATATTTTTAATAAATAACAATTAAATACAAGAGTCAATAACTAAAGTATATCAAAACTATTAATGCTTTTGGACCATCTTGTGATGCATTGGTATGTTTGGGAGTTGACTATTGTTTGAAAAAACTACAATTTTTGACCAGGTTGTCATAAGATTGATTATGGGAGTAAATTTTTACATATTATTTTTCATATTCTACTCATTCATAAAACAAATTGAGATAACTAAAATAAAACCTTGTGACATCTTCAATGATGACGAGTTCTCGGTGAGAAAATTATTGGATCAAAATTTATTATGTCATGCAAATTTAGGAAAAATAAACTATTTTTTTATTATAAATTAAAAAGATTTTTCAGCAATTAATAGAACTTGGTAAATGCATAAATATCTAAAAAATTTAGATATCACCTTCACTGAAAATATATAAGCTACATATTCTTATTTAATTAAGATCATATTTCTATTTAAACATTTTTTATCAAAATTTTGAACTCCATACATTTACTCACTGTAATATAGATAGTTTATGTTTTTGGGAATAACTTAATATATACTTTGTTGGAAATAATTATATAAAATTTATAGTAGAGATTTATCAAAGATTAAAAAAATTGTCAAAGCTTTTCTAAAAACTTAATTGAATTGGAAAATATTAAATTTGCGGATCATTCAAAATATCACATATAAAATTAGTAAGTGATGATAAAAGTCAAGAATAAATGAAATATGTAATAGAAAAACATTTATAACATTAAGAAGGCTTCCCGTAATGAAAGACTGAGATGCGAATGCGACAAAAAAAATTACGAAACCTCAACTCAAACATAAATCAAGGATCTATAATCCTATTTTCAATAGAAGTTCATGATATAGTCACATTTGAATATATAAGAATTAGATTTTAACAAATGTTCATAAATATTTAAAAAAAATCACTTGCAATAAATTTTTACACGGGAAAAGATACATTATTATATCAAAGTAAAATTTTGCGGAAACATCTACCAATTATATATTAACAATTTTTACATTTTTTTTACATATTTCTCCATCGCTTGTATTCATTGAATGAATAAGTGATATGTCTTGTCTTATAAATAAATTAAAATTAAAAAATTACAAGTAATTTATTAATATGTTACCACTGTCCAAGTAGCACTTGCTCAATCCTAAATTCCTAAATATTTTCCATATATGATGAAAAGATCATTTAAATTTAGCAATATTTCAGGATCACTTCAGATGTATTTAACATATCTAACACAATAAGGACTACACTATATTCTGTTTTTATTGGTCATCTGAATTTGCATAATCAAATTCTGCACTGAATATTGAAGTAAGAACATTATAACAACGCGTGTTATGAATGTAAAAAAAGTGACGAAAATAGCAAAAAAATAAAAATAACATTAATAAATAAATATTTATATCTATTGCTAGAAAATAACCCCGTGCCTCGCACGGGTTATTATGCTAGTTAATAACTAAGTAGGAACAGCTAAACATATAAATACAAGTTTATCCTCATTCTAATATAATGTATTGTCAGGAGTGCTAAACAATAATAACGATTATTTTCTTGCAAGAAAGAAGTCATAACAAGCAAAATAATTCAACATCACCAAGGCTAAAAATATAATAGACTGCAGAACTGTTACAACATCTGAAAATACCCTGAAGAACTAAATTATTTGGCAATGGAAAAGCTTAACCAAATGTAAGTAGTGTGCCAAATCTGTTAACGTGCTTTGACTTGAGTGACAAACCAAAAATATGCATATCCGCACAGTGATATACACACATACACTAAAACTGTGTACCTGTAAGCGTAGTCTTGCTTTGTCAGCATTTAGGCCAGCAACTGTTTCTATGGTGCAATTCTGTAAAATTTAAGGTGAAAAAACGCATGAGCTAATGCTTTTCCTATCTAGTTCTACACCACCACAACCCAAAAGAGCAAATTGCAACTATTTTTACGAGGGGGGAAATAAATGATTAAGAATAATAAGCCATAAAACCAGTGGTAAAGCCAGACCAGAAGTAATGTAGGGTCTCATGAAACAAAATAATAGAAACTAAAATGTGGGTATTTGGAAAACATGGAACGTCATTCTTAGAATTCCAAATAATTTATAAGTTTGGTTGGTTGCAATAGGAATAACGTTGTATTAAAAGAATATGATAAAAAGTTAACAAGGACAATAGGTATGAACAGAGATAAAAGTGAAATATCAAAATAGAATTTTCATGCCAAATTTTGTGCACAATACTAGTGAGACAAAGAAATGAAGATTTATTTCTACATTAGTAAAAAGAATAATTTTAAAGTTGAACTTTCAGAATGTAATACAGGAATATATAATACTAGATGTAAGTGTTATAAAAAATAAATTCTAATTCATTTTCCTAAAGTCTGTTCCATCCATTAACGTATAATATTATTTTCTGTTATTATCTTCGCTCCTTTTCTTCATTTTCTAAATCTTCCATTTTGCTTTTGTGGCCCCTTTATAATGTAAAATTTTAAGTACACACATATAATTAGAAGGTAGGGGATGTAAAGTACAATTTATGAAACTATATATATGCATAACTGAATTTGGAGTAAATTTGAGGGATATAAAATGCAATTAACTCTTAAATTCGTTCACTCGGTTTTTATGGAATTTTTGTAGATTTCGGTTCGGTTTAAATTTTAATTCCCTTTCTTGAGTTGTTATGTTACCATCGGCATCTAACAACTTACAAAAGTCAAAACTATCACCCTCTACTCTCATTAATGGGAGTGAAGAAGGCATGGATATCTTCAGTGGTCGAGTCAGGATCAAACTTTTGTGTCGGAAAGTGTAAGATAGTATTCACATCTTGTTCTGTGACCCTCTTTGTCACGCCACTAGGCAAGTCAAAACTGAAGGCAAACACATTACCGTCACTAGTGTCAATAGCACTATAATACAATGCACGCAATTGATCGGCATTTAACACTGCGGGTTTATTGAAGCGTAGGCTATTAATGACCGTGTGTTCAGAAATTCCGCCCAAGCCCGAAATTGAAGATCCGAGATGCACATTCTTAAACGAGATATGGTTTTGTTTTAAAATAATAAATTTTCCGCCTATTGTTAAACAAAACCCAGATAGTCCTGAAAAATTTACCTAGTCAAATTTAAGCAACCAAGTCCTTAGTTAAACATATGAACCAATAAACAATTCAAACCAAGTAACTGAATCAAACTCAAACAAGAATCCCAAATTAAAAACAAGTTTGAAAGTAAAAACGAACCGTTAGTAGTTGTAGTGAAAATCCTGGTTAGAGTTCAAAACTATCAAGCGAAGTTCGATAGATTTTGCGTGTATATTGTATGTATACAGAATTAGAGAGAGAGAGAGAGAGAGACAGAGCTTCGATAAACTCTTTTGTTTCTTCAGAAGATAGGGTATGTTGTTGTTAACAATAGGCGTATTGCCTTTGGACATCTGTTGATTGAACAAATTCTTATCTGCATGGGACCTTTGGAATATAGGAAGAATCCACCTAAAGAGTTGACTTGTTATTATCCAAGGTTCCTACAACTTATATTAGATTATGTGCTAACAGATAGAGAGAAAGAGGTTTTTAAAGACAGTGATACTACAAAGTGCATGATGATGAAGGGGAATGTTATTACACAGCTAATCCAACACAGCTCCTCTTCCAAAGGTGCCAACAGTGCTAACTCAGTATCTCAGCATTGTGCCTCTACCACTTGTACCTCCCGACCAAAAAGCCATAAGTGAGCAATAAGGTATGATCCTTGAACCTATTGCTCCTCAAGTAGATGCTATTGATATTGATCCAGTACAAGAGCCCCCAGTGGCCATCGCTGACCAAGAGGAACAACCTCTAGCCCAGGTCATAGAGCCTTTGATCATATACAACTCCTCACCCACTCTGCCACTAAATGAACCATTCTTGAGTGAAGAGGGAGATAGTGGCTTGGCAGCACCCCATAAGGAGAGACCATCTTCTTCAACAGCCCTGCCTCCCGCTAAAAGGAGAAGAACAGAGACTGAGGAAACTGTTGAAAACTTATCAATGGCTTCCTTAATAGACAACACGGATGTATCTTTAGTTGATTGGTCATCACTTCGTCATGCCATTTCACAGTCAATCCACACTGTAAATGAGGAAGAATTGACGGATGTAACTGTAATTCATTCCATAGAAGGGAGAGAACCAATGGTTAAGGATTCTTCTAAGAATCCAATGTCTTCACAAACATCTGAAGTACAATTGCGTACTTCACAACTTGCTGGTGAGTCTTCCATATTACGGAAAGATTCATCGCTAGCAGGTTCAGCGATGAACCAAGGGCCTTCACAGGTTACGATGATTTCTGTTGCAGGTACAGCTGGAGTGAGTGAAACACAAGTGTTGACTGAAACAAGAGTGTTGAGCGAAACACCAACAGGACCCGTGACTGAACAGCCAGAGCCAAATGTGAAGAGTGATACCCTTTCTAATGTGTTCGTTTGGTTGGATCAAAGGCTCTATGACCTGGGCTAGAGGTTGTTGGTTTTCAACCTCTTGGTCAGCGATGGCCACTGAGGGCTGTACTGGATCAATATCAATAGCATCACTTAAGGAGCAATAGGTTCAGGGATCATACCTTATTGCTCACCTATTGCTTGTTGACCGGGAGGTAGAAGTGGTAAAGGCAAAGTGCTGAGATATTGAGTTAGCACTGTTGGCACCTCTGGAAGAGGAGCTTTGTTGATTAGCTGTGTAATAGCATCCCCCTTCACCATCATGCACTTCGTAGTATCACTGTCTTTAAAAACGTCTTTCTCTTTATCTGTTAGCACATATCTAATATTAGCTATATGAATCTTGGATAATGACAAGTCAACTCTTTAGGTGAATTCTTCCTATATTCCAGAGGTCCCGTGTAGATAAGAATTTGTTCAATCAACAGATATCTGAAGTTAATATGCCTATTGTTAGCAACAACATACCCTATCTTCTGAAGAAACAGAGGTATACTATGCAAATTTGACTTGCTCATACTAAAAACACAGATAAGAGTGTTAAAGAAAAAATTACAGTTCTTAGGTAATAAATGCTTAAGAAACTCTCCACCATAGAAGTTTGGCTGTTGGTTTCTAATGAGAGTGAAGAAGGCATGGATTTCTTCAGTGGTCGGGTCAGGATCAAGCTTTTGGTTTCTAATGAGAGTGAAGAAAGCTTGATCCTGACCCGACCACTGAAGAAATCCATGCCTTCTTCACTCTCGTTAGAAACCAACAGCCAAACTTCTATGGTGGAGAGTTTCTTAAGCATTTATTACCTAAGAACTGGAATTGTTTCTTTCACACTCTTATCTGTGTTTTTAGTATGAGCAAATCAAATTTGCATAGTATACCTCTCTTTCTTCAGAAGATAGGGTATGTTGTTGCTAACAATAGGCATATTAACTTCGGACATCTGTTGATTGAATAAATTCTTATCTACACGGGACCTCTGGAATATAGGAAGAATCCACCTAAAGAGTTGACTTGTTATTATCCAAGATTCCTATAGCTAATATTAGATTATGTGCTAACAGATTAGGTCCTTTCGTGTTCGATATTTTCTTAATGTACAATCCAATAGTTTTCGAAAAGGAGCATTCTTGTAAAACCACACCCGATAGTTTTAAGAAACTATCGAAGTGGGTTTTATACTACATTCGAATTCGTTCACAATAATTTTAAAAAATTAATAACAATATTGGATTATTTTTTTTACAAAATACTAAAATATGTTAATTTGTAGAACATTACTCCAACACGATTTCCACTCCGCAACACATAACACGATTTCTCCGACAAATCGATTCCTAGTTAAGATAAATTGATCTTCGAGATTGTGTTTACATGTACGATGTATACATACAAGGGAAGTTGTAACTATATTGAGAAGTAATAAGAGTAACTAAACTAATTAATGAGAGTAGGGGGAGAGGGTGATAGTTTTGACTTTTGTAAGTTGTTAGATGCCGATGATAACATAACAACTCAAGAAAGGGAATTAAAATTTAAACCGAACCAAATCCGCAAAATTCCATAAAAAACCGAGTGAATAAATTTAAGAGTTAATTGCATTTTATATCCCTCAAAATTTACTCCAAATTCAATTATGCATATATATAGTTTCATAAATTGTACTTTACATCCTCTACCTTCTAATTATAGGTTGAATCAAATGGGATTCTGTGACCCCACTTGCACACACTAGCTCCGCCCCTGCTTGATCAAATAAATCAACATCAAATACTGGCACCGAAATCTAACGTGATCTGCCAAAATCAGGTACCAAATTTAATCTCCTAACTAATGGCTAATCATATTAAAGATCTATACTAAAAAAAGGAGGAATTGGGAAAATTAGGAAAAACAAACTTGTTAGACTAGAAAATGTCATGTTAATATGCTATACATGTGTTAAGTGGTCTAGTTGAGGGTAAGATGCACAAGCCAATGGACATGGAATCTAAATGGTCGTAATGGTAAGTGACTCTAAATTTAATTTATTTAGTCTTCTTGTTTTCAGTTGTGGAAACAGAAATTTGGCATTCAAAAAAAAAAAAGTTTCCCGGTGTTTATATATATCCGTTGCCAAAATGCATTTTGTTTTTTCGATGCACTTTTTAATTAGTAAGCCCCTCCCTCAGTCCCAAATTATAAGAGCCATTCACCATTTGAAAGAAAATAAAAGAAAAATGTACTTGCTCATTACATTTTTTCGTGTTTTGTTTGTTGAACAATTTGATCGTCGAGATTTTTCTTCAACATAAATATAATATACAATCACTTTTCTGCACCTTAATGTATGGACAGATAGCAAGTAGCAACTAGCTCCTATAGAACGGGACAGAGGTAGTAGCAGATAAATAACTCAATAAATAGAAGTGGAAGCAAGAATTCCATAGCGTAAGCAGTCACCAACAAGCCTCAGTTTTTTATCACTTACGTAATGTAAAAATTCAGAACCACTAACGTCATGAAAAAAGACAGAGAGCAAGTTTGACTACAACCTCCTCTTCTCTCATGAACTTGAAATGAGAACTATACAGATGAGAAGCATGACATGGCTTACTTTTACTGTTTTACATACAGTGTACGGAAACACTTAAGTGAGAATGTGTATACTAGTTTAGTTGTAATATGGTTGAAGACAAGAAAACCAACTCCAAAATGTTATCCTGCTAACCAAACAAGATATAACACAATAAAACTACAAAGAACTAAGCAATCAACATCTCGTGGTTGGACCAATAACTTGACAAGCTTGCCAGCATGACTATAAAAATAAAATAATTTCATATTGCAAATCTATTTTAAGGAGAGAAGTTTTTCCTAAGGAAACAAACTATTAGCAACAGGAAAAAAAAAAGTCAAACCTCCTTCTGAGCCCAAGATTCTCTCTCTGTCTCCAGCTGTTTGATCTTTTCTTCTAAAAAAACCTGTGGATCAAATCAGAGATTAGTTTGTTACAGCTGATTTATAAGTTTGTGGAAATGACTAAACATAACACAAACAAAGTACAAGAAAAGTGCAAAACAGATACATACACAGTACACAGCTACAATGCAAATTAAGGCCTTCTAAAACTCGACTTTCATAATCTTAATTTACTTGTGACACTGCTCTTGGCAGTTGGAAAATATATAAGAAGCTGATACTCTATACAGAATGAATAAATCCAATTTCCAAGTGGGTCCCAAAGGGATCAACATCAAGATAAATTACTTTGGAATATAGAAATATATTAAGATCATATCTTGTTGATTTTGAGATTTCAGAGAAAGTGTTTGTTGTTTGTAAGTGAGACCGGGGGAGTATAAAAAGAGTACCTCCTTTGAACTCGTGGTAGATGCTTCATTTACCAATTGCCTGATTTTCTCTTCGTACCCAGCCTGCATAACAACGCCTTAATTTAGTAAAGGATTCTAGAGTGTAAAATAGAAGAACTGGTTCTAGGTCCCCCAACGCCATAATTTAGTAAAGGATTCTAGAGAGTAAAATAGAAGAACAGGTTCTGGGTCCCCGAAGCAAGATCTTCCATCCGTCCAACGGCTCACCAGTTTTCAATTGGGCATGGTAATCTGCTTATGAAAGTACTAACTCACATAACAATATGATATAACCCATTACTTGAAAAACCCTTTTCAATTTTTTGATTTCTAAAGAAAAGACAGATACTAAACATCGTAGGTCAAAAGGCGCAAATAAAGTCATCAACTCACTAACCATAACCTCAGAAATTTTAATATGAAGAACAATTGCTACTTTGAGGTCAGATGGAACGCTAAGGATAAAGTAATATCCTCTAAGAGACACAGAAAGTAGAAACATTAATTTTTAGAAGTAGATTCTGTTCAAAATATGATTAAACAAACTTAGTATAATTCAACATCATACCCTAAGAAATTTCGATAACAGGAAGAACTATTATCAGGTCAGATAAAACAGTGAGGATACGGTTAGTTTCTTAAAAAAGACAGGAGGTAGAAACACCAATTTCTTTAAAAGTAACCACTTCCACAGATACAGAATAAACAAATCTAGTATCACCTCTCTGCGAAGCCAGGAGTCTCTTTCAGTCTGTAATTTGGAAACTATTAGCTGTAAATCAGCCTGAAAATTACAAAAAAGAAATGTTGATATCGCCATTTAATAAGTTTAAACATAAAACTTTAAAGTTATACTGAATATTCTATGTGAAACAGCGGAACTTGCAGAGTAACTGATTTTGACAAAAATATGTAATAATAATTCGGCTAGGTTTAGTTACCTCTTTTTTAATGTATTCTTCTTTTTCCATTTGTAATTGTTTTATCTTTTCTTCTAGGATGCCCTGTAAAGTCCAGAAAATAAGTTGTAGATGAAAAAGGTATTGATTACAGAGCTCGATAACACAACTCTTATTACCTCTTTCTGTAACCAATATTCTTTTTCACTGCGTAATTTTGAGAACTTGAGCTCCAAGTCATTCTGCAAATTGATATACAGAGGATAAGTATTACATGTAAGAATCCAGTATGTAATGTAATGTATGTCACATTACTTGCGAACAAAAAAGGTCATAATGAGAAAATAAACACAACTTGATACACACATATACGATGTCTTGTAATGCAGTGTAATCCACTCAGATCCATTTAAATGTTTTGATAGAATTAACTTTATTTCTTTACGTTTTTAATCATGTATGCCTGTTTTTCCATTTGTACTTGTTTGACCTGTTCTGTGCTGGCGTGTATAAACCCCACAAAGTTACCAATGCATCATTCGAATAGACAAAAATATGATGGTTTCATGCTCAGTTATTATACACTTGGTGTTCTTTGTCCAGCCAGAAAAGCTTCTTATCTTCAACGTAAATAATATATTTGAATGAATGAATTACAGAAAAGTCAAAAAAAATAAAAATTAAGGTTAGAACAGTACATGAATACTGAATTTTAAAATACACTATGGCCGCAAGATTTTCAGTGTGGCCAGTAGGTTTGTCAATCTAAAGTGAAATGGGTTCTTAAGCAAACAGCAAATTTCATATTAAAATAGTAACTACATACATATAGAATACCTTTTAGGTTCGATGGAGGATAGACACAATACCTATATCACAACAGAGAGTCATTTCAAGGTAAAGGCATCCCAAAAGATTTTTTTCATGGATATGATATACAGATAGATGTATGCAGCATGATATAGAACCGACGAACACCAACTCAACCCACACGCAGACAAGAGTTCCTGATTGTCAACTACAATAATTTAACCTGGTTGTTTACGGTTCTATTGTTTAGGGTATATGTAATATAGGAAGCAAATACAAGTACTGTATACGCGAAGCTTCTACATATACAAGAAAATAAAAATGAAAACAATATAGAAGGCGAAAGAATAATTTGACAACCACTTAATACCCTGGAAGGTTTAGTTACCCTAAAAAAAGGATGGTAAACGACAAGAGGGCAAACAAAAAGATTTTTATGCCAGTGGTTATATAAAGGATATTACCGCTAGTTTATACATTTAAATACTCCTATCTACTTGGAACAATCGAACTGTAGCATCATGCAATGGCTAACACAATACTGCAACCTAAAGAATAGGTTCAACAGTAGCAGAAATCAAACAATTATTTAATGGAAAATACGACCTACATTGCTAGCTGTTACACCATGTCTGTCCATAGCTGCACTTGGCTGTGGCGTATGTTCAGCTTGAAAGGCATTAGTCTGCTGTTTCTGATCAAAACCATTGGGCATCTGATTAGTGGAAACTGATGCCACAGTAGGAGCAGCAGGTGTAGGTTCTGCATTCTGAGCCTGCTTATTCTTCTTTTTCTTGTTTTTCTTCTTCTTCATGTCGTTTTCCATTAAATTTTAAGTTGTATCACCTGTAAAGGTGAATCACATTGTTTAAATATATAAAATATTGAGTATAAATGTGTGATAATCTTAAAAAAGTAAACAACAGAAACAATCATCTTGAGTAACTAAAACAGCTACAAATTACGTCCCTAATAATCTAACTTTTAACAAGTAGGGGAAGCAAAAAATTCGAAAATACTTGCAACCAGTATTCTAAAAATCTCCGATTAATCGCCAGAAAATCTTCTACCTATTCAATATTGTCAAAACTCCACGCATACCCGATTTGTTCCATAACATAAAATACATTTACATCTTTACATAAAAAACTTGGATTAGTTAAGTTTAGCATAAATTCCATATCATATACACTACATCAACATATATCATCTTATTAACAGTATTCAAATAAAACAATTAAATCGAAATTCATTATTTGAGTTGACATTGACATGATTACACTACAAAACCAAATTATCATCAAAATTGACTTGAATAATGAAGCAATTAATCTTCGGGGAGGAACCTTAACAGCCTGGACTAGAAATCGAGAAATTATTCGAAAATTGCTTCAAAATGGCAATGCAGCATCACTAATCACATATAGCAACTCAACATAAGACAGCAGAAATTGAAGAAAAAAATGTGAAAATGGTGACAGAATAATTTAATTAAACACAGGTATAATAAGAAAAGTAGGTAAATATGGATCTACAAAAGAGTTGCATAATTAAAAAATTAAGTTGAAAGGACACAGGAGAAAAACATGTAAGTATATAGATATACGTACCGGTGAGATTGAGATCCAAATATTTGTGCTAATTAGTGAGGAAGCTTTTTTAGATGTCAAGATTGTTTTGTGTTGAAGGAGGTGGAGAAAAGGCCCTCTTAAAATGCCCTAAATATCATAAATTAAAAAATTGGCCTTCACAGAAAGCAACGGCGTGTCTATTTTTCGGGATGTAAAGTAACTTCCGGTTGCGTTTTTGGATAAACCCATGTTAAAGATGCGTTTTCTAATTATTATTTTTAATTAATGGAGAAAACATAACATTAAAATGCGTTTTTTAAAAATCCAAGATAAAGTTACGTTTTTTAGTGATAGAAACGACCATTTTTCAAAATTATGATATTTTGGACCATTTTCATTCAAATTATGATACAAAGACCGTCAACCGGAAGGAAAATGGGGGTGGAGGAAGAAAGTAACGGAAAGCAAGTCCAGTTACATGCCCACAATTTTAATTGGGCTTCAACTATGGGCCGCCCCGTTAGGCATTATGTCCAAATTGTATTTGTTAGCAGATACTACTGCTTTAAAGGCCACCGGTTTTCTCTAAGAAATTAAAAGCTTAAATATATATTTATCTAGGTCTACTATTATATAAAAACCGAAACATTAAAAGTTTGATCGGTTGGTTGGTCGATCAGTCGGTCAGTGAATTTTCTTATTTACCCTTTCTCAATTATCTTTCCTACTTTTCAAGAATAAAATAATACAATATCCTTTTATATTTTATCTAACTAAAATTTCTCTTTTATTAATCAATTTCCTTTTTCACGTTAAACATATTACCTTTTCTATTTTTCAATAACTAAATAATTTCCTTTTTCAGGTAAAATAGAATATCGTTTACATTTTTATTTAACTAAAATTTCTCTTATTTTTCAAGAACAAAATAATAAAATATTTTTTTATATTGTATCTAACTAAAATTTCTCTTTTATTAATCAATTTCCTTTTTCAGGTTAAGCATATTACCTTTTCTATTTTTCAATAACTAAATAATTTCCTTTTTCAGGTAAAATAGAATATCTTTTACATTTTATTTAACTAAAATATCTCTACGAGCAGTTTTGTTTAATAAAATAACATAATTATATTATAATTATAATTAACTAATCAATTACCCTTTTCACCTAAAACACATTACCTTTTCTCTAACTAATATCTCTCTTTTTCCAATTATATCATGGACGGTTGACTTTTTCAGCCAAAACACGTTACCTTTTTTCTTTTATCTTACTAAAACATCTCTTTTTCCAATTATATCACACACGTTTCTATTTAATAAAAATAAAATAATAATATTATAATACTAATAATTAACCGATTACCTTTTCAGCTAAAACGTATCATCTTTTCTATTTTTTCTAACTAAATTCCCTTTTTATCTAGAAATATCACGGGCAACATTAATTTCTCATTTTCTAAACACTATGAGCAATTTTATTTAGTAAAATAACATAATTAAATTATAATTATTATATGCTAATCAATTACCTTTTTCACATAAATCATGTCATATTTTTAATTTTCATGTTACCTTTCTATTTTCTCTAATTAAATCTCTCTTTTTCCAATTATATCAAGCGCGGTTCTATTTAATAAAATAAACTAATAATATTTTAATATTAATAATTAACCGATTACATTTTTCAGCTAAAACATATTATCTTTTCTATATTTTCTAACTAAAATCCTTTTTTTTAATAGAAATATCATGGACAATATTAATTTTTCCTTTTCTAAAAATATTATGTCTAATTGTATTTAGTAAAATAACGTAATTAATTTATAATTACTATAAAGTAATCAATTACCTTTTTCACCTAGACCTTTTTAATTTTCTTTAACTAAATCCTATCTTTTTCTAATCATATCACAGGCATTCTATTTAATAAAATAAAATAATAATTTTATAATTACCAATAATTAACCGATTATTTTTTCAATTAAAACCTATCATCTTTTCTATATTTCTAACTAAAATCCCTCCATTTCTAGAAATATCACGGAAAACATTTATATAATTATTATCAAATCATCTCATATAAAAATGTAAGCCTCCAAAATTCATGTTTTAAAAAATTAATTTAAATAAATGAAAAAATTCATATAATATTAAAATAAAAAAATATGTGCATGCACGGGTTTTAAGCTAGTACTATTATATAAAATGAAACATTAAAAGTTTGGTTGGTCTGTATGGTACCTGTTAATTTTACTTATTTACCCTTACTCAATTACAAATAAAATTCATCTAACTAACTAATCAATTTCCTTTTTCAGTTTAAACATATTATCTTTTCTATTTTTCATTAACTAAATAATTTACTTTTTCAGGTAAAATACAATATCTTTTATATTTTATCTAACTAAAATTTCTCCTTTATTAATCAACTTCATTTTTCAAGTTAAACATATTACCTTTTCTATTTTTCATTAACTAAATAATTTCCTTTTTCAGGTAAAATACAATATATTTTACATTTTATCTAATTAAAATTTCTCACTTTTTAAAAACGCTACGAGCAATTTTGTTTAATAGAATAACATAATTAAATTATAATTACTATTAACTAATAAATTACCTTTTTTAGCCAAAACACGTTACATTTTCTCTTTTCTATAACTAAAATCTCTCTTTAGTAAAATAACATAATTAAATTATAATTATTATAAATTAATCAATAACTTTTTTTACATAAATCATGTAACCTTTTTAATTTTCACGTTATCTTTTTATTTTCTCTAACTAAAATATCTATTTTTCCAATTATATCACTGGCGTAACTATTTAATACAATAAACTAATAATATTATAATATTAATAATTAACTGATTACCTTTTTCAGCTAAAACGTATCAACTTTTCTATATTTTCTAATTAAAATTCCTCTTTTAATAGAAATATCACGGACAATATTAATTTCTCCTTTTCTAAAAACATTACGAGCAATTTTATTAAAATAACGTAATTAAATTATAATTGCTATAAACTAATCAATTGTCTTTTTCACATGGAATATGTTACCTTTTTAATTTTCTGTAACTAAATTCTCTCTTTTTCCAATCATATCACGGGAATTTTATTTAATAAAATAAAATAATAATTTTATAATTACTAACAATTAACCGATTACCTTTTTCAGCTAAAATTTATCATTTTTTCTATATTTTCAAACTAAAGTCCCTTATTTTCTAGAAATATCAGGGATAATATTTATATAATTATTATCAAATCATCTTATATAATAATTTAAACCGGCAAAAATTATATTTTAAAAAAATTAATTTAAATTAATCAAAAAAAAATCATATAATATTAAAAAAAATCCTTGCATCGCACGGATTTTAACTAGTAATTTTGAATAACAGGATCTACATATCTTACGAACGAATATTTGTTCTCACATAGAATGAGTTAAAATGGAATCGAAGACATAAGAAATAAACTTTTCTCACTTGAAAATATCTCATCTTGCTCAAAAACTCGTAGTCATATATATATTTTGTTGTTATGCCCAAATCTGGTATAATAATTATTATGATTTAATTAGCTAAATTAACGGTTCATAATTGACTATGGGCCTAGAAAATGACAATTGGGTCACTAAAGTCCACTATTGGAATCAACTCGGCACAACTACAGGGCCACCTCGCTCATGATCCGGTCTAAGGGATCGCTTCGCTGATACCCCCTCTCAGGGATCGCTTCGCGATATTATCACATCTACATGCTAAACGAAATCGCTGTCTCCTTCCCTACTAGAAGGCTCGTAGCTAGGCCCCTCGCGATCATATGAGTAATTGGATATTTGGGACCGCTTCGCATGGCCAGGCCCCTCGAGGTCGCATGCTAGGCTCTACTTCACTTCTCTAACCATGCGAGACCATCGGTTTCCTTCTATAAGCCATGGATCATGGATAGAATTGAGGACTCATTGCCACATCAGCCCTATACGAGTGGGCTTGGGCCATGACTTATCTCCTAAAACCCTAGCCCGTCTAGGTAACTTGCTGCCCAAGAACTACGTACGGCTTGATCCCTATAAATAGGGTACGTAGGCACCTTGATACGGATGAGAAATAGTTAACCCTGCAAACACCTATCAAGCTCAGCCACATCTAAACACACAAACCCTAATCCCCTGTTCTTCTTTCATTAGCAAAATATCCGTATTTTGCTCCGTTAATCCAGCAAACCTCCAAAATATTGTTATGCAATATTTTCCCTATAACATTTGGTGCTAGAAGGAGGGGCTATCATTGAATTAGGAGAAGCGATGACTAAATCACACAAAAAGAAGAATGATGGAGAGACTCCGGGATCGCATAGGGTTAACAAGGATGATCCCCTGACGAAAGACCCCTCAGAGGACGAGGCGTCCAAGGACAACTCTAAGACTGGGTACAAGGAGGAGCACACACACCCCCCCAGTACAGAGGGTGGCATTGACCAGCGAGGTAATGTCTTTTCTAAAAGGCCTCGGCGATCAAGTGACCGCTGTACATGAGAGGGTCGCAAAAGTGGAGAAGCGCTATAGTTCTAGAGGATTGAAAGGCATATGATGTAGCCTATTTTTATTTCGAGGATTCAACTCAACTTAAACAAGAATGTAATAGTAAATAGTATATGTACTGTCACAGGGATCTCAATTGCATAACTGTCAAAAGAAAGAAGACAAAGTCAATCTACCGTTTTGAGTTATACTACACTTGAACAAGTTCATTCAGTTGATCAAGCATCACTGGAGTAATCAAGACAGTGGGTTCTATTTATAGTGGCAAGAGGTTCCTACAGTGGCAGAATACAGATTAGAAAGGTTTGAATAAAGAGTGAAGAAAAGGAAGACATGAACCACAAATTTAAAGTCAATATATGAAGAACAGTCATTGCGGTTAGTCACTCATGAACCAGACCGTGCACCGAGTGTCAACATTAAACAGTGGTTGTTCGTCATTAATTTCAGTGGTTCAAGCTATCAAGACTGGTATGTGAAAGAATCATTAAGTGCTAAATTAATTAACCACAAGGATTTTACTATCGAGTGGACTGGCTGTGAGGAAAAAGATTTATCACAAAGAAATGCAAAGTGATATATTCTTAATGCTGAAAACCCCGTTAGAATTGTTGTATTTTTTGTTAAGCAAAAAGAGTCCGGTTTCACATCCTCAAGAGACCGTAGCTCACACTTGGATGGGTTATGAGAATATAGAATTATCACAAGAATATGGAAAGTGATATATTCTTAAAGCTGGAACCCCGGTTGGAATTGATATATTTTTTGTTAAACAAAAGGAGTCCGGTTCCAGACCCTCAGGAGACCGCAGGTTGGAACTTAAGGATTTATTTATATTAATAAATATTTTATTTAATTAGGAAATTATATTTATAAATATCTAATAATATTAGATATTTCTTTTTATAATTTCTAAATTAAATTAATTATTTATTAATTAAAGATAATAAGCTGTGCGGGTTAAAAAGCATTTCAACGGAGCATCTCTTAATTAGTTAAAAGGTGGCCAGGAAATGAAAATGAATCAGATTGCTTGTTCAGGAAAGTTGTAAGTCATACCGAAAGTTATATCCAGCAAAAGAAAAAATATGATAATATAACTATCAAAGGATAGTTATACCGATTGTCATATTCAGTTCAAGAGAATAGTCATATCAAGATGTTGGATTGGACAGTCATATTATCTCAACTGGATAGTCATATCTCATTCAAAGAGATAGTTATACCGAAAGTTATATTGGGATGGATTATCATATCTAGTTCAACAGACTATCATATCAAGTATTAAGGATAGTCATACCGAAAGTTATATTGGAAGAGACTGTCATATTACTTGTAGCGGATAGTCATACCGATAGTTATATTGAGTGTTAAAAACAAAAAGGAGGCAGGAGAACTTTTTGTTTAAAAGCAACAGGCGGCTCATTTGTTATTCACTTCTTCACT
This sequence comes from Saposhnikovia divaricata, assembly GCA_036435485.1. Classification (NCBI taxonomy): domain Eukaryota; kingdom Viridiplantae; phylum Streptophyta; class Magnoliopsida; order Apiales; family Apiaceae; genus Saposhnikovia; species Saposhnikovia divaricata. Next base: position 221,233,736 of record CM071599.1, read on the forward strand.
TCTCCACAAAATAGACAGACCCGAGAGAGACAGAGAGACCAAGAGAGAAATGTTCTTGAGCTTCAAATAAATTCTTGTAAATTATTTCTGGATTGTATTGTTACATCTGAACCACTAGAAATAGTTTACTTGTACTATTGGAACTATCTAGCGGATTAAGTTCCCTAGAACTTATCTCTCGAATTGCTTTTTAGCATTCGATCTTTTTATTACAAATATAGAAAAGTTCATGTCGAATTTTCTATAGAATTTGTAATAATTAGTTTGGTCATCAAACCTTGTAATTTGTACCCGTGTATTTAGACACACCCCATCAAGTTAATATAAATTTCATATTCAACTCGAAATATCAATATTTGTTTATTCCGCATCAATTTGTTCTTGATTTAATATTTTAAGAAAAGAGCAAATTCGATTAAACGACATAGTTTGTATTCAACCCCCCTTCTACAAACTATTTTGGACCTAACAATTGGTATCAGAGCCTTTTGATTGATGCACAAATCAAGATCCGTATTTTTGTGGTCCTCCAATTGGATTTCGAGTTTGTTGACCCATACAAAAATGAAATCCGGTATTAGACCAAAAAGTTAACTCCTCTATTTTCTAATTCTTTAACCTTCAAAAATATTCATTTTTGAGATTTTTGATCTTTAAATAATTTGAACTTATATTCGAATTTTTTAATTCTTGAAATGATTAATTCTTGGAAATTTTGATTTTTAAACAACTTGAGTTTATTTTCAAATTGTTTAATTTTCAAAATTTTCAATTCTTGATGATTTCGAATTTTAATTAATTTGAATTTATTTTCGGATTCTTTAACTCTCAAAAATTTCATTTCTTGAGATTTTTTTTATTCTTAATTAATTTGACTCTAATTTCAAATTTTAATTAATTTGAACTTACTTTCAGATTTTTTATTTCCCAAAAATTTTCAAGTTCTTGAAGTTTTTGAATTTTAAATATTTTGAATTTATTCTAAGCCAATAGTTCTAAGAAGGTTGTTAGTTGAAGATTCCTCCGAATTGTCAAAGATGATTTGAATCTTTTGAAGAAAATGCATTTTTCAATGAAATTAATTCCTACCTACTGAAGAAAAATTTGTGGAAGTTCCTCAAAGTTATATCCATAGAATTCACTGGTTTTTCAGAAGCAGGAATGGAAGAGGTTTTAGTGGATAGAATTTTTCTCGAAGATTTGAATTAAGTCGATTGATTCTGTGATATACAAACACTAAGTGGATTGCTCCAATGTAACATCTACTACACTTAGTGGATTGTACCAAGAAATATCTTTCAAGGAATCAACAGAGATTTTAGAAAAGTGGAATCAAGGAGGTTTGAGAATGAACTAGACAGTTAGACATTTCAGTCAAGAATTAATGATGGAACCTCAGAACATACATGAAGAGTTACTAATTCAGAAAGAGTACAAATGTTTAATCCAGGAATCAGGCCTATCTATTCTGAAGCAGAAACTCTTCAGGATACAGTTCAAGAGGTGGCTACTAGACTGAGTTGGTGGAAAGAACAAAACATGATAGTTGCAGTTATGAAAAGTTTTATGTGATAAGTAACTATCAAGGTGTGCAACATGGTACAGAATTCTGACAGACAAGGATGAATAGGGATTCATTAAATGAGATGAAACAGAAGCATCAGTGCAGAACTTATCTTGCTGAAGAAAAGAGTTGGGATAGATCAGATGATGATGAGAAGAGCATAATTAATATCTTGCCTTCATAGCAATCTCTGAAGATGATTCACCTCACATGTCTCAGGTATCAATTCTTCGAACTAGTGTAATATGTAATTCTCAGAAATTCAAAGCATGTTAAGATCTTAGTCTTTAATTGTTATATCTTTGGTTAGAAGATCTTATTATGTGTATGAATATTTGTTGAATTTAATTAATTGCAATAGTGAGTTAAAAGTGTTCCTTAGACAATATCTCTCAATTCTTAAATGATATATGTCAAGCATATATGACCTCTGCTTAAGCTAGTTTCAGGATCCCCAGTAGAACAAGATTTGCTTATTCATTCTGAATTGTTTGTTAAGGTTTAAAAAGTTTAAAAGATGGAATAATTACCTAGGGTGTCAGTAGAACATCAAGTCATTTGTAAAACTGACTTAGGTAATAGAGATTATATAATATAATATAACAATAGTAATGGATTGGATAGAATTAGTGATTAATTGTTAATTCTTCTATTCCATGCATGTTTAGAAAATTATTGAATATCTGTAAATCTAGTTGCTACCTGTTACACAAGTGTACATTGGTTAAAGTAGATAGTACTGAATTTTCTAAAATGCATAACATGCCTAATTTGCATAATTCTTATCTGCAATGTTTTAATGCTGAATGTATGCAATGTATTCTTATTATCATGTCTGCTTATTTCAAATGTCATAAATGCATTTTCTAGTATTTGCATTGATCATAGAAAAAGCATGTTTAAGAATAACAATAAGGTACAGACTGCTAGTCCTCCTTATGTTAGGAAGGAACCATTATTCTCCTTGCTCAGTGAATATTTTGTCAATGACATTAAAAAGGAGAAATGGTCAGTCAAAGATAAGAATGAGCATGTTAAGGTTAAAACTGTTGTTAACTCTAATAAAAGAGAAATCTCTAATCCATCTGGACCCAATTAAACAATTTGGGTACCAAGAACTTTTTATCCATTTATGAATGTAGGGCTTAACAGGTTAATCGATTATGCATTATTATTGATTTATTCAAAGCATATCATCGAAGAAAGAACCCTGCTATCAAATGTGAATCTGAAGACAGGCCAAGTGGTTTATCCCTTGGAGACAACAGCAAGGGTATGACCTAGGGTCAAGGCTATTCAATAGCTAAGGAATGTTGTCAGTAATAAAGCATCTTTTACAATATGAAGAGCCTACTGTTCGAGGATTAAGGAAAGAGAACTTATCTGTAGCTGACATGGAATCTCAGTCAAAGGTGAAGTCAACAAGGTCAAATCTAAAGCTTCATCAGACAAGAGTTCAGCTATGACATAAGGAGCTCTCTCACCTGAATGTCATATCAAGAGATTCTTTCCTGGAAATCGAATAAGTAAAGGAGACTACCTCATCTGAAATTAAAGTAAAATAAAATTATGAGGCATGTCATAAAGAGAAGTCAAAAAAGCATCACACAGAAGTTCTACATCAATTAAAAATATACATTAGTGATAATGACTGATGACTTCTCTCAAGAAACAAGTTGTTGTTCAGACAATCTGAAGACAAGACACCACTGATGTTGATTGATCACATCTAGAAGAGTGTTAGGAAGCAAAACTGACTATGACAACTTGGAGACCAGATTATAGGACCTATCAATTAGTGTTCTGGATGATTTCTGCACCTTCAAGAGTATTAATGCTGAAGCAGTCAATAGTTTGCTACTGACATGATCGAACCCTGATCAGTAAGAAATATAGGAAGACCCCACAAGTATGTAGGAAATTGTTTTGCAATGATAAATGAAAGTGAGCATCCTAGTAATCAGCTAATGCTCAAGAGGTTAATTTCCTTGGTTACTCAGTGGAGTCAACAGCCTACATGGTGGTTGTTATTAATCAATAGAAGGTGATTGAAAGTCTTAGTGATGTTCAATAACCTCTAGCTCCCAGCTGTCAATGGTGATGGTGATTCAGATCCAAGCAATGTCAAACGTGGATAATCTTCATGTAAACCCAGCAGCAGCTTAGGGGGAGCAACAGAAGGATCAACTAGTCAACTCAACACCACACTGAAAGTCAAAGGATACTATGAGAACATGTCTGCCAAGACAAAGAATGTTGACTCAATTAATTCTTTGTCCTAGTTCTTAGTGTTTCTAATGGTGGAAGTAAAAGACTAGCAGAGCTTCAAGTACTATTGATTATTTCTTTAGTTTTTCTTTTAAAAGAAACTAAGAAAGCTACAAAAGCTCTGAAAGATTCAGATTGAGTGATTGCAATGCAAGATGATCTCAATCACTACAAAAGGCAGATTGAAGGGAAGCTGGTATCCAGACCAAACAACAAGGATGTATTTGGTATAAGGATAACCAGAAGTTTAACTGGATGTCAAGGCATTGTTATGAGGGACAAGGTCAAACTGGGTGCAAGGTTATAAGCTGATAAGACAGTATATCTAACAAGAAGCACCAGTGACAAGACTTGAGGATATCAGGCACCTGTTGTACATTCATGATCATAATGGACATCTGGACCTACTGAATTTGGATGCTAGAGGAATGTGAACAAGTGCACTCCTAGTTGGTGAGATAATTGAAAATCTCTACAGGTTAGTATGAACTGGTATCATCACTCAAGCAAGCATGGAAGACATGGTATGACACCCTACCTATAATTTAATATTTGGTATCAATCTTTAACAGTTGGTATCTTTTAACAATTGGTGTCACATTTATAGAACTCTCTACAACTTTAGGCACAAACATAAATGATATATATGTGCAATGATATCTTGATTATATTATATGTTGGTCTACTAACTATAAATTGGGATCAAGATATTTGCTGTTTTGATGTTGGTAAAGTAGCAATTCTTTTGATTTACTTCAGTAAGCCAAAAGAATGATGACAATAAAAGTAAGTCAAGGATCTTTTGTTTCTATTCAGAAGATTCTAGACCTGTCAAGACTACATGCGAACACACCACTATAGCTGGATTTTGACCTATTAGTCAATGTCAAGGGCCTCGTAAGGCTCCCCGTTACCTTAGGGGACGAGCCCTGTATAACTACACAGATCGCTGATTTTATGGCAGTTGATCAGCCCTCGGCCTATAATGCTATTGTGGGGAGGCCAATTCTAAAAGAAATGAGGGTGGTCACTTCTATTTACCATCTCTCTATGAAGTTCCCTACCCCAAATGGAGTCGGATGTGTTAAAGGAGCGCAACATGAATCTCGTGAATGCTATAACAAGGCCCTTAAGTCAGCAGAAAAAGGGAGTAACTCTATGATTGATAAGATGGAATGCGAAGAGGAAGACCGGCCTCGCAAGATAGCCCTCATGCCTTCACCAAATTGTAACATGATCTCAATCGAGGAGCTCCCAGATGATTACTTTGATAACTTGGGTATCCAGGTAGAACCGGTCCAAGGAGCTCTCATGATGGAGGCCTCGCAACCTGTGATGGTACTCCAAGAAGGAATCGTAGAAGAAGCTAGTGACGAAGGAGAGAGCCCAGAGCAGGCAGCTGTGCGAGCCCGAAAAGGCAAATGGGTTCGCAAGGAAACTTCCACACTAACAGAGCTACCAAGTGGAATCATACAAGAAACAACTTTTGTGAATGAATATGGACATGTGGGTGCAACCCCAATGCCGGAGGATGCGACCCCCCAACATGATAAAACTAATACCTACGAGGCCAAGCCAAGCCGGGCTCGCGAGTATGATCTAGACCTTGATCCTCACATCCCAGAACATGTAGAGCGAGCTGGAGCAGCGGAGGATACTATTCCTATTCTTGTTGATGTACAAGACCCTTCTAAGGTGTTGAAGATAGGGTCGCAACTCAACCCTAGTTTAAGGGAAAGGCTCGTCGTTTTTTGAGAGATAACTTGGATGTGTTCGCCTGGTCCCACGAGGATATGGTTGGGATTGATCCTAACGTTATGTGTCACATGCTCAATCTCGACCCCAGCAAGAAAGGAGTCAGACAGAAAAGGCGACCTATAAGTGGAGAACGAGCTGAGGCTCTCAAAGCAGAAGTGGATAGACTCCTCGAGGTCGGGCTTGTTAGGGAATCATTCTACCCTGACTGGCTCGCAAACCCAGTCCTCGTAAAGAAACCCAATGAAAAGTGGAGGACATGTGTAGACTTCACTGATCTCAACAAACACTACCCAAAAGATAGTTTCCCATTACCGAGGATAGATCAATTGGCGGATGCAACAACGGGGCATTTTCTCCTTAGCTTTATGGATGCTTACTATGGGTACAATCAGATACCCATGTATGGCCCTGACCAGGAGCACACCTCGTTCATCACAGATAGAGGGATCTACTATTACATAGGGATGCCCTTCGGCCTCCTTAATGCTGGGGCGACCTATCAAAGGTTAGTCAATATGATGTTTGAAAAGCAAATTGGAAAAACAATGGAAGTGTATGTGGATGATATACTGGTAAAATCCAAGGAAGCTGGGGACCACATCGCTCACCTGGCAGAAATGTTCAGTATCCTGAGAAAGTGTAGGATGAAGCTCAACGCACAAAAATGTGTGTTCGGGGTCGAGTCTGGGAAATTCCTTGGATTTATTGTCAACCACCGGGGTATCGAGGCCAACCCCGCAAAAATAAAGGCTCTAATGGAGATGAGGTCGCCAAGATGTGTGAAGGAGGTTCAAAGCCTAACAGGGAGGATATCTGCTCTCAACAGGTTTGTCTCGAAATCATCAGACAAGTGTCATGAATTCTTTAAAGCTATCAAAAAGGTGGGAAAGAACTTTGAATGGACCCCCCAATGCGAGGAGGCTTTTCAGAATATCAAGGAACAGCTAGGGTCGCCACCTTTGCTCTCTAAGCCCAAAGAGGGAGAAACACTCATTGTCTACCTCGCTATGTCAACGCATGCGGTCAGTGCAGTATTGGTTCGCGAAGAGGAAAAAGTTTAATATCCTGTCTACTATGTCAGTAGAAGAATGTTAGACGCTGAGACTCGCTACACAAACATGGAAAAGCTAGCCTATGCCCTGGTGTTGGCCTCGCGAAAGTTAAGGCCCTACTTTCAGGCTCACAGCATTGAGGTTCGCACCGCCTACCTACTGAAGCAAGTAATGCACAAGCCGGAGTCTTCAGGGAGATTGTTAAAATGGACAGTAGAGCTTAGTCAGTTCGACATCGAGTTCAAGCCTCGTGGCCCCATAAAAGGACAGGCACTTGCAGATTTTATTTTGGAGTTTCCTCCCCAATTTAAGGGAGATGACTGGGCTATCATAGCAACACCAGAAATAACAGTTAGCGAGGACAAAAAAGAAAATTTAGCCTCATGGTGGGAGCTATACGTAGATGGGGCATCTAATAAGGAAGGAGCCGGGGCTGGCATCGAGTTGGTAACTCCAGAGGGTCGTAAGATACAAAGTGCAGTACACTTTGCCTTCGAAGCCTCCAATAATGCAGCAGAGTACGAAGCCCTCATTATTGGTCTTAAACTAGCATTGGAAATGAAAGTGGAAAACCTCACAGCTTACAGCGATTCTATGCTGGTAACATATCAACTCTGGAGTGGGTGGCAAGCTAGAGGTGAGCAGATTGAGCTATATCTACGATGTGCACAAAGGTTGATCGGATAGTTTAACAATGTCAAGGTGGTTCATATCAGAAGAGAAAAGAATCAAGGAGCAGATGCACTGGCAAAATTGGGGTAGCGCCGTGAGGCCACATTACTTGGAATTATCCCACTGGAAATTCAGACAAAGCCCAGTGTGCCGGAGGAGTTCATTATGGAGATAGCGACCCCAGGGTTGACTTGGATGACCCCAATATGGGAATATGTGAAAAACGGAGCCCTGCCTCAAGACAAGAAAGAAGCAAGGAAGATTAAATATCAGGCTGCTCGCTATGTCATCTATGATGAAGTCTTGTATCGAAGAGGATTTAACATCTCACTCCTGAGGTGTGTAGATGGGGAAGAGTGTAATTACATTCTCAGAGAAGTCCATGAAGGGATATGCGGCAATCACACGGGGGGTAGCTCGCTAGCCCATAAAATTCTTCACCAAGGGTATTATTGGCCTACGCTAAAAAGGGATGCATTTGAGTTTTCAAGAAAATGCGATGCCTGTCAGAGGATCGCCAACTTCAGCAACGTCCCTGTCTCTCAGCTTACCTCGCTAACGAGCCCATGGCCCTTTGCTATGTGGGGCATTGATCTGATTAGGGAACTCCCAAAGGGTAAAGGAGGACTTAAATATGTAGTAGTGGCCGTTGACTATTTCACCAAGTGGGCTGAGGCCGAGCCACTTGCAACTATCACTGCAAAGAAGCTCAAGGACTTCGTGTACAGAGCAATTGTGTGTCGCTATGGGATCCCATATCAACTCATTTCGGATAATGGGAAGCAATTTGACAGCAAGGAAATGAAGGAATTCTGTGAAAATCTGGGGATAAAAAGAAGTTTCTCAGCTGTGAGCCATCCTCAGACGAATGGTCAAACTGAGGCCATAAACAAAATCATAAAACACACTTTGAAAGCCAAATTGGAAGAGAGCAAGGGTAATTGGCCTGAGGAGTTAACAAGGGTTTTGTGGTCATAAAATACGACCCCAAGGTCGACCACTGGGGAAACACCATTTTCACTTACTTATGGATGCGAGGCCATAGTGCCAGTCGAAGTGGGTTCAGGGTCGTTTAGAAGAGAACATTACGATCCCGAGGTAAACGAGGTCAATCATAGGCTTTATTTGGACATAATAGAAGAAACTAGAAGCGAGGCCCAGCTACGCCTCGCAGCCTATCAATAACGAACAGCGAGGTACTATAATGGAAAGGTCAAAGCGCGATCTCTACACACAGGTGACCTAGTACTTAGAAGGGTCATGCCTAACACTAGGGTCCCAGGTCATGGAGTTTTTGGCGCTAATTGGGAAGGACCTTACAAGATCTATACTACTCTTTCAGAAGGGACCTACTATCTCACTGATATGAAAGACAAAGTCATTCCGCGAGCTTGGAATGCGGAGCATTTGAAAAAATACTATCAGTAAAGGCCTCGCCCCTGGTAGCCTCTCTCTACAACTACTTAGCATGAATAATTCATACAAAGTACTGGGGGGTAGTGATCATATAGACACCTCCCCTTTATGATGTAATGACTTTCGGGCCTCGTCCCTACTTATCAACTACTGGGCATCGCCCCATAATCAATGCATGAGTTCATTTGCTTTATGAATTGCTTTATTGTGCATTCAAAATTTGCTTGCTTGTCTATTAGCATTTACATTTCAAGGTCCAAGCCATCTCAACGATGCTGGAATTGCACTTGAAAACATCTCAAAGTGGCTGCTCACATCTTAAATTATTTGCAACAATCAAAGGAATCTAAGCAAAGGAATACATGTTTGAACTACACAAAGCACTTCGCATCTGCGAGTACAATCTATATTGCAGCTGTAGTATGTTAATGAAGATAATCCACATGAAGATTTAAAGGAAAAGAATATTTTACGAGGCTAAATGAATGAGAAACAAAAGCAATGATATTAAATTAAAAGTTAACAAATCGCTACGTGATCCCAGAATTCTTGACGGGCAAAAAATATTGTTACAACTTGCGAGGCATTAAAAGGGAGCTTGCATCCCTAGTTCGAAACTACATCAAATTGATTCATAAATTTAAGAAGCAGGTGGATCCTGGTTGGCAGTAGAAGCTTCATTTACCAGCCTTGCCTCCTCTGCAAGCCTTGCTTCTTCTTCCAGCCTCGCTTCGGCGGCGTCCTCATCTGCGATCTGTTTTTTCAAGGTTTCTGCGAAGTCATCATTGCCTGGCCCAAGCAGGTCCCAATCAAAGTCAGGGATTGATCGAATGAATCCCTTCATGAAAGATACCTGACCCTGGGTCACGAATGTGTCCTCAGCAGTTGCCAGAGAGGACTTTGCAACATCCAGCTTGCGTGTCAGCCTAGAGATCTCTTCATCCTTCTTCTTAGCAGCCTCTTCGCTGGATTTCTGCAGCTCCTTGAGGGACTTTTCAAAGTCGTTCCTTTCCCTGCGAGCGGTCTTCAAGTCTGTGAGAATCTTCGGAGTCTCATGAGATAGCTGCTTCTTGAACTCAGCCTCAAGGGATCGTTTATCCTCAGCTTTTTGGAACTCCAGGACCTTGTTCTATCTATCCAGCTGAAAGAAGTTCTTCGTATGAGCTGCTTGACGGATAAAAGCCTCGGCTAGACACCTGGTCAAAGCATTGGCATTCTCTTCTGGGGTCGCTTTCCACCAGTTGGAAGTTTCAGCCTCGTTAGAATATTTGGACCCCAACGAGGCGAAGAGATGTTGAGATGCATTAGCAGTAACGACCCCAGAAGACAGCTGTTGGGGCCCATCTTTTTGTCCATCTTTCCTGGACCGCTTCAAGGGGCTTTCCACAGGAGAATCAGTCTGATCCCCAGCCACGAGGTCAGCAATAACCTTCGTTGGCGCTATGAGCTTTTGGGGAGGAGGAGGAGCTTTCATTGAAGAGGTCGCTATAGGGGCTGCACCTTTCTTGGACTTGGCATGTAGGAAAGGAATCAACACTCAATTACATTTTCTAATTTAAGGAGAGCCCTAAGGTTCCTCTCTTCCTTAGTGGACTTAGTCAACACGTCGTCAGCACGTCATTTTTCATCACCTTTTAAGGGGGTGCGAACCTAACCAACTGCGATGCCGAAGGAGTTGTTAACTTTGAATCAAAAAATTAAGTGAGATAAGGGCTACACTCTAAGTAGAAGGCTTACCTGGCAGGTAGTTAAAGCTCGTTTTAACCCTGGGGACCTCGTGAACATAAAAGAAGGGCTCCTTCCACGAGCCTGCATTGCTTATTCCGCCAGGAAAAAGGTTTTTCTTATTAAATTCCGGCCACACAGAAAAGTAGACGTAGCCAAAGTCCTTGGCCCCGCATCGCTTAAGCTGAAGGAAGTAGCCCATCGTCTTCGCATCCATGGGCGAATATCGAAGCTTGTGGTAAAGAATGTATAAAGCGATCATGGATCTGTACCCATTCGTACTTATTTGGATGGGAGCGAGGTGATAAGTCTCACAGACATCCTTGATGAATGGATGGAAAGGAGAAGAGACACCTATCTTCATTAGGGGGACCGTCAGAACCATCCTTGGTACCCTACCTCCGTTCTCTTCATGATTGAAGCGGTAGCATCGCATCTTTTTCTTAGGAATGATGATTTTGCCCTCAGGTCGAAATCTCTCGACCCCCTCTGTGATGGTCTTCACAGTTAAAGTGGTGGACAGGTCACGGCAGGCGAGGATGCGAGGCTCTCCTGACCTTACCTTTGAACTAGGCTTAATGTCCTCTGGGCGAGGTCCATTTACATATATAACTCCCTCAAGCTCTGGTTGAGGGGTTGGAATGTAAGGATTGGGCGAGGCCTCAGGAACATAATTGTAATCCTTAAAATTTACAACTCTGGCCACTTCGTCAAGGCCGCCATCATCTGAGGAAGGTTCCTCGTAGTCAGAATCATCCGAGTCAGCCTCATTATCCGCACCTCCCTCAACATCATACTATGCCTCGCCTAATGAATCTACTGGGAGTCACTTATGTGAATGGGAGAAATAGTTTGAGGAGGTAGTTTGGAAAGGATCCGTGCTGCTTCTGAGCTGAATTCTTCTCCCTTCTTTTTTAAAATTTCAATTTCTTGTTCAAGAGGTGTCATCTCGGTTTGGGATTCGACCTGAGATGGGAGCACATCCAAAGATCGGTCATGTGAGCTTGCGGGACGCTTGGATCGCCATTTATCTAAGGGTACCTCTCTGGTATAATCTTCATTCGACCATTGCGAGTCGAAATATAATTTAAACGAGCTCTCACTAGTGCTCGCTGCTCTTGCGATGTTAGCAGCTGCTGCTTCGCTTATTTGAACATTGGGCATAGGAGAGGGCGTCCTTGAACTGTCATCATTCGACATCTGAAAAGGAGGTGAGAAATTAAGTGTGTGCTCTTACAGAAAGCAAATGGAGTAAAGGAAGAAAAGAATAAATAAATGAGAGGGGCTCTATGTGTTCACGCATCACTCACGGGGGAAATATTGGGATCGCAATTCTAGCTAAAAGAAAAAAAACGTTCCTAAAGTTCCTAAAGGCGGCAATAACTACGGGATCGCATTCCTATCTAAGCGAGGCTGGGACCGCTAAATAATATTGAAGGTATGGGATCGCAGCTGTAAGGGATCGCATCGCGTGCAATTAAAGCTATTTAATCATGCAATTATAATAAAGAACAACAATCTAAATATGAAGAAAGAATGAAGACTTACTTTTCTGGAGAAAGGTTGAGGAAATCGGAAGAAATTGGAGATCGCTTGTAATTAAGCTGAAAGAATTCTTGCGTTTGATCCAGGAGCAGGCTGACAGCACTTCGACAACGTGTTTGTGAGAATGAAAAAGGAAATAATAGTGACAGGAGTATATATAGTCATCGGGAGAGAGAAAGATACAGGACGCGTGTCAAGATCTCAACCGTTAAACACGTATCTTGAGACGCAACAGCTGTCAAACCCCTTCACATTCTTGGGTTCGCGACGTCTCCAACGGTCATATTTATAACAACAAAAGGCCAAGGCTTCGCCTCGCGGTTTCATGCATCCTCTTTGAGTCCACATTGCATCTTCAATGACAACATGGACTCGGGGGGTAGTTGTTATGCCCAAATCTGGCATAATAATTATTATGATTTAATTAGCTTAATTAACGGTTCATAATTGACTATGGGCCTAGAAGATGACAATTGGGTCACTAAAGTCCGCTATTGGAATCAACTCGGCACAACTACAGAGCCACCTCGCTCATGATCCGGTCTAAGGGATCGCTTCGTTGATACCCCCACTCAGGGATCGCTTCGCGCTATTATCACATCTACAGGCTAAACGAGATCGTTGTCTCCTTCCCTACTAGAAGGCTCGTAGCTAGGCCCCTCGCGGTCATATGAGTAATTGGATATTTGGTACCGCTTCGCATGGTCAGGCCCCTCGAGGTTGCATGCTAGGCTCTACTTCACTTCTCTAACCATGCGAGACCATCGGTTTCCTTCTATAAGCCATGGATCATGGATAGAATTGAGGACTCATTGCCACATCAGCCCTATACGAATGGGCTTGGGCCATGACTTATCTCCTAAAACCCTAGCCCGTCTAGGTAACTTGCTGCCCAAGAACTACGTACGGCTTGATCCCTATAAATAGGGTACGTAGGCACCTTGATACGGATGAGAAACAGTTAACCCTGCAAACACCTATCAAGCTCAGCCACATCTAAACACACAAACCCTAATCCCTGTTCTTCTTTCATGAGCAAAATATTTTGCTCCGTTAATCCAGCAAACCTCCAAAATATTGTTATACAATATTCTCCCTATAACACTTGTCAAAAAAAAGATCAACATGAATAAAAAAATTACATGCTTGAAATATATTTGATTTGTGGAGGGTGCATATGCACATGTAATATATGTAAATTTATATTTATGAGGTGTTTACATACTTGATAGAAATAAGAATAAAAATTATGGAATTGGTATAAATGAACATGAGAAGTATCAAATGACATATAAGAAACGATTTACCCATCTATAATTCTCATTTTATATAATTAAAAGAAAAATTAATAATACATGTACTAAAACATGCATATTAATAAATTTCCGTCAACTAAACTCATTAACATGAATTTCTTAACACATTCTTTTTAGTTAAGATAATTAGATATATATTAATATTGTCAACTATTTTTTAGTAATTCGATATCTAGATCAGCTTTCGTACATTTTTAGTAATTCGAAGAACCGTTATCACATTCATAATCATCAAACATTACGGTAATATAGCCAAATTTTTTCCTACGAGAAGTGATGTTCTTATAAGAATTATTCAAGTACGATGTAGATTACTCTGTTTATTAATTATTAGTATAATATTGCATGCAGAGAGTAAAAGAGATCTGAAACTCTGAATTTTGTAAATTTAAAACAGAGTGTGGTCCATATGCAAATGAGACAAGAATCTTTTTCAAACATTCATCATAAAAAGAGCCTCCTAGCCTAACCAAAACCCAAATTATATTTACAAAAGTAGCCGTTATTCCGCCTGCTTGTTTCAAATTTCAAACTTAAATCCAACCAAACCCCCTCTCATTATGCCTTCCCATCTTATAATTCCATTCCCAACACCCAAACTTCTTAAAAATCTCTCTCTCTCCCTCTCTCCCTCCCTCTCTCTCTCTCTCTCTCTCTCTCTCTCTCTCTCTCTCTCTCTCTCTCTCTCTCTCTCTCTCTCTCTCTCTCTCTCTCTCTCTCTCTCTCTCTCTCTCATAAGATGATAGCAGTACCCTCTCAATCTTCGATTAAATCTCCGGATTCCAACCACGTCCTCCTCTCCAAAAATGGGCGAACACCGCTCAAACCCAAAAATCAGCAGCAGCAGCAAAAGAATGAAGAAACTAAGGCCAATTGGTTGATAGACAAATCATTATCAAAAATCGACACTGACATTGATGTCGTCTCGAATAAAGAAAACATTCCTCCGCCTGATTCTACGGTGGCCAAAAAGGCGGAAATGGAAGTCGAAACATTAATTGATGCTTCGCTGGCTGAAGAGCTTAGCGCGATTCGAGAGAAGCTGGAGAGAATGAGATTAGATAAAGAGAATACGGAGAAGCTGCTGAACCATAGACAGATCGAGATGGATATGCATATGAATCAACTTCTTAAGAGAGGTCAAGTTCAGAGTTTGTTGGAAATCGAGGTTGATAGACTCTACCGCTTAAATCAAATCATCACTTCTTCCTCAGAGGTAAGTTTATCGAGATTTTTAAACATTTTTATCGAAATCATCACTGATTTTAAACATTTTTTTTCGAGAATTTTAATTTGATCCCTTTGCATCTGGTTGTTGAATCCAATCTTGTAATTTGTTAAAGTTGTCTCCGATTCGATCTTTAAGAGAAAAGGAACATGAAAGAAAAATCAAGGAAGACAAGTCTAAGGTATGTATAACATTTGTCGTAAATTGAGAGGAGCTTGCTCTTGCATTTTACTAGGGGACGATATTTCTTTTTTACCATTGATTTTCTTTTTAAAAATACAGTTTGTCCGAATTAAATTTGAAAGTAGAATGTTCCTTTTAGATCCGCTACTAGTTACATCCCTTCCTTGCCAACACGAGATTTAATCTGTATAATCTTTTGTGTTAATTAATTAACCCTCGTATGCATTATGTGATGTGTGAATGTGTTGCTATGTTTTCGTAATCTGCAGGGCAATATTAAGGCAGACGACAAAGATAGGGGTGGAGAATTTAACAGTGGAAGTTCGTCTCCGTCCTCGCACTCCTCCACAACTACATGGTGCTAGCAAAAACGATGAAATCAAAAATCTAAGCTCAGAATTTGATTTGAAAAGCTCATGAGTTATATTTGTTACTACATTCTATTCCCTCTTTCTTTTTCGTATGAAAAGATATCAGAAGGGATGTCAAATTGTTGGTATAATGTGTCATTGTACTAATCTGTTGTATGAAATTATAAAAGAAACTCCTTTCATCGTGAACTATGCGTTTATTCAGACGGCATTTGTAGGAAATCTTATATGCTTATTATCGACTTGCTCAAGCAAAGTCGCTAGCACACCTGTTTTAGCTCCTCCTACGACATTGTCTAATCAGATAGCAAATGCCATTGATCGGTTCACTTAATCACCATCTGATCCGTCCTGCCCTGCCCCTGTTCGAGAACTATATGTTACATTGTAGTTTGAGTTGTTTTCTTATTTAAGTAGAAGGGGGTTTTTTGTTTCGGGTAGTGTATTCGATACAATTCTTTTACGAAAAATATGTCATGACCAAAAATATTACTTCATCCGTACCAGTTTTATTGTTCACATTACTTTTTGCACGCATTTTAAGGTACAATGCTCAAGTTGCAATTTTTGCCCACACAAGACACTTTATGTGATCGGTAGTACAATTTAGTGGGTCTTCTAGTCATGGGCTTTTTGAAAGAATGGCCCACTAGTTTCTTTGCCCTGAGCCTTAAAATTACAGTAACCCACTCTTTTTAAAAAGTAGCAGTAACGTCTGATGGGTCTTGCACTCTTGCTACTTTAGCTTTGTGAATTGTGATACGCAATACTTCAAGCTGTAACGCATAATGCTAGGGTAATAAATGGGTAAAATGGTTGATTGGTTACTGAAATCACTAATAATTTGCAAGTAGGTCACGAAATTAAAAAAGTTTTCAATTAAGTACTTAAAAATTTTCAAATTGGTAGATGCTGACGTGGCACAATGAAATTAAGATTAACTGTTAATTCATCATTGAACTTAGTAACAATTTTCAAGTTATTCATTAGCTAATTTTAAATTTAAACTGATTAAATTTTAAATTCAAATTTTATCAATATTGATAAACCATACCAAAATTATAAATCTTTAGAATTTTAATTTTTTTCCGAATGATTTTTCTTTAATAAAAGTTAAAATTATGCATACCAATTCAATACATATGTTTATGAATAAATACAAGTGAACGAAAAGATAATAAAAAAATCGAGTGCTTACATTTTTTTCCAAATAATCACACTTTAATTTAATTTAATTTGTATATACCACTTTAACCCATATGCATATAAATCGATACAAGTGAAGAAATATTTAGATATCCCTTTTCTCCCATTTATTTAATTTATAATTTAATTAAATTTAGAATTGAACATGTCCATTTATTTTATATGCTAATAAATCGGTAAAAGCAAACAAATATTTAAAAAAATATCAATTTTCCAATCCATCTTTTCGATAGTAATAAGTGATTTCGAATATTAATTTTTTTGAATGATTACAATTTAAATTTAAAAAGACATAATTTTTTTAAAAAAAGTAATCTCATTTGATATTTTTTGAATATTTAATTTTTTTCAGTCAATGACCTAATCAAAAATTAGCACATAGTTCAGTGACCTAATCGTAAATGTGTTGTCTTTTGACGGAGAATCGTTAAAAGTCAACGCAATTTAACGATCATGCAAATATTTCTAAGTTTAGTATTGCGATTGCAAACTAATTGTAACTTCATGATGCGATTGAAACCATTTTTAACTTCATGACCTACTTGCAAGTTACTAGTGATTACACTAACCAATTAGATATTTTAGCCGGTAAAAAATTGGTTTCCCAAATACACATCGTAGATTTTGACTTGTTTAATAATAAATGGGTACTCTGTATTCATACTAACAACATCAATCAAAAAATTTCATATGGTCATATCAATCATGTCATGTCATTTTTAAACAATTTTTTTACCCAATTTTGTGTCTCCAGCATTACTCTTTTTTTTTTTTTTTGAAAAGTGATATATTGTGACTCGAAAGTGATAAGAAAGAAAATGATCATAAAAAAATATTGATCATCAACGTATATCGAAGAGAAGAAGAAAATAAATGAAATGATTATCAAGAGTATTGATTATTCAAGTCCCCCTTTAAACTAATGAGGGCTTATATTTATAGGCAGTCATAACACCATTTGTAAACATTGGCTGCTAGTATGCATTGACAATTTATCAATCTGCAGTTTTTTTTCTTCCATCATTTCCGCTGGAAGACTTTTGACAATCACACTTATTTATAACAAGATGTGACTTAAAGGGGAAACAGTGTTTTGAAATATTCCAATGTGCTCCAAGCTTCTAATTCTTTTTCCTTCGTCTTTTATTCTAGTAATTTTCTTACTCTTTTGTCCTTCCTTGCACTTTATTTCTTTATTTTGCAATTTCTTTATTTTTCACGAATTTCCTGAAATGCAACAAATAATTTATTAAAATACTAGTTCAAGCAATAAATAGGTAATAAAAATATGCACTTATCAATCATATCTAATGTATAATAAGAATAATTAAATTATAAAAAATATTATAAAAGGATGATCGATTACATATTTCATCACCTCGCCCACCGTATACATGTCTAAAATAATATAGTTAAGTAGAATTGAGACGATAAAGCTTTATGAAGGGTGTCCGATTAGAATATAAAGTGTAGTTCCTCAACAATTTTTAATAGTACTCCTTGAAATACTCTACTCCTTGATCTTAGAATAAAGGTAAGAAGCATTTCAATATCCTAATTTTTATTTCGATTGTTTTAGTCTTGCAGGAAATTAGGTTAGCGAATCCCTCAATTTCGCTTTCGGTGGAAAAAAAAAGTTCTCCGATTTAATAGTTGTAAGTGATATATTGTTTAATATATTTAATAATAGATTAAGTTTTAATATAAATCAATAAATTGAAATAATGATTATATGATTATATATATATACTAGCATTTTACCCGTGCTACGCACCGAAAGCCCGATTTAAAAAAAAATTAAAAATAGTTACAAAAATGTTTATAAATATCAAAAAATTAATTCTTTTCTTTTCTTTTTTTCATATAATTTTACGACATTTTATACTATTTTTATGGAAATTTCTTCAGTTCAATATAAACTTATCTTTAAGATGGGCCGGGTACCGAAAATAATAAAAACATAACAGAAGATAATATAAGTACACATTTTTCCTTCTATGCATACAAACAAAACAGAAAGTGTTCAATTATGTGGAAGATGCTAAATGGTCCTGCTATACTGCTAATTGGAGCTCTTTATGCTGTCGAATGAGTTTAATGTCTTTGAAAATTGCTGCATGAGCATGCTATCTTGCACATATATTACCTCAAATTGTTTTTTTGTTCAGTTTTTTCTTTGTCAATTTCATAAGTTATATGTACTTTAATTATTTGCACTAAAATCATAAATTATATGTATTTTAGTTTCATTTAAATTGCCAAAAAGAGCGATATTTCATAGTATTTATACGATTTTTATAAAATTATTTAGCCCATTCAAACCGACCCAAACTGTTGTACAATGGTATGGTTGGATTACGAATTTATATTTTACAGAATAGGTTAAAAAATTTCAAATCAATTTAATTGGGCCGGGTTGCAAAAACGCCTCTAATCTGGCCAACCCGACCCATAACACCCCTATGTGCAAGACCTTCAAAATCCTATAAAATATACATATAGTTAGTCAGATATCAACATAGATATAACTTTCAAGCTCATAGAGATGTTTGATGTCATTAATCAATATAAAGAAACCAAAATATAGATTTTACTCAAATAAAAAAGTTTAATATATTATTCAGTAATTTTAAAATAGTTTTCAAGAATTTTTTTTGCATGATATTCGAGGTCAGAATTATATTACAAAGCCATCGCAGTGACCGAAACCAAATGGTCATGCTTATCATATATTTCTTGGCTTAGAGAGTACATATCCCATTAATAACATACCATTTCTTGCTTATATTCTGGTGACCTACCAATAAAGCAAAGTGGAAAATTTATTTTCTAAAAAGTTAAAAATGAAATTCACCTTATATTATCGGGCAGGTACTGACAATCATTATGATGATCATTAACTATGACATGAAATTCACTAACATTTAAAATTCAGTAACTATTATATAGATCCATAAAATATAAGAAAAAGTTAAAACTAAGCATCTTTGGAGGGTGTAAACAATAGTAGAGTTTTACTCTCTTAGTTTATTTAACTTCTTGACTTGAGCTTATAGTGCCTATGTTAGAGTTGACTACCAAAATGCTAGAACTGATTTTTAATAATGTAGATAGTTGTTTCTTATAATTACTCTAACAATAAAAATATTGTCCCATATATAAGATATATCCCACACATGAACAACGCTATTAACATCAGTATTTATTAAGTTGAAAAAGTTATATGCTTCTATTTGGAGCATGAATGCATGTGTGAATAAGCGTGTGGATATTTTTGTCAGTACAGAAAATCAAAAATAGAGACATAAAGTGATTAACTATTACCATAATCATAAACATTGTCTTTTTTTCCCAATTTAATAATTTAAATTACTTAATATAAACACTTCGTAGTTATACAAATACGGTAGTCATGGTTAGTTTGAGGGAGGGATAGGGATGTTCACTGGGCTGTGGTATAATATCAAAGAATTAGAGACTAATTTTTTGTAGCTAATTTATTTGTTGGCTTTGCAACAGGTCATAAAAAAATTTATAATAATAGTTTTAACTTATTATAATTTGTTAAGTTCATGTATATGCTTCAAACACATCAATTTGATAAATTTGAAAAAAGATGGAGGTGAAAAAGGTTAGAAGTGGAGAAGAACATGAGACATTAAAAAATATAATATTTTAAACCATAAAAATAAAAAATTAATTAATATTGTAATAAAATCAATATTTTATGTACACATGTATCATATCAAATTTACAAATATTTAGTCAATTCGTGATGTACCTTTGAATATTAAGCTGGTAAAGTTGCCATAAATACAATATTAACTCCATTAGCAATTAAGTTGATGATGGACAAAGATTTTTATTGATGAATCGAAGAATAAATGTTCGCACAAAATACACGCAAGCGCACGTGGACAACAAGTAATATAAAAGCAAGTAAGATTCGTTCCCGCAGAAATTGTATACTTTGATTTATGCGTCTAAGCAACAATGTTTGATTATCGTTCAATGCTAAGACAAAAGACAATTTGGGTTTTGATTTTATATTATGCTAATCAAATTTACTAATTACTAAAAGAGAATGATTTAATTTATGAATAGAAACATAGGGTCCTAACTTCATTAAATACATTCATTAGAGATCATGCCTTTACTCGATTTGTATGGTGGTTACGATAACTAATCGGACAACACGGAGTAAGTATACGCTACCTTTCAGTACACGCACACCAATCTACACAATATCCACAAAAGATAGAAATCATGCAGGCACCAATTAGGTCTAGACTCTATATGTCTATAGAATTTGAAAACCTAAAGGTTGAAGAGCAAGTTATCCATAAGGATTACATAAGATAGTATGAGATGGTTAAAATCACACCACTAATCATGAAATCAATCACGAACATATGCTAGCATGGTAAGTTCTAAATCTAGAGATCCACTGTCGCTTCACTAAAGATTAACAAGATAGATGTTCGCGACGCATCTATTTAATTAATTCACAACCATGCAAGGATATCGCAAGTCACCACATGTATATCAATTAGGCATTCACTACTAATTTCTGTAAATAAATTCGTTAGGACCCCATGACGGTGATTAGTTCATAGTTGAACCGTTCATCATCATGGGGTTCGATGGAAATATGCTAATAAACATGACTAGAATGAAGAAAAGAATAATATTAATTAATAAGGGTTTAGGAACAAATCCGAAGAATGCCAAGTTACAAAAGATAGGTAGATCTTGATCCGTTGCTTCTCACGAACAATCGATCATTCACTCCTTAATGTTAACAAAATAAAACCCTCCGTACTGATTACAATGATAACCAGAGTTTTTATAGGCCCTAAAAACCAAATCATACAAGGAAACAACTCAGAATTGCATTAACATTCGAAAAGGGCAAAACTGTAAAATTTTCCAGAATTCAGGCTGAGCGGCCGCCTAGAATCTTGAGCGGCCGCCTGGACAATTCCCCCTGAGCGGCCGCCTGGGAGCTTGAGCGCCCGCCCGGACAACTTCCTGGAAATTCTGATTTTCATGGTAATTGTCGTTCCTTGCTTCGTTTTCCCTCGCTTTTCTGGAAACCTTCTTAAACAAACACCTTGGGCCTATATCCAACATAACATCTTCAATTACCAACTCCGATCCTGAGATAAAAGTCCTGCACATTTCCACTAAAAACTAATCAAAACACGACATACTTGAGGCCAAAACTATCAATTCAAGCCGACATAAGACGTTCTAAGTAGATATAAAATCCACTTATCACACCCCCAAACTTGAACCGATGCTTGCCCTCAAGCATAAACAATATACAAACTAACTAGTACCACTTCCGTAGGTGATCACGGTTGCATTTGGCATATGCAACAAGCCCTTTAAACCCCTAGGCAGCCCTAGTGGACGAGTAAGGTCTCGTGAGGGCCTATAGTGAATGTACCCACAAAATCCAACTGACACAAACGACACAAACAATGCAATGCATGAATGAATGCAACTAAATATGAATGCAAAGGATCCCCTCAAACTAACCAACACCACTTAGCAAGCAAATATCTCCATGAATGCAATCAATCCAAACAGAGCTCGACTAAATTCCGGTATACTAACAATACATGATCAGAACGTGCGTGTGTGCAATGCTCGACAGATATACTCCCAAACCGGATCAAAATCATACATATTCTTTTCCAAGACAATCACAGAGTTATAAATAGAATGAACGTTAAACTCAAGATCACTTTAGATACACCTCTATACTCCTCTAAAGTAGACAGAAATTCATGCTTTATTATGACTCAAACACAATATGTACACAACACACATGCTTATTTGATCGTGCAATGGATGAGACCCCTAAAGGCTTATACAATAATACCCATGTAGCGAGCGTTGGGTTAGTGGATCCCAGACTATAAAAGCCTTAGGTCACTAGGCACAAAGTCCCCAAGAACTTAATTGCTCGAGTATTAAAGAGCTCACCCTGATCAATTCTGCATACTCAGACTCTCACAACACTTTTTTTTTTCTTTTTCTTTTTTTTTTTTCTTTTTCTTTTTCTTGCATTTTTTCTCCTTTTTTTTCTTTCACATGGAATCTGGAATGAGAATTCTCAATTCCAACCCTAGACTACTCATAAACATGAGCCGGCTACTAGCCATTTGACGCCTAGCCAACAAATACAAACACAAACATATTAGCATGAAATTTCTGTTTTCCCCCAAACTTGTATTTTGGTGTTCCTTAATCATCAAGAGAATAAAGCAAATTCTATCGATAAACAAGTGATTAAATCCTAAATCCAAACAAGCATGACGCAACCTAGTCCAAGAGCAAACGACGAGACTGTGTAAAAATTTTATTCATGAAACATGCATGTCAATTTCAACAAAATTTAAAATCAGCCCTCTGTTCATCCTTTTCACACCCACATCAACATCTACCTACCTTATGGCATCAGCTTATTATAAGGGATCATGAAAAATGCATGTAATGCAACTATATGAACTCACATACAAAACTCGACAAAATGCAAACAGAATGCTCTATATGACAGGTATCATGCATGAAACTAAACTACACATACAAATATGATGCAATATGAATTCCTACATGAAAACAGACAACATTAGTAACCTTGAAATCTCCCCCCAAACTTAAAATCTGCCATGCCCTCATGGAAGAAAATACAAGGGTTAGCAACATACCTACAACTCTGCTGAATCATCATCATCCCCCTCCTCATCAGAATCAGGGGTGGGTAGACAGTGCGAGCACCATAAACAGGCCACTGAGCGGAAATACCTGCTCGAGCGGCCGCCCAGAAGCTTGAGCGCCCGCCCAGAACTGACAGTAGGAACCTTGAGCGGCCGCTCAGCCTGGCGCGCGCCCGCCCAGCCTGCTCACTGATTTTCTTTTTTTTTTTTTTTTTTTATTTTTATTTGAAGAAAAGAATAATACTACAACGTATCCTCGCGTGGGTTGCCTCCCACGAAGCGCTCTTTTACCGTCACTAGCTTGACTGGATTCGCGGACGTTACGTTTCCGTCAAAACGACGGATTCCGTTTCACGGTTCAATGGATCCCCGATATGATAATGTTTCAAACGCTGTCCATTCACCTTAAACGCCAACTCAGGTGATGTCTCAAAAATTTCAACCGCTCCATGCGGGAATACGGTTTTCACAGTGAACGGCCCCGACCACCTTGACTTGAGCTTCCCCGGAAAGAGTTTGAGACGGGAATTGTACAGCAAGACTAGTTGACCAGGAACAAAAGTCTTCTGAATCAACCTTTTGTCGTGCCACCTCTTAACTTTCTCCTTATAAATCTTGTGGTTCTCGTAGGCCTGCGAGCGGAACTCTTCTAACTCATTCAACTGTAGTAACCGTTTATCACCAGCTGCTTTAGTATCAAGATTCAACTTCTTTATTGCCCAAAGTGCTTTATGCTCTAGCTCCACCGGCAAATGACATGCCTTGCCAAACACCAGCTGATACGGTGACATTCCCAACGGTGTTTTATAAGCCGTTCTGTAAGCCCAAACAGCTTCGTCTAACTTCATCGACCAGTCTTTCCTTGACGGATTCACGACCTTCTCTAGAATCCTCTTGATTTCCCGGTTAGATACCTCCGCTTGACCGTTTGTCTGAGGATGATAAGCAGTTGCAACGCGATGTGTTACCTTGTACTTAGCCAACAATGCAGTGAACTGACGATTGCAGAAATGAGTTCCCTCATCACTAATAATAGCTCGCGGAGTTCCAAAACGGGTAAAGATTTGCTTATGAAGAAAATTCAACACAACCTTAGCATCGTTGGTTGGTAAGGCTTTCACCTCCACCCATTTCGAGACATAGTCTACAGCTAGAAGGATGTACTGATTATTACCTGAAGACACAAATGGACCCATGAAGTCGATACCCCACACATCAAAGATTTCTACCTCGAGAAGCATGTTGAGAGGCATCTCATTCCTCCGAGAGATATTCCCCACTCTTTGACACCGATCACACCTCAAAACGAACTGGTGAGCATCCTTAAACACTGTAGGCCAATAGAACCCTGCTTGAAGAACACGAGCTGCTGTTTTCTCCCCTCCATAGTGACCCCCATACACAGTGGAGTGACACTCTGTCAATACATCTTCTGTTTCACCATATGGAATACAACGTCTGATAATCTGATCAACGCCTTGTTTAAACAAATACGGCTCATCCCAATGATACCCTTTCACATCATGTAAGAACTTCTTCTTCTGAGCATATGACAAGTCCGGAGGAATAATACCACTAACAAGATAATTTACAAAATCTGCAAACCATGGCTCCTCTTCTTGTATCCTGAAAAGTTGTTCATCGGGAAAAAATTCGTTAATCACAGATTCAGACTGTACATTCTTACCGTGCTCCTCTAACCTCGAAAGATGATCCGCCACCTGGTTCTCGGTTCCTTTTCTGTCTTTAATCTCCACATCAAATTCTTGAAGCAATAGAATCCATCGGATCAATCTCGGCTTTGAATCCTTCTTTGACATTAAATACCGGATGGCTGCATGATCTGTGTATACAATTACCTTCGTGCCAAGCAGATAGGCTCGAAACTTCTCAAAAGCGTAGACCACCGCCAAAAGTTCCTTTTCTGTCGTGGTGTAATTCAATTGAGCGTCATTGAGGGTTTTACTGGCATAATAAACCACAAGAAACATTTTCTCCTTCCGTTGCCCAAGAACAGCACCAACGGCAAAGTCACTCGCATCACACATTAGTTCAAAAGGCTGGCTCCAGTCAGGTGCAGTGATCACAGGTGCAGTAATCAACTTTGTCTTCAATAGCTCAAAAGCAGCTAGACAGGCTTCGTCCATTTTGAAAGGAACATCCTTTTCTAACAGATTGCACAGAGGTTTAGAAATTTTCGAGAAATCCTTGATAAAGCGACGATAGAAACCAGCATGTCCCAAAAAGCTGCGAATCCCCCTCACAGAGATAGGTGGAGGTAAATTTTCAATAGTAGAAATTTTTGCTCTATCCACCTCAAGTCCTTTATTAGAAACCTTGTGCCCCAGGATGATTCCTTCCTGCACCATAAAATGACATTTTTCCCAATTCAACACCAGATTAGTCTCTACACATCTTTTCAACACCAGACTCAGATTGTACAAACATGCTTCATATGAAGATCCAAATACTGAAAAGTCATCCATAAAGACTTCGACATTAATACCAATCATGTCGGAAAATATAGCCATCATACATCTCTGAAACGTGGCTGGGGCACCACAAAGTCCGAAGGAGACTCGTCTGAATGCAAAGGTGCCGAACGGACATGTGAAGGTAGTCTTCTCTTGATCTTCAGGTGCGATGCAAATTTGATTGTATCCAGAATACCCATCAAGGAGGCAATAGTACTCATGACCAGCCAACCTGTCTAACATCTGATCGATGAATGGCAGAGGAAAGTGATCCTTGCGAGTAGCCTTATTCAGCTTGCGATAATCCATACAGACTCTCCACCCAGTGACGGTGCGCGTTGGAATCAGCTCATTTTTCTCATTGGTAACCACGGTCATCCCCCCTTTCTTAGGTACACATTGAATTGGGCTCACCCAAGAACTGTCTGAAATCGGGTAGATAATACCCGCATCAAGCCACTTCAGAATTTCTTTCTTCACCACCTCCTTCATTATCGGATTAAGACGACGCTGATGTTCCACCGTTGGCTTATATCCTTCCTCTAGCAGAATTTTATGCATGCAATAAGAAGGACTGATTCCCTTTATATCTGCTATGGTCCAGCCAATGGCGGCTTTGAACTCCCTCAAAATCCTTAAGAGCTTTTCCTCTTCACTTCCTGTCAAGTTAGAGGCAATAATAACAGGTAAAGAAGATGCTTCACCTAAAAATGCATACCTCAAGTGCTCCGGCAGTGGCTTAAGTTCAAGTGTCGGAGCTTCCTCAATAGATGGTTTGAGACGAGCTTGTGATTTTTTTAACTCTTCTAGCCCAAGAGACTCGATTGGCAACTTAAAGCTTTTCCTCCACGGAGTTGCCTTCAACAATTGAAGCTGCTCTATTCCTTCTTCGTCTTCCATAGTAGACTCACCTGTCAAAACTCTTTCCAACGGATCAGACATCAACAACTGACCGACTTCCGTCTTTACTGAAGATTCTACCCAATCCATCTGAAAGCATTCTTCCTCGTCTGAGGGCAGTTTCATTGCCTTAAACACATTGAAGGTGATAATCTGATCTTGAACCCTCATTGTAAGCTCTCCCTTTTGTACATCAATCAAAGTACGGCCGGTCGCTAGAAAAGGCCTTCCCAAGATTATGGGAATCTTCTTGTCTTCTTCAAAATCAAGAATCACAAAATCGGCCGGAAAGATAAGCTTATCAACCTTGACCAAGACATCTTCAACTACACCTCTCGGGTATGTAATAGAACGATCAGCCAATTGTAAAGACATATTGGTAGGTCTCGGTTCCGGCAAACCCAGTTGTAAGAAAACCGACAAGGGCATAAGATTAATGCTGGCACCCAAATCACATAAACATCTGTCGAAAGACAGATTTCCGATGGTGCATGGAATAGTGAAACTCCCTGGATCTTTTAGCTTTGGTGGCAATTTCTGTTGCAGAACGGCACTACACTCTTCTGTCAGTGCTACAGTGTCCAACTCCTCGAGTTTGAGCTTCCTAGAGAGAATTCCCTTCATAAACCTCGCATAGCTGGGCATTTGTTCCAGTGCTTCCGCAAAAGGAATGTTGATTTGAAGTTTCTTAAACACCTCGAGAAACCTGGCAAACTGCCTATCATTTTTTTGCTTCTTCAATCTGCCTGGATATGGAGGTGGTGGAAAGATTTTCGTATTCTCCGTAGACTTCTTTGCACGAACTGTCTCGTCCAGATTTTTCGGCTGCACAACCTCACTAACCAACTGCTCAACTGCTGTATCCGATTGCTTTTGTACCTCTTCTTCTTCTTCAACAACTGGCTTCGAATTGCTTGTCACCTTACCGGATCTCAAGGTGACAGCTTTCACATGCTCTTTACCATCTCTCTTTCCTGGGTTAGCCTCAGTGTCACTAGGAAGAGTTCCTGCCGGTCTGTTTAGCAGGGCACTAGCAAGTTGACCGAGCTGATTTTCCATTATCTTCAGAGATGCCCCTTGACTCTTCACTGCCATCCGCAATTCTTCCAGTTCAGCTTTTTCATTAGGATATTGACCACTATTCCCCTGAGATTGCTGTTGGAAACCTGGTGGCTGAAATTGTTGCTTAGGCTGATACTGCTGATACTGTTGCTGAAATCCTTGATTGAATGGTCTAGAGGCAGGATGTTGCCCTTGATTTTGCTGATAATGTTGTTGTTGTTGAACACCGCCTTGATTGTTACTCCAGCTAAAGTTTGGATGATTGCGGTTATTCGGATGATAAGTAGCTGGCACTGGCTGCTGTGGCCTCTGATAATTACTCACGAACTGTGCTGATTCAGAAGAAATCGCACATTGAGTTGTATCATGTGCGCCCGCACACAACTCACATACACTAGCAACCTGCTGTAAGCCGTAATTAGACAACGAATCCACCTTCATAGCCAAGGCTTGCAATTGAGCTGTAATAGCTGTCGCTGCATCCACTTCCAGAACACCAGCTACCTTACCTTGAGACAACCTCTGAGTAGGATTTTGATATTCGTTGGCAGCCATCATCTCAATAAGTTCATAAGCCTCATCATAGCTCTTTGCCCATAGAGCTCCACCAGATGCTGCGTCTAACAAGGGTCTCGACTGAGCACCCAACCCATTATAAAAGCAATTTATCACCATCCAGTCTGGCATCCCATGGTGTGGGCACTTCCTGAGCATCTCCTTATACCTTTCCCATGCCTCGCATAGAGATTCTCCAGATTGTTGCGAAAACTGAGTAATGGCATTCCTGATAGCTGCTGTTTTAGCCATAGGGAAGAATTTCGTGAGAAATTTCTGTGCAAGATCTTCCCATGTAGTGATAGAACCTGCTGGTAAAGAGTGTAACCAGCTCTTAGCTTTATCCCTCAGAGAGAATGGGAAAAGCCTCAGCTTCACAGCATCTTCTGACACACCATTTGTTTTGAAGGTATCACAGATTTCAATAAAACTTCGAATGTGCATGTTTGGATCTTCAGTAGGAGCACCTCCAAACTGCACTGAGTTCTGTACCATCTGAATCGTGCCTGGTTTGATCTCAAAAGTATTAGCTGCGATCGCCGGCCTGACAATGCTAGATGCAATGTCATTGATCTTAGGCTGAGAGAAGTCTTTCAATGGCTTTGGCTCTGCCATCTCTAAAGTTTCAAGTTCTTCTTCTGTTCGGTCCTCTTCTCGATCTTTGTTTTCCAGCTTTTCTTGGAGAGTTTTCGAACGCGTTCGCATACACGCTCAAGTACCTGAATTTCAAAGAATCAACAAGGAAACAATTAGTAACCAATCCGAGTCAGTGAACTTTAACGACCACTGATGTCAAACACATAAACTATAACAATTCCCTGGCAGCGGCGCCAAAAACTTGTTCGCACAAAATACACGCAAGCGCACGTGGACAACAAGTAATATAAAAGCAAGTAAGATTCGTTCCCGCAGAAATTGTATACTTTGATTTATGCGTCTAAGCAACAATGTTTGATTATCGTTCAATGCTAAGACAAAAGACAATTTGGGTTTTGATTTTATATTATGCTAATCAAATTTACTAATTACTAAAAGAGAATGATTTAATTTATGAATAGAAACATAGGGTCCTAACTTCATTAAATACATTCATTAGAGATCATGCCTTTACTCGATTTGTATGGTGGTTACGATAACTAATCGGACAACACGGAGTAAGTATACGCTACCTTTCAGTACACGCACACCAATCTACACAATATCCACAAAAGATAGAAATCATGCAGGCACCAATTAGGTCTAGACTCTATATGTCTATAGAATTTGAAAACCTAAAGGTTGAAGAGCAAGTTATCCATAAGGATTACATAAGATAGTATGAGATGGTTAAAATCACACCACTAATCATGAAATCAATCACGAACATATGCTAGCATGGTAAGTTCTAAATCTAGAGATCCACTGTCGCTTCACTAAAGATTAACAAGATAGATGTTCGCGACGCATCTATTTAATTAATTCACAACCATGCAAGGATATCGCAAGTCACCACATGTATATCAATTAGGCATTCACTACTAATTTCTGTAAATAAATTCGTTAGGACCCCATGACGGTGATTAGTTCATAGTTGAACCGTTCATCATCATGGGGTTCGATGGAAATATGCTAATAAACATGACTAGAATGAAGAAAAGAATAATATTAATTAATAAGGGTTTAGGAACAAATCCGAAGAATGCCAAGTTAAAAAAGATAGGTAGATCTTGATCCGTTGCTTCTCACGAACAATCGATCATTCACTCCTTAATGTTAACAAAATAAAACCCTCCGTACTGATTACAATGATAACCAGAGTTTTTATAGGCCCTAAAAACCAAATCATACAAGGAAACAACTCAGAATTGCATTAACATTCGAAAAGGGCAAAACTGTAAAATTTTCCAGAATTCAGGCTGAGCGGCCGCCTAGAATCTTGAGCGGCCGCCTGGACAATTCCCCCTGAGCGGCCGCCTGGGAGCTTGAGCGCCCGCCCGGACAACTTCCTGGAAATTCTGATTTTCATGGTAATTGTCGTTCCTTGCTTCGTTTTCCCTCGCTTTTCTGGAAACCTTCTTAAACAAACACCTTGGGCCTATATCCAACATAACATCTTCAATTACCAACTCCGATCCTGAGATAAAAGTCCTGCACATTTCCACTAAAAACTAATCAAAACACGACATACTTGAGGCCAAAACTATCAATTCAAGCCGACATAAGACGTTCTAAGTAGATATAAAATCCACTTATCAATAAACACTACCGAATACATTTTCATTGAATGTGAACTTGTGTGTTTTCCTCAAGAATTAATTTCTAGGGATCTAAGAAAATTTTGTTTTAAAGGAATTGAGAACTAATGTTATATAAGTATTGACCCCTCTAGAAAGGTCATATAAGAAAACTACATCGTACTTTCAAATGTATAGACAATGATACAATAAACATTTTAGTTATCATGCTGTAGGTAAGTTATGAATGATAAAATTGGTAGCACAACATTGTAAAAAATAGCACTTATCTAGAGGTACGCCTAATAATGTGGACAAACCAGTATTATAATGCGGGAATGATTGATGTGAGATGCAACAAAAACAAACTTGGTAAGGTGATTCTGACATTGCCACCGTGTCTTTTACCTAAATTTCTACATGTACATTAAAAATATGGAGCAATTTTTGTGCAGCAATTTGGGATTTATAGCATTATCTTTAAAAATATACATTATTAAAATTAACCACGCTAGTTCAAAACCGTAAAAAAAGTAAAGTTGTAAACCATGCATTAGTTTAAACTTGTAAAACTTGTAAGTTTTCTTTGCAACGTGAAAATACAAAGAAAAAAATAAAAAAAAAAAAATTAAAATAATATATTTACATAAAAATCAATAATAAATACGTAATTTTGGAAAATGGTTCTATACATTGAGAGGTACGCAAAGAATAGATGTAACAGTATATAAAAATATAACTGTGATTAATTTTAAATTAAAAATTGTGATTAATTAGTTAATAAGTATTTTTGAAATTTCACTGGTGATTCCGACATTGCCACCGTGTCTTTTACCTTAATTTCTACATGTACTTTAAAATATGTAGCAATTTTATGCAACAATTTTGGATATCTAGCATTACCTTTAAAAATATACATTATTAAAATTAACCACGCTAGTTCAAGACCGTAAAAAAAGTAAAGTTGCAAACCACGCATTAGTTTAAACTTGCGAAACTGGTAAGTTTTCTTTGCAACGTGAAAATACAAAGAAAAAAATAAATAAAAAAACAATTGAAATAATATATTTACATAAAAGTCAATAATAAATACACAATTTTGGAAAATGGTTCTATACATTGAGAGATGCACAAAGAATAGATGTAACAGTATATAAAAATATAATTGTGATTAATTTTAAATTAAAAATTGTGATTAATTAGTTAATACTCCTAAGTATTTATGAAATTTAATATGTAATACATAACTATATATTATAGTATGATTGTAGTTGATATATATAAAATATAGTTCGTAATTTCAAAAAACTTAAGCAACCACGATAAGTAATTAAGATGAGAATGGATATGATTAATTTAATTTTAGTAGTAAATTCTGATCAGCTTATATATATATATATATATATATATATATATATATATATATATATGAAAATTTAATATATAATAATGTTGTGACAAAAAAATAATAATAATGTAATGGTAAATATGGAAAACTTTTAATATAATATGTCTAAAATTTATATTTACATAAAAATCAATAATAAATACACAATTTTGGAAAATGGCTCTATACATTGAGAGGTGCGCAAAGAACAGATGTAACAGTACATAAAAATATAATTTTGTGATTGACTTTAAATTAAAAACTGTGATTAATTATTTAATAAGTATCTATGAAAATTAATATGTAATAAATAATTATATATTATAGTATGATTGTAGTTGATATATATAAAATATAGTTCGTAATTTCAAAAAACTTAAGTAACCGTGATAAGTAAATTAAGATGAGAATGATATGATTAATTTAATTTTAGTGGTAAATTCTGATTGGCTCGTATATATATTAATGAAAATTTAATATATCTATACTATTATATAAAAGCCGAAACATTAAAAGTTTGGTTGGTTGGTTGGTCGGTTGGTTCGTACTGTACCTGTTAATTTTACTTATTTACCCTTATTCAGATAAAATCCATCCTACTAACTAATTAATTTCTTTTTTCAGGTTAAACATATTATCTTTTCTATTTTTCAATAACTAAATAATTTCCTTTTCAGGTAAAATACAATATTTTTTATATTTTATCTAACTAAAATTTCT
This sequence comes from Saposhnikovia divaricata, assembly GCA_036435485.1. Lineage (NCBI taxonomy): Eukaryota > Viridiplantae > Streptophyta > Magnoliopsida > Apiales > Apiaceae > Saposhnikovia > Saposhnikovia divaricata. The sequence continues at coordinate 221,266,079 of CM071599.1, forward strand.
CCATTTTTAATCAATTTCCTTTTTCAGGTTAAACATATTACCTTTTCTATTTTTCAATAATCTGAAAATACAATATCTTTTACATTTTATCTAACTAAAATTTCTCCTTTTTTAAAAACACTACAAATAATTTTGTTTAATAAAATAACATAATTACATTATGATTAATATTAACTAATAAAATTACCTTTTTCAACCAAAACACCTTACCTTTGCTATTTTCTCTAACTAAAATCTCTCATTTTCCAATTATATCATGGGCGGTTACCTTTTTCAACCAAAACACATTACCTTTTTTCTTTTCTTTTACTTAAACCTCTCTTTTTCCAATTATATCAAGGGAATTTTGTTTAATAAAATAAAATAATTGCATTATGATTAATATTAACTAATCAATTACCTTTTTCAGCTAAAACACATTATCTTTTCTCTTTTCTCTAAGTAAAATCTCTCTTTTTTCAATTATATCATGGGCGGTTACCTGTTTTAGCCAAAACACGTTACCTTTTTTCTTTTCTTTTACTAAAATCACTCTTTTTCCAATTATATCACGGGAGTTTCTATTTAATAAAAATAAAATAATAATATTATAATAATAATAATTAACCGATTGCCTTTTTAGCTAAAACATATCATCTTTTCTATTTTTTTTATTAAATTACCTTTTTTCTAGAAATATCACGTGCAACACTAATTTCTCATTTTCTAAAAAGTAACAATTACCTATTTTTACATAAATCATGTCATCTTTTTAATTTTTACGTTACCTTTCTATTTTCAATAACTAAAATATCTATTTTCCAATTATATCACGGGTGGTCTATATAATACAATAAACTAATAATATTATAATATTAATAATTAACCGATTACCTTTTTCAGTTAAAACGTATAATCTTTTCTATATTTTCTAACTAAAATCCCTCTTTTAATAAAAATATCACGGACAATATTAATTTCTCCTTTTCTAAAAATATTACGAGCAATTGTATTTAGTAAAATAACGTAATTAAATTATAATTACTATGAACTAATCAATTACCTTTTTCATCTAGAACATGTTACGTTTTTTGATTTTCTCTAACTAAATTCTTTTTTTTTTCTAATAATATCACGGGCATTTTATTTAGTTAAATAAAATAAGAATATACTAATAATTAACCGATTACTCTTTTCAACTAAAACCTATCATCTTTTCTATATTTTCTAACTAAAATCACTCTTTTTCTAGAAATATCACAGATAACATTTATATAATTATTATCAAATCATCTCATATAAAAATTTAAGCCTCCAGAATTCATGTTTTAAAAAAATTAATTTAAACTAATAAAAAAAATTCATATAATAAATCCGTGCATCGCACGGGTCTTAAGCTAGTAATAATGTAATGGTAAATAAGAAAAACTTTTAATATAATATGATTGGTCTAAAATTTAGCAATGACCTCTAGCTAATTGGTCCTAAAATAATTCATAATTTTATGATTGGTTACTATAAATATTTTTTGACATTAAAAAATATGTAGCTAATTGGTCCTAAAATAATTCATAATTTTATGATTGGTTACTATAAATATTTTTTGACATTAAAAAATATGTATTACATGGATGTGTTAAATCAAGTAACTACTATATTTAAATTAGAATTGTTGACTAACCATGGTTAGTATAATAGGATGAGAATGGTAAATAAGAATTTTTTTTAATATAATACGATTGGTCTAAAATTTAGCAATGACCTCTTATTGGTCCTAAAATAATTCATAGTTTTCTGATTGGCTATCTGCATACTTGGGTAGACTCAGGTATTATAATAAAGGATATATATATATATATATATATATATATATATATATATATATATATATGCTAGCGTTCAAATAGAAACCAACCTTAGAATAGAAACTAGAAACCTACACTAAATAAATTATATTTCATTTATTTTAATGGCCCCGCTAGGGGCACCTTCACAAAAAACGTTTAAAATTCTTGGCTCTATTCAACAAAAATATAAAAAAAAATAAAATTTTTTTTAAAAAAGTACTGTTCACGTGCCACGTCATCACGTGAACAGTACTTTTTAAAAATTTTTTTTGTTTTATATTTTTGTTGAATAGAGACAATAATTTTAAACGCTTTTTGTATTGGAGTACCCCTAATTTGGTCATTGGATTAGCTTGAAATATTTAATTTAGGTTTAGTTTCTAGTTTGTATTATAAGTTAGTTTCTATTAGAACAAGACCCTATATATGTGTGTAATTGATATGTAAATTAATAACCTATAAAATTTAAAAATATTAATATAATTATAAATTTTAAAAAAAGCACGTGCGCTAAACGGATTATAAGCTAGTATTTTTTTATAATATAGTATAGATAGTAAGTATAGATTTATGTAATTTAATACCCTAAAATTTATGTTATTATTAAGACATATCTTTAATAGTTTCCATATATGGCTAGCACTATGGGTACGGATTATTTTGCAAATGATTCTCTTCATTTGCCAGATTTTTAATGATTCTAGTTCTAGTCGAATAGTACAACGTTCCTTGGTTCATGCACACTACATATTCGAGGCAAATGAGTAAATTATAGAGAAAACAGCAAAGATCTAACAACTCAATGCTTGTCCTTTGTGGTCACTTGAGTTGAATCTAATCTTAAAATGTAGTAAAGTTAATCCAAGGTCATGACAGTCAATTTACAATTTTTAATTTGTAACATGGTTCTCCGCAAGTGTAGCCAACCACTTTTATTTTATTTATGTAAACAAAGCTTTGGATAGGATACAAGTTTTGAAGATAATGTACTCGTTTCTGTTCGTTAAAGTAATAATACAAGTGGCAGACACATGACATCTAACTCATGACATACGTACCCTGACAACATCATCTTATTTTGTTACGTAAGCCAGGTTGTTCCCACCCGTAACCCAACGCGTGTAAATTACTGCCACCCTTAGATATCCATATATTTTTACTACCAATATTTTGTTTAACAAATATCGAATTTTAGGGAGTGTATTCAATTTAGATACTGTAAACTTTTTTTTTTGGATTTCAAAAATTCGAAGACATTCAATAATGATTTTAAAAAATTTATTAAAATTTTGATGTATTCAATAAAGATTTTAAACAATTCTTTAAAATTTGATGGTATTCAATTCAGATTTTAAAAAGTTTGGGGATATTTAATCCGAATTTCAAATAATCTTTTAAAATTTAGAGGTATTCAACATGAATTATAAACAATTTAATAAAATTTGATGGTATTCAAAAATTTAATGACTTTGAAGAATTTTAAAAATCTGTGGATTTTATTTGATTTCACAATATATTTTTAATTTTTTAAAATCTTACCAAAATTCAAGAGATTTGAGTGGATGTAAGTCCAATTCTATGTACACTCAATGAACTCTATGTCAATTTTGCATGGACTCTACCAATTCTGCATAGATTCTACATAAAATATTAAATCAGTAACAATTTAACAAAATTCATGAATTATTAATAATCGGTTAAAATTTAAATTTAATACACTTCTTTAAATAATTTATATACATCGACTAATTTGAAGGACTGCTCATACACTCATATCCATCGAATATAATTGTTCACGATGAAAATAATTTTGAGTCCAATAAATTTGGCACGTGGCATAACACTAAAAAAGTTTGGCGATTGAGATTACTTACAGCTACATAAAAGCTTGGAGGAATTTTCATGTCAAGCTTCGTTGGATCAATAATGCATTCCCGTATATAAATACAAGGAGCTATCCTTCGTAATCACTAGTAGTCTACACTATACTCTCTACTAGATTCATTTTCAATCCTCAACCCTGATAAAATAATATATAATAACCCTATTATTGTCCTATATATAAATTTCTTTTATGGAGAAGGCTTTCTATTTGCCGGAAAATGTGGCCGGCGATCAGATGAAGGCCACAGAAGTACTGAATAATGGCCGTGAGTTTGCTGACCAACTTCGGGTCATGCTTAGCGGTCAACGCTTTGGAGACGTTGACCATACTATGTCTGCCGGAGATCTTGTCACTAAAATCTTGGATTCTTTTGAGAAGTCTCTTTTGATTTTACAACTTCCTTCGTCACTCTCCCAGGAAGTTTCACAAGTTCCGGTCAACTCCGGTGGTCTTAAGTCGGAGGAACTAGATTCCGGTCGGAGTCCAAAGATGGTCAAGGGTCGTAGAGGATGCTGCAAAAGAAGGTTCATTTCTCATCTATCTATCTATATATGTTAAATAATAGTATGTGATTTAATTAAAAATTTTAATCTAATACATTAAGATTTTAGATGAGTTCGATAATTATTGTGTTTTCTTCAAAGATAGAGTGATTTTAATCATGTTAGTTACATTATTAATCATGGGTTCTATATGTACATATGTTTAAGAAATAAAGAGTTCTCTTACAATAAAAATTGTTCTCATTCGGAAAAACTCTGCTTAGATTAATATTTCATGTATTTGTTTCCTGCTTTGTAGATTATCGTTGAATGAATTATACATTTAATTAGTTTGTACTTATATTCAGATCTAACTATATATATGTGTTAATTTGTTTAATTACAGATTTATTAATTGTGTACTTAATTAAATAGGACTAATAGTTTTACCCTGTGCAGAAGAACATCAGAGGCAGATACAAAGGTGAGCTCAACTCCGGTTGAGGACGGTCATGCATGGAGAAAATACGGACAGAAGTCCATCCTCAATTCAAAGTACCCAAGGTATATATTACTGTGATTTTAAGAAATTATAGATATGTGCATGGATCTCGAATTAAAACTTATGATTTCGATTTTTCGGTTTCGGTTTCGATTCGGTTTGTCAGTATAAATGTTAGGAATGAATGAATGATGTGCTTTTATATATGAAAAATTGATGGTGGGGTGCAGGCACTATTACAGATGCACGCACAAGTTTGAACAAGGATGCCTGGCAACAAAACAGGTGCAGAAAACAGAAGAAGATCCATTACCAATGTACCGTACTACTTATTATGGGAGTCACACTTGCAAACAGAATTATAGTACTGATCATAATCAGTACTTTTTGGATTCTATGGATCACAGGGATTCTTCTTCTAAATCCATCCTCCTCAATTTTCAACAAAATAATCGTGATTTTTCACCCTTGAAAGAAAATTACAAAGACCATTCCACTTCAACTTGTAATTTTATCCAGAACCAAAGCAGTGCTATGATTAATGATACTACTAATCAGTCCTCGTCCTCCTTCGCGGATTATAATTTTGTATCGGGTGATCAGATTCTCACCACATTTGGATCGTCCTCAACCAAGACGGAGCTGTTGTCGCCAGCAGGTTCTGATCACGGGGATGTGATTTCTTCGGGGGTGTATTCGTGTACCACGAGCACCACAGCAGATCACACCACCAGTTTTGATGATCAGTTGGACATGATGGTAGCAGGAGTTGTTAATTTTGATGATGGTGACGATGATATGGCAATGGATAGTTTCTTGTTGTAATTATAGGGTTGATCCATGGGTCACTTTGATTATTACTAGTATAATTTGTAAGGTAGAAATAACAAACTTCCGGTTTTTATCAATTTATGCCTTTGTAAAAATATAACTAGTGCACTTACTTGTGGCTGGCTGGCTAGTTATCTTTCCTTTACGGTGGAACATTTATTATTCAGGTCTAGATACAAATCAATGAAATTAAGTGAAGGACTTAAGGACCTTCATCCCGAATTCTAGTTTCGATTCTTACTCATTCGAGAAAATAATAAATACACTATTATGTAAGCTTTATGAGTTTACTCAGAAAAAAGGGTTTCCTGTTTTGCGATGTATACTGTATATGAAACACCAACTAGTAGTCCAGCTCCAGCATGAACGTAAACATCCCGATTCCGAGTGCACACGTCCGCTTTTGTTTTCTTGTGTTTTATAATGTACAGATACCATATTAATTAGTACAACATATCCTAATTTTAGAAGATTATAACTTTCAGCTGCGTCAATATCTAACTAGTAAGTACCACGCATTAGCAAAATTACAATGAATATGATAATTAGAGTATATGTACATTAAGGTGATGCACAGATTTTTCCGGAACTAGAAGTTGATGGAGTGCAAAATATTTACTACCTTCGTCTCCATTTCAATGTTCTTGGTTGAGGTAATTATAAATAATTTTTAATAATATTTTTTTATTTTATATAAAAATATACATTTTGGGACGAAAAGAGTAATAATATAGGACTTTCTATCGACATTTTCCAACATATTAAACAGAAAGCTTCTTCTTCTACTATGATAAAGAAGCATGCACTGTTGTAGACAACATCATCAAAATATTAAAAAAAAAAGATACTTACACTCTCATCAAACACGAATATCATTTTATGCATAAGTATTTTAGAGCGTTAATTAAAGGACATCTATGCTTTTGCAATTTTTTTTTTATTCTTGAATCCACAAACTCAAAAAGAAAATAAATCAAAGTGATAACATGTTATAAACTTATAAGTATACAAAAATTTCAAAAAGATGAAAGAAGATTTTCATATATTAATCAAATACATACAATAATCTTTTATAGATCATATATATTTGTTGATCACAAGTTCAATGAAAGAACTAATTTTTTTTTATAGTTATAATAATAAAAAAAACAAGATTGTCAATATGTCATATTTTGGAAGAGTGATTGACGAGTGCAAGCTCCCACTTTTTCAACTAAAAGAATGTATTATTATGTTAAATTTTGTAAAACATTCGGTAAAAAAATGATTTATTATTTAAGGAGATATTTTAACTTTATAGCTGAGCCTGTTTGGAGAGGTATCCATCCAAAATTTTCTCATGTATTTTGAGGTTTTAATGAAACTAGCATGAGAACCCGTGCGAGGCACGGGGCATGCTTTAGTATGGGTTTTATAGTTCTTAGTCGTTGAAGTGTGAGTTGTTGCAGTATTTATGATAGGTCATATCTATATTCTTTATTAATGTGAAAAACCATGTTTTAATAATGGTAGATAATAGTATCAAAGTACCAAATTTGGTTATCATTAAATTCGGGGTTCGATTCCTTATAACTACATAATTATATAAGATTTATTTATTTTAATTTTTTTTAGCTTCACCTCGGGTTCGATTCCTTACAACTACATAATTATGAAGGTTATTAATTTTATTTTATTTTAGCTTTATCTCGGATTTCAATTCTCTATAACTACATTATTAAATAATGTTTATTAATTTATTAATATTAATATTTTAATCTCGGCTCTTGTTCAATCTGTTCCCGTGCTTCGCACGGGTTATCAGCTAGTATGATGTAAATTGTAAAGGGCATCGAAGATTGTCAGTTTTTAATTTTATTGTGGATCATTGAATAGAATTTGAGTGTTCAATAAGTAGTGTCTATGATATATAAGTTCCGTAAATCATATATTATACATCATCTTGTATATTTTTTTTTTGAATTACCTTTATAAATAATACACCATATATTATATACAAACCTTTTTTTCTTCAAATGTCATATTTTAAATCGAACATTAGTCAATTTATATGTAAAATATAATGTGTTATTTTTAGGATTCGTCTTTTCAAGTCAAATATTTTTACAACCCGAAGAGTTTAACTGATAAATTATTGCATCTTGTGAAATAATACAATTTTCATATTACGTGAACAACTCAATATTTTCATTCTAATATATTGTTGGATAGTATCCTTAATATTAATTATAATATCATTTTATAACCCAATTATATATTTTATGTGATTCTTTAATCAATAAATGTAAATTAATAAAAAGTCCAAATCTCATTTAAACCCCAATAATATTTAACCAATATTATCTTATATATCATACACATACATATTGTGTGTATGATCTAAAACACATGTAAAAGTGTGGCTTAGTGGTATGGAGATGCACAAGTTAACTTGATGGTCCAAGTTTGATTTCCACTAAAAATAAATTTTTATTATATATAAACAACAATATATAGGTACATTAGTCATTTTAAATTATGAATAAAATATCTCATGAATTTTAGGTCTTGTTCGTGTATTATAGATTTTAGATATTTGTTTCACAATCAATTAATCTTATTTTGTACTCCCTCCGTCCCGGTTTGTATGAACCACTTTGACCTTCACGGAGATTAAGAAATTGTAGTAGAAAAAGAGTAAAGTTAGTTGAAAAGTGAGTAAAGTTGTAGGACCCATCATTATTTAATAATAGATTTGAGATAGTGGAGGAAAATAGTGGGTGTAATAGTGTTTATTTAATGAAAAAGTATAGAAGTAGTGGGTGTAATAGTGAAAAGTAGTGTTAAAAAATAGTAAGTATCTTATATTCATTCTTTTTGGGACGTCCCAAAAAGGAAAGAGGTTAACATAAAATGGGACGGAGGGAGTATGTTGTTTTAACGAAGAAGTTATGCATTTTTTCGTTTTAAAAAAATGCATATGTTCCAACTATTTCTCATTCAAGTCGCACACACGCAATCACATATTATATGTATGATTTATGAGATAAATGAATGGCTAGCCTAGTGGTATGATTGGGTCCAAATTTGTTATATGGCCCAAGTTCAATTCTCACCAACCAAGAAATTCAATTCAAATAAAAAAAATCGTATTACAAAATTTCGTGCATCGCACGGGTTTTAAGCTAGTTTAATAATTCAGGAATATGTATAAGTAGACTACATATTATATATTATTAATTTATATATAAATTTACAAATAAAATCGTGACTAACATATTGTTAATAAGTCTCAATGATCAAAATACTAAATATTTAATATTCACGCAACACATACATACGTATAATTGATTACACATGTCTATTGTGCTCAAGTGTTACGAACATATACAATTTAAAGATATAATCTAAGTTTAATTTACCTCCATCGTTGTTTTTATATGTTTTGAAGTTAGACAAATGCATTACTGTTAAATGACATTCACATATTATGTGTATGATGTTAAAGCACATGTGACAATGTGGTGCAGTGGTAAGAGAATGCATAAGTTACATTATAGACTTACGTTCGATTCCCACAAACAACATTTTTTAATTAAACATTAAACATGGGGATAAATTAGTCATTTCAAATACATTAAAAAGTCTCACAATCTGCTACTTAAATCGTACTTTTTAATCAAATTATTCAGGATCAATATTGGTTGAAATATGTGATTGATTTTCATAGAGTTTTTCTTGTTAGTGGCATATGTGATTATTGTGTACATACTTAAATATGTTCAAGTTTGTACTTTGGAAACTAATACGAGTAATACTGATAGCAATCATGTCAGTTTTTAATTTTGTTATGGGTCATAGAATATAATTTCAGTGTTATGTGGGTGTTGTCCAATTAAGATGATTTTTTCAGAACACCTACAATCCTAAACATTCTTCAAAAATGATGCATCCATTTAGCTGTATCTCCAATAATATTCAAGGTAAAAACTAAATACTTTTCAAGATGTTGCATTCTGAGATTGTAAGTTTCAGACCTGATTCTAATAAAAAATCTTCATAAATCTTTTAAAATGCTTCTCAGGTCTTGTGCTTACTTCTTAAAAACCACATTTCTAACTCTTTTATTTGTTTTCATCTAATTTCTTCCCTTTGTTTCTCTTCCAATGTCCGTTTGACTTTCATTGAGTCGCCTCCGTAATTAAAACAACATATATAATATACGATCCTTTTTTTCTACATAATGTCATATTTTAAATTAAACATTAGCAAATTAGTATGTAAACGGTTATGTGTTATTTATATGATTCGTTTTTCTAAAGCCAAATATTTTTATGACCCGAATTGTTTGACTAATAAATTATTGTATGTTGTGTAGTAATATACAATTTTCATTTTACGTTAACACCTCAATATTTTTTGCTCTGATATATTGTTAGATAATATCCATTATATTAATTATAATGTCGTTTTATAGCCCAATTGTGTATTTTACGTAATTCTTTAATCGATAAATGATAAAAGAGTCCAAAACTCATTTAAAATCTAGTAATATTCATATACACATACATCTATATTGTGTTTGATTTAAAACACATGTGCTTGAGTGGTGTAGTGGTAAAAGGATGCATGAATTAACTTAGAGATCCAAGTTCAATTCCCACCAACCACAATTTTTTCAAAAAATTGAGATGAGGGGCAAATTGTACATTTCATGTACATTAAAAAGTCTCACCATTTTTTTCTTGTGCTGGCCTCTAACATTAAAAAGTCTCACCATTTTTTTCCTATTACATTAATAAGTCTCAACATTTTTTTCTTGTGTTGGCCTATTATATAAAGTCTCACCATTTTTTTCTTGTGTTGGCCTATTATATATACTAGCTTCTTGTGTTGGCCTATTATATAAAGTCTCACCATTTTTTTCTTGTGTTGGCCTATTATATATAATAGCTTTATACCCGATGCACGGGTAGCTTTATTATATGTTGTAATACAATTTTGATTATAATTTCTTTACCTTATAAATTAGTTTTATAGCATTTTGAATAATTCATTTTTACTTTTAATGATAATAATACATATGTTATATAGTTTGTAGTATACATTTTTTTTTGTAAATGGTTTTTCTATAATTTATATTTTAAAAGTTTAGGCTAACATATTTTTTAGTATTTCATAATTATTTTTGATTTTTTTATTTTATTAGATTACATATGATATACTTGAAACATATACGTACTGTATTCGTGTAATAATTTTTTTTTATCTTTTTGATTATGTAATTTAATGGTTATCTTAAAAATTTTAGATATTTTGTTATAGTGTTTTTAAAGGCATTTTTAAACTTTTTTGGAAATATGTGTGATATTTTTTTTATTTGTTTAAATATTGTTATTTTTTCATGTTAATTTTATATTTTTGCGAGCTTATTATGTGTTTTTGTTTAGAGTAATCTTAGGAATTTTTATGTTGTATTATATTATATATTAATATAAATTTATTTTGTGGGTGTTTGAATTGCTTTCGATTGAAAATATGTTCATTTACTGATTTGTGTTAACTTTTTTTAATTTAAATTTTTTCTTTGCAAAATAAGAATTTGTTAATTTGTTGATTGTGCTAACATTTTTTTAATTTAAATTTTAGAAATATATTTGTTATCAAAACTAAAAATATAATCTTTAATGATTTTTATTAAAATAATTTTTTCTTAAAACACTTTTATTTGGTAAATGATATTTTTTGAAATTATATTTTAAGTTTTAGCGTAACATATATTTTACTATTTCATATTTTTTGAGATGTTTTCTTCTATTTTATTAGACTATATATAATATACTTTAAACATGTGGGAACTTATTGATTTAACTATTCTTTATATATTGTGATGGTTTATATTTGTTTTAAATGCATTATATTAAATTTTATTGTTGATTTTAGTTTTCTAAATTTAGATACACTAGTTGATAAAGCCGCGCTTCGCGGCGGCATTACAATATTTTTAAAAAAATTCAATACATTTACGTTATATTATAATATTAATATTAAATTTTAATAATTAAATAATCTTCTCTAATGAATCAATTTCATGTTAAATACGATTCTTTCGATTGAGCCGCTCTCTCGTTAAAACCGAAATCCCAACTTTTTAACATATATTATAAAGACTTATATAATATTTTTTATCTATAAAATTTAACCGTAAAAATAAAAAAAATTATGACTTCAGTATCAAATTCTAATAGCTAATACAATCTTTTCTAGCGAGCCGTCTTCCCGTTAAATACATTTCGAGCCGCTCTTATTTGAAACGGAAATTCTAACTTCATTATATAAAGAGAATAAATTTCAATTTTTATATTCTTTAAACTTTCTAATATTTATGGAGTTTTAAAAAATGAAAATACATCTTATATTTTCTGTATATTATAGATATTCTTGTATTTATTTACAGTTTCCGCATGGAAATGTCTTTCGGTTATGTTAACATATCAAAAAAATTAAAATACGAAGACTTTTCGTTACGGGAATAATATTACATTTATGGATATATTTTTGTAATGCAAGTACAATTAACTTGTATAAAAAAGTTAAAATAAAGGATTTCTAGATGTAAGTTTTAAAAAATCGTATAAGACGTCTCCACCGCCCTCGTATTCTACTTCCAATAAAACAATTTATTTTATGTATTAATTATATATTTAAACATCTTTTATACGGTCTTATCTAATGAACCGCTTTCTTATTAAACACAGTTATTACTATTGATTCGCTCCCTCGTTAAGACAAAAAACCTAACTTTTACATATATTACTTGTATGATAATGTTTATCCATAAAAATCAAATCCTAAAAATAAAATAAAATTTATAACATCATATGATATTTTAATAGCTAGTACAATCTTTTATAGTGAGCCGTATTCCCGTTAAACACGTTTCGAGCCGCTCTCGTTTGGGATCGAAATTCTAACTTCATTACATATTATTGATGTTACTTATCTTACACAACAATTTTTTTCCTTAAAATCAAAACCTAAAAAATAGAGTGAATTCCAATTTATACTTTCTCTAGATTTTCTAAAAGTTTTGGCGTTTTAGAAAATGAAAACACATCATATTTTCTCTTTATATTATAGATACTCCTGTATTTATTTAGGATTCCTGCATGAGAATGTTCTTTTATTATGTTAACACATCAATTATTTTCTTTTTAAATTCGGTGACTTTTTTCATGACAATAGTATTGGATTTATGAATAAATTTTCCTAATATAAGTATAATTAACTTATATAAAAAAATATATAATTTAAGAAGATCGTACTTTCTATAAAGTATTTAATTATATGTCTGCTCTATATATTCAAACACCTATTCTAGTTCTAGTAGAACTTTTATTTATATATTTTTTCTATAAATTCGAACTCTCATTCACTATAAATTCGAACTCATATTCTACTTCCAATAGAACTTTTAATCGTATGCCTTATAAATACTAATTATACTTCCAATAGAACTTCTAATCATATGTCTTCCCTATAAATTCGAACTTCTCCTTTATAATTGATACTAGTTGATAAAGCCGCGCTTCGCGGCGGCATTACTATATTTTTAAAAAAATTCAATACATTTATGTTATATTATAATATTAATATTAAATTTTAATAATTAAATAATCTTCTCTAATGAATCAATTTCTTGTTAAATACGATTCTTTCGATTGAGTCGCTCTCTCGTTAAAACCGAAATCCAAACTTTTTAACATATATTATAAAGACTTATATAATATTCTTTATCTATAAAATTGAACTGTAAAAAGAAAAAAAATTATGACTTCAGTATCAAATTCTAATAGTTAATACAATCTTTTCTAGGGAGCCGTCTTCCCGTTAAATATGTTTCGAGCCGCTCTTATTTGAAACCGAAATTCTCACTTCATTATATAAAGAGAGTAAATTCAAATTTTTATATTCTTTAAACTTTCTAATATTTATGGAGTTTTAAAAGATGAAAATACATCTTATATTTTCTGTATATTATAGATATTCTTGTATTTATTTACAGTTTTCGCATGGAAATGTCTTTCTGTTATGTTAACATATCAAAAAAAAAATTAAAATACGAAGACTTTTCGTTACGGGAATAATATTACATTTATGGATATATTTTTGTAATGCAAGTACAATTAACTTGTATAAAAAAGTTAAAATAATGGATTTCTAGGAAAAAAGATGTATAGTTTTAAAAAATCGTATAAGACGTCTCCACCGCCCTCGTATTCTACTTCCAATAAAATAATTTATTTTATGTATTAATTATATATTTAAACATCTTTTATACGGTCTTATCTAATGAACCGCTTTCTTATTAAACACAGTTATTACTATTGATTCGCTCTCTCGTTAAGACCAAAAACCTAACTTTTACATATATTACTTGTATGATAATGTTTATCCATAAAAATCAAATCCTAAAAATAAAATAAAATTTATAACATCATATGATATTTTAATAGCTAGTACAATCTTTTATAGTGAGCCGTATTCCCGTTAAACACGTTTCGAGCCGCTCTCGTTTGGGATCGAAATTCTAACTTCATTACATATTATTGATGTTACTTATCTTACACAACAATTTTTTTCCTTAAAATCAAAACCTAAAAAATAGAGTGAATTCCAATTTATACTTTCTCTAGATTTTCTAAAAGTTTTGGCGTTTTAGAAAATGAAAACACATCTTGTTTTCTCTTTATATTATAGATACTCCTGTATTTATTTAGGATTCCTGCATGAGATTGTTCTTTTACTCATTGTTCTTTTATTATGTTAACACATCAATTCTTTTCTTTTTAAATTCGGTGACTTTTTTCATGACAATAGTATTGGATTTATGAATAAATTTTCCTAATATAAGTATAATTAACTTATATAAAAAAATATATAATTTAAGAAGATCGTACTTTCTATAAAGTATTTAATTATATATCTGCTCTATATATTCAAACACATATTCTAGTTCTAGTAGAACTTTTATTTATATATTTTTTCTATAAATTCGAACTCTCATTCACTATAAATTCGAACTCCTATTCTACTTCCAATAAAACTTTTAATTGTATGCCTTATAAATACTAATTATACTTCCAATAGAACTTCTAATCATATGTCTTCCCTATAAATTCGAACTTCTCCTTTATAATTGATATTTTATATTTATTAGTGTTTAAAATTCTAGAAAATAAGAAAAATCGATTTAGACGATATTAGAGCGCCAAATTAGAAAAATCGATTGAGACGATATTAGAGCGCCACCTAAACTCCCGCTATCCTCCTTTATATATATATATATATATATATATATATATATATATATATATATATATATTGATTACATTTGTAATTTTTTTAAAAGAAAATTTGTGCTATTTTTTATATAATAATAAATTTTGATTTATTGATTTGTGTTAACTTTTTAGTATAAATTTTAGAAAAACGTTTGCTATAAACTTTTTAAATTAATTTTTTTATGAATTTTTTTAATAATTAAATTTTCTCAAAATACTATCAATTGCTATTGCTAGATATTCAATTAGTACTGATGCTCTAGACTGTACTAATAACTCTCTCGATGCATTAGGAATTCACTTTAATTTAAATTATCTTTGTAATTATCTTTGTAAGTATTAGTTTTTAAACTAAATGTAAGTTTTAGTTTTTAAATCAATATTCTAGTCCAACTTCTTTGGCCCATTTCTAAGTACTAATGAAATAGTTTTTAACACCTGACGATCAGACGACCACCTAAACTTCCTTATGCCTAGGATATAATATATATATATAAATTTTTGTTGCCAGAAAATGTGTGTTGGTATATATTTATTTTAGGTGCATTATATTAGGATTTATTGTTGATTTTAGTTTTTTATTTAGATATTTTTTGAATTGGTGTTTGATTTGTAGATTTCATTTTGAATATATACAATAAAGTAATTTAAAATATGTTCATGGATTGATTTGTGAGCTTTCTAATATTTTTATTTTCAAAGTTTTATTGGTAAAGTAATTAGATAATTGTTATAAAACAATAAAAGTTATATGTTCATGGATGGATTGATATGGTTTTTTATTGGTGTTTTATTTTTATTTTTTGTAAGTTTTATTTGTTGCATTTTTATAATTATAGATTGCATTTCTATAAATACACTATTTATTGACAATATGTATATTTATTTATTCTTTTGGTGAAGATTAAAGATTACTGTACATAAAACAAAGTACGATCGCGTTTCATTCTGACGACCACGCAAACCCCCTTACATTAATTAATTATATATAGGATATAATAATAATAGATAATAGAAGATAGATTTTCTCTTTGCCACAAAATTATAAAATATTTATAACACTATTTAATTACCAATTGATTAAAAAGTCTACTAGACGTATACTAGTAAGAAGTGAGACACTGAACGACGTCGTGGTAATGTCAAAGTAGTGTAAGTAATAAAGCAATTGGGGAGAGCACTTTACCAACTAGTCCAGCAAGAAGATGAAGGAAGAGAAATTAGTATGGTGGAGTGGTTTTAATTTGAATACATACATGTTTATATATATTTACACGGTGATGCTAATATGTTCAAACAACTTGGCTAGTGCTTCAGTTCACTACTATGAAAACCAACCTTTTATTCCTCAGTCTGATGCTTTTTTCTTCCATGGAGGCAGTGAGGGACTTTATGCTTCTAATAATAATAAACCCCACAATGGTGATTCTTTTATTAGGTACCCTTTTCATTCTCTTTTTATAAATTTTGGTTGGAATTCTTGAATTGGGTATTTGTTAATTGTCTTGTTAGTATTCATTCTTGGTTGATTCTTGAGTTTTGAGAGATGGGTTGTGTTTATTTTGTTAAATTATTGTGTTAATAGTTTGTGTTTTTGCATTAACTAAGTAAAGGTAGAGACTTTTTTTTGTTCTTTTTATTGATTTGTATCATTTGGTTATGAATCTGGAATTGGGCTTTTGTTGATTGTTAAGTTTAGAGTGATGGGTTGTGTTTGTTTTGTTATATTTATCTGTTAATACTGTATGTTCTTGTGTTAGCTAAGTAAAGGTAGAGACTTTTTATTGGTATAGGGTTTATGATGTAATTTTGGAAATTTGTGGGGCTTGTGGAATTTGTAGTTGTAGTTAGATGTGCAAGTTTTTGTTGGTTTATGTGCAGGTTTGAAACTGTGTCGTTTCAGAGGACAGCTGAGTCTGCTGCGAAGCAGAATTCGATGCAAAGTCGGACTGGTGTAATCGAAGCGATTGTATTTGAGGTGAAAGATAGAGAAAGGATAGGAGGTGGTTTTCTGAATTCTAGTTCGATATGTTGCACCCCGCAACTTTCCCAGGATGGATCCTGCACTGTCGGAGAGGTTATCATTCACAGACAGTCGGATAATCCCGAGTGGCCACGACGAATTCAGACTTTCTTTGAAGGAACGAAGCAAGAAGCTAAAATGGGTACTGTATCGGTTGAAATAAATAGTACTGGTATGTACTATCTTTATTTTATGTTTTGTGATCCAGAACTGAAGGGGACAGTGATCAGTGGAAGAACTGTTTGGAAGAACCCACATGGTTACTTACCCGGGAAGATGGCACCGTTAATGACTTTTTATGGAATTGCATCTTTAGCGTATCTTGTTCTTGGCCTAGTTTGGTTCCTAAGATTCGTCAAGTTCTGGAAGGATATAATACAGCTGCATTATCACATTACTGTAGTAATTGCTCTAGGAATGTGCGAAACGGCTCTTTGGTATTTTGAGTATGCCAATCTTAATGCTACCGGAATCAGGCCAGTTGGCATTACATTGTGGGCAGTTACTGTAACTGCTGTCAAGAAGACTCTTTCTCGCTTACTTCTTTTGGTTGTTTCGATGGGCTATGGTGTTGTGAGGCCTACACTTGGTGGGATAACCTACAAAGTGCTAATTCTTGGTTTGATATATTTTGTTGCCTTGGAGGCACTTGATCTTGTTCAACACCTTGGGACCGTTAATGACTTTTCTAGTAGAAGTATGCAATATTTGGTGCTTCCTGTTGCTTTTTTGGATGCTTGGTTTATTTTGTGGATATTCTCGTCATTGTCCAGAACATTAGAAAAACTTCAGGTAATCACTGTCCCATTAACCTCCTTCGCTTGCTACTATGTACTGATAAAATAAAAACTGTAAAGTCTTTGATAGGCCAGCAATCTCTCTTAAAAGTCACGAATCTGCTTCTATAGTAGCCTAACACGTGATATTTTCCTCTATTTTTTGCATACATTTTTTAATAGACGGGCTTTTACCATACATAAAAAATCTGCCTATTCGAAGTGCTGAATATCCTTGTTCAGAAATTTAAAAACGAAATTGGAAAGCAGGTTTTAATGTGTTGTACTTACAATTAAGCTGACTTCTAAGCTTGTGAGTGTGCTTACAGCATGGTTCTGGCTACCTATTGAGAACATCCCATGTCCTTATATATCACAATGTTTTTGTTTACTGTAGTTATTCCAGGCCTATATGTTCGCTTGTGTTTTGTATCCTGATTAGCTTTTTACTTTCTTAGTACTATTGTTGTTATCTTGTAGTACATGATCATAGGATGAATGTACATATATAGTTGGCTAGTGAAGCATGACATGGTTTAAGGAATGTCATAAAATAGATTAAGGTCTAAATAACGGGAGAGAACCTAAGAATTGGTAGAATCTCTAATAAATCCTTTAGGTTTTTTTTATAGTTAAACCTCTATAAATGAATAGCCTCGATACCGGATTTTTTTATCAAAATTATTGAGATTATTATGTTATAGTGGTTAAAATTACATTTTATTATTTAGCAAAAAAAAAATTACATTTTATTATTTAGCAAAAAAAATTACATTTTATTTATTTAGCAAAAAAAAAATATTTTTTCATTTAACTAAAAAAAATCATTTTATTTATTATGTTGGGACTGAGAAATAATATGAATTTGTTGAGACTATTACTTAATTATTAATGTAGCGAGGTTCGACTGTATTTACGAATCCATAGGAATCAACTCTGGTGATATGTTACTCAGAATGTGGTTCGTAGCATCCGACCTCATGCATATCCTATTCTAGTGTTATACTTGAATATTTGGAAATTGGGGAGACAAGGCTACTGTTCTATTTCAGGACACCTGACACGTGCTTCATTTATTATACAAGTATATATTGATTAAATTCGTAGAAAAAATTTACCAGAAAACTCAAATGAAACATGATTTTGTATAAGACTTCGCAAATTACTAAGTTAGGCATCTTCTCTTCATTTTTCCTTCTCATTTCTCTTTTTCTTTCTACATCTGAAGTTCATCTCTTCTGTCGTATTTTAGTTGGGCAAGTATCAACATTTCGGTCAGAGTATCTGACATAGAATCGGTGTCCTGTCACACTGTCCAACACAAGTATGGCGTCCAAATTCGAAGAATTGGAGTAATATAGCCTTCTTGGGAAGTAAAATAGGTTTATAACTGTTTTGGTACAGAACCTATAATCCGGGTAGGAAGAAAATTAGAAAAGTTATGAGTAGTGCTATTTATTTTAAATAACAGCCATATTAGATAAGATAAGAACTAAGCACTAATTATTTAAATAAGCTGCTAAAAGTGTTTACAATCAGCTCTCTGTAATCAATATTTAGAGCGAATTATTAAATGACTTTTCTTGTGCCGTACATAGCCCAAGATGATATAAGCTATGATTTTTTACTCATTTTTATATTTTTTCTACCTCTTTTTTCTAATTAATAACCTTCTCTAATTGAGTACAGATTCGTAGAAGCATGGCTAAACTTGAGCTCTATCGAAAGTTTACCAATTACCTTGCAGTTTTTGTGCTTCTGTCTATTGCTTGGATAGGCTATGAGGTATGTCATCATTTTTCCCTGTACTCACGATATTCAACTTATTATGTTCTAACTTGCGGCAACTAATGCAATCTCTTGTTATCGTGTGTATATAATCCTTAGAATATGTCCAGTGGTTGTGCTAAAATAAATGGAGTTATTGCTATAATTTAGCACCAACAAGTGGGTTTTGGTGCTAAAATAGCACCATGTCTCCAATCCATTGTTCTAAATCTTGTTCAAAAATAGATGTGCACTCATGTTTTTTGATTAGGTAGAAAAAATGATGTCACTCCTTTATCCATTTTTCACTTTTTGCTGAGGTGTCAATTATAGCTCCATCTATCTTTTGTTCTATATTTAGAACAAATTATAGCATTGTCTTTTTTAGCACAATGTTTAGCACACCATTGGAGTGGTGAATTTTAGTTTTTGTTCTTTAACATAGATATAGCACACCATTGGACTTGCTCTTAGAGCACTCTAAATATTCACGTATTTTATCTAATCTCTGTTTGTACTGATTCTGATCATATATGCTACTCTGGTTCTTTTTGCCCAGCTATACTTCAATGCTAGTGACAAATATAATGAGCTATGGCAGTATGCCTGGATTATTCCAAGTATTTGGACTCTTCTTGCATTCTCTCTCTTGGCTGTGATATGCATCCTGTGGGCTCCTTCACGCAACCCAACAAGGTATGTCTCCTAATATTCGAAGCCATTTACCTCTTGTGCTTGATTTCCTACACAAAATATTCATCTAATCTTGGGCATTTGGGAATTTTTGTTGTATTTTGACAATAAGTTTGTTTAGTGAACATGGCCTTTAAGTTTGTTAAACCTTTTTTAAGGTTGTACTTTAAGTACATTCCTAATCTGTAGATCTCCTTATCGAGTAGGTGCACCCTCCGACCGGCTTAACCAACATGTTGTGGGCACTTATCTCATCTCATCGAGTGTAGTTGCTCCTTTTTCTTTAGAAACTGACTTCTTTTCTTATATTTGCACTCAATAAATCTGGATTACAAAAGACATTTGTTGTTTTAGCTGAGAACCCATATAAAATACATGCTCATATTCAGTACACGCAGAGCAACTGTCTCCACCCTTTTATTACCATCAATTTAAATTTTACCTTGCGTTTTATAATGCGTGCAAGTTTTCTACTAATAATTTCTAATATTTGATCAATAAATGATCTTTAGATATGCGTACTCTGAGGAGACGGGAGATGACTTTGATGAGGAAGCGATATCGCTTACTAGTAGTGTGAAGGTGACTGGAGAAATGACAAGCAAGCTTGAAAGAAAGGATCTCAAGGGATCTTCCTCAACGGATCATGTAATGGCACTTGATGTTGAGGAGGATAAACAAGAATAGAGAATCATATTTGCCCGTTCAATGGTTATCTGTCGCTTGAAGCTTGTTACTCGTTCGGAGATTATTTCTTTGTGGTCTTCAATGTAGTTTCTGTTGTATATAGATAGGGAGTTGACATCTCCCGCCCCCATTTCCATTACAAGTGATGCAGTGTTAAACCTGGGCATAACACTACACACGTGATGGATTGGTGCTAGAAGGATGATAGTTAAAGGGATGATCTAGTGCGTGGGTTTGGAGTTTGCATGATGTATTAGTATGTGAACCATGCGGCTAGTTCTACAGGGAAATGATCAAATATAGTATCGACTTGTAAATGGTAACTACCTGTGATTCATGAAATTCAAATCCCTTTTTGATGTTATCTCAACTCCCTCAACGAATAGTAGGAACTAGGAAGGCAAGGCACCCCATTTTAATGTGATCATAAGTATATGTTTTCTATGTTTTAATGCACATACAGGAAACTTATTTATATACTGTGGGAGATGATCAAATGAGAACCCAATTGAAAATGAGAACTGAGACCAAATCTCAGCCATTTATTTTCTATATCTAAATCTAATTTGGACCATACAAACTAAATCTGAGAATTCATCTTCTCTTGTGGTTTCTTTCCCCACACCTCCACCACCGCCCACCTCCATACCCGACCACCTTCATCACCGTCATCGATATCAACCATTGTTGTCAACCATTGTTGTCGTTTTCACTTCCTTCATTCTTTATCACCACGAGTCTCCTTCGCCCTTTTTTCCTCCTACCCCGATTGCATCAATTTGATAGCTCCCATTAAATCATCGGAGTTTACAGATCTGGTGGGTTTAATTATACACATGTATATACACACATACATATATCAATCATATAAAAATTTAAATATATCAATCATGGTAAATGCCGTCACTGTTTTTCATCTTTTTTGGCCATCTCACTCCACTTTCATACCTCCTTTAATGGAAGCATCACTCACTGAGTTTTTTAAAATGATTTACCTTTAAACAAATTTGGTAATTGTGTTCAGGATTTATGATTTGTTTATAAATTTTAGTGATTCGAGCAGATTTTTTGATGATTTCGGGTCTGATTTTAGTGATTTGTGGTGTGGGTGTTTAAACTTTTGATAAGTTCAATTTAATCTTAGTGATTTCGTGGTGCTGGTAATAGTGTAAATTTTATTATTCGTCTTTGAATTTAGTGGTTGTCGCAATGTAAAGACAGTGTGATGGTGATGGTTGCGATGATTGAGTTGATTTTGGCGGTGGTGGTGATTGTGGTTTTGCGATGACATTTGTGATAGTTGTAGCGGAGTTTGTGGTGGTTGTGCTGGGCTGTGATGGTTGATCGTAAATTCGTAATGATGAAAGCAGTGGCATCATGGTGGTAGCGACTGAGTTGTAGCGATGATATATAAATATATTTTGTATTAAATTTTGGTGATTTGAATTTGAAATTGGTGATTCTGGTAAGGTTCTCAGTTCTCGTAATAAAAAGTTCTCATTAGAGTAGCTCTCTATATATTGTTTATTAGACAGAACTCATGGAGAATTGGAAATAATTTGAGATTTTTATGCGAAATTATGGAATTTTATTATTGATGTGTTCACTCAAATTTTCTAAGTACGTTGTAGAAACACCTTACCTACTTTTCATAATGAACCTTTGTAAAAAGAGTTCCAATGGATTGTGCACATTGTGTACTTAATACAAAACCGCACAAAGTTTAGCAATAAAAACCCAGACAAAAAAATATCGATATTAGCGATTCGGAATTTTCCCTGAATCCTCTTGAATTATCTATTGAACAAAAATGCATGTGCAAGATTGGATTCGAGATTGATCCCATCTGTATTTGAATTGCCGCCCTGATCCTTGAGTTTATATCGTTCTATCTTTGGCTAAAAGTTTCTAATATACAACTGGGACACGACAGTAAGCAAACAGAAAGAGACAAGAAAAACAGCAATAACAAAGACTCAACCTTTTCTCATTTTGTCTTGCTTCATCAGCTATAATAACTGGCCCGCACTGTAACAGCCCGACTTTTCGGACTATTAATTCTAAATCAAAAATTAAAATAAAACAAATTTTATTAATCCAAAAATCCATTACAAAGATACTTATTACAAAAGCGTAGCTAACGATGACAATCTACTCCGAACCTAAAC
Organism: Saposhnikovia divaricata; assembly: GCA_036435485.1. Taxonomy (NCBI): domain Eukaryota; kingdom Viridiplantae; phylum Streptophyta; class Magnoliopsida; order Apiales; family Apiaceae; genus Saposhnikovia; species Saposhnikovia divaricata. The sequence goes on from CM071599.1 coordinate 221,289,042, forward strand.
TCCTCGAACTCCAATGCTATCCACTCGATTTTCTACGAAACCTGAAAATTGTAAGAATGAGCTACGAAGCCCAGCAAGTAACCAATCGATCTAGCCCAGCAAGTAACCAATCGATCTAACCAGTCGGGCAAAGTAACATACATACACATACAAAATAACACAATATTCAATACAATACGATATACGAAGCAATAACTTTCGATACACATATTCTTATTCGATACCACATAAGAACAATAACTTGAAACCCACAATTCATACCACGACCACTACAACCCGGTGATAACGGTCCTAAATTTTAGAAAACTGTCACTACAATCCGGTGACTCAGTCCTTATTCTTATTTTCGCAAACCATGGCATAAATCAGAGTTCCAAGACTATTGTTTACACATAACACATATATACAATAATATATATAAATTCAATATATAATCACTTAGCCCATGTTTTGATAACAAGTACATACACATAACACATAATTTAGAAAACACTAGATAGATCAATCAGAAACTTACCTCTACGCGGAAACTCAAGAATCAAATCATGTACCACTCCTGACCAGATCTGTATTTAGCCATTTTTGACCCTCTAAACGACATTTTCTTGAAAAACTCAAAGAACGAAAGTTGTAGAGCACGAAAAGACCTTTCCGAAAAGTCCAGAATCAATGAATTCTGACTTACGTTGAATTTTCTACGAATTTTACAAGACTGCTGATTTGTGTGAAGAGTAGACCCACGAATTTTGTAAATAAAGATGAAGAAGAAGAAGAATAAGATGTATTTATAATGTCTTATAACCCTAATTCAAGACCTACTAATAACCCGTATTCAAGTCTGATCCATGTTTTAAGCCCATTATTCTAAAAATTACGGGATATTACATACTACCCTCCTTAAAAAAAATTTGGTCCCCAAATTCTAAACTCATACACTCGAAAAGTTCATGACACATATATTCCAAAATTCTAGTCCTAACGACAGTCTAAAGGATCGCATCCTAGAGAATGTACTAGTCTCATACCTAATACACTCCGAAGGACAGCCCGCTCTTGATACCAACTCAATCAGAAACTTACCTCTACGTGGAAACTCAAGAATCAAATCATGTACCACTCCTGACCAGATCTGTATTTAGCCATTTTTGACCCTCTAAACGACATTTTCTTGGAAAACTCAAAGAACGAAAGTTGTAGAGCACGAAAAGACCTTTCCGAAAAGTCCAGAATCAATGAATTCTGACTTACGTTGAATTTTCTACGAATTTTACAAGACTGCTGATTTGTGTGAAGAGTAGACCTACGAATTTTGTAAATAAAGATGATGAAGAAGAAGAATAAGATGTATTTAAGCCCAGGGTTTTCCTCTCAAATGAGGGTCGACCCCCGTAGCCTCCCGTAGCCTCGAGCCCCACTTCCAGCCACCCCTTCCTCTTCCCAGATCTGTAATTCTCCGACCATCTCAAGCCAGCCTCCACCATCGTCCCTCTCCTCTAAATCACCTTCGTTTTCTTTCGTTCTATCCCCTCCTTTCTCCACCTCCACAGCCGTCATATCTCTCTTCCCCGATCTATTTTTCTCCATCCTTCTCAACCTCCCCTCCTCTCAAACCCATTTCCGGTCTCTCCCCCTCCTCATCCGAGCCTTTAATTACTAGTTTTTTCAATAATTTCGAACTTTTGCTTCAAAAGTTTCGGAAATCCCAATCGAGCTCTTTATTTTGGCTCCGGTTTTTGAGCTCGAAATTCCAATTGATGTCCTCAATTGTTGGGTTTTTGTCTCGCCTCTTGGCGTGTGTATCGCTTTGTGTGCGATTGTTATTGGTTAAGTTATTGTTGTTTATGTTAATGTTAATATTTTTGATGATGTCGTTATTGACTCCACTGAAATTGGTTTATTTGGCATTTTGGGAAATCTTGAAAGCTTGCATCAATGCTACTCGCGGCATGTCTATAGCTGATTTTTGGCATGTAGATAGCTGGGGTATCGGCAGGTCTATAGCTGTTTTACGGCAGGTAGATAGCTGGAGCATTCTTGAGATGGTAGTGGAATTCACAAGAGCTCACCTTTCACAATTAAAGTTTGTTCCGGTTTCGGGAATTTACGCTTTCCCAACTTCAGTTGAAGGTTTGGAACATTGGGCTTCAGTATGCATTTATGTGAGGGTCAATTGTGCTGCTACGGATTTCAGGGCTGATGCTAGTAGGATTGATCGGGATACCATTGTAACTTTTTTTAGTTTCAAGAATCTATGGATTCAGTTTGTTAAGCAGTCTGGAAACAATGCGGCTATTTACTTAGCTCGTTTATTGTTTTATCAACCTGATTGCGTTGTCAGTTGGGGGTTTGTCCCGGCAAGACTTGTTTTAATTTAATGGTATGAACTTGCATTTTGTCAAAAAAAAGATGTATTTATAATGTCTTATAACCCTAATTCAAGACCTACTAATAACCCGTATTCAAGTCTGATCCATGTTTTAAGTCCATTATTCTAATCCAATTTTAAATCCTATTTATAATCTAATTTTAATCCTTTTTATTCTATTATTCTTTATTATTATTATTCTAAAAATTACGGGATATTACACCCGCGTTGTCGAATTACTTCTTACTTCGAAGACCCTTTCCGAGAAAAATATTTGTAGACTATCTTGATCCGAAAATAGAAAATGAAGGAAAAGCTAGGAGTTTTAGTATGCATGAGTATCTGGTTTGCAATGCATAGGTGTTGCATGGGGAATTTTGTTTTGAAGGAGAGCAGCTTAACAGTGACTTCACCAGACAACATAAGAGAAGCATATGAATCCGCAATTAGTAATTTTGGTGTACCTGGGTATGGAGGAACACTTGGTGGAGCTGTCATTTATCCTGAAGCAAATCAAAAGGCTTGCAAGAGCTTCAACAAAATGGTCTCTTTTTAAATCTAAGCCTGCTCGTGATCTCCCTGTCTTTCTTCTTGCTAGTCGAGGGGGTAAATAATCCAACTCTTGTCTCTGGATCATTGTCTTGTTGCATTACTAATTCAACTCTATCTCTAGCTCATGCTGCACAATTTTTGATGTATAGGTACATAGATATGCGAGTCACTTTTAGCTGACGCTCAATTATTAATAGCTTATTCGTGTTAAGTTACCGGGTACAGTAGGCAGCAGCAGACAAACCATATACTCCGTAAATAAATTCATTAGAAGATATCATAGCTTGTCTTGAACTAAAGTGGTTTGATAATAGTTATATATTTGTTAGAATTAATTGAGTACTGAAAGATTGATGAAGGCGCTGAGCAGAATTCCCTCTTGATATACATTTTATTTAACGAATCTCCCAGATTGTTACCTTAGCCTGAAGGCCTGGAATGCACAGAATGCTGGAGCAGCAGCTATTATAGTTGCAGATGATAGGGTTGAGCCTGTAACACCTTCATGGCTTCCCCCGAGGAAGTAGGTTCAGATGGACATGCAGATTATCTGCAGAACATCACTATCCCGTTAGCATTAATTAGCAAATCGTCAGGAGATAGCATCAAGAAAGCTCTATCCAATGGTGACATCATTACCATAAATCTCGACTGGAGGGAAGCTTTGCCACATCCTGATGAACGTGTCAAGTATGAGTTATGGACGACTAGCAATGATGAGTGTGGCCCCAAGTTTAAAAAAAGCCAGATACAGTTTTTGATTAACTTCAAGGGAGTTGCCCAGATCCTTAAATGGAAAGGGTACACCAAGTTCACGCCACACTACATGACCTGGTATTGCCCGGAGGCATTTGTTTTGAGCAAACAGTGCAAGTCTCAGTGCATCAATCATGGGAGGTACTGCGCTCCAGATCCAGACCAGGACTTCTATAAAGGATATGAGGGCAAAGATGTAGTTGTTGAGGATTTACTTCAGGCCTGTGTTTATAAAGTGGGTAATGAAAGCGGAAGACCGTGGCTTTGGTGGGACTATGTGGCAGAATTCGAAAGATAAGAAGTACACAAAAGAATGCACAGACAAAGTTTTGCGATCACTTGGTTAGTCCCTGAGTCATCTTAAGATATCTTCCATGTTTGCTTGCCCTGTAAGGCTGGTATGCTGTTACAAAAACTCTCTTCTTTCTGTTATGCTTATTATTATCTGTTACGTCCTGTTTTCATAATTGACACATGACTCTATCTTACCAGCCACCCATGTGTATCGAAAACCTTGATTTATCTCGAAAATGCCGTTTGTACTTGTGAATGATTATGAAATCCTTTAACCATAGATCCTATACTAACAGGCTGACCGCTGTGAAACTACATTATGGTCGATTTTCTGCTAACGAGATGGTCGATTTTCTGTTAACGAGGATGAGTTAACAATTTAAGTCCGGCTGCCTTTGTGTTTTGAATTTTACGTTCACATTCTTGAATTCTACCCTGCTTCATACAAAAGAGTAAACTGAAGATAGCTGTGTAAGGCTGCATCAATCTTATTCTTTTGCTAAATTGTCTACGCTTTTTTATTCCAAATGAACAGTGCAAGCCTACGAACATTGTCTGAATAATTTTATTTCGTAGATTATTGCTTCCCAACTGTTACCATAAGTCTAACAATTTGTAGTTAAGATTTACTTGCAGCACAGATTTTTTTTATTGTAAGTGACACTGTCAGGTATCAGGCTTTCTCAGAATACCCTATCAAATTGGCAACAACAAAAACATGAAATGTATAACTAAATATAGAAAGTTTTTTTTTTTTTTTTTTTTGTAATTTAAGAGATTTCTTTCAGTAACTTACAATATGTTGACGACTAGTTTTCTGAGACATTTCATCATACCTTTCTGTAATTATATATCTGTACTATTTACACTCAGTGTCTATATATTAACCGTGTGTATATATTTTATATATAAGGGTCAAAATTTCAATAGTATCTTATGAAAGGCAATTGGAAATCATCCATCATTCGTTGTATTTGGGCCAAATAAACCTAATAATAAGACGGATACTCGGAAGCCTGGTAAATTTAAAGAGTACGTATCATTTTACTGCTTAATATATCATTCACCTCAAATTTGATAAAATAGTTGCAGCTACACATTTCAGACGATTCAGTTTTGGAACAAATTCTGTATTATTATGCTGGGTTGGGTTGAGTGTGTGTACATACATGACACAACACAAATAAGGAATCTGTACTAGATAAGCATACCACGAAAACCTCTTAACAGAACTCATATTAGACAATCTACACAATACATGCAATTGAATACATTATTTTAAACATGGTATTATCAAATTGTTTGAATTAAAAAATTTAGAAATTGGAATCTATTCTATAACAGCAGCACTTGTATCACTGTTACCGGTTACTGGTTTGACCTGCGAATTTTTTCTCGAATCTATTTGACATCTCTCCACCTAGATTATGACACACTTTCCTCCTACAAGAACAGCAAAAACAAAAATTACTAATATAACAGATATAACCAAGAGCTCAAATTGTTGCACTATGATACTTACACAATTGAGAATTAACTGGTTCGTATACACTACACAGCATGCATCTACTTTGTCTGCTCACAAAAAAGATAATTTTACATAATTTTTGGATTTATCCTGGGACTGGGTATATCTACACACCATGTTTGAGGTATTAGGTGTTCAGACTCACTGTGGTGCAAACACTAATTGTGTATGATGTGTGTTCAGACTCACTGTGGTGCAAACACTAATTGTGTATGATGTTAATCAGGTGCAGAAAAAAAATCAAGTACATATATAGTAATGTCATACCTTATAATGCCACTAACTTTCGTTTTCAGGTTCCAAATTTGATCCTCCACTATCACCACCCAATACGATCCTATAGATGTAGAATCCTACCATAGCACCACTGCACAATGTAAACCATTTAAAAACCATTACAAGACAACCATGAATTTATTGCAATGGAAAGGCTATGATTGAGTAAATTCTGCAATTTATTCAATTAGGATGCCAACTGAAGTAAAAGGAAAGGTAAACCAGCAAGACATAATTATATATGACAACAAATATAGCATCTAAAGTAACCAGAAGTTCATATGTCAGAGATGAACATCAAATCTATAGTTCTAGTATCTGACAAGGTAAAAATTAGATTGTTCATATAGGCGCATATGCAATTTCAGTAAAATCACCAGAGTTCTGAAGCCTGCTAAGAAAGAAAAGTTTTACCTAACCAATGCTGTTAGAAGACTGGAAAAAGATGATCTCTGCAATGGGGAAGTCAAAAAATGTAAGAGATACATAGATCAGATTCAATAATTCATCATTCAAAATAAACTTAACGATAAAAAGCACTCATGGAGCAGTCTTACCACAAATAGAATGCGTATGTCCCTTAGGAACAATATGCTTGCAATTGCTGCCAAAATAACAGTGAAATCACAAAGTAAATACAAGAGCGGTTAACTCAACCATGAGCTGAAAATTTTACATGAATGCTTTGTAACACATTTAAAAATGTTAAATACATAAACTTCTGTGGTTCCCCAAGAAAAAAAAAACAAATTAGATGTTGTATACATGCAACCAATTTTGGTTTTGTTTATTGTAATTGTTAGGTATATCCATAAATTAGGCACACATGTAAGACAAAATCTGGAAAACGAACTCAACAAAACGTGAGCTGGTTTAGCAAAGCAATTGATGGTTTAGAACAAACTGGACATTTATAGTTTCGTAGACCATGTGTACTCAGCAATAATACATAGTTTATATTAAAACATTACATCTGTTTTAGTTTTCAGCATAAAGGGTCAAAAGAACTTGTATGGAAATTTGCTACATTTTTTAGGCGAGGAAGGTAAAAAGTTCAATGCAGAATCTAAGTGCATCCTCAGAACAACGTAAAAGTGTAATGAGAAATATGATTAGTCTTAGGAAAATAACCTGTCTGCCCCCTCAAGGCCATTGACGACGATTCTCCTTTTTTCCATGATCTCAGACTTGATATACTCAAGGCTAAGAGAGCGCCACCAAGGATAACTCCAAACCTAAGGGCAGAGATACTGCCCGTTATCATAAATGAGAGGAAGCCACCAAATGAAAGGAGGGCACCTGCAAAACAGGACCAGTAGTAGGGTAAAATTTACAGTATACCATCACTGACTTCAAGTTGCAAGAAAGTTAAAAAAAAAGGGTCGAAAAATCAATAAGAATGAAATCAGGTGCACCATAATTAACGATGTCAAATTGTACATACCATATGGTATCCCAATATAAAAATCACGAACTTGTTTAACTTCATTCAATTCATTACTTGAGGAAGCAAAAGTTTGAACAATGTCTTTTACTGGTTCAGGGGATTCATCTGCAGCTTTAGACAGATATTGTTTGCCCTCTTTACTGACTTCCTCAGCAATCACAGTCAGGTCTCTTTTTGCTTTTTCTGCTTTAATCTTTAGTTGTTTAGAAGTTTCTCCTAAGACAACAATTGCTCTTTTTGAATATTCCTGGTATGCTTCCTGTGACACACTCTGCATCTTTAAGGCCTGTTCTTTAAAAGAAGCTAAGGTCTGATTCCAGTATTCTTCAGATTCATCACCCTCTATCGGAGTATCATGGTCCTCCTCTGGGCCTTCAGTTTCTAAAGGCTTCTGATGTAATAAAAGAAAATAATTTTTAATAAAAACCAAGTACAGAGAAACTAAAAAAAGCAGCAGATGTTGTGTTTTGATAAATTACTATATAGACAAAGAGGTGTTGCCACTTTCTACTGCATTAGATAAGGAGTTTGTCGAAAAGACCACAATCCATATAATTAACCAAAATTACCACACATGATTAACGGTCTTAAATTTACATCACTGCACTCTTAGAATGCACGCAATTAAAAAATTATCTCACATACAGGCATCTTCAAAGTGCTTATATCCGAAATACACAATTGACATGTGTATCGCTCACATACATACACATCTCTTTCTTTGATCTTATATGCACGTTCAAAATGTGTTCCTTGTGCTATTCTGGACCCCCCGATTGTCACATTCTGAGACATCATTTTGAAAGTGTGTAATTTTGTGCATTATTTCGGCAAGGGGAGGGTGGACATCTAAATGAACTAACAAGCCTACCAGAACTAGACCTGGCAATCGTACCATGTCGTGGACATTCGTGTTTGTGTACTTTCTTTCATGTACGAAAAATCAAACCAAAACACCAAATATCCATGTCGGTGTATCAAATTTCCGGGTCTAACCAGTAAACGAGGCCTACAACTACAAGCCTACAAACTGATGTATGAAGGACATATTATTAATCGATAGAGATGTTAAATTCACTGCAAAGCGGATGGAATATAACAAGACAAAGGGAGAGTAATATCAATGCAAAATAGAAAACATAAGTGGTAGTCAATAAGCAAACAATTGCGAGTTACAAATTACTGGAAATCATACACTAATGCTAGAATCAATGTGTTCTCCCCGACAAAATAAAACAATTTATAACATATGTGGAAGGGATAAAAGTAAATATTAGGGGATTACCGACCGAATCTTGTTTAGAAGCGGCAAACGAGAAAGGGGAGCGATTGTTGTGGATACTACGATGATGATGCGGCTGGAGTGGAGGGAGGGTGAGGGCAATACGACGTCGTTGTGGCAAAGAGGAGGAAAGCTTGTAAGTTTGGTTATGGTGTAGCTGCACACAAGAAGAACGGAGAATACGAGAAGACGACGACATAGTAATCAGCCTGCTAGGGTTCGCAATTGTAAGGGACGGACAACAACTCATCATCTCTTTTGTGTGTGTGGCGAGATTATCAATGCAAATGTCGAGATTATTTATAGAGAGAGAGAGAGAGAGAGAGAGAGAGAGGGGTGAATAGGAGTTTGATTTGAGTCGAAGTAAAATAAACGTCACTACGACCTAGACAAGGCTACCTTGCTTTTTATTCGTCGTCTTTACCTTTTGTGACTTGGACGCCTTTGCCTCACCACGTGTCATCGTGATTACTCAGATATTGATATGGGCTTAGATTTTCCAATAACCTCAATCCAATCCAATAGTTTTAGCTGTTGGATTTGGGTCTCCATTTTATTTAAAATGAATTTCATGTTTCCTAACATTGGGCCTGTTCGGCAACTCTTTAAATTAAGTCCTTATATTTCGGGGAAAAATTTCATATTTTGATATTTTTTTATACAAGTATTTAATATATGTTTGAGATTCTATAAATTACAAAAAAAATTATTTTTTTCAGAAAAAAGTTAAAAATCTCTAACTGTCTTATTAAAATAAGTTACTTATTCTGGAAAATAAATTTTCACAAACACCCCCATAATCTCATAAATTAGTTGAAAATCTTGTATTGTATTGGATTTGTGTGAAACATAAAAGGTTGCAATATTAATCTTCCCATCTTTCGCATTCATCTTTTGGAAATTGGGGTGTGCAAGCATGGCTATTACCTGAGCTGCTTCCACCGTGATTTTCCGCAGGAAACTTCAACACCTTATCGTCATCCCAATCATCACCCCGATCCCGACCAAGCCCTCAACTTTACGGGATCTTAGTCCAAATTATTTTATGGGATCCTAATGTACATGTACACAACATGTTTTTCAAACTTATATCAAGGAATTTAAAATATTTGGGTTCCTCGTACTAGGTGAAGGACTTGCTAGCCTATAATAGTCAGGATCACCTTATAACCAATTCCGGTGATAATTTAACATATATAACACTATAATTTTGAGACAACTCAAAATAGAAGCCCATATGAACATATTATAACCCTCAATATTTATATTGCATCTCTTTTTACTTCAACACTGCACAACACCAAGATCATACATTCATAATGGCACGATTTTCTTTAAACTAGCAGTCAGGTGCAATCAAGATGGCAACAAAAATCACTTGAAATTTAAATTAGTATCTTCCCCCCTACAGATAATCTATTTCAGACATCACATGATTATATCTACATAGCTACTCTGCACAGAGTTCTTTTCCAGTTTACAGAAGAAGGAAAATCTGGATATTATATATCTGTAGCCGGATGCGGAGAATCTGCTAATTGGATGGCTCAAGTGACATATCCTCACAGCATGACAAAATATAATTGTTCAAATGTTTCAGACACGACTCATATACTGTCCGCTTCTAGTATCTACCACGATTTCTTGACCTTTTTCTACAAACAATGGGACATTGACAACAGCGCCTGTTTCAAGAGTTGCTGGTTTTGTCCCACCTGCCACAGTTCAAGAAATTTAAGGTTAAACAACATAGATAAAAATGTAATTACAACACAGAAAATGTGTTCGGGGAAAGGAAAATGGTCATTTGCACATTTTGTTGAATACTTTGTTACCCTAATTCTTGTACTGCCTTCGTGCAACTTCACTGCAGTGACTTTGTGTGTGTGTGTGTGTGGACAAGAGCCAAATGCAATTCTCCGAATCTAAAATTGTAAACTAGTGTAAAGCTCAACCCCTTAAAAACTGCCGGTGGCGGAACCAGGATCCAAAAACGGGAAGAACAACTTAAACTTTGAAAGAAGTTAGAAGAAAAGTTAGCAAGGAGACTGGGATGAGTAAATAGATAAATATATTTATTTGTTTAGTGCCAAGTTCCGGACTCATAACCTGTTTTTGAAACAACAGTATTACCCAAAACCAGCTCAACTACTAGAATCCTTTGTAAATTTCTGTAATGGATAGCGCTGGGTTAACAACATTTCCACCCTTCAAGTATGTCAATTTGTACACATAAACCCTTACAGAAAAAAATTATCCGGATAAACCCTTAATGCATGTATACACATAAGCTCTTTTCCAAAATTTCTTCCAACAATGCCCCTGCCCGCTATCAGAAGAAAATTTAGAGAAAGGGTTTATGTGTACAGCGCCACATAATTAAAGGGTTGAACCAGACAAAATTTTTCTTTGAGGGTTTATGAGCATAGATTGACATACTTAATGGCAAAAGTGATACTAACCCACATCATACTAGTCAGAAGAATCAAGATGTAGAGGGGGAGATGCACCCTAGTTCTGCCATTGGCATATGGCTCATGCTAATAATAATTGGCACCTTTTCCTTTGCATGATTGCATCTATGTAAAAAATATTAGCTGCATGGAGGTTAACACAATTGAGCACATTTAATTTTTCTAGTAAACCGTTGTGCTGCTTTGTCACCTAATCAAGAAATGGGAACCTGTCAAACCTTTCAAGGCTTATGGTCAGCATTTACTCCTGTAATTCCTGAACTAACTCTGAAACCAAATGACTTCTAAACATACATCACAAAATAAGTGAAAGCAAAATCTGGAGATGTGTAATTTGTATATATGCATACTAACAGTATTCATATCAATTTTGATGCATCAATATTTTGAACTGAAGGTGTACTGTAACTAGTTGATTGCCGTTATATACATGAACTGTATACGCATAGTCGAAGAGGTATCTGAGATTTATTTATATAACTCATAACCTTTTTTTAAGTTACATCCCTCTTAATGATTTTTATAAAAGACAAATTACATTACCTTGTGCTGTGTCACCTCTAAGACCAGGATCAACCTCAACAACCTTTAACTTAACATTGATTGGAAGGTCAAAATCAATAACCTGCAGCCATATCAACACATAGTTTTCTTTATAATTCTACTTGGGAAGTAACAGGAAGGTACTATGGACTATAATGCCAAAACTGAAAATTTTACTTTATCCTTCCAAAATAATAGATTGCAGTCCATGCCTTCTTTCAACCACTTTTCCTTATCTCCGACGTCTTTAGCATTAAGTCGATATTCTTCATATGTAGTCTACAAATAAATAATCCAATATTAAGAACAATGACAAAAACATGAAGCTACTTCTTACTGCTTAGAAAGAGAATTCGCTTGAGGATGATGGTATGGCCGTGCAAGTGGTATTTACATTGAACAGCACCAGCAAAGCATGGAAGAGACTATAGTGTATACGATTTAGCTACTTGCCATAAATGGAGGGGAAAATCAATTGTACATATCTAGCTAGTGCAGATATACACGTTCAGAGACCCCATTACCCAGTTTATGGCATGGGACGAGAAGAATACATATAGAGGTCCCTATCTAATTTTTCCACCACTATATATAGAGACAAAGAACATTATAATGTTTAGAGTTAATTCCATTTCGCATCCCTTTGGTTTCAGTCAACTGCAATTTTTACCCATACTTTACATAATTGCACTATGCATCCCTTTACTAGTTTTGGCGCGGCAATTGCACCCCTTCCGTCTATTTTGACTGTTACCATTAAAAATGGCAGGGGTAATTTCAGAATTAATAATGCTGAATTGCATTTTGACCCTTGATGTATAACACATTTTACACATAAACCCTTAAACAAAAAAATTCAAGCTGTTTCGCCCCTTAATTATAAAAATTGTACAATTCAGTCCGTTTATTAAAATTTATTCCTATATTATTTTGGAATTTTTGAATTTTTAGAATATGTTCAAATAAAAACGAAAAAAATAGATTATTTTATAAAAATTTGAGCAAAACATCTCGAACTTTTCAAATAAAATTTTTCGTTTAAGAAAATATAAAATAAAATCGAATAAATTTTAAAAAAGTTAGTAATCTTATATATCATATTTTGATAATTTTTAATGATTCAGAAAACCCTTTCAATTGCCCACAACTTTCGTTATGGTGCTTTCCCATATTATTTTTGAAATATTCTCGAAATAATAAAAAAAATTCAGAACTTGTTTTTCAGTTTGCAAATTTATTTGTGTATGTTTTATCAAATTCCCGGTTCGTTATAATTTCGTTTCTCATTAGCCTTATCATTTCGATAAAATCTTTTCGTTTTCAACAACTTCTGTTCTTTGAAATTTTCAAAAAAATATCATTTAGAGGGCAAAAAAGCTTAAATAAAGGTCTGATCAAAATTTGTAATGAGAGGTTTATATTTGATTATTAAATATTGAATATATTTGTAAGATCTAATTTTTTAATCAAATTCTAATTCTTTATCAAATTTTAATTTTTTTTATCTATTTTAATCTACTTTTAATATTATTTTTAAAAAAATATGGATATACTACAAAAAAATTATAAAATAATATTTTTTGTTGTTTTTTATTTAAAGATACGTTAAAAAGGTTTAAATTAGAAAATATTTATAGTTGAGGGGCAAAAATGCATGATTTTTTTGTTTAAGGGTTTATGTGAAAATGTGTCATACTTCAAGGGTCAAAATGTAATTCTGCATTATTAATTCCGAAATTACCCCTGCCATTTTTAACGGTAACGGTCAAAATAGACAGAAGAGGTGTAAAGTGTCGCGCCAAAATTAGTAAAGGGATGCATAATGCAATTATGCAAAGTATGGGTAAAAATTGCAGTTGGTCGAAACCAAAGGGATTTGAAATGGAATTAACTCTAATGTTTATGATGAGAAATAAAATGACTTTTGAACTTATGAATGATTCATTTAACCTGGTGCTTTATAAAAACTCGGTGATGATTGAAAAGGATACAAGCAATAAAGTACTGCCATACAACTGCAGTGAACATCTTTATAAGCCCTTACAGCTAAAATCAACAACACAGAGTTTAAACAAAAACATAGAAAGATGTTGATGCTGACCACTTCAACTTCACCAACAAATTCAATACATTTCGGGATATAACCGCTTAAATGCCCTACAAATATCATCACTATGTAGACATTAAGGATTATGCAACAATAATACCAATTTGCAAGGATCCACAATTTTTTCTACAAATAAGAAGGTAAGGTAAAGCAATTGAAGATAGAACCCTGTGACAATTGAATATGTATACAAGAAAGAGTATTAATATATGATTTGATAACTAACAGGGAGTTGCAATGGTTTAAATTTAAATAATTTTCCTTTAACCTTTTTTGGTGGGTTTTTAAAGAAACTGAATCACATATAAAAACATAGCACACCGCATGCAAATAAAGAACATTACCAGATCCATGAAAACAAACTGTGCCCCATCCTTGTATGTGAATTGCTTTGTCTCCTTAAATATATCAGCCTCTTCTATCTGGCACATACAGAAAAAAATTATAGATCTGGTTTTGAATAAGAATCCACTGTAATATATACTTGAAGTTCTAAGTATTTGCCATTATCCAATGTTTGAAAGCATTTGTCAAACAAATTTAAATTTTAAACACATTTCTTTTGATGGAACCCTTTTACAACACAAATTATTTGTTCTCCACACATGGTGTACAAGAAGATTCATTACATTGTGTATGTGTACACCTTATCTACAGTTTTCCAGTCAATTACGCGAAGACTTTTAGTGCATAAAACTATGAGCAGAAAATAATTGTTTTCCCTTCCAGCTCAAACAAAAATGCTATCTTTTTACCAAGCGAACAGATAATGCGGAATGACAAAACCTGCTATACTAGCCTCCAATTTCACTCAATCAAGTGTAATACTAAAATTTTGGTCAGAACATCATTTTTCAAAATTGTACAAAATTTAGATTATCTTTTAGGAAGGTTTAGTTAAATGATTACCATAAACCTACTACAAGGTGACACACTTAGATGGTGAAAATGTCCTTAAATTTTTTGTATTACATCAGAAGGCAGTTGCGCCTAAAAGATTAAAGCCTATGAACCCAACAAAAGGATAGAATCAAGCAACACAACGCATGAGTGACCATTTGTTTCTTGGATACTTGTTCTACTATTTTAATTTATAATGTAAATGATAATTAATAATGATGACAAAGTAATTAGGTATATTTTTCAATAACATCCAAAAGTTAATACGGGATAATAATGTGAGTCTTTGTAGAGAAATGTAACAAAACATAGTACCAAAGTGTACTAAAAGTACAGCTTAGTTGCTCATGCTTTGAAATTTGTTTATTTCATAAAACAGGACACTCAGAGTACAATGAAGAAAAGCCTTTCCCTACGCAACCCTTCTTACTGAACCACAGAGACATTTTGTTTTATTTTTTCCAAAACAAGAAATACCTTACTTCCAGCTCGGAATGTTTTCTCAACCGTGTTTCCAGTCACATAATTGCGCATAGTGGTCCTTACATATGCAGCCCCTTTACCAGGTTTCACATGCAGGAATTCTACAAAATTCCACAAGACATATTAGAGCATACAAAGATGGAGATACTTCTCACAGGCATATCAGACTCTCGTTTTCACTCAAGAATCAACGATCACAAGCAGAAGAAAAAAATACACTGAAAGACCAAGATACTAGAAAATGAGATACTTATATACAATGCTAGGTAAAGAAAATCTAGGAGGTACATTTTTCCTTGCACGTTACTGCTATATGTTATAAAAAAACATATTTGCAGAGTAAAATGTTAGCATACTAAAGTAGTAGACTGTAGACATATAGTAAATGTCCTTTAGGAGACGGGATCTTTTGATGGTGGTCCTGCCTATAGGCCTACAAGACCTGCGCCTAGGGCCTCAAAATTCTTGAATTCTTTGTATACAAATATATGTAAAATATGCAGCGTAGATGTACGTTAGGGCCCCAAAATTTGATTTCGACTAGGGCCCCGTAAACTTTAGGACCAGCATTGCTCTTGAGGCAAGGACTCCATTTTTCGATGTTAAACCCATCCTACCGAAATTAAAAGCAGCAGCAGCTTCTTCTTGAAGATATATAGTAAATGTCTATTGTGTCTCTTGATTTAATCCTTAAGTGACTCATCAATTAAGATAAAATCCTTTAAATTTATATAATCAATTAAAGAATTACATGTTGCCAATACATTCAAAGCCAAATTCTACTCAACACTCACAAGAAATAGGCGAAAATCGAATACAAGAATATAATCAAACAAGACTGAATTAGGATAGTACCTATAACTCTCCAAGGAGCACCATCAACCTCAACATTGCTGCCAACCTTAATATCATTACTCGAAAAAGCATATATTTCTTCAAAAACAAAAAAACCAAAAAATCACTGTTAGACACATACAAAACAAGTAAAATGCAACAAAACTAGCAAGAAAATGAGGAATGTAGATTACTTGGGAATGCAGGACGCCTGGGAGCAGTTCCGGGAACACCCCGAAATCGAAAAACGGAGAGGGTCGAAAAAGATAGAGAGGAGTAACGGGTGCTGCAAACACATGGCCAAGATTTCACAACACTGCTCATTCTTGTTCCTGTTACTGTTCCAGCTAAGTATGATGGGCAGGAAACAAATGTTTGTGCCATTTCTTTCTTACAATTACTTTCAGTGAAAGAACATAGATAAGTATAGATAGATACAACTAAAACTGGTAGAATCAGAACTCAAGAAGATAGATAAGGAACTGCTGTGTGTTTCTTGGTCTAGTTCTTGGACCAAACCCCTCTTTCCCTTTTATCCTCTTGTCATTGCAATATTGTACTTTGTATCCATTTTGCGTACTACAGTTAAACCTCGATAAATCAATAAGCTTGGAATTGGAAAATTTTATTATTGAGATTATTCGTTTATCGAAATCAAAAATATATCGTTTTTATTATAGTTAAACCTCTTTAAAGTAATAAGTTTGGGATTGGGAAAAAATATTACTTTATCAAGAATAAAAATACATTGTCTTCATTATGTCAGAACCGGAAAAACATATTACTATAGCGAGGGTATTATTTTATCGATTATTACTTCATCGAGGTTAAATTGTATATCGAGACTGAAAAAAATTATTCATTTGACGAGATTATTCGTTTATCAAATATTCATTTATCGAGGTTCTACTATAAAATACATACAAATAATACTAAATATTAGTAATAAAGATTATATATAACAAGAGAATATAAATATATTTTGAGCCAATAAATTTTCTATAAAATTATAATTTTATCCTTACATATTACAAAATTGTATGACATGACATTGCTCTCTTACGATTATAAATATAAATTGCAATTATATATGAATTTATAAAACATTCAAATTAGTATATGAAAAAAACTTTTATATAAATAACTATAAAATTAAAAATAAATTGTAAATGAATTTTTAAAAATCTAAATATATTATCTAAAATACTAGAATTTAACAATTACTAGCTTAAAACCTGTGCGATGTACAAATCTTTTTTAATATTATATGATTTTTTTTATTAATTTCAATTACTTTTTTTTAAATATGAAATTTGGAGGCTTAAATTTTTAAATTAGATGATTTGATAATAATTATATAAATGTTATCCGTGATATTTTTAGTAAAAGAGGGATTTTAATTAGAAAATATTAAAAAGATGATAAATTTTAGTTGAAAAAGGTAATCGGTTAATTATAAGTACTTATAAAATTATTATTTAATTTTACTATATAGGATGTCGTGATTTAATTGGAAAAAGAGAGGTCTTAGTTAAAAAAAGTTTAGAAAGGAAACATGTTATAGGTGAAAAAGGTAAATGATTAGTTTATAGTAATTATAATTCAATTATATTAATTTACTAAATAAAATTGCTCATAATATTTTAAGAAAAGGAAATATTAATGTCGTCCGTGATATTTTTAGAAAAAGAGGGGTTTTAGTTAGAAAATATTAAAACGATGATACATTTTAGCTGCAAAACACAATTGGTTAATTATTAATATTATAATATTTATATTTATTTTATTAAATAGAACCGCTCGTGATATAATTGAAAAAAGAAAGATTTTAGTTAGAAAAAAATAGAAGAGGTAATGTGAAAATTAAGAAGATGACATGTTTTAGGTGAAAAAGGTAATTGATTAGTTTATAGTATTTGTAATTTAATTTATGTTATTTTACTAAATTAAATTGCTCGTATTATCATTAGATAGTGAGAAATTAATGTTGCCCGTAATATTTCTAGAAAAAATGAATTTTAATTATGAAATATAGAAAAGATGATACATTTTAGTTGAAAAAGGTACTCGATTATTATTAGTATTATAATATTATTATTTAATTTATTAAATAGAACCACCAGTGATATAATTGGAAAAAGAGATATTTTAGTTATAGAATAGAGAAAATGTAACATGTTTTGGCTGAAAAAGGTAATTGATTAGTTTGTAGTAATTATAATATAATTATGTTATTTTGTTAAACAAAATTGCTTGTAAATGAGAAATTTTAGTTAGATATAATATAAAAGATATTGTGTTTTACCTAGAAAGGGAAATTAATTAATTAGTGAAAGTAGAAAAGTTAATATGTTTTGTGACAACCCTAGATCCGGGGTCAAGGATCCAGGTCATCACGGTCCAATTTCCGATCAATATCAATATCTCTTTAGTCTTTTTTTTTTAACTTAATACTTATGCAATTGACCCCACACTAAAACACACACACACCAGTCATATGCTCATAAAACAACATCCACAATATTTAAAAGTTTAAAGTTAACAGTTATTATAAGCCCAGAATTCTACTAAGTACATTGTTGAATAATGCTTCTACAGGAAGCATTTCAACAACCAAAAGTTTATTACAACTTACACACTTAATTTACATAAGTCTACTAAGCCCCTTTCGCTTGTCACTATCTCGGGGATGGTCGCCAGCACTCGCTCAAAATGTCGCCTTTCCCTTACCCTCTTGCGGGGTGTGGTGTGTAGTATTGGCATAGGACCTAGCTGCTATATACATAAGTAGCAAGAGTGAGCTATAATAGCTCAGCAAGATAATAATGTAAACTGGAAATCAGCATTTTAAACATATATGCATATATATATATATAATCGGAAACCAATTATAAACCTTACAGAAGAATAGAATCTTTATTTAATAATACATCATCCACTTACTATTATAAGAAAAAGAAATCTAGGATAATATAGTATCAGTTTCTCTTCTTAAATAATATAACAATCAATATACCCTTTCAGTGTAATATTTCAAGATAATATGGATATTTGAACAAATCTCTCACTATCATCTTCTCATTTCCTTCTTATGCAACAATTATATAAATTAATATAAAATCAGTTTATCTTCATCTGTAACAATAATTCCATCATTTCATATCATTATTCTGTTTTCAGTATAGAAATCTGAAAACCATTTTAAATTCTTTCTTTCAAGTTTTGGGGGTTTTCGCTGTTGCCGAATACGTGAGGCACGATGATCAGTCGTCCTCCGTACCCGTCCCTTTTTACTACCGGTAGAAGGAATGAAGGCCACCTGCTAACATCATCCCTGGAGGAAGGCCACCTGCTAACATCCTCCCTTGGCATCTTCGTGCCGAATAATATAATGAATGCTGGACTGTGCAACTCCCACACAACCTCTTACGCAAATTTTTAAGTGCTGGACTGTGCAACTCCCACACAGCCTCTTACGCTTACTGTTGAAATCCCCCTTTTTAATAAATCATTTTCCATATATATAACATCATTTCACATACACCTTTCTATTCACATTTCTTTTCACAATTCTTTTTCACATTTATCAATCACTCATATCATTTCCATTCTCGCACATTATTTCTATAAAATATATGTATATATACCATAATACTTTGATTATGATTCAGACATCTCTTTTATATTCAAGAAATCAAATACACTTTTATATTCATAAAATATTCTGTCTATTTCGAGAGTAGTAAATAATAATCAAATAATATTTATTAAACCACTAATTCTCAAAAAGAATACTTTTAGTATAACATTATAACCCATATAACCCTAGATAACAACTGATACCATTCTCTTTCATATCCCTTTTCCATAAAGCATACTCGCTCCGTTCGTAATCATCTCTATATTCAGATTTCATAAATCATATCCATCTCTCTTTAATTTCCCAAAATCAAGGGAATATATTCTTTGCAATATAGCAACACAAGCATCACATATGTATATATATATTCCATGATATCATTATTATTCCGAAGATAAATAATTTTCAAAGTAGGGATAGAAAAGATCTTGCCTGGATCTCTAAAGCGAGTATGTGGAATCCTGAGTTCGTCTCCCGTTTCTATAGGAACGAAAGGATCACCATTAGTATATATCACACTTAATCACTTAATCTCTACACCATAACACCCTTAACTCATATTATAAGTTTAACATGGTTTTTATGCACCAAAAGTTTACATGCACTTAACCATTTTTAAACTCGATCTAAGTTTTAGCATATTCCACCATTCCCCTCAATAACCACACTCGACTGTAAAAATTCTCAGAAAATATAGATTTCGAATTTTAATGCAAGGTCAACTGTCAAGGGTCCTCTGACCACCCTACTACACTATCCCAAAATTTCGTGACTTATAAAAATGTCTAAGTATGGTAACTTTAGCCTCAAAGTTGATACAATTACGTTTTCTCGGTTTTCGAACGTCTTTCACTAAAACTGACTTTTCTCAAGCATTCTCAAACTCGTTTAACAATCTAAATTCCCTTGGCATTTCCTTGACTTGATCACTCTTTGGTTTAACCTAATTTCAATATTTCCTCAAGATATAAACCCTTTAACATTTCTATACTCCTTAATATCACATTCGATAGAGTCTCAATCGAAATCGAAAATCCTTAAAGTCCATATTCAGGAATTTCTGAAATCCATTATCATTTTGAGTCACTCAATTTCATAGTACAACATCAATATGGTTCCTGATTATTCATTTTCCATTTCAAATCTAGGGTACTTACATACCATTTCCCTAAATCCTCAAAATTACTATTCATTTAGGCACTGCAGCATTCTAAAAGTTAGGGTTATTACAGTCTTCCCCCCTTAAAAGGATTCCGTCCCGGAATCACGTTGAAGATATCGACGAATACCTTTCTCACATTACACATTCTAATTCTCATATTACTTCCTCCTTCCTCTATTTTCTCCTTAAACATCTCTATCTTGTTTGTACAGAAATACACCAACATACACTTGCTTGTCATTCATCAACATGCCATTTAGCTTATCAATAGCAGTACTTTCACTATCTTTTCCTTACTAATCTCCTCCTGTTTTCAGTCATTCTATATTATCTCATTCCTCCTTTCTCTTTTAATTAAGGTATCGGCCACCACATTGGCCTTTCCTGAATGGTAGTGTATCTCACTTATGGTTTAACTATATTTTGATCTCTATCATGACATAAAATATTGATACTCCAATCTTCCTATATCTCATCTTTGTAAAATTTTCCAGAAAATAAATTCTACTAATATTCCTTGAAACAATTGTAAGAAAATATTATTTATAATATATATTTCCTGTTCGTGTCCTATAAGGTTGTGTTTTTCCACAGAATACTCTTACTCTCTTTTCCTTAGATCGGTATATCCTACTTCCTGATCAGATAGATTATTCTTATCTATTTTATTAACTTATTTACACCATTAATAGATTAAGTCGATCCCTAACCAAACATTTACACCTAAAAGGTTAAATTAGAGCATACTTGCAATTTCCTCCGGATACCTTATCCCATATGTCTATTGTTCACTATACACTCTTTACATCTTGCTGATCCACCTTAGTTCTTTCATGATATACTATCTACCCCACCTTTGTAATTTCCCTTTATTATTCTCATCAAAATCTTTACCTCAAGTTTTACTCATTCACACCTTTTCGATTAATCCTTTGAATAATTAAGATCTTTAATCTCTCTCTGCTACTTAGGATATTAGTCGCAATATTGACCTTCCCCCACTAATAGTTATTGCACCTCGAATCCTTCATTAACTATCCCCACTTCCTTTGTTTATCCTTATTCCGACTCTATCCTCAAAATACACCTTACTTCCATTATTCTATCCAAAAAAAAAAAAAATCTTCTATATTCGAAACAATTGATAGAATCTGAGAAACTTTGAATTGAAACGAACCCATAAACCAGTAAAGGCCCCTAACAATTTATAAGATTAAGAGTTTTAAATAGCTCTTATTCGAAACAAAAGAATATTTGGGAAATCAATATGATGGAAGAACCCGTACGTCACATAAGTGAGGGCGTCCCCTCCGACTTTCTATCACACAGACAGATCGTCCTTGTGTATACATATAGGGCTGTTCCTCTTAGTTGGAGTAAGAAATATAGAGGGAAATTTAAATCACGATGATAAACACCATCTTCAAAAAATAATCTTAGAAGAATATTCTGACTAAGATAGATAAAATACAATTTTGAAACACATTTCAAGGGTACCAGAAAGTTTTGAAAAGATACCGGCCCTTAATGAATAATTACCCACTAGGGGAGAAAATTTTTTTTGAAAATAGATACCGTTAATAGCCTTTGCCCAATTGAAAATCCCAATAAAAGAAGGTTTTCCTCAAATACTATTTATATCTTAGACTGCGTACTTTCCAAAATTTCTTAAACTTAGTACTCACCATTTATCCTTAACCTATCGTCTAGTATTCCCAATTATCATCATTTACCTAGTCGTGACTTGGCTCAATACTTTCTGCCTTTACCCATAATAGATCACAACCTTCTAATCGATATACTTACGTAATATTGATCGTCTTAGCCTAACACTGCTCCGGTATCAAGGACCCTTCAAACTATACTTTATATTTGTATATTCTAACATATCCCGTATACTCACGAGATTCTCTAACGTACACTTCCCGATACATCAAATATTCCCTTTCTCATATCGATCCCGTGTGCTACATAAACTTAACACTTTTGGCATAATAGCCTTTTCATTTAAGTCAATCTCGGAATTTCTCAATCTGTCTTATTAGTCCTTAAGGTATATCTTTGCTTTACCGACCAATCTCAGTTTCATCATTTCATCTCCACAATCAATTGAAACAATCAGTGTCTGTTCACCAATCCACTTACAATATTACCTCAAACTCCCTTAAACCCAAGAAGATTTAAGTACCCTTAACTTCGGCTCACCCATTTCCTTTCCCTATACTAAAACATAATCTTATATTAGTAATAATCTATAAAATTATAATCACTACTTAGAATAAATGCTACATGCGATATACCACCCTTGAACTCGATGGGAGTTCATAATTTATATTATCATTGATATATTTATTATTATCACTGTTGTTCCTGAGCATTATGACTCTTAGCTCTGATACCATCTGTGACAACCCTAGATCCGGGGTCAAGGATCCAGGTCATCACGGTCCAATTTCCGATCAATATCAATATCTCTTTAGTCTTTTTTTTTTAACTTAATACTTATGCAATTGACCCCACACTAAAACACACACACACCAGTCATATGCTCATAGAACAACATCCACAATATTTAAAAGTTTAAAGTTAACAGTTATTATAAGCCCAGAATTCTACTAAGTACATTGTTGAATAATGCTTCTACAGGAAGCATTTCAACAACCAAAAGTTTATTACAACTTACACACTTAATTTACATAAGTCTACTAAGCCCCTTTCGCTTGTCACTATCTCGGGGATGGTCGCCAGCACTCGCTCAAAATGTCGCCTTTCCCTTACCCTCTTGCGGGGTGTGGTGTGTAGTATTGGCATAGGACCTAGCTGCTATATACATAAGTAGCAAGAGTGAGCTATAATAGCTCAGCAAGATCATAATGTAAACTGGAAATCAGCATTTTAAACATATATGCATATATATATATAATCGGAAACCAATTATAAACCTTACAGAAGAATAGAATCTTTATTTAATAATACATCATCCACTTACTATTATAAGAAAAAGAAATCTAGGATAATATAGTATCAGTTTCTCTTCTTAAATAATATAACAATCAATATACCCTTTCAGTGTAATATTTCAAGATAATATGGATATTTGAACAAATCTCTCACTGTCATCTTCTCATTTCCTTCTTATGCAACAATTATATAAATTAATATAAAATCAGTTTATCTTCATCTGTAACAATAATTCCATCATTTCATATCATTATTCTGTTTTCAGTATAGAAATCTGAAAACCATTTTCAATTCTTTCTTTCAAGTTTTGGGGGTTTTCGCTGTTGCCGAATACGTGAGGCACGATGATCAGTCGTCCTCCGTACCCGTCCCTTTTTACTACTGGTAGAAGGAATGAAGGCCACCTGCTAACATCATCCCTGGAGGAAGGCCACCTGCTAACATCCTCCCTTGGCATCTTCGTGCCGAATAATATAATGAATGCTGGACTGTGCAACTCCCACACAACCTCTTACGCAAATTTTTAAGTGCTGGACTGTGCAACTCCCACACAGCCTCTTACGCTTACTGTTGAAATCCCCCTTTTTAATAAATCATTTTCCATATATATAACATCATTTCACATACACCTTTCTATTCACATTTCTTTTCACAATTCTTTTTCACATTTATCAATCACTCATATCATTTCCATTCTCGCACATTATTTCTATAAAATATATGTATATATACCATAATACTTTGATTATGATTCAGACATCTCTTTTATATTCAAGAAATCAAATACACTTTTATATTCATAAAATATTCTGTCTATTTCGAGAGTAGTAAATAATAATCAAATAATATTTATTAAACCACTAATTCTCAAAAAGAATACTTTTAGTATAACATTATAACCCATATAACCCTAGATAACAACTGATACCATTCTCTTTCATATCCCTTTTCCATAAAGCATACTCGCTCCGTTCGTAATCATCTCTATATTCAGATTTCATAAATCATATCCATCTCTCTTTAATTTCCCAAAATCAAGGGAATATATTCTTTGCAATATAGCAACACAAGCATCACATATGTATATATATATTCCATGATATCATTATTATTCCGAAGATAAATAATTTTCAAAGTAGGGATAGAAAAGATCTTGCCTGGATCTCTAAAGCGAGTATGTGGAATCCTGAGTTCGTCTCCCGTTTCTATAGGAACGAAAGGATCACCATTAGTATATATCACACTTAATCACTTAATCTCTACACCATAACACCCTTAACTCATATTATAAGTTTAACATGGTTTTTATGCACCAAAAGTTTACATGCACTTAACCATTTTTAAACTCGATCTAAGTTTTAGCATATTCCACCATTCCCCTTAATAACCACACTCGACTGTAAAAATTCTCAGAAAATATAGATTTCGAATTTTAATGCAAGGTCAACTGTCAAGGGTCCTCTGACCACCCTACTACACTATCCCAAAATTTCGTGACTTATAAAAATGTCTAAGTATGGTAACTTTAGCCTCAAAGTTGATACAATTACGTTTTCTCGGTTTTCGAACGTCTTTCACTAAAACTGACTTTTCTCCTAAACCGTTCATCAGATTTTAACGCACTTTATATCAAAACGATCTATGAACCAAGCTCTATCATCTCATGGTCACTTGGGAGTCTGGACAGTAAGGTACCGTACGGGTATAGGGTCCAAAAACAGGGCAGTTTCCTGGTCTAATGGAAATCGGACATTATAACGGCTATATTTTCATACTTTCCAAAATCAAACTCCTCCAAATCAATCATCCATCTTATACACCATCACCTACACCATGTGGTCATCTTACCAACCATGGTTACAAGCACATACTCCTTCCATATTCAACTTTAATCACTTACAAACACATATAACATCATGATTTCATCACTTATAACTACTTAACCACTAATACCACCAATATTCATCATAAACTCAAGAGGGGTGAAGAGATTATACCTTCCTTGAAGCTTTAACAACACTTAATAATCCTTGGGATATCTTTAAACAACCTTGTACTAGCTCGAATCAACTAAAGAAACCATAAAAACAAAGTTAGTTTCTAAGGGTTACTATTCATCATCACTTTTGTAAAAATCATAACAAATCGAAAAATAAGAGTTTGGCTCTCAAATTTTTTACCACATCTTGGCATCTGTATAAGCTTTGATTTGAGGTATAGATCACCAAAAACAAAGCTTCCTAGCTATGGTTTTGAGCTCCATCTTTCCGCTGGATAGAAACTGGACAGATTGGGTTGTCCAACTTTGAGCATGGATTTGGCTAGGCTATACTAATTGGATTCTCATGAAATTTGGGGCGAATAATACCCATGGAGTGGAGAGGTTGTGGTTCAAATTTAGTGATTTTATCATGTATAGAAATGGAGATATGAATTTTTCTTTGAGTTGTGTTCTGGTTTGGCAGTTTTGAAGAAAATGAGATGGTGAGCTTTTTCCTTTCTTTCTTTCACTTGTTCAACTAAGTTTTGATCAAATAATGTTGGTAAGATCAGATGGGGTGGCTGAGTATGATCCTTGGGATTTGTGCAAGGTGTATCCAAGAAGTTTGATAGATATTTGTTTGGTTTTTGGTTTGTTTTTACCACCTTATCCTTGCATTTTCATAATTCTTCCACTCTTGCCCTTGCCCCTTGGCTTTCACCATAAGCCACTTAATTAAATCAATAAATCAACTCCTTGTTTTGTATTGGGCCGAAGTTTGGGCTTCGTTCAAATTTCTCTCGTCATTTGATTCATCGATTAATTTCTGCGATCGTCTCAGTGGTTTCTCCTTTGTAAATTCCTTGGATATATAATATCCTCTCCCACATCATATATTAGTGTGTTAGGGTGATTCTAATCCTCAAGTAGGTATTAGATCCAATATCCTTGGTATATTCTCTTTTTCTCAGAAGTTGCTCTCCCGGTTATCTCTCGGGTTCTCAAGCATTCTCAAACTCGTTTAACAATCTAAATTCCCTTGGCATTTCCTTGACTTGATCACTCTTTGGTTTAACCTAATTTCAATATTTCCTCAAGATATAAACCCTTTAACATTTCTATACTCCTTAATATCACATTCGATAGAGTCTCAATCGAAATCGAAAATCCTTAAAGTCCATATTCAGGAATTTCTGAAATCCATTATCATTTTGAGTCACTCAATTTCATAGTACAACATCAATATGGTTCCTGATTATTCATTTTCCATTTCAAATCTAGGGTACTTACATACCATTTCCCTAAATCCTCAAAATTACTATTCATTTAGGCACTGCAGCATTCTAAAAGTTAGGGTTATTACATGTTTAATCTAAAAAAGGAAATTAATTAATTAATAGGATGGATTTTATCTGTAATTAAGGGTAAATAAGTAAAATCAACATGTACCGACCAACCAAACTTTTAATGTTTCGATTTTTATATAATAGTATAGATTCATCTGGTTACGGTAGCATTCAAAAAAATGTGCAGATTGAACAAAAATTACTTTTATATTTCGAAAGTTAACGGAGTGCAACATTTCTTGTATTAACTGGTTTACAAGAGATCGAAAAAAACCCAATAATCCGCTTGATACATTGACGTGTAATAAGTGGCCTATATGATAATTAACCCATAATAAAAGTTGTTAGGTGATATTTCAAATTGCAAAAACTTCAACTTTCCGGGATAAAATAGGTTGATTGTATTGTTATTAATATGTTGGTTAGAAATTGTTCAAACTTTAGTGAAACTAGTATGAAAGCCCGTGCAAAGCATGAGCATCATTTAAATTCATAAAATGTTGTTTTGATTTTTTTAAATAGACTATTTCAAATTTTTGAAACACTATACATCATTAGTGCGGTATTTTTTATGGATACTAATAATAACTCAAATTTCTTATCTAAAGTTCATATATGATTATAACAATACAATCACATTTAACAATTTAAAAAACATAACCTGGTATGATTAAACATTACGTAATTTAAAATTTTAATCACGAGTCAGTAGACTCACGTGTTTATATATAGCTAAGTGCTAAAAAAGATTTTTATAAATATGAGAATCAAAAACTAATCATAACCACACATTCAAATCTAATTTACATCTCAACCTTCACCAACATCCACTCATATGCCCCTTCCATTTTCGGCGACCTTAGACACCATCACTTGCTTTACACCGCCTTTTGAAACACTATACATCATTAGTGTGGTATTTTTTATGGATACTAATAATAACTCAAATTTCTTACCTAAAGTTCATATATGATTATAACAATACAATCACATCTAACAATTTAAAAAAATTAACTTGGTATAATTAAACACTACGTAATTTAAAAATCTAATTACAAGTCAGTACGTAGACTCACGTGTTTATATATAGCTAAGTGCTAAATAAGATTTTTATAGATATGAGAATAAAAACTAATCATAACCACACATTCAAATCTAATTTACATCTCAACCTTCACCAACATCCACTCCTATGCCCCTTCCATTTTCGGTGACCTTAGACACCATCACTTGCTTTACACCACCGTTATCATGACCACCTCATTCCATTTGTCATCATCGTTCATGATATACACACACATATGTATAATGTGTGAATGGGTGAGAGAGAGGGATGTGTGTATATACTATCATCACTCTGTGATCTTTTGTTGTCACTAAATCGAGCACCACTCTGAAATTAACTGATGAACATTTTTGTCATGAATTCCACTCACATTCCTGACCACATCTCCACTAATTCATTCATCCCTCTCTCAATACATCTAAGTTTGTAACGTCGATCGATGACATTTTTACTCAATTTACTACCGTCAACACCATTATCAACTGCTTCGAATATTTACACAATTCTAAATTTGGAATATTCTTGTAATTTGCGTTTAAATTTTTTAGTGATTTACCTTTAAATTTTGCTAACTTTAGTTGAATTCCTAGTGATGTTGCTTTGATATTGGTGATTTTGGTGGTGTGAGTGGTGGTGTTCATGTTGTTACAGACAAAATTCTTGTAATTTTGGTAGTGGTGCATGTCGTGGTCGTGGTTGTGGTAGTGGTAGCGTGGAAGTGGTCATGTGATAGTGATTTAATATTCTTGTAATTTATATTAAAATTAGCTAAAATTTTGGTTTGTACTCATGTACATTGTGATATATTATCTACTAAGTATCATATTTCAATAATACAGTTAGACATTTTAAATCTATTATTTTTAAAAGAGTATCTATAATCTATTTTTTAATAAATATTTTTGACCTAACTATGTGTTTTATCTAAATGTTTATCTAATATATAATAGGAAGTTCAAATCTCATCTGCAATAATTTTTGTTTTCATTTTCCTTAATTTTTTTTCTAGTCTATCAAAATATTTTGCCCAATAGCAATGAGAGTGGGGTTGTAATCGAGTCGAGTCGAACATTGCCACACACGAGCTCAAGCTCGGCTAAAAAGTTCCGTCGAGCTTAAACTCGAGCTCAAGTTCAATTGGTCCTTTAATTTTAATCTCGAAACTTGACTCATAAAGCTTGAAATCTTGAATCGATTTAACCTATTATGAAAAAAGTTTGAATATAAACGGTTCAACACGGGTTTAACTTGATAAAATATATGAATTTTATAAAATATTGAATATTTACATTGAAAGATATTTATAATATTTATAAATTTTAAATATTAAAAGTTCGATTAGTCTCGCGAACCTCAAGAATCGAGTAATTTAAAACTTGAACTTTGCTCGGAAAAGTTTCGATTAGTCCGATGAACAATTTGGCAAATATTAAACATTATAACAAATGAGTTCTTGAAGTATGTATTTAATGAGTTACCAAAAAATTCTAAAATCTTCTTTGGTGTAGTGGTTGGAGATGTGAAAATAATCTTTTCTTTGCATAAAGGTCATGGGTTCAATTCCAACCACAAACATTTTTTTTATTATTAATATGATGGAAGGACAAATTAGTAAATTACTAAATGAAAGGACAAATTAGTAAATTACTAAATAGCTTGAAACTCCTTGTTGACATATAATATATATAAAGGACTAGCATTAAAATCCGTGCGAGGCACGGGTCTGCTACTTAAACTGTATTTTTTAATCAAATTATTCAGGATCAATCAATAGTACAAAATTGACCATTTACGTCGCACATAAAGGAAGGCGACGTATATAATACTTTATACGTCGCATTTTTAAAAGAGCGACATATATAACCCATTTAAGATGACTTTTTATGTCGATTCGAGAAAAAGGCGACGTATATGATAATATTATACGTCGGTTGAGAAAAAGACAACGTATATGATGATATTATACATCGGTTAAGGAAAAGAAGAAATATAAAATTCTATTTTATACGTCGGCTATTTCTCAACCGACATATAAAGTATCAATTTATACGTCGGTTTTTATTAACCATCGTATAAAGTATCCATTTTTACGTCGTTGTGTAAGTAACCCGACGTATAAATTAAAGAAAACTGTAATTTAAAACCTTTACTCTCCTAAACTACACATCCTCTCGCCGCGCTCTCTCTCTCTCTCTCCTAAATCGGCGATTCCAATTTTCCAGCCAATTCACCGTTCATTCTTCTAAAATGACCCCAATATCGTGTTCCCCTGCCTCGATTACACTAGTTTCAATCCTTTTTCATTTGTTTTAGCCCTCGATTGATAAAGATACAAACCCTAGCTTTTATACCCTCTTGTTCTTGGTCATAACAATGATTTTTCATCTGTTTCTTGATAGATTCATGTTGATAATGATGTAGTATACATCATATATCAAAATCCCCTTGGTTGTACAATTCTTTCCTCGTCGTTTTCATTCTTTTTAGTGATCAACTCGGCGATGAATCACAGAACTCAATGAGTCAGGTGACTCAACTCGGACGAGTCTCAGGTTTTGATGTTTCTCACTCATCGTGTGAATAACCACCACGGTCCAGGTGCACTCATCTCACTCTTATATCTATTACTGGTTGATAAAATTAGTGTGTGATATTGTGGGATAATGGTATCTTGTGTCTAGCTAGTGGCTCATACCTGTTAATTTATGAGTTGAGACCTTGTGTTGATTCTTAATGAAGTTCCTGTTAGTTATTATCTTAATTTGGTATTAGTATTTATGAGAATTGTCGTCTTACTTGAATCTGTGATAGATTTTTGATTATTATGGAGCTCTTCAGATTTGCCTCTTGTTTTATATTGGGATCCTGGTCCCTGGCAAACGTATGCCAAGGACGTGTTATATAACATACGGCTTTTCAGCCGTTGGATTAATCATCCAACG
Organism: Saposhnikovia divaricata; assembly: GCA_036435485.1. Classification (NCBI taxonomy): domain Eukaryota; kingdom Viridiplantae; phylum Streptophyta; class Magnoliopsida; order Apiales; family Apiaceae; genus Saposhnikovia; species Saposhnikovia divaricata. The sequence goes on from CM071599.1 coordinate 221,319,981, forward strand.
GCTGTGATTTTAAAAAAAAATTGCACCGTACCGTAGAAAGTTTCTGCGGTACGGACAAATTACCAAATTGCCCCTATTTTCATACCAAAAATCTACTGTTCACCGTACCGCAGAAAGTTTCTGCGGTACGTGAACAGTAGGGACATTTTGGTAATTTGCCCGTACCGCAGAAACTTTTTGCGGTACGGTGCAATTTTTTTTTAAAATCAGAGCCATTGGATCATTTGATCCAACAGCTCTGAAACAGTATGCTGATTAAACCGTCTGTGGCAAACGGTTGCCACAGACCGGCCCCCTTTATATTGAGTTCAGTATATGATAGAATCCTTAACTTCAGTACTGTGTGTTACTTGGTTAGTGTTCTGGCCTCCTTGCATCTTTTAATTGAGATTGTGATTGTCACTATGAGTCTTGTATGTGTAAACTTGCTCTGTGTCCATCACTTGTTTTTTGGAGTTGCTCTGTATCCTTACTTTTTGATAGATTGGTCTTGAGAGTTATAAAACTCTATCTACTCTTGTGGTCACACTATAAGAATTATTTTAGTATGTTTTCCTTATGTGTGTCAGTCTTGGTTTATTGTATGTCTTGGCCTGATGGTAACTTAGAATTATTTTGTAACTCTTTTAGTGAGAGTCCTCTGTAAAGAATTTTATATACTTTTTGTACTAACTCATTCATGCTATATGCATAGCTGGTAGGATATCTGTCTAGATATGTTGGATTCCTAGTTGTGTCTTACTTGGAGACTATCTGTCATAGCTTAGAGAACCCTGTTATCTCCTTCTTCATCTTTATTGTCTTAAGATAAGAGTATATTTAACTCTTGCATCTTTTATAGAATCGCTATGACGGATCTGTCTTGTTTTATACTTTGACTTGGAAGGTAATTCTAGTTATACAAGAGTTAGTAATCTGGAAACTAACTATCGCAGCCGTAAAACTTAAGATGGTGCCATATCTCCTATTTGTCTGAATATTTTGCCTTTGGTTGCCTCTTCTATGAGGTAAGTCGTTGCATGATTGTTTTAGCATTCTATCAATTCTGTGAGCCATTGCATCTTTTATAGAATTTAAAGTTGTTTTTTGTCATGAGATAGAAAGAGTAATTTACTTTATTGTATAGCAGCTAGTGGTTGTGCTAGAGGTGGAAAGGTAGCTTAAATTATGAAAATGGTTATTGCTTAACTTCTTTCCTTTAACATTTCGTTCTGTGTATTATCTAGAACCTAAAAAACTGAAAATCTGATTGAAACTTCAGTGAGATTAATTCTCACACTAGCCAATATTCTGATACTGACAAATTATCGAAGTTGCATACCAAGAGGCTATTGCTTTGAAAAGGCAAGAGGAGCTCATACGTGAAGAAGAGGCAACCTGGATTGCTGAAAGTGAACAGAAACCAAAGCAGGGTGCAGCTTATAAAGAAAAAAAACAAAGAAGCAGGTTTGACAATGTCTTCACATAATTTTTGTTTAAGGGTGTCTGCAGGATCATCTTTGGCTCTTAAGATGAAAATTATATGGTCCATACATGACTGTGTTTTGCCTTATGTGTGCATGTCTAACTCAAACTCCATTCAACTACTAATAGAAATTCAGTTACATAAAATGTTGTGGTAAGGCTGGCTAGGATCCCTCATTATTGTTGGTGTCGTGGAAGCGAACTAACTGGAATTAGAAAATTAAGTTACTATATGTTAGACAAGTGTTGTAAAAGTGTATTTATTGTTTTGATGCATCTTATATGTTCTTTTTCCACACTTCAGGGAAAACATAAGAAGAACAGTTTGAAATTGTGATAGAGCAATTCTTGCCTTCAGCAAACTGAATTGCTTGTGTTAATTTTGTTAAGCTATTCTTGCCTTGTAGTTTTGTTTATCTTTATTGAATTGATAATTGTGATAATTGTTGCTTTTACCTTGGTTAATGCTTAAGAGCATTCAGTTTGCTTTAGGATCATTTACCTGTAGGGTCCATCTTTTTACCCCCTCGTCCTTTTGTGTTAAAGTAATCGGTATTGTACTTTATTAATGTTTTGCAGAGTTGGGAAATCTGAGAAAAGGTATTAAAAACTATATTTATTCTTATATCTTTTTTTTATGTACGAGTATTTATTCTGATTTCTGCATGTTGATTCTTTACTTCATCAATGACATATCTTCTCTGAAGGGTTCACCACTCCCAACCTAGGTTATAGTTCTTTTTATGTCGATATTACTCCATTTAAGTCATAACTTCCCTCAAATGTCCACCATTTCCAATTTGGTGCATAGCACATGTCATATATATGAAGATTTAGCTTGTTGAATTCTGTTGGATTAAAGGCTCAACATGATGTATTTTGCTGTATTATAAAAACTTTGTACACTAAGTTATTGTTTCCTTGTCAGAAATGCAAATCACTCGATCTTAACTTATATATACTCTGTAACATTGAAATTTCGTGTCTTTGTAATTTCTACAAGAGAAAGATAACTCCCTGCAAATGAAATTGATGGAGAGAGAGGAGGTTAATGCCAAAAATTCTGTTGAAGTGAGGACAACTGGATTTCTAACCTCTCCCAGAAGCCCTATAAAGAATCTTCCATCCCCTGTTCGGTTGAGATCAGAGTCGCAAGCAACTGCAGACAATGACACAGTCATGATTAGAAAGCCATCCTCAGAAAGCCCCATAAGAGCTGATCAAACAGCATCGATAACTTCTACCGAAACTGGAGCTATGTCTGGAGCTTATTTTCATAGAAATGCAAGTCCAAGACCAGTTGAAAAGACTGCGGCATTGCATGTTCCCATCTCAACTACAAATTCGATGGCTCAGCAAGTTCCTGTCCTGACGGAAAAATCAAAGGTACAGCAAATAATAATATTTTTTTATTATTCAACCGTTGCTTGGTTTTTGACAAATTCGATGGTTTTTGATTGTTCAACCGTTGCTTGGGTGTACAAAAAAATAATAATAATTTATTTTTGTTTTTTTTGGATAATATACGTCTGTTATCTACCTTTTACGTCGCCTTTTTACCCGAGATATATTCTACCTATTACGTCGCCTTTTTATCTGACGTATATTCTACCTATTACGTCGTCTTTTTACCCCTATTACGTCGTCTTTTTACTCGAAGTATATAATACTTTATACGTCGCCTTTTTACCCGACGTATATAATATTTTATACGTCGCCTTTTTAACCGACGTAAAAGACTGGGACTTTATATGTCGCCCTCTATACGTCGCCATTTAACCGACGTATAAGACCAAAAAAGGCGACGTAAAAGCCCTATTTTGTACTAGTGAATATTGGTTGAAATATGTGATTGTTTTTCATAGAGTTTTTCTTGTTAGTGGCATATGTGATTATTGTATACTTACTTAAATATGTTCAAGTTTGTACTTTAGAAACTAATACAAGTAATACTGATAGCAATCATGTTAGTTTTTAATTTTGTTGTGGGTCATAGAATATAATTTCAGTGTTATGTGGGTGTTGTCTAATTAAAATGATTTTTCAGAGCACCTACAATCCTAAACATTTTTCAAAAATGATGCATTCATTTAGCTGATCTCCAATAATATTCAAGGTGAAAACTAAATACTTTTCAAGATGTTGCATTCTGAAAATGTAGGTTTCAGTCATGATTCTAATAAAAAATCTTCGTAAATCTTCTAAAATGCTTCTCAGGTCTTGTGCCTACTTCTTAAAATCACATTTCTAACTGTTTTATTTATTTTCATCTAATTTCTTGCATTTGTTTCTCTTCCAATGTCCGTTTGACTTTCATCGAGTCACCTCCATAATTAAAATAACATATACAATATACGATCCTTTCTTTCTACATAATTTCATATTTTAAATTAAACATTAGCAAAGTTGTATGTAAAAGGTAATGTGTTATTTATAGGATTCGTTTTTCTAAAGCCAAATATTTTTACGACCCGAATTGTTTGACTAATAAATTATTGTATGTTGTGTAGTAATATACAACTAGCTTTATCGCCCGTGCAAGGCACGGGCATGTTCTAGATATCTAATTTCAAAGATAATATTATGCAGTGTTCACATATATAAACAAAGGAATGACATTAAATAACGATACAACTTTTAGGTAGGATTTCGTGCTATTTGGTCAGTCTTCTACTGTGTTCCGAAGAATTTCTACTGTGTTTCGAAGAATCTACTACAAAAATTCATGTGGCATCAAATATGCGTGATGCTGTATTTCATGTGTCATTTTTTTCCTAATTGTTTCCTCAAATTTTTTTCATGGGTTGATTGGATTCTGTATGGAAATGCTCTGAACTACACTTGCACTGAACTACACTTGCACGAGTGTCATTCATAAACTGCTCAAAAGTCCAAATTTCCTATAAAGTCTCAAGTAAATATAATAATAAATAAAATAAAGGCAAAATGTGTTCAATCATGAAATAAAAATAGTACAAACAAAAAATCAATCAGTTCTAGAGATTAATTTTTAATGTTAACCTCACAAAGTATCATAATAAAAACACAAGTAGATATACTATATACACTACTACACACTGTGCTTGTGAGTGTGAAAGAGAGAAAGAGATAGAAAGATAGCGAGAGGGGATAGAGAGAGTCTAACCACCTTAAAAATCAACTTGAAACCTCCATGCATAGAATCAAGTTGGACATCAATTTGCTGGAACCGATTAACATGTGTGTGTTTGATGTCGAAATTGAACCCAACAAATCAAACTTCTTTTGTAATCGAGCCGTGCAATTTGTAAAATGAAATATTTTTTAATCGTAGGTACCAATTTAGTTTGCCTCTGAATTCAAGAGCTAATCGAACCCTATGAATCAAGACAAGAAATATCACCAATAAGGAAAAACATCAAATGGCTACAAGCATGTATTAAAAATAGCACATTCTTACATGATATAGGCTCCAAGTGATGGTAAACAAGAGCTGTACGGAGGAGTACGTACGAGAGATATTAACATCCGCGATTTGGGTATAACATATACATGTAACATTAGTGTCTAATCAATAGATGTTTGACATGGGAGCTGACATGGATTAACTTGCCTCAACAATTCATTCAGCGAGCCACACACAAAAAATAAATACATGGCACATTCAAACAGTAAGCAAATTATTCAATAAATCAACAAACAAAAAAAATACTAATGATCAACATTTTACAAAGTAAATTTAAGTAGGCTAAAAATGAAATAAAGCCCCGATTATAGCTAAAAGGATATTTGGTTAGTTTTCACAAAAGCAAGCATCATAAAACTATATATAATTGTATATAACAAAGATGTGCAGTCATAAAAGTGTGATGATAATATAGCAAAAATCGTGGCTTGAGAACAACAATCAACGATAAATGTTTTCTTAATGATTAAGAAGACGAGAGAAACATATGAATAAATGTAAAGGGTGATCGATATTCCACCATACGTACTTTAGCCCCTGCCATGCCTGTAGACATAAAGCTAACTAAATTGGTCCAACAGATTACAACAGACGGGTTTAGATGGAAGCCAAATAGACAACAATTACCATTGCACACATGAAGTTAGTTATCCTCGTCAAAGGCATCAAGCCTCTGCAAATCGACAAGATAATAATAAGTCTAAAGTAAATTTGAACCAACAATAATCAATCATAGTCCAGTCCATCCGCCTAATTAACAAAAGTAAATCTATTAAAATTTAAAACTTTGTAAAAAAAAATTTAAAGTCTATGCAAGAGGATTCGGAAAGAACAATTAATTAAAGTAAAATATATTTATAACTAAAATACATAAAATAAGGTATGCCTGAAAACTAAAACCTCTTAGGTGGAGTCTCGCCTGATCGTCGTTGCCTGCAAAAGAATATAACAGCCAACTGTTAGACGTTGGAAAGACAAAGCAGGAAAGACGCAGAAAAAGATTTTTCAACCTAAGACAAACGAAGAAGAAGAGTTTCAGTGGTAGTACTATATGATACATGTAAACTTATTAAAAGGGCTACATTGTAGGTTAACACTGAATACAATCACTCACGCAACCCCTTATTGCAGTATCATTTAAATAATAGATAATAGATTAAGTACCTAAAAAGGGCATTGACCGAGCACTTGTGAGTTCAGCAATAAGATCTGGCAAGCGACTTACTTGATTTTGTATTTTGCATGCCCTTGGCTACATGTAGGCTGAATCCAAGATGGTTGTCTAACACAAGATGCCTCGTACAATGTGCAAAGTTCTTAGGTTTGATTTGGAATTGAGGACCTGACAACGATGTGTCTTATAGCAAATCTAAGTGATAGATCAAATTCTAGAAGCATAATGTGCCTATATTTCCTTAGCAGTACAATTCTAGTTTAAGGCATGTGTAATTATTCCCAACATGTGCTTGTACTCCATAGCAAGGAGCACCTCTCTGCTTCTTCTGCTCCATAAAACCTGTAAACTTAAAAATAGTTAAAAGGCTGAAATGATATATACAAGTTTTCAGTATTAGACTTGGAAAAAATCATTAATAAATGAATAAAACTGATTATATGAGGTGCCTTTCCACAAGATTCCCTAAACAGATGCAAATATGACCTACATGGCTATGTAGTGTGTTGTGGCCCAAAATCTCACCCAAAAGACTATTTGTATGAGAAGTTCATCACAATGTTGTCAGTTTGTCACATAGACATAGACATATAATGGATAATAGTTGCCACTTGAACCATTTTGATAATTCAGGTTGCAGAACTTACAACCCTGCAACGTGCACATGCCTTTGTTCTATACCTCAAACATGAAATGCTCTAGATCTGAGAGATAAACACTTAATATTGTGTATGCCAGTCCAGCATTTTCAAACATCTACGGTTCCTAGTCATCTAGAAATCATGCAAGATATGAAAGATAAACACTTAACACTATGTAGCCAATAAATCCAATAAAGTCTGAGAAATGATTCTTTCAATATTCATTTTCTAATCTTGAGATAGATTAGTAGATAAAAAATTGTAAGACAGATATGTGGTAAATGTTATTGTATCAAGTTTAGTTTAGTAGTTTTTACATTAAACAACTGCCAATTAGAATACTAAGAGTGGGAGGAGGAAGCTTTTAGGCCCACCACAAATCAGTTATTGGTATAACAGCTGAAGAATGTAGGTTATGCATAAAATTCCATGAATATCCAAAGAAAAATAATCCAATTCATTTAAACACATCACCATACAGGTGGTGCTCCTCCGTATTTGATGCACTTAATAATCTTTCTGTGTAGCAGATTGGCACATGTGGTGGTACCAACAACAGACTCACCATCATTTTCTTTTCCTCGCCATCTCATCTCTTTCTTATAGAATGGACGTTTGATGATGCCACTGATGTCAAGACACGCCAACAGGGTAGGAGCTAGGAATAGGATCCGGAAGGGTTTAGATATACATAATACATTATTCTTCCGGCGAGAATCTGTCTACTTAAACCTGGTCTAGAGATATCTACTTCGCGAGCAATGGACTCCTACTTAATCTGCCATGTCTTCTCTATACCTTTAGGTTCCATATAACCCCGCTCAGTTGGCATGAGCCACTGCAAACATAAAGAAATAAATCCAAAATATCATGTCACATAATAAATAACAATTGATACCATATCACCCAACATTATAGTGTTCAACAATCAACAATGTAACTAATTCAACAGACATATCACATATGTAAATATATATGATCATGGCATCACGTTTGCGGCTGTAGACATGAAAGAGGAAGAGAGAGGGACGAAGGGAGGGATGTAAAATAAACCACAGATAACATTCTTGACAAAAAAAATAACAACATGAATATATGAAATTAAGCTCAAGTATTCAGGCTCCAAGACAAACAGTCAACTTACTATGCATACACAAAAACATTACCTTCTCAACTTTGGCAGCAACCATTGCAGATTTGTCAAATAAACTTTCTCTAGCTGCAAGCTGCCCATTCAATTTTTTATCTTGTAAAACCTGAAAATATCAATAATAAATGGCATTCTTTCAAAATTGTCACAAAAAAGTCCAATAATTAAATTCAATGCAAAGTAATATTTATACCTCCAAATTAACGCCTTCACCTCTAAGATACTTCGTCTGGTTTATTTTCATCGCCTCGGAGATATCCTACAGCTGCAAAAAATAGATTTAAATAATCTTGCCAAGAAAGTACAAAGGAAGCTCAAACCTTTGACAAGCATCAAAACTCAAACTGTAAGGCGGTATAGCAGATACATAAAGGATAAAAGTAAAACTATGCTATTTCAGCTCATATGAGTTGATGGAGCACATGGAAACAAGTATGAGCTAGAGCTATCACCTAGGAAGCAGGGACACATGGGTCACCTGCCGTATCCCCGTGTCGGATTCTTGGACACGCGTGTCCCCGTATTAGACACAGGGATTCTTCTACAATCCTACTTTCAAATTTTGTTTTCACCAGTTATAGTCAAAGTTTGTGTTAACTAAGTATTTTCACAAAATTAAGTATCAATACCCATAAGCAAATACAAACGTATTGTTTATTATGTTCAATTTTGCATAAATGAATAGATTATACTTATATTTTCATGTTTTGGATGAATTAATTATTCATTTTATTCAGTTTGCATGCTATTCTTGGTTCTGTCAATTGTTTTCTATAAGTGTAACTGAACTATACATGAAAATTTATAATTATGCATGACGTGTCCTCCCGCACCCGTATCCCCATATTTTTAAATTTGACGAATTCACGTGTTCCCATACTACGCACCTGCACCCCCGCACCCTTGTCCTTGCTTCTTAGGGTATCACCAAACAATTCAATATGTAGTGTAAAAGGATCAAAAGCTTATAAGCCCTAAAGAATAAACATACAATCAAGGGACGCATGAGTTCCGAAAAGTTTCGTCATATGTCTAGTTCCACTGGATTTTACATTAAGATGTTAATAAAGGATAAACCAAGGCCTTAAATTTAAATCAAACAGATGAAAGCTATACAGCAACCACATACATAAAAGCAAATTGAAAGAACAAAATACATGAGAAAAAACAATGAATTGATTACCAAACAGATGAAAGTTATTCAGATATAATCCATAGTAATCAACCTTGTATATATAGAAGCAAATAGCTGGAAAAACCAAATACATGAGAAAAAACAATGAATTGATTATCAAACAGATGAGAGCTATCCATCACTATTAAAAATTTAATGGGAGGATGATAGGCAAGAATCAAATATACATACCTTTGCTATTTCCCCCACTCTGAGCGCAAAAGATTAGGTATAGAGCAGATGAAAGCTTCTCCTTATTGTGAGCGTAAAAGATTAGAAGGTGTAGAGGTACGGGCGCTGAACAGATAACGGGGGAGGTTAACGCTGGTATGAAATGGCTGACGTGGAATAAAATGACTCACGAAAGGGTATGTTGTAGTATTAGATATATATTAGATGCTATGCCGATAAATTGTTCTTAAGAATTAAAGCACCGTTATCTCTGTACGATGCTCCAGACTTAGAAATTTAATAGGAGCATGTTCCTAAAGTCTTAAATTCTTTCATGGAAATTGTGTATACTACAACTATTAAAGCACATTTTTAGGTTCATGACCTCCTGTAGTCTTCCAGGTTCTGGACGGGCCAGTTACAGAAGCAGAAGTCTTGATACCAAAATAAAAGCACTGACACTAAAATTGTATGGGCACACATAAGAAGTATATACAACAAGCAAGATTTTCAAGGATGAAGACATTAATTATTTATATTGTTGAGAGTTTAGAATCTGGAAGAGAATAAGAATCGAAGGGCGCGTAACCTTTGCATCCAAGAGGATGAAATTTGTCGCTGCTTCATAATATAATATGTGTTTAAGGAGAAGCTATCCCATATAAAATTATTTATATTGTTGAGAGTTTCAGTTACTTTAAGGAATAGGTAAGGAAAAAGTCTTTCGATGCTTACTCTTTTGCATCTCCCTCATATTATGCTCTCCATTTATATTCCTCGTTCAGGTCGACTACAATTTTGTAATAGGCTCGACAACTCTCTGCCCCTGCATTTATACTTCGGGACTTATTTTCGAATAAATACTGTAGCATGCAATATTATATCAGTTATTATACTTTTGTTATGATTGAGATTACAAATGGTAGCATAACAAACACATAACAGTTTTTTTGTGCAAGTAAAGAAGGATACGGTGAAAATGTACTTGTAAACTATATATGTGGGCATGCCTAACTGAGACTGCTAAAGCTAGACTTCAGAAACGGTTTTATAAAAACATGAAACGGAAATGAACCAATACACGCTGTAAACTACACAAGCTTGTTCTTGTCAGATTTACAAAACTGATGTTTAAATTGGCATCTAGGTTTCATACTGGAGCCGTTATTTCATTTGCATCCTCATTATCAGATTCGCTAATCTTCGTAGGGGCTACAACAGGCTTTTTTACTCTTACACCAGGTCATTAAAGATTTCACGATACACAACATTCTTGGTATAACCTGCACACTGCTCAGCCTCATTAACACAAAAAAATTTTAAACCCAGGGGAGTGGTAACTCGGGAGACAGCAATGTACAATAACGGTGATCCCGAAGTGTATACTGTGTCATACTCGCACATGATGATACAAGAAAATGTGAAAACAATACAAGTATAGAAAAGTAACTTTTACCATGTTGTTGCTCGTTACCATGCCAGAATTTTGTCATCCCTCCCTTGTAGCGGAGTCCATTTTTTGGCACAACCATGGTTCTGACATTTTAGTTTTGAGAGAGGCAGCGACGTTTCGCAACAAAAAATCCTTTCCTAATTGCAACTTTACATAGAAGGCTAAAATAAAAAAGAAATACACGATCTTAGAAAAACAACCAGCGTAGAGATTATAAAGGTATACACACATCACAGAAGCACGTATAAAAAAGGGGCAACAACAAATCAAGAAATGAACATGGAGAGCAATGATCCTTTTGGGTGGAGCAATCAAAGAAAAGTATAATATATCCATTTCATTTAAACATATCATCAAACAAGTGGTGGCACTCCATATTTGATGCATCTGATTCAGGCACGTGGATGGTACCAAGAACAGTCGACAGTGCCAGCCTCACCATTTTTTTCGTCTTTATCAAATGTATTCGACGCTTAATGAGGCCGTCAACGTTAGAGACATGCGAACAGGTTAGAAGGTATAACTTTTCCCTTCTCCACACTGTGAGCGTAAAAGATTAGAATTTAGAACGTGTAGAGGCACAGGTGCTGAACAGATAACGAGGGAGGTTAACGCTGTTATGAAATGCTGATGTGGAATAAAATGATTCACGGAAGGGGTATGTTGCAGTATTATATATAGAATAGATTTTCATTTTACGTTAACACCTCAATATTTTTTGCTCTAATATATTGTTATCCATTATATTAATTATAATGTCATTTTATAGCCCAATTGTGTATTTTACGTAATTCTTTAATTGATAAATGATAAAAGAGTCCAAACTCATTTAAAATTCATTAATATTTAATTAATAATATTTCATCAATATCACACACATACATATTGTGTGTATGATTTAAAATACATGTGAATGTGTGGCATAATGGTATGAAGATGCACAATTTAACTCGGTGTTCCAAGTTCAATTAGAATTGAAAATAATACTTCTATATATAAATAGGAACCTAGGTGTAAATTGGTGCTTTTAAATCATGAATAAAGTAATTTAGTTATTGACTTGGTCTTATATTTAATACTTTTCATAAAAATACCATATGCATCTCATTTTTTTTCTGAATATAAAACCAAATATTGCCCCGCTTGTGCGGTAGACATAGAGATATCATGTGTATTATTGAAAACACGTATAGATGAGTGCTTAGGTTGTTTAAGAGAATAACAGGTGTATAGTAATTTTTTATTATTATTATGTTGATTGTTATTGTTATTACAATTTTATAATATAATCAAATCATATATTATGTACCAATAATTAATATTTTGATATAATATATTATAGTCTAAATCAATAAATGTAAAAGTAAAACCAGGACAAATCATAAAAATACAACATGCATTTCATTTTTTTCTTTATATAAAACCAAATATTGCCCCGCTTGTGCGGTACACATAGAGATATCATGTGTATTATTGAAAACACGTATAGATGAGTGCTTAGGTTGTTTAAGAGAATAACATGTATATAGTAATTTATTATTATTATTATTATGTTGATTGTTATTGTTATTACAATTTTATAATATAATCAAATAATATATTATGTACCAATAATTAATATTTTGATATAATATATTATAGTCCAAATCAATAAATGTAAAAGTAAAATCAAGACAAAAAAATTTTATTGTGTCGCTCTAATTAAAATATTCACACACACATGCATATATATTGTGTTTGATTTAAAACACATGTGATTGAGTGGTGTAGTGATAAAATGATGCATGAATTAACTTGGAGACCCAAGTTCAATTCCCACCATTTTTTCTTGTGTTGGCGTATTATATATATATAATAGATAATAGATAGATTGATTTTATCTACTATACTAGTGTTGACATGAAATCTCTAGGAAATATGTCAATCACTCTGCTTTTTCTCCTTTTCTCAGTTGACGGAATGTCAAACATAAATTAGCTTTTGACTTCTGAGTACTTAAGTGTCTTGTCGACTTTGAAATGTTTAGATCTTTCATGAACTAATATTTTTCTTGATTTTTTAGTAGATTGCTTTGAACACTAGAGAACTTAATAATATTTTGAGTGTTATATTATCTAACTCTTAATCATGATGCAAGAATATATGACCACAAGAGTATAATTTATCCTTTCCACCTACATATTTAAAGATGTATTTTCTCCTTTTGCCAAAATTATAATGGAAGAGGTGAATGAATTCTCAAGCTGGAAAGATTCAAAATATAAAGAATGAATTTTAAAAGTGATTATATTTTGGTTGCAATAGATTATATCTTATTCGCTTCCACGACTTGCTGAAGTCTATGTATGAATAATTACTGGCTCACCCAAGACGTGACACTCTTACTAAGTATAACACAATGCTCACATGAATACATGTAAGAAATTATTTTTGATGCTCTTTCAACTTTTACAGTTGTTAATCATGAAAATGTTGTTGTAGATGCTATATATTATTCCTTTTGAACCTTGAAAAATTTTGGAAGAATGGACTTCAGTTTAAAAGTAGCAGCGATAATTTAAATTTTTCTGATTAATTTTGTGTATTCTCTCTAACAAGTAACATATTTAAGTAATTTTTTTGTGTTAGTAGAATAATTAAGTGGAAATATATAGATATATTTGGCAAACATGTATGTTCTTTTGTTAGGATATGGTTAATCTACAGCATTTTGCATTGTTCAGACAAGGAAAATTTTGTTAGTACCGAGCTTAAAAACTTTATGGCAGAATTTGATAAAATAAGTATTATATTAAATTCGAAAGATCCACAAACAGATGGATTGCTGAGTAGGCTGTTAAAAATGTGTAAACTTATAGGATGAAGGTGAATAATACCCATTTTTTAATTTTTGCTTAACCAAAATACCCATAGTGAGAAGTGTTGGTGAATTTAATCCATTGGAATACCCAAATCACAATTGGGTATTCATGTTACGCATTCTTGGTTTTGGTACTAAAATATTTTATATATGATACGCATTTGGGAGTTTGGTATTGATACATAATACGCATTTGTCATTTGGGTATTACAGATAGGGTACCCAACTTTGGATATCATAATTTTTTTTTTGAGATATGCATTTTTGAAATGGGTATCTTATACAAATGGGATACCCAATTCATAAATGCGTATCCCAGTCATTAAAAACAACCAACACACCGGACGATAACTGCTATTTTTGTTAATTTTGATTAAAAAATTATTACTTTTAACATTTTTTCAACTTTTACCGGAGAAATAACAAAGGTTGTTCCTTAGCGGATATGTTACACAGACCTCCTACAACCTCCATAACAATCCATCTATTCCTGAATCTTGACGAATTCACTAAAATATTTATTCTTCCAATTTTTACAAAACTTTTTTAATCTCCGGGCTAACTAACAAAATTTTTAATTGCTAAGCAACACAAAATATTACAAATTAACCAATAATCTAATATAAGATATTCATGTTAGCCTAGAAAATCTAAATATATGTCAACTTAATTATTTTACTAATAAAATAACTTATTTCAATCGTAAAACATAACTCGACAAAACAAACATACAAATTGATTTAGGAGGCGAAGCAACAACAACAGTTATAATAAGTTCGTAATAAATCAACAAACAAACACAACAAACATAATTGAAATTAAAATACATCTAATTAAAATACATCCTAGTATAGTAAAAAAAAAAAGTTGCCTCCTAGACCAGTGTAATCGATGTCATGATTAACCGATTTTCACTCCGTATTGGGTATATGGAATTTAATTTCATTAAAAATCCATGTGATTTTGAGAGCATCCGAATAAATACCAAAGCAGTATAGACCCCTCTTCTCATACAAACATGTCACCTTATCATTGGTGCATGTGAAAGAAATTAAAAACAAATCTTCTGTTTGCTTAACATAACATGCTGCGTCAATTGGGCATATTCTAAACCTAGGATCTCCACCAAAACGTCATATTTTGCCCTAATTTCATCAAATTTCCCTGCATATTGCTCATCAATTAGAGTCATGAAATCAAAATATGCAAAAGTATCAATCCCCCATGTGATAATGATGTTTTTAGTGAAAAAAAAAAAGAGAACAACATAACTTACAAACCTAAAATAATTATTGCTGCTTTAAACTGAAGCCATCCTTTCAAGATTTTGTAAGGTTCAAAAGGAGTAATATGCCGTCTCCCCAAAAAACTTCTTAGCAAGCCGGGAATATATTAACAACATTTTTATAATTAACAATTGAAAAAATTGAAACACACAACCCCCCTTTCTTCCACATCCCTTGTAAGCTTTGCGTTGAACTAAGTAACAATATCACACCTTCTCTGAGACGATAACTTTCATACTCGTTAGATCTTTCGGTGAATCGGTAAAATGAAAGATAATCTATTCCAGCCAAATTATAATCTCATTTAAATATAAATCTTATAGTTTCAATCTCTCTAACAAGAGTACATCTATTAGACATTTCAAATTTTACAGCTCATTCATATAAAATTGATTTATGTTTGATAATTAGGTAACTAAGAGAAAGCGGGGTGACAATACATTTTCTAAAGTCCTTATGTTGACCTCAATACAATATATAAAATTAAATTTAGTCAAGTTCGATCAATTTATAGCCGACGAATATGTAGCAACATCATTAACCCTTTTTTTTCAAGACAGTCGAAGTTTTTTCTAGTTTGGAACAACAGCCAATAACATTATGTTTTTGCATCACTAGTGATCCTATTTCAAAATGCTAGATTGTATTAGGCATTTCGTGAAATAAGTGGTCGAGAGCTTCCAACCCAATTTTTTTTAACCGATTATTAGTTGAACCTTGCTTCCGAAAAATGGCCTTTTACAATTAGAAATCCATTTTTACCTTTTTCTCAATCTAATCAATCAATAATCAAATATAGACATATTTATTATGTCCATTAGATATGTTTATTAAATATGTTTTTAGGATTTTGTGTTTATTTAACCGGTATTATGTTATAGATATCAAATTCATTTGATTACTTTTACTTAAATGTCATTATTTATAAATTCTAACAAATATATGACATGCCATTATGGAATATATTTTAAAAATAATTTAAAAATTTCAATATTTTAATCTATGTTAATTAAAAATTTCAATCAAGTATCAGTTTGTATGTAAACAAGAAAACAAGATATAAAAAAATAGATTCGAGCAGGCTAATTGAATGGTATAAAGAGTCGACCAAAATATGTTGACCTTATTTTCTAATGAGCAAGATTTAACATAATTTTATGATTTTTTTTCATAAACAGATGGAATTCTGTTTTAAAAGAATTCGATTCCGTAATTTCTAAACTGACTGTGAAATAAAATTGTAAATTAACTTCTAAATATGATTCATAAATAAGTTTGTTAATATTTAAAAATTAGCTCATTGTTATGTTCATACATACGATCGATTCGATTATTGAATAATTGTGTAAATTGTATATATTAGTCGAGATATTATTATCTTTATCAATCATATTTAACCATAAATTTTCTAACATGATCAAAATTAAATTAATTTCTACAATTTGTTATATTTGTAGAGACACAATCTATAATACAACTATAAATTTGTTGATACTCAAATGATTTTGTTAGTTTACAAATTTTTAATTTCGAATATATGTCTATGTAAGTAAAATAAATTTAATGAATAAAGGAAGAAAAAAATAAATAAATTTAGGACTAATGTTTAAAATGAGCGGTTTGTTTACCCAATTTCTTTTCTGAAAAAAGTCAAATTAATTTATTAAACAAAGATCATATGGTATTTACAAAATTAATTACAGTTTAATAAACACATAATAAAAGTGATCAAATCAATATTTTACTCGTTAAAGCTACGATCGTTCAATAGATCTTTTACTACGGAGCATCTCTCGCTTTCGTCACTGAATATAACTTTTCTGATGTGATAATCTAATGATCTATTATATTCTTGAGAACATGTAAATCTAATTTATCAAAACGTATTTGAAAAATCAATCATAGATGCAATTCCACATAATTTCTCAATAAATCGATACAAAAATCTTGTAGATTTATGTTTTCGGATATTAAAAAAAAACAAATTCTCAGAAAGAAAGAGACAAATTCTAAAATATAAGTAGAGACAATCCAATAATTGGATGAAAAAACTCTCAAAGGAGAAAGTATTATTAACCGATTATAAAATTAAAAAAAATCATGGAAAATGGGGTGTAACATCCATCGAATGGTTTGCTAACCCAAGTTGATGAATAAACCCAGTGAGAAAAATTTAGAAACTCGTAAATATATTGTTTTTATTATAAGTTTTTCATTTTGAATCATATCAAATTTTAAAATATTAATACACACACAAATTAAAAGAAGTTCTTAAATGATTAATAACATGTTTGTTTAGGCTTAAATTAGCCATTTTTTTATTTTCTAAATTCAAATCTAAACAGAATAAACCGGAAAAATTAAATACGAAAAGTGTAAAATGCGATAGGATGAGATGAACACCAAGAATGTCCAAATCGCACTTAGACCACTTTAAATTTATAGTACTATTTTATTTGGTTTGAAAAAGCCTCCCTCCCATATATGTGCTCTCCACGTGCCTTTTTTCCATTAGTCCTCTCCCATCAACATCCATTTAATTATCACTAAATTATTATTTTATTATGATGTTCGTTTCGTTACATACCGATATAGATACACTACGTACACTACTTTTCTTTTAACCTTTTGTCCCCCTTTATTGAAAAACCAACTCGCCGGAATATATACAATTCCGGTCACATTTTAAACTACCCAAAAAGCTCACTTGGGTTTGTTTCTTTAACAATCTTTAGCCTGCCCTTTTGTTTCTTTTTTCCATTTATATACAAAAATTACATCTTTACTCAAAAGTTTTGTTTGCAGTCTTTGTAAGTTTTAGGGTTTTTTTCTTTTTAGTCTTCAACTTGAAGTTAAGAATTTTAGTGTGATACAGTAAAAAAGAAGTTTACTTTAAGGGTAAATTTTGGTGTATGAGTGGTGGAGAGTGTTGTCAGAGTTTTAGTATTTTGTATGTTGCTTATTTGAGAAGCTAGTAGTGAAATTGAGATTGTAAGTATTGTTTTGACTTTTATGGAAATTTGGAAACTTTTCTACTATTGTTTTGTTCAATAATTGAAGGTTAGTAGTAGTATTGTGTATTTGATTGAATATGGGGCATTTGTGGTTGATTTGAAGTGAGGAACATGAATTGTGGTGACAAGAAAATTATAGGAGGAATAGGTAGTAGAGGAGAAGAAGGGGAGAATAATTCACGGAAGTCGGGTGAACAACAAAGCCCAAAATCCAATGGATCCATCATGGGATCATGTTCGGTTATTGATGATAGGGTGTTGGTTGATCCTAAGTTGTTGTTTATAGGTACAAAAATTGGGCAGGGAGCTCATGGGAAAGTTTATGAAGGAAGGTGAGTGTATGCTGATTGATTTCGAGGCTTCAATGTTATTTATTTCTTTTGTCTGCAGCTTGTGAATTTTGTTTTCTATAGTTTTGTTTGTACTTTTAAGAATTGTACGAAGGATAAAAGAACCCAAATTTTCTTCTGATATTTTATGTAAGATAATCATGTATGTGAATTCTAGATACAGTTGTATTCAGCTTGTCTTTTTGGTGTATCCGTTAAGTTTATATGCATGAGTTATGTAGCTAAATTTGTTTGTGCCAGTGTTAAGATTTCTGTAATCCTGTATTATTAAATGATGCTGGTTCTACTGAGGTTTCTATGACATATATTGCTGTAATTAAGCAGGCCTGTTAAGATTATATTTTCAGGTATGGAGATCAAATTGTTGCTATCAAAGTTCTCAATCGTGGTAGCAACCCGGAAGAAAAAGACGCGCTTGAAAGTCGTTTTGCCAGGGAAGTTAATATGATGTCAAGAGTAAAACATGATAATCTTGTAAAGGTCAGTCCTTTAGCTTAAGGTTATAAGAAAAAAGTCCTTCAGCTGTATGTTGGCGGTTTTTTTTACTTTCACTTGCTGTTTCTTTTCTGTTGTGGCCTGGATTTCTGATTATGAGCTTTTTGTGCATATCGTATTGTTCAGCATGCCATTAACAGGGTTCCTGCATTGCAATTTGCATCCAGATTTCATTTTCTTCTATATAGTGGCTTTATATATTCTTTCTGTTAACTTTTTAAGCGTATCTTTTTTCCGTTGTTGCAGTTCATTGGAGCTTGTAAGGATCCTTTAATGGTGATAGTTACAGAGCTCCTACCAGGAATGTCGCTCCGGAAGTATTTACTCAGCATTCGTCCAAATCAACTTGATCTTCATACGGCTTTGAGTTTTTCCATTGACATTGCTCGAGCCTTAGATTGTCTACATGCTAATGGAATTATACACAGAGATCTAAAACCAGGTACCGGATATCTAGTCTGCTCATATTTGTTATTAATTTAAATAGTGAGGGAGTTTATGTGAAAAATACATATTGAATATGGTTATCTTTGGATTGTATTTTCAAAGTTGTAAACTTAGTTTTCCATTAGTTATTCAATTGTGGTAGTTATTCAATTGTGGTTCTACTTCTTAATGTATTATCAAGTAGTTGATTATGTATGAACGAGTTTAATGAAGTATTTGATTCATAATCTTATTGTTTTGAATAGTGCTATTTAAAGAAATACTCCCTGTGTCCCATCCATTTCTTTACACTTTCCTTTTTTGGACATCTCTCTCAATTCTTTACATTTCAAAAGTTTCCAAAATGGTAAACTACATCAACTACTTTCTTTTACTATACACACTTTATACATTAAATATGATTGGTCCAACCACTTTACTCACTTTTCTTACTTTTTTCTACTATTTTACACATTTTCTTAACTTCCGTGCCCATCTCATATGTAAAGAAATGAGAGGGATGGAGGGAGGTACTATTTAACGAAGTATTATTATTTTAAATTGTCAGGGAGTATATGTAAAAAATGCAAATCAAGTTTGGTTATCTTGTAAGAAACATACTTTCAACTGTGATAGGAAAATTAGTGAGTTAATTATAGATGAACGAGTAACGGATATAATGAAGCAAGTCATGTGATCCATAAAATCCAAACATACATGCGAAGTTTGTAATATTCAATTTATTTTCTTTAGTAGTAAGGGACAGGACATATATGAAATCTTTATGCAGATAATTTGTTGCTTACGGCCAATCAGAAATCGGTAAAGCTTGCAGATTTTGGTTTGGCTAGGGAAGAAACTGTGACAGAGATGATGACTGCAGAAACTGGGACCTACCGTTGGATGGCACCAGAGGTTTGTGCTATCTTTGATATAATTATAAGCTCTTCGAGCATTTTCATTTGTATTTAAATTTTTTATTAGCTGAAGTGAACATCGAAATTTCAGATTTGCGTCATAAAGTCTGGTGTTGTTAGAAATCAAGACTGGTGCTGTTGATACTTACCTGCAGTTTATTGTACCATCCTTTTTGTTCCAAACTATTTTACTGCATATCTATGTTGCCCAGATTTTTATTTTATTTTTACTGTTTACAGTATTGTTTGCCTTCTGGTGCCTTTCTTGCAGCTGCTAAAAATACATCAAATATGTACAAAAGTATTTTAAAACAATTATTGATTTTTCAAAAAATTCCCCAAATGGCATAAATTAATTAAAACAGCCTCTCCACTCTATTGAGGTAAGGTCTGCTCACATCTTACGCTTCCAGTTGGCAGTTGGTGTATGTTTAACTTGGTTTAGTATGTCATTAGTTGGATGTTATCACAATTAAATGTGCTTCAATCAAGTGGATTATGTTTAAAATCTGTTTAGGAGATATTTAGATAATTGATTTAAAATTAATTTATGTGCCAACTAGAAACAACAACTGAGTAAGTGATATGGAGGAAGATAAAAGAATTAATTCATATCTACTTTTGTTAATAGATGAGGCGCAACAAGGTAGTAACGTATATATATTGTATCTTATGTTATGGTTATGAATATCTTATGTTATGGTTATTAATTTATGAAATCTTATGTTATGGTTATGAATAATATTTAAATAATAAATTAATACATAAAATAGTTACCCGAATCTGATCTGAAGGCCAAAATTACCTCAAATTTTCCTTCTATATTGAGACATTTGCATTCGTTGCTAATGCCGTGAAGTAGTAGATGCTAATTATTTTATGGCAAAGAAGTTTAACAATGTCTTCTGGGACGTAATTACAAAAATTTTGTTCTCCCCATCATGTATCAATTACTCATTACTTTCTTTGATTTGCTGGAAACTATCATATACATGTGTGTATATCCGTTTAATATTTTGCTGATGTTTACATTAAAAGACAATGTCTTGGACAATCCGTGTTCACTCACAACTGTACAAAAGATAACTCTGTGTTTGTTATGTCAAAGAGAAGGCAGATGGTCAAATGTCACAACTAGCAAAGACATTTGTACTAAGACATCATATTGATGAGGAACGGAAGTGAAGATAAAAAGGAATTTGTGTATTTATTGTTATATAGTTTAATTATATATATAATAGTTATGTGTCAAGTCTAGCTGGCTAGATAGTTTTAGTTTATTTATAATAAGCCCAATTGTTTATAGGTCTTGGTCCTTTAGGTGAATTTATTAGGTTTTCTATTCCCTATATAAGCATTGTAATCCATACATATTAACTAGACTTGATTATCGGAATATTATTAAATATTGAATTGAGTCTCTTTAATGGTTTGCGATCCATCATAATTCTCCCTTCTGAGGTTGGGGAACCCATGGGTAGTGGGTTTTATGCCGTAAATTCACCCAAGTCTATCAATTTATTGTTTTCGTTTATGATTCCATCTTTTCTACATCTTGTCCTGCATCACGTGTACTCGGTTCACCGGGGATAGTTTTAAAGATAAGCCGTAGAATATCATTCACAGTACGGTAGATTACGATTAGCATGGGTCTCGTTGTTCCGAGGCCCGTGATATGTGCTATAGATATTAGATACATGGTGATCTTTACCCTTCCCCTTCCATGGATTTCTGATTTTCTGATGATAAATAGTAGCAGCAGGTTTTAGGAGTTCCACTGCAACTGATATTGTAGCATCTGCTGAATTATTGTTGCATCGAGCACAAAAAGATTCTTGTGCTTGTTACTTTTGGCAATTATAAACTCTTAGTGAGTAGCGACATGTTAAATTCTTATTGTCAAGCTGCTAGGCTGTTGGTTGTAAAGTTGTACTTACATTGTTACCTTAGAACATTAGAATTGTTATTAGTTTGTGCGTGATGCTCATATCCTATTCCCATAATTATTCATAAACATAGTACATGTAACTTTGCAGTTGTACAGCACTGTCACATTGCGTCAGGGGGAAAAGAAGCATTACAATAACAAAGTTGATGTCTACAGCTTCGGTATTGTCTTATGGGAGCTACTGACTAACCGAATGCCATTTGAAGGCATGTCCAACTTACAAGCTGCCTATGCTGCTGCGTTTAAGGTACTAGTAACTGTCTATCATAATGTTATCTAAAATGAGCATGTTTTAGGGATTGAATTGTCACAACATACTCTCTTCATCTGTACAAGCCTGCTGGATGTGCAGCAAAAATTAGCATCTCACTCAGCTCCCAACCAGTGGACAGTTGTGTTATCTGTTTTCTGTGTGTTGTAAAGTTTTTGTGCTAGGTATTAACAGATTACAGCTATCGGAAATGGCCACGTCATTTAGTGAAATTAATGCTGTCTTGGATTAGTTTTTTTTTTTTGACAAGAAACACATAGATTTACTCATAGCTGTTCTTTTGCGCTTTTTACAACTTACAATTCTCCACCCCAACACTATCATTCTTAAATTTACAATACGTAGTAGATTTGTTTTCTGATTTTCCAGTCGACATTATAGTTTACATGGGCTATGTGGTTGTAAGAATAGCTGTGCATGAAAGCATATTAAGGATTGCAACAACATTTGCACAAAATGTTATCACGAACAGTGTCGAAAAAATTGTTAGGCAGATCTCAGCATTGTAGGGACCTCCGGCAGTGTTTGCTAGACTTTCTTATCTTTCAATTTTATATTTATGGTTATATAAGATGCTGATTGAAGTACAATTTGTACTTTATGATTTACAATATTTTTCTAATATGTGTCCTTATCTTTCTTCTTTATAAATAGAAATGCTTTTTCTATCATGTGCATTATACAACTTGCAACCTATGTATTAAACTTATACAGTTGACCTCCAATCTTAGACTGCATAATGTAAAAAGGTTGACGGCAAGAAAATTGGCAAACCAGAAAAAGTTGACTTTAAGATATCATTTTGGTGCATTTGTACATAAAAGGTTTATTGTGCACAATCAAATTTAGGTGCAACTACATGGAAGTGTAAAGCATATGTATCAATCATTTTTTGTACAAATGTTGTATAGAATTGAGGCAGTTGAGCCAAATCAATAAGCTAGATCCGCCAAGGTAAATAAATGATATTCTTCAGGTATTGTATAGAATGAGGCAGTTGAGCCAAATCAGTAAGCTAGGACTGTAAGTTTCCTAGGCAAGGATCAATGCTGACTCTATTGTGTAGAGTGCAGATCACAAATGTGTATTCTTTTATACTGAACTGTAAGACGTGTTGATGAATATTTAACTTGGGGATCTGACCCAATTTTAATCGTGTGACCATCCTTAAAATGGTTATGCTATATGGGATCATCTTCTTTCAATACTTGGTATATCTCCACTCTGTGACCCTACCAACTAATATTGCATTTGTCTCCTTGGAAATGCAGCAAGAGAGGCCAAGTCTTCCAGAGGATATATCCCCTGAACTTGCATTCATTGTGCAGTCATGTTGGGTTGAGGACCCTAATATGCGACCTAGCTTCAACCAGATTATTCGCATGCTCAACGCTTTTCTCTTCACGCTGCCTCCATTGTCGCCATCATTGTCAGAACCTGACACTGTTGAGTCAGCAGAGGCAACAAGTAATGGTACTGTGAGTGCGTTGTCTGCACGCGGTAGGGGGAAATTCGCTTTTCTTCGGCAACTGTTTGCTGCAAAAAAGACTAGGAACCCACAAATGAGCGGGTAATTTTGAAAAGCTCCTTTCTGTTACAAGCAAAATGGGCCTGGACTAGAAGATGTATATTTTAGGAGCTTATTATGATTACAACCTGAATTCTAATGATCAGCAAACTGTGGAGGTTCTTGAATAGAAACTGTGTTAGTGGAGAAACTGATTTAGCAAATAAATAGGGTATAGCAATGCTGTCTAGTTAACCTTATTATAAAAGAAGGCACATCTCTCATTCATAATCATATTCCGAAAAGCCTCAAAACAGTGCAGTTCATCCTCTCTTCCCATACCAGCATGTAATTTTTACTTTAATTATCTGAAAATTTCCACTTCAGAAGAAAATGATACATCTACCCAATCCCAAGGCCTCATTAGCCGATCTGTGTCAAACATGCATATTCGACTGCCCATTGTTTATCTACAAATATCCTAAATATGTCTTCCTACTATTTACAGCTTACAGTTTCCTGGTGTACATATGTAATACAGATACAGTACACTTTAAAAAATGATGTCTGCAATTTTCTCCAGGACCCTCCCTGTGGTGATTGTGCTGCTGATCAAGCAGCACTTGTATATAAGTGCTGAATGCTGATTATGGGAGTGTTAAAGTTGTTGATTGTGCTGTGCTTTACTAGTGTTTTTCCTAGAATAGATTGGAAGATGAAGTGCACCTATCTGGTGGAGCCAGTCGAACCATTAAACTGACTGGGCATCCACTAATTAATTAGTACTTCCGAGAATCAGATGTCTTTGTGCAACTTGATTTCTCTAACCCTGCGTTTGTGGAGCAACTTAGGTCAACCTCGCGGGTGACTAGAAATGTATTATTGGATTATAATCCATGACATACCAAAAATTGTATGAATTTTTTTTTTGTATTATTGGATTATAATCCATGACATACCAAAAATTGTATGATTTTTTTAAAAAAAAAAATCCGAATGAGTCAGAAGAACGGTAGAAATTACGAGTTGGAGGGAAGGGGGGAGAGGTGAGGGGAGAAATTGAATATGTGACCTTGAGTCCTCGACCATTATTGGGCTAGATCTCATAGATAAAAACTTTATGATTGTGAATATAAATGAAAACACGTTGCCGTGTGCTTGTGTATTTTGTTTTGTATACTTGTGAACAAGTGTAGAACTACTTTATATATATATATATATATATATATATATATATATATATATATATATATATATATATATATATATATATATATAGGGTTTTGCTCATGTGAGAACCATTTATTATTGTGAGAACTGAGATCTAATCTCAGCCCCACAATTTTTAAACAATTTTTAATCTCAACCGCACAAATTAAATCCACATATAAACATCCAGTACACACTCCACTCACGCACTACACACACACACACGACACATATACACACACACGCACTACACACTCGCCCCTCCTTCCGCCATCAACGTCGGTGACCCACCCCTAGTTTCTCTTTTCTCTCTCCAATCTCTCTTCTCTCCTGACTCCCTCCCATTCTCTTCATCGCCGGTACCGTACACCATCACCTTCCTTCTCTAAACGACGCCGACACTGTCAACGACGTCGGAGTCACCTTACAACGATCGAAGCTTCGGTGAATCAGGTACAAGAAGTGGTGGTCGATGAATTAATTATGGTGATTTTCCCACCGAACATTTAAGAATGATTTTGGATTGAAATGATTGTGATTTCT
The DNA here is from genome assembly GCA_036435485.1 of Saposhnikovia divaricata. Lineage (NCBI taxonomy): Eukaryota > Viridiplantae > Streptophyta > Magnoliopsida > Apiales > Apiaceae > Saposhnikovia > Saposhnikovia divaricata. The sequence continues at coordinate 221,345,479 of CM071599.1, forward strand.
GGTAATTTGTGTCGATTTTTTGATGATGGTGGAGACGTGATGGTGGAGATGTGATGGTGGTGATAAGCGGTGGCGTGGCGGTGGTTTTCTGGTGATTTTCGGACTGCAGTGGTGATTTGTTGGTGGTGTAGTGATCTTGTTGATGGTCATTTTTCATTTTCCGGTGGCGATTTTTCATTTTCCGGTGGTGATTTTTCGTTTACAGGTGGTCGGAATGGTGATTTCTGTGTTTCTGGTGGTAATTTCTGGTTTGGCGGTGGTGATTTTATGTTTGCCGGTGGCGATTTTCTGGTGATCGCCGGAGGTGGTGGTGGTCGCCGGTGGTGGTTGTCGGTGGTGGTGGGTGGTTGAATTATAAGATTAGATCTCATATCTCACCATAAGGGGTGGTTCTCATTTGAGCAAGACCCTATATATATATATATATATATATATATATATATATATATATATATATGTAATTCAGTATTTGGGTCAACTTTCGCGTACCTCAATTAATTAGTGGACTGATAGCACATTCGTATCCATCAAGCATGACATTCATTTATTTTTGTGCTTTCTAGTGGATTTGAACCTATGACCTTGGGATGGTAAGTGCCTAAGTCACGATCCCAATCAACTGGAACATTCATGATGAATAAATGTATCATCCCAAAATCACGATTCCAACCAACTGGAACATCCGTGATGGATAAATGTAACACTATTTAGCTGAAAGAAAATGTAGCACTAAATTATAAAGATAAACAAAATCTATTAAAGATGAATTATGTTCTACTTGACCACTATGACATAAATGGGTTGGCTTAAACTTAGCGATGAATCGAGAAATTGTGAGTCTTGAAGGCTGAAATTCCCTTCAGACTGCAACCCAAGGCCAAGGGGCTACAATTACATTTCGTTGAGTCTAATAATTTAAATTCACATTTGTCTCGGAATTTATCTTTCAGTGTAATCCAAGTGCATCAGTAAAAGAAATCCCAACTTAAATCTGGAAGAAATGATTCTTCACAATGTTTGGTTAAATTCTTTTATCTTAAAAACGTAAAAATTATACAAATAAATATCTTTTTACTTTTATAGAAAGTATTAAAAAGGAAAATGAAAAAACAACTAGTCATAATGAGGGAATTTGATTAATTAGCTTTTATCTTAGAATAAATATGCATGTATGTAATATAGATTACCTTACATGTTATTCAAACTAATTTCACTCAACAATTTTTTAATTTCGGAAATAAGTGAACAAAACATGCATTTTTATTTTTTTTTCGATTACTTACTCTTGCATTCATTTACTTTCATTCCGCGTCACAGAGATTGCCTGCCCGGAAGGTAACCATGCAACTAAGCATCGTGCGACAAGTGTTGAATAATTGATTAGAACGGTGGGGTTGGGGAAGACAAAACAAATGAATTCGAACCACAAAAGGAATCAATCGGCAATTCTACCAGTATAGGAATGGACCACCTTCTCTAAGCCATCCCCCCCTTTATTTATTATGTTAGGTAGACCGTCGGTGGTGGTATGGGACTAGGGCTAGCAGCTAGCTCAAGCCCATGCTAAACTCTTCTCCTCCTTTGTTTTGTTTTGTTTGTGACGATTGATATTTAAAATCCATGTCCATTTGGATTTAACAATTCTATGGAAACAAAAATTACTGGACTTGATGATTTCAAAAAAAATATTTTACTGGACTTGATTAAAAACTATAATCATATAATTTTTTTTATTTACCTAAACGAAATTGTTCTCACAATTTAACACATTTTGATTAAACACATGAGATCGTAAAATAACGGTGAAAACTAAATTTTTGTATACGATAAATTGTAAATAAAACCTTCTTTTCATTTATAATTTATACCATCTTTATGATGCGCTTAAATTTGTTATTGCATTACCAACGAGCTCTAACTCAGTTGGTATGATCTCGTCTTATGTTACACATGGTCGAGGTTCGCTTGTAGGTGATTGTAAGGCTTGTACGTTGATTCGTTTGATAAAATTGCGGTTCGCTTTTGAGAGCATCTGGCGGTACATAGTTATAAATGCGAATTTATCTACGTGGGATGTTTGTACTTTAAAAAAGTTAAAAAAATTGTTATTGCATCTTTATTCTTGATTTGTAAATTGAGCGAAACAGTGAGATTTGTTATAACTAGAGGCTTTGTCAAATTTAGGTATAGGCTAATAAACCACATCACAGTCTGATAGTAGTATCTTAAAAGGGGTTCGGTCTCCTGCATACGTATGCAGGAGTACTGTTACACAATATACGGTTTTATAATCGTTGGATCAACCATCCAATGGTCATGATTTAAAAAAAAATCGTAACGTGGAGAAATTACCAAAATGTCCTCACCTATGATGTGAAAACAGGGGGACATTTTGGTAATTTCTCCGTACCGCAGAAAGTTTCTGCGATACGGTGAACAGTAAAATTTTGGTATCAAAACAGGGACATTTTTATAATTAGCTTATACCGTGGAAATTTTTTACGATATAGTGTTGATTTTTTTTAAATGTAAACCGTTGGATAGTTGATCCAACAACTCAAGAACCGTATGTTATGTAAACAATCATGTGCATACGTATGCACATGACCGGGAGCCATCTTAAAATAGCTAGAAGGAGGCTTCAAATTTGTCAAACAATTAGGCATGCAAACGACGATTTCCATGTAGATCTGATTTGATGTTGACCGATCAGCCATATTTATGATTTATCGATCTGGGTATATAAAATTAAATATAGATTACCCACCTTGCTGAATAATCGAGATATAAATAATCTCAAATGTATTATTAGGTATATTATATTTGGAAATCTACAAATACGTACACAAATTTATACCAACTAGTAGTACATAAAATGAAAGGCAAATATTTACACCGAAAGTTTTGGGACCAATTATTAGTTTCTTCTCAAAATGATTTGTAAACTTGAGCTAATGTTCTTGTAAATTGGAGACATATGGTGAAATATTGATAAATGAATTATTTTTATATCAAAAATTATATTAATTTGGTAAAAAAGTTTATTATTCATAAATAAATATATTTATCAACAAATGAACATTTTATTCATTTGTAAAAATGATCATTCATGTCTTATCATTATATATAGAGAAAAATGTTTCTACAGTTAACTTTAGGAGAATTTCCTAAAGTTAACCTTTAAAAACATTTGAGTGTTATCTTTTATTTATATGGGCCCCGCAGGGGCATTAAAGGTGTGTATTTTTATTTAGGAAACTATATGATGTGTCATTATTTCGGTGGTTAACTGTAGAAAATTCTCCTATAGTTAACTATAGGATCATTAAGCCCTTATATATAATACTTTTAAAACTATTTTATACTACAAGAATATATCTAGACGATTTAACTCCAACATAATCGCACAAGCATGATGAACCAGCTTTCGGAATGAACAACGTTCAACACGAATATGGTAGACAAAAAGAACCAAAAAAGACTAGTCTAAAAAAACATCACAATTTTATCCAGCATTTTAATATTATTGAAGAGGGAAATCAAACTCAATACCTCTCAATTCTCATCATCTCTCATTGGAGAGGGGGAATCACAATCATCAGATCAAAGGTCCCGATTAAGAAAAGTTAAAATTAACTTTAAAACCTAATTGTTGATTGTTTGTATTTTATAAATTTTCATGAGGTGTCGTCCTCATTTATCTAAAAAAAAAACATAAAATCTAAAGAGAAAAAGGATTCTAAGATAAATTTCAGGGAACTTTTCCTTAAATACATATAAAAAGTTTAAATTTTACTAGGATCAATTAAAAAATTTTGAATTTACTAACACGTTCACCCCCATTTTTACATATAAAAGATAGGTATTTCAGGACTTACCTGAGATATATCTCCGGCTCCCTAATCTTAAATTTAAAAGCTAAAGTTCGGTTTATGCTTTACTTTTACAATTAGGATAAAATTGATTTCCAGCTAAATTGTTTAAAATGTAGATTTCAAAAACCATGTCGAAATATTTTAGGAATCTTCTACATCCGTTTCCTTGAGAATTATAATAGAATGCATTTATATGGTTGTATGCATGCACTGCACGTAGTTGAGTAATACAGACAACCACCGAATTAAATTCGCCAACTACCAACTGCACATATTGTCTGCTATGCCATGCATGTGTAATGTGAATTCACTCTCACTAGTCACTGGACTCACTACACTGCCGACTGCCCACGTCTCTTAAAATTGCCTATATAAACAAACCTTACCAGAGCTCATTTTGCAAACAAACACACTCCATTCCATATTTCCATCTACTACTAAGTACTGAAAAGTAAACAAAATCTTTAATTGAAAATGGGAGTTTCTAAGTTGGCTATCGCAGTGGTGGTGATGTTGATGGTGGTGATGATCGATCGTCCAGCAGTTGTGGAGGGTTTAACATGTGGTCAGGTGAGTGGCAAACTCGGACCCTGCTATCAATACCTCAAGACCGGCGGGACTCCCCCTGCAGGATGTTGCAGTGGAGTGAAGGGTCTTAATGCCCTTGCCAAGACCTCTGCTGACCGCAAAACGGCATGCACTTGCCTTAAGTCACTTTCTGGTAACATCAAAGGGATTAACTTTAGCTATGCCTCTGCTCTCCCCGGAAAGTGTGGTGTTAGTATTCCTTACGCCATTAGCCCCTCCACTGACTGCAGCAGGTTATAATTACTTTCTTTCATTTTACATTAACTTAATTTAGTAAGTTATTTTGGTGATTTGTTTTGATTCCGACAACTTTCATTTTAACTTTTTGTTTTTCTTGTCAAACCTTCATTTTAACTTGATACTATTAAGAATATAATACGATGATCTCGGTAAATCTGCTTACCTAACACCTTATCTTAAGGTTTTAAGAAAACTAGTAATTTATCATATGGCAAGTATGAATTTTGTTAAGTAACCAGTATTAGAGAAAGTTCTTGCCAGGATCTTATAATATAGTAATATTCTACCGACCTTATGCAAAATTCTTATATCTCGTATTGCTTATTGCAGGGTGACATAAGCCCGGTACGTGTCTACAATGGACCTAAGATCTTGATATATCTCTATATCTATGGCATCTCTGCTGCTGCTGTTGAGAAGATATATAGATCTATATGAGTCCATATTCATGTGTTTGGTTGTGAGAGGAATTTGAGCTAGAGAGCTACTACTACATTACTAATAATAACGATTAGGGATTTCGTTGATTGTTCGATCACGGTCCAAAATCGATTTATAGTACTGTCTTTATTTACGTTTTCCATGTAATTTTGTTTCTTAATCGTATGCCGAGCAGTAATAACTAAAACGCTTCCATGTCTCTTTCTGTGACTCACTGTTGGTCTGCTATTTAATCAATACGCTTGTTTTTATGCGGCTCTTAATTAATTCTCTAGTACTAGTAGTATCTATTAAGAATTTCACGCAGAGATTCAAAATAATAAATTGAAGATCCTAGGACTCAATATTAATCATGATATTCAGAATGATCATGATTTAAAACTCATCATTAAGCTTTTTTAATTTTATTAGTAGAATTCATGAAGCTCTATACGACTATACACACTTGAATTATATCGAGACTTTAGTGAAATACTATGAGTTTGCATGTTTCGACAAAGCATTCAACAACCATATTATTATATTTATTTCAATCCAATGGTTTCTTCCAATATTCGAGAAATTCTGGTGGTTCGCTCTAACGATCCCGAAATTCTGAAAAGTCATTATCTGGCTTGCATGACAATGGTAATTAGATACTGCCCGTTGCGCAGGGCTGCATCAAAATATAAAATGTGAAAATATCATTTGTTGCTAATTGCTATGCTGTTCAGAAGTAATGGGAAATTGTTCCTCCCCGTATCCTAACTTGACACCAAACATTAGATTCTAGGAAGTTAAATTTTTGTGAAGCATATGTTTGAAATAATGACAGGCAATGACGGAATTAGGATCATAAAATAGCCGGGATATAAATAAATTTCCACTAATCTTCAAAAATTAGTCAGGATTCTAAATAAACATTTTAGTGATTTTAGGATTCTAAATAAAAAAATTCCACTAAAATCTTCTAGTTGTAGCTTTCGCCTAGGTTGTTAGTTCTCGTGGTTCGACCATAACATATATAGAAAATGGTTTTTATTCTTAAACCTCAGCTTCCATTTCAATAACGCTGAGAAAAAACACTTTGCAAACTTGACGATCACTCAACAATATCTCAATTCCACCTGTTTTGTCGAAGCATACCGTGAAGATTTCAAATCTGTAATAAGATGACATTATAGCTGTGAGAAGTTAGCAGGACTTAGGGTCTGTTTGAGACTGACTTAAAATAAATACTTATGGACTTATTTTCGAGTAAAAATTTCATATTTTGATAAAAAAAAAATTATACAAGTATTTAGGCTATGTTTGAGATTGCTGTTAAAAATTGCTGTGTTGTTAGAAAAAGTGCCGATGTAAAAAGTGATGTTGTAAAAACCTGAAGACTATTTGATAATATTTTTGATATATGCATGTTTTGATGTAAAAATATTATAAAAAATAATGTTTTTGGTGAGATTTGATATTGAAACCAGCAACTGAAAAGTAGCTTTTTTCAAAAGCATGGAGGGGTCTGCTTTCTCTAAAAGCACTTTTCAGAAAAGCAGCTTTTAAATTTTACCAAACACTTTTTCGGCTGTTTTTCACTGCAACAGCAATACCAAACACACAATTAGTGTATGTTTTGAGATTCAAAACACACAATTAGTGTATGTTTGAGATTCTATAAGTTATAAAAAAAAAAGTTAACTTTTTGTGAAAAAATTAAGAATATTTAATTTTATCCTAAAATAAATTGACTTATTCTGAAAAATAAGTTCTCCCAAAAACCGCCTTAATAATATTGAACTCAAGTTTGACTATTTAAATATGTTAGTACTTATATCATAATGGTATATTCCTGTTGATATGTTTAAGTTTAACGTCTTCCTCCCTAGTTTTAAAAGTTGAAGAAAGTAAATAAAGAGAAAATAAAGTACTTTCATTCTAATTTTGTAACAAAATTTTGGAAATGAAAATATGTTAAATTTATATTTATCTTCACTTGATTTCGTCCTATTAAAATACACTAATATAAATAAAAATAAATTATTCCATTTAACTTTTATTTAATTTTTTCGCTTTTTAAAATTCGAGAATAAGGTATAAATGTTTCTTCCCCATATTCTCTCTCACTGTTTGCACTAAATCACGCAAGCGTACGTGGTCACAAGTAATATATGAATAAGTCAAGTTCGTTCCCACAGAGATCTGGTTTAGGTTTCAATTTAGTTAATGCACATATGCAACAATGTATGGTTTTTACTCACTGCTAAGACAATTAACAAGATTGAGTTTTTGATTAACTAAGGTTAACTAAGAAGCAAATGAACAAACTAAGAATTAATTAACTAACGAGAATTTAAATCGAATTACTTATGCAAGGAAAAACATGTGATCCTAACTTCATTAAATACTTCGCTTAGATCTGACGCCTTTAATCAACGCATGTGATGGTTATGATATCTGATCGGACAACACGAAACAAGTATAGGCTACCTTTCAGTATACGAATACCAAACTACTCATACATCCACAAAAGAGATAGAAGATGAATATACACCAATTATGCTTAGACCCTATATGTCTATAGAATTTGAAAACATAACGATTGAAGAACAAGTTATCCATAATGATCACATAGGGCAGCATAAGTTATTTCTAATTACGCTACAAATCATGATGTCACACATACATCAACCTATCCTATGCTAGCATGGCAAATCTCAAGATCCACCGTCGCTTCACAAGAGATTAACAAGGCAACTTAGATGTTAGTTACGCATCCAAGAAGAATAAGCACAACCATACAAGGATATCAATAATTCATCACACACAAATCATTAAAGCAATCAAACTACTAAACTACATAGATAAATCCGTTAGAATCCCATGACAACGATTAGTTCATAATCGAACCGCTCGTCAGCATGGGATCTGATGAAACCATGATAATAAACAAAGTCTGAATAAAAATAATAATTCTAGAGTAATAATTTAAGAAAACAAATCCCAAAAACATCCAAGAGTTCGCCTAATAGAAGAAAACGAAAAATAGATCTAGATCTCTGTTGCTTGTCACGAGCGTATGAATCCTTCTCCAACTCTGAATCTCCATCTCTTGGCTCTATCTCTATGTTATGTGAAGTTTTTGTCATTTTATGATGGTAGGATGTGTTTATATAGGTCATAGGAGTCTTTTCCAGCAAGAAACTACCAATACATTTCCTAAACTGATTCTGTTTTGAAGGAAAATTCGTAGCTGACTTTTCTTCAGTATATCTGGTCCATTTAAGTTGTATTTGGACCTTTGGACCACTTTAGAATGAAAGAGAATCTCGTTAGCTTCGCGTGGACTGTAAGATCGTCCAAAACGGACTTGTAGAACTCAAGATATGGCCAAAACAGCGAATCAGAAATTTTCCCAGCGGCTGGTAGCGCTAAGTGCGCCCGGAGTAGCGCTGAGTGCACTGATGTAGCGCTGAGTGCGGTGATGGTTCCTGCCGGGAGCTGATTTTGGCTGATTTTCTTCGTTTTAACTCTTTTTTCCTTCGTTTCTTTTGCATTAGCCACTGTCTTCATTCCTTTGACTCATGAACCCTCACGGTAACCTAGAGAAAGACTTCTACCTTCAATCCAAAGCTCAAATTTAACTCTAAGATTGACGAAAAACACCAACCCTAATCGACATTTAGCAAACCTGCACAACTAGACAAAAACACATTAAAAACACAACATACTTGAGTTCAAGACATAAATTTAAGCCGAAACGAAGCGCTCCAAGTGGATATTAAATCCACTTATCACACCCCCAAACTTAAACTGATGCTTGTCCTCAAGCATAACAAATATAACTATATACAACTAGCTAGTTCCACTTCCGTAGGTGATCACAGTTGCATTTGGCATATGCAACAAGCCCTTTAAACCCCTAGGTAGCCCTAGTGGACCTGTGAGGTCTCGTGAGGGCCTTTAGCGAATGTACCCACAACATCCATCTAACTAAATGCATGAATGCAACTAATATCAAAATGCAACGATCCCCTCGAACTAACCAAAACCAACTAGCAAGCAAATATCTCAGAGAATGCAACTAAATCCAAATAGAGCTCGACTAAGTCCCCGTATACTAACAATACATGACAGAAACGTGCGTGTGTGCGATGCTCATCAGATATACTCCTAACACTAGATCGAAATCATACTCATTCTTCGCCAAGACAATCACAATTTTATAAATGGAATAGACTGTAAACACCTCCATCATCATTCGAGTTAAACAGGAATTCATGCTTTATTACTAAACAATAACTACGACACATAATATACAACCATGCTTATTTAACCGTGCAATGGATGAGACCCCAAAAGGCTTATACAATAATACCCATGTAGCGAGCATTAGGTTAGTGGATCCCAGACTATAAAAGCCTTAGGTCACTAGGCACAAAGTCCCCGCGAACTTAATTGCTCGAGTATTAAAGAGCTCACCCTGGTTAATTATGCATATTAACAATTCACACAACTCATTTTTTTCTCATTTTTTTCTTTTATATATATATATATATGCAATCTGGAATGAGAATTATCATCCAACCCTAGACTACTCATAGGAATATGAGCCGGCTACTAGCCATTTGACGCCTAGCCATTATTGACAAATATTAACAATTAGCATGAAATCCCTGGTTTCCCCCAAACCTATACTTTAGTGTGCCTACGCCATCAAGGGAATAACGAACATTCTAAATATAATGAAGTGATTAAATCTAAAACAACCAAACAAGCATGACCTCAACCTAGCCCAAAAGCAAACGATGAGACTGTGAAAAGAATTTGTTTCTGAAACATGCAAGTCAATTTCATAAGAACTATAAATCAACCCTCTATTCATCATTACCACACTCAAATAGACATCAACCTACCAATTAGAATTAGATCATCCTAAAGGATCATGAAATATGCATGCTATGCAAATGCAACTAAATGAACTCACATGGAACACAAAAACAAAAATAACAGAATATCCTACATGAAACAAACATGAAATAATACAAACAAATACTAACGAATATGAATGAATTACCACTAAATATGCAAAATATGATATCTATATGAACACAGACTCAACTAACACTACTCATCCCAAAATCACCCCCAAACTTAAAATTTTCAATGTCCTCATTGAAGGTAATAAAAGGGATAGAAGGAAACATACCTACTCGTCGGAATCACCCTCCTCGGGTGAATCGGGATAAAAAGAATGAGCTCCAAAAAGTGGCCAATGAAAACTCACACCTTCCGCACGAAAATAGTAATCCAGAATTATGAAGAATTGGGAAAAATACTCTATTATTGGAAGCAGGATATCCATGGGTTGCCTCCCAAGAAGCGCCTTTGTTTAAAGTCTTTAGCTAGACATGGCAATGGCTTTTTCTCTTGAAAATTTCTACACCGTATCTCTATATGGCCATTTAATTATCTTTTTCGGGGCTACATTCTTGATGACAAGTTTCAACCTTCTTTGCTCCTCAAAAGTGTCAATAACATTGTTCTCTTCACTACCTGACAAGTTAGCAGCAATAATAATAGGCAAAGTAGATGATTGACCCAAATATGCATACCTCAGGTGATCTGGTGGTTTAAGCTCGAGTTTGGAAGCTTCTTCAACATGATGATTTTCATTATTAACTACCAAAGACTGATCACGAGTGGAAATAGACATATTAGGAACGGAAGTGAGTGGTTCACCAACAGAAGTCTTAACAACAGACTTAGGATCAAAAGAACTCTCCTCAAGTTGAATTTCATGCTTAGAACAAATAGCATTCAACTCCTCTAACATCTCATCAGAAGTAAAATTCCTATACAACTCATGAAGTTCTTTATTGCTCTCATACTCTAACAAAGCATCTTCCTCAAGAAAAGATTCAATTGCACTATCCTCAAGTTTTGACCATGAAACAACCTCATCAATCTGCACCAGAGAATCCCAAAGATCAGCCACGCCTAATTCCTCATCTTCAGTATCAAACTTTCCTTGAAAAGCAACGTCTAATGGATTCGACTTCAACATTTGATCAAACGCTTTATTCTGGCCAGTATCAACCCCTTCCACTCTAAAGCACTCTTCATTCTCTGCAGGAAATTTCATGGCCTTGAACATATTAAAAGAAACAGTCTGATCTTGCACTCTCATTGTGAGCTCTCATTTCTGAACATCTATCAAAGTATGACCAGTAACGAGAAAAGGCCTTCCCAAGATGAAGGGAATCTTCTTATCTTCTTCAAAATCAAGAATCACGAAATCTGCAGGGAAGATGAGCTTATCAACTTTTACCAAAACATCCTCCACGATACCTCTAGGATAAGTGATAGATCGATCAGCCAGCTGTAAAGAGATATTTGTAGGTTTAGGATCCGGTAGACCAAGCTGCATGAAGACAGATAAAGGCATGAGATTGATGTTAGCTCCCAAGTCACACAAACACTTGTCAAAAGATAAGTTGCCAATGGTGCACGGAATGGTAAAGCTTCCTGGATCCTTAAGCGTCGGTGGCAATTTCTGCTGCAGAACCGCACTACACTCCTCTGTCAAAGCAATAGTTTCCAATTCTTCGAGTTTCAGCTTCTGTGATAGAATACCCTTCATGAACTTTGCATAGCTCAGCATATATTCAAGAGCTTCTGCAAAAGGAATGTTAATGGACAATTTCTTGAAGACGTCCAAAAATTTCTGAAATTGCTTTTCTTGACTTTTCTGTAAGCGTCGAGGATACGGAGGAGGTGGATAGATCTGATTGCTCTTTGTAGACTACTCTGGAATAGAATTTTCAGCAGAATTCTTACTCTTTTCCACTTCACCGTTCAACTGATCAGCCACGAAGTCAGATTTTTCAATTTCTGGAACTGCAGATTTTTCAACCTACCGATTCTGCACTTCTTCATCTTCCTTAGCTACTGATTTCTGCTCTATTGTAACCTTTCCGGATCTCAAAGTTACTGCTTTAACCTGCTCATGGACTTCACTCTTGCCCGGATTATCCTTTGTATCACTAGGAAGAGTTCCTTGCGGCCTATTCAGTAAGGCACTTGCAATTTGCCCTATCTGATTCTCCAACGTCTTGAGAGATACAGCCTGGCTTTTAACCATTAGCCTTAATTCATCCAACTCAGATTTTTCATTCGAAGATTGACCAGCATTCCTATGAGACTTTTGTTGCTGAAATCCCGGAGGTTGGAATTGTTGCCTCAGAGCATACTGCTGCTGATATCTTTGATTGAACGGTCTCACTCCATATTGCTAATAAGGCTGCTGAGGTTGTTGAGCACCTTGATTATTGCTCCAGCTGAAATTAGGGTGATTCCTATTGTTCGGATGATAGGTGGCTGGAGCTGGTTGCGAAGGTCGCTGAAAATTACTCACAAACTGTGCCGATTCAAAAGAGATAGCACACTGATTTGTATCATGTGCACCCGCACAAAGCTCACACACACACACTAGCCATCTGCTGAATTCCATAGTTGGTCAGAGAATCCACCTTCATGGTCAAAGCCTTTAACTGTGCTGCTATAGTTGTAGCTGTATCCACTTCCAGAATTCCTGCTACCTTGCCTTGAGATAGTCTCTGAGTTGGATTTTGATATTCATTAACAGCCATCATCTCAATTAGCTCGTAAGCTTCCTCATAGCTCTTAGCCCATAGAGCTCCACCTGATGCTGCATCTAGCAAAGGTCTAGATTGTGCTCCCAACCCATTGTAGAAATAATTGATAACCATCCAATCTGGCATACCATGATCAGGGCATGATCTAAGCATTTCCTTATAGCGCTCCCAAGCTTCACATAAAGATTCTCCAGATTGCTGTGCAAATTGAGTAAGAGCGTTCCTTATTGCTGCTGTTTTAGCCATGGGAAAGAATTTAGTGAGAAATTTCTGAGCAAGATCCTCCCATGTAACAATAGAACCGGCTGGTAGAGAGTGTAACCAGCCCTTAGCTTTATCCCTCAACGAGAATGGGAAAAGTCTCAATTTGATAGCATCATCTGACACACCGTTGAACTTGAAAGTGTCACAGATCTCGATGAAATCCCGGATGTGCATATTGGGATCTTCCGTTGAAGCACCCCCAAACTGAACTGAATTCTGAACCATCTGAATCGTGCTAGGCTTGATTTCAAAGTTGTTAGCCGCAATAGTTGGTCTGACAATGCTAGATTGGATGTCATTGATCTTCGGCTGAGAATAGTCCTTCAAAGCCTTAGCTGCTGCTGGTCCTCCCATATCTTTAACTGCCGTAAGTTCGTCTTCCGCCAATTTATCCTTACGAGCCTGCAAACGTGTTCGCATACACGTTCAAGTTCCTAAAATACCAAGAAATAAACAACTATGTAAGAAACAATCCGAGTCAGTGAACTCTAACGACAACTGAAGACAAGCACATAAACTAAAACTAAAACACCGATGATCCCCGGCAGCGGCGCCAAAAACTTTTTTACACTAAATTACGCAAGCGTACGTGGTCACAAGTAATATATGAATAAGTCAAGTTCGTTCCCACAGAGATCTGGTTTAGGTTTCAATTTAGTTAATGCACCTATACAATAATGTATGGTTTTTACTCACTGCTAAGAAAATTAACAAGATTGGGTTTTTGATTAACTAAGGTTAATTAAGAAGCAAATGAACAAACTAAGAATTAATTAACTAACGAGAATTTAAATCGAATTATTTATGCAAGGGAAAACATGGGATCCGAACTTCATTAAATACTTCGCTTAGATCTGATGCCTTTAATCAATGCATGTGATGGTTATGATATCTGATCGGACAACACGAAACAAGTATAGGCTACCTTTCAGTATACGAATACCAAACTACTCATACATCCACAAAAGAGATAGAAGATGAATAGACACCAATTATGCTTAGACCCTATATGTCTATAGAATTTGAAAACATAACGATTGAAGAACAAGTTATCCATAATGATCACATAGGGCAGCATAAGTTATTTCTAATTACGCTACAAATCATGATGTCACACATACATCAACCAATCCTATGCTAGCATGACAGGTTCTAAATCTCAAGATCCACCGTCGCTTCACAAGAGATAAACAAGGCAACTTAGATGTAGCTACGCATCCAAGAATAATAAGCACAACCATACAAGGATATCAATAATTCATCACACAAAAATATTTAAAGCAATCAAACTACTAAACTACATAGATAAATCCGTTAGAATCCCATGACAACGATTAGTTCATAATCGAACCGCTAGTCATCATGGGATCTGATGAAACCATGATAATAAACAAAGTCTGAATAAAAATAATAATGCTAGAGTAATAAGTTAAGAAACAAATCCCAAAAACATCCAAGAGTTCGCCTAATAGAAGAAAACGAAAAGTAGATCTAGATCTCCGTTGCTTGTCACGAGCGTAGGAATCCTTCTCCAACTCTGAATCTCCGTCTCTCGGCTCTATCTCTATGTTATGTGAAGTTTTTGTTGTTTTATGATGGTAGGATGTGTTTATATAGGTCATATGAGTCTTTTCCAGCAAGAAACTACCAATACGTTTCCTAAACTGATTCTGTTTTGAAGGAAAATTCGTAGTTGACTTTTCTTCAGTATTTCTGGACCATTTCAGTTGTATTTGGACCTCTGGACCACTTTAGAATGAAAGAGAATCTCGTTAGCTTCGCGTGGACTGTAAAATCGTCCAAAACGGACTTGTAGAACTCAAGATATGGCCAAAACAGCGAATCAGAAATTTTCCCAGCGGCTGGTAGCGCTGAGTGCGCCCGGAGTAGCGCTGAGTGCGCTGATGTAGCGCTGAGTGCGCTGATGGTACCAGTCGGTAGTTGATTTTGGCTGATTTTCTTCGTTTTAACTCCTTTTTCCTTCGTTTTTTTTGCATTAGCCACTGTCTTCATTCCTTTGACTCATGAACCCTCACGGTAACCTAGAGAAAGACTTCTACCTTCAATCCAATGCTCAAATTTAACTCCAAGATTGACGAAAAACACCATCCCTAATCGACATTTAGCAAACCTGCACAACTAGACAAAAACACATTAAAAACACAACATACTTGAGTCCAAGACATCAATTTAAGCCGAAACGAAGCGCTCCAAGTGGATATTAAATCCACTTATCACGTACATACATGGATGTACAACTTCTCAGTTGGTTGAACATACATAAGTAGATATCTTCCCCAATGCCTTGCGCAGATCAGGTTGATTTCTTATTTTTTCTGACCTCCAACAATAACATCCTATGCATGTGATTAATAAAACAATTGACAAAATCCCTAAAGCGTAAAAAATATATTTTAATTTGCAGAACAATTTGTAATGTGACAATGCATGTCTTCCATTTACGAACCAGTGACATCTTCTACTTTTGCCTATAATTCATAGAGACCATACGAATTTTACTCAATTTTACTCGATATGTTATCACGTGTTATCAATATGTTGGATAACACGATAAGATAACTCTGATAAGGACTTATCTTTTGTTACACAATTCGATTTTCATTTTTGTTAGAATAAATATTTATTTATTAATTATATGTATAATTCTTATTATTTGAAAAAAAAATATGCCTGATAAAAGTGACACTACACCATAAAAGGCCTACGACAACATTTTTAGCCTGTATCGTCATCAAATATGTTGCCTTTGCCATGATGTTTTTTGCTAAGGCAACATTGTCATTTTTATGTTGCCTCAGGTAGAAAAATTATGTTGCTATAGAATAAAAAGTGTTTGCATGTTGCCGTAGGTATCAAATTGTGTTGCCATAATTTTGTATTGAACAAAATTTTACATTTTCTACTAAAAATAAAAGTTATACTTTTTTCACATTAAAATTAATTTATTTGGATAAAAATAATCAAGAAGTTTTTATAAAAATCAAGAATATTTCAGTAAAATTGAATATTTCAAAAAAATATTTTAAAATGAATAATTTTATTTTATGTTCATTTAATAATATTAAACAAAATTTTTAAAATGATTTTTTTTTCTAAATATATTTTAATATATCATTAAAAATAATTCGAACATGATTAAAAATATTTGAATATATTATTACAGATTATGTAAAAAGAATTCAATACTTAATAAGAAATTAAATTGATTTTATTCAAATAAATAAAAAAATGGAAAGTTAAATTATTTTTTACTCTAAAATTCTAAAAGACAAAAGGATTAAAATTTTGGGCAAATTGGTAAGCGGCAAAAAGACCCGCCCAACTAATTCTTTAGACCCCTCTTTTGTCTGAGCTTCTCTCTCGGTCTCCTCTCTATCTCGGCTGCTTCGCTACTTACACACACACACACACACACACACACACACACACACACACACACACTTTATACACAATATTTTCACATATTCTCTATACTCTCTCCTCTCTCGCATGTCTTTCTCTCTCATATTCTCTGTACTCTTTGTATGCACATCTTTCACATATTCTCTCTACTCTTTGTATGCACATCTTTCACATTCTTTGCTGCTTCAATGGTTAAATTTGGCGTTAATTGCTTCAATTTTGGCCTTTAATTTAGTTTTTTTTTACTAACTGGGTCCTCTTTTTATGTCTCAAGGCTGATTTTGAATTAGGGCTTCAAACAGGTCGGGTCAATTTCGGGCTCAATCGGGTTCAATTTTGGGATTCAAAATTAGGGTTTCTGTCGTGTTCGATTTGGGGCTGCGAGTATAATGTATTTCTATAAGCCTCTGTTGCTATTAATGTATGATTTGTTATTTGGTGTTAATTTTCGTGAGCTAAGTTGAACTTTTTGTATTACTTTTTTCTTGTTAGTGTTAAATGTTAGTATCCGTGTTAGATTTTGTGTAAATGAAGTATATGTTCAATTATATGCTAATGTTATGTTAATATTTGAACTGCTATTTGAGCAAATAAGTTGCTGACAAATATCATATCATATATCTACACGAGGACCCTATTGTAAAATTTGATACTTCTAGTTCGTTAATACAAAAGTTGTAAATTATTGAGGTCTGCAAAAATATTTCGTAATACAGAGGGATGATCCCTCTAGATGGTTGGTCACATTTTTTTTCAGGGGGTTAAGTAAGAGCCCAGGAGTTCTATTGATTTGTTTATGGTTTCATACAAGTTGTGTTCACCATTCTACAAAATTTTAATTGAAAGGCTACTCTAGGTTAGAATGACTCTTTCTTTCTATGTAATTACAGTTTGTGCTTTTAGAAAGTAGAGGTTAATGTTCTTCTCTCTTAGAGTTTCTTGATCCGCTCAATTCTCTAGTTTGTTGCTGATGATATTTCCTAGTAATTCATGCAGACGGAGATAGGCCAACGAAAAATAACCATCAGAAGCTAGGATTGGCTGGCCTTGCATTACATTATGCAAATTTCATTACTCAAATCGATAAACTGGTGAGTACTGATTGCTATATATTTAGAACAGATGTATATATGTATATTGTTGAATTCAGTGATTAGTTTTGAAAAATACAACCGTTCTAATCACTTACAAATGGAAAAGAAACTAACTTTCAGTTAATTTAATGGGTTCTCTTCAGGTTCTCATTGAATTTAACGAAGAACCAAATTATCACGAGAAACTAAGAATTCCACATTTAACTGGATTCCAATGTGAAGTTACATCTGTAGAATATTGACTTCGAAATTAAATATCTATCCTTTTCAAATGTACCTTCTGAAACATGTCACTTTATGGACAAAAACATAGAACTCTTAATCTGGAAGGTGCTGAAATTGTTATAGTGTTACGCATATGAGGGAATTATATTATATGGCCTTATGTTGGAGCAAGTATACCTAATTCTACCCTACAGGAGTAGATCATTCGAATGGGAAAGTTTGATGTCAGAATATTACTTCATTCATCCCATTTTACTAGTCTCTTTTAAATTTCACACATATTAAGAAACTTTAAATGGCATATTTTTCCATACATGTCCATATTTATTGTATAACTCACTATGTATATGAAAAAAGTATACATTGAAAATGACGATTAAGTGGGTAATTTTGGAATGTTGTTTAGAAAAATGTGTTGAATGTAGAGGTGGACAAATAATATGGGATAAACTTTTCTCACAAGAGACTATTATTTATTGACGTAAGGATTAGTTATTCACTATATCAGGTATTTGATACAAAATGAATATCGGATATCAATACTGTTCTGAGTTCTGTCAGTGGAGCAAACATGACTTCAGTTTATATACAATTTACTGCTCAAATAATGCTATATTTTATTTTATTTGGCCCTATTAAATGGTTAAGTTCTTTGTCTAAATATCCTGTTATACTTAGGTGGCCAGACCAGGTTTCATGCCACCAAATACAAGGGATGCTCTATATCACGGATTACCACCTAATATCAAGTCAGCATTGCGCTCTAAGTTGCCGTCATTTCACCTCAAGGAAGAGGTACTTATTTTAGAGGGTCCAACTGTTCTGAACATGTTATAAAATCTTGCAGCACTCATGCAATTATGTTACCTTATAAATTGAATAAATTGTAATTTGCACCTTTTTGTTCTATCCGCTACTGCTTGTTTCTTTCTTTTGTGCACTTTGCCTGAAGTGACAACTCATAGTTCTGTATTATTTCAGCTTACTGTGCCTTTGATCAAAGCTGAAATGGAGAAAATATATGCAGTGGCTTGTTCTTATGGCTACCAATACTACCAAGTAAAACTTTCCCACAAAATCTAATCTAGCACCAAGTAAAACTAACATTGTAAATGTCTTATATATCCTTCTGTCCTGCAATGACATGCACAACAAGGGGTGTAGGGTCACATCTGTTCAATTTCAAGTTTCAGTTGACAAAGCATATATAAACAGGAGATCGTTATTTTGCATTATACCTGTTCCTTTTTATTTCACTTCTACTTTATGATAATCCGTGTATTATGGTGTAAACAGAGCTCATCATGGATTTGAGTGGGTCGGGGTGTAACGTCCCGACTTCCCAATACTGAAAATATACTTTTTATAATAAAATAGACTTTGATACAGGGGAATTTTAGAAAATTTCGGCATGAAGTATTCGTAAATCGGACTATCCACCTGTATTTCAACCCAACCAATTTCCAATTAACAATTACAAATAAAACTTAATACACTAATGATTCCTCACCGAGGATCGATTCCAGGTTATGGTATGAAACAAGAATCTAAACTATACAAATTATTACAACTTCTATCTCAAATTCCAATTACAAAGCTTTATACCGACTAAACCATAGCGCAAGCCCAATTAGCATATGCTCGTGCTGGCTCTGTATCTAACTTTTAAAGAATGCTCCGTCGCTCTAACTTGAATTATAAAGCGTAGTTATTCAACTCCTTAACTGGAAATGGAAGGTAAAAAAAAGCAGAAGTGAGCCAACAACGCTCAGCAAGTTAATAATATAGTGAAACACTAATATTTCAATGATTCATTGATGAACAATATCAATGACCAATTAATCTCAAGGAAATAATGCAATTTCCATCATAAGATAACTTTCTATTTCTATCAAATCATAAATTTCATGAAAACATTCCTTTTCTTAAAACCATTCCATTATTAAAACATACTTTCCATAAATCCTTTTTAGAATCATTTCATTTGATTGGAGTTTTTTCACGACTACGGACAATACGGGTGATCAGCCACGTAAAGTCCCCATCCCTTTGAAATTGGGTTCCCAATTAGGCAACACATTGGCCTTTCAATTGTTGGACTGGGCACTCCCCCAGCCTCTTACGCTAAAAAAAATATGCTGGACCGGCGTCACCCGGCCTCTTACGCCTCCAATTTGAAGGAATCCGAAGAAAACATTTTGACGGAATCCCCCACATTAAAATCTTTATAACATTTCACTTTTAAGTCCTTTATACTCACTGATAACAGATCATCCCAGTATAAGAAATTTTAAAAAAAAACAAACATCTTAATTAATTAAACCATTTTAGGGAGCAGCATTAAAAGATTAAGAATCAGGGAAGCAATTGTTATAGCGAATCATAATCAGCAAAGCTATAAGATTAACCAAAACATGGCAAGGTTCAGCAAAATAGAATCATATATCAACAAGGAAACATTTATCAATTAAGGAACAAAGCAATTATTAGCATTCTAGAAATTTAACAGAAATTTATGTGATAATCCTGGAATAAATGAATCTGAAATTCAAGGAAAGATTTGAGTAATGCATTGGTTATAAAAAATAAAGAGTCGTTGGTTAATAAAGAATAAAACAAGGGTTAAGTTCTAGAATTTAATTCAAGGGTTATGAAATCTGGTTTCGCTGGTATGGTTTAAAGGAATAAGCATAAGGAAAAGATTAAGATAAAGCAAGGCATGAATTATAAGTCAAGGTTTATGGATTAACAAGAAACAGGGTAAATAATAGGGTACATAAATTTAAATAATGATTCATAAGGGTAAGCAAGGTACGGGTGCTTCAATATTAATTTATAAGAAACAATAAGGTATAAAAGGTTCAACAATAATTAAAAAGGAGTAACAGTAAGGTATAAGAATTTAAACAACAATTCATAAGCAGTTCAAGCAATCTGAATTTCAATACAGAGTTCGAGTCACTTGGAACAAAAGGAAGGGGTATAGACACAAGAAAAATAATTTGAAAGAATATCGTATAAATAACAGAAATAGTTTCACATCACTTGAACGATAAGTGAGGGATAATATACTTGTCTCAATACACAGGGTTTCCAATTCCAACATCTCGATTCTTTACACACTGTACATTAATCTTTATTTCTTATCGCTGGCCTTTACTCGGTCATACATTCGTCTTTCCTTTACCACTTGTCAACTAGTACACGAACACACTCGTCTACTCCGTTGAACATCTCGTTCCTCAGAATTTCCACCCTTACATACACTGGCTCTAAATCGGCCTCTCACTGGTACCGAGAGAGATTGAAATGTTTTTTAGAGAGATTAAATTAGAATTAGGGATTCAGATGAATTGGGGGAAGAAGAGGAAAGTCGACTGGTACTTTTATTTGCCTCAGGGGTAATTTCGAAATTTCATGGTTCCAGAAATAAATAAAAACTGAATTTTAAAACCTATTTTACTAATGTTTTAAATGGTTTTTTTAAATAATAAAAATTTACAGGAAATTCAACTTAAAAATTTTAAAATAACGAATACTAACTTAGGATCACTCACATATTTTTAAAATATTTTTAGGATAAAAAATGAATTAAATATGAATTTTACAAGTTTTGCTCCTTTAAATATAATATAACTCTTATAATCATTTTAAAATACTTAAACATCCAAAATAATTCTCCCAATAATTTTAAAAACTAAATAAATATACAAAGATAATATTACAAAAGATTTCATGATTTTTAATAACTCCGATGATTTTATGAAAATCTCAGAAGATCAATAAGGCCTGATTTAAATAGAATTTACTCATCAAAAATAAAAATAAAATTATACGAACTTACACGACACACATAAATCATCATATAAACAAGTAAACACGATATCACATATAATTGACCTTCTCAACAATATTCACATAATATAATCCACATTTATTATTAAATAAATATTTAAAAATACGAAATTTTCTAGGGCGTTATACGGGGAATGGGCAAATGCAGGGTGAGAAAAAAAACCAATGTACTTATTCTTGGGTTTACTGTTTTGTTTTTACTTCATATATTGAAGAACTGGTTGACTTTTATAGGTCTGAGGTGACCAAGAACCCCTCTATCTAGAGTGAGTTGATCAAGATTGAAACGCTCCATTATGCAGATAAGGATAAAACTGAATCACATATTCTTGAAATGATTGTGTGGCTTCACTATCTTATCAGCCAAACAAAACAGGTATATCTACGGGAGGACCGTGTTGTAAAATTTGATACTTCTAGTTCTTTAATATCATATCATATATCTATGGGAGGACCCTCAATATATCTGCTATTTAATTTCTATACATTTTAGGTAAATGTACGTGAAGCGACAATGAAGATCCTGGGGAGCTTTGTGCGACCATCTCGAGTGACAATGAAGATGGTACTCCAATGACCGGCGGCACCAGCTTTTAATTTAGTCATTGCATATGTTTATGTTCTAGACCGTATTTTAGTCCTATGTACTTAGTAAAACATTGTGATTGTATTGAATCTAGCATGGATTATTATGATTTTAAAGTTGGTTGTGTTGATTTGGTTATTTAGGGAATGAATATTTTCATATTTATGATTTTTTGTTTAAAGTAGAAAAGTGTTGCCATTGATGTTAAGTGTTGGCAAAAAGGAAAATTAATGTTAAGAAATGTTGTTGTAGGCAAAATTTGTGTTGGCATAAAAGTGGGCCCTAAATAGTGGACCCCCTGTGGGCCCCACTTGTGGGCCCCATAGTGGACCCACTAGTGGGGGGCCATTTTTTCTACAAGATGTTTAACCCAAAGGCAACATAATATCATGTTGCTAAAAACTGATAATATTGTTGTTGCCATAGAGAATTAGAATGTTGCCTTTGACCCCAAAGGCAACGGCAAAAATAGCAACACCAGCAAAATGTTACGGGTTTTTTGGGCCTACACCAACATATTTCGGGCCTACGTCAACACAATTTCGGTGTTGCCGTAGGCCTTTTATGGTGTAGTGATGTAGATGAGAATAAGAATAGGAAACAAACAATGTCATATATCTCCGTTTCTTGTAACATTTTATAAATTTTTATCAATGTCTTGATAATTTATATTTATATTATTTTTGAGCAATTATTTTTAATTTACCAACTTTGTATGCTTAAAGCTACTAGTTTAATTATTAAAATTTAATATATATTTGGTGCGATTTGAATCTCAATTAAACTTTGTCTCTGTATTTAGAATAAATTGACATTTTAAATATAATTTTTTTAATAAGTTATTGATGAAATCTGAATTGTAAATTTTGAGATTTAATTTCGTATTATTGATCGATTTCTAATTATAATATGGAAATGCTGTTGGTTGAACGCGGGTTCCAGAGAAACAATGTTCATGTTGGTATCCGTACTTATCATACAAAATCAAATCCCATTTTGCATCATTGTCTAATCAACTCTATTAATTATGGGGTGTTTGGGGGAGCTTATTTCCAGAATAAGTCAACTTATTTTAAGTCAATGTTAGAGATTCCTAACATTCCAACTTATTTTCCAACTTATTTTTGCAACTTATGAAATCTCAAACATACATTAAATACAACCATAAAAACAAATTATCAAAATATGAAATTTTTACCCGAAAATAAGTTATAAGTCCGGGCTTATAAGCCCAGCCAAACACCACCTATGTTATTCGCATCCATCCATCGCACTTCAAAAGTCGCGGAGCGGATGAAAATGACTTTTATAATTAAATTAAAGGGATTGATGGAGTTTTTAAAGCACTATTAGTACATCTTAAATTTTGTATTTATTGATATTTTTGATAATTCAATTGTACGGGTGAAAAGTTTATGTCGAAATAATATTATACAATTTTTTTTATATTTGAAACAGTGGAGCATCACTTTTATAATAATACTATTTTCTATATATAACAACACAGATTTAATATAATCTTTTTGCTATAAATTTATAGTTACAAATAATTAAATTACACGAAAATTTGTACATTCACGTATTCTTGTATGAATTTAACATCCGTACGGTTGATTGTTCAAATAATAATTAATTTATCATATTTTAAGCCGCACTAATAGAAAACTTCTCTATCTTATGCTTTAAATACTATTTTCCCTTAAGTTAAATAATTACTCCAAACAACAAACATTGAATTCAAAATACATACTCCCTCCGTCCCAACTGGTTCTTTACCGACGGCTGGGACACGGAGACCAAGGAATATAATTTAAATAGTGGGTGTAATAATGTAGTAGTGGGTGTAATAGTTATTTTATTGTTAAAATAAGTAAAGTAGTGGGTGTAATAGTGTAAAGTGTTGAAAAAGTAGAGTGAAGTAGTGGAGTAGTAGGTATAATAGTGTAAAGTGTTGAAAAAGTAGAGTGAAGTAGTGAATGTAATAATGTATTTTATTGTTAAAAGTTAATGTTAGATCTAAATAAATAACCACGGATCATCTTTATGCGATATTATCAAGGTTACACGATATAACTGTAGTACGAAAGCGTACCTGATTTCATGACTGTAGATATGAATACGGATTATGAGACTTGATCTTCCACAGACTTGATTCGCCTCTAGCCGTATCTCTCTCTGATGGGAATAGAGGAGTAGAGGTTGTGACTTTATATAGTACTCTAATTAGACCCCATTAACCCTAATCAGATTACTACTGGGTATTACATATTACAAAGCCCATACCGAATAAGATGTTATTGGACCCTTTATTTAAGACCATTTAATCGGTCTAACTATAGAATAAACATTAAATATAATTGTCTTTAATTTGTAAGCCCATAAATTAGTATTAGATTATAAAAATAATCTAACAGTTACTCCCTCCGTCCCTCTCATTTCTTTACGGTTACTATTTTTGGTTGTCCTCTCATTTCTTTACGTTACCATAAATAGTAAGTTTTTCCCACTATTACACCCACTACTTTCCTCCACTATCTCATATTTAAAAATAAAAAATACTATTACACCCACTACTTTTCTCCACTATCTCAAATCTATTATTAAATATTGATAGGTCCCATCACTTTAACCACTTTTCACCTAACTTCACTCATTTTTTATAACTTTTCTTGGTCTTCGTGCCCATTTCCAACGTAAACTACCTAGAGGGACGGAGGGTCAGTGGCGGATCCAGGATTTTTTCCGAGTGGGTTCCTTGTTGAAAGATAAAACAAAAGGAAGAGGAGGTCAAGGGCCTATGGCTGGACCGCGGCGGGTGACAACTTATGATGGCGGATGCATGGAGGTGCATTCTTGTCACTCTTGTGGAGGGGTTTTGTTTCTTTTTTTTTATTCCCTTTGTTTAGGACTGCTGCAATAGAACTATAAGAGGAAACGGGGTTGTTTTTCTGTTTTGGGCTTTTATCTATTGGGCTCCTAGTAATATTAGTGGGTTCCTAAATTAATTTTGAGTAAATTTAATTTTCAAAATTACTATATATTATGGACATGGATATAGGTCCAGTGGGTTCCTGGGCACCCATAACCCAAGCTATGGGTCCGCCCCTGCGGAGGGTGCACTATTTTTGGTAATGTAAAGAAATAGGTGGAACGTTCCAAAATAATAATCGTAAAGAACCTGTTACGACGTAGGGAGTAATACTCAGTTGATATAAAATAGTTGATGATGTAGTAATAACAATAGTAATAAAATAGAACAAGTAGTTTAAAGTCATAAACGCAAGTAGTTAAGTAATGCAATGTTTTGGACCAATACAACAAAGACTACTGTGTTGTACATGATAAACTAATGAAATCCCTTTTTCTTGAAAGGCAAATGGTGTGGTGCAAACGTATGCACCAGACTTTTTATGAAACATACGGTTCCAGAGTCGTTTTTCCGTGGTACGGGGCAATTACCAAAATGTCTCCTGTTTTCACATCAAAAATCTACTGTTCACCGTACCGCAAAAAGTTTCTGCGGTACGTGAACAGTAGGGATATTTTTGTAATTTCTTCGTACCGCGGAAACTTGTTGCGGTACAGTGAATTTTTTTTTAAATCAGAGCCGTTGGATCGTTGATCCAACGACTCTGAAACCGTATATTTCATAAACAATCTCGTACATACGTTTGCACCAGACCGGACCCCTTCTTGAAACTGCCCTTTTCTTGAAATTGCAAATCTGTGTTGATTGTTGAAAGATAAAAAAATGGGGAATTTAAAAAGGCAAGCCCAAGGCAACAATGTATCAAGGGCAAAATGGTGAAATGGGAATGATTCTGAGTTGGAAATAGCAAAAGGGTTGTTCATTTTTAATGTTTAGTTTGACCACTGTCTTGGTTCTCTAGGACACTTTTCTGTACTTTGTTTCTTTCTTCTTTAGTAGTATTCTTTTGACTTGTTTCTCCTAATCTCAAAGTTTCTTGATTTTCTTTCATTTCTGATTCTTAAAGGTCCGATCTTTACAGCTTCTCAAGATCACTCTCCCTTTTCTTTCACTTGCTCCTCTGCCTTTCAGGTATGTGTCTATATATAACTGTGTTCTGTATATTATGGTTTGTGATTTTTTTTTATTTTTTTTTGTATTTGTGTCTGTTAATAGGTGTATATGTTGTTGTTTATGTGGTAACAATTTGTGTTTTGTCAAGTGGTTTAAAATTTGATTTAATGGGTTTTTAGTACATATTTTAGTTTGAGGTTATTTCCAATGTTTTAGTTACTTTTGAGCTTTGTTGGGCAGTGGTAATTTGCTAGTTTCTTGACTAGATGATTGCAATGTTTATGTACTGCAAAAGAGTTTAACTTGTCTGCTCAATGCCCTAATATAATGAAGCCACCTTTAGTTGATGATGGTAGTGTGTGTTGACACAATATCATTATTCATGAACTCAGTTGATATACTTTTATTCTACTAGCTCCATTTTAGGTCAAGACTCAATGAAACCACTTATTTCCGGTACTTTCGTCGTATGATCGGAAGACTTTCTTTTTTCTTGGTACAATATTGGGGAGTCAGATTAATGATTAAACCTCATTTTGTTAGTAATCCTAAATTTTTTAATCGCGGTTAGGTCTATTTTAGAATCACTTCTGATGTCTGTTGGTAGGAGATTTTTCGGTGTCTATCTATTTACTGTATTGCTGTCTTATATCATAGCTCTTTTATTCGTAAAAAGAATTAAGGCTATTAATTACGGATCGGAATTAGAGGATAATAATCAATTAAAATTTATTTTGTGAAACGTATTCTTATTTTCATCACATTTCACCTCATTTCAGCATTACTAATGTATTCCGACCTTCTATTAAGTCTTATTAGTTCCACAAAAATGAACTAGTACGTGCTGATATCTAATCAACAGGAAGTAATAGTTCAAAATGAAAGCAAACACTCTAATAGTGCAGGAAGCTAATAATAAAATATAGCCTAATGGTGTGGCAATCATGAATTTTCTTTTTTGACATACTTTTTTTGTTAGTGTTCTAAGTGTACCCTCTTTTATGCAAGGTTTTAAAAGTTAAGATCACGGTTTAGGAAGTTTGAAGCTTCACGTGAAAATCTTATTCTGGAAAAATATATCCGTTATCTTACTGGATATCTTTCTGCAATAAGCCTTTCATGTGTTCTTTTTGGCATTCATATGTTCTGATGTCAATACCTTTAACTATCTGTTTGACAGGAACATTTGTGTGGTTTTACTGCTTGAAATTCCGAGCTAAAGATGGGATGTTTCAAAGTTTCAAAAGGCAAGAAAAAGAGGTCGGAGCAGAATATGTATGTAAAACGAGTTAACCCTCAGGACCATGCACCCACTGCATTGCCAGAACCATCAACTCAAACTCGAAGTTTGCAGTCTGCCCCATCAAGTTTCAGAGATAGGGTTAAACATGTGCAGCCTAATAACACCACCAGCACTAGAGCAAGGGCTCTGTCTGCACCTTCAAGCTTAGAGGCAGCAGAGCAAGATGCTCTGTCAGTTGATTATGAGGAACAAGAAGCCTCTAAGAGTCGATTTGGATCAATGAAAGAGCGTCAGACCCCAAATCCAATACCCCTTCCTCTTCCTGCACCTCAAAATGCCTCAGTTCTAAAGAACCTGGGCAGTTTCAAAGTTTTGAATGCCAGTGGCCAATCTAATATATCTGGTCCACTGCCACTGCCTCCAGCATTACCTCCTTTACTTCCTTCCCCTTCGCCTCAAACCCTTCCTATTACAGGGAAAGTGAGGAACTTCTCATTTGAAGAACTTGCGACTGCCTGTCATAATTTCTCTCCAGAGCGATGTTTGTCAGAAGGTCATTCTTCCTCAGTATACAAAGCATCCTTTGGCGATGACAGTTCTGGCTTAAGGAAACTTGAAGCCACTGTAACTCGCTTTAAATCATCAAGCCAGGTAATATAAAACTTCCATTTATTTTTGTTGGGGTTTTGAAATATATTTGGTGTTTTTTGTTTTCTGTTTCGCTGCATTTACTTCTTTAGGGAATATTTGTGCTGCTATCTATGCACTGATTAATAAGTACTGTTTGCAGCTATATATTATTTAAATCTTAGATTTTTCACTACATGTTCTTGTTTACAAAATAAATTATCTAAATTTTTTAAATTTGTTCCACTTACATTCTAGGTTCTAAGATATGATTATGTTGTGGACTTCAAGATTTGTCTCACTTATCACTATTTGCGTGCTTTTTTACAGGGCCGGAGAGAATTTATGAATGAGGTGAATACACTTGCCAGTTTGCAACACCCTTATATCTGTAAGTTACTTGGCTTTCATGCACAGGAGGGATCCGAATGGAGGATGCTAGTGTATGAGAGGTTATACCATGGAAGCTTAGACCGGCTTTTATATGAAAGATCTGATGGTCCTCCAATAGATTGGAATACCAGAATGAAAGTTGCTTCATGTGCTGCACAAGGTTTGACCTTCCTGCATGACGAAGGGCCTTTCCAGGTAACCAGAACTTTAGAAAAAAATAATAATTAAAACTTGCAACTTAACTGAACAAAGTTGGGATGACAACTCAATGGATGCTATTTCTTCATGCACAATGGCCTATTCCTCAAATGAATCCTGTTTTTATGACAGGCAATGTTTCATGAATTTTCAACTGCAAATATACAAATTGACAAAGATTTTAGTGCAAAACTGTCGGGATATGGTTGCATAAGCCAAATCCCTGAGACCGACATATCCAGCAACTCAGTTGTAAGTACTTGTCCTACTAAAAATTGCTTAAATAGATTTATGTTTCTATTGACTTTGATCAAGTGGAAGCTGAGGAGTGAGGAGCTTCCTTTTTTTCATAAATATTTAATTTCTATGTTATGCAATATGTTCAGGCACGGACAGGTCTTTCAGTGGAAATGCCAGAAAAAGGACTGCTCACACCTAAGAGCAATGTCTGGAGTTTTGGTGTTGTGCTTCTTGAATTGCTTACAGGTAGGAGAAACCTTGACATCCACCAACCCAAGGAGGAGAGGAACATAATTAAGTGGAGCCGGCCGTATTTATCAGATGATGGTAGGTTGTCACTGATTATGGACCCTCAGTTCAAAGGGTTGTTCCCAGCCAAGGCAGCACGGTTTGTGGCTGATATAGCTCAAAGATGTCTTCAAACAGATCCGTCGGAAAGGCCAACAATGAGGACCATTGCGGAACATCTCAAAATTATACAACAAATGAAATTTTCATCCCGATTTCCATTACAAGAGCCAGGATCACATGTTTCCAAAAACATGTCTAGATCACCAAGCCTTAATGGAATAATTATGCCAGGACCCCGATTAAGTTTCTCTCCATCACAAAGAACCAGATTATCAGCTTCTCCAACAAATCCACTTGGACTGCCACATTCTATTCCTCCCCAGAGTTCATCTACTCTTAGTGGAAGAATCCAATAGACGGAAAAGCAGAAAGTTGTCATATTCAAGCATGCGAAAATCTAGTGTAGAAGGCTATCGATTGTTAATACAGAGCATATTTCGTGGTATTCAAGTGCTTTTACATCAAATATGTAAAACTTTGTTTAGTATCCCAATTGTTCATCAGATATTCCTCACCCAGACCTCCAGTCCTATATAACACACGCCCACACAGAAAGACCCGCACCCATCTACTTACCCACATGATAGATACGTGTACATTGAGGGAATATCATTATAATACGCTCGAGTTGCATGACTTGTAAGACATGGAGTCTCTCTTGGAAATTAGTTACTGTGTATGAAGTTGTTGGATGCATATATACCATGTATCAGTCCATGCATTAAAAGAAATTTCATGTTAACGTTAATTCCGAAATGAAGTAGGCAGAATTTTGATACTAGAAGGAATTAACCACAGTAATATTTAACCACAGGAATCTTTCACTCTAAATCTCTGGTTCCTCCAACCATATAAGAGAGAATACAGTACTAGTGATGAAAGTCCAAGAACACAGCAATTCCAAAGATGTTTTCTGTGCAGACTTCAGAACCCTCTTAGGTCATTCAACATTGGCCACTCCTCCGCCGGGCATGCTAATTTCTGCAACAGTCTCTTGAACAAACCTCGAAGATCACAAAATGCTAAGCATCCAGAGTTTAACAAGCATCTGACATGGCCACTTTTATCTACAAGAGAAAATGGTCGATTAGTCCAGATATTTCGACTTGGAGAAATAAGCACGTAAAAGCGTAAGGAGCCCATAACAAGACATAGAATCAAGACCTTGAGAATTTGTCTCCAGAGGACTGCAATATGAATATTGAGAGAATAACAGACATGACCAATGCTGTTTGCCAGAAGGGAAAGAAAAAAAATATCAGACACAAGAAGCAGCATTCATGCCACAATGATTCGCTTGTTAACTTGTAACTCCAACAAAAGTCTTTCAAAGCTTAAAAGCCCGTTTGGCAACAGCCACTTAAAAGGAAAAAGCTCTTTTAAGGAGTTTTTGTTCTGTTTGTCTAACTTGCTTAAAGCTGGACTTTAAGTTAAAAAACTCTATTAAGTTATAAGTTTCTTTTAGGTACTTTTGACTTATAACTTATCCATTTTTTTGTTTTTCAGGACTCTTGTAATGTTTAAATATTATGAATTTAAAATATTTTTAAGTTAAATTTCACTTTAAGTCAAAATTATTAAATCCCTAATTAAATTTAAGTAAAATTATCCAAACACATTCATTCAACTTAAAGCAAACAACTTTACTTTTTCCATTAAGTTAAAAACACCTCTATTAAGTCAAAAGTAACTTATTTTAAGTTATTCCAAACACCCTCTAACACAACATACATTTTAATAACAATAAGGAGTTTAAAAATTCAGATACACAGTCAACTAGATACTTCAGAGTGCAAATAAATCAAGGTACTCTTGTTTTGTTTCAAATCGATTCATAATATGAGAGAAATATTTCAAAAGCGAATATAAAATCTTTAGTATTCCAATAGACTACTTTTATAACCTTTTAAAAGCAAGCTTCCTTATATTTCGAGGTTATATAAGTAGTCTATTGGACTTGCTCTATTAACAAGTGATGAGAAGTGTGTCCTAACTTTTAACAAAAAAATTAGAAGATTGTTGGAGTACAATTTTAAGCCAAATTTCCTAAATTTCAACTTAGGACATGAGATAGCTAATCTCTTGAGTTGCTCTTAATCCTCACTTCTTTCATTTCCATCGACAAAATATTAATTTCCCTCCTTTTTTTAATATTTATAATTAAATAAATTAAATTATACACAAAGGTTTCTTAATATTTATATTTGTTAAGATTTATTTATATTAAATTTGACTTTTATCAGTGAAATTTTAATATTGTATTGAAGAAAATAAAAAACTCTTACATTTGAAAGACTTGCAGAATAATAACCAAATTTGAGTATAAATATATTAAAAATTAATATTTATTAGACTTCACATACTATTTTTAATCTATCTTGTGTTCTAAAAATCAGAACCAGACGATTTTATATGCGACGCAAAACTCAAGAAATCATCTTTATTTTAGTGATGGTTTAACAATTATTATTCAACTAAAATTACTCAGAAATTGAAGATAAAAGAAAGTTATGAATTTTTACATTGAGAATTCTTTTCAATTTAGAAAACCTACGAATATTTCGTTCATATTCCTAAAATTTATTTGTTCGTATTTAAATATAATTCTAATATCAATCAAATCAACTAACTTTCTAATATTAAATCTAATCCTATTCAATTTAAACGGCCTAGTAATATTTGATTTAGATTATTAAATTTACTTTTTGTATTTGAATATAATCATACTATCAATCAAATAAAATTTTTAATATCATATCTAACAGTTCATATGTATCTATTAAGATATGATGGTATGTGCATTTTGGTTGAACACCGTACTCCAACAAAATTGGATAAAATTTCCTTTACGCTTATTAAGGATATAATAAGGAACACATATAAAAAATTGTTAAGAAATCTATTGTCTATAATATTTGTAAGGAATTCACTGGGAGTCTATTGGAATTGCTCTAACCATCAATATATATATATATATATATATATATATATATATATATATATATATATATATATATATATATATATATATAAAGGAGGATAGCGGGAGTTTAGGTGACGCTCTAATATCGTCTCAATCGATTTTTCTAATTTTCTAGAATTTTAAACACTAATAAATATGAAAATATCAATTTGCATATTAGAAGTAAAATAGGTGTTCGAATTTATAAAGGAGAAGAGTTCGAATTTATAGGGAAGACATATGATTAGAAGTTTTTTTTTTTTTTTTTTTTTTACGAGGAACTACCCCACATTACTGCGGGATTTCAAACCTCGGGTTATGGACTGCCCCTACCCATAACCGGGTAAATCCGGACTCAACTAGTTTGGGCAAGCGTGCCAAGCGTCTCCCGAGAGAGTCGAACCTTGGACCGCCTGGATAGCTTCCACTTACTCTTACCAGCTGAGCTAACCCGTGGAGCTATGATTAGAAGTTCTATTGGAAGTATAATAAGTATTTATAAGGCATACGATTAAAAGTTCTATTGGAAGCAGAATAGGAGTTCGAATTTATAGAGAATAAGAGTTTGAATTTATAGAAAAAAATATATAAATAAAAGTTCTACTAAAACTAGAATATGTGTTTGAATATATAGAGCAGACATATAATTAAATATTTTATACTTAAATTATATATTTTTTATATAAGTTAATTGTACTTATATTAGGAAAATTTATTCATAAATCAAATACTATTGTCATGAAAAAAGTCACCGTATTTAAAAAGAAAATAATTGATGTCTTAACATAATAAAAGAACAATGAGTAAAAGAACAATCTCATGCAGTCTTTATAATATATGTTAAAAAGTTGGGATTTCGGTTTTAACGAGAGAGCGGCTCAATCGAAAGAATTGTATTTAACAAGAAATTGATTCATTAAAGAAGATTATTTAATTATTAAAATTTAATATTAATATTATAATATAACGTAAATGTATTGAATTTTTTTAAAAATATTTTAACGCCGCCGCGAAGCGCGGTTTATCACCTAGTTCTTTCCTTATTTCAGGATGAAGTTTAATATCTGGTCAAATTTGTGAAATTAATTTAGAAAATCACAAATTTACACTATGGATGCTTAAACTAGTTGACAGAAGCATAGAAGTCACAACTTTTCAACTAAATTAATTATTCCTTACCCTTTTTTTTGACGGGATTAATTATTCCTTAACTAGATTCACAACAAGTTGTATATCCTAAAGCTTAATTTTATGGTGATGATCCATGATGTATAATCTATTCCTTAGGATGGCTTAAATTTGGGAAAAGGCCTAGTTGTATTAATATAGTGGTATTGACCCATTTTGCTTAGTTTCCTCTCTATAAGCGGTGTAATTGCTAGATGAGTTTTTGTAATACGATGCTGAGGGGTAGTGGGGTATCGGCATCACCGAATAAGTTTGATTAGAAGAAAGTTTGCGCCCCGAATTGGGATGTAGCCGTAGCAATAATTTGGTTTTTTTTGGTTAACTAGGTGGTCCGGACCAGTTTGCACTCAACTCGATTAGTCCTGGTAGGGGCCTAGCATAGCATCGCACCCCAAATTCGTAATCCGGATTTTACTGGTTATGAGTTTGAATTATTGTTTTCACAAGTTCAAACGTATAGTCTCGATTTTTGAGTTACTCGGAATATTTTCTTTCACTGTCGTTCAAATTGTAAGCGTAATTTTAGGCGTATTTTGATTGTTATCTTCATAAGTCCATTAACAACTTGACCTAGGTTAAAGACAATGGTTGTGTTTTAGAACTGGGGTATAATGTATAATTATTAATTACAGTCTAAATTTCACACGTTTTGAATATTTATTTTCACAAGTCCAAAATTTTTTAACAACTCGAAGCCCAATAGACCTAAAATAATGGAAGATTTTATTTTCACAAGTCCAAAGTCTATTAACTAGAGCCGGCAATTTTGTACACGACACGAAAACGAC
Organism: Saposhnikovia divaricata; assembly: GCA_036435485.1. Classification (NCBI taxonomy): domain Eukaryota; kingdom Viridiplantae; phylum Streptophyta; class Magnoliopsida; order Apiales; family Apiaceae; genus Saposhnikovia; species Saposhnikovia divaricata. The sequence goes on from CM071599.1 coordinate 221,379,730, forward strand.
ACGAAAATTACGGGTTTGGGTTGACCTTTGTGGTACACGAACACGAAAATACACGAACACGAAATTACACGGATGAATTTAGTGTCGGTTTTGGGTTTACCCTTGGGTACACGACACGAAACGAAAATACACGAAATGAGTAATTATTTAAATAATTTTATTAAAATTATATGAATACATATTTTAAACTAATATTTTATATATAATTTTTACATAAGATAAATACAAAATAGTTTCAAATTTTAGTTTCACAATACTTGAGCACACTTAATTATTTGTGACATATTGACTTAAGACTCGACTAGTAAAAATTTAATATTTAAATATTTTTATTTTTATTCAAAAATTACACGAAACACGACACGAAATGTATACGAAATGAAGGTACACGAACACGAAACGAAACGAATCCTTAACGGGTCGGTTTTGGATTTGACATTACGTACACAAAACACGAAAGTACACGATACGAAAGTATACGAACGAAACGAATTGACAGGTCTACTATTAACAAACCTTTGAACACAGAAGCCCAATAAACCAAAAATAATGGGAGCTAGGAAAATCAGATATCATAGTCATGACCACGTGACAATGATGATGACTCATGTATAGAATATCACATCACATGATAGTTATGATCAAGTAAAATATCACATCACATGATAGTTATGATCAAGTAACTTATCTTTTCCTGCCAAAAAATTTCACAAAAATTCCCTGTCAAAATGGTTTGTCTAATAAAAACATTTTAACTGAACACGTGGACGACATGCAAGAAATACGTCGTTCTGTCAAAATGGTACTACCTCCGTCCCAAAAAGACTGAGTTGGTTTGACTTTCACGGAGATTAAGAAAATATATAAAAATAAGAGTAAAGTTAGATGAAAAGTGGGTAAAGTGGTGTGACCTATCAATATTTAATAATAGAGTTGAGATAGTGGAGTAATGTAGTGGGTGTAATAGTGTTTATAATACTATTTTTTTAATGAAGAAGGAATAAAGTTAGTGGGTGTAATAGTGAAAGGTAGTGTTCAAAAATAGTAAGTATAGTAGTTTCATTAGTTTTGGGACGTCCCAAAAAGTAAAGTGTGTCAAACTTTTTGGGACGGAGGGAGTATTTCTAATAAAAAAAAATCAATCGAACACGTGGACGACATGCAAGAAATACATGTGTTCAGATCGAAAGAAGATAGAAAGATTAAATTTCAGGATCTAACCATTTTTTGTACATAAATAACCCAGAGGATATGGTATTGAGGTTATTTCTTCTAATTTCACACATACTCTGACATATTCCAATTGCTATATTTTATTATCTGATCTCCAACACCCATCTTTATTTTCACGATCGACATATCGCAGAGCCCACCATCCTATCGAAATACAAAGATTAGTTTTATTTCTAAATCTTAAACATTTCAATACTTCTTTCTAACCATTTGTGCAGTAACATATTTCTGTTCAAAATAGTTTGTGCTCGCAATCATGTGAAGAAAATCGCAATAAAATCTTCATAATTGGATTGATTTCTAATTCTTGTAAGTATATCTTCATTTCCTTGTAATTTGGGTATGTTAGATTTGACTTTAAAGATTTATGTACAATTAAATTAAACTAATTCATTAGAATTTCAAGATTGTGAGATGTATATCATCATACATGCAGTTAAATTACAAACAATCTAATTGCATTTCTTTCACCGATAACTATGGAGTAATTTTCATTGTATAGTTATTGTACTGAAAGAAATTAAATCAAATTATCTGTAATTTAGCTATAAGATGATATACATCTCACAATCTTTTGAAGTTCTAATGATTTAGTTTAATTTAATTATATTAATAAAAATTACATAGTTATCATCTTTCTCACAAAGTTACAATCATCTTTCTCTAAATTAATTTAGTTATTACATCTCACAATCATCTTTTTCTAAATTAATTTAGTTGGATCCGGATTGTTGTCTATAATTAATCAAATCAAAAGTGGTTTAAACGAATGAAATAATTTGTTTTCTTTCAACTATATTATTATGACAATTGATTGATTTCTAAGATTTTTTCTGATCTTGATTCGTACATAGGTAATGCTAGCAAATATATATATATATATATATATATATATATATGGATCGATGTGCTCCTCAAGCAATGAAGAAGATGCTCCAGATCCTCTACATTCATTTGACAACTTTAGGTGATTGAACATTTTACTTTATCTGTCTCAATATAGTTTCAGTTGATATGATAATGTTATGTTATGATGGTTTCAGGATGTTGTCTCCCTAATCACTATCTGTTTGCTTTTTTACAGGGCCTAAATGATTTTACAAATGAGGTGAAATGGTGAATACAGTACTGAGTTACTGACACCTTATATTTGTAAATTAATTGGCTTCCATGCACACAAGGGATCCGAATGGAGGATGTTAGTGCATGAGAGGTTAAATCAAATTTAGGATCTTTTGGTAGCCCAAATTCATCTTCTTTGGCCAATATAACACCATGTAACAAGCTTATCCTTCCAGAATATTGTTGCAGCTTAAGCAACAAGATTTTCGTCTCGTCCCAGAAGTTTTGATTCCTTGATGCCTAGATGCTGAAGGAACTTGGTAATCTTCAGAACCAAGACACCGAGAAGGAACACTTAGAATTGACTCTAAGGTCACATGACTACTTGGTTAGTAGGCCCGGTCCTAGGGTAAGGCGATCAAGAGGAATGTCTAGGGCACCATTCCGTCAACGGACACCAAAAAAATAATATATATATATATATATATATATATATATATATATATATATATATTAGTAGCTAACATAAATTTATATATATATATATATATTGATATGCTTGCATTTGAATGTGTTTTTGAATATTAAAAGTTCTTTTTCAATTTTATTGTTCTATTTAAGTAGTATTGTTTTGAATAAGGATAAATTTTTTCTTCACAATCTTGAAAAATAGGGACATCATTTCAAAAATTCGTCTAGGACACCCAAATCTCTAGGACCGGCCCTGTTGGTTAGTATGTAGAAGTCTTGAATACTGGTATCAGTGTATTTAAACACAAGAGTAGGAACTATTGGATGTACACAACCAGCAGCAATAGAAAGTATACACATCTATATAAACCAAACATTTACACGGTCAAAAATTACCTTATTATACAGACCTGTGGCATTAGTGGAACAATTATTTATGTAAAGAGCCCAAATGTCAGGCACAACCATTAATTGAAACAAGATAAAAATAAGTATCACAGAAGACAAGTAACAAGATAAAAATAAGTACAGTGACAACGAACAATGAGGAAAATAATTAAAAAGAACTTATATATGGGCACTGATTACATTGAACTGCTGAATCAAATAAAACTAAAACACACACACCCGCACTTCTTTACTCGCCCATATGATAGATGCATACACCTATACCACTGGCTATGCAACCTCAACTAGAACCACAAAAACGAGCTAAACCACCAGCCACTTAGTTCCCAGATCGCCTGACAAAATGAATTGACACATTCTTTAAACTACAAACCAACACTCTGCAGTCCTCAATTATCACCTAATGGAGAGAGTATCGGGGCTGTATGATTAATCGCAAACACTGCTAGATGCATGACTTGTAAGACAGGGAGTGTCTTTTGAAAAATAATTACTGTGTATGCACTTGTTTGATGCATATACCAGGTCCTTCCTTGCAATAAAAAAAATAACTACAGCTCCAAATTAATTTTACCTCTTGGCACAAATATTTAAAGTTTGTCTAAGTACGTAAAAAAAAAAATCATTACAGATATTGGTTAATTAGATCAGTACCAGGTTACACATTTAATTTTAAGATTATCACCTATGTCAATGTGTAAGATTTCCTATGATCTTTCACTCTAAATCTCCAGTTCCTCCAACCACATAAGAGAGAAAACACTAGTGATGAAAGAGCAAGAACACAGCAATTCCAGAGATGTTTTCTGTGCAGACTTCCGAACCCTCTTAGATCATTCAACTTTTGCCACTCCTCCACCGGGCATGCTAGTTTCTGCAACAGTTTCTTTGACAAACCTGGAAGATTACAAAATGTTAGGCATCCAGGATTCAACAAGCATCTGGGAAAAGTAAACACGTAAAAGCATATGGAGCCCATAATAAGATATAGAATCAAGACCTTGAGAATTTGTCTCCAGAGGACTGCAATATGAATATAGAGAGAACAACAGACATGAGCAATGCTGTTTGCCAGAAGAGAGAAAAAAATATATCAGACACAAGAAATAGCATTCATGCCACAATGATTAGTTTGTTGACTGGCAACTCCAGCAGAATTCTTTCAAAGATCAACACAACATACATTTTCAATAACAATATAGGAGTTTAAGAATTTAGAGTGTAAATAACAAATTTAACAAATGACATCCTAATACAGAACAAGAGTCTGCTCTTTTAAGCCCATCCAGTTAAATCAAGGTACTCTTAATGTTATATTCTGTTTCCAATATTTCTCTTATAATCTAAAAAGCATCTTCACCTAGACACCTACTATTCCAAAAACTATAAATCATCACTATATTTAAGGAAAAAAGAGTTTGACTTCCTCGCACATACTAGCAACGCAAGTATGATAGCATTGCAGAATTATTTTACGGATTGACTTGACTATAATTACCAACATCAATTCAAGCAATTTGCAGGAGATAGCATTTACCAGATCCAAAGAGAACATAAAACCCCGCTGCCACATCTATCTCTGACTGCTCCTCCCTACATTACAGCAGAGAATACAACATACAATTTAGCAGCAAACTAATATTAAAAAAACAAAAAAAATTATTAAACAATATTGTTAGGAGCAGGTAATTACAGATAGACTTTGTAAGCAGAATATAATAGTGATTAAGAAACATATATGGATATTCAAAAATAATCCTTTCCTCATTTAGAATCCTCGATGCAACTACAATCGCTGTTGTTTAGTTTGTGTTCTACTGGATGGAATAAATACTCACCCGCAGTGAAGATCAATTTGCTGGTTGGTGTTCGAGAGTTAGAGAATGGATTAGCCCAATTTTTGACTAATTTCATTCTATTTGAAACATGCAGATAAGTTCATTCCAACTCTATCCAATGTTTGACACAGTGCATATGCAAGCACATAATCAAAGTGTCATATAATGAGTAATAACATGCATATATAGTCTTGATACGAGCACATATGCAAGTATATAAACCAAGTTATATATGGGCGCATGCCACATGCCATTATAGGTACTAACCATGTATATCTGACAAGCACGTGTTTTGGCCAATGTTGCGAGTCCCAAAATTGTTTCCTTATATCAGGATGAAGTTCAATATCTGGCCAAAATCGGGAGACTGATTTAGAAAATTATGAATTTAAACTCGGGATGCTTAAATTATTTGCTTAGAGTCACAACTTTTCAACTGACTTTTAGAAAATAGATAATTGTTATTCAATTATTCCTTAGCTAGATGATGATTAAGATGCAATACACAAATGTATAAGAAAATTTTGCTACCTAAAACAAATTATAATTCTACAAGACTTTAAAATATAATAAGAACTCCCGAAAAAATAGCAAGTGATATTAAAAAATGTTCTCACTGCTCAAGGCACACCAAAAGATTAGCAACAGGTTCTATAGGATCAACTATATGGCGATAATCCATGATGAATAATCCATTCATCAGGATGGCTTAAGTTCGGAAAAAGGCCTAGTTGTGGCAGCTCACTTGTGACAGCTTGAACTTTGGACATTAGGAATGTTTGTGATGAATAAACAGATATCCGGAACTTACAAATCATGGTTATTGTAATCTGCCGGTCACTTGGCATACTAAACAGTCTTTCAAAAACAGTGCATCTTTCATATACATACATATGCATGTTCTCCACCAGTTCTCACTTGTAGAAGACTTGTGCATTATATGTTAATATCAACTTCCAGAATGATTCTAATAGCCAGAATATATTGGAATACTTACAGTGATGAGGCATATCTACAACTTTGGCAGTAACACCGAGCATATCGCTTCCTGAGTACCTCTGAATAAGCAGCATTACAAGAGTAATTTCATCAGACAGCAAAGGAGGATTATCGTCGTAAAATTGACAGAAAATAAAAGAAAGGATAATTATATTGTCAGCAGACTTATAGGAAATGTAAAAATTTTGATATATTTCATAATTTAATCCAGTTAGCGGCAAGGCTTTCAAAATTTACCAGATGCATATCAACCATAGGAACCTCAGAACTCTTCCTATTTATCAAAAGAAGCCACGGAACTAGAAACTTTTCTTTTCCAACTTGAAATGATCTGAATTTATAAATGAACCAGTAAACAAAGAGAAAAACTGCAAGCGGGATTAGATGTAACTTTGAAGTAGTAAGATACAACTGTAGCCCATGAAGAATGAATGCAAATATAAAAAGATAAGCATTTTGTTGAGCATATACATTTGACAAGACCAAGTCCTGAAGGTAGTGATTTCTGTAACTAAAACAGGAAGCTGCGTGAAAGTATTTGTTTCAAATTTGTTATATCCAAGTTCGATTTATTATATTGGGCAAATTACATGAATGATAGATACTAGCATGACCTTAATCGAATACCCATAACCAGCATTCACATGTCTAGTAATGAGAAAAAAAGTTTTCTTGCTAAAATCCTGCTCTGCATACTATTTAAAATACCAAATAAACACTCTCAATCATACTCTATGCAATGCCGAATAAGATAGTAGAATCAGATTCTAAAGCTAACAAAGTGCGGTGATTTCATAAGAAGTGCATAATGCTGTTCCATATATAAGCAGAAATAGCTGGATGATCCTCACAAGTACACCAAACGGAGCTCAAACACCTCCATCCCCTTAAGAGACACGTGTATAATATTACAAGGGGCATTGAATGGAAAATAATAAACTTACATCTTATATGGATCAGCTCCAGTGTAACCAGTTGGCTTTGGAATGGGAATCAAAACCTATAAAGTAAAAGGTCTAATAAGTTGAATACGAATAAATCAGCTAAATAGCAGAATAAGAGCATGTTTGGCGCAACAGCTTAGAGTCCAAAATGACGTATTTGGTCCGTTTATCATACAAGATTAAATAACCTATTGAGTTGAATTTTAAAAGCTAAGATGTCGTCATAGTCATCGCAAACAATTTCTTGCAATTTGTTTAAGTTACTAGGTAATGTTATACATTAGTGATTGAAGTTTCAAGTAAATAAATGAGTTTAAGTAACAAATTAACTAAACATGAGCCAAACAAACCCTAATGAATAAGAAAAAGATAAGGCCAAAAATGATAATACCTCACGATTGACACCAAAAATGGGACAGTGGCGACCAATCATGTCATTCCAAACAGTTCTCGTCTGTTAACATAACAAGATTAATCAAATTCACAGAGAGACGAGAGAGACGAGAGAGAGAGAGAGAGAGAGAAAAAGAGAGAGAGGGAGGGAGCGAGGGAGCGAGGGAGAGAGAGGGAGGGAGGGAGAGAGAGGGAGAGAGAGAGAGAGAGAGAGAGAGAGAGAGAGAGAGAGAGAGAGAGTACAGACAGAGTGGTATTGACCCATTTTGCTCATAGGAACGATATCACCGGGCCTATAAGCTTGTGAATTCAATAGGAGTAGTGATATTAACAACATCAGCAGCATCACATTCGTATTCACTTCCATCGATCTGCAATTTCTTGATGCCGGCTTAGTTGAAATTCCGTCTCATATGTTTTCTTTTTCTGACCGAAAATTGTAATTTACTACAACTGTACTAGCAAAATGTTGTTATACTCTTTCTTCTCGGAAATTTTGCATTTTTAATGTGATTTCGTCCTAAAAATTAATATTGTTTCAATTATTTTTTAATTTATAAAATCTTCTTAATTATTTTTCGAAAATGTGGTTTTCAATTTCGAAAAAATTATAAATTAACTTTTTTTGAAAGAATAATAACTTTCAATAATTGATCAATTAAAATGGTTTAATATAAAATTAACAAATGTGTATTCACAAAAATTGTAATTGTAAATCGATTGTCATTGTGTGTTTCATCCGCTACTATTTACAATTTACAAAGATAAAAATGGGAAAAAGTTGTTGCGACACGATCACATGTTCCGTATTTCGAATAATAGAAAAACACATTATGTTTCAAACAAATAATTAGTATTATGCATTCGAATGATATTTATTAATAATATAATAATACGATGCATTGCTTATTAAATCTATAAAGTTTTGATCAAAATTGTGTATTTAGTAATATAAAATTTTTATAAAAAGGTGCGGGATATATTTCATTTTGATGTGTATTTCATCGGTTATAATTTACCACGTATTTAAATTGATTATTTTGAATATTTACAACTAATTATTTTGATAAATTATATCTTATTATATAATAAGAGTAGTGTATGGATCGATTCTTATAGATTACATAATATAATAAATGTAAGAAGATCTAATCCATAATTTTGGTCCCAAAATTATTGGACTGTATATATTTTAAATCATATTTATATCATGTCTTCCTTAACAAACCAAAAACTCCAACCAACGAACCATGTTCTTGTTCCGAAAGAGAATCGAATTCTTGATCTCGTACAACATGACTAAGTCCGAGCTCGAGCCCGTTGGTTAAATTTTTAACTTTTTTTTAGCTACCGTTTTCCACAAGCACAAGTTAATCGGTTATGTGAATGAGATTTATGGGGTAAAATGTCTTAAATATCATTGAACTCACCCTCAAGTTGCAACTGGGTCATTGTACTCAAAAAGTTCGCAATCGACTAATTACACTAAATAAAAGTTGCAATCAGGTCATTACACTGAAATAAAATTGCACAACCGTTAACTCAGGTTTGACTTTAACGGATTCCGTTAACTCATCTTTGCTAAAACATCACTGAACTGCCCCGAAGTTGCAATTGGATAACTGAACTCAAAAATAGTTGCATAAATGTCATTGCTATTAACAATTAATCAATTTTTTTGTTTTTTCTAAATAAATTAGTTATTTTTTTTTATTTTTTTAATAAATAAATCAGTTAGTTTTTATTTACTAAATAAATCCGTTATTTTTTTTGCTAAATAAATCCGTTAGTTTTTATTTACTAAATAAATCCGTTATGTATTTTAATGGCCCGTTATGTATTTTAACGGTCCGTTATGTATTTTAACGGTAGTGACCTAAATGCAACTTTTTATCAATTTAATGAGTTGACTGCAACCTTTTTGAGTTTAGTTACCCAACTGCAACTTAGGGGGCAGTTCAGTGATGTTTAAGCCATTTAACCCGAGATTTATGTATATAGCTGAATTCTGATTTATATGTTTAGTTACCTTAACTTAATAATGAGGGTCGGTCCTTGGTTAAAATGACCAAGTCCAAAGGCACTATTCGATTAAGGGGTACAAATTTTTATGTAAGTATATATGTACCTGCTGTTAGAATAAAATTTCAAAGACCTTAGTCTTTCATATTTATTAAATGGTTTTAAATTCCAATCATTCGTAGCTTTATTATTTGATTTTGTTGATATATTTCTTTGTTTTTGTTTGAGGTTATTTTTTTCTTTCTATCGGGTGATGCACTTGAATTTCCAAGACTTTCCATTTGCTAACAATTTCGATCTATGTTACTCGAACTCTTCATTTACCTTGGAGTACCGGTATCGGACACTCGACACTCGGACATGGACACTTGGACTTGGACACTTATTTTAAGTCAAAAACATGTACAATTTCAAAATGTTGCCGAGTTTGATACTTGGGCATGTACACATGTCGGACACTTGTAGTCGAGTCTGAGTAACATAGATTTCGATCCGTTTTGCTATCGTACTTGATTTTAAAGACACCCTCACAAATTTCCTACAACTAGCTAATTCTAAAAGTGGACAAATTTATCTTAAAACATCCGTATTAAAAAAGTATCTCTAATAAGATTTAAAAAAAGTATTATAATAAATAGTACTTATTATACGATGTAATTTACAATTATTTGGGAAAAGTGCACCATTTCATAAATTTGCCTAGGGCACCCCCGTTAATAGTTCATTAAGTTGATGTTTAACTGTTTGGTACAACAGCTTGAGTTTAGTGGAAGATGCAGCACTTGTTTTGACGGAAGTGTCAGAAGATACCTCGATGCACTTGGAGGGATTGCTACAGTTTGTTGGGGGCACTGCCATCAGGATGTAGTGCAGGCAATTATCAACCAGATGAAAACATTACTGACACTCTAACAAAACAGTCTTCAAAAGGTCACATCAGAAACTAGCTAGCTCCTAGCTAATCATTTTTATGGACCATGCATAATTGGAAAAGTGGTATATCAATTAAAGCTTCCAATAGGCTCACGTATTCATTTTGTTTAGATGTCGATAATAAGCAGAGTCAGAAGCATATTCAAAACCTATATGATGACATGTCAAATCTGCTGTTTAAATCTGCTTCTTCGGAATCAGTGCATGTATGTGAGGTACGATGGTGTTAGCTCTTAGGTCTTACGATTCTGTATAATGTAATGACTTCACTGGAATTCCATACTGTGTGATGATTTTACTGGCTTCTGTGGTAATGTATTTTGAATAACACCCACACTGCTTTACTAAGGAAGATGCAGGTAGGCTCTTGAGCTCTCATCCATGTCTGGTTCTTTTTTTCTCTAATGCAATTCTGTAAAGTCCATTCCGATGTTGTCCCTTCTTTCTTGCAGACTAATTTGTAGATGTTATGGACTATGCAATGTCAAAGATCTGAGCATGAACATCATATCAGATTGCAGCAGTTGAGGTCAACCATTGCAGCTAATATAATCTGAACAAGTGCAATCCACTTCTATCATGGATACAACTATTTCTTTCACTTTCTGCATATGATTATCAATATGTTCTGTAAAATGCGTATCTAAAATATATATTGTCTTATTAAATTCTTGTAGTGGCAATGCTGAGTGTGAGAAGCAAACGACTCGTTTTCTCTTGCTGTGTGCTTATTGTGTTTCTTATAAGTTGCATCATAGGCCTGTTATGTGAATGATCTGCATCTCTGAAGCTATGTGCGCTTATTTATGCTTCTTATATATAAGTTGTATCACTCAAGTCTGTACTGTGAATTATCTGTATACATCATTGCCTTGAATACTGCCTTGATGATCCCTCGGGTTCTGAGCTTGATTTGCACCAGCACCAGCATCAGCATCATATGAGGCATCTTTAGGGTCATTCCTAGATTGTTGTTCCCCTGTTCTATTCACATCCATTGTTTGCCGCTGGGAAGGACCTGGCTCAAGCCTTAACCTGTGCATATCATAAATATTGATATCCTCCAAGCCATCCAACGAAACAGAACATCCCAGGAAAGTGGTTGATGTTAGGAGTTGTTCCACATCGTTTGTGTAAGGGGCAGATAGCTAGTTTATAAGCAGCTAGTTAACTCCATTAGTATGAGGCCTTTTGGGATGTGCCCAAAACCAAATCCGTGCGGGCTTGACCCAAAGCGGACAATATCATACTAATGTGGAGTTAAGGTCTGCTTAGCAAGCCCAACAAGTGGTATCAGAGCTATGGTTATAACGATCCAGAACGATCTCAATGGGCTCCAGAATGGATCCAAGGAAAAAGGCAGATAGGCTATCCTAGGTTGGACTTAAGGGGGAGCAAGTGGGCTTTCCAGTATGGGCCTAGGGGGAGCCAGTTAGCTAGATGAAATTCCAGTATGGGTCACGGGAGCAGATCACACCGAAGGAGACAGATTCGAAAGGTGTCGAACCCGATGTGTGAAGGGGGAGATTGTTAGTAGTTGTCCTACATCGTTTGTGTAAGGGGCAGATAGCTAGTTTATAAGTAGCTAGTTAACTCCATTAGTATGAGGCCTTTTGGGATGTGCCCAAAACCAAATCCGTGCGGGCTTGACCCAAAGCGGACAATATCATACTAATGTGGAGTTAAGGTCTGCTTAGCAAGCCCAACAGTTGAATCAAAGATTATATGATCAAATTTGCTTGTTTACCACCTGCATTTACTCTAGAACAACTAGGAAGGTCTTCGTAGAACAGTTTGACAGGGACGTTGAAGACAAATTCATTATTATCCCCCGTTAGTGAAACCCAGATCATACTAGGTCGAACTCTAAGATCACATAAATGAATAAGAATTCCCAGCCCCATAGATTTCATTTCAGGATTAGGCTGTTCAGATGAAACTAACTATCCAATTGCACTAGTCACATATTCAAGGAGGTTAGTGCAGATAGGGTTAGAAAAGTGGGGTTTGGAAGAGTGCGAAGAGAGTAAAAAAGTCGACTCTCGTAGGAGCTTTGTCATGCACTGACGTATTATCATTGGTCTCAATAATCAAAAACGATTCATTTCTGCTGAAGTGCTCAAGCTCCGAAACTATTTATTCATAAAGGTTAACTAAACTGACTTAAGACGGATACTACCTTGAACTGAATCACGGCTAGTCAGCTAAATTTTAGTTGAGGAGAGCAATCAACATAGGCATTATTGAAGGATCAGACAACAATATTAGCTAGTCTGCTAAATTTTATTTGCAAAATTCAATACAGACACTAAAGAATAACCACACTAATAGTTGTTACATAAGTCATGGAGGTAGCGGATTGATATCTGAAATCTTTCAGATCTTATTTAAAGCCGACTCTACTTTCAAATCTAGTTACTTGGCCATCACTTATTAATGCAGGTTCTGGAAACCTGAGTGACGGCGAACATCTCACAAAAACAGCAAAACATTTCTTGGAGAACCTCTCACACTACATTGTTAATTACCTATCATTGCGGACAAATATTGATGACATTGGGGAGTACCGGCCAGAGGTTGTGTAGCTAGAACTTTGTCGTCGAGGCGTTGAATATAAAATGGAGGCCACACTTAGCATTAAGAATGCAGCTTCTTGAAGCATTGTTAAGCTTTTTCTGAACACTAAGCTCATCAAGATTGGGATTGCTTCTGTAAATCTACCCATCTCTTATTCTTCTTTATTTTTCCCAAGCAGATCTTGTAATAAGTGTACACAACGTATTCCAACATAGAATTATTATATATATTAGTTTTGTAAAATATCATTTAGTTTAATTATTTAAGTTGTGATCCTTAGGTGGAATTGTCAGGAGTGCTATTATGTATAATTTAAAATATAAATAGCAAGATGTGGACATGATGTGTTCATTGAAAAATAGGTTGTACATGTGTTGAATCGTATGTTACTTTTTATAGCTTGTAGTGTTTGTTTAACTGGTACTAGCATGTAGAAGTGTAGGAGTGCATGTCATATGTTATGTCGACATGGCCAATTATTTTGTATTATGTACGAAGTAATTAAAAAAATTCGTTAAAAATATTTTTAAAATGATGTGACATGTGTGATTTGACAAAATTAGAAGTTTTAATTGAGGATTCATATAAATGCACGCGGAACCTGTTACATGAGTTATTTAATCATTCAATGATAATAAAATACATGTCATTTTAAACATTTTTTTGGAATTTTTATTTGACTCCCTATCAATTTTCTTACTTATAACATTACAAATCGAGCTCAACAAATCTCATAATTTGCAGTTTTGCACCGACGAGAAGCCGCTTTATGTACGTCTTGATTGTTCAGAATTGTGAAATCGTCTTAATTACGTCATTGAATTTGGCAGAGAAATTGAATTTCGAATTTCGCAACATGATAAAGCGTTATAATTTATATAAACGCGAGTTAGATTTGTGCCTACTTTAAAGCATAATTTTAAATAACGTTTTTTTGTAATAAATTTTTTTCATAAAAATTATGTATAAAAATACAACATGCCCTTAGAGCATCTCCAATAGGGGTAGGGATGGGCATTCACCCCCACCCGCCCGATCTCGATCCGATTCCCGCACCGAACGGGATGGGGAATCGGAGATTTTTTCGGGTGCGGACCGGGATCGGGATTTTATGTCTCCCCGGCCGGATCCCCGACCCCGCCCCCGCCCCCGCCCCCGCCCCGATTTTCTCCACCTAATCCGATTTTCAATCCCCGGCTCCACATTATTATATATATATATATATATATATATATATATAGGCCTTTGCTCCATACAGAACACTCTTATATAACAAACAATAAAGAACACTATAAAATCAATTATTTCAATAGATCCATTGGCCCCGCCAGGGGCACCCAATACAAAAAGTTCTTATTTTTTTATCTTCTATCCATCCAGCAAAAAAAAATTTTAAAATTTTTTTTTGAAAAAAATCACTATTCATGATGATGTCACTGCTGATGTCATCATGAACAGTGATTTTTCAAAAAAAAAATATTTTAAATTTTTTTTTGCTAAATGGATAGAAGATAAAAAAATTAGAACTTTTTGTATTGGGTGTCATGACGGAACTGTTATATTGAATTAAATATGAGGTGTTCTTTATTGTTCTTTATATAAGGTGTTCCTCATGGAGTGCAACTCTATATATATATATTACTAATCATTTATATTAGCTACTGCTTTGTAATATTTAGATTTCAAAAAGAAATTTTAAGAGGTAACATATATGCTTGTGAATCTGAAGATATACTTATTATGCGATTAATGGTGATGAATAAACGTTGTAACATAACATCTAATCTAGCTATAGTTGCTAATTTCACAATATATCACAAGAAAAAATTATTTCAAACTCACTAGTTAATGTTTAAAATTATTTAAGATAATATTTTTTGTTTAAAATGAAATTCCCCGATTCCCCGCGGGGATCCCCGTTACCCGTTTGGGCCGGGGAATAAAAAACAATCCGAGAAGTCAGAGATTCGATATCTCAGAAGACACTATTCGATATCTCTGAATACACTGTTCGATATCTCATTCGATATCTCAGAGATTCGATATGTCTATTACTCTATTCGAGAACTCATGGAGTCAACAAGTCAAAGCATCATTCGAGTTCTCTAAGAGTCAACAAGTCAATGATCTATTCGATATCTCAAGGACAAAAGAAGCTATTCGACATCTCAGGGATTCGATATGTCAAAATGCTCTATTCGATATCTCAAGGAGTCCCAGAGAAAAGAGCTATTCGAGAAGTGATTCGATATGTCAATATAACACTATTCGAGAACTCAGAGTTATCGATTAAGTCAATTCGAGTTTTCAAATCAATCACTTAGCCACTTCTCGAATACATTCTTGGAGACAAAATACTGAAGAATTGTACAAGTCAGAAACCTGCAACAAGCCAAGACACTTTATTTGACTATGTACTATAAAGCGTATTGGAAAGCCTACAAAGAAGCTTGGAGAGATAAGACAAAGGGACAAGGAGCTAAAGAAGTGGATCTGAACAGGCTTTGCAAAGTCAAATCTGTAGCCGTTTGGACTCTTACTCAAATGAGATAGGCATACTGGAAAGTAGTTTGTTTTACCTACCTTATTTGTAGTAAGTAGGTGTATCCATGTCTATAAGGATACAGCCTCACTTCCTTAGCAGATAAGTTTTTCAAGATACATCACAAGAAATATCTCTCTAAGAAAAACGAAGCTGAGAATACTACCATTTGTATTCACAGATTGTAGCAAAATCTTTATCTAATAAAATATTAGATTAAAGTGATATTGTGTTGTGTTTGTCTTTGTTATCTGTTCTTACATATTTCACACATTCAACACATATCTTGCTGCAAAGATTCAAGAACAAAGAAAAGTTTAAGAATCCATTCACCCCCCCTCTGTATTCTTTTACTGTATTCAATACTCAACAAGTGGTATCAAAGCAGGCTGTTTAATCTAAACAGAAAACGATCATGAGTTCGAATACACCAAAGACTACAGGTACGGTGAAGGTCCCTAAGTTCGACAAAGAGAATTACAACCTCTGGAAAATAAAAATGTTGTTGTTCATCAAAGCTGCCAATCCTCTCTACCCTGACATCCTCAAGAATGGTCCATTTGTACCACAACAAGAAATTGCTGAATCTACAGTGGGCACAATAGTCATTTCTAGATCATATGTTGCAAAAGAGCCATCCAAATGGACGGACTCAGAGAAGGAAAAGGTTGTCCTAGATAGTCATCTCATGTTACTGATCATAGACTCCATGGATATGTCGATGTTTGCCAACATAGCATCATGCACATCAGCCAAGGACATGTGGAACCACATCGAGGTGTTATGTGAAGGGACAGAGGAGGTAAGAGAAAATAGGAAACAGATACTGGTCACACAGTATGAAGCTTTCATGGCACAGTCCAAAGAAAGTATTACTGATATGTTTGAGAGATTTCACAAGCTGGTGACTGAGCTTCAAATGAATGGGAAGGTTTACAGCACTAAGGAATTAAACATGAAGTTTCTACTATCTGCACCAAACCATCTAGAGCAAAGGGTCATATCTCTAAGAGAAAGAGATTTGAACAAAGTCACATATGATGTGCTCTATGGGGTTTTAAAAACTCATGAGCTTGAGTTGCTTCAGAAGAGGGCTATTCAAGCCAACCAAGGCAGAATGATAAACACATCCTGTGCCTTGATTGTCAACAAATCCATTCAAGACCTGGAAGCATCTACAAGTCAACTGAGAATAGAAGAGATAGTAGATGATGAAGAGACTGAAGAAGAAGTGACTGAACCTGTTGATGAAAAGGAAGAAGATGAGTTCTATACTCTTGAAGAGTTGGATGCCATGGAAAACACTTCATATGCTTTTATGGCTAGAAAATTCCCAAACATCAGATTTAAGAGGAATCGGCCCTTCAAGTCTAGATCTCAAAATCATTCATTCAACAAGAGCAAGGCACCTGTGAAAGCAAACAAAAACAAATTCAAAACCAGCTATGTGGATAGGTCATCTGTGAGATGTTATAGATGCAATGACCTAGGGCATTTTGCCAGTGAATGCAAGAAGCCTAAGAAGAAGGATAAGGAGTTTCTTGAGCTTGAAGCTAAGTATGAGGCTCTGCTAAAGAAGCATGCACCAGGTAAGGCCTACATAGCTGAAGGGAAGTGTTGGGATGATTCTGATAGTGATGGAGAAGAACAAGAATTCTGCAACTATGCCTTGATGGCCAACTCCAAGGAAGAACCATCTGAATCAGACTCTCAGGTACCATCCCTCACTACTATAGACATGTCTGTTTCTGAATACAAATCTATGGTTGAACAACTATCTGTTGAGATGTTTAATATTCATACTAGTATGACTGCTGCTAATGAAGAGATTGCTAAACTGTCTACCAAGAATGAACTGTTGAACAAAAGAAATGAGGAACTAGAACTAACTGCTATGCAAATAGAAAACCTTAAACAAGAAATCGAATATCTAAAGAATAAGGTTCTATGTGCTAGTCAAGTTGAGAAAGCTCTTAGGGATGAACTAGCTGAAAATGAATTTAAATTGAAAACATTCAAGAATTCCTCTAGTCTATTGCAGTCCTACCATGAGAAAAATCTAGCTAGACCTAAGGTTGCTATTGGACTTGATTATGACACTCTCAAGCAGAGGAAAGGCTATGCAGTCATTGAAGATGACATTGTTGTTCAAGAGAAGTGCCTCAGGTTTTGAAAAAGGCCGAGACCCCAATATTTAAAACACCAACACTTGAGATTGATGAGGATGCCTTACTCATTAAGCAAATGTTGGATGATGAAGATAAGGCACAAGCAAATGAACAACAAGCATCCTCTAAGAGTGAGAATGTCAAAACCAAAGCCAAGAAGTCAGTAGGAGGTAAACCTAGACTTGAGAAATTTGTGAAGTTTGTTTCAGCTGGGAATAATGAGTTTGAGAAGAAAGTGGCTAAAAAGAAACAAAACAGGAATGGCAAATTAGGGATTAACAAGGACAACAATTATGCTTATGTGTCAAATGCCCCTAGGAAAGTTTGTCAAAATTGTTTTAGCACTAATCATTTAACTCATGCATGCGAGAAACCATCTGGTAGTGTTGCTAAACCATTCTATGATTGCTCTGTGCCTTTAAGACATAGAGACTCTCCTTTCTGTGATAAATTTGATTGTATGCCATGTAACATGAATGTAATGACTAGTTGCTTTGATTTGAGAAGACAATTCATGGAAGGTTGCATCAGTCACAATGTTCACACACACTACATAAGAACAAAGTCTTCAAGTCCTCCTAAAGTTAGGAAGGTGCCTCTGTCACCTAAGTCTAAGAACCCTGATTCTAAGACTTCTAACAGTGACAAGAAGACTAACATCAAGAAAAGTGATAAGCATGCTGTTTATGTTAAAACTGTTGCTAAGCCACATGGACCCAAACTTGTTTGGGTACCAAAGGAGAAGTAATACCTTTGTGTCTGCAGGGCAAAGAAAGTGAAACAAAGGTCATGTGGATTTTGGACAGTGGATGCTCAAACCATATGACTGGTGATATGGCCCTGCTATCACAGTATGAGGAGAAGGCTGGCCCAATGGTTGCTTTTGGAGATGACAGCATTGGCAACACACTGGGATATGGCAAGTTGGAAATTGGAAATGTCATCATTGAAAATGTAGCACTGGTCAAGGGACTCAAGCACAATCTACTGAGTGTTGGTCAATTTACTAACAGAGGCTTCAAAGTGAATTTTGACAAAGATGAATGTTTGATCACCCACAAAAAGACTGGTGACTTTGCTCTATCTGGAGTAAGGAAAGGAAGCCTGTTTGTAGTCAATATGAACTCTGCAAACAAGGACAAAATCTGTTGCTTTTACTCAAAAGCATCAAATGAAGATAGTTGGTTGTGGCATAAGAAGCTATCACACTTGAACTTCAAAGGCATTAATTCTCTAGTCAAAAGAGAGTTAGTAAGAGGCATGCCCACACTTGAATTCTGTCAAGAAGGAGTGTGTGAGGCTTGTCAAAAGGGAAAAATGAAAAGATCAAGCCACAAGTCAAAGACAGTGACATCAATAACCAAGCCCCTACAACTAATTCATATGGACTTGTTTGGGCCTGTCAATATTATGTCACTAGGAAGGAAAAAGTATGCTCTGGTGATGGTTGATGATTTCACAAGGTATACATGGGTAGAATTTCTGGCATCAAAGGATGAGGCTCCCCAAGTAATCATTGAGCATATAAAGAAAATTGACAAGGAAGCAAAGGTCAACAATGCAAGTGTGATTGCATTAAGAAGTGATAATGGAACAGAGTTCAGAAATGCCATGCTTGAAGAATTTTGCAAAGAAAATGGTATTTCTAAACAATTCTCAGCTCCAAGGACTACACAACAAAATGGAGTTGTTGAAAGAAAGAATAGAACTCTGATTGAGGCTGCTAGAACAATGTTCCTTGATGCAAAGATGCCTACTTGTTTTTGGGCTGAGGCTGTGAGCACTGCATGCTATATCCAAAACAGGACCCTCGTCAACAAAAACACTGGAAAGACACCTTACAACTTGATGACTGGAAAGAAGCCCACCCTAAAGTATGTTCATACTTTTGGAAGCAAATGCTTTGTGTTAAAAGACAACTCAGAATATGTTGGAAAGTTTGATGCAAAAGCATTTGAAGGAATTTTTCTTGGTTACTCTATGGAAAGAATTGCATACAAAGTTTATGTCATCACTCAAAAGAAAGTTATGGAAAGCACAGATGTGACATTTGATGACAGCAAACTACCTGGATTAGAAGAAGCCAATGATGAAGATAAAGATCCTTTGAAGTTTGACAATCTAGATGATTCTGATGAGGAGATTGAAACTGAATTTGAGCTCACAATCCAACAAACTCAAGTGAATGAAGAACCTGTGTCAACCAACAATGAAGAAACAAGCATTGTTAGGTCCAAATGTGTTGTAGAGGGGGGGTGAATACAACTTTTCAAATATGAGAAACAATAAATACGATGCAATAAACGAACACACAGATTCAATGAATATATGTCTTATATATAACTTGAAGTGGTTGCTACAACATTCATTACAAAGTATAACAGAAGTTCAGAGAGAAGTGAATGATACTAAGCTCTGTGAATGCTCTCTCTCTCTTTTACATGTGTTTCTCTCAACTATTGCTCTCACATTAAAACATTACACAAGTACTTCTATTTATACTACATCTAATCTATGTCATGTAGTCTTCAAAGACTAAGATATACGTGGCCCAATGATGTCCACATAAATCTTGCCTTATCTTGAAAGCTTGGAAATCTGCCAATCAGAAGATGCCATGTGTCATGTTGAAGCTGCACTCTAAGTAGAACTTCTGCTTGAGAATTTCTACTTAGCCATCTCGAATTTCTAAGTAGAACTTCTGCTTAGAAATATTCTACTTGGACATCTAGAATATTTAGTACTTAGAAAATATTCTGGTCTTCAACTTGAAACTTCAATGCACATCTTGAACTTGTGATATCTTCATGTCTTCTTTATTCTTCACCAAGCTCTTGAACATGGATCTTTATTACTGACATAAACTTGCTATCAATGTCCTGACACTTGATGCACTGGTCTGGTTCATAAGTGACTAGTCTTGATAGTGTTTTTGCTTCTTGAATAAATTTCCATATTCACTTAGTAACGTGGCTTTCCAATGTTCGCTTTCCTTCTTGTTCACTTGAAATCAATTTGTCTTGTTGATACTGATAGTTATGATCTTGATTCTTTATTTCTCAAATCACTGAGGCATGAACAACTTTTACTTGAACTTCTCTCAATGATTTCTTCTTGGCTTGATCATAGTTAACATGTTCAATTGTATCAATTACCTTGTCTTCATTTAGTGTTGATTTCTTGTGGCTTCTTGTTCTTGATTGTCTTCTGGTTAAGTATCTTTTCCTTTAATTGAGTTACATTAGTTATAGTGTTACAAGTTTACACACTCTGCCTTTCAATCTCCCCCTATTTGATTGTCTAACAATGACATTCAAATTAATGAAGGATAACTCAACTAAACAATGAGACGAGAAAAGATAATTAACATTAAAGTCTTGAATAATTTACAATTGAAATGTACTTGAAAACAATACAAAGAACTTAAACTAGAAACAGAATTCGAACTTCGAATTAAAGATCATTTGAGTGATTCCTATCACCTGGATTATTTCATACGTTTTAGTCAAACTTATATCACCTTATTGGATTCACTCTAAGGTGAATTTTCCTCAAGTGAGTTAAAGCAACCGAAAGACATGAAGTTTTTCCAACTTCAAGTTCACACCACTCTGACCTTTAACCCTAATTCCGTTTCCTCTTTCTAGCTTCAGCAGCTTGGTCCTTCTCTTCTTTCTGCCTTCTGCGCTTCTCCTTCTGCTGCTGTTCTTTCTTGTACACTGGATCGTGAAGCTGCTTCCACCTAGCATTCAACAGACTTACAGCTTCCATTTCTAGAGGATTCTTGGGCTCTGGATAAGGATGTTTGAAAAGCCTTCTGAGTTTGTCCACCTCCTGAGTAGTCCTGATCTTTGGAATGTCCTCAAAGTTCTTCATTATGAGCTGAGGTTTCCAATGTGCTTTATCGGCTTTAAACTGACAATAGATCATCTTGGGGTAGCCCTTGACACGGTTAGTCTCTGCTTTTCGTCCACATACTTATCTTCCACCTCGCCCCATTTGAATACATGTAATACTCTCTCCAGAAATGCAGCATCTTGAGTCTGTAGCAGCCATGTTCTACTCATATGCAAGAGTGTTTGATTCTGGTCTGCATCTATGAATGCTAAGGCATCAGCTGTATCTTCAACATAAGCGTGTATCCAGTATACACTATCACTTCCTGGAACACCAATTGCCTCCCTTATCTCTCCTTGTTCCAGTGCTCCAGAAGGAAGAGTCAGAGCTTCATCTACATTCTTCATTGCTTGAAGAATATTCCATTTCTTCTCCATCAGCTCCGGCTCAATCTTCACGTTATCTAGAGGGTTTGGAGCAATGATATCACACTTCCACACCTCATTGCTCTTCTTGAATATGACTCTTTCAATGATCTTCACCGATTTTTCTTTAAGCTCAAAAGCGAATCCCTTACTCATCATTTGTCTACAGACAGCTTTGAGAGATTCCACTGAAAGATCCATCAAATCATTTTCCTCCATGCTAACCCTCTTCATCTTCCCGTCAACTACCATCCGGACAAAATTGGGATATGCTGAGAATTCTGGACCCTTGTCCTCTGCTAGCTGCATTAACTGATCCCTATACAGAATGCTTAGCTCCTCAGATTGAGAGTATTGAATTTTTGTTGCTAGCAAGAACAACTCTGACGCAGATCTTCTCGTTATGAATTGGTCATCCACATATAGGAAAGATGTTGGGACTCCTTCTACCAAAGACAAAATAACCTGCCACTCCTTAAGTGTTGCATTGTATCCAACCCTGACTTTAGAAATTAATCTCTTCAAAGCACTTATATAGTCCACAGTCATTGGATTCTGCAAATTCAAGTTGTAGAACAGATCATCTGCCTCCTTGTTGTTCACTCCTTTCGCACAGGGTCCCATCAATATCTTCCTTGCTTTATGCCACTTCTGTCCTATCCTTCTCTTGTCGAGATCAACTTGAGGATCAGCTAGCCTTGCAAGCTCATGATCATACTGCTTCCCTTGGAGCTCCACTTTCTTTTCTAGGAACGCAGCACGTTCTTGCATCATCTTCATTTTACGGAACTGAGCTTGTTCCAAGGCTAACTGTTGAGCTTTAAGGGTTTCCTCATCAACAGGAATTTCTTCAGGCATTCCGGAAGACATCCCAGCACCTCCACCTTGTTCCTTCAAAGATCTCTTTATAGCATGTGCCAAAGGTACGTCTTCCATATCAGAATCTGAGTCAAGTACCTCCTGTACTGTTTCCTGATGACTCAGGTCAACGAATGGCTCATCAACCATCATTGCCTTACCCTTTCTCTTCCTTAGAGCCTCTTCATCAACAGACGGCTCAATTTCTATTTCCTTGGCAAGATCAGCATGTTCTTCAATTTCTTCAATATGAACTGCCTGCTGTCTCGTCTCCTTTCCACTCTCCCCCTTAGGTGAGTTATCCTGAACACCACCTTGCTCCTCAAATCCACCAGCAGCATAAGAACCTCCAAAACCAGAACCGGAGGCTCCCGCTCCACTAGCACCACCTGCACCAGCATCGGGGGGAGGTTGTTGCGACTCGAAACACTCCGGGGGCACAAAACTTCTGAATGCGAACATCATTCTACTGATCTCCACAGCTATTGTATGCATTGTAGACTCCATTACCCCCATCCTTTCATTCAGAGTGCTTCCCAAGACACCACCAGCATGGCCCAAGTCATTGACCTTGTTTGTCAAAGCATCAAAAGCTGTAGCTTGACTTGCCATTAGTGCTGCGTAGTCATCAAGAGCCCTTTGATTGTTTCCAATGTTAATCCCGAACTGCCCCATCGTCTGCCCGAACTGCCTCGTCTGATTTTCCATAGAAGTCATACGTGTATCAAGATTTTCAATATTAAGGGACGGTGTTTGGTTTAGGTGACCTCGCTCTAATACTCGTTCTGTTAGTATTTGGCGCTCGGTTTCGGGCCTTAAAAATGAAGGTCCCTCTCTCCCTAACCTCTCACACACACTCCCTGTCTCACGCTCGTGTATGTCTTCAATGATTGATCCAAAGTATGAAGCAGTACCTGCAGAAATTGGATAAGCAATATAATTGGCAGTTATGGGATCTATGTTTGTTCTGTCCTGAGTTGGAATCTCAGGCTAAGAGGCTGCAAAGTGTTCTTGTGACACCCCTAGATCCGGGGTCAAGGATCCAGGTCATCACGGTCCAATTTCCGATCAATATCAACATCTCTTTAGTCTTTTTTTTTAACTTAATACTTATGCAATTGACCCCACACTAAAACACACACACACACACCAGTCATATGCTCATAGAACAACATCCACAATATTTAAAAGTTTAAAGTTAACAGTTATTATAAGCCCAGAATTCTACTAAGTACATTGTTGAATAATGCTTTTACAGGAAGCATTTCAACAACCAAAAGTTTATTACAACTTACACACTTAATTTACATAAGTCTACTAAGCCCCTTTCGCTTGTCACTACCTCGGGGATGGTCGCCAGCACTCGCTCAAAAGGTCGCCTTTCCCTTACCCTCTTGCGGGGTGTGGTGTGTAGTATTGGCATAGGACCTAGCTGCTATATACATAAGTAGCAAGAGTGAGCTATAATAGCTCAGCAAGATCATAATGTAAAATGGAAATCAGCATTTTAAACATATATGCATATATATATATATATATATATATATATATATATATATATATATATATAATCGGAAACCAATTATAAACCTTACGAAAGAATAGAATCTTTATTTAATAATACATCATCCACTTACTATTATAAGAAAAGAAATCTAGGATAATATAGTATCAGTTTCTCTTCTTAAATAATATAACAATCAATATACCCTTTCAGTGTAATATTTCAAGATAATATGGATATTTGAACAAATCTCTCACTATCATCTTCTCATTTCCTTCTTATGCAACAATTATATAAATTAATATAAAATCAGTTTCTCTTCATCTGTAACAATAATTCCATCATTTCATATCATTATTCTGTTTTCAGTATAGAAATCTGAAAACCATTTTCAATTCTTTCTTTCAAGTTTTGGGGGTTTTCGCTGTTGCCGAATACGTGAGGCACGATGATCAGTCGTCCTCCGTACCCGTCCCTTTTTACTACCGATAGAAGGAATGAAGGCCACCTGCTAACATCATCCCTGTAGGAAGGCCACCTGCTAACATCCTCCCTTGGCATCTTCGTGCCGAATAATATAATGAATGCTGGACTGTGCAACTCCCACACAACCTCTTACGCAAATTTTTAAGTGCTGGACTGTGCAACTCCCACACAGCCGCTTACGCTTACTGTTGAAATCCCCCTTTTTAATAAATCATTTTCCATATATATAACATCATTTCACATACACCTTTCTATTCACATTTCTTTTCACAATTCTTTTTCACATTTATCAATCACTCATATCATTTCCATTCTCGCACATTATTTCTATAAAATATATGTATATATACCATAATACTTTGATTATGATTCAGACATCTCTTTTATATTCAAGAAATCAAATACACTTTTATATTCATAAAATATTCCGTCTATTTCGAGAGTAGTAAATAATAATCAAATAATATTTATTAAACCACTAATTCTCAAAAAGAATATTTTTAGTATAACATTATAACCCATATAACCCTAGATAACAACTGATACCATTCTCTTTCATATCCCTTTTCCATAAAGCATACTCGCTCCGTTCGTAATCATCTCTATATTCAGATTTCATAAATCATATCCATCTCTCTTTAATTTCCCAAAATCAAGGGAATATATTCTTTGCAATATAGCAACACAAGCATCACATATGTATATATATATTCCATGATATCATTATTATTCCGAAGATAAATAATTTTCAAAGTAGGGATAGAAAAGATCTTGCCTGGATCTCTAAAGCGAGTATGTGGAATCCTGAGTTCGTCTCCCGTTTCTATAGGAACGAAATGATCACCATTAGTATATATCACACTTAATCACTTAATCTCTACACCATAACACCCTTAACTCATATTATAAGTTTAACATGGTTTTTATGCACCAAAAGTTTACATGCACTTAACCATTTTTAAACTCGATCTAAGTTTTAGCATATTCCACCATTCCCCTTAATAACCACACTCGACTGTAAAAATTTTCAGAAAATATAGATTTCGAATTTTAATGCAAGGTCAACTGTCAAGGGTCCTCTGACCACCCTACTACACTATCCCAAAATTTCGTGACTTATAAAAATGTCTAAGTATGGTAACTTTAGCCTCAAAGTTGATACAATTACGTTTTCTCGGTTTTCGAATGTCTTTCACTAAAACTGACTTTTCTCCTAAACCGTTCATCAGATTTTAACGCACTTTATATCAAAACGATCTATGAACCAAGCTCTATCATCTCATGGTCACTTGGGAGTCTGGACAGTAAGGTACCGTACGGGTATAGGGTCCAAAAACAGGGCAGTTTCCTGGTCTAATGGAAATCGGACATTATAACGGCTATATTTTCATACTTTCCAAAATCAAACTCCTCCAAATCAATCATCCACCTTATACACCATCACCTACACCATGTGGTCATCTTACCAACCATGGTTACAAGCACATACTCCTTCCATATTCAACTTTAATCACTTACAAACACATATAACATCATGATTTCATCACTTATAACTACTTAACCACTAATACCACCAATATTCATCATAAACTCAAGAGGGGTGAAGAGATTATACATTCCTTGAAGCTTTAACAACACTTAATAATCCTTGGGATATCCTTAAACAACCTTGTACTAGCTTGAATCAACTAAAGAAACCATAAAAACAAAGTTAGTTTCTAAGGGTTACTATTCATCATCACTTTTGTAAAAATCATAACAAATCGAAAATAAGAGTTTTGCTCTCAAATTTTTTACCACAACTTGGCATCTGTATAAGCTTTGATTTGAGCTATAGATCACCAAAAACAAAGCTTCCTAGCTATGGTTTTGAGCTCCATCTTTCCGCTGGATAGAAACTGGACAGATTGGGTTGTCCAACTTTGAGCATGGATTTGGCTAGGCTATACTAATTGGATTCTCATGAAATTTGGGTTGAATAATACCCATGGAGTGGAGAGGTTGTGGTTCAAATTTAGTGATTTTATCATGTATAGAAATGTAGATATGAATTTTTCTTTGAGTTGTGTTCTGGTTTGGCAGTTTTGAAGAAAATGAGATGGAGAGCTTTTTCCTTTCTTTCTTTCACTTGTTCAACTAAGTTTTGATCAAATAATGTTGATAAGATCAGATGGGGTGGCTGAGTATGATCCTTGGGATTTGTGCAAGGTGTATCCAAGAAGTTTGATAGATATTTGTTTGGTTTTTGGTTTGTTTTTACCACCTTATCCTTGCATTTTCATAATTCTTCCACTCTTGCCCTTGCCCCTTGGCTTCACCATAAGCCACTTAATTAAATCAATAAATCAACTCCTTGTTTTGTATTGGGCCGCAATTTGGGCTTCGTTCAAATTTCTCTCGTCATTTGATTCATCGATTGATTTCTGCGATCGTCTCAGTGGTTTCTCCTTTGTAAATTCCTTGGATATATAATATCCTCTCCCACATCATATATTAGTGTGTTAGGGTGATTCTAGTCCTCAAGTAGGTATTAGATCCAATATCCTTGGTATATTCTCTTTTTCTCAGAAGTTGCTCTCCCGGTTATCTCTCGGGTTCTCAAGCATTCTCAAACTCGTTTAACAATCTAAATTCCCTTGGCATTTCCTTGACTTGATCACTCTTTGGTTTAACCTAATTTCACTATTTCCTCAAGATATAAACCATTTAACATTTCTATACTCCTTAATATCACATTCGATAGAGTCTCAATCGAAATCAAAAATCCTTAAAGTCCATATTCAGGAATTTCTGAAATCCATTATCATTTTGAGTCACTCATTTTCATAGTACAACATCAATATGGTTCCTGATTATTCATTTTCCATTTCAAATCTAGGGTACTTACATACCATTTCCCTAAATCCTCAAAATTACTATTCATTTAGGCACTGCAGCATTCTAAAAGTTAGGGTTATTACAGTTCTTGTACAACATCAGAACCGATCCTCTTTGCAGCATCAGTACGTACCGGTGAAGGTACGGCTGAAGTTATTAAAACTTCATGTCCTTTTGAAGCAACAGTATCTTCAAAAGGTACATAATCCTCACCAAAATCCCTATGTGCAGATTGTGTAAGGGGATAACCACTCTCGTGAGGTGGAGTGGTGGCGTGTGACACACTAGGGTTTGACTGGACTTTTGAAGTAGCAGCATGAAAAATTTTGGCTTTCTTTCGAATAAGATGCTGCTCTTCGGGGTCACTCTCCTCATCATTTCCTACATATACATGTGCTGGCTTTCTGACTTCCGTTAACAGGGGTGAAAGAGAATAAGAATGTGTGTCAGACTCAGAAATATAGCTCTCACCCTGGGATAGATTCTGCGGGCTAGCAGTCTCTTGGGTCTCGGAATCAGATACATAGGAAGAGGAATGAATAGTATGCAGGGAGAGATTACCTGATTCATTACCTTGTTCATCATCGCTTTGCTCATCAGGAATCCCATCAAATGCCACAGCATGAGCAGACGGATTCTAAGCATATGATGAAACTTGCGATGATTCCTCCAAATTGGTAACTCCTGCATCATATGTAAGCCACAATTGAATATTTTCATGAATTGACATCGGTTTACCTTGATGTTTATCCTGATTAGCAATGGTTGAAAGTGACTTAGTGCCCATCCCTAGCGGTGCAGATGTTGGGCTTCTGGCAAATCCCTGTCTAACAGCAAGAGCATCCTTCGGTATTAAATCATTAATCAGCATTTGTAGGAACCGAGGAAACCAGCAGACAACATCAGTTGTAGTAAGGTCTCTGCTTGCAGGAGATCCCATTATAGCCACTATCTCAGAGAGAACTATGCGTCCATAATTTATATCCAGTTCTCTTGCTAGGGCAACTGCAAAGGTTTGCATTGGAATTGGAATTTGATGAAAATCTTTTTCGCGTGCCCGAAAACATCTTGTGATGGCCTCGAAAAAATAATTTCATTCCACATGAAAGAATTGTTTTTGGATGTTTCCAGTGATCCGGCCAGTCGGAGGATAACATCCTATTTCTTCAAAGAATGTGAGGCGTTGTGCCGCTGTAGGTTCTGAATCATAAGCATCTTTGATCGGGAATCCCAGAACCCTGTTGACAATTTCTTCAGTCACCTCATATTCTTGACCCGCTAAGGTAAACCTGAAACAGTAGGGGGTAGTTTTGCTCCCAAAAGTAACCGCACTAGTCCATAATTGCTTTAAAGCATCATGTACTAGTGTAGGTTTAGCAGTAAAAGCATGGCTAGCCTTGGAGTACAAATTAAGAAATCGTACCCAAAACTTAAAGTGCGGGAGTTGATCACCAATTTCCGTAGAAATATTATAAAAATTGTTTTTAGCAAGTGAAAATTGGTGAGCCATTTTAATTAAATGTTTTTCTTTAAGAGATGTGAAATTTTTAATTTGAAAAACAAGTAATTTACGAATTAACAGTTTTATCCCTTTCAATTTATCGAGAATACCAAAAAGCAATCTGAGAAATTAAACTACGGGATATGAACAGTGGCCAATTACTAAATCTGAATATTCAAAGAAGATGTATATTCGTGTGTATACCAGTGAAATCGTGTGTGTATATGGATAGAGAATATGGAAATCGTGTTTTGAACAGTTACACAAACACTTGATGTTCGTGTGTATGTATATGCGCGTGTATATGAGTGGTTACAAAACACACCAACACAAAGATTAATGATAACACAGACAATAGTAGTCAAAAAATTGGCAGTAATTCGTGATTAGTATGAGTTTAATCACAAAAACACGGATTAGTGGTATGTGATTTGTGAAATCGCCTTGTTTTTGTGAAGCGGCTGCTGTAAAAAAAATTAGGTAAAGTGAATGATGCATCGAGTTAGAGATGTATATATATAGATGATTGTGAAATGACAAAAGTGTCCCTGTTAAAAAGAGTGAAAAACACCAAGTGCATACAGGGAAGACTT
This sequence comes from Saposhnikovia divaricata, assembly GCA_036435485.1. NCBI lineage: Eukaryota > Viridiplantae > Streptophyta > Magnoliopsida > Apiales > Apiaceae > Saposhnikovia > Saposhnikovia divaricata. Next base: position 221,409,401 of record CM071599.1, read on the forward strand.
AAGTCGAACTCTATCTCGAACATCAAGTCGAACTTCGAGATGAAGTTCGAGATAGATGTTAACTCGAACAAATAAGCACTTAACCAATTTTACAGCAAAGACTACAGGGAAATCCTATCTCGAACTTTATTGGTTTGTAGTAAACTTCGAAAATTCCACTCCAGCAAAAAAAATTGCAGGGAATTCGAGATACGTTTCGAGTTAGGAGTTTAACTCTATCTCGAACATCAAGTCGAAATTCGAGTTGAGTTTCGAGATAGAGACTAACTCGAAGTTGTTCTCAATTCTTTCCAAAATAACCCCTTGAAGCAAAAACTACAGGGAAATTCGAGATACGTTTCGAGTGAGGAGTTTGACTCGAAAAATTCCCTTTAAGCAACTTAGAACTCTATCTCGAACATCAAGTCGAAATTCGAGTTGAGTTTCGAGATAGAGACTAACTCGAAGTTATTCTCAATTCTTTCCAAAATATCCCCTTAATGGAAACCTCATCTCAACCTTCGAGATAAAGTTCGAGATAGACCTTATCTCGAATATTTTGAAGATAGAACTAGGCACACTGGTAACTCGAACTCGAACTCAAAGTCAAGTTTCGAGATGAATTTCGAGATAGACACTAACTCGAAATTCTTCCCAGACTTAGAATTTTCAAAACTTCACTCTGGCAACTTAAGTCGAAATTCAAGTCGAATTTCTAGATGAGTTTCGAGATAGAAACTAACTCGAAATTTTGAAGATATTCAATTCTAAGGCCTCTAATTTCATGAAAATCATAGGTAAATTCATCTAAAAATCATGCAAAATTTAGAATACTATGAATTTAACTCCCCCTATGATCATGCAATCTAACAAGCATAAATTCAAATATTTGTGCTATTAAAGACACTTAAAACACAATGAATTCATGTAAAATGACATTATATGCAACCTATAACAATCATTAATTAGGCATTTTAAAGTCTAAGCACATAATGATTGAGTAGCTTGCACAAACAAACATAAATCTGGATTTTACAGATAGGAGGCTTTACTAACTTGTGTTAAGCATTCCCAATTCACCAACCAATCTATTGAATGTTACTTCATCAAGAGGTTTGGTGAATATATCTGCAATTTGTTGCATTGTGGGCACAAAATGTAGCTCCACAGTCCCCTCCTCGACATGTTCTCTTATGAAGTGATACCTAATGTCGATGTGCTTGGTTCTTGAGTGATCTACAGGATTGTTGGTTATGGCAATGGCACTTGTGTTGTCACACATAATTGGAATTTTCTTGTGCTCCATGCCATAATCCTTCAATTGGTTCCTCATCCACAGTATTTGAGCTACACAGCTTCCAGCAGCAATGTACTCAGTTTCAGCAATAGAAGTAGATACTGTATGTTGCTTTTTACTTTGCCAGGACACCAATCTTCTGCCAAGAAATTGACAAGCACCAGATGTGCTTTTCCTATCAATCCTGCAACCTGCATAGTCTGAATCCGAATAGCCAATTAGATTAAAACCTGTATCTCTTGGGTACCAAATCCCTAGATTTGGTGTGCCCTTGAGATACCTAAAAATTCTCTTGATGGCTACGAGATGTGATTCTCTAGGATCCGCTTGGAACCTTGCACATAAACAAGTTGCGAACATTATATCGGGTCTACTTGCAGTTAAATAGAGGAGTGAGCCAATCATACCTCGATAGCTTGTGATGTCAACTGGTTTACCTGATTTGTCTTCATCAAGCTTCGTGGTTGTTGCCATGGGAGTCTTAGCTGCTGATGCATCTTCTAGATTGTACTTCTTGAGTAAATCTCTGACGTACTTGGATTGACAGATAAAGATACCATCTTTTCTCTGACTGATCTGTAATCCAAGGAAGAAGGACAGCTCTCCCATCATGCTCATCTCATATTTTTCCTGCATTAGCTTAGCAAATTTCTCGCACAAGCGCTCATTAGATGACCCAAAAATAATATCGTCCACATAGACTTGAACAAGTATTAAGTCATTTCTTACATTTTTATAGAACAATGTTTTATCAATTACTCCCCTAGTAAAACCATTTTCAATTAAGAATAAGGATAGGGTTTCATACCATCACCTTGGGGATTGCTTGAGGCCATAGACAGATTTAAAGAGAAGATACACAAAATCTACATGTTCTGGATCAATGAAGCCAGGCGGCTGTTCCAGATACACTTCTTCTTCTAACTCTCCGTTCAGGAAGGCACTTTTCACATCCATCTGGAAAACCTTGAAGTTCTTATGTGCTGCAAATGCCAAGAACATCCTGACTACCTCAAGTCTTGCAACCGGTGCATAGGTTTCATCATAATCAATTCCTTCTCGCTGAGAATAACCTTTTGCAACCAAACGAGCCTTGTTTCGTGTTACAAGTCCGTTTTCATCCAGTTTATTTCTGAATACCCACCTAGCTCCAATTACTGATATGTTCTTTGGTCGGGGTACCAGTTTCCAAACTTTCTGCCTTTCAAACTGATTGAGTTCCTCTTGCATTGCAATCACCCAATCAGCATCACCAAGAGCTTCTTCTATTTCTTTAGGTTCAAGCTTGGATAAGAACCCAGAATATAAGGAAATATTAGCCAGGTCAGCTCTTGCAGTTCTTCTAGTAGTCACACCAGCATCTGGATCACCAATAATTAATTCAAACGGATGATCTCTATTCCATACCCGTTCTCCTGGAAATTGTCTTGATGATTCAGCTTGACTATCTGAGTTGTGGTGCTGACTACTTTGATTATTCTCACTAACTCCCCCTGAGTTAGTGCCAGCTCCTACAGAACTACTGTCAACTCGTCTCGAGCCTTGAACAGTTGTCCTTGAGCTGCTATTTACTCCCCCTGAGTTGTTGCCGGTTCGTACTGAAGAAGTCTCTTCTGATCTTGTAGAATTAGATTGTTCACTAGACTCAGGTTCTTCACGTACACTTGGAACATTTAATGGGACAATTAACTCAGGTTCATCTTCAAGTTCATCTAGGTCCAGATTCTGAAATTTTAGGGACTCAAGTTCACTAGAATCTCTAGAAATTGATGGGAGTTTGGTATCGTCGAATCTGACGTTGTAGCTTTCAGTCAGTTTTCGATCATTTACTAAGAACACCCTATAAGCTGCCACCACATCTGTGGAGTAACCAACAAAGATTCCTTCACGAGCTTTTGCTGCAAACTTGCCTAGATTTTCATCATCTATAAGTACATAGCATTTTGCTCTAAAGACATGAAAGTATTTGATTGTTGGTCTTCTGTTGTTCATTATTTCACATGGTGTCTTTTCTTTATCTTTTATGATCAAGGTTCTATTTTGAGTGTAACAAGCGGTACTCACTGCTTCGGCCCAGAAGTACAGAGGAAGTTTCGAATCATACAACAAAGTTCTTGCTGCTTCAACCAAAGTTCTATTCTTCCTTTCAACTACTCCATTTTGCTGTGGAGTTCTCGGGGCTGAATACTGACGACGTATTCCATTAGATACACAGAAGTCATTCAGCACTGCGTTTTTGAATTCAGTGCCATTGTCTGATCTAATCGTCTTCACAGTAAGTGTTGAAACATTCTTAATTTGAGTGATGTGATCAATGATTAAGAAAGGTACTTCGTCTTTCGTCATTGCGAACAATACCCATGTATACTTGGAGAAGTCATCCACGATTACCAATGCATATCTTTTCCTAGACAAAGATAGGACATTCACTGGGCCAAACAAATCCATATGAAGAAGTTGCAGAGGCTCGGTAATACTAGAAATTTCTTTGCTTTTATGCGATGCTCGCTTCGACTTTCCCATTTCACAAGCTTCACAGAGTCCTTTCGGAGCGAACTCCATTTGAGGTAGATCTCTCACCAATTCTCGTCTCGCGAGAGCATTCATCGTTTTGAAGTTTAAGTGAGATAGCTTTTTGTGCCATAACCAGCTTTCATCATCCGAGGCTTTGCTGTAGAAACAGGTGACCTCATTCTGATTAGCTGAATCCATGTCTGCAACAAAAAGATCTGCCTTTCGAACTCCTCTCAAAGCCAATGAGCCTTCCTTGATGTGAGTGATTGATACACCTTTCTTGTTGAAGACAATTTCGTAACCTTTGTCACAGAATTGACTGATACTCAACAGATTGTGCTTCAGTTCCTCAACATAGGAAATATCTTCAATGATGACATTACCAGTCTTCAGTTTGCCATATCCCTTTGTCACACATATGCTGTCATCTCCAAAGGTAACATAAGGGCCAGCTTTCATAACCAACTCTGTAAGCAGGGACTTGTTTCCAGTCATATGCCTCGATGCTCCACTGTCTAGCACCCATATAACTTTATTTCTGTTCTGCTTAACGCCCTGCAAAGACAGATTGGTTAGACATTCTTCGGAACCCAACTTTGATTGGGCCCGGCTTTTCGATAAGATCGAGAATCAACAGATTTAACAACAGGAGATGCACTTTTCTTAACATTACTAGAGCTTTCGACTATCTCATTTCCTTTCTCAGACTTGACAGATTTGTCAGTCTTAGGAGAAGGTTTGTCACTCCTAACTTTAGGAGGACTGACAGTCTTGGCTCTCACATGCTTTTTCTTGATGTTTGAACTAGCAACAGTATTTGAGCATGACTGGCTAGATGCATTCATTAAATTCACAAAAGTTTGCATGACGTTAAAAGTGCATGGCATACAATTAGTTGACCACACTGTGCATGATTCTGATGCAGATTATTCATTGTATGTGTGGTAGGCATGGCATGTGCAGCAGGAACATTTATGTTAGCTTTACATGCATAAGAAAGATGTTCAGTAGATTTACAGTGATAACATGCTTTCTTTATTCGTTCAGCCTTAACCTCTTTTATGCCTTTTTCTTTCTTTCCTGGTTGTTTAACAGCCTTAGCTCCTAATCCTGGTCTAGATTGATCTCTAGGGAAATTGATTTTAACTTGTTTGATAGGAGTTATAGGTTGTGCTTTCTGGCGATCTTCCATCTCAATCTCATATCTAGCTATTAATTCAGTCTCTTCTTCTTCTATTCTAGGAACAAGATGTTTGTAGATAAGTTTGACAGCTGATTTAAGAGGATAGGAATTTCCTTTTTAAGGTCACTGGAACTAGTGTCGATAGGTCTCTTTCCTTCTTTCTTAGGAAGGTCAGAATAATCAAGTCCTATACCTACTCCAGTTATCTTCTTAAATGTGTCATTATCTACATACACTTTACTAGCAGCTAGTTTGTAAGCTTCGCATTTAGTTTCTAACTCAGCTAGTTTGTCCCTAAGACATGCTTCTACTTCTTCCTTAAGGATGAGCTTGTGTTCCAGAGATTTAATAAAGTCTCTTAGGGAAGTATCTACAGTGCAAGCAGCCTCTAACTCTTCCACTTTTGCCTCAAGCATTCTGCTTTTGGCAACAAGTGTTTTCTGTTCCTTTTGTGAAGAGTTTAGGCTTTTGCACAACATATAGATCTCTTCACTAAGAGCCCCGTTCTGTTCCTTATAATCATCAATGGACATTTATACTTTAAGAGTTAGAACTGGTACCTCTGGTTCCTCTGATGTCTCAGCCATGAGGGCAAAGTTTGCTACATGAGTAACATCTTCCTCATCTGAATCATCCCAAGCTCTTCCTTCTGTCACTAACAAAGCTCTTTTTCCATGTCTTTCCTTCATCAGCGATTCATACTTGCTTTTGAGGGCTTCATATGTCTCTTTTGGATAAGTCTGTTTAGGCTTTTTGCAGTCGGTAGCAAAATGTCCAGCTTTACCATAGTTATAGCATTTGAACTTCATTTTGAAATCCAAAGGAGATTTGTAGCTGGTATTCTTGCCTTTTCCTTTGTAGCCTGACGAACTACCACCACCCCTAGCAGCCCGATAGTAAGATGAAGAATTTCTCTGTGGTCGGTTGCTCTTTCTGAATCTCATGTTGCTGAACTTCCTTGCCATGTATGCCACGACACTATCGTCCATGTTGTCCAGCTCTTCTTGGGTGTAGTAGTCATCATCACTGTTAGATGTGCACTCGTCATCATTATCAACTTGATGTGGTGCATGTGATGATTTAGTCTTTTCTGCAACCATTGCCTTCTTAGACTCTTCCTCATCAGCAACTAATCCTGATGCAGTTTCTTTTCCTTTTGAATCATGGTCCCATGCTTGATCTTGAAGTGTTTCCAGCTCATAGGTCTTTAATATTCCATAATATTCTTCCAGAGAAGTTGTATGCAAATCTCTGGTTTCTCTTATTGCGTAGACCCTATGTTCAATGCTCTTTGGCTGGTTCCTCAGATATCTCGTATTAGTCTCAACCATGGGGAGAGTTACACCTCTCAGATTCAAATCCAATACCAACTGACTGAATCGTAGATAGACGTCTGTTATGCCTTCTCCTTTTCGTATTCTAAAGGTGTCATACTCCATCTTGAGTATGAGTGTCTTGTTACTTCTAACCTCTGCAGATCCTTCCATGACAACTTCTATCTTGTCCCAAATCTTCTTTGCTGTAGTCAGACCTTTGACTATGTTGAACATTTCGTGATCAAGAGATTCCATCAAGGTTTGTCTTGTCCCAAATCTTCTTTGCTCCTTGTCAGCATCTGAAAACTCCGAGGCCTTTTTAGGCTCAGACCGAGGTGCTATAACCACCCCTCCTTCCGTATGCGCAGGAATAACCACCATTGGAACAAATTTACCCTTGTCAAGGACTTCCAGATATTCAGGGTTAACAGTCTCTAAATAGATTCTCATTCTGAAAACCCATTCTTCATAGTGATCTCGGTTGAACATTGGGATCTTGAATGCATTTTTAGGAGCCATTTCAATTCTGGTCACTAAAAGTTTCTAAGTACCCAAGACTAGGCTATGTAGAATTTCTGCATAAGTCGAAATTTCTCTAAGTAGAAATTATTGCTCAAGTCGAACTTCACCAAGTAGAAGTTATCCAAGTCGAAATTCTATGTAGAAAATCTCAAGTAGAAATTCTATGTAGAACTTTTGTCCTTAGAATAATTTTGCTGCAGATCACTTTAATATTGAATAAACAATATTATCTCTTTAACACCTTTTTGACTTTTGAGGCTTTACTCACCTAACCCACCTAACCCACGTGCTAGGTACTGAGTATGTTCTGATGTACTTTCGGCCGTGAATAATGCAAATCAAAAATCCAAAAACACCTTTTTAGTCTTTTACTATTTATCTGTTTGAAAAGGAGATCAAAAAGTTGTTGGGTCGTCTTCTTTGATAAGAACAAATGATGAACACTCAAGAACACCAAATATCAAAGTACCCAGATTAATTCACAAAAATTAATTAAAATACACCTAAGCTAAATAATCACACCTGGAGTATTTAAATAATTTTTCGGATGAGTTTTCACTACAAACGAATTAAAGCTCACTTTTCCAGAATTTTAGAAAAGTAGATCTAGAAAATGAAAACTCACGATTCTTCTACTAAACACAAGGATCTATGTTTTGTATGTTAAACATATAGCTCTGATACCAATTGTTAGGTCCAAATGTGTTGTAGAGGGGGGGTGAATACAACTTTTCAAATATGAGAAACAATAAACAATAAACGAACACACAGATTCAAGGAATATATGTCTTATATATAACTTGAAGTGGTTGCTACAACATTCATTACAAAGTATAACAGAAGTTCAGAGAGAAGTGAATGATACTAAGCTCTATGAATGCACTCTCTCTCTTTTACATGTGTTTCTCTCAACTATTGCTCTCACATTAAAACATTACACAAGTACTTCTATTTATACTACATGTAATCTATGTCCTGTAGTCTTCAAAGACTAAGATATACGTGGCCCAATGATGTCCACATAAATCTTGCCTTATCTTGAAAGCTTGGAAATCTTCCAATCAGAAGATGCCATGTGTCATGTTGAAGCTGCACTCTAAGTAGAACTTCTGCTTGAGAATTTCTACTTAGCCATCTCAAATTTCTAAGTAGAACTTCTGCTTAGAAATATTCTACTTGGACATCTAGAATATTTAGTACTTAGAAAATATTCTGGTCTTCAACTTGAAACTTCAATGCACATCTTGAACTTGTGATATCTTCATGTCTTCTTTATTCTTCACCAAGCTCTTGAACATGGATCTTTATTACTGACATAAACTTTCTATCAATGTCCTGACACTTGATGCACTGGTCTGGTTCATAAGTGACTAGTCTTGATAGTGTTTTTGCTTCTTGAATAAATTTCCATATTCACTTAGTAACGTGGCTTTCCAATGTTCGCTTTCCTTCTTGTTCACTTGAAATCAATTTGTCTTGTTGATACTGATAGTTATGATCTTGATTCTTTATTTCTCAAATCACTGAGGCATGAACAACTTTTACTTGAACTTCTCTCAATGATTTCTTCTTGGCTTGATCATAGTTAACATGTTCAATTGTATCAATTACCTTGTCTTCATTTAGTGTTGATTTCTTGTGGCTTCTTGTTCTTGATTGTCTTCTGGTTAAGTATCTTTTCCTTTAATTGAGTTACATTAGTTATAGTGTTACAAGTTTACACACTCTGCCTTTCAAGCATCCAAGACACACCTGTGATTAGTGGAAACTTCACAGGGGGAGGAAATGTAAATGATCATGATCTGGATGATGAAGCAACATCAAGGATGAGAAATCAATCTGAACATACAAGGAAATGGGATTAGATCACATACTGCAGATCAGATAATTGGAGATCAAAATACAGGAGTGAGGATATGGAGAGCAACTCTAAATGAATGTCTCTATGGTTGCTTTCTATCCCAAGTTGAGCCTAAGAAACTTGAAGATGCATTGTTGGATCCTGATTGGATAATTGCTATGCAAGAGGAGCTAAACCAATTTGAAAGAAGCAAAGTATGGGAACTTGTGCCTGCACCAAAAGATAGAACCATTGTTGGAACAAAATGGGTTCTAAGGAATAAGATGGATGAAAATGGTGTAGTCATAAGAAACAAAGCAAGGCTGGTTGCAAAAGGATACTCTCAACAGGAAGGCATTGACTATGATGAGACTTTTGCCCCTGTTGCCAGACTAGAGGCCATCAGAATTTTCTTGGCATTTGCTGCACATTCTAATTTTAAGGTCTATCAAATGGATGTCAAGAGTGCATTTCTGAATGGGGAGTTGGAAGAAGAAGCATATGTGCAACAGCCACCTGGCTTTGAGGATCCACAATTCCCTCACTTTGTCTACAGATTGCTTAAAGCATTGTATGGACTTAAGCAAGCTCCTAGGGCATGGTATGACACATTGTCAAAATTTCTACTTGAGAATCAATTCACTAGAGGCACACTAGACAAGACACTGTTTTACAAGAAACATGGTGATGATATTATCTTAGTTCAAATCTATGTGGATGATATCATATTTGGCTCTAAAATTGAGAAGCTGTGTGAGAAATTCTCTAAGCTCATGCAGAGCAGATATGAGATGAGTATGATGGGAGAATTAACATTCTTTCTTGGGCTGCAAGTGAGTCAAAGGATGGATGGCATTTTTATAAGTCAAACCAAATACATCAAGGATCTATTGAAGAAATTTGACTTAGAAGAATGCTCACCTGCAAAGACACCCATGGCCACTGCTACCAAGTTAGATGAAGATGGTAAGGGCAAGAAGGTAAACATCTCAATCTACAGAGGCATGGTTGGTTCTCTACTCTACCTCACTGCTAGTAGGCCAGACATCATGTTTGCAACATGCTTGTGTGCAAGGTTTCAATCAAATCCAAATGAATCACATATGATAGCAATAAAGAGGATTTTCAGATATCTGAAGGGCACACCAAACTTGGGGTTATGGTATCCTAAGGACACAGGGTTCAATCTGGTTGGTTATTCTGATGCTGATTATGCTGGATGCAGAGTGGATAGGAAAAGCACCTCAGGTAGCTGCTAGTTTCTTGGACAAAGGTTAGTCTCTTGGTACAGCAAGAAACAACAATCTGTGTCAACTTCCACAGCTGAAGCTGAGTACATAGCTGCTGGAAGTTGCTGTGCTCAAGTGCTTTGGATCATAAACCAACTTAGAGATTATGGACTTGTGTTGGAAAGAATCCCAATCATGTGTGACAACACAAGTGCAATCTCTATAGTTTCCAATCCTGTCAATCATTCTAGGACAAAGCACATTGACATCAGATATCACTTCATAAGGGAGCATGCAACTAATGGAACCATTGAGTTACATTATGTTCCCACAGAGAAACAACTAGCTGACATATTCACTAAGCCATTAGATGAAGCCACCTTCACAAGGTTGGTTAGTGAGATTGGAATGCTGAATTCTTCAAATTCTGGCTGAGTGAATATATCAACTAGATTGTTGCAGCAGTAAATACTTACTTTATCAAATGCTCAATATTTTTAAAGTAAGTATTGGCTGGATTATGATTTATAAATATTCCACAATGCTGCATATGTTGAAAATCATACATCTTTAGCTTGAAATTTCTGTGAAATTTTGAGAGAATCAATATTTAATTTAGTAGAATATTCTTCAGTGAATATTTCTGGTAAATTTTAAAAGATAGTGAAAATTGAATTTTATGAGTGAAAAGTATAGTTCGATAAGTCAGACTTCTCGAATGGTTCATTGTTTTGTCATGGCTCGAGTTCTCGAATAGGCCTATCAAGAACCCTCCTGAGTTCTCGAATAGTGTGTTTTGGAGAAATCGAATAGCACACTTTGAGTTCTCGAATAGAGTATTTTAGTTCTCTAATGATGGAGTTCTCGAATACTGTATTTGAGTTATCGAATCATTTGAAAAGGCTGATTTCTCGCTGACACTTAATCGCTTTTTGGATTTATATTCAAAATTTCATTTCGCTCATAAAAACATATTTTATTTAGCTTAGAATTATTTTCTGAGTTAAATAACTACCAGCTGTGAGTTACAAACTACTTGAGATATCGAATAAGCCTTTCTTGACTTATCGAATAGTTGTTTTATACTTCTCGAATGACTGACTTGTCGATACAAAACTTATATCTAATCGACAACTAAAGTCACTCACATATATACAATTCCACAACTGTTCAAATCATTTCATTCGATTTCTCAGGCAGCTAAAGTTCCAAAAACCTCTGTAAACCCTAACGTCAAAAGCTAAATTTCTTCTTCAACCTTCATTCTCTTCTCATCTCTCTGTGTAACAATGGCAAATACCCAACTCACAATTCCTACCCACACCAATTTCATAGCAATAACCAACGATGTTGAAGCACCCAATGCAAACTTTAAGTGCTTCGTTCGATGGATGGCTGAATCATACATCAAGGATGCACTCTCAACCAACCCAACTCTGTATCTAGATTTACTAGAACAGTTTTGGAGAACTGCTACTGTGGAGGTCGTGGCCCTAGAGAATGCAATAACTTCATACGTAATCTATTGCAAGATTCAGGACAAGGAAATCACCATCACTACTGAAAATATGAATCAAGCACTGGGGTTACAACAAGGAGTGTATGACAGTCAAGCAACTGATCAGGAATTGGAAGATTTCTTTGATTTTATCAACTACTCAGATAGAATCAAGCTTGGAAATTTGAATAGGAAGTACTTGAGGAAGGAATGGAGCTATGTCTTTGCCACTCTTCTTCAAGTCTTCACAGCAAGGAAGTCCAGCTTTGATCAAATCAGCACACCTGTTCAACAAATAGGGTATGCTCTAGCATATGGGTGAAAGATTGATGTTGGTTTGATCATAATGCAAGAATTGTATGGGAGACTTGGTAAGAACTCAGCCAAGAGAGGTAATGAAATTTTCTTCCCTCGCTTTATTCAATCTGTACTTAATTTCATAGATGTTAAATTGATTTAATTGCCTGGGTTAGACAAAATTAGAATAGGCTATCCGAAATCCATGACCAAACTCATTTTTGGTAGCTTGGAGACTAGGAATGATGTGGATGTAAGGCTCAAAATAACTCCCCTTATGGAGAGTTTATTTAGGACTTACCCCCACAACATGCCAATATGTGCCTCAAAATCTGAGTTAGCTAGGCCCAAGCATGTAGAGCAAAATGCTAACCCAGGGCCTGCTAACCAACCCTCTCAGCCAAACACTTTACCAAACACAGAGACAACTGCATCATCCTCTCAAAAGGGTGATGTTAGTAAAAAGAAGAGAAAACAGGTTGCTTCTGAACCTCTAAAAATCTTAACTGAAGCAGCCTTGGCTGTAGAATTAGGCCTAGCAAGTGAGGAACCTGAGTCACCCTTACTAAGGCCAAAGAAGAAGAAGAAGAAGTCTAAAACCACCTCTTCAGTCACCCAAATGGCTGAAGTTGTAAAATCAGGGGCAAACAGCTCACTAGATGTATCCTCTCAACAGGGTGCATCTATAGAATCAAGCATCCTTCCTAATGCACCTACTTGTACAGAGTCAGCACATGGGAGTGATAAGGCTGGCACAACACTGAGTGGAGAGCACATCACAATTGAAACTCCCTCTATCTCTCAGGGGGAGTGGCCAAAATCTAATCTACAACACACTTCTCTTCCAGAATCTACCACTCATATTTCTTTGGAGCCTGCAACTCAAGCAATTGAGGAGCAAGGCATTGATCATCAAGAATTCTTTTCTCTTGATGAGCCAATGGATTCAAGTGACTTGGTGCATGACACCTTGCTCACCACCCAGGTACCACATTTAGATGGTCAGGGAATGCATGTTGGGGCATCTCCTAATGACACCATCACAAACACAGAGGATTCACTAGTTTTAACTAGAGACTCTGTGCCTGTGTCAACTACTGTTGTAACTCATCCCACTTCTGTGGAGACAACAGTAGCAGAGTCTTTCCATCCGGTTACAAAAGTTGCATCTGTAACTAAGGAGTCTAGCTTGCCTAGCTCTAGCTCTCACTTTTTGTCCCAATAGCTGAAGCCTGTGCAACATGACAGTGCTTCAGGATCAGGATCTGTTCCACCACAAATGTCCATTGAAGCTCTCCAAAGCTATGTTGTGGATCAGATTCCTGAGTTTGTCAAAATAGCCCAGAACCTTGTCACCTCCAACATCTCAAATCCAGATTATGAAGCCATCCTACTATGCCATAGGGATGATGTGGAGATGCAGAAGGCCAAGATTATTGATGATGCTAAGAGAGATGGCAATGTAGATGCCTGGATGCAAGGAAAGTATGATGTAACTCTCAGTGAAGCACTTCAATATCTTAGAGAGGAATACAACACTTCACTGGGTTCAAATGCAAAATCCCTGTCCCCTAGTGAAATGTATGAAGCTGTCAATGATTCCTACAAAGGTTTCCTCAAGGCTGCACACTATCTTGGCAAGGGAGTCAAAACTGAAGTCAACAAAGTGAGTGACAAGACAGCCACTTCAGTAGAAGAGATAAAGAGGGCCTTTGATGCCAAATTTCCTCAACTAGACAGTGTGGTCAAAGATCTCAGACACTGCAACACCACCTGTACCAAGATGGATAACAGTCTAGCTCTCCTTAAAGATACAGTCACAGGTCTAGGAAGCAAATTTCAAATTCTATCTGACCAGACTACAGATGCCAATGCCATGCTTAGGACACTCTTTGCAAATCAATATGGAGACAAGCTGGTCAATGAGGTTCCTGTGCATGAGCTGTCTAGATTTGAAGTGCAGAGACTTAAAGAACAATCCCTGTCTGGCTTCAAATCTAATGCATTATTCAGTAAGGTAGATGCACTTGAAAAGGAGGTAGCTACTCTCATTCAGTCCAATGCTCATCTTGCAGACAAGGTACAAACTCTAACTGAGCAGTTGAACACTCAAGCCACCACCACAGCTGATGTTCTTCTGCATCAACAATCAATGTTGTCTGCAATGATGAAGCACATGGGTCTCCCTCTACCTTAAGAATCTTCAACCCCAAAGGTCAATACTACCGCCTCTGTGCCTGACAACAAGCCTAAGGGGGAGAAGAGGACATCAAGGAACTCGAATACAAAGGGGGAGAAACCACCAGTAAAGGGCATCAAAATCATTGAAGGTGGTCATCAAAGAACCTCAAAATCTCTAATTCATGTGCATGGCAAAGGAAAAGACAAAGTTGATGAGCCTCCTACTTCTCTGCCAGTTGTCACTCTACCAACTGTGCACATCACTACTTCCAGTGGTCAAAAGCAAACTATCACAACCACAGTGGTTGCAGGGAGTATGCCATCTGATAAACCTTCACTCTCCATATCTAAAAGTGCCAAGCCTGTAGAAGTGAAGGTGGTCACTGAGGCCAAGCTACAAGAAATTGCAAACTCAAATGTCTATCATGATGATGCATTCTTGGAGTTTTTGAAAGTCTCAAAGAACAGGCTGGTGACACTCAATTGTATCTAAGGAGCTTGAAGGATCAGATCGATTACTTCACTGTGGTACCTAGAAAAGTTGATAGCTCATGGCTCAAGGAAGTAATGATGGTAGCAAAATCCAGAATCTGGCATCTAACCTACAAAACTCTACATGCCTTGAAACATTCAGAGATAGATGCACTGATTGAGCTCATAGAGAAGAGGAATGTAAATGAAAACAATAAGAGTCTGTATGATGACTTGAGGAATGGCCAACCTTCAAGGCTTCCAGAAGTGATTAAGAAGCCATGGATAATCATCTATCAGTCTGGCACCAGAATTGAAGAGATTAAACAATTGGTCATTCCCAATGATCTCACTTCTCGAAATCACAGACTCATTATTGCCATCATTGATCTACTGCAAAAGAAGAAGGGGACAAGTACTGCTGAAGAGATAGAGGCATTACACATTCTCAAATCATACATTGCAACTGGTGTAATTCCAGAAATGGCCAAGCCAAGGAGGAATAAGGATGATGAAGATGAAGACAAGAGTGATGGGAGGAGAAGTCATCACAGGAGTGATAAGGGGGATGAGGATAAGAAGAAGAAGAAAGACAACAAGGATAAGAAGGATGATGACCAAGGCAAAGTCTATGAGAGGAAGAATGGAAAACAGCAAGCCTTAGGCATTGCTAGCAGTAATCTCACCACAACACAAGACTCTAAGTCTAGGGTGAATGCTGTTAGTAATGACCTACCAAAATCTAATCCCATGGCTTCTGCAACTGTTTTACCACCTCAAGAAGAGAAGAAGATTCAAGTCAAGAAACCATCTATACATTTCAAAAAGCATACTGCTAATGGAATACTACAATGGTCCACAAACAAAGGTCACATGCTACTGCCAGGCAACCATGTCAAAAGGATCAAATTCAAACAAGCTGCAAGGAAACCAAAGTTATCAAAGTCAAGGACTCTGACAATCTATCCAGGCTTAAAACTCCAACCACTAGATGAAGATTTTGATGAAGACCAACTGCAATTCTTACAAGCTCAAAGAATCTATCATGTTGCCATTGTTGATAACTGCCTTGAGATCAAATATACTGGTGGAAGGGAGGAGAAATTCAAACAAGGAGGATGTCAACACTGGGGCAAACTACATGACATAGAAAGAATCATTGCATTGTTGAGCTCAGAAGATAAAGTGGAAAGAGTATGGAAGCTGGAGCTAATTGATTTTGTGAAGATAAAGAGAGATCATAAGGAGAAAATCAGAAAAGAGTGTCTTGAGAAATGGCTAGCAAGGGAGAAAGAAATTGAGAGACTGGAGATTGAAGCAGAAAAGCTAAGGGAAAAGGGATTGTGTAGAGTTCAGTTTAACCCCTATGTGGTGAAGTATAGGAGGAGAAATGGGGATCAGGTCCACATCAGAATGAATCTACTCAACCACTATCCTGCAAACATTCTGAAACCAGTACTTGAAGATTTCAAAGACTCAATTTTGCTTGAAGAATTGGATGCTATGGCAGAAATAATAAAAGCTATGGATGAGAATACAAGGAAGGAGAAAGAAAGAAGACAGAAGGCATATGATGATTTGCAAGCCAAAGCTATGGAAAGGGAAACAAATGACAATGGCTAGTACTTCATCATAGGCTGTAAGATTACTCACCCTGTAGTTCTATCCACATTGCTAATCAAAATTCATACATGAACTGTCAAGTTTTATCTTTATGTATGTTGGGCTTGTTATCAGACATGAAATTGTGACTAAGGGTCTTACTCACAATTTGGGGGAGATTGCTAGTCATAGAGGCATGCCTGAATACATCTAATAACAAGCCTAAGTATGTGTAATGCTATGCATTACCTACATGACCTCGTAACTGAGGGAACCTCTAGTTATAGAGTTTCTATTTGTTCTGTACTTGTAATAGGCATCAAATTCTAGTTGTGTTACTGTACTTATAAAGTCAAGAATAATGCTTGAAAGAAGTTCCAAGGTTCATGCCTCAAGCAAGGAGATAAAGACTGCCAAATAATCATAGTTGGGATTTGAAGAAAAGAAGAATTTGCCTAAGTACCAATTCGAGAAGTACATTTGTCTATTCGAGAAGTCAAAGATTCGATATCTCAGAAGACACTATTCGATATCTCTGAATACACTGTTCGATATCTCATTCGATATCTCAGAGATTCGATATGTCTATTACTCTATTCGAGAACTCATGGAGTCAACAAGTCAAAGCATCATTCGAGTTCTATAAGAGTCAACAAGTCAATGATCTATTCGATATCTCAAGGACTAAAGAAGCTATTCGACATCTCAGGGATTCGATATGTCAAAATGCTCTATTCGATATCTCAAGGAGTCCCAGAGAAAAGAGCTATTCGAGAAGTGATTCGATATGTCAATATAACACTATTCGAGAACTCAGAGTTATCGATTAAGTCAATTCGAGTTTTCGAATCAATCACTTAGCCACTTCTCGAATACATTCTTGGAGACAAAATACTGAAGAATTGTACAAGTCAGAAACCTGCAACAAGCCAAGACACTTTATTTGACTATGTACTATAAAGCGTATTGGAAAGCCTACAAAGAAGCTTGGAGAGATAAGACAAAGGGACAAGGAGCTAAAGAAGTGGATCTGAACAGGCTTTGCAAAGTCAAATCTGTAGCCGTTTGGACTCTTACTCAAATGAGATAGACATACTGGAAAGTAGTTTGTTTTACCTACCTTATTTGTAGTAAGTAGGTGTATCCATGTCTATAAGGATACAGCCTCACTTCCTTAGCAGATAAGTTTTTCAAGATACATCACAAGAAATATCTCTCTAAGAAAAACGAAGCTGAGAATACTACCATTTGTATTCACAGATTGTAGCAAAATCTTTATCTAATAAAATATTAGATTAAAGTGATATTGTGTTGTGTTTGTCTTTGTTATCTGTTCTTACATATTTCACACATTCAACACATATCTTGCTTCAAAGATTCAAGAACAAAGAAAAGTTTAAGAATCCATTCACCCTCCTCTGTATTCTTTTACTATATTCAATACTCAACAGATAATTAAGATCATTTTTCCAAATTATATTATTTATGACATTATTTTTAAAATTATAATATTTAGGACCAACATCCAACTCTGAAATACTTAAGATAGATAATTGGATACAAAATTAAATGGCTAGACGGATTCTAACAAGCAGGTTTTTAGGCTCAAATTCCCGTAAAACTAAAATTCATTCGGGTTTTTAGGCTCAAATTCCCATAAAGCTAAAATTCATTTTTAATAAAACATTAATTTTATAAAATTTCAATTTTTAGTTGACAATTTAGTAAACGTTATATTTAAATCTTAACTAATCTCTCTTGTGATCCTGATTCTCTTGCTACGAAAATTAGGGGGTGGTATTGTATCATGACATTTAAAGACTTTAAAATTTTAGAGGTATTCAATTAATACTTTTAAATACTCTTTAAAAGTAAGGAGGTATTGTATCATTATTTTAAAAAAGTCTTTAAAAGTTTGAGGTATTGAATTAGAACTTTTAAAGAGTTATTAAAAGTTACCCGTTATTCAAAAAGTCAATGATTTTGGTGGAAACATAAAATTGAGAGACTTTTAATGGCTTTTTATGGAAAAGAGTATATTTTTTCTTCCAAAATTGTCACGCCATTTTTGAGAAGATTTGACAAGAGTTTGTATTTTCTCAATTAACCAAACCCTCCTACCTAGGGTTCTATCCTCTACAAAAGGTTCCTTCTTTTCTCTCATATTTATCTTTCTTTCTTTTGCTTCTCTCTCCATGTGCTTGTATACCATATATCTGTGTTAAAATTTCATCTCGTTCTTCCTCTTCTTCCATCTATTTTTCTTCCTCTTCTTGATTTTCAGTGTCCATATTCATGTTCATTTTACTAAGTGATATTGGTGAGGGTGTCGATCTTCTGCAATTTTATAAAATTAGATCATAACACACAAAGCAAAATAAGAATCCATTATAACTATGCCATATTGCAATGGTTATTTGTGACAACATATCTGATTTGTGAAATTTATAATATTGTAGTATACCTTAGAAGAAAAATCAAGTTAACAACTATTTATGTGCTAAATATCTAATAAAAGACATAATAAGAATTGAACAATGACTTATGCAGGAGCAAGTTACTAATCATTTATGTTAACATGGTACTAATCTATTAGCAAAAAAGAGGGATTATGTAAATATGACATGATAACAACATATTGCTCGCTAATGACATAGCTCTGCATCATAATTAAGTAACTATGAATAGTGACAAAATCATTCTCAGACCATGAAACCCATAAAATTATGATATCAAAAGTGAAGATAAAAATCTGATACAAGATTGCAAATATGATTCAATATGACATATGTTTATAAATATGACTCAATAGTAAACATTATATAATACAACAAGAAATATACCTTGTAGTCAATTTTCTGATGGCCGGATTGATTGGAGAACACACGACCTTGGGTTGTTGTGAAGAAAGGTTAAAGGGTTTCAGAGAGGCAATATATGATCATTGTAGCTAGTCTGGTATAAACACAAAATCTATCAAAAAGTCTATTAAAGTTTTTAAAAGTCATTTTATTAGAAGTCATCAAAAGTATTTCAAAATTTGAGGAACTCAACAAGAGTCATTAAAAGTCTATTAAAATCATTCTCCCAAAAATTGTCATTAAAAGTTGTTAAATATAATTGATGTGTTTTAATCAGTGTTTAAGTGTTACAGGGAGTTATCAGAGTTTAGCTGGAAGCAGTCAGAGTTTAGTTAAACTCTGACAGTTGGAAGCTCGACAGAGTTTGTTAAACTCTGTCTGGAGGAAGCGCGTCTACTGTTCAACAGTGATTGAAGATTAATTATGGAAGCGATATCTTTGAAGATTGGATAGCTATCAAAGAGATCGAGTTGACATAGGAGACGTGTGACAATCTGTAATTGATATCATTGTATAGCTGATTATTAGGAATATCAATTAGAGATTGTATCGTAGCTGTATGGTATATAAATACAGATAGGTTAACCCTAGATGGGTATCGATAACGAATTATCTTTATTGTAACCTAGCAGCTCTTTGTGATATTTTTACATCACGAAGAGGGTTCGAAATACAAGAAGTTTTTTAAGTGCATAAACGCTTTTACTTGTTAATCTCTCATACAAAGTTGATTATTAATTGTGTATTCGGCCTAACAAGTGGTATCAGAGCCAATCTGTTACTTTATTACAGGTTAAGATCCAAACACAACAATAATCATGTCAGCAATTCCTCCACCAACACCTACTGTTTCTGAAAAGGCTCCTACTACTGTGAGTCGTTATGAACCCATCAGGGTTCCTATTCTGTGGCCATTAGAGTATGCTATGTGGAAGGTCAAGATGACTATGTTTCTGGAGGCTACAGATCCAGAATATCTTGACAGGATTTATGAAGGCCCTCACAATCCTACAAAGCTATCTGTTGCAGTTGCTGGTGAAGCAGCAAAAATGGTTCCAAAGGAAAAGAAGGACATGACTCCTGAAGATCTATCATCAATTGCTAAGGATGCAAAAGTTAGGCATTTACTGCATAGTGCTTTAGACAATGTTATGTCTAACAAAGTCATTAACTGCACCACTGCAAAAGAGATATGGGATGCTCTTGAAGTAAGGTGTCAAGGAACTGTAGCTATTAAGAAGAATAGGAGAAACATACTCACACAAGAGTATGAGCATTTTGAGGCTAAACCTGAAGAGACCATGACAGAAACATTTGATAGATTCTGTAAACTGATTAATGATCTGTCATTGGTCAACAAAGAGTATGATCTAGAAGACTCGAATCTCAAGTTTCTTCTTTCTCTACCTGAAAAGTGGGATGTGAAAACAACCACTATTAGAGACAACTATGATCTTGCTGAAACAGAGATTGATGAAATCTATGGACTGCTCAAAACTCATGAATTGGAAATGGAACAGAGAAACAGGAGATCAAGCAGAAAAGGAAAGTCTGTTGCTCTTAATGTTGAAGAGAAGCCTCAGAAGAAAGAGGCAACAAGAAGGAAAATGAAGGGAAAAGCTTTGGTCATACATTTAGAAAGTGATTCACCAAACTCTGATTATGATTCAAACTCTTCTGAATCATCTGACTCTGAGGATGATGAAGAAGAAATGAGAAAAATGGCTGTGTTGATGGTGAAGACTTTCAAGAAAATGGGCTTCAAGAATTTCAAGAAAGGAAAAAGGTTTTCTAGGGATTCAAATGAAGACAGGAAAAGCTACAGGAAGTCTGATAAAAGAGATTCTAAAGGAAAGAAGGATAAGTCTGAAATTCAATGCTACAAGTGTAAGGAGATGGGTCACTATGCTCCTGAGTGCAAGAAGGGTAAAACTGGAAAGGTACTCTATACTAAAGGCAGAGATTGGGCAGATACTTCAGATTCTGATGAAGAAGTGAACTATGCTCTCATGGCTACTACTGAATCAGAATCCTCTGAAAATCAGGTACCTCTAACTACCTATGCTTATAATATTGATGACATTGCTCAATTAAGAATTTATCTTAAGTCATTGCATATAAGTTATAGGGATCAGACTTTAGAAAATGAGAGGATAAAAGCTGAAAATTCTGAACTTAAAGAAAGAAATAAACTTGTTGAAGAGAAACTTGAAAACATGCAACAAGTTCAGAAAGAGAGAGATGATGCTGTTTGCAAAGAACAGAATTTGCTTCAGAAGTATAAACAACTAGAGTCAGAGTTGGAGGAAGCAAATAATAAAATTAGGACTTGGACTAATTCTGGAAAGGACACTCAACAGATTTTTCAAACAGACACTGTTGGTCTAGGTTATAATGAGGGAGATGAACTTAGATTTCAAAATCAAGTTAAAGTCAGAACTAAATTTGTTCATGGAACCAGTAAATTTTTGTCTGAAAATGAAAAGGAAGCTGTCAAAAGAAAACCAGTAAAAACTAGTGTTAAACAGGTTAATATTGGTTCAATGACAGATAAACAACTCAAACATAAACTGAAGGAGTTAAAATCTGTTGAGAAAAAGAAAGTGTCAAACAAGAACAGAAATGGAAAAGTAGGCATCACTTCAGGAAATAAACCAATGCTTGCTAGTTATGCTCCAAGAAAGACATGTCATAACTGTGGTAGTACTAAGCATCTTGCAAATTTCTGCAAGAAAAATAAAAATATAAATTCTTTACCTGAAAAGTCTGAGGTAAAGAAGGATTTTGCTAGAACTAAGCCACAGACTTTATGCACACACTGTGGAAGCACCTGGCATTCCATTTATACTTGCAGAGAATACCATGCTATCTATCATAATTACTATGAACTGAAACCCAATCTGAAATGGGTTAAAGTTGATACTACAAGTGTAAACACTGATAGTGTTAGCTCAAACTCTGATAATGTTAATTTCGCTGCAAAATCTAACAAAGTTAAGAATGCCAAAGGATCCAAGCAAGTCTGGATCCTTAAAACTAATCCTCAGTAATTGTTTGTGATTGCAGGGTAACAGGGAGGCAACCCTAGTCGTGGACAGTGGGTGTTCAGGACACATGACTGGAAATAAAGCCCTGCTATCAGAATATGAGGAGAAGGCTGGCCCAAAAGTTTCCTATGGTGATGGCAATATAGGAAGAACATTGGGATATGGCAATATCAATCTTGGAAATGTCATCATCAACAATGTAGCTCATGTCCCAGGACTCAAGCATGACTTGCTATCTGTGAGTCAAATCTGTGACAAGGGATATCATGTAGATTTTCAACCTGAAAATTATGAAGTTATCAGCAAATCTACAGGAAAGGTTGTTCTAGTTGGTCACAGGCAAAACAACATTTATGAAATCAAGCTTTTGATAGACTCTGTTGGAAAAGCTGTTTGCCTGTCTACAAGAATGTCTAGTGAAGAGAGTTGGAAGTGGCATAAGAAACTCTCACATTTGAACTTGAACAACATCAATGAATTGATCAGAAAGGATCTTGTAAGAGGACTCCCAAAGACCCTGTTAAATGTTGATGGCCTATGTGACTCATGTCAGAAGGCTAAACAAAGGAAGTCATCTTTCAAGAGCAAGACAGAATTTTCTATCACTGATCCCTATCATCTTCTGCATGTTGATCTCTTTGGTCCAGTAAATGTTATGTCTATTGCAAGGAAGAAATATGCTTTAGTCATTGTTGATGAATACACTAGATACACTTGGGTGTATTTTCTAGCAAAGAAGGATGAAACTGCATCGAGTCTGATGGAGCATGTGAAGCTTCTGGACAAAGGATCAAGCAACAAAGTCAGAAGTGATAATGGAACTGAGTTCAGAAATGCAACAATGGAAGAATTCTGCAAGGACAATGGAGTGAAACAAGAATTTTCAGCACCTGGTACACCGCAACAAAATGGTGTAGTTGAAAGGAAAAATAGAACCTTAATTGAAGCTGCCAGAACTATGCTTGAAGAAGCAAAATTGCCAACTTATTTCTGGGCAGAAGCTGTTCAAACTGCTTGTTTTACTCAAAATGCAACACTGATCAATAAGCATGGAAAGACACCATATGAGATGGTGAAGAAAAAGAAGCCTAACCTGAAATACTTTCATATTTTCGGGTGCAAATGTTTTGTTTTGAAGACTCATCCAGAACAGTTGACCAAGTTTGAGCTAAAGGCAGATGAAGGAATTTTTGTTGGCTATCCACTGTCAACAAAGGCATTCAGAGTTTACAATCTGAGAACTAAAGTGATCATGGAATCTATACATGTTTCTTTTGATGATAAGAAGATAACTGGACTTGAAGACAAAGATGAATATGATCAACTGAACTTTGAAAATGAAGTTTTAAACTCTGATGAAACAATTCTGACAGATTCTGTTGAAACAAACTCTGAACCTCTACTGGTAAATTCTGGAGAAACTTCTCAGTCACAACAAAGGGAAGAACCAGTTGAGGGGGAGCATGATCAAAATGAAGACTCAAACACTGATACTGAGTCAACTGAAAAATCTGGATCAAACTCTGATGCTTCAAACTCTGAAAATTCAAATTCTGACTCTGGGCAGTCAAGTTCAGGGGGAGTCTCAGAAAACGAAGATAGATCACAACAAAATCAGGAGAGCATGGATCAAGGGGGAGGATCACATGCTGATAGAAGTCATTTGCCTTCTGCTAGGAAATGGACTAAATCACATACACCTGATTTGATAATTGGTGATCCAGATGCAAAAGTAAAGACAAGAAGTGCTACTGCAAGTGAATGTCTGTTTCATGCATTCTTGTCTAAAAATGAACCAAAGAAAGTGGAAGAAGCTCTTCAAGATGCAGACTGGATAACAGCAATGCAGGAAGAGTTAAATGAATTTGAAAGGAATGAAGTTTGGACCCTTGTACCAAGGCCAAAGAACAGATCTATTGTTGGTACAAAATGGGTTTTCCGAAACAAGACTGACAGTGAAGGTGTTATCACAAGGAACAAGGCTAGACTGGTAGCAAAAGGCTATTCACAGCAGGAAGGAATAGACTATGATGAAACATTTGCTCCAGTTGCAAGATTGGAGGCAATCAGAATTTTTCTAGCATATGCCTCTCACAAGAAATTCAAAGTGTTCCAGATGGATGTGAAAAGTGCTTTTCTGAATGGAAAGCTTGAAGAAGAAGTGTTTGTTGAACAACCACCAGGATTTGTGGACCCCAAATATCCAGATTATGTCTACAGGCTAGGTAAGGCACTATATGGACTTAAGCAGGCACCAAGAGCATGGTATGAGACACTTGCTCAGTTTCTTCTAGAAAGTGGATTCAACAGAGGAAAAATTGACAAAACTCTGTTTTATTTCAATCAAGGAAGTGACCTCCTTTTAGTTCAAATTTATGTTGATGACATCATCTTTGGGTCTACTAATGACAAACTCTGTAAGAAGTTTGCCAAGCTCATGCAGTCCAGATATCAAATGAGCATGATGGGAGAGCTTAGTTACTTTCTAGGCCTACAGGTGAAACAAACAGATGATGGAATTTTCATTAATCAAGAAAAATATACCATAAATCTTCTCAAGAAATTTGGTATGCTTGACTGTTCATCTGCATCAACTCCCATGGCAACAGCAACTAAATTGGACAAAGACACAGGAGTTTCAGTGGATATGACAAACTACAGGGGCATGATAGGATCTCTTCTATACTTGACAGCTAGTAGGCCTGACATCATGTATGCAACCTGTCTATGTGCAAGGTTTCAGGCAGATCCTAGAGAGCCACATCTGACAGCTGTGAAAAGAATCTTCAAGTATCTCAAGGGCACCATATCATTAGGTCTGTGGTACCCCAGAGAATCAGATTTCAAGCTACTTGGGTATTCTGATGCAGACTTTGCAGGCTGCAAGGTAGACAGAAAGAGCACTAGTGGAAGTTGTCAATTTCTTGGTGACAGACTTGTTTCCTGGTACAGCAAGAAACAGAAATCAATCTCCACATCTACAGCAGAAGCATAGTATATTGCAGCTGGTAGCTGTTGTGCACAGATCTTATGGATGAAGAATCAATTGCTGGATTATGGATTGAGGTACAGTAATATCCCTATTTACTGTGATAATCAAAGTGCTATTCTATGACAGGTAATCCAGTACAGCATTCAATGACCAAGCACATCAGCATAAGGTACCACTTCATCAGAGAACATGTGGAAGAAGGGAATATTGAACTAAATTTTGTGTCTACAGAACAACAGCTTGCAGATATCTTCACTAAACCATTGAGTGAAGCTACATTTACAAGACTGGTCAATGAACTAGGAATGGTCTCTGGTTCTGACTAGGAATGTTGGTTAGATTCAAACTTTACTTATGTGATGTATTAATCATATTTCCTGATTGGTTAAATGCTAAGTGAACTCTGTTGATTAAACTCTGTTATGCATACTCTGTTAAACTCTGTCAGACAACTTGCCATCCGTTGATTGTAGGTTGCATCAGTTGATGACTAACTGAACTGTATCCGTTGATGTTATAAAGTCTTATCCGTTGATAGTTGTGTTATACGGTCTTATCCGTTGATAGTTGTGTTATACGGTCTTATCCGTTGATGGTTGTGTTATACGGTCTTATCCGTCGATGGTTGTGTTATGCAGTCTCTAAACTCTGTCAGCATGTCTGTATGTCATACACTGTTAATAAGTTTGATAAACTCTGTGAACTCTGAGTTGATTTTTGTCTGAATGAAAACACCAATGAAGAAATATGTATGAAGCATGATTCTCAGCAATTAATCATGAATCTTTCTGAGTTATTGTGATCTAATCTTAGATTGTGCAGAAAGTTAACACAGCATGATACTGGCTCATATTTATAGCATCTCTTAGTTTATTTTGTCCTAAACTCTGAGTCTATAAATACTGTGTGCATTACCTTTCATGAAAAACTACTGATGTTGATGAACTCTAAACTCTGTTAGTTATACTCTGATAGAATAAAATGTTTACTGCAATACCCCAAAGAAAATGTATATAGGTTGTTATACTCCTTTGAGATTATGTTGGATACTAGGATGACCCAGGAATCTATTGGTATATAATATGTGCTAAAATTCTCTGATTTTTGGTGACTAGTTAAATACTAGGATGACCCAGGAACTTATCAAAATGATAAGGGCTAAAATTTTTGAATTTTTGGTGACTGGTTCCAACCTCTGATTACTGGAATGAAAAATAAAAATAAAAAATAAAACAAAAATGAAAATGAAAAAAAAATAAAACAAAAATGATGAAAAAAAAATGTATATAAAGGGGGTATAAAATAAAAGTTACTGTATATAGTTTGATTACTTCAGAGTTTAGCTTTCATCATACAGTCAGTGTTTACTATGACAGTTTGTGCATCCAGTGTTTATTGATTTACTTTATGGATTTTATGAAAAATTAGATGCTCTAAAAATTGACTTAGTAAACTCTGCTTCACGCACACAAATATTCACAACTGTGCAATTTATGAAAGGGTTTCGGTGATAAAGTTGGAGAATTGACAAACGCTGTTGATTCGTGATTTGTACTCTAAGGTAAATTTTCACTTGGACAATTTGAAAGTCTTGGAGTAAGTAGGGTTTTTGACAACTGTTAATCAGTGGATAGTTGATGAATGTGTTCTTTATATGATTACTTTAATTAGTTTTCATGTTCTCTTCTTGATTCATTTTCTTGAAGAACAGTTCATATAACATAAATAACAGTTGCAGAACACAATGAATATGATTAGAGAAACAACATTTTCATTGATAATAAGAAAGAGATTACAAGCAAATATTACATCTTTTTGTTCTCTTTATCTGCTAATCTATTCAACAGGAAAGTAAAAGGTCCGTCCACACCACTCCATTGTTAGCAAAAATTCCCAGATCCCATCTTTGCCACTTTATTTGAGTGGAAGTTGAAGGGATAAGGTTATTTTTGCTGACATATTCATTAACAATGGTTGGTGGTGTTGGATGAGGATGCCTTCGAGGAGAGCCATGCCAATGTTGCTTGTGTTGGTGTATACTGAAAATATTTATTTGAAATATTTACATTTATTTCTGGCCGGTTTAATTGAGAATCATTTAAATGTTTACATATTGTCTAAATATTATATATTGTGAATAATCTAGTATCAAATGGGATACAGAATATTAGATTATTAAATACGGTTTATATAATATAATAAGGTTCACAGCACAGGTGGAGTTAGACAATCCACTGGAATGGCCGTAGTATTATTTAGATTAGTTTATATTGACTAATAAATAATACTAATATACTTTATGTATATTGAACAGGATCAAATTTAGAATTGTTCCCTTATACTGATTAAGAAGGTGAACTAAGATTCTATGTTATTATTAATGCTTAGGTTCTTAATCCGGAAATAATAATTGACATGTATATATTATTTACATGCTTTGATTTATATATGAAATAATTCTTTTGATTTATTTCATTATATTTTGGGTGATGAAATAATATATATGGTGGGATATTATTTATTGAAGGAATCCATGTCCTGATAATATTCGGGTTAATGATGTCCCCTTGAAAGCTCAAAAAGATTTAATTATGTGAAACCCTGCAGGTGGATTTATTCCGGCATAATTAAATAAAGGTTGAGTGGATGATCAAGGATAAAAGATATTAATTAAATGAATTATCAGTAATTTATTTAATTAATGGACATGCGATATTTTAAACATGGGGAATTTAATAAGCAAATAATATTGGAACCGAATTAATTAATTAAATTACGGTATTAGGAAAGGTAGTGCAAATATTAATTCTTTAGTGGATTGAATTAATATTTAATTACATTGGGCTAGGCTCAAGATGTAATTAGAAGGCCCAACCTAATTATCCATGATCCCTATTGTAGCCTATATATATTCCTATTCTCTTCTTGCTGGGTGCTGGTCGAAAAAATTTTGTAGCCACCCAGGAGCAAGAAGAGAGGTTAACTTGAGAAGACGAAGGCCACACTTCGCTCAAGGGAATTTGGGAATACAATAGAAGAGCGTGGAATCAACCGTTAACAAGGTGATTTTTCTATTCGTACTCGTTAATTTAGTGTATCAAAATTCGCAGTGCCAAGATCTGATTGTCCCAACAATTGGTATCAAGAGCCTGGTTCATTGGTTCTGCGAATTTTGATACGATGTCCATGTCGTAATTATATATGCATGTGTATAGTGGTGTGCTTGGATAATAATCTTTTGCAGGTTGTTTAGTATCCACTATTATGGCCATGTAATTTTAATTATGTGTTTGGATCCCACGTGGTTTAATCGTGGTTATTTTGTTTGGTTTCCACGTGGTTTATCGTGGTTGTAAAACACGAGGGTTAATCGTGTTAGAATAGATTTTACAAAATTAGTTTTGTATTAGATCTATTTTTTTGTAATTGTTTATTGGATTTTATTAAGATCCGGATATTTTGTAACAATTACGTACGATCGGAAATCGAAACGGAGAAAAGAATTTGTTCCGCTGTGTAACTGATGGGGGCTGCTTGCTGTTGCTGTCCAAGAAAAGCACGACCAGAAGCTGCTGTTGTTCGAAAACAAATCTGGAGAAGAAGAGCAGCCGCGCGCAAAAAAAAAAAACTCTGGAGAAGTCAGTAACGCAGGTCTGTCCTGCGTTACAGGATATAACAGTGTGTAACGCAGGTCTGTCCTGCGTTACAGGACTAAACAGGCAGTAACGCAGGTTCTAAATGCGCAACAGGGTTTTTACAAAAAAAAAATTATTTTTTCAGTAGTACAGGGCTGGAAATTTTTTTTTTTCAAGGGGCCATAATAGTGGATTTAAATTATGTTTTTTTAATTTTAATTCCGCTATTTAAATTTTTTATTATTGCTTTAAATAATTATTATGTGTGTTGTTAATTATGTGTGTAATTTTAATTGCATGTTTAACATAATTAGGACGACATGGACATTAATTTTATTTATTGTTTTAATTTTATGATGCATGCTGCTATGTTATGTGTTCTTTGTATTGTTATTTTTATAACATGTAGACCTCGAAATAATAACATAGGGCGATGCATCTAGATAAAATTCCTCAATTTTAAATAAAAAATTCTAAGTGGGTGAGGGAATTAATTAGGAATTAAATCCCACGGTCTCCATTATTGTTTGTATGTAATTTAACACCGAGACGAATATAAATTATATACATGCCACCCATCGTGGCGTATGATTTATGGTGTCAGGTAGTGTTATGGATATTACTAGAACAAACTTCCTAAATTAATTACGAATATTGAAAGGTATACATGCCACCCATCGTGGCGTACCAAGTTTCATAGAATTCGATTAATTAGAAGGGTGCCAATGATTGAATATAGATTTTCAATATAGAGAGAAAGGATGATTCTGTCTAGAAAGGGGTCTTAAGTGATGCCTCTTGACAATGCTCCCCCCGATCTGGGAATTATCCTACTATCGATTATTGATTTGAAATATTTAATGGTGGTATCCAGTCTTTTTATTAATTTAAGATTTAATAATGGTATACACTTAGCTATGAAAAATAATATATAGTCCACCCTAACGTGACGTATTATTTAGTAATAGGACCGAGGTAATATTTAAACGAATTTAAGTGGTATATATGTCATCCATCGTGGCGTACCAGATACTTATGGTGTTTAAATATTAGTGCATTAATTTTAATTAATTGTTAGAGGAAACCAATAGGATTTAAGATTTATGCAACTATCTGATTATGTGTTACATGTATGATTCTCAGGATTAGATCACTATGGGCTTTAATCCACTATTCACCATACTTAAGGATAACAAACTTACTGGACCGAACTATATTGAATGGAAACGTAATTTGGACATAGTGTTGACTGCTGAGGAGTATAAATTTTGTACTTATGAACCCAAGCCAGACCAGCCTGCTGAAGATGCTCCTGAAAGTGAGAAGGAGTATTATAAGCGGTGGATTAAGGCTGATGAGATGTCGCGATGTTACATTCTGGCAGCAATGTCGGGTGTTTTGCAGCATCAGCATCAGGCTATGCCCACTGCTTCAGATATGCTCTTTAATCTCAAGGAACTTTTTGGAGAACAGAATAGGGCTGCTAGGCAAGTAGCAATGAAGGCTTTAATGAACACTCAGATGGTTGAAGGAACACCTGTAAGTGATCATGTTCTCAGAATGATGTCTCATCTGAATGAGATGGAGATCCTTGGTGCTGATATTGATGGGGAAACCCAGATCGATATCATCCTTATGAGCTTGCCCAAAAGTTTTGAGCAGTTCCGCTTGAATTACACCATGAACAAAAGGATGTATAGTCTCGCGGAACTTCTGACAGAACTTCAGGCAGCTGAAGGACTCTTTAAGCAGAATGTTCAAGTGAATGTGGCCGAGAAAGCTTCTTCATCTAAGCCGAAAGGCAAGAAGAAGAAAAAGACTCAGACACAGAAAGCTGGAAAGATTGCTAATGCAGTGGGAGTTCAAGGTGGTGTGAAAAAGCCTAAGGGCAAGTGCTTCAGGTGCAAGCAGTCAGGTCACTGGAAACAGGATTGTCCTCTTCCTAAGAAGACAAACAATACTGGTATGTCTCTTTCTCTAGTTACAGAAACATATATAGCGGCTATATCTACGAGCACTTGGTGTGTAGATACAGGAGCCACTGACCATGTTTGTAACTCTATGCAGGGGTTCCAGCAATCCAGAATGCTTAGAGATGGCGAGATATATGTGTTCATGGGAGATGCTACGAAATTAGCAGTAGTTGCAGTTGGAATAATTACATTGTCTTTTGGCGATGATAGGATTTTGGTTTTGAACAATTGTCTTTATGTACCTTCGTTTAGAAGGAATTTAATTTTGGTTTCTAAACTTGCCATGGATGGTTATAATGTTTGTTTGGATCGTAATGTTTCTATTATGATGAATAAACGAGTTATATGTTCTGGTACATTGCAAGACAATTTATATATTATTAATCCTATCCAACCAATGCTGCAACAAAAGGAATCTAATAACATTATTTCTAGCTCAAACAAAAGAAAGAATCCTTCTGAATTGAACCAAACATATCTTTGGCACTTAAGATTAGGTCATATTAACTTGAGGAGGATTCAAAGACTGGTAGTAGATGGGCCATTAGGCTCGTTGGCAGTGGAGCCATTTCTAGTTTGCGAATCCTGCTTGGAAGGTAAGATGACTAATAGGCCTTTTAAAGCAAAGGGGAATAGAGCCAAAGAAGTGTTAGAATTGGTTCATACTGATTTATGTGGACCTATGAGTATCCAAGCAAGAGGAGGTTATGAGTATTTTGTCACTTTTATTGACGATTATTCTAGATATGGGTACATTTATTTGTTGCGCCGTAAGTCTGAGTGCTTTGAAAAATTCAAAGAGTACAAAGAAAGTGCGGAGAAGCGACATCTTGGAAAATGTATCAAGTCACTACGATCAGATCGTGGTGGCGAATACTTGCTTGGAGAATTTAGGGAATATTTATCAGAAAATGGGATTGCATCCCAGTTGTCTGCACCTGGCACACCTCAGCAGAATGGTGTAGCAGAGAGAAGGAATCGGACTCTTTTAGAGAATGTTAGATCGATGATGAGTTATTCAGATTTACCCAAGTCGTTTTGGGGATATGCTATAGAAACAGCGGCTTACCTTCTGAACTTGGTACCTTCTAAGTCGGTTCCCAAGACTCCAATAGAATTGTGGACTGGTAGCAAGCCAAGTCTAAGACATATTCGGATTTGGGGTTGTCCAGCACATGTGCTGAACAAGAACGCAACCAAGTTAGAATCTCGTACAGAAGTAAGGCTGTTTGTAGGCTATCCCATGGGAACGAAAGGTTATTCATTTTATAGTCCTAGGGATCGAGATATCATTGTTAGCACCAATGCTAGATTCTTAGAAGAAGACTATATAATGAAACACAAACCCATGAGTAGTATCGTTTTAGAGGAACTAGTGGGAGGGACAGATAATCCCCAAGTGCCAATAGTACAAGTAGATCAACCACAAGAAAATGCACAACCTGTCACTAATACCACACTGGTGCTTCATCGTAGTGGGAGGGTTGTTCAACAACCTGATAGATTCATGTTTTTGGGAGAGTCCTCGGACTTGGTCTCTGGTGAACATGATGAGGATCCCAGGACATACGAAGAAGCAATTCTAGATAAAGATGCAGATCTTTGGCAAAAGGCAATGGAATCTGAGATGGAATCTATGTATTCTAATCAAGTTTTGGAGCTCGTGGAACCACCCAAAGGTGTAAAATCCATTGGATGTATGTGGATCTACAAGAAGAAAAGAGGATCTGACAAAAAGGTGAAAGCCTGGAAAGCATGACTTGTTGCTAAAGGGTATACTCAGAAAGAAGGGATCGATTATGAGGAAACCTTTTCGCCGGTTGTTATGCTTAAGTCGATCCGGATTCTTTTATCTATAGCAGCTCATCTCGATTATGAGATTTGGCAAATGGATGTCAAGACAGCTTTCCTTAATGGAAGTCTTGAGGAAACCATCTATATGCAACAACCAAAAGGGTTCATTAAGGAAGGCCAAGAGCATCTTGTTTGTAAGCTTAAGAGGTCTATTTATGGACTAAAACAAGCTTCTAGGGACTGGAATATTCGTTTTGATCAGGCAGTCCAGTCATATGGATTTGATCAAAGTCCAAGCGAATCATGTGTGTATAAGAGAAGTGAGGGTAATGCAGTGGTTTTTCTAGTACTGTATGTTGATGACATTTTACTCATTGGAAACAATGTTAAGATGTTGTCATCAATAAAGGCATGGTTGTTCAAACAATTTGAAATGAAGGACTTAGGTGAAGCGGCATACATCCTTGGGATCAAAGTAATAAGGGATCGCAAGAAAAGGATGTTGGCTTTATCTCAAGAGCCCTACATTGATGAAGTATTAGCTCGTTTTAACATGCAGAACTCTAAGAAAGGTTTTCTACCTTTTAAGCATGGAGTGGCTCTATCCAAGGAGCAGTGTCCTTCGACACCTAAGGATATAGAGAGCATGAAAGCAGTTCCTTATGCTTCGGCATGTGGAAGCTTAATGTATGCTATGTTATGTACGAGGCCTGACATCTGCTTTGCTGTAGGCATGGTTAGTAGATATCAGTCGAACCCAGGTCAGGAACATTGGAGTGCAGTAAAAACTATACTCAAGTACCTGAGAAGGACTAAGGAGTATATGTTAATTTACAAGGCCTCAGATCTATTTCCTTTGGGATATACTGATTCAGATTTCCAATCAGATAGGGATAAGAGGAAATCTACCTCGGGATATGTTTTTACTTTGGGAGGTGGAGCCGTTATATGGAGGAGTGTAAAGCAGAAATGCATTGCAGACTCTACCATGGAAGCCGAGTACGTGGCGGCCTCTGAGGCTGCAAAGGAGGCTGTATGGTTCAGGAACTTCCTTTTGGACTTGGATGTGGTACCTAATTTGCCTAGGAGCTTGACAGTGTATTGTGATAACACTGGTGCTGTGGCAAATTCGAAGGAACCGCGAGATCACAAAGCAGCTAAACATATTGAACGTAAGTATCATCTCATACGAGGAATCGTAAAGCGAGGAGATATAGTTGTGGCTCACATATCATCAGAAGACAACCGGGCAGATCCTTTCACAAAGAGTTTGCCAGCCAAAGTTTTTGACAGGCATGTGGAAGCGATGGGAGTCAGATGGATGGACACATAGTTTTCTGTGTAATAGTGGATTAAATAAACACTGATATACTCATAGAATATTTTGAGTATAAGTGGGAGATTGTTGGTGTATACTGAAAATATTTATTTGAAGTATTTACATTTATTTCTGGCCGGTTTAATTGAGAATCATTTAAATGTTTACATATTGTCTAAATATTATATATTGTGAATAATCTAGTATCAAATGGGATACAGAATATTAGATTATTAAATACGGTTTATATAATATAATAAGGTTCACAGCACAGGTGGAGTTAGACAATCCACTGGAATGGCCGTAGTATTATTTAGATTAGTTTATATTGACTAATAAATAATACTAATATACTTTATGTATATTGAACAGGATCAAATTTAGAATTGTTCCCTTATACTGATTAAGAAGGTGAACTAAGATTCTATGTTATTATTAATGCTTAGGTTCTTAATCCGGAAATAATAATTGACATGTATATATTATTTACATGCTTTGATTTATATATGAAATAATTCTTTTGATTTATTTCATTATATTTTGGGTGATGAAATAATATATATGGTGGGATATTATTTATTGAAGGAATCCATGTCCTGATAATATTCGGGTTAATGATGTCCCCTTGAAAGCTCAAAAAGATTTAATTATGTGAAACCCTACAGGTGGATTTATTCCGGCATAATTAAATAAAGGTTGAGTGGATGATCAAGGATAAAAGATATTAATTAAATGAATTATCAGTAATTTATTTAATTAATGGACATGCGATATTTTAAACATGGGGAATTTAATAAGCAAATAATATTGGAACCGAATTAATTAATTAAATTACGGTATTAGGAAAGGTAGTGCAAATATTAATTCTTTAGTGGATTGAATTAATATTTAATTACATTGGGCTAGGCTCAAGATGTAATTAGAAGGCCCAACCTAATTATCCATGATCCCTATTGTAGCCTATATATATTCCTATTCTCTTCTTGCTGGGTGCTGGTCGAAAAAATTTTGTAGCCACCCAGGAGCAAGAAGAGAGGTTAACTTGAGAAGACGAAGGCCACACTTCGCTCAAGGGAATTTGGGAATACAATAGAAGAGCGTGGAATCAACCGTTAACAAGGTGATTTTTCTATTCGTACTCGTTAATTTAGTGTATCAAAATTCGCAGTGCCAAGATCTGATTGTCCCAACAGCTTGGAGGGCAGCATCGATGTCGATCACCCTCTCCTGTTGAGGTTGAAAAAGATGCAATACCTGCAAACTCTGAAATACCTGCAGAGGATGAAGTGCCTGCAGAGGACAAAATGCCTGCAGAAGAGGATGCAAGAGATGGTGTTTCTCCGATAAATGATATTCCTGATTCATTTATGCCATTCTCTGATCCTATCTCTAATATTGGTGTAGCTAATCAACCTACGGCTGTTCTTTCTGAAGCTGTGGCATCTCATACTGAGTTAATATCTGATGCTCACCAAACTGTTGAAGAAGGTGAAGAAATTGATCAGGCAACCAAAGTCACTTCTCAGTCAATGCCTGTTGCTGAGCCTGAGCAACATGGAGAAAATCTTGACAAGCCTACAGAAGAAATTGCTAAACCTATGGCTGAAGATGAACCAGTTAAAGCTACAAGTGTTGAAGCTGAAGGTGACAGTAGTGCAAACTCTGATGCTTCTCTGAGTGCACCAGTACAAACTGACCATAAAAATACACCTTTTCCTAAACCTTGTACTTCTCATGAAGTTGAGAGAGCACAATTTGCCAAGAATGCTGCTGAATGGTACAAAGAAGATTGTATTTTTCCACAAGGAAGAGCAGCTAAGTTTGTTAAGCAAAGTGCTGATACTATCTCCAATCCAGAGATTCTTTCTTGCTTGAAAGCAACTATAGTTCAAGTTAAAACTCTGGATAGACGATTTGATGATACTAATTTGGCAATTACTGCTTTGCGAAATGAGGTTGTAGCTAGAGAGATGAAGATGGAAAGAGATTCAAAACTAGTGACTACAAAATTCTCTAAAGCTCAAGACAATCTCTTTGCCAGGCTGACTAAAGTTGAAGAGAACCAGTCTGACTTATCTGCTAAAATTGATTCTATTGCTACCTCCCTGGAGTTAATTACTTCTATCCTTATGCCTGATGATGTCAAAAAGGGGGAGAGAGTTGTCAGAAGGGATAATGCTGGAGATGGAGGGGCAAGTAACAAAGGAAAGAAAAAGGCTGAAGAGGTTCAAACTCTGAGAACTAGCAAGTCATCAAAATCACAGTCTGTTGGGAGAAATACTGATACTCAAGGTAATTCAAGGACCAAGAGTTTGCTGTTATCTTCTAATCCACAAACTGATGAAGAATTGGCTGCTAAGCTGTTCATTGAAGAGAATGAGGAAGGAGTTACGATTGAGGACATTGAAGCTGAGTAAAAGAGTTTACAAGAAGAACATCTTAAAGCTTTAAAGTCTGATAAGGTACAAAGAGGAAAAGCTCCTAGACCTGTTGTTAAAGGTGTTGTGATCAGAGAAAGGACTGATGTTAATCAAAGTTCTCGGTTCTCAAAGGAAGCAATTGCAGCAAAGGCTAAACTCAAGCTAAAAGGCATTGAAGGTGAAAGTTCACAGAAGAAAGTTACAACTT
Source organism: Saposhnikovia divaricata (assembly GCA_036435485.1). Taxonomy (NCBI): domain Eukaryota; kingdom Viridiplantae; phylum Streptophyta; class Magnoliopsida; order Apiales; family Apiaceae; genus Saposhnikovia; species Saposhnikovia divaricata. The sequence continues at coordinate 221,445,578 of CM071599.1, forward strand.
CTGTTGCATCACAAGCAATGATCACTCCTTTACACTCTTCACAGTTGAAATCTGTTTTTGGAAAAGGAACAATTCATGATCCAAATGTGTTATCTGGAGTCTCAATGAATGTTTCTGATGGAAAAGCTTTATCTGGCAAGGTTGGTAATAATAAGGGTGGACTAGGTTCAAATAGAGACAAAAGGCAATATACTGGTCCTAGAGATCCTTCTTCATTGGCTGTTCCAGGTCGTGGTGTTCCTCAAGAGAGTTTGGACAGACTGGAATCAGTGCAGTTAGTTCATCAGAAGAGTTTAGACAAGGATTTTCTTTTATACTTCATGGCTGATGGGACAGTATTCAAAGTTGGTGAGGATGATATTGGCTTGAAGTGTTGGGAAGAACTAGAGTATGTTCTATATCTTCTCAAGGTGAATAGTCGAAGGACTCAGTCAGTTGCTAATGTGCTCAGACAGAAAATGACTCAGAATCTGGCAATCAGAGGACAGAAATATAATAGCAGATATATTCCTAAGTACAGGGATTACAAAGGCAATCTCATTGAAATGAAAAAAGGTACTGCAAAGTTAAAAACTGATTTGGGAATCACAGTACTTGATTTCAATACACAGGTAGAAAAAGTCAGATTTATCAGACTGGGTAATGAAATGAGAAGGAACAAGATTTGTGATCTTAGGGCTGCTATCTACCAAACAGATGAAAATGATCCTCAGCTCAGAGAAATCAAAGAAGCAATGAAGATTGAACTTGAAAATGCAGAAAGAAGATTGCTGATTGATTATCTCAGAACCATGCCAGATCTTGAAATGATAAGAGATTAAGTTCTGTAAGAATTTTCTTATTCTCTATAGTTTTTATTAAGTAGAAGCTTAAACTCTGAATTTGTATAAACACTGTATTTGTCTATTTGTTTTGACATCATCAATTACTATCATTAACTTGTACATTTTTGCTAATGAACAAGTTGAGGGAGATTGTTAAATATAATTGATGTGTTTTAATCAGTGTTTAAGTGTTACAGGGAGTTATCAGAGTTTAGCTGGAAGCAGTCAGAGTTTAGTTAAACTCTGACAGTTGGAATCTCGACAGAGTTTGTTAAACTCTGTCTGGAGGAAGCGCGTCTACTGTTCAACAGTGATTGAAGATTAATTATGGAAGCGATATCTTTGAAGATTGGATAGCTATCAAAGAGATCGAGTTGACATAGGAGACGTGTGACAATCTGTAATTGATATCATTGTATAGCTGATTATTAGGAATATCAATTAGAGATTGTATCGTAGCTGTATGGTATATAAATACAGATAGGTTAACCCTAGAAGGGTATCGATAACGAATTATCTTTATTGTAACCTAGCAGCTCTTTGTGATATTTTTACATCACGAAGAGGGTTCGAAATACAAGAAGTTTTTTAAGTGCATAAACGCTTTTACTTGTTAATCTCTCATACAAAGTTGATTATTAATTGTGTATTCGGCCTAACAAAAGTCATAATACAATATCACCCCCTTAGTTTAGAAAGTTAATTTGTATTTTCAATTTTTTTCAAATTAGTTGTTGATAATAAAGATTTGATTTACAATACTACTGTAGTTGGACTCTGACCAAAACACGTGTGCTAAAACTAGGGGTGAGCAAAAAACCGAAACCGAACCGAAACCGACCAAAACCGAACCGAAAAAACCGAAACCGATGCCGAACCGGCGGTTGCGGTTTTTGATTTTTAAAAACCGAAATTTTCGGTTTCGGTTCCGGTTTTAGGTTAAAACCGAACCGACTAAAACCGAACCGAACCGATTATTAAAATAAATATATAATTTATATAAATTTATAAAACTTTCTGGTGACTGCTCCGGCTGGTAACTTCTCATTTTCGTAAACTATATATATAGGTTTCTACTATCATGTAAATTGTATTAAAACTAAGATTATATTGCAATCAATTTACATATTACATGAGAAAGTTCTAATTTGCTTTTGTATTAGCAACTGAGAGTACATTTTGTCATTTACTCATATACATTGTACATTATCACACATGATGTATAAATTTTGTTAAAATATATTGTGAGCCATGTATAACTTATTAGCTTACTAATGTCATATGATACTGTCATATAACATTACCACTAACATATACACTCAAAAACTCAGTTACTTTGTTTAAAAATCGAGAACGTTGTAATTTATAAATTTAAAGTCTTGTAATATATTTATGATTTTTTTCGTTCGGTTTTATAACCGAAACCGAACCGTTAAAAACCGAACCGAGCTTTTTAAAACCGAAACCGAAACCGACGGTTCGGTTGCGATTGCGGTTTTCAATATTAAAAACCGAAGGCATGCAGTTTCGGGTTCGATTTCGGGGCAAAACTGAATCGAACCGAACCGAACCGCGCTCTTCCCTAGCTAAAACGGTAAAGAAGAGCATAAGCATATACTCCTCCTACTCTCCTAGGACTAGAGTAGACTAGTGGTGTATGACATTGACTTGCATAATAAGTCATAAAACATAACTCTCCTCGAAGAAAAAAAAACAAATACACGAATCTTCCTCGTCATTTAGGGCTTCCTAACTTTTACAGAATCTCCGATTATTTCTAGGGTTCCATTGACTTGATGGTGCGGAGTCACTTAGATGAATTTACAGAGATGAATTTGGTGGATTCAAGAGATGTTGAAGCTGAGACTAGTATGGCTTATTTTCCGCAAACTAGTGTGTTGTGTCAACTTAGACGACATGATGAGCCTCCTCCTTGTGTTTCCTCTGCTCCTTTGGATACTGGTTTCGTCTCCAAATGGCGGCCTAAGGATAGAGTAAGCTGCTCATTCTCATTCTTTTTTGTTTTACTTTTAACTTATTATTTGATTGATGCTATGTTTTGCAAGTTAGATGCTTTTATTTGCTAATCATGTAATTGATCGTGTTGCTTTTATCAATTTGAGTTGCAAGTTTTTTCAATGGAATGTTGTACAAGTAGTAGTCCTAGCATAACTTTAGGACATTGTTAATTTACACGAGTAGTTGATGTTAGATGCGGGTGCCCAGTGGAGATTAAAAGACTGTGCACAATACAAGAAAGAACGATGCAGACATGTGTGTGTGTTAGATAATAAAGCTATCGAAATTAATGTTGTTACTTCCATTCTCATTTTTATTGCATTCTTGAATCAATATTTTCTGTTATCATTATTTTCAACAGGTAGCTCTTATGAGGATTGCTAAGAGCTACTTTTCACGTTTGGTTCGAATATCAAAGAAATTCATATCTATACCCTGCCATCAAAATAATATTCTTGTAGTATCCTTGGTTGGCTAATATTCTGCTATGTAAATAATTGGTGTGACAATTTGTAGTGTATTTATTTCCTCCGAATAACCGGTGCTTCATTGGGTAATCCAAGCATGAAGCAATTAAGCAACCTCACACTATTTTCCCTCCTTCCCACAAAAAAATGTCACATTTGTCCTCATATAACAATCCTATATGTAGGTTTATAATAGACCTGCATGCTTACAATCCTATGACTCCTACATTCCACCTAGTTTCACTCGGGGGACACACACAACCCTTTATGGAGGATAGCTTCACTCTGCAAATTTTGACCTCTTTTTGGGCAGTTGATAGTCATTGTATTACAAGGTTTGGCAACCAAATTGTAATGATATGGGTTTACAAGGTTTGGCAACCAAATTGTAATGATATGGGTTTACAAGGTTTGGCAACCAAATTGTTATGATATGGGTTTGAACCTTTCTTCCTAATAAAAGATTTGATATCTAAGTTTGAATCGAGATTAACCTTGCATTGCAATATGCAATCAACAGTGTTTCCCCAGTTGATCGCATTTTAATTTATTTCATGAATGTTGTGCCTCCATTTTAAAATATATGACGTTTGACTTTTTGCACACACTTCAAAGTGCTTTGACCGTGTGTTTTAAGTTTTGTTTTTTTTATAATTTTCTTTTTGTAAATTAAAATATTTGTTACACACTCTTATTTACAATAAGTAAATTTTTTTAAATAATAATTTGAACTACACGGTCAAAACAGTTTGAAATGTGGGCAAAAAATCAAGCGTTATGTAATTTAAAATAAAGGGTGTATCGATTGTCTAATCATGAGATCAATAACTAAATTATTATAATCTAAGATGATATTACTTCATTTATTGTCAAGAGTTAACTTGTCGTAAAGTTTTGTGAATTGATCTTAATATGTGGTTTGATGGATTTTTTGGGGTTTAACACAAAAGTTTTGTTTACTTTAATTATTTATTGAACTTCTTTATTTACTTCAGTATTTCTTTTAGAGATGCAATCTTCCTAGTTTTTTATCAGGATAAGTTTGATTATTGTTAAAAGTTAGCCATATAGTCTTAAGCAACCAAGTGAGGGTGATTTTTCCTATCAAAAGCTTCACTTTTGAGGGTGATTCTCCTAATTAAAGCTTCATTTTCGTGCCGTTCGTAGTACAAATACAATTAATCTCTCCTATTGGAGGGGAGTCCCTTGTGGGACAACCATAATTTGCTATGCTTTTTTTATGGTTACTTATTTTTTTGGTAAGTCCTCAGAGTTTCATTAGTTTCCGTATGCAATTGGCAACACTTGAAAGTTTGGCATATTCTGGATGTGTTTCAGTATAGCAGTGTTAAATCTTATTAGTATCATCTTTAGGTTATGCAGAGGCACAAAAAAGTTTTTGTATCAAATGAAGTATTGGCCAAGAACATTTGACTAAATACATGTTGAAGGTTAATGAACATAATTGAATAAAATTGCTTGTATAGTTTTCTTTGGGAGAATCTCACAAGTAACCATTTACCGAGTGTAAGCTAATAAGATGTGTATGAAATAAGGGTAGGTAGAACTATTTATTTTGAAAAAGTAAATAAGCCATAACAAGCCTACACTCTCCTCTTGCACTATATAACGCACCCCATGTTTTACATAATATCAAATTTCCTCTCCATTTTTCTTTTTCAAATTGTCCCAATAGAACCTCTTTTTTCTTTCCAATTTATTTTGAGTGAGTTATTGCAAGTGTTTATATCTTTTGATCTAGGTTTTGTATATGACATCTTGGCAATGTAATTAGATTTTTATTGGAAATTGGAATTATGCGTAATTGTATTGTTAGGGTTTTATAGTTTTAGGTTTTATTTGGGACATTATTGAATTTGGGATTGTGCTTGATATGTGATTTATAGTATTTAGCTTTGTTAAATGTCTTCTAATTTTAGGTTTTATTTGAGTTTGGGGGTTAGATTTTAATCATCTTTTGAGATTGGAATTATGTTTTATGTTTGATTTCGAACTGTTTTGCATCTAAATTTCGGAATTCTAAATGCATTTTTGGTGGCTAGTATGTGCCCTTGCCAATGGATGTCGATTACATCCCACTGATATCGAGCTTAACTGATTATATGCTCCCCCAATTATGCTCTTCCATAAGAGAAGAGTAATAAGTAATGTTAGACTTTCTGGTAACATGATACCATTACTGAAATTAGCATCTATTAGTTTCCTCAGTCAGATATAAGTATTATTTTTATTTATAATAATTGTTGTTGCTTTCTATTTCATTCTAATGATATTTTTTCCTCGTCATTTTACTATTTACTTGTACGACTTCAAACTAATTGTAGCAGGTATTTGAGTGGCGAGGGTTCTCTTCAGTTAGTCTAAAGTCATCCAAGTGGACGCTAATATGCAATGCACATATGATATATCATTAAAATGAAATAGAAAGCGGCAAAAATTATTGTATAAAAGATTAACACTTGTTGAATATTCTGCACCAAAATGTTAGATTTTCGTAGTAATAGCATCTTAGATAGTGTCTTCTCTTTTCTCTCGAGGAACCTTTGATTGAAGAAAACAAGCTCTTCATTAACTTGTATCTCAGAATTCGTTCAAGTTTCTTTTTGCACAATCATTTAATAACTTTGTTTGATGCCTCTTGAACTCCTCCTATTTATAATATCATATAATCGTTCACACTCAATGGTTGCCTAGTAGGTCAAACCATGCGGGTATGATTGTTTAAGAATACCTGTAAGGCTGTAATAGCACAAAGTAATTCATCATGTTGAAAATTTTAAATTTGACTCTTATGTGATCCACATGAGATGACATAATTTGTAGATATGAGACTAGGCAACCATGATTTGTGCTGCAGATCGTGCCTTTGTCACGGTTAGTCTTGATTCTTTAATGAATTTCGATAATTGGGTGAAGCTAGAAAATTGGGCAAACTGAAAATAGGAATAAAAAAGTACGAGGAATTATCTTGATACCAGTTGGATTATGACAAGGTTAGAAATGGTTGAAAAGGGGATAAAAGCTTATCCCAAGAGAGAATAGGTCGGAGACAAAGGGATTGTAAGATTTTAGCAAATAATCATTAATTAATCCTTATTTGTAAGCTATTACTTATCTATTAATATTTTTTTTAATTAATTCAAGGATATTCCCAATTAGATAATATAAATTTTTATTACAAATACACTTATGTCTAAATATTGATATAAAATAAGGCAAAAGTTCAGTGTAGACCACTTAATTGTAGGTCCCGTTAGATCATTGCAATATATATTGCAGAACAATGTATTCCTGACTTGTATGATAGGGTTAAAATTGCAGTACAATAAATTCTAAAATTGCAGTACAATAATGTTTGTATATATATACGTTTTATGTATCACACATCTAGCCACATACAATCCCGTTATATCATTGCAATATATATTGCAGACAATGTGTTTCTGACTTGTATGATAAGGTTAAAAATTGCAGTACAATGACTTGGTTGCAGAGCAAATTCATTTCGATCATGAAAATTTTCCCCAAAAGAGATTGTAGATCACCGGAGAAGAGATTGTATGTGCCTGGATGTGTGATACATAAAATGTATATTAATACAAAAAATTAGAATGGCAGTACATAGTGCAGAACAATGTATTTAATAAATAAGTGGTCGAAGGGGTCTATAGTCTACACTGAAAATAATTCTATAAAGTAATTAACAAATTATTTAATTATTTTCTTCTCCGCATCTTCAAGTATATTGTAATACAATTTAGCTTGTCAATTTGTTATGGTCTTGTGGCATCCGCCACATATATGGCGTTTTGGCAATGTGGCACCCATTGATCTGATGAGCTCATGGTGGGGTGTTAAGGCGCTTGTCGTGGGCATGCTGCAAGTCCAAGGCGGTCTAGAACTGATCCAGTGGGTCACATATTTTATTTATAAGAAATTACAAGAATAGTCATTTGGGAAGAAAAATAAAATACTTGTACTTGCAGTAGTGGCGCCTCTTCTCCATCAGCTGTTTTTCAAAAAAATCAAATGCTTATTTTTCGTGAAAATCACCTGTTTCGATATTTTTTATTAGGAATATTTACTTATTTTTTGAAAATAGGCTAAACCAAACACCCTCTATATCTTATTTTTCTAATCATATCATGTTGTATGGTTGTAAGTCTGTTACTAATAATCTATCACTCAAAGCTGATAATTCTTTTTAACAATTATTTATTTAATTTTTTAAGTAACTTTCTGAAGTCTGCGATGAAGTCTGTGACTAACTTTAAATAATTTTTTTGTGTTATCAATTTAACAATGATTGAGTAAATTATTAATATATGTAATTATTCTGATGCGAGCCCATCACTAATAAAGTATGCTTAAAATATTCCTTATTTAGTTATGTCTGGTGTTTGTTCTTTCATTTTACTCATGTTTTAGATGTTCCGGTACAGCTTAAATTGTTCATACGTTGTTCTGACTTCTAAGATACGAGTTAATACATGATACGGAATCAAGTATTAAGTAGTTTGTGCTGGCAATAGTTGGCCAAAGCAGAAATCTTTTAGGGTGTTTGTTCAGGTGGATGTATAAGCTAAAACTGACTGGGATTGGCTAGATGAATCCTTTCTGTTATAGCAGGAGCAATTATATCTTTATTTCTTTATAGAAGGCTATTTCTTTATAGAAGGCCTAGTTATTCTTCGTCTACTACCACAGAGTGTTTTTTCAAATATATTCTATATCTTGACCACTTGCAGTGGCCTCATAACATACCGACAAAGGCACAATAATAATACTGATGCCCATAATTGCTGATGTTTTTTTTTTAAATTTCTTTCTCCGTAGACACCCCCCCCCTCTTAATGTTTTCTTAATGTACTCGTCACTCTTTCTGCAGATGAAGACAGGTTGTGTTGCTCTTGTTCTATGTTTAAATATTACTGTTGACCCCCCTGATGTAATAAAGATACCGCCTTTTGCCAGAATGGAGTGCTGGATTGGTACATCATTACAACCTATTTAGTTTTTCTGGCTTGAACTTCATATGTAATATTATTTTTTTTCTGGGTTCTGGTTTTATACACTATTAACTGTGATTCTCTGATAATTTCCAAGCTCTTGTGTTGATGTTGCTTTTTGTGTGAACAGACTTGGGATATCGGAACTCACTATTCATGTTCTGTGTTACTCTGGTTGGGTGCTCGTAATTTTGTAAAATTACACTTCTCGCTTTATTAGATGTTATTGCTTGTAGATTGATTTGCATTTTGGTTATTCAATTTATACCCCTTTCTTTGTAGCTCCCTGAGTAATTGCATCTTCTGCACAAGTGGCAAAAGTGAGGTGGCAAAAAGGTTGTTGCAGGAGAATAATCTAGAATAATCTGGTACTGACTAGAGAGGAAGGAAATAACAAATTGTACGGTCCTATTTATTCAAAGGAGGGAGGATATGGAGAGGGCAGAGAATTATTGTGTACTGTTTTCTCGGAAGAGAGTGGACCTCTCAAATGCTCATAATATCCTTGTTACAGTCATCCATTCAGTGTCAATAAAAATTTTCTTGTTCTATACTTTTCCTTGCATTATTGGTTATTTAGTTCTAACCTTAGTAAACTGCAAGAGCATTGCATTGTTACACATCTTACTTGGCACATACAAATATATGGATTTTGCCATGTGTAAAGTTTTATGCTTTTTATGCAGTTATATTTGTAGAATTGTGTCTGCTTGTGTTTTTTTGTTTATTCTTAAAATAAGATGCAAAAGATTTGCACCATCGCTTGCCCTTATATGTCCGAATATATTATATTCCGTATATAATGTGTTCTTTATAATTCCATATATTACTATTTGCAGATCCACTTTCTATGGCTCCTCAAAAAGCATTGGAAACAATTGGAAAAACCTTGAGTTATCAATATGAAAGGTGGCAAGCAAGGGTTAGACAAGTTTGCTTAGTCTGTGCAATAACAGGTTAATAAAGTCATCTATTCTAACATTTGTTTAACTAACTCAAATATCAGGCAAGGTACAAGATACAGTTGGATCCTACTATTGAGGAAGTGAAGAAACTCTGTGGTACATGTCGCAAGTATTCTAAGTCTGAGAGAGTACTGTTTCATTATAATGGTCATGGCGTGCCAAAGCCAACTGCAAATGGTGAAATTTGGCTGTTTAACAAGGTTTTCTAATTATCAGTAACTTATAACTTTTGAGTCATAAATTGTATGATGTATCTGTTTCATTGTTTCCTGCAATTAATTTGGACGTCATTGGGAACCTTTTTTGCAGAGTTACACACAATATATTCCTCTGCCAATTAGAGACCTCGATTCTTGGTTGAAAACGCCCTCGATTTATGTTTTTGATTGCTCTGCTGCAGGAATGGTTTTGAATGCCTTTATAGAGGTACTTACTACTCGGGTGTCACTCGATTGACTAGCTTTTCAGTGTCTGATGTATGTAGTCTTTTCTTTCTTGAATATTTGAATTTTTCTTCATATGATTATTATTTCTTTGAATAGCTCCAGAATTGGACTCCTTCCAACTCTTCTGGATCTTCTGTGAGAGATTGCATTTTGTTGGCAGCTTGTGAAGCACATGAGACGCTTCCGCAAAGTGCCGAGTTTCCTGCTGATGTATTTACATCTTGCCTCACCACCCCCGTCAAGATGGCATTGAGATGGTGATTATTCTATCAATGCTTATTAAGTCTAATCCTGCATGCTCATATCTTAGAATTAACATGTTCTGTTCTAAGTGGTTGCAATTCTGTTTACATTGCATAAATATGACTGACGAGTAATAACTATTGATTCTGTTGTATATTAGAATTTAGAAGATATAACTGGGTTAATATTTTCAATTTAAAATTTAGTTAATACATTTCCCTGACATGCCGCTTAGTTACACATTACAGTGCTTTTTGTTATCTGGTCAGCCACTGTGCTCACTTTTTTCTTTTTACAACTTAGATGTTTTTTTTTCCTGAATGGCACTGCTTTTATAAAAAATGTGTGCTTCATCACTTAGTGGATAGGTTGTACTTGGTGGGAGGCTCACACTTTTTCATTTATGCAGCTTGCTGTTTATGATCAAACTTACATTACAATTTTGCAATTGATTTTCTGTGATGATTCTTGTTTCCAGGTTCTGCACGCGGTCGCTGCTTCATGGGTCTCTCAGTTATTCACTTATAGATAGAATACCTGGTCGGCAAACTGACCGTAAGACACTACTTGGGGAGCTGAATTGGATATTTACTGCGGTGACTGATACAATTGCGTGGAATGTTCTCCCACACGGTAATGGGGCTGTGTATATATATATATATATATTCTTCGTTAATTTATTTATGTACATCTCTTAATGGAATTTAGTGTTGACGTATTGTACTTGTCCTCATCATTTTTTTCCCCAGATTTATTTCAAAGGTTGTTCAGACAAGATCTATTGGTTGCAAGCCTGTTCCGAAATTTCTTACTTGCTGACATTTCATAAACAGATATTATCTTGTTATTGTCTTACGAGTTTTGTCGTATCAATTTTTTGAGTTAAAGTTAATTATGTCAGTGATTAAAGCTGAATTTGGTTATCTAGTAATGTTTTTAAGGTTGAAGGTAGTAGGTGATTAAGTGAAGACATTGGTAGACAACCGTGTCAGCAGCAACAATGACGATGTCTGTTTTTGATATCTGACGTGTGTTCTGTTGATGTTATTTATTTTCTTAATCGCTGAAGTTTGTATTTCGTCATAATTTTTCTTTATAGTCCTGTTGGAATGTGTTTGATACTCCCTTTTGCGTGTTTTGCTACCTTGGCAGTCACTTCTGTGACTTGTACTTGACCATCTTTATCTTGACATCATGTCCTTACCAGTTCTTTCTTTTTAGGCTCTTGTATATGTATTTATAATAAGGAGGATACTTATGTATGGCTGTGTGTTGCATCCAAGCATGGGATAGTTAACAAACATTTTGTTTTCTAGGTTTTACTTAGTCAGTGCCATCGTTTTCGTGCTCTGGTGCTTCTTGGCAGATTTCTCGATATGGGGTCTTGGGCCGTAGATCTGGTATAGTCTGTACTGTTTAGCTTTAACTTGTAGCTTCCTCTTCTTGTTTAGATCTTTCTAATCCTGTACAAATTCATCTTCTGTTAGGCTCTGTCTGTTGGAATATTTCCGTACGTATTGAAGCTATTACAAACAACTACACCAGAACTTCGTCAAATCCTTGTGTTTATTTGGACAAAGATCCTTGCACTCGATAAGGTATGTCTGCGTACTTTCTCATTTTGTGCGAAATGGCTCTCTCTTTCTTTCTCTATGCATATCTATAAAGTTAAGTCCAGAGTCCAGACCCACTAAATTTCTATTCTTTCTGATAGTCATGCCAGGTTGATTTAGTTAAAGACGATGGACACAAATATTTCATTAGGTTCCTCGATAATGAAGAAGCTTATCCAGAACAGCGTGCAATGGCTGCATTTGTTTTAGCGGTCATTGTTGATGGACATAGACGGGGACAGGAAGCCTGTAGTGAAGCTGGACTTATACATGTGTGCTTAAGGCACCTTCAGGATTCAACTGCAAATGAAGTACAAACTGAGCCGTTATTTCTTCAGTGGCTTTGCCTGTGTTTGGGAAAAATTTGGGAAGATTTCACTGAGGGACAGATATTAGGTTTGCAGGCAGATGCCCCTGTCATATTTGCACATCTGCTCTCTGAGCCCCAACCCGAGGTTTACCTCATCTCTTGAAATGTTATCTACAATTGACTAGTGATGCTCTGATGATGTATATATATATATATATATATATATATATATATATATATACTTGCTAGTTACAGGTGGTACTTTGAACTTTGTACTCAGGTTAGAGCTTCAGCCGTTTTTGCGCTTGGCACTCTTCTTGACATTGGGTTTGACTCATCTAGGGATATAAGAGATGAAGAATGTCTCGATGATGATGAAAAAGTGAAGGCTGAAATTAGTATTGGAAAGAGCCTTCTAGATGTTGTTTCGGATGGAAGCCCTTTGGTCAGAACTGAGGTTGCTGTAGGTATGTAACAACTTATTTTGTTGCAATGGATCTTTTTGTAGAGTGGTTTTTACTTGCCTAATTCTTTCATTTGTTGGACATGATTAAGGAGCATGATAAGCTGACAACTGGTGTGGATACAGGTGCATCAAATAATTATGTGGTTGTTTTCTGAATCCTGAAAATGGGTATTCAGCAAGTACCTCGTCTATCTATTCATGTATATGTGCATATGAGTAATTTTGTCTCTTGTGTTTCATGTAGAAATTTAAGTATCTGACATCAAAATATGAAAAGACAGATGTCAATGTGTACAAAAGTACTTATTGGGTTTCTGTAACTATCAACTTATACACAACAACACTAAACAAGTTGAGACTAGTGAAGATTAAGTAAAGCATCTGCCAGAAATGGATAATCAGGCAGTCTGTTGAGAATAAACAATCCCTGCTTCCTCCTGGGTTCTGATTCATGATGGATATGGGTTCTGATTCATGATTGATATAAGTAATTTGATACTTTAGGATTTTAAGTAGATATAAAAAAAACTATTGGAGCCTATGTTGTCAATGTCATGTTTTCAAATCAGACAGTTTGTTGGGGATAAACGGAGAATCCCTGCTTCCAGGGTTCTGATCATGTTTGATACTTTAGGATTTTAGATAGTTATGCAAGAAGTATAGGTACCTATTTTGTCAATGTCATGTTTCTGGATCAGATATCTGTTACTGTGCCAAGCGTTTCCTTGCATATGTCATGGAAGACTTACTTTAGAATTAATTGTTGTACTTTCTTTACATATTACAGCTTTAGGGCGGTTTGCGTTAGGTCATAACAAGCACCTGAAATCAGTTGCTGCAGCTATCTTGAAACATCAGCCTACTTCAGTATTGAGTTCCTTGTCGTTCTTCGCTGTTAAGAGTACAACCAGTGGCTATACTACACCAAGTCATTATTCCCATATTAGTCCTATCTCGAGAGCTGGTAATGATAGCCAGCCAGTGGTTCGTGATGGTAGAATTTCCACCAGTAATCCCTTAGCTACTTCAGGTGTGATGCATGGGTCGCCAATTTCTGATGAATCATCTCAACATTCAGATTCTGGTATACTGAACAACTGCATTAGCAACGGGGTCATAGATCATTCTAGGTCAAGACCTTTAGACACTGCTTTGTATTCACAATGTGTATCTGCTATGTGTACACTAGCCAAGGACCCATTACCACGCATTGCAGGTCTTGGCTGGTGGGTACTGTCGGTTATCGGGATTGAACAAGTTGTGACGAGATTTACCAAGTCCACTGGTCACAATGTAAGGCCAAGTGAATCCACACCACCTCCAGTCAATAGTCTTGCTGGAATATCACGGTCATCTTCTTTGTTGGACATGAATGCGGGTAAAAAAAATTCTTGGTCTTGGCTTTCTGCAGCTTGAAGATTTATATTTATTTCGTCCTTCAAAAATCCACACTGTTGTTTATTTTTTTCACTCTTCGGCAATCTAAATATTTAACTTCCTTGACATGGGTTACCTGCTCGATTACTATCTCCCTTTTACTGTTGTCAGATCCTATAGGTTCTAAGCAAGGAAACTATTCAATTTATTTTACAGGACACTTTTATTTGACTTTCAGAACTCCGCCAGTTAGTCCTCCTCGACCAAGTTACTTCACAACGGGCCTGCGAAGAGTTTATTCTTTGGAGTTGAGGCCACAACTGGTAAATGCTCCAGACTCAGGGTTAGCTGATCCGCTTCTAGGTTCTCTTGGAGCCTCTGGTTCCTCTGAGCGCAGCTTTCTTTCCCAGTCAACTATCTACAATTGGAGTTGTGATCACTTTTCAAAACCACTCCTTACCGCAGAAGACGATAGTGACGTAATAAATACAAGAAGAGAGGAGAGGGAAAAATATGCACTTGATCATATATCAAAATGCCAGCACTCTTGTGCGTCTTCGTCATTCTTTTGTCTGGTTCTGGTTTACTGATGTATTTCTTATCTTTTCATGGCTTAATAAAGTTGGACTGTTTTTCTTGCCAGCTGTTAACAAGCTGCACAATCAAATTGCTGGATGGGATACAAGATTTGAGACTGGTGCCAAAATAACTTTGCTGCAACCTTTTTCTCCCGTTGTTATTGCGGCAGACAAGGGTGAGCGTATCAGGTGGGCAAACTCAACTTCCAATTCTTATTCCATTCTAAGAGCCAGATTATCACAACAGAATAAACTTGATTGTTTTTTTATTTGAGCTCTTTCTATAGACTATAGTACGCATAGCCATCCAGAAATGCTGAATCTTCAAGATGTTTATATTAATTACAAACAGCACTGCAATTGAACTTGTCGTATTTGGAGAAACCTTGGTATTAGTTTGTTAGTACAATATTACATAACATTCATCGTTATCTGCTCTTTTCGCATTGTTGAAGGGTATGGAATTTTGAAGAAGCGACCTTGCTAAATTCTTTTAGTAATCATGATTTTCTAGACAAAGGTCTATCAAAGCTCAGCTTAATTAATGAGCTCGATGACAGCTTGCTTCTCGTTGCTTCAAGTAAGCTTGTCAACTGTCTTTCCTTCAATGTTGCATTTCGTGAAGTTGTGATGGATTTCATGCTTGACCTTTGTGATATGCTTACATGATACAGGTGATGGAAGTATCCGAATATGGAAAGATTACAGTGTTAAAAGCCAACAGAAACTTGTTACTGCCTTTTATTCGATCCAAGGTCATAGACCTGTTGTCTCTAGTATGAATGCTGTTGTTGATTGGCAGCAGCAATCAGGCTATTTGGTACATATCTCTCTTTCTCTATGACATCTACATCCAACTTGGGCTTCGTCAACCCAGTTGTCATATTGTTTGATTACAAAGATTATTGAAAGGATGTTTGGAGCATTGATACAAGGAATGTATTTTCCATCGTTCTAAACTTTTAATTAATGTTTTAATCTGTTAAAATTGAGTACAAGTGCTTCAGTGCATGCTGTAGGCAACCTATATTGGAACGTACTGAAAATAGTTAAAATCTTAGGACAGGTCAGGTATTAAAACAATATGTACAATATATTTAGTAGAATGTCACTTACATCTTTGTTACATTTCTTTGGTTAATCTAGTATGCTTCTGGTGAACTATCATCTACCATGGTATGGGATCTGGACAAAGAGCAGCTTATTAATTCCATTCCTTTGCAGTCAGAATGTAGCGTCTCAGCCTTGGTGGGTCTTTCACCTTCACTGACCATCCTGTTATCATCTTGTTTTCTCAAACTTCTATTTATAGTTTGTTTCCTGTGTTGCGGATCGGAACCAAACTGAACGTTAACAATTCTAGTTAAATCCTTTTTTCTCATAACTTGTTTTGGATTATTTCGTAAGCTACAGTATTTTAGATGATTTCTTTTCCTTACTAAAGTCATAGAGCTAAATGAATCCGTCATTGTAACTCTATTGAGAAAACTTACATCAAGTTCCTGTACTCTTGTTAAATGATGTTTGACTCCTTTAACTTAAGTTCCCTCTTTTGTGGTTTTGTAGTCTGCTTCTCAGATACATGGCAGGGAATTTGCAGCTGGCTTTACGGATGGTTCTGTCAGACTCTTTGACATTCGAGCACCTGACATGTAAGCACTTGTAGAACAAATTACTAAAATGTTAACCAAGTCTTGGTAGATGTTTACTTTTATCAAAAATACCAGTCTTACACAGGTAATCCTACCCTTCCAAATATCAAAATGATCTGTCCCGTTGAAAGTAAAACAGGGAACACAAAGCCAAAGCTAATAAACAAGAAGTAGAAAATGAACGACAATTACACAAGACAAAGATTTACGTGGTTCGGAAGTTCCTACTCCACGAGCCCTCCTAATTTTGTATTGATCTCTCACAATTGTTTTTTTTAAGAGTTTTACAATCATACGAGAATATCTGTAAAACAAGAAACTGGGCCAGGATCAAAATATGAAAATATGGGCAAAGCTGAAAACCCCGAGTTTAGTTGTGTAAGACTCCACAAAGCCAACACTCTCCCACTTATAGTATGACCACATCTTAACTCCACTCTTCTAAATCTTCTAACATCCTGTACTCCATTTACTAATTTTAACTAGCGCAACGCATTCTAATCAATACCACCTTAGTCAATATATTTGCAGAATTCTTTGAACCAAGGATTTTCTTCGATAAACAAAATAACGTTGATTACCAACTCACTTAAGAGTGGATTCTATGTTACAAGTGAGTTGATTACCAACTCACTTTATGAGTGGATTCTATGTTTCATTTGATGGACAAAATCAAATGTAACACAACATAGAATCTTTCATACATTTTTGTAACAATGAAATTTACATTCATGTTAGATTCTGTTTATTTTCTATTAAAAAGCCTAGTTGTTAAAATTAGAATCTAAATGAAATTTTATGTAAGATTTTATGGTTCTCTATCTTGTTCTTTATATAAGAGTGTTCGTTATGGAGCACTGACCTATATATATACATTATATAACACTGATTTCACACACAAACAGAAAATTAGGCTTTTTATTACCTCTCCATGTCTCTGTGAATTTAGTGGCATGTAATATTATGTATTATGGTATTTATAATGACCCATGTTATCCAGGCTTGTTTGTGCAGCTAAACCACATACCCAAAAAGTTGTGGGGATGGGTTTTCAGCCCGGACTTGATCCCGCTAAGGTATTTAGTATGGCTCTCAATATATTAACTATTCTTTTACCCTCTTTTAGCAAACTTTGTCACAACCCAATATCATCTTTTCATATTTTTTGTATTTTCCCAGATTATCAGTGCTTCGCACGCTGGTGACATTCAATTCCTTGATTTTAGACATCACCGTGATGCGTACTTAACAATTGATGCCCATAGGGGATCACTTGCAGCTCTAGCTGTTCATAGACATGCCCCTCTTGTCGCTAGTGGATCAGCCAAACAACTTATTAAAGTCTTTAATATGGACGGTGAGCAATTAGGCACAATCCGATATTACCCTACTTTTATGGCCCAGAAGATAGGATCAGTAAGCT
Source organism: Saposhnikovia divaricata (assembly GCA_036435485.1). Classification (NCBI taxonomy): domain Eukaryota; kingdom Viridiplantae; phylum Streptophyta; class Magnoliopsida; order Apiales; family Apiaceae; genus Saposhnikovia; species Saposhnikovia divaricata. The sequence continues at coordinate 221,462,991 of CM071599.1, forward strand.
GCCTCACTTTCCATCCTTATCAAGTATTGCTAGCAGCTGGGGCTGCAGATGGGTGTGTTTCAATTTATGCTGATGAGATTACCTCACCAAGATGATTTAAGGCACACTTCTGGATTGTGACACTGGTTAGTCCTGGAGTGTCAGATGCCAATGGCATGATATCAACAAATTGCGACATGCAAGATTCTGCTTTCCCAGTAGCAGAGTCAAAATGTGAAAATACAAGGCCATTCACTTGGAATTTGTATTCCATAATATTGTTTCAGTCCTCCATTGTCGAGGGTGATACAGAATGCTCAAGTACAGTCCTTGGAGATGCATCAACAATCTTACATGTAGGTAGGAAGATGTAAATATTTTCTGTTCCAAAACATATCAATTCCCCTTGTGCTAGGTGTGTATTGGGTTTTACTATTGTTCATGTAAAAATCTGCTTGTTTGTATATACATATATATGGAAGTGTCAATTAGTCTGGTCAACAACAATAATTCATCAGTGGATAAGCCATGGGGATTCTTAACATTTTTCTCTTTTTGCTGCTACATTTTCTATGTATGTGAACTCCTTTCCAATTATAACCGCTCGAGTGAACCTCTTGATTTTGATATTTTGATACTTTCCTTGGCAATAATAACAATCCCAGTGCCCCCGTTATATTTGAATGATGTTCAGGTGTATCGATAATATAACACTGGGAAGTCGTTGAGATTTTCTGAACTTCCACCACTTTTTTCAGAGTTACCTAATCCGATTTTCAGTCAATTCTAATATGCTCATAATTTATGAACACGAAATGTAAATTATTTTAATTTTTCCCAAATATTGGTGTAGGTGATCCAAGAAAATGGACTTTTGATTAAAATTCGATGAAACATTCAATTCGAAGTTCAAAAATGGATTTTCTGAGTGAATAAAGTATGAGCTCATTACTAGTGGTATTCCTTTTAAAAAATTTGGGGTACTCAACTAAGATTTTAAAATCTAGAAGTATGTACGAGTGTTAAGTTCGATGGAGACCAACATTTGAGTGGAAATCGTGAAAATTATACACATTATGCACTCAAATATTGCAAAGCATATATATTTGTAAAGAATGTTCAAAGAACATTATTATTTTAATTGAAAATCTTAAAAATCATATATAATTTGCACAGAATATGTTTTGAAGAACAATATGTTATGCAATATTTTATTTGTAGCACATACGTGATTTTCAAAAATTTTGTAGAACACATATGATTTTCAAGATTTTCAATAAAATAAATGAAATAGCTCCGATCTCCACTAAAATTTTGGTCTCCATAAAACTTAACTCTGTATTATAATATAAAAAAAATGATATTTGATGAAATCCAAAAATTTAATAACTAAACAAAAAAATATAAATCCGTGAATTCAGTTAAATTTGATTGTATTTTTGTCAATTGTTAAAGAAATTATACAATTATAATCGTGGACTCTATCCATTTTGGCTGAACTCTTGTGTTTACAATCAGCAAAAATATGTAAGCAAGCATCATGAATTATTAGTAATAGATAATATTGTATTGGCAGAAGAAGTCGTAAACAGAATGCTTTGACAATAAACAAATACGACTCATGTATTTTGTGGAAGCCATGAACAAGAATGGGTCCCACCACCATTCCACCTGATCGACACGATCTCCGCCGTTGATTCCTTCTGGTAATTGTATTTTAATTTTCATTACATACATACAATTATTGGTTGTAAAAATCGATAATCAGTATAAATCGATCGGTCAAGATATCGATTTAAGATTAATCGGATAATCGGGGATTAATCGGAGTATTAATCGAATATTATAATAATATTTAATATACTAGTCTAATTTATAATTAAACATTTTATTTTAAACAAATTTACAAGATTAATCGGATTTCAAAAATCGAATTAATTAATTACCTTACAGAAAATTAATCGGAAATTAATCGATTAAATCGGTATTATTTAGAACTTTACATACAACCATTTAATACAAACAATACACGGCCCCAGCTAATCTCTCTGTCACTGTGGGTAAATACATACACATACACACATGTATCTATTCCTATTCATTCATCTTTCCCAATTTTCTTCATACAATGTACACGTATAGAATTGTGTATGTATACATGTAATGGTAGCAAATGTGGTTGTATTTAGGAGTTTAGAGGAAGGATTAGAGTGAGATTGAGTTAGTTTGTTAGTTAGTTAGGGTTTATAACAGAGAGAGAGAGAGAGAGACTAGAGAGAGAGAGATGCCGATGAGTAGATATGAGATAAGAAATGAGTATAGTTTGGCTGATCTGGAGATATATGGAGGAGGAGGAGGAGGAGCTGATAAAGATGGTGATGATGATCCTGAAGCTTTGCTTGAAGCTGTTGCTATGGCTGGTCTTGTTGGTGTTTTGCGTCAATTAGGCGACCTTGCTCAGTCCGTACACATTCATTCTCTCTCTCTCTCTCTCTCTCTCTCTCTCTCTCTCTCTCTCTCTCTCTCTCTCTCTCTCTCTCTCTCTCTCTCTCTCTCTCTCTCTCTCTCCCCTCTCTCCCTCCCTCTCTCTCCACGCATTATGTTTCTATTGTTTATGTTGTTTGTTTTTGTGTTTGTAATGCTTTGAAATTGGTCATATTAAGCGCTGCAATGCATAATTTTGCAATGATGATGAAACATAAGTTTAAGTCTATTAATTATGAATTTATATAATATTTTTATCTGGATCATCGAATCGTTAGATACACAGAGATATATTATGTAACTATGTAAGCCCTTGGGGATCGACTACCTGAATTTTGTAGTTTAGGATGTTTGCATATAGCTGAGTCTGAGATCTTAGGGAATTTTGACTTTTCGCCTTGTGATTAAATTGATGTCATTTAGCACTAATACAGAACTTGATTCTATTTTTATTTTTTTGCTAAATGAAATTTATTAACAAGAAAAGGAAAGAAGATTCAATAAATAAGGGCATCCCCTGGGGCTAGAGAGGGAGTGACAGACCCTCCTCTCTTCAAAAGGCCAACACAAGAAAAAGCATAAAAGCTAAACTCTACTATCCGACATAATATATGTCTAAAACAAGATGCTAATAATAGATGTGTCTCTACGAGCAGCCTTTTGAAATTGAGAGCAGCCTTTTGAAATTGAGAGCATCCATGGACTCGGTCCCTTACCACCTGCTTAAACTTCTTTAAAATAATTCTCTGTATCACCACTCTGATAAAGAACTTGACCTGGTTTTCAATGGCTATTCGTCGTGCCCATGATCAATAAAATTCAGTTTGGTGCTAACGGTACAGAACTGCGTCTCAGCATATTTCGAGTGTAGGGGCAATCCTGGAGTAAGTGAGAGATGGACTCAGTCTCTACATTACATAAAACACATTTAAGATCAGTTTGTATGCAAAAATGTGTCATCCGGTCCTTGGTGATGGAAAAAAAATTCAAGAGCAAGCCAAAGCAAAAACGAGCACTTTGGGGAATTCCATATAACTGAAAGTTTCACTGAATTCACCTGGTTCCCATCCCATGTAAGCTGGTCATGCTGATGCAGGGAAATCCCTCCAATGATATTTCTATAATCCACAGCAGAAACATTATTTAAAGGGTGCAGGACCCATTGATTATTCTCAATAATCGAACTCACTTTTAGCGAAATTATAAAACCTCAAAATAGAAATTACTCTAGAGTCCAGCTGAGATATTAGAGGTTTATTTCTTGCCCACTGATCATGCCATAGCATAAATCTGCTTCTCTGTCCACATGGTACTTCACAAACTGGATAGCATCATTTCTAGCATTTAATATTTTCCCGATAGGCCAAGAGGAGCTAGCTGGAGTTTTTTTGGGTCCAGAAACCTTTTCTTCTCTCTATTACTAATAATTTCGCTCTTTTCGAAGAAATTGTACAAGTTCTTAATTTGTTTTTGTCAACTGTTACATGTGAGCTTTTAGGAATTCTTTTTATGAAAATTTGAGCTCAAGAATGCTATATCTTTAAATATGGCATTGTTGAGAAAACTATTAGGTTGCGCACTGCAGCAGTTTAACTTAGATAATAGTTGCATAGAAAAAAATAAACGGAAATGTGGAATACAAAATTAGCTCTTTATCTGTGAAGTATAGCCATATCTCAGGTTTATTTTTCTGTATATATGCTTTAATGAAAGAATTGCATATAACATTTGTTCCTTGCGTGCTACAGGTTTGCTGCTGAGGTATTTCATGATTTGCACGAGGAAGTGATGGTAACAGCTACAAGAGGCCATGGTCTGATGGTTCGCGTAAAACAGCTTGAGGCAGATTTTCCTGTGGTAGAGAAGGCATTTCTGTCACAAACAAGTCCCTCGGCTTTCTATTCTAATCCAGGTTTGGGTGGCACTTAATCTCTTACTACGAAATCATTTTTATTACATAGCTTTTATTGGATTCAATCCAGGTTTGGTACTTCTAAATTCACTACTCTATTCTGAATGCTGTACTTACTAATATAATAGCAAGGCATTTCTTCTTTAGCATGCCAGAAGGCCCCAGATAACCATTATAGTTTGACTTACCATACAACTTTGCATAATTGCATTTCGCTTAATTCTAAGGTTTGACTCATCATATCTGGATGGGTAACAACTATATTTGTGCCAATATTCTTATCTTTAGTTTGCAAATAGAATTATTAGGATGACAAAAAATGATGGATATTTTGATTCACAGGTGCTGGCTGGCATCCTAGTCTGCAGAAAAACCAGAATCTGATTACCGGGGGAGACTTGCCAAGATTTATCATGGATTCTTATGAAGAATGTCGCGGACCTCCTCGCTTGTTTCTTCTTGACAAGTATAACCAGTTTTTTTATTTTACAATGTATATTTCTTATGAGATGGAGACCTTATAAATAAACCTGCTCTGTAATAGATTTGATGTTGCTGGTGCTGGAGCATGTTTAAAACGGTACACAGATCCATCTTTCTTTAAAGTGGAAGCATTATCCTATGGGATTTCGAGTGCAGAAGTTCAGAAGGAAAAAAGATCTCGTAAATCCAAGGTTTATCGTCATGAACAACAATCATAGTTAACAATCATAATTCTTTGTTTCCACTGTTATGGGTTTGATCGTAATTATAGAAATATAGTTAATTGGAACCTTACAATTGTTCTGGCAAACACACACATATCAAAGTCGATGTCCAAGTTTCTGGGATCCATCAAATCCTGTTACTTACTAATGCCAAACTTCTTTATCTGCACTCAAGCATAAGTAATCCTATTTACTTTGTCTTCTTCATATAATTATAAGTCGATTTGTATCAGTACTGTTTACTTGCTATAATCATTTTACTTTGAGTGGGTCCACACCATAGACAATTATAATGTTTATTTGCTTCATGAAGCAGAAAGTTTTTAACTTGATTTTCTCTGGTTATTCTTGTAATCAGTGTTTTTGTTTTGGTAGTTGAAGAAAGGTTCACGCTTGAGGAATGCTGGAACTCCAGAGGTCTTACCAGCATCTAATGCCAAGTAGGATTCTGATTATCTAAACTTACTATGATGCTCATCTTTTAGATTGGAGTCGTGAATGAACTATTTTCAATGTAATACTGCAGACTCCAACAGTTACTTTTAGAAGATCGTGTCGAGAATGGTGTCACCGACTCTGCACGTCGTGTGAAACTGAAGAGATTAAATAGGCATTCATTTGGCTCAGAAACTGGGAAAAGTTTTATGGAAAAATTTATCGGCGTGTCTTCGCCCGAGGACAAAGTCGTTCATGAAGTCGGTTATGGTTCCTTGACTCTTGAATTGCCATGCCAAACTGGTAGTGCGTCAGGAACTGGAGTAAGTTATCTGAAAGAATCAACGAGTGTGGAGAGGACTGTACTAACACCATCTGTGGATGAGGTAAGTGAGGATCTCCGATGTAGAGAACTTTCTTTGGGGACCAAGCAATATCCTCTTGAGGTGGTTGATGAAAAAGAGATAGCAGTGGACAGAGAAAGCAAACCTGATGCCAGTGAGGATGATAACCAGTCAGATGATGTTGCAAGTGAAGTAGATACGTACATGGATGCCCTTGCTACCATGGAGCCAGAAATTGAGACGGACACTGAATTCAGATCCAGAACTGATATTGGCTTTGTGGATATGGAGAATCAGGAGACAGATTGTGATGTAAATGAAGAACTGATTCAAGTTCAATCTTCAGATTCTCCGTCAACTGGAAACTCAAATGGATCAGAAGATGGGAATGATTCAGTTAGAAAGGGGTCGTCCTGTTTTTCGTATTCTGATACTGGAAGCACTGCAGCTGAGAATGTGCCAGTAGATATTCCTGTTGCAGCTAAAGTGTCACCATCTACTAAATTTTGTGACAGTGAGGTTACTGTTATGTCAATGAAAAAGCATTCCTCAAGTGAAGAGCTTTTAGAGGCTCGGGATTATCAACCTCCAAAGATTGATGTCTCTGATGATACATCTAATGAGGTAACTATTTTGCCAAGTTATGGATCTTATTCTGGAGATCCTTGTTCCAGTGTGCTGAATCCAGATTCAGTTCTTACACGTATACCTCTGGGTGATGGGATAGCTAGAGGCACATCAACGGGAGCACAAACCGTTAAAATATCCTCCAACCATGACGGACTAGACACCGAATCTATCAAAATTGAAGAAAATAGCAGAAGTTGGGGCAATAATATACCTTGGACATCTAGACACTCTAGTGTTCATTTAGAAACAAAAGTTGATGAACCACCCGTACGTACAGCATCTGCTGAAAACGATATTCTGGAAAAGTTAGATGGTGATCTAAGTGTTCTTCCTAGTGCTTCAATCCATATTTCTGAAAACATTCTTGAGGTAATTCCCAAGAAACATGACAATTCATTGTATAATTTGTTTGAAGTAGAATATGAAGAAGATATTTTTACCGAGGATTTCATGGACGGACAAATAAGTCCTCCGCATTCAGTTATTTCACATGCAGACATTAAACCTACTTCACCAGCTTTTTTGGATTCTAAAACAAGTAACACAGGTCGGCAGACTGTGGTCCTTGATTCTGTAGATAATGTGTATTCATCAGTTAAGTCGATAACTGTTGACTCCAATATTGCGTCAGACAGTTGTCATATTTCTTCAGTTGCGGAGAAACAGGAAGCAGAATGGGCAGAGGATGTTCCTGAAATTTCTATTGTTGCAGCTTTTGATGCTACTTGCGAAGAAAAAAGCCCTACTAGCATTCTTCCGGAAGCTTACAGTGGTGAGACAGATGAAATTGCCAGCAGCACTAGTTTGGTAGGAAGTGAAGCTACTGCAGCTATGATTAAATCTGATCACTTGTACTCTGGAGGTTTTAGATCTTCCACTGGTTTTCCTCATCCCAGCAAAGTGGCTGATGGTGGATTTGTTGAAGTTTCCTCCAGTGTGGATGATACCGAAGCTGCTGCACTTGCAATTTCCTTGGGTGCCCTGAACCCTACAGGTCCTGAATCACTCACTGATGAAAAACAAACCGAACTGAGTCAATTAGAAAACATTTTTGCCGAAACCATTGTTGCAAATCATGATAGTGAGACGGACAAAGTTGATTCTATATTTAAAAAAACTTTGCAGGTGGAAGATTTCCACTGTGCTCAGAATCCAGATCAGTATGGATCTGAAGTCTATGATGAAATTGTTCCACAGAACTATAATGAATCAGTTAAGCAAACAGCAGAGGTTCATCAGGAAACTGCACCACCGGATTTGAACTCCGTTCGATCTGAGATAGACATTGGTGATCATTCAGACACTGAAATGTTTAGTTATGTTCCTGTATCGAGTTTGCAACCTATTGAAACCACTGTGTTTTCATCTTCTTCAATGTACTGTGTCCAAAGTACAGAACCAGTTTCTTCTGGGGAGAATAATTTGCATGAACATTCTGGTGATACTTCACCTGTATTACCACATAACTTTCCTGAGGTAAGCACTCTTTCTAAACCAGACCTCACCCTACAGACTGATCAGTTTAATATTGAACATCAGCATGTGGTTGAATCAAAACCCAAGGAAGTATCTCAGTCGGAACAGTTAAGCTGTCCAAATCTCCTGGGTGAAGGAAGCAGTGATAGTTATTCTGAACCTTGTTTTGTTGCAAGCAAGTTTGTAGTTCCAGTAAACTTACAGGCTGATGACCTTGCTGTGGAGACTCTGTATGGTGATAAAGCAAGCTTTGGGGTGTCATCCAAGTTGGATAAAAGTCATATCGGAGGAAACTTTGTTACTTCTCCAAGGGCATCGTCAGTGACCCCTACATCAGAACTCTCTCAACCGGAAAGCCATGAGGTTGACATCTCTGCACAAGCTACGGATGGCTTAAGTGCAGTCCGTTCGGGCTCTCTTCCGATTCCTGAATTACCTCAAGTTAGGTTGCCTGAAATGCCTCCGCTGCCACCTCTACCTCCAGTGCAGTGGAGGACAGGGAAGGTTCAGCAACATGCTTCCCTGCCTTCAGATAGGAACTCAGTGCAAAATACCTTTGGCCTATTTCAACCAATGTTTCCATCTAAAACCAATAATAACACTCAAATGGGTAATTTAACGAATAGGGATGATTTCGTGGCTCCAGTTCCAGTTGTGCCACCGCTTGCTATTAAAGATAAGGACCAGCAACATGCTTATGAGCACTTGCTGGGAATTACGGCACATTCCAGTCCACTGTCAATGCAAATGCCACTCACCTCTAATAATAGAAGCAGAGACGTTCCAACTTCTGATAGAATATCTAACACAGACCCATGCTTAACAATGCTTTCTACAGATAATGAGAGCCCCGGTCACCTTATGCATGCTGGAGAAGCAGGAAGTATGCTGTCTACTGTTACTCCATCTTCGACTGTAACTGGTGCAGATGCATCATATTTTTCTGGATCTGTCCATAGTCATCCTTCAAGTCAAATGCAACCGGAAGTATGTCTAGAACATGAGAGCACTTATGCAAGAGAGGAAGTTGGGCTGATAAAGTTTTCAGACACAAATTTTCCACAACCAACAGTAGCAGATGAACATCTTAAGGATGGTACGGCTTTGGAAGGTGAAACTGTAACATCGACGAGTAACTCTTTGTATCCAGCTATGGAAGCTGGAGTACTGAATGGAAATCGGCCTATGAAGCTTCCGCGGCCTCGTAGTCCTCTCATTGATGCTGTTGCTGCTCATGACAAGAGCATGGTAGTTATTGTTTTCCCACTATATTAAATGAATGCAATATTGAAAATTCTTGTTTCATAAGTTTATGGACCTATATGCAGTTGAGGAAGGTGACGGAACGGTCTCGGCCTGAGGTACAAAAGGCAGAAGAAAGAGATAGTCTGTTAGAGCAAATACGCGCCCAGGTAAAACTGATGAAATCCCCCCCCCCCCCGCCACCCAATCTCTTATTATTGTTTTTTTTAATTGAGTTCAATTGTTGATATGATGATTGATTTTATATTGTTTCTCCAGACATTCAGTTTGAAACCTGCAGTAGCGACAAGACCAAGCATTCAGGGTCCTAAAACAAATTTAAGAGTTGCAGCCATTTTGGAGAAAGCAAATGCTATTCGCCAGGTTTACCTTATTTCCTCTTTTTTTTTTTTTTTTTTTTTTTGTCTATTGTGCTTGCCCTTCTTGCACTGGAATAATGAGAATGGTTAATTTTTTTACTTAGGCATTTGCTGGTAGCGATGAGGATGAAGATAGTTGGAGCGATTCGTGAATTTTCAGTCGTGATGTATGTGTCTTTACAAGCTGTGACACAAATTTTCTTCCTAGATATTTTTGCTGAGAAGTACATGATTTTTATGCCAGGGGATCATAGATACATAGCCATGAATAGGATGAGGATTATATTCTTTGTTAGTAAATAGTTGATACCTGTACTATGCAATATTCTTTTTTGTCTACCCTACACCTGTATAGATTACTTTACGAGAATAGTATACTGTTAGTCCTGCCAATCCACCTCGCAAGTGGTATGAAATATGTAACATGCCAGGTTTTACATAATTTTGTTTGTTGGAATAGATCGTTTACCGAATTATTATATACTCATGTTAATACAACAATATTGATAAATGTGGTACAAGAATTTGGTGCATTATTTCATTAGTTTTGGTTGTGTGAAGTGGTACGTGCTGCTTTCATGTCACGTTTAGTGTGTCTGGTGGAAGTAGATTGAAAGTTGCGAACGGGAATCCGTCTCTCTGATCTGAAACCTTTTTAACGGATATGGATTTGTCAAAAAAATATTCAATTCGAAATTCGATTTAATTAAAAAAATTGAAAATAAATGGATCGAATATGAATTTAGGATGATTTGATCCGTTTATGATCCAATCTGATTATATAATATTATATTATATATCATATTATTTATATTATGCATTATGTATTATATGAAGCAAAAATTATTTTCTAAATTTTGTGACGTGGAATCCATTTTAATTGTTAATAATGTATATATTTTAGTCCTTTCATAATCTTGAAGTATACTTGCCGACTTATTTTGGCTAGTATACGAAATATCATTTTTTTTTCATTGAAAATTTTAAATTCATAGTCGTTTTTAGAGTAAAGTATACTTTTTGTGTTCGTTTTTTATTTCAAGACACCACTTGTAAATATGATAGTTTAAAATCGAGCACTTGATGTCAATGATCGTATTTCATTACATATTGTTGCATTCCGTTAATTTGGGTTAATAATGTAAGTAATTTAGGGAGTAAAATGCATTTTGTATACTCACATTTTATTCAAGACACTATTTACAATATTTTAATTCAAAATTTAGAGTACATTACAAATACACAAAATGCATTTTATTACTTAAATTACGAATAGAGTTAATCCAAATTAACTAAATGCAACAAAGTGTAATAAAATACAATATTAGTATCTCAAGTCAGTTCAAAATTTAGAGTTTGCGGTTACACAAAATGCACTTTATTATTTAAATTACAATGGAATGCAACAAAGTGTAATTGTAAAGCATAATGTAATGTAATATGTAATAGAGGACATATATTACTCAACTAGGATAAAAGATAAATAATATTAACTCTATACAGGGATCGTGAAATTTGAAGAACAGGCACCGACAAGGATCAAGTCGCTGAAAGAAGTTCATTAACATGATCAAGCCTCAGTGACAGAATAAGATGTACAGATGATTCTGTTGAAGGGCCAAAAGATTCCATGTATTTATATTATTTGAAGATATTGCTGCAGGCTAATCAATTGGAATGTAACGAAGGTGTGAAGATCAAGATCAGTGCTAGTCACTTGTGAACCAGACCAGTGCACTAAGTGTCAGCACATAAGAGAAGGATCAACACATTAATTCACAGAAAGAATTGTCAAAGCCTATTGACGATCAAGGACATACATAATATTTCAAGGTATTGTCAAAAATTAATTTACTCTGAAAATCAAATAAATAACAGATTAATTAATTATTTATAATAAATAATTAAATTAATCTGGTACTTGAACTATTTTCTGAGAAGAATTAAAACAACAAAATAAACAGAAGAGAATATGAATAGTAACCGAAATCACTATTCATATGAATAGTACTATTCATATGAATAGTAACTGCGGTTGTTGGAATAGTAACTGTGGTTGTTGGAATAGTAACTGTGGTTGTTGGAATAGTAGCTGGGGTTGTTGGAATAGTGCCAAATAGTGATTTTCTAAAATCTATAAATAGGCATGTTGTATTTCATTTCAAAACACACCTCAACACACAACTCTCTCTTCTCTCTCTTATATCTTCTCTGTGTAAGCTGCTAGAAAGTCCATCTAGTAGGAAAGTCGGCTTAGCCCACTTTCAGGAAGTGTCGGGTAGAAGGTCCTCGTGCCTAAACTATCCTTAGGAGTGTTTGATTTTATAGCTAATCCATAGGATTAAATTGTGTAGCAAACCTCCAGGTTTTATCTATTAAAAGATATTTCCCAAACAGTTGTGTTATTTCGATTCAGTATTTTTTATCTCATATCCACATCAAAAAATCGAAATATTTTTTGAATAACGTATTCAACCCCCCTTCTACGTTATTCCGGACCTAACAATTGGTATCAGAGCCACTCTGTTATTATACAACAGTTAAAGATCCAAAAAGCTATACAATCATGACAGAGAAAACACAAACTCCAACAACAAACAGATATGAATCAATCAGAGTTCCAATACTCAGGGCATCAGAATATCCCACATAGAAGGTGAAGATGGAAATGTTTCTGGAGGCTACAGATCCAGAGTACTTAGACAGAATCCATGATGGTCCACATAAGCCTACTAAACTTTCTGTTGTAGTTGTTGGGGAGGAACAGAAAACGATTCCAAAGGAGAAGAAAGACTACACTCCTGAAGATATCTCCTCTATTAGCAAAGATGCCAAGGTAAGGCATTTATTACATAGCACTCTTGACAATGTTATGTCTAACAGAGTCATTGGATGCAAAACTGCTAAAGAGATTTGGGATGCTTTGGAAGTCAGATGTCAAGGAACCAAAGCCATCAAGAAAAATAGGAGAACAATACTCACACAGGAGTACGAGCACTTTGACTCAAAGTCTGATGAGTCATTAACAGATCTATATGACAGATTCCTGAAATTGCTAAATGATTTGTCACTGGTAGATAAGGAGTATGATCTTGAAGACTCCAATCTGAAATTCTTGTTGGCTCTTCCTGAGAAGTGGGATTTAAAGGCCACTACCATCAGAGACAATTATGATCTGGAAGACATGTCTCTTGATGAAATCTATGGAATGCTCAAAACCCATGAGCTTGAGATGGAACAAAGAAGCAAGAGGCATGGAGGCAAGTCCAAATCAATTGCTCTTAAAGCTGAGGAGAAAGCTTCTAAAGAAGTTGCTGTGAAAAAGAGTCAATCTAATGGAAAGGCTCTTATTACAAAGTCTGATACTGAGTCATCAAACTCTGATGATGACTCAAACTCTGACAATCTCACGGACCCTGATGATGATGGCAGTGATGCGGAGATGATACAACTTGCAGCCCTGATGGTAAAAAGCTTCAAGAAGATGGCTTACAAGAACTTCAGAAAGGGAAGGAAGTTCACACGAAGAGATTCAAACTTCGAAAATAAGAATTTCAGAAAAGCTGAGGAAAAGGAAGGCAGGTCTGGGAAAGTGGACAAGTCCAAAATCAGATGCTATAATTGTGGTGAGAAAGGACATTTTGCACCTGAGTGCAAGAAAGTCAAAGCTGATAAAAGTCAAGCTTACATCACAAAGAAGAAGGACTGGGCTGACACTTCAGACTCTGAAGATGAGGTGAACTATGCCTTGATGGCAAATGCTGATAGTATCTCTGAAGCTACTGAGACCAAGGTACCTCACTCTACTTTAGCTTTTGATACTACTGATATATCTGAGTTAAGACTCTTTCTTAAAAACTTGCATGTTAGCTACAGAGATCAGACTTTAGAAAATGAAAGAATAAAATCTGAAAGTCTAGACCTTAGAAAGAGAAATGATTATCTAGAATTAGAATTAGTCCAAATGTTAACAATTCAGAAAGAGAGAGATGATGCTATTATTATTAAAACTGAATTATTGAAAAAGCATGCTTATCTTGAATCTGAACTTATTAAAGAAAGAAACATTATTAAAACTTGGACTAACTCTGGTAAAACTACTCAGATTATCATAGAGAATGATTGTTGGAAAGAAGGTCTAGGTTACACTGATAAAAAGAAAACGGTCAACATAGAAGCTGAGACCTCTAAACCTGTATTTACTGAAAAGGCTGCAAAACCCAAACTTAATCACATGAGGTTTGTACCAAAATCCGACAAACCAAAACAGGATGAAGTCAAATCAGTAAATATTAGTTTAATGTCTCAGAAACAGCTTAAACATAAGCTGAAGGAGTTAAAAAGAGTGAACAAGGTAAAAGAACCTAGGAAAAATAGAAATGGAAAGGTAGGCATCAGTAAAAGCAATAACTATATGCCTATTCCCAATGCTCCTAGGAAGAAATGTCACAACTGTGGAAATCCTAACCATCTTGCTACTTTTTGCAGGAAGAATAAAAATATAAACTCTATACCTCCTAAGTCAGGAGTTAAGAGTGGTTCGGTTAGGTTTAAGCCACAGAATCCTTGTTTTCACTGTGGCAGTATTTGGCATTCTATTTATACATGCAAAGAGTATCATAATTTGTATTATGATTATTATGAACTTAAACCCTCTTTGAATAAATTCAAGATTGATTCTACATGTATAAATTCTGATAAAAAGAATGTTAGCACAAACTCTGATAAGACTTCTGCTGCAAAAGCTAACAAACTTAATAAGGCCAAAGGATCCAAGCAAGTCTGGGTCCTTAAAACTAATCATTAGTGGTTTTTGTGATTGCAGGGTAACAGGAAAAATATCCTTGTTCTGGACAGTGGATGCTCAGGACACATGACTGGAAATAAAGCCCTGCTATCAGAATTTGTGGAGAAAGCTGGCCCAAGTGTTTTTTATGGAGATGGCAACATAGGAAGGACTCTGGGATATGGCAATATCAATCTTGGAAATGTCATCATTGAAACTGTAGCTCTAGTCTCAGGACTCAAACATAATCTACTAAGTGTGAGTCAAATCTGTGACAGAGGTTATCATGTGGATTTCTTTGAAGAACACGGTGAAGTTGTAAGCAAATCTACAGGAAAGGTTGTTCTGAAGGGATATAGGCATGGTAACATTTATGAAGCCAAGCTTTCAACAAACTCTGATGGCTCTGCAATCTGTCTACTGAGTAGAGCATCAATTGAAGAAAGCTGGGATTGGCACAAGAGACTTTCTCATCTGAATTTCAACAGCATTAATGAGCTAGTGAAGAAAGATCTTGTGAGAGGATTGCCCAAATCAGTTTTTACTCCAGATGGCCTATGTGACTCATGTCAAAAGGCAAAACAAAGGAAAACTTCATTTAAAAGTAAGACTGAATCCTCAATTCTTGAGCCATATCACTTATTGCATGTTGATTTATTCGGTCCAGTAAATATAATGTCTATTGGAAAGAAAAGAGATGCTTTGGTTATTGTCGATGAATACACCAGATATACATGGGTATATTTCATGCACAAGAAAGAAGAAATTGCATCAATCTTAACAGAGCATGTCAGACAACTGGACAAAGGATCTAAGCATACAGTGAAAATCATAAGGAGTGATAATGGAACTGAGTTCAAGAATGCAGTCATGGAAGAGTTTTGTAAAGAAAATGGAATAAAGCAAGAATTCTCTGCACCTGGAACTCCACAACAAAATGGAGTAGTAGAGAGAAAGAATAGGACTCTCATAGAAGCTGCAAGGACCATGCTTGATGAAGCAAAGCTGCCAACTTACTTCTGGGCCGAAGCTGTGCAAGCTGCTTGTTTCACAGAGAATGCTACACTCATAAACAAGCATGGTAAAACACCATATGAGATGGTGAAAAATAAGAAGCCGAACCTGAAGTACTTTCATGTGTTTGGATGTAAGTGTTTTGTTTTTAAGACTCATCCAGAACAACTTTCCAAATTTGATTTAAAAGCTGATGAAGGAATCTTTGTTGGATACCCACTATCCACAAAAGCATTCAGAGTCTACAATCTGAGAACAAAAGTGGTCATGGAATCTATCCATGTGTCTTTTGATGATAAGAAGATAACAGGACTTGAAGATTTTGATGAACATGACCAGCTGAGATTTGAGAATGAAGAAATAAATGCTGATCTACAAAATTTTGATACTCTTTCAGACTCTATTGTTCAATCTATACCAGTAGATCAGACAGCAGCACATGTTGAGGGGGAGCAAGTGAACGATGAACCCCAATCAAGTGAAGAAACATCTGCTACTAATGATTCTTTAAACTCTGAAAGCAACAGCTCAGGGGGAGCAAATAATGATTTTAGATCTACTAGTCACCACACTCAACACAATCATGAACTTGGGGAATCATCAAGATCAGATCTGCCAAGACAAAGGATATGGAGTAGAGCACATCCCTTTGAAAAGATCATTGGTGAACCGGACACGGGTGTACAGACTAGAAGAGCAACACAGAATGAGTGCAATTTCGCAGGATTTTTATCTCAAATTGAACCTAAAAAGATTGATGAAGCTCTTGATGATCCAGATTGGGTAACTGCAATGCAGGAAGAACTCAATCAGTTCGAAAGGCAGAAAGTATGGAAGTTGGTGCCAAGACCAAAAGATAAATCTATAATTGGCACTAGATGGGTGTTTAGGAATAAACTGGATGAAAATGGTATTGTTACGAGGAACAAGGCTCGATTGGTAGCAAAGGGTTACTCTCAAGAAGAGGGAATTGATTATGATGAAACTTATGCTCCAGTTGCAAGGCTTGAAGCAATCAAGATGTTCTTAGCATTTGCTGCACACTCCAACTTTAAGGTTTTTCAGATGGATGTGAAGAGTGCATTTTTGAACGGAGATCTAGAAGAAGAAGTCTATGTTGAACAACCCCCTGGGTTCGAAGACAAGGACTTTGAAGGTTTTGTGTACTTTCTCTTTAAAGCTCTCTATGGTCTCAAGCAAGCCCCTCGAACATGGTATGATACTCTCTCCAAGTTCTTACTTGAAAATGGTTTTACAAGAGGTATCATCGACAAAACTCTCTTTCATAAAAATCATAAAAATGATATAATTCTGGTGCAAGTATATGTGGATGATATAATATTTGGTTCTACTAATGATTTGCTATGCAAGAGATTTGCTAAGTTAATGCAGAGTAAGTACGAGATGAGCACGATGGGTGAGTTGTCCTTCTTCCTTGGACTTCAAGTTGTTCAGAAGCCTGATGGTATTTTCATCTGCCAATCAAAATACATAAAGGATCTTCTGAAGAAGTATGGGATGGAAGAAGCAACTACTGCCAAGACCCCAATGCCAACTGCTATCAAGCTTGATCAAGACAAATTTGGTAAGTCAGTTGACATCACGAAGTATCGAGGTATGATCGGCTCTCTCTTATACTTAACTGCTAGTCGACCAGATATTATGTTCGCAACTTGTTTATGTGCTAGATTCCAGGCTGACCCTAAAGAGTCACATCTTATAGCTGTTAAACGTATTTTCAGATACCTTAAGGGAACCCCCGATCTTGGGATTTGGTACCCTAAAGGAACAGGTTTTGACCTAGTTGGCTATACAGATTCTGACTTTGCAGGCTGTAAGATTGATCGGAAAAGTACTTCTGGAAGCTGTCAGTTTCTAGGAAGAAGGTTGGTATCTTGGTACAACAAGAAGCAACACTCAGTATCTACCTCGACAGCCGAAGCAGAATACATTGCGGCAGGTAGTTGTTGTGCTCAGATCCTGTGGATGAGGAATCAACTTCAGGATTATGGACTCATGTTGGACAAAATTCCAATTCTATGCGATAACACGAGTGCCATTGCCATTGCCAACAATCCAGTTCAACATACCAGGACTAAGCACATTGATATCAGGTATCATTTCTTACGAGAGCATGTCATGAATGGAACTGTGGTATTATATTTTGTTCCCACAGATCAACAAATTGCAGACATCTTTACTAAACCACTGGATGAATCCACATTCTCCAGGTTAGTTGGTGTTCTTGGGATGTTAAATCTGTCTAATTAATTTTGGATAATCAATAACTGCAATTTGTTATAAATTCACAGGTATTTTAAATGTCCATATTTTTAGGACTTGTGAATTTACTTTGCATCCAGTCTTCATCTTACAGTTATCTCTATACTAATTGCCATGCTTATAAATGCTATCTTTTATGGTAATTAGTTAGTGAATAATTGTGTTAATTGTAGCATAATTAAATAAATATTTTATTGACATATATCAATTAATGATATTTTGTTAATTTTATGTCTATTTAATTGTGAGTTTATCTGATTATTGTGGATTAATTCTTGATTTACTGCGTGATTATTTTTAAATCCATAATAATTAGAAGTATTGTATGTGTGTGTGTATATAGGCTGATAGATTTCGGTGATAAGATGTTTTTCGGCTGACAGGTTTCGGTGATAAGATGTTTTTTCGGCTAATTGATTGATTAGGTGAGAAATTATTGGTTGATTAGGTGAGAAATTATTAAAGCGGTGTTATTCAACATAGCTTGTCAATATCTCACCTAACCCACTAGTCCTCGAAACCTTATAAATGATGAGTTTTTGTTTGTGTTTAACATCATCATTTTTCAGATATACAGAGCATATACACACAATTGCTGAATATTTCGAGCTTTGATCGGAAAGATCTCTCAATCTAGCTGGTGGTTTTTAGATTGGATTTTATATTCTTGCTTAATACATCATCCTTTATAAAAACTAACCCTTGTTTTTGAATTTCCTCGAAGTTTTGAAAATGGCATTGCAGGGAAGCTTTTTAATTGCTAAAGTTAATCCTATTTCCATTCAGCAAATCGAAACCATTCAGGATGAGCAATTTCGGGCTTGGACACAATTTTTGAATGAACATTCATTAATTCGCTATGCTTTAGTTACACCAGTGCAGCTTAACCATGATGCATTGCGTGAACTATATTGCAGTGCGGTTAACACTTCTGGACAGGACGGGTGTGCATTCACATATCGACTATTTGGTAGGTCGATTAGGGTCACTGAACGAGATGTTAATCGAATTCTTCATTTTCCTATGGAAAATCTCGTTTCTGATCCTACACCTGAACAGATTGAAATGTTCTTTCATTTTATAAGGTACCAAGATGGCAATTTCAATACTGGTAATCTTTATAGAACGTTTCTAACCCAGTATTGGAATTTCTTCTTTCACACTCTTAACCATGTTTTTTCCTCAGATAGAACAAATCAAGATCGAATACCTGAATATATCCAAAAAATAGGGTATGCGGTCGCCAATAATTTGAGGATTAATTTTAGAAAAATAGTGCTTGGTCAAATCATTTTAAAGATGAAACACTTAGGAACAAGAGATGTTCGGACTCAAAATGTCAAATGTCTATATCCAAGGTTTCTACAGCTAATATTAAATGATTTTTTGAATGATGAAGACAGAGTACGCTTGGAAAATGGTCAAAAGGTGGAATGTTCTTCCATAAAGACGAATGTAATTAATTACATGAGCAAAAAGAAATATACGGATGTGCCTACAGTCCTAACTGAATATCTAAAGACTGTCCCACTTCCGTTGTTACCAAGACCAGTGAGAGCAGGTATACGACAAGGTAATATTTCAATCCCTGCTATTCCAACCTTTGTATTCCCTGTTGTGTCACAGGAAATACAGTTTCTACAGCCCCCAGTGGCCATCTTACCCGACCAAGAGCAGGAAATCCCACCGACTCTAACACAGGTCGAAGAGCCCATTTTACAAATGCAAACACAAACACAACAAACTCCTACACCTCAATTGTCAATTAAACGACCAACCATCAACACTTTTGAGGGAGATAGTGCCTCAGCAGCACCACATAAGGAGTTAGTTACATCAGCAGCTCTACCTCATTCTAAACGAAGTAAACCAAATGAACCTGAGGTAACTGTAACTGTTAGGGAAACAATTCTTCCTTGTCAAATGAATGAAAATGTAAATGAGGATGAATTGACGGGAGCAACTATCTTGAGTTCCATTTCACGGAACATAAGAGTGGTTGATGATCTTTCTAAAGATCAAATGCCTTCACAGGCATCCGAGGTGGAATTACCTACCTCAATAATTGCTGGTGAATCTTCCATTTTACGGAAAGATCCATCGGTAGGTGGTTCTTTTATGAACCAAGTGTCTTCACAGACATACGAGGGAAACTTGGGTTTTGTGCCATTTAATCGATTCAAGTTTAACCTCCCAGAGGAAAAATCTCTGGATCTCTTTCGAGATTTACCACTATTTACCAGTGGTCGGCAACTCGCTTCACGCGAGGATGGAAGCTCACGAACTTTCATTGCACCATCCGTGACCTCTGAAAAAGGGGCTAGGATGATTTCATTTGCAGGTACACATATCGGTGGAAGCTCTGGAGGAGAGTTGAGGGAAACACGAACAGAACATGTAAGTGTCACCCAAACCACTAAACCGAGTGAATATAGAGTGTTGAGTGAAACACCTGCAGAACATACGAGTGAGCAACCTACTCAACCACATGCACCTGTAACCAAAAAGGAATACAGCAGACTCCTTACACGGGTCCAAACAATGGAGAAAGAGTTATCAAATATCTGTAAGTCCATTACAGAAATCAAAAATTTGCAACTTATTCAACAGAATGTATTCCAGGTTCAATTGAACACCATGGCAACCCAGTTTAGTCATGCAATCAACTCCTTGGTAAAGTCATCTTCGTCTAATTTACCAACTCCACATCATGTTACTCTGGAGGATAATCCAACTGAAGGGGAGAAAGTGGATGATCAAGAAAAATCTACTAGGCGTAAGGGCAAGGAAAAGGTTGTTGACACGGAATTAACTTTATTTTGGGAAAGGAAAATCTAATGGAGTATTAGTGCTATGCGGGAAAGAAAGCAAGACAAACTTGAAGATATGTTCAGTCTAGAGGAACAATTGTCTTGCACTTGTTCAAATTTTAGAAATCTGGAAAATGTATATATGATCCAGAATGCGGTTTATTATTATTTATCTTTGTATTTTATTTGTATCAGTTGAGTTATCCTCTAGGAATTTGCTTGTCAATCCCTAACAATCAAATAGGGGGAGATTGTAAAGCATAATGTAATGTAATATGTAATAGAGGACATATATTACTCAACTAGGATAAAAGATAAATAATATTAACTCTATACAGGGATCGTGAAATTTGAAGAACAGACACCGACAAGGATCAAGTCGCTGAAAGAAGTTCATTAACATGATCAAGCCTCAGTGACAGAATAAGATGTACAGATGATTCTGTTGAAGGGTCAAAAGATTCCATGTATTTATATTATTTGAAGATATTGCTGCAGGCTAATCAATTGGAATGTAACGAAGGTGTGAAGATCAAGATCAGTGCTAGTCACTTGTGAACCAGACCAGTGCACTAAGTGTCAGCACATAAGAGAAGGATCAACACATTAATTCACAGAAAGAATTGCCAAAGCCTATTGACGATCAAGGACATACATAATATTTCAAGGTATTGTCAAAAATTAATTTACTCTGAAAATCAAATAAGTAACAGATTAATTAATTATTTATAATAAATAATTAAATTAATCTGGTACTTGAACTATTTTCTGAGAAGAATTAAAACAACAAAATAAACAGAAGAGAATATGAATAGTAACCGAAATCACTATTCATATGAATAGTACTATTCATATGAATAGTAACTGCGGTTGTTGGAATAGTAACTGTGGTTGTTGGAATAGTAACCGTGGTTGTTGGAATAGTAACTGTGGTTGTTGGAATAGTAGCTGGGGTTGTTGGAATAGTGCCAAATAGTGATTTTCTAAAATCTATAAATAGGCATGTTGTATTTCATTTCAAAACACACCTCAACACACAACTCTCTCTTCTCTCTCTTATATCTTCTCTGTGTAAGCTGCTAGAAAGTCCATCTAGTAGGAAAGTCGGCTTAGCCCACTTTCAGGAAGTGTCGGGTAGAAGGTCCTCGTGCCTAAACTATCCTTAGGAGTGTTTGATTTTGTAGCTAATCCATAGGATTAAATTGTGTAGCAAACCTCCGGGTTTTATCTATTAAAAGATATTTCCCAAACAGTTGTGTTATTTCGATTCAGTATTTTTTATCTCATATCCACATCAAAAAATCGAAATATTTTTTGAATAACGTATTCAACCCCCTTCTACGTTATTCCGGACCTAACAGTAATAAAATATAAACATTGATATTTCAAGTGCTAGATTTTGAATTAAAATCTTGTTAGTGATGTCATGAGTAAAATACAAGTACACAAAATACATTTTATTATTATTTTTATTAAACTTCTAATATTCTATTAGAATTTGCATTTTAAACGTTAGACATTGTTAGTTAAGTATTTATTTTGATCTACTTTCAAAAAAAAAAACTATTTATTTTGATCCGAAATTCGAGATCTTAATAGATCCAAATATGGATCGACCCGTAGGTATGTAAAAAATTTGATACTGATTCGATCAATTTGATCCGAACCTGATCCATTAACATTGACAGATGTACAATCATTTTCATTAATCTTTGAGCTTGTTTGTCATGGAATTTTGGGGGTTAAAATGATTTTCTTCACTTTAAAGTTAAAAAATATATTTGTAACATGTTAAAAATGATTCAGTTAACAAAATAGTTTAAAATTAGAAATTGATAGAAAGTACTTTCTAAACTCAATTTAATTTTATAATTTTATAAATGATCATCTTCATCTTGCTTTGCTCGTGTAGGAATTTTAATTAACTGAAAGAGTCCAACTCTGAATTATTACCAGTCATAACCAAAAGAAACCATAATTTTGTCAAAGAAATTACAAATTTAAAGCAGAATGAAATTATGAAAAACAAATCACAATTTTAAGGCAGCAATAGCTTCGGGTCTAAAATCAATTCTCAAACTCAACACTCTCCTCACCTCAGCTGGTGTTAGTCTCCAAGTCATAGGTCCTGAATTCTCACCCCAGAAATCCAAAATCTCAGATACCTTTTCCAAGTTTAAGATAGTGGCCATTTGGGTGAGGCGAGCAAATTTGTCTCTGACGGTTCTTTGAGTCATGCCGTTGAAATGACTAACTAAAGCTCTAGCATCTCTGTCGAGTTGAAGACCTCCCAGCTGACTGAATCGTTTCTGCAGCATAATAACTTCAAGCCTTTTTACAACAACGTCAATGACAAGATGAACAAATAAATCATAATTGTTGGCAGTCATCAAAGGTTGGAGCCATGCAATGTTGGTCTCAACAACATGGAGAAGACTCTGCACCCATGGATCGTTTACTTCATTCTCTGCATACTCGGCCTCAGATAGCTCATAACTGATTGCACCAACACTGTCAAGCACTCGACGGATTCTAGGTGTCACAGCTGCAACCAGTTGCTCCATTTTATCATTCAATGCCTTTTTGAAACTGTTGCTCACCTCACCCAATTCGGATAAACAGGATTTAACTCTCTCTCTATCAGCTGGTGCAGGGAAAACCTAATAACATTTATTTCAGTTAACAGAAAAGCCATATATTCTTAGGTAATGTGACAGCCAGATATACATATATAATAGAACCTCATAAATGCATAAGCTCGTCAAATGAAAAAAAAAAAAATCCAGTCCAAATATAGAAGGGACAAGGTATTCATCTATCGAGGTTTAACTGTACACACGCGGGAGGGAGGGACTAGGGAGGGAGGGAGGGATTTCTCATGTAAATTTGCAGAAGGCTCATATGTCAGTTTATATTAGTCACTACAACAATAGAGAAAACAAGTGTGATGGAACAATAGAGAAAACAGGTGCGATGGAACAAATAAGTACAAGTAAAAGTGTGAGGGACCTCCTAGATCAATGTGTTGTTATATATCGATAAATCAAATTTAATCCGATTGTGGAGTCATTAATCATTAGATATTTGGTAGACTGTTATAATGGATTCCTTTGCACATATTCTTATATGTCTATAATTTTAGTTTTCTCGCTTAGTTTATGATTCTCACAAGTGATTTCAGGGTGCCAATCGGTTGTTGCCATTAGAACAGGTTCCTTATACCTTCTAAAGTTTGTCCTGACTCCACCCAAGCACCAGCATACTGTTTGTGAGGACAGAAAGATAACCTGATCATATTTATGCATCCGCTCCCTGCCTCCCTCCCTCCCTCTCTCTCTCTCTCCCTCCCTCCCTCCCTCTCTCTCTCTCTCTCTCTCCCTCCCTCCCTCCCTCTCTCACTCACACACAAACACACAAAATGATTTGTGTGTAACCACATTCTCACAAAATTGTCCAAACTACCAAGCTTCACCTGATCATATTTATGCATCCACTCTCCCTCCCTCCCTCTCTCTCTCTCCCTCCCTCCCTCTCTCTCTCCCTCCCTCCCTCCCTCCCTCCCTCTCTCTCTCTCCCCCTCCCTCCCTCTCTCTCACTCACGCACACACACACAAAATGATTTGTGTGTAACCACATTCTCACAAAATTGTCCAAACTACCAAGCTTCAACTAGCTGTCCCTTTTTACCAGATGAGCATTCTCATTATCATCTTTGTCAGGTAATACACACATCTTAATTAAGATGCATACATTTTTTTTCAGTTTCAATCCAGTTTATTTTAGTAATTACATAAACAAGTCCACTCACCACTATAGTTATAGATTAGCTTACAATACAACATCCAAAACACATTAACCCAGATCAGATGCATTAAAAAAAAGATAATTATCCTTAAAAATACAACAGCAGAATACTTCTTTAACAGAAATCCTTGATGGCATATTATAAAAAGACAACCAAAGTGCAAAAGAATTCATGACATTACAACAATATAACAGTTGCTATAGCAGTTCAGGATGTACATTTTCTGCGTGTGCACACACACAGAGAATTACAAAAAAGGATTTGTATGTAGCCTATATTTATACACACACAGGTATATACATATATGTCAAGGAACGGGAATAACCCTACTGATGAACAACAGAACAAGATAGTTCAACAGTCCCACATTAGGAATGTGTCAGTTGTATCACATGTTGAACAGTGCATCGCAGTAATGTTGTAAAATATCTGAGGCAGATTAATATCATTCTAAAGGACTCGTGTCGTAGTTGATTCAAAGGAGATCGCCAAATAGATTGTGGCTCAAAGTAGTGTGTTGTATATATGTGAAAAAGTTTTTTACACCATTTCGTTAACACTAGTTACTACTACCACAGAAACTCAAATAATTGATTTTCACACTATTTCATTAATACTATTGGCTTCCATTTTGGTCATGAATGAAAATAAATGACTTTATAACTTAGATTAAAAAGTAAAATGTTATGATAAATGATAAGCGAATACGAAACAGATAAAAATGTGGTACAGAATGTACATTACTGTCTTAGACATGACCACCAACAAAGAAGTTGCTTGCTTGAATTTAATAGAACAGAAAATCTTGACAGAAGAAAAGAATGTGATGCATTAGTAAAAAATAAACTAAGCAACAGCTGAACAATAGCACCTTTCTCTCTCCCTCAGGGTTCAGGGTCACAGCAGCATGGTGCATAAGGTTTAAGGTATGAATTATGTGCTAGCTTAGAAGGCAGTTGCCCAAGGCATTGCCTAAGAGTCTCTAGGCTAGAGACTCGACCGAGCCTACACCTCTTAGACATTCAGCATATAGTTGCCTGCCATGTATTACATAGTTTCTTTGTATAACATGTGACATATAATAAGAATCAGTTACGCTTAAGCAGATCGAGCATTGGTGCATTCTACTCAGTACTCTCTATCCTAGAAACGGATGAATATGGTCACAAGAATTAACAGAATGACATCGTAGTTAGGATTTGGGCATCAAAAAGTCACTGGGAGACGTCAAATGACCGTAACTAATTAAAGAATTTTTCTTTGCAGTTCTCAAAGCTAAAGAACTCTATTAAGCAAAAAAAAAAAAAAAAAACTAAGAAACAAATGATAATGTAGCACTCACCTCTAAACATTGCTGTTCAATCTCATGACGAAGTTTGAGGGCATATTCACTACTGACATCCAAGTTATTAAGTGAAGTAGCAACCTCCGTCCCGATCTTCGGCACAGCATCACCACCTGAAAAAAGCTTTCCGCCGAGGTAAGGCTCTCCAATTTTTTGCTGCAAAGCTTCTTTATACTCGTTGCCCAACAAACTCACAGCATTACCAAGGACTGGGATAACAGAGTTCATGTTGGAAGTGGATATTGACCTACGACAACAACTCTGAAGAACATAGAACACATCGTCTACCATTGATGTCGTGAGGCTGTCAAGCACATGCTCATCGATTTTGATAGCCTTTCTAACATTCTCCACCATGAAGAACCCCTCGAGAATGACATAATAACCAGTGATATCTTGAGCAACTTTACTAAAATTTCCACTTCTAAAAGTTTTGGTGGCTCGAGGACCCAGCTCAGGATTAATGGAGCTCAAGCCTCTAATTTTTGAAATCATGTACTCAGTATAATCCTCACCCAATTGAGTAAGTGTGAGGATCTCTTCCAAAAACATTTCAATCTCCCTAGGGTCCGGACCCTCGACTCCACCAACAGGGAGTATATCACTCTTATAAGAATTAATTTGAGAAGTCAATCTAGCTAACTTTCTATATTCCATATACTTTTTAAGAATGAGAGAACCTCTGGAATCACATTCCTCTTGAAGCTCAATTATAGCATACACAATACCGTCTTCTCCGCATAAACTCCTCAAAATCTCATCATTTTCTTCAATTGCCACGACAACATCTTTAAACAAGTTAGTTAAGCAGGCAACAAAATTAACAACAGGTGGTGGTGTTTGATTCATCTGTTGTTCCATGAGTTGAAGCAACTGCTCAAACTCAACTCTAGATCTCATAGAAATCACTTTCTTAAGATAATTAACATAATCTTGCAATCCTTCCTCTTCTAAACCTAAAGGCGAAAACAGCTTAATAAATCGAAGAATAACCGGATGATCACGTTGATCAATGGCAGACGATAGTCTCTTACGAATAATAGTTTGTAATTGTTTCTTAGCAGCAAGTAACTGATCTCTCTGATCAGAACCACCAGGATCCTTGTACTTGTCATCAATTTGAAGAAAAGTGTGAACATATTGAGCAGCAGATTCAAAATCTTCGGAGTCGAGAGCCTTCCTAACGCCTTCGAGACAATTACCACGCTCAACAATAGCATCAATACGGAGTAAAGTACAATTAACACGAGATTGAGCTTGATCGAGCTCACGAACCTTTCCACTAACTTGATCAGCTAAAACACAGGTGGAACGAACATTGGAAAGCATTTGATTGGAATCAGATTTAACGAAATCGAGAACATTCGAAGATTTGTGAAGAAGAGAGAGATGTTTATCGAGATCTGAACGGTGAGTGAGAATATTATCTAAATCAAGATCTAAGGCACGTTGATAAGCAATACATTCATGGAGAAGACGTGTCATTGTACCTACGTCTGTTAGTTTCCTTACCTCTTCAACAGCTTCTCTAGTCCCAAATTTTAGTGTGGATGCTGCTGATGATGATTCATCTTCTTCTTCTTCTTCTATTTCAACTTGTCCGTTGTTTGGAGTAGCCGAAGGCGATGGCATTGTCTTTCTCTCTCTCAATCTCTCTCTATCTCTCCCTCTCTCCCTCCCTCTCTCTCGATCTCTCTCGCCCTCCCTCTCCGTCTCTATCTCCCTCTCCCTACACAATCTGATCCAGGTAATCGTCTTTCTCAATTCTATTAGTCAGGTTTGAGAATATTATAAAATGTAATCTTCGAATATAATTTTAAAATCAGATAAAACCAAATCTAATTCTAAACGATTAACATGGCTTACTTGGTAATAACTGCATTATTTTTTTTATTTTTAAATATTTTTTTGAATTTTTAAAATCAAGTATTTAATTTAGATTTAAGAAATTCCTTTGAGAAAATTACCAAAATAATAATATTTGAGCATGTCTGACCCTATTTACTGATCTAATACGGCGTTTCGTGTGAAGTATCAGTGACTAATACGGCGTTTCGTGTGCCGTATCAGCAACTGATACGGCGTTTGGTGTGCCGTATCAGCGTTGATACTTCACACGAAACACCGTATCATTGTTGATACTCTTATAGGCCCCCAGGGTACTAAACTTTTAACCTAATACGTTACACCAAACGCCGTATCTCGATGTTGCGGCACACGAAACGCCATATCAGATGATGATACGGCACACGAAACGCCGTAATTGAAGGATACGGTGCACGCAATACCGTATCCCGTCAGTATTTAGGACCAACTTTTCCAGAATTACTAATTTGGGCAAATTTATCCCAAAAATGATTATTTTGGGCCTTCACCCAATTCCTCTAAGAAATAGTGATTTTCAATATGAATTTCAAAAAATATTAAAATTTTTGGGATATTCATATTATATATAAAAAACCATTAAAATTCTGTGCTATTCAATTTGAAATATAATAAATATATTAAAATTTGACGGTATTCACTTTTTTTGTATTTGATAAAATGGTGGATTTTGATCAATTTGGTAGTGTATTTTTTTTTAAGGTCAAATAATTCATTAATAAAAAATCATACAGTATTTACAAAAGTAATTAAATTCAACGAAAACATGTTAAAACAAATCAAATCTATATTTTCTTCCTTAAAATTACGATTGTTGAATAGAATTTTAATTAGAGCATCCCTCGCTAAGACATCCCTCCTTTTTTTTAGGGAAGTAGCACGATTATTATTAATCAACTAGGGAACTTTGTCCGCGCTACGCGAGCTTCTTATATTTTTGTTAGATTAAAAATATAGAATAATATTTCATTTTCATGTGTTTTATTATTATATATCTAAATATCTCATAGTTTAATTATATAGATTTTAAGTTTTAAATTAATATTTTTATAATAATATTAAATTAATGGTACAATAATATTTTATTATATAAAAATTTATTATAATCAAAATGAGATTAAATCATTGAAAATAATTTTAAGAAAAAATAAATTTACCATAACGACATACCTTTTCGACATCCTTTTTTATTAATCCTCGTAAAGTCTATTAAATATAAACTTTTTTGTTCAATTGATTGAGTGGATAAAATTTTAATGAAATGCGATTCAAAAATAATACTTAATATCGAAAATCATGACTTTGTAACTTTTTGCTCAATATAATTAAATAGTATTGAGTAGAACATTACTCGACGTCGTCTCACGGTGCCGTCTCGAATTCTCTAATTTGATACAACGTTATTCGTAGTCTCACGTCATCATTTCATATTTTACAATTTTAATTTTTTTTTATTATCATAGGAGGAAAATTTAAATCATGAATAAACTAAATTAATAAGAAATAAGTTTTAAAAATAATTGAAAATATTTTTTATCAAGTATAAAATATTGATAAAATCTATTACATATAAATATTTATATACTTGATTCAGTTTTCTATGTTTGAACGAAATGAGATTTCAAATTATTCTGTAAAATTTGATTTTCATAAATTTGTAGTTTAGTTAAACGCTGACAGATGGATGCTCGACAGAGTTTGTTAAACTCTGTCTGGAGAAAGCGTCTACTGGTCAACAGTGTTTGAAGAATTATTGAAGATAATTATGGAAGCAATATCTTTGAAGATTGGATAGCTATCAAAGAGATTGAGTTGACTAAGGAGACGTGTAGCAATCGTAATTGATTATCGATTGTAAAGCTAATTTATAGGAGTATCAATTATCGATTGTATAGCAGCTGTATATCTTATAAATACAGTTAGGTTAACCCTAGAAGGGTATCGTGCAACGCAATATTATTCATTGTAACCTAAACAGCTCTCTGTGATATTTTACATCACTGAGAGAGGAGTTATTAATTCTAAACAGTTTTTAATTGTTTAAACGCGTGTTTAATCGTTAATCTCTCATACAATCTTGATTATAATTGTGTATTCGGCCTAACAATTGGTATGAAAGTCAATCTGTTACTTTATATAGTTTAAGATCCACACACAGCTATAATCAATGGCAGAAATACCTCCTTCATCAGGTTCTAGTGCAAGTACTGAGAAGGCTCAACCTACTACTGTGAGTCGTTATGAGACAATTAGGGTTCCTATTCTCAGGCCGGTAGAGTATTCAATCTGGAAGGTGAAGATGACCATGTTTCTGGAGGCTATAGATCCAGAATATCTTGAAAGAATTTATGAAGGTCCTCATAAGCCTACAAAGTTGTCTGTTATTGCTGTTGGTCAAGAAGCTAAATCAGTCCCAAAGGAGAAGAAAGATCTGACTCTTGAGGATATTTCATCTATTGCTAAGGATGCAAAGGTTAGACATCTACTTCATAGTGCATTAAACAATGTTATGTCTGTTAGGTCCAATATGTTTGTAGAAGGGGGGGTTGAATACAAACAGTACTGTTTTATCGAAATTTGTCCGGATAATTTAATTTATATTTTGACAAATTTGAGCGGAATTAAATGAAACAAAATTCAAGTTGAATATAAAATTATATTAACTTGAGGGGTTTGTTACAAATACAGTACAGAATTTATATCTAGTTTATAAAAACAAATTAGAAAATTCAACATGAATTTTTCTAGATTTGTTAATAAAAATCAAGATATAGATTAGGAGTAAAAACTCGCTAATAGTACAAGAGTATCAAGGAAATCAGTTCTATCGGATCAGATATTAAAAATAAGATGAACTTGATTTTCTAAATAATTTTCTGCTTCTTGTGTTGTGTTCTTGATGAGAGAGAAGAGAGAATTCAGTTCTTGAATGTAATATTTTTTGTGTTCTTTTCTTGCTGATTGCTTCTGTCGATATATCTTGTTATATATCAATCACTGACTCTTTGTCTTCAAATATAACTGCCAAGACAATCGTCAATACAATTTATTCTCCCAAGACAACCAATTTTGTACTGCCAAGACAATAGGCAATACAATCGTCAAGACAATCAGGTTCTTCCAAGACAATCGTCAAGACAATCAAATTCAGATATCTTTGTCTTGCTTTATCAAATTTATCATTCTGTCTGAAGCTTTTTCTTTTTTGTCATTATCAAGACAATCAAATTGAACTGCCAAGACAATCAAATTAGATTTTTATTCTACTTTTTAAAAGCTATTCAGACATTATCATTATCAAGACAATCGGCAAGACAATCAGGAATTGTCTTGCTTTATTGATTTCTTCTCCAATACAATCGGCAAGACAATCTCCTATTGTCTTGCTGTTCTGAATTTAACCTTCAAGACAATCGGCAAGACAATCAGGGATTGTCTTGCTAGTTCATTTTTCAGAATTAAATTAAAATTGATTAATAAATAATCATTTTAGTTTATTCTTACTTAAATAATTAATCTGATTTAATTAATCTAATAATTAATTTAATTAAAGAATTAATTCAAGATGAATTAATTAATTAATTAAATTGACTACTTGATTTAAATTAATTAAACAAGAATAATTATATATCCTTGGATTGTCTTAATTCTTTTCTGAATCACTGAAAGTAATAAAGGAATACCACTGAATATTTTGTTGACGTTCCATGTACTGTCTGGTTCATGAACGACTAACCTCAATGACTGTCCTTTAATTTTCACATTAATAATGTGATTCATTTTTCTTCTCATCTCTTTCTCCTTCTTGTACTTCACTGTATACTGTCTGAACCTGTCACTCTAGAAATCTCTGTCTTAGAAATAAATCCACTTCTTTGATGCTATACTGAGGCTTGATCAGCAATCTGAACTTCTTCCAGTGTAAAACATCAAAACTATAGATTGACTTTAGGGTTTTTCTTCTGACAGATAGTACCTCCTGAGATTCCTGTGACAGTTAAAGTTATTTACTTATTACAAACTAAGCTTAAGTTGAGTTGAGTCCTCGAACTACAAATAGGCTATGTCATATGCCTTTCAATCTCCCCCTATTTGTTTGTTAGACGATAACAAGCAAATTCCTAGAGGATTACTCAACTAACTCAACTTAACTTAGTAAAAGATAAAACTTTAAACACAAAGTAAATAAACGAAAAGTTCTGGTTTATATTCAACATTTTCCAGATTCAAACATAAAAGATAAATACAAGATAGATGATCCTCTAGACTGATCATATAATACATTTTTCTATCTTGACCTATCTAAGCTCTAAAGATATTATATGTAGAGCTGATCTTCACTTTGAAGTTTCTTCATCCCTTATCTCTCCAGGTTCAACTTCATCTTCTTGCTCTAGGAATCTTCTGATATTCTCTGTGTCAAATCGTTCTTGATCATCCAAGGTTTTGATCAAATCCTTGTCAAGTACACGTTCATAATCTGACACAAGACCTTTAGGTTTCTTAGGCAAGATTCCAAGGTTACCCCAAAGCCGATTCCGAAGAATGTAATATTTCTTTTCAAATCCAGTTAAAGCATATGATCGAATAATGTCAGCAACAAAGATACTTTCTTTATCTTCGAATCCTGTAGTCCTCAGCATATGTTCTAACCATACCAGATGAGATGCAGTGTATAACTTCATCGACTTAGAATCAAGGAAACAAGAGTGTAGTGTATTACCCTTGAGAAACTTAACATGATGTGGAGTTTGAATAACATGTGGACTATTCCTTTGAGCAAACTCCAAAAGTCTTTCATGAAGTAAAATATTCAGTTCAGAAAACCTTTTTACCTTTGTAGACATAATCCACAGTTCCATCAAGCTTCTCTGTTGAAAGATTTGAAGTGACACATAGAGAGAACCCATTGTACGGGAGTCAATCTGAATTATCAGTTGATCTGCACATCTATCAAATCCAGCTACTATCCTTGAAATTTCCAGCATCAGTGCATCCATATATTGCAAGTAATCTGGATTGGTCTCTTGAAACTGTTGAAGTAGTTGGAGAAAACGTTCATCATCTTAGCAGTGTTCTGAATAGAATCAAAAATTTCTCTTGCTCTATCCCACTTTGGACCAATCTTCAACTGAATATCTCTTTTCCTTTCCTGTACACTGATTGCATGTAGCTTTTGTTTCTCTGCATCTTCAGCTTGCTTCAGCTTCAATCTTTCATTCACTACCTGTCTGGTCTTCTCAAGCTTAGCTTGTCTCATCAGACGATCAGCTTTCTCCTCTTGCAGTTCCTTCTCAAACACAGGATCATCTTGCCAGTTTGAAAGATCTTCTTCGATATCATTTAATTGATGTACTTCAAACTTACTATTCCTGAGATCAAAATCAAACTCAAATGCATCCTGATCATGAGCAGCTTGAGCAGCTTTTATTAGAGAGTCTGTCAATAGCATTTAGAATGTCTGTTCTTTCTGTAGATGCCTGGGAGTTGGATTGTATCAATGTATTGATTGCTGGAGTGAGTGTAGTCTTTAAATTGTGGACATCGTCACGAATGATCATGAGCTGATTGTTGACAGAGGTGGAAGAAGAAGACCGTTCATCCACTTGTGCTTTCAAAACTTGTTTTTCAGCCTCAGTTTCCATTAATTTCTTTTGCAGTTCTTTGATTTGAGCCATTAGAGACAAAGTGTTTGTGTCAGTGTGTGCGCTCACCTGATGTTCACTCAAGGATATGTCACTCTCCTTTCGTGCATGTGTTTCACTCATATTTAAGGTGGTCCTCACATCACTCAACACTAGCTCCTTTCCTTGAGCTGTACCTGCATAAGAAATCACCCTAGCCTCTTCTGGAGAGGTCAGTGGTGGTGCAATGGGAGTTCGCAATTCCCAATCCTCAGTCATCTCTATCAATTCATTTGGATTTGATAACTGAATTTCTTCAGTGATAGGATGACCAAGTTGCCTTTCACTTTCACCAGATAAATCTGCGAGTGAAGAATCCCTTGAGGGAGCCAGGAATGTTCCTCCTGGGAGGGGAGATGATGACTCTATTATACTTGGCAGAGAGTCAAGATTTCCCTCTGAAGCCTGTGAAGGCTCTTCTACCGTAACAATGGTAGGCACAGAAATAATCCTATCGTGCACTCCTTGCTCAGTGTCCTTAGCAACATCAGATTCTAAGTTAATGTTTTCCCCCATTGTGAGTAATAGAGGTGTGCTTGACTCTGTACAAGGTGCCACGGCCCTTTGGCGAATTTCAATAATTGCATCCGGTTGAGAGGATGAAATTAGTAACAGTTCATCGGCCATTTCAATGTCCAAGTCCTGTTGGGAGGAAATGGATGGGCTAACAGATGCCTCAAGTAATAGGTTTCTTCTCTTCTTTGGTGGAGGCAGAGCTGTGGGATCACTCAAATTATCACTTCTTCTATCAGCTCTTTTTGTCAACAACTTGCTTCTGGCTTTAGGTTTAGAGATTTGGTTAGACACAGTGTTTGGCTCTAAGACCTGGGATAGAGGCTGTGGTTCTACAACCTCTTGGTCTGACCTATCAGCCACTTGGGCTCCAGAACCAGTTTGAGAGATAGAAGGTAATACCTGCTCCATTGATGCAGTAGCTGTACCTGAAGGAATAGATTGTTCCATTTGATGTTGATGTTCAGGGACAGGTACATCTTGAGGTTCAGGTTCAGGTGCATTCAAAAGTCGAGGAATGACAGGTAGATTTATGAAGTTAGACAAATATGGTGTAATATACACTGGCACATTTATCAACTTTCTATGTGTATCAAGGCTAGTGAATATTTTCTTGGTTTGCCTGCCTGATACCATAGGGTTGTCATTCCTAAAAACTGTTTGTTGACCAACAGGAACAAGATGATTAAATAACAGAGTTAAAAATCTAGGATAATAACATAGAACTTTCTTACCCTCATCAAAATCCTTTCTGGCCTTAACAATTCTGTTAATAATAGTATTCCAAAGTATATTACCAATATTGATTCTACGGTTGTTAGCAACAGCATAACCAATAGTTTGTAACATAGAGGTGAGTAAGTGAAAATTACCTCTGGCTGAATTAGCAAATACCTTGGAGATCGTGTCGAAGAATGCATCCCATGGTTGAACCAGATTCCTTTTGCTCAGGTTGTTCATATCAATTGCTCCATGATAATTAATATCAATGAAGAATTGATAGAGTTGTTCACTGGTTGGAAATGGATCATAATTATCCGCCGGGAGACCCAAAACAGTAGTTAGGGTTGATTCTGTCACGACGTGGTGTGTACCATCAAAATCAAAAGAAAATGAGGTCAAGTCTTCAGACACCACAGATTCTGTGCAAATCAATCTCAGTGGTCCTATCTTAATTGGGGATTCAATCGAAATGGCAGTTCGGATAATTGAATCGTCATTCAAAAATCGTATCCAAGGCCTAAATCGATCGTAGGGACAATCGTTCGGATTAAAATAGCCAACCAAATTATGTTTCATTATCTCAAAATTATCAGCCATTTTTAAATACAAAAACACACTTTAATTTTAAGAAAATTAAAACAATTCGAAAATTTTCAGAATTAATAATTAATTAAAATTAATTAAAAATTCGAATTAATTCAAAGTTGTCAGAAAAATCCCAAAAATTTAAATGATGTTCTCTTGATCACTGGGAGTCTCAATCTATTTTTAGATTTCTCAGAAAAAATCTAAAACTCTTAAAACTTCTAAAACCCGATTCAACTTTTTGAAAAAATTGATTTTCCAAAACTTAACAATATTCGAAACTGATCGGTTCAAAAGAAGGGAAATCAAACGATCTATTCAAATCTGTTCTTGGATTTCAGTTTGGTTGAGAAAAAAATCGAGCAGCGTTTCTTTAAAAATCGTGTGTATTGTATGTATATATCTCAAGACTCTGTGTAAATACACGAGAGAAAGAACTGATTGTATTGATTTGTTTGAGATTTCTGTTGTTGTTTGTTTTTTTTTTTAAGTACAAAACTATACTACAAGACAATCGGTTTGATTGTCTTGCCGATTGTCTTGGTAGTATAAATACTATCAAGACAATCGTTTACAATCCTGAAAAATAAAAGAAAATGAAAACAATTTTATTTTATTTTTTTTATTTTTATTAAAATACATACTAACACTACAAGACAATCGGTTTGATTGTCTTGCCGATTGTCTTGGTAGTATAAATACTATCAAGACAATCAATTATTTAACTGAATAATCAACAAATTAACATTTTTTTTTAATTTTGAAAATAAAGAAAAACACTCCAAGACAATCAGTTGATTGTCTTGTCGATTGTCTTGGTAGTTCAAAACTATCAAGACAATCGTTTGTTTTGAGTAAAATAAAATGAAAAACAGAATAAAAATCTGAAAAATATTTTATTATCAACAAAATAACCTTCCAAGACAATCTGAGGATTGTCTTGGCGATTGTCTTGATGTGATAATCACAATCATGACAATTAATTAAACTGCTAATTAAATGCTAATAAAATACAAATTAATGTACATAATTAATCCAATTAAAATACACTCTAATTATATTATTAAAAATACTAAAAATAAATATTTTACAGAAACATGGATTAATCTTTTTACGATAACAAATATAAATAACAAAAGGACAAACATTACAAAACATTTAATAAAATAATTATTAAAATAGAAATAAATATCTACAAATATTCTAAAAATATAGAAATATGGAGTATTAAATAATATGAATAAACAAAGTGAAAAATAACTAAACAAGCAAGAAAATTAGTTGGTAAAATAATTATACAAGTGATTTTAAACAACAAATATTCACAGAATAATCACTTGCAAAATTATTAAAGATAAAATTTCAGATATTAACAGTATTAATTACTAGGACTGTTTAACATACCCAATTCACTAACAATTCTAGTGAATGAGGATTCATTAAGCGACTTAGTAAAAATATCTGCAGTTTGATCTCCAGAGCCTACAAATAGTAGTTCCACTGTACCATTCATTACATGCTCTCTTATAAAATGATACCTTATGTCAATGTGCTTTGTCCTTGAGTGCTGCACAGGATTGCTGGCGATTGCTATGGCACTTGTATTATCACATAAAATAGGGATATTTTCCAATACAATGCCATAGTCCATTAATTGATTCCTAATCCATAAGATCTGAGCACAACAGCTTCCAGCAGCTATATATTCAGCTTCGGCTGTAGAGTTGGAAACTGTTTGCTGTTTCTTACTGAACCAAGATACCAGTCTTCCACCTAGGTATTGGCAACTCCCAGATGTACTTTTCCTGTCTACAACACTTCCTGCATAGTCAGAATCTGTATATCCAATTAAAGTAAAACCAGATTCATTAGGGTACCAGATGCCTAAATTAGGCGTACCCTTTAGATATCTTAAGATTCTTTTGACAGCAGTGAGATGTATTTCTTTAGGGTTCGCTTGAAACCTTGCACACAAGCATGTGGCAAACATTATATCTGGTCTACTAGCAGTTAGGTAAAGTAATGAGCCAATCATACCTCTATAGCCTGTGATATCTACCTTGGCAGAACTTTCACATAAACCAATTTTGACAGCTATAGTTGATGGTGTCTTTGCTGATGAGCACTCCTCCATGTGATATTTCTTGAGGAGCTCCTTGATGTACTTAGATTGACAAATAAATATTCCATCTTGTCTCTGACTTATTTGTAATCCAAGAAAGAATTTCAGTTCTCCCATCATGCTCATTTCAAACCTACCCTGCATTAACTTAGAAAACTTCTTGCATAGAAGCTCATTAGTAGACCCAAATATAATATCGTCCACATAGACTTGGACTAGTATTATATCATTCTTATGTCTTTTAGTGAAGAGAGTTTTGTCTATGACACCTCTTATAAAACCATTTTCTATTAGAAATTCAGAAAGAGTGTCATACCATTTTCTTGGGGCTTGCTTAAGACCATAGATAGCTTTGTAAAGAAAGTAAACATAGTCCAGATGATCTTGATCTTCAAAACCAGGAGGCTATTCTACATACACTTCTTCATCTAGCTTACCATTCAGAAAGGCACTCTTGACATCCATTTGATAAACTTTGAATCTTGAATAGGATGCATATGCCAAGAATATTCTGATGGCCTCAAGTCTTGCCACTGGAGCATAGGTCTCGTCATAATCAATGCCTTCAGCTTGAGAATAACCTTTAACTACCAGTCTTGCTTTGTTTCTTATCACAGTGCCATCTTCATCTAGTTTGTTTCTGAATACCCATCTTGTGTTCACCACTTTTATATCTTTAGGTCTGGGTACCAGCTTCCATACTTCTAGTTGCTTAAATTGATTGAGTTCATCTTGCATAGCAATCACCCAATCAGGATCAGATAGAGCTTCTTCTACTTTCTTAGGTTCCATGACAGACAGGAACCCAGAATAGTTACATTGATTCTGATAAGCTCTTCTTGTCTTCACACCAACATCTGGATCACCAAGAATCAGCTCAAAAGGATGAGCTCTATTCCAAACAGTTTGTCTAGGAAGAATTGATCTTGATGATTCACCTTGATCTTCAGTATGATGTTGAGTATGACTTGTTGACCCTTCATTATCTCCCCCTGAGTTGTTGCCAGTTTGACTTGTTGATGGTTCAAGAGTATTAGTGGTGTCTTGAAAGTTATCATTGTTTTCACCAGCATCACCTTGATCATTACCACCAACATTTGGATTATTATTATCAGCAACAACTTCAGGTTGATTGTCATCATCTGAATCTGAGTCTGACATGTCATCAAACTTAAGCTTTTCAGATGGATCTTCATTTTGGATACTTGGGAGTTGTGTGTCATCAAATGTTACATTGACACTTTCCATGGTTTTCTGTTGATCAATAAGATACACCTTGTAGGCTATTCTAGTATAACCAATAAATATTGCTTCATGTGCTTTTTCTTCAAATTTACCACCTTGATCTTCTCCTTCTTTCAACACAAAGCATTTTGTCCCAAATACATGGAAGTACTTGAGAGTTGGTTTCTTTTCATGTAGAGCTTCATATGGTGTCTTCATTAAGTCTTTATTGATAAGTGTACGATTCTGGGTATAGCATGCAGTGTTGACAGCTTCAGCCCAAAAGCTCAATGGAAGCCTTGATTCACTTAGCATAGTACGTGCAGCTTCAATCAAGGTTCTATTCTTTCTTTCAACTACCCCATTTTGCTGAGGAGTTCTGGGAGCCGAGTACTATCTAGTTATACCCTTTTCAGTGCAAAAGTCATTCAGAACTGCATTCTTGAATTCAGTTCCGTTGTCTGACCTTATAGCTCTTACTGGACGATTAGAGTCCAGCTCAATTAACTTAATGTGATCAACTACCAGTTGTGGAGTTTCATCTTTTGAGTTCAGAAATAGTACCCATGTGAATTTTGAGAAATCATCAACAATCACAAGAGCATATCTTTTCCTTGACATAAACATCACACTAACTGGACCAAACAAATCCATATGGAGAAGTTGTAATGGTTCAGTTATTGATGATATGTTAGTGCTCCTGTGAGTTGCCCTTTTTAACTTCCCTTTTTGACAAGCATCACATAGACCTTCCTGAGTAAATTCAATCGAAGGTAAACCTCTCACCAACTCTCTTTTCACTAGAGAATTCATTGTTTTGAAGTTTAGGTGAGAAAGTTTCTTGTGCCATAACCAACTTTCATCAGTAGATGCCTTTGAATAAAAACATCTAATTTCTTCTGTGCTTCCAGAGTTCATATTGGCTATGTACAAGTTTCCTTTTCTTACTCCAGTCAACTGCGGCCTTTCATTTCTCTTGTGTGATATTAGACAATTATTCTTGTTGAAATGCACTTCATAACCTCTGTCACAGAATTGACTAATACTGAGCAAATTGTGCTCAAGGCCGTTCACAAAAGAGACATCTTCAACGATAACATTTCCAGCTTCTAATCTGCCATATCCATCAGTTTTACCTTTGCTGTTATCTCCAAAGGTAACGACTGGGCCAGCCTTCTCCACCACATTTGTCAGCAGGGCTTTATCTCCGGTCATATGCCTTGAACATCCACTGTCCAGAATCCACATGACTCGTTCAACCTGTTTCAAACCCTGCAATGACAAATTGGTTAGACTTTCTTCGGAACCCAAATTTGATTGGGTCCGGAGTACTTAAAGAATTGACCTTTATCAGGTAAAGCAACACTTTTTATTTTAACAACATTTTCTTCAGGTACTGGACATTTAACCCTGTAAACAGCTTTAACTAGTTTTGGTTTCAGCTTGGGTAACCATGTCTTCACCATATCCTGAGAAGGACTTGGGGTCCTAATCTTAGAATTAGGTGATTTTTCAGTCCTGGATCTTACATGTTTATTTCTGCTCATTTGCTGTCTAGGAGCATTCTTATCAACACATGCATGATTACCGTTAAAGTAAGCAGACATTATATTAAAAGCACAAGACATACAATTAACAGCATCGCATTTCTTATGAGCAGTATCAATAACAGGAATAGCATGCATGGTAGATTTGTTGTTGCATTTATTCATGTTGTTACTTCTGCTACTAGTTTTCAATGAACTAGTAGACTCACCAACTCTTTCTGCTTTTACAAACACAGTCTTTCTATCTTTATCATTTTTAAC
This sequence comes from Saposhnikovia divaricata, assembly GCA_036435485.1. Classification (NCBI taxonomy): domain Eukaryota; kingdom Viridiplantae; phylum Streptophyta; class Magnoliopsida; order Apiales; family Apiaceae; genus Saposhnikovia; species Saposhnikovia divaricata. Next base: position 221,503,166 of record CM071599.1, read on the forward strand.
AACTTGATTACTTTCTAAGACTACGCCATTAGCTACATCCTCAATGCGCATCTCTTCCTTAATGATTAAAGAAGTTGTATCCAAAGGTTCTGCTATGGATTTCTTAAAGAGTGGGTTACTAATACCCTTAAGCACTAATGGTATACCCCTATCTACAGCACTGACACGATTAGGGGTATTAATGCTTTTTCGTCCAATAGCTTCATTATAATCAAACCCAATTCCTACGGTTTGATTAATTGCTTGTTGGTTAAACAACTCTTTAGCCACTTTACAAGAATTAGAAGTAGCACTAACCCTTATTTCTAGTTCAGCTATTGTTTCACGTTGTTGAACCACTATCTCTGCTAGAGACCTCTCAAGTTCTTTTAGCATTCTTATTTCTGATTTTTGTATAACATGGCAATTTTGTACATCATGTAATTCTGATAATTGATTACTAAGATCTGTATTTAACAAATTTAGCCTTTCAATCTCTCTATTAGCATTACCTAGTGTATCAGTAAGTTGATAAATATATTGACTTTCAGTACATGATACCTCAGATGATGTACCACTGGAGTTATCAGATTTTGCCATCAAGGCAAGATTGCCATACTCTTCATCTTCAGAGTCTGTATCATCCCAACTCTTTCCAGCTGCCACATAGGCTTTACCTGTCTTCTTCTTTTCAGATCCAAAGTCTTTTCTTTGGTTTTGTTTTGGCTTCTGACATTCAGTAGCGAAATGTCCAAGTTCATTACAGTTGTAGCATCTAATTTTACTTCTTTCAACTGTTCCAGTTTTGTAACCTCCTCTGTTACTTGAGGATGAAGAACCTCCTCTCTGGAACCTGTTATAGTTAGATTTGTATCTGAACTTGGGATTCTTCCTGAATCTGAAGTTACTGAATTTCCTTACCAACAAAGCCATGGACTCATCTTCCAACTGATCTAGTTCTTCTAATGAATAGAAGTCACCTTCATCTGGACTAGCATTCGTTTGACCAACTTCAACTTCCAGCTTGCCACTGTCAACACTACAAGGTTGAATAACCTTATCTTCCACTTCCTGTTTGTTCTCAACAATAAGAGCTGTAGAAGTATTAGCAATTCTTCCTTTTCCATAAATCTCCTTTTGTTGAGATTGTTCCAGTTCATAGGTTTTTAAAACACCAAAGAGTCTTTCTACAGTAATTTCACTTAGATTCCTCGACTCTCTGATAGCTGTAATTCTATGTTCTAGATGAACATGCATTGACAGTAGAAATTTTCTGTTGATCTCTTTCTGAGTGTAGTACTTGCCATGCATCTGTAAATTGTTGACAAGTTTGTTATATCTTTCAAACACATCTTGAATACTTTCATTGTATGCTGATCGAAAGTGTTCATACTCAGATGTCAGAATTTCTAGACGATTCTCCCTAACTTCATCTGTTCCTTCATTCACAGTTTCAATGGTTTCCCACATGTGCTTTGCTGTCTTGCAGTTAATCACATGACTGTACATCACAGAGTCTAGAGAATCTATTAAAATCAGTCTTAAATTAATGTCAAGTCCAGCTTCCTCTCTTTCAGCAAGAGTGAATTCAGAAGAATCTTTTTGTACAAGCTTTGCAGGGGTAACAACTTTTCCATCAGTAACAACTTCAGGAGTTAATCCAAAAGGTATTATTGGTCCTTCTAATAAGACTTTCATGTATTTAGGATTTGCAACCTCGAGGAACATTAACATTTTGTTCTTCCACATATCATAATTGTTTTTGTCATATATGGGAATTTTCACAGTTCCGACTTTAGAAGACATGATGAATTTTTTAAGAGAGTTAAAAAATTCGGGGATGATTTTTAATTGATTAAAATGGAATCTTTGGTTTGTGTATCAACCAACCGGCTCGGATACCAATTGTTAGGTCCAATATGTTTGTAGAAGGGGAGGTTGAATACAAACAGTACTGTATTATCGAAATTTGTCCGGATAATTTAATTTATATTTTGACAAATTTGAGCGGAATTAAATGAAACAAAATTCAAGTTGAATATAAAATTATATTAACTTGAGGGGTTTGTTACAAATACAGTACAAAATTTATATCTAGTTAATAAAAACAAATTAGAAAATTCAACATGAATTTTTCTAGATTTGTTAATAAAAATCAAGATATAGATTAGGAGTAAAAACTCGCTAATAGTACAAGAGTATCAAGGAAATTAGTTCTATCGGATCAGATATTAAAAATAAGATGAACTTGATTTTCTAAATAATTTTCTGCTTCTTGTGTTGTGTTCTTGATGAGAGAGAAGAGAGAATTCAGTTCTTGAATGTAATATTTTCTGTGTTCTTTTCTTGCTGATTGCTTCTGTCGATATATCTTGTTATATATCAATCACTGACTCTTTGTCTTCAAATATAACTGCCAAGACAATCGTCAATACAATTTATTCTCCCAAGACAACCAATTTTGTACTGCCAAGACAATAGGCAATACAATCGTCAAGACAATCAGGTTCTTCCAAGACAATCGTCAAGACAATCAAATTCAGATATCTTTGTCTTGCTTTATCAAATTTATCATTCTGTCTGAAGCTTTTTCTTTTTTATCATTATCAAGACAATCAAATTGAACTGCCAAGACAATCAAATTAGATTTTTATTCTACTTTTTAAAAGCTATTCAGACATTATCATTATCAAGACAATCGGCAAGACAATCAGGAATTGTCTTGCTTTATTGATTTCTTCTCCAATACAATCGGCAAGACAATCTCCTGTTGTCTTGCTGTTCTGAATTTAACCTTCAAGACAATCGGCAAGACAATCAGGGATTGTCTTGCTAGTTCATTTTTCAGAATTAAATTAAAATTGATTAATAAATAATCATTTTAATTTATTCTTACTTAAATAATTAATCTGATTTAATTAATCTAATAATTAATTTAATTAAAGAATTAATTCAAGATGAATTAATTAATTAATTAAATTGACTACTTGATTTAAATTAATTAAACAAGAATAATTATATATCCTTGGATTGTCTTAATTCTTTTCTGAATCACTGAAAGTAATAAAGGAATACCACTGAATATTTTGTTGACGTTCCATGTACTGTCTGGTTCATGAACGACTAACCTCAATGACTGTCCTTTAATTTTCACATTAATAATGTGATTCATTTTTCTTCTCATCTCTTTCTCCTTCTTGTACTTCACTGTATACTGTCTGAACCTGTCACTCTAGAAATCTCTGTCTTAGAAATAAATCCACTTCTTTGATGCTATACTGAGGCTTGATCAGCAATCTGAACTTCTTCCAGTGTAAAACATCAAAACTATAGATTGACTTTAGGGTTTTTCTTCTGACAGATAGTACCTCCTGAGATTCCTGTGACAGTTAAAGTTATTTACTTATTACAAACTAAGCTTAAGTTGAGTTGAGTCCTCGAACTACAAATAGGCTATGTCATATGCCTTTCAATGTCTAACAAAGTGATTAACTGCACTAATGCCAAAGAAATCTGGGATGCCCTTGAAGTTAGATGTCAAGGAACTGTTGCTATCAAGAAGAATAGAAGGAACATACTCACACAGGAGTATGAATATTTTGAGGCTAAATATGAAGAAACCATGACAGAAACATTTGACAGATTCTGTAAGCTACTCAATGATTTGTCACCGGTCAATAAAGAGTATGATCTAGAAGATTCAAATCTCAAATTTCTTCTTGCTCTACCTGAAAAGTGGGATGTAAAGACAACCACTATAAGAGATAACTATGATCTTGCTGATACTGAGATTGATGAAATTTATGGGTTGCTCAAAACTCATGAACTGGAACTGGAATAGAGAAACAGGAGATCAAGCAAGAAGACAAAGTCTGTTGCTCTTAAGGTTGAAGAAAAACCCTTGAAGAAGAAAGCTAAGGGAAAAGCTTTGGTCATACATTCTGAAAGTGAGTCATCAAACTCTGATGTTGATTCAAACACTGATGAATCATCTGATTTTGAGGATGATGAAGAAGAAATGATGCAAATGGTTGATTTGATGGTGGAGACCTTCAAGAAGATGGGTTTCAAGAACTTCAAGAAGGGAAAAAGGTTCTCTAAGAAAGATTCAAATTCTGACAGAAAGAGTTTCAGAAAGTATGAGAGAAAGGATACCAAATCTGGGAAGAAAGACAAGTCTGAGATTCAATGCTACAAGTGTAAGGAGATGGGTCACTATGCTCCTGAGTGCAAGAAGGGTAAAACTGAAAAAGCACTCTTCACAAAAGGCAGAGACTGGGCAGACACTTCAGACTCAGATGAGGATGTTAACTATGCTCTCATGGCCACTAATGAGAATGAATCTGAAGATTCTGAAAATAAGGTACCCCATAGGAACAAAATATGTAAAAATATCCACAAAATGGTCCGACTCGATTTTTAACAATATCCCGTGTACTAACCCCTTTGAGGATTATCCAAAATCTGAGTTTTGACTATATCAGCTCCGATTCAGGTTCGAATTGCGTCAAATAAAATTTCGTTGAATTCCAATAACCCATAGGAACAAAATATGTAAAAATATCCCTAAAATGGTCCGACTCGATTTTTAACAATATCCCGTATACTAACCATTTTGAGGTTTATCCGAAAACCGAGTTTTAACTATATCAGCTCCGATTCAGGTCTGAATTGCGTCAAATAAAATTTCGTTGAATTCCAATAACCCATAGGAACAAAATATGTAAAAATATCCCTAAAATGGTCCGACTCGATTTTTAACAATATCCCGTGTACTAACCACTTTGAGGATTATCCGAAAACCGAGTTTCGATCATATCAGCTCCGACTCAAGTTCGAACTGCGTCAAATAAAATTTTGTTGAATTTCAATAACCCATAGGAACAAAATATGTAAAAATATCCACAAAATAGTCGAATTGATTTTTAACAATATCCCGTGTACTAACCCCTTTGAGAATTTTCCGAAAACCGAGTTTCGATCATATCAGCTCCGATTCCGGTCCGAACTGCGTCAAATAAAATTTCGTTGAATTCCAATAACCCATAGGAACAAAATATGTAAAAATATCCAGAAAATGGTCCGACTCGATTTTTAACAATATCCCGTGTACTAACCCCTTTGAGGATTATCCGAAAACCGAGTTTTGACTATATCAGCTCCGATTTAGGTCCGAATTGCGTCAAATAAAATTTTGTTGAATTCCAATAACCCATAGGAACAAAATATGTAAAAATATCCCTAAAATGGTCCGACTCGATTTTTAACAATATCCCGTGTACTAACCACTTTAAGGATTATCCGAAAACCGAGTTTCGATCATATCAGCTCCGATTCCGGTCCGAACTGCGTCAAATAAAATTTCGTTGAATTCCAATAACCCATAGGAACAAAATATGTAAAAATATCCACAAAATGGTGCAACTCCATTTTTAACAATATTGCGTGTACTAACCCATTTGAGGATTATCCGAAAACCGAGTTTCGGTCATTTCAGCCCCGATTCAGGTTCGAATTGCACCAAATAAAATTTCTTGAATTCCAATAACCCATATGAACAAAATATGTAAAAATATCTGCAAAATGGTTCGACTCGATTTTTAACAATATCCCGTGTACTAACCCCTTTGAGGATTATCCAAAAACCGAGTTTTAACTATATCAACTCCGATTCAGATCCGAATTGCGTCAAATAAAATTTCTTTGAATTCCAATAACCCATAGGAACAAAATATGTAAAAATATTCCTAAAATGGTCCGACTCGATTTTTAACAAAATCCCGTGTACTAACCACTTTGAGGATTATCCGAAAACTGAGTTTCGATCATATCAACTCTGACTCAGGTTCGAACTGCGTCAAATAAAATTTTGTTGAATTTCAATAACCCATAGGAACAAAATATGTAAAAATTTCCACAAAATGGTCCGAATTAATTTTGAACAATTTCCCGTGTACTAACCCCTTTGAGGATTATCCGAAAACCGAGTTTCAATCATATCAGCTTCGATTCAAGTCAGAACTGCGTCAAATAAAATTTCGTTGAATTCCAAAAACCCATAGGAACAAAATATGTAAAAATATCCCTAAAATGGTCCGACTCGATTTTTAACAATATCCCGTGTACTAACCACTTTGAGGTTTATCCGAAAACCGAGTTTTAACTATATCAGCTCCGATTCAGGTCTGAATTGCGTCAAATAAAATTTCGTTGAATTCCAATAACCCATAGGAACAAAATATGTAAAAATATCCCTAAAATGGTCCGACTCGATTTTTAACAATATCCTGTGTACTAACCACTTTGAGGATTATCTGAAAACCAAGTTTCGATCATATCATCTCCGACTCAGGTTCGAACTGCGTCAAATAAAATTTTGTTGAATTTCAATTACCCATAGGAACAAAATATGTAAAAATATCCAAAAAATAGTCGAATTGATTTTTAACAATATCCCGTGTACTAACCCCTTTGAGAATTTTCCGAAAACCGAGTTTCGATCATATCAGCTCCGATTCCGGTCCGAACTGCGTCAAATAAAATTTCGTTGAATTCCAATAACCCATAGGGACAAAATATGTAAAAATATCCAGAAAATGGTCCGACTCGATTTTTAACAATATCCAGTGTACTAACCCCTTTGAGGATTATCCGAAAACCGAGTTTTGACTATATCAGCTCCGATTTAGGTCCGAATTGCGTCAAATAAAATTTTGTTGAATTCCAATAACCCATAGGAACAAAATATGTAAAAATATCCCTAAAATGGTCCGACTCGATTTTTAACAATATCCCGTGTACTAACCAATTTAAGGATTATCCGAAAACCGAGTTTCGATCATATCAGCTCCGATTCCGGTCCGAACTGCGTCAAATAAAATTTCGTTGAATTCCAATAACCCATAGGAACAAAATATGTAAAAATATCCACAAAATGGTGCAACTCCATTTTTAACAATATTGCGTGTACTAACCCATTTGAGGATTATCCGAAAACCGAGTTTCGGTCATTTCAGCCCCGATTCAGGTTCGAATTGCACAAAATAAAATTTCTTGAATTCCAATAACCCATATGAACAAAATATGTAAAAATATCTGCAAAATGGTTCGACTCGATTTTTAACAATATCCCGTGTACTAACCCCTTTGAGGATTATCCAAAAACCGAGTTTTAACTATATCAACTCCGATTCAGATCCGAATTGCGTCAAATAAAATTTCTTTGAATTCCAATAACCCAAAGGAACAAAATATGTAAAAATATTCCTAAAATGGTCCGACTCGATTTTTAACAAAATCCCGTGTACTAACCACTTTGAGGATTATCCGAAAACTGAGTTTCGATCATATCAACTCTGACTCAGGTTCGAACTGCGTCAAATAAAATTTTGTTGAATTTCAATAACCCATAGGAACAAAATATGTAAAAATTTCCACAAAATGGTCCGAATTAATTTTGAACAATTTCCCGTGTACTAACCCCTTTGAGGATTATCCGAAAACCGAGTTTCAATCATATCAGCTTCGATTCAAGTCAGAACTGCGTCAAATAAAATTTCGTTGAATTCCAAAAACCCATAGGAACAAAATATGTAAAAATATCAAGAAAATGGACAGACTCGATTTTTAACAATATCCCGTGTACTAACCCCTTTGAGGATTATCCGAAAACCAAGTTTTGACTATATCAACTCCGATTCAGGTCCGAATTGCGTCAAATAAAATTTCGTTGAATTCCAATAACCCATAGGAAGAAAATATGTAAAAATATCCCTAAAATGGTCCGACTCGATTTTTAACAATATCCAGTGTACTAACCACTTTGAGGATTATCCGAAAACTGAGTTTCGATCATATCATCTCCGATTCAGGTTCAAACTGCGTCAAATAAAATTTTATTGAATTTCAATAACTCATAGGAACCAAATATGTAAAAATATCCACAAAATGGTCCGACTTGATTTTTAACAATATCCCATGTACTAACACCTTTGAGAATTTTCCGAAAACCGAGTTTCGATCATATCAGCTCCGATTCTGGTCCGAACTGTGTCAAATAAAATTTCATTGAATTTCAATAACCCATAGGAACAAAATATGTAAAAATATCCACAAAATGGTCCAACTCCATTTTTAACAATATTGCGTGTACTAACCCCTTTGAGGATTATCCGAAAACCGAGTTTCGGTCATTTTAGCCCCGATTCAGGTTCGAATTGCACCAAATAAAATTTCTTGAATTCCAATAACCCATATGATCAAAATATGTAAAAATATCTGCAAAATGGTTCGACTCGATTTTTAACAATATCCCGTGTACTAACCCATTCGGGGATTATCCAAAAACCGAGTTTTTACTATATCAGCTCCGACTCAGGTTCGAACGGCGTCAAATAAAATTTTGTTGAATTTCAATAACCCATAGGAACAAAATATGTAAAAATATCCAGAAAATGGTCCGACTCGATTTTTAACAATATCCCGTGTACTAACCCCTTTGAGGATAATCCAAAAACCGAGTTTCGATCATATCAGCTCCGATTCCGGTCCGAAGTGCGTCAAATAAAATTTCATTTAATTTCAATAAACCTTAGGAACAAAATATGTAAAAATATCCACAAAATCGACCGAATTGATTTTTAACAATATCCCGTGTACTAACCCCTATGAGAATTTTCCGAAAACAGAGTTTCGATCATATCAGCTCCGACTTAGGTTCGAACTGCGTCAAATAAAATTTTGTTGAATTTCAATAACCCATAGGAACAAAATATATAAAAATATCCCTAATGTGGTCCGACTCGATTTTTAACAATATCCCGTGTACTAACCACTTTGGGGATTATCCGAAAACCGAGTTTCGATCATATCAGCTCCGACTCAGGTTCGAACTGCGTCAAATAAAATTTTGTTGAATTTCAATAACCCGTAGGAACAAAATATGTAAAAATATCCACAAAATAGTCCGAATTGATTTTTAACAATATCCCGTGTACTAACCTCTTTGAGAATTTTCCGAAAACTGAGTTTCGATCATATCAGCTCCGATTCAGGTCTGAATTGCGTCAAATAAAATTTCGTTGAATTCAAATAACCCATAGGAACAAAATATTTAAAAATATCCAGAAAATGGTCCAACTCCATTTTTAACAATATTGCGTGTACTAACCCATTTGAGGATTATCCGAAAATCGAGTTTCGGTCATTTCAGCCCCGATTCAGGTTCGAATTGCACCAAATAAAATTTCTTGAATTCCAATAACCCATATGAACAAAATATGTAAAAATATCTGCAAAATGGTTCGACTCGATTTTTAACAATATCCCGTGTACTAACCCCTTTGAGGATTATCCAAAAACCGAGTTTTGACTATATCAGTTCCGATTCAGGTCCAAATTGCATCAAATAAAATTTTTTGAATTTCAATAACCCGTAGGAACAAAATATGTAAAAATATCCCTAAAATGATCGAGTTTCGGTCATTTTAGCCCCGATTCAGGTTCGAATTGCACCAAATAAAATTTCTTGAATTCCAATAACCCATATGAACAAAATATGAAAATATCTGCAAAATGGTTCGACTCGATTTTTAACAATATTCCGTGTACTAACCCCTTTGGGGATTATCCAAAAAACCGAGTTTTGACTATATCAGCTCCGATTCAGGTCCGAATCGCGTCAAATAAAATTTCGTTGAATTCCAATAACCCATAGAAACAAAATATGTAAAAATATCCGTAAAATGGTCCGACTCGATTTTTAACAATATCCCGTGTACTAACCACTTTTAGGATTTTCCGAAAACCGAGTTTCGATCATATCAGCTCCGACTCAGGTTCGAACTACGTCAAATAAAATTTTGTTGAATTTCAATAACCCATAGGAACGAAATATGTAAATATCCACAAAATGGTCCGAATTGATTTTTAACAATATCCCATGTACTAACCCCTTTGAGAATTTTTCGAAAACCGAGTTTCGATCATATTAGCTCCGATTCCGGTCCGAACTGCGTCAAATAAAATTTCGTTGAATTCCAATAATCCATAGGAACAAAATATGTAAAAATACCCAGAAAATGGTCCGACTCGATTTTTAACAATATCCCGTGTACTAACCCCTTTGAGGATTATCCGAAAACCGAGTTTCGATCATATCAGCTTCGATTCATGTCCGAACTTCATCAAATAAAATTTGGTTGAATTTCAATAACCCATAGGAACAAAATATGTAAAAATATCCACAAAAAAGCCCGAATTGATTTTTAACAATATCACGTGTACTAACCCCTATGAAAATTTTCCGAAAACAGAGTTTCGATCACATCATCTCCGATTTCGGTCTGAACTGCGTCAAATAAAATTTCGTTGAATACCAATAACCCACAGGAAGAAAATATGTAAAAATATCCCTAAAATGGTCCGACTCGATTTTTAACAATATCCCGTGTACTAACCACTTTGAGGATTATCCGAAAACTGAGTTACGATCATATCAGCTCCGATTCAGGTTCAAACTGCGTCAAATAAAATTTTATTGAATTTCAATAACTCATAGGAACCAAATATGTAAAAATATCCACAAAATGGTCCGAATTGATTTTTAACAATATCCCATGTACTAACCCCTTTGAGAATTTTCCGAAAACCGAGTTTCGATCATATCAGCTCCGATTCCGGTCCGAACTGCGTCAAATAAAATTTCGTTGAATTCCAATAATCCATAGGAACAAAATATGTAAAAATATCCAGAAAATGGTCCGACTCGATTTTTAACAATATCCCGTGTACTAACCCCTTTGAGGATTATCCGAAAACCGAGTTTCGATCATATCAGCTTCAATTCATGTCCGAACTTCATCAAATAAAATTTGGTTGAATTTCAATAACCCATAGGAACAAAATATGTAAAAATATCCACAAAAAAGTCCGAATTGATTTTTAACAATATCCCGTGTACTAACCCCTATGAAAATTTTCCTAAAACAGAGTTTCGATCATATCATCTCCGATTTCGGTCTGAACTGCGTCAAATAAAATTTCTTTGAATTCCAATAACCCATAGGAACAAAATCTGTAAAAATATCCAGAAAATGGTCCAACTCCATTTTTAACAATATTGCCTGTACTAACCCATTTGAGAATTATCCGAACACCGAGTTTCGGTCATTTCAGCCCCGATTCAGGTTCGAATTGCACCAAATAAAATTTCTTGAATTCCAATAACCCATATGAACAAAATATGTAAAAATATCTGCAAAATGGTTCGACTCGATTTTTAACAATATCCCGTGTACTAACCCCTTTGAGGATTATCCAAAAGCCGAGTTTTGACTATATCAACTCCGATTCAGGTCCGAATTGCATCAAATAAAATTTCGTTGAATTCCAATAGCCCATAGGAACAAAATATGTAAAAATATCCCTAAAATGGTCCAAATCGATTTTTAACAATATCCCGTGTACTAACCACTTTGAGGATTATCGGAAAACCGAGTTTCGATCATATCAGCTCCGATTCAGGTTCGAACTGCGTCAAATAAAATTTTGTTGAATTTCAATAACTCATAGGAACGAAATATGTAAAAATATCCACAAAATGTCCGACTTGATTTTTAACAATATCCGGTGTACTAACTTCTTTGAGAATTTTCCGAAAACCGAGTTTCGATCATATCAGCTCCGATTCCGGTCCGAACTGCGTCAAATAAAATTTCGTTGAATTCCAATAACCCATAGGAACAAAATATGTGAAAATATCCATAAAATGGTCCGACTCGATTTTTAACAATATCCCGTGTACTAACCCCTTTGAGGAGTATCCAAAAATTGAGTTTTGACTATATCAGCTCCGATTCAGGTCCGAATTGCGTCAAATAAAATTTCGTTGAATTCCAATAACCCATAGGAACAAAATATGTAAAAATATCCTTAAAATGGTCTGACTCAATTTTTAACAATATCCCGTGTACTAACCACTTTGAGGATTATCCGAAAACCGAGTTTTGACAATATCAGCTCCGATTCAGGTCTGAATTGCGTCAAATAAAATTTCGTTGAATTCCAATAACCCATAGGAACAAAATATGTAAAAATATCCAGAAAATGGTCCAACTCCATTTTCAACAATATTGCGTGTACTAACCCATTTGAGGATTATCCGAAAATCGAGTTTCGGTCATATCGGCTCCGAAAACTGAGTTTCGATCATATCAGCTCCGATTCCGGTCCGAACTGCGTCAAATAAAATTTCGTTGAATTCCAATAACCCATAGGAACAAAATATTTAAAAATATCCAGTAAATGGTCCGACTCGATTTTTAACAATATCCCGTGTACTAACCCCTTTGAGGATTATCCGAAAACCGAGTTTCGATCATATCAGCTTCGATTCATGTCCGAACTTCATCAAATAAAATTTGGTTGAATTTCAATAACCCATAGGAATAAAATATGTAAAAATATCCACAAAATGGTCCAACTCCATTTTTAACAATATTGCGTGTACTAACCCATTTGAGGATTATCCAAAAACCGAGTTTCGATCATTTTAGCCCCGATTCAGGTTCGAATTGCACCAAATAAAATTTCTTGAATTCCAATAACCCATATGAACAAAATATGTAAAAATATCTGTAAAATGGTTCGACTCGATTTTTAACAATATCCCGTGTACTAACCCCTTTGGGGATTATCCAAAAACCGAGTTTTGACTATATCAGTTCCGATTCAGGTCCGAATCGCGTCAAATAAAATTTCGTTGAATTCCAATAACCCATATTAACAAAATATGTAAAAATATCTGTAAAATGGTCCGACTCGATTTTTAACAATATCCCGTGTACTAACCACTTTGAGGATTATCCGAAAACCGAGTTTCGATCATATCAGCTCCGACTTAGGTTTGAACTGCGTCAAATAAAATTTTGTTGAATTTCAATAACCCATAGGAACAAAATATGTAAAAATATCCACAAAATGGTCCGAAATGATTTTTAACAATATCCCGTGTACTAACCCCTTTGAGAATTTTCCAAAAACCGAGTTTCGATCATATCAGCTCCGATTCCGGTCCGAACTGCGTCAAATAAAATTTCATTGAATTCCAATAACCCATAGGAACAAAATATGTGAAAATATCCATAAAATGGTCCGACTCGATTTTTAACAATATCCCGTGTACTAACCCCTTTGAGGAGTATCCAAAAATTGAGTTTTGACTATATCAGCTCCGATTCAGGTCCGAATTGCGTCAAATAAAATTTCGTTGAATTCCAATAACCCATAGGAACAAAATATGTAAAAATATCCCTAAAATGGTCTGACTCAATTTTTAACAATATCCCGTGTACTAACCACTTTGAGGATTATCCGAAAACCGAGTTTTGACAATATCATCTCCGATTCAGGTCCGAATTGCGTCAAATAAAATTTCATTGAATTCCAATAACCCATAGGAACAAAATATGTAAAAATATCCCTAAAATGGCCCGACTCAATTTTTAACAATATCCCGTGTACTAAACACTTTGAGGATTATCCGAAAACCGAGTTTCGATCATATCAGCTCCGAAAACTGAGTTTCGATCATATCAGCTCCGATTCCGGTCCGAACTGCGTCAAATAAAATTTCGTTGAATTCCAATAACCCATATGAACAAAATATGTAAAAATATCCAGAAAATGGTCCGACTCGATTTTTAACAATATCCCGTGTACTAACCCCTTTGAGGATTATCCGAAAACCGAGTTTCGATCATATCAGCTTCGATTCATGTCCGAACTTCATCAAATAAAATTTGGTTGAATTTCAATAACCCATAGGAACAAAATATGTAAAAATATCCACAAAATGGTCCAACTCCATTTTTAACAATATTGCGTGTACTAACCCATTTGAGGATTATCCAAAAACCGAGTTTCGATCATTTTAGCCCCGATTCAGGTTCGAATTGCACCAAATAAAATTTCTTGAATTCCAATAACCCATATGAACAAAATATGTAAAAATATCTGTAAAATGGTTCGACTCGATTTTTAACAATATCCCGTGTACTAACCCCTTTGGGGATTATCCAAAAACCGAGTTTTGACTATATCAGTTCCGATTCAGGTCCGAATCGCGTCAAATAAAATTTCGTTGAATTCCAATAACCCATATTAACAAAATTTGTAAAAATATCTGTAAAATGGTCCGACTCGATTTTTAACAATATCCCGTGTACTAACCACTTTGAGGATTATCCGAAAACCGAGTTTCGATCATATCAGCTCCGACTTAGGTTTGAACTGCGTCAAATAAAATTTTGTTGAATTTCAATAACCCATAGGAACAAAATATGTAAAAATATCCACAAAATGGTCCGAAATGATTTTTAACAATATCCCGTGTACTAACCCCTTTGAGAATTTTCCAAAAACCGAGTTTCGATCATATCAGCTCCGATTCCGGTCCGAACTTCGTCAAATAAAATTTCGTTGAATTCCAATAACCCATAGGAACAAAATATGTGAAAATATCCATAAAATGGTCCGACTCGATTTTTAACAATATCCCGTGTACTAACCCCTTTGAGGAGTATCCAAAAATTGAGTTTTGACTATATCAGCTCCGATTCAGGTCCGAATTGCGTCAAATAAAATTTCGTTGAATTCCAATAACCCATAGGAACAAAATATGTAAAAATATCCCTAAAATGGTCCGACTCGATTTTTAACAATATCCCGTGTACTAACCTCTTTGAGAATTTTCCGAAAACTGAGTTTCGATCATATCAGGTCCGATTCAGGTCTGAATTGCGTCAAATAAAATTTCGTTGAATTCCAATAACCCATAGGAACAAAATATGTAAAAATATCCAGAAAATGGTCCAACTCCATTTTTAACAATATTGCGTGTACTAACCCATTTGAGGATTATCCGAACATCGAGTTTCGGTCATATCGGCTCCGAAAACTGAGTTTCGATCATATCAGCTCCGATTCCGGTCCGAACTGCGTCAAATAAAATTTCGTTGAATTCCAATAACCCATAGGAACAAAATATTTAAAAATATCCAGTAAATGGTCCGACTCGATTTTTAACAATATCCCGTGTACTAACCCCTTTGAGGATTATCCTAAAACCGAGTTTCGATTATATCAGCTTCGATTCATGTCCGAACTTCATCAAATAAAATTTGGTTGAATTTCAATAACCCATAGGAACAAAGTATGTAAAAATATCCACAAAAAAGTCCGAATTGATTTTTAACAATATCCCGTGTACTAACCCCTATGAAAATTTTCCGAAAACAGAGTTTCGATCATATCAGCTCCGATTTCGGTCTGAACTGCGTCAAATAAAATTTCGTTGAATTCCAATAACCCATTGGAACAAAATATGTAAAAATATCCAGAAAATGGTCCAACTCCATTTTTAACAATATTGCCTGTACTAACCCATTTGAGAATTATCCGAAAACCGAGTTTCGGTCATTTCAGCCCCGATTCAGGTTCGAATTGCACCAAATAAAATTTCTTGAATTCCAATAACCCATATGAACAAAATATGTAAAAATATCTGCAAAATGGTTCGACTCGATTTTTAACAATATCCCGTGTACTAACCCCTTTGAGGATTATCCAAAAGCCGAGTTTTGACTATATCAACTCCGATTCAGGTCCGAATTGCAGCAAATAAAATTTCGTTGAATTCCAATAGCCATAGGAACAAAATATGTAAAAATATCCCTAAAATGGTCCGAATCGATTTTTAACAATATCCCGTGTACTAACCACTTTGAGGATTATCGGAAAACCGAGTTTCGATCATATCAGCTCCGATTCAGGTTCGAACTGCGTCAAATAAAATTTTGTTGAATATCAATAACTCATAGGAACGAAATATGTAAAAATATCCACAAAATGTCCGACTTGATTTTTAACAATATCCCGTGTACTAACTTCTTTGAGAATTTTCCGAAAACCGAGTTTCGATCATATCAGCTCCGATTCCGGTCCGAACTGCGTCAAATAAAATTTCGTTGAATTCCAATAACCCATAGGAACAAAATATGTGAAAATATCCATAAAATGGTCCGACTCGATTTTTAACAATATCCCGTGTACTAACCCCTTTGAGGAGTATCCAAAAATTGAGTTTTGACTATATCAGCTCCGATTCAGGTCCGAATTGCGTCAAATAAAATTTCGTTGAATTCCAATAACCCATAGGAACAAAATATGTAAAAATATCCCTAAAATGGTCTGACTCAATTTTTAACAATATCCCGTGTACTAACCACTTTGAGGATTATCCGAAAACCGAGTTTTGACAATATCAGCTCCGATTCAGGTCCGAATTGCGTCAAATAAAATTTCATTGAATTCCAATAACCCATAGGAACAAAATATGTAAAAATATCCCTAAAATGGCCCGACTCAATTTTTAACAATATCCCGTGTACTAAACACTTTGAGGATTATCCGAAAACCGAGTTTCGATCATATCAGCTCCGAAAACTGAGTTTCGATCATATCAGCTCCGATTCCGGTCCGAACTGCGTCAAATAAAATTTCGTTGAATTCCAATAACCCATATGAACAAAATATGTAAAAATATCCAGAAAACGGTCCGACTCGATTTTTAACAATATCCCGTGTACTAACCCCTTTGAGGATTATCCGAAAACCGAGTTTCGATCATATCAGCTTCGATTCATGTCCGAACTTCATCAAATAAAATTTGGTTGAATTTCAATAACCCATAGGAACAAAATATGTAAAAATATCCACAAAATGGTCCAACTCCATTTTTAACAATATTGCGTGTACTAACCCATTTGAGGATTATCCAAAAACCGAGTTTCGATCATTTTAGCCCCGATTCAGGTTCGAATTGCACCAAATAAAATTTCTTGAATTCCAATAACCCATATGAACAAAATATGTAAAAATATCTGTAAAATGGTTCGACTCGATTTTTAACAATATCCCGTGTACTAACCCCTTTGGGGATTATCCAAAAACCGAGTTTTGACTATATCAGTTCCGATTCAGGTCCGAATCGCGTCAAATAAAATTTCGTTGAATTCCAATAACCCATATTAACAAAATATGTAAAAATATCTGTAAAATGGTCCGACTCGATTTTTAACAATATCCCGTGTACTAACCACTTTGAGGATTATCCGAAAACCGAGTTTCGATCATATCAGCTCCGACTTAGGTTTGAACTGCGTCAAATAAAATTTTGTTGAATTTCAATAACCCATAGGAACAAAATATGTAAAAATATCCACAAAATGGTCCGAAATGATTTTTAACAATATCCCGTGTACTAACCCCTTTGAGAATTTTCCAAAAACCGAGTTTCGATCATATCAGCTCCGATTCCGGTCCGAACTTCGTCAAATAAAATTTCGTTGAATTCCAATAACCCATAGGAACAAAATATGTAAAAATATCCACAAAATGGTCCGACTCGATTTTTAACAATTGATGTGTAAAATTATGTATAACTGCAAGCGCACGGTATCAATTGTAGTAGATACTAGCAAATACGGGTCGATTCCTCAAGGAGACAGTTTCAGTTTCAATTCAATTATTATTAATTGTTTCTAGTCACAAACGATTATTAGAGGATTTTATTAACTACTAAAACAAATTTAACAAAGGTTTTAAATCAATTAATTAAGGGATCTAGGGCAATTCAGGTTCACCATGCTTACACCAAACAAATCACAAAGGTATAGCTTTTTAATGGGGTTAAGTAATTAAAGCAATGGTTAATCTTTTTTCAAGCATTAACACTCTCAGAATATCTAATGATGCTTTCACACTCACCTTCAATTCCGCTAATTGTATGTAAGCCTCTAGTAGTAAAATCTTTCGATCTATTACTCCTATTGCAATCAATTAATTCGTGATATTGCGCAATTACACAAATTAAGAATTAGAACATATCAATCAGAATTACTCTTTACCCATCAATCTACTAATCAAATTAAACCCAAATCATGGTGCAAACATGGCTCCCCTTGATACCCTAGAATTAAATTACTCACTCATTCTAGGATTAAAACTAACAATGATAATCAAGAAAGCCATAATAAACATGTAATTAATAAGGAGAAGATAAGAAATACCTTAATTCTTTGAATAATGAAGAACAATTATATCCAAGAATTAAATTGAGCTTGCAAAGATGGAGAGAAGAAAATAAAACCCTAGCTTTTAATATTAAGAAGTATGTAAAAATTGTGTGTCCAGGATCCCTTACAATGTATCCCTAGAAGTGTTTATATAGACTTTAGAAATCTTGCACAACAAGGAAACATCCTAAAATACAATTAGAATTCAATTTAGGTGCAAGAAACTTCCTAAATTCAATTAGAATTGGAAAAGGGCAAAACTGGAATTTTTCTGCTTTGCTTCTCATAGAACACGCGCGCGAATTAATTCAGCACGCCTCCTGCACCTGATTTCTTCCTAAGGTTGTAGAAAATCTCCCAAGCTTCGCGTGAGCTGTAAGATCACTGAAAACGGACTTCTAGAACTCCAGATATGGCCAAAACAGTGTAGACTGCGCAACCTTCCCAGAAAATCCGAATTTTAATCAATAAATTCTCCAAACACGATAGAAGCATCAACCTTAATCAACATTCTCGTAAATCTGCACAACTAAGCAAAACGCATCAAAACTACAACAAACTTGAGTCCAAAACAATCAATGAAAGGCTCCAAGTGGATATAAAACCCACTTATCACACCCCCAAACTTAAACCGATGCTTGTCTTCAAGCATAAACAATTACAACTAACTAACTAGTACCACTTCCGTAGGTGATCACGGTTGCATTTGGCATATGCAACAAGGCCTTTAAACCCCTAGGCAGCCCCAGTGGACGAGTAAGGTCTTGTGAGGGCCTATAGCGAATGTACCCACAAAATCCATTTAACCTAATGCAATGCAATGCATGAATGCAACTAGAATGAAAATGCAACGATCCCCTTCAAACTAACCAAAACCAACTAACAAGCAAATATCTCAAAGAATGCAACTAAATCCAAATAGAGCTCGACCAAGTTCCCGTATACTAACATTACATGAACAGAAACGTGCGTGTGTGCAATGCTCATCAGAAATACTCCCAAAACTAGGTCAAAATCATACATGCTCTTCGTCAAGACAATCACAGGTTTATAAATAGAATAGACTGTAGACACTTCATAACCTAAGAACACCTCCATCCTTATCCAAGGTAGACAGAAATTCATGTTTTATTACTAACTACTACGACACATATATACAAGCATGCTTATTTAACCGTGCAATGGATGAGACCCCAAAAGGCTTATACAATAATACCCATGTAACGAGCGTTAGGTCAGTGGATCCCAGACTATAAAAGCCTTAGGTCACTAGGCACAAAGTCCCCTCGTACTTAATAGCTCGAGTATTAAAGAGCTCACCCTGGTTAATTTTGCATATAAACAATTGAAACTTTTTTTTTCTCTTTTCTTTTTTTTCTGCTTTTTTATGCTATCTGGAATGAGAATTCTCAATTCCAACCCTAGACTACTCATATAAATATGAGCCGGCTACTAGCTATTTGTTTCTAGCAATTATTGACAATTATTTACAATTTAGCATGAAATCCCTGTTTTCCCCCAAACTTAGACTTAAGTGCTCCTACACTATCAAGGGAATAGCGAAAATTCTAAATATAAACAAGTGATTAAATCTCAAAACATCCAAACAAGCATGACCCTAACCTAGCCCAAAAGCACCCAATGAGACTGTGTAATTGTTTTTTTTCTGAAACACATAAGTCAATTTCTTAGAAACTATAAGTCAACCCTCTATCCATCATTACCACACTCAATTAGACACCTACCTACCAATCAGAATTAGCTCGTCTAAAGGGATCATGAAATATGCATGCCATGAAATGCAACTAATATGAACTCACATGGTATACGAAAAATAAAAACAGAATGTCCTATATGAAACAAACGTAGATAACACGAATATACATGCATGAATTACTACTACTAATATGCAAAGCATAAAATCCTACATGAACACATAATACAACAACAACTACTAATCCCTCAAACCACCCCCAAACTTAAAATATTCAATGTCCGCATTGAATGGAAGTAAATACGAGGGAAAGCAGAAAGCATACCTACTCGTCGCCATCGTCACCCTCGTCACTCTCCTCACCCTCGTCGGATGAATCAGGTGGAGGATACGGAGTCCGAGCTCCAAATAGAGGCCAATGAATAGCAGTACCTGGCGACTGAAAAGCTGCATCTAAAGCTACGGCCATGTCCTCGGAATACTGGCGACTGCTAACATGCATAGCATCCAACCGCCTAGTCATGCGACGAAAATAGGTATCAAAAACCGACATATCCACTGTACGCCGCGGAGGACCTGCCATAACAACTGCCGGTGCCCTAGAAACATGTGGCGAAGCGCCCGCTCCCTGACCACCAGCATCACTAACAACATAACCTAGACCCCGAGGATGAGGAATGCCGCCCGGCCACTCCACCATCCGGTCAATAGTAGCATCAGTAATAGAAGTCAGAGCTGTCTGCACCGGCTCACCTACGTACCATTTCACTTTCGCAGCATCACACAATCCCGTAATGATAGAAGCATAAGGGATACTAGCCGTCGAATTACTTCCCACATACCGAAGAATAGTTTGATTAATCAGATAACCAAGGTCAACATACTCACCTTTTAGAATGCCCCATAACAGAATAGCCCTCTCAACAGTAACATCGGAAACATGGCTTGACGGAATGATATTAGAACTTATGAAAAAGAACCAAGCCCATGCAAAACTAGACAATGATGCAGCCGGATAAGTCCTTTTCTCGGTGGTACCGACCTACACTTCCACTCCGTACCCGGAACACATAGCTCACTAATGATAACATCAAGATCAACATCATCCCTAGTCTTCTTCCCCCAATCCGAAGCACCTCTAGGTTTAGGCGGTTGCCTAATCAAAGTACGAATCACACGAGGCGAATAATCCACCTTCTGACCCCTAACAACCGTGGAGTTATTCCTTGCTATTGAAGCATTAGCATAAAACTCCCTAACTACATTCAACGGGGCATCATTAGCAAATTCACAAAATAAAGACCAACCCATCTCACTAACCATAGCTACCATCTCCTCATTATTACGTGGCACAAATCTCCTTTCCCGAATAACGCCTCTAGAATCTAACCGACCATACTCCGCTTTGGCATCCTCATTCACAATTTTTTCCACTCCATCTCCCACAACATCATTCTCATCCAAAGATGGACGAGCACTACTACTACTACCTACTAATCGTGGTCTCTTAGGAGCCATAATCAACAAATATCAAGCAAAGAACAACAATCTCCAAACAATTCACCAAACAAAGACTCCCCAAATTACACACTTCAAGAACCCTAGCTTGCAAAATTCACAAATTCAAATAAAAGATAAGAGAGAATATTACCCAATTGAATCAAAGAGTTGAAATTGCTAGATTAATCCCCAAAACTTCGAATTTGATTCCCCTTTTGCACTATGAATGGATGAAAGTTGAGAAGTTTTGGGTTATATAGAAGGGTTTGTGTATGTATGGGTGTATGTATATGTAGGAGATATAAGAATTGGAGATGAAATTAGAAGTGATAAAGGATTTGGATTTGTTAAAGATTTATAATCAAATTGAAATATGAATGGGATTTAATTTTTGTGAGGAGTTTTAATGATATAGGAATGATATATGAAGAAATAGGATGATTTAAGGCAAGAAAAACGTACTGGACAGGGGCTGGGCGCGCTGGCAGCGCGATTGGCGCTTATTGCGCAGGCTCGAGCTGCGTTTCATGGCGTAGTGTGCGCGGTTCGTGCAAGATGCGCAAGTGCGTCCTGCATTTCCTAGCGCTCTCAGCGCGGGTTGCGCAGGCGCGTTCTGTATATATATATATATATATTTTTTTCTTTCACAACAACTTTTTTTTTCACAACACTCATTTTTTTTAGAAGACAACAAATACTACATCACTTGGGTTGCCTCCCAAGAAGCGCTTGTTTAATGTCATTAGCTTGACTGAGCTGGTTCAGATCTCCATGGAGGGTTTGTCAAGATAAATCACTTCCATCTTCCCTACGAATGCACCATCCACATATAATTTAAGGCGTTGACCGTTGACCTTAAATTTTGTTCCATCTCGTCCCATAATTTCGATAGCACCATAAAACTTGACTTCGGTGACAGTAAAAGGTCCGGACCATCTTGATTTGAGCTTCCCCGGAAAAAGTCGAAGTCTGGAATTGAACAGCAACACCTTGTCACCAACCTGAAAATCTCTTCTCTGAATCATCTTGTCATGCATCTTCTTCGTTCTCTCCTTGTAAAGCCGAGAGTTGTCATAAGCATCAAAACGAAGCTCATCTAACTCATTAAGTTGAAGAAGTCTTGCTTGCCCCGCAGCCTTCAAATCCATGTTGAGTTCTTTTATAGCCCAAAAAGCGCGATGTTCCAATTCCACTGGCAAGTGACATGCTTTACCATAGACCAACCGATAGGGAGTGGTTCCTATAGGTGTTTTATATGCCGTCCGATAAGCCCACAAAGCATCATCTAACTTCAAGTACCAATCTTAACTTCAAGTACCAATCTTTCCTTGACTTTACAACCATTTTCTCCAAAATGCTTTTGATTTGGCGGTTAGAAACTTCCACTTGGCCACTTGTTTGAGGGTGATATGCAAGAGCAACCTTGTGAGTAACACCATATTTCTTCAACAAAGTTTCAAACTGTCGATGGCGAAAATGAGAACCACCATCACTTATCACTGTTCTAGGAACTCCAAAACATGGGAAGATAATATTCTTGAAAAGCTTCATAACTACCTTGGAATCATTGGTTACCGATCCAACTGCTTCAACCCACTTGGACGCATAATCGACAGCAACTAAGATGTATCTCATCCCACAAGAACTTGGGAAAGGTCCCATAAAATCAACACCCCATACGTCAAATATCTCGACCTCAAGAATACCAGTTTGAGGCATCTCATGGCGTTTAGAAATATTACCCGTCCTTTGACATGCATCACACGCCAAACAGAAAGCACGAGCATCCTTAAATAGAGACGACCAAAAGAAACTGGATTGAAGTACTTTAGCAGCGGTTTTGGAAGGACCATGGTGGCCTTCACATGCGAGAGAATGACTGTAATAACCCTAACTTTAGCAAAACTACAATGATCACATGAATAGTAATTTTGAGGATTTAGAGAAATGGTATGTAGGTACTCTGCAATGGAAACAGAAAATGAATAAACAGAAACCATACTAGTAATGTACACTGAAATTAAGTGACTCGAAATGACGATGGATTTCAGAAATTCCTAAATATGGATTTTTGAGGATTTTGACTTCCAAAGAGCTTCTATTGGATCTTAAGGGGCATGGAAATATTATAAGAATTATATATTGAGGGATTAGAGAATTTAGATTAAACCAGGGGATTAGTAAGTTAAGAGAATACCAAAGGAATTTGGAATGTTAAATGATTTCAGAACCACTGAGATAATGAGGTATATTCGAGACGAACCACAATTAGACGAGTATAGAAACCAAGCAACCAAGATTAGTAATATAACAAGGATACATACCACATTTTTACTTACCAAGATCATTAGCATTATACTTAGAAAATCAAAATGGGATTTATTGGATCATCAAGTGACATCAGCATCCACTAACTTGTTTTAATGGGCAAATTAGTCATTTAGCATGGTTTTATACACTAAATATCTTCCAATATTCCACCATACTCTAGAATTAATAAGTGATTAGCTAGATAAGATCAAAACCAAGAGCAAAACTCTCTCCCCCACCTCATTTCATCAATTCGGCCAAACAGTAACAGCCTACTTAGAACAGGCATATCTCCTTCGTTTCTCAGCTAAATTTTGCGTTCTATAGCTTTTTGGAAAGCCCATGAGATAATCTATAACTCTTATTTCACAAGGTTTGTCCAGAAAAGCAAGTTTAAGGTGTTATAAGGTTATATCAAGGCTTCTCAAGGACTACAAGCCTTTTTTAAGTGTTGTTAAAGCTTTAAGGCAGGTATAAACCCTAACCCCTTTTTATTATGTGAGTTTTAGTGATGTTAATGGATGATGTGTGGTTAAAAGTGATTATTGTGATGTTAGCTAGCATAAATTTTGATTGATTGTTGGGTGATGGTATTGAGGCCTCACCATTGATTATATGGATTATGAGGATGTAATATTGATGTGTATGGAGTGGTGGATGATTATATGGCTTGGTTGTGATGGAATGGTTTTTGGAATGTCCGAAATATAGCCGTTATAATGTCCGATTGTCGTTAGACCAAGAAACTGCCCTGTTTTTGGACCCTATACCCATACGGTACCTTACTGTCCAGACCCCTAAGTGACCATGATGAGATAGAGCTTGGTTCATAGATCGTTTTGATATAAGGTGCGTTAAAATCTGATGAACGGTTTAGGAGAAAAGTCAGTTTTAGTGAAAGTCGTTCGAAAGCCGAGAAAACGTAGTTGTACCAACTTTGAGGATATAACTACCATACTTAGACATTCTTAAAAATTATAAAATTTTGGGATATGGTAGTAGGGTGGTCAAAGAGGCATTACCAGTTGGCCCTATGGTAAAATTCGAAATCCATATTTTCTGAGAATTTTTACAGTTAAGTGTGGTCGTTAGGAGAAATGGTGAAAACCCCTGAAACTTTGATTGAGTTTATAAATGGTTAAGTTCTTGAACCTTTGGGGTAATAGTGATATGTTAAACATATTAAAGTTTCAAGGGTATTGTTATACAAGAGTGAAGTGAGTAAGAGATGTGGTATTCTAACGACGGTCCTTTTTGTGTTATAGAAACTCCGGAAGAGGGACGAGCCATACTGTCAGGATACCGAAACCGATGCAAGATTTCTTCTATCCTTACCTTGGAAAACTATTTTATTTTCAAAGTAAATGATTTAATGGAATATATATGTTATTCTATGTTTGCTATATTGCTAAGAATTATTTCCCTGATATTGGAATTAAAGAGAAATTGATATAAATTATGAAATATGAATGTGGATATGATTATGAATGGAGCGAATATGCTTTATGGTAAAGAGAGGTGAAAGAGAATGGTATCAGTTGTTATCTACAGTTATATGAAGAATGGTATCAGTTGTTATCTAGAGTTATATGAAGAATGATATCAGTTGTTATCTAGAGTTATATGCAGAATGGTATCAGTTGTTATCTAGGGTTATATAATTTATAACGTTATATTAAAAATATTTTTTCTAAGCAATTGTGATTTAATAAATATTATTTGATTTTTTTATTTAATACTTTTGAAAATAGATGGAATATTTTATAAGAGCATATTGGATTTCATTGAATACAGAAATGATGAAAAAGATAAATGTGAATGAAAATGTGAATGGAATATTTTATATATATGTAAGTGTACTGGATTCCAGTAAACACAGAGAAGATGTCTGAGTCATAATCAAAGTATTATGACATATGTATTTTTAGAGGTGATGATAAATGGAAATGGAAATGGAAATGATATATGTGAATGGAAATGGAAATTGAAAGGAAAAATGTGGAATGGTATTGGTATAAATGGAATACTGATTGAAAGAAAAAAAGGGGATTGCAACAGACTTGCGTAAGTGGCTGTGTCAGGGCTGTGTGCGACACAGTCCAACATTTATTATTTTTATTACGGCACGAAGATGCCAAGGGAGGATGTTAGCAGGTGGCCTTCCTCCAGGGATGATCTTCATTCCTTCTACCGGTAGTAAAAAAGAGAGCAGGTACGATTAGGCGACTGATCATCGTCCTAACGTATCAGGCGACAGCAGATATCCCCAATGTTTTTGAAAAGAAAGTGTTGACAATGGTTTTCAGATTTCTATACTGAAAACAGAATAATGATATGAGATGATGGAATTATGGTTACATATGAAGAAAAACTGATATTATATTATTTTAGATTTCTTTCTTATAATAGTAAGTGGATGATGTATTATTAAATAAGAGCTTTATTCTTCCTTAAAGATTATAATTGGTTTCTGCTTATATATGCATATATATGTATACCTGTTCACATTCTAAATTCTAGTTTACAATATTATCTTGCTGAGCTATTATAGCTCACTCTTGCTACGTATGTATATAGCAGCTAGGTCCCATGCCGATACTACGCATTACACCCCGCAAGAGGGTAAGGGAAAGGCAACCTTTTGAGCGAGTGCTGGCGACCATCCCCGAGGTAGTGACAAGCGAAAGGAGCTTAGTAGACTTATGTAAATTAAATGTGTAAGCTTGTAATAAACTTTTGGTTGTTGAAATGCTTCTTGTAGAAGTATTATTCAACAATGTACTTAGTAGAATTCTGGGTTTGTAATAACTGTTAACTTTAAACTTTTAATATTGTGAATGTTGTTCTATGAGCATATGACTGGTGTGTGTGTGTGTATTAGTGTGGGGTCAATTGCTTAAGTATTAAATATTAAGTTAAAAAAAATCAAGAGATATTGATATTGAATGGAAATTGGACCGTGATGACCTGGATCCTTGACCCCGGATCTAGGGGCGTCACAGATGGTATCAGAGCTTAGAGTCATATTGCTCAGGAACAAGAGTGATAGTAATATACGCATATAGATATATAGGTAATGATATAAAATATGAACTCATATCGAGTTCAAGGGGGGTTTATCAAACGAAGCGTTTATTTTGAGTCGCGATTATAATTTTATAGATTATTGCTAATAAAGGTTATTATGCCAAAAGTGTTAAGTTTATGTAGCACATGAGATCGATATGAGAAAGGGAATACTTGATGTATCGGGAAGTGTACGTTAGATAACCTCGTGAGTAATCCCAGGGTGATCTATCATCTCTTATTCAAAAAAAAAGGGCCTGTATCTTTTCAAAACTTTCTGGTACCTTTGGAATGTGTTTCAAAATTGTATTTTATCTATTTTAGTCAAAATATTTCTCTAAGATTATTTTTGGAAGAGGGTATTTATCATCGTGATTAAATGTTTTCTTTATACTTCTTATTCCAACTAAGAGGAACAATCCTATATGTATACACAAGGACGATCTGTCTGTGTGATTGAAAGTCGGAGGGACGCCCTCACTTGTGTTACGTACGGGTTCTTCCATCATATTGATTTCCCAAAATATTCTTTTGTTTCGAATAAGAGCTATTTAAAACTTTTAATCTTATAAATTGTTGCGGGACCCTTGCTTGTTTCTGGGTCCATTTCAAATCAAAGTTTCTTAAATTTTATAAATTGTTTCGAATATAGAAGATTTCAGTAATGGATGGGATAATGGAAGCAAGGTTTAGAGTATACGTGATTATACGAGGAAACTTGAGATTTCAAGGGAAATTTCAATAAGAGATAATTAGAGCTAGAAGCGTTTCGATATAAAAGAGAAAGGAATTTCGTGAGAAGAAATGGGCATATTTGAGGACTAGTGAGATAAAAGAATATGAGGAATTTTAAGGTATAATGGAGATTTACTATTGAGAGTAAGGTGTATTTTGAGGAAAAGTCAGAATAAGGATAAACAAAGGAAGTAGGGATAATTAATGAAGTTTGTGTATTCTGTCTAAATTCTATCGTATTTTGATATTAAATGTTGAGATTCTAAAATATTGATGTATATAAGGTGATTGACTTAAATGAAAAGGTTATTGTGCTAAAGGTGATACGCTTATTTGCTAAAGTTGAGTTGAGAATATTAGGGTATATAAATGAGTTAACTAGTGATATAATTGTGTATATGAGAATGATGTATATGGGAATGATGTATGTTGTACCCTAAATTTGGGTGATTAATGAAGAATATTGTTATATACAGAATCATGTCGCCTAAGCATAATAATAGAGCGAATGCAAGAGAAAATGAGAGAAAGGAAGGAAGTCATAATAGGCAGGGTGAAAACGCTCATAATGAACAAAATCATGAAGAAGAAGAAGATGAATCAACTGGCCAACAAGGAAATCAGGGTGGTGACCCTTTTGACCAACTTATGGACCTATTAAGGCAGAATTTAGTTAATCCACAGAATCCTCAACAACCACCTGTTCTTCCCAATCAGGCAGCTAACTCATTTCGTGCTTTTAAGTCATTAAAACCCCCAGAGTTTGAGGGAACTGCTAACCCAGTAGTAGCCCGAGCCTGGTTAAAAGAGATGGAAAAAGCTTTTAAGATATTGAGGATAGAAGAGGATCAGAAAACAATCTTTGTAGCCTATATCTTAAAGGGAGAGGCAAATTATTGGTGGGAAGCTAAGAAGAATCTAGAAGGAGCGGGAGTGATAACCTGGGAGCGTTTTACTAGGGTCTTCTTAGAAAAGTACTCCCCTAGGTATTTGGAAAACCAAATGGAGATGAAATTTCTGGAATTAAAGCAGGATAATCTATCAGTGGCTGAGTATGAAACTAAATTTACTGAACTGTCTAGGTTTGTTCCCGAATTTGTGCGTACTGAAGAACAAAGAGAAAAAAGGTTCCAACAAGGATTGAAACCATGGCCACGAACGCGAGTGGCACCATTTGAGTTGACTGATTTTGCTGCAGTGGTCCAGAAGGCATCTATTATAGAAGCCGAGAGTGAACAAACCCAAATAGGTCGAGAGAACAAGAAAAGGAAACTTGAGGGTCCAAAGGGAGGTTCAAGTGAGGGAAGCTACTTTAACAGAGTTGGTAGAGGACAAAAACCCCAGTTTGGAGGAAAGTCAGGGAATAATAAGGCTACCAGTGAGACTGTGAATCAGGGTGGTAGATCCACAGGAACCTTTCAGTCAAATCAATCACGACCGCCATTACCAGATTGTGAGATGTGTGGTAGGAAGCATGCAGGAACGTGTAGAGTGTTAGGTGTGACATGTTTTAAGTGTGGACAGAAAGGGCATTATCAGGACAGGTGTCCATCAGCTGATACGAACCCTCGAGGTGAGATCAAGTGTTACCAGTGTGGGAAACTAGGACACTTTGCTAGGGATTGCCGTTCCGGTGGGTCATCTGCGCCGGGACAAAGTACGACTGCTTCAAATAAACCCCCTGCCAGAGTGTACAATATGACCTTAGGGGAAGCATTGAAAAAGCCGGATACAGATGCAGGTGAACATTTTCTTTTAGTATTTAAATTTTTAGTGTAAATGTTTTGTTAAGAATCAATGTGGTCAATGAATGGTGTAAATAAGTTAATAAAATAGATAAGAATGATCTATCTGAGTTGGAAGTAAGATATGCTGAACCAGAGAGAGAAAGTAATATTATTTTGGGGGTAAACCACAGACTTGTTTAGATACGAACAGGAAATATATATTATAGGTAGTATTTCCTTACAATTGTTTCAAGGGATTTTATTCTAGTCGGATTTCTGGAAGATTTTACGGAGACAAGATATAATAAGATCGAAGTGTGTATATTTTATGTCATGATAGAGATTCAAAATAGGGATAAACCATAAGTGAGATACACTACCATTCAGGGGAGGCCAATGTGGTGGCCGATACCCTTAGCTAAAAGAGGAATGAGAGATAAACCAATATAAAATGACTAAAACAGGAGGAAATTGCAAGATAAAGATAGTGAAAGCACTGCTACTGATAAGTTAAATGGCATGTTGATGAATGACATGCAAGTTTAGGTTGGTGTATTCTGTGCAAACAAGATAGAGATATTATGAAGGAAAAAGGATGGAGAAAGTGGTATAGAAGTTATATGGTGTAGATGAAAAAGGTATTTATGGACATTTTCTACGTGATTCCGGGACGGAATCCTTTAAAGGGGGGAAGGATGTAATAACCCTAACTTTAGCAAAACTACAATGATCACATGAATAGTAATTTTGAGGATTTAAAGAAATGGTATGTAGGTACTCTGCAATGGAAACAGAAAATGAATAAACAGAAACCATACTAGTAATGTACACTGAAATTAAGTGACTCGAAATGACGATGGATTTCAGAAATTCCTAAATATGGATTTTTGAGGATTTTGACTTCCAAAGAGCTTCTATTTGATCTTAAGGGGCATGGAAATATTATAAGAATTATATATTGAGGGATTAGAGAATTTAGATTAAACCAGGGGATTATTAAGTTAAGAGAATACCAAAGGAATTTGGAATGTTAAATGATTTCAGAACCACTGAGATAATGAGGTATATTCGAGACGAACCACAATTAGACGAGTATGGAAACCAAGCAACCAAGATTAGTAATATAACAAGGATACATACCACATTTTTACTTACCAAGATCATTAGCATTATACTTAGAAAATCAAAATGGGATTTATTGGATCATCAAGTGACATCACCATCCACTAACTTGTTTTAATGGGCAAATTAGTCATTTAGCATGGTTTTATACACTAAATATCTTCCAATCTTCCACCATACTCTAGAATTAATAAGTGATTAGCTAGATAAGATCAAAACCAAGAGCAAAACTCTCTCCCCCACCTCATTTCATCAATTCGGCCAAACAGTAACAGCCTACTTAGAACAGGCATATCTCCTTCGTTTCTCAGCCAAATTTTGCGTTCTATAGCTTTTTGGAAAGCCCATGAGATAATCTATAACTCTTATTTCACAAGGTTTGTCCAGAAAAGCAAGTTTAAGGTGTTATAAGGTTATATCAAGGCTTCTCAAGGACTACAAGCCTTTTTTAAGTGTTGTTAAAGCTTCAAGGCAGGTATAAACCCTAACCCCTTTTTATTATGTGAGTTTTAGTGATGTTAATGGATGATGTGTGGTTAAAAGTGATTATTGTGATGTTAGCTAGCATAAATTTTGATTGATTGTTGGGTGATGGTATTGAGGCCTCACCATTGATTATATGGATTATGAGGATGTAATATTGATGTTTATGGAGTGGTGGATGATTATATGGCTTGGTTGTGATGGAATGGTTTTTGGAATGTCCGAAATATAGCCGTTATAATGTCCGATTGTCGTTAGACCAAGAAACTGCCCTGTTTTTGGACCCTATACCCATACGGTACCTTACTGTCCAGACCCCTAAGTGACCATGATGAGATAGAGCTTGGTTCATAGATCGTTTTGATATAAGGTGCGTTAAAATCTGATGAACGGTTTAGGAGAAAAGTCAGTTTTAGTGAAAGTCGTTCGAAAGCCGAGAAAACGTAGTTGTACCAACTTTGAGGATATAACTACCATACTTAGACATTCTTAAAAATTATTAAATTTTTGGGATATGGTAGTAGGGTAGTCAAAGAGGCATTACCAGTTGGCCCTATGGTAAAATTCGAAATCCATATTTTCTGAGAATTTTTACAGTTAAGTGTGGTCGTTAGGAGAAATGGTGAAAACCCCTGAAACTTTGATTGAGTTTATAAATGGTTAAGTTCTTGAACCTTTGGGGTAATAGTGATATGTTAAACATATTAAAGTGTCAAGGGTATTGTTATACAAGAGTGAAGTGAGTAAGAGATGTGGTATTCTAACGACGGTCCTTTTTGTGTTATAGAAACTCCGGAAGAGGGACGAGCCATACTGTCAGGATACCGAAACCGAGGCAAGATTTCTTCTATCCTTACCTTGGAAAACTATTTTATTTTCAAAGTAAATGATTTCATGGAATATATATGTTATTCTATGTTTGCTATATTGCTAAGAATTATTTCCCTGATATTGGAATTAAAGAGAAATTGATATAAATTATGAAATATGAATGTGGATATGATTATGAATGGAGCGAATATGCTTTATGGTAAAGAGAGGTGAAAGAGAATGGTATCAGTTGTTATCTACAGTTATATGAAGAATGGTATCAGTTGTTATCTAGAGTTATATGAAGAATGATATCAGTTGTTATCTAGAGTTATATGAAGAATGGTATCAGTTGTTATCTAGGGTTATATAATTTATAACGTTATGTTAAAAATATTCTTTCTAAGCAATTGTGATTTAATAAATATTATTTGATTTTTTTTATTTAATACTTTTGAAAATAGATGGAATATTTTATAAGAGCGTATTGGATTTCATTGAATACAGAGGAGATGTCTGAGTTATAATCCAAGTATTATGATATATATATATATATATATATATATATATATATATATATATATATATATATATATATATATTTTAAGGTTGATGATACATGGAAATGATGAAAAAGATAAATGTGAATGAAAATGTGAATGGAATATTTTATATATATGTAAGTGTACTGGATTCCAGTAAACACAGAGAAGATGTCTGAGTCATAATCAAAGTATTATGACATATGTATTTTTAGAGGTGATGATAAATGGAAATGGAAATGATATATGTGAATGGAAATGGAAATTGAAAGGAAAAATGTGGAATGGTATTGGTATAAATGGAATACTGATTGAAAAAAAAAAAAAGGGGATTGCAACAGACTTGCGTAAGTGGCTGTGTCAGGGCTGTGTGCGACATAGTCCAGCATTTATTATTTTTATTACGACACGAAGATGCCAAGGGAGGATGTTAGCAGGTGGCCTTCCTCCAGGGATGATCTTCATTCCTTCTACCGGTAGTAAAAAGAGAGCAGGTACGATTAGGCGACTGATCATCGTCCTAACGTATCAGGCGACAGCAGATATCCCCAATGTTTTTGAAAAGAAAGTGTTGACAATGGTTTTCAGATTTCTATACTGAAAACAGAATAATGATATGAGATGATGGAATTATGGTTACAGATGAAGAAAAACTGATATTATATTATTTTAGATTTCTTTCTTATAATAGTAAGTGGATGATGTATTATTAAATAAGAGCTTTATTCTTCCTTAAAGATTATAATTGGTTTCTGCTTATATATGCATATATATGTATACCTGTTCACATTCTAAATTCTAGTTTACAATATTATCTTGCTGAGCTATTATAGCTCACTCTTGCTACGTATGTATATAGCAGCTAGGTCCCATGCCGATACTACGCACTACACCCCGCAAGAGGGTAAGGGAAAGGCGACCTTTTGAGCGAGTGCTGGCGACCATCCCCGAGGTAGTGACAAGCGAAAGGGGCTTAGTAGACTTATGTAAATTAAGTGTGTAAGTTTGTAATAAACTTTTGGTTGTTGAAATGCTTCCTGTAGAAGTATTATTCAACAATGTACTTAGTAGAATTCTGGGTTTGTAATAACTGTTAACTTTAAACTTTTAATATTGCGAATGTTGTTCTATGAGCATATGACTGGTGTGTGTGTGTGTGTATTAGTGTGGGGTCAATTGCTTAAGTATTAAATATTAAGTTAAAAAAAAATCAAGAGATATTGATATTGAATGGAAATTGGACCGTGATGACCTGGATCCTTGACCCCGGATCTAGGGGCGTCACAATGACAATGCTTGAGAATGTCATGTACTTCGAACTCAGGAACACATCTACGAAAGATTTCGTCAGCACACTTTCGATACAAGAAAGGGTCATCCCAAAAATATTGTTTAGCATCGTGATAAAACCTCTTTCTTTGCTGATAAGTCAATTCTGGCGGGTGAGATCCACTAACACAGAAATTTGCAAAATCTGCATACCATGGAGTTTGAGTAGCAACCGAAAACAGGTGATCATCTGGAAAAGAATCGTCAATAGGAGTACTTGACGCAATATCAGATTTGAAACGCAACCATGAGAGATGATCCGCAACTACATTCTCAGCACCCTTCTTGTCTTTGATTTCCAAGTCAAACTCTTGAAGTAAGAGAATCCAACGAATAATCCTTGGCTTTGCTTCTTTCTTCGCCAACAGATACTTAAGTGCCGAATGATCAGTGTGAACAATGACTTTGGAGCCAATGAGATAGGCTCGGAATTTGTCAAGAGTGTAGACCACAGCTAGAAGTTCCTTCTCGGTCGTAGCATAATTGACTTGAGCTTCATCCAAGGTTTTGCTTGCATAGTAGATAGCGTGCAATACCTTGTCTTTCCTTTGACCGAGAACTGCTCCAACTGCATAATCACTTGCATCACACATGATTTCAAATGGAAGATTCCAATCTGGAGGTTGAATGATTGGTGCACTTATCAAAGCTTCCTTAATCCTGTTAAAAGACTCCAAACAAGCATCAATAAACACAAAGGTGGCATCCTTAAGCAATAATTGAGTGAGGGGTTTTGCAATTTTTGAAAAATCTTTTATAAAACGACGATAAAAACCCGCATGACCAAGGAAACTCCTCACTCCCTTGACATTAACAGGAGGAGGAAGTTTCTCAATCACCTCAATTTTTGCTTTGTCAACCTGGATGCCACGTTTAGAAATCAAGTGACCAAGTACCACTCCTTCATTGACCATGAAGTGGCACTTTTCCCAATTCAAAACCAAATTCACCTCTTCACAACGTTTAAGCACTTTAGAAAGATTATGCAGACATACATCAAAATCAGACCCATAAACACTGAAATCATCCATAAATACTTCCATGATTGACTCTATGAAATCAAAAAATATGGCAGTCATGCAACGCTGAAAAGTAGCAGGGGAATTGCATAAACCAAAAGGCACTCTACGATATGCAAAGGTACCATATGGGCAAGTAAATGTAGTCTTTTCTTGGTCATCAGGATGTATAGGGATCTGAAAGAACCCTGAATATCCGTCTAAATAGCAAAAGTACTTATGCTTAGCAAGTCTTTCTAACATCTGATCAATGAAAGGGAGAGGGTAATGGTCTTTTCTAGTAGCAGTGTTTAACTTACGGTAATCAATGCACATTCGCCATCCGGTGACAATTTGAGTGGGAATTAATTCATCTTTATCATTCTTAATTACCGTTGTTCCTCCTTTCTTAGGGACTACCTGAACTGGGCTTACCCATTTAGAATCAGAAATCGGGTAAATGATGCCCGCATCTAACAATTTCAAAACTTCTTTTTTAACAACCTCTTGCATGTTAGGGTTCAAGCGGCGTTGTCCCTGTATGCAAGGCTTATGGTCATCATCTAAGTGAATTCTATGCATGCAAAAGTTTGGGCTAATCCTTGTAAGATCATCAATACTATACCCAATAGCTTTTCTATGCGCACGCAAAACAGTAAGAAGCTTAAAAACCTGGTTATCATCAAGACTAGAGCTAACAATCACAGGACAAGTCTTTTCTTCATCAAGAAACACATATTTCAGATTAGGTGGCAAAGACTTTAGCTCTAACTTGTTTACCTGAGGTTCACTACAAGAAGTGACAATGTTGGTTACCTCACAATTTGGATCAGCTACACCATCCAACTCAAGAATAAATGAATCGACTTCAGCATGTCCTTCTCCTTCGTATGCTTCAAGCATGAGCACTGCTTCTAATGCATCATTCAATAGAATCTGAGGCGTCTCATCTCGGACAATTCCATCTATAACATCAATCCTGCAGCAAGTATTCTCAAGCAAAGGGGATTTAAGAGCAGAGGTTAGAGTAAAAGTAATTTTATCATCACCAACACTCAATGTGAGAGTCCCACTTTTAACATCAATAACAGCACCTACAGTACAGATAAATGGTCTACCCAAAATAATAGGTATTTGGCTGTCCTCTTCCATATCTAGAACTACAAAGTCTACAGGAATATAAAATTTTCCAACCCTAACAGGCACATCCTCTAAAATTCCAAGGGGATATTTTATCGAACGGTCTACCATTTGCAAAGTCATCTGTGTACATTTTAATTCTCCCATATTTAGTTTTTGAAAAACCGAGAGAGGCATGACTGAGACGCTAGCGCCTAAATCACATAAAGCTTTATCAATGAACAATGCACCTAAATGACACGGGATTGAAAAACTACCAGGATCTTTAAGCTTAGGTGGAGACTTATTCTGTAAAACAGCACTACACTCTTCAGTAAAAGCTACTGTCTCCACCTCACCAAAAGACCTCTTCTTAGTGAGAATATCCTTAAGAAACTTTGCATATGATGGAACTTGCGAAATTAAATCAGTGAAAGGAACTGTTACCTCAAGATTCTTGACAAGTGTCATGAATTTACCAAACTACTGGTCCACCTTAGTTCTGTTCATCCTGCTAGGGAATGGGAGCTTTGGCACAAATGGTGGAGGAGTAACTGAAGTATTCTCTTTGTCCTTTTTCTTGCTTTCCTCAGTTTCACCTTCGTTTGCATCTTCAACGACGTTCTCTACCTTGACTTCCTCAGAATCCTCGTTTTCTTTCTCAGTAGGAACATCGTCAATAGGCATTGGAGGAGCATCATATGTATGACCACTCCTAAGAGCAATGGCATTCACATTTTCCTTTGGCTGAGTTGGTTGTGCTGGTAGAGAGCCTTGTTGCCTTGTAGAGGAAGAACTAGCCATTTGAGCAATCTGAGTTTCTAGCATCTTATTATGTATCTCCATCTGGTTCATCTTTGTTTGCATTTGTAACAATATCTTCATCATATCACCTTGATTATCAGCCTGTGCAGCTTGATTTGCTT
This sequence comes from Saposhnikovia divaricata, assembly GCA_036435485.1. NCBI lineage: Eukaryota > Viridiplantae > Streptophyta > Magnoliopsida > Apiales > Apiaceae > Saposhnikovia > Saposhnikovia divaricata. The sequence goes on from CM071599.1 coordinate 221,539,660, forward strand.
GAGGAACATAATTCTGAGGAGGCCTTTGGAATCCAGGGGGATTCATAGGTCCTTGATGAGGCCTATACTGTTGCTGTGGAGGAGGCTGATACGACTGCTGATATTGCTGCTGCTGATTAGGAACATTTAAATTCTGAGCATTATTGTTCCTATATGAGAAGTTCGGATGATCTTTCCAACCAGGATTGTAACTGTTGGAGTAAGGATTGTACTGCTGCCTTTGTTGGAAAACATTTGCTTGCTCCATCTGAAAATGTTGTGAATTTTGAGCATGGTTCTGGCAATCGTTACCATAGTGGCCTTGGATGCCACAGACTTCACAAACAAGATTATTCATAGAAGCCATGGATGACAATGCATTGATACTCATAAGTTGAGTAGAGGGCTGAGATGTCTTCAATGAGTGGATCTCCTGAGTTAATGCATCTAGTTGAGATGATAATAGAGAGTAAGCATCCACTTCAAGTTTACCCCCTTTCTTGGCTGCTCTCGGATTACTGAAGTGATTGGCAGCCAAATTGGAAAGAAAAGCATATGCATCATCAACTCCTTTGTCTAAAAACACGCCACCTGCAGCGTTATCAACCATCCCTTTTGTTTCAGGATCAAGACCATTGTAGAAGCGTTTAAGCAGAAACCACTTCTCAAGACCATGGTGAGGGCATGCACGTTGATAGTCCTTGAATCTGTCCCAAGCATCCCGAAGAGATTCGCCATAATCTTGCTTAAAACCCATCATCTTGTCGATAAAATCGTCGGTTCTGTTAGGAGGGAAGAACTCAGTTAAGAAAGCCTGAGCAATCTTATCCCACTCGGTCAGGTCAATATCATTCAACCATTTTTTAGCTTTGTCACGAAGAGAGAAACCGAACAACATGACTTTCAACTGGTCTGGAGTGACTCCCTGATGTTTAATTGTAGAACAGGGCTGTTGAAACCGTTGCAGATGATTTGTAGGATCTTCAGAGGCAAGCCCAGCAAATTGATTCTGTTGGATCATAGTGAGCAAAGCAGGCTTGATCTCGAAATTTGCTGCTTGAATCGCTGGCATAGCAAGGCCAGTAGGTACCCCACTCGGAGAGGGCTGTGAGTAGTTCTTCAAAGATTTGGGAAGGTCCGCCATCTCAATCTTTGGTTCAGGTATCTCTTGCTGCTTCTCTTTCCTTTGTAGATCTATGTATTGTTGACAAGAAAGTTTAGAATCTGGACTAAGAGGAGTTGTATCCTCTTTCGCTTGATCTTCTTTCGTTTGAGACCTGGTCCTGGGCATCAACAACTAAACAAGGAAAAGCAGTAAGACCGGTCTCAGTTGGAACAAGAGTTCCAAAGAGACAAGAGAAACAATCTAAAACAATCGAACTAAAATTATAGAAACTAGGCGTCTCCCCGGCAGCGGCGCCAAAAACTTGATGTGTAAAATTATGTATAACCGCAAGCGCACGGTATCAATTGTAGTAGATACTAGCAAATACGGGTCGATTCCTCAAGGAGACAGTTTCAGTTTCAATTCAATTATTATTAATTGTTTCTAGTCACAAACGATTATTAGAGGATTTTATTAACTACTAAAACAAATTTAACAAAGGTTTTAAATCAATTAATTAAGGGATCTAGGGCAATTCAGGTTCACCATGCTTACACCAAACAAATCACAAAGGTATAGATTTTTAATGGGGTTAAGTAATTAAAGCAATGGTTAATCTTTTTTCAAGCATTAACACTCTCAGAATATCTAATGATGCTTTCACACTCACCAATTCCGCTAATTGTATGTAAGCCTCTAGTAGTAAAATCTTTCGATCTATTACTCCTATTGCAATCAATTAATCCGTGATATTGCGCAATTACACAAATTAAGAATTAGAACATATCAATCAGAATTACTCTTTACCCATCAATCTACTAATCAAATTAAACCCAAATCATGGTGCAAACATGGCTCCCCTTGATACCCTAGAATTAAATTACTCACTCATTCTAGGATTAAAACTAACAATGATAATCAAGAAAGCCATAATAAACATGTAATTAATAAGGAGAAGATAAGAAATACCTTAATTCTTTGAATAATGAAGAACAATTATATCCAAGAATTAAATTGAGCTTGCAAAGATGGAGAGAAGAAAATAAAACCCTAGCTTTTAATATTAAGAAGTATGTAAAAATTGTGTGTCCAGGATCCCTTACAATGTATCCCTAGAAGTGTTTATATAGACTCAAGAAATCTTGCCCAGCAAGGAAACATCCTAAAATACAATTAGAATTCAATTTAGGTGCAAGAAACTTCCTAAAATTCAATTAGAATTGGAAAAAGGGCAAAACTGGAATTTTTCTGCTTTGCTTCTCATAGAACACGCGCGCGAATTAATTCAGCACGCCTCCTGCACCTGATTTCTTCCTAAGATTGTAGAAAATCTCCCAAGCTTCGTGTGAGCTGTAAGATCACATAAAACGGACTTCTAGAACTCCAGATATGGCCAAAACAGTGTAGACCGCGCAACCTTCCCAGAAAATCCGAATTTTAATCAATAAATTCTCCAAACACGATAGAAGCATCAACCTTAATCAACATTCTCGTAAATCTGCACAACTAAGCAAAACACATCAAAACTACAACAAACTTGAGTCCAAAACAATCAATTTAAGCCGATATGGAAGGCTGCAAGTGGATATAAAACCCACTTATCAACAATATCCCGTGTACTAACCCCGTTGAGGATTATCCAAAAACTGAGTTTTGACTATATCAGCTCCGATTCAGGTCCGAATTGCGTCAAATAAAATTTATTTGAATTCCAATAACCCATAGGAACATAATATGTAAAAATATCCCTAAAATGGTCCGACTCGATTTTTAACAATATCCCGTGTACTAACCACGTTGAGGTTTATCCGAAAACCGAGTTTTGACTATATCATCTCCGATTCAGGTCCGAATTGCGTCAAATAAAATTTCGTTGAATTACAATAACCCATAGGAACAAAATATGTAAAAATATCCCTAAAATGGTCCGACTCGATTTTTAACAATATCCCGTGTACTAACCACTTTCAGGATTATCCGAGAACCGAGTTTCGATCATATCAGCTCCGACTCAGGTTCGAACTGCGTCAAATAAAATTTTGTTGAATTTCAATAACCCATAGGAACAAAATATGTAAAAATATCCACAAAATAGTCGAATTGATTTTTAACAATATCCCGTGTACTAACCCCTTTGAGAATTTTCCGAAAACCGAGTTTCGATCATATCAGCTCCGATTCCGGTCCGAACTGGGTCAAATAAAATTTCGTTGAATTCCAATAACCCATAGGAACAAAATATGTAAAAATATCCATAAAATGGCCTGACTCGATTTTTAACAATATCCCGTGTATTAACCCCTTTGAGGATTATCCGAAAACCGAGTTTTGACTATATCAGCTCCGATTCAGGTCCGAATTGCGTCAAATAAAATTTTGTTGAATTCCAATAACTCATAGGAATAAAATATGTAAAAATATCCCTAAAATGGTCCGACTCGATTTTTAACAATATCCCGTGCACTAACCACTTTGAGGATTATCCGAAAACCGAGTTTCGATCATATCAGCTCCGATTCCGGTCCGAACTGCGTCAAATAAAATTTCGTTGAATTCCAATAACCCACAGGAACAAAATATGTAAAATTATCCACAAAATGGTCCAACTCCATTTTTAAAAATATTGCGTGTACTAACCCATTTGAGGATTATCCGAAAACCAAGTTTCGGTCATTTCAGCCCCGATTCAAGTTCGAATTGCACCAAATAAAATTTCTTGAATTCCAATAAACCATAGGAACAAAATATGTAAAAATATCTGCAAAATGGTTTGACTCGTTTTTTAACAATATCCCGTGTACTAACCCCATTGAGGATTATCCAAAAACCGAGTTTTAACTATATTAGCTCCGATTCATGTCCGAATTGCGTCAAATAAAATTTCTTTGAATTCCAATAACCCATAGGAACAAAATATGTAAAAATATCCCTAAAATGGTCCGACTCGATTTTTAACATAATCCCGTGTACTAACCACTTTGAGGATTATCCGAAAACAGAGTTTCGATCATATCAGCTCCGACTCAGGTTCGAACTGCGTCAAATAAAATTTTGTTGAATTTCAATAACCCATAGGAACAAAATATGTAAAAATTTCCACAAAATGGTCCGAATTGATTTTTAACAATATCCCGTGTACTAACCCCTTTGAGGATTATCCGAAAACCGAGTTTCGATCATATTAGCTTCGATTCAAGTCAGAACTGCGTCAAATAAAATTTCGTTGAATTCCAATAACCCATAGGAACAAAATATGTAAAAATATCCAGAAAATGGCCCGACTCAATTTTTAACAGTATCCCGTGTACTAACCCCTTTGTGGATTATCCGAAAACCGAGTTTCGATCATATCAACTCCGATTCAGGTCCGAATTGCGTCAAATAAAATTTTGTTGAAATTCAATAACCAATAGGAACAAAATATGTAAAAATATCCACAAAATGGTCCAACTCGATTTTTAACAATATCCCGTGTACTAACCCCTTTGAGGATTATCCGAAAACCGAGTTTCGATCATATCAGCTCCGATTCCGGTCCGAAGTGCGTCAAATAAAATTTCATTTAATTACAATAACCCTTAGGAACAAAATATGTAAAAATATCCATAAAATGGGCCGACTCAATTTTTAACAATATTTCGTGTACTAACGCCTATGAGGATTATCCGAAAACCGAGTTTCGATCATATCAGCTCCGATTCCGGTCCGAACTGCGCCGAATAAAATTTCGTTTACTTTCAATAACCCAGAGGAACAAAATATGTAAAAATATCCAGAAAATGGCCCGACTCGATTTTTAACAGTATCCCGTGTACTAACCCCTTTGAGGATTATCCGAAAACCGAGTTTCGATCATATCAGCTCCGATTCAGGTCCGAATTGCGTCAAATAAAATTTTGTTGAATTCCAATAACCTGTAGGAACAAAATATGTAAAAATATCCACAAAATGGTCCGACTCAATTTTTAACAATATCCCATGTACTAACCCCTTTGAGGATTATCCGAAAACCGAGTTTCGATCATATCAGCTCCGATTCCGGTCCGAACTGTGCCGAATAAAATTTTGTTGAATTTCAATAACCTATAGGAACAAAATATGTGAAAATATCCACAAAATGGTCCCAACTCGACTTTTAACAGTATCCCGTGTACTAACCCCTTTGAGGATTATCCGAAAATTGAGTTTCGATCATATCAGCTCCGATTCCGGTCCGAAGTGCGTCAAATAAAATTTCATTTAATTTCAATAACCCATAGGAACAAAATATGTAAAAATATCCAGAAAATGGCCCGACTCAATTTTTAACAATATTCCGTGTACTAACGCCTTTGAGGATTATCAGAAAACTGAGTTTCGATCATATCAGCTCCGATTTCGGTCCGAACTACGCCGAATAAAATTTCGTTTAATTTGAATAACCCATAGGAACAAAATATGTAAGAATCTCCAGAAAATGGCCCGACTCGATTTTTAACAGTATCCCGTGTACTAACCCCTTTCAGGATTATCCGAAAACCGAGTTTCGATCATATAAGCTCCGATTCAGGTCTGAATTGCGTCAAATAAAATTTTGTTGAATTCAAATAACCCATAGGAACATAATATGTAAAAATATCCAGAAAATGGCCCGACTCAATTTTTAACAGTATCCCGTGTACTAACCCCTTGGTGGATTATCCGAAAACCGAGTTTCGATCATATCAGCTCCGATTCAGGTCCGAATTGCGTCAAATATAATTTTGTTGAATTCCAATAACCAATAGGAACAAAATATGTAAAAATATCCACAAAATGGTCCAACTCGATTTTTAACAATATCCCGTGTACTAACCCCTTTGAGGATTATCCGAAAACCGAGTTTCGATCATATCAGCTCCGATTCCGGTCCGAAGTGCGTCAAATAAAATTTCATTTAATTACAATAACCCTTAGGAACAAAATATGTAAAAATATCCAGAAAATGGGCCGACTCAATTTTTAACAATATTTCGTGTACTAACGCCTATGAGGATTATCCGAAAACCGAGTTTCGATCATATCAGCTCTGATTCCGGTCGGAACTGCGCCGAATAAAATTTCGTTTAATTTCAATAACCCATAGGAACAAAATATGTTAAAATATCCAGAAAATGGCCTGACTCGATTTTTAACAGTATCCCGTGTACTAACCCCTTTGAGGATTATCCGAAAACCGAGTTTCGATCATATCAGCTCCGATTCAGGTCCGAATTGCGTCAAATAAAATTTTGTTGAATTCCAATAACCAATAGGAACAAAATATGTAAAAATATCCACGAAATGGTCCGACTCAATTTTTAACAATATCCCATGTACTAACCCCTTTGAGGATTATCCGAAAACCGAGTTTCGATCATATAAGCTCCGATTCAGGTCTGAATTGCGTCAAATAAAATTTTGTTGAATTCCAATAACCAATAGGAACAAAATATGTAAGAATCTCCAGAAAATGGCCCGACTCGATTTTTAACAGTATCCCGTGTACTAACCCCTTTCAGGATTATCCGAAAACCGAGTTTCGATCATATAAGCTCCGATTCAGGTCTGAATTGCGTCAAATAAAATTTTGTTGAATTCAAATAACCCATAGGAACATAATATGTAAAAATATCCAGAAAATGGCCCGACTCAATTTTTAACAGTATCCCGTGTACTAACCCCTTGGTGGATTATCCGAAAACCGAGTTTCGATCATATCAGCTCCGATTCAGGTCCGAATTGCGTCAAATAAAATTTTGTTGAATTCCAATAACCAATAGGAACAAAATATGTAAAAATATCCACGAAATGGTCCGACTCAATTTTTAACAATATCCCATGTACTAACCCCTTTGAGGATTATCCGAAAACCGAGTTTCGATCATATAAGCTCCGATTCAGGTCTGAATTGCGTCAAATAAAATTTTGTTGAATTCCAATAACCAATAGGAACAAAATATGTAAGAATCTCCAGAAAATGGCCCGACTCGATTTTTAACAGTATCCCGTGTACTAACCCCTTTCAGGATTATCCGAAAACCGAGTTTCGATCATATAAGCTCCGATTCAGGTCTGAATTGCGTCAAATAAAATTTTGTTGAATTCAAATAACCCATAGGAACATAATATGTAAAAATATCCAGAAAATGGCCAGACTCAATTTTTAACAGTATCCCGTGTACTAACCCCTTGGTGGATTATCCGAAAACCGAGTTTCGATCATATCAGCTCCGATTCAGGTCCGAATTGCGTCAAATAAAATTTTGTTGAATTCCAATAACCAATAGGAACAAAATATGTAAAAATATCCACAAAATGGTCCAACTCGATTTTCAACAATATCCCGTGTACTAACCCCTTTGAGGATTATCCGAAAACCGAGTTTCGATCATATCAGCTCCGATTCCGGTCCGAAGTGCGTCAAATAAAATTTCATTTAATTACAATAACCCTTAGGAACAAAATATGTAAAAATATCCAGAAAATGGGCCGACTCAATTTTTAACAATATTCCGTGTACTAACGCCATTGAGGATTATCCGAAAACCGAGTTTCGATCATATAAGCTCCGACTTACGTTCGAACTGCGTCAAATAAAATTTTGTTGAATTTCAATAACCCATAGGAACAAAATATGTAAAAATATCCACAAAATGGTCCGAATTGATTTTTAACAATATCCCGTGTACTAACCCCTTTGAGGATTATCCAAAAACCGAGTTTCGATCATATCAGCTCCGATTCAGGTCCGAATTGCGTCAAATAAAATTTTGTTGAATTCCAATAACCCATAGGAACAAAATATGTAATAATATCCACAAAATGGTCTGACTCAATTTTTAACAATATCCCATGTACTAACCCCTTTGAGGATTATCCGAAAACCGAGTTTCGATCATATCAGCTCCGATTCCGGTCCGAACTGTGCCGAATAAAATTTTGTTGAATTTCAATAACCTATAGGAACAAAATATGTGAAAATATCCACAAAATGGTCCAACTCGACTTTTAACAGTATCCCGCCTTTGAGGATTATCCGAAAATTGAGTTTCGATCATATCAGCTCCGATTCCGGTCCGAAGTGCGTCAAATAAAATTTCATTTAATTTCAATAACCCATAGGAACAAAATATGTAAAAATATCCAGAAAATGGCCCGACTCAATTTTTAACAATATTCCGTGTACTAACGCCTTTGAGGATTATCAGAAAACTGAGTTTCGATCATATCAGCTCCGATTCCGGTCCGAACTACGCCGAATAAAATTTCGTTTAATTTCAATAACCCATAGGAACAAAATATGTAAAAATATCCAGAAAATGGCCCGACTCGATTTTTAACAGTATCCCGTGTACTAACCCCTTTGAGGATTATCAGAAAACCGAGTTTCGATCATATCAGCTCCGATTCAGGTCTGAATTGCATCAAATAAAATTTTGTTGAATTCCAAGAACCCATAGGAACAAAATATGTAAAAATATCCACAAAAAGGTCCGACTCAATTTTTAACAATATCCCATGCACTAACCCCTTTGAGGATTATCCGAAAACCGAGTTTCGATCATATCAGCTCCGATTCCGGTCCGAACTGTGCCGAATAAAATTTTGTTGAATTTCAATAACCTATAGGAACAAAATATGTGAAAATATCCACAAAATGGTCCAACTCGACTTTTAACAGTATCCCGTGTACTAACCCCTTTGAGGATTATCCGAAAATTGAGTTTCGATCATATCAGCTCCGATTCCGGTCCGAAGTGCGTCAAATAAAATTTCATTTAATTTCAATAACCCATAGGAACAAAATATGTAAAAATATCCAGAAAATGATCCGACTCAATTTTTAACAATATTCCGTGTACTAACGCCTTTGAGGATTATCTGAAAACTAGGTTTCGATCATATCAACTCCGATTCCGGTCCGAACTACGCAGAATAAAATTTCGTTTAATTTCAATAACCCACAGGAGCAAAATATGTAAAAATATCCAGAAAATGGCCCGACTCGATTTTTAACAGTATCCCGTGTACTAACCCCTTTGAGGATTATCCAAAAACCGAGTTTCGTTCATATCAGCTCCGATTCAGGTCCGAATTGCGTCAAATAAAATTTTGTTGAATTCCAATAACCCATAGGAACATAATATGTAAAAATATCTAGAAAATGGCCCGACTCAATTTTTAATAATATTCCGTGTACTAACGCCTTTGAGAATTATCAGAAAACAGAGTTTCGATCAAATCAGCTCCGATTCCGATCCGAACTGCGCCGAATAAAATTTCATTTAATTTCAATAACCCATTGGAATAAAATATGTAAAAATATCCAGAAAATGGCCCGACTCGATTTTTAACAGTATCCCGTGTACTAACCCCTTTGAAGATTATCCGAAAACGGAGTTTCAATCATATAAGCTCCGATTCAGGTCCGAATTGCGTCAAATAAAATTTTGTTGAATTTCAATAACCAATTGGAACAAAATATGTAAAAATATCCACAAAATGGTCCAACTCGATTTTTAACAATATCCCGTGTACTAACCCCTTTGAGGATTATCCGAAAACCGAGTTTCGATCATATCAACTCCGATTCCGGTCCGAAGTGCGTGAAATAAAATTTCATTTAATTTCAATAACCCATAGGAACAAAATATGTAAAAATATCCAGAAACTGGCCCGACTCAATTTTTAACAATATCCCGTGTACTAACACCTTTGCGGTTTATCCGAAAACCGAGTTTTGACTATATCAGCTCCGATTCAGGTCTGAATTGCGTCAAATAAAATTTCGTTGAATTCCAATAACCCATAGGAACAAAATATGTAAAAAAATCCACAAAATGGTCCAACTCCATTTTTAACAATATTGCGTGTACTAACCCATTTGAGGATTATCCAAAAACCGAGTTTCGGTCATTTTAGCCCCGATTCAGGTTCGACTTGCACCAAATAAAATTTCTTGAATTCCAATAACCCATATGAACAAAATATGTAAAAATATCTACAAAATGGTTCGACTCGAATTTTAACAATATCCCGTGTACTAACCCCTTTGAGGATTATCCAAAAACCGAGTTTCGATCATATCAGCTCCGATTCAGGTCCGAATTGCGTCAAATAAAATTTTGTTGAATTCCAATAACCCATAGGAACAAAATATGTAATAATATCCACAAAATGGTCTGACTCAATTTTTAACAATATCCCATGTACTAACCCCTTTGAGGATTATCCGAAAACCGAGTTTCGATCATATGAGCTCCGATTCCGGTCCGAACTGTGCCGAATAAAATTTTGTTGAATTTCAATAACCTATAGGAACAAAATATGTGAAAATATCCACAAAATGGTCCAACTCGACTTTTAACAGTATCCCGCCTTTGAGGATTATCCGAAAATTGAGTTTCGATCATATCAGCTCCGATTCCGGTCCGAAGTGCGTCAAATAAAATTTCATTTAATTTCAATAACCCATAGGAACAAAATATGTAAAAATATCCAGAAAATGGCCCGACTCAATTTTTAACAATATTCCGTGTACTAACGCCTTTGAGGATTATCAGAAAACTGAGTTTCGATCATATCAGCTCCGATTCCGGTCCGAACTACGCCGAATAAAATTTCGTTTAATTTCAATAACCCATAGGAACAAAATATGTAAAAATATCCAGAAAATGGCCCTACTCGATTTTTAACAGTATCCCGTGTACTAACCCCTTTGAGGATTATCAGAAAACCGAGTTTCGATCATATCAGCTCCGATTCAGGTCCGAATTGCGTCAAATAAAATTTTGTTGAATTCCAATAACCAATAGGAACAAAATATGTAAAAATATCCACAAAATGGTCCAACTCGATTTTTAACAATATCCCGTGTACTAACCCCTTTGAGGATTATCCGAAAATCGAGTTTCGATCATATCAACTCCGATTCCGGTCCGAAGTGCGTCAAATAAAATTTCATTTAATTACAATAACCCTTAGGAACAAAATATGTAAAAATATCCAGAAAATGGGCCGACTCAATTTTTAACAATATTCCGTGTACTAACGCCTTTGAGGATTATCCGAAAACCGAGTTTCGATCATATCAGCTCCGATTCCGGTCCGAACTGCGCTGAATAAAATTTCATTTAATTTCAATAACCCATAGGAACAAAATAAGTAAAAATATCCAGAAAATGGCCCGACTCGATTTTTAACAGTATCCCGTGTACTAACCCCTTTGAGGATTATCCGAAAACCGAGTTTCGATCATATCAGCTCCGATTCAGGTCCGAATTGCGTCAAATAAAATTTTGTTGAATTCCAATAACCCATAGGAACAAAAAATGTAAAAATATCCACAAAATGGTCCGACTCAATTTTTAACAATATCCCATGCACTAACCCCTTTGAGGATTATCCGAAAACCGAGTTTCGATCATATCAGCTCCGATTCCGGTCCGAACTGTGCCGAATAAAATTTTGTTGAATTTCAATAACCTATAGGAACAAAATATGTGAAAATATCCACAAAATGGTCCAACTCGACTTTTAACAGTATCCCGTGTACTAACCCCTTTGAGGATTATCCGAAAATTGAGTTTCGATCATATCAGCTCCGATTCCGGTCCGAAGTGCGTCAAATAAAATTTCATTTAATTTCAATAACCCATAGGAACAAAATATGTAAAAATATCCAGAAAATGATCCGACTCAATTTTTAACAATATTCCGTGTACTAACGCCTTTGAGGATTATCAGAAAACTAGGTTTCGATCATATCAACTCCGATTCCGGTCCGAACTACGCCGAATAAAATTTCGTTTAATTTCAATAACCCATAGGAACAAAATATGTAAAAATATCCAGAAAATGGCCCGACTCGATTTTTAACAGTATCCCGTGTACTAACCCCTTTGAGGATTATCCGAAAACCGAGTTTCGTTCATATCAGCTCTGATTCAGGTCCGAATTGCGTCAAATAAAATTTTGTTTAATTCCAATAACCCATAGGAACATAATATGTAAAAATATCTAGAAAATGGCCCGACTCAATTTTTAATAATATTCCGTGTACTAACGCCTTTGAGAATTATCAGAAAACAGAGTTTCGATCAAATCAGCTCCGATTCCGATCCGAACTGCGCCGAATAAAATTTTATTTAATTTCAATAACCCATTGGAATAAAATATGTAAAAATATCCAGAAAATGGCCCGACTCGATTTTTAACAGTATCCCGTGTACTAACCCCTTTGATGATTATCCGAAAACGGAGTTTCAATCATATAAGCTCCGATTCAGGTCCGAATTGCGTCAAATAAAATTTTGTTGAATTTCAATAACCAATTGGAACAAAATATGTAAAAATATCCACAAAATGGTCCAACTCGATTTTTAACAATATCCCGTGTACTAACCCCTTTGAGGATTATCCGAAAACCGAGTTTCGATCATATCAACTCCGATTCCGGTCCGAAGTGCGTCAAATAAAATTTCATTTAATTTCAATAACCCATAGGAACAAAATATGTAAAAATATCCAGAAAATGGCCCGACTCAATTTTTAACAATATCCCGTGTACTAACACCTTTGCGGTTTATCCGAAAACCGAGTTTTGACTATATCAGCTCCGATTCAGGTCTGAATTGCGTCAAATAAAATTTCGTTGAATTCCAATAACCCATATGAACAAAATATGTAAAAATATCCACAAAATGGTCCAACTCCATTTTTAACAATATTGCGTGTACTAACCCATTTGAGGATTATCCAAAAACCGAGTTTCGGTCATTTTAGCCCCGATTCAGGTTCGACTTGCACCAAATAAAATTTCTTGAATTCCAATAACCCATATGAACAAAATATGTAAAAATATCTGCAAAATGGTTCGACTCGAATTTTAACAATATCCCGTGTACTAACCCCTTTGGGGATTATCCAAAAACCGAGTTTTTACTATATCAGATCCGATTCAGGTCCGTATCACGTCAAATAAAATTTCGTTGAATTACAATAACTCATAGGAACAAAATATGTAAAAATATCCGTAAAATGGTCCGACTCGATTTTTAACAATATCCCGTGTACTAACCACTTTGAGGATTATCCGAAAACCGAGTTTCGATCATATCAGCTCCGATTCCGGTCCGAACTGTGCCGAATAAAATTTTGTTGAATTTCAATAACCTATAGGAACAAAATATGTGAAAATATCCACAAAATGGTCCAACTCGACTTTTAACAGTATCCCGCCTTTGAGGATTATCCGAAAATTGAGTTTCGATCATATCAGCTCCGATTCCGGTCCGAAGTGCGTCAAATAAAATTTCATTTAATTTCAATAACCCATAGGAACAAAATATGTAAAAAAATCCACAAAATGGTCCAACTCCATTTTTAACAATATTGCGTGTACTAACCCATTTGAGGATTATCCAAAAACCGAGTTTCGGTCATTTTAGCCCCGATTCAGGTTCGACTTGCACCAAATAAAATTTCTTGAATTCCAATAACCCATATGAACAAAATATGTAAAAATATCTACAAAATGGTTCGACTCGAATTTTAACAATATCCCGTGTACTAACCCCTTTGGGGATTATCCAAAAACCGAGTTTTTACTATATCAGGTCCGATTCAGGTCCGTATCACGTCAAATAAAATTTCGTTGAATTACAATAACCCATAGGAACAAAATATGTAAAAATATCCGTAAAATGGTCCGACTCGATTTTTAACAATATCCCGTGTACTAACCACTTTGAGGATTATCCGAAAACCGAGTTTCGATCATATAAGCTCCGACTTACGTTCGAACTGCGTCAAATAAAATTTTGTTGAATTTCAATAACCCATAGGAACAAAATATGTAAAAATATCCACAAAATGGTCCGAATTGATTTTTAACAATATCCCGTGTACTAACCCCTTTGAGGATTATCCAAAAACCGAGTTTCGATCATATCATCTCCGATTCAGGTCCGAATTGCGTCAAATAAAATTTTGTTGAATTCCAATAACCCATAGGAACAAAATATGTAATAATATCCACAAAATGGTCTGACTCAATTTTTAACAATATCCCATGTACTAACCCCTTTGAGGATTATCCGAAAACCGAGTTTCGATCATATCAGCTCCGATTCCGGTCCGAACTGTGCCGAATAAAATTTTGTTGAATTTCAATAACCTATAGGAACAAAATATGTGAAAATATCCACAAAATGGTCCAACTCGACTTTTAACAGTATCCCGCCTTTGAGGATTATCCGAAAATTGAGTTTCGATCATATCAGCTCTGATTCCGGTCCGAAGTGCGTCAAATAAAATTTCATTTAATTTCAATAACCCATAGGAACAAAATATGTAAAAATATCCAGAAAATGGCCCGACTCAATTTTTAACAATATTCCGTGTACTAACGCCTTTGAGGATTATCAGAAAACTGAGTTTCGATCATATCAGCTCCGATTCCGGTCCGAACTACGCCGAATAAAATTTCGTTTAATTTCAATAACCCATAGGAACAAAATATGTAAAAATATCCAGAAAATGGCCCGACTCGATTTTTAACAGTATCCCGTGTACTAACCCCTTTGAGGATTATCAGAAAACCGAGTTTCGATCATATCAGCTCCGATTCAGGTCTGAATTGCATCAAATAAAATTTTGTTGAATTCCAAGAACCCATAGGAACATAATATGTAAAAATATCCAGAAAATGGCCCGACTCAATTGTTAACAGTATCCCGTGTACTAACCCCTTTGTGGATTATCCGAAAACCGAGTTTCGATCATATCAGCTCCGATTCAGGTCCGAATTGCGTCAAATAAAATTTTGTTGAATTCCAATAACCAATAGGAACAAAATATGTAAAAATATCCACAAAATGGTCCAACTCGATTTTTAACAGTATCCCGTGTACTAACCCCTTTGAGGATTATCCGAAAACCGAGTTTCGATCATATCAGCTCCGATTCCGGTCCGAAGTGCGTCAAATAAAATTTCATTTAATTACAATAACCCTTAGGAACAAAATATGTAAAAATATCCAGAAAATGGGCCGACTCAATTTTTAACAATATTCCGTGTACTAACGCCTTTGAGGATTATCCGAAAACCGAGTTTCGATCATATCAGCTCCGATTCCGGTCCGAACTGCGCTGAATAAAATTTCGTTTAATTTCAATAACCCATAGGAACAAAATAAGTAAAAATATCCAGAAAATGGCCCGACTCGATTTTTAACAGTATCCCGTGTACTAACCCCTTTGAGGATTATCCGAAAACCGAGTTTCGATCATATCAGCTCCGATTCAGGTCCGAATTGCGTCAAATAAAATTTTGTTGAATTCCAATAACCCATAGGAACAAAATATGTAAAAATATCCACAAAATGGTCCGACTCAATTTTTAACAATATCCCATGCACTAACCCCTTTGAGGATTATCCGAAAACCGAGTTTCGATCATAATAGCTCCGATTCCGGTCCGAACTGTGCCGAATAAAATTTTGTTGAATTTCAATAACCTATAGGAACAAAATATGTGAAAATATCCACAAAATGGTCCAACTCGACTTTTAACAGTATCCCGTGTACTAACCCCTTTGAGGATTATCCGAAAATTGAGTTTCGATCATATCAGCTCCGATTCCGGTCCGAAGTGCGTCAAATAAAATTTCATTTAATTTCAATAACCCATAGGAACAAAATATGTAAAAATATCCAGAAAATGATCCGACTCAATTTTTAACAATATTCCGTGTACTAACGCCTTTGAGGATTATCAGAAAACTAGGTTTCGATCATATCAACTCCGATTCCGGTCCGAACTACGCCGAATAAAATTTCGTTTAATTTCAATAACCCATAGGAACAAAATATGTAAAAATATCCAGAAAATGGCCCGACTCGATTTTTAATAGTATCCCGTGTACTAACCCCTTTGAGGATTATCCGAAAACCGAGTTTCGTTCATATCAGCTCCGATTCAGGTCCGAATTGCGTCAAATAAATTTTTGTTTAATTCCAATAACCCATAGGAACATAATATGTAAAAATATCTAGAAAATGGCCCGACTCAATTTTTAATAATATTCCGTGTACTAACGCCTTTGAAAATTATCAGAAAACAGAGTTTCGATCAAATCAGCTCCGATTCCGATCCGAACTGCGCCGAATAAAATTTCATTTAATTTCAATAACCCATTGGAATAAAATATGTAAAAATATCCAGAAAATGGCCCGACTCGATTTTTAACAGTATCCCGTGTACTAACCCCTTTGAGGATTATTCGAAAACCGAGTTTCGTTCATATCAGCTCCGATTCAGGTCCGAATTGCGTCAAATAAAATTTTGTTTAATTCCAATAACCCATAGGAACATAATATGTAAAAATATCTAGAAAATGGCCCAACTCAATTTTTAATAATATTCCGTGTACTAACGCCTTTGAGAATTAACAGAAAACAGAGTTTCGATCAAATCAGCTCCGATTCCGATCCGAACTGCGCCGAATAAAATTTCATTTAATTTCAATAACCCATTGGAATAAAATATGTAAAAATATCCAGAAAATGGCCCGACTCAATTTTTAACAATATCCCGTGTACTAACACCTTTGCGGTTTATCCGAAAACCGAGTTTTGACTATATCAGCTCCGATTCAGGTCTGAATTGCGTCAAATAAAATTTCGTTGAATTCCAATAACCCATAGGAACAAAATATGTAAAAATATCCACAAAATGGTCCAACTCCATTTTTAACAATATTGCGTGTACTAACCCATTTGAGGATTATCCAAAAACCGAGTTTCGGTCATTTTAGCCCCGATTCAGGTTCGACTTGCACCAAATAAAATTTCTTGAATTCCAATAACCCATATGAACAAAATATGTAAAAATATCTGCAAAATGGTTCGACTCGAATTTTAACAATATCCCGTGTACTAACCCCTTTGGGGATTATCCAAAAACCGAGTTTTTACTATATCAGATCCGATTCAGGTCCGTATCACGTCAAATAAAATTTCGTTGAATTACAATAACTCATAGGAACAAAATATGTAAAAATATCCGTAAAATGGTCCGACTCGATTTTTAACAATATCCCGTGTACTAACCACTTTGAGGATTATCCGAAAACCGAGTTTCGATCATATCAGCTCCGATTCCGGTCCGAACTGTGCCGAATAAAATTTTGTTGAATTTCAATAACCTATAGGAACAAAATATGTGAAAATATCCACAAAATGGTCCAACTCGACTTTTAACAGTATCCCGCCTTTGAGGATTATCCGAAAATTGAGTTTCGATCATATCAGCTCCGATTCCGGTCCGAAGTGCGTCAAATAAAATTTCATTTAATTTCAATAACCCATAGGAACAAAATATGTAAAAAAATCCACAAAATGGTCCAACTCCATTTTTAACAATATTGCGTGTACTAACCCATTTGAGGATTATCCAAAAACCGAGTTTCGGTCATTTTAGCCCCGATTCAGGTTCGACTTGCACCAAATAAAATTTCTTGAATTCCAATAACCCATATGAACAAAATATGTAAAAATATCTACAAAATGGTTCGACTCGAATTTTAACAATATCCCGTGTACTAACCCCTTTGGGGATTATCCAAAAACCGAGTTTTTACTATATCAGGTCCGATTCAGGTCCGTATCACGTCAAATAAAATTTCGTTGAATTACAATAACCCATAGGAACAAAATATGTAAAAATATCCGTAAAATGGTCCGACTCGATTTTTAACAATATCCCGTGTACTAACCACTTTGAGGATTATCCGAAAACCGAGTTTCGATCATATAAGCTCCGACTTACGTTCGAACTGCGTCAAATAAAATTTTGTTGAATTTCAATAACCCATAGGAACAAAATATGTAAAAATATCCACAAAATGGTCCGAATTGATTTTTAACAATATCCCGTGTACTAACCCCTTTGAGGATTATCCAAAAACCGAGTTTCGATCATATCATCTCCGATTCAGGTCCGAATTGCGTCAAATAAAATTTTGTTGAATTCCAATAACCCATAGGAACAAAATATGTAATAATATCCACAAAATGGTCTGACTCAATTTTTAACAATATCCCATGTACTAACCCCTTTGAGGATTATCCGAAAACCGAGTTTCGATCATATCAGCTCCGATTCCGGTCCGAACTGTGCCGAATAAAATTTTGTTGAATTTCAATAACCTATAGGAACAAAATATGTGAAAATATCCACAAAATGGTCCAACTCGACTTTTAACAGTATCCCGCCTTTGAGGATTATCCGAAAATTGAGTTTCGATCATATCAGCTCCGATTCCGGTCCGAAGTGCGTCAAATAAAATTTCATTTAATTTCAATAACCCATAGGAACAAAATATGTAAAAATATCCAGAAAATGGCCCGACTCAATTTTTAACAATATTCCGTGTACTAACGCCTTTGAGGATTATCAGAAAACTGAGTTTCGATCATATCAGCTCCGATTCCGGTCCGAACTACGCCGAATAAAATTTCGTTTAATTTCAATAACCCATAGGAACAAAATATGTAAAAATATCCAGAAAATGGCCCGACTCGATTTTTAACAGTATCCCGTGTACTAACCCCTTTGAGGATTATCAGAAAACCGAGTTTCGATCATATCAGCTCCGATTCAGGTCTGAATTGCATCAAATAAAATTTTGTTGAATTCCAAGAACCCATAGGAACATAATATGTAAAAATATCCAGAAAATGGTCCGACTTAATTTTTAACAGTATCCCGTGTACTAACCCCTTTGTGGATTATCCGAAAACCGAGTTTCGATCATATCAGCTCCGATTCAGGTCCGAATTGCGTCAAATAAAATTTTGTTGAATTCCAATAACCAATAGGAACAAAATATGTAAAAATATCCACAAAATGGTCCAACTCGATTTTTAACAATATCCCGTGTACTAACCCCTTTGAGGATTATCCGAAAACCGAGTTTCGATCATATCAGCTCCGATTCCGGTCCGAAGTGCGTCAAATAAAATTTCATTTAATTACAATAACCCTTAGGAACAAAATATGTAAAAATATCCAGAAAATGGGCCGACTCAATTTTTAACAATATTCCGTGTACTAACGCCTTTGAGGATTATCCGAAAACCGAGTTTCGATCATATCAGCTCCGATTCCGGTCCGAACTGCGCTGAATAAAATTTCGTTTAATTTCAATAACCCATAGGAACAAAATAAGTAAAAATATCCAGAAAATGGCCCGACTCGATTTTTAACAGTATCCCGTGTACTAACCCCTTTGAGGATTATCCGAAAACCGAGTTTCGATCATATCAGCTCCGATTCAGGTCCGAATTGCGTCAAATAAAATTTTGTTGAATTCCAATAACCCATAGGAACAAAATATGTAAAAATATCCACAAAATGGTCCGACTCAATTTTTAACAATATCCCATGCACTAACCCCTTTGAGGATTATCCGAAAACCGAGTTTCGATCATATCAGCTCCGATTCCGGTCCGAACTGTGCCGAATAAAATTTTGTTGAATTTCAATAACCTATAGGAACAAAATATGTGAAAATATCCACAAAATGGTCCAACTCGACTTTTAACAGTATCCCGTGTACTAACCCCTTTGAGGATTATCCGAAAATTGAGTTTCGATCATATCAGCTCCGATTCCGGTCCGAAGTGCGTCAAATAAAATTTCATTTAATTTCAATAACCCATAGGAACAAAATATGTAAAAATATCCAGAAAACTAACGCCTTTGAGGATTATCAGAAAACTAGGTTTCGATCATATCAACTCCGATTCCGGTCCGAACTACGCCGAATAAAATTTCGTTTAATTTCAATAACCCATAGGAACAAAATATGTAAAAATATCCAGAAAATGGCCCGACTCGATTTTTAATAGTATCCCGTGTACTAACCCCTTTGAGGATTATCCGAAAACCGAGTTTCGTTCATATCAGCTCCGATTCAGGTCCGAATTGCGTCAAATAAAATTTTGTTTAATTCCAATAACCCATAGGAACATAATATGTAAAAATATCTAGAAAATGGCCCGACTCAATTTTTAATAATATTCCGTGTACTAACGCCTTTGAGAATTATCAGAAAACAGAGTTTCGATCAAATCAGCTCCGATTCCGATCCGAACTGCGCCGAATAAAATTTCATTTAATTTCAATAACCCATTGGAATAAAATATGTAAAAATATCCAGAAAATGGCCCGACTCGATTTTTAACAGTATCCCGTGTACTAACCCCTTTGATGATTATCCGAAAACGGAGTTTCAATCATATAAGCTCCGATTCAGGTCCGAATTGCGTCAAATAAAATTTTGTTGAATTTCAATAACCAATTGGAACAAAATATGTAAAAATATCCACAAAATGGTCCAACTCGATTTTTAACAATATCCCGTGTACTAACCCCTTTGAGGATTATCCGAAAACCGAGTTTCGATCATATCAACTCCGATTCCGGTCCGAAGTGCGTCAAATAAAATTTCATTTAATTTCAATAACCCATAGGAACAAAATATGTAAAAATATCCAGAAAATGGCCCGACTCAATTTTTAACAATATCCCGTGTACTAACACCTTTGCGGTTTATCCGAAAACCGAGTTTTGACTATATCAGCTCCGATTCAGGTCTGAATTGCGTCAAATAAAATTTCGTTGAATTCCAATAACCCATAGGAACAAAATATGTAAAAATATCCACAAAATGGTCCAACTCCATTTTTAACAATATTGCGTGTACTAACCCATTTGAGGATTATCCAAAAACCGAGTTTCGGTCATTTTAGCCCCGATTCAGGTTCGACTTGCACCAAATAAAATTTCTTGAATTCCAATAACCCATATGAACAAAATATGTAAAAATATCTGCAAAATGGTTCGACTCGAATTTTAACAATATCCCGTGTACTAACCCCTTTGGGGATTATCCAAAAACCGAGTTTTTACTATATCAGGTCCGATTCAGGTCCGTATCACGTCAAATAAAATTTCGTTGAATTACAATAACTCATAGGAACAAAATATGTAAAAATATCCGTAAAATGGTCCGACTCGATTTTTAACAATATCCCGTGTACTAACCACTTTGAGGATTATCCGAAAACCGAGTTTCGATCATATCAGCTCCGACTAACGTTCGAACTGCGTCAAATAAAATTTCATTTAATTTCAATAACCCATAGGAACAAAATATGTAAAAATATCCACAAAATGGTCCGAATTGATTTTTAACAATATCCCGTGTACTAACCCCTTTGAGGATTATCCAAAAACCGAGTTTCGATCATATGAGCTCCGATTCAGGTCCGAATTGCGTCAAATAAAATTTTGTTGAATTCTAATAACCCATAGGAAAAAAATATGTAAAAATATCCACAAAATGGTCCGACTCAATTTTTAAAAATATCCCATGTACTAACCCCTTTGAGGATTATCCGAAAACCGAGTTTCGATCATATCAGCTCCGATTCCGGTCCGAACTGTGCCGAATAAAATTTTGTTGAATTTCAATAACCTATAGGAACAAAATATGTGAAAATATCCACAAAATGGTCCAACTCGACTTTTAACAGTATCCCGTGTACTAACCCCTTTGAGGATTATCCGAAAATTGAGTTTCGATCATATCAGCTCCGATTCCGGTCCGAAGTGCGTCAAATAAAATTTCATTTAATTTCAATAACCCATAGGAACAAAATATGTAAAAATATCCAGAAAATGGCCCGACTCAATTTTTAACAATATTCCGTGTACTAACGCCTTTGAGGATTATCAGAAAACTGAGTTTCGATCATATCAGCTCCGATTCCGGTCCGAACTACGCCGAATAAAATTTCGTTTAATTTCAATAACCCATAGGAACAAAATATGTAAAAATATCCAGAAAATGGCCCGACTCGATTTTTAACAGTATCCCGTGTACTAACCCCTTTGAGGATTATCCGAAAACCGAGTTTCGATCATATCAGCTCCGATTCAGGTCCGAATTGCGTCAAATAAAATTTTGTTGAATTCCAATAAACCATAGGAACATAATATGTAAAAATATCCAGAAAATGGCCCGACTCAATTTTTAACAGTATTCCGTGTACTAACCCCTTTGTGGATTATCCGAAAACCGAGTTTCGATCATATCAGCTCCGATTCAGGTCCGAATTGCGTCAAATAAAATTTTGTTGAATTCCAATAACCCATAGGAACATAATATGTAAAAATATCCAGAAAATGGCCCGACTCAATTTTTAACAATATCCCATGTACTAACCCCTTTGAGGATTATCCGAAAACCGAGTTTCGATCATATCAGCTCCGATTCCGGTCCGAATTGCGTCAAATAAAATTTTGTTGAATTCCAAGAACCAATAGGAACAAAATATGTAAAAATATCCACAAAATGGTCCAACTCGATTTTTAACAATATCCCGTGTACTAACCCCTTTGAGGATTATCCGAAAACCGAGTTTCGATCATATCAGCTCCGATTCCGGTCCGAAGTGCGTCAAATAAAATTTCATTTAATTACAATAACCCTTAGGAACAAAATATGTAAAAATATCCAGAAAATGGGCCGACTCAATTTTTAACAATATTCCGTGTACTAACGCCTTTGAGGATTATCCGAAAACCGAGTTTCGATCATATCAACTCCGATTCCGGTCCGAACTGCGCCGAATAAAATTTCGTTTAATTTCAATAACCCATAGGAACAAAATATGTAAAAATATGCATAAAATGGCCCGACTCGATTTTTAACAGTATCCCGTGTACTAACCCCTTTGAGGATTATCCGAAAACCGAGTTTCGATCATATCAGCTCCGATTCAGGTCCGAATTGCGTCAAATAAAATTTCATTTAATTACAATAACCCTTAGGAACAAAATATGTAAAAATATCCAGAAAATGGGCCGACTCAATTTTTAACAATATTCCGTGTACTAACGCCTTTGAGGATTATCCGAAAACCGAGTTTCGATCATATCAACTCCGATTCCGGTCCGAACTGCGCCGAATAAAATTTCGTTTAATTTCAATAACCCTTAGGAACAAAATATGTAAAAATATCCACAAAATGGTCCGACTCAATTTTTAACAATATCCCATGCACTAACCCCTTTGAGGATTATCCGAAAACCGAGTTTCGATCATATCAGCTCCGATTCCGGTCCGAACTGTGCCGAATAAAATTTTGTTGAATTTCAATAACCTATAGGAACAAAATATGTGAAAATATCCACAAAATGGTCCAACTCGACTTTTAACAGTATCCCGTGTACTAACCCCTTTGAGGATTATCCGAAAATTGAGTTTCGATCATATCAGCTCCGATTCCGGTCCGAAGTGCGTCAAATAAAATTTCATTTAATTTCAATAACCCATAGGAACAAAATATGTAAAAATATCCAGAAAATGATCCGACTCAATTTTTAACAATATTCCGTGTACTAACGCCTTTGAGGATTATCAGAAAACTAGGTTTCGATCATATCAACTCCGATTCCGGTCCGAACTACGCCGAATAAAATTTCGTTTAATTTCAATAACCCATAGGAACAAAATATGTAAAAATATCCAGAAAATGGCCCGACTCGATTTTTAATAGTATCCCGTGTACTAACCCCTTTGAGGATTATCCGAAAACCGAGTTTCGTTCATATCAGCTCCGATTCAGGTCCGAATTGCGTCAAATAAAATTTTGTTTAATTCCAATAACCCATAGGAACATAATATGTAAAAATATCTAGAAAATGGCCCGACTCAATTTTTAATAATATTCCGTGTACTAACGCCTTTGAGAATTATCAGAAAATAGAGTTTCGATCAAATCAGCTCCGATTCCGATCCGAACTGCGCCGAATAAAATTTCATTTAATTTCAATAACCCATTGGAATAAAATATGTAAAAATATCCAGAAAATGGCCCGACTCGATTTTTAACAGTATCCCGTGTACTAACCCCTTTGATGATTATCCGAAAACGGAGTTTCAATCATATAAGCTCCGATTCAGGTCCGAATTGCGTCAAATAAAATTTTGTTGAATTTCAATAACCAATTGGAACAAAATATGTAAAAATATCCACAAAATGGTCCAACTCGATTTTTAACAATATCCCGTGTACTAACCCCTTTGAGGATTATCCGAAAACCGAGTTTCGATCATATCAACTCCGATTCCGGTCCGAAGTGCGTCAAATAAAATTTCATTTAATTTCAATAACCCATAGGAACAAAATATGTAAAAATATCCAGAAAATGGCCCGACTCAATTTTTAACAATATCCCGTGTACTAACACCTTTGCGGTTTATCCGAAAACCGAGTTTTGACTATATCAGCTCCGATTCAGGTCTGAATTGCGTCAAATAAAATTTCGTTGAATTCCAATAACCCATAGGAACAAAATATGTAAAAATATCCACAAAATGGTCCAACTCCATTTTTAACAATATTGCGTGTACTAACCCATTTGAGGATTATCCAAAAACCGAGTTTCGGTCATTTTAGCCCCGATTCAGGTTCGACTTGCACCAAATAAAATTTCTTGAATTCCAATAACCCATATGAACAAAATATGTAAAAATATCTGCAAAATGGTTCGACTCGAATTTTAACAATATCCCGTGTACTAACCCCTTTGGGGATTATCCAAAAACCGAGTTTTTACTATATCAGGTCCGATTCAGGTCCGTATCACGTCAAATAAAATTTCGTTGAATTACAATAACTCATAGGAACAAAATATGTAAAAATATCCGTAAAATGGTCCGACTCGATTTTTAACAATATCCCGTGTACTAACCACTTTGAGGATTATCCGAAAACCGAGTTTCGATCATATCAGCTCCGACTAACGTTCGAACTGCGTCAAATAAAATTTCATTTAATTTCAATAACCCATAGGAACAAAATATGTAAAAATATCCACAAAATGGTCCGAATTGATTTTTAACAATATCCCGTGTACTAACCCCTTTGAGGATTATCCAAAAACCGAGTTTCGATCATATGAGCTCCGATTCAGGTCCGAATTGCGTCAAATAAAATTTTGTTGAATTCCAATAACCCATAGGAAAAAAATATGTAAAAATATCCACAAAATGGTCCGACTCAATTTTTAAAAATATCCCATGTACTAACCCCTTTGAGGATTATCCGAAAACCGAGTTTCGATCATATCAGCTCCGATTCCGGTCCGAACTGTGCCGAATAAAATTTTGTTGAATTTCAATAACCTATAGGAACAAAATATGTGAAAATATCCACAAAATGGTCCAACTCGACTTTTAACAGTATCCCGTGTACTAACCCCTTTGAGGATTATCCGAAAATTGAGTTTCGATCATATCAGCTCCGATTCCGGTCCGAAGTGCGTCAAATAAAATTTCATTTAATTTCAATAACCCATAGGAACAAAATATGTAAAAATATCCAGAAAATGGCCCGACTCAATTTTTAACAATATTCCGTGTACTAACGCCTTTGAGGATTATCAGAAAACTGAGTTTCGATCATATCAGCTCCGATTCCGGTCCGAACTACGCCGAATAAAATTTCGTTTAATTTCAATAACCCATAGGAACAAAATATGTAAAAATATCCAGAAAATGGCCCGACTCGATTTTTAACAGTATCCCGTGTACTAACCCCTTTGAGGATTATCCGAAAACCGAGTTTCGATCATATCAGCTCCGATTCAGGTCCGAATTGCGTCAAATAAAATTTTGTTGAATTCCAATAAACCATAGGAACATAATATGTAAAAATATCCAGAAAATGGCCCGACTCAATTTTTAACAGTATTCCGTGTACTAACCCCTTTGTGGATTATCCGAAAACCGAGTTTCGATCATATCAGCTCCGATTCAGGTCCGAATTGCGTCAAATAAAATTTTGTTGAATTCCAATAACCCATAGGAACATAATATGTAAAAATATCCAGAAAATGGCCCGACTCAATTTTTAACAATATCCCATGTACTAACCCCTTTGAGGATTATCCGAAAACCGAGTTTCGATCATATCAGCTCCGATTCCGGTCCGAATTGCGTCAAATAAAATTTTGTTGAATTCCAAGAACCAATAGGAACAAAATATGTAAAAATATCCACAAAATGGTCCAACTCGATTTTTAACAATATCCCGTGTACTAACCCCTTTGAGGATTATCCGAAAACCGAGTTTCGATCATATCAGCTCCGATTCCGGTCCGAAGTGCGTCAAATAAAATTTCATTTAATTACAATAACCCTTAGGAACAAAATATGTAAAAATATCCAGAAAATGGGCCGACTCAATTTTTAACAATATTCCGTGTACTAACGCCTTTGAGGATTATCCGAAAACCGAGTTTCGATCATATCAACTCCGATTCCGGTCCGAACTACGCCGAATAAAATTTCGTTTAATTTCAATAACCCATAGGAACAAAATATGTAAAAATATGCATAAAATGGCCCGACTCGATTTTTAACAGTATCCCGTGTACTAACCCCTTTGAGGATTATCCGAAAACCGAGTTTCGATCATATCAGCTCCGATTCAGGTCCGAATTGCGTCAAATAAAATTTTGTTGAATTCCAATAACCCATAGGAACAAAATATGTAAAAATATCCACAAAATGGTCCGACTCAATTTTTAACAATATCCCATGTACTAACCCCTTTGAGGATTATCCGAAAACCGAGTTTCGATCATATCAGCTCCGATTCCGG
Organism: Saposhnikovia divaricata; assembly: GCA_036435485.1. Lineage (NCBI taxonomy): Eukaryota > Viridiplantae > Streptophyta > Magnoliopsida > Apiales > Apiaceae > Saposhnikovia > Saposhnikovia divaricata. Next base: position 221,566,487 of record CM071599.1, read on the forward strand.
TCCGAACTGTGCCGAATAAAATTTTGTTGAATGTCAATAACCTATAGGAACAAAATATGTGAAAATATCCACAAAATGGTCCAACTCGACTTTTAACAGTATCCCATGTACTAACCCCTTTGAGGATTATCCGAAAATTGAGTTTCGATAATATTAGCTCCGATTCCGGTCCGAAGTGCGTCAAATAAAATTTCATTTAATTTCAATAACCCATAGGAACAAAATATGTAAAAATATCCAGAAAATGGCCCGACTCAATTTTTAACAATATTCCGTGTACTAACGCCTTTGAGGATTATCAGAAAACTGAGTTTCGATCATATCAGCTCCGATTCCGGTCCGAACTACGCCGAATAAAATTTCGTTTAATTTCAATAACCCATAGGAACAAAATATGTAAAAATATCCAGAAAATGGCCAGACTCGATTTTTAACAGTATCCCGTGTACTAACCCCTTTGAGGATTATCCGAAAACTGGGTTTCGATCATATCAGCTCCGATTCAGGTCCGAATTGCGTCAAATAAAATTTTGTTGAATTCCAATATCCCATAGGAACATAATATGTAAAAATATCCAGAAAATGGCCCGACTCAATTTTTAACAGTATCCCGTGTACTAACCCCTTTGTGGATTATCCGAAAACCGAGTTTCGATCATATCAGCTCCGATTCAGGTCCGAATTGCGTCAAATAAAATTTTGTTGAATTCCAATAACCAATAGGAACAAAATATGTAAAAATATCCACAAAATGGTCCAACTCGATTTTTAACAAAATCCCGTGTACTAACCCCTTCGAGGATTATCCGAAAACCGAGTTTCGATCATATCAGCTCCGATTCCGGTCCGAAGTGCGTCAAATAAAATTTCATTTAATTACAATAACCATTAGGAACAAATATGTAAAAATATCCAGAAAATGGGCTGACTCAATTTTTAACAATATTCCGTGTACTAACGCCTATGAGGATTATCCGAAAACCGAGTTTCGATCATATCAGCTCCGATTCCGGTCCGAACTGCGTCAAATAAAATTTCATTTAATTTCAATAACCCTTAGGAATAAAATATGTAAAAATATCCAGAAAATGGCCCGACTCAATTTTTAACAATATTCCGTGTACTAACGCCTTTGAGGATTATCACAAAACTGAGTTTCGATCATATCAACTCCGATTCAGGTCCGAATTGCGTCAAATAAAATTTTGTTGAATTCCAATAACCAATAGGAACAAAATATGTAAAAATATCCACAAAATGGTCCAACTCGATTTTTAACAATATCCCGTGTACTAACCCCTTTGAGGATTATCCGAAAACCGAGTTTCGATCATATCAGCTCCGATTCCGGTCCGAAGTGCGTCAAATAAAATTTCATTTAATTACAATAACCCTTAGGAACAAAATATGTAAAAATATCCAGAAAATGGGTCGACTCAATTTTTAACAATATTACGTGTACTAACGCCTTTGAGGATTATCCGAAAACCGAGTTTCGATCATATCAGCTCCGATTCCGGTCCGAACTGCGCCGAATAAAATTTCGTTTAATTTCAATAACCCATAGGAACAAAATATGTAAAAATATCCAGAAAATGGCCCGACTCGATTTTTAACAGTATCCCGTGTACTAACCCCTTTGAGGATTATCCGAAAACCGAGTTTCGATCATATCAGCTCCGATTCAGGTCCGAATTGCGTCAAATAAAATTTTGTTGAATTCCAAGAACCAATAGGAACATAATATGTAAAAATATCCAGAAAATGGCCCGACTCAATTTTTAACAGTATCCCGTGTACTAACCCCTTTGTGGATTATCCGAAAACCGAGTTTCGATCATATCAGCTCCGATTCAGGTCCGAATTGCGTCAAATAAAATTTTGTTGAATTCCAATAACCAATAGGAACAAAATATGTAAAAATATCCACAAAATGGTCCAACTCGATTTTTAACAATATCCCGTGTACTAACCCCTTTGAGGATTATCCGAAAACCGAGTTTCGATCATATCAGCTCCGATTCAGGTCCGAAGTGCGTCAAATAAAATTTCATTTAATTACAATAACCCTTAGGAACAAAATATGTAAAAATATCCAGAAAATGGGCCGACTCAATTTTTAACAATATTCCGTGTACTAACGCCTATGAGGATTATCCGAAAACCGAGTTTCGATCATATCAGCTCCGATTCCGGTCCGAATTGCGTCAAATAAAATTTTGTTGAATTCCAAGAACCAATAGGAACAAAATATGTAAAAATATCCACAAAATGGTCCAACTCGATTTTTAACAATATCCCGTGTACTAACCCCTTTGAGGATTATCCGAAAACCGAGTTTCGATCATATCAGCTCCGATTCCGGTCCGAAGTGCGTCAAATAAAATTTCATTTAATTACAATAACCCTTAGGAACAAAATATGTAAAAATATCCAGAAAATGGGCCGACTCAATTTTTAACAATATTCCGTGTACTAACGCCTATGAGGATTATCCGAAAACCGAGTTTCGATCATATCAGCTTCGATTCAAGTCAGAACTGCGTCAAATAAAATTTCGTTGAATTCCAAATACCCATAGGAACAAAATATGTAAAAATATCCAGAAAATGATCCGACTCAATTTTTAACAATATTCCGTGTACTAACGCCTTTGAGGATTATCAGAAAACTAGGTTTCGATCATATCAGCTCCGATTCCGGTCCGAACTACGCCGAATAAAATTTCGTTTAATTTCAATAACCCATAGGAACAAAATATGTAAAAATATCCAGAAAATGGCCCGACTCGATTTTTAACAGTATCCCGTGTACTAACCCCTTTGAGGATTATCCGAAAACCGAGTTTCGATCATATCAGCTCCGATTCAGGTCCGAATTGCGTCAAATAAAATTTTGTTGAATTCCAATAACCCATTGGAACATAATATGTAAAAATATACAAAAAATGGCCCGACTCAATTTTTAACAGTATCCCGTGTACTAACCCCTTTGTGGATTATCCGAAAACCGAGTTTCGATCATATCAGCTCCGATTCAGGTCCGAATTGCGTTAAATAAAATTTTGTTGAATTCCAATAACCAATAGGAACAAAATATGTAAAAATATCCACAAAATGGTCCAACTCGATTTTTAACAATATCCCGTGTACTAACGCCTTTGAGGATTATCCGAAAACCGAGTTTCGATCATATCAGCTCCGATTCCGGTCCGAACTACGACGAATAAAATTTCGTTTAATTTCAATAACCCATAGGAACAAAATATGTAAAAATATCCAGAAAATGGCCCGACTCGATTTTTAAGAGTATCCCGTGTACTAACCCCTTTGTGGATTATCCGAAAACCGAGTTTCGATCATATCAGCTCCGATTCCGGTCCGAATTGCGCCGAATAAAATTTTGTTTAATTTCAATAACCCATAGGAACAAAATATGTAAAAATATCCAGAAAATGGCCCGACTCGATTTTTAACAGTATCCCGTGTACTAACCCCTTTGAGGATTACACGAAAACCGAGTTTCGATCATATCAGCTCCGATTCAGGTCCGAATTGCGTCAAATAAAATTTTGTTGAATTCCAATAACCCATAGGAACATAATATGTAAAAATATCCAGAAAATGGCCCGACTCAATTTTTAACAGTATCCCGTGTACTAACCCCTTTGTGGATTATCCGAAAACCGAGTTTCGATCATATCAGCTCCGATTCAGGTCCGAATTGCTTTAAATAAAATTTTGTTGAATTCCAATAACCAATAGGAACAAAATATGTAAAAATATCCACAAAATGGTCCAACTCGATTTTTAACAATATCCCGTGTACTAACGCCTTTGAGGATTATCAGAAAACTGAGTTTCGATCATATCAGCTCCGATTCCGGTCCGAACTACGACGAATAAAATTTCGTTTAATTTCAATAACCCATAGGAACAAAATATGTAAAAATATCCAGAAAATGGCCCGACTCGATTTTTAAGAGTATCCCGTGTACTAACCCCTTTGAGGATTATCCGAAAACCGAGTTTCGATCATATCAGCTCCGATTCAGGTCCGAATTGCGTCATATAAAATTTTGTTGAATTCCAATAACCCATAGGAACATAATATGTAAAAATATCCAGAAAATGGCCCGACTCAATTTTTAACAGTATTCCGTGTACTAACCCCTTTGTGGATTATCCGAAAACCGAGTTTCGATCATATCAGCTCCGATTCAGGTCCGAATTGCGTCAAATAAAATTTTGTTGAATTCCAATAACCAATAGGAACAAAATATGTAAAAATATCCACAAAATGGTCCAACTCAATTTTTAACAATATCCCGTGTACTAACGCCTTCGAGGATTATCCGAAACCGAGTTTCGATCATATCAGCTCCGATTCCGGTCCGAAGTCCGTCAAATAAAATTTCATTTAATTACAATAACCCTTAGGAACAAAATATGTAAAAATATCCAGAAAATGATCCGACTCAATTTTTAACAATATTCCGTGTACTAACGCCTTTGAGGATTATCAGAAAACTAGGTTTCGATCATATCAGCTCCGATTCCGGTCCGAACTACGCCGAATAAAATTTCGTTTAATTTCAATAACCCATAGGAACAAAATATGTAAAAATATCCAGAAAATGGCCCGACTCGATTTTTAACAGTATCCCGTGTACTAACCCCTTTGAGGATTATCCGAAAACCGAGTTTCGATCATATCAGCTCCGATTCAGGTCCGAATTGCGTCAAATAAAATTTTGTTGAATTCCAATAACCCATTGGAACATAATATGTAAAAATATACAAAAAAAGGCCCGACTCAATTTTTAACAGTATCCCGTGTACTAACCCCTTTGTGGATTATCCGAAAACCGAGTTTCGATCATATCAGCTCCGATTCAGGTCCGAATTGCGTTAAATAAAATTTTGTTGAATTCCAATAACCAATAGGAACAAAATATGTAAAAATATCCACAAAATGGTCCAACTCGATTTTTAACAATATCCCGTGTACTAACGCCTTTGAGGATTATCCGAAAACCGAGTTTCGATCATATCAGCTCCGATTCCGGTCCGAACTACGACGAATAAAATTTCGTTTAATTTCAATAACCCATAGGAACAAAATATGTAAAAATATCCAGAAAATGGCCCGACTCGATTTTTAAGAGTATCCCGTGTACTAACCCCTTTGTGGATTATCCGAAAACCGAGTTTCGATCATATCAGCTCCGATTCCGGTCCGAATTGCGCCGAATAAAATTTTGTTTAATTTCAATAACCCATAGGAACAAAATATGTAAAAATATCCAGAAAATGGCCCGACTCGATTTTTAACAGTATCCCGTGTACTAACCCCTTTGAGGATTACACGAAAACCGAGTTTCGATCATATCAGCTCCGATTCAGGTCCGAATTGCGTCAAATAAAATTTTGTTGAATTCCAATAACCCATAGGAACATAATATGTAAAAATATCCAGAAAATGGCCCGACTCAATTTTTAACAGTATCCCGTGTACTAACCCCTTTGTGGATTATCCGAAAACCGAGTTTCGATCATATCAGCTCCGATTCAGGTCCGAATTGCTTTAAATAAAATTTTGTTGAATTCCAATAACCAATAGGAACAAAATATGTAAAAATATCCACAAAATGGTCCAACTCGATTTTTAACAATATCCCGTGTACTAACGCCTTTGAGGATTATCAGAAAACTGAGTTTCGATCATATCAGCTCCGATTCCGGTCCGAACTACGACGAATAAAATTTCGTTTAATTTCAATAACCCATAGGAACAAAATATGTAAAAATATCCAGAAAATGGCCCGACTCGATTTTTAAGAGTATCCCGTGTACTAACCCCTTTGAGGATTATCCGAAAACCGAGTTTCGATCATATCAGCTCCGATTCAGGTCCGAATTGCGTCATATAAAATTTTGTTGAATTCCAATAACCCATAGGAACATAATATGTAAAAATATCCAGAAAATGGCCCGACTCAATTTTTAACAGTATTCCGTGTACTAACCCCTTTGTGGATTATCCGAAAACCGAGTTTCGATCATATCAGCTCCGATTCAGGTCCGAATTGCGTCAAATAAAATTTTGTTGAATTCCAATAACCAATAGGAACAAAATATGTAAAAATATCCACAAAATGGTCCAACTCGATTTTTAACAATATCCCGTGTACTAACGCCTTCGAGGATTATCCGAAACCGAGTTTCGATCATATCAGCTCCGATTCCGGTCCGAAGTCCGTCAAATAAAATTTCATTTAATTACAATAACCCTTAGGAACAAAATATGTAAAAATATCCAGAAAATGGGCCGACTCAATTTTTAACAATATTCCGTGTACTAACGCCTATGAGGATTATCCGAAAACCGAGTTTCGATCATATTAGCTCCGATTCAGGTCCGAATTGCGTCAAATAAAATTTTGTTGAATTCCAATAACTCATAGGAACATAATATGTAAAATTATCCACAAAATGGTCCGACTCAATTTTTAACAATATCCCATGCACTAACCCCTTTGAGGATTATCCGAAAACCGAGTTTCGATCATATCAGCTCCGATTCCGGTCCGAAGTGCGTCAAATAAAATTTCATTTAATTACAATAACCCTTAGGAACAAAATATGTAAAAATATCCAGAAAATGGGCCGACTCAATTTTTAACAATATTCCGTGTACTAACGCCTTTGAGGATTATCCGAAAACCGAGTTTCGATCATATCAGCTCCGATTCCGGTCCGAACTGCGCCGAATAAAATTTCGTTTAATTTCAATAACCCATAGGAACAAAATATGTAAAAATATCCAGAAAATGGCCCGACTCGATTTTTAACAGTATCCCGTGTACTAACCCCTTTGAGGATTATCCGAAAACCGAGTTTCGATCATATCAGCTCCGATTCAGGTCCGAATTGCGTCAAATAAAATTTTGTTGAATTCCAATAACCCATAGGAACATAATATGTAAAAATATCCAGAAAATGGCCCGACTCAATTTTTAACAGTATCCCGTGTACTAACCCCTTTGTGGATTATCCGAAAACCGAGTTTCGATCATATCAGCTCCGATTCAGGTCCGAATTGCGTTAAATAAAATTTTGTTGAATTCCAATAACCAATAGGAACAAAATATGTAAAAATATCCACAAAATGGTCCAACTCGATTTTTAACAATATCCCGTGTACTAACGCCTTTGAGGATTATCAGAAAACTGAGTTTCGATCATATCAGCTCCGATTCCGGTCCGAACTACGACGAATAAAATTTCGTTTAATTTCAATAACCCATAGGAACAAAATATGTAAAAATATCCAGAAAATGGCCCGACTCGATTTTTAAGAGTATCCCGTGTACTAACCCCTTTGAGGATTATCCGAAAACCGAGTTTCGATCATATCAGCTCCGATTCAGGTCCGAATTGCGTCAAATAAAATTTTGTTGAATTCCAAAAACCCATAGGAACATAATATGTAAAAATATCCAGAAAATGGCCCGACTCAATTTTTAACAGTATTCCGTGTACTAACCCCTTTGTGGATTATCCGAAAACCGAGTTTCGATCATATCAGCTCCGATTCAGGTCCGAATTGCGTCAAATAAAATTTTGTTGAATTCCAATAACCCATAGGAACATAATATGTAAAAATATCCAGAAAATGGCCCGACTCAATTTTTAACAGTATTCCGTGTACTAACCCCTTTGTGGATTATCCGAAAACCGAGTTTCGATCAAATCAGCTCCGATTGAGGTCCGAATTGCGTCAAATAAAATTTTGTTGAATTCCAATAACCAATAGGAACAAAATATGTAAAAATATCCACAAAATGGTCCAACTCGATTTTTAACAATATCCCGTGTACTAACGCCTTCGAGGATTATCCGAAACCGAGTTTCGATCATATCAGCTCCGATTCCGGTCCGAAGTCCGTCAAATAAAATTTCATTTAATTACAATAACCCTTAGGAACAAAATATGTAAAAATATCCAGAAAATGGGCCGACTCAATTTTTAACAATATTCCGTGTACTAACGCCTATGAGGATTATCCGAAAACCGAGTTTCGATCATATTAGCTCCGATTCAGGTCCGAATTGCGTCAAATAAAATTTTGTTGAATTCCAATAACTCATAGGAACATAATATGTAAAATTATCCACAAAATGGTCCGACTCAATTTTTAACAATATCCCATGCACTAACCCCTTTGAGGATTATCCGAAAACCGAGTTTCGATCATATCAGCTCCGATTCCGGTCCGAAGTGCGTCAAATAAAATTTCATTTAATTACAATAACCCTTAGGAACAAAATATGTAAAAATATCCATAAAATGGGCCGACTCAATTTTTAACAATATTCCGTGTACTAACGCCTTTGAGGATTATCCGAAAACCGAGTTTCGATCATATCAGCTCCGATTCCGGTCCGAACTGCGCCGAATAAAATTTTGTTGAATTCCAATAACCCATAGGAACAAAATATGTAAAAATATCCAGAAAATGGCCCGACTCAATTTTTAACAGTATCCCGTGTACTAACCCCTTTGTGGATTATCCGAAAACCGAGTTTCGATCATATCAGCTCCGATTCAGGTCCGAATTGCGTTAAATAAAATTTTGTTGAATTCCAATAACCAATAGGAACAAAATATGTAAAAATATCCACAAAATGGTCCAACTCGATTTTTAACAATATCCCGTGTACTAACGCCTTTGAGGATTATCAGAAAACTGAGTTTCGATCATATCAGCTCCGATTCCGGTCCGAACTACGACGAATAAAATTTCGTTTAATTTCAATAACCCATAGGAACAAAATATGTAAAAATATCCAGAAAATGGCCCGACTCGATTTTTAAGAGTATCCCGTGTACTAACCCCTTTGAGGATTATCCGAAAACCGAGTTTCGATCATATCAGCTCCGATTCAGGTCCGAATTGCGTCAAATAAAATTTTGTTGAATTCCAATAACCCATAGGAACATAATATGTAAAAATATCCAGAAAATGGCCCGACTCAATTTTTAACAGTATTCCGTGTACTAACCCCTTTGTGGATTATCCGAAAACCGAGTTTCGATCATATCAGCTCCGATTCAGGTCCGAATTGCGTCAAATAAAATTTTGTTGAATTCCAATAACCAATAGGAACAAAATATGTAAAAATATCCACAAAATGGTCCAACTCGATTTTTAACAATATCCCGTGTACTAACGCCTTCGAGGATTATCCGAAACCGAGTTTCGATCATATCAGCTCCGATTCCGGTCCGAAGTCCGTCAAATAAAATTTCATTTAATTACAATAACCCTAAGGAACAAAATATGTAAAAATATCCAGAAAATGGGCCGACTCAATTTTTAACAATATTCCGTGTACTAACGCCTATGAGGATTATCCGAAAACCGAGTTTCGATCATATTAGCTCCGATTCAGGTCCGAATTGCGTCAAATAAAATTTTGTTGAATTCCAATAACTCATAGGAACATAATATGTAAAATTATCCACAAAATGGTCCGACTCAATTATTAACAATATCCCATGCACTAACCCCTTTGAGGATTATCCGAAAACCGAGTTTCGATCATATCAGCTCCGATTCCGGTCCGAAGTGCGTCAAATAAAATTTCATTTAATTACAATAACCCTTAGGAACAAAATATGTAAAAATATCCAGAAAATGGGCCGACTTAATTTTTAACAATATTCCGTGTACTAACGCCTTTGAGGATTATCCGAAAACCGAGTTTCGATCATATCAGCTCCGATTCCGGTCCGAACTGCGCCGAATAAAATTTCGTTTAATTTCAATAACCCATAGGAACAAAATATGTAAAAATATCCAGAAAATGGCCTGACTCGATTTTTAACAGTATCCCGTGTACTAACCCCTTTGAGGATTATCCGAAAACCGAGTTTCGATCATATCAGCTCCGATTCAGGTCCGAATTGCGTCAAATAAAATTTTGTTGAATTCCAATAACCCATAGGAACATAATATGTAAAAATATCCAGAAAATGGCCCGACTCAATTTTTAACAGTATTCCGTGTACTAACCCCTTTGTGGATTATCCGAAAACCGAGTTTCGATCATATCAGCTCCGATTCAGGTCCGAATTGCGTCAAATAAAATTTTGTTGAATTCCAATAACCCATAGGAACATAATATGTAAAAATATCCAGAAAATGGCCCGACTCAATTTTTAACAGTATTCCGTGTACTAACCCCTTTGTGGATTATCCGAAAACCGAGTTTCGATCATATCAGCTCCGATTCAGGTCCGAATTGCGTCAAATAAAATTTTGTTGAATTCCAATAACCAATAGGAACAAAATATGTAAAAATATCCACAAAATGGTCCAACTCGATTTTTAACAATATCCCGTGTACTAACGCCTTCGAGGATTATCCGAAACCGAGTTTCGATCATATCAGCTCCGATTCCGGTCCGAAGTCCGTCAAATAAAATTTCATTTAATTACAATAACCCTTAGGAACAAAATATGTAAAAATATCCAGAAAATGGGCCGACTCAATTTTTAACAATATTCCGTGTACTAACGCCTATGAGGATTATCCGAAAACCGAGTTTCGATCATATTAGCTCCGATTCAGGTCCGAATTGCGTCAAATAAAATTTTGTTGAATTCCAATAACTCATAGGAACATAATATGTAAAATTATCCACAAAATGGTCCGACTCAATTTTTAACAATATCCCATGCACTAACCCCTTTGAGGATTATCCGAAAACCGAGTTTCGATCATATCAGCTCCGATTCCGGTCCGAAGTGCGTCAAATAAAATTTCATTTAATTACAATAACCCTTAGGAACAAAATATGTAAAAATATCCAGAAAATGGGCCGACTCAATTTTTAACAATATTCCGTGTACTAACGCCTTTGAGGATTATCCGAAAATCGAGTTTCGATCATATCAGCTCCGATTCCGGTCCGAACTGCGCCGAATAAAATTTCGTTTAATTTCAATAACCCATAGGAACAAAATATGTAAAAATATCCATAAAATGGCCCGACTCGATTTTTAACAGTATCCCGTGTACTAATCCCTTTGAGGATTATCCGAAAACCGAGTTTCGATCATATCAGCTCCGATTCAGGTCCGAATTGCGTCAAATAAAATTTTGTTGAATTCCAATAACTCATAGGAACATAATATGTAAAATTATCCACAAAATGGTCCGACTCAATTTTTAACAATATCCCATGCACTAACCCCTTTGAGGATTATCCGAAAACCGAGTTTCGATCATATCAGCTCCGATTCCGGTCCGAAGTGCGTCAAATAAAATTTCATTTAATTACAATAACCCTTAGGAACAAAATATGTAAAAATATCCAGAAAATGGGCCGACTCAATTTTTAACAATATTCCGTGTACTAACGCCTTTGAGGATTATCCGAAAATCGAGTTTCGATCATATCAGCTCCGATTCCGGTCCGAACTGCGCCTTTCGTTTAATTTCAATAACCAATAGGAACAAAATATGTAAAAATATCCACAAAATGGTCCAACTCGATTTTTAACAATATCCCGTGTACTAACGCCTTCGAGGATTATCCGAAACCGAGTTTCGATCATATCAGCTCCGATTCCGGTCCGAAGTCCGTCAAATAAAATTTCATTTAATTACAATAACCCTTAGGAACAAAATATGTAAAAATATCCAGAAAATGGGCCGACTCAATTTTTAACAATATTCCGTGTACTAACGCCTATGAGGATTATCCGAAAACCGAGTTTCGATCATATTAGCTCCGATTCAGGTCCGAATTGCGTCAAATAAAATTTTGTTGAATTCCAATAACTCATAGGAACATAATATGTAAAATTATCCACAAAATGGTCCGACTCAATTTTTAACAATATCCCATGCACTAACCCCTTTGAGGATTATCCGAAAACCGAGTTTCGATCATATCAGCTCCGATTCCGGTCCGAAGTGCGTCAAATAAAATTTCATTTAATTACAATAACCCTTAGGTACAAAATATGTAAAAATATCCAGAAAATGGGCCGACTCTATTTTTAACAATATTCCGTGTACTAACGCCTTTGAGGATTATCCGAAAACCGAGTTTCGATCATATCAGCTCCGATTCCGGTCCGAACTGCGCCGAATAAAATTTCGTTTAATTTCAATAACCCATAGGAACAAAATATGTAAAAATATCCAGAAAATGGCCCGACTCGATTTTTAACAGTATCCCGTGTACTAACCCCTTTGAGGATTATCCGAAAACCGAGTTTCGATCATATCAGCTCCGATTCAGGTCCGAATTGCGTTAAATAAAATTTTGTTGAATTCCAATAACCAATAGGAACAAAATATGTAAAAATATCCACAAAATGGTCCAACTCGATTTTTAACAATATCCCGTGTACTAACGCCTTTGAGGATTATCAGAAAACTGAGTTTCGATCAAATCAGCTCCGATTCCGGTCCGAACTACGACGAATAAAATTTCGTTTAATTTCAATAACCCATAGGAACAAAATATGTAAAAATATCCAGAAAATGGCCCGACTCGATTTTTAAGAGTATCCCGTGTACTAACCCCTTTGAGGATTATCCGAAAACCGAGTTTCGATCATATCAGCTCCGATTCAGGTCCGAATTGCGTCAAATAAAATTTTGTTGAATTCCAATAACCCATAGGAACATAATATGTAAAAATATCCAGAAAATGGCCCGACTCAATTTTTAACAGTATTCCGTGTACTAACCCCTTTGTGGATTATCCGAAAACCGAGTTTCGATCATATCAGCTCCGATTCAGGTCCGAATTGCGTCAAATAAAATTTTGTTGAATTCCAATAACCAATAGGAACAAAATATGTAAAAATATCCACAAAATGGTCCAACTCGATTTTTAACAATATCCCGTGTACTAACGCCTTCGAGGATTATCCGAAACCGAGTTTCGATCATATCAGCTCCGATTCCGGTCCGAAGTCCGTCAAATAAAATTTCATTTAATTACAATAACCCTTAGGAACAAAATATGTAAAAATATCCAGAAAATGGGCCGACTCAATTTTTAACAATATTCCGTGTACTAACGCCTATGAGGATTATCCGAAAACCGAGTTTCGATCATATTAGCTCCGATTCAGGTCCGAATTGCGTCAAATAAAATTTTGTTGAATTCCAATAACTCATAGGAACATAATATGTAAAATTATCCACAAAATGGTCCGACTCAATTTTTAACAATATCCCATGCACTAACCCCTTTGAGGATTATCCGAAAACCGAGTTTCGATCATATCAGCTCCGATTCCGGTCCGAAGTGCGTCAAATAAAATTTCATTTAATTACAATAACCCTTAGGAACAAAATATGTAAAAATATCCAGAAAATGGGCCGACTCAATTTTTAACAATATTCCGTGTACTAACGCCTTTGAGGATTATCCGAAAATCGAGTTTCGATCATATCAGCTCCGATTCCGGTCCGAACTGCGCCGAATAAAATTTCGTTTAATTTCAATAACCCATAGGAACAAAATATGTAAAAATATCCATAAAATGGCCCGACTCGATTTTTAACAGTATCCCGTGTACTAATCCCTTTGAGGATTATCCGAAAACCGAGTTTCGATCATATCAGCTCCGATTCAGGTCCGAATTGCGTCAAATAAAATTTTGTTGAATTCCAATAACCCATAGGAACATAATATGTAAAAATATCCAGAAAATGGCCCGACTCAATTTTTAACAGTATCCCGTGTACTAACCCCTTTGTGGACTATCCGAAAACCGAGTTTCGATCATATCAGCTCCGATTCAGGTCCGAATTGCGTCAAATAAAATTTTGTTGAATTCCAATAACTCATAGGAACATAATATGTAAAATTATCCACAAAATGGTCCGACTCAATTTTTAACAATATCCCATGCACTAACCCCTTTGAGGATTATCCGAAAACCGAGTTTCGATCATATCAGCTCCGATTCCGGTCCGAAGTGCGTCAAATAAAATTTCATTTAATTACAATAACCCTTAGGAACAAAATATGTAAAAATATCCAGAAAATGGGCCGACTCAATTTTTAACAATATTCCGTGTACTAACGCCTTTGAGGATTATCCGAAAACCGAGTTTCGATCATATCAGCTCCGATTCCGGTCCGAACTGCGCCGAATAAAATTTCGTTTAATTTCAATAACCCATAGGAACAAAATATGTAAAAATATCCAGAAAATGGCCCGACTCGATTTTTAACAGTATCCCGTGTACTAACCCCTTTGAGGATTATCCGAAAACCGAGTTTCGATCATATCAGCTCCGATTCAGGTCCGAATTGCGTTAAATAAAATTTTGTTGAATTCCAATAACCAATAGGAACAAAATATGTAAAATTATCCACAAAATGGTCCGACTCAATTTTTAACAATATCCCATGCACTAACCCCTTTGAGGATTATCCGAAAACCGAGTTTCGATCATATCAGCTCCGATTCTGGTCCGAAGTGCGTCAAATAAAATTTCATTTAATTACAATAACCCTTAGGAACAAAATATGTAAAAATATCCAGAAAATGGGCCGACTCAATTTTTAACAATATTCCGTGTACTAACGCCTTTGAGGATTATCCGAAAATCGAGTTTCGATCATATCAGCTCCGATTCCGGTCCGAACTGCGCCGAATAAAATTTCGTTTAATTTCAATAACCCATAGGAACAAAATATGTAAAAATATCCATAAAATGGCCCGACTCGATTTTTAACAGTATCCCGTGTACTAATCCCTTTGAGGATTATCCGAAAACCGAGTTTCGATCATATCAGCTCCGATTCAGGTCCGAATTGCGTCAAATAAAATTTTGTTGAATTCCAATAACCCATAGGAACATAATATGTAAAAATATCCAGAAAATGGCCCGACTCAATTTTTAACAGTATCCCGTGTACTAACCCCTTTGTGGACTATCCGAAAACCGAGTTTCGATCATATCAGCTCCGATTCAGGTCCGAATTGCGTCAAATAAAATTTTGTTGAATTCCAATAACTCATAGGAACATAATATGTAAAATTATCCACAAAATGGTCCGACTCAATTTTTAACAATATCCCATGCACTAACCCCTTTGAGGATTATCCGAAAACCGAGTTTCGATCATATCAGCTCCGATTCCGGTCCGAAGTGCGTCAAATAAAATTTCATTTAATTACAATAACCCTTAGGAACAAAATATGTAAAAATATCCAGAAAATGGGCCGACTCAATTTTTAACAATATTTCGTGTACTAACGCCTTTGAGTATTATCCGAAAACCGAGTTTCGATCATATCAGCTCCGATTCCGGTCCGAACTGCGCCGAATAAAATTTCGTTTAATTTCAATAACCCATAGGAACAAAATATGTAAAAATATCCAGAAAATGGCCCGACTCGATTTTTAACAGTATCCCGTGTACTAACCCCTTTGAGGATTATCCGAAAACCGAGTTTCGATCATATCAGCTCCGATTCAGGTCCGAATTGCGTTAAATAAAATTTTGTTGAATTCCAATAACCAATAGGAACAAAATATGTAAAAATATCCACAAAATGGTCCAACTCGATTTTTAACAATATCCCGTGTACTAACGCCTTTGAGGATTATCAGAAAACTGAGTTTCGATCAAATCAGCTCCGATTCCGGTCCGAACTACGACGAATAAAATTTCGTTTAATTTCAATAACCCATAGGAACAAAATATGTAAAAATATCCAGAAAATGGCCCGACTCGATTTTTAAGAGTATCCCGTGTACTAACCCCTTTGAGGATTATCCGAAAACCGAGTTTCGATCATATCAGCTCCGATTCAGGTCCGAATTGCGTCAAATAAAATTTTGTTGAATTCCAATAACCCATAGGAACATAATATGTAAAAATATCCAGAAAATGGCCCGACTCAATTTTTAACAGTATTCCGTGTACTAACCCTTTTGTGGATTATCCGAAAACCGAGTTTCGATCATATCAGCTCCGATTCAGGTCCGAATTGCGTCAAATAAAATTTTGTTGAATTCCAATAACCAATAGGAACAAAATATGTAAAAATATCCATAAAATGGCCCGACTCGATTTTTAACAGTATCCCGTGTACTAATCCCTTTGAGGATTATCCGAAAACCGAGTTTCGATCATATCAGCTCCGATTCAGGTCCGAATTGCGTCAAATAAAATTTTGTTGAATTCCAATAACCCATAGGAACATAATATGTAAAAATATCCAGAAAATGGCCCGACTCAATTTTTAACAGTATTCCGTGTACTAACCCCTTTGTGGATTATCCGAAAACCGAGTTTCGATCATATCAGCTCCGATTCAGGTCCAAATTGCGTCAAATAAAATTTTGTTGAATTCCAATAACTCATAGGAACATAATATGTAAAATTATCCACAAAATGGTCCGACTCAATTATTAACAATATCCCATGCACTAACCCCTTTGAGGATTATCCGAAAACCGAGTTTCGATCATATCAGCTCCGATTCCGGTCCGAAGTGCGTCAAATAAAATTTCATTTAATTACAATAACCCTTAGGAACAAAATATGTAAAAATATCCAGAAAATGGGCCGACTTAATTTTTAACAATATTCCGTGTACTAACGCCTTTGAGGATTATCCGAAAACCGAGTTTCGATCATATCAGCTCCGATTCCGGTCCGAACTGCGCCGAATAAAATTTCGTTTAATTTCAATAACCCATAGGAACAAAATATGTAAAAATATCCAGAAAATGGCCCGACTCGATTTTTAACAGTATCCCGTGTACTAACCCCTTTGAGGATTATCCGAAAACCGAGTTTCGATCATATCAGCTCCGATTCAGGTCCGAATTGCGTTAAATAAAATTTTGTTGAATTCCAATAACCAATAGGAACAAAATATGTAAAAATATCCACAAAATGGTCCAACTCGATTTTTAACAATATCCCGTGTACTAACGCCTTTGAGGATTATCAGAAAACTGAGTTTCGATCAAATCAGCTCCGATTCCGGTCCGAACTACGACGAATAAAATTTCGTTTAATTTCAATAACCCATAGGAACAAAATATGTAAAAATATCCAGAAAATGGCCCGACTCGATTTTTAAGAGTATCCCGTGTACTAACCCCTTTGAGGATTATCCGAAAACCGAGTTTCGATCATATCAGCTCCGATTCAGGTCCGAATTGCGTCAAATAAAATTTTGTTGAATTCCAATAACCCATAGGAACATAATATGTAAAAATATCCAGAAAATGGCCCGACTCAATTTTTAACAGTATTCCGTGTACTAACCCTTTTGTGGATTATCCGAAAACCGAGTTTCGATCATATCAGCTCCGATTCAGGTCCGAATTGCGTCAAATAAAATTTTGTTGAATTCCAATAACCAATAGGAACAAAATATGTAAAAATATCCATAAAATGGCCCGACTCGATTTTTAACAGTATCCCGTGTACTAATCCCTTTGAGGATTATCCGAAAACCGAGTTTCGATCATATCAGCTCCGATTCCGGTCCGAACTGCGCCTTTCGTTTAATTTCAATAACCAATAGGAACAAAATATGTAAAAATATCCACAAAATGGTCCAACTCGATTTTTAACAATATCCCGTGTACTAACGCCTTCGAGGATTATCCGAAACCGAGTTTCGATCATATCAGCTCCGATTCCGGTCCGAAGTCCGTCAAATAAAATTTCATTTAATTACAATAACCCTTAGGAACAAAATATGTAAAAATATCCAGAAAATGGGCCGACTCAATTTTTAACAATATTCCGTGTACTAACGCCTATGAGGATTATCCGAAAACCGAGTTTCGATCATATTAGCTCCGATTCAGGTCCGAATTGCGTCAAATAAAATTTTGTTGAATTCCAATAACTCATAGGAACATAATATGTAAAATTATCCACAAAATGGTCCGACTCAATTTTTAACAATATCCCATGCACTAACCCCTTTGAGGATTATCCGAAAACCGAGTTTCGATCATATCAGCTCCGATTCCGGTCCGAAGTGCGTCAAATAAAATTTCATTTAATTACAATAACCCTTAGGTACAAAATATGTAAAAATATCCAGAAAATGGGCCGACTCTATTTTTAACAATATTCCGTGTACTAACGCCTTTGAGGATTATCCGAAAACCGAGTTTCGATCATATCAGCTCCGATTCCGGTCCGAACTGCGCCGAATAAAATTTCGTTTAATTTCAATAACCCATAGGAACAAAATATGTAAAAATATCCAGAAAATGGCCCGACTCGATTTTTAACAGTATCCCGTGTACTAACCCCTTTGAGGATTATCCGAAAACCGAGTTTCGATCATATCAGCTCCGATTCAGGTCCGAATTGCGTTAAATAAAATTTTGTTGAATTCCAATAACCAATAGGAACAAAATATGTAAAAATATCCACAAAATGGTCCAACTCGATTTTTAACAATATCCCGTGTACTAACGCCTTTGAGGATTATCAGAAAACTGAGTTTCGATCAAATCAGCTCCGATTCCGGTCCGAACTACGACGAATAAAATTTCGTTTAATTTCAATAACCCATAGGAACAAAATATGTAAAAATATCCAGAAAATGGCCCGACTCGATTTTTAAGAGTATCCCGTGTACTAACCCCTTTGAGGATTATCCGAAAACCGAGTTTCGATCATATCAGCTCCGATTCAGGTCCGAATTGCGTCAAATAAAATTTTGTTGAATTCCAATAACCCATAGGAACATAATATGTAAAAATATCCAGAAAATGGCCCGACTCAATTTTTAACAGTATTCCGTGTACTAACCCCTTTGTGGATTATCCGAAAACCGAGTTTCGATCATATCAGCTCCGATTCAGGTCCGAATTGCGTCAAATAAAATTTTGTTGAATTCCAATAACCAATAGGAACAAAATATGTAAAAATATCCACAAAATGGTCCAACTCGATTTTTAACAATATCCCGTGTACTAACGCCTTCGAGGATTATCCGAAACCGAGTTTCGATCATATCAGCTCCGATTCCGGTCCGAAGTCCGTCAAATAAAATTTCATTTAATTACAATAACCCTTAGGAACAAAATATGTAAAAATATCCAGAAAATGGGCCGACTCAATTTTTAACAATATTCCGTGTACTAACGCCTATGAGGATTATCCGAAAACCGAGTTTCGATCATATTAGCTCCGATTCAGGTCCGAATTGCGTCAAATAAAATTTTGTTGAATTCCAATAACTCATAGGAACATAATATGTAAAATTATCCACAAAATGGTCCGACTCAATTTTTAACAATATCCCATGCACTAACCCCTTTGAGGATTATCCGAAAACCGAGTTTCGATCATATCAGCTCCGATTCCGGTCCGAAGTGCGTCAAATAAAATTTCATTTAATTACAATAACCCTTAGGAACAAAATATGTAAAAATATCCAGAAAATGGGCCGACTCAATTTTTAACAATATTCCGTGTACTAACGCCTTTGAGGATTATCCGAAAATCGAGTTTCGATCATATCAGCTCCGATTCCGGTCCGAACTGCGCCGAATAAAATTTCGTTTAATTTCAATAACCCATAGGAACAAAATATGTAAAAATATCCATAAAATGGCCCGACTCGATTTTTAACAGTATCCCGTGTACTAATCCCTTTGAGGATTATCCGAAAACCGAGTTTCGATCATATCAGCTCCGATTCAGGTCCGAATTGCGTCAAATAAAATTTTGTTGAATTCCAATAACCCATAGGAACATAATATGTAAAAATATCCAGAAAATGGCCCGACTCAATTTTTAACAGTATCCCGTGTACTAACCCCTTTGTGGACTATCCGAAAACCGAGTTTCGATCATATCAGCTCCGATTCAGGTCCGAATTGCGTCAAATAAAATTTTGTTGAATTCCAATAACTCATAGGAACATAATATGTAAAATTATCCACAAAATGGTCCGACTCAATTTTTAACAATATCCCATGCACTAACCCCTTTGAGGATTATCCGAAAACCGAGTTTCGATCATATCAGCTCCGATTCCGGTCCGAAGTGCGTCAAATAAAATTTCATTTAATTACAATAACCCTTAGGAACAAAATATGTAAAAATATCCAGAAAATGGGCCGACTCAATTTTTAACAATATTCCGTGTACTAACGCCTTTGAGGATTATCCGAAAACCGAGTTTCGATCATATCAGCTCCGATTCCGGTCCGAACTGCGCCGAATAAAATTTCGTTTAATTTCAATAACCCATAGGAACAAAATATGTAAAAATATCCAGAAAATGGCCCGACTCGATTTTTAACAGTATCCCGTGTACTAACCCCTTTGAGGATTATCCGAAAACCGAGTTTCGATCATATCAGCTCCGATTCAGGTCCGAATTGCGTTAAATAAAATTTTGTTGAATTCCAATAACCAATAGGAACAAAATATGTAAAATTATCCACAAAATGGTCCGACTCAATTTTTAACAATATCCCATGCACTAACCCCTTTGAGGATTATCCGAAAACCGAGTTTCGATCATATCAGCTCCGATTCTGGTCCGAAGTGCGTCAAATAAAATTTCATTTAATTACAATAACCCTTAGGAACAAAATATGTAAAAATATCCAGAAAATGGGCCGACTCAATTTTTAACAATATTCCGTGTACTAACGCCTTTGAGGATTATCCGAAAATCGAGTTTCGATCATATCAGCTCCGATTCCGGTCCGAACTGCGCCGAATAAAATTTCGTTTAATTTCAATAACCCATAGGAACAAAATATGTAAAAATATCCATAAAATGGCCCGACTCGATTTTTAACAGTATCCCGTGTACTAATCCCTTTGAGGATTATCCGAAAACCGAGTTTCGATCATATCAGCTCCGATTCAGGTCCGAATTGCGTCAAATAAAATTTTGTTGAATTCCAATAACCCATAGGAACATAATATGTAAAAATATCCAGAAAATGGCCCGACTCAATTTTTAACAGTATCCCGTGTACTAACCCCTTTGTGGACTATCCGAAAACCGAGTTTCGATCATATCAGCTCCGATTCAGGTCCGAATTGCGTCAAATAAAATTTTGTTGAATTCCAATAACTCATAGGAACATAATATGTAAAATTATCCACAAAATGGTCCGACTCAATTTTTAACAATATCCCATGCACTAACCCCTTTGAGGATTATCCGAAAACCGAGTTTCGATCATATCAGCTCCGATTCCGGTCCGAAGTGCGTCAAATAAAATTTCATTTAATTACAATAACCCTTAGGAACAAAATATGTAAAAATATCCAGAAAATGGGCCGACTCAATTTTTAACAATATTTCGTGTACTAACGCCTTTGAGTATTATCCGAAAACCGAGTTTCGATCATATCAGCTCCGATTCCGGTCCGAACTGCGCCGAATAAAATTTCGTTTAATTTCAATAACCCATAGGAACAAAATATGTAAAAATATCCAGAAAATGGCCCGACTCGATTTTTAACAGTATCCCGTGTACTAACCCCTTTGAGGATTATCCGAAAACCGAGTTTCGATCATATCAGCTCCGATTCAGGTCCGAATTGCGTTAAATAAAATTTTGTTGAATTCCAATAACCAATAGGAACAAAATATGTAAAAATATCCACAAAATGGTCCAACTCGATTTTTAACAATATCCCGTGTACTAACGCCTTTGAGGATTATCAGAAAACTGAGTTTCGATCAAATCAGCTCCGATTCCGGTCCGAACTACGACGAATAAAATTTCGTTTAATTTCAATAACCCATAGGAACAAAATATGTAAAAATATCCAGAAAATGGCCCGACTCGATTTTTAAGAGTATCCCGTGTACTAACCCCTTTGAGGATTATCCGAAAACCGAGTTTCGATCATATCAGCTCCGATTCAGGTCCGAATTGCGTCAAATAAAATTTTGTTGAATTCCAATAACCCATAGGAACATAATATGTAAAAATATCCAGAAAATGGCCCGACTCAATTTTTAACAGTATTCCGTGTACTAACCCTTTTGTGGATTATCCGAAAACCGAGTTTCGATCATATCAGCTCCGATTCAGGTCCGAATTGCGTCAAATAAAATTTTGTTGAATTCCAATAACCAATAGGAACAAAATATGTAAAAATATCCATAAAATGGCCCGACTCGATTTTTAACAGTATCCCGTGTACTAATCCCTTTGAGGATTATCCGAAAACCGAGTTTCGATCATATCAGCTCCGATTCAGGTCCGAATTGCGTCAAATAAAATTTTGTTGAATTCCAATAACCCATAGGAACATAATATGTAAAAATATCCAGAAAATGGCCCGACTCAATTTTTAACAGTATTCCGTGTACTAACCCCTTTGTGGATTATCCGAAAACCGAGTTTCGATCATATCAGCTCCGATTCAGGTCCAAATTGCGTCAAATAAAATTTTGTTGAATTCCAATAACTCATAGGAACATAATATGTAAAATTATCCACAAAATGGTCCGACTCAATTATTAACAATATCCCATGCACTAACCCCTTTGAGGATTATCCGAAAACCGAGTTTCGATCATATCAGCTCCGATTCCGGTCCGAAGTGCGTCAAATAAAATTTCATTTAATTACAATAACCCTTAGGAACAAAATATGTAAAAATATCCAGAAAATGGGCCGACTTAATTTTTAACAATATTCCGTGTACTAACGCCTTTGAGGATTATCCGAAAACCGAGTTTCGATCATATCAGCTCCGATTCCGGTCCGAACTGCGCCGAATAAAATTTCGTTTAATTTCAATAACCCATAGGAACAAAATATGTAAAAATATCCAGAAAATGGCCCGACTCGATTTTTAACAGTATCCCGTGTACTAACCCCTTTGAGGATTATCCGAAAACCGAGTTTCGATCATATCAGCTCCGATTCAGGTCCGAATTGCGTTAAATAAAATTTTGTTGAATTCCAATAACCAATAGGAACAAAATATGTAAAAATATCCACAAAATGGTCCAACTCGATTTTTAACAATATCCCGTGTACTAACGCCTTTGAGGATTATCAGAAAACTGAGTTTCGATCAAATCAGCTCCGATTCCGGTCCGAACTACGACGAATAAAATTTCGTTTAATTTCAATAACCCATAGGAACAAAATATGTAAAAATATCCAGAAAATGGCCCGACTCGATTTTTAAGAGTATCCCGTGTACTAACCCCTTTGAGGATTATCCGAAAACCGAGTTTCGATCATATCAGCTCCGATTCAGGTCCGAATTGCGTCAAATAAAATTTTGTTGAATTCCAATAACCCATAGGAACATAATATGTAAAAATATCCAGAAAATGGCCCGACTCAATTTTTAACAGTATTCCGTGTACTAACCCTTTTGTGGATTATCCGAAAACCGAGTTTCGATCATATCAGCTCCGATTCAGGTCCGAATTGCGTCAAATAAAATTTTGTTGAATTCCAATAACCAATAGGAACAAAATATGTAAAAATATCCATAAAATGGCCCGACTCGATTTTTAACAGTATCCCGTGTACTAATCCCTTTGAGGATTATCCGAAAACCGAGTTTCGATCATATCAGCTCCGATTCAGGTCCGAATTGCGTCAAATAAAATTTTGTTGAATTCCAATAACCCATAGGAACATAATATGTAAAAATATCCAGAAAATGGCCCGACTCAATTTTTAACAGTATTCCGTGTACTAACCCCTTTGTGGATTATCCGAAAACCGAGTTTCGATCATATCAGCTCCGATTCAGGTCCAAATTGCGTCAAATAAAATTTTGTTGAATTCCAATAACTCATAGGAACATAATATGTAAAATTATCCACAAAATGGTCCGACTCAATTATTAACAATATCCCATGCACTAACCCCTTTGAGGATTATCCGAAAACCGAGTTTCGATCATATCAGCTCCGATTCCGGTCCGAAGTGCGTCAAATAAAATTTCATTTAATTACAATAACCCTTAGGAACAAAATATGTAAAAATATCCAGAAAATGGGCCGACTTAATTTTTAACAATATTCCGTGTACTAACGCCTTTGAGGATTATCCGAAAACCGAGTTTCGATCATATCAGCTCCGATTCCGGTCCGAACTGCGCCGAATAAAATTTCGTTTAATTTCAATAACCCATAGGAACAAAATATGTAAAAATATCCAGAAAATGGCCCGACTCGATTTTTAACAGTATCCCGTGTACTAACCCCTTTGAGGATTATCCGAAAACCGAGTTTCGATCATATCAGCTCCGATTCAGGTCCGAATTGCGTTAAATAAAATTTTGTTGAATTCCAATAACCAATAGGAACAAAATATGTAAAATTATCCACAAAATGGTCCGACTCAATTTTTAACAATATCCCATGCACTAACCCCTTTGAGGATTATCCGAAAACCGAGTTTCGATCATATCAGCTCCGATTCTGGTCCGAAGTGCGTCAAATAAAATTTCATTTAATTACAATAACCCTTAGGAACAAAATATGTAAAAATATCCAGAAAATGGGCCGACTCAATTTTTAACAATATTCCGTGTACTAACGCCTTTGAGGATTATCCGAAAATCGAGTTTCGATCATATCAGCTCCGATTCCGGTCCGAACTGCGCCGAATAAAATTTCGTTTAATTTCAATAACCCATAGGAACAAAATATGTAAAAATATCCATAAAATGGCCCGACTCGATTTTTAACAGTATCCCGTGTACTAATCCCTTTGAGGATTATCCGAAAACCGAGTTTCGATCATATCAGCTCCGATTCAGGTCCGAATTGCGTCAAATAAAATTTTGTTGAATTCCAATAACCCATAGGAACATAATATGTAAAAATATCCAGAAAATGGCCCGACTCAATTTTTAACAGTATCCCGTGTACTAACCCCTTTGTGGACTATCCGAAAACCGAGTTTCGATCATATCAGCTCCGATTCAGGTCCGAATTGCGTCAAATAAAATTTTGTTGAATTCCAATAACTCATAGGAACATAATATGTAAAATTATCCACAAAATGGTCCGACTCAATTTTTAACAATATCCCATGCACTAACCCCTTTGAGGATTATCCGAAAACCGAGTTTCGATCATATCAGCTCCGATTCCGGTCCGAAGTGCGTCAAATAAAATTTCATTTAATTACAATAACCCTTAGGAACAAAATATGTAAAAATATCCAGAAAATGGGCCGACTCAATTTTTAACAATATTCCGTGTACTAACGCCTTTGAGTATTATCCGAAAACCGAGTTTCGATCATATCAGCTCCGATTCCGGTCCGAACTGCGCCGAATAAAATTTCGTTTAATTTCAATAACCCATAGGAACAAAATATGTAAAAATATCCAGAAAATGGCCCGACTCGATTTTTAACAGTATCCCGTGTACTAACCCCTTTGAGGATTATCCGAAAACCGAGTTTCGATCATATCAGCTCCGATTCAGGTCCGAATTGCGTTAAATAAAATTTTGTTGAATTCCAATAACCAATAGGAACAAAATATGTAAAAATATCCACAAAATGGTCCAACTCGATTTTTAACAATATCCCGTGTACTAACGCCTTTGAGGATTATCAGAAAACTGAGTTTCGATCAAATCAGCTCCGATTCCGGTCCGAACTACGACGAATAAAATTTCGTTTAATTTCAATAACCATAGGAACAAAATATGTAAAAATATCCAGAAAATGGCCCGACTCGATTTTTAAGAGTATCCCGTGTACTAACCCCTTTGAGGATTATCCGAAAACCGAGTTTCGATCATATCAGCTCCGATTCAGGTCCGAATTGCGTCAAATAAAATTTTGTTGAATTCCAATAACCCATAGGAACATAATATGTAAAAATATCCAGAAAATGGCCCGACTCAATTTTTAACAGTATTCCGTGTACTAACCCTTTTGTGGATTATCCGAAAACCGAGTTTCGATCATATCAGCTCCGATTCAGGTCCGAATTGCGTCAAATAAAATTTTGTTGAATTCCAATAACCAATAGGAACAAAATATGTAAAAATATCCATAAAATGGCCCGACTCGATTTTTAACAGTATCCCGTGTACTAATCCCTTTGAGGATTATCCGAAAACCGAGTTTCGATCATATCAGCTCCGATTCAGGTCCGAATTGCGTCAAATAAAATTTTGTTGAATTCCAATAACCCATAGGAACATAATATGTAAAAATATCCAGAAAATGGCCCGACTCAATTTTTAACAGTATTCCGTGTACTAACCCCTTTGTGGATTATCCGAAAACCGAGTTTCGATCATATCAGCTCCGATTCAGGTCCAAATTGCGTCAAATAAAATTTTGTTGAATTCCAATAACTCATAGGAACATAATATGTAAAATTATCCACAAAATGGTCCGACTCAATTATTAACAATATCCCATGCACTAACCCCTTTGAGGATTATCCGAAAACCGAGTTTCGATCATATCAGCTCCGATTCCGGTCCGAAGTGCGTCAAATAAAATTTCATTTAATTACAATAACCCTTAGGAACAAAATATGTAAAAATATCCAGAAAATGGGCCGACTTAATTTTTAACAATATTCCGTGTACTAACGCCTTTGAGGATTATCCGAAAACCGAGTTTCGATCATATCAGCTCCGATTCCGGTCCGAACTGCGCCGAATAAAATTTCGTTTAATTTCAATAACCCATAGGAACAAAATATGTAAAAATATCCAGAAAATGGCCCGACTCGATTTTTAACAGTATCCCGTGTACTAACCCCTTTGAGGATTATCCAAAAACCGAGTTTCGATCATATCAGCTCCGATTCAGGTCCGAATTGCGTCAAATAAAATTTTGTTGAATTCCAATAACCCATAGGAACATAATATGTAAAAATATCCAGAAAAAGGCCCGACTCAATTTTTAATAGTATTCCGTGTACTAACCCCTTTGTGGATTATCCGAAAACCGAGTTTCGATCATATCAGCTCCGATTCAGGTCCGAATTGCGTCAAATAAAATTTTGTTGAATTCCAATAACCAATAGGAACAAAATATGTAAAAATATCCACAAAATGGTCCAACTCGATTTTTAACAATATCCCGTGTACTAACGCCTTCGAGGATTATCCGAAACCGAGTTTCGATCATATCAGCTCCGATTCCGGTCCGAAGTCCGTCAAATAAAATTTCATTTAATTACAATAACCCTTAGGAACAAAATATGTAAAAATATCCAGAAAATGGGCCGACTCAATTTTTAACAATATTCCGTGTACTAACGCCTATGAGGATTATCCGAAAACCGAGTTTCGATCATATTAGCTCCGATTCAGGTCCGAATTGCGTCAAATAAAATTTTGTTGAATTCCAATAACTCATAGGAACATAATATGTAAAATTATCCACAAAATGGTCCGACTCAATTTTTAACAATATCCCATGCACTAACCCCTTTGAGGTTATCCGAAAACCGAGTTTCGATCATATCAGCTCCGATTCCGGTCCGAAGTGCGTCAAATAAAATTTCATTTAATTACAATAACCCTTAGGAACAAAATATGTAAAAATATCCAGAAAATGGGCCGACTCAATTTTTAACAATATTCCGTGTACTAACGCCTTTGAGGATTATCCGAAAACCGAGTTTCGATCATATCAGCTCCGATTCCGGTCCGAACTGCGCCGAATAAAATTTCGTTTAATTTCAATAACCCATAGGAACAAAATATGTAAAAATATCCAGAAAATGGCCCGACTCGATTTTTAACAGTATCCCGTGTACTAACCCCTTTGAGGATTATCCGAAAACCGAGTTTCGATCATATCAGCTCCGATTCAGGTCCGAATTGCGTTAAATAAAATTTTGTTGAATTCCAATAACCAATAGGAACAAAATATGTAAAAATATCCACAAAATGGTCCAACTCGATTTTTAACAATATCCCGTGTACTAACGCCTTTGAGGATTATCAGAAAACTGAGTTTCGATCATATCAGCTCCGATTCCGGTCCGAACTACGACGAATAAAATTTCGTTTAATTTCAATAACCCATAGGAACAAAATATGTAAAAATATCCAGAAAATGGCCCGACTCGATTTTTAAGAGTATCCCGTGTACTAACCCCTTTGAGGATTATCCGAAAACCGAGTTTCGATCATATCAGCTCCGATTCATGTCCGAATTGCGTCAAATAAAATTTTGTTGAATTCCAATAACCCATAGGAACATAATATGTAAAAATATCCAGAAAATGGCCCGACTCAATTTTTAACAGTATTCCGTGTACTAACCCCTTTGTGGATTATCCGAAAACCGAGTTTCGATCATATCAGCTCCGATTCAGGTCCGAATTGCGTCAAATAAAATTTTGTTGAATTCCAATAACCAATAGGAACAAAATATGTAAAAATATCCACAAAATGGTCCAACTCGATTTTTAACAATATCCCGTGTACTAACGCCTTCGAGGATTATCCGAAACCGAGTTTCGATCATATCAGCTCCGATTCCGGTCCGAAGTCCGTCAAATAAAATTTCATTTAATTACAATAACCCTTAGGAACAAAATATGTAAAAATATCCAGAAAATGGGCCGACTCAATTTTTAACAATATTCCGTGTACTAACGCCTATGAGGATTATCCGAAAACCGAGTTTCGATCATATTAGCTCCGATTCAGGTCCGAATTGCGTCAAATAAAATTTTGTTGAATTCCAATAACTCATAGGAACATAATATGTAAAATTATCCACAAAATGGTCCGACTCAATTTTTAACAATATCCCATGCACTAACCCCTTTGAGGATTATCCGAAAACCGAGTTTCGATCATATCAGCTCCGATTCCGGTCCGAAGTGCGTCAAATAAAATTTCATTTAATTACAATAACCCTTAGGAACAAAATATGTAAAAATATCCAGAAAATGGGCCGACTCAATTTTTAACAATATTCCGTGTACTAACGCCTTTGAGGATTATCCGAAAATCGAGTTTCGATCATATCAGCTCCGATTCCGGTCCGAACTGCGCCGAATAAAATTTCGTTTAATTTCAATAACCCATAGGAACAAAATATGTAAAAATATCCATAAAATGGCCCGACTCGATTTTTAACAGTATCCCGTGTACTAATCCCTTTGAGGATTATCCGAAAACCGAGTTTCGATCATATCAGCTCCGATTCAGGTCCGAATTGCGTCAAATAAAATTTTGTTGAATTCCAATAACCCATAGGAACATAATATGTAAAAATATCCAGAAAATGGCCCGACTCAATTTT
Organism: Saposhnikovia divaricata; assembly: GCA_036435485.1. Lineage (NCBI taxonomy): Eukaryota > Viridiplantae > Streptophyta > Magnoliopsida > Apiales > Apiaceae > Saposhnikovia > Saposhnikovia divaricata. The sequence continues at coordinate 221,595,787 of CM071599.1, forward strand.
TAACAGTATCCCGTGTACTAACCCCTTTGTGGACTATCCGAAAACCGAGTTTCGATCATATCAGCTCCGATTCAGGTCCGAATTGCGTCAAATAAAATTTTGTTGAATTCCAATAACCAATAGGAACAAAATATGTAAAAATATCCACAAAATGGTCCAACTCGATTTTTAACAATATCCCGTGTACTAACCCCTTTGAGGATTATCCAAAAATCGAGTTTCGATCATATCAGCTCCGATTCCGGTCCGAAGTGCGTCAAATAAAATTTCATTTAATTACAATAACCCTTAGGAACAAAATATGTAAAAATATCCAGAAAATGGGCCGACTCAATTTTTAACAATATTCCGTGTACTAACGCCTATGAGGATTATCCGAAAACCTAGTTTCGATCATATTAGCTCCGATTCCGGTCCGAAGTGCGTCAAATAATATTTCATTTAATTTCAATAACCCATAAGAACAAAATATGTAAAAATATCCAGAAAATGGCCCGACTCAATTTTTAACAATATTCCTTGTACTAACGCCTTTGAGGATTATCAGAAAACTGAGTTTTGATCATATCAGCTCCGATTCCGGTCCGAATTGCGTCAAATAAAATTTCATTTAATTTCAATAACCCATAGGAACAAAATATGTAAAAATATCCAGAAAATGGCCCGACTCAATTTTTAACAATATTCCGTGTACTAACGCCTTTGAGGATTATCAGAAAACTGAGTTTCGATCATATCAGCTCCGATTCCGGTCCGAACTACGACGAATAAAATTTCGTTTAATTTCAATAACCCATAGGAACAAAATATGTAAAAATATCCAGAAAATGGCCCGACTCAATTTTTAACAATATTCCGTGTACTAACGCCTTTGAGGATTATCAGAAAACTGAGTTTCGATCATATCAGCTCCGATTCCGGTCCGAACTACGCCGAATAAAATTTCGTTTAATTTCAATAACCCATAGGAACAAAATATGTAAAAATATCCAGAAAATAGCCCGACTCGATTTTTAACAGTATCCCGTGTACTAACCCCTTTGAGGATTATCCGAAAACCGAGTTTCGATCATATCAGCTCCGATTCAGGTCCGAATTGCGTCAAATAAAATTTTGTTGAATTCCAATAACCCATAGGAACATAATATGTAAAAATATCCAGAAAATGGCCCGACTCAATTTTTAACCGTATTCCGTGTACTAACCCCTTTGTGGATTATCCGAAAACCGAGTTTCGATCATATCAGCTCCGATTCAGGTCCGAATTGCGTCAAATAAAATTTTATTGAATTCCAATAACCAATAGGAACAAAATATGTAAAAATATCCACAAAATGGTCCTACTCGATTTTTAACAATATCCCGTGTACTAACCCCTTTGAGGATTATCCGAAAACCGAGTTTCGATCATATCAGCTCCGATTCCGGTCCGAATTGCGTCAAATAAAATTTCATTTAATTTCAATAACCCATAGGAACAAAATATGTAAAAATATCCAGAAAATGGCCCGACTCAATTTTTAACAATATTCCGTGTACTAACGCCTTTGAGGATTATCAGAAAACTGAGTTTCGATCATATCAGCTCCGATTCCGGTCCGAACTACGCCGAATAAAATTTCGTTTAATTTCAATAACCCATAGGAACAAAATATGTAAAAATATCCAGAAAATGGCCCGACTCGATTTTTAACAGTATCCCGTGTACTAACCCCTTTGAGGATTATCCGAAAACCGAGTTTCGATCATATCAGCTCCGATTCAGGTCCGAATTGCGTCAAATAAAATTTTGTTGAATTCCAATAACCCATAGGAACATAATATGTAAAAATATCCAGAAAATGGCCCGACTCAATTTTTAACAGTATTCCGTGTACTAACCCCTTTGTGGATTATCCGAAAACCGAGTTTCGATCATATCAGCTCCGATTCAGGTCCGAATTGCGTCAAATAAAATTTTGTTGAATTCCAATAACCCATAGGAACATAATATGTAAAAATATCCAGAAAATGGCCCGACTCAATTTTTAACAATATCCCATGTACTAACCCCTTTGAGGATTATCCGAAAACCGAGTTTCGATCATATCAGCTCCGATTCCGGTCCGAATTGCGTCAAATAAAATTTCATTTAATTTCAATAACCCATAGGAACAAAATATGTAAAAATATCCAGAAAATGGCCCGACTCAATTTTTAACAATATTCCGTGTACTAACGCCTTTGAGGATTATCAGAAAACTGAGTTTCGATCATATCAGCTCCGATTCCGGTCCGAACTACGCCGAATAAAATTTCGTTTAATTTCAATAACCCATAGGAACAAAATATGTAAAAATATCCAGAAAATGGCCCGACTCGATTTTTAACAGTATCCCGTGTACTAACCCCTTTGAGGATTATCCGAAAACGAGTTTCGATCATATCAGCTCCGATTCAGGTCCGAATTGCGTCAAATAAAATTTTGTTGAATTCCAATAACCCATAGGAACATAATATGTAAAAATATCCAGAAAATGGCCCGACTCAATTTTTAACCGTATTCCGTGTACTAACCCCTTTGTGGATTATCCGAAAACCGAGTTTCGATCATATCAGCTCCGATTCAGGTCCGAATTGCGTCAAATAAAATTTTATTGAATTCCAATAACCAATAGGAACAAAATATGTAAAAATATCCACAAAATGGTCCAACTCGATTTTTAACAATATCCCGTGTACTAACCCCTTTGAGGATTATCCGAAAACCGAGTTTCGATCATATCAGCTCCGATTCCGGTCCGAAGTGCGTCAAATAAAATTTCATTTAATTACAATAACCCTTAGGAACAAAATATGTAAAAATATCCAGAAAATGGGCCGACTCAATTTTTAACAATATTCCGTGTACTAACGCCTATGAGGATTATCCGAAAACCGAGTTTCGATCATATTAGCTCCGATTCCTATCCGAAGTGCGTCAAATAAAATTTCATTTAATTTCAATAACCCATAGGAACAAAATATGTAAAAATATCCAGAAAATGGCCCGACTCAATTTTTAACAATATTCCGTGTACTAACGCCTATGAGGATTATCCGAAAACCGAGTTTCGATCATATTAGCTCCGATTCCGGTCCGAACTACGCCGAATAAAATTTCGTTTAATTTCAATAACCCATATGAACAAAATATGTAAAAATATCCAGAAAATGGCCCGACTCGATTTTTAACAGTATCCCGTGTACTAACCCCTTTGAGGATTATCCGAAAACCGAGTTTCGATCATATCAGCTCCGATTCAGGTCCGAATTGCGTCAAATAAAATTTTGTTGAATTCCAATAACCCATAGGAACATAATATGTAAAAATATCCAGAAAATGGCCCGACTCAATTTTTAACAGTATTCCGTGTACTAACCCCTTTGTGGATTATCCGAAAACCGAGTTTCGATCATATCAGCTCCGATTCAGGTCCGAATTGCGTCAAATAAAATTTTGTTGAATTCCAATAACCCATAGGAACATAATATGTAAAAATATCCAGAAAATGGCCCGACTCAATTTTTAACAATATCCCATGTACTAACCCCTTTGAGGATTATCCGAAAACCGAGTTTCGATCATATCAGCTCCGATTCCGGTCCGAATTGCGTCAAATAAAATTTCATTTAATTTCAATAACCCATAGGAACAAAATATGTAAAAATATCCAGAAAATGGCCCGACTCAATTTTTAACAATATTCCGTGTACTAACGCCTTTGAGGATTATCAGAAAACTGAGTTTCGATCATATCAGCTCCGATTCCGGTCCGAACTACGCCGAATAAAATTTCGTTTAATTTCAATAACCCATAGGAACAAAATATGTAAAAATATCCAGAAAATAGCCCGACTCGATTTTTAACAGTATCCCGTGTACTAACCCCTTTGAGGATTATCCGAAAACCGAGTTTCGATCATATCAGCTCCGATTCAGGTCCGAATTGCGTCAAATAAAATTTTGTTGAATTCCAATAACCCATAGGAACATAATATGTAAAAATATCCAGAAAATGGCCCGACTCAATTTTTAACCGTATTCCGTGTACTAACCCCTTTGTGGATTATCCGAAAACCGAGTTTCGATCATATCAGCTCCGATTCAGGTCCGAATTGCGTCAAATAAAATTTTATTGAATTCCAATAACCAATAGGAACAAAATATGTAAAAATATCCACAAAATGGTCCAACTCGATTTTTAACAATATCCCGTGTACTAACCCCTTTGAGGATTATCCGAAAACCGAGTTTCGATCATATCAGCTCCGATTCCGGTCCGAAGTGCGTCAAATAAAATTTCATTTAATTACAATAACCCTTAGGAACAAAATATGTAAAAATATCCAGAAAATGGGCCGACTCAATTTTTAACAATATTCCGTGTACTAACGCCTATGAGGATTATCCGAAAACCGAGTTTCGATCATATTAGCTCCGATTCCTATCCGAAGTGCGTCAAATAAAATTTCATTTAATTTCAATAACCCATAGGAACAAAATATGTAAAAATATCCAGAAAATGGCCCGACTCAATTTTTAACAATATTCCGTGTACTAACGCCTATGAGGATTATCCGAAAACCGAGTTTCGATCATATTAGCTCCGATTCCGGTCCGAACTACGCCGAATAAAATTTCGTTTAATTTCAATAACCCATATGAACAAAATATGTAAAAATATCCAGAAAATGGCCCGACTCGATTTTTAACAGTATCCCGTGTACTAACCCCTTTGAGGATTATCCGAAAACCGAGTTTCGATCATATCAGCTCCGATTCAGGTCCGAATTGCGTCAAATAAAATTTTGTTGAATTCCAATAACCCATAGGAACATAATATGTAAAAATATCCAGAAAATGGCCCGACTCAATTTTTAACAGTATTCCGTGTACTAACCCCTTTGTGGATTATCCGAAAACCGAGTTTCGATCATATCAGCTCCGATTCAGGTCCGAATTGCGTCAAATAAAATTTTGTTGAATTCCAATAACCCATAGGAACATAATATGTAAAAATATCCAGAAAATGGCCCGACTCAATTTTTAACAATATCCCATGTACTAACCCCTTTGAGGATTATCCGAAAACCGAGTTTCGATCATATCAGCTCCGATTCCGGTCCGAATTGCGTCAAATAAAATTTCATTTAATTTCAATAACCCATAGGAACAAAATATGTAAAAATATCCAGAAAATGGCCCGACTCAATTTTTAACAATATTCCGTGTACTAACGCCTTTGAGGATTATCAGAAAACTGAGTTTCGATCATATCAGCTCCGATTCCGGTCCGAACTACGCCGAATAAAATTTCGTTTAATTTCAATAACCCATAGGAACAAAATATGTAAAAATATCCAGAAAATAGCCCGACTCGATTTTTAACAGTATCCCGTGTACTAACCCCTTTGAGGATTATCCGAAAACCGAGTTTCGATCATATCAGCTCCGATTCAGGTCCGAATTGCGTCAAATAAAATTTTGTTGAATTCCAATAACCCATAGGAACATAATATGTAAAAATATCCAGAAAATGGCCCGACTCAATTTTTAACCGTATTCCGTGTACTAACCCCTTTGTGGATTATCCGAAAACCGAGTTTCGATCATATCAGCTCCGATTCAGGTCCGAATTGCGTCAAATAAAATTTTATTGAATTCCAATAACCAATAGGAACAAAATATGTAAAAATATCCACAAAATGGTCCAACTCGATTTTTAACAATATCCCATGTACTAACCCCTTTGAGGATTATCCGAAAACCGAGTTTCGATCATATCAGCTCCGATTCCGGTCCGAATTGCGTCAAATAAAATTTCATTTAATTTCAATAACCCATAGGAACAAAATATGTAAAAATATCCAGAAAATGGCCCGACTCAATTTTTAACAATATTCCGTGTACTAACGCCTTTGAGGATTATCAGAAAACTGAGTTTCGATCATATCAGCTCCGATTCCGGTCCGAACTACGCCGAATAAAATTTCGTTTAATTTCAATAACCCATAGGAACAAAATATGTAAAAATATCCAGAAAATAGCCCGACTCGATTTTTAACAGTATCCCGTGTACTAACCCCTTTGAGGATTATCCGAAAACCGAGTTTCGATCATATCAGCTCCGATTCAGGTCCGAATTGCGTCAAATAAAATTTTGTTGAATTCCAATAACCCATAGGAACATAATATGTAAAAATATCCAGAAAATGGCCCGACTCAATTTTTAACCGTATTCCGTGTACTAACCCCTTTGTGGATTATCCGAAAACCGAGTTTCGATCATATCAGCTCCGATTCAGGTCCGAATTGCGTCAAATAAAATTTTGTTGAATTCCAATAACCCATAGGAACATAATATGTAAAAATATCCAGAAAATGGCCCGACTCAATTTTTAACAGTATTCCGTGTACTAACCCCTTTGTGGATTATCCGAAAACCGAGTTTCGATCATATCAGCTCCGATTCAGGTCCGAATTGCGTCAAATAAAATTTTGTTGAATTCCAATAACCCATAGGAACATAATATGTAAAAATATCCAGAAAATGGCCCGACTCAATTTTTAACAATATCCCATGTACTAACCCCTTTGAGGATTATCCGAAAACCGAGTTTCGATCATATCAGCTCCGATTCCGGTCCGAATTGCGTCAAATAAAATTTCATTTAATTTCAATAACCCATAGGAACAAAATATGTAAAAATATCCAGAAAATGGCCCGACTCAATTTTTAACAATATTCCGTGTACTAACGCCTTTGAGGATTATCAGAAAACTGAGTTTCGATCATATCAGCTCCGATTCCGGTCCGAACTACGCCGAATAAAATTTCGTTTAATTTCAATAACCCATAGGAACAAAATATGTAAAAATATCCAGAAAATAGCCCGACTCGATTTTTAACAGTATCCCGTGTACTAACCCCTTTGAGGATTATCCGAAAACCGAGTTTCGATCATATCAGCTCCGATTCAGGTCCGAATTGCGTCAAATAAAATTTTGTTGAATTCCAATAACCCATAGGAACATAATATGTAAAAATATCCAGAAAATGGCCCGACTCAATTTTTAACCGTATTCCGTGTACTAACCCCTTTGTGGATTATCCGAAAACCGAGTTTCGATCATATCAGCTCCGATTCAGGTCCGAATTGCGTCAAATAAAATTTTATTGAATTCCAATAACCAATAGGAACATAATATGTAAAAATATCCAGAAAATGGCCCGACTCAATTTTTAACAATATCCCATGTACTAACCCCTTTGAGGATTATCCGAAAACCGAGTTTCGATCATATCAGCTCCGATTCCGGTCCGAATTGCGTCAAATAAAATTTTGTTGAATTCCAATAACCCATAGGAACATAATATGTAAAAATATCCAGAAAATGGCCCGACTCAATTTTTAACCGTATTCCGTGTACTAACCCCTTTGTGGATTATCCGAAAACCGAGTTTCGATCATATCAGCTCCGATTCAGGTCCGAATTGCGTCAAATAAAATTTTGTTGAATTCCAATAACCCATAGGAACATAATATGTAAAAATATCCAGAAAATGGGCCGACTCAATTTTTAACAATATTCCGTGTACTAACGCCTATGAGGATTATCCGAAAACCGAGTTTCGATCATATTAGCTCCGATTCCGGTCCGAAGTGCGTCAAATAAAATTTCATTTAATTTCAATAACCCATAGGAACAAAATATGTAAAAATATCCAGAAAATGGCCCGACTCAATTTTTAACAATATTCCGTGTACTAACGCCTTTGAGGATTATCAGAAAACTGAGTTTCGATCATATCAGCTCCGATTCCGGTCCGAACTACGCCGAATAAAATTTCGTTTAATTTCAATAACCCATAGGAACAAAATATGTAAAACTATCCAGAAAATGGCCCGACTCAATTTTTAACCGTATTCCGTGTACTAACCCCTTTGTGGATTATCCAAAAACCGAGTTTCGATCATATCAGCTCCGATTCAGGTCCGAATTGCGTCAAATAAAATTTTGTTGAATTCCAATAACCAATAGGAACAAAATATGTAAAAATATCCACAAAATGGTCCAACTCGATTTTTAACAATATCCCGTGTATTAACCCCTTTGAGGATTATCCGAAAATCGAGTTTCGATCATATCAGCTCCGATTCCGGTCCGAAGTGCGTCAAATAAAATTTCATTTAATTACAATAACCCTTAGGAACAAAATATGTAAAAATATCCATAAAATGGGTCGACTCAATTTTTAACAATATTCCGTGTACTAACGCCTTTGAGGATTATCCGAAAACCGAGTTTCGATCATATAAGCTCCGATTCCGGTCCGAACTGCGCCGAATAAAATTTCGTTTAATTTCAATAACCCATAGGAACAAAATATGTAAAAATATCCAGAAAATGGCCCGACTCGATTTTTAACAGTATCCCGTGTACTAACCCCTTTGAGGATTATCCGAAAACCGAGTTTCGATCATATCAGCTCCGATTCAGGTCCGAATTGCGTCAAATAAAATTTTGTTGAATTCCAATAACCCATAGGAACATAATATGTAAAAATATCCAGAAAATGGCCCGAATCAATTTTTAACAGTATCCCGTGTACTAACCCCTTTGTGGATTATCCGAAAACCGAGTTTCGATCATATCAGCTCCGATTCAGGTCCGAATTGCGTTAAATAAAATTTTGTTGAATTCCAATAACCAATAGGAACAAAATATGTAAAAATATCCACAAAATGGTCCAACTCGATTTTTAACAATATCCCGTGTACTAACGCCTTTGAGGATTATCAGAAAACTGAGTTTCGATCATATCAGCTCCGATTCCGGTCCGAACTACGACGAATAAAATTTCGTTTAATTTCAATAACCCATAGGAACAAAATATGTAAAAATATCCAGAAAATGGCCCGACTCGATTTTTAAGAGTATCCCGTGTACTAACCCCTTTGAGGATTATCCGAAAACCGAGTTTCGATCATATCAGCTCCGATTCAGGTCCGAATTGCGTCAAATAAAATTTTGTTGAATTCCAATAACCCATAGGAACATAATATGTAAAAATATCCAGAAAATGGCCCGACTCAATTTTTAACAGTATTCCGTGTACTAACCCCTATGTGGATTATCCGAAAACCGAGTTTCGATCATATCAGCTCCGATTCAGGTCCGAATTGCGTCAAATAAAATTTTGTTGAATTCCAATAACCAATAGGAACAAAATATGTAAAAATATCCACAAAATGGTCCAACTCGATTTTTAACAATATCCCATGTACTAACGCCTTCGAGGATTATCCGAAACCGAGTTTCGATCATATCAGCTCCGATTCCGGTCCGAAGTCCGTCAAATAAAATTTCATTTAATTACAATAACCCTTAGGAACAAAATATGTAAAAATATCCAGAAAATGGGCCGACTCAATTTTTAACAATATTCCGTGTACTAACGCCTATGAGGATTATCCGAAAACCAAGTTTCGATCATATTAGCTCCGATTCAGGTCCGAATTGCGTCAAATAAAATTTTGTTGAATTCCAATAACCCATAGGAACATAATATGTAAAAATATCCAGAAAATGGCCCGACTCAATTTTTAACAGTATCCCGTGTACTAACCCCTTTGTGGATTATCCGAAAACCGAGTTTCGATCATATCAGCTCCGATTCAGGTCCGAATTGCGTTAAATAAAATTTTGTTGAATTCCAATAACCAATAGGAACAAAATATGTAAAAATATCCACAAAATGGTCCAACTCGATTTTTAACAATATCCCGTGTACTAACGCCTTTGAGGATTATCAGAAAACTGAGTTTCGATCATATCAGCTCCGATTCCGGTCCGAACTACGACGAATAAAATTTCGTTTAATTTCAATAACCCATAGGAACAAAATATGTAAAAATATCCAGAAAATGGCCCGACTCGATTTTTAAGAGTATCCCGTGTACTAACCCCTTTGAGGATTATCCGAAAACCGAGTTTCGATCATATCAGCTCCGATTCAGGTCCGAATTGCGTCAAATAAAATTTTGTTGAATTCCAATAACCCATAGGAACATAATATGTAAAAATATCCAGAAAATGGCCCGACTCAATTTTTAACAGTATTCCGTGTACTAACCCCTTTGTGGATTATCCGAAAACCGAGTTTCGATCATATCAGCTCCGATTCAGGTCCGAATTGCGTCAAATAAAATTTTGTTGAATTCCAATAACCAATAGGAACAAAATATGTAAAAATATCCACAAAATGGTCCAACTCGATTTTTAACAATATCCCGTGTACTAACGCCTTCGAGGATTATCCGAAACCGAGTTTCGATCATATCAGCTCCGATTCCGGTCCGAAGTCCGTCAAATAAAATTTCATTTAATTACAATAACCCTTAGGAACAAAATATGTAAAAATATCCAGAAAATCGGACGACTCAATTTTTAACAATATTCCGTGTACTAACGCCTATGAGGATTATCCGAAAACCAAGTTTCGATCATATTAGCTCCGATTCAGGTCCGAATTGCGTCAAATAAAATTTTGTTGAATTCCAATAACCCATAGGAACATAATATGTAAAATTATCCACAAAATGGTCCGACTCAATTTTTAACAATATCCCATGCACTAACCCCTTTGAGGATTATCCGAAAACCGAGTTTCGATCATATCAGCTCCGATTCCGGTCCGAAGTGCGTCAAATAAAATTTCATTTAATTACAATAACCCTTAGGAACAAAATATGTAAAAATATCCAGAAAATGGGCCGACTCAATTTTTAACAATATTCCGTGTACTAACGCCTTTGAGGATTATCCGAAAACCGAGTTTCGATCATATCAGCTCCGATTCCGGTCCGAACTGCGCCGAATAAAATTTCGTTTAATTTCAATAACCCATAGGAACAAAATATGTAAAAATATCCATAAAATGGCCCGACTCAATTTTTAACAGTATCCCGTGTACTAACCCCTCTGTGGACTATCCGAAAACCGAGTTTCGATCATATCAGCTCCGATTCAGGTCCGAATTGCGTCAAATAAAATTTTGTTGAATTCCAATAACCAATAGGAACAAAATATGTAAAAATATCCACAAAATGGTCCAACTCGATTTTTAATAATATCCCGTGTACTAACCCCTTTCAGGATTATCCAAAAATCGAGTTTCGATCATATCAGCTCCGATTCCGGTCCGAAGTGCGTCAAATAAAATTTCATTTAATTACAATAACCCTTAGGAACAAAATATGTAAAAATATCCAGAAAATGGGCCGACTCAATTTTTAACAATATTCCGTGTACTAACGCCTATGAGGATTATCCGAAAACCGAGTTTCGATCATATTAGCTCCGATTCCGGTCCGAAGTGCGTCAAATAATATTTCATTTAATTTCAATAACCCATAGGAACAAAATATGTAAAAATATCCAGAAAATGGCCCGACTCAATTTTTAACAATATTCCGTGTACTAACGCCTTTGAGGATTATCAGAAAACTGAGTTTCGATCATATCAGCTCCGATTCCGGTCCGAACTACGCCGAATAAAATTTCGTTTAATTTCAATAACCCATAGGAACAAAATATGTAAAAATATCCAGAAAATGGCCCGACTCGATTTTTAACAGTATCCCGTGTACTAACCCCTTTGAGGATTATCCGAAAACCGAGTTTCGATCATATCAGCTCCGATTCAGGTCTGAATTGCGTCAAATAAAATTTTGTTGAATTTCAATAACCTATAGGAACAAAATATGTGAAAATATCCACAAAATGGTCCAACTCGACTTTTAACAGTATCCCGTGTACTAACCCCTTTGAGGATTATCCGAAAATTGAGTTTCGATCATATCAGCTCCGATTCCGGTCCGAAGTTCGTCAAATAAAATTTCATTTAATTTCAATAACCCATAGGAACAAAATATGTAAAAGTATCCAGAAAATGGCCCGACACAATTTTTAACAATATTCCGTGTACTAACGCCTTTGAGGATTATCAGAAAACTGAGTTTCGATCATATCAGCTCCGATTCCGGTCTGAACTACGACGAATAAAATTTCGTTTAATTTCAATAACCCATAGGAACAAAATATGTAAAAATATCCAGAAAATGGCCCGACTCGATTTTTAACAGTATCCCGTGTACTAACCCCTTTGAGGATTATCCGAAAACCGAGTTTCGATCATATCAGCTCCGATTCAGGTCCGAATTGCGTCAAATAAAATTTTGTTGAATTCCAATAACCCATAGGAACATAATATGTAAAAATATCCAGAAAATGGCCCGACTCAATTTTTAACCGTATTCCGTGTACTAACCCCTTTGTGGATTATCCGAAAACCGAGTTTCGATCATATCAGCTCCGATTCAGGTCCGAATTGCGTCAAATAAAATTTTATTGAATTCCAATAACCAATAGGAACAAAATATGTAAAAATATCCACAAAATGGTCCAACTCGATTTTTAACAATATCCCGTGTACTAACCCCTTTGAGGATTATCCGAAAACCGAGTTTCGATCATATCAGCTCCGATTCCGGTCCGAAGTGCGTCAAATAAAATTTCATTTAATTACAATAACCCTTAGGAACAAAATATGTAAAAATATCCAGAAAATGGGCCGACTCAATTTTTAACAATATTCCGTGTACTAACGCCTATGAGGATTATCCGAAAACCGAGTTTCGATCATATTAGCTCCGATTCCGGTCCGAAGTGCGTCAAATAAAATTTCATTTAATTTCAATAACCCATAGGAACAAAATATGTAAAAATATCCAGAAAATGGCCCGACTCAATTTTTAACAATATTCCGTGTACTAACGCCTATGAGGATTATCCGAAAACCGAGTTTCGATCATATTAGCTCCGATTCCGGTCCGAACTACGCCGAATAAAATTTCGTTTAATTTCAATAACCCATAGGAACAAAATATGTAAAAATATCCAGAAAATGGCCCGACTCGATTTTTAACAGTATCCCGTGTACTAACCCCTTTGAGGATTATCCGAAAACCGAGTTTCGATCATATCAGCTCCGATTCAGGTCCGAATTGCGTCAAATAAAATTTTGTTGAATTCCAATAACCCATAGGAACATAATATGTAAAAATATCCAGAAAATGGCCCGACTCAATTTTTAACAGTATTCCGTGTACTAACCCCTTTGTGGATTATCCGAAAACCGAGTTTCGATCATATCAGCTCCGATTCTGGTCCGAATTGCGTCAAATAAAATTTTGTTGAATTCCAATAACCCATAGGAACATAATATGTAAAAATATCCAGAAAATGGCCCGACTCAATTTTTAACAATATCCCATGTACTAACCCCTTTGAGGATTATCCGAAAACCGAGTTTCGATCATATCAGCTCCGATTCCGGTCCGAAATGCGTCAAATAAAATTTCATTTAATTTCAATAACCCATTGGAACAAAATATGTAAAAATATCCAGAAAATGGCCCGACTCAATTTTTAACAATATTCCGTGTACTAACGCCTTTGAGGATTATCAGAAAACTGAGTTTCGATCATATCAGCTCCAATTCCGGTCCGAACTACGCCGAATAAAATTTCGTTTAATTTCAATAACCCATAGGAACAAAATATGTAAAAATATCCAGAAAATGGCCCGACTCGATTTTTAACAGTATCCCGTGTACTAACCCCTTTGAGGATTATCCGAAAACCGAGTTTCGATCATATCAGCTCCGATTCAGGTCTGAATTGCGTCAAATAAAATTTTGTTGAATTTCAATAACCTATAGGAACAAAATATGTGAAAATATCCACAAAATGGTCCAACTCGACTTTTAACAGTATCCCGTGTACTAACCCCTTTGAGGATTATCCGAAAATTGAGTTTCGATCATATCAGCTCCGATTCCGGTCCGAAGTGCGTCAAATAAAATTTCATTTAATTACAATAACCCTTAGGAACAAAATATGTAAAAATATCCAGAAAATGGGCCGACTCAATTTTTAACAATATTCCGTGTACTAACGCCTATGAGGATTATCCGAAAACCGAGTTTCGATCATATTAGCTCCGATTCCGGTCCGAAGTGCGTCAAATAAAATTTCATTTAATTTCAATAACCCATAGGAACAAAATATGTAAAAATATCCAGAAAAGGGCCCGACTCAATTTTTAACAATATTCCGTGTACTAACGCCTATGAGGATTATCCGAAAACCGAGTTTCGATCATATTAGCTCCGATTCAGGTCCGAACTACGCCGAATAAAATTTCGTTTAATTTCAATAACCCATAGGAACAAAATATGTAAAAATATCCAGAAAATGGCCCGACTCGATTTTTAACAGTATCCCGTGTACTAACCCCTTTGAGGATTATCCGAAAACCGAGTTTCGATCATATCAGCTCCGATTCAGGTCCGAATTGCGTCAAATAAAATTTTGTTGAATTCCAATAACCCATAGGAACATAATATGTAAAAATATCCAGAAAATGGCCCGACTCAATTTTTAACAGTATTCCGTGTACTAACCCCTTTGTGGATTATCCGAAAACCGAGTTTCGATCATATCAGCTCCGATTCAGGTCTGAATTGCGTCAAATAAAATTTTGTTGAATTTCAATAACCTATAGGAACAAAATATGTGAAAATATCCACAAAATGGTCCAACTCGACTTTTAACAGTATCCCGTGTACTAACCCCTTTGAGGATTATCCGAAAATTGAGTTTCGATCATATCAGCTCCGATTCCGGTCCGAAGTTCGTCAAATAAAATTTCATTTAATTTCAATAACCCATAGGAACAAAATATGTAAAAATATCCAGAAAATGGCCCGACACAATTTTTAACAATATTCCGTGTACTAACGCCTTTGAGGATTATCAGAAAACTGAGTTTCGATCATATCAGCTCCGATTCCGGTCTGAACTACGACGAATAAAATTTCGTTTAATTTCAATAACCCATAGGAACAAAATATGTAAAAATATCCAGAAAATGGCCCGACTCGATTTTTAACAGTATCCCGTGTACTAACCCCTTTGAGGATTATCCGAAAACCGAGTTTCGATCATATCAGCTCCGATTCAGGTCCGAATTGCGTCAAATAAAATTTTGTTGAATTCCAATAACCCATAGGAACATAATATGTAAAAATATCCAGAAAATGGCCCGACTCAATTTTTAACCGTATTCCGTGTACTAACCCCTTTGTGGATTATCCGAAAACCGAGTTTCGATCATATCAGCTCCGATTCAGGTCCGAATTGCGTCAAATAAAATTTTATTGAATTCCAATAACCAATAGGAACAAAATATGTAAAAATATCCACAAAATGGTCCAACTCGATTTTTAACAATATCCCGTGTACTAACCCCTTTGAGGATTATCCGAAAACCGAGTTTCGATCATATCAGCTCCGATTCCGGTCCGAAGTGCGTCAAATAAAATTTCATTTAATTACAATAACCCTTAGGAACAAAATATGTAAAAATATCCAGAAAATGGGCCGACTTAATTTTTAACAATATTCCGTGTACTAACGCCTATGAGGATTATCCAAAAACCGAGTTTCGATCATATTAGCTCCGATTCCGGTCCGAAGTGCGTCAAATAAAATTTCATTTAATTTCAATAACCCATAGGAACAAAATATGTAAAAATATCCAGAAAATGGCCCGACTCAATTTTTAACAATATTCCGTGTACTAACGCCTATGAGGATTATCCGAAAACCGAGTTTCGATCATATTAGCTCCGATTCCGGTCCGAACTACGCCGAATAAAATTTCGTTTAATTTCAATAACCCATAGGAACAAAATATGTAAAAATATCCAGAAAATGGCCCGACTCGATTTTTAACAGTATCCCGTGTACTAACCCCTTTGAGGATTATCCGAAAACCGAGTTTCGATCATATCAGCTCCGATTCAGGTCCGAATTGCGTCAAATAAAATTTTGTTGAATTCCAATAACCCATAGGAACATAATATGTAAAAATATCCAGAAAATGGCCCGACTCAATTTTTAACAGTATTCCGTGTACTAACCCCTTTGTGGATTATCCGAAAACCGAGTTTCGATCATATCAGCTCCGATTCAGGTCCGAATTGCGTCAAATAAAATTTCATTTAATTTCAATAACCCATGGGAACAAAATATGTAAACATATCCAGAAAATGGCCCGACTCAATTTTTAACAATATTCCGTGTACTAACGCCTATGAGGATTATCCGAAAACCGAGTTTCGATCATATTAGCTCCGATTCCGGTCCGAACTACGCCGAATAAAATTTCGTTTAATTTCAATAACCCATAGGAACAAAATATGTAAAAATATCCAGAAAATGGCCCGACTCGATTTTTAACAGTATCCCGTGTACTAACCCCTTTGAGGATTATCCGAAAACCGAGTTTCGATCATATCAGCTCCGATTCAGGTCCGAATTGCGTCAAATAAAATTTTGTTGAATTCCAATAACCCATAGGAACATAATATGTAAAAATATCCAGAAAATGGCCCGACTCAATTTTTAACAGTATTCCGTGTACTAACCCCTTTGTGGATTATCCGAAAACCGAGTTTCGATCATATCAGCTCCGATTCAGGTCCGAATTGCGTCAAATAAAATTTTGTTGAATTCCAATAACCCATAGGAACATAATATGTAAAAATATCCAGAAAATGGCCCGACTCAATTTTTAACAATATCCCATGTACTAACCCCTTTGAGGATTATCCGAAAACCGAGTTTCGATCATATCAGCTCCGATTCCGGTCCGAATTGCGTCAAATAAAATTTCATTTAATTTCAATAACCCATTGGAACAAAATATGTAAAAATATCCAGAAAATGGCCCGACTCAATTTTTAACAATATTCCGTGTACTAACGCCTTTGAGGATTATCAGAAAATTGAGTTTCGATCATATCAGCTCCAATTCCGGTCCGAACTACGCCGAATAAAATTTCGTTTAATTTCAATAATCCATAGGAACAAAATATGTAAAAATATCCAGAAAATGGCCCGACTCGATTTTTAACAGTATCCCGTGTACTAACCCCTTTGAGGATTATCCGAAAACCGAGTTTCGATCATATCAGCTCCGATTCAGGTCTGAATTGCGTCAAATAAAATTTTGTTGAATTTCAATAACCTATAGGAACAAAATATGTGAAAATATCCACAAAATGGTCCAACTCGACTTTTAACAGTATCCCGTGTACTAACCCCTTTGAGGATTATCCGAAAATTGAGTTTCGATCATATCAGCTCCGATTCCGGTCCGAAGTGCGTCAAATAAAATTTCATTTAATTACAATAACCCTTAGGAACAAAATATGTAAAAATATCCAGAAAATAGGCCGACTCAATTTTTAACAATATTCCGTGTACTAACGCCTATGAGGATTATCCGAAAACCGAGTTTCGATCATATTAGCTCCGATTCCGGTCCGAAGTGCGTCAAATAAAATTTCATTTAATTTCAATAACCCATAGGAACAAAATATGTAAAAATATCCAGAAAATGGCCCGACTCAATTTTTAACAATATTCCGTGTACTAACGCCTATGAGGATTATCCGAAAACCGAGTTTCGATCATATTAGCTCCGATTCCGGTCCGAACTACGCCGAATAAAATTTCGTTTAATTTCAATAACCCATAGGAACAAAATATGTAAAAATATCCAGAAAATGGCCCGACTCGATTTTTAACAGTATCCCGTGTACTAACCCCTTTGAGGATTATCCGAAAACCGAGTTTCGATCATATCAGCTCCGATTCAGGTCCGAATTGCGTCAAATAAAATTTTGTTGAATTCCAATAACCCATAGGAACATAATATGTAAAAATATCCAGAAAATGGCCCGACTCAATTTTTAACAGTATTCCGTGTACTAACCCCTTTGTGGATTATCCGAAAACCGAGTTTCGATCATATCAGCTCCGATTCAGGTCCGAATTGCGTCAAATAAAATTTTGTTGAATTCCAATAACCCATAGGAACATAATATGTAAAAATATCCAGAAAATGGCCCGACTCAATTTTTAACAATATTCCGTGTACTAACGCCTATGAGGATTATCCGAAAACCGAGTTTCGATCATATTAGCTCCGATTCCGGTCCGAACTACGCCGAATAAAATTTCGTTTAATTTCAATAACCCATAGGAACAAAATATGTAAAAATATCCAGAAAATGGCCCGACTCGATTTTTAACAGTATCCCGTGTACTAACCCCTTTGAGGATTATCCGAAAACCGAGTTTCGATCATATCAGCTCCGATTCAGGTCCGAATTGCGTCAAATAAAATTTTGTTGAATTCCAATAACCCATAGGAACAAAATATGTAAAAATATCCAGAAAATGGCCCGACTCGATTTTTAACAGTATCCCGTGTACTAACCCCTTTGAGGATTATCCGAAAACCGAGTTTCGATCATATCAGCTCCGATTCAGGTCCGAATTGCGTCAAATAAAATTTTGTTGAATTCCAATAACCCATAGGAACATAATATGTAAAAATATCCAGAAAATGGCCCGACTCAATTTTTAACAGTATTCCGTGTACTAACCCCTTTGTGGATTATCCGAAAACCGAGTTTCGATCATATCAGCTCCGATTCAGGTCCGACTTGCGTCAAATAAAATTTTGTTGAATTCCAATAACCCATAGGAACATAATATGTAAAAATATCCAGAAAATGGCCCGACTCAATTTTTAACAATATCCCATGTACTAACCCCTTTGAGGATTATCCGAAAACCGAGTTTCGATCATATCAGCTCCGATTCCGGTCCGAATTGCGTCAAATAAAATTTCATTTAATTTCAATAACCCATAGGAACAAAATATGTTAAAATATCCAGAAAATGGCCCGACTCGATTTTTAACAGTATCCCGTGTACTAACCCCTTTGAGGATTATCCGAAAACCGAGTTTCGATCATATCAGCTCCGATTCAGGTCCGAATTGCGTCAAATAAAATTTTGTTGAATTCCAATAACCCATAGGAACATAATATGTAAAAATATCCAGAAAATGGCCCGACTCGATTTTTAACAGTATCCCGTGTACTAACCCCTTTGAGGATTATCCGAAAACCGAGTTTCGATCATATCAGCTCCGATTCAGGTCCGAATTGCGTCAAATAAAATTTTGTTGAATTCCAATAACCCATAGGAACATAATATGTAAAAATATCCAGAAAATGGCCCGACTCAATTTTTAACAGTATTCCGTGTACTAACCCCTTTGTGGATTATCCGAAAACCGAGTTTCGATCATATCAGCTCCGATTCAGGTCCGAATTGCGTCAAATAAAATTTTGTTGAATTCCAATAACCCATAGGAACATAATATGTAAAAATATCCAGAAAATGGCCCGACTCAATTTTTAACAATATCCCATGTACTAACCCCGTTGAGGATTATCCGAAAACCGAGTTTCGATCATATCAGCTCCGATTCCGGTCCGAATTGCGTCAAATAAAATTTCATTTAATTTCAATAACCCATAGGAACAAAATATGTTAAAATATCCAGAAAATGGCCCGACTCAATTTTTAACAATATTCCGTGTACTAACGCCTTTGAGAATTATCAGAAAACTGAGTTTCGATCATATCAGCTCCAATTCCGGTCCGAACTACGCCGAATAAAATTTCGTTTAATTTCAATAACCCATAGGAACAAAATATGTAAAAATATCCAGAAAATGGCCCGACTCGATTTTTAACAGTATCCCGTGTACTAACCCCTTTGAGGATTATCCGAAAACCGAGTTTCGATCATATCAGCTCCGATTCCGGTCTGAACTACGACGAATAAAATTTCGTTTAATTTCAATAACCCATAGGAACAAAATATGTAAAAATATCCAGAAAATGGCCCGACTCGATTTTTAACAGTATCCCGTGTACTAACCCCTTTGAGGATTATCCGAAAACCGAGTTTCGATCATATCAGCTCCGATTCAGGTCCGAATTGCGTCAAATAAAATTTTGTTGAATTCCAATAACCCATAGGAACATAATATGTAAAAATATCCAGAAAATGGCCCGACTCAATTTTTAACCGTATTCCGTGTACTAACCGCTTTGTGGATTATCCGAAAACCGAGTTTCGATCATATCAGCTCCGATTCAGGTCCGAATTGCGTCAAATAAAATTTTATTGAATTCCAATAACCAATAGGAACAAAATATGTAAAAATATCCACAAAATGGTCCAACTCGATTTTTAACAATATCCCGTGTACTAACCCCTTTGAGGATTATCCGAAAACCGAGTTTCGATCATATCAGCTCCGATTCCGGTCCGAAGTGCGTCAAATAAAATTTCATTTAATTACAATAACCCTTAGGAACAAAATATGTAAAAATATCCAGAAAATGGGCCGACTCAATTTTTAACAATATTCCGTGTACAAACGCCTATGAGGATTATCCGAAAACCGAGTTTCGATCATATTAGCTCCGATTCCGGTCCGAAGTGCGTCAAATAAAATTTCATTTAATTTCAATAACCCACAGGAACAAAATATGTAAAAATATCCAGAAAATGGCCCGACTCAATTTTTAACAATATTCCGTGTACTAACGCCTATGAGGATTATCCGAAAACCGAGTTTCGATCATATTAGCTCCGATTCCGGTCCGAACTACGCCGAATAAAATTTCGTTTAATTTCAATAACCCATAGGAACAAAATATGTAAAAATATCCAGAAAATGGCCCGACTCGATTTTTAACAGTATCCCGTGTACTAACCCCTTTGAGGATTATCCGAAAACCGAGTTTCGATCATATCAATTCCGATTCAGGTCCGAATTGCGTCAAATAAAATTTTGTTGAATTCCAATAACCCATAGGAACATAATATGTAAAAATATCCAGAAAATGGCCCGACTCAATTTTTAACAGTATTCCGTGTACTAACCCCTTTGTGGATTATCCGAAAACCGAGTTTCGATCATATCAGCTCCGATTCAGGTCCGAATTGCGTCAAATAAAATTTTGTTGAATTCCAATAACCCATAGGAACATAATATGTAAAAATATCCAGAAAATGGCCCGACTCAATTTTTAACAATATCCCATGTACTAACCCCTTTGAGGATTATCCGAAAACCGAGTTTCGATCATATCAGCTCCGATTCCGATCCGAATTGCGTCAAATAAAATTTCATTTAATTTCAATAACCCATTGGAACAAAATATGTAAAAATATCCAGAAAATGGCCCGACTCAATTTTTAACAATATTCCGTGTACTAACGCCTTTGAGGATTATCAGAAAACTGAGTTTCGATCATATCAGCTCCAATTCCGGTCCGAACTACGCCGAATAAAATTTCGTTTAATTTCAATAACCCATAGGAACAAAATATGTAAAAATATCCAGAAAATGGCCCGACTCGATTTTTAACAGTATCCCGTGTACTAACCCCTTTGAGGATTATCCGAAAACCGAGTTTCGATCATATCAGCTCCGATTCAGGTCTGAATTGCGTCAAATAAAATTTTGTTGAATTTCAATAACCTATAGGAACAAAATATGTGAAAATATCCACAAAATGGTCCAACTCAACTTTTAACAGTATCCCGTGTACTAACCCCTTTGAGGATTATCCGAAAATTGAGTTTCAATCATATCAGCTCCGATTCCGGTCCGAAGTTCGTCAAATAAAATTTCATTTAATTTCAATAACATATAGGAACAAAATATGTAAAAATATCCAGAAAATGGCCCGACTCAATTTTTAACAATATTCCGTGTACTAACGCCTTTGAGGATTATCAGAAAACTGAGTTTCGATCATATCAGCTCCGATTCCGGTCCGAACTACGCCGAATAAAATTTCGTTTAATTTCAATAACCCATAGGAACAAAATATGTAAAAATATCCAGAAAATGGCCCGACTCGATTTTTAACAGTATCCCGTGTACTAACCCCTTTGAGGATTATCCGAAAACCGAGTTTCGATCATATCAGCTCCGATTCAGGTCTGAATTGCGTCAAATAAAATTTTGTTGAATTTCAATAACCTATAGGAACAAAATATGTGAAAATATCCACAAAATGGTCCAACTCGACTTTTAACAGTATCCCGTGTACTAACCCCTTTGAGGATTATCCGAAAATTGATTTTCGATCATATCAGCTCCGATTCCGGTCCGAAGTGCGTCAAATAAAATTTCATTTAATTACAATAACCCTTAGGAACAAAATATGTAAAAATATCCAGAAAATGGGCCGACTCAATTTTTAACAATATTCCGTGTACTAACGCCTATGAGGATTATCCGAAAACCGAGTTTCGATCATATTAGCTCCGATTCCGGTCCGAAGTGCGTCAAATAAAATTTCATTTAATTTCAATAACCCATAGGAACAAAATATGTAAAAATATCCAGAAAATGGCCCGACTCAATTTTTAACAATATTCCGTGTACTAACGCCTATGAGGATTATCCGAAAACCGAGTTTCGATCATATTAGCTCCGATTCAGGTCCGAACTACGCCGAATAAAATTTCGTTTAATTTCAATAACCCATAGGAACAAAATATGTAAAAATATCCAGAAAATGGCCCGACTCGATTTTTAACAGTATCCCGTGTACTAACCCCTTTGAGGATTATCCGAAAACCAAGTTTCGATCATATCAGCTCCGATTCAGGTCCGAATTGCGTCAAATAAAATTTTGTTGAATTCCAATAACCCATAGGAACATAATATGTAAAAATATCCAGAAAATGGCCCGACTCAATTTTTAACAGTATTCCGTGTACTAACCCCTTTGTGGATTATCCGAAAACCGAGTTTCGATCATATCAGCTCCGATTCAGGTCCGAATTGCGTCAAATAAAATTTTGTTGAATTCCAATAACCCATAGGAACATAATATGTAAAAATATCCAGAAAATGGCCCGACTCAATTTTTAACAATATCCCATGTACTAACCCCTTTGAGGATTATCCGAAAACCGAGTTTCGATCATACCAGCTCCGATTCCGGTCCGAATTGCGTCAAATAAAATTTCATTTAATTTCAATAACCCATAGGAACAAAATATGTTAAAATATCCAGAAAATGGCCCGACTCAATTTTTAACAATATTCCGTGTACTAACGCCTTTGAGGATTATCCGAAAACCGAGTTTCGATCATATTAGCTCCGATTCCGGTCCGAACTACGCCGAATAAAATTTCGTTTAATTTCAATAACCCATAGGAACAAAATATGTAAAAATATCCAGAAAATGGCCCGACTCGATTTTTAACAGTATCCCGTGTACTAACCCCTTTGAGGATTATCCGAAAACCGAGTTTCGATCATATCAGCTCCGATTCAGGTCCGAATTGCGTCAAATAAAATTTTGTTGAATTCCAATAACCCATAGGAACATAATATGTAAAAATATCCAGAAAATGGCCCGACTCAATTTTTAACAGTATTCCGTGTACTAACCCCTTTGTGGATTATCCGAAAACCGAGTTTCGATCATATCAGCTCCGATTCAGGTCCGAATTGCGTCAAATAAAATTTTGTTGAATTCCAATAACCCATAGGAACATAATATGTAAAAATATCCAGAAAATGGCCCGACTCAATTTTTAACAATATCCCATGTACTAACCCCTTTGAGGATTATCCGAAAACCGAGTTTCGATCATATCAGCTCCGATTCAGGTCCGAATTGCGTCAAATAAAATTTTGTTGAATTCCAATAACCCATAGGAACATAATATGTAAAAATATCCAGAAAATGGCCCGACTCAATTTTTAACAGTATTCCGTGTACTAACCCCTTTGTGGATTATCCGAAAACCGAGTTTCGATCATATCAGCTCCGATTCAGGTCCGAATTGCGTCAAATAAAATTTTGTTGAATTCCAATAACCCATAGGAACATAATATGTAAAAATATCCAGAAAATGGCCCGACTCAACTTTTAACAATATCCCATGTACTAACCCCTTTGAGGATTATCCGAAAACCGAGTTTCGATCATATCAGCTCCGATTCCGGTCCGAATTGCGTCAAATAAAATTTCATTTAATTTCAATAACCCATAGGAACAAAATATGTTAAAATATCCAGAAAATGGCCCGACTCAATTTTTAACAATATTCCGTGTACTAACGCCTTTGAGGATTATCAGAAAACTGAGTTTCGATCATATCAGCTCCAATTCCGGTCCGAACTACGCCGAATAAAATTTCGTTTAATTTCAATAACCCATAGGAACAAAATATGTAAAAATATCCAGAAAATGGCCCGACTCGATTTTTAACAGTATCCCGTGTACTAACCCCTTTGAGGATTATCCGAAAACCGAGTTTCGATCATATCAGCTCCGATTCAGGTCTGAATTGCGTCAAATAAAATTTTGTTGAATTTCAATAACCTATAGGAACAAAATATGTGAAAATATCCACAAAATGGTCCAACTCGACTTTTAACAGTATCCCGTGTACTAACCCCTTTGAGGATTATCCGAAAATTGAGTTTCAATCATATCAGCTCCGATTCCGGTCCGAAGTTCGTCAAATAAAATTTCATTTAATTTCAATAACATATAGGAACAAAATATGTAAAAATATCCAGAAAATGGCCCGACTCAATTTTTAACAATATTCCGTGTACTAACGCCTTTGAGGATTATCAGAAAACTGAGTTTCGATCATATCAGCTCCGATTCCGGTCCGAACTACGACGAATAAAATTTCGTTTAATTTCAATAACCCATAGGAACAAAATATGTAAAAATATCCAGAAAATGGCCCGACTCGATTTTTAACAGTATCCCGTGTACTAACCCCTTTGAGGATTATCCGAAAACCGAGTTTCGATCATATCAGCTCCGATTCCGGTCCGAACTACGACGAATAAAATTTCGTTTAATTTCAATAACCCATAGGAACAAAATATGTAAAAATATCCAGAAAATGGCCCGACTCGATTTTTTACAGTATCCCGTGTACTAACCCCTTTGAGGATTATCCGAAAACCGAGTTTCGATCATATCAGCTCCGATTCAGGTCCGAATTGCGTCAAATAAAATTTTGTTGAATTCCAATAACCCATAGGAACATAATATGTAAAAATATCCAGAAAATGGCCCGACTCAATTTTTAACCGTATTCCGTGTACTAACCCCTTTGTGGATTATCCGAAAACCGAGTTTCGATCATATCAGCTCCGATTCAGGTCCGAATTGCGTCAAATAAAATTTTGTTGAATTCCAATAACCAATAGGAACAAAATATGTAAAAATATCCACAAAATGGTCCAACTCGATTTTTAACAATATCCCGTGTACTAACCCCTTTGAGGATTATCCGAAAACCGAGTTTCGATCATATCAGCTCCGATTCCGGTCCGAAGTGCGTCAAATAAAATTTCATTTAATTACAATAACCCTTAGGAAAAAAATATGTAAAAATATCCATAAAATGGGCCGACTCAATTTTTAACAATATTCCGTGTACTAACGCCTATGAGGATTATCCGAAAACCGAGTTTCGATCATATTAGCTCCGATTCCGGTCCGAAGTGCGTCAAATAAAATTTCATTTAATTTCAATAACCCATAGGAACAAAATATGTAAAAATATCCAGAAAATGGCCCGACTCAATTTTTAACAATATTCCGTGTACTAACGCCTTTGAGGATTATCAGAAAACTGAGTTTCGATCATATCAGCTCCGATTCCGGTCCGAACTACGCCGAATAAAATTTCGTTTAATTTCAATAACCCATAGGAACAAAATATGTAAAACTATCCAGAAAATGGCCCGACTCAATTTTTAACCGTATTCCGTGTACTAACCCCTTTGTGGATTATCCGAAAACCGAGTTTCGATCATATCAGCTCCGATTCAGGTCCGAATTGCGTCAAATAAAATTTTGTTGAATTCCAATAACCAATAGGAACCAAATATGTAAAAATATCCACAAAATGGTCCAACTCGATTTTTAACAATATCCCGTGTACTAACCCCTTTGAGGATTATCCGAAAACCGAGTTTCGATCATATCAGCTCCGATTCCGGTCCGAAGTGCGTCAAATAAAATTTCATTTAATTACAATAACCCTTAGGAACAAAATATGTAAAAATATCCAGAAAATGGGCCGACTCAATTTTTAACAATATTCCGTGTACTAACGCCTATGAGGATTATCCGAAAACCGAGTTTCGATCATATTCGCTCCGATTCCGGTCCGAAGTGCGTCAAATAAAATTTCATTTAATTTCAATAACCCATAAGAACAAAATATGTAAAAATATCCAGAAAATGGCCCGACTCAATTTTTAACAATATTCCGTGTACTAACGCCTTTGACGATTATCAGAAAACTGAGTTTCGATCATATCAGCTCCGATTCCGGTCCGAACTACGCCGAATAAAATTTGGTTTAATTTCAATAACCCATAGGAACAAAATATGTAAAACTATCCAGAAAATGGCCCGACTCGATTTTTAACAGTATCCCGTGTACTAACCCCTTTGAGGATTATCCGAAAACCGAGTTTCGATCATATCAGCTCCGATTTAGGTCCGAATTGCGTCAAATAAAATTTTGTTGAATTCCAATAACCCATAGGAACAAAATATGTGAAAATATCCACAAAATGGTCCAACTCGACTTTTAACAGTATCCCGTGTACTAACCCCTTTGAGGATTATCCGAAAATTGAGTTTCGATCATATCAGCTCCGATTCCGGTCCGAAGTTCGTCAAATAAAATTTCATTTAATTTCAATAACCCATAGGAACAAAATATGTAAAAATATCCAGAAAATGGCCCGACTCAATTTTTAACAATATTCCGTGTACTAACGCCTTTGAGGATTATCAGAAAACCGAGTTTCGATCATATCAGCTCCGATTCCGGTCCGAAGTGCGTCAAATAAAATTTCATTTAATTACAATAACCCTTAGGAACAAAATATGTAAAAATATCCAGAAAATGGCCCGACTCGATTTTTAACAGTATCCCGTGTACTAACCCCCTTGAGGATTATCCGAAAACCGAGTTTCGATCATATCAGCTCCGATTCATGTCCGAATTGCGTCAAATAAAATTTTATTGAATTTCAATAACCCATAGGAACATAATATGTAAAAATATCCAGAAAATGGCCCGACTCAATTTTTAACCGTATTCCGTGTACTAACCCCTTTGTGGATTATCCGAAAACCGAGTTTCGATCATATCAGCTCCGATTCAGGTCCGAATTGCGTCAAATAAAATTTTGTTGAATTCCAATAAGCAATAGGAACAAAATATGTAAAAATATCCACAAAATGGTCCAACTCGATTTTTAACAATATCCCGTGTACTAACCCCTTTGAGGATTATCCGAAAACCGAGTTTCGATCATATCAGCTCCGATTCCGGTCCGAAGTGCGTCAAATAAAATTTCATTTAATTACAATAACCCTTAGGAACAAAATATGTAAAAATATCCAGAAAATGGGCCGACTCAATTTTTAACAATATTCCGTGTACTAACGCCATTGAGGATTATCCGAAAACCGAGTTTCGATCATATCAGCTCCGATTCCGGTCCGAACTGCGCCGAATAAAATTTCGTTTAATTTCAATAACCCATAGGAACAAAATATGTAAAAATATCAATAAAATGGCCCGACTCGATTTTTAACAGTATCCCGTGTACTAACCCCTTTGAGGATTATCCGAAAACCGAGTTTCGATCATATCAGCTCCGATTCAGGTCCGAATTGCGTCAAATAAAATTTTGTTGAATTCCAATAACCCATAGGAACAAAATATGTAAAAATATCCACAAAATGGTCCGACTCAATTTTTAACAATATCCCATGTACTAACACCTTTGAGGATTATCCGAAAACCGAGTTTCGATCATATCAGCTCCGATTCCGGTCCGAACTGTGCCGAATAAAATTTTGTTGAATTTCAATAACCTATAGGAACAAAATATGTGAAAATATCCACAAAACGGTCCAACTCGACTTTTAACAGTATCCCGTTTACTAACCCCTTTGAGGATTATCCGAAAATTGAGTTTCGATCATATCAGCTCCGATTCCGGTCCGAAGTGCGTCAAATAAAATTTCATTTAATTTCAATAACCCATAGGAACAAAATATGTAAAAATATCCAGAAAATGGCCCGACTCAATTTTTAACAATATTCCGTGTACTAACGCCTTTGAGGATTATCAGAAAACTGAGTTTCGATCATATCAGCTCCGATTCCGGTCCGAACTACGCCGAATAAAATTTCGTTTAATTTCAATAACCCATAGGAACAAAATATGTAAAACTATCCAGAAAATGGCCCGACTCGATTTTTTACAGTATCCCGTGTACTAACCCCTTTGAGGATTATCCGAAAACCGAGTTTCGATCATATCAGCTCCGATTTAGGTCCGAATTGCGTCAAATAAAATTTTGTTGAATTCCAATAACCCATAGGAACATAATATGTAAAAATATCCAGAAAATGGCCCGACTCAACTTTTAACAATATCCCATGTACTAACCCCTTTGAGGATTATCCGAAAACCGAGTTTCGATCATATCAGCTCCGATTCAGGTCCGAATTGCGTCAAATAAAATTTTGTTGAATTCCAATAACCCATAGGAACATAATATGTAAAAATATCCAGAAAATGGCCCGACTCAACTTTTAACAATATCCCATGTACTAACCCCTTTGAGGATTATCCGAAAACCGAGTTTCGATCATATCAGCTCCGATTCCGGTCCGAATTGCGTCAAATAAAATTTCATTTAATTTCAATAACCCATAGGAACAAAATATGTTAAAATATCCAGAAAATGGCCCGACTCAATTTTTAACAATATTCCGTGTACTAACGCCTTTGAGGATTATCAGAAAACCGAGTTTCGATCATATCAGCTCCAATTCCGGTCCGAACTACGCCGAATAAAATTTCGTTTAATTTCAATAACCCATAGGAACAAAATATGTAAAAATATCCAGAAAATGGCCCGACTCGATTTTTAACAGTATCCCGTGTACTAACCCCTTTGAGGATTATCCGAAAACCGAGTTTCGATCATATCAGCTCCGATTCAGGTCTAAATTGCGTCAAATAAAATTTTGTTGAATTTCAATAACCTATAGGAACAAAATATGTGAAAATATCCACAAAATGGTCCAACTCGACTTTTAACAGTATCCCGTGTACTAACCCCTTTGAGGATTATCCGAAAATTGAGTTTCAATCATATCAGCTCCGATTCCGGTCCGAAGTTCGTCAAATAAAATTTCATTTAATTTCAATAACATATAGGAACAAAATATGTAAAAATATCCAGAAAATGGCCCGACTCAATTTTTAACAATATTCCGTGTACTAACGCCTTTGAGGATTATCAGAAAACTGAGTTTCGATCATATCAGCTCCGATTCCGGTCCGAACTACGACGAATAAAATTTCGTTTAATTTCAATAACCCATAGGAACAAAATATGTAAAAATATCCAGAAAATGGCCCGACTCGATTTTTAACAGTATCCCGTGTACTAACCCCTTTGAGGATTATCCGAAAACCGAGTTTCAATCATATCAGCTCCGATTCCGGTCCGAACTACGACGAATAAAATTTCGTTTAATTTCAATAACCCATAGGAACAAAATATGTAAAAATATCCAGAAAATGGCCCGACTCGATTTTTTACAGTATCCCGTGTACTAACCCCTTTGAGGATTATCCGAAAACCGAGTTTCGATCATATCAGCTCCGATTCAGGTCCGAATTGCGTCAAATAAAATTTTGTTGAATTCCAATAACCCATAGGAACATAATATGTAAAAATATCCAGAAAATGGCCCGACTCAATTTTTAACCGTATTCCGTGTACTAACCCCTTTGTGGATTATCCGAAAACCGAGTTTCGATCATATCAGCTCCGATTCAGGTCCGAATTGCGTCAAATAAAATTTTGTTGAATTCCAATAACAAATAGGAACAAAATATGTAAAAATATCCACAAAATGGTCCAACTCGATTTTTAACAATATCCCGTGTACTAACCCCTTTGAGGATTATCCGAAAACCGAGTTTCGATCATATCAGCTCCGATTCCGGTCCGAAGTGCGTCAAATAAAATTTCATTTAATTACAATAACCCTTAGGAACAAAATATGTAAAAATATCCATAAAATGGGCCGACTCAATTTTTAACAATATTCCGTGTACTAACGCCTATGAGGATTATCCGAAAACCGAGTTTCGATCATATTAGCTCCGATTCCGGTCCGAAGTGCGTCAAATAAAATTTCATTTAATTTCAATAACCCATAGGAACAAAATATGTAAAAATATCCAGAAAATGGCCCGACTCAATTTTTAACAATATTCCGTGTACTAACGCCTTTGAGGATTATCAGAAAACTGAGTTTCGATCATATCAGCTCCGATTCCGGTCCGAACTACGCCGAATAAAATTTCGTTTAATTTCAATAACCCATAGGAACAAAATATGTAAAACTATCCAGAAAATGGCCCGACTCAATTTTTAACCGTATTCCGTGTACTAACCCCTTTGTGGATTATCCGAAAACCGAGTTTCGATCATATCAGCTCCGATTCAGGTCCGAATTGCGTCAAATAAAATTTTGTTGAATTCCAATAACCAATAGGAACAAAATATGTAAAAATATCCACAAAATGGTCCAACTCGATTTTTAACAATATCCCGTGTACTAACCCCTTTGAGGATTATCCGAAAACCGAGTTTCGATCATATCAGCTCCGATTCCGGTCCGAAGTGCGTCAAATAAAATTTCATTTAATTACAATAACCCTTAGGAACAAAATATGTAAAAATATCCAGAAAATGGGCCGACTCAATTTTTAACAATATTCCGTGTACTAACGCCTATGAGGATTATCCGAAAACCGAGTTTCGATCATATTCGCTCCGATTCCGGTCCGAAGTGCGTCAAATAAAATTTCATTTAATTTCAATAACCCATAGGAACAAAATATGTAAAAATATCCAGAAAATGGCCCGACTCAATTTTTAACAATATTCCGTGTACTAACGCCTTTGAGGATTATCAGAAAATTGAGTTTCGATCATATCAGCTCCGATTCCGGTCCGAACTACGCCGAATAAAATTTGGTTTAATTTCAATAACCCATAGGAACAAAATATGTAAAACTATCCAGAAAATGGCCCGACTCGATTTTTAACAGTATCCCGTGTACTAACCCCTTTGAGGATTATCCGAAAACCGAGTTTCGATCATATCAGCTCCGATTTAGGTCCGAATTGCGTCAAATAAAATTTTGTTGAATTCCAATAACCCATAGGAACAAAATATGTGAAAATATCCACAAAATGGTCCAACTCGACTTTTAACAGTATCCCGTGTACTAACCCCTTTGAGGATTATCCGAAAATTGAGTTTCGATCATATCAGCTCCGATTCCGGTCCGAAGTTCGTCAAATAAAATTTCATTTAATTTCAATAACCCATATGAACAAAATATGTAAAAATATCCAGAAAATGGCCCGACTCAATTTTTAACAATATTCCGTGTACTAACGCCTTTGAGGATTATCAGAAAACCGAGTTTCGATCATATCAGCTCCGATTCCGGTCCGAAGTGCGTCAAATAAAATTTAATTTAATTACAATAACCCTTAGGAACAAAATATGTAAAAATATCCAGAAAATGGCCCGACTCGATTTTTAACAGTATCCCGTGTACTAACCCCTTTGAGGATTATCCGAAAACCGAGTTTCGATCATATCAGCTCCGATTCAGGTCCGAATTGCGTCAAATAAAATTTTATTGAATTTCAATAACCCATAGGAACATAATATGTAAAAATATCCAGAAAATGGCCCGACTCAATTTTTAACCGTATTCCGTGTACTAACCCCTTTGTGGATTATCCGAAAACCGAGTTTCGATCATATCAGCTCCGATTCAGGTCCGAATTGCGTCAAATAAAATTTTGTTGAATTCCAATAAGCAATAGGAACAAAATATGTAAAAATATCCACAAAATGGTCCAACTCGATTTTTAACAATATCCCGTGTACTAACCCCTTTGAGGATTATCCGAAAACCGAGTTTCGATCATATCAGCTCCGATTCCGGTCCGAAGTGCGTCAAATAAAATTTCATTTAATTACAATAACCCTTAGGAACAAAATATGTAAAAATATCCAGAAAATGGGCCGACTCAATTTTTAACAATATTCCGTGTACTAACGCCATTGAGGATTATCCGAAAACCGAGTTTCGATCATATCAGCTCCGATTCCGGTCCGAACTGCGCCGAATAAAATTTCGTTTAATTTCAATAACCCATAGGAACAAAATATGTAAAAATATCAATAAAATGGCCCGACTCGATTTTTAACAGTATCCCGTGTACTAACCCCTTTGAGGATTATCCGAAAACCGAGTTTCGATCATATCAGCTCCGATTCAGGTCCGAATTGCGTCAAATAAAATTTTGTTGAATTCCAATAACCCATAGGAACAAAATATGTAAAAATATCCACAAAATGGTCCGACTCAATTTTTAACAATATCCCATGTACTAACACCTTTGAGGATTATCCGAAAACCGAGTTTCGATCATATCAGCTCCGATTCCGGTCCGAACTGTGCCGAATAAAATTTTGTTGAATTTCAATAACCTATAGGAACAAAATATGTGAAAATATCCACAAAACGGTCCAACTCGACTTTTAACAGTATCCCGTTTACTAACCCCTTTGAGGATTATCCGAAAATTGAGTTTCGATCATATCAGCTCCGATTCCGGTCCGAAGTGCGTCAAATAAAATTTCATTTAATTTCAATAACCCATAGGAACAAAATATGTAAAAATATCCAGAAAATGGCCCGACTCAATTTTTAACAATATTCCGTGTACTAACGCCTTTGAGGATTATCAGAAAACTGAGTTTCGATCATATCAGCTCCGATTCCGGTCCGAACTACGCCGAATAAAATTTCGTTTAATTTCAATAACCCATAGGAACAAAATATGTAAAACTATCCAGAAAATGGCCCGACTCGATTTTTAACAGTATCCCGTGTACTAACCCCTTTGAGGATTATCCGAAAACCGAGTTTCGATCATATCAGCTCCGATTTAGGTCCGAATTGCGTCAAATAAAATTTTGTTGAATTCCAATAACCCATAGGAACATAATATGTAAAAATATCCAGAAAATGGCCCGACTCAATTTTTAACAGTATTCCGTGTACTAACCCCTTTGTGGATTATCCAAAAACCGAGTTTCGATCATATCAGCTCCGATTCAGGTCCGAATTGCGTCAAATAAAATTTTGTTGAATTCCAATAACCAATAGGAACAAAATATGTAAAAATATCCACAAAATGGTCCAACTCGATTTTTAACAATATCCCGTGTACTAACCCCTTTGAGGATTATCCGAAAACCGAGTTTCGATCATATCAGCTCCGATTCCGGTCCGAAGTGCGTCAAATAAAATTTCATTTAATTACAATAACCCTTAGGAACAAAATATGTAAAAATATCCAGAAAATGGGCCGACTCAATTTTTAACAATATTCCGTGTACTAACGCCTTTGAGGATTATCCGAAAACCGAGTTCCGATCATATCAGCTCCGATTCCGGTCCGAACTGCGCCGAATAAAATTTCGTTTAATTTCAATAACCCATAGGAACACAATATGTAAAAATATCCATAAAATGGCCCGACTCGATTTTTAACAGTATCCCGTGTACTAACCCCTTTGAGGATTATCTGAAAACCGAGTTTCGATCATATCAGCTCCGATTCAGGTCCGAATTGCGTCAAATAAAATTTTGTTGAATTCCAATAACCCATAGGAACAAAATATGTAAAAATATCCAAAAAATGGTCCGACTCAATTTTTAACAATATCCCATGTACTAACGCCTATGAGGATTATCAGAAAACTGAGTTTCGATCATATCAACTCCGATTCCGGTCCGAACTACGCCGAATAAAATTTCGTTTAATTTCAATAACCCATAGGAACAAAATATGTAAAAATATCCAGAAAATGGCCCGACTCAATTTTTAACAATATTCCGTGTACTAACGCCTTTGAGGATTATCAGAAAACTGAGTTTCGATCATATCAACTCCGATTCCGGTCCGAACTACGCCGAATAAAATTTCGTTTAATTTCAATAACCCATAGGAACAAAATATGTAAAAATATCCAGAAAATGGCCCGACTCGATTTTTAACAGTATCCCGTGTACTAACCCCTTTGAGGATTATCCGAAAACCGAGTTTCGATCATATCAGCTCCGATTCAGGTCCGAATTGCGTCAAATAAAATTTTGTTGAATTCCAATAACCCATAGGAACATAATATGTAAAAATATCCAGAAAATGGCCCGACTCAATTTTTAACAGTATTCCGTGTACTAACCCCTTTGTGGATTATCCGAAAACCGAGTTTCGATCATATAAGCTCCGATTCAGGTCCGAATTGCGTCAAATAAAATTTTGTTGAATTCCAACAACCAATAGGAAAAAAATATGTAAAAATATCCACAAAATGGTCCAACTCGATTTTTAACAATATCCCGTGTACTAACCCCTTTGAGGATTATCCGAAAACCGAGTTTCGATCATATTAGCTCCGATTCCGGTCCGAAGTGCGTCAAATAAAATTTCATTTAATTACAATAACCCTTAGGATATGTAAAAATATCCAGAAAACGGGCCGACTCAATTTTTAACAATATTCCGTGTACTAACGCCTTTGAGGATTATCCGAAAACCGAGTTTCGATCATATCAGCTCCGATTCCGGCCCGAACTGCGCCGAATAAAATTTGGTTTAATTTCAATAACCCATAAGAACAAAATATGTAAAAATATCCATAAAATGGCCCGACTCGATTTTTAACAGTATCCCGTGTACAAACCCCTTTGAGGATTATCCGAAAACCGAGTTTCGATCATATCAGCTCCGCTTCAGGTCCGAATTGCGTCAAATAAAATTTTGTTGAATTTCAATAACCCATAGGAACAAAATATGTAAAAATATCCACAAAATGGTCCGACTCAATTTTTAACAATATCCCATGTACTAACCCCTTTGAGGATTATCCGAAAACCGAGTTTCGATCATATCAGCTCTGATTCCGGTCCGAACTGTGCCAAATAAAATTTTGTTGAATTTCAATAACCTATAGGAACAAAATATGTGAAAATATCCACAAAATGGTCCAACTCGACTTTTAACAGTATCCCGTGTACTAACCCCTTTGAGGATTATCCGAAAATTGAGTTTCGATCATATCAGCTCCGATTCCGGTCCGAATTGCGTCAAATAAAATTTCATTTAATTTCAATAACCCATATGAACAAAATATGTAAAAATATCCAGAAAATGGCCCGACTCAATTTTTAACAATATTCCGTGTACTAACGCCTTTGAGGATTATCAGAAAACTGAGTTTCGATCATATCAGCTCCGATTCCGGTCCGAACTACGCCTAATAAAATTTCGTTTAATTTCAATAACCCATAGGAACAAAATATGTAAAAATATCCAGAAAATGGCCCGACTCGATTTTTAACAGTATCCCGTGTACTAACCCCTTTGAGGATTATCCGAAAACCGAGTTTCGATCATATCAGCTCCGCTTCAGGTCCGAATTGCGTCAAATAAAATTTTGTTGAATTTCAATAACCCATAGGAACAAAATATGTAAAAATATCCACAAAATGGTCCGACTCAATTTTTAACAATATCCCATGTACTAACCCCTTTGAGGATTATCCGAAAACCGAGTTTCGATCATATCAGCTCTGATTCCGGTCCGAACTGTGCCAAATAAAATTTTGTTGAATTTCAATAACCTATAGGAACAAAATATGTGAAAATATCCACAAAATGGTCCAACTCGACTTTTAACAGTATCCCGTGTACTAACCCCTTTGAGGATTATCCGAAAATTGAGTTTCGATCATATCAGCTCCGATTCCGGTCCGAATTGCGTCAAATAAAATTTCATTTAATTTCAATAACCCATATGAACAAAATATGTAAAAATATCCAGAAAATGGCCCGACTCAATTTTTAACAATATTCCGTGTACTAACGCCTTTGAGGATTATCAGAAAACTGAGTTTCGATCATATCAGCTCCGATTCCGGTCCGAACTACGCCTAATAAAATTTCGTTTAATTTCAATAACCCATAGGAACAAAATATGTAAAAATATCCAGAAAATGGCCCGACTCGATTTTTAACAGTATCCCGTGTACTAACCCCTTTGAGGATTATCCGAAAACCGAGTTTCGATCATATCAGCTCCGATTCAGGTCCGAATTGCCTCAAATAAAATTTTTTGAATTCCAATAACCCATAGGAACATAATATGTAAAAATATACAGAAAATGGCCCGACTCAATTTTTAACAGTATCCCGTGTACTAACCCCTC
Source organism: Saposhnikovia divaricata (assembly GCA_036435485.1). Classification (NCBI taxonomy): domain Eukaryota; kingdom Viridiplantae; phylum Streptophyta; class Magnoliopsida; order Apiales; family Apiaceae; genus Saposhnikovia; species Saposhnikovia divaricata. The sequence goes on from CM071599.1 coordinate 221,632,308, forward strand.
TGTGGATTATCCGAAAACCGAGTTTCGATCATATCAGCTCCGATTCCGGTCCGAAGTGCGTCAAATAAAATTTCATTTAATTACAATAACCCTTAGGAACAAAATATGTAAAAATATCCAGAAAATGGCCCGACTCGATTTTTAACAGTATCCCGTGTACTAACGCCATTGAGGATTATCCGAAAACCGAGTTTCGATCATATCAGCTCCGATTCCGGTCCGAACTGCGCCGAATAAAATTTCGTTGAATTTCAATAACCCATAGGAACATAATATGTAAAAATATCCAGAAAATGGCCCGACTCAATTTTTAACCGTATTCCGTGTACTAACCCCTTTGTGGATTATCCGAAAACCGAGTTTCGATCATATCAGCTCCGATTCAGGTCCGAATTGCGTCAAATAAAATTTTGTTGAATTCCAATAAGCAATAGGAACAAAATATGTAAAAATATCCACAAAATGGTCCAGCTCGATTTTTAACAATATCCCGTGTACTAACCCCTTTGAGGATTATCCGAAAACCGAGTTTCGATCATATCAGCTCCGATTCCGGTCCGAAGTGCGTCAAATAAAATTTCATTTAATTACAATAACCCTTAGGAACAAAATATGTAAAAATATCCAGAAAATGGGCCGACTCAATTTTTAACAATATTCCGTGTACTAACGCCATTGAGGATTATCCGAAAACCGAGTTTCGATCATATCAGCTCCGATTCCGGTCCGAACTGCGCCGAATAAAATTTCGTTTAATTTCAATAACCCATAGGAACAAAATATGTAAAAATATCAATAAAATGGCCCGACTCGATTTTTAACAGTATCCCGTGTACTAACCCCTTTGAGGATTATCCGAAAACCGAGTTTCGATCATATCAGCTCCGATTCAGGTCCGAATTGCGTCAAATAAAATTTTGTTGAATTCCAATAACCCATAGGAACAAAATATGTAAAAATATCCACAAAATGGTCCGACTCAATTTTTAACAATATCCCATGTACTAACACCTTTGAGGATTATCCGAAAACCGAGTTTCGATCATATCAGCTCCGATTCCGGTCCGAACTGTGCCGAATAAAATTTTGTTGAATTTCAATAACCTATAGGAACAAAATATGTGAAAATATCCACAAAACGGTCCAACTCGACTTTTAACAGTATCCCGTTTACTAACCCCTTTGAGGATTATCCGAAAATTGAGTTTCGATCATATCAGCTCCGATTCCGGTCCGAAGTGCGTCAAATAAAATTTCATTTAATTTCAATAACCCATAGGAACAAAATATGTAAAAATATCCAGAAAATGGCCCGACTCAATTTTTAACAATATTCCGTGTACTAACGCCTTTGAGGATTATCAGAAAACTGAGTTTCGATCATATCAGCTCCGATTCCGGTCCGAACTACGCCGAATAAAATTTCGTTTAATTTCAATAACCCATAGGAACAAAATATGTAAAACTATCCAGAAAATGGCCCGACTCGATTTTTAACAGTATCCCGTGTACTAACCCCTTTGAGGATTATCCGAAAACCGAGTTTCGATCATATCAGCTCCGATTTAGGTCCGAATTGCGTCAAATAAAATTTTGTTGAATTCCAATAACCCATAGGAACATAAAATGTAAAAATATCCAGAAAATGGCCCGACTCAATTTTTAACAGTATTCCGTGTACTAACCCCTTTGTGGATTATCCAAAAACCGAGTTTCGATCATATCAGCTCCGATTCAGGTCCGAATTGCGTCAAATAAAATTTTGTTGAATTCCAATAACCAATAGGAACAAAATATGTAAAAATATCCACAAAATGGTCCAACTCGATTTTTAACAATATCCCGTGTACTAACCCCTTTGAGGATTATCCGAAAACCGAGTTTCGATCATATCAGCTCCGATTCCGGTCCGAAGTGCGTCAAATAAAATTTCATTTAATTACAATAACCCTTAGGAACAAAATATGTAAAAATATCCAGAAAATGGGCCGACTCAATTTTTAACAATATTCCGTGTACTAACGCCTTTGAGGATTATCCGAAAACCGAGTTCCGATCATATCAGCTCCGATTCCGGTCCGAACTGCGCCGAATAAAATTTCGTTTAATTTCAATAACCCATAGGAACACAATATGTAAAAATATCCATAAAATGGCCCGACTCGATTTTTAACGGTATCCCGTGTACTAACCCCTTTGAGGATTATCTGAAAACCGAGTTTCGATCATATCAGCTCCGATTCAGGTCCGAATTGCGTCAAATAAAATTTTGTTGAATTCCAATAACCCATAGGAACAAAATATGTAAAAATATCCACAAAATGGTCCGACTCAATTTTTAACAATATCCCATGTACTAACGCCTTTGAGGATTATCAGAAAACTGAGTTTCGATCATATCAACTCCGATTCCGGTCCGAACTACGCCGAATAAAATTTCGTTTAATTTCAATAACCCATAGGAACAAAATATGTAAAAATATCCAGAAAATGGCCCGACTCAATTTTTAACAATATTCCGTGTACTAACGCCTTTGAGGATTATCAGAAAACTGAGTTTCGATCATATCAACTCCGATTCCGGTCCGAACTACGCCGAATAAAATTTCGTTTAATTTCAATAACCCATAGGAACAAAATATGTAAAAATATCCAGAAAATGGCCCGACTCGATTTTTAACAGTATCCCGTGTACTAACCCCTTTGAGGATTATCCGAAAACCGAGTTTCGATCATATCAGCTCCGATTCAGGTCCGAATTGCGTCAAATAAAATTTTGTTGAATTCCAATAACCCATAGGAACATAATATGTAAAAATATCCAGAAAATGGCCCGACTCAATTTTTAACAGTATTCCGTGTACTAACCCCTTTGTGGATTATCCGAAAACCGAGTTTCGATCATATAAGCTCCGATTCAGGTCCGAATTGCGTCAAATAAAATTTTGTTGAATTCCAACAACCAATAGGAACAAAATATGTAAAAATATCCCCAAAATGGTCCAACTCGATTTTTAACAATATCCCGTGTACTAACCCCTTTGAGGATTATCCGAAAACCGAGTTTCGATCATATTAGCTCCGATTCCGGTCCGAAGTGCGTCAAATAAAATTTCATTTAATTACAATAACCCTTAGGATATGTAAAAATATCCAGAAAACGGGCCGACTCAATTTTTAACAATATTCCGTGTACTAACGCCTTTGAGGATTATCCGAAAACCGAGTTTCGATCATATCAGCTCCGATTCCGGCCCGAACTGCGCCGAATAAAATTTCGTTTAATTTCAATAACCCATAAGAACAAAATATGTAAAAATATCCATAAAATGGCCCGACTCGATTTTTAACAGTATCCCGTGTACTAACCCCTTTGAGGATTATCCGAAAACCGAGTTTCGATCATATCAGCTCCGATTCAGGTCCGAATTGCGTCAAATAAAATTTTGTTGAATTTCAATAACCCATAGGAACAAAATATGTAAAAATATCCACAAAATGGTCCGACTCAATTTTTAACAATATCCCATGTACTAACCCCTTTGAGGATTATCCGAAAACCGAGTTTCGATCATATCAGCTCTGATTCCGGTCCGAACTGTGCCAAATAAAATTTTGTTGAATTTCAATAACCTATAGGAACAAAATATGTGAAAATATCCACAAAATGGTCCAACTCGACTTTTAACAGTATCCCGTGTACTAACCCCTTTGAGGATTATCCGAAAATTGAGTTTCGATCATATCAGCTCCGATTCCGGTCCGAATTGCGTCAAATAAAATTTCATTTAATTTCAATAACCCATATGAACAAAATATGTAAAAATATCCAGAAAATGGCCCGACTCAATTTTTAACAATATTCCGTGTACTAACGCCTTTGAGGATTATCAGAAAACTGAGTTTCGATCATATCAGCTCCGATTCCGGTCCGAACTACGCCTAATAAAATTTCGTTTAATTTCAATAACCCATAGGAACAAAATATGTAAAAATATCCAGAAAATGGCCCGACTCGATTTTTAACAGTATCCCGTGTACTAACCCCTTTGAGGATTATCCGAAAACCGAGTTTCGATCATATCAGCTCCGATTCAGGTCCGAATTGCCTCAAATAAAATTTTTTGAATTCCAATAACCCATAGGAACATAATATGTAAAAATATACAGAAAATGGCCCGACTCAATTTTTAACAGTATCCCGTGTACTAACCCCTCTGTGGATTATCCGAAAACCGAGTTTCGATCATATAAGCTCCGATTCAGGTCCGAATTGCGTCAAATAAAATTTTGTTGAATTCCAATAACCAATAGGAACAAAATATGTAAAAATATCCACAAAATGGTCCAACTCGATTTTTAACAATATCCCGTGTACTAACCCCTTTGAGGATTATCCGAAAACCAAGTTTCGATCATATAAGCTCCGATTCCGGTCCGAAGTGCGTCAAATAAAATTACATTTAATTTCAATAACCCATAGGAACAAAATATGTAAAAATATCCAGAAAATGGCCCGACTCAATTTTTAACAATATTCCGTGTACTAACGCCTTTGAGGATTATCAGAAAACTGAGTTTCGATCATATCAGCTCCGATTCCGGTCCGAACTACGCCTAATAAAATATCGTTTAATTTCAATAACCCATAGGAACAAAATATGTAAAAATATCCAGAAAATGGCCCGACTCGATTTTTAACAGTATCCCGTGTACTAACCCCTTTGAGGATTATCCGAAAACCGAGTTTCGATCATATCAGCTCCGATTCAGGTCTGAATTGCGTCAAATAAAATTTTGTTGAATTTCAATAACCTATAGGAACAAAATATGTGAAAATATCCACAAAATGGTCCAACTCGACTTTTAACAGTATCCCGTGTACTAACCCCTTTGAGGATTATCCGAAAATTGAGTTTCGATCATATCAGCTCCGATTCCGGTCCGAAGTTCGTCAAATAAAATTTCATTTAATTTCAATAACCCATAGGAACAAAATATGTAAAAATATCCAGAAAATGGCCCGACTCAATTTTTAACAATATTCCGTGTACTAACGCCTTTAAGGATTATCAGAAAACTGAGTTTCGATCATATCAGCTCCGATTCCGGTCCGACTACGACGAATAAAATTTCGTTTAATTTCAATAACCCATAGGAACAAAATATGTAAAAATATCCAGAAAATGGCCCGACTCGATTTTTAACAGTATCCGGTGTACTAACCCCCTTGAGGATTATCCAAAAACCGAGTTTCGATCATATCAGCTCCGATTCAGGTCCGAATTGCGTCAAATAAAATTTTATTGAATTTCAATAACCCATAGGAACATAATATGTAAAAATATCCAGAAAATGGCCCGACTCAATTTTTAACCGTATTCCATGTACTAACCCCTTTGTGGATTATCCGAAAACCGAGTTTCGATCATATCAGCTCCGATTCCGGTCCGAACTGTGCCGAATAAAATTTTGTTGAATTTCAATAACCTATAGGAACAAAATATGTGAAAATATCCACAAAACGGTCCAACTCGACTTTTAACAGTATCCCGTGTACTAACCCCTTTGAGGATTATCCGAAAATTGAGTTTCGATCATATCAGCTCCGATTCCGGTCCGAAGTGCGTCAAATAAAATTTCATTTAATTTCAATAACCCATAGGAACAAAATATGTAAAAATATCCAGAAAATGGCCCGACTCAATTTTTAACAATATTCCGTGTACTAACGCCTTTGAGGATTATCAGAAAACTGAGTTTCGATCATATCAGCTCCGATTCCGGTCCGAACTACGCCGAATAAAATTTCGTTTAATTTCAATAACCCATAGGAACAAAATATGTAAAAATATCCAGAAAATGGCCCGACTCAATTTTTAACCGTATTCCGTGTACTAACCCCTTTGTGGATTATCCGAAAACCGAGTTTCAATCATATCAGCTCCGATTCCGGTCCGAACTGTGCCGAATAAAATTTTGTTGAATTTCAATAACCTATAGGAACAAAATATGTGAAAATATCCACAAAACGGTCCAACTCGACTTTTAACAGTATCCCGTGTACTAACCCCTTTGAGGATTATCCGAAAATTGAGTTTCGATCATATCAGCTCCGATTCCGGTCCGAAGTGCGTCAAATAAAATTTCATTTAATTCCAATAACCCATAGGAACAAAATATGTAAAAATATCCTTAAAATGGCCCGACTCGATTTTTAACAGTATCCCGTGTACTAACCCCTTTGAGGATTATTCGAAAACCGAGTTTCGATCATATCAGCTCCGATTCAGGTCCGAATTGCGTCAAATAAAATTTTGTTGAATTTCAATAACCCATAGGAACAAAATATGTAAAAATATCCACAAAATGGTCCGACTCAATTTTTAACAATATCCCATGTACTAACCCCTTTGAGGATTATCCGAAAACCGAGTTTCGATCATATCAGCTCCGATTCAGGTCCGAATTGCGTCAAATAAAATTTTGTTGAATTCCAACAACCAATAGGAACAAAATATGTAAAAATATCCACAAAATGGTCTAACTCGATTTTTAACAATATCCCGTGTACTAACCCCTTTGAGGATTATCCGAAAACCGAGTTTCGATCATATTAGCTCCGATTCCGGTCCGAAGTGCGTCAAATAAAATTTCATTTAATTACAATAACCCTTAGGATATGTAAAAATATCCAGAAAATGGGCCGACTCAATTTTTAACAATATTCCGTGTACTAACGCCTTTGAGGATTATCAGAAAACTGAGTTTCGATCATACAGCTCCGATTCCGGTCCGAACTACGCCGAATAAAATTTCGTTTAATTTCAATAACCCATAGGAACAAAATATGTAAAAATATCCAGAAAATGGCCCGACTCAATTTTTAACCGTATTCCGTGTACTAACCCCTTTGTGGATTATCCGAAAACCGAGTTTCGATCATATCAGCTCCGATTCCGGTCCGAACTGTGCCGAATAAAATTTTGTTGAATTTCAATAACCTATAGGAACAAAATATGTGAAAATATCCACAAAACGGTCCAACTCGACTTTTAACAGTATCCCGTGTACTAACCCCTTTGAGGATTATCCGAAAATTGAGTTTCGATCATATCAGCTCCGATTCCGGTCCGAAGTGCGTCAAATAAAATTTCATTTAATTCCAATAACCCATAGGAACAAAATATGTAAAAATATCCTTAAAATGGCCCGACTCGATTTTTAACAGTATCCCGTGTACTAACCCCTTTGAGGATTATCCGAAAACCGAGTTTCGATCATATCAGCTCCGATTCAGGTCCGAATTGCGTCAAATAAAATTTTGTTGAATTTCAATAACCCATAGGAACAAAATATGTAAAAATATCCACAAAATGGTCCGACTCAATTTTTAACAATATCCCATGTACTAACCCCTTTGAGGATTATCCGAAAACCGAGTTTCGATCATATCAGCTCCGATTCAGGTCCGAATTGCGTCAAATAAAATTTTGTTGAATTCCAACAACCAATAGGAACAAAATATGTAAAAATATCCACAAAATGGTCCAACTCGATTTTTAACAATATCCCGTGTACTAACCCCTTTGAGGATTATCCGAAAACCGAGTTTCGATCATATTAGCTCCGATTCCGGTCCGAAGTGCGTCAAATAAAATTTCATTTAATTACAATAACCCTTAGGATATGTAAAAATATCCAGAAAATGGGCCGACTCAATTTTTAACAACATTCCGTGTACTAACGCCTTTGAGGATTATCAGAAAACTGAGTTTCGATCATATCAGCTCCGATTCCGGTCCGAACTACGCCGAATAAAATTTCGTTTAATTTCAATAACCCATAGGAATAAAATATGTAAAAATATCCAGAAAATGGCCCGACTCGATTTTTAACAGTATCCCGTGTACTAACCCCTTTGAGGATTATCCGAAAACCGAGTTTCGATCATATCAGCTCCTATTCAGGTCCGAATTGCGTCAAATAAAATTTTGTTGAATTTCAATAACCCATAGGAACAAAATATGTAAAAATATCCAGAAAATGGCCCGACTCAATTTTTAACAGTATTCCGTGTACTAACCCCTTTGTGGATTATCCGAAAACCGAGTTTCGATCATATCAGCTCCGATTCAGGTCCGAATTGCGTCAAATAAAATTTTGTTGAATTCCAACAACCAATAGGAACAAAATATGTAAAAATATCCACAAAATGGTCCAACTCGATTTTTAACAATATCCCGTGTACTAACCCCTTTGAGGATTATCCGAAAACCGAGTTTCGATCATATTAGCTCCGATTCCGGTCCGAAGTGCGTCAAATAAAATTTCATTTAATTACAATAACCCTTAGGATATGTAAAAATATCCAGAAAATGGGCCGACTCAATTTTTAACAATATTCCGTGTACTAACGCCTTTGAGGATTATCAGAAAACTGAGTTTCGATCGTATCAGCTCCGATTCCGGTCCGAACTACGCCGAATAAAATTTCGTTTAATTTCAATAACCCATAGGAACAAAATATGTAAAAATATCCAGAAAATGGCCCGACTCGATTTTTAACAGTATCCCGTGTACTAACCCCTTTGAGGATTATCCGAAAACCGAGTTTCGATCATATCAGCTCCTATTCAGGTCCGAATTGCGTCAAATAAAATTTTGTTGAATTCCAATAACCCATAGGAACATAATATGTAAAAATATCCAGAAAATGGCCCGACTCAATTTTTAACAGTATTCCGTGTACTAACCCCTTTGTGGATTATCCGAAAACCGAGTTTCGATCATATCAGCTCCGATTCAGGTCCGAATTGCGTCAAATAAAATTTTGTTGAATTCCAACAACCAATATGAACAAAATATGTAAAAATATCCACAAAATGGTCCAACTCGGTTTTTAACAATATCCCGTGTACTAACCCCTTTGAGGATTATCCGAAAACCGAGTTTCGATCATATTAGCTCCGATTCCGGTCCGAAGTGCGTCAAATAAAATTTCATTTAATTACAATAACCCTTAGGATATGTAAAAATATCCAGAAAATGGGCCGACTCAATTTTTAACAATATTCCGTGTACTAACGCCTTTGAGGATTATCCGAAAACCGAGTTTCGATCATATCAGCTCCGATTCCGGTCCGAACTGCGTCGAATAAAATTTCGTTTAATTTCAATAACCCATAAGAACAAAATATGTAAAAATATCCATAAAATGGCCCGACTCGATTTTTAACAGTATCCCGTGTACTAACCCCTTTGAGGATTATCCGAAAACCGAGTTTCGATCATATCAGCTCCGATTCAGGTCCGAATTGCGTCAAATAAAATTTTGTTGAATTTCAATAACCCATAGGAACAAAATATGTAAAAATATCCACAAAATGGTCCGACTCAATTTTTAACAATATCCCATGTACTAACCCCTTTGAGGATTATCCGAAAACCGAGTTTCGATCATATCAGCTCCGATTCCGGTCCGAACTGTGCCGAATAAAATTTTGTTGAATTTCAATAACCTATAGGAACAAAATATGTGAAAATATCCACAAAACGGTCCAACTCGACTTTTAACAGTATCCCGTGTACTAACCCCTTTGAGGATTATCCGAAAATTGAGTTTCGATCATATCAGCTCCGATTCCGGTCCGAAGTGCGTCAAATAAAATTTCATTTAATTTCAATAACCCATAGGAACAAAATATGTAAAAATATCCAGAAAATGGCCCGACTCAATTTTTAACAATATTCCGTGTACTAACGCCTTTGAGGATTATCAGAAAACTGAGTTCCGATCATATCAGCTCCGATTCCGGTCCGAACTACGCCTAATAAAATTTCGTTTAATTTCAATAACCCATAGGAACAAAATATGTAAAAATATCCAGAAAATGGCCCGACTCGATTTTTAACAGTATCCCGTGTACTAACCCCTTTGAGGATTATCCGAAAACCGAGTTTCGATCATATCAGCTCCGATTCAGGTCCGAATTGCCTCAAATAAAATTTTGTTGAATTCCAATAACCCATAGGAACATAATATGTAAAAATATCCAGAAAATGGCCCGACTCAATTTTTAACAGTATCCCGTGTACTAACCCCTTTGTGGATTATCCGAAAACCGAGTTTCGATCAGATAAGCTCCGATTCAGGTCCGAATTGCGTCAAATAAAATTTTGTTGAATTCCAATAACCAATAGGAACAAAATATGTAAAAATATCCACAAAATGGTCCAACTCGATTTTTCACAATATCCCGTGTACTAACCCCTTTGAGGATTATCCGAAAACCGAGTTTCGATCATATCAGCTCCGATTCCGGTCCGAAGTGCGTCAAATAAAATTACATTTAATTTCAATAACCCATAGGAACAAAATATGTAAAAATATCCAGAAAATGGCCCGACTCAATTTTTAACAATATTCCGTGTACTAACGCCTTTGAGGATTATCAGAAAACTGAGTTTCGATCATATCAGCTCCGATTCCGGTCCGAACTACGCCTAATAAAATATCGTTTAATTTCAATAACCCATAGGAACAAAATATGTAAAAATATCCAGAAAATGGCCCGACTCGATTTTTAACAGTATCCCGTGTACTAACCCCTTTGAGGATTATCCGAAAACCGAGTTTCGATCATATCAGCTCCGATTCAGGTCCGAATTGCGTCAAATAAAATTTTGTTGAATTCCAATAACCCATAGGAACATAATATGTAAAAATATCCAGAAAATGGCCCGACTCAATTTTTAACAGTATTCCGTGTACTAACCCCTTTGTGGATTATCCGAAAACCGAGTTTCGATCATATCAGCTCCGATTCAGGTCCGAATTGCGTCAAATAAAATTTTGTTGAATTCCAACAACCAATAGGAACAAAATATGTAAAAATATCCACAAAATGGTCCAACTCGGTTTTTAACAATATCCCGTGTACTAACCCCTTTGAGGATTATCCGAAAACCGAGTTTCGATCATATTAGCTCCGATTCCGGTCCGAAGTGCGTCAAATAAAATTTCATTTAATTACAATAACCCTTAGGATATGTAAAAATATCCAGAAAATGGGCCGACTCAATTTTTAACAATATTCCGTGTACTAACGCCTTTGAGGATTATCCGAAAACCGAGTTTCGATCATATCAGCTCCGATTCCGGTCCGAACTGCGTCGAATAAAATTTCGTTTAATTTCAATAACCCATAAGAACAAAATATGTAAAAATATCCATAAAATGGCCCGACTCGATTTTTAACAGTATCCCGTGTACTAACCCCTTTGTGGATTATCCGAAAACCGAGTTTCGATCATATCAGCTCCGATTCAGGTCCGAATTGCGTCAAATAAAATTTTGTTGAATTTCAATAACCCATAGGAACAAAATATGTAAAAATATCCACAAAATGGTCCGACTCAATTTTTAACAATATCCCATGTACTAACCCCTTTGAGGATTATCCGAAAACCGAGTTTCGATCATATCAGCTCCGATTCCGGTCCGAACTGTGCCGAATAAAATTTTGTTGAATTTCAATAACCTATAGGAACAAAATATGTGAAAATATCCACAAAACGGTCCAACTCGACTTTTAACAGTATCCCGTGTACTAACCCCTTTGAGGATTATCCGAAAATTGAGTTTCGATCATATCAGCTCCGATTCCGGTCCGAAGTGCGTCAAATAAAATTTCATTTAATTTCAATAACCCATAGGAACAAAATATGTAAAAATATCCAGAAAATGGCCCGACTCAATTTTTAACAATATTCCGTGTACTAACGCCTTTGAGGATTATCAGAAAACTGAGTTCCGATCATATCAGCTCCGATTCCGGTCCGAACTACGCCTAATAAAATTTCGTTTAATTTCAATAACCCATAGGAACAAAATATGTAAAAATATCCAGAAAATGGCCCGACTCGATTTTTAACAGTATCCCGTGTACTAACCCCTTTGAGGATTATCCGAAAACCGAGTTTCGATCATATCAGCTCCGATTCAGGTCCGAATTGCCTCAAATAAAATTTTGTTGAATTCCAATAACCCATAGGAACATAATATGTAAAAATATCCAGAAAATGGCCCGACTCAATTTTTAACAGTATCCCGTGTACTAACCCCTTTGTGGATTATCCGAAAACCGAGTTTCGATCAGATAAGCTCCGATTCAGGTCCGAATTGCGTCAAATAAAATTTTGTTGAATTCCAATAACCAATAGGAACAAAATATGTAAAAATATCCACAAAATGGTCCAACTCGATTTTTCACAATATCCCGTGTACTAACCCCTTTGAGGATTATCCGAAAACCGAGTTTCGATCATATCAGCTCCGATTCCGGTCCGAAGTGCGTCAAATAAAATTACATTTAATTTCAATAACCCATAGGAACAAAATATGTAAAAATATCCAGAAAATGGCCCGACTCAATTTTTAACAATATTCCGTGTACTAACGCCTTTGAGGATTATCAGAAAACTGAGTTTCGATCATATCAGCTCCGATTCCGGTCCGAACTACGCCTAATAAAATATCGTTTAATTTCAATAACCCATAGGAACAAAATATGTAAAAATATCCAGAAAATGGCCCGACTCGATTTTTAACAGTATCCCGTGTACTAACCCCTTTGAGGATTATCCGAAAACCGAGTTTCGATCATATCAGCTCCTATTCAGGTCCGAATTGCGTCAAATAAAATTTTGTTGAATTCCAATAACCCATAGGAACATAATATGTAAAAATATCCATAAAATGGCCCGACTCAATTTTTAACAGTAATCCGTGTACTAACCCCTTTGTGGATTATCCGAAAACCGAGTTTCGATCATATCAGCTCCGATTCAGGTCCGAATTGCGTCAAATAAAATTTTGTTGAATTCCAACAACCAATAGGAACAAAATATGTAAAAATATCCACAAAATGGTCCAACTAGATTTTTAACAATATCCCGTGTACTAACCCCTTTGAGGATTATCCGAAAACCGAGTTTCGATCATATTAGCTCCGATTCCGGTCCGAAGTGCGTCAAATAAAATTTCATTTAATTACAATAACCCTTAGGATATGTAAAAATATCCAGAAAATGGGCCGACTCAATTTTTAACAATATTCCGTGTACTAACGCCTTTGAGGATTATCCGAAAACCGAGTTTCGATCATATCAGCTCCGATTCCGGTCCGAACTGCGCCGAATAAAATTTCGTTTAATTTCAATAACCCATAAGAACAAAATATGTAAAAATATCCATAAAATGGCCCGACTCGATTTTTAACAGTATCCCGTGTACTAACCCCTTTGAGGATTATCCGAAAACCGAGTTTCGATCATATCAGCTCCGATTCAGGTCCGAATTGCGTCAAATAAAATTTTGTTGAATTTCAATAACCTATAGGAACAAAATATGTAAAAATACCCACAAAATGGTCCAACTCGGTTTTTAACAATATCCCGTGTACTAACCCCTTTGAGGATTATCCGAAAACCGAGTTTCGATCATATTAGCTCCGATTCCGGTCCGAAGTGCGTCAAATAAAATTTCATTTAATTACAATATCCCTTAGGATATGTAAAAATATCCATAAAATGGGCCGACTCAATTTTTAACAATATTCCGTGTACTAACGCCTTTGAGGATTATCCGAAAACCGAGTTTCGATCATATCAGCTCCGATTCCGGTCCGAACTGCGTCGAATAAAATTTCGTTTAATTTCAATAACCCATAAGAACAAAATATGTAAAAATATCCATAAAATGGCCCGACTCGATTTTTAACAGTATCCCGTGTACTAACCCCTTTGAGGATTATCCGAAAACCGAGTTTCGATCATATCAGCTCCGATTCAGGTCCGAATTGCGTCAAATAAAATTTTGTTGAATTTCAATAACCCATAGGAACAAAATATGTAAAAATATCCACAAAATGGTCCGACTCAATTTTTAACAATATCCCATGTACTAACCCCTTTGAGGATTATCCGAAAACCGAGTTTCGATCATATCAGCTCCGATTCCGGTCCGAACTGTGCCGAATAAAATTTTGTTGAATTTCAATAACCTATAGGAACAAAATATGTGAAAATATCCACAAAACGGTCCAACTCGACTTTTAACAGTATCCCGTGTACTAACCCCTTTGAGGATTATCCGAAAATTGAGTTTCGATCATATCAGCTCCGATTCCGGTCCGAAGTGCGTCAAATAAAATTTCATTTAATTTCAATAACCCATAGGAACAAAATATGTAAAAATATCCAGAAAATGGCCCGACTCAATTTTTAACAATATTCCGTGTACTAACGCCTTTGAGGATTATCAGAAAACTGAGTTCCGATCATATCAGCTCCGATTCCGGTCCGAACTACGCCTAATAAAATTTCGTTTAATTTCAATAACCCATAGGAACAAAATATGTAAAAATATCCAGAAAATGGCCCGACTCGATTTTTAACAGTATCCCGTGTACTAACCCCTTTGAGGATTATCCGAAAACCGAGTTTCGATCATATCAGCTCCGATTCAGGTCCGAATTGCCTCAAATAAAATTTTGTTGAATTCCAACAACCCATAGGAACATAATATGTAAAAATATCCAGAAAATGGCCCGACTCAATTTTTAACAGTATCCCGTGTACTAACCCCTTTGTGGATTATCCGAAAACCGAGTTTCGATCAGATAAGCTCCGATTCAGATCCGAATTGCGTCAAATAAAATTTTGTTGAATTCCAATAACCAATAGGAACAAAATATGTAAAAATATCCACAAAATGGTCCAACTCGATTTTTCACAATATCCCGTGTACTAACCCCTTTGAGGATTATCCGAAAACCGAGTTTCGATCATATCAGCTCCGATTCCGGTCCGAAGTGCGTCAAATAAAATTACATTTAATTTCAATAACCCATAGGAACAAAATATGTAAAAATATCCAGAAAATGGCCCGACTCAATTTTTAACAATATTCCGTGTACTAACGCCTTTGAGGATTATCAGAAAACTGAGTTTCGATCATATCAGCTCCGATTCCGGACCGAACTACGCCTAATAAAATATCGTTTAATTTCAATAACCCATAGGAACAAAATATGTAAAAATATCCAGAAAATGGCCCGACTCGATTTTTAACAGTATCCCGTGTACTAACCCCTTTGAGGATTATCCGAAAACCGAGTTTCGATCATATCAGCTCCTATTCAGGTCCGAATTGCGTCAAATAAAATTTTGTTGAATTCCAATAACCCATAGGAACATAATATGTAAAAATATCCATAAAATGGCCCGACTCAATTTTTAACAGTATTCCGTGTACTAACCCCTTTGTGGATTATCCGAAAACCGAGTTTCGATCATATTAGCTCCGATTCCGGTCCGAAGTGCGTCAAATAAAATTTCATTTAATTACAATAACCCTTAGGATATGTAAAAATATCCAGAAAATGGGCCGACTCAATTTTTAACAATATTCCGTGTACTAACGCCTTTGAGGATTATCCGAAAACCGAGTTTCGATCATATCAGCTCCGATTCCGGTCCGAACTGCGTCGAATAAAATTTCGTTTAATTTCAATAACCCATAAGAACAAAATATGTAAAAATATCCATAAAATGGCCCGACTCGATTTTTAACAGTATCCCGTGTACTAACCCCTTTGAGGATTATCCGAAAACCGAGTTTCGATCATATCAGCTCCGATTCAGGTCCGAATTGCGTCAAATAAAATTTTGTTGAATTTCAATAACGCATAGGAACAAAATATGTAAAAATATCCACAAAATGGTCCGACTCAATTTTTAACAATATCCCATGTACTAACCCCTTTGAGGATTATCCGAAAACCGAGTTTCGATCATATCAGCTCCGATTCCGGTCCGAACTGTGCCGAATAAAATTTTGTTGAATTTCAATAACCTATAGGAACAAAATATGTGAAAATATCCACAAAACGGTCCAACTCGACTTTTAACAGTATCCCGTGTACTAACCCCTTTGAGGATTATCCGAAAATTGAGTTTCGATAATATCAGCTCCGATTCCGGTCCGAAGTGCGTCAAATAAAATTTCATTTAATTTCAATAACCCATAGGAACAAAATATGTAAAAATATCCAGAAAATGGCCCGACTCAATTTTTAACAATATTCCGTGTACTAACGCCTTTGAGGATTATCAGAAAACTGAGTTCCGATCATATCAGCTCCGATTCCGGTCCGAACTACGCCTAATAAAATTTCGTTTAATTTCAATAACCCATAGGAACAAAATATGTAAAAATATCCAGAAAATGGCCCGACTCGATTTTTAACAGTATCCCGTGTACTAACCCCTTTGAGGATTATCCGAAAACCGAGTTTCGATCATATCAGCTCCGATTCAGGTCCGAATTGCCTCAAATAAAATTTTGTTGAATTCCAACAACCCATAGGAACATAATATGTAAAAATATCCAGAAAATGGCCCGACTCAATTTTTAACAGTATCCCGTGTACTAACCCCTTTGTGGATTATCCGAAAACCGAGTTTCGATCAGATAAGCTCCGATTCAGGTCCGAATTGCGTCAAATAAAATTTTGTTGAATTCCAATAACCAATAGGAACAAAATATGTAAAAATATCCACAAAATGGTCCAACTCGATTTTTCACAATATCCCGTGTACTAACCCCTTTGAGGATTATCCGAAAACCGAGTTTCGATCATATCAGCTCCGATTCCGGTCCGAAGTGCGTCAAATAAAATTACATTTAATTTCAATAACCCATAGGAACAAAATATGTAAAAATATCCAGAAAATGGCCCGACTCAATTTTTAACAATATTCCGTGTACTAACGCCTTTGAGGATTATCAGAAAACTGAGTTTCGATCATATCAGCTCCGATTCCGGTCCGAACTACGCCTAATAAAATATCGTTTAATTTCAATAACCCATAGGAACAAAATATGTAAAAATATCCAGAAAATGGCCCGACTCGATTTTTAACAGTATCCCGTGTACTAACCCCTTTGAGGATTATCCGAAAACCGAGTTTCGATCATATCAGCTCCTATTCAGGTCCGAATTGCGTCAAATAAAATTTTGTTGAATTCCAATAACCCATAGGAACATAATATGTAAAAATATCCATAAAATGGCCCGACTCAATTTTTAACAGTATTCCGTGTACTAACCCCTTTGTGGATTATCCGAAAACCGAGTTTCGATCATATTAGCTCCGATTCCGGTCCGAAGTGCGTCAAATAAAATTTCATTTAATTACAATAACCCTTAGGATATGTAAAAATATCCAGAAAATGGGCCGACTCAATTTTTAACAATATTCCGTGTACTAACGCCTTTGAGGATTATCCGAAAACCGAGTTTCGATCATATCAGCTCCGATTCCGGTCCGAACTGCGCCGAATAAAATTTCGTTTAATTTCAATAACCCATAAGAACAAAATATGTAAAAATATCCATAAAATGGCCCGACTCGATTTTTAACAGTATCCCGTGTACTAACCCCTTTGAGGATTATCCGAAAACCGAGTTTCGATCATATCAACTCCGATTCAGGTCCGAATTGCGTCAAATAAAATTTTGTTGAATTTCAATAACCCATAGGAACAAAATATGTAAAAATATCCACAAAATGGTCCGACTCAATTTTTAACAATATCCCATGTACTAACCCCTTTGAGGATTATCCGAAAACCGAGTTTCGATCATATCAGCTCTGATTCCGGTCCGAACTGTGCCAAATAAAATTTTGTTGAATTTCAATAACCTATAGGAACAAAATATGTGAAAATATCCACAAAATGGTCTAACTCGACTTTTAACAGTATCCCGTGTACTAACCCCTTTGAGGATTATCCGAAAATTGAGTTTCGATCATATCAGCTCCGATTCCGGTCCGAAGTGCGTCAAATAAAATTTCATTTAATTTCAATAACCCATAGGAACAAAATATGTAAAAATATCCAGAAAATGGCCCGACTCAATTTTTAACAATATTCCGTGTACTAACGCCTTTGAGGATTATCAGAAAACTGAGTTCCGATCATATCAGCTCCGATTCCGGTCCGAACTACGCCTAATAAAATTTCGTTTAATTTCAATAACCCATAGGAACAAAATATGTAAAAATATCCAGAAAATGGCCCGACTCGATTTTTAACAGTATCCCGTGTACTAACCCCTTTGAGGATTATCCGAAAACCGAGTTTCGATCATATCAGCTCCGATTCAGGTCCGAATTGCCTCAAATAAAATTTTGTTGAATTCCAATAACCCATAGGAACATAATATGTAAAAATATCCAGAAAATGGCCCGACTCAATTTTTAACAGTATCCCGTGTACTAACCCCTTTGTGGATTATCCGAAAACCGAGTTTCGATCAGATAAGCTCCGATTCAGGTCCGAATTGCGTCAAAATAAAATTTTGTTGAATTCCAATAACCAATAGGAACAAAATATGTAAAAATATCCACAAAATGGTCCAACTCGATTTTTCACAATATCCCGTGTACTAACCCCTTTGAGGATTATCCGAAAACCGAGTTTCGATCATATCATCTCCGATTCCGGTCCGAAGTGCGTCAAATAAAATTACATTTAATTTCAATAACCCATAGGAACAAAATATGTAAAAATATCCAGAAAATGGCCCGACTCAATTTTTAACAATATTCCGTGTACTAACGCCTTTGAGGATTATCAGAAAACTGAGTTTCGATCATATCAGCTCCGATTTCGGTCCGAACTACGCCTAATAAAATATCGTTTAATTTCAATAACCCATAGGAGCAAAATATGTAAAAATATCCAGAAAATGGCCCGACTCGATTTTTAACAGTATCCCGTGTACTAACCCCTTTGAGGATTATCCGAAAACCGAGTTTCGATCATATCAGCTCCGATTCAGGTCCGAATTGCCTCAAATAAAATTTTGTTGAATTCCAATAACCCATAGGAACATAATATGTAAAAATATCCAGAAAATAGTCCAACTCGATTTTTAACAATATCCCGTGTACTAACCCCTTTGAGGATTATCCGAAAACCGAGTTTCGATCATATCAGCTCCGATTCCGGTTCGAAGTGCGTCAAATAAAATTTCATTTAATTACAATAACCCTTAGGAACAAAATATGTAAAAATATCCAGAAAATGGGCCGACTCAATTTTTAACAATATTCCGTGTACTAACGCCTTTGAGGATTATCCGAAAACCGAGTTTTGATCATATCAGCTCCGATTCCGGTCCGAACTGCGCCGAATAAATTTCGTTTAATTTCAATAACCCATAGGAACAAAATATGTAAAAATATCCAGAAAATGGCCCGACTCGATTTTTAACAGTATCCCGTGTACTAACCCCTTTGAGGATTATCCGAAAACCGAGTTTCTATCATATCAGCTCCGATTCAGGTCCGAATTGCATCAAATAAAATTTTGTTGAATTCAAATAACCCATAAGAACAAAATATGTAAAAATATCCACAAAATGGTCCGACTCAATTTTTAACAGTATCCCGTGTACTAACCCCTTTGTGGATTATCCGAAAACCGAGTTTCGATCATATCAGCTCCGATTCCGGTCCGAATTGGGTCAAATAAAATTTTGTTGAATTTCAATAACCTATAGGAACAAAATATGTAAAAATATCCACAAAATGGTCCAACTCGATTTTTAACACTATCCCGTGTACTTAACCCCTTTGAGGATTATCCGAAAACCGAGTTTCGATCATATCAGCTCCGATTCCGGTCCGAAGTGCGTCAAATAAAATTTCATTTAATTACAATAACCCTTAGGAACATAATATGTAAAAATATCCATAAAATGGCCCGACTCAATTTTTAACAGTATCCCGTGTACTAACCCCATTGTGGATTATCCGAAAACCGAGTTTCGATCATATCAGCTCCGATTCAGGTCCGAATTGCGTCAAATAAAATTTTGTTGAATTCCAATAACCTATAGGAAGAAAATATGTAAAAATATCCACAAAATGGTCCAACTCGACTTTTAACAGTATCCCGTGTACTAACCCCTTTGAGGATTATCCGAAAATCGAGTTTCGATCATATCAGCTCCGATTCTGGTCCGAAGTGCGTCAAATAAAATTTCATTTAATTACAATAACCCTTAGGAACAAAATATGTAAAAATATCCAGAAAATGGGCCGACTCAATTTTTAACAATATTCCGTGTACTAACGCCTTTGAGGATTATCCGAAAACCGAGTTTTGATCATATCAGCTCCGATTCCGGTCCGAACTGCGCCGAATAAATTTCGTTTAATTTCAATAACCCATAGGAACAAAATATGTAAAAATATCCAGAAAATGGCCCGACTCGATTTTTAACAGTATCCCGTGTACTAACCCCTTTGAGGATTATCCGAAAACCGAGTTTCTATCATATCAGCTCCGATTCAGGTCCGAATTGCATCAAATAAAATTTTGTTGAATTCAAATAAAATTTCATTTAATTACAATAACCCTTAGGAACATAATATGTAAAAATATCCATAAAATGGCCCGACTCAATTTTTAACAGTATCCCGTGTACTAACCCCATTGTGGATTATCCGAAAACCGAGTTTCGATCATATCAGCTCCGATTCTGGTCCGAAGTGCGTCAAATAAAATTTCATTTAATTACAATAACCCTTAGGAACAAAATATGTAAAAATATCCAGAAAATGGGCCGACTCAATTTTTAACAATATTCCGTGTACTAACGCCTTTGAGGATTATCCGAAAACCGAGTTTTGATCATATCAGCTCCGATTCCGGTCCGAACTGCGCCGAATAAATTTCGTTTAATTTCAATAACCCATAGGAACAAAATATGTAAAAATATCCAGAAAATGGCCCGACTCGAATTTTAACTGTATCCCGTGTACTAACCCCTTTGAGGATTATCCGAAAACCGAGTTTCTATCATATCAGCTCCGATTCAGGTCCGAATTGCATCAAATAAAATTTTGTTGAATTCAAATAACCCATAAGAACAAAATATGTAAAAATATCCACAAAATGGTCCGACTCAATTTTTAACAGTATCCCGTGTACTAACCCCTTTGTGGATTATCCGAAAACCGAGTTTCGATCATATCAGCTCCGATTCCGGTCCGAATTGGGTCAAATAAAATTTTGTTGAATTTCAATAACCTATAGGAACAAAATATGTAAAAATATCCACAAAATGGTCCAACTCGATTTTTAACACTATCCCGTGTACTTAACCCCTTTGAGGATTATCCGAAAACCGAGTTTCGATCATATCAGCTCCGATTCCGGTCCGAAGTGCGTCAAATAAAATTTCATTTAATTACAATAACCCTTAGGAACATAATATGTAAAAATATCCATAAAATGGCCCGACTCAATTTTTAACAGTATCCCGTGTACTAACCCCATTGTGGATTATCCGAAAACCGAGTTTCGATCATATCAGCTCCGATTCAGGTCCGAATTGCGTCAAATAAAATTTTGTTGAATTCCAATAACCCATAGGAAGAAAATATGTAAAAATATCCACAAAATGGTCCAACTCGACTTTTAACAGTATCCCGTGTACTAACCCCTTTGAGGATTATCCGAAAATCGAGTTTCGATCATATCAGCTCCGATTCTGGTCCGAAGTGCGTCAAATAAAATTTCATTTAATTACAATAACCCTTAGGAACAAAATATGTAAAAATATCCAGAAAATGGGCCGACTCAATTTTTATCAATATTCCGTGTACTAACGCCTTTGAGGATTATCAAAAAACCGAGTTTTGATCATATCAGCTCCGATTCCGGTCCGAACTGCGCCGAATAAATTTCGTTTAATTTCAATAACCCATAGGAACAAAATATGTAAAAATATCCAGAAAATGGCCCGACTCGATTTTTAACAGTATCCCGTGTACTAACCCCTTTGAGGATTATCCGAAAACCGAGTTTCTATCATATCAGCTCCGATTCAGGTCCGAATTGCATCAAATAAAATTTTGTTGAATTCAAATAAAATTTCATTTAATTACAATAACCCTTAGGAACATAATATGTAAAAATATCCAAAAATGGCCCGACTCAATTTTTAACAGTATCCCGTGTACTAACCCCATTGTGGATTATCCGAAAACCGAGTTTCGATCATATCAGCTCCGATTCTGGTCCGAAGTGCGTCAAATAAAATTTCATTTAATTACAATAACCCTTAGGAACAAAATATGTAAAAATATCCAGAAAATGGGCCGACTCAATTTTTAACAATATTCCGTGTACTAACGCCTTTGAGGATTATCCGAAAACCGAGTTTTGATCATATCAGCTCCGATTCCGGTCCGAACTGCGCCAAATAAATTTCGTTTAATTTCAATAACCCATAGAAACAAAATATGTAAAAATATCCAGAAAATGGCCCGACTCGATTTTTAACAGTATCCCGTGTACTAACCCCTTTGAGGATTATCCGAAAACCGAGTCTCTATCATATCAGCTCCGATTCAGGTCCGAATTGCATCAAATAAAATTTTGTTGAATTCAAATAACCCATAAGAACAAAATATGTAAAAATATCCACAAAATGGTCCGACTCAATTTTTAACAGTATCCCGTGTACTAACCCCTTTGTGGATTATCCGAAAACCGAGTTTCGATCATATCAGCTCCGATTCCGGTCCGAATTGGGTCAAATAAAATTTTGTTGAATTTCAATAACCTATAGGAACAAAATATGTAAAAATATCCACAAAATGGTCCAACTCGATTTTTAACACTATCCCGTGTACTTAACCCCTTTGAGGATTATCCGAAAACCGAGTTTCGATCATATCAGCTCCGATTCCGATCCGAAGTGCGTCAAATAAAATTTCATTTAATTACAATAACCCTTAGGAAAAAAATATGAAAAAATATCCAGAAAATGGGCCGACTCAATTTTTAACAATATTCCGTGTACTAACGCCTTTGAGGATTATCAGAAAACTGAGTTTCGATCATATCAGCTCCGATTCCGGTCCGAACTACGCCGAATAAAATTTCGTTTAATTTCAATAACCCATAAGAACAAAATATGTAAAAATATCCAGAAAATGGCCCGACTCGATTTTTAACAGTATCCCGTGTACTTACCCCTTTGAGGATTATCCGAAAACCGAGTTTCGATCATATCAGCTCCGATTCAGGTCCGAATTGCGTCAAATAAAATTTTGTTGAATTCAAATAAACCATAGGAACAAAATATGTAAAAATATCCACAAAATGGTCCGACTCAATTTTTAACAGTATCTCGTGTACTAACCCCTTTGTGGATTATCCGAAAACCGAGTTTCGATCATATCAGCTCCGATTCCGGTCTGAATTGGGTCAAATAAAATTTTGTTGAATTTCAAAAACCTATAGGAACAAAATATGTAAAAATATCCACAAAATGGTCCGACTCAATTTTTAACAGTATCTCGTGTACTAACCCCTTTGTGGATTATCCGAAAACCGAGTTTCGATCATATCAGCTCCGATTCCGGTCCGAATTGGGTCAAATAAAATTTTGTTGAATTTCAATAACCTATAGGAACAAAATATGTAAAAATATTCAGAAAATGGCCCGACTCGATTTTTAACAGTATCCCGTGTACTAACCCCTTTGAGGATTATCCGAAAACCGAGTTTCGATCATATCAGCTCCGATTCAGGTCCGAATTGCATCAAATAAAATTTTGTTGAATTCCAATAACCCATAGGAACATAATATGTAAAAATATCCAGAAAATGGCCCGACTCAATTTTTAACAGTATCCCGTGTACTAACCCCTTTGTGGATTATCCGAAAATCGAGTTTCGATCATATCAGCTCAGATTCAGGTCCGAATTGCGTCAAATAAAATTTTGTTGAATTTCAATAACCTATAGGAACAAAATATGTAAAAATATCCACAAAATGGTCCAACTCGATTTTTAACACTATCCCGTGTACTTAACCCCTTTGAGGATTATCCGAAAACCGAGTTTCGATCATATCAGCTCCGATTCCGGTCCGAAGTGCGTCAAATAAAATTTCATTTAATTACAATAACCCTTAGGAAAAAAATATGAAAAAATATCCAGAAAATGGGCCTACTCAATTTTTAACAATATTCCGTGTACTAACGCCTTTGAGGATTATCAGAAAACTGAGTTTCGATCATATCAGCTCCGATTCTGGTCCGAAGTGCGTCAAATAAAATTTCATTTAATTACAATAACCCTTAGGAACAAAATATGTAAAAATATCCATAAAATGGGCCGACTCAATTTTTAACAATATTCCGTGTACTAACGCCTTTGAGGATTATCCGAAAACCGAGTTTTGATCATATCAGCTCCGATTCCGGTCCGAACTGCGCCGAATAAATTTCGTTTAATTTCAATAACCCATAGGAACAAAATATGTAAAAATATCCAGAAAATGGCCCGACTCGATTTTTAACAGTATCCCGTGTACTAACCCCTTTGAGGATTATCCGAAAACCGAGTTTCTATCATATCAGCTCCGATTCAGGTCCGAATTGCATCAAATAAAATTTTGTTGAATTCAAATAACCCATAAGAACAAAATATGTAAAAATATCCACAAAATGGTCCGACTCAATTTTTAACAGTATCCCGTGTACTAACCCCTTTGTGGATTATCCGAAAACCGAGTTTCGATCATATCAGCTCCGATTCCGGTCCGAATTGGGTCAAATAAAATTTTGTTGAATTTCAATAACCTATAGGAACAAAATATGTAAAAATATCCACAAAATGGTCCAACTCGATTTTTAACACTATCCCGTGTACTTAACCCCTTTGAGGATTATCCGAAAACCGAGTTTCGATCATATCAGCTCCGATTCCGATCCGAAGTGCGTCAAATAAAATTTTATTTAATTACAATAACCCTTAGGAAAAAAATATGAAAAAATATCCAGAAAATGGGCCGACTCAATTTTTAACAATATTCCGTGTACTAACGCCTTTGAGGATTATCAGAAAACTGAGTTTCCATCATATCAGCTCCGATTCCGGTCCGAACTACGCCGAATAAAATTTCGTTTAATTTCAATAACCCATAAGAACAAAATATGTAAAAATATCCAGAAAATGGCCCGACTCGATTTTTAACAGTATCCCGTGTACTAACCCCTTTGAGGATTATCCGAAAACCGAGTTTCGATCATATCAGCTCCGATTCAGGTCCGAATTGCGTCAAATAAAATTTTGTTGAATTCAAATAACCCATAGGAACAAAATATGTAAAAATATCCACAAAATGGTCCGACTCAATTTTTAACAGTATCTCGTGTACTAACCCCTTTGTGGATTATCCGAAAACCGAGTTTCGATCATATCAGCTCCGATTCCGGTCTGAATTGGGTCAAATAAAATTTTGTTGAATTTCAAAAACCTATAGGAACAAAATATGTAAAAATATCCACAAAATGGTCCGACTCAATTTTTAACAGTATCTCGTGTACTAACCCCTTTGTGGATTATCCGAAAACCGAGTTTCGATCATATCAGCTCCGATTCCGGTCCGAATTGGGTCAAATAAAATATTGTTGAATTTCAATAACCTATAGGAACAAAATATGTAAAAATATTCAGAAAATGGCCCGACTCAATTTTTAACAGTATCCCGTGTACTAACCCCTTTGAGGATTATCCGAAAACCGAGTTTCGATCATATCAGCTCCGATTCAGGTCCGAATTGCATCAAATAAAATTTTGTTGAATTCCAATAACCCATAGGAACATAATATGTAAAAATATCCAGAAAATGGCCCGACTCAATTTTTAACAGTATCCCGTGTACTAACCCCTTTGTGGATTATCCGAAAACCGAGTTTCGATCATATCAGCTCCGATTCAGGTCCGAATTGCGTCAAATAAAATTTTGTTGAATTTCAATAACCTATAGGAACAAAATATGTAAAAATATCCACAAAATGGTCCAACTCGATTTTTAACACTATCCCGTGTACTTAACCCCTTTGAGGATTATCCGAAAACCGAGTTTCGATCATATCAGCTCCGATTCCGGTCCGAAGTGCGTCAAATAAAATTTCATTTAATTACAATAACCCTTAGGAAAAAAATATGAAAAAATATCCAGAAAATGGGCCTACTCAATTTTTAACAATATTCCGTGTACTAACGCCTTTGAGGATTATCAGAAAACTGAGTTTCGATCATATCAGCTCCGATTCCGGTCCGAACTACGCCGAATAAAATTTCGTTTAATTTCAATAACCCATAGGAACAAAATATGTAAAAATATCCAGAAAATGGCCCGACTCGATTTTTAACAGTATCCCGTGTACTAACCCCTTTGAGGATTATCCGAAAACCGAGTTTCGATCATATCAGCTCCGATTCAGGTCCGAATTGCGTCAAATAAAATTTTGTTGAATTCAAATAACCCATAGGAACAAAATATGTAAAAATATCCACAAAATGGTCCGACTCAATTTTTAACAGTATCTCGTGTACTAACCCCTTTGTGGATTATCCGAAAACCGAGTTTCGATCATATCAGCTCCGATTCCGGTCTGAATTGGGTCAAGTAAAATTTTGTTGAATTTCAAAAACCTATAGGAACAAAATATGTAAACATATCCACAAAATGATCCGACTCAATTTTTAACAGTATCTCGTGTACTAACCCCTTTGTGGATTATCCGAAAACCGAGTTTCGATCATATCAGCTCCGATTCCGGTCCGAATTGGGTCAAATAAAATTTTGTTGAATTTCAATAACCTATAGGAACAAAATATGTAAAAATATTCAGAAAATGGCCCGACTCGATTTTTAACAGTATCCCGTGTACTAACCCCTTTGAGGATTATCCGAAAACCGAGTTTCGATCATATCAGCTCCGATTCAGGTCCGAATTGCGTCAAATAAAATTTTGTTGAATTCCAATAACCCATAGGAACATAATATGTAAAAATATCCAGAAAATGGCCCGACTCAATTTTTAACAGTATCCCGTGTACTAACCCCTTTGAGGATTATCCGAAAACTGAGTTTCGATCATGTCAGCTCCGATTCAGGTCCGAATTGCGTCAAATAAAATTTTGTTGAATTCCAATAACCCATAGGAACAAAATATGTAAAAATATCCACAAAATGGTCCGACACAATTTTTAACAGTATCTCGTGTACTAACCCCTTTGTGGATTATCCGAAAACCGAGTTTCGATCATATCAGCTCCGATTCCGGTCTGAATTGGGTCAAATAAAATTTTGTTGAATTTCAAAAACCTATAGGAACAAAATATGTAAAAATATCCACAAAATGGTCCGACTCAATTTTTAACAGTATCTCGTGTACTAACCCCTTTGTGGATTATCCGAAAACCGAGTTTCGATCATATCAGCTCCGATTCCGGTCCGAATTGGGGCAAATAAAATTTTGTTGAATTTCAATAACCTATAGGAACAAAATATGTAAAAATATTCAGAAAATGGCCCGACTCGATTTTTAACAGTATCCCGTGTACTAACCCCTTTGAGGATTATCCGAAAACCGAGTTTCGATCATATCAGCTCCGATTCAGGTCCGAATTGCATCAAATAAAATTTTGTTGAATTCCAATAACCCATAGGAACATAATATGTAAAAATATCCAGAAAATGGCCCGACTCAATTTTTAACAGTATCCCGTGTACTAACCCCTTTGTGGATTATCCGAAAACCGAGTTTCGATCATATCAGCTCCGATTCAGGTCCGAATTGCGTCAAATAAAATTTTGTTGAATTTCAATAACCTATAGGAACAAAATATGTAAAAATATCCACAAAATGGTCCAACTCGATTTTTAACACTATCCCGTGTACTTAACCCCTTTGAGGATTATCCGAAAACCGAGTTTCGATCATATCAGCTCCGATTCAGGTCCGAATTGCATCAAATAAAATTTTGTTGAATTCCAATAACCCATAGGAACATAATATGTAAAAATATCCAGAAAATGGCCCGACTCGATTTTTAACAGTATCCCGTGTACTAACCCCTTTGAGGATTATCCGAAAACCGAGTTTCGATCATATCAGCTCCGATTCAGGTCCGAATTGCATCAAATAAAATTTTGTTGAATTCCAATAACCCATAGGAACATAATATGTAAAAATATCCAGAAAATGGCCCGACTCAATTTTTAACAGTATCCCGTGTACTAACCCCTTTGTGGATTATCCGAAAACCGAGTTTCGATCATATCAGCTCCGATTCAGGTCCGAATTGCGTCAAATAAAATTTTGTTGAATTTCAATAACCTATAGGAACAAAATATGTAAAAATATCCACAAAATGGTCCAACTCGATTTTTAACACTATCCCGTGTACTTAACCCCTTTGAGGATTATCCGAAAACCGAGTTTCGATCATATCAGCTCCGATTCAGGTCCGAATTGCATCAAATAAAATTTTGTTGAATTCCAATAACCCATAGGAACATAATATGTAAAAATATCCAGAAAATGGCCCGACTCGATTTTTAACAGTATCCCGTGTACTAACCCCTTTGAGGATTATCCGAAAACCGAGTTTCGATCATATCAGCTCCGATTCAGGTCCGAATTGCCTCAAATAAAATTTTGTTGAATTCCAATAACCCATAGGAACATAATATGTAAAAATATCCAGAAAATGGTCCAACTCGATTTTTAACAATATCCCGTGTACTAACCCCTTTGAGGATTATCCGAAAACCGAGTTTCGATCATATCAGCTCCGATTCCGGTCCGAAGTGCGTCAAATAAAATTTCATTTAATTACAATAACCCTTAGGAACAAAATATGTAAAAATATCCAGAAAATGGCCCGACTCAATTTTTAACAATATTCCGTGTACTAACGCCTTTGAGGATTATCCGAAAACCGAGTTTTGATCATATCAGCTCCGATTCCGGTCCGAACTGCGCCGAATAAATTTCGTTTAATTTCAATAACCCATAGGAACAAAATATGTAAAAATATCCAGAAAATGGCCCGACTCGATTTTTAACAGTATCCCGTGTACTAACCCCTTTGAGGATTATCCGAAAATCGAGTTTCTATCATATCAGCTCCGATTCAGGTCCGAATTGCATCAAATAAAATTTTGTTGAATTCAAATAACCCATAAGAACAAAATATGTAAAAATATCCACAAAATGGTCCGACTCAATTTTTAACAGTATCTCGTGTACTAACCCCTTTGTGGATTATCCGAAAACCGAGTTTCGATCATATTAGCTCCGATTCCGGTCCGAATTGCGTCAAATAAAATTTTGTTGAATTCCAATAACCCATAGGAACAAAATATGTAAAAATATCCACAAAATGGTCCGACACAATTTTTAACAGTATCTCGTGTACTAACCCCTTTGTGGATTATCCGAAAACCGAGTTTCGATCATATCAGCTCCGATTCAGGTCCGAATTGCCTCAAATAAAATTTTGTTGAATTCCAATAACCCATAGGAACATAATATGTAAAAATATCCAGAAAATGGTCCAACTCGATTTTTAACAATATCCCGTGTACTAACCCCTTTGAGGATTATCCGAAAACCGAGTTTCGATCATATCAGCTCCGATTCCGGTCCGAAGTGCGTCAAATAAAATTTCATTTAATTACAATAACCCTTAGGAACAAAATATGTAAAAATATCCAGAAAATGGCCCGACTCAATTTTTAACAATATTCCGTGTACTAACGCCTTTGAGGATTATCCGAAAACCGAGTTTTGATCATATCAGCTCCGATTCCGGTCCGAACTGCGCCGAATAAATTTCGTTTAATTTCAATAACCCATAGGAACAAAATATGTAAAAATATCCAGAAAATGGCCCGACTCGATTTTTAACAGTATCCCGTGTACTAACCCCTTTGAGGATTATCCGAAAACCGAGTTTCGATCATATCAGCTCCGATTCAGGTCCGAATTGCGTCAAATAAAATTTTGTTGAATTCCAATAACCCATAGGAACATAATATGTAAAAATATCCAGAAAATGGCCCGACTCAATTTTTAACAGTATCCCGTGTACTAACCCCTTTGAGGATTATCCGAAAACTGAGTTTCGATCATGTCAGCTCCGATTCAGGTCCGAATTGCGTCAAATAAAATTTTGTTGAATTCCAATAACCCATAGGAACAAAATATGTAAAAATATCCACAAAATGGTCCGACACAATTTTTAACAGTATCTCGTGTACTAACCCCTTTGTGGATTATCCGAAAACCGAGTTTCGATCATATCAGCTCCGATTCCGGTCTGAATTGGGTCAAATAAAATTTTGTTGAATTTCAAAAACCTATAGGAACAAAATATGTAAAAATATCCACAAAATGGTCCGACTCAATTTTTAACAGTATCTCGTGTACTAACCCCTTTGTGGATTATCCGAAAACCGAGTTTCGATCATATCAGCTCCGATTCCGGTCCGAATTGGGTCAAATAAAATTTTGTTGAATTTCAATAACCTATAGGAACAAAATATGTAAAAATATTCAGAAAATGGCCCGACTCGATTTTTAACAGTATCCCGTGTACTAACCCCTTTGAGGATTATCCGAAAACCGAGTTTCGATCATATCAGCTCCGATTCAGGTCCGAATTGCATCAAATAAAATTTTGTTGAATTCCAATAACCCATAGGAACATAATATGTAAAAATATCCAGAAAATGGCCCGACTCAATTTTTAACAGTATCCCGTGTACTAACCCCTTTGTGGATTATCCGAAAACCGAGTTTCGATCATATCAGCTCCGATTCAGGTCCGAATTGCGTCAAATAAAATTTTGTTGAATTTCAATAACCTATAGGAACAAAATATGTAAAAATATCCACAAAATGGTCCAACTCGATTTTTAACACTATCCCGTGTACTTAACCCCTTTGAGGATTATCCGAAAACCGAGTTTCGATCATATCAGCTCCGATTCAGGTCCGAATTGCATCAAATAAAATTTTGTTGAATTCCAATAACCCATAGGAACATAATATGTAAAAATATCCAGAAAATGGCCCGACTCGATTTTTAACA
Organism: Saposhnikovia divaricata; assembly: GCA_036435485.1. Lineage (NCBI taxonomy): Eukaryota > Viridiplantae > Streptophyta > Magnoliopsida > Apiales > Apiaceae > Saposhnikovia > Saposhnikovia divaricata. Next base: position 221,663,362 of record CM071599.1, read on the forward strand.
GTATCCCGTGTACTAACCCCTTTGAGGATTATCCGAAAACCGAGTTTCGATCATATCAGCTCCGATTCAGGTCCGAATTGCATCAAATAAAATTTTGTTGAATTCCAATAACCCATAGGAACATAATATGTAAAAATATCCAGAAAATGGCCCGACTCAATTTTTAACAGTATCCCGTGTACTAACCCCTTTGAGGATTATCCGAAAACCGAGTTTCGATCATATCAGCTCCGATTCAGGTCCGAATTGCCTCAAATAAAATTTTGTTGAATTCCAATAACCCATAGGAACATAATATGTAAAAATATCCAGAAAATGGCCCGACTCGATTTTTAACAGTATCCCGTGTACTAACCCCTTTGAGGATTATCCGAAAACCGAGTTTCGATCATATCAGCTCCGATTCAGGTCCGAATTGCATCAAATAAAATTTTGTTGAATTCCAATAACCCATAGGAACATAATATGTAAAAATATCCAGAAAATGGCCCGACTCAATTTTTAACAGTATCCCGTGTACTAACCCCTTTGAGGATTATCCGAAAACCGAGTTTCGATCATATCAGCTCCGATTCAGGTCCGAATTGCCTCAAATAAAATTTTGTTGAATTCCAATAACCCATAGGAACATAATATGTAAAAATATCCAGAAAATGGTCCAACTCGATTTTTAACAATATCCCGTGTACTAACCCCTTTGAGGATTATCCGAAAACCGAGTTTCGATCATATCAGCTCCGATTCCGGTCCGAAGTGCGTCAAATAAAATTTCATTTAATTACAATAACCCTTAGGAACAAAATATGTAAAAATATCCAGAAAATGGCCCGACTCAATTTTTAACAATATTCCGTGTACTAACGCCTTTGAGGATTATCCGAAAACCGAGTTTTGATCATATCAGCTCCGATTCCGGTCCGAACTGCGCCGAATAAATTTCGTTTAATTTCAATAACCCATAGGAACAAAATATGTAAAAATATCCAGAAAATGGCCCGACTCGATTTTTAACAGTATCCCGTGTCCTAACCCCTTTGAGGATTATCCGAAAACCGAGTTCGATCATATCAGCTCCGATTCAGGTCCGAATTGCGTCAAATAAAATTTTGTTGAATTCCAATAACCCATAGGAACATAATATGTAAAAATATCCAGAAAATGGCCCGACTCAATTTTTAACAGTATCCCGTGTACTAACCCCTTTGAGGATTATCCGAAAACTGAGTTTCGATCATGTCAGCTCCGATTCAGGTCCGAATTGCGTCAAATAAAATTTTGTTGAATTCCAATAACCCATAGGAACAAAATATGTAAAAATATCCACAAAATGGTCCGACACAATTTTTAACAGTATCTCGTGTACTAACCCCTTTGTGGATTATCCGAAAACCGAGTTTCGATCATATCAGCTCCGATTCCGGTCTGAATTGGGTCAAATAAAATTTTGTTGAATTTCAAAAACCTATAGGAACAAAATATGTAAAAATATCCACAAAATGGTCCGACTCAATTTTTAACAGTATCTCGTGTACTAACCCCTTTGTGGATTATCCGAAAACCGAGTTTCGATCATATCAGCTCCGATTCCGGTCCGAATTGGGTCAAATAAAATTTTGTTGAATTTCAATAACCTATAGGAACAAAATATGTAAAAATATTCAGAAAATGGCCCGACTCGATTTTTAACAGTATCCCGTGTACTAACCCCTTTGAGGATTATCCGAAAACCGAGTTTCGATCATATCAGCTCCGATTCAGGTCCGAATTGCATCAAATAAAATTTTGTTGAATTCCAATAACCCATAGGAACATAATATGTAAAAATATCCAGGAAATGGCCCGACTCAATTTTTAACAGTATCCCGTGTACTAACCCCTTTGTGGATTATCCGAAAACCGAGTTTCGATCATATCAGCTCCGATTCAGGTCCGAATTGCGTCAAATAAAATTTTGTTGAATTTCAATAACCTATAGGAACAAAATATGTAAAAATATCCACAAAATGGTCCAACTCGATTTTTAACACTATCCCGTGTACTTAACCCCTTTGAGGATTATCCGAAAACCGAGTTTCGATCATATCAGCTCCGATTCAGGTCCGAATTGCATCAAATAAAATTTTGTTGAATTCCAATAACCCATAGGAACATAATATGTAAAAATATCCAGAAAATGGCCCGACTCGATTTTTAACAGTATCCCGTGTACTAACCCCTTTGAGGATTATCCGAAAACCGAGTTTCGATCATATCAGCTCCGATTCAGGTCCGAATTGCATCAAATAAAATTTTGTTGAATTCCAATAACCCATAGGAACATAATATGTAAAAATATCCAGAAAATGGCCCGACTCAATTTTTAACAGTATCCCGTGTACTAACCCCTTTGTGGATTATCCGAAAACCGAGTTTCGATCATATCAGCTCCGATTCAGGTCCGAATTGCGTCAAATAAAATTTTGTTGAATTTCAATAACCTATAGGAACAAAATATGTAAAAATATCCACAAAATGGTCCAACTCGATTTTTAACACTATCCCGTGTACTTAACCCCTTTGAGGATTATCCGAAAACCGAGTTTCGATCATATCAGCTCCGATTCAGGTCCGAATTGCATCAAATAAAATTTTGTTGAATTCCAATAACCCATAGGAACATAATATGTAAAAATATCCAGAAAATGGCCCGACTCGATTTTTAACAGTATCCCGTGTACTAACCCCTTTGAGGATTATCCGAAAACCGAGTTTCGATCATATCAGCTCCGATTCAGGTCCGAATTGCCTCAAATAAAATTTTGTTGAATTCCAATAACCCATAGGAACATAATATGTAAAAATATCCAGAAAATGGTCCAACTCGATTTTTAACAATATCCCGTGTACTAACCCCTTTGAGGATTATCCGAAAACCGAGTTTCGATCATATCAGCTCCGATTCCGGTCCGAAGTGCGTCAAATAAAATTTCATTTAATTACAATAACCCTTAGGAACAAAATATGTAAAAATATCCAGAAAATGGCCCGACTCAATTTTTAACAATATTCCGTGTACTAACGTCTTTGAGGATTATCCGAAAACCGAGTTTTGATCATATCAGCTCCGATTCCGGTCCGAACTGCGCCGAATAAATTTCGTTTAATTTCAATAACCCATAGGAACAAAATATGTAAAAATATCCAGAAAATGGCCCGACTCGATTTTTAACAGTATCCCGTGTACTAACCCCTTTGAGGATTATCCGAAAACCGAGTTTCTATCATATCAGCTCCGATTCAGGTCCGAATTGCATCAAATAAAATTTTGTTGAATTCAAATAACCCATAAGAACAAAATATGTAAAAATATCCACAAAATGGTCCGACTCAATTTTTAACAGTATCCCGTGTACTAACCCCTTTGTGGATTATCCGAAAACCGAGTTTCGATCATATTAGCTCCGATTCCGGTCAGAATTGGGTCAAATAAAATTTTGTTGAATTTCAATAACCTATAGGAACATAATATGTAAAAATATCCAGAAAATGGTCCAACTCGATTTTTAACAATATCCCGTGTACTAACCCCTTTGAGGATTATCCGAAAACCGAGTTTCGATCATATCAGCTCCGATTCCGGTCCGAAGTGCGTCAAATAAAATTTCATTTAATTACAATAACCCTTAGGAACAAAATATGTAAAAATATCCAGAAAATGGGCCGACTCAATTTTTAACAATATTCCGTGTACTAACGCCTTTGAGGATTATCCGAAAACCGAGTTTTGATCATATCAGCTCCGATTCCGGTCCGAACTGCGCCGAATAAATTTCGTTTAATTTCAATAACCCATAGGAACAAAATATGTAAAAATATCCAGAAAATGGCCCGACTCGATTTTTAACAGTATCCCGTGTACTAACCCCTTTGAGGATTATCCGAAAACCGAGTTTCGATCATATCAGCTCCGATTCAGGTCCGAATTGCGTCAAATAAAATTTTGTTGAATTCAAATAACACATTGGAACAAAATATGTAAAAATATCCACAAAATGGTCCGACTCAATTTTTAACAGTATCTCGTGTACTAACCCCTTTGTGGATTATCCGAAAACCGAGTTTCGATCATATCAGCTCCGATTCCGGTCTGTATTGGGTCAAATAAAATTTTGTTGAATTTCAAAAACCTATAGGAACAAAATATGTAAACATATCCACAAAATGATCCGACTCAATTTTTAACAGTATCTCGTGTACTAACCCCTTTGTGGATTATCCGAAAACCGAGTTTCGATCATATCAGCTCCGATTCCGGTCCGAATTGGGTCAAATAAAATTTTGTTGAATTTCAATAACCTATAGGAACAAAATATGTAAAAATATTCAGAAAAAGGCCCGACTCGATTTTTAATAGTATCCCGTGTACTAACCCCTTTGAGGATTATCCGAAAACCGAGTTTCGATCATATCAGCTCCGATTCAGGTCCGAATTGCGTCAAATAAAATTTTGTTGAATTCCAATAACCCATAGGAACATAATATGTAAAAATATCCAGAAAATGGCCCGACTCAATTTTTAACAGTATCCCGTGTACTAACCCTTTTGAGGATTATCCGAAAACTGAGTTTCGATCATGTCAGCTCCGATTCAGGTCCGAATTGCGTCAAATAAAATTTTGTTGAATTCCAATAACCCATAGGAACAAAATATGTAAAAATATCCACAAAATGGTCCGACTCAATTTTTAACAGTATCTCGTGTACTAACCCCTTTGTGGATTATCCGAAAACCGAGTTTCGATCATATCAGCTCCGATTCCGGTCTGAATTGGGTCAAATAAAATTTTGTTGAATTTCAAAAACCTATAGGAACAAAATATGTAAAAATATCCACAAAATGGTCCGACTCAATTTTTAACAGTATCTCGTGTACTAACCCCTTTGTGGATTATCCGAAAACCGAGTTTCGATCATATCAGCTCCGATTCCGGTCCGAATTGGGTCAAATAAAATTTTGTTGAATTTCAATAACCTATAGGAACAAAATATGTAAAAATATTCAGAAAATGGCCAGACTCGATTTTTAACAGTATCCCGTGTACTAACCCCTTTGAGGATTATCCGAAAACCGAGTTTCGATCATATCAGCTCTGATTCAGGTCCGAATTGCATCAAATAAAATTTTGTTGAATTCCAATAACCCATAGGAACATAATATGTAAAAATATCCAGAAAATGGCCCGGCTCAATTTTTAACAGTATCCCGTGTACTAACCCCTTTGTGGATTATCCGAAAACCGAGTTTCGATCATATCAGCTCCGATTCAGGTCCGAATTGCGTCAAATAAAATTTTGTTGAATTTCAATAACCTATAGGAACAAAATATGTAAAAATATCCACAAAATGGTCCAACTCGATTTTTGACACTATCCCGTGTACTTAACCCCTTTGAGGATTATCCGAAAACCGAGTTTCGATCATATCAGCTCCGATTCAGGTCCGAATTGCATCAAATAAAATTTTGTTGAATTCCAATAACCCATAGGAACATAATATGTAAAAATATCCAGAAAATGGCCCGACTCGATTTTTAACAGTATCCCGTGTACTAACCCCTTTGAGGATTATCCGAAAACCGAGTTTCGATCATATCAGCTCCGATTCAGGTCCGAATTGCCTCAAATAAAATTTTGTTGAATTCCAATAACCCATAGGAACATAATATGTAAAAATATCCAGAAAATGGTCCAACTCGATTTTTAACAATATCCCGTGTACTAACCCCTTTGAGGATTATCCGAAAACCGAGTTTCGATCATATCTGCTCCGATTCCGGTCCGAAGTGCGTCAAATAAAATTTCATTTAATTACAATAACCCTTAGGAACAAAATATGTAAAAATATCCAGAAAATGGGCCGACTCAATTTTTAACAATATTCCGTGTACTAACGCCTTTGAGGATTATCCGAAAACCGAGTTTTGATCATATCAGCTCCGATTCCGGTCCGAACTGCGCCGAATAAATTTCGTTTAATTTCAATAACCCATAGGAACAAAATATGTAAAAATATCCAGAAAATGGCCCGACTCGATTTTTAACAGTATCCCGTGTACTAACCCCTTTGAGGATTATCCGAAAACCGAGTTCCTATCATATCAGCTCCGATTCAGGTCCGAATTGCATCAAATAAAATTTTGTTGAATTCAAATAACCCATAAGAACAAAATATGTAAAAATATCCACAAAATGGTCCGACTCAATTTTTAACAGTATCCCGTGTACTAACCCCTTTGTGGATTATCCGAAAACCGAGTTTCGATCATATCAGCTCCGATTCCGGTCCGAATTGGGTCAAATAAAATTTTGTTGAATTTCAATAACCTATAGGAACAAAATATGTAAAAATATCCACAAAATGGTCCAACTCGATTTTTAACACTATCCCGTGTACTTAACCCCTTTGAGGATTATCCGAAAACCGAGTTTCGATCATATCAGCTCCGATTCCGGTCCGAAGTGCGTCAAATAAAATTTCATTTAATTACAATAACCCTTAGGAACATAATATGTAAAAATATCCATAAAATGGCCCGACTCAATTTTTAACAGTATCCCGTGTACTAACCCCATTGTGGATTATCCGAAAACCGAGTTTCGATCATATCAGCTCCGATTCAGGTCCGAATTGCGTCAAATAAAATTTTGTTGAATTCCAATAACCCATAGGAAGAAAATATGTAAAAATATCCACAAAATGGTCCAACTCGACTTTTAACAGTATCCCGTGTACTAACCCCTTTGAGGATTATCCGAAAACCGAGTTTCGATCATATCAGCTCCGATTCAGGTCCGAATTGCGTCAAATAAAATTTTGTTGAATTCCAATAACCCATTGGAAGAAAATATGTAAAAATATCCACAAAATGGTCCAACTCGACTTTTAACAGTATCCCGTGTACTAACCCCTTTGAGGATTATCCGAAAATCGAGTTTCGATCATATCAGCTCCGATTCTGGTCCGAAGTGCGTCAAATAAAATTTCATTTAATTACAATAACCCTTAGGAACAAAATATGTAAAAATATCCAGAAAATGGGCCGACTCAATTTTTAACAATATTCCGTGTACTAACGCCTTTGAGGATTATCCGAAAACCGAGTTTTGATCATATCAGCTCCGATTCCGGTCCGAACTGCGCCGAATAAATTTCGTTTAATTTCAATAACCCATAGGAACAAAATATGTAAAAATATCCAGAAAATGGCCCGACTCGATTTTTAACAGTATCCCGTGTACTAACCCCTTTGAGGATTATCCGAAAACCGAGTTTCGATCATATCAGCTCCGATTCCGGTCCGAAGTGCGTCAAATAAAATTTCATTTAATTACAATAACCCTTAGGAACATAATATGTAAAAATATCCATAAAATGGCCCGACTCAATTTTTAACAGTATCCCGTGTACTAACCCCATTGTGGATTATCCGAAAACCGAGTTTCGATCATATCAGCTCCGATTCAGGTCCGAATTGCGTCAAATAAAATTTTGTTGAATTCCAATAACCCATAGGAAGAAAATATGTAAAAATATCCACAAAATGGTCCAACTCGACTTTTAACAGTATCCCGTGTACTAACCCCTTTGAGGATTATCCGAAAACCGAGTTTCGATCATATCAGCTCCGATTCAGGTCCGAATTGCGTCAAATAAAATTTTGTTGAATTCCAATAACCCATTGGAAGAAAATATGTAAAAATATCCACAAAATGGTCCAACTCGACTTTTAACAGTATCCCGTGTACTAACCCCTTTGAGGATTATCCGAAAATCGAGTTTCGATCATATCTGCTCCGATTCTGGTCCGAAGTGCGTCAAATAAAATTTCATTTAATTACAATAACCCTTAGGAACAAAATATGTAAAAATATCCAGAAAATGGGCCGACTCAATTTTTAACAATATTCCGTGTACTAACGCCTTTGAGGATTATCCGAAAACCGAGTTTTGATCATATCAGCTCCGATTCCGGTCCGAACTGCGCCGAATAAATTTCGTTTAATTTCAATAACCCATAGGAACAAAATATGTAAAAATATCCAGAAAATGGCCCGACTCGATTTTTAACAGTATCCCGTGTACTAACCCCTTTGAGGATTATCCGAAAACCGAGTTTCTATCATATCAGCTCCGATTCAGGTCCGAATTGCATCAAATAAAATTTTGTTGAATTCAAATAAAATTTCATTTAATTACAATAACCCTTAGGAACATAATATGTAAAAATATCCATAAAATGGCCCGACTCAATTTTTAACAGTATCCCGTGTACTAACCCCATTGTGGATTATCCGAAAACCGAGTTTCGATCATATCAGCTCCGAGTCTGGTCCGAAGTGCGTCAAATAAAATTTCATTTAATTACAATAACCCTTAGGAACAAAATATGTAAAAAATATCCAGAAAATGGGCCGACTCAATTTTTAACAATATTCCGTGTACTAACGCCTTTGAGGATTATCCGAAAACCGAGTTTTGATCATATCAGCTCCGATTCCGGTCCGAACTGCGCCAAATAAATTTCGTTTAATTTCAATAACCCATAGGAACAAAATATGTAAAAATATCCAGAAAATGGCCCGACTCAATTTTTAACAGTATCCCGTGTACTAACCCCTTTGAGGATTATCCGAAAATCGAGTTTCGATCATATCAGCTCCGATTCCGGTCCGAATTGCGTCAAATAAAATTTTGTTGAATTCCAATAACCCATAGGAACATAATATGTAAAAATATCCAGAAAATGGCCCGACTCAATTTTTAACAGTATCCCGTGTACTAACCCCTTTGTGGATTATCCGAAAACCGAGTTTCGATCATATCAGCTCCGATTCAGGTCCGAATTGCGTCAAATAAAATTTTGTTTAATTCCAATAACCAATAGGAACAAAATATGTAAAAATATCCACAAAATGGTCCAACTCGATTTTTAACAATATCCCGTGTACTAACCCCTTTGAGGATTATCCGAAAACCGAGTTTCGATCATATCAGCTCCGATTCCGGTCCGAAGTGCGTCAAATAAAATTTCATTTAATTACAATAACCCTTAGGAACATAATATGTAAAAATATCCACAAAATGGTCCAACTCGAATTTTAACAGTATCCCGTGTACTAACCCCTTTGAGGATAATCCGAAAATTGAGTTTCGATCATATCAGCTCCGATTCCGGTCCGAAGTGCGTCAAATAAAATTTCATTTAATTCCAATAACCCATAGGAACAAAATATGTAAAAATATCCAGAAAATGGCCCGACTCAATTTTTAACAATATTCCGTGTACTAACGCCTTTGAGGATTATCAGAAAACTGAGTTTCGATCATATCAGCTCCGATTCCGGTCCGAACTACGCCGAATAAAATTTCGTTTAATTTCAATAACCCATAGGAACAAAATATGTAAAAATATCAAGAAAATGGCCCAACTCGATTTTTAACAGTATCCCGTGTACTAACCTCTTTGAGGATTATCCGAAAACCGAGTTTCGATCATATCAGCTCCGATTCAGGTCCGAATTGCGTCAAATAAAATTTTGTTGAATTCCAATAACCCATAGGAACATAATATGTAAAAATATATAGAAAATGGCCCGACTCGATTTTTAACAGTATCCCGTGTACTAACCCCTTTGAGGATTATTCGAAAACCGAGTTTCGATCATATCAGCTCCGATTCAGGTCCGAATTGTGTCAAATAAAATTTTGTTGAATTCCAATAACCCATAGGAACATAATATGTAAAAATATCCAGAAAATGGCCCGACTCAATTTTTAACAGTATCCCGTGTACTAACCCCTTTGTGGATTATCCGAAAACCGAGTTTCGATCATATCAGCTCCGATTCTGGTCCGAATTGCGTCAAATAAAATTTTGTTGAATTCCAATAACCAATAGGAACAAAATATGTAAAAATATCCACAAAATGGTCCAACTCGATTTTTAACAATATCCCGTGTACTAACCCCTTTGAGGATTATCCGAAAACCGAGTTTCGATCATATCAGCTCCGATTCCGGTCCGAAGTGCGTCAAATAAAATTTCATTTAATTACAATAACCCTTAGGAACATAATATGTAAAAATATCCACAGAATGGTCCAACTCAACTTTTAACAGTATCCCGTGTACTAACCCCTTTGAGGATTATCCGAAAATTGAGTTTCGATCATATCAGCTCCGATTCCGGTCCGAAGTGCGTCAAATAAAATTTCATTTAATTCCAATAACCCATAGGAACAAAATATGTAAAAATATCCAGAAAATGGCCCGACTCAATTTTTAACAATATTCCGTGTACTAACGCCTTTGAGGATTATCAGAAAACTGAGTTTCGATCATATCAGCTCCGATTCCGGTCCGAACTACGCCGAATAAAATTTCGTTTAATTTCAATAACCCATAGGAACAAAATATGTAAAAATATCCAGAAAATGGCCCGACTCAATTTTTAACAGTATCCCGTGTACTAACCCCTTTGAGGATTATCCGAAAATCGAGTTTCGATCATATCAGCTCCGATTCCGGTCCGAATTGCGTCAAATAAAATTTTGTTGAATTCCAATAACCCATAGGAACATAATATGTAAAAATATCCAGAAAATGGCCCGACTCAATTTTTAACAGTATCCCGTGTACTAACCCCTTTGTGGATTATCCGAAAACCGAGTTTCGATCATATCAGCTCCGATTCCGGTCCGAAGTGCGTCAAATAAAATTTCATTTAATTACAATAACCCTTAGGAACATAATATGTAAAAATATCCACAAAATGGTCCAACTCGACTTTTAACAGTATCCCGTGCACTAACCCCTTTGAGGATTATCCGAAAATTGAGTTTCGATCATATCAGCTCCGATTCCGGTCCGAAGTGCGTCAAATAAAATTTCATTTAATTCCAATATCCCATAGGAACAAAATATGTAAAAATATCCAGTAAATGGCCCGACTCAATTTTTAACAATATTCCGTGTACTAACGCCTTTGAGGATTATCAGAAAACTGAGTTTCGATCATATCAGCTCCGATTCCGGTCCGAACTACGCCGAATAAAATTTCGTTTAATTTCAATAACCCATAGGAACAAAATATGTAAAAATATCTAGAAAATGGCCCAACTCGATTTTTAACAGTATCCCGTGTACTAACCTCTTTGAGGATTATCCGAAAACCGAGTTTCGATCATATCAGCTCCGATTCAGGTCCGAATTGTGTCAAATAAAATTTTGTTGAATTCCAATAACCCATAGGAACATAATATGTAAAAATATATAGAAAATGGCCCGACTCGATTTTTAACAGTATCCCGTGTACTAACCCCTTTGAGGATTATTCGAAAACCGAGTTTCGATCATATCAGCTCCGATTCAGGTCCGAATTGCGTCAAATAAAATTTTGTTGAATTCCAATAACCCATAGGAACATAATATGTAAAAATATCCAGAAAATGGCCCGACTCAATTTTTAACAGTATCCCGTGTACTAACCCCTTTGTGGATTATCCGAAAACCGAGTTTCGATCATATCAGCTCCGATTCAGGTCCGAATTGCGTCAAATAAAATTTTGTTGAATTCCAATAACCAATAGGAACAAAATATGTAAAAATATCCACAAAATGGTCCAACTCGATTTTTAACAATATCCCGTGTACTAACCCCTTTGAGGATTATCCGAAAACCGAGTTTCGATCACATCAGCTCCGATTCCGGTCCGAAGTGCGTCAAATAAAATTTCATTTAATTACAATAACCCTTAGGAACATAATATGTAAAAATATCCACAGAATGGTCCAACTCGACTTTTAACAGTATCCCGTGTACTAACCCCTTTGAGGATTATCCGAAAATTGAGTTTCGATCATATCAGCTCCGATTCCGGTCCGAAGTGCGTCAAATAAAATTTCATTTAATTCCAATAACCCATAGGAACAAAATATGTAAAAATATCCAGATAATGGCCCGACTCAATTTTTAACAATATTCCGTTTACTAACGCCTTTGAGGATTATCAGAAAACTGAGTTTCGATCATATCAGCTCCGATTCCGGTCCGAACTACGCCGAATAAAATTTCGTTTAATTTCAATAACCCATAGGAACAAAATATGTAAAAATATCTAGAAAATGGCCCGACTCGATTTTTAACAGTATCCCGTGTACTAACCCCTTTGAGGATTATCCGAAAACCGAGTTTCGATCATATCAACTCCGGTTCAGGTCCGAATTGCGTCAAATAAAATTTTGTTGAATTCCAATAACCCATAGGAACATAATATGTAAAAATATCCAGAAAATGGCCCGACTCAATTTTTAACAGTATCCCGTGTACTAACCCCTTTGTGGATTATCCGAAAACCGAGTTTCGATCATATCAGCTCCGATTCAGGTCCGAATTGCGTCAAATAAAATTTTGTTGAATTCCAATAACCCATAGGAACAAAATATGTAAAAATATCCAGAAAATGGCCCGACTCAATTTTTAACAGTATCCCGTGTACTAACCCCTTTGTTGATTATCCGAAAACCGAGTTTCGATCATATCAGCTCCGATTCAGGTCCAAATTGCGTCAAATAAATTTTGTTGAATTCCAATAACCCATAGGAACAAAATATGTAAAAATATCCACAAAATGGTCCAACTCGATTTTTAACAATATCCCGTGTACTAACCCCTTTGAGGATTATCCGAAAACCGAGTTTCGATCATATCAGCTCCGATTCCGGTCCGAAGTGCGTCAAATAAAATTTCATTTAATTACAATAACCCTTAGGAACATAATATGTAAAAATATCCACAGAATGGTCCAACTCGACTTTTAACAGTATCCCGTGTACTAACCCCTTTGAGGATTATCCGAAAATTGAGTTTCGATCATATCAGCTCCGATTCCGGTCCGAAGTGCGTCAAATAAAATTTCATTTAATTCCAATAACCCATAGGAACAAAATATGTAAAAATATCCAGAAAATGGCCCGACTCAATTTTTAACAATATTCCGTGTACTAACGCCTTTGAGGATTATCAGAAAACTGAGTTTCGATCATATCAGCTCCGATTCCGGTCCGAACTACGCCGAATAAAATTTCGTTTAATTTCAATAACCCATAGGAACAAAATATGTAAAAATATCTAGAAAATGGCCCGACTCGATTTTTAACAGTATCCCGTGTACTAACCCCTTTGAGGATTATCCGAAAACCGAGTTTCGATCATATCAACTCCGGTTCAGGTCCGAATTGCGTCAAATAAAATTTTGTTGAATTCCAATAACCCATAGGAACATAATATGTAAAAATATCCAGAAAATGGCCCGACTCAATTTTTAACAGTATCCCGTGTACTAACCCCTTTGTGGATTATCCGAAAACCGAGTTTCGATCATATCAGCTCCGATTCAGGTCCGAATTGCGTCAAATAAAATTTTGTTGAATTCCAATAACCCATAGGAACAAAATATGTAAAAATATCCAGAAAATGGCCCGACTCAATTTTTAACAGTATCCCGTGTACTAACCCCTTTGTTGATTATCCGAAAACCGAGTTTCGATCATATCAGCTCCGATTCAGGTCCAAATTGCGTCAAATAAAATTTTGTTGAATTCCAATAACCCATAGGAACAAAATATGTAAAAATATCCACAAAATGGTCCAACTCGACTATTAACAGTATCCCGTGTAGTAACCCCTTTGAGGATTATCCGAAAATTGAGTTTCGATCATATCAGCTCCGATTCCGGTCCGAAGTGCGTCAAATAAAATTTCATTTAATTACAATAACCCTTAGGAACATAATATGTAAAAATATCCACAGAATGGTCCAACTCGACTTTTAACAGTATCCCGTGTACTAACCCCTTTGAGGATTATCCGAAAATTGAGTTTCGATCATATCAGCTCCGATTCCGGTCCGAACTACGCCGAATAAAATTTCGTTTAATTTCAATAACCCATAGGAACAAAATATGTAAAAATATCTAGAAAATGGCCCGACTCGATTTTTAACAGTATCCCGTGTACTAACGCCTTTGAGGATTATCAGAAAACTGAGTTTCGATCATATCAGCTCCGATTCCGGTCTGAACTACGCCGAATAAAATTTCGTATAATTTCAATAACCCATAGGAACAAAATATGTAAAAATATCCACAAAATGGCCCAACTCGATTTTTAACAGTATCCCGTGTACTAACCTCTTTGAGGATTATCCGAAAACCGAGTTTCGATCATATCAGCTCCGATTCAGGTCCGAATTGCGTCAAATAAAATTTTGTTGAATTCCAATAACCCATAGGAACATATTATGTAAAAATATATAGAAAATGGCCCGACTCGATTTTTAACAGTATCCCGTGTACTAACCCCTTTGAGGATTATTCGAAAACCGAGTTTCGATCATATCAGCTCCGATTCAGGTCCGAATTGCGTCAAATAAAATTTTGTTGAATTCCAATAACCCATAGGAACATAATATGTAAAAATATCCAGAAAATGGCCCGACTCAATTTTTAACAGTATCCCGTGTACTAACCCCTTTGTGGATTATCCGAAAACCGAGTTTCGATCATATCAGCTCCGATTCAGGTCCGAATTGCGTCAAATAAAATTTTGTTGAATTTCAATAACCAATAGGAACAAAATATGTAAAAATATCCACAAAATGGTCCAACTCGATTTTTAACAATATCCCGTGTACTAACCCCTTTGAGGATTATCCGAAAACCGAGTTTCGATCATATCAGCTCCGATTCCGGTCCGAAGTGCGTCAAATAAAATTTCATTTAATTACAATAACCCTTAGGAACATAATATGTAAAAATATCCACAGAATGGTCCAACTCGACTTTTAACAGTATCCCGTGTACTAACCCCTTTGAGGATTATCCGAAAATTGAGTTTCGATCATATCAGCTCCGATTCAGGTCCAAATTGCGTCAAATAAATTTTGTTGAATTCCAATAACCCATAGGAACAAAATATGTAAAAATATCCACAAAATGGTCCAACTCGATTTTTAACAATATCCCGTGTACTAACCCCTTTGAGGATTATCCGAAAACCGAGTTTCGATCATATCAGCTCCGATTCCGGTCCGAAGTGCGTCAAATAAAATTTCATTTAATTACAATAACCCTTAGGAACATAATATGTAAAAATATCCACAGAATGGTCCAACTCGACTTTTAACAGTATCCCGTGTACTAACCCCTTTGAGGATTATCCGAAAATTGAGTTTCGATCATATCAGCTCCGATTCCGGTCCGAAGTGCGTCAAATAAAATTTCATTTAATTCCAATAACCCATAGGAACAAAATATGTAAAAATATCCAGAAAATGGCCCGACTCAATTTTTAACAATATTCCGTGTACTAACGCCTTTGAGGATTATCAGAAAACTGAGTTTCGATCATATCAGCTCCGATTCCGGTCCGAACTACGCCGAATAAAATTTCGTTTAATTTCAATAACCCATAGGAACAAAATATGTAAAAATATCTAGAAAATGGCCCGACTCGATTTTTAACAGTATCCCGTGTACTAACCCCTTTGAGGATTATCCGAAAACCGAGTTTCGATCATATCAACTCCGGTTCAGGTCCGAATTGCGTCAAATAAAATTTTGTTGAATTCCAATAACCCATAGGAACATAATATGTAAAAATATATAGAAAATGGCCCGACTCGATTTTTAACAGTATCCCGTGTACTAACCCCTTTGAGGATTATTCGAAAACCGAGTTTCGATCATATCAGCTCCGATTCAGGTCCGAATTGCGTCAAATAAAATTTTGTTGAATTCCAATAACCCATAGGAACATAATATGTAAAAATATCCAGAAAATGGCCCGACTCAATTTTTAACAGTATCCCGTGTACTAACCCCTTTGTGGATTATCCGAAAACCGAGTTTCGATCATATCAGCTCCGATTCAGGTCCGAATTGCGTCAAATAAAATTTTGTTGAATTCCAATAACCAATAGGAACAAAATATGTAAAAATATCCACAAAATGGTCCAACTCGATTTTTAACAATATCCCGTGTACTAACCCCTTTGAGGATTATCCGAAAACCGAGTTTCGATCACATCTGCTCCGATTCCGGTCCGAAGTGCGTCAAATAAAATTTCATTTAATTACAATAACCCTTAGGAACATAATATGTAAAAATATCCACAGAATGGTCCAACTCGACTTTTAACAGTATCCCGTGTACTAACCCCTTTGAGGATTATCCGAAAATTGAGTTTCGATCATATCAGCTCCGATTCCGGTCCGAAGTGCGTCAAATAAAATTTCATTTAATTCCAATAACCCATAGGAACAAAATATGTAAAAATATCCAGATAATGGCCCGACTCAATTTTTAACAATATTCCGTTTACTAACGCCTTTGAGGATTATCAGAAAACTGAGTTTCGATCATATCAGCTCCGATTCCGGTCCGAACTACGCCGAATAAAATTTCGTTTAATTTCAATAACCCATAGGAACAAAATATGTAAAAATATCTAGAAAATGGCCCGACTCGATTTTTAACAGTATCCCGTGTACTAACCCCTTTGAGGATTATCCGAAAACCGAGTTTCGATCATATCAACTCCGGTTCAGGTCCGAATTGCGTCAAATAAAATTTTGTTGAATTCCAATAACCCATAGGAACATAATATGTAAAAATATATAGAAAATGGCCCGACTCGATTTTTAACAGTATCCCGTGTACTAACCCCTTTGAGGATTATTCGAAAACCGAGTTTCGATCATATCAGCTCCGATTCAGGTCCGAATTGCGTCAAATAAAATTTTGTTGAATTCCAATAACCCATAGGAACATAATATGTAAAAATATCCAGAAAATGGCCCGACTCAATTTTTAACAGTATCCCGTGTACTAACCCCTTTGTGGATTATCCGAAAACCGAGTTTCGATCATATCAGCTCCGATTCAGGTCCGAATTGCGTCAAATAAAATTTTGTTGAATTCCAATAACCAATAGGAACAAAATATGTAAAAATATCCACAAAATGGTCCAACTCGATTTTTAACAATATCCCGTGTACTAACCCCTTTGAGGATTATCCGAAAACCGAGTTTCGATCACATCTGCTCCGATTCCGGTCCGAAGTGCGTCAAATAAAATTTCATTTAATTACAATAACCCTTAGGAACATAATATGTAAAAATATCCACAGAATGGTCCAACTCGACTTTTAACAGTATCCCGTGTACTAACCCCTTTGAGGATTATCCGAAAATTGAGTTTCGATCATATCAGCTCCGATTCCGGTCCGAAGTGCGTCAAATAAAATTTCATTTAATTCCAATAACCCATAGGAACAAAATATGTAAAAATATCCAGATAATGGCCCGACTCAATTTTTAACAATATTCCGTTTACTAACGCCTTTGAGGATTATCAGAAAACTGAGTTTCGATCATATCAGCTCCGATTCCGGTCCGAACTACGCCGAATAAAATTTCGTTTAATTTCAATAACCCATAGGAACAAAATATGTAAAAATATCTAGAAAATGGCCCGACTCGATTTTTAACAGTATCCCGTGTACTAACCCCTTTGAGGATTATCCGAAAACCGAGTTTCGATCATATCAACTCCGGTTCAGGTCCGAATTGCGTCAAATAAAATTTTGTTGAATTCCAATAACCCATAGGAACATAATATGTAAAAATATCCAGAAAATGGCCCGACTCAATTTTTAACAGTATCCCGTGTACTAACCCCTTTGTGGATTATCCGAAAACCGAGTTTCGATCATATCAGCTCCGATTCAGGTCCGAATTGCGTCAAATAAAATTTTGTTGAATTCCAATAACCCATAGGAACAAAATATGTAAAAATATCCAGAAAATGGCCCGACTCAATTTTTAACAGTATCCCGTGTACTAACACCTTTGTTGATTATCCGAAAACCGAGTTTCGATCATATCAGCTCCGATTCAGGTCCAAATTGCGTCAAATAAATTTTGTTGAATTCCAATAACCCATAGGAACAAAATATGTAAAAATATCCACAAAATGGTCCAACTCGATTTTTAACAATATCCCGTGTACTAACCCCTTTGAGGATTATCCGAAAACCGAGTTTCGATCATATCAGCTCCGATTCCGGTCCGAAGTGCGTCAAATAAAATTTCATTTAATTACAATAACCCTTAGGAACATAATATGTAAAAATATCCACAGAATGGTCCAACTCGACTTTTAACAGTATCCCGTGTACTAACCCCTTTGAGGATTATCCGAAAATTGAGTTTCGATCATATCAGCTCCGATTCCGGTCCGAAGTGCGTCAAATAAAATTTCATTTAATTCCAATAACCCATAGGAACAAAATATGTAAAAATATCCAGAAAATGGCCCGACTCAATTTTTAACAATATTCCGTGTACTAACGCCTTTGAGGATTATCAGAAAACTGAGTTTCGATCATATCAGCTCCGATTCCGGTCCGAACTACGCCGAATAAAATTTCGTTTAATTTCAATAACCCATAGGAACAAAATATGTAAAAATATCTAGAAAATGGCCCGACTCGATTTTTAACAGTATCCCGTGTACTAACCCCTTTGAGGATTATCCGAAAACCGAGTTTCGATCATATCAACTCCGGTTCAGGTCCGAATTGCGTCAAATAAAATTTTGTTGAATTCCAATAACCCATAGGAACATAATATGTAAAAATATCCAGAAAATGGCCCGACTCAATTTTTAACAGTATCCCGTGTACTAACCCCTTTGTGGATTATCCGAAAACCGAGTTTCGATCATATCAGCTCCGATTCAGGTCCGAATTGCGTCAAATAAAATTTTGTTGAATTCCAATAACCCATAGGAACAAAATATGTAAAAATATCCAGAAAATGGCCCGACTCAATTTTTAACAGTATCCCGTGTACTAACCCCTTTGTTGATTATCCGAAAACCGAGTTTCGATCATATCAGCTCCGATTCAGGTCCAAATTGCGTCAAATAAAATTTTGTTGAATTCCAATAACCCATAGGAACAAAATATGTAAAAATATCCACAAAATGGTCCAACTCGACTATTAACAGTATCCCGTGTAGTAACCCCTTTGAGGATTATCCGAAAATTGAGTTTCGATCATATCAGCTCCGATTCCGGTCCGAAGTGCGTCAAATAAAATTTCATTTAATTACAATAACCCTTAGGAACATAATATGTAAAAATATCCACAGAATGGTCCAACTCGACTTTTAACAGTATCCCGTGTACTAACCCCTTTGAGGATTATCCGAAAATTGAGTTTCGATCATATCAGCTCCGATTCCGGTCCGAACTACGCCGAATAAAATTTCGTTTAATTTCAATAACCCATAGGAACAAAATATGTAAAAATATCTAGAAAATGGCCCGACTCGATTTTTAACAGTATCCCGTGTACTAACGCCTTTGAGGATTATCAGAAAACTGAGTTTCGATCATATCAGCTCCGATTCCGGTCTGAACTACGCCGAATAAAATTTCGTATAATTTCAATAACCCATAGGAACAAAATATGTAAAAATATCCACAAAATGGCCCAACTCGATTTTTAACAGTATCCCGTGTACTAACCTCTTTGAGGATTATCCGAAAACCGAGTTTCGATCATATCAGCTCCGATTCAGGTCCGAATTGCGTCAAATAAAATTTTGTTGAATTCCAATAACCCATAGGAACATAATATGTAAAAATATATAGAAAATGGCCCGACTCGATTTTTAACAGTATCCCGTGTACTAACCCCTTTGAGGATTATTCGAAAACCGAGTTTCGATCATATCAGCTCCGATTCAGGTCCGAATTGCGTCAAATAAAATTTTGTTGAATTCCAATAACCCATAGGAACATAATATGTAAAAATATCCAGAAAATGGCCCGACTCAATTTTTAACAGTATCCCGTGTACTAACCCCTTTGTGGATTATCCGAAAACCGAGTTTCGATCATATCAGCTCCGATTCAGGTCCGAATTGCGTCAAATAAAATTTTGTTGAATTTCAATAACCAATAGGAACAAAATATGTAAAAATATCCACAAAATGGTCCAACTCGATTTTTAACAATATCCCGTGTACTAACCCCTTTGAGGATTATCCGAAAACCGAGTTTCGATCATATCAGCTCCGATTCCGGTCCGAAGTGCGTCAAATAAAATTTCATTTAATTACAATAACCCTTAGGAACATAATATGTAAAAATATCCACAGAATGGTCCAACTCGACTTTTAACAGTATCCCGTGTACTAACCCCTTTGAGGATTATCCGAAAATTGAGTTTCGATCATATCAGCTCCGATTCAGGTCCAAATTGCGTCAAATAAATTTTGTTGAATTCCAATAACCCATAGGAACAAAATATGTAAAAATATCCACAAAATGGTCCAACTCGATTTTTAACAATATCCCGTGTACTAACCCCTTTGAGGATTATCCGAAAACCGAGTTTCGATCATATCAGCTCCGATTCCGGTCCGAAGTGCGTCAAATAAAATTTCATTTAATTACAATAACCCTTAGGAACATAATATGTAAAAATATCCACAGAATGGTCCAACTCGACTTTTAACAGTATCCCGTGTACTAACCCCTTTGAGGATTATCCGAAAATTGAGTTTCGATCATATCAGCTCCGATTCCGGTCCGAAGTGCGTCAAATAAAATTTCATTTAATTCCAATAACCCATAGGAACAAAATATGTAAAAATATCCAGAAAATGGCCCGACTCAATTTTTAACAATATTCCGTGTACTAACGCCTTTGAGGATTATCAGAAAACTGAGTTTCGATCATATCAGCTCCGATTCCGGTCCGAACTACGCCGAATAAAATTTCGTTTAATTTCAATAACCCATAGGAACAAAATATGTAAAAATATCTAGAAAATGGCCCGACTCGATTTTTAACAGTATCCCGTGTACTAACCCCTTTGAGGATTATCCGAAAACCGAGTTTCGATCATATCAACTCCGGTTCAGGTCCGAATTGCGTCAAATAAAATTTTGTTGAATTCCAATAACCCATAGGAACATAATATGTAAAAATATCCAGAAAATGGCCCGACTCAATTTTTAACAGTATCCCGTGTACTAACCCCTTTGTGGATTATCCGAAAACCGAGTTTCGATCATATCAGCTCCGATTCAGGTCCGAATTGCGTCAAATAAAATTTTGTTGAATTCCAATAACCCATAGGAACAAAATATGTAAAAATATCCAGAAAATGGCCCGACTCAATTTTTAACAGTATCCCGTGTACTAACCCCTTTGTTGATTATCCGAAAACCGAGTTTCGATCATATCAGCTCCGATTCAGGTCCAAATTGCGTCAAATAAAATTTTGTTGAATTCCAATAACCCATAGGAACAAAATATGTAAAAATATCCACAAAATGGTCCAACTCGACTATTAACAGTATCCCGTGTAGTAACCCCTTTGAGGATTATCCGAAAATTGAGTTTCGATCATATCAGCTCCGATTCCGGTCCGAAGTGCGTCAAATAAAATTTCATTTAATTACAATAACCCTTAGGAACATAATATGTAAAAATATCCACAGAATGGTCCAACTCGACTTTTAACAGTATCCCGTGTACTAACCCCTTTGAGGATTATCCGAAAATTGAGTTTCGATCATATCAGCTCCGATTCCGGTCCGAACTACGCCGAATAAAATTTCGTTTAATTTCAATAACCCATAGGAACAAAATATGTAAAAATATCTAGAAAATGGCCCGACTCGATTTTTAACAGTATCCCGTGTACTAACGCCTTTGAGGATTATCAGAAAACTGAGTTTCGATCATATCAGCTCCGATTCCGGTCTGAACTACGCCGAATAAAATTTCGTATAATTTCAATAACCCATAGGAACAAAATATGTAAAAATATCCACAAAATGGCCCAACTCGATTTTTAACAGTATCCCGTGTACTAACCTCTTTGAGGATTATCCGAAAACCGAGTTTCGATCATATCAGCTCCGATTCAGGTCCGAATTGCGTCAAATAAAATTTTGTTGAATTCCAATAACCCATAGGAACATAATATGTAAAAATATATAGAAAATGGCCCGACTCGATTTTTAACAGTATCCCGTGTACTAACCCCTTTGAGGATTATTCGAAAACCGAGTTTCGATCATATCAGCTCCGATTCAGGTCCGAATTGCGTCAAATCAAATTTTGTTGAATTCCAATAACCCATAGGAACATAATATGTAAAAATATCCAGAAAATGGCCCGACTCAATTTTTAACAGTATCCCGTGTACTAACCCCTTTGTGGATTATCCGAAAACCGAGTTTCGATCATATCAGCTCCGATTCAGGTCCGAATTGCGTCAAATAAAATTTTGTTGAATTTCAATAACCAATAGGAACAAAATATGTAAAAATATCCACAAAATGGTCCAACTCGATTTTTAACAATATCCCGTGTACTAACCCCTTTGAGGATTATCCGAAAACCGAGTTTCGATCATATCAGCTCCGATTCCGGTCCGAAGTGCGTCAAATAAAATTTCATTTAATTACAATAACCCTTAGGAACATAATATGTAAAAATATCCACAGAATGGTCCAACTCGACTTTTAACAGTATCCCGTGTACTAACCCCTTTGAGGATTATCCGAAAATTGAGTTTCGATCATATCAGCTCCGATTCCGGTCCGAAGTGCGTCAAATAAAATTTCATTTAATTCCAATAACCCATAGGAACAAAATATGTAAAAATATCCATAAAATGGCCCGACTCAATTTTTAACAATATTCCGTGTACTAACGCCTTTGAGGATTATCAGAAAACTGAGTTTCGATCATATCAGCTCCGATTCCGGTCCGAACTACGCCGAATAAAATTTCGTTTAATTTCAATAACCCATAGGAACAAAATATGTAAAAATATCTAGAAAATGGCCCGACTCGATTTTTAACAGTATCCCGTGTACTAACCCCTTTGAGGATTATCCGAAAACCGAGTTTCGATCATATCAACTCCGGTTCAGGTCCGAATTGCGTCAAATAAAATTTTGTTGAATTCCAATAACCCATAGGAACATAATATGTAAAAATATCCAGAAAATGGCCCGACTCAATTTTTAACAGTATCCCGTGTACTAACCCCTTTGTGGATTATCCGAAAACCGAGTTTCGATCATATCAGCTCCGATTCAGGTCCGAATTGCGTCAAATAAAATTTTGTTGAATTCCAATAACCCATAGGAACATAATATGTAAAAATATCCAGAAAATGGCCCGACTCAATTTTTAACAGTATCCCGTGTACTAACCCCTTTGTGGATTATCCGAAAACCGAGTTTCGATCATATCAGCTCCGATTCCGGTCCGAATTGGGTCAAATAAAATTTTGTTGAATTTCAATAACCCATAGGAACAAAATATGTAAAAATATCCACAAAATGGCCCAACTCGATTTTTAACAGTATCCCGTGTACTAACCTCTTTGAGGATTATCCGAAAACCGAGTTTCGATCATATCAGCTCCGATTCAGGTCCGAATTGCGTCAAATAAAATTTTGTTGAATTCCAATAACCCATAGGAACATAATATGTAAAAATATATAGAAAATGGCCCGACTCGATTTTTAACAGTATCCCGTGTACTAACCCCTTTGAGGATTATTCGAAAACCGAGTTTCGATCATATCAGCTCCGATTCAGGTCCGAATTGCGTCAAATAAAATTTTGTTGAATTCCAATAACCCATAGGAACATAATATGTAAAAATATCCAGAAAATGGCCCGACTCAATTTTTAACAGTATCCCGTGTACTAACCCCTTTGTGGATTATCCGAAAACCGAGTTTCGATCATATCAGCTCCGATTCAGGTCCGAATTGCGTCAAATAAAATTTTGTTGAATTCCAATAACCAATAGGAACAAAATATGTAAAAATATCCACAAAATGGTCCAACTCGATTTTTAACAATATCCCGTGTACTAGCTCCAAGGGAACATTACAAACCTTCGATTATTGCTGATCATGATCAAATTTAAATATATAAAAAGATTTATATAAATTTATTTAAAACAGGGTTTTGAGTTTTACCAGGCTTCTCAAATGATCTGCATCTGTTCAGTGATTATCTGATCTCTAAAACTTCGATTCTTCTTTTAAATCTTCTGGTTTTTTATTCTCTGTCTTCAATCCTACGAGCGGCGTTTCCCTAATGGCCACCTGCCTCAGCGGTACTCCCTGTGCTCCAAACGGATTCCAGAATAACAAGAATATAACCAAGATTTATAAAAGAAAAGACTTTTTATTGATTAAGATAATATGTACAGATGTAGACTCATTATGAGCCTGTTTACACTCATAACCCCGTAGGGTTTTTACTCACACATTATTCTATGGACTCTTGATTTTGCATACAGAGTAGTTTGTATGAAAATTTTCGATGTCCCAAACTGAAATGGAACTCTTCCTTTTATAGATCAAGGAAAGAGGATCGGTACAAATATTCTTACGTCACTGCATGCGTAAGATATACATTATTGTTCTACTTTATTAAAGTAGATTCCTTTTAAAGTAGATGCCTTCTTCTTTTGACTTTTTGACAAAGTTAAAGTAGATGCTTCTCCTTTTGATAAAGCTAAAGTAGATGCTTTTACCCAAAGTAAATGCTTTTCCTCTTTTGCTTTTGATAAAGCAGATTCCTTCCGCTTTAATTCTCCTCCACAGCTTTTCCTTTATTATTGCTAGTGGTGGGGTCATTCTGGCAGTATTGACAGAGATAGCTCTCGTCGGTACCTGTCCTTTTAATTATTCGTGCACTAGCTTTACAAAATTCCACGTAGTGACAACCGAATATTAGCTGGCTTTTAGTCATGCGCCTCTTGCATGCTTCTAAAGTTGCTTTATCTTCTTGGCTCATTGTGGTGTGAGTCATTGAAGTCATGATGCAATTTGAAGACGAATAATTAATCTTCACCTTGTCATTTTCTTTTATGCAGAGAATCTTTTCTAGAATAGCTGCATACTTGTGGATGACTACTTGCTTCAAGTCTTTCTTTTCCAGAGTGACTGGTTTTGATTCGCTTGGAGCGTAGCTTCTTTCCTTGACAATTCCTAGCTGAACATAATGAAATGGTTTAGCCAGACTGTCGTTATAGTCTTCATCCCAGAACGGTAGTGTTGATTGAACCTTGATGAAAATTTCTTTCGCCGGGTTTTGAACACACTTTGTCCTGAATTTTTTGACTGCTTCTCTGAAAGCCTTTGGAAAACTTCCAATTTCTAACAGATTATTGGATGGGTAAATTAGACTAACTAACCCATTGACATAAGCTTCATAAATTAACTCAGGATCTGAGTTAGGATAAAAGTTGAAATAGCTTATGTTGGTTTTATCCGTGGTGAAAAACCTCTGTTTCACGAATTCATGTTCCGTAGCACTTCTTCCAAGTTCATAGAAAAAGCTGAAACTATCGTAAATGGTTTCTCCACTATCGTCTTCAAAATCTATAATTAGATTTTCTGACTTAACTTTTCCCAACACCTTCTGTGAAGTTGCTGTCTTTTTCAGAGCTTGTTTGAAGGTTGGCTTCAAAGCTTCTGTAGAATTGATGAGACACAGTGGTGGCTTCATCATTTCTTTAGTGTAGAGATCAGCGGATACTCTAGCTTCTTGGAAATCTTTAAACTTCTTGTGAGAAACTCCTGAGATTCCTGTGACTGCCAAGCTTGCAATTGCCCAGTTGTTGTAGATTCCTGGATTGGGACCATTGTAAACAACATAGTAATTTTTGCTGGTAGTACTGATCGGTATTACAAAAGATTGCTCTTTTGATTTTTGTGGGAGTTGAATTCCCCCATTGGGTCTCAGATTTAAATCTGAAGATTCTCCCAATGTTGTTGAGGTCTGTACCTCTGATTGGATTTTTGGTAAACCCACAACCTTCAACGGATTTGTTGAATCTTTACCAGGAGCCGTTTGCTCTGGATTAGTCTGTACTTCACTTATTGCTAAGGAAGGTGTACAAATAACCTTTTGTTGCAAGGAATAATCCTTGGTTTGGATTTTTGCCAAATCCACAGGCGTTAACGGATTTGATGTGCCTTTACCGGTAGCCGTTTGCTCCGGGCTAGTTTCAGATCTGTTCATTGATGAAGAAGGTTCTGAAATTACCTTTTGCTGTTCGGGAAGTGAATACTTCCTTACATATTCTAGCTCTGCACGAACTAGTTGTAATTCTTCTTGAACAAGTTTGAATTTCTTCAAGAGGATAGCTTCTTTTAACTCTAGTTGTTCTATGGAAGTGTCCATAGTTTTTCTCAAAGAAAGAGATTATATATAGATGTATATATATATAGAGCAAACAAGGCTCTTTGATCTATCAAAAGATCGTTGGTATAGAGAGGTGTTTAGGTGTTATTGTGGTTTGGTGTGATTTTTCTTCTCTCAACCCCCTCGTATTTATAGCCAAACTTCAGGCTTTGGATTCCTGTAAAAGTAAAGATAACAAGAAACGTCATGTCATAAACTTTACACCTGTTTTTGCTGGAATTCTCTTGTTAAAAAATCTGCTAAGCAGTTTTTAACTCCTTCGATATGTTGAACATCGAAACTGTAGCGGGATAGCCATTGTTGCCATCTCACTAGTCTTCCTTGCTTATTGTCTCCCTGTAACTTAATACGAAGAAAATAAGAGAAATTTCTATTATCAGTTCTAACCAGAAATTTGACTGGAGTTAGATAAATAGAAAATTTGTTAATTACTCTAATGACGGCTAAGTATTCCTTTTCATTGGAATGATAATTTTTCTCAGCGTCCTTAAAGCTTCCTGAAGCATATCTGCATATTAATTCTTTATCAGAATTAACGGCTTTGAGCACTCCTCCCCAATATTCTCCTGAGGCGTCCGTCTCAATGATAAGCTTGTCATCCGGTTCTGGATGATAGAGTTTTGGAAAACTCTTTAGATTCTTCTTGACTTTGACCATGTAGCTGGTGTCTGAATCTTTCCATTCCCAAGGAACATCTTTCTTGAGCTTTGCCTGCAAAGGAGCACGTATAGCTGCAAGTTTGGGAATATAATCAGAAGCATAAGTTAATATACCTAAAAACCTTTGCAACTGTTTTTTGTCTTCAATTTTATCCGGGAACTTATGAATATGTTCTAGGATGTGCGACTGAGGACAATGAGTTCCTTGATCAATTTCTAATCCTAAGAAATTAATCTTTGTCTTGAAGAGCTGAGCTTTCTTCTTTGACAATATAATACCAAGTTGTTGGCATTTCTTTAACACTGCTGCTAAATGTCTGAGATGATCCTGTTCATTATTACTAAAAATAAGAATATCATCGACATATACACAACAGAATTTTTCAAAGGACCTGAATGCATTTTGCATATGTCTCTGGAATATAGAGGGCGCTTGCTTGAATCCAAAAGGTAGCACCTTCCATTGGTAATGTCCTTGAGGACATGTGAATGCTGTCAATAGCTGTGATTCTTCGTCTAGCAATACCTGCCAAAAACCAGATTTACAGTCTAGTGAACTAAACATTTTCTTACCTCGAATAAGGGTGAGTAGTTCATCCTTGTTGGGTAAATTATGGCTGTCTCCTATGGTGGCATCGTTAACTGCCTTGTAGTTGACTACCATTCTCTTTTTGCCTCTTCTCCTTTCTGCTTCGTTTTCTACCAGAAATGCTGGAGACATGTGAGGTGATTTGCTGGGTATGATGATATTCATATCCAGTAGCTCCTGAATTTGTTTGCCAAATTCTTCTCGATCTTGTGGACTGTACTTCATAGGTTTGACCTTGATTACTGTCTTTGGATCTCTGAGCTTGATGCTTCCTTTCATCCATTGCTTAGTCTTTTTAGGATCTAAGGGATTTTCAGAGCATACTGAATCTAATAATCTCTCGATTATAGATTTCTTTTCTATGTCTAGAATCAAATTTTTACGAATAAAATTCACTTCTTTAAATTTTTCTAAACTCTCCTTCCCCCTTTTTAAAAGTTGAATTTTATTGGGGCTGATATTTATAGCTTCTGGCTGACGAGTTTTAGACTTTTTCTTCATTGATTCAAGGAAGTCTTTAACTCCAAATTTTTTAGCTATAATCAGTTTTTTGACATATACTTTCTCACCTGAAAGAGTTAATATAATATGATCCGGGTGTTGAGTAAATGGTCCATATAAGTTTAGAAAGTTATTGCCTAGAATAAGGTCTACACCTGATTCCTGCTGATAGATTGTAGGAATATGAAATATTTCTCCTGCAATCATTATATCAAGGTTTTTACATACCTTTGTAATAGTAATGGAACTATTATCTGCTATACTTACCTGTATAGGCTTTTCTGCATTAACCCAATGTTCTTCTGGGATAACGTATTTACTTGCTAAGCACAGACTTGCACCTGTATCAACATAGCAATGTAATTCTATCTTTTTATATCCTGCAAAATTCAAAATACCAGGGATATAAATAGAATTAGGATTGGTGATATTAGATATCGCCAGGTCTTTTACTTCTTCAGTCTGAATCTGATGAAGTATATTCATTAGTCTCTGACTCTTCTGGTCCGGGATCTAATTCTTCTTCTAAGATGTACACTTCTTGTATATCTTCGTAAGGTTCTTCGATAGGAATATATCCTAGTGAATATACCTGCTCAAGCATTCGAGCTTTACTCTCATGCTTCTGCCTGTTTGGGCATTCATTTGCATAGTGTCCTTCTTCATTGCAAATCCAACACCTGCATTTTTTCTTGCCTTTCGGGCAAAACTTTTGTTTATCGTTAGAAAATTTCTTTGAAGATTTTTTCTTAACGTATTTTCCTGATTTGAAGGGCTTCTTTTTCCTAACAAATCGATATTTTTTCGTATATTTCTTATACGATTTTTTCTTGTGGAAACTTCTAGATGTCTTACTACATCCATACTCAAATGGTTGTTCTACCACTTTTTCACAGCATTTTTTACTAAACTGTTTTAGCTGTTTTTGTTTTTTAGTCAAATCACAAATCTTACTGATTTCTTCTTTAACTATTCTATGAGCATAGCCCAAACTATTTTCAGCAGCTCCTGTTGCTTCAAGATTAAAACGTTCAAGAGCTTTTTCACCTACTAGCGGTATTTTAAGAAGATAATCTCTGATAAACTTCTTATAATCTGCTAGCTCAACTAATTGATATAAGTATTTCTCATAATCATTATAGAATCGATCAAGAAAACATATATCACAAAGTTGCATTTTAGTAAGCATGGTTTTTGCCTTACTAACTATCTTAGCCAATTCTTGAATTTTATTGGTCTGAAGATCTATTCCTAGGAACAATGTATAGATTGCATCCATGACATTTTCATAGGCAGTTATGGGATTCATTACTGGAACCCATGTGGTGTTTTTAATCATGCTATTAACAACACCTGTAGTCTTATGTTCCATCAATAACAAGACTGTTCCTTGATCGTCATAAGCTTCGCTATTAGTCTGTATTATTAGACTAATTTCTTGAGACCATTTGTCAATGAGCTCTTTTCTATTGGTTTTACCATCAATATTTAAAACATTATTACCATAGATGTTAGTAACGTTTTTAGAATCTGGAATAGAATAAGAAGGATAAAAATTACCTTTCCTTTTTCTATTACCTGAGGTTTTGCCTTCATGCTCTTCCTCCTTTTTGACTCCAGAGTGATCTCCTTGTTCTGGAGAAGTCTGTTTGTCCATTCTGAAGTTTTCTGGAAAAACTTCTTCTTCTGATTTTTCAGCTTGAAATGATTCTTCCGAACCTTCCCAAGGGTCTGATCCCTCTTCGTCAGTACTGAAAGATTCAATAATGTTTAGAGTTTCATGAGGATTAAAACCGAATAAAGATTTTAGCTCACTGCTTGACTCTATTTCTTGGTTGGCGATAGAGTCATCCTTTATTTCCATTAATCTGATTGCTTGTTCCAATTGATCGTAGTTGTCATCTGTAACCTGCAATTCCTCATCTTCTAGATTATTCCAGAAGAATTCTTCTATCATTTGCATGTAATTCATGATGATTCTTTATCAAATGGCCAGGTTAAGCTTCCTGAGTTCTTTCCAGAACCCATTTCTTCGTTTCCTACGCTGAAGTTAGGATAACTGTATTTCAAGGGTTTCTTGAATTTTTCATCTGCTAAGACGATTTCTCTGTTTGATGTACCTGTCTTAAGAACATCAAGAATTTCTTTATTGCAAGGACAATCATGAATAACTAATTTTATTTCATTGATAATCTTTGCTGCTGCCGCTTCAATGTTATCGGCATTCTGCTGATTCTTAAGCAACTCTAGAATTTCTTCTAATTGTGGCTTAATAATCTTAGTGAAATCTTCTTGTAATTCCTTAAGACTCATCCTAGAATCTTTTTAAGGTATTCCTCGATTTCTATGAGTTTAGAAGTAAAGTCTAATACTTCTTTTCTAGAGATAGGTATGTCATGCTTATTATTACTAAGCTTTTCTACCTGTTCTGTAAGCATCTTAATCTCTTCGTTATTTTTAACTAAAAGATTCATAGCTTTGTTATTAATCTCATTTACGAGATTTTTTATGTCTTCTAGCCTGCTACTACTGCTAGATCCACTCCCCCTCTCTGAAAATATGTGGTTCCATATTTGCCAAAAAGGCTCGAAGCTTTTGAGAATTTTTCGCTTGGATCCTTACTAAGCCCAAAATAGGATAGCATTTTATAAACTCCTAGCAAAATTCTTCCTGTAATCTGATTAAGATTATTAGTAGATGCAATTATTCTTGCACTACCAGGGTGACTACTGAAGGTGTAATTCTTCAGCTCTTGTCCCTCTACTTCGCTTAATCTTTTGAGATTAAGAACTTTTCCTTTCTTGTAAATATGTGGGTGTACAGGTAAGGAAGTAGTCATTTAACTGATACGTTCAAGCTTTCGACCTAAACTATCAATTCTGGTTGAGACATTCCTTAAAAGGTTGTCTGTTGAGGATTCTCCTATTACTAGGTTTTTCCCCTTAAAGCTCATTCTGGGTTTTTCTCCTAAATGAGGTTTATTCCTGGCAATATCTATTACCCATGAATTTTCTAAAGGACT
This sequence comes from Saposhnikovia divaricata, assembly GCA_036435485.1. Classification (NCBI taxonomy): domain Eukaryota; kingdom Viridiplantae; phylum Streptophyta; class Magnoliopsida; order Apiales; family Apiaceae; genus Saposhnikovia; species Saposhnikovia divaricata. The sequence continues at coordinate 221,694,505 of CM071599.1, forward strand.
GATTTCTGAGAATTGCTTCTCTTCAACAGATCCTATATCTGAGAATATATCTTCTAATTCAATATATTCAGATTTTTTGTAATCTATACTGTGATGACTGTTGGTCAAGGCATAGGCTACAACGTATGATATGCTAAAGACTTTATCTCCGGCATCCATTAGGTTTTCTCGTTCAAACTGATGTACGAATGATAAAACCGAATCTAAATTTCTTGTGTCTAGACTAAGTCCAAACTTAGGGTAAACTGAGAACATGAATTTTTGGTATGCTAAATTTCCTCTAGCAGCACCTAAAATACAATCTCTACGATCCTTGATTCTGTTATCTATTAAAGCCATTTTAATAGGTGAATCAATTCCTTCCTGAAATTCAGATTTTAACAAAATTTTAACAGCTCCTAAATGAACCGTGCTGATTGTTGATCTAATTTTAGAAGGGATCTTTAAAAGGTTTTTCCTAATTTCTTCTCTGTTAATGAGTGATAGGAAAACAGAACCTTTTGTATCTTTTATGTCTACATGCATTTCTTTTGTGCTGACAAAATAAAAGATATTGTTTTTTCTATTCAGAATATTTAAACCAAATGAATTTGGGATTCTAAATATTTTTTCTTTCTTTAGATCAAGTTTCAAATTCTTGATTTTTGAAAGCGTTTCTTGTTTTACCAAAAAACTTCCTTGAAATCCTTTTTCGTTTTCAGAAAACTCGATTTCAAAATCTTGATTATCATCAGAAGTCTGAGGATCATCAATCTCTTTTTCTTTTAAAAGATTCATTTTAAAAGATTATTCCTAGGCTCTGATACCAAGTTGCGGATAAATTAAGTTGACAGTTTAAGCAATTACACTTGCCAATTATATAAGTAATTATTTGATAAAAAGTTTTACTTTTTGTTTTTACAAAAACAAAAGGCATGACAAGCATCGCTAGCTTCATCAATGAAGCTACCAATATGGTTTTTTAAACCGTCAATTTCTTGACTGTTCCTAATATAGAACCTACCATGTTGTTCTTTCAATGTTTCTAGACTGACGTAGAATTCTCTAAGTCGATCTATTCTATTGTTATTTATATCTAGGCATGCTAGATCTCTTATCCTAGTGAAGAAGTCTTCATCACTAAGTCTAATGGTTTCACCATTAATGGTTAAGCTCCAGTACATGGGATATTGTTAAAAATTGAGTCGGACAATTTTGTGGATATTTTTACATATTTTGTTCCTATGGGTTATTGGAATTCAACAAAATTTTATTTGACGCAATTCGGACCTGAATCGGAGCTGATATGATCGAAACTCGGTTTTCGGATAATCCTCAAAGGGGTTAGTACACGGGATACTGTTAAAAATCAAGTCGGGCCATTTTCTGGATATTTTTACATATTTTGTTCCTATGGGTTATTGAAATTAAACGAAATTTTATTCGGCGCAGTTCGGACCGGAATCGGAGCTGATATGATCGAAACTCAGTTTTCTGATAATCCTCAAAGGCGTTAGTACACGGAATATTGTTAAAAATTGAGTCGGGCCATTTTCTGGATATTTTTACATATTTTGTTCCTAAGGGTTATTGGAATTCAACAAAATTTTATTTGACGCAATTCGGACCTGAATCGGAGCTGATATGATCGAAACTCGGTTTTCGGATAATCCTCAAAGGGGTTAGTACACGGGATACTGTTAAAAATCGAGTCGGGCCATTTTCTGGATATTTTTACATATTTTGTTCCTAAGGGTTATTGAAATTAAATGAAATTTTATTTGACGCACTTCGGACCGGAATCGGAGCTGATATGATCGAAACTCAATTTTCGGATAATCCTCAAAGGGGTTAGTACACGGGATACTGTTAAAAGTCGAGTTGGACCATTTTGTGGATATTTTCACATATATTGTTCCTATAGGTTATTGAAATTCAACAAAATTTTATTCGGCATAGTTCGGATCGGAATCGGAGCTGATATGATCGAAACTCGGTTTTCGGATAATCCTCAAAGAGGTTAGTACATGGGATATTGTTAAAAATTGAGTGGGACAATTTTGTGGATATTTTTGCATATTTTGTTCCTATGGGTTATTGGAATTCAACAAAATTTTATTTGACGCAATTCGGACCTGAATCGGAGCTGATATGATCGAAACTCGGTTTTCGGATAATCCTCAAAGGGGTTAGTACACGGGATACTGTTAAAAATCGAGTCGGGCCATTTTCTGGATATTTTTACATATTTTGTTCCTATGGGTTATTGAAATTAAACGAAATTTTATTCGGCGTAGTTCGGACCGGTATCGGAGCTGATATGATCGAAACTCAGTTTTCTGATAATCCTCAAAGGCGTTAGTACACGGAATATTGTTAAAAATTGAGTCGGGCCATTTTCTGGATATTTTTACATATTTTGTTCCTATGGGTTATTGAAATTAAACGAAATTTTATTTGACGCACTTCGGACCGGAATCGGAGCTGATATGATCGAAACTCAATTTTCGGATAATCCTCAAAGGCGTTAGTACACGGAATATTGTTAAAAATTGAGTCGGCCCATTTTCTGGATATTTTTACATATTTTGTTCCTAAGGGTTATTGTAATTAAATGAAATTTTATTTGACGCACTTCGGACCGGAATCGGAGCTGATATGATCGAAACTCGGTTTTCGGATAATCCTCAAAGGGGTTAGTACACGGGATATTGTTAAAAATCGAGTTGGACCATTTTGTGGATATTTGTACATATTTTGTTCCTATTGGTTATTGGAATTCAACAAAATTTTATTTGACGCAATTCGGACCTGAATCGGAGCTGATATGATCGAAACTCGGTTTTCGGATAATCCTCAAAGGGGTTAGTACACGGGATACTGTTAAAAATCGAGTCGGGCCATTTTCTGGATATTTTTACATATTTTGTTCCTATGGGTTATTGAAATTAAACGAAATTTTATTCGGCGTAGTTCGGACCGGAATCGGAGCTGATATGATCGAAACTCAGTTTTCTGATAATCCTCAAAGGCGTTAGTACACGGAATATTGTTAAAAATTGAGTCGGGCCATTTTCTGGATATTTTTACATATTTTGTTCCTATGGGTTATTGAAATTAAACGAAATTTTATTTGATGCACTTCGGACCGGAATCGGAGCTGATATGATCGAAACTCAATTTTCGGATAATCCTCAAAGGCGTTAGTACACGGAATATTGTTAAAAATTGAGTCGGCCCATTTTCTGGATATTTTTACATATTTTGTTCCTAAGGGTTATTGAAATTAAATGAAATTTTATTTGACGCACTTCGGACCGGAATCGGAGCTGATATGATCGAAACTCGGTTTTCGGATAATCCTCAAAGGGGTTAGTACACGGGATATTGTTAAAAATCGAGTTGGACCATTTTATGGATATTTGTACATATTTTGTTCCTATTGGTTATTGGAATTCAACAAAATTTTATTTGACGCAATTCGGACCTGAATCGGAGCTGATATGATCGAAACTCGGTTTTCGGATAATCCACAAAGGGGTTAGTACACGGGATACTGTTAAAAATTGAGTCGGGCCATTTTCTGGATATTTTTACATATTATGTTCCTATGGGTTACTGGATTTTAACAAAATTTTATTTGACGCAATTCGAACCTGAATCGGAGCTGATATGATCGAAACTCGGTTTTCGGATAATCCTCAAAGGGGTTAGTACACGGGATACTGTTAAAAATCGAGTCGGGCCATTTTCTGGATATTTTTACATATTTTGTTCCTCAGGGTTATTGAAATTAAATGAAATTTTATTTGAAGCACTTCGGACCGGAATCGGAGCTGATATGATCGAAAGTCAATTTTCGGATAATCCTCAAAGGGGTTAGTACACGGGATACTGTTAAAAGTCGAGTTGGACCATTTTGTGGGTATTTTCACATATTTTGTTCCTATAGGTTATTGAAATTCAACAAAATTTTATTCGGCACAGTTCGGACCGGAATCGGAGCTGATATGATCGAAACTCGGTTTTCGGATAATCCTCAAAGGGGTTAGTACATGGGATATTGTTAAAAATTGAGTCGGATAATTTTGTGGATATTTTTACATATTTTGTTCCTATGGGTTATTGGAATTCAACAAAATTTTATTTGACGCAATTCGGACCTGAATCGGAGCTGATATGATCGAAACTCGGTTTTCGGATAATCCTCAAAGGGGTTAGTACACGGGATACTGTTAAAAATCGAGTCGGGCCATTTTCTGGATATTTTTACATATTTTGTTCCTATGGGTTATTGAAATTAAACGAAATTTTATTCGGCGCAGTTCGGACCGGAATCGGAGCTGATATGATCGAAACTCAGTTTTCTGATAATCCTCAAAGGCGTTAGTACACGGAATATTGTTAAAAATTGAGTCGGGCCATTTTCTGGATATTTTTACATATTTTGTTCCTAAGGGTTATTGGAATTCAACAAAATTTTATTTGACGCAATTCGGACCTGAATCGGAGCTGATATGATCGAAACTCGGTTTTCGGATAATCCTCAAAGGGGTTAGTACACGGGATACTGTTAAAAATTGAGTCGGGCCATTTTCTGGATATTTTTACATATTTTGTTCCTAAGGGTTATTGAAATTAAATGAAATTTTATTTGACGCACTTCGGACCGGAATCGGAGCTGATATGATCGAAACTAAATTTTCGGATAATCCTCAAAGGGGTTAGTACACGGGATACTGTTAAAAGTCGAGTTTGACCATTTTGTGGATATTTTCACATATATTGTTCCTATAGGTTATTGAAATTCAACAAAATTTTATTCGGCACAGTTCGGATCGGAATCGGAGCTGATATGATCGAAACTCGGTTTTCGGATAATCCTCAAAGGGGTTAGTACATGGGATATTGTTAAAAATTGAGTCGGACAATTTTGTGGATATTTTTACATATTTTGTTCCTAAGGGTTATTGGAATTCAACAAAATTTTATTTGACGCAATTCGGACCTGAATCGGAGCTGATATGATCGAAACTCGGTTTTCGGATAATCCTCAAAGGGGTTAGTACACGGGATACTGTTAAAAATCGAGTCGGGCCATTTTCTGGATATTTTTACATATTTTGTTCCTATGGGTTATTGAAATTAAACGAAATTTTATTCGGCGCAGTTCGGACCGGAATCGGAGCTCATATGATCGAAACTCGGTTTTCGGATAATCCTCAAAGGCGTTAGTACACGGAATATTGTTAAAAATTGAGTCGGCCCATTTTCTGGATATTTTTACATATTTTGTTCCTAAGGGTTATTGTAATTAAATGAAATTTTATTTGACGCACTTCCGACCGGAATCGGAGCTGATATGTTCGAAACTCGGTTTTCGGATAATCCTCAAAGGGGTTAGTACACGGGATATTGTTAAAAATTGAGTTGGACCATTTTGTGGATATTTTTACATATTTTGTTCCTATTGGTTATTGGAATTCAACAAAATTTTATTTGACGCAATTCGGACCTGAATCGGAGCTGATATGATCGAAACTCGGTTTTCGGATAATCCTCAAAGGGGTTAGTACACGGGATACTGTTAAAAATCGAGTCGGGCCATTTTCTGGATATTTTTACATATTTTGTTCCTAAGGGTTATTGAAATTAAATGAAATTTTATTTGACGCACTTCGGACCGGAATCGGAGCTGATATGATCGAAACTCAATTTTCGGATAATCCTCAAAGGGGTTAGTACACGGGATACTGTTAAAAGTCGAGTTGGACCATTTTGTGGATATTTTCACATATATTGTTCCTATAGGTTATTGAAATTCAACAAAATTTTATTCGGCACAGTTCGGACCGGAATCAGAGCTGATAAGATCGAAACTCGGTTTTCGGATAATCCTCAAAGGGGTTAGTACATGGGATATTGTTAAAAATTGAGTCGGACAATTTTGTGGATATTTTTGCATATTTTGTTCCTATGGGTTATTGGAATTCAACAAAATTTTATTTGACGCAATTCGGACCTGAATCGGAGCTGATATGATCGAAACTCGATTTTCGGATAATCCTCAAAGGGGTTAGTACACGGGATACTGTTAAAAATCGAGTCGGGCCATTTTCTGGATATTTTTACATATTTTGTTCCTAAGGGTTATTGAAATTAAATGAAATTTTATTTGACGCACTTCGGACCGGAATCGGAGCTGATATGATCGAAACTAAATTTTCGGATAATCCTCAAAGGGGTTAGTACACGGGATACTGTTAAAAGTCGAGTTTGACCATTTTGTGGATATTTTCACATATATTGTTCCTATAGGTTATTGAAATTCAACAAAATTTTATTCGGCACAGTTCGGATCGGAATCGGAGCTGATATGATCGAAACTCGGTTTTCGGATAATCCTCAAAGGGGTTAGTACATGGGATATTGTTAAAAATTGAGTCGGACAATTTTGTGGATATTTTTACATATTTTGTTCCTAAGGGTTATTGGAATTCAACAAAATTTTATTTGACGCAATTCGGACCTGAATCGGAGCTGATATGATCGCAACTCGGTTTTCGGATAATCCTCAAAGGGGTTAGTACACGGGATACTGTTAAAAATCGAGTCGGGCCATTTTCTGGATATTTTTACATATTTTGTTCCTATGGGTTATTGAAATTAAACGAAATTTTATTCGGCGCAGTTCGGACCGGAATCGGAGCTCATATGATCGAAACTCGGTTTTCGGATAATCCTCAAAGGCGTTAGTACACGGAATATTGTTAAAAATTGAGTCGGCCCATTTTCTGGATATTTTTACATATTTTGTTCCTAAGGGTTATTGTAATTAAATGAAATTTTATTTGACGCACTTCCGACCGGAATCGGAGCTGATATGTTCGAAACTCGGTTTTCGGATAATCCTCAAAGGGGTTAGTACACGGGATATTGTTAAAAATTGAGTTGGACCATTTTGTGGATATTTTTACATATTTTGTTCCTATTGGTTATTGGAATTCAACAAAATTTTATTTGACGCAATTCGGACCTGAATCGGAGCTGATATGATCGAAACTCGGTTTTCGGATAATCCTCAAAGGGGTTAGTACACGGGATACTGTTAAAAATCGAGTCGGGCCATTTTCTGGATATTTTTACATATTTTGTTCCTAAGGGTTATTGAAATTAAATGAAATTTTATTTGACGCACTTCGGACCGGAATCGGAGCTGATATGATCGAAACTCAATTTTCGGATAATCCTCAAAGGGGTTAGTACACGGGATACTGTTAAAAGTCGAGTTGGACCATTTTGTGGATATTTTCACATATATTGTTCCTATAGGTTATTGAAATTCAACAAAATTTTATTCGGCACAGTTCGGACCGGAATCAGAGCTGATAAGATCGAAACTCGGTTTTCGGATAATCCTCAAAGGGGTTAGTACATGGGATATTGTTAAAAATTGAGTCGGACAATTTTGTGGATATTTTTGCATATTTTGTTCCTATGGGTTATTGGAATTCAACAAAATTTTATTTGACGCAATTCGGACCTGAATCGGAGCTGATATGATCGAAACTCGGTTTTCGGATAATCCTCAAAGGGGTTAGTACACGGGATACTGTTAAAAATCGAGTCGGGCCATTTTCTGGATATTTTTACATATTTTGTTCCTAAGGGTTATTGAAATTAAATGAAATTTTATTTGACGCACTTCGGACCGGAATCGGAGCTGATATGATCGAAACTAAATTTTCGGATAATCCTCAAAGGGGTTAGTACACGGGATACTGTTAAAAGTCGAGTTTGACCATTTTGTGGATATTTTCACATATATTGTTCCTATAGGTTATTGAAATTCAACAAAATTTTATTCGGCACAGTTCGGATCGGAATCGGAGCTGATATGATCGAAACTCGGTTTTCGGATAATCCTCAAAGGGGTTAGTACATGGGATATTGTTAAAAATTGAGTCGGACAATTTTGTGGATATTTTTACATATTTTGTTCCTAAGGGTTATTGGAATTCAACAAAATTTTATTTGACGCAATTCGGACCTGAATCGGAGCTGATATGATCGCAACTCGGTTTTCGGATAATCCTCAAAGGGGTTAGTACACGGGATACTGTTAAAAATCGAGTCGGGCCATTTTCTGGATATTTTTACATATTTTGTTCCTATGGGTTATTGAAATTAAACGAAATTTTATTCGGCGCAGTTCGGACCGGAATCGGAGCTCATATGATCGAAACTCGGTTTTCGGATAATCCTCAAAGGCGTTAGTACACGGAATATTGTTAAAAATTGAGTCGGCCCATTTTCTGGATATTTTTACATATTTTGTTCCTAAGGGTTATTGTAATTAAATGAAATTTTATTTGACGCACTTCCGACCGGAATCGGAGCTGATATGTTCGAAACTCGGTTTTCGGATAATCCTCAAAGGGGTTAGTACACGGGATATTGTTAAAAATTGAGTTGGACCATTTTGTGGATATTTTTACATATTTTGTTCCTATTGGTTATTGGAATTCAACAAAATTTTATTTGACGCAATTCGGACCTGAATCGGAGCTGATATGATCGAAACTCGGTTTTCGGATAATCCTCAAAGGGGTTAGTACACGGGATACTGTTAAAAATCGAGTCGGGCCATTTTCTGGATATTTTTACATATTTTGTTCCTAAGGGTTATTGAAATTAAATGAAATTTTATTTGACGCACTTCGGACCGGAATCGGAGCTGATATGATCGAAACTCAATTTTCGGATAATCCTCAAAGGGGTTAGTACACGGGATACTGTTAAAAGTCGAGTTGGACCATTTTGTGGATATTTTCACATATATTGTTCCTATAGGTTATTGAAATTCAACAAAATTTTATTCGGCACAGTTCGGACCGGAATCAGAGCTGATAAGATCGAAACTCGGTTTTCGGATAATCCTCAAAGGGGTTAGTACATGGGATATTGTTAAAAATTGAGTCGGACAATTTTGTGGATATTTTTGCATATTTTGTTCCTATGGGTTATTGGAATTCAACAAAATTTTATTTGACGCAATTCGGACCTGAATCGGAGCTGATATGATCGAAACTCGGTTTTCGGATAATCCTCAAAGGGGTTAGTACACGGGATACTGTTAAAAATCGAGTCGGGCCATTTTCTGGATATTTTTACATATTTTGTTCCTATGGGTTATTGAAATTAAACGAAATTTTATTCGGCGCAGTTCGGACCGGAATCGGAGCTCATATGATCGAAACTCGGTTTTCGGATAATCCTCAAAGGCGTTAGTACACGGAATACTGTTAAAAATTGAGTCGGCCCATTTTCTGGATATTTTTACATATTTTGTTCCTAAGGGTTATTGTAATTAAATGAAATTTTATTTGACGCACTTCCGACCGGAATCGGAGCTGATATGTTCGAAACTCGGTTTTCGGATAATCCTCAAAGGGGTTAGTACACGGGATATTGTTAAAAATCGAGTTGGACCATTTTGTGGATATTTTTACATATTTTGTTCCTATTGGTTATTGGAATTCAACAAAATTTTATTTGACGCAATTCGAACCTGAATCGGAGCTGATATGATCGAAACTCGGTTTTCGGATAATCCTCAAAGGGGTTAGTACACGGGATACTGTTAAAAATCGAGTCGGGCCATTTTCTGGATATTTTTACATATTTTGTTCCTATGGGTTATTGAAATTAAACGAAATTTTATTCGGCGTAGTTCGGACCGGAATCGGAGCTGATATGATCGAAACTCAGTTTTCTGATAATCCTCAAAGGCGTTAGTACACGGAATATTGTTAAAAATTGAGTCGGGCCATTTTCTGGATATTTTTACATATTTTGTTCCTAAGGGTTATTGAAATTAAATGAAATTTTATTTGACGCACTTCGGACCGGAATCGGAGCTGATATGATCGAAACTCAATTTTCGGATAATCCTCAAAGGGGTTAGTACACGGGATACTGTTAAAAGTCGAGTTGGACCATTTTGTGGATATTTTCACATATTTTGTTCCTATAGGTTATTGAAATTCAACAAAATTTTATTCGGCACAGTTCGGACCGGAATCGGAGCTGATATGATCGAAACTCGGTTTTCGGATAATCCTCAAAGGGGTTAGTACATGGGATATTGTTAAAAATTGAGTCGGACAATTTTGTGGATATTTTTGCATATTTTGTTCCTATGGGTTATTGGAATTCAACAAAATTTTATTTGACGCAATTCGGACCTGAATCGGAGCTGATATGATCGAAACTCGGTTTTCGGATAATCCTCAAAGGGGTTAGTACACGGGATACTGTTAAAAATCGAGTCGGGCCATTTTCTGGATATTTTTACATATTTTGTTCCTATGGGTTATTGAAATTAAACGAAATTTTATTCGGCGCAGTTCGGACCGGAATCGGAACTCATATGATCGAAACTCGGTTTTCGGATAATCCTCAAAGGCTACACGGAATATTGTTAAAAATTGAGTCGGCCCATTTTCTGGATATTTTTACATATTTTGTTCCTAAGGGTTATTGTAATTAAATGAAATTTTATTTGACGCACTTCGGACCGGAATCGGAGCTGATATGATCGAAACTCGGTTTTCGGATAATCCTCAAAGGGGTTAGTACACGGGATATTGTTAAAAATCGAGTTGGACCATTTTGTGGATATTTTTACATATTTTGTTCCTATTGGTTATTGGAATTCAACAAAATTTTATTTGACGCAATTCGAACCTGAATCGGAGCTGATATGATCGAAACTCGGTTTTCGGATAATCCTCAAAGGGGTTAGTACACGGGATACTGTTAAAAATCGAGTCGGGCCATTTTCTGGATATTTTTACATATTTTGTTCCTATGGGTTATTGAAATTAAACGAAATTTTATTCGGCGCAGTTCGGACCGGAATCGGAGCTCATATGATCGAAACTCGGTTTTCGGATAATCCTCAAAGGCGTTAGTACACGGAATATTGTTAAAAATTGAGTCGGCCCATTTTCTGGATATTTTTACATATTTTGTTCCTAAGGGTTATTGTAATTAAATGAAATTTTGTTTGACGCACTTCGGACCGGAATCGGAGCTGATATGATCGAAACTCGGTTTTCGGATAATCCTCAAAGGGGTTAGTACACGGGATATTGTTAAAAATCGAGTTGGAAAATTTTGTGGATATTTTTACATATTTTGTTCCAATTGGTTATTGGAATTCAACAAAATTTTATTTGACGCAATTCGAACCTGAATCGGAGCTGATATGATCGAAACTCGGTTTTCGGATAATCCTCAAAGGGGTTAGTACACGGGATACTGTTAAAAATCGAGTCGGGCCATTTTCTGGATATTTTTACATATTTTGTTCCTATGGGTTATTGAAATTAAACGAAATTTTATTCGGCGCAGTTCGGACCGGAATCGGAACTCATATGATCGAAACTCGGTTTTCGGATAATCCTCAAAGGCTACACGGAATATTGTTAAAAATTGAGTCGGCCCATTTTCTGGATATTTTTACATATTTTGTTCCTAAGGGTTATTGTAATTAAATGAAATTTTATTTGACGCACTTCGGACCGGAATCGGAGCTGATATGATCGAAACTCGGTTTTCGGATAATCCTCAAAGGGGTTAGTACACGGGATATTGTTAAAAATCGAGTTGGACCATTTTGTGGATATTTTTACATATTTTGTTCCTATTGGTTATTGGAATTCAACAAAATTTTATTTGACGCAATTCGAACCTGAATCGGAGCTGATATGATCGAAACTCGGTTTTCGGATAATCCTCAAAGGGGTTAGTACACGGGATACTGTTAAAAATCGAGTCGGGCCATTTTCTGGATATTTTTACATATTTTGTTCCTATGGGTTATTGAAATTAAACGAAATTTTATTCGGCGCAGTTCGGACCGGAATCGGAGCTCATATGATCGAAACTCGGTTTTCGGATAATCCTCAAAGGCGTTAGTACACGGAATATTGTTAAAAATTGAGTCGGCCCATTTTCTGGATATTTTTACATATTTTGTTCCTAAGGGTTATTGTAATTAAATGAAATTTTGTTTGACGCACTTCGGACCGGAATCGGAGCTGATATGATCGAAACTCGGTTTTCGGATAATCCTCAAAGGGGTTAGTACACGGGATATTGTTAAAAATCGAGTTGGACCATTTTGTGGATATTTTTACATATTTTGTTCCAATTGGTTATTGGAATTCAACAAAATTTTATTTGACGCAATTCGAATCTGAATCGGAGCTGATATGATCGAAACTCGGTTTTCGGATAATCCTCAAAGGGGTTAGTACACGGGATACTGTTAAAAATCGAGTCGGGCCATTTTCTGGATATTTTTACATATTTTGTTCCTATGGGTTATTGAAATTAAACGAAATTTTATTCGGCGTAGTTCGGACCGGAATCGGAGCTGATATGATCGAAACTCAGTTTTCTGATAATCCTCAAAGGCGTTAGTACACGGAATATTGTTAAAAATTGAGTCGGGCCATTTTCTGGATATTTTTACATATTTTGTTCCTAAGGGTTATTGAAATTAAATGAAATTTTATTTGACGCACTTCGGACCGGAATCGGAGCTGATATGATCGAAACTCAATTTTCGGATAATCCTCAACGGGGTTAGTACACGGGATACTGTTAAAAGTCGAGTTGGACCATTTTGTGGATATTTTCACATATTTTGTTCCTATAGGTTATTGAAATTCAACAAAATTTTATTCGGCACAGTTCGGACCGGAATCGGAGCTGATATGATCGAAACTCGGTTTTCGGATAATCCTCAAAGGGGTTAGTACATGGGATATTGTTAAAAATTGAGTCGGACAATTTTGTGGATATTTTTGCATATTTTGTTCCTATGGGTTATTGGAATTCAACAAAATTTTATTTGACGCAATTCGGACCTGAATTGGAGCTGATATGATCGAAACTCGGTTTTCGGATAATCCTCAAAGGGGTTAGTACACGGGATACTGTTAAAAATCGAGGCGGGCCATTTTCTGGATATTTTTACATATTTTGTTCCTATGGGTTATTGAAATTAAACGAAATTTTATTCGGCGCAGTTCGGACCGGAATCGGAGCTCATATGATCGAAACTCGGTTTTCGGATAATCCTCAAAAGCGTTAGTACACGGAATATTGTTAAAAATTGAGTCGGCCCATTTTCTGGATATTTATACATATTTTGTTCCTAAGGGTTATTGTAATTAAATGAAATTTTATTTGACGCACTTCGGACCGCAATTGGAGCTGATATGTTCGAAACTCGGTTTTCGGATAATCCTCAAAGGGGTTAGTACACGGGATATTGTTAAAAATCGAGTTGGACCATTTTGTGGATATTTTTACATATTTTGTTCCTATTGGTTATTGGAATTCAACAAAATTTTATTTGACGCAATTCGGACCTGAATCGGAGCTGATATGATCGAAACTCGGTTTTCGGATAATCCACAAAGGGGTTAGTACACGGGATACTGTTAAAAATTGAGTTGGGCCATTTTCTGGATATTTTTACATATTATGTTCCTATGGGTTACTGGAATTCAACAAAATTTTATTTGACGCAATTCGAACCTGAATCGGAGCTGATATGATCGAAACTCGGTTTTCGGATAATCCTCAAAGGGGTTAGTACACGGGATACTGTTAAAAATCGAGTCGGGCCATTTTCTGGATATTTTTACATATTTTGTTCCTATGGGTTATTGAAATTAAACGAAATTTTATTCGGCGCAGTTCGGACCGGAATCGGAGCTCATATGATCGAAACTCGGTTTTCGGATAATCCTCAAAGGCGTTAGTACACGGAATATTGTTAAAAATTGAGTCGGCCCATTTTCTGGATATTTTTACATATTTTGTTCCTAAGGGTTATTGTAATTAAATGAAATTTTGTTTGACGCACTTCGGACCGGAATCGGAGCTGATATGATCGAAACTCGGTTTTCGGATAATCCTCAAAGGGGTTAGTACACGGGATATTGTTAAAAATCGAGTTGGACCATTTTGTGGATATTTTTACATATTTTGTTCCAATTGGTTATTGGAATTCAACAAAATTTTATTTGACGCAATTCGAATCTGAATCGGAGCTGATATGATCGAAACTCGGTTTTCGGATAATCCTCAAAGGGGTTAGTACACGGGATACTGTTAAAAATCGAGTCGGGCCATTTTCTGGATATTTTTACATATTTTGTTCCTATGGGTTATTGAAATTAAACGAAATTTTATTCGGCGTAGTTCGGACCGGAATCGGAGCTGATATGATCGAAACTCAGTTTTCTGATAATCCTCAAAGGCGTTAGTACACGGAATATTGTTAAAAAATGAGTCGGGCCATTTTCTGGATATTTTTACATATTTTGTTCCTCAGGGTTATTGAAATTAAATGAAATTTTATTTGACGCACTTCGGACCGGAATCGGAGCTGATATGATCGAAAGTCAATTTTCGGATAATCCTCAAAGGGGTTAGTACACGGGATACTGTTAAAAGTCGAGTTGGACCATTTTGTGGGTATTTTCACATATTTTGTTCCTATAGGTTATTGAAATTCAACAAAATTTTATTCGGCAAAGTTCGGACCGGAATCGGAGCTGATATGATCGAAACTCGGTTTTCGGATAATCCTCAAAGGGGTTAGTACATGGGATATTGTTAAAAATTGAGTCGGACAATTTTGTGGATATTTTTACATATTTTGTTCCTATGGGTTATTGGAATTCAACAAAATTTTATTTGACGCAATTCGGACCTGAATCGGAGCTGATATGATCGAAACTCGGTTTTCGGATAATCCTCAAAGGGGTTAGTACACGGGATACTGTTAAAAATCGAGTCGGGCCATTTTCTGGATATTTTTACATATTTTGTTCCTATGGATTATTGAAGTTAAACGAAATTTTATTCGGCGCAGTTCGGACCGGAATCGGAGCTGATATGATCGAAACTCAGTTTTCTGATAATCCTCAAAGGCGTTAGTACACGGAATATTGTTAAAAATTGAGTCGGGCCATTTTCTGGATATTTTTACATATTTTGTTCCTAAGGGTTATTGGAATTCAACAAAATTTTATTTGACGCAATTCGGACTTGAATCGGAGCTGATATGATCGAAACTCGGTTTTCGGATAATCCTCAAAGGGGTTAGTACACGGGATACTGTTAAAAATCGAGTCGGGCCATTTTCTGGATATTTTTACATATTTTGTTCCTAAGGGTTATTGAAATTAAAAGAAATTTTATTTGACGCACTTCGGACCGGAATCGGAGCTGATATGATCGAAACTCAATTTTCGGATAATCCTCAAAGGGGTTAGTACACGGGATACTGTTAAAAGTCGAGTTGGACCATTTTGTGGATATTTTCACAAATTTTGTTCCTATAGGTTATTGAAATTCAACAAAATTTTATTCGGCACAGTTCGGATCGGAATCGGAGCTGATATGATCGAAACTCGGTTTTCGGATAATCCTCAAAGGGGTTAGTACATGGGATATTGTTAAAAATTGAGTCGGACAATTTTGTGGATATTTTTACATATTTTGTTCCTATGGGTTATTGGAATTCAACAAAATTTTATTTGACGCAATTCGGACCTGAATCGGAGCTGATATGATCGAAACTCGGTTTTCGGATAATCCTCAAAGGGGTTAGTACACGGGATACTGTTAAAAATCAAGTCGGGCCATTTTCTGGATATTTTTACATATTTTGTTCCTATGGGTTATTGAAATTAAACGAAATTTTATTCGGCGCAGTTCGGACCGGAATCGGAGCTGATATGATCGAAACTCAGTTTTCTGATAATCCTCAAAGGCGTTAGTACACGGAATATTGTTAAAAATTGAGTCGGGCCATTTTCTGGATATTTTTACATATTTTGTTCCTAAGGGTTATTGGAATTCAACAAAATTTTATTTGACGCAATTCGGACCTGAATCGGAGCTGATATGATCGAAACTCGGTTTTCGGATAATCCTCAAAGGGGTTAGTACACGGGATACTGTTAAAAATCGAGTCGGGCCATTTTCTGGATATTTTTACATATTTTGTTCCTAAGGGTTATTGAAATTAAATGAAATTTTATTTGACGCACTTCGGACCGGAATCGGAGCTGATATGATCGAAACTCAATTTTCGGATAATCCTCAAAGGGGTTAGTACACGGGATACTGTTAAAAGTCGAGTTGGACCATTTTGTGGATATTTTCACATATATTGTTCCTATAGGTTATTGAAATTCAACAAAATTTTATTCGGCATAGTTCGGATCGGAATCGGAGCTGATATGATCGAAACTCGGTTTTCGGATAATCCTCAAAGGGGTTAGTACATGGGATATTGTTAAAAATTGAGTGGGACAATTTTGTGGATATTTTTGCATATTTTGTTCCTATGGGTTATTGGAATTCAACAAAATTTTATTTGACGCAATTCGGACCTGAATCGGAGCTGATATGATCGAAACTCGGTTTTCGGATAATCCTCAAAGGGGTTAGTACACGGGATACTGTTAAAAATCGAGTCGGGCCATTTTCTGGATATTTTTACATATTTTGTTCCTATGGGTTATTGAAATTAAACGAAATTTTATTCGGCGTAGTTCGGACCGGAATCGGAGCTGATATGATCGAAACTCAGTTTTCTGATAATCCTCAAAGGCGTTAGTGCACGAAATATTGTTAAAAATTGTGTCGGGCCATTTTCTGGATATTTTTACATATTTTGTTCCTATGGGTTATTGAAATTAAATGAAATTTTATTTGACGCACTTCGGACCGGAATCGGAGCTGATATGATCGAAACTCAATTTTCGGATAATCCTCATAGGGGTTAGTACACGGGATACTGTTAAAAGTCGAGTTGGACCATTTTGTGGATATTTTCACATATTTTGTTCCTATGGGTTATTGAAATTCAACAAAATTTTATTCGGCACAGTTCGGACCGGAATCAGAGCTGCTAAGATCGAAACTCGGTTTTCGGATAATCCTCAAAGGGGTTAGTACATGGGATATTGTTAAAAATTGAGTCGGACAATTTTGTGGATATTTTTGCATATTTTGTTCCTATGGGTTATTGGAATTCAACAAAATTTTATTTGACGCAATTCGGACCTGAATCGGAGCTGATATGATCGAAACTCGGTTTTCGGATAATCCTCAAAGGGGTTAGTACACGGGATACTGTTAAAAATCGAGTCGGGCCATTTTCTGGATATTTTTACATATTTTGTTCCTATGGGTTATTGAAATTAAACGAAATTTTATTCGGCGCAGTTCGGACCGGAATCGGAGCTCATATGATCGAAACTCGGTTTTCGGATAATCCTCAAAGGCGTTAGTACACGGAATATTGTTAAAAATTGAGTCGGCCCATTTTCTGGATATTTTTACATATTTTGTTCCTAAGGGATATCGTAATTAAATGAAATTTTATTTGACGCACTTCGGACCGGAATCGGAGCTGATATGATCGAAACTCGGTTTTCGGATAATCCTCAAAGGGGTTAGTACACGGGATATTGTTAAAAATCGAGTTGGACCATTTTGTGGATATTTTTACATATTTTTTTCCTATTGGTTATTGGAATTCAACAAAATTTTATTTGACGCAATTCGGACCTGAATCGGAGCTGATATGATCGAAACTCGGTTTTCGGATAATCCACAAAGGGGTTAGTACACGGGATACTGTTAAAAATTGAGTCGGGCCATTTTCTGGATATTTTTACATATTATGTTCCTATGGGTTTCTGGAATTCAACAAAATTTTATTTGATGCAATTCGAACCTGAATCGGAGCTGATATGATCGAAACTCAGTTTTCTGATAATCCTCAAAGGGGTTTGTACACGGGATACTGTTAAAAATCGAGTCGGGCCATTTTCTGGATATTTTTACATATTTTGTTCCTAAGGGTTATTGAAATTAAATGAAATTTTATTTGACGCACTTCGGACCGGAATCGGAGCTGATATGATCAAAACTCAATTTTCGGATAATCCTCAAAGGGGTTAGTACACGGGATACTGTTAAAAGTCGAATTGGACCATTTTGTGGATATTTTCACAAATTTTGTTCCTATAGGTTATTGAAATTCAACAAAATTTTATTCGGCACAGTTCGGACCGGAATCAGAGCTGATATGATCGAAACTCGGTTTTCGGATAATCCTCAAAGGGGTTAGTACATGGGATATTGTTAAAAATTGAGTCGGACAATTTTGTGGATATTTTTGCATATTTTGTTCCTATGGGTTATTGGAATTCAACAAAATTTTATTTGACGCAATTCGGACCTGAATCGGAGCTGATATGATCGAAACTCGGTTTTCGGATAATCCTCAAAGGGGTTAGTACACGGGATACTGTTAAAAATCGAGTCGGGCCATTTTCTGGATATTTTTACATATTTTGTTCCTATGGGTTATTGAAATTAAACGAAATTTTATTCGGCGCAGTTCGGACCGGAATCGGAGCTCATATGATCGAAACTCGGTTTTCGGATAATCCTCAAAGGCGTTAGTACACGGAATATTGTTAAAAATTGAGTCGGCCCATTTTCTGGATATTTTTACATATTTTGTTCCTAAGGGTTATTGCAATTAAATGAAATTTTATTTGACGCACTTCGGACCGGAATCGGAGTTGATATGTTCGAAACTCGGTTTTCGGATAATCCTCAAAGTGGTTAGTACACGGGATATTGTTAAAAATCGAGTTGGACCATTTTGTGGATATTTTTACATATTTTGTTCCTATTGGTTATTCGAATTCAACAAAATTTTATTTGACGCAATTCGGACCTGAATCGGAGCTGATATGATCGAAACTCGGTTTTCGGATAATCCACAAAAGGGTTAGTACACGGGATACTGTTAAAAATTGAGTCAGGCCATTTTCTGGATATTTTTACATATTATGTTCCTATGGGTTACTGGAATTCAACAAAATTTTATTTGACGCAATTCGAACCTGAATCGCAGCTGATATGATCGAAACTCGGTTTTCGGATAATCCTCAAAGGGGTTAGTACACGGGATACTGTTAAAAATCGAGTCGGGCCATTTTCTGGATATTTTTACATATTTTGTTCCTATGGGTTATTGAAATCAAACGAAATTTTATTCGGCGTAGTTCGGACCGGAATCGGAGCTGATATGATCGAAACTCAGTTTTCTGATAATCCTCAAAGGCGTTAGTACACGGAATATTGTTAAAAATTGAGTCGGGCCATTTTCTGGATATTTTTACATATTTTGTTCCTCAGGGTTATTGAAATTAAATGAAATTTTATTTGACGCACTTCGGACCGGAATCGGAGCTGATATGATCGAAAGTCAATTTTCGGATAATCCTCAAAGGGGTTAGTACACGGGATACTGTTAAAAGTCGAGTTGGACCATTTTGTGGGTATTTTCACATATTTTGTTCCTATAGGTTATTGAAATTCAACAAAATTTTATTCGGCACAGTTCGGACCGGAATCGGAGCTGATATGATCGAAACTCGGTTTTCGGATAATCCTCAAAGGGGTTAGTACATGGGATATTGTTAAAAATTGAGTCGGACAATTTTGTGTATATTTTTACATATTTTGTTCCTATGGGTTATTGGAATTCAACAAAATTTTATTTGACGCAATTCGGACCTGAATCGGAGCTGATATGATCGAAACTCGGTTTTCGGATAATCCTCAAAGGGGTTAGTACACGGGATACTGTTAAAAATCGAGTCGGGCCATTTTCTGGATATTTTTACATATTTTGTTCCTATGGGTTATTGAAATTAAACGAAATTTTATTCGGCGCAGTTCGGACCGGAATCGGAGCTGATATGATCGAAACTCAGTTTTCTGATAATCCTCAAAGGCGTTAGTACACAGAATATTGTTAAAAATTGAGTCGGGCCATTTTCTGGATATTTTTACATATTTTGTTCCTAAGGGTTATGGGAATTCAACAAAATTTTATTTGAAGCGATTCGGACTTGAATCGGAGCTGATATGATCGAAACACGGTTTTCGGATAATCCTCAAAGGGGTTAGTACACGGGATACTGTTAAAAATCGAGTCGGGCCATTTTCTGGATATTTTTACATATTTTGTTCCTAAGGGTTATTGAAATTAAATGAAATTTTATTTGACGCACTTCGGACCGGAATCGGAGCTGATATGATCGAAACTCAATTTTCGGATAATCCTCAAAGGGGTTAGTACACGGGATACTGTTAAAAGTCGAGTTGGACCATTTTGTGGATATTTTCACATATATTGTTCCTATAGGTTATTGAAATTCAACAAAATTTTATTCGGCACAGTTCGGATCGGAATCGGAGCTGATATGATCGAAACTCGGTTTTCGGATAATCCTCAAAGGGGTTAGTACATGGGATATTGTTAAAAATTGAGTCGGATAATTTTGTGGATATTTTTACATATTTTGTTCCTATGGGTTATTGGAATTCAACAAAATTTTATTTGACGCAATTCGGACCTGAATCGGAGCTGATATGATCGAAACTCGGTTTTCGGATAATCCTCAAAGGGGTTAGTACACGGGATACTGTTAAAAATTGAGTCGGGCCATTTTCTGGATATTTTTACATATTTTGTTCCTATGGGTTATTGAAATTAAACGAAATTTTATTCGGCGCAGTTCGGACCGGAATCGGAGCTGATATGATCGAAACTCAGTTTTCTGATAATCCTCAAAGGCGTTAGTACACGGAATATTGTTAAAAATTGAGTCGGGCCATTTTCTGGATATTTTTACATATTTTGTTCCTAAGGGTTATTGGAATTCAACAAAATTTTATTTGACGCAATTCGGACCTGAATCGGAGCTGATATGATCGAAACTCGGTTTTCGGATAATCCTCAAAGGGGTTAGTACACGGGATACTGTTAAAAATAGAGTCGGGCCATTTTCTGGATATTTTTACATATTTTGTTCCTAAGGGTTATTGAAATTAAATGAAATTTTATTTGACGCACTTCGGTCCGGAATCGGAGCTGATATGATCGAAACTCAATTTTCGGATAATCCTCAAAGGGGTTAGTACACGGGATACTGTTAAAAGTCGAGTTGGACCATTTTGTGGATATTTTCACATATATTGTTCCTATAGGTTATTGAAATTCAACAAAATTTTATTCGGCACAGTTCGGATCGGAATCGGAGCTGATATGATCGAAACTCGGTTTTCGGATAATCCTCAAAGGGGTTAGTACATGGGATATTGTTAAAAATTGAGTCGGACAATTTTGTGGATATTTTTGCATATTTTGTTCCTATGGGTTATTGGAATTCAACAAAATTTTATTTGACGCAATTCGGACCTGAATCGGAGCTGATACGATCGAAACTCGGTTTTCGGATAATCCTCAAAGGGGTTAGTACACGGGATACTGTTAAAAATCGAGTCGGGCCATTTTCTGGATATTTTTACATATTTTGTTCCTATGGGTTATTGAAATTAAACGAAATTTTATTCGGCGCAGTTCGGACCGGAATCGGAGCTGATTTGATCGAAACTCAGTTTTCTGATAATCCTCAAAGGCGTTAGTACACGGAATATTGTTAAAAATTGAGTCGGGCCATTTTCTGGATATTTTTACATATTTTGTTCCTAAGGGTTATTGGAATTCAACAAAATTTTATTTGACGCAATTCGGACCTGAATCGGAGCTGATATGATCGAAACTCGGTTTTCGGATAATCCTCAAAGGGGTTAGTACACGGGATACTGTTAAAAATCGAGTCGGGCCATTTTCTGGATATTTTTACATATTTTGTTCCTAAGGGTTATTGAAATTAAATGAAATTTTATTTGACGCACTTCGGACCGGAATCGGAGCTGATATGATCGAAACTCAATTTTCGGATAATCCTCAAAGGGGTTAGTACACGGGATACTGTTAAAAGTCGAGTTGGACCATTTTGTGGATATTTTCACATATATTGTTCCTATAGGTTATTGAAATTCAACAAAATTTTATTCGGCATAGTTCGGATCGGAATCGGAGCTGATATGATCGAAACTCGGTTTTCGGATAATCCTCAAAGGGGTTAGTACATGGGATATTGTTAAAAATTGAGTCGGACAATTTTGTGGATATTTTTGCATATTTTGTTCCTATGGGTTATTGGAATTCAACAAAATTTTATTTGACGCAATTCGGACCTGAATCGGAGCTGATATGATCGAAACTCGGTTTTCGGATAATCCTCAAAGGGGTTAGTACACGGGATACTGTTAAAAATCGAGTCGGGCCATTTTCTGGATATTTTTACATATTTTGTTCCTATGGGTTATTGAAATTAAACGAAATTTTATTCGGCGTAGTTCGGACCGGAATCGGAGCTGATATGATCGAAACTCAGTTTTCTGATAATCCTCAAAGGCGTTAGTACACGAAATATTGTTGAAAATTGTGTCGGGCCATTTTCTGGATATTTTTACATATTTTGTTCCTATGGGTTATTGAAATTAAATGAAATTTTATTTGACGCACTTCGGACCGGAATCGGAGCTGATATGATCGAAACTCAATTTTCGGATAATCCTCATAGGGGTTAGTACACGGGATACTGTTAAAAGTCGAGTTGGACCATTTTGTGGATATTTTCACATATTTTGTTCCTATGGGTTATTGAAATTCAACAAAATTTTATTCGACACAGTTCGGACCGGAATCAGAGCTGCTAAGATCGAAACTCGGTTTTCGGATAATCCTCAAAGGGGTTAGTACATGGGATATTGTTAAAAATTGAGTCGGACAATTTTGTGGATATTTTTGCATATTTTGTTCCTATGGGTTATTGGAATTCAACAAAATTTTATTTGACGCAATTCGGACCTGAATCGGAGCTGATATGATCGAAACTCGGTTTTCGGATAATCCTCAAAGGGGTTAGTACACGGGATACTGTTAAAAATCGAGTCGGGCCATTTTCTGGATATTTTTACATATTTTGTTCCTATGGGTTATTGAAATTAAACGAAATTTTATTCGGCGCAGTTCGGACCGGAATCGGAGCTCATATGATCGAAACTCGGTTTTCGGATAATCCTCAAAGGCGTTAGTACACGGAATATTGTTAAAAATTGAGTCGGCCCATTTTCTGGATATTTTTACATATTTTGTTCCTAAGGGTTATCGTAATTAAATGAAATTTTATTTGACGCACTTCGGACCGGAATCGGAGCTGATATGATCGAAACTCGGTTTTCGGATAATCCTCAAAGGGGTTAGTACACGGGATATTGTTAAAAATCGAGTTGGACCATTTTGTGGATATTTTTACATATTTTTTTCCTATTGGTTATTGGAATTCAACAAAATTTTATTTGACGCAATTCGGACCTGAATCGGAGCTGATATGATCGAAACTCGGTTTTCGGATAATCCACAAAGGGGTTAGTACACGGGATACTGTTAAAAATTGAGTCAGGCCATTTTCTGGATATTTTTACATATTATGTTCCTATGGGTTTCTGGAATTCAACAAAATTTTATTTGATGCAATTCGAACTTGAATCGGAGCTGATATGATCGAAACTCGGTTTTCGGATAATCCTCAAAGGGGTTTGTACACGGGATACTGTTAAAAATCGAGTCGGGCCATTTTCTGGATATTTTTACATATTTTGTTCCTATGGGTTATTGAAATTAAATGAAATTTTATTCGGCGTAGTTCGGACCGGAATCGGAGCTCATATGATCGAATCTCAGTTTTCTGATAATCCTCAAAGGCGTTAGTACACGGAATATTTTTAAAAATTGAGTCGGGCCATTTTCTGGATATTTTTACATATTTTGTTCCTAAGGGTTATTGAAATTAAATGAAATTTTATTTGACGCACTTCGGACCGGAATCGGAGCTGATATGATCGAAACTCAATTTTCGGATAATCCTCAAAGGGGTTAGTACACGGGATACTGTTAAAAGTCGAGTTGGACCATTTTGTGGATATTTTCACATATTTTGTTCCTATAGGTTATTGAAATTCAACAAAATTTTATTCGGCACAGTTCGGACCGGAATCGGAGCTGATATGATCGAAACTCGGTTTTCGAATAATCCTCAAAGCGGTTAGTACATGGGATATTGTTAAAAATTGAGTCAGACCATTTTGTGGATATTTTTACATATTTTGTTCCTATGGGTTATAGGAATTCAACAAAATTTTATTTGACGCAATTCGGACCTGAATCGGAGCTGATATGATCGAACTCGGTTTTCGGATAATCCTCAAAGGGGTAAGTACACGGGATACTGTTAAAAATCGAGTCGGGCCTTTTTCTGGATATTTTTACATATTTTGTTCCTATGGGTTATTGAAATTAAACGAAATTTTATTCGGCGCAGTTCGGACCGGAATCAGAGCTGATATGATCGAAACTCAGTTTTCTGATAATCCTCAAAGGCGTTAGTACACGAAATATTGTTAAAAATTGAGTCGGGCCATTTTCTGGATATTTTTACATATTTTGTTCCTAAGGGTTATTGGAATTCAACAAAATTTTATTTGACGCAATTCGGACCTGAATCGGAGCTGATATGATCGAAACTCGGTTTTCGGATAATCCTCAATGGGGTTAGTACACGGGATACTGTTAAAAATCGAGTCAGGCCATTTTCTGGATATTTTTACATATTTTGTTCCTATGGGTTATTGAAATTAAACGAAATTTTATTCGGCGCAGTTCGGACCGGAATCGGAGCTCATATGATCGAAACTCGGTTTTCGGATAATCCTCAAAGGCGTTAGTACACGGAATATTGTTAAAAATTGAGTCGGCCCAATTTCTGGATATTTTTACATATTTTGTTCCTAAGGGTTATTGTAATTAAATGAAATTTTATTTGACGCACTTCGGACCGGAATCGGAGCTGATATGATCGAAACTCGGTTTTCGGATAATCCTCAAAGGGATTAGTACACGGGATATTGTTAAAAATCAAGTTGGACCATTTTGTGGATATTTTTACATATTTTGTTCCTATTGGTTATTGGAATTCAACAAAATTTTATTTGACGCAATTCGGACCAGAATCGGAGCTGATATGATCGAAACTCGGTTTTCGGATAATCCACAAAGGGGTTAGTACACGGGATACTGTTAAAAATTGAGTCGGGCCTTTTTCTGGATATTTTTACATATTATGTTCCTATGGGTTACTGGAATTCAACAAAATTTTATTTGACGCAATTCGAACCTGAATCGGAGCTGATATGATCGAAACTCGGTTTTCGGATAATCCTCAAAGGGGTTAGTATACGGGATACTGTTAAAAATCGAGTCGGGCCATTTTCTGGATATTTTTACATATTTTGTTCCTATGGGTTATTGAAATCAAACGAAATTTTATTCGGCGCAGTTCGGACCGGAATCGGAGCTCATATGATCGAAACTCGGTTTTCGGATAATCCTCAAAGGCGTTATTACACAGAATATTGTTAAAAATTGAGTCGGCCCATTTTCTGGATATTTTTACATATTTTGTTCCTAAGGGTTATTGTAATTAAATGAAATTTTATTTGACGCACTTCGGACCGGAATCGGAGCTGATATGATCGAAACTCGGTTTTCGGATAAACCTCAAAGGGGTTTGTACACGGGATATTGTTAAAAATCGAGTTGGACCATTTTGTGGATATTTTTACATATTTTGTTCCTATTGGTTATTGGAATTCAACAAAATTTTATTTGACGCAATTCGGACCTGAATCGGAGCTGATATGATCGAAACTCGGTTTTCGGATAATCCACAAAGGGGTTAGTACACGGGATACTGTTAAAAATCGAGTCGGGCCTTTTTCTGGATATTTTTACATACTTTGTTCCTAAGGGTTATTGAAATTAAATGAAATTTTATTTGACGCACTTCGGACCGGAATCGGAGTTGATATGATCGAAACTCAATTTTCGGATAATCCTCAAAGGGGTTAGTACACGGGATACTGTTAAAAGTCGAGTTAGACCATTTTGTGGATATTTTCACATATTTTGTTCCTATAGGTTATTGAAATTCAACAAAATTTTATTCGGCACAGTTCGGACCGGAATCGGAGCTGATATGATCGAAACTCGGTTTTCGGATAATCCTCAAAGGGGTTAGTACATGGGATATTGTTAAAAATTGAGTCGGACAATTTTGTGGATATTTTTGCATATTTTGTTCCTATGGGTTATTGGAATTCAACAAAATTTTATTTGACGCAATTCGGACCTGAATCGGAGCTGATATGATCGAAACTCGGTTTTCGGAT
This sequence comes from Saposhnikovia divaricata, assembly GCA_036435485.1. Taxonomy (NCBI): domain Eukaryota; kingdom Viridiplantae; phylum Streptophyta; class Magnoliopsida; order Apiales; family Apiaceae; genus Saposhnikovia; species Saposhnikovia divaricata. Next base: position 221,720,815 of record CM071599.1, read on the forward strand.
AATCCTCAAAGGGGTTAGTACACGGGATACTGTTAAAAATCGAGTCGGGCCATTTTCTGGATATTTTTACATATTTTGTTCCTATGGGTTATTGAAATTAAACGAAATTTTATTCGGCGCAGTTCGGACCGGAATCGGAGCTCATATGATCGAAACTCGGTTTTTGGATAATCCTCAAAGGCGTTAGTACACGGAATATTGTTAAAAATTGAGTCGGGCCATTTTCTGGATATTTTTACATATTTTGTTCCTATGGGTTATTGAAATTAAATGAAATTTTATTTGACGCACTTCGGACCGGAATCGGAGCTGATATGATCGAAACTCAATTTTCGGATAATCCTCATAGGGGTTAGTACACGGGATACTGTTAAAAGTCGAGTTGGACCATTTTGTGGATATTTTCACATATTTTGTTCCTATGGGTTATTGAAATTCAACAAAATTTTATTCGGCACAGTTCGGACCGGAATCAGAGCTGATATGATCGAAACTCGGTTTTCGGATAATCCTCAAAGGGGTTAGTACATGGGATATTGTTAAAAATTGAGTCGGACAATTTTGTGGATATTTTTGCATATTTTGTTCCTATGGGTTATTGGAATTCAACAAATTTTATTTGACGCAATTCGGACCTGAATCAGAGCTGATATGATCGAAACTCGGTTTTCGGATAATCCCAAAGGGGTTAGTACACGGGATACTGTTAAAAATCGAGTCGGGCCATTTTCTGGATATTTTTACATATTTTGTTCCTATGGGTTATTGAAATTAAACGAAATTTTATTCGGCGTAGTTCGGACCTGAATCGGAGCTGATATGATCGAAACTCAGTTTTCTAATAATCCTCAAAGGCGTTAGTACACGGAATATTGTTAAAAATTGAGTCGGGCCATTTTCTGGATATTTTTACATATTTTGTTCCTATGGGTTATTGAAATTAAATGAAATTTTATTTGACGCACTTCGGACCGGAATCGGAGCTGATATGATCGAAACTCAATTTTCGGATAATCCTCATAGGGGTTATTACACGGGATACTGTTAAAAGTCGAGTTGGACCATTTTGTGGATATTTTCACATATTTTGTTCCTATGGGTTATTGAAATTCAACAAAATTTTATTCGGCACAGTTCGGACCGGAATCAGAGCTGATATGATCGAAACTCGATTTTCGGATAATCCTCAAAGGGTTTAGTACATGGGATATTGTTAAAAATTGAGTCGGACAATTTTGTGGATATTTTTGCATATTTTGTTCCTATGGGTTATTGGAATTCAACAAAATTTTATTTGACGCAATTCGGACCTGAATCGGAGCTGATATGATCGAAACTCGGTTTTCGGATAATCCTCAAAGGGGTTAGTACACGGGATACTGTTAAAAATCGAGTCGGGCCATTTTCTGGATATTTTTACATATTTTGTTCCTATGGGTTATTGAAATTAAACGAAATTTTATTCGGCGCAGTTCGGACCGGAATCGGAGCTCATATGATCGAAACTCGGTTTTCGGATAATCCTCAAAGGCGTTAGTACACGGAATATTGTTAAAAATTGATTCGGCCCATTTTCTGGATATTTTTACATATTTTCTTCCTAAGGGTTATTGTAATTAAATGAAATTTTATTTGACGCACTTCGGACCGGAATCGGAGCTGATATGATCGAAACTCGGTTTTCGGATAATCCTCAAAGGGGTTTGTACACGGGATATTGTTAAAAATCGAGTTGGACCATTTTGTGGATATTTTTACATATTTTGTTCCTATTGGTTATTGGAATTCAACAAAATTTTATTTGACGCAATTCGGACCTGAATCGGAGCTGATATGATCGAAACTCGATTTTCGGATAATCCACAAAGGGGTTAGTACACGGGATACTGTTAAAAATTGAGTCGGGCCATTTTCTGGATATTTTTACATATTATGTTCCTATGGGTTACTGGAATTCAACAAAATTTTATTTGATGCAATTCGAACCTGAATAGGAGCTGATATGATCGAAACTAAGTTTTCGGATAATCCTCAAAGGGGTTTGTACACGGGATACTGTTAAAAATCGAGTCGGGCCATTTTCTGGATATTTTTACATATTTTGTTCCTATGGGTTATTGAAATTAAACGAAATTTAATTCAGCGTAGTTCGGACCGGAATCGGAGCTGATATGATCGAAACTCAGTTTTCTGATAATCCTCAATGGTGTTAGTACACGGAATATTGTTAAAAATTGAGTCGGGCCATTTTCTGGATATTTTTACATATTTTGTTCCTAAAGGTTATTGAAATTAAATGAAATTTTATTTGACGCACTTCGGACCGGAAACGGAGCTGATATGATCGAAACTCAATTTTCGGATAATCCTCAAAGGGGTTAGTACACGTGATACTGTTAAAAGTCGAGTTGGACCATTTTGTGGATATTTTCATATATTTTGTTCCTATAGGTTATTGAAATTCAACAAAATTTTATTCGGCACAGTTCGGACCGGAATCGGAGCTGATATGATCGAAACTCGATTTTCGGATAATCCTCAAAGCGGTTAGTACATGGGATATTGTTAAAAATTGAGTCAGACCATTTTGTTGATATTTTTACATATTTTGTTCCTATGGGTTATTGGAATTCAACAAAATTTTATTTGACGCAATTCAGACCTGAATCGGAGCTGATATGATCGAAACTCGGTTTTCGGATAATCCTCAAAGGGGTTAGTACACGGGATACTGTTAAAAATCGAGTCGGGCCTTTTTCTGGATATTTTTACATATTTTGTTCCTATGGGTTATTGAAATTAATCGAAATTTTATTCGACGCAGTTCGGACCGGAATCGGAGCTGATATGATCGAAACTCAGTTTTCTGATAATCCTCAATGGCGTTAGTACACGGAATATTGTTAAAAATCGAGTCGGGCCATTTTCTGGATATTTTTACATATTTTGTTCCTATGGGTTATTGAAATTAAACGAAATTTTATTTGGCGCAGTTCGGACCGGAATCGGAGCTTATATGATCGAAACTCAGTTTTCTGATAATCCTCAATGGCGTTAGTACACGGAATATTGTTAAAAATCGAGTCGGGCCATTTTCTGGATATTTTTACATATTTTGTTCCTATGGGTTACTGAAATTAAACGAAATTTTATTCGGCGCAGTTCGGACCGGAATCGGAGCTCATATGATCGAAACTCGGTTTTTGGATAATCCTCAAAGGCGTTAGTACACGGAATATTGTTAAAAATTGAGTCGGGCCATTTTCTGGATATTTTTACATATTTTGTTCCTATGGGTTATTGAAATTGAACAAAATTTTATTCGGCACAGTTCGGACCGGAATCGGAGCTGATATGATCGAAACTCGATTTTCGGATAATCCTCAAAGCGGTTAGTACATGGGATATTGTTAAAAATTGAGTCAGACCATTTTGTTGATATTTTTACATATTTTGTTCCTATGGGTTATTGGAATTCAACAAAATTTTATTTGACGCAATTCGGACCTGAACCGGAGCTGATATGATCGAAACTCGGTTTTCGGATAATCCTCAAAGGGGTTAGTACACGGGATACTGTTAAAAATCGAGTCGGGCCTTTTTCTGGATATTTTTACATATTTTGTTCCTATGGGTTATTGAAATTAAACGAAATTTTATTCGACGCAGTTCGGACCGGAATCGGAGCTGATATGATCGAAACTCAGTTTTCTGATAATCCTCAATGGCGTTAGTACACGGAATATTGTTAAAAATCGAGTCGGGCCATTTTCTGGATATTTTTACATATTTTGTTCCTATGGGTTACTGAAATTAAACGAAATTTTATTCGGCGCAGTTCGGACCGGAATCGGAGCTCATATGATCGAAACTCAGTTTTCTGATAATCCTCAATGGCGTTAGTACACGGAATATTGTTAAAAATCGAGTCGGGCCATTTTCTGGATATTTTTACATATTTTGTTCCTATGGGTTATTGAAATTAAACGAAATTTTATTCGGCGTAGTTCGGACCGGAATCGGAGCTGATATGATCGAAACTCAGTTTTCTGATAATCCTCAAAGGCGTTAGTACACGGAATATTGTTAAAAAATGAGTCGGGCCATTTTCTGGATATTTTTACATATTTTGTTCCTATGGGTTATTGAAAATAAATTAAATTTTATTTGACGCACTTCGGGCCGGAATCGGAGCTGATATGATCGAAACTCAATTTTCGGATAATCCTCATAGGGGTTAGTACACGGGATACTGTTAAAAGTCGAGTTGGACCATTTTGTGGATATTTTCACATATTCTGTTCCTATGGGTTATTGAAATTCAACAAAATTTTATTCGGCACAGTTCGGACCGGAATCAGAGCTGATATGATCGAATCTCGGTTTTCGGATAATCCTCAAAGGGGTTAGTACATGGGATATTGTTAAAAATTGAGTCGGACAATTTTGTGGAAATTTTTGCATATTTTGTTCCTATGGGTTATTGGAATTCAACAAAATTCTATTTGACGCAATTCGGACCTGAATCGGAGCTGATATGATCGAAACTCGGTTTTCGGATAATCCTCAAAGGGGTTAGTACACGGGATACTGTTAAAAATCGAGTCGGGCCATTTTCTGGATATTTTTACATATTTTGTTCTTATGGGTTATTGAAATTAAACGAAATTTTATTCGGCGCAGTTCGGACCGGAATCGGAGCTCATATGATCGAAACTCGGTTTTCGGATAATCCTCAAAGGCGTTAGTACACGGAATATTGTTAAAAATTGATTCGGCCCATTTTCTGGATATTTTTACATATTTTCTTCCTAAGGGTTATTGTAATTAAATGAAATTTTATTTGACGCACTTCGGACCGGAATCGGAGCTGATATGATCGAAACTCGGTTTTCGGATAATCCTCAAAGGGGTTTGTACACGGGATATTGTTAAAAATTGAGTTGGACCATTTTGTGGATATTTTTACATAATTTGTTCCTATTGGTTATTGGAATTCAACAAAATTTTATTTGACGCAATTCGGACCTGAATCGGAGCTGATATGATCGAAACTCGGTTTTCGGATAATCCTCAAAGGGGTTAGTACACGGGATACTGTTAAAAATCGAGTCGGACCTTTTTCTGGATATTTTTACATATTTTGTTCCTATGGGTTATTGAAATTAAACGAAATTTTATTCGGCGCAGTTCGGACCGGAATCGGAGCTGATATGATCGAAACTCAGTTTTCTGATAATCCTCAATGGCGTTAGTACACGGAATATTGTTAAAAATCAAGTCGGGCCATTTTCTGGATATTTTTACATATTTTGTTCCTATGTGTTATTGAAATTAAACGAAATTTTATTCGGCGCAGTTCGGACCGGAATCGGAGCTCATATGATCGAAACTCGGTTTTTGAATAATCCTCAAAGGCGTTAGTACACGGAATATTGTTAAAAATTGAGTCGGGCCATTTTCTGGATATTTTTACATATTTTATTCCTATGGGTTATTGAAATTAAATGAAATTTTATTTGACGCACTTCGGACCGGAATCGGAGCTGATATGATCGAAACTCAATTTTCGGATAATCCTCATAGGGGTTAGTACACGGGATACTGTTAAAAGTCGAGTTGGACCATTTTGTGGATATTTTCACATATTTTGTTCCTATGGGTTATTGAAATTCAACAAAATTTTATTCGGCACAGTTCGGACCGGAATCAGAGCTGATATGATCGAAACTCGGTTTTCGGATAATCCTCAAAGGGGTTAGTACATGGGATATTGTTAAAAATTGAGTCGGACAATTTTGTGGATATTTTTGCATATTTTGTTCCTATGGGTTATTGGAATTCAACAAATTTTATTTGACGCAATTCGGACCTGAATCAGAGCTGATATGATCGAAACTCGGTTTTCGGATAATCCTCAAAGGGGTTAGTACACGGGATACTGTTAAAAATCGAGTCGGGCCATTTTCTGGATATTTTTACATATTTTGTTCCTATGGGTTATTGAAATTAAACGAAATTTTATTCGGCGTAGTTCGGACCGGAATCGGAGCTGATATGATCGAAACTCAGTTTTCTGATAATCCTCAAAAGCGTTAGTACACGGAATATTGTTAAAAATTGAGTCGGGCCATTTTCTGGATATTTTTACATATTTTGTTCCTAAGGGTTATTGTAATTAAATGAAATTTTATTTGACGCACTTCGGACCGGAATCGGAGTTGATATGATCGAAACTCGGTTTTCGGATAATCCTCAAAGCGGTTAGTACATGGGATATTGTTAAAAATTGAGTCAGACCATTTTGTTGATATTTTTACATATTTTGTTCCTATGGGTTATTGGAATTCAACAAAATTTTATTTGACGCAATTCAGACCTGAATCGGAGCTGATATGATCGAAACTCGGTTTTCGGATAATCCTCAAAGGGGTTAGTACACGGGATACTGTTAAAAATCGAGTCGGGCCTTTTTCTGGATATTTTTACATATTTTGTTCCTATGGGTTATTGAAATTAAACGAAATTTTATTCGACGCAGTTCGGACCGGAATCGGAGCTGATATGATCGAAACTCAGTTTTCTGATAATCCTCAATGGCGTTAGTACACGGAATATTGTTAAAAATCGAGTCGGGCCATTTTCTGGATATTTTTACATATTTTGTTCCTATGGGTTATTGAAATTAAACGAAATTTTATTTGGCGCAGTTCGGACCGGAATCGGAGCTTATATGATCGAAACTCAGTTTTCTGATAATCCTCAATGGCGTTAGTACACGGAATATTGTTAAAAATCGAGTCGGGCCATTTTCTGGATATTTTTACATATTTTGTTCCTATGGGTTACTGAAATTAAACGAAATTTTATTCGGCGCAGTTCGGACCGGAATCGGAGCTCATATGATCGAAACTCGGTTTTTGGATAATCCTCAAAGGCGTTAGTACACGGAATATTGTTAAAAATTGAGTCGGGCCATTTTCTGGATATTTTTACATATTTTGTTCCTATGGATTATTGAAATTCAACAAAATTTTATTCGGCACAGTTCGGACCGGAATCGGAGCTGATATGATCGAAACTCGATTTTCGGATAATCCTCAAAGCGGTTAGTACATGGGATATTGTTAAAAATTGAGTCAGACCATTTTGTTGATATTTTTACATATTTTGTTCCTATGGGTTATTGGAATTCAACAAAATTTTATTTGACGCAATTCGGACCTGAACCGGAGCTGATATGATCGAAACTCGGTTTTCGGATAATCCTCAAAGGGGTTAGTACACGGGATACTGTTAAAAATCGAGTCGGGCCTTTTTCTGGATATTTTTACATATTTTGTTCCTATGGGTTATTGAAATTAAACGAAATTTTATTCGACGCAGTTCGGACCGGAATCGGAGCTGATATGATCGAAACTCAGTTTTCTGATAATCCTCAATGGCGTTAGTACACGGAATATTGTTAAAAATCGAGTCGGGCCATTTTCTGGATATTTTTACATATTTTGTTCCTATGGGTTACTGAAATTAAACGAAATTTTATTCGGCGCAGTTCGGACCGGAATCGGAGCTCATATGATCGAAACTGAGTTTTCTGATAATCCTCAATGGCGTTAGTACACGGAATATTGTTAAAAATCGAGTCGGGCCATTTTCTGGATATTTTTACATATTTTGTTCCTATGGGTTACTGAAATTAAACGAAATTTTATTCGGCGCAGTTCGGACCGGAATCGGAGCTTATATGATCGAAACTCAGTTTTCTGATAATCCTCAATGGCGTTAGTACACGGAATATTGTTAAAAATCGAGTCGGGCCATTTTCTGGATATTTTTACATATTTTGTTCCTATGGGTTACTGAAATTAAACGAAATTTTATTCGGCGCAGTTCGGACCGGAATCGGAGCTCATATGATCGAAACTCGGTTTTTGGATAATCCTCAAAGGCGTTAGTACACGGAATATTGTTAAAAATTGAGTCGGGCCATTTTCTGGATATTTTTACATATTTTGTTCCTATGGGTTATTGAAATTCAACAAAATTTTATTCGGCACAGTTCGGACCGGAATCGGAGCTGATATGATCGAAACTCGATTTTCGGATAATCCTCAAAGCGGTTAGTACATGGGATATTGTTAAAAATTGAGTCAGACCATTTTGTTGATATTTTTACATATTTTGTTCCTATGGGTTATTGGAATTCAACAAAATTTTATTTGACGCAATTCGGACCTGAACCGGAGCTGATATGATCGAAACTCGGTTTTCGGATAATCCTCAAAGGGGTTAGTACACGGGATACTGTTAAAAATCGAGTCGGGCCTTTTTCTGGATATTTTTACATATTTTGTTCCTATGGGTTATTGAAATTAAACGAAATTTTATTCGACGCAGTTCGGACCGGAATCGGAGCTGATATGATCGAAACTCAGTTTTCTGATAATCCTCAATGGCGTTAGTACACGGAATATTGTTAAAAATCGAGTCGGGCCATTTTCTGGATATTTTTACATATTTTGTTCCTATGGGTTACTGAAATTAAACGAAATTTTATTCGGCGCAGTTCGGACCGGAATCGGAGCTCATATGATCGAAACTCAGTTTTCTGATAATCCTCAATGGCGTTAGTACACGGAATATTGTTAAAAATCGAGTCGGGCCATTTTCTGGATATTTTTACATATTTTGTTCCTATGGGTTACTGAAATTAAACGAAATTTTATTCGGCGCAGTTCGGACCGGAATCGGTGCTCATATGATCGAAACTCGGTTTTTGGATAATCCTCAAAGGCGTTAGTACACGGAATATTGTTAAAAATTGAGTCGGGCCATTTTCTGGATATTTTTACATATTTTGTTCCTATGGGTTATTGAAATTAAATGAAATTTTATTTGACGCACTTCGGACCGGAATCGGAGCTGATATGATCGAAACTCAATTTTCGGATAATCCTCATAGGGGTTAGTGCACGGGATACTGTTAAAAGTCGAGTTGGACCATTTTGTGGATATTTTCACATATTTTGTTCCTATGGGTTATTGAAATTCAACAAAATTTTATTCGGCACAGTTCGGACCGGAATCAGAGCTGATATGATCGAAACTCGGTTTTCGGATAATCCTCAAAGGGGTTAGTACATGGGATATTGTTAAAAATTGAGTCGGACAATTTTGTGGATATTTTTGCATATTTTGTTCCTATGGGTTATTGGAATTCAACAAATTTTATTTGACGCAATTCGGACCTGAATCAGAGCTGATATGATCGAAACTCGGTTTTCGGATAATCCTCAAAGGGGTTAGTACACGGGATACTGTTAAAAATCGAGTCGGGCCATTTTCTGGATATTTTTACATATTTTGTTCCTATGGGTTATTGAAATTAAACGAAATTTTATTCGGCGTAGTTCGGACCGGAATCGGAGCTGATATGATCGAAACTCAGTTTTCTGATAATCCTCAAAAGCGTTAGTACACGGAATATTGTTAAAAATTGAGTCGGGCCATTTTCTGGATATTTTTACATATTTTGTTCCTAAGGGTTATTGTAATTAAATGAAATTTTATTTGACGCACTTCGGACCGGAATCGGAGTTGATATGATCGAAACTCGGTTTTCGGATAATCCTCAAAGCGGTTAGTACATGGGATATTGTTAAAAATTGAGTCAGACCATTTTGTTGATATTTTTACATATTTTGTTCCTATGGGTTATTGGAATTCAACAAAATTTTATTTGACGCAATTCAGACCTGAATCGGAGCTGATATGATCGAAACTCGGTTTTCGGATAATCCTCAAAGGGGTTAGTACACGGGATACTGTTAAAAATCGAGTCGGGCCTTTTTCTGGATATTTTTACATATTTTGTTCCTATGGGTTATTGAAATTAAACGAAATTTTATTCGACGCAGTTCGGACCGGAATCGGAGCTGATATGATCGAAACTCAGTTTTCTGATAATCCTCAATGGCGTTAGTACACGGAATATTGTTAAAAATCGAGTCGGGCCATTTTCTGGATATTTTTACATATTTTGTTCCTATGGGTTATTGAAATTAAACGAAATTTTATTTGGCGCAGTTCGGACCGGAATCGGAGCTTATATGATCGAAACTCAGTTTTCTGATAATCCTCAATGGCGTTAGTACACGGAATATTGTTAAAAATCGAGTCGGGCCATTTTCTGGATATTTTTACATATTTTGTTCCTATGGGTTACTGAAATTAAACGAAATTTTATTCGGCGCAGTTCGGACCGGAATCGGAGCTCATATGATCGAAACTCGGTTTTTGGATAATCCTCAAAGGCGTTAGTACACGGAATATTGTTAAAAATTGAGTCGGGCCATTTTCTGGATATTTTTACATATTTTGTTCCTATGGGTTATTGAAATTCAACAAAATTTTATTCGGCACAGTTCGGACCGGAATCGGAGCTGATATGATCGAAACTCGATTTTCGGATAATCCTCAAAGCGGTTAGTACATGGGATATTGTTAAAAATTGAGTCAGACCATTTTGTTGATATTTTTACATATTTTGTTCCTATGGGTTATTGGAATTCAACAAAATTTTATTTGACGCAATTCGGACCTGAACCGGAGCTGATATAATCGAAACTCTGTTTTCGGATAATCCTCAAAGGGGTTAGTACACGGGATACTGTTAAAAATCGAGTCGGGCCTTTTTCTGGATATTTTTACATATTTTGTTCCTATGGGTTATTGAAATTAAACGAAATTTTATTCGACGCAGTTCGGACCGGAATCGGAGCTGATATGATCGAAACTCAGTTTTCTGATAATCCTCAATGGCGCTAGTACACGGAATATTGTTAAAAATCGAGTCGGGCCATTTTCTGGATATTTTTACATATTTTGTTCCTATGGGTTACTGAAATTAAACGAAATTTTATTCGGCGCAGTTCGGACCGGAATCGGAGCTCATATGATCGAAACTCAGTTTTCTGATAATCCTCAATGGCGTTAGTACACGGAATATTGTTAAAAATCGAGTCGGGCCATTTTCTGGATATTTTTACATATTTTGTTCCTATGGGTTACTGAAATTAAACGAAATTTTATTCGGCGCAGTTCGGACCGGAATCGGAGCTTATATGATCGAAACTCAGTTTTCTGATAATCCTCAATGGCGTTAGTACACGGAATATTGTTAAAAATCGAGTCGGGCCATTTTCTGCATATTTTTACATATTTTGTTCCTATGGGTTACTGAAATTAAACGAAATTTTATTCGGCGCAGTTCGGACCGGAATCGGAGCTCATATGATCGAAACTCGGTTTTTGGATAATCCTCAAAGGCGTTAGTACACGGAATATTGTTAAAAATTGAGTCGGGCCATTTTCTGGATATTTTTACATATTTTGTTCCTATGGGTTATTGAAATTCAACAAAATTTTATTCGGCACAGTTCGGACCGGAATCGGAGCTGATATGATCGAAACTCGATTTTCGGATAATCCTCAAAGCGGTTAGTACATGGGATATTGTTAAAAATTGAGTCAGACCATTTTGTTGATATTTTTACATATTTTGTTCCTATGGGTTATTGGAATTCAACAAAATTTTATTTGACGCAATTCGGACCTGAACCGGAGCTGATATGATCGAAACTCGGTTTTCGGATAATCCTCAAAGGGGTTAGTACACGGGATACTGTTAAAAATCGAGTCGGGCCTTTTTCTGGATATTTTTACATATTTTGTTCCTATGGGTTATTGAAATTAAACGAAATTTTATTCGACGCAGTTCGGACCGGAATCGGAGCTGATATGATCGAAACTCAGTTTTCTGATAATCCTCAATGGCGTTAGTACACGGAATATTGTTAAAAATCGAGTCGGGCCATTTTCTGGATATTTTTACATATTTTGTTCCTATGGGTTACTGAAATTAAACGAAATTTTATTCGGCGCAGTTCGGACCGGAATCGGAGCTCATATGATCGAAACTCAGTTTTCTGATAATCCTCAATGGCGTTAGTACACGGAATATTGTTAAAAATCGAGTCGGGCCATTTTCTGGATATTTTTACATATTTTGTTCCTATGGGTTACTGAAATTAAACGAAATTTTATTCGGCGCAGTTCGGACCGGAATCGGAGCTCATATGATCGAAACTCGGTTTTTGGATAATCCTCAAAGGCGTTAGTACACGGAATATTGTTAAAAATTGAGTCGGGCCATTTTCTGGATATTTTTACATATTTTGTTCCTATGGGTTATTGAAATTAAATGAAATTTTATTTGACGCACTTCGGACCGGAATCGGAGCTGATATGATCGAAACTCAATTTTCGGATAATCCTCATAGGGGTTAGTGCACGGGATACTGTTAAAAGTCGAGTTGGACCATTTTGTGGATATTTTCACATATTTTGTTCCTATGGGTTATTGAAATTCAACAAAATTTTATTCGGCACAGTTCGGACCGGAATCAGAGCTGATATGATCGAAACTCGGTTTTCGGATAATCCTCAAAGGGGTTAGTACATGGGATATTGTTAAAAATTGAGTCGGACAATTTTGTGGATATTTTTGCATATTTTGTTCCTATGGGTTATTGGAATTCAACAAATTTTATTTGACGCAATTCGGACCTGAATCAGAGCTGATATGATCGAAACTCGGTTTTCGGATAATCCTCAAAGGGGTTAGTACACGGGATACTGTTAAAAATCGAGTCGGGCCATTTTCTGGATATTTTTACATATTTTGTTCCTATGGGTTATTGAAATTAAACGAAATTTTATTCGGCGTAGTTCGGACCGGAATCGGAGCTGATATGATCGAAACTCAGTTTTCTGATAATCCTCAAAGGCGTTAGTACACGGAATATTGTTAAAAAATGAGTCGGGCCATTTTCTGGATATTTTTACATATTTTGTTCCTATGGGTTATTGAAATTAAATTAAATTTTATTTGACGCACTTCGGGCCGGAATCGGAGCTGATATGATCGAAACTCAATTTTCGGATAATCCTCATAGGGGTTAGTACACGGGATACTGTTAAAAGTCGAGTTGGACCATTTTTTGGATATTTTCACATATTCTGTTCCTATGGGTTATTGAAATTCAACAAAATTTTATTCGGCACAGTTCGGACCGGAATCAGAGCTGATATGATCGAATCTCGGTTTTCGGATAATCCTCAAAGGGGTTAGTACATGGGATATTGTTAAAAATTGAGTCGGACAATTTTGTGGAAATTTTTGCATATTTTGTTCCTATGGGTTATTGGAATTCAACAAAATTCTATTTGACGCAATTCGGACCTGAATCGGAGCTGATATGATCGAAACTCGGTTTTCGGATAATCCTCAAAGGGGTTAGTACACGGGATACTGTTAAAAATCGAGTCGGGCCATTTTCTGGATATTTTTACATATTTTGTTCTTATGGGTTATTGAAATTAAACGAAATTTTATTCGGCGCAGTTCGGACCGGAATCGGAGCTCATATGATCGAAACTCGGTTTTCGGATAATCCTCAAAGGCGTTAGTACACGGAATATTGTTAAAAATTGATTCGGCCCATTTTCTGGATATTTTTACATATTTTCTTCCTAAGGGTTATTGTAATTAAATGAAATTTTATTTGACGCACTTCGGACCGGAATCGGAGCTGATATGATCGAAACTCGGTTTTCGGATAATCCTCAAAGGGGTTTGTACACGGGATATTGTTAAAAATTGAGTTGGACCATTTTGTGGATATTTTTACATAATTTGTTCCTATTGGTTATTGGAATTCAACAAAATTTTATTTGACGCAATTCGGACCTGAATCGGGGCTGATATGATCGAAACTCGGTTTTTGGATAATCCTCAAAGGGGTTAGTACACGGGATACTGTTAAAAATCGAGTCGGACCTTTTTCTGGATATTTTTACATATTTTGTTCCTATGGGTTATTGAAATTAAACGAAATTTTATTCGGCGTAGTTCGGACCGGAATCGGAGCTGATATGATCGAAACTCAGTTTTCTGATAATCCTCAAAGGCGTTAGTACACGGAATATTGTTAAAAAATGAGTCGGGCCATTTTCTGGATATTTTTACATATTTTGTTCCTATGGGTTATTGAAATTAAATTAAATTTTATTTGACGCACTTCGGGCCGGAATCGGAGCTGATATGATCGAAACTCAATTTTCGGATAATCCTCATAGGGGTTAGTACACGGGATACTGTTAAAAGTCGAGTTGGACCATTTTTTGGATATTTTCACATATTCTGTTCCTATGGGTTATTGAAATTCAACAAAATTTTATTCGGCACAGTTCGGACCGGAATCAGAGCTGATATGATCGAATCTCGGTTTTCGGATAATCCTCAAAGGGGTTAGTACATGGGATATTGTTAAAAATTGAGTCGGACAATTTTGTGGAAATTTTTGCATATTTTGTTCCTATGGGTTATTGGAATTCAACAAAATTCTATTTGACGCAATTCGGACCTGAATCGGAGCTGATATGATCGAAACTCGGTTTTCGGATAATCCTCAAAGGGGTTAGTACACGGGATACTGTTAAAAATCGAGTCGGGCCATTTTCTGGATATTTTTACATATTTTGTTCTTATGGGTTATTGAAATTAAACGAAATTTTATTCGGCGCAGTTCGGACCGGAATCGGAGCTCATATGATCGAAACTCGGTTTTCGGATAATCCTCAAAGGCGTTAGTACACGGAATATTGTTAAAAATTGATTCGGCCCATTTTCTGGATATTTTTACATATTTTCTTCCTAAGGGTTATTGTAATTAAATGAAATTTTATTTGACGCACTTCGGACCGGAATCGGAGCTGATATGATCGAAACTCGGTTTTCGGATAATCCTCAAAGGGGTTTGTACACGGGATATTGTTAAAAATTGAGTTGGACCATTTTGTGGATATTTTTACATAATTTGTTCCTATTGGTTATTGGAATTCAACAAAATTTTATTTGACGCAATTCGGACCTGAATCGGGGCTGATATGATCGAAACTCGGTTTTTGGATAATCCTCAAAGGGGTTAGTACACGGGATACTGTTAAAAATCGAGTCGGACCTTTTTCTGGATATTTTTACATATTTTGTTCCTATGGGTTATTGAAATTAAACGAAATTTTATTCGGCGCAGTTCGGACCGGAATCGGAGCTGATATGATCGAAACTCAGTTTTCTGATAATCCTCAATGGCGTTAGTACACGGAATATTGTTAAAAATCAAGTCGGGCCATTTTCTGGATATTTTTACATATTTTGTTCCTATGTGTTATTGAAATTAAACGAAATTTTATTCGGCGCAGTTCGGACCGGAATCGGAGCTCATATGATCGAAACTCGGTTTTTGAATAATCCTCAAAGGCGTTAGTACACGGAATATTGTTAAAAATTGAGTCGGGCCATTTTCTGGATATTTTTACATATTTTATTCCTATGGGTTATTGAAATTAAATGAAATTTTATTTGACGCACTTCGGACCGGAATCGGAGCTGATATGATCGAAACTCAATTTTCGGATAATCCTCATAGGGGTTAGTACACGGGATACTGTTAAAAGTCGAGTTGGACCATTTTGTGGATATTTTCACATATTTTGTTCCTATGGGTTATTGAAATTCAACAAAATTTTATTCGGCACAGTTCGGACCGGAATCAGAGCTGATATGATCGAAACTCGGTTTTCGGATAATCCTCAAAGGGGTTAGTACATGGGATATTGTTAAAAATTGAGTCGGACAATTTTGTGGATATTTTTGCATATTTTGTTCCTATGGGTTATTGGAATTCAACAAATTTTATTTGACGCAATTCGGACCTGAATCAGAGCTGATATGATCGAAACTCGGTTTTCGGATAATCCTCAAAGGGGTTAGTACACGGGATACTGTTAAAAATCGAGTCGGGCCATTTTCTGGATATTTTTACATATTTTGTTCCTATGGGTTATTGAAATTAAACGAAATTTTATTCGGCGTAGTTCGGACCGGAATCGGAGCTGATATGATCGAAACTCAGTTTTCTGATAATCCTCAAAAGCGTTAGTACACGGAATATTGTTAAAAATTGAGTCGGGCCATTTTCTGGATATTTTTACATATTTTGTTCCTAAGGGTTATTGTAATTAAATGAAATTTTATTTGACGCACTTCGGACCGGAATCGGAGCTGATATGATCGAAACTCGGTTTTCGGATAATCCTCAAAGGGGTTTGTACACGGGATATTGTTAAAAATCGAGTTGGACCATTTTGTGGATATTTTTACATAATTTCTTCCTATTGGTTATTGGAATTCAACAAAATTTTATTTGACGCAATTCGGACCTGAATCGGAGCTGATATGATCGAAACTCAGTTTTCTGATAATCCTCAATGGCGTTAGTACACGGAATATTGTTAAAAATCGAGTCGGGCCATTTTCTGGATATTTTTACATATTTTGTTCCTATGGGTTATTGAAATTAAACGAAATTTTATTTGGCGCAGTTCGGACCGGAATCGGAGCTTATATGATCGAAACTCAGTTTTCTGATAATCCTCAATGGCGTTAGTACACGGAATATTGTTAAAAATCGAGTCGGGCCATTTTCTGGATATTTTTACATATTTTGTTCCTATGGGTTATTGAAATTAAACGAAATTTTATTCGGCGTAGTTCGGACCGGAATCGGAGCTGATATGATCGAAACTCAGTTTTCTGATAATCCTCAAAGGCGTTAGTACACGGAATATTGTTAAAAAATGAGTCGGGCCATTTTCTGGATATTTTTACATATTTTGTTCCTATGGGTTATTGAAATTAAATGAAATTTTATTTGACGCACTTCGGGCCGGAATCGGAGCTGATATGATCGAAACTCAATTTTCGGATAATCCTCATAGGGGTTAGTACACGGGATACTGTTAAAAGTCGAGTTGGACCATTTTATGGATATTTTCACATATTCTGTTCCTATGGGTTATTGAAATTCAACAAAATTTTATTCGGCACAGTTCGGACCGGAATCAGAGCTGATATGATCGAATCTCGGTTTTCGGATAATCCTCAAAGGGGTTAGTACATGGGATATTGTTAAAAATTGAGTCGGACAATTTTGTGGATATTTTTGCATATTTTGTTCCTATGGGTTATTGGAATTCAACAAAATTTTATTTGACGCAATTCGGACCTGAATCGGAGCTGATATGATCGAAACTCGGTTTTCGGATAATCCTCAAAGGGGTTAGTACACGGGATACTGTTAAAAATCGAGTCGGGCCATTTTCTGGATATTTTTACATATTTTGTTCTTATGGGTTATTGAAATTAAACGAAATTTTATTCGGCGCAGTTCGGACCGAAATCGGAGCTCATATGATCGAAACTCGGTTTTCGGATAATCCTCAAAGGCGTTAGTACACGGAATATTGTTAAAAATTGATTCGGCCCATTTTCTGGATATTTTTACATATTTTCTTCCTAAGGGTTATTGTAATTAAATGAAATTTTATTTGACGCACTTCGGACCGAAATCGGAGCTGATATGATCGAAACTCGGTTTTCGGATAGTCCTCAAAGGGGTTTGTACACGGGATATTGTTAAAAATTGAGTTGGACCATTTTGTGGATATTTTTACATAATTTGTTCCTATTGGTTATTGGAATTCAACAAAATTTTATTTGACGCAATTCGGACCTGAATCGGAGCTGATATGATCGAAACTCGGTTTTCGGATAATCCTCAAAGGGGTTAGTACACGGGATACTGTTAAAAATCGAGTCGGACCTTTTTCTGGATATTTTTACATATTTTGTTCCTATGGGTTATTGAAATTAAACGAAATTTTATTCGGCGCAGTTCGGACCGGAATCGGAGCTGATATGATCGAAACTCAGTTTTCTGATAATCCTCAATGGCGTTAGTACACGGAATATTGTTAAAAATCGAGTCGGGCCATTTTCTGGATATTTTTACATATTTTGTTCCTATGGGTTATTGAAATTAAACGAAATTTTATTCGGCGTAGTTCGGACCGGAATCGGAGCTCATATGATCGAAACTCGGTTTTTGGATAATCCTCAAAGGCGTTAGTACACGGAATATTGTTAAAAATTGAGTCGGGCCATTTTCTGGATATTTTTACATATTTTATTCCTATGGGTTATTGAAATTAAATGAAATTTTATTTGACGCACTTCGGACCGGAATCGGAGCTGATATGATCGAAACTCAATTTTCGGATAATCCTCATAGGGGTTAGTACACGGGATACTGTTAAAAGTCGAGTTGGACCATTTTGTGGATATTTTCACAGATTTTGTTCCTATGGGTTATTGAAATTCAACAAAATTTTATTCGGCACAGTTCGGACCGGAATCAGAGCTGATATGATCGAAACTCGGTTTTCGGATAATCCTCAAAGGGGTTAGTACATGGGATATTGTTAAAAATTGAGTCGGACAATTTTGTGGATATTTTTGCATATTTTGTTCCTATGGGTTATTGGAATTCAACAAATTTTATTTGACGCAATTCGGACCTGAATCAGAGCTGATATGATCGAAACTCGGTTTTCGGATAATCCTCAAAGGGGTTAGTACACGGGATACTGTTAAAAATCGAGTCGGGCCATTTTCTGTATATTTTTACATATTTTGTTCCTATGGGTTATTGAAATTAAACGAAATTTTATTCGGCGTAGTTCGGACCGGAATCGGAGCTGATATGATCGAAACTCAGTTTTCTGATAATCCTCAAAAGCGTTAGTACACGGAATATTGTTAAAAATTGAGTCGGGCCATTTTCTGGATATTTTTACATATTTTGTTCCTAAGGGTTATTGTAATTAAATGAAATTTTATTTGACGAACTTCGGACCGGAATCGGAGCTGATATGATCGAAACTCGGTTTTCGGATAATCCTCAAAGGGGTTTGTACACGGGATATTGTTAAAAATCGAGTTGGACAATTTTGTGGATATTTTTACATAATTTGTTCCTATTGGTTATTGGAATTCAACAAAATTTTATTTGACGCAATTCGGACCTGAATCGGAGCTGATATGATCGAAACTCGGTTTTCGGATAATCCTCAAAGGGGTTAGTACACGGGATACTGTTAAAAATCGAGTCGGACCTTTTTCTGGATATTTTTACATATTTTGTTCCTATGGGTTATTGAAATTAAACGAAATTTTATTCGGCGCAGTTCGGACCGGAATCGGAGCTGATATGATCGAAACTCAGTTTTCTGATAATCCTCAATGGCGTTAGTACACGGAATATTGTTAAAAATCGAGTCGGGCCATTTTCTGGATATTTTTACATATTTTGTTCCTATAGGTTATTGAAATTAAACGAAATTTTATTCGGCGCAGTTCGGACCGGAATCGGAGCTCATATGATCGAAACTCGGTTTTTGGATAATCCTCAAAGGCGTTAGTACACGGAATATTGTTAAAAATTGAGTCGGGCCATTTTCTGGATATTTTTACATATTTTGTTCCTATGGGTTATTGAAATTAAATGAAATTTTATTTGACGCACTTCGGACCGGAATCGGAGCTGATATGATCGAAACTCAATTTTCGGATAATCCTCATAGGGTTAGTACACGGGATACTGTTAAAAGTCGAGTTGGACCATTTTGTGGATATTTTCACATATTTTGTTCCTATGGGTTATTGAAATTCAACAAAATTTTATTCGGCACAGTTCGGACCGGAATCAGAGCTGATATGATCGAAACTCGGTTTTCGGATAATCCTCAAAGGGGTTAGTACATGGGATATTGTTAAAAATTGAGTCGGACAATTTTGTGGATATTTTTGCATATTTTGTTCCTATGGGTTATTGGAATTCAACAAATTTTATTTGACGCAATTCGGACCTGAATCAGAGCTGATATGATCGAAACTCGATTTTCGGATAATCCTCAAAGGGGTTAGTACACGGGATACTGTTAAAAATCGAGTCGGGCCATTTTCTGGATATTTTTACATATATTGTTCCTATGGGTTATTGAAATTAAACGAAATTTTATTCGGCGTAGTTCGGACCGGAATCGGAGCTGATATGATCGAAACTCAGTTTTCTGATATTCCTCAAAACCGTTAGTACACGGAATATTGTTAAAAATTGAATCGGGCCATTTTCTGGATATTTTTACATATTTTGTTCCTATGGGTTATTGAGATTAAATGAAATTTTATTTGACGCACTTCGGACCGGAATCGGAGCTGATATGATCGAAACTCAATTTTCGGATAATCCTCATAGGGGTTAGTACACGGGATACTGTTAAAAGTCGAGTTGGACCATTTTGTGGATATTTTCACATATTTTGTTCCTATGGGTTATTGAAATTCAACAAAATTTTATTCGGCACAGTTCGGACCGGAATCAGAGCTGATATGATCGAAACTCGGTTTTCGGATAATCCTCAAAGGGGTTAGTACATGGGATATTGTTAAAAATTGAGTCGAACAATTTTGTGGATATTTTTGCATATTTTGTTCCTATGGGTTATTGGAATTCAACAAAATTTTATTTGACGCAATTCGGACCTGAATCGGAGCTGATATGATCGAAACTCGGTTTTCGGATAATCCTCAAAGGGGTTAGTACATGGGATACTGTTAAAAATCGAGTCGGGCCATTTTCTGGATATTTTTACATATTTTGTTCCTATGGGTTATTGAAATTAAACGAAATTTTATTCGGCGCAGTTCGGACCGGAATCGGAGCTCATATGATTGAAACTCGGTTTTCGGATAATCCTCAAAGGCGTTAGTACATGGAATATTGTTAAAAATTGATTCGGCCCATTTTCTGGATATTTTTACATATTTTCTTCCTAAGGGTTATTGTAATTAAATGAAATTTTATTTGACGCACTTCGGACCAGAATCGGAGCTGATATGATCGAAACTCGGTTTTCGGATAATCCTCAAAGGGGTTTGTACACGGGATATTGTTAAAAATCGAGTTGGACCATTTTGTGGATATTTTTACATATTTTGTTCCTATTGGTTATTGGAATTCAACAAAATTTTATTTGACGCAATTCGGACCTGAATCGGAGCTGATATGATCGAAACTCGATTTTCGGATAATCCACAAAGGGGTTAGTACACGGGATACTGTTAAAAATTGAGTCGGGCCATTTTCTGGATATTTTTACATATTATGTTCCTATGGGTTACTGGAATTCAACAAAATTTTATTTGATGCAATTCGAACCTGAATCGGAGCTGATATGATCGAAACTCAGTTTTCGGATAATCCTCAAAGGGGTTTGTACACGGGATACTGTTAAAAATCGAGTCGGGCCATTTTCTGGATATTTTTACACATTTTGTTCCTATGGGTTATTGAAATTAAACGAAATTTTATTCAGCGTAGTTCGGACCGGAATCGGAGCTGATATGATCGAAACTCAGTTTTCTGATAATCCTCAATGGCGTTAGTACACGGAATATTGTTAAAAATTGAGTCGGGCCATTTTCTGGATATTTTTACATATTTTGTTCCTAAGGGTTATTGAAATTAAATGAAATTTTATTTGACGCACTTCGGACCGGAAACGGAGCTGATATGATCGAAACTCAATTTTCGGATAATCCTCAAAGGGGTTAGTACACGGGATACTGTTAAAAGTCGAGTTGGACCATTTTGTGGATATTTTCACATATTTTGTTCCTATAGGTTATTGAAATTAAACAAAATTTTATTCGGCACAGTTCGGACCGGAATCGGAGCTGATATGATCGAAACTCGATTTTCGGATAATCCTCAAAGCGGTTAGTACATGGGATATTGTTAAAAATTGAGTCAGACCATTTTGTGGATATTTTTACATATTTTGTTCCTATGGGTTATTGGAATTCAACAAAATTTTATTTGACGCAATTCGGACCTGAATCGAAGCTGATATGATCGAAACTCGGTTTTCGGATAATCCTCAAAGGGGTTAGTACACGGGATACTGTTAAAAATCGAGTCGAGCCTTTTTCTGGATATTTTTACATATTTTGTTCCTATGGGTTATTGAAATTAAACGAAATTTTATTCGGCGCAGTTCGGACCGGAATCGGAGCTGATATGATCGAAACTCAGTTTTCTGATAATCCTCAATGGCGTTAGTACACGGAATATTGTTAAAAATCGAGTCGGGCCATTTTCTGGATATTTTTACATATTTTGTTCCTATGGGTTATTGAAATTAAACGAAATTTTATTCGGCGCAGTTCGGACCGGAATCGGAGCTCTTATGATCGAAACTCGGTTTTTGGATAATCCTCAAAGGCGTTAGTACACGGAATATTGTTAAAAATTGAGTCGGGCCATTTTCTGGATATTTTTACATATTTTGTTCCTATGGGTTATTGAAATTAAATGAAATTTTATTTGACGCACTTCGGACCGGAATCGGAGCTGATATGATCGAAACTCAATTTTCGGATAATCCTCATAGGGGTTAGTACACGGGATACTGTTAAAAGTCGAGTTGGACCATTTTGTGGATATTTTCACATATTTTGTTCCTATGGGTTATTGAAATTCAACAAAATTTTATTCGGCACAGTTCGGACCGGAATCAGAGCTGATATGATCGAAACTCGGTTTTCGGATAATCCTCAAAGGGGTTAGTACATGGGATATTGTTAAAAATTGAGTCGGACAATTTTGTGGATATTTTTGCATATTTTGTTCCTATGGGTTATTGGAATTCAACAAAATTTTATTTGACGAAATTCGGACCTGAATCGGAGCTGATATGATCGAAACTCGGTTTTCGGATAATCCTCAAAGGGGTTAGTACACGGGATACTGTTAAAAATCGAGTCGGACCATTTTCCGGATATTTTTACATATTTTGTTCCTATGGGTTATTGAAATTAAACGAAATTTTATTCGGCGTAGTTCGGACCGGAATCGGAGCTGATATGATCGAAACTCAGTTTTCTGATAATCCTCAAAGGCGTTAGTACACGGAATACTGTTAAAAATTGAGTCGGGCCATTTTCTGGATATTTTTACATATTTTGTTCCTATGGGTTATTGAAATTAAATGAAATTTTATTTGACGCAGTTCGGACCGGAATCGGAGCTGATATGATCGAAACTCAATTTTCGGATAATCCTCATAGGGGTTAGTACACGGGATACTGTTAAAAGTCGAGTTGGACCATTTTGTGGATATTTTCACATATTTTGTTCCTATGGGTTATTGAAATTCAACAAAATTTTATTCGGCACAGTTCGGACTGGAATCAGAGCTGATATGATCGAAACTCGGTTTTCGGATAATCCTCAAAGGGGTCAGTACATGGGATATTGTTAAAAATCGAGTCGGGCCATTTTCTGGATATTTTTACATATTTTGTTCCTATGGGTTATTGAAATTAAACGAAATTTTATTCGGCGCAGTTCGGACCGGAATCGGAGCTCATATGATCGAAACTCGGTTTTTGGATAATCCTCAAAGGCGTTAGTACACGGAATATTGTTAAAAATTGAGTCGGGCCATTTTCTGGATATTTTTACATATTTTGTTCCTATGGGTTATTGAAATTAAATGAAATTTTATTTGACGCACTTCGGACCGGAATCGGAGCTGATATGATCGAAACTCAATTTTCGGATAATCCTCATAGGGGTTAGTACACGGGATACTGTTAAAAGTCGAGTTGGATCATTTTGTGGATATTTTCACATATTTTGTTCCTATGGGTTATTGAAATTCAACAAAATTTTATTCGGCACAGTTCGGACCGGAATCAGAGCTGATATGATCGAAACTCGGTTTTCGGATAATCCTCAAAGGGGTTAGTACATGGGATATTGTTAAAAATGGAGTCGGACAATTTTGTGGATATTTTTGCATATTTTGTTCCTATGGGTTATTGGAATTCAAAAAAATTTTATTTGACGCAATTCGGACCTGAATCGGAGCTGATATGATCGAAACTCGGTTTTCGGATAATCCTCAAAGGGGTTAGTACACGGGATACTGTTAAAAATCGAGTCGGACCATTTTCCGGATATTTTTACATAATTTGTTCCTATTGGTTATTGGAATTCAACAAAATTTTATTTGACGCAATTCGGACCTGAATCGGAGCTGATATGATCGAAACTCGGTTTTCGGATAATCCTCAAAGGGGTTAGTACACGGGATACTGTTAAAAATCGAGTCGGGCCATTTTCTGGATATTTTTACATATTTTGTTCCTATGGGTTATTGAAATTAAACGAAATTTTATTCGGCGAAGTTCGGACCGGAATCGGAGCTCATATGATCGAAACTCGGTTTTCGGATAATCCTCAAAGGCGTTAGTACACGGAATATTGTTAAAAATTGAGTCGGCCCATTTTCTGGATATTTTTACATATTTTGTTCCTAAGGGTTATTGTAATTAAATGAAATTTTGTTTGACGCACTTCGGACCGGAATCGGAGCTGATATGATCGAAACTCGGTTTTCGGATAATCCTCAAAGGGGTTAGTACACGGGATATTGTTAAAAATCGAGTTGGACCATTTTGTGGATATTTTTACATATTTTGTTCCTATTGGTTATTGGAATTCAACAAAATTTTATTTGACGCAATTCGGACCTGAATCGGAGCTGATATGATCGAAACTCGATTTTCGGATAATCCACAAAGGGGTTAGTACACGGGATACTGTTAAAAATTGAGTCGGGCCATTTTCTGGATATTTTTACATATTTTGTTCCTATTGGTTATTGGAATTCAACAAAATTTTATTTGACGCAATTCGGACCTGAATCGGAGCTGATATGATCGAAACTCGGTTTTCGGATAATCCTCAAAGGGGTTAGTACACGGGATACTGTTAAAAATCGAGTCGGACCATTTTCCGGATATTTTTACATATTTTGTTCCTATGGGTTATTGAAATTAAACGAAATTTTATTCGGCGTAGTTCGGACCGGAATCGGAGCTGATATGATCGAAACTCAGTTTTCTGATAATCCTCAAAGGCGTTAGTACACGGAATACTGTTAAAAATTGAGTCGGGCCATTTTCTGGATATTTTTACATATTTTGTTCCTATGGGTTATTGAAATTAAATGAAATTTTATTTGACGCAGTTCGGACCGGAATCGGAGCTGATATGATCGAAACTCAATTTTCGGATAATCCTCATAGGGGTTAGTACACGGGATACTGTTAAAAGTCGAGTTGGACCATTTTGTGGATATTTTCACATATTTTGTTCCTATGGGTTATTGAAATTCAACAAAATTTTATTCGGCACAGTTCGGACTGGAATCAGAGCTGATATGATCGAAACTCGGTTTTCGGATAATCCTCAAAGGGGTCAGTACATGGGATATTGTTAAAAATCGAGTCGGGCCATTTTCTGGATATTTTTACATATTTTGTTCCTATGGGTTATTGAAATTAAACGAAATTTTATTCGGCGCAGTTCGGACCGGAATCGGAGCTCATATGATCGAAACTCGGTTTTTGGATAATCCTCAAAGGCGTTAGTACACGGAATATTGTTAAAAATTGAGTCGGGCCATTTTCTGGATATTTTTACATATTTTGTTCCTATGGGTTATTGAAATTAAATGAAATTTTATTTGACGCACTTCGGACCGGAATCGGAGCTGATATGATCGAAACTCAATTTTCGGATAATCCTCATAGGGGTTAGTACACGGGATACTGTTAAAAGTCGAGTTGGATCATTTTGTGGATATTTTCACATATTTTGTTCCTATGGGTTATTGAAATTCAACAAAATTTTATTCGGCACAGTTCGGACCGGAATCAGAGCTGATATGATCGAAACTCGGTTTTCGGATAATCCTCAAAGGGGTTAGTACATGGGATATTGTTAAAAATGGAGTCGGACAATTTTGTGGATATTTTTGCATATTTTGTTCCTATGGGTTATTGGAATTCAAAAAAATTTTATTTGACGCAATTCGGACCTGAATCGGAGCTGATATGATCGAAACTCGGTTTTCGGATAATCCTCAAAGGGGTTAGTACACGGGATACTGTTAAAAATCGAGTCGGACCATTTTCCGGATATTTTTACATAATTTGTTCCTATTGGTTATTGGAATTCAACAAAATTTTATTTGACGCAATTCGGACCTGAATCGGAGCTGATATGATCGAAACTCGGTTTTCGGATAATCCTCAAAGGGGTTAGTACACGGGATACTGTTAAAAATCGAGTCGGGCCATTTTCTGGATATTTTTACATATTTTGTTCCTATGGGTTATTGAAATTAAACGAAATTTTATTCGGCGAAGTTCGGACCGGAATCGGAGCTCATATGATCGAAACTCGGTTTTCGGATAATCCTCAAAGGCGTTAGTACACGGAATATTGTTAAAAATTGAGTCGGCCCATTTTCTGGATATTTTTACATATTTTGTTCCTAAGGGTTATTGTAATTAAATGAAATTTTGTTTGACGCACTTCGGACCGGAATCGGAGCTGATATGATCGAAACTCGGTTTTCGGATAATCCTCAAAGGGGTTAGTACACGGGATATTGTTAAAAATCGAGTTGGACCATTTTGTGGATATTTTTACATATTTTGTTCCTATTGGTTATTGGAATTCAACAAAATTTTATTTGACGCAATTCGGACCTGAATCGGAGCTGATATGATCGAAACTCGATTTTCGGATAATCCACAAAGGGGTTAGTACACGGGATACTGTTAAAAATTGAGTCGGGCCATTTTCTGGATATTTTTACATATTTTGTTCCTATTGGTTATTGGAATTCAACAAAATTTTATTTGACGCAATTCGGACCTGAATCGGAGCTGATATGATCGAAACTCGATTTTCGGATAATCCACAAAGGGGTTAGTACACAGGATACTGTTAAAAATTGAGTCGGGCCATTTTCTGGATATTTTTACATATTATGTTCCTATGGGTTACTGGAATTCAACAAAATTTTATTTGATGCAATTCGAACCTGAATCGGAGCTGATATGATCGAAACTCGGTTTTCGGATAATCCTCAAAGGGGTTTGTACACGGGATACTGTTAAAAATCAAGTCGGGCCATTTTCTGGATATTTTTACATATTTTGTTCCTATGGGTTATTGAAATTAAACGAAATTTTATTCGGCGTAGTTTGGACCGGAATCGGAGCTGATATGATCGAAACTCAGTTTTCTGATAATCCTCAATGGCGTTAGTACACGGAATATTGTTAAAAATTGAGTCGGGCCATTTTCTGGATATTTTTACATATTTTGTTCCTAAGGGTTATTGAAATTAAATGAAATTTTATTTGACGCACTTCGGACCGGAAACGGAGCTGATATGATCGAAACTCAATTTTCGGAAAATCCTCAAAGGGGTTAGTACACGGGATACTGTTAAAAGTCGAGTTGGACCATTTTGTGGATATTTTCACATATTTTGTTCCAATAGGTTATTGAAATTCAACAAAATTTTATTCGGCACAGTTCGGACCGGAATCGGAGCTGATATGATCGAAACTCGGTTTTCGGATAATCCTCAAAGCGGTTAGTACATGGGATATTGTTAAAAATTGAGTCAGACCATTTTGTGGATATTTTTACATATTTTGTTCCTATGGGTTATTGGAATTCAACAAAATTTTATTTGACGCAATTCGGACCTGAATCGGAGCTGATATGATCGAAACTCGGTTTTCGGATAATCCTCAAAGGGGTTAGTACACGGGATATTGTTAAAAATCGAGTCAGGCCTTTTTCTGGATATTTTTACATATTTTGTTCCTATGGGTTATTGAAATTAAACGAAATTTTATTCGGCGCAGTTCGGACCGGAATCGGAGCTGATATGATCGAAACTGAGTTTTCTGATAATCCTCAATGGCGTTAGTACACGGAATATTGTTAAAAAATTGAGTCGGGCCATTTTCTGGATATTTTTACATATTTTGTTCCTAAGGGTTATTGGAATTCAACAAAATTTTATTTGACGCAATTCGGACCTGAATCGGAGCTGATATGATCGAAACTCGGTTTTCGGATAATCCTCAAAGGGGTTAGTACACGGGATACTGTTAAAAATCGAGTCAGGCCATTTTCTGGATATTTTTACATATTTTGTTCCTATGGGTTATTGAAATTAAACGAAATTTTATTCGGCGCAGTTCGGACCGGAATCGGAGCTCATATGATCGAAACTCGATTTTCGGATAATCCTCAAAGGCGTTAGTACACGGAATATTGTTAAAAATTGAGTCAGCCCATTTTCTGGATATTTTTACATATTTTGTTCCTAAGGGTTATTGTAATTAAATGAAATTTTATTTGACGCACTTCGGACCGGAATCGGAGCTGATATGATCGAAACTCGGTTTTCGGATAATCCTCAAAGGGATTAGTACACGGGATATTGTTAAAAATCGAGTTGGACCATTTTGTGGATATTTTTACATATTTTGTTCCTATTGGTTATTGGAATTCAACAAAATTTTATTTGACGCAATTCGGACCTGAATCGGAGCTGATATGATCGAAACTCGGTTTTCGGATAATCCACAAAGGGGTTAGTACACGGGATACTGTTAAAAATTGAGTCGGGCCATTTTCTGGATATTTTTACATATTATGTTCCTATGGGTTACTGGAATTCAACAAAATTTTATTTGACGCAATTCGAACCTGAATCGGAGCTGATATGATCGAAACTCGGTTTTCGGATAATCCTCAAAGGGGTTAGTACACGGGATACTGTTAAAAATTGGGTCGGGCCATTTTTTGGATATTTTTACATATTTTGTTCCTATGGGTTATTGAAATTAAACGAAATTTTATTCGGCGCAGTTCGGACCGGAATCGGAGCTCATTTGATCGAAACTCGGTTTTCGGATAATCCTCAAAGGCGTTAGTACACGGAATATTGTTAAAAATTGAGTCGGGCCATTTTCTGGATATTTTTACATATTTTTTTCCTAAGGGTTATTGAAACTAAATGAAATTTTATTTGACGCACTTCGGACCGGAATCGGAGCTGATATGATCGAAACTCAATTTTCGGATAATCCTCAAAGGGGTTAGTACACGGGATACTGTTAAAATTTGAGTTGGACCATTTTGTGGATATTTTCACATATTTTGTTCCTAAAGGTTATTGAAATTCAACAAAATTTTATTCGGCACAGTTCGGACCGGAATCGGAGCTGATATGATCGAAACTCGGTTTTCGGATAATCCTCAAAGGGGTTAGTACATGGGATATTGTTAAAAATTGAGTCAGACAATTTTGTGGATATTTTTCCATATTTTGTTCCTATGGGTTATTGGGATTCAACAAAATTTTATTTGACGCAATTCGGACCTGAATCGGAGCTGATATGATCGAAACTCGGTTTTCGGATAATCCTCAAAGGGGTTAGTACACGGGATACTGTTAAAAATCGAGTAGGGCAATTTTCTGGATATTTTTACATATTTTGTTCCTATGGGTTATTGAAATTAAACGAAATTTTATTCGGCGTAGTTCGGACCGGAATCGGAGCTGATATGATCGAAACTCAGTTTTTATAATCCTCAAAGGCATTAGTACACGGAATATTGTTAAAAATTGAGTCGGGCCATTTTCTGGATATTTTTACATATTTTGTTCCTATGGGTTATTGAAATTAAATGAAATTTTATTTGACGCACTTCGGACCGGAATCGGAGCTGATATGATCGAAACTCAATTTTCGGATAATCCTCATAGGGGTTAGTACATGGGATACTGTTAAAAGTCGAGTTGGACCATTTTGTGGATATTTTCACATATTTTGTTCCTATGGGTTATTGAAATTCAACAAAATTTTATTCGGCACAGTTCGGACCGGAATCAGAGCTGATATGATCGAAACTCGGTTTTCGGATAATCCTCAAAGGGGTTAGTACATGGTATATTGTTAAAAATTGATTCGGACAATTTTGTGGATATTTTTGCATATTTTGTTCCTATGGGTTATTGGAATTCAACAAAATTTTATTTGACGCAATTCGAACCTGAATCGGAGCTGATATGATCGAAACTCGGTTTTTGGATAATCCTCAAAGGGGTTAGTACACGGGATACTGTTAAAAATCGAGTCGGGCCATTTTCTGGATATTTTTACATATTTTGTTCCTCTGGGTTATTGAAATTAAAGGAAATTTTATTCGGCGCAGTTCGGACCGGAATCGGAGCTCATATGATCGAAACTCGGTTTTCGGATAATCCTCAAAGGCGTTAGTACACGGAATATTGTTAAAAATTGAGTCGGCCCATTTTCTGGATATTTTTACATATTTTGTTCCTAAGGGTTATTGTAATTAAATGAAATTTTATTTGACGCACTTCGGACCGGAATCGGAGCTGATATGATCGAAACTCGGTTTTCAGATAATCCTCAAAGGGGTTAGTACACGGGATATTGTTAGAAATCGAGTTGGACCATTTTGTGGATATTTTTACATATTTTGTTCCTATTGGTTATTGGAATTCAACAAAATTTTATTTGACGCAATTCGGACCTGAATCGGAGCTGATATGATCGAAACTCGGTTTTCGGATAATCCACAAAGGGGTTAGTACACGGGATACTGTTAAAAATCGAGTCGGGCCATTTTCTGGATATTTTTACATATTATGTTCCTATGGGTTACTGGAATTCAACAAAATTTTATTTGATGCAATTCGAACCTGAATCGGAGCTGATATGATCGAAACTCGTTTTTCGGATAATCCTCAAAGGGGGTTTGTACACGGGATATTGTTAAAAATCGAGTCGGGCCATTTTCTGGATATTTTTACATATTTTGTTCCTATGGGTTATTGAAATTAAACGAAATTTTATTCGGCGTAGTTCGGACCGGAATCGGAGCTGATATGATCGAAACTCAGTTTTCTGATAATCCTCAAAGGCGTTAGTACACAGAATATTGTTAAAAATTGAGTCGGGCTATTTTCTGGATATTTTTACATATTTTGTTCCTAAGGGTTATTGAAATTAAATGAAATTTTATTTGACGCACTTCAGACCGGAATCGGAGCTGATATGATCGAAATTCAATTTTCGGATAATCCTCAAAGGGGTTAGTACACGGGATACTGTTAAAAGTCGAGTTGGACCATTTTGTGGATATTTTCACATATTTTGTTCCTATAGGTTATTGAAATTCAACAAAATTTTATTCGGCACAGTTCGGACCGGAATCGGAGCTGATATGATCGAAACTCGGTTTTCGGATAATCCTCAAAGGGGTTAGTACATGGGATATTGTTAAAAATTGAGTCGGACAATTTTGTGGATATTTTTGCATATTTTGTTCCTATGGGTTATTGGAATTCAACAAAATTTTATTTGACGCAATTCGAACCTGAATCGGAGCTGATATGATCGAAACTCGGTTTTCGGATAATCCTCAAAGGGGTTAGTACACGGGATACTGTTAAAAATCGAGTCGGGCCATTTTCTGGATATTTTTACATATTTTGTTCCTATGGGTTATTGAAATTAAACGAAATTTTATTCGGCGAAGTTCGGACCGGAATCGGAGCTCATATGATCGAAACTCGGTTTTCGGATAATCCTCAAAGGCGTTAGTACACGGAATATTGTTAAAAATTGAGTCGGCCCATTTTCTGGATATTTTTACATATTTTGTTCCTAAGGGTTATTGTAATTAAATGAAATTTTATTTGACGCACTTCGGACCGGAATCGGAGCTGATATGATCGAAACTCGGTTTTCGGATAATCCTCAAAGGGGTTAGTACATGGGATATTGTTAAAAATCGAGTTGGACCATTTTGTGGATATTTTTACATATTTTGTTCCTATTGGTTATTGGAATTCAACAAAATTTTATTTGACGCAATTCGGACCTGAATCGGAGCTGATATGATCGAAATTCGGTTTTCGGATAATCCACAAAGGGGTTAGTACACGGGATACTGTTAAAAATTGAGTCGGGCCATTTTCTGGATATTTTTACATATTATGTTCCTATGGGTTACTGGAATTCAACAAAATTTTATTTGATGCAATTCGAACCAGAATCGGAGCTGATATGATCGAAACTCGGTTTTCGGATAATCCTCAAAGGGGTTTGTAAACGGGATACTGTTAAAAATCGAGTCGGGCCATTTTCTGGATATTTTTACATATTTTGTTCCTATGGGTTATTGAAATTAAACGAAATTTTATTCGGCGTAGTTCGGACCGGAATCGGAGCTGATATGATCGAAACTCAGTTTTCTGATAATCCTCAAAGGAGTTAGTACACATAATATTGTTAAAAATTGAGTCGGGCCATTTTGTGGATATTTTTACATATTTTGTTCCTAAGGGTTATTGAAATTAAATGAAATTTTATTTGACGCACTTCGGACCGGAATCGGAGCTGATATGATCGAAACTCAATTTTCGGATAATCCTCAAAGGGGTTAGTACACGGGATACTGTTAAAAGTCGAGTTGGACCATTTTGTGGATATTTTCACATATTTTGTTCCTTTAGGTTATTGAAATTCAACAAAATTTTATTCGGCACAGTTCGGACCGGAATCGGAGCTGATATGATCGAAACTCGGTTTTCGGATAATCCTCAAAGGGGTTAGTACATGGGATATTGTTAAAAATTGAGTCAGGCCATTTTGTGGATATTTTTACATATTTTGTTCCTATGGGTTATTGGAATTCAACAAAATTTTATTTGACGCAATTCGGACCTGAATCGGAGCTGATATGATCGAAACTCGGTTTTCGGATAATCCTCAAAGGGGTTAGTACACGGGATACTGTTAAAAATCGAGTCGGGCCTTTTTCTGGATATTTTTACATATTTTGTTCCTATGGGTTATAGAAATTAAACGAAATTTTATTCGGCGCAGTTCGGACCGGAATCGGAGCTGATATGATCGAAACTCAGTTTTTTGATAATCCTCAAAGGCGTTAGTACACGGAATATTGTTAAAAATTGAGTCGGGCCATTTTCTGGATATTTTTACATATTTTGTTCCTAAGGGTTATTGGAATTCAACAAAATTTTATTTGACGCAATTCGGACCTGAATCGGAGCTGATATGATCGAAACTCGGTTTTCGGATAATCCTCAAAGGGGTTAGTACACGGGATACTGTTAAAAATCGAGTCGGGCCATTTTCAGGATATTTTTACATATTTTGTTCCTATGGGTTATTGAAATTAAACGAAATTTTATTCGGCGCAGTTCGGACCGGAATCGGAGCTCATATGATCGAAACTCGGTTTTCGGATAATCCTCAAAGGCGTTAGTACACGGAATATTGTTAAAAATTGAGTCGGCCCATTTTCTGGATATTTTTACATATTTTGTTCCTAAGGGTTATTGTAATTAAATGAAATTTTATTTGACGCACTTCGGATCGGAATCGGAGCTGATATGATCGAAACTCGGTTTTCGGATAATCCTCAAAGGGGTTAGTACACGGGATATTGTTAAAAATCGAGTTGGACCATTTTGTGGATATTTTTACATATTTTGTTCCTATTGGTTATTGGAATTCAACAAAATTTTATTTGACGCAATTCGGACCTGAATCGGAGCTGATATGATCGAAACTCGGTTTTCGGATAATCCACAAAGGGGTTAGTACACGGGATACTGTTAAAAATTGAGTCGGGCCATTTTCTGGATATTTTTACATATTATGTTCCTATGGGTTATTGGAATTCAACAAAATTTTATTTGACCCAATTCGGACCTGAATCGGAGCTGATATGATCGAAACTCGGTTTTCGGATAATCCTCAAAGGGGTTAGTACACGGGATATTGTTAAAAATCGAGTTGGACCATTTTGTGGATATTTTTACATATTTTGTTGCTATTGGTTATTGGAATTCAACAAAATTTTATTTGACGCAATTCGGACCTGAATCGGAGCTGATATGATCGAAACTCGGTTTTCGGATAATCCACAAAGGGGTTAGTACACGGGATACTGTTAAAAATTGAGTTGGGCCATTTTATGGATATTTTTACATATTATGTTCCTATGGGTTACTGGAATTCAACAAAATTTTATTTGATGCAATTCGAACCTGAATCGGAGCTGATATGATCGAAACTCGGTTTTCGGATAATCCTCAAAGGGGTTTGTACACGGGATATAGTTAAAAATCGAGTCGGGCCATTTTCGGGATATTTTTACATATTTTGTTTCTAAGGGTTATTGAAATTAAACGAAATTTTATTCGGCGTAGTTCGGACCGGAATCGGAGCTGATATGATCGAAACTCAGTTTTCTGATAATCCTCAAAGGCGTTAGTACACGGAATATTGTTAAAAATTGAGTCGGGCCATTTTCTGGATATTTTTACATATTTTGTTCCTAAGGGTTATTGAAATTAAATGAAATTTTATTTGACGCACTTCGGACCGGAATCGGAGCTGATATGATCGAAACTCAATTTTCGGATAATCCTCAAAGGGGTTAGTACACGGGATACTGTTAAAAGTCGAGTTGGACCATTTTGTGGATATTTTCACATATTTTGTTCCTTTAGGTTATTGAAATTCAACAAAATTTTATTCGGCACAGTTCGGACCGGAATCGGAGCTGATATGATCGAAACTCGGTTTTCGGATAATCCTCAAAGGGGTTAGTACATGGGATATTGTTAAAAATTGAGTCAGGCCATTTTGTGGATATTTTTACATATTTTGTTCCTATGGGTTATTGGAATTCAACAAAATTTTATTTGACGCAATTCGGACCTGAATCGGAGCTGATATGATCGAAACTCGGTTTTCGGATAATCCTCAAAGGGGTTAGTACACGGGATACTGTTAAAAATCGAGTCGGGCCTTTTTCTGGATATTTTTACATATTTTGTTCCTATGGGTTATAGAAATTAAACGAAATTTTATTCGGCGCAGTTCGGACCGGAATCGGAGCTGATATGATCGAAACTCAGTTTTTTGATAATCCTCAAAGGCGTTAGTACACGGAATATTGTTAAAAATTGAGTCGGGCCATTTTCTGGATATTTTTACATATTTTGTTCCTAAGGGTTATTGGAATTCAACAAAATTTTATTTGACGCAATTCGGACCTGAATCGGAGCTGATATGATCGAAACTCGGTTTTCGGATAATCCTCAAAGGGGTTAGTACACGGGATACTGTTAAAAATCGAGTCGGGCCATTTTCTGGATATTTTTACATATTTTGTTCCTATGGGTTATTGAAATTAAACGAAATTTTATTCGGCGCAGTTCGGACCGGAATCGGAGCTCATATGATCGAAACTCGGTTTTCGGATAATCCTCAAAGGCGTTAGTACACGGAATATTGTTAAAAATTGAGTCGGCCCATTTTCTGGATATTTTTACATATTTTGTTCCTAAGGGTTATTGTAATTAAATGAAATTTTATTTGACGCACTTCGGATCGGAATCGGAGCTGATATGATCGAAACTCGGTTTTCGGATAATCCTCAAAGGGGTTAGTACACGGGATATTGTTAAAAATCGAGTTGGACCATTTTGTGGATATTTTTACATATTTTGTTCCTATTGGTTATTGGAATTCAACAAAATTTTATTTGACGCAATTCGGACCTGAATCGGAGCTGATATGATCGAAACTCGGTTTTCGGATAATCCACAAAGGGGTTAGTACACGGGATACTGTTAAAAATTGAGTCGGGCCATTTTCTGGATATTTTTACATATTATGTTCCTATGGGTTATTGGAATTCAACAAAATTTTATTTGACCCAATTCGGACCTGAATCGGAGCTGATATGATCGAAACTCGGTTTTCGGATAATCCTCAAAGGGGTTAGTACACGGGATATTGTTAAAAATCGAGTTGGACCATTTTGTGGATATTTTTACATATTTTGTTGCTATTGGTTATTGGAATTCAACAAAATTTTATTTGACGCAATTCGGACCTGAATCGGAGCTGATATGATCGAAACTCGGTTTTCGGATAATCCACAAAGGGGTTAGTACACGGGATACTGTTAAAAATTGAGTTGGGCCATTTTATGGATATTTTTACATATTATGTTCCTATGGGTTACTGGAATTCAACAAAATTTTATTTGATGCAATTCGAACCTGAATCGGAGCTGATATGATCGAAACTCGGTTTTCGGATAATCCTCAAAGGGGTTTGTACACGGGAAATAGTTAAAAATCGAGTCGGGCCATTTTCGGGATATTTTTACATATTTTGTTTCTAAGGGTTATTGAAATTAAACGAAATTTTATTCGGCGTAGTTCGGACCGGAATCGGAGCTGATATGATCGAAACTCAGTTTTCTGATAATCCTCAAAGGCGTTAGTACACGGAATATTGTTAAAAATTGAGTCGGGCCATTTTCTGGATATTTTTACATATTTTGTTCCTAAGGGTTATTGAAATTAAATGAAATTTTATTTGACGCACTTCGGACCGGAATCGGAGCTGATATGATCGAAACTCAATTTTCGGATAATACTCAAAGGGGTTAGTACACGGGATATTGTTAAAAGTCGAGTTGGACCATTTTGTGGATATTTTCACATATTTTGTTCCTATAGGTTATTGAAATTCAACAAAATTTTATTCGGCACAGTTCGGACCGGAATCGGAGCTGATATGATCGAAACTCGGTTTTCGGATAATCCTCAAAGGGGTTAGTACATGGGATATTGTTAAAAATTGAGTCAGATCATTTTGTGGATATTTTTACATATTTTGTTCCTATGGGTTATTGGAATTCAACAAAATTTTATTTGACGCAATTCGGACCTGAATCGGAGCTGATATGATCGAAACTCGGTTTTCGGATAATCCTCAAAGGGGTTAGTACACGGGATACTGTTAAAAATCGAGTCGGGCCTTTTTCTGGATATTTTTACATATTTTGTTCCTATGGGTTATTGAAATTAAACGAAATTTTATTCGGCGCAGTTCGGACCGGAATCGGAGCTGATATGATCGAAACTCAGTTTTCTGATAATCCTCAAAGGCGTTAGTACACGGAATATTGTTAAAAATTTAGTCGGGCCATTTTCTGGATATTTTTACATATTTTGTTCCTAAGGGTTATTGGAATTCAACAAAATTTTATTTGACGCAATTCGGACCTGAATCGGAGCTGATATGATCGATACTCGGTTTTCGGATAATCCTCAAAGGGGTTAGTACACGGGATACTGTTAAAAATCGAGTCGGGCCATTTTCTGGATATTTTTACATATTTTGTTCCAATGGGTTATTGAAATTAAACGAAATTTTATTCGGCGCAGTTCGGACCGGAATCGGAGCTCATATGATCGAAACTCGGTTTTCGGATAATCCTCAAAGGCGTTAGTACACGGAATATTGTTAAAAATTGAGTCGGGCCATTTTCTGGATATTTTTACATATTTTGTTCCTAAGGGTTATTAAAATTAAATTAAATTTTATTTGACGCACTTTGGACCGGAATCGGAGCTGATATGATCGAAACTCAATTTTCGGATAATCCTCAAAGGGGTTAGTACACGGGATACTGTTAAAAGTCGAGTTGGACCATTTTGTGGATATTTTCACATATTTTGCTCCTATAGGTTATTGAAATTCAACAAAATTTTATTCGGCACAGTTCGGACCGGAATCGGAGCTGATATGATCGAAACTCGGTTTTCGGATAATCCTCAAAGGGGTTAGTACATGGGATATTGTTAAAAATTGAGTCAGACCATTTTGTGGATATTTTTACATATTTTGTTCCTATGGGTTATTGGAATTCAACAAAATTTTATTTGACGCAATTCGGACCTGAATCGGAGCTGATATGATCGAAACTCGGTTTTCGGATAATCCTCAAAGGGGTTAGTACACGGGATACTGTTAAAAATCGAGTCGGGCCTCTTTCTAGATATTTTTACATATTTTGTTCCTATGGGTTATTGAAATTAAACGAAATTTTATTCGGCGAAGTTCGGACCGGAATCGG
The DNA here is from genome assembly GCA_036435485.1 of Saposhnikovia divaricata. Taxonomy (NCBI): domain Eukaryota; kingdom Viridiplantae; phylum Streptophyta; class Magnoliopsida; order Apiales; family Apiaceae; genus Saposhnikovia; species Saposhnikovia divaricata. Next base: position 221,758,800 of record CM071599.1, read on the forward strand.
AGCTCATATGATCGAAACTCGGTTTTCGGATAATCCTCAAAGGCGTTAGTACACGGAATATTGTTAAAAATTGAGTCGGCCCATTTTCTGGATATTTTTACATATTTTGTTCCTAAGGGTTATTGTAATTAAATGAAATTTTATTTGACGCACTTCGGACCGGAATCGGAGCTGATATGATCGAAACTCGGTTTTCGGATAATCCTCAAAGGGGTTAGTACATGGGATATTGTTAAAAATCGAGTTGGACCATTTTGTGGATATTTTTACATATTTTGTTCCTATTGGTTATTGGAATTCAACAAAATTTTATTTGACGCAATTCGGACCTGAATCGGAGCTGATATGATCGAAATTCGGTTTTCGGATAATCCACAAAGGGGTTAGTACACGGGATACTGTTAAAAATTGAGTCGGGCCATTTTCTGGATATTTTTACATATTATGTTCCTATGGGTTACTGGAATTCAACAAAATTTTATTTGATGCAATTCGAACCAGAATCGGAGCTGATATGATCGAAACTCGGTTTTCGGATAATCCTCAAAGGGGTTTGTACACGGGATACTGTTAAAAATCGAGTCGGGCCATTTTCTGGATATTTTTACATATTTTGTTCCTATTGGTTATTGGAATTCAACAAAATTTTATTCGGCACAGTTCGGACCGGAATCGGAGCTGATATGATCGAAACTCGGTTTTCGGATAATCCTCAAAGGGGTTAGTACATGGGATATTGTTAAAAATTGAGTCAGACCATTTTGTGGATATTTTTACATATTTTGTTCCTATGGGTTATTGGAATTCAACAAAATTTTATTTGACGCAATTCGGACCTGAATCGGAGCTGATATGATCGAAACTCGGTTTTCGGATAATCCTCAAAGGGGTTAGTACACGGGATACTGTTAAAAATCGAGTCGGGCCTCTTTCTAGATATTTTTACATATTTTGTTCCTATGGGTTATTGAAATTAAACGAAATTTTATTCGGCGAAGTTCGGACCGGAATCGGAGCTCATATGATCGAAACTCGGTTTTCGGATAATCCTCAAAGGCGTTAGTACACGGAATATTGTTAAAAATTGAGTCGGCCCATTTTCTGGATATTTTTACATATTTTGTTCCTAAGGGTTATTGTAATTAAATGAAATTTTATTTGACGCACTTCGGACCGGAATCGGAGCTGATATGATCGAAACTCGGTTTTCGGATAATCCTCAAAGGGGTTAGTACATGGGATATTGTTAAAAATCGAGTTGGACCATTTTGTGGATATTTTTACATATTTTGTTCCTATTGGTTATTGGAATTCAACAAAATTTTATTTGACGCAATTCGGACCTGAATCGGAGCTGATATGATCGAAATTCGGTTTTCGGATAATCCACAAAGGGGTTAGTACACGGGATACTGTTAAAAATTGAGTCGGGCCATTTTCTGGATATTTTTACATATTATGTTCCTATGGGTTACTGGAATTCAACAAAATTTTATTTGATGCAATTCGAACCAGAATCGGAGCTGATATGATCGAAACTCGGTTTTCGGATAATCCTCAAAGGGGTTTGTACACGGGATACTGTTAAAAATCGAGTCGGGCCATTTTCTGGATATTTTTACATATTTTGTTCCTATGGGTTATTGAAATTAAACGAAATTTTATTCGGCGTAGTTCGGACCGGAATCGGAGCTGATATGATCGAAACTCAGTTTTCTGATAATCCTCAAAGGAGTTAGTACACATAATATTGTTAAAAATTGAGTCGGGCCATTTTGTGGATATTTTTACATATTTTGTTCCTAAGGGTTATTGAAATTAAATGAAATTTTATTTGACGCACTTCGGACCGGAATCAGAGCTGATATGATCGAAACTCAATTTTCGGATAATCCTCAAAGGGGTTAGTACACGGGATACTGTTAAAAGTCGAGTTGGACCATTTTGTGGATATTTTCACATATTTTGTTACGATAGGTTATTGAAATTCAACAAAATTTTATTCGGCACAGTTCGGACCGGAATCGGAGCTGATATGATCGAAACTCGATTTTCGGAAAATCCTCAAAGGGGTTAGTACATGGGATATTGTTAAAAATTGAGTCAGGCCATTTTGTGGATATTTTTACATATTTTGTTCCTATGGGTTATTGGAATTCAACAAAATTTTATTTGACGCAATTCGGACCTGAATCGGAGCTGATATGATCGAAACTCGGTTTTCGGATAATCCTCAAAGGGGTTAGTACACGGGATACTGTTAAAAATCGAGTCGGGCCTTTTTCTGGATATTTTTACATATTTTGTTCCTATGGGTTATAGAAATTAAACGAAATTTTATTCGGCGCAGTTCGGACCTGAATCGGAGCTGATATGATCGAAACTCGGTTTTCGGATAATCCTCAAAGGGGTTAGTACACGGGATACTGTTAAAAATCGAGTCGGGCCATTTTCTGGATATTTTTACATATTTTGTTCCTAAGGGTTATTGAAATTAAACGAAATTTTATTCGGCGCAGTTCGGACCGGAATCGGAGCTCATATGATCGAAACTCGGTTTTCGGATAATCCTCAAAGGCGTTAGTACACGGAATATTGTTAAAAATTGAGTCGGGCCATTTTCTGGATATTTTTACATATTTTGTTCCTATGGGTTATTGAAATTAAACGAAATTTTATTCGGCGCAGTTCGGACCGGAATCGGAGCTCATATGATCGAAACTCGGTTTTCGGATAATCCTCAAAGGCGTTAGTACACGGAATATTGTTAAAAATTGAGTCGGCCCATTTTCTCGATATTTTTACATATTTTGTTCCTAAGGGTTATTGTAATTAAATGAAATTTTATTTGACGCACTTCGGATCGGAATCGGAGCTGATATGATCGAAACTCGGTTTTCGGATAATCCTCAAAGGGGTTAGTACACGGGATATTGTTAAAAATCGAGTTGGACCATTTTGTTGATATTTTTACATATTTTGTTCCTATTGGTTATTGGAATTCAACAAAATTTTATTTGACGCAATTCGGACCTGAATCGGAGCTGATATGATCGAAACTCGGTTTTCGGATAATCCACAAAGGGGTTAGTACACGGGATACTGTTAAAAATTGAGTCGGGCCATTTTCTGGATATTTTTACATATTATGTTCCTATGGGTTATTGGAATTCAACAAAATTTTATTTGACGCAATTCGGACCTGAATCGGAGCTGATAAGATCGAAACTCAGTTTTCGGATAATCCTCAAAGGGGTTAGTACACGGGATATTGTTAAAAATCGAGTTGGACCATTTTGTGGATATTTTTACATATTTTGTTCCTATTGGTTATTGGAATTCAACAAAATTTTATTTGACGCAATTCGGACCTGAATCGGAGCTGATATGATCGAAACTCGGTTTTCGGATAATCCACAAAGGGGTTAGTACACGGGATACTGTTAAAAATTGAGTCGGGCCATTTTCTGGATATTTTTACATATTATGTTCCTATGGGTTACTAGAATTCAACAAAATTTTATTTGACGCAATTCGGACCTGAATCGGAGCTGATATGATCGAAACTCGGTTTTCGGATAATCCTCAAAGGGGTTTGTACACGGGATATAGTTAAAAATCGAGTCGGGCCTTTTTCAGGATATTTTTACATATTTTGTTCCTAAGGGTTATTGAAATTAAACGAAATTTTATTCGGCGTAGTTCGGACCGGAATCGGAGCTGATATGATCGAAACTCAGTTTTCTGATAATCCTCAAAGGCGTTAGTACACGGAATATTGTTAAAAATTGAGTCGGGCCATTTTCTGGATATTTTTACATATTTTGTTCCTAAGGGTTATTGAAATTAAATGAAATTTTATTTGACGCACTTCGGACCGGAATCGGAGCTGATATGATCGAAACTCAATTTTCGGATAATGCTCAAAGGGGTTAGTACACGGGATACTGTTAAAATTCGAGTTGGACCATTTTGTGGATATTTTCACATATTTTGTTCCTATAGGTTATTGAAATTCAACAAAATTTTATTCGGCACAGTTCGGACCGGAATCGGAGCTGATATGATCGAAACTCGGTTTTCGGATAATCCTCAAAGGGGTTAGTACATGGGATATTGTTAAAAATTGAGTCAGACCATTTTGTGGATATTTTTACATATTTTGTTCCTATGGGTTATTGGAATTCAACAAAATTTTATTTGACGCAATTCGGACCTGAATCGGAGCTGATATGATCGAAACTCGGTTTTCGGATAATCCTCAAAGGGGTTAGTACACGGGATACTGTTAAAAATCGAGTCGGGCCTTTTTCTGGATATTTTTACATATTTTGTTCCTATGGGTTATTGAAATTAAACGAAATTTTATTCGGCGCAGTTCGGACCGGAATCGGAGCTGATATGATCGAAACTCAGTTTTCTGATAATCCTCAAAGGCGTTAGTACACGGAATATTGTTAAAAATTGAGTCGGGCCATTTTCTGGATATTTTTAAATATTTTGTTCCTATGGGTTATTGAAATTCAACAAAATTTTATTCGGCACAGTTCGGACCGGAATCAGAGCTGATATGATCGAAACTCGGTTTTCGGATAATCCTCAAAGGGGTTAGTACATGGTATATTGTTAAAAATTGAGTCGGACAATTTTGTGGATATTTTTGCATATTTTGTTCCTATGGGTTATTGGAATTCAACAAAATTTTATTTGACGCAATTCGAACCTGAATCGGAGCTGATATGATCGAAACTCGGTTTTCGGATAATCCTCAAAGGGGTTAGTACACGGGATACTGTTAAAAATCGAGTCGGGCCATTTTCTGGATATTTTTACATATTTTGTTCCTATGGGTTATTGAAATTAAACGAAATTTTATTCGGCGCAGTTCGGACCGGAATCGGAGCTCATATGATCGAAACTCGGTTTTCGGATAATCCTCAAAGGCGTTAGTACACGGAATATTGTTAAAAATTGAGTGGGCCCATTTTCTGGATATTTTTACATATTTTGTTCCTAAGGGTTATTGTAATTAAATGAAATTTTATTTGACGCACTTCGGACCGGAATCGGAGCTGATATGATCGAAACTCGGTTTTCGAATAATCCTCAAAGGTGTTAGTACACGGGATATTGTTAAAAATCGAGTTGGACCATTTTGTGGATATTTTTACATATTTTGTTCCTATTGGTTATTGGAATTCAACAAAATTTTATTTGACGAAATTCGGACCTGAATCGGAGCTGATATTATCGAAACTCGGTTTTCGGATAATCCTCAAAGGGGTTAGTACACGGGATACTGTTAAAAATCGAGTCGGGCCATTTTCTGGATATTTTTACATATTTTGTTCCTATGGGTTATTGGAATTCAACAAAATTTTATTTGACGCAATTCGGACCTGAATCGGAGCTGATATGATCGAAACTCGGTTTTCGGATAATCCTCAAAGGGGTTAGTACACGGGATACTGTTAAAAATCGAGTCGGGCCATTTTCTTTATATTTTTACATATTTTGTTCCTATGGGTTATTGAAATTAAACGAAATTTTATTCGGCGTAGTTCGGACCGGAATCGGAGCTGATATGATCGAAACTCAGTTTTCTGATAATCCTCAAAGGCGTTAGTACACGGAATATTGTTAAAAATTGAGTCGGGCCATTTTCTGGATATTTTTACATATTTTGTTCCTATGGGTTATTGAAATTAAATGAAATTTTATTTGACGCACTTCGGACCGGAATCGGAGCTGATATGCTCGAAACTCAATTTTCGGATAATCCTCATAGGGGTTAGTACACGGGATACTGTTAAAAGTCGAGTTGGACCATTTTGTGGATATTTTCACATATTTTGTTCCTATGGGTTATTGAAATTCAACAAAATTTTATTCGGCACAGTTCGGACCGGAATCAGAGCTGATATGATCGAAACTCGGTTTTCAGATAATCCTCAAAGGGGTTAGTACATGGTATATTGTTAAAAATTGAGTCGGACAATTTTGTGGATATTTTTGCATATTTTGTTCCTATGGGTTATTGGAATTCAACAAAATTTTATTTGACGCAATTCGAACCTGAATCGGAGCTGATATGATCGAAACTCGGTTTTCGGATAATCCTCAAAGGGGTTAGTACACGGGATACTGTTAAAAATCGAGTCGGGCCATTTTCTGGATATTTTTACATATTTTGTTCCTATGGGTTATTGAAATTAAACGAAATTTTATTCGGCGAAGTTCGGACCGGAATCGGAGCTCATATGATCGAAACTCGGTTTTCGGATAATCCTCAAAGGCGTTAGTACACGGAATATTGTTAAAAATTGAGTCGGCCCATTTTCTGGATATTTTTACATATTTTGTTCCTAAGGGTTATTGTAATTAAATGAAATTTTATTTGACGCACTTCGGACCGGAATCGGAGCTGATATGATCGAAACTCGGTTTTCGGATAATCCTCAAAGGGGTTAGTACACGGGATATTGTTAAAAATCGAGTTGGACCATTTTGTGGATATTTTTACATATTTTGTTCCTATTGGTTATTGGAATTCAACAAAATTTTATTTGACGCAATTCGGACCTGAATCGGAGCTGATATGATCGAAATTCGGTTTTCGGATAATCCACAAAGGGGTTAGTACACGGGATACTGTTAAAAATTGAGTCGGGCCATTTTCTGGATATTTTTACATATTATGTTCCTATGGGTTACTAGAATTCAACAAAATTTTATTTGATGCAATTCGAACCTGAATCGGAGCTGATATGATCGAAACTCGGTTTTCGGATAATCCTCAAAGGGGTTTGTACACGGGATATAGTTAAAAATCGAGTCGGGCCATTTTCAGGATATTTTTACATATTTTGTTCCTAAGGGTTATTGAAATTAAACGAAATTTTATTCGGCGTAGTTCGGACCGGAATCGGAGCTGATATGATCGAAACTCAGTTTTCTGATAATCCTCAAAGGCGTTAGTACACGGAATATTGTTAAAAATTGAGTCGGGCCATTTTCTGGATATTTTTACATATTTTGTTCCTATGGGTTATTGAAATTAAATGAAATTTTATTTGACGCACTTCGGACCGGAATCGGAGCTGATATGCTCGAAACTCAATTTTCGGATAATCCTCATAGGGGTTAGTACACGGGATACTGTTAAAAGTCGAGTTGGACCATTTTGTGGATATTTTCACATATTTTGTTCCTATGGGTTATTGAAATTCAACAAAATTTTATTCGGCACAGTTCGGACCGGAATCAGAGCTGATATGATCGAAACTCGGTTTTCGGATAATCCTCAAAGGGGTTAGTACATGGTATATTGTTAAAAATTGAGTCGGACAATTTTGTGGATATTTTTGCATATTTTGTTCCTATGGGTTATTGGAATTCAACAAAATTTTATTTGACGCAATTCGAACCTGAATCGGAGCTGATATGATCGAAACTCGGTTTTCGGATAATCCTCAAAGGGGTTAGTACACGGGATACTGTTAAAAATCGAGTCGGACCATTTTCTGGATATTTTTACATATTTTGTTCCTATGGGTTATTGAAATTAAACGAAATTTTATTCGGCGAAGTTCGGACCGGAATCGGAGCTCATATGATCGAAACTCGGTTTTCGGATAATCCTCAAAGGCGTTAGTACACGGAATATTGTTAAAAATTGAGTCGGCCCATTTTCTGGATATTTTTACATATTTTGTTCCTAAGGGTTATTGTAATTAAATGAAATTTTATTTGACGCACTTCGGACCGGAATCAGAGCTGATATGATCGAAACTCGGTTTTCGGATAATCCTCAAAGGGGTTAGTACACGGGATATTGTTAAAAATCGAGTTGGACCATTTTGTGGATATTTTTACATATTTTGTTCCTATTGGTTATTGGAATTCAACAAAATTTTATTTGACGCAATTCGGACCTGAATCGGAGCTGATATGATCGAAATTCGGTTTTCGGATAATCCACAAAGGGGTTAGTACACGGGATACTGTTAAAAATTGAGTCGGGCCATTTTCTGGATATTTTTACATATTATGTTCCTATGGGTTACTAGAATTCAACAAAATTTTATTTGATGCAATTCGAACCTGAATCGGAGCTGATATGATCGAAACTCGGTTTTCGGATAATCCTCAAAGGGGTTTGTACACGGGATATAGTTAAAAATCGAGTCGGGCCATTTTCAGGATATTTTTACATATTTTGTTCCTAAGGGTTATTGAAATTAAACGAAATTTTATTCGGCGTAGTTCGGACCGGAATCGGAGCTGATATGATCGAAACTCAGTTTTCTGATAATCCTCAAAGGCGTTAGTACACGGAATATTGTTAAAAATTGAGTCGGGCCATTTTCTGGATATTTTTACATATTTTGTTCCTATGGGTTATTGAAATTAAATGAAATTTTATTTGACGCACTTCGGACCGGAATCGGAGCTGATATGCTCGAAACTCAATTTTCGGATAATCCTCATAGGGGTTAGTACACGGGATACTGTTAAAAGTCGAGTTGGACCATTTTGTGGATATTTTCACATATTTTGTTCCTATGGGTTATTGAAATTCAACAAAATTTTATTCGGCACAGTTCGGACCGGAATCAGAGCTGATATGATCGAAACTCGGTTTTCAGATAATCCTCAAAGGGGTTAGTACATGGTATATTGTTAAAAATTGAGTCGGACAATTTTGTGGATATTTTTGCATATTTTGTTCCTATGGGTTATTGGAATTCAACAAAATTTTATTTGACGCAATTCGAACCTGAATCGGAGCTGATATGATCGAAACTCGGTTTTCGGATAATCCTCAAAGGGGTTAGTACACGGGATACTGTTAAAAATCGAGTCGGGCCATTTTCTGGATATTTTTACATATTTTGTTCCTATGGGTTATTGAAATTAAACGAAATTTTATTCGGCGAAGTTCGGACCGGAATCGGAGCTCATATGATCGAAACTCGGTTTTCGGATAATCCTCAAAGGCGTTAGTACACGGAATATTGTTAAAAATTGAGTCGGCCCATTTTCTGGATATTTTTACATATTTTGTTCCTAAGGGTTATTGTAATTAAATGAAATTTTATTTGACGCACTTCGGACCGGAATCGGAGCTGATATGATCGAAACTCGGTTTTCGGATAATCCTCAAAGGGGTTAGTACACGGGATATTGTTAAAAATCGAGTTGGACCATTTTGTGGATATTTTTACATATTTTGTTCCTATTGGTTATTGGAATTCAACAAAATTTTATTTGACGCAATTCGGACCTGAATCGGAGCTGATATGATCGAAATTCGGTTTTCGGATAATCCACAAAGGGGTTAGTACACGGGATACTGTTAAAAATTGAGTCGGGCCATTTTCTGGATATTTTTACATATTATGTTCCTATGGGTTACTAGAATTCAACAAAATTTTATTTGATGCAATTCGAACCTGAATCGGAGCTGATATGATCGAAACTCGGTTTTCGGATAATCCTCAAAGGGGTTTGTACACGGGATATAGTTAAAAATCGAGTCGGGCCATTTTCAGGATATTTTTACATATTTTGTTCCTAAGGGTTATTGAAATTAAACGAAATTTTATTCGGCGTAGTTCGGACCGGAATCGGAGCTGATATGATCGAAACTCAGTTTTCTGATAATCCTCAAAGGCGTTAGTACACGGAATATTGTTAAAAATTGAGTCGGGCCATTTTCTGGATATTTTTACATATTTTGTTCCTATGGGTTATTGAAATTAAATGAAATTTTATTTGACGCACTTCGGACCGGAATCGGAGCTGATATGCTCGAAACTCAATTTTCGGATAATCCTCATAGGGGTTAGTACACGGGATACTGTTAAAAGTCGAGTTGGACCATTTTGTGGATATTTTCACATATTTTGTTCCTATGGGTTATTGAAATTCAACAAAATTTTATTCGGCACAGTTCGGACCGGAATCAGAGCTGATATGATCGAAACTCGGTTTTCAGATAATCCTCAAAGGGGTTAGTACATGGTATATTGTTAAAAATTGAGTCGGACAATTTTGTGGATATTTTTGCATATTTTGTTCCTATGGGTTATTGGAATTCAACAAAATTTTATTTGACGCAATTCGAACCTGAATCGGAGCTGATATGATCGAAACTCGGTTTTCGGATAATCCTCAAAGGGGTTAGTACACGGGATACTGTTAAAAATCGAGTCGGGCCATTTTCTGGATATTTTTACATATTTTGTTCCTATGGGTTATTGAAATTAAACGAAATTTTATTCGGCGAAGTTCGGACCGGAATCGGAGCTCATATGATCGAAACTCGGTTTTCGGATAATCCTCAAAGGCGTTAGTACACGGAATATTGTTAAAAATTGAGTCGGCCCATTTTCTGGATATTTTTACATATTTTGTTCCTAAGGGTTATTGTAATTAAATGAAATTTTATTTGACGCACTTCGGACCGGAATCGGAGCTGATATGATCGAAACTCGGTTTTCGGATAATCCTCAAAGGGGTTAGTACACGGGATATTGTTAAAAATCGAGTTGGACCATTTTGTGGATATTTTTACATATTTTGTTCCTATTGGTTATTGGAATTCAACAAAATTTTATTTGACGCAATTCGGACCTGAATCGGAGCTGATATGATCGAAATTCGGTTTTCGGATAATCCACAAAGGGGTTAGTACACGGGATACTGTTAAAAATTGAGTCGGGCCATTTTCTGGATATTTTTACATATTATGTTCCTATGGGTTACTAGAATTCAACAAAATTTTATTTGATGCAATTCGAACCTGAATCGGAGCTGATATGATCGAAACTCGGTTTTCGGATAATCCTCAAAGGGGTTTGTACACGGGATATAGTTAAAAATCGAGTCGGGCCATTTTCAGGATATTTTTACATATTTTGTTCCTAAGGGTTATTGAAATTAAACGAAATTTTATTCGGCGTAGTTCGGACCGGAATCGGAGCTGATATGATCGAAACTCAGTTTTCTGATAATCCTCAAAGGCGTTAGTACACGGAATATTGTTAAAAATTGAGTCGGGCCATTTTCTGGATATTTTTACATATTTTGTTCCTATGGGTTATTGAAATTAAATGAAATTTTATTTGACGCACTTCGGACCGGAATCGGAGCTGATATGCTCGAAACTCAATTTTCGGATAATCCTCATAGGGGTTAGTACACGGGATACTGTTAAAAGTCGAGTTGGACCATTTTGTGGATATTTTCACATATTTTGTTCCTATGGGTTATTGAAATTCAACAAAATTTTATTCGGCACAGTTCGGACCGGAATCAGAGCTGATATGATCGAAACTCGGTTTTCAGATAATCCTCAAAGGGGTTAGTACATGGTATATTGTTAAAAATTGAGTCGGACAATTTTGTGGATATTTTTGCATATTTTGTTCCTATGGGTTATTGGAATTCAACAAAATTTTATTTGACGCAATTCGAACCTGAATCGGAGCTGATATGATCGAAACTCGGTTTTCGGATAATCCTCAAAGGGGTTAGTACACGGGATACTGTTAAAAATCGAGTCGGGCCATTTTCTGGATATTTTTACATATTTTGTTCCTATGGGTTATTGAAATTAAACGAAATTTTATTCGGCGAAGTTCGGACCGGAATCGGAGCTCATATGATCGAAACTCGGTTTTCGGATAATCCTCAAAGGCGTTAGTACACGGAATATTGTTAAAAATTGAGTCGGCCCATTTTCTGGATATTTTTACATATTTTGTTCCTAAGGGTTATTGTAATTAAATGAAATTTTATTTGACGCACTTCGGACCGGAATCGGAGCTGATATGATCGAAACTCGGTTTTCGGATAATCCTCAAAGGGGTTAGTACACGGGATATTGTTAAAAATCGAGTTGGACCATTTTGTGGATATTTTTACATATTTTGTTCCTATTGGTTATTGGAATTCAACAAAATTTTATTTGACGCAATTCGGACCTGAATCGGAGCTGATATGATCGAAATTCGGTTTTCGGATAATCCACAAAGGGGTTAGTACACGGGATACTGTTAAAAATTGAGTCGGGCCATTTTCTGGATATTTTTACATATTATGTTCCTATGGGTTACTAGAATTCAACAAAATTTTATTTGATGCAATTCGAACCTGAATCGGAGCTGATATGATCGAAACTCGGTTTTCGGATAATCCTCAAAGGGGTTTGTACACGGGATATAGTTAAAAATCGAGTCGGGCCATTTTCAGGATATTTTTACATATTTTGTTCCTAAGGGTTATTGAAATTAAACGAAATTTTATTCGGCGTAGTTCGGACCGGAATCGGAGCTGATATGATCGAAACTCAGTTTTCTGATAATCCTCAAAGGCGTTAGTACACGGAATATTGTTAAAAATTGAGTCGGGCCATTTTCTGGATATTTTTACATATTTTGTTCCTATGGGTTATTGAAATTAAATGAAATTTTATTTGACGCACTTCGGACCGGAATCGGAGCTGATATGCTCGAAACTCAATTTTCGGATAATCCTCATAGGGGTTAGTACACGGGATACTGTTAAAAGTCGAGTTGGACCATTTTGTGGATATTTTCACATATTTTGTTCCTATGGGTTATTGAAATTCAACAAAATTTTATTCGGCACAGTTCGGACCGGAATCAGAGCTGATATGATCGAAACTCGGTTTTCGGATAATCCTCAAAGGGGTTAGTACATGGTATATTGTTAAAAATTGAGTCGGACAATTTTGTGGATATTTTTGCATATTTTGTTCCTATGGGTTATTGGAATTCAACAAAATTTTATTTGACGCAATTCGAACCTGAATCGGAGCTGATATGATCGAAACTCGGTTTTCGGATAATCCTCAAAGGGGTTAGTACACGGGATACTGTTAAAAATCGAGTCGGACCATTTTCTGGATATTTTTACATATTTTGTTCCTATGGGTTATTGAAATTAAACGAAATTTTATTCGGCGAAGTTCGGACCGGAATCGGAGCTCATATGATCGAAACTCGGTTTTCGGATAATCCTCAAAGGCGTTAGTACACGGAATATTGTTAAAAATTGAGTCGGCCCATTTTCTGGATATTTTTACATATTTTGTTCCTAAGGGTTATTGTAATTAAATGAAATTTTATTTGACGCACTTCGGACCGGAATCAGAGCTGATATGATCGAAACTCGGTTTTCGGATAATCCTCAAAGGGGTTAGTACACGGGATATTGTTAAAAATCGAGTTGGACCATTTTGTGGATATTTTTACATATTTTGTTCCTATTGGTTATTGGAATTCAACAAAATTTTATTTGACGCAATTCGGACCTGAATCGGAGCTGATATGATCGAAATTCGGTTTTCGGATAATCCACAAAGGGGTTAGTACACGGGATACTGTTAAAAATTGAGTCGGGCCATTTTCTGGATATTTTTACATATTATGTTCCTATGGGTTACTAGAATTCAACAAAATTTTATTTGATGCAATTCGAACCTGAATCGGAGCTGATATGATCGAAACTCGGTTTTCGGATAATCCTCAAAGGGGTTTGTACACGGGATATAGTTAAAAATCGAGTCGGGCCATTTTCAGGATATTTTTACATATTTTGTTCCTAAGGGTTATTGAAATTAAACGAAATTTTATTCGGCGTAGTTCGGACCGGAATCGGAGCTGATATGATCGAAACTCAGTTTTCTGATAATCCTCAAAGGCGTTAGTACACGGAATATTGTTAAAAATTGAGTCGGGCCATTTTCTGGATATTTTTACATATTATGTTCCTATGGGTTATTGGAATTCAACAAAATTTTATTTGACGCAATTCGGACCTGAATCGGAGCTGATAAGATCGAAACTCAGTTTTCGGATAATCCTCAAAGGGGTTAGTACACGGGATATTGTTAAAAATCGAGTTGGACCATTTTGTGGATATTTTTACATATTTTGTTCCTATTGGTTATTGGAATTCAACAAAATTTTATTTGACGCAATTCGGACCTGAATCGGAGCTGATATGATCGAAACTCGGTTTTCGGATAATCCACAAAGGGGTTAGTACACGGGATACTGTTAAAAATTGAGTCGGGCCATTTTCTGGATATTTTTACATATTATGTTCCTATGGGTTACTAGAATTCAACAAAATTTTATTTGATGCAATTCGAACCTGAATCGGAGCTGATATGATCGAAACTCGGTTTTCGGATAATCCTCAAAGGGGTTTGTACACGGGATATAGTTAAAAATCGAGTCGGGCCATTTTCAGGATATTTTTACATATTTTGTTCCTAAGGGTTATTGAAATTAAACGAAATTTTATTCGGCGTAGTTCGGACCGGAATCGGAGCTGATATGATCGAAACTCAGTTTTCTGATAATCCTCAAAGGCGTTAGTACACGGAATATTGTTAAAAATTGAGTCGGGCCATTTTCTGGATATTTTTACATATTTTGTTCCTAAGGGTTATTGAAATTAAATGAAATTTTATTTGACGCACTTCGGACCGGAATCGGAGCTGATATGATCGAAACTCAATTTTCGGATAATGCTCAAAGGGGTTAGTACACGGGATACTGTTAAAAGTCGAGTTGGACCATTTTGTGGATATTTTCACATATTTTGTTCCTATAGGTTATTGAAATTCAACAAAATTTTATTCGGCACAGTTCGGACTGGAATCGGAGCTGATATGATCGAAACTCGGTTTTCGGATAATCCTCAAAGGGGTTAGTACATGGGATATTGTTAAAAATTGAGTCAGACCATTTTGTGGATATTTTTACATATTTTGTTCCAATGGGTTATTGGAATTCAACAAAATTTTATTTGACGCAATTCGGACCTGAATCGGAGCTGATATGATCGAAACTCGGTTTTCGGATAATCCTCAAAGGGGTTAGTACACGGGATACTGTTAAAAATCGAGTCGGGCCTTTTTCTGGATATTTTTACATATTTTGTTCCTATGGGTTATTGAAATTAAACGAAATTTTATTCGGCGCAGTTCGGACCGGAATCGGAGCTGATATGATCGAAACTCAGTTTTCTGATAATCCTCAAAGGCGTTAGTACACGGAATATTGTTAAAAATTGAGTCGGGCCATTTTCTGGATATTTTTACATATTTTGTTCCTATGGGTTATTGAAATTCAACAAAATTTTATTCGGCACAGTTCGGACCGGAATCAGAGCTGATATGATCGAAACTCGGTTTTCGGATAATCCTCAAAGGGGTTAGTACATGGTATATTGTTAAAAATTGAGTCGGACAATTTTGTGGATATTTTTGCATATTTTGTTCCTATGGGTTATTGGAATTCAACAAAATTTTATTTGACGCAATTCGAACCTGAATCGGAGCTGATATGATCGAAACTCGGTTTTCGGATAATCCTCAAAGGGGTTAGTACACGGGATACTGTTAAAAATCGAGTCGGGCCATTTTCTGGATATTTTTACATATTTTGTTCCTATGGGTTATTGAAATTAAACGAAATTTTATTCGGCGCAGTTCGGACCGGAATCGGAGCTCATATGATCGAAACTCGGTTTTCGGATAATCCTCAAAGGCGTTAGTACACGGAATATTGTTAAAAATTGAGTGGGCCCATTTTCTGGATATTTTTACATATTTTGTTCCTAAGGGTTATTGTAATTAAATGAAATTTTATTTGACGCACTTCGGACCGGAATCGGAGCTGATATGATCGAAACTCGGTTTTCGGATAATCCTCAAAGGGGTTAGTACACGGGATATTGTTAAAAATCGAGTTGGACCATTTTGTGGATATTTTTACATATTTTGTTCCTATTGGTTATTGGAATTCAACAAAATTTTATTTGACGAAATTCGGACCTGAATCGGAGCTGATATGATCGAAACTCGGTTTTCGGATAATCCTCAAAGGGGTTAGTACACGGGATACTGTTAAAAATCGAGTCGGGCCATTTTCTGGATATTTTTACATATTTTGTTTCTATGGGTTATTGGAATTCAACAAAATTTTATTTGACGCAATTCGGACCTGAATCGGAGCTGATATGATCGAAACTCGGTTTTCGGATAATCCTCAAAGGGGTTAGTACACGGGATACTGTTAAAAATCGAGTCGGGCCATTTTCTGGATATTTTTACATATTTTGTTCCTATGGGTTATTGAAATTAAACGAAATTTTATTCGGCGTAGTTCGGACCGGAATCGGAGCTGATATGATCGAAACTCAGTTTTCTGATAATCCTCAAAGGCGTTAGTACACGGAATATTGTTAAAAATTGAGTCGGGCCATTTTCTGGATATTTTTACATATTTTGTTCCTATGGGTTATTGAAATTAAATGAAATTTTATTTGACGCACTTCGGACCGGAATCGGAGCTGATATGCTCGAAACTCAATTTTCGGATAATCCTCATAGGGGTTAGTACACGGGATACTGTTAAAAGTCGAGTTGGACCATTTTGTGGATATTTTCACATATTTTGTTCCTATGGGTTATTGAAATTCAACAAAATTTTATTCGGCATAGTTCGGACCGGAATCAGAGCTGATATGATCGAAACTCGGTTTTCGGATAATCCTCAAAGGGGTTAGTACATGGTATATTGTTAAAAATTGAGTCGGACAATTTTGTGGATATTTTTGCATATTTTGTTCCTATGGGTTATTGGAATTCAACAAAATTTTATTTGACGCAATTCGAACCTGAATCGGAGCTGATATGATCGAAAATCGGTTTTCGGATAATCCTCAAAGGGGTTAGTACACGGGATACTGTTAAAAATCGAGTCGGGCCATTTTCTGGATATTTTTACATATTTTGTTCCTATGGGTTATTGAAATTAAACGAAATTTTATTCGGCGAAGTTCGGACCGGAATCGGAGCTCATATGATCGAAACTCGGTTTTCGGATAATCCTCAAAGGCGTTAGTACACGGAATATTGTTAAAAATTGAGTCGGCCCATTTTCTGGATATTTTTACATATTTTGTTCCTAAGGGTTATTGTAATTAAATGAAATTTTATTTGACGCACTTCGGACCGGAATCGGAGCTGATATGATCGAAACTCGGTTTTCGGATAATCCTCAAAGGGGTTAGTACAGGGGATATTGTTAAAAATCGAGTTGGACCATTTTGTGGATATTTTTACATATTTTGTTCCTATTGGTTATTGGAATTCAACAAAATTTTATTTGACGCAATTCGGACCTGAATCGGAGCTGATATGATCGAAATTCGGTTTTCGGATAATCCACAAAGGGGTTAGTACACGGGATACTGTTAAAAATTGAGTCGGGCCATTTTCTGGATATTTTTACATATTATGTTCCTATGGGTTACTGGAATTCAACAAAATTTTATTTGATGCAATTCGAACCTGAATCGGAGCTGATATGATCGAAATTCGGTTTTCGGATAATCCTCAAAGGGGATTGTACACGGGATACTGTTAAAAATCGAGTCGGGCCATTTTCTGGATATTTTTACATATTTTGTTCCTATGGGTTATTGAAATTAAACGAAATTTTATTCGGCGTAGTTCGGACCGGAATCGGAGCTGATATGATCGAAACTCAGTTTTCTGATAATCCTCAAAGGAGTTAGTACACAGAATATTGTTAAAAATTGAGTCGGGCCATTTTCTGGATATTTTTACATATTTTGTTCCTAAGGGTTATTGAAATTAAATGAAATTTTATTTGACGCACTTCGGACCGGAATCGGAGCTGATATTATCGAAACTCAATTTTCGGATAATCCTCAAAGGGGTACACGGGATACTGTTAAAAGTCGAGTTGGACCATTTTGTGGATATTTTCACATATTTTGTTCCTATAGGTTATTGAAATTCAACAAAATTTTATTCGGCACAGTTCGGACCGGAATCGGAGCTGATATGATCGAAACTCGGTTTTCGGATAATCCTCAAAGGGGTTAGTACATGGGATATTGTTAAAAATTGAGTCAGACCATTTTGTGGATATTTTTACATATTTTGTTCCTATGGGTTATTGTAATTAAATGAAATTTTATTTGACGCACTTCGGACCGGAATCGGAGCTGATATGATCGAAACTCGGTTTTCGGATAATCCTCAAAGGGGTTAGTACACGGGATATTGTTAAAAATCGAGTTGGACCATTTTGTGGATATTTTTACATATTTTGTTCCTATTGGTTATTGGAATTCAACAAAATTTTATTTGACGAAATTCGGACCTGAATCGGAGCTGATATGATCGAAACTCGGTTTTCGGATAATCCTCAAAGAGGTTAGTACACGGGATACTGTTAAAAATCGAGTCGGGCCATTTTCTGGATATTTTTACATATTTTGTTCCTATGGGTTATTGGAATTCAACAAAATTTTATTTGACGCAATTCGGACCTGAATCGGAGCTGATATGATCGAAACTCGGTTTTCGGATAATCCTCAAAGGGGTTAGTACACGGGATACTGTTAAAAATCGAGTCGGGCCATTTTCTGGATATTTTTACATATTTTGTTCCTATGGGTTATTGAAATTAAACGAAATTTTATTCGGCGTAGTTCGGACCGGAATCGGAGCTGATATGATCGAAACTCAGTTTTCTGATAATCCTCAAAGGCGTTAGTACACGGAATATTGTTAAAAATTGAGTCGGGCCATTTTCTGGATATTTTTACATATTTTGTTCCTATGGGTTATTGAAATTAAATGAAATTTTATTTGACGCACTTCGGACCGGAATCGGAGCTGATATGCTCGAAACTCAATTTTCGGATAATCCTCATAGGGGTTAGTACACGGGATACTGTTAAAAGTCGAGTTGGACCATTTTGTGGATATTTTCACATATTTTGTTCCTATGGGTTATTGAAATTCAACAAAATTTTATTCGGCACAGTTCGGACCGGAATCAGAGCTGATATGATCGAAACTCGGTTTTCGGATAATCCTCAAAGGGGTTAGTACATGGTATATTGTTAAAAATTGAGTCGGACAATTTTGTGGATATTTTTGCATATTTTGTTCCTATGGGTTATTGGAATTCAACAAAATTTTATTTGACGCAATTCGAACCTGAATCGGAGCTGATATGATCGAAACTCGGTTTTCGGATAATCCTCAAAGGGGTTAGTACACGGGATACTGTTAAAAATCGAGTCGGGCCATTTTCTGGATATTTTTACATATTTTGTTCCTATGGGTTATTGAAATTAAACGAAATTTTATTCGGCGCAGTTCGGACCGGAATCGGAGCTCATATGATCGAAACTCGGTTTTCGGATAATCCTCAAAGGCGTTAGTACACGGAATATTGTTAAAAATTGAGTGGGCCCATTTTCTGGATATTTTTACATATTTTGTTCCTAAGGGTTATTGTAATTAAATGAAATTTTATTTGACGCACTTCGGACCGGAATCGGAGCTGATATGATCGAAACTCGGTTTTCGGATAATCCTCAAAGGGGTTAGTACACGGGATATTGTTAAAAATCGAGTTGGACCATTTTGTGGATATTTTTACATATTTTGTTCCTATTGGTTATTGGAATTCAACAAAATTTTATTTGACGAAATTCGGACCTGAATCGGAGCTGATATGATCGAAACTCGGTTTTCGGATAATCCTCAAAGGGGTTAGTACACGGGATACTGTTAAAAATCGAGTCGGGCCATTTTCTGGATATTTTTACATATTTTGTTTCTATGGGTTATTGGAATTCAACAAAATTTTATTTGACGCAATTCGGACCTGAATCGGAGCTGATATGATCGAAACTCGGTTTTCGGATAATCCTCAAAGGGGTTAGTACACGGGATACTGTTAAAAATCGAGTCGGGCCATTTTCTGGATATTTTTACATATTTTGTTCCTATGGGTTATTGAAATTAAACGAAATTTTATTCGGCGTAGTTCGGACCGGAATCGGAGCTGATATGATCGAAACTCAGTTTTCTGATAATCCTCAAAGGCGTTAGTACACGGAATATTGTTAAAAATTGAGTCGGGCCATTTTCTGGATATTTTTACATATTTTGTTCCTATGGGTTATTGAAATTAAATGAAATTTTATTTGACGCACTTCGGACCGGAATCGGAGCTGATATGCTCGAAACTCAATTTTCGGATAATCCTCATAGGGGTTAGTACACGGGATACTGTTAAAAGTCGAGTTGGACCATTTTGTGGATATTTTCACATATTTTGTTCCTATGGGTTATTGAAATTCAACAAAATTTTATTCGGCATAGTTCGGACCGGAATCAGAGCTGATATGATCGAAACTCGGTTTTCGGATAATCCTCAAAGGGGTTAGTACATGGTATATTGTTAAAAATTGAGTCGGACAATTTTGTGGATATTTTTGCATATTTTGTTCCTATGGGTTATTGGAATTCAACAAAATTTTATTTGACGCAATTCGAACCTGAATCGGAGCTGATATGATCGAAACTCGGTTTTCGGATAATCCTCAAAGGGGTTAGTACACGGGATACTGTTAAAAATCGAGTCGGGCCATTTTCTGGATATTTTTACATATTTTGTTCCTATGGGTTATTGAAATTAAACGAAATTTTATTCGGCGAAGTTCGGACCGGAATCGGAGCTCATATGATCGAAACTCGGTTTTCGGATAATCCTCAAAGGCGTTAGTACACGGAATATTGTTAAAAATTGAGTCGGCCCATTTTCTGGATATTTTTACATATTTTGTTCCTAAGGGTTATTGTAATTAAATGAAATTTTATTTGACGCACTTCGGACCGGAATCGGAGCTGATATGATCGAAACTCGGTTTTCGGATAATCCTCAAAGGGGTTAGTACACGGGATATTGTTAAAAATCGAGTTGGACCATTTTGTGGATATTTTTAGATATTTTGTTCCTATTGGTTATTGGAATTCAACAAAATTTTATTTGACGCAATTCGGACCTGAATCGGAGCTGATATGATCGAAATTCGGTTTTCGGATAATCCACAAAGGGGTTAGTACACGGGATACTGTTAAAAATTGAGTCGGGCCATTTTCTGGATATTTTTACATATTATGTTCCTATGGGTTACTGGAATTCAACAAAATTTTATTTGATGCAATTCGAACCTGAATCGGAGCTGATATGATCGAAACTCGGTTTTCGGATAATCCTCAAAGGGGATTGTACACGGGATACTGTTAAAAATCGAGTCGGGCCATTTTCTGGATATTTTTACATATTTTGTTCCTATGGGTTATTGAAATTAAACGAAATTTTATTCGACGTAGTTCGGACCGGAATCGGAGCTGATATGATCGAAACTCAGTTTTCTGATAATCCTCAAAGGAGTTAGTACACAGAATATTGTTAAAAATTGAGTCGGGCCATTTTCTGGATATTTTTACATATTTTGTTCCTAAGGGTTATTGAAATTAAATGAAATTTTATTTGACGCACTTCGGACCGGAATCGGAGCTGATATTATCGAAACTCAATTTTCGGATAATCCTCAAAGGGGTACACGGGATACTGTTAAAAGTCGAGTTGGACCATTTTGTGGATATTTTCACATATTTTGTTCCTATAGGTTATTGAAATTCAACAAAATTTTATTCGGCACAGTTCGGACCGGAATCGGAGCTGATATGATCGAAACTCGGTTTTCGGATAATCCTCAAAGGGGTTAGTACATGGGATATTGTTAAAAATTGAGTCAGACCATTTTGTGGATATTTTTACATATTTTGTTCCTATGGGTTATTGTAATTAAATGAAATTTTATTTGACGCACTTCGGACCGGAATCGGAGCTGATATGATCGAAACTCGGTTTTCGGATAATACTCAAAGGGGTTAGTACACGGGATATTGTTAAAAATCGAGTTGGACCATTTTGTGGATATTTTTACATATTTTGTTCCTATTGGTTATTGGAATTCAACAAAATTTTATTTGACGAAATTCGGACCTGAATCGGAGCTGATATGATCGAAACTCGGTTTTCGGATAATCCTCAAAGAGGTTAGTACACGGGATACTGTTAAAAATCGAGTCGGGCCATTTTCTGGATATTTTTACATATTTTGTTCGTATGGGTTATTGGAATTCAACAAAATTTTATTTGACGCAATTCGGACCTGAATCGGAGCTGATATGATCGAAACTCGGTTTTCGGATAATCCTCAAAGGGGTTAGTACACGGGATACTGTTAAAAATCGAGTCGGGCCATTTTCTGGATATTTATACATATTTTGTTCCTATGGGTTATTGAAATTAAACGAAATTTTATTCGGCGTAGTTCGGACCGGAATCGGAGCTGATATGATCGAAACTCAGTTTTCTGATAATCCTCAAAGGCGTTAGTACACGGAATATTGTTAAAAATTGAGTCGGGCCATTTTCTGGATATTTTTACATATTTTGTTCCTATGGGTTATTGAAATTAAATGAAATTTTATTTGACGCACTTCGGACCGGAATCGGAGCTGATATGCTCGAAACTCAATTTTCGGATAATCCTCATAGGGGTTAGTACACGGGATACTGTTAAAAGTCGAGTTGGACCATTTTGTGGATATTTTCACATATTTTGTTCCTATGGGTTATTGAAATTCAACAAAATTTTATTCGGCACAGTTCGGACCGGAATCAGAGCTGATATGATCGAAACTCGGTTTTCAGATAATCCTCAAAGGGGTTAGTACATGGTATATTGTTAAAAATTGAGTCGGACAATTTTGTGGATATTTTTGCATATTTTGTTCCTATGGGTTATTGGAATTCAACAAAATTTTATTTGACGCAATTCGAACCTGAATCGGAGCTGATATGATCGAAACTCGGTTTTCGGATAATCCTCAAAGGGGTTAGTACACGGGATACTGTTAAAAATCGAGTCGGGCCATTTTCTGGATATTTTTACATATTTTGTTCCTATGGGTTATTGAAATTAAACGAAATTTTATTCGGCGAAGTTCGGACCGGAATCGGAGCTCATATGATCGAAACTCGGTTTTCGGATAATCCTCAAAGGCGTTAGTACACGGAATATTGTTAAAAATTGAGTCGGCCCATTTTCTGGATATTTTTACATATTTTGTTCCTAAGGGTTATTGTAATTAAATGAAATTTTATTTGACGCACTTCGGACCGGAATCGGAGCTGATATGATCGAAACTCGGTTTTCGGATAATCCTCAAAGGGGTTAGTACACGGGATATTGTTAAAAATCGAGTTGGACCATTTTGTGGATATTTTTACATATTTTGTTCCTATTGGTTATTGGAATTCAACAAAATTTTATTTGACGCAATTCGGACCTGAATCGGAGCTGATATGATCGAAATTCGGTTTTCGGATAATCCACAAAGGGGTTAGTACACGGGATACTGTTAAAAATTGAGTCGGGCCATTTTCTGGATATTTTTACATATTATGTTCCTATGGGTTACTAGAATTCAACAAAATTTTATTTGATGCAATTCGAACCTGAATCGGAGCTGATATGATCGAAACTCGGTTTTCGGATAATCCTCAAAGGGGTTTGTACACGGGATATAGTTAAAAATCGAGTCGGGCCATTTTCAGGATATTTTTACATATTTTGTTCCTAAGGGTTATTGAAATTAAACGAAATTTTATTCGGCGTAGTTCGGACCGGAATCGGAGCTGATATGATCGAAACTCAGTTTTCTGATAATCCTCAAAGGCGTTAGTACACGGAATATTGTTAAAAATTGAGTCGGGCCATTTTCTGGATATTTTTACATATTTTGTTCCTATGGGTTATTGAAATTAAATGAAATTTTATTTGACGCACTTCGGACCGGAATCGGAGCTGATATGCTCGAAACTCAATTTTCGGATAATCCTCATAGGGGTTAGTACACGGGATACTGTTAAAAGTCGAGTTGGACCATTTTGTGGATATTTTCACATATTTTGTTCCTATGGGTTATTGAAATTCAACAAAATTTTATTCGGCACAGTTCGGACCGGAATCAGAGCTGATATGATCGAAACTCGGTTTTCAGATAATCCTCAAAGGGGTTAGTACATGGTATATTGTTAAAAATTGAGTCGGACAATTTTGTGGATATTTTTGCATATTTTGTTCCTATGGGTTATTGGAATTCAACAAAATTTTATTTGACGCAATTCGAACCTGAATCGGAGCTGATATGATCGAAACTCGGTTTTCGGATAATCCTCAAAGGGGTTAGTACACGGGATACTGTTAAAAATCGAGTCGGGCCATTTTCTGGATATTTTTACATATTTTGTTCCTATGGGTTATTGAAATTAAACGAAATTTTATTCGGCGAAGTTCGGACCGGAATCGGAGCTCATATGATCGAAACTCGGTTTTCGGATAATCCTCAAAGGCGTTAGTACACGGAATATTGTTAAAAATTGAGTCGGCCCATTTTCTGGATATTTTTACATATTTTGTTCCTAAGGGTTATTGTAATTAAATGAAATTTTATTTGACGCACTTCGGACCGGAATCGGAGCTGATATGATCGAAACTCGGTTTTCGGATAATCCTCAAAGGGGTTAGTACACGGGATATTGTTAAAAATCGAGTTGGACCATTTTGTGGATATTTTTACATATTTTGTTCCTATTGGTTATTGGAATTCAACAAAATTTTATTTGACGCAATTCGGACCTGAATCGGAGCTGATATGATCGAAATTCGGTTTTCGGATAATCCACAAAGGGGTTAGTACACGGGATACTGTTAAAAATTGAGTCGGGCCATTTTCTGGATATTTTTACATATTATGTTCCTATGGGTTACTAGAATTCAACAAAATTTTATTTGATGCAATTCGAACCTGAATCGGAGCTGATATGATCGAAACTCGGTTTTCGGATAATCCTCAAAGGGGTTTGTACACGGGATATAGTTAAAAATCGAGTCGGGCCATTTTCAGGATATTTTTACATATTTTGTTCCTAAGGGTTATTGAAATTAAACGAAATTTTATTCGGCGTAGTTCGGACCGGAATCGGAGCTGATATGATCGAAACTCAGTTTTCTGATAATCCTCAAAGGCGTTAGTACACGGAATATTGTTAAAAATTGAGTCGGGCCATTTTCTGGATATTTTTACATATTTTGTTCCTATGGGTTATTGAAATTAAATGAAATTTTATTTGACGCACTTCGGACCGGAATCGGAGCTGATATGCTCGAAACTCAATTTTCGGATAATCCTCATAGGGGTTAGTACACGGGATACTGTTAAAAGTCGAGTTGGACCATTTTGTGGATATTTTCACATATTTTGTTCCTATGGGTTATTGAAATTCAACAAAATTTTATTCGGCACAGTTCGGACCGGAATCAGAGCTGATATGATCGAAACTCGGTTTTCAGATAATCCTCAAAGGGGTTAGTACATGGTATATTGTTAAAAATTGAGTCGGACAATTTTGTGGATATTTTTGCATATTTTGTTCCTATGGGTTATTGGAATTCAACAAAATTTTATTTGACGCAATTCGAACCTGAATCGGAGCTGATATGATCGAAACTCGGTTTTCGGATAATCCTCAAAGGGGTTAGTACACGGGATACTGTTAAAAATCGAGTCGGGCCATTTTCTGGATATTTTTACATATTTTGTTCCTATGGGTTATTGAAATTAAACGAAATTTTATTCGGCGAAGTTCGGACCGGAATCGGAGCTCATATGATCGAAACTCGGTTTTCGGATAATCCTCAAAGGCGTTAGTACACGGAATATTGTTAAAAATTGAGTCGGCCCATTTTCTGGATATTTTTACATATTTTGTTCCTAAGGGTTATTGTAATTAAATGAAATTTTATTTGACGCACTTCGGACCGGAATCGGAGCTGATATGATCGAAACTCGGTTTTCGGATAATCCTCAAAGGGGTTAGTACACGGGATATTGTTAAAAATCGAGTTGGACCATTTTGTGGATATTTTTACATATTTTGTTCCTATTGGTTATTGGAATTCAACAAAATTTTATTTGACGCAATTCGGACCTGAATCGGAGCTGATATGATCGAAATTCGGTTTTCGGATAATCCACAAAGGGGTTAGTACACGGGATACTGTTAAAAATTGAGTCGGGCCATTTTCTGGATATTTTTACATATTATGTTCCTATGGGTTACTAGAATTCAACAAAATTTTATTTGATGCAATTCGAACCTGAATCGGAGCTGATATGATCGAAACTCGGTTTTCGGATAATCCTCAAAGGGGTTTGTACACGGGATATAGTTAAAAATCGAGTCGGGCCATTTTCAGGATATTTTTACATATTTTGTTCCTAAGGGTTATTGAAATTAAACGAAATTTTATTCGGCGTAGTTCGGACCGGAATCGGAGCTGATATGATCGAAACTCAGTTTTCTGATAATCCTCAAAGGCGTTAGTACACGGAATATTGTTAAAAATTGAGTCGGGCCATTTTCTGGATATTTTTACATATTTTGTTCCTATGGGTTATTGAAATTAAATGAAATTTTATTTGACGCACTTCGGACCGGAATCGGAGCTGATATGCTCGAAACTCAATTTTCGGATAATCCTCATAGGGGTTAGTACACGGGATACTGTTAAAAGTCGAGTTGGACCATTTTGTGGATATTTTCACATATTTTGTTCCTATGGGTTATTGAAATTCAACAAAATTTTATTCGGCACAGTTCGGACCGGAATCAGAGCTGATATGATCGAAACTCGGTTTTCGGATAATCCTCAAAGGGGTTAGTACATGGTATATTGTTAAAAATTGAGTCGGACAATTTTGTGGATATTTTTGCATATTTTGTTCCTATGGGTTATTGGAATTCAACAAAATTTTATTTGACGCAATTCGAACCTGAATCGGAGCTGATATGATCGAAACTCGGTTTTCGGATAATCCTCAAAGGGGTTAGTACACGGGATACTGTTAAAAATCGAGTCGGACCATTTTCTGGATATTTTTACATATTTTGTTCCTATGGGTTATTGAAATTAAACGAAATTTTATTCGGCGAAGTTCGGACCGGAATCGGAGCTCATATGATCGAAACTCGGTTTTCGGATAATCCTCAAAGGCGTTAGTACACGGAATATTGTTAAAAATTGAGTCGGCCCATTTTCTGGATATTTTTACATATTTTGTTCCTAAGGGTTATTGTAATTAAATGAAATTTTATTTGACGCACTTCGGACCGGAATCAGAGCTGATATGATCGAAACTCGGTTTTCGGATAATCCTCAAAGGGGTTAGTACACGGGATATTGTTAAAAATCGAGTTGGACCATTTTGTGGATATTTTTACATATTTTGTTCCTATTGGTTATTGGAATTCAACAAAATTTTATTTGACGCAATTCGGACCTGAATCGGAGCTGATATGATCGAAATTCGGTTTTCGGATAATCCACAAAGGGGTTAGTACACGGGATACTGTTAAAAATTGAGTCGGGCCATTTTCTGGATATTTTTACATATTATGTTCCTATGGGTTACTAGAATTCAACAAAATTTTATTTGATGCAATTCGAACCTGAATCGGAGCTGATATGATCGAAACTCGGTTTTCGGATAATCCTCAAAGGGGTTTGTACACGGGATATAGTTAAAAATCGAGTCGGGCCATTTTCAGGATATTTTTACATATTTTGTTCCTAAGGGTTATTGAAATTAAACGAAATTTTATTCGGCGTAGTTCGGACCGGAATCGGAGCTGATATGATCGAAACTCAGTTTTCTGATAATCCTCAAAGGCGTTAGTACACGGAATATTGTTAAAAATTGAGTCGGGCCATTTTCTGGATATTTTTACATATTATGTTCCTATGGGTTATTGGAATTCAACAAAATTTTATTTGACGCAATTCGGACCTGAATCGGAGCTGATAAGATCGAAACTCAGTTTTCGGATAATCCTCAAAGGGGTTAGTACACGGGATATTGTTAAAAATCGAGTTGGACCATTTTGTGGATATTTTTACATATTTTGTTCCTATTGGTTATTGGAATTCAACAAAATTTTATTTGACGCAATTCGGACCTGAATCGGAGCTGATATGATCGAAACTCGGTTTTCGGATAATCCACAAAGGGGTTAGTACACGGGATACTGTTAAAAATTGAGTCGGGCCATTTTCTGGATATTTTTACATATTATGTTCCTATGGGTTACTAGAATTCAACAAAATTTTATTTGATGCAATTCGAACCTGAATCGGAGCTGATATGATCGAAACTCGGTTTTCGGATAATCCTCAAAGGGGTTTGTACACGGGATATAGTTAAAAATCGAGTCGGGCCATTTTCAGGATATTTTTACATATTTTGTTCCTAAGGGTTATTGAAATTAAACGAAATTTTATTCGGCGTAGTTCGGACCGGAATCGGAGCTGATATGATCGAAACTCAGTTTTCTGATAATCCTCAAAGGCGTTAGTACACGGAATATTGTTAAAAATTGAGTCGGGCCATTTTCTGGATATTTTTACATATTTTGTTCCTAAGGGTTATTGAAATTAAATGAAATTTTATTTGACGCACTTCGGACCGGAATCGGAGCTGATATGATCGAAACTCAATTTTCGGATAATGCTCAAAGGGGTTAGTACACGGGATACTGTTAAAAGTCGAGTTGGACCATTTTGTGGATATTTTCACATATTTTGTTCCTATAGGTTATTGAAATTCAACAAAATTTTATTCGGCACAGTTCGGACTGGAATCGGAGCTGATATGATCGAAACTCGGTTTTCGGATAATCCTCAAAGGGGTTAGTACATGGGATATTGTTAAAAATTGAGTCAGACCATTTTGTGGATATTTTTACATATTTTGTTCCAATGGGTTATTGGAATTCAACAAAATTTTATTTGACGCAATTCGGACCTGAATCGGAGCTGATATGATCGAAACTCGGTTTTCGGATAATCCTCAAAGGGGTTAGTACACGGGATACTGTTAAAAATCGAGTCGGGCCTTTTTCTGGATATTTTTACATATTTTGTTCCTATGGGTTATTGAAATTAAACGAAATTTTATTCGGCGCAGTTCGGACCGGAATCGGAGCTGATATGATCGAAACTCAGTTTTCTGATAATCCTCAAAGGCGTTAGTACACGGAATATTGTTAAAAATTGAGTCGGGCCATTTTCTGGATATTTTTACATATTTTGTTCCTATGGGTTATTGAAATTCAACAAAATTTTATTCGGCACAGTTCGGACCGGAATCAGAGCTGATATGATCGAAACTCGGTTTTCGGATAATCCTCAAAGGGGTTAGTACATGGTATATTGTTAAAAATTGAGTCGGACAATTTTGTGGATATTTTTGCATATTTTGTTCCTATGGGTTATTGGAATTCAACAAAATTTTATTTGACGCAATTCGAACCTGAATCGGAGCTGATATGATCGAAACTCGGTTTTCGGATAATCCTCAAAGGGGTTAGTACACGGGATACTGTTAAAAATCGAGTCGGGCCATTTTCTGGATATTTTTACATATTTTGTTCCTATGGGTTATTGAAATTAAACGAAATTTTATTCGGCGCAGTTCGGACCGGAATCGGAGCTCATATGATCGAAACTCGGTTTTCGGATAATCCTCAAAGGCGTTAGTACACGGAATATTGTTAAAAATTGAGTGGGCCCATTTTCTGGATATTTTTACATATTTTGTTCCTAAGGGTTATTGTAATTAAATGAAATTTTATTTGACGCACTTCGGACCGGAATCGGAGCTGATATGATCGAAACTCGGTTTTCGGATAATCCTCAAAGGGGTTAGTACACGGGATATTGTTAAAAATCGAGTTGGACCATTTTGTGGATATTTTTACATATTTTGTTCCTATTGGTTATTGGAATTCAACAAAATTTTATTTGACGAAATTCGGACCTGAATCGGAGCTGATATGATCGAAACTCGGTTTTCGGATAATCCTCAAAGGGGTTAGTACACGGGATACTGTTAAAAATCGAGTCGGGCCATTTTCTGGATATTTTTACATATTTTGTTTCTATGGGTTATTGGAATTCAACAAAATTTTATTTGACGCAATTCGGACCTGAATCGGAGCTGATATGATCGAAACTCGGTTTTCGGATAATCCTCAAAGGGGTTAGTACACGGGATACTGTTAAAAATCGAGTCGGGCCATTTTCTGGATATTTTTACATATTTTGTTCCTATGGGTTATTGAAATTAAACGAAATTTTATTCGGCGTAGTTCGGACCGGAATCGGAGCTGATATGATCGAAACTCAGTTTTCTGATAATCCTCAAAGGCGTTAGTACACGGAATATTGTTAAAAATTGAGTCGGGCCATTTTCTGGATATTTTTACATATTTTGTTCCTATGGGTTATTGAAATTAAATGAAATTTTATTTGACGCACTTCGGACCGGAATCGGAGCTGATATGCTCGAAACTCAATTTTCGGATAATCCTCATAGGGGTTAGTACACGGGATACTGTTAAAAGTCGAGTTGGACCATTTTGTGGATATTTTCACATATTTTGTTCCTATGGGTTATTGAAATTCAACAAAATTTTATTC
Source organism: Saposhnikovia divaricata (assembly GCA_036435485.1). Taxonomy (NCBI): domain Eukaryota; kingdom Viridiplantae; phylum Streptophyta; class Magnoliopsida; order Apiales; family Apiaceae; genus Saposhnikovia; species Saposhnikovia divaricata. Next base: position 221,789,358 of record CM071599.1, read on the forward strand.
GGCATAGTTCGGACCGGAATCAGAGCTGATATGATCGAAACTCGGTTTTCGGATAATCCTCAAAGGGGTTAGTACATGGTATATTGTTAAAAATTGAGTCGGACAATTTTGTGGATATTTTTGCATATTTTGTTCCTATGGGTTATTGGAATTCAACAAAATTTTATTTGACGCAATTCGAACCTGAATCGGAGCTGATATGATCGAAAATCGGTTTTCGGATAATCCTCAAAGGGGTTAGTACACGGGATACTGTTAAAAATCGAGTCGGGCCATTTTCTGGATATTTTTACATATTTTGTTCCTATGGGTTATTGAAATTAAACGAAATTTTATTCGGCGAAGTTCGGACCGGAATCGGAGCTCATATGATCGAAACTCGGTTTTCGGATAATCCTCAAAGGCGTTAGTACACGGAATATTGTTAAAAATTGAGTCGGCCCATTTTCTGGATATTTTTACATATTTTGTTCCTAAGGGTTATTGTAATTAAATGAAATTTTATTTGACGCACTTCGGACCGGAATCGGAGCTGATATGATCGAAACTCGGTTTTCGGATAATCCTCAAAGGGGTTAGTACAGGGGATATTGTTAAAAATCGAGTTGGACCATTTTGTGGATATTTTTACATATTTTGTTCCTATTGGTTATTGGAATTCAACAAAATTTTATTTGACGCAATTCGGACCTGAATCGGAGCTGATATGATCGAAATTCGGTTTTCGGATAATCCACAAAGGGGTTAGTACACGGGATACTGTTAAAAATTGAGTCGGGCCATTTTCTGGATATTTTTACATATTATGTTCCTATGGGTTACTGGAATTCAACAAAATTTTATTTGATGCAATTCGAACCTGAATCGGAGCTGATATGATCGAAATTCGGTTTTCGGATAATCCTCAAAGGGGATTGTACACGGGATACTGTTAAAAATCGAGTCGGGCCATTTTCTGGATATTTTTACATATTTTGTTCCTATGGGTTATTGAAATTAAACGAAATTTTATTCGGCGTAGTTCGGACCGGAATCGGAGCTGATATGATCGAAACTCAGTTTTCTGATAATCCTCAAAGGAGTTAGTACACAGAATATTGTTAAAAATTGAGTCGGGCCATTTTCTGGATATTTTTACATATTTTGTTCCTAAGGGTTATTGAAATTAAATGAAATTTTATTTGACGCACTTCGGACCGGAATCGGAGCTGATATTATCGAAACTCAATTTTCGGATAATCCTCAAAGGGGTACACGGGATACTGTTAAAAGTCGAGTTGGACCATTTTGTGGATATTTTCACATATTTTGTTCCTATAGGTTATTGAAATTCAACAAAATTTTATTCGGCACAGTTCGGACCGGAATCGGAGCTGATATGATCGAAACTCGGTTTTCGGATAATCCTCAAAGGGGTTAGTACATGGGATATTGTTAAAAATTGAGTCAGACCATTTTGTGGATATTTTTACATATTTTGTTCCTATGGGTTATTGTAATTAAATGAAATTTTATTTGACGCACTTCGGACCGGAATCGGAGCTGATATGATCGAAACTCGGTTTTCGGATAATCCTCAAAGGGGTTAGTACACGGGATATTGTTAAAAATCGAGTTGGACCATTTTGTGGATATTTTTACATATTTTGTTCCTATTGGTTATTGGAATTCAACAAAATTTTATTTGACGAAATTCGGACCTGAATCGGAGCTGATATGATCGAAACTCGGTTTTCGGATAATCCTCAAAGAGGTTAGTACACGGGATACTGTTAAAAATCGAGTCGGGCCATTTTCTGGATATTTTTACATATTTTGTTCCTATGGGTTATTGGAATTCAACAAAATTTTATTTGACGCAATTCGGACCTGAATCGGAGCTGATATGATCGAAACTCGGTTTTCGGATAATCCTCAAAGGGGTTAGTACACGGGATACTGTTAAAAATCGAGTCGGGCCATTTTCTGGATATTTTTACATATTTTGTTCCTATGGGTTATTGAAATTAAACGAAATTTTATTCGGCGTAGTTCGGACCGGAATCGGAGCTGATATGATCGAAACTCAGTTTTCTGATAATCCTCAAAGGCGTTAGTACACGGAATATTGTTAAAAATTGAGTCGGGCCATTTTCTGGATATTTTTACATATTTTGTTCCTATGGGTTATTGAAATTAAATGAAATTTTATTTGACGCACTTCGGACCGGAATCGGAGCTGATATGCTCGAAACTCAATTTTCGGATAATCCTCATAGGGGTTAGTACACGGGATACTGTTAAAAGTCGAGTTGGACCATTTTGTGGATATTTTCACATATTTTGTTCCTATGGGTTATTGAAATTCAACAAAATTTTATTCGGCACAGTTCGGACCGGAATCAGAGCTGATATGATCGAAACTCGGTTTTCGGATAATCCTCAAAGGGGTTAGTACATGGTATATTGTTAAAAATTGAGTCGGACAATTTTGTGGATATTTTTGCATATTTTGTTCCTATGGGTTATTGGAATTCAACAAAATTTTATTTGACGCAATTCGAACCTGAATCGGAGCTGATATGATCGAAACTCGGTTTTCGGATAATCCTCAAAGGGGTTAGTACACGGGATACTGTTAAAAATCGAGTCGGGCCATTTTCTGGATATTTTTACATATTTTGTTCCTATGGGTTATTGAAATTAAACGAAATTTTATTCGGCGCAGTTCGGACCGGAATCGGAGCTCATATGATCGAAACTCGGTTTTCGGATAATCCTCAAAGGCGTTAGTACACGGAATATTGTTAAAAATTGAGTGGGCCCATTTTCTGGATATTTTTACATATTTTGTTCCTAAGGGTTATTGTAATTAAATGAAATTTTATTTGACGCACTTCGGACCGGAATCGGAGCTGATATGATCGAAACTCGGTTTTCGGATAATCCTCAAAGGGGTTAGTACACGGGATATTGTTAAAAATCGAGTTGGACCATTTTGTGGATATTTTTACATATTTTGTTCCTATTGGTTATTGGAATTCAACAAAATTTTATTTGACGAAATTCGGACCTGAATCGGAGCTGATATGATCGAAACTCGGTTTTCGGATAATCCTCAAAGGGGTTAGTACACGGGATACTGTTAAAAATCGAGTCGGGCCATTTTCTGGATATTTTTACATATTTTGTTTCTATGGGTTATTGGAATTCAACAAAATTTTATTTGACGCAATTCGGACCTGAATCGGAGCTGATATGATCGAAACTCGGTTTTCGGATAATCCTCAAAGGGGTTAGTACACGGGATACTGTTAAAAATCGAGTCGGGCCATTTTCTGGATATTTTTACATATTTTGTTCCTATGGGTTATTGAAATTAAACGAAATTTTATTCGGCGTAGTTCGGACCGGAATCGGAGCTGATATGATCGAAACTCAGTTTTCTGATAATCCTCAAAGGCGTTAGTACACGGAATATTGTTAAAAATTGAGTCGGGCCATTTTCTGGATATTTTTACATATTTTGTTCCTATGGGTTATTGAAATTAAATGAAATTTTATTTGACGCACTTCGGACCGGAATCGGAGCTGATATGCTCGAAACTCAATTTTCGGATAATCCTCATAGGGGTTAGTACACGGGATACTGTTAAAAGTCGAGTTGGACCATTTTGTGGATATTTTCACATATTTTGTTCCTATGGGTTATTGAAATTCAACAAAATTTTATTCGGCATAGTTCGGACCGGAATCAGAGCTGATATGATCGAAACTCGGTTTTCGGATAATCCTCAAAGGGGTTAGTACATGGTATATTGTTAAAAATTGAGTCGGACAATTTTGTGGATATTTTTGCATATTTTGTTCCTATGGGTTATTGGAATTCAACAAAATTTTATTTGACGCAATTCGAACCTGAATCGGAGCTGATATGATCGAAACTCGGTTTTCGGATAATCCTCAAAGGGGTTAGTACACGGGATACTGTTAAAAATCGAGTCGGGCCATTTTCTGGATATTTTTACATATTTTGTTCCTATGGGTTATTGAAATTAAACGAAATTTTATTCGGCGAAGTTCGGACCGGAATCGGAGCTCATATGATCGAAACTCGGTTTTCGGATAATCCTCAAAGGCGTTAGTACACGGAATATTGTTAAAAATTGAGTCGGCCCATTTTCTGGATATTTTTACATATTTTGTTCCTAAGGGTTATTGTAATTAAATGAAATTTTATTTGACGCACTTCGGACCGGAATCGGAGCTGATATGATCGAAACTCGGTTTTCGGATAATCCTCAAAGGGGTTAGTACACGGGATATTGTTAAAAATCGAGTTGGACCATTTTGTGGATATTTTTAGATATTTTGTTCCTATTGGTTATTGGAATTCAACAAAATTTTATTTGACGCAATTCGGACCTGAATCGGAGCTGATATGATCGAAATTCGGTTTTCGGATAATCCACAAAGGGGTTAGTACACGGGATACTGTTAAAAATTGAGTCGGGCCATTTTCTGGATATTTTTACATATTATGTTCCTATGGGTTACTGGAATTCAACAAAATTTTATTTGATGCAATTCGAACCTGAATCGGAGCTGATATGATCGAAACTCGGTTTTCGGATAATCCTCAAAGGGGATTGTACACGGGATACTGTTAAAAATCGAGTCGGGCCATTTTCTGGATATTTTTACATATTTTGTTCCTATGGGTTATTGAAATTAAACGAAATTTTATTCGACGTAGTTCGGACCGGAATCGGAGCTGATATGATCGAAACTCAGTTTTCTGATAATCCTCAAAGGAGTTAGTACACAGAATATTGTTAAAAATTGAGTCGGGCCATTTTCTGGATATTTTTACATATTTTGTTCCTAAGGGTTATTGAAATTAAATGAAATTTTATTTGACGCACTTCGGACCGGAATCGGAGCTGATATTATCGAAACTCAATTTTCGGATAATCCTCAAAGGGGTACACGGGATACTGTTAAAAGTCGAGTTGGACCATTTTGTGGATATTTTCACATATTTTGTTCCTATAGGTTATTGAAATTCAACAAAATTTTATTCGGCACAGTTCGGACCGGAATCGGAGCTGATATGATCGAAACTCGGTTTTCGGATAATCCTCAAAGGGGTTAGTACATGGGATATTGTTAAAAATTGAGTCAGACCATTTTGTGGATATTTTTACATATTTTGTTCCTATGGGTTATTGTAATTAAATGAAATTTTATTTGACGCACTTCGGACCGGAATCGGAGCTGATATGATCGAAACTCGGTTTTCGGATAATACTCAAAGGGGTTAGTACACGGGATATTGTTAAAAATCGAGTTGGACCATTTTGTGGATATTTTTACATATTTTGTTCCTATTGGTTATTGGAATTCAACAAAATTTTATTTGACGAAATTCGGACCTGAATCGGAGCTGATATGATCGAAACTCGGTTTTCGGATAATCCTCAAAGAGGTTAGTACACGGGATACTGTTAAAAATCGAGTCGGGCCATTTTCTGGATATTTTTACATATTTTGTTCGTATGGGTTATTGGAATTCAACAAAATTTTATTTGACGCAATTCGGACCTGAATCGGAGCTGATATGATCGAAACTCGGTTTTCGGATAATCCTCAAAGGGGTTAGTACACGGGATACTGTTAAAAATCGAGTCGGGCCATTTTCTGGATATTTATACATATTTTGTTCCTATGGGTTATTGAAATTAAACGAAATTTTATTCGGCGTAGTTCGGACCGGAATCGGAGCTGATATGATCGAAACTCAGTTTTCTAATAATCCTCAAAGGCGTTAGTACACGGAATATTGTTAAAAATTGAGTCGGGCCATTTTCTGGATATTTTTACATATTTTGTTCCTATGGGTTATTGAAATTAAATGAAATTTTATTTGACGCACTTCGGACCGGAATCGGAGCTGATATGCTCGAAACTCAATTTTCGGATAATCCTCATAGGGGTTAGTACACGGGATACTGTTAAAAGTCGAGTTGGACCATTTTGTGGATATTTTCACATATTTTGTTCCTATGGGTTATTGAAATTCAACAAAATTTTATTCGGCACAGTTCGGACCGGAATCAGAGATGATATGATCGAAACTCGGTTTTTGGATAATCCTCAAAGGGGTTAGTACATGGTATATTGTTAAAAATTGAGTCGGACAATTTTGTGGATATTTTTGTATATTTTGTTCCTATGGGTTATTGGAATTCAACAAAATTTTATTTGACGCAATTCGAACCTGAATCGGAGCTGATATGATCGAAACTCGGTTTTCGGATAATCCTCAAAGGGGTTAGTACACGGGATACTGTTAAAAATCGAGTCGGGCCATTTTCTGGATATTTTTACATATTTTGTTCCTATGGGTTATTGAAATTAAACGAAATTTTATTCGGCGAAGTTCGGACCGGAATCGGAGCTCATATGATCGAAACTCGGTTTTCGGATAATCCTCAAAGGCGTTAGTACACGGAATATTGTTAAAAATTGAGTCGGCCCATTTTCTGGATATTTTTACATATTTTGTTCCTAAGGGTTATTGTAATTAAATGAAATTTTATTTGACGCACTTCGGACCGGAATCGGAGCTGATATGATCGAAACTCGGTTTTCGGATAATCCTCAAAGGGGTTAGTACACGGGATATTGTTAAAAATCGAGTTGGACCATTTTGTGGATATTTTTACATATTTTGTTCCTATTGGTTATTGGAATTCAACAAAATTTTATTTGACGCAATTCGGACCTGAATCGGAGCGGATATGATCGAAATTCGGTTTTCGGATAATCCACAAAGGGGTTAGTACACGGGATACTGTTAAAAATTGAGTCGGGCCATTTTCTGGATATTTTTACATATTATGTTCCTATGGGTTACTGGAATTCAACAAAATTTTATTTGATGCAATTCGAACCTGAATCGGAGCTGATATGATCGAAACTCGGTTTTCGGATAATCCTCAAAGGGGATTGTACACGGGATACTGTTAAAAATCGAGTCGGGCCATTTTCAGGATATTTTTACATATTTTGTTCCTAAGGGTTATTGAAATTAAACGAAATTTTATTCGGCGTAGTTCGGACCGGAATCGGAGCTGATATGATCGAAACTCAGTTTTCTGATAATCCTCAAAGGCGTTAGTACACGGAATATTGTTAAAAATTGAGTCGGGCCATTTTCTGGATATTTTTACATATTTTGTTCCTAAGGGTTATTGAAATTAAATGAAATTTTATTTGACGCACTTCGGACCGGAATCGGAGCTGATATGATCGAAACTCAATTTTCGGATAATGCTCAAAGGGGTTAGTACACGGGATACTGTTAAAAGTCGAGTTGGACCATTTTGTGGATATTTTCACATATTTTGTTCCTATAGGTTATTGAAATTCAACAAAATTTTATTCGGCACAGTTCGGACCGGAATCGGAGCTGATATGATCGAAACTCGGTTTTCGGATAATCCTCAAAGGGGTTAGTACATGGGATATTGTTAAAAATTGAGTCGGACCATTTTGTGGATATTTTTACATATTTTGTTCCTATGGGTTATTGGAATTCAACAAAATTTTATTTGACGCAATTCGGACCTGAATCGGAGCTGATATGATCGAAACTCGGTTTTCGGATAATCCTCAAAGGGGTTAGTATACGGGATACTGTTAAAAATCGAGTCGGGCCTTTTTCTGGATATTTTTACATATTTTGTTCCTATGGGTTATTGAAATTAAACGAAATTTTATTCGGCGCAGTTCGGACCGGAATCGGAGCGGATATGATCGAAACTCAGTTTTCTGATAATCCTCAAAGGCGTTAGTACACGGAATATTGTTAAAAATTGAGTCGGGCCATTTTCTGGATATTTTTACATATTTTGTTCCTATGGGTTATTGAAATTCAACAAAATTTTATTCGGCACAGTTCGGACCGGAATCAGAGCTGATATGATCGAAACTCGGTTTTCGGATAATCCTCAAAGGGGTTAGTACATGGTATATTGTTAAAAATTGAGTCGGACAATTTTGTGGATATTTTTGCATATTTTGTTCCTATGGGTTATTGGAATTCAACAAAATTTTATTTGACGCAATTCGAACCTGAATCGGAGCTGATATGATCGAAACTCGGTTTTCGGATAATCCTCAAAGGGGTTAGTACACGGGATACTGTTAAAAATCGAGTCGGGCCATTTTCTGGATATTTTTACATATTTTGTTCCTATGGGTTATTGAAATTAAACGAAATTTTATTCGGCGCAGTTCGGACCGGAATCGGAGCTCATATGATCGAAACTCGGTTTTCGGATAATCCTCAAAGGCGTTAGTACACGGAATATTGTTAAAAATTGAGTGGGCCCATTTTCTGGATATTTTTACATATTTTGTTCCTAAGGGTTATTGTAATTAAATGAAATTTTATTTGACGCACTTCGGACCGGAATCGGAGCTGATATGATCGAAACTCGGTTTTCGGATAATCCTCAAAGGGGTTAGTACACGGGATATTGTTAAAAATCGAGTTGGACCATTTTGTGGATATTTTTACATATTTTGTTCCTATTGGTTATTGGAATTCAACAAAATTTTATTTGACGAAATTCGGACCTGAATCGGAGCTGATATGATCGAAACTCGGTTTTCGGATAATCCTCAAAGGGGTTAGTACACAGAATATTGTTAAAAATTGAGTCGGGCCATTTTCTGGATATTTTTACATATTTTGTTCCTAAGGGTTATTGAAATTAAATGAAATTTTATTTGACGCACTTCGGACCGGAATCGGAGCTGATATTATCGAAACTCAATTTTCGGATAATCCTCAAAGGGGTACACGGGATACTGTTAAAAGTCGAGTTGGACCATTTTGTGGATATTTTCACATATTTTGTTCCTATAGGTTATTGAAATTCAACAAAATTTTATTCGGCACAGTTCGGACCGGAATCGGAGCTGATATGATCGAAACTCGGTTTTCGGATAATCCTCAAAGGGGTTAGTACATGGGATATTGTTAAAAATTGAGTCAGACCATTTTGTGGATATTTTTACATATTTTGTTCCTATGGGTTATTGTAATTAAATGAAATTTTATTTGACGCACTTCGGACCGGAATCGGAGCTGATATGATCGAAACTCGGTTTTCGGATAATCCTCAAAGGGGTTAGTACACGGGATATTGTTAAAAATCGAGTTGGACCATTTTGTGGATATTTTTACATATTTTGTTCCTATTGGTTATTGGAATTCAACAAAATTTTATTTGACGAAATTCGGACCTGAATCGGAGCTGATATGATCGAAACTCGGTTTTCGGATAATCCTCAAAGAGGTTAGTACACGGGATACTGTTAAAAATCGAGTCGGGCCATTTTCTGGATATTTTTACATATTTTGTTCCTATGGGTTATTGGAATTCAACAAAATTTTATTTGACGCAATTCGGACCTGAATCGGAGCTGATATGATCGAAACTCGGTTTTCGGATAATCCTCAAAGGGGTTAGTACACGGGATACTGTTAAAAATCGAGTCGGGCCATTTTCTGGATATTTTTACATATTTTGTTCCTATGGGTTATTGAAATTAAACGAAATTTTATTCGGCGTAGTTCGGACCGGAATCGGAGCTGATATGATCGAAACTCAGTTTTCTGATAATCCTCAAAGGCGTTAGTACACGGAATATTGTTAAAAATTGAGTCGGGCCATTTTCTGGATATTTTTACATATTTTGTTCCTATGGGTTATTGAAATTAAATGAAATTTTATTTGACGCACTTCGGACCGGAATCGGAGCTCATATGCTCGAAACTCAATTTTCGGATAATCCTCATAGGGGTTAGTACACGGGATACTGTTAAAAGTCGAGTTGGACCATTTTGTGGATATTTTCACATATTTTGTTCCTATGGGTTATTGAAATTCAACAAAATTTTATTCGGCACAGTTCGGACCGGAATCAGAGCTGATATGATCGAAACTCGGTTTTCGGATAATCCTCGAAGGGGTTAGTACATGGTATATTGTTAAAAATTGAGTCGGACAATTTTGTGGATATTTTTGCATATTTTGTTCCTATGGGTTATTGGAATTCAACAAAATTTTATTTGACGCAATGCGAACCTGAATCGGAGCTGATATGATCGAAACTCGGTTTTCGGATAATCCTCAAAGGGGTTAGTACACGGGATACTGTTAAAAATCGAGTCGGGCCATTTTCTGGATATTTTTACATATTTTGTTCCTATGGGTTATTGAAATTAAACGAAATTTTATTCGGCGAAGTTCGGACCGGAATCGGAGCTCATATGATCGAAACTCGGTTTTCGGATAATCCTCAAAGGCGTTAGTACACGGAATATTGTTAAAAATTGAGTCGGCCCATTTTCTGGATATTTTTACATATTTTGTTCCTAAGGGTTATTGTAATTAAATGAAATTTTATTTGACGCACTTCGGACCGGAATCGGAGCTGATATGATCGAAACTCGGTTTTCGGATAATCCTCAAAGGGGTTAGTACACGGGATATTGTTAAAAATCGAGTTGGACCATTTTGTGGATATTTTTACATATTTTGTTCCTATTGGTTATTGGAATTCAACAAAATTTTATTTGACGCAATTCGGACCTGAATCGGAGCGGATATGATCGAAATTCGGTTTTCGGATAATCCACAAAGGGGTTAGTACACGGGATACTGTTAAAAATTGAGTCGGGCCATTTTCTGGATATTTTTACATATTATGTTCCTATGGGTTACTGGAATTCAACAAAATTTTATTTGATGCAATTCGAACCTGAATCGGAGCTGATATGATCGAAACTCGGTTTTCGGATAATCCTCAAAGGGGATTGTACACGGGATACTGTTAAAAATCGAGTCGGGCCATTTTCAGGATATTTTTACATATTTTGTTCCTAAGGGTTATTGAAATTAAACGAAATTTTATTCGGCGTAGTTCGGACCGGAATCGGAGCTGATATGATCGAAACTCAGTTTTCTGATAATCCTCAAAGGCGTTAGTACACGGAATATTGTTAAAAATTGAGTCGGGCCATTTTCTGGATATTTTTACATATTTTGTTCCTAAGGGTTATTGAAATTAAATGAAATTTTATTTGACGCACTTCGGACCGGAATCGGAGCTGATATGATCGAAACTCAATTTTCGGATAATGCTCAAAGGGGTTAGTACACGGGATACTGTTAAAAGTCGAGTTGGACCATTTTGTGGATATTTTCACATATTTTGTTCCTATAGGTTATTGAAATTCAACAAAATTTTATTCGGCACAGTTCGGACCGGAATCGGAGCTGATATGATCGAAACTCGGTTTTCGGATAATCCTCAAAGGAGTTAGTACATGGGATATTGTTAAAAATTGAGTCGGACCATTTTGTGGATATTTTTACATATTTTGTTCCTATGGGTTATTGGAATTCAACAAAATTTTATTTGACGCAATTCGGACCTGAATCGGAGCTGATATGATCGAAACTCGGTTTTCGGATAATCCTCAAAGGGGTTAGTACACGGGATACTGTTAAAAATCGAGTCGGGCCTTTTTCTGGATATTTTTACATATTTTGTTCCTATGGGTTATTGAAATTAAACGAAATTTTATTCGGCGCAGTTCGGACCGGAATCGGAGCTGATATGATCGAAACTGAGTTTTCTGATAATCCTCAAAGGCGTTAGTACACGGAATATTGTTAAAAATTGAGTCGGGCCATTTTCTGGATATTTTTACATATTTTGTTCCTATGGGTTATTGAAATTCAACAAAATTTTATTCGGCACAGTTCGGACCGGAATCACAGCTGATATGATCGAAACTCGGTTTTCGGATAATCCTCAAAGGGGTTAGTACATGGTATATTGTTAAAAATTGAGTCGGACAATTTTGTGGATATTTTTGCATATTTTGTTCCTATGGGTTATTGGAATTCAACAAAATTTTATTTGACGCAATTCGAACCTGAATCGGAGCTGATATGATCGAAACTCGGTTTTCGGATAATCCTCAAAGGGGTTAGTACACGGGATACTGTTAAAAATCGAGTCGGGCCATTTTCTGGATATTTTTACATATTTTGTTCCTATGGGTTATTGAAATTAAACGAAATTTTATTCGGCGCAGTTCGGACCGGAATCGGAGCTCATATGATCGAAACTCGGTTTTCGGATAATCCTCAAAGGCGTTAGTACACGGAATATTGTTAAAAATTGAGTGGGCCCATTTTTTGGATATTTTTACATATTTTGTTCCTAAGGGTTATTGTAATTAAATGAAATTTTATTTGACGCACTTCGGACCGGAATCGGAGCTGATATGATCGAAACTCGGTTTTCGGATAATCCTCAAAGGGGTTAGTACACGGGATATTGTTAAAAATCGAGTTGGACCATTTTGTGGATATTTTTACATATTTTGTTCCTATTGGTTATTGGAATTCAACAAAATTTTATTTGACGAAATTCGGACCTGAATCGGAGCTGATATGATCGAAACTCGGTTTTCGGATAATCCTCAAAGGGGTTAGTACACGGGATACTGTTAAAAATCGAGTCGGGCCATTTTCTGGATATTTTTACATATTTTGTTCATATGGGTTATTGGAATTCAACAAAATTTTATTTGACGCAATTCGGACCTGAATCGGAGCTGATATGATCGAAACTCGGTTTTCGGATAATCCTCAAAGGGGTTAGTACACGGGATACTGTTAAAAATCGAGTCGGGCCATTTTCTGGATATTTTTACATATTTTGTTCCTATGGGTTATTGAAATTAAACGAAATTTTATTCGGCGTAGTTCGGACCGGAATCGGAGCTGATATGATCGAAACTCAGTTTTCTGATAATCCTCAAAGGCGTTAGTACACGGAATATTGTTAAAAATTGAGTCGGGCCATTTTCTGGATATTTTTACATATTTTGTTCCTATGGGTTATTGAAATTAAATGAAATTTTATTTGACGCACTTCGGACCGGAATCGGAGCTGATATGCTCGAAACTCAATTTTCGGATAATCCTCATAGGGGTTAGTCCACGGGATACTGTTAAAAGTCGAGTTGGACCATTTTGTGGATATTTTCACATATTTTGTTCCTATGGGTTATTGAAATTCAACAAAATTTTATTCGGCACAGTTCGGACCGGAATCAGAGCTGATATGATCGAAACTCGGTTTTCGGATAATCCTCAAAGGGGTTAGTACATGGTATATTGTTAAAAATTGAGTCGGACAATTTTGTGGATATTTTTGCATATTTTGTTCATATGGGTTATTGGAATTCAACAAAATTTTATTTGACGCAATTCGAACCTGAATCGGAGCTGATATGATCGAAACTCGGTTTTCGGATAATCCTCAAAGGGGTTAGTACACGGGATACTGTTAAAAATCGAGTCGGGCCATTTTCTGGATATTTTTACATATTTTGTTCCTATGGGTTATTGAAATTAAACGAAATTTTATTCGGCGAAGTTCGGACCGGAATCGGAGCTCATATGATCGAAACTCGGTTTTCGGATAATCCTCAAAGGCGTTAGTACACGGAATATTGTTAAAAATTGAGTCGGCCCATTTTCTGGATATTTTTACATATTTTGTTCCTAAGGGTTATTGTAATTAAATGAAATTTTATTTGACGCACTTCGGACCGGAATCGGAGCTGATATGATCGAAACTCGGTTTTCGGATAATCCTCAAAGGGGTTAGTACACGGGATATTGTTAAAAATCGAGTTGGACCATTTTGTGGATATTTTTACATATTTTGTTCCTATTGGTTATTGGAATTCAACAAAATTTTATTTGACGCAATTCGGACCTGAATCGGAGCTGATATGATCGAAATTCGGTTTTCGGATAATCCACAAAGGGGTTAGTACACGGGATACTGTTAAAAATTGAGTCGGGCCATTTTCTGGATATTTTTACATATTATGTTCCTATGGGTTACTGGAATTCAACAAAATTTTATTTGATGCAATTCGAACCTGAATCGGAGCTGATATGATCGAAACTCGGTTTTCGGATAATCCTCAAAGGGGATTGTACACGGGATACTGTTAAAAATCGAGTCGGGCCATTTTCTGGATATTTTTACATATTTTGTTCCTATGGGTTATTGAAATTAAACGAAATTTTATTCGGCGTAGTTCGGACCGGAATCGGAGCTGATATGATCGAAACTCAGTTTTCTGATAATCCTCAAAGGAGTTAGTACACAGAATATTGTTAAAAATTGAGTCGGGCCATTTTCTGGATATTTTTACATATTTTGTTCCTAAGGGTTATTGAAATTAAATGAAATTTTATTTGACGCACTTCGGACCGGAATCGGAGCTGATATTATCGAAACTCAATTTTCGGATAATCCTCAAAGGGGTACACGGGATACTGTTAAAAGTCGAGTTGGACCATTTTGTGGATATTTTCACATATTTTGTTCCTATAGGTTATTGAAATTCAACAAAATTTTATTCGGCACAGTTCGGACCGGAATCGGAGCTGATATGATCGAAACTCGGTTTTCGGATAATCCTCAAAGGGGTTAGTACATGGGATATTGTTAAAAATTGAGTCAGACCATTTTGTGGATATTTTTACATATTTTGTTCCTATGGGTTATTGTAATTAAATGAAATTTTATTTGACGCACTTCGGACCGGAATCGGAGCTGATATGATCGAAACTCGGTTTTCGGATAATCCTCAAAGGGGTTAGTACACGGGATATTGTTAAAAATCGAGTTGGACCATTTTGTGGATATTTTTACATATTTTGTTCCTATTGGTTATTGGAATTCAACAAAATTTTATTTGACGAAATTCGGACCTGAATCGGAGCTGATATGATCGAAACTCGGTTTTCGGATAATCCTCAAAGGGGTTAGTACACGGGATACTGTTAAAAATCGAGTCGGGCCATTTTCTGGATATTTTTACATATTTTGTTCCTATGGGTTATTGGAATTCAACAAAATTTTATTTGACGCAATTCGGACCTGAATCGGAGCTGATATGATCGAAACTCGGTTTTCGGATAATCCTCAAAGGGGTTAGTACACGGGATACTGTTAAAAATCGAGTCGGGCCATTTTCTGGATATTTTTACATATTTTGTTCCTATGGGTTATTGAAATTAAACGAAATTTTATTCGGCGTAGTTCGGACCGGAATCAGAGCTGATATGATCGAAACTCAGTTTTCTGATAATCCTCAAAGGCGTTAGTACACGGAATATTGTTAAAAATTGAGTCGGGCCATTTTCTGGATATTTTTACATATTTTGTTCCTATGGGTTATTGAAATTAAATGAAATTTTATTTGACGCACTTCGGACCGGAATCGGAGCTGATATGCTCGAAACTCAATTTTCGGATAATCCTCATAGGGGTTAGTACACGGGATACTGTTAAAAGTCGAGTTGGACCATTTTGTGGATATTTTCACATATTTTGTTCCTATGGGTTATTGAAATTCAACAAAATTTTATTCGGCACAGTTCGGACCGGAATCAGAGCTGATATGATCGAAACTCGGTTTTCGGATAATCCTCAAAGGGGTTAGTACATGGTATATTGTTAAAAATTGAGTCGGACAATTTTGTGGATATTTTTGCATATTTTGTTCCTATGGGTTATTGGAATTCAACAAAATTTTATTTGACGCAATTCGAACCTGAATCGGAGCTGATATGATCGAAACTCGGTTTTCGGATAATCCTCAAAGGGGTTAGTACACGGGATACTGTTAAAAATCGAGTCGGGCCATTTTCTGGATATTTTTACATATTTTGTTCCTATGGGTTATTGAAATTAAACGAAATTTTATCGGCGAAGTTCGGACCGGAATCGGAGCTCATATGATCGAAACTCGGTTTTCGGATAATCCTCAAAGGCGTTAGTACACGGAATATTGTTAAAAATTGAGTCGGCCCATTTTCTGGATATTTTTACATATTTTGTTCCTAAGGGTTATTGTAATTAAATGAAATTTTATTTGACGCACTTCGGACCGGAATCGGAGCTGATATGATCGAAACTCGGTTTTCGGATAATCCTCAAAGGGGTTAGTACACGGGATATTGTTAAAAATCGAGTTGGACCATTTTGTGGATATTTTTACATATTTTGTTCCTATTGGTTATTGGAATTCAACAAAATTTTATTTGACGCAATTCGGACCTGAATCGGAGCTGATATGATCGAAATTCGGTTTTCGGATAATCCACAAAGGGGCTAGTACACGGGATACTGTTAAAAATTGAGTCGGGCCATTTTCTGGATATTTTTACATATTATGTTCCTATGGGTTACTGGAATTCAACAAAATTTTATTTGATGCAATTCGAACCTGAATCGGAGCTGATATGATCGAAACTCGGTTTTCGGATAATCCTCAAAGGGGATTGTACACGGGATACTGTTAAAAATCGAGTCGGGCCATTTTCTGGATATTTTTACATATTTTGTTCCTATGGGTTATTGAAATTAAACGAAATTTTATTCGGCGTAGTTCGGACCGGAATCGGAGCTGATATGATCGAAACTCAGTTTTCTGATAATCCTCAAAGGAGTTAGTACACAGAATATTGTTAAAAATTGAGTCGGGCCATTTTCTGGATATTTTTACATATTTTGTTCCTAAGGGTTATTGAAATTAAATGAAATTTTATTTGACGCACTTCGGACCGGAATCGGAGCTGATATTATCGAAACTCAATTTTCGGATAATCCTCAAAGGGGTACACGGGATACTGTTAAAAGTCGAGTTGGACCATTTTGTGGATATTTTCACATATTTTGTTCCTATAGGTTATTGAAATTCAACAAAATTTTATTCGGCACAGTTCGGACCGGAATCGGAGCTGATATGATCGAAACTCGGTTTTCGGATAATCCTCAAAGGGGTTAGTACATGGGATATTGTTAAAAATTGAGTCAGACCATTTTGTGGATATTTTTACATATTTTGTTCCTATGGGTTATTGGAATTCAACAAAATTTTATTTGACGCAATTCGGACCTGAATCGGAGCTGATATGATCGAAACTCGGTTTTCGGATAATTCTCAAAGGGGTTAGTACACGGGATACTGTTAAAAATCGAGTCGGGCCTTTTTCTGGATATTTTTACATATTTTGTTCCTATGGGTTATAGAAATTAAACGAAATTTTATTCGGCGCAGTTCGGACCGGAATCGGAGCTGATATGATCGAAACTCAGTTTTCTGATAATCCTCAAAGGCGTTAGTACACGGAATATTGTTAAAAATTGAGTCGGGCCATTTTCTGGATATTTTTACATATTTTGTTCCTAAGGGTTATTGGAATTCAACAAAATTTTATTTGACGCAATTCGGACCTGAATCGGAGCTGATATGATCGAAACTCGGTTTTCGGATAATCCTCAAAGGGGTTAGTACACGGGATACTGTTAAAAATCGAGTCGGGCCATTTTCTGGATATTTTTACATATTTTGTTCCTATGGGTTATTGAAATTAAACGAAATTTTATTCGGCGCAGTTCGGACCGGAATCGGAGCTCATATGATCGAAACTCGGTTTTCGGATAATCCTCAAAGGCGTTAGTACACGGAATATTGTTAAAAATTGAGTCGGCCCATTTTCTGGATATTTTTACATATTTTGTTCCTAAGGGTTATTGTAATTAAATGAAATTTTATTTGACGCACTTCGGATCGGAATCGGAGCTGATATGATCGAAACTCGGTTTTCGGATAATCCTCAAAGGTGTTAGTACACGGGATATTGTTAAAAATCGAGTTGGACCATTTTGTGGATATTTTTACATATTTTGTTCCTATTGGTTATTGGAATTCAACAAAATTTTATTTGACGCAATTCGGACCTGAATCGGAGCTGATATGATCGAAACTCGGTTTTCGGATAATCCACAAAGGGGTTAGTACACGGGATACTGTTAAAAATTGAGTCGGGCCATTTTCTGGATATTTTTACATATTATGTTCCTATGGGTTATTGGAATTCAACAAAATTTTATTTGACGCAATTCGGACCTGAATCGGAGCTGATATGATCGAAACTCGGTTTTCGGATAATCCTCAAAGGGGTTAGTACACGGGATATTGTTAAAAATCGAGTTGGACCATTTTGTGGATATTTTTACATATTTTGTTCCTATTGGTTATTGGAAATAAACAAAATTTTATTTGACGCAATTCGGACCTGAATCGGAGCTGATATGATCGAAACTCGGTTTTCGGATAATCCACAAAGGGGTTAGTACACGGGATACTGTTAAAAATTGAGTCGGGCCATTTTCTGGATATTTTTACATATTATGTTCCTATGGGTTTCTGGAATTCAACAAAATTTTATTTGATGCAATTCGAACCTGAATCGGAGTTGATATGATCGAAACTCGGTTTTCGGATAATCCTCAAAGGGGTTTGTACACGGGATATAGTTAAAAATCGAGTCGGGCCATTTTCTGGATATTTTTACATATTTTGTTCCTAAGGGTTATTGAAATTAAACGAAATTTTATTCGGCGTAGTTCGGACCGGAATCGGAGCTGATATGATCGAAACTCAGTTTTCTGATAATCCTCAAAGGCGTTAGTACACGGAATATTGTTAAAAATTGAGTCGGGCCATTTTCTGGATATTTTTACATATTTTGTTCCTAAGGGTTATTGAAATTAAATGAAATTTTATTTGACGCACTTCGGACCGGAATCGGAGCTGATATGATCGAAACTCAATTTTCGGATAATGCTCAAAGGGGTTAGTACACGGGATACTGTTAAAATTCGAGTTGGACCATTTTGTGGATATTTTCACATATTTTGTTCCTATAGGTTATTGAAATTCAACAAAATTTTATTCGGCACAGTTCGGACCGGAATCGGAGCTGATATGATCGAAACTCGGTTTTCGGATAATCCTCAAAGGGGTTAGTACATGGGATATTGTTAAAAATTGAGTCAGACCATTTTGTGGATATTTTTACATATTTTGTTCCTATGGGTTATTGGAATTCAACAAAATTTTATTTGACGCAATTCGGACCTGAATCGGAGCTGATATGATCGAAACTCGGTTTTCGGATAATCCTCAAAGGGGTTAGTACACGGGATACTGTTAAAAATCGAGTCGGGCCTTTTTCTGGATATTTTTACATATTTTGTTCCTATGGGTTATTGAAATTAAACGAAATTTTATTCGGCGCAGTTCGGACCGGAATCGGAGCTGATATGATCGAAACTCAGTTTTCTGATAATCCTCAAAGGCGTTAGTACACGGAATATTTTTAAAAATTGAGTCGGGCAATTTTCTGGATATTTTTACATATTTTGTTCCTAAGGGTTATTGGAATTCAACAAAATTTTGTTTGACGCAATTCGGACCTGAATCGGAGCTGATATGATCGAAACTCGGTTTTCAGATAATCCTCAAAGGGGTTAGTACACGGGATACTGTTAAAAATTGAGTCGGGCCATTTTCTGGATATTTTTACATATTTTGTTCCTATGGGTTATTGAAATTAAACGAAATTTTATTCGGCGCAGTTCGGACCGGAATCGGAGCTGATATGATCGAAACTCAGTTTTCTGATAATCCTCAAAGGCGTTAGTACACGGAATATTTTTAAAAATTGAGTCGGGCAATTTTCTGGATATTTTTACATATTTTGTTCCTAAGGGTTATTGGAATTCAACAAAATTTTATTTGACGCAATTCGGACCTGAATCGGAGCTGATATGATCGAAACTCGGTTTTCGGATAATCCTCAAAGGGGTTAGTACACGGGATACTGTTAAAAATTGAGTCGGGCCATTTTCTGGATATTTTTACATATTTTGTTCCTATGGGTTATTGAAATTAAACGAAATTTTATTCGGCGCAGTTCGGACCGGAATCGGAGCTGATATGATCGAAACTCAGTTTTCTGATAATCCACAAAGGGGTTAGTACACGGGATACTGTTAAAAATTGAGTCGGGCCATTTTCTGGATATTTTTACATATTATGTTCCTATGGGTTATTGGAATTCAACAAAATTTTATTTGACGCAATTCGGACCTGAATCGGAGCTGATATGATCGAAACTCGGTTTTCGGATAATCCTCAAAGGGGTTAGTACACGGGATATTGTTAAAAATCGAGTTGGTCCATTTTGTGGATATTTTTACATATTTTGTTCCTATTGGTTATTGGAATTCAACAAAATTTTATTTGACGCAATTCGGACCTGAATCGGAGCTGATATGATCGAAACTCGGTTTTCGGATAATCCACAAAGGGGTTAGTACACGGGATACTGTTAAAAATTGAGTCGGGCCATTTTCTGGATATTTTTACATATTATGTTCCTATGGGTTATTGGAATTCAACAAAATTTTATTTGACGCAATTCGGACCTGAATCGGAGCTGATATGATCGAAACTCGGTTTTCGGATAATGCTCAAAGGGGTTAGTACACGGGATATTGTTAAAAATCGAGTCGGACAATTTTGTGGATATTTTTGCATATTTTGTTCCTATGGGTTATTGAAATTAAACGAAATTTTATTCGGCGCAGTTCGGACCGGAATCGGAGCTCATATGATCGAAACTCGGTTTTCGGATAATCCTCAAAGGCGTTAGTACACATAATATTGTTAAAAATTGAGTCGGCCCATTTTTTGGATATTTTTACATATTTTGTTCCTAAGGGTTATTGTAATTAAATGAAATTTTATTTGACGCACTTCGGACCGGAATCGGAGCTGATATGATCGAAACTCGGTTTTCGGATAATCCTCAAAGGGGTTAGTACACGGGATATTGTTAAAAATCGAGTTGGACCATTTTGTGGATATTTTTACATATTTTGTTCCTATTGGTTATTGGAATTCAACAAAATTTTATTTGACGCAATTCGGACCTGAATCGGAGCTGATATGATCGAAACTCGGTTTTCGGATAATCCACAAAGGGGTTAGTACACGGGATACTGTTAAAAATTGAGTCGGGCCTTTTTCTGGATATTTTTACATATTACGTTCCTATGGGTTATTGGAATTCAACAAAATTTTATTTGCCGCAATTCGGACCTGAATCGGAGCTGATATGATCGAAACTCGGTTTTCGGATAATCCTCAAAGGGGTTAGTACACGGGATATTGTTAAAAATTGAGTTGGACCATTTTGTGGATATTTTTACATATTTTGTTCCTATTGGTTATTGGAATTCAACAAAATTTTATTTGACGCAATTCGGACCTGAATCGGAGCTGATATGATCGAAACTCGGTTTTCGGATAATCCACAAAGGGGTTAGTACACGGGATACTGTTAAAAATTGAGTCGGGCCTTTTTCTGGATATTTTTACATATTATGTTCCTATGGGTTATTGGAATTCAACAAAATTTTATTTGACGCAATTCGGACCTGAATCGGAGCTGATATGATCGAAACTCGGTTTTCGGATAATCCTCAAAGGGGTTAGTACACGGGATATTGTTAAAAATCGAGTTGGACCATTTTGTGGATATTTTTACATATTTTGTTCCTATTGGTTATTGGAAATAAACAAAATTTTATTTGACGCAATTCGGACCTGAATCGGAGCTGATATGATCGAAACTCGGTTTTCGGATAATCCACAAAGGGGTTAGTACACGGGATACTGTTAAAAATTGAGTCGGACAATTTTGTGGATATTTTTGCATATTTTGTTCCTATGGGTTATTGAAATTAAACGAAATTTTATTCGGCGCAGTTCGGACCGGAATCGGAGCTCATATGATCGAAACTCGGTTTTCGGATAATCCTCAAAGGCGTTAGTACACATAATATTGTTAAAAATTGAGTCGGCCCATTTTCTGGATATTTTTACAAATTTTGTTCCTAAGGGTTATTGTAATTAAATGAAATTTTATTTGACGCACTTCGGACCGGAATCGGAGCTGATATGATCGAAACTCGGTTTTCGGATAATCCTCAAAGGGGTTAGTACACGGGATATTGTTAAAAATCGAGTTGGACCATTTTGTGGATATTTTTACATATTTTGTTCCTATTGGTTATTGGAATTCAACAAAATTTTATTTGACGCAATTCGGACCTGAATCGGAGCTGATATGATCGAAACTCGGTTTTCGGATAATCCACAAAGGGGTTAGTACACGGGATACTGTTAAAAATTGAGTCGGCCCATTTTTTGGATATTTTTACATATTTTGTTCCTAAGGGTTATTGTAATTAAATGAAATTTTATTTGACGCACTTCGGACCGGAATCGGAGCTGATATGATCGAAACTCGGTTTTCGGATAATCCTCAAAGGGGTTAGTACACGGGATATTGTTAAAAATCGAGTTGGACCATTTTGTGGATATTTTTACATATTTTGTTCCTATTGGTTATTGGAATTCAACAAAATTTTATTTGACGCAATTCGGACCTGAATCGGAGCTGATATGATCGAAACTCGGTTTTCGGATAATCCACAAAGGGGTTAGTACACGGGATACTGTTAAAAATTGAGTCGGGCCTTTTTCTGGATATTTTTACATATTACGTTCCTATGGGTTATTGGAATTCAACAAAATTTTATTTGACGCAATTCGGACCTGAATCGGAGCTGATATGATCGAAACTCGGTTTTCGGATAATCCTCAAAGGGGTTAGTACACGGGATATTGTTAAAAATTGAGTTGGACCATTTTGTGGATATTTTTACATATTTTGTTCCTATTGGTTATTGGAATTCAACAAAATTTTATTTGACGCAATTCGGACCTGAATCGGAGCTGATATGATCGAAACTCGGTTTTCGGATAATCCACAAAGGGGTTAGTACACGGGATACTGTTAAAAATTGAGTCGGGCCTTTTTCTGGATATTTTTACATATTATGTTCCTATGGGTTATTGGAATTCAACAAAATTTTATTTGACGCAATTCGGACCTGAATCGGAGCTGATATGATCGAAACTCGGTTTTCGGATAATCCTCAAAGGGGTTAGTACACGGGATATTGTTAAAAATCGAGTTGGACCATTTTGTGGATATTTTTACATATTTTGTTCCTATTGGTTATTGGAAATAAACAAAATTTTATTTGACGCAATTCGGACCTGAATCGGAGCTGATATGATCGAAACTCGGTTTTCGGATAATCCACAAAGGGGTTAGTACACGGGATACTGTTAAAAATTGAGTCGGACAATTTTGTGGATATTTTTGCATATTTTGTTCCTATGGGTTATTGAAATTAAACGAAATTTTATTCGGCGCAGTTCGGACCGGAATCGGAGCTCATATGATCGAAACTCGGTTTTCGGATAATCCTCAAAGGCGTTAGTACACATAATATTGTTAAAAATTGAGTCGGCCCATTTTCTGGATATTTTTACAAATTTTGTTCCTAAGGGTTATTGTAATTAAATGAAATTTTATTTGACGCACTTCGGACCGGAATCGGAGCTGATATGATCGAAACTCGGTTTTCGGATAATCCTCAAAGGGGTTAGTACACGGGATATTGTTAAAAATCGAGTTGGACCATTTTGTGGATATTTTTACATATTTTGTTCCTATTGGTTATTGGAATTCAACAAAATTTTATTTGACGCAATTCGGACCTGAATCGGAGCTGATATGATCGAAACTCGGTTTTCGGATAATCCACAAAGGGGTTAGTACACGGGATACTGTTAAAAATTGAGTCGGGCCTTTTTCTGGATATTTTTACATATTATGTTCCTATGGGTTATTGGAATTCAACAAAATTTTATTTGACGCAATTCGGACCTGAATCGGAGCTGATATGATCGAAACTCGGTTTTCGGATAATCCTCAAAGGGGTTAGTACACGGGATATTGTTAAAAATCGAGTTGGACCATTTTGTGGATATTTTTACATATTTTGTTCCTATTGGTTATTGGAATTCAACAAAATTTTATTTGACGCAATTCGGACCTGAATCGGAGCTGATATGATCGAAACTCGGTTTTCGGATAATCCACAAAGGGGTTAGTACACGGGATACTGTTAAAAATTGAGTCGGGCCTTTTTCTGGATATTTTTACATATTATGTTCCTATGGGTTATTGGAATTCAACAAAATTTTATTTGACGCAATTCGGACCTGAATCGGAGCTGATATGATCGAAACTCGGTTTTCGGATAATCCTCAAAGGGGTTAGTACACGGGATATTGTTAAAAATCGAGTTGGACCATTTTGTGGATATTTTTACATATTTTGTTCCTATTGGTTATTGGAAATAAACAAAATTTTATTTGACGCAATTCGGACCTGAATCGGAGCTGATATGATCGAAACTCGGTTTTCGGATAATCCACAAAGGGGTTAGTACACGGGATACTGTTAAAAATTGAGTCAGGCCATTTTCTGGATATTTTTACATATTATGTTCCTATGGGTTATTGGAATTCAACAAAATTTTATTTGACGCAATTCGGACCTGAATCGGAGCTGATATGATCGAAACTCGGTTTTCGGATAATCCTCAAAGGGGTTAGTACACGGGATATTGTTAAAAATCGAGTTGGACCATTTTGTGGATATTTTTACATATTTTGTTCCTATTGGTTATTGGAAATAAACAAAATTTTATTTGACGCAATTCGGACCTGAATCGGAGCTGATATGATCGAAACTCGGTTTTCGGATAATCCACAAAGGGGTTAGTACACGGGATACTGTTAAAAATTGAGTCGGACAATTTTGTGGATATTTTTGCATATTTTGTTCCTATGGGTTATTGAAATTAAACGAAATTTTATTCGGCGCAGTTCGGACCGGAATCGGAGCTCATATGATCGAAACTCGGTTTTCGGATAATCCTCAAAGGCGTTAGTACACATAATATTGTTAAAAATTGAGTCGGCCCATTTTCTGGATATTTTTACAAATTTTGTTCCTAAGGGTTATTGTAATTAAATGAAATTTTATTTGACGCACTTCGGACCGGAATCGGAGCTGATATGATCGAAACTCGGTTTTCGGATAATCCTCAAAGGGGTTAGTACACGGGATATTGTTAAAAATCGAGTTGGACCATTTTGTGGATATTTTTACATATTTTGTTCCTATTGGTTATTGGAATTCAACAAAATTTTATTTGACGCAATTCGGACCTGAATCGGAGCTGATATGATCGAAACTCGGTTTTCGGATAATCCACAAAGGGGTTAGTACACGGGATACTGTTAAAAATTGAGTCGGGCCTTTTTCTGGATATTTTTACATATTATGTTCCTATGGGTTATTGGAATTCAACAAAATTTTATTTGACGCAATTCGGACCTGAATCGGAGCTGATATGATCGAAACTCGGTTTTCGGATAATCCTCAAAGGGGTTAGTACACGGGATATTGTTAAAAATCGAGTTGGACCATTTTGTGGATATTTTTACATATTTTGTTCCTATTGGTTATTGGAATTCAACAAAATTTTATTTGACGCAATTCGGACCTGAATCGGAGCTGATATGATCGAAACTCGGTTTTCGGATAATCCACAAAGGGGTTAGTACACGGGATACTGTTAAAAATTGAGTCGGGCCTTTTTCTGGATATTTTTACATATTATGTTCCTATGGGTTATTGGAATTCAACAAAATTTTATTTGACGCAATTCGGACCTGAATCGGAGCTGATATGATCGAAACTCGGTTTTCGGATAATCCTCAAAGGGGTTAGTACACGGGATATTGTTAAAAATCGAGTTGGACCATTTTGTGGATATTTTTACATATTTTGTTCCTATTGGTTATTGGAAATAAACAAAATTTTATTTGACGCAATTCGGACCTGAATCGGAGCTGATATGATCGAAACTCGGTTTTCGGATAATCCACAAAGGGGTTAGTACACGGGATACTGTTAAAAATTGAGTCGGGCCATTTTCTGGATATTTTTACATATTATGTTCCTATGGGTTATTGGAATTCAACAAAATTTTATTTGACGCAATTCGGACCTGAATCGGAGCTGATATGATCGAAACTCGGTTTTCGGATAATCCTCAAAGGGGTTAGTACACGGGATATTGTTAAAAATCGAGTTGGACCATTTTGTGGATATTTTTACATATTTTGTTCCTATTGGTTATTGGAAATAAACAAAATTTTATTTGACGCAATTCGGACCTGAATCGGAGCTGATATGATCGAAACTCGGTTTTCGGATAATCCACAAAGGGGTTAGTACACGGGATACTGTTAAAAATTGAGTCGGACAATTTTGTGGATATTTTTGCATATTTTGTTCCTATGGGTTATTGAAATTAAACGAAATTTTATTCGGCGCAGTTCGGACCGGAATCGGAGCTCATATGATCGAAACTCGGTTTTCGGATAATCCTCAAAGGCGTTAGTACACATAATATTGTTAAAAATTGAGTCGGCCCATTTTCTGGATATTTTTACATATTTTGTTCCTAAGGGTTATTGTAATTAAATGAAATTTTATTTGACGCACTTCGGACCGGAATCGGAGCTGATATGATCGAAACTCGGTTTTCGGATAATCCTCAAAGGGGTTAGTACACGGGATATTGTTAAAAATCGAGTTGGACCATTTTGTGGATATTTTTACATATTTTGTTCCTATTGGTTATTGGAATTCAACAAAATTTTATTTGACGCAATTCGGACCTGAATCGGAGCTGATATGATCGAAACTCGGTTTTCGGATAATCCACAAAGGGGTTAGTACACGGGATACTGTTAAAAATTGAGTCGGGCCTTTTTCTGGATATTTTTACATATTATGTTCCTATGGGTTATTGGAATTCAACAAAATTTTATTTGACGCAATTCGGACCTGAATCGGAGCTGATATGATCGAAACTCGGTTTTCGGATAATCCTCAAAGGGGTTAGTACACGGGATATTGTTAAAAATCGAGTTGGACCATTTTGTGGATATTTTTACATATTTTGTTCCTATTGGTTATTGGAATTCAACAAAATTTTATTTGACGCAATTCGGACCTGAATCGGAGCTGATATGATCGAAACTCGGTTTTCGGATAATCCACAAAGGGGTTAGTACACGGGATACTGTTAAAAATTGAGTCGGGCCTTTTTCTGGATATTTTTACATATTATGTTCCTATGGGTTATTGGAATTCAACAAAATTTTATTTGACGCAATTCGGACCTGAATCGGAGCTGATATGATCGAAACTCGGTTTTCGGATAATCCTCAAAGGGGTTAGTACACGGGATATTGTTAAAAATCGAGTTGGACCATTTTGTGGATATTTTTACATATTTTGTTCCTATTGGTTATTGGAAATAAACAAAATTTTATTTGACGCAATTCGGACCTGAATCGGAGCTGATATGATCGAAACTCGGTTTTCGGATAATCCACAAAGGGGTTAGTACACGGGATACTGTTAAAAATTGAGTCGGGCCATTTTCTGGATATTTTTACATATTATGTTCCTATGGGTTATTGGAATTCAACAAAATTTTATTTGACGCAATTCGGACCTGAATCGGAGCTGATATGATCGAAACTCGGTTTTCGGATAATCCTCAAAGGGGTTAGTACACGGGATATTGTTAAAAATCGAGTTGGACCATTTTGTGGATATTTTTACATATTTTGTTCCTATTGGTTATTGGAAATAAACAAAATTTTATTTGACGCAATTCGGACCTGAATCGGAGCTGATATGATCGAAACTCGGTTTTCGGATAATCCACAAAGGGGTTAGTACACGGGATACTGTTAAAAATTGAGTCGGACAATTTTGTGGATATTTTTGCATATTTTGTTCCTATGGGTTATTGAAATTAAACGAAATTTTATTCGGCGCAGTTCGGACCGGAATCGGAGCTCATATGATCGAAACTCGGTTTTCGGATAATCCTCAAAGGCGTTAGTACACATAATATTGTTAAAAATTGAGTCGGCCCATTTTCTGGATATTTTTACATATTTTGTTCCTAAGGGTTATTGTAATTAAATGAAATTTTATTTGACGCACTTCGGACCGGAATCGGAGCTGATATGATCGAAACTCGGTTTTCGGATAATCCTCAAAGGGGTTAGTACACGGGATATTGTTAAAAATCGAGTTGGACCATTTTGTGGATATTTTTACATATTTTGTTCCTATTGGTTATTGGAATTCAACAAAATTTTATTTGACGCAATTCGGACCTGAATCGGAGCTGATATGATCGAAACTCGGTTTTCGGATAATCCACAAAGGGGTTAGTACACGGGATACTGTTAAAAATTGAGTCGGGCCTTTTTCTGGATATTTTTACATATTATGTTCCTATGGGTTATTGGAATTCAACAAAATTTTATTTGACGCAATTCGGACCTGAATCGGAGCTGATATGATCGAAACTCGGTTTTCGGATAATCCTCAAAGGGGTTAGTACACGGGATATTGTTAAAAATCGAGTTGGACCATTTTGTGGATATTTTTACATATTTTGTTCCTATTGGTTATTGGAATTCAACAAAATTTTATTTGACGCAATTCGGACCTGAATCGGAGCTGATATGATCGAAACTCGGTTTTCGGATAATCCACAAAGGGGTTAGTACACGGGATACTGTTAAAAATTGAGTCGGGCCTTTTTCTGGATATTTTTACATATTATGTTCCTATGGGTTATTGGAATTCAACAAAATTTTATTTGACGCAATTCGGACCTGAATCGGAGCTGATATGATCGAAACTCGGTTTTCGGATAATCCTCAAAGGGGTTAGTACACGGGATATTGTTAAAAATCGAGTTGGACCATTTTGTGGATATTTTTACATATTTTGTTCCTATTGGTTATTGGAAATAAACAAAATTTTATTTGACGCAATTCGGACCTGAATCGGAGCTGATATGATCGAAACTCGGTTTTCGGATAATCCACAAAGGGGTTAGTACACGGGATACTGTTAAAAATTGAGTCGGGCCATTTTCTGGATATTTTTACATATTATGTTCCTATGGGTTATTGGAATTCAACAAAATTTTATTTGACGCAATTCGGACCTGAATCGGAGCTGATATGATCGAAACTCGGTTTTCGGATAATCCTCAAAGGGGTTAGTACACGGGATATTGTTAAAAATCGAGTTGGACCATTTTGTGGATATTTTTACATATTTTGTTCCTATTGGTTATTGGAAATAAACAAAATTTTATTTGACGCAATTCGGACCTGAATCGGAGCTGATATGATCGAAACTCGGTTTTCGGATAATCCACAAAGGGGTTAGTACACGGGATACTGTTAAAAATTGAGTCGGACAATTTTGTGGATATTTTTGCATATTTTGTTCCTATGGGTTATTGAAATTAAACGAAATTTTATTCGGCGCAGTTCGGACCGGAATCGGAGCTCATATGATCGAAACTCGGTTTTCGGATAATCCTCAAAGGCGTTAGTACACATAATATTGTTAAAAATTGAGTCGGCCCATTTTCTGGATATTTTTACATATTTTGTTCCTAAGGGTTATTGTAATTAAATGAAATTTTATTTGACGCACTTCGGACCGGAATCGGAGCTGATATGATCGAAACTCGGTTTTCGGATAATCCTCAAAGGGGTTAGTACACGGGATATTGTTAAAAATCGAGTTGGACCATTTTGTGGATATTTTTACATATTTTGTTCCTATTGGTTACTGGAATTCAACAAAATTTTATTTGACGCAATTCGGACCTGAATCGGAGCTGATATGATCGAAACTCGGTTTTCGGATAATCCACAAAGGGGTTAGTACACGGGATACTGTTAAAAATTGAGTCGGGCCATTTTCTGGATATTTTTACATATTATGTTCCTATGGGTTATTGGAATTCAACAAAATTTTATTTGACGCAATTCGGACCTGAATCGGAGCTGATATGATCGAAACTCGGTTTTCGGATAATCCTCAAAGGGGTTAGTACACGGGATATTGTTAAAAATCGAGTCGGACAATTTTGTGGATATTTTTGCATATTTTGTTCCTATGGGTTATTGAAATTAAACGAAATTTTATTCGGCGCAGTTCGGACCGGAATCGGAGCTCATATGATCGAAACTCGGTTTTCGGATAATCCTCAAAGGCGTTAGTACACATAATATTGTTAAAAATTGAGTCGGCCCATTTTCTGGATATTTTTACATATTTTGTTCCTAAGGGTTATTGTAATTAAATGAAATTTTATTTGACGCACTTCGGACCGGAATCGGAGCTGATATGATCGAAACTCGGTTTTCGGATAATCCTCAAAGGGGTTAGTACACGGGATATTGTTAAAAATCGAGTTGGACCATTTTGTGGATATTTTTACATATTTTGTTCCTATTGGTTATTGGAATTCAACAAAATTTTATTTGACGCAATTCGGACCTGAATCGGAGCTGATATGATCGAAACTCGGTTTTCGGATAATCCACAAAGGGGTTAGTACACGGGATACTGTTAAAAATTGAGTCGGGCCTTTTTCTGGATATTTTTACATATTATGTTCCTATGGGTTATTGGAATTCAACAAAATTTTATTTGACGCAATTCGGACCTGAATCGGAGCTGATATGATCGAAACTCGGTTTTCGGATAATCCTCAAAGGGGTTAGTACACGGGATATTGTTAAAAATTGAGTTGGACCATTTTGTGGATATTTTTACATATTTTGTTCCTATTGGTTATTGGAATTCAACAAAATTTTATTTGACGCAATTCGGACCTGAATCGGAGCTGATATGATCGAAACTCGGTTTTCGGATAATCCACAAAGGGGTTAGTACACGGGATACTGTTAAAAATTGAGTCGGGCCTTTTTCTGGATATTTTTACATATTATGTTCCTATGGGTTATTGGAATTCAACAAAATTTTATTTGACGCAATTCGGACCTGAATCGGAGCTGATATGATCGAAACTCGGTTTTCGGATAATCCTCAAAGGGGTTAGTACACGGGATATTGTTAAAAATCGAGTTGGACCATTTTGTGGATATTTTTACATATTTTGTTCCCATTGGTTATTGGAAATAAACAAAATTTTATTTGACGCAATTCGGACCTGAATCGGAGCTGATATGATCGAAACTCGGTTTTCGGATAATCCACAAAGGGGTTAGTACACGGGATACTGTTAAAAATTGAGTCGGACAATTTTGTGGATATTTTTGCATATTTTGTTCCTATGGGTTATTGAAATTAAACGAAATTTTATTCGGCGCAGTTCGGACCGGAATCGGAGCTCATATGATCGAAACTCGGTTTTCGGATAATCCTCAAAGGCGTTAGTACACATAATATTGTTAAAAATTGAGTCGGCCCATTTTCTGGATATTTTTACAAATTTTGTTCCTAAGGGTTATTGTAATTAAATGAAATTTTATTTGACGCACTTCGGACCGGAATCGGAGCTGATATGATCGAAACTCGGTTTTCGGATAATCCTCAAAGGGGTTAGTACACGGGATATTGTTAAAAATCGAGTTGGACCATTTTGTGGATATTTTTACATATTTTGTTCCTATTGGTTATTGGAATTCAACAAAATTTTATTTGACGCAATTCGGACCTGAATCGGAGCTGATATGATCGAAACTCGGTTTTCGGATAATCCACAAAGGGGTTAGTACACGGGATACTGTTAAAAATTGAGTCGGGCCTTTTTCTGGATATTTTTACATATTATGTTCCTATGGGTTATTGGAATTCAACAAAATTTTATTTGACGCAATTCGGACCTGAATCGGAGCTGATATGATCGAAACTCGGTTTTCGGATAATCCTCAAAGGGGTTAGTACACGGGATATTGTTAAAAATCGAGTTGGACCATTTTGTGGATATTTTTACATATTTTGTTCCTATTGGTTATTGGAATTCAACAAAATTTTATTTGACGCAATTCGGACCTGAATCGGAGCTGATATGATCGAAACTCGGTTTTCGGATAATCCACAAAGGGGTTAGTACACGGGATACTGTTAAAAATTGAGTCGGGCCTTTTTCTGGATATTTTTACATATTATGTTCCTATGGGTTATTGGAATTCAACAAAATTTTATTTGACGCAATTCGGACCTGAATCGGAGCTGATATGATCGAAACTCGGTTTTCGGATAATCCTCAAAGGGGTTAGTACACGGGATATTGTTAAAAATCGAGTTGGACCATTTTGTGGATATTTTTACATATTTTGTTCCTATTGGTTATTGGAAATAAACAAAATTTTATTTGACGCAATTCGGACCTGAATCGGAGCTGATATGATCGAAACTCGGTTTTCGGATAATCCACAAAGGGGTTAGTACACGGGATACTGTTAAAAATTGAGTCGGGCCATTTTCTGGATATTTTTACATATTATGTTCCTATGGGTTATTGGAATTCAACAAAATTTTATTTGGCGCAGTTCGGACCGGAATCGGAGCTCATATGATCGAAACTCGGTTTTCGGATAATCCTCAAAGGCGTTAGTACACATAATATTGTTAAAAATTGAGTCGGCCCATTTTCTGGATATTTTTACATATTTTGTTCCTAAGGGTTATTGTAATTAAATGAAATTTTATTTGACGCACTTCGGACCGGAATCGGAGCTGATATGATCGAAACTCGGTTTTCGGATAATCCTCAAAGGGGTTAGTACACGGGATATTGTTAAAAATCGAGTTGGACCATTTTGTGGATATTTTTACATATTTTGTTCCTATTGGTTATTGGAATTCAACAAAATTTTATTTGACGCAATTCGGACCTGAATCGGAGCTGATATGATCGAAACTCGGTTTTCGGATAATCCACAAAGGGGTTAGTACACGGGATACTGTTAAAAATTGAGTCGGGCCTTTTTCTGGATATTTTTACATATTATGTTCCTATGGGTTATTGGAATTCAACAAAATTTTATTTGACGCAATTCGGACCTGAATCGGAGCTGATATGATCGAAACTCGGTTTTCGGATAATCCTCAAAGGGGTTAGTACACGGGATATTGTTAAAAATCGAGTTGGACCATTTTGTGGATATTTTTACATATTTTGTTCCTATTGGTTATTGGAATTCAACAAAATTTTATTTGACGCAATTCGGACCTGAATCGGAGCTGATATGATCGAAACTCGGTTTTCGGATAATCCACAAAGGGGTTAGTACACGGGATACTGTTAAAAATTGAGTCGGGCCTTTTTCTGGATATTTTTACATATTATGTTCCTATGGGTTATTGGAATTCAACAAAATTTTATTTGACGCAATTCGGACCTGAATCGGAGCTGATATGATCGAAACTCGGTTTTCGGATAATCCTCAAAGGGGTTAGTACACGGGATATTGTTAAAAATCGAGTTGGACCATTTTGTGGATATTTTTACATATTTTGTTCCTATTGGTTATTGGAATTCAACAAAATTTTATTTGACGCAATTCGGACCTGAATCGGAGCTGATATGATCGAAACTCGGTTTTCGGATAATCCACAAAGGGGTTAGTACACGGGATACTGTTAAAAATTGAGTCGGGCCTTTTTCTGGATATTTTTACATATTATGTTCCTATGGGTTATTGGAATTCAACAAAATTTTATTTGACGCAATTCGGACCTGAATCGGAGCTGATATGATCGAAACTCGGTTTTCGGATAATCCTCAAAGGGGTTAGTACACGGGATATTGTTAAAAATCGAGTTGGACCATTTTGTGGATATTTTTACATATTTTGTTCCTATTGGTTATTGGAAATAAACAAAATTTTATTTGACGCAATTCGGACCTGAATCGGAGCTGATATGATCGAAACTCGGTTTTCGGATAATCCACAAAGGGGTTAGTACACGGGATACTGTTAAAAATTGAGTCGGACAATTTTGTGGATATTTTTGCATATTTTGTTCCTATGGGTTATTGAAATTAAACGAAATTTTATTCGGCGCAGTTCGGACCGGAATCGGAGCTCATATGATCGAAACTCGGTTTTCGGATAATCCTCAAAGGCGTTAGTACACATAATATTGTTAAAAATTGAGTCGGCCCATTTTCTGGATATTTTTACATATTTTGTTCCTAAGGGTTATTGTAATTAAATGAAATTTTATTTGACGCACTTCGGACCGGAATCGGAGCTGATATGATCGAAACTCGGTTTTCGGATAATCCTCAAAGGGGTTAGTACACGGGATATTGTTAAAAATCGAGTTGGACCATTTTGTGGATATTTTTACATATTTTGTTCCTATTGGTTACTGGAATTCAACAAAATTTTATTTGACGCAATTCGGACCTGAATCGGAGCTGATATGATCGAAACTCGGTTTTCGGATAATCCACAAAGGGGTTAGTACACGGGATACTGTTAAAAATTGAGTCGGGCCATTTTCTGGATATTTTTACATATTATGTTCCTATGGGTTATTGGAATTCAACAAAATTTTATTTGACGCAATTCGGACCTGAATCGGAGCTGATATGATCGAAACTCGGTTTTCGGATAATCCTCAAAGGGGTTAGTACACGGGATATTGTTAAAAATCGAGTCGGACAATTTTGTGGATATTTTTGCATATTTTGTTCCTATGGGTTATTGAAATTAAACGAAATTTTATTCGGCGCAGTTCGGACCGGAATCGGAGCTCATATGATCGAAACTCGGTTTTCGGATAATCCTCAAAGGCGTTAGTACACATAATATTGTTAAAAATTGAGTCGGCCCATTTTCTGGATATTTTTACATATTTTGTTCCTAAGGGTTATTGTAATTAAATGAAATTTTATTTGACGCACTTCGGACCGGAATCGGAGCTGATATGATCGAAACTCGGTTTTCGGATAATCCTCAAAGGGGTTAGTACACGGGATATTGTTAAAAATCGAGTTGGACCATTTTGTGGATATTTTTACATATTTTGTTCCTATTGGTTATTGGAATTCAACAAAATTTTATTTGACGCAATTCGGACCTGAATCGGAGCTGATATGATCGAAACTCGGTTTTCGGATAATCCACAAAGGGGTTAGTACACGGGATACTGTTAAAAATTGAGTCGGGCCTTTTTCTGGATATTTTTACATATTATGTTCCTATGGGTTATTGGAATTCAACAAAATTTTATTTGACGCAATTCGGACCTGAATCGGAGCTGATATGATCGAAACTCGGTTTTCGGATAATCCTCAAAGGGGTTAGTACACGGGATATTGTTAAAAATTGAGTTGGACCATTTTGTGGATATTTTTACATATTTTGTTCCTATTGGTTATTGGAATTCAACAAAATTTTATTTGACGCAATTCGGACCTGAATCGGAGCTGATATGATCGAAACTCGGTTTTCGGATAATCCACAAAGGGGTTAGTACACGGGATACTGTTAAAAATTGAGTCGGGCCTTTTTCTGGATATTTTTACATATTATGTTCCTATGGGTTATTGGAATTCAACAAAATTTTATTTGACGCAATTCGGACCTGAATCGGAGCTGATATGATCGAAACTCGGTTTTCGGATAATCCTCAAAGGGGTTAGTACACGGGATATTGTTAAAAATCGAGTTGGACCATTTTGTGGATATTTTTACATATTTTGTTCCCATTGGTTATTGGAAATAAACAAAATTTTATTTGACGCAATTCGGACCTGAATCGGAGCTGATATGATCGAAACTCGGTTTTCGGATAATCCACAAAGGGGTTAGTACACGGGATACTGTTAAAAATTGAGTCGGACAATTTTGTGGATATTTTTGCATATTTTGTTCCTATGGGTTATTGAAATTAAACGAAATTTTATTCGGCGCAGTTCGGACCGGAATCGGAGCTCATATGATCGAAACTCGGTTTTCGGATAATCCTCAAAGGCGTTAGTACACATAATATTGTTAAAAATTGAGTCGGCCCATTTTCTGGATATTTTTACAAATTTTGTTCCTAAGGGTTATTGTAATTAAATGAAATTTTATTTGACGCACTTCGGACCGGAATCGGAGCTGATATGATCGAAACTCGGTTTTCGGATAATCCTCAAAGGGGTTAGTACACGGGATATTGTTAAAAATCGAGTTGGACCATTTTGTGGATATTTTTACATATTTTGTTCCTATTGGTTATTGGAATTCAACAAAATTTTATTTGACGCAATTCGGACCTGAATCGGAGCTGATATGATCGAAACTCGGTTTTCGGATAATCCACAAAGGGGTTAGTACACGGGATACTGTTAAAAATTGAGTCGGGCCTTTTTCTGGATATTTTTACATATTATGTTCCTATGGGTTATTGGAATTCAACAAAATTTTATTTGACGCAATTCGGACCTGAATCGGAGCTGATATGATCGAAACTCGGTTTTCGGATAATCCTCAAAGGGGTTAGTACACGGGATATTGTTAAAAATCGAGTTGGACCATTTTGTGGATATTTTTACATATTTTGTTCCTATTGGTTATTGGAATTCAACAAAATTTTATTTGACGCAATTCGGACCTGAATCGGAGCTGATATGATCGAAACTCGGTTTTCGGATAATCCACAAAGGGGTTAGTACACGGGATACTGTTAAAAATTGAGTCGGGCCTTTTTCTGGATATTTTTACATATTATGTTCCTATGGGTTATTGGAATTCAACAAAATTTTATTTGACGCAATTCGGACCTGAATCGGAGCTGATATGATCGAAACTCGGTTTTCGGATAATCCTCAAAGGGGTTAGTACACGGGATATTGTTAAAAATCGAGTTGGACCATTTTGTGGATATTTTTACATATTTTGTTCCTATTGGTTATTGGAAATAAACAAAATTTTATTTGACGCAATTCGGACCTGAATCGGAGCTGATATGATCGAAACTCGGTTTTCGGATAATCCACAAAGGGGTTAGTACACGGGATACTGTTAAAAATTGAGTCGGGCCATTTTCTGGATATTTTTACATATTATGTTCCTATGGGTTATTGGAATTCAACAAAATTTTATTTGACGCAATTCGGACCTGAATCGGAGCTGATATGATCGAAACTCGGTTTTCGGATAATCCTCAAAGGGGTTAGTACACGGGATATTGTTAAAAATCGAGTTGGACCATTTTGTGGATATTTTTACATATTTTGTTCCTATTGGTTATTGGAAATAAACAAAATTTTATTTGACGCAATTCGGACCTGAATCGGAGCTGATATGATCGAAACTCGGTTTTCGGATAATCCACAAAGGGGTTAGTACACGGGATACTGTTAAAAATTGAGTCGGACAATTTTGTGGATATTTTTGCATATTTTGTTCCTATGGGTTATTGAAATTAAACGAAATTTTATTCGGCGCAGTTCGGACCGGAATCGGAGCTCATATGATCGAAACTCGGTTTTCGGATAATCCTCAAAGGCGTTAGTACACATAATATTGTTAAAAATTGAGTCGGCCCATTTTCTGGATATTTTTACATATTTTGTTCCTAAGGGTTATTGTAATTAAATGAAATTTTATTTGACGCACTTCGGACCGGAATCGGAGCTGATATGATCGAAACTCGGTTTTCGGATAATCCTCAAAGGGGTTAGTACACGGGATATTGTTAAAAATCGAGTTGGACCATTTTGTGGATATTTTTACATATTTTGTTCCTATTGGTTACTGGAATTCAACAAAATTTTATTTGACGCAATTCGGACCTGAATCGGAGTTGATATGATCGAAACTCGGTTTTCGGATAATCCACAAAGGGGTTAGTACACGGGATACTGTTAAAAATTGAGTCGGGCCTTTTTCTGGATATTTTTACATATTATGTTCCTATGGGTTATTGGAATTCAACAAAATTTTATTTGACGCAATTCGGACCTGAATCGGAGCTGATATGATCGAAACTCGGTTTTCGGATAATCCTCAAAGGGGTTAGTACACGGGATATTGTTAAAAATCGAGTTGGACCATTTTGTGGATATTTTTACATATTTTGTTCCTATTGGTTATTGGAATTCAACAAAATTTTATTTGACGCAATTCGGACCTGAATCGGAGCTGATATGATCGAAACTCGGTTTTCGGATAATCCACAAAGGGGTTAGTACACGGGATACTGTTAAAAATTGAGTCGGGCCTTTTTCTGGATATTTTTACATATTATGTTCCTATGGGTTATTGGAATTCAACAAAATTTTATTTGACGCAATTCGGACCTGAATCGGAGCTGATATGATCGAAACTCGGTTTTCGGATAATCCTCAAAGGGGTTAGTACACGGGATATTGTTAAAAATCGAGTTGGACCATTTTGTGGATATTTTTACATATTTTGTTCCTATTGGTTATTGGAAATAAACAAAATTTTATTTGACGCAATTCGGACCTGAATCGGAGCTGATATGATCGAAACTCGGTTTTCGGATAATCCACAAAGGGGTTAGTACACGGGATACTGTTAAAAATTGAGTCGGACAATTTTGTGGATATTTTTGCATATTTTGTTCCTATGGGTTATTGAAATTAAACGAAATTTTATTCGGCGCAGTTCGGACCGGAATCGGAGCTCATATGATCGAAACTCGGTTTTCGGATAATCCTCAAAGGCGTTAGTACACATAATATTGTTAAAAATTGAGTCGGCCCATTTTCTGGATATTTTTACATATTTTGTTCCTAAGGGTTATTGTAATTAAATGAAATTTTATTTGACGCACTTCGGACCGGAATCGGAGCTGATATGATCGAAACTCGGTTTTCGGATAATCCTCAAAGGGGTTAGTACACGGGATATTGTTAAAAATCGAGTTGGACCATTTTGTGGATATTTTTACATATTTTGTTCCTATTGGTTACTGGAATTCAACAAAATTTTATTTGACGCAATTCGGACCTGAATCGGAGCTGATATGATCGAAACTCGGTTTTCGGATAATCCACAAAGGGGTTAGTACACGGGATACTGTTAAAAATTGAGTCGGGCCTTTTTCTGGATATTTTTACATATTATGTTCCTATGGGTTATTGGAATTCAACAAAATTTTATTTGACGCAATTCGGACCTAAATCGGAGCTGATATGATCGAAACTCGGTTTTCGGATAATCCACAAAGGGGTTAGTACACGGGATACTGTTAAAAATTGAGTCGGGCCTTTTTCTGGATATTTTTACATATTATGTTCCTATGGGTTATTGGAATTCAACAAAATTTTATTTGACGCAATTCGGACCTGAATCGGAGCTGATATGATCGAAACTCGGTTTTCGGATAATCCTCAAAGGGGTTAGTACACGGGATATTGTTAAAAATCGAGTTGGACCATTTTGTGGATATTTTTACATATTTTGTTCCTATTGGTTATTGGAATTCAACAAAATTTTATTTGACGCAATTCGGACCTGAATCGGAGCTGATATGATCGAAACTCGGTTTTCGGATAATCCACAAAGGGGTTAGTACACGGGATACTGTTAAAAATTGAGTCGGGCCTTTTTCTGGATATTTTTACATATTATGTTCCTATGGGTTATTGGAATTCAACAAAATTTTATTTGACGCAATTCGGACCTGAATCGGAGCTGATATGATCGAAACTCGGTTTTCGGATAATCCTCAAAGGGGTTAGTACACGGGATATTGTTAAAAATCGAGTTGGACCATTTTGTGGATATTTTTACATATTTTGTTCCTATTGGTTATTGGAAATAAACAAAATTTTATTTGACGCAATTCGGACCTGAATCGGAGCTGATATGATCGAAACTCGGTTTTCGGATAATCCACAAAGGGGTTAGTACACGGGATACTGTTAAAAATTGAGTCGGACAATTTTGTGGATATTTTTGCATATTTTGTTCCTATGGGTTATTGAAACTAAACGAAATTTTATTCGGCGCAGTTCGGACCGGAATCGGAGCTCATATGATCGAAACTCGGTTTTCGGATAATCCTCAAAGGCGTTAGTACACATAATATTGTTAAAAATTGAGTCGGCCCATTTTCTGGATATTTTTACATATTTTGTTCCTAAGGGTTATTGTAATTAAATGAAATTTTATTTGACGCACTTCGGACCGGAATCGGAGCTGATATGATCGAAACTCGGTTTTCGGATAATCCTCAAAGGGGTTAGTACACGGGATATTGTTAAAAATCGAGTTGGACCATTTTGTGGATATTTTTACATATTTTGTTCCTATTGGTTACTGGAATTCAACAAAATTTTATTTGACGCAATTCGGACCTGAATCGGAGCTGATATGATCGAAACTCGGTTTTCGGATAATCCACAAAGGGGTTAGTACACGGGATACTGTTAAAAATTGAGTCGGGCCTTTTTCTGGATATTTTTACATATTATGTTCCTATGGGTTATTGGAATTCAACAAAATTTTATTTGACGCAATTCGGACCTGAATCGGAGCTGATATGATCGAAACTCGGTTTTCGGATAATCCTCAAAGGGGTTAGTACACGGGATATTGTTAAAAATCGAGTTGGACCATTTTGTGGATATTTTTACATATTTTGTTCCTATTGGTTATTGGAATTCAACAAAATTTTATTTGACGCAATTCGGACCTGA
Organism: Saposhnikovia divaricata; assembly: GCA_036435485.1. Classification (NCBI taxonomy): domain Eukaryota; kingdom Viridiplantae; phylum Streptophyta; class Magnoliopsida; order Apiales; family Apiaceae; genus Saposhnikovia; species Saposhnikovia divaricata. Next base: position 221,829,915 of record CM071599.1, read on the forward strand.
ATCGGAGCTGATATGATCGAAACTCGGTTTTCGGATAATCCACAAAGGGGTTAGTACACGGGATACTGTTAAAAATTGAGTCGGGCCTTTTTCTGGATATTTTTACATATTATGTTCCTATGGGTTATTGGAATTCAACAAAATTTTATTTGACGCAATTCGGACCTGAATCGGAGCTGATATGATCGAAACTCGGTTTTCGGATAATCCTCAAAGGGGTTAGTACACGGGATATTGTTAAAAATCGAGTTGGACCATTTTGTGGATATTTTTACATATTTTGTTCATATTGGTTATTGGAAATAAACAAAATTTTATTTGACGCAATTCGGACCTGAATCGGAGCTGATATGATCGAAACTCGGTTTTCGGATAATCCACAAAGGGGTTAGTACACGGGATACTGTTAAAAATTGAGTCGGGCCATTTTCTGGATATTTTTACATATTATGTTCCTATGGGTTTCTGGAATTCAACAAAATTTTATTTGATGCAATTCGAACCTGAATCGGAGTTGATATGATCGAAACTCGGTTTTCGGATAATCGTCAAAGGGGTTTGTACACGGGATATAGTTAAAAATCGAGTCGGGCCATTTTCTGGATATTTTTACATATTTTGTTCCTAAGGGTTATTGAAATTGAACGAAATTTTATTCGGCGTAGTTCGGACCGGAATCGGAGCTGATATGATCGAAACTCGGTTTTCGGATAATCCTCAAAGGGGTTAGTACACGGAATATTGTTAAAAATTGAGTCGGGCCATTTTCTGGATATTTTTACATATTTTGTTCCTATGGGTTATTGGAATTCAACAAAATTTTATTTGACGCAATTCGGACCTGAATCGGAGCTGATATGATCGAAACTCGGTTTTCGGATAATCCTCAAAGGGGTTAGTACACGGGATACTGTTAAAAATCGAGTCGGGCCATTTTCTGGATATTTTTACATATTTTGTTCCTATGGGTTATTGAAATTAAACGAAATTTTATTCGGCGCAGTTCGGACCGGAATCGGAGCTCATATGATCGAAACTCGGTTTTCGGATAATCCTCAAAGGCGTTAGTACACGGAATATTGTTAAAAATTGAGTCGGCCCATTTTTGGATATTTTTACATATTTTGTTCCTAAGGGTTATTGTAATTAAATGAAATTTTATTTGACGCACTTCGGATCGGAATCGGAGCTGATATGATCGAAACTCGGTTTTCGGATAATCCTCAAAGGGGTTAGTACACGGGATATTGTTAAAAATCGAGTTGGACCATTTTGTGGATATTTTTACATATTTTGTTCCTATTGGTTATTGGAATTCAACAAAATTTTATTTGACGCAATTCGGACCTGAATCGGAGCTGATATGATCGAAACTCGGTTTTCGGATAATCCACAAAGGGGTTAGTACACAGGATACTGTTAAAAATTGAGTCGGGCCATTTTCTGGATATTTTTACATATTATGTTCCTATGGGTTATTGGAATTCAACAAAATTTTATTTGACGCAATTCGGACCTGAATCGGAGCTGATATGATCGAAACTCGGTTTTCGGATAATCCTCAAAGGGGTTAGTACACGGGATATTGTTAAAAATCGAGTTGGTCCATTTTGTGGATATTTTTACATATTTTGTTCCTATTGGTTATTGGAATTCAACAAAATTTTATTTGACGCAATTCGGACCTGAATCGGAGCTGATATGATCGAAACTCGGTTTTCGGATAATCCACAAAGGGGTTAGTACACGGGATACTGTTAAAAATTGAGTCGGGCCATTTTCTGGATATTTTTACATATTATGTTCCTATGGGTTATTGGAATTCAACAAAATTTTATTTGACGCAATTCGGACCTGAATCGGAGCTGATATGATCGAAACTCGGTTTTCGGATAATCCTCAAAGGGGTTAGTACACGGGATATTGTTAAAAATCGAGTCGGACAATTTTGTGGATATTTTTGCATATTTTGTTCCTATGGGTTATTGAAATTAAACGAAATTTTATTCGGCGCAATTCGGACCGGAATCGGAGCTCATATGATCGAAACTCGGTTTTCGGATAATCCTCAAAGGCGTTAGTACACATAATATTGTTAAAAATTGAGTCGGCCCATTTTCAGGATATTTTTACATATTTTGTTCCTAAGGGTTATTGTAATTAAATGAAATTTTAATTGACGCACTTCGGACCGGAATCGGAGCTGATATGATCGAAACTCGGTTTTCGGATAATCCTCAAAGGGGTTAGTACACGGGATATTGTTAAAAATCGAGTTGGACCATTTTGTGGATATTTTTACATATTTTGTTCCTATTGGTTATTGGAATTCAACAAAATTTTATTTGACGCAATTCGGACCTGAATCGGAGCTGATATGATCGAAACTCGGTTTTCGGATAATCCACAAAGGGGTTAGTACACGGGATACTGTTAAAAATTGAGTCGGGCCATTTTCTGGATATTTTTACATATTATGTTCCTATGGGTTATTGGAATTCAACAAAATTTTATTTGACGCAATTCGGACCTGAATCGGAGCTGATATGATCGTAACTCAGTTTTCGGATAATCCTCAAAGGGGTTAGTACACGGGATATTGTTAAAAATCGAGTTGGTCCATTTTGTGGATATTTTTACATATTTTGTTCCTATTGGTTATTGGAATTCAACAAAATTTTATTTGACGCAATTCGGACCTGAATCGGAGCTGATATGATCGAAACTCGGTTTTCGGATAATCCACAAAGGGGTTAGTACACGGGATACTGTTAAAAATTGAGTCGGGCCATTTTCTGGATATTTTTACATATTATGTTCCTATGGGTTATTGGAATTCAACAAAATTTTATTTGACGCAATTCGGACCTGAATCGGAGATGATATGATCGAAACTCGGTTTTCGGATAATCCTCAAAGGGGTTAGTACACGGGATATTGTTAAAAATCGAGTTGGTCCATTTTGTGGATATTTTTACATATTTTGTTCCTATTGGTTATGGGAATTCAACAAAATTTTATTTGACGCAATTCGGACCTGAATCGGAGCTGATATGATCGAAACTTGGTTTTCGGATAATCCACAAAGGGGTTAGTACACGGGATACTGTTAAAAATTGATTCGGGCTATTTTCTGGATATTTTTACATATTATGTTCCTATGGGTTACTGGAATTCAACAAAATTTTATTTGATGCAATTCGAACCTGAATCGGAGCTGATATGATCGAAACTCGGTTTTCGGATAATCCTCAAAGGGGTTTGTACACGGGATACTGTTAAAAATCGAGTCGGGCCATTTTCTGGATATTTTTACATATTTTGTTCCTATGGGTTAATGAAATTAAACGAAATTTTATTCGGCGTAGTTCGGACCGGAATCGGAGCTGATATGATCGAAACTCAGTTTTCTGATAATCCTCAAAGGCGTTAGTACACGGAATATTGTTAAAAATTGAGTCAGGCCATTTTCTGGATATTTTTACATATTTTGTTCCTAAGGGTTATTGAAATTAAATGAAATTTTATTTGACGCAATTCGGACCGGAATCGGAGCTCATATGATCGAAACTCAATTTTCGGATAATCCTCAAAGGGGTTAGTACACGGGATACTGTTAAAAGTCGAGTTGGACCATTTTGTGGATATTTTCACATATTTTGTTCCTATAGGTTATTGAAATTCAACAAAATTTTATTCGGCACAGTTCGGACCGGAATCGGAGCTGATATGATCGAAACTCGGTTTTCGGATAATCCTCAAAGGGGTTAGTACATGGGATATTGTTAAAAATTGAGTCAGACCATTTTGTGGATATTTTTACATATTTTGTTCCTATGGGTTATTGGAATTCAACAAAATTTTATTTGACGCAATTCGGACCTGAATCGGAGCTGATATGATCGAAACTCGGTTTTCGGATAATCCACAAAGGGGTTAGTACACGGGATACTGTTAAAAATCGAGTCGGGCCTTTTTCTGGATATTTTTACATATTTTGTTCCTATGGGTTATTGAAATTAAACGAAATTTTATTCGGCGAAGTTCGGACCGGAATCGGAGCTGATATGATCGAAACTCAGTTTTCTGATAATCCTCAAAGGCGTTAGTACACGGAATATTGTTAAAAATTGAGTCGGGCCATTTTCTGGATATTTTTACATATTTTGTTCCTAAGGGTTATTGGAATTCAACAAAATTTTATTTGACGCAATTCGGACCTGAATCGGAGCTGATATGATCGAAACTCGGTTTTCGGATAATCCTCAAAGGGGTTAGTACACGGGATACTGTTAAAAATCGAGTCGGGCCATTTTCTGGATATTTTTACATATTTTGTTCCTATGGGTTATTGAAATTAAACCAAATTTTATTCGGCGCAGTTCGGACCGGAATCGGAGCTCATATGATCGAAACTCGGTTTTCGGATAATCCTCAAAGGGGTTAGTACACGGGATACTGTTAAAAATCGAGTCGGGCCATTTTCTGGATATTTTTACATATTTTGTTCCTATGGGTTATTGAAATTAAACGAAATTTTATTCGGCGCAGTTCGGACCGGAATCGGAGCTCATATGATCGAAACTCGTTTTTCGGATAATCCTCAAAGGCGTTAGTACACGGAATATTGTTAAAAATTGAGTCGGGCCATTTTCTGGATATTTTTACATATTTTGTTCCTAAGGGTTATTGAAATTAAATGAAATTTTATTTGACGCACTTCGGACCAGAATCGGAGCTCATATGATCGAAACTCAATTTTCGGATAATCCTCAAAGGGGTTAGTACACGGGATACTGTTAAAAGTCGAGTTGGACCATTTTGTGGATATTTTCACATATTTTGTTCCTATAGGTTATTGAAATTCAACAAAATTTTATTCGGCACAGTTCGGACCGGAATCGGAGCTGATATGATCGAAACTCGGTTTTCGGATAATCCTCAAAGGGGTTAGTACATGGGATATTGTTAAAAATTGAGTCAGACCATTTTGTGGATATTTTTACATATTTTGTTCCTATGGGTTATTGGAATTCAACAAAATTTTATTTGACGCAATTCGGACCTGAATCGGAGCTGATATGATCGAAACTCGGTTTTCGGATAATCCTCAAAGGGGTTAGTACACGGGATACTGTTAAAAATCGAGTCGGGCCTTTTTCTGGATATTTTTACATATTTTGTTCCTATGGGTTATTGAAATTAAACGAAATTTTATTCGGCGAAGTTCGGACCGGAATCGGAGCTGATATGATCGAAACTCAGTTTTCTGATAATCCTCAAAGGCGTTAGTACACGGAATATTGTTAAAAATTGAGTCGGGCCATTTTCTGGATATTTTTACATATTTTGTTCCTAAGGGTTATTGGAATTCAACAAAATTTTATTTGACGCAATTCGGACCTGAATCGGAGCTGATATGATCGAAACTCGGTTTTCGGATAATCCTCAAAGGGGTTAGTACACGGGATACTGTTAAAAATCGAGTCGGGCCATTTTCTGGATATTTTTACATATTTTGTTTCTATGGGTTATTGAAATTAAACCAAATTTTATTCGGCGCAGTTCGGACCGGAATCGGAGCTCATATGATCGAAACTCGGTTTTCGGATAATCCTCAAAGGGGTTAGTACACGGGATACTGTTAAAAATCGAGTCGGGCCATTTTCTGGATATTTTTACATATTTTGTTCCTATGGGTTATTGAAATTAAACGAAATTTTATTCGGCGCAGTTCGGACCGGAATCGGAGCTCATATGATCGAAACTCGGTTTTCGGATAATCCTCAAAGGCGTTAGTACACTGAATATTGTTAAAAATTGAGTCGGGCCATTTTCTGGATATTTTTACATATTTTGTTCCTAAGGGTTATTGAAATTAAATGAAATTTTATTTGACGCACTTCGGACCGGAATCGGAGCTCATATGATCGAAACTCAATTTTCGGATAATCCTCAAAGGGGTTAGTACACGGGATACTGTTAAAAGTCGAGTTGGACCATTTTGTGGATATTTTCACATATTTTGTTCCTATAGGTTATTGAAATTCAACAAAATTTTATTCGGCACAGTTCGGACCGGAATCGGAGCTGATATGATCGAAACTCGGTTTTCGGATAATCCTCAAAGGGGTTAGTACATGGGATATTGTTAAAAATTGAGTCAGACCATTTTGTGGATATTTTTACATATTTTGTTCCTATGGGTTATTGGAATTCAACAAAATTTTATTTGACGCAATTCGGACCTGAATCGGAGCTGATATGATCGACACTCGGTTTTCGGATAATCCTCAAAGGGGCTAGTACACGGGATACTGTTAAAAATCGAGTCGGGCCTTTTTCTGGATATTTTTACATATTTTGTTCCTATGGGTTATTGAAATTTAACGAAATTTTATTCGGCGCAGTTCGGACCGGAATCGGAGCTGATATGATCGAAACTCAGTTTTCTGATAATCCTCAAAGGCGTTAGTACACGAAATATTGTTAAAAATTGAGTCGGGCCATTTTCTGGATATTTTTACATATTTTGTTCCTAAGGGTTATTGGAATTCAACAAAATTTTATTTGACGCAATTCGGACCTGAATCGGAGCTGATATGATCGAAACTCGGTTTTCGGATAATCCTCAAAGGGGTTAGTACACGGGATACTGTTAAAAATCGAGTCGGGCCATTTTCTGGATATTTTTACATATTTTGTTCCTATGGGTTATTGAAATTAAACGAAATTTTATTCGGCGCAGTTCGGACCGGAATCGGAGCTCATATGATCGAAACTCGGTTTTCGGATAATCCTCAAAGGCGTTAGTACACGGAATATTGTTAAAAATTGAGTCGGGCCATTTTCTGGATATTTTTACATATTTTGTTCCTAAGGGTTATTGAAATTAAATGAAATTTTATTTGACGCACTTCGGACCGGAATCGGAGCTGATATGATCGAAACTCAATTTTCGGATAATCCTCAAAGGGGTTAGTACACGGGATACTGTTAAAAGTCGAGTTGGACCATTTTGTGGATATTTGCACATATTTTGTTCCTATAGGTTATTGAAATTCAACAAAATTTTATTCGGCACAGTTTGGACCGGAATCGGAGCTGATATGATCGAAACTCGGTTTTCGGATAATCCTCAAAGGGGTTAGTACATGGGATATTGTTAAAAATTGAGTCAGACCATTTTGTGGATATTTTTACATATTTTGTTCCTATGGGTTATTGGAATTCAACAAAATTTTATTTGACGCAATTCGGACCTGAATCGGAGCTGATATGATCGAAACTCGGTTTTCGGATAATCCTCAAAGGGGTTAGTACACGGGATACTGTTAAAAATCGAGTCGGGCCATTTTCTGGATATTTTTACATATTTTGTTCCTATGGGTTATTGAAATTTAACGAAATTTTATTCGGCGCAGTTCGGACCGGAATCGGAGCTGATATGATCGAAACTCAGTTTTCTGATAATCCTCAAAGGGGTTAGTACACGGAATATTGTTAAAAATTGAGTCGGGCCATTTTCTGGATATTTTTACATATTTTGTTCCTAAGGGTTATTGGAATTCAACAAAATTTTATTTGACGCAATTCGGACCTGAATCGGAGCTGATATGATCGAAACTCGGTTTTCGGATAATCCTCAAAGGGGTTAGTACACGGGATACTGTTAAAAATCGAGTCGGGCCATTTTCTGGATATTTTTACATATTTTGTTCCTATGGGTTATTGAAATTAAACGAAATTTTATTCGGCGCAGTTCGGACCGGAATCGGAGCTCATATGATCGAAACTCGGTTTTCGGATAATCCTCAAAGGCGTTAGTACACGGAATATTGTTAAAAATTGAGTCGGGCCATTTTCTGGATATTTTTACATATTTTGTTCCTAAGGGTTATTGTAATTAAATGAAATTTTATTTGACGCACTTCGGACCGGAATCGTAGCTGATATGATCGAAACTCGGTTTTCGGATAATCCTCAAAGGGATTAGTACACGGGTTATTGTTAAAAATCGAGTTGGACCATTTTGTGGATATTTTTACATATTTTGTTCCTATTGGTAATTGGAATTCAACAAAATTTTATTTGACGCAATTCGGACTTGAATCGGAGCTGATATGATCGAAACTCGGTTTTCGGATAATCCACAAAGGGGTTAGTACACGGGATACTGTTAAAAATTGAGTCGGGCCATTTTCTGGATATTTTTACATATTATGTTCCTATGGGTTACTGGAATTCAACGAAATTTTATTTGACGCAATTCGAACCTGAATCGGAGCTGGTATGATCGAAACTCGGTTTTCGGATAATCCTCAAAGGGGTTAGTACACGGGATACTGTTAAAAATCGAGTCGGGCCATTTTCTGGATATTTTTACATATTTTGTTCCTATGGGTTATTGAAATTAAACGAAATTTTATTCGGCATAGTTCGGACCGGAATCGGAGCTGATATGATCGAAACTCAGTTTTCTGATAATCCTCAAAGGCGTTAGTACACGGAATATTGTTAAAAATTGAGTCGGGCCATTTTCTGGATATTTTTACATATTTTGTTCCTAAGGGTTATTGAAATTAAATGAAATTTTATTTGACGCACTTCGGACCGGAATCGGAGCTGATATGATCGAAACTCAATTTTCGGATAATCCTCAAAGGGGTTAGTACACGGGATACTGTTAAAAGTCGAGTTGGACCATTTTGTGGATATTTTCACATATTTTGTTCTTATAGGTTATTGAAATTCAACAAAATTTTATTCGGCACAGTTCGGACCGGAATCGGAGCTGATATGATCGAAACTCGGTTTTCGGATAATCCTCAAATGGGTTAGTACATGGGATATTGTTAAAAATTGAGTCGGACAATTTTGTGGATATTTTTGCATATTTTATTCCTATGGGTTATTGGAATTCAACAAAATTTTATTTGACGCAATTCGGACCTGAATCGGAGCTGATATGATCGAAACTCGGTTTTCGGATAATCCTCAAAGGGGTTAGTACACGGGATACTTTTAAAAATCGAGTCGGGCCATTTTCTGGATATTTTTACATATTTTGTTCCTAAGGGTTATTGGAATTCAACAAAATTTTATTTGACGCAATTCGGACCTGAATCGGAGCTGATATGATCGAAACTCGGTTTTCGGATAATCCTCAAAGGGGTTAGTACACGGGATACTGTTAAAAATCGAGTCGGGCCATTTTCTGGATATTTTTACATATTTTGTTCCTATGGGTTATTGAAATTAAACGAAATTTTATTCGGCGCAGTTCGGACCGGAATCGGAGCTCATATGATCGAAACTCGGTTTTCGGATAATCCTCAAAGGCGTTAGTACACGGAATATTGTTAAAAATTGAGTCGGGCCATTTTCTGGATATTTTTACATATTTTGTTCCTAAGGGTTATTGAAATTAAATGAAATTTTATTTGACGCACTTCGGACCGGAATCGGAGCTGATATGATCGAAACTCAATTTTCGGATAATCCTCAAAGGGGTTAGTACACGGGATACTGTTAAAAGTCGAGTTGGACCATTTTGTGGATATTTTCACATATTTTGTTCTTATAGGTTATTGAAATTCAACAAAATTTTATTCGGCACAGTTCGGACCGGAATCGGAGCTGATATGATCGAAACTCGGTTTTCGGATAATCCTCAAAGGGGTTAGTACACGGGATACTGTTAAAAATCGAGTCGGGGCATTTTCGGGATATTTTTACATGTTTTGTTCCTATGGGTTATTGAAATTAAACGAAATTTTATTCGGCATAGTTCGGACCGGAATCGGAGCTGATATGATCGAAACTCAGTTTTCTGATAATCCTCAAGGGCGTTAGTTCACGGAATATTGTTAAAAATTGAGTCGGGCCATTTTCTGGATATTTTTACATATTTTGTTCCTAAGGGTTATTGAAATTAAATGAAATTTTATTTGACGCACTTCGGACCGGAATCGGAGCTGATATGATCGAAACTCAATTTTCGGATAATCCTCAAAGGGGTTAGTACACGGAATACTGTTAAAAGTCGAGTTGGACCATTTTGTGGATATTTTCACATATTTTGTTCCTATAGGTTATTGAAATTCAACAAAATTTTATTCGGCACAGTTCGGACCGGAATCGGAGCTGATATGATCGAAACTCGGTTTTTGGATAATCCTCAAAGGGGTTAGTACATGGGATATTGTTAAAAATTAGGTCGGACAAATTTGTGGATATTTTTGCATATTTTGTTCCTATGAGTTATTGGAATTCAACAAAATTTTATTTGACGCAATTCGGACCTGAATCGGAGTTGATATGATCGAAACTCGGTTTTCGGATAATCCTCAAAGGGGTTAGTACACGGGATACTTTTAAAAATCGAGTCGGGCCATTTTCTGGATATTTTTACATATTTTGTTCCTAAGGGTTATTGGAATTCAACAAAATTTTATTTGACGCAATTCGGACCTGAATCGGAGCTGATATGATCGAAACTCGGTTTTCGGATAATCCTCAAAGGGGTTAGTACACGGGATACTGTTAAAAATCGAGTCGGGCCATTTTCTGGATATTTTTACATATTTTGTTCCTATGGGTTATTGAAATTAAACGAAATTTTATTCGGCGCAGTTCGGACCGGAATCGGAGCTCATATGATCGAAACTCGGTTTTCGGATAATCCTCAAAGGCGTTAGTACACGGAATATTGTTAAAAATTGAGTCGGGCCATTTTCTGGATATTTTTACATATTTTGTTCCTAAGGGTTATTGAAATTAAATGAAATTTTATTTGACGCACTTCGGACCGGAATCGGAGCTGATATGATCGAAACTCAATTTTCGGATAATCCTCAAAGGGGTTAGTACACGGGATACTGTTAAAAGTCGAGTTGGACCATTTTGTGGATATTTTCACATATTTTGTTCTTATAGGTTATTGAAATTCAACAAAATTTTATTCGGCACAGTTCGGACCGGAATCGGAGCTGATATGATCGAAACTCGGTTTTCGGATAATCCTCAAATGGGTTAGTACATGGGATATTGTTAAAAATTGAGTCGGACAATTTTGTGGATATTTTTGCATATTTTATTCCTATGGGTTATTGGAATTCAACAAAATTTTATTTGACGCAATTCGGACCTGAATCGGAGCTGATATGATCGAAACTCGGTTTTCGGATAATCCTCAAAGGGGTTAGTACACGGGATACTGTTAAAAATCGAGTCGGGCCATTTTTGGGATATTTTTACATGTTTTGTTCCTATGGGTTATTGAAATTAAACGAAATTTTATTCGGCATAGTTCGGACCGGAATCGGAGCTGATATGATCGAAACTCAGTTTTCTGATAATCCTCAAAGGCGTTAGTACACGGAATATTGTTAAAAATTGAGTCGGGCCATTTTCTGGATATTTTTACATATTTTGTTCCTAAGGGTTATTGAAATTAAATGAAATTTTATTTGACGCACTTCGGACCGGAATCGGAGCTGATATGATCGAAACTCAATTTTCGGATAATCCTCAAAGGGGTTAGTACACGGAATACTGTTAAAAGTCGAGTTGGAACATTTTGTGGATATTTTCACATATTTTGTTCCTATAGGTTATTGAAATTCAACAAAATTTTATTCGGCATAGTTCGGACCGGAATCGGAGCTGATATGATCGAAACTCGGTTTTCTGATAATCCTCAAAGGGGTTAGTACATGGGATATTGTTAAAAATTAGGTCGGACAAATTTGTGGATATTTTTGCATATTTTGTTCCTATGAGTTATTGGAATTCAACAAAATTTTATTTGACGCAATTCGGACCTGATATGATCGAAACTCGGTTTTCGGATAATCCTCAAAGGGGTTAGTACACGGGATACTTTTAAAAATCGAGTCGGGCCATTTTCTGGATATTTTTACATATTTTGTTCCTAAGGGTTATTGGAATTCAACAAAATTTTATTTGACGCAATTCGGACCTGAATCGGAGCTGATATGATCGAAACTCGGTTTTCGGATAATCCTCAAAGGGGTTAGTACACGGGATACTGTTAAAAATCGAGTCGGGCCATTTTCTGGATATTTTTACATATTTTGTTCCTATGGGTTATTGAAATTAAACGAAATTTTATTCGGCGCAGTTCGGACCGGAATCGGAGCTCATATGATCGAAACTCGGTTTTCGGATAATCCTCAAAGGCGTTAGTACACGGAATATTGTTAAAAATTGAGTCGGGCCATTTTCTGGATATTTTTACATATTTTGTTCCTAAGGGTTATTGAAATTAAATGAAATTTTATTTGACGCACTTCGGACCGGAATCGGAGCTGATATGATCGAAACTCAATTTTCGGATAATCCTCAAAGGGGTTAGTACACGGGATACGGTTAAAAGTCGAGTTGGACCATTTTGTGGATATTTTCACATATTTTGTTCCTATAGGTTATTGAAATTCAACAAAATTTTATTCGGCACAGTTTGGACCGGAATCGGAGCTGATATGATCGAAACTCGGTTTTCGGATAATCCTCAAAGGGGTTAGTACATGGGATATTGTTAAAAATTGAGTCAGACCATTTTGTGGATATTTTTACATATTTTGTTCCTATGGGTTATTGGAATTCAACAAAATTTTATTTGACGCAATTCGGACCTGAATCGGAGCTGATATGATCGAAACTCGGTTTTCGGATAATCCTCAAAGGGGTTAGTACACGGGATACTGTTAAAAATCGAGTCGGGCCATTTTCTGGATATTTTTACATATTTTGTTCCTATGGGTTATTGAAATTAAACGAAATTTTATTCGGCGCAGTTCGGACCGGAATCGGAGCTCATATGATCGAAACTCGGTTTTCGGATAATCCTCAAAGGCGTTAGTACACGGAATATTGTTAAAAATTGAGTCGGGCCATTTTCTGGATATTTTTACATATTTTGTTCCTAAGGGTTATTGTAATTAAATGAAATTTTATTTGACGCACTTCGGACCGGAATCATAGCTGATATGATCGAAACTCGGTTTTCGGATAATCCTCAAAGGGATTAGTACACGGGTTATTGTTAAAAATCGAGTTGGACCATTTTGTGGATATTTTTACATATTTTGTTCCTATTGGTAATTGGAATTCAACAAAATTTTATTTGACGCAATTCGGACTTGAATCGGAGCTGATATGATCGAAACTCGGTTTTCGGATAATCCACAAAGGGGTTAGTACACGGGATACTGTTAAAAATTGAGTCGGGCCATTTTCTGGATATTTTTACATATTATGTTCCTATGGGTTACTGGAATTCAACGAAATTTTATTTGACGCAATTCGAACATGAATCGGAGCTGGTATGATCGAAACTCGGTTTTCGGATAATCCTCAAAGGGGTTAGTACACGGGATACTGTTAAAAATCGAGTCGGGCCATTTTCTGGATATTTTTACATATTTTGTTCCTATGGGTTATTGAAATTAAACGAAATTTTATTCGGCATAGTTCGGACCGGAATCGGAGCTGATATGATCGAAACTCAGTTTTCTGATAATCCTCAAAGGCGTTAGTACACGGAATATTGTTAAAAATTGAGTCGGGCCATTTTCTGGATATTTTTACATATTTTGTTCCTAAGGGTTATTGAAATTAAATGAAATTTTATTTGACGCACTTCGGACCGGAATCGGAGCTGATATGATCGAAACTCAATTTTCGGATAATCCTCAAAGGGGTTAGTACACGGGATACTGTTAAAAGTCGAGTTGGACCATTTTGTGGATATTTTCACATATTTTGTTCTTATAGGTTATTGAAATTCAACAAAATTTTATTCGGCACAGTTCGGACCGGAATCGGAGCTGATATGATCGAAACTCGGTTTTCGGATAATCCTCAAATGGGTTAGTACATGGGATATTGTTAAAAATTGAGTCGGACAATTTTGTGGATATTTTTGCATATTTTATTCCTATGGGTTATTGGAATTCAACAAAATTTTATTTGACGCAATTCGGACCTGAATCGGAGCTGATATGATCGAAACTCGGTTTTCGGATAATCCTCAAAGGGGTTAGTACACGGGATACTGTTAAAAATCGAGTCGGGCCATTTTCGGGATATTTTTACATGTTTTGTTCCTATGGGTTATTGAAATTAAACGAAATTTTATTCGGCATAGTTCGGACCGGAATCGGAGCTGATATGATCGAAACTCAGTTTTCTGATAATCCTCAAAGGCGTTAGTACACGGAATATTGTTAAAAATTGAGTCGGGCCATTTTCTGGATATTTTTACATATTTTGTTCCTAAGGGTTATTGAAATTAAATGAAATTTTATTTGACGCACTTCGGACCGGAATCGGAGCTGATATGATCGAAACTCAATTTTCGGATAATCCTCAAAGGGGTTAGTACACGGAATACTGTTAAAAGTCGAGTTGGACCATTTTGTGGATATTTTCACATATTTTGTTCCTATAGGTTATTGAAATTCAACAAAATTTTATTCGGCACAGTTCGGACCGGAATCGGAGCTGATATGATCGAAACTCGGTTTTCGGATAATCCTCAAAGGGGTTAGTACATGGGATATTGTTAAAAATTAGGTCGGACAAATTTGTGGATATTTTTGCATATTTTGTTCCTATGAGTTATTGGAATTCAACAAAATTTTATTTGACGCAATTCGGACCTGAATCGGAGCTGATATGATCGAAACTCGGTTTTCGGATAATCCTCAAAGGGGTTAGTACACGGGATACTTTTAAAAATCGAGTCGGGCCATTTTCTGGATATTTTTACATATTTTGTTCCTATGGGTTATTGAAATTAAACGACATTTTATTCGGCGTAGTTCGGACCGGAATCGGAGCTGATATGATCGAAACTCAGTTTTCTGATAATCCTCAAAGGCATTAGTACACGGAATATTGTTAAAAATTGAGTCGGGCCATTTTCTGGATATTTTTACATATTTTGTTCCTATGGTTTATTGAAATTAAATGAAATTTTATTTGACGCACTTCGGACCGGAATCGGAGCTGATATGATCGAAACTCAATTTTCGGATAATCCTCATTGGGGTTAGTGCACGGGATACTGTTAAAAGTCGAGTTGGACCATTTTGTGGATATTTTCACATATTTTGTTCCTATGGGTTATTGAAATTCAACAAAATTTTATTCGGCACAGTTCGGACTGGAATCAGAGCTGATATGATCGAAACTCGGTTTTCGGATAATCCTCAAAGGGGTCAGTACATGGGATATTGTTAAAAATTGAGTCGGACAATTTTGTGGATATTTTTGCATATTTTGTTCCTATGGGTTATTGGAATTCAACAAAATTTTATTTGACGCAATTCGGACCTGAATCGGAGCTGATATTATCGAAACTCGGTTTTCGGATAATCCTCAAAGGGGTTAGTACACGGGATACTGTTAAAAATCGAGTCGGGCCATTTTCTGGATATTTTTACATGTTTTGTTCCTATGGGTTATTGAAATTAAACGAAAGTTTATTCGGCGCAGTTCGGACCGGAATCGGAGCTCATATGATCGAAACTCGGTTTTCGGATAATCCTCAAAGGCGTTAGTACACGGAATATTGTTAAAAATTGAGTCGGCCCATTTTCTAGATATTTTTACATATTTTGTTCCTAAGGGTTATTGTAATTAAATGAAATTTTATTTGACGCACTTCGGACCGGAATCGGAGCTCATATGATCGAAACTCGGTTTTCGGATAATCCTCAAAGGGATTAGTACACGGGATACTGTTAAAAGTCGAGTTGGACCATTTTGTGGATATTTTCACATATTTTGTTCCTATGGGTTATTGAAATTCAACAAAATTTTATTCGGCACAGTTCGGACTGGAATCAGAGCTGATATGATCGAAACTCGGTTTTCGGATAATCCTCAAAGGGGTCAGTACATGGGATATTGTTAAAAATTGAGTCGGACAATTTTGTGGATATTTTTGCATATTTTGTTCCTATGGGTTATTGGAATTCAACAAAATTTTATTTGACGCAATTCGGACCTGAATCGGAGCTGATATTATCGAAACTCGGTTTTCGGATAATCCTCAAAGGGGTTAGTACACGGGATACTGTTAAAAATCGAGTCGGGCCATTTTCTGGATATTTTTACATGTTTTGTTCCTATGGGTTATTGAAATTAAACGAAAGTTTATTCGGCGCAGTTCGGACCGGAATCGGAGCTCATATGATCGAAACTCGGTTTTCGGATAATCCTCAAAGGCGTTAGTACACGGAATATTGTTAAAAATTGAGTCGGCCCATTTTCTAGATATTTTTACATATTTTGTTCCTAAGGGTTATTGTAATTAAATGAAATTTTATTTGACGCACTTCGGACCGGAATCGGAGCTCATATGATCGAAACTCGGTTTTCGGATAATCCTCAAAGGGATTAGTACACGGGATATTGTTAAAAATCGAGTTGGTCCATTTTGTGGATATTTTTACATATTTTGTTCCTATTGGTTATTGGAATTCAACAAAATTTTATTTGACGCAATTCGGACCTGAATCGGAGCTGATATGATCGAAACTCGGTTTTCGGATAATCCACAAAGGGGTTAGTACACGGGATACTGTTAAAAATTGAGTCGGGCCATTTTCTGGATATTTTTACATATTATGTTCCTATGGGTTACTGGAATTCAACAAAATTTTATTTGACGCAATTCGAACCTGAATCGGAGCTGATATGATCGAAACTCGGTTTTCGGATAATCCTCAAAGGGGTTAGTACACGGGATACTGTTAAAAATCGAGTCGGGCCATTTTCTGGATATTTTTACATATTTTGTTCCTATGGGTTATTGAAATTAAACGAAATTTTATTCGGCATAGTTCGGACCGGAATCGGAGCTGATATGATCGAAACTCAGTTTTCTGATAATCCTCAAAGGCGTTAGTACACGGAATATTGTTAAAAGTTGAGTCGGGCCATTTTCTGGATATTTTTACATATTTTGTTCCTAAGGGTTATTGAAATTAAATGAAATTTTATTTGACGCACTTCGGACCGGAATCGGAGCTGATATGATCGAAACTCAATTTTCGGATAATCCTCAAAGGGGTTAGTACACGGGATACTGTTAAAAGTCGAGTTGGACCATTTTGTGGATATTTTCACATATTTTGTTCCTATAGGTTACTGAAATTCAACAAAATTTTATTCGGCACAGTTCGGACCGGAATCGGAGCTGATATGATCAAAACTCGGTTTTCGGATAATCCTCAAAGGGGTTAGTACATGGGATATTGTTAAAAATTGAGTCGGACAATTTTGTGGATATTTTTGCATATTTTGTTCCTATGGGTTATTGGAATTCAACAAAATTTTATTTGACGCAATTCGGACCTGAATCGGAGCTGATATGATCGAAACTCGGTTTTCGGGTAATCCTCAAAGGGGTTAGTACACGGGATACTGTTAAAAATTGAGTCGGGCCATTTTCTGGATATTTTTACATATTTTGTTCCTATGGTTTATTGAAATTAAACGAAATTTTATTCGGCGTAGTTCGGACCGGAATCGGAGCTGATATGATCGAAACTCAGTTTTCTGATAATCCTCAAAGGCGTTAGTACACGGAATATTGTTAAAAATTGAGTCGGGCCATTTTCTGGATATTTTTACATATTTTGTTCCTATGGGTTATTGAAATTAAATGAAATTTTATTTGACGCACTTCGGACCGGAATCGGAGCTGATATGATCGAAACTCAATTTTCGGATAATCCTCAAAGGGGTTAGTACACGGGATACTGTTAAAAGTCGAGTTGGACCATTTTGTGGATATTTTCACATATTTTGTTCTTATAGGTTATTGAAATTCAACAAAATTTTATTCGGCACAGTTCGGACCGGAATCGGAGCTGATATGATCGAAACTCGGTTTTCGGATAATCCTCAAATGGGTTAGTACATGGGATATTGTTAAAAATTGAGTCGGACAATTTTGTGGATATTTTTGCATATTTTATTCCTATGGGTTATTGGAATTCAACAAAATTTTATTTGACGCAATTCGGACCTGAATCGGAGCTGATATGATCGAAACTCGGTTTTCGGATAATCCTCAAAGGGGTTAGTACACGGGATACTGTTAAAAATCGAGTCGGGCCATTTTCGGGATATTTTTACATGTTTTGTTCCTATGGGTTATTGAAATTAAACGAAATTTTATTCGGCATAGTTCGGACCGGAATCGGAGCTGATATGATCGAAACTCAGTTTTCTGATAATCCTCAAAGGCGTTAGTACACGGAATATTGTTAAAAATTGAGTCGGGCCATTTTCTGGATATTTTTACATATTTTGTTCCTAAGGGTTATTGAAATTAAATGAAATTTTATTTGACGCACTTCGGACCGGAATCGGAGCTGATATGATCGAAACTCAATTTTCGGATAATCCTCATAGGGGTTAGTACACGGGATACTGTTAAAAGTCGAGTTGGACCATTTTGTGGATATTTTCACATATTTTGTTCCTATGGGTTATTGAAATTTAACAAAATTTTATTCGGCACAGTTCGGACTGGAATCAGAGCTGATATGATCGAAACTCGGTTTTCGGATAATCCTCAAAGGGGTCAGTACATGGGATATTGTTAAAAATTGAGTCGGACAATTTTGTGGATATTTTTGCATATTTTGTTCCTATGGGTTACTGGAATTCAACAAAATTTTATTTGACGCAATTCGAACCTGAATCGGAGCTGATATGATCGAAACTCGGTTTTCGGATAATCCTCAAAGGGGTTAGTACACGGGATACTGTTAAAAATCGAGTCGGGCCATTTTCTGGATATTTTTACATATTTTGTTCCTATGGGTTATTGAAATTAAACGAAATTTTATTCGGCATAGTTCGGACCGGAATCGGAGCTGATATGATCGAAACTCAGTTTTCTGATAATCCTCAAAGGCGTTAGTACACGGAATATTGTTAAAAGTTGAGTCGGGCCATTTTCTGGATATTTTTACATATTTTGTTCCTAAGGGTTATTGAAATTAAATGAAATTTTATTTGACGCACTTCGGACCGGAATCGGAGCTGATATGATCGAAACTCAATTTTCGGATAATCCTCAAAGGGGTTAGTACACGGGATACTGTTAAAAGTCGAGTTGGACCATTTTGTGGATATTTTCACATATTTTGTTCCTATAGGTTACTGAAATTCAACAAAATTTTATTCGGCACAGTTCGGACCGGAATCGGAGCTGATATGATCGAAACTCGGTTTTCGGATAATCCTCAAAGGGGTTAGTACATGGGATATTGTTAAAAATTGAGTCGGACAATTTTGTGGATATTTTTGCATATTTTGTTCCTATGGGTTATTGGAATTCAACAAAATTTTATTTGACGCAATTCGGACCTGAATCGGAGCTGATATGATCGAAACTCGGTTTTCGGATAATCCTCAAAGGGGTTAGTACACGGGATACTGTTAAAAATTGAGTCGGGCCATTTTCTGGATATTTTTACATATTTTGTTCCTATGGTTTATTGAAATTAAACGAAATTTTATTCGGCGTAGTTCGGACCGGAATCGGAGCTGATATGATCGAAACTCAGTTTTCTGATAATCCTCAAAGGCGTTAGTACACGGAATATTGTTAAAAATTGAGTCGGGCCATTTTCTGGATATTTTTACATATTTTGTTCCTATGGGTTATTGAAATTAAATGAAATTTTATTTGACGCACTTCGGACCGGAATCGGAGCTGATATGATCGAAACTCAATTTTCGGATAATCCTCAAAGGGGTTAGTACACGGGATACTGTTAAAAGTCGAGTTGGACCATTTTGTGGATATTTTCACATATTTTGTTCTTATAGGTTATTGAAATTCAACAAAATTTTATTCGGCACAGTTCGGACCGGAATCGGAGCTGATATGATCGAAACTCGGTTTTCGGATAATCCTCAAAGGGGTTAGTACATGGGATATTGTTAAAAATTAGGTCGGACAAATTTGTGGATATTTTTGCATATTTTGTTCCTATGAGTTATTGGAATTCAACAAAATTTTATTTGACGCAATTCGGACCTGAATCGGAGCTGATATGATCGAAACTCGGTTTTCGGATAATCCTCAAAGGGGTTAGTACACGGGATACTGTTAAAAATCGAGTCGGGCCATTTTCTGGATATTTTTACATATTTTGTTCCTAAGGGTTATTGAAATTAAATGAAATTTTATTTGACGCACTTCGGACCGGAATCGGAGCTGATATGATCGAAACTCAATTTTCGGATAATCCTCAAAGGGGTTAGTACACGGAATACTGTTAAAAGTCGAGTTGGACCATTTTGTGGATATTTTCACATATTTTGTTCCTATAGGTTATTGAAATTCAACAAAAAATTTTTCGGCACAGTTCGGACCGGAATCGGAGCTGATATGATCGAAACTCGGTTTTCGGATAATCCTCAAAGGGGTTAGTACATGGGATATTGTTAAAAATTAGGTCGGACAAATTTGTGGATATTTTTGCATATTTTGTTCCTATGAGTTATTGGAATTCAACAAAATTTTATTTGACGCAATTCGGACCTGAATCGGAGCTGATATGATCGAAACTCGGTTTTCGGATAATCCTCAAAGGGGTTAGTACACGGGATACTTTTAAAAATCGAGTCGGGCCATTTTCTGGATATTTTTACATATTTTGTTCCTATGGTTTATTGAAATTAAACGAAATTTTATTCGGCGTAGTTCGGACCGGAATCGGAGCTGATATGATCGAAACTCGGTTTTCGGATAATCCTCAAAGGGGTCAGTACATGGGATATTGTTAAAAATTGAGTCGGACAATTTTGTGGATATTTTTGCATATTTTGTTCCTATGGGTTACTGGAATTCAACAAAATTTTATTTGACGCAATTCGAACCTGAATCGGAGCTGATATGATCGAAACTCGGTTTTCGGATAATCCTCAAAGGGGTTAGTACACGGGATACTGTTAAAAATCGAGTCGGGCCATTTTCTGGATATTTTTACATATTTTGTTCCTATGGGTTATTGAAATTAAACGAAATTTTATTCGGCATAATTCGGACCGGAATCGGAGCTGATATGATCGAAACTCAGTTTTCTGATAATCCTCAAAGGCGTTAGTACACGGAATATTGTTAAAAGTTGAGTCGGGCCATTTTCTGGATATTTTTACATATTTTGTTCCTAAGGGTTATTGAAATTAAATGAAATTTTATTTGACGCACTTCGGACCGGAATCGGAGCTGATATGATCGAAACTCAATTTTCGGATAATCCTCAAAGGGGTTAGTACACGGAATACTGTTAAAAGTCGAGTTGGACCATTTTGTGGATATTTTCACATATTTTGTTCCTATAGGTTATTGAAATTCAACAAAATTTTATTCGGCACAGTTCGGACCGGAATCGGAGCTGATATGATCGAAACTCGGTTTTCGGATAATCCTCAAAGGGGTTAGTACATGGGATATTGTTAAAAATTAGGTCGGACAATTTTGTGGATATTTTTGCATATTTTGTTCCTATGGGTTATTGGAATTCAACAAAATTTTATTTGACGCAATTCGGACCTGAATCGGAGCTGATATGATCGAAACTCGGTTTTCGGATAATCCTCAAAGGGGTTAGTACACGGGATACTGTTAAAAATTGAGTCGGGCCATTTTCTGGATATTTTTACATATTTTGTTCCTATGGGTTATTGAAATTAAACGACATTTTATTCGGCGTAGTTCGGACCGGAATCGGAGCTGATATGATCGAAACTCAGTTTTCTGATAATCCTCAAAGGCATTAGTACACGGAATATTGTTAAAAATTGAGTCGGGCCATTTTCTGGATATTTTTACATATTTTGTTCCTATGGGTTATTGAAATTAAATGAAATTTTATTTGACGCACTTCGGACCGGAATCGGAGCTGATTTGATCGAAACTCAATTTTCGGATAATCCTCATAGGGGTTAGTACACGGGATACTGTTAAAAGTCGAGTTGGACCATTTTGTGGATATTTTCACATATTTTGTTCCTATGGGTTATTGAAATTTAACAAAATTTTATTCGGCACAGTTCGGACTGGAATCAGAGCTGATATGATCGAAACTCGGTTTTCGGATAATCCTCAAAGGGGTCAGTACATGGGATATTGTTAAAAATTGAGTCGGACAATTTTGTGGATATTTTTGCATATTTTGATCCTATGGGTTATTGGAATTCAACAAAATTTTATTTGACGCAATTCGGACCTGAATCGGAGCTGATATTATCGAAACTCGGTTTTCGGATAATCCTCAAAGGGGTTAGTACACGGGATACTGTTAAAAATGGAGTCGGGCCATTTTCTGGATATTTTTACATGTTTTGTTCCTATGGGTTATTGAAATTAAACGAAAGTTTATTCGGCGCAGTTCGGACCGGAATCGGAGCTCATATGATCGAAACTCGGTTTTCGGATAATCCTCAAAGGCGTTAGTACACGGAATATTGTTAAAAATTGAGTCGGCCCATTTTCTGGATATTTTTACATATTTTGTTCCTAAGGGTTATTGTAATTAAATGAAATTTTATTTGACGCACTTCGGACCGGAATCGGAGCTCATATGATCGAAACTCGGTTTTCGGATAATCCTCAAAGGGATTAGTACACGGGATATTGTTAAAAATCGAGCTTTATTTGACGCAATTCGGACCTGAATCGGAGCTGATAGGATCGAAACTCGGTTTTCGGATAATCCACAAAGGGGTTAGTACACGGGATACTGTTAAAAATTGAGTCGGGCCATTTTCTGGATATTTTTACATATTATGTTCCTATGGGTTACTGGAATTCAACAAAATTTTATTTGACGCAATTCGAACCTGAATCGGAGCTGATATGATCGAAACTCAATTTTCGGATAATCCTCAAAGGGGTTAGTACACGGAATACTGTTAAAAGTCGAGTTGGACCATTTTGTGGATATTTTCACATATTTTGTTCCTATAGGTTATTGAAATTCAACAAAATTTTATTCGGCACAGTTCGGACCGGAATCGGAGCTGATATGATCGAAACTCGGTTTTCGGATAATCCTCAAAGGGGTTAGTACATGGGATATTGTTAAAAATTAGGTCGGACAAATTTGTGGATATTTTTGCATATTTTGTTCCTATGAGTTATTGGAATTCAACAAAATTTTATTTGACGCAATTCGGACCTGAATCGGAGCTGATATGATCGAAACTCGGTTTTCGGATAATCCTCAAAGGGGTTAGTACACGGGATACTTTTAAAAATCGAGTCGGGCCATTTTCTGGATATTTTTACATATTTTGTTCCTATGGGTTATTGAAATTAAACGACATTTTATTCGGCGTAGTTCGGACCGGAATCGGAGCTGATATGATCGAAACTCAGTTTTCTGATAATCCTCAAAGGCATTAGTACACGGAATATTGTTAAAAATTGAGTCGGGCCATTTTCTGGATATTTTTACATATTTTGTTCCTATGGGTTATTGAAATTAAATGAAATTTTATTTGACGCACTTCGGACCGGAATCGGAGCTGATTTGATCGAAACTCAATTTTCGGATAATCCTCATAGGGGTTAGTACACGGGATACTGTTAAAAGTCGAGTTGGACCATTTTGTGGATATTTTCACATATTTTGTTCCTATGGGTTATTGAAATTTAACAAAATTTTATTCGGCACAGTTCGGACCTGAATCGGAGCTGATATGATCGAAACTCGGTTTTCGGATAATCCTCAAAGGGGTTAGTACACGGGATACTTTTAAAAATCGAGTCGGGCCATTTTCTGGATATTTTTACATATTTTGTTCCTATGGGTTATTGAAATTAAACGACATTTTATTCGGCGTAGTTCGGACCGGAATCGGAGCTGATATGATCGAAACTCAGTTTTCTGATAATCCTCAAAGGCGTTAGTACACAGAATATTGTTAAAAATTGAGTCGGGCCATTTTCTGGATATTTTTACATATTTTGTTCCTATGGGTTATTGAAATTAAATGAAATTTTATTTGACGCACTTCGGACCGGAATCGGAGCTGATATGATCGAAACTCAATTTTCGGATAATCCTCAAAGGGGTTAGTACACGGGATACTGTTAAAAGTCGAGTTGGACCATTTTGTGGATATTTTCACATATTTTGTTCTTATAGGTTATTGAAATTCAACAAAATTTTATTCGGCACAGTTCGGACCGGAATCGGAGCTGATATGATCGAAACTCGGTTTTCGGATAATCCTCAAATGGGTTAGTACATGGGATATTGTTAAAAATTGAGTCGGACAATTTTGTGGATATTTTTGCATATTTTATTCCTATGGGTTATTGGAATTCAACAAAATTTTATTTGACGCAATTCGGACCTGAATCGGAGCTGATATGATCGAAACTCGGTTTTCGGATAATCCTCAAAGGGGTTAGTACACGGGATACTGTTAAAAATCGAGTCGGGCCATTTTCGGGATATTTTTACATGTTTTGTTCCTATGGGTTATTGAAATTAAACGAAATTTTATTCGGCATAGTTCGGACCGGAATCGGAGCTGATATGATCGAAACTCAGTTTTCTGATAATCCTCAAAGGCGTTAGTACACGGAATATTGTTAAAAATTGAGTCGGGCCATTTTCTGGATATTTTTACATATTTTGTTCCTAAGGGTTATTGAAATTAAATGAAATTTTATTTGACGCACTTCGGACCGGAATCGGAGCTGATATGATCGAGACTCAATTTTCGGATAATCCTCAAAGGGGTTAGTACACGGAATACTGTTAAAAGTCGAGTTGGACCATTTTGTGGATATTTTCACATATTTTGTTCCTATAGGTTATTGAAATTCAACAAAATTTTATTCGGCACAGTTCGGACCGGAATCGGAGCTGATATGATCGAAACTCGGTTTTCGGATAATCCTCAAAGGGGTTAGTACATGGGATATTGTTAAAAATTAGGTCGGACAAATTTGTGGATATTTTTGCATATTTTGTTCCTATGAGTTATTGGAATTCAACAAAATTTTATTTGACGCAATTCGGACCTGAATCGGAGCTGATAGGATCGAAACTCGGTTTTCGGATAATCCACAAAGGGGTTAGTACACGGGATACTGTTAAAAATTGAGTCGGGCCATTTTCTGGATATTTTTACATATTATGTTCCTATGGGTTACTGGAATTCAACAAAATTTTATTTGACGCAATTCGAACCTGAATCGGAGCTGATATGATCGAAACTCGGTTTTCGGATAATCCTCAAAGGGGTTAGTACACGGGATACTGTTAAAAATCGAGTCGGGCCATTTTCTGGATATTTTTACATATTTTGTTCCTAAGGGTTATTGAAATTAAATGAAATTTTATTTGACGCACTTCGGACCGGAATCGGAGCTGATATGATCGAAACTCAATTTTCGGATAATCCTCAAAGGGGTTAGTACACGGAATACTGTTAAAAGTCGAGTTGGACCATTTTGTGGATATTTTCACATATTTTGTTCCTATAGGTTATTGAAATTCAACAAAAAATTTTTCGGCACAGTTCGGACCGGAATCGGAGCTGATATGATCGAAACTCGGTTTTCGGATAATCCTCAAAGGGGTTAGTACATGGGATATTGTTAAAAATTAGGTCGGACAAATTTGTGGATATTTTTGCATATTTTGTTCCTATGAGTTATTGGAATTCAACAAAATTTTATTTGACGCAATTCGGACCTGAATCGGAGCTGATATGATCGAAACTCGGTTTTCGGATAATCCTCAAAGGGGTTAGTACACGGGATACTTTTAAAAATCGAGTCGGGCCATTTTCTGGATATTTTTACATATTTTGTTCCTATGGTTTATTGAAATTAAACGAAATTTTATTCGGCGTAGTTCGGACCGGAATCGGAGCTGATATGATCGAAACTCAGTTTTCTGATAATCCTCAAAGGCGTTAGTACACGGAATATTGTTAAAAATTGAGTCGGGCCATTTTCTGGATATTTTTACATATTTTGTTCCTATGGGTTATTGAAATTAAATGAAATTTTATTTGACGCACTTCGGACCGGAATCGGAGCTGATATGATCGAAACTCAATTTTCGGATAATCCTCAAAGGGGTTAGTACACGGAATACTGTTAAAAGTCGAGTTGGACCATTTTGTGGATATTTTCACATATTTTGTTCCTATAGGTTATTGAAATTCAACAAAATTTTATTCGGCACAGTTCGGACCGGAATCGGAGCTGATATGATCGAAACTCGGTTTTCGGATAATCCTCAAAGGGGTTAGTACATGGGATATTGTTAAAAATTAGGTCGGACAAATTTGTGGATATTTTTGCATATTTTGTTCCCATGAGTTATTGGAATTCAACAAAATTTTATTTGACGCAATTCGGACCTGAATCGGAGCTGATATGATCGAAACTCGGTTTTCGGATAATCCTCAAAGGGGTTAGTACACGGGATACTTTTAAAAATCGAGTCGGGCCATTTTCTGGATATTTTTACATATTTTGTTCCTATGGGTTATTGAAATTAAACGACATTTTATTCGGCGTAGTTCGGACCGGAATCGGAGCTGATATGATCGAAACTCAGTTTTCTGATAATCCTCAAAGGCATTAGTACACGGAATATTGTTAAAAATTGAGTCGGGCCATTTTCTGGATATTTTTACATATTTTGTTCCTATGGGTTATTGAAATTAAATGAAATTTTATTTGACGCACTTCGGACCGGAATCGGAGCTGATTTGATCGAAACTCAATTTTCGGATAATCCTCATAGGGGTTAGTACACGGGATACTGTTAAAAGTCGAGTTGGACCATTTTGTGGATATTTTCACATATTTTGTTCCTATGGGTTATTGAAATTTAACAAAATTTTATTCGGCACAGTTCGGACTGGAATCAGAGCTGATATGATCGAAACTCGGTTTTCGGATAATCCTCAAAGGGGTCAGTACATGGGATATTGTTAAAAATTGAGTCGGACAATTTTGTGGATATTTTTGCATATTTTGATCCTATGGGTTATTGGAATTCAACAAAATTTTATTTGACGCAATTCGGACCTGAATCGGAGCTGATATTATCGAAACTCGGTTTTCGGATAATCCTCAAAGGGGTTAGTACACGGGATACTGTTAAAAATGGAGTCGGGCCATTTTCTGGATATTTTTACATGTTTTGTTCCTATGGGTTATTGAAATTAAACGAAAGTTTATTCGGCGCAGTTCGGACCGGAATCGGAGCTCATATGATCGAAACTCGGTTTTCGGATAATCCTCAAAGGCGTTAGTACACGGAATATTGTTAAAAATTGAGTCGGCCCATTTTCTGGATATTTTTACATATTTTGTTCCTAAGGGTTATTGTAATTAAATGAAATTTTATTTGACGCACTTCGGACCGGAATCGGAGCTCATATGATCGAAACTCGGTTTTCGGATAATCCTCAAAGGGATTAGTACACGGGATATTGTTAAAAATCGAGCTTTATTTGACGCAATTCGGACCTGAATCGGAGCTGATAGGATCGAAACTCGGTTTTCGGATAATCCACAAAGGGGTTAGTACACGGGATACTGTTAAAAATTGAGTCGGGCCATTTTCTGGATATTTTTACATATTATGTTCCTATGGGTTACTGGAATTCAACAAAATTTTATTTGACGCAATTCGAACCTGAATCGGAGCTGATATGATCGAAACTCGGTTTTCGGATAATCCTCAAAGGGGTTAGTACACGGGATACTGTTAAAAATCGAGTCGGGCCATTTTCTGGATATTTTTACATATTTTGTTCCTAAGGGTTATTGAAATTAAATGAAATTTTATTTGACGCACTTCGGACCGGAATCGGAGCTGATATGATCGAAACTCAATTTTCGGATAATCCTCAAAGGGGTTAGTACACGGAATACTGTTAAAAGTCGAGTTGGACCATTTTGTGGATATTTTCACATATTTTGTTCCTATAGGTTATTGAAATTCAACAAAAATTTTTTCGGCACAGTTCGGACCGGAATCGGAGCTGATATGATCGAAACTCGGTTTTCGGATAATCCTCAAAGGGGTTAGTACATGGGATATTGTTAAAAATTAGGTCGGACAAATTTGTGGATATTTTTGCATATTTTGTTCCTATGAGTTATTGGAATTCAACAAAATTTTATTTGACGCAATTCGGACCTGAATCGGAGCTGATATGATCGAAACTCGGTTTTCGGATAATCCTCAAAGGGGTTAGTACACGGGATACTTTTAAAAATCGAGTCGGGCCATTTTCTGGATATTTTTACATATTTTGTTCCTATGGGTTATTGAAATTAAACGACATTTTATTCGGCGTAGTTCGGACCGGAATCGGAGCTGATATGATCGAAACTCAGTTTTCTGATAATCCTCAAAGGCATTAGTACACGGAATATTGTTAAAAATTGAGTCGGGCCATTTTCTGGATATTTTTACATATTTTGTTCCTATGGGTTATTGAAATTAAATGAAATTTTATTTGACGCACTTCGGACCGGAATCGGAGCTGATATGATCGAAACTCAATTTTCGGATAATCCTCATTGGGGTTAGTACACGGGATACTGTTAAAAGTCGAGTTAGACCATTTTGTGGATATTTTCACATATTTTGTTCCTATAGGTTACTGAAATTCAACAAAATTTTATTCGGCACAGTTCGGACCGGAATCGGAGCTGATATGATCGAAACTCGGTTTTCGGATAATCCTCAAAGGGGTTAGTACATGGGATATTGTTAAAAATTAGGTCGGACAAATTTGTGGATATTTTTGCATATTTTGTTCCTATGAGTTATTGGAATTCAACAAAATTTTATTTGACGCAATTCGGACCTGAATCGGAGCTGATATGATCGAAACTCGGTTTTCGGGTAATCCTCAAAGGGGTTAGTACACGGGATACTTTTAAAAATCGAGTCGGGCCATTTTCTGGATATTTTTACATATTTTGTTCCTATGGGTTATTGAAATTAAACGACATTTTATTCGGCGTAGTTCGGACCGGAATCGGAGCTGATATGATCGAAACTCAGTTTTCTGATAATCCTCAAAGGCATTAGTACACGGAATATTGTTAAAAATTGAGTCGGGCCATTTTCTGGATATTTTTACATATTTTGTTCCTATGGGTTATTGAAATTAAATGAAATTTTATTTGACGCACTTCGGACCGGAATCGGAGCTGATTTGATCGAAACTCAATTTTCGGATAATCCTCATAGGGGTTAGTACACGGGATACTGTTAAAAGTCGAGTTGGACCATTTTGTGGATATTTTCACATATTTTGTTCCTATGGGTTATTGAAATTTAACAAAATTTTATTCGGCACAGTTCGGACTGGAATCAGAGCTGATATGATCGAAACTCGGTTTTCGGATAATCCTCAAAGGGGTCAGTACATGGGATATTGTTAAAAATTGAGTCGGACAATTTTGTGGATATTTTTGCATATTTTGATCCTATGGGTTATTGGAATTCAACAAAATTTTATTTGACGCAATTCGGACCTGAATCGGAGCTGATATTATCGAAACTCGGTTTTCGGATAATCCTCAAAGGGGTTAGTACACGGGATACTGTTAAAAATGGAGTCGGGCCATTTTCTGGATATTTTTACATGTTTTGTTCCTATGGGTTATTGAAATTAAACGAAAGTTTATTCGGCGCAGTTCGGACCGGAATCGGAGCTCATATGATCGAAACTCGGTTTTCGGATAATCCTCAAAGGCGTTAGTACACGGAATATTGTTAAAAATTGAGTCGGCCCATTTTCTGGATATTTTTACATATTTTGTTCCTAAGGGTTATTGTAATTAAATGAAATTTTATTTGACGCACTTCGGACCGGAATCGGAGCTCATATGATCGAAACTCGGTTTTCGGATAATCCTCAAAGGGATTAGTACACGGGATATTGTTAAAAATCGAGCTTTATTTGACGCAATTCGGACCTGAATCGGAGCTGATAGGATCGAAACTCGGTTTTCGGATAATCCACAAAGGGGTTAGTACACGGGATACTGTTAAAAATTGAGTCGGGCCATTTTCTGGATATTTTTACATATTATGTTCCTATGGGTTACTGGAATTCAACAAAATTTTATTTGACGCAATTCGAACCTGAATCGGAGCTGATATGATCGAAACTCGGTTTTCGGATAATCCTCAAAAGGGTTAGTACACGGGATACTGTTAAAAATCGAGTCGGGCCATTTTCTGGATATTTTTACATATTTTGTTCCTAAGGGTTATTGAAATTAAATGAAATTTTATTTGACGCACTTCGGACCGGAATCGGAGCTGATATGATCGAAACTCAATTTTCGGATAATCCTCAAAGGGGTTAGTACACGGAATACTGTTAAAAGTCGAGTTGGACCATTTTGTGGATATTTTCACATATTTTGTTCCTATAGGTTATTGAAATTCAACAAAAATTTTTTCGGCACAGTTCGGACCGGAATCGGAGCTGATATGATCGAAACTCGGTTTTCGGATAATCCTCAAAGGGGTTAGTACATGGGATATTGTTAAAAATTAGGTCGGACAAATTTGTGGATATTTTTGCATATTTTGTTCCTATGAGTTATTGGAATTCAACAAAATTTTATTTGACGCAATTCGGACCTGAATCGGAGCTGATATGATCGAAACTCGGTTTTCGGATAATCCTCAAAGGGGTTAGTACACGGGATACTTTTAAAAATCGAGTCGGGCCATTTTCTGGATATTTTTACATATTTTGTTCCTATGGGTTATTGAAATTAAACGACATTTTATTC
This sequence comes from Saposhnikovia divaricata, assembly GCA_036435485.1. Classification (NCBI taxonomy): domain Eukaryota; kingdom Viridiplantae; phylum Streptophyta; class Magnoliopsida; order Apiales; family Apiaceae; genus Saposhnikovia; species Saposhnikovia divaricata. The sequence goes on from CM071599.1 coordinate 221,860,792, forward strand.
GGCGTAGTTCGGACCGGAATCGGAGCTGATATGATCGAAACTCAGTTTTCTGATAATCCTCAAAGGCATTAGTACACGGAATATTGTTAAAAATTGAGTCGGGCCATTTTCTGGATATTTTTACATATTTTGTTCCTATGGGTTATTGAAATTAAATGAAATTTTATTTGACGCACTTCGGACCGGAATCGGAGCTGATATGATCGAAACTCAATTTTCGGATAATCCTCATTGGGGTTAGTACACGGGATACTGTTAAAAGTCGAGTTAGACCATTTTGTGGATATTTTCACATATTTTGTTCCTATAGGTTACTGAAATTCAACAAAATTTTATTCGGCACAGTTCGGACCGGAATCGGAGCTGATATGATCGAAACTCGGTTTTCGGATAATCCTCAAAGGGGTTAGTACATGGGATGTTGTTAAAAATTGAGTCGGACAATTTTGTGGATATTTTTGCATATTTTGTTCTTATGGGTTATTGGAATTCAACAAAATTTTATTTGACGCAATTCGGACCTGAATCGGAGCTGATATGATCGAAACTCGGTTTTCGGGTAATCCTCAAAGGGGTTAGTACACGGGATACTGTTAAAAATTGAGTCGGGCCATTTTCTGGATATTTTTACATATTTTGTTCCTATGGTTTATTGAAATTAAACGAAATTTTATTCGGCGTAGTTCGGACCGGAATCGGAGCTGATATGATCGAAACTCAGTTTTCTGATAATCCTCAAAGGCGTTAGTACACGGAATATTGTTAAAAATTGAGTCGGGCCATTTTCTGGATATTTTTACATATTTTGTTCCTATGGGTTATTGAAATTAAATGAAATTTTATTTGACGCACTTCGGACCGGAATCGGAGCTGATATGATCGAAACTCAATTTTCGGATAATCCTCAAAGGGGTTAGTACACGGGATACTGTTAAAAGTCGAGTTGGACCATTTTGTGGATATTTTCACATATTTTGTTCTTATAGGTTATTGAAATTCAACAAAATTTTATTCGGCACAGTTCGGACCGGAATCGGAGCTGATATGATCGAAACTCGGTTTTCGGATAATTCTCAAATGGGTTAGTACATGGGATATTGTTAAAAATTGAGTCGGACAATTTTGTGGATATTTTTGCATATTTTATTCCTATGGGTTATTGGAATTCAACAAAATTTTATTTGACGCAATTCGGACCTGAATCGGAGCTGATATGATCGAAACTCGGTTTTCGTATAATCCTCAAAGGGGTTAGTACACGGGATACTGTTAAAAATCGAGTCGGGCCATTTTCGGGATATTTTTACATGTTTTGTTCCTATGGGTTATTGAAATTAAACGAAATTTTATTCGGCATAGTTCGGACCGGAATCGGAGCTGATATGATCGAAACTCAGTTTTCTGATAATCCTCAAAGGCGTTAGTACACGGAATATTGTTAAAAATTGAGTCGGGCCATTTTCTGGATATTTTTACATATTTTGTTCCTAAGGGTTATTGAAATTAAATGAAATTTTATTTGACGCACTTCGGACCGGAATCGGAGCTGATATGATCGAAACTCAATTTTCGGATAATCCTCATAGGGGTTAGTACACGGGATACTGTTAAAAGTCGAGTTGGACCATTTTGTGGATATTTTCACATATTTTGTTCCTATGGGTTATTGAAATTTAACAAAATTTTATTCGGCACAGTTCGGACTGGAATCAGAGCTGATATGATCGAAACTCGGTTTTCGGATAATCCTCAAAGGGGTCAGTACATGGGATATTGTTAAAAATTGAGTCGGACAATTTTGTGGATATTTTTGCATATTTTGTTCCTATGGGTTACTGGAATTCAACAAAATTTTATTTGACGCAATTCGAACCTGAATCGGAGCTGATATGATCGAAACTCGGTTTTCGGATAATCCTCAAAGGGGTTAGTACACGGGATACTGTTAAAAATCGAGTCGGGCCATTTTCTGGATATTTTTACATATTTTGTTCCTATGGGTTATTGAAATTAAACGAAATTTTATTCGGCATAATTCGGACCGGAATCGGAGCTGACATGATCGAAACTCAGTTTTCTGATAATCCTCAAAGGCGTTAGTACACGGAATATTGTTAAAAGTTGAGTCGGGCCATTTTCTGGATATTTTTACATATTTTGTTCCTAAGGGTTATTGAAATTAAATGAAATTTTATTTGACGCACTTCGGACCGGAATCGGAGCTGATATGATCGAAACTCAATTTTCGGATAATCCTCAAAGGGGTTAGTACACGGGATACTGTTAAAAGTCGAGTTGGACCATTTTGTGGATATTTTCACATATTTTGTTCCTATAGGTTACTGAAATTCAACAAAATTTTATTCGGCACAGTTCGGACCGGAATCGGAGCTGATATGATCGAAACTCGGTTTTCGGATAATCCTCAAAGGGGTTAGTACATGGGATATTGTTAAAAATTGAGTCGGACAATTTTGTGGATATTTTTGCATATTTTGTTCCTATGGGTTATTGGAATTCAACAAAATTTTATTTGACGCAATTCGGACCTGAATCGGAGCTGATATGATCGAAACTCGGTTTTCGGATAATCCTCAAAGGGGTTAGTACACGGGATACTGTTAAAAATTGAGTCGGGCCATTTTCTGGATATTTTTACATATTTTGTTCCTATGGTTTATTGAAATTAAACGAAATTTTATTCGGCGTAGTTCGGACCGGAATCGAAGCTGATATGATCGAAACTCAGTTTTCTGATAATCCTCAAAGGCGTTAGTACACGGAATATTGTTAAAAATTGAGTCGGGCCATTTTCTGGATACTTTTACATATTTTGTTCCTAAGGGTTATTGAAATTAAATGAAATTTTATTTGACGCACTTCGGACCGGAATCGGAGCTGATATGATCGAAACTCAATTTTCGGATAATCCTCAAAGGGGTTAGTACACGGGATACTGTTAAAAGTCGAGTTGGACCATTTTGTGGATATTTTCACATATTTTGTTCCTATAGGTTACTGAAATTCAACAAAATTTTATTCGGCACAGTTCGGACCGGAATCGGAGCTGATATGATCGAAACTCGGTTTTTGGATAATCCTCAAAGGGGTTAGTACATGGGATATTGTTAAAAATTGAGTCGGACAATTTTGTGGATATTTTTGCATATTTTGTTCCTATGGGTTATTGGAATTCAACAAAATTTTATTTGACGCAATTCGGACCTGAATCGGAGCTGATATGATCGAAACTCGGTTTTCGGATAATCCTCAAAGGGGTTAGTACACGGGATACTGTTAAAAATTGAGTCGGGCCATTTTCTGGATATTTTTACATATTTTGTTCCTATGGGTTATTGAAATTAAACGAAATTTTATTCGGCATAGTTCAGACCGGAATCGGAGCTGATATGATCGAAACTCAGTTTTCTGATAATCCTCAAAGGCGTTAGTACACGGAATATTGTTAAAAGTTGAGTCGGGCCATTTTCTGGATATTTTTACATATTTTGTTCCTATGGGTTATTGAAATTAAATGAAATTTTATTTGACGCACTTCGGACCGGAATCGGAGCTGATATGATCGAAACTCAATTTTCGGATAATCCTCAAAGGGGTTAGTACACGGGATACTGTTAAAAGTCGAGTTGGACCATTTTGTGGATATTTTCACATATTTTGTTCCTATAGGTTACTGAAATTCAACAAAATTTTATTCGGCACAGTTCGGACCGGAATCGGAGCTGATATGATCGAAACTCGGTTTTCGGATAATCCTCAAAGGGGTTAGTACATGGGATATTGTTAAAAATTGAGTCGGACAATTTTGTGGATATTTTTGCATATTTTGTTCCTATGGGTTATTGGAATTCAACAAAATTTTATTTGACGCAATTCGGACCTGAATCGGAGCTGATATGATCGAAACTCGGTTTTCGGATAATCCTCAAAGGGGTTAGTACACGGGATACTATTAAAAATTGAGTCGGGCCATTTTCTGGATATTTTTACATATTTTGTTCCTATGGGTTATTGAAATTAAACGAAATTTTATTCGGCGTAGTTCGGACCGGAATCGGAGCTGATATGATCGAAACTCAGTTTTTTGATAATCCTCAAAGGCGTTAGTACACGGAATATTGTTAAAAATTGAGTCGGGCCATTTTCTGGATATTTTTACATATTTTGTTCCTATGGGTTATTGAAATTAAATGAAATTTTAATTGACGCACTTCGGACCGGAATCGGAGCTGATATGATCGAAACTCGGTTTTCGGATAATCCTCAAAGGGATTAGTACACGGGTTATTGTTAAAAATCGAGTTGGACCATTTTGTGGATATTTTTACATATTTTGTTCCTATTGGTAATTGGAATTCAACAAAATTTTATTTGACGCAATTCGGACTTGAATCGGAGCTGATATGATCGAAACTCGGTTTTCGGATAATCCACAAAGGGGTTAGTACACGGGATACTGTTAAAAATTGAGTCGGGCCATTTTCTGGATATTTTTACATATTATGTTCCTATGGGTTACTGGAATTCAACGAAATTTTATTTGACGCAATTCGAACCTGAATCGGAGCTGGTATGATCGAAACTCGGTTTTCGGATAACCCTCAAAGGGGTTAGTACACGGGATACTGTTAAAAATCGAGTCGGGCCATTTTCTGGATATTTTTACATATTTTGTTCCTATGGGTTATTGAAATTAAACGAAATTTTATTCGGCATAGTTCGGACCGGAATCGGAGCTGATATGATCGAAACTCAGTTTTCTGATAATCCTCAAAGGCGTTAGTACACGGAATATTGTTAAAAATTGAGTCGGGCCATTTTCTGGATATTTTTACATATTTTGTTCCTAAGGGTTATTGAAATTAAATGAAATTTTATTTGACGCACTTCGGACCGGAATCGGAGCTGAAATGATCGAAACTCAATTTTCGGATAATCCTCAAAGGGGTTAGTACACGGGATACTGTTAAAAGTCGAGTTGGACCATTTTGTGGATATTTTCACATATTTTGTTCTTATAGGTTATTGAAATTCAACAAAATTTTATTCGGCACAGTTCGGACCGGAATCGGAGCTGATATGATCGAAACTCGGTTTTCGGATAATCCTCAAATGGGTTAGTACATGGGATATTGTTAAAAATTGAGTCGGACAATTTTGTGGATATTTTTGCATATTTTATTCCTATGGGTTATTGGAATTCAACAAAATTTTATTTGACGCAATTCGGACCTGAATCGGAGCTGATATGATCGGAACTCGGTTTTCGGATAATCCTCAAAGGGGTTAGTACACGGGATACTGTTAAAAATCGAGTCGGGCCATTTTCGGGATATTTTTACATGTTTTGTTCCTATGGGTTATTGAAATTAAACGAAATTTTATTCGGCATAGTTCGGACCGGAATCGGAGCTGATATGATCGAAACTCAGTTTTCTGATAATCCTCAAAGGCGTTAGTACACGGAATATTGTTAAAAATTGAGTCGGGCCATTTTCTGGATATTTTTAGATATTTTGTTCCTAAGGGTTATTGAAATTAAATGAAATTTTATTTGACGCACTTCGGACCGGAATCGGAGCTGATATGATCGAAACTCAATTTTCGGATAATCCTCAAAGGGGTTAGTACACGGAATACTGTTAAAAGTCGAGTTGGACCATTTTGTGGATATTTTCACATATTTTGTTCCTATAGGTTATTGAAATTCAACAAAATTTTATTCGGCACAGTTCGGACCGGAATCGGAGCTGATATGATCGAAACTCGGTTTTCGGATAATCCTCAAAGGGGTTAGTACATGGGATATTGTTAAAAATTAGGTCGGACAAATTTGTGGATATTTTTGCATATTTTGTTCCTATGAGTTATTGGAATTCAACAAAATTTTATTTGACGCAATTCGGACCTGAATCGGAGCTGATATGATCGAAACTCGGTTTTCGGATAATCCTCAAAGGGGTTAGTACACGGGATACTTTTAAAAATCGAGTCGGGCCATTTTCTGGATATTTTTACATATTTTGTTCCTATGGGTTATTGAAATTAAATGACATTTTATTCGGCGTAGTTCGGACCGGAATCGGAGCTGATATGATCGAAACTCAGTTTTCTGATAATCCTCAAAGGCGTTAGTACACGGAATATTGTTAAAAATTGAGTCGGGCCATTTTCTGGATATTTTTACATATTTTGTTCCTAAGGGTTATTGAAATTAAATGAAATTTTATTTGACGCACTTCGGACCGGAATCGGAGCTGATATGATCGAAACTCAATTTTCGGATAATCCTCATAGGGGTTAGTACACGGGATACTGTTAAAAGTCGAGTTGGACCATTTTGTGGATATTTTCACATATTTTGTTCCTATGGGTTATTGAAATTTAACAAAATTTTATTCGGCACAGTTCGGACTGGAATCAGAGCTGATATGATCGAAACTCGGTTTTCGGATAATCCTCAAAGGGGTCAGTACATGGGATATTGTTAAAAATTGAGTCGGACAATTTTGTGGATATTTTTGCATATTTTGTTCCTATGGGTTACTGGAATTCAACAAAATTTTATTTGACGCAATTCGAACCTGAATCGGAGCTGATATGATCGAAACTCGGTTTTCGGATAATCCTCAAAGGGGTTAGTACACGGGATACTGTTAAAAATCGAGTCGGGCCATTTTCTGGATATTTTTACATATTTTGTTCCTATGGGTTATTGAAATTAAACGAAATTTTATTCGGCATAATTCGGACCGGAATCGGAGCTGATATGATCGAAACTCAGTTTTCTGATAATCCTCAAAGGCGTTAGTACACGGAATATTGTTAAAAGTTGAGTCGGGCCATTTTCTGGATATTTTTACATATTTTGTTCCTAAGGGTTATTGAAATTAAATGAAATTTTATTTGACGCACTTCGGACCGGAATCGGAGCTGATATGATCGAAACTCAATTTTCGGATAATCCTCAAAGGGGTTAGTACACGGGATACTGTTAAAAGTCGAGTTGGACCATTTTGTGGATATTTTCACATATTTTGTTCCTATAGGTTACTGAAATTCAACAAAATTTTATTCGGCACAGTTCGGACCGGAATCGGAGCTGATATGATCGAAACTCGGTTTTCGGATAATCCTCAAATGGGTTAGTACATGGGATATTGTTAAAAATTGAGTCGGACAATTTTGTGGATATTTTTGCATATTTTGTTCCTATGGGTTATTGGAATTCAACAAAATTTTATTTGACGCAATTCGGACCTGAATCGGAGCTGATATGATCGAAACTCGGTTTTCGGATAATCCTCAAAGGGGTTAGTACACGGGATACTGTTAAAAATTGAGTCGGGCCATTTTCTGGATATTTTTACATATTTTGTTCCTATGGTTTATTGAAATTAAACGAAATTTTATTCGGCGTAGTTCGGACCGGAATCGAAGCTGATATGATCGAAACTCAGTTTTCTGATAATCCTCAAAGGCGTTAGTACACGGAATATTGTTAAAAATTGAGTCGGGCCATTTTCTGGATATTTTTACATATTTTGTTCCTATGGGTTATTGAAATTAAATGAAATTTTATTTGACGCACTTCGGACCGGAATCGGAGCTGATATGATCGAAACTCAATTTTCGGATAATCCTCAAAGGGGTTAGTACACGGAATACTGTTAAAAGTCGAGTTGGACCATTTTGTGGATATTTTCACATATTTTGTTCCTATAGGTTATTGAAATTCAACAAAATTTTATTCGGCACAGTTCGGACCGGAATCGGAGCTGATATGATCGAAACTCGGTTTTCGGATAATCCTCAAAGGGGTTAGTACATGGGATATTGTTAAAAATTAGGTCGGACAAATTTGTGGATATTTTTGCATATTTTGTTCCTATGAGTTATTGGAATTCAACAAAATTTTATTTGACGCAATTCGGACCGGAATCGGAGCTGATATGATCGAAACTCAGTTTTCTGATAATCCTCAAAGGCGTTAGTACACGGAATATTGTTAAAAGTTGAGTCGGGCCATTTTCTGGATATTTTTACATATTTTGTTCCTAAGGGTTATTGAAATTAAATGAAATTTTATTTGACGCACTTCGGACCGGAATCGGAGCTGATATGATCGAAACTCAATTTTCGGATAATCCTCAAAGGGGTTAGTACACGGGATACTGTTAAAAGTCGAGTTGGACCATTTTGTGGATATTTTCACATATTTTGTTCCTATAGGTTACTGAAATTCAACAAAATTTTATTCGGCACAGTTCGGACCGGAATCGGAGCTGATATGATCGAAACTCGGTTTTCGGATAATCCTCAAAGGGGTTAGTACATGGGATATTGTTAAAAATTGAGTCGGACAATTTTGTGGATATTTTTGCATATTTTGTTCCTATGGGTTATTGGAATTCAACAAAATTTTATTTGACGCAATTCGGACCTGAATCGGAGCTGATATGATCGAAACTCAGTTTTCTGATAATCCTCAAAGGCGTTAGTACACGGAATATTGTTAAAAATTGAGTCGGGCCATTTTCTGGATATTTTTACATATTTTGTTCCTAAGGGTTATTGAAATTAAATGAAATTTTATTTGACGCACTTCGGACCGGAATCGGAGCTGATATGATCGAAACTCAATTTTCGGATAATCCTCAAAGGGGTTAGTACACGGAATACTGTTAAAAGTCGAGTTGGACCATTTTGTGGATATTTTCACATATTTTGTTCCTATAGGTTATTGAAATTCAACAAAATTTTATTCGGCACAGTTCGGACCGGAATCGGAGCTGATATGATCGAAACTCGGTTTTCGGATAATCCTCAAAGGGGTTAGTACATGGGATATTGTTAAAAATTAGGTCGGACAAATTTGTGGATATTTTTGCATATTTTGTTCCTATGAGTTATTGGAATTCAACAAAATTTTATTTGACGCAATTCGGACCTGAATCGGAGCTGATATGATCGAAACTCGGTTTTCGGATAATCCTCAAAGGGGTTAGTACACGGGATACTTTTAAAAATCGAGTCGGGCCATTTTCTGGATATTTTTACATATTTTGTTCCTATGGGTTATTGAAATTAAACGACATTTTATTCGGCGTAGTTCGGACCGGAATCGGAGCTGATATGATCGAAACTCAGTTTTCTGATAATCCTCAAAGGCGTTAGTACACGGAATATTGTTAAAAATTGAGTCGGGCCATTTTCTGGATATTTTTACATATTTTGTTCCTAAGGGTTATTGAAATTAAATGAAATTTTATTTGACGCACTTCGGACCGGAATCGGAGCTGATATGATCGAAACTCAATTTTCGGATAATCCTCATAGGGGTTAGTACACGGGATACTGTTAAAAGTCGAGTTGGACCATTTTGTGGATATTTTCACATATTTTGTTCCTATGGGTTATTGAAATTTAACAAAATTTTATTCGGCACAGTTCGGACTGGAATCAGAGCTGATATGATCGAAACTCGGTTTTCGGATAATCCTCAAAGGGGTCAGTACATGGGATATTGTTAAAAATTGAGTCGGACAATTTTGTGGATATTTTTGCATATTTTGTTCCTATGGGTTACTGGAATTCAACAAAATTTTATTTGACGCAATTCGAACCTGAATCGGAGCTGATATGATCGAAACTCGGTTTTCGGATAATCCTCAAAGGGGTTAGTACACGGGATACTGTTAAAAATCGAGTCGGGCCATTTTCTGGATATTTTTACATATTTTGTTCCTATGGGTTATTGAAATTAAACGAAATTTTATTCGGCATAATTCGGACCGGAATCGGAGCTGATATGATCGAAACTCAGTTTTCTGATAATCCTCAAAGGCGTTAGTACACGGAATATTGTTAAAAGTTGAGTCGGGCCATTTTCTGGATATTTTTACATATTTTGTTCCTAAGGGTTATTGAAATTAAATGAAATTTTATTTGACGCACTTCGGACCGGAATCGGAGCTGATATGATCGAAACTCAATTTTCGGATAATCCTCAAAGGGGTTAGTACACGGGATACTGTTAAAAGTCGAGTTGGACCATTTTGTGGATATTTTCACATATTTTGTTCCTATAGGTTACTGAAATTCAACAAAATTTTATTCGGCACAGTTCGGACCGGAATCGGAGCTGATATGATCGAAACTCGGTTTTCGGATAATCCTCAAAGGGGTTAGTACATGGGATATTGTTAAAAATTGAGTCGGACAATTTTGTGGATATTTTTGCATATTTTGTTCCTATGGGTTATTGGAATTCAACAAAATTTTATTTGACGCAATTCGGACCTGAATCGGAGCTGATATGATCGAAACTCGGTTTTCGGATAATCCTCAAAGGGGTTAGTACACGGGATACTGTTAAAAATTGAGTCGGGCCATTTTCTGGATATTTTTACATATTTTGTTCCTATGGTTTATTGAAATTAAACGAAATTTTATTCGGCGTAGTTCGGACCGGAATCGAAGCTGATATGATCGAAACTCAGTTTTCTGATAATCCTCAAAGGCGTTAGTACACGGAATATTGTTAAAAATTGAGTCGGGCCATTTTCTGGATATTTTTACATATTTTGTTCCTATGGGTTATTGAAATTAAATGAAATTTTATTTGACGCACTTCGGACCGGAATCGGAGCTGATATGATCGAAACTCAATTTTCGGATAATCCTCAAAGGGGTTAGTACACGGAATACTGTTAAAAGTCGAGTTGGACCATTTTGTGGATATTTTCACATATTTTGTTCCTATAGGTTATTGAAATTCAACAAAATTTTATTCGGCACAGTTCGGACCGGAATCGGAGCTGATATGATCGAAACTCGGTTTTCGGATAATCCTCAAAGGGGTTAGTACATGGGATATTGTTAAAAATTAGGTCGGACAAATTTGTGGATATTTTTGCATATTTTGTTCCTATGAGTTATTGGAATTCAACAAAATTTTATTTGACGCAATTCGGACCTGAATCGGAGCTGATATGATCGAAACTCGGTTTTCGGATAATCCTCAAAGGGGTTAGTACACGGGATACTTTTAAAAATCGAGTCGGGCCATTTTCTGGATATTTTTACATATTTTGTTCCTATGGTTTATTGAAATTAAACGAAATTTTATTCGGCGTAGTTCGGACCGGAATCGGAGCTGATATGATCGAAACTCAGTTTTCTGATAATCCTCAAAGGCGTTAGTACACGGAATATTGTTAAAAATTGAGTCGGGCCATTTTCTGGATATTTTTACATATTTTGTTCCTATGGGTTATTGAAATTAAATGAAATTTTATTTGACGCACTTCGGACCGGAATCGGAGCTGATATGATCGAAACTCAATTTTCGGATAATCCTCAAAGGGGTTAGTACACGGAATACTGTTAAAAGTCGAGTTGGACCATTTTGTGGATATTTTCACATATTTTGTTCCTATAGGTTATTGAAATTCAACAAAATTTTATTCGGCACAGTTCGGACCGGAATCGGAGCTGATATGATCGAAACTCGGTTTTCGGATAATCCTCAAAGGGGTTAGTACATGGGATATTGTTAAAAATTAGGTCGGACAAATTTGTGGATATTTTTGCATATTTTGTTCCTATGAGTTATTGGAATTCAACAAAATTTTATTTGACGCAATTCGGACCTGAATCGGAGCTGATATGATCGAAACTCGGTTTTCGGATAATCCTCAAAGGGGTTAGTACACGGGATACTTTTAAAAATCGAGTCGGGCCATTTTCTGGATATTTTTACATATTTTGTTCCTATGGGTTATTGAAATTAAACGACATTTTATTCGGCGTAGTTCGGACCGGAATCGGAGCTGATATGATCGAAACTCAGTTTTCTGATAATCCTCAAAGGCATTAGTACACGGAATATTGTTAAAAATTGAGTCGGGCCATTTTCTGGATATTTTTACATATTTTGTTCCTATGGGTTATTGAAATTAAATGAAATTTTATTTGACGCACTTCGGACCGGAATCGGAGCTGATATGATCGAAACTCAATTTTCGGATAATCCTCATAGGGGTTAGTACACGGGATACTGTTAAAAGTCGAGTTGGACCATTTTGTGGATATTTTCACATATTTTGTTCCTATGGGTTATTGAAATTTAACAAAATTTTATTCGGCACAGTTCGGACTGGAATCAGAGCTGATATGATCGAAACTCGGTTTTCGGATAATCCTCAAAGGGGTCAGTACATGGGATATTGTTAAAAATTGAGTCGGACAATTTTGTGGATATTTTTGCATATTTTGTTCCTATGGGTTACTGGAATTCAACAAAATTTTATTTGACGCAATTCGAACCTGAATCGGAGCTGATATGATCGAAACTCGGTTTTCGGATAATCCTCAAAGGGGTTAGTACACGGGATACTGTTAAAAATCGAGTCGGGCCATTTTCTGGATATTTTTACATATTTTGTTCCTATGGGTTATTGAAATTAAACGAAATTTTATTCGGCATAATTCGGACCGGAATCGGAGCTGATATGATCGAAACTCAGTTTTCTGATAATCCTCAAAGGCGTTAGTACACGGAATATTGTTAAAAGTTGAGTCGGGCCATTTTCTGGATATTTTTACATATTTTGTTCCTAAGGGTTATTGAAATTAAATGAAATTTTATTTGACGCACTTCGGACCGGAATCGGAGCTGATATGATCGAAACTCAATTTTCGGATAATCCTCAAAGGGGTTAGTACACGGGATACTGTTAAAAGTCGAGTTGGACCATTTTGTGGATATTTTCACATATTTTGTTCCTATAGGTTACTGAAATTCAACAAAATTTTATTCGGCACAGTTCGGACCGGAATCGGAGCTGATATGATCGAAACTCGGTTTTCGGATAATCCTCAAAGGGGTTAGTACATGGGATATTGTTAAAAATTGAGTCGGACAATTTTGTGGATATTTTTGCATATTTTGTTCCTATGGGTTATTGGAATTCAACAAAATTTTATTTGACGCAATTCGGACCTGAATCGGAGCTGATATGATCGAAACTCGGTTTTCGGATAATCCTCAAAGGGGTTAGTACACGGGATACTGTTAAAAATTGAGTCGGGCCATTTTCTGGATATTTTTACATATTTTGTTCCTATGGTTTATTGAAATTAAACGAAATTTTATTCGGCGTAGTTCGGACCGGAATCGAAGCTGATATGATCGAAACTCAGTTTTCTGATAATCCTCAAAGGCGTTAGTACACGGAATATTGTTAAAAATTGAGTCGGGCCATTTTCTGGATATTTTTACATATTTTGTTCCTATGGGTTATTGAAATTAAATGAAATTTTATTTGACGCACTTCGGACCGGAATCGGAGCTGATATGATCGAAACTCAATTTTCGGATAATCCTCAAAGGGGTTAGTACACGGAATACTGTTAAAAGTCGAGTTGGACCATTTTGTGGATATTTTCACATATTTTGTTCCTATAGGTTATTGAAATTCAACAAAATTTTATTCGGCACAGTTCGGACCGGAATCGGAGCTGATATGATCGAAACTCGGTTTTCGGATAATCCTCAAAGGGGTTAGTACATGGGATATTGTTAAAAATTAGGTCGGACAAATTTGTGGATATTTTTGCATATTTTGTTCCTATGAGTTATTGGAATTCAACAAAATTTTATTTGACGCAATTCGGACCTGAATCGGAGCTGATATGATCGAAACTCGGTTTTCGGATAATCCTCAAAGGGGTTAGTACACGGGATACTTTTAAAAATCGAGTCGGGCCATTTTCTGGATATTTTTACATATTTTGTTCCTATGGTTTATTGAAATTAAACGAAATTTTATTCGGCGTAGTTCGGACCGGAATCGGAGCTGATATGATCGAAACTCAGTTTTCTGATAATCCTCAAAGGCGTTAGTACACGGAATATTGTTAAAAATTGAGTCGGGCCATTTTCTGGATATTTTTACATATTTTGTTCCTATGGGTTATTGAAATTAAATGAAATTTTATTTGACGCACTTCGGACCGGAATCGGAGCTGATATGATCGAAACTCAATTTTCGGATAATCCTCAAAGGGGTTAGTACACGGAATACTGTTAAAAGTCGAGTTGGACCATTTTGTGGATATTTTCACATATTTTGTTCCTATAGGTTATTGAAATTCAACAAAATTTTATTCGGCACAGTTCGGACCGGAATCGGAGCTGATATGATCGAAACTCGGTTTTCGGATAATCCTCAAAGGGGTTAGTACATGGGATATTGTTAAAAATTAGGTCGGACAAATTTGTGGATATTTTTGCATATTTTGTTCCTATGAGTTATTGGAATTCAACAAAATTTTATTTGACGCAATTCGGACCTGAATCGGAGCTGATATGATCGAAACTCGGTTTTCGGATAATCCTCAAAGGGGTTAGTACACGGGATACTTTTAAAAATCGAGTCGGGCCATTTTCTGGATATTTTTACATATTTTGTTCCTATGGGTTATTGAAATTAAACGACATTTTATTCGGCGTAGTTCGGACCGGAATCGGAGCTGATATGATCGAAACTCAGTTTTCTGATAATCCTCAAAGGCATTAGTACACGGAATATTGTTAAAAATTGAGTCGGGCCATTTTCTGGATATTTTTACATATTTTGTTCCTATGGGTTATTGAAATTAAATGAAATTTTATTTGACGCACTTCGGACCGGAATCGGAGCTGATATGATCGAAACTCAATTTTCGGATAATCCTCATAGGGGTTAGTACACGGGATACTGTTAAAAGTCGAGTTGGACCATTTTGTGGATATTTTCACATATTTTGTTCCTATGGGTTATTGAAATTTAACAAAATTTTATTCGGCACAGTTCGGACTGGAATCAGAGCTGATATGATCGAAACTCGGTTTTCGGATAATCCTCAAAGGGGTCAGTACATGGGATATTGTTAAAAATTGAGTCGGACAATTTTGTGGATATTTTTGCATATTTTGATCCTATGGGTTATTGGAATTCAACAAAATTTTATTTGACGCAATTCGGACCTGAATCGGAGCTGATATTATCGAAACTCGGTTTTCGGATAATCCTCAAAGGGGTTAGTACACGGGATACTGTTAAAAATGGAGTCGGGCCATTTTCTGGATATTTTTACATGTTTTGTTCCTATGGGTTATTGAAATTAAACGAAAGTTTATTCGGCGCAGTTCGGACCGGAATCGGAGCTCATATGATCGAAACTCGGTTTTCGGATAATCCTCAAAGGCGTTAGTACACGGAATATTGTTAAAAATTGAGTCGGCCCATTTTCTGGATATTTTTACATATTTTGTTCCTAAGGGTTATTGTAATTAAATGAAATTTTATTTGACGCACTTCGGACCGGTGTTTGCACTAAATCACGCAAGCGTACGTGGTCACAAGTAATATATGAATAAGTCGAGTTCGTTCCCACAGAGATCTGGTTATGGTTTTAATTCAGTTATTGTACCTATGCAACAATGTATGGTTACTACTCACTGCTAAGACAAATAACAAATTGGGTTTAATTAACTAAATTAACTAAGAAGTAAATTAACAACTAGAATTATCTAACTAACAAGAATTGAAATTGAATTACGTCTACAAGAGTAACATGGGATCCTAACTTCATTAAATACTTCGCTTAGATCTGACGCCTTTAATCACTATATGCAATGGTTATGATATCTGATCGGACAACACGAAACAAGTATACGCTACTTCTCAGTATACGAATACCAAACTAAACATACATCCACAAAAGAGATAGAAGATGAATAGACACCAATTATGCTTAGACCCTATATCTCTATAGAATTTGAAAACATAACGGTTGAAGAACAAGTCATCCATATTGATCACATAGGGCAGCATAATATCTCTATTTACGCCACAAATCATGATGTTAAAACATCAACCTATCCTATGCTAGCATGGCAAGTTCTAAATCTCAAGATCCACTCTCGCTTCACAAAAGATTAACAGATTAGATGTTAGCTACGCATCTAACAATTAAGCACAACCATACGAGGATATCAGATATACATCACACATAGATCTTTAAAGCAATCAAGATACTAAAGCTCCATAAATAAATCCGTTAGAATCCCATGACAACGATTAGTTCATAATCGAACCTCTCGTCATCATGGGATCTGATGAAACCATGATAAAAACAAAGTATGAAAAAATACAAATAAAACTAAGTAATTGATATATAATGGTTCTCTCCTAATGATACAAATTACAAGGGTTGGATGTGTTTATATAGGCTCTAGAAGTCTTGCCCACCAAGCAATTGCCGTTTCAGAGTTGGAATAGAAGATTGGCAATTTCCGTTCTTGAATGAGAATAGAATTGCAAATTCCATGTATAGATCTGATTCTGGAATGTTCTAGCCGCCCAGAGAAATTACCATACTTATTAGAAGTAGGAATTATAGCACTTTCCTTGTCAAAGTTGAATTTCTGCAGCTCGGCACATAATACGTTTCCTAAACTGATTCGGTTTTGAAGGAAAATTCGTAGCTGCCTTTTCTTAAATATTTCTGGAACGTTCCAATCATAATTGGACCTCTGGACCACCTTAGAATGATAGAGAATCTCGTTATCTTCGCGTGGACTGCTTACGGGCCTCAAACGGACTTCTAGAACTCAAGATATGGCCAAAACAGTAATTTTCAAGATTTTCCAAGCGCAACCTGCGCCCAGCAGTCTGTTTGTCGCGCAGCCTGCACCAACCACGCGCAACCTGCCCGTGCAACACCTGTCCCATATTGTAGAAAATCTCCCAAGCTTCGCGTGGGCAGTAAGATCGCTGAAAACGGACTTCTAGAACTCCAGATATGTCCAAAACAGTGTAGACTGCGCAACCGTCTCAGAAATCCGAATTTCAATCAATTAATTCTCCAAAAACGATAAAAGCATCCACCTTAATCAACATTCTTATAAATCTGCACAACTAAGCAAAACACATCAAAATTACAACAAACTTGAGCCCAAGACAATCAATTTAAGCCGATATGGAACGCTCCAAGTGGATATAAATCCACTTATCACACCCCCAAACTTAAACCGATGCTTGTCCTCAAGCATAAACAATTACAACTAACTAACTAACTAGTACCACTTCCGTAGGTGATCACGGTTGCATTTGGCATATGCAACAAGCCCTTTAAACCCCTAGGCAGCCCTAGTGGACGAGTAAGGTCTCGTGAGGGCCTATAGCGAATGAACCCACAAAATCCATTTAACCTAATGCAATGCAATGCATGAATGCAACTAATATGAAAATGCAACGATCCCCTTTAAACTAACCAAAACCAACTAGCAAGCAAATACCTCAAAGAATGCAACTTAATCCAAATAGAGCTCGACTAAGTCCCCGTATACTAACAATACATGAACAGAAACGTGCGTGTGTGCGATGCTCATCAGAAATACTCCCAACACTAGGTCAAAAATCATACATATTCTTCGCCAAGACAATCACAGGTTTATAAATAGAATAGACTGTAGACACTTCATAACCTAGGAACACCTCCATCCTTATTCAAGTTAGACAGGAATTCATGCTTTATTAACGACAAACAACTATATAGAACACAAACAAACATGCTTATTTGACCGTGCAATGAATGAGACCCCTAAAGGCTTATACAATAATACCCATGTAGCGAGTGTTAGGTCAGCAATCCCAAACCACAAGGGCTTTAGGTTACTAGGACTAAGTCCCCTCAGACTTAATTACTCGAGTATTAAAGAGCTCACTCGTGGCCAATTATGCAACTACACATTCACACAACTTTTTTTTTCTTTTTTTTCCTTTTTTTTTTCTCTTTTCTCTTTTTTTTTTTATGTATGCAATCTGGAATGAGAATTCTCAATTCCAACCCTAGACTACTCATAAAAATATGAGCCGGCTACTAGCCATTTGACATCTAGCCATTATTGACAAATATTTACAACTAGCATGAAATTCCTATTTTCCCCCAAACTTAGACTTTAGTGATCCTACGCCATCAAGGGAATAACGAAAATTCTAAATATAAACAAGTGGTTAAATCTCAAAACATCCAAACAAGCATGACCCTAACCTAGCCCCAAAGCACCCAATGAGAACTAAGTCCCCTCAGACTTAATTACTCGAGTATTAAAGAGCTCACTCGTGGCCAATTATGCAACTACACATTCACACAACTTTTTTTTTTCTTTTTTTTCTTTTTTTTTTCTCTTTTCTCTTTTTTTTTTATGTATGCAATCTGGAATGAGAATTCTCAATTCCAACCCTAGACTACTCATAAAAATATGAGCCGGCTACTAGCCATTTGACATCTAGCCATTATTGACAAATATTTACAACTAGCATGAAATTCCTATTTTCCCCCAAACTTAGACTTTAGTGATCCTACGCCATCAAGGGAATAACGAAAATTCTAAATATAAACAAGTGGTTAAATCTCAAAACATCCAAACAAGCATGACCCTAACCTAGCCCCAAAGCACCCAATGAGACTGTGTAATTAGTTTTGTTTCTGAAGCATGCAAGTCAATTTCATAGAAACTATAAATCAACCCTCTACTCATCATTACCACACTCAATTAGACACCTACCTACCAATCAGAATTAGCTCGTTCTAAGGGATCATGGAAAATGCATACCATGAAAATGCAACTAAAATGAACTCACATGATATACGAACAAAAATAACAGAATGTCCTACATGAAACAGACGTAAATAATACGAACATATATGCATGAACTACTACTAATATGCAAAGCATGAAATCCTACATGAACACAATGACTAACAATCACATATTTATACCCTACTTATCCCTCAAACCACCCCCAAACTTAGAATATTCAATGTCCTCATTGAATGGAAGTAAATACGAGGGAAAGTAGAAAACATACCAGTATACAACAATGCTTGGGTTGCCTCCCAAGAAGCGCTTCTTTAACGTCAATAGCTTGACGTTACTTCCAAGCCTCCATTAAGGATGATAATAGTTTGCTTGGTCCTCTCTTCGTGAGACTTCATCATCATCACGGCGGCACACTTTCTGCCCCTTCTCCTTGCTTGGCCTATTCATGTAGCAACTTTGTCTTATTCCAATGCCTTCATCTGTTGACCCAAAATCTGTCAATTTGTAGAACAACACACACTCGCGGGCCTCGGTTGAATATAATGGAGGAGGATAAATGTAAGTTTCTGAAGCCTTTGGTTCCTCAAAGAGAACTTCCTCCATTGGCTCTAATGCGCTACCTCCGTCTTTGAATTCTGAGACAAGTAGAAGATCTGCATCTTTCCCAAGTTCTTCAGCCTCTCGGTACGCACATACCAATTCTTGAAATTTGTGCAGCTCATCAGTGTCTGTCCCAAATAGTGCCCTTTCCAAATCATCCACCATCTTAACATGATCAAATTCCTCACATGGCTTGCGAATGCTCACCTCGTTTTGGAATTTGTCTTCTTCAATTAAGCATGCAGTACCTTGCTCCAAGTCACTGTTATTTTCTGGTATTGCTTCTCGTATGGATTGCTGTTTCTCTTGTTCCAAGACACTCAAAACTTGAGCAACTAGTGTCTCCATAGATTTGAGATTCTTCTCATGACCCTCTACAAGAATCCTAATCTCCTTCCTAATCTCCTTCAAATCATCAACCTCATCTGACTGAAAAGTAGGAGTAGGTTGCTGATGTTGAAACTCTTCACTTCCAAAGAAATATGACATGTCTGGAACATCTTGCTGGTACTGTTGAGGATGGTATGGAAAATATGGTTGTTCCTCATAAGTGACATATGGATCAACTCCTTCGTAGTAACAATATTGTGACGGATCATGAACGCCAAAACACCGCTCACATTGATAAGGCATGGATGTACTCGTATAGGCCCACCATGGAAACTCCTCACCTGCCATCTGAAACACAGAAAACTAAACAAGATAGGTGAGAGAAAAAAAAATCTGAGTCAGTGAACTCTAACGACCACTATTGACAAGCACATAAACCAAAAATAAAACACCGATGATCCCCGGCAGCAGCGCCAAAAACTTGTTTGCACTAAATCACGCAAGCGTACGTGGTCACAAGTAATATATGAATAAGTCGAGTTCGTTCCCACAGAGATCTGGTTATGGTTTTAATTCAGTTATTGTACCTATGCAACAATGTATGGTTACTACTCACTGCTAAGACAAATAACAAATTGGGTTTAATTAACTAAATTAACTAAGAAGTAAATTAACAACTAGAATTATCTAACTAACAAGAATTGAAATTGAATTACGTCTACAAGAGTAACATGGGATCCTAACTTCATTAAATACTTCGCTTAGATCTGACGCCTTTAATCACTATATGCAATGGTTATGATATCTGATCGGACAACACGAAACAAGTATACGCTACTTCTCAGTATACGAATACCAAACTAAACATACATCCACAAAAGAGATAGAAGATGAATAGACACCAATTATGCTTAGACCCTATATCTCTATAGAATTTGAAAACATAACGGTTGAAGAACAAGTCATCCATATTGATCACATAGGGCAGCATAATATCTCTATTTACGCCACAAATCATGATGTTAAAACATCAACCTATCCTATGCTAGCATGGCAAGTTCTAAATCTCAAGATCCACTCTCGCTTCACAAAAGATTAACAGATTAGATGTTAGCTACGCATCTAACAATTAAGCACAACCATACGAGGATATCAGATATACATCACACATAGATCTTTAAAGCAATCAAGATACTAAAGCTCCATAAATAAATCCGTTAGAATCCCATGACAACGATTAGTTCATAATCGAACCTCTCGTCATCATGGGATCTGATGAAACCATGATAAAAACAAAGTATGAAAAAATACAAATAAAACTAAGTAATTGATATATAATGGTTCTCTCCTAATGATACAAATTACAAGGGTTGGATGTGTTTATATAGGCTCTAGAAGTCTTGCCCACCAAGCAATTGCCGTTTCAGAGTTGGAATAGAAGATTGGCAATTTCCGTTCTTGAATGAGAATAGAATTGCAAATTCCATGTATAGATCTGATTCTGGAATGTTCTAGCCGCCCAGAGAAATTACCATACTTATTAGAAGTAGGAATTATAGCACTTTCCTTGTCAAAGTTGAATTTCTGCAGCTCGGCACATAATACGTTTCCTAAACTGATTCGGTTTTGAAGGAAAATTCGTAGCTGCCTTTTCTTAAATATTTCTGGAACGTTCCAATCATAATTGGACCTCTGGACCACCTTAGAATGATAGAGAATCTCGTTATCTTCGCGTGGACTGCTTACGGGCCTCAAACGGACTTCTAGAACTCAAGATATGGCCAAAACAGTAATTTTCAAGATTTTCCAAGCGCAACCTGCGCCCAGCAGTCTGTTTGTCGCGCAGCCTGCACCAACCACGCGCAACCTGCCCGTGCAACACCTGTCCCATATTGTAGAAAATCTCCCAAGCTTCGCGTGGGCAGTAAGATCGCTGAAAACGGACTTCTAGAACTCCAGATATGTCCAAAACAGTGTAGACTGCGCAACCGTCTCAGAAATCCGAATTTCAATCAATTAATTCTCCAAAAACGATAAAAGCATCCACCTTAATCAACATTCTTATAAATCTGCACAACTAAGCAAAACACATCAAAATTACAACAAACTTGAGCCCAAGACAATCAATTTAAGCCGATATGGAACGCTCCAAGTGGATATAAATCCACTTATCAACCGGAATCGGAGCTCATATGATCGAAACTCGGTTTTCGGATAATCCTCAAAGGGATTAGTACACGGGATATTGTTAAAAATCGAGTTGGTCCATTTTGTGGATATTTTTACATATTTTGTTCCTATTGGTTATTGGAATTCAACAAAATTTTATTTGACGCAATTCGGACCTGAATCGAAGCTGATAGGATCGAAACTCGGTTTTCGGATAATCCACAAAGGGGTTAGTACACGGGATACTGTTAAAAATTGAGTCGGGCCATTTTCTAGATATTTTTACATATTATGTTCCTATGGGTTACTGGAATTCAACAAAATTTTATTTGACGCAATTCGAACCTGAATCGGAGCTGATATGATCGAAACTCGGTTTTCGGATAATCCTCAAAGGGGTTAGTACACGGGATACTGTTAAAAATCGAGTCGGGCCATTTTCTGGATATTTTTACATATTTTGTTCCTATGGGTTATTGAAATTAAACGAAATTTTATTCGGCATAGTTCGGACCGGAATCGGAGCTGATATGATCGAAACTCAGTTTTCTGATAATCCTCAAAGGCGTTAGTACACGGAATATTGTTAAAAGTTGAGTCGGGCCATTTTCTGGATATTTTTACATATTTTGTTCCTAAGGGTTATTGAAATTAAATGAAATTTTATTTGACGCACTTCGGACCGGAATCGGAGCTGATATGATCGAAACTCAATTTTCGGATAATCCTCAAAGGGGTTAGTACACGGGATACTGTTAAAAGTCGAGTTGGACCATTTTGTGGATATTTTCACATATTTTGTTCCTATAGGTTACTGAAATTCAACAAAATTTTATTCGGCACAGTTCGGACCGGAATCGGAGCTGATATGATCGAAACTCGGTTTTCGGATAATCCTCAAAGGGGTTAGTACACGGGATACTGTTAAAAATTGAGTCGGGCCATTTTGTGGATATTTTTGCATATTTTGTTCCTATGGGTTATTGGAATTCAACAAAATTTTATTTGACGCAATTCGGACCTGAATCGGAGCTGATATGATCGAAACTCGGTTTTCGGATAATCCTCAAAGGGGTTAGTACACGGGATACTGTTAAAAATTGAGTCGGGCCATTTTCTGGATATTTTTACATATTTTGTTCCTATGGGTTATTGAAATTAAACGAAATTTTATTCGGCATAGTTCAGACCGGAATCGGAGCTGATATGATCGAAACTCAGTTTTCTGATAATCCTCAAAGGCGTTAGTACACGGAATATTGTTAAAAGTTGAGTCGGGCCATTTTCTGGATATTTTTACATATTTTGTTCCTATGGGTTATTGAAATTAAATGAAATTTTATTTGACGCACTTCGGACCGGAATCGGAGCTGATATGATCGAAACTCAATTTTCGGATAATCCTCAAAGGGGTTAGTACACGGGATACTGTTAAAAGTCGAGTTGGACCATTTTGTGGATATTTTCACATATTTTGTTCCTATAGGTTACTGAAATTCAACAAAATTTTATTCGGCACAGTTCGGACCGGAATCGGAGCTGATATGATCGAAACTCGGTTTTCGGATAATCCTCAAAGGGGTTAGTACATGGGATATTGTTAAAAATTGAGTCGGACAATTTTGTGGATATTTTTGCATATTTTGTTCCTATGGGTTATTGGAATTCAACAAAATTTTATTTGACGCAATTCGGACCTGAATCGGAGCTGATATGATCGAAACTCGGTTTTCGGATAATCCTCAAAGGGGTTAGTACACGGGATACTGTTAAAAATTGAGTCGGGCCATTTTCTGGATATTTTTACATATTTTGTTCCTATGGGTTATTGAAATTAAACGAAATTTTATTCGGCGTAGTTCGGACCGGAATCGGAGCTGATATGATCGAAACTCAGTTTTCTGATAATCCTCAAAGGCGTTAGTACACGGAATATTGTTAAAAATTGAGTCGGGCCATTTTCTGGATATTTTTACATATTTTGTTCCTATGGGTTATTGAAATTAAATGAAATTTTAATTGACGCACTTCGGACCGGAATCGGAGCTGATATGATCGAAACTCGGTTTTCGGATAATCCTCAAAGGGATTAGTACACGGGTTATTGTTAAAAATCGAGTTGGACCATTTTGTGGATATTTTTACATATTTTGTTCCTATTGGTAATTGGAATTCAACAAAATTTTATTTGACGCAATTCGGACTTGAATCGGAGCTGATATGATCGAAACTCGGTTTTCGGATAATCCACAAAGGGGTTAGTACACGGGATACTGTTAAAAATTGAGTCGGGCCATTTTCTGGATATTTTTACATATTATGTTCCTATGGGTTACTGGAATTCAACGAAATTTTATTTGACGCAATTCGAACCTGAATCGGAGCTGGTATGATCGAAACTCGGTTTTCGGATAACCCTCAAAGGGGTTAGTACACGGGATACTGTTAAAAATCGAGTCGGGCCATTTTCTGGATATTTTTACATATTTTGTTCCTATGGGTTATTGAAATTAAACGAAATTTTATTCGGCATAGTTCGGACCGGAATCGGAGCTGATATGATCGAAACTCAGTTTTCTGATAATCCTCAAAGGCGTTAGTACACGGAATATTGTTAAAAATTGAGTCGGGCCATTTTCTGGATATTTTTACATATTTTGTTCCTAAGGGTTATTGAAATTAAATGAAATTTTATTTGACGCACTTCGGACCGGAATCGGAGCTGATATGATCGAAACTCAATTTTCGGATAATCCTCAAAGGGGTTAGTACACGGGATACTGTTAAAAGTCGAGTTGGACCATTTTGTGGATATTTTCACATATTTTGTTCTTATAGGTTATTGAAATTCAACAAAATTTTATTCGGCACAGTTCGGACCGGAATCGGAGCTGATATGATCGAAACTCGGTTTTCGGATAATCCTCAAATGGGTTAGTACATGGGATATTGTTAAAAATTGAGTCGGACAATTTTGTGGATATTTTTGCATATTTTATTCCTATGGGTTATTGGAATTCAACAAAATTTTATTTGACGCAATTCGGACCTGAATCGGAGCTGATATGATCGGAACTCGGTTTTCGGATAATCCTCAAAGGGGTTAGTACACGGGATACTGTTAAAAATCGAGTCGGGCCATTTTCGGGATATTTTTACATGTTTTGTTCCTATGGGTTATTGAAATTAAACGAAATTTTATTCGGCATAGTTCGGACCGGAATCGGAGCTGATATGATCGAAACTCAGTTTTCTGATAATCCTCAAAGGCGTTAGTACACGGAATATTGTTAAAAATTGAGTCGGGCCATTTTCTGGATATTTTTACATATTTTGTTCCTAAGGGTTATTGAAATTAAATGAAATTTTATTTGACGCACTTCGGACCGGAATCGGAGCTGATATGATCGAAACTCAATTTTCGGATAATCCTCAAAGGGGTTAGTACACGGAATACTGTTAAAAGTCGAGTTGGACCATTTTGTGGATATTTTCACATATTTTGTTCCTATAGGTTATTGAAATTCAACAAAATTTTATTCGGCACAGTTCGGACCGGAATCGGAGCTGATATGATCGAAACTCGGTTTTCGGATAATCCTCAAAGGGGTTAGTACATGGGATATTGTTAAAAATTAGGTCGGACAAATTTGTGGATATTTTTGCATATTTTGTTCCTATGAGTTATTGGAATTCAACAAAATTTTATTTGACGCAATTCGGACCTGAATCGGAGCTGATATGATCGAAACTCGGTTTTCGGATAATCCTCAAAGGGGTTAGTACACGGGATACTTTTAAAAATCGAGTCGGGCCATTTTCTGGATATTTTTACATATTTTGTTCCTATGGGTTATTGAAATTAAACGACATTTTATTCGGCGTAGTTCGGACCGGAATCGGAGCTGATATGATCGAAACTCAGTTTTCTGATAATCCTCAAAGGCATTAGAACACGGAATATTGTTAAAAATTGAGTCGGGCCATTTTCTGGATATTTTTACATATTTTGTTCCTATGGGTTATTGAAATTAAATGAAATTTTATTTGACGCACTTCGGACCGGAATCGGAGCTGATATGATCGAAACTCAATTTTCGGATAATCCTCATAGGGGTTAGTACACGGGATACTGTTAAAAGTCGAGTTGGACCATTTTGTGGATATTTTCACATATTTTGTTCCTATGGGTTATTGAAATTTAACAAAATTTTATTCGGCACAGTTCGGACTTGAATCAGAGCTGATATGATCGAAACTCGGTTTTCGGATAATCCTCAAAGGGGTCAGTACATGGGATATTGTTAAAAATTGAGTCGGACAATTTTGTGGATATTTTTGCATATTTTGATCCTATGGGTTATTGGAATTCAACAAAATTTTATTTGACGCAATTCGGACCTGAATCGGAGCTGATATTATCGAAACTCGGTTTTCGGATAATCCTCAAAGGGGTTAGTACACGGGATACTGTTAAAAATGGAGTCGGGCCATTTTCTGGATATTTTTACATGTTTTGTTCCTATGGGTTATTGAAATTAAACGAAAGTTTATTCGGCGCAGTTCGGACCGGAATCGGAGCTCATATGATCGAAACTCGGTTTTCGGATAATCCTCAAAGGCGTTAGTACACGGAATATTGTTAAAAATTGAGTCGGCCCATTTTCTGGATATTTTTACATATTTTGTTCCTAAGGGTTATTGTAATTAAATGAAATTTTATTTGACGCACTTCGGACCGGAATCGGAGCTCATATGATCGAAACTCGGTTTTCGGATAATCCTCAAAGGGATTAGTACACGGGATATTGTTAAAAATCGAGTTGGTCCATTTTGTGGATATTTTTACATATTTTGTTCCTATTGGTTATTGGAATTCAACAAAATTTTATTTGACGCAATTCGGACCTGAATCGGAGCTGATATGATCGAAACTCGGTTTTCGGATAATCCACAAAGGGGTTAGTACACGGGATACTGTTAAAAATTGAGTCGGGCCATTTTCTGGATATTTTTACATATTATGTTCCTATGGGTTACTGGAATTCAACAAAATTTTATTTGACGCAATTCGAACCTGAATCGGAGCTGATATGATCGAAACTCGGTTTTCGGATAATCCTCAAAGGGGTTAGTACACGGGATACTGTTAAAAATCGAGTCGGGCCATTTTCTGGATATTTTTACATATTTTGTTCCTATGGGTTATTGAAATTAAACGAAATTTTATTCGGCATAGTTCGGACCGGAATCGGAGCTGATATGATCGAAACTCAGTTTTCTGATAATCCTCAAAGGCGTTAGTACACGGAATATTGTTAAAAGTTGAGTCGGGCCATTTTCTGGATATTTTTACATATTTTGTTCCTAAGGGTTATTGAAATTAAATGAAATTTTATTTGACGCACTTCGGACCGGAATCGGAGCTGATATGATCGAAACTCAATTTTCGGATAATCCTCAAAGGGGTTAGTACACGGGATACTGTTAAAAATCGAGTCGGGCCATTTTCTGGATATTTTTACATATTTTGTTCCTATGGGTTATTGAAATTAAACGAAATTTTATTCGGCATAGTTCGGACCGGAATCGGAGCTGATATGATCGAAACTCAGTTTTCTGATAATCCTCAAAGGCGTTAGTACACGGAATATTGTTAAAAGTTGAGTCGGGCCATTTTCTGGATATTTTTACATATTTTGTTCCTAAGGGTTATTGAAATTAAATGAAATTTTATTTGACGCACTTCGGACCGGAATCGGAGCTGATATGATCGAAACTCAATTTTCGGATAATCCTCAAAGGGGTTAGTACACGGGATACTGTTAAAAGTCGAGTTGGACCATTTTGTGGATATTTTCACATATTTTGTTCCTATAGGTTACTGAAATTCAACAAAATTTTATTCGGCACAGTTCGGACCGGAATCGGAGCTGATATGATCGAAACTCGGTTTTCGGATAATCCTCAAAGGGGTTAGTACATGGGATATTGTTAAAAATTAGGTCGGACAAATTTGTGGATATTTTTGCATATTTTGTTCCTATGAGTTATTGGAATTCAACAAAATTTTATTTGACGCAATTCGGACCTGAATCGGAGCTGATATGATCGAAACTCGGTTTTCGGATAATCCTCAAAGGGGTTAGTACACGGGATACTTTTAAAAATCGAGTCGGGCCATTTTCTGGATATTTTTACATATTTTGTTCCTATGGGTTATTGAAATTAAACGAAATTTTATTCGGCGTAGTTCGGACCGGAATCGGAGCTGATATGATCGAAACTCAGTTTTCTGATAATCCTCAAAGGCGTTAGTACACGGAATATTGTTAAAAATTGAGTCGGGCCATTTTCTGGATATTTTTACATATTTTGTTCCTAAGGGTTATTGTAATTAAATGAAATTTTATTTGACGCACTTCGGACCGGAATCGGAGCTGATATGATCGAAACTCGGTTTTCGGATAATCCTCAAAGGGATTAGTACACGGGATATTGTTAAAAATCGAGTTGGACCATTTTGTGGATATTTTTACATATTTTGTTCCTATTGGTTATTGGAATTCAACAAAATTTTATTTGACGCAATTCGGACCTGAATCGGAGCTGATATGATCGAAACTCGGTTTTCGGATAATCCACAAAGGGGTTAGTACACAGGATACTGTTAAAAATTGAGTCGGGCCATTTTCTGGATATTTTTACATATTATGTTCCTATGGGTTACTGGAATTCAACAAAATTTTATTTGACGCAATTCGAACCTGAATCGGAGCTGATATGATCGAAACTCGGTTTTCGGATAATCCTCAAAGGGGTTAGTACACGGGATACTGTTAAAAATCGAGTCAGGCCATTTTCTGGATATTTTTACATATTTTGTTTCTATGGGTTATTGAAATTAAACGAAATTTTATTCGGCGCAATTCGGACCGGAATCGGAGCTGATATGATCGAAACTCAGTTTTCTGATAATCCTCAAAGGCGTTAGTACACGGAATATTGTTAAAAATTGAGTCGGGCCATTTTCTGGATATTTTTACATATTTTGTTCCTAAGGGTTATTGAAATTAAATGAAATTTTATTTAACGCACTTCGGACCGGAATCGGAGCTGATATGATCAAAACTCAATTTTCGGATAATCCTCAAAGGGGTTAGTACCCGGGATACTGTTAAAAGTCGAGTTGGACCATTTTGTGGATATTTTCACATATTTTGTTCCTATAGGTTATTGAAATTCAACAAAAATTTATTCGGCACAGTTCAGACCGGAATCGGAGCTGATATGATCGAAACTCGGTTTTCGGATAATCCTCAAAGGGGTTAGTACATGGGATATTGGTAAAAATTGAGTAAGACCATTTTGTGGATATTTTTACATATTTTGTTCCTATGGGTTATTGGAATTCAACAAAATTTTATTTGACGCAATTCGGACCTGAATCGGAGCTGATATGATCGAAACTCGGTTTTCGGATAATCCTCAAAGGGGTTAGTACACAGGATACTATTAAAAATCGAGTCGGGCCTTTTTCTGGATATTTTTACATATTTTGTTCCTATGGGTTATTGAAATTAAACGAAATTTTATTCGGCGCAGTTCGGACCGGAATCGGAGCTGATACGATCGAAACTCAGTTTTCTGATAATCCTCAAAGGCGTTAGTACACGGAATATTGTTAAAAATTGAGTCGGGCCATTTTCTGGATATTTTTACATTTTTTGTTCCTAAGGGTTATTGGAATTCAACAAAATTTTATTTGACGCAATTCGGACCTGAATCGGAGCTGATATGATCGAAACTCGGTTTTCGGATAATCCTCAAAGGGGTTAGTACACGGGATACTGTTAAAAATCGAGTCGGGCCATTTTCTGGATATTTTTACATATTTTGTTCCTATGGGTTATTGAAATTAAACGAAATTTTATTCGGCGCAGTTCGAACCGGAATCGGAGCTCATATGATCGAAACTCGGTTTTCGGATAATCCTCAAAGGAGTTGGTACACGGAATATTGTTAAAAATTGAGTCGGCCCATTTTCTGGATATTTTTACATATTTTGTTCCTAAGGGTTATTGTAATTAAATGAAATTTTATTTGACGCACTTCGGACCGGAATCGGAGCTGATATGATCGAAACTCGGTTTTCGGATAATCCTCAAAGGGATTAGTACACGGGATATTGTTAAAAATCGAGTTGGACCATTTTGTGGATATTTTTACATATTTTTACATATTTTGTTCCTATTGGTTATTGGAATTCAACAAAATTCTATTTGACGCAATTCGGACCTGAATCGGAGCTGATATGATCGAAACTCGGTTTTCGGATAATCCACAAAGGGGTTAGTACACGGGATACTGTTAAAAATCGAGTCGGGCCATTTTCTGGATATTTTTACATATTTTGTTCCTATGGGTTATTGAAATTAAACGAAATTTTATTCGGCGTAGTTCGGACCGGAATCGGAGCTGATATGATCGAAACTTAGTTTTCTGATAATCCTCAAAGGCGTTAGTACACGGAATATTGTTAAAAATTTAGTCGGACCATTTTCTGGATATTTTTACATTTTTTGTTACTAAGGGTTATTGTAATTAAATGAAATTTTATTTGACGCACTTCGGACCGGAATCGGAGCTGATATGATCGAAACTCGGTTTTCGGATAATCCTCAAAGGGGTTAGTACACGGGATACTGTCAAAAATCGAGTCAAGCCATTTTCTGGATATTTTTACATATTTTGTTCCTATGGGTTATTGAAATTAAACAAAATTTTATTCGGCGTAGTTCGGACCGGAATCGGAGCTGATATGATCGAAACTTAGTTTTCTGATAATCCTCAAAGGCGTTAGTACACGGAATATTGTTAAAAATTGAGTCGGGCCATTTTCTGGATATTTTTACATATTTTGTTACTAAGGGTTATTGTAATTAAATGAAATTTTATTTGGCGCACTTCGGACCGGAATCGGAGCTGATATGATCGAAACTCGATTTTCGGATAATCCTCAAAGGGGTTAGTACACGGGATACTGTCAAAAATCGAGTCAAGCCATTTTCTGGATATTTTTACATATTTTGTTCCTATGGGTTATTGAAATTAAACGAAATTTTATTCGGCGCAGTTCGGACCGGAATCGGAGCTCATATGATCGAAACTCGGTTTTCGGATAATCGTCAAAGGCGTTAGTACACGGAATATTGTTAAAAATTGAGTCGGCCCATTTTCTGGATATTTTTACATATTATGTTCCTATGGGTTACTGGAATTCAACAAAATTTTATTTGACGCAATTCGAACCTGAATCGGAGCTGATATGATCGAAACTCGGTTTTCGGATAATCCTCAAAGGGGTTAGTACACGGGATACTGTTAAAAATCGAGTCGGGCCATTTTCTGGATATTTTTACATATTTTGTTCCTATGGGTTATTGAAATTAAACGAAATTTTATTCGGCGCAGTTCAGACCGGAATCGGAGCTCATATGATCGAAACTCGGTTTTCGGATAATCCTCAAAGGAGTTGGTACATGGAATATTGTTAAAAATTGATTCAGCCCATTTTATTGAAATTTTTACATATTTTGTTCCTAAGGGTTATTGAAATTAAATGAAATTTTATTTGACGCACTTCGGACCGGAATCGGAGCTGATATGATCGAAACTCAATTTTCGGATAATCCTCAAAGGGGTTAGTACACGGGATACTGTTAAAAGTCGAGTTGGACCATTTTGTGGATATTTTCACATATTTTGTTCCTATAGGTTATTGAAATTCAACAAAATTTTATTCGGCACAGTTCGGACCGGAATCGGAGCTGATATGATCGAAACTCGGTTTTCGGATAATCGTCAAAGGCGTTAGTACACAGAATATTGTTAAAAATTGAGTCGGCCCATTTTCTGGATATTTTTACATATTTTGTTCCTAAGGGTTATTGTAATTAAATGAAATTTTATTTGGCGCACTTCGGACCGGAATCGAAGCTGATATGATCGAAACTCGGTTTTCGGATAATCCTCAAAGGGGTTAGTACACGGGATACTGTTAAAAATCGAGTCGGGCCTTTTTCTGGATATTTTTACATATTTTGTTCCTATGGGTTATTGAAATTAAACGAAATTTTATTCGGCGCAGTTCGGACCGGAATCGGAGCTGATACGATCGAAACTCAGTTTTCTGATAATCCTCAAAGGCGTTAGTACACGGGATACTGTTAAAAATTGAGTCGGGCCATTTTCTGGATATTTTTACATATTATGTTCCTATGGGTTACTGGAATTCAACAAAATTTTATTTGACGCAATTCGAACCGGAATCGGAGCTGATATGATCGAAACTCGGTTTTCGGATAATCCTCAAAGGGGTTAGTACACGGGATACTGTTAAAAATCGAGTCGAGCCATTTTCTGGATATTTTTACATATTTTGTTCCTATGGGTTATTGTAATTAAATGAAATTTTATTTGACGCAATTCGAACCGGAATCGGAGCTGATATGATCGAAACTCGGTTTTCGGATAATCCTCAAAGGGGTTAGTACACGGGATACTGTTAAAAATCGAGTCGGGCCATTTTCTGGATATTTTTACATATTTTGTTCCTATGGGTTATTGAAATTAAACGAAATTTTATTCGGCGCAGTTCGGACCGGAATCGGAGCTCATATGATCGAAACTCGGTTTTCGGATAATCCTCAAAGGCGTTAGTACACGGAATATTGTTAAAAATTGAGTCGGCCCATTTTCTGGATATTTTTACATATTTTGTTCCTAAGGGTTATTGTAATTAAATGAAATTTTATTTGACGCACTTCGGACCGGAATCGGAGCTGATATGATCGAAACTCGGTTTTCAGATAATCCTCAAAGGGATTAGTACACGGGATATTGTTAAAAATCGAGTTGGACCATTTTGTGGATATTTTTACATATTTTGTTCCTATTGGTTATTAGAATTCAACAAAATTTTATTTGACGCAATTCGGACCTGAATCGGAGCTGATATGATCGAAACTCGGTTTTCGGATAATCCACAAAGGGGTTAGTACACGGGATACTGTTAAAAATTGAGTCGGGCCATTTTCTGGATATTTTTACATATTATGTTCCTATGGGTTACTGGAATTCAACAAAATTTTATTTGACGCAATTCGAACCTGAATCGGAGCTGATATGATCGAAACTCGGTTTTCGGATAATCCTCAAAGGGGTTAGTACACGGGATACTGTTAAAAATCGAGTCGGGCCATTTTCTGGATATTTTTACATATTTTGTTCCTATGGGTTATTGAAATTAAACGAAATTTTATTCGGCGTAGTTCGGACCGGAATCGGAGCTGATATGATCGAAACTCAGTTTTCTGATAATCCTCAGAGGCGTTAGTACACGGAATATTGTTAAAAATTGAGTCGGGCCATTTTCTGGATATTTTTACATATTTTGTTCCTATGGGTTATTGAAATTAAATGAAATTTTATTTGACGCACTTCGGACCGGAATCGGAGCTGATATGATCGAAACTCAATTTTCGGATAATCCTCATAGGGGTTAGTACACGGGATACTGTTAAAAGTCGAGTTGGACCATTTTGTGGATATTTTCCCATATTTTGTTCCTATGGGTTATTGAAATTCAACAAAATTTTATTCGGCATAGTTCGGACCGGAATCGGAGCTGATATGATCGAAACTCGGTTTTCGGATAATCCTCAAAGGGTTTAGTACATGGGATATTGTTAAAAATTGAGTCAGACCATTTTGTGGATATTTTTACATATTTTGTTCCTATGGGTTATTGGAATTCAACAAAATTTTATTTGACGCAATTCGGACCTGAATCGAAGCTGATATGATCGAAACTCGGTTTTCGGATAATCCTCAAAGGGGTTAGTACACGGGATACTGTTAAAAATCGAGTCGGGCCATTTTCTGGATATTTTTACATATTTTGTTCCTATGGGTTATTGAAATTAAACGAAATTTTATTCGACGCAGTTCGGACCGGAATCGGAGCTCATATGATCGAAACTCGGTTTTCGGATAATCCTCAAAGGCGTTAGTACACGGAATATTGTTAAAAATTGAGTCGGCCCATTTTCTGGATATTTTTACATATTTTGTTCCTAAGGGTTATTGTAATTAAATGAAATTTTATTTGACGCACTTCGGACCGGAATCGGAGCTAATATGATCGAAACTCGGTTTTCGGATAATCCACAAAGGGGTTAGTACACGGGATATTGTTAAAAATCGAGTTGGACCATTTTGTGGATATTTTTACATATTTTGTTCCTATTGGTTATTAGAATTCAACAAAATTTTATTTGACGCAATTCGGACCTGAATCGGAGCTGATATGATCGAAACTCGGTTTTCGGATAATCCACAAAGGGGTTAGTACACGGGATACTGTTAAAAATTGAGTCGGGCCATTTTCTGGATATTTTTACATATTATGTTCCTATGGGTTACTGGAATTCAACAAAATTTTATTTGATGCAATTCGAACCTGAATCGGAGCTGATATGATCGAAACTCGGTTTTCGGATAATCCTCAAAGGGGTTTGTACACGGGATACTGTTAAAAATCG
The DNA here is from genome assembly GCA_036435485.1 of Saposhnikovia divaricata. NCBI lineage: Eukaryota > Viridiplantae > Streptophyta > Magnoliopsida > Apiales > Apiaceae > Saposhnikovia > Saposhnikovia divaricata. The sequence goes on from CM071599.1 coordinate 221,895,175, forward strand.
AGTCGGGCCATTTTCTGGATATTTTTACATATTTTGTTCCTATGGGTTATTGAAATTAAACGAAATTTTATTCGGCGTAGTTCGGACCGGAATCGGAGCTGATATGATCGAAACTCGGTTTTCTGATAATCCTCAAAGGCGTTAGTACACGGAATATTGTTAAAAATTGAGTCGGCCCATTTTCTTGATATTTTTACATATTTTGTTCCTAAGGGTTATTGAATTTAAATGAAATTTTATTTGACGCACTTCGGACCGGAATCGGAGCTGATATGATCGAAACTCAATTTTCGGATAATCCTCAAAGGGGTTAGTACACGGGATACTGTTAAAAGTCGAGTTGGACCATTTTGTGGATATTTTCACATATTTTGTTCCTATAGGTTATTGAAATTCAACAAAATTTTATTCGGCACTGTTCGGACCGGAATCGGAGCTGATATGATCGAAACTCGGTTTTCGGATAATCCTCAAAGCGGTTAGTACATGGGATATTGTTAAAAATTGAGTCAGACCATTTTGTGGATATTTTTACATATTTTGTTCCTATGGGTTATTGGAATTCAACAAAATTTCATTTGACGTAATTCGGACCTGAATCGGAGCTGATATGATCGAAACTCTGTTTTCGGATAATCCTCAAAGGGGTTAGTACACGGGATACTGTTAAAAATCGAGTCGAGCCTTTTTCTGGATATTTTTACATATTTTGTTCCTATGGGTTATTGAAATTAAACGAAATTTTATTCGGCGCAGTTCGGACCGGAATCGGAGCTGATATGATCGAAACTCAGTTTTCTGATAATCCTCAAAGGCGTTAGTACACGGAATATTGTTAAAAATTGAGTCGGGCCATTTTCTGGATATTTTTACATATTTTGTTCCTAAGGGTTATTGAATTCAACAAAATTTTATTTGACGCAATTCGGACCTGAATCGGAGCTGATATGATCGAAACTCGGTTTTCGGATAATCCTCAAAGGGGTTAGTACACGGGATACTGTTAAAAATCGAGTCAGGCCATTTTCTGGATATTTTTACATATTTTGTTCCAATGGGTTATTGAAATTAAACGAAATTTTATTCGGCGCAGTTCGGACCGGAATCGGAGCTCATATGATCGAAACTCGGTTTTCGGATAATCCTCAAAGGCGTTAGTACACGGAATATTGTTAAAAATTGACTCGGCCCATTTTCTGGATATTTTTACATATTTTGTTCCTAAGGGTTATTGTAATTAAATGAAATTTTATTTGACGCACTTCGGACCGGAATCGGAGCTGATATGATCGAAACTCGGTTTTCGTATAATCCTCAAAGGGATTAGTACACGGGATATTGTTAAAAATCGAGTTGGACCATTTTGTGGATATTTTCACATATTTTGTTCCTATTGGTTATTGGAATTCAACAAAATTTTATTCGGCACAGTTCGGACCGGAATCGGAGCTGATATGATCGAAACTCGGTTTTCGGATAATCCACAAAGGGGTTAGTACACGGGATACTGTTAAAAATTGAGTTGGGCCATTTTCTGGATATTTTTACATATTATGTTCCTATGGGTTACTGGAATTCAACAAAATTTTATTTGACGCAATTCGGACCTGAATCGGAGTTGATATGATCGAAACTCTGTTTTCGGATAATCCTCAAAGGGGTTAGTACACGGGATACTGTTAAAAATCGAGTCGGGCCTTTTTCTGGATATTTTTACATATTTTGTTCCTATGGGTTATTGAAATTAAACGAAATTTTATTCGGCGCAGTTCGGACCGGAATCAGAGCTGATATGATCGAAACTCAGTTTTCTGATAATCCTCAAAGGCGTTAGTACACGGAATATTGTTAAAAATTGAGTCGGGCCATTTTCTGGATATTTTTACATATTTTGTTCCTAAGGGTTATTGGAAATCAACAAAATTTTATTTGACGCAATTCGGACCTGAATCGGAGCTGATATGATCGAAACTCGGTTTTCGGATAATCCTCAAAGGGTTAGTACACGGGATACTGTTAAAAATCGAGTCAGGCCATTTTCTGGATATTTTTACATATTTTGTTCCAATGGGTTATTGAAATTAAACGACAGTTCGGACCGGAATCGGAGCTGATATGATCGAAACTCGGTTTTCGGATAATCGTCAAAGGCGTTAGTACACGGAATATTGTTAAAAATTGAGTCGGCCCATTTTCTGGATATTTTTACATATTTTGTTCCTAAGGGTTATTGTAATTAAATGAAATTTTATTCGGCATAGTTCGGACCGGAATCGGAGCTGATATGATCGAAACTCGGTTTTCGTATAATCCTCAAAGGGATTAGTACACGGGATATTGTTAAAAATCGAGTTGGACCATTTTGTGGATATTTTTACATATTATGTTCCTATTGGTTATTGGAATTCAACAAAATTTTATTTGACGCAATTCGGACCTGAATCGGAGCTGATATGATCGAAACTCGGTTTTCGGATAATCCACAAAGGGGTTAGTACACGTGATACTGTTAAAAATTGAGTCGGGCCATTTTCTGGATATTTTTACATATTTTGTTCCTATGGGTTATTGAAATTAAACGAAATTTTATTCGGCGCAGTTCGGACCGGAATCGGAGCTGATACGATCGAAACTCAGTTTTCTGATAATCCTCAAAGGCGTTAGTACACGGGATACTGTTGAAAATTGAGTCGGGCCATTTTCTAGATATTTTTACATATTATGTTCCTATGGGTTACTGGAATTCAACAAAATTTTATTTGACGCAATTCGAACCGGAATCGGAGCTGATATGATCGAAACTCGGTTTTCGGATAATCCTCAAAGGGGTTAGTACACGGGATACTGTTAAAAATCGAGTCGAGCCATTTTCTGGATATTTTTACATATTTTGTACCTATGGGTTATTGTAATTAAATGAAATTTTATTTGACGCAATTCGAACCGGAATCGGAGCTGATATGATCGAAACTCGGTTTTCGGATAATCCTCAAAGGGGTTAGTACACGGGATACTGTTAAAAATCGAGTCGAGCCATTTTCTGGATATTTTTACATATTTTGTACCTATGGGTTATTGTAATTAAATGAAATTTTATTTGACGCAATTCGAACCGGAATCGGAGCTGATATGATCGAAACTCGGTTTTCGGATAATCCTCAAAGGGGTTAGTACACGGGATACTGTTAAAAATCGAGTCGGGCCATTTTCTGGATATTTTTACATATTTTGTTCCTATGGGTTATTGAAATTAAACGAAATTTTATTCGGCGCAGTTCGGACCGGAATCGGAGCTCATATGATCGAAACTCGGTTTTCGGATAATCCTCAAAGGCGTTAGTACACGGAATATTGTTAAAAATTGAGTCGGCCCATTTTCTGGATATTTTTACATATTTTGTTCCTAAGGGTTATTGTAATTAAATGAAATTTTATTTGACGCACTTCGGACCGGAATCGGAGCTGATATGATCGAAACTCGGTTTTCGGATAATCCTCAAAGGGATTAGTACACGGGATATTGTTAAAAATCGAGTTGGACCATTTTGTGGATATTTTTACATATTTTGTTCCTATTGGTTATTAGAATTCAACAAAATTTTATTTGACGCAATTCGGACCTGAATCGGAGCTGATATGATCGAAACTCGGTTTTCGGATAATCCACAAAGGGGTTAGTACACGGGATACTGTTAAAAATTGAGTCGGGCCATTTTCTGGATATTTTTACATATTATGTTCCTATGGGTTACTGGAATTCAACAAAATTTTATTTGACGCAATTCGAACCTGAATCGGAGCTGATATGATCGAAACTCGGTTTTCGGATAATCCTCAAAGGGGTTAGTACACGGGATACTGTTAAAAATCGAGTCGGGCCATTTTCTGGATATTTTTACATATTTTGTTCCTATGGGTTATTGAAATTAAACGAAATTTTATTCGGCGTAGTTCGGACCGGAATCGGAGCTGATATGATCGAAACTCAGTTTTCTGATAATCCTCAGAGGCGTTAGTACACGGAATATTGTTAAAAATTGAGTCGGGCCATTTTCTGGATATTTTTACATATTTTGTTCCTATGGGTTATTGAAATTAAATGAAATTTTATTTGACGCACTTCGGACCGGAATCGGAGCTGATATGATCGAAACTCAATTTTCGGATAATCCTCATAGGGGTTAGTACACGGGATACTGTTAAAAGTCGAGTTGGACCATTTTGTGGATATTTTCCCATATTTTGTTCCTATGGGTTATTGAAATTCAACAAAATTTTATTCGGCATAGTTCGGACCGGAATCGGAGCTGATATGATCGAAACTCAGTTTTCGGATAATCCTCAAAGGGGTTAGTACATGGGATATTGTTAAAAATTGAGTCAGACCATTTTGTGGATATTTTTACATATTTTGTTCCGATGGGTTATTGGAATTCAACAAAATTTTATTTGACGCAATTCGGACCTGAATCGGAGCTGATATGATCGAAACTCGGTTTTCGGATAATCCTCAAAGGGGTTAGTACACGGGATACTGTTAAAAATCGAGTCGGGCCATTTTCTGGATATTTTTACATATTTTGTTCCTATGGGTTATTGAAATTAAACGAAATTTTATTCGACGCAGTTCGGACCGGAATCGGAGCTCATATGATCGAAACTCGGTTTTCGGATAATCCTCAAAGGCGTTAGTACACGGAATATTGTTAAAAATTGAGTCGGCCCATTTTCTGGATATTTTTACATATTTTGTTCCTAAGGGTTATTGTAATTAAATGAAATTTTATTTGACGCACTTCGGACCGGAATCGGAGCTAATATGATCGAAACTCGGTTTTCGGATAATCCACAAAGGGGTTAGTACACGGGATATTGTTAAAAATCGAGTTGGACCATTTTGTGGATATTTTTACATATTTTGTTCCTATTGGTTATTAGAATTCAACAAAATTTTATTTGACGCAATTCGGACCTGAATCGGAGCTGATATGATCGAAACTCGGTTTTCGGATAATCCACAAAGGGGTTAGTACACGGGATACTGTTAAAAATTGAGTCGGGCCATTTTCTGGATATTTTTACATATTATGTTCCTATGGGTTACTGGAATTCAACAAAATTTTATTTGATGCAATTCGAACCTGAATCGGAGCTGATATGATCGAAACTCGGTTTTCGGATAATCCTCAAAGGGGTTTGTACACGGGATACTGTTAAAAATCGAGTCGGGCCATTTTCTGGATATTTTTACATATTTTGTTCCTATGGGTTATTGAAATTAAACGAAATTTTATTCGGCGTAGTTCGGACCGGAATCGGAGCTGATATGATCGAAACTCGGTTTTCTGATAATCCTCAAAGGCGTTAGTACACGGAATATTGTTAAAATTTGAGTCGGCCCATTTTCTTGATATTTTTACATATTTTGTTCCTAAGGGTTATTGAATTTAAATGAAATTTTATTTGACGCACTTCGGACCGGAATCGGAGCTGATATGATCGAAACTCAATTTTCGGATAATCCTCAAAGGGGTTAGTACACGGGATACTGTTAAAAGTCGAGTTGGACCATTTTGTGGATATTTTCACATATTTTGTTCCTATAGGTTATTGAAATTCAACAAAATTTTATTCGGCACAGTTCGGACCGGAATCGGAGCTGATATGATCGAAACTCGGTTTTCGGATAATCCTCAAAGCGGTTAGTACATGGGATATTGTTAAAAATTGAGTCAGACCATTTTGTGGATATTTTTACATATTTTGTTCCTATGGGTTATTGGAATTCAACAAAATTTCATTTGACGCAATTCGGACCTGAATCGGAGCTGATATGATCGAAACTCAGTTTTCTGATAATCCTCAAAGGCGTTAGTACACGGAATATTGTTAAAAATTGAGTCGGGCCATTTTCTGGATATTTTTACATATTTTGTTCCTAAGGGTTATTGAATTCAACAAAATTTTATTTGACGCAATTCGGACCTGAATCGGAGCTGATATGATCGAAACTCGGTTTTCGGATAATCCTCAAAGGGGTTAGTACACGGGATACTGTTAAAAATCGAGTCAGGCCATTTTCTGGATATTTTTACATATTTTGTTCCAATGGGTTATTGAAATTAAACGAAATTTTATTCGGCGCAGTTCGGACCGGAATCGGAGCTCATATGATCGAAACTCGGTTTTCGGATAATCCTCAAAGGCGTTAGTACACGGAATATTGTTAAAAATTGACTCGGACCATTTTCTGGATATTTTTACATATTTTGTTCCTAAGGGTTATTGTAATTAAATGAAATTTTATTTGACGCACTTCGGACCGGAATCGGAGCCGATATGATCGAAACTCGGTTTTCGTATAATCCTCAAAGGGATTAGTACACGGGATATTGTTAAAAATCGAGTTGGACCATTTTGTGGATATTTTCACATATTTTGTTCCTATTGGTTATTGGAATTCAACAAAATTTTATTCGGCACAGTTCGGACCGGAATCGGAGCTGATATGATCGAAACTCGGTTTTCGGATAATCCACAAAGGGGTTAGTACACGGGATACTGTTAAAAATTGAGTTGGGCCATTTTCTGGATATTTTTACATATTATGTTCCTATGGGTTACTGGAATTCAACAAAATTTTATTTGACGCAATTCGGACCTGAATCGGAGTTGATATGATCGAAACTCTGTTTTCGGATAATCCTCAAAGGGGTTAGTACACGGGATACTGTTAAAAATCGAGTCGGGCCTTTTTCTGGATATTTTTACATATTTTGTTCCTATGGGTTATTGAAATTAAACGAAATTTTATTCGGCGCAGTTCGGACCGGAATCAGAGCTGATATGATCGAAACTCAGTTTTCTGATAATCCTCAAAGGCGTTAGTACACGGAATATTGTTAAAAATTGAGTCGGGCCATTTTCTGGATATTTTTACATATTTTGTTCGTAAGGGTTATTGGAAATCAACAAAATTTTATTTGACGCAATTCGGACCTGAATCGGAGCTGATATGATCGAAATTCGGTTTTCGGATAATCCTCAAAGGGGTTAGTACACGGGATACTGTTAAAAATCGAGTCAGGCCATTTTCTGGATATTTTTACATATTTTGTTCCAATGGGTTATTGAAATTAAACGACAGTTCGGACCGGAATCGGAGCTGATATGATCGAAACTCGGTTTTCGGATAATCGTCAAAGGCGTTAGTACACGGAATATTGTTAAAAATTGAGTCGGCCCATTTTCTGGATATTTTTACATATTTTGTTCCTAAGGGTTATTGTAATTAAATGAAATTTTATTCGGCATAGTTCGGACCGGAATCGGAGCTGATATGATCGAAACTCGGTTTTCGTATAATCCTCAAAGGGATTAGTACACGGGATATTGTTAAAAATCGAGTTGGACCATTTTGTGGATATTTTTACATATTATGTTCCTATTGGTTATTGGAATTCAACAAAATTTTATTTGACGCAATTCGGACCTGAATCGGAGCTGATATGATCGAAACTCGGTTTTCGGATAATCCACAAAGGGGTTAGTACACGTGATACTTTTAAAAATTGAGTCGGGCCATTTTCTGGATATTTTTACATATTATGTTCCTATGGGTTACTGGAATTCAACAAAATTTTATTTGACGCAATTCGAACCTGAATCGGAGCTGATATGATCGAAACTCGGTTTTCGGATAATCCTCAAAGGGGTTAGTACACGGGATACTGTTAAAAATCGAGTCGGGCCTTTTTCTGGATATTTTTACATATTTTGTTCCTATGGGTTATTGAAATTAAACGAAATTTTATTCGGCGCAGTTCGGACCGGAATCGGAGCTGATACGATCGAAACTCAGTTTTCTGATAATCCTCAAAGGCGTTAGTACACGGGATACTGTTAAAAATTGAGTCGGGCCATTTTCTGGATATTTTTACATATTATGTTCCTATGGGTTACTGGAATTCAACAAAATTTTATTTGACGCAATTCGAACCGGAATCGGAGCTGATATGATCGAAACTCGGTTTTCGGATAATCCTCAAAGGGGTTAGTACACGGGATACTGTTAAAAATCGAGTCGAGCCATTTTCTGGATATTTTTACATATTTTGTTCCTATGGGTTATTGTAATTAAATGAAATTTTATTTGACGCAATTCGAACCGGAATCGGAGCTGATATGATCGAAACTCGGTTTTCGGATAATCCTCAAAGGGGTTAGTACACGGGATACTGTTAAAAATCGAGTCGAGCCATTTTCTGGATATTTTTACATATTTTGTACCTATGGGTTATTGTAATTAAATGAAATTTTATTTGACGCAATTCGAACCGGAATCGGAGCTGATATGATCGAAACTCGGTTTTCGGATAATCCTCAAAGGGGTTAGTACACGGGATACTGTTAAAAATCGAGTCGAGCCATTTTCTGGATATTTTTACATATTTTGTACCTATGGGTTATTGTAATTAAATGAAATTTTATTTGACGCAATTCGAACCGGAATCGGAGCTGATATGATCGAAACTCGGTTTTCGGATAATCCTCAAAGGGGTTAGTACACGGGATACTGTTAAAAATCGAGTCGGGCCATTTTCTGGATATTTTTACATATTTTGTTCCTATGGGTTATTGAAATTAAACGAAATTTTATTCGGCGCAGTTCGGACCGGAATCGGAGCTCATATGATCGAAACTCGGTTTTCGGATAATCCTCAAAGGCGTTAGTACACGGAATATTGTTAAAAATTGAGTCGGCCCATTTTCTGGATATTTTTACATATTTTGTTCCTAAGGGTTATTGTAATTAAATGAAATTTTATTTGACGCACTTCGGACCGGAATCGGAGCTGATATGATCGAAACTCGGTTTTCGGATAATCCTCAAAGGGATTAGTACACGGGATATTGTTAAAAATCGAGTTGGACCATTTTGTGGATATTTTTACATATTTTGTTCCTATTGGTTATTAGAATTCAACAAAATTTTATTTGACGCAATTCGGACCTGAATCGGAGCTGATATGATCGAAACTCGGTTTTCGGATAATCCACAAAGGGGTTAGTACACGGGATACTGTTAAAAATTGAGTCGGGCCATTTTCTGGATATTTTTACATATTATGTTCCTATGGGTTACTGGAATTCAACAAAATTTTATTTGACGCAATTCGAACCTGAATCGGAGCTGATATGATCGAAACTCGGTTTTCGGATAATCCTCAAAGGGGTTAGTACACGGGATACTGTTAAAAATCGAGTCGGGCCATTTTCTGGATATTTTTACATATTTTGTTCCTATGGGTTATTGAAATTAAACGAAATTTTATTCGGCGTAGTTCGGACCGGAATCGGAGCTGATATGATCGAAACTCAGTTTTCTGATAATCCTCAGAGGCGTTAGTACACGGAATATTGTTAAAAATTGAGTCGGACCATTTTCTGGATATTTTTACATATTTTGTTCCTATGGGTTATTGAAATTAAATGAAATTTTATTTGACGCACTTCGGACCGGAATCGGAGCTGATATGATCGAAACTCAATTTTCGGATAATCCTCATAGGGGTTAGTACACGGGATACTGTTAAAAGTCGAGTTGGACCATTTTGTGGATATTTTCCCATATTTTGTTCCTATGGGTTATTGAAATTCAACAAAATTTTATTCGGCATAGTTCGGACCGGAATCGGAGCTGATATGATCGAAACTCAGTTTTCGGATAATCCTCAAAGGGGTTAGTACATGGGATATTGTTAAAAATTGAGTCAGACCATTTTGTGGATATTTTTACATATTTTGTTCCGATGGGTTATTGGAATTCAACAAAATTTTATTTGACGCAATTCGGACCTGAATCGGAGCTGATATGATCGAAACTCGGTTTTCGGATAATCCTCAAAGGGGTTAGTACACGGGATACTGTTAAAAATCGAGCCGGGCCATTTTCTGGATATTTTTACATATTTTGTTCCTATGGGTTATTGAAATTAAACGAAATTTTATTCGACGCAGTTCGGACCGGAATCGGAGCTCATATGATCGAAACTCGGTTTTCGGATAATCCTCAAAGGCGTTAGTACACGGAATATTGTTAAAAATTGAGTCGGCCCATTTTCTGGATATTTTTACATATTTTGTTCCTAAGGGTTATTGTAATTAAATGAAATTTTATTTGACGCACTTCGGACCGGAATCGGAGCTAATATGATCGAAACTCGGTTTTCGGATAATCCACAAAGGGGTTAGTACACGGGATATTGTTAAAAATCGAGTTGGACCATTTTGTGGATATTTTTACATATTTTGTTCCTATTGGTTATTAGAATTCAACAAAATTTTATTTGACGCAATTCGGACCTGAATCGGAGCTGATATGATCGAAACTCGGTTTTCGGATAATCCACAAAGGGGTTAGTACACGGGATACTGTTAAAAATTGAGTCGGGCCATTTTCTGGATATTTTTACATATTATGTTCCTATGGGTTACTGGAATTCAACAAAATTTTATTTGATGCAATTCGAACCTGAATCGGAGCTGATATGATCGAAACTCGGTTTTCGGATAATCCTCAAAGGGGTTTGTACACGGGATACTGTTAAAAATCGAGTCGGGCCATTTTCTGGATATTTTTACATATTTTGTTCCTATGGGTTATTGAAATTAAACGAAATTTTATTCGGCGTAGTTCGGACCGGAATCGGAGCTGATATGATCGAAACTCGGTTTTCTGATAATCCTCAAAGGCGTTAGTACACGGAATATTGTTAAAAATTGAGTCGGCCCATTTTCTTGATATTTTTACATATTTTGTTCCTAAGGGTTATTGAATTTAAATGAAATTTTATTTGACGCACTTCGGACCGGAATCGGAGCTGATATGATCGAAACTCAATTTTCGGATAATCCTCAAAGGGGTTAGTACACGGGATACTGTTAAAAGTCGAGTTGGACCATTTTGTGGATATTTTCACATATTTTGTTCCTATAGGTTATTGAAATTCAACAAAATTTTATTCGGCACAGTTCGGACCGGAATCGGAGCTGATATGATCGAAACTCGGTTTTCGGATAATCCTCAAAGCGGTTAGTACATGGGATATTGTTAAAAATTGAGTCAGACCATTTTGTGAATATTTTTACATATTTTGTTCCTATGGGTTATTGGAATTCAACAAAATTTCATTTGACGCAATTCGGACCTGAATCGGAGCTCATATGATCGAAACTCTGTTTTCGGATAATCCTCAAAGGGGTTAGTACACGGGATACTGTTAAAAATCGAGTCGAGCCTTTTTCTGGATATTTTTACATATTTTGTTCCTATGGGTTATTGAAATTAAACGAAATTTTATTCGGCGCAGTTCGGACCGGAATCGGAGCTGATATGATCGAAACTCAGTTTTCTGATAATCCTCAAAGGCGTTAGTACACGGAATATTGTTAAAAATTGAGTCGGGCCATTTTCTGGATATTTTTACATATTTTGTTCCTAAGGGTTATTGAATTCAACAAAATTTTATTTGACGCAATTCGGACCTGAATCGGAGCTGATATGATCGAAACTCGGTTTTCGGATAATCCTCAAAGGGGTTAGTACACGGGATACTGTTAAAAATCGAGTCAGGCCATTTTCTGGATATTTTTACATATTTTGTTCCAATGGGTTATTGAAATTAAACGAAATTTTATTCGGCGCAGTTCGGACCGGAATCGGAGCTCATATGATCGAAACTCGGTTTTCGGATAATCCTCAAAGGCGTTAGTACACGGAATATTGTTAAAAATTGACTCGGACCATTTTCTGGATATTTTTACATATTTTGTTCCTAAGGGTTATTGTAATTAAATGAAATTTTATTTGACGCACTTCGGACCGGAATCGGAGCTGATATGATCGAAACTCGGTTTTCGTATAATCCTCAAAGGGATTAGTACACGGGATATTGTTAAAAATCGAGTTGGACCATTTTGTGGATATTTTCACATATTTTGTTCCTATTGGTTATTGGAATTCAACAAAATTTTATTCGGCACAGTTCGGACCGGAATCGGAGCTGATATGATCGAAACTCGGTTTTCGGATAATCCACAAAGGGGTTAGTACACGGGATACTGTTAAAAATTGAGTTGGGCCATTTTCTGGATATTTTTACATATTATGTTCCTATGGGTTACTGGAATTCAACAAAATTTTATTTGACGCAATTCGGACCTGAATCGGAGTTGATATGATCGAAACTCTGTTTTCGGATAATCCTCAAAGGGGTTAGTACACGGGATACTGTTAAAAATCGAGTCGGGCCTTTTTCTGGATATTTTTACATATTTTGTTCCTATGGGTTATTGAAATTAAACGAAATTTTATTCGGCGCAGTTCGGACCGGAATCAGAGCTGATATGATCGAAACTCAGTTTTCTGATAATCCTCAAAGGCGTTAGTACACGGAATATTGTTAAAAATTGAGTCGGGCCATTTTCTGGATATTTTTACATATTTTGTTCGTAAGGGTTATTGGAAATCAACAAAATTTTATTTGACGCAATTCGGACCTGAATCGGAGCTGATATGATCGAAACTCGGTTTTCGGATAATCCTCAAAGGGGTTAGTACACGGGATACTGTTAAAAATCGAGTCAGGCCATTTTCTGGATATTTTTACATATTTTGTTCCAATGGGTTATTGAAATTAAACGACAGTTCGGACCGGAATCGGAGCTGATATGATCGAAACTCGGTTTTCGGATAATCGTCAAAGGCGTTAGTACACGGAATATTGTTAAAAATTGAGTCGGCCCATTTTCTGGATATTTTTACATATTTTGTTCCTAAGGGTTATTGTAATTAAATGAAATTTTATTCGGCATAGTTCGGACCGGAATCGGAGCTGATATGATCGAAACTCGGTTTTCGTATAATCCTCAAAGGGATTAGTACACGGGATATTGTTAAAAATCGAGTTGGACCATTTTGTGGATATTTTTACATATTATGTTCCTATTGGTTATTGGAATTCAACAAAATTTTATTTGACGCAATTCGGACCTGAATCGGAGCTGATATGATCGAAACTCGGTTTTCGGATAATCCACAAAGGGGTTAGTACACGTGATACTGTTAAAAATTGAGTCGGGCCATTTTCTGGATATTTTTACATATTATGTTCCTATGGGTTACTGGAATTCAACAAAATTTTATTTGACGCAATTCGAACCTGAATCGGAGCTGATATGATCGAAACTCGGTTTTCGGATAATCCTCAAAGGGGTTAGTACACGGGATACTGTTAAAAATCGAGTCGGGCCTTTTTCTGGATATTTTTACATATTTTGTTCCTATGGGTTATTGAAATTAAACGAAATTTTATTCGGCGCAGTTCGGACCGGAATCGGAGCTGATACGATCGAAACTCAGTTTTCTGATAATCCTCAAAGGCGTTAGTACACGGGATACTGTTAAAAATTGAGTCGGGCCATTTTCTGGATATTTTTACATATTATGTTCCTATGGGTTACTGGAATTCAACAAAATTTTATTTGACGCAATTCGAACCGGAATCGGAGTTGATATGATCGAAACTCGGTTTTCGGATAATCCTCAAAGGGGTTAGTACACGGGATACTGTTAAAAATCGAGTCGAGCCATTTTCTGGATATTTTTACATATTTTGTTCCTATGGGTTATTGTAATTAAATGAAATTTTATTTGACGCAATTCGAACCGGAATCGGAGCTGATATGATCGAAACTCGGTTTTCGGATAATCCTCAAAGGGGTTAGTACACGGGATACTGTTAAAAATCGAGTCGGGCCATTTTCTGGATATTTTTACATATTTTGTTCCTATGGGTTATTGAAATTAAACGAAATTTTATTCGGCGCAGTTCGGACCGGAATCGGAGCTCATATGATCGAAACTCGGTTTTCGGATAATCCTCAAAGGCGTTAGTACACGGAATATTGTTAAAAATTGAGTCGGCCCATTTTCTGGATATTTTTACATATTTTGTTCCTAAGGGTTATTGTAATTAAATGAAATTTTATTTGACGCACTTCGGACCGGAATCGGAGCTGATATGATCGAAACTCGGTTTTCAGATAATCCTCAAAGGGATTAGTACACGGGATATTGTTAAAAATCGAGTTGGACCATTTTGTGGATATTTTTACATATTTTGTTCCTATTGGTTATTAGAATTCAACAAAATTTTATTTGACGCAATTCGGACCTGAATCGGAGCTGATATGATCGAAACTCGGTTTTCGGATAAACCACAAAGGGGTTAGTACACGGGATACTGTTAAAAATTGAGTCGGGCCATTTTCTGGATATTTTTACATATTATGTTCCTATGGGTTACTGGAATTCAACAAAATTTTATTTGACGCAATTCGAACCTGAATCGGAGCTGATATGATCGAAACTCGGTTTTCGGATAATCCTCAAAGGGGTTAGTACACGGGATACTGTTAAAAATCGAGTCGGGCCATTTTCTGGATATTTTTACATATTTTGTTCCTATGGGTTATTGAAATTAAACGAAATTTTATTCGGCGTAGTTCGGACCGGAATCGGAGCTGATATGATCGAAACTCAGTTTTCTGATAATCCTCAGAGGCGTTAGTACACGGAATATTGTTAAAAATTGAGTCGGGCCATTTTCTGGATATTTTTACATATTTTGTTCCTATGGGTTATTGAAATTAAATGAAATTTTATTTGACGCACTTCGGACCGGAATCGGAGCTGATATGATCGAAACTCAATTTTCGGATAATCCTCATAGGGGTTAGTACACGGGATACTGTTAAAAGTCGAGTTGGACCATTTTGTGGATATTTTCCCATATTTTGTTCCTATGGGTTATTGAAATTCAACAAAATTTTATTCGGCATAGTTCGGACCGGAATCGGAGCTGATATGATCGAAACTCGGTTTTCGGATAATCCTCAAAGGGGTTAGTACATGGGATATTGTTAAAAATTGAGTCAGACCATTTTGTGGATATTTTTACATATTTTGTTCCTATGGGTTATTGGAATTCAACAAAATTTTATTTGACGCAATTCGGACCTGAATCGGAGCTGATATGATCGAAACTCGGTTTTCCGATAATCCTCAAAGGGGTTAGTACACGGGATACTCTTAAAAATCGAGTCGGGCCATTTTCTGGATATTTTTACATATTTTGTTCCTATGGGTTATTGAAATTAAACGAAATTTTATTCGACGCAGTTCGGACCGGAATCGGAGCTCATATGATCGAAACTCGGTTTTCGGATAATCCTCAAAGGCGTTAGTACACGGAATATTGTTAAAAATTGAGTCGGCCCATTTTCTGGATATTTTTACATATTTTGTTCCTAAGGGTTATTGTAATTAAATGAAATTTTATTTGACGCACTTCGGACCGGAATCGGAGCTAATATGATCGAAACTCGGTTTTCGGATAATCCACAAAGGGGTTAGTACACGGGATATTGTTAAAAATCGAGTTGGACCATTTTGTGGATATTTTTACATATTTTGTTCCTATTGGTTATTAGAATTCAACAAAATTTTATTTGACGCAATTCGGACCTGAATCGGAGCTGATATGATCGAAACTCGGTTTTCGGATAATCCACAAAGGGGTTAGTACACGGGATACTGTTAAAAATTGAGTCGGGCCATTTTCTGGATATTTTTACATATTATGTTCCTATGGGTTACTGGAATTCAACAAAATTTTATTTGATGCAATTCGAACCTGAATCGGAGCTTATATGATCGAAACTCGGTTTTCGGATAATCCTCAAAGGGGTTTGTACACGGGATACTGTTAAAAATCGAGTCGGGCCATTTTCTGGATATTTTTACATATTTTGTTCCTATGGGTTATTGAAATTAAACGAAATTTTATTCGGCGTAGTTCGGACCGGAATCGGAGCTGATATGATCGAAACTCGGTTTTCTGATAATCCTCAAAGGCGTTAGTACACGGAATATTGTTAAAAATTGAGTCGGCCCATTTTCTTGATATTTTTACATATTTTGTTCCTAAGGGTTATTGAAATTAAATGAAATTTTATTTGACGCACTTCGGACCGGAATCGGAGCTGATATGATCGAAACTCAATTTTCGGATAATCCTCAAAGGGGTTAGTACACGGGATACTGTTAAAAGTCGAGTTGGACCATTTTGTGGATATTTTCACATATTTTGTTCCTATAGGTTATTGAAATTCAACAAAATTTTATTCGGCACAGTTCGGACCGGAATCGGAGCTGATATGATCGAAACTCGGTTTTCGGATAATCCTCAAAGCGGTTAGTACATGGGATATTGTTAAAAATTGAGTCAGACCATTTTGTGGATATTTTTACATATTTTGTTCCTATGGGTTATTGGAATTCAACAAAATTTCATTTGACGCAATTCGGACCTGAATCGGAGCTGATATGATCGAAACTCTGTTTTCGGATAATCCTCAAAGGGGTTAGTACACGGGATACTGTTAAAAATCGAGTCGAGCCTTTTTCTGGATATTTTTACATATTTTGTTCCTATGGGTTATTGAAATTAAACGAAATTTTATTCGGCGCAGTTCGGACCGGAATCGGAGCTGATATGATCGAAACTCAGTTTTCTGATAATCCTCAAAGGCGTTAGTACACGGAATATTGTTAAAAATTGAGTCGGGCCATTTTCTGGATATTTTTACATATTTTGTTCCTAAGGGTTATTGAATTCAACAAAATTTTATTTGACGCAATTCGGACCTGAATCGGAGCTGATATGATCGAAACTCGGTTTTCGGATAATCCTCAAAGGGGTTAGTACACGGGATACTGTTAAAAATCGAGTCAGGCCATTTTCTGGATATTTTTACATATTTTGTTCCAATGGGTTATTGAAATTAAACGAAATTTTATTCGGCGCAGTTCGGACCGGAATCGGAGCTCATATGATCGAAACTCGGTTTTCGGATAATCCTCAAAGGCGTTAGTACACGGAATATTGTTAAAAATTGACTCGGCCCATTTTCTGGATATTTTTACATATTTTGTTCCTAAGGGTTATTGTAATTAAATGAAATTTTATTTGACGCACTTCGGACCGGAATCGGAGCTGATATGATCGAAACTCGGTTTTCGTATAATCCTCAAAGGGATTAGTACACGGGATATTGTTAAAAATCGAGTTGGACCATTTTGTGGATATTTTCACATATTTTGTTCCTATTGGTTATTGGAATTCAACAAAATTTTATTCGGCACAGTTCGGACCGGAATCGGAGCTGATATGATCGAAACTCGGTTTTCGGATAATCCACAAAGGGGTTAGTACACGGGATACTGTTAAAAATTGAGTTGGGCCATTTTCTGGATATTTTTACATATTATGTTCCTATGGGTTACTGGAATTCAACAAAATTTTATTTGACGCAATTCGGACCTGAATCGGAGTTGATATGATCGAAACTCTGTTTTCGGATAATCCTCAAAGGGGTTAGTACACGGGATACTGTTAAAAATCGAGTCGGGCCTTTTTCTGGATATTTTTACATATTTTGTTCCTATGGGTTATTGAAATTAAACGAAATTTTATTCGGCGCAGTTCAGACCGGAATCAGAGCTGATATGATCGAAACTCAGTTTTCTGATAATCCTCAAAGGCGTTAGTACACGGAATATTGTTAAAAATTGAGTCGGGCCATTTTCTGGATATTTTTACATATTTTGTTCCTAAGGGTTATTGGAAATCAACAAAATTTTATTTGACGCAATTCGGACCTGAATCGGAGCTGATATGATCGAAACTCGGTTTTCGGATAATCCTCAAAGGGGTTAGTACACGGGATACTGTTAAAAATCGAGTCAGGCCATTTTCTGGATAATATTACATATTTTGTTCCAATGGGTTATTGAAATTAAACGACAGTTCGGACCGGAATCGGAGCTGATATGATCGAAACTCTGTTTTCGGATAATCCTCAAAGGCGTTAGTACACGGAATATTGTTAAAAATTGAGTCGGCCCATTTTCTGGATATTTTTACATATTTTGTTCCTAAGGGTTATTGTAATTAAATGAAATTTTATTCGGCATAGTTCGGACCGGAATCGGAGCTGATATGATCGAAACTCGGTTTTCGTATAATCCTCAAAGGGATTAGTACACGGGATATTGTTAAAAATCGAGTTGGACCATTTTGTGGATATTTTTACATATTATGTTCCTATTGGTTATTGGAATTCAACAAAATTTTATTTGACGCAATTCGGACCTGAATCGGAGCTGATATGATCGAAACTCGGTTTTCGGATAATCCACAAAGGGGTTAGTACACGTGATACTGTTAAAAATTGAGTCGGGCCATTTTCTGGATATTTTTACATATTATGTTCCTATGGGTTACTGGAATTCAACAAAATTTTATTTGACGCAATTCGAACCTGAATCGGAGCTGATATGATCGAAACTCGGTTTTCGGATAATCCGCAAAGGGGTTAGTACACGGGATACTGTTAAAAATCGAGTCGGGCCATTTTCTGGATATTTTTACATATTTTGTTCCTATGGGTTATTGAAATTAAACGAAATTTTATTCGGCATAGTTCGGACCGGAATCGGAGCTGATATGATCGAAACTCAGTTTTCTGATAATCCTCAAAGGCGTTTGTACACGGAATATTGTTAAAAATTGAGTCGGGCCATTTTCTGGATATTTTTACATATTTTGTTCCTAAGGGTTATTGAAATTAAATGAAATTTTATTTGACGCACTTCGGACCGGAATCGGAGCTGATATGATCGAAACTCAATTTTCGGATAATCCTCAAAGGGGTTAGTACACGGGATACTGTTAAAAGTCGAGTTGGACCATTTTGTGGATATTTTCACATATTTTGTTCCTATAGGTTATTGAAATTCAACAAAATTTTATTCGGCACAGTTCGGACCGGAATCGGAGTTGATATGATCGAAACTCGGTTTTCGGATAATCCTCAAAGGGGTTAGTACATGGGATATTGTTAAAAATTGAGTCGGACAATTTTGTGGATATTTTTGCATATTTTGTTCCTATGGGTTATTGGAATTCAACAAAATTTTATTTGACGCAATTCGGACCTGAATCGGAGTTGATATGATCGAAACTCGGTTTTCGGATAATCCTCAAAGGGGTTAGTACACGGGATACTGTTAAAAATCGAGTCGAGCCATTTTCTGGATATTTTTACATATTTTGTTCCTATGGTTTATTGAAATTAAACGAAATTTTATTCGGCGTAGTTCGGACCGGAATCGGAGCTGATATGATCGAAACTCAGTTTTCTGATAATCCTCAAAGGCGTTAGTACACGGAATATTGTTAAAAATTGAGTCGGGCCATTTTCTGGATATTTTTACATATTTTGTTCCTATGGGTTATTGAAATTAAATGAAATTTTATTTGACGCACTTCGGACCGGAATCGGAGCTGATATGATCGAAACTCAATTTTCGGATAATCCTCATAGGGGTTAGTACACGGGATACTGTTAAAAGTCGAGTTGGACCATTTTGTGGATATTTTCACTTATTTTGTTCCTATGGGTTATTGAAATTTAACAAAATTTTATTTGGCACAGTTCGGACTGGAATCAAAGCTGATATGATCGAAACTCGGTTTTCGGATAATCCTCAAAGGGGTTAGTACATGGGATATTGTTAAAAATTGAGTCGAACAATTTTGTGGATATTTTTGCATATTTTGTTCCTATGGGTTATTGGAATTCAACAAAATTTTATTTGACGCAATGCGGACCTGAATCGGAGCTGATATGATCGAAACTCGGTTTTCGGATGATCCTCAAAGGGGTTAGTACACGGGATACTGTTAAAAATCGAGTCGGGCCATTTTCTGGATATTTTTACATGTTTTGTTCCTATGGGTTATTGAAATTAAACGACAGTTCGGACCGGAATCGGAGCTGATATGATCGAAACTCGGTTTTCGGATAATCCTCAAAGGCGTTAGTACACGGAATATTGTTAAAAATTGAGTCGGCCCATTTTCTGGATATTTTTACATATTTTGTTCCTAAGGGTTATTGTAATTAAATGAAATTTTATTTGACGCACTTCGGACCGGAATCGGAGCTGATATGATCGAAACTCGGTTTTCGGATAATCCTCAAAGGGGTTAGTACACGGGATATTGTTAAAAATCGAGTTGGACCATTTTGTGGATATTTTTACATATTTTGTTCCTATCGGTTATTGGAATTCAACAAAATTTTATTTGACGCAATTCGGACCTGAATCGGAGCTGATATGATCGAAACTCGGTTTTCGGATAATCCACAAAGGGGTTAGTACACGGGATACTGTTAAAAATTGAGTCGGGCCATTTTCTGGATATTTTTACATATTATGTTCCTATGGGTTACTGGAATTCAACAAAATTTTATTTGACGCAATTCGAACCTGAATCGGAGCTGATATGATCGAAACTCGGTTTTCAGATAATCCTCAAAGGGGTTAGTACACGGGATACTGTTAAAAATCGAGTCGGGCCATTTTCTGGATATTTTTACATATTTTGTTCCGATGGGTTATTGAAATTAAACGAAATTTTATTCGGCGTAGTTCGGACCGGAATCGGAGCTGATATGATCGAAACTCTGTTTTCTGATAATCCTCAAAGGCGTTAGTACACGGAATATTGTTAAAAATTGAGTCGGGCCATTTTCTTGATATTTTTACATATTTTGTTCCTAAGGGTTATTGAAATTAAATGAAATTTTATTTAACGCACTTCGGACCGGAATCGGAGCTGATATGATCGAAACTCAATTTTCGGATAATCCTCAAAGGGGTTAGTACACAGGATACTGTTAAAAGTCGAGTTGGACCATTTTGTGGATATTTTCACATATTTTGTTCCTATAGGTTATTGAAATTCAACAAAATTTTATTCGGCACAGTTCGGACCGGAATCGGAGCTGATATGATCGAAACTCGGTTTTCGGATAATCCTCAAAGGGGTTAGTACATGGGATATTGTTAAAAATTGAGTCGGACAATTTTGTGGATATTTTTGCATATTTTGTTCCTATGGGTTATTGGAATTCAACAAAATTTTATTTGAAGCAATTCGGACCTGAATCGGAGCTGATATGATCGAAACTCGGTTTTCGGATGATCCTCAAAGGGGTTAGTACACGGGATACTGTTAAAAATCGAGTCGGGCCATTTTCTGGATATTTTTACATGTTTTGTTCCTATGGGTTATTGAAATTAAACGACAGTTCGGACCGGAATCGGAGCTGATATGATCGAAACTCGGTTTTCGGATAATCCTCAAAGGCGTTAGTACACGGAATATTGTTAAAAATTGAGTCGGCCCATTTTCTGGATATTTTTACATATTTTGTTCCTAAGGGTTATTGTAATTAAATGAAATTTTATTTGACGCACTTCGGACCGGAATCGGAGCTGATATGATCGAAACTCGGTTTTCGGATAATCCTCAAAGGGGTTAGTACACGGGATATTGTTAAAAATCGAGTTGGACCATTTTGTGGATATTTTTACATATTTTGTTCCTATCGGTTATTGGAATTCAACAAAATTTTATTTGACGCAATTCGGACCTGAATCGGAGCTGATATGATCGAAACTCGGTTTTCGGATAATCCACAAAGGGGTTAGTACACGGGATACTGTTAAAAATTGAGTCGGGCCATTTTCTGGATATTTTTACATATTATGTTCCTATGGGTTACTGGAATTCAACAAAATTTTATTTGACGCAATTCGAACCTGAATCGGAGCTGATATGATCGAAACTCGGTTTTCAGATAATCCTCAAAGGGGTTAGTACACGGGATACTGTTAAAAATCGAGTCGGGCCATTTTCTGGATATTTTTACATATTTTGTTCCGATGGGTTATTGAAATTAAACGAAATTTTATTCGGCGTAGTTCGGACCGGAATCGGAGCTGATATGATCGAAACTCTGTTTTCTGATAATCCTCAAAGGCGTTAGTACACGGAATATTGTTAAAAATTGAGTCGGGCCATTTTCTGGATATTTTTACATATTTTGTTCCTAAGGGTTATTGAAATTAAATGAAATTTTATTTAACGCACTTCGGACCGGAATCGGAGCTGATATGATCGAAACTCAATTTTCGGATAATCCTCAAAGGGGTTAGTACACAGGATACTGTTAAAAGTCGAGTTGGACCATTTTGTGGATATTTTCACATATTTTGTTCCTATAGGTTATTGAAATTCAACAAAATTTTATTCGGCACAGTTCGGACCGGAATCGGAGCTGATATGATCGAAACTCGGTTTTCGGATAATCCTCAAAGGGGTTAGTACATGGGATATTGTTAAAAATTGAGTCGGACAATTTTGTGGATATTTTTGCATATTTTGTTCCTATGGGTTATTGGAATTCAACAAAATTTTATTTGACGCAATTCGGACCTGAATCGGAGCTGATATGATCGAAACTCGGTTTTCGGATAATCCTCAAAGGGGTTAGTACACGGGATACTGTTAAAAATCGAGTCGAGCCATTTTCTGGATATTTTTACATATTTTGTTCCTATGGTTTATTGAAATTAAACGAAATTTTATTCGGCGTAGTTCGGACCGGAATCGGAGCTGATATGATCGAAACTCAGTTTTCTGATAATCCTCAAAGGCGTTAGTACACGGAATATTGTTAAAAATTGAGTCGGGCCATTTTCTGGATATTTTTACATATTTTGTTCCTATGGGTTATTGAAATTAAATGAAATTTTATTTGACGCACTTCGGACCGGAATCGGAGCTGATATGATCGAAACTCAATTTTCGGATAATCCTCATAGGGGTTAGTACACGGGATACTGTTAAAAGTCGAGTTGGACCATTTTGTGGATATTTTCACTTATTTTGTTCCTATGGGTTATTGAAATTTAACAAAATTTTATTTGGCACAGTTCGGACTGGAATCAGAGCTGATATGATCGAAACTCGGTTTTCGGATAATCCTCAAAGGGGTTAGTACATGGGATATTGTTAAAAATTGAGTCGGACAATTTTGTGGATATTTTTGCATATTTTGTTCCTATGGGTTATTGGAATTCAACAAAATTTTATTTGACGCAATTCGGACCTGAATCGGAGCTGATATGATCGAAACTCGGTTTTCGGATAATCCTCAAAGGGGTTAGTACACGGGATACTGTTAAAAATCGAGTCGGGCCATTTTCTGGATATTTTTACATGTTTTGTTCCTATGGGTTTTTGAAATTAAACGAAATTTTATTCGGCGCAGTTCGGACCGGAATCGGAGCTCATATGATCGAAACTCGGTTTTCGGATAATCCTCAAAGGCGTTAGTACACGGAATATTGTTAAAAATTGAGTCGGCCCATTTTCTGGATATTTTTACATATTTTGTTCCTAAGGGTTATTGAAATTAAATGAAATTTTATTTGACGCACTTCGGACCGGAATCGGAGCTGATATGATCGAAACTCGGTTTTCGGATAATCCTCAAAGGGGTTAGTACACGGGATATTGTTAAAAATCGAGTTGGACCATTTTGTGGATATTTTTACATATTTTGTTCCTATTGGTTATTGGAATTCAACAAAATTTTATTTGACGCAATTCGGACCTAAATCGGAGCTGATATGATCGAAACTCGGTTTTCGGATAATCCACAAAGGGGTTAGTACACGGGATACTGTTAAAAATTGAGTCGGGCCATTTTCTGGATATTTTTACATATTATGTTCCTATGGGTTACTGGAATTCAACAAAATTTTATTTGACGCAATTCGAACCTGAATCGGAGCTGATATGATCGAAACTCGGTTTTCGGATAATCCTCAAAGGGGTTAGTACACGGGATACTGTTAAAAATCGAGTCGGGCCATTTTCTGGATATTTTTACATATTTTGTTCCTATGGGTTATTGAAATTAAACGAAATTTTATTCGGCGTAGTTCGGACCGGAATCGGAGCTGATATGATCGAAACTCAGTTTTCTGATAATCCTCAAAGGCGTTAGTACACGGAATATTGTTAAAAATTGAGTCGGGCCATTTTCTGGATATTTTTACATATTTTGTTCCTAAGGGTTATTGAAATTAAATGAAATTTTATTTGACGCACTTCGGACCGGAATCGGAGCTGATATGATCGAAACTCAATTTTCGGATAATCCTCAAAGGGGTTAGTACATGGGATACTGTTAAAAGTCGAGTTGGACCATTTTGTGGATATTTTCACATATTTTGTTCCTATAGGTTATTGAAATTCAACAAAATTTTATTCGGCACAGTTCGGACCGGAATCGGAGCTGATATGATCGAAACTCGGTTTTCGGATAATCCTCAAAGGGGTTAGTACATGGGATATTGTTAAAAATTGAGTCGGACAATTTTGTGGATATTTTTGCATATTTTGTTCCTATGGGTTATTGGAATTCAACAAAATTTTATTTGACGCAATTCGGACCTGAATCGGAGCTGATATGATCGAAACTCGGTTTTCGGATAATCCTCAAAGGGGTTAGTACACGGGATACTGTTAAAAATCGAGTCGAGCCATTTTCTGGATATTTTTACATATTTTGTTCCTATGGTTTATTGAAATTAAACGAAATTTTATTCGGCGTAGTTCGGACCGGAATCGGAGCTGATATGATCGAAACTCAGTTTTCTGATAATCCTCAAAGGCGTTAGTACACGGAATATTGTTAAAAATTGAGTCGGGCCATTTTCTGGATATTTTTACATATTTTGTTCCTATGGGTTATTGAAATTAAATGAAATTTTATTTGACGCACTTCGGACCGGAATCGGAGCTGATATGATCGAAACTCAATTTTCGGATAATCCTCATAGGGGTTAGTACACGGGATACTGTTAAAAGTCGAGTTGGACCATTTTGTGGATATTTTCACTTATTTTGTTCCTATGGGTTATTGAAATTTAACAAAATTTTATTTGGCACAGTTCGGACTGGAATCAGAGCTGATATGATCGAAACTCGGTTTTCGGATAATCCTCAAAGGGGTTAGTACATGGGATATTGTTAAAAATTGAGTCGGACAATTTTGTGGATATTTTTGCATATTTTGTTCCTATGGGTTATTGGAATTCAACAAAATTTTATTTGACGCAATTCGGACCTGAATCGGAGCTGATATGATCGAAACTCGGTTTTCGGATAATCCTCAAAGGGGTTAGTACACGGGATACTGTTAAAAATCGAGTCGGGCCATTTTCTGGATATTTTTACATGTTTTGTTCCTATGGGTTTTTGAAATTAAACGAAATTTTATTCGGCGCAGTTCGGACCGGAATCGGAGCTCATATGATCGAAACTCGGTTTTCGGATAATCCTCAAAGGCGTTAGTACACGGAATATTGTTAAAAATTGAGTCGGCCCATTTTCTGGATATTTTTACATATTTTGTTCCTAAGGGTTATTGAAATTAAATGAAATTTTATTTGACGCACTTCGGACCGGAATCGGAGCTGATATGATCGAAACTCGGTTTTCGGATAATCCTCAAAGGGGTTAGTACACGGGATATTGTTAAAAATCGAGTTGGACCATTTTGTGGATATTTTTACATATTTTGTTCCTATTGGTTATTGGAATTCAACAAAATTTTATTTGACGCAATTCGGACCTAAATCGGAGCTGATATGATCGAAACTCGGTTTTCGGATAATCCACAAAGGGGTTAGTACACGGGATACTGTTAAAAATTGAGTCGGGCCATTTTCTGGATATTTTTACATATTATGTTCCTATGGGTTACTGGAATTCAACAAAATTTTATTTGACGCAATTCGAACCTGAATCGGAGCTGATATGATCGAAACTCGGTTTTCGGATAATCCTCAAAGGGGTTAGTACACGGGATACTGTTAAAAATCGAGTCGGGCCATTTTCTGGATATTTTTACATATTTTGTTCCTATGGGTTATTGAAATTAAACGAAATTTTATTCGGCGTAGTTCGGACCGGAATCGGAGCTGATATGATCGAAACTCAGTTTTCTGATAATCCTCAAAGGCGTTAGTACACGGAATATTGTTAAAAATTGAGTCGGGCCATTTTCTGGATATTTTTACATATTTTGTTCCTAAGGGTTATTGAAATTAAATGAAATTTTATTTGACGCACTTCGGACCGGAATCGGAGCTGATATGATCGAAACTCAATTTTCGGATAATCCTCAAAGGGGTTAGTACATGGGATACTGTTAAAAGTCGAGTTGGACCATTTTGTGGATATTTTCACATATTTTGTTCCTATAGGTTATTGAAATTCAACAAAATTTTATTCGGCACAGTTCGGACCGGAATCGGAGCTGATATGATCGAAACTCGGTTTTCGGATAATCCTCAAAGGGGTTAGTACATGGGATATTGTTAAAAATTGAGTCGGACAATTTTGTGGATATTTTTGCATATTTTGTTCCTATGGGTTATTGGAATTCAACAAAATTTTATTTGACGCAATTCGGACCTGAATCGGAGCTGATATGATCGAAACTCGGTTTTCGGATAATCCTCAAAGGGGTTAGTACACGGGATACTGTTAAAAATCGAGTCGAGCCATTTTCTGGATATTTTTACATATTTTGTTCCTATGGTTTATTGAAATTAAACGAAATTTTATTCGGCGTAGTTCGGACCGGAATCGGAGCTGATATGATCGAAACTCAGTTTTCTGATAATCCTCAAAGGCGTTAGTACACGGAATATTGTTAAAAATTGAGTCGGGCCATTTTCTGGATATTTTTACATATTTTGTTCCTATGGGTTATTGAAATTAAATGAAATTTTATTTGACGCACTTCGGACCGGAATCGGAGCTGATATGATCGAAACTCAATTTTCGGATAATCCTCATAGGGGTTAGTACACGGGATACTGTTAAAAGTCGAGTTGGACCATTTTGTGGATATTTTCACTTATTTTGTTCCTATGGGTTATTGAAATTTAACAAAATTTTATTTGGCACAGTTCGGACTGGAATCAGAGCTGATATGATCGAAACTCGGTTTTCGGATAATCCTCAAAGGGGTTAGTACATGGGATATTGTTAAAAATTGAGTCGGACAATTTTGTGGATATTTTTGCATATTTTGTTCCTATGGGTTATTGGAATTCAACAAAATTTTATTTGACGCAATTCGGACCTGAATCGGAGCTGATATGATCGAAACTCGGTTTTCGGATAATCCTCAAAGGGGTTAGTACACGGGATACTGTTAAAAATCGAGTCGGGCCATTTTCTGGATATTTTTACATGTTTTGTTCCTATGGGTTTTTGAAATTAAACGAAATTTTATTCGGCGCAGTTCGGACCGGAATCGGAGCTCATATGATCGAAACTCGGTTTTCGGATAATCCTCAAAGGCGTTAGTACACGGAATATTGTTAAAAATTGAGTCGGCCCATTTTCTGGATATTTTTACATATTTTGTTCCTAAGGGTTATTGAAATTAAATGAAATTTTATTTGACGCACTTCGGACCGGAATCGGAGCTGATATGATCGAAACTCGGTTTTCGGATAATCCTCAAAGGGGTTAGTACACGGGATATTGTTAAAAATCGAGTTGGACCATTTTGTGGATATTTTTACATATTTTGTTCCTATTGGTTATTGGAATTCAACAAAATTTTATTTGACGCAATTCGGACCTGAATCGGAGCTGATATGATCGAAACTCGGTTTTCGGATAATCCACAAAGGGGTTAGTACACGGGATACTGTTAAAAATTGAGTCGGGCCATTTTCTGGATATTTTTACATATTATGTTCCTATGGGTTACTGGAATTCAACAAAATTTTATTTGACGCAATTCGAACCTGAATCGGAGCTGATATGATCGAAACTCGGTTTTCGGATAATCCTCAAAGGGGTTAGTACACGGGATACTGTTAAAAATCGAGTCGGGCCATTTTCTGGATATTTTTACATATTTTGTTCCTATGGGTTATTGAAATTAAACGAAATTTTATTCGGCGTAGTTCGGACCGGAATCGGAGCTGATATGATCGAAACTCAGTTTTCTGATAATCCTCAAAGGCGTTAGTACACGGAATATTGTTAAAAATTGAGTCGGGCCATTTTCTGGATATTTTTACATATTTTGTTCCTAAGGGTTATTGAAATTAAATGAAATTTTATTTGACGCACTTCGTACCGGAATCGGAGCTGATATGATCGAAACTCAATTTTCGGATAATCCTCAAAGGGATTAGTACATGGGATACTGTTAAAAGTCGAGTTGGACCATTTTGTGGATATTTTCACATATTTTGTTCCTATAGGTTATTGAAATTCAACAAAATTTTATTCGGCACAGTTCGGACCGGAATCGGAGCTGATATGATCGAAACTCGGTTTTCGGATAATCCTCAAAGGGGTTAGTACATGGGATATTGTTAAAAATTGAGTCGGACAATTTTGTGGATATTTTTGCATATTTTGTTCCTATGGGTTATTGGAATTCAACAAAATTTTATTTGACGCAATTCGGACCTGAATCGGAGCTGATATGATCGAAACTCGGTTTTCGGATAATCCTCAAAGGGGTTAGTACACGGGATACTGTTAAAAATCGAGTCGAGCCATTTTCTGGATATTTTTACATATTTTGTTCCTATGGTTTATTGAAATTAAACGAAATTTTATTCGGCGTAGTTCGGACCGGAATCGGAGCTGATATGATCGAAACTCAGTTTTCTGATAATCCTCAAAGGCGTTAGTACACGGAATATTGTTAAAAATTGAGTCGGGCCATTTTCTGGATATTTTTACATATTTTGTTCCTATGGGTTATTGAAATTAAATGAAATTTTATTTGACGCACTTCGGACCGGAATCGGAGCTGATATGATCGAAACTCAATTTTCGGATAATCCTCATAGGGGTTAGTACACGGGATACTGTTAAAAGTCGAGTTGGACCATTTTGTGGATATTTTCACTTATTTTGTTCCTATGGGTTATTGAAATTTAACAAAATTTTATTTGGCACAGTTCGGACTGGAATCAGAGCTGATATGATCGAAACTCGGTTTTCGGATAATCCTCAAAGGGGTTAGTACACAGGATACTGTTAAAAGTCGAGTTGGACCATTTTGTGGATATTTTCACATATTTTGTTCCTATAGGTTATTGAAATTCAACAAAAATTTATTCGGCACAGTTCGGATCGGAATCGGAGCTCATATGATCGAAACTCGGTTTTCTGATAATCCTCAAAGGCGTTAGTACACGGAATATTGTTAAAAATTGAGTCGGGCCATTTTCTGGATATTTTTACATATTTTGTTCCTAAGGGTTATTGGAATTCAACAAAATTTTATTTGACGCAATTCGGACCTGAATCGGAGCTGATATGATCGAAACTCGGTTTTCGGATAATCCTCAAAGGGGTTAGTACACGGGATACTGTTAAAAATCGAGTCGGGCCATTTTCTGGATATTTTTACATATTTTGTTCCTATGGGTTATTGAAATTAAACGAAATTTTATTCGGCGCAGTTCGGCCCGGAATCGGAGCTCATATGACCGAAACTCGGTTTTCGGATAATCGTCAAAGGAGTTGGTACACGGAATATTGTTAAAAATTGAGTCGGCCCATTTTCTGGATATTTTAACATATTTTGATCCTAAGGGTTATTGTAATTAAATGAAATTTTATTTGACGCACTTCGGACCGGAATCGGAGCTGATATGATCGAAACTCGGTTTTCGGATAATCCTCAAAGGGATTAGTACACGGGATATTGTTAAAAATCGAGTTGGACCATTTTGTGGATATTTTTACATATTTTGTTCCTATTGGTTATTGGAATTCAACAAAAATTTATTTGACGCAATTCGGACCTGAATCGGAGCTGATATGATCGAAACTCGGTTTTCGGATAATCCACAAAGGGGTTAATACACGGGATACTGTTAAAAATTGAGTCGGGCCATTTTCTGGATATTTTTACATATTATGTTCCTATGGGTTACTAGAATTCAACAAAATTTTATTTGACGCACTTCGGACCGGAATCGGAGCTGATATGATCGAAACTCGGTTTTCGGATAATCCTCAAAGGGATTAGTACACGGGATATTGTTAAAAATCGAGTTGGACCATTTTGTGGATATTTTTACATATTTTGTTCCTATTGGTTATTGGAATTCAACAAAATTTTATTTGACGCAATTCGGACCTGAATCGGAGCTGATATGATCGAAACTCGGTTTTCGGATAATCCACAAAGGGGTTAGTACACGGGATACTGTTAAAAATTGAGTCGGGCCATTTTCTGGATATTTTTACATATTATGTTCCTATGGGTTACTGGAATTCAACAAAATTTTATTTGACGCAATTCGAACCTGAATCGGAGCTGATATGATCGAAACTCGGTTTTCGGATAATCCTCAAAGGGGTTAGTACACGGGATACTGTTAAAATTCGAGTCGGGCCATTTTCTGGATATTTTTACATATTTTGTTCCTATGGGTTATTGAAATTAAACGAAATTTTATTCGGCGTAGTTCGGACCGGAATCGGAGCTGATATGATCGAAACTCAGTTTTCTGATAATCCTCAAAGGCGTTAGTACACGGAATATTGTTAAAAATTGAGTCGGGCCATTTTCTGGATATTTTTACATATTTTGTTCCTAAGGGTTATTGAAATTAAATGAAATTTTATTTAACACACTTCGGACCGGAATCGGAGCTGATATGATCGAAACACAATTTTCGGATAATCCTCAAAGGGGTTAGTACACGGGATACTGTTAAAAGTCGAGTTGGACCATTTTGTGGATATTTTCACATATTTTGTTCCTATAGGTTATTGATATTCAACAAAAATTTATTCGGCACAGTTCGGACCGGAATCGGAGCTGATATGATCGAAACTCGGTTTTCGGATAATCCTCAAAGGGGTTAGTACATGGGATATTGTTAAAAATTGAGTAAGACCATTTTGTGGATATTTTTACATATTTTGTTCCTAAGGGTTATTGAAATTAAACGAAATTTTATTCGGCGCAATTCGGACCGGAATCGGAGCTGATATGATCGAAACTCAGTTTTCTGATAATCCTCAAAGGCGTTAGTACACGGAATATTGTTAAAAATTGAGTCGGGCCATTTTCTGGATATTTTTACATATTTTGTTCCTAAGGGTTATTGAAATTAAATGAAATTTTATTTAACACACTTCGGACCGGAATCGGAGCTGATATGATCGAAACACAATTTTCGGATAATCCTCAAAGGGGTTAGTACACGGGATACTGTTAAAAGTCGAGTTGGACCATTTTGTGGATATTTTCACATATTTTGTTCCTATAGGTTATTGAAATTCAACAAAAATTTATTCGGCACAGTTCGGACCGGAATCGGAGCTGATATGATCGAAACTCGGTTTTCGGATAATCCTCAAAGGGGTTAGTACATGGGATATTGTTAAAAATTGAGTAAGACCATTTTGTGGATATTTTTACATATTTTGTTCCTATGGGTTATTGGAATTCAACAAAATTTTATTTGACGCAATTCGGACCTGAATCGGAGCTGATATGATCGAAACTCGGTTTTCGGATAATCCTCAAAGGGGTTAGTACACAGGATACTGTTAAAAATCGAGTCGGGCCTTTTTCTGGATATTTTTACATATTTTGTTCCTATGGGTTATTGTAATTAAACGAAATTTTATTCGGCGCAGTTCAGACCGGAATCGGAGCTGATACGATCGAAACTCAGTTTTCTGATAATCCTCAAAGGCGTTAGTACACGGAATATTGTTAAAAATTGAGTCGGGCCATTTTCTGGATATTTTTACATATTTTGTTCCTAAGGGTTATTGGAATTCAAAAAAATTTTATTTGACACAATTCGGACCTGAATCGGAGCTGATATGATCGAAACTCGGTTTTCGGATAATCCTCAAAGGGGTTAGTACACGGGATACTGTTAAAAATCGAGTCGGGCCATTTTATGTATATTTTTACATATTTTGTTCCTATGGGTTATTGAAATTAAACGAAATTTTATTCGGCGCAGTTCGGACCGGAATCGGAGCTCATATGATCGAAACTCGGTTTTCGGATAATCCTCAAAGGAGTTGGTACACGGAATATTGTTAAAAATTGAGTCGGCCTATTTTCTGGATATTTTTACATATTTTGTTCCTAAGGGTTATTGTAATTAAATGAAATTTTATTTGACGCACTTCGGACCGGAATCGGAGCTGATATGATCGAAACTCGGTTTTCGGATAATCCTCAAAGGGATTAGTACACGGGATATTGTTAAAAATCGAGTTGGACCATTTTGTGGATATTTTTACATATTTTGTTCCTATTGGTTATTGGAATTCAACAAAATTTTATTTGACGCAATTCGGACCTGAATCGGAGCTGATATGATCGAAACTCGGTTTTCGGATAATCCACAAAGGGGTTAGTACACGGGATACTGTTAAAAATTGAGTCGGGCCATTTTCTGGATATTTTTACATATTATGTTCCTATGGGTTTCTGGAATTCAACAAAATTTTATTTGACGCAATTCGAACCTGAATCGGAGCTGATATGATCGAAACTCGGTTTTCGGATAATCCTCAAAGGGGTTAGTACACGGGATACTGTTAAAAATCGAGTCAGGCCATTTTCTGGATATTTTTACATATTTTGTTCCTATGGGTTATTGAAATTAAACGAAATTTTATTCGGCGCAATTCGGACCGGAATCGGAGCTGATATGATCGAAACTCAGTTTTCTGATAATCCTCAAAGGCGTTAGTACACGGAATATTGTTAAAAATTGAGTCGGGCCATTTTCTGGATATTTTTACATATTTTGTTCCTAAGGGTTATTGAAATTAAATGAAATTTTATTTAACGCACTTCGGACCGGAATCGGAGCTGATATGATCGAAACTCAATTTTCGGATAATCCTCAAAGGGGTTAGTACACGGGATACTGTTAAAAGTCGAGTTGGACCATTTTGTGGATATTTTCACATATTTTGTTCCTATAGGTTATTGAAATTCAACAAAAATTTATTCGGCACAATTCGGACCGGAATCGGAGCTGATATGATCGAAACTCGGTTTTCGGATAATCCTCAAAGGGGTTAGTACATGGGATATTGTTAAAAATTGAGAAAGACCATTTTGTGGATATTTTTACATATTTTGTTCCTATGGGTTATAGGAATTCAACAAAATTTTATTTGACGCAATTCGGACCTGAATCGGAGCTGATATGATCGAAACTCGGTTTTCGGATAATCCTCAAAGGGGTTAGTACACGGGATACTGTTAAAAATCGAGTCGGGCCTTTTTCTGGATATTTTTACATATTTTGTTCCTATGGGTTATTGAAATTAAACGAAATTTTATTCGGCGCAGTTCGGACCGGAATCGGAGCTGATGCGATCGAAACTCAGTTTTCTGATAATCCTCAAAGGCGTTAGTACACGGAATATTGTTAAAAATTGAGTCGGGCCATTTTCTGGATATTTTTACATATTTTGTTCCTAAGGGTTATTGGAATTCAACAAAATTTTATTTGAAGCAATTCGGACCTGAATCGGAGCTGATATGATCGAAACTCGGTTTTCGGATAATCCTCAAAGGGGTTAGTACACGGGATACTGTTAAAAATCGAGTCGGGCCATTTTCTGGATATTTTTACATATTTTGTTCCTATGGGTTATTGAAATTAAACGAAATTTTATTCGGCGCAGTTCGGACCAGAATCGGAGCTCATATGATCGAAACTCGGTTTTCGGATAATCCTCAAAGGAGTTGGTACACGGAATATTGTTAAAAATTGAGTCGGCCCATTTTCTGGATATTTTTACATATTTTGTTCCTAAGGGTTATTGTAATTAAATGAAATTTTATTTGACGCACTTCGGACCGGAATCGGAGCTGATATGATCGAAACTCGGTTTTCGGATAATCCTCAAAGGGATTAGTACACGGGATATTGTTAAAAATCGAGTTGGACCATTTTGTGGATATTTTTACATATTTTGTTCCTATTGGTTATTGGAATTCAACAAAATTTTATTTAACGCAATTCGGACCTGAATCGGAGCTGATATGATCGAAACTCGGTTTTCGGATAATCCACAAAGGGGTTAGTACATGGGATACTGTTAAAAATTGAGTCGGGCCATTTTCTGGATATTTTTACATATTATGTTCCTATGGGTTACTGGAATTCAACAAAATTTTATTTGACGCAATTCGAACCTGAATCGGAGCTGATATGATCGAAACTCGGTTTTCGGATAATCCTCAAAGGGGTTAGTACAGGGATACTGTTAAAAATCGAGTCGGGACATTTTCTGGATATTTTTACATATTTTGTTCCTATGGGTTATTGAAATTAAACGAAATTTTATTCGGCGTAGTTCGGACCGGAATCGGAGCTGATATGATCGAAACTCAGTTTTCTGATAATCCTCAAAGGCGTTAGTACACAGAATATTGTTAAAAATTGAGTCGGGCCATTTTCTGGATATTTTTACATATTTTGTTACTAAGGGTTATTGTAATTAAATGAAATTTTATTTGACGCACTTCGGACCGGAATCGGAGCTGATATGATCGAAACTCGGTTTTCGGATAATCCTCAAAGGGGTTAGTACACGGGATACTGCTAAAAATCGAGTCAAGCCATTTTCTGGATATTTTTACATATTTTGTTCCTATGGGTTATTGAAATTAAACGAAATTTTATTCGGCGCAGTTCGGACCGGAATCGGAGCTCATATGATCGAAACTCGGTTTTCGGATAATCCTCGAAGGAGTTGGTACACGGAATATTGTTAAAAATTGAGTCGGCCCATTTTCTGGATATTTTTACATATTTTGTTCCTAAGGGTTATTGTAATTAAATGAAATTTTATTTGACGCACTTCGGACCGGAATCGGAGCTGATATGATCGAAACTCGGTTTTCGGATAATCCTCAAAGGGATTAGTACACGGGATATTGTTAAAATCGAGTTGGACCATTTTGTGGATATTTTTACATATTTTGTTCCTATTGGTTATTGGAATTCAACAAAATTTTATTTGACGCAATTCGGACCTGAATCGGAGCTGATATGATCGAAACTCGGTTTTCGGATAATCCACAAAGGGGTTAGTACACGGGATACTGTTAAAAATTGAGTCGGGCCATTTTCTGGATATTTTTACATATTATGTTCCTATGGGTTACTGGAATTCAACAAAATTTTATTTGACGCAATTCGAACCTGAATCGGAGCTGATATGATCGAAACTCGGTTTTCGGATAATCCTCAAAGGGGTTAGTACACGGGATACTGTTAAAAATCGAGTCCGGCCATTTTCTGGATATTTTTACATATTTTGTTCCTATGGGTTATTGAATTAAACGAAATTTTATTCGGCGCAATTCGGACCGGAATCGGAGCTGATATGATCGAAACTCAGTTTTCTGATAATCCTCAAAGGCGTTAGTACACGGAATATTGTTAAAAATTGAGTCGGGCCATTTTCTGGATATTTTTACATATTTTGTTCCTAAGGGTTATTGAAATTAAATGAAATTTTATTTAACGCACTTCGGGCCGGAATCGGAGCTGATATGATCGAAACACAATTTTGGGATAATCCTAAAAGGGGTTAGTACACGGGATACTGTTAAAAGTCGAGTTGGACCATTTTGTGGATATTTTCACATATTTTGTTCCTATAGGTTATTGAAATTCAACAAAAATTTATTCGGCACAATTCGGACCGGAATCGGAGCTGATATGATCGAAACTCGGTTTTCGGATAATCCTCAAAGGGGTTAGTACATGGGATATTGTTAAAAATTGAGTAAGACCATTTTGTGGATATTTTTACATATTTTGTTCCTATGGGTTATTGGAATTCAACAAAATTTTATTTGACGCAATTCGGACCTGAATCGGAGCTGATATGATCGAAACTCGGTTTTCGGATAATCCTCAAAGGGGTTAGTACACGGGATACTGTTAAAAATCGAGTCGGGCCTTTTTCTGGATATTTTTACATATTTTGTTCCTATGGGTTATTGAAATTAAACGAAATTTTATTCGGCGCAGTTCGGACCGGAATCGGAGCTGATACGATCGAAACTCAGTTTTCTGATAATCCTCAAAGGCGTTAGTACACGGAATATTGTTAAAAATTGAGTCGGGCCATTTTCTGGATATTTTTACATATTTTGTTCCTAAGGGTTATTGGAATTCAACAAAATTTTATTTGACGCAATTCGGACCTGAATCGGAGCTGATATGATCGAAACTCGGTTTTCGGATAATCCTCAAAGGGGTTAGTACACGGGATATTGTTAAAAATCGAGTTGGACCATTTTGTGGATATTTTTACATATTTTGTTCCTATTGGTTATTGGAATTCAACAAAATTTTATTTAACGCAATTCGGACCTGAATCGGAGCTGATATGATCGAAACTCAGTTTTCGGATAATCCACAAGGGGTTAGTACACGGGATACTGTTAAAAATTGAGTCGGGCCATTTTCTGGATATTTTTACATATTATGTTCCTATGGGTTACTGGAATTCAACAAAATTTTATTTGACGCAATTCGAACCTGAATCGGAGCTGATATGATCGAAACTCGGTTTTAGGATAATCCTCAAAGGGGTTAGTACACGGGATACTGTTAAAAATCGAGTCGGGACATTTTCTGGATATTTTTACATATTTTGTTCCTATGGGTTATTGAAATTAAACGAAATTTTATTCGGCGTAGTTCGGACCGGAATCGGAGCTGATATGATCGAAACTCAGTTTTCTGATAATCCTCAAAGGCGTTAGTACACAGAATATTGTTAAAAATTGAGTCAGGCCATTTTCTGGATATTTTTACATATTTTGTTACTAAGGGTTATTGTAATTAAATGAAATTTTATTTGACGCACTTCGGACCGGAATCGGAGCTGATATGATCGAAACTCGGTTTTCGGATAATCCTCAAAGGGGTTAGTACACGGGATACTGCTAAAAATCGAGTCAAGCCATTTTCTGGATATTTTTACATATTTTGTTCCTATGGGTTATTGAAATTAAACGAAATTTTATTCGGCGCAGTTCGGACCGGAATCGGAGCTCATATGATCGAAACTCGGTTTTCGGATAATCCTCAAAGGCGTTAGTACACGGAATATTGTTAAAAATTGAGTCGGCCCATTTTCTGGATATTTTTACATATTTTGTTCCTAAGGGTTATTGTAATTAAATGAAATTTTATTTGGCCCACTTCGGACCGGAATCGGAGCTGATATGATCGAAACTCGGTTTTCGGATAATCCTCAAAGGGATTAGTACACGGGATATTGTTAAAAATCGAGTTGGACCATTTTGTGGATATTTTTACATATTTTGTTCCTATTGGTTATTGGAATTCAACAAAATTTTATTTGACGCAATTCGGACCTGAATCGGAGCTGATATGATCGAAACTCGGTTTTCGGATAATCCACAAAGGGGTTAGTACACGGGATACTGTTAAAAATTGAGTCGGGCCATTTTCTAGATATTTTTACATATTATGTTCCTAAGGGTTATTGAAATTAAATGAAATTTTATTTAACGCACTTCGGACCGGAATCGGAGATGATATGATCGAAACTCAATTTTCGGATAATCCTCAAAGGGGTTAGTACACGGGATACTGTTAAAAGTCGAGTTGGACCATTTTGTGGATATTTTCACATATTTTGTTCCTATAGGTTATTGAAATTCAACAAAAATTTATTCGGCACAGTTCGGACCGGAATCGGAGCTGATATGATCGAAACTCGGTTTTCGGATAATCCTCAAAGGGGTTAGTACATGGGATATTGTTAAAAATTGAGTAAGACCATTTTGTGGATATTTTTACATATTTTGTTCCTATGGGTTATTGGAATTTAACAAAATTTTATTTGACGCAATTCGGACCTGAATCGGAGCTGATATGATCGAAACTCGGTTTTCGGATAATCCTCAAAGGGGTTAGTACACGGGATACTGTTAAAAATCGAATCGGGCCTTTTTCTGGATATTTTTACATATTTTGTTCCTATGGGTTATTGAAATTAAACGAAATTTTATTCGGCGCAGTTCGGACCGGAATCGGAGCTGATGCGATCGAAACTCAGTTTTCTGATAATCCTCAAAGGCGTTAGTACACGGAATATTGTTAAAAATTGAGTCGGGCCATTTTCTGGATATTTTTACATATTTTGTTCCTAAGGGTTATTGGAATTCAACAAAATTTTATTTGACGCAATTCGGACCTGAATCGGAGCTGATATGATCGAAACTCGGTTTTCGGATAATCCTCAAAGGGGTTAGTACACGGGATACTGTTAAAAATCGAGTCGGGCCATTTTCTGGATATTTTTACATATTTTGTTCCTATGGGTTATTGAAATTAAACGAAATTTTATTCGGCGCAGTTCGGACCAGAATCGGAGCTCATATGATCGAAACTCGGTTTTCGGATAATCCTCAAAGGAGTTGGTACACGGAATATTGTTAAAAATTGAGTCGGCCCATTTTCTGGATATTTTTACATATTTTGTTCCTAAGGGTTATTGTAATTAAATGAAATTTTATTTGACGCACTTCGGACCGGAATCGGAGCTGATATGATCGAAACTCGGTTTTCGGATAATCCTCAAAGGGATTAGTACACGGGATATTGTTAAAAATCGAGTTGGACCATTTTGTGGATATTTTTACATATTTTGTTCCTATTGGTTATTGGAATTCAACAAAATTTTATTTAACGCAATTCGGACCTGAATCGGAGCTGATATGATCGAAACTCGGTTTTCGGATAATCCACAAAGGGGTTAGTACACGGGATACTGTTAAAAATTGAGTCGGGCCATTTTCTGGATATTTTTACATATTATATTCCTATGGGTTACTGGAATTCAACAAAATTTTATTTGACGCAATTCGAACCTGAATCGGAGCTGATATGATCGAAACTCGGTTTTCGGATAATCCTCAAAGGGGTTAGTACACGGGATACTGTTAAAAATCGAGTCGGGACATTTTCTGGATATTTTTACATATTTTGTTCCTATGGGTTATTGAAATTAAACGAAATTTTATTCGGCGTAGTTCGGACCGGAATCGGAGCTGATATGATCGAAACTCAGTTTTCTGATAATCCTCAAAGGCGTTAGTACACAGAATATTGTTAAAAATTGAGTCAGGCCATTTTCTGGATATTTTTACATATTTTGTTACTAAGGGTTATTGTAATTAAATGAAATTTTATTTGACGCACTTCGGACCGGAATCGGAGCTGATATGATCGAAACTCGGTTTTCGGATAATCCTCAAAGGGGTTAGTACACGGGATACTGCTAAAAATCGAGTCAAGCAATTTTCAGGATATTTTTACATATTTTGTTCCTATGGGTTATTGAAATTAAACGAAATTTTATTCGGCGCAGTTCGGACCGGAATCGGAGCTCATATGATCGAAACTCGGTTTTCGGATAATCCTCGAAGGAGTTGGTACACGGAATATTGTTAAAAATTGAGTCGGCCCATTTTCTGGATATTTTTACATATTTTGTTCCTAAGGGTTATTGTAATTAAATGAAATTTTATTTGACGCACTTCGGACCGGAATCGGAGCTGATATGATCGAAACTCGGTTTTCGGATAATCCTCAAAGGGATTAGTACACGGGATATTGTTAAAAATCGAGTTGGACCATTTTGTGGATATTTTTACATATTTTGTTCCTATTGGTTATTGGAATTCAACAAAATTTTATTTGACGCAATTCGGACCTGAATCGGAGCTGATATGATCGAAACTCGGTTTTCGGATAATCCACAAAGGGGTTAGTACACGGGATACTGTTAAAAATTGAGTCGGGCCATTTTCTGGATATTTTTACATATTATGTTCCTATGGGTTACTGGAATTCAACAAAATTTTATTTGACGCAATTCGAACCTGAATCGGAGCTGATATGATCGAAACTCGGTTTTCGGATAATCCTCAAAGGGGTTAGTACACGGGATACTGTTAAAAATCGAGTCAGGCCATTTTCTGGATATTTTTACATATTTTGTTCCTATGGGTTATTGAATTAAACGAAATTTTATTCGGCGCAATTCGGACCGGAATCGGAGCTGATATGATCGAAACTCAGTTTTCTGATAATCCTCAAAGGCGTTAGTACACGGAATATTGTTAAAAATTGAGTCGGGCCATTTTCTGGATAT
Source organism: Saposhnikovia divaricata (assembly GCA_036435485.1). Taxonomy (NCBI): domain Eukaryota; kingdom Viridiplantae; phylum Streptophyta; class Magnoliopsida; order Apiales; family Apiaceae; genus Saposhnikovia; species Saposhnikovia divaricata. The sequence goes on from CM071599.1 coordinate 221,935,494, forward strand.
TTTTACATATTTTGTTCCTAAGGGTTATTGAAATTAAATGAAATTTTATTTAACGCACTTCGGGCCGGAATCGGAGCTGATATGATCGAAACTCAATTTTCGGATAATCCTAAAAGGGGTTAGTACACGGGATACTGTTAAAAGTCGAGTTGGACCATTTTGTGGATATTTTCACATATTTTGTTCCTATAGGTTATTGAAATTCAACAAAAATTTATTCGGCACAATTCGGACCGGAATCGGAGATGATATGATCGAAACTCGGTTTTCGGATAATCCTCAAAGGGGTTAGTACATGGGATATTGTTAAAAATTGAGTAAGACCATTTTGTGGATATTTTTACATATTTTGTTCCTATGGGTTATTGGAATTCAACAAAATTTTATTTGACGCAATTCGGACCTGAATCGGAGCTGATATGATCGAAACTCGGTTTTCGGATAATCCTCAAAGGGGTTAGTACACGGGATACTGTTAAAAATCGAGTCGGGCCTTTTTCTGGATATTTTTACATATTTTGTTCCTATGGGTTATTGAAATTAAACGAAATTTTATTCGGCGCAGTTCGGACCGGAATCGGAGCTGATACGATCGAAACTCAGTTTTCTGATAATCCTCAAAGGCGTTAGTACACGGAATATTGTTAAAAATTGAGTCGGGCCATTTTCTGGATATTTTTACATATTTTGTTCCTAAGGGTTATTGGAATTCAACAAAATTTTATTTGACGCAATTCGGACCTGAATCGGAGCTGATATGATCGAAACTCGGTTTTCGGATAATCCTCAAAGGGGTTAGTACACGGGATATTGTTAAAAATCGAGTTGGACCATTTTGTGGATATTTTTACATATTTTGTTCCTATTGGTTATTGGAATTCAACAAAATTTTATTTAACGCAATTCGGACCTGAATCGGAGCTGATATGATCGAAACTCGGTTTTCGGATAATCCACAAAGGGGTTAGTACACGGGATACTGTTAAAAATTGAGTCGGGCCATTTTCTGGATATTTTTACATATTATGTTCCTATGGGTTACTGGAATTCAACAAAATTTTATTTGACGCAATTCGAACCTGAATCGGAGCTGATATGATCGAAACTCGGTTTTAGGATAATCCTCAAAGGGGTTAGTACACGGGATACTGTTAAAAATCGAGTCGGGACATTTTCTGGATATTTTTACATATTTTGTTCCTATGGGTTATTGAAATTAAACGAAATTTTATTCGGCGTAGTTCGGACCGGAATCGGAGCTGATATGATCGAAACTCAGTTTTCTGATAATCCTCAAAGGCGTTAGTACACAGAATATTGTTAAAAAATGAGTAGGGCCATTTTCTGGATATTTTTACATATTTTGTTACTAAGGGTTATTGTAATTAAATGAAATTTTATTTGACGCACTTCGGACCGGAATCGGAGCTGATATGATCGAAACTCGGTTTTCGGATAATCCTCAAAGGGGTTAGTACACGGGATACTGCTAAAAATCGAGTCAAGCCATTTTCTGGATATTTTTACATATTTTGTTCCTATGGGTTATTGAAATTAAACGAAATTTTATTCGGCGCAGTTCGGACCGGAATCGGAGCTCATATGATCGAAACTCGGTTTTCGGATAATCCTCAAAGGCGTTAGTACACGGAATATTGTTAAAAATTGAGTCGGCCCATTTTCTGGATATTTTTACATATTTTGTTCCTAAGGGTTATTGTAATTAAATGAAATTTTATTTGGCCCACTTCGGACCGGAATCGGAGCTGATATGATCGAAACTCGGTTTTCGGATAATCCTCAAAGGGATTAGTACACGGGATATTGTTAAAAATCGAGTTGGACCATTTTGTGGATATTTTTACATATTTTGTTCCTATTGGTTATTGGAATTCAACAAAATTTTATTTGACGCAATTCGGACCTGAATCGGAGCTGATATGATCGAAACTCGGTTTTCGGATAATCCACAAAGGGGTTAGTACACGGGATACTGTTAAAAATTGAGTCGGGCCATTTTCTGGATATTTTTACATATTATGTTCCTAAGGGTTATTGAAATTAAATGAAATTTTATTTAACGCACTTCGGACCGGAATCGGAGCTGATATGATCGAAACTCAATTTTCGGATAATCCTCAAAGGGGTTAGTACACGGGATACTGTTAAAAGTCGAGTTGGACCATTTTGTGGATATTTTCACATATTTTGTTCCTATAGGTTATTGAAATTCAACAAAAATTTATTCGGCACAGTTCGGACCGGAATCGGAGCTGATATGATCGAAACTCGGTTTTCGGATAATCCTCAAAGGGGTTAGTACATGGGATATTGTTAAAAATTGAGTAAGACCATTTTGTGGATATTTTTACATATTTTGTTCCTATGGGTTATTGGAATTCAACAAAATTTTATTTGACGCAATTCGGACCTGAATCGGAGCTGATATGATCGAAACTCGGTTTTCGGATAATCCTCAAAGGGGTTAGTACACGGGATACTGTTAAAAATCGAGTCGGGCCTTTTTCTGGATATTTTTACATATTTTGTTCCTATGGGTTATTGAAATTAAACGAAATTTTATTCGGCGCAGTTCGGACCGGAATCGGAGCTGATACGATCGAAACTCAGTTTTCTGATAATTCTCAAAGGCGTTAGTACACGGAATATTGTTAAAAATTGAGTCGGGCCATTTTCTGGATATTTTTACATATTTTGTTCCTAAGGGTTATTGGAATTCAACAAAATTTTATTTGACGCAATTCGGACCTGAATCGGAGCTGATATGATCGAAACTCGGTTTTCGGATAATCCTCAAAGGGGTTAGTACACGGGATACTGTTAAAAATCGAGTCGGGCCATTTTCTGGATATTTTTACATATTTTGTTCCTATGGGTTATTGAAATTAAACGAAATTTTATTCGGCGCAGTTCGGACCAGAATCGGAGCTCATATGATCGAAACTCGGTTTTCGGATAATCCTCAAAGGAGTTGGTACACGGAATATTGTTAAAAATTGAGTCGGCCCATTTTCTGGATATTTTTACATATTTTGTTCCTAAGGGTTATTGTAATTAAATGAAATTTTATTTGACGCACTTCGGACCGGAATCGGAGCTGATATGATCGAAACTCGGTTTTCGGATAATCCTCAAAGGGATTAGTACACGGGATATTGTTAAAAATCGAGTTGGACCATTTTGTGGATATTTTTACATATTTTGTTCCTATTGGTTATTGGAATTCAACAAAATTTTATTTAACGCAATTCGGACCTGAATCGGAGCTGATATGATCGAAACTCGGTTTTCGGATAATCCACAAAGGGGTTAGTACACGGGATACTGTTAAAAATTGAGTCGGGCCATTTTCTGGATATTTTTACATATTATGTTCCTATGGGTTACTGGAATTCAACAAAATTTTATTTGACGCAATTCGAACCTGAATCGGAGCTGATATGATCGAAACTCGGTTTTCGGATAATCCTCAAAGGGGTTAGTACACGGGATACTGTTAAAAATCGAGTCGGGACATTTTCTGGATATTTTTACATATTTTGTTCCTATGGGTTATTGAAATTAAACGAAATTTTATTCGGCGTAGTTCGGACCGGAATCGGAGCTGATATGATCGAAACTCAGTTTTCTGATAATCCTCAAAGGCGTTAGTACACAGAATATTGTTAAAAATTGAGTCAGGCCATTTTCTGGATATTTTTACATATTTTGTTACTAAGGGTTATTGTAATTAAATGAAATTTTATTTGACGCACTTCGGACCGGAATCGGAGCTGATATGATCGAAACTCGGTTTTCGGATAATCCTCAAAGGGGTTAGTACACGGGATACTGCTAAAAATCGAGTCAAGCCATTTTCTGGATATTTTTACATATTTTGTTCCTATGGGTTATTGAAATTAAACGAAATTTTATTCGGCGCAGTTCGGACCGGAATCGGAGCTCATATGATCGAAACTCGGTTTTCGGATAATCCTCAAAGGCGTTAGTACACGGAATATTGTTAAAAATTGAGTCGGCCCATTTTCTGGATATTTTTACATATTTTGTTCCTAAGGGTTATTGTAATTAAATGAAATTTTATTTGGCCCACTTCGGACCGGAATCGGAGCTGATATGATCGAAACTCGGTTTTCGGATAATCCTCAAAGGGATTAGTACACGGGATATTGTTAAAAATCGAGTTGGACCATTTTGTGGATATTTTTACATATTTTGTTCCTATTGGTTATTGGAATTCAACAAAATTTTATTTGACGCAATTCGGACCTGAATCGGAGCTGATATGATCGAAACTCGGTTTTCGGATAATCCACAAAGGGGTTAGTACACGGGATACTGTTAAAAATTGAGTCGGGCCATTTTCTGGATATTTTTACATATTATGTTCCTATGGGTTACTGGAATTCAACAAAATTTTATTTGACGCAATTCGAACCTGAATCGGAGCTGATATGATCGAAACTCGGTTTTCGGATATACCTCAAAGGGGTTAGTACACGGGATACTGTTAAAAATCGAGTCGGGACATTTTCTGGATATTTTTACATATTTTGTTCCTATGGGTTATTGAAATTAAACGAAATTTTATTCGGCGTAGTTCGGACCGGAATCGGAGCTGATATGATCGAAACTCAGTTTTCTGATAATCCTCAAAGGCGTTAGTACACAGAATATTGTTAAAAATTGAGTCAGGCCATTTTCTGGATATTTTTACATATTTTGTTACTAAGGGTTATTGTAATTAAATGAAATTTTATTTGACGCACTTCGGACCGGAATCGGAGCTGATATGATCGAAACTCGGTTTTCGGATAATCCTCAAAGGGGTTAGTACACGGGATACTGCTAAAAATCGAGTCAAGCCATTTTCTGGATATTTTTACATATTTTGTTCCTATGGGTTATTGAAATTAAACGAAATTTTATTCGGCGCAGTTCGGACCGGAATCGGAGCTCATATGATCGAAACTCGGTTTTCGGATAATCCTCAAAGGCGTTAGTACACGGAATATTGTTAAAAATTGAGTCGGCCCATTTTCTGGATATTTTTACATATTTTGTTCCTAAGGGTTATTGTAATTAAATGAAATTTTATTTGGCCCACTTCGGACCGGAATCGGAGCTGATATGATCGAAACTCGGTTTTCGGATAATCCTCAAAGGGATTAGTACACGGGATATTGTTAAAAATCGAGTTGGACCATTTTGTGGATATTTTTACATATTTTGTTCCTATTGGTTATTGGAATTCAACAAAATTTTATTTGACGCAATTCGGACCTGAATCGGAGCTGATATGATCGAAACTCGGTTTTCGGATAATCCACAAAGGGGTTAGTACACGGGATACTGTTAAAAATTGAGTCGGGCCATTTTCTGGATATTTTTACATATTATGTTCCTATGGGTTACTGGAATTCAACAAAATTTTATTTGACGCAATTCGAACCTGAATCGGAGCTGATATGATCGAAACTCGGTTTTCGAATAATCCTCAAAGGGGTTAGTACACGGGATACTGTTAAAAATCGAGTCGGGCCATTTTCTGGATATTTTTACATATTTTGTTCCTATGGGTTATTGAAATTAAACGAAATTTTATTCGGCGTAGTTCGGACCGGAATCGGAGCTGATATGATCGAAACTCAGTTTTCTGATAATCCTCAAAGGCGTTAGTACACGGAATATTGTTAAAAATTGAGTCGGGCCATTTTCTGGATATTTTAAATATTTTGTTCCTAAGGGTTATTGTAATTAAATGAAATTTTATTTGACGCACTTCGGACCGGAATCGGAGCTGATATGATCGAAACTCGGTTTTCGGATAATCCTCAAAGGGGTTAGTACACGGGATATTGTTGAAAATCGAGTTGGACCATTTTGTGGATATTTTTACATATTTTGTTCCTATTGGTTATTGGAATTCAACAAAATTTTATTTGACGCAATTCGGACCTGAATCGGAGCTGATATAATCGAAACTCGGTTTTCGGATAATCCACAAAGGGGTTAGTACACGGGATACTGTTAAAAATTGAGTCGGGCCATTTTCTGGATATTTTTACATATTATGTTCCTATGGGTTACTGGAATTCAACAAAATTTTATTTGACGCAATTCGAACCTGAATCGGAGCTGATGTTAGCACAAAATCACGCAAGCGTACGTGGTCACAAGTAATATATAAGGTTAAGTCCAAATTCGTTCCCACAGGGATCAGGTTATGGTTCTTTTCAGTAAATGCACCTATTCAACAATGTATGATCTTAATTCACTGCTAAGACAAGTAATTAATCGAGATTTTAATTAACTAAATTTAACTAATATGCAATTTTAGAATTAACTAGGTAATGAGATCTAAAATCAAATTACTTATATGGGAATAAACATGGAATTCTAACTTCATTATCTACTTCACTTAGAGTCGCAGCCTTTAATCAATACATGTGATGGTTTTGATATCTGATCGGACAACACGAAATAAGTAAAAGCTACCTCTCGGTATACTAATACCAAACTACGCATGCATCCACAAAAGAGATAGAAGATGGGTAGACACCAATTATGTTTAGACCCTATATCTCTATAGAATTTGAAAACATAAAGGTTTAAGCACAAGTTATCCACATAGATCACATAGGGCAGCATAATATCTCTATTTACGCCACAAATCATGATGTTAAAACATCAACCTATCCTATGCTAGCATGGCAAGTTCTAAATCTCAAGATCCACTCTCGTTTAGCAAGAGATTAACAAACTAGATGTTCGCGACGCATCTAAATACTCGTTATCTTCGCGTGGACTGCTTACGGCCCTAAAACGGATTTTTAGAACTCAAGATATGGCCAAAACAGTGTAAACTGTGCAACCCTTCTCGAAAATCCGAATTTTAATCAATTAATTCCCAAAAAATTATAAAAGCATCCACCTTAGTCAACATTCTCGTAATCCTGCACAACTAAGCAAAACACATCAAATCTACAACAACTTGAGCCCAAGACAATCAATTTAAGCCGAAATTAAGCGATCCAAGTGGATATAAAATCCACTTATCACACCCCCAAACTTAAACCGATGCTTGTCCTCAAGCATAAACAATTACAACTAACTAACTAGCTAGTACCACTTCCGTAGGTGATCACGGTTGCATTTGGCATATGCAACAAGCCCTTTAAACCCCTAGGCAGCCCTAGTGGACGAGTAAGGTCTCTTGAAGGCCTATAGCGAATGTACCCACAAAATCCATTTAACCTAATGCAATGCAATGCATGAATGCAACTAGAATGAAAAATGCAACGATCCCCTTCAAACTAACCAAAACCAACGAGCAAGCAAATATCTCAAAGAATGCAACTAAATCCAAATAGAGTTCGACCAAGTTCCCGTATACTAACAATACATGAACAGAAACGTGCGTGTGTGCAATGCTCATCAGAAATACTCCCAAAACTAGGTCAAAAATCATACATGCTTTTCGTCAAGACAATCACAGGTTTATAAATAGAATAGACCGTAGACACTTCATAACCTAGGAACACCTCCATCCTTATCCAAGGTAGACAGAAATTCATGCTTCTATTACTAAACAACTACGACACATAATATACAAACATGCTTATTTAACCGTGCAATGGATGAGACCCCGAAAGGCTTATACAATAATACCCATGTAGCGAGCGTTGGGTTAGTGGATCCCAGACTATAAAAGCCTTAGGTCACTAGGCACAAAGTCCCCTAGAACTTAATTGCTCGAGTATTAAAGAGCTCACCCTGGTTAATTTTGCATATAAACAATTGACATCATTTTTTTTCTTTTCTTTTTTTTTTTCTCTTTTTTTTTCTTTCTTCTTTCTGCTTTTTTTTTTCTATGCAATCTGGAATGAGAATTCTCAATTCCAACCCTAGACTACCCATATAAATATGAGCCGGCTACTAGCCAATTGACGCCTAGCCATTATTGAAAATTATTTACAATTTAAGCATGAAATCCATGTTTTCCCCCAAACTTAGACTTAATTGTTCTAGGCCATCAAGGGAATAATGAAAATTCTAAATATAATCAAGTGATTAAATCTCAAAACATCCAAATAAGCATGATCTCAACCTAGCTCAAAAGCACCAAATGAGACTGTGAAAAGATTTTATTTCTGAAGCATGCAAGTCAATTTCATAGAAACTATAAATCAACCCTCTACTCATCATTATCACACTCAATTAGACACCTACCTACCAATCAGAATTAGCTCGTTCTAAGGGATCATGAAACATGCATGCCATGACAATGCAACTAATATGAACTCACATGATATACATAAATAAAAACAGGATGTCCTACATGAAACAAACGTAGATAATACGAACATAACATGAATGAATTACTACTAAGCATGCAAAACATGATATCCTACATGAACATATATATACAACAACAACTACTAATCCCGCAAACCACCCCCAAACTTAAAATATTCAATGTCCGCATTGAATGGAAGTAAATACAAGGGAAAGTAGAAAACATACCTAACCAGCCGAATCATAACCCTCCTCGGATGAATCTGGTGGAGGATAATGCGTACGAGCTCCATAGACTAGCCCTCTCCCAAATAACAAGAATCCTACAAAACCCCCAATTACAAGAACACAAATTCGTAATAAAAATAATATTAGAGAAGATTTAACCCAATTACGAATCAAAGAGGTGAACTTGTAATTAATTCCTCTTTAGAATTGAATTTAAATAAATAGAAGAGGAATTGGATGAATAAATTTAATGTGAAAAGGAAAAATTTTGGGTGGGTATGGAATTTGATGTAGGATAGAAATAGGATTTGATGAATTAAAGAAAAAGAATTAGAATAGGTTTAGAATTTTAGAAGAGAGATGGGGGGTTTTGGAATTGAAATAGGAAAAGAATTTGGTTTAGGGATAAAAGAATAAGAGGAGAAAAGAATTTGAGTAGAAAATAATTAGGGAGTAGTAAAGAATTGGGGTTGAAAGAAAAAAGAAATTTTTTTTTTTTTTTATAATACAACAGCAAACTGCGCCCATTCCAGCAAACTGCGCCCATTCCAGTAACGCAGGCGCAGCCTGCGTCACAGACAGAAACGCAGGCGCAACCTGCGCGACCCAAATTTTTTTTTTTTTTTTTTTTTTCACAGCAGTTTTTTTTTTTTTTTTTCACACACTTTTTTTTTTCACGAAGGCGTGGGTTGCCTCCCACGAAGCGCTTCTTTAACGTCAATAGCTTGACGTTACTTCCTCAACTCATGGCGGTTTCAAAAGAATAACTGAACCGTCTTCAACAGATAGACCATTCATACGAACGTTGACCTCTTGTTTGCTTGCTTTCCACAATTCTCTTCCCTCAGACTTCGACCTGATTTTACTATCCAACAGCTTAATTTTCTTCTTTTTCTTCTTCACACCTCTAATGTGCTTCTCCGACTCAAACGTCAAGCTTTCTTCTTCCTTATCATCAGCTTTCCACCTTCGCAACACGTTATCTTGCCCCTCTTCAAAAATCACTAGCTCATTATTCAAAAGGACATACCTCAAATGTGGTGGAAGTTTCCCAAGCTTTACACTCGAAAGATCTCGAATTGAAGAATTGTCAAAGGAATCACTGATGTGATGCTTTAGTACGAGTGTGTCCTTCTTTTCGCTCAACAACTGATCAGGTTCCTTTCTCTGACCCATATCAACTATTTCCACACTACAACACTCTTCATCCTCAATTGGAAATTTCATAGCCTTGAAAACATTAAAGGTGACATTCTGATCTTGCACCCTCATTGTAAGCTCTCCTTTTTGCACATCAATCAAAGCATGGCCTGTAGCTAGAAAAGGCCTTCCCAAGATTATGGGAATCTTCTTGTCTTCTTCAAAATCCAAGATAACGAAGTCAGCAGGAAATATGAGCTTATCAACTTTCACCAAAACGTCCTCCACTATGCCCCTAGGATAAGTGATTGACCTATCAGCCAACTGCAAAGAGATGTTGGTTGGCTTTGGCTCCGGCAGACCAAGTTGCTTGAAAACAGACAAGGGCATGAGATTAATGCTAGCACCCAAATCACATAAGCACTTGCTGAAAGAAAGATTGCCAATAGTACACGGGATGGTAAAACTTCCCGGATCTTTAAGTTTAGGTGGCAACTTCTGCTGCAGAACTGCACTACACTCCTCCGTTAATGCCACTGTTTCAAATTCTTCCAACCTTCTCTTTCGTGACAAAATATCCTTCATGAACTTTGCATACCTCGGCATCTGCTCCAATGCTTCAACAAAAGGAATGTTAATGGACAATTTCTTGAAGACATCCATAAACTTCTGGAACTGAATTTCTTGACTTTTCTCCACGCGTCGAGGAAACGGAGGAGAAGGATAGAATTGATTATTCTTTGAAGATTGCTCCGGAGTAGACTTTTCAATAGGTTTCTGGCTCTTCTCACCATCAAGCTGATCAGCCACTAAATCAGATTTCTCAATTTCTGGCACTGCAGATTTTTCAACCTGCTGATTCTGAACATCTTCATCTTCTTCAGCTGCTGATTGAGGGCCTGCTGTAACCTTTCCCGATCTCAAAGTCACTGCATTAACCTGTTCTTTGTTCCCCCTTCTGCCTGGATTTGTTTCCGTATCACTAGGAAGAGTCCCCTGTTGCATGTTCAACAAAGCACTTGTAATCTGTCCCATCTGGTTTTCCAAGATCTTTTGAGAAGCTTGAAGGTTCTTCAACATCATCCTCATATCATCCATTTCTGATTTTTCATTAGATGATTGCCCCGCATGAGCCTGGGGTTGTTGCTGCTGAAATCCAGGAGGTTGATATGGTGCCCTTGGAGCATACTGCTGTTGATAGCCTTGATTGAATGGCCTAGCTTCCTGACTTTGAAACTGCTGAGGTTGTTGAGCACTTTAGTTGTTGCTCCAGCTGAAGTTAGGATGATTCCTGTTGTTCGGATGATAAGTGGCTGGAACTGGTGCAGCAGGTCTCTGGAAATTACTAACGAACTGTGCTGATTCAGAAGAGATAGCACACTGACTTGTCTCATGTGCGCCCGCACATAGCTCACAAATACTAGCCACCTGCTGAATCCCATAATTAGCAAGAGAATCCACCTTCATCGTAAGAGCCTTCAACTGAGCTGCAATAGCTGAAGCTGTGTCAACTTCAAGAACACCTGCTACCTTACCTTGAGAAAGCCTTTGGGTTGGATTTTGATATTCATTAGCAGCCATCATCTCAATAAGATCATATGCTTCCTCATAGCTCTTCGCCCAAAGAGCTCCACCTGATGCTGCATCTAACAAAGGTCTAGACTGTGCTCCCAACCCATTGTAAAAACCATTAATAACCATCCAATCAGGCATGCCATGATGTGGACACCTACGAAGCATCTCCTTGTAACGTTCCCAAGCCTCACACAAAGACTCGCCAGATTGCTGCTGAAATTGAGTTAACTGGTTCCGTATTGCTGCAGTTTTCGCCATAGGGAAGAATTTAGTAAGAAACTTCTGAGCAAGATCATCCTATGTAGTAATGGAACCAGCTGGTAGAGAATGTAACCAGCCCTTAGCCTTATCCCTCAAAGAAAATGGGAAAAGTCTCAACTTGATAGCATCCTCCGACACACCATTAAATTTGAAAGTGTTGCAGATCTCGATAAAGTCCCGGATATGCATGTTAGGATCCTCCGTAGAAGCACCCCCAAACTGCACCGAATTCTGCACCATCTGAATTATGCTCGGCTTGATCTCAAAGTTGTTCGCTGCAATAGCTGGCCTGACAATACTAGATTGTATGTCATTGATCTTTGGCTGTGAATAGTCCTTCAAAGCCTTGACTGCTGCTGGTAATTCTGCCATCTCTACAGTAGTTTCAAGTTCTTCTTCTGCCAGTTTTTCCTTACGAGCCTGCAAACGTGTTCGCATACACGTTCAAGTACCTGAAAACACCACGAAATAAACAACTAAGTAAGAAATCCGAGTCAGTGAACGCTAACGGCCACTGATGACAAGCACATAAACTACACAAAACACCGATGATCCCCGGCAGTGGCGCCAAAATCTTGTTAGCACAAAATCACGCAAGCGTACGTGGTCACAAGTAATATATAAGGTTAAGTCCAAATTCGTTCCCACAGGGATCAGGTTATGGTTCTTTTCAGTAAATGCACCTATTCAACAATGTATGATCTTAATTCACTGCTAAGACAAGTAATTAATCGAGATTTTAATTAACTAAATTTAACTAATATGCAATTTTAGAATTAACTAGCTAATGAGATCTAAAATCAAATTACTTATATGGGAATAAACATGGAATTCTAACTTCATTATCTACTTCACTTAGAGTCGCAGCCTTTAATCAATACATGTGATGGTTTTGATATCTGATCGGACAACACGAAATAAGTAAAAGCTACCTCTCGGTATACTAATACCAAACTACGCATGCATCCACAAAAGAGATAGAAGATGGGTAGACACCAATTATGTTTAGACCCTATATCTCTATAGAATTTGAAAACATAAAGGTTTAAGCACAAGTTATCCACATAGATCACATAGGGCAGCATAATATCTCTATTTACGCCACAAATCATGATGTTAAAACATCAACCTATCCTATGCTAGCATGGCAAGTTCTAAATCTCAAGATCCACTCTCGTTTAGCAAGAGATTAACAAATTAGATGTTCGCGACGCATCTAAATACATGAAACACAACCATACGAAGATATCAAGAATTCACCACACATAAATCTTTAAAGCATATAAACTACTAAGCTACATAGATAACTCCGTTAGAATCCCATGACAACGATTAGCTCATAATTGAACCGTTCATCGTCATGGGATTTGATGAAAACATGATATAAAACAAGATATGAATAAAAGAAGTAATTATATTAATAAACAAAGAGTTAAGAAAACAAATCTATAATCCAGAATAACACAAAGGATGAAGTAGATCTAGATCCGTTGCTTGTCACGAGCGTTGAATCCTTCTCTCCTTTTCCCCCTTGCAGATCTAAGCTATGTTACAAAAATAATAACTAATAATATGTCCCTCTATTACAATGGTAGGATGTGTTTATATAGGCACTACAAGTCTTTCCCAGCAAGAAAATACAAAACAGAATTATAATAGAATTTCTGCAAGATACGTTTCCTAATTTGATTATGTTTTGTAAGGAAAATTCGTGGCTGACTTTTCTTCAGATTTTCTGGAATGTTCCCCACGTAATTGGACCTCTGGACTATCTTAGAATGATAGGAAATCTCGTTATCTTCGCGTGGACTGCTTACGGCCCTAAAACGGACTTCTAGAACTCAAGATATGGCCAAAACATTGTAAACTGTGCAACCTTCTCGAAAATCCGAATTTTAATCAATTAATTCCCAAAAAATTATAAAAGCATCCACCTTAGTCAACATTCGCGTAATCCTGCACAACTAAGCAAAACACATCAAATCTACAACAACTTGAGCCCAAGACAATCAATTTAAGCCGAAATTAAGCGATCCAAGTGGATATAAAATCCACTTATCAGCTGATATGATCGAAACTCGGTTTTCGGATAATCCTCAAAGAGGTTAGTACACGGGATACTGTTAAAAATCGAGTCAGGCCATTTTCTGGATATTTTTACATATTTTGTTCCTATGGGTTATTGAAATTAAACGAAATTTTATTCGGCGCAATTCGGACCGGAATCGGAGCTGATATGATCGAAACTCAGTTTTCTGATAATCCTCAAAGGCGTTAGTACACGGAATATTGTTAAAAATTGAGTCGGGCCATTTTCTGGATATTTTTACATATTTTGTTCCTAAGGGTTATTGGAATTCAACAAAATTTTATTTGACGCAATTCGGACCTGAATCGGAGCTGATATGATCGAAACTCGGTTTTCGGATAATCCTCAAAGGGGTTAGTACACGGGATACTGTTAAAAATCGAGTCGGGCCTTTTTCTGGATATTTTTACATATTTTTTTCCTATGGGTTATTGAAATTAAACGAAATTTTATTCGGCGCAGTTCGGACCGGAATCGGAGCTGATACGATCGAAACTCAGTTTTCTGATAATCCTCAAAGGCGTTAGTACACGGAATATTGTTAAAAATTGAGTCGGGCCATTTTCTGGATATTTTTACATATTTTGTTCCTAAGGGTTATTGGAATTCAACAAAATTTTATTTGACGCAATTCGGACCTGAATCGGAGCTGATATGATCGAAACTCGGTTTTCGGATAATCCTCAAAGGGGTTAGTACACGGGATACTGTTAAAAATCGAGTCGGGCCATTTTCTGGATATTTTTACATATTTTGTTCCTATGGGTTATTGAAATTAAACGAAATTTTATTCGGCGCAGTTCGGACCGGAATCGGAGCTCATATGATCGAAACTCGGTTTTCGGATAATCCTCAAAGGAGTTGGTACACGGAATATTGTTAAAAATTGAGTCGGCCCATTTTCTGGATATTTTTACATATTTTGTTCCTAAGGGTTATTGTAATTAAATGAAATTTTATTTGACGCACTTCGGACCGGAATCGGAGCTGATATGATCGAAACTCGGTTTTCAGATAATCCTCAAAGGGATTAGTACACGGGATATTGTTAAAAATCGAGTTGGACCATTTTGTGGATATTTTTACATATTTTGTTCCTATTGGTTATTGGAATTCAACAAAATTTTATTTGACGCAATTCGGACCTGAATCGGAGCTGATATGATCGAAACTCGGTTTTCGGATAATCCACAAAGGGGTTAGTACACGGGATACTGTTAAAAATTGAGTCGGGCCATTTTCTGGATATTTTTACATATTATGTTCCTAAGGGTTATTGGAATTCAACAAAATTTTATTTGACGCAATTCGGACCTGAATCGGAGCTGATATGATCGAAACTCGGTTTTCGGATAATCCTCAAAGGGGTTAGTACACGGGATACTGTTAAAAATCGAGTCGGGCCATTTTCTGGATATTTTTACATATTTTGTTCCTATGGGTTATTGAAATTAAACGAAATTTTATTCGGCGTAGTTCGGACCGGAATCGGAGCTGATATGATCGAAACTCAGTTTTCTGATAATCCTCAAAGGCGTTAGTACACGGAATATTGTTAAAAATTGAGTCGGGCCATTTTCTGGATATTTTTACATATTTTGTTCCTAAGGGTTATTGTAATTAAATGAAATTTTATTTGACGCACTTCGGACCGGAATCGGAGCTGATATGATCGAAACTCGGTTTTCGGATAATCCTCAAAGGGGTTAGTACACGGGATACTGTTAAAAATCGAGTCAGGCCATTTTCTGGATATTTTTACATATTTTGTTCCTATGGGTTATTGAAATTAAACGAAATTTTATTCGGCGCAGTTCGGACCGGAATCTGAGCTCATATGATCGAAACTCGGTTTTCGGATAATCCTCAAAGGAGTTGGTACACGGAATATTGTTAAAAATTGAGTCGGCCCATTTTCTGGATATTTTTACATATTTTGTTCCTAAGGGTTATTGTAATTAAATGAAATTTTATTTGACGCACTTCGGACCGGAATCGGAGCTGATATGATCGAAACTCGGTTTTCGGATAATCCTCAAAGGGATTAGTACACGGGATATTGTTGAAAATCGAGTTGGACCATTTTGTGGATATTTTTACATATTTTGTTCCTATTGGTTATTGGAATTCAACAAAATTTTATTTGACGCAATTCGGACCTGAATCGGAGCTGATATGATCGAAACTCGGTTTTCGGATAATCCACAAAGGGGTTAGTACACGGGATACTGTTAAAAATTGAGTCGGGCCATTTTCTGGATATTTTTACATATTATGTTCCTATGGGTTACTGGAATTCAACAAAATTTTATTTGACGCAATTCGAACCTGAATCGGAGCTGATATGATCGAAACTCGGTTTTCGGATAATCCTCAAAGGGGTTAGTACACGGGATACTGTTAAAAATTGAGTCGGGCCATTTTCTGGATATTTTTACATATTTTGTTCCTATGGGTTATTGAAATTAAACAAAATTTTATTCGGCGTAGTTCGGACCGGAATCGGAGCTGATATGATCGAAACTCAGTTTTCTGATAATCCTCAAAGGCGTTAGTACACGGAATATTGTTAAAAATTGAGTCGGGCCATTTTCTGGATATTTTTACATATTTTGTTCCTAAGGGTTATTGTAATTAAATGAAATTTTATTTGACGCACTTCGGACCGGAATCGGAGCTGATATGATCGAAACTCGGTTTTCGGATAATCCTCAAAGGGGTTAGTACACGGGATACTGTTAAAAATCGAGTCAGGCCATTTTCTGGATATTTTTACATATTTTGTTCCTATGGGTTATTGAAATTAAACGAAATTTTATTCGGCGCAGTTCGGACCGGAATCTGAGCTCATATGATCGAAACTCGGTTTTCGGATAATCCTCAAAGGAGTTGGTACACGGAATATTGTTAAAAATTGAGTCGGCCCATTTTCTGGATATTTTTACATATTTTGTTCCTAAGGGTTATTGTAATTAAATGAAATTTTATTTGACGCACTTCGGACCGGAATCGGAGCTGATATGATCGAAACTCGGTTTTCGGATAATCCTCAAAGGGATTAGTACACGGGATATTGTTAAAATTCGAGTTGGACCATTTTGTGGATATTTTTACATATTTTGTTCCTATTGGTTATTGGAATTCAACAAAAATTTATTTGACGCAATTCGGACCTGAATCGGAGCTGATATGATCGAAACTCGGTTTTCGGATAATCCACAAAGGGGTTAGTACACGGGATACTGTTAAAAATTGAGTCGGGCCATTTTCTGGATATTTTTACATATTATGTTCCTATGGGTTACTGGAATTCAACAAAATTTTATTTGACGCAATTCGAACCTGAATCGGAGCTGATATGATCGAAACTCGGTTTTCGGATAATCCTCAAAGGGGTTAGTACACGGGATACTGTTAAAAATCGAGTCGGGCCATTTTCTGGATATTTTTACATATTTTGTTCCTATGGGTTATTGAAATTAAATGAAATTTTATTCGGCGTAGTTCGGACCGGAATCGGAGCTGATATGATCGAAACTCAGTTTTCTGATAATCCTCAAAGGCGTTAGTACACGGAATATTGTTAAAAATTGAGTCGGGCCATTTTCTGGATATTTTTACATATTTTGTTCCTATGGGTTATTGTAATTAAATGAAATTTTATTTGACGCACTTCGGACCGGAATCGGAGCTGATATGATCGAAACTCAATTTTCGGATAATCCTCATAGGGGTTAGTACACGGGATACTGTTAAAAGTCGAGTTGGACCATTTTGTGGATATTTTCCCATATTTTGTTCCTATGGGTTATTGAAATTCAACAAAATTTTATTCGGCATAGTTCGGACCGGAATCGGAGCTGATATGATCGAAACTCGGTTTTCGGATAATCCTCAAAGGGGTTAGTACATGGGATATTGTTAAAAATTGAGTCAGACCATTTTGTGGATATTTTTACATATTTTGTTCCTATGGGTTATTGGAATTCAAAAAAAATTTATTTGACGCAATTCGGACCTGAATCGGAGCTGATATGATCGAAACTCGGTTTTCGGATAATCCTCAAAGGGGTTAGTACACGGGATACTGTTAAAAATCGAGTCGGGCCATTTTCTGGATATTTTTACATATTTTGTTCCTATGGGTTATTGAAATTAAACGAAATTTTATTCGACGCAGTTCGGACCGGAATCGGAGCTCATATGATCGAAACTCGGTTTTCGGATAATCCTCAAAGGCGTTAGTACACGGAATATTGTTAAAAATTGAGTCGGCCCATTTTCTGGATATTTTTACATATTTTGTTCCTAAGGGTTATTGTAATTAAATGAAATTTTATTTGACGCACTTCGGACCGGAATCGGAGCTAATATGATCGAAACACGGTTTTCGGATAATCCACAAAGGGGTTAGTACACGGGATATTGTTAAAAATCGAGTTGGACCATTTTGTGGATATTTTTACATATTTTGTTCCTATTCGTTATTGGAATTCAACAAAATTTTATTTGACGCAATTCGGACCTGAATCGGAGCTGATATGATCGAAACTCGGTTTTCGGATAATCCACAAAGGGGTTAGTACACGGGATACTGTTAAAAATTGAGTCGGGCCATTTTCTGGATATTTTTACATATTATGTTCCTATGGGTTACTGGAATTCAACAAAATTTTATTTGATGCAATTCGAACCTGAATCGGAGCTGATATGATCGAAACTCGGTTTTCGGATAATCCTCAAAGGGGTTTGTACACGGGATACTGTTAAAAATCGAGTCGGGCCATTTTCTGGATATTTTTACATATTTTGTTCCTATGGGTTATTGAAATTAAACGAAATTTTATTCGGCGTAGTTCGGACCGGAATCGGAGCTGATATGATCGAAACTCAGTTTTCTGATAATCCTCAAAGGCGTTAGTACACGGAATATTGTTAAAAATTGAGTCGGGCCATTTTCTGGATATTTTTACATATTTTGTTCCTAAGGGTTATTGAAATTAAATGAAATTTTATTTGACGCACTTCGGACCGGAATCGGAGCTGATATGATCGAAACTCAATTTTCGGATAATCCTCAAAGGGGTTAGTACACGGGATACTGTTAAAAGTCGAGTTGGACCATTTTGTGGATATTTTCACATATTTTGTTCCTATAGGTTATTGAAATTCAACAAAATTTTATTCGGCACAGTTCGGACCAGAATCGGAGCTGATATGATCGAAACTCGGTTTTCGGATAATCCTCAAAGCGGTTAGTACATGGGATATTGTTAAAAATTGAGTCAGACCATTTTGTGGATATTTTTACATATTTTGTTCCTATGGGTTATTGGAATTCAACAAAATTTTATTTGACGCAATTCGGACCTGAATCGGAGCTGATATGATCGAAACTCTGTTTTCGGATAATCCTCAAAGGGGTTAGTACACGGGATACTGTTAAAAATCGAGTCGGGCCTTTTTCTGGATATTTTTACATATTTTGTTCCTATGGGTTATTGAAATTAAACGAAATTTTATTCGGCGCAGTTCGGACCGGAATCGGAGCTGATATGATCGAAACTTAGTTTTCTGATAATCCTCAAAGGCGTTAGTACACGGAATATTGTTAAAAATTGAGTCGGGCCATTTTCTGGATATTTTTACATATTTTGTTCCTAAGGGTTATTGGAATTCAACAAAATTTTATTTGACGCAATTCGGACCTGAATCGGAGCTGATATGATCGAAACTCGGTTTTCGGATAATCCTCAAAGGGGTTAGTACACGGGATACTGTTAAAAATCGAGTCAGACCATTTTGTGGATATTTTCACATATTTTGTTCCAATGGGTTATTGAAATTCAACAAAATTTTATTCGACGCAGTTCGGACCTGAATCGGAGCTGATATGATCGAAACTCGGTTTTCGGATAATCCACAAAGGAGTTAGTACACGGATACTGTTAAAAATTGAGTCGGGCCATTTTCTGGATATTTTTCCATATTATGTTCCTATGGGTTACTGGAATTCAACAAAATTTTATTTGACGCAATTCGAACCTGAATCGGAGCTGATATGATCGAAACTCGGTTTTCGGATAATCCTCAAAGGGGTTAGTACACGGGATACTGTTAAAAATCGAGTCGGGCCATTTTCTGGATATTTTTACATATTTTGTTCCTATGGGTTATTGAAATTAAACGAAATTTTATTCAGCGCAATTCGGACCGGAATCGGAGCTAATATGATCGAAACTCAGTTTTCTGATAATCCTCAAAGGCGTTAGTACACGGAATATTGTTAAAAATTGAGTCGGGCCATTTTTTGGATATTTTTACATATTTTGTTCCTATGGGTTATTGAAATTAAATGAAATTTTATTTGACGCACTTCGGACCGGAATCGGAGCTGATATGATCGAAACTCGATTTTCGGATAATCCTCAAAGGGGTTAGTACACGGGATACTGTTAAAAATCGAGTCGGGCCATTTTCTGGATATTTTTACATATTTTGTTCCCATGGGTTATTGAAATTAAACGAAATTTTATTCAGCGCAATTCGGACCGGAATCGGAGCTGATATGATCGAAACTTAGTTTTCTGATAATCCTCAAAGGCGTTAGTACACAGAATATTGTTAAAAATTGAGTCGGGCCATTTTCTGGATATTTTTACATATTTTGTTACTAAGGGTTATTGTAATTAAATGAAATTTTATTTGACGCACTTCGGACCGGAATCGGAGCTGATATGATCGAAACTCGATTTTCGGATAATCCTCAAAGGGGTTAGTACACGGGATACTGTTAAAAGTCGAGTTGGACCATTTTGTGGATATTTTCACATATTTTGTTCCTATAGGTTATTGAAATTCAACAAAATTTTATTCGGCACAGTTCGGACCGGAATCGGAGCTGATATGATCGAAACTCGGTTTTCGGATAATCCACAAAGGGGTTAGTACACGGGATATTGTTAAAAATCGAGTTGGACCATTTTGTGGATATTTTTACATATTTTGTTCCTATTCGTTATTGGAATTCAACAAAATTTTATTTGACGCAATTCGGACCTGAATCGGAGCTGATATGATCGAAACTCGGTTTTCGGATAATCCACAAAGGGGTTAGTACACGGGATACTGTTAAAAATTGAGTCGGGCCATTTTCTGGATATTTTTACATATTATGTTCCTATGGGTTACTGGAATTCAACAAAATTTTATTTGATGCAATTCGAACCTGAATCGGAGCTGATATGATCGAAACTCGGTTTTCGGATAATCCTCAAAGGGGTTTGTACACGGGATACTGTTAAAAATCGAGTCGGGCCATTTTCTGGATATTTTTACATATTTTGTTCCTATGGGTTATTGAAATTAAACGAAATTTTATTCGGCGTAGTTCGGACCGGAATCGGAGCTGATATGATCGAAACTCAGTTTTCTGATAATCCTCAAAGGCGTTAGTACACGGAATATTGTTAAAAATTGAGTCGGGCCATTTTCTGGATATTTTTACATATTTTGTTCCTAAGGGTTATTGAAATTAAATGAAATTTTATTTGACGCACTTCGGACCGGAATCGGAGCTGATATGATCGAAACTCAATTTTCGGATAATCCTCAAAGGGGTTAGTACACGGGATACTGTTAAAAGTCGAGTTGGACCATTTTGTGGATATTTTCACATATTTTGTTCCTATAGGTTATTGAAATTCAACAAAATTTTATTCGGCACAGTTCGGACCAGAATCGGAGCTGATATGATCGAAACTCGGTTTTCGGATAATCCTCAAAGCGGTTTGTACATGGGATATTGTTAAAAATTGAGTCAGACCATTTTGTGGATATTTTTACATATTTTGTTCCTATGGGTTATTGGAATTCAACAAAATTTTATTTGACGCAATTCGGACCTGAATCGGAGCTGATATGATCGAAACTCTGTTTTCGGATAATCCTCAAAGGGGTTAGTACACGGGATACTGTTAAAAATCGAGTCGGGCCTTTTTCTGGATATTTTTACATATTTTGTTCCTATGGGTTATTGAAATTAAACGAAATTTTATTCGGCGCAGTTCGGACCGGAATCGGAGCTGATATGATCGAAACTTAGTTTTCTGATAATCCTCAAAGGCGTTAGTACACGGAATATTGTTAAAAATTGAGTCGGGCCATTTTCTGGATATTTTTACATATTTTGTTCCTAAGGGTTATTGGAATTCAACAAAATTTTATTTGACGCAATTCGGACCTGAATCGGAGCTGATATGATCGAAACTCGGTTTTCGGATAATCCTCAAAGGGGTTAGTACACGGGATACTGTTAAAAATCGAGTCAGACCATTTTGTGGATATTTTCACATATTTTGTTCCAATGGGTTATTGAAATTCAACAAAATTTTATTCGACGCAGTTCGGACCTGAATCGGAGCTGATATGATCGAAACTCGGTTTTCGGATAATCCACAAAGGAGTTAGTACACGGATACTGTTAAAAATTGAGTCGGGCCATTTTCTGGATATTTTTCCATATTATGTTCCTATGGGTTACTGGAATTCAACAAAATTTTATTTGACGCAATTCGAACCTGAATCGGAGCTGATATGATCGAAACTCGGTTTTCGGATAATCCTCAAAGGGGTTAGTACACAGGATACTGTTAAAAATCGAGTCGGGCCATTTTCTGGATATTTTTACATATTTTGTTCCTATGGGTTATTGAAATTAAACGAAATTTTATTCAGCGCAATTCGGACCGGAATCGGAGCTAATATGATCGAAACTCAGTTTTCTGATAATCCTCAAAGGCGTTAGTACACGGAATATTGTTAAAAATTGAGTCGGGCCATTTTTTGGATATTTTTACATATTTTGTTCCTATGGGTTATTGAAATTAAATGAAATTTTATTTGACGCACTTCGGACCGGAATCGGAGCTGATATGATCGAAACTCGATTTTCGGATAATCCTCAAAGGGGTTAGTACACGGGATACTGTTAAAAATCGAGTCGGGCCATTTTCTGGATATTTTTACATATTTTGTTCCTATGGGTTATTGAAATTAAACGAAATTTTATTCAGCGCAATTCGGACCGGAATCGGAGCTGATATGATCGAAACTTAGTTTTCTGATAATCCTCAAAGGCGTTAGTACACAGAATATTGTTAAAAATTGAGTCGGGCCATTTTCTGGATATTTTTACATATTTTGTTACTAAGGGTTATTGTAATTAAATGAAATTTTATTTGACGCACTTCGGACCGGAATCGGAGCTGATATGATCGAAACTCGATTTTCGGATAATCCTCAAAGGGGTTAGTACACGGGATACTGTTAAAAGTCGAGTTGGACCATTTTGTGGATATTTTCACATATTTTGTTCCTATAGGTTATTGAAATTCAACAAAATTTTATTCGGCACAGTTCGGACCGGAATCGGAGCTGATATGATCGAAACTCGGTTTTCGGATAATCCTCAAAGCGGTTAGTACATGGGATATTGTTAAAAAATGAGTCAGACCATTTTGTGGATATTTTTACATATTTTGTTCCTATGGGTTATTGGAATTCAACGAAATTTTATTCGGCACAGTTAGGACCGGAATCAGAGCTGATATGATCGAAACTCGGTTTTCGGATAATCCTCAAAGGGGTTAGTACACGGGATATTGTTAAAAATCGAGTCGGGCCATTTTGTGGATATTTTTACATATTATGTTCCTATGGGTTATTGTAATTAAATGAAATTTTATTTGACGCACTTCGGACCGGAATCGGAGATGATATGATCGAAACTCGGTTTTCGGATAATCCTCAAAGGGGTTAGTACACGGGATATTGTTAAAAATCGAGTTGGACCATTTTGTGGATATTTTTACATAATTTGTTCCTATTGGTTATTGGAATTCAACAAAATTTTATTTGACGCAATTCGGACCTGAATCGGAGCTGATATGATCGAAACTCGGTTTTCGGATAATCCACAAAGGGGTTAGTACACGGGATACTGTTAAAAATTGAGTCGGGCCATTTTATGGATATTTTTACATATTATGTTCCTATGGGTTATTGGAATTCAACAAAATTTTATTTGACGCAATTCGGACCTGAATCGGAGCTGATATGATCGAAACTCGGTTTTCGGATAATCCTCAAAGGGGTTAGTACACGGGATACTGTTAAAAATCGAGTCGGGCCATTTTGTGGATATTTTTACATATTATGTTCCTATGGGTTATTGAAATTAAACGAAATTTTAGTCTACAAAGCTTTGGCTGAGTGGACACCCCCTTTCCCTGGTTCAGCCAAGGTGAGGGATTCGAACCTACCTCGGAGCGAAAGCTTCGGATTTACGTGGGAGTACTGGGTGGTAGGGCTCAGCGATATATCTCCCCGGGTTTGAAATCCCACATACAAGTGTGTGTGGTAGTTCCCGGTTAAAAAAAAAAAATTAAACGAAATTTTATTCGGCGCAATTCGGACCGGAATCGGAGCTGATATGATCGAAACTCAGTTTTCTAATAATCCTCAAAGGCGTTAGTACACGGAATATTGTTAAAAATTGAGTCGGGCCATTTTCTGGATATTTTTACATATTTTGTTCCTAAGGGTTATTGTAATTAAATGAAATTTTATTTGACGCACTTCGGACCGGAATCGGAGCTGATATGATCGAAACTCGGTTTTCGGATAATCCTCAAAGGGGTTAGTACACGGGATATTGTTAAAAATCGAGTTGGACCATTTTTTGGATATTTTTACATATTTTGTTCCTATTGGTTATTGGAATTCAAAAAATTTTATTTGACGCAATTCGGACCTGAATCGGAGCTGATATGATCGAAACTCGGTTTTCGGATAATCCACAAAGGGGTTAGTACACGGGATACTGTTAAAAATTGAGTCGGGCTATTTTCTGGATATTTTTACATATTATGTTCCTATGGGTTATTGGAATTCAACAAAATTTTATTTGACGCAATTCGGACCTGAATCGGAGCTGATATGATCGAAACTCGGTTTTCGGATAATCCTCAAAGGGGTTAGTACACGGGATACTGTTAAAAATCGAGTCGGGCCATTTTCTGGATATTTTTACATATTTTGTTCCTATGGGTTATTGAAATTAAACGAAATTTTATTCAGCGCAATTCGGACCGGAATCGGAGCTAATATGATCGAAACTCAGTTTTCTGATAATCCTCAAAGGCGTTAGTACACGGAATATTGTTAAAAATTGAGTCGGGCCATTTTTTGGATATTTTTACATATTTTGTTCCTATGGGTTATTGAAATTAAATGAAATTTTATTTGACGCACTTCGGACCGGAATCGGAGCTGATATGATCGAAACTCGATTTTCGGATAATCCTCAAAGGGGTTAGTACACGGGATACTGTTAAAAATCGAGTCGGGCCATTTTCTGGATATTTTTACATATTTTGTTCCTATGGGTTATTGAAATTAAACGAAATTTTATTCAGCGCAATTCGGACCGGAATCGGAGCTGATATGATCGAAACTTAGTTTTCTGATAATCCTCAAAGGCGTTAGTACACAGAATATTGTTAAAAATTGAGTCGGGCCATTTTCTGGATATTTTTACATATTTTGTTACTAAGGGTTATTGTAATTAAATGAAATTTTATTTGACGCACTTCGGACCGGAATCGGAGCTGATATGATCGAAACTCGATTTTCGGATAATCCTCAAAGGGGTTAGTACACGGGATACTGTTAAAAGTCGAGTTGGACCATTTTGTGGATATTTTCACATATTTTGTTCCTATAGGTTATTGAAATTCAACAAAATTTTATTCGGCACAGTTCGGACCGGAATCGGAGCTGATATGATCGAAACTCGGTTTTCGGATAATCCTCAAAGCGGTTAGTACATGGGATATTGTTAAAAATTGAGTCAGACCATTTTGTGGATATTTTTACATATTTTGTTCCTATGGGTTATTGGAATTCAACGAAATTTTATTCGGCACAGTTAGGACCGGAATCAGAGCTGATATGATCGAAACTCGGTTTTCGGATAATGCTCAAAGGGGTTAGTACACGGGATACTGTTAAAAATCGAGTCGGGCCATTTTGTGGATATTTTTACATATTATGTTCCTATGGGTTATTGTAATTAAATGAAATTTTATTTGACGCACTTCGGACCGGAATCGGAGATGATATGATCGAAACTCGGTTTTCGGATAATCCTCAAAGGGGTTAGTACACGGGATATTGTTAAAAATCGAGTTGGACCATTTTGTGGATATTTTTACATATTTTGTTCCTATTGGTTATTGGAATTCAACAAAATTTTATTTGACGCAATTCGGACCTGAATCGGAGCTGATATGATCGAAACTCGGTTTTCGGATAATCCACAAAGGGGTTAGTACACGGGATACTGTTAAAAATTGAGTCGGGCCATTTTATGGATATTTTTACATATTATGTTCCTATGGGTTATTGGAATTCAACAAAATTTTATTTGACGCAATTCGGACCTGAATCGGAGCTGATATGATCGAAACTCGGTTTTCGGATAATCCTCAAAGGGGTTAGTACACGGGATACTGTTAAAAATCGAGTCGGGCCATTTTGTGGATATTTTTACATATTATGTTCCTATGGGTTATTGAAATTAAACGAAATTTTAGTCTACAAAGCTTTGGCTGAGTGGACACCCCCTTTCCCTGGTTCAGCCAAGGTGAGGGATTCGAACCTACCTCGGAGCGAAAGCTTCGGATTTACGTGGGAGTACTGGGTGGTAGGGCTCAGCGATATATCTCCCCGGGTTTGAAATCCCACATACAAGTGTGTGTGGTAGTTCCCGGTTAAAAAAAAAAATTAAACGAAATTTTATTCGGCGCAATTCGGACCGGAATCGGAGCTGATATGATCGAAACTCAGTTTTCTAATAATCCTCAAAGGCGTTAGTACACGGAATATTGTTAAAAATTGAGTCGGGCCATTTTCTGGATATTTTTACATATTTTGTTCCTAAGGGTTATTGTAATTAAATGAAATTTTATTTGACGCACTTCGGACCGGAATCGGAGCTGATATGATCGAAACTCGGTTTTCGGATAATCCTCAAAGGGGTTAGTACACGGGATATTGTTAAAAATCGAGTTGGACCATTTTTTGGATATTTTTACATATTTTGTTCCTATTGGTTATTGGAATTCAAAAAATTTTATTTGACGCAATTCGGACCTGAATCGGAGCTGATATGATCGAAACTCGGTTTTCGGATAATCCACAAAGGGGTTAGTACACGGGATACTGTTAAAAATTGAGTCGGGCTATTTTCTGGATATTTTTACATATTATGTTCCTATGGGTTATTGGAATTCAACAAAATTTTATTTGACGCAATTCGGACCTGAATCGGAGCTGATATGATCGAAACTCGGTTTTCGGATAATCCTCAAAGGGGTTAGTACACGGGATACTGTTAAAAATCGAGTCGGGCCATTTTCTGGATATTTTTACATATTTTGTTCCTATGGGTTATTGAAATTAAACGAAATTTTATTCAGCGCAATTCGGACCGGAATCGGAGCTAATATGATCGAAACTCAGTTTTCTGATAATCCTCAAAGGCGTTAGTACACGGAATATTGTTAAAAATTGAGTCGGGCCATTTTTTGGATATTTTTACATATTTTGTTCCTATGGGTTATTGAAATTAAATGAAATTTTATTTGACGCACTTCGGACCGGAATCGGAGCTGATATGATCGAAACTCGATTTTCGGATAATCCTCAAAGGGGTTAGTACACGGGATACTGTTAAAAATCGAGTCGGGCCATTTTCTGGATATTTTTACATATTTTGTTCCTATGGGTTATTGAAATTAAACGAAATTTTATTCAGCGCAATTCGGACCGGAATCGGAGCTGATATGATCGAAACTTAGTTTTCTGATAATCCTCAAAGGCGTTAGTACACAGAATATTGTTAAAAATTGAGTCGGGCCATTTTCTGGATATTTTTACATATTTTGTTACTAAGGGTTATTGTAATTAAATGAAATTTTATTTGACGCACTTCGGACCGGAATCGGAGCTGATATGATCGAAACTCGATTTTCGGATAATCCTCAAAGGGGTTAGTACACGGGATACTGTTAAAAGTCGAGTTGGACCATTTTGTGGATATTTTCACATATTTTGTTCCTATAGGTTATTGAAATTCAACAAAATTTTATTCGGCACAGTTCGGACCGGAATCGGAGCTGATATGATCGAAACTCGGTTTTCGGATAATCCTCAAAGCGGTTAGTACATGGGATATTGTTAAAAATTGAGTCAGACCATTTTGTGGATATTTTTACATATTTTGTTCCTATGGGTTATTGGAATTCAACGAAATTTTATTCGGCACAGTTAGGACCGGAATCAGAGCTGATATGATCGAAACTCGGTTTTCGGATAATCCTCAAAGGGGTTAGTACACGGGATACTGTTAAAAATCGAGTCGGGCCATTTTGTGGATATTTTTACATATTATGTTCCTATGGGTTATTGTAATTAAATGAAATTTTATTTGACGCACTTCGGACCGGAATCGGAGATGATATGATCGAAACTCGGTTTTCGGATAATCCTCAAAGGGGTTAGTACACGGGATATTGTTAAAAATCGAGTTGGACCATTTTGTGGATATTTTTACATATTTTGTTCCTATTGGTTATTGGAATTCAACAAAATTTTATTTGACGCAATTCGGACCTGAATCGGAGCTGATATGATCGAAACTCGGTTTTCGGATAATCCACAAAGGGGTTAGTACACGGGATACTGTTAAAAATTGAGTCGGGCCATTTTATGGATATTTTTACATATTATGTTCCTATGGGTTATTGGAATTCAACAAAATTTTATTTGACGCAATTCGGACCTGAATCGGAGCTGATATGATCGAAACTCGGTTTTCGGATAATCCTCAAAGGGGTTAGTACACGGGATACTGTTAAAAATCGAGTCGGGCCATTTTGTGGATATTTTTACATATTATGTTCCTATGGGTTATTGAAATTAAACGAAATTTTAGTCTACAAAGCTTTGGCTGAGTGGACACCCCCTTTCCCTGGTTCAGCCAAGGTGAGGGATTCGAACCTACCTCGGAGCGAAAGCTTCGGATTTACGTGGGAGTACTGGGTGGTAGGGCTCAGCGATATATCTCCCCGGGTTTGAAATCCCACATACAAGTGTGTGTGGTAGTTCCCGGTTAAAAAAAAAAATTAAACGAAATTTTATTCGGCGCAATTCGGACCGGAATCGGAGCTGATATGATCGAAACTCAGTTTTCTAATAATCCTCAAAGGCGTTAGTACACGGAATATTGTTAAAAATTGAGTCGGGCCATTTTCTGGATATTTTTACATATTTTGTTCCTATGGGTTATTGAAATTAAATGAAATTTTATTTGACGCACTTCGGACCGGAATCGGAGCTGATATGATCAAAACTCAATTTTCGGATA
This sequence comes from Saposhnikovia divaricata, assembly GCA_036435485.1. NCBI lineage: Eukaryota > Viridiplantae > Streptophyta > Magnoliopsida > Apiales > Apiaceae > Saposhnikovia > Saposhnikovia divaricata. The sequence continues at coordinate 221,964,596 of CM071599.1, forward strand.
ATCCTCATAGGGGTTAGTACACGGGATACTGTTAAAAGTTGAGTTGGACCATTTTGTGGATATTTTCACATATTTTGTTCCTATGGGTTATTGAAATTCAACAAAATTTTATTCGGCACAGTTCGGACCGGAATCAGAGCTGATATGATCGAAACTCGGTTTTCGGATAATCCTCAAAGGGGTTAGTACATGGGATATTGTTAAAAATTGAGTCGGACAATTTTGTGGATATTTTTGCATATTTTGTTCCTATGGGTTATTGGAATTCAACAAAAAATTTATTTGACGCAATTCGGACCTGAATCGGAGCTGATATGATCGAAACTCGGTTTTCGGATAATCCTCAAAGGGGTTAGTACACGGGATACTGTTAAAAATTGAGTCGGGCCATTTTCTGGATATTTTTACATATTTTGTTCCTATGGGTTATTTAAATTAAACGAAATTTTATTCGGCGCAGTTCGGACCGGAATCGGAGCTCATATGATCGAAACTCGGTTTTCGGATAATCCTCAAAGGCGTTAGTACACGGAATATTGTTAAAAATTGAGTCGGCCCATTTTCTGGATATTTTTACATATTTTGTTACTAAGGGTTATTCTAATTAAATGAAATTTTATTTGACGCACTTCGGACCGGAATCGGAGCTGATATGATCGAAACTCGGTTTTCGGATAATCCTCAAAGGGGTTAGTACACGGGATACTGTTAAAAGTCGAGTTGGACCATTTTGTGGATATTTTCACATATTTTGTTCCTATAGGTTATTGAAATTCAACAAAATTTTATTCGGCACAGTTCGGACCGGAATCGGAGCTGATATGATCGAAACTCGGTTTTCGGATAATCCTCAAAGCGGTTAGTACATGGGATATTGTTAAAAATTGAGTCAGACCATTTTGTGGATATTTTTACATATTTTGTTCCTATGGGTTATTGGAATTCAACGAAATTTTATTCGGCACAGTTCGGACCGGAATCAGAGCTGATATGATCGAAACTCGGTTTTCGGATAATCCTCAAAGGGGTTAGTACACGGGATACTGTTAAAAATCGAGTCGGGCCATTTTGTGGATATTTTTACATATTATGTTCCTATGGGTTATTGTAATTAAATGAAATTTTATTTGACGCACTTCGGACCGGAATCGGAGATGATATGATCGAAACTCGGTTTTCGGATAATCCTCAAAGGGGTTAGTACACGGGATATTGTTAAAAATCGAGTTGGACCATTTTGGGGATATTTTTACATATTTTGTTCCTATTGGTTATTGGAATTCAACAAAATTTTATTTGACGCAATTCGGACCTGAATCGGAGCTGATATGATCGAAACTCGGTTTTCGGATAATCCACAAAGGGGTTAGTACACGGGATACTGTTAAAAATTGAGTCGGGCCATTTTATGGATATTTTTACATATTATGTTCCTATGGGTTATTGGAATTCAACAAAATTTTATTTGACGCAATTCGGACCTGAATCGGAGCTGATATGATCGAAACTCGGTTTTCGGATAATCCTCAAAGGGGTTAGTACACGGGATACTGTTAAAAATAGAGTCGGGCCATTTTGTGGATATTTTTACATATTATGTTCCTATGGGTTATTGAAATTAAACGAAATTTTAGTCTACAAAGCTTTGGCTGAGTGGACACCCCCTTTCCCTGGTTCAGCCAAGGTCAGGGGTTCGAACCTACCTCGGAGCGAAAGCTTCGGATTTACGTGGGAGTACTGGGTGGTAGGGCTCAGCGATATATCTCCCCGGGTTTGAAATCCCACATACAAGTGTGTGTGGTAGTTCCCGGTTAAAAAAAAAAAATTAAACGAAATTTTATTCGGCGCAATTCGGACCGGAATCGGAGCTGATATGATCGAAACTCAGTTTTCTGATAATCCTCAAAGGCGTTAGTACACGGAATATTGTTAAAAATTGAGTCGGGCCATTTTCTGGATATTTTTACATATTTTGTTCCTATGGGTTATTGAAATTAAATGAAATTTTATTTGACGCACTTCGGACCGGAATCGGAGCTGATATGATCAAAACTCAATTTTCGGATAATCCTCATAGGGGTTAGTACACGGGATACTGTTAAAAGTTGAGTTGGACCATTTTGTGGATATTTTCACATATTTTGTTCCTATGGGTTATTGAAATTCAACAAAATTTTATTCGGCACAGTTCGGACCGGAATCAGAGCTGATATGATCGAAACTCGGTTTTCGGATAATCCTCAAAGGGGTTAGTACATGAGATATTGTTAAAAATTGAGTCGGACAATTTTGTGGATATTTTTGCATATTTTGTTCCTATGGGTTATTGGAATTCAACAAAAATTTTATTTGACGCAATTCGGACCTGAATCGGAGCTGATATGATCGAAACTCGGTTTTCGGATAATCCTCAAAGGGGTTAGTACACGGGATACTGTTAAAAATTGAGTCGGGCCATTTTCTGGATATTTTTACATATTTTGTTCCTATGGGTTATTTAAATTAAACGAAATTTTATTCGGCGCAGTTCGGACCAGAATCGGAGCTCATATGATCGAAACTCGGTTTTCGGATAATCCTCAAAGGCGTTAGTACACAGAATATTGTTAAAAATTGAGTCGGCCCATTTTCTGGATATTTTTACATATTTTGTTCCAAAGGGTTATTGTAATTAAATGAAATTTTATTTGACGCACTTCGGACCGGAATCGGAGATGATATGATCGAAACTCGGTTTTCGGATAATCCTCAAAGGGGTTAGTACACGGGATATTGTTAAAAATCAAGTTGGACCATTTTGTGGATATTTTTAAATATTTTGTTCCTATTGGTTATTGGAATTCAACAAAATTTTATTTGACGCAATTCGGACCTGAATTGGAGCTGATATGATCGAAACTCGGTTTTCGGATAATCCACAAAGGGGTTAGTACACGGGATACTGTTAAAAATTGAGTCGGGCCATTTTCTGGATATTTTTACATATTATGTTCCTATGGGTTACTGGAATTCAACAAAATTTTATTTGATGCAATTCGAACCTGAATCGGAGCTGATATGATCGAAACTCGGTTTTCGGATAATCCTCAAAGGGGTTAGTACACGGGATACTGTTAAAAATCGAATCGGGCCATTTTGTGGATATTTTTACATATTATGTTCCTATGGGTTATTGAAATTAAACGAAATTTTAGTCTACAAAGCTTTGGCTGAGTGGACACCCCCTTTCCCTGGTTCAGCCAAGGTGAGGGGTTCGAACCTACCTCGGAGCGAAAGCTTCGGATTTACGTGGGAGTACTGGGTGGTAGGGCTTAGCGATATATCTCCCCGGGTTTGAAATCCCATATACAAGTGTGTGTGGTAGTTCCCGGTTAAAAAAAAAAATTAAACGAAATTTTATTCGGCGCAATTCGGACCGGAATCGGAGCTGATATGATCGAAACTCAGTTTTCTGATAATCCTCAAAGGCGTTAGTACACGGAATATTGTTAAAAATTGAGTCGGGCCATTTTCTGGATATTTTTACATATTTTGTTCCTATGGGTTATTGAAATTAAATGAAATTTTATTTGACGCACTTCGGACCGGAATCGGAGCTGATATGATCAAAACTCAATTTTCGGATAATCCTCATAGGGGTTAGTACACGGGATACTGTTAAAAGTTGAGTTGGACCATTTTGTGGATATTTTCATATATTTTGTTCCTATGGGTTATTGAAATTCAACAAAATTTTATTCGGCACAGTTCGGACCGGAATCAGAGCTGATATGATCGAAACTCGGTTTTCGGATAATCCTCAAAGGGGTTAGTACATGGGATATTGTTAAAAATTGAGTCGGACAATTTTGTGGATATTTTTGCATATTTTGTTCCTATGGGTTATTGGAATTCAACAAAAATTTTATTTGACGCAATTCGGACCTGAATCGGAGCTGATATGATCGAAACTCGGTTTTCGGATAATCCTCAAAGGGGTTAGTACACGGGATACTGTTAAAAATTGAGTCGGGCCATTTTCTGGATATTTTTACATATTTTGTTCCTATGGGTTATTTAAATTAAACGAAATTTTATTCGGCGCAGTTCGGACCGGAATCGGAGCTCATATGATCGAAACTCGGTTTTCGGATAATCCTCAAAGGCGTTAGTACACAGAATATTGTTAAAAATTGAGTCGGCCCATTTTCTGGATATTTTTACATATTTTGTTCCTAAGGGTTATTGTAATTAAATGAAATTTTATTTGACGCACTTCGGACCGGAATCGGAGCTGATATGATCGAAACTCGGTTTTCGGATAATCCTCAAAGGTGTTAGTACACGGGATATTGTTAAAAATCAAGTTGGACCATTTTGTGGATATTTTTACATATTTTGTTCCTATTGGTTATTGGAATTCAACAAAATTTTATTTGACGCAATTCGGACCTGAATCGGAGCTGATATGATCGAAACTCGGTTTTCGGATAATCCACAAAGGGGTTAGTACACGGGATACTGTTAAAAATTGAGTCGGGCCATTTTCTGGATATTTTTACATATTATGTTCCTATGGGTTACTGGAATTCAACAAAATTTTATTTGATGCAATTCGAACCTGAATCGGAGCTGATATGATCGAAACTCGGTTTTCGGATAATCCTCAAAGGGGTTAGTACACGGGATACTGTTAAAAATCGAATCGGGCCATTTTCTGGATATTTTTACATATTTTGTTCCTATGGGTTATTGAAATTAAACGAAATTTTATTCGGCGTAGTTCGGACCGGAATCGGAGCTGATATGATCGAAACTCAGTTTTCTGATAATCCTCAGAGGCGTTAGTACACGGAATATTGTTAAAAATTGAGTCGGGCCATTTTTTGGATATTTTTACATATTTTGTTCCTAAGGGTTATTGTAATTAAATGAAATTTTATTTGACGCACTTCGGACCGGAATCGGAGCTGATATGATCGAAACTTGGTTTTCGGATAATCCTCAAAGGGGTTAGTACACGGGATACTGTTAAAAATCGAGTCGGGCCATTTTCTGGATATTTTACATATTTTGTTCCTATGGGTTATTGTAATTAAATGAAATTTTATTTGGCGCAATTCGGACCGGAATCGGAGCTGATATGATCGAAACTCAATTTTCGGATAATCCTCATAGGGGTTAGTACACGGGATACTGTTAAAAGTCGAGTTGGACCATTTTGTGGATATTTTCACATATTTTGTTCCTATGGGTTATTGAAATTCAACAAAATTTTATTCGGCACAGTTCGGACCGGAATCAGAGCTTATATGATCGAAACTCGGTTTTCGGATAATCCTCAAAGGGGTTAGTACATGGGATATTGTGAAAAATTGAGTCGGACAATTTTGTGGATATTTTTGCATATTTTGTTCCTATGGGTTATTTGAATTCAACAAAATTTTATTTGACGCAATTCGGACCTGAATCGGAGCTGATATGATCGAAACTCGGTTTTCGGATAATCCTCAAAGGGGTTAGTACACGGGATACTGTTAAAAATCGAGTCGGGCCATTTTCTGGATATTTTTACATATTTTGTTCCTATGGGTTACTGGAATTCAACGAAATTTTATTTGACGCAATTCAAACCTGAATCGGAGCTGATATGATCGAAACTCGGTTTTCGGATAATCCTCAAAGGGGTTAGTACACGGGATACTGTTAAAAGTCGAGTAGGACCATTTTGTGGATATTTTCACATATTTTGTTCCTATAGGTTATTGAAATTCAACAAAATTTTATTCGGCACAGTTCGGACCGGAATCGGAGCTAATATGATCGAAACTCGGTTTTCGGATAATCCTCAAAGGGGTTAGTACATGGGATATTGTTAAAAATTGTGTCAGACCATTTTGTGGATATTTTTACATATTTTGTTCCTATGGGTTATTGAAATTAAATGAAATTTTATTTGACGCACTTCGGACCGGAATCGGAGCTGATATGATCAAAACTCAATTTTCGGATAATCCTCATAGGGGTTAGTACACGGGATACTGTTAAAAGTTGAGTTGGACCATTTTGTGGATATTTTCACATATTTTGTTCCTATGGGTTATTGAAATTCAACAAAATTTTATTCGGCACAGTTCGGACCGGAATCAGAGCTGATATGATCGAAACTCGGTTTTCGGATAATCCTCAAAGGGGTTAGTACATGAGATATTGTTAAAAATTGAGTCGGACAATTTTGTGGATATTTTTGCATATTTTGTTCCTATGGGTTATTGGAATTCAACAAAAATTTTATTTGACGCAATTCGGACCTGAATCGGAGCTGATATGATCGAAACTCGGTTTTCGGATAATCCTCAAAGGGGTTAGTACACGGGATACTGTTAAAAATTGAGTCGGGCCATTTTCTGGATATTTTTACATATTTTGTTCCTATGGGTTATTTAAATTAAACGAAATTTTATTCGGCGCAGTTCGGACCAGAATCGGAGCTCATATGATCGAAACTCGGTTTTCGGATAATCCTCAAAGGCGTTAGTACACAGAATATTGTTAAAAATTGAGTCGGCCCATTTTCTGGATATTTTTACATATTTTGTTCCAAAGGGTTATTGTAATTAAATGAAATTTTATTTGACGCACTTCGGACCGGAATCGGAGATGATATGATCGAAACTCGGTTTTCGGATAATCCTCAAAGGGGTTAGTACACGGGATATTGTTAAAAATCAAGTTGGACCATTTTGTGGATATTTTTAAATATTTTGTTCCTATTGGTTATTGGAATTCAACAAAATTTTATTTGACGCAATTCGGACCTGAATTGGAGCTGATATGATCGAAACTCGGTTTTCGGATAATCCACAAAGGGGTTAGTACACGGGATACTGTTAAAAATTGAGTCGGGCCATTTTCTGGATATTTTTACATATTATGTTCCTATGGGTTACTGGAATTCAACAAAATTTTATTTGATGCAATTCGAACCTGAATCGGAGCTGATATGATCGAAACTCGGTTTTCGGATAATCCTCAAAGGGGTTAGTACACGGGATACTGTTAAAAATCGAATCGGGCCATTTTGTGGATATTTTTACATATTATGTTCCTATGGGTTATTGAAATTAAACGAAATTTTAGTCTACAAAGCTTTGGCTGAGTGGACACCCCCTTTCCCTGGTTCAGCCAAGGTGAGGGGTTCGAACCTACCTCGGAGCGAAAGCTTCGGATTTACGTGGGAGTACTGGGTGGTAGGGCTTAGCGATATATCTCCCCGGGTTTGAAATCCCATATACAAGTGTGTGTGGTAGTTCCCGGTTAAAAAAAAAAATTAAACGAAATTTTATTCGGCGCAATTCGGACCGGAATCGGAGCTGATATGATCGAAACTCAGTTTTCTGATAATCCTCAAAGGCGTTAGTACACGGAATATTGTTAAAAATTGAGTCGGGCCATTTTCTGGATATTTTTACATATTTTGTTCCTATGGGTTATTGAAATTAAATGAAATTTTATTTGACGCACTTCGGACCGGAATCGGAGCTGATATGATCAAAACTCAATTTTCGGATAATCCTCATAGGGGTTAGTACACGGGATACTGTTAAAAGTTGAGTTGGACCATTTTGTGGATATTTTCATATATTTTGTTCCTATGGGTTATTGAAATTCAACAAAATTTTATTCGGCACAGTTCGGACCGGAATCAGAGCTGATATGATCGAAACTCGGTTTTCGGATAATCCTCAAAGGGGTTAGTACATGGGATATTGTTAAAAATTGAGTCGGACAATTTTGTGGATATTTTTGCATATTTTGTTCCTATGGGTTATTGGAATTCAACAAAAATTTTATTTGACGCAATTCGGACCTGAATCGGAGCTGATATGATCGAAACTCGGTTTTCGGATAATCCTCAAAGGGGTTAGTACACGGGATACTGTTAAAAATTGAGTCGGGCCATTTTCTGGATATTTTTACATATTTTGTTCCTATGGGTTATTTAAATTAAACGAAATTTTATTCGGCGCAGTTCGGACCGGAATCGGAGCTCATATGATCGAAACTCGGTTTTCGGATAATCCTCAAAGGCGTTAGTACACAGAATATTGTTAAAAATTGAGTCGGCCCATTTTCTGGATATTTTTACATATTTTGTTCCTAAGGGTTATTGTAATTAAATGAAATTTTATTTGACGCACTTCGGACCGGAATCGGAGCTGATATGATCGAAACTCGGTTTTCGGATAATCCTCAAAGGTGTTAGTACACGGGATATTGTTAAAAATCAAGTTGGACCATTTTGTGGATATTTTTACATATTTTGTTCCTATTGGTTATTGGAATTCAACAAAATTTTATTTGACGCAATTCGGACCTGAATCGGAGCTGATATGATCGAAACTCGGTTTTCGGATAATCCACAAAGGGGTTAGTACACGGGATACTGTTAAAAATTGAGTCGGGCCATTTTCTGGATATTTTTACATATTATGTTCCTATGGGTTACTGGAATTCAACAAAATTTTATTTGATGCAATTCGAACCTGAATCGGAGCTGATATGATCGAAACTCGGTTTTCGGATAATCCTCAAAGGGGTTAGTACACGGGATACTGTTAAAAATCGAATCGGGCCATTTTCTGGATATTTTTACATATTTTGTTCCTATGGGTTATTGAAATTAAACGAAATTTTATTCGGCGTAGTTCGGACCGGAATCGGAGCTGATATGATCGAAACTCAGTTTTCTGATAATCCTCAGAGGCGTTAGTACACGGAATATTGTTAAAAATTGAGTCGGGCCATTTTTTGGATATTTTTACATATTTTGTTCCTAAGGGTTATTGTAATTAAATGAAATTTTATTTGACGCACTTCGGACCGGAATCGGAGCTGATATGATCGAAACTTGGTTTTCGGATAATCCTCAAAGGGGTTAGTACACGGGATACTGTTAAAAATCGAGTCGGGCCATTTTCTGGATATTTTACATATTTTGTTCCTATGGGTTATTGTAATTAAATGAAATTTTATTTGGCGCAATTCGGACCGGAATCGGAGCTGATATGATCGAAACTCAATTTTCGGATAATCCTCATAGGGGTTAGTACACGGGATACTGTTAAAAGTCGAGTTGGACCATTTTGTGGATATTTTCACATATTTTGTTCCTATGGGTTATTGAAATTCAACAAAATTTTATTCGGCACAGTTCGGACCGGAATCAGAGCTTATATGATCGAAACTCGGTTTTCGGATAATCCTCAAAGGGGTTAGTACATGGGATATTGTGAAAAATTGAGTCGGACAATTTTGTGGATATTTTTGCATATTTTGTTCCTATGGGTTATTTGAATTCAACAAAATTTTATTTGACGCAATTCGGACCTGAATCGGAGCTGATATGATCGAAACTCGGTTTTCGGATAATCCTCAAAGGGGTTAGTACACGGGATACTGTTAAAAATCGAGTCGGGCCATTTTCTGGATATTTTTACATATTTTGTTCCTATGGGTTACTGGAATTCAACGAAATTTTATTTGACGCAATTCAAACCTGAATCGGAGCTGATATGATCGAAACTCGGTTTTCGGATAATCCTCAAAGGGGTTAGTACACGGGATACTGTTAAAAGTCGAGTAGGACCATTTTGTGGATATTTTCACATATTTTGTTCCTATAGGTTATTGAAATTCAACAAAATTTTATTCGGCACAGTTCGGACCGGAATCGGAGCTAATATGATCGAAACTCGGTTTTCGGATAATCCTCAAAGGGGTTAGTACATGGGATATTGTTAAAAATTGTGTCAGACCATTTTGTGGATATTTTTACATATTTTGTTCCTATGGGTTATTGGAATTCAACAAAATTTTATTCGACGCAATTCGGACCTGAATCGGAGCTGATATGATCGAAACTCGGTTTTCGGATAATCCACAAAGGGGTTAGTACACGGGATACTGTTAAAAAATGAGTCGGGCCATTTTATGGATATTTTTACATATTATGTTCCTATGGGTTATTGGAATTCAACAAAATTTTATTTGACGCAATTCGGACCTGAATCGGAGCTGATATGATCGAAACTCGGTTTTCGGATAATCCTCAAAGGGGTTAGTACACGGGATACTGTTAAAAATCGAGTCGGGCCATTTTCTGGATATTTTTACATATTTTGTTCCTATGGGTTATTGAAATTAAACGAAATTTTAGTCTACAAAGCTTTGGCTGAGTGGACACCCCCTTTCCCTGGTTCAGCCAAGGTCAGGGGTTCGAACCTACCTCGGAGCGAAAGCTTCGGATTTACGTGGGAGTACTGGGTGGTAGGGCTCAGCGATATATCTCCCCGGGTTTGAAATCCCACATACAAGTGTGTGTGGTAGTTCCCGGTTAAAAAAAAAAAATTAAACGAAATTTTATTCGGCGCAATTCGGACCGGAATCGGAGCTGATATGATCGAAACTCAGTTTTCTGATAATCCTCAAAGGCGTTAGTACACGGAATATTGTTAAAAATTGAGTCGGGCCATTTTCTGGATATTTTTACATATTTTGTTCCTATGGGTTATTGAAATTAAATGAAATTTTATTTGACGCACTTCGGACCGGAATCGGAGCTGATATGATCAAAACTCAATTTTCGGATAATCCTCATAGGGGTTAGTACACGGGATACTGTTAAAAGTTGAGTTGGACCATTTTGTGGATATTTTCACATATTTTGTTCCTATGGGTTATTGAAATTCAACAAAATTTTATTCGGCACAGTTCGGACCGGAATCAGAGCTGATATGATCGAAACTCGGTTTTCGGATAATCCTCAAAGGGGTTAGTACATGGGATATTGTTAAAAATTGAGTCGGACAATTTTGTGGATATTTTTGCATATTTTGTTCCTATGGGTTATTGGAATTCAACAAAAATTTTATTTGACGCAATTCGGACCTGAATCGGAGCTGATATGATCGAAACTCGGTTTTCGGATAATCCTCAAAGGGGTTAGTACACGGGATACTGTTAAAAATCGAGTCGGGCCATTTTCTGGATATTTTTACATATTTTGTTCCTATGGGTTATTGAAATTAAACGAAATTTTATTCGGCGCAGTTCGGACCGGAATCGGAGCTCATATGATCGAAACTCGGTTTTCGGATAATCCTCAAAGGCGTTAGTACACGGAATATTGTTAAAAATTGAGTCGGCCCATTTTCTGGATATTTTTACATATTTTGTTCCTAAGGGTTATTGTAATTAAATGAAATTTTATTTGACGCACTTCGGACCGGAATCGGAGCTGATATGATCGAAAATCGGTTTTCGGATAATCCTCAAAGGGGTTAGTACACGGGATATTGTTAAAAATCGAGTTGGACCATTTTGTGGATATTTTTACATATTTTGTTCCTATTGGTTATTGGAATTCAACAAAATTTTATTTGACGCAATTCGGACCTGAATCGGAGATGATATGATCGAAACTCGGTTTTCGGATAATCCACAAAGGGGTTAGTACACGGGATACTGTTAAAAATTGAGTCGGGCCATTTTCTGGATATTTATACATATTATGTTCCTATGGGTTACTGGAATTCAACAAAATTTTATTTGATGCAATTCGAACCTGAATCGGAGCTGATATGATCGAAACTCGGTTTTCGGATAATCCTCAAAGGGGTTAGTACACGGGATACTGTTAAAAATCGAATCGGGCCATTTTCTGGATATTTTTACATATTTTGTTCCTATGGGTTATTGAAATTAAACGAAATTTTATTCGGCGTAGTTCGGACCGGAATCGGAGCTGATATGATCGAAACTCAGTTTTCTGATAATCCTCAAAGGCGTTAGTACAGGGAATATTGTTAAAAATTGAGTCGGGCCATTTTCTGGATATTTTTACATATTTTGTTCCTATGGGTTATTGAAATTAAATGAAATTTTATTTGACGCACTTCGGACCGGAATCGGAGCTGATATGATCAAAACTCAATTTTCGGATAATCCTCATAGGGGTTAGTACACGGGATACTGTTAAAAGTTGAGTTGGACCATTTTGTGGATATTTTCACATATTTTGTTCCTATGGGTTATTGAAATTCAACAAAATTTTATTCGGCACAGTTCGGACCGGAATCAGAGCTGATATGATCGAAACTCGGTTTTCGGATAATCCTCAAAGGGGTTAGTACATGGGATATTGTTAAAAATTGAGTCGGACAATTTTGTGGATATTTTTGCATATTTTGTTCCTATGGGTTATTGGAATTCAACAAAAATTTTATTTGACGCAATTCGGACCTGAATCGGAGCTGATATGATCGAAACTCGGTTTTCGGATAATCTTCAAAGGGGTTAGTACACGGGATACTGTTAAAAATCGAGTCGGGCCATTTTCTGGATATTTTTACATATTTTGTTCCTATGGGTTATTGAAATTAAACGAAATTTTATTCGGCGCAGTTCGGACCGGAATCGGAGCTCATATGATCGAAACTCGGTTTTCGGATAATCCTCAAAGGCGTTAGTACACGGAATATTGTTAAAAATTGAGTCGGCCCATTTTCTGGATATTTTTACATATTTTGTTCCTAAGGGTTATTGTAATTAAATGAAATTTTATTTGACGCACTTCGGACCGGAATCGGAGCTGATATGATCGAAAATCGGTTTTCGGATAATCCTCAAAGGGGTTAGTACACGGGATATTGTTAAAAATCGAGTTGGACCATTTTGTGGATATTTTTACATATTTTGTTCCTATTGGTTATTGGAATTCAACAAAATTTTATTTGACGCAATTCGGACCTGAATCGGAGATGATATGATCGAAACTCGGTTTTCGGATAATCCACAAAGGGGTTAGTACACGGGATACTGTTAAAAATTGAGTCGGGCCATTTTCTGGATATTTATACATATTATGTTCCTATGGGTTACTGGAATTCAACAAAATTTTATTTGATGCAATTCGAACCTGAATCGGAGCTGATATGATCGAAACTCGGTTTTCGGATAATCCTCAAAGGGGTTAGTACACGGGATACTGTTAAAAATCGAATCGGGCCATTTTCTGGATATTTTTACATATTTTGTTCCTATGGGTTATTGAAATTAAACGAAATTTTATTCGGCGTAGTTCGGACCGGAATCGGAGCTGATATGATCGAAACTCAGTTTTCTGATAATCCTCAAAGGCGTTAGTACAGGGAATATTGTTAAAAATTGAGTCGGGCCATTTTCTGGATATTTTTACATATTTTGTTCCTATGGGTTATTGAAATTAAATGAAATTTTATTTGACGCACTTCGGACCGGAATCGGAGCTGATATGATCAAAACTCAATTTTCGGATAATCCTCATAGGGGTTAGTACACGGGATACTGTTAAAAGTTGAGTTGGACCATTTTGTGGATATTTTCACATATTTTGTTCCTATGGGTTATTGAAATTCAACAAAATTTTATTCGGCACAGTTCGGACCGGAATCAGAGCTGATATGATCGAAACTCGGTTTTCGGATAATCCTCAAAGGGGTTAGTACATGGGATATTGTTAAAAATTGAGTCGGACAATTTTGTGGATATTTTTGCATATTTTGTTCCTATGGGTTATTGGAATTCAACAAAAATTTTATTTGACGCAATTCGGACCTGAATCGGAGCTGATATGATCGAAACTCGGTTTTCGGATAATCTTCAAAGGGGTTAGTACACGGGATACTGTTAAAAATCGAGTCGGGCCATTTTCTGGATATTTTTACATATTTTGTTCCTATGGGTTATTGAAATTAAACGAAATTTTATTCGGCGCAGTTCGGACCGGAATCGGAGCTCATATGATCGAAACTCGGTTTTCGGATAATCCTCAAAGGCGTTAGTACACGGAATATTGTTAAAAATTGAGTCGGCCCATTTTCTGGATATTTTTACATATTTTGTTCCTAAGGGTTATTGTAATTAAATGAAATTTTATTTGACGAACTTCGGACAGGAATCGGAGCTGATATGATCGAAACTCGGTTTTCGGATAATCCTCAAAGGGGTTAGTACACGGGATATTGATAAAAATCGAGTTGGACCATTTTGTGGATATTTTTACATATTTTGTTCCTATTGGTTATTGGAATTCAACAAAATTTTATTTGATGCAATTCGGACCTGAATCGGAGCTGATATGATCGAAACTCGGTTTTCGGATAATCCACAAAGGGGTTAGTACACGGGATACTGTTAAAAATTGAGTCGGGCCATTTTCTGGATATTTTTACATATTATGTTCCTATGGGTTACTGGAATTCAACAAAATTTTATTTGATGCAATTCGAACCTGAATCGGAGCTGATATGATCGAAACTCGGTTTTCGGATAATCCTCAAAAGGGTTAGTACACGGGATACTGTTAAAAATCGAATCGGGCCATTTTCTGGATATTTTTACATATTTTGTTCCTATGGGTTATTGAAATTAAACGAAATTTTATTCGGCGTAGTTCGGACCGGAATCGGAGCTGATATGATCGAAACTCAGTTTTCTGATAATCCTCAAAGGCGTTAGTACACGGAATATTGTTAAAAATTGAGTCGGGCCATTTTCTGGATATTTTTACATATTTTGTTCATAAGGGTTATTGAAATTAAATGAAATTTTATTTGACGCACTTCGGACCGGAATCGGAGCTGATATGATCGAAACTTGGTTTTCGGATAATCCTCAAAGGGGTTAGTACACGGGATACTATTAAAAATCGAGTCGGGCCATTTTCTGGATATTTTTACATATTTTGTTCCTATGGGTTATTGAAATTAAACGAAATTTTATTCGGTGCAATTCGGACCGGAATCGGAGCTGATATGATCGAAACTCAGTTTTCTGAAAATCCTCAAAGGCTTTAGTACACGGAATATTGTTAAAAATTGAGTCGGGCCATTTTCTGGATATTTTTACATATTTTGTTCCTATGGGTTATTGAAATTAAATGAAATTTTATTTGACGCACTTCGGACCGGAATCGGAGCTGATATGATCGAAACTCAATTTTCGGATAATCCTCATAGGGGTTAGTACACGGGATACTGTTAAAAGTCGAGTTGGACCATTTTGTGGATATTTTCACATATTTTGTTCCTATGGGTTATTGAAATTCAACAAAATTTTATTCGGCACAGTTCGGACCGGAATCAGAGCTGATATGATCGAAACTCGGTTTTCGGATAATCCTCAAAGGGGTTAGTACATGGGATATTGTTAAAAATTGAGTCGGACAATTTTGTGGATATTTTTGCATATTTTGTTCCTATGGGTTATTGGAATTCAACAAAATTTTATTTGACGCAATTCGGACCTGAATCGGAGCTGATATGATCGAAACTCGGTTTTCGGATAATCCTCAAAGGGGTTAGTACACGGGATACTGTTAAAAATCGAGTCGGGCCATTTTCTGGATATTTTTACATATTTTGTTCCTATGGGTTATTGGAATTCAACGAAATTTTATTTGACGCAATTCAAACCTGAATCGGAGCTGATATGATCGAAACTCGGTTTTCGGATAATCCTCAAAGGGGTTAGTACACGGGATACTGTTAAAAGTCGAGTTGGACCATTTTGTCGATATTTTCACATATTTTGTTCCTATAGGTTATTGAAATTCAACAAAATTTTATTCGGCACAGTTCGGACCGGAATCGGAGCTAATATGGTCGAAACTCGGTTTTCGGATAATCCTCAAAGGGGTTAGTACATGGGATATTGTTAAAAATTGAGTCGGACAATTTTGTGGATATTTTTGCATATTTTGTTCCTATGGGTTATTGGAATTCAACAAAATTTTATTTGACGCAATTCGGACCTGAATCGGAGCTGATATGATCGAAACTCAGTTTTCGGATAATCCACAAAGGGGTTAGTACACGGGATACTGTTAAAAATTGAGTCGGGCCATTTTCTGGATATTTTTACATATTATGTTCCTATGGGTTACTGGAATTCAACAAAATTTTATTTGATGCAATTCGAACCTGAATCGGAGCTGATATGATCGAAACTCGGTTTTCGGATAATCCTCAAAAGGGTTAGTACACGGGATACTGTTAAAAATCGAATCGGGCCATTTTCTGGATATTTTTACATATTTTGTTCCTATGGGTTATTGAAATTAAACGAAATTTTATTCGGCGTAGTTCGGACCGGAATCGGAGCTGATATGATCGAAACTCAGTTTTCTGATAATCCTCAAAGGCGTTAGTACACGGAATATTGTTAAAAATTGAGTCGGGCCATTTTCTGGATATTTTTACATATTTTGTTCCTAAGGGTTATTGAAATTAAATGAAATTTTATTTGACGCACTTCGGACCGGAATCGGAGCTGATATGATCGAAACTTGGTTTTCGGATAATCCTCAAAGGGGTTAGTACACGGGATACTATTAAAAATCGAGTCGGGCCATTTTCTGGATATTTTTACATATTTTGTTCCTATGGGTTATTGAAATTAAACGAAATTTTATTCGGCGCAATTCGGACCGGAATCGGAGCTGATATGATCGAAACTCAGTTTTCTGAAAATCCTCAAAGGCGTTAGTACACGGAATATTGTTAAAAATTGAGTCGGGCCATTTTCTGGATATTTTTACATATTTTGTTCCTATGGGTTATTGAAATTAAATGAAATTTTATTTGACGCACTTCGGACCGGAATCGGAGCTGATATGATCGAAACTCAATTTTCGGATAATCCTCATAGGGGTTAGTACACGGGATACTGTTAAAAGTCGAGTTGGACCATTTTGTGGATATTTTCACATATTTTGTTCCTATGGGTTATTGAAATTCAACAAAATTTTATTCGGCACAGTTCGGACCGGAATCAGAGCTGATATGATCGAAACTCGGTTTTCGGATAATCCTCAAAGGGGTTAGTACATGGGATATTGTTAAAAATTGAGTCGGACAATTTTGTGGATATTTTTGCATATTTTGTTCCTATGGGTTATTGGAATTCAACAAAATTTTATTTGACGCAATTCGGACCTGAATCGGAGCTGATATGATCGAAACTCGGTTTTCGGATAATCCTCAAAGGGGTTAGTACACGGGATACTGTTAAAAATCGAGTCGGGCCATTTTCTGGATATTTTTACATATTTAGTTCCTATGGGTTATTGGAATTCAACGAAATTTTATTTGACGCAATTCAAACCTGAATCGGAGCTGATATGATCGAAACTCGGTTTTCGGATAATCCTCAAAGGGGTTAGTACACGGGATACTGTTAAAAGTCGAGTTGGACCATTTTGTCGATATTTTCACATATTTTGTTCCTATAGGTTATTGAAATTCAACAAAATTTTATTCGGCACAGTTCGGACCGGAATCGGAGCTAATATGATCGAAACTCGGTTTTCGGATAATCCTCAAAGGGGTTAGTACATGGGATATTGTTAAAAATTGAGTCGGACAATTTTGTGGATATTTTTGCATATTTTGTTCCTATGGGTTATTGGAATTCAACAAAAATTTTATTTGACGCAATTCGGACCTGAATCGGAGCTGATATGATCGAAACTCGGTTTTCGGATAATCCTCAAAGGGGTTAGTACACGGGATACTGTTAAAAATCGAGTCGGGCCATTTTATGGATATTTTTACATATTTTGTTCCTATGGGTTATTGAAATTAAACGAAATTTTATTCGGCGCAGTTCGGACCGGAATCGGAGCTCATATGATCGAAACTCGGTTTTCGGATAATCCTCAAAGGCTGTACACGGAATATTGTTAAAAATTGAGTCGGCCCATTTTCTGGATATTTTTACATATTTTGTTCCTAAGGGTTATTGTAATTAAATGAAATTTTATTTGACGCACTTCGGACCGGAATCGGAGCTGATATGATCGAAACTCGGTTTTCGGATAATCCTCAAAGGGGTTAGTACACGGGATATTGTTAAAAATCGAGTTGGACCATTTTGTGGATATTTTTACATATTTTGTTCCTTTGGGTTATTGGAATTCAACAAAATTTTATTTGACGCAATTCGGACCTGAATCGGAGCTGATATGATCGAAACTCGGTTTTCGGATAATCCTCAAAGGGGTTAGTACATGGGATATTGTTAAAAATTGAGTCGGACAATTTTGTGGATATTTTTGCATATTTTGTTCCTATGGGTTATTGGAATTCAACAAAATTTTATTTGACGCAATTCGGACCTGAATCGGAGCTGATATGATCGAAACTCGGTTTTCGGATAATCCTCAAAGGGGTTAGTACACGGGATACTGTTAAAAATCGAGTCGGGCCATTTTCTGGATATTTTTACATATTTTGTTCCTATGGGTTATTGGAATTCAACGAAATTTTATTTGACGCAATTCAAACCTGAATCGGAGCTGATATGATCGAAACTCGGTTTTCGGATAATCCTCAAAGGGGTTAGTACACGGGATACTGTTAAAAGTCGAGTAGGACCATTTTGTGGATATTTTCACATATTTTGTTCCTATAGGTTATTGAAATTCAACAAAATTTTATTCGGCACAGTTCAGACCGGAATCGGAGCTAATATGATCGAAACTCGGTTTTCGGATAATCCTCAAAGGGGTTAGTACATGGGATATTGTTAAAAATTGTGTCAGACCATTTTGTGGATATTTTTACATATTTTGTTCCTATGGGTTATTGGAATTCAAAAAAATTTTATTTGACGCAATTCGGACCTGAATCGGAGCTGATATGATCGAAACTCGGTTTTCGGATAATCCACAAAGGGGTTAGTACACGGGATACTGTTAAAAATTGAGTCGGGCCATTTTTTGGATATTTTTACATATTATGTTCCTATGGGTTATTGGAATTCAACAAAATTTTATTTGACGCAATTCGGACCTGAATCGGAGCTGATATGATCGAAACTCGGTTTTCGGATAATCCTCAAAGGGGTTAGTACACGGGATACTGTTAAAAATCGAGTCGGGCCATTTTGTGGATATTTTTACATATTTTGTTCCTATGGGTTATTGAAATTAAACGAAATTTTAGTCTACAAAGCTTTGGCTGAGTGGACACCCCCTTTCCCTGGTTCAGCTAAGGTCAGGGGTTCGAACCTACCTCGGAGCGAAAGCTTCGGATTTACGTGGGAGTACTGGGTGGTAGGGCTCAGCGATATATCTCCCCGGGTTTGAAATCCCACATACAAGTGTGTGTGGTAGTTCCCGGTTAAAAAAAAAAAAATTAAACGAAATTTTATTCGGCGCAATTCGGACCGGAATCGGAGTTGATATGATCGAAACTCAGTTTTCTGATAATCCTCAAAGGCGTTAGTACACGGAATATTGTTAAAAATTGAGTCGGGCCATTTTCTGGATATTTTTACATATTTTGTTCCTATGGGTTATTGAAATTAAATGAAATTTTATTTGACGCACATCGGACCGGAATCGGAGCTGATATGATCAAAACTCAATTTTCGGA
Organism: Saposhnikovia divaricata; assembly: GCA_036435485.1. NCBI lineage: Eukaryota > Viridiplantae > Streptophyta > Magnoliopsida > Apiales > Apiaceae > Saposhnikovia > Saposhnikovia divaricata. The sequence goes on from CM071599.1 coordinate 221,984,053, forward strand.
TAATCCTCATAGGGGTTAGTACACGGGATACTGTTAAAAGTTGAGTTGGACCATTTTGTGGATATTTTCACATATTTTGTTCCTATGGGTTATTGAAATTCAACAAAATTTTATTCGGCACAGTTCGGACCGGAATCAGAGCTGATATGATCGAAACTCGGTTTTCGGATAATCCTCAAAGGGGTTAGTACATGGGATATTGTTAAAAATTGAGTCGGACAATTTTGTGGATATTTTTGCATATTTTGTTCCTATGGGTTATTGGAATTCAACAAAAATTTTATTTGACGCAATTCGGACCTGAATCGGAGCTGATATGATCGAAACTCGGTTTTCGGATAATCCTCAAAGGGGTTAGTACACGGGATACTGTTAAAAATCGAGTCGGGCCATTTTCTGGATATTTTTACATATTTTGTTCCTATGGGTTATTGAAATTAAACGAAATTTTATTCGGCGCAGTTCGGACCGGAATCGGAGCTCATATGATCGAAACTCGGTTTTCGGATAATCCTCAAAGGCGTTAGTACACGGAATATTGTTAAAAATTGAGTCGGCCCATTTTCTGGATATTTTTACATATTTTGTTCCTAAGGGTTATTGTAATTAAATGAAATTTTATTTGACGCACTTCGGACCGGAATCGGAGCTGATATGATCGAAACTCGGTTTTCGGATAATCCTCAAAGGGGTTAGTACACGGGATATTGTTAAAAATCGAGTTGGACCATTTTGTGGATATTTTTACATATTTTGTTCCTATTGGTTATTGGAATTCAACAAAATTTTATTTGACGCAATTCGGACCTGAATCGGAGCTGATATGATCGAAACTCTGTTTTCGGATAATCCACAAAGGGGTTAGTACACGGGATACTGTTAAAAATTGAGTCGGGCCATTTTCTGGATATTTTTACATATTATGTTCCTATGGGTTACTGGAATTCAACAAAATTTTATTTGATGCAATTCGAACCTGAATCGGAGCTGATATGATCGAAACTCGGTTTTCGGATAATCCTCAAAGGGGTTAGTACACGGGATACTGTTAAAAATCGAATCGGGCCATTTTCTGGATATTTTTACATATTTTGTTCCTATGGGTTATTGAAATTAAACGAAATTTTATTCGGCGTAGTTCGGACCGGAATCGGAGCTGATATGATCGAAACTCAGTTTTCTGATAATCCTCAAAGGCGTTAGTACACGGAATATTGTTAAAAATTGAGTCGGGCCATTTTCTGGATATTTTTACATATTTTGTTCCTAAGGGTTATTGAAATTAAATGAAATTTTATTTGACGCACTTCGGACCGGAATCGGAGCTGATATGATCGAAACTTGGTTTTCGGATAATCCTCAAAGGGGTTAGTACACGGGATACTGTTAAAAATCGAGTCGGGCCATTTTCTGGATATTTTTACATATTTTGTTCCTAAGGGTTATTGAAATTAAATGAAATTTTATTTGACGCACTTCGGACCGGAATCGGAGCTGATATGATCGAAACTCGGTTTTCGGATAATCCACAAAGGGGTTAGTACACGGGATACTGTTAAAAATTGAGTCGGGCCATTTTTTGGATATTTTTACATATTATGTTCCTATGTGTTATTGGAATTCAACAAAATTTTATTTGACGCAATTCGGACCTGAATCGGAGCTGATATGATCGAAACTCGGTTTTCGGATAATCCTCAAAGGGGTTAGTACACGGGATACTGTTAAAAATCGAGTCGGGCCATTTTGTGGATATTTTTACATATTTTGTTCCTATGGGTTATTGAAATTAAACGAAATTTTAGTCTACAAAGCTTTGGCTGAGTGGACACCCCCTTTCCCTGGTTCAGCCAAGGTCAGGGGTTCGAACCTACCTTGGAGCGAAAGCTTCGGATTTACGTGGGAGTACTGGGTGGTAGGGCTCAGCGATATATCTCCCCGGGTTTGAAATCCCACATACAAGTGTGTGTGGTAGTTCCCGGTTAAAAAAAAAAAATTAAACGAAATTTTATTCGGCGCAATTCGGACCGGAATCGGAGCTGATATGATCGAAACTCAGTTTTCTGATAATCCTCAAAGGCGTTAGTACACGGAATATTGTTAAAAATTGAGTCGGGCCATTTTCTGGATATTTTTACATATTTTGTTCCTATGGGTTATTGAAATTAAATGAAATTTTATTTGACGCACATCGGACCGGAATCGGAGCTGATATGATCAAAACTCAATTTTCGGATAATCCTCATAGGGGTTAGTACACGGGATACTGTTAAAAGTTGAGTTGGACCATTTTGTGGATATTTTCACATATTTTGTTCCTATGGGTTATTGAAATTCAACAAAATTTTATTCGGCACAGTTCGGACCGGAATCAGAGCTGATATGATCGAAACTCGGTTTTCGGATAATCCTCAAAGGGGTTAGTACATGGGATATTGTTAAAAATTGAGTCGGACAATTTTGTGGATATTTTTGCATATTTTGTTCCTATGGGTTATTGGAATTCAACAAAAATTTTATTTGACGCAATTCGGACCTGAATCGGAGCTGATATGATCGAAACTCGGTTTTCGGATAATCCTCAAAGGGGTTAGTACACGGGATATTGTTAAAAATCGAGTTGGACCATTTTGTGGATATTTTTACATATTTTGTTCCTATTGGTTATTGGAATTCAACAAAATTTTATTTGACGCAATTCGGACCTGAATCGGAGCTGATATGATCGAAACTCGGTTTTCGGATAATCCACAAAGGGGTTAGTACACGGGATACTGTTAAAAATTGAGTCGGGCCATTTTCTGGATATTTTTACATATTATGTTCCTATGGGTTACTGGAATTCAACAAAATTTTATTTGATGCAATTCGAACCTGAATCGGAGCTGATATGATCGAAACTCGGTTTTCGGATAATCCTCAAAGGGGTTAGTACACGGGATACTGTTAAAAATCGAATCGGGCCATTTTCTGGATATTTTTACATATTTTGTTCCTATGGGTTATTGAAATTAAACGAAATTTTATTCGGCGTAGTTCGGACCGGAATCGGAGCTGATATGATCGAAACTCAGTTTTCTGATAATCCTCAAAGGCGTTAGTACACGGAATATTGTTAAAAATTGAGTCGGGCCATTTTCTGGATATTTTTACATATTTTGTTCCTAAGGGTTATTGAAATTAAATGAAATTTTATTTGACGCACTTCGGACCGGAATCGGAGCTGATATGATCGAAACTTGGTTTTCGGATAATCCTCAAAGGGGTTAGTACACGGGATACTGTTAAAAATCGAGTCGGGCCATTTTCTGGATATTTTTACATATTTTGTTCCTAAGGGTTATTGAAATTAAATGAAATTTTATTTGACGCACTTCGGACCGGAATCGGAGCTGATATGATCGAAACTCGGTTTTCGGATAATCCACAAAGGGGTTAGTACACGGGATACTGTTAAAAATTGAGTCGGGCCATTTTTTGGATATTTTTACATATTATGTTCCTATGTGTTATTGGAATTCAACAAAATTTTATTTGACGCAATTCGGACCTGAATCGGAGCTGATATGATCGAAACTCGGTTTTCGGATAATCCTCAAAGGGGTTAGTACACGGGATACTGTTAAAAATCGAGTCGGGCCATTTTGTGGATATTTTTACATATTTTGTTCCTATGGGTTATTGAAATTAAACGAAATTTTAGTCTACAAAGCTTTGGCTGAGTGGACACCCCCTTTCCCTGGTTCAGCCAAGGTCAGGGGTTCGAACCTACCTCGGAGCGAAAGCTTCGGATTTACGTGGGAGTACTGGGTGGTAGGGCTCAGCGATATATCTCCCCGGGTTTGAAATCCCACATACAAGTGTGTGTGGTAGTTCCCGGTTAAAAAAAAAAATTAAACGAAATTTTATTCGGCGCAATTCGGACCGGAATCGGAGCTGATATGATCGAAACTCAGTTTTCTGATAATCCTCAAAGGCGTTAGTACACGGAATATTGTTAAAAATTGAGTCGGGCCATTTTCTGGATATTTTTACATATTTTGTTCCTATGGGTTATTGAAATTAAATGAAATTTTATTTGACGCACATCGGACCGGAATCGGAGCTGATATGATCAAAACTCAATTTTCGGATAATCCTCATAGGGGTTAGTACACGGGATACTGTTAAATGTTGAGTTGGACCATTTTGTGGATATTTTCACATATTTTGTTCCTATGGGTTATTGAAATTCAACAAAATTTTATTCGGCACAGTTCGGACCGGAATCAGAGCTGATATGATCGAAACTCGGTTTTCGGATAATCCTCAAAGGGGTTAGTACATGGGATATTGTTAAAAATTGAGTCGGACAATTTTGTGGATATTTTTGCATATTTTGTTCCTATGGGTTATTGGAATTCAACAAAAATTTTATTTGACGCAATTCGGACCTGAATCGGAGCTGATATGATCGAAACTCGGTTTTCGGATAATCCTCAAAGGGGTTAGTACACGGGATACTGTTAAAAATCGAGTCGGGCCATTTTCTGGATATTTTTACATATTTTGTTCCTATGGGTTATTGAAATTAAACGAAATTTTATTCGGCACAGTTCGGACCGGAATCGGAGCTCATATGATCGAAACTCGGTTTTCGGATAATCCTCAAAGGCGTTAGTACACGGAATATTGTTAAAAATTGAGTCGGCCCATTTTCTGGATATTTTTACATATTTTGTTCCTAAGGGTTATTGTAATTAAATGAAATTTTATTTGACGCACTTCGGACCAGAATCGGAGCTGATATGATCGAAACTCGGTTTTCGGATAATCCTCAAAGGGGTTAGTACACGGGATATTGTTAAAAATCGAGTTGGACCATTTTGTGGATATTTTTACATATTTTGTTCCTATTGGTTATTGGAATTCAACAAAATTTTATTTGACGCAATTCGGACCTGAATCGGAGCTGATATGATCGAAACTCGGTTTTCGGATAATCCTCAAAGGGGTTAGTACACGGGATACTGTTAAAAATCGAGTCGGGCCATTTTCTGGATATTTTTACATATTTTGTTCCTATGGGTTATTGAAATTAATCGAAATTTTATTCGGCGCAATTCGGACCGGAATCGGAGCTGATATGATCGAAACTCAGTTTTCTGAAAATCCTCAAAGGCGTTAGTACACGGAATATTGTTAAAAATTGAGTCGGGCCATTTTCTGGATATTTTTACATATTTTGTTCCTATGGGTTATTGAAATTAAATGAAATTTTATTTGACGCACTTCGGACCGGAATCGGAGCTGATATGATCGAAACTCGGTTTTCGGATAATCCTCAAAGGGGTTAGTACACGGGATACTGTTAAAAGTCGAGTTGGACCATTTTGTCGATATTTTCACATATTTTGTTCCTATAGGTTATTGAAATTCAACAAAATTTTATTCGGCACAGTTCGGACCGGAATCGGAGCTAATATGATCGAAACTCGGTTTTCGGATAATCCTCAAAGGGGTTAGTACATGGGATATTGTTAAAAATTGAGTCGGATAATTTTGTGGATATTTTTGCATATTTTGTTCCTATGGGTTATTGGAATTCAACAAAATTTTATTTGACGCAATTCGGACCTGAATCGGAGCTTATATGATCGAAACTCGGTTTTCGGATAATCCACAAAGGGGTTAGTACACGGGATACTGTTAAAAATTGAGTCGGGCTTTTTTCTGGATATTTTTACATATTATGTTCCTATGGGTTACTGGAATTCAACAAAATTTTATTTGATGCAATTCGAACCTGAATCGGAGCTGGTATGATCGAAACTCGGTTTTCGGATAATCCTCAAAGGGGTTAGTACACGGGATATTGTTAAAAATCGAGTTGGACCATTTTGTGGATATTTTTACATATTTTGTTCCTATGGGTTATTGGAATTCAACAAAATTTTATTTGACGCAATTCGGACCTGAATCGGAGCTTATATGATCGAAACTCGGTTTTCGGATAATCCACAAAGGGGTTAGTACACGGGATACTGTTAAAAATTGAGTCGGGCTTTTTTCTGGATATTTTTACATATTATGTTCCTATGGGTTACTGGAATTCAACAAAATTTTATTTGATGCAATTCGAACCTGAATCGGAGCTGATATGATCGAAACTCGGTTTTCGGATAATCCTCAAAGGGGTTAGTACACGGGATACTGTTAAAAATCGAATCGGGCCATTTTCTGGATATTTTTACATATTTTGTTCCTATGGGTTATTGAAATTAAACGAAATTTTATTCGGCGTAGTTCGGACCGGAATCGGAGCTGATATGATCGAAACTCAGTTTTCTGATAATCCTCAAAGGCGTTAGTACACGGAATATTGTTAAAAATTGAGTCGGGCCATTTTCTGGATATTTTTACATATTTTGTTCCTAAGGGTTATTGTAATTAAATGAAATTTTATTTGACGCACTTCGGACCGGAATCGGAGCTGATATGATCGAAACTTGGTTTTCGGATAATCCTCAAAGGGGTTAGTACACGGGATACTGTTAAAAATCGAGTCGGGCCATTTTCTGGATATTTTTACATATTTTGTTCCTATGGGTTATTGAAATTAAACGAAATTTTATTCGGCGCAATTCGGATCGGAATCGGAGCTGATATGATCGAAACTCAGTTTTCGGATAATCCTCAAAGGGGTTAGTACATGGGATATTGTTAAAAATTGAGTCGGACAATTTTGTGGATATTTTTGCATATTTTGTTCCTATGGGTTATTGGAATTCAACAAAAATTTTATTTGACGCAATTCGGACCTGAATCGGAGCTGATATGATCGAAACTCGGTTTTCGGATAATCCTCAAAGGGGTTAGTACACGGGATACTGTTAAAAATCGAGTCGGGCCATTTTCTGGATATTTTTACATATTTTGTTCCTATGGGTTATTGAAATTAAACGAAATTTTATTCGGCGCAGTTCGGACCGGAATCGGATCTCATATGATCGAAACTCGGTTTTCGGATAATCCTCAAAGGCGTTAGTACACGGAATATTGTTAAAAATTGAGTCGGCCCATTTTCTGGATATTTTTACATATTTTGTTCCTAAGGGTTATTGTAATTAAATGAAATTTTATTTGACGCACTTCGGACCGGAATCGGAGCTGATATGATCGAAACTCGGTTTTCGGATAATCCTCAAAGGGGTTAGTACACGGGATATTGTTAAAAATCGAGTTGGACCATTTTGTGGATATTTTTACATATTTTGTTCCTATTGGTTATTGGAATTCAACAAAATTTTATTTGACGCAATTCGGACCTGAATCGGAGCTGATATGATCGAAACTCGGTTTTCGGATAATCCTCAAAGGGGTTAGTACACGGGATATTGTTAAAAATTGAGTCGGGCTTTTTCTGGATATTTTTGCATATTATGTTCCTATGGGTTATTGGAATTCAACAAAATTTTATTTGACGCAATTCGGACCTGAATCGTAGCTGATATGATCGAAACTCGGTTTTCGGATAATCCTCAAAGGGGTTAGTACACGGGATACTGTTAAAAATCGAGTCGGGCCATTTTCTGGATATTTTTACATATTTTGTTCCTATGGGTTATTGAAATTAAACGAAATTTTATTCGCCGCAATTCGGATCGGAATCGGAGCTGATATGATCGAAACTCAATTTTCGGATAATCCTCAAAGGGGTTAGTACATGGGATATTGTTAAAAATTGAGTCGGACAATTTTGTGGATATTTTTGCATATTTTGTTCCTATGGGTTATTGGAATTCAACAAAAATTTTATTTGACGCAATTCGGACCTGAATCGGAGCTGATATGATCGAAACTCGGTTTTCGGATAATCCTCAAAGGGGTTAGTACACGGGATACTGTTAAAAATCGAGTCGGGCCATTTTCTGGATATTTTTACATATTTTGTTCCTATGGGTTATTGAAATTAAACGAAATTTTATTCGGCGCAGTTCGGACCGGAATCGGATCTCATATGATCGAAACTCGGTTTTCGGATAATCCTCAAAGGCGTTAGTACACGGAATATTGTTAAAAATTGAGTCGGCCCATTTTCTGGATATTTTTACATATTTTGTTCCTAAGGGTTATTGTAATTAAATGAAATTTTATTTGACGCACTTCGGACCGGAATCGGAGCTGATATGATCGAAACTCGGTTTTCGGATAATCCTCAAAGGGGTTAGTACACGGGATATTGTTAAAAATCGAGTTGGACCATTTTGTGGATATTTTTACATATTTTGTTCCTATTGGTTATTGGAATTCAACAAAATTTTATTTGACGCAATTCGGACCTGAATCGGAGCTGATATGATCGAAACTCGGTTTTCGGATAATCCTCAAAGGGGTTAGTACATGGGATATTGTTAAAAATTGAGTCGGACAATTTTGTGGATATTTTTGCATATTTTGTTCCTATGGGTTATTGGAATTCAACAAAATTTTATTTGACGCAATTCGGACCTGAATCGTAGCTGATATGATCGAAACTCGGTTTTCGGATAATCCTCAAAGGGGTTAGTACACGGGATACTGTTAAAAATCGAGTCGGGCCATTTTCTGGATATTTTTACATATTTTGTTCCTATGGGTTATTGAAATTAAACGAAATTTTATTCGGCGCAGTTCGGACCGGAATCGGAGCTCATATGATCGAAACTCAGTTTTCGGATAATCCTCAAAGGCGTTAGTACACGGAATATTGTTAAAAATTGAGTCGGCCCATTTTCTGGATATTTTTACATATTTTGTTCCTAAGGGTTATTGTAATTAAATGAAATTTTATTTGACGCACTTCGGACCGGAATCGGAGCTGATATGATCGAAACTTGGTTTTCGGATAATCCTCAAAGGGGTTAGTACACGGGATACTGTTAAAAATCGAGTCGGGCCATTTTCTGGATATTTTTACATATTTTGTTCCTATGGGTTATTGAAATTAAACGAAATTTTATTCGGCGCAATTCGGATCGGAATCGGAGCTGATATGATCGAAACTCAATTTTCGGATAATCCTCAAAGGGGTTAGTACATGGGATATTGTTAAAAATTGAGTCGGACAATTTTGTGGATATTTTTGCATATTTTGTTCCTATGGGTTATTGGAATTCAACAAAAATTTTATTTGACGCAATTCGGACCTGAATCGGAGCTGATATGATCGAAACTCGGTTTTCGGATAATCCTCAAAGGGGTTAGTACACGGGATACTGTTAAAAATCGAGTCGGGCCATTTTCTGGATATTTTTACATATTTTGTTCCTATGGGTTATTGAAATTAAACGAAATTTTATTCGGCGCAGTTCGGACCGGAATCGGATCTCATATGATCGAAACTCGGTTTTCGGATAATCCTCAAAGGCGTTAGTACACGGAATATTGTTAAAAATTGAGTCGGCCCATTTTCTGGATATTTTTACATATTTTGTTCCTAAGGGTTACTGGAATTCAACAAAATTTTATTTGACGCACTTCGGACCGGAATCGGAGCTGATATGATCGAAACTCGGTTTTCGGATAATCCTCAAAGGGGTTAGTACACGGGATATTGTTAAAAATCGAGTTGGACCATTTTGTGGATATTTTTACATATTTTGTTCCTATTGGTTATTGGAATTCAACAAAATTTTATTTGACGCAATTCGGACCTGAATCGGAGCTGATATGATCGAAACTCGGTTTTCGGATAATCCTCAAAGGGGTTAGTACATGGGATATTGTTAAAAATTGAGTCGGACAATTTTGTGGATATTTTTGCATATTTTGTTCCTATGGGTTATTGGAATTCAACAAAATTTTATTTGACGCAATTCGGACCTGAATCGTAGCTGATATGATCGAAACTCGGTTTTCGGATAATCCTCAAAGGGGTTAGTACATGGGATATTGTTAAAAATTGAGTCGGACAATTTTGTGGATATTTTTGCATATTTTGTTCCTATGGGTTATTGGAATTCAACAAAAATTTTATTTGACGCAATTCGGACCTGAATCGGAGCTGATATGATCGAAACTCGGTTTTCGGATAATCCTCAAAGGGGTTAGTACACGGGATACTGTTAAAAATCGAGTCGGGCCATTTTCTGGATATTTTTACATATTTTGTTCCTATGGGTTATTGAAATTAAACGAAATTTTATTCGGCGCAGTTCGGACCGGAATCGGATCTCATATGATCGAAACTCGGTTTTCGGATAATCCTCAAAGGCGTTAGTACACGGAATATTGTTAAAAATTGAGTCGGCCCATTTTCTGGATATTTTTACATATTTTGTTCCTAAGGGTTACTGGAATTCAACAAAATTTTATTTGACGCACTTCGGACCGGAATCGGAGCTGATATGATCGAAACTCGGTTTTCGGATAATCCTCAAAGGGGTTAGTACACGGGATATTGTTAAAAATCGAGTTGGACCATTTTGTGGATATTTTTACATATTTTGTTCCTATTGGTTATTGGAATTCAACAAAATTTTATTTGACGCAATTCGGACCTGAATCGGAGCTGATATGATCGAAACTCGGTTTTCGGATAATCCTCAAAGGGGTTAGTACATGGGATATTGTTAAAAATTGAGTCGGACAATTTTGTGGATATTTTTGCATATTTTGTTCCTATGGGTTATTGGAATTCAACAAAATTTTATTTGACGCAATTCGGACCTGAATCGTAGCTGATATGATCGAAACTCGGTTTTCGGATAATCCTCAAAGGGGTTAGTACACGGGATACTGTTAAAAATCGAGTCGGGCCATTTTCTGGATATTTTTACATATTTTGTTCCTATGGGTTATTGAAATTAAACGAAATTTTATTCGGCGCAGTTCGGACCGGAATCGGAGCTCATATGATCGAAACTCGGTTTTCGGATAATCCTCAAAGGCGTTAGTACACGGAATATTGTTAAAAATTGAGTCGGCCCATTTTCTGGATATTTTTACATATTTTGTTCCTATTGGTTATTGGAATTCAACAAAATTTTATTTGATGCAATTCGAACATGAATCGGAGCTGATATGATCGAAACTCGGTTTTCGGATAATCCTCAAAGGGGTTAGTACACGGGATACTGTTAAAAATCGAATCGGGCCATTTTCTGGATATTTTTACATATTTTGTTCCTATGGGTTATTGAAATTAAACGAAATTTTATTCGGCGTAGTTCGGACCGGAATCGGAGCTGATATGATCGAAACTCAGTTTTCTGATAATCCTCAAAGGCGTTAGTACACGGAATATTGTTAAAAATTGAGTCGGGCCATTTTCTGGATATTTTTACATATTTTGTTCCTAAGGGTTATTGTAATTAAATGAAATTTTATTTGACGCACTTCGGACCGGAATCGGAGCTGATATGATCGAAACTCGGTTTTCGGATAATCCTCAAAGGGGTTAGTACACGGGATATTGTTAAAAATCGAGTTTGACCATTTTGTGGATATTTTTACATATTTTGTTCCTATTGGTTATTGGAATTCAACAAAATTTTATTTGACGCAATTCGGACCTGAATCGGAGCTGATATGATCGAAACTCGGTTTTCGGATAATCCACAAAGGGGTTAGTACACGGGATACTGTTAAAAATTGAGTCGGGCCGTTTTCTGGATATTTTTACATATTATGTTCCTATGGGGTACTGGAATTCAACAAAATTTTATTTGACGCAATTCGAACCTGAATCGGAGCTGATATGATCGAAACTCGGTTTTCGGATAATCCTCAAAGGGGTTAGTACACGGGATACTGTTAAAAATCGAGTCGGGCCATTTTCTGGATACTTTTACATATTTTGTTCCTATGGGTTATTGAAATTAAACGAAATTTTATTCGGCGCAATTCGGACCGGAATCGGAGCTGATATGATCGAAACTCAGTTTTCTGATAATCCTCAAAGGCGTTAGTACACGGAATATTGTTAAAAATTGAGTCGGGCCATTTTCTGGATATTTTTACATATTTTGTTCCTATGGGTTATTGAAATTAAATGAAATTTTATTTGACGCACTTCGGACCGGAATCGGAGCTGATATGATCGAAACTCGGTTTTCGGATAATCCTCAAAGGGGTTAGTACACGGGATATTGTTAAAAATCGAGTTGGACCATTTTGTGGATATTTTTACATATTTGTTCCTATTGGTTATTGGAATTCAACAAAATTTTATTTGACGCAATTCGGACCTGAATCGGAGCTGATATGATCGAAACTCGGTTTTCGGATAATCCTCAAAGGGGTTAGTACATGGGATATTGTTAAAAATTGAGTCGGACAATTTTGTGGATATTTTTGCATATTTTGTTCCTATGGGTTATTGGAATTCAACAAAATTTTATTTGACGCAATTCGGACCTGAATCGTAGCTGATATGATCGAAACTCGGTTTTCGGATAATCCTCAAAGGGGTTAGTACACGGGATACTGTTAAAAATCGAGTCGGGCCATTTTCTGGATATTTTTACATATTTTGTTCCTATGGGTTATTGAAATTAAACGAAATTTTATTCGGCGCAGTTCGGACCGGAATCGGAGCTCATATGATCGAAACTCGGTTTTCGGATAATCCTCAAAGGCGTTAGTACACGGAATATTGTTAAAAATTGAGTCGGCCCATTTTCTGGATATTTTTACATATTTTGTTCCTAAGGGTTATTGTAATTAAATGAAATTTTATTTGACGCACTTCGGACCGGAATCGGAGCTAATATGATCGAAACTCGGTTTTCGGATAATCCTCAAAGGGGTACACGGGATATTGTTAAAAATTGAGTTGGACCATTTTGTGGATATTTTTACATATTTTGTTCCTATTGGTTATTGGAATTCAACAAAATTTTATTTGACGCAATTCGGACCTGAATCGGAGCTGATATGATCGAAACTCGGTTTTCGGATAATCCACAAAGGGGTTAGTACACGGGATACTGTTAAAAATTGAGTCGGGCCATTTTCTGGATATTTTTACATATTATGTTCCTATGGGTTACTGGAATTCAACAAAATTTTATTTGATGCAATTCGAACATGAATCGGAGCTGATATGATCGAAACTCGGTTTTCGGATAATCCTCAAAGGGGTTAGTACACGGGATACTGTTAAAAATCGAATCGGGCCATTTTCTGGATATTTTTACATATTTTGTTCCTATGGGTTATTGAAATTAAACGAAATTTTATTCGGCGTAGTTCGGACCGGAATCGGAGCTGATATGATCGAAACTCAGTTTTCTGATAATCCTCAAAGGCGTTAGTACACGGAATATTGTTAAAAATTGAGTCGGGCCATTTTCTGGATATTTTTACATATTTTGTTCCTAAGGGTTATTGTAATTAAATGAAATTTTATTTGACGCACTTCGGACCGGAATCGGAGCTGATATGATCGAAACTCGGTTTTCGGATAATCCTCAAAGGGGTTAGTACACGGGATATTGTTAAAAATCGAGTTTGACCATTTTGTGGATATTTTTACATATTTTGTTCCTATTGGTTATTGGAATTCAACAAAATTTTATTTGACGCAATTCGGACCTGAATCGGAGCTGATATGATCGAAACTCGGTTTTCGGATAATCCACAAAGGGGTTAGTACACGGGATACTGTTAAAAATTGAGTCGGGCCGTTTTCTGGATATTTTTACATATTATGTTCCTATGGGGTACTGGAATTCAACAAAATTTTATTTGACGCAATTCGAACCTGAATCGGAGCTGATATGATCGAAACTCGGTTTTCGGATAATCCTCAAAGGGGTTAGTACACGGGATACTGTTAAAAATCGAGTCGGGCCATTTTCTGGATACTTTTACATATTTTGTTCCTATGGGTTATTGAAATTAAACGAAATTTTATTCGGCGCAATTCGGACCGGAATCGGAGCTGATATGATCGAAACTCAGTTTTCTGATAATCCTCAAAGGCGTTAGTACACGGAATATTGTTAAAAATTGAGTCGGGCCATTTTCTGGATATTTTTACATATTTTGTTCCTATGGGTTATTGAAATTAAATGAAATTTTATTTGACGCACTTCGGACCGGAATCGGAGCTGATATGATCGAAACTCGGTTTTCGGATAATCCTCAAAGGGGTTAGTACACGGGATATTGTTAAAAATCGAGTTGGACCATTTTGTGGATATTTTTACATATTTGTTCCTATTGGTTATTGGAATTCAACAAAATTTTATTTGACGCAATTCGGACCTGAATCGGAGCTGATATGATCGAAACTCGGTTTTCGGATAATCCTCAAAGGGGTTAGTACATGGGATATTGTTAAAAATTGAGTCGGACAATTTTGTGGATATTTTTGCATATTTTGTTCCTATGGGTTATTGGAATTCAACAAAATTTTATTTGACGCAATTCGGACCTGAATCGTAGCTGATATGATCGAAACTCGGTTTTCGGATAATCCTCAAAGGGGTTAGTACACGGGATACTGTTAAAAATCGAGTCGGGCCATTTTCTGGATATTTTTACATATTTTGTTCCTATGGGTTATTGAAATTAAACGAAATTTTATTCGGCGCAGTTCGGACCGGAATCGGAGCTCATATGATCGAAACTCGGTTTTCGGATAATCCTCAAAGGCGTTAGTACACGGAATATTGTTAAAAATTGAGTCGGCCCATTTTCTGGATATTTTTACATATTTTGTTCCTAAGGGTTATTGTAATTAAATGAAATTTTATTTGACGCACTTCGGACCGGAATCGGAGCTGATATGATCGAAACTCGGTTTTCGGATAATCCTCAAAGGGGTTAGTACACGGGATATTGTTAAAAATCGAGTTGGACCATTTTGTGGATATTTTTACATATTTTGTTCCTATTGGTTATTGGAATTCAACAAAATTTTATTTGACGCAATTCGGACCTGAATCGGAGCTGATATGATCGAAACTCGGTTTTCGGATAATCCACAAAGGGGTTAGTACACGGGATACTGTTAAAAATTGAGTCGGGCCATTTTCTGGATATTTTTACATATTATGTTCCTATGGGTTACTGGAATTCAACAAAATTTTATTTGATGCAATTCGAACATGAATCGGAGCTGATATGATCGAAACTCGGTTTTCGGATAATCCTCAAAGGGGTTAGTACACGGGATACTGTTAAAAATCGAATCGGGCCATTTTCTGGATATTTTTACATATTTTGTTCCTATGGGTTATTGAAATTAAACGAAATTTTATTCGGCGTAGTTCGGACCGGAATCGGAGCTGATATGATCGAAACTCAGTTTTCTGATAATCCTCAAAGGCGTTAGTACACGGAATATTGTTAAAAATTGAGTCGGGCCATTTTCTGGATATTTTTACATATTTTGTTCCTAAGGGTTATTGTAATTAAATGAAATTTTATTTGACGCACTTCGGACCGGAATCGGAGCTGATATGATCGAAACTCGGTTTTCGGATAATCCTCAAAGGGGTTAGTACACGGGATATTGTTAAAAATCAAGTTTGACCATTTTGTGGATATTTTTACATATTTTGTTCCTATTGGTTATTGGAATTCAACAAAATTTTATTTGACGCAATTCGGACCTGAATCGGAGCTGATATGATCGAAACTCGGTTTTCGGATAATCCACAAAGGGGTTAGTACACGGGATACTGTTAAAAATTGAGTCGGGCCGTTTTCTGGATATTTTTACATATTATGTTCCTATGGGGTACTGGAATTCAACAAAATTTTATTTGACGCAATTCGAACCTGAATCGGAGCTGATATGATCGAAACTCGGTTTTCGGATAATCCTCAAAGGGGTTAGTACACGGGATACTGTTAAAAATCGAGTCGGGCCATTTTCTGGATACTTTTACATATTTTGTTCCTATGGGTTATTGAAATTAAACGAAATTTTATTCGGCGCAATTCGGACCGGAATCGGAGCTGATATGATCGAAACTCAGTTTTCTGATAATCCTCAAAGGCGTTAGTACACGGAATATTGTTAAAAATTGAGTCGGGCCATTTTCTGGATATTTTTACATATTTTGTTCCTATGGGTTATTGAAATTAAATGAAATTTTATTTGACGCACTTCGGACCGGAATCGGAGCTGATATGATCGAAACTCGGTTTTCGGATAATCCTCAAAGGGGTTAGTACATGGGATATTGTTAAAAATCGAGTTGGACCATTTTGTGGATATTTTTACATATTTGTTCCTATTGGTTATTGGAATTCAACAAAATTTTATTTGACGCAATTCGGACCTGAATCGGAGCTGATATGATCGAAACTCGGTTTTCGGATAATCCTCAAAGGGGTTAGTACATGGGATATTGTTAAAAATTGAGTCGGACAATTTTGTGGATATTTTTGCATATTTTGTTCCTATGGGTTATTGGAATTCAACAAAATTTTATTTGACGCAATTCGGACCTGAATCGTAGCTGATATGATCGAAACTCGGTTTTCGGATAATCCTCAAAGGGGTTAGTACACGGGATACTGTTAAAAATCGATTCGGGCCATTTTCTCGATATTTTTACATATTTTGTTCCTATGGGTTATTGAAATTAAACGAAATTTTATTCGGCGCAGTTCGGACCGGAATCGGAGCTCATATGATCGAAACTCGGTTTTCGGATAATCCTCAAAGGCGTTAGTACACGGAATATTGTTAAAAATTGAGTCGGCCCATTTTCTGGATATTTTTACATATTTTGTTCCTAAGGGTTATTGTAATTAAATGAAATTTTATTTGACGCACTTCGGACCGGAATCGGAGCTGATATGATCGAAACTCGGTTTTCGGATAATCCTCAAAGGGGTTAGTACACGGGATATTGTTAAAAATCGAGTTGGACCATTTTGTGGATATTTTTACATATTTTGTTCCTATTGGTTATTGGAATTCAACAAAATTTTATTTGACGCAATTCGGACCTGAATCGGAGCTGATATGATCGAAACTCGGTTTTCGGATAATCCACAAAGGGGTTAGTACACGGGATACTGTTAAAAATTGAGTCGGGCCATTTTCTGGATATTTTTACATATTATGTTCCTATGGGTTACTGGAATTCAACAAAATTTTATTTGATGCAATTCGAACATGAATCGGAGCTGATATGATCGAAACTCGGTTTTCGGATAATCCTCAAAGGGGTTAGTACACGGGATACTGTTAAAAATCGAATCGGGCCATTTTCTGGATATTTTTACATATTTTGTTCCTATGGGTTATTGAAATTAAACGAAATTTTATTCGGCGTAGTTCGGACCGGAATCGGAGCTGATATGATCGAAACTCAGTTTTCTGATAATCCTCAAAGGCGTTAGTACACGGAATATTGTTAAAAATTGAGTCGGGCCATTTTCTGGATATTTTTACATATTTTGTTCCTAAGGGTTATTGTAATTAAATGAAATTTTATTTGACGCACTTCGGACCGGAATCGGAGCTGATATGATCGAAACTCGGTTTTCGGATAATCCTCAAAGGGGTTAGTACACGGGATATTGTTAAAAATCGAGTTTGACCATTTTGTGGATATTTTTACATATTTTGTTCCTATTGGTTATTGGAATTCAACAAAATTTTATTTGACGCAATTCGGACCTGAATCGGAGCTGATATGATCGAAACTCGGTTTTCGGATAATCCACAAAGGGGTTAGTACACGGGATACTGTTAAAAATTTAGTCGGGCCGTTTTCTGGATATTTTTACATATTATGTTCCTATGGGGTACTGGAATTCAACAAAATTTTATTTGACGCAATTCGAACCTGAATCGGAGCTGATATGATCGAAACTCGGTTTTCGGATAATCCTCAAAGGGGTTAGTACACGGGATACTGTTAAAAATCGAGTCGGGCCATTTTCTGGATACTTTTACATATTTTGTTCCTATGGGTTATTGAAATTAAACGAAATTTTATTCGGCGCAATTCGGACCGGAATCGGAGCTGATATGATCGAAACTCAGTTTTCTGATAATCCTCAAAGGCGTTAGTACACTGAATATTGTTAAAAATTGAGTCGGGCCATTTTCTGGATATTTTTACATATTTTGTTCCTATGGGTTATTGAAATTAAATGAAATTTTATTTGACGCACTTCGGACCGGAATCGGAGCTGATATGATCGAAACTCAATTTTTGGATAATCCTCATAGGGGTTAGTACACGGGATACTGTTAAAAGTCGAGTTGGACCATTTTGTGGATATTTTCACATATTTTGTTCCTATGGGTTATTGAAATTCAACAAAATTTTATTCAGCACAGTTTGGACCGGAATCAGAGCTGATATGATCGAAACTCGGTTTTCGGATAATCCTCAAAGGGGTTAGTACATGGGATATTGTTAAAAATTGAGTCGGACAATTTTGTGGATATTTTTGCATATTTTGTTCCTATGGGTTATTGGAATTCAACAAAATTTTATTTGACGCAATTCGGACCTGAATCGGAGCTGATATGATCGAAACTCGGTTTTCGGATAATCCTCAAAGGGGTTAGTACACGGGATACTGTTAAAAATCGAGTCGGGCCATTTTCTGGATATTTTTACATATTTTGTTCCTATGGGTTATTGAAATTAAACGAAATTTTATTCGGCGCAGTTCGGACCGGAATCGGAGCTCATATGATCGAAACTCGGTTTTCGGATAATCCTCAAAGGCGTTAGTACACGGAATATTGTTAAAAATTGAGTCGGCCCATTTTCTGGATATTTTTACATATTTTGTTCCTAAGGGTTATTGTAATTAAATGAAATTTTATTTGACGCACTTCGGACCGGAATCGGAGCTGATATGATCGAAACTCGGTTTTCGGATAATCCTCAAAGGGGTTAATACACGGGATATTGTTAAAAATCGAGTTGGACCATTTTGTGGATATTTTTACATATTTTGTTCCTATTGGTTATTGGAATTCAACAAAATTTTATTTGACGCAATTCGGACCTGAATCGGAGCTGATATGATCGAAACTCGGTTTTCGGATAATCCACAAAGGGGTTAGTACACGGGATACTGTTAAAAATTGAGTCGGGCCATTTTCTGGATATTTTTACATATTATGTTCCTATGGGTTACTGGAATTCAACAAAATTTTATTTGACGCAATTCGAACCTGAATCGGAGCTGATATGATCGAAACTCGGTTTTCGGATAATCCTCAAAGGGGTTAGTACACGGGATACTGTTAAAAATCGAGTCGGGCCATTTTCTGGATATTTTTACATATTTTGTTCCTATGGGTTATTGAAATTAAACGAAATTTTATTCGGCGTAGTTCGGACCGGAATCGGAGCTGATATGATCGAAACTCAGTTTTCTGATAATCCTCAAAGGCGTTAGTACACGGAATATTGTTAAAAATTGAGTCGGGCCATTTTCTGGATATTTTTACATATTTTGTTCCTAAGGGTTATTGTAATTAAATGAAATTTTATTTGACGCACTTCGGACCGGAATCGGAGCTGATATGATCGAAACTCGGTTTTCGGATAATCCTCAAAGGGGTTAGTACACGGGATATTGTTAAAAATCGAGTTGGACCATTTTGTGGATATTTTTACATATTTTGTTCCTATTGGTTATTGGAATTCAACAAAATTTTATTTGACGCAATTCGGACCTGAATCGGAGCTGATATGATCGAAACTCGGTTTTCGGATAATCCACAAAGGGGTTAGTACACGGGATACTGTTAAAAATTGAGTCATGCCATTTTCTGGATATTTTTACATATTATGTTCCTGTGGGTTACTGGAATTCAACAAAATTTTATTTGACGAAATTCGAACCTGAATCGGAGCTGATATGATCGAAACTCGGTTTTCGGATAATCCTCAAAGGGGTTAGTACACGGGATATTGTTAAAAATCGTGTTGGACCATTTTGTGGATATTTTTACATATTTTGTTCCTATTGGTTATTAGAATTCAACAAAATTTTATTTGACGCAATTCGGACCTAAATCGGAGCTGATATGATCGAAACTCGGTTTTCGGATAATCCACAAAGGGGTTAGTACACGGGATACTGTTAAAAATTGAGTCGGGCCATTTTCTGGATATTTTTACATATTATGTTCCAATGGGTTAGTGGAATTCGACAAAATTTTATTTGACGCAATTCGGACCTGAATCGGAGCTGATATGATCGAAACTCGGTTTTCGGATAATCCTCAAAGGGGTTAGTACACGGGATACTGTTAAAAATCGAGTCGGGCCATTTTCTGGATATTTTTACATATTTTGTTCCTATGGGTTATTGAAATTAAACGAAATTTTATTCGGCGTAGTTCGGACCGGAATCGGAGCTGATATGATCGAAACTCAATTTTCTGATAATCCTCAAAGGCGTTAGTACACGGAATATTGTTAAAAATTGAGTCGGGCCATTTTCTGGATATTTTTACATATTTTGTTCCTATGGGTTATTGAAATTAAATGAAATTTTAATTGACGCACTTCGGACCGGAATCGGAGCTGATATGATCGAAACTCAATTTTCGGATAATCCTCAAAGGGGTTAGTACACGGGATACTGTTAAAAGTCGAGTTGGACCATTTTGTGGATATTTTCACATATTTTGTTCCTATAGGTTATTGAAATTCAACAAAATTTTATTCGGCACAGTTCGGACCGGAATCGGAGCTGATATGATCGAAACTCGATTTTCGGATAATCCTCAAAGGGCTTAGTACATGGGATATTGTTAAAAATTGAGTCAGACCATTTTGTGGATATTTTTACATATTTTGTTCCTATGGGTTATTGGAATTCAACAAAATTTTATTTGACGCAATTCGGACCTGAATCGGAGCTTATATGATCGAAACTCGGTTTTCGGATAATCCTCAAAGGGGTTAGTACACGGGATATTGTTAAAAATCGTGTTGGACCATTTTGTGGATATTTTTACATATTTTGTTCCTATTGGTTATTGGAATTCAACAAAATTTTATTTGACGCAATTCGGACCTGAATCGGAGCTTATATGATCGAAACTCGGTTTTCGGATAATCCACAAAGGGGTTAGTACACGGGATACTGTTAAAAATTGAGTCGGGCTTTTTTCTGGATATTTTTACATATTATGTTCCTATGGGTTACTGGAATTCAACAAAATTTTATTTGATGCAATTCGAACCTGAATCGGAGCTGATATGATCGAAACTCGGTTTTCGGATAATCCTCAAAGGGGTTAGTACACGGGATACTGTTAAAAATCGAATCGGGCCATTTTCTGGATATTTTTACATATTTTGTTCCTATGGGTTATTGAAATTAAACGAAATTTTATTCGGCGTAGTTCGGACCGGAATCGGAGCTGATATGATCGAAACTCAGTTTTCTGATAATCCTCAAAGGCGTTAGTACACGGAATATTGTTAAAAATTGAGTCGGGCCATTTTCTGGATATTTTTACATATTTTGTTCCTAAGGGTTATTGTAATTAAATGAAATTTTATTTGACGCACTTCGGACCGGAATCGGAGCTGATATGATCGAAACTTGGTTTTCGGATAATCCTCAAAGGGGTTAGTACACGGGATACTGTTAAAAATCGAGTCGGGCCATTTTCTGGATATTTTTACATATTTTGTTCCTATGGGTTATTGAAATTAAACGAAATTTTATTCGGCGCAATTCGGATCGGAATCGGAGCTGATATGATCGAAACTCAGTTTTCGGATAATCCTCAAAGGGGTTAGTACATGGGATATTGTTAAAAATTGAGTCGGACAATTTTGTGGATATTTTTGCATATTTTGTTCCTATGGGTTATTGGAATTCAACAAAAATTTTATTTGACGCAATTCGGACCTGAATCGGAGCTGATATGATCGAAACTCGGTTTTCGGATAATCCTCAAAGGGGTTAGTACACGGGATACTGTTAAAAATCGAGTCGGGCCATTTTCTGGATATTTTTACATATTTTGTTCCTATGGGTTATTGAAATTAAACGAAATTTTATTCGGCGCAGTTCGGACCGGAATCGGATCTCATATGATCGAAACTCGGTTTTCGGATAATCCTCAAAGGCGTTAGTACACGGAATATTGTTAAAAATTGAGTCGGCCCATTTTCTGGATATTTTTACATATTTTGTTCCTAAGGGTTATTGTAATTAAATGAAATTTTATTTGACGCACTTCGGACCGGAATCGGAGCTGATATGATCGAAACTCGGTTTTCGGATAATCCTCAAAGGGGTTAGTACACGGGATATTGTTAAAAATCGAGTTGGACCATTTTGTGGATATTTTTACATATTTTGTTCCTATTGGTTATTGGAATTCAACAAAATTTTATTTGACGCAATTCGGACCTGAATCGGAGCTGATATGATCGAAACTCGGTTTTCGGATAATCCTCAAAGGGGTTAGTACATGGGATATTGTTAAAAATTGAGTCGGACAATTTTGTGGATATTTTTGCATATTTTGTTCCTATGGGTTATTGGAATTCAACAAAATTTTATTTGACGCAATTCGGACCTGAATCGTAGCTGATATGATCGAAACTCGGTTTTCGGATAATCCTCAAAGGGGTTAGTACACGGGATACTGTTAAAAATCGAGTCGGGCCATTTTCTGGATATTTTTACATATTTTGTTCCTATGGGTTATTGAAATTAAACGAAATTTTATTCGGCGCAGTTCGGACCGGAATCGGAGCTCATATGATCGAAACTCGGTTTTCGGATAATCCTCAAAGGCGTTAGTACACGGAATATTGTTAAAAATTGAGTCGGCCCATTTTCTGGATATTTTTACATATTTTGTTCCTAAGGGTTATTGTAATTAAATGAAATTTTATTTGACGCACTTCGGACCGGAATCGGAGCTGATATGATCGAAACTCGGTTTTCGGATAATCCTCAAAGGGGTTAGTACACGGGATATTGTTAAAAATCGAGTTGGACCATTTTGTGGATATTTTTACATATTTTGTTCCTATTGGTTATTGGAATTCAACAAAATTTTATTTGACGCAATTCGGACCTGAATCGAAGCTGATATGATCGAAACTCGGTTTTCGGATAATCCACAAAGGGGTTAGTACACGGGATACTGTTAAAAATTGAGTCGGGCCATTTTCTGGATATTTTTACATATTATGTTCCTATGGGTTACTGGAATTCAACAAAATTTTATTTGATGCAATTCGAACATGAATCGGAGCTGATATGATCGAAACTCGGTTTTCGGATAATCCTCAAAGGGGTTAGTACACGGGATACTGTTAAAAATCGAATCGGGCCATTTTCTGGATATTTTTACATATTTTGTTCCTATGGGTTATTGAAATTAAACGAAATTTTATTCGGCGTAGTTCGGACCGGAATCGGAGCTGATATGATCGAAACTCAGTTTTCTGATAATCCTCAAAGGCGTTAGTACACGGAATATTGTTAAAAATTGAGTCGGGCCATTTTCTGGATATTTTTACATATTTTGTTCCTAAGGGTTATTGTAATTAAATGAAATTTTATTTGACGCACTTCGGACCGGAATCGGAGCTGATATGATCGAAACTCGGTTTTCGGATAATCCTCAAAGGGGTTAGTACACGGGATATTGTTAAAAATCGAGTTGGACCATTTTGTGGATATTTTTACATATTTTGTTCCTATTGGTTATTGGAATTCAACAAAATTTTATTTGACGCAATTCGGACCTGAATCGGAGCTGATATGATCGAAACTCGGTTTTCGGATAATCCACAAAGGGGTTAGTACACGGGATACTGTTAAAAATTGAGTCGGGCCATTTTCTGGATATTTTTACATATTATGTTCCTATGGGTTACTGGAATTCAACAAAATTTTATTTGATGCAATTCGAACATGAATCAGATCTGATATGATCGAAACTCGGTTTTCGGATAATCCTCAAAGGGGTTAGTACACGGGATACTGTTAAAAATCGAATCGGGCCATTTTCTGGATATTTTTACATATTTTGTTCCTATGGGTTATTGAAATTAAACGAAATTTTATTCGGCGTAGTTCGGACCGGAATCGGAGCTGATATGATCGAAACTCAGTTTTCTGATAATCCTCAAAGGCGTTAGTACACGGAATATTGTTAAAAATTGAGTCGGGCCATTTTCTGGATATTTTTACATATTTTGTTCCTAAGGGTTATTGTAATTAAATGAAATTTTATTTGACGCACTTCGGACCGGAATCGGAGCTGATATGATCGAAACTCGGTTTTCGGATAATCCTCAAAGGGGTTAGTACACGGGATATTGTTAAAAATCGAGTTTGACCATTTTGTGGATATTTTTACATATTTTGTTCCTATTGGTTATTGGAATTCAACAAAATTTTATTTGACGCAATTCGGACCTGAATCGGAGCTGATATGATCGAAACTCGGTTTTCGGATAATCCACAAAGGGGTTAGTACACGGGATACTGTTAAAAATTGAGTCGGGCCGTTTTCTGGATATTTTTACATATTATGTTCCTATGTGGTACTGGAATTCAACAAAATTTTATTTGACGCAATTCGAACCTGAATCGGAGCTGATATGATCGAAACTCGGTTTTCGGATAATCCTCAAAGGGGTTAGTACACGGGATACTGTTAAAAATCGAGTCGGGCCATTTTCTGGATACTTTTACATATTTTGTTCCTATGGGTTATTGAAATTAAACGAAATTTTATTCGGCGCAATTCGGACCGGAATCGGAGCTGATATGATCGAAACTCAGTTTTCTGATAATCCTCAAAGGCGTTAGTACACGGAATATTGTTAAAAATTGAGTCGGGCCATTTTCTGGATATTTTTACATATTTTGTTCCTATGGGTTATTGAAATTAAATGAAATTTTATTTGACGCACTTCGGACCGGAATCGGAGCTGATATGATCGAAACTCAATTTTTGGATAATCCTCATAGGGGTTAGTACACGGGATACTGTTAAAAGTCGAGTTGGACCATTTTGTGGATATTTTCACATATTTTGTTCCTATGGGTTATTGAAATTCAACAAAATTTTATTCAGCACAGTTTGGACCGGAATCAGAGCTGATATGATCGAAACTCGGTTTTCGGATAATCCTCAAAGGGGTTAGTACATGGGATATTGTTAAAAATTGAGTCGGACAATTTTGTGGATATTTTTGCATATTTTGTTATTATGGGTTATTGGAATTCAACAAAATTTTATTTGACGCAATTCGGACCTGAATCGGAGCTGATATGATCGAAACTCGGTTTTCGGATAATCCTCAAAGGGGTTAGTACACGGGATACTGTTAAAAATCGAGTAGGGCCATTTTCTGGATATTTTTACATATTTTGTTCCTATGGGTTATTGAAATTAAACGAAATTTTATTCGGCGCAGTTCTGACCGGAATCGGAGCTCATATGATCGAAACTCGGTTTTCGGATAATCCTCAAAGGCGTTAGTACACGGAATATTGTTAAAAATTGAGTCGGCCCATTTTCTGGATATTTTTACATATTTTGTTCCTAAGGGTTATTGTAATTAAATGAAATTTTATTTGACGCACTTCGGACCGGAATCGGAGCTGATATGATCGAAACTCGGTTTTCGGATAATCCTCAAAGGGGTTAATACACGGGATATTGTTAAAAATCGAGTTGGACCATTTTGTGGATATTTTTACATATTTTGTTCCTATTGGTTATTGGAATTCAACAAAATTTTATTTGACGCAATTCGGACCTGAATCGGAGCTGATATGATCGAAACTCGGTTTTCGGATAATCCACAAAGGGGTTAGTACACGGGATACTGTTAAAAATTGAGTCGGGCCATTTTCTGGATATTTTTACATATTATGTTCCTATGGGTTACTGGAATTCAACAAAATTTTATTTGACGCAATTCGAACCTGAATCGGAGCTGATATGATCGAAACTCGGTTTTCGGATAATCCTCAAAGGGGTTAGTACACGGGATACTGTTAAAAATCGAGTCGGGCAATTTTCTGGATATTTTTACATTTTGTTCCTATGGGTTATTGAAATTAAACGAAATTTTATTCGGCGTAGTTCGGACCGGAATCGGAGCTGATATGATCGAAACTCAGTTTTCTGATAATCCTCAAAGGCGTTAGTACACGGAATATTGTTAAAAATTGAGTCGGGCCATTTTCTGGATATTTTTACATATTTTGTTCCTAAGGGTTATTGTAATTAAATGAAATTTTATTTGACGCACTTCGGACCGGAATCGGAGCTGATATGATCGAAACTCGGTTTTCGGATAATCCTCAAAGGGGTTAGTACACGGGATATTGTTAAAAATCGAGTTGGACCATTTTGTGGATATTTTTACATATATTGTTCCTATTGGTTATTGGAATTCAACAAAATTTTATTTGACGCAATTCGGACCTGAATCGGAGCTGATATGATCGAAACTCGGTTTTCAGATAATCCACAAAGGGGTTAGTACACGGGATACTGTTAAAAATTGAGTCATGCCATTTTCTGGATATTTTTACATATTATGTTCCTGTGGGTTACTGGAATTCAACAAAATTTTATTTGACGAAATTCGAACCTGAATCGGAGCTGATATGATCGAAACTCGGTTTTCGGATAATCCTCAAAGGGGTTAGTACACGGGATATTGTTAAAAATCGTGTTGGACCATTTTGTGGATATTTTTACATATTTTGTTCCTATTGGTTATTAGAATTAAACAAAATTTTATTTGACGCAATTCGGACCTAAATCGGAGCTGATATGATCGAAACTCGGTTTTCGGATAATCCACAAAGGGGTTAGTACACGGGATACTGTTAAAAATTGAGTCGGGCCATTTTCTGGATATTTTTACATATTATGTTCCAATGGGTTAGTGGAATTCGACAAAATTTTATTTGACGCAATTCGGACCTGAATCGGAGCTGATATGATCGAAACTCGGTTTTCGGATAATCCTCAAAGGGGTTAGTACACGGGATACTGTTAAAAATCGAGTCGGGCCATTTTCTGGATATTTTTACATATTTTGTTCCTATGGGTTATTGAAATTAAACGAAATTTTATTCGGCGTAGTTCGGACCGGAATCGGAGCTGATATGATCGAAACTCAATTTTCTGATAATCCTCAAAGGCGTTAGTACACGGAATATTGTTAAAAATTGAGTCGGGCCATTTTCTGGATATTTTTACATATTTTGTTCCTATGGGTTATTGAAATTAAATGAAATTTTAATTGACGCACTTCGGACCGGAATCGGAGCTGATATGATCGAAACTCAATTTTCGGATAATCCTCAAAGGGGTTAGTACACGGGATACTGTTAAAAGTCGAGTTGGACCATTTTGTGGATATTTTCACATATTTTGTTCTATAGGTTATTGAAATTCAACAAAATTTTATTCGGCACAGTTCGGACCGGAATCGGAGCTGATATGATCGAAACTCGATTTTCGGATAATCCTCAAAGGGCTTAGTACATGGGATATTGTTAAAAATTGAGTCAGACCATTTTGTGGATATTTTTACATATTTTGTTCCTATGGGTTATTGGAATTCAACAAAATTTTATTTGACGCAATTCGGACCTGAATCGGAGCTTATATGATCGAAACTCGGTTTTCGGATAATCCTCAAAGGGGTTAGTACACGGGATATTGTTAAAAATCGTGTTGGTCCATTTTGTGGATATTTTTACATATTTTGTTCCTATTGGTTATTGGAATTCAACAAAATTTTATTTGACGCAATTCGGACCTGAATCGGAGCTTATATGATCGAAACTCGGTTTTCGGATAATCCACAAAGGGGTTAGTACACGGGATACTGTTAAAAATTGAGTCGGGCTTTTTTCTGGATATTTTTACATATTATGTTCCTATGGGTTACTGGAATTCAACAAAATTTTATTTGACGCAATTCGGACCTGAATCGGAGCTGATATGATCGAAACTCGGTTTTCGGATAATCCTCAAAGGGGTTAGTACACGGGATACTGTTAAAAATCGAGT
The DNA here is from genome assembly GCA_036435485.1 of Saposhnikovia divaricata. Classification (NCBI taxonomy): domain Eukaryota; kingdom Viridiplantae; phylum Streptophyta; class Magnoliopsida; order Apiales; family Apiaceae; genus Saposhnikovia; species Saposhnikovia divaricata. The sequence goes on from CM071599.1 coordinate 222,012,056, forward strand.
CGGGCCATTTTCTGGATATTTTTACATATTTTGTTCCTATGGGTTATTGAAATTAAACGAAATTTTATTCGGCGTAGTTCGGACCGGAATCGGAGCTGATATGATCGAAACTCAGTTTTCTGATAATCCTCAAAGGCGTTAGTACACGGAATATTGTTAAAAATTGAGTCGGGCCATTTTCTGGATATTTTTACATATTTTGTTCCTAAGGGTTATTGTAATTAAATGAAATTTTATTTGACGCACTTCGGACCGGAATCGGAGCTGATATGATCGAAACTCGATTTTCGGATAATCCTCAAAGGGGTTAGTACACGGGATATTGTTAAAAATCGAGTTGGACCATTTTGTGGATATTTTTACATATATTGTTCCTATTGGTTATTGGAATTCAACAAAATTTTATTTGACGCAATTCGGACCTGAATCGGAGCTGATATGATCGAAACTCGGTTTTCGGATAATCCACAAAGGGGTTAGTACACGGGATACTGTTAAAAATTGAGTCATGCCATTTTCTGGATATTTTTACATATTATGTTCCTGTGGGTTACTGGAATTCAACAAAATTTTATTTGACGAAATTCGAACCTGAATCGGAGCTGATATGATCGAAACTCGGTTTTCGGATAATCCTCAAAGGGGTTAGTACACGGGATATTGTTAAAAATCGTGTTGGACCATTTTGTGGATATTTTTACATATTTTGTTCCTATTGGTTATTAGAATTAAACAAAATTTTATTTGACGCAATTCGGACCTAAATCGGAGCTGATATGATCGAAACTCGGTTTTCGGATAATCCACAAAGGGGTTAGTACACGGGATACTGTTAAAAATTGAGTCGGGCCATTTTCTGGATATTTTTACATATTATGTTCCAATGGGTTAGTGGAATTCGACAAAATTTTATTTGACGCAATTCGGACCTGAATCGGAGCTGATATGATCGAAACTCGGTTTTCGGATAATCCTCAAAGGGGTTAGTACACGGGATACTGTTAAAAATCGAGTCGGGCCATTTTCTGGATATTTTTACATATTTTGTTCCTATGGGTTATTGAAATTAAACGAAATTTTATTCGGCGTAGTTCGGACCGGAATCGGAGCTGATATGATCGAAACTCAATTTTCTGATAATCCTCAAAGGCGTTAGTACACGGAATATTGTTAAAAATTGAGTCGGGCCATTTTCTGGATATTTTTACATATTTTGTTCCTATGGGTTATTGAAATTAAATGAAATTTTAATTGACGCACTTCGGACCGGAATCGGAGCTGATATGATCGAAACTCAATTTTCGGATAATCCTCAAAGGGGTTAGTACACGGGATACTGTTAAAAGTCGAGTTGGACCATTTTGTGGATATTTTCACATATTTTGTTCTATAGGTTATTGAAATTCAACAAAATTTTATTCGGCACAGTTCGGACCGGAATCGGAGCTGATATGATCGAAACTCGATTTTCGGATAATCCTCAAAGGGCTTAGTACATGGGATATTGTTAAAAATTGAGTCAGACCATTTTGTGGATATTTTTACATATTTTGTTCCTATGGGTTATTGGAATTCAACAAAATTTTATTTGACGCAATTCGGACCTTAATCGGAGCTTATATGATCGAAACTCGGTTTTCGGATAATCCTCAAAGGGGTTAGTACACGGGATATTGTTAAAAATCGTGTTGGACCATTTTGTGGATATTTTTACATATTTTGTTCCTATTGGTTATTGGAATTCAACAAAATTTTATTTGTCGCAATTCGGACCTGAATCGGAGCTTATATGATCGAAACTCGGTTTTCGGATAATCCACAAAGGGGTTAGTACACGGGATACTGTTAAAAATTGAGTCGGGCTTTTTTCTGGATATTTTTACATATTATGTTCCTATGGGTTACTGGAATTCAACAAAATTTTATTTGATGCAATTCGAACCTGAATCGGAGCTGATATGATCGAAACTCGGTTTTCGGATAATCCTCAAAGGGGTTAGTACACGGGATACTGTTAAAAATCGAATCGGGCCATTTTCTGGATATTTTTACATATTTTGTTCCTATGGGTTATTGAAATTAAACGAAATTTTATTCGGCGTAGTTCGGACCGGAATCGGAGCTGATATGATCGAAACTCAGTTTTCTGATAATCCTCAAAGGCGTTAGTACACGGAATATTGTTAAAAATTGAGTCGGGCCATTTTCTGGATATTTTTACATATTTTGTTCCTAAGGGTTATTGTAATTAAATGAAATTTTATTTGACGCACTTCGGACCGGAATCGGAGCTGATATGATCGAAACTTGGTTTTCGGATAATCCTCAAAGGGGTTAGTACACGGGATACTGTTAAAAATCGAGTCGGGCCATTTTCTGGATATTTTTACATATTTTGTTCCTATGGGTTATTGAAATTAAACGAAATTTTATTCGGCGCAATTCGGATCGGAATCGGAGCTGATATGATCGAAACTCAGTTTTCGGATAATCCTCAAAGGGGTTAGTACATGGGATATTGTTAAAAATTGAGTCGGACAATTTTGTGGATATTTTTGCATATTTTGTTCCTATGGGTTATTGGAATTCAACAAAAATTTTATTTGACGCAATTCGGACCTGAATCGGAGCTGATATGATCGAAACTCGGTTTTCGGATAATCCTCAAAGGGGTTAGTACACGGGATACTGTTAAAAATCGAGTCGGGCCATTTTCTGGATATTTTTACATATTTTGTTCCTATGGGTTATTGAAATTAAACGAAATTTTATTCGGCGCAGTTCGGACCGGAATCGGATCTCATATGATCGAAACTCGGTTTTCGGATAATCCTCAAAGGCGTTAGTACACGGAATATTGTTAAAAATTGAGTCGGCCCATTTTCTGGATATTTTTACATATTTTGTTCCTAAGGGTTATTGTAATTAAATGAAATTTTATTTGACGCACTTCGGACCGGAATCGGAGCTGATATGATCGAAACTCGGTTTTCGGATAATCCTCAAAGGGGTTAGTACACGGGATATTGTTAAAAATCGAGTTGGACCATTTTGTGGATATTTTTACATATTTTGTTCCTATTGGTTATTGGAATTCAACAAAATTTTATTTGACGCAATTCGGACCTGAATCGGAGCTGATATGATCGAAACTCGGTTTTCGGATAATCCTCAAAGGGGTTAGTACATGGGATATTGTTAAAAATTGAGTCGGACAATTTTGTGGATATTTTTGCATATTTTGTTCCTATGGGTTATTGGAATTCAACAAAATTTTATTTGACGCAATTCGGACCTGAATCGTAGCTGATATGATCGAAACTCGGTTTTCGGATAATCCTCAAAGGGGTTAGTACACGGGATACTGTTAAAAATTGAGTCGGGCCATTTTCTGGATATTTTTACATATTTTGTTCCTATGGGTTATTGAAATTAAACGAAATTTTATTCGGCGCAGTTCGGACCGGAATCGGAGCTCATATGATCGAAACTCGGTTTTCGGATAATCCTCAAAGGCGTTAGTACACGGAATATTGTTAAAAATTGAGTCCGCCCATTTTCTGGATATTTTTACATATTTTGTTCCTAAGGGTTATTGTAATTAAATGAAATTTTATTTGACGCACTTCGGACCGGAATCGGAGCTGATATGATCGAAACTCGGTTTTCGGATAATCCTCAAAGGGGTTAGTACACGGGATATTGTTAAAAATCGAGTTGGACCATTTTGTGGATATTTTTACATATTTTGTTCCTATTGGTTATTGGAATTCAACAAAATTTTATTTGACGCAATTCGGACCTGAATCGGAGCTGATATGATCGAAACTCGGTTTTCGGATAATCCACAAAGGGGTTAGTACACGGGATACTGTTAAAAATTGAGTCGGGCCATTTTCTGGATATTTTTACATATTATGTTCCTATGGGTTACTGGAATTCAACAAAATTTTATTTGATGCAATTCGAACATGAATCGGAGCTGATATGATCGAAACTCGGTTTTCTGATAATCCTCAAAGGGGTTAGTACACGGGATACTGTTAAAAATCGAATCGGGCCATTTTCTGGATATTTTTACATATTTTGTTCCTATGGGTTATTGAAATTAAACGAAATTTTATTCGGCGTAGTTCGGACCGGAATCGGAGCTGATATGATCGAAACTCAGTTTTCTGATAATCCTCAAAGGCGTTAGTACACGGAATATTGTTAAAAATTGAGTCGGGCCATTTTCTGGATATTTTTACATATTTTGTTCCTAAGGGTTATTGTAATTAAATGAAATTTTATTTGACGCACTTCGGACCGGAATCGGAGCTGATATGATCGAAACTCGGTTTTCGGATAATCCTCAAAGGGGTTAGTACACGGGATATTGTTAAAAATCGAGTTGGACCATTTTGTGGATATTTTTACATATTTTGTTCCTATTGGTTATTGTAATTCAACAAAATTTTATTTGACGCAATTCGGACCTGAATCGGAGCTGATATGATCGAAACTCGGTTTTCGGATAATCCACAAAGGGGTTAGTACACGGGATACTGTTAAAAATTGAGTCGGGCCATTTTCTGGATATTTTTACATATTATGTTCCTATGGGTTACTGGAATTCAACAAAATTTTATTTGATGCAATTCGAACATGAATCGGAGCTGATATGATCGAAACTCGGTTTTCGGATAATCCTCAAAGGGGTTAGTACACGGGATACTGTTAAAAATCGAATCGGGCCATTTTCTGGATATTTTTACATATTTTGTTCCTATGGGTTATTGAAATTAAACGAAATTTTATTCGGCGTAGTTCGGACCGGAATCGGAGCTGATATGATCGAAACTCAGTTTTCTGATAATCCTCAAAGGCGTTAGTACACGGAATATTGTTAAAAATTGAGTCGGGCCATTTTCTGGATATTTTTACATATTTTGTTCCTAAGGGTTATTGTAATTAAATGAAATTTTATTTGACGCACTTCGGACCGGAATCGGAGCTGATATGATCGAAACTCGGTTTTCGGATAATCCTCAAAGGGGTTAGTACACGGGATATTGTTAAAAATCGAGTTTGACCATTTTGTGGATATTTTTACATATTTTGTTCCTATTGGTTATTGGAATTCAACAAAATTTTATTTGACGCAATTCGGACCTGAATCAGAGCTGATATGATCGAAACTCGGTTTTCGGATAACCCACAAAGGGGTTAGTACACGGGATACTGTTAAAAATTGAGTCGGGCCGTTTTCTGGATATTTTTACATATTATGTTCCTATGGGTTACTGGAATTCAACAAAATTTTATTTGACGCAATTCGAACCTGAATCGGAGCTGATATGATCGAAACTCGGTTTTCGGATAATCCTCAAAGGGGTTAGTACACGGGATACTGTTAAAAATCGAGTCGGGCCATTTTCTGGATACTTTTACATATTTTGTTCCTATGGGTTATTGAAATTAAATGAAATTTTATTCGGCGCAATTCGGACCGGAATCGGAGCTGATATGATCGAAACTCAGTTTTCTGATAATCCTCAAAGGCGTTAGTACACGGAATATTGTTAAAAATTGAGTCGGGCCATTTTCTGGATATTTTTACATATTTTGTTCCTATGGGTTATTGAAATTAAATGAAATTTTATTTGACGCACTTCGGACCGGAATCGGAGCTGATATGATCGAAACTCAATTTTTGGATAATCCTCATAGGGGTTAGTACACGGGATACTGTTAAAAGTCGAGTTGGACCATTTTGTGGATATTTTCACATATTTTGTTCCTATGGGTTATTGAAATTCAACAAAATTTTATTCAGCACAGTTTGGACCGGAATCAGAGCTGATATGATCGAAACTCGGTTTTCGGATAATCCTCAAAGGGGTTAGTACATGGGATATTGTTAAAAATTGAGTCGGACAATTTTGTGGATATTTTTGCATATTTTGTTCCTATGGGTTATTGGAATTCAACAAAATTTTATTTGACGCAATTCGGACCTGAATCGGAGCTGATATGATCGAAACTCGGTTTTCGGATAATCCTCAAAGGGGTTAGTACACGGGATACTGTTAAAAATCGAGTCGGGCCATTTTCTGGATATTTTTACATATTTTGTTCCTATGGGTTATTGAAATTAAACGAAATTTTATTCGGCGCAGTTCGGACCGGAATCGGAGCTCATATGATCGAAACTCGGTTTTCGGATAATCCTCAAAGGCGTTAGTACACGGAATATTGTTAAAAATTGAGTCGGCCCATTTTCTGGATATTTTTACATATTTTGTTCCTAAGGGTTATTGTAATTAAATGAAATTTTATTTGACGCACTTCGGACCGGAATCGGAGCTGATATGATCGAAACTCGGTTTTCGGATAATCCTCAAAGGGGTTAATACACGGGATATTGTTAAAAATCGAGTTGGACCATTTTGTGGATATTTTTACATATTTTGTTCCTATTGGTTATTGGAATTCAACAAAATTTTATTTGACGCAATTCGGACCTGAATCGGAGCTGATATGATCGAAACTCGGTTTTCGGATAATCCACAAAGGGGTTAGTACACGGGATACTGTTAAAAATTGAGTCGGGCCATTTTCTGGATATTTTTACATATTATGTTCCTATGGGTTACTGGAATTCAACAAAATTTTATTTGACGCAATTCGAACCTGAATCGGAGCTGATATGATCGAAACTCGGTTTTCGGATAATCCTCAAAGGGGTTAGTACACGGGATACTGTTAAAAATCGAGTCGGGCCATTTTCTGGATATTTTTACATATTTTGTTCCTATGGGTTATTGAAATTAAACGAAATTTTATTCGGCGTAGTTCGGACCGGAATCGGAGCTGATATGATCGAAACTCAGTTTTCTGATAATCCTCAAAGGCGTTAGTACACGGAATATTGTTAAAAATTGAGTCGGGCCATTTTCTGGATATTTTTACATATTTTGTTCCTAAGGGTTATTGTAATTAAATGAAATTTTATTTGACGCACTTCGGACCGGAATCGGAGCTGATATGATCGAAACTCGGTTTTCGGATAATCCTCAAAGGGGTTAGTACACGGGATATTGTTAAAAATCGAGTTGGACCATTTTGTGGATATTTTTACATATTTTGTTCCTATTGGTTATTGGAATTCAACAAAATTTTATTTGACGCAATTCGGACCTGAATCGGAGCTGATATGATCGAAACTCGGTTTTCGGATAATCCACAAAGGGGTTAGTACACGGGATACTGTTAAAAATTGAGTCATGCCATTTTCTGGATATTTTTACATATTATGTTCCTGTGGGTTACTGGAATTCAACAAAATTTTATTTGACGAAATTCGAACCTGAATCGGAGCTGATATGATCGAAACTCGGTTTTCAGATAATCCTCAAAGGGGTTAGTACACGGGATATTGTTAAAAATCGTGTTGGACCATTTTGTGGATATTTTTACATATTTTGTTCCTATTGGTTATTGGAATTCAACAAAATTTTATTTGACGCAATTCGGACCTAAATCGGAGCTGATATGATCGAAACTCGGTTTTCAGATAATCCACAAAGGGGCACGGGATACTGTTAAAAATTGAGTCGGGCCATTTTCTGGATATTTTTACATATTATGTTCCAATGGGTTAGTGGAATTCGACAAAATTTTATTTGACGCAATTCGGACCTGAATCGGAGCTGATATGATCGAAACTCGGTTTTCGGATAATCCTCAAAGGGGTTAGTACACGGGATACTGTTAAAAATCGAGTCGGGCCATTTTCTGGATATTTTTACATATTTTGTTCCTATGGGTTTTTGAAATTAAACGAAATTTTATTCGGCGTAGTTCGGACCGGAATCGGAGCTGATATGATCGAAACTCAATTTTCTGATAATCCTCAAAGGCGTTAGTACACTGAATATTGTTAAAAATTGAGTCGGGCCATTTTCTGGATATTTTTACATATTTTGTTCCTATGGGTTATTGAAATTAAATGAAATTTTAATTGACGCACTTCGGACCGGAATCGGAGCTGATATGATCGAAACTCAATTTTCGGATAATCCTCAAAGGGGTTAGTACACGGGATACTGTTAAAAGTCGAGTTGGACCATTTTGTGGATATTTTCACATATTTTGTTCCTATAGGTTATTGAAATTCAACAAAATTTTATTCGGCACAGTTCGGACCGGAATCGGAGCTGATATGATCGAAACTCGATTTTCGGATAATCCTCAAAGGGGTTAGTACATGGGATATTGTTAAAAATTGAGTCAGACCATTTTGTGGATATTTTTACATATTTTGTTCCTATGGGTTATTGGAATTCAACAAAATTTTATTTGACGCAATTCGGACCTGAATCGGAGCTGATATGATCGAAACTCGGTTTTCGGATAATCCTCAAAGGGGTTAGTACACGGGATACTGTTAAAAATCGAGTCGGGCCTTTTTATGGATATTTTTACATATTTTGTTCCTATGGGTTATTGAAATTAAACGAAATTTTATTCGGCGCAGTTCGGACCGGAATCGGAGCTGATATGATCGAAACTCAGTTTTCTGATAATCCTCAAAGGCGTTAGTACACGGAATATTGTTAAAAATTGAGTCGGGCCATTTTCTGGATATTTTTACATACTTTGTTCCTAAGGGTTATTGTGATTAAATGAAATTTTATTTGACGCACTTCGGACCGGAATCGGAGCTGATATGATCGAAACTCGGTTTTCGGATTATCCTCAAAGGGGTTAGTACACGGGATATTGTTAAAAATCGAGTTGGACCATTTTGTGGATATTTTTACATATTTTGTTCCTATTGGTTATTGGAATTCAACAAAATTTTATTTGACGCAATTCCGACCTAAATCGGAGCTAATATGATCGAAACTCGGTTTTCGGATAATCCACAAAGGGGTTAGTACACGGGATACTGTCAAAAATTGAGTCGGGCCATTTTCTGGATATTTTTACATATTATGTTCCTATGGGTTACTGGAATTCAACAAAATTTTATTTGACGCAATTCGAACCTGAATCGGAGCTGATATGATCGAAACTCGGTTTTCGGATAATCCTCAAAGGGGTTAGTAAACGGGATATTGTTAAAAATCAAGTCGGGCCATTTTCTGGATATTTTTACATATTTTGTTCCTATGGGTTATTGAAATTAAATGAAATTTTATTCGGCGTAGTTCGGACCGGAATCGGAGCTGATATGATCGAAACTCAGTTTTCTGATAATCCTCAAAGGCGTTAGTACACGGAATATTGTTAAAAATTGAGTCGGGCCATTTTCTGGATATTTTTACATATTTTGTTAATAAGGGTTATTGTAATTAAATGAAATTTTATTTGACGCACTTCGGACCGGAATCGGAGCTGATATGATCGAAACTCGGTTTTCGGATAATCCTCAAAGGGGTTAGTACACGGGATATTGTTCAAAATCGTGTTGGACCATTTTGTGGATATTTTTACATATTTTGTTCCTATTGGTTATTGGAATTCAACAAAATTTTATTTGACGCAATTCGGAACTAAATCGGAGCTGATATGATCGAAACTCGGTTTTCGGATAATCCACAAAGGGGTTAGTACACGGGATACTGTTAAAAATTGAGTCGGGCCATTTTCTGGATATTTTTACATATTATGTTCCTATGGGTTAGTGGAATTCAACAAAATTTTATTTGACGCAATTCGGACCTGAATCGGAGCTGATATGATCGAAACTCGGTTTTCGGATAATCCTCAAAGGGGGTAGTACACGGGATACTGTTAAAAATCGAGTCGGGCCATTTTCTGGATATTTTTACATATTTTGTTCCTATGGGTTATTGAAATTAAACGAAATTTTATTCGGCGCAATTCGGACCGGAATCGGAGCTGATATGATCGAAACTTAGTTTTCTGATAATCCTCAAAGGCGTTAGTACACGGAATATTGTTAAAAATTGAGTCGGGCCATTTTCTGGATATTTTTACATATTTTGTTCCTATGGGTTATTGAAATTAAATGAAATTTTATTTGACGCACTTCGGACCGGAATCGGAGCTGATATGATCGAAACTCAATTTTCGGATAATCCTCATAGGGGTTAGTACACGGGATACTGTTAAAAGTCGAGTTGGACCATTTTGTGCATATTTTCACATATTTTGTTCCTATGGGTTATTGAAATTCAACAAAATTTTATTCGGCACAGTTCGGACCGGAATCGGAGCTGATATGATCGAAATTCGGTTTTCGGATAATCCTCAAAGGGGTTAGTACATGGGATATTGTTAAAAATTGAGTCGGACAATTTTGAGGATATTTTTGCATATTTTGTTCCTATGGGTTATTGGAATTCAACAATATTTTATTTGACGCAATTCGGACCTGAATCGGAGCTGATATGATCGAAACTCGGTTTTCGGATAATCCTCAAAGGGGTTAGTACACGGGATACTGTTAAAAATCGAGTCGGGCCTTTTTCTGGATATTTTTACATATTTTGTTCCTATGGGTTATTGAAATTAAATGAAATTTTATTCGGCGTAGTTCGGACCGGAATCGGAGCTGATATGATCGAAACTCAGTTTTCTGATAATCCTCAAAGGCGTTAGTACACGGAATATTGTTAAAAATTGAGTCGGGCCATTTTCTGGATATTTTTACATATTTTGTTAATAAGGGTTATTGTAATTAAATGAAATTTTATTTGACGCACTTCGGACCGGAATCGGAGCTGATATGATCGAAACTCGGTTTTCGGATAATCCTCAAAGGGGTTAGTACACGGGATATTGTTAAAAATCGTGTTGGACCATTTTGTGGATATTTTTACATATTTTGTTCCTATTGGTTATTGGAATTCAACAAAATTTTATTTGACGCAATTCGGAACTAAATCGGAGCTGATATGATCGAAACTCGGTTTTCGGATAATCCACAAAGGGGTTAGTACACGGGATACTGTTAAAAATTGAGTCGGGCCATTTTCTGGATATTTTTACATATTATGTTCCTATGGGTTAGTGGAATTCAACAAAATTTTATTTGACGCAATTCGGACCTGAATCGGAGCTGATATGATCGAAACTCGGTTTTCGGATAATCCTCAAAGGGGGTAGTACACGGGATACTGTTAAAAATCGAGTCGGGCCATTTTCTGGATATTTTTACATATTTTGTTCCTATGGGTTATTGAAATTAAACGAAATTTTATTCGGCGCAATTCGGACCGGAATCGGAGCTGATATGATCGAAATTTAGTTTTCTAATAATCCTCAAAGGCGTTAGTACACGGAATATTGTTAAAAATTGAGTCGGGCCATTTTCTGGATATTTTTACATATTTTGTTCCTATGGGTTATTGAAATTAAATGAAATTTTATTTGACGCACTTCGGACCGGAATCGGAGCTGATATGATCGAAACTCAATTTTCGGATAATCCTCATAGGGGTTAGTACACGGGATACTGTTAAAAGTCGAGTTGGACCATTTTGTGCATATTTCACATATTTTTTTCCTATGGGTTATTGAAATTCAACAAAATTTTATTCGGCACAGTTCGGACCGGAATCGGAGCTGATATGATCGAAATTCGGTTTTCGGATAATCCTCAAAGGGGTTAGTACATGGGATATTGTTAAAAATTGAGTCGGACAATTTTGAGGATATTTTTGCATATTTTGTTCCTATGGGTTATTGGAATTCAACAAAATTTTATTTGACGCAATTCGGACCTGAATCGGAGCTGATATGATCGAAACTCGGTTTTCGGATAATCCTCAAAGGGGTTAGTACACGGGATACTGTTAAAAATCGAGTCGGGCCTTTTTCTGGATATTTTTACATATTTTGTTCCTATGGCTTATTGAAATTAAACGAAATTTTATTCGGCGCAGTTCGGACCGGAATCGGAGCTCATATGATCGAAACTCAGTTTTCTGATAATCCTCAAAGGCGTTAGTACACGGAATATTGTTAAAAATTGAGTCGGGCCATTTTCTGGATATTTTTACATACTTTGTTCCTAAGGGTTATTGTGATTAAATGAAATTTTATTTGACGCACTTCGGACCGGAATCGGAGCTGATATGATCGAAACTCGGTTTTCGGATAATCCTCAAAGGGGTTAGTACACGGGATATTGTTAAAAATCGAGTTGGACCATTTTGTGGATATTTTTACATATTTTGTTCCTATTGGTTATTGGAATTCAACAAAATTTTATTTGACGCAATTCCGACCTGAATCGGAGCAAATATGATCGAAACTCGGTTTTCGGATAATCCACAAAGGGGTTAGTACACGGGATACTGTTAAAAATCAAGTCGGGCCATTTTCTGGATATTTTTACATATTATGTTCCTATGGGTTATTGGAATTCAACAAAATTTTATTTGACGCAATTCGAACCTGAATCGGAGCTGATATGATCGAAACTCGGTTTTCGGATAATCCTCAAAGGGGTTAGTACACGGGATACTGTTAAAAATCGAGTCGGGCCATTTTCTGGATATTTTTACATATTTTGTTCCTAAGGGTTATTGAAATTAAACGAAATTTTATTCGGCGTAGTTCGGACCGGAATCGGAGCTGATATGATCGAAACTCAGTTTTCTGATAATCCTCAAAGGCGTTAGTACACGGAATATTGTTAAAAATTGAGTCGGGCCATTTTCTGGATATTTTTACATATTTTGTTCCTAAGGGTTATTGTAATTAAATGGAATTTTATTTGACGCACTTCGGACCGGAATCGGAGCTGATATGATCGAAACTCGGTTTTCGGATATTCCTCAAAGGGGTTAGTACATGGGATACTGTTAAAAATTGAGTCGGGCCATTTTCTGGATATTTTTACATATTATGTTCCTATGGGTTATTGGAATTCAACAAAATTTTATTTGACGCAATTCGGACCTGAATCGGAGCTGATATGATCGAAACTCGGTTTTCGGATAATCCTCAAAGGCGTTAGTACACGGAATATTGTTAAAAATTGAGTCGGCCCATTTTCTGGATATTTTTACATATTTTGTTCCTAAGGGTTATTGTAATTAAATGAAATTTTATTTGACGCACTTCGGACCGGAATCGGAGCAAATATGATCGAAACTCGGTTTTCGAATATTCCTCAAAGGGGTTAGTACACGGGATATTGTTAAAAATCGAGTTGGACCATTTTCTGGATATTTTTACATATTTTGTTCCTATTGGTTATTGGAATTCAACAAAATTTTATTTGACGCAATTCGGACCTGAATCGGAGCTGATATGATCGAAACTCGGTTTTCGGATAATCCACAAAGGGGTTAGTACACGGGATACTGTTAAAAATCGAGTCGGGCCATTTTCTGGATATTTTTACATATTTTGTTCCCATGGGTTATTGAAATTAAACGAAATTTTATTCGGCGCAGTTCGGACCGGAATCGGAGCTGATATGATCGAAACTCGGTTTTCGGATAATCCTCAAAGGGGTTAGTACATGGGATATTGTTAAAAATTGAATCGGACCATTTTGTGGATATTTTTACATATTTTGTTCCTATGGGTTATTGGAATTCAACAAAATTTTATTTGACGCAATTCGGACCTGAATCGGAGTTGATATGATCGAAACTCGGTTTTCGGATAATCCTCAAATGGGTTAGTACACGGGATACTGTTAAAAATCGAGTCGGGCCATTTTATGGATATTTTTACATATTTTGTTCCCATGGGTTATTGAAATTAAACGAAATTTTATTCGGCGCAGTTCGGACCGGAATCGGAGCTGATATGATCGAAACTCGGTTTTCGGATAATCCTCAAAGGCGTTAGTACACGGAATATTGTTAAAAATTGAGTCGGCCCATTTTCTGGATATTTTTACATATTTTGTTCCTAAGGGTTATTGTAATTAAATGAAATTTTATTTTACGCACTTCGGACCGGAATCGGAGCTGATATGATCGAAATTCGGTTTTCGGATAATCCTCAAAGGGGTTAGTACACGGGATATTGTTAAAAATCGAGTTGGACCATTTTGTGGATATTTTTACATATTTTGTTCCTATTGGTTATTGGAATTCAACAAAATTTTATTTGACGCAATTCGGACCTGAATCGGAGCTGATATGATCGAAACTCGGTTTTCGGATAATCCACAAAGGGGTTAGTACACGGGATACTGTTGAAAATTGAGTCGGGCCATTTTCTGGATATTTTTACATATTATGTTCCTTTGGGTTATTGGAATTCAACAAAATTTTATTTGACGCAATTCGGACCTGAATCGGAGCTGATATGATCGAAACTCGGTTTTCGGATAATCCTCAAAGGGGTTAGTACACGGGATACTGTTAAAAATCGAGTCGGGCCATTTTCTGGATATTTTTACATATTTTGTTCCCATGGGTTATTGAAATTAAACGAAATTTTATTCGGCGCAGTTCGGACCGGAATCGGAGCTGATGTGATCGAAACTCGGTTTTCGGATAATCCACAAAGGGGTTAGTACACGGGATACTGTTAAAAATCGAGTCGGGCCATTTTCTGGATATTTTTACATATTTTGTTCCCATGGGTTATTGAAATTAAACGAAATTTTATTCGGCGCAGTTCGGACCGGAATCGGAGCTGATATGATCGAAACTCGGTTTTCGGATAATCCTCAAAGGGGTTAGTACATGGGATATTGTTAAAAATTGAGTCGGACCATTTTGTGGATATTTTTACATATTTTGTTCCTATGGGTTATTGGAATTCAACAAAATTTTATTTGACGCAATTCGGACATGAATCGGAGCTGATATGATCGAAACTCGGTTTTCGGATAATCCTCAAATGGGTTAGTACACGGGATACTGTTAAAAATCGAGTCGGGCCATTTTCTGGATATTTTTACATATTTTGTTCCCATGGGTTATTGAAATTAAACGAAATTTTATTCGGCGCAGTTCGGACCGGAATCGGAGCTGATATGATCGAAACTCGGTTTTCGGATAATCCTCAAAGGCGTTAGTACACGGAATATTGTTAAAAATTGAGTCGGCCCATTTTCTGGATATTTTTACATATTTTGTTCCTAGGGTTATTGTAATTAAATGAAATTTTATTTGACGCACTTCGGACCGGAATCGGAGCTGATATGATCGAAATTCGGTTTTCGGATAATCCTCAAAGGGGTTAGTACACGGGATATTGTTAAAAATCGAGTTGGACCATTTTGTGGATATTTTTACATATTTTGTTCCTATTGGTTATTGGAATTCAACAAAATTTTATTTGACGCAATTCGGACCTGAATCGGAGCTGATATGATCGAAACTCGGTTTTCGGATAATCCACAAAGGGGTTAGTACACGGGATACTGCTGAAAATTGAGTCGGGCCATTTTCTGGATATTTTTACATATTATGTTCCTATGGGTTATTGGAATTCAACAAAATTTTATTTGACGCAATTCGGACCTGAATCGGAGCTGATATGATCGAAACTCGGTTTTCGGATAATCCTCAACAGGGTTAGTACACGGGATACTGTTAAAAATCGAGTCGGGCCATTTTCTGGATATTTTTACATATTTAGTTCCTATGGGTTATTGGAATTCAACGAAATTTTATTTGACGCAATTCGGACCGGAATCGGAGCTGATATGATCGAAACTCGGTTTTCGGATAATCCTCAAAGGGGTTAGTACACGGGATACTGTTAAAAATCGAGTCGGGCCATTTTCTGGATATTTTTACATATTTTGTTCCTATGGGTTATTGAAATTAAACGAAATTTTATTCGGCACAGTTCGGACGGGAATCGGAGCTGATATGATCGAAACTCGGTTTTCGGTTAATCCTCAAAGGCGTTAGTACACGGAATATTGTTAAAAATTGAGTCGGCCCATTTTCTGGATAGTTTTACATATTTTGTTCCTAAGGGTTATTGTAATAAAATGAAATTTTATTTGACGCACTTCGGACCGGAATCGGAGCTGATATGATCGAAACTCGGTTTTCGGATAATCCTCAAAGGGGTTAGTACATGGGATATTGTTAAAAATTGAGTCGGACCATTTTGTGGATATTTTTACATATTTTGTTCCTATGGGTTATTGGAATTCAACAAAATTTTATTTGACGCAATTCGGACCTGAATCGGAGCTGATATGATCGAAACTCGGTTTTCGGATAATCCTCAAAGGGGTTAGTACACGGGATACTGTTAAAAATCGAGTTGGGCCATTTTCTGGATATTTTTACATATTTTGTTCCTATGGGTTATTGAAATTAAACGAAATTTTATTCGGCGCAGTTCAGACGGGAATCGGAGCTGATATGATCGAAACTCGGTTTTCGGATAATCCTCAAAGGCGTTAGTACACGGAATATTGTTAAAAATTGAGTCGGCCCATTTTCTGGATACTTTTACATATTTTGTTCCTAAGTGTTATTGTAATTAAATGAAATTTTATTTGACGCACTTCGGACCGGAATCGGAGCTGATATGATCGAAACTCGGTTTTCGGATAATCCTCAAATGGTTTAGTACACGGGATACTGTTAAAAATCGAGTCGGGCCATTTTCTGGATATTTTTACATATTTTGTTCCCATGGGTTATTGAAATTAAACGAAATTTTATTCGGCGCAGTTCGGACCGGAATCGGAACTGATATGATCGAAACTCGGTTTTCGGATAATCCTCAAAGGGGTTAGTACATGGGATATTGTTAAAAATTGAGTCGGACCATTTTGTGGATATTTTTACATATTTTGTTCCTATGGGTTATTGGAATTCAACAAAATTTTATTTGACGCAATTCGGACCTGAATCGGAGCTGATATGATCGAAACTCGGTTTTCGGATAATCCTCAAATGGGTTAGTACACGGGATACTGTTAAAAATGGAGTCGGGCCATTTTCTGGATATTTTTACATATTTTGTTCCCATGGGTTATTGAAATTAAACGAAATTTTATTCGGCGCAGTTCGGACCGGAATCGGAGCTGATATGATCGAAACTCGGTTTTCGGATAATCCTCAAAGGCGTTAGTACACGGGATATTGTTAAAAATTGAGTCGGCCCATTTTCTGGATATTTTTACATATTTTGTTCCTAAGGGTTATTGTAATTAAATGAAATTTTATTTGACGCACTTCGGACCGGAATCGGAGCTGATATGATCGAAATTCGGTTTTCGGATAATCCTCAAAGGGGTTAGTACACGGGATATTGTTAAAAATCGAGTTGGACCATTTTGTGGATATTTTTACATATTTTGTTCCTATTAGTTTTTGGAATTCAACAAAATTTTATTTGACTCAATTCGGACCTGAATCGGAGCTGATATGATCGAAACTCGGTTTTCGGATAATCCACAAAGGGGTTAGTACACGGGATACTGTTGAAAATTGAGTCGGGCCAATTTCTGGATATTTTTACATATTATGTTCCTATGGGTTATTGGAATTCAACAAAATTTTATTTGACGCAATTCGGACCTGAATCGGAGCTGATATGATCGAAACTCGGTTTTCGGATAATCCTCAACAGGTTTAGTACACGGGATACTGTTAAAAATCGAGTCGGGCCATTTTCTGGATATTTTTACATATTTAGTTCCTATGGGTTATTGGAATTCAACGAAATTTTATTTGACGCAATTCGGACCGGAATCGGAGCTGATATGATCGAAACTCGGTTTTCGGATAATCCTCAAAGGGGTTAGTACACGGGATACTGTTAAAAATCGAGTCGGGCCATTTTCTGGATATTTTTACATATTTTGTTCCTATGGGTTATTGAAATTAAACGAAATTTTATTCGGCGGAGTTCGGACGGGAATCGGAGCTGATATGATCGAAACTCGGTTTTCGGATAATCCTCAAAGGCGTTAGTACACGGAATATTGTTAAAAATTGAGTCGGCCCATTTTCTGGATACTTTTACATATTTTGTTCCTAAGGGTTATTGTAATTAAATGAAATTTTATTTGACGCACTTCAGACCGGAATCGGAGCTGATATGATCGAAACTCGGTTTTCGGATAATCCTCAAAGGGGTTAGTACACGGGATATTGTTAAAAATCGAGTTGGACCATTTTGTGGATATTTTTACGTATTTTGTTCCTATTGGTTATTGGAATTCAACAAAATTTTATTTGACCCAATTCGGACCTGAATCGGAGCTGATATAATCGAAACTCGGTTTTCGGATAATCCACAAAGGGGTTAGTACACGGGATACTGTTAAAAATTTAGTTGGGCCATTTTCTGGATATTTTTACATATTTTGTTCCTATGGGTTATTGAAATTAAACGAAATTTTATTCGGCGCAGTTCGGACGGGAATCGGAGCTGATATGATCGAAACTAGGTTTTCGGATAATCCTCAAAGGCGTTAGTACACGGAATATTGTTAAAAATTGAGTCGGCCCATTTTCTGGATACTTTTACATATTTTGTTCCTAAGGGTTATTGTAATTAAATGAAATTTTATTTGACGCACTTCGGACCGGAATCGGAGCTGATATGATCGAAACTCGGTTTTCGGATAATCCTCAAATGGGTTAGTACACGGGATACTGTTAAAAATCGAGTCGGGCCATTTTCTGGATATTTTTACATATTTTGTTCCCATGGGTTATTGAAATTAAACGAAATTTTATTCGGCGCAGTTCGGACCGGAATCAGAACTGATATGATCGAAACTCGGTTTTCGGATAATCCTCAAAGGGGTTAGTACATGGGATATTGTTAAAAATTGAGTCGGACCATTTTGTGGATATTTTTACATATTTTGTTCCTATGGGTTATTGAAATTAAACGAAATTTTATTCGGCGCAGTTCGGACCGGAATCGGAGCTGATATGATCGAAACTCGGTTTTCGGATAATCCTCAAAGGCGTTAGTACACGGAATATTGTTAAAAATTGAGTCGGCCCATTTTCTGGATATTTTTACATATTTTGTTCCTAAGGGTTATTGTAATTAAATGAAATTTTATTTGACGCACTTCGGACCGGAATCGGAGCTGATATGATCGAAACTCGGTTTTCGGATAATCCTCAAATGGGTTAGTACACGGGATACTGTTAAAAATCGAGTCGGGCCATTTTCTGGATATTTTTACATATTTTGTTCCCATGGGTTATTGAAATTAAACGAAATTTTATTCGGCGCAGTTCGGACCGGAATCGGAACTGATATGATCGAAACTCGGTTTTCGGATAATCCTCAAAGGGGTTAGTACATGGGATATTGTTAAAAATTGAGTCGGACCATTTTGTGGATATTTTTACATATTTTGTTCCTATGGGTTATTGGAATTCAACAAAATTTTATTTGACGCAATTCGGACCTGAATCGGAGCTGATATGATCGAAACTCGGTTTTCGGATAATCCTCAAATGGGTTAGTACACGGGATACTGTTAAAAATCGAGTCGGGCCATTTTCTGGATATTTTTACATATTTTGTTCCCATGGGTTATTGAAATTAAACGAAATTTTATTCGGCGCAGTTCGGACCGGAATCGGAGCTGATATGATCGAAACTCGGTTTTCGGATAATCCTCAAAGGCGTTAGTACACGGGATATTGTTAAAAATTGAGTCGGCCCATTTTCTGGATATTTTTACATATTTTGTTCCTAAGGGTTATTGTAATTAAATGAAATTTTATTTGACGCACTTCGGACCGGAATCGGAGCTGATATGATCGAAATTCGGTTTTCGGATAATCCTCAAAGGGGTTAGTACACGGGATATTGTTAAAAATCGAGTTGGACCATTTTGTGGATATTTTTACATATTTTGTTCCTATTAGTTTTTGGAATTCAACAAAATTTTATTTGACTCAATTCGGACCTGAATCGGAGCTGATATGATCGAAACTCGGTTTTCGGATAATCCACAAAGGGGTTAGTACACGGGATACTGTTGAAAATTGAGTCGGGCCAATTTCTGGATATTTTTACATATTATGTTCCTATGGGTTATTGGAATTCAACAAAATTTTATTTGACGCAATTCGGACCTGAATCGGAGCTGATATGATCGAAACTCGGTTTTCGGATAATCCTCAACAGGTTTAGTACACGGGATACTGTTAAAAATCGAGTCGGGCCATTTTCTGGATATTTTTACATATTTAGTTCCTATGGGTTATTGGAATTCAACGAAATTTTATTTGACGCAATTCGGACCGGAATCGGAGCTGATATGATCGAAACTCGGTTTTCG
The DNA here is from genome assembly GCA_036435485.1 of Saposhnikovia divaricata. Lineage (NCBI taxonomy): Eukaryota > Viridiplantae > Streptophyta > Magnoliopsida > Apiales > Apiaceae > Saposhnikovia > Saposhnikovia divaricata. The sequence goes on from CM071599.1 coordinate 222,032,280, forward strand.
GATAATCCTCAAAGGGGTTAGTACACGGGATACTGTTAAAAATCGAGTCGGGCCATTTTCTGGATATTTTTACATATTTTGTTCCTATGGGTTATTGAAATTAAACGAAATTTTATTCGGCGGAGTTCGGACGGGAATCGGAGCTGATATGATCGAAACTCGGTTTTCGGATAATCCTCAAAGGCGTTAGTACACGGAATATTGTTAAAAATTGAGTCGGCCCATTTTCTGGATACTTTTACATATTTTGTTCCTAAGGGTTATTGTAATTAAATGAAATTTTATTTGACGCACTTCAGACCGGAATCGGAGCTGATATGATCGAAACTCGGTTTTCGGATAATCCTCAAAGGGGTTAGTACACGGGATATTGTTAAAAATCGAGTTGGACCATTTTGTGGATATTTTTACGTATTTTGTTCCTATTGGTTATTGGAATTCAACAAAATTTTATTTGACCCAATTCGGACCTGAATCGGAGCTGATATAATCGAAACTCGGTTTTCGGATAATCCACAAAGGGGTTAGTACACGGGATACTGTTAAAAATTTAGTCGGGCCATTTTCTGGATATTTTTACATATTATGTTCCTATGGGTATTGGAATTCAACAAAATTTTATTTGACGCAATTCAGACCTGAATCGGAGCTGATATGATCGAAACTAGGTTTTCGGATAATCCTCAAAGGCGTTAGTGCACGGAATATTGTTAAAAATTGAGTTGGCCCATTTTCTGGATATTTTTACATATTTTGTTCCTAAGGGTTATTGTAATTAAATGAAATTTTATTTGACGCACTTCGGACCGGAATTTGAGCTGATATGATCGAAACTCGGTTTTCGGATAATCCTCAAAGGGGTTAGTACATGGGATATTGTTAAAAACTGAGTCGGACCATTTTGTGGATATTTTTACATATTTTGTTCCTATGGGTTATTGGAATTCAACAAAATTTTATTTGACGCAATTCGGACCTGAATCGGAGCTGATATGATCGAAACTCGGTTTTCGGATAATCCTCAAAGGGGTTAGTACACGGGATACTGTTAAAAATCGAGTTGGGCCATTTTCTGGATATTTTTACATATTTTGTTCCTATGGGTTATTGAAATTAAACGAAATTTTATTCGGCGCAGTTCGGACGGGAATCGGAGCTGATATGATCGAAACTCGGTTTTCGGATAATCCTCAAAGGCGTTAGTACACGGAATATTGTTAAAAATTGAGTCGGCCCATTTTCTGGATACTTTTACATATTTTGTTCCTAAGGGTTATTGTAATTAAATGAAATTTTATTTGGCGCACTTCGGACCGGAATCGGAGCTGATATGATCGAAACTCGGTTTTCGGATAATCCTCAAATGGGTTAGTACACGGGATACTGTTAAAAATCGAGTCGGGCCATTTTCTGGATATTTTTACATATTTTGTTCCCATGGGTTATTGAAATTAAACGAAATTTTATTCGGCGCAGTTCGGACCGGAATCGGAACTGATATGATCGAAACTCGGTTTTCGGATAATCCTCAAAGGGGTTAGTACATGGGATATTGTTAAAAATTGAGTCGGACCATTTTGTGGATATTTTTACATATTTTGTTCCTATGGGTTATTGGAATTCAACAAAATTTTATTTGACGCAATTCGGACCTGAATCGGAGCTGATATGATCGAAACTCGGTTTTCGGATAATCCTCAAATGGGTTAGTACACGGGATACTGTTAAAAATCGAGTCGGGCCATTTTCTGGATATTTTTACATATTTTGTTCCCATGGGTTATTGAAATTAAACGAAATTTTATTCGGCGCAGTTCGGACCGGAATCGGAGCTGATATGATCGAAACTCGGTTTTCGGATAATCCTCAAAGGCGTTAGTACACGGAATATTGTTAAAAATTGAGTCGGCCCATTTTCTGGATATTTTTACATATTTTGTTCCTAAGGGTTATTGTAATTAAATGAAATTTTATTTGACGCACTTCGGACCGGAATCGGAGCTGATATGATCGAAATTCGGTTTTCGGATAATCCTCAAAGGGGTTAGTACACGGGATATTTTTAAAAATCGAGTTGGACCATTTTGTGGATATTTTTACATATTTTGTTCCTATTGGTTATTGGAATTCAACAAAATTTTATTTGACTCAATTCGGACCTGAATCGGAGCTGATATGATCGAAACTCGGTTTTCGGATAATCCACAAAGGGGTTAGTACACGGGATACTGTTGAAAATTGAGTCGGGCCAATTTCTGGATATTTTTACATATTATGTTCCTATGGGTTATTGGAATTCAACAAAATTTTATTTGACGCAATTCGGACCTGAATCGGAGCTGATATGATCGAAACTCGGTTTTCGGATAATCCTCAACAGGGTTAGTACACGGGATACTGTTAAAAATCGAGTCGGGCCATTTTCTGGATATTTTTACATATTTAGTTCCTATGGGTTATTGGAATTCAACGAAATTTTATTTGACGCAATTCGGACCGGAATCGGAGCTGATATGATCGAAACTCGGTTTTCGGATAATCCTCAAAGGGGTTAGTACACGGGATACTGTTAAAAATCGAGTCGGGCCATTTTCTGGATATTTTTACATATTTTGTTCCTATGGGTTATTGAAATTAAACGAAATTTTATTCGGCGGAGTTCGGACGGGAATCGGAGCTGATATGATCGAAACTCGGTTTTCGGATAATCCTCAAAGGCGTTAGTACACGGAATATTGTTAAAAATTGAGTCGGCCCATTTTCTGGATACTTTTACATATTTTGTTCCTAAGGGTTATTGTAATTAAATGAAATTTTATTTGACGCACTTCGGACCGGAATCGGAGCTGATATGATCGAAACTCGGTTTTCGGATAATCCTCAAAGGGGTTAGTACACGGGATATTGTTAAAAATCGAGTTGGACCATTTTGTGGATATTTTTACGTATTTTGTTCCTATTGGTTATTGGAATTCAACAAAATTTTATTTGACCCAATTCGGACCTGAATCGGAGCTGATATGATCGAAACTCGGTTTTCGGATAATCCACAAAGGGGTTAGTACACGGGATACTGTTAAAAATTTAGTCGGGCCATTTTCTGGATATTTTTACATATTATGTTCCTATGGGTTATTGGAATTCAACAAAATTTTATTTGACGCAATTCGGACCTGAATCGGAGCTGATATGATCGAAACTAGGTTTTCGGATAATCCTCAAAGGCGTTAGTGCACGGAATATTGTTAAAAATTGAGTCGGCCCATTTTCTGGATATTTTTACATATTTTGTTCCTAAGGGTTATTGTAATTAAATGAAATTTTATTTGACGCACTTCGGACCGGAATTTGAGCTGATATGATCGAAACTCGGTTTTCGGATAATCCTCAAAGGGGTTAGTACATGGGATATTGTTAAAAATTGAGTCGGGCCATTTTGTGGATATTTTTACATATTTTGTTCCTATGGGTTATTGGAATTCAACAAAATTTTATTTGACGCAATTCGGACCTGAATCGGAGCTGATATGATCGAAACTCGGTTTTCGGATAATCCTCAAAGGGGTTAGTACACGGGATACTGTTAAAAATCGAGTTGGGCCATTTTCTGGATATTTTTACATATTTTGTTCCTATGGGTTATTGAAATTAAACGAAATTTTATTCGGCGCAGTTCGGACGGGAATCGGAGCTGATATGATCGAAACTCGGTTTTCGGATAATCCTCAAAGGCGTTAGTACACGGAATATTGTTAAAAATTGAGTCGGCCCATTTTCTGGATACTTTTACATATTTTGTTCCTAAGGGTTATTGTAATTAAATGAAATTTTATTTGACGCACTTCGGACCGGAATCGGAGCTGATATGATCGAAACTCGGTTTTCGGATAATCCTCAAAGGGGTTAGTACACGGGATATTGTTAAAAATCGAGTCGGGCCATTTTCTGGATATTTTTACGTATTTTGTTCCTATTGGTTATTGGAATTCAACAAAATTTTATTTGACCCAATTCGGACCTGAATCGGAGCTGATATGATCGAAACTCGGTTTTCGGATAATCCACAAAGGGGTTAGTACACGGGATACTGTTAAAAATTTAGTCGGGCCATTTTCTGGATATTTTTACATATTATGTTCCTATGGGTTATTGGAATTCAACAAAATTTTATTTGACGCAATTCGGACCTGAATCGGAGCTGATATGATCGAAACTAGGTTTTCGGATAATCCTCAAAGGCGTTAGTGCACGGAATATTGTTAAAAATTGAGTCGGCCCATTTTCTGGATATTTTTACATATTTTGTTCCTAAGGGTTATTGTAATTAAATGAAATTTTATTTGACGCACTTCGGACCGGAATTTGAGCTGATATGATCGAAACTCGGTTTTCGGATAATCCTCAAAGGGGTTAGTACACGGGATATTGTTAAAAATCGAGTTGGACCATTTTGTGGATATTTTTACGTATTTTGTTCCTATTGGTTATTGGAATTCAACAAAATTTTATTTGACCCAATTCGGACCTGAATCGGAGCTGATATGATCGAAACTCGGTTTTCGGATAATCCACAAAGGGGTTAGTACACGGGATACTGTTAAAAATTTAGTCGGGCCATTTTCTGGATATTTTTACATATTATGTTCCTATGGGTATTGGAATTCAACAAAATTTTATTTGACGCAATTCGGACCTGAATCGGAGCTGATATGATCGAAACTAGGTTTTCGGATAATCCTCAAAGGCGTTAGTGCACGGAATATTGTTAAAAATTGAGTTGGCCCATTTTCTGGATATTTTTACATATTTTGTTCCTAAGGGTTATTGTAATTAAATGAAATTTTATTTGACGCACTTCGGACCGGAATTTGAGCTGATATGATCGAAACTCGGTTTTCGGATAATCCTCAAAGGGGTTAGTACATGGGATATTGTTAAAAACTGAGTCGGACCATTTTGTGGATATTTTTACATATTTTGTTCCTATGGGTTATTGGAATTCAACAAAATTTTATTTGACGCAATTCGGACCTGAATCGGAGCTGATATGATCGAAACTCGGTTTTCGGATAATCCTCAAAGGGGTTAGTACACGGGATACTGTTAAAAATCGAGTTGGGCCATTTTCTGGATATTTTTACATATTTTGTTCCTATGGGTTATTGAAATTAAACGAAATTTTATTCGGCGCAGTTCGGACGGGAATCGGAGCTGATATGATCGAAACTCGGTTTTCGGATAATCCTCAAAGGCGTTAGTACACGGAATATTGTTAAAAATTGAGTCGGCCCATTTTCTGGATACTTTTACATATTTTGTTCCTAAGGGTTATTGTAATTAAATGAAATTTTATTTGACGCACTTCGGACCGGAATCGGAGCTGATATGATCGAAACTCGGTTTTCGGATAATCCTCAAATGGGTTAGTACACGGGATACTGTTAAAAATCGAGTCGGGCCATTTTCTGGATATTTTTACATATTTTGTTCCCATGGGTTATTGAAATTAAACGAAATTTTATTCGGCGCAGTTCGGACAGGAATCGGAACTGATATGATCGAAACTCGGTTTTCGGATAATCCTCAAAGGGGTTAGTACATGGGATATTGTTAAAAATTGAGTCGGACCATTTTGTGGATATTTTTACATATTTTGTTCCTATGGGTTATTGGAATTCAACAAAATTTTATTTGACGCAATTCGGACCTGAATCGGAGCTGATATGATCGAAACTCGGTTTTCGGATAATCCTCAAATGGGTTAGTACACGGGATACTGTTAAAAATCGAGTCGGGCCATTTTCTGGATATTTTTACATATTTTGTTCCCATGGGTTATTGAAATTAAACGAAATTTTATTCGGCGCAGTTCGGACCGGAATCGGAGCTGATATGATCGAAACTCGGTTTTCGGATAATCCTCAAAGGCGTTAGTACACGGAATATTGTTAAAAATTGAGTCGGCCCATTTTCTGGATATTTTTACATATTTTGTTCCTAAGGGTTATTGTAATTAAATGAAATTTTATTTGACGCACTTCGGACCGGAATCGGAGCTGATATGATCGAAATTCGGTTTTCGGATAATCCTCAAAGGGGTTAGTACACGGGATATTTTTAAAAATCGAGTTGGACCATTTTGTGGATATTTTTACATATTTTGTTCCTATTGGTTATTGGAATTCAACAAAATTTTATTTGACTCAATTCGGACCTGAATCGGAGCTGATATGATCGAAACTCGGTTTTCGGATAATCCACAAAGGGGTTAGTACACGGGATACTGTTGAAAATTGAGTCGGGCCAATTTCTGGATATTTTTACATATTATGTTTCTATGGGTTATTGGAATTCAACAAAATTTTATTTGACGCAATTCGGACCTGAATCGGAGCTGATATGATCGAAACTCGGTTTTCGGATAATCCTCGACAGGGTTAGTACACGGGATACTGTTAAAAATCGAGTCGGGCCATTTTCTGGATATTTTTACATATTTAGTTCCTATGGGTTATTGGAATTCAACGAAATTTTATTTGACGCAATTCGGACCGGAATCGGAGCTGATATGATCGAAACTCGGTTTTCGGATAATCCTCAAAGGGGTTAGTACACGGGATACTGTTAAAAATCGAGTCGGGCCATTTTCTGGATATTTTTACATATTTTGTTCCTATGGGTTATTGAAATTAAACGAAATTTTATTCGGCGGAGTTCGGACGGGAATCGGAGCTGATATGATCGAAACTCGGTTTTCGGATAATCCTCAAAGGCGTTAGTACACGGAATATTGTTAAAAATTGAGTCGGCCCATTTTCTGGATACTTTTACATATTTTGTTCCTAAGGGTTATTGTAATTAAATGAAATTTTATTTGACGCACTTCGGACCGGAATCGGAGCTGATATGATCGAAACTCGGTTTTCGGATAATCCTCAAAGGGGTTAGTACACGGGATATTGTTAAAAATCGAGTTGGACCATTTTGTGGATATTTTTACGTATTTTGTTCCTATTGGTTATTGGAATTCAACAAAATTTTATTTGACCCAATTCGGACCTGAATCGGAGCTGATATGATCGAAACTCGGTTTTCGGATAATCCACAAAGGGGTTAGTACACGGGATACTGTTAAAAATTTAGTCGGGCCATTTTCTGGATATTTTTACATATTATGTTCCTATGGGTTATTGGAATTCAACAAAATTTTATTTGACGCAATTCGGACCTGAATCGGAGCTGATATGATCGAAACTAGGTTTTCGGATAATCCTCAAAGGCGTTAGTGCACGGAATATTGTTAAAAATTGAGTCGGCCAATTTTCTGGATATTTTTACATATTTTGTTCCTAAGGGTTATTGTAATTAAATGAAATTTTATTTGACGCACTTCGGACCGGAATTTGAGCTGATATGATCGAAACTCGGTTTTCGGATAATCCTCAAAGGGGTTAGTACATGGGATATTGTTAAAAATTGAGTCGGGCCATTTTGTGGATATTTTTACATATTTTGTTCCTATGGGTTATTGGAATTCAACAAAATTTTATTTGACGCAATTCGGACCTGAATCGGAGCTGATATGATCGAAACTCGGTTTTCGGATAATCCTCAAAGGGGTTAGTACACGGGATACTGTTAAAAATCGAGTTGGGCCATTTTCTGGATATTTTTACATATTTTGTTCCTATGGGTTATTGAAATTAAACGAAATTTTATTTGGCGCAGTTCGGACGGGAATCGGAGCTGATATGATCGAAACTCGGTTTTCGGATAATCCTCAAAGGCGTTAGTACACGGAATATTGTTAAAAATTGAGTCGGCCCATTTTCTGGATACTTTTACATATTTTGTTCCTAAGGGTTATTGTAATTAAATGAAATTTTATTTGACGCACTTCGGACCGGAATCGGAGCTGATATGATCGAAACTCGGTTTTCGGATAATCCTCAAATGGGTTAGTACACGGGATACTGTTAAAAATCGAGTCGGGCCATTTTCTGGATATTTTTACATATTTTGTTCCCATGGGTTATTGAAATTAAACGAAATTTTATTCGGCGCAGTTCGGACAGGAATCGGAACTGATATGATCGAAACTCGGTTTTCGGATAATCCTCAAAGGGGTTAGTACATGGGATATTGTTAAAAATTGAGTCGGTCCATTTTGTGGATATTTTTACATATTTTGTTCCTATGGGTTATTGGAATTCAACAAAATTTTATTTGACGCAATTCGGACCTGAATCGGAGCTGATATGATCGAAACTCGGTTTTCGGATAATCCTCAAATGGGTTAGTACACGGGATACTGTTAAAAATCGAGTCGGGCCATTTTCTGGATATTTTTACATATTTTGTTCCCATGGGTTATTGAAATTAAACGAAATTTTATTCGGCGCAGTTCGGACCGGAATCGGAGCTGATATGATCGAAACTCGGTTTTCGGATAATCCTCAAAGGCGTTAGTACACGGAATATTGTTAAAAATTGAGTCGGCCCATTTTCTGGATATTTTTACATATTTTGTTCCTAAGGGTTATTGTAATTAAATGAAATTTTATTTGACGCACTTCGGACCGGAATCGGAGCTGATATGATCGAAATTCGGTTTTCGGATAATCCTCAAAGGGGTTAGTACACGGGATATTTTTAAAAATCGAGTTGGACCATTTTGTGGATATTTTTACATATTTTGTTCCTATTGGTTATTGGAATTCAACAAAATTTTATTTGACTCAATTCGGACCTGAATCGGAGCTGATATGATCGAAACTCGGTTTTCGGATAATCCACAAAGGGGTTAGTACACGGGATACTGTTGAAAATTGAGTCGGGCCAATTTCTGGATATTTTTACATATTATGTTTCTATGGGTTATTGGAATTCAACAAAATTTTATTTGACGCAATTCGGACCTGAATCGGAGCTGATATGATCGAAACTCGGTTTTCGGATAATCCTCGACAGGGTTAGTACACGGGATACTGTTAAAAATCGAGTCAGGCCATTTTCTGGATATTTTTACATATTTAGTTCCTATGGGTTATTGGAATTCAACGAAATTTTATTTGACGCAATTCGGACCGGAATCGGAGCTGATATGATCGAAACTCGGTTTTCGGATAATCCTCAAAGGGGTTAGTACACGGGATACTGTTAAAAATCGAGTCGGGCCATTTTCTGGATATTTTTACATATTTTGTTCCTATGGGTTATTGAAATTAAACGAAATTTTATTCGGCGGAGTTCGGACGGGAATCGGAGCTGATATGATCGAAACTCGGTTTTCGGATAATCCTCAAAGGCGTTAGTACACGGAATATTGTTAAAAATTGAGTCGGCCCATTTTCTGGATACTTTTACATATTTTGTTCCTAAGGGTTATTGTAATTAAATGAAATTTTATTTGACGCACTTCGGACCGGAATCGGAGCTGATATGATCGAAACTCGGTTTTCGGATAATCCTCAAAGGGGTTAGTACACGGGATATTGTTAAAAATCGAGTTGGACCATTTTGTGGATATTTTTACGTATTTTGTTCCTATTGGTTATTGGAATTCAACAAAATTTTATTTGACCCAATTCGGACCTGAATCGGAGCTGATATGATCGAAACTCGGTTTTCGGATAATCCACAAAGGGGTTAGTACACGGGATACTGTTAAAAATTTAGTCGGGCCATTTTCTGGATATTTTTACATATTATGTTCCTATGGGTTATTGGAATTCAACAAAATTTTATTTGACGCAATTCGGACCTGAATCGGAGCTGATATGATCGAAACTAGGTTTTCGGATAATCCTCAAAGGCGTTAGTGCACGGAATATTGTTAAAAATTGAGTCGGCCAATTTTCTGGATATTTTTACATATTTTGTTCCTAAGGGTTATTGTAATTAAATGAAATTTTATTTGACGCACTTCGGACCGGAATTTGAGCTGATATGATCGAAACTCGGTTTTCGGATAATCCTCAAAGGGGTTAGTACATGGGATATTGTTAAAAATTGAGTCGGGCCATTTTGTGGATATTTTTACATATTTTGTTCCTATGGGTTATTGGAATTCAACAAAATTTTATTTGACGCAATTCGGACCTGAATCGGAGCTGATATGATCGAAACTCGGTTTTCGGATAATCCTCAAAGGGGTTAGTACACGGGATACTGTTAAAAATCGAGTTGGGCCATTTTCTGGATATTTTTACATATTTTGTTCCTATGGGTTATTGAAATTAAACGAAATTTTATTTGGCGCAGTTCGGACGGGAATCGGAGCTGATATGATCGAAACTCGGTTTTCGGATAATCCTCAAAGGCGTTAGTACACGGAATATTGTTAAAAATTGAGTCGGCCCATTTTCTGGATACTTTTACATATTTTGTTCCTAAGGGTTATTGTAATTAAATGAAATTTTATTTGACGCACTTCGGACCGGAATCGGAGCTGATATGATCGAAACTCGGTTTTCGGATAATCCTCAAAGGGGTTAGTACACGGGATATTGTTAAAAATCGAGTCGGGCCATTTTCTGGATATTTTTACGTATTTTGTTCCTATTGGTTATTGGAATTCAACAAAATTTTATTTGACCCAATTCGGACCTGAATCGGAGCTGATATGATCGAAACTCGGTTTTCGGATAATCCACAAAGGGGTTAGTACACGGGATACTGTTAAAAATTTAGTCGGGCCATTTTCTGGATATTTTTACATATTATGTTCCTATGGGTTATTGGAATTCAACAAAATTTTATTTGACGCAATTCGGACCTGAATCGGAGCTGATATGATCGAAACTAGGTTTTCGGATAATCCTCAAAGGCGTTAGTGCAAGGAATATTGTTAAAAATTGAGTCGGCCCATTTTCTGGATATTTTTACATATTTTGTTCCTAAGGGTTATTGTAATTAAATGAAATTTTATTTGACGCACTTCAGACCGGAATTTGAGCTGATATGATCGAAACTCGGTTTTCGGATAATCCTCAAAGGGGTTAGTACATGGGATATTGTTAAAAATTGAGTCGGGCCATTTTGTGGATATTTTTACATATTTTGTTCCTATGGGTTATTGGAATTCAACAAAATTTTATTTGACGCAATTCGGACCTGAATCGGAGCTGATATGATCGAAACTCGGTTTTCGGATAATCCTCAAAGGGGTTAGTACACGGGATACTGTTAAAAATCGAGTTGGGCCATTTTCTGGATATTTTTACATATTTTGTTCCTATGGGTTATTGAAATTAAACGAAATTTTATTCGGCGCAGTTCGGACGGGAATCGGAGCTGATATGATCGAAACTCGGTTTTCGGATAATCCTCAAAGGCGTTAGTACACGGAATATTGTTAAAAATTGAGTCGGCCCATTTTCTGGATACTTTTACATATTTTGTTCCTAAGGGTTATTGTAATTAAATGAAATTTTATTTGACGCACTTCGGACCGGAATCGGAGCTGATATGATCGAAACTCGGTTTTCGGATAATCCTCAAATGGGTTAGTACACGGGATACTGTTAAAAATCTAGTCGGGCCATTTTCTGGATATTTTTACATATTTTGTTCCCATGGGTTATTGAAATTAAACGAAATTTTATTCGGCGCAGTTCGGACCGGAATCGGAACTGATATGATCGAAACTCGGTTTTCGGATAATCCTTAAAGGGGTTAGTACATGGGATATTGTTAAAAATTGAGTCGGACCATTTTGTGGATATTTTTACATATTTTGTTCCTATGGGTTATTGGAATTCAACAAAATTTTATTTGACGCAATTCGGACCTGAATCGGAGCTGATATGATCGAAACTCGGTTTTCGGATAATCCTCAAATGGGTTAGTACACGGGATACTGTTAAAAATCGAGTCGGGCCATTTTCTGGATATTTTTACATATTTTGTTCCTATGGGTTATTGAAATTAAACGAAATTTTATTCGGCGCAGTTCGGACGGGAATCGGAGCTGATATGATCGAAACTCGGTTTTCGGATAATCCTCAAAGGCGTTAGTACACGGAATATTGTTAAAAATTGAGTCAGCCCATTTTCTGGATATTTTTACATATTTTGTTCCTAAGGGTTATTGTAATTAAATGAAATTTTATTTGACGCACTTCGTACCGGAATCGGAGCTGATATGATCGAAATTCGGTTTTCGGATAATTCTCAAAGGGGTTAGTACACGGGATACTGTTAAAAATCGAGTCGGGCCATTTTCTGGATATTTTTACATATTTTGTTCCCATGGGTTATTGAAATTAAACGAAATTTTATTCGGCGCAGTTCGGACCGGAATCGGAACTGATATGATCGAAACTCGGTTTTCGGATAATCCTTAAAGGGGTTAGTACATGGGATACTGTTGAAAATTGAGTCGGACCATTTTGTGGATATTTTTACATATTTTGTTCCTATGGGTTATTGGAATTCAACAAAATTTTATTTGACGCAATTCGGACCTGAATCGGAGCTGATATGATCGAAACTCGGTTTTCGGATAATCCTCAAATGGGTTAGTACACGGGATACTGTTAAAAATCGAGTCGGGCCATTTTCTGGATATTTTTACATATTTTGTTCCCATGGGTTATTGAAATTAAACGAAATTTTATTCGGCGCAGTTCGGACCGGAATCGGAGCTGATATGATCGAAACTCGGTTTTCGGATAATCCTCAAAGGCGTTAGTACACGGAATATTGTTAAAAATTGAGTCAGCCCATTTTCTGGATATTTTTACATATTTTGTTCCTAAGGGTTATTGTAATTAAATGAAATTTTATTTGACGCACTTCGTACCGGAATCGGAGCTGATATGATCGAAATTCGGTTTTCGGATAATTCTCAAAGGGGTTAGTACACGGGATATTGTTAAAAATCGAGTTGGACCATTTTGTGGATATTTTTACATATTTTGTTCCTATTGGTTATTGGAATTCAACAAAATTTTATTTGACGCAATTCGGACCTGAATCGGAGCTGATATGATCGAAACTCGGTTTTCGGATAATCCACAAAGGGGTTAGTACACGGGATACTGTTGAAAATTGAGTTGGGCCATTTTCTGGATATTTTTACATATTATGTTCCTATGGGTTATTGGAATGCAACAAAATTTTATTTGACGCAATTCGGACCTGAATTGGAGCTGATATGATCGAAACTCGGTTTTCGGATAATCCTCAACAGGGTTAGTACACGGGATACTGTTAAAAATCGAGTCGGGCCATTTTCTGGATATTTTTACATATTTAGTTCCTATGGGTTATTGGAATTCAACAAAATTTTATTTGACGCAATTCGGACCTGAATCGGAGCTGATATGATCGAAATTCGGTTTTCGGATAATTCTCAAAGGGGTTAGTACACGGGATATTGTTAAAAATCGAGTTGGACCATTTTGTGGATATTTTTACATATTTTGTTCCTATTGGTTATTGGAATTCAACAAAATTTTATTTGACCCAATTCGGACCTGAATCGGAGCTGATATGATCGAAACTCGGTTTTCGGATAATCCACAAAGGGGTTAGTACACGGGATACTGTTAAAAATTTAGTCGGGCCATTTTCTGGATATTTTTACATATTATGTTCCTATGGGTTATTGGAATTCAACAAAATTTTATTTGACGCAATTCGGACCTGAATCGGAGCTGATATGATCGAAACTAGGTTTTCGGATAATCCTCAAAGGCGTTAGTGCACGGAATATTGTTAAAAATTGAGTCGGCCCATTTTCTGGATATTTTTACATATTTTGTTCCTAAGGGTTATTGTAATTAAATGAAATTTTATTTGACGCACTTCAGACCGGAATTTGAGCTGATATGATCGAAACTCGGTTTTCGGATAATCCTCAAAGGGGTTAGTACATGGGATATTGTTAAAAATTGAGTCGGGCCATTTTGTGGATATTTTTACATATTTTGTTCCTATGGGTTATTGGAATTCAACAAAATTTTATTTGACGCAATTCGGACCTGAATCGGAGCTGATATGATCGAAACTCGGTTTTCGGATAATCCTCAAAGGGGTTAGTACACGGGATACTGTTAAAAATCGAGTTGGGCCATTTTCTGGATATTTTTACATATTTTGTTCCTATGGGTTATTGAAATTAAACGAAATTTTATTCGGCGCAGTTCGGACGGGAATCGGAGCTGATATGATCGAAACTCGGTTTTCGGATAATCCTCAAAGGCGTTAGTACACGGAATATTGTTAAAAATTGAGTCGGCCCATTTTCTGGATACTTTTACATATTTTGTTCCTAAGGGTTATTGTAATTAAATGAAATTTTATTTGACGCACTTCGGACCGGAATCGGAGCTGATATGATCGAAACTCGGTTTTCGGATAATCCTCAAATGGGTTAGTACACGGGATACTGTTAAAAATCGAGTCGGGCCATTTTCTGGATATTTTTACATATTTTGTTCCCATGGGTTATTGAAATTAAACGAAATTTTATTCGGCGCAGTTCGGACCGGAATCGGAACTGATATGATCGAAACTCGGTTTTCGGATAATCCTCAAAGGGGTTAGTACATGGGATATTGTTAAAAATTGAGTCGGACCATTTTGTGGATATTTTTACATATTTTGTTCCTATGGGTTATTGGAATTCAACAAAATTTTATTTGACGCAATTCGGACCTGAATCGGAGCTGATATGATCGAAACTCGGTTTTCGGATAATCCTCAAATGGGTTAGTACACGGGATACTGTTAAAAATCGAGTCGGGCCATTTTCTGGATATTTTTACATATTTTGTTCCCATGGGTTATTGAAATTAAACGAAATTTTATTCGGCGCAGTTCGGACCGGAATCGGAGCTGATATGATCGAAACTCGGTTTTCGGATAATCCTCAAAGGCGTTAGTACACGGAATATTGTTAAAAATTGAGTCAGCCCATTTTCTGGATATTTTTACATATTTTGTTCCTAAGGGTTATTGTAATTAAATGAAATTTTATTTGACGCACTTCGGACCGGAATCGGAGCTGATATGATCGAAATTCGGTTTTCGGATAATTCTCAAAGGGGTTAGTACACGGGATATTGTTAAAAATCGAGTTGGACCATTTTGTGGATATTTTTACATATTTTGTTCCTATTGGTTATTGGAATTCAACAAAATTTTATTTGACGCAATTCGGACCTGAATCGGAGCTGATATGATCGAAACTCGGTTTTCGGATAATCCACAAAGGGGTTAGTACACGGGATACTGTTGAAAATTGAGTTGGGCCATTTTCTGGATATTTTTACATATTATGTTCCTATGGGTTATTGGAATGCAACAAAATTTTATTTGACGCAATTCGGACCTGAATTGGAGCTGATATGATCGAAACTCGGTTTTCGGATAATCCTCAACAGGGTTAGTACACGGAATATTGTTAAAAATTGAGTCGGCCCATTTTCTGGATACTTTTACATATTTTGTTCCTAAGGGTTATTGTAATTAAATGAAATTTTATTTGACGCACTTCGGACCGGAATCGGAGCTGATATGATCGAAACTCGGTTTTCGGATAATCCTCAAATGGGTTAGTACACGGGATACTGTTAAAAATCGAGTCGGGCCATTTTCTGGATATTTTTACATATTTTGTTCCCATGGGTTATTGAAATTAAACGAAATTTTATTCGGCGCAGTTCGGACCGGAATCGGAGCTGATATGATCGAAACTCGGTTTTCGGATAATCCTCAAAGGCGTTAGTACACGGAATATTGTTAAAAATTGAGTCGGCCCATTTTCTGGATATTTTTACATATTTTGTTCCTAAGGGTTATTGTAATTAAATGAAATTTTATTTGACGCACTTCGGACCGGAATCGGAGCTGATATGATCGAAATTCGGTTTTCGGATAATCCTCAAAGGGGTTAGTACACGGGATATTTTTAAAAATCGAGTTGGACCATTTTGTGGATATTTTTACATATTTTGTTCCTATTGGTTATTGGAATTCAACAAAATTTTATTTGACTCAATTCGGACCTGAATCGGAGCTGATATGATCGAAACTCGGTTTTCGGATAATCCACAAAGGGGTTAGTACACGGGATACTGTTGAAAATTGAGTCGGGCCAATTTCTGGATATTTTTACATATTATGTTCCTATGGGTTATTGGAATTCAACAAAATTTTATTTGACGCAATTCGGACCTGAATCGGAGCTGATATGATCGAAACTCGGTTTTCGGATAATCCTCGACAGGGTTAGTACACGGGATACTGTTAAAAATCGAGTCGGGCCATTTTCTGGATATTTTTACATATTTAGTTCCTATGGGTTATTGAAATTAAACGAAATTTTATTCGGCGCAGTTCGGACGGGAATCGGAGCTGATATGATCGAAACTCGGTTTTCGGATAATCCTCAAAGGCGTTAGTACACGGAATATTGTTAAAAATTGAGTCGGCCCATTTTCTGGATACTTTTACATATTTTGTTCCTAAGGGTTATTGTAATTAAATGAAATTTTATTTGACGCACTTCGGACCGGAATCGGAGCTGATATGATCGAAACTCGGTTTTCGGATAATCCTCAAATGGGTTAGTACACGGGATACTGTTAAAAATCGAGTCGGGCCATTTTCTGGATATTTTTACATATTTTGTTCCCATGGGTTATTGAAATTAAACGAAATTTTATTCGGCGCAGTTCGGACCGGAATCGGAACTGATATGATCGAAACTCGGTTTTCGGATAATCCTCAAAGGGGTTAGTACATGGGATATTGTTAAAAATTGAGTCGGACCATTTTGTGGATATTTTTACATATTTTGTTCCAATGGGTTATTGGAATTCAACAAAATTTTATTTGACGCAATTCGGACCTGAATCGGAGCTGATATGATCGAAACTCGGTTTTCGGATAATCCTCAAATGGGTTAGTACACGGGATACTGTTAAAAATCGAGTCGGGCCATTTTCTGGATATTTTTACATATTTTGTTCCCATGGGTTATTGAAATTAAACGAAATTTTATTCGGCGCAGTTCGGACCGGAATCGGAGCTGATATGATCGAAACTCGGTTTTCGGATAATCCTCAAAGGCGTTAGTACACGGAATATTGTTAAAAATTGAGTCAGCCCATTTTCTGGATATTTTTACATATTTTGTTCCTAAGGGTTATTGTAATTAAATGAAATTTTATTTGACGCACTTCGGACCGGAATCGGAGCTGATATGATCGAAATTCGGTTTTCGGATAATTCTCAAAGGGGTTAGTACACGGGATATTGTTAAAAATCGAGTTGGACCATTTTGTGGATATTTTTACATATTTTGTTCCTATTGGTTATTGGAATTCAACAAAATTTTATTTGACGCAATTCGGACCTGAATCGGAGCTGATATGATCGAAACTCGGTTTTCGGATAATCCACAAAGGGGTTAGTACACGGGATACTGTTGAAAATTGAGTTGGGCCATTTTCTGGATATTTTTACATATTATGTTCCTATGGGTTATTGGAATGCAACAAAATTTTATTTGACGCAATTCGGACCTGAATTGGAGCTGATATGATCGAAACTCGGTTTTCGGATAATCCTCAACAGGGTTAGTACACGGAATATTGTTAAAAATTGAGTCGGCCCATTTTCTGGATACTTTTACATATTTTGTTCCTAAGGGTTATTGTAATTAAATGAAATTTTATTTGACGCACTTCGGACCGGAATCGGAGCTGATATGATCGAAACTCGGTTTTCGGATAATCCTCAAATGGGTTAGTACACGGGATACTGTTAAAAATCGAGTCGGGCCATTTTCTGGATATTTTTACATATTTTGTTCCCATGGGTTATTGAAATTAAACGAAATTTTATTCGGCGCAGTTCGGACCGGAATCGGAGCTGATATGATCGAAACTCGGTTTTCGGATAATCCTCAAAGGCGTTAGTACACGGAATATTGTTAAAAATTGAGTCGGCCCATTTTCTGGATATTTTTACATATTTTGTTCCTAAGGGTTATTGTAATTAAATGAAATTTTATTTGACGCACTTCGGACCGGAATCGGAGCTGATATGATCGAAATTCGGTTTTCGGATAATCCTCAAAGGGGTTAGTACACGGGATATTTTTAAAAATCGAGTTGGACCATTTTGTGGATATTTTTACATATTTTGTTCCTATTGGTTATTGGAATTCAACAAAATTTTATTTGACTCAATTCGGACCTGAATCGGAGCTGATATGATCGAAACTCGGTTTTCGGATAATCCACAAAGGGGTTAGTACACGGGATACTGTTGAAAATTGAGTCGGGCCAATTTCTGGATATTTTTACATATTATGTTCCTATGGGTTATTGGAATTCAACAAAATTTTATTTGACGCAATTCGGACCTGAATCGGAGCTGATATGATCGAAACTCGGTTTTCGGATAATCCTCGACAGGGTTAGTACACGGGATACTGTTAAAAATCGAGTCGGGCCATTTTCTGGATATTTTTACATATTTAGTTCCTATGGGTTATTGGAATTCAACGAAATTTTATTTGACGCAATTCGGACCGGAATCGGAGCTGATATGATCGAAACTCGGTTTTCGGATAATCCTCAAAGGGGTTAGTACACGGGATACTGTTAAAAATCGAGTCGGGCCATTTTCTGGATATTTTTACATATTTTGTTCCTATGGGTTATTGAAATTAAACGAAATTTTATTCGGCGGAGTTCGGACGGGAATCGGAGCTGATATGATCGAAACTCGGTTTTCGGATAATCCTCAAAGGCGTTAGTACACGGAATATTGTTAAAAATTGAGTCGGCCCATTTTCTGGATACTTTTACATATTTTGTTCCTAAGGGTTATTGTAATTAAATGAAATTTTATTTGACGCACTTCGGACCGGAATCGGAGCTGATATGATCGAAACTCGGTTTTCGGATAATCCTCAAAGGGGTTAGTACACGGGATATTGTTAAAAATCGAGTTGGACCATTTTGTGGATATTTTTACGTATTTTGTTCCTATTGGTTATTGGAATTCAACAAAATTTTATTTGACCCAATTCGGACCTGAATCGGAGCTGATATGATCGAAACTCGGTTTTCGGATAATCCACAAAGGGGTTAGTACACGGGATACTGTTAAAAATTTAGTCGGGCCATTTTCTGGATATTTTTACATATTATGTTCCTATGGGTTATTGGAATTCAACAAAATTTTATTTGACGCAATTCGGACCGGAATCGGAGCTGATATGATCGAAACTCGGTTTTCGGATAATCCTCAAATGGGTTAGTACACGGGATACTGTTAAAAATCGAGTCGGGCCATTTTCTGGATATTTTTACATATTTTGTTCCCATGGGTTATTGAAATTAAACGAAATTTTATTCGGCGCAGTTCGGACCGGAATCGGAACTGATATGATCGAAACTCGGTTTTCGGATAATCCTCAAAGGGGTTAGTACATGGGATATTGTTAAAAATTGAGTCGGACCATTTTGTGGATATTTTTACATATTTTGTTCCTATGGGTTATTGGAATTCAACAAAATTTTATTTGACGCAATTCGGACCTGAATCGGAGCTGATATGATCGAAACTCGGTTTTCGGATAATCCTCAAATGGGTTAGTACACGGGATACTGTTAAAAATCGAGTCGGGCCATTTTCTGGATATTTTTACATATTTTGTTCCCATGGGTTATTGAAATTAAACGAAATTTTATTCGGCGCAGTTCGGACCGGAATCGGAGCTGATATGATCGAAACTCGGTTTTCGGATAATCCTCAAAGGCGTTAGTACACGGAATATTGTTAAAAATTGAGTCAGCCCATTTTCTGGATATTTTTACATATTTTGTTCCTAAGGGTTATTGTAATTAAATGAAATTTTATTTGACGCACTTCGGACCGGAATCGGAGCTGATATGATCGAAATTCGGTTTTCGGATAATTCTCAAAGGGGTTAGTACACGGGATATTGTTAAAAATCGAGTTGGACCATTTTGTGGATATTTTTACATATTTTGTTCCTATTGGTTATTGGAATTCAACAAAATTTTATTTGACGCAATTCGGACCTGAATCGGAGCTGATATGATCGAAACTCGGTTTTCGGATAATCCACAAAGGGGTTAGTACACGGGATACTGTTGAAAATTGAGTTGGGCCATTTTCTGGATATTTTTACATATTATGTTCCTATGGGTTATTGGAATGCAACAAAATTTTATTTGACGCAATTCGGACCTGAATTGGAGCTGATATGATCGAAACTCGGTTTTCGGATAATCCTCAACAGGGTTAGTACACGGAATATTGTTAAAAATTGAGTCGGCCCATTTTCTGGATACTTTTACATATTTTGTTCCTAAGGGTTATTGTAATTAAATGAAATTTTATTTGACGCACTTCGGACCGGAATCGGAGCTGATATGATCGAAACTCGGTTTTCGGATAATCCTCAAATGGGTTAGTACACGGGATACTGTTAAAAATCGAGTCGGGCCATTTTCTGGATATTTTTACATATTTTGTTCCCATGGGTTATTGAAATTAAACGAAATTTTATTCGGCGCAGTTCGGACCGGAATCGGAGCTGATATGATCGAAACTCGGTTTTCGGATAATCCTCAAAGGCGTTAGTACACGGAATATTGTTAAAAATTGAGTCGGCCCATTTTCTGGATATTTTTACATATTTTGTTCCTAAGGGTTATTGTAATTAAATGAAATTTTATTTGACGCACTTCGGACCGGAATCGGAGCTGATATGATCGAAATTCGGTTTTCGGATAATCCTCAAAGGGGTTAGTACACGGGATATTTTTAAAAATCGAGTTGGACCATTTTGTGGATATTTTTACATATTTTGTTCCTATTGGTTATTGGAATTCAACAAAATTTTATTTGACTCAATTCGGACCTGAATCGGAGCTGATATGATCGAAACTCGGTTTTCGGATAATCCACAAAGGGGTTAGTACACGGGATACTGTTGAAAATTGAGTCGGGCCAATTTCTGGATATTTTTACATATTATGTTCCTATGGGTTATTGGAATTCAACAAAATTTTATTTGACGCAATTCGGACCTGAATCGGAGCTGATATGATCGAAACTCGGTTTTCGGATAATCCTCGACAGGGTTAGTACACGGGATACTGTTAAAAATCGAGTCGGGCCATTTTCTGGATATTTTTACATATTTAGTTCCTATGGGTTATTGGAATTCAACGAAATTTTATTTGACGCAATTCGGACCGGAATCGGAGCTGATATGATCGAAACTCGGTTTTCGGATAATCCTCAAAGGGGTTAGTACACGGGATACTGTTAAAAATCGAGTCGGGCCATTTTCTGGATATTTTTACATATTTTGTTCCTATGGGTTATTGAAATTAAACGAAATTTTATTCGGCGGAGTTCGGACGGGAATCGGAGCTGATATGATCGAAACTCGGTTTTCGGATAATCCTCAAAGGCGTTAGTACACGGAATATTGTTAAAAATTGAGTCGGCCCATTTTCTGGATACTTTTACATATTTTGTTCCTAAGGGTTATTGTAATTAAATGAAATTTTATTTGACGCACTTCGGACCGGAATCGGAGCTGATATGATCGAAACTCGGTTTTCGGATAATCCTCAAAGGGGTTAGTACACGGGATATTGTTAAAAATCGAGTTGGACCATTTTGTGGATATTTTTACGTATTTTGTTCCTATTGGTTATTGGAATTCAACAAAATTTTATTTGACCCAATTCGGACCTGAATCGGAGCTGATATGATCGAAACTCGGTTTTCGGATAATCCACAAAGGGGTTAGTACACGGGATACTGTTAAAAATTTAGTCGGGCCATTTTCTGGATATTTTTACATATTATGTTCCTATGAGTTATTGGAATTCAACAAAATTTTATTTGACGCAATTCGGACCTGAATCGGAGCTGATATGATCGAAACTAGGTTTTCGGATAATCCTCAAAGGCGTTAGTGCACGGAATATTGTTAAAAATTGAGTCGGCCAATTTTCTGGATATTTTTACATATTTTGTTCCTAAGGGTTATTGTAATTAAATGAAATTTTATTTGACGCACTTCGGACCGGAATTTGAGCTGATATGATCGAAACTCGGTTTTCGGATAATCCTCAAAGGGGTTAGTACATGGGATATTGTTAAAAATTGAGTCGGGCCATTTTGTGGATATTTTTACATATTTTGTTCCTATGGGTTATTGGAATTCAACAAAATTTTATTTGACGCAATTCGGACCTGAATCGGAGCTGATATGATCGAAACTCGGTTTTCGGATAATCCTCAAAGGGGTTAGTACACGGGATACTGTTAAAAATCGAGTTGGGCCATTTTCTGGATATTTTTACATATTTTGTTCCTATGGGTTATTGAAATTAAACGAAATTTTATTCGGCGCAGTTCGGACGGGAATCGGAGCTGATATGATCGAAACTCGGTTTTCGGATAATCCTCAAAGGCGTTAGTACACGGAATATTGTTAAAAATTGAGTCGGCCCATTTTCTGGATACTTTTACATATTTTGTTCCTAAGGGTTATTGTAATTAAATGAAATTTTATTTGACGCACTTCGGACCGGAATCGGAGCTGATATGATCGAAACTCGGTTTTCGGATAATCCTCAAAGGGGTTAGTACACGGGATATTGTTAAAAATCGAGTCGGGCCATTTTCTGGATATTTTTACGTATTTTGTTCCTATTGGTTATTGGAATTCAACAAAATTTTATTTGGCCCAATTCGGACCTGAATCGGAGCTGATATGATCGAAACTCGGTTTTCGGATAATCCACAAAGGGGTTAGTACACGGGATACTGTTAAAAATTTAGTCGGGCCATTTTCTGGATATTTTTACATATTATGTTCCTATGGGTTATTGGAATTCAACAAAATTTTATTTGACGCAATTCGGACCTGAATCGGAGCTGATATGATCGAAACTAGGTTTTCGGATAATCCTCAAAGGCGTTAGTGCACGGAATATTGTTAAAAATTGAGTCGGCCCATTTTCTGGATATTTTTACATATTTTGTTCCTAAGGGTTATTGTAATTAAATGAAATTTTATTTGACGCACTTCAGACCGGAATTTGAGCTGATATGATCGAAACTCGGTTTTCGGATAATCCTCAAAGGGGTTAGTACATGGGATATTGTTAAAAATTGAGTCGGGCCATTTTGTGGATATTTTTACATATTTTGTTCCTATGGGTTATTGGAATTCAACAAAATTTTATTTGACGCAATTCGGACCTGAATCGGAGCTGATATGATCGAAACTCGGTTTTCGGATAATCCTCAAAGGGGTTAGTACACGGGATACTGTTAAAAATCGAGTTGGGCCATTTTCTGGATATTTTTACATATTTTGTTCCTATGGGTTATTGAAATTAAACGAAATTTTATTCGGCGCAGTTCGGACGGGAATCGGAGCTGATATGATCGAAACTCGGTTTTCGGATAATCCTCAAAGGCGTTAGTACACGGAATATTGTTAAAAATTGAGTCGGCCCATTTTCTGGATACTTTTACATATTTTGTTCCTAAGGGTTATTGTAATTAAATGAAATTTTATTTGACGCACTTCGGACCGGAATCGGAGCTGATATGATCGAAACTCGGTTTTCGGATAATCCTCAAATGGGTTAGTACACGGGATACTGTTAAAAATCGAGTCGGGCCATTTTCTGGATATTTTTACATATTTTGTTCCCATGGGTTATTGAAATTAAACGAAATTTTATTCGGCGCAGTTCGGACCGGAATCGGAACTGATATGATCGAAACTCGGTTTTCGGATAATCCTCAAAGGGGTTAGTACATGGGATATTGTTAAAAATTGAGTCGGACCATTTTGTGGATATTTTTACATATTTTGTTCCTATGGGTTATTGGAATTCAACAAAATTTTATTTGACGCAATTCGGACCTGAATCGGAGCTGATATGATCGAAACTCGGTTTTCGGATAATCCTCAAATGGGTTAGTACACGGGATACTGTTAAAAATCGAGTCGGGCCATTTTCTGGATATTTTTACATATTTTGTTCCCATGGGTTATTGAAATTAAACGAAATTTTATTCGGCGCAGTTCGGACCGGAATCGGAGCTGATATGATCGAAACTCGGTTTTCGGATAATCCTCAAAGGCGTTAGTACACGGAATATTGTTAAAAATTGAGTCAGCCCATTTTCTGGATATTTTTACATATTTTGTTCCTAAGGGTTATTGTAATTAAATGAAATTTTATTTGACGCACTTCGGACCGGAATCGGAGCTGATATGATCGAAATTCGGTTTTCGGATAATTCTCAAAGGGGTTAGTACACGGGATATTGTTAAAAATCGAGTTGGACCATTTTGTGGATATTTTTACATATTTTGTTCCTATTGGTTATTGGAATTCAACAAAATTTTATTTGACGCAATTCGGACCTGAATCGGAGCTGATATGATCGAAACTCGGTTTTCGGATAATCCACAAAGGGGTTAGTACACGGGATACTGTTGAAAATTGAGTTGGGCCATTTTCTGGATATTTTTACATATTATGTTCCTATGGGTTATTGGAATGCAACAAAATTTTATTTGACGCAATTCGGACCTGAATTGGAGCTGATATGATCGAAACTCGGTTTTCGGATAATCCTCAACAGGGTTAGTACACGGAATATTGTTAAAAATTGAGTCGGCCCATTTTCTGGATACTTTTACATATTTTGTTCCTAAGGGTTATTGTAATTAAATGAAATTTTATTTGACGCACTTCGGACCGGAATCGGAGCTGATATGATCGAAACTCGGTTTTCGGATAATCCTCAAATGGGTTAGTACACGGGATACTGTTAAAAATCGAGTCGGGCCATTTTCTGGATATTTTTACATATTTTGTTCCCATGGGTTATTGAAATTAAACGAAATTTTATTCGGCGCAGTTCGGACCGGAATCGGAGCTGATATGATCGAAACTCGGTTTTCGGATAATCCTCAAAGGCGTTAGTACACGGAATATTGTTAAAAATTGAGTCGGCCCATTTTCTGGATATTTTTACATATTTTGTTCCTAAGGGTTATTGTAATTAAATGAAATTTTATTTGACGCACTTCGGACCGGAATCGGAGCTGATATGATCGAAATTCGGTTTTCGGATAATCCTCAAAGGGGTTAGTACACGGGATATTTTTAAAAATCGAGTTGGACCATTTTGTGGATATTTTTACATATTTTGTTCCTATTGGTTATTGGAATTCAACAAAATTTTATTTGACTCAATTCGGACCTGAATCGGAGCTGATATGATCGAAACTCGGTTTTCGGATAATCCACAAAGGGGTTAGTACACGGGATACTGTTGAAAATTGAGTCGGGCCAATTTCTGGATATTTTTACATATTATGTTCCTATGGGTTATTGGAATTCAACAAAATTTTATTTGACGCAATTCGGACCTGAATCGGAGCTGATATGATCGAAACTCGGTTTTCGGATAATCCTCGACAGGGTTAGTACACGGGATACTGTTAAAAATCGAGTCGGGCCATTTTCTGGATATTTTTACATATTTAGTTCCTATGGGTTATTGGAATTCAACGAAATTTTATTTGACGCAATTCGGACCGGAATCGGAGCTGATATGATCGAAACTCGGTTTTCGGATAATCCTCAAAGGGGTTAGTACACGGGATACTGTTAAAAATCGAGTCGGGCCATTTTCTGGATATTTTTACATATTTTGTTCCTATGGGTTATTGAAATTAAACGAAATTTTATTCGGCGGAGTTCGGACGGGAATCGGAGCTGATATGATCGAAACTCGGTTTTCGGATAATCCTCAAAGGCGTTAGTACACGGAATATTGTTAAAAATTGAGTCGGCCCATTTTCTGGATACTTTTACATATTTTGTTCCTAAGGGTTATTGTAATTAAATGAAATTTTATTTGACGCACTTCGGACCGGAATCGGAGCTGATATGATCGAAACTCGGTTTTCGGATAATCCTCAAAGGGGTTAGTACACGGGATATTGTTAAAAATCGAGTTGGACCATTTTGTGGATATTTTTACGTATTTTGTTCCTATTGGTTATTGGAATTCAACAAAATTTTATTTGACCCAATTCGGACCTGAATCGGAGCTGATATGATCGAAACTCGGTTTTCGGATAATCCACAAAGGGGTTAGTACACGGGATACTGTTAAAAATTTAGTCGGGCCATTTTCTGGATATTTTTACATATTATGTTCCTATGGGTTATTGGAATTCAACAAAATTTTATTTGACGCAATTCGGACCGGAATCGGAGCTGATATGATCGAAACTCGGTTTTCGGATAATCCTCAAATGGGTTAGTACACGGGATACTGTTAAAAATCGAGTCGGGCCATTTTCTGGATATTTTTACATATTTTGTTCCCATGGGTTATTGAAATTAAACGAAATTTTATTCGGCGCAGTTCGGACCGGAATCGGAACTGATATGATCGAAACTCGGTTTTCGGATAATCCTCAAAGGGGTTAGTACATGGGATATTGTTAAAAATTGAGTCGGACCATTTTGTGGATATTTTTACATATTTTGTTCCTATGGGTTATTGGAATTCAACAAAATTTTATTTGACGCAATTCGGACCTGAATCGGAGCTGATATGATCGAAACTCGGTTTTCGGATAATCCTCAAATGGGTTAGTACACGGGATACTGTTAAAAATCGAGTCGGGCCATTTTCTGGATATTTTTACATATTTTGTTCCCATGGGTTATTGAAATTAAACGAAATTTTATTCGGCGCAGTTCGGACCGGAATCGGAGCTGATATGATCGAAACTCGGTTTTCGGATAATCCTCAAAGGCGTTAGTACACGGAATATTGTTAAAAATTGAGTCAGCCCATTTTCTGGATATTTTTACATATTTTGTTCCTAAGGGTTATTGTAATTAAATGAAATTTTATTTGACGCACTTCGGACCGGAATCGGAGCTGATATGATCGAAATTCGGTTTTCGGATAATTCTCAAAGGGGTTAGTACACGGGATATTGTTAAAAATCGAGTTGGACCATTTTGTGGATATTTTTACATATTTTGTTCCTATTGGTTATTGGAATTCAACAAAATTTTATTTGACGCAATTCGGACCTGAATCGGAGCTGATATGATCGAAACTCGGTTTTCGGATAATCCACAAAGGGGTTAGTACACGGGATACTGTTGAAAATTGAGTTGGGCCATTTTCTGGATATTTTTACATATTATGTTCCTATGGGTTATTGGAATGCAACAAAATTTTATTTGACGCAATTCGGACCTGAATTGGAGCTGATATGATCGAAACTCGGTTTTCGGATAATCCTCAACAGGGTTAGTACACGGAATATTGTTAAAAATTGAGTCGGCCCATTTTCTGGATACTTTTACATATTTTGTTCCTAAGGGTTATTGTAATTAAATGAAATTTTATTTGACGCACTTCGGACCGGAATCGGAGCTGATATGATCGAAACTCGGTTTTCGGATAATCCTCAAATGGGTTAGTACACGGGATACTGTTAAAAATCGAGTCGGGCCATTTTCTGGATATTTTTACATATTTTGTTCCCATGGGTTATTGAAATTAAACGAAATTTTATTCGGCGCAGTTCGGACCGGAATCGGAGCTGATATGATCGAAACTCGGTTTTCGGATAATCCTCAAAGGCGTTAGTACACGGAATATTGTTAAAAATTGAGTCGGCCCATTTTCTGGATATTTTTACATATTTTGTTCCTAAGGGTTATTGTAATTAAATGAAATTTTATTTGACGCACTTCGGACCGGAATCGGAGCTGATATGATCGAAATTCGGTTTTCGGATAATCCTCAAAGGGGTTAGTACACGGGATATTTTTAAAAATCGAGTTGGACCATTTTGTGGATATTTTTACATATTTTGTTCCTATTGGTTATTGGAATTCAACAAAATTTTATTTGACTCAATTCGGACCTGAATCGGAGCTGATATGATCGAAACTCGGTTTTCGGATAATCCACAAAGGGGTTAGTACACGGGATACTGTTGAAAATTGAGTCGGGCCAATTTCTGGATATTTTTACATATTATGTTCCTATGGGTTATTGGAATTCAACAAAATTTTATTTGACGCAATTCGGACCTGAATCGGAGCTGATATGATCGAAACTCGGTTTTCGGATAATCCTCGACAGGGTTAGTACACGGGATACTGTTAAAAATCGAGTCGGGCCATTTTCTGGATATTTTTACATATTTAGTTCCTATGGGTTATTGGAATTCAACGAAATTTTATTTGACGCAATTCGGACCGGAATCGGAGCTGATATGATCGAAACTCGGTTTTCGGATAATCCTCAAAGGGGTTAGTACACGGGATACTGTTAAAAATCGAGTCGGGCCATTTTCTGGATATTTTTACATATTTTGTTCCTATGGGTTATTGAAATTAAACGAAATTTTATTCGGCGGAGTTCGGACGGGAATCGGAGCTGATATGATCGAAACTCGGTTTTCGGATAATCCTCAAAGGCGTTAGTACACGGAATATTGTTAAAAATTGAGTCGGCCCATTTTCTGGATACTTTTACATATTTTGTTCCTAAGGGTTATTGTAATTAAATGAAATTTTATTTGACGCACTTCGGACCGGAATCGGAGCTGATATGATCGAAACTCGGTTTTCGGATAATCCTCAAAGGGGTTAGTACACGGGATATTGTTAAAAATCGAGTTGGACCATTTTGTGGATATTTTTACGTATTTTGTTCCTATTGGTTATTGGAATTCAACAAAATTTTATTTGACCCAATTCGGACCTGAATCGGAGCTGATATGATCGAAACTCGGTTTTCGGATAATCCACAAAGGGGTTAGTACACGGGATACTGTTAAAAATTTAGTCGGGCCATTTTCTGGATATTTTTACATATTATGTTCCTATGAGTTATTGGAATTCAACAAAATTTTATTTGACGCAATTCGGACCTGAATCGGAGCTGATATGATCGAAACTAGGTTTTCGGATAATCCTCAAAGGCGTTAGTGCACGGAATATTGTTAAAAATTGAGTCGGCCAATTTTCTGGATATTTTTACATATTTTGTTCCTAAGGGTTATTGTAATTAAATGAAATTTTATTTGACGCACTTCGGACCGGAATTTGAGCTGATATGATCGAAACTCGGTTTTCGGATAATCCTCAAAGGGGTTAGTACATGGGATATTGTTAAAAATTGAGTCGGGCCATTTTGTGGATATTTTTACATATTTTGTTCCTATGGGTTATTGGAATTCAACAAAATTTTATTTGACGCAATTCGGACCTGAATCGGAGCTGATATGATCGAAACTCGGTTTTCGGATAATCCTCAAAGGGGTTAGTACACGGGATACTGTTAAAAATCGAGTTGGGCCATTTTCTGGATATTTTTACATATTTTGTTCCTATGGGTTATTGAAATTAAACGAAATTTTATTCGGCGCAGTTCGGACGGGAATCGGAGCTGATATGATCGAAACTCGGTTTTCGGATAATCCTCAAAGGCGTTAGTACACGGAATATTGTTAAAAATTGAGTCGGCCCATTTTCTGGATACTTTTACATATTTTGTTCCTAAGGGTTATTGTAATTAAATGAAATTTTATTTGACGCACTTCGGACCGGAATCGGAGCTGATATGATCGAAACTCGGTTTTCGGATAATCCTCAAAGGGGTTAGTACACGGGATATTGTTAAAAATCGAGTCGGGCCATTTTCTGGATATTTTTACGTATTTTGTTCCTATTGGTTATTGGAATTCAACAAAATTTTATTTGGCCCAATTCGGACCTGAATCGGAGCTGATATGATCGAAACTCGGTTTTCGGATAATCCACAAAGGGGTTAGTACACGGGATACTGTTAAAAATTTAGTCGGGCCATTTTCTGGATATTTTTACATATTATGTTCCTATGGGTTATTGGAATTCAACAAAATTTTATTTGACGCAATTCGGACCTGAATCGGAGCTGATATGATCGAAACTAGGTTTTCGGATAATCCTCAAAGGCGTTAGTGCACGGAATATTGTTAAAAATTGAGTCGGCCCATTTTCTGGATATTTTTACATATTTTGTTCCTAAGGGTTATTGTAATTAAATGAAATTTTATTTGACGCACTTCAGACCGGAATTTGAGCTGATATGATCGAAACTCGGTTTTCGGATAATCCTCAAAGGGGTTAGTACATGGGATATTGTTAAAAATTGAGTCGGGCCATTTTGTGGATATTTTTACATATTTTGTTCCTATGGGTTATTGGAATTCAACAAAATTTTATTTGACGCAATTCGGACCTGAATCGGAGCTGATATGATCGAAACTCGGTTTTCGGATAATCCTCAAAGGGGTTAGTACACGGGATACTGTTAAAAATCGAGTTGGGCCATTTTCTGGATATTTTTACATATTTTGTTCCTATGGGTTATTGAAATTAAACGAAATTTTATTCGGCGCAGTTCGGACGGGAATCGGAGCTGATATGATCGAAACTCGGTTTTCGGATAATCCTCAAAGGCGTTAGTACACGGAATATTGTTAAAAATTGAGTCGGCCCATTTTCTGGATACTTTTACATATTTTGTTCCTAAGGGTTATTGTAATTAAATGAAATTTTATTTGACGCACTTCGGACCGGAATCGGAGCTGATATGATCGAAACTCGGTTTTCGGATAATCCTCAAATGGGTTAGTACACGGGATACTGTTAAAAATCGAGTCGGGCCATTTTCTGGATATTTTTACATATTTTGTTCCCATGGGTTATTGAAATTAAACGAAATTTTATTCGGCGCAGTTCGGACCGGAATCGGAACTGATATGATCGAAACTCGGTTTTCGGATAATCCTCAAAGGGGTTAGTACATGGGATATTGTTAAAAATTGAGTCGGACCATTTTGTGGATATTTTTACATATTTTGTTCCTATGGGTTATTGGAATTCAACAAAATTTTATTTGACGCAATTCGGACCTGAATCGGAGCTGATATGATCGAAACTCGGTTTTCGGATAATCCTCAAATGGGTTAGTACACGGGATACTGTTAAAAATCGAGTCGGGCCATTTTCTGGATATTTTTACATATTTTGTTCCCATGGGTTATTGAAATTAAACGAAATTTTATTCGGCGCAGTTCGGACCGGAATCGGAGCTGATATGATCGAAACTCGGTTTTCGGATAATCCTCAAAGGCGTTAGTACACGGAATATTGTTAAAAATTGAGTCAGCCCATTTTCTGGATATTTTTACATATTTTGTTCCTAAGGGTTATTGTAATTAAATGAAATTTTATTTGACGCACTTCGGACCGGAATCGGAGCTGATATGATCGAAATTCGGTTTTCGGATAATTCTCAAAGGGGTTAGTACACGGGATATTGTTAAAAATCGAGTTGGACCATTTTGTGGATATTTTTACATATTTTGTTCCTATTGGTTATTGGAATTCAACAAAATTTTATTTGACGCAATTCGGACCTGAATCGGAGCTGATATGATCGAAACTCGGTTTTCGGATAATCCACAAAGGGGTTAGTACACGGGATACTGTTGAAAATTGAGTTGGGCCATTTTCTGGATATTTTTACATATTATGTTCCTATGGGTTATTGGAATGCAACAAAATTTTATTTGACGCAATTCGGACCTGAATTGGAGCTGATATGATCGAAACTCGGTTTTCGGATAATCCTCAACAGGGTTAGTACACGGGATACTGTTAAAAATCGAGTCGGGCCATTTTCTGGATATTTTTACATATTTAGTTCCTATGGGTTATTGGAATTCAACGAAATTTTATTTGACGCAATTCGGACCGAAATCGGAGCTGATATGATCGAAACTCGGTTTTCGGATAATCCTCAAAGGGGTTAGTACACGGGATACTGTTAAAAATCGAGTCGGGCCATTTTCTGGATATTTTTACATATTTTGTTCCTATGGGTTACTGGAATTAAACGAAATTTTATTCGGCGCAGTTCGGACGGGAATCGGAGCTGATATGATCGAAACTCGGTTTTCGGATAATCCTCAACAGGGTTAGTACATGGGATACTGTTAAAAATCGAGTCGGCCCATTTTCTGGATATTTTTACATATTTTGTTCCTAAGGGTTATTGTAATTAAATGAAATTTTATTTGACGCACTTCGGACCGGAATCGGAGCTGATATGATCGAAACTCGGTTTTCGGATAATCCTCAAAGGGATTAGTACACGGGATATTGTTAAAAATCGAGTTGGACCATTTTGTGGATATTTTTACATATTTTGTTCCTATTGGTTATTGGAATTCAACAAAATTTTATTTGACGCAATTCGGACCTGAATCGGAGCTGATATGATCGAAACTCGGTTTTCGGATAATCCACAAAGGGGTTAGTACACGGGATACTGTTGAAAATTGAGTCGGGCCATTTTCTGGATATTTTTACATATTATGTTCCTATGGGTTATTGGAATTCAACAAAATTTTATTTGACGCAATTTGGACCTGAATCGGAGCTGATATGATCGAAACTCGGTTTTCGGATAATCCTCAACAGGGTTAGTACACGGGATACTGTTAAAAATCGAGTCGGGCCATTTTCTGGATATTTTTACATATTTAGTTCCTATGGGTTATTGGAATTCAACGAAATTTTATTTGACGCAATTCGGACCGGAATCGGAGCTGATAAGATCGAAACTCGGTTTTCGGATAATCCTCAAAGGGGTTAGTACACGGGATACTGTTAAAAATCGAGTCGGGCCATTTTCTGGATATTTTTACATATTTTGTTCCTATGGGTTATTGAAATTAAACGAAATTTTATTCGGCGCAGTTCGGACGGGAATCGGAGCTGATATGATCGAAACTCGGTTTTCGGATAATCCTCAAAGGCGTTAGTACACGGAATATTGTTAAAAATTGAGTCGGCCCATTTTCTGGATACTTTTACATATTTTGTTCCTAAGGGTTATTGTAATTAAATGAAATTTTATTTGACGCACTTCGGACCGGAATCGGAGCTGATATGATCGAAACTCGGTTTTCGGATAATCCTCAAAGGGGTTAGTACACGGGATATTGTTAAAAATCGAGTTGGACCATTTTGTGGATATTTTTACATATTTTGTTCCTATTGGTTATTGGAATTCAACAAAATTTTATTTGACCCAATTCGGACCTGAATCGGAGCTGATATGATCGAAACTCGGTTTTCGGATAATCCTCAAAGGGGTTAGTACACGGGATACTGTTAAAAATCGAGTCGGGCCATTTTCTGGATATTTTTACATATTATGTTCCTATGGGTTATTGGAATTAAACGAAATTTTATTCGGCGCAGTTCGGACGGGAATCGGAGCTGATATGATCGAAACTCGGTTTTCGGATAATCCTCAAAGGGGTTAGTACACGGGATACTGTTAAAAATCGAGTCGGGCCATTTTCTGGATATTTTTACATATTTTGTTCCTATGGGTTACTGGAATTAAACGAAATTTTATTCGGCGCAGTTCGGACGGGAATCGGAGCTGATATGATCGAAACTCGGTTTTCGGATAATCCTCAACAGGGTTAGTACATGGGATACTGTTAAAAATCGAGTCGGCCCATTTTCTGGATATTTTTACATATTTTGTTCCTAAGGGTTATTGTAATTAAATGAAATTTTATTTGACGCACTTCGGACCGGAATCGGAGCTGATATGATCGAAACTCGGTTTTCGGATAATCCTCAAAGGGATTAGTACACGGGATATTGTTAAAAATCGAGTTGGACCATTTTGTGGATATTTTTACATATTTTGTTCCTATTGGTTATTGGAATTCAACAAAATTTTATTTGACGCAATTCGGACCTGAATCGGAGCTGATATGATCGAAACTCGGTTTTCGGATAATCCACAAAGGGGTTAGTACACGGGATACTGTTGAAAATTGAGTCGGGCCATTTTCTGGATATTTTTACATATTATGTTCCTATGGGTTATTGGAATTCAACAAAATTTTATTTGACGCAATTTGGACCTGAATCGGAGCTGATATGATCGAAACTCGGTTTTCGGATAATCCTCAACAGGGTTAGTACACGGGATACTGTTAAAAATCGAGTCGGGCCATTTTCTGGATATTTTTACATATTTAGTTCCTATGGGTTATTGGAATTCAACGAAATTTTATTTGACGCAATTCGGACCGGAATCGGAGCTGATATGATCGAAACTCGGTTTTCGGATAATCCTCAAAGGGGTTAGTACACGGGATACTGTTAAAAATCGAGTCGGGCCATTTTCTGGATATTTTTACATATTTTGTTCCTATGGGTTATTGAAATTAAACGAAATTTTATTCGGCGCAGTTCGGACGGGAATCGGAGCTGATATGATCGAAACTCGGTTTTCGGATAATCCTCAAAGGCGTTAGTACACGGAATATTGTTAAAAATTGAGTCGGCCCATTTTCTGGATACTTTTACATATTTTGTTCCTAAGCGTTATTGTAATTAAATGAAATTTTATTTGACGCACTTCGGACCGGAATCGGAGCTGATATGATCGAAACTCGGTTTTCGGATAATCCTCAAAGGGGTTAGTACACGGGATATTGTTAAAAATCGAGTTGGACAATTTTGTGGATATTTTTACATATTTTGTTCCTATTGGTTATTGGAATTCAACAAAATTTTATTTGACCCAATTCGGACCTGAATCGGAGCTGATATGATCGAAACTCGGTTTTCGGATAATCCTCAAAGGGGTTAGTACACGGGATACTGTTAAAAATCGAGTCGGGCCATTTTCTGGATATTTTTACATATTATGTTCCTATGGGTTATTGGAATTAAACGAAATTTTATTCGGCGCAGTTCGGACGGGAATCGGAGCTGATATGATCGAAACTCGGTTTTCGGATAATCCTCAAAGGCGTTAGTACACGGAATATTGTTAAAAATTGAGTCGGCCCATTTTCTGGATACTTTTACATATTTTGTTCCTAAGGGTTATTGTAATTAAATGAAATTTTATTTGACGCACTTCGGACCGGAATCGGAGCTGATATGATCGAAACTCGGTTTTCGGATAATCCTCAAAGGGGTTAGTACACGGGATATTGTTAAAAATCGAGTTGGACCATTTTGTGGATATTTTTACATATTTTGTTCCTATTGGTTATTGGAATTCAACAAAATTTTATTTGACCCAATTCGGACCTGAATCGGAGCTGATATGATCGAAACTCGGTTTTCGGATAATCCACAAAGCGGTTAGTACACGGGATACTGTTAAAAATTTAGTCGGGCCATTTTCTGGATATTTTTACATATTATGTTCGTATGGGTTATTGGAATTCAACAAAATTTTATTTGACGCAATTCGGACCTGAATCGGAGCTGATATGATCGAAACTAGGTTTTCGGATAATCCTCAAAGGCGTTAGTGCACGGAATATTGTTAAAAATTGAGTCGGCCCATTTTCTGGATACTTTTACATATTTTGTTCCTAAGGGTTATTGTAATTAAATGAAATTTTATTTGACGCACTTCGGACCGGAATCGGAGCTGATATGATCGAAACTCGGTTTTCGGATAATCCTCAAAGGGATTAGTACACGGGATATTGTTAAAAATCGAGTTGGACCATTTTGTGGATATTTTTACATATTTTGTTCCTATTGGTTATTGGAATTCAACAAAATTTTATTTGACGCAATTCGGACCTCAATCGGAGCTGATATGATCGAAACTCGGTTTTCGGATAATCCATAAAGGGGTTAGTACACGGGATACTGTTAAAAATTGAGTCGGGCCATTTTCTGGATATTTTTACATATTATGTTCCTATGGGTTACTGGAATTCAACAAAATTTTATTTGACGCAATTCGAACCTGAATCGGAGCTGATATGATCGAAACTCGGTTTTCGAATAATCCTCAAAGGGGTTAGTACACGGGATACTGTTAAAAATCGAGTCGGGCCATTTTCTGGATATTTTTACATATTTTGTTCCTATGGGTTATTGAAATTAAACGAAATTTTATTCGGCGTAGTTCGGACCGGAATCGGAGCTGATATGATCGAAACTCAGTTTTCTGATATTCCTCAAAGGCGTTAGTACACGGAATATTGTTAAAAATTGAGTCGGGCCATTTTCTGGATATTTTTACATATTTTGTTCCTAAGGGTTATTGTAATTAAATGAAATTTTATTTGACGCACTTCGGACCGGAATCGGAGCTGATATGATCGAAACTCGGTTTTCGGATAATCCTCAAAGGGGTTAGTACACGGGATATTGTTGAAAATCGAGTTGGACCATTTTGTGGATATTTTTACATATTTTGTTCCTATTGGTTATTGGAATTCAACAAAATTTTATTTGACGCAATTCGGACCTGAATCGGAGCTGATATGATCGAAACTCGGTTTTCGGATAATCCACAAAGGGGTTAGTACACGGGATACTGTTAAAAATTGAGTCGGGCCATTTTCTGGATATTTTTACATATTATGTTCCTATGGGTTACTGGAATTCAACAAAATTTTATTTGACGAAATTCGAACCTGAATCGGAGCTGATATGATCGAAACTCGGTTTTCGGATAATCCTCAAAGGGGTTAGTACACGGGATACTGTTAAAAATCGAGTCAGGCCATTTTCTGGATATTTTTACATATTTTGTTCCTATGGGTTATTGAAATTAAACGAAATTTTATTCGGCGCAATTCGGACCGGAATCGGAGCTGATATGATCGAAACTCAGTTTTCTGATAATCCTCAAAGGCGTTAGTACACGGAATATTGTTAAAAATTGAGTCGGGCCATTTTCTGGATATTTTTACATATTTTGTTCCTAAGGGTTATTGGAATTCAACAAAATTTTATTTGACGCAATTCGGACCTGAATCGGAGCTGATATGATCGAAACTCGGTTTTCGGATAATCCTCAAAGGGGTTAGTACACGGGATACTGTTAAAAATCGAGTCGGGCCTTTTTCTGGATATTTTTACATATTTTGTTCCTATGGGTTATTGAAATTAAACGAAATTTTATTCGGCGCAGTTCGGACCGGAATCGGAGCTGATACGATCGAAACTCAGTTTTCTGATAATCCTCAAAGGCGTTAGTACACGGAATATTGTTAAAAATTGAGTCGGGCCATTTTCTGGATATTTTTACATATTTTGTTCCTAAGGGTTATTGGAATTCAACAAAATTTTATTTGATGCAATTCGGACCTGAATCGGAGCTGATATGATCGAAACTCGGTTTTCGGATAATCCTCAACAGGGTTAGTACACGGGATACTGTTAAAAATCGAGTCGGCCCATTTTCTGGATATTTTTACATATTTTGTTCCTAAGGGTTATTGTAATTAAATGAAATTTTATTTGACGCACTTCGGACCGGAATCGGAGCTGATATGATCGAAACTCGGTTTTCGGATAATCCTCAAAGGGATTAGTACACGGGATATTGTTAAAAATCGAGTTGGACCATTTTGTGGATATTTTTACATATTTTGTTCCTATTGGTTATTGGAATTCAACAAAATTTTATTTGACGCAATTCGGACCTGAATCGGAGCTGATATGATCGAAACTCGGTTTTCGGATAATCCACAAAGGGGTTAGTACACGGGATACTGTTAAAAATTGAGTCGGGCCATTTTCTGGATATTTTTACATATTATGTTCCTATGGGTTACTGGAATTCAACAAAATTTTATTTGACGAAATTCGAACCTGAATCGGAGCTGATATGATCGAAACTCGGTTTTCGGATAATCCTCAAAGGGGTTAGTACACGGGATACTGTTAAAAATCGAGTCAGGCCATTTTCTGGATATTTTTACATATTTTGTTCCTATGGGTTATTGAAATTAAACGAAATTTTATTCGGCGCAATTCGGACCGGAATCGGAGCTGATATGATCGAAACTCAGTTTTCTGATAATCCTCAAAGGCGTTAGTACACGGAATATTGTTAAAAATTGAGTCGGGCCATTTTCTGGATATTTTTACATATTTTGTTCCTAAGGGTTATTGGAATTCAACAAAATTTTATTTGACGCAATTCGGACCTGAATCGGAGCTGATATGATCGAAACTCGGTTTTCGGATAATCCTCAAAGGGGTTAGTACACGGGATACTGTTAAAAATCGAGTCGGGCCTTTTTCTGGATATTTTTACATATTTTGTTCCTATGGGTTATTGAAATTAAACGAAATTTTATTCGGCGCAGTTCGGACCGGAATCGGAGCTGATACGATCGAAACTCAGTTTTCTGATAATCCTCAAAGGCGTTAGTACACGGAATATTGTTAAAAATTGAGTCGGGCCATTTTCTGGATATTTTTACATATTTTGTTCCTAAGGGTTATTGGAATTCAACAAAATTTTATTTGATGCAATTCGGACCTGAATCGGAGCTGATATGATCGAAACTCGGTTTTCGGATAATCCTCAACAGGGTTAGTACACGGGATACTGTTAAAAATCGAGTCGGCCCATTTTCTGGATATTTTTACATATTTTGTTCCTAAGGGTTATTGTAATTAAATGAAATTTTATTTGACGCACTTCGGACCGGAATCGGAGCTGATATGATCGAAACTCGGTTTTCGGATAATCCTCAAAGGGATTAGTACACGGGATATTGTTAAAAATCGAGTTGGACCATTTTGTGGATATTTTTACATATTTTGTTCCTATTGGTTATTGGAATTCAACAAAATTTTATTTGACGCAATTCGGACCTGAATCGGAGCTGATATGATCGAAACTCGGTTTTCGGATAATCCACAAAGGGGTTAGTACACGGGATACTGTTAAAAATTGAGTCGGGCCATTTTCTGGATATTTTTACATATTATGTTCCTATGGGTTATTGGAATTCAACAAAATTTTATTTGACGCAATTCGGACCTGAATCGGAGCTGATATGATCGAAACTCGGTTTTCGGATAATCCTCAACAGGGTTAGTACACGGGATACTGTTAAAAATCGAGTCGGGCCATTTTCTGGATATTTTTACATATTTAGTTCCTATGGGTTATTGGAATTCAACGAAATTTTATTTGACGCAATTCGGACCGGAATCGGAGCTGATATGATCGAAACTCGGTTTTCGGATAATCCTCAAAGGGGTTAGTACACGGGATACTGTTAAAAATCGAGTCGGGCCATTTTCTGGATATTTTTACATATTATGTTCCTATGGGTTATTGGAATTAAACGAAATTTTATTCGGCGCAGTTCGGACGGGAATCGGAGCTGATATGATCGAAACTCGGTTTTCGGATAATCCTCAAAGGCGTTAGTACACGGAATATTGTTAAAAATTGAGTCGGCCCATTTTCTGGATACTTTTACATATTTTGTTCCTAAGGGTTATTGTAATTAAATGAAATTTTATTTGACGCACTTCGGACCGGAATCGGAGCTGATATGATCGAAACTCGGTTTTCGGATAATCCTCAAAGGAGTTAGTACACGGGATATTGTTAAAAATCGAGTTGGACCATTTTGTGGATATTTTTACATATTTTGTTCCTATTGGTTATTGGAATTCAACAAAATTTTATTTGACCCAATTCGGACCTGAATCGGAGCTGATATGATCGAAACTCGGTTTTCGGATAATCCACAAAGCGGTTAGTACACGGGATACTGTTAAAAATTTAGTCGGGCCATTTTCTGGATATTTTTACATATTATGTTCGTATGGGTTATTGGAATTCAACAAAATTTTATTTGACGCAATTCGGACCTGAATCGGAGCTGATATGATCGAAACTAGGTTTTCGGATAATCCTCAAAGGCGTTAGTGCACGGAATATTGTTAAAAATTGAGTCGGCCCATTTTCTGGATACTTTTACATATTTTGTTCCTAAGGGTTATTGTAATTAAATGAAATTTTATTTGACGCACTTCGGACCGGAATCGGAGCTGATATGATCGAAACTCGGTTTTCGGATAATCCTCAAAGGGATTAGTACACGGGATATTGTTAAAAATCGAGTTGGACCATTTTGTGGATATTTTTACATATTTTGTTCCTATTGGTTATTGGAATTCAACAAAATTTTATTTGACGCAATTCGGACCTCAATCGGAGCTGATATGATCGAAACTCGGTTTTCGGATAATCCACAAAGGGGTTAGTACACGGGATACTGTTAAAAATTGAGTCGGGCCATTTTCTGGATATTTCTACATATTATGTTCCTATGGGTTACTGGAATTCAACAAAATTTTATTTGACGAAATTCGAACCTGAATCGGAGCTGATATGATCGAAACTCGGTTTTCGGATAATCCTCAAAGGGGTTAGTACACGGGATACTGTTAAAAATTGAGTCGGGCCATTTTCTGGATATTTTTACATATTTTGTTCCTAAGGGTTATTGTAATTAAATGAAATTTTATTTGACGCACTTCGGACCGGAATCGGAGCTGATATGATCGAAACTCGGTTTTCGGATAATCCTCAAAGGGGTTAGTACACGGGATATTGTTAAAAATCGAGTTGGACCATTTTGTGGATATTTTTACATATTTTGTTCCTATTGGTTATTGGAATTCAACAAAATTTTATTTGACCCAATTCGGACCTGAATCGGAGCTGATACGATCGAAACTCGGTTTTCGGATAATCCACAAAGCGGTTAGTACACGGGATACTGTTAAAAATTTAGTCGGGCCATTTTCTGGATATTTTTACATATTATGTTCGTATGGGTTATTGGAATTCAACAAAATTTTATTTGACGCAATTTGGACCTGAATCGGAGCTGATATGATCGAAACTAGGTTTTCGGATAATCCTCAAAGGCGTTAGTGCACGGAATATTGTTAAAAATTGAGTCGGCCCATTTTCTGGATACTTTTACATATTTTGTTCCTAAGGGTTATTGTAATTAAATGAAATTTTATTTGACGCACTTCGGACCGGAATCGGAGCTGATATGATCGAAACTCGGTTTTCGGATAATCCTCAAAGGGATTAGTACACGGGATATTGTTAAAAATCGAGTTGGACCATTTTGTGGATATTTTTACATATTATGTTCCTATTGGTTATTGGAATTCAACAAAATTTTATTTGACGCAATTCGGACCTCAATCGGAGCTGATATGATCGAAACTCGGTTTTCGGATAATCCATAAAGGGGTTAGTACACGGGATACTGTTAAAAATTGAGTCGGGCCATTTTCTGGATATTTTTACATATTATGTTCCTATGGGTTACTGGAATTCAACAAAATTTTATTTGACGCAATTCGAACCTGAATCGGAGCTGATATGATCGAAACTCGGTTTTCGAATAATCCTCAAAGGGGTTAGTACACGGGATACTGTTAAAAATCGATTAGGGCCATTTTCTGGATATTTTTACATATTTTGTTCCTATGGGTTATTGAAATTAAACGAAATTTTATTCGGCGTAGTTCGGACTGGAATCGGAGCTGATATGATCGAAACTCAGTTTTCTGATATTCCTCAAAGGCGTTAGTACACGGAATATTGTTAAAAATTGAGTCGGGCCATTTTCTGGATATTTTTACATATTTTGTTCCTAAGGGTTATTGTAATTAAATGAAATTTTATTTGACGCACTTCGGACCGGAATCGGAGCTGATATGATCGAAACTCGGTTTTCGGATAATCCTCAAAGGGGTTAGTACACGGGATATTGTTGAAAATCGAGTTGGACCATTTTGTGGATATTTTTACATATTTTGTTCCTATTGGTTATTGGAATTCAACAAAATTTTATTTGACGCAATTCGGACGTGAATCGGAGCTGATATGATCGAAACTCGGTTTTCGGATAATCCACAAAGGGGTTAGTACACGGGATACTGTTAAAAATTGAGTCGGGCCATTTTCTGGATATTTTTACATATTATGTTCCTATGGGTTACTGGAATTCAACAAAATTTTATTTGACGAAATTCGAACCTGAATCGGAGCTGATATGATCGAAACTCGGTTTTCGGATAATCCTCAAAGGGGTTAGTACACGGGATACTGTTAAAAATCGAGTCAGGCCATTTTCTGGATATTTTTACATATTTTGTTCCTATGGGTTATTGAAATTAAACGAAATTTTATTCGGCGCAATTCGGACCGGAATCGGAGCTGATATGATCGAAACTCAGTTTTCTGATAATCCTCAAAGGCGTTAGTACACGGAATATTGTTAAAAATTGAGTCGGGCCATTTTCTGGATATTTTTACATATTTTGTTCCTAAGGGTTATTGGAATTCAACAAAATTTTATTTGACGCAATTCGGACCTGAATCGGAGCTGATATGATCGAAACTCGGTTTTCGGATAATCCTCAAAGGGGTTAGTACACGGGATACTGTTAAAAATCGAGTCGGGCCTTTTTCTGGATATTTTTACATATTTTGTTCCTATGGGTTATTGAAATTAAACGAAATTTTATTCGGCGCAGTTCGGACCGGAATCGGAGCTGATACGATCGAAACTCAGTTTTCTGATAATCCTCAAAGGCGTTAGTACACGGAATATTGTTAAAAATTGAGTCGGGCCATTTTCTGGATATTTTTACATATTTTGTTCCTAAGGGTTATTGGAATTCAACAAAATTTTATTTGATGCAATTCGGACCTGAATCGGAGCTGATATGATCGAAACTCGGTTTTCGGATAATCCTCAACAGGGTTAGTACACGGGATACTGTTAAAAATCGAGTCGGCCCATTTTCTGGATATTTTTACATATTTTGTTCCTAAGGGTTATTGTAATTAAATGAAATTTTATTTGACGCACTTCGGACCGGAATCGGAGCTGATATGATCGAAACTCGGTTTTCGGATAATCCTCAA
Organism: Saposhnikovia divaricata; assembly: GCA_036435485.1. Taxonomy (NCBI): domain Eukaryota; kingdom Viridiplantae; phylum Streptophyta; class Magnoliopsida; order Apiales; family Apiaceae; genus Saposhnikovia; species Saposhnikovia divaricata. The sequence goes on from CM071599.1 coordinate 222,075,216, forward strand.
AGGGATTAGTACACGGGATATTGTTAAAAATCGAGTTGGACCATTTTGTGGATATTTTTACATATTTTGTTCCTATTGGTTATTGGAATTCAACAAAATTTTATTTGACGCAATTCGGACCTGAATCGGAGCTGATATGATCGAAACTCGGTTTTCGGAATCCACAAAGGGGTTAGTACACGGGATACTGTTAAAAATTGAGTCGGGCCATTTTCTGGATATTTTTACATATTATGTTCCTATGGGTTATTGGAATTCAACAAAATTTTATTTGACGCAATTCGGACCTGAATCGGAGTTGATATGATCGAAACTCGGTTTTCGGATAATCCCCAACAGGGTTAGTACACGGGATACTGTTAAAAATCGAGTCGGGCCATTTTCTGGATATTTTTACATATTTAGTTCCTATGGGTTAAGGAAATTAAACGAAATTTTATTCGGCGTAGTTCGGACCGGAATCGGAGCTGATATGATCGAAACTCGGTTTTCGGATAATCCTCAAAGGCGTTAGTACACGGAATATTGTTAAAAATTGAGTCGGCCCATTTTCTGGATACTTTTACATATTTTGTTCCTAAGGGTTATTGTAATTAAATGAAATTTTATTTGACGCACTTCGGACCGGAATCGGAGCTGATATGATCGAAACTCGGTTTTCGGATAATCCTCAAAGGGGTTAGTACACGGGATATTGTTAAAAATCGAGTTGGACCATTTTGTGGATATTTTTACATATTTTGTTCCTATTGGTTATTGGAATTCAACAAAATTTTATTTGACCCAATTCGGACCTGAATCGGAGCTGATGTGATCGAAACTCGGTTTTCGGATAATCCACAAAGCGGTTAGTACACGGGATACTGTTAAAAATTTAGTCGGGCCATTTTCTGGATATTTTTACATATTATGTTCGTATGGATTATTGGAATTCAACAAAATTTTATTTGACGCAATTCGGACCTGAATCGGAGCTGATATGATCGAAACTAGGTTTTCGGATAATCCTCAAAGGCGTTAGTGCACGGAATATTGTTAAAAATTGAGTCGGCCCATTTTCTGGATACTTTTACATATTTTGTTCCTAAGGGTTATTGTAATTAAATGAAATTTTATTTGACGCACTTCGGACCGGAATCGGAGCTGATATGATCGAAACTCGGTTTTCGGATAATCCTCAAAGGGATTAGTACACGGGATATTGTTAAAAATCGAGTTGGACCATTTTGTGGATATTTTTACATATTTTGTTCCTATTGGTTATTGGAATTCAACAAAATTTTATTTGACGCAAATCGGACCTCAATCGGAGCTGATATGATCGAAACTCGGTTTTCGGATAATCCATAAAGGGGTTAGTACACGGGATACTGTTAAAAATTGAGTCGGGCCATTTTCTGGATATTTTTACATATTATGTTCCTATGGGTTACTGGAATTCAACAAAATTTTATTTGACGCAATTCGAACCTGAATCGGAGCTGATATGATCGAAACTCGGTTTTCGAATAATCCTCAAAGGGGTTAGTACACGGGATACTGTTAAAAATTGAGTCGGGCCATTTTCTGGATATTTTTACATATTATGTTCCTATGGGTTATTGGAATTCAACAAAATTTTATTTGACGCGATTCGGACCTGAATCGGAGCTGATATGATCGAAACTCGGTTTTCGGATAATCCTCAACAGGGTTAGTACACGGGATACTGTTAAAAATCGAGTCGGGCCTTTTTCTGGATATTTTTACATATTTAGTTCCTATGGGTTAATGAAATTAAACGAAATTTTATTCGGCGTAGTTCGGACCGGAATCGGAGCTGATATGATCGAAACTCGGTTTTCGGATAATCCTCAAAGGCGTTAGTACACGGAATATTGTTAAAAATTGAGTCGGCCCATTTTCTGGATACTTTTACATATTTTGTTCCTAAGGGTTATTGTAATTAAATGAAATTTTATTTGACGCACTTCGGACCGGAATCGGAGCTGATATGATCGAAACTCGGTTTTCGGATAATCCTCAAAGGGGTTAGTACACGGGATATTGTTAAAAATCGAGTTGGACCATTTTGTGGATATTTTTACATATTTTGTTCCTATTGGTTATTGGAATTCAACAAAATTTTATTTGACCCAATTCGGACCTGAATCGGAGCTGATATGATCGAAACTCGGTTTTCGGATAATCCACAAAGCGGTTAGTACACGGGATACTGTTAAAAATTTAGTCGGGCCATTTTCTGGATATTTTTACATATTATGTTCGTATGGGTTATTGGAATTCAACAAAATTTTATTTGACGCAATTCGGACCTGAATCGGAGCTGATATGATCGAAACTAGGTTTTCGGATAATCCTCAAAGGCGTTAGTGCACGGAATATTGTTAAAAATTGAGTCGGCCCATTTTCTGGATACTTTTACATATTTTGTTCCTAAGGGTTATTGTAATTAAATGAAATTTTATTTGACGCACTTCGGACCGGAATCGGAGCTGATATGATCGAAACTCGGTTTTCGGATAATCCTCAAAGGGATTAGTACACGGGATATTGTTAAAAATCGAGTTGGACCATTTTGTGGATATTTTTACATATTTTGTTCCTATTGGTTATTGGAATTCAACAAAATTTTATTTGACGCAAATCGGACCTCAATCGGAGCTGATATGATCGAAACTCGGTTTTCGGATAATCCATAAAGGGGTTAGTACACGGGATACTGTTAAAAATTGAGTCGGGCCATTTTCTGGATATTTTTACATATTATGTTCCTATGGGTTACTGGAATTCAACAAAATTTTATTTGACGCAATTCGAACCTGAATCGGAGCTGATATGATCGAAACTCGGTTTTCGAATAATCCTCAAAGGGGTTAGTACACGGGATACTGTTAAAAATCGAGTCGGGCCATTTTCTGGATATTTTTACATATTTTGTTCCTATGGGTTATTGAAATTAAACGAAATTTTATTCGGCGTAGTTCGGACCGGAATCGGAGCTGATATGATCGAAACTCAGTTTTCTGATATTCCTCAAAGGCGTTAGTACACGGAATATTGTTAAAAATTGAGTCGGGCCATTTTCTGGATATTTTTACATATTTTGTTCCTAAGGGTTATTGTAATTAAATGAAATTTTATTTGACGCACTTCGGACCGGAATCGGAGCTGATATGATCGAAACTCGGTTTTCGGATAATCCTCAAAGGGGTTAGTACACGGGATATTGTTGAAAATCGAGTTGGACCATTTTGTGGATATTTTTACATATTTTGTTCCTATTGGTTATTGGAATTCAACAAAATTTTATTTGACGCAATTCGGACCTGAATCGGAGCTGATATGATCGAAACTCGGTTTTCGGATAATCCACAAAGGGGTTAGTACACGGGATACTGTTAAAAATTGAGTCGGGCCATTTTCTGGATATTTTTACATATTATGTTCCTATGGGTTACTGGAATTCAACAAAATTTTATTTGACGAAATTCGAACCTGAATCGGAGCTGATATGATCGAAACTCGGTTTTCGGATAATCCTCAAAGGGGTTAGTACACGGGATACTGTTAAAAATCGAGTCAGACCATTTTCTGGATATTTTTACATATTTTGTTCCTATGGGTTATTGAAATTAAACGAAATTTTATTCGGCGCAATTCGGACCGGAATCGGAGCTGATATGATCGAAACTCAGTTTTCTGATAATCCTCAAAGGCGTTAGTACACGGAATATTGTTAAAAATTGAGTCGGGCCATTTTCTGGATATTTTTACATATTTTGTTCCTAAGGGTTATTGGAATTCAACAAAATTTTATTTGACGCAATTCGGACCTGAATCGGAGCTGATATGATCGAAACTCGGTTTTCGGATAATCCTCAAAGGGGTTAGTACACGGGATACTGTTAAAAATTGAGTCGGGCCTTTTTCTGGATATTTTTACATATTTTGTTCCTATGGGTTATTGAAATTAAACGAAATTTTATTCGGCGCAGTTCGGACCGGAATCGGAGCTGATACGATCGAAACTCAGTTTTCTGATAATCCTCAAAGGCGTTAGTACACGGAATATTGTTAAAAATTGAGTCGGGCCATTTTCTGGATATTTTTACATATTTTGTTCCTAAGGGTTATTGGAATTCAACAAAATTTTATTTGATGCAATTCGGACCTGAATCGGAGCTGATATGATCGAAACTCGGTTTTCGGATAATCCTCAACAGGGTTAGTACACGGGATACTGTTAAAAATCGAGTCGGCCCATTTTCTGGATATTTTTACATATTTTGTTCCTAAGGGTTATTGTAATTAAATGAAATTTTATTTGACGCACTTCGGACCGGAATCGGAGCTGATATGATCGAAACTCGGTTTTCGGATAATCCTCAAAGGGATTAGTACACGGGATATTGTTAAAAATCGAGTTGGACCATTTTGTGGATATTTTTACATATTTTGTTCCTATTGGTTATTGGAATTCAACAAAATTTTATTTGACGCAATTCGGACCTGAATCGGAGCTGATATGATCGAAACTCGGTTTTCGGATAATCCACAAAGGGGTTAGTACACGGGATACTGTTAAAAATTGAGTCGGGCCATTTTCTGGATATTTTTACATATTATGTTCCTATGGGTTATTGGAATTCAACAAAATTTTATTTGACGCAATTCGGACCTGAATCGGAGCTGATATGATCGAAACTCGGTTTTCGGATAATCCTCAACAGGGTTAGTACACGGGATACTGTTAAAAATCGAGTCGGGCCATTTTCTGGATATTTTTACATATTTAGTTCCTATGGGTTATTGGAATTCAACGAAATTTTATTTGACGCAATTCGGACCGGAATCGGAGCTGATATGATCGAAACTCGGTTTTCGGATAATCCTCAAAGGGGTTAGTACACGGGATACTGTTAAAAATCGAGTCGGGCCATTTTCTGGATATTTTTACATATTTTGTTCCTATGGGTTACTGGAATTCAACAAAATTTTATTTGACGAAATTCGAACCTGAATCGGAGCTGATATGATCGAAACTCGGTTTTCGGATAATCCTCAAAGGGGTTAGTACACGGGATACTGTTAAAAATTGAGTCGGGCCATTTTCTGGATATTTTTACATATTATGTTCCTATGGGTTATTGGAATTCAACAAAATTTTATTTGACGCAATTCGAACCTGAATCGGAGCTGATATGATCGAAACTCGGTTTTCGAATAATCCTCAAAGGGGTTAGTACACGGGATACTGTTAAAAATCGAGTCGGGCCATTTTCTGGATATTTTTACATATTTTGTTCCTATGGGTTATTGAAATTAAACGAAATTTTATTCGGCGTAGTTCGGACCGGAATCGGAGCTGATAAGATCGAAACTCGGTTTTCTGATAATCCTCAAAGGCGTTAGTACACGGAATATTGTTAAAAATTGAGTCGGGCCATTTTCTGGATATTTTTACATATTTTGTTCCTAAGGGTTATTGTAATTAAATGAAATTTTATTTGACGCACTTCGGACCGGAATCGGAGCTGATATGATCGAAACTCGGTTTTCGGATAATCCTCAAAGGGGTTAGTACACGGGATATTGTTGAAAATCGAGTTGGACCATTTTGTGGATATTTTTACATATTTTGTTCCTATTGGTTATTGGAATTCAACAAAATTTTATTTGACGCACTTCGGACCTGAATCGGAGCTGATATGATCGAAACTCGGTTTTCGGATAATCCACAAAGGGGTTAGTACACGGGATACTGTTAAAAATTGAGTCGGGCCATTTTCTGGATATTTTTACATATTATGTTCCTATGGGTTACTGGAATTCAACAAAATTTTATTTGACGCAATTCGAACCTGAATCGGAGCTGATATGATCGAAACTCGGTTTTCGGATAATCCTCAAAGGCGTTAGTGCATGGAATATTGTTAAAAATTGAGTCGGCCCATTTTCTGGATACTTTTACATATTTTGTTCCTAAGGGTTATTGTAATTAAATGAAATTTTATTTGACGCACTTCGTACCGGAATCGGAGCTGATATGATCGAAACTCGGTTTTCGGATAATCCTCAAAGGGATTAGTACACGGGATATTGTTAAAAATCGAGTTGGACCATTTTGTGGATATTTTTACATATTTTGTTCCTATGGGTTATTGAAATTAAACGAAATTTTATTCGGCGCAGTTCGGACCGGAATCGGAGCTGATACGATCGAAACTCGGTTTTCTGATAATCCTCAAAGGCGTTAGTACACGGAATATTGTTAAAAATTGAGTCGGGCCATTTTCTGGATATTTTTACATATTTTGTTCCTAAGGGTTATTGGAATTCAACAAAATTTTATTTGACGCAATTCGGACCTGAATCGGAGCTGATATGATCGAAACTCGGTTTTCGGATAATCCTCAACAGGGTTAGTACACGGGATACTGTTAAAAATCGAGTCGGCCCATTTTCTGGATATTTTTACATATTTTGTTCCTAAGGGTTATTGTAATTAAATGAAATTTTATTTGACGCACTTCGGACCGGAATCGGAGGTGATATGATCGAAACTCGGTTTTCGGATAATCCTCAAAGGGATTAGTACACGGGATATTGTTAAAAATCGAGTTGGACCATTTTGTGGATATTTTTACATATTTTGTTCCTATTGGTTATTGGAATTCAACAAAATTTTATTTGACGCAATTCGGACCTGAATCGGAGCTGATATGATCGAAACTCGGTTTTCGGATAATCCACAAAGGGGTTAGTACACGGGATACTGTTGAAAATTGAGTCGGGCCATTTTCTGGATATTTTTACATATTATGTTCCTATGGGTTATTGGAATTCAACAAAATTTTATTTGACGCAATTCGGACCTGAATCGGAGCTGATATGATCGAAACTCGGTTTTCGGATAATCCTCAACAGGGTTAGTACACGGGATACTGTTAAAAATCGAGTCGGGCCATTTTCTGGATATTTTTACATATTTAGTTCCTATGGGTTATTGGAATTCAACGAAATTTTATTTGACGCAATTCGGACCGGAATCGGAGCTGATATGATCGAAACTCGGTTTTCGGAAAATCCTCAAAGGGGTTAGTACACGGGATACTGTTAAAAATCGAGTCGGGCCATTTTCTGGATATTTTTACATATTTTGTTCCTATGGGTTATTGAAATTAAACGAAATTTTATTCGGCGCAGTTCGGACGGGAATCGGAGCTGATATGATCGAAACTCGGTTTTCGGATAATCCTCAAAGGCGTTAGTACACGGAATATTGTTAAAAATTGAGTCGGCCCATTTTCTGGATACTTTTACATATTTTGTTCCTAAGGGTTATTGTAATTAAATGAAATTTTATTTGACGCACTTCGGACCGGAATCGGAGCTGATATGATCGAAACTCGGTTTTCGGATAATCCTCAAAGGAGTTAGTACACGGGATATTGTTAAAAATCGAGTTGGACCATTTTGTGGATATTTTTACATATTTTGTTCCTATTGGTTATTGGAATTCAACAAAATTTTATTTGACCCAATTCGGACCTGAATCGGAGCTGATATGATCGAAACTCGGTTTTCGGATAATCCTCAAAGGGGTTAGTACACGGGATATTGTTAAAAATCGAGTTGGACCATTTTGTGGATATTTTTACATATTTTGTTCCTATTGGTTATTGGAATTCAACAAAATTTTATTTGACGCAATTCGGACCTGAATCGGAGCTGATATGATCGAAACTCGGTTTTCGGATAATCCACAAAGGGGTTAGTACACGGGATACTGTTAAAAATTGAGTCGGGCCATTTTCTGGATATTTTTACATATTATGTTCCTATGGGTTATTGGAATTCAACAAAATTTTATTTGACGCAATTCGGACCTGAATCGGAGCTGATATGATCGAAACTCGGTTTTCGGATAATCCTCAACAGGGTTAGTACACGGGATACTGTTAAAAATCGAGTCGGGCCATTTTCTGGATATTTTTACATATTTAGTTCCTATGGGTTAATGAAATTAAACGAAATTTTATTCGGCGTAGTTCGGACCGGAATCGGAGCTGATATGATCGAAACTCGGTTTTCGGATAATCCTCAAAGGCGTTAGTACACGGAATATTGTTAAAAATTGAGTCGGCCCATTTTCTGGATACTTTTACATATTTTGTTCCTAAGGGTTATTGTAATTAAATGAAATTTTATTTGACGCACTTCGGACCGGAATCGGAGCTGATATGATCGAAACTCGGTTTTCGGATAATCCTCAAAGGGGTTAGTACACGGGATATTGTTAAAAATCGAGTTGGACCATTTTGTGGATATTTTTACATATTTTGTTCCTATTGGTTATTGGAATTCAACAAAATTTTATTTGACCCAATTCGGACCTGAATCGGAGCTGATATGATCGAAACTCGGTTTTCGGATAATCCACAAAGCGGTTAGTACACGGGATACTGTTAAAAATTTAGTCGGGCCATTTTCTGGATATTTTTACATATTATGTTCGTATGGGTTATTGGAATTCAACAAAATTTTATTTGACGCAATTCGGACCTGAATCGGAGCTGATATGATCGAAACTAGGTTTTCGGATAATCCTCAAAGGCGTTAGTGCACGGAATATTGTTAAAAATTGAGTCGGCCCATTTTCTGGATACTTTTACATATTTTGTTCCTAAGGGTTATTGTAATTAAATGAAATTTTATTTGACGCACTTCGGACCGGAATCGGAGATGATATGATCGAAACTCGGTTTTCGGATAATCCTCAAAGGGATTAGTACACGGGATATTGTTAAAAATCGAGTTGGACCATTTTGTGGATATTTTTACATATTTTGTTCCTATTGGTTATTGGAATTCAACAAAATTTTATTTGACGCAATTCGGACCTCAATCGGAGCTGATATGATCGAAACTCGGTTTTCGGATAATCCATAAAGGGGTTAGTACACGGGATACTGTTAAAAATTGAGTCGGGCCATTTTCTGGATATTTTTACATATTATGTTCCTATGGGTTACTGGAATTCAACAAAATTTTATTTGACGCAATTCGAACCTGAATCGGAGCTGATATGATCGAAACTCGGTTTTCGAATAATCCTCAAAGGGGTTAGTACACGGGATACTGTTAAAAATCGAGTCGGGCCATTTTCTGGATATTTTTACATATTTTGTTCCTATGGGTTATTGAAATTAAACGAAATTTTATTCGGCGTAGTTCGGACCGGAATCGGAGCTGATATGATCGAAACTCAGTTTTCTGATATTCCTCAAAGGCGTTAGTACACGGAATATTGTTAAAAATTGAGTCGGGCCATTTTCTGGATATTTTTACATATTTTGTTCCTAAGGGTTATTGTAATTAAATGAAATTTTATTTGACGCACTTCGGACCGGAATCGGAGCTGATATGATCGAAACTCGGTTTTCGGATAATCCTCAAAGGAGTTAGTACACGGGATATTGTTAAAAATCGAGTTGGACCATTTTGTGGATATTTTTACATATTTTGTTCCTATTGGTTATTGGAATTCAACAAAATTTTATTTGACCCAATTCGGACCTGAATCGGAGCTGATATGATCGAAACTCGGTTTTCGGATAATCCTCAAAGGGGTTAGTACACGGGATATTGTTAAAAATCGAGTTGGACCATTTTGTGGATATTTTTACATATTTTGTTCCTATTGGTTATTGGAATTCAACAAAATTTTATTTGACGCAATTCGGACCTGAATCGGAGCTGATATGATCGAAACTCGGTTTTCGGATAATCCACAAAGGGGTTAGTACACGGGATACTGTTAAAAATTGAGTCGGGCCATTTTCTGGATATTTTTACATATTATGTTCCTATGGGTTATTGGAATTCAACAAAATTTTATTTGACGCAATTCGGACCTGAATCGGAGCTGATATGATCGAAACTCGGTTTTCGGATAATCCTCAACAGGGTTAGTACACGGGATACTGTTAAAAATCGAGTCGGGCCATTTTCTGGATATTTTTACATATTTAGTTCCTATGGGTTAATGAAATTAAACGAAATTTTATTCGGCGTAGTTCGGACTGGAATCGGAGCTGATATGATCGAAACTCGGTTTTCGGATAATCCTCAAAGGCGTTAGTACACGGAATATTGTTAAAAATTGAGTCGGCCCATTTTCTGGATACTTTTACATATTTTGTTCCTAAGGGTTATTGTAATTAAATGAAATTTTATTTGACGCACTTCGGACCGGAATCGGAGCTGATATGATCGAAACTCGGTTTTCGGATAATCCTCAAAGGGGTTAGTACACGGGATATTGTTAAAAATCGAGTTGGACCATTTTGTGGATATTTTTACATATTTTGTTCCTATTGGTTATCGGAATTCAACAAAATTTTATTTGACCAAATTCGGACCTGAATCGGAGCTGATATGATCGAAACTCGGTTTTCGGATAATCCACAAAGCGGTTAGTACACGGGATACTGTTAAAAATTTAGTCGGGCCATTTTCTGGATATTTTTACATATTATGTTCGTATGGGTTATTGGAATTCAACAAAATTTTATTTGACGCAATTCGGACCTGAATCGGAGCTGATATGATCGAAACTAGGTTTTCGGATAATCCTCAAAGGCGTTAGTGCACGGAATATTGTTAAAAATTGAGTCGGCCCATTTTCTGGATACTTTTACATATTTTGTTCCTAAGGGTTATTGTAATTAAATGAAATTTTATTTGACGCACTTCGGACCGGAATCGGAGCTGATATGATCGAAACTCGGTTTTCGGATAATCCTCAAAGGGATTAGTACACGGGATATTGTTAAAAATCGAGTTGGACCATTTTGTGGATATTTTTACATATTTTGTTCCTATTGGTTATTGGAATTCAACAAAATTTTATTTGACGCAATTCGGACCTCAATCGGAGCTGATATGATCGAAACTCGGTTTTCGGATAATCCATAAAGGGGTTAGTACACGGGATACTGTTAAAAATTGATTCGGGCCATTTTCTGGATATTTTTACATATTATGTTCCTATGGGTTACTGGAATTCAACAAAATTTTATTTGACGCAATTCGAACCTGAATCGGAGCTGATATGATCGAAACTCGGTTTTCGAATAATCCTCAAAGGGGTTAGTACACGGGATACTGTTAAAAATCGAGTCGGGCCATTTTCTGGATATTTTTACATATTTTGTTCCTATGGGTTATTGAAATTAAACGAAATTTTATTCGGCGTAGTTCGGACCGGAATCGGAGCTGATATGATCGAAACTCAGTTTTCTGATATTCCTCAAAGGCGTTAGTACACGGAATATTGTTAAAAATTGAGTCGGGCCATTTTCTGGATATTTTTACATATTTTGTTCCTAAGGGTTATTGTAATTAAATGAAATTTTATTTGACGCACTTCGGACCGGAATCGGAGCTGATATGATCGAAACTCGGTTTTCGGATAATCCTCAAAGGGGTTAGTACACGGGATATTGTTGAAAATCGAGTTGGACCATTTTGTGGATATTTTTACATATTTTGTTCCTATTGGTTATTGGAATTCAACAAAATTTTATTTGACGCAATTCGGACCTGAATCGGAGCTGATATGATCGAAACTCGGTTTTCGGATAATCCACAAAGGGGTTAGTACACGGGATACTGTTAAAAATTGAGTCGGGCCATTTTCTGGATATTTTTACATATTATGTTCCTATGGGTTACTGGAATTCAACAAAATTTTATTTGACGAAATTCGAACCTGAATCGGAGCTGATATGATCGAAACTCGGTTTTCGGATAATCCTCAAAGGGGTTAGTACACGGGATACTGTTAAAAATCGAGTCAGACCATTTTCTGGATATTTTTACATATTTTGTTCCTATGGGTTATTGAAATTAAACGAAATTTTATTCGGCGCAATTCGGACCGGAATCGGAGCTGATATGATCGAAACTCAGTTTTCTGATAATCCTCAAAGGCGTTAGTACACGGAATATTGTTAAAAATTGAGTCGGGCCATTTTCTGGATATTTTTACATATTTTGTTCCTAAGGGTTATTGGAATTCAACAAAATTTTATTTGACGCAATTCGGACCAGAATCGGAGCTGATATGATCGAAACTCGGTTTTCGGATAATCCTCAAAGGGGTTAGTACACGGGATACTGTTAAAAATCGAGTCGGGCCTTTTTCTGGATATTTTTACATATTTTGTTCCTATGGGTTATTGAAATTAAACGAAATTTTATTCGGCGCAGTTCGGACCGGAATCGGAGCTGATACGATCGAAACTCAGTTTTCTGATAATCCTCAAAGGCGTTAGTACACGGAATATTGTTAAAAATTGAGTCGGGCCATTTTCTGGATATTTTTACATATTTTGTTCCTAAGGGTTATTGGAATTCAACAAAATTTTATTTGATGCAATTCGGACCTGAATCGGAGCTGATATGATCGAAACTCGGTTTTCGGATAATCCTCAACAGGGTTAGTACACGGGATACTGTTAAAAATCGAGTCGGCCCATTTTCTGGATATTTTTACATATTTTGTTCCTAAGGGTTATTGTAATTAAATGAAATTTTATTTGACGCACTTCGGACCGGAATCGGAGCTGATATGATCGAAACTCGGTTTTCGGATAATCCTCAAAGGGATTAGTACACGGGATATTGTTAAAAATCGAGTTGGACCATTTTGTGGATATTTTTACATATTTTGTTCCTATTGGTTATTGGAATTCAACAAAATTTTATTTGACGCAATTCGGACCTGAATCGGAGCTGATATGATCGAAACTCGGTTTTCGGATAATCCACAAAGGGGTTAGTACACGGGATACTGTTAAAAATTGAGTCGGGCCATTTTCTGGATATTTTTACATATTATGTTCCTATGGGTTACTGGAATTCAACAAAATTTTATTTGACGAAATTCGAACCTGAATCGGAGCTGATATGATCGAAACTCGGTTTTCGGATAATCCTCAAAGGGGTTAGTACACGGGATACTGTTAAAAATCGATTCAGACCATTTTCTGGATATTTTTACATATTTTGTTCCTATGGGTTATTGAAATTAAACGAAATTTTATTCGGCGCAATTCGGACCGGAATCGGAGCTGATATGATCGAAACTCAGTTTTCTGATAATCCTCAAAGGCGTTAGTACACGGAATATTGTTAAAAATTGAGTCGGGCCATTTTCTGGATATTTTTACATATTTTGTTCCTAAGGGTTATTGGAATTCAACAAAATTTTATTTGACGCAATTCGGACCAGAATCGGAGCTGATATGATCGAAACTCGGTTTTCGGATAATCCTCAAAGGGGTTAGTACACGGGATACTGTTAAAAATCGAGTCGGGCCTTTTTCTGGATATTTTTACATATTTTGTTCCTATGGGTTATTGAAATTAAACGAAATTTTATTCGGCGCAGTTCGGACCGGAATCGGAGCTGATACGATCGAAACTCAGTTTTCTGATAATCCTCAAAGGCGTTAGTACACGGAATATTGTTAAAAATTGAGTCGGGCCATTTTCTGGATATTTTTACATATTTTGTTCCTAAGGGTTATTGGAATTCAACAAAATTTTATTTGATGCAATTCGGACCTGAATCGGAGCTGATATGATCGAAACTCGGTTTTCGGATAATCCTCAACAGGGTTAGTACACGGGATACTGTTAAAAATCGAGTCGGCCCATTTTCTGGATATTTTTACATATTTTGTTCCTAAGGGTTATTGTAATTAAATGAAATTTTATTTGACGCACTTCGGACCGGAATCGGAGTTGATATGATCGAAACTCGGTTTTCGGATAATCCTCAAAGGGATTAGTACACGGGATATTGTTAAAAATCGAGTTGGACCATTTTGTGGATATTTTTACATATTTTGTTCCTATTGGTTATTGGAATTCAACAAAATTTTATTTGACGCAATTCGGACCTGAATCGGAGCTGATATGATCGAAACTCGGTTTTCGGATAATCCACAAAGGGGTTAGTACACGGGATACTGTTAAAAATTGAGTCGGGCCATTTTCTGGATATTTTTACATATTATGTTCCTATGGGTTATTGGAATTCAACAAAATTTTATTTGACGCAATTCGGACCTGAATCGGAGCTGATATGATCGAAACTCGGTTTTCGGATAATCCTCAACAGGGTTAGTACACGGGATACTGTTAAAAATCGAGTCGGGCCATTTTCTGGATATTTTTACATATTTAGTTCCTATGGGTTATTGGAATTCAACGAAATTTTATTTGACGCAATTCGGACCGGAATCGGAGCTGATATGATCGAAACTCGGTTTTCGGATAATCCTCAAAGGGGTTAGTACACGGGATACTGTTAAAAATCGAGTCGGGCCATTTTCTGGATATTTTTACATATTTTGTTCCTATGGGTTACTGGAATTCAACAAAATTTTATTTGACGCAATTCGAACCTGAATCGGAGCTGATATGATCGAAACTCGGTTTTCGAATAATCCTCAAAGGGGTTAGTACACGGGATACTGTTAAAAATCGAGTCGGGCCATTTTCTGGATATTTTTACATATTTTGTTCCTATGGGTTATTGAAATTAAACGAAATTTTATTCGGCGTAGTTCGGACCGGAATCGGAGCTGATAAGATCGAAACTCGGTTTTCTGATAATCCTCAATGGCGTTAGTACACGGAATATTGTTAAAAATTGAGTCGGGCCATTTTCTGGATATTTTTACATATTTTGTTCCTAAGGGTTATTGTAATTAAATGAAATTTTATTTGACGCACTTCGGACCGGAATCGGAGCTGATATGATCGAAACTCGGTTTTCGGATAATCCTCAAAGGGGTTAGTACACGGGATATTGTTGAAAATCGAGTTGGACCATTTTGTGGATATTTTTACATATTTTGTTCCTATTGGTTATTGGAATTCAACAAAATTTTATTTGACGCACTTCGGACCTGAATCGGAGCTGATATGATCGAAACTCGGTTTTCGGATAATCCACAAAGGGGTTAGTACACGGGATACTGTTAAAAATTGAGTCGGGCCATTTTCTGGATATTTTTACATATTATGTTCCTATGGGTTACTGGAATTCAACAAAATTTTATTTGACGCAATTCGAACCTGAATCGGAGCTGATATGATCGAAACTCGGTTTTCGGATAATCCTCAAAGGCGTTAGTGCACGGAATATTGTTAAAAATTGAGTCGGCCCATTTTCTGGATACTTTTACATATTTTGTTCCTAAGGGTTATTGTAATTAAATGAAATTTTATTTGACGCACTTCGTACCGGAATCGGAGCTGATATGATCGAAACTCGGTTTTCGGATAATCCTCAAAGGGATTAGTACACGGGATATTGTTAAAAATCGAGTTGGACCATTTTGTGGATATTTTTACATATTTTGTTCCTATGGGTTATTGAAATTAAACGAAATTTTATTCGGCGCAGTTCGGACCGGAATCGGAGCTGATACGATCGAAACTCGGTTTTCTGATAATCCTCAAAGGCGTTAGTACACGGAATATTGTTAAAAATTGAGTCGGGCCATTTTCTGGATATTTTTACATATTTTGTTCCTAAGGGTTATTGGAATTCAACAAAATTTTATTTGACGCAATTCGGACCTGAATCGGAGCTGATATGATCGAAACTCGGTTTTCGGATAATCCTCAACAGGGTTAGTACACGGGATACTGTTAAAAATCGAGTCGGCCCATTTTCTGGATATTTTTACATATTTTGTTCCTAAGGGTTATTGTAATTAAATGAAATTTTATTTGACGCACTTCGGACCGGAATCGGAGCTGATATGATCGAAACTCGGTTTTCGGATAATCCTCAAAGGGATTAGTACACGGGATATTGTTAAAAATCGAGTTGGACCATTTTGTGGATATTTTTACATATTTTGTTCCTATTGGTTATTGGAATTCAACAAAATTTTATTTGACGCAATTCGGACCTGAATCGGAGCTGATATGATCGAAACTCGGTTTTCGGATAATCCACAAAGGGGTTAGTACACGGGATACTGTTGAAAATTGAGTCGGGCCATTTTCTGGATATTTTTACATATTATGTTCCTATGGGTTATTGGAATTCAACAAAATTTTATTTGACGCAATTCGGACCTGAATCGGAGCTGATATGATCGAAACTCGGTTTTCGGATAATCCTCAACAGGGTTAGTACACGGGATACTGTTAAAAATCGAGTCGGGCCATTTTCTGGATATTTTTACATATTTAGTTCCTATGGGTTATTGGAATTCAACGAAATTTTATTTGACGCAATTCGGACCGGAATCGGAGCTGATATGATCGAAACTCGGTTTTCGGAAAATCCTCAAAGGGGTTAGTACACGGGATACTGTTAAAAATCGAGTCGGGCCATTTTCTGGATATTTTTACATATTTTGTTCCTATGGGTTATTGAAATTAAACGAAATTTTATTCGGCGCAGTTCGGACGGGAATCGGAGCTGATATGATCGAAACTCGGTTTTCGGATAATCCTCAAAGGCGTTAGTACACGGAATATTGTTAAAAATTGAGTCGGCCCATTTTCTGGATACTTTTACATATTTTGTTCCTAAGGGTTATTGTAATTAAATGAAATTTTATTTGACGCACTTCGGACCGGAATCGGAGCTGATATGATCGAAACTCGGTTTTCGGATAATCCTCAAAGGAGTTAGTACACGGGATATTGTTAAAAATCGAGTTGGACCATTTTGTGGATATTTTTACATATTTTGTTCCTATTGGTTATTGGAATTCAACAAAATTTTATTTGACCCAATTCGGACCTGAATCGGAGCTGATATGATCGAAACTCGGTTTTCGGATAATCCTCAAAGGGGTTAGTACACGGGATATTGTTAAAAATCGAGTTGGACCATTTTGTGGATATTTTTACATATTTTGTTCCTATTGGTTATTGGAATTCAACAAAATTTTATTTGACGCAATTCGGACCTGAATCGGAGCTGATATGATCGAAACTCGGTTTTCGGATAATCCACAAAGGGGTTAGTACACGGGATACTGTTAAAAATTGAGTCGGGCCATTTTCTGGATATTTTTACATATTATGTTCCTATGGGTTACTGGAATTCAACAAAATTTTATTTGACGCAATTCGAACCTGAATCGGAGCTGATATGATCGAAACTCGGTTTTCGAATAATCCTCAAAGGGGTTAGTACACGGGATACTGTTAAAAATCGAGTCGGGCCATTTTCTGGATATTTTTACATATTTTGTTCCTATGGGTTATTGAAATTAAACGAAATTTTATTCGGCGTAGTTCGGACCGGAATCGGAGCTGATAAGATAGAAACTCAGTTTTCTGATAATCCTCAAAGGCGTTAGTACACGGAATATTGTTAAAAATTGAGTCGGGCCATTTTCTGGATATTTTTACATATTTTGTTCCTAAGGGTTATTGTAATTAAATGAAATTTTATTTTACGCACTTCGGACCGGAATCGGAGCTGATATGATCGAAACTCGGTTTTCGGATAATCCTCAAAGGGGTTAGTACACGGGATATTGTTGAAAATCGAGTTGGACCATTTTGTGGATATTTTTACATATTTTGTTCCTATTGGTTATTGGAATTCAACAAAATTTTATTTGACGCACTTCGGACCTGAATCGGAGCTGATATGATCGAAACTCGGTTTTCGGATAATCCACAAAGGGGTTAGTACACGGGATACTGTTAAAAATTGAGTCGGGCCATTTTCTGGATATTTTTACATATTATGTTCCTATGGGTTACTGGAATTCAACAAAATTTTATTTGACGCAATTCGAACCTGAATCGGGGCTGATATGATCGAAACTCGGTTTTCGGATAATCCTCAAAGGCGTTAGTGCACGGAATATTGTTAAAAATTGAGTCGGCCCATTTTCTGGATACTTTTACATATTTTGTTCCTAAGGGTTATTGTAATTAAATGAAATTTTATTTGACGCACTTCGTACCGGAATCGGAGCTGATATGATCGAAACTCGGTTTTCGGATAATCCTCAAAGGGATTAGTACACGGGATATTGTTAAAAATCGAGTTGGACCATTTTGTGGATATTTTTACATATTTTGTTCCTATGGGTTATTGAAATTAAACGAAATTTTATTCGGCGCAGTTCGGACCGGAATCGGAGCTGATACGATCGAAACTCAGTTTTCTGATAATCCTCAAAGGCGTTAGTACACGGAATATTGTTAAAAATTGAGTCGGGCCATTTTCTGGATATTTTTACATATTTTGTTCCTAAGGGTTATTGGAATTCAACAAAATTTTATTTGACGCAATTCGGACCTGAATCGGAGCTGATATGATCGAAACTCGGTTTTCGGATAATCCACAAAGGGGTTAGTACACGGGATACTGTTAAAAATTGAGTCGGGCCATTTTCTGGATATTTTTACATATTTTGTTCCTATGGGTTATTGAAATTAAACGAAATTTTATTCGGCGCAGTTCGGACGGGAATCGGAGCTGATATGATCGAAACTCGGTTTTCGGATAATCCTCAAAGGCGTTAGTACACGGAATATTGTTAAAAATTGAGTCGGCCCATTTTCTGGATACTTTTACATATTTTGTTCCTAAGGGTTATTGTAATTAAATGAAATTTTATTTGACGCACTTCGGACCGGAATCGGAGCTGATATGATCGAAACTCGGTTTTCGGATAATCCTCAAAGGAGTTAGTACACGGGATATTGTTAAAAATCGAGTTGGACCATTTTGTGGATATTTTTACATATTTTGTTCCTATTGGTTATTGGAATTCAACAAAATTTTATTTGACCCAATTCGGACCTGAATCGGAGCTGATATGATCGAAACTCGGTTTTCGGATAATCCTCAAAGGGGTTAGTACACGGGATATTGTTAAAAATCGAGTTGGACCATTTTGTGGATATTTTTACATATTTTGTTCCTATTGGTTATTGGAATTCAACAAAATTTTATTTGACGCAATTCGGACCTGAATCGGAGCTGATATGATCGAAACTCGGTTTTCGGATAATCCACAAAGGGGTTAGTACACGGGATACTGTTAAAAATTGAGTCGGGCCATTTTCTGGATATTTTTACATATTATGTTCCTATGGGTTACTGGAATTCAACAAAATTTTATTTGACGCAATTCGAACCTGAATCGGAGCTGATATGATCGAAACTCGGTTTTCGAATAATCCTCAAAGGGGTTAGTACACGGGATACTGTTAAAAATCGAGTCGGGCCATTTTCTGGATATTTTTACATATTTTGTTCCTATGGGTTATTGAAATTAAACGAAATTTTATTCGGCGTAGTTCGGACCGGAATCGGAGCTGATAAGATAGAAACTCAGTTTTCTGATAATCCTCAAAGGCGTTAGTACACGGAATATTGTTAAAAATTGAGTCGGGCCATTTTCTGGATATTTTTACATATTTTGTTCCTAAGGGTTATTGTAATTAAATGAAATTTTATTTTACGCACTTCGGACCGGAATCGGAGCTGATATGATCGAAACTCGGTTTTCGGATAATCCTCAAAGGGGTTAGTACACGGGATATTGTTGAAAATCGAGTTGGACCATTTTGTGGATATTTTTACATATTTTGTTCCTATTGGTTATTGGAATTCAACAAAATTTTATTTGACGCACTTCGGACCTGAATCGGAGCTGATATGATCGAAACTCGGTTTTCGGATAATCCACAAAGGGGTTAGTACACGGGATACTGTTAAAAATTGAGTCGGGCCATTTTCTGGATATTTTTACATATTATGTTCCTATGGGTTACTGGAATTCAACAAAATTTTATTTGACGCAATTCGAACCTGAATCGGGGCTGATATGATCGAAACTCGGTTTTCGGATAATCCTCAAAGGCGTTAGTGCACGGAATATTGTTAAAAATTGAGTCGGCCCATTTTCTGGATACTTTTACATATTTTGTTCCTAAGGGTTATTGTAATTAAATGAAATTTTATTTGACGCACTTCGTACCGGAATCGGAGCTGATATGATCGAAACTCGGTTTTCGGATAATCCTCAAAGGGATTAGTACACGGGATATTGTTAAAAATCGAGTTGGACCATTTTGTGGATATTTTTACATATTTTGTTCCTATGGGTTATTGAAATTAAACGAAATTTTATTCGGCGCAGTTCGGACCGGAATCGGAGCTGATACGATCGAAACTCAGTTTTCTGATAATCCTCAAAGGCGTTAGTACACGGAATATTGTTAAAAATTGAGTCGGGCCATTTTCTGGATATTTTTACATATTTTGTTCCTAAGGGTTATTGGAATTCAACAAAATTTTATTTGACGCAATTCGGACCTGAATCGGAGCTGATATGATCGAAACTCGGTTTTCGGATAATCCTCAAAGGGGTTAGTACACGGGATACTGTTAAAAATCGAGTCAGGCCATTTTCTGGATATTTTTACATATTTTGTTCCTATGGGTTATTGAAATTAAACAAAATTTTATTCGGCGCAGTTCGGACCGGAATCGGAGCTCATATGATTGAAACTCGGTTTTCGGATAATCCTCAAAGGAGTTGGTACACGGAATATTGTTAAAAATTGAGTCGGCCCATTTTCTGGATATTTTTACATATTTTGTTCCTAAGGGTTATTGTAATTAAATGAAATTTTATTTGACGCACTTCGGACCGGAATCGGAGCTGATATGATCGAAACTCGGTTTTCGAATAATCCTCAAAGGGGTTAGTACACGGGATACTGTTAAAAATCGAGTCGGGCCATTTTCTGGATATTTTTACATATTTTGTTCCTATGGGTTACTGGAATTCAACAAAATTTTATTTGACGCAATTCGAACCTGAATCGGAGCTGATATGATCGAAACTCGGTTTTCGGATAATCCTCAAAGGCGTTAGTGCACGGAATATTGTTAAAAATTGAGTCGGCCCATTTTCTGGATACTTTTACATATTTTGTTCCTAAGGGTTATTGTAATTAAATGAAATTTTATTTGACGCACTTCGTACCGGAATCGGAGCTGATATGATCGAAACTCGGTTTTCGGATAATCCTCAAAGGGATTAGTACACGGGATATTGTTAAAAATCGAGTTGGACCATTTTGTGGATATTTTTACATATTTTGTTCCTATGGGTTATTGAAATTAAACGAAATTTTATTCGGCACAGTTCGGACCGGAATCGGAGCTGATACGATCGAAACTCAGTTTTCTGATAATCCTCAAAGGCGTTAGTACACGGAATATTGTTAAAAATTGAGTCGGGCCATTTTCTGGATATTTTTACATATTTTGTTCCTAAGGGTTATTGGAATTCAACAAAATTTTATTTGACGCAATTCGGACCTGAATCGGAGCTGATATGATCGAAACTCGGTTTTCGGATAATCCTCAAAGGGGTTAGTACACGGGATACTGTTAAAAATCGAGTCGGGCCATTTTCTGGATATTTTTACATATTTTGTTCCTATGGGTTATTGAAATTAAACGAAATTTTATTCGGCGCAGTTCGGACCGGAATCGGAGCTCATATGATCGAAACTCGGTTTTCGGATAATCCTCAAAGGAGTTGGTACACGGAATATTGTTAAAAATTGAGTCGGCCCATTTTCTGGATATTTTTACATATTTTGTTCCTAAGGGTTATTGTAATTAAATGAAATTTTATTTGACGCACTTCGGACCGGAATCGGAGCTGATATGATCGAAACTCGGTTTTCGGATAATCCTCAAAGGGATTAGTACACGGGATATTGTTAAAAATCGAGTTGGACCATTTTGTGGATATTTTTACATATTTTGTTCCTATTGGTTATTGGAATTCAACAAAATTTTATTTGACGCAATTCGGACCTGAATCGGAGCTGATATGATCGAAACTCGGTTTTCGGATAATCCACAAAGGGGTTAGTACACGGGATACTGTTAAAAATTGAGTCGGGCCATTTTCTGGATATTTTTACATATTATGTTCCTATGGGTTACTGGAATTCAACAAAATTTTATTTGACGCAATTCGAACCTGAATCGGAGCTGATATGATCGAAACTCGGTTTTCGAATAATCCTCAAAGGGGTTAGTACACGGGATACTGTTAAAAATCGAGTCGGGCCATTTTCTGGATATTTTTACATATTTTGTTCCTATGGGTTATTGAAATTAAACGAAATTTTATTCGGCGTAGTTCGGACCGGAATCGGAGCTGATATGATCGAAACTCAGTTTTCTGATAATCCTCAAAGGCGTTAGTACACGGAATATTGTTAAAAATTGAGTCGGGCCATTTTCTGGATATTTTTACATATTTTGTTCCTAAGGGTTATTGTAATTAAATGAAATTTTATTTGACGCACTTCGGACCGGAATCGGAGCTGATATGCTCGAAACTCGGTTTTCGGATAATCCTCAAAGGGGTTAGTACACGGGATATTGTTGAAAATCGAGTTGGACCATTTTGTGGATATTTTTACATATTTTGTTCCTATTGGTTATTGGAATTCAACAAAATTTTATTTGACGCACTTCGGACCTGAATCGGAGCTGATATGATCGAAACTCGGTTTTCGGATAATCCACAAAGGGGTTAGTACACGGGATACTGTTAAAAATTGATTCGGGCCATTTTCTGGATATTTTTACATATTATGTTCCTATGGGTTACTGGAATTCAACAAAATTTTATTTGACGAAATTCGAACCTGAATCGGAGCTGATATGATCGAAACTCGGTTTTCGGATAATCCTCAAAGGGGTTAGTACACGGGATACTGTTAAAAATTTAGTCGGGCCATTTTCTGGATATTTTTACATATTATGTTCCTATGGGTTATTGGAATTCAACAAAATTTTATTTGACGCAATTCGGACCTGAATCGGAGCTGATATGATCGAAACTAGGTTTTCGGATAATCCTCAAAGGCGTTAGTGCACGGAATATTGTTAAAAATTGAGTCGGCCCATTTTCTGGATACTTTTACATATTTTGTTCCTAAGGGTTATTGTAATTAAATGAAATTTTATTTGACGCACTTCGTACCGGAATCGGAGCTGATATGATCGAAACTCGGTTTTCGGATAATCCTCAAAGGGATTAGTACACGGGATATTGTTAAAAATCGAGTTGGACCATTTTGGGGATATTTTTACATATTTTGTTCCTATTGGTTATTGGAATTCAACAAAATTTTATTTGACGCAATTCGGACCTGAATCGGAGCTGATATGATCGAAACTCGGTTTTCGGATAATCCACAAAGGGGTTAGTACACGGGATACTGTTACAAATTGAGTCGGGCCATTTTCTGGATATTTTTACATATTATGTTCCTATGGGTTACTGGAATTCAACAAAATTTTATTTGACGCAATTCGAACCTGAATCGGAGCTGATATGATCGAAACTCGGTTTTCGAATAATCCTCAAAGGGGTTAGTACACGGGATACTGTTAAAAATCGAGTCGGGCCATTTTCTGGATATTTTTACATATTTTGTTCCTATGGGTTATTGAAATTAAACGAAATTTTATTCGGCGTAGTTCGGACCGGAATCGGAGCTGATATGATCGAAACTCAGTTTTCTGATAATCCTCAAAGGCGTTAGTACACGGAATATTGTTAAAAATTGAGTCGGGCCATTTTCTGGATATTTTTACATATTTTGTTCCTAAGGGTTATTGTAATTAAATGAAATTTTATTTGACGCACTTCGGACCGGAATCAGAGCTGATATGATCGAAACTCGGTTTTCGGATAATCCTCAAAGGGGTTAGTACACGGGATATTGTTGAAAATCGAGTTGGACCATTTTGTGGATATTTTTACATATTTTGTTCCTATTGGTTATTGGAATTCAACAAAATTTTATTTGACGCACTTCGGACATGAATCGGAGCTGATATGATCGAAACTCGGTTTTCGGATAATCCACAAAGGGGTTAGTACACGGGATACTGTTAAAAATTGAGTCGGGCCATTTTCTGGATATTTTTACATATTATGTTCCTATGGGTTATTGGAATTCAACAAAATTTTATTTGACGAAATTCGAACCTGAATCGGAGCTGATATGATCGAAACTCGGTTTTCGGATAATCCTCAAAGGGGTTAGTACACGGGATACTGTTAAAAATTTAGTCGGGCCATTTTCTGGATATTTTTACATATTATGTTCCTATGGGTTATTGGAATTCAACAAAATTTTATTTGACGCAATTCGGACCTGAATCGGAGCTGATATGATCGAAACTAGGTTTTCGGATAATCCTCAAAGGCGTTAGTGCACGGAATATTGTTAAAAATTGAGTCGGCCCATTTTCTGGATACTTTTACATATTTTGTTCCTAAGGGTTATTGTAATTAAATGAAATTTTATTTGACGCACTTCGTACCGGAATCGGAGCTGATATGATCGAAACTCGGTTTTCGGATAATCCTCAAAGGGATTAGTACACGGGATATTGTTAAAAATCGAGTTGGACCATTTTATGGATATTTTTACATATTTTGTTCCTATTGGTTATTGGAATTCAACAAAATTTTATTTGACGCAATTCGGACCTGAATCGGAGCTGATATGATCGAAACTCGGTTTTCGGATAATCCACAAAGGGGTTAGTACACGGGATACTGTTAAAAATTGAGTCGTGCCATTTTCTGGATATTTTTACATATTATGTTCCTATGGGTTACTGGAATTCAACAAAATTTTATTTGACGCAATTCGAACCTGAATCGGAGCTGATATGATCGAAACTCGGTGTTCGAATAATCCTCAAAGGGGTTAGTACACGGGATACTGTTAAAAATCGAGTCGGGCCATTTTCTGGATATTTTTACATATTTTGTTCCTATGGGTTATTGAAATTAAACGAAATTTTATTCGGCGTAGTTCGGACCGGAATCGGAGCTGATATGATCGAAACTCAGTTTTCTGATAATCCTCAAAGGCGTTAGTACACGGAATATTGTTAAAAATTGAGTCGGGCCATTTTCTGGATATTTTTACATATTTTGTTCCTAAGGGTTATTGTAATTAAATGAAATTTTATTTGACGCACTTCGGACCGGAATCGGAGCTGATATGATCGAAACTCGGTTTTCGGATAATCCTCAAAGGGGTTAGTACACGGGATATTGTTGAAAATCGAGTTGGACCATTTTGTGGATATTTTTACATATTTTGTTCCTATTGGTTATTGGAATTCAACAAAATTTTATTTGACGCAATTCGGACCTGAATCGGAGCTGATATGATCGAAACTCGGTTTTCGGATAATCCACAAAGGGGTTAGTACACGGGATACTGTTAAAAATTGAGTCGGGCCATTTTCTGGATATTTTTACATATTATGTTCCTATGGGTTACTGGAATTCAACAAAATTTTATTTGACGCAATTCGAACCTGAATCGGAGCTGATATGATCGAAACTCGGTTTTCGGATAATCCTCAAAGGGGTTAGTACACGGGATACTGTTAAAAATCGAGTCGGGCCATTTTTTGGATATTTTTACATATTTTGTTCCTATGGGTTATTGAAATTAAACGAAATTTTATTCGGCGTAGTTCGGACCGGAATCGGAGCTGATATGATCGAAACTCAGTTTTCTGATAATCCTCAAAGGCGTTAGTACACGGAATATTGTTAAAAATTGAGTCGGGCCATTTTCTGGATATTTTTACATATTTTGTTCCTAAGGGTTATTGTAATTAAATGAAATTTTATTTGACGCACTTCGGACCGGAATCGGAGCTGATATGATCGAAACTCGGTTTTCGGATAATCCTCAAAGGGGTTAGTACAGGGGATACTGTTAAAAATCGAGTCAGTCCATTTTCTGGATATTTTTACATATTTTGTTCCTATGGGTTATTGAAATTAAACGAAATTTTATTCGGCGCAGTTCGGACCGGAATCGGAGCTCATATGATCGAAACTCGGTTTTCGGATAATCCTCAAAGGCGTTAGTACACGGAATATTGTTAAAAATTGAGTCGGCCCATTTTCTGGATATTTTTACATATTTTGTTCCTAAGGCTTATTGTAATTAAATGAAATTTTATTTGACGCACTTCGGACCGGAATCGGAGGTGATATGATCGAAACTCGGTTTTCGGATAATCCTCAAAGGGATTAGTACACGGGATATTGTTAAAAATCGAGTTGGACCATTTTGTGGATATTTTTACATATTTTGTTCCTATTGGTTATTGGAATTCAACAAAATTTTATTCGGCGCAATTCGGACCTGAATCGGAGCTGATATGATCGAAACTCAGTTTTCTGATAATCCTCAAAGGCGTTAGTACACGGAATATTGTTAAAAATTGAGTCGGGCCATTTTCTGGATATTTTTACATATTTTGTTCCTAAGGGTTATTGGAATTCAACAAAATTTTATTTGACGCAATTCGGACCTGAATCGGAGCTGATATGATCGAAACTCGGTTTTCGGATAATCCTCAAAGGGGTTAGTACACGGGATACTGTTAAAAATCGAGTCGGGCCTTTTTCTTGATATTTTTACATATTTTGTTCCTATGGGTTATTGAAATTAAACGAAATTTTATTCGGCGCAGTTCGGACCGGAATCGGAGCTGATACGATCGAAACTCAGTTTTCTGATAATCCTCAAAGGCGTTAGTACACGGAATATTGTTAAAAATTGAGTCGGGCCATTTTCTGGATATTTTTACATATTTTGTTCCTAAGGGTTATTGGAATTCAACAAAATTTTATTTGACGCAATTCGGACCTGAATCGGAGCTGATATGATCGAAACTCGGTTTTCGGATAATCCTAAGAGGGGTTAGTACACGGGATACTGTTAAAAATCGAGTCGGGCCATTTTCTGGATATTTTTACATATTTTGTTCCTATGGGTTATTGAAATTAAACGAAATTTTATTCGGCGCAGTTCGGACCGGAATCGGAGCTCATATGATCGAAACTCGGTTTTCGGATAATCCTCAAAGGAGTTGGTACACGGAATATTGTTAAAAATTGAGTCGGCCCATTTTCTGGATATTTTTACATATTTTGTTCCTAAGGGTTATTGTAATTAAATGAAATTTTATTTGACGCACTTCGGACCGGAATCGGAGCTGATATGATCGAAACTCGGTTTTCGGATAATCCTCAAAGGGATTAGTACACGGGATATTGTTAAAAATTGAGTTGGACCATTTTGTGGATATTTTTACATATTTTGTTCCTATTGGTTATTGGAATTCAACAAAATTTTATTTGACGCAATTCGGACCTGAATCGGAGCTGATATGATCGAAACTCGGTTTTCGGATAATCCACAAAGGGGTTAGTACACGGGATACTGTTAAAAATTGAGTCGGGCCATTTTCTGAATATTTTTACATATTATGTTCCTATGGGTTACTGGAATTCAACAAAATTTTATTTGACGCAATTCGAACCTGAATCGGAGCTGATATGATCGAAACTCGGTTTTCGGATAATCCTCAAAGGGGTTAGTACACGGGATACTGTTAAAAATCGAGTCGGGCCATTTTTTGGATATTTTTACATATTTTGTTCCTATGGGTTATTGAAAGTAAACGAAATTTTATTCGGCGTAGTTCGGACCGGAATCGGAGCTGATATGATCGAAACTCAGTTTTCTGATAATCCTCAAAGGCGTTAGTACACGGAATATTGTTAAAAATTGAGTCGGGCCATTTTCTGGATATTTTTACATATTTTGTTCCTAAGGGTTATTGTAATTAAATGAAATTTTATTTGACGCACTTCGGACCGGAATCGGAGCTGATATGATCGAAACTCGATTTTCGGATAATCCTCAAAGGGGTTAGTACACGGGATACTGTTAAAAATCGAGTCAGTCCATTTTCTGGATATTTTTACATATTTTGTTCCTATGGGTTATTGAAATTAAACGAAATTTTATTCGGCGCAGTTCGGACCGGAATCGGAGCTCATATGATCGAAACTCGGTTTTCGGATAATCCTCAAAGGCGTTAGTACACGGAATATTGTTAAAAATTGAGTCGGCCCATTTTCTGGATATTTTTACATATTTTGTTCCTAAGGGTTATTGTAATTAAATGAAATTTTATTTGACGCACTTCGGACCGGAATCGGAGCTGATATGATCGAAACTCGGTTTTCGGATAATCCTCAAAGGGATTAGTACACGGGATATTGTTAAAAATCGAGTTGGACCATTTTGTGGATATTTTTACATATTTTTTTCCTATTGGTTATTGGAATTCAACAAAATTTTATTTGACGCAATTCGGACCTGAATCGGAGCTGATATGATCGAAACTCGGTTTTCGGATAATCCACAAAGGGGTTAGTACACGGGATACTGTTAAAAATTGAGTCGGGCCATTTTCTGGATATTTTTACATATTATGTTCCTATGGGTTACTGGAATTCAACAAAATTTTATTTGACGCAATTCGAACCTGAATCGGAGCTGATATGATCGAAACTCGGTTTTCGGATAATCCTCAAAGGGGTTAGTACACGGGATACTGTTAAAAATCGAGTCGGGCCATTTTCTGGATATTTTTACATATTTTGTTCCTATGGGTTATTGAAATTAAACGAAATTTTATTCGGCGTAGTTCGGACCGGAATCGGAGCTGATATGATCGAAACTCAGTTTTCTGATAATCCTCAAAGGCGTTAGTACACGGAATATTGTTAAAAATTGAGTCGGGCCATTTTCTGGATATTTTTACATATTTTGTTCCTATGGGTTATTGAAATTAAATGAAATTTTATTTGACGCACTTCGGACCGGAATCGGAGCTGATATGATCGAAACTCAATTTTCGGATAATCCTCATAGGGGTTAGTGGGTTAGTACACGGGATACTGTTAAAAGTCGAGTTGGACCATTTTGTGGATATTTTCCCATATTTTGTTCCTATGGGTTATTGAAATTCAACAAAATTTTATTCGGCATAGTTCGGACCGGAATCGGAGCTGATATGATCGAAACTCGGTTTTCGGATAATCCTCAAAGGGGTTAGTACATGGGATATTGTTAAAAATTGAGTCAGACCATTTTGTGGATATTTTTACATATTTTGTTCCTATGGGTTATTGGAATTCAACAAAATTTTATTTGACGCAATTCGGACCTGAATCGGAGCTGATATGATCGAAACTCGGTTTTCGGATAATCCTCAAAGGGGTTAGTACACGGGATACTGTTAAAAATCGAGTCGGGCCATTTTCTGGATATTTTTACTTATTTTGTTCCTATGGGTTATTGAAATTAAACGAAATTTTATTCGACGCAGTTCGGACCGGAATCGGAGCTCATAAGATCGAAACTCGGTTTTCGGATAATCCTCAAAGGCGTTAGTACACGGAATATTGTTAAAAATTGAATCGGCCCATTTTCTGGATATTTTTACATATTTTGTTCCTAAGGGTTATTGTAATTAAATGAAATTTTATTTGACGCACTTCGGACCGGAATCGGAGCTAATATGATCGAAACTCGGTTTTCGGATAATCCACAAAGGGGTTAGTACACGGGATATTGTTAAAAATCGAGTTGGACCATTTTGTGGATATTTTTACATATTTTTTCCTATTGGTTATTGGAATTCAACAAAATTTTATTTGACGCAATTCGGACCTGAATCGGAGCTGATATGATCGAAACTCGGTTTTCGGATAATCCTCAAAGGGGTTTGTACACGGGATACTGTTAAAAATCGAGTCGGGCCATTTTCTGGATATTTTTACATATTTTGTTCCAATGGGTTATTGAAATTAAACGAAATTTTAATCGGCGTAGTTCGGACCGGAATCGGAGCTGATATGATCGAAACTCAGTTTTCTGATAATCCTCAAAGGCGTTAGTACACGGAATATTGTTAAAAATTGAGTCGGGCCATTTTCTGGATATTTTTACATATTTTGTTCCTAAGGGTTATTGAAATTAAATGAAATTTTATTTGACGCACTTCGGACCGGAATCGGAGCTGATATGATCGAAACTCAATTTTCGGATAATCCTAAAAGGGGTTAGTACACGGGATACTGTTAAAAGTCGAGTTGGACCATTTTGTGGATATTTTCACATATTTTGTTCCTATAGGTTATTGAAATTCAACAAAATTTTATTCGGCACAGTTCGGACCGGAATCGGAGCTGATATGATCGAAACTCGGTTTTCGGATAATCCTCAAAGCGGTTAGTACATGGGATATTGTTAAAAATTGAGTCAGACCATTTTGTGGATATTTTTACATGTTTTGTTCCTATGGGTTATTGGAATTCAACAAAATTTTATTTGACGCAATTCGGACCTGAATCGGAGCTGATATGATCGAAACTCTGTTTTCGGATAATCCTCAAAGGGGTTAGTACACGGGATACTGTTAAAAATCGAGTCGGGCCTTTTTCTGGATATTTTTACATATTTTGTTCCTATGGGTTATTGAAATTAAACGAAATTTTATTCGGCGCAGTTCGGACCGGAATCGGAGCTGATATGATCGAAACTCAGTTTTCCGATAATCCTCAAAGGCGTTAGTACACGGAATATTGTTAAAAATTGAGTCTGGCCATTTTCTTGATATTTTTACATATTTTGTTCCTAAGGGTTATTGTAATTAAATGAAATTTTATTTGACACACTTCGGACCGGAATCGGAGCTAATATGATCGAAACTCGGTTTTCGGATAATCCACAAAGGGGTTAGTACACGGGATATTGTTAAAAATCGAGTTGGACCATTTTGTGGATATTTTTACATATTTTTTCCTATTGGTTATTGGAATTCAACAAAATTTTATTTGACGCAATTCGGACCTGAATCGGAGCTGATATGATCGAAACTCGGTTTTCGGATAATCCTCAAAGGGGTTTGTACACGGGATACTGTTAAAAATCGAGTCGGGCCATTTTCTGGATATTTTTACATATTTTGTTCCAATGGGTTATTGAAATTAAACGAAATTTTAATCGGCGTAGTTCGGACCGGAATCGGAGCTGATATGATCGAAACTCAGTTTTCTGATAATCCTCAAAGGCGTTAGTACACGGAATATTGTTAAAAATTGAGTCGGGCCATTTTCTGGATATTTTTACATATTTTGTTCCTAAGGGTTATTGAAATTAAATGAAATTTTATTTGACGCACTTCGGACCGGAATCGGAGCTAATATGATCGAAACTCGGTTTTCGGATAATCCACAAAGGGGTTAGTACACGGGATATTGTTAAAAATCGAGTTGGACCATTTTGTGGATATTTTTACATATTTTTTCCTATTGGTTATTGGAATTCAACAAAATTTTATTTGACGCAATTCGGACCTGAATCGGAGCTGATATGATCGAAACTCGGTTTTCGGATAATCCTCAAAGGGGTTTGTACACGGGATACTGTTAAAAATCGAGTCGGGCCATTTTCTGGATATTTTTACATATTTTGTTCCAATGGGTTATTGAAATTAAACGAAATTTTAATCGGCGTAGTTCGGAGCGGAATCGGAGCTGATATGATCGAAACTCAGTTTTCTGATAATCCTCAAAGGCGTTAGTACACGGAATATTGTTAAAAATTGAGTCGGGCCATTTTCTGGATATTTTTACATATTTTGTTCCTAAGGGTTATTGAAATTAAATGAAATTTTATTTGACGCACTTCGGACCGGAATCGGAGCTGATATGATCGAAACTCAATTTTCGGATAATCCTAAAAGGGGTTAGTACACGGGATACTGTTAAAAGTCGAGTTGGACCATTTTGTGGATATTTTCACATATTTTGTTCCTATAGGTTATTGAAATTCAACAAAATTTTATTCGGCACAGTTCGGACCGGAATCGGAGCTGATATGATCGAAACTCGGTTTTCGGATAATCCTCAAAGCGGTTAGTACATGGGATATTGTTAAAAATTGAGTCAGACCATTTTGTGGATATTTTTACATGTTTTGTTCCTATGGGTTATTGGAATTCAACAAAATTTTATTTGACGCAATTCGGACCTGAATCGGAGCTGATATGATCGAAACTCTGTTTTCGGATAATCCTCAAAGGGGTTAGTACACGGGATACTGTTAAAAATCGAGTCGGGCCTTTTTCTGGATATTTTTACATATTTTGTTCCAATGGGTTATTGAAATTAAACGAAATTTTAATCGGCGTAGTTCGGACCGGAATCGGAGCTGATATGATCGAAACTCAGTTTTCTGATAATCCTCAAAGGCGTTAGTACACGGAATATTGTTAAAAATTGAGTCGGGCCATTTTCTGGATATTTTTACATATTTTGTTCCTAAGGGTTATTGAAATTAAATGAAATTTTATTTGACGCACTTCGGACCGGAATCGGAGCTGATATGATCGAAACTCAATTTTCGGATAATCCTAAAAGGGGTTAGTACACGGGATACTGTTAAAAGTCGAGTTGGACCATTTTGTGGATATTTTCACATATTTTGTTCCTATAGGTTATTGAAATTCAACAAAATTTTATTCGGCACAGTTCGGACCGGAATCGGAGCTGATATGATCGAAACTCGGTTTTCGGATAATCCTCAAAGCGGTTAGTACATGGGATATTGTTAAAAATTGAGTCAGACCATTTTGTGGATATTTTTACATGTTTTGTTCCTATGGGTTATTGGAATTCAACAAAATTTTATTTGACGCAATTCGGACCTGAATCGGAGCTGATATGATCGAAACTCTGTTTTCGGATAATCCTCAAAGGGGTTAGTACACGGGATACTGTTAAAAATCGAGTCGGGCCTTTTTCTGGATATTTTTACATATTTTGTTCCTATGGGTTATTGAAATTAAACGAAATTTTATTCGGCGCAGTTCGGACCGGAATCGGAGCTGATATGATCGAAACTCAGTTTTCCGATAATCCTCAAAGGCGTTAGTACACGGAATATTGTTAAAAATTGAGTCTGGCCATTTTCTTGATATTTTTACATATTTTGTTCCTAAGGGTTATTGTAATTAAATGAAATTTTATTTGACACACTTCGGACCGGAATCGGAGCTAATATGATCGAAACTCGGTTTTCGGATAATCCACAAAGGGGTTAGTACACGGGATATTGTTAAAAATCGAGTTGGACCATTTTGTGGATATTTTTACATATTTTTTCCTATTGGTTATTGGAATTCAACAAAATTTTATTTGACGCAATTCGGACCTGAATCGGAGCTGATATGATCGAAACTCGGTTTTCGGATAATCCTCAAAGGGGTTTGTACACGGGATACTGTTAAAAATCGAGTCGGGCCATTTTCTGGATATTTTTACATATTTTGTTCCAATGGGTTATTGAAATTAAACGAAATTTTAATCGGCGTAGTTCGGACCGGAATCGGAGCTGATATGATCGAAACTCAGTTTTCTGATAATCCTCAAAGGCGTTAGTACACGGAATATTGTTAAAAATTGAGTCGGGCCATTTTCTGGATATTTTTACATATTTTGTTCCTAAGGGTTATTGAAATTAAATGAAATTTTATTTGACGCACTTCGGACCGGAATCGGAGCTAATATGATCGAAACTCGGTTTTCGGATAATCCACAAAGGGGTTAGTACACGGGATATTGTTAAAAATCGAGTTGGACCATTTTGTGGATATTTTTACATATTTTTTCCTATTGGTTATTGGAATTCAACAAAATTTTATTTGACGCAATTCGGACCTGAATCGGAGCTGATATGATCGAAACTCGGTTTTCGGATAATCCTCAAAGGGGTTTGTACACGGGATACTGTTAAAAATCGAGTCGGGCCATTTTCTGGATATTTTTACATATTTTGTTCCAATGGGTTATTGAAATTAAACGAAATTTTAATCGGCGTAGTTCGGAGCGGAATCGGAGCTGATATGATCGAAACTCAGTTTTCTGATAATCCTCAAAGGCGTTAGTACACGGAATATTGTTAAAAATTGAGTCGGGCCATTTTCTGGATATTTTTACATATTTTGTTCCTAAGGGTTATTGAAATTAAATGAAATTTTATTTGACGCACTTCGGACCGGAATCGGAGCTGATATGATCGAAACTCAATTTTCGGATAATCCTAAAAGGGGTTAGTACACGGGATACTGTTAAAAGTCGAGTTGGACCATTTTGTGGATATTTTCACATATTTTGTTCCTATAGGTTATTGAAATTCAACAAAATTTTATTCGGCACAGTTCGGACCGGAATCGGAGCTGATATGATCGAAACTCGGTTTTCGGATAATCCTCAAAGCGGTTAGTACATGGGATATTGTTAAAAATTGAGTCAGACCATTTTGTGGATATTTTTACATGTTTTGTTCCTATGGGTTATTGGAATTCAACAAAATTTTATTTGACGCAATTCGGACCTGAATCGGAGCTGATATGATCGAAACTCTGTTTTCGGATAATCCTCAAAGGGGTTAGTACACGGGATACTGTTAAAAATCGAGTCGGGCCTTTTTCTGGATATTTTTACATATTTTGTTCCTATGGGTTATTGAAATTAAACGAAATTTTATTCGGCGCAGTTCGGACCGGAATCGGAGCTGATATGATCGAAACTCAGTTTTCCGATAATCCTCAAAGGCGTTAGTACACGGAATATTGTTAAAAATTGAGTCGGGCCATTTTCTTGATATTTTTACATATTTTGTTCCTAAGGGTTATTGGAATTCAACAAAATTTTATTTGACGCAATTCGGACCTGAATCGGAGCTGATATGATCGAAACTCGGTTTTCGGATAATCCTCAAAGGGGTTAGTACACGGGATACTGTTAAAAATCGAGTCAGGCCATTTTCTGGATATTTTTACATATTTTGTTCCAATGGGTTATTGAAATTAAACGAAATTTTATTCGGCGCAGTTCGGACCGGAATCGGAGCTCATATGATCGAAACTCGGTTTTCGGATAATCCTCAAAGGCGTTAGTACACGGAATATTGTTAAAAATTGAGTCGGCCCATTTTCTGGATATTTTTACATATTTTGTTCCTAAGGGTTATTGTAATTAAATGAAATTTTATTTGACGCACTTCGAACCGGAATCGGAGCTAATATGATCGAAACTCGGTTTTCGGATAATCCTCAAAGGGGTTAGTACACGGGATATTGTTAAAAATCGAGTTGGACCATTTTGTGGATATTTTCACATATTTTTTTCCTATAGGTTATTGAAATTCAACAAAATTTTATTCGGCACAGTTCGGACCGGAATCGGAGCTGATATGATCGAAACTCGGTTTTCGGATAATCCTCAAAGCGGTTAGTACATGGGATATTGTTAAAAATTGAGTCAGACCATTTTGTGGATTTTTTTACATATTTTGTTCCTATGGGTTATTGGATTCAACAAAATTTTATTTGACGCAATTCGGACCTGAATCGGAGCTGATATGATCGAAACTCTGTTTTCGGATAATCCTCAAAGGGGTTAGTACACGGGATACTGTTAAAAATCGAGTCGGGCCTTTTTCTAGATATTTTTACATATTTTGTTCCTATGGTTTATTGAAATTAAACGAAATTTTATTCGCCGCAGTTCGGACCGGAATCAGAGCTGATATGATCGAAACTTAGTTTTCTGATAATCCTCAAAGGCGTTAGTACACGGAATATTGTTAAAAATTGAGTCGGGCCATTTTCTGGATATTTTTACATATTTTGTTCCTAAGGGTTATTGGAATTCAACAAAATTTTATTTGACGCAATTCGGACCTAAATCGGAGCTGATATGATCGAAACTCGGTTTTCGGATAATCCTCAAAGGGGTTAGTACACGGGATACTGTTAAAAATCGAGTCAGGCCATTTTCTGGATATTTTTACATATTTTGTTCCAATGGGTTATTGAAATTAAACGAAATTTTATTCGGCGCAGTTCGGACCGGAATCGGAGCTCATATGATCGAAACTCGGTTTTCGGATAATCCTCAAAGGCGTTAGTACACGGAATATTGTTAAAAATTGAGTCGGTCCATTTTCTGGATATTTTTACATATTTTGTTCCTAAGGGTTATTGTAATTAAATGAAATTTTATTTGACGCACTTCGGACCGGAATCGGAGCTGATATGATCGAAACTCGGTTTTCGTATAATCCTCAAAGGGATTAGTACACGGGATATTGTTAAAAATCGAGTTGGACCATTTTGTGGATATTTTTACATATTTTGTTCCTATTGGTTATTGGAATTCAACAAAATTTTATTTGACGCAATTCGGACCTGAATCGGAGCTGATATGATCGAAACTCGGTTTTCGGATAATCCACAAAGGGGTTAGTACACGGGATACTGTTAAAAATTGAGTCGGGCCATTTTCTGGATATTTTTACATATTATGTTCCTATGGGTTACTGGAATTCAACAAAATTTTATTTGACGCAATTCGAACCTGAATCGGAGCTGATATGATCGAAACTCGGTTTTCGGATAATCCTCAAAGGGGTTAGTACACGGGATACTGTTAAAAATCGAGTCGGACCATTTTCTGGATATTTTTACATATTTTGTTCCTATGAGTTATTGAAATTAAACGAAATTTTATTCGGCGCAATTCGGACCGGAATCGGAGCTGATATGATCGAAACTCAGTTTTCTGATAATCCTCAAAGGCGTTAGTACACGGAATATTGTTAAAAATTGAGTCGGGCCATTTTCTGGATATTTTTACATATTTTGTTCCTAAGGGTTATTGGAATTCAACAAAATTTTATTTGACGCAATTCGGACCTGAATCGGAGCTGATATGATCGAAACTCGGTTTTCGGATAATCCTCAAAGGGGTTAGTACACGGGATACTGTTAAAAATCGAGTCAGGCCATTTTCTGGATATTTTTACATATTTTGTTCCAATGGGTTATTGAAATTAAACGAAATTTTATTCGGCGCAGTTCGGACCGGAATCGGAGCTCATATGATCGAAACTCGGTTTTCGGATAATCCTCAAAGGCGTTAGTACACGGAATATTGTTAAAAATTGAGTCGGCCCATTTTCTGGATATTTTTACATATTTTGTTCCTAAGGGTTATTGTAATTAAATGAAATTTTATTTGACGCACTTCGAACCGGAATCGGAGCTGATATGATCGAAACTCGATTTTCGGATAATCCTCAAAGGGGTTAGTACACGGGATATTGTTAAAAATCGAGTTGGACCATTTTGTGGATATTTTTACATATTTTGTTCCTATTGGTTATTGGAATTCAACAAAATTTTATTCGGCACAGTTCGGACCGGAATCGGAGCTGATATGATCGAAACTCGGTTTTCGGATAATCCTCAAAGCGGTTAGTACACGGGATACTGTTAAAAATTGAGTCGGGCCATTTTCTGGATATTTTTACATATTATGTTCCTATGGGTTACTGGAATTCAACAAAATTTTATTTGACGCAATTCGAACCTGAATCGGAGCTGATATGATCGAAACTCGGTTTTCGAATAATCCTCAAAGGGGTTAGTACACGGGATACTGTTAAAAATCGAGTCGGGCCATTTTCTGGATATTTTTACATATTTTGTTCATATGGGTTATTGAAATTAAACAAAATTTTATTCGGCGTAGTTCGGACCGGAATCGGAGCTGATATGATCGAAACTCAGTTTTCTGATAATCCTCAAAGGCGTTAGTACACGGAATATTGTTAAAAATTGAGTCGGGCCATTTTCTGGATATTTTAACATATTTTGTTCCTAAGGGTTATTGTAATTAAATGAAATTTTATTTGACGCACTTCGGACCGGAATCGGAGCTGATATGATCGAAACTCGGTTTTCGGATAATCCTCAAAGGGGTTAGTACACGGGATATTGTTAAAAATCGAGTTGGACCATTTTGTGGATATTTTTACATATTTTGTTCCTATTGGTTATTGGAATTCAACAAAATTTTATTTGACGCAATTCGGACCTGAATCGGAGCTGATATGATCGAAACTCGGTTTTCGGATAATCCTCAAAGGGGTTAGTACACGGGATACTGTTAAAAATCGAGTCGGGCCTTTTTCTGGATATTTTTACATATTTTGTTCCTATGGGTTATTGAAATTAAACGAAATTTTATTCGGCGCAGTTCGGACCGGAATCGGAGCTGATATGATCGAAACTTAGTTTTCTGATAATCCTCAAAGGCGTTAGTACACGGAATATTGTTAAAAATTGAGTCGGGCCATTTTCTTGATATTTTTACATATTTTGTTCCTAAGGGTTATTGGAATTCAACAAAATTTTATTTGACGCAATTCGGACCTGAATCGGAGCTGATATGATCGAAACTCGGTTTTCGGATAATCCTCAAAGGGGTTAGTACACGGGATACTGTTAAAAATCGAGTCAGGCCATTTTCTGGATATTTTTACATATTTTGTTCCAATGGGTTATTGAAATTAAACGAAATTTTATTCGGCGCAGTTCGGACCGGAATCGGAGCTCATATGATCGAAACTCGGTTTTCGGATAATCCTCAAAGGCGTTAGTACACGGAATATTGTTAAAAATTGAGTCGGCCCATTTTCTGGATATTTTTACATATTTTGTTCCTAAGGGTTATTGTAATTAAATGAAATTTTATTTGACGCACTTCGAACCGGAATCGGAGCTAATATGATCGAAACTCGATTTTCGGATAATCCTCAAAGGGGTTAGTACACGGGATATTGTTAAAAATCGAGTTGGACCATTTTGTGGATATTTTCACATATTTTTTTCCTATAGGTTATTGAAATTCAACAAAATTTTATTCGGCACAGTTCGGACCGGAATCGGAGCTGATATGATCGAAACTCGGTTTTCGGATAATCCTCAAAGCGGTTAGTACATGGGATATTGTTAAAAATTGAGTCAGACCATTTTA
Source organism: Saposhnikovia divaricata (assembly GCA_036435485.1). Classification (NCBI taxonomy): domain Eukaryota; kingdom Viridiplantae; phylum Streptophyta; class Magnoliopsida; order Apiales; family Apiaceae; genus Saposhnikovia; species Saposhnikovia divaricata. Next base: position 222,114,134 of record CM071599.1, read on the forward strand.
TGGATATTTTTACATATTTTGTTCCTATGGGTTATTGGAATTCAACAAAATTTTAATTGACGCAATTCGGACCTGAATCGGAGCTGATATGATCGAAACTCTGTTTTCGGATAATCCTCAAAGGGGTTAGTACACGGGATACTGTTAAAAATCGAGTCGGGCCTTTTTCTAGATATTTTTACATATTTTGTTCCTATGGGTTATTGAAATTAAACGAAATTTTATTCGGCGCAGTTCGGACCGGAATCAGAGCTGATATGATCGAAACTCAGTTTTCTGATAATCCTCAAAGGCGTTAGTACACGGAATATTGTTAAAAATTGAGTCGGGCCATTTTCTGGATATTTTTACATATTTTGTTCCTAAGGGTTATTGGAATTCAACAAAATTTTATTTGACGCAATTCGGACCTGAATCGGAGCTGATATGATCGAAACTCGGTTTTCGGATAATCCTCAAAGGGGTTAGTACACGGGATACTGTTAAAAATCGAGTCAGGCCATTTTCTGGATATTTTTACATATTTTGTTCCAATGGGTTATTGAAATTAAACGAAATTTTATTCGGCGCAGTTCGGACCGGAATCGGAGCTCATATGATCGAAACTCGGTTTTCGGATAATCCTCAAAGGCGTTAGTACACGGAATATTGTTAAAAATTGAGTCGGTCCATTTTCTGGATATTTTTACATATTTTGTTCCTAAGGGTTATTGTAATTAAATGAAATTTTATTTGACGCACTTCGGACCGGAATCGGAGCTGATATGATCGAAACTCGGTTTTCGTATAATCCTCAAAGGGATTAGTACACGGGATATTGTTAAAAATCGAGTTGGACCATTTTGTGGATATTTTTACATATTTTGTTCCTACTGGTTATTGGAATTCAACAAAATTTTATTTGACGCAATTCGGACCTGAATCGGAGCTGATATGATCGAAACTCGGTTTTCGGATAATCCACAAAGGGGTTAGTACACGGGATACTGTTAAAAATTGAGTCGGGCCATTTTCTGGATATTTTTACATATTATGTTCCTATGGGTTACTGGAATTCAACAAAATTTTATTTGACGCAATTCGAACCTGAATCGGAGCTGATATGATCGAAACTCGGTTTTCGGATAATCCTCAAAGGGGTTAGTACACGGGATACTGTTAAAAATCGAGTCGGACCATTTTCTGGATATTTTTACATATTTTGTTCCTATGAGTTATTGAAATTAAATGAAATTTTATTCGGCGCAATTCGGACCGGAATCGGAGCTGATATGATCGAAACTCAGTTTTCTGATAATCCTCAAAGGCCTTAGTACACGGAATATTGTTAAAAATTGAGTCGGGCCATTTTCTGGATATTTTTACATATTTTGTTCCTAAGGGTTATTGGAATTCAACAAAATTTTATTTGACGCAATTCGGACCTGAATCGGAGCTGATATGATCGAAACTCGGTTTTCGGATAATCCTCAAAGGGGTTAGTACACGGGATACTGTTAAAAATCGAGTCAGGCCATTTTCTGGATATTTTTACATATTTTGTTCCAATGGGTTATTGAAATTAAACGAAATTTTATTCGGCGCAGTTCGGACCGGAATCGGAGCTCATATGATCGAAACTCGGTTTTCGGATAATCCTCAAAGGCGTTAGTACACGGAATATTGTTAAAAATTGAGTCGGCCCATTTTCTGGATATTTTTACATATTTTGTTCCTAAGGGTTATTGTAATTAAATGAAATTTTATTTGACGCACTTCGGACCGGAATCGGAGCTGATATGATCGAAACTCGGTTTTCGTATAATCCTCAAAGGGATTAGTACACGGGATATTGTTAAAAATCGAGTCGGACCATTTTGTGGATATTTTTACATATTTTGTTCCTATTGGTTTTTGGAATTCAACAAAATTTTATTTGACGCAATTCGGACCTGAATCGGAGCTGATATGATCGAAACTCGGTTTTCGGATAATCCTCAAAGGGGTTAGTACACGGGATACTGTTAAAAATCGAGTCAGGCCATTTTCTGGATATTTTTACATATTTTGTTCCAATGGGTTATTGAAATTAAACGAAATTTTATTCGGCGCAGTTCGGACCGGAATCGGAGCTGATATGATCGAAACTCAGTTTTCTGATAATCCTCAAAGGCGTTAGTACACGGAATATTGTTAAAAATTGAGTCGGGCCATTTTCTGGATATTTTTACATATTTTGTTCCTAAGGGTTATTGGAATTCAACAAAATTTTATTTGACGCAATTCGGACCTGAATCGGAGCTGATATGATCGAAACTCGGTTTTCGGATAATCCTCAAAGGGGTTAGTACACGGGATACTGTTAAAAATCGAGTCAGGCCATTTTCTGGATATTTTTACATATTTTGTTCCAATGGGTTATTGAAATTAAACGAAATTTTATTCGGCGCAGTTCGGACCGGAATCGGAGCTCATATGATCGAAACTCGGTTTTCGGATAATCCTCAAAGGCGTTAGTACACGGAATATTGTTAAAAATTGAGTCGGCCCATTTTCTGGATATTTTTACATATTTTGTTCCTAAGGGTTATTGTAATTAAATGAAATTTTATTTGACGCACTTCGGACCGGAATCGGAGCTGATATGATCGAAACTCGGTTTTCGTATAATCCTCAAAGGGATTAGTACACGGGATATTGTTAAAAATCGAGTTGGACCATTTTGTGGATATTTTTACATATTTTGTTCCTATTGGTTTTTGGAATTCAACAAAATTTTATTTGACGCAATTCGGACCTGAATCGGAGCTGATATGATCGAAACTCGGTTTTCGGATAATCCACAAAGGGGTTAGTACACGGGATACTGTTAAAAATTGAGTCGGGCCATTTTCTGGATATTTTTACATATTATGTTCCTATGGGTTACTGGAATTCAACAAAATTTTATTTGACGCAATTCGAACCTGAATCGGAGCTGATATGATCGAAACTCGGTTTTCGAATAATCCTCAAAGGGGTTAGTACACGGGATACTGTTAAAAATCGAGTCGGGCCATTTTCTGGATATTTTTACATATTTTGTTCCTATGGGTTATTGAAATTAAACAAAATTTTATTCGGCGTAGTTCGGACCGGAATCGGAGCTGATATGATCGAAACTCAGTTTTCTGATAATCCTCAAAGGCGTTAGTACACGGAATATTGTTAAAAATTGATTTGGGCCATTTTCTGGATATTTTAACATATTTTGTTCCTAAGGGTTATTGTAATTAAATGAAATTTTATTTGACGCACTTCGGACCGGAATCGGAGCTGATACGATCGAAACTCGGTTTTCGGATAATCCTCAAAGGGGTTAGTACACGGGATATTGTTAAAAATCGAGTTGGACCATTTTGTGGATATTTTTACATATTTTGTTCCTATTGGTTATTGGAATTCAACAAAATTTTATTTGACGCAATTCGGATCTGAATCGGAGCTGATATGATCGAAACTCGGTTTTCGGATAATCCACAAAGGGGTTAGTACACGGGATACTGTTAAAAATTGAGTCGGGCCATTTTCTGGATATTTTTACATATTATGTTCCTATGGGTTACTGGAATTCAACAAAATTTTATTTGACGCAATTCGAACCTGAATCGGAGCTGATATGATCGAAACTCGGTTTTCGGATAATCCTCAAAGGGGTTAGTACACGGGATACTGTTAAAAATCGAGTCGGGCCATTTTCTGGATATTTTTACATATTTTGTTCCTATGAGTTATTGAAATTAAACGAAATTTTATTCGGCGCAATTCGGACCGGAATCGGAGCTGATATGATCGAAACTCAGTTTTCTGATAATCCTCAAAGGCGTTAGTACGCGGAATATTGTTAAAAATTGAGTCGGGCCATTTTCTGGATATTTTTATATATTTTGTTCCTATGGGTTATTGAAATTAAATGAAATTTTATTTGACGCACTTCGGACCGGAATCGGAGCTGATATGATCGAAACTCAATTTTCGGATAATCCTCATAGGGGTTAGTACACGGGATACTGTTAAAAGTCGAGTTGGACCATTTTGTGGATATTTTCCCATATTTTGTTCCTATGGGTTATTGAAATTCAACAAAATTTTATTCGGCATAGTTCGGACCGGAATCGGAGCTGATTTGATCGAAACTCGGTTTTCGGATAATCCTCAAAGGGGTTTGTACATGGGATATTGTTAAAAATTGAGTCAGACCATTTTGTGGATATTTTTACATATTTTGTTCATATGGGTTATTGGAATTCAACAAAATTTTATTTGACGCAATTCGGACCTGAATCGGAGCTGATATGATCGAAACTCGGTTTTCGGATAATCCTCAAAGGGGTTAGTACACGGGATACTGTTAAAAATCGAGTCGGGCCATTTTCTGGATATTTTTACATATTTTGTTCCTATGGGTTATTGAAATTAAACCAAATTTTATTCGGCGCAGTTCGGAACGGAATCGGAGCTCATATGATCGAAACTCGGTTTTCGGATAATCCTCAAAGGCGTTAGTACACGGAATATTGTTAAAAATTGAGTCGGCCCATTTTCTGGATATTTTTACATATTTTGTTCCTATGGGTTATTGTAATTAAATGAAATTTTATTTGACGCACTTCGGACCGGAATCGGAGCTGATATGATCGAAACTCGATTTTCGGATAATCCTCAAAGGGGTTAGTACACGGGATATTGTTAAAAATCGAGTTGGACCATTTTGTGGATATTTTTACATATTTTGTTCCTATTGGTATTGGAATTCAACAAAATTTTATTTGACGCAATTCGAACCTGAATCGGAGCTGATATGATCGAAACTCGGTTTTCGGATAATCCTCAAAGGGGTTAGTACACGGGATACTGTTAAAAATCGAGTCGGGCCATTTTCTGGATATTTTTACATATTTTGTTCCTATGGGTTATTGAAATTAAACGAAATTTTATTCGGCGCAGTTCGGACCGGAATCGGAGCTGATATGATCGAAACTCAGTTTTCTGATAATCCTCAAAGGCGTTAGTACACGGAATATTGTTAAAAATTGAGTCGGGCCATTTTCTGGATATTTTTACATATTTTGTTCCTAAGGGTTATTGAAATTAAATGAAATTTTATTTGACGCACTTCGGACCGGAATCGGAGCTGATATGATCGAAACTCAATTTTCGGATAATCCTCAAAGGGGTTAGTACACGGGATACTGTTAAAAATCGAGTCGGGCCTTTTTCTGGATATTTTTACATATTTTGTTCCTATGGGTTATTGAAATTAAACGAAATTTTATTCGGCGCAGTTCGGACCGGAATCGGAGCGGATATGATCGAAACTCAGTTTTCTGATAATCCTCAAAGGCGTTAGTACACGGAATATTGTTAAAAATTGAGTCGGGTCGTTTTCTGGATATTTTTACATATTTTGTTCCTAAGGGTTATTGGAATTCAACAAAATTTTATTTGACGCAATTCGGACCTGAATCGGAGCTGATATGATCGAAACTCGGTTTTCGGATAATCCTCAAAGGGGTTAGTACACGGGATACTGTTAAAAATCGAGTCGGGCCATTTTCTTGATATTTTTACATATTTTGTTCCTATGGGTTATTGAAATTAAACGAAATTTTATTCGGCGCAGTTCGGACCGGAATCGGAGCTGATATGATCGAAACTCGGTTTTCGGATAATCCTCAAAGGCGTTAGTACACGGAATATTGTTAAAAATTGAGTCGGCCCATTTTCTGGATATTTTTACATATTTTGTTCCTAAGGGTTATTGTAATTAAATGAAATTTTATTTAACGCACTTCGGACCGGAATCGGAGCTGATATGATCGAAACTCGGTTTTCGGATAATCCTCAAAGGGATTAGTACACGGGATATTGTTAAAAATCGAGTTGGACCATTTTGTGGATATTTTTACATATTTTGTTCCTATTGGTTATTGGAATTCAACAAAAATTTATTTGACGCAATTCGGACCTGAATCGGAGCTGATATGATCGAAACTCGGTTTTCGGATAATCCACAAAGGGGTTAGTACACGGGATACTGTTAAAAATTGAGTCGGGCCATTTTCTGGATATTTTTCCATATTATGTTCCTATGGGTTACTGGAATTCAACAAAATTTTATTTGACGCAATTCGAACCTGAATCGGAGCTGATATGATCGAAACTCGGTTTTCGGATAATCCTCAAAGGCGTTAGTACACGGAATATTGTTAAAAATTGAGTCGGCCCATTTTCTGGATATTTTTACATATTTTGTTCCTAAGGGTTATTGTATTTAAATGAAATTTTATTTGACGCACTTCGGACCGGAATCGGAGCTGATATGATCGAAACTCAGTTTTCGGATAATCCTCAAAGGGGTTAGTACACGGGATATTGTTAAAAATCGAGTTAGACCATTTTGTGGATATTTTTACATATTTTGTTCCTATTGGTTATTGGAATTCAACAAAATTTTATTTGACGCAATTCGGACCTGAATCGGAGCTGATATGATCGAAACTCGGTTTTCGGATAATCCACAAAGGGGTTAGTACACGGGATACTGTTAAAAATTGAGTCGGGCCATTTTCTGGATATTTTTACATATTATGTTCCTATGGGTTACTGGAATTCAACAAAATTTTATTTGACGCAATTCGAACCTGAATCGGAGCTGATATGATCGAAACTCGGTTTTCGGATAGACCTCAAAGGGGTTAGTACACGGATACTGTTAAAAATCGAGTCGGGCCATTTTCTGGATATTTTTACATATTTTGTTCCTATGGGTTATTGAAATTAAACGAAATTTTATTCGGCGTAGTTCGGACCGGAATCGGAGCTGATATGATCGAAACTCAGTTTTCTGATAATCCTCAAAGGCGTTAGTACACGGAATATTGTTAAAAATCGAGTTGGGCCATATTCTGGATATTTTTACATATTTTGTTCCTATTGGTTATTGGAATTCAACAAAATTTTATTTGACGCAATTCGGACCTGAATCGGAGCTGATATGATCGAAACTCGGTTTTCGGATAATCCTCAAAGGGGTTAGTACACGGGATACTGTTAAAAATCGAGTCGGGCCATTTTCTGGATATTTTTACATATTTTGTTCCTATGGGTTATTGAAATTAAACGAAATTTTATTCGGCGCAGTTCGGACCGGAATCGGAGCTCATATGATCGAAACTCGGTTTTCGGATAATCCTCAAAGGCGTTAGTACACGGAATATTGTTAAAAATTGAGTCGGCCCATTTTCTGGATAGTTTTACATATTTTGTTCCTAAGGGTTATTGTAATTAAATGAAATTTTATTTGACGCACTTCGGACCGGAATCGGAGCTGATATGATCAAAACTCGGTTTTCGGATAATCCTCAAAGGGATTAGTACACGGGATATTGTTAAAAATCGAGTTGGACCATTTTGTGGATATTTTTACATATTTTGTTCCTATGGGTTATTGAAATCAAACGAAATTTTATTCGGCGCAGTTCGGACCGGAATCGGAGCTGATATGATCGAAACTCAGTTTTCTGATAATCCTCAAAGGCGTTAGTACACGGAATATTGTTAAAAATTGAGTCGGGTCGTTTTCTGGATATTTTTACATTTTTTGTTCCTAAGGATTGTTGGAATTCAACAAAATTTTATTTGACGCAATTCGGACCTGAATCGGAGCTGATATGATCGAAACTCGGTTTTCGGATAATCCTCAAAGGGGTTAGTACACGGGATACTGTTAAAAATCGAGTCGGCCCATTTTCTGGATAGTTTTACATATTTTGTTCCTAAGGGTTATTGTAATTAAATGAAATTTTATTTGACGCACTTCGGACCGGAATCGGAGCTGATATGATCAAAACTCGGTTTTCGGATAATCCTCAAAGGGATTAGTACACGGGATATTGTTAAAAATCGAGTTGGACCATTTTGTGGATATTTTTACATATTTTGTTCCTATGGGTTATTGAAATCAAACGAAATTTTATTCGGCGCAGTTCGGACCGGAATCGGAGCTGATATGATCGAAACTCAGTTTTCTGATAATCCTCAAAGGCGTTAGTACACGGAATATTGTTAAAAATTGAGTCGGGTCGTTTTCTGGATATTTTTACATTTTTTGTTCCTAAGGATTGTTGGAATTCAACAAAATTTTATTTGACGCAATTCGGACCTGAATCGGAGCTGATATGATCGAAACTCGGTTTTCGGATAATCCTCAAAGGGGTTAGTACACGGGATACTGTTAAAAATCGAGTCGGGCCATTTTCTGGATATTTTTACATATTTTGTTCCTATGGGTTATTGAAATTAAACGAAATTTTATTCGGCGCGGTTCGGACCGGAATCGGAGCTCATATGATCGAAACTCGGTTTTCGGATAATCCTCAAAGGCGTTAGTACACGGAATATTGTTAAAAATTGAGTCGGCCCATTTTCTGGATAGTTTTACATATTTTGTTCCTAAGGGTTATTGTAATTAAATGAAATTTTATTTGACGCACTTCGGACCGGAATCGGAGCTGATATGATCGAAACTCGGTTTTCGGATAATCCTCAAAGGGATTAGTACACGGGATATTGTTAAAAATCGAGTCGGGCCATTTTCTGGATATTTTTACATATTTTGTTCCTATGGGTTATTGAAATTAAACGAAATTTTATTCGGCGTAGTTCGGACCGGAATCGGAGCTGATATGATCGAAACTCAGTTTTCTGATAATCCTCAAAGGCGTTAGTACACGGAATATTGTTAAAAATCGAGTTGGGCCATTTTCTGGATATTTTTACATATTTTGTTCCTATTGGTTATTGGAATTCAACAAAATTTTATTTGACGCAATTCGGACCTGAATCGGAGCTGATATGATCGAAACTCGGTTTTCGGATAATCCTCAAAGGGGTTAGTACACGGGATACTGTTAAAAATCGAGTCTGGCCATTTTCTGGATATTTTTACATATTTTGTTCCTATGGGTTATTGAAATTAAACGAAATTTTATTCGGCGTAGTTCGGACCGGAATCGGAGCTCATATGATCGAAACTCGGTTTTCGGATAATCCTCAAAGGCGTTAGTACACGGAATATTGTTAAAAATTGAGTCGGCCCATTTTCTGGATAGTTTTACATATTTTGTTCCTAAGGGTTATTGTAATTAAATGAAAATTTATTTGACGCACTTCGGACCGGAATCGGAGCTGATATGATCAAAACTCGGTTTTCGGATAATCCTCAAAGGGATTAGTACACGGGATATTGTTAAAAATCGAGTTGGACCATTTTGTGGATATTTTTACATATTTTGTTCCTAAGGGTTATTGAAATCAAACGAAATTTTATTCGGCGCAGTTCGGACCGGAATCGGAGCTGATATGATCGAAACTCAGTTTTCTGATAATCCTCAAAGGCGTTAGTACACGGAATATTGTTAAAAATTGAGTCGGGTCGTTTTCTGGATATTTTTACATATTTTGTTCCTAAGGATTGTTGGAATTCAACAAAATTTTATTTGACGCAATTCGGACCTGAATCGGAGCTGATATGATCGAAACTCGGTTTTCGGATAATCCTCAAAGGGGTTAGTACACGGGATACTGTTAAAAATCGAGTCGGGCCATTTTCTGGATATTTTTACATATTTTGTTCCTATGGGTTATTGAAATTAAACGAAATTTTATTCGGCGCGGTTCGGACCGGAATCGGAGCTCATATGATCGAAACTCGGTTTTCGGATAATCCTCAAAGGCGTTAGTACACGGAATATTGTTAAAAATTGAGTCGGCCCATTTTCTGGATAGTTTTACATATTTTGTTCCTAAGGGTTATTGTAATTAAATGAAATTTTATTTGACGCACTTCGGACCGGAATCGGAGCTGATATGATCGAAACTCGGTTTTCGGATAATCCTCAAAGGGATTAGTACACGGGATATTGTTAAAAATCGAGTCGGGCCATTTTCTGGATATTTTTACATATTTTGTTCCTATGGGTTATTGAAATTAAACGAAATTTTATTCGGCGTAGTTCGGACCGGAATCGGAGCTGATATGATCGAAACTCAGTTTTCTGATAATCCTCAAAGGCGTTAGTACACGGAATATTGTTAAAAATCGAGTTGGGCCATTTTCTGGATATTTTTACATATTTTGTTCCTATTGGTTATTGGAATTCAACAAAATTTTATTTGACGCAATTCGGACCTGAATCGGAGCTGATATGATCGAAACTCGGTTTTCGGATAATCCTCAAAGGGGTTAGTACACGGGATACTGTTAAAAATCGAGTCTGGCCATTTTCTGGATATTTTTACATATTTTGTTCCTATGGGTTATTGAAATTAAACGAAATTTTATTCGGCGTAGTTCGGACCGGAATCGGAGCTCATATGATCGAAACTCGGTTTTCGGATAATCCTCAAAGGCGTTAGTACACGGAATATTGTTAAAAATTGAGTCGGCCCATTTTCTGGATAGTTTTACATATTTTGTTCCTAAGGGTTATTGTAATTAAATGAAATTTTATTTGACGCACTTCGGACCGGAATCGGAGCTGATATGATCAAAACTCGGTTTTCGGATAATCCTCAAAGGGATTAGTACACGGGATATTGTTAAAAATCGAGTTGGACCATTTTGTGGATATTTTTACATATTTTGTTCCTAAGGGTTATTGAAATCAAACGAAATTTTATTCGGCGCAGTTCGGACCGGAATCGGAGCTGATATGATCGAAACTCAGTTTTCTGATAATCCTCAAAGGCGTTAGTACACGGAATATTGTTAAAAATTGAGTCGGGTCGTTTTCTGGATATTTTTACATATTTTGTTCCTAAGGATTGTTGGAATTCAACAAAATTTTATTTGACGCAATTCGGACCTGAATCGGAGCTGATATGATCGAAACTCGGTTTTCGGATAATCCTCAAAGGGGTTAGTACACGGGATACTGTTAAAAATCGAGTCGGGCCATTTTCTGGATATTTTTACATATTTTGTTCCTATGGGTTATTGAAATTAAACGAAATTTTATTCGGCGCGGTTCGGACCGGAATCGGAGCTCATATGATCGAAACTCGGTTTTCGGATAATCCTCAAAGGCGTTAGTACACGGAATATTGTTAAAAATTGAGTCGGCCCATTTTCTGGATAGTTTTACATATTTTGTTCCTAAGGGTTATTGTAATTAAATGAAATTTTATTTGACGCACTTCGGACCGGAATCGGAGCTGATATGATCGAAACTCGGTTTTCGGATAATCCTCAAAGGGATTAGTACACGGGATATTGTTAAAAATCGAGTTGGACCATTTTGTGGATATTTTTACATATTTTGTTCCTATTGGTTATTGTAATTCAACAAAAATTTATTTGACGCAATTCGGACCTGAATCGGAGCTGATATGATCGAAACTCGGTTTTCGGATAATCCACAAAGGGGTTAGTACACGGGATACTGTTAAAAATTGAGTCGGGCAATTTTCTGGATATTTTTACATATTATGTTCCTATGGGTTACTGGAATTCAACAAAATTTTATTTGACGCAATTCGAACCTGAATCGGAGCTGATATGATCGAAACTCGGTTTTCGGATAATCCTCAAAGGGGTTAGTACACGGGATACTGTTAAAAATCGAGTCTGGCCATTTTCTGGATATTTTTACATATTTTGTTCCTATGGGTTATTGAAATTAAACGAAATTTTATTCGGCGTAGTTCGGACCGGAATCGGAGCTGATATGATCGAAACTCAGTTTTCTGATAATCCTCAAAGGCGTTAGTACACGGAATATTGTTAAAAATTGAGTCGGGCCATTTTCTGGATATTTTTACATATTTTGTTCCTAAGGGTTATTGTAATTAAATGAAATTTTATTTGACGCAATTCGGACCGGAATCGGAGCTGATATGATCGAAACTCGGTTTTCGGATAATCCTCAAAGGGGTTAGTACACGGGATATTGTTAAAAATCGAGTTGGACCATTTTGTGGATATTTTTACATATTTTGTTCCTATTGGTTATTGGAATTCAACAAAATTTTATTTGACGCAATTCGGACCTGAATCGGAGCTGATATGATCGAAACTCGGTTTTCGGATAATCCACAAAGGGGTTAGTACACGGGATACTGTTAAAAATTGAGTCGGGCCATTTTCTGGATATTTTTCCATATTATGTTCCTATGGGTTACTGGAATTCAACAAAATTTTATTTGACGCAATTCGAACCTGAATCGGAGCTGATATGATCGAAACTCGGTTTTCGGATAATCCTCAAAGGGGTTAGTACACAGGATACTGTTAAAAATCGAGTCGGGCCATTTTCTGGATATTTTTACATATTTTGTTCCTATGGGTTATTGAAATTAAACGAAATTTTATTCGGCGCAATTCGGACCGGAATTGGAGTTGATATGATCGAAACTCAGTTTTCTGATAATCCTCAAAGGCGTTAGTACACGGAATATTGTTAAAAATTGAGTCGGGCCATTTTCTGGATATTTTTACATATTTTGTTCCTATGGGTTAATGAAATTAAATGAAATTTTATTTGACGCACTTCGGACCGGAATCGGAGCTGATATGATCGAAACTCAATTTTCGGATAATCCTTATAGGGGTTAATACACGGGATACTGTTAAAAGTCGAGTTGGACCATTTTGTGGATATTTTCACATATTTTGTTCCTATGGGTTATTGAAATTCAACAAAATTTTATTCGGAACAGTTCGGACCGGAATCAGAGCTGATATGATCGAAACTCGGTTTTCGGATAATCCTCAAAGGGGTTAGTACATGGGATATTGTTAAAAATTGAGTCGGACAATTTTACGGATATTTTTGCATATTTTGTTCCTATGGGTTATTGGAATTCAACAAAATTTTATTTGACGCAATTCGGACCTGAATCGGAGCTGATATGATCGAAACTCGGTTTTCGGATAATCCTCAAAGGGGTTAGTACACGGGATACTGTTAAAAATCGAGTTGGACCATTTTGTGGATATTTTTACATATTTTGTTCCTATTGGTTATTGGAATTCAACAAAATTTTATTTGACGCAATTCGGACCGGAATCGGAGCTGATATGATCGAAACTCGGTTTTCGGATAATCCACAAAGGGGTTAGTACACGGGATACTGTTAAAAATTGAGTCGGGCTATTTTCTGGATATTTTACATATTATGTTCCTATGGGTTACTTGAATTCAACAAAATTTTATTTGACGCAATTCGAACCTGAATCGGAGCTGATATGATCGAAACTCGATTTTCGGATAATCCTCAAAGGGGTTAGTACACGGGATACTGTTAAAAATCGAGTCGGGGCATTTACTGGATATTTTTACATATTTTGTTCCTATGGGTTATTGAAATTAAACGAAATTTTATTCGGCGCAATTCGGACCGGAATCGGAGCTGATATGATCGAAACTCAGTTTTCTGATAATCCTCAAAGGCGTTAGTACACGGAATATTGTTAAAAATTGAGTCGGGCTATTTTCTGGATATTTTTACATATTTTGTTCCTATGGGTTATTGAAATTAAATGAAATTTTATTTGACGCACTTCGGACCGGAATCGGAGCTGATATGATCGAAACTCAATTTTCGGATAATCCTCATAGGGGTTAGTACACGGGATACTGTTAAAAGTTGAGTTGGACCATTTTGTGGATATTTTCACATATTTTGTTCCTATGGGTTATTGAAATTCAAAAAAATTTTATTCGGCACAGTTCGGACCGGAATTAGAGCTGATATGATCGAAACTCGGTTTTCGGATAATCCTCAAAGGGGTTAGTACATGGGATATTGTTAAAAATTGAGTCGGACAATTTTGTGGATATTTTTGCATATTTTGTTCCTATGGGTTATTGGAATTCAACAAAATTTTATTTGACGCAATTCGGACCTGAATCGGAGCTGATATGATCGAAACTCGGTTTTCGGATAATCCTCAAAGGGGTTAGTACACGGGATACTGTTAAAAATTGAGTCGGGCCATTTTCTGGATATTTTTACATATTTTGTTCCTATGGGTTATTGGAATTCAACGAAATTTTATTTGACGCAATTCAAACCTGAATCGGAGCTGATATGATCGAAACTCGGTTTTCGGATAATCCTCAAAGGGGTTAGTACACGGGATACTGTTAAAAGTCTAGTTGGACCATTTTGTGGATATTTTCACATATTTTGTTCCTATAGGTTATTGAAATTCAACAAAATTTTATTCGGCACAGTTCGGACCGGAATCGGAGCTAATATGATCGAAACTCGGTTTTCGGATAATCCTCAAAGGGGTTAGTACATGGGATATTGTTAAAAATTGAGTCAGACCATTTTGTGGATATTTTTACATATTTTGTTCCTATGGGTTATTGGAATTCAACAAAATTTTATTTGACGCAATTCGGACCTGAATCGGAGCTGATATGATCGAAACTCGGTTTTCGGATAATCCTCAAAGGGGTTAGTACACGGGATACTGTTAAAAATTGAGTCGGGCCTTTTTCTGGATATTTTTACATATTTTGTTCCTAAGGGTTATTGTAATTAAATGAAATTTTATTTGACGCACTTCGGACCGAAATCGGAGCTGATATGATCGAAACTCGGTTTTCGGATAATCCTCAAAGGGGTTAGTACACGGGATATTGTTAAAAATCGAGTTGGACCATTTTGTGGATATTTTTACATATTTTGTTCCTATTGGTTATTGGAATTCAACAAAATTTTATTTGACGCAATTCGGACCTGAATCGGAGCTGATATGATCGAAACTCGGTTTTCGGATAATCCACAAAGGGGTTAGTACACGGGATACTGTTAAAAATCGAGTCGGGCCATTTTCTGGATATTTTTACATATTTTGTTCCTATGGGTTATTGAAATTAAACGAAATTTTATTCGGCGTAGTTCGGACCGGAATCGGAGCTGATATGATCGAAACTCAGTTTTCTGATAATCCTCAAAGGCGTTAGTACACGGAATATTGTTAAAAATCGAGTCGGGCCATTTTCTGATAATCCTCAAAGGAGTTAGTACACGGGATACTGTTAAAAATCGAGTCGGGCCATTTTGTGGATATTTTTACATATTTTGTTCCTATGGGTTATTGAAATTAAACGAAATTTTAGTCTACAAAGCTTTGGCTGAGTGGACACCCCCTTTCCCTGGTTCAGCCAAGGTCAGGGGTTCGAACCTACCTCGGAGCGAAAGCTTCGGATTTACGTGGGAGTACTGGGTGGTAGGGCTCAGCGATATATCTCCCCGGGTTTGAAATCCCACATACAAGTGTGTGTGGTAGTTCCCGGTTAAAAAAAAAAAATTAAACGAAATTTTATTCGGCGCAATTCGGACCGGAATCGGAGCTGATATGATCGAAACTCAGTTTTCTGATAATCCTCAAAGGCGTTAGTACACGGAATATTGTTAAAAATTGAGTCGGGCCATTTTTTGGATATTTTTACATATTTTGTTCCTATGGGTTATTGAAATTAAATGAAATTTTATTTGACGTACTTCGGACCGGAATCGGAGCTGATATGATCGAAACTCAATTTTCGGATAATCCTCATAGGGGTTAGTACACGGGATACTGTTAAAAGTCGAGTTGGAACATTTTTTGGATATTTTCACATATTTTGTTCCTATGGGTTATTGGAATTCAACAAAATTTTATTTGACGCAATTCGGACCTGAATCGGAGCTGATATGATCGAAACTCGGTTTTCGGATAATCCACAAAGGGGTTAGTACACGGGATACTGTTAAAAATCGAGTCGGGCCATTTTCTGGATATTTTTACATATTTTGTTCCTATGGGTTATTGAAATTAAACGAAATTTTATTCGGCGTAGTTCGGACCGGAATCGGAGCTGATATGATCGAAACTCAGTTTTCTGATAATCCTCAAAGGCGTTAGTACACGGAATATTGTTAAAAATCGAGTCGGGCCATTTTCTGATAATCCTCAAAGGAGTTAGTACACGGGATACTGTTAAAAATCGAGTCGGGCCATTTTGTGGATATTTTTACATATTTTGTTCCTATGGGTTATTGAAATTAAACGAAATTTTAGTCTACAAAGCTTTGGCTAAGTGGACACCCCCTTTCCCTGGTTCAGCCAAGGTCAGGGGTTCGAACCTACCTCGGAGCGAAAGCTTCGGATTTACGTGGGAGTACTGGGTGGTAGGGCTCAGCGATATATCTCCCCGGGTTTGAAATCCCACATACAAGTGTGTGTGGTAGTTCCCGGTTGAAAAAAAAAAATTAAACGAAATTTTATTCGGCGCAATTCGGACCGGAATCGGAGCTGATATGATCGAAACTCAGTTTTCTGATAATCCTCAAAGGCGTTAGTACACGGAATATTGTTAAAAATTGAGTCGGGCCATTTTTTGGATATTTTTACATATTTTGTTCCTATGGGTTATTGAAATTAAATGAAATTTTATTTGACGTACTTCGGACCGGAATCGGAGCTGATATGATCGAAACTCAATTTTCGGATAATCCTCATAGGGGTTAGTACACGGGATACTTTTAAAAGTCGAGTTGGAACATTTTTTGGATATTTTCACATATTTTGTTCCTATGGGTTATTGAAATTCAACAAAATTTTATTCGGCACAGTTCGGACCGGAATCAGAGCTGATATGATCGAAACTCGGTTTTCGGATAATCCTCAAAGAGTACCTGGGATATTGTTAAAAATTGAGTCGGACAATTTTGTGGATATTTTTGCATATTTTGTTCCTATGGGTTATTGGAATTCAACAAAATTTTATTTGACGCAATTCGGACCTGAATCGGAGCTGATATGATCGAAACTCGGTTTTCGGATAATCCTCAAAGGGGTTAGTACACGGGATACTGTTAAAAATCGAGTCGGGCCATTTTCTGGATATTTTTACATATTTTGTTCCTAAGGGTTATTGAAATTAAACGAAATTTTATTCGGCGCAGTTCGGACCGGAATCGGAGCTCATATGATCGAAACTCGGTTTTCGGATAATCCTCAAAGGCGTTAGTACACGGAATATTGTTAAAAATTGAGTCGGCCCATTTTCTGGATATTTTTACATATTTTGTTCCTAAGGGTTATTGTAATTAAATGAAATTTTATTTGACGCACTTCGGACCGGAATCGGAGCTGATATGATCGAAACTCGGTTTTGTTCCTATTAGTTGATATAATCCTCAAAGGGGTTAGTACACGGGATATTGTGAAAAATCGAGTTGGACCATTTTATGGATATTTTTACATATTTTGTTCCTATTGGTTATTGGAATTCAACAAAATTTTATTTGACGCAATTCGGACCTGAATCGGAGCTGATATGATCGAAACTCGGTTTTCGGATAATCCACAAAGGGGTTAGTACACGGGATACTGTTAAAAATTGAGTCGGGCCATTTTCTGGATATTTTTACATATTATGTTCCTATGGGTTACTGGAATTCAACAAAATTTTATTTGACGCAATTCGAACCTGAATCGGAGCTGATATGATCGAAACTCGGTTTTCGGATAATCCTCAAAGGGGTTAGTATACTGTTAAAAATCGAGTCGGGCCATTTTCTAGATATTTTTACATATTTTGTTCCTATGGGTTATTGAAATTAAACGAAATTTTATTCGGCGCAATTCGGACCGGAATCGGAGCTAATATGATCGAAACTCAGTTTTCTGATAATCCTCAAAGGCGTTAGTACACGGAATATTGTTAAAAATTGAGTCGGGCCATTTTCTGGATATTTTTACATATTTTGTTCCTATGGGTTATTGAAATTAAATGAAATTTTATTTGACGCACTTCGGACCGGAATCGGAGCTGATATGATCGAAACTCAATTTTCGGATAATCCTCATAGGGGTTAGTACACGGGATACTGTTAAAAGTCGAGTTGGACCATTTTGTGGATATTTTCACTTATTTTGTTCCTATGGGTTATTGAAATTCAACAAAATTTTATTCGGCACAGTTCGGACCGGAATCAGAGCTGATATGATCGAAACTCGGTTTTCGGATAATCCTCAAAGGGGCTAGTACATGGGATATTGATAAAAATTGAGTCGGACAATTTTGTGGATATTTTTGCATATTTTGTTCCTATGGGTTATTGGAATTCAACAAAATTTTATTTGACGCAATTCGGACCTGAATCGGAGCTGATATGATCGAAACTCGGTTTTCGGATAATCCTCAAAGGGGTTAGTACACGGGATACTGTTAAAAATCGAGTCGGGCCATTTTCTGGATATTTTTACAAATTTTGTTCCTATGGGTTATTGGAATTCAACGAAATTTTATTTGACGCAATTCAAACCTGAATCGGAGCTGATATGATCGAAACTCGGTTTTCGGATAATCCTCAAAGGGGTTAGTACACGGGATACTGTTAAAAGTCGAGTTGGACCATTTTGTGGATATTTTCACATATTTTGTTCCTATAGGTTATTGAAATTCAACAAAATTTTATTCGGCACAGTTCGGACCGGAATCGGAGTTAATATGATCGAAACTCGGTTTTCGGATAATCCTCAAAGGGGTTAGTACATGGGATATTGTTAAAAATTGAGTCAGACCATTTTGTGGATATTTTTACATATTTTGTTCCTATGGGTTATTGGAATTCAACAAAATTTTATTTGACGCAATTCGGACCTGAATCGGAGCTGATATGATCGAAACTCGGTTTTCGGATAATCCTCAAAGGGGTTAGTACACGGGATACTGTTAAAAATCGAGTCGGGCCTTTTTCTGGATATTTTTACATATTTTGTTCTTAAGGGTTATTGTAATTAAATGAAATTTTATTTGACGCACTTCGGACCGGAATCGGAGCTGATATGATCGAAACTCGGTTTTCGGATAATCCTCAAAGGGGTTAGTACACGAGATATTGTTAAAAATCGAGTTGGACCATTTTGTGGATATTTTTACATATTTTGTTCCTATTGGTTATTGGAATTCAACAAAATTTTATTTGACGCAATTCGGACCTGAATCGGAGCTGATATGATCGAAACTCGGTTTTCGGATAATCCACAAAGGGGTTAGTACACGGGATACTGTTAAAAATCGAGTCGGGCCATTTTCTGGATATTTTTACATATTTTGTTCCTATGGGTTATTGAAATTAAACGAAATTTTATTCGGCGTAGTTCGGACCGGAATCGAAGCTGATATGATCGAAACTCAGTTTTCTGATAATCCTCAAAGGCGTTAGTACACGGAATATTGTTAAAAATCGAGTCGGGCCATTTTCTGATAATCCTCAAAGGAGTTAGTACACGGGATACTGTTAAAAATCGAGTCGGGCCATTTTGTGGATATTTTTACATATTTTGTTCCTATGGGTTATTGAAATTAAACGAAATTTTAGTCTACAAAGCTTTGGCTGAGTGGACACCCCCTTTCCCTGGTTCAGCCAAGGTCAGGGGTTCGAACCTACCTCGGAGCGAAAGCTTCGGATTTACGTGGGAGTACTGGATGGTAGGGCTCAGCGATATATCTCCCCGGGTTTGAAATCCCACATACAAGTGTGTGTGGTAGTTCCCGGTTAAAAAAAAAAATTAAACGAAATTTTATTCGGCGCAATTCGGACCGGAATCGGAGCTGATATGATCGAAACTCAGTTTTCTGATAATCCTCAAAGGCGTTAGTACACGGAATATTGTTAAAAATTGAGTCGGGCCATTTTCTGGATATTTTTACATATTTTGTTCCTATGGGTTATTGAAATTAAATGAAATTTTATTTGACGTACTTCGGACCGGAATCGGAGCTGATATGATCGAAACTCAATTTTCGGATAATCCTCATAGGGGTTAGTACACGGGATACTGTTAAAAGTCGAGTTGGACCATTTTTTGGATATTTTCACATATTTTGTTCCTATGGGTTATTGAAATTCAACAAAATTTTATTCGGCACAGTTCGGACCGGAATCAGAGCTGATATGATCGAAACTCGGTTTTCGGATAATCCTCAAAGGGTACATGGGATATTGTTAAAAATTGAGTCGGACAATTTTGTGGATATTTTTGCATATTTTGTTCCTATGGGTTATTGGAATTCAACAAAATTTTATTTGACGCAATTCGGACCTGAATCGGAGCTGATATGATCGAAACTCGGTTTTCGGATAATCCTCAAAGGGGTTAGTACACGGGATACTGTTAAAAATCGAGTCGGGCCATTTTCTGGATATTTTTACATATTTTGTTCCTATTGGTTATTGAAATTAAACGAAATTTTATTCGGCGCAGTTCGGACCGGAATCGGAGCTCATATGATCGAAACTCGGTTTTCGGATAATCCTCAAAGGCGTTAGTACACGGAATATTGTTAAAAATTGAGTCGGCCCATTTTCTGGATATTTTTACATATTTTGTTCCTAAGGGTTATTGTAATTAAATGAAATTTTATTTGACGCACTTCGGACCGGAATCGGAGCTGATATGATCGAAACTCGGTTTTGTTCCTATTAGTTGATATAATCCTCAAAGGGGTTAGTACACGGGATATTGTGAAAAATCGAGTTGGACCATTTTATGGATATTTTTACATATTTTGTTCCTATTGGTTATTGGAATTCAACAAAATTTTATTTGACGCAATTCGGACCTGAATCGGAGCTGATATGATCGAAACTCGGTTTTCGGATAATCCACAAAGGGGTTAGTACACGGGATACTGTTAAAAATTGAGTCGGGCCATTTTCTGGATATTTTTACATATTATGTTCCTATGGGTTACTGGAATTCAACAAAATTTTATTTGACGCAATTCGAACCTGAATCGGAGCTGATATGATCGAAACTCGGTTTTCGGATAATCCTCAAAGGGGTTAGTACACGGGATACTGTTAAAAATCGAGTCGGGCCATTTTCTAGATATTTTTACATATTTTGTTCCTATGGGTTATTGAAATTAAACGAAATTTTATTCGGCGCAATTCGGACCGGAATCGGAGCTAATATGATCGAAACTCAGTTTTCTGATAATCCTCAAAGGCGTTAGTACACGGAATATTGTTAAATATTGAGTCGGGCCATTTTCTGGATATTTTTACATATTTTGTTCCTATGGGTTATTGAAATTAAATGAAATTTTATTTGACGCACTTCGGACCGGAATCGGAGCTGATATGATCGAAACTCAATTTTCGGATAATCCTCATAGGGGTTAGTACACGGGATACTGTTAAAAGTTGAGTTGGACCATTTTGTGGATATTTCCACATATTTTATTCCTATGGGTTATTGAAATTCAAAAAAATTTTATTCGGCACAGTTCGGACCGGAATCAGAGCTGATATGATCGAAACTCGGTTTTCGGATAATCCTCAAAGGGGTTAGTACATGGGATATTGTTAAAAATTGAGTCGGACAATTTTGTGGATATTTTTGCATATTTTGTTCCTATGGGTTATTGGAATTCAACAAAATTTTATTTGACGCAATTCGGACCTGAATCGGAGCTGATATGATCGAAACTCGGTTTTCGGATAATCCTCAAAGGGGTTAGTACACGGGATACTGTTAAAAATCGAGTCGTGCCATTTTCTGGATATTTTTACATATTTTGTTCCGATGGGTTATTGAAATTAAACGAAATTTTATTCGGCGCAGTTCGGACCGGAATCGGAGCTCATATGATCGAAACTCGGTTTTCGGATAATCCTCAAAGGCGTTAGTACACGGAATATTGTTAAAAATTGAGTCGGCCCATTTTCTGGATATTTTTACATATTTTGTTCCTAAGGGTTATTGTAATTAAATGAAATTTTATTTGACGCACTTCGGACCGGAATCGGAGCTGATATGATCGAAACTCGGTTTTGTTCCTATTAGTTGATATAATCCTCAAAGGGGTTAGTACACGGGATATTGTGAAAAATCGAGTTGGACCATTTTATGGATATTTTTACATATTTTGTTCCTATTGGTTATTGGAATTCAACAAAATTTTATTTGACGCAATTCGGACCTGAATCGGAGCTGATATGATCGAAACTCGGTTTTCGGATAATCCACAAAGGGGTTAGTACACGGGATACTGTTAAAAATTGAGTCGGGCCATTTTCTGGATATTTTTACATATTATGTTCCTATGGGTTACTGGAATTCAACAAAATTTTATTTGACGCAATTCGAACCTGAATCGGAGCTGATATGATCGAAACTCGGTTTTCGGATAATCCTCAAAGGGGTTAGTACACGGGATACTGTTAAAAATCGAGTCGGGCCATTTTCTAGATATTTTTACATATTTTGTTCCTATGGGTTATTGAAATTAAACGAAATTTTATTCGGCGCAATTCGGACCGAAATCGGAGCTAATATGATCGAAACTTAGTTTTCTGATAATCCTCAAAGGCGTTAGTACACGGAATATTGTTAAAAATTGAGTCGGGCTTTTTTCTGGATATTTTTACATATTTTGTTCCTATGGGTTATTGAAATTAAATGAAATTTTATTTGACGCACTTCGGACCGGAATCGGAGCTGATATGATCGAAACTCAATTTTCGGATAATCCTCATAGGGGTTAGTACACGGGATACTGTTAAAAGTTGAGTTGGACCATTTTGTGGATATTTCCACATATTTTGTTCCTATGGGTTATTGAAATTCAAAAAAAATTTTATTCGGCACAGTTCGGACCGGAATCAGAGCTGATATGATCGAAACTCGGTTTTCGGATAATCCTCAAAGGGGTTAGTACATGGGATATTGTTAAAAATTGAGTCGGACAATTTTGTGGATATTTTTGCATATTTTGTTCCTATGGGTTATTGGAATTCAACAAAATTTTATTTGACGCAATTCGGACCTGAATCGGAGCTGATATGATCGAAACTCGGTTTTCGGATAATCCTCAAAGGGGTTAGTACACGGGATACTGTTAAAAATCGAGTCGGGCCATTTTCTGGATATTTTTACATATTTTGTTCCTATGGGTTATTGAAATTAAACGAAATTTTATTCGGCGCAGTTCGGACCGGAATCGGAGCTCATATGATCGAAACTCGGTTTTCGGATAATCCTCAAAGGCGTTAGTACACGGAATATTGTTAAAAATTGAGTCGGCCCATTTTCTAGATATTTTTACATATTTTGTTCCTAAGGGTTATTGTAATTAAATGAAATTTTATTTGACGCACTTCGGACCGGAATCGGAGCTGATATGATCGAAACTCGGTTTTGTTCCTATTAGTTGATATAATCCTCAAAGGGGTTAGTACACGGGATATTGTGAAAAATCGAGTTGGACCATTTTATGGATATTTTTACATATTTTGTTCCTATTGGTTATTGGAATTCAACAAAATTTTATTTGACGCAATTCGGACCTGAATCGGAGCTGATATGATCGAAACTCGGTTTTCAGATAATCCACAAAGGGGTTAGTACACGGGATACTGTTAAAAATTGAGTCGGGCCATTTTCTGGATATTTTTACATATTATGTTCCTATGGGTTACTGGAATTCAACAAAATTTTATTTGACGCAATTCGGACCTGAATCGGAGCTGATATGATCGAAACTCGGTTTTCGGATAATCCTCAAAGGGGTTAGTACACGGGATACTGTTACAAATCGAGTCGGGCCATTTTCTGGATATTTTTACAAATTTTGTTCCTATGGGTTATTGGAATTCAACGAAATTTTATTTGACGCAATTCAAACCTGAATCGGAGCTGATATGATCGAAACTCGGTTTTCGGATAATCCTCAAAGGGGTTAGTACACGGGATACTGTTAAAAGTCGAGTTGGACCATTTTGTGGATATTTTCACATATTTTGTTCCTATAGGTTATTGAAATTCAACAAAATTTTATTCGGCACAGTTCGGACCGGAATCGGAGCTAATATGATCGAAACTCGGTTTTCGGATAATCCTCAAAGGGGTTAGTACATGGGATATTGTTAAAAATTGAGTCAGACCATTTTGTGGATATTTTTACATATTTTGTTCCTATGGGTTATTGGAATTCAACAAAATTTTATTTGACGCAATTCGGACCTGAATCGGAGCTGATATGATCGAAACTCGGTTTTCGGATAATCCTCAAAGGGGTTAGTACACGGGATACTGTTAAAAATCGAGTCGGGCCATTTTCTGGATATTTTTACATATTTTGTTCCTATGGGTTATTGAAATTAAACGAAATTTTATTCGGCGCAGTTCGAACCGGAATCGGAGCTCATATGATCGAAACTCGGTTTTCGGATAATCCTCAAAGGCGTTAGTACACGGAATATTGTTAAAAATTGAGTCGGCCCATTTTCTGGATATTTTTACATATTTTGTTCCTAAGGGTTATTGTAATTAAATGAAATTTTATTTGACGCACTTCGGACCGGAATCGGAGCTGATATGATCGAAACTCGGTTTTGTTCCTATTAGTTGATATAATCCTCAAAGGGGTTAGTACACGGGATATTGTGAAAAATCGAGTTGGACCATTTTATGGATATTTTTACATATTTTGTTCCTATTGGTTATTGGAATTCAACAAAATTTTATTTGACGCAATTCGGACCTGAATCGGAGCTGATATGATCGAAACTCGGTTTTCAGATAATCCACAAAGGGGTTAGTACACGGGATACTGTTAAAAATTGAGTCGGGCCATTTTCTGGATATTTTTACATATTATGTTCCTATGGGTTACTGGAATTCAACAAAATTTTATTTGACGCAATTCGGACCTGAATCGGAGCTGATATGATCGAAACTCGGTTTTCGGATAATCCTCAAAGGGGTTAGTACACGGGATACTGTTACAAATCGAGTCGGGCCATTTTCTGGATATTTTTACAAATTTTGTTCCTATGGGTTATTGGAATTCAACGAAATTTTATTTGACGCAATTCAAACCTGAATCGGAGCTGATATGATCGAAACTCGGTTTTCGGATAATCCTCAAAGGGGTTAGTACACGGGATACTGTTAAAAGTCGAGTTGGACCATTTTGTGGATATTTTCACATATTTTGTTCCTATAGGTTATTGAAATTCAACAAAATTTTATTCGGCACAGTTCGGACCGGAATCGGAGCTAATATGATCGAAACTCGGTTTTCGGATAATCCTCAAAGGGGTTAGTACATGGGATATTGTTAAAAATTGAGTCAGACCATTTTGTGGATATTTTTACATATTTTGTTCCTATGGGTTATTGGAATTCAACAAAATTTTATTTGACGCAATTCGGACCTGAATCGGAGCTGATATGATCGAAACTCGGTTTTCGGATAATCCTCAAAGGGGTTAGTACACGGGATACTGTTAAAAATCGAGTCGGGCCTTTTTCTGGATATTTTTACATATTTTGTTCTTAAGGGTTATTGTAATTAAATGAAATTTTATTTGACGCACTTCGGACCGGAATCGGAGCTGATATGATCGAAACTCGGTTTTCGGATAATCCTCAAAGGGGTTAGTACACGGGATATTGTTAAAAATCGAGTTGGACCATTTTGTGGATATTTTTACATATTTTGTTCCTATTGGTTATTGGAATTCAACAAAATTTTATTTGACGCAATTCGGACCTGAATCGGAGTTGATATGATCGAAACTCGGTTTTCGGATAATCCACAAAGGGGTTAGTACACGGGATACTGTTAAAAATCGAGTCGGGCCATTTTCTGGATATTTTTACATATTTTGTTCCTATGGGTTATTGAAATTAAACGAAATTTTATTCGGCGTAGTTCGGACCGGAATCGGAGCTGATATGATCGAAACTCAGTTTTCTGATAATCCTCAAAGGCGTTAGTACACGGAATATTGTTAAAAATCGAGTCGGGCCATTTTCTGATAATCCTCAAAGGAGTTAGTACACGGGATACTGTTAAAAATCGAGTCGGGCCATTTTGCGGATATTTTTACATATTTTGTTCCTATGGGTTATTGAAATTAAACGAAATTTTAGTCTACAAAGCTTTGGCTGAGTGGACACCCCCTTTCCCTGGTTCAGCCAAGGTCAGGGGTTCGAACCTACCTCGGAGCGAAAGCTTCGGATTTACGTGGGAGTACTGGGTGGTAGGGCTCAGCGATATATCTCCCCGGGTTTGAAATCCCACATACAAGTGTGTGTGGTAGTTCCCGGTTAAAAAAAAAATTAAACGAAATTTTATTCGGCGCAATTCGGACCGGAATCGGAGCTGATATGATCGAAACTCAGTTTTCTGATAATCCTCAAAGGCGTTAGTACACGGAATATTGTTAAAAATTGAGTCGGGCCATTTTCTGGATATTTTTACATATTTTGTTCCTATGGGTTATTGAAATTAAATGAAATTTTATTTGACGTACTTCGGACCGGAATCGGAGCTGATATGATCGAAACTCAATTTTCGGATAATCCTCATAGGGGTTAGTACACGGGATACTGTTAAAAGTCGAGTTGGACCATTTTTTGGATATTTTCACATATTTTGTTCCTATGGGTTATTGAAATTCAACAAAATTTTATTCGGCACAGTTCGGACCGGAATCAGAGCTGATATGATCGAAACTCGGTTTTCGGATAATCCTCAAAGGGTACATGGGATATTGTTAAAAATTGAGTCGGACAATTTTGTGGATATTTTTGCATATTTTGTTCCTATGGGTTATTGGAATTCAACAAAATTTTATTTGACGCAATTCGGACCTGAATCGGAGCTGATATGATCGAAACTCGGTTTTCGGATAATCCTCAAAGGGGTTAGTACACGGGATACTGTTAAAAATCGAGTCGGGCCATTTTCTGGATATTTTTACATATTTTGTTCCTATGGGTTATTGAAATTAAACGAAATTTTATTCGGCGCAGTTCGGACCGGAATCGGAGCTCATATGATCGAAACTCGGTTTTCGGATAATCCTCAAAGGCGTTAGTACACGGAATATTGTTAAAAATTGAGTCGGCCCATTTTCTGGATATTTTTACATATTTTGTTCCTAAGGGTTATTGTAATTAAATGAAATTTTATTTGACGCACTTCGGACCGGAATCGGAGCTGATATGATCGAAACTCGGTTTTCGGATAATCCTCAAAGGGGTTAGTACACGGGATACTGTTAAAAATCGAGTCGGGCCTTTTTCTGGATATTTTTACATATTTTGTTCTTAAGGGTTATTGTAATTAAATGAAATTTTATTTGACGCACTTCGGACCGGAATCGGAGCTGATATGATCGAAACTCGGTTTTCGGATAATCCTCAAAGGGGTTAGTACACAGGATATTGTTAAAAATCGAGTTGGACCATTTTGTGGATATTTTTACATATTTTGTTCCTATTGGTTATTGGAATTCAACAAAATTTTATTTGACGCAATTCGGACCTGAATCGGAGCTGATATGATCGAAACTCGGTTTTCGGATAATCCACAAAGGGGTTAGTACACGGGATACTGTTAAAAATCGAGTCGGGCCATTTTCTGGATATTTTTACATATTTTGTTCCTATGGGTTATTGAAATTAAACGAAATTTTATTCGGCGTAGTTCGGACCGGAATCGGAGCTGATATGATCGAAACTCAGTTTTCTGATAATCCTCAAAGGCGTTAGTACACGGAATATTGTTAAAAATCGAGTCGGGCCATTTTCTGATAATCCTCAAAGGAGTTAGTACACGGGATACTGTTAAAAATCGAGTCGGGCCATTTTGTGGATATTTTTACATATTTTGTTCCTATGGGTTATTGAAATTAAACGAAATTTTAGTCTACAAAGCTTTGGCTGAGTGGACACCCCCTTTCCCTGGTTCAGCCAAGGTCAGGGGTTCGAACCTACCTCGGAGCGAAAGCTTCGGATTTACGTGGGAGTACTGGGTGGTAGGGCTCAGCGATATATCTCCCCGGGTTTGAAATCCCACATACAAGTGTGTGTGGTAGTTCCCGGTTAAAAAAAAAATTAAACGAAATTTTATTCGGCGCAATTCGGACCGGAATCGGAGCTGATATGATCGAAACTCAGTTTTCTGATAATCCTCAAAGGCGTTAGTACACGGAATATTGTTAAAAATTGAGTCGGGCCATTTTCTGGATATTTTTACATATTTTGTTCCTATGGGTTATTGAAATTAAATGAAATTTTATTTGACGTACTTCGGACCGGAATCGGAGCTGATATGATCGAAACTCAATTTTCGGATAATCCTCATAGGGGTTAGTACACGGGATACTGTTAAAAGTCGAGTTGGACCATTTTTTGGATATTTTCACATATTTTGTTCCTATGGGTTATTGAAATTCAACAAAATTTTATTCGGCACAGTTCGGACCGGAATCAGAGCTGATATGATCGAAACTCGGTTTTCGGATAATCCTCAAAGGGTACATGGGATATTGTTAAAAATTGAGTCGGACAATTTTGTGGATATTTTTGCATATTTTGTTCCTATGGGTTATTGGAATTCAACAAAATTTTATTTGACGCAATTCGGACCTGAATCGGAGCTGATATGATCGAAACTCGGTTTTCGGATAATCCTCAAAGGGGTTAGTACACGGGATACTGTTAAAAATCGAGTCGGGCCATTTTCTGGATATTTTTACATATTTTGTTCCTATGGGTTATTGAAATTAAACGAAATTTTATTCGGCGCAGTTCGGACCGGAATCGGAGCTCATATGATCGAAACTCGGTTTTCGGATAATCCTCAAAGGCGTTAGTACACGGAATATTGTTAAAAATTGAGTCGGCCCATTTTCTGGATATTTTTACATATTTTGTTCCTAAGGGTTATTGTAATTAAATGAAATTTTATTTGACACACTTCGGACCGGAATCGGAGCTGATATGATCGAAACTCGGTTTTGTTCCTATTAGTTGATATAATCCTCAAAGGGGTTAGTACACGGGATATTGTGAAAAATCGAGTTGGACCATTTTATGGATATTTTTACATATTTTGTTCCTATTGGTTATTGGAATTCAACAAAATTTTATTTGACGCAATTCGGACCTGAATCGGAGCTGATATGATCGAAACTCGGTTTTCGGATAATCCACAAAGGGGTTAGTACACGGGATACTGTTAAAAATTGAGTCGGGCCATTTTCTGGATATTTTTACATATTATGTTCCTATGGGTTACTGGAATTCAACAAAATTTTATTTGACGCAATTCGAACCTGAATCGGAGCTGATATGATCGAAACTCGGTTTTCGGATAATCCTCAAAGGGGTTAGCACACGGGATACTGTTAAAAATCGAGTCGGGCCATTTTCTAGATATTTTTACATATTTTGTTCCTATGGGTTATTGAAATTAAACGAAATTTTATTCGGCGCAATTCGGACCGGAATCGGAGCTAATATGATCGAAACTCAGTTTTCTGATAATCCTCAAAGGCGTTAGTACAGGGAATATTGTTAAAAATTGAGTCGGGCCATTTTCTGGATATTTTTACATATTTTGTTCCTATGGGTTATTGAAATTAAATGAATTTTATTTGACGCACTTCGGACCGGAATCGGAGCTGATATGATCGAAACTCAATTTTCGGATAATCCTCATAGGGGTTAGTACACGGGATACAGTTAAAAGTCGAGTTGGACCATTTTGTGGATATTTTCACATATTTTGTTCCTATGGGTTATTGAAATTCAACAAAATTTTATTCGGCACAGTTCGGACCGGAATCAGAGCTGATATGATCGAAACTCGGTTTTCGGATAATCCTCAAAGGGGCTAGTACATGGGATATTGTTAAAAATTGAGTCGGACAATTTTGTGGATATTTTTGCATATTTTGTTCCTATGGGTTATTGGAATTCAACAAAATTTTATTTTACGCAATTCGGACCTGAATCGGAGCTGATATGATCGAAACTCGGTTTTCGGATAATCCTCAAAGGGGTTAGTACACGGGATACTGTTAAAAATCGAGTCGGGCCATTTTCTGGATATTTTTACAAATTTTGTTCCTATGGGTTATTGAAATTAAACGAAATTTTATTCGGCGCAGTTCGGACCGGAATCGGAGCTCATATGATCGAAACTCGGTTTTCGGATAATCCTCAAAGGCGTTAGTACACGGGATACTGTTAAAAGTCGAGTTGGACCATTTTGTGGATATTTTCACATATTTTGTTCCTATAGGTTATTGAAATTCAACAAAATTTTATTCGGCACAGTTCGGACCGGAATCGGAGCTAATATGATCGAAACTCGGTTTTCGGATAATCCTCAAAGGGGTTAGTACATGGGATATTGTTAAAAATTGAGTCAGACCATTTTGTGGATATTTTTACATATTTTGTTCCTATGGGTTATTGGAATTCAACAAAATTTTATTTGACGCAATTCGGACCTGAATCGGAGCTGATATGATCGAAACTCGGTTTTCGGATAATCCTCAAAGGGGTTAGTACACGGGATACTGTTAAAAATTGAGTCGGGCCTTTTTCTGGATATTTTTACATATTTTGTTCCTATGGGTTATTGAAATTAAACGAAATTTTATTCGGCGCAGTTCGGACCGGAATCGGAGCTGATATGATCGAAACTCAGTTTCTGATAATCCTCAAAGGCGTTAGTACACGGAATATTGTTAAAAATTGAGTCGGGCCATTTTCTGGATATTTTTACATATTTTGTTCCTAAGGGTTATTGTAATTAAATGAAATTTTATTTGACGCACTTCGGACCGGAATCGGAGCTGATATGATCGAAACTCGGTTTTGTTCCTATTAGTTGATATAATCCTCAAAGGGGTTAGTACACGGGATATTGTGAAAAATCGAGTTGGACCATTTTATGGATATTTTTACATATTTTGTTCCTATTGGTTATTGGAATTCAACAAAATTTTATTTGACGCAATTCAGACCTGAATCGGAGCTGATATGAACGAAACTCGGTTTTCGGATAATCCACAAAGGGGTTAGTACACGGGATACTGTTAAAAATTGAGTCGGGCCATTTTATGGATATTTTTACATATTATGTTCCTATGGGTTATTGGAATTCAACAAAATTTTATTTGACGCAATTCGGACCTGAATCGGAGCTGATATGATCGAAACTCGGTTTTCGGATAATCCTCAAAGGGGTTAGTACACGGGATACTGTTAAAAATCGAGTCGGGCCATTTTGTGGATATTTTTACATATTTTGTTCCTATGGGTTATTGAAATTAAACGAAATTTTAGTCTACAAAGCTTTGGCTGAGTGGACACCCCCTTTCCCTGGTTCAGCCAAGGTCAGGGGTTCGAACCTACCTCGGAGCGAAAGCTTCGGATTTACATGGGAGTACTGGGTGGTAGGGCTCAGCGATATATCTCCCCGGGTTTGAAATCCCACATAAAAGTGTGTGTGGTAGTTCCCGGTTAAAAAAAAAAAATTAAACGAAATTTTATTCGGCGCAATTCGGACCGGAATCGGAGCTGATATGATCGAAACTCAGTTTTCTGATAATCCTCAAAGGCGTTAGTACACGGAATATTGTTAAAAATTGAGTCGGGCCATTTTCTGGATATTTTTACATATTTTGTTCCTATGGGTTATTGAAATTAAATGAAATTTTATTTGACGCACTTCGGACCGGAATCGGAGCTGATATGATCAAAACTCAATTTTCGGATAATCCTCATAGGGGTTAGTACACGGGATACTGTTAAAAGTTGAGTTGGACCATTTGTGGATATTTTCACATATTTTGTTCCTATGGGTTATTGAAATTCAACAAAATTTTATTCGGCACAGTTCGGACCGGAATCAGAGCTGATATGATCGAAACTCGGTTTTCGGATAATCCTCAAAGGGGTTAGTACATGGGATATTGTTAAAAATTGAGTCGGACAATTTTGTGGATATTTTTGCATATTTTTTTCCTATGGGTTATTGGAATTCAACAAAAATTTTATTTGACGCAATTCGGACCTGAATCGGAGCTGATATGATCGAAACTCGGTTTTCGGATAATCCTCAAAGGGGTTAGTACACGGGATACTGTTAAAAATTGAGTCGGGCCATTTTCTGGATATTTTTACATATTTTGTTCCTATGGGTTATTTAAATTAAACGAAATTTTATTCGGCGCAGTTCGGACCGGAATCGGAGCTCATATGATCGAAACTCGGTTTTCGGATAATCCTCAAAGGCGTTAGTACACGGAATATTGTTAAAAATTGAGTCGTCCCATTTTCTGGATATTTTTACATATTTTGTTCCTAAGGGTTATTGTAATTAAATGAAATTTTATTTGACGCACTTCGGACCGGAATCGGAGCTGATATGATCGAAACTCGGTTTTCGGATAATCCTCAAAGGGGTTAGTACACGGGATATTGTTAAAAATCGAGTTGGACCATTTTGTGGATATTTTTACATATTTTGTTCCTATTGGTTATTGGAATTCAACAAAATTTTATTTGACGCAATTCGGACCTGAATCGGAGCTGATATGATCGAAACTCGGTTTTCGGATAATCCACAAAGGGGTTAGTACACGGGATACTGTTAAAAATTGAGTCGGGCCATTTCCTGGATATTTTTACATATTATGTTCCTATTGGTTACTGGAATTCAACAAAATTTTATTTGATGCAATTCGAACTTGAATCGGAGCTGATATGATCGAAACTCGGTTTTCGGATAATCCTCAAAGGGGTTAGTACACGGGATACTGTTAAAAATCGAATCGGGCCATTTTCTGGATATTTTTACATATTTTGTTCCTATGGGTTATTGAAATTAAACGAAATTTTATTCGGCGTAGTTCGGACCGGAATCGGAGCTGATATGATCGAAACTCAGTTTTCTGATAATCCTCAAAGGCGTTAGTACACGGAATATTGTTAAAAATTGAGTCGGGCCATTTTCTGGATATTTTTACATATTTTGTTCCTATGGGTTATTGAAATTAAATGAAATTTTATTTGACGCACTTCGGACCGGAATCGGAGCTGATATGATCGAAACTCAATTTTCGGATAATCCTCATAGGGGTTAGTACACGGGATACTGTTAAAAGTCGAGTTGGACCATTTTGTGGATATTTTCACATATTTTGTTCCTATGGGTTATTGAAATTCAACAAAATTTTATTCGGCACAGTTCGGACCGGAATCAGAGCTTATATGATCGAAACTCGGTTTTCGGATAATCCTCAAAGGGGTTAGTACATGGGATATTGTTAAAAATTGAGTCGGACAATTTTGTGGATATTTTTGCATATTTTGTTCCTATGGGTTATTGGAATTCAACAAAATTTTATTTGACGCAATTCGGACCTGAATTGGAGCTGATATGATCGAAACTCGGTTTTCGGATAATCCTCAAAGGGGTTAGTACACGGGATACTGTTAAAAATCGAGTCGGGCCATTTTCTGGATATTTTTACATATTTTGTTCCTATGGGTTATTGGAATTCAACCAAATTTTATTTGACGCAATTCAAACCCGAATCGGAGCTGATATGATCGAAACTCGGTTTTCGGATAATCCTCAAAGGGGTTAGTACACGGGATACTGTTAAAAGTCGAGTTGGACCATTTTGTGGATATTTTCACATATTTTGTTCCTATAGGTTATTGAAATTCAACAAAAAATTTTCGGCAAAGTTCGGACCGGAATCGGAGCTAATATGATCGAAACTCGGTTTTCGGATAATCCTCAAAGGGGTTAGTACATGGGATATTGTTAAAAATTGTGTCAGACCATTTTGTGGATATTTTTACATATTTTGTTCCTATGGGTTATTGGAATTCAACAAAATTTTATTTGACGCAATTCGGACCTGAATCGGAGCTGATATGATCGAAACTCGGTTTTCGGATAATCCACAAAGGGGTTAGTACACGGGATACTGTTAAAAATTGAGTCGGGCCATTTTATGGATATTTTTACATATTATGTTCCTATGGGTTATTGGAATTCAACAAAATTTTATTTGACGCAATTCGGACCTGAATCGGAGCTGATATGATCGAAACTCGGTTTTCGGATAATCCTCAAAGGGGTTAGAACACGGGATACTGTTAAAAATCGAGTCGGGCCATTTTGTGGATATTTTTACATATTTTGTTCCTATGGGTTATTGAAATTAAACGAAATTTTAGTCTACAAAGCTTTGGCTGAGTGGACAACCCCTTTCCCTGGTTCAGCCAAGGTCAGGGGTTCGAACCTACCTCGGAGCGAAAGCTTCGGATTTACGTGGGAGTACTGGGTGGTAGGGCTCAGCGATATATCTCCCCGGGTTTGAAATCCCACATACAAGTGTGTGTGGTAGTTCCCGGTTAAAAAAAAAAATTAAACGAAATTTTATTCGGCGCAATTCGGACCGGAATCGGAGCTGATATGATCGAAACTCAGTTTTCTGATAATCCTCAAAGGCGTTAGTACACGGAATATTGTTAAAAATTGAGTCGGGCCATTTTATGGATATTTTTACATATTTTGTTCCTATGGGTTATTGAAATTAAATGAAATTTTATTTGACGCACTTCGGACCGGAATCGGAGCTGATATGATCAAAACTCAATTTTCGGATAATCCTCATAGGGGTTAGTACACGGGATACTGTTAAAAGTCGAGTTGGACCATTTTGTGGATATTTTCACATATTTTGTTCCTATGGGTTATTGAAATTCAACAAAATTTTATTCGGCACAGTTCGGACCGGAATCAGAGCTGATATGATCGAAACTCGGTTTTCGGATAATCCTCAAAGGGGTTAGTACATGGGATATTGTTAAAAATTGAGTCGGACAATTTTGTGGATATTTTTGCATATTATGTTCCTATGGGTTACTGGAATTCAACAAAATTTTATTTGATGCAATTCGAACCTGAATCGGAGCTGATATGATCGAAACTCGGTTTTCGGATAATCCTCAAAGGGGTTAGTACACGGGATACTGTTAAAAATCGAGTCGGGCCATTTTCTGGATATTTTTACATATTTTGTTCCTATGGGTTATTGAAATTAAACGAAATTTTATTCGGCGCAGTTCGGACCGGAATCGGAGCTCATATGATCGAAACTCGGTTTTCGGATAATCCTCAAAGGCGTTAGTACACGGAATATTGTTAAAAATTGAGTCGGCCCATTTTCTGGATATTTTTACATATTTTGTTCCTAAGGGTTATTGTAATTAAATGAAATTTTATTTGACGCACTTCGGACCGGAATCGGAGCTGATAGGATCGAAACTCGGTTTTCGGATAATCCTCAAAGGGGTTAGTACACGGGATATTGTTAAAAATCGAGTTGGACCATTTTGTGGATATTTTTACATATTTTGTTCCTATTGGTTATTGGAATTCAACAAAATTTTATTTGACGCAATTCGGACCTGAATCGGAGCTGATATGATCGAAACTCGGTTTTCGGATAATCCACAAAGGGGTTAGTACACGGGATACTGTTAAAAATTGAGTCGGGCCATTTTCAGGATATTTTTACATATTATGTTCCTATGGGTTACTGGAATTCAACAAAATTTTATTTGACGCAATTCGAACCTGAATCGGAGCTGATACGATCGAAACTCGGTTTTCGGATAATCCTCAAAGGGGTTAGTACACGGGATACTGTTAAAAATCGAGTCGGGCAATTTTCTGGATACTTTTACATATTTTGTTCCTATGGGTTATTGAAATTAAACGAAATTTTATTCGGCGCAATTCGGACCGGAATCGGAGCTGATATGATCGAAACTCAGTTTTCTGATAATCCTCAAAGGCGTTAGTACACGGAATATTGTTAAAAATTGAGTCGGGCCATTTTCTGGATATTTTTACATATTTTGTTCCTATGGGTTATTGAAATTAAATGAAATT
Organism: Saposhnikovia divaricata; assembly: GCA_036435485.1. Classification (NCBI taxonomy): domain Eukaryota; kingdom Viridiplantae; phylum Streptophyta; class Magnoliopsida; order Apiales; family Apiaceae; genus Saposhnikovia; species Saposhnikovia divaricata. The sequence continues at coordinate 222,149,962 of CM071599.1, forward strand.
TTATTTGACGCACTTCGGACCGGAATCGGAGCTGATATGATCGAAACTCAATTTTCGGATAATCCTCATAGGGGTTAGTACACGGGATACTGTTAAAAGTCGAGTTGGACCATTTTGTGGATATTTTCACATATTTTGTTCCTATGGGTTATTGAAATTCAACAAAATTTTATTCGGCACAGTTCGGACCGGAATCAGAGCTGATATGATCGAAACTCGGTTTTCGGATAATCCTCAAAGGGGTTAGTACATGGGATATTGTTAAAAATTGAGTCGGACAATTTTGTGGATATTTTTGCATATGTTGTTCCTATGGGTTATTGGAATTCAACAAAATTTTATTTGACGCAATTCGGACCTGAATCGGAGCTGATATGATCGAAACTCGGTTTTCGGATAATCCTCAAAGGGGTTAGTACACGGGATACTGTTAAAAATCGAGTCGGGCCATTTTCTGGATATTTTTACATATTTTGTTCCTACGGGTTATTCAAATTAAACGAAATTTTATTCGGCGCAGTTCGGACCGGAATCGGAGCTCATATGATCGAAACTCGGTTTTCGGATATTCCTCAAAGGCGTTAGTACACGGAATATTGTTAAAAATTGAGTCTTCCCATTTTCTGGATATTTTTACATATTTTGTTCCTAAGGGTTATTGTAATTAAATGAAATTTTATTTGACGCACTTCGGACCGGAATCGGAGCTGATATGATCGAAACTCGGTTTTCGGATAATCCTCAAAGGGGTTAATACACGGGATATTGTTAAAAATCGAGTTGGACCATTTTGTGCATATTTTTACATATTTTGTTCCTATTGGTTATTGGAATTCAACAAAATTTTATTTGACGCAATTCGGACCTGAATCGGAGCTGATATGATCGAAACTCGGTTTTTGGATAATCCACAAAGGGGTTAGTACACGGGATACTGTTAAAATTTGAGTCGGGCCATTTTCTGGATATTTTTACATATTATGTTCCTATGGGTTACTGGAATTCAACAAAATTTTATTTGACGCAATTCGAACCTGAATCGGAGCTGATATGATCGAAACTCGGTTTTCGGATAATCCTCAAAGGGGTTAGTACACGGGATACTGTTAAAAATCGAGTCGGGCCATTTTCTGGATATTTTTACATATTTTGTTCCTATGGGTTATTGAAATTAAACGAAATTTTATTCGGCGTAGTTCGGACCGGAATCGGAGCTGATATGATCGAAACTCAGTTTTCTGATAATCCTCAAAGGCGTTAGTACACGGAATATTGTTAAAAATTGAGTCGGGCCATTTTCTGGATATTTTTACATATTTTGTTCCTAAGGGTTATTGCAATTAAATGAAATTTTATTTGACGCACTTCGGACCGGAATCGGAGCTGATATGATCGAAACTCGGTTTTCGGATAATCCTCAAAGTGGTTAGTACACGGGATATTGTTAAAAATCGAGTTGGACCATTTTGTGGATATTTTTACATATTTTGTTCCTATTGGTTATTGGAATTCAACAAAATTTTATTTGACGCAATTCGGACCTGAATCGGAGCTGATATGATCGAAACTCGGTTTTCGGATAATCCACAAAGGGGTTAGTACACGGGATACTGTTAAAAATTGAGTCATGCCATTTTCTGGATATTTTTACATATTATGTTCCCGTGGGTTACTGGAATTCAACAAAATTTTATTTGACGCAATTCGAACCTGAATCGGAGCTGATATGATCGAAACTCGGTTTTCGGATAATCCTCAAAGGGGTTAGTACACGGGATATTGTTAAAAATCGTGTTGGACCATTTTGTGGATATTTTTACATATTTTGTTCCTATTGGTTATTGGAATTCAACAAAATTTTATTTGACGCAATTCGGACCTAAATCGGAGCTGATATGATCGAAACTCGGTTTTCGGATAATCCACAAAGGGGTTAGTACACGGGATACTGTTAAAAATTGAGTCGGGCCTTTTTCTAGATATTTTTACATATTATGTTCCTATGGGTTAGTGGAATTCAACAAAATTTTATTTGACGCAATTCGGACCTGAATCGGAGCTGATATGATCGAAACTCGGTTTTCGGATAATCCTCAAAGGGGTTAGTACACGGGATACTGTTAAAAATCGAGTCGGGCCATTTTCTGGATATTTTTACATATTTTGTTCCTATGGGTTATTGAAATTAAACGAAATTTTATTCGGCGTAGTTCGGACCGGAATCGGAGCTGATATGATCGAAACTCAGTTTTCTGATAATCCTCAAAGGCGTTAGTACACGGAATATTGTTAAAAATTGAGTCGGGCCATTTTCTGGATATTTTTACATATTTTGTTCCTAAGGGTTATTGTAATTAAATGAAATTTTATTTGACGCACTTCGGACCGGAATCGGAGCTGATATGATCGAAACTCGGTTTTCGGATAATCCTCAAAGTGGTTAGTACACGGGATATTGTTAAAAATCGAGTTGGACCATTTTGTGGATATTTTTACATATTTTGTTCCTATTGGTTATTGGAATTCAACAAAATTTTATTTGACGCAATTCGGACCTGAATCGGAGCTGATATGATCGAAACTCGATTTTCGGATAATCCACAAAGGGGTTAGTACACGGGATACTGTTAAAAATTGAGTCATGCCATTTTCTGGATATTTTTACATATTATGTTCCCGTGGGTTACTGGAATTCAACAAAATTTTATTTGACGCAATTCGAACCTGAATCGGAGCTGATATGATCGAAACTCGGTTTTCGGATAATCCTCAAAGGGGTTAGTACACGGGATACTGTTAAAAATCGAGTCGGGCCATTTTCTGGATATTTTTACATATTTTGTTCCTATGGGTTATTGAAATTAAACGAAATTTTATTCGGCGTAGTTCGGACCGGAATCGGAGCTGATATGATCGAAACTCAGTTTTCTGATAATCCTCAAAGGCGTTAGTACACGGAATATTGTTAAAAATTGAGTCGGGCCATTTTCTGGATATTTTTACATATTTTGTTCCTAAGGGTTATTGTAATTAAATGAAATTTTATTTGACGCACTTCGGACCGGAATCGGAGCTGATATGATCGAAACTCGGTTTTCGGATAATCCTCAAAGTGGTTAGTACACGGGATATTGTTAAAAATCGAGTTGGACCATTTTGTGGATATTTTTACATATTTTGTTCCTATTGGTTATTGGAATTCAACAAAATTTTATTTGACGCAATTCGGACCTGAATCGGAGCTGATATGATCGAAACTCGATTTTCGGATAATCCACAAAGGGGTTAGTACACGGGATACTGTTAAAAATTGAGTCATGCCATTTTCTGGATATTTTTACATATTATGTTCCCGTGGGTTACTGGAATTCAACAAAATTTTATTTGACGCAATTCGAACCTGAATCGGAGCTGATATGATCGAAACTCGGTTTTCGGATAATCCTCAAAGGGGTTAGTACACGGGATATTGTTAAAAATCGTGTTGGACCATTTTGTGGATATTTTTACATATTTTGTTCCTATTGGTTATTGGAATTCAACAAAATTTTATTTGACGCAATTCGGACCTAAATCGGAGCTGATATGATCGAAACTCGGTTTTCGGATAATCCACAAAGGGGTTAGTACACGGGATACTGTTAAAAATTGAGTCGGGCCATTTTCTAGATATTTTTACATATTATGTTCCTATGGGTTAGTGGAATTCAACAAAATTTTATTTGACGCAATTCGGACCTGAATCGGAGCTGATATGATCGAAACTCGGTTTTCGGATAATCCTCAAAGGGGTTAGTACACGGGATACTGTTAAAAATCGAGTCGGGCCATTTTCTGGATATTTTTACATATTTTGTTCCTATGGGTTATTGAAATTAAACGAAATTTTATTCGGCGTAGTTCGGACCGGAATCGGAGCTGATATGATCGAAACTCAATTTTCTGATAATCCTCAAAGGCGTTAGTACACGGAATATTGTTAAAAATTGAGTCGGGCCATTTTCTGGATATTTTTACATATTTTGTTCCTATGGGTTATTGAAATTAAATGAAATTTTAATTGACGCACTTCGGACCGGAATCGGAGCTAATATGATCGAAACTCAATTTTCGGATAATCCTCAAAGGGGTTAGTACACGGGATACTGTTAAAAGTCGAGTTGGACCATTTTGTGGATATTTTCACATATTTTGTTCCTATAGGTTATTGAAATTCAACAAAATTTTATTCGGCACAGTTCGGACCGGAATCGGAGCTGATATGATCGAAACTCGATTTTCGGATAATCCTCAAAGGGGTTAGTACATGGGATATTGTTAAAAATTGAGTCAGACCATTTTGTGGATATTTTTACATATTTTGTTCCTATGGGTTATTGGAATTCAACAAAATTTTATTTGACGCAATTCGGACCTGAATCGGAGCTGATATGATCGAAACTCGGTTTTCGGATAATCCTCAAAGGGGTTAGTACACGGGATACTGTTAAAAATCGAGTCGGGCCTTTTTCTGGATATTTTTACATATTTTGTTCCTATGGGTTATTGAAATTAAATGAAATTTTATTCGGCGCAGTTCGGACCGGAATCGGAGCTGATATGATCGAAAATCAGTTTTCTGATAATCCTCAAAGGCGTTAGTACACGGAATATTGTTAAAAATTGAGTCGGGCCATTTTCTGGATATTTTTACATACTTTGTTCCTAAGGGTTATTGTGATTAAATGAAATTTTATTTGACGCACTTCGGACCGGAATCGGAGCTGATATGATCGAAACTCGGTTTTCGGATAATCCTCAAAGGGGTTAGTACACGGGATATTGTTAAAAATCGAGTTGGACCATTTTGTGGATTTTTTTACATATTTTGTTCCTATTGGTTATTGGAATTCAACAAAATTTTATTTGACGCAATTCGAACCTGAATCGGAGCTGATATGATCGAAACTCGGTTTTCGGATAATCCTCAAAGGGGTTAGTAAACGGGATATTGTTAAAAATCGAGTCGGGCCATTTTCTGGATATTTTTACATATTTTGTTCCTATGGGTTATTGAAATTAAACGAAATTTTATTCGGCGTAGTTCGGACCGGAATCGGAGCTGATATGATCGAAACTCAGTTTTCTGATAATCCTCAAAGGCGTTAGTACACGGAATATTGTTAAAAATTGAGTCGGGCCATTTTCTGGATATTTTTACCTATTTTGTTCCTAAGGGTTATTGTAATTAAATGAAATTTTATTTGACGCACTTCGGACCGGAATCGGAGCTTATATGATCGAAACTCGGTTTTCGGATATTCCTCAAAGGGGTTAGTACACGGGATATTGTTAAAAATCGAGTTGGACCATTTTGTGGATATTTTTACATATTTTGTTCCTATTAGTTATTGGAATTCAACAAAATTTTATTTGACGCAATTCGGACCTGAATCGGAGTTGATATGATCGAAACTCGGTTTTCGGATAATCCACAAAGGGGTTAGTACACGGGATACTGTTAAAAATTGAGTCGGACCATTTTTTGGATATTTTTACATATTATGTTCCTATGGGTTACTGGAATTCAACAAAATTTTATTTGACGCAATTCGAACCTCAATCGAAGCTGATATGATCGAAACTCGGTTTTCGGATAATCCTCAAAGGGGTTAGTACACGGGATACTGTTAAAAATCGAGTCGGGCCATTTTTTGGATATTTTTACATATTTTGTTCCTATGGGTTACTGAAATTAAACGAAATTTTATTCGGCGCAATTCGGACCGGAATCGGAGCTGATATGATCGAAACTTAGTTTTCTGATAATCCTCAAAGGCGTTAGTACACGGAATATTGTTAAAAATTGAGTCGGGCCATTTTCTGGATATTTTTACATATTTTGTTCCTATGGGTTATTGAAATTAAATGAAATTTTATTTGACGCACTTCGGACCGGAATCAGAGCTGATATGATCGAAACTCAATTTTCGGATAATCCTCATAGGGGTTAGTACACGGGATACTGTTAAAAGTCGAGTTGGACCATTTTGTGCATATTTTCACATATTTTGTTCCTATGGGTTATTGAAATTCAACAAAATTTTATTCGGCACAGTTCGGACCGGAATCGGAGCTGATATGATCGAAATTCGGTTTTCGGATAATCCTCAAAGGGGTACATGGGATATTGTTAAAAATTGAGTCGGATAATTTTAAGGATATTTTTGCATATTTTGTTCCTATGGGTTATTGGAATTCAACAAAATTTTATTTGACACAATTCGGACCTGAATCGGAGCTGATATGATCGAAACTCGGTTTTCGGATAATCCTCAAAGGGGTTAGTACACGGGATACTGTTAAAAATCGAGTCGGGCCTTTTTCTGGATATTTTTACATATTTTGTTCCTATGGGTTATTGAAATTAAACGAAATTTTATTCGGCGCAGTTCGGACCGGAATCAGAGCTGATATGATCGAAACTCGGTTTTCGGATAATCCTCAAAGGGGTTAGTACATGGGATATTGTTAAAAATTGAGTCGGACAATTTTGTGGATATTTTTGCATATTTTGTTCCTATGGGTTATTGGAATTCAACAAAATTTTATTTGACGCAATTCGGACCTGAATCGGAGATGATATGATCGAAACTCGGTTTTCGGATAATCCTCAAAGGGGTTAGTACACGGGATACTGTTAAAAATCGAGTCGGGCCATTTTCTGGATATTTTTACATATTTTGTTCCTAAGGGTTATTGTAATTAAATGAAATTTTATTTGACGCACTTCGGACCGGAATCGGAGCTGATATGATCGAAACTCGGTTTTCGGATAATCCTCAAAGGGGTTAGTACACGGGATATTGTTAAAAATCGAGTTGGACCATTTTGTGGATATTTTTACATATTTTGTTCCTATTGGTTATTGGAATTCAACAAAATTTTATTTGACGCAATTCGGACCTGAATCGGAGCTGATATGATCGAAACTCGGTTTTCGGATAATCCACAAAGGGGTTAGTACACGGGATACTGTTAAAAATTGAGTCGGGCCATTTTCTGGATATTTTTACATATTATGTTCCTATGGGTTATTGGAATTCAACAAAATTTTATTTGACGCAATTCGGACCTGAATCGGAGCTGATATGATCGAAACTCGGTTTTCGGATAATCCTCAAAGGGGTTAGTACACGGGATACTGTTAAAAATCGAGTCGGGCCATTTTCTGGATATTTTTACATATTTTGTTCCTATGGGTTATTGAAATTAAACGAAATTTTATTCGGCATAGTTCGGACCGGAATCGGAGCTGATATGATCGAAACTCAGTTTTCTGATAATCCTCAAAGGCGTTAGTACACGGAATATTGTTAAAAATTGAGTCGGCCCATTTTCTGGATATTTTTACATATTTTGTTCCTATGGGTTATTGAAATTAAATGAAATTTTAATTGACGCACTTCGGACCGAAATCGGAGCTGATATGATCGAAACTCAATTTTCGGATAATCCTCAAAGGGGTTAGTACACGGGATACTGTTAAAAGTCGAGTTGGACCATTTTGTGGATATTTTCACATATTTTGTTCCTATAGGTTATTGAAATTCAACAAAATTTTATTCGGCACAATTCGGACCGGAATCGGAGCTGATATGATCGAAACTCGGTTTTCGGATAATCCTCAAAGGGGTTAGTACATGGGATATTGTTAAAAATTGAGTCAGACCATTTTGTGGATATTTTTACATATTTTGTTCCAATGGGTTATTGGAATTCAACAAAATTTTATTTGACGCAATTCGGACCTGAATCGGAGCTGATATGATCGAAACTCGGTTTTCGGATAATCCTCAAAGGGGTTAATACACGGGATACTGTTAAAAATCGAGTCGGGCCTTTTTCTGGATATTTTTACATATTTTGTTCCTATGGGTTATTGAAATTAAACGAAATTTTATTCGGCGCAGTTTGGACTGGAATCGGAGCTGATATGATCGAAACTCAGTTTTCTGATAATCCTCAAAGGAGTTAGTACACGGAATATTGTTAAAAATTGAGTCGGGCCATTTTCTGGATATTTTTACATATTTTGTTCCTAAGGGTTATTGTAATTAAATGAAATTTTATTTGACGCACTTCGGACCGGAATCGGAGCTGATATGATCGAAACTCGGTTTTCGGATAATCCTCAAAGGGGTTAGTAAACGGGATATTGTTAAAAATCGAGTTGGACCATTTTTTGGATATTTTTACATATTTTGTTCCTATTGGTTATTGGAATTCAACAAAATTTTATTTGACGCAATTCGGACCTGAATCGGAGCTGATATGATCGAAACTCGGTTTTCGGATAATCCTCAAAGGGGTTAGTACACGGGATACTGTTAAAAATCGAGTCGGGCCTTTTTCTGGATATTTTTACATATTTTGTTCCTATGGGTTATTGAAATTAAATGAAATTTTATTCGGCGCAGTTCGGACCGGAATCGGAGCTGATATGATCGAAAATCAGTTTTCTGATAATCCTCAAAGGCGTTAGTACACGGAATATTGTTAAAAATTGAGTCGGGCCATTTTTTGGATATTTTTACATACTTTGTTCCTAAGGGTTATTGTGATTAAATGAAATTTTATTTGACGCACTTCGGACCGGAATCGGAGCTGATATGATCGAAACTCGGTTTTCGGATAATCCTCAAAGGGGTTAGTACACGGGATATTGTTAAAAATCGAGTTGGACCATTTTGTGGATTTTTTTACATATTTTGTTCCTATTGGTTATTGGAATTCAACAAAATTTTATTTGACGCAATTCGAACCTGAATCGGAGCTGATATGATCGAAACTCGGTTTTCGGATAATCCTCAAAGGGGTTAGTAAACGGGATATTGTTAAAAATCGAGTCGGGCCATTTTCTGGATATTTTTACATATTTTGTTCCTATGGGTTATTGAAATTAAACGAAATTTTATTCGGCGTAGTTCGGACCGGAATCGGAGCTGATATGATCGAAACTCAGTTTTCTGATAATCCTCAAAGGCGTTAGTACACGGAATATTGTTAAAAATTGAGTCGGGCCATTTTCTGGATATTTTTACCTATTTTGTTCCTAAGGGTTATTGTAATTAAATGAAATTTTATTTGACGCACTTCGGACCGGAATCGGAGCTGATATGATCGAAACTCGGTTTTCGGATATTCCTCAAAGGGGTTAGTACACGGGATATTGTTAAAAATCGAGTTGGACCATTTTGTGGATATTTTTACATATTTTGTTCCTATTAGTTATTGGAATTCAACAAAATTTTATTTGACGCAATTCGAACCTCAATCGAAGCTGATATGATCGAAACTCGGTTTTCGGATAATCCTCAAAGGGGTTAGTACACGGGATACTGTTAAAAATCGAGTCGGGCCATTTTTTGGATATTTTTACATATTTTGTTCCTATGGGTTACTGAAATTAAACGAAATTTTATTCGGCGCAATTCGGACCGGAATCGGAGCTGATATGATCGAAACTTAGTTTTCTGATAATCCTCAAAGGCGTTAGTACACGGAATATTGTTAAAAATTGAGTCGGGCCATTTTCTGGATATTTTTACATATTTTGTTCCTATGGGTTATTGAAATTAAATGAAATTTTATTTGACGCACTTCGGACCGGAATCGGAGCTGATATGATCGAAACTCAATTTTCGGATAATCCTCATAGGGCTTAGTACACGGGATACTGTTAAAAGTCGAGTTGGACCATTTTGTGCATATTTTCACATATTTTGTTCCTATGGGTTATTGAAATTCAACAAAATTTTATTCGGCACAGTTCGGACCGGAATCGGAGCTGATATGATCGAAATTCGGTTTTCGGATAATCCTCAAAGGGGTACATGGGATATTGTTAAAAATTGAGTCGGACAATTTTGAGGATATTTTTGCATATTTTGTTCCTATGGGTTATTGGAATTCAACAAAATTTTATTTGACACAATTCGGACCTGAATCGGAGCTGATATGATCGAAACTCGGTTTTCGGATAATCCTCAAAGGGGTTAGTACACGGGATACTGTTAAAAATCGAGTCGGGCCTTTTTCTGGATATTTTTACATATTTTGTTCCTATGGGTTATTGAAATTAAACGAAATTTTATTCGGCGCAGTTCGGACCGGAATCAGAGCTGATATGATCGAAACTCGGTTTTCGGATAATCCTCAAAGGGGTTAGTACATGGGATATTGTTAAAAATTGAGTCGGACAATTTTGTGGATATTTTTGCATATTTTGTTCCTATGGGTTATTGGAATTCAACAAAATTTTATTTGACGCAATTCGGACCTGAATCGGAGATGATATGATCGAAACTCGGTTTTCGGATAATCCTCAAAGGGGTTAGTACACGGGATACTGTTAAAAATCGAGTCGGGCCATTTTCTGGATATTTTTACATATTTTGTTCCTAAGGGTTATTGTAATTAAATGAAATTTTATTTGACGCACTTCGGACCGGAATCGGAGCTGATATGATCGAAACTCGGTTTTCGGATAATCCTCAAAGGGGTTAGTACACGGGATATTGTTAAAAATCGAGTTGGACCATTTTGTGGATATTTTTACATATTTTGTTCCTATTGGTTATTGGAATTCAACAAAATTTTATTTGACGCAATTCGGACCTGAATCGGAGCTGATATGATCGAAACTCGGTTTTCGGATAATCCACAAAGGGGTTAGTACACGGGATACTGTTAAAAATTGAGTCGGGCCATTTTCTGGATATTTTTACATATTATGTTCCTATGGGTTATTGGAATTCAACAAAATTTTATTTGACGCAATTCGGACCTGAATCGGAGCTGATATGATCGAAACTCGGTTTTCGGATAATCCTCAAAGGGGTTAGTACACGGGATACTGTTAAAAATCGAGTCGGGCCATTTTCTGGATATTTTTACATATTTTGTTCCTATGGGTTATTGAAATTAAACGAAATTTTATTCGGCATAGTTCGGACCGGAATCGGAGCTGATATGATCGAAACTCAGTTTTCTGATAATCCTCAAAGGCGTTAGTACACGGAATATTGTTAAAAATTGAGTCGGCCCATTTTCTGGATATTTTTACATATTTTGTTCCTATGGGTTATTGAAATTAAATGAAATTTTAATTGACGCACTTCGGACCGAAATCGGAGCTGATATGATCGAAACTCAATTTTCGGATAATCCTCAAAGGGGTTAGTACACGGGATACTGTTAAAAGTCGAGTTGGACCATTTTGTGGATATTTTCACATATTTTGTTCCTATAGGTTATTGAAATTCAACAAAATTTTATTCGGCACAATTCGGACCGGAATCGGAGCTGATATGATCGAAACTCGGTTTTCGGATAATCCTCAAAGGGGTTAGTACATGGGATATTGTTAAAAATTGAGTCAGACCATTTTGTGGATATTTTTACATATTTTGTTCCAATGGGTTATTGGAATTCAACAAAATTTTATTTGACGCAATTCGGACCTGAATCGGAGCTGATATGATCGAAACTCGGTTTTCGGATAATCCTCAAAGGGGTTAGTACACGGGATACTGTTAAAAATCGAGTCGGGCCTTTTTCTGGATATTTTTACATATTTTGTTCCTATGGGTTTGATAAGTGGATTTTATATCCACTATTCTCCTCCCGTTTGAACTCGAATTGTTCGCAAGTCCTCAAGTTTCATTGTCGTTTAATATGTTTTTGTGCATTTTTTTGGTGTAGGTTGATTCATGTCGGCATGAAGGGCTTGAACTAATTTATGGTGTTTATGGTGGTGGTGGATAAAGATTTTAGAGAATTGAAATTTATGGAGGAGAATTTGAACTTGGAATCGAAGAATAAGTGGAAGAGAATTTTGAGCAGCTAGGGGTGAAAAGATTTTGGTGTTCTTCATTTTACATCATGGCAGAATTCACAGGAGTTGTATCTGGTTTGTGGAAATTTTAGAGGTGACTCCCAGTAGCCAAAGTGAGCAGCTGCATAGGTTATGCGCTACAGCGCGGGGAGTGGAGGTTTGAGGCGCTACAGCGCTAGTTGAAGGCGCCATAGCGCGGCTGGACAGGGGCTCCCATGCGCAGCTGCGCGGAACTTAGTGCAACAGCGCGAGGTGTTATGGTAGAGGGCGCTATTGCGCGTGCCAGGCGCTCCTGCGCGGTAATGGTTCTGGAGGAGTGCGCAGGTGCGCGGAAAATTGGGCTACAGCGCAGTGTTTGTGCTGCTGCGCACGGTATGGCGCTATAGCGCGAAATGGTTTCTGTTCGTGATGCGCTACAGCGCTGGTCGAAGGGCTATAGCGCGTTGGTTGCGCTCCTGCGCGCGGTTTTGAGCCCATGCGCGGCACTTCCTGTAGCCGGTTTGGTTGATTTCCCTGTAGCCGGTTTTAATAAAAACAATGATGCTTTGTGGGCCGATTTCTGTTGGGCTCAGTGTGTAACATTATTTTTAGTTTTTGACTTAGCACAATAGCAATATAATTAGGAGTGGTTCATTATCAGAGAACTATCTTGTAATCGTATAACAAGATATTCTAGGGTTCCTCCAGTGACAGCAAGGAGCAAATTCTGGATATTTTTATTCATCTCAATTTGGTTTCAATTTTTCTATCTCTTCTCTTTTCCTTTATTAATTATTATTCTTTATTATCATAACATGTTTAAATTTAGATCTTTAATTCTTATAATTTCCATGTTAGTTTTTAAGTCAATAATGAACTAATTTCTTTTACATGGGGTTCCGGTAGATTCGATGACGTAGCTTCCGTTCTTGATTCATAATTGATTCCGGGTGGTTAATTTTCAATAATCTAATTTGGTTGAATTAATTTAAAGATGATTCGCGACCATCTTATTTAATTAATCTTAGTTGATTGCGAAAGCGGATTCTAGGGTTTAGATATCGCCAAATTAGCATGGGTTCTTGATTTAATTATTTAATTTTGATTTGCATCGTGATTTAACCCATCTCACTTGCCCCATGTAATCGCATTGATAACTTAAGCTTTAATCAATTGTATTTCCAGATTGTATAGACATATATAATCCGAATATAATTTGATGTCTTCGTAAATTCTATCTTTTGTGGAATTTAAGGGGTTTGATGCGAGTTTACTGAAAGGTAGCTCGTATTATCATCGTGTTATCTGATTAATTATTGAATTATCACCCGAGTCGATAAATTGAGTCAGTCGTTAGTGAAATTGTCGATGAAATTGGAATCCCATGTCTTTCTGCTATTGATAAATTCTTGTTATTCACTTTTCGATCTGTTTTGCTTAGTTGATAATTTTAGTATAATCAAAACTTGAAGTTGATAATTGTCAAGCAGTAAAAAGTAATCATACGCTGTTGCATAGGCAATAAATTCACAGTGCATTTTGTCCCTGAGGATCGAACTCTTATTTACCACTTGCTACTTTGTGACCACGTATACTTGCGTGTTTGCGAAGCTAACAAGTTTTTGGCGCCGCTGCCGGGGACGCGGTGTTATTGTAGTTATATGCTTGTCATCAGTGGTCATTATAGATTACTGACTTGATTTGTGAATTCTTATCCAACTTGTGTCGCCTTGCCATTTGTGTGTTTCAGGTACTAGTCGTGCATGCGAACACGGTCTCAAACCAAGGCGGAACAAGAAAGAAAACAAGAAGAAGAAGTTGAACTTGAGGTTGAGGTTGACGTTGAACACATTGTTGCTATGGGAGACCCTAATCCACAAGACGTTCCAAGGGCTCTCATGGACTATTCGCAGCCTAGAATCAATGACATTCAGTCAAGTATTATCAGGCCTGCCATTGCTGCGAATACGTTCGAGATCAAGCCGGGCACTATCCAGATGGTGCAAAACACAGTGCAATTTGGGGGTGGTGCTACTGAGGACCCCAATATGCACATCAGGAATTTCATCGAAATCTGTGACACCTTCAAGTTTAATGGTGTCTCTGATGATGCAGTGAAGCTGAGACTCTTCCCGTTCTCTTTGAGGGACAAAGCCAAGGGCTGGTTACATTCTCTACCAGCTGGTTCAATCACTACGTGGGAAGAGCTTGCACAGAAGTTTCTCTCCAAATTCTTTCCTATGGCTAAGACTGCAGCCATACGGAATGCCATCACTCAGTTCACTCAGACTCAGGGGGAATCTCTATGTGAAGCTTGGGAGCGTTACAAGGAGATGCTTAGGAAATGCCCCCATCATGGAATGCCAGACTGGATGATCATAAACTGCTTTTACAATGGTCTGGGAGGCCAATCTAGGCCTATGGTCGATGCAGCTTCTGGAGGAGCATTGTGGGCTAAGAGCTACGAGGAAGCCTATGAGTTGATTGAAATGATGGCAGCAAATGAGTATCAGAATCCTTCCCAGAGATTGCAGCAGAACAAAGTGGCAGGAGTCCTTCAAGTTGACACAGCTACTGCACTTTCAGCTCAGTTGGAGGCTCTTAATTTGAAAGTTGATTCATTGGCTAATCTTGGGATGCAACAGGTTGCTAGCATCTGCGAGCTATGTGCTGGTAGCCATGATACTCGTCAATGTGCCATATCCACTGAGTCGGCACAATTTGTGAGCAACTTCCAAAGGCCGCAGCAGCCAGTGCCCAACACTTACCATCCGAATAACAGGAACCACCCCAATTTCAGCTGGGGTAACAATCAGAACATCGCACAGCAGCAATCTTTTCCACCTCCCAACCAGCAGTTTGGGGGTAGACAGTTCAACCCTTCAGGGAGTCAGCAGCAATATGCGCCGAGGCAGCAGTATCAGCCTCCAGGATTTCAGCAGCAGAATAATGAGAAATCTGAACTTGAGGAGTTGAGAGCCATGGTCAAGAGCCAAGCAGTTTCACTCCAGAGTCAAGCTTCTTCGCTTAAGACTTTGGAAAATCAGATTGGCCAGCTTGCTAATGCCCTACTTAATAGGCAGCAGGGAACTCTGCCTAGCAACACAGAGCCGAATCCAGGAAAGAGAGAGGGTAAGGAGCAGGTACAGTTTATCACTCTGCGATCAGGAAAGGTTACAGGGGGTTCAGATTTTGAGCAGACTTCAAAACAAGCAGAGCTAGAGGATGTTGAGGACAAGGAAAAGCAACCAATTAAGGAGTCGGCCCCTTCAGAGGTTAAGCCTCCAGTCTATCCGCCTCCACCTTTTCCTCAGCGAATTCAGAAGGAGAAGAAGGATCAGCAATTTGGTAAGTTTCTGGAGGTGTTTAAAAAGCTACATATCAACATACCATTTGCTGAAGCCTTGGAACAAATGCCTAGCTACGCCAAATTTATGAAGGGGATTCTCTCAAAGAAATTAAAGCTGGCTGATTATGAGACAGTTGCACTGACGGAGGAATGTAGCGCGATTCTGCAGCAGAAACTTCCTCCAAAGCTTAAAGATCCAGGGAGCTTCACAATTCCCTGCACTATTGGGAACGTGTCTTTCAACCGATGCTTGTGTGATCTTGGTGCAAGCATCAATCTGATGCCTCTCTCAGTCTTCTTGACACTTGGACTTCCAGACCCTAAGCCAACAAATATTTCATTGCAGCTTGCGGACAGGTCGGTTACATATCCTCGTGGAATAGTAGAAGACGTTCTAGTCAAGGTAGATAAACTCATCTTTCCGGCTGACTTTGTCATCTTGGATTTCGAGGAGGACAAGAACATCCCCATTATCTTGGGAAGGCCATTCTTGGCCACGGGCAAAACGTTAATTGATGTTCAAAAAGGGGAATTGACTATGAGAGTTAATGATCAAAACATCACGTTCAATGTGTTTAAAGCTATGCAATTGCCTACTGAAGAGGAAGACTGCTTCAGACTTGATGTGGTCAAGTCGCTGCAACACAAGGAGATGAATCAGATGTTGAAAACGGATGCTTTAGTCAGCACATTACAGGGGGATGCTGACTCTGAAGATGAAGAGGATGCTGAATGTATGCAAATGTTGAATGCTAGCCCTTATCAGAGAAGAATCATTGCTCCACCCACATCACTGGGTTTAGCTGAGCTTCAGAAATCACAAATCCGCCTTAAGCCATCTATTGAGGAAGCTCCTGAACTTGAACTTAAGCCACTGCCGGACCATCTAAGGTATGCTTTTCTTGGTGATGCATCTACATTACCTGTGATTATTGCATCTAACCTGTCAGGTAGCGAGGAAGAGAAACTTTTGCGGATTTTGAGAGAGTTCAAGTCAGCAATAGGGTGGACAATTGCAGACATCAAGGGCATCAGCCCCTCTTACTGTATGCACAAAATTCCAATGGAGGAGGGGTGCAAACCTTCAGTGGAACATCAGAGGAGGCTAAATCCCATCATGAAAGAGGTTGTCAAGAAGGAGATTCTAAAGTGGCTGGACGCAGGCATCATCTATCCAATCTCGGATAGTTCGTGGGTGAGCCCCGTTCAGTGCGTACCAAAGAAAGGGGGTATGACAGTGGTGACCAACGAAAAGAATGAACTCATTCCAACGCGGACAGTCACAGGTTGGAGAGTTTGTATGGACTACAGAAAGTTGAACAAGGCCACCAGGAAGGATCACTTCCCTCTACCCTTCATTGACCAGATGTTGGACAGGTTAGCTGGACATGAGTACTACTGTTTGTTGGATGGGTATTCGGGCTACAATCAGATTGCTATAGCTCCTGAAGATCAGGAGAAGACTACCTTCACATGTCCATTTGGGACTTTTGCGTTCCGACGTGTTTCCTTCGGACTTTGTGGTGCTCCAGCTACATTCCAGAGATGCATGATGGCCATCTTCTCTGATATGATTGGCATTAATGTGGAAGTGTTCATGGATGACTTCTCTGTCTTTGGGTCGTCTTATGACGAGTGCTTACATAATCTGAGTATGGTATTGAAGCGATGTGTGGAGACGAATTTAGTGCTCAACTGGGAGAAGTGCCACTTCATGGTTCAAGAAGGCATTATTCTAGGTCACAAGGTGTCTAGAAAGGGTTTAGAAGTGGACAAGGCCAAGCTGGAGACTATTGAGAAGCTTCCTCCTCCTATTTCAGTCAAAGGAGTTCGCAGTTTTCTGGGACACGCCGGGTTCTATAGGCGTTTCATCAAGGACTTCTCTAAAATCACAAAGCCTCTTTGCAGCTTATTAGAGAAAGACACTCCTTTCAAATTCACTGATGAGTGCCTTCAGGCATTTGAGCACTTGAAGAAGAAGCTGACCACTACTCCAATCATCACAGCTCCCAACTGGAATGAACCGTTCGAGATGATGTGTGACGCAAGTGACTTTGCTGTGGGTGTGGTGTTAGGGCAAAGGAAGAGCAATATTTTTCATGTGGTCTACTATGCTAGTAAGACCCTCAATGATGCCCAACTGAATTATACCACCACGGAAAAAGAGCTTCTTGCAGTTGTCTATGGATTCGAGAAGTTCAGGTCTTATTTGCTTGGTGCAAAGGTCACGGTCTACACAGACCATGCAGCTATCAGGTTTCTACTCGCTAAAAAGGATGCTAAACCCCGACTGATTCGTTGGGTACTTCTACTTCAGGAGTTTGAACTTGAGATCAAGGACAGGAAAGGAACGGAAAATCAGGTAGCTGATCATCTCTCGAGATTGGAGCAGGGAGAAGATGGAAGTAAGGATGCAACTCTCATAAATGAGCACTTTCCGGATGAGCAGTTGTTTCAGGTTCAAGGGGAAGTTCCGTGGTTCGCTGATTTTGTGAATTATCTGGTGAGCAACATCATTCCTGCTGAGTTTTCTTATGCTCAGAAAAAGAAATTCCTCCATGACGTCAAATGGTACCGTTGGGATGAGCCCTATCTTTTCAGGCAAGGGCCGGATCAGCTTCTCCGACGGTGTATTCCTTACAGTGAGACGGAGGGTATTCTACGAGATTGTCATGACACCATCTACGGTGGTCATTATGGGGGTGACAAAACTGCTGCTCGTGTGCTTCAGGCAGGATTCTTCTGGCCTACTCTATTTAAGGATGCACATCAGTTCGTGCTGCGATGTGATCGGTGCCAAAGAGTTGGCAATATTTCTCGGAGGAATGAGATGCCGTTGAATAACATGCTGGAAGTGGAGATCTTTGATGTGTGGGGTATTGACTTCATGGGACCCTTTGTGTCGTCGTTCAACAATCAGTACATTCTGTTGGCAGTGGATTACGTATCCAAATGGGTAGAGGTGAAGGCCTTGCCAACGAACGATGCTAAGGTTGTGCTTAACTTTCTTCATAAACAGATCTTCACCCGTTTTGGGACTCCTCGTGCTATAATCAGTGATGAAGGCACTCACTTTTGCAACCGCCAGTTCACGGCTTTACTAGCCAAATACCGAGTATCACACCGCGTTGCAACCGCCTATCATCCTCAGACTAATGGTCAGGCCGAAGTCTCGAATCGGGAAATTAAGCGAATCTTGGAGAAGGTAGTGAATCCTTCAAGGAAGGATTGGTCCTCGAAATTGGATGAAGCTGTGTGGGCTTACAGGACTGCCTATAAAACTCCTTTGGGGATGTCTCCGTTTCAGCTGGTCTATGGAAAAGCGTGTCATCTACCTGCAGAACTTGAGCACAAGGCGTATTGGGCATTGAAAAAGTTGAATCTTGACATGTCAGCTGCTGGTGAAAAAAGGATGTTACAGTTGAATGAACTTGATGAGTTCCGTCTGCAAGCTTATGAGAACTCAAAGTTGTATAAGGAGAAAGTGAAGAGGTGGCACGACAGGAAATTGGTGCCCAAAACCTTTGAACCAGGCCAATTGGTGCTTCTTTTTAATTCCCGGCTCAAGCTTTTTCCGGGAAAGCTCAAATCACGTTGGTCAGGGCCTTTCACCATTAAAACGGTGTATCCGCATGGTGCTGTGGAGATTTTCGAGTCATCACCTGATCAAGCTTTTAAGGTCAATGGTCAGAGATTGAAACACTATTTTGGTGGAATGGTGGATCGCGAGAAAAGAACGGTGGTTCTTGGTTCGACGTAAAATCAAAGCTTCAAGTCAAGCTAGTGACGTTAAAGAAGCGCTTCGTGGGAGGCAACCCACGTAATTGGTATGAAACTAGGGTGATTTTCTAGTGTGTTGTAGTATTCTCAAAAAAAAAATTAAAAAAAAAAAAAAAAAAAAAAAAAAAAAAATAAATAAAAGGGCCGATTGTTTCAACAGCCCCCTTAAGTCCACTGCCTATTTCTTGGCCACCAAAATCCTCCCACAAACCCTCATCTTTCTTTTCCCCCATCCTAAATCAAACCCATCCTAAATCTAACACCCACCAAACCAAAATCCTACACACCCACTTCATCTTCCACATCTATACACCCATATATACTTACACCTATACACACAAATCCCCTCTTTGTTCCAAATCATCCAACCTCCATTAAAGCTTCAAGGATTCTCTAATTCAAGTTGGGGGAGTGCTTTCAAGGTTCTAATCTTCAATTCTTGGGTAAATTTCTTTCCCACTCTTTTTATTGAAGTAAGATTGAATTTTTGGAATTGGGATATTTTGTGTGGAATTTTATTTTTGGGGTGTTTTTGGTTAATTGTTGAATTGGAGTTGTTGTGGTATATTGGTGGTAGTATTGTATTGTTCTTGTTGAATGGCTCCGAAAAGAACTCGTGTTGTGGCTAGTAGTAGTTCGGAGGAGGAGGTGGAACCCGACTATAATGTTGATAAATTTGTGTCGAAAAAGGCGGAAGATGAGTTTTTCAGTTTGTTGTCTAGAGCCGTTTGTAGGGAGAGGGGTTTTGAACCCTCGGAGGAGGATGGAGAATTGCTTGCAATGATTAGCGAGAGGGGTTGGATGGATTTTTGTAAAACACCCTTGGATGTTCCGTTGGGCATAGTAAGAGAATTCTATGCAAATGCTAAAGAGGAGGCAAATGGTGAGGCTACGGTACGAGGCCAGACAGTGGCGTATAAGCCTAGTTATATAAGGCGGGTTATATTCCAACCGGCAAGGCCGAGAGGTGCCGAGGATTGGACGCAGAAAACCCGTGATAATGTGGATTTGGATGCTATCATAGCGGGGATGTGCATTCCGGGCACAATGTGGAAGTGTAAGCCTGGGACGTTTGAGAAGCGCACTTTCCCTGCCGCTGCTTTGACACGGTATGCGCGAGCTTGGTTTCTTTTTATTTGTGCGCGTATCATGCCATCCACCCATGTCACCGATGTCACTGTAGAGCGGGCGATTATTTTATGGGGCATCTTGAACGGACATTACATTGATCTTGGGTATCTCATCAACCGAAACATCATGAAGTTTTTGGGTGGTGGCACTACTGGAGGGATTCCTCATGCTGAGGTTATTGGTCAGTTGTGTATTCATGCAGGTGTGTCTTGGTTTAATGATGAGACTTTACTTCGTCCAATGGGTTCTATTAATCATAATGTGATTAGAAGGATGGCAGAGTGGCCGGGCGGCACTCCACATCCTAGGGGGCTTGGGTATGTTGTTGATGAGGGCGAGGAGGCCCCACCATTAGTGTCGAGAGTTCCTCGTCAGGCTGATAGAGCGGGTCCTTCCCACGCTCAGACGAGCCAGCCGGGTCAGGGCACCGTGGTCTTTAGTGATGCTCAGTATAGGCGCATGTTGAGGCGCTATGACACTACACATGACATGATGAGCAGGTTTGCTACGGATTTGACACAGTCGTTGGATGGGGTATATCGCCAGCAGGGATTCCAGGTCACATGGCCCACCTTTGGCGCTCACCATGTCTATCCACCACCTGACACACCACCCGAGGAGGGTGACGATGCCGATGAGTAGGGGAGTATCTCTTGTACCCTTTCATTTACCTTCAATGAGGACATTGAATTTAATAAGTTTGGGGGTGATTTTAGGGTGCTAGAGCCATGCATTGCATTTAGTATATATTCATGTTAGTTGCACTTAGTGTACCATGTCATGTAGTTTGCATTTAGGTTGCCATGCCATATAGATTATTTAGGTTGTAGCATCGTTGTGTTCATGCTTATTCATGCATATCATATGATTCCACACGAGTGTTTGTTTCTGGCTCATTGGGTTGATGCTAATTAGAGTGTAATGACAATAAATAGAGGGTTGATTTAAGTTCTTATGGAATTGACTTGCGTGTGTCGGGAACACAATCTTTTCACGGTCTCACGGTTTGCTCTTGGGCTAGATCGAGTCATACCTAGTTTGGTTGTTAGGACTTAATCACTTATTTATATCTAGAATGTTCGTTATTCCCTTGATGGCGTAGAAGCGCTTAAGTATAAGTTTGGGGGAAAACAGGGATTTCATGCTAAGTGTCGTGTCGTAGTGTAATAATGGCTAGGCGTCAAATGGCTAGTAGCCAGCTCATATTTAATATGAGTAGTCTAGGAGGGTGAGATAGTGCACCCATGTGTGAAAAAGAGAAAAAAGAAAAAAAAAAAAAAAAAAGCAAAAGAGAAAAGAAAAAAAAAAAAAAATAGAAAAAGAAAGAAAAAAAAAAAAAAAAGGAGTCGTGTGAATAAAAAATGAGCGTTGGTGAGAGTGTGTGTATGTGAATTGGCTAGGGTGGGCTCTTTAGTACTCGAGCAAGTAAGTCTGAGGGGTCTTAGTCCTAGTAACCTAAAGCCCTTTGTGGTTTGGGATTGCTGACCTAACGTTCGCTAAAAGAGTGCTATTGTATAAGCCTTTAGGGGTCTCACCCATTGCACGGTCAATGAACATGTGTGTCTTTGTGTTTTGTAGTGTTTTGTAGAGTAGAGCATGAGTCCGTGTATACCTTGAATGATGATGGCGGTGTCTTTGAGTCATGGAGTGTCTAGAGTTCATTCTGTTTATAAACAGGTGATTGTCGTGGCGAAGAATTGGCTATGTCGTGATCTAGTGTCGAGAGTATTTCTCGTGAGAATTGCACACACCACGTTCCCGCGCACGTTTTGTTGGTATACGGGGGCTTAGTCGAGCTCTGTTTGGCGTTGTTGCATGATTTGAGGTGTTGGCTTGTGAGTGGTTACGATAGCTGGTGTTTGGAGTCATTGCATTAGGTCATTTTGCATCGTCTTGGCATTTCAAAATTAGTTGCATTCATTCATCTCGTTAGCGTGGAAATTGCATTGCTTGAGGACAAGCAACGATTTAAGTTTGGGGGTTTGATAAGTGGATTTTATATCCACTATTCTCCTCCCGTTTGAACTCGAATTGTTCGCAAGTCCTCAAGTTTCATTGTCGTTTAATATGTTTTTGTGCATTTTTTTGGTGTAGGTTGATTCATGTCGGCATGAAGGGCTTGAACTAATTTATGGTGTTTATGGTGGTGGTGGATAAAGATTTTAGAGAATTGAAATTTATGGAGGAGAATTTGAACTTGGAATCGAAGAATAAGTGGAAGAGAATTTTGAGCAGCTAGGGGTGAAAAGATTTTGGTGTTCTTCATTTTACATCATGGCAGAATTCACAGGAGTTGTATCTGGTTTGTGGAAATTTTAGAGGTGACTCCCAGTAGCCAAAGTGAGCAGCTGCATAGGTTATGCGCTACAGCGCGGGGAGTGGAGGTTTGAGGCGCTACAGCGCTAGTTGAAGGCGCCATAGCGCGGCTGGACAGGGGCTCCCATGCGCAGCTGCGCGGAACTTAGTGCAACAGCGCGAGGTGTTATGGTAGAGGGCGCTATTGCGCGTGCCAGGCGCTCCTGCGCGGTAATGGTTCTGGAGGAGTGCGCAGGTGCGCGGAAAATTGGGCTACAGCGCAGTGTTTGTGCTGCTGCGCACGGTATGGCGCTATAGCGCGAAATGGTTTCTGTTCGTGATGCGCTACAGCGCTGGTCGAAGGGCTATAGCGCGTTGGTTGCGCTCCTGCGCGCGGTTTTGAGCCCATGCGCGGCACTTCCTGTAGCCGGTTTGGTTGATTTCCCTGTAGCCGGTTTTAATAAAAACAATGATGCTTTGTGGGCCGATTTCTGTTGGGCTCAGTGTGTAACATTATTTTTAGTTTTTGACTTAGCACAATAGCAATATAATTAGGAGTGGTTCATTATCAGAGAACTATCTTGTAATCGTATAACAAGATATTCTAGGGTTCCTCCAGTGACAGCAAGGAGCAAATTCTGGATATTTTTATTCATCTCAATTTGGTTTCAATTTTTCTATCTCTTCTCTTTTCCTTTATTAATTATTATTCTTTATTATCATAACATGTTTAAATTTAGATCTTTAATTCTTATAATTTCCATGTTAGTTTTTAAGTCAATAATGAACTAATTTCTTTTACATGGGGTTCCGGTAGATTCGATGACGTAGCTTCCGTTCTTGATTCATAATTGATTCCGGGTGGTTAATTTTCAATAATCTAATTTGGTTGAATTAATTTAAAGATGATTCGCGACCATCTTATTTAATTAATCTTAGTTGATTGCGAAAGCGGATTCT
Source organism: Saposhnikovia divaricata (assembly GCA_036435485.1). Classification (NCBI taxonomy): domain Eukaryota; kingdom Viridiplantae; phylum Streptophyta; class Magnoliopsida; order Apiales; family Apiaceae; genus Saposhnikovia; species Saposhnikovia divaricata. Next base: position 222,173,334 of record CM071599.1, read on the forward strand.
AGGGTTTAGATATCGCCAAATTAGCATGGGTTCTTGATTTAATTATTTAATTTTGATTTGCATTGTGATTTAACCCATCTCACTTGCCCCATGTAATCGCATTGATAACTTAAGCTTTAATCAATTGTATTTCCAGATTGTATAGACATATATAATCCGAATATAATTTGATGTCTTCGTAAATTCTATCTTTTGTGGAATTTAAGGGGTTTGATGCGAGTTTACTGAAAGGTAGCTCGTATTATCATCGTGTTATCTGATTAATTATTGAATTATCACCCGAGTCGATAAATTGAGTCAGTCGTTAGTGAAATTGTCGATGAAATTGGAATCCCATGTCTTTCTGCTATTGATAAATTCTTGTTATTCACTTTTCGATCTGTTTTGCTTAGTTGATAATTTTAGTATAATCAAAACTTGAAGTTGATAATTGTCAAGCAGTAAAAAGTAATCATACGCTGTTGCATAGGCAATAAATTCACAGTGCATTTTGTCCCTGAGGATCGAACTCTTATTTACCACTTGCTACTTTGTGACCACGTATACTTGCGTGTTTGCGAAGCTAACAGGGTTATTGAAATTAAACGAAATTTTATTCGGCGCAGTTTGGACTGGAATCGGAGCTGATATGATCGAAACTCAGTTTTCTGATAATCCTCAAAGGAGTTAGTACACGGAATATTGTTAAAAATTGAGTCGGGCCATTTTCTGGATATTTTTACATATTTTGTTCCTAAGGGTTATTGTAATTAAATGAAATTTTATTTGACGCACTTCGGACCGGAATCGGAGCTGATATGATCGAAACTCGGTTTTCGGATAATCCTCAAAGGGGTTAGTACACGGGATATTGTTAAAAATCGAGTTGGACCATTTTTTGGATATTTTTACATATTTTGTTCCTATTGGTTATTGGAATTCAACAAAATTTTATTTGACGCAATTCGGACCTGAATCGGAGCTGATATGATCGAAACTCGGTTTTCGGATAATCCACAAAGGGGTTAGTACACGGGATACTGTTAAAAATTGAGTCGGGCTATTTTCTGGATATTTTTACATATTATGTTCCTATGGGTTATTGGAATTCAACAAAATTTTATTTGACGCAATTCGGACCTGAATCGGAGCTGATATGATCGAAACTCGGTTTTCGGATAATCCTCAAAGGGGTTAGTACACGGGATACTGTTAAAAATCGAGTCGGGCCATTTTCCGGATATTTTTACATATTTTGTTCCTATGGGTTATTGAAATTAAACGAAATTTTATTCGGCGCAATTCGGACCGGAATCGGAGCTGATATGATCGAAACTCAGTTTTCTGATAATCCTCAAAGGAGTTAGTACACGGAATATTGTTAAAAATTGAGTCGGGCCATTTTCTGGATATTTTTACATATTTTGTTCCTATGGGTTATTGAAATTAAACGAAATTTTATTCGGCGCAATTCGGACCGGAATCGGAGCTGATATGATCGAAACTTAGTTTTCTGATAATCCTCAAAGGCGTTAGTACACGGAATATTGTTAAAAATTGAGTCGGGCCATTTTCTGGATATTTTTACATATTTTGTTCCTATGGGTTATTGAAATTAAATGAAATTTTATTTGACGCACTTCGGACCGGAATCGGAGCTGATATGATCGAAACTCCATTTTCGGATAATCCTCATAGGGGTTAGTACACGGGATACTGTTAAAAGTCGAGTTGGACCATTTTGTGCATATTTTCACATATTTTGTTCCTATGGGTTATTGAAATTCAATAAAATTTTATTCGGCACAGTTCGGACCGGAATCGGAGCTGATATGATCGAAATTCGGTTTTCGGATAATCCTCAAAGGGGTTAGTACACGGGATATTGTTAAAAATCGAGTTGGACCATTTTGTGGATATTTTTACATATTTTGTTCCTATTGGTTATTGGAATTCAACAAAATTTTATTTGACGCAATTCGGACCTGAATCGGAGCTGATATGATCGAAACTCGGTTTTCGGATAATCAACAAAGGGTTTAGTACACGGGATACTGTTAAAAATTGAGTCGGGCCATTTTTTTGGATATTTTTACATATTATGTTCCTATGGGTTACTGGAATTCAACAAAATTTTATTTGACGCAATTCGGACCTGAATCGGAGCTGATATGATCGAAACTCGGTTTTCGGATAATCCACAAAGGGGTTAGTACACGGGATACTGTTAAAAATTGAGTCGGGCCATTTTTTGGATATTTTTACATATTATGTTCCTATGGGTTACTGGAATTCAACAAAATTTTATTTGACGCAATTCGAACCTCAATCGAAGCTGATATGATCGAAACTCGGTTTTCGGATAATCCTCAAAGGGGTTAGTACACGGGATACTGTTAAAAATCGAGTCGGGCCATTTTCTGGATATTTTTACATATTTTGTTCCTATGGGTTATTGAAATTAAACGAAATTTTATTCGGCGCAATTCGGACCGGAATCGGAGCTGATATGATCGAAACTTAGTTTTCTGATAATCCTCAAAGGCGTTAGTACACGGAATATTGTTAAAAATTGAGTCGGGCCATTTTCTGGATATTTTTACATATTTTGTTCCTATGGGTTATTGAAATTAAATGAAATTTTATTTGACGCACTTCGGACCGGAATAGGAGCTGATATGATCGAAACTCAATTTTCGGATAATCCTCATAGGGGTTAGTACACGGGATACTGTTAAAAGTTGAGTTGGACCATTTTGTGCATATTTTCACATATTTTGTTCCTATGGGTTATTGAAATTCAACAAAATTTTATTCGGCACTGTTCGGACCGGAATCGGAGCTAATATGATCGAAATTCGGTTTTCGGATAATCCTCAAAGGGGTTAGTACATGGGATATTGTTAAAAATTGAGTCGGACAATTTTGAGGATATTTTTGCATATTTTGTTCCTATGGGTTATTGGAATTCAACAAAATTTTATTTGACACAATTCGGACCTGAATCGGAGCTGATATGATCGAAACTCGGTTTTCGGATAATCCTCAAAGGGGTTAGTACACGGGATACTGTTAAAAATCGATTCGGGCCTTTTTCTGGATATTTTTACATATTTTGTTCCTATGGGTTATTGAAATTAAACGAAATTTTATTCGGCGCAGTTCGGACCGGAATCAGAGCTGATATGATCGAAACTCGGTTTTCGGATAATCCTCAAAGGGGCTAGTACATGGGATATTGTTAAAAATTGAGTCGGACAATTTTGTGGATATTTTTGCATATTTTGTTCCTATGGGTTATTGGAATTCAACAAAATTTTATTTGACGCAATTCGGACCTGAATCGGAGATGATATGATCGAAACTCGGTTTTCGGATAATCCTCAAAGGGGTTAGTACACGGGATACTGTTAAAAATCGAGTCGGGCCATTTTCTGGATATTTTTACATATTTTGTTCCTAAGGGTTATTGTAATTAAATGAAATTTTATTTGACGCACTTCGACCGGAATCGGAGCTGATATGATCGAAACTCGGTTTTCGGATAATCCTCAAAGGGGTTAGTACACGGGATATTGTTAAAAATCGAGTTGGACCATTTTGTGGATATTTTTACATATTTTGTTCCTATTGGTTATTGGAATTCAACAAAATTTTATTTGACGCAATTCGGACCTGAATCGGAGCTGATATGATCGAAACTCAGTTTTCGGATAATCCACAAAGGGGTTAGTACACGGGATACTGTTAAAAATTGAGTCGGGCCATTTTCTGGATATATTTACATATTATGTTCCTATGGGTTATTGGAATTCAACAAAATTTTATTTGACGCAATTCGGACCTGAATCGGAGCTGATATGATCGAAACTCGGTTTTCGGATAATCCTCAAAGGGGTTAGTACACGGGATACTGTTAAAAATCGAGTCGGGCCATTTTCTGGATATTTTTACATATTTTGTTCCTATGGGTTATTGAAATTAAACGAAATTTTATTCGGCATAGTTCGGACCGGAATCGGAGCTGATATGATCGAAACTTAGTTTTCTGATAATCCTCAAAGGCGTTAGTACACGGAATATTGTTAAAAATTGAGTCGGGCCATTTTCTGGATATTTTTACATATTTTGTTCCTATGGGTTATTGAAATTAAATGAAATTTTAATTGACGCACTTCGGACCGAAATTGGAGCTGATATGATCGAAACTCAATTTTCGGATAATCCTCCAAGGGGTTAGTACACGGGATACTGTTAAAAGTCGAGTTGGACCATTTTGTGGATATTTTCACATATTTTGTTCCTATAGGTTATTGAAATTCAACAAAATTTTATTCGGCACAGTTCGGACCGGAATCGGAGCTGATATGATCGAAACTCGGTTTTCGGATAATCCTCAAAGGGGTTAGTACATGGGATATTGTTAAAAATTGAGTCAGACCATTTTGTGGATATTTTTACATATTTTGTTCCTATTGGTTATTGGAATTCAACAAAATTTTATTTGACGCAATTCGGACCTGAATCGGAGCTGAAATGATCGAAACTCGGTTTTCGGATAATCCTCAAAGGGGTTAGTACACGGGATACTGTTAAAAATCGAGTCGGGCCTTTTTCTGGATATTTTTACATATTTTGTTCCTATGGGTTATTGAAATTAAACGAAATTTTATTCGGCGCAGTTTGGACTGGAATCGGAGCTGATATGATCGAAACTCAGTTTTCTGATAATCCTCAAAGGAGTTAGTACACGGGATATTGTTAAAAATCGAGTTGGACCATTTTTTGGATATTTTTACATATTTTGTTCCTATTGGTTATTGGAATTCAACAAAATTTTATTTGACGCAATTCGGACCTGAATCGGAGCTGATATGATCGAAACTCGGTTTTCGGATAATCCACAAAGGGGTTAGTACACGGGATACTGTTAAAAATTGAGTCGGGCTATTTTCTGGATATTTTTACATATTATGTTCCTATGGGTTGTTGGAATTCAACAAAATTTTATTTGACGCAATTCGGACCTGAATCGGAGCTGATATGATCGAAACTCGGTTTTCGGATAATCCTCAAAGGGGTTAGTACACGGGATACTGTTAAAAATCGAGTCGGGCCATTTTCCGGATATTTTTACATATTTTGTTCCTATGGGTTATTGAAATTAAACGAAATTTTATTCGGCGCAATTCGGACCGGAATCGGAGCTGATATGATCGAAACTCAATTTTCTGATAATCCTCAAAGGCGTTAGTACACGGAATATTGTTAAAAATCGAGTCGGGCCATTTTCCGGATATTTTTACATATTTTGTTCCTATGGGTTATTGAAATTAAACGAAATTTTATTCGGCGCAATTCGGACCGGAATCGGAGCTGATATGATCGAAACTCAGTTTTCTGATAATCCTCAAAGGCGTTAGTACACGGAATATTGTTAAAAATTGAGTCGGGCCATTTTCTGGATATTTTTACATATTTTGTTCCTAAGGGTTATTGTAATTAAATGAAATTTTATTTGACGCACTTCGGACCGGAATCGGAGCTGATATGATCGTAACTCGGTTTTCGGATAATCCTCAAAGGGGTTAGTACACGGGATATTGTTAAAAATCGAGTTGGACCATTTTTTGGATATTTTTACATATTTTGTTCCTATTGGTTATTGGAATTCAACAAAATTTTATTTGACGCAATTCGGACCTGAATCGGAGCTGATATGATCGAAACTCGGTTTTCGGATAATCCACAAAGGGGTTAGTACACGGGATACTGTTAAAAATTGAGTCGGGCTATTTTCTGGATATTTTTACATATTATGTTCCTATGGGTTGTTGGAATTCAACAAAATTTTATTTGACGCAATTCGGACCTGAATCGGAGCTGATATGATCGAAACTCGGTTTTCGGATAATCCTCAAAGGGGTTAGTACACGGGATACTGTTAAAAATCGAGTCGGGCCATTTTCCGGATATTTTTACATATTTTGTTCCTATGGGTTATTGAAATTAAACGAAATTTTATTCGGCGCAATTCGGACCGGAATCGGAGCTGATATGATCGAAACTTAGTTTTCTGATAATCCTCAAAGGCATTAGTACACGGAATATTGTTAAAAATTGAGTCGGGCCATTTTCTGGATATTTTTACATATTTTGTTCCTATGGGTTATTGAAATTAAACGAAATTTTATTTGACGCACTTCGGACCGGAATCGGAGCTGATATGATCGAAACTCCATTTTCGGATAATCCTCATAGGGGTTAGTACACGGGATACTGTTAAAAGTTGAGTTGGACCATTTTGTGCATATTTTCACATATTTTGTTCCTATGGGTTATTGAAATTCAACAAAATTTTATTCGGCACAGTTCGGACCGGAATCGGAGCTGATATGATCGAAATTCGGTTTTCGGATAATCCTCAAAGGGGTTAGTACATGGGATATTGTTAAAAATTGAGTCGGACAATTTTGAGGATATTTTTGCATATTTTGTTCCTATGGGATATTGGAATTCAACAAAATTTTATTTGACGCAATTCGGACCTGAATCGGAGTTGATATGATCGAAACTCGGTTTTCGGATAATCCTCAAAGGGGTTAGTACACGGGATACTGTTAAAAATCGAGTTGGACCATTTTGTGGATATTTTTACATATTTTGTTCCTATTGGTTATTGGAATTCAACAAAATTTTATTTGACGCAATTCGGACCTGAATCGGAGCTGATATGATCGAAACTCGGTTTTCGGATAATCCACAAAGGGGTTAGTACACGGGATACTGTTAAAAATTGAGTCGGGCCATTTTCTGGATATTTTTACATATTATGTTCCTATGGGTTACTGGAATTCAACAAAATTTTATTTGACGCAATTCGAACCTCAATCGGAGCTGATATGATCGAAACTCGGTTTTCGGATAATCCTCAAAGGGGTTAGTACACGGGATACTGTTAAAAATCGAGTCGGGCCATTTTCTGGATATTTTTACATATTTTGTTCCCATGGGTTATTGATATTAAACGAAATTTTATTCGGCGCAGTTCGGACCGGAATCGGAGCTGATATGATCGAATCTCGGTTTTCGGATAATCCTCAAAGGCGTTAGTACATGGGATATTGTTAAAAATTGAGTCGGACCATTTTGTGGATATTTTTACATATTTTGTTCCTATGGGTTATTGGAATTCAACAAAATTTTATTTGACGCAATTCGGACCTGAATCGGAGCTGATATGATCGAAACTCGGTTTTCGGATAATCCTCAAATGGGTTAGTACACGGGATACTTTTAAAAATCGAGTCGGGCCATTTTCTGGATATTTTTACATATTTTGTTCCCATGGGTTATTGAAATTAAACGAAATTTTATTCGGCGCAGTTCGGACCGGAATCGGAGCTGATATGATCGAAACTCTGTTTTCGGATAATCCTCAAAGGCGTTAGTACACGGAATATTGTTAAAAATTGAGTCGGCCCATTTTCTGGATATTTTTACATATTTTGTTCCTAAGGGTTATTGTAATTAAATGAAATTTTATTTGACGCACTTCGGACCGGAATCGGAGCTGATATGATCGAAATTCGGTTTTCGGGTAATCCTCAAAGTGGTTAGTACACGGGATATTGTTAAAAATCGAGTTGGACCATTTTGTGGATATTTTTACATATTTTGTTCCTATTGGTTATTGGAATTCAACAAAATTTTATTTGACGCAATTCGGACCTGAATTGGAGCTGATATGATCGAAACTCGGTTTTCGGATAATCCACAAAGGGGTTAGTACACGGGATATTGTTGAAAATTGAGTCGGGCCATTTTCTGGATATTTTTACATATTATGTTCCTATGGGTTATTGGAATTCAACAAAATTTTATTTGACGCAATTCGGACCAGAATCGGAGCTGATATGATCGAAACTCGGTTTTCGGATAATCCTCAACAGGGTTAGTACACGGGATACTGTTAAAAATCGAGTCGGGCCATTTTCTGGATATTTTTACATATTTTGTTCCCATGGGTTATTGAAATTAAACGAAATTTTATTCGGCGCAGTTCGGACCGGAATCGGAGCTGATATGATCGAAACTCGGTTTTCGGATAATCCACAAAGGGGTTAGTACACGGGATACTGTTGAAAATTGAGTCGGGCCATTTTCTGGATATTTTTACATATTATGTTCCTATGGGTTATTGGAATTCAACAAAATTTTATTTGACGCAATTCGGACCTGAATCGGAGCTGATATGATCGAAACTCGGTTTTCGGATAATCCTCAAAGGGGTTAGTACACGGGATACTGTTAAAAATCGAGTCGGGCCATTTTCTGGATATTTTTACATATTTAGTTCCTATGGGTTATTGGAATTCAACGAAATTTTATTTGACGCAATTCGGACCGGAATCGGAGCTGATATGATCGAAACTCGGTTTTTGGATAATCCTCAAAGGGGTTAGTACACGGGATACTGTTAAAAATCGAGTCGGGCCATTTTCTGGATATTTTTACATATTTTGTTCCTATGGGTTATTGAAATTAAACGAAATTTTATTCGACGCAGTTCGGACGGGAATCAGAGCTGATATGATCGAAACTCGGTTTTCGGATAATCCTCAAAGGCGTTAGTACACGGAATATTGTTAAAAATTGAGTCGGCCCATTTTCTGGATACTTTTACATATTTTGTTCCTAAGGGTTATTGTAATTAAATGAAATTTTATTTGACGCACTTCGGACCGGAATCGGAGCTGATATGATCGAAACTCGGTTTTCGGATAATCCTCAAAGGGGTTAGTACACGGGATATTGTTAAAAATCGAGTTGGACCATTTTGTGGATATTTTTACATATTTTGTTCCTATTGGTTATTGGAATTCAACAAAATTTTATTTGACCCAATTCGGACCTGAATCGGAGCTGATATGATCGAAACTCGGTTTTCGGATAATCCACAAAGGGGTTAGTACACGGGATACTGTTAAAAATTTAGTCGGGCCATTTTCTGGATATTTTTACATATTATGTTCCTATGAGTTATTGGAATTCAACAAAATTTTATTTGACGCAATTCGGACCTGAATCGGAGCTGATACGATCGAAACTAGGTTTTCGGATAATCCTCAAAGGCGTTAGTGCACGGAATATTGTTAAAAATTGAGTCGGCCCATTTTCTGGATATTTTTACATATTTTGTTCCTAAGGGTTATTGTAATTAAATGAAATTTTATTTGACGCACTTCGGACCGGAATCGGAGCTGATATGATCGAAACTCGGTTTTCGGATAATCCTCAAAGGGGTTAGTACATGGGATATTGTTAAAAATTGAGTCGGACCATTTTGTGGATATTTTTACATATTTTGTTCCTATGGGTTATTGGAATTCAACAAAATTTTATTTGACGCAATTCGGACCTGAATCGGAGCTGTTATGATCGAAACTCGGTTTTCGGATAATCCTCAAAGGGGTTAGTACACGGTATACTGTTAAAAATCGAGTTGGGCCATTTTCTGGATATTTTTACATATTTTGTTCCTATGGGTTATTGAAATTAAACGAAATTTTATTCGGCGCAGTTCGGACGGGAATCGGAGCTGATATGATCGAAACTCGGTTTTCGGATAATCATCAAAGGCGTTAGTACACGGAATATTGTTAAAAATTGAGGCGGCCCATTTTCTGGATACTTTTACATATTTTGTTCCTAAGGGTTATTGTAATTAAATGAAATTTTATTTGACGCACTTCGGACCGGAATCGGAGCTGATATGATCGAAACTCGGTTTTCGGATAATCCTCAAATGGGTTAGTACACGGGATACTGTTAAAAATCGAGTCGGGCCATTTTCTGGATATTTTTACATATTTTGTTCCCATGGGTTTTTGAAATTAAACGAAATTTTATTCGGCGCAGTTCGGACCGGAATCGGAGCTGATATGATCGAAACTCGGTTTTCGGATAATCCTAAAAAGGGGTTAGTACATGGGATATTGTTAAAAATTGAGTCGGACCATTTTGTGGATATTTTTACATATTTTGTTCCTATGGGTTATTGGAATTCAACAAAATTTTATTTGACGCAATTCGGACCTGAATCGGAGCTGATATGATCGAAACTCGGTTTTCAGATAATCCTCAAATGGGTTAGTACACGGGATACTGTTAAAAATCGAGTCGGGCCATTTTCTGGATATTTTTACATATTTTGTTCCCATGGGTTATTGAAATTAAACGAAATTTTATTCGGCGCAGTTCGGACCGGAATCGGAGCTGATATGATCGAAACTCGGTTTTCGGATAATCCTCAAAGGCGTTAGTGCACGGAATATTGTTAAAAATTGAGTCGGCCCATTTTCTGGATATTTTTACATATTTTGTTCCTAAGGGTTATTGTAATTAAATGAAATTTTATTTGACGCACTTCGGACCGGAATCGGAGCTGATATGATCGAAATTCGGTTTTCGGATAATCCTCAAAGGGGTTAGTACACGGGATATTGTTAAAAATCGAGTTGGACCATTTTGTGGATATTTTTACATATTTTGTTCCTATTGGTTATTGGAATTCAACAAAATTTTATTTGACGCAATTCGGACCTGAATCGGAGCTGATATGATCGAAACTCGGTTTTCGGATAATCCACAAAGGGGTTAGTACACGGGATACTGTTGAAAATTGAGTCGGGCCATTTTCTGGATATTTTTACATATTATGTTCCTATGGGTTATTGGAATTCAAACAAAATTTTATTTGACGCAATTCGGACCTGAATCGGAGCTGATATGATCGAAACTCGGTTTTCGGATAATCCTCAACAGGGTTAGTACACGGGATACTGTTAAAAATCGAGTCGGGCCATTTTCTGGTTATTTTTACATATTTAGTTCCTATGGGTTATTGGAATTCAACGAAATTTTATTTGACGCAATTCGGACCGGAATCGGAGCTGATATGATCGAAACTCGGTTTTCGGATAATCCTCAAAGGGGTTAGTACACGGGATACTGTTAAAAATCGAGTCGGGCCATTTTTTGGATATTTTTACATATTTTGTTCCTATGGGTTATTGAAATTAAACGAAATTTTATTCGACGCAGTTCGGACGGGAATCGGAGCTGATATGATCGAAACTCGGTTTTTGGATAATCCTCAAAGGCGTTAGTACACGGAATATTGTTAAAAATTGAGTCGGCCCATTTTCTGGATACTTTTACATATTTTGTTCCTAAGGGTTATTGTAATTAAATGAAATTTTATTTGACGCACTTCGGACCGGAATCGGAGCTGATACGATCGAAACTCGGTTTTCGGATAATCCTCAAAGGGGTTAGTACACGGGATATTGTTAAAAATCGAGTTGGACCATTTTGTGGATATTTTTACATATTTTGTTCCTATTGGTTATTGGAATTCAACAAAATTTTATTTGACCCAATTCGGACCTGAATCGGAGCTGATATGATCGAAACTCGGTTTTCGGATAATCCTCAAAGGCGTTAGTACACGGAATATTGTTAAAAATTGAGTCGGCCCATTTTATGGATACTTTTACATATTTTGTTCCTAAGGGTTATTGTAATTAAATGAAATTTTATTTGACGCAATTCGGACCGGAATCGGAGCTGATATGATCGAAATTAGGTTTTCGGATAATCCTCAAAGGCGTTAGTGCACGGAATATTGTTAAAAATTGAGTCGGCCCATTTTTTGGATATTTTTACATATTTTGTTCCTAAGGGTTATTGTAATTAAATGAAATTTTATTTGACGCACTTCGGACCAGAATCGGAGCTGATATGATCGAAACTCGGTTTTCGGATAATCCTCAAAGGGGTTAGTACATGGGATATTGTTAAAAATTGAGTTGGACCATTTTGTGGATATTTTTACATATTTTGGTCCTATGGATTATTGGAATTCAACAAAATTTTATTTGACGCAATTCGGACCTGAATCGGAGCTGATATGATCGAAACTCGGTTTTCGGATAATCCTCAAAGGGGTTAGTACACGGGATACTGTTAAAAATCGAGTTGGGTCATTTTCTGGATATTTTTACATATTTTGTTCCTATGGGTTATTGAAATTAAACGAAATTTTATTCGGCGCAGTTCGGACGGGAATCGGAGCTGATATGATCGAAACTCGGTTTTCGGATAATCCTCAAAGGCGTTAGTACACGGAATATTGTTAAAAATTGAGTCGGCCCATTTTCTGGATACTTTTACATATTTTGTTCCTAAGGGTTATTGTAATTAAATGAAATTTTATTTGACGCACTTCGGACCGGAATCGGAGCTGATATGATCGAAACTCGGTTTTCGGATAATCCTCAAAGGGGTGAGTACACGGGATATTGTTAAAAATCGAGTTGGACCATTTTGTGGATATTTTTACATATTTTGTTCCTATTGGTTATTGGAATTCAACAAAATTTTATTTGACCCAATTCGGACCTGAATCGGAGCTGATATGATCGAAACTCGGTTTTCGGATAATCCACAAAGGGGTTAGTACACGGGATACTGTTAAAAATTTAGTCGGGCCATTTTCTGGATATTTTTACATATTATGTTCCTATGAGTTATTGGAATTCAACAAAATTTTATTTGACGCAATTCGGACCTGAATCGGAGCTGATATGATCGAAACTAGGTTTTCGGATAATCCTCAAAGGCGTTAGTGCACGGAATATTGTTAAAAATTGAGTCGGCCCATTTTCTGGATATTTTTACATATTTTGTTCCTAAGGGTTATTGTAATTAAATGAAATTTTATTTGACGCACTTCGGACCGGAATCGGAGCTGATATGATCGGAACTCGGTTTTCGGATAATCCTCAAAGGGGTTAGTACATGGGATATTGTTAAAAATTGATTCGGACCATTTTGTGGATATTTTTACATATTTTGTTCCTATGGGTTATTGGAATTCAACAAAATTTTATTTGACGCAATTCGGACCTGAATCGGAGCTGATATGATCGAAACTCGGTTTTCGGATAATCCTCAAAGGGGTTAGTACACGGGATACTGTTAAAAATCGAGTTGGGCCATTTTCTGGATATTTTTACATATTTTGTTCCTATGGGTTATTGAAATTAAACGAAATTTTATTCGGCGCAGTTCGGACGGGAAGCGGAGCTGATATGATCGAAACTCGGTTTTCGGATAATCTTCAAAGGCGTTAGTACACGGAATATTGTTAAAAATTAAGTCCGCCCATTTTCTGGATACTTTTACATATTTTGTTCCTAAGGGTTATTGTAATTAAATGAAATTTTATTTGACGCACTTCGGACCGGAATCGGAGCTGATATGATCGAAACTCGGTTTTCGGATAATCCTCAAATGGGTTAGTACACGGGATACTGTTAAAAATCGAGTCGGGCCATTTTCTGGATATTTTTACATATTTTGTTCCCATGGGTTATTGAAATTAAACGAAATTTTATTCGGCGCAGTTCGGACCGGAATCGGAACTGATATGATCGAAACTCGGTTTTCGGATAATCCTCAAAGGGGTTAGTACATGGGATATTGTTAAAAATTGAGTCGGACCATTTTGTGGATATTTTTACATATTTTGTTCCTATGGGTTATTGGAATTCAACAAAATTTTATTTGACGCAATTCGGACCTGAATCGGAGCTGATATGATCGAAACTCGGTTTTCGGATAATCCTCAAATGGGTTAGTACACGGGATACTGTTAAAAATCGAGTCGGGCCATTTTCTGGATATTTTTACTTATTTTGTTCCCATGGGTTATTGAAATTAAACGAAATTTTATTCGGCGCAGTTCGGACCGGAATCGGAGCTGATATGATCGAAACTCGGTTTTCGGATAATCCTCAAAGGCGTTAGTACACGGAATATTGTTAAAAATTGAGTCGGCCCATTTTCTGGATATTTTTACATATTTTGTTCCTAAGGGTTATTGTAATTAAATGAAATTTTATTTGACGCACTTCGGACCGGAATCGGAGCTGATATGATCGAAATTCGGTTTTCGGATAATCCTCAAAGGGGTTAGTACACGGGATATTGTTAAAAATCGAGTTGGACCATTTTGTGGATATTTTTACATATTTTGTTCCTATTGGTTATTGGAATTCAACAAAATTTTATTTGACGCAATTCGGACCTGAATCGGAGCTGATATGATCGAAACTCGGTTTTCGGATAATCCACAAAGGGGTTAGTACACGGGATACTGTTGAAAATTGAGTCGGGCCATTTTCTGGATATTTTTACATATTATGTTCCTATGGGTTATTGGAATTCAACAAAAATTTTATTTGACGCAATTCGGACCTGAATCGGAGCTGATATGATCGAAACTCGGTTTTCGGATAATCCTCAACAGGGTTAGTACACGGGATACTGTTAAAAATCGAGTCGGGCCATTTTCTGGATATTTTTACTTATTTTGTTCCCATGGGTTATTGAAATTAAACGAAATTTTATTCGGCGCAGTTCGGACCGGAATCGGAGCTGATATGATCGAAACTCGGTTTTCGGATAATCCTCAAAGGCGTTAGTACACGGAATATTGTTAAAAATTGAGTCGGCCCATTTTCTGGATATTTTTACATATTTTGTTCCTAAGGGTTATTGTAATTAAATGAAATTTTATTTGACGCACTTCGGACCGGAATCGGAGCTGATATGATCGAAATTCGGTTTTCGGATAATCCTCAAAGGGGTTAGTACACGGGATATTGTTAAAAATCGAGTTGGACCATTTTGTGGATATTTTTACATATTTTGTTCCTATTGGTTATTGGAATTCAACAAAATTTTATTTGACGCAATTCGGACCTGAATCGGAGCTGATATGATCGAAACTCGGTTTTCGGATAATCCACAAAGGGGTTAGTACACGGGATACTGTTGAAAATTGAGTCGGGCCATTTTCTGGATATTTTTACATATTATGTTCCTATGGGTTATTGGAATTCAACAAAAATTTTATTTGACGCAATTCGGACCTGAATCGGAGCTGATATGATCGAAACTCGGTTTTCGGATAATCCTCAACAGGGTTAGTACACGGGATACTGTTAAAAATCGAGTCGGGCCATTTTCTGGATATTTTTACTTATTTTGTTCCCATGGGTTATTGAAATTAAACGAAATTTTATTCGGCGCAGTTCGGACCGGAATCGGAGCTGATATGATCGAAACTCGGTTTTCGGATAATCCTCAAAGGCGTTAGTACACGGAATATTGTTAAAAATTGAGTCGGCCCATTTTCTGGATATTTTTACATATTTTGTTCCTAAGGGTTATTGTAATTAAATGAAATTTTATTTGACGCACTTCGGACCGGAATCGGAGCTGATATGATCGAAATTCGGTTTTCGGATAATCCTCAAAGGGGTTAGTACACGGGATATTGTTAAAAATCGAGTTGGACCATTTTGTGGATATTTTTACATATTTTGTTCCTATTGGTTATTGGAATTCAACAAAATTTTATTTGACGCAATTCGGACCTGAATCGGAGCTGATATGATCGAAACTCGGTTTTCGGATAATCCACAAAGGGGTTAGTACACGGGATACTGTTGAAAATTGAGTCGGGCCATTTTCTGGATATTTTTACATATTATGTTCCTATGGGTTATTGGAATTCAACAAAAATTTTATTTGACGCAATTCGGACCTGAATCGGAGCTGATATGATCGAAACTCGGTTTTCGGATAATCCTCAACAGGGTTAGTACACGGGATACTGTTAAAAATCGAGTCGGGCCATTTTCTAGATATTTTTACATATTTAGTTCCTATGGGTTATTGAAATTAAACGAAATTTTATTCGACGCAGTTCGGACGGGAATCGGAGCTGATATGATCGAAACTCGGTTTTCGGATAATCGTCAAAGGCGTTAGTACACGGAATATTGTTAAAAATTGAGTCGGCCCATTTTATGGATACTTTTACATATTTTGTTCCTAAGGGTTATTGTAATTAAATGAAATTTTATTTGACGCAATTCGGACCTGAATCGGAGCTGATATGATCGAAACTAGGTTTTCGGATAATCCTCAAAGGCGTTAGTGCACGGAATATTGTTAAAAATTGAGTCGGCCCATTTTCTGGATATTTTTACATATTTTGTTCCTAAGGGTTATTGTAATTAAATGAAATTTTATTTGACGCACTTCGGACCGGAATCGGAGCTGATATGATCGAAACTCGGTTTTCGGATAATCCTCAAAGGGGTTAGTACATGGGATATTGTTAAAAATTGATTCGGACCATTTTGTGGATATTTTTACATATTTTGTTCCTATGGGTTATTGGAATTCAACAAAATTTTATTTGACGCAATTCGGACCTGAATCGGAGCTGATATGATCGAAACTCGGTTTTCGGATAATCCTCAAAGGGGTTAGTACACGGGATACTGTTAAAAATCGAGTTGGGCCATTTTCTGGATATTTTTACATATTTTTTTCCTATGGGTTATTGAAATTAAACGAAATTTTATTCGGCGCAGTTCGGACGGGAAGCGGAGCTGATATGATCGAAACTCGGTTTTCGGATAATCCTCAAAGGCGTTAGTACACGGAATATTGTTAAAAATTGAGTCGGCCCATTTTCTGGATACTTTTACATATTTTGTTCCTAAGGGTTATTGTAATTAAATGAAATTTTATTTGACGCACTTCGGACCGGAATCGGAGCTGATATGATCGAAACTCGGTTTTCGGATAATCCTCAAATGGGTTAGTACACGGGATACTGTTAAAAATCGAGTCGGGCCATTTTCTGGATATTTTTACATATTTTGTTCCCATGGGTTATTGAAATTAAACGAAATTTTATTCGGCGCAGTTCGGACCGGAATCGGAACTGATATGATCGAAACTCGGTTTTCGGATAATCCTCAAAGGGGTTAGTACATGGGATATTGTTAAAAATTGAGTCGGACCATTTTGTGGATATTTTTACATATTTTGTTCCTATGGGTTATTGGAATTCAACAAAATTTTATTTGACGCAATTCGGACCTGAATCGGAGCTGATATGATCGAAACTCGGTTTTCGGATAATCCTCAAATGGGTTAGTGCACGGGATACTGTTAAAAATCGAGTCGGGCCATTTTTTGGATATTTTTACATATTTTGTTCCCATGGGTTATTGAAATTAAACGAAATTTTATTCGGCGCAGTTCGGACCGGAATCGGAGCTGATATGATCGAAACTCGGTTTTCGGATAATCCTCAAAGGCGTTAGTACACGGAATATTGTTAAAAATTGAGTCGGCCCATTTTCTGGATATTTTTACATATTTTGTTCCTAAGGGTTATTGTAATTAAATGAAATTTTATTTGACGCACTTCGGACCGGAATCGGAGCTGATATGATCGAAATTCGGTTTTCGGATAATCCTCAAAGGGGTTAGTACACGGGATATTGTTAAAAATCGAGTTGGACCATTTTGTGGATATTTTTACATATTTTGTTCCTATTGGTTATTGGAATTCAACAAAATTTTATTTGACGCAATTCGGACCTGAATCGGAGCTGATATGATCGAAACTCGGTTTTCGGATAATCCACAAAGGGGTTAGTACACGGGATACTGTTGAAAATTGAGTCGGGCCATTTTCTGGATATTTTTACATATTATGTTCCTATGGGTTATTGGAATTCAACAAAAATTTTATTTGACGCAATTCGGACCTGAATCGGAGCTGATATGATCGAAACTCGGTTTTCGGATAATCCTCAACAGGGTTAGTACACGGGATACTGTTAAAAATCGAGTCGGGCCATTTTCTAGATATTTTTACATATTTAGTTCCTATGGGTTATTGAAATTAAACGAAATTTTATTCGACGCAGTTCGGACGGGAATCGGAGCTGATATGATCGAAACTCGGTTTTCGGATAATCGTCAAAGGCGTTAGTACACGGAATATTGTTAAAAATTGAGTCGGCCCATTTTATGGATACTTTTACATATTTTGTTCCTAAGGGTTATTGTAATTAAATGAAATTTTATTTGACGCAATTCGGACCTGAATCGGAGCTGATATGATCGAAACTAGGTTTTCGGATAATCCTCAAAGGCGTTAGTGCACGGAATATTGTTAAAAATTGAGTCGGCCCATTTTCTGGATATTTTTACATATTTTGTTCCTAAGGGTTATTGTAATTAAATGAAATTTTATTTGACGCACTTCGGACCGGAATCGGAGCTGATATGATCGAAACTCGGTTTTCGGATAATCCTCAAAGGGGTTAGTACATGGGATATTGTTAAAAATTGATTCGGACCATTTTGTGGATATTTTTACATATTTTGTTCCTATGGGTTATTGGAATTCAACAAAATTTTATTTGACGCAATTCGGACCTGAATCGGAGCTGATATGATCGAAACTCGGTTTTCGGATAATCCTCAAAGGGGTTAGTACACGGGATACTGTTAAAAATTGAGTTGGGCCATTTTCTGGATATTTTTACATATTTTTTTCCTATGGGTTATTGAAATTAAACGAAATTTTATTCGGCGCAGTTCGGACGGGAAGCGGAGCTGATATGATCGAAACTCGGTTTTCGGATAATCCTCAAAGGCGTTAGTACACGGAATATTGTTAAAAATTGAGTCGGCCCATTTTCTGGATACTTTTACATATTTTGTTCCTAAGGGTTATTGTAATTAAATGAAATTTTATTTGACGCACTTCGGACCGGAATCGGAGCTGATATGATCGAAACTCGGTTTTCGGATAATCCTCAAATGGGTTAGTACACGGGATACTGTTAAAAATCGAGTCGGGCCATTTTCTGGATATTTTTACATATTTTGTTCCCATGGGTTATTGAAATTAAACGAAATTTTATTCGGCGCAGTTCGGACCGGAATCGGAACTGATATGATCGAAACTCGGTTTTCGGATAATCCTCAAAGGGGTTAGTACATGGGATATTGTTAAAAATTGAGTCGGACCATTTTGTGGATATTTTTACATATTTTGTTCCTATGGGTTATTGGAATTCAACAAAATTTTATTTGACGCAATTCGGACCTGAATCGGAGCTGATATGATCGAAACTCGGTTTTCGGATAATCCTCAAATGGGTTAGTGCACGGGATACTGTTAAAAATCGAGTCGGGCCATTTTTTGGATATTTTTACATATTTTGTTCCCATGGGTTATTGAAATTAAACGAAATTTTATTCGGCGCAGTTCGGACCGGAATCGGAGCTGATATGATCAAAACTCGGTTTTCGGATAATCCTCAAAGGCGTTAGTACACGGAATATTGTTAAAAATTGAGTCGGCCCATTTTCTGGATATTTTTACATATTTTGTTCCTAAGGGTTATTGTAATTAAATGAAATTTTATTTGACGCACTTCGGACCGGAATTGGAGCTGATATGATCGAAATTCGGTTTTCGGATAATCCTCAAAGGGGTTAGTACACGGGATATTGTTAAAAATCGAGTTGGACCATTTTGTGGATATTTTTACATATTTTGTTCCTATTGGTTATTGGAATTCAACAAAATTTTATTTGACGCAATTCGGACCTGAATCGGAGCTGATATGATCGAAACTCGGTTTTCGGATAATCTACAAAGGGGTTAGTACACGGGATACTGTTGAAAATTGAGTCGGGCCATTTTCTGGATATTTTTACATATTATGTTCCTATGGGTTATTGGAATTCAACAAAATTTTATTTGACGCAATTCGGACCTGAATCGGAGCTGATATGATCGAAACTCGGTTTTCGGATAATCCTCAACAGGGTTAGTACACGGGATACTGTTAAAAATCGAGTCGGGCCATTTTCTGGATATTTTTACATATTTAGTTCCTATGGGTTATTGAAATTAAACGAAATTTTATTCGGCGCAGTTCGGACGGGAATCGGAGCTGATATGATCGAAACTCGGTTTTCGGATAATCCTCAAAGGCGTTAGTACACGGAATATTGTTAAAAATTGAGTCGGCCCATTTTATGGATACTTTTACATATTTTGTTCCTAAGGGTTATTGTAATTAAATGAAATTTTATTTGACGCAATTCGGACCTGAATCGGAGCTGATATGATCGAAACTAGGTTTTCGGATAATCCTCAACAGGGTTAGTACACGGGATACTGTTAAAAATCGAGTCGGGCCATTTTCTGGATATTTTTACATATTTAGTTCCTATGGGTTATTGAAATTAAACGAAATTTTATTCGGCGCAGTTCGGACGGGAATCGGAGCTGATATGATCGAAACTCGGTTTTCGGATAATCCTCAAAGGCGTTAGTACACGGAATATTGTTAAAAATTGAGTCGGCCCATTTTATGGATACTTTTACATATTTTGTTCCTAAGGGTTATTGTAATTAAATGAAATTTTATTTGACGCAATTCGGACCTGAATCGGAGCTGATATGATCGAAACTAGGTTTTCGGATAATCCTCAAAGGCGTTAGTACACGGAATATTGTTAAAAATTGAGTCGGCCCATTTTCTGGATACTTTTACATATTTTGTTCCTAAGGGTTATTGTAATTAAATGAAATTTTATTTGACGCACTTCGGACCGGAATCGGAGCTGATATGATCGAAACTCGGTTTTCGGATAATCCTCAAATGGGTTAGTACACGGGATACTGTTAAAAATCGAGTCGGGCCATTTTCTGGATATTTTTACATATTTTGTTCCCATGGGTTATTGAAATTAAACGAAATTTTATTCGGCGCAGTTCGGACCGGAATCGGAACTGATATGATCGAAACTCGGTTTTCGGATAATCCTCAAAGGGGTTAGTACATGGGATATTGTTAAAAATTGAGTCGGACCATTTTGTGGATTTTTTTACATATTTTGTTCCTATGGGTTATTGGAATTCAACAAAATTTTATTTGACGCAATTCGGAGCTGAATCGGAGCTGATATGATCGAAACTCGGTTTTCGGATAATCCTCAAATGGGTTAGTGCACGGGATACTGTTAAAAATCGAGTCGGGCCATTTTCTGGATATTTTTACATATTTTGTTCCCATGGGTTATTGAAATTAAACGAAATTTTATTCGGCGCAGTTCGGACCGGAATCGGAGCTGATATGATCAAAACTCGGTTTTCGGATAATCCTCAAAGGCGTTAGTACACGGAATATTGTTAAAAATTGAGTCGGCCCATTTTCTGGATATTTTTACATATTTTGTTCCTAAGGGTTGTTGTAATTAAATGAAATTTTATTTGACGCACTTCGGACCGGAATCGGAGCTGATATGATCGAAATTCGGTTTTCGGATAATCCTCAAAGGGGTTAGTACACGGGATATTGTTAAAAATCGAGTTGGACCATTTTGTGGATATTTTTACATATTTTGTTCCTATTGGTTATTGGAATTCAACAAAATTTTATTTGACGCAATTCGGACCTGAATCGGAGCTGATATGATCGAAACTCGGTTTTCGGATAATCCACAAAGGGGTTAGTACACGGGATACTGTTGAAAATTGAGTCGGGCCATTTTCTGGATATTTTTACATATTATGTTCCTATGGGTTATTGGAATTCAACAAAATTTTATTTGACGCAATTCGGACCTGAATCGGAGCTGATATAATCGAAACTCGGTTTTCGGATAATCCTCAACAGGGTTAGTACACGGGATACTGTTAAAAATCGATTCGGGCCATTTTCTGGATATTTTTACATATTTAGTTCCTATGGGTTATTGAAATTAAACGA
Source organism: Saposhnikovia divaricata (assembly GCA_036435485.1). Taxonomy (NCBI): domain Eukaryota; kingdom Viridiplantae; phylum Streptophyta; class Magnoliopsida; order Apiales; family Apiaceae; genus Saposhnikovia; species Saposhnikovia divaricata. The sequence continues at coordinate 222,195,053 of CM071599.1, forward strand.
AATTTTATTCGGCGCAGTTCGGACGGGAATCGGAGCTGATATGATCGAAACTCGGTTTTCGGATAATCCTCAAAGGCGTTAGTACACGGAATATTGTTAAAAATTGAGTCGGCCCATTTTATGGATACTTTTACATATTTTGTTCCTAAGGGTTATTGTAATTAAATGAAATTTTATTTGACGCAATTCGGACCTGAATCGGAGCTGATATGATCGAAACTAGGTTTTCGGATAATCCTCAACAGGGTTAGTACACGGGATACTGTTAAAAATCGAGTCGGGCCATTTTCTGGATATTTTTACATATTTAGTTCCTATGGGTTATTGAAATTAAACGAAATTTTATTCGGCGCAGTTCGGACGGGAATCGGAGCTGATATGATCGAAACTCGGTTTTCGGATAATCCTCAAATGCGTTAGTACACGGAATATTGTTAAAAATTGAGTCGGCCCATTTTATGGATACTTTTACATATTTTGTTCCTAAGGGTTATTGTAATTAAATGAAATTTTATTTGACGCAATTCGGACCTGAATCGGAGCTGATATGATCGAAACTAGGTTTTCGGATAATCCTCAAAGGCGTTAGTACACGGAATATTGTTAAAAATTGAGTCGGCCCATTTTCTGGATACTTTTACATATTTTGTTCCTAAGGGTTATTGTAATTAAATGAAATTTTATTTGACGCACTTCGGACCGGAATCGGAGCTGATATGATCGAAACTCGGTTTTCGGATAATCCTCAAATGGGTTAGTACACGGGATACTGTTAAAAATCGAGTCGGGCCATTTTCTGGATATTTTTACATATTTTGTTCCCATGGGTTATTGAAATTAAAGGACATTTTATTCGGCGCAGTTCGGACCGGAATCGGAACTGATATGATCGAAACTCGGTTTTCGGATAATCCTCAAAGGGGTTAGTACATTGGATATTGTTAAAAATTGAGTCGGACCATTTTGTGGATATTTTTACATATTTTGTTCCTATGGGTTATTGGAATTCAACAAAATTTTATTTGACGCAATTCGGACCTGAATCGGAGCTGATATGATCGAAACTCGGTTTTCGGATAATCCTCAAATGGGTTAGTGCACGGGATACTGTTAAAAATCGAGTCGGGCCATTTTCTGGATATTTTTACATATTTTGTTCCCATGGGTTATTGAAATTAAACGAAATTTTATTCGGCGCAGTTCGGACCGGAATCGGAGCTGATATGATCAAAACTCGGTTTTCGGATAATCCTCAAAGGCGTTAGTACACGGAATATTGTTAAAAATTGAGTCGGCCCATTTTCTGGATATTTTTACATATTTTGTTCCTAAGGGTTATTGTAATTAAATGAAATTTTATTTGACGCACTTCGGACCGGAATCGGAGCTGATATGATCGAAATTCGGTTTTCGGATAATCCTCAAAGGGGTTAGTACACGGGATATTGTTAAAAATCGAGTTGGACCATTTTGTGGATATTTTTACATATTTTGTTCCTATTGGTTATTGGAATTCAACAAAATTTTATTTGACGCAATTCGGACCTGAATCGGAGCTGATATGATCGAAACTCGGTTTTCGGATAATCCACAAAGGGGTTAGTACACGGGATACTGTTGAAAATTGAGTCGGGCCATTTTCTGGATATTTTTACATATTATGTTCCTATGGGTTATTGGAATTCAACAAAATTTTATTTGACGCAATTCAGACCTGAATCGGAGCTGATATGATCGAAACTCGGTTTTCGGATAATCCTCAACAGGGTTAGTACACGGGATACTGTTAAAAATCGAGTCGGGCCATTTTCTGGATATTTTTACATATTTAGTTCCTATGGGTTATTGAAATTAAACGAAATTTTATTCGGCGCAGTTCGGACGGGAATCGGAGCTGATATGATCGAAACTCGGTTTTCGGATAATCCTCAAAGGCGTTAGTACACGGAATATTGTTAAAAATTGAGTCGGCCCATTTTATGGATACTTTTACATATTTTGTTCCTAAGGGTTATTGTAATTAAATGAAATTTTATTTGACGCAATTCGGACCTGAATCGGAGCTGATATGATCGAAACTAGGTTTTCGGATAATCCTCAAAGGCGTTAGTGCACGGAATATTGTTAAAAATTGAGTCGGCCCATTTTTTGGATATTTTTACATATTTTGTTCCTAAGGGTTATTGTAATTAAATGAAATTTTATTTGACGCACTTCGGACCAGAATCGGAGCTGATATGATCGAAACTCGGTTTTCGGATAATCCTCAAAGGGGTTAGTACATGGGATATTGTTAAAAATTGAGTCGGACCATTTTGTGGATATTTTTACATATTTTGGTCCTATGGGTTATTGGAATTCAACAAAATTTTATTTGACGCAATTCGGACCTGAATCGGAGCTGATATGATCGAAACTCGGTTTTCGGATAATCCTCAAAGGGGTTAGTACACGGGATACTGTTAAAAATCGAGTTGGGCCATTTTCTGGATATTTTTACATATTTTGTTCCTATGGGTTATTGAAATTAAACGAAATTTTATTCGGCGCAGTTCGGACGGGAATCGGAGCTGATATGATCGAAACTCGGTTTTCGGATAATCCTCAAAGGCGTTAGTACACGGAATATTGTTAAAAATTGAGTCGGCCCATTTTCGGGATACTTTTACATATTTTGTTCCTAAGGGTTATTGTAATTAAATGAAATTTTATTTGACGCACTTCGGACCGGAATCGGAGCTGATATGATCGAAATTCGGTTTTCGGATAATCCTCAAAGGGGTTAGTACACGGGATATTGTTAAAAATCGAGTTGGACCATTTTGTGGATATTTTTACATATTTTGTTCCTATTGGTTATTGGAATTCAACAAAATTTTATTTGACGCAATTCAGACCTGAATCGGAGCTGATATGATCGAAACTCGGTTTTCGGATAATCCATAAAGGGGTTAGTACACGGGATACTGTTGAAAATTGAGTCGGGCCATTTTCTGGATATTTTTACATATTATGTTCCTATGGGTTATTGGAATTCAACAAAATTTTATTTGACGCAATTCGTACCTGAATCGGAGCTGATATGTTCGAAACTCGGTTTTCGGATAATCCTCAACAGGGTTAGTACACGGGATACTGTTAAAAATCAAGTCGGGCCATTTTCTGGATATTTTTACATATTTAGTTCCTATGGGTTATTGGAATTCAACGAAATTTTATTTGACGCAATTCGGACCGGAATCGGAGCTGATATGATCGAAACTCGGTTTTCGGATAATCCTCAAAGGGGTTAGTACACGGGATACTGTTAAAAATCGAGTCGGGCCATTTTCTGGATATTTTTACATATTTTGTTCCTATGGGTTATTGAAATTAAACGAAATTTTATTCGGCGCAGTTCGGACGGGAATCGGAGCTGATATGATCGAAACTCGGTTTTCGGATAATCCTCAACAGGGTTAGTACACGGGATACTGTTAAAAATCGAGTCGGCCCATTTTCTGGATACTTTTACATATTTTGTTCCTAAGGGTTATTGTAATTAAAAGAAATTTTATTTGACGCACTTCGGACCGGAATCGGAGCTGATATGATCGAAACTCGGTTTTCGGATAATCCTCAAAGGGGTTAGTACACGGGATATTGTTAAAAATCGGGTTGGACCATTTTGTGGATATTTTTATATATTTTGTTCCTATTGGTTATTGGAATTCAACAAAATTTTATTTGACCCAATTCGGACCTGAATCGGAGCTGATATTATCGAAACTCGGTTTTCGGATAATCCACAAAGGGGTTAGTACACGGGATACTGTTAAAAATTTAGTCGGGCCATTTTCTGGATATTTTTACATATTATGTTCCTATGGGTTATTGGAATTCAACAAAATTTTATTTGACGCAATTCGGACCTGAATCGGAGCTGATATGATCGAAACTAGGTTTTCGGATAATCCTCAAAGGCGTTAGTGCACGGAATATTGTTAAAAATTGAGTCGGCCCATTTTCTGGATATTTTTACATATTTTGTTCCTAAGGGTTATTGTAATTAAATGAAATTTAATTTGACGCACTTCGTACCGGAATCGGAGCTGATATGATCGAAACTCGGTTTTCGGATAATCCTCAAAGGGGTTAGTACATGGGATATTGTTAAAAATTGAGTCGGACCATTTTGTGGATATTTTTACATATTTTGTTCCTATGGGTTATTGGAATTCAACAAAATTTTAATTGACGCAATTCGGACCTGAATCGGAGCTGATATGATCGAAACTCGGTTTTCGGATAATCCACAAAGGGGTTAGTACACGGGATACTGTTAAAAATTTAGTCGGGCCATTTTCTGGATATTTTTACATATTATGTTCCTATGAGTTATTGGAATTCAACAAAATTTTATTTGACGCAATTCGGACCTGAATCGGAGCTGATATGATCGAAACTAGGTTTTCGGATAATCCTCAAAGGCGTTAGTGCACGGAATATTGTTAAAAATTGAGTCGGCCCATTTTCTGGATATTTTTACATATTTTGTTCCTAAGGGTTATTGTAATTAAATGAAATTTTATTTGACGCACTTCGGACCGGAATCGGAGCTGATATGATCGGAACTCGGTTTTCGGATAATCCTCAAAGGGGTTAGTACACGGAATATTGTTAAAAATTGAGTCGGCCCATTTTCTGGATACTTTTACATATTTTGTTCCTATGGGTTATTGGAATTCAACAAAATTTTATTTGACGCAATTCGGACCAGAATCGGAGCTGATTTGATCGAAACTCGGTTTTCGGATAATCCTCAAATGGGTTAGTACACGGGATACTGTTAAAAATCGAGTCGGGCCGTTTTCTGGATATTTTTACATATTTTGTTCCCATGGGTTATTTAAATTAAACGAAATTTTATTCGGCGCAGTTCGGACCGGAATCGGAGCTGATATGATCGAAACTCGGTTTTCGGATAATCCTCAAAGGCGTTAGTGCACGGAATATTGTTAAAAATTGAGTCGTCCCATTTTCTGGATATTTTTACATATTTTGTTCCTAAGGGTTATTGTAATTAAATGAAATTTTATTTGACGCACTTCGGACCGGAATCGGAGCTGATATGATCGAAATTCGGTTTTCGGATAATCCTCAAAGGGATTAGTACACGGGATATTGTTAAAAATCGAGTTGGACCATTTTGTGGATATTTTTACATATTTTGTTCCTATTGGTTATTGGAATTCATCAAAATTTTATTTGACGCAATTCGGACCTGAATCGGAGCTGATATGATCGAAACTCGGTTTTCGGATAATCCACAAAGGGGTTAGTACACGGGATACTGTTAAAAATTGAGTCGGGCCATTTTCTGGATATTTTTACATATTATGTTCCTATGGGTTATTGGAATTCAACAAAATTTTATTTGACGCAATTCGGACCAGAATCGGAGCTGATATGATCGAAACTCGGTTTTCGGATAATCATCAACAGGGTTAGTACACGGGATACTGTTAAAAATCGAGTCGGGCCATTTTCTGGTTATTTTTACATATTTAGTTCCTATGGGTTATTGGAATTCAACGAAATTTTATTTGACGCAATTCGGACCGGAATCGGAGCTGATATGATCGAAACTCGGTTTTCAGATAATCCTCAAAGGGGTTAGTACACGGGATACTGTTAAAAATCGAGTCGGGCCATTTTCTGGATATTTTTACATATTTTGTTCCTATGGGTTATTGAAATTAAACGAAATTTTATTCAGCGCAGTTCGGACGGGAATCGGAGCTGATTTGATCGAAACTCGGTTTTCGGATAATCCTCAAAGGCGTTAGTACACGGAATATTGTTAAAAATTGAGTCGGCCCATTTTCTGGATACTTTTACATATTTTGTTCCTAAGGGTTATTGTAATTAAATGAAATTTTATTTGACGCACTTCGGACCGGAATCGGAGCTGATATGATCGAAACTCGGTTTTCGGATAATCCTCAAAGGGGTTAGTACACGGGATATTGTTAAAAATCGAGTTGGACCATTTTGTGGATATTTTTACATATTTTGTTCCTATTGGTTATTGGAATTCAACAAAATTTTATTTGACCCAATTCGGACCGGAATCGGAGCTGATATGATCGAAACTCGGTTTTCGGATAATCCACAAAGGGGTTAGTACACGGGATACTGTTAATAATTTAGTCGGGCCATTTTCTGGATATTTTTACATATTATGTTCCTATGGGTTATTGAAATTCAACAAAATTTTATATGACGCAATTCGGACCTGAATCGGAGCTGATATGATCGAAACTCGGTTTTCGGATAATCCTCAAAGGCGTTAGTACACGGAATATTGTTAAAAATTGAGTCGGCCCATTTTCTGGATATTTTTACATATTTTGTTCCTAAGGGTTATTGTAATTAAATGAAATTTTATTTGACGCACTTCGGACCGGAATCGGAGCTGATATGATCGAAACTCGGTTTTGGATAATCCTCAAAGGGGTTAGTACTTGGGATATTGTTAAAAATTGAGTCGGACCATTTTGTGGATATTTTTACATATTTTGTTCCTATGGATTATTGGAATTCAACAAAATTTTATTTGACGCAATTCGGACCTGAATCGGAGCTGATATGATTGAAACTCGGTTTTCGGATAATCCTCAAAGGGTAACCCCTTTGAGGATTATCCGAAAACCGAGTTTCGATCATATCAGCTCCGATTCCGGTCCGAAGTGCGTCAAATAAAATTTCATTTAATTACAATAACCCTTAGGAACATAATATGTAAAAATATCCACAGAATGGTCCAACTCGACTTTTAACAGTATCCCGTGTACTAACCCCTTTGAGGATTATCCGAAAATTGAGTTTCGATCATATCAGCTCCGATTCCGGTCCGAAGTGCGTCAAATAAAATTTCATTTAATTCCAATAACCCATAGGAACAAAATATGTAAAAATATCCAGAAAATGGCCCGACTCAATTTTTAACAATATTCCGTGTACTAACGCCTTTGAGGATTATCAGAAAACTGAGTTTCGATCATATCAGCTCTGATTCCGGTCCGAACTACGCCGAATAAAATTTCGTTTAATTTCAATAACCCATAGGAACAAAATATGTAAAAATATCTAGAAAATGGCCCGACTCGATTTTTAACAGTATCCCGTGTACTAACCCCTTTGAGGATTATCCGAAAACCGAGTTTCGATCATATCAACTCTGGTTCAGGTCCGAATTGCGTCAAATAAAATTTTGTTGAATTCCAATAACCCATAGGAACAAAATATGTAAAAATATCCAGAAAATGGCCCGACTCGATTTTTAACAGTATCCCGTGTACTAACCCCTTTGAGGATTATCCGAAAACCGAGTTTCGATCATATCAGCTCCGATTCAGGTCCGAATTGCGTCAAATAAAATTTTGTTGAATTCCAATAACCCATAGGAACATAATATGTAAAAATATCCAGAAAATGGCCCGACTCAATTTTTAACAGTATCCCGTGTACTAACCCCTTTGTGGATTATCCGAAAACCGAGTTTCGATCATATCAGCTCCGATTCAGGTCCGAATTGCGTCAAATAAAATTTTGTTGAATTCCAATAACCCATAGGAACAAAATATGTAAAAATATCCAGAAAATGGCCCGACTCAATTTTTAACAGTATCCCGTGTACTAACCCCTTTGTTGATTATCCGAAAACCGAGTTTCGATCATATCAGCTCCGATTCCGGTCCGAAGTGCGTCAAATAAAATTTCATTTAATTACAATAACCCTTAGGAACATAATATGTAAAAATATCCACAGAATGGTCCAACTCGACTTTTAACAGTATCCCGTGTACTAACCCCTTTGAGGATTATCCGAAAATTGAGTTTCGATCATATCAGCTCCGATTCCGGTCCGAACTACGCCGAATAAAATTTCGTTTAATTTCAATAACCCATAGGAACAAAATATGTAAAAATATATAGAAAATGGCCCGACTCGATTTTTAACAGTATCCCGTGTACTAACGCCTTTGAGGATTATCAGAAAACTGAGTTTCGATCATATCAGCTCCGATTCCGGTCTGAACTACGCCGAATAAAATTTCGTATAATTTCAATAACCCATAGGAACAAAATATGTAAAAATATCCAGAAAATGGCCCGACTCGATTTTTAACAGTATCCCGTGTACTAACCCCTTTGAGGATTATCCGAAAACCGAGTTTCGATCATATCAGCTCCGATTCAGGTCCGAATTGCGTCAAATAAAATTTTGTTGAATTCCAATAACCCATAGGAACATAATATGTAAAAATATCCAGAAAATGGCCCGACTCAATTTTTAACAGTATCCCGTGTACTAACCCCTTTGTGGATTATCCGAAAACCGAGTTTCGATCATATCAGCTCCGATTCCGGTCCGAATTGGGTCAAATAAAATTTTGTTGAATTTCAATAACCTATAGGAACAAAATATGTAAAAATATCCACAAAATGGTCCAACTCGATTTTTAACACTATCCCGTGTACTTAACCCCTTTGAGGATTATCCGAAAATCGAGTTTCGATCATATCAGCTCCGATTCCGGTCCGAATTGCGTCAAATAAAATTTTGTTGAATTCCAATAACCCATAGGAACATAATATGTAAAAATATCCAGAAAATGGCCCGACTCAATTTTTAACAGTATCCCGTGTACTAACCCCTTTGTGGATTATCCGAAAACCGAGTTTCGATCATATCAGCTCCGATTCAGGTCCGAATTGCGTCAAATAAAATTTTGTTTAATTCTAATAACCAATAGGAACAAAATATGTAAAAATATCCACAAAATGGTCCAACTCGATTTTTAACAATATCCCGTGTACTAACCCCTTTGAGGATTATCCGAAAACCGAGTTTCGATCATATCAGCTCCGATTCTGGTCCGAAGTGCGTCAAATAAAATTTCATTTAATTACAATAACCCTTAGGAACATAATATGTAAAAATATCCACAAAATGGTCCAACTCGACTTTTAACAGTATCCCGTGTACTAACCCCTTTGAGGATTATCCGAAAATTGAGTTTCGATCATATCAGCTCCGATTCCGGTCCGAAGTGCGTCAAATAAAATTTCATTTAATTCCAATAACCCATAGGAACAAAATATGTAAAAATATCCAGAAAATGGCCCGACTCAATTTTTAACAATATTCCGTGTACTAACGCCTTTGAGGATTATCAGAAAACTGAGTTTCGATCATATCAGCTCCGATTCCGGTCCGAACTACGCCGAATAAAATTTCGTTTAATTTCAATAACCCATAGGAACAAAATATGTAAAAATATCTAGAAAATGGCCCAACTCGATTTTTAACAGTATCCCGTGTACTAACCTCTTTGAGGATTATCCGAAAACCGAGTTTCGATCATATCAGCTCCGATTCAGGTCCGAATTGCGTCAAATAAAATTTTGTTGAATTCCAATAAACCATAGGAACATAATATGTAAAAATATATAGAAAATGGCCCGACTCGATTTTTAACAGTATCCCGTGTACTAACCCCTTTGAGGATTATTCGAAACCCGAGTTTCGATCATATCAGCTCCGATTCAGGTCCGAATTGCGTCAAATAAAATTTTGTTGAATTCCAATAACCCATAGGAACATAATATGTAAAAATATCCAGAAAATGGCCCGACTCAATTTTTAACAGTATCCCGTGTACTAACCCCTTTGTGGATTATCCGAAAACCGAGTTTCGATCATATCAGCTCCGATTCAGGTCCGAATTGCGTCAAATAAAATTTTGTTGAATTCCAATAACCAATAGGAACAAAATATGTAAAAATATCCACAAAATGGTCCAACTCGATTTTTAACAATATCCCGTGTACTAACCCCTTTGAGGATTATCCGAAAACCGAGTTTCGATCATATCAGCTCCGATTCCGGTCCGAAGTGCGTCAAATAAAATTTCATTTAATTACAATAACCCTTAGGAACATAATATGTAAAAATATCCACAGAATGGTCCAACTCGACTTTTAACAGTATCCCGTGTACTAACCCCTTTGAGGATTATCCGAAAATTGAGTTTCGATCATATCAGCTCCGATTCCGGTCCGAAGTGCGTCAAATAAAATTTCATTTAATTCCAATAACCCATAGGAACAAAATATGTAAAAATATCCAGAAAATGGCCCGACTCAATTTTTAACAATATTCCGTGTACTAACGCCTTTGAGGATTATCAGAAAACTAAGTTTCGATCATATCAGCTCCGATTCCGGTCCGAACTACGCCGAATAAAATTTCGTTTAATTTCAATAACCCATAGGAACAAAATATGTAAAAATATCTAGAAAATGGCCCGACTCGATTTTTAACAGTATCCCGTGTACTAACCCCTTTGAGGATTATCCGAAAACCGAGTTTCGATCATATCAACTCCGGTTCAGGTCCGAATTGCGTCAAATAAAATTTTGTTGAATTCCAATAACCCATAGGAACATAATATGTAAAAATATCCAGAAAATGGCCCGACTCAATTTTTAACAGTATCCCGTGTACTAACCCCTTTGTGGATTATCCGAAAACCGAGTTTCGATCATATCAGCTCCGATTCAGGTCCGAATTGCGTCAAATAAAATTTTGTTGAATTCCAATAACCCATAGGAACAAAATATGTAAAAATATCCAGAAAATGGCCCGACTCAATTTTTAACAGTATCCCGTGTACTAACCCCTTTGTTGATTATCCGAAAACCGAGTTTCGATCATATCAGCTCCGATTCAGGTCCAAATTGCGTCAAATAAAATTTTGTTGAATTCCAATAACCCATAGGAACAAAATATGTAAAAATATCCACAAAATGGTCCAACTCGACTTTTAACAGTATCCCGTGTAGTAACCCCTTTGAGGATTATCCGAAAATTGAGTTTCGATCATATCAGCTCCGATTCCGGTCCGAAGTGCGTCAAATAAAATTTCATTTAATTACAATAACCCTTAGGAACATAATATGTAAAAATATCCACAGAATGGTCCAACTCGACTTTTAACAGTATCCCGTGTACTAACCCCTTTGAGGATTATCCGAAAATTGAGTTTCGATCATATCAGCTCCGATTCCGGTCCGAACTACGCCGAATAAAATTTCGTTTAATTTCAATAACCCATAGGAACAAAATATGTAAAAATATCTAGAAAATGGCCCGACTCGATTTTTAACAGTATCCCGTGTACTAACGCCTTTGAGGATTATCAGAAAACTGAGTTTCGATCATATCAGCTCCGATTCCGGTCTGAACTACGCCGAATAAAATTTCGTATAATTTCAATAACCCATAGGAACAAAATATGTAAAAATATCCAGAAAATGGCCCGACTCGATTTTTAACAGTATCCCGTGTACTAACCCCTTTGAGGATTATCCGAAAACCGAGTTTCGATCATATCAGCTCCGATTCAGGTCCGAATTGCGTCAAATAAAATTTTGTTGAATTCCAATAACCCATAGGAACATAATATGTAAAAATATCCAGAAAATGGCCCGACTCAATTTTTAACAGTATCCCGTGTACTAACCCCTTTGTGGATTATCCGAAAACCGAGTTTCGATCATATCAGCTCCGATTCCGGTCCGAATTGGGTCAAATAAAATTTTGTTGAATTTCAATAACCTATAGGAACAAAATATGTAAAAATATCCACAAAATGGTCCAACTCGATTTTTAACACTATCCCGTGTACTTAACCCCTTTGAGGATTATCCGAAAATCGAGTTTCGATCATATCAGCTCCGATTCCGGTCCAAATTGCGTCAAATAAAATTTTGTTGAATTCCAATAACCCATAGGAACATAATATGTAAAAATATCCAGAAAATGGCCCGACTCAATTTTTAACAGTATCCCGTGTACTAACCCCTTTGTGGATTATCCGAAAACCGAGTTTCGATCATATCAGCTCCGATTCAGGTCCGAATTGCGTCAAATAAAATTTTGTTTAATTCCAATAACCAATAGGAACAAAATATGTAAAAATATCCACAAAATGGTCCAACTCGATTTTTAACAATATCCCGTGTACTAACCCCTTTGAGGATTATCCGAAAACCGAGTTTCGATCATATCAGCTCCGATTCTGGTCCGAAGTGCGTCAAATAAAATTTCATTTAATTACAATAACCCTTAGGAACATAATATGTAAAAATATCCACAAAATGGTCCAACTCGACTTTTAACAGTATCCCGTGTACTAACCCCTTTGAGGATTATCCGAAAATTGAGTTTCGATCATATCAGCTCCGATTCCGGTCCGAAGTGCGTCAAATAAAATTTCATTTAATTCCAATAACCCATAGGAACAAAATATGTAAAAATATCCAGAAAATGGCCCGACTCAATTTTTAACAATATTCCGTGTACTAACGCCTTTGAGGATTATCAGAAAACTGAGTTTCGATCATATCAGCTCCGATTCCGGTCCGAACTACGCCGAATAAAATTTCGTTTAATTTCAATAACCCATAGGAACAAAATATGTAAAAATATCTAGAAAATGGCCCAACTCGATTTTTAACAGTATCCCGTGTACTAACCTCTTTGAGGATTATCCGAAAACCGAGTTTCGATCATATCAGCTCCGATTCAGGTCCGAATTGCGTCAAATAAAATTTTGTTGAATTCCAATAAACCATAGGAACATAATATGTAAAAATATATAGAAAATGGCCCGACTCGATTTTTAACAGTATCCCGTGTACTAACCCCTTTGAGGATTATTCGAAAACCGAGTTTCGATCATATCAGCTCCGATTCAGGTCCGAATTGCGTCAAATAAAATTTTGTTGAATTCCAATAACCCATAGGAACATAATATGTAAAAATATCCAGAAAATGGCCCGACTCAATTTTTAACAGTATCCCGTGTACTAACCCCTTTGTGGATTATCCGAAAACCGAGTTTCGATCATATCAGCTCCGATTCAGGTCCGAATTGCGTCAAATAAAATTTTGTTGAATTCCAATAACCAATAGGAACAAAATATGTAAAAATATCCACAAAATGGTCCAACTCGATTTTTAACAATATCCCGTGTACTAACCCCTTTGAGGATTATCCGAAAACCGAGTTTCGATCATATCAGCTCCGATTCCGGTCCGAAGTGCGTCAAATAAAATTTCATTTAATTACAATAACCCTTAGGAACATAATATGTAAAAATATCCACAGAATGGTCCAACTCGACTTTTAACAGTATCCCGTGTACTAACCCCTTTGAGGATTATCCGAAAATTGAGTTTCGATCATATCAGCTCCGATTCCGGTCCGAAGTGCGTCAAATAAAATTTCATTTAATTCCAATAACCCATAGGAACAAAATATGTAAAAATATCCAGAAAATGGCCCGACTCAATTTTTAACAATATTCCGTGTACTAACGCCTTTGAGGATTATCAGAAAACTGAGTTTCGATCATATCAGCTCCGATTCCGGTCCGAACTACGCCGAATAAAATTTCGTTTAATTTCAATAACCCATAGGAACAAAATATGTAAAAATATCTAGAAAATGGCCCGACTCGATTGTTAACAGTATCCCGTGTACTAACCCCTTTGAGGATTATCCGAAAACCGAGTTTCGATCATATCAACTCCGGTTCAGGTCCGAATTGCGTCAAATAAAATTTTGTTGAATTCCAATAACCCATAGGAACATAATATGTAAAAATATCCAGAAAATGGCCCGACTCAATTTTTAACAGTATCCCGTGTACTAACCCCTTTGTGGATTATCCGAAAACCGAGTTTCGATCATATCAGCTCCGATTCAGGTCCGAATTGCGTCAAATAAAATTTTGTTGAATTCCAATAACCCATAGGAACAAAATATGTAAAAATATCCAGAAAATGGCCCGACTCAATTTTTAACAGTATCCCGTGTACTAACCCCTTTGTTGATTATCCGAAAACCGAGTTTCGATCATATCAGCTCCGATTCAGGTCCAAATTGCGTCAAATAAAATTTTGTTGAATTCCAATAACCCATAGGAACAAAATATGTAGAAATATCCACAAAATGGTCCAACTCGACTTTTAACAGTATCCCGTGTAGTAACCCCTTTGAGGATTATCCGAAAATTGAGTTTCGATCATATCAGCTCCGATTCCGGTCCGAAGTGCGTCAAATAAAATTTCATTTAATTACAATAACCCTTAGGAACATAATATGTAAAAATATGCACAGAATGGTCCAACTCGACTTTTAACAGTATCCCGTGTACTAACCCCTTTGAGGATTATTCGAAAATTGAGTTTCGATCATATCAGCTCCGATTCCGGTCCGAACTACGCCGAATAAAATTTCGTTTAATTTCAATAACCCATAGGAACAAAATATGTAAAAATATCTAGAAAATGGCCCGACTCGATTTTTAACAGTATCCCGTGTACTAACGCCTTTGAGGATTATCAGAAAACTGAGTTTCGATCATATCAGCTCCGATTCCGGTCTGAACTACGCCGAATAAAATTTCGTATAATTTCAATAACCCATAGGAACAAAATATGTAAAAATATCCAGAAAATGGCCCGACTCGATTTTTAACAGTATCCCGTGTACTAACCCCTTTGAGGATTATCCGAAAACCGAGTTTCGATCATATCAGCTCCGATTCAGGTCCGAATTGCGTCAAATAAAATTTTGTTGAATTCCAATAACCCATAGGAACATAATATGTAAAAATATCCAGAAAATGGCCCGACTCAATTTTTAACAGTATCCCGTGTACTAACCCCTTTGTGGATTATCCGAAAACCGAGTTTCGATCATATCAGCTCCGATTCCGGTCCGAATTGGGTCAAATAAAATTTTGTTGAATTTCAATAACCTATAGGAACAAAATATGTAAAAATATCCACAAAATGGTCCAACTCGATTTTTAACACTATCCCGTGTACTTAACCCCTTTGAGGATTATCCGAAAATCGAGTTTCGATCATATCAGCTCCGATTCCGGTCCGAATTGCGTCAAATAAAATTTTGTTGAATTCCAATAACCCATAGGAACATAATATGTAAAAATATCCAGAAAATGGCCCGACTCAATTTTTAACAGTATCCCGTGTACTAACCCCTTTGTGGATTATCCGAAAACCGAGTTTCGATCATATCAGCTCCGATTCAGGTCCGAATTGCGTCAAATAAAATTTTGTTTAATTCCAATAACCAATAGGAACAAAATATGTAAAAATATCCACAAAATGGTCCAACTCGATTTTTAACAATATCCCGTGTACTAACCCCTTCGAGGATTATCCGAAAACCGAGTTTCGATCATATCAGCTCCGATTCTGGTCCGAAGTGCGTCAAATAAAATTTCATTTAATTACAATAACCCTTAGGAACATAATATGTAAAAATATCCACAAAATAGTCCAACTCGACTTTTAACGGTATCCCGTGTACTAACCCCTTTGAGGATTATCCGAAAATTGAGTTTCGATCATATCAGCTCCGATTCCGGTCCGAAGTGCGTCAAATAAAATTTCATTTAATTCCAATAACCCATAGGAACAAAATATGTAAAAATATCCAGAAAATGGCCCGACTCAATTTTTAACAGTATCCCGTGTACTAACCCCTTTGTGGATTATCCGAAAACCGAGTTTCGATCATATCAGCTCCGATTCAGGTCCGAATTGCGTCAAATAAAATTTTGTTGAATTCCAATAACCCATAGGAACAAAATATGTAAAAATATCCAGAAAATGGCCCGACTCAATTTTTAACAGTATCCCGTGTACTAACCCCTTTGTTGATTATCCGAAAACCGAGTTTCGATCATATCAGCTCCGATTCAGGTCCAAATTGCGTCAAATAAAATTTTGTTGAATTCCAATAACCCATAGGAACAAAATATGTAAAAATATCCACAAAATGGTCCAACTCGACTTTTAACAGTATCCCGTGTAGTAACCCCTTTGAGGATTATCCGAAAATTGAGTTTCGATCATATCAGCTCCGATTCCGGTCCGAAGTGCGTCAAATAAAATTTCATTTAATTACAATAACCCTTAGGAACATAATATGTAAAAATATCCACAGAATGGTCCAACTCGACTTTTAACAGTATCCCGTGTACTAACCCCTTTGAGGATTATTCGAAAATTGAGTTTCGATCATATCAGCTCCGATTCCGGTCCGAACTACGCCGAATAAAATTTCGTTTAATTTCAATAACCCATAGGAACAAAATATGTAAAAATATCTAGAAAATGGCCCGACTCGATTTTTAACAGTATCCCGTGTACTAACGCCTTTGAGGATTATCAGAAAACTGAGTTTCGATCATATCAGCTCCGATTCCGGTCTGAACTACGCCGAATAAAATTTCGTATAATTTCAATAACCCATAGGAACAAAATATGTAAAAATATCCAGAAAATGGCCCGACTCGATTTTTAACAGTATCCCGTGTACTAACCCCTTTGAGGATTATCCGAAAACCGAGTTTCGATCATATCAGCTCCGATTCAGGTCCGAATTGCGTCAAATAAAATTTTGTTGAATTCCAATAACCCATAGGAACATAATATGTAAAAATATCCAGAAAATGGCCCGACTCAATTTTTAACAGTATCCCGTGTACTAACCCCTTTGTGGATTATCCGAAAACCGAGTTTCGATCATATCAGCTCCGATTCCGGTCCGAATTGGGTCAAATAAAATTTTGTTGAATTTTAATAACCTATAGGAACAAAATATGTAAAAATATCCACAAAATGGTCCAACTCGATTTTTAACACTATCCCGTGTACTTAACCCCTTTGAGGATTATCCGAAAATCGAGTTTCGATCATATCAGCTCCGATTCCGGTCCGAATTGCGTCAAATAAAATTTTGTTGAATTCCAATAACCCATAGGAACATAATATGTAAAAATATCCAGAAAATGGCCCGACTCAATTTTTAACAGTATCCCGTGTACTAACCCCTTTGTGGATTATCCGAAAACCGAGTTTCGATCATATCAGCTCCGATTCAGGTCCGAATTGCGTCAAATAAAATTTTGTTTAATTCCAATAACCAATAGGAACAAAATATGTAAAAATATCCACAAAATGGTCCAACTCGATTTTTAACAATATCCCGTGTACTAACCCCTTCGAGGATTATCCGAAAACCGAGTTTCGATCATATCAGCTCCGATTCTGGTCCGAAGTGCGTCAAATAAAATTTCATTTAATTACAATAACCCTTAGGAACATAATATGTAAAAATATCCACAAAATGGTCCAACTCGACTTTTAACAGTATCCCCCGTACTAACCCCTTTGAGGATTATCCGAAAATTGAGTTTCGATCATATCAGCTCCGATTCCGGTCCGAAGTGCGTCAAATAAAATTTCATTTAATTCCAATAACCCATAGGAACAAAATATGTAAAAATATCCAGAAAATGGCCCGACTCAATTTTTAACAATATTCCGTGTACTAACGCCTTTGAGGATTATCAGAAAACTGAGTTTCGATCATATCAACTCCGATTCCGGTCCGAACTACGCCGAATAAAATTTCGTTTAATTTCAATAACCCATAGGAACAAAATATGTAAAAATATCTAGAAAATGGCCCAACTCGATTTTTAACAGTATCCCGTGTACTAACCTCTTTGAGGATTATCCGAAAACCGTGTTTCGATCATATCAGCTCCGATTGAGGTCCGAATTGCGTCAAATAAAATTTTGTTGAATTCCAATAACCCATAGGAACATAATATGTAAAAATATATAGAAAATGGCCCGACTCGATTTTTAACAGTATCCCGTGTACTAACCCCTTTGAGGATTATTCGAAAACCGAGTTTCGATCATATCAGCTCCGATTCAGGTCTGAATTGCGTCAAATAAAATTTTGTTGAATTCCAATAACCCATAGGAACATAATATGTAAAAATATCCAGAAAATGGCCCGACTCAATTTTTAACAGTATCCCGTGTACTAACCCCTTTGTGGATTATCCGAAAACCGAGTTTCGATCATATCAGCTCCGATTCAGGTCCGAATTGCGTCAAATAAAATTTTGTTGAATTCCAATAACCAATAGGAACAAAATATGTAAAAATATCCACAAAATGGTCCAACTCGATTTTTAACAATATCCCGTGTACTAACCCCTTTGAGGATTATCCGAAAACCGAGTTTCGATCATATCAGCTCCGATTCCGGTCCGAAGTGCGTCAAATAAAATTTCATTTAATTACAATAACCCTTAGGAACATAATATGTAAAAATATCCACAGAATGGTCCAACTCGACTTTTAACAGTATCCCGTGTACTAACCCCTTTGAGGATTATCCGAAAATTGAGTTTCGATCATATCAGCTCCGATTCCGGTCCGAAGTGCGTCAAATAAAATTTCATTTAATTCCAATAACCCATAGGAACAAAATATGTAAAAATATCCAGAAAATGGCCCGACTCAATTTTTAACAATATTCCGTGTACTAACGCCTTTGAGGATTATCAAAAAACTGAGTTTCGATCATATCAGCTCCGATTCCGGTCCGAACTACGCCGAATAAAATTTCGTTTAATTTCAATAACCCATAGGAACAAAATATGTAAAAATATCTAGAAAATGGCCCGACTCGATTTTTAACAGTATCCCGTGTACTAACCCCTTTGAGGATTATCCGAAAACCGAGTTTCGATCATATCAACTCCGGTTCAGGTCCGAATTGCGTCAAATAAAATTTTGTTGAATTCCAATAACCCATAGGAACATAATATGTAAAAATATCCAGAAAATGGCCCGACTCAATTTTTAACAGTATCCCGTGTACTAACCCCTTTGTGGATTATCCGAAAACCGAGTTTCGATCATATCAGCTCCGATTCAGGTCCGAATTGCGTCAAATAAAATTTTGTTGAATTCCAATAACCCATAGGAACAAAATATGTAAAAATATCCAGAAAATGGCCCGACTCAATTTTTAACAGTATCCCGTGTACTAACCCCTTTGTTGATTATCCGAAAACCGAGTTTCGATCATATCAGCTCCGATTCAGGTCCAAATTGCGTCAAATAAAATTTTGTTGAATTCCAATAAACCATAGGAACAAAATATGTAAAAATATCCACAAAATGGTCCAACTCGACTTTTAACAGTATCCCGTGTAGTAACCCCTTTGAGGATTATCCGAAAATTGAGTTTCGATCATATCAGCTCCGATTCCGGTCCGAAGTGCGTCAAATAAAATTTCATTTAATTACAATAACCCTTAGGAACATAATATGTAAAAATATCCACAGAATGGTCCAACTCGACTTTTAACAGTATCCCGTGTACTAACCCCTTTGAGGATTATCCGAAAATTGAGTTTCGATTATATCAGCTCCGATTCCGGTCCGAACTACGCCGAATAAAATTTCGTTTAATTTCAATAACCCATAGGAACAAAATATGTAAAAATATCTAGAAAATGGCCCGACTCGATTTTTAACAGTATCCCGTGTACTAACGCCTTTGAGGATTATCAGAAAACTGAGTTTCGATCATATCAGCTCCGATTCCGGTCTGAACTACGCCGAATAAAATTTCGTATAATTTCAATAACCCATAGGAACAAAATATGTAAAAATATCCAGAAAATGGCCCGACTCGATTTTTAACAGTATCCCGTGTACTAACCCCTTTGAGGATTATCCGAAAACCGAGTTTCGATCATATCAGCTCCGATTCAGGTCCGAATTGCGTCAAATAAAATTTTGTTGAATTCCAATAACCCATAGGAACATAATATGTAAAAATATCCAGAAAATGGCCCGACTCAATTTTTAACAGTATCCCGTGTACTAACCCCTTTGTGGATTATCCGAAAACCGAGTTTCGATCATATCAGCTCCGATTCAGGTCCGAATTGCGTCAAATAAAATTTTGTTGAATTCCAATAACCAATAGGAACAAAATATGTAAAAATATCCACAAAATGGTCCAACTCGACTTTTAACAATATCCCGTGTACTAACTCCTTTGAGGATTATCCGAAAATTTAGTTTCGATCATATCAGCTCCGATTCCGGTCCGAAGTGCGTCAAATAAAATTTCATTTAATTCCAATAACCCATAGGAACAAAATATGTAAAAATATCCAGAAAATGGCCCGACTCAATTTTTAACAATATTCCGTGTACTAACGCCTTTGAGGATTATCAGAAAACTGAGTTTCGATCATATCAGCTCCGATTCCGGTCCGAACTACGCCGAATAAAATTTCGTTTAATTTCAATAACCCATAGGAACAAAATATGTAAAAATATCTAGAAAATGGCCCAACTCGATTTTTAACAGTATCCCGTGTACTAACCTCTTTGAGGATTATCCGAAAACCGTGTTTCGATCATATCAGCTCCGATTCAGGTCCGAATTGCGTCAAATAAAATTTTGTTGAATTCCAATAACCCATAGGAACATAATATGTAAAAATATATAGAAAATGGCCCGACTCGATTTTTAACAGTATCCCGTGTACTAACCCCTTTGAGGATTATTCGAAAACCGAGTTTCGATCATATCAGCTCCGATTCAGGTCTGAATTGCGTCAAATAAAATTTTGTTGAATTCCAATAACCCATATGAACATAATATGTAAAAATATCCAGAAAATGGCCCGACTCAATTTTTAACAGTATCCCGTGTACTAACCCCTTTGTGGATTATCCGAAAACCGAGTTTCGATCATATCAGCTCCGATTCAGGTCCGAATTGCGTCAAATAAAATTTTGTTGAATTCCAATAACCAATAGGAACAAAATATGTAAAAATATCCACAAAATGGTCCAACTCGATTTTTAACAATATCCCGTGTACTAACCCCTTTGAGGATTATCCGAAAACCGAGTTTCGATCATATCAGCTCCGATTCCGGTCCGAAGTGCGTCAAATAAAATTTCATTTAATTACAATAACCCTTAGGAACATAATATGTAAAAATATCCAGAAAATGGCCCGACTCAATTTTTAACAATATTCCGTGTACTAACGCCTTTGAGGATTATCAGAAAACTGAGTTTCGATCATATCAGCTCCGATTCCGGTCCGAACTACGCCGAATAAAATTTCGTTTAATTTCAATAACCCATAGGAACAAAATATGTAAAAATATCTAGAAAATGGCCCAACTCGATTTTTAACAGTATCCCGTGTACTAACCTCTTTGAGGATTATCCGAAAACCGTGTTTCGATCATATCAGCTCCGATTCAGGTCCGAATTGCGTCAAATAAAATTTTGTTGAATTCCAATAACCCATAGGAACATAATATGTAAAAATATATAGAAAATGGCCCGACTCGATTTTTAACAGTATCCCGTGTACTAACCCCTTTGAGGATTATTCGAAAACCGAGTTTCGATCATATCAGCTCCGATTCAGGTCTGAATTGCGTCAAATAAAATTTTGTTGAATTCCAATAACCCATATGAACATAATATGTAAAAATATCCAGAAAATGGCCCGACTCAATTTTTAACAGTATCCCGTGTACTAACCCCTTTGTGGATTATCCGAAAACCGAGTTTCGATCATATCAGCTCCGATTCAGGTCCGAATTGCGTCAAATAAAATTTTGTTGAATTCCAATAACCAATAGGAACAAAATATGTAAAAATATCCACAAAATGGTCCAACTCGATTTTTAACAATATCCCGTGTACTAACCCCTTTGAGGATTATCCGAAAACCGAGTTTCGATCATATCAGCTCCGATTCCGGTCCGAAGTGCGTCAAATAAAATTTCATTTAATTACAATAACCCTTAGGAACATAATATGTAAAAATATCCACAGAATGGTCCAACTCGACTTTTAACAGTATCCCGTGTACTAACCCCTTTGAGGATTATCCGAAAATTGAGTTTCGATCATATCAGCTCCGATTCCGGTCCGAAGTGCGTCAAATAAAATTTCATTTAATTCCAATAACCCATAGGAACAAAATATGTAAAAATATCCAGAAAATGGCCCGACTCAATTTTTAACAATATTCCGTGTACTAACGCCTTTGAGGATTATCAAAAAACTGAGTTTCGATCATATCAGCTCCGATTCCGGTCCGAACTACGCCGAATAAAATTTCGTTTAATTTCAATAACCCATAGGAACAAAATATGTAAAAATATCTAGAAAATGGCCCGACTCGATTTTTAACAGTATCCCGTGTACTAACCCCTTTGAGGATTATCCGAAAACCGAGTTTCGATCATATCAACTCCGGTTCAGGTCCGAATTGCGTCAAATAAAATTTTGTTGAATTCCAATAACCCATAGGAACATAATATGTAAAAATATCCAGAAAATGGCCCGACTCAATTTTTAACAGTATCCCGTGTACTAACCCCTTTGTGGATTATCCGAAAACCGAGTTTCGATCATATCAGCTCCGATTCAGGTCCGAATTGCGTCAAATAAAATTTTGTTGAATTCCAATAACCCATAGGAACAAAATATGTAAAAATATCCAGAAAATGGCCCGACTCAATTTTTAACAGTATCCCGTGTACTAACCCCTTTGTTGATTATCCGAAAACCGAGTTTCGATCATATCAGCTCCGATTCAGGTCCAAATTGCGTCAAATAAAATTTTGTTGAATTCCAATAAACCATAGGAACAAAATATGTAAAAATATCCACAAAATGGTCCAACTCGACTTTTAACAGTATCCCGTGTAGTAACCCCTTTGAGGATTATCCGAAAATTGAGTTTCGATCATATCAGCTCCGATTCCGGTCCGAAGTGCGTCAAATAAAATTTCATTTAATTACAATAACCCTTAGGAACATAATATGTAAAAATATCCACAGAATGGTCCAACTCGACTTTTAACAGTATCCCGTGTACTAACCCCTTTGAGGATTATCCGAAAATTGAGTTTCGATCATATCAGCTCCGATTCCGGTCCGAACTACGCCGAATAAAATTTCATTTAATTTCAATAACCCATAGGAACAAAATATGTAAAAATATCTAGAAAATGGCCCGACTCGATTTTTAACAGTATCCCGTGTACTAACGCCTTTGAGGATTATCAGAAAACTGAGTTTCGATCATATCAGCTCCGATTCCGGTCTGAACTACGCCGAATAAAATTTCGTATAATTTCAATAACCCATAGGAACAAAATATGTAAAAATATCCAGAAAATGGCCCGACTCGATTTTTAACAGTATCCCGTGTACTAACCCCTTTGAGGATTATCCGAAAACCGAGTTTCGATCATATCAGCTCCGATTCAGGTCCGAATTGCGTCAAATAAAATTTTGTTGAATTCCAATAACCCATAGGAACATAATATGTAAAAATATCCAGAAAATGGCCCGACTCAATTTTTAACAGTATCCCGTGTACTAACCCCTTTGTGGATTATCCGAAAACCGAGTTTCGATCATATCAGCTCCGATTCAGGTCCGAATTGCGTCAAATAAAATTTTGTTGAATTCCAATAACCAATAGGAACAAAATATGTAAAAATATCCACAAAATGGTCCAACTCGACTTTTAACAATATCCCGTGTACTAACTCCTTTGAGGATTATCCGAAAATTTAGTTTCGATCATATCAGCTCCGATTCCGGTCCGAAGTGCGTCTAATAAAATTTCATTTAATTTCAATAACCCATAGGAACAAAATATGTACAAATATCAAGAAAATGGCCCGACTCAATTTTTAACAATATTCCGTGTACTAACGCCTTTGAGGATTATCAGAAAACTGAGTTTCGATCATATCAGCTCCGATTCCGGTCCGAACTACGCCGAATAAAATTTCGTTTAATTTCAATAACCCATAGGAACAAAATATGTAAAAATATCTAGAAAATGGCCCGACTCGATTTTTAACAGTATCCCGTGTACTAACCCCTTTGAGGATTATCCGAAAACCGAGTTTCGATCATATCAGCTCCGATTCAGGTCCGAATTGCGTCAAATAAAATTTTGTTGAATTCCAATAACCCATATGAACATAATATGTAAAAATATCCAGAAAATGGCCCGACTCAATTTTTAACAGTATCCTGTGTACTAACCCCTTTGTGGATTATCCGAAAACCGAGTTTCGATCATATTAGTTCCGATTCAGGTCCGAATTGCGTCAAATAAACTTTTGTTGAATTCCAATAACCCATAGGAACAAAATATGTAAAAATATCCAGAAAATGGCCCGACTCAATTTTTAACAGTATCCGGTGTACTAACCCCTTTGTGGATTATCCGAAAACCGAGTTTCGATCATATCTGCTCCGATTCCGGTCCGAAGTGCGTCAAATAAAATTTCATTTAATTACAATAACCCTTAGGAACAAAATATGTAAAAATATCCAGAAAATGGGCCGACTCAATTTTTAACAATATTCCGTGTACTAACGCCTTTGAGGATTATCCGAAAACCGAGTTTCGATCATATCAGCTCCGATTCCGGTCCGAACTACGCCGAATAAAATTTCGTTTAATTTCAATAACCCATAGGAACAAAATATGTAAAAATATCCAGAAAATGGCCCGACTCGATTTTTAACAGTATCCCGTGTACTAACCCCTTTGAGGATTATCCGAAAACCGAGTTTCGATCATATCAGCTCCGATTCAGGTCCGAATTGCGTCAAATAAAATTTTGTTGAATTCCAATAACCCATATGAACAAAATATGTAAAAATATCCACAAAATGGTCCGACTCAATTTTTAACAATATCCCATGTACTAACCCCTTTGTGGATTATCCGAAAACCGAGTTTCGATCATATCAGCTCCGATTCCGGTCCGAATTGCGTCAAATAAAATTTTGTTGAATTCCAATAACCCATAGGAACAAAATATGTAAAGATATCCAGAAAATGGCCCGACTCAATTTTTAACAGTATCCCGTGTACTAACCCCTTTGTGGATTATCCGAAAACCGAGTTTCGATCATATCAGCTCCGATTCCGGTCCGAAGTGCGTCAAATAAAATTTCATTTAATTACAATAACCCTTAGGAACAAAATATGTAAAAATATCCAGAAAATGGGCCGACTCAATTTTAAACAATATTCCGTGTACTAACGCCTTTGAGGATTATCCGAAAACCGAGTTTCGATCATATCAACTCCGATTCCAGTCCGAACTACGCCGAATAAAATTTCGTTTAATTTCAATAACCCATAGGAACAAAATATGTAAAAATATCCAGAAAATGGCCCGACTCGATTTTTAACAGTATCCCGTGTACTAACCCCTTTGAGGATTATCCGAAAACCGAGTTTCGATCATATCAGCTTCGATTCAGGTCCGAATTGCGTCAAATAAAATTTTGTTGAATTCCAATAACCCATAGGAAAATAATAAGTAAAAATATCCAGAAAATGGCCCGACTCAATTTTTAACAGTATCCCGTGTACTAACCCCTTTGTGGATTATCCGAAACTCGAGTTTCGATCATATCAGCTCCGATTCAGGTCCGAATTGCGTCAAATAAAATTTTGTTGAATTCCAATAACCAATAGGAACAAAATATGTAAAAATATCCACAAAATGGTCCAACTCGATTTTTAACAATATCCCGTGTACTAACCCCTTTGAGGATTATCCGAAAACCGAGTTTCGATCATATCAGCTCCGATTCCGGTCCGAAGTGCGTCAAATAAAATTTAATTTAATTACAATAACCCTTAGGAACAAAATATGTAAAAATATCCAGAAAATGGGCCGACTCAATTTTTAACAATATTCCGTGTACTAACGCCTTTGAGGATTATCCGAAAACCGAGTTTCGATCATATCAACTCCGATTCCGGTCCGAACTACGCCGAATAAAATTTCGTTTAATTTTAATAACCCATCGGAACAAAATATGTAAAAATATCCAGAAAATGGCCCGACTCCATTTTTAACAGTATCCCGTGTACTAACCCCTTTGAGGATTATCCGAAAACCGAGTTTCGATCATATCAGCTCCGATTCAGGTCCGAATTGCCTCAAATAAAATTTTGTTGAATTCCAATAACCCATAGGAACATAATATGTAAAAATATCCAGAAAATGGCCCGACTCAATTTTTAACAGTATCCCGTGTACTAACCCCTTTGTGGATTATCCGAAAACCGACTTTCGATCATATCAGCTCCGATTCAGGTCCGAATTGCGTCAAATAAAATTTTGTTGAATTCCAATAACCAATAGGAACAAAATATGTAAAAATATCCACAAAATGGTCCAACTCGATTTTTAACAATATCCCGTGTACTAACCCCTTTGAGGATTATCCGAAAACCGAGTTTCGATCATATCAGCTCCGATTCCGGTCCGAAGTGCGTCAAATAAAATTTCATTTAATTACAATAACCCTTAGGAACAAAATATGTAAAAATATCCAGAAAATGGGCCGACTCAAATTTTAACAATATTCCGTGTACTAACGCCTTTGAGGATTATCCGAAAACCGAGTTTCGATCATATCAGCTCCGATTCCGGTCCGAACTGCGCCGAATAAAATTTCGTTTAATTTCAATAACCCATAGGAACAAAATATGTAAAAATATCCAGAAAATGGCCCGACTCGATTTTTAACAGTATCCCGTGTACTAACCCCTTTGAGGATTATCCGAAAACCGAGTTTCGATCATATCAGCTCCGATTCAGGTCCGAATTGCGTCAAATAAAATTTTGTTGAATTCCAATAACCAATAGGAACAAAATATGAAAAAATATCCACAAAATGGTCCGACTCAATTTTTAACAGTATCCCGTGTACTAACCCCTTTGTGGATTATCCGAAAACCGACTTTCGATCATATCAGCTCCGATTCCGGTCCGAATTGGGTCAAATAAAATTTTGTTGAATTTAAATAACCTATAGGAACAAAATATGTAAAAATATCCACAAAATGGTCCAACTCGATTTTTAACACTATCCCGTGTACTAACCCCTTTGAGGATTATCCGAAAACCGAGTTTCGATCATATCAGCTCCGATTCCGGTCCGAAGTGCGTCAAATAAAATTTCATTTCATTACAATAACCCTTAGGAAAAAAATATGTAAAAATATCCAGAAAATGGGCCGACTCAATTTTTAACAATATTCCGTGTACTAACGCCTTTGTGGATTATCAGAAAACCGAGTTTCGATCATATCAGCTCCGATTCCGGTCCGAACTACTCCGAATAAAATTTCGTTTAATTTCAATAACCCATAGGAACAAAATATGTAAAAATATCCAGAAAATGGCCCGACTCGATTTTTAACAGTATCCCGTGTACTAACCCCTTTGAGGATTATCCGAAAACCGAGTTTCGATCATATCAGCTCCGATTCAGGTCCGAATTGCGTAAAATAAAATTTTGTTGAATTCCAATAACCCGTATGAACAAAATATGTAAAAATATCCACAAAATGGTCCGACTCAATTTTTAACAATATCCCATGTACTAACCCCTTTGTGGATTATCCGAAAACCGAGTTTCGATCATATCAGCTCCGATTCCGGTCCGAATTGGGCCGAATAAAATTTTGTTGAATTTCAATAACCTATAGGGACAAAATATGTAAAAATATCCACAAAATGGTCCAACTCGATTTTTAACAGTATCCCGTGTACTAACCCCTTTGAGGATTATCCGAAAACCGAGTTTCGATCATATCAGCTCCGATTCCGGTCCGAATTGCGTCAAATAAAATTTTGTTGAATTCCAATAACCCATAGGAACAAAATATGTAAAAATATCCAGAAAATGGCCCGACTCAATTTTTAACAGTATCCCGTGTACTAACCCCTTTGTGGATTATCCGAAAACCGAATTTCGATCATATCAGCTCCGATTCCGGTCCGAAGTGCGTCAAATAAAATTTCATTTAATTACAATAACCCTTAGGAACAAAATATGTAAAAATATCCAGAAAATGGGCCGACTCAATTTTTAACAATATTCCGTGTACTAACGCCTTTGAGGATTATCCGAAAACCGAGTTTCGATCATATCAACTCCGATTCCGGTCCGAACTACGCCGAATAAAATTTCGTTTAATTTCAATAACCCATAGGAACAAAATATGTAAAAATATCCAGAAAATGGCCCGACTCGATTTTTAACAGTATCCCGTGTACTAACCCCTTTGAGGATTATCCGAAAACCGAGTTTCGATCATATCAGCTTCGATTCAGGTCCGAATTGCGTCAAATAAAATTTTGTTGAATTCCAATAACCCATAGGAACATAATAAGTAAAAATAGCCAGAAAATGGCCCGACTCAATTTTTAACAATATCCCGTGTACTAACCCCTTTGTGGATTATCCGAAACTCGAGTTTCGAACATATCAGCTCCGATTCAGGTCCGAATTGCGTCAAATAAAATTTTGTTTAATTCCAATAACCAATAGGAACAAAATATGTAAAAATATCCACAAAATGGTCCAACTCGATTTTTAACAATATCCCGTGTACTAATCCCTTTGAGGATTATCCGAAAACCGAGTTTCGATCATATCAGCTCCGATTCCGGTCCGAAGTGCGTCAAATAAAATTTAATTTAATTACAATAACCCTTAGGAACAAAATATGTAAAAATATCCAGAAAATGGGCCGACTCAATTTTTAACAATATTCCGTGTACTAACGCCTTTGAGGATTATCCGAAAACCGAGTTTCGATCATATCAACTCCGATTCCGGTCCGAACTACGCCGAATAAAATTTCGTTTAATTTTAATAACCCATCGGAACAAAATATGTAAAAATATCCAGAAAATGGCCCGACTCGATTTTTAACAGTATCCCGTGTACTAACCCCTTTGAGGATTATCCGAAAACCGAGTTTCGATCATATCAGCTCCGATTCAGGTCCGAATTGCCTCAAATAAAATTTTGTTGAATTCCAATAACCCATAGGAACATAATATGTAAAAATATCCACAAAATGGCCCGACTCAATTTTTAACAGTATCCCGTGTACTAACCCCTTTGTGGATTATCCGAAAACCAAGTTTCGATCATATCAGCTCCGATTCAGGTCCGAATTGCGTCAAATAAAATTTTGTTGAATTCCAATAACCAATAGGAACAAAATATGTAAAAATATCCACAAAATGGTCCAACTCGATTATTAACAATATCCCGTGTACTAACCCCTTTGAGGATTATCCGAAAACCGAGTTTCGATCATATCAGCTCCGATTCCGGTCCGAAGTGCGTCAAATAAAATTTCATTTAATTACAATAACCCTTAGGAACAAAATATGTAAAAATATCCAGAAAATGGGCCGACTCAAATTTTAACAATATTCCGTGTACTAACGCCTTTGAGGATTATCCGAAAACCGAGTTTCGATCATATCAGCTCCGATTCCGGTCCGAACTCCGCCGAATAAAATTTCGTTTAATTTCAATAACCCATAGGAACAAAATATGTAAAAATATCCAGAAAATGGCCTGACTCGATTTTTAACAGTATCCCGTGTATTAACCCCTTTGAGGATTATCCGAAAACCGAGTTTTGATCATATCAGCTCCGATTCAGGTCCGAATTGCGTCAAATAAAATTTTGTTGAATTCCAATAACCAATAGGAACAAAATATGTAAAAATATCCACAAAATGGTCCGACTCAATTTTTAACAGTATCCCGTGTACTAACCCCTTTGTGGATTATCCGAAAACCGACTTTCGATCATATCAGCTCCGATTCCGGTCCGAATTGGGTCAAATAAAATTTTGTTGAATTTCAATAACCTATAGGAACAAAATATGTAAAAATATCCACAAAATGGTCCAACTCGATTTTTAACACTATCCCGTGTACTAACCCCTTTGAGGATTATCCGAAAACCGAGTTTCGATCATATCAGCTCCGATTCCGGTCCGAAGTGCGTCAAATAAAATTTCATTTCATTACAATAACCCTTAGGAAAAAAATATGTAAAAATATCCAGAAAATGGGCCGACTCAATTTTTAACAATATTCCGTGTACTAACGCCTTTGTGGATTATCAGAAAACCGAGTTTCGATCATATCAGCTCCGATTCCGGTCCGAACTACGCCGAATAAAATTTCGTTTAATTTCAATAACCCATAGGAACAAAATATGTAAAAATATCCAGAAAATGGCCCGACTCGATTTTTAACAGTATCCCGTGTACTAACCCCTTTGAGGATTATCCGAAAACCGAGTTTCGATCATATCAGCTCCGATTCAGGTCCGAATTGCGTCAAATAAAATTTTGTTGAATTCCAATAACCCGTATGAACAAAATATGTAAAAATATCCACAAAATGGTCCGACTCAATTTTTAACAATATCCCATGTACTAACCCCTTTGTGGATTATCCGAAAACCGAGTTTCGATCATATCAGCTCCGATTCCGGTCCGAATTGGGCCGAATAAAATTTTGTTGAATTTCAATAACCTATAGGGACAAAATATGTAAAAATATCCACAAAATGGTCCAACTCGATTTTTAACAGTATCCCGTGTACTAACCCCTTTGAGAATTATCCGAAAACCGAGTTTCGATCATATCAGCTCCGATTCCGGTCCGAATTGCGTCAAATAAAATTTTGTTGAATTCCAATAACCCATAGGAACAAAATATGTAAAAATATCCAGAAAATGGCCCGACTCAATTTTTAACAGTATCCCGTGTACTAACCCCTTTGTGGATTATCCGAAAACCGAATTTCGATCATATCAGCTCCGATTCCGGTCCGAAGTGCGTCAAATAAAATTTCATTTAATTACAATAACCCTTAGGAACAAAATATGTAAAAATATCCAGAAAATGGGCCGACTCAATTTTTAACAATATTCCGTGTACTAACGCCTTTGAGGATTATCCGAAAACCGAGTTTCGATCATATCAACTCCGATTCCGGTCCGAACTACGCCGAATAAAATTTCGTTTAATTTCAATAACCCATAGGAACAAAATATGTAAAAATATCCAGAAAATGGCCCGACTCGATTTTTAACAGTATCCCGTGTACTAACCCCTTTGAGGATTATCCGAAAACCGAGTTTCGATCATATCAGCTTCGATTCAGGTCCGAATTGCGTCAAATAAAATTTTGTTGAATTCCAATAACCCATAGGAACATAATAAGTAAAAATAGCCAGAAAATGGCCCGACTCAATTTTTAACAGTATCCCGTGTACTAACCCCTTTGTGGATTATCCGAAACTCGAGTTTCGATCATATCAGCTCCGATTCAGGTCCGAATTGCGTCAAATAAAATTTTGTTTAATTCCAATAACCAATAGGAACAAAATATGTAAAAATATCCACAAAATGGTCCAACTCGATTTTTAACAATATCCCGTGTACTAATCCCTTTGAGGATTATCCGAAAACCGAGTTTCGATCATATCAGCTCCGATTCCGGTCCGAAGTGCGTCAAATAAAATTTAATTTAATTACAATAACCCTTAGGAACAAAATATGTAAAAATATCCAGAAAATGGGCCGACTCAATTTTTAACAATATTCCGTGTACTAACGCCTTTGAGGATTATCCGAAAACCGAGTTTCGATCATATCAACTCCGATTCCGGTCCGAACTACGCCGAATAAAATTTCGTTTAATTTTAATAACCCATCGGAACAAAATATGTAAAAATATCCAGAAAATGGCCCGACTCGATTTTTAACAGTATCCCGTGTACTAACCCCTTTGAGGATTATCCGAAAACCGAGTTTCGATCATATCAGCTCCGATTCAGGTCCGAATTGCCTCAAATAAAATTTTGTTGAATTCCAATAACCCATAGGAACATAATATGTAAAAATATCCACAAAATGGCCCGACTCAATTTTTAACAGTATCCCGTGTACTAACCCCTTTGTGGATTATCCGAAAACCAAGTTTCGATCATATCAGCTCCGATTCAGGTCCGAATTGCGTCAAATAAAATTTTGTTGAATTCCAATAACCAATAGGAACAAAATATGTAAAAATATCCACAAAATGGTCCAACTCGATTATTAACAATATCCCGTGTACTAACCCCTTTGAGGATTATCCGAAAACCGAGTTTCGATCATATCAGCTCCGATTCCGGTCCGAAGTGCGTCAAATAAAATTTCATTTAATTACAATAACCCTTAGGAACAAAATATGTAAAAATATCCAGAAAATGGGCCGACTCAAATTTTAACAATATTCCGTGTACTAACGCCTTTGAGGATTATCCGAAAACCGAGTTTCGATCATATCAGCTCCGATTCCGGTCCGAACTGCGCCGAATAAAATTTCGTTTAATTTCAATAACCCATAGGAACAAAATATGTAAAAATATCCAGAAAATGGCCTGACTCGATTTTTAACAGTATCCCGTGTATTAACCCTTTTGAGGATTATCCGAAAACCGAGTTTTGATCATATCAGCTCCGATTCAGGTCCGAATTGCGTCAAATAAAATTTTGTTGAATTCCAATAACCAATAGGAACAAAATATGTAAAAATATCCACAAAATGGTCCGACTCAATTTTTAACAGTATCCCGTGTACTAACCCCTTTGTGGATTATCCGAAAACCGACTTTCGATCATATCAGCTCCGATTCCGGTCCGAATTGGGTCAAATAAAATTTTGTTGAATTTCAATAACCTATAGGAACAAAATATGTAAAAATATCCACAAAATGGTCCAACTCGATTTTTAACACTATCCCGTGTACTAACCCCTTTGAGGATTATCCGAAAACCGAGTTTCGATCATATCAGCTCCGATTCCGGTCCGAAGTGCGTCAAATAAAATTTCATTTCATTACAATAACCCTTAGGAAAAAAATATGTAAAAATATCCAGAAAATGGGCCGACTCAATTTTTAACAATATTCCGTGTACTAACGCCTTTGTGGATTATCAGAAAACCGAGTTTCGATCATATCAGCTCCGATTCCGGTCCGAACTACGCCGAATAAAATTTCGTTTAATTTCAATAACCCATAGGAACAAAATATGTAAAAATATCCAGAAAATGGCCCGACTCGATTTTTAACAGTATCCCGTGTACTAACCCCTTTGAGGATTATCCGAAAACCGAGTTTCGATCATATCAGCTCCGATTCAGGTCCGAATTGCGTCAAATAAAATTTTGTTGAATTCCAATAACCCGTATGAACAAAATATGTAAAAATATCCACAAAATGGTCCGACTCAATTTTTAACAATATCCCATGTACTAACCCCTTTGTGGATTATCCGAAAACCGAGTTTCGATCATATCAGCTCCGATTCCGGTCCGAATTGGGCCGAATAAAATTTTGTTGAATTTCAATAACCTATAGGGACAAAATATGTAAAAATATCCACAAAATGGTCCAACTCGATTTTTAACAGTATCCCGTGTACTAACCCCTTTGAGGATTATCCGAAAACCGAGTTTCGATCATATCAGCTCCGATTCCGGTCCGAATTGCGTCAAATAAAATTTTGTTGAATTCCAATAACCCATAGGAACAAAATATGTAAAAATATCCAGAAAATGGCCCGACTCAATTTTTAACAGTATCCCGTGTACTAACCCCTTTGTGGATTATCCGAAAACCGAATTTCGATCATATCAGCTCCGATTCCGGTCCGAAGTGCGTCAAATAAAATTTCATTTAATTACAATAACCCTTAGGAACAAAATATGTAAAAATATCCAGAAAATGGGCCGACTCAATTTTTAACAATATTCCGTGTACTAACGCCTTTGAGGATTATCCGAAAACCGAGTTTCGATCATATCAACTCCGATTCCGGTCCGAACTACGCCGAATAAAATTTCGTTTAATTTCAATAACCCATAGGAACAAAATATGTAAAAATATCCAGAAAATGGCCCGACTCGATTTTTAACAGTATCCCGTGTACTAACCCCTTTGAGGATTATCCGAAAACCGAGTTTCGATCATATCAGCTTCGATTCAGGTCCGAATTGCGTCAAATAAAATTTTGTTGAATTCCAATAACCCATAGGAACATAATAAGTAAAAATAGCCAGAAAATGGCCCGACTCAATTTTTAACAGTATCCCGTGTACTAACCCCTTTGTGGATTATCCGAAACTCGAGTTTCGATCATATCAGCTCCGATTCAGGTCCGAATTGCGTCAAATAAAATTTTGTTTAATTCCAATAACCAATAGGAACAAAATATGTAAAAATATCCACAAAATGGTCCAACTCGATTTTTAACAATATCCCGTGTACTAATCCCTTTGAGGATTATCCGAAAACCGAGTTTCGATCATATCAGCTCCGATTCCGGTCCGAAGTGCGTCAAATAAAATTTAATTTAATTACAATAACCCTTAGGAACAAAATATGTAAAAATATCCAGAAAATGGGCCGACTCAATTTTTAACAATATTCCGTGTACTAACGCCTTTGAGGATTATCCGAAAACCGAGTTTCGATCATATCAACTCCGATTCCGGTCCGAACTACGCCGAATAAAATTTCGTTTAATTTTAATAACCCATCGGAACAAAATATGTAAAAATATCCAGAAAATGGCCCGACTCGATTTTTAACAGTATCCCGTGTACTAACCCCTTTGAGGATTATCCGAAAACCGAGTTTCGATCATATCAGCTCCGATTCAGGTCCGAATTGCCTCAAATAAAATTTTGTTGAATTCCAATAACCCATAGGAACATAATATGTAAAAATATCCACAAAATGGCCCGACTCAATTTTTAACAGTATCCCGTGTACTAACCCCTTTGTGGATTATCCGAAAACCGAGTTTCGATCATATCAGCTCCGATTCAGGTCCGAATTGCGTCAAATAAAATTTTGTTGAATTCCAATAACCAATAGGAACAAAATATGTAAAAATATCCACAAAATGGTCCAACTCGATTATTAACAATATCCCGTGTACTAACCCCTTTGAGGATTATCCGAAAACCGAGTTTCGATCATATCAGCTCCGATTCCGGTCCGAAGTGCGTCAAATAAAATTTCATTTAATTACAATAACCCTTAGGAACAAAATATGTAAAAATATCCAGAAAATGGGCCGACTCAAATTTTAACAATATTCCGTGTACTAACGCCTTTGAGGATTATCCGAAAACCGTGTTTCGATCATATCAGCTCCGATTCCGGTCCGAACTGCGCCGAATAAAATTTCGTTTAATTTCAATAACCCATAGGAACAAAATATGTAAAAATATCCAGAAAATGGCCCGACTCGATTTTTAACAGTATCCCGTGTATTAACCCCTTTGAGGATTATCCGAAAACCGAGTTTTGATCATATCAGCTCCGATTGAGGTCCGAATTGCGTCAAATAAAATTTTGTTGAATTCCAATAACCAATAGGAACAAAATATGTAAAAATATCCACAAAATGGTCCGACTCAATTTTTAACAGTATCCCGTGTACTAACCCCTTTGTGGATTATCCGAAAACCGACTTTCGATCATATCAGCTCCGATTCCGGTCCGAATTGGGTCAAATAAAATTTTGTTGAATTTCAATAACCTATAGGAACAAAATATGTAAAAATATCCACAAAATGGTCCAACTCGATTTTTAACACTATCCCGTGTACTAACCCCTTTGAGGATTATCCGAAAACCGAGTTTCGATCATATCAGCTCCGATTCCGGTCCGAAGTGCGTCAAATAAAATTTCATTTCATTACAATAACCCTTAGGAAAAAAATATGTAAAAATATCCAGAAAATGGGCCGACTCAATTTTTAACAATATTCCGTGTACTAACGCCTTTGTGGATTATCAGAAAACCGAGTTTCGATCATATCAGCTCCGATTCCGGTCCGAACTACGCCGAATAAAATTTCGTTTAATTTCAATAACCCATAGGAACAAAATATGTAAAAATATCCAGAAAATGGCCCGACTCGATTTTTAACAGTATCCCGTGTACTAACCCCTTTGAGGATTATCCGAAAACCGAGTTTCGATCATATCAGCTCCGATTCAGGTCCGAATTGCGTCAAATAAAATTTTGTTGAATTCCAATAACCCGTATGAACAAAATATGTAAAAATATCCACAAAATGGTCCGACTCAATTTTTAACAATATCCCATGTACTAACCCCTTTGTGGATTATCCGAAAACCGAGTTTCGATCATATCAGCTCCGATTCCGGTCCGAATTGGGCCGAATAAAATTTTGTTGAATTTCAATAACCTATAGGGACAAAATATGTAAAAATATCCACAAAATGGTCCAACTCGATTTTTAACAGTATCCCGTGTACTAACCCCTTTGAGGATTATCCGAAAACCGAGTTTCGATCATATCAGCTCCGATTCAGGTCCGAATTGCGTCAAATAAAATTTTGTTGAATTCCAATAACCCATAGGAACACAATATGTAAAAATATCCAGAAAATGGCCCGACTCAATTTTTAACAGTATCCCGTGTACTAACCCCTTTGTGGATTATCCGAAAACCGAGTTTCGATCATATCAGCTCCGATTCCGGTCCGAAGTGCGTCAAATAAAATTTCATTTAATTACAATAACCCTTAGGAACAAAATATGTAAAAATATCCAGAAAATGGGCCGACTCAATTTTAAACAATATTCCGTGTACTAACGCCTTTGAGGATTATCCGAAAACCGAGTTTCGATCATATCAACTCCGATTCCGGTCCGAACTACGCCGAATAAAATTTCGTTTAATTTCAATAACCCATAGGAACAAAATATGTAAAAATATCCAGAAAATGGCCCGACTCGATTTTTAACAGTATCCCGTGTACTAACCCCTTTGAGGATTATCCGAAAACCGAGTTTCGATCATATCAGCTTCGATTCAGGTCCGAATTGCGTCAAATAAAATTTTGTTGAATTCCAATAACCCATAGGAACATAATAAGTAAAAATATCCAGAAAATGGCCCGACTCAATTTTTAACAGTATCCCGTGTACTAACCCCTTTGTGGATTATCCGAAACTCGAGTTTCGATCATATCAGCTCCGATTCAGGTCCGAATTGCGTCAAATAAAATTTTGTTGAATTCCAATAACCAATAGGAACAAAATATGTAAAAATATCCACAAAATGGTCCAACTCGATTTTTAACAATATCCCGTGTACTAACCCCTTTGAGGATTATCCGAAAACCGAGTTTCGATCATATCAGCTCCGATTCCGGTCCGAAGTGCGTCAAATAAAATTTAATTTAATTACAATAACCCTTAGGAACAAAATATGTAAAAATATCCAGAAAATGGGCCGACTCAATTTTTAACAATATTCCGTGTACTAACGCCTTTGAGGATTATCCGAAAACCGAGTTTCGATCGTATCAACTCCGATTCCGGTCCGAACTACGCCGAATAAAATTTCGTTTAATTTTAATAACCCATCGGAACAAAGTGTGTAAAAATATCCAGAAAATGGCCCGACTCGATTTTTAACAGTATCCCGTGTACTAACCCCTTTGAGGATTATCCGAAAACCGAGTTTCGATCATATCAGCTCCGATTCAGGTCCGAATTGACTCAAATAAAATTTTGTTGAATTCCAATAACCCATAGGAACATAATATGTAAAAATATCCAGAAAATGGCCCGACTCAATTTTTAACAGTATCCCGTGTACTAACCACTTTGTGGATTATCCGAAAACCGAGTTTCGATCATATCAGCTCCGATTCAGGTCCGAATTGCGTCAAATAAAATTTTGTTGAATTCCAATAACCAATAGGAACAAAATATGTAAAAATATCCACAAAATGGTCCAACTCGATTTTTAACAATATCCCGTGTACTAACCCCTTTGAGGATTATCCGAAAACCGAGTTTCGATCATATCAGCTCCGATTCCGGTCCGAAGTGCGTCAAATAAAATTTCATTTAATTACAATAACCCTTAGGAACAAAATATGTAAAAATATCCAGAAAATGGGCCGACTCAAATTTTAACAATATTCCGTGTACTAACGCCTTTGAGGATTATCCGAAAACCGAGTTTCGATCATATCAGCTCCTATTCCGGTCCGAACTGCGACGAATAAAATTTCGTTTAATTTCAATAACCCATAGGAACAAAATATGTAAAAATATCCAGAAAATGGCCCGACTCGATTTTTAACAGTATCCCGTGTACTAACCCCTTTGAGGATTATCCGAAAACCGAGTTTCGATCATATCAGCTCCGATTCAGGTCCGAATTGCGTCAAATAAAATTTTGTTGAATTCCAATAACCAATAGGAACAAAATATGTAAAAATATCCACAAAATGGTCCGACTCAATTTTTAACAGTATCCCGTGTACTAACCCCTTTGTGGATTATCCGAAAACCGACTTTCGATCATATCAGCTCCGATTCCGGTCCGAATTGGGTCAAATAAAATTTTGTTGAATTTCAATAACCTATAGGAACAAAATATGTAAAAATATCCACAAAATGGTCCAACTCGATTTTTAACACTATCCCGTGTACTAACCCCTTTGAGGATTATCCGAAAACCGTGTTTCGATCATATCAGCTCCGATTCCGGTCCGAAGTGCGTCAAATAAAATTTCATTTCATTACAATAACCCTTAGGAAAAAAATATGTAAAAATATCCAGAAAATGGGCCGACTCAATTTTTAACAATATTCCGTGTACTAACGCCTTTGTGGATTATCAGAAAACCGAGTTTCGATCATATCAGCTCCGATTCCGGTCCGAACTACGCCGAATAAAATTTCGTTTAATTTCAATAACCCATAGGAACAAAATATGTAAAAATATCCAGAAAATGGCCCGACTCGATTTTTAACAGTATCCCGTGTACTAACCCCTTTGAGGATTATCCGAAAACCGAGTTTCGATCATATCAGCTCCGATTCAGGTCCGAATTGCGTAAAATAAAATTTTGTTGAATTCCAATAACCCGTATGAACAAAATATGTAAAAATATCCACAAAATGGTCCGACACAATTTTTAACAATATCCCATGTACTAACCCCTTTGTGGATTATCCGAAAACCGAGTTTCGATCATATCAGCTCCGATTCCGGTCCGAATTGGGCCGAATAAAATTTTGTTGAATTTCAATAACCTATAGGGACAAAATATGTAAAAATATCCACAAAATGGTCCAACTCGATTTTTAACAGTATCCCGTGTACTAACCCCTTTGAGGATTATCCGAAAACCGAGTTTCGATCATATCAGCTACGATTCCGGTCCGAATTGCGTCAAATAAAATTTTGTTGAATTACAATAACCCATAGGAACAAACTATGTAAAAATATCCAGAAAATGGCCCGACTCAATTTTTAACAGTATCCCGTGTACTAACCCCTTTGTGGATTATCCGAAAACCGAGTTTCGATCATATCAGCTCCGATTCCGGTCCGAAGTGCGTCAAATAAAATTTCATTTAATTACAATAACCCTTAGGAACAAAATATGTAAAAATATCCAGAAAATGGGCCGACTCAATTTTTAACAATATTCCGTGTACTAACCCCTTTGTGGATTATCCGAAACTCGAGTTTCGATCATATCAGCTCCGATTCAGGTCCGAATTGCGTCAAATAAAATTTTGTTTAATTCCAATAACCAATAGGAACAAAATATGTAAAAATATCCACAAAATGGTCCAACTCGATTTTTAACAATATCCCGTGTACTAATCCCTTTGAGGATTATCCGAAAACCGAGTTTCGATCATATCAGCTCCGATTCCGGTCCGAAGTGCGTCAAATAAAATTTAATTTAATTACAATAACCCTTGGGAACAAAATATGTAAAAATATCCAGAAAATGGGCCGACTCAATTTTTAACAATATTCCGTGTACTAACGCCTTTGAGGATTATCCGAAAACCGAGTTTCGATCATATCAACTCCGATTCCGGTCCGAACTACGCCGAATAAAATTTCGTTTAATTTTAATAACCCATCGGAACAAAATATGTAAAAATATCCAGAAAATGGCCCGACTCGATTTTTAACAGTATCCCGTGTACTAACCCCTTTGAGGATTATCCGAAAACCGAGTTTCGATCATATCAGCTCCGATTCAGGTCCGAATTGCCTCAAATAAAATTTCGTTTAATTTTAATAACCCATAGGAACATAATATGTAAAAATATCCACAAAATGGCCCGACTCAATTTTTAACAGTATCCCGTGTACTAACCCCTTTGAGGATTATCCGAAAACCGAGTTTCGATCATATCAGCTCCGATTCAGGTCCGAATTGCCTCAAATAAAATTTTGTTGAATTCCAATAACCCATAGGAACATAATATGTAAAAATATCCACAAAATGGCCCGACTCAATTTTTAACAGTATCCCGTGTACTAACCCCTTTGTGGATTATCCGAAAACCGAGTTTCGATCATATCAGCTCCGATTCAGGTCCGAATTGCGTCAAATAAAATTTTGTTGAATTCCAATAACCAATAGGAACAAAATATGTAAAAATATCCACAAAATGGTCCAACTCGATTTTTAACAATATCCCGTGTACTAACCCCTTTGAGGATTATCCGAAAACCGAGTTTCGATCATATCAGCTCCGATTCCGGTCCGAAGTGCGTCAAATAAAATTTCATTTAATTACAATAACCCTTAGGAACAAAATATGTAAAAATATCCAGAAAATGGGCCGACTCAAATTTTAACAATATTCCGTGTACTAACGCCTTTGAGGATTATCCGAAAACCGAGTTTCGATCATATCAGCTCCGATTCCGGTCCGAACTGCGCCGAATAAAATTTCGTTTAATTTCAATAACCCATAGGAACAAAATATGTAAAAATATCCAGAAAATGGCCCGACTCGATTTTTAACAGTATCCCGTGTATTAACCCCTTTGAGGATTATCCGAAAACCGAGTTTTGATAATATCAGCTCCGATTCAGGTCCGAATTGCGTCAAATAAAATTTTGTTGAATTCCAATAACCAATAGGAACAAAATATGTAAAAATATCCACAAAATGGTCCGACTCAATTTTTAACAGTATCCCGTGTACTAACCCCTTTGTGGATTATCCGAAAACCGACTTTCGATCATATCAGCTCCGATTCCGGTCCGAATTGGGTCAAATAAAATTTTGTTGAATTTCAATAACCTATAGGAACAAAATATGTAAAAATATCCACAAAATGGTCCAACTCGATTTTTAACACTATCCCGTGTAGTAACCCCTTTGAGGATTATCCGAAAACCGAGTTTCGATCATATCAGCTCCGATTCCGGTCCGAAGTGCGTCAAATAAAATTTCATTTCATTACAATAACCCTTAGGAAAAAAATATGTAAAAATATCCAGAAAATGGGCCGACTCAATTTTTAACAATATTCCGTGTACTAACGCCTTTGTGGATTATCAGAAAACCGAGTTTCGATCATATCAGCTCCGATTCCGGTCCGAACTACGCCGAATAAAATTTCGTTTAATTTCAATAACCCATAGGAACAAAATATGTAAAAATATCCAGAAAATGGCCCGACTCGATTTTTAACAGTATCCCGTGTACTAACCCCTTTGAGGATTATCCGAAAACCGAGTTTCGATCATATCAGCTCCGATTCAGGTCCGAATTGCGTCAAATAAAATTTTGTTGAATTCCAATAACCCGTATGAACAAAATATGTAAAAATATCCACAAAATGGTCCGACTCAATTTTTAACAATATCCCATGTACTAACCCCTTTGTGGATTATCCGAAAACCGAGTTTCGATCATATCAGCTCCGATTCCGGTCCGAATTGGGCCGAATAAAATTTTGTTGAATTTCAATAACCTATAGGGACAAAATATGTAAAAATATCCACAAAATGGTCCAACTCGATTTTTAACAGTATCCCGTGTACTAACCCCTTTGAGGATTATCTGAAAACCGAGTTTCGATCATATCAGCTCCGATTCAGGTCCGAATTGCGTCAAATAAAATTTTGTTGAATTCCAATAACCCATAGGAACACAATATGTAAAAATATCTAGAAAATGGCCCGACTCAATTTTTAACAGTATCCCGTGTACTAACCCCTTTGTGGATTATCCGAAAACCGAGTTTCGATCATATCAGCTCCGATTCCGGTCCGAATTGCGTCAAATAAAATTTTGTTGAATTCCAATAACCCATAGGAACAAAATATGTAAACATATCCAGAAAATGGCCCGACTCAATTTTTAACAGTATCCCGTGTACTAACCCCTTTGTGGATTATCCGAAAACCGAGTTTCGATCATATCAGCTCCGATTCCGGTCCGAATTGCGTCAAATAAAATTTTGTTGAATTCCAATAACCCATAGGAACAAAATATGTAAACATATCCAGAAAATGGCCCGACTCAATTTTTAACAGTATCCCGTGTACTAACCCCTTTGTGGATTATCCGAAAACCGAGTTTCGATCATATCAGCTCCGATTCCGGTCCGAAGTGCGTCAAATAAAATTTCATTGAATTACAATAACCCTTAGGAACAAAATATGTAAAAATATCCAGAAAATGGGCCGACTCAATTTTTAACAATATTCCGTGTACTAACGCCTTTGAGGATTATCC
This sequence comes from Saposhnikovia divaricata, assembly GCA_036435485.1. Classification (NCBI taxonomy): domain Eukaryota; kingdom Viridiplantae; phylum Streptophyta; class Magnoliopsida; order Apiales; family Apiaceae; genus Saposhnikovia; species Saposhnikovia divaricata. The sequence goes on from CM071599.1 coordinate 222,237,573, forward strand.
GAAAACCGAGTTTCGATCATATCAACTCCGATTCCGGTCCGAACTACGCCGAATAAAATTTCGTTTAATTTGAATAACCCATAGGAACAAAATATGTAAAAATATCCAAAAAATGGCCCGACTCGATTTTTAACAGTATCCCGTGTACTAACCCCTTTGAGGATTATCCGAAAACTGAGTTTCGATCATATCAGCTTCGATTCAGGTCCGAATTGCGTCAAATAAAATTTTGTTGAATTCCAATAACCCATAGGAACATAATAAGTAAAAATATCCAGAAAATGGCCCGACTCAATTTTTAACAGTATCCCGTGTACTAACCCCTTTGTGGATTATCCGAAACTCGAGTTTCGATCATATCAGCTCCGATTCAGGTCCGAATTGCGTCAAATAAAATTTTGTTTAATTCCAATAACCAATAGGAACAAAATATGTAAAAATATCCACAAAATGGTCCAACTCGATTTTTAACAATATCCCGTGTACTAATCCCTTTGAGGATTATCCGAAAACCGAGTTTCGATCATATCAGCTCCGATTCCGGTCCGAAGTGCGTCAAATAAAATTTAATTTAATTACAATAACCCTTAGGAACAAAATATGTAAAAATATCCAGAAAATGGGCCGACTCAATTTTTAACAATATTCCGTGTACTAACGCCTTTGAGGATTATCCGAAAACCGAGTTTCGATCATATCAACTCCGATTCCGGTCCGAACTACGCCGAATAAAATTTCGTTTAATTTTAATAACCCATCGGAACAAAATATGTAAAAATATCCAGAAAATGGTCCGACTCGATTTTTAACAGTATCCCGTGTACTAACCCCTTTGAGGATTATCCAAAAACCGAGTTTCGATCATATCAGCTCCGATTCAGGTCCGAATTGCCTCAAATAAAATTTTGTTGAATTCCAATAACCCATAGGAACATAATATGTAAAAATATCCAGAAAATGGCCCGACTCAATTTTTAACAGTATCCCGTGTACTAACCCCTTTGTGGATTATCCGAAAACCGAGTTTCGATCATATCAGCTCCGATTCAGGTCCGAATTGCGTCAAATAAAATTTTGTTGAATTCCAATAACCAATAGGAACAAAATATGTAAAAATATCCACAAAATGGTCCAACTCGATTTTTAACAATATCCCGTGTACTAACCCCTTTGAGGATTATCCGAAAACCGAGTTTCGATCATATCAGCTCCGATTCCGGTCCGAAGTGCGTCAAATAAAATTTCATTTAATTACAATAACCCTTAGGAACAAAATATGTAAAAATATCCAGAAAATGGGCCGACTCAAATTTTAACAATATTCCGTGTACTAACGCCTTTGAGGATTATCCGAAAACCGAGTTTCGATCATATCAGCTCCGATTCCGATCCGAACTGCGCCGAATAAAATTTCGTTTAATTTCAATAACCCATAGGAACAAAATATGTAAAAATATCCAGAAAATGGCCCGACTCGATTTTTAACAGTATCCCGTGTACTAACCCCTTTGAGGATTATCCGAAAACCGAGTTTCGATCATATCAGCTTCGATTCAGGTCCGAATTGCGTCAAATAAAATTTTGTTGAATTCCAATAACCAATAGGAACATAATAAGTAAAAATATCCAGAAAATGGCCCGACTCAATTTTTAACAGTATCCCGTGTACTAACCCCTTTGTGGATTATCCGAAACTCGAGTTTCGATCATATCAGCTCCGATTCAGGTCCGAATTGGGTCAAATAAAATTTTGTTTAATTCCAATAACCAATAGGAACAAAATATGTAAAAAAATCCACAAAATGGTCCAACTCGATTTTTAACAATATCCCGTGTACTAATCCCTTTGAGGATTATCCGAAAACCGAGTTTCGATCATATCAGCTCCGATTCCGGTCCGAAGTGCGTCAAATAAAATTTAATTTAATTACAATAACCCTTAGGAACAAAATATGTAAAAATATCCAGAAAATGGGCCGACTCAATTTTTAACAATATTCCGTGTACTAACGCCTTTGAGGATTATCCGAAAACCGAGTTTCGATCATATCAACTCCGATTCCGGTCCGAACTACGCCGAATAAAATTTCGTTTAATTTTAATAACCCATCGGAACAAAATATGTAAAAATATCCAGAAAATGGCCCAACTCGATTTTTAACAGTATCCCGTGTACTAACCCCTTTGAGGATTATCCGAAAACCGAGTTTCGATCATATCAGCTCCGATTAAGGTCCGAATTGCCTCAAATAAAATTTTGTTGAATTCCAATAACCCATAGGAACATAATATGTAAAAATATCCAGAAAATGGCCCGACTCAATTTTTAACAGTATCCCGTGTACTAACCCCTTTGTGGATTATCCGAAAACCGAGTTTCGATCATATCAGCTCCGATTCAGGTCCGAATTGCGTCAAATAAAATTTCGTTTAATTTCAATAACCCATAGGAACATAATATGTAAAAATATCCAGAAAATGGCCCGACTCAATTTTTAACAGTATCCCGTGTACTAACCCCTTTGTGGATTATCCGAAAACCGAGTTTCGATAATATCAGCTCCGATTCAGGTCCGAATTGCGTCAAATAAAATTTTGTTGAATTCCAATAACCAATAGGAACAAAATATGTAAAAATATCCACAAAATGGTCCAACTCGATTTTTAACAATATCCCGTGTACTAAACCCTTTGAGGATTATCCGAAAACCGAGTTTCGATCATATCAGCTCCGATTCCGGTCCGAAGTGCGTCAAATAAAATTTCATTTAATTACAATAACCCTTAGGAACAAAATATGTAAAAATATCCAGAAAATGGGCCGACTCAAATTTTAACAATATTCCGTGTACTAACGCCTTTGAGGATTATCCGAAAACCGAGTTTCGATCATATCAGCTCCGATTCCGGTCCGAACTGCGCCGAATAAAATTTCGTTTAATTTCAATAACCCATAGGAACAAAATATGTAAAAATATCCAGAAAATGGCCCGACTCGATTTTTAACAGTATCCCGTGTATTAACCCCTTTGAGGATTATCCGAAAACCGAGTTTTGATCATATCAGCTCCGATTTAGGTCCGAATTGCGTCAAATAAAATTTTGTTGAATTCCAATAACCAATAGGAACAAAATATGTAAAAATATCCACAAAATGGTCCGACTCAATTTTTAACAGTATCCCGTGTACTAACCCCTTTGTGGATTATCCGAAAACCGACTTTCGATCATATCAGCTCCGATTCCGGTCCGAATTGGGTCAAATAAAATTTTGTTGAATTTCAATAACCAATAGGAACAAAATATGTAAAAATATCCACAAAATGGTCCAACTCGATTTTTAACACTATCCCGTGTACTAACCCCTTTGAGGATTATCCGAAAACCGAGTTTCGATCATATCAGCTCCGATTCCGGTCCGAAGTGCGTCAAATAAAATTTCATTTCATTACAATAACCCTTAGGAAAAAAATATGTAAAAATATCCAGAAAATGGGCCGACTCAATTTTTAACAATATTCCGTGTACTAACGCCTTTGTGGATTATCAGAAAACCGAGTTTCGATCATATCAGCTCCGATTCCGATCCGAACTACGCCGAATAAAATTTTGTTTAATTTCAATAACCCATAGGAACAAAATATGTAAAAATATCCAGAAAATGGCCCGACTCGATTTTTAACAGTATCCCGTGTACTAACCCCTTTGAGGATTATCCGAAAACCGAGTTTCGATCATATCAGCTCCGATTCAGGTCCGAATTGCGTCAAATAAAATTTTGTTGAATTCCAATAACCCGTATGAACAAAATATGTAAAAATATCCACAAAATGGTCCGACTCAATTTTTAACAATATCCCATGTACTAACCCCTTTGGGGATTATCCGAAAACCGAGTTTCGATCATATCAGCTCCGATTCCGGTCCGAATTGGGCCGAATAAAATTTTGTTGAATTTCAATAACCTATAGGGACAAAATATGTAAAAATATCCACAAAATGGTCCAACTCGATTTTTAACAGTATCCCGTGTACTAACCCCTTTGAGGATTATCCGAAAACCGAGTTTCGATCATATCAGCTCCGATTCAGGTCCGAATTGCGTCAAATAAAATTTTGTTGAATTCCAATAACCTATAGGAACAAAATATGTAAAAATATCCACAAAATGGTCCAACTCGATTTTTAACACTATCCCGTGTACTAACCCCTTTGAGGATTATCCGAAAACCGAGTTTCGATCATATCAGCTCCGATTCCGGTCCGAAGTGCGTCAAATAAAATTTCATTTAATTACAATAACCCTTAGGAAAAAAATATGTAAAAATATCCATAAAATGGGCCGACTCAATTTTTAACAATATTCCGTGTACTAACGCCTTTGAGGATTATCAGGAAACCGAGTTTCGATCATATCAGCTCCGATTCCGGTCCGAACTACGCCGAATAAAATTTCGTTTAATTTCAATAACCCATATGAACAAAATATGTAAAAATATCCAGAAAATGGCCCGACTCGATTTTTAACAGTATCCCGTGTACTAACCCCTTTGAGGATTATCCGAAAGCCGAGTTTCGATCATATCAGCTCCGATTCAGGTCCGAATTGCGTCAAATAAAATTTTGTTGAATTCCAATAACCCATAGGAACAAAATATGTAAAAATATCCACAAAATGGTCCGACTCAATTTTTAACAATATCCCATGTACTAACCCCTTTGTGGATTATCCGAAAACCGAGTTTCGATCATATCAGCTCCGATTCCGGTCCGAATTGGGCCGAATAAAATTTTGTTGAATTCTAATAACCCATAGGAACAAAATATGTAAAAATATCCAGAAAATGGGCCGACTCAATTTTTAACAATATTCCGTGTACTAACGCCTTTGAGGATTATCAGAAAACCGAGTTTCGATCATATCAGCTCCGATTCCGGTCCGAACTACGCCGAATAAAATTTCGTTTAATTTCAATAACCCATAGGAACAAAATATGTAAGAATATCCAGAAAATGGCCCGACTCGATTTTTAACAGTATCCCGTGTACTAACCCCTTTGAGGATTATCCGAAAACCGAGTTTCGATCATATCAGCTCCGATTCAGGTCCGAATTGCGTCAAATAAAATTTTGTTGAATTCCAATAACCCATAGGAACAAAATATGTAAAAATATCCACAAAATGGTCTGACTCAATTTTTAACAATATCCCATGTACTAACCCCTTTGTGGATTATCCAAAAACCGAGTTTCGATCATATCAGCTCCGATTCCGGTCCGAATTGGGCCGAATAAAATTTTGTTGAATTTCAATAACCTATAGGAACAAAATATGTAAAAATATCCACAAAATGGTCCAACTCGATTTTTAACAGTATCCCGTGTACTAACCCCTTTGAGGATTATCCGAAAACCGAGTTTCGATCATATCAGCTCCGATTCAGGTCCGAATTGCGTCAAATAAAATTTTGTTGAATTCCAATAACCCATAGGAACATAATATGTAAAAATATCCAGAAAATGGCCCGACTCAATTTTTAACAGTATCCCGTGTACTAACCCCATTGTGGATTATCCGAAAACCGAGTTTCGATCATATCAGCTCCGATTCCGGTCCGAATTGGGTCAAATAAAATTTTGTTGAATTTCAATAACCTATAGGAACAAAATATGTAAAAATATCCACAAAATGGTCCAACTCGATTTTTAACACTATCCCGTGTACTAACCCCTTTGAGGATTATCCGAAAACCGAGTTTCGATCATATCAGCTCCGATTCCGGTCCGAAGTGCGTCAAATAAAATTTCATTTAATTACAATAACCCTTAGGAAAAAAATATGTAAAAATATCCAGAAAATGGGCCGACTCAATTTTTAACAATATTCCGTGTACTAACGCCTTTAAGGATTATCAGAAAACCGAGTTTCGATCATATCAGCTCCGATTCCGGTCCGAACTACGCCGAATAAAATTTCATTTATTTTCAATAACCCATATGAACAAAATATGTAAAAATATCCAGAAAATGGCCCGACTCGATTTTTAACAGTATCCCGTGTACTAACCCCTTTGAGGATTATCCGAAAGCCGAGTTTCGATCATATCAGCTCCGATTCAGGTCCGAATTGCGTCAAATAAAATTTTGTTGAATTCCAATAACCCATAGGAACAAAATATGTAAAAATATCCACAAAATGGTCCGACTCAATTTTTAACAATATCCCATGTACTAACCCCTTTGTGGATTATCCGAAAACCGAGTTTCGATCATATCAGCTCCGATTCCGGTCCGAATTGGGCCGAATAAAATTTTGTTGAATTCTAATAACCCATAGGAACAAAATATGTAAAAATATCCAGAAAATGGGCCGACTCAATTTTTAACAATATTCCGTGTACTAACGCCTTTGAGGATTATCAGAAAACCGAGTTTCGATCATATCAGCTCCGATTCCGGTCCGAACTACGCCGAATAAAATTTCGTTTAATTTCAATAACCCATAGGAACAAAATATGTAAGAATATCCAGAAAATGGCCCGACTCGATTTTTAACAGTATCCCGTGTACTAACCCCTTTGAGGATTATCCGAAAACCGAGTTTCGATCATATCAGCTCCGATTCAGGTCCGAATTGCGTCAAATAAAATTTTGTTGAATTCCAATAACCCATAGGAACAAAATATGTAAAAATATCCACAAAATGGTCCGACTCAATTTTTAACAATATCCCATGTACTAACCCCTTTGTGGATTATCCAAAAACCGAGTTTCGATCATATCAGCTCCGATTCCGGTCCGAATTGGGCCGAATAAAATTTTGTTGAATTTCAATAACCTATAGGAACAAAATATGTAAAAATATCCACAAAATGGTCCAACTCGATTTTTAACAGTATCCCGTGTACTAACCCCTTTGAGGATTATCCGAAAACCGAGTTTCGATCATATCAGCTCCGATTCAGGTCCGAATTGCGTCAAATAAAATTTTGTTGAATTCCAATAACCCATAGGAACATAATATGTAAAAATATCCAGAAAATGGCCCGACTCAATTTTTAACAGTATCCCGTGTACTAACCCCATTGTGGATTATCCGAAAACCGAGTTTCGATCATATCAGCTCCGATTCCGGTCCGAATTGGGTCAAATAAAATTTTGTTGAATTTCAATAACCTATAGGAACAAAATATGTAAAAATATCCACAAAATGGTCCAACTCGATTTTTAACACTATCCCGTGTACTAACCCCTTTGAGGATTATCCGAAAACCGAGTTTCGATCATATCAGCTCCGATTCCGGTCCGAAGTGCGTCAAATAAAATTTCATTTAATTACAATAACCCTTAGGAAAAAAATATGTAAAAATATCCAGAAAATGGGCCGACTCAATTTTTAACAATATTCCGTGTACTAACGCCTTTAAGGATTATCAGAAAACCGAGTTTCGATCATATCAGCTCCGATTCCGGTCCGAACTACGCCGAATAAAATTTCGTTTATTTTCAATAACCCATATGAACAAAATATGTAAAAATATCCAGAAAATGGCCCGACTCGATTTTTAACAGTATCCCGTGTACTAACCCCTTTGAGGATTATCCGAAAGCCGAGTTTCGATCATATCAGCTCCGATTCAGGTCCGAATTGCGTCAAATAAAATTTTGTTGAATTCCAATAACCCATAGGAACAAAATATGTAAAAATATCCACAAAATGGTCCGACTCAATTTTTAACAATATCCCATGTACTAACCCCTTTGTGGATTATCCGAAAACCGAGTTTCGATCATATCAGCTCCGATTCCGGTCCGAATTGGGCCGAATAAAATTTTGTTGAATTCTAATAACCCATAGGAACAAAATATGTAAAAATATCCAGAAAATGGGCCGACTCAATTTTTAACAATATTCCGTGTACTAACGCCTTTGAGGATTATCAGAAAACCGAGTTTCGATCATATCAGCTCCGATTCCGGTCCGAACTACGCCGAATAAAATTTCGTTTAATTTCAATAACCCATAGGAACAAAATATGTAAGAATATCCAGAAAATGGCCCGACTCGATTTTTAACAGTATCCCGTGTACTAACCCCTTTGAGGATTATCCGAAAACCGAGTTTCGATCATATCAGCTCCGATTCAGGTCCGAATTGCGTCAAATAAAATTTTGTTGAATTCCAATAACCCATAGGAACAAAATATGTAAAAATATCCACAAAATGGTCCGACTCAATTTTTAACAATATCCCATGTACTAACCCCTTTGTGGATTATCCAAAAACCGAGTTTCGATCATATCAGCTCCGATTCCGGTCCGAATTGGGCCGAATAAAATTTTGTTGAATTTCAATAACCTATAGGAACAAAATATGTAAAAATATCCACAAAATGGTCCAACTCGATTTTTAACAGTATCCCGTGTACTAACCCCTTTGAGGATTATCCGAAAACCGAGTTTCGATCATATCAGCTCCGATTCAGGTCCGAATTGCGTCAAATAAAATTTTGTTGAATTCCAATAACCCATAGGAACATAATATGTAAAAATATCCAGAAAATGGCCCGACTCAATTTTTAACAGTATCCCGTGTACTAACCCCATTGTGGATTATCCGAAAACCGAGTTTCGATCATATCAGCTCCGATTCCGGTCCGAATTGGGTCAAATAAAATTTTGTTGAATTTCAATAACCTATAGGAACAAAATATGTAAAAATATCCACAAAATGGTCCAACTCGATTTTTAACACTATCCCGTGTACTAACCCCTTTGAGGATTATCCGAAAACCGAGTTTCGATCATATCAGCTCCGATTCCGGTCCGAAGTGCGTCAAATAAAATTTCATTTAATTACAATAACCCTTAGGAAAAAAATATGTAAAAATATCCAGAAAATGGGCCGACTCAATTTTTAACAATATTCCGTGTACTAACGCCTTTAAGGATTATCAGAAAACCGAGTTTCGATCATATCAGCTCCGATTCCGGTCCGAACTACGCCGAATAAAATTTCGTTTATTTTCAATAACCCATATGAACAAAATATGTAAAAATATCCAGAAAATGGCCCGACTCGATTTTTAACAGTATCCCGTGTACTAACCCCTTTGAGGATTATCCGAAAGCCGAGTTTCGATCATATCAGCTCCGATTCAGGTCCGAATTGCGTCAAATAAAATTTTGTTGAATTCCAATAACCCATAGGAACAAAATATGTAAAAATATCCACAAAATGGTCCGACTCAATTTTTAACAATATCCCATGTACTAACCCCTTTGTGGATTATCCGAAAACCGAGTTTCGATCATATCAGCTCCGATTCCGGTCCGAATTGGGCCGAATAAAATTTTGTTGAATTCTAATAACCCATAGGAACAAAATATGTAAAAATATCCAGAAAATGGGCCGACTCAATTTTTAACAATATTCCGTGTACTAACGCCTTTGAGGATTATCAGAAAACCGAGTTTCGATCATATCAGCTCCGATTCCGGTCCGAACTACGCCGAATAAAATTTCGTTTAATTTCAATAACCCATAGGAACAAAATATGTAAGAATATCCAGAAAATGGCCCGACTCGATTTTTAACAGTATCCCGTGTACTAACCCCTTTGAGGATTATCCGAAAACCGAGTTTCGATCATATCAGCTCCGATTCAGGTCCGAATTGCGTCAAATAAAATTTTGTTGAATTCCAATAACCCATAGGAACAAAATATGTAAAAATATCCACAAAATGGTCCGACTCAATTTTTAACAATATCCCATGTACTAACCCCTTTGTGGATTATCCAAAAACCGAGTTTCGATCATATCAGCTCCGATTCCGGTCCGAATTGGGCCGAATAAAATTTTGTTGAATTTCAATAACCTATAGGAACAAAATATGTAAAAATATCCACAAAATGGTCCAACTCGATTTTTAACAGTATCCCGTGTACTAACCCCTTTGAGGATTATCCGAAAACCGAGTTTCGATCATATCAGCTCCGATTCAGGTCCGAATTGCGTCAAATAAAATTTTGTTGAATTCCAATAATCCATAGGAACATAATATGTAAAAATATCCAGAAAATGGCCCGACTCAATTTTTAACAGTATCCCGTGTACTAACCCCTTGGTGGATTATCCGAAAACCGAGTTTCGATCATATCAGCTCCAATTTCGGTCCGAATTGGGTCAAATAAAATTTTGTTGAATTTCAATAACCTATAGGAACAAAATATGTAAAAATATCCACAAAATGGTCCAACTCGATTTTTAACACTATCCCGTGTACTAACCCCTTTGAGGATTATCCGAAAACCGAGTTTCGATCATATCAGCTCCGATTCCGGTCCGAAGTGCGTCAAATAAAATTTCATTTAATTACAATAACCCTTAGGAAAAAAATATGTAAAAATATCCAGAAAATGGGCCGACTCAATTTTTAACAATATTCCGTGTACTAACGCCTTTAAGGATTATCAGAAAACCGAGTTTCGATCATATCAGCTCCGATTCCGGTCCGAACTACGCCGAATAAAATTTCGTTTATTTTCAATAACCCATAGGAACAAAATATGTAAAAATATCCAGAAAATGGCCCGACTCGATTTTTAACAGTATCCCGTGTACTAACCCCTTTGAGGATTATCCGGAAGCCGAGTTTCGATCATATCAGCTCCGATTCAGGTCCAAATTGCGTCAAATAAAATTTTGTTGAATTCCAATAACCCATAGGAACAAAATATGTAAAAATATCCACAAAATGGTCCGACTCAATTTTTAACAATATCCCATGTACTAACCCCTTTGTGGATTATCCGAAAACCGAGTTTCGATCATATCAGCTCCGATTCCGGTCCGAATTGGGCCGAATAAAATTTTGTTGAATTTCAATAACCTATAGGAACAAAATATGTAAAAATATCCACAAAATGGTCCAACTCGATTTTTAACAGTATCCCGTGTACTAACCCCTTTGAGGATTATCCGAAAACCGAGTTTCGATCATATCATCTCCGATTCAGGTCCGAATTGCGTCAAATAAAATTTTGTTGAATTCCAATAACCCATAGGAACATAATATGTAAAAATATCCAGAAAATGGCCCGACTCAATTTTTAACAGTATCCCGTGTACTAACCCCTTTGTGGATTATCCGAAAATCGAGTTTCGATCATATCAGCTCCAATTCAGGTCCGAATTGCGTCAAATAAAAATTTGTTGAATTCCAATAACCCATAGGAACAAAATATGTAAAAATATCCACAAAATGGTCCAACTCGACTTTTAACAGTATCCCGTGTACTAACCCCTTTGAGGATTATCCGAAAATTGAGTTTCGATCATATCAACTCCGATTCCGGTCCGAAGTGCGTCAAATAAAATTTCATTTAATTTCAATAACCCATAGGAACAAAATATGTAAAAATATCCAGAAAATGGGCCGACTCAATTTTTAACAATATTCCGTGTACTAACGCCTTTGAGGATTATCAGAAAACCGAGTTTCGATCATATCAGCTCCGATTCCGGTCCGAATTGGGCCGAATAAAATTTTGTTGAATTTCAATAACCCATAGGAACAAAATATGTAAGAATATCCAGAAAATGGCCCAACTCGATTTTTAACAGTATCCCGTGTACTAACCCCTTTGAGGATTATCCGAAAACCGAGTTTCGATCATATCAGCTCCGATTCAGGTCCGAATTGCGTCAAATAAAATTTTGTTGAATTCCAATAACCCATAGGAACAAAATATGTAAAAATATCCACAAAATGGTCCGACTCAATTTTTAACAATATCCCATGTACTAACCCCTTTGTGGATTATCCGAAAACCGAGTTTCGATCATATCAGCTCCGATTCCGGTCCGAATTGGGCCGAATAAAATTTTGTTGAATTCTAATAACCCATAGGAACAAAATATGTAAAAATATCCAGAAAATGGGCCGACTCAATTTTTAACAATATTCCGTGTACTAACGCCTTTGAGGATTATCAGAAAACCGAGTTTCGATCATATCAGCTCCGATTCCGGTCCGAACTACGCCGAATAAAATTTCGTTTAATTTCAATAACCCATAGGAACAAAATATGTAAAAATATCCAGAAAATGGCCCGACTCGATTTTTAACAGTATCCCGTGTACTAACCCCTTTGAGGATTATCCGAAAGCCGAGTTTCGATCATATCAGCTCCGATTCAGGTCCAAATTGCGTCAAATAAAATTTTGTTGAATTCCAATAACCCATAGGAACAAAATATGTAAAAATATCCACAAAATGGTCCGACTCAATTTTTAACAATATCCCATGTACTAACCCCTTTGTGGATTATCCAAAAACCGAGTTTCGATCATATCAGCTCCGATTCCGGTCCGAATTGGGCCGAATAAAATTTTGTTGAATTTCAATAACCTATAGGAACAAAATATGTAAAAATATCCACAAAATGGTCCAACTCGATTTTTAACACTATCCCGTGTACTAACCCCTTTGAGGATTATCCGAAAACCGAGTTTCGATCATATCAGCTCCGATTCCGGTCCGAAGTGCGTCAAATAAAATTTCATTTAATTACAATAACCCTTAGGAAAAAAATATGTAAAAATATCCAGAAAATGGGCCGACTCAATTTTTAACAATATTCCGTGTACTAACGCCTTTAAGGATTATCAGAAAACCGAGTTTCGATCATATCAGCTCCGATTCCGGTCCGAACTACGCCGAATAAAATTTCGTTTATTTTCAATAACCCATAGGAACAAAATATGTAAAAATATCCAGAAAATGGCCCGACTCGATTTTTAACAGTATCCCGTGTACTAACCCCTTTGAGGATTATCCGAAAGCCGAGTTTCGATCATATCAGCTCCGATTCAGGTCCAAATTGCGTCAAATAAAATTTTGTTGAATTCCAATAACCCATAGGAACAAAATATGTAAAAATATCCACAAAATGGTCCGACTCAATTTTTAACAATATCCCATGTACTAACCCCTTTGTGGATTATCCGAAAACCGAGTTTCGATCATATCAGCTCCGATTCCGGTCCGAATTGGGCCGAATAAAATTTTGTTGAATTTCAATAACCTATAGGAACAAAATATGTAAAAATATCCACAAAATGGTCCAACTCGATTTTTAACAGTATCCCGTGTACTAACCCCTTTGAGGATTATCCGAAAACCGAGTTTCGATCATATCATCTCCGATTCAGGTCCGAATTGCGTCAAATAAAATTTTGTTGAATTCCAATAACCCATAGGAACATAATATGTAAAAATATCCAGAAAATGGCCCTACTCAATTTTTAACAGTATCCCGTGTACTAACCCCTTTGTGGATTATCCGAAAATCGAGTTTCGATCATATCAGCTCCGATTCAGGTCCGAATTGCGTCAAATAAAAATTTGTTGAATTCCAATAACCCATAGGAACAAAATATGTAAAAATATCCACAAAATGGTCCAACTCGACTTTTAACAGTATCCCGTGTACTAACCCCTTTGAGGATTATCCGAAAATTGAGTTTCGATCATATCAGCTCCGATTCCGGTCCGAAGTGCGTCAAATAAAATTTCATTTAATTTCAATAACCCATAGGAACAAAATATGTAAAAATATCCAGAAAATGGGCCGACTCAATTTTTAACAATATTCCGTGTACTAACGCCTTTGAGGATTATCAGAAAACCGAGTTTCGATCATATCAGCTCCGATTCCGGTCCGAACTACGCCGAATAAAATTTCGTTTAATTTCAATAACCCATAGGAACAAAATATGTAAGAATATCCAGAAAATGGCCCAACTCGATTTTTAACAGTATCCCGTGTACTAACCCCTTTGAGGATTATCCGAAAACCGAGTTTCGATCATATCAGCTCCGATTCAGGTCCGAATTGCGTCAAATAAAATTTTGTTGAATTCCAATAACCCATAGGAACAAAATATGTAAAAATATCCACAAAATGGTCCGACTCAATTTTTAACAATATCCCATGTACTAACCCCTTTGTGGATTATCCGAAAACCGAGTTTCGATCATATCAGCTTCGATTCCGGTCCGAATTGGGCCGAATAAAATTTTGTTGAATTCTAATAACCCATAGGAACAAAATATGTAAAAATATCCAGAAAATGGGACGACTCAATTTTTAACAATATTCCGTGTACTAACGCCTTTGAGGATTATCAGAAAACAGAGTTTCGATCATATCAGCTCCGATTCCGGTCCGAACTACGCCGAATAAAATTTCGTTTAATTTCAATAACCCATAGGAACAAAATATGTAAAAATATCCAGAAAATGGCCCGACTCGATTTTTAACAGTATCCCGTGTACTAACCCCTTTGAGGATTATCCGAAAGCCGAGTTTCGATCATATCAGCTCCGATTCAGGTCCAAATTGCGTCAAATAAAATTTTGTTGAATTCCAATAACCCATAGGAACAAAATATGTAAAAATATCCACAAAATGGTCCGACTCAATTTTTAACAATATCCCATGTACTAACCCCTTTGTGGATTATCCAAAAACCGAGTTTCGATCATATCAGCTCCGATTCCGGTCCGAATTGGGCCGAATAAAATTTTGTTGAATTTCAATAACCTATAGGAACTAAATATGTAAAAATATCCACAAAATGGTCCAACTCGATTTTTAACAGTATCCCGTGTACTAACCCCTTTGAGGATTATCCGAAAACCGAGTTTCGATCATATCAGCTCCGATTCAGGTCCGAATTGCGTCAAATAAAATTTTGTTGAATTCCAATAACCCATAGGAACATAATATGTAAAAATATCCAGAAAATGGCCCGACTCAATTTTTAACAGTATCCCGTGTACTAACCCCTTTGTGGATTATCCGAAAACCGAGTTTCGATCATATCAGCTCCGATTCCGGTCCGAACTACGCCGAATAAAATTTCGTTTAATTTCAATAACCCATAGGAACAAAATATGTAAGAATATCCAGAAAATGGCCCAACTCGATTTTTAACAGTATCCCGTGTACTAACCCCTTTGAGGATTATCCGAAAACCGAGTTTCGATCATATCAGCTCCGATTCAGGTCCGAATTGCGTCAAATAAAATTTTGTTGAATTCCAATAACCCATAGGAAAAAAATATGTAAAAATATCCACAAAATGGTCCGACTCAATTTTTAACAATATCCCATGTACTAACCCCTTTGTGGATTATCCGAAAACCGAGTTTCGATCATATCAGCTTCGATTCCGGTCCGAATTGGGCCGAATAAAATTTTGTTGAATTCTAATAACCCATAGGAACAAAATATGTAAAAATATCCAGAAAATGGGCCGACTCAATTTTTAACAATATTCCGTGTACTAACGCCTTTGAGGATTATCAGAAAACCGAGTTTCGATCATATCAGCTCCGATTCCGGTCCGAACTACGCCGAATAAAATTTCGTTTAATTTCAATAACCCATAGGAACAAAATATGTAAAAATATCCAGAAAATGGCCCGACTCGATTTTTAACAGTATCCCGTGTACTAACCCCTTTGAGGATTATCCGAAAGCCGAGTTTCGATCATATCAGCTCCGATTCAGGTCCAAATTGCGTCAAATAAAATTTTGTTGAATTCCAATAACCCATAGGAACAAAATATGTAAAAATATCCACAAAATGGTCCGACTCAATTTTTAACAATATCCCATGTACTAACCCCTTTGTGGATTATCCAAAAACCGAGTTTCGATCATATCAGCTCCGATTCCGGTCCGAATTGGGCCGAATAAAATTTTGTTGAATTTCAATAACCTATAGGAACTAAATATGTAAAAATATCCACAAAATGGTCCAACTCGATTTTTAACAGTATCCCGTGTACTAACCCCTTTGAGGATTATCCGAAAACCGAGTTTCGATCATATCAGCTCCGATTCAGGTCCGAATTGCGTCAAATAAAATTTTGTTGAATTCCAATAACCCATAGGAACATAATATGTAAAAATATCCAGAAAATGGCCCGACTCAATTTTTAACAGTATCCCGTGTACTAACCCCTTTGTGGATTATCCGAAAACCGAGTTTCGATCATATCAGCTCCGATTTCGGTCCGAATTGGGTCAAATAAAATTTTGTTGAATTTCAATAACCTATAGGAACAAAATATGTAAAAATATCCACAAAATGGTCCAACTCGATTTTTAACACTATCCCGTGTACTAACCCCTTTGAGGATTATCCGAAAACCGAGTTTCGATCATATCAGCTCCGATTCCGGTCCGAAGTGCGTCAAATAAAATTTCATTTAATTACAATAACCCTTAGGAAAAAAATATGTAAAAATATCCAGAAAATGGGCCGACTCAATTTTTAACAATATTCCGTGTACTAACGCCTTTAAGGATTATCAGAAAACCGAGTTTCGATCATATCAGCTCCGATTCCGGTCCGAACTACGCCGAATAAAATTTCGTTTATTTTCAATAACCCATAGGAACAAAATATGTAAAAATATCCAGAAAATGGCCCGACTCGATTTTTAACAGTATCCCGTGTACTAACCCTTTTGAGGATTATCCGAAAGCCGAGTTTCGATCATATCAGCTCCGATTCAGGTCCAAATTGCGTCAAATAAAATTTTGTTGAATTCCAATAACCCATAGGAACAAAATATGTAAAAATATCCACAAAATGGTCCGACTCAATTTTTAACAATATCCCATGTACTAACCCCTTTGTGGATTATCCGAAAACCGAGTTTCGATCATATCAGCTCCGATTCCGGTCCGAATTGGGCCGAATAAAATTTTGTTGAATTTCAATAACCTATAGGAACAAAATATGTAAAAATATCCACAAAATGGTCCAACTCGATTTTTAACAGTATCCCGTGTACTAACCCCTTTGAGGATTATCCGAAAACCGAGTTTCGATCATATCATCTCCGATTCAGGTCCGAATTGCGTCAAATAAAATTTTGTTGAATTCCAATAACCCATAGGAACATAATATGTAAAAATATCCAGAAAATGGCCCGACTCAATTTTTAACAGTATCCCGTGTACTAACCCCTTTGTGGATTATCCGAAAACCGAGTTTCGATCATATCAGCTCCGATTCAGGTCCGAATTGCGTCAAATAAAAATTTGTTGAATTCCAATAACCCATAGGAACAAAATATGTAAAAATATCCACAAAATGGTCCAACTCGACTTTTAAAAGTATCCCGTGTACTAACCCCTTTGAGGATTATCCGAAAATTGAGTTTCGATCATATCAGCTCCGATTCCGGTCCGAAGTGCGTCAAATAAAATTTCATTTAATTTCAATAACCCATAGGAACAAAATATGTAAAAATATCCAGAAAATGGGCCGACTCAATTTTTAACAATATTCCGTGTACTAACGCCTTTGAGGATTATCAGAAAACCGAGTTTCGATCATATCAGCTCCGATTCCGGTCCGAACTACGCCGAATAAAATTTCGTTTAATTTCAATAACCCATAGGAACAAAATATGTAAGAATATCCAGAAAATGGCCCAACTCGATTTTTAACAGTATCCCGTGTACTAACCCCTTTGAGGATTATCCGAAAACCGAGTTTCGATCATATCAGCTCCGATTCAGGTCCGAATTGCGTCAAATAAAATTTTGTTGAATTCCAATAACCCATAGGAACAAAATATGTATAAATATCCACAAAATGGTCCGACTCAATTTTTAACAATATCCCATGTACTAACCCCTTTGTGGATTATCCAAAAACCGAGTTTCGATCATATCAGCTCCGATTCCGGTCCGAATTGGGCCGAATAAAATTTTGTTGAATTTCAATAACCTATAGGAACAAAATATGTAAAAATATCCACAAAATGGTCCAACTCGATTTTTAACAGTATCCCGTGTACTAACCCCTTTGAGGATTATCCGAAAACCGAGTTTCGATCATATCAGCTCCGATTTAGGTCCGAATTGCGTCAAATAAAATTTTATTGAATTCCAATAACCCATAGGAACATAATATGTAAAAATATCCAGAAAATGGCTCGAATCAATTTTTAACAGTATCCCGTGTACTAACCCCTTTGTGGATTATCCGAAAACCGAGTTTCGATCATATCAGCTCCGATTCCGATCCGAATTGGGCAGAATAAAATTTTGTTGAATTTCAATAACCTATAGGAACAAAATATGTAAAAATATCCACAAAATGGTCCAACTCGATTTTTAACAGTATCCCGTGTACTAACCCCTTTGAGGATTATCCGAAAACCGAGTTTCGATCATATCAGCTCCGATTTAGGTCCGAATTGCGTCAAATAAAATTTTATTGAATTACAATAACCCATAGGAACATAATATGTAAAAATATCCAGAAAATGGCCCGAATCAATTTTTAACACTATCCCGTGTACTAACCCCTTTGAGGATTATCCGAAAACCGAGTTTCGATCATATCAGCTCCGATTCCGGTCCAAAGTGCGTCAAATAAAATTTCATTTAATTACAATAACCCTTAGGAAAAAAATATGTAAAAATATCCAGAAAATGGGCCGACTCAATTTTTAACAATATTCCGTGTACTAACGCCTTTAAGGATTATCAGAAGACCGAGTTTCGATCATATCAGCTCCGATTCCGGTCCGAACTACGCCGAATAAAATTTCGTTTAATTCCAATAACCCATAGGAACAAAATATGTAAAAATATCCAGAAAATGGCCCGACACGATTTTTAACAGTATCCCGTGTACTAACCCCTTTGAGGATTATCCGAAAGCCGAGTTTCGATCATATCAGCTCCGATTCAGGTCCGAATTGCGTCAAATAAAATTTTGTTGAATTCCAATAACCCATAGGAACAAAATATGTAAAAATATCCTCAAAATGGTCCGACTCAATTTTTAACAATATCCCATGTACTAACCCCTTTGTGGATTATCCGAAAACCGAGTTTCGATCATATCAGCTCCGATTCCGGTCCGAATTGGGCCGAATAAAATTTTGTTGAATTTCAATAACCTATAGGAACAAAATATGTAAAAATATCCACAAAATGGTCCAACTCGATTTTTAAGAGTATCCCGTGTACTAACCCCTTTGAGGATTATCCGAAAACCGAGTTTCGATCATATCATCTCCGATTCAGGTCCGAATTGCGTCAAATAAAATTTTGTTGAATTCCAATAACCCATAGAAACATAATATGTAAAAATATCCAGAAAATGGCCCGACTCAATTTTTAACAGTATCCCGTGTACTAACCCCTTTGTGGATTATCCGAAAACCGAGTTTCGATCATATCAGCTCCGATTCAGGTCCGAATTGCGTCAAATAAAATTTTGTTGAATTCCAATAACCAATAGGAACAAAATATGTAAAAATATCCACAAAATGGTCCAACTCGACTTTTAACAGTATCCCGTGTACTAACCCCTTTGAGGATTATCCGAGAATTGAGTTTCGATCATATCAGCTCCTATTCCGGTCCGAAGTGCGTCAAATAAAATTTCATTTAATTTCAATAACCCATAGGAACAAAATATGTAAAAATATCCAGAAAATGGCCCGACTCAATTTTTAACAATATTCCGTGTACTAACGCCTTTGAGGATTATCCGAAAACCGAGTTTCGATCATATCAGCTCCGATTCCGGTCCGAAGTGCGTCAAATAAAATTTCATTTAATTACAATAACCCTTAGGAAAAAAATATGTAAAAATATCCAGAAAATGGCCCGACTCAATTTTTAACAATATTCCGTGTACTAACGCCTTTAAGGATTATCAGAAAACCGAGTTTCGATCATATCAGCTCCGATTCCGGTCCGAACTACGCCGAATAAAATTTCGTTTATTTTCAATAACCCATAGGAACAAAATATGTAAAAATATACAGAAAATGGCCCGACTCGATTTTTAACAGTATCCCGTGTACTAACCCCTTTGAGGATTATCCGAAAGCCGAGTTTCGATCATATCAGCTCCGATTCAGGTCCAAATTGCGTCAAATAAAATTTTGTTGAATTCCAATAACCCATAGGAACAAAATATGTAAAAATATCCACAAAATGGTCCGACTCAATTTTTAACAATATCCCATGTACTAACCCCTTTGTGGATTATCCGAAAACCGAGTTTCGATCATATCAGCTCCGATTCCGGTCCGAATTGGGCCGAATAAAATTTTGTTGAATTTCAATAACCTATAGGAACAAAATATGTAAAAATATCCACAAAATGGTCCAACTCGATTTTTAACAGTATCCCGTGTACTAACCCCTTTGAGGATTATCCGAAAACCGAGTTTCGATCATATCATCTCCGATTCAGGTCCGAATTGCGTCAAATAAAATTTTGTTGAATTCCAATAACCCATAGGAACATAATATGTAAAAATATCCAGAAAATGGCCCGACTCAATTTTTAACAGTATCCCGTGTACTAACCCCTTTGTGGATTATCCGAAAACCGAGTTTCGATCATATCAGCTCCGATTCAGGTCCGAATTGCGTCAAATAAAAATTTGTTGAATTCCAATAACCCATAGGAACAAAATATGTAAAAATATCCACAAAATGGTCCAACTCGACTTTTAAAAGTATCCCGTGTACTAACCCCTTTGAGGATTATCCGAAAATTGAGTTTCGATCATATCAGCTCCGATTCCGGTCCGAAGTGCGTCAAATAAAATTTCATTTAATTTCAATAACCCATAGGAACAAAATATGTAAAAATATCCAGAAAATGGGCCGACTCAATTTTTAACAATATTCCGTGTACTAACGCCTTTGAGGATTATCAGAAAACCGAGTTTCGATCATATCAGCTCCGATTCCGGTCCGAACTACGCCGAATAAAATTTCGTTTAATTTCAATAACCCATAGGAACAAAATATGTAAGAATATCCAGAAAATGGCCCAACTCGATTTTTAACAGTATCCCGTGTACTAACCCCTTTGAGGATTATCCGAAAACCGAGTTTCGATCATATCAGCTCCGATTCAGGTCCGAATTGCGTCAAATAAAATTTTGTTGAATTCCAATAACCCATAGGAACAAAATATGTATAAATATCCACAAAATGGTTCGACTCAATTTTTAACAATATCCCATGTACTAACCCCTTTGTGGATTATCCAAAAACCGAGTTTCGATCATATCAGCTCCGATTCCGGTCCGAATTGGGCCGAATAAAATTTTGTTGAATTTCAATAACCTATAGGAACAAAATATGTAAAAATATCCACAAAATGGTCCAACTCGATTTTTAACAGTATCCCGTGTACTAACCCCTTTGAGGATTATCCGAAAACCGAGTTTCGATCATATCAGCTCCGATTTAGGTCCGAATTGCGTCAAATAAAATTTTGTTGAATTCCAATAAGCCATAGGAACATAATATGTAAAAATATCCAGAAAATGGCCCGAATCAATTTTTAACAGTATCCCGTGTACTAACCCCTTTGTGGATTATCCGAAAACCGAGTTTCGATCATATCAGCTCCGATTTCGGTCCGAATTGGGTCAAATAAAATTTTGTTGAATTTCAATATCCTATAGGAACAAAATATGTAAAAATATCCACAAAATGGTCCAACTCGATTTTTAACACTATCCCGTGTACTAACCCCTTTGAGGATTATCCGAAAACCGAGTTTCGATCATATCAGCTCCGATTCCGGTCCGAAGTGCGTCAAATAAAATTTCATTTAATTACAATAACCCTTAGGAAAAAAATATGTAAAAATATCCAGAAAATGGGCCGACTCAATTTTTAACAATATTCCGTGTACTAACGCCTTTAAGGATTATCAGAAAACCGAGTTTCGATCATATCAGCTCCGATTCCGGTCCGAACTACGCCGAATAAAATTTCGTTTAATTCCAATAACCCATAGGAACAAAATATGTAAAAATATCCAGAAAATGGCCCGACTCGATTTTTAACAGTATCCCGTGTACTAACCCCTTTGAGGATTATCCGAAAGCCGAGTTTCGATCATATCAGCTCCGATTCAGGTCCGAATTGCGTCAAATAAAATTTTGTTGAATTCCAATAACCC
Organism: Saposhnikovia divaricata; assembly: GCA_036435485.1. Classification (NCBI taxonomy): domain Eukaryota; kingdom Viridiplantae; phylum Streptophyta; class Magnoliopsida; order Apiales; family Apiaceae; genus Saposhnikovia; species Saposhnikovia divaricata. Next base: position 222,259,623 of record CM071599.1, read on the forward strand.
ATAGGAACAAAATATGTAAAAATATCCTCAAAATGGTCCGACTCAATTTTTAACAATATCCCATGTACAAACCCCTTTGTGGATTATCCGAAAACCGAGTTTCGATCATATCAGCTCCGATTCCGGTCCGAATTGGGCCGAATAAAATTTTGTTGAATTTCAATAACCTATAGGAACAAAATATGTAAAAATATCCACAAAATGGTCCAACTCGATTTTTAAGAGTATCCCGTGTACTAACCCCTTTGAGGATTATCCGAAAACCGAGTTTCGATCATATCATCTCCGATTCAGGTCCGAATTGCGTCAAATAAAATTTTGTTGAATTCCAATAACCCATAGAAACATAATATGTAAAAATATCCAGAAAATGGCCCGACTCAATTTTTAACAGTATCCCGTGTACTAACCCCTTTGTGGATTATCCGAAAACCGAGTTTCGATCATATCAGCTCCGATTCAGGTCCGAATTGCGTCAAATAAAATTTTGTTGAATTCCAATAACCCATAGGAACAAAATATGTAAAAATATCCACAAAATGGTCCAACTCGACTTTTAACAGTTTCCCGTGTACTAACCCCTTTGAGGATTATCCGAGAATTGAGTTTCGATCATATCAGCTCCTATTCCGGTCCGAAGTGCGTCAAATAAAATTTCATTTAATTTCAATAACCCATAGGAACAAAATATGTAAAAATATCCAGAAAATGGCCCGACTCAATTTTTAACAATATTCCGTGTACTAACGCCTTTGAGGATTATCCGAAAACCGAGTTTCGATCATATCAGCTCCGATTCCGGTCCGAACTGCGTCGAATAAAATTTCGTTTAATTTCAATAACCCATAGAAACAAAATATGTAAAAATATCCAGAAAATGGCCCGACTCGATTTTTAACAGTATCCCGTGTACTAACCCCTTTGAGGATTATCCGAAAACCGAGTTTCGATCATATCAGCTCCGATTCAGGTCCGAATTGCGTCAAATAAAATTTTGTTGAATTCCAATAACCCATAGGAACAAAATATGTAAAAATATCCTCAAAATGGTCCGACTCAATTTTTAACAATATCCCATGTACTAACCCCTTTGTGGATTATCCGAAAACCGAGTTTGGATCATATCAGCTCCGATTCCGGTCCGAATTGGGCCGAATAAAATTTTGTTGAATTTCAATAACCTATAGGAACAAAATATGTAAAAATATCCACAAAATGGTCCAACTCGATTTTTAACACTATCCCGTGTACTAACCCCTTTGAGGATTATCCGAAAACCGAGTTTCGATCATATCAGCTCCGATTCCGGTCCGAAGTGCGTCAAATAAAATTTCATTTAATTACAATAACCCTTAGGAAAAAAATATGTAAAAATATCCAGAAAATGGGCCGACTCAATTTTTAAAAATATTCCGTGTACTAACGCCTTTAAGGATTATCAGAAGACCGAGTTTCGATCATATCAGCTCTGATTCCGGTCCGAACTACGCCGAATAAAATTTCGTTTAATTCCAATAACCCATAGGAACAAAATATGTAAAAATATCCAGAAAATGGCCCGACTCGATTTTTAACAGTATCCCGTGTACTAACCCCTTTGAGGATTATCCGAAAGCCGAGTTTCGATCATATCAGCTCCGATTCAGGTCCGAATTGCGTCAAATAAAATTTTGTTGAATTCCAATAACCCATAGGAACAAAATATGTAAAAATATCCTCAAAATGGTCCGACTCAATTTTTAACAATATCCCATGTACTAACCCCTTTGAGGATTATCCGAAAACCGAGTTTCGATCATATGAGCTCCGATTCCGGTCCGAATTGGGCCGAATAAAATTTTGTTGAATTCCAATAACCCATAGGAACAAAATATGTAAAAATATCCACAAAATGGTCCAACTCGACTTTTAACAGTATCCCGTGTACTAACCCCTTTGAGGATTATCCGAAAATTGAGTTTCGATCATATCAGCTCCGATTCCGGTCCGAAGTGCGTCAAATAAAATTTCATTTAATTTCAATAACCCATAGGAACAAAATATGTAAAAATATCCAGAAAATGGCCCGACTCAATTTTTAACAATATTCCGTGTACTAACGCCTTTGAGGATTATCCGAAAACCGAGTTTCGATCATATCAGCTCCGATTCCGGTCCGAACTGCGTCGAATAAAATTTCGTTTAATTTCAATAACCCATAGGAACAAAATATGTAAAAATATCCAGAAAATGGCCCGACTCGATTTTTAACAGTATCCCGTGTACTAACCCCTTTGAGGATTATCCGAAAACCGAGTTTCGATCATATCAGCTCCGATTCAGGTCCGAATTGCGTCAAATAAAATTTTGTTGAATTCCAATAACCCATAGGAACAAAATATGTAAAAATATCCAGAAAACGGCCCGACTCGATTTTTAACAGTATCCCGTGTACTAACCCCTTTGAGGATTATCCGAAAGCCGAGTTTCGATCATATCAGCTCCGATTCAGGTCCGAATTGCGTCAAATAAAATTTTGTTGAATTCCAATAACCCATAGAAACAAAATATGTAAAAATATCCACAAAATGGTCCGACTCAATTTTTAACAATATCCCATGTACTAACCCCTTTGTGGATTATCCGAAAACCGAGTTTCGATCATATCAGCTCCGATTCCGGTCCGAATTGGGCCGAATAAAATTTTGTTGAATTCCAATAACCCATAGAAACAAAATATGTAAAAATATCCAGAAAATGGGCCGACTCAATTTTTAACAATATTCCGTGTACTAACGCCTTTGAGGATTATCAAAAAACCGAGTTTCGATCATATCATCTCCGATTCCGGTCCGAACTACGCCGAATAAAATTTCGTTTAATTTCAATAACCCATAGGAACAAAATATGTAAGAATATCCAGAAAATGGCCCGACTCGATTTTTAACAGTATCCCGTGTACTAACCCCTTTGAGGATTATCCGAAAACCGAGTTTCGATCTTATCAGCTCCGATTCAGGTCCGAATTGCGTCAAATAAAATTTTGTTGAATTCCAATAACCCATAGGAACAAAATATGTAAAAATATCCACAAAATGGTCCGACTCAATTTTTAACAATATCCCATGTACTAACCCCTTTGTGGATTATCCAAAAACCGAGTTTCGATCATATCAGCTCCGATTCCGGTCCGAATTGGGCCGAATAAAATTTTGTTGAATTTCAATAACCTATAGGAACAAAATATGTAAAAATATCCACAAAATGGTCCAACTCGATTTTTAACAGTATCCCGTGTACTAACCCCTTTGAGGATTATCCGAAAGCCGAGTTTCGATCATATCAGCTCCGATTCAGGTCCGAATTGCGTCAAATAAAATTTTGTTGAATTCCAATAACCCATAGGAACAAAATATGTAAAAATATCCACAAAATGGTCCGACTCGATTTTTAACAATATCCCATGTACTAACCCCTTTGTGGATTATCCGAAAACCGAGTTTCGATCATATCAGCTCCGATTCCGGTCCGAATTGGGCCGAATAAAATTTTGTTGAATTTCAATAACCTATAGGAACAAAATATGTAAAAATATCCACAAAATGGTCCAACTCGATTTTTAACAGTATCCCGTGTACTAACCCCTTTGAGGATTATCCGAAAACCGAGTTTCGATCATATCATCTCCGATTCAGGTCCAAATTGCGTCAAATAAAATTTTGTTGAATTACAATAACCCATAGGAACATAATATGTAAAAATATCCACAAAATGGTCCAACTCGACTTTTAACAGTATCCCGTGTACTAACCCCTTTGAGGATTATCCGAAAATTGAGTTTCGATCATATCAGCTCCGATTCCGGTCCGAAGTGCGTCAAATAAAATTTCATTTAATTTCAATAACCCATGGGAACAAAATATGTAAAAATATCCAGAAAATGGCCCGACTCAATTTTTAACAATATTCCGTGTACTAACGCCTTTGAGGATTATCCGAAAACCGAGTTTCGATCATATCAGCTCCGATTCCGGTCCGAACTGCGCCGAATAAAATTTCGTTTAATTTCAATAACCCATAGGAACAAAATATGTAAAAATATACAGAAAATGGCCCGACTCGATTTTTAACAGTATCCCGTGTACTAACCCCTTTGAGGATTATCCGAAAACCGAGTTTCGATCATATCAGCTCCGATTCAGGTCCGAATTGCGTCAAATAAAATTTTGTTGAATTCCAATAACCCATAGGAACAAAATATGTAAAAATATCCACAAAATGGTCCGACTCAATTTTTAACAGTATCCCGTGTACTAACCCCTTTGTGGATTATCCGAAAACCGAGTTTCGATCATATCAGCTCCGATTCAGGTCCGAATTGCGTCAAATAAAATTTTGTTGAATTCCAATAACCCAAAGGAACAAAATATGTAAAAATATCCACAAAATGGTCCAACTCGATTTTTAACACTATCCCGTGTACTAACCCCTTTGAGGATTATCCGAAAACCGAGTTTCGATCATATCAGCTCCGATTCCGGTCCGAAGTGCGTCAAATAAAATTTCATTTAATTACAATAACCCTTTGGAACAAAATATGTAAAAATATCCAGAAAATTGGCCGACTCAATTTTTAACAATATTCCGTGTACTAACGCCTTTGTGGATTATCCGAAAACCGAGTTTCGATCATATCAGCTCCGATTCAGGTCCGAATTGCGTCAAATAAAATTTTGTTGAATTCCAATAACCTATAGGAACAAAATATGTGAAAAAATCCACAAAATGGTCCAACTCGATTTTTAACAATATCCCGTGTACTAACCCCTTTGAGGATTATCCGAAAATTGAGTTTCGATCATATCAGCTCCGATTCCGGTCCGAAGTGCGTCAAATAAAATTTCATTTAATTTCAATAACCTGTAGGAACAAAATATGTAAAAATATCCAGAAAATGGCCCGACTCAATTTTTAACAATATTCCGTGTACTAACGCCTTTGAGGATTATCAGAAAACTGAGTTTCGATCATATCATCTCCGATTCCGGTCCGAACTACGCCGAATAAAATTTCGTTTAATTTCAATAACCCATAGGAACAAAATATGTAAAAATATCCAGAAAATGGCCCGACTCGATTTTTAACAGTATCCCGTGTACTAACCCCTTTGAGGATTATCCGAAAACCGAGTTTCGATCATATCAGCTCCGATTCAGGTCCGAATTGCGTCAAATAAAATTTTGTTGAATTCCAATAACCCATAGGAACAAAATATGTAAAAATATCCACAAAATGGTCCGACTCAATTTTTAACAGTATCCCGTGTACTAACCCCTTTGTGGATTATCCGAAAACCGAGTTTCGATCATATCAGCTCCGATTCAGGTCCGAATTGCGTCAAATAAAATTTTGTTGAATTCCAATAACCCAAAGGAACAAAATATGTAAAAATATCCACAAAATGGTCCAACTCGATTTTTAACACTATCCCGTGTACTAACCCCTTTGAGGATTATCCGAAAACCGAGTTTCGATCATATCAGCTCCGATTCCGGTCCGAAGTGCGTCAAATAAAATTTCATTTAATTACAATAACCCTTTGGAACAAAATATGTAAAAATATCTACAAAATGGTCCGACTCAATTTTTAACAGTATCCCGTGTACTAACCCCTTTGAGGATTATCCGAAAATCGAGTTTCGATCATATCAGCTCCGATTGTGGTCCGAACTACGCCGAATAAAATTTCGTTTAATTTCAATAACCCATAGGAACAAAATATGTAAAAATATCCAGAAAATGGCCCGACTCGATTTTTAACAGTATCCCGTGTACTAACCCCTTTGAGGATTATCCGAAAACTGAGTTTCGATCATGTCAGCTCCGATTCAGGTCCGAATTGCGTCAAATAAAATTTTGTTGAATTCCAATAACCCATAGGAACAAAATATGTAAAAATATCCACAAAATGGTCCGACTCAATTTTTAACAATATCCCATGTACTAACCCCTTTGAGGATTATCCGAAAATCGAGTTTCGATCATATCAGCTCCGATTCCGGTCCGAACTGTGCCGAATAAAATTTTGTTGAATTTCAATAACCTATAGGAACAAAATATGTGAAAAAATCCACAAAATGGTCCAACTCGATTTTTAACAATATCCCGTGTACTAACCCCTTTGAGGATTATCCGAAAATTGAGTTTCGATCATATCAGCTCCGATTCCGGTCCGAAGTGCGTCAAATAAAATTTCATTTAATTTCAATAACCTGTAGGAACAAAATATGTAAAAATATCCAGAAAATGGCCCGACTCAATTTTTAACAATATTCCGTGTACTAACGCCTTTGAGGATTATCAGAAAACTGAGTTTCGATCATATCATCTCCGATTCCGGTCCGAACTACGCCGAATAAAATTTCGTTTAATTTCAATAACCCATAGGAACAAAATATGTAAAAATATCCAGAAAATGGCCCGACTCGATTTTTAACAGTATCCCGTGTACTAACCCCTTTGAGGATTATCCGAAAACCGAGTTTCGATCATATCAGCTCCGATTCAGGTCCGAATTGCGTCAAATAAAATTTTGTTGAATTCCAATAACCCATAGGAACAAAATATGTAAAAATATCCACAAAATGGTCCGACTCAATTTTTAACAGTATCCCGTGTACTAACCCCTTTGTGGATTATCCGAAAACCGAGTTTCGATCATATCAGCTCCGATTCAGGTCCGAATTGCGTCAAATAAAATTTTGTTGAATTCCAATAACCCAAAGGAACAAACTATGTAAAAATATCCACAAAATGGTCCAACTCGATTTTTAACACTATCCCGTGTACTAACCCCTTTGAGGATTATCCGAAAACCGAGTTTCGATCATATCAGCTCCGATTCCGGTCCGAAGTGCGTCAAATAAAATTTCATTTAATTACAATAACCCTTTGGAACAAAATATGTAAAAATATCTACAAAATGGTCCGACTCAATTTTTAACAGTATCCCGTGTACTAACCCCTTTGTGGATTATCCGAAAACCGAGTTTCGATCATATCAGCTCCGATTCCGGTCCGAACTGCGCCGAATAAAATTTCGTTTAATTTCAATAACCCATAGGAACAAAATATGTAAAAATATCCAGAAAATGGCCCGACTCGATTTTTAACAGTATCCCGTGTACTAACCCCTTTGAGGATTATCCGAAAACCGAGTTTCGATCATATCAGCTCCGATTCAGGTCCGAATTGCGTCAAATAAAATTTTGTTGAATTCCAATAACCCATAGGAACAAAATATGTAAAAATATCCACAAAATGGTCCGACTCAATTTTTAACAGTATCCCGTGTACTAACCCCTTTGTGGATTATCCGAAAACCGAGTTTCGATCATATCAGCTCCGATTCAGGTCCGAATTGCGTCAAATAAAATTTTGTTGAATTCCAATAACCCAAAGGAACAAAATATGTAAAAATATCCACAAAATGGTCCAACTCGATTTTTAACACTATCCCGTGTACTAACCCCTTTGAGGATTATCCGAAAACCGAGTTTCGATCATATCAGCTCCGATTCCGGTCCGAAGTGCGTCAAATAAAATTTCATTTAATTACAATAACCCTTTGGAACAAAATATGTAAAAATATCCAGAAAATTGGCCGACTCAATTTTTAACAATATTCCGTGTACTAACGCCTTTGAGGATTATCAGAAAACCGAGTTTCGATAATATCAGCTCCGATTCTGGTCCGAACTACGCCGAATAAAATTTCGTTTAATTTCAATAACCCATAGGAACAAAATATGTAAAAATATCCAGAAAATGGCCCGACTCGATTTTTAACAGTATCCCGTGTACTAACCCCTTTGAGGATTATCCGAAAACTGAGTTTCGATCATGTCAGCTCCGATTCAGGTCCGAATTGCGTCAAATAAAATTTTGTTGAATTCCAATAACCCATAGGAACAAAATATGTAAAAATATCCACAAAATGGTCCGACTCAATTTTTAACAATATCCCATGTACTAACCCCTTTGAGGATTATCCGAAAATCGAGTTTCGATCATATCAGCTCCGATTCCGGTCCGAACTGTGCCGAATAAAATTTTGTTGAATTTCAATAACCTATAGGAACAAAATATGTGAAAAAATCCACAAAATGGTCCAACTCGATTTTTAACAATATCCCGTGTACTAACCCCTTTGAGGATTATCCGAAAATTGAGTTTCGATCATATCAGCTCCGATTCCGGTCCGAAGTGCGTCAAATAAAATTTCATTTAATTTCAATAACCTGTAGGAACAAAATATGTAAAAATATCCAGAAAATGGCCCGACTCAATTTTTAACAATATTCCGTGTACTAACGCCTTTGAGGATTATCAGAAAACTGAGTTTCGATCATATCATCTCCGATTCCGGTCCGAACTACGCCGAATAAAATTTCGTTTAATTTCAATAACCCATAGGAACAAAATATGTAAAAATATCCAGAAAATGGCCCGACTCGATTTTTAACAGTATCCCGTGTACTAACCCCTTTGAGGATTATCCGAAAACCGAGTTTCGATCATATCAGCTCCGATTCAGGTCCGAATTGCGTCAAATAAAATTTTGTTGAATTCCAATAACCCATAGGAACAAAATATGTAAAAATATCCACAAAATGGTCCGACTCAATTTTTAACAGTATCCCGTGTACTAACCCCTTTGTGGATTATCCGAAAACCGAGTTTCGATCATATCAGCTCCGATTCAGGTCCGAATTGCGTCAAATAAAATTTTGTTGAATTCCAATAACCCAAAGGAACAAAATATGTAAAAATATCCACAAAATGGTCCAACTCGATTTTTAACACTATCCCGTGTACTAACCCCTTTGAGGATTATCCGAAAACCGAGTTTCGATCATATCAGCTCCGATTCCGGTCCGAAGTGCGTCAAATAAAATTTCATTTAATTACAATAACCCTTTGGAACAAAATATGTAAAAATATCTACAAAATGGTCCGACTCAATTTTTAACAGTATCCCGTGTACTAACCCCTTTGTGGATTATCCGAAAACCGAGTTTCGATCATATCAGCTCCGATTCCGGTCCGAACTGCGCCGAATAAAATTTCGTTTAATTTCAATAACCCATAGGAACAAAATATGTAAAAATATCCAGAAAATGGCCCGACTCGATTTTTAACAGTATCCCGTGTACTAACCCCTTTGAGGATTATCCGAAAACCGAGTTTCGATCATATCAGCTCCGATTCAGGTCCGAATTGCGTCAAATAAAATTTTGTTGAATTCCAATAACCCATAGGAACAAAATATGTAAAAATATCCACAAAATGGTCCGACTCAATTTTTAACAGTATCCCGTGTACTAACCCCTTTGTGGATTATCCGAAAACCGAGTTTCGATCATATCAGCTCCGATTCAGGTCCGAATTGCGTCAAATAAAATTTTGTTGAATTCCAATAACCCAAAGGAACAAAATATGTAAAAATATCCACAAAATGGTCCAACTCGATTTTTAACACTATCCCGTGTACTAACCCCTTTGAGGATTATCCGAAAACCGAGTTTCGATCATATCAGCTCCGATTCCGGTCCGAAGTGCGTCAAATAAAATTTCATTTAATTACAATAACCCTTTGGAACAAAATATGTAAAAATATCCAGAAAATTGGCCGACTCAATTTTTAACAATATTCCGTGTACTAACGCCTTTGAGGATTATCAGAAAACCGAGTTTCGATAATATCAGCTCCGATTCTGGTCCGAACTACGCCGAATAAAATTTCGTTTAATTTCAATAACCCATAGGAACAAAATATGTAAAAATATCCAGAAAATGGCCCGACTCGATTTTTAACAGTATCCCGTGTACTAACCCCTTTGAGGATTATCCGAAAACTGAGTTTCGATCATGTCAGCTCCGATTCAGGTCCGAATTGCGTCAAATAAAATTTTGTTGAATTCCAATAACCCATAGGAACAAAATATGTAAAAATATCCACAAAATGGTCCGACTCAATTTTTAACAATATCCCATGTACTAACCCCTTTGAGGATTATCCGAAAATCGAGTTTCGATCATATCAGCTCCGATTCCGGTCCGAACTGTGCCGAATAAAATTTTGTTGAATTTCAATAACCTATAGGAACAAAATATGTGAAAAAATCCACAAAATGGTCCAACTCGATTTTTAACAATATCCCGTGTACTAACCCCTTTGAGGATTATCCGAAAATTGAGTTTCGATCATATCAGCTCCGATTCCGGTCCGAAGTGCGTCAAATAAAATTTCATTTAATTTCAATAACCTGTAGGAACAAAATATGTAAAAATATCCAGAAAATGGCCCGACTCAATTTTTAACAATATTCCGTGTACTAACGCCTTTGAGGATTATCAGAAAACTGAGTTTCGATCATATCATCTCCGATTCCGGTCCGAACTACGCCGAATAAAATTTCGTTTAATTTCAATAACCCATAGGAACAAAATATGTAAAAATATCCAGAAAATGGCCCGACTCGATTTTTAACAGTATCCCGTGTACTAACCCCTTTGAGGATTATCCGAAAACCGAGTTTCGATCATATCAGCTCCGATTCAGGTCCGAATTGCGTCAAATAAAATTTTGTTGAATTCCAATAACCCATAGGAACAAAATATGTAAAAATATCCACAAAATGGTCCGACTCAATTTTTAACAGTATCCCGTGTACTAACCCCTTTGTGGATTATCCGAAAACCGAGTTTCGATCATATCAGCTCCGATTCAGGTCCGAATTGCGTCAAATAAAATTTTGTTGAATTCCAATAACCCAAAGGAACAAAATATGTAAAAATATCCACAAAATGGTCCAACTCGATTTTTAACACTATCCCGTGTACTAACCCCTTTGAGGATTATCCGAAAACCGAGTTTCGATCATATCAGCTCCGATTCCGGTCCGAAGTGCGTCAAATAAAATTTCATTTAATTACAATAACCCTTTGGAACAAAATATGTAAAAATATCTACAAAATGGTCCGACTCAATTTTTAACAGTATCCCGTGTACTAACCCCTTTGTGGATTATCCGAAAACCGAGTTTCGATCATATCAGCTCCGATTCCGGTCCGAACTGCGCCGAATAAAATTTCGTTTAATTTCAATAACCCATAGGAACAAAATATGTAAAAATATCCAGAAAATGGCCCGACTCGATTTTTAACAGTATCCCGTGTACTAACCCCTTTGAGGATTATCCGAAAACCGAGTTTCGATCATATCAGCTCCGATTCAGGTCCGAATTGCGTCAAATAAAATTTTGTTGAATTCCAATAACCCATAGGAACAAAATATGTAAAAATATCCACAAAATGGTCCGACTCAATTTTTAACAGTATCCCGTGTACTAACCCCTTTGTGGATTATCCGAAAACCGAGTTTCGATCATATCAGCTCCGATTCAGGTCCGAATTGCGTCAAATAAAATTTTGTTGAATTCCAATAACCCAAAGGAACAAAATATGTAAAAATATCCACAAAATGGTCCAACTCGATTTTTAACACTATCCCGTGTACTAACCCCTTTGAGGATTATCCGAAAACCGAGTTTCGATCATATCAGCTCCGATTCCGGTCCGAAGTGCGTCAAATAAAATTTCATTTAATTACAATAACCCTTTGGAACAAAATATGTAAAAATATCCAGAAAATTGGCCGACTCAATTTTTAACAATATTCCGTGTACTAACGCCTTTGAGGATTATCAGAAAACCGAGTTTCGATAATATCAGCTCCGATTCTGGTCCGAACTACGCCGAATAAAATTTCGTTTAATTTCAATAACCCATAGGAACAAAATATGTAAAAATATCCAGAAAATGGCCCGACTCGATTTTTAACAGTATCCCGTGTACTAACCCCTTTGAGGATTATCCGAAAACTGAGTTTCGATCATGTCAGCTCCGATTCAGGTCCGAATTGCGTCAAATAAAATTTTGTTGAATTCCAATAACCCATAGGAACAAAATATGTAAAAATATCCACAAAATGGTCCGACTCAATTTTTAACAATATCCCATGTACTAACCCCTTTGAGGATTATCCGAAAATCGAGTTTCGATCATATCAGCTCCGATTCCGGTCCGAACTGTGCCGAATAAAATTTTGTTGAATTTCAATAACCTATAGGAACAAAATATGTGAAAAAATCCACAAAATGGTCCAACTCGATTTTTAACAATATCCCGTGTACTAACCCCTTTGAGGATTATCCGAAAATTGAGTTTCGATCATATCAGCTCCGATTCCGGTCCGAAGTGCGTCAAATAAAATTTCATTTAATTTCAATAACCTGTAGGAACAAAATATGTAAAAATATCCAGAAAATGGCCCGACTCAATTTTTAACAGTATCCCGTGTACTAACCCCTTTGTGGATTATCCGAAAACCGAGTTTCGATCATATCAGCTCCGATTCCGGTCCGAACTGCGCCGAATAAAATTTCGTTTAATTTCAATAACCCATAGGAACAAAATATGTAAAAATATCCAGAAAATGGCCCGACTCGATTTTTAACAGTATCCCGTGTACTAACCCCTTTGAGGATTATCCGAAAACCGAGTTTCGATCATATCAGCTCCGATTCAGGTCCGAATTGCGTCAAATAAAATTTTGTTGAATTCCAATAACCCATAGGAACAAAATATGTAAAAATATCCACAAAATGGTCCGACTCAATTTTTAACAGTATCCCGTGTACTAACCCCTTTGTGGATTATCCGAAAACCGAGTTTCGATCATATCAGCTCCGATTCCGGTCCGAACTGCGCCGAATAAAATTTCGTTTAATTCCAATAACCCAAAGGAACAAAATATGTAAAAATATCCACAAAATGGTCCAACTCGATTTTTAACACTATCCCGTGTACTAACCCCTTTGAGGATTATCCGAAAACCGAGTTTCGATCATATCAGCTCCGATTCCGGTCCGAAGTGCGTCAAATAAAATTTCATTTAATTACAATAACCCTTTGGAACAAAATATGTAAAAATATCTACAAAATGGTCCGACTCAATTTTTAACAGTATCCCGTGTACTAACCCCTTTGTGGATTATCCGAAAACCGAGTTTCGATCATATCAGCTCCGATTCCGGTCCGAACTGCGCCGAATAAAATTTCGTTTAATTTCAATAACCCATAGGAACAAAATATGTAAAAATATCCAGAAAATGGCCCGACTCGATTTTTAACAGTATCCCGTGTACTAACCCCTTTGAGGATTATCCGAAAACCGAGTTTCGATCATATCAGCTCCGATTCAGGTCCGAATTGCGTCAAATAAAATTTTGTTGAATTCCAATAACCCATAGGAACAAAATATGTAAAAATATCCACAAAATGGTCCGACTCAATTTTTAACAGTATCCCGTGTACTAACCCCTTTGTGGATTATCCGAAAACCGAGTTTCGATCATATCAGCTCCGATTCAGGTCCGAATTGCGTCAAATAAAATTTTGTTGAATTCCAATAACCCAAAGGAACAAAATATGTAAAAATATCCACAAAATGGTCCAACTCGATTTTTAACACTATCCCGTGTACTAACCCCTTTGAGGATTATCCGAAAACCGAGTTTCGATCATATCAGCTCCGATTCAGGTCCGAATTGCGTCAAATAAAATTTTGTTGAATTCCAATAACCCATAGGAACAAAATATGTAAAAATATCCACAAAATGGTCCGACTCAATTTTTAACAGTATCCCGTGTACTAACCCCTTTGTGGATTATCCGAAAACCGAGTTTCGATCATATCAGCTCCGATTCCGGTCCGAACTGCGCCGAATAAAATTTCGTTTAATTTCAATAACCCATAGGAACAAAATATGTAAAAATATCCAGAAAATGGCCCGACTCGATTTTTAACAGTATCCCGTGTACTAACCCCTTTGAGGATTATCCGAAAACCGAGTTTCGATCATGTCAGCTCCGATTCAGGTCCGAATTGCGTCAAATAAAATTTTGTTGAATTCCAATAACCCATAGGAACAAAATATGTAAAAATATCCACAAAATGGTCCGACTCAATTTTTAACAATATCCCATGTACTAACCCCTTTGAGGATTATCCGAAAATCGAGTTTCGATCATATCAGCTCCGATTCCGGTCCGAACTGTGCCGAATAAAATTTTGTTGAATTTCAATAACCTATAGGAACAAAATATGTGAAAAAATCCACAAAATGGTCCAACTCGATTTTTAACAATATCCCGTGTACTAACCCCTTTGAGGATTATCCGAAAATTGAGTTTCGATCATATCAGCTCCGATTCCGGTCCGAAGTGCGTCAAATAAAATTTCATTTAATTTCAATAACCTGTAGGAACAAAATATGTAAAAATATCCAGAAAATGGCCCGACTCAATTTTTAACAATATTCCGTGTACTAACGCCTTTGAGGATTATCAGAAAACTGAGTTTCGATCATATCATCTCCGATTCCGGTCCGAACTACGCCGAATAAAATTTCGTTTAATTTCAATAACCCATAGGAACAAAATATGTAAAAATATCCAGAAAATGGCCCGACTCGATTTTTAACAGTATCCCGTGTACTAACCCCTTTGAGGATTATCCGAAAACCGAGTTTCGATCATATCAGCTCCGATTCAGGTCCGAATTGCGTCAAATAAAATTTTGTTGAATTCCAATAACCCATAGGAACAAAATATGTAAAAATATCCACAAAATGGTCCGACTCAATTTTTAACAGTATCCCGTGTACTAACCCCTTTGTGGATTATCCGAAAACCGAGTTTCGATCATATCAGCTCCGATTCAGGTCCGAATTGCGTCAAATAAAATTTTGTTGAATTCCAATAACCCAAAGGAACAAAATATGTAAAAATATCCACAAAATGGTCCAACTCGATTTTTAACACTATCCCGTGTACTAACCCCTTTGAGGATTATCCGAAAACCGAGTTTCGATCATATCAGCTCCGATTCCGGTCCGAAGTGCGTCAAATAAAATTTCATTTAATTACAATAACCCTTTGGAACAAAATATGTAAAAATATCCAGAAAATTGGCCGACTCAATTTTTAACAATATTCCGTGTACTAACGCCTTTGAGGATTATCAGAAAACCGAGTTTCGATAATATCAGCTCCGATTCTGGTCCGAACTACGCCGAATAAAATTTCGTTTAATTTCAATAACCCATAGGAACAAAATATGTAAAAATATCCAGAAAATGGCCCGACTCGATTTTTAACAGTATCCCGTGTACTAACCCCTTTGAGGATTATCCGAAAACCGAGTTTCGATCATATCAGCTCCGATTCCGGTCCGAACTGCGCCGAATAAAATTTCGTTTAATTTCAATAACCCATAGGAACAAAATATGTAAAAATATCCAGAAAATGGCCCGACTCGATTTTTAACAGTATCCCGTGTACTAACCCCTTTGAGGATTATCCGAAAACCGAGTTTCGATCATATCAGCTCCGATTCAGGTCCGAATTGCGTCAAATAAAATTTTGTTGAATTTCAATAACCCATAGGAACAAAATATGTAAAAATATCCAGAAAATGGCCCGACTCGATTTTTAACAGTATCCCGTGTACTAACCCCTTTGAGGATTATCCGAAAACCGAGTTTCGATCATATCAGCTCCGATTCAGGTCCGAATTGCGTCAAATAAAATTTTGTTGAATTCCAATAACCCATAGGAACAAAATATGTAAAAATATCCACAAAATGGTCCGACTCAATTTTTAACAGTATCCCGTGTACTAACCCCTTTGTGGATTATCCGAAAACCGAGTTTCGATCATATCAGCTCCGATTCCGGTCCGAAGTGCGTCAAATAAAATTTCGTTTAATTTCAATAACCCTTTGGAACAAAATATGTAAAAATATCCAGAAAATTGGCCGACTCAATTTTTAACAATATTCCGTGTACTAACGCCTTTGAGGATTATCAGAAAACCGAGTTTCGATAATATCAGCTCCGATTCTGGTCCGAACTACGCCGAATAAAATTTCGTTTAATTTCAATAACCCATAGGAACAAAATATGTAAAAATATCCAGAAAATGGCCCGACTCGATTTTTAACAGTATCCCGTGTACTAACCCCTTTGAGGATTATCCGAAAACTGAGTTTCGATCATGTCAGCTCCGATTCAGGTCCGAATTGCGTCAAATAAAATTTTGTTGAATTCCAATAACCCATAGGAACAAAATATGTAAAAATATCCACAAAATGGTCCGACTCAATTTTTAACAATATCCCATGTACTAACCCCTTTGAGGATTATCCGAAAATCGAGTTTCGATCATATCAGCTCCGATTCCGGTCCGAACTGTGCCGAATAAAATTTTGTTGAATTTCAATAACCTATAGGAACAAAATATGTGAAAATATCCAGAAAATGGTCCAACTCGATTTTTAACAATATCCCGTGTACTAACCCCTTTGAGGATTATCCGAAAATTGAGTTTCGATCATATCAGCTCCGATTCCGGTCCGAAGTGCGTCAAATAAAATTTCATTTAATTTCAATAACCTATAGGAACAAAATATGTAAAAATATCCAGAAAATGGCCCGACTCAATTTTTAACAATATTCCGTGTACTAACGCCTTTGAGGATTATCAGAAAACTGAGTTTCGATCATATCATCTCCGATTCCGGTCCGAACTACGCCGAATAAAATTTCGTTTAATTTCAATAACCCATAGGAACAAAATATGTAAAAATATCCAGAAAATGGCCCGACTCGATTTTTAACAGTATCCCGTGTACTAACCCCTTTGAGGATTATCCGAAAACCGAGTTTCGATCATATCAGCTCCGATTCAGGTCCGAATTGCGTCAAATAAAATTTTGTTGAATTCCAATAACCCATAGGAACATAATATGTAAAAATATCCAGAAAATGGCCCGACTAAATTTTTAACAGTATCCCGTGTACTAACCCCTTTGAGGATTATCCGAAAACTGAGTTTCGATCATGTCAGCTCCGATTCAGGTCCGAATTGCGTCAAATAAAATTTTGTTGAATTTCAATAACCCATAGGAACAAAATATGTAAAAATATCCACAAAAATGGTCCGACTCAATTTTTAACAATATCCCATGTACTAACCCCTTTGAGGATTGTCCGAAAATCGAGTTTCGATCATATCAGCTCCGATTCCGGTCCGAACTGTGCCGAATAAAATTTTGTTGAATTTCAATAACCTATAGGAACAAAATATGTGAAAATATCCACAAAATGGTCCAACTCGATTTTTAACAATATCCCGTGTACTAACCCCTTTGAGGATTATCCGAAAATTGAGTTTCGATCATATCAGCTCCGATTCCGGTCCGAAGTAAGTCAAATAAAATTTCATTTAATTTCAATAACCCATAGGAACAAAATATGTAAAAATATCTAGAAAATGGCCCGACTCAATTTTTAACAATATTCCGTGTACTAACGCCTTTGAGGATTATCAGAAAACTGAGTTTCGATCATATCAGCTCCGATTCCGGTCCGAACTACGCCGAATAAAATTTCGTTTAATTTCAATAACCCATAGGAACAAAATATGTAAAAACATCCAGAAAATGGCCCGACTCGATTTTTAACAGTATCCCGTGTACTAACCCCTTTGAGGATTATCCGAAAACCGAGTTTCGATCATATCAGCTCCGATTCAGGTCCGAATTGCGTCAAATAAAATTTTGTTGAATTCCAATAACCCATAGGAACATAATATGTAAAAATATCCAGAAAATGGCCCGACTAAATTTTTAACAGTATCCCGTGTACTAACCCCTTTGTGGATTATCCGAAAACCGAGTTTCGATCATATCAGCTCCGATTCAGGTCCAAATTGGGTCAAATAAAATTTTGTTGAATTCCAATAACCAATAGGAACAAAATATGTAAAAATATCCACAAAATGGTCCAACTCGATTTTTAACAATATCCCGTGTACTAACCCGTTTGAGGATTATCCGAAAACCGAGTTTCGATCATATCAGCTCCGATTCCGGTCCGAAGTGCGTCAAATAAAATTTCATTTAATTACAATAACCCTTAGGAACAAAATATGTAAAAGTATCCAGAAAATGGCCCGACTAAATTTTTAACAGTATCCCGTGTACTAACCCCTTTGTGGATTATCCGAAAACCGAGTTTCGATCATATCAGCTCCGATTCAGGTCCGCATTGGGTCAAATAAAATTTTGTTGAATTCCAATAACCAATAGGAACAAAATATGTAAAAATATCCAGAAAATGGCCCGACTCGATTTTTAACAGTATCCCGTGTACTAACCCCTTTGAGGATTATCCGAAAACTGAGTTTCGATCATGTCAGCTCCGATTCAGGTCCGAATTGCGTCAAATAAAATTTTGTTGAATTCCAATAACCCATAGGAACAAAATATGTAAAAATATCCACAAAATGGTCCGACTCAATTTTTAACAATATCCCATGTACTAACCCCTTTGAGGATTATCCGAAAATCGAGTTTCGATCATATCAGCTCCGATTCCGGTCCGAACTGTGCCGAATAAAATTTTGTTGAATTTCAATAACCTATAGGAACAAAATATGTGAAAATATCCACAAAATGGTCCAACTCGATTTTTAACAATATCCCGTGTACTAACCCCTTTGAGGATTATCCGAAAATTGAGTTTCGATCATATCAGCTCCGATTCCGGTCCGAAGTGCGTCAAATAAAATTTCATTTAATTTCAATAACCCATAGGTACAAAATATGTAAAAATATCCAGAAAATGGCCCGACTCAATTTTTAACAATATTCCGTGTACTAACGCCTTTGAGGATTATCAGAAAACTGAGTTTCGATCATATCATCTCCGATTCCGGTCCGAACTACGCCGAATAAAATTTCGTTTAATTTCAATAACCCATAGGAACAAAATATGTAAAAATATCCAGAAAATGGCCCGACTCGATTTTTAACAGTATCCCGTGTACTAACCCCTTTGAGGATTATCCGAAAACCGAGTTTCGATCATATCAGCTCCGATTCAGGTCCGAATTACGTCAAATAAAATTTTGTTGAATTCCAATAACCCATAGGAACATAATATGTAAAAATATCCAGAAAATGGCCCGACTAAATTTTTAACAGTATCCCGTGTACTAACCCCTTTGAGGATTATCCGAAAACTGAGTTTCGATCATGTCAGCTCCGATTCAGGTCCGAATTGCGTCAAATAAAATTTTGTTGAATTCCAATAACCCATAGGAACATAATATGTAAAAATATCCAGAAAATGGCCCGACTAAATTTTTAACAGTATCCCGTGTACTAACCCCTTTGAGGATTATCCGAAAACTGAGTTTCGATCATGTCAGCTCCGATTCAGGTCCGAATTGCGTCAAATAAAATTTTGTTGAATTCCAATAACCCATAGGAACAAAATATGTAAAAATATCCACAAAATGGTCCGACTCAATTTTTAACAATATCCCATGTACTAACCCCTTTGAGGATTGTCCGAAAATCGAGTTTCGATCATATCAGCTCCGATTCCGGTCCGAACTGTGCCGAATAAAATTTTGTTGAATTTCAATAACCTATAGGAACAAAATATGTGAAAATATCCACAAAATGGTCCAACTCGATTTTTAAAAATATCCCGTGTACTAACCCCTTTGAGGATTATCCGAAAATTGAGTTTCGATCATATCAGCTCCGATTCCGGTCCGAAGTGCGTCAAATAAAATTTCATTTAATTTCAATAACCCATAGGAACAAAATATGTAAAAATATCCAGAAAATGGCCCGACTCAATTTTTAACAATATTCCGTGTACTAACGCCTTTGAGGATTATCAGAAAACTGAGTTTCGATCATATCAGCTCCGATTCCGGTCCGAACTACGCCGAATAAAATTTCGTTTAATTTCAATAACCCATAGGAACAAAATATGTAAAAACATCCAGAAAATGGCCCGACTCGATTTTTAACAGTATCCCGTGTACTAACCCCTTTGAGGATTATCCGAAAACCGAGTTTCGATCATATTAGCTCCGATTCAGGTCCGAATTGCGTCAAATAAAATTTTGTTGAATTCCAATAACCCATAGGAACATAATATGTAAAAATATCCAGAAAATGGCCCGACTAAATTTTTAACAGTATCCCGTGTACTAACCCCTTTGTGGATTATCCGAAAACCGAGTTTCGATCATATCAGCTCCGATTCAGGTCCGAATTGGGTCAAATAAAATTTTGTTGAATTCCAATAACCAATAGGAACAAAATATGTAAAAATATCCACAAAATGGTCCAACTCGATTTTTAACAGTATCCCGTGTACTAACCCCTTTGTGGATTATCCGAAAACCGAGTTTCGATCATATCAGCTCCGATTCAGGTCCGAATTGCGTCAAATAAAATTTTTTTGAATTCCAATAACCCAAAGGAACAAAATATGTAAAAATATCCACAAAATGGTCCAACTCGATTTTTAACACTATCCCGTGTACTAACCCCTTTGAGGATTATCCGAAAACCGAGTTTCGATCATATCAGCTCCGATTCCGGTCCGAAGTGCGTCAAATAAAATTTCATTTAATTACAATAACCCATAGGAACAAAATATGTAAAAATATCCACAAAATGGTCCGACTCAATTTTTAACAGTATCCCGTGTACTAACCCCTTTGTGGATTATCCGAAAACCGAGTTTCGATCATATCAGCTCCGATTCCGGTCCGAACTGCGCCGAATAAAATTTCGTTTAATTTCAATAACCCATAGGAGCAAAATATGTAAAAATATCCAGAAAATGGCCCGACTCAATTTTTAACAGTATCCCGTGTACTAACCCCTTTGAGGATTATCCGAAAACCGAGTTTCGATCATATCAGCTCCGATTCAGGTCCGAATTGCGTCAAATAAAATTTTGTTGAATTCCAATAACCCATAGGAACAAAATATGTAAAAATATCCACAAAATGACCCGACTCAATTTTTAACAGTATCCCGTGTACTAACCCCTTTGTGGATTATCCGAAAACCGAGTTTCGATCATATCAGCTCCGATTCCGGTCCGAACTGCGCCGAATAAAATTTCGTTTAATTTCAATAACCCATAGGAACAAAATATGTAAAAATATCCAGAAAATGGCCCGACTCGATTTTTAACAGTATCCCGTGTACTAACCCCTTTGAGGATTATCCGAAAACCGAGTTTCGATCATATCAGCTCCGATTCAGGTCCGAATTGCGTCAAATAAAATTTTGTTGAATTCCAATAACCCATAGGAACAAAATATGTAAAAATATCCACAAAATGGTCCGACTCAATTTTTAACAGTATCCCGTGTACTAACCCCTTTGTGGATTATCCGAAAACCGAGTTTCGATCATATCAGCTCCGATTCAGGTCCGAATTGCGTCAAATAAAATTTTGTTGAATTCCAATAACCCAAAGGAACAAAATATGTAAAAATATCCACAAAATGGTCCAACTCGATTTTTAACACTATCCCGTGTACTAACCCCTTTGAGGATTATCCGAAAACCGAGTTTCGATCATATCAGCTCCGATTCCAGTCCGAAGTGCGTCAAATAAAATTTCATTTAATTACAATAACCCTTTGGAACAAAATATGTAAAAATATCCAGAAAATTGGCCGACTCAATTTTTAACAATATTCCGTGTACTAACGCCTTTGAGGATTATCAGAAAACCGAGTTTCGATAATATCAGCTCCGATTCTGGTCCGAACTACGCCGAATAAAATTTCGTTTAATTTCAATAACCCATAGAAACAAAATATGTAAAAATATCCAGAAAATGGCCCGACTCGATTTTTAACAGTATCCCGTGTACTAACCCCTTTGAGGATTATCCGAAAACTGAGTTTCGATCATGTCAGCTCCGATTCAGGTCCGAATTGCGTCAAATAAAATTTTGTTGAATTCCAATAACCCATAGGAACAAAATATGTAAAAATATCCACAAAATGGTCCGACTCAATTTTTAACAATATCCCATGTACTAACCCCTTTGAGGATTATCCGAAAATCGAGTTTCGATCATATCAGCTCCGATTCCGGTCCGAACTGTGCCGAATAAAATTTGGTTGAATTTCAATAACCTATAGGAACAAAATATGTGAAAATATCCACAAAATGGTCCAACTCGATTTTTAACAATATCCCGTGTACTAACCCCTTTGAGGATTATCCGAAAATTGAGTTTCGATCATATCAGCTCCGATTCCGGTCCGAAGTGCGTCAATTAAAATTTCATTTAATTTCAATAACCTATAGGAACAAAATATGTAAAAATATCCAGAAAATGGCCCGACTCAATTTTTAACAATATTCCGTGTACTAACGCCTTTGAGGATTATCAGAAAACTGAGTTTCGATCATATCATCTCCGATTCCGGTCCGAACTACGCCGAATAAAATTTCGTTTAATATCAATAACCCATAGGAACAAAATATGTAAAAATATCCAGAAAATGGCCCGACTCGATTTTTAACAGTATCCCGTGTACTAACCCCTTTGAGGATTATCCGAAAACCGAGTTTCGATCATATCAGCTCCGATTCAGGTCCGAATTGCGTCAAATAAAATTTTGTTGAATTCCAATAACCCATAGGAACATAATATGTAAAAATATCCAGAAAATGGCCCGACTAAATTTTTAACAGTATCCCGTGTACTAACCCCTTTGAGGATTATCCGAAAACTGAGTTTCGATCATGTCAGCTCCGATTCAGGTCCGAATTGCGTCAAATAAAATTTTGTTGAATTCCAATAACCCATAGGAACAAAATATGTAAAAATATCCACAAAATGGTCCGACTCAATTTTTAACAATATCCCATGTACTAACCCCTTTGAGGATTGTCCGAAAATCGAGTTTCGATCATATCAGCTCCGATTCCGGTCCGAACTGTGCCGAATAAAATTTTGTTGAATTTCAATAACCTATAGGAACAAAATATGTGAAAATATCCACAAAATGGTCCAACTCGATTTTTAACAATATCCCGTGTACTAACCCCTTTGAGGATTATCCGAAAATTGAGTTTCGATCATATCAGCTCCGATTCCGGTCCGAAGTGCGTCAAATAAAATTTCATTTAATTTCAATAACCCATAGGAACAAAATATGTAAAAATATCCAGAAAATGGCCCGACTCAATTTTTAACAATATTCCGTGTACTAACGCCTTTGAGGATTATCAGAAAACTGAGTTTCGATCATATCAGCTCCGATTCCGGTCCGAACTACGCCGAATAAAATTTCGTTTAATTTCAATAACCCATAGGAACAAAATATGTAAAAATATCCAGAAAATGGCCCGACTCGATTTTTAACAGTATCCCGTGTACTAACCCCTTTGAGGATTATCCGAAAACTGAGTTTCGATCATGTCAGCTCCGATTCAGGTCCGAATTGCGTCAAATAAAATTTTGTTGAATTCCAATAACCCATAGGAACATAATATGTAAAAAAATCCAGAAAATGGCCCGACTAAATTTTTAACAGTATCCCGTGTACTAACCCCTTTGAGGATTATCCGAAAACTGAGTTTCGATCATGTCAGCTCCGATTCAGGTCCGAATTGCGTCAAATAAAATTTTGTTGAATTCCAATAACCCATAGGAACAAAATATGTAAAAATATCCACAAAATGGTCCGACTCAATTTTTAACAGTATCCCGTGTACTAACCCCTTTGTGGATTATCCGAAAACCGAGTTTCGATCATATCAGCTCCGATTCAGGTCCGAATTGCGTCAAATAAAATTTTGTTGAATTCCAATAACCCAAAGGAACAAAATATGTAAAAATATCCACAAAATGGTCCGACTCGATTTTTAACAATATCCCGTGTACTAACCCCTTTGAGGATTATCCGAAAATTGAGTTTCGATCATATCAGCTCCGATTCCGGTCCGAAGTGCGTCAAATAAAATTTCATTTAATTTCAATAACCTATAGGAACAAAATATGTAAAAATATCCAGAAAATGGCCCGACTCAATTTTTAACAATATTCCGTGTACTAACGCCTTTGAGGATTATCAGAAAACTGAGTTTCGATCATATCATCTCCGATTCCGGTCCGAACTACGCCGAATAAAATTTCGTTTAATTTCAATAACCCATAGGAACAAAATATGTAAAAATATCCAGAAAATGGCCCGACTCGATTTTTAACAGTATCCCGTGTACTATCCCCTTTGAGGATTATCCGAAAACCGAGTTTCGATCATATCAGCTCCGATTCAGGTCCGAATTGCGTCAAATAAAATTTTGTTGAATTCCAATAACCCATAGGAACATAATATGTAAAAATATCCAGAAAATGGCCCGACTCAATTTTTAACAATATCCCATGTACTAACCCCTTTGAGGATTGTCCGAAAATCGAGTTTCGATCATATCAGCTCCGATTCCGGTCCGAACTGTGCCGAATAAAATTTTGTTGAATTTCAATAACCTATAGTAACAAAATATGTGAAAATATCCACAAAATGGTCCAACTCGATTTTTAACAATATCCCGTGTACTAACCCCTTTGAGGATTATCCGAAAATTGAGTTTCGATCATATCAGCTCCGATTCCGGTCCGAAGTGCGTCAAATAAAATTTCATTTAATTTCAATAACCCATAGGAACAAAATATGTAAAAATATCCAGAAAATGGCCCGACTCAATTTTTAACAATATTCCGTGTACTAACGCCTTTGAGGATTATCAGAAAACTGAGTTTCGATCATATCATCTCCGATTCCGGTCCGAACTACGCCGAATAAAATTTCGTTTAATTTCAATAACCCATAGGAACAAAATATGTAAAAATATCCAGAAAATGGCCCGACTCGATTTTTAACAGTATCCCGTGTACTAACCCCTTTGAGGATTATCCGAAAACCGAGTTTCGATCATATCAGCTCCGATTCAGGTCCGAATTGCGTCAAATAAAATTTTGTTGAATTCCAATAACCCATAGGAACATAATATGTAAAAATATCCAGAAAATGGCCCGACTAAATTTTTAACAGTATCCCGTGTACTAACCCCTTTGAGGATTATCCGAAAACTGAGTTTCGATCATGTCAGCTCCGATTCAGGTCCGAATTGCGTCAAATAAAATTTTGTTGAATTCCAATAACCCATAGGAACAAAATATGTAAAAATATCCACAAAATGGTCCGACTCAATTTTTAACAATATCCCATGTACTAACCCCTTTGAGGATTGTCCGAAAATCGAGTTTCGATCATATCAGCTCCGATTCCGGTCCGAACTGTGCCGAATAAAATTTTGTTGAATTTCAATAACCTATAGGAACAAAATATGTGAAAATATCCACAAAATGGTCCAACTCGATTTTTAACAATATCCCGTGTACTAACCCCTTTGAGGATTATCCGAAAATTGAGTTTCGATCATATCAGCTCCGATTTCGGTCCGAAGTGCGTCAAATAAAATTTCATTTAATTTCAATAACCCATAGGAACAAAATATGTAAAAATATCCAGAAAATGGCCCGACTCAATTTTTAACAATATTCCGTGTACTAACGCCTTTGAGGATTATCAGAAAACTGAGTTTCGATCATATCAGCTCCGATTCCGGTCCGAACTACGCCGAATAAAATTTCGTTTAATTTCAATAACCCATAGGAACAAAATATGTAAAAACATCCAGAAAATGGCCCGACTCGATTTTTAACAGTATCCCGTGTACTAACCCCTTTGAGGATTATCCGAAAACCGAGTTTCGATCATATCAGCTCCGATTCAGGTCCGAATTGCGTCAAATAAAATTTTGTTGAATTCCAATAACCCATAGGAACATAATATGTAAAAATATCCAGAAAATGGCCCGACTAAATTTTTAACAGTATCCCGTGTACTAACCCCTTTGTGGATTATCCGAAAACCGAGTTTCGATCATATCAGCTCCGATTCAGGTCCGAATTGGGTCAAATAAAATTTTGTTGAATTCCAATAACCAATAGGAACAAAATATGTCAAAATATCCACAAAATGGTCCAACTCGATTTTTAACAATATCCCGTGTACTAACCCCTTTGAGGATTATCCGAAAACCGAGTTTCGATCATATCAGCTCCGATTCCGGTCCGAAGTGCGTCAAATAAAATTTCATTTAATTACAATAACCCTTAGGAACAAAATATGTAAAAGTATCCAGAAAAAGGCCCGACTAAATTTTTAACAGTATCCCGTGTACTAACCCCTTTGTGGATTATCCGAAAACCGAGTTTCGATCATATCAGCTCCGATTCCGGTCCGAACTACGCCGAATAAAATTTCGTTTAATTTCAATAACCCATAGGAACAAAATATGTAAAAACATCCAGAAAATGGCCCGACTCGATTTTTAACAGTATCCCGTGTACTAACCCCTTTGAGGATTATCCGAAAACCGAGTTTCGATCATATCAGCTCCGATTCAGGTCCGAATTGCGTCAAATAAAATTTTGTTGAATTCCAATAACCCATAGGAACATAATATGTAAAAATATCCAGAAAATGGCCCGACTAAATTTTTAACAGTATCCCGTGTACTAACCCCTTTGTGGATTATCCGAAAACCGAGTTTCGATCATATCAGCTCCGATTCAGGTCCGAATTGGGTCAAATAAAATTTTGTTGAATTCCAATAACCAATAGGAACAAAATATGTAAAAATATCCACAAAATGGTCCAACTCGATTTTTAACAATATCCCGTGTACTAACCCCTTTGAGGATTATCCGAAAACCGAGTTTCGATCGTATCAGCTCCGATTCCGGTCCGAAGTGCGTCAAATAAAATTTCATTTAATTACAATAACCCTTAGGAACAAAATATGTAAAAGTATCCAGAAAAAGGCCTGACTAAATTTTTAACAGTATCCCGTGTACTAACCCCTTTGTGGATTATCCGAAAACCGAGTTTCGATCATATCAGCTCCGATTCAGGTCCGCATTGGGTCAAATAAAATTTTGTTGAATTCCAATAACCAATAGGAACAAAATATGTAAAAATATCCAAAAAATGGCCCGACTCGATTTTTAACAGTATCCCGTGTACCAACCCCGTTGAGGATTATCCGAAAACTGAGTTTCGATCATGTCAGCTCCGATTCAGGTCCGAATTGCGTCAAATAAAATTTTGTTGAATTCCAATAACCCATAGGAACAAAATATGTAAAAATATCCACAAAATGGTCCGACTCAATTTTTAACAATATCCCATGTACTAACCCCTTTGAGGATTATCCGAAAATCGAGTTTCGATCATATCAGCTCCGATTCCGGTCCGAACTGTGCCGAATAAAATTTTGTTGAATTTCAATAACCTATAGGAACAAAATATGTGAAAATATCCACAAAATGGTCCAACTCGATTTTTAACAATATCCCGTGTACTAACCCCTATGAGGATTATCCGAAAATTGAGTTTCGATCATATCAGCTCCGATTCCGGTCCGAAGTGCGTCAAATAAAATTTCATTTAATTTCAATAACCTATAGGAACAAAATATGTAAAAATATCCAGAAAATGGCCCGACTCAATTTTTAACAATATTCCGTGTACTAACGCCTTTGAGGATTATCAGAAAACTGAGTTTCGATCATATCATCTCCGATTCCGGTCCGAACTACGCCGAATAAAATTTCGTTTAATTTCAATAACCCATAGGAACAAAATATGTAAAAATATCCAGAAAATGGCCCGACTCAATTTTTAACAGTATCCCGTGTACTAACCCCTTTGAGGATTATCCGAAAACCGAGTTTCGATCATATCAGCTCCGATTCAGGTCCGAATTGCGTCAAATAAAATTTTGTTGAATTCCAATAACCAATAGGAACAAAATATGTAAAAATATCCAAAAAATGGCCCGACTCGATTTTTAACAGTATCCCGTGTACTAACCCCGTTGAGGATTATCCGAAAACTGAGTTTCGATCATGTCAGCTCCGATTCAGGTCCGAATTGCGTCAAATAAAATTTTGTTGAATTCCAATAACCCATAGGAACAAAATATGTAAAAATATCCACAAAATGGTCCGACTCAATTTTTAACAATATCCCATGTACTAACCCCTTTGAGGATTATCCGAAAATCGAGTTTCGATCATATCAGCTCCGATTCCGGTCCGAACTGTGCCGAATAAAATTTTGTTGAATTTCAATAACCTATAGGAACAAAATATGTGAAAATATCCACAAAATGGTCCAACTCGATTTTTAACAATATCCCGTGTACTAACCCCTATGAGGATTATCCGAAAATTGAGTTTCGATCATATCAGCTCCGATTCCGGTCCGAAGTGCGTCAAATAAAATTTCATTTAATTTCAATAACCTATAGGAACAAAATATGTAAAAATATCCAGAAAATGGCCCGACTCAATTTTTAACAATATTCCGTGTACTAACGCCTTTGAGGATTATCAGAAAACTGAGTTTCGATCATATCATCTCCGATTCCGGTCCGAACTACGCCGAATAAAATTTCGTTTAATTTCAATAACCCATAGGAACAAAATATGTAAAAATATCCAGAAAATGGCCCGACTCGATTTTTAACAGTATCCCGTGTACTAACCCCTTTGAGGATTATCCGAAAACCGAGTTTCGATCATATCAGCTCCGATTCAGGTCCGAATTGCGTCAAATAAAATTTTGTTGAATTCCAATAACCCATAGGAACATAATATGTAAAAATATCCAGAAAATGGCCCGACTAAATTTTTAACAGTATCCCGTGTACTAACCCCTTTGAGGATTATCCGAAAACTGAGTTTCGATCATGTCAGCTCCGATTCAGGTCCGAATTGCGTCAAATAAAATTTTGTTGAATTCCAATAACCCATAGGAACAAAATATGTAAAAATATCCACAAAATGGTCCGAATCAATTTTTAACAATATCCCATGTACTAACCCCTTTGAGGATTGTCCGAAAATCGAGTTTCGATCATATCAGCTCCGATTCCGGTCCGAACTGTGCCGAATAAAATTTTGTTGAATTTCAATAACCTATAGGAACAAAATATGTGAAAATATCCACAAAATGGTCCAACTCGATTTTTAACAATATCCCGTGTACTAACCCCTTTGAGGATTATCCGAAAATTGAGTTTCGATCATATCAGCTCCGATTCCGGTCCGAAGTGCGTCAAATAAAATTTCATTTAATTTCAATAACCCATAGGAACAAAATATGTAAAAATATCCAAAAAATGGCCCGACTCAATTTTTAACAATATTCCGTGTACTAACGCCTTTGAGGTTTATCAGAAAACTGAGTTTCGATCATATCATCTCCGATTCCGGTCCGAACTACGCCGAATAAAATTTCGTTTAATTTCAATAACCCATAGGAACAAAATATGTAAAAATATCCAGAAAATGGCCCGACTCAATTTTTAACAGTATCCCGTGTACTAACCCCTTTGAGGATTATCCGAAAACCGAGTTTCGATCATATCAGCTCCGATTCAGGTCCGAATTGCGTCAAATAAAATTTTGTTGAATTCCAATAACCAATAGGAACAAAATATGTAAAAATATCCAAAAAATGGCCCGACTCGATTTTTAACAGTATCCCGTGTACTAACCCCGTTGAGGATTATCCGAAAACTGAGTTTCGATCATGTCAGCTCCGATTCAGGTCCGAATTGCGTCAAATAAAATTTTGTTGAATTCCAATAACCCATAGGAACAAAATATGTAAAAATATCCACAAAATGGTCCGACTCAATTTTTAACAATATCCCATGTACTAACCCCTTTGAGGATTATCCGAAAATCGAGTTTCGATCATATCAGCTCCGATTCCGGTCCGAACTGTGCCGAATAAAATTTTGTTGAATTTCAATAACCTATAGGAACAAAATATGTGAAAATATCCACAAAATGGTCCAACTCGATTTTTAACAATATCCCGTGTACTAACCCCTATGAGGATTATCCGAAAATTGAGTTTCGATCATATCAGCTCCGATTCCGGTCCGAAGTGCGTCAAATAAAATTTCATTTAATTTCAATAACCTATAGGAACAAAATATGTAAAAATATCCAGAAAATGGCCCGACTCAATTTTTAACAATATTCCGTGTACTAACGCCTTTGAGGATTATCAGAAAACTGAGTTTCGATCATATCATCTCCGATTCCGGTCCGAACTACGCCGAATAAAATTTCGTTTAATTTCAATAACCCATAGGAACAAAATATGTAAAAATATCCAGAAAATGGCCCGACTCGATTTTTAACAGTATCCCGTGTACTAACCCCTTTGAGGATTATCCGAAAACCGAGTTTCGATCATATCAGCTCCGATTCAGGTCCGAATTGCGTCAAATAAAATTTTGTTGAATTCCAATAACCCATAGGAACATAATATGTAAAAATATCCAGAAAATGGCCCGACTAAATTTTTAACAGTATCCCGTGTACTAACCCCTTTGAGGATTATCCGAAAACTGAGTTTCGATCATGTCAGCTCCGATTCACGTCCGAATTGCGTCAAATAAAATTTTGTTGAATTCCAATAACCCATAGGAACAAAATATGTAAAAATATCCACAAAATGGTCCGAATCAATTTTTAACAATATCCCATGTACTAACCCCTTTGAGGATTGTCCGAAAATCGAGTTTCGATCATATCAGCTCCGATTCCGGTCCGAACTGTGCCGAATAAAATTTTGTTGAATTTCAATAACCTATAGGAACAAAATATGTGAAAATATCCACAAAATGGTCCAACTCGATTTTTAACAATATCCCGTGTACTAACCCCTTTGAGGATTATCCGAAAATTGAGTTTCGATCATATCAGCTCCGATTCCGGTCCGAAGTGCGTCAAATAAAATTTCATTTAATTTCAATAACCCATAGGAACAAAATATGTAAAAATATCCAAAAAATGGCCCGACTCAATTTTTAACAATATTCCGTGTACTAACGCCTTTGAGGTTTATCAGAAAACTGAGTTTCGATCATATCAGCTCCGATTCCGGTCCGAACTATGCCGAATAAAATTTCGTTTAATTTCAATAACCCATAGGAACAAAATATGTAAAAACATCCAGAAAATGGCCCGACTCGATTTTTAACAGTATCCCGTGTACTAACCCTTTTGAAGATTATCCGAAAACCGAGTTTCGATCATATCAGCTCCGATTCAGGTCCGAATTGCGTCAAATAAAATTTTGTTGAATTCCAATAACCCATAGGAACATAATATGTAAAAATATCCAGAAAATGGCCCGACTAAATTTTTAACAGTATCCCGTGTACTAACCCCTTTGTGTATTATCCGAAAACCGAGTTTCGATCATATCACCTCCGATTCAGGTCCGAATTGGGTCAAATAAAATTTTGTTGAATTCCAATAACCAATAGGAACAAAATATGTAAAAATATCCACAAAATGGTCCAACTCGATTTTTAACAATATCCCGTGTACTAACCCCTTTGAGGATTATCCGAAAACCGAGTTTCGATCATATCAGCTCCGATTCCGGTCCGAAGTGCGTCAAATAAAATTTCATTTAATTACAATAACCCTTAGGAACAAAATATGTAAAAGTATCCAGAAAATGGCCCGACTAAATTTTTAACAGTATCCCGTGTACTAACCCCTTTGTGGATTATCCGAAAACCGAGTTTCGATCATATCAGCTCCGATTCAGGTCCGCATTGGGTCAAATAAAATTTTGTTGAATTCCAATAACCAATAGGAACAAAATATGTAAAAATATCCAAAAAATGGCCCGATTCGATTTTTAACAGTATCCCGTGTACTAACCCCTTTGAGGATTATCCGAAAACTGAGTTTCGATCATGTCAGCTCCGATTCCGGTCCGAACTACGCCGAATAAAATTTCGTTTAATTTCAATAACCCATAGGAACAAAATATGTAAAAACATCCAGAAAATGGCCCGACTCGATTTTTAACAGTATCCCGTGTACTAACCCTTTTGAGGATTATCCGAAAACCGAGTTTCGATCATATCAGCTCCGATTCAGGTCCGAATTGCGTCAAATAAAATTTTGTTGAATTCCAATAACCCATAGGAACATAATATGTAAAAATATCCAGAAAATGGCCCGACTAAATTTTTAACAGTATCCCGTGTACTAACCCCTTTGTGTATTATCCGAAAACCGAGTTTCGATCATATCACCTCCGATTCAGGTCCGAATTGGGTCAAATAAAATTTTGTTGAATTCCAATAACCAATAGGAACAAAATATGTAAAAATATCCACAAAATGGTCCAACTCGATTTTTAACAATATCCCGTGTACTAACCCCTTTGAGGATTATCCGAAAACCGAGTTTCGATCATATCAGCTCCGATTCCGGTCCGAAGTGCGTCAAATAAAATTTCATTTAATTACAATAACCCTTAGGAACAAAATATGTAAAAGTATCCAGAAAATGGCCCGACTAAATTTTTAAC
Organism: Saposhnikovia divaricata; assembly: GCA_036435485.1. Classification (NCBI taxonomy): domain Eukaryota; kingdom Viridiplantae; phylum Streptophyta; class Magnoliopsida; order Apiales; family Apiaceae; genus Saposhnikovia; species Saposhnikovia divaricata. The sequence goes on from CM071599.1 coordinate 222,292,126, forward strand.
AGTATCCCGTGTACTAACCCCTTTGTGGATTATCCGAAAACCGAGTTTCGATCATATCAGCTCCGATTCAGGTCCGCATTGGGTCAAATAAAATTTTGTTGAATTCCAATAACCAATAGGAACAAAATATGTAAAAATATCCAAAAAATGGCCCGATTCGATTTTTAACAGTATCCCGTGTACTAACCCCTTTGAGGATTATCCGAAAACTGAGTTTCGATCATGTCAGCTCCGATTCAGGTCCGAATTGCGTCAAATAAAATTTTGTTGAATTCCAATAACCCATAGGAACAAAATATGTAAAAATATCCAGAAAATGGCCCGACTAAATTTTTAACAGTATCCCGTGTACTAACCCCTTTGAGGATTATCCGAAAACTGAGTTTCGATCATGTCAGCTCCGATTCAGGTCCGAATTGCGTCAAATAAAATTTTGTTGAATTCCAATAACCCATAGGAACAAAATATGTAAAAATATCCACAAAATGGTCCGACTCAATTTTTAACAATATCCCATGTACTAACCCCTTTGAGGATTGTCCGAAAATCGAGTTTCGATCATATCAGCTCCGATTCCGGTCCGAACTGTGCCGAATAAAATTTTGTTGAATTTCAATAACCTATAGGAACAAAATATGTGAAAATATCCACAAAATGGTCCAACTCGATTTTTAACAATATCCCGTGTACTAACCCCTTTGAGGATTATCCGAAAATTGAGTTTCGATCATATCAGCTCCGATTCCGGTCCGAAGTGCGTCAAATAAAATTTCATTTAATTTCAATAACCCATAGGAACAAAATATGTAAAAATATCCAGAAAATGGCCCGACTCAATTTTTAACAATATTCCGTGTACTAACGCCTTTGAGGTTTATCAGAAAACTGAGTTTCGATCATATCAGCTCCGATTCCGGTCCGAACTACGCCGAATAAAATTTCGTTTAATTTCAATAACCCATAGGAACAAAATATGTAAAAACATCCAGAAAATGGCCCGACTCGATTTTTAACAGTATCCCGTGTACTAACCCCTTTGAGGATTATCCGAAAACCGAGTTTCGATCATATCAGCTCCGATTCAGGTCCGAATTGCGTCAAATAAAATTTTGTTGAATTCCAATAACCCATAGGAACATAATATGTAAAAATATCCAGAAAATGGCCCGACTAAATTTTTAACAGTATCCCGTGTACTAACCCCTTTGTGGATTATCCGAAAACCGAGTTTCGATCATATCACCTCCGATTCAGGTCCGAATTGGGTCAAATAAAATTTTGTTGAATTCCAATAACCAATAGGAACAAAATATGTAAAAATATCCACAAAATGGTCCAACTCGATTTTTAACAATATCCCGTGTACTAACCCCTTTGAGGATTATCTGAAAACCGAGTTTCGATCAAATCAGCTCCGATTCCGGTCCGAAGTGCGTCAAATAAAATTTCATTTAATTACAATAACCCTTAGGAACAAAATATGTAAAAGTATCCAGAAAATGGCCCGACTAAATTTTTAACAGTATCCCGTGTACTAACCCCTTTGTGGATTATCCGAAAACCGAGTTTCGATCATATCAGCTCCGATTCAGGTCCGCATTGGGTCAAATAAAATTTTGTTGAATTCCAATAACCAATAGGAACAAAATATGTAAAAATATCCAAAAAATGGCCCGATTCGATTTTTAACAGTATCCCGTGTACTAACCCCTTTGAGGATTATCCGAAAACTGAGTTTCGATCATGTCAGCTCCGATTCAGGTCCGAATTGCGTCAAATAAAATTTTGTTGAATTCCAATAACCCATAGGAACAAAATATGTAAAAATATCCAGAAAATGGCCCGACTAAATTTTTAACAGTATCCCGTGTACTAACCCCTTTGAGGATTATCCGAAAACTGAGTTTCGATCATGTCAGCTCCGATTCAGGTCCGAATTGCGTCAAATAAAATTTTGTTGAATTCCAATAACCCATAGGAAGAAAATATGTAAAAATATCCACAAAATGGTCCGACTCAATTTTTAACAATATCCCATGTACTAACCCCTTTGAGGATTGTCCGAAAATCGAGTTTCGATCATATCAGCTCCGATTCCGGTCCGAACTGTGCCGAATAAAATTTTGTTGAATTTCAATAACCTATAGGAACAAAATATGTGAAAATATCCACAAAATGGTCCAACTCGATTTTTAACAATATCCCGTGTACTAACCCCTTTGAGGATTATCCGAAAATTGAGTTTCGATCATATCAGCTCCGATTCCGGTCCGAAGTGCGTCAAATAAAATTTCATTTAATTTCAATAACCCATAGGAACAAAATATGTAAAAATATCCAGAAAATGGCCCGACTCAATTTTTAACAATATTCCGTGTACTAACGCCTTTGAGGTTTATCAGAAAACTGAGTTTCGATCATATCAGCTCCGATTCCGGTCCGAACTACGCCGAATAAAATTTCGTTTAATTTCAATAACCCATAGGAACAAAATATGTAAAAACATCCAGAAAATGGCCCGACTCGATTTTTAACAGTATCCCGTGTACTAACCCCTTTGAGGATTATCCGAAAACCGAGTTTCGATCATATCAGCTCCGATTCAGGTCCGAATTGCGTCAAATAAAATTTTGTTGAATTCCAATAACCCATAGGAACATAATATGTAAAAATATCCAGAAAATGGCCCGACTAAATTTTTAACAGTATCCCGTGTACTAACCCCTTTGTGGATTATCCGAAAACCGAGTTTCGATCATATCACCTCCGATTCAGGTCCGAATTGGGTCAAATAAAATTTTGTTGAATTCCAATAACCAATAGGAACAAAATATGTAAAAATATCCACAAAATGGTCCAACTCGATTTTTAACAATATCCCGTGTACTAACCCCTTTGAGGATTATCCGAAAACCGAGTTTCGATCATATCAGCTCCGATTCCGGTCCGAAGTGCGTCAAATAAAATTTCATTTAATTACAATAACCCTTAGGAACAAAATATGTAAAAGTATCCAGAAAATGGCCCGACTAAATTTTTAACAGTATCCCGTGTACTAACCCCTTTGTGGATTATCCGAAAACCGAGTTTCGATCATATCAGCTCCGATTCAGGTCCACATTGGGTCAAATAAAATTTTGTTGAATTCCAATAACCAATAGGAACAAAATATGTAAAAATATCCAAAAAATGGCCCGATTCGATTTTTAACAGTATCCCGTGTACTAACCCCTTTGAGGATTATCCGAAAACTGAGTTTCGATCATGTCAGCTCCGATTCAGGTCCGAATTGCGTCAAATAAAATTTTGTTGAATTCCAATAACCCATAGGAACAAAATATGTAAAAATATCCACAAAATGGTCCGACTTAATTTTTAACAATATCCCATGTACTAACCCCTTTGAGGATTATCCGAAAATCGAGTTTCGATCATATCAGCTCCGATTCCGGTCCGAACTGTGCCGAATAAAATTTTGTTGAATTTCAATAACCTATAGGAACAAAATATGTGAAAATATCCACAAAATGGTCCAACTCGATTTTTAACAATATCCCGTGTACTAACCCCTTTGAGGATTATCCGAAAATTGAGTTTCGATCATATCAGCTCCGATTCCGGTCCGAAGTGCGTCAAATAAAATTTCATTTAATTTCAATAACCCATAGGAACAAAATATGTAAAAATATCCAGAAAATGGCCCGACTCCATTTTTAACAATATTCCGTGTACTAACGCCTTTGAGGATTATCAGAAAACTGAGTTTCGATCATATCATCTCCGATTCCGGTCCGAACTACGCCGAATAAAATTTCGTTTAATTTCAATAACCCATAGGAACAAAATATGTAAAAATATCCAGAAAATGGCCCGACTAAATTTTTAACAGTATCCCGTGTACTAACCCCTTTGAGGATTATCCGAAAACTGAGTTTCGATCATGTCAGCTCCAATTCAGGTCCGAATTGCGTCAAACAAAATTTTGTTGAATTCCAATAACCCATAGGAAAAAAATATGTAAAAATATCCACAAAATGGTCCGACTCAATTTTTAACAATATCCCATGTACTAACCCCTTTGAGGATTGTCCGAAAATCGAGTTTCGATCATATCAGCTCCGATTCCGGTCCGAACTGTGCCGAATAAAATTTTGTTGAATTTCAATAACCTATAGGAACAAAATATGTGAAAATATCCACAAAATGGTCCAACTCGATTTTTAACAATATCCCGTGTACTAACCCCTTTGAGGATTATCCGAAAATTGAGTTTCGATCATATCAGCTCCGATTCCGGTCCGAAGTGCGTCAAATAAAATTTCATTTAATTTCAATAACCCATAGGAACAAAATATGTAAAAATATCCAGAAAATGGCCCGACTCAATTTTTAACAATATTCCGTGTACTAACGCCTTTGAGGATTATCAGAAAACTGAGTTTCGATCATATCAGCTCCGATTCCGGTCCGAACTACGCCGAATAAAATTTCGTTTAATTTCAATAACCCATAGGAACAAAATATGTAAAAACATCCAGAAAATGGCCCGACTCGATTTTTAACAGTATCCCGTGTACTAACCCCTTTGAGGATTATCCGAAAACCGAGTTTCGATCATATCAGCTCCGATTCAGGTCCGAATTGCGTCAAATAAAATTTTGTTGAATTCCAATAACCCATAGGAACATAATATGTAAAAATATCCAGAAAATGGCCCGACTAAATTTTTAACAGTATCCCGTGTACTAACCCCTTTGTGGATTATCCGAAAACCGAGTTTCGATCATATCAGCTCCGATTCAGGTCCGAATTGGGTCAAATAAAATTTTGTTGAATTCCAATAACCAATAGGAACAAAATATGTAAAAATATCCACAAAATGGTCCAACTCGATTTTTAACAATATCCCGTGTACTAACCCCTTTGAGGATTATCCGAAAACCGAGTTTCGATCATATCAGCTCCGATTCCGGTCCGAAGTGCGTCAAATAAAATTTCATTTAATTACAATAACCCTTAGGAACAAAATATGTAAAAGTATCCAGAAAATGGCCCGACTAAATTTTTAACAGTATCCCGTGTACGTTCCCTTTGTGGATTATCCGAAAACCGAGTTTCGATCATATCAGCTCCGATTCAGGTCCGCATTGGATCAAATAAAATTTTGTTGAATTCCAATAACCAATAGGAACAAAATATGTAAAAATATCCAGAAAATGGCCCGACTCGATTTTTAACAGTATCCCGTGTACTAACCCCTTTGAGGATTATCCGAAAACTGAGTTTCGATCATGTCAGCTCCGATTCAGGTCCGAATTGCGTCAAATAAAATTTTGTTGAATTCCAATAACCCATAGGAACAAAATATGTAAAAATATCCACAAAATGGTCCGACTCAATTTTTAACAATATCCCATGTACTAACCCCTTTGAGGATTATCCGAAAATCGAGTTTCGATCATATCAGCTCCGATTCCGGTCCGAACTGTGCCGAATAAAATTTTGTTGAATTTCAATAACCTATAGGAACAAAATATGTGAAAATATCCACAAAATGGTCCAACTCGATTTTTAACAATATCCCGTGTACTAACGCCTTTGAGGATTATCAGAAACTGAGTTTCGATCATATCATCTCCGATTCCGGTCCGAACTACGCCGAATAAAATTTCGTTTAATTTCAATAACCCATAGGAACAAAATATGTAAAAATATCCAGAAAATGGCCCGACTCGATTTTTAACAGTATCCCGTGTACTAACCCCTTTGAGGATTATCCGAAAACCGAGTTTCGATCATATCAGCTCCGATTCAGGTCCGAATTGCGTTAAATAAAATTTTGTTGAATTCCAATAACCCATAGGAACATAATATGTAAAAATATCCAGAAAATGGCCCGACTAAATTTTTAACAGTATCCCGTGTACTAACCCCATTGAGGATTATCCGAAAACTGAGTTTCGATCATGTCAGCTCCGATTCAGGTCCGAATTACGTCAAATAAAATTTTGTTGAATTCCAATAACCCATAGGAACAAAATATGTAAAAATATCCACAAAATGGTCCGACTCAATTTTTAACAATATCCCATGTACTAACCCCTTTGAGGATTGTCCGAAAATCGAGTTTCGATCATATCAGCTCCGATTCCGGTCCGAACTGTGCCGAATAAAATTTTGTTGAATTTCAATAACCTATAGGAACAAAATATGTGAAAATATCCACAAAATGGTCCAACTCGATTTTTAACAATATCCCGTGTACTAACCCCTTTGAGGATTATCCGAAAATTGAGTTTCGATCATATCAACTCCGATTCCGGTCCGAAGTGCGTCAAATAAAATTTCATTTAATTTCAATAACCCATAGGAACAAAATATGTAAAAATATCCAGAAAATGGCCCGACTCAATTTTTAACAATATTCCGTGTACTAACGCCTTTGAGGATTATCAGAAAACTGAGTTTCGATCATATCAGCTCCGATTCCGGTCCGAACTACGCCGAATAAAATTTCGTTTAATTTCAATAACCCATAGGAACAAAATATGTAAAAACATCCAGAAAATGGCCCGACTCGATTTTTAACAGTATCCCGTGTACTAACCCCTTTGAGGATTATCCGAAAACCGAGTTTCGATCATATCAGCTCCGATTCAGGTCCGAATTGCGTCAAATAAAATTTTGTTGAATTCCAATAACCCATAGGAACATAATATGTAAAAATATCCAGAAAATGGCCCGACTAAATTTTTAACAGTATCCCGTGTACTAACCCCTTTGTGGATTATCCGAAAACCGAGTTTCGATCATATCAGCTCCGATTCAGGTCCGAATTGGGTCAAATAAAATTTTGTTGAATTCCAATAACCAATAGGAACAAAATATGTAAAAATATCCACAAAATGGTCCAACTCGATTTTTAACAATATCCCGTGTACTAACCCCTTTGAGGATTATCCGAAAACCGAGTTTCGATCATATCAGCTCCGATTCCGGTCCGAAGTGCGTCAAATAAAATTTCATTTAATTACAATAACCCTTAGGAACAAAATATGTAAAAGTATCCAGAAAATGGCCCGACTAAATTTTTAACAGTATCCCGTGTACGTTCCCTTTGTGGATTATCCGAAAACCGAGTTTCGATCATATCAGCTCCGATTCAGGTCCGCATTGGATCAAATAAAATTTTGTTGAATTCCAATAACCAATAGGAACAAAATATGTAAAAATATCCAGAAAATGGCCCGACTCGATTTTTAACAGTATCCCGTGTACTAACCCCTTTGAGGATTATCCGAAAACTGAGTTTCGATCATGTCAGCTCCGATTCAGGTCCGAATTGCGTCAAATAAAATTTTGTTGAATTCCAATAACCCATAGGAACAAAATATGTAAAAATATCCACAAAATGGTCCGACTCAATTTTTAACAATATCCCATGTACTAACCCCTTTGAGGATTATCCGAAAATCGAGTTTCGATCATATCAGCTCCGATTCCGGTCCGAACTGTGCCGAATAAAATTTTGTTGAATTTCAATAACCTATAGAAACAAAATATGTGAAAATATCCACAAAATGGTCCAACTCGATTTTTAACAATATCCCGTGTACTAACGCCTTTGAGGATTATCAGAAACTGAGTTTCGATCATATCATCTCCGATTCCGGTCCGAACTACGCCGAATAAAATTTCGTTTAATTTCAATAACCCATAGGAACAAAATATGTAAAAATATCCAGAAAATGGCCCGACTCGATTTTTAACAGTATCCCGTGTACTAACCCCTTTGAGGATTATCCGAAAACCGAGTTTCGATCATATCAGCTCCGATTCAGGTCCGAATTGCGTCAAATAAAATTTTGTTGAATTCCAATAACCCATAGGAACATAATATGTAAAAATATCCAGAAAATGGCCCGACTAAATTTTTAACAGTATCCCGTGTACTAACCCCTTTGTGGATTATCCGAAAACCGAGTTTCGATCATATCAGCTCCGATTCAGGTCCGCATTGGGTCAAATAAAATTTTGTTGAATTCCAATAACCAATAGGAACAAAATATGTAAAAATATCCAGAAAATGGCCCGACTCGATTTTTAACAGTATCCCGTGTACTAACCCCTTTGAGGATTATCCGAAAACTGAGTTTCGATCATGTCAGCTCCGATTCAGGTCCGAATTGCGTCAAATAAAATTTTGTTGAATTCCAATAACCCATAGGAACAAAATATGTAAAAATATCCACAAAATGGTCCGACTCAATTTTTAACAATATCCCATGTACTAACCCCTTTGAGGATTATCCGAAAATCGAGTTTCGATCATATCAGCTCCGATTCCGGTCCGAACTGTGCCGAATAAAATTTTGTTGAATTTCAATAACCTATAGGAACAAAATATGTGAAAATATCCACAAAATGGTCCAACTCGATTTTTAACAATATCCCGTGTACTAACGCCTTTGAGGATTATCAGAAACTGAGTTTCGATCATATCATCTCCGATTCCGGTCCGAACTACGCCGAATAAAATTTCGTTTAATTTCAATAACCCATAGGAACAAAATATGTAAAAATATCCAGAAAATGGCCCGACTCGATTTTTAACAGTATCCCGTGTACTAACCCCTTTGAGGATTATCCGAAAACCGAGTTTCGATCATATCAGCTCCGATTCAGGTCCGAATTGCGTTAAATAAAATTTTGTTGAATTCCAATAACCCATAGGAACATAATATGTAAAAATATCCAGAAAATGGCCCGACTAAATTTTTAACAGTATCCCGTGTACTAACCCCATTGAGGATTATCCGAAAACTGAGTTTCGATCATGTCAGCTCCGATTCAGGTCCGAATTACGTCAAATAAAATTTTGTTGAATTCCAATAACCCATAGGAACAAAATATGTAAAAATATCCACAAAATGGTCCGACTCAATTTTTAACAATATCCCATGTACTAACCCCTTTGAGGATTGTCCGAAAATCGAGTTTCGATCATATCAGCTCCGATTCCGGTCCGAACTGTGCCGAATAAAATTTTGTTGAATTTCAATAACCTATAGGAACAAAATATGTGAAAATATCCACAAAATGGTCCAACTCGATTTTTAACAATATCCCGTGTACTAACCCCTTTGAGGATTATCCGAAAATTGAGTTTCGATCATATCAACTCCGATTCCGGTCCGAAGTGCGTCAAATAAAATTTCATTTAATTTCAATAACCCATAGGAACAAAATATGTAAAAATATCCAGAAAATGGCCCGACTCAATTTTTAACAATATTCCGTGTACTAACGCCTTTGAGGATTATCAGAAAACTGAGTTTCGATCATATCAGCTCCGATTCCGGTCCGAACTACGCCGAATAAAATTTCGTTTAATTTCAATAACCCATAGGAACAAAATATGTAAAAACATCCAGAAAATGGCCCGACTCGATTTTTAACAGTATCCCGTGTACTAACCCCTTTGAGGATTATCCGAAAACCGAGTTTCGATCATATCAGCTCCGATTCAGGTCCGAATTGCGTCAAATAAAATTTTGTTGAATTCCAATAACCCATAGGAACATAATATGTAAAAATATCCAGAAAATGGCCCGACTAAATTTTTAACAGTATCCCGTGTACTAACCCCTTTGTGGATTATCCGAAAACCGAGTTTCGATCATATCAGCTCCGATTCAGGTCCGAATTGGGTCAAATAAAATTTTGTTGAATTCCAATAACCAATAGGAACAAAATATGTAAAAATATCCACAAAATGGTCCAACTCGATTTTTAACAATATCCCGTGTACTAACCCCTTTGAGGATTATCCGAAAACCGAGTTTCGATCATATCAGCTCCGATTCCGGTCCGAAGTGCGTCAAATAAAATTTCATTTAATTACAATAACCCTTAGGAACAAAATATGTAAAAGTATCCAGAAAATGGCCCGACTAAATTTTTAACAGTATCCCGTGTACGTTCCCTTTGTGGATTATCCGAAAACCGAGTTTCGATCATATCAGCTCCGATTCAGGTCCGCATTGGATCAAATAAAATTTTGTTGAATTCCAATAACCAATAGGAACAAAATATGTAAAAATATCCAGAAAATGGCCCGACTCGATTTTTAACAGTATCCCGTGTACTAACCCCTTTGAGGATTATCCGAAAACTGAGTTTCGATCATGTCAGCTCCGATTCAGGTCCGAATTGCGTCAAATAAAATTTTGTTGAATTCCAATAACCCATAGGAACAAAATATGTAAAAATATCCACAAAATGGTCCGACTCAATTTTTAACAATATCCCATGTACTAACCCCTTTGAGGATTATCCGAAAATCGAGTTTCGATCATATCAGCTCCGATTCCGGTCCGAACTGTGCCGAATAAAATTTTGTTGAATTTCAATAACCTATAGAAACAAAATATGTGAAAATATCCACAAAATGGTCCAACTCGATTTTTAACAATATCCCGTGTACTAACGCCTTTGAGGATTATCAGAAACTGAGTTTCGATCATATCATCTCCGATTCCGGTCCGAACTACGCCGAATAAAATTTCGTTTAATTTCAATAACCCATAGGAACAAAATATGTAAAAATATCCAGAAAATGGCCCGACTCGATTTTTAACAGTATCCCGTGTACTAACCCCTTTGAGGATTATCCGAAAACCGAGTTTCGATCATATCAGCTCCGATTCAGGTCCGAATTGCGTCAAATAAAATTTTGTTGAATTCCAATAACCCATAGGAACATAATATGTAAAAATATCCAGAAAATGGCCCGACTAAATTTTTAACAGTATCCCGTGTACTAACCCCTTTGTGGATTATCCGAAAACCGAGTTTCGATCATATCAGCTCCGATTCAGGTCCGCATTGGGTCAAATAAAATTTTGTTGAATTCCAATAACCAATAGGAACAAAATATGTAAAAATATCCAGAAAATGGCCCGACTCGATTTTTAACAGTATCCCGTGTACTAACCCCTTTGAGGATTATCCGAAAACTGAGTTTCGATCATGTCAGCTCCGATTCAGGTCCGAATTGCGTCAAATAAAATTTTGTTGAATTCCAATAACCCATAGGAACAAAATATGTAAAAATATCCACAAAATGGTCCGACTCAATTTTTAACAATATCCCATGTACTAACCCCTTTGAGGATTATCCGAAAATCGAGTTTCGATCATATCAGCTCCGATTCCGGTCCGAACTGTGCCGAATAAAATTTTGTTGAATTTCAATAACCTATAGGAACAAAATATGTGAAAATATCCACAAAATGGTCCAACTCGATTTTTAACAATATCCCGTGTACTAACCCCTTTGAGGATTATCCGAAAATTGAGTTTCGATCATATCAGCTCCGATTCCGGTCCGAAGTGCGTCAAATAAAATTTCATTTAATTTCAATAACCCATAGGAACAAAATATGTAAAAATATCCACAAAATGGTCCGACTCAATTTTTAACAATATCCCATGTACTAACCCCTTTGAGGATTGTCCGAAAATCGAGTTTCGATCTTATCAGCTCCGATTCCGGTCCGAACTGTGCCGAATAAAATTTCGTTTAATTTCAATAACCCATAGGAACAAAATATGTAAAAACATCCAGAAAATGGCCCGACTCGATTTTTAACAGTATCCCGTGTACTAACCCCTTTGAGGATTATCCGAAAACCGAGTTTCGATCATATCAGCTCCGATTCAGGTCCGAATTGCGTCAAATAAAATTTTGTTGAATTCCAATAACCCATAGGAACATAATATGTAAAAATATCTAGAAAATGGCCCGACTAAATTTTTAACAGTATCCCGTGTACTAACCCCTTTGTGGATTATCCGAAAACCGAGTTTCGATCATATCAGCTCCGATTCAGGTCCGAATTGGGTCAAATAAAATTTTGTTGAATTCCAATAACCAATAGGAACAAAATATGTAAAAATATCCACAAAATGGTCCAACTCGATTTTTAACAATATCCCGTGTACTAACCCCTTTGAGGATTATCCGAAAACCGAGTTTCGATCATATCAGCTCCGATTCCGGTCCGAAGTGCGTCAAATAAAATTTCATTTAATTACAATAACCCTTAGGAACAAAATATGTAAAAGTATCCAGAAAATGGCCCGACTAAATTTTTAACAGTATCCCGTGTACTAACCCCTTTGTGGATTATCCGAAAACCGAGTTTCGATCATATCAGCTCCGATTCAGGTCCGCATTGGGTCAAATAAAATTTTGTTGAATTCCAATAACCAATAGGAACAAAATATGTAAAAATATCCAGAAAATGGCCCGACTCGATTTTTAACAGTATCCCGTGTACTAACCCCTTTGAGGATTATCCGAAAACTGAGTTTCGATCATGTCAGCTCCCATTCAGGTCCGAATTGCGTCAAATAAAATTTTGTTGAATTCCAATAACCCATAGGAACAAAATATGTAAAAATATCCACAAAATGGTCCGACTCAATTTTTAACAATATCCCATGTACTAACCCCTTTGAGGATTATCCGAAAATCGAGTTTCGATCATATCAGCTCCGATTCCGGTCCGAACTGTGCCGAATAAAATTTTGTTGAATTTCAATAACCTATAGGAACAAAATATGTGAAAATATCCACAAAATGGTCCAACTCGATTTTTAACAATATCCCGTGTACTAACCCCTTTGAGGATTATTCGAAAATTGAGTTTCGATCATATCAGCTCCGATTCCGGTCCGAAGTGCGTCAAATAAAATTTCATTTAATTTCAATAACCCATAGGAACAAAATATGTAAAAATATCCAGAAAATGGCCCGACTCAATTTTTAACAATATTCCGTGTACTAACGCCTTTGAGGATTATCAGAAAACTGAGTTTCGATCATATCATCTCCGATTCCGGTCCGAACTACGCCGAATAAAATTTCGTTTAATTTCAATAACCCATAGGAACAAAATATGTAAAAATATCCAGAAAATGGCCCGACTCGATTTTTAACAGTATCCCGTGTACTAACCCCTTTGAGGATTATCCGAAAACCGAGTTTCGATCATATCAGCTCCGATTCAGGTCCGAATTGCGTCAAATAAAATTTTGTTGAATTCCAATAACCCATAGGAACATAATATGTAAAAATATCCAGAAAATGGCCCGACTAAATTTTTAACAGTATCCCGTGTACTAACCCCTTTGAGGATTATCCGAAAACCGAGTTTCGATCATATCAGCTCCGATTCAGGTCCGAATTGCGTTAAATAAAATTTTGTTGAATTCCAATAACCCATAGGAACATAATATGTAAAAATATCCAGAAAATGGCCCGACTAAATTTTTAACAGTATCCCGTGTACTAACCCCATTGAGGATTATCCGAAAACTGAGTTTCGATCATGTCAGCTCCGATTCAGGTCCGAATTACGTCAAATAAAATTTTGTTGAATTCCAATAACCCATAGGAACAAAATATGTAAAAATATCCACAAAATGGTCCGACTCAATTTTTAACAATATCCCATGTACTAACCCCTTTGAGGATTGTCCGAAAATCGAGTTTCGATCATATCAGCTCCGATTCCGGTCCGAACTGTGCCGAATAAAATTTTATTGAATTTCAATAACCTATAGGAACAAAATATGTGAAAATATCCACAAAATGGTCCAACTCGATTTTTAACAATATCCCGTGTACTAACCCCTTTGAGGATTATCCGAAAATTGAGTTTCGATCATATCAACTCCGATTCCGGTCCGAAGTGCGTCAAATAAAATTTCATTTAATTTCAATAACCCATAGGAACAAAATATGTAAAAATATCCAGAAAATGGCCCGACTCAATTTTTAACAATATTCCGTGTACTAACGCCTTTGAGGATTATCAGAAAACTGAGTTTCGATCATATCAGCTCCGATTCCGGTCCGAACTACGCCGAATAAAATTTCGTTTAATTTCAATAACCCATAGGAACAAAATATGTAAAAACATCCAGAAAATGGCCCGACTCGATTTTTAACAGTATCCCGTGTACTAACCCCTTTGAGGATTATCCGAAAACCGAGTTTCGATCATATCAGCTCCGATTCAGGTCCGAATTGCGTCAAATAAAATTTTGTTGAATTCCAATAACCCATAGGAACATAATATGTAAAAATATCCAGAAAATGGCCCGACTAAATTTTTAACAGTATCCCGTGTACTAACCCCTTTGTGGATTATCCGAAAACCGAGTTTCGATCATATCAGCTCCGATTCAGGTCCGAATTGGGTCAAATAAAATTTTGTTGAATTCCAATAACCAATAGGAACAAAATATGTAAAAATATCCACAAAATGGTCCAACTCGATTTTTAACAATATCCCGTGTACTAACCCCTTTGAGGATTATCCGAAAACCGAGTTTCGATCATATCAGCTCCGATTCCGGTCCGAAGTGCGTCAAATAAAATTTCATTTAATTACAATAACCCTTAGGAACAAAATATGTAAAAGTATCCAGAAAATGGCCCGACTAAATTTTTAACAGTATCCCGTGTACTAACCCCTTTGTGGATTATCCGAAAACCGAGTTTCGATCATATCAGCTCCGATTCAGGTCCGCATTGGATCAAATAAAATTTTGTTGAATTCCAATAACCAATAGGAACAAAATATGTAAAAATATCCAGAAAATGGCCCGACCCGATTTTTAACAGTATCCCGTGTACTAACCCCTTTGAGGATTATCCGAAAACTGAGTTTCGATCATGTCAGCTCCGATTCAGGTCCGAATTGCGTCAAATAAAATTTTGTTGAATTCCAATAACCCATAGGAACAAAATATGTAAAAATATCCACAAAATGGTCCGACTCAATTTTTAACAATATCCCATGTACTAACCCCTTTGAGGATTATCCGAAAATCGAGTTTCGATCATATCAGCTCCGATTCCGGTCCGAACTGTGCCGAATAAAATTTTGTTGAATTTCAATAACCTATAGGAACAAAATATGTGAAAATATCCACAAAATGGTCCAACTCGATTTTTAACAATATCCCGTGTACTAACCCCTTTGAGGATTATCCGAAAATTGAGTTTCGATCATATCAGCTCCGATTCCGGTCCGAAGTGCGTCAAATAAAATTTCATTTAATTTCAATAACCCATAGGAACAAAATATGTAAAAATATCCAGAAAATGGCCCGACTCAATTTTTAACAATATTCCGTGTACTAACGCCTTTGAGGATTATCAGAAAACTGAGTTTCGATCATATCATCTCCGATTCCGGTCCGAACTACGCCGAATAAAATTTCGTTTAATTTCAATAACCCATAGGAACAAAATATGTAAAAAAATCCAGAAAATGGCCCGACTCGATTTTTAACAGTATCCCGTGTACTAACCCCTTTGAGGATTATCCGAAAACCGAGTTTCGATCATATCAGCTCCGATTCAGGTTCGAATTGCGTCAAATAAAATTTTGTTGAATTCCAATAACCCATAGGAACATAATATGTAAAAATATCCAGAAAATGGCCCGACTAAATTTTTAACAGTATCCCGTGTACTAACCCCTTTGTGGATTATCCGAAAACCGAGTTTCGATCATATCAGCTCCGATTCAGGTCCGAATTGGGTCAAATAAAATTTTGTTGAATTCCAATAACCAATAGGAACAAAATATGTAAAAATATCCAGAAAATAGCCCGACTGGATTTTTAACAGTATCCCGTGTACTAACCCCTCTGAGGATTATTCGAAAACTGAGTTTCGATCATGTCAGCTCCGATTCAGGTCCGAATTGCGTCAAATAAAATTTTGTTGAATTCCAATAACCCATAGGAACAAAATATGTAAAAATATCCACAAAATGGTCCGACTCAATTTTTAACAATATCCCATGTACTAACCCCTTTGAGGATTGTCCGAAAATCGAGTTTCGATCTTATCAGCTCCGATTCCGGTCCGAACTGTGCCGAATAAAATTTTGTTGAATTTCAATAACCTATAGGAACAAAATATGTGAAAATATCCACAAAATGGTCCAACTCGATTTTTAACAATATCCCGTGTACTAACCCCTTTGAGGATTATCCGAAAATTGAGTTTCGGTCATATTAGCTCCGATTCCGGTCCGAAGTGCGTCAAATAAAATTTCATTTAATTTCAATAACCCATAGGAACAAAATATGTAAAAATATCCAGAAAATGGCCCGACTCAATTTTTAACAATATTCCGTGTACTAACGCCTTTGAGGATTATCAGAAAACTGAGTTTCGATCATATCAGCTCCGATTCCGGTCCGAACTACGCCGAATAAAATTTCGTTTAATTTCAATAACCCATAGGAACAAAATATGTAAAAACATCCAGAAAATGGCCCGACTCGATTTTTAACAGTATCCCGTGTACTAACCCCTTTGAGGATTATCCGAAAACCGAGTTTCGATCATATCAGCTCCGATTCAGGTCCGAATTGCGTCAAATAAAATTTTGTTGAATTCCAATAACCCATAGGAACATAATATGTAAAAATATCCAGAAAATGGCCCGACTAAATTTTTAACAGTATCCCGTGTACTAACCCCTTTGTGGATTATCCGAAAACCGAGTTTCGATCATATCAGCTCCGATTCAGGTCCGAATTGGGTCAAATAAAATTTTGTTGAATTCCAATAACCAATAGGAACAAAATATGTAAAAATATCCACAAAATGGTCCAACTCGATTTTTAACAATATCCCGTGTACTAACCCCTTTGAGGATTATCCGAAAACCGAGTTTCGATCATATCAGCTCCGATTCCGGTCCGAAGTGCGTCAAATAAAATTTCATTTAATTACAATAACCCTTAGGAACAAAATATGTAAAATTATCCAGAAAATGGCCCGACTAAATTTTTAACAGTATCCCGTGTACTAACCCCTTTGTGGATTATCCGAAAACCGAGTTTCGATCATATCAGCTCCGATTCAGGTCCGCATTGGATCAAATAAAATTTTGTTGAATTCCAATAACCAATAGGAACAAAATATGTAAAAATATCCAGAAAATGGCCCGACTCGATTTTTAACAGTATCCCGTGTACTAACCCCTTTGAGGATTATCCGAAAACTGAGTTTCGATCATGTCAGCTCCGATTCAGGTCCGAATTGCGTCAAATAAAATTTTGTTGAATTCCAATAACCCATAGGAACAAAATATGTAAAAATATCCACAAAATGGTCCGACTCAATTTTTAACAATATCCCATGTACTAACCCCTTTGAGGATTATCCGAAAATCGAGTTTCGATCATATCAGCTCCGATTCCGGTCCGAACTGTGCCGAATAAAATTTTGTTGAATTTCAATAACCTATAGGAACAAAATATGTGAAAATATCCACAAAATGGTCCAACTCGATTTTTAACAATATCCCGTGTACTAACGCCTTTGAGGATTATCAGAAACTGAGTTTCGATCATATCATATCATCTCCGATTCCGGTCCGAACTACGCCGAATAAAATTTCGTTTAATTTCAATAACCCATAGGAACAAAATATGTAAAAATATCCAGAAAATGGCCCGACTCGATTTTTAACAGTATCCCGTGTACTAACCCCTTTGAGGATTATCCGAAAACCGAGTTTCGATCATATCAGCTCCGATTCAGGTCCGAATTGCGTCAAATAAAATTTTGTTGAATTCCAATAACCCATAGGAACATAATATGTAAAAATATCCAGAAAATGGCCCGACTAAATTTTTAACAGTATCCCGTGTACTAACCCCTTTGTGGATTATCCGAAAACCGAGTTTCGATCATATCAGCTCCGATTCAGGTCCGCATTGGGTCAAATAAAATTTTGTTGAATTCGAATAACCAATAGGAACAAAATATGTAAAAATATCCAGAAAATGGCCCGACTCGATTTTTAACAGTATCCCGTGTACTAACCCCTTTGAGGATTATCCGAAAACTGAGTTTCGATCATGTCAGCTCCGATTCAGGTCCGAATTGCGTCAAATAAAATTTTGTTGAATTCCAATAAC
This sequence comes from Saposhnikovia divaricata, assembly GCA_036435485.1. Taxonomy (NCBI): domain Eukaryota; kingdom Viridiplantae; phylum Streptophyta; class Magnoliopsida; order Apiales; family Apiaceae; genus Saposhnikovia; species Saposhnikovia divaricata. The sequence goes on from CM071599.1 coordinate 222,310,150, forward strand.
CCATAGGAACAAAATATGTAAAAATATCCACAAAATGGTCCGACTCAATTTTTAACAATATCCCATGTACTAACCCCTTTGAGGATTATCCGAAAATCGAGTTTCGATCATATCAGCTCCGATTCCGGTCCGAACTGTGCCGAATAAAATTTTGTTGAATTTCAATAACCTATAGGAACAAAATATGTGAAAATATCCACAAAATGGTCCAACTCGATTTTTAACAATATCCCGTGTACTAACCCCTTTGAGGATTATCCGAAAATTGAGTTTCGATCATATCAGCTCCGATTCCGGTCCGAAGTGCGTCAAATAAAATTTCATTTAATTTCAATAACCCATAGGAACAAAATATGTAAAAATATCCAGAAAATGGCCCGACTCAATTTTTAACAATATTCCGTGTACTAACGCCTTTGAGGATTATCAGAAACTGAGTTTCGATCATATCATCTCCGATTCCGGTCCGAACTACGCCGAATAAAATTTCGTTTAATTTCAATAACCCATAGGAACAAAATATGTAAAAATATCCAGAAAATGGCCCGACTCGATTTTTAACAGTATCCCGTGTACTAACCCCTTTGAGGATTATCCGAAAACCGAGTTTCGATCATATCAGCTCCGATTCAGGTCCGAATTGCGTCAAATAAAATTTTGTTGAATTCCAATAACCCATAGGAACATAATATGTAAAAATATCCAGAAAATGGCACGACTAAATTTTTAACAGTATCCCGTGTACTAACCCCTTTGTGGATTATCCGAAAACCGAGTTTCGATCATATCAGCTCCGATTCAGGTCCGAATTGGGTCAAATAAAATTTTGTTGAATTCCAATAACCAATAGGAACAAAATATGTAAAAATATCCAGAAAATAGCCCGACTGGATTTTTAACAGTATCCCGTGTACTAACCCCTCTGAGGATTATCCGAAAACTGAGTTTCGATCATGTCAGCTCCGATTCAGGTCCGAATTGCGTCAAATAAAATTTTGTTGAATTCCAATAACCCATAGGAACAAAATATGTAAAAATATCCACAAAATGGTCCGACTCAATTTTTAACAATATCCCATGTACTAACCCCTTTGAGGATTGTCCGAAAATCGAGTTTCGATCTTATCAGCTCCGATTCCGGTCCGAACTGTGCCGAATAAAATTTTGTTGAATTTCAATAACCTATAGGAACAAAATATGTGAAAATATCCACAAAATGGTCCAACTCGATTTTTAACAATATCCCGTGTACTAACCCCTTTGAGGATTATCCGAAAATTGAGTTTCGATCATATCAGCTCCGATTCCGGTCCGAAGTGCGTCAAATAAAATTTCATTTAATTTCAATAACCCATAGGAACAAAATATGTAAAAATATCCACAAAATGGTCCGACTCAATTTTTAACAATATCCCATGTACTAACCCCTTTGAGGATTGTCCGAAAATCGAGTTTCGATCTTATCAGCTCCGATTCCGGTCCGAACTGTGCCGAATAAAATTTCGTTTAATTTCAATAACCCATAGGAACAGAATATGTAAAAACATCCAGAAAATGGCCCGACTCGATTTTTAACAGTATCCCGTGTACTAACCCCTTTGAGGATTATCCGAAAACCGAGTTTCGATCATATCAGCTCCGATTCAGGTCCGAATTGCGTCAAATAAAATTTTGTTGAATTCCAATAACCCATAGGAACATAATATGTAAAAATATCCAGAAAATGGCCCGACTAAATTTTTAACAGTATCCCGTGTACTAACCCCTTTGTGGATTATCCGAAAACCGAGTTTCGATCATATCAGCTCCGATTCAGGTCCGAATTGGGTCAAATAAAATTTTGTTGAATTCCAATAACCAATAGGAACAAAATATGTAAAAATATCCACAAAATGGTCCAACTCGATTTTTAACAATATCCCGTGTACTAACCCCTTTGAGGATTATCCGAAAACCGAGTTTCGATCATATCAGCTCCGATTCCGGTCCGAAGTGCGTCAAATAAAATTTCATTTAATTACAATAACCCTTAGGAACAAAATATGTAAAAGTATCCAGAAAATGGCCCGACTAAATTTTTAACAGTATCCCGTGTACTAACCCCTTTGTGGATTATCCGAAAACCGAGTTTCGATCATATCAGCTCCGATTCAGGTCCGCATTGGGTCAAATAAAATTTTGTTGAATTCCAATAACCAATAGGAACAAAATATGTAAAAATATCCAGAAAATGGCCCGACTCGATTTTTAACAGTATCCCGTGTACTAACCCCTTTGAGGATTATCCGAAAACTGAGTTTCGATCATGTCAGCTCCGATTCAGGTCCGAATTGCGTCAAATAAAATTTTGTTGAATTCCAATAACCCATAGGAACAAAATATGTAAAAATATCCACAAAATGGTCCGACTCAATTTTTAACAATATCCCATGTACTAACCCCTTTGAGGATTATCCGAAAATCGAGTTTCGATCATATCAGCTCCGATTCCGGTCCGAACTGTGCCGAATAAAATTTTGTTGAATTTCAATAACCTATAGGAACAAAATATGTGAAAATATCCACAAAATGGTCCAACTCGATTTTTAACAATATCCCGTGTACTAACCCCTTTGAGGATTATCCGAAAATTGAGTTTCGATCATATCAGCTCCGATTCCGGTCCGAAGTGCGTCAAATAAAATTTCATTTAATTTCAATAACCCATAGGAACAAAATATGTAAAAATATCCAGAAAATGGCCCGACTCAATTTTTAACAATATTCCGTGTACTAACGCCTTTGAGGATTATCAGAAAACTGAGTTTCGATCATATCATCTCCGATTCCGGTCCGAACTACGCCGAATAAAATTTCGTTTAATTTCAATAACCCATAGGAACAAAATATGTAAAAATATCCAGAAAATGGCCCGACTCGATTTTTAACAGTATCCCGTGTACTAACCCCTTTGAGGATTATCCGAAAACCGAGTTTCGATCATATCAGCTCCGATTCAGGTCCGAATTGCGTCAAATAAAATTTTGTTGAATTCCAATAACCCATAGGAACATAATATGTAAAAATATCCAGAAAATGGCCCGACTAAATTTTTAACAGTATCCCGTGTACTAACCCCTTTGTGGATTATCCGAAAACCGAGTTTCGATCATATCAGCTCCGATTCAGGTCTGAATTGGGTCAAATAAAATTTTGTTGAATTCCAATAACCAATAGGAACAAAATATGTAAAAATATCCAGAAAATAGCCCGACTCGATTTTTAACAGTATCCCGTGTACTAACCCCTTTGAGGATTATCCGAAAACTGAGTTTCGATCATGTCAGCTCCAATTCAGGTCCGAATTGCGTCAAATAAAATTTTGTTGAATTCCAATAACCCATAGGAACAAAATATGTAAAAATATCCACAAAATGGTCCGACTCAATTTTTAACAATATCCCATGTACTAACCCCTTTGAGGATTGTCCGAAAATCGAGTTTCGATCTTATCAGCTCCGATTCCGGTCCGAACTGTGCCGAATAAAATTTTGTTGAATTTCAATAACCTATAGGAACAAAATATGTGAAAATATCCACAAAATGGTCCAACTCGATTTTTAACAATATCCCGTGTACTAACCCCTTTGAGGATTATCCGAAAATTGAGTTTCGATCATATCAGCTCCGATTCCGGTCCGAAGTGCGTCAAATAAAATTTCATTTAATTTCAATAACCCATAGGAACAAAATATGTAAAAATATCCACAAAATGGTCCGACTCAATTTTTAACAATATCCCATGTACTAACCCCTTTGAGGATTGTCCGAAAATCGAGTTTCGATCTTATCAGCTCCGATTCCGGTCCGAACTGTGCCGAATAAAATTTCGTTTAATTTCAATAACCCATAGGAACAAAATATGTAAAAACATCCAGAAAATGGCCCGACTCGATTTTTAACAGTATCCCGTGTACTAACCCCTTTGAGGATTATCCGAAAACCGAGTTTCGATCATATCAGCTCCGATTCAGGTCCGAATTGTGTCAAATAAAATTTTGTTGAATTCCAATAACCCATAGGAACATAATATGTAAAAATATCCAGAAAATGGCCCGACTAAATTTTTAACAGTATCCCGTGTACTAACCCCTTTGTGGATTATCCGAAAACCGAGTTTCGATCATATCAGCTCCGATTCAGGTCCGAATTGGGTCAAATAAAATTTTGTTGAATTCCAATAACCAATAGGAACAAAATATGTAAAAATATCCACAAAATGGTCCAACTCGATTTTTAACAATATCCCGTGTACTAACCCCTTTGAGGATTATCCGAAAACCGAGTTTCGATCATATCAGCTCCGATTCCGGTCCGAAGTGCGTCAAATAAAATTTCATTTAATTACAATAACCCTTAGGAACAAAATATGTAAAAGTATCCAGAAAATGGCCCGACTAAATTTTTAACAGTATCCCGTGTACTAACCCCTTTGTGGATTATCCGAAAACCGAGTTTCGATCATATCAGCTCCGATTCAGGTCCGCATTGGGTCAAATAAAATTTTGTTGAATTCCAATAACCAATAGGAACAAAATATGTAAAAATATCCAAAAAATGGCCCGACTCGATTTTTAACAGTATCCCGTGTACTAACCCCTTTGAGGATTATCCGAAAACTGAGTTTCGATCATGTCAGCTCCGATTCAGGTCCGAATTGCGTCAAATAAAATTTTGTTGAATTCCAATAACCCATAGGAACAAAATATGTAAAAATATCCACAAAATGGTCCGACTCAATTTTTAACAATATCCCATGTACTAACCCCTTTGAGGATTATCCGAAAATCGAGTTTCGATCATATCAGCTCCGATTCCGGTCCGAACTGTGCCGAATAAAATTTTGTTGAATTTCAATAACCTATAGGAACAAAATATGTGAAAATATCCACAAAATGGTCCAACTCGATTTTTAACAATATCCCGTGTACTAACCCCTTTGAGGATTATCCGAAAATTGAGTTTCGATCATATCAGCTCCGATTCCGGTCCGAAGTGCGTCAAATAAAATTTCATTTAATTTCAATAACCCATAGGAACAAAATATGTAAAAATATCCAGAAAATGGCCCGACTCAATTTTTAACAATATTCCGTGTACTAACGCTTTTGAGGATTATCAGAAAACTGAGTTTCGATCATATCATCTCCGATTCCGGTCCGAACTACGCCGAATAAAATTTCGTTTAATTTCAATAACCCATAGGAACAAAATATGTAAAAATATCCAGAAAATGGCCCGACTCGATTTTTAACAGTATCCCGTGTACTAACCCCTTTTAGGATTATCCGAAAACCGAGTTTAGATCATATCAGCTCCGATTCAGGTCCGAATTGCGTTAAATAAAATTTTGTTGAATTCCAATAACCCATAGGAACATAATATGTAAAAATATCCAGAAAATGGCCCGACTAAATTTTTAACAGTATCCCGTGTACTAACCCCATTGAGGATTATCCGAAAACTGAGTTTCGATCATGTCAGCTCCGATTCAGGTCCGAATTACGTCAAATAAAATTTTGTTGAATTCCAATAACCCATAGGAACAAAATATGTAAAAATATCCACAAAATGGTCCGACTCAATTTTTAACAATATCCCATGTACTAACCCCTTTGAGGATTGTCCGAAAATCGAGTTTCGATCATATCAGCTCCGATTCCGGTCCGAACTGTGCCGAATAAAATTTTGTTGAATTTCAATAACCTATAGGAACAAAATATGTGAAAATATCCACAAAATGGTCCAACTCGATTTTTAACAATATCCCGTGTACTAACCCCTTTGAGGATTATCCGAAAATTGAGTTTCGATCATATCAACTCCGATTCCGGTCCGAAGTGCGTCAAATAAAATTTCATTTAATTTCAATAACCCATAGGAACAAAATATGTAAAAATATCCAGAAAATGGCCCGACTCAATTTTTAACAATATTCCGTGTACTAACGCCTTTGAGGATTATCAGAAAACTGAGTTTCGATCATATCAGCTCCGATTCCGGTCCGAACTACGCCGAATAAAATTTCGTTTAATTTCAATAACCCATAGGAACAAAATATGTAAAAATATCCAGAAAATGGCCCGACTCGATTTTTAACAGTATCCCGTGTACTAACCCCTTTGAGGATTATCCGAAAACCGAGTTTCGATCATATCAGCTCCGATTCAGGTCCGAATTGCGTCAAATAAAATTTTGTTGAATTCCAATAACCCATAGGAACATAATATGTAAAAATATCCAGAAAATGGCCCGACTAAATTTTTAACAGTATCCCGTGTACTAACCCCTTTGTGGATTATCCGAAAACCGAGTTTCGATCATATCAGCTCCGATTCAGGTCCGAATTGGGTCAAATAAAATTTTGTTGAATTCCAATAACCAATAGGAACAAAATATGTAAAAATATCCAGAAAATAGCCCGACTGGATTTTTAACAGTATCCCGTGTACTAACCCCTCTGAGGATTATCCGAAAACTGAGTTTCGATCATGTCAGCTCCGATTCAGGTCCGAATTGCGTCAAATAAAATTTTGTTGAATTCCAATAACCCATAGGAACAAAATATGTAAAAATATCCACAAAATGGTCCGACTCAATTTTTAACAATATCCCATGTACTAACCCCTTTGAGGATTGTCCGAAAATCGAGTTTCGATCTTATCAGCTCCGATTCCGGTCCGAACTGTGCCGAATAAAATTTTGTTGAATTTCAATAACCTATAGGAACAAAATATGTGAAAATATCCACAAAATGGTCCAACTCGATTTTTAACAATATCCCGTGTACTAACCCCTTTGAGGATTATCCGAAAATTGAGTTTCGATCATATCAGCTCCGATTCCGGTCCGAAGTGCGTCAAATAAAATTTCATTTAATTTCAATAACCCATAGGAACAAAATATCTAAAAATATCCACAAAATGGTTCGACTCAATTTTTAACAATATCCCATGTACTAACCCCTTTGAGGATTGTCCGAAAATCGAGTTTCGATCTTATCAGCTCCGATTCCGGTCCGAACTGTGCCGAATAAAATTTCGTTTAATTTCAATAACCCATAGGAACAAAATATGTAAAAACATCCAGAAAATGGCCCGACTCGATTTTTAACAGTATCCCGTGTACTAACCCCTTTGAGGATTATCCGAAAACCGAGTTTCGATCATATCAGCTCCGATTCAGGTCCGAATTGCGTCAAATAAAATTTTGTTGAATTCCAATAACCCATAGGAACATAATATGTAAAAATATCCAGAAAATGGCCCGACTAAATTTTTAACAGTATCCCGTGTACTAACCCCTTTGTGGATTATCCGAAAACCGAGTTTCGATCATATCAGCTCCGATTCAGGTCCGAATTGGGTCAAATAAAATTTTGTTGAATTCCAATAACCAATAGGAACAAAATATGTAAAAATATCCACAAAATGGTCCAACTCGATTTTTAACAATATCCCGTGTACTAACCCCTTTGAGGATTATCCGAAAACCGAGTTTCGATCATATCAGCTCCGATTCCGGTCCGAAGTGCGTCAAATAAAATTTCATTTAATTACAATAACCCTTAGGAACAAAATATGTAAAAGTATCCAGAAAATGGCCCGACTAAATTTTTAACAGTATCCCGTGTACTAACCCCTTTGTGGATTATCCGAAAACCGAGTTTCGATCATATCAGCTCCGATTCAGGTCCGCATTGGGTCAAATAAAATTTTGTTGAATTCCAATAACCAATAGGAACAAAATATGTACAAATATCCAGAAAATGGCCCGACTCGATTTTTAACAGTATCCCGTGTACTAACCCCTTTGAGGATTATCCGAAAACTGAGTTTCGATCATGTCAGCTCCGATTCAGGTCCGAATTGCGTCAAATAAAATTTTGTTGAATTCCAATAACCCATAGGAACAAAATATGTAAAAATATCCACAAAATGGTCCGACTCAATTTTTAACAATATCCCATGTACTAACCCCTTTGAGGATTATCCGAAAATCGAGTTTCGATCATATCAGCTCCGATTCCGGTCCGAACTGTGCCGAATAAAATTTTGTTGAATTTCAATAACCTATAGGAACAAAATATGTGAAAATATCCACAAAATGGTCCAACTCGATTTTTAACAATATCCCGTGTACTAACCCCTTTGAGGATTATCCGAAAATTGAGTTTCGATCATATCAGCTCCGATTCCGGTCCGAAGTGCGTCAAATAAAATTTCATTTAATTTCAATAACCCATAGGAACAAAATATGTAAAAATATCCAGAAAATGGCCCGACTCAATTTTTAACAATATTCCGTGTACTAACGCCTTTGAGGATTATCAGAAAACTGAGTTTCGATCATATCATCTCCGATTCCGGTCCGAACTACGCCGAATAAAATTTCGTTTAATTTCAATAACCCATAGGAACAAAATATGTAAAAATATCCAGAAAATGGCCCGACTCGATTTTTAACAGTATCCCGTGTACTAACCCCTTTGAGGATTATCCGAAAACCGAGTTTCGATCATATCAGCTCCGATTCAGGTCCGAATTGCGTCAAATAAAATTTTGTTGAATTCCAATAACCCATAGGAACATAATATGTAAAAATATCCAGAAAATGGCCCGACTAAATTTTTAACAGTATCCCGTGTACTAACCCCTTTGCGGATTATCCGAAAACCGAGTTTCGATCATATCAGCTCCGATTCAGGTCTGAATTGGGTCAAATAAAATTTTGTTGAATTCCAATAACCAATAGGAACAAAATATGTAAAAATATCCAGAAAATAGCCCGACTCGATTTTTAACAGTATCCCGTGTACTAACCCCTTTGAGGATTATCCGAAAACTGAGTTTCGATCATGTCAGCTCCAATTCAGGTCCGAATTGCGTCAAATAAAATTTTGTTGAATTCCAATAACCCATAGGAACAAAATATGTAAAAATATCCACAAAATGGTCCGACTCAATTTTTAACAATATCCCATGTACTAACCCCTTTGAGGATTGTCCGAAAATCGAGTTTCGATCTTATCAGCTCCGATTCCGGTCCGAACTGTGCCGAATAAAATTTTGTTGAATTTCAATAACCTATAGGAACAAAATATGTGAAAATATCCACAAAATGGTCCAACTCGATTTTTAACAATATCCCGTGTACTAACCCCTTTGAGGATTATCCGAAAATTGAGTTTCGATCATATCAGCTCCGATTCCGGTCCGAAGTGCGTCAAATAAAATTTCATTTAATTTCAATAACCCATAGGAACAAAATATGTAAAAATATCCACAAAATGGTCCGACTCAATTTTTAACAATATCCCATGTACTAACCCCTTTGAGGATTGTCCGAAAATCGAGTTTCGATCTTATCAGCTCCGATTCCGGTCCGAACTGTGCCGAATAAAATTTCGTTTAATTTCAATAACCCATAGGAACAAAATATGTAAAAACATCCAGAAAATGGCCCGACTCGATTTTTAACAGTATCCCGTGTACTAACCCCTTTGAGGATTATCCGAAAACCGAGTTTCGATCATATCAGCTCCGATTCAGGTCCGAATTGCGTCAAATAAAATTTTGTTGAATTCCAATAACCCATAGGAACATAATATGTAAAAATATCCAGAAAATGGCCCGACTAAATTTTTAACAGTATCCCGTGTACTAACCCCTTTGTGGATTATCCGAAAACCGAGTTTCGATCATATCAGCTCCGATTCAGGTCCGAATTGGGTCAAATAAAATTTTGTTGAATTCCAATAACCAATAGGAACAAAATATGTAAAAATATCCACAAAATGGTCCAACTCGATTTTTAACAGTATCCCGTGTACTAACCCCTTTGAGGATTATCCGAAAACCGAGTTTCGATCATATCAGCTCCGATTCCGGTCCGAAGTGCGTCAAATAAAATTTCATTTAATTACAATAACCCTTAGGAACAAAATATGTAAAAGTATCCAGAAAATGGCTCGACTAAATTTTTAACAGTATCCCGTGTACTAACCCCTTTGTGGATTATCCGAAAACCGAGTTTCGATCATATCAGCTCCGATTCAGGTCCGCATTGGGTCAAATAAAATTTTGTTGAATTCCAATAACCAATAGGAACAAAATATGTAAAAATATCCAAAAAATGGCCCGACTCGATTTTTAACAGTATCCCGTGTACTAACCCCTTTGAGGATTATCCGAAAACTGAGTTTCGATCATGTCAGCTCCGATTCAGGTCCGAATTGCGTCAAATAAAATTTTGTTGAATTCCAATAACCCATAGGAACAAAATATGTAAAAATATCCACAAAATGGTCCGACTCAATTTTTAACAATATCCCATGTACTAACCCCTTTGAGGATTATCCGAAAATCGAGTTTCGATCATATCAGCTCCGATTCCGGTCCGAACTGTGCCGAATAAAATTTTGTTGAATTTCAATAACCTATAGGAACAAAATATGTGAAAATATCCACAAAATGGTCCAACTCGATTTTTAACAATATCCCGTGTACTAACCCCTTTGAGGATTATCCGAAAATTGAGTTTCGATCATATCAGCTCCGATTCCGGTCCGAAGTGCGTCAAATAAAATTTCATTTAATTTCAATAACCCATAGGAACAAAATATGTAAAAATATCCAGAAAATGGCCCGACTCAATTTTTAACAATATTCCGTGTACTAACGCTTTTGAGGATTATCAGAAAACTGAGTTTCGATCATATCATCTCCGATTCCGGTCCGAACTACGCCGAATAAAATTTCGTTTAATTTCAATAACCCATAGGAACAAAATATGTAAAAATATCCAGAAAATGGCCCGACTCGATTTTTAACAGTATCCCGTGTACTAACCCCTTTTAGGATTATCCGAAAACCGAGTTTAGATCATATCAGCTCCGATTCAGGTCCGAATTGCGTTAAATAAAATTTTGTTGAATTCCAATAACCCATAGGAACATAATATGTAAAAATATCCAGAAAATGGCCCGACTAAATTTTTAACAGTATCCCGTGTACTAACCCCATTGAGGATTATCCGAAAACTGAGTTTCGATCATGTCAGCTCCGATTCAGGTCCGAATTACGTCAAATAAAATTTTGTTGAATTCCAATAACCCATAGGAACAAAATATGTAAAAATATCCACAAAATGGTCCGACTCAATTTTTAACAATATCCCATGTACTAACCCCTTTGAGGATTGTCCGAAAATCGAGTTTCGATCATATCAGCTCCGATTCCGGTCCGAACTGTGCCGAATAAAATTTTGTTGAATTTCAATAACCTATAGGAACAAAATATGTGAAAATATCCACAAAATGGTCCAACTCGATTTTTAACAATATCCCGTGTACTAACCCCTTTGAGGATTATCCGAAAATTGAGTTTCGATCATATCAACTCCGATTCCGGTCCGAAGTGCGTCAAATAAAATTTCATTTAATTTCAATAACCCATAGGAACAAAATATGTAAAAATATCCAGAAAATGGCCCGACTCAATTTTTAACAATATTCCGTGTACTAACGCCTTTGAGGATTATCAGAAAACTGAGTTTCGATCATATCAGCTCCGATTCCGGTCCGAACTACGCCGAATAAAATTTCGTTTAATTTCAATAACCCATAGGAACAAAATATGTAAAAACATCCAGAAAATGGCCTGACTCGATTTTTAACAGTATCCCGTGTACTAACCCCTTTGAGGATTATCCGAAAACCGAGTTTCGATCATATCAGCTCCGATTCAGGTCCGAATTGCGTCAAATAAAATTTTGTTGAATTCCAATAACCCATAGGAACATAATATGTAAAAATATCCAGAAAATGGCCCGACTAAATTTTTAACAGTATCCCGTGTACTAACCCCATTGAGGATTATCCGAAAACTGAGTTTCGATCATGTCAGCTCCGATTCAGGTCCGAATTACGTCAAATAAAATTTTGTTGAATTCCAATAACCCATAGGAACAAAATATGTAAAAATATCCACAAAATGGTCCGACTCAATTTTTAACAATATCCCGTGTACTAACCCCTTTGAGGATTGTCCGAAAATCGAGTTTCGATCATATCAGCTCCGATTCCGGTCCGAACTGTGCCGAATAAAATTTTGTTGAATTTCAATAACCTATAGGAACAAAATATGTGAAAATATCCACAAAATGGTCCAACTCGATTTTTAACAATATCCCGTGTACTAACCCCTTTGAGGATTATCCGAAAATTGAGTTTCGATCATATCAACTCCGATTCCGGTCCGAAGTGCGTCAAATAAAATTTCATTTAATTTCAATAACCCATAGGAACAAAATATGTAAAAATATCCAGAAAATGGCCCGACTCAATTTTTAACAATATTCCGTGTACTAACGCCTTTGAGGATTATCAGAAAACTGAGTTTCGATCATATCAGCTCCGATTCCGGTCCGAACTACGCCGAATAAAATTTCGTTTAATTTCAATAACCCATAGGAACAAAATATGTAAAAACATCCAGAAAATGGCCCGACTCGATTTTTAACAGTATCCCGTGTACTAACCCCTTTGAGGATTATCCGAAAACCGAGTTTCGATCATATCAGCTCCGATTCAGGTCCGAATTGCGTCAAATAAAATTTTGTTGAATTCCAATAACCCATAGGAACATAATATGTAAAAATATCCAGAAAATGGTCCGACTAAATTTTTAACAGTATCCCGTGTACTAACCCCTTTGTGGATTATCCGAAAACCGAGTTTCGATCATATCAGCTCCGATTCAGGTCCGAATTGGGTCAAATAAAATTTTGTTGAATTCCAATAACCAATAGGAACAAAATATGTAAAAATATCCACAAAATGGTCCAACTCGATTTTTAACAATATCCCGTGTACTAACCCCTTTGAGGATTATCCGAAAACCGAGTTTCGATCATATCAGCTCCGATTCCGGTCCGAAGTGCGTCAAATAAAATTTCATTTAATTACAATAACCCTTAGGAACAAAATATGTAAAAGTATCCAGAAAATGGCCCGACTAAATTTTTAACAGTATCCCGTGTACTAACCCCTTTGTGGATTATCCGAAAACCGAGTTTCGATCATATCAGCTCCGATTCAGGTCCGCATTGGATCAAATAAAATTTTGTTGAATTCCAATAACCAATAGGAACAAAATATGTAAAAATATCCAGAAAATGGCCCGACTCGATTTTTAACAGTATCCCGTGTACTAACCCCTTTGAGGATTATCCGAAAACTGAGTTTCGATCATGTCAGCTCCGATTCAGGTCCGAATTGCGTCAAATAAAATTTTGTTGAATTCCAATAACCCATAGGAACAAAATATGTAAAAATATCCACAAAATGGTCCGACTCAATTTTTAACAATATCCCATGTACTAACCCCTTTGAGGATTAGCCGAAAATCGAGTTTCGATCATATCAGCTCCGATTCCGGTCCGAACTGTGCCGAATAAAATTTTGTTGAATTTCAATAACCTATAGGAACAAAATATGTGAAAATATCCACAAAATGGTCCAACTCGATTTTTAACAATATCCCGTGTACTAACCCCTTTGAGGATTATCCGAAAATTGAGTTTCGATCATATCAGCTCCGATTCCGGTCCGAAGTGCGTCAAATAAAATTTCATTTAATTTCAATAACCCATAGGAACAAAATATGTAAAAATATCCAAAAAATGGCCCGACTCAATTTTTAACAATATTCCGTGTACTAACGCCTTTGAGGATTATCAGAAAACTGAGTTTCGATCATATCATCTCCGATTCCGGTCCGAACTACGCCGAATAAAATTTCGTTTAATTTCAATAACCCATAGGAACAAAATATGTAAAAATATCCAGAAAATGGCCCGACTCGATTTTTAACAGTATCCCGTGTACTAACCCCTTTGAGGATTATCCGAAAACCGAGTTTCGATCATATCAGCTCCGATTCAGGTTCGAATTGCGTCAAATAAAATTTTGTTGAATTCCAATAACCCATAGGAACATTATATGTAAAAATATCCAGAAAATGGCCCGACTAAATTTTTAACAGTATCCCGTGTACTAACCCCTTTGTGGATTATCCGAAAACCGAGTTTCGCTCATATCAGCTCCGATTCAGGTCCGAATTGGGTCAAATAAAATTTTGTTGAATTCCAATAACCAATAGGAACAAAATATGTAAAAATATCCAGAAAATAGCCCGACTCGATTTTTAACAGTATCCCGTGTACTAACCCCTTTGAGGATTATCCGAAAACTGAGTTTCGATCATGTCAGCTCCGATTCAGGTCCGAATTGCGTCAAATAAAATTTTGTTGAATTCCAATAACCCATAGGAACAAAATATGTAAAAATATCCACAAAATGGTCCGACTCAATTTTTAACAATATCCCATGTACTAACCCCTTTGAGGATTGTCCGAAAATCGAGTTTCGATCTTATCAGCTCCGATTCCGGTCCGAACTGTGCCGAATAAAATTTTGTTGAATTTCAATAACCTATAGGAACAAAATATGTGAAAATATCCACAAAATGGTCCAACTCGATTTTTAACAATATCCCGTGTACTAACCCCTTTGAGGATTATCCGAAAATTGAGTTTCGATCATATCAGCTCCGATTCCGGTCCGAAGTGCGTCAAATAAAATTTCATTTAATTTCAATAACCCATAGGAACAAAATATGTAAAAATATCCAGAAAATGGCCCGACTCAATTTTTAACAATATTCCGTGTACTAACGCCTTTGAGGATTATCAGAAAACTGAGTTTCGATCATATCAGCTCCGATTCCGGTCCGAACTACGCCGAATAAAATTTCGTTTAATTTCAATAACCCATAGGAACAAAATATGTAAAAACATCCAAAAAATGGCCCGACTCGATTTTTAACAGTATCCCGTGTACTAACCCCTTTGAGGATTATCCGAAAACCGAGTTTCGATCATATCAGCTCCGATTCAGGTCCGAATTGCGTCAAATAAAATTTTGTTGAATTCCAATAACCCATAGGAACATAATATGTACAAATATCCAGAAAATGGCCCGACTAAATTTTTAACAGTATCCCGTGTACTAACCCATTTGTGGATTATCCGAAAACCGAGTTTCGATCATATCAGCTCCGATTCAGGTCCGAATTGGGTCAAATAAAATTTTGTTGAATTCCAATAACCAATAGGAACAAAATATGTGAAAATATCCACAAAATGGTCCAACTCGATTTTTAACAATATCCCGTGTACTAACCCCTTTGAGGATTATCCGAAAACCGAGTTTCGATCATATCAGCTCCGATTCCGGTCCGAAGTGCGTCAAATAAAATTTCATTTAATTACAATAACCCTTACGAACAAAATATGTAAAAGTATCCAGAAAATGGCCCGACTAAATTTTTAACAGTATCCCGTGTACTAACCCCTTTGTGGATTATCCGAAAACAGAGTTTCGATCATATCAGCTCCGATTCAGGTCCGCATTGGATCAAATAAAATTTTGTTGAATTCCAATAACCAATAGGAACAAAATATGTAAAAATATCCAGAAAATGGCCCGACTCGATTTTTAACAGTATCCCGTGTACTAACCCCTTTGAGGATTATCCGAAAACTGAGTTTCGATCATGTCAGCTCCGATTCAGGTCCGAATTGCGTCAAATAAAATTTTGTTGAATTCCAATAACCCATAGGAACAAAATATGTAAAAATATCCACAAAATGGTCCGACTCAATTTTTAACAATATCCCATGTACTAACCCCTTTGAGGATTGTCCGAAAATCGAGTTTCGATCTTATCAGCTCCGATTCCGGTCCGAACTGTGCCGAATAAAATTTCGTTTAATTTCAATAACCCATAGGAACAAAATATGTAAAAACATCCAGAAAATGGCCCGACTCGATTTTTAACAGTATCCCGTGTACTAACCCCTTTGAGGATTATCCGAAAACCGAGTTTCGATCATATCAGCTCCGATTCAGGTCCGAATTGCGTCAAATAAAATTTTGTTGAATTCCAATAACCCATAGGAACATAATATGTAAAAATATCCAGAAAATGGCCCGACTAAATTTTTAACAGTATCCCGTGTACTAACCCCTTTGTGGATTATCCGAAAACCGAGTTTCGATCATATCAGCTCCGATTCAGGTCCGAATTGGGTCAAATAAAATTTTGTTGAATTCCAATAACCAATAGGAACAAAATATGTAAAAATATCCACAAAATGGTCCAACTCGATTTTTAACAATATCCCGTGTACTAACCCCTTTGAGGATTATCCGAAAACCGAGTTTCGATCATATCAGCTCCAATTCCGGTCCGAAGTGCGTCAAATAAAATTTCATTTAATTACAATAACCCTTAGGAACAAAATATGTAAAAGTATCCAGAAAATGGCCCGACTAAATTTTTAACAGTATCCCGTGTACTAACCCCTTTGTGGATTATCCGAAAACCGAGTTTCGATCATATCAGCTCCGATTCAGGTCCGCATTGGGTCAAATAAAATTTTGTTGAATTCCAATAACCAATAGGAACAAAATATGTAAAAATATCCAAAAAATGGCCCGACTCGATTTTTAACAGTATCCCGTGTACTAACCCCTTTGAGGATTATCCGAAAACTGAGTTTCGATCATGTCAGCTCCGATTCAGGTCCGAATTGCGTCAAATAAAATTTTGTTGAATTCCAATAACCCATAGGAACAAAATATGTAAAAATATCCACAAAATGGTCCGACTCAATTTTTAACAATATCCCATGTACTAACCCCTTTGAGGATTATCCGAAAATCGAGTTTCGATCATATCAGCTCCGATTCCGGTCCGAACTGTGCCGAATAAAATTTTGTTGAATTTCAATAACCTATAGGAACAAAATATGTGAAAATATCCACAAAATGGTCCAACTCGATTTTTAACAATATCCCGTGTACTAACCCCTTTGAGGATTAGCCGAAAATTGAGTTTCGATCATATCAGCTCCGATTCCGGTCCGAAGTGCGTCAAATAAAATTTCATTTAATTTCAATAACCCATAGGAACAAAATATGTAAAAACATCCAGAAAATGGCCCGACTCGATTTTTAACAGTATCCCGTGTACTAACCCCTTTGAGGATTATCCGAAAACCGAGTTTCGATCATATCAGCTCCGATTCAGGTCCGAATTGCGTCAAATAAAATTTTGTTGAATTCCAATAACCCATAGGAACATAATATGTAAAAATATCCAGAAAATGGCCCGACTAAATTTTTAACAGTATCCCGTGTACTAAACCCTTTGTGGATTATCCGAAAACCGAGTTTCGATCATATCAGCTCCAATTCAGGTCCGAATTGGGTCAAATAAAATTTTGTTGAATTCCAATAACCAATAGGTACAAAATATGTAAAAATATCCACAAAATGGTCCAACTCGATTTTTAACAATATCCCGTGTACTAACCCCATTGAGGATTATCCGAAAACCGAGTTTCGATCATATCAGCTCCAATTCCGGTCCGAAGTGCGTCAAATAAAATTTCATTTAATTACAATAACCCTTAGGAACAAAATATGTAAAAGTATCCAGAAAATGGCCCGACTAAATTTTTAACAGTATCCCGTGTACTAACCCCTTTGTGGATTATCCGAAAACCGAGTTTCGATCATATCAGCTCCGATTCAGGTCCGCATTGGGTCAAATAAAATTTTGTTGAATTCCAATAACCAATAGGAACAAAATATGTAAAAATATCCAAAAAATGGCCCGACTCGATTTTTAACAGTATCCCGTGTACTAACCCCTTTGAGGATTATCCGAAAACTGAGTTTCGATCATGTCAGCTCCGATTCAGGTCCGAATTGCGTCAAATAAAATTTTGTTGAATTCCAATAACCCATAGGAACAAAATATGTAAAAATATCCACAAAATGGTCCGACTCAATTTTTAACAATATCCCATGTACTAACCCCTTTGAGGATTATCCGAAAATCGAGTTTCGATCATATCAGCTCCGATTCCGGTCCGAACTGTGCCGAATAAAATTTTGTTGAATTTCAATAACCTATAGGAACAAAATATGTGAAAATATCCACAAAATGGTCCAACTCGATTTTTAACAATATCCCGTGTACTAACCCCTTTGAGGATTAGCCGAAAATTGAGTTTCGATCATATCAGCTCCGATTCCGGTCCGAAGTGCGTCAAATAAAATTTCATTTAATTTCAATAACCCATAGGAACAAAATATGTAAAAATATCCAGAAAATGGCCCGACTCAATTTTTAACAATATTCCGTGTACTAACGCTTTTGAGGATTATCAGAAAACTGAGTTTCGATCATATCGTCTCCGATTCCGGTCCGAACTACGCCGAATAAAATTTCGTTTAATTTCAATAACCCATAGGAACAAAATATGTAAAAAATATCCAGAAAATGGCCCGACTCGATTTTTAACAGTATCCCGTGTACTAACCCCTTTTAGGATTATCCGAAAACCGAGTTTCGATCATATCAGCTCCGATTCAGGTCCGAATTGCGTTAAATAAAATTTTGTTGAATTCCAATAACCCATAGGAACATAATATGTAAAAATATCCAGAAAATGGCCCGACTAAATTTTTAACAGTATCCCGTGTACTAACCCCATTGAGGATTATCCGAAAACTGAGTTTCGATCATGTCAGCTCCGATTCAGGTCCGAATTACGTCAAATAAAATTTTGTTGAATTCCAATAACCCATAGGAACAAAATATGTAAAAATATCCACAAAATGGTCCGACTCAATTTTTAACAATATCCCATGTACTAACCCCTTTGAGGATTGTCCGAAAATCGAGTTTTGATCATATCAGCTCCGATTCCGGTCCGAACTGTGCCGAATAAAATTTTGTTGAATTTCAATAACCTATAGGAACAAAATATGTGAAAATATCCACAAAATGGTCCAACTCGATTTTTAACAATATCCCATGTACTAACCCCTTTGAGGATTATCCGAAAATTGAGTTTCGATCATATCAACTCCGATTCCGGTCCGAAGTGCGTCAAATAAAATTTCATTTAATTTCAATAACCCATAGGAACAAAATATGTAAAAATATCCAGAAAATGGCCCGACTCAATTTTTAACAATATTCCGTGTACTAACGCCTTTGAGGATTATCAGAAAACTGAGTTTCGATCATATCAGCTCCGATTCCGGTCCGAACTACGCCGAATAAAATTTCGTTTAATTTCAATAACCCATAGGAACAAAATATGTAAAAACATCCAGAAAATGGCCCGACTCGATTTTTAACAGTATCCCGTGTACTAACCCCTTTGAGGATTATCCGAAAACCGAGTTTCGATCATATCAGCTCCGATTCAGGTCCGAATTGCGTCAAATAAAATTTTGTTGAATTCCAATAACCCATAGGAACATAATATGTAAAAATATCCAGAAAATGGCCCGACTAAATTTTTAACAGTATCCCGTGTACTAACCCCTTTGTGGATTATCCGAAAACCGAGTTTCGATCATATCAGCTCCGATTCAGGTCCGAATTGGGTCAAATAAAATTTTGTTGAATTCCAATAACCAATAGGAACAAAATATGTAAAAATATCCACAAAATGGTCCAACTCGATTTTTAACAATATCCCGTGTACTAACCCCTTTGAGGATTATCCGAAAACCGAGTTTCGATCATATCAGCTCCGATTCCGGTCCGAAGTGCGTCAAATAAAATTTCATTTAATTACAATAACCCTTAGGAACAAAATATGTAAAAGTATCCAGAAAATGGCCCGACTAAATTTTTAACAGTATCCCGTGTACTAACCCCTTTGTGGATTATCCGAAAACCGAGTTTCGATCATATCAGCTCCGATTCAGGTCCGCATTGGATAAAATAAAATTTTGTTGAATTCCAATAACCAATAGGAACAAAATATGTAAAAATATCCAGAAAATGGCCCGACTCGATTTTTAACAGTATCCCGTGTACTAACCCCTTTGAGGATTATCCGAAAACTGAGTTTCGATCATGTCAGCTCCGATTCAGGTCCGAATTGCGTCAAATAAAATTTTGTTGAATTCCAATAACCCATAGGAACAAAATATGTAAAAATATCCACAAAATGGTCCGACTCAATTTTTAACAATATCCCATGTACTAACCCCTTTGAGGATTATCCGAAAATCGAGTTTCGATCATATCAGCTCCGATTCCGGTCCGAACTGTGCCGAATAAAATTTTGTTGAATTTCAATAACCTATAGGAACAAAATATGTGAAAATATCCACAAAATGGTCCAACTCGATTTTTAACAATATCCCGTGTACTAACCCCTTTGAGGATTATCCGAAAATTGAGTTTCGATCATATCAGCTCCGATTCCGGTCCGAAGTGCGTCAAATAAAATTTCATTTAATTTCAATAACCCATAGGAACAAAATATGTAAAAATATCCAGAAAATGGCCCGACTCAATTTTTAACAATATTCCGTGTACTAACGCCTTTGAGGATTATCAGAAAACTGAGTTTCGATCATATCATCTCCGATTCCGGTCCGAACTACGCCGAATAAAATTTCGTTTAATTTCAATAACCCATAGGAACAAAATATGTAAAAATATCCAGAAAATGGCCCGACTCGATTTTTAACAGTATCCCGTGTACTAACCCCTTTGAGGATTATCCGAAAACCGAGTTTCGATCATATCAGCTCCGATTCAGGTTCGAATTGCGTCAAATAAAATTTTGTTGAATTCCAATAACCCATAGGAACATAATATGTAAAAATATCCAGAAAATGGCCCGACTAAATTTTTAACAGTATCCCGTGTACTAACCCCTTTGTGGATTATCCGAAAACCGAGTTTCGCTCATATCAGCTCCGATTCAGGTCCGAATTGGGTCAAATAAAATTTTGTTGAATTCCAATAACCAATAGGAACAAAATATGTAAAAATATCCAGAAAATAGCCCGACTCGATTTTTAACAGTATCCCGTGTACTAACCCCTTTGAGGATTATCCGAAAACTGAGTTTCGATCATGTCAGCTCCGATTCAGGTCCGAATTGCGTCAAATAAAATTTTGTTGAATTCCAATAACCCATAGGAACAAAATATGTAAAAATATCCACAAAATGGTCCGACTCAATTTTTAACAATATCCCATGTACTAACCCCTTTGAGGATTGTCCGAAAATCGAGTTTCGATCTTATCAGCTCCGATTCCGGTCCGAACTGTGCCGAATAAAATTTTGTTGAATTTCAATAACCTATAGGAACAAAATATGTGAAAATATCCACAAAATGGTCCAACTCGATTTTTAACAATATCCCGTGTACTAACCCCTTTGAGGATTATCCGAAAATTGAGTTTCGATCATATCAGCTCCGATTCCGGTCCGAAGTGCGTCAAATAAAATTTCATTTAATTTCAATAACCCATAGGAACAAAATATGTAAAAATATCCAGAAAATGGCCCGACTCAATTTTTAACAATATTCCGTGTACTAACGCCTTTGAGGATTATCAGAAAACTGAGTTTCGATCATATCAGCTCCGATTCCGGTCCGAACTACGCCGAATAAAATTTCGTTTAATTTCAATAACCCATAGGAACAAAATATGTAAAAACATCCAGAAAATGGCCCGACTCAATTTTTAACAGTATCCCGTGTACTAACCCCTTTGAGGATTATCCGAAAACCGAGTTTCGATCATATCAGCTCCGATTCAGGTCCGAATTGCGTCAAATAAAATTTTGTTGAATTCCAATAACCCATAGGAACATAATATGTAAAAATATCCAGAAAATGGCCCGACTAAATTTTTAACAGTATCCCGTGTACTAACCCCTTTGTGGATTATCCGAAAACCGAGTTTCGATCATATCAGCTCCGATTCAGGTCCGAATTGGGTCAAATAAAATTTTGTTGAATTCCAATAACCAATAGGAACAAAATATGTAAAAATATCCACAAAATGGTCCAACTCGATTTTTAACAATATCCCGTGTACTAACCCCTTTGAGGATTATCCGAAAACCGAGTTTCGATCATATCAGCTCCGATTCAGGTCCGAATTGGGTCAAATAAAATTTTGTTGAATTCCAATAACCAATAGGAACAAAATATGTAAAAATATCCACAAAATGGTCCAACTCGATTTTTAACAATATCCCGTGTACTAACCCCTTTGAGGATTATCCGAAAACCGAGTTTCGATCATATCAGCTCCGATTCCGGTCCGAAGTGCGTCAAATAAAATTTCATTTAATTACAATAACCCTTAGGAACAAAATATGTAAAAGTATCCAGAAAATGGCCCGACTAAATTTTTAACAGTATCCCGTGTACTAACCCCTTTGTGGATTATCCGAAAACCGAGTTTCGATCATATCAGCTCCGATTCAGGTCCGCATTGGATAAAATAAAATTTTGTTGAATTCCAATAACCAATAGGAACAAAATATGTAAAAATATCCAGAAAATGGCCCGACTCGATTTTTAACAGTATCCCGTGTACTAACCCCTTTGAGGATTATCCGAAAACTGAGTTTCGATCATGTCAGCTCCGATTCAGGTCCGAATTGCGTCAAATAAAATTTTGTTGAATTCCAATAACCCATAGGAACAAAATATGTAAAAATATCCACAAAATGGTCCGACTCAATTTTTAACAATATCCCATGTACTAACCCCTTTGAGGATTATCCGAAAATCGAGTTTCGATCATATCAGCTCCGATTCCGGTCCGAACTGTGCCGAATAAAATTTTGTTGAATTTCAATAACCTATAGGAACAAAATATGTGAAAATATCCACAAAATGGTCCAACTCGATTTTTAACAATATCCCGTGTACTAACCCCTTTGAGGATTATCCGAAAATTGAGTTTCGATCATATCAGCTCCGATTCCGGTCCGAAGTGCGTCAAATAAAATTTCATTTAATTTCAATAACCCATAGGAACAAAATATGTAAAAATATCCAGAAAATGGCCCGACTCGATTTTTAACAGTATCCCGTGTACTAACCCCTTTGAGGATTATCCGAAAACCGAGTTTCGATCATATCAGCTCCGATTCAGGTCCGAATTGCGTCAAATAAAATTTTGTTGAATTCCAATAACCCATAGGAACATAATATGTAAAAATATCCAGAAAATGGCCCGACTAAATTTTTAACAGTATCCCGTGTACTAACCCCTTTGTGGATTATCCGAAAACCGAGTTTCGATCATATCAGCTCCGATTCAGGTCCGAATTGGGTCAAATAAAATTTTGTTGAATTCCAATAACCAATAGGAACAAAATATGTAAAAATATCCACAAAATGGTCCAACTCGATTTTTAACAATATCCCGTGTACTAACCCCTTTGAGGATTATCCGAAAACCGAGTTTCGATCATATCAGCTCCGATTCCGGTCCGAAGTGCGTCAAATAAAATTTCATTTAATTACAATAACCCTTAGGAACAAAATATGTAAAAGTATCCAGAAAATGGCCCGACTAAATTTTTAACAGTATCCCGTGTACTAACCCCTTTGTGGATTATCCGAAAACCGAGTTTCGATCATATCAGCTCCGATTCAGGTCCGCATTGGATAAAATAAAATTTTGTTGAATTCCAATAACCAATAGGAACAAAATATGTAAAAATATCCAGAAAATGGCCCGACTCGATTTTTAACAGTATCCCGTGTACTAACCCCTTTGAGGATTATCCGAAAACTGAGTTTCGATCATGTCAGCTCCGATTCAGGTCCGAATTGCGTCAAATAAAATTTTGTTGAATTCCAATAACCCATAGGAACAAAATATGTAAAAATATCCACAAAATGGTCCGACTCAATTTTTAACAATATCCCATGTACTAACCCCTTTGAGGATTATCCGAAAATCGAGTTTCGATCATATCAGCTCCGATTCCGGTCCGAACTGTGCCGAATAAAATTTTGTTGAATTTCAATAACCTATAGGAACAAAATATGTGAAAATATCCACAAAATGGTCCAACTCGATTTTTAACAATATCCCGTGTACTAACCCCTTTGAGGATTATCCGAAAATTGAGTTTCGATCATATCAGCTCCGATTCCGGTCCGAAGTGCGTCAAATAAAATTTCATTTAATTTCAATAACCCATAGGAACAAAATATGTAAAAATATCCAGAAAATGGCCCGACTCAATTTTTAACAATATTCCGTGTACTAACGCCTTTGAGGATTATCAGAAAACTGAGTTTCGATCATATCATCTCCGATTCCGGTCCGAACTACGCCGAATAAAATTTCGTTTAATTTCAATAACCCATAGGAACAAAATATGTAAAAATATCCAGAAAATGGCCCGACTCGATTTTTAACAGTATCCCGTGTACTAACCCCTTTGAGGATTATCCGAAAACCGAGTTTCGATCATATCAGCTCCGATTCAGGTTCGAATTGCGTCAAATAAAATTTTGTTGAATTCCAATAACCCATAGAAACATAATATGTAAAAATATCCAGAAAATGGCCCGACTAAATTTTTAACAGTATCCCGTGTACTAACCCCTTTGTGGATTATCCGAAAACCGAGTTTCGCTCATATCAGCTCCGATTCAGGTCCGAATTGGGTCAAATAAAATTTTGTTGAATTCCAATAACCAATAGGAACAAAATATGTAAAAATATCCAGAAAATAGCCCGACTCGATTTTTAACAGTATCCCGTGTACTAACCCCTTTGAGGATTATCCGAAAACTGAGTTTCGATCATGTCAGCTCCGATTCAGGTCCGAATTGCGTCAAATAAAATTTTGTTGAATTCCAATAACCCATAGGAACAAAATATGTAAAAATATCCACAAAATGGTCCGACTCAATTTTTAACAATATCCCATGTACTAACCCCTTTGAGGATTGTCCGAAAATCGAGTTTCGATCTTATCAGCTCCGATTCCGGTCCGAACTGTGCCGAATAAAATTTTGTTGAATTTCAATAACCTATAGGAACAAAATATGTGAAAATATCCACAAAATGGTCCAACTCGATTTTTAACAATATCCCGTGTACTAACCCCTTTGAGGATTATCCGAAAATTGAGTTTCGATCATATCAGCTCCGATTCCGGTCCGAAGTGCGTCAAATAAAATTTCATTTAATTTCAATAACCCATAGGAACAAAATATGTAAAAATATCCAGAAAATGGCCCGACTCAATTTTTAACAATATTCCGTGTACTAACGCCTTTGAGGATTATCAGAAAACTGAGTTTCGATCATATCAGCTCCGATTCCGGTCCGAACTACGCCGAATAAAATTTCGTTTAATTTCAATAACCCATAGGAACAAAATATGTAAAAACATCCAGAAAATGGCCCGACTCGATTTTTAACAGTATCCCGTGTACTAACCCCTTTGAGGATTATCCGAAAACCGAGTTTCGATCATATCAGCTCCGATTCAGGTCCGAATTGCGTCAAATAAAATTTTGTTGAATTCCAATAACCCATAGGAACATAATATGTAAAAATATCCAGAAAATGGCCCGACTAAATTTTTAACAGTATCCCGTGTACTAACCCCTTTGTGGATTATCCGAAAACCGAGTTTCGATCATATCAGCTCCGATTCAGGTCCGAATTGGGTCAAATAAAATTTTGTTGAATTCCAATAACCAATAGGAACAAAATATGTAAAAATATCCACAAAATGGTCCAACTCGATTTTTAACAATATCCCGTGTACTAACCCCTTTGAGGATTATCCGAAAACCGAGTTTCGATCATATCAGCTCCGATTCCGGTCCGAAGTGCGTCAAATAAAATTTCATTTAATTACAATAACCCTTACGAACAAAATATGTAAAAGTATCCAGAAAATGGCCCGACTAAATTTTTAACAGTATCCCGTGTACTAACCCCTTTGTGGATTATCCGAAAACAGAGTTTCGATCATATCAGCTCCGATTCAGGTCCGCATTGGATCAAATAAAATTTTGTTGAATTCCAATAACCAATAGGAACAAAATATGTAAAAATATCCAGAAAATGGCCCGACTCGATTTTTAACAGTATCCCGTGTACTAACCCCTTTGAGGATTATCCGAAAACTGAGTTTCGATCATGTCAGCTCCGATTCAGGTCCGAATTGCGTCAAATAAAATTTTGTTGAATTCCAATAACCCATAGGAACAAAATATGTAAAAATATCCACAAAATGGTCCGACTCAATTTTTAACAATATCCCATGTACTAACCCCTTTGAGGATTATCCGAAAATCGAGTTTCGATCATATCAGCTCCGATTCCGGTCCGAACTGTGCCGAATAAAATTTTGTTGAATTTCAATAACCTATAGGAACAAAATATGTGAAAATATCCACAAAATGGTCCAACTCGATTTTTAACAATATCCCGTGTACTAACCCCTTTGAGGATTATCCGAAAATTGAGTTTCGATCATATCAGCTCCGATTCCGGTCCGAAGTGCGTCAAATAAAATTTCATTTAATTTCAATAACCCATAGGAACAAAATATGTAAAAATATCCAGAAAATGGCCCGACTCAATTTTTAACAATATTCCGTGTACTAACGTCTTTGAGGATTATCAGAAAACTGAGTTTCGATCATATCATCTCCGATTCCGGTCCGAACTACGCCGAATAAAATTTCGTTTAATTTCAATAACCCATAGGAACAAAATATGTAAAAATATCCAGAAAATGGCCCGACTCGATTTTTAACAGTATCCCGTGTACTAACCCCTTTGAGGATTATCCGAAAACCGAGTTTCGATCATATCAGCTCCGATTCAGGTTCGAATTGCGTCAAATAAAATTTTGTTGAATTCCAATAACCCATAGGAACATAATATGTAAAAATATCCAGAAAATGGCCCGACTAAATTTTTAACAGTATCCCGTGTACTAACCCCTTTGTGGATTATCTGAAAACCGAGTTTCGATCATATCCGCTCCGATTCAGGTCCGAATTGGGTCAAATAAAATTTTGTTGAATTCCAATAACCAATAGGAACAAAATATGTAAAAATATCCAGAAAATAGCCCGACTCGATTTTTAACAGTATCCCGTGTACTAACCCCTTTGAGGATTATCCGAAAACTGAGTTTCGATCATGTCAGCTCCGATTCAGGTCCGAATTGCGTCAAATAAAATTTTGTTGAATTCCAATAACCCATAGGAACAAAATATGTAAAAATATCCACAAAATGGTCCGACTCAATTTTTAACAATATCCCATGTACTAACCCCTTTGAGGATTGTCCGAAAATCGAGTTTCGATCTTATCAGCTCCGATTCCGGTCCGAACTGTGCCGAATAAAATTTTGTTGAATTTCAATAACCTATAGGAACAAAATATGTGAAAATATCCACAAAATGGTCCAACTCGATTTTTAACAATATCCCGTGTACTAATCCCTTTGAGGATTATCCGAAAATTGAGTTTCGATCATATCAGCTCCGATTCCGGTCCGAAGTGCGTCAAATAAAATTTCATTTAATTTCAATAACCCATAGGAACAAAATATGTAAAAATATCCAGAAAATGGCCCGACTCAATTTTTAACAATATTCCGTGTACTAACGCCTTTGAGGATTATCAGAAAACTGAGTTTCGATCATATCAGCTCCGATTCCGGTCCGAACTACGCCGAATAAAATTTCGTTTAATTTCAATAACCCATAGGAACAAAATATGTAAAAACATCCAGAAAATGGCCCGACTCGATTTTTAACAGTATCCCGTGTACTAACCCCTTTGAGGATTATCCGAAAACTGAGTTTCGATCATATCAGATCCGATTCAGGTCCGAATTGCGTCAAATAAAATTTTGTTGAATTCCAATAACCCATAGGAACATAATATGTAAAAATATCCAGAAAATGGCCCGACTAAATTTTTAACAGTATCCCGTGTACTAACCCCTTTGTGGATTATCCGAAAACCGAGTTTCGATCATATCAGCTCCGATTCAGGTCCGAATTGGGTCAAATAAAATTTTGTTGAATTCCAATAACCAATAGGAACAAAATATGTAAAAATATCCACAAAATGGTCCAACCGATTTTTAACAATATCCCGTGTACTAACCCCTTTGAGGATTATCCGAAAACCGAGTTTCGATCATATCAGCTCCGATTCCGGTCCGAAGTGCGTCAAATAAAATTTCATTTAATTACAATAACCCTTAGGAACAAAATATGTAAAAGTATTCAGAAAATGGCCCGACTAAATTTTTAACAGTATCCCGTGTACTAACCCCTTTGTGGATTATCCGAAAACCGAGTTTCGATCATATCAGCTCCGATTCAGGTCCGAATTGGGTCAAATAAAATTTTGTTGAATTCCAATAACCAATAGGAACAAAATATGTAAAAATATCCAGAAAATGGCCCGACTCGATTTTTAACAGTATCCCGTGTACGAACCCCTTTGAGGATTATCCGAAAACTGAGTTTCGATCTGTCAGCTCCGATTCAGGTCCGAATTGCGTCAAATAAAATTTTGTTGAATTCCAATAACCTATAGGAACAAAATATGTAAAAATATCCACAAAATGGTCCGACTCAATTTTTAACAATATCCCATGTACTAACCCCTTTGAGGATTATCCGAAAATCGAGTTTCGATCATATCAGCTCCGATTCCGGTCCGAACTGTGCCGAATAAAATTTTGTTGAATTTCAATAACCTATAGGAACAAAATATGTGAAAATATCCACAAAATGGTCCAACTCGATTTTTAACAATATCCCGTGTACTAACCCCTTTGAGGATTATCCGAAAATTGAGTTTCGATCATATCAGCTCCGATTCCGGTCCGAAGTGCGTCAAATAAAATTTCATTTAATTTCAATAACCCATAGGAACAAAATATGTAAAAATATCCAGAAAATGGCCCGACTCAATTTTTAACAATATTCCGTGTACTAACGCCTTTGAGGATTATCAGAAAACTGAGTTTCGATCATATCAGCTCCGATTCCGGTCCGAACTACGCCGAATAAAATTTCGTTTAATTTCAATAACCCATAGGAACAAAATATGTAAAAACATCCAGAAAATGGCCCGACTCGATTTTTAACAGTATCCCGTGTACTAACCCCTTTGAGGATTATCCGAAAACTGAGTTTCGATCATATCAGATCCGATTCAGGTCCGAATTGCGTCAAATAAAATTTTGTTGAATTCCAATAACCCATAGGAACATAATATGTAAAAATATCCAGAAAATGGCCCGACTAAATTTTTAACAGTATCCCGTGTACTAACCCCTTTGTGGATTATCCGAAAACCGAGTTTCGATCATATCAGCTCCGATTCAGGTCCGAATTGGGTCAAATAAAATTTTGTTGAATTCCAATAACCAATAGGCACAAAATATGTAAAAATATCCACAAAATGGTCCAACCGATTTTTAACAATATCCCGTGTACTAACCCCTTTGAGGATTATCCGAAAACCGAGTTTCGATCATATCAGCTCCGATTCCGGTCCGAAGTGCGTCAAATAAAATTTCATTTAATTACAATAACCCTTAGGAACAAAATATGTAAAAGTATTCAGAAAATGGCCCGACTAAATTTTTAACAGTATCCCGTGTACTAACCCCTTTGTGGATTATCCGAAAACCGAGTTTCGATCATATCAGCTCCGATTCAGGTCCGAATTGGGTCAAATAAAATTTTGTTGAATTCCAATAACCAATAGGAACAAAATATGTAAAAATATCCAGAAAATGGCCCGACTCGATTTTTAACAGTATCCCGTGTACGAACCCCTTTGAGGATTATCCGAAAACTGAGTTTCGATCTGTCAGCTCCGATTCAGGTCCGAATTGCGTCAAATAAAATTTTGTTGAATTCCAATAACCTATAGGAACAAAATATGTAAAAATATCCACAAAATGGTCCGACTCAATTTTTAACAATATCCTATGTACTAACCCCTTTGAGGATTATCCGAAAATCGAGTTTCGATCATATCAGCTCCGATTCCGGTCCGAACTGTGCCGAATAAAATTTTGTTGAATTTCAATAACCTATAGGAACAAAATATGTGAAAATATCCACAAAATGGTCCAACTCGATTTTTAACAATATCCCGTGTACTAACCCCTTTGAGGATTATCCGAAAATTGAGTTTCGATCATATCAGCTCCGATTCCGGTCCGAAGTGCGTCAAATAAAATTTCATTTAATTTCAATAACCCATAGGAACAAAATATGTAAAAATATCCAGAAAATGGCCCGACTCAATTTTTAACAATATTCCGTGTACTAACGCCTTTGAGGATTATCAGAAAACCGAGTTTCGATAATATCAGCTCCGATTCCGGTCCGAACTACGCCGAATAAAATTTCGTTTAATTTCAATAACCCATAGGAACAAAATATGTAAAAACATCCAGAAAATGGCCAGACTCGATTTTTAATAGTATCCCGTGTACTAACCCCTTTGAGGATTATCCGAAAACCGAGTTTCGATCATATCAGCTCCGATTCAGGTCCGAATTGCGTCAAATAAAATTTTGCTGAATTCCAATAACCCATAGGAACAAAATATGTAAAAATATCCACAAAATGGTCCGACTCAATTTTTAACAATATCCCATGTACTAACCCCTTTGAGGATTATCTGAAAATCGAGTTTCGATCATATCAGCTCCGATTCCGGTCCGAACTGTGCCGAATAAAATTTTGTTGAATTTCAATAACCTATAGGAACAAAATATGTGAAAATATCCACAAAATGGTCCAACTCGATTTTTAACAATATCCCGTGTACTAACCCCTTTGAGGATTATCCGAAAATTGAGTTTCGATCATATCAGCTCCGATTCCGGTCCGAAGTGCGTCAAATAAAATTTCATTTAATTTCAATAACCCATAGGAACAAAATATGTAAAAATATCCAGAAAATGGCCCGACTCAATTTTTAACAATATTCCGTGTACTAACGCCTTTGAGGATTATCAGAAAACTGAGTTTCGATCATATCAGCTCCGATTCCGGTCCGAACTACGCCGAATAAAATTTCGTTTAATTTCAATAACCCATAGGAACAAAATATTTAAAAATATCCAGAAAATGGCCCGACTCGATTTTTAACAGTATCCCGTGTACTAACCCCTTTGAGGATTATCCGAAAACCGAGTTTCGATCATATCAGCTCCGATTCAGGTCCGAATTGCGTCAAATAAAATTTTGTTGAATTCCAATAACCCATAGGAACATAATATGTAAAAATATCCAGAAAATGGCCCGACTAAATTTTTAACAGTATCCCGTGTACTAACCCCTTTTTGGATTATCCGAAAACCGAGTTTCGATCATATCAGCAACGATTCAGGTCCGAATTGGGTCAAATAAAATTTTGTTGAATTCCAATAACCAATAGGAACAAAATATGTAAAAATATCCACAAAATGGTCCAACTCTATTTTTAACAATATCCCGTGTACTAACCCCTTTGAGGATTATCCGAAAACCGAGTTTCGATCATATCAGCTCCGATTCCGGTCCGAAGTGCGTCAAATAAAATTTCATTTAATTACAATAACCCTTAGGAACAAAATATGTAAAAGTATCCAGAAAATGGGCCGACTCAATTTTTAACAATATTCCGTGTACTAACGCCTTTGAGGATTATCCGAAAACCGAGTTTCGATCACATCAGCTCCGATTCCCGTCCGAACTACGTCGAATAAAATTTCGTTTAATTTCAATAACCCATAGGAACAAAATATGTAAAAATATCCACAAAATGGTCCGACTCAATTTTTAACAATATCCCATGTACTAACCCCTTTGAGGATTATCCGAAAATCGAGTTTCGATCATATCAGCTCCGATTCCGGTCCGAACTGTGCCGAATAAAATTTTGTTGAATTTCAATAACCTATATGAACAAAATATGTGAAAATATCCACAAAATGGTCCAACTCGATTTTTAACAATATCCCGTGTACTAACCCCTTTGAGGATTATCCGAAAATTGAGTTTCGATCATATCAGCTCCGATTCCGGTCCGAAGTGCGTCAAATAAAATTTCATTTAATTTCAATAACCCATAGGAACAAAATATGTAAAAATATCCAGAAAATGGCCCGACTCAATTTTTAACAATATTCCGTGTACTAACGCCTTTGAGGATTATCAGAAAACTGAGTTTCGATCATATCAGCTCCGATTCCGGTCCGAACTACGCCGAATAAAATTTCGTTTAATTTCAATAACCCATAGGAACAAAATATGTAAAAATATCCAGAAAATGGCCCGACTCGATTTTTAACAGTATCCCGTGTACTAACCCCTTTGAGGATTATCCGAAAACCGAGTTTCGATCATATCAGCTCCGATTCAGGTCCGAATTGCGTCAAATAAAATTTTGTTGAATTCCAATAACCCATAGGAACATAATATGTAAAAATATCCAGAAAATGGCCCGACTAAATTTTTAACAGTATCCCGTGTACTAACCCCTTTGTGGATTATCCGAAAACCGAGTTTCGATCATATCAGCTCCGATTCAGGTCCGAATTGGGTCAAATAAAATTTTGTTGAATTCCAATAACCAATAGGAACAAAATATGTAAAAATATCCACAAAATGGTCCAACTCGATTTTTAAAAATATCCCGTGTACTAACCCCTTTGAGGATTATCCGAAAACCGAGTTTCGATCATATCAGCTCCGATTCCGGTCCGAAGTGCGTCAAATAAAATTTCATTTAATTACAATAACCCTTAGGAACAAAATATGTAAAAGTATCCAGAAAATGGGCCGAGTCAATTTTTAACAATATTCCGTGTACTAACGCCTTTGAGGATTATCCGAAAACCGAGTTTCGATCAAATCAGCTCCGATTCCCGTCCGAACTGCGCCGAATAAAATTTCGTTTAATTTCAATAACCCATAGGAACAAAATATGTAAAAATATCCAGAAAATGGCCCGACTCGATTTTTAACAGTATCCCGTGTACTAACGCCTTTGAGGATTATCCGAAAACCGAGTTTCGATCATATCATCTCCGATTCAGGTCCGAATTGCGCTAAATAAAATTTTGTTGAATTCCAATAACCCATAGGAACAAAATATGTAAAAATATCCACAAAATGGTCCGACTCAATTTTTAACAATATCCCATGTACTAACCCCTTTGAGGATTATCCAAAACCGAGTTTCGATCATATCAGCTCCGATTCCGGTCCGAAGTGCGTCAAATAAAATTTCATTTAATTACAATAACCCTTAGGAACAAAATATGTAAAAATATCCAGAAAATGGCCCGACTCAATTTTTAACAATATTCCATGTACTAACGCCTTTGAGGATTATCCGAAAACCGAGTTTCGATCATATCAGCTCCGATTCAGGTCCGAATTGCGTCATATAAAATTTTGTTGAATTCCAATTATCCATAGAAACATAATATGTAAAAATATCCAGAAAATGGCCCGACTAAATTTTTAACAGTATCCCGTGTACTAACCCCTTTGTGGATTATCCGAAAACCGAGTTTCGATCATATCAGCTCCGATTCAGGTCCGAATTGGGTCAAATAAAATTTTGTTGAATTCCAATAACCAATAGGAACAAAATATGTAAAAATATCCACAAAATGGTCCAACTCGATTTTTAACAATATCCCGTGTACTAACCCCTTTGAGGATTATCCGAAAACCGAGTTTCGATCATATCAGCTCCGATTCCGGTCCGAAGTGCGTCAAATAAAATTTCATTTAATTACAATAACCCTTAGGAACAAAATATGTAAAAGTATCCAGAAAATGGGCCGACTCAATTTTTAACAATATTCCGTGTACTAACGCCTTTGAGGATTATCCGAAAACCGAGTTTCGATCACATCAGCTCCGATTCCCGTCCGAACTACGTCGAATAAAATTTCGTTTAATTTCAATAACCCATAGGAACAAAATATGTAAAAATATCCACAAAATGGTCCGACTCAATTTTTAACAATATCCCATGTACTAACCCCTTTGAGGATTATCCGAAAATCGAGTTTCGATCATATCAGCTCCGATTCCGGTCCGAACTGTGCCGAATAAAATTTTGTTGAATTTCAATAACCTATATGAACAAAATATGTGAAAATATCCACAAAATGGTCCAACTCGATTTTTAACAATATCCCGTGTACTAACCCCTTTGAGGATTATCCGAAAATTGAGTTTCGATCATATCAGCTCCGATTCCGGTCCGAAGTGCGTCAAATAAAATTTCATTTAATTTCAATAACCCATAGGAACAAAATATGTAAAAATATCCAGAAAATGGCCCGACTCAATTTTTAACAATATTCCGTGTACTAACGCCTTTGAGGATTATCAGAAAACTGAGTTTCGATCATATCAGCTCCGATTCCGGTCCGAACTACGCCGAATAAAATTTCGTTTAATTTCAATAACCCATAGGAACAAAATATGTAAAAATATCCAGAAAATGGCCCGACTCGATTTTTAACAGTATCCCGTGTACTAACCCCTTTGAGGATTATCCGAAAACCGAGTTTCGATCATATCAGCTCCGATTCAGGTCCGAATTGCGTCAAATAAAATTTTGTTGAATTCCAATAACCCATAGGAACATAATATGTAAAAATATCCAGAAAATGGCCCGACTAAATTTTTAACAGTATCCCGTGTACTAACCCCTTTGTGGATTATCCGAAAACCGAGTTTCGATCATATCAGCTCCGATTCAGGTCCGAATTGGGTCAAATAAAATTTTGTTGAATTCCAATAACCAATAGGAACAAAATATGTAAAAATATCCACAAAATGGTCCAACTCGATTTTTAAAAATATCCCGTGTACTAACCCCTTTGAGGATTATCCGAAAACCGAGTTTCGATCATATCAGCTCCGATTCCGGTCCGAAGTGCGTCAAATAAAATTTCATTTAATTACAATAACCCTTAGGAACAAAATATGTAAAAGTATCCAGAAAATGGGCCGAGTCAATTTTTAACAATATTCCGTGTACTAACGCCTTTGAGGATTATCCGAAAACCGAGTTTCGATCAAATCAGCTCCGATTCCCGTCCGAACTGCGCCGAATAAAATTTCGTTTAATTTCAATAACCCATAGGAACAAAATATGTAAAAATATCCAGAAAATGGCCCGACTCGATTTTTAACAGTATCCCGTGTACTAACGCCTTTGAGGATTATCCGAAAACCGAGTTTCGATCATATCATCTCCGATTCAGGTCCGAATTGCGCTAAATAAAATTTTGTTGAATTCCAATAACCCATAGGAACAAAATATGTAAAAATATCCACAAAATGGTCCGACTCAATTTTTAACAATATCCCATGTACTAACCCCTTTGAGGATTATCCAAAACCGAGTTTCGATCATATCAGCTCCGATTCCGGTCCGAAGTGCGTCAAATAAAATTTCATTTAATTACAATAACCCTTAGGAACAAAATATGTAAAAATATCCAGAAAATGGCCCGACTCAATTTTTAACAATATTCCATGTACTAACGCCTTTGAGGATTATCCGAAAACCGAGTTTCGATCATATCAGCTCCGATTCAGGTCCGAATTGCGTCATATAAAATTTTGTTGAATTCCAATTATCCATAGAAACATAATATGTAAAAATATCCAGAAAATGGCCCGACTAAATTTTTAACAGTATCCCGTGTACTAACCCCTTTGTGGATTATCCGAAAACCGAGTTTCGATCATATCAGCTCCGATTCAGGTCCGAATTGGGTCAAATAAAATTTTGTTGAATTCCAATAACCAATAGGAACAAAATATGTAAAAATATCCACAAAATGGTCCAACTCGATTTTTAACAATATCCCGTGTACTAACCCCTTTGAGGATTATCCGAAAACCGAGTTTCGATCATATCAGCTCCGATTCCGGTCCGAAGTGCGTCAAATAAAATTTCATTTAATTACAATAACCCTTAGGAACAAAATATGTAAAAGTATCCAGAAAATGGGCCGACTCAATTTTTAACAATATTCCGTGTACTAACGCCTTTGAGGATTATCCGAAAACCGAGTTTCGATCATATTAGCTCCGATTCCCGTCCGAACTGCGCTGAATAAAATTTCGTTTAATTTCAATAACCCATAGGAACAAAATATGTAAAAATATCCAGAAAATGGCCCGACTCGATTTTTAACAGTATCCCGTGTACTAACCCCTTTGAGGATTATCTGAAAACCGAGTTTCGATCATATCAGCTCCGATTCCGGTCCGAATTGCGTCAAATAAAATTTCGTTGAATTCCAATAACCCATAGGAACTAAATATGTAAAAATATCCAGAAAATGGCCCGACTCGATTTTTAACAGTATCCCGTGTACTAACCCCTGTTGAGGATTATCCGAAAATCGAGTTTCGATCATATCAGCTCCGATTCAGGTCCGAATTGCGTCAAATAAAATTTTGTTGAATTCCAATAACCCATAGGAACATAATATGTAAAAATATCCAGAAAATGGCCCGACTCAATTTTCAACAGTATCCCGTGTACTAACCCCTTTGTGGATTATCCGAAAACCGAGTTTCGATCATATCAGCTCCGATTCCGGTCCGAATTGCGTCAAATAAAATTTTGTTGAATTTCAATAACCTATATGAACAAAATATGTGAAAATATCCACAAAATGGTCCAACTCGATTTTTAACAATATCCCGTGTACTAACCCCTTTGAGGATTATCCGAAAATTGAGTTTCGATCATATCAGCTCCGATTCCGGTCCGAAGTGCGTCAAATAAAATTTCATTTAATTTCAATAACCCATAGGAACAAAATATGTAAAAATATCCAGAAAATGGCCCGACTCAATTTTTAACAATATTCCGTGTACTAACGCCTTTGAGGATTATCAGAAAACTGAGTTTCGATCATATCAGCTCCGATTCCGGTCCGAACTACGCCGAATAAAATTTCGTTTAATTTCAATAACCCATAGGAACAAAATATGTAAAAATATCCAGAAAATGGCCCGACTCGATTTTTAACAGTATCCCGTGTACTAACCCCTTTGAGGATTATCCGAAAACCGAGTTTCGATCATATCAGCTCCGATTCAGGTCCGAATTGCGTCAAATAAAATTTTGTTGAATTCCAATAACCCATAGGAACATAATATGTAAAAATATCCAGAAAATGGCCCGACTAAATTTTTAACAGTATCCCGTGAACTAACCCCTTTGTGGATTATCCGAAAACCGAGTTTCGATCATATCAGCTCCGATTCAGGTCCGAATTGGGTCAAATAAAATTTTGTTGAATTCCAATAACCAATAGGAACAAAATATGTAAAAATATCCACAAAATGGTCCAACTCGATTTTTAAAAATATCCCGTGTACTAACCCCTTTGAGGATTATCCGAAAACCGAGTTTCGATCATATCAGCTCCGATTCCGGTCCGAAGTGCGTCAAATAAAATTTCATTTAATTACAATAACCCTTAGGAACAAAATATGTAAAAGTATCCAGAAAATGGGCCGACTCAATTTTTAACAATATTCCGTGTACTAACGCCTTTGGGGATTATCCGAAAACCGAGTTTCGATCACATCAGCTCCGATTCCCGTCCGAACTGCGCCGAATAAAATTTCGTTTAATTTCAATAACCCATAGGAACAAAATATGTAAAAATATCCAGAAAATGGCCCGACTCGATTTTTAACAGTATCCCGTGTACTAACGCCTTTGAGGATTATCCGAAAACCGAGTTTCGATCATATCATCTCCGATTCAGGTCCGAATTGCGCCAAATAAAATTTTGTTGAATTCCAATAACCCATAGGAACAAAATATGTAAAAATATCCACAAAATGGTCCGACTCAATTTTTAACAATATCCCATGTACTAACCCCTTTGAGGATTATCCAAAACCGAGTTTCGATCATATCAGCTCCGATTCCGGTCCGAAGTGCGTCAAATAAAATTTCATTTAATTACAATAACCCTTAGGAACAAAATATGTAAAAATATCCAGAAAATGACCCGACTCAATTTTTAACAATATTCCATGTACTAACGCCTTTGAGGATTATCCGAAAACCGAGTTTCGATCATATCAGCTCCGATTCAGGTCCGAATTGCGTCATATAAAATTTTGTTGAATTCCAATTATCCATAGAAACATAATATGTAAAAATATCCAGAAAATGGCCTGACTAAATTTTTAACAGTATCCCGTGTACTAACCCCTTTGTGGATTATCCGAAAACCGAGTTTCGATCATATCAGCTCCGATTCAGGTCCGAATTGGGTCAAATAAAATTTTGTTGAATTCCAATAACCAATAGGAACAAAATATGTAAAAATATCCACAAAATGGTCCAACTCGATTTTTAACAATATCCCGTGTACTAACCCCTTTGAGGATTATCCGAAAACCGAGTTTCGATCATATCAGCTCCGATTCCGGTCCGAAGTGCGTCAAATAAAATTTCATTTAATTACAATAACCCTTAGGAACAAAATATGTAAAAGTATCCAGAAAATGGGCCGACTCAATTTTTAACAATATTCCGTGTACTAACGCCTTTGAGGATTATCCGAAAACCGAGTTTCGATCATATTAGCTCCGATTCCCGTCCGAACTGCGCTGAATAAAATTTCGTTTAATTTCAATAACCCATAGGAACAAAATATGTAAAAATATCCAGAAAATGGCCCGACTCGATTTTTAACAGTATCCCGTGTACTAACCCCTTTGAGGATTATCTGAAAACCGAGTTTCGATCATATCAGCTCCGATTCCGGTCCGAATTGCGTCAAATAAAATTTCGTTGAATTCCAATAACCCATAGGAACTAAATATGTAAAAATATCCAGAAAATGGCCCGACTCGATTTTTAACAGTATCCCGTGTACTAACCCCTGTTGAGGATTATCCGAAAATCGAGTTTCGATCATATCAGCTCCGATTCAGGTCCGAATTGCGTCAAATAAAATTTTGTTGAATTCCAATAACCCATAGGAACATAATATGTAAAAATATCCAGAAAATGGCCCGACTCAATTTTCAACAGTATCCCGTGTACTAACCCCTTTGTGGATTATCCGAAAACCGAGTTTCGATCATATCAGCTCCGATTCAGGTCCGAATTGCGTCAAATAAAATTTTGATGAATTCCAATAACCAATAGGAACAAAATATGTAAAAATATCCACAAAATGGTCCAACTCGATTTTTAACAATATCCCGTGTACTAACCCCTTTGAGGATTATCCGAAAACCGAATTTCGATCATATCAGCTCCGATTCCGGTCCGAAGTGCGTCAAATAAAATTTCATTTAATTACAATAACCCTTAGGTACAAAATATGTAAAAATATCCAGAAAATGGGCCGACTCAATTTTTAACAATATTACGTGTACTAACGCCTTTGAGGATTATTCGAAAACCGAGTTTCGATCATATCAGCTCCGATTCCGGTCCGAACTGCGCCGAATAAAATTTCGTTTAATTTCAATAACCCATGGGAACAAAATATGTAAAAATATCCAGAAAATGGCCCGACTCGATTTTTAACAGTATCCCGTGTACTAACCCATTTGAGGATTATCCGAAAACCGAGTTTCGATCAAATCAGCTCCGATTCAGGTCTGAATTGCGTCAAATAAAATTTTGTTGAATTCCAATAACCCATAGGAACAAAATATGTAAAAATATCCACAAAATGGTCCGACTCAATTTTTAACAATATCCCATGTACTAACCCCTTTTAGGATTATCCGAAAACCGAGTTTCGATCATATCAGCTCCGATTCCGGTCCGAAGTGCGTCAAATAAAATTTCATTTAATTACAATAACCCTTAGGAACAAAATATGTAAAAGTATCCAGAAAATGGGCCGACTCAATTTTTAACAATATTCCGTGTACTAACGCCTTTGAGGAT
This sequence comes from Saposhnikovia divaricata, assembly GCA_036435485.1. Classification (NCBI taxonomy): domain Eukaryota; kingdom Viridiplantae; phylum Streptophyta; class Magnoliopsida; order Apiales; family Apiaceae; genus Saposhnikovia; species Saposhnikovia divaricata. The sequence goes on from CM071599.1 coordinate 222,350,115, forward strand.
TATCCGAAAACCGAGTTTCGATCATATCAGCTCCGATTCCCGTCCGAACTGCGCCGAATAAAATTTCGTTTAATTTCAATAACCCATAGGAACAAAATATGTAAAAATATCTAGAAAATGGCCCGACTCGATTTTTAACAGTATCCCGTGTACTAACCCCTTTGAGGATTATCCGAAAACCGAGTTTCGATCATATCAGCTCCGATTCAGGTCCGAATTGCGTCAAATAAAATTTTGTTGAATTCAAATAACCCATAGGAACAAAATATGTAAAAATATCTACAAAATGGTCCGACTCAATTTTTAACAATATCCCATGTACTAACCCCTTTGAGGATTATCCGAAAACCGAGTTTCGATCATATCAGCTCCGATTCCGGTCCGAAGTGCGTCAAATAAAATTTCATTTAATTACAATAACCCTTAGGAACAAAATATGTAAAAATATCCAGAAAATGGGCCGACTCAATTTTTAACAATATTCCGTGCACTAACGCCTTTGAGGATTATCCGAAAACCTAGTTTCGATCATATCAGCTCCGATTCATGTCCGAATTGCGTCAAATAAAATTTTGTTGAATTCCAATAACCCATAGGAACATAATATGTAAAAATATCCAGAAAATGGCCCGACTAAATTTTTAACAGTATCCCGTGTACTAACCCCTTTGTGGATTATCCGAAAACCGAGTTTCGATCATATCAGCTCCGATTCAGGTCCGAATTGGGTCAAATAAAATTTTGTTGAATTCCAATAACCAATAGGAACAAAATATGTAAAAATATCCACAAAATGGTCCAACTCGATTTTTAACAATATCCCGTGTACTAACCCCTTTGAGGATTATCCGAAAACCGAGTTTCGATCATATCAGCTCCGATTCCGGTCCGAAGTGCGTCAAATAAAATTTCATTTAATTACAATAACCCTTAGGAACAAAATATGTAAAAGTATCCAGAAAATGGGCCGACTCAATTTTTAACAATATTCCGTGTACTAACGCCTTTGAGGATTATCCGAAAACCGAGTTTCGATCACATCAGCTCCGATTCCCGTCCGAACTGCGCCGAATAAAATTTCGTTTAATTTCAATAACCCATAGGAACTAAATATGTAAAAATATCCAGAAAATGGCCCGACTCGATTTTTAACAGTATCCCGTGTACTAACCCTGTTGAGGATTATCCGAAAATCGAGTTTCGATCATATCAGCTCCGATTCAGGTCCGAATTGCGTCAAATAAAATTTTGTTGAATTCCAATAACCCATAGGAACATAATATGTAAAAATATCCAGAAAATGGCCCGACTCAATTTTCAACAGTATCCCGTGTACTAACCCCTTTGTGGATTATCCGAAAACCGAGTTTCGATCATATCAGCTCCGATTCAGGTCCGAATTGCGTCAAATAAAATTTTGATGAATTCCAATAACCAATAGGAACAAAATATGTAAAAATATCCACAAAATGGTCCAACTCGATTTTTAACAATATCCCGTGTACTAACACCTTTGAGGATTATCCGAAAACCGAATTTCGATCATATCAGCTCCGATTCCGGTCCGAAGTGCGTCAAATAAAATTTCATTTAATTACAATAACCCTTAGGAACAAAATATGTAAAAATATCCAGAAAATGGGCCGACTCAATTTTTAACAATATTCCGTGTACTAACGCCTTTGAGGATTATTCGAAAACCGAGTTTCGATCATATCAGCTTCGATTCCGGTCCGAACTGCGCCGAATAAAATTTCGTTTAATTTCAATAACCCATGGGAACAAAATATGTAAAAATATCCAGAAAATGGCCCGACTCGATTTTTAACAGTATCCCATGTACTAACCCATTTGAGGATTATCCGAAAACCGAGTTTCGATCAAATCAGCTCCGATTCACGTCCGAATTGCGTCAAATAAAATTTTGTTGAATTCCAATAACCCATAGGAACAAAATATGTAAAAATATCCACAAAATGGTCGGACTCAATTTTTAACAATATCCCATGTACTAACCCCTTTTAGGATTATCCGAAAACCGAGTTTCGATCATATCAGCTCCGATTCCGGTCCGAAGTGCGTCAAATAAAATTTCATTTAATTACAATAACCCTTAGGAACAAAATATGTAAAAGTATCCAGAAAATGGGCCGACTCAATTTTTAACAATATTCCGTGTACTAACGCCTTTGAGGATTATCCGAAAACCGAGTTTCGATCATATCAGCTCCGATTCCCGTCCGAACTGCGCCGAATAAAATTTCGTTTAATTTCAATAACCCATAGGAACAAAATATGTAAAAATATCTAGAAAATGGCCCGACTCGATTTTTAACAGTATCCCGTGTACTAACCCCTTTGAGGATTATCCGAAAACCGAGTTTCGATCATATCAGCTCCGATTCAGGTCCGAATTGCGTCAAATAAAATTTTGTTGAATTCAAATAACCCATAGGAACAAAATATGTAAAAATATCCACAAAATGGTCCGACTCAATTTTTAACAATATCCCATGTACTAACCCCTTTGAGGATTATCCGAAAACCGAGTTTCGATCATATCAGCTCCGATTCCGGTCCGAAGTGCGTCAAATAAAATTTCATTTAATTACAATAACCCTTAGGAACAAAATATGTAAAAATATCCAGAAAATGGGCCGACTCAATTTTTAACAATATTCCGTGCACTAACGCCTTTGAGGATTATCCGAAAACCTAGTTTCGATCATATCAGCTCCGATTCAGGTCCGAATTGCGTCAAATAAAATTTTGTTGAATTCCAATAACCCATAGGAACATAATATGTAAAAATATCCAGAAAATGGCCCGACTAAATTTTTAACAGTATCCCGTGTACTAACCCCTTTGTGGATTATCCGAAAACCGAGTTTCGATCATATCAGCTCCGATTCAGGTCCGAATTGGGTCAAATAAAATTTTGTTGAATTCCAATAACCAATAGGAACAAAATATGTAAAAATATCCACAAAATGGTCCAACTCGATTTTTAACAATATCCCGTGTACTAACCCCTTTGAGGATTATCCGAAAACCGAGTTTCGATCATATTAGCTCCGATTCCGGTCCGAAGTGCGTCAAATAAAATTTCATTTAATTACAATAACCCTTAGGAACAAAATATGTAAAAGTATCCAGAAAATGGGCCGACTCAATTTTTAACAATATTCCGTGTACTAACGCCTTTGAGGATTATCCGAAAACCGAGTTTCGATCACATCAGCTCCGATTCCCGTCCGAACTACGCCGAATAAAATTTCGTTTAATTTCAATAACCCATAGGAACTAAATATGTAAAAATATCCAGAAAATGGCCCGACTCGATTTTTAACAGTATCCCGTGTACTAACCCTGTTGAGGATTATCCGAAAATCGAGTTTCGATCATATCAGCTCCGATTCAGGTCCGAATTGCGTCAAATAAAATTTTGTTGAATTCCAATAACCCATAGGAACATAATATGTAAAAATATCCAGAAAATGGCCCGACTCAATTTTCAACAGTATCCCGTGTACTAACCCCTTTGTGGATTATCCGAAAATCGAGTTTCGATCATATCAGCTCCGATTCAGGTCCGAATTGCGTCAAATAAAATTTTGATGAATTCCAATAACCAATAGGAACAAAATATGTAAAAATATCCACAAAATGGTCCAACTCGATTTTTAACAATATCCCGTGTACTAACACCTTTGAGGATTATCCGAAAACCGAATTTCGATCATATCAGCTCCGATTCCGGTCCGAAGTGCGTCAAATAAAATTTCATTTAATTACAATAACCCTTAGGAACAAAATATGTAAAAATATCCAGAAAATGGGCCGACTCAATTTTTAACAATATTCCGTGTACTAACGCCTTTGAGGATTATTCGAAAACCGAGTTTCGATCATATCAGCTCCGATTCCGGTCCGAACTGCGCCGAATAAAATTTCGTTTAATTTCAATAACCCATGGGAACAAAATATGTAAAAATATCCAGAAAAGGGCCCGACTCGATTTTTAACAGTATCCCGTGTACTAACCCATTTGAGGATTATCCGAAAACCGAGTTTCGATCAAATCAGCTCCGATTCAGGTCCGAATTGCGTCAAATAAAATTTTGTTGAATTCCAATAACCCATAGGAAAAAAATATGTAAAAATATCCACAAAATGGTCCGACTCAATTTTTAACAATATCCCATGTACTAACCCCTTTTAGGATTATCCGAAAACCGAGTTTCGATCATATCAGCTCCGATTCCGGTCCGAAGTGCGTCAAATAAAATTTCATTTAATTACAATAACCCTTAGGAACAAAATATGTAAAAGTATCCAGAAAATGGGCCAACTCAATTTTTAACAATATTCCGTGTACTAACGCCTTTGAGGATTATCCGAAAACCGAGTTTCGATCATATCAGCTCCGATTCCCGTCCGAACTGCGCCGAATAAAATTTCGTTTAATTTCAATAACCCATAGGAACAAAATATGTAAAAATATCTAGAAAATGGCCCGACTCGATTTTTAACAGTATCCCGTGTACTAACCCCTTTGAGGATTATCCGAAAACCGAGTTTCGATCATATCAGCTCCGATTCAGGTCCGAATTGCGTCAAATAAAATTTTGTTGAATTCAAATAACCCATAGGAACAAAATATGTAAAAATATCCACAAAATGGTCCGACTCAATTTTTAACAATATCCCATGTACTAACCCCTTTGAGGATTATCCGAAAACCGAGTTTCGATCATATCAGCTCCGATTCCGGTCCGAAGTGCGTCAAATAAAATTTCATTTAATTACAATAACCCTTAGGAACAAAATATGTAAAAATATCCAGAAAATGGGCCGACTCAATTTTTAACAATATTCCGTGCACTAACGCCTTTGAGGATTATCCGAAAACCTAGTTTCGATCATATCAGCTCCGATTCAGGTCCGAATTGCGTCAAATAAAATTTTGTTGAATTCCAATAACCCATAGGAACATAATATGTAAAAATATCCAGAAAATGGCCCGACTAAATTTTTAACAGTATCCCGTGTACTAACCCCTTTGTGGATTATCCGAAAACCGAGTTTCGATCATATCAGCTCCGATTCAGGTCTGAATTGGGTCAAATAAAATTTTGTTGAATTCCAATAACCAATAGGAACAAAATATGTAAAAATATCCACAAAATTGTCCAACTCGATTTTTAACAATATCCCGTGTACTAACCCCTTTGAGGATTATCCGAAAACCGAGTTTCGATCATATCAGCTCCGATTCCGGTCCGAAGTGCGTCAAATAAAATTTCATTTAATTACAATAACCCTTAGGAACAAAATATGTAAAAGTATCCAGAAAATTGGCCGACTCAATTTTTAACAATATTCCGTATACTAACGCCTTTGAGGATTATCCGAAAATCGAGTTTCGATCACATCAGCTCCGATTCCCGTCCGAACTGCGCCGAATAAAATTTCGTTTAATTTCAATAACCCATAGGAACAAAATATGTAAAAATATCCAGAAAATGGCCCGACTCGATTTTTAACAGTATCCCGTGTACTAACGCCTTTGAGGATTATCCGAAAACCGAGTTTCGATCATATCAGCTCCGATTCAGGTCCGAATTGCGCCAAATAAAATTTTGTTGAATTCCAATAACCCATAGGAACAAAATATGTAAAAATATCCACAAAATGGTCCGACTCAATTTTTAACAATATCCCATGTACTAACCCCTTTGAGGATTATCCAAAACCGAGTTTCGATCATATCAGCTCCGATTCCGGTCCGAAGTGCGTCAAATAAAATTTCATTTAATTACAATAACCCTTAGGAACAAAATATGTAAAAATATCCATAAAATGGCCCGACTCAATTTTTAACAATATTCCATGTACTAACGCCTTTGAGGATTATCCGAAAACCGAGTTTCGATCATATCAGCTCCGATTCAGGTCCGAATTGCGTCATATAAAATTTTGTTGAATTCCAATTATCCATAGAAACATAATATGTAAAAATATCCAGAAAATGGCCCGACTAAATTTTTAACAGTATCCCGTGTACTAACCCCTTTGTGGATTATCCGAAAACCGAGTTTCGATCATATCAGCTCCGATTCAGGTCCGAATTGGGTCAAATAAAATTTTGTTGAATTCCAATAACCAATAGGAACAAAATATGTAAAAATATCCACAAAATGGTCCAACTCGATTTTTAACAATATCCCGTGTACTAACCACTTTGAGGATTATCCGAAAACCGAGTTTCGATCATATCAGCTCCGATTCCGGTCCGAAGTGCGTCAAATAAAATTTCATTTAATTACAATAACCCTTAGGAACAAAATATGTAAAAGTATCCAGAAAATGGGCCGACTCAATTTTTAACAATATTCCGTGTACTAACGCCTTTGAGGATTATCCGAAAACCGAGTTTCGATCATATTAGCTCCGATTCCCGTCCGAACTGCGCTGAATAAAATTTCGTTTAATTTCAATAACCCATAGGAACAAAATATGTAAAAATATCCAGAAAATGGCCCGACTCGATTTTTAACAGTATCCCGTGTACTAACCCCTTTGAGGATTATCTGAAAACCGAGTTTCGATCATATCAGCTCCGATTCCGGTCCGAATTGCGTCAAATAAAATTTCGTTGAATTCCAATAACCCATAGGAACTAAATATGTAAAAATATCCAGAAAATGGCCCGACTCGATTTTTAACAGTATCCCGTGTACTAACCCTGTTGAGGATTATCCGAAAATCGAGTTTCGATCATATCAGCTCCGATTCAGGTCCGAATTGCGTCAAATAAAATTTTGTTGAATTCCAATAAACCATAGGAACATAATATGTAAAAATATCCAGAAAATGGCCCGACTCAATTTTCAACAGTATCCCGTGTACTAACCCCTTTGTGGATTATCCGAAAACCGAGTTTCGATCATATCAGCTCCGATTCAGGTCCGAATTGCGTCAAATAAAATTTTGATGAATTCCAATAACCAATAGGAACAAAATATGTAAAAATATCCACAAAATGGTCCAACTCGATTTTTAACAATATCCCGTGTACTAACCCCTTTGAGGATTATCCGAAAACCGAATTTCGATCATATGAGCTCCGATTCCGGTCCGAAGTGCGTCAAATAAAATTTCATTTAATTACAATAACCCTTAGGAACAAAATATGTAAAAATATCCAGAAAATGGGCCGACTCAATTTTTAACAATATTCCGTGTACTAACGCCTTTGAGGATTATTCGAAAACCGAGTTTCGATCATATCAGCTCCGATTCCGGTCCGAACTGCGCCGAATAAAATTTCGTTTAATTTCAATAACCCATGGGAACAAAATATGTAAAAATATCCAGAAAATGGCCCGACTCGATTTTTAACAGTATCCCGTGTACTAACCCATTTGAGGATTATCCGAAAACCGAGTTTCGATCAAATCAGCTCCGATTCAGGTCCGAATTGCGTCAAATAAAATTTTGTTGAATTCCAATAACCCATAGGAACAAAATATGTAAAAATATCCACAAAATGGTCCGACTCAATTTTTAACAATATCCCATGTACTAACCCCTTTTAGGATTATCCGAAAACCGAGTTTCGATCATATCAGCTCCGATTCCGGTCCGAAGTGCGTCAAATAAAATTTCATTTAATTACAATAACCCTTAGGAACAAAATATGTAAAAGTATCCAGAAAATGGGCCGACTCAATTTTTAACAATATTCCGTGTACTAACGCCTTTGAGGATTATCCGAAAACCGAGTTTCGATCATATCAGCTCCGATTCCCGTCCGAACTGCGCCGAATAAAATTTCGTTTAATTTCAATAACCCATAGGAACAAAATATGTAAAAATATCTAGAAAATGGCCCGACTCGATTTTTAACAGTATCCCGTGTACTAACCCCTTTGAGGATTATCCGAAAACCGAGTTTCGATCATATCAGCTCCGATTCAGGTCCGAATTGCGTCAAATAAAATTTTGTTGAATTCAAATAACCCATAGGAACAAAATATGTAAAAATATCCACAAAATGGTCCGACTCAATTTTTAACAATATCCCATGTACTAACCCCTTTGAGGATTATCCGAAAACCGAGTTTCGATCATATCAGCTCCGATTCCGGTCCGAAGTGCGTCAAATAAAATTTCATTTAATTACAATAACCCTTAGGAACAAAATATGTAAAAATATCCAGAAAATGGGCCGACTCAATTTTTAACAATATTCCGTGCACTAACGCCTTTGAGGATTATCCGAAAACCTAGTTTCGATCATATCAGCTCCGATTCAGGTCCGAATTGCGTCAAATAAAATTTTGTTGAATTCCAATAACCCATAGGAACATAATATGTAAAAATATCCAGAAAATGGCCCGACTAAATTTTTAACAGTATCCCGTGTACTAACCCCTTTGTGGATTATTCGAAAACCGAGTTTCGATCATATCAGCTCCGATTCAGGTCCGAATTGCGTCAAATAAAATTTTGTTGAATTCCAATAACCCATAGGAACAAAATATGTAAAAATATCCAGAAAATGGCCCGACTCGATTTTTAACAGTATCCCGTGTACTAACCCCTTTGAGGATTATCCGAAAACCGAGTTTCGATCATATCAGCTCTGATTCCGGTCCGAATTGCGTCAAATAAAATTTCGTTGAATTCCAATAACCCATAGGAACTAAATATGTAAAAATATCCAGAAAATGGCCCGACTAGATTTTTAACAGTATCCCGTGTACTAACCCCTTTAAGGATTATCCGAAAACCGAGTTTCGATCATATCAGCTCCGATTCCCGTCCCAACTGCGCCGAATAAAATTTCGTTTAATTTCAATAACCCATAGGAACAAAATATGTAAAAATATCCAGAAAATGGCCCGACTCGATTTTTAACAGTATCCCGTGTACTAACCCCTTTGAGGATTATCCGAAAACCGAGTTTCGATCATATCAGCTCCGATTCCGGTCCGAATTGCGTCAAATAAAATTTCGTTGAATTCCAATAACCCATAGGAACTAAATATGTAAACATATCCAGAAAATGGCCCGACTCGATTTTTAACAGTATCCCGTGTACTAACCCTGTTGATGATTATCCGAAAACCGAGTTTCGATCATATCAGCTCCAATTCAGGTCCGAATTGCGTCAAATAAAATTTTGTTGAATTCCAATAACCCATAGGAACATAATATGTAAAAATATCCAGAAAATGGCCCGACTCAATTTTCAACAGTATCCCGTGTACTAACCCCTTTGTGGATTATCCGAAAACCGAGTTTCGATCATATCAGCTCCGATTCAGGTCCGAATTGCGTCAAATAAAATTTTGTTGAATTCCAATAACCAATAGGAACAAAATATGTAAAAATATCCAGAAAATGGGCCGACTCGATTTTTAACAGTATCCCGTGTACTAACCCCTTTGAGGATTATCCGAAAACCGAGTTTCGATCATATCAGCTCCGATTCCGGTCCGAATTGCGTCAAATAAAATTTCATTGAATTCCAATAACCCATAGGAACATAATATGTAAAAATATCCAGAAAATGGCCCGACTCAATTTTCAACAGTATCCCGTGTACTAACCCCTTTGTGGATTATCCGAAAACCGAGTTTCGATCATATCAGCTCCGATTCAGGTCCGAATTGCGTCAAATAAAATTTTGTTGAATTCCAATAACCAATAGGAACAAAATATGTAAAAATATCAAGAAAATGGCCCGACTCAATTTTTAACAGTATCCCGTGTACTAACCCCTCTGAGGATTATCCGAAAACCGAGTTTCGATCATATCAGCTCCGATTCAGGTCCGAATTGCGTCAAATAAAATTTTGTTGAACTCCAATAACCCATAGGAACATAATATGTAAAAATATCCAGAAAATGGCCCGACTAAATTTTTAACAGTATCCCGTGTACTAACCCCTTTGTGGATTATCCGAAAACCGAGTTTCGATCATATCAGCTCCGATTCAGGTCCGAATTGCGTCAAATAAAATTTTGTTGAATTCAAATAACCCATAGGAACAAAATATGTAAAAATATCCACAAAATGGTCCGACTCAATTTTTAACAATATCCCATGTACTAACCCCTTTGAGGATTATCCGAAAACCGAGTTTCGATCATATCAGCTCCGATTCCGGTCCGAAGTGCGTCAAATAAAATTTCATTTAATTACAATAACCCTTAGGAACAAAATATGTAAAAATATCCAGAAAATGGGCCGACTCAATTTTTAACAATATTCCGTGCACTAACGCCTTTGAGGATTATCCGAAAACCTAGTTTCGATCATATCAGCTCCGATTCAGGTCCGAATTGCGTCAAATAAAATTTTGTTGAATTCCAATAACCCATAGGAACATAATATGTAAAAATATCCAGAAAATGGCCCGACTAAATTTTTAACAGTATCCCGTGTACTAACCCCTTTGTGGATTATTCGAAAACCGAGTTTCGATCATATCAGCTCCGATTCAGGTCCGAATTGCGTCAAATAAAATTTTGTTGAATTCCAATAACCCATAGGAACAAAATATGTAAAAATATCCAGAAAATGGCCCGACTCGATTTTTAACAGTATCCCGTGTACTAACCCCTTTGAGGATTATCCGAAAACCGAGTTTCGATCATATCAGCTCTGATTCCGGTCCGAATTGCGTCAAATAAAATTTCGTTGAATTCCAATAACCCATAGGAACTAAATATGTAAAAATATCCAGAAAATGGCCCGACTCGATTTTTAACAGTATCCCGTGTACTAACCCCTTTAAGGATTATCCGAAAACCGAGTTTCGATCATATCAGCTCCGATTCCCGTCCCAACTGCGCCGAATAAAATTTCGTTTAATTTCAATAACCCATAGGAACAAAATATGTAAAAATATCCAGAAAATGGCCCGACTCGATTTTTAACAGTATCCCGTGTACTAACCCCTTTGAGGATTATCCGAAAACCGAGTTTCGATCATATCAGCTCCGATTCCGGTCCGAATTGCGTCAAATAAAATTTCGTTGAATTCCAATAACCCATAGGAACTAAATATGTAAACATATCCAGAAAATGGCCCGACTCGATTTTTAACAGTATCCCGTGTACTAACCCTGTTGATGATTATCCGAAAACCGAGTTTCGATCATATCAGCTCCAATTCAGGTCCGAATTGCGTCAAATAAAATTTTGTTGAATTCCAATAACCCATAGGAACATAATATGTAAAAATATCCAGAAAATGGCCCGACTCAATTTTCAACAGTATCCCGTGTACTAACCCCTTTGTGGATTATCCGAAAACCGAGTTTCGATCATATCAGCTCCGATTCAGGTCCGAATTGGGTCAAATAAAATTTTGTTGAATTCCAATAACCAATAGGAACAAAATATGTAAAAATATCAAGAAAATGGCCCGACTCAATTTTTAACAGTATCCCGTGTACTAACCCCTCTGAGGATTATCCGAAAACCGAGTTTCGATCATATCAGCTCCGATTCAGGTCCGAATTGCGTCGAATAAAATTTTGTTAAACTCCAATAACCCATAGGAACATAATATGTAAAAATATCCAGAAAATGGCCCGACTAAATTTTTAACAGTATCCCGTGTACTAACCCCTTTGTGGATTATCCGAAAACCGAGTTTCGATCATATCAGCTCCGATTCAGGTCCGAATTGCGTCAAATAAAATTTTGTTGAATTCAAATAACCCATAGGAACAAAATATGTAAAAATATCCACAAAATGGTCCGACTCAATTTTTAACAATATCCCATGTACTAACCCCTTTGAGGATTATCCGAAAACCGAGTTTCGATCATATCAGCTCCGATTCCGGTCCGAAGTGCGTCAAATAAAATTTCATTTAATTACAATAACCCTTAGGAACAAAATATGTAAAAATATCCAGAAAATGGGCCGACTCAATTTTTAACAATATTCCGTGCACTAACGCCTTTGAGGATTATCCGAAAACCTAGTTTCGATCATATCAGCTCCGATTCAGGTCCGAATTGCGTCAAATAAAATTTTGTTGAATTCCAATAACCCATAGGAACATAATATGTAAAAATATCCAGAAAATGGCCCGACTAAATTTTTAACAGTATCCCGTGTACTAACCCCTTTGTGGATTATTCGAAAACCGAGTTTCGATCATATCAGCTCCGATTCAGGTCCGAATTGCGTCAAATAAAATTTTGTTGAATTCCAATAACCCATAGGAACAAAATATGTAAAAATATCCAGAAAATGGCCCGACTCGATTTTTAACAGTATCCCGTGTACTAACCCCTTTGAGGATTATCCGAAAACCGAGTTTCGATCATATCAGCTCTGATTCCGGTCCGAATTGCGTCAAATAAAATTTCGTTGAATTCCAATAACCCATAGGAACTAAATATGTAAAAATATCCAGAAAATGGCCCGACTCGATTTTTAACAGTATCCCGTGTACTAACCCCTTTAAGGATTATCCGAAAACCGAGTTTCGATCATATCAGCTCCGATTCCCGTCCCAACTGCGCCGAATAAAATTTCGTTTAATTTCAATAACCCATAGGAACAAAATATGTAAAAATATCCAGAAAATGGCCCGACTCGATTTTTAACAGTATCCCGTGTACTAACCCCTTTGAGGATTATCCGAAAACCGAGTTTCGATCATATCAGCTCCGATTCCAGTCCGAATTGCGTCAAATAAAATTTCGTTGAATTCCAATAACCCATAGGAACTAAATATGTAAACATATCCAGAAAATGGCCCGACTCGATTTTTAACAGTATCCCGTGTACTAACCCTGTTGATGATTATCCGAAAACCGAGTTTCGATCATATCAGCTCCAATTCAGGTCCGAATTGCGTCAAATAAAATTTTGTTGAATTCCAATAACCCATAGGAACATAATATGTAAAAATATCCAGAAAATGGCCCGACTCAATTTTCAACAGTATCCCGTGTACTAACCCCTTTGTGGATTATCCGAAAACCGAGTTTCGATCATATCAGCTCCGATTCAGGTCCGAATTGGGTCAAATAAAATTTTGTTGAATTCCAATAACCAATAGGAACAAAATATGTAAAAATATCAAGAAAATGGCCCGACTCAATTTTTAACAGTATCCCGTGTACTAACCCCTCTGAGAATTATCCGAAAACCGAGTTTCGATCATATCAGCTCCGATTCAGGTCCGAATTGCGTCGAATAAAATTTTGTTGAACTCCAATAACCCATAGGAACATAATATGTAAAAATATCCAGAAAATGGCCCGACTAAATTTTTAACAGTATCCCGTGTACTAACCCCTTTGTGGATTATCCGAAAACCGAGTTTCGATCATATCAGCTCCGATTCAGGTCCGAATTGCGTCAAATAAAATTTTGTTGAATTCAAATAACCCATAGGAACAAAATATGTAAAAATATCCACAAAATGGTCCGACTCAATTTTTAACAATATCCCATGTACTAACCCCTTTGAGGATTATCCGAAAACCGAGTTTCGATCATATCAGCTCCGATTCCGGTCCGAAGTGCGTCAAATAAAATTTCATTTAATTACAATAACCCTTAGGAACAAAATATGTAAAAATATCCAGAAAATGGGCCGACTCAATTTTTAACAATATTTCGTGCACTAACGCCTTTGAGGATTATCCGAAAACCTAGTTTCGATCATATCAGCTCCGATTCAGGTCCGAATTGCGTCAAATAAAATTTTGTTGAATTCCAATAACCCATAGGAACATAATATGTAAAAATATCCAGAAAATGGCCCGACTAAATTTTTAACAGTATCCCGTGTACTAACCCCTTTGTGGATTATTCGAAAACCGAGTTTCGATCATATCAGCTCCGATTCAGGTCCGAATTGCGTCAAATAAAATTTTGTTGAATTCCAATAACCCATAGGAACAAAATATGTAAAAATATCCAGAAAATGGCCCGACTCGATTTTTAACAGTATCCCGTGTACTAACCCCTTTGAGGATTATCCGAAAACCGAGTTTCGATCATATCAGCTCTGATTCCGGTCCGAATTGCGTCAAATAAAATTTCGTTGAATTCCAATAACCCATAGGAACTAAATATGTAAAAATATCCAGAAAATGGCCCGACTCGATTTTTAACAGTATCCCGTGTACTAACCCCTTTAAGGATTATCCGAAAACCGAGTTTCGATCATATCAGCTCCAATTCCCGTCCCAACTGCGCCGAATAAAATTTCGTTTAATTTCAATAACCCATAGGAACAAAATATGTAAAAATATCCAGAAAATGGCCCGACTCGATTTTTAACAGTATCCCGTGTACTAACCCCTTTGAGGATTATCCGAAAACCGAGTTTCGATCATATCAGCTCCGATTCCGGTCCGAATTGCGTCAAATAAAATTTCGTTGAATTCCAATAACCCATAGGAACTAAATATGTAAACATATCCAGAAAATGGCCCGACTCGATTTTTAACAGTATCCCGTGTACTAACCCTGTTGATGATTATCCGAAAACCGAGTTTCGATCATATCAGCTCCAATTCAGGTCCGAATTGCGTCAAATAAAATTTTGTTGAATTCCAATAACCCATAGGAACATAATATGTAAAAATATCCAGAAAATGGCCCGACTCAATTTTCAACAGTATCCCGTGTACTAACCCCTTTGTGGATTATCCGAAAACCGAGTTTCGATCATATCAGCTCCGATTCAGGTCCGAATTGGGTCAAATAAAATTTTGTTGAATTCCAATAACCAATAGGAACAAAATATGTAAAAATATCCACAAAATGGTCCAACTCGATTTTTAACAATATCCCGTGTACTAACCCCTTTGAGGATTATCCGAAAACCGAGTTTCGATCATATCAGCTCCGATTCCGGTCTGAAGTGCGTCAAATAAAATTTCATTTAATTACAATAACCCTTAGGAACAAAATATGTAAAAGTATCCAGAAAATGGGCCGACTCAATTTTTAACAATATTCCGTGTACTAACGCCTTTGAGGATTATCCGAAAACCGAGTTTCGATCACATCAGCTCCGATTCCCGTCCGAACTGCGCCGAATAAAATTTCGTTTAATTTCAATAACCCATAGGAACAAAATATGTAAAAATATCCAGAAAATGGCCCGACTCGATTTTTAACAGTATCCCGTGTACTAACGCCTTTGAGGATTATCCGAAAACCGAGTTTCGATCATATCAGCTCCGATTCAGGTCCGAATTGCGCCAAATAAAATTTTGTTGAATTCCAATAACCCATAGGAACAAAATATGTAAAAATATCCACAAAATGGTCCGACTCAATTTTTAACAATATCCCATGTACTAACCCCTTTGAGGATTATCCAAAACCGAGTTTCGATCATATCAGCTCCGATTCCGGTCCGAAGTGCGTCAAATAAAATTTATTTAATTACAATAACCCTTAGGAACAAAATATGTAAAAATATCCAGAAAATGGCCCGACTCAATTTTTAACAATATTCCATGTACTAACGCCTTTGAGGATTATCCGAAAACCGAGTTTCGATCATATCAGCTCCGATTCAGGTCCGAATTGCGTCATATAAAATTTTGTTGAATTCCAATTATCCATAGAAACATAATATGTAAAAATATCCAGAAAATGGCCCGACTAAATTTTTAACAGTATCCCGTGTACTAACCCCTTTGTGGATTATCCGAAAACCGAGTTTCGATCATATCAGCTCCGATTCAGGTCCGAATTGCGTCAAATAAAATTTTGTTGAATTCAAATAACCCATAGGAACAAAATATGTAAAAATATCCACAAAATGGTCCGACTCAATTTTTAACAATATCCCATGTACTAACCCCTTTGAGGATTATCCGAAAACCGAGTTTCGATCATATCAGCTCCGATTCCGGTCCGAAGTGCGTCAAATAAAATTTCATTTAATTACAATAACCCTTAGGAACAAAATATGTAAAAATATCCAGAAAATGGGCCGACTCAATTTTTAACAATATTCCGTGCACTAACGCCTTTGAGGATTATCCGAAAACCTAGTTTCGATCATATCAGCTCCGATTCAGGTCCGAATTGCGTCAAATAAAATTTTGTTGAATTCCAATAACCCATAGGAACATAATATGTAAAAATATCCAGAAAATGGCCCGACTAAATTTTTAACAGTATCCCGTGTACTAACCCCTTTGTGGATTATTCGAAAACCGAGTTTCGATCATATCAGCTCCGATTCAGGTCCGAATTGCGTCAAATAAAATTTTGTTGAATTCCAATAACCCATAGGAACAAAATATGTAAAAATATCCAGAAAATGGCCCGACTCGATTTTTAACAGTATCCCGTGTACTAACCCCTTTGAGGATTATCCGAAAACCGAGTTTCGATCATATCAGCTCTGATTCCGGTCCGAATTGCGTCAAATAAAATTTCGTTGAATTCCAATAACCCATAGGAACTAAATATGTAAAAATATCCAGAAAATGGCCCGACTCGATTTTTAACAGTATCCCGTGTACTAACCCCTTTAAGGATTATCCGAAAACCGAGTTTCGATCATATCAGCTCAGATTCCCGTCCCAACTGCGCCGAATAAAATTTCGTTTAATTTCAATAACCCATAGGAACAAAATATGTAAAAATATCCAGAAAATGGCCCGACTCGATTTTTAACAGTATCCCGTGTACTAACCCCTTTGAGGATTATCCGAAAACCGAGTTTCGATCATATCAGCTCCGATTCCGGTCCGAATTGCGTCAAATAAAATTTCGTTGAATTCCAATAACCCATAGGAACTAAATATGTAAACATATCCAGAAAATGGCCCGACTCGATTTTTAACAGTATCCCGTGTACTAACCCTGTTGATGATTATCCGAAAACCGAGTTTCGATCATATCTGCTCCAATTCAGGTCCGAATTGCGTCAAATAAAATTTTGTTGAATTCCAATAACCCATAGGAACAATATATGTAAAAATATCCAGAAAATGGCCTGACTCAATTTTCAACAGTATCCCGTGTACTAACCCCTTTGTGGATTATCCGAAAACCGAGTTTCGATCATATCAGCTCCGATTCAGGTCCGAATTGGGTCAAATAAAATTTTGTTGAATTCCAATAACCAATAGGAACAAAATATGTAAAAATATCCACAAAATGGTCCAACTCGATTTTTAACAATATCCCGTGTACTAACGCCTTTGAGGATTATCCGAAAACCGAGTTTCGATCACATCAGCTCCGATTCCCGTCCGAACTGCGCCGAATAAAATTTCGTTTAATTTCAATAACCCATAGGAACAAAATATGTAAAAATATCCAGAAAATGGCCCGACTCGATTTTTAACAGTATCCCGTGTACTAACGCCTTTGAGGATTATCCGAAAACCGAGTTTCGATCATATCAGCTCCGATTCAGGTCCGAATTGCGCCAAATAAAATTTTGTTGAATTCCAATAACCCATAGGAACAAAATATGTAAAAATATCCACAAAATGGTCCGACTCAATTTTTAACAATATCCCATGTACTAACCCCTTTGAGGATTATCCAAAACCGAGTTTCGATCATATCAGCTCCGATTCCGGTCCGAAGTGCGTCAAATAAAATTTATTTAATTACAATAACCCTTAGGAACAAAATATGTAAAAATATCCAGAAAATGGCCCGACTCAATTTTTAACAATATTCCATGTACTAACGCCTTTGAGGATTATCCGAAAACCGAGTTTCGATCATATCAGCTCCGATTCAGGTCCGAATTGCGTCATATAAAATTTTGTTGAATTCCAATTATCCATAGAAACATAATATGTAAAAATATCCAGAAAATGGCCCGACTAAATTTTTAACAGTATCCCGTGTACTAACCCCTTTGTGGATTATCCGAAAACCGAGTTTCGATCATATCAGCTCCGATTCAGGTCCGAATTGCGTCAAATAAAATTTTGTTGAATTCCAATAACCCATAGGAACATAATATGTAAAAATATCCAGAAAATGGCCCGACTAAATTTTTAACAGTATCCCGTGTACTAACCCCTTTGTGGATTATTCGAAAACCGAGTTTCGATCATATCAGCTCCGATTCAGGTCCGAATTGCGTCAAATAAAATTTTGTTGAATTCCAATAACCCATAGGAACAAAATATGTAAAAATATCCAGAAAATGGCCCGACTCGATTTTTAACAGTATCCCGTGTACTAACCCCTTTGAGGATTATCCGAAAACCGAGTTTCGATCATATCAGCTCTGATTCCGGTCCGAATTGCGTCAAATAAAATTTCGTTGAATTCCAATAACCCATAGGAACTAAATATGTAAAAATATCCAGAAAATGGCCCGACTCGATTTTTAACAGTATCCCGTGTACTAACCCCTTTAAGGATTATCCGAAAACCGAGTTTCGATCATATCAGCTCCAATTCCCGTCCCAACTGCGCCGAATAAAATTTCGTTTAATTTCAATAACCCATAGGAACAAAATATGTAAAAATATCCAGAAAATGGCCCGACTCGATTTTTAACAGTATCCCGTGTACTAACCCCTTTGAGGATTATCCGAAAACCGAGTTTCGATCATATCAGCTCCGATTCCGGTCCGAATTGCGTCAAATAAAATTTCGTTGAATTCCAATAACCCATAGGAACTAAATATGTAAACATATCCAGAAAATGGCCCGACTCGATTTTTAACAGTATCCCGTGTACTAACCCTGTTGATGATTATCCGAAAACCGAGTTTCGATCATATCAGCTCCAATTCAGGTCCGAATTGCGTCAAATAAAATTTTGTTGAATTCCAATAACCCATAGGAACATAATATGTAAAAATATCCAGAAAATGGCCCGACTCAATTTTCAACAGTATCCCGTGTACTAACCCCTTTGTGGATTATCCGAAAACCGAGTTTCGATCATATCAGCTCCGATTCAGGTCCGAATTGGGTCAAATAAAATTTTGTTGAATTCCAATAACCAATAGGAACAAAATATGTAAAAATATCCACAAAATGGTCCAACTCGATTTTTAACAATATCCCGTGTACTAACCCCTTTGAGGATTATCCGAAAACCGAGTTTCGATCATATCAGCTCCGATTCCGGCCTGAAGTGCGTCAAATAAAATTTCATTTAATTACAATAACCCTTAGGAACAAAATATGTAAAAGTATCCAGAAAATGGGCCGACTCAATTTTTAACAATATTCCGTGTACTAACGCCTTTGAGGATTATCCGAAAACCGAGTTTCGATCACATCAGCTCCGATTCCCGTCCGAACTGCGCCGAATAAAATTTCGTTTAATTTCAATAACCCATAGGAACAAAATATGTAAAAATATCCAGAAAATGGCCCGACTCGATTTTTAACAGTATCCCGTGTACTAACGCCTTTGAGGATTATCCGAAAACCGAGTTTCGATCATATCAGCTCCGATTCAGGTCCGAATTGCGCCAAATAAAATTTTGTTGAATTCCAATAACCCATAGGAACAAAATATGTAAAAATATCCACAAAATGGTCCGACTCAATTTTTAACAATATCCCATGTACTAACCCCTTTGAGGATTATCCAAAACCGAGTTTCGATCATATCAGCTCCGATTCCGGTCCGAAGTGCGTCAAATAAAATTTATTTAATTACAATAACCCTTAGGAACAAAATATGTAAAAATATCCAGAAAATGGCCCGACTCAATTTTTAACAATATTCCATGTACTAACGCCTTTGAGGATTATCCGAAAACCGAGTTTCGATCATATCAGCTCCGATTCAGGTCCGAATTGCGTCATATAAAATTTTGTTGAATTCCAATTATCCATAGAAACATAATATGTAAAAATATCCAGAAAATGGCCCGACTAAATTTTTAACAGTATCCCGTGTACTAACCCCTTTGTGGATTATCCGAAAACCGAGTTTCGATCATATCAGCTCCGATTCAGGTCCGAATTGCGTCAAATAAAATTTTGTTGAATTCAAATAACCCATAGGAACAAAATATGTAAAAATATCCACAAAATGGTCCGACTCAATTTTTAACAATATCCCATGTACTAACCCCTTTGAGGATTATCCGAAAACCGAGTTTCGATCATATCAGCTCCGATTCCGGTCCGAAGTGCGTCAAATAAAATTTCATTTAATTACAATAACCCTTAGGAACAAAATATGTAAAAATATCCAGAAAATGGGCCGACTCAATTTTTAACAATATTCCGTGCACTAACGCCTTTGAGGATTATCCGAAAACCTAGTTTCGATCATATCAGCTCCGATTCAGGTCCGAATTGCGTCAAATAAAATTTTGTTGAATTCCAATAACCCATAGGAACATAATATGTAAAAATATCCAGAAAATGGCCCGACTAAATTTTTAACAGTATCCCGTGTACTAACCCCTTTGTGGATTATTCGAAAACCGAGTTTCGATCATATCAGCTCCGATTCAGGTCCGAATTGCGTCAAATAAAATTTTGTTGAATTCCAATAACCCATAGGAACAAAATATGTAAAAATATCCAGAAAATGGCCCGACTCGATTTTTAACAGTATCCCGTGTACTAACCCCTTTGAGGATTATCCGAAAACCGAGTTTCGATCATATCAGCTCCGATTCCGGTCCGAATTGCGTCAAATAAAATTTCGTTGAATTCCAATAACCCATAGGAACTAAATATGTAAAAATATCCAGAAAATGGCCCGACTCGATTTTTAACAGTATCCCGTGTACTAACCCCTTTAAGGATTATCCGAAAACCGAGTTTCGATCATATCAGCTCAGATTCCCGTCCCAACTGCGCCGAATAAAATTTCGTTTAATTTCAATAACCCATAGGAACAAAATATGTAAAAATATCCAGAAAATGGCCCGACTCGATTTTTAACAGTATCCCGTGTACTAACCCCTTTGAGGATTATCCGAAAACCGAGTTTCGATCATATCAGCTCCGATTCCGGTCCGAATTGCGGCAAATAAAATTTCGTTGAATTCCAATAACCCATAGGAACTAAATATGTAAACATATCCAGAAAATGGCCCGACTCGATTTTTAACAGTATCCCGTGTACTAACCCCTTTGAGGATTATCCGAAAACCGAGTTTCGATCATATCAGCTCCGATTCCGGTCCAAATTGCGTCAAATAAAATTTCGTTGAATTCCAATAACCCATAGGAACTAAATATGTAAACATATCCAGAAAATGGCCCGACTCGATTTTTAACAGTATCCCGTGTACTAACCCTGTTGATGATTATCCGAAAACCGAGTTTCGATCATATCTGCTCCAATTCAGGTCCGAATTGCGTCAAATAAAATTTTGTTGAATTCCAATAACCCATAGGAACAATATATGTAAAAATATCCAGAAAATGGCCTGACTCAATTTTCAACAGTATCCCGTGTACTAACCCCTTTGAGGATTATCCGAAAACCGAGTTTCGATCATATCAGCTCCGATTCAGGTCCGAATTGGGTCAAATAAAATTTTGTTGAATTCAAATAACCCATAGGAACAAAATATGTAAAAATATCCACAAAATGGTCCGACTCAATTTTTAACAATATCCCATGTACTAACCCCTTTGAGGATTATCCGAAAACCGAGTTTCGATCATATCAGCTTCGATTCCGGTCCGAAGTGCGTCAAATAAAATTTCATTTAATTACAATAACCCTTAGGAACAAAATATGTAAAAATATCCAGAAAATGGGCCGACTCAATTTTTAACAATATTCCGTGCACTAACGCCTTTGAGGATTATCCGAAAACCTAGTTTCGATCATATCAGCTCCGATTCAGGTCCGAATTGCGTCAAATAAAATTTTGTTGAATTCCAATAACCCATAGGAACATAATATGTAAAAATATCCAGAAAATGGCCCGACTAAATTTTTAACAGTATCCCCAGTACTAACCCCTTTGTGGATTATTCGAAAACCGAGTTTCGATCATATCAGCTCCGATTCAGGTCCGAATTGCGTCAAATAAAATTTTGTTGAATTCCAATAACCCATAGGAACAAAATATGTAAAAATATCCAGAAAATGGCCCGACTCGATTTTTAACAGTATCCCGTGTACTAACCCCTTTGAGGATTATCCGAAAACCGAGTTTCGATCATATCAGCTCTGATTCCGGTCCGAATTGCGTCAAATAAAATTTCGTTGAATTCCAATAACCCATAGGAACTAAATATGTAAACATATCCAGAAAATGGCCCGACTCGATTTTTAACAGTATCCCGTGTACTAACCCCTTTGTGGATTATCCGAAAACCGAGTTTCGATCATATCAGCTCCGATTCAGGTCCGAATTGGGTCAAATAAAATTTTGTTGAATTCCAATAACCAATAGGAACAAAATATGTAAAAATATCCACAAAATGGTCCAACTCGATTTTTAACAATATCCCGTGTACTAACCCCTTTGAGGATTATCCGAAAACCGAGTTTCGATCATATCAGCTCCGATTCCGGTCCGAAGTGCGTCAAATAAAATTTCATTTAATTACAATAACCCTTAGGAACAAAATATGTAAAAGTATCCAGAAAATGGGCCGACTCAATTTTTAACAATATTCCGTGTACTAACGCCTTTGAGGATTATCCGAAAACCGAGTTTCGATCATATTAGCTCCGATTCCCGTCCGAACTGCGCTGAATAAAATTTCGTTTAATTTCAATAACCCATAGGAACAAAATATGTAAAAATATCCAGAAAATGGCCCGACTCGATTTTTAACAGTATCCCGTGTACTAACCCCTTTGAGGATTATCTGAAAACCGAGTTTCGATCATATCAGCTCCGATTCCGGTCCGAATTGCGTCAAATAAAATTTTGTTGAATTCCAATAACCCATAGGAACAAAATATGTAAAAATATCCAGAAAATGGCCCGACTCGATTTTTAACAGTATCCCGTGTACTAACCCCTTTGAGGATTATCCGAAAACCGAGTTTCGATCATATCAGCTCTGATTCCGGTCCGAATTGCGTCAAATAAAATTTTGTTGAATTCCAATAACCAATAGGAACAAAATATGTAAAAATATCTAGAAAATGGCCCGACTCGATTTTTAACAGTATCCCGTGTACTAACCCCTTTGAGGATTATCCGAAAACCGAGTTTCGATCATATCAGCTCCGATTCAGGTCCGAATTGCGTCAAATAAAATTTTGTTGAATTCAAATAACCCATAGGAACAAAATATGTAAAAATATCCAGAAAATGGCCCGACTCGATTTTTAACAGTATCCCGTGTACTAACCCCTTTGAGGATTATCCGAAAACCGAGTTTCGATCATATCAGCTCTGATTCCGGTCCGAATTGCGTCAAATAAAATTTCGTTGAATTCCAATAACCCATAGGAACTAAATATGTAAAAATATCCAGAAAATGGCCCGACTCGATTTTTAACAGTATCCCGTGTACTAACCCCTTTAAGGATTATCCGAAAACCGAGTTTCGATCATATCAGCTCCGATTCCCGTCCCAACTGCGCCGAATAAAATTTCGTTTAATTTTAATAACCCATAGGAACAAAATATGTAAAAATATCCAGAAAATGGCCCGACTCGATTTTTAACAGTATCCCGTGTACTAACCCCTTTGAGGATTATCCGAAAACCGAGTTTCGATCATATCAGCTCCGATTCCGGTCCGAATTGCGTCAAATAAAATTTCGTTGAATTCCAATAACCCATAGGAACTAAATATGTAAACATATCCAGAAAATGGCCCGACTCGATTTTTAACAGTATCCCGTGTACTAACCCTGTTGATGATTATCCGAAAACCGAGTTTCGATCATATCAGCTCCAATTCAGGTCCGAATTGCGTCAAATAAAATTTTGTTGAATTCCAATAACCCATAGGAACATAATATGTAAAAATATCCAGAAAATGGCCCGACTCAATTTTCAACAGTATCCCGTGTACTAACCCCTTTGTGGATTATCCGAAAACCGAGTTTCGATCATATCAGCTCCGATTCAGGTCCGAATTGCGTCAAATAAAATTTTGTTGAATTCCAATAACCAATAGGAACAAAATATGTAAAAATATCCAGAAAATGGCCCGACTCGATTTTTAACAGTATCCCGTGTACTAACCCCTTTGAGGATTATCCGAAAACCGAGTTTCGATCATATCAGCTCCGATTCCGGTCCGAATTGCGTCAAATAAAATTTCATTGAATTCCAATAACCCATAGGAACATAATATGTAAAAATATCCAGAAAATGGCCCGACTCAATTTTCAACAGTATCCCGTGTACTAACCCCTTTGTGGATTATCCGAAAACCGAGTTTCGATCATATCAGCTCCGATTCAGGTCCGAATTGCGTCAAATAAAATTTTGTTGAATTCCAATAACCAATAGGAACAAAATATGTAAAAATATCCAGAAAATGGCCCGACTCAATTTTTAACAGTATCCCGTGTACTAACCCCTTTGAGGATTATCCGAAAACCGAGTTTCGATCATATCAGCTCCGATTCAGGTCCGAATTGCGTCAAATAAAATTTTGTTGAACTCCAATAACCCATAGGAACATAATATGTAAAAATATCCAGAAAATGGCCCGACTAAATTTTTAACAGTATCCCGTGTGCTAACCCCTTTGTGGATTATCCGAAAACCGAGTTTCGAT
The DNA here is from genome assembly GCA_036435485.1 of Saposhnikovia divaricata. Classification (NCBI taxonomy): domain Eukaryota; kingdom Viridiplantae; phylum Streptophyta; class Magnoliopsida; order Apiales; family Apiaceae; genus Saposhnikovia; species Saposhnikovia divaricata. The sequence goes on from CM071599.1 coordinate 222,374,804, forward strand.
CATATCAGCTCCGATTCAGGTCCGAATTGGGTCAAATAAAATTTTGTTGAATTCCAATAACCAATAGGAACAAAATATGTAAAAATATCCACAAAATGGTCCAACTCGATTTTTAACAATATCCCGTGTACTAACCCCTTTGAGGATTATCCGAAAACCGAGTTTCGATCATATCAGCTCCGATTCCGGTCCGAAGTGCGTCAAATAAAATTTCATTTAATTACAATAACCCTTAGGAACAAAATATGTAAAAGTATCCAGAAAATGGGCCGACTCAATTTTTAACAATATTCCGTGTACTAACGCCTTTGAGGATTATCCGAAAACCGAGTTTCGATCACATCAGCTCCGATTCCCGTCCGAACTGCGCCGAATAAAATTTCGTTTAATTTCAATAACCCATAGGAACAAAATATGTAAAAATATCCAGAAAATGGCCCGACTCGATTTTCAACAGTATCCCGTGTACTAACCCCTTTGTGGATTATCCGAAAACCGAGTTTCGATCATATCAGCTCCGATTCAGGTCCGAATTGCGTCAAATAAAATTTTGTTGAATTCCAATAACCAATAGGAACAAAATATGTAAAAATATCCAGAAAATTTCCCGACTCAATTTTTAACAGTATCCCGTGTACTAACCCCTTTGAGGATTATCCGAAAACCGAGTTTCGATCATATCAGCTCCGATTCAGGTCCGAATTGCGTCAAATAAAATTTTGTTGAACTCCAATAACCCATAGGAACATAATATGTAAAAATATCCAGAAAATGGCCCGACTAAATTTTTAACAGTATCCCGTGTACTAACCCCTTTGTGGATTATCCGAAAACCGAGTTTCGATCATATCAGCTCTGATTCAGGTCCGAATTGGGTCAAATAAAATTTTGTTGAATTCCAATAACCAATAGGAACAAAATATGTAAAAATATCCACAAAATGGTCCAACTCGATTTTTAACAATATCCCGTGTACTAACCCCTTTGAGGATTATCCGAAAACCGAGTTTCGATCATATCAGCTCCGATTCCGGTCCGAAGTGCGTCAAATAAAATTTCATTTAATTACAATAAACCTTAGGAACAAAATATGTAAAAGTATCCAGAAAATGGGCCGACTCAATTTTTAACAATATTCCGTGTACTAACGCCTTTGAGGATTATCCGAAAACCGAGTTTCGATCATATCAGCTCCGATTCCCGTCCGAACTGCGCCGAATAAAATTTCGTTTAATTCCAATAACCCATAGGAACATAATATGTAAAAATATCCAGAAAATGGCCCGACTCGATTTTCAACAGTATCCCGTGTACTAACCCCTTTGTGGATTATCCGAAAACCGAGTTTCAATCATATCAGCTCCGATTCAGGTCCGAATTGCGTCAAATAAAATTTTGTTGAATTCCAATAACCCATAGGAACATAATATGTAAAAATATCCAGAAAATGGCCCGACTCAATTTTCAACAGTATCCCGTGTACTAACCCCTTTGTGGATTATCCGAAAACCGAGTTTCGATCATATCAGCTCCGATTCCGGTCCGAATTGCGTCAAATAAAATTTCATTGAATTCCAATAACCCATAGGAACATAATATGTAAAAATATCCAGAAAATGGCCCGACTCAATTTTCAACAGTATCCCGTGTACTAACCCCTTTGTGGATTATCCGAAAACCGAGTTTCGATCATATCAGCTCCGATTCAGGTCCGAATTGCGTCAAATAAAATTTTGTTGAATTCCAATAACCAATAGGAACAAAATATGTAAAAATATCCAGAAAATGGCCCGACTCAATTTTTAACAGTATCCCGTGTACTAACCCCTTTGAGGATTATCCGAAAACCGAGTTTCGATCATATCAGCTCCGATTCAGGTCCGAATTGCGTCAAATAAAATTTTGTTGAACTCCAATAACCCATAGGAACATAATATGTAAAAATATCCAGAAAATGGCCCGACTAAATTTTTAACAGTATCCCGTGTACTAACCCCTTTGTGGATTATCCGAAAACCGAGTTTCGATCATATCAGCTCCGATTCAGGTCCGAATTGGGTCAAATAAAATTTTGTTGAATTCCAATAACCAATAGGAACAAAATATGTAAAAATATCCACAAAATGGTCCAACTCGATTTTTAACAATATCCCGTGTACTAACCCCTTTGAGGATTATCCGAAAACCGAGTTTCGATCATATCAGCTCCGATTCCGGTCCGAAGTGCGTCAAATAAAATTTCATTTAATTACAATAAACCTTAGGAACAAAATATGTAAAAGTATCCAGAAAATGGGCCGACTCAATTTTTAACAATATTCCGTGTACTAACGCCTTTGAGGATTATCCGAAAACCGAGTTTCGATCATATCAGCTCCGATTCCCGTCCGAACTGCGCCGAATAAAATTTCGTTTAATTTCAATAACCCATAGGAACAAAATATGTAAAAATATCCAGAAAATGGCCCGACTCGATTTTTAACAGTATCCCGTGTACTAACCCCTTTGAGGATTATCCGAAAACCGAGTTTCAATCATATCAGCTCCGATTCAGGTCCGAATTGCGTCAAATAAAATTTTGTTGAATTCCAATAACCCATAGGAACATAATATGTAAAAATATCCAGAAAATGGCCCGACTCAATTTTCAACAGTATCCCGTGTACTAACCCCTTTGTGGATTATCCGAAAACCGAGTTTCGATCATATCAGCTCCGATTCAGGTCCGAATTGCGTCAAATAAAATTTTGTTGAATTCCAATAACCAATAGGAACAAAATATGTAAAAATATCCAGAAAATGGCCCGACTCGATTTTTAACAGTATCCCGTGTACTAACCCTGTTGATGATTATCCGAAAACCGAGTTTCGATCATATCAGCTCCGATTCCGGTCCGAATTGCGTCAAATAAAATTTCATTGAATTCCAATAACCCATAGGAACTAAATATGTAAAAATATCCAGAAAATGGCCCGACTCGATTTTTAACAGTATCCCGTGTACTAACCCTGTTGAGGATTATCCGAAAACCGAGTTTCGATCATATCAGCTCCGATTCTGGTCCGAATTGCGTCAAATAAAATTTTGTTGAATTCCAATAACCAATAGGAACAAAATATGTAAAAATATCCAGAAAATGGCCCGACTCGATTTTTAACAGTATCCCGTGTACTAACCCCTTTGAGGATTATCCGAAAACCGAGTTTCGATCATATCAGCTCCGATTCCGGTCCGAATTGCGTCAAATAAAATTTCATTGAATTCCAATAACCCATAGGAACTAAATATGTAAAAATATTCAGAAAATGGCCCGACTCGATTTTTAACAGTATCCCGTGTACTAACCCTGTTGAGGATTATCCGAAAACCGAGTTTCGATCATATCAGCTCCGATTCAGGTCCGAATTGCGTCAAATAAAATTTTGTTGAATTCCAATAACCCATAGGAACATAATATGTAAAAATATCCAGAAAATGGCCCGACTCAATTTTCAACAGTATCCCGTGTACTAACCCCTTTGTGGATTATCCGAAAACCGAGTTTCGATCATATCAGTTCCGATTCAGGTCCGAATTGCGTTAAATAAAATTTTGTTGAATTCCAATAACCAATAGGAACAAAATATGTAAAAATATCCAGAAAATGGCCCGACTCGATTTTTAACAGTATCCCGTGTACTAACCCTGTTGATGATTATCCGAAAACCGAGTTTCCATCATATCAGCTCCGATTCAGGTCCGAATTGCGTCAAATAAAATTTTGTTGAATTCCAATAACCCATAGGAACATAATATGTAAAAATATCCAGAAAATGGCCCGACTCCATTTTCAACAGTATCCCGTGTACTAACCCCTTTGTGGATTATCCGAAAACCGAGTTTCGATCATATCAGCTCCGATTCAGGTCCGAATTGCGTCAAATAAAATTTTGTTGAATTCCAATAACCAATAGGAACAAAATATGTAAAAATATCCAGAAAATGGCCCGACTCGATTTTTAACAGTATCCCGTGTACTAACCCCTTTGAGGATTATCCGAAAACCGAGTTTCGATCATATCAGCTCCGATTCCGGTCCGAATTGCGTCAAATAAAATTTCATTGAATTCCAATAACCCATAGGAACTAAATATGTAAAAATATCCAGAAAATGGCCCGACTCGATTTTTAACAGTATCCCGTGTACTAACCCTGTTGAGGATTATCCGAAAACCGAGTTTCGATCATATCAGCTCCGATTCTGGTCCGAATTGCGTCAAATAAAATTTTGTTGAATTCCAATAACCCATAGGAACATAATATGTAAAAATATCCAGAAAATGGCCCGACTCAATTTTCAACAGTATCCCGTGTACTAACCCCTTTGTGGATTATCCGAAAACCGAGTTTCGATCATATCAGCTCCGATTCAGGTCCGAATTGCGTCAAATAAAATTTTGTTGAATTCCAATAACCAATAGGAACAAAATATGTAAAAATATCCAGAAAATGGCCCGACTCGATTTTTAACAGTATCCCGTGTACTAACCCCTTTGAGGATTATCCGAAAACCGAGTTTCGATCATATCAGCTCCGATTCAGGTCCGAATTGCGTCAAATAAAATTTTGTTGAATTCCAATAACCCATAGGAACATAATATGTAAAAATATCCAGAAAATGGCCCGACTCAATTTTCAACAGTATCCCGTGTACTAACCCCTTTGTGGATTATCCGAAAACCGAGTTTCGATCATATCAGCTCCGATTCAGGTCCGAATTGCGTTAAATAAAATTTTGTTGAATTCCAATAACCAATAGGAACAAAATATGTAAAAATATCCAGAAAATGGCCCGACTCGATTTTTAACAGTATCCCGTGTACTAACCCCTTTGAGGATTATCCGAAAACCGAGTTTCGATCATATCAGCTCCGATTCCGGTCCGAATTGCGTCAAATAAAATTTCATTGAATTCCAATAACCCATAGGAACTAAATATGTAAAAATATCCAGAAAATGGCCCGACTCGATTTTTAACAGTATCCCGTGTACTAACCCTGTTGAGGATTATCCGAAAACCGAGTTTCGATCATATCAGCTCCGATTCAGGTCCGAATTGCGTCAAATAAAATTTTGTTGAATTCCAATAACCCATAGGAACATAATATGTAAAAATATCCAGAAAATGGCCCGACTCAATTTTCAACAGTATCCCGTGTACTAACCCCTTTGTGGATTATCCGAAAACCGAGTTTCGATCATATCAGCTCCGATTCAGGTCCGAATTGCGTCAAATAAAATTTTGTTGAATTCCAATAACCAATAGGAACAAAATATGTAAAAATATCCAGAAAATGGCCCGACTCGATTTTTAACAGTATCCCGTGTACTAACCCCTTTGAGGATTATCCGAAAACCGAGTTTCGATCATATCAGCTCCGAATTGCGTCAAATAAAATTTTGTTGAATTCCAATAACCCATAGGAACATAATATGTAAAAATATCCAGAAAATGGCCCGACTCAATTTTCAACAGTATCCCGTGTACTAACCCCTTTGTGGATTATCCGAAAACCGAGTTTCGATCATATCAGCTCCGATTCAGGTCCGAATTGCGTTAAATAAAATTTTGTTGAATTCCAATAACCAATAGGAACAAAATATGTAAAAATATCTAGAAAATGGCCCGACTCGATTTTTAACAGTATCCCGTGTACTAACCCTGTTGATGATTATCCGAAAACCGAGTTTCGATCATATCAGCTCCGATTCAGGTCCGAATTGCGTCAAATAAAATTTTGTTGAATTCCAATAACCCATAGGAACATAATATGTAAAAATATCCAGAAAATGGCCCGACTCAATTTTCAACAGTATCCCGTGTACTAACCCCTTTGTGGATTATCCGAAAACCGAGTTTCGATCATATCAGCTCCGATTCAGGTCCGAATTGCGTCAAATAAAATTTTGTTGAATTCCAATAACCCATAGGAACAAAATATGTAAAAATATCCTGAAAATGGCCCGACTCGATTTTTAACAGTATCCCGTGTACTAACCCCTTTGAGGATTATCCGAAAACCGAGTTTCGATCATATCAGCTCCGATTCCGGTCCGAATTGCGTCAAATAAAATTTCGTTGAATTCCAATAACCCATAGGAACTAAATATGTAAAAATATCCAGAAAATGGCCCGACTCGATTTTTAACAGTATCCCGTGTACTAACCCTGTTGAGGATTATCCGAAAACCGAGTTTCGATCATATCAGCTCCGATTCAGGTCCGAATTGCGTCAAATAAAATTTTGTTGAATTCCAATAACCCATAGGAACAAAATATGTAAAAATATCCAGAAAATGGCCCGACTCGATTTTTAACAGTATCCCGTGTACTAACCCCTTTGAGGATTATCCGAAAACCGAGTTTCGATCATATCAGCTCCGATTCCGGTCCGAATTGCGTCAAATAAAATTTCGTTGAATTCCAATAACCCATAGGAACTAAATATGTAAAAATATCCAGAAAATGGCCCGACTCGATTTTTAACAGTATCCCGTGTACTAACCCTGTTGAGGATTATCCGAAAACCGAGTTTCGATCATATCAGCTCCGATTCAGGTCCGAATTGCGTCAAATAAAATTTTGTTGAATTCCAATAACCCATAGGAACATAATATGTAAAAATATCCAGAAAATGGCCCGACTCAATTTTCAACAGTATCCCGTGTACTAACCCCTTTGTGGATTATCCGAAAACCGAGTTTCGATCATATCAGCTCCGATTCAGGTCCGAATTGCGTCAAATAAAATTTTGTTGAATTCCAATAACCAATAGGAACAAAATATGTAAAAATATCCAGAAAATGGCCCGACTCGATTTTTAACAGTATCCCGTGTACTAACCCCTTTGAGGATTATCCGAAAACCGAGTTTCGATCATATCAGCTCCGAATTGCGTCAAATAAAATTTTGTTGAATTCCAATAACCCATAGGAACATAATATGTAAAAATATCCAGAAAATGGCCCGACTCAATTTTCAACAGTATCCCGTGTACTAACCCCTTTGTGGATTATCCGAAAACCGAGTTTCGATCATATCAGCTCCGATTCAGGTCCGAATTGCGTTAAATAAAATTTTGTTGAATTCCAATAACCAATAGGAACAAAATATGTAAAAATATCCAGAAAATGGCCCGACTCGATTTTTAACAGTATCCCGTGTACTAACCCTGTTGATGATTATCCGAAAACCGAGTTTCGATCATATCAGCTCCGATTCAGGTCCGAATTGCGTCAAATAAAATTTTGTTGAATTCCAATAACCCATAGGAACATAATATGTAAAAATATCCAGAAAATGGCCCGACTCAATTTTCAACAGTATCCCGTGTACTAACCCCTTTGTGGATTATCCGAAAACCGAGTTTCGATCATATCAGCTCCGATTCAGGTCCGAATTGCGTCAAATAAAATTTTGTTGAATTCCAATAACCAATAGGAACAAAATATGTAAAAATATCCAGAAAATGGCCCGACTCGATTTTTAACAGTATCCCGTGTACTAACCCCTTTGAGGATTATCCGAAAACCGAGTTTCGATCATATCAGCTCCGAATTGCGTCAAATAAAATTTTGTTGAATTCCAATAACCCATAGGAACATAATATGTAAAAATATCCAGAAAATGGCCCGACTCAATTTTCAACAGTATCCCGTGTACTAACCCCTTTGTGGATTATCCGAAAACCGAGTTTCGATCATATCAGCTCCGATTCAGGTCCGAATTGCGTTAAATAAAATTTTGTTGAATTCCAATAACCAATAGGAACAAAATATGTAAAAATATCCAGAAAATGGCCCGACTCGATTTTTAACAGTATCCCGTGTACTAACCCTGTTGATGATTATCCGAAAACCGAGTTTCGATCATATCAGCTCCGATTCAGGTCCGAATTGCGTCAAATAAAATTTTGTTGAATTCCAATAACCCATAGGAACATAATATGTAAAAATATCCAGAAAATGGCCCGACTCAATTTTCAACAGTATCCCGTGTACTAACCCCTTTGTGGATTATCCGAAAACCGAGTTTCGATCATATCAGCTCCGATTCAGGTCCGAATTGCGTCAAATAAAATTTTGTTGAATTCCAATAACCCATAGGAACAAAATATGTAAAAATATCCTGAAAATGGCCCGACTCGATTTTTAACAGTATCCCGTGTACTAACCCCTTTGAGGATTATCCGAAAACCGAGTTTCGATCATATCAGCTCCGATTCCGGTCCGAATTGCGTCAAATAAAATTTCGTTGAATTCCAATAACCCATAGGAACTAAATATGTAAAAATATCCAGAAAATGGCCCGACTCGATTTTTAACAGTATCCCGTGTACTAACCCTGTTGAGGATTATCCGAAAACCGAGTTTCGATCATATCAGCTCCGATTCAGGTCCGAATTGCGTCAAATAAAATTTTGTTGAATTCCAATAACCCATAGGAACATAATATGTAAAAATATCCAGAAAATGGCCCGACTCAATTTTCAACAGTATCCCGTGTACTAACCCCTTTGTGGATTATCCGAAAACCGAGTTTCGATCATATCAGCTCCGATTCAGGTCCGAATTGCGTCAAATAAAATTTTGTTGAATTCCAATAACCAATAGGAACAAAATATGTAAAAATATCCAGAAAATGGCCCGACTCGATTTTTAACAGTATCCCGTGTACTAACCCCTTTGAGGATTATCCGAAAACCGAGTTTCGATCATATCAGCTCCGAATTGCGTCAAATAAAATTTTGTTGAATTCCAATAACCCATAGGAACATAATATGTAAAAATATCCAGAAAATGGCCCGACTCAATTTTCAACAGTATCCCGTGTACTAACCCCTTTGTGGATTATCCGAAAACCGAGTTTCGATCATATCAGCTCCGATTCAGGTCCGAATTGCGTTAAATAAAATTTTGTTGAATTCCAATAACCAATAGGAACAAAATATGTAAAAATATCCAGAAAATGGCCCGACTCGATTTTTAACAGTATCCCGTGTACTAACCCTGTTGATGATTATCCGAAAACCGAGTTTCGATCATATCAGCTCCGATTCAGGTCCGAATTGCGTCAAATAAAATTTTGTTGAATTCCAATAACCCATAGGAACATAATATGTAAAAATATCCAGAAAATGGCCCGACTCAATTTTCAACAGTATCCCGTGTACTAACCCCTTTGTGGATTATCCGAAAACCGAGTTTCGATCATATCAGCTCCGATTCAGGTCCGAATTGCGTCAAATAAAATTTTGTTGAATTCCAATAACCAATAGGAACAAAATATGTAAAAATATCCAGAAAATGGCCCGACTCGATTTTTAACAGTATCCCGTGTACTAACCCCTTTGAGGATTATCCGAAAACCGAGTTTCGATCATATCAGCTCCGAATTGCGTCAAATAAAATTTTGTTGAATTCCAATAACCCATAGGAACATAATATGTAAAAATATCCAGAAAATGGCCCGACTCAATTTTCAACAGTATCCCGTGTACTAACCCCTTTGTGGATTATCCGAAAACCGAGTTTCGATCATATCAGCTCCGATTCAGGTCCGAATTGCGTTAAATAAAATTTTGTTGAATTCCAATAACCAATAGGAACAAAATATGTAAAAATATCCAGAAAATGGCCCGACTCGATTTTTAACAGTATCCCGTGTACTAACCCCTTTGAGGATTATCCGAAAACCGAGTTTCGATCATATCAGCTCCGATTCAGGTCCGAATTGCGTCAAATAAAATTTTGTTGAATTCCAATAACCCATAGGAACATAATATGTAAAAATATCCAGAAAATGGCCCGACTCGATTTTTAACAGTATCCCGTGTACTAACCCTGTTGATGATTATCCGAAAACCGAGTTTCGATCATATCAGCTCCGATTCAGGTCCGAATTGCGTCAAATAAAATTTTGTTGAATTCCAATAACCCATAGGAACATAATATGTAAAAATATCCAGAAAATGGCCCGACTCAATTTTCAACAGTATCCCGTGTACTAACCCCTTTGTGGATTATCCGAAAACCGAGTTTCGATCATATCAGCTCCGATTCAGGTCCGAATTGCGTCAAATAAAATTTTGTTGAATTCCAATAACCAATAGGAACAAAATATGTAAAAATATCCAGAAAATGGCCCGACTCGATTTTTAACAGTATCCCGTGTACTAACCCCTTTGAGGATTATCCGAAAACCGAGTTTCGATCATATCAGCTCCGAATTGCGTCAAATAAAATTTTGTTGAATTCCAATAACCCATAGGAACATAATATGTAAAAATATCCAGAAAATGGCCCGACTCAATTTTCAACAGTATCCCGTGTACTAACCCCTTTGTGGATTATCCGAAAACCGAGTTTCGATCATATCAGCTCCGATTCAGGTCCGAATTGCGTTAAATAAAATTTTGTTGAATTCCAATAACCAATAGGAACAAAATATGTAAAAATATCCAGAAAATGGCCCGACTCGATTTTTAACAGTATCCCGTGTACTAACCCTGTTGATGATTATCCGAAAACCGAGTTTCGATCATATCAGCTCCGATTCAGGTCCGAATTGCGTCAAATAAAATTTTGTTGAATTCCAATAACCCATAGGAACATAATATGTAAAAATATCCAGAAAATGGCCCGACTCAATTTTCAACAGTATCCCGTGTACTAACCCCTTTGTGGATTATCCGAAAACCGAGTTTCGATCATATCAGCTCCGATTCAGGTCCGAATTGCGTCAAATAAAATTTTGTTGAATTCCAATAACCCATAGGAACAAAATATGTAAAAATATCCTGAAAATGGCCCGACTCGATTTTTAACAGTATCCCGTGTACTAACCCCTTTGAGGATTATCCGAAAACCGAGTTTCGATCATATCAGCTCCGATTCCGGTCCGAATTGCGTCAAATAAAATTTCGTTGAATTCCAATAACCCATAGGAACTAAATATGTAAAAATATCCAGAAAATGGCCCGACTCGATTTTTAACAGTATCCCGTGTACTAACCCTGTTGAGGATTATCCGAAAACCGAGTTTCGATCATATCAGCTCCGATTCAGGTCCGAATTGCGTCAAATAAAATTTTGTTGAATTCCAATAACCCATAGGAACAAAATATGTAAAAATATCCAGAAAATGGCCCGACTCGATTTTTAACAGTATCCCGTGTACTAACCCCTTTGAGGATTATCCGAAAACCGAGTTTCGATCATATCAGCTCCGATTCCGGTCCGAATTGCGTCAAATAAAATTTCGTTGAATTCCAATAACCCATAGGAACTAAATATGTAAAAATATCCAGAAAATGGCCCGACTCGATTTTTAACAGTATCCCGTGTACTAACCCTGTTGAGGATTATCCGAAAACCGAGTTTCGATCATATCAGCTCCGATTCAGGTCCGAATTGCGTCAAATAAAATTTTGTTGAATTCCAATAACCCATAGGAACATAATATGTAAAAATATCCAGAAAATGGCCCGACTCAATTTTCAACAGTATCCCGTTTACTAACCCCTTTGTGGATTATCCGAAAACCGAGTTTCGATCATATCAGCTCCGATTCAGGTCCGAATTGCGTTAAATAAAATTTTGTTGAATTCCAATAACCAATAGGAACAAAATATGTAAAAATATCCAGAAAATGGCCCGACTCGATTTTTAACAGTATCCCGTGTACTAACCCTGTTGATGATTATCCGAAAACCGAGTTTCGATCATATCAGCTCCAATTCAGGTCCGAATTGCGTCAAATAAAATTTTGTTGAATTCCAATAACCCATAGGAACATAATATGTAAAAATATCCAGAAAATGGCCCGACTCAATTTTCAACAGTATCCCGTGTACTAACCCCTTTGTGGATTATCCGAAAACCGAGTTTCGATCATATCAGCTCCGATTCAGGTCCGAATTGCGTCAAATAAAATTTTGTTGAATTCCAATAACCAATAGGAACAAAATATGTAAAAATATCCAGAAAATGGCCCGACTCGATTTTTAACAGTATCCCGTGTACTAACCCCTTTGAGGATTATCCGAAAACCGAGTTTCGATCATATCAGCTCCGATTCCGGTCCGAATTGCGTCAAATAAAATTTCATTGAATTCCAATAACCCATAGGAACTAAATATGTAAAAATATCCAGAAAATGGCCCGACTCGATTTTTAACAGTATCCCGTGTACTAACCCTGTTGAGGATTATCCGAAAACCGAGTTTCGATCATATCAGCTCCGATTCAGGTCCGAATTGCGTCAAATAAAATTTTGTTGAATTCCAATAACCCATAGGAACTTAATATGTAAAAATATCCAGAAAATGGCCCGACTCAATTTTCAACAGTATCCCGTGTACTAACCCCTTTGTGGATTATCCGAAAACCGAGTTTCGATCATATCAGCTCCGATTCAGGTCCGAATTGCGTCAAATAAAATTTTGTTGAATTCCAATAACCAATAGGAACAAAATATGTAAAAATATCCAGAAAATGGCCCGACTCGATTTTTAACAGTATCCCGTGTACTAACCCCTTTGAGGATTATCCGAAAACCGAGTTTCGATCATATCAGCTCCGATTCAGGTCCGAATTGCGTCAAATAAAATTTTGTTGAATTCCAATAACCCATAGGAACATAATATGTAAAAATATCCAGAAAATGGCCCGACTCAATTTTCAACAGTATCCCGTGTACTAACCCCTTTGTGGATTATCCGAAAACCGAGTTTCGATCATATCAGCTCCGATTCCGGTCCGAATTGCGTCAAATAAAATTTCATTGAATTCCAATAACCCATAGGAACTAAATATGTAAAAATATCCAGAAAATGGCCCGACTCGATTTTTAACAGTATCCCGTGTACTAACCCTGTTGAGGATTATCCGAAAACCGAGTTTCGATCATATCAGCTCCGATTCAGGTCCGAATTGCGTCAAATAAAATTTTGTTGAATTCCAATAACCCATAGGAACATAATATGTAAAAATATCCAGAAAATGGCCCGACTCAATTTTCAACAGTATCCCGTGTACTAACCCCTTTGTGGATTATCCGAAAACCGAGTTTCGATCATATCAGCTCCGATTCAGGTCCGAATTGCGTCAAATAAAATTTTGTTGAATTCCAATAACCAATAGGAACAAAATATGTAAAAATATCCAGAAAATGGCCCGACTCGATTTTTAACAGTATCCCGTGTACTAACCCCTTTGAGGATTATCCGAAAACCGAGTTTCGATCATATCAGCTCCGATTCAGGTCCGAATTGCGTCAAATAAAATTTTGTTGAATTCCAATAACCCATAGGAACATAATATGTAAAAATATCCAGAAAATGGCCCGACTCAATTTTCAACAGTATCCCGTGTACTAACCCCTTTGTGGATTATCCGAAAACCGAGTTTCGATCATATCAGCTCCGATTCAGGTCCGAATTGCGTTAAATAAAATTTTGTTGAATTCCAATAACCAATAGGAACAAAATATGTAAAAATATCCAGAAAATGGCCCGACTCGATTTTTAACAGTATCCCGTGTACTAACCCTGTTGATGATTTTCCGAAAACCGAGTTTCGATCATATCAGCTCCGATTCAGGTCCGAATTGCGTCAAATAAAATTTTGTTGAATTCCAATAACCCATAGGAACATAATATGTAAAAATATCCAGAAAATGGCCCGACTCAATTTTCAACAGTATCCCGTGTACTAACCCCTTTGTGGATTATCCGAAAACCGAGTTTCGATCATATCAGCTCCGATTCAGGTCCGAATTGCGTCAAATAAAATTTTGTTGAATTCCAATAACCAATAGGAACAAAATATGTAAAAATAACCAGAAAATGGCCCGACTCGATTTTTAACAGTATCCCGTGTACTAACCCCTTTGAGGATTATCCGAAAACCGAGTTTCGATCATATCAGCTCCGATTCAGGTCCGAATTGCGTTAAATAAAATTTTGTTGAATTCCAATAACCAATAGGAACAAAATATGTAAAAATATCCAGAAAATGGCCCGACTCGATTTTTAACAGTATCCCGTGTACTGACCCTGTTGAGGATTATCCGAAAACCGAGTTTCGATCATATCAGCTCCGATTCAGGTCCGAATTGCGTCAAATAAAATTTTGTTGAATTCCAATAACCCATAGGAACATAATATGTAAAAATATCCAGAAAATGGCCCGACTCAATTTTCAACAGTATCCCGTGTACTAACCCCTTTGTGGATTTTCCGAAAACCGAGTTTCGATCATATCAGCTCCAATTCAGGTCCGAATTGCGTCAAATAAAATTTTGTTGAATTCCAATAACCAATAGGAACAAAATATGTAAAAATATCCAGAAAATGGCCCGACTCGATTTTTAACAGTATCCCGTGTACTAACCCCTTTGAGGATTATCCGAAAACCGAGTTTCGATCATATCAGCTCCGATTCAGGTCCGAATTGCGTCAAATAAAATTTTGTTGAATTCCAATAACCCATAGGAACAAAATATGTAAAAATATCCAGAAAATGGCCCGACTCAATTTTTAACAGTATCCCGTGTACTAACCCCTTTGAGGATTATCCGAAAACCGAGTTTCGATCATATCAGCTCCGATTCCGGTCCGAATTGCGTCAAATAAAATTTCGTTGAATTCCAATAACCCATAGGAACTAAATATGTAAAAATATCCAGAAAATGGCCCGACTCGATTTTTAACAGTATCCCGTGTACTAACCCTGTTGAGGATTATCCGAAAACCGAGTTTCGATCATATCAGCTCCGATTCAGGTCCGAATTGCGTCAAATAAAATTTTGTTGAATTCCAATAACCCATAGGAACAAAATATGTAAAAATATCCAGAAAATGGCCCGACTCGATTTTTAACAGTATCCCGTGTACTAACCCCTTTGAGGATTATCCGAAAACCGAGTTTCGATCATATCAGCTCCGATTCCGGTCCGAATTGCGTCAAATAAAATTTCGTTGAATTCCAATAACCCATAGGAACTAAATATGTAAAAATATCCAGAAAATGGCCCGACTCGATTTTTAACAGTATCCCGTGTACTAACCCTGTTGAGGATTATCCGAAAACCGAGTTTCGATCATATCAGCTCCGATTCAGGTCCGAATTGCGTCAAATAAAATTTTGTTGAATTCCAATAACCCATAGGAACATAATATGTAAAAATATCCAGAAAATGGCCCGACTCAATTTTCAACAGTATCCCGTGTACTAACCCCTTTGTGGATTATCCGAAAACCGAGTTTCGATCATATCAGCTCCGATTCAGGTCCGAATTGCGTTAAATAAAATTTTGTTGAATTCCAATAACCAATAGGAACAAAATATGTAAAAATATCCAGAAAATGGCCCGACTCGATTTTTAACAGTATCCCGTGTACTAACCCTGTTGATGATTATCCGAAAACCGAGTTTCGATCATATCAGCTCCAATTCAGGTCCGAATTGCGTCAAATAAAATTTTGTTGAATTCCAATAACCCATAGGAACATAATATGTAAAAATATCCAGAAAATGGCCCGACTCAATTTTCAACAGTATCCCGTGTACTAACCCCTTTGTGGATTATCCGAAAACCGAGTTTCGATCATATCAGCTCCGATTCAGGTCCGAATTGCGTCAAATAAAATTTTGTTGAATTCCAATAACCAATAGGAACAAAATATGTAAAAATATCCAGAAAATGGCCCGACTCGATTTTTAACAGTATCCCGTGTACTAACCCCTTTGAGGATTATCCGAAAACCGAGTTTCGATCATATCAGCTCCGATTCCGGTCCGAATTGCGTCAAATAAAATTTCATTGAATTCCAATAACCCATAGGAACTAAATATGTAAAAATATCCAGAAAATGGCCCGACTCGATTTTTAACAGTATCCCGTGTACTAACCCTGTTGAGGATTATCCGAAAACCGAGTTTCGATCATATCAGCTCCGATTCAGGTCCGAATTGCGTCAAATAAAATTTTGTTGAATTCCAATAACCCATAGGAACTTAATATGTAAAAATATCCAGAAAATGGCCCGACTCAATTTTCAACAGTATCCCGTGTACTAACCCCTTTGTGGATTATCCGAAAACCGAGTTTCGATCATATCAGCTCCGATTCAGGTCCGAATTGCGTCAAATAAAATTTTGTTGAATTCCAATAACCAATAGGAACAAAATATGTAAAAATATCCAGAAAATGGCCCGACTCGATTTTTAACAGTATCCCGTGTACTAACCCCTTTGAGGATTATCCGAAAACCGAGTTTCGATCATATCAGCTCCGATTCAGGTCCGAATTGCGTCAAATAAAATTTTGTTGAATTCCAATAACCCATAGGAACATAATATGTAAAAATATCCAGAAAATGGCCCGACTAAATTTTTAACAGTATCCCGTGTACTAACCCCTTTGTGGATTATCCGAAAACCGAGTTTCGATCATATCAGCTCCGATTCAGGTCCGAATTGGGTCAAATAAAATTTTGTTGAATTCCAATAACCCATAGGAACATAATATGTAAAAATATCCAGAAAATGGCCCGACTCAATTTTCAACAGTATCCCGTGTACTAACCCCTTTGTGGATTATCCGAAAACCGAGTTTCGATCATATCAGCTCCGATTCAGGTCCGAATTGCGTTAAATAAAATTTTGTTGAATTCCAATAACCAATAGGAACAAAATATGTAAAAATATCCAGAAAATGGCCCGACTCGATTTTTAACAGTATCCCGTGTACTAACCCTGTTGATGATTATCCGAAAACCGAGTTTCGATCATATCAGCTCCAATTCAGGTCCGAATTGCGTCAAATAAAATTTTGTTGAATTCCAATAACCCATAGGAACATAATATGTAAAAATATCCAGAAAATGGCCCGACTCAATTTTCAACAGTATCCCGTGTACTAACCCCTTTGTGGATTATCCGAAAACCGAGTTTCGATCATATCAGCTCCGATTCAGGTCCGAATTGCGTTAAATAAAATTTTGTTGAATTCCAATAACCAATAGGAACAAAATATGTAAAAATATCCAGAAAATGGCCCGACTCGATTTTTAACAGTATCCCGTGTACTAACCCTGTTGATGATTATCCGAAAACCGAGTTTCGATCATATCAGCTCCAATTCAGGTCCGAATTGCGTCAAATAAAATTTTGTTGAATTCCAATAACCCATAGGAACATAATATGTAAAAATATCCAGAAAATGGCCCGACTCAATTTTCAACAGTATCCCGTGTACTAACCCCTTTGTGGATTATCCGAAAACCGAGTTTCGATCATATCAGCTCCGATTCAGGTCCGAATTGCGTCAAATAAAATTTTGTTGAATTCCAATAACCAATAGGAACAAAATATGTAAAAATATCCAGAAAATGGCCCGACTCGATTTTTAACAGTATCCCGTGTACTAACCCCTTTGAGGATTATCCGAAAACCGAGTTTCGATCATATCAGCTCCGATTCCGGTCCGAATTGCGTCAAATAAAATTTCATTGAATTCCAATAACCCATAGGAACTAAATATGTAAAAATATCCAGAAAATGGCCCGACTCGATTTTTAACAGTATCCCGTGTACTAACCCTGTTGAGGATTATCCGAAAACCGAGTTTCGATCATATCAGCTCCGATTCAGGTCCGAATTGCGTCAAATAAAATTTTGTTGAATTCCAATAACCCATAGGAACTTAATATGTAAAAATATCCAGAAAATGGCCCGACTCAATTTTCAACAGTATCCCGTGTACTAACCCCTTTGTGGATTATCCGAAAACCGAGTTTCGATCATATCAGCTCCGATTCAGGTCCGAATTGCGTCAAATAAAATTTTGTTGAATTCCAATAACCAATAGGAACAAAATATGTAAAAATATCCAGAAAATGGCCCGACTCGATTTTTAACAGTATCCCGTGTACTAACCCCTTTGAGGATTATCCGAAAACCGAGTTTCGATCATATCAGCTCCGATTCAGGTCCGAATTGCGTCAAATAAAATTTTGTTGAATTCCAATAACCCATAGGAACATAATATGTAAAAATATCCAGAAAATGGCCCGACTAAATTTTTAACAGTATCCCGTGTACTAACCCCTTTGTGGATTATCCGAAAACCGAGTTTCGATCATATCAGCTCCGATTCAGGTCCGAATTGGGTCAAATAAAATTTTGTTGAATTCCAATAACCAATAGGAACAAAATATGTAAAAATATCCACAAAATGGTCCGACTCGATTTTTAACAATATCCCGTGTACTAACCCCTTTGAGGATTATCCGAAAACCGAGTTTCGATCATATCAGCTCCGATTCCGGTCCGAAGTGCGTCAAATAAAATTTCATTTAATTACAATAACCCTTAGGAACAAAATATGTAAAAGTATCCAGAAAATGGGCCGACTCAATTTTTAACAATATTCCGTGTACTAACGCCTTTGAGGATTATCCGAAAACCGAGTTTCGATCACATCAGCTCCGATTCCCGTCCGAACTGCGCCGAATAAAATTTCGTTTAATTTCAATAACCCATAGGAACAAAATATGTAAAAATATCCAGAAAATGGCCCGACTCGATTTTTAACAGTATCCCGTGTACTAACCCCTTTGAGGATTATCCGAAAACCGAGTTTCAATCATATCAGCTCCGATTCAGGTCCGAATTGCGTCAAATAAAATTTTGTTGAATTCCAATAACCCATAGGAACAAAATATGTGAAAATATCCACAAAATGGTCCGACTCAATTTTTAACAATATCCCAAGTACTAACCCCTTTGAGGATTATCCAAAACCGAGTTTCGATCATATCAGCTCCGATTCCGGTCCGAAGTGCGTCAAATAAAATTTCATTTAATTACAATAACCCTTAGGAACAAAATATGTAAAAATATCCAGAAAATGGGCCGACTCAATTTTTAACAATATTCCGTGTACTAACGCCTTTGAGGATTATCCGAAAACCGAGTTTCGATCATATCAGCTCCGATTCAGGTCCGAATTGCGTCATATAAAATTTTGTTGAATTCCAATAACCCATAGGAACATAGTATGTAAAAATATCCAGAAAATGGCCCGACTAAATTATTAACAGTATCCCGTGTACTAACCCCTTTGTGGATTATCCGAAAACCGAGTTTCGATCATATCAGCTCCGATTCAGGTCCGAATTGGGTCAAATAAAATTTTGTTGAATTCCAATAACCAATAGGAACAAAATATGTAAAAATATCCACAAAATGGTCCAACTCGATTTTTAACAATATCCCGTGTACTAACCCCTTTGAGGATTATCCGAAAACCGAGTTTCGATCATATCAGCTCCGAGTCCGAAGTGCGTCAAATAAAATTTCATTTAATTACAATAACCCTTAGGAACAAAATATGTAAAAGTATCCAGAAAATGGGCCGACTCAATTTTTAACAATATTCCGTGTACTAACGCCTTTGAGGATTATCCGAAAACCGAGTTTCGATCAAATCAGCTCCGATTCCCGTCCGAACTGCGCTGAATAAAATTTCGTTTAATTTCAATAACCCATAGGAACAAAATATGTAAAAATATCCAGAAAATGGCCCGACTCGATTTTTAACAGTATCCCGTGTACTAACCCCTTTGAGGATTATCTGAAAACCGAGTTTCGATCATATCAGCTCCGATTCCGGTCCGAATTGCGTCAAATAAAATTTCGTTGAATTCCAATAACCCATAGGAACTAAATATGTAAAAATAACCAGAAAATGGCCCGACTCGATTTTTAACAGTATCCCGTGTACTAACCCTGTTGATGATTATCCGAAAACCGAGTTTCGATCATATCAGCTCCGATTCTGGTCCGAATTGCGTCAAATAAAATTTTGTTGAATTCCAATAACCCATAGGAACATAATATGTAAAATTATCCAGAAAATGGCCCGACTCAATTTTTAACAGTATCCCGTGTACTAACCCCTTTGTGGATTATCCGAAAACCGAGTTTCGATCATATCAGCTCCGATTCAGGTCCGAATTGCGTCAAATAAAATTTTGATGAATTCCAATAACCAATAGGAACAAAATATGTAAAAATATCCACAAAATGGTCCAACTCGATTTTTAACAATATCCCGTGTACTAACCCCTTTGAGGATTATCCGAAAACCGAATTTCGATCATATCAGCTCCGATTCCGGTCCGAAGTGCGTCAAATAAAATTTCATTTAATTACAAAAACCCTTAGGAACAAAATATGTAAAAATATCCAGAATATAGGCCGACTCAATTTTTAACAATATTCCGTGTACTAACGCCTTTGAGGATTATCCGAAAACCGAGTTTCGATCATATCAGCTCCGATTCCGGTCCGAACTGCACCGAATAAAATTTCGTTTAATTTAAATAACCCATGGGAACAAAATATGTAAAAATATCCAGAAAATGGCCCGACTCGATTTTTAACAGTATCCCGTGTACTAATTTGTTTGCCAAATTCTTCTCGATCTTGTGGACTGTACTTCATAGGTTTGACCTTGATTACTGTCTTTGGATCTCTGAGCTTGATGCTTCCTTTCATCCATTGCTTAGTCTTTTTAGGATCTAAGGGATTTTCAGAGCATACTGAATCTAATAATCTCTCGATTATAGATTTCTTTTCTATGTCTAGAATCAAATTTTTACGAATAAAATTCACTTCTTTAAATTTTTCTAAACTCTCCTTCCCCCTTTTTAAAAGTTGAATTTTATTGGGGCTGATATTTATAGCTTCTGGCTGACGAGTTTTAGACTTTTTCTTCATTGATTCAAGGAAGTCTTTAACTCCAAATTTTTTAGCTATAATCAGTTTTTTGACATATACTTTCTCACCTGAAAGAGTTAATATAATATGATCCGGGTGTTGAGTAAATGGTCCATATAAGTTTAGAAAGTTATTGCCTAGAATAAGGTCTACACCTGATTCCTGCTGATAGATTGTAGGAATATGAAATATTTCTCCTGCAATCATTATATCAAGGTTTTTACATACCTTTGTAATAGTAATGGAACTATTATCTGCTATACTTACCTGTATAGGCTTTTCTGCATTAACCCAATGTTCTTCTGGGATAACGTATTTACTTGCTAAGCACAGACTTGCACCTGTATCAACATAGCAATGTAATTCTATCTTTTTATATCCTGCAAAATTCAAAATACCAGGGATATAAATAGAATTAGGATTGGTGATATTAGATATCGCCAGGTCTTTTACTTCTTCAGTCTGAATCTGATGAAGTATATTCATTAGTCTCTGACTCTTCTGGTCCGGGATCTAATTCTTCTTCTAAGATGTACACTTCTTGTATATCTTCGTAAGGTTCTTCGATAGGAATATATCCTAGTGAATATACCTGCTCAAGCATTCGAGCTTTACTCTCATGCTTCTGCCTGTTTGGGCATTCATTTGCATAGTGTCCTTCTTCATTGCAAATCCAACACCTGCATTTTTTCTTGCCTTTCGGGCAAAACTTTTGTTTATCGTTAGAAAATTTCTTTGAAGATTTTTTCTTAACGTATTTTCCTGATTTGAAGGGCTTTTTTTCCTAACAAATCGATATTTTTTTGTATATTTCTTATACGATTTTTTCTTGTGGAAACTTCTAGATGTCTTACTACATCCATACTCAAATGGTTGTTCTACCACTTTTTCACAGCATTTTTTACTAAACTGTTTTAGCTATTTTTGTTTTTTAGTCAAATCACAAATCTTACTGATTTCTTCTTTAACTATTCTATGAGCATAGCCCAAACTATTTTCAGCAGCTCCTGTTGCTTCAAGATTAAAACGTTCAAGAGCTTTTTCACCTACTAGCGGTATTTTAAGAAGATAATCTCTGATAAACTTCTTATAATCTGCTAGCTCAACTAATTGATATAAGTATTTCTCATAATCATTATAGAATCGATCAAGAAAACATATATCACAAAGTTGCATTTTAGTAAGCATGGTTTTTGCCTTACTAACTATCTTAGCCAATTCTTGAATTTTATTGGTCTGAAGATCTATTCCTAGGAACAATGTATAGATTGCATCCATGACATTTTCATAGGCAGTTATGGGATTCATTACTGGAACCCATGTGGTGTTTTTAATCATGCTATTAACAACACCTGTAGTCTTATGTTCCATCAATAACAAGACTGTTCCTTGATCGTCATAAGCTTCGCTATTAGTCTGTATTATTAGACTAATTTCTTGAGACCATTTGTCAATGAGCTCTTTTCTATTGGTTTTACCATCAATATTTAAAACATTATTACCATAGATGTTAGTAACGTTTTTAGAATCTGGAATAGAATAAGAAGGATAAAAATTACCTTTCCTTTTTCTATTACCTGAGGTTTTGCCTTCATGCTCTTCCTCCTTTTTGACTCCAGAGTGATCTCCTTGTTCTGGAGAAGTCTGTTTGTCCATTCTGAAGTTTTCTGGAAAAACTTCTTCTTCTGATTTTTCAGCTTGAAATGATTCTTCCGAACCTTCCCAAGGGTCTGATCCCTCTTCGTTAAGCAATTACACTTGCCAATTATATAAGTAATTATTTGATAAAAAGTTTTACTTTTTGTTTTTACAAAAACAAAAGGCATGACAAGCATCGCTAGCTTCATCAATGAAGCTACCAATATGGTTTTTTAAACCGTCAATTTCTTGACTGTTCCTAATATAGAACCTACCATGTTGTTCTTTCAATGTTTCTAGACTGACGTAGAATTCTCTAAGTCGATCTATTCTATTGTTATTTATATCTAGGCATGCTAGATCTCTTATCCTAGTGAAGAAGTCTTCATCACTAAGTCTAATGGTTTCACCATTAATGGTTAAGCTCCAAGGGAACATTACAAACCTTCGATTATTGCTGATCATGATCAAATTTAAATATATAAAAAGATTTATATAAATTTATTTAAAACAGGGTTTTGAGTTTTACCAGGCTTCTCAAATGATCTGCATCTGTTCAGTGATTATCTGATCTCTAAAACTTCGATTCTTCTTTTAAATCTTCTGGTTTTTTATTCTCTGTCTTCAATCCTACGAGCGGCGTTTCCCTAATGGCCACCTGCCTCAGCGGTACTCCCTGTGCTCCAAACGGATTCCAGAATAACAAGAATATAACCAAGATTTATAAAAGAAAAGACTTTTTATTGATTAAGATAATATGTACAGATGTAGACTCATTATGAGCCTGTTTACACTCATAACCCCGTAGGGTTTTTACTCACACATTATTATATGGACTCTTGATTTTGCATACAGAGTAGTTTGTATGAAAATTTTCGATGTCCCAAACTGAAATGGAACTCTTCCTTTTATAGATCAAGGAAAGAGGATCGGTACAAATATTCTTACGTCACTGCATGCGTAAGATATACATTATTGTTCTACTTTATTAAAGTAGATTCCTTTTAAAGTAGATGCCTTCTTCTTTTGACTTTTTGACAAAGTTAAAGTAGATGCTTCTCCTTTTGATAAAGCTAAAGTAGATGCTTTTACCCAAAGTAAATGCTTTTCCTCTTTTGCTTTTGATAAAGCAGATTCCTTCCGCTTTAATTCTCCTCCACAGCTTTTCCTTTATTATTGCTAGTGGTGGGGTCATTCTGGCAGTATTGACAGAGATAGCTCTCGTCGGTACCTGTCCTTTTAATTATTCGTGCACTAGCTTTACAAAATTCCACGTAGTGACAACCGAATATTAGCTGGCTTTTAGTCATGCGCCTCTTGCATGCTTCTAAAGTTGCTTTATCTTCTTGGCTCATTGTGGTGTGAGTCATTGAAGTCATGATGCAATTTGAAGACGAATAATTAATCTTCACCTTGTCATTTTCTTTTATGCAGAGAATCTTTTCTAGAATAGCTGCATACTTGTGGATGACTACTTGCTTCAAGTCTTTCTTTTCCAGAGTGACTGGTTTTGATTCGCTTGGAGCGTAGCTTCTTTCCTTGACAATTCCTAGCTGAACATAATGAAATGGTTTAGCCAGACTGTCGTTATAGTCTTCATCCCAGAACGGTAGTGTTGATTGAACCTTGATGAAAATTTCTTTCGCCGGGTTTTGAACACACTTTGTCCTGAATTTTTTGACTGCTTCTCTGAAAGCCTTTGGAAAACTTCCAATTTCTAACAGATTATTGGATGGGTAAATTAGACTAACTAACCCATTGACATAAGCTTCATAAATTAACTCAGGATCTGAGTTAGGATAAAAGTTGAAATAGCTTATGTTGGTTTTATCCGTGGTGAAAAACCTCTGTTTCACGAATTCATGTTCCGTAGCACTTCTTCCAAGTTCATAGAAAAAGCTGAAACTATCGTAAATGGTTTCTCCACTATCGTCTTCAAAATCTATAATTAGATTTTCTGACTTAACTTTTCCCAACACCTTCTGTGAAGTTGCTGTCTTTTTCAGAGCTTGTTTGAAGGTTGGCTTCAAAGCTTCTGTAGAATTGATGAGACACAGTGGTGGCTTCATCATTTCTTTAGTGTAGAGATCAGCGGATACTCTAGCTTCTTGGAAATCTTTAAACTTCTTGTGAGAAACTCCTGAGATTCCTGTGACTGCCAAGCTTGCAATTGCCCAGTTGTTGTAGATTCCTGGATTGGGACCATTGTAAACAACATAGTAATTTTTGCTGGTAGTACTGATCGGTATTACAAAAGATTGCTCTTTTGATTTTTGTGGGAGTTGAATTCCCCCATTGGGTCTCAGATTTAAATCTGAAGATTCTCCCAATGTTGTTGAGGTCTGTACCTCTGATTGGATTTTTGGTAAACCCACAACCTTCAACGGATTTGTTGAATCTTTACCAGGAGCCGTTTGCTCTGGATTAGTCTGTACTTCACTTATTGCTAAGGAAGGTGTACAAATAACCTTTTGTTGCAAGGAATAATCCTTGGTTTGGATTTTTGCCAAATCCACAGGCGTTAACGGATTTGATGTGCCTTTACCGGTAGCCGTTTGCTCCGGGCTAGTTTCAGATCTGTTCATTGATGAAGAAGGTTCTGAAATTACCTTTTGCTGTTCGGGAAGTGAATACTTCCTTACATATTCTAGCTCTGCACGAACTAGTTGTAATTCTTCTTGAACAAGTTTGAATTTCTTCAAGAGGATAGCTTCTTTTAACTCTAGTTGTTCTATGGAAGTGTCCATAGTTTTTCTCAAAGAAAGAGATTATATATAGATGTATATATATATAGAGCAAACAAGGCTCTTTGATCTATCAAAAGATCGTTGGTATAGAGAGGTGTTTAGGTGTTATTGTGGTTTGGTGTGATTTTTCTTCTCTCAACCCCCTCGTATTTATAGCCAAACTTCAGGCTTTGGATTCCTGTAAAAGTAAAGATAACAAGAAACGTCATGTCATAAACTTTACACCTGTTTTTGCTGGAATTCTCTTGTTAAAAAATCTGCTAAGCAGTTTTTAACTCCTTCGATATGTTGAACATCGAAACTGTAGCGGGATAGCCATTGTTGCCATCTCACTAGTCTTCCTTGCTTATTGTCTCCCTGTAACTTAATACGAAGAAAATAAGAGAAATTTCTATTATCAGTTCTAACCAGAAATTTGACTGGAGTTAGATAAATAGAAAATTTGTTAATTACTCTAATGACGGCTAAGTATTCCTTTTCATTGGAATGATAATTTTTCTCAGCGTCCTTAAAGCTTCCTGAAGCATATCTGCATATTAATTCTTTATCAGAATTAACGGCTTTGAGCACTCCTCCCCAATATTCTCCTGAGGCGTCCGTCTCAATGATAAGCTTGTCATCCGGTTCTGGATGATAGAGTTTTGGAAAACTCTTTAGATTCTTCTTGACTTTGACCATGTAGCTGGTGTCTGAATCTTTCCATTCCCAAGGAACATCTTTCTTGAGCTTTGCCTGCAAAGGAGCACGTATAGCTGCAAGTTTGGGAATATAATCAGAAGCATAAGTTAATATACCTAAAAACCTTTGCAACTGTTTTTTGTCTTCAATTTTATCCGGGAACTTATGAATATGTTCTAGGATGTGCGACTGAGGACAATGAGTTCCTTGATCAATTTCTAATCCTAAGAAATTAATCTTTGTCTTGAAGAGCTGAGCTTTCTTCTTTGACAATATAATACCAAGTTGTTGGCATTTCTTTAACACTGCTGCTAAATGTCTGAGATGATCCTGTTCATTATTACTAAAAATAAGAATATCATCGACATATACACAACAGAATTTTTCAAAGGACCTGAATGCATTTTGCATATGTCTCTGGAATATAGAGGGCGCTTGCTTGAATCCAAAAGGTAGCACCTTCCATTGGTAATGTCCTTGAGGACATGTGAATGCTGTCAATAGCTGTGATTCTTCGTCTAGCAATACCTGCCAAAAACCAGATTTACAGTCTAGTGAACTAAACATTTTCTTACCTCGAATAAGGGTGAGTAGTTCATCCTTGTTGGGTAAATTATGGCTGTCTCCTATGGTGGCATCGTTAACTGCCTTGTAGTTGACTACCATTCTCTTTTTGCCTCTTCTCCTTTCTGCTTCGTTTTCTACCAGAAATGCTGGAGACATGTGAGGTGATTTGCTGGGTATGATGATATTCATATCCAGTAGCTCCTGAATTTGTTTGCCAAATTCTTCTCGATCTTGTGGACTGTACTTCATAGGTTTGACCTTGATTACTGTCTTTGGATCTCTGAGCTTGATGCTTCCTTTCATCCATTGCTTAGTCTTTTTAGGATCTAAGGGATTTTCAGAGCATACTGAATCTAATAATCTCTCGATTATAGATTTCTTTTCTATGTCTAGAATCAAATTTTTACGAATAAAATTCACTTCTTTAAATTTTTCTAAACTCTCCTTCCCCCTTTTTAAAAGTTGAATTTTATTGGGGCTGATATTTATAGCTTCTGGCTGACGAGTTTTAGACTTTTTCTTCATTGATTCAAGGAAGTCTTTAACTCCAAATTTTTTAGCTATAATCAGTTTTTTGACATATACTTTCTCACCTGAAAGAGTTAATATAATATGATCCGGGTGTTGAGTAAATGGTCCATATAAGTTTAGAAAGTTATTGCCTAGAATAAGGTCTACACCTGATTCCTGCTGATAGATTGTAGGAATATGAAATATTTCTCCTGCAATCATTATATCAAGGTTTTTACATACCTTTGTAATAGTAATGGAACTATTATCTGCTATACTTACCTGTATAGGCTTTTCTGCATTAACCCAATGTTCTTCTGGGATAACGTATTTACTTGCTAAGCACAGACTTGCACCTGTATCAACATAGCAATGTAATTCTATCTTTTTATATCCTGCAAAATTCAAAATACCAGGGATATAAATAGAATTAGGATTGGTGATATTAGATATCGCCAGGTCTTTTACTTCTTCAGTCTGAATCTGATGAAGTATATTCATTAGTCTCTGACTCTTCTGGTCCGGGATCTAATTCTTCTTCTAAGATGTACACTTCTTGTATATCTTCGTAAGGTTCTTCGATAGGAATATATCCTAGTGAATATACCTGCTCAAGCATTCGAGCTTTACTCTCATGCTTCTGCCTGTTTGGGCATTCATTTGCATAGTGTCCTTCTTCATTGCAAATCCAACACCTGCATTTTTTCTTGCCTTTCGGGCAAAACTTTTGTTTATCGTTAGAAAATTTCTTTGAAGATTTTTTCTTAACGTATTTTCCTGATTTGAAGGGCTTCTTTTTCCTAACAAATCGATATTTTTTCGTATATTTCTTATACGATTTTTTCTTGTGGAAACTTCTAGATGTCTTACTACATCCATACTCAAATGGTTGTTCTACCACTTTTTCACAGCATTTTTTACTAAACTGTTTTAGCTGTTTTTGTTTTTTAGTCAAATCACAAATCTTACTGATTTCTTCTTTAACTATTCTATGAGCATAGCCCAAACTATTTTCAGCAGCTCCTGTTGCTTCAAGATTAAAACGTTCAAGAGCTTTTTCACCTACTAGCGGTATTTTAAGAAGATAATCTCTGATAAACTTCTTATAATCTGCTAGCTCAACTAATTGATATAAGTATTTCTCATAATCATTATAGAATCGATCAAGAAAACATATATCACAAAGTTGCATTTTAGTAAGCATGGTTTTTGCCTTACTAACTATCTTAGCCAATTCTTGAATTTTATTGGTCTGAAGATCTATTCCTAGGAACAATGTATAGATTGCATCCATGACATTTTCATAGGCAGTTATGGGATTCATTACTGGAACCCATGTGGTGTTTTTAATCATGCTATTAACAACACCTGTAGTCTTATGTTCCATCAATAACAAGACTGTTCCTTGATCGTCATAAGCTTCGCTATTAGTCTGTATTATTAGACTAATTTCTTGAGACCATTTGTCAATGAGCTCTTTTCTATTGGTTTTACCATCAATATTTAAAACATTATTACCATAGATGTTAGTAACGTTTTTAGAATCTGGAATAGAATAAGAAGGATAAAAATTACCTTTCCTTTTTCTATTACCTGAGGTTTTGCCTTCATGCTCTTCCTCCTTTTTGACTCCAGAGTGATCTCCTTGTTCTGGAGAAGTCTGTTTGTCCATTCTGAAGTTTTCTGGAAAAACTTCTTCTTCTGATTTTTCAGCTTGAAATGATTCTTCCGAACCTTCCCAAGGGTCTGATCCCTCTTCGTCAGTACTGAAAGATTCAATAATGTTTAGAGTTTCATGAGGATTAAAACCGAATAAAGATTTTAGCTCACTGCTTGACTCTATTTCTTGGTTGGCGATAGAGTCATCCTTTATTTCCATTAATCTGATTGCTTGTTCCAATTGATCGTAGTTGTCATCTGTAACCTGCAATTCCTCATCTTCTAGATTATTCCAGAAGAATTCTTCTATCATTTGCATGTAATTCATGATGATTCTTTATCAAATGGCCAGGTTAAGCTTCCTGAGTTCTTTCCAGAACCCATTTCTTCGTTTCCTACGCTGAAGTTAGGATAACTGTATTTCAAGGGTTTCTTGAATTTTTCATCTGCTAAGACGATTTCTCTGTTTGATGTACCTGTCTTAAGAACATCAAGAATTTCTTTATTGCAAGGACAATCATGAATAACTAATTTTATTTCATTGATAATCTTTGCTGCTGCCGCTTCAATGTTATCGGCATTCTGCTGATTCTTAAGCAACTCTAGAATTTCTTCTAATTGTGGCTTAATAATCTTAGTGAAATCTTCTTGTAATTCCTTAAGACTCATCCTAGAATCTTTTTAAGGTATTCCTCGATTTCTATGAGTTTAGAAGTAAAGTCTAATACTTCTTTTCTAGAGATAGGTATGTCATGCTTATTATTACTAAGCTTTTCTACCTGTTCTGTAAGCATCTTAATCTCTTCGTTATTTTTAACTAAAAGATTCATAGCTTTGTTATTAATCTCATTTACGAGATTTTTTATGTCTTCTAGCCTGCTACTACTGCTAGATCCACTCCCCCCTCTCTGAAAATATGTGGTTCCATATTTGCCAAAAAGGCTCGAAGCTTTTGAGAATTTTTCGCTTGGATCCTTACTAAGCCCAAAATAGGATAGCATTTTATAAACTCCTAGCAAAATTCTTCCTGTAATCTGATTAAGATTATTAGTAGATGCAATTATTGTAGTAATTCTTGCACTACCAGGGTGACTACTGAAGGTGTAATTCTTCAGCTCTTGTCCCTCTACTTCGCTTAATCTTTTGAGATTAAGAACTTTTCCTTTCTTGTAAATATGTGGGTGTACAGGTAAGGAAGTAGTCATTTAACTGATACGTTCAAGCTTTCGACCTAAACTATCAATTCTGGTTGAGACATTCCTTAAAAGGTTGTCTGTTGAGGATTCTCCTATTACTAGGTTTTTCCCCTTAAAGCTCATTCTGGGTTTTTCTCCTAAATGAGGTTTATTCCTGGCAATATCTATTGCCCATGAATTTTCTAAAGGACTGATTTCTGAGAATTGCTTCTCTTCAACAGATCCTATATCTGAGAATATATCTTCTAATTCAATATATTCAGATTTTTTGTAATCTATACTGTGATGACTGTTGGTCAAAGCATAGGCTACAACGTATGATATGCTAAAGACTTTATCTCCGGCATCCATTAGGTTTTCTCGTTCAAACTGATGTACGAATGATAAAACCGAATCTAAATTTCTTGTGTCTAGACTAAGTCCAAACTTAGGGTAAACTGAGAACATGAATTTTTGGTATGCTAAATTTCCTCTAGCAGCACCTAAAATACAATCTCTACGATCCTTGATTCTGTTATCTATTAAAGCCATTTTAATAGGTGAATCAATTCCTTCCTGAAATTCAGATTTTAACAAAATTTTAACAGCTCCTAAATGAACCGTGCTGATTGTTGATCTAATTTTAGAAGGGATCTTTAAAAGGTTTTTCCTAATTTCTTCTCTGTTAATGAGTGATAGGAAAACAGAACCTTTTGTATCTTTTATGTCTACATGCATTTCTTTTGTGCTGACAAAATAAAAGATATTGTTTTTTCTATTCAGAATATTTAAACCAAATGAATTTGGGATTCTAAATATTTTTTCTTTCTTTAGATCAAGTTTCAAATTCTTGATTTTTGAAAGCGTTTCTTGTTTTACCAAAAAACTTCCTTGAAATCCTTTTTCGTTTTCAGAAAACTCGATTTCAAAATCTTGATTATCATCAGAAGTCTGAGGATCATCAATCTCTTTTTCTTTTAAAAGATTCATTTTAAAAGATTATTCCTAGGCTTTGATACCAAGTCTTTGAGGATTATCCGAAAACCGAGTTTCGATCATATCAGCTCCGATTCCGATCCGAACTGTGCCGAATAAAATTTTGTTGAATTTCAATAACCTATAGGAACAAAATTTGTGAAAATATCCACAAAATGGTCCAACTCGACTTTTAACAGTATCCCGTGTACTAACCCCTTTGAGGATTATCCGAAAATTGAGTTTCGATCATATCAGCTCCGATTCCGGTCCGAAGTGCGTCAAATAAAATTTCTTTTAATTTCAATAACCCTTAGGAACAAAATATGTAAAAATATCCAGAAAATGGCCCGACTCGATTTTTAACAGTATCCCGTGTACTAACCCCTTTGAGGATTATCCGAAAACCGAGTTTCGATCATATCAGCTCCGATTCAAGTCCGAATTGCGTCAAATAAAATTTTGTTGAATTCCAATAACCCTTAGGAACAAAATATGTAAAAATATCCAGAAAATGGCCCGACTCAATTTTTAACAATATTCCGTGTACTAACGCCTTTGAGGATTATCAGAAAACTGAGTTTCGATCATATCAGCTCCGATTCCGGTCCGAACTGCGCCGAATAAAATTTCGTTTAACTTCAATAATCCATAGGAACAAAATCTGTAAAAATATCCAGAAAATGGCCCGACTCGATTTTTAACAGTATCCCGTGTACTAACCCCTTTGAGGATTATCCGAAAACCGAGTTTCGATCATATCAGCTCCGATTCAGGTCCGAATTGCGTCAAATAAAATTTTGTTGAATTCCAATAACCCATAGGAACAAAATATGTAAAAATATCCACAAAATTGTCCGACTCAATTTTTAACAATATCCCATGTACTAACCCCTTTGAGGATTATCCGAAAACCGAGTTTCGATCATATCAGCTCCGATTCCGGTCCGAACTGTGCCGAATAAAATTTTGTTGAATTTCAATAACCTATAGGAACAAAATATGTGAAAATACCCACAAAATGGTCCAACTCGACTTTTAATAGTATCCCGTGTACTAACCCCTTTGAGGATTATCCGAAAATTGACTTTCGATCATATCAGCTCCGATTCCGGTCCGAAGTGCGTCAAATAAAATTTCATTTAATTTCAATAACCCTGAGGAACAAAATATGTAAAAATATCCAGAAAATGGCCCGACTCAATTTTTAACAATATTCCGTGTACTAACGCCTTTGAGGATTATCAGAAAACTGAGTTTCGATCATATCAGCTCCGATTCCAGTCCGAACTACGCCGAATAAAATTTCGTTTAATTTCAATAACCCATAGGAACAAAATATGTAAAAATATCCAGAAAATGGCCCGACTCGATTTTTAACAGTATCCCGTGTACTAACCCCTTTGAGGATTATCCGAAAACCGAGTTTCGATCATATCAGCTCCGATTCAGGTTCGAATTGCGTCAAATAAAATTTTGTTGAATTCCAGTAACCCATAGGAACATAATATGTAAAAATATCCAGAAAATGGCCCAACTCAATTTTTAACAGTATCCCGTGTACTAACCCCTTTGTGGATTATCCGAAAACCGAGTTTCGATCATATCAGCTCCGATTCAGGTCCGAATTGCGTCAAATAAAATTTTGTTGAATTCCAATAACCAATAGGAACAAAATATGTAAAAATATCCACAAAATGGTCCAACTCGATTTTTAACAATATCCCGTGTACTAACCCCTTTGAGGATTATCCGAAAACCGAGTTTCGAACATATCAGCTCCAATTGCGGTCCGAAGTGCGTCAAATAAAATTTCATTTAATTACAATAACCCTTAGGAACAAAATATGTATAAATATCCAGAAAATGGGCCGACTCAATTTTTAACAATATTCCGTGTACTAACGCTTTTGAGGATTATCCGAAAACCGAGTTTCGATCATATGAGCTCCGATTCCGGTCCGAACTGCGCCGAATAAAATTTCGTTTAATTTCAATAACCCATAGGAACAAAATATGTAAAAATATCCAGAAAATGGCCCGCCTCGATTTTTAACAGTATCCCGTGTACTAACCCCTTTGAGGATTATCCGAAAACCGAGTTTCGATCATATCAGCTCCAATTCAGGTCCGAATTGCGTCAAATAAAATTTTGTTGAATTCCAATAACCCATAGGAACAAAATATGCAAAAATATCCACAAAATTGTCCGACTCAATTTTTAACAATATCCCATGTACTAACCCCTTTGAGGATTATCCGAAAACCGAGTTTCGATCATATCAGCTCCGATTCCGGTCCGAACTGTGCCGAATAAAATTTTGTTGAATTTCAATAACCTATAGGAACAAAATATGTGAAAATATCCACAAAGTGGTCCAACTCGACTTTTAACAGTATCCCGTGTACTAACCCCGTTGAGGATTATCCGAAAATTGAGTTTCGATCATATCAGCTCCGATTCCGGTCCGAAGTGCGTCAAATAAAATTTCATTTAATTTCAATAACCCTTAGGAACAAAATATGTAAAAATATCCAGAAAATGGCCCGACTCAATTTTTAACAATATTCCGTGTACTAACGCCTTTGA
This sequence comes from Saposhnikovia divaricata, assembly GCA_036435485.1. Taxonomy (NCBI): domain Eukaryota; kingdom Viridiplantae; phylum Streptophyta; class Magnoliopsida; order Apiales; family Apiaceae; genus Saposhnikovia; species Saposhnikovia divaricata. The sequence goes on from CM071599.1 coordinate 222,408,173, forward strand.
GGATTATCAGAAAACTGAGTTTCGATCATATCAGCTCCGATTCCGGTCCGAACTACGCCGAATAAAATTTCGTTTAATTTCAATAACCCATAGGAACAAAATATGTAAAAATATCCAGAAAATGGCCCGACTCGATTTTTAACAGTATCCCGTGTACTAACCCCTTTGAGGATTATCCGAAAACCGAGTTTCGATCATATCAGCTCCGATTCAGGTTCGAATTGCGTCAAATAAAATTTTGTTGAATTCCAATAACCAATTGGAACAAAATATGTAAAAATATCCACAAAATGGTCCAACTCGATTTTTAACAATATCCCGTGTACTAACCCCTTTGAGGATTATCCGAAAACCGAGTTTCGATCATATCAGCTCCGATTCCGGTCCGAAGTGCGTCAAACAAAATTTCATTTAATTACAATAACCCTTAGGAACAAAATATGTAAAAATATCCAGAAAATGGGCCGACTCAATTTTTAACAATATTCCGTGTACTAACGCCTTTGAGGATTATCCGAAAACCGAGTTTCGATCATATGAGCTCCGATTCCGGTCCGAACTGCGCCGAATAAAATTTCGTTTAATTTCAATAACCCATAGGAACAAAATATGTAAAAATATCCAGAAAATGGCCCGACTCGATTTTTAACAGTATCCCGTGTACTAACCCCTTTGAGGATTATCCGAAAACCGAGTTTCGATCATATCAGCTCCGATTCAGGTTCGAATTGCGTCAAATAAAATTTTGTTGAATTCCAATAACCAATTGGAACAAAATATGTAAAAATATCCACAAAATGGTCCAACTCGATTTTTAACAATATCCCGTGTACTAACCCCTTTGAGGATTATCCGAAAACCGAGTTTCGATCATATCAGCTCCGATTCCGGTCCGAAGTGCGTCAAACAAAATTTCATTTAATTACAATAACCCTTAGGAACAAAATATGTAAAAATATCCAGAAAATGGGCCGACTCAATTTTTAACAATATTCCGTGTACTAACGCCTTTGAGGATTATCCGAAAACCGAGTTTCGATCATATGAGCTCCGATTCCGGTCCGAACTGCGCCGAATAAAATTTCGTTTAATTTCAATAACCCATAGGAACAAAATATGTAAAAATATCCAGAAAATGGCCCGACTCGATTTTTAACAGTATCCCGTGTACTAACCCCTTTGAGGATTATCCGAAAACCGAGTTTCGATCATATCAGCTCCGATTCAGGTTCGAATTGCGTCAAATAAAATTTTGTTGAATTCCAATAACCAATAGGAACAAAATATGTAAAAATATCCACAAAATGGTCCAACTCGATTTTTAACAATATCCCGTGTACTAACCCCTTTGAGGATTATCCGAAAACCGAGTTTCGATCATATCAGCTCCGATTCCGGTCCGAAGTGCGTCAAATAAAATTTCATTTAATTACAATAACCCTTAGGAACAAAATATGTAAAAATATCCAGAAAATGGGCCGACTCAATTTTTAACAATATTCCGTGTAGCCTTTGAGGATTATCCGAAAACCGAGTTTCGATCATATGAGCTCCGATTCCGGTCCGAACTGCGCCGAATAAAATTTCGTTTAATTTCAATAACCCATAGGAACAAAATATGTAAAAATATCCAGAAAATGGCCCGACTCGATTTTTAACAGTATCCCGTGTACTAACCCCTTTGAGGATTATCCGAAAACCGAGTTTCGATCATATCAGCTCCGATTCAGGTCCGAATTGCGTCAAATAAAATTTTGTTGAATTCCAATAACCCATAGGAACAAAATATGCAAAAATATCCACAAAATTGTCCGACTCAATTTTTAACAATATCCCATGTACTAACCCCTTTGAGGATTATCCGAAAACTGAGTTTCGATCATATCAGCTCCGATTCCGGTCCGAACTGTGCCGAATAAAATTTTGTTGAATTTCAATAACCTATAGGAACAAAATATGTGAAAATATCCACAAAATGGTCCAACTCGACTTTTAACAGTATCCCGTGTACTAACCCCTTTGAGGATTATCCGAAAATTGAGTTTCGATCATATCAGCTCCGATTCCGGTCCGAAGTGCGTCAAATAAAATTTCATTTAATTTCAATAACCCTTAGGAACAAAATATGTAAAAATATCCAGAAAATGGCCCGACTCAATTTTTAACAATATTCTGTGTACTAACGCCTTTGAGGATTATCAGAAAACTGAGTTTCGATCATATCAGCTCCGATTCCGGTCCGAACTACGCCGAATAAAATTTCGTTTAATTTCAATAACCCATAGGAACAAAATATGTAAAAATATCAAGAAAATGGCCCGACTCGATTTTTAACAGTATCCCGTGTACTAACCCCTTTGAGGATTATCCGAAAACCGAGTTTCGATCATATCAGCTCCGATTCAGGTTCGAATTGCGTCAAATAAAATTTTGTTGAATTCCAATAACCAATAGGAACAAAATATGTAAAAATATCCACAAAATGGTCCAACTCGATTTTTAACAATATCCCGTGTACTAACCCCTTTGAGGATTATCCGAAAACCGAGTTTCGAACATATCAGCTCCGATTCCGGTCGGAAGTGCGTCAAATAAAATTTCATTTAATTACAATAACCCTTAGGAACAAAATATGTAAAAATATCCAGAAAATGGGCCGACTCAATTTTTAACAGTATTCCGTGTACTAACGCCTTTGAGGATTATCCGAAAACCGAGTTTCGATCATATGAGCTCCGATTCCGGTCCGAACTGCGCCGAATAAAATTTCGTTTAATTTCAATAACCCATAGGAACAAAATATGTAAAAATATCCAGAAAATGGCCCGACTCGATTTTTAACAGTATCCCGTGTACTAACCCCTTTGAGGATTATCCGAAAACCGAGTTTCGATCATATCAGCTCCGATTCAGGTCCGAATTGCGTCAAATAAAATTTTGTTGAATTCCAATAACCCATAGGAACAAAATATGCAAAAATATCCACAAAATTGTCCGACTCAATTTTTAACAATATCCCATGTACTAACCCCTTTGAGGATTATCCGAAAACCGAGTTTCGATCATATCAGCTCCGATTCCGGTCCGAACTGTGCCGAATAAAATTTTGTTGAATTTCAATAACCTATAGGAACAAAATATGTGAAAATATCCACAAAGTGGTCCAACTCGACTTTTAACAGTATCCCGTGTACTAACCCCGTTGAGGATTATCCGAAAATTGAGTTTCGATCATATCAGCTCCGATTCCGGTCCGAAGTGCGTCAAATAAAATTTCATTTAATTTCAATAACGCTTAGGAACAAAATATGTAAAAATATCCAGAAAATGGCCCGACTCAATTTTTAACAATATTCCGTGTACTAACGCCTTTGAGGATTATCAGAAAACTGAGTTTCGATCATATCAGCTCCGATTCCGGTCCGAACTACGCCGAATAAAATTTCGTTTAATTTCAATAACCCATAGGAACAAAATATGTAAAAATATCCAGAAAATGGCCCGACTCGATTTTTAACAGTATCCCGTGTACTAACCCCTTTGAGGATTATCCGAAAACCGAGTTTCGATCATATCAGCTCCGATTCAGGTTCGAATTGCGTCAAATAAAATTTTGTTGAATTCCAATAACCAATTGGAACAAAATATGTAAAAATATCCACAAAATGGTCCAACTCGATTTTTAACAATATCCCGTGTACTAACCCCTTTGAGGATTATCCGAAAACCGAGTTTCGATCATATCAGCTCCGATTCCGGTCCGAAGTGCGTCAAACAAAATTTCATTTAATTACAATAACCCTTAGGAACAAAATATGTAAAAATATCCAGAAAATGGGCCGACTCAATTTTTAACAATATTCCGTGTACTAACGCCTTTGAGGATTATCCGAAAACCGAGTTTCGATCATATGAGCTCCGATTCCGGTCCGAACTGCGCCGAATAAAATTTCGTTTAATTTCAATAACCCATAGGAACAAAATATGTAAAAATATCCAGAAAATGGCCCGACTCGATTTTTAACAGTATCCCGTGTACTAACCCCTTTGAGGATTATCCGAAAACCGAGTTTCGATCATATCAGCTCCGATTCAGGTTCGAATTGCGTCAAATAAAATTTTGTTGAATTCCAATAACCAATTGGAACAAAATATGTAAAAATATCCACAAAATGGTCCAACTCGATTTTTAACAATATCCCGTGTACTAACCCCTTTGAGGATTATCCGAAAACCGAGTTTCGATCATATCAGCTCCGATTCCGGTCCGAAGTGCGTCAAACAAAATTTCATTTAATTACAATAACCCTTAGGAACAAAATATGTAAAAATATCCAGAAAATGGGCCGACTCAATTTTTAACAATATTCCGTGTACTAACGCCTTTGAGGATTATCCGAAAACCGAGTTTCGATCATATGAGCTCCGATTCCGGTCCGAACTGCGCCGAATAAAATTTCGTTTAATTTCAATAACCCATAGGAACAAAATATGTAAAAATATCCAGAAAATGGCCCGACTCGATTTTTAACAGTATCCCGTGTACTAACCCCTTTGAGGATTATCCGAAAACCGAGTTTCGATCATATCAGCTCCGATTCAGGTTCGAATTGCGTCAAATAAAATTTTGTTGAATTCCAATAACCAATAGGAACAAAATATGTAAAAATATCCACAAAATGGTCCAACTCGATTTTTAACAATATCCCGTGTACTAACCCCTTTGAGGATTATCCGAAAACCGAGTTTCGATCATATCAGCTCCGATTCCGGTCCGAAGTGCGTCAAATAAAATTTCATTTAATTACAATAACCCTTAGGAACAAAATATGTAAAAATATCCAGAAAATGGGCCGACTCAATTTTTAACAATATTCCGTGTAGCCTTTGAGGATTATCCGAAAACCGAGTTTCGATCATATGAGCTCCGATTCCGGTCCGAACTGCGCCGAATAAAATTTCGTTTAATTTCAATAACCCATAGGAACAAAATATGTAAAAATATCCAGAAAATGGCCCGACTCGATTTTTAACAGTATCCCGTGTACTAACCCCTTTGAGGATTATCCGAAAACCGAGTTTCGATCATATCAGCTCCGATTCAGGTCCGAATTGCGTCAAATAAAATTTTGTTGAATTCCAATAACCCATAGGAACAAAATATGCAAAAATATCCACAAAATTGTCCGACTCAATTTTTAACAATATCCCATGTACTAACCCCTTTGAGGATTATCCGAAAACCGAGTTTCGATCATATCAGCTCCGATTCCGGTCCGAACTGTGCCGAATAAAATTTTGTTGAATTTCAATAACCTATAGGAACAAAATATGTGAAAATATCCACAAAATGGTCCAACTCGACTTTTAACAGTATCCCGTGTACTAACCCCTTTGAGGATTATCCGAAAATTGAGTTTCGATCATATCAGCTCCGATTCCGGTCCGAAGTGCGTCAAATAAAATTTCATTTAATTTCAATAACCCTTAGGAACAAAATATGTAAAAATATACAGAAAATGGCCCGACTCAATTTTTAACAATATTCCGTGTACTAACGCCTTTGAGGATTATCAGAAAACTGAGTTTCGATCATATCAGCTCCGATTCCGGTCCGAACTACGCCGAATAAAATTTCGTTTAATTTCAATAACCCATAGGAACAAAATATGTAAAAATATCCAGAAAATGGCCCGACTTGATTTTTAACAGTATCCCGTGTACTAACCCCTTTGAGGATTATCCGAAAACCGAGTTTCGATCATATCAGCTCCGATTCAGGTTCGAATTGCGTCAAATAAAATTTTGTTGAATTCCAATAACCAATAGGAACAAAATATGTAAAAATATCCACAAAATGGTCCAACTCGATTTTTAACAATATCCCGTGTACTAACCCCTTTGAGGATTATCCGAAAACCGAGTTTCGAACATATCAGCTCCGATTCCGGTCGGAAGTGCGTCAAATAAAATTTCATTTAATTACAATAACCCTTAGGAACAAAATATGTAAAAATATCCAGAAAATGGGCCGACTCAATTTTTAACAGTATTCCGTGTACTAACGCCTTTGAGGATTATCCGAAAACCGAGTTTCGATCATATGAGCTCCGATTCCGGTCCGAACTGCGCCGAATAAAATTTCGTTTAATTTCAATAACCCATAGGAACAAAATATGTAAAAATATCCAGAAAATGGCCCGACTCGATTTTTAACAGTATCCCGTGTACTAACCCCTTTGAGGATTATCCGAAAACCGAGTTTCGATCATATCAGCTCCGATTCTGGTCCGAATTGCGTCAAATAAAATTTTGTTGAATTCCAATAACCCATAGGAACAAAATATGCAAAAATATCCACAAAATTGTCCGACTCAATTTTTAACAATATCCCATGTACTAACCCCTTTGAGGATTATCCGAAAACCGAGTTTCGATCTTATCAGCTCTGATTCCGGTCCGAACTGTGCCGAATAAAATTTTGTTGAATTTCAATAACCTATAGGAACAATATATGTGAAAATATCCACAAAATGGTCCAACTCGACTTTTAACAGTATCCCGTGTACTAACCCCTTTGAGGATTATCCGAAAATTGAGTTTCGATCATATCAGCTCCGATTCCGGTCCGAAGTGCGTCAAATAAAATTTAATTTAATTTCAATAACCCTTAGGAACAAAATATGTAAAAATATCCAGAAAATGGCCCGACTCGATTTTTAACAGTATCCCGTGTACTAACCCCTTTGAGGATTATCCGAAAACCGAGTTTCGATCATATCAGCTCCGATTCAGGTCCGAATTGCGTCAAATAAAATTTTGTTGAATTCCAATAACCAATAGGAACAAAATATGTAAAAATATCCACAAAATGGTCCAACTCGATTTTTAACAATATCCCGTGTACTAACCCCTTTGAGGATTATCCGAAAACCGAGTTTCGAACATATCAGCTCCGATTCCGGTCGGAAGTGCGTCAAATAAAATTTCATTTAATTACAATAACCCTTAGGAACAAAATATGTAAAAATATCCAGAAAATGGGCCGACTCAATTTTTAACAATATTCCGTGTACTAACGCCTTTGAGGATTATCCGAAAACCGAGTTTCGATCATGTGAGCTCCGATTCCGGTCCGAACTGCGCCGAATAAAATTTCGTTTAATTTCAATAACCCATAGGAACAAAATATGTAAAAATATCCAGAAAATGGCCCGACTCGATTTTTAACAGTATCCCGTGTACTAACCCCTTTGAGGATTATCCGAAAACCGAGTTTCGATCATATCAGCTCCGATTCAGGTCCGAATTGCGTCAAATAAAATTTTGTTGAATTCCAATAACCCTTAGGAACAAAATATGTAAAAATATCCACAAAATTGTCCGACTCAATTTTTAACAATATCCCATGTACTAACCCCTTTGAGGATTATCCGAAAACCGAGTTTCGATCATATCAGCTCCGATTCCGATCCGAACTGTGCCGAATAAAATTTTGTTGAATTTCAATAACCTATAGGAACAATATATGTGAAAATATCCACAAAATGGTCAAACTCGACTTTTAACAGTATCCCGTGTACTAACCCCTTTGAGGATTATCCGAAAATTTAGTTTCGATCATATCAGCTCCGATTCCGGTCCGAAGTGCATCAAATAAAATTTCATTTAATTTCAATAACCCTTAGGAACAAAATATGTAAAAATATCCAGAAAATGGCCCGACTCGATTTTTAACAGTATCCCGTGTACTAACCCCTTTGAGGATTATCCGAAAACCGAGTTTCGATCATATCAGCTCCGATTCAGGTTCGAATTGCGTCAAATAAAATTTTGTTGAATTCCAATAACCAATAGGAACAAAATATGTAAAAATATCCACAAAATGGTCCAACTCGATTTTTAACAATATCCCGTGTACTAACCCCTTTGAGGATTATCCGAAAACCGAGTTTCGATCATATCAGCTCCGATTCCGGTCCGAAGTGCGTCAAATAAAATTTCATTTAATTACAATAACCCTTAGGAACAAAATATGTAAAAATATCCAGAAAATGGGCCGACTCAATTTTTAACAATATTCCGTGTAGCCTTTGAGGATTATCCGAAAACCGAGTTTCGATCATATGAGCTCCGATTCCGGTCCGAACTGCGCCGAATAAAATTTCGTTTAATTTCAATAACCCATAGGAACAAAATATGTAAAAATATCCAGAAAATGGCCCGACTCGATTTTTAACAGTATCCCGTGTACTAACCCCTTTGAGGATTATCCGAAAACCGAGTTTCGATCATATCAGCTCCGATTCAGGTCCGAATTGCGTCAAATAAAATTTTGTTGAATTCCAAAAACCCATAGGAACAAAATATGCAAAAATATCCACAAAATTGTCCGACTCAATTTTTAACAATATCCCATGTACTAACCCCTTTGAGGATTATCCGAAAACCGAGTTTCGATCATATCAGCTCCGATTCCGGTCCGAACTGTGCCGAATAAAATTTTGTTGAATTTCAATAACCTATAGGAACAAAATATGTGAAAATATCCACAAAATGGTCCAACTCGACTTTTAACAGTATCCCGTGTACTAACCCCTTTGAGGATTATCCGAAAATTGAGTTTCGATCATATCAGCTCCGATTCCGGTCCGAAGTGCGTCAAATAAAATTTCATTTAATTTCAATAACCCTTAGGAACAAAATATGTAAAAATATCCAGAAAATGGCCCGACTCAATTTTTAACAATATTCCGTGTACTAACGCCTTTGAGGATTATCAGAAAACTGAGTTTCGATCATATCAGCTCCGATTCCGGTCCGAACTACGCCGAATAAAATTTCGTTTAATTTCAATAACCCATAGGAACAAAATATGTAAAAATATCCAGAAAATGGCCCGACTCGATTTTTAACAGTATCCCGTGTACTAACCCCTTTGAGGATTATCCGAAAACCGAGTTTCGATCATATCAGCTCCGATTCAGGTTCGAATTGCGTCAAATAAAATTTTGTTGAATTCCAATAACCAATAGGAACAAAATATGTAAAAATATCCACAAAATGGTCCAACTCGATTTTTAACAATATCCCGTGTACTAACCCCTTTGAGGATTATCCGAAAACCGAGTTTCGAACATATCAGCTCCGATTCCGGTCGGAAGTGCGTCAAATAAAATTTCATTTAATTACAATAACCCTTAGGAACAAAATATGTAAAAATATCCAGAAAATGGGCCGACTCAATTTTTAACAGTATTCCGTGTACTAACGCCTTTGAGGATTATCCGAAAACCGAGTTTCGATCATATGAGCTCCGATTCCGGTCCGAACTGCGCCGAATAAAATTTCGTTTAATTTCAATAACCCATAGGAACAAAATATGTAAAAATATCCAGAAAATGGCCCGACTCGATTTTTAACAGTATCCCGTGTACTAACCCCTTTGAGGATTATCCGAAAACCGAGTTTCGATCATATCAGCTCCGATTCAGGTCCGAATTGCGTCAAATAAAATTTTGTTGAATTCCAATAACCCATAGGAACAAAATATGCAAAAATATCCACAAAATTGTCCGACTCAATTTTTAACAATATCCCATGTACTAACCCCTTTGAGGATTATCCGAAAACCGAGTTTCGATCTTATCAGCTCTGATTCCGGTCCGAACTGTGCCGAATAAAATTTTGTTGAATTTCAATAACCTATAGGAACAATATATGTGAAAATATCCACAAAATGGTCCAACTCGACTTTTAACAGTATCCCGTGTACTAACCCCTTTGAGGATTATCCGAAAATTGAGTTTCGATCATATCAGCTCCGATTCCGGTCCGAAGTGCGTCAAATAAAATTTCATTTAATTTCAATAACCCTTAGGAACAAAATATGTAAAAATATCCAGAAAATGGCCCGACTCGATTTTTAACAGTATCCCGTGTACTAACCCCTTTGAGGATTATCCGAAAACCGAGTTTCGATCATATCAGCTCCGATTCAGGTCCGAATTGCGTCAAATAAAATTTTGTTGAATTCCAATAACCAATAGGAACAAAATATGTAAAAATATCCACAAAATTGTCCAACTCGATTTTTAACAATATCCCGTGTACTAACCCCTTTGATGATTATCCGAAAACCGAGTTTCGAACATATCAGCTCCGATTCCGGTCGGAAGTGCGTCAAATAAAATTTCATTTAATTACAATAACCCTTAGGAACAAAATATGTAAAAATATCCAGAAAATGGGCCGACTCAATTTTTAACAATATTCCGTGTACTAACGCCTTTGAGGATTATCCGAAAACCGAGTTTCGATCATATGAGCTCCGATTCCGGTCCGAACTGCGCCGAATAAAATTTCGTTTAATTTCAATAACCCATAGGAACAAAATATGTAAAAATATCCAGAAAATGGCCCGACTCGATTTTTAACAGTATCCCGTGTACTAACCCCTTTGAGGATTATCCGAAAACCGAGTTTCGATCATATCAGCTCCGATTCAGGTCCGAATTGCGTCAAATAAAATTTTGTTGAATTCCAATAACCCATAGGAACAAAATATGCAAAAATATCCACAAAATTGTCCGACTCAATTTTTAACAATATCCCATGTACTAACCCCTTTGAGGATTATCCGAAAACCGAGTTTCGATCATATCAGCTCCGATTCCGGTCCGAACTGTGCCGAATAAAATTTTGTTGAATTTCAATAACCTATAGGAACAAAATATGTGAAAATATCCACAAAATGGTCCAACTCGACTTTTAACAGTATCCCGTGTACTAACCCCTTTGAGGATTATCCGAAAATTGAGTTTCGATCATATCAGCTCCGATTCCGGTCCGAAGTGCGTCAAATAAAATTTCATTTAATTTCAATAACCCTTAGGAACAAAATATGTAAAAATATCCAGAAAATGGCCCGACTCAATTTTTAACAATATTCCGTGTACTAACGCCTTTGAGGATTATCAGAAAACTGAGTTTCGATCATATCAGCTCCGATTCCGGTCCGAACTACGCCGAATAAAATTTCGTTTAATTTCAATAACCCATAGGAACAAAATATGTAAAAATATCCAGAAAATGGCCCGACTCGATTTTTAACAGTATCCCGTGTACTAACCCCTTTGAGGATTATCCGAAAACCGAGTTTCGATCATATCAGCTCCGATTCAGGTTCGAATTGCGTCAAATAAAATTTTGTTGAATTCCAATAACCAATAGGAACAAAATATGTAAAAATATCCACAAAATGGTCCAACTCGATTTTTAACAATATCCCGTGTACTAACCCCTTTGAGGATTATCCGAAAACCGAGTTTCGAACATATCAGCTCCGATTCCGGTCGGAAGTGCGTCAAATAAAATTTCATTTAATTACAATAACCCTTAGGAACAAAATATGTAAAAATATCCAGAAAATGGGCCGACTCAATTTTTAACAGTATTCCGTGTACTAACGCCTTTGAGGATTATCCGAAAACCGAGTTTCGATCATATGAGCTCCGATTCCGGTCCGAACTGCGCCGAATAAAATTTCGTTTAATTTCAATAACCCATAGGAACAAAATATGTAAAAATATCCAGAAAATGGCCCGACTCGATTTTTAACAGTATCCCGTGTACTAACCCCTTTGAGGATTATCCGAAAACCGAGTTTCGATCATATCAGCTCCGATTCAGGTCCGAATTGCGTCAAATAAAATTTTGTTGAATTCCAATAACCCATAGGAACAAAATATGCAAAAATATCCACAAAATTGTCCGACTCAATTTTTAACAATATCCCATGTACTAACCCCTTTGAGGATTATCCGAAAACCGAGTTTCGATCTTATCAGCTCTGATTCCGGTCCGAACTGTGCCGAATAAAATTTTGTTGAATTTCAATAACCTATAGGAACAATATATGTGAAAATATCCACAAAATGGTCCAACTCGACTTTTAACAGTATCCCGTGTACTAACCCCTTTGAGGATTATCCGAAAATTGAGTTTCGATCATATCAGCTCCGATTCCGGTCCGAAGTGCGTCAAATAAAATTTCATTTAATTTCAATAACCCTTAGGAACAAAATATGTAAAAATATCCAGAAAATGGCCCGACTCGATTTTTAACAGTATCCCGTGTACTAACCCCTTTGAGGATTATCCGAAAACCGAGTTTCGATCATATCAGCTCCGATTCAGGTCCGAATTGCGTCAAATAAAATTTTGTTGAATTCCAATAACCAATAGGAACAAAATATGTAAAAATATCCACAAAATTGTCCAACTCGATTTTTAACAATATCCCGTGTACTAACCCCTTTGAGGATTATCCGAAAACCGAGTTTCGAACATATCAGCTCCGATTCCGGTCGGAAGTGCGTCAAATAAAATTTCATTTAATTACAATAACCCTTAGGAACAAAATATGTAAAAATATCCAGAAAATGGGCCGACTCAATTTTTAACAATATTCCGTGTACTAACGCCTTTGAGGATTATCCGAAAACCGAGTTTCGATCATATGAGCTCCGATTCCGGTCCGAACTGCGCCGAATAAAATTTCGTTTAATTTCAATAACCCATAGGAACAAAATATGTAAAAATATCCAGAAAATGGCCCGACTCGATTTTTAACAGTATCCCGTGTACTAACCCCTTTGAGGATTATCCGAAAACCGAGTTTCGATCATATCAGCTCCGATTCAGGTCCGAATTGCGTCAAATAAAATTTTGTTGAATTCCAATAACCCTTAGGAACAAAATATGTAAAAATATCCACAAAATTGTCCGACTCAATTTTTAACAATATCCCATGTACTAACCCCTTTGAGGATTATCCGAAAACCGAGTTTCGATCATATCAGCTCCGATTCCGATCCGAACTGTGCCGAATAAAATTTTGTTGAATTTCAATAACCTATAGGAACAATATATGTGAAAATATCCACAAAATGGTCAAACTCGACTTTTAACAGTATCCCGTGTACTAACCCCTTTGAGGATTATCCGAAAATTTAGTTTCGATCATATCAGCTCCGATTCCGGTCCGAAGTGCATCAAATAAAATTTCATTTAATTTCAATAACCCTTAGGAACAAAATATGTAAAAATATCCAGAAAATGGCCGGACTCGATTTTTAACAGTATCCCGTGTACTAACCCCTTTGAGGATTATCCGAAAACCGAGTTTCGATCATATCAGCTCCGATTCAGGTCCGAATTGCGTCAAATAAAATTTTGTTGAATTCCAATAACCCTTAGGAACAAAATATGTAAAAATATCCAGAAAATGGCCCGACTCAATTTTTAACAATATTCCGTGTACTAACGCCTTTGAGGATTATCAGAAAACTGAGTTTCGATCATATCAGCTCCGATTCCGGTCCGAACTGCGCCGAATAAAATTTCGTTTAATTTCAATAACCCATAGGAACAAAATATGTAAAAATATCCAGAAAATGGCCCGACTCGATTTTTAACAGTATCCCGTGTACTAACCCCTTTGAGGATTATCCGAAAACCGAGTTTCGATCATATCAGCTCCGATTCAGGTCCGAATTGCGTCAAATAAAATTTTGTTGAATTCCAATAACCCATAGGAACAAAATATGTAAAAATATCCACAAAATTATCCGACTCAATTTTTAACAATATCCCATGTACTAACCCCTTTGAGGATTATCCGAAAACCGAGTTTCGATCATATCAGCTCCGATTCCGGTCCGAACTGTGCCGAATAAAATTTTGTTGAATTTCAATAACCTATAGGAACAAAATATGTGAAAATACCCACAAAATGGTCCAACTCGACTTTTAACAGTATCCCGTGTACTAACCCCTTTGAGGATTATCCGAAAATTGACTTTCGATCATATCAGCTCCGATTCCGGTCCGAAGTGCTTCAAATAAAATTTCATTTAATTTCAATAACCCTGAGGAACAAAATATGTAAAAATATCCAGAAAATGGCCCGACTCGATTTTTAACAGTATCCCGTGTACTAACCCCTTTGAGGATTATCCGAAAACCGAGTTTCGATCATATCAGCTCCGATTCAGGTTCGAATTGCGTCAAATAAAATTTTGTTGAAATCCAGTAACCCATAGGAACATAATATGTAAAAATATCCAGAAAATGGCCCGACTCAATTTTTAACAGTATCCCGTGTACTAACCCCTTTGTGGATTATCCGAAAACCGAGTTTCGATCATATCAGCTCCGATTCAGGTCCGAATTGCGTCAAATAAAATTTTGTTGAATTCCAATAACCAATAGGAACAAAATATGTACAAATATCCACAAAATGGTCCAACTCGATTTTTAACAATATCCCGTGTACTAACCCCTTTGAGGATTATCCGAAAACCGAGTTTCGATCATATCAGCTCCGATTCCGGTCCGAAGTGCGTCAAATAAAATTTCATTTAATTACAATAACCCTTAGGAACAAAATATGTAAAAATATCCAGAAAATGGGCCGACTCAATTTTTAACAATATTCCGTGTACTAACGCCTTTGAGGATTATCCGAAAATTGAGTTTCGATCATATCAGCTCCGATTCCGGTCCGAAGTGCGTCAAATAAAATTTCGTTTAATTTCAATAACCCATAGGAACAAAATATGTAAAAATATCCAGAAAATGGCCCGACTCAATTTTTAACAATATTCCGTGTACTAACGCCTTTGAGGATTATCAGAAAACTGAGTTTCGATCATATCAGCTCCGATTCCGGTCCGAACTACGCCGAATAAAATTTCGTTTAATTTCAATAACCCATAGGAACAAAATATGTAAAAATATCCAGAAAATGGCCCGACTCGATTTTTAACAGTATCCCGTGTACTAACCCCTTTGAGGATTATCCGAAAACCGAGTTTCGATCATATCAGCTCCGATTCAGGTTCGAATTGCGTCAAATAAAATTTTGTTGAATTCCAATAACCAATAGGAACAAAATATGTAAAAATATCCACAAAATGGTCCAACTCGATTTTTAACAATATCCCGTGTACTAACCCCTTTGAGGATTATCCGAAAACCGAGTTTCGATCATATCAGCTCCGATTCCGGTTCGAAGTGCGCCAAATAAAATTTCATTTAATTACAATAACCCTTAGGAACAAAATATGTAAAAATATCCAGAAAATGGGCCGACTCAATTTTTAACAATATTCCGTGTACTAACGCCTTTGAGGATTATCCGAAAACCGAGTTTCGATCATATGAGCTCCGATTCCGGTCCGAACTGCGCCGAATAAAATTTCGTTTAATTTCAATAACCCATAGGAACAAAATATGTAAAAATATCCAGAAAATGGCCCGACTCGATTTTTAACAGTATCCCGTGCACTAACCCCTTTGAGGATTATCCGAAAATCGAGTTTCGATCATATCAGCTTCGATTCAGGTCCGAATTGCGTCAAATAAAATTTTGTTGAATTCCAATAACCCATAGGAACAAAATATGCAAAAATATCCACAAAATTGTCCGACTCAATTTTTAACAATATCCCATGTACTAACCCCTTTGAGGATTATCCGAAAACCGAGTTTCGATCATATCAGCTCCGATTCCGGTCCGAACTGTGCCGAATAAAATTTTGTTGAATTTCAGTAACCTATAGGAACAAAATATGTGAAAATATCCACAAAATGGTCCAACTCGACTTTTAACAGTATCCCGTGTACTAACCCCTTTGAGGATTATCCGAAAATTGAGTTTCGATCATATCAGCTCCGATTCCGGTCCGAAGTGCGTCAAATAAAATTTCATTTAATTTCAATAACCCTTAGGAACAAAATATGTAAAAATATCCAGAAAATGGCCCGACTCAATTTTTAACAATATTCCGTGTACTAACGCCTTTGAGGATTATCAGAAAACTGAGTTTCGATCATATCAGCTCCGATTCCAGTCCGAACTACGCCGAATAAAATTTCGTTTAATTTCAATAACCCATAGGAACAAAATATGTAAAAATATCCAGAAAATGGTCCGACTCGATTTTTAACAGTATCCCGTGTACTAACCCCTTTGAGGATTATCCGAAAACCGAGTTTCGATCATATCAGCTCCGATTCAGGTTCGAATTGCGTCAAATAAAATTTTGTTGAATTCCAATAACCAATAGGAACAAAATATGTAAAAATATCCACAAAATGGTCCAACTCGATTTTTAACAATATCCCGTGTACTAACCCCTTTGAGGATTATCCGAAAACCGAGTTTCGATCATATCAGCTCCGATTCCGGTCCGAAGTGCGTCAAATAAAATTTCATTTAATTACAATAACCCTTAGGAACAAAATATGTAAAAATATCCAGAAAATGGGCCGACTCAATTTTTAACAATATTCCGTGTACTAACACCTTTGAGGATTATCCGAAAACCGAGTTTCGATCATATGAGCTCCGATTCCGGTCCGAACTGCGCCGAATAAAATTTCGTTTAATTTCAATAACCCATAGGAACAAAATATGTAAAAATATCCAGAAAATGGCCCGACTCGATTTTTAACAGTATCCCGTGTACTAACCCCTTTGAGGATTATCCGAAAACCGAGTTTCGATCATATCAGCTCCGATTCAGGTTCGAATTGCGTCAAATAAAATTTTGTTGAATTCCAATAATCAATAGGAACAAAATATGTAAAAATATCCACAAAATGGTCCAACTCGATTTTTAACAATATCCCGTGTACTAACCCCTTTGAGGATTATCCGAAAACCGAGTTTCGATCATATCAGCTCCGATTCCGGTCCGAAGTGCGTCAAATAAAATTTCATTTAATTACAATAACCCTTAGGAACAAAATATGTAAAAATATCCAGAAAATGGGCCGACTCAATTTTTAACAATATTCCGTGTACTAACGCCTTTGAGGATTATCCGAAAACCGAGTTTCGATCATATGAGCTCCGATTCCGGTCCGAACTGCGCCGAATAAAATTTCGTTTAATTTCAATAACCCATAGGAACAAAATATGTAAAAATATCCAGAAAATGGCCCGACTCGATTTTTAACAGTATCCCGTGTACTAACCCCTTTGAGGATTATCCGAAAACCGAGTTTCGATCATATCAGCTCCGATTCAGGTCCGAATTGCGTCAAATAAAATTTTGTTGAATTCCAATAACCCATAGGAACAAAATATGCAAAAATATCCACAAAATTGTCCGACTCAATTTTTAACAATATCCCATTTACTAACCCCTTTGAGGATTATCCGAAAACCGAGTTTCGATCATATCAGCTCCGATTCCGGTCCGAACTGTGCCGAATAAAATTTTGTTGAATTTCAATAACCTATAGGAACAAAATATGTGAAAATATCCACAAAATGGTCCAACTCGACTTTTAACAGTATCCCGTGTACTAACCCCTTTGAGGATTATCGGAAAATTGAGTTTCGATCATATCAGCTCCGATTCCGGTCCGAAGTGCGTCAAATAAAATTTCATTTAATTTCAATAACCCTTAGGAACAAAATATGTAAAAATATCCAGAAAATGGCCCGACTCAATTTTTAACAATATTCCGTGTACTAACGCCTTTGAGGATTATCAGAAAACTGAGTTTCGATCATATCAGCTCCGATTCCGGTCCGAACTACGCCGAATAAAATTTCGTTTAATTTCAATAACCCATAGGAACAAAATATGTAAAAATATCCAGAAAATGGCCCGACTCGATTTTTAACAGTATCCCGTGTACTAACCCCTTTGAGGATTATCCGAAAACCGAGTTTCGATCATATCAGCTCCGATTCAGGTTCTAATTGCGTCAAATAAAATTTTGTTTAATTCCAACAACCAATAGGAACAAAATATGTAAAAATATCCACAAAATGGTCCATCTCGATTTTTAACAATATCCCGTGTACTAACCCCTTTGAGGATTATCCGAAAACCGAGTTTCGATCATATCAGCTCCGATTCCGGTCCGAAGTGCGTCAAATAAAATTTCATTTAATTACAATAACCCTTAGGAACAAAATATGTAAAAATATCCAGAAAATGGGCCGACTCAATTTTTAACAATATTCCGTGTACTAACGCCATTGAGGATTATCCGAAAACCGAGTTTCGATCATATGAGCTCCGATTCCGGTCCGAACTGCGCCGAATAAAATTTCGTTTAATTTCAATAACCCATAGGAACAAAATATGTAAAAATATCCAGAAAATGGCCCGACTCGATTTTTAACAGTATCCCGTGTACTAACCCCTTTGAGGATTATCCGAAAACCGAGTTTCGATCATATCAGCTCCGATTCAGGTCCGAATTGCGTCAAATAAAATTTTGTTGAATTCCAATAACCCATAGGAACAAAATATGCAAAAATATCCACAAAATTGTCCGACTCAATTTTTAACAATATCCCATTTACTAACCCCTTTGAGGATTATCCGAAAACCGAGTTTCGATCATATCAGCTCCGATTCCGGTCCGAACTGTGCCGAATAAAATTTTGTTGAATTTCAATAACCTATAGGAACAAAATATGTGAAAATATCCACAAAATGGTCCAACTCGACTTTTAACAGTATCCCGTGTACTAACCCCTTTGAGGATTATCGGAAAATTGAGTTTCGATCATATCAGCTCCGATTCCGGTCCGAAGTGCGTCAAATAAAATTTCATTTAATTTCAATAACCCTTAGGAACAAAATATGTAAAAATATCCAGAAAATGGCCCGACTCAATTTTTAACAATATTCCGTGTACTAACGCCTTTGAGGATTATCAGAAAACTGAGTTTCGATCATATCAGCTCCGATTCCGGTCCGAACTACGCCGAATAAAATTTCGTTTAATTTCAATAACCCATAGGAACAAAATATGTAAAAATATCCAGAAAATGGCCCGACTCGATTTTTAACAGTATCCCGTGTACTAACCCCTTTGAGGATTATCCGAAAACCGAGTTTCGATCATATCAGCTCCGATTCAGGTTCTAATTGCGTCAAATAAAATTTTGTTTAATTCCAACAACCAATAGGAACAAAATATGTAAAAATATCCACAAAATGGTCCATCTCGATTTTTAACAATATCCCGTGTACTAACCCCTTTGAGGATTATCCGAAAACCGAGTTTCGATCATATCAGCTCCGATTCCGGTCCGAAGTGCGTCAAATAAAATTTCATTTAATTACAATAACCCTTAGGAACAAAATATGTAAAAATATCCAGAAAATGGGCCGACTCAATTTTTAACAATATTCCGTGTACTAACGCCTTTGAGGATTATCCGAAAACCGAGTTTCGATCATATGAGCTCCGATTCCGGTCCGAACTGCGCCGAATAAAATTTCGTTTAATTTCAATAACCCATAGGAACAAAATATGTAAAAATATCCAGAAAATGGCCCGACTCGATTTTTAACAGTATCCCGTGTACTAACCCCTTTGAGGATTATCCGAAAACCGAGTTTCGATCATATCAGCTCCGATTCAGGTTCGAATTGCGTCAAATAAAATTTTGTTGAATTCCAATAACCAATAGGAACAAAATATGTAAAAATATCCACAAAATGGTCCAACTCGATTTTTAACAATATCCCGTGTACTAACCCCTTTGAGGATTATCCGAAAACCGAGTTTCGATCATATCAGCTCCGATTCCGGTCCGAAGTGCATCAAATAAAATTTCATTTAATTACAATAACCCTTAGGAACAAAATATGTAAAAATATCCAGAAAATGGGCCGACTCAATTTTTAACAATATTCCGTGTACTAACGCCTTTGAGGATTATCCGAAAACCGAGTTTCGATCATATGAGCTCCGATTCCGGTCCGAACTGCGCCGAATAAAATTTCGTTTAATTTCAATAACCCATAGGAACAAAATATGTAAAAATATCCAGAAAATGGCCCGACTCGATTTTTAACAGTATCCCGTGTACTAACCCCTTTGAGGATTATCCGAAAACCGAGTTTCGATCATATCAGCTCCGATTCAGGTCCGAATTGCGTCAAATAAAATTTTGTTGAATTCCAATAACCCATAGGAACAAAATATGCAAAAATATCCACAAAATTGTCCGACTCAATTTTTAACAATATCCCATGTACTAACCCCTTTGAGGATTATCCGAAAACCGAGTTTCGATCATATCAGCTCCGATTCCGGTCCGAACTGTGCCGAATAAAATTTTGTTGAATTTCAATAACCTATAGGAACAAAATATGTGAAAATATCCACAAAATGGTCCAACTCGACTTTTAACAGTATCCCGTGTACTAACCCCTTTGAGGATTATCCGAAAATTGAGTTTCGATCATATCAGCTCCGATTCCGGTCCGAAGTGCGTCAAATAAAATTTCATTTAATTTCAATAACCCTTAGGAACAAAATATGTAAAAATATCCAGAAAATGGCCCGACTCAATTTTTAACAATATTCCGTGTACTAACGCCTTTGAGGATTATCAGAAAACTAAGTTTCGATCATATCAGCTCCGATTCCGGTCCGAACTACGCCGAATAAAATTTCGTTTAATTTCAATAACCCATAAGAAAAAAATATGTAAAAATATCCAGAAAATGGCCCGACTCGATTTTTAACAGTATCCCGTGTACTAACCCCTTTGAGGATTATCCGAAAACCGAGTTTCGATCATATCAGCTTCGATTCAGGTTCGAATTGCGTCAAATAAAATTTTGTTGAATTCCAATAACCAATAGGAACAAAATATGTAAAAATATCCACAAAATGGTCCAACTCGATTTTTAACAATATCCCGTGTACTAACCCCTTTGAGGATTATCCGAAAACCGAGTTTCGATCATATCAGCTCCGATTCCGGTCCGAAGTGCATCAAATAAAATTTCATTTAATTACAATAACCCTTAGGAACAAAATATGTAAAAATATCCAGAAAATGGGCCGACTCAATTTTTAACAATATTCCGTGTACTAACGCCAATGAGGATTATCCGAAAACCGAGTTTCGATCATATGAGCTCCGATTCCGGTCCGAACTGCGCCGAATAAAATTTCGTTTAATTTCAATAACCCATAGGAACAAAATATGTAAAAATATCCAGAAAATGACCCGACTCGATTTTTAACAGTATCCCGTGTACTAACCCCTTTGAGGATTATCCGAAAACCGAGTTTCGATCATATCAGCTCCGATTCAGGTCCGAATTGCGTCAAATAAAATTTTGTTGAATTCCAATAACCCATAGGAACAAAATATGCAAAAATATCCACAAAATTGTCCGACTCAATTTTTAACAATATCCCATGTACTAACCCCTTTGAGGATTATCCGAAAACCGAGTTTCGATCATATCAGCTCCGATTCCGATCCGAACTGTGCCGAATAAAATTTTGTTGAATTTCAATAACCTGTAGGAACAAAATATGTGAAAATATCCACAAAATGGTCCAACTCGACTTTTAACAGTATCCCGTGTACTAATCCCTTTGAGGATTATCCGAAAATTGAGTTTCGATCATATAAGCTCCGATTCCGGTCCGAAGTGCGTCAAATAAAATTTCATTTAATTTCAATAACCCTTAGGAACAAAATATGTAAAAATATCCAGAAAATGGCCCGACTCAATTTTTAACAATATTCCGTGTACTAACGCCTTTGAGGATTATCAGAAAACTGAGTTTCGATCATATCAGCTCCGATTCCGGTCCGAACTACGCCGAATAAAATTTCGTTTAATTTCAATAACCCATAAGAACAAAATATGTAAAAATATCCAGAAAATGGCCCGACTCGATTTTTAACAGTATCCCGTGTACTAACCCCTTTGAGGATTATCCGAAAACCGAGTTTCGATCATATCAGCTCCGATTCAGGTTCTAATTGCGTCAAATAAAATTTTGTTTAATTCCAACAACCAATAGGAACAAAAAATGTAAAAATATCCACAAAATGGTCCATCTCGATTTTTAACAATATCCCGTGTACTAACCCCTTTGAGGATTATCCGAAAACCGAGTTTCGATCATATCAGCTCCGATTCCGGTCCGAAGTGCGTCAAATAAAATTTCATTTAATTACAATAACCCTTAGGAACAAAATATGTAAAAATATCCAGAAAATGACCCGACTCGATTTTTAACAGTATCCCGTGTACTAACCCCTTTGAGGATTATCCGAAAACCGAGTTTCGATCATATCAGCTCCGATTCAGGTCCGAATTGCGTCAAATAAAATTTTGTTGAATTCCAATAACCCATAGGAACAAAATATGCAAAAATATCCACAAAATTGTCCGACTCAATTTTTAACAATATCCCATGTACTAACCCCTTTGAGGATTATCCGAAAACCGAGTTTCGATCATATCAGCTCCGATTCCGATCCGAACTGTGCCGAATAAAATTTTGTTGAATTTCAATAACCTGTAGGAACAAAATATGTGAAAATATCCACAAAATGGTCCAACTCGACTTTTAACAGTATCCCGTGTACTAATCCCTTTGAGGATTATCCGAAAATTGAGTTTCGATCATATAAGCTCCGATTCCGGTCCGAAGTGCGTCAAATAAAATTTCATTTAATTTCAATAACCCTTAGGAACAAAATATGTAAAAATATCCAGAAAATGGCCCGACTCAATTTTTAACAATATTCCGTGTACTAACGCCTTTGAGGATTATCAGAAAACTGAGTTTCGATCATATCAGCTCCGATTCCGGTCCGAACTACGCCGAATAAAATTTCGTTTAATTTCAATAACCCATAAGAACAAAATATGTAAAAATATCCAGAAAATGGCCCGACTCGATTTTTAACAGTATCCCGTGTACTAACCCCTTTGAGGATTATCCGAAAACCGAGTTTCGATCATATCAGCTCCGATTCAGGTTCTAATTGCGTCAAATAAAATTTTGTTTAATTCCAACAACCAATAGGAACAAAAAATGTAAAAATATCCACAAAATGGTCCATCTCGATTTTTAACAATATCCCGTGTACTAACCCCTTTGAGGATTATCCGAAAACCGAGTTTCGATCATATCAGCTCCGATTCCGGTCCGAAGTGCGTCAAATAAAATTTCATTTAATTACAATAACCCTTAGGAACAAAATATGTAAAAATATCCAGAAAATGGGCCGACTCAATTTTTAACAATATTCCGTGTACTAACGCCTTTGAGGATTATCCGAAAACCGAGTTTCGATCATATGAGCTCCGATTCCGGTCCGAACTGCGCCGAATAAAATTTCGTTTAATTTCAATAACCCATAGGAACAAAATATGTAAAAATATCCAGAAAATGGCCCGACTCGATTTTTAACAGTATCCCGTGTACTAACCCCTTTGAGGATTATCCGAAAACCGAGTTTCGATCATATCAGCTCCGATTCAGGTTCTAATTGCGTCAAATAAAATTTTGTTGAATTCCAATAACCAATAGGAACAAAATATGTAAAAATATCCACAAAATGGTCCAACTCGATTTTTAACAATATCCCGTGTACTAACCCCTTTGAGGATTATCCGAAAACCGAGTTTCGATCATATCAGCTCCGATTCCGGTCCGAAGTGCATCAAATAAAATTTCATTTAATTACAATAACCCTTAGGAACAAAATATGTAAAAATATCCAGAAAATGGGCCGACTCAATTTTTAACAATATTCCGTGTACTAACGCCTTTGAGGATTATCCGAAAACCGAGTTTCGATCATATGAGCTCCGATTCCGGTCCGAACTGCGCCGAATAAAATTTCGTTTAATTTCAATAACCCATAGGAACAAAATATGTAAAAATATCCAGAAAATGGCCCGACTCGATTTTTAACAGTATCCCGTGTACTAACCCCTTTGAGGATTATCCGAAAACCGAGTTTTGATCATATCAGCTCCGATTCAGGTCCGAATTGCGTCAAATAAAATTTTGTTGAATTCCAATAACCCATAGGAACAAAATATGCAAAAATATCCACAAAATTGTCCGACTCAATTTTTAACAATATCCCATGTACTAACCCCTTTGAGGATTATCCGAAAACCGAGTTTCGATCATATCAGCTCCGTTTCCGGTCCGAACTGTGCCGAATAAAATTTTGTTGAATTTCAATAACCTATAGGAACAAAATATGTGAAAATATCCACAAAATGGTCCAACTCGACTTTTAACAGTATCCCGTGTACTAACCCCTTTGAGGATTATCCGAAAATTGAGTTTCGATCATATCAGCTCCGATTCCGGTCCGAAGTGCGTCAAATAAAATTTCATTTAATTTCAATAACCCTTAGGAACAAAATATGTAAAAATATCCAGAAAATGGCCCGACTCAATTTTTAACAATATTCCGTGTACTAACGCCTTTGAGGATTATCAGAAAACTGAGTTTCGATCATATCAGCTCCGATTCCGGTCCGAACTACGCCGAATAAAATTTCGTTTAATTTCAATAACCCATAAGAACAAAATATGTAAAAATATCCAGAAAATGGCCCGACTCGATTTTTAACAGTATCCCGTGTACTAACCCCTTTGAGGATTATCCGAAAACCGAGTTTCGATCATATCAGCTCCGATTCAGGTTCGAATTGCGTCAAATAAAATTTTGTTGAATTCCAATAACCAATAGGAACAAAATATGTAAAAATATCCACAAAATGGTCCAACTCGATTTTTAACAATATCCCGTGTACTAACCCCTTTGAGGATTATCCGAAAACCGAGTTTCGATCGTATCAGCTCCGATTCCGGTCCGAAGTGCATCAAATAAAATTTCATTTAATTACAATAACCCTTAGGAACAAAATATGTAAAAATATCCAGAAAATGGGCCGACTCAATTTTTAACAATATTCCGTGTACTAACGCCTTTGAGGATTATCCGAAAACCGAGTTTCGATCATATGAGCTCCGATTCCGGTCCGAACTGCGCCGAATAAAATTTCGTTTAATTTCAATAACCCATAGGAACAAAATATGTAAAAATATCCAGAAAATGACCCGACTCGATTTTTAACAGTATCCCGTGTACTAACCCCTTTGAGGATTATCCGAAAACCGAGTTTCGATCATATCAGCTCCGATTCAGGTCCGAATTGCGTCAAATAAAATTTTGTTGAATTCCAATAACCCATAGGAACAAAATATGCAAAAATATCCACAAAATTGTCCGACTCAATTTTTAACAATATCCCATGTACTAACCCCTTTGAGGATTATCCGAAAACCGAGTTTCGATCATATCAGCTCCGATTCCGATCCGAACTGTGCCGAATAAAATTTTGTTGAATTTCAATAACCTGTAGGAACAAAATATGTGAAAATATCCACAAAATGGTCCAACTCGACTTTTAACAGTATCCCGTGTACTAATCCCTTTGAGGATTATCCGAAAATTGAGTTTCGATCATATCAGCTCCGATTCCGGTCCGAAGTGCGTCAAATAAAATTTCATTTAATTTCAATAACCCTTAGGAACAAAATATGTAAAAATATCCAGAAAATGGCCCGACTCAATTTTTAACAATATTCCGTGTACTAACGCCTTTGAGGATTATCAGAAAACTGAGTTTCGATCATATCAGCTCCGATTCCGGTCCGAACTACGCCGAATAAAATTTCGTTTAATTTCAATAACCCATAGGAACAAAATATGTAAAAATATCCAGAAAATGGCCCGACTCGATTTTTAACAGTATCCCGTGTACTAACCCCTTTGAGGATTATCCGAAAACCGAGTTTCGATCATATCAGCTCCGATTCAGGTTCGAATTGCGTCAAATAAAATTTTGTTGAATTCCAATAACCAATAGGAACAAAATATGTAAAAATATCCACAAAATGGTCCAACTCGATTTTTAACAATATCCCGTGTACTAACCCCTTTGAGGATTATCCGAAAACCGAGTTTCGATCATATCAGCTCCGATTCCGGTCCGAAGTGCGTCAAATAAAATTTCATTTAATTACAATAACCCTTAGGAACAAAATATGTAAAAATATCCAGAAAATGGGCCGACTCAATTTTTAACAATATTCCGTGTACTAACGCCTTTGAGGATTATCCGAAAACCGAGTTTCGATCATATGAGCTCCGATTCCGGTCCGAACTGCGCCGAATAAAATTTCGTTTAATTTCAATAACCCATAGGAACAAAATATGTAAAAATATCCATAAAATGGCCCGACTCGATTTTTAACAATATTCCGTGTACTAACGCCTTTGAGGATTATCAGAAAACTGAGTTTCGATCATATCAGCTCCGATTCCGGTCCGAACTACGCCGAATAAAATTTCGTTTAATTTCAATAACCCATAGGAACAAAATATGTAAAAATATCCAGAAAATGGCCCGACTCGATTTTTAACAGTATCCCGTGTACTAACCCCTTTGAGGATTATCCGAAAACCGAGTTTCGATCATATCAGCTCCGATTCAGGTTCGAATTGCGTCAAATAAAATTTTGTTGAATTCCAATAACCAATAGGAACAAAATATGTAAAAATATCCACAAAATGGTCCAACTCGATTTTTAACAATATCCCGTGTACTAACCCCTTTGAGGATTATCCGAAAACCGAGTTTCGATCATATCAGCTCCGATTCCGGTCCGAAGTGCGTCAAATAAAATTTCATTTAATTACAATAACCCTTAGGAACAAAATATGTAAAAATATCCAGAAAATGGGCCGACTCAATTTTTAACAATATTCCGTGTACTAACGCCTTTGAGGATTATCCGAAAACCGAGTTTCGATCATATGAGCTCCGATTCCGGTCCGAACTGCGCCGAATAAAATTTCGTTTAATTTCAATAACCCATAGGAACAAAATATGTAAAAATATCCATAAAATGGCCCGACTCGATTTTTAACAGTATCCCGTGTACTAACCCCTTTGAGGATTATCCGAAAACCGAGTTTCGATCATATCAGCTCCGATTCAGGTCCGAATTGCGTCAAATAAAATTTTGTTGAATTCCAATAACCCATAGGAACAAAATATGCAGAAATATCCACAAAATTGTCCGACTCAATTTTTAACAATATCCCATGTACTAACCCCTTTGAGGATTATCCGAAAACCGAGTTTCGATCATATCAGCTCCGATTCCGGTCCGAACTGTGTCGAATAAAATTTTGTTGAATTTCAATAACCTATAGGAACAAAATATGTGAAAATATCCACAAAATGGTCCAACTCGACTTTTAACAGTATCCCGTGTACTAACCCCTTTGAGGATTATCCGAAAATTGAGTTTCGATCATATCAGCTCCGATTCCGGTCCGAAGTGCGTCAAATAAAATTTCATTTAATTTCAATAACCCTTAGGAACAAAATATGTAAAAATATCCAGAAAATGGCCCGACTCAATTTTTAACAATATTCCGTGTACTAACGCCTTTGAGGATTATCAGAAAACTGAGTTTCGATCATATCAGCTCCGATTCCGGTCCGAACTACGCCGAATAAAATTTCGTTTAATTTCAATAACCCATAGGAACAAAATATGTAAAAATATCCAGAAAATGGCCCGACTCGATTTTTAACAGTATCCCGTGTACTAACCCCTTTGAGGATTATCCGAAAACCGAGTTTCGATCATATCAGCTCCGATTCAGGTTCTAATTGCGTCAAATAAAATTTTGTTGAATTCCAATAACCAATAGGAACAAAATATGTAAAAATATCCACAAAATGGTCTAACTCGATTTTTAACAATATCCCGTGTACTAACCCCTTTGAGGATTATCCGAAAACCGAGTTTCGATCATATCAGCTCCGATTCCGGTCCGAAGTGCGTCAAATAAAATTTCATTTAATTACAATAACCCTTAGGAACAAAATATGTAAAAATATCCAGAAAATGGGCCGACTCAATTTTTAACAATATTCTGTGTACTAACGCCTTTGAGGATTATCCGAAAACCGACTTTCGATCATTTGAGCTCCGATTCCGGTCCGAACTGCGCCGAATAAAATTTCGTTTAATTTCAATAACCCATAGGAACAAAATATGTAAAAATATCCAGAAAATGGCCCGACTCGATTTTTAACAGTATCCCGTGTACTAACCCCTTTGAGGATTATCCGAAAACCGAGTTTCGATCATATCAGCTCCGATTCAGGTCCGAATTGCGTCAAATAAAATTTTGTTGAATTCCAATAACCCATAGGAACAAAATATGCAAAAATATCCACAAAATTGTCCGACTCAATTTTTAACAATATCCCATGTACTAACCCCTTTGAGGATTATCCGAAAACCGAGTTTCGATCATATCAGCTCCGATTCCGGTCCGAACTGTGCCGAATAAAATTTTGTTGAAATTCAATAACCTATAGGAACAAAATATGTGAAAATATCCACAAAATGGTCCAACTCGACTTTTAACAGTATCCCGTGTACTAACCCCTTTGAGGATTATCCGAAAATTGAGTTTCGATCATATCAGCTCCGATTCCGGTCCGAAGTGCGTCAAATAAAATTTCATTTAATTTCAATAACCCTTAGGAACAAAATATGTAAAAATATCCAGAAAATGGCCCGACTCAATTTTTAACAATATTCCGTGTACTAACGCCTTTGAGGATTATCAGAAAACTGAGTTTCGATCATATCAGCTCCGATTCCGGTCCGAACTACGCCGAATAAAATTTCGTTTAATTTCAATAACCCATAGGAACAAAATATGTAAAAATATCCAGAAAATGGCCCGACTCGATTTTTAACAGTATCCCGTGTACTAACCCCTTTGAGGATTATCCGAAAACCGAGTTTCGATCATATCAGCTCCGATTCAGGTTCGAATTGCGTCAAATAAAATTTTGTTGAATTCCAATAACCAATAGGAACAAAATATGTAAGAATATCCACAAAATGGTCCAACTCGATTTTTAACAATATCCCGTGTACTAACCCCTTTGAGGATTATCCGAAAACCGAGTTTTGATCATATCAGCTCCGATTCCGGTCCGAAGTGCGTCAAATAAAATTTCATTTAATTACAATAACCCTTAGGAACAAAATATGTAAAAATATCCAGAAAATGGGCCGACTCAATTTTTAACAATATTCCGTGTACTAACGCCTTTGAGGATTATCCGAAAACCGAGTTTCGATCATATGAGCTCCGATTCCGGTCCGAACTGCGCCGAATAAAATTTCGTTTAATTTCAATAACCCATAGGAACAAAATATGTAAAAATATCCAGAAAATGGCCCGACTCGATTTTTAACAGTATCCCGTGTACTAACCCCTTTGAGGATTATCCGAAAACCGAGTTTCGATCATATCAGCTCCGATTCAGGTCCGAATTGCGTCAAATAAAATTTTGTTGAATTCCAATAACCCATAGGAACAAAATATGCAAAAATATCCACAAAATTGTCCGACTCAATTTTTAACAATATCCCATGTACTAACCCCTTTGAGGATTATCCGAAAACCGAGTTTCGATCATATCAGCTCCGATTCCGGTCCGAACTGTGCCGAATAAAATTTTGTTGAATTTCAATAACCTATAGGAACAAAATATGTGAAAATATCCACAAAATGGTCCAACTCGACTTTTAACAGTATCCCGTGTACTAATCCCTTTGAGGATTATCCGAAAATTGAGTTTCGATCATATCAGCTCCGATTCCGGTCCGAAGTGCGTCAAATAAAATTTCATTTAATTTCAATAACCCTTAGGAACAAAATATGTAAAAATATCCAGAAAATGGCCCGACTCAATTTTTAACAATATTCCGTGTACTAACGCCTTTGAGGATTATCAGAAAACTGAGTTTCGATCATATCAGCTCCGATTCCGGTCCGAACTACGCCGAATAAAATTTCGTTTAATTTCAATAACCCATAGGAACAAAATATGTAAAAATATCCAGAAAATGGCCCGACTCGATTTTTAACAGTATCCCGTGTACTAACCCCTTTGAGGATTATCCGAAAACCGAGTTTCGATCATATCAGCTCCGATTCAGGTTCGAATTGCGTCAAATAAAATTTTGTTGAATTCCAATAACCAATAGGAACAAAATATGTAAAAATATCCACAAAATGGTCCAACTCGATTTTTAACAATATCCCGTGTACTAACCCCTTTGAGGATTATCCGAAAACCGAGTTTCGATCATATCAGCTCCGATTCCGGTCCGAAGTGCGTCAAATAAAATTTCATTTAATTACAATAACCCTTAGGAACAAAATATGTCAAAAAATCCAGAAAATGGGCCGACTCAATTTTTAACAATATTCCGTGTACTAACGCCTTTGAGGATTATCCGAAAACCGAGTTTCGGTCATATGAGCTCCGATTCCGGTCCGAACTACGCCGAATAAAATTTCGTTTAATTTCAATAACCCATAGGAACAAAATATGTAAAAATATCCAGAAAATGGTCCGACTCGATTTTTAACAGTATCCCGTGTACTAACCCCTTTGAGGATTATCCGAAAACCGAGTTTCGATCATATCAGCTCCAATTCAGGTCCGAATTGCGTCAAATAAAATTTTGTTGAATTCCAATAACCCATAGGAACAAAATATGCAAAAATATCCACAAAATTGTCCGACTCAATTTTTAACAATATCCCATGTACTAACCCCTTTGAGGATTATCCGAAAACCGAGTTTCGATCATATCAGCTCTGATTCCGGACCGAACTGTGCCGAATAAAATTTTGTTGAATTTCAATAACCCATAGGAACAAAATATGTGAAAATATCCACAAAATGGTCCAACTCGACTTTTAACAGTATCCCGTGTACTAACCCCTATGAGGATTATCCAAAAATTGAGTTTCGATCATATCAGCTCCGATTCCGGTCCGAAGTGCGTCAAATAAAATTTCATTTAATTACAATAACCCTTAGGAACAAAATATGTAAAAATATCTAGAAAATGGCCCGACTCAATTTTTAACAATATTCCGTGTACTAACGCCTTTGAGGATTATCAGAAAACTGAGTTTCGATCATATCAGCTCCGATTCCGGTCCGAACTACGCCGAATAAAATTTCGTTTAATTTCAATAACCCATAGGAACAAAATATGTAAAAATATCCAGAAAATGGCCCGACTCAATTTTTAACAATATTCCGTGTACTAACGCCTTTGAGGATTATCAGAAAACTGAGTTTCGATCATATCAGCTCCGATTCCGGTCCGAACTACGCCGAATAAAATTTCGTTTAATTTCAATAACCCATAGGAACAAAATATGTAAAAATATCCAGAAAATGGCCCGACTCGATTTTTAACAGTATCCCGTGTACTAACCCCTTTGAGGGTTATCCGAAAACCGAGTTTCGATCATATCAGCTCCGATTCAGGTCCGAATTGCGTCAAATAAAATTTTGTTGAATTCCAATAACCCATAGGAACAAAATATGTAAAAATATCCACAAAATTGTCCGACTCAATTTTTAATAATATCCCATGTACTAACCCCTTTGAGGATTATCCGAAAACCGAGTTTCGATCATATCAGCTCCGATTCCGATCCGAACTGTGCCGAATAAAATTTTGTTGAATTTCAATAACCTATAGGAACAATATATGTGAAAATATCCACAAAATGGTCCAACTCGACTTTTAACAGTATCCCGTGTACTAACCCCTTTGAGGATTATCCGAAAATTGAGTTTCGATCATATCAGCTCCGATTCCGGTCCGAAGTGCGTCAAATAAAATTTCATTTAATTTCAATAACCCTTAGGAACAAAATATGTAAAAATATCCAGAAAATGGCCCGACTCGATTTTTAACAGTATCCCGTGTACTAACCCCTTTGAGGATTATCCGAAAACCGAGTTTCGATCATATCAGCTCCGATTCAAGTCCGAATTGCGTCAAATAAAATTTTGTTGAATTCCAATAACCCTTAGGAACAAAATATGTAAAAATATCCAGAAAATGGCCCGACTCAATTTTTAACAATATTCCGTGTACTAACGCCTTTGAGGATTATCAAAAAACTGAGTTTCGATCATATCAGCTCCGATTCCGGTCCGAACTGTGCCGAATAAAATTTCGTTTAACTTCAATAACCCATAGGAACAAAATATGTAAAAATATCCAGAAAATGGCCCGACTCGATTTTTAACAGTATCCCGTGTACTAACCCCTTTGAGGATTATCCGAAAACCGAGTTTCGATCATATCAGCTCCGATTCAGGTCCGAATTGCGTCAAATAAAATTTTGTTGAATTCCAATAACCCATAGGAACAAAATATGTAAAAATATCCACAAAATTGTCCGACTCAATTTTTAACAATATCCCATGTACTAACCCCTTTGAGGATTATCCGAAAATCGAGTTTCGATCATATCAGCTCCGATTCCGGTCCGAACTGTGCCGAATAAAATTTTGTTGAATTTCAATAACCTATAGGAACAAAATATGTGAAAATACCCACAAAATGGTCCAACTCGACTTTTAACAGTATCCCGTGTACTAACCCCTTTGAGGATTATCCGAAAATTGACTTTCGATCATATCAGCTCCGATTCCGGTCCGAAGTGCGTCAAATAAAATTTCATTTAATTTCAATAACCCTGAGGACCAAAATATGTAAAAATATCCAGAAAATGGCCCGACTCAATTTTTAACAATATTCCGTGTACTAACGCCTTTGAGGATTATCAGAAAACTGAGTTTCGATCATATCAGCTCCGATTCCAGTCCGAACTACGCCGAATAAAATTTCGTTTAATTTCAATAACCCATAGGAACAAAATATGTAAAAATATCCAGAAAATGGCCCGACTCGATTTTTAACAGTATCCCGTGTACTAACCCCTTTGAGGATTATCCGAAAACCGAGTTTCGATCATATCAGCTCCGATTCAGGTTCGAATTGCGTCAAATAAAATTTTGTTGAATTCCAGAAACCCATAGGAACATAATATGTAAAAATATCCAGAAAATGGCCCAACTCAATTTTTAACAGTATCCCGTGTACTAACCCCTTTGTGGATTATCCGAAAACCGAGTTTCGATCATATCAGCTCCGATTCAGGTCCGAATTGCGTCAAATAAAATTTTGTTGAATTCCAATAACTAATGGGAACAAAATATGTAAAAATATCCACAAAATGGTCCAACTCGATTTTTAACAATATCCCGTGTACTAACCCCTTTGAGGATTATCCGAAAACCGAGTTTCGAACATATCAGCTCCGATTCCGGTCCGAAGTGCGTCAAAAAAAATTTCATTTAATTACAATAACCCTTAGGAACAAAATATGTATAAATATCCAGAAAATGGGCCGACTCAATTTTTAACAATATTTCGTGTACTAACGCCTTTGAGGATTATCCAAAAACCGAGTTTCGATCATATGAGCTCCGATTCCGGTCCGAACTACGCCGAATAAAATTTCGTTTAATTTCAATAACCCATAGGAACAAAATATGTAAAAATATCCAGAAAATGGCCCGCCTCGATTTTTAACAGTATCCCGTGTACTAACCCCTTTGAGGATTATCCGAAAACCGAGTTTCGATCATATCAGCTCCGATTCAAGTCCGAATTGCGTCAAATAAAATTTTGTTGAATTCCAATAACCCTTAGGAACAAAATATGTAAAAATATCCAGAAAATGGCCCGACTCAATTTTTAACAATATTCCGTGTACTAACGCCTTTGAGGATTATCAAAAAACTGAGTTTCGATCATATCAGCTCCGATTCCGGTCCGAACTGCGCCGAATAAAATTTCGTTTAACTTCAATAACCCATAGGAACAAAATATGTAAAAATATCCAGAAAATGGCCCGACTCGATTTTTAACAGTATCCCGTGTACTAACCCCTTTGAGGATTATCCGAAAACCGAGTTTCGATCATATCAGCTCCGATTTAGGTCCGAATTGCGTCAAATAAAATTTTGTTGAATTCCAATAACCCATAGGAACAAAATATGTAAAAATATCCACAAAATTGTCCGACTCAATTTTTAACAATATCCCATGTACTAACCCCTTTGAGGATTATCCGAAAATCGAGTTTCGATCATATCAGCTCCGATTCCGGGCCGAACTGTGCCGAATAAAATTTTGTTGAATTTCAATAACCTATAGGAACAAAATATGTGAAAATACCCACAAAATGGTCCAACTCGACTTTTAACAGTATCCCGTGTACTAACCCCTTTGAGGATTATCCGAAAATTGACTTTCGATCATATCAGCTCCGATTCCGGTCCGAAGTGCGTCAAATAAAATTTCATTTAATTTCAATAACCCTGAGGAACAAAATATGTAAAAATATCCAGAAAATGGCCCGACTCAATTTTTAACAATATTCCGTGTACTAACGCCTTTGAGGATTATCAGAAAACTGAGTTTCGATCATATTAACTCCGATTCCAGTCCGAACTACGCCGAATAAAATTTCGTTTAATTTCAATAACCCATAGGAACAAAATATGTAAAAATATCCAGAAAATGGCCCGACTCGATTTTTAACAGTATCCCGTGTACTAACCCCTTTGAGGATTATCCGAAAACCGAGTTTCGATCATATCAGCTCCGATTCAGGTTCGAATTGCGTCAAATAAAATTTTGTTGAATTCCAGAAACCCATAGGAACATAATATGTAAAAATATCCAGAAAATGGCCCAACTCAATTTTTAACAGTATCCCGTGTACTAACCCCTTTGTGGATTATCCGAAAACCGAGTTTCGATCATATCAGCTCCGATTCAGGTCCGAATTGCGTCAAATAAAATTTTGTTGAATTCCAATAACCAATAGGAACAAAATATGTAAAAATATCCACAAAATGGTCCAACTCGATTTTTAACAATATCCCGTGTACTAACCCCTTTGAGGATTATCCGAAAACCGAGTTTCGAACATATCAGCTCCGATTCCGGTCCGAAGTGCGTCAAATAAAATTTCATTTAATTACAATAACCCTTAGGAACAAAATATGTATAAATATCCAGAAAATGGGCCGACTCAATTTTTAACAATATTCCGTGTACTAACGCCTTTGAGGATTATCCGAAAACCGAGTTTCGATCATATGAGCTCCGATTCCGGTCCGAACTACGCCGAATAAAATTTCGTTTAATTTCAATAACCCATAGGAACAAAATATGTAAAAATATCCAGAAAATGGCCCGCCTCGATTTTTAACAGTATCCCGTGTACTAACCCCTTTGAGGATTATCCGAAAACCGAGTTTCGATCATATCAGCTCCGATTCAGGTCCGAATTGCGTCAAATAAAATTTTGTTGAATTCCAATAACCCATAGGAACAAAATATACAAAAATATCCACAAAATTGTCCGACTCAATTTTTAACAATATCCCATGTACTAACCCCTTTGAGGATTATCCGAAAACCGAGTTTCGATCATATCAGCTCCGATTCCGATCCGAACTGTGCCGAATAAAATTTTGTTGAATTTCAATAACCTATAGGAACAATATATGTGAAAATATCCACAAAATGGTCCAACTCGACTTTTAACAGTATCCCGTGTACTAACCCCTTTGAGGATTATCCGAAAATTGAGTTTCGATCATATCAGCTCCGATTCCGGTCCGAAGTGCGTCAAATAAAATTTCATTTAATTTCAATAACCCTTAGGAACAAAATATGTAAAAATATCCAGAAAATGGCCCGACTCAATTTTTAACAATATTCTGTGTACTAACGCCTTTGAGGATTATCAGAAAACTGAGTTTCGATCATATAAGCTCCGATTCCGGTCCGAACTACGCCGAATAAAATTTCGTTTAATTTCAATAACCCATAGGAACAAAATATGTAAAAATATCCAGAAAATGGCCCGACTCGATTTTTAACAGTATCCCGTGTACTAACCCCTTTGAGGATTATCCGAAAACCGAGTTTCGATCATATCAGCTCCGATTCAGGTTCGAATTGCGTCAAATAAAATTTTGTTGAATTCCAATAACCAATTGGAACAAAATATGTAAAAATATCCACAAAATGGTCCAACTCGATTTTTAACAATATCCCGTGTACTAACCCCTTTGAGGATTATCCGAAAACCGAGTTTCGATCATATCAGCTCCGATTCCGGTCCGAAGTGCGTCAAACAAAATTTCATTTAATTACAATAACCCTTAGGAACAAAATATGTAAAAATATCCAGAAAATGGGCCGACTCAATTTTTAACAATATTCCGTGTACTAACGCCTTTGAGGATTATCCGAAAACCGAGTTTCGATCATATGAGC
The DNA here is from genome assembly GCA_036435485.1 of Saposhnikovia divaricata. Classification (NCBI taxonomy): domain Eukaryota; kingdom Viridiplantae; phylum Streptophyta; class Magnoliopsida; order Apiales; family Apiaceae; genus Saposhnikovia; species Saposhnikovia divaricata. Next base: position 222,444,359 of record CM071599.1, read on the forward strand.
TCCGATTCCGGTCCGAACTGCGCCGAATAAAATTTCGTTTAATTTCAATAACCCATAGGAACAAAATATGTAAAAATATCCAGAAAATGGCCCGACTCGATTTTTAACAGTATCCCGTGTACTAACCCCTTTGAGGATTATCCGAAAACCGAGTTTCGATCATATCAGCTCCGATTCAGGTTCGAATTGCGTCAAATAAAATTTTGTTGAATTCCAATAACCAATAGGAACAAAATATGTAAAAATATCCACAAAATGGTCCAACTCGATTTTTAACAATATCCCGTGTACTAACCCCTTTGAGGATTATCCGAAAACCGAGTTTCGATCATATCAGCTCCGATTCCGGTCCGAAGTGCGTCAAATAAAATTTCATTTAATTACAATAACCCTTAGGAACAAAATATGTAAAAATATCCAGAAAATGGGCCGACTCAATTTTTAACAATATTCCGTGTAGCCTTTGAGGATTATCCGAAAACCGAGTTTCGATCATATGAGCTCCGATTCCGGTCCGAACTGCGCCGAATAAAATTTCGTTTAATTTCAATAACCCATAGGAACAAAATATGTAAAAATATCCAGAAAATGGCCCGACTCGATTTTTAACAGTATCCCGTGTACTAACCCCTTTGAGGATTATCCGAAAACCGAGTTTCGATCATATCAGCTCCGATTCAGGTCCGAATTGCGTCAAATAAAATTTTGTTGAATTCCAATAACCCATAGGAACAAAATATGCAAAAATATCCACAAAATTGTCCGACTCAATTTTTAACAATATCCCATGTACTAACCCCTTTGAGGATTATCCGAAAACCGAGTTTCGATCATATCAGCTCCGATTCCGGTCCGAACTGTGCCGAATAAAATTTTGTTGAATTTGAATAACCTATAGGAACAAAATATGTGAAAATATCCACAAAATGGTCCAACTCGACTTTTAACAGTATCCCGTGTACTAACCCCTTTGAGGATTATCCGAAAATTGAGTTTCGATCATATCAGCTCCGATTCCGGTCCGAAGTGCGTCAAATAAAATTTCATTTAATTTCAATAACCCTTAGGAACAAAATATGTAAAAATATCCAGAAAATGGCCCGACTCAATTTTTAACAATATTCCGTGTACTAACGCCTTTGAGGATTATCAGAAAACTGAGTTTCGATCATATTAGCTCCGATTCCGGTCCGAACTACGCCGAATAAAATTTCGTTTAATTTCAATAACCCATAGGAACAAAATATGTAAAAATATCCAGAAAATGGCCCGACTCGATTTTTAACAGTATCCCGTGTACTAACCCCTTTGAGGATTATCCGAAAACCGAGTTTCGATCATATCAGCTCCGATTCAGGTTCGAATTGCGTCAAATAAAATTTTGTTGAATTCCAATAACCAATAGGAACAAAATATGTAAAAATATCTACAAAATGGTCCAACTCGATTTTTAACAATATCCCGTGTACTAACCCCTTTGAGGATTATCCGAAAACCGAGTTTCGATCATATCAGCTCCGATTCCGGTTCGAAGTGCGTCAAATAAAATTTCATTTAATTACAATAACCCTTAGGAACAAAATATGTAAAAATATCCAGAAAATGGGCCGACTCAATTTTTAACAATATTCCGTGTAGCCTTTGAGGATTATCCGAAAACCGAGTTTCGATCATATGAGCTCCGATTCCGGTCCGAACTGCGCCGAATAAAATTTCGTTTAATTTCAATAACCCATAGGAACAAAATATGTAAAAATATCCAGAAAATGGCCCGACTCGATTTTTAACAGTATCCCGTGTACTAACCCCTTTGAGGATTATCCGAAAACCGAGTTTCGATCATATCAGCTCCGATTCAGGTCCGAATTGCGTCAAATAAAATTTTGTTGAATTCCAATAACCCATAGGAACAAAATATGCAAAAATATCCACAAAATTGTCCGACTCAATTTTTAACAATATCCCATGTACTAACCCCTTTGAGGATTATCCGAAAACCGAGTTTCGATCATATCAGCTCCGATTCCGGTCCGAACTGTGCCGAATAAAATTTTGTTGAATTTGAATAACCTATAGGAACAAAATATGTGAAAATATCCACAAAATGGTCCAACTCGACTTTTAACAGTATCCCGTGTACTAACCCCTTTGAGGATTATCCGAAAATTGAGTTTCGATCATATCAGCTCCGATTCCGATCCGAAGTGCGTCAAATAAAATTTCATTTAATTTCAATAACCCTTAGGAACAAAATATGTAAAAATATCCAGAAAATGGCCCGACTCAATTTTTAACAATATTCCGTGTACTAACGCCTTTGAGGATTATCAGAAAACTGAGTTTCGATCATATCAGCTCCGATTCCGGTCCGAACTACGCCGAATAAAATTTCGTTTAATTTCAATAACCCATAGGAACAAAATATGTAAAAATATCCAGAAAATGGCCCGACTCGATTTTTAACAGTATCCCGTGTACTAACCCCTTTGAGGATTATCCGAAAACCGAGTTTCGATCATATCAGCTCCGATTCAGGTTCGAATTGCGTCAAATAAAATTTTGTTGAATTCCAATAACCAATAGGAACAAAATATGTAAAAATATCCACAAAATGGTCCAACTCGATTTTTAACAATATCCCGTGTACTAACCCCTTTGAGGATTATCCGAAAACCGAGTTTCGATCATATCAGCTCCGATTCCGGTCCGAAGTGCGTCAAATAAAATTTCATTTAATTACAATAACCCTTAGGAACAAAATATGTAAAAATATCCAGAAAATGGGCCGACTCAATTTTTAACAATATTCCGTGTAGCCTTTGAGGATTATCCGAAAACCGAGTTTCGATCATATGAGCTCCGATTCCGGTCCGAACTGCGCCGAATAAAATTTCGTTTAATTTCAATAACCCATAGGAACAAAATATGTAAAAATATCCAGAAAATGGCCCGACTCGATTTTTAACAGTATCCCGTGTACTAACCCCTTTGAGGATTATCCGAAAACCGAGTTTCGATCATATCAGCTCCGATTCAGGTCCGAATTGCGTCAAATAAAATTTTGTTGAATTCCAATAACCCATAGGAACAAAATATGCAAAAATATCCACAAAATTGTCCGACTCAATTTTTAACAATATCCCATGTACTAACCCCTTTGAGGATTATCCGAAAACCGAGTTTCGATCATATCAGCTCCGATTCCGGTCCGAACTGTGCCGAATAAAATTTTGTTGAATTTGAATAACCTATAGGAACAAAATATGTGAAAATATCCACAAAATGGTCCAACTCGACTTTTAACAGTATCCCGTGTACTAACCCCTTTGAGGATTATCCGAAAATTGAGTTTCGATCATATCAGCTCCGATTCCGGTCCGAAGTGCGTCAAATAAAATTTCATTTAATTTCAATAACCCTTAGGAACAAAATATGTAAAAATATCCAGAAAATGGCCCGACTCAATTTTTAACAATATTCCGTGTACTAACGCCTTTGAGGATTATCAGAAAACTGAGTTTCGATCATATCAGCTCCGATTCCGGTCCGAACTACGCCGAATAAAATTTCGTTTAATTTCAATAACCCATAGGAACAAAATATGTAAAAATATCCAGAAAATGGCCCGACTCGATTTTTAGCAGTATCCCGTGTACTAACCCCTTTGAGGATTATCCGAAAACCGAGTTTCGATCATATCAGCTCCGATTCAGGTTCGAATTGCGTCAAATAAAATTTTGTTGAATTCCAATAACCAATAGGAACAAAATATGTAAAAATATCCACAAAATGGTCCAACTCGATTTTTAACAATATCCCGTGTACTAACCCCTTTGAGGATTATCCGAAAACCGAGTTTCGATCATATCAGCTCCGATTCCGGTCCGAAGTGCGTCAAATAAAATTTCATTTAATTACAATAACCCTTAGGAACAAAATATGTAAAAATATCCAGAAAATGGGCCGACTCAATTTTTAACAATATTCCGTGTAGCCTTTGAGGATTATCCGAAAACCGAGTTTCGATCATATGAGCTCCGATTCCGGTCCGAACTGCGCCGAATAAAATTTCGTTTAATTTCAATAACCCATAGGAACAAAATATGTAAAAATATCCAGAAAATGGCCTGACTCGATTTTTAACAGTATCCCGTGTACTAACCCCTTTGAGGATTATCCGAAAACCGAGTTTCGATCATATCAGCTCCGATTCATGTCCGAATTGCGTCAAATAAAATTTTGTTGAATTCCAATAACCCATAGGAACAAAATATGCAAAAATATCCACAAAATTGTCCGACTCAATTTTTAACAATATCCCATGTACTAACCCCTTTGAGGATTATCCGAAAACCGAGTTTCGATCATATCAGCTCCGATTCCGGTCCGAACTGTGCCGAATAAAATTTTGTTGAATTTGAATAACCTATAGGAACAAAATATGTGAAAATATCCACAAAATGGTCCAACTCGACTTTTAACAGTATCCCGTGTACTAACCCCTTTGAGGATTATCCGAAAATTGAGTTTCGATCATATCAGCTCCGATTCCGGTCCGAAGTGCGTCAAATAAAATTTCATTTAATTTCAATAACCCTTAGGAACAAAATATGTAAAAATATCCAGAAAATGGCCCGACTCAATTTTTAACAATATTCCGTGTACTAACGCCTTTGAGGATTATCAGAAAACTGAGTTTCGATCATATCAGCTCCGATTCCGGTCCGAACTACGCCGAATAAAATTTCGTTTAATTTCAATAACCCATAGGAACAAAATATGTAAAAATATCCAGAAAATGGCCCGACTCGATTTTTAACAGTATCCCGTGTACTAACCCCTTTGAGGATTATCCGAAAACCGAGTTTCGATCATATCAGCTCCGATTCAGGTTCGAATTGCGTCAAATAAAATTTTGTTGAATTCCAATAACCAATAGGAACAAAATATGTAAAAATATCCACAAAATGGTCCAACTCGATTTTTAACAATATCCCGTGTACTAACCCCTTTGAGGATTATCCGAAAACCGAGTTTCGATCGTATCAGCTCCGATTCCGGTCCGAAGTGCGTCAAATAAAATTTCATTTAATTACAATAACCCTTAGGAACAAAATATGTAAAAATATCCAGAAAATGGGCCGAATCAATTTTTAACAATATTCCGTGTACTAACGCCTTTGAGGATTATCCGAAAACCGAGTTTCGATCATATGAGCTCCGATTCCGGTCCGAACTGCGCCGAATAAAATTTCGTTTAATTTCAATAACCCATAGGAACAAAATATGTAAAAATATCCAGAAAATGGCCCGACTCGATTTTTAACAGTATCCCGTGTACTAACCCCTTTGAGGATTATCCGAAAACCGAGTTTCGATCATATCAGCTCCGATTCAGGTCCGAATTGCGTCAAATAAAATTTTGTTGAATTCCAATAACCCATAGGAACAAAATATGCAAAAATATCCACAAAATTGTCCGACTCAATTTTTAACAATATCCCATGTACTAACCCCTTTGAGGATTATCCGAAAACCGAGTTTCGATCTTATCACCTCTGATTCCGGTCCGAACTGTGCCGAATAAAATTTTGTTCAATTTCAATAACCCATAGGAACAAAATATGTGAAAATATCCACAAAATGGTCCAACTCGACTTTTAACAGTATCCCGTGTACTAACCCCCTATGAGGATTATCCGAAAATTGAGTTTCGATCATATCAGCTCCGATTCCGGTCCGAAGTGCGTCAAATAAAATTTCATTTAATTTCAATAACCCATAGGTACAAAATATGTAAAAATATCCAGAAAATGGCCTGACACAATTTTTAATAATATTTCGTGTACTAACGCCTTTGAGGATTATCAGAAAACTGAGTTTCGATCATATCAGCTCCGATTCCGGTCCGAACTACGCCGAATAAAATTTCGTTTAATTTCAATAAACCAAAGGAACAACATATGTAAAAATATCCAGAAAATGGCCCGACTCGATTTTTAACAGTATCCCGTGTACTGACCCCTTTGAGGATTATCCGAAAACCGAGTTTCGATCACATCAGCTCCGATTCAGGTCCGAATTGCGTCAAATAAAATTTTGTTGAATTCCAATAACCCATAGGAACAAAATATGCAAAAATATCCACAAAATTGTCCGACTCAATTTTTAACAATATCCCAAGTACTAACCCCTTTGAGGATTATCCGAAAATCGAGTTTCGATCATATCAGCTCCGATTCCGATCCGAACTGTGCCGAATAAAATTTTGTTGAATTTCAATAACCTATAGGAACAATATATGTGAAAATATCCACAAAATGGTCCAACTCAACTTTTAACAGTATCCCGTGTACTAACCCCTTTGAGGATTATCCGAAAATTGAGTTTTGATCATATCAGCTCCGATTCCGGTCCGAAGTGCGTCAAATAAAATTTCATTTAATTTCAATAACCCTTAGGAACAAAATATGTAAAAATATCCAGAAAATGGCCCGACTCGATTTTTAACAGTATCCCGTGTACTAACCCCTTTGAGGATTATCCGAAAACCGAGTTTCGATCATATCAGCTCCGATTCAGGTCCGAATTGCGTCAAATAAAATTTTGTTGAATTCCAATAACCCTTAGGAACAAAATATGTAAAAATATCCAGAAAATGGCCCGACTCAATTTTTAACAATATTCCGTGTACTAACGCCTTTGAGGATTATCAGAAAACTGAGTTTCGATCATATCAGCTCCGATTCCGGTCCGAACTGCGCCGAATAAAATTTCGTTTAATTTCAATAACCCATAGGAACAAAATATGTAAAAATATCCAGAAAATGGCCCGACTCGATTTTTAACAGTATCCCGTGTACTAACCCCTTTGAGGATTATCCGAAAACCGAGTTTCGATCATATCAGCTCCGATTCAGGTCCGAATTGCGTCAAATAAAATTTTGTTGAATTCCAATAACCCATAGGAACAAAATATGTAAAAATATCCACAAAATTGTCCGACTCAATTTTTAACAATATCCCATGTACTAACCCCTTTGAGGATTATCCGAAAACCGAGTTTCGATCATATCAGCTCCGATTCCGATCCGAACTGTGCCGAATAAAATTTTGTTGAATTTCAATAACCTATAGGAATAATATATGTGAAAATATCCACAAAATGGTCCAACTCGACTTTTAACAGTATCCCGTGTACTAACCCCTTTGAGGATTATCCGAAAATTGAGTTTCGATCATATCAGCTCCGATTCCGGTCCGAAGTGCGTCAAATAAAATTTCATTTAATTTCAATAACCCTTAGGAACAAAATATGTAAAAATATCCAGAAAATGGCCCGACTCGATTTTTAACAGTATCCCGTGTACTAACCCCTTTGAGGATTATCCGAAAACCGAGTTTCGATCATATCAGCTCCGATTCAGGTCCGAATTGCGTCAAATAAAATTTTGTTGAATTCCAATAACCCTTAGGAACAAAATATGTAAAAATATCCAGAAAATGGCCCGACTCAATTTTTAACAATATTCCGTGTACTAACGCCTTTGAGGATTATCAGAAAACTGAGTTTCGATCATATCAGCTCTGATTCCGGTCCGAACTGCGCCGAATAAAATTTCGTTTAATTTCAATAACCCATAGGAACAAAATATGTAAAAATATCCAGAAAATGGCCCGACTCGATTTTTAACAGTATCCCGTGTACTAACCCCTTTGAGGATTATCCGAAAACCGAGTTTCGATCATATCAGCTCCGATTCAGGTCCGAATTGCGTCAAATAAAATTTGGTTGAATTCCAATAACCCATAGGAACAAAATATGTAAAAATATCCACAAAATTGTCCGACTAAATTTTTAACAATATCCCATGTACTAACCCCTTTGAGGATTATCCGAAAACCGAGTTTCGATCATATCAGCTCCGATTCCGATCCGAACTGTGCCGAATAAAATTTTGTTGAATTTCAATAACCTATAGGAACAATATATGTGAAAATATCCACAAAATGGTCAAACTCGACTTTTAACAGTATCCCGTGTACTAACCCCTTTGAGGATTATCCGAAAATTTAGTTTCGATCATATCAGCTCCGATTCCGGTCCGAAGTGCGTCAAATAAAATTTCATTTAATTTCAATAACCCTTAGGAACAAAATATGTAAAAATATCCAAAAAATGGCCCGACTCGATTTTTAACAGTATCCCGTGTACTAACCCCTTTGAGGATTATCCGAAAACCGAGTTTCGATTATATCAGCTCCGATTCAGGTCCGAATTGCGTCAAATAAAATTTTGTTGAATTCCAATAACCCTTAGGAACAAAATATGTAAAAATATCCAGAAAATGGCCCGACTCAATTTTTAACAATATTCCGTGTACTAACGCCTTTGAGGATTATCAGAAAACTGAGTTTCGATAATATCAGCTCCGATTCCGGTCCGAACTGCGCCGAATAAAATTTCGTTTAATTTCAATAACCCATAGGAACAAAATATGTAAAAATATCCAGAAAATGGCCCGACTCGATTTTTAACAGTATCCCGTGTACTAACCCCTATGAGGATTATCCGAAAACCGAGTTTCGATCATATCAGCTCCGATTCAGGTCCGAATTGCGTCAAATAAAATTTTGTTGAATTCCAATAACCCATAGGAACAAAATATGTAAAAATATCCACAAAATTATCCGACTCAATTTTTAACAATATCCCATGTACTAACCCCTTTGAGGATTATCCGAAAACCGAGTTTCGATCATATCAGCTCCGATTCCGGTCCGAACTGTGCCGAATAAAATTTTGTTGAATTTCAATAACCTATAGGAACAAAATATGTGAAAATACCCACAAAATGGTCCAACTCGACTTTTAACAGTATCCCGTGTACTAACCCCTTTGAGGATTATCCGAAAATTGACTTTCGATCATATCAGCTCCGATTCCGGTCCGAAGTGCGTCAAATAAAATTTCATTTAATTTCAATAACCCTGAGGAACAAAATATGTAAAAATATCCAGAAAATGGCCCGACTCAATTTTTAACAATATTCCGTGTACTAACGCCTTTGAGGATTATCAGAAAACTGAGTTTCGATCATATCAGCTCCGATTCCGGTCCGAACTACGCCGAATAAAATTTCGTTTAATTTCAATAACCCATAGGAACAAAATATGTAAAAATATCCAGAAAATGGCCCGACTCGATTTTTAACAGTATCCCGTGTACTAACCCCTTTGAGGATTATCCGAAAACCGAGTTTCGATCATATCAGCTCCGATTCAGGTCCGAATTGCGTCAAATAAAATTTTGTTGAATTCCAATAACCCATAGGAAAATAATATGTAAAAATATCCAGAAAATGGTCCGACTCGATTTTTAACAGTATCCCGTGTACTAACCCCTTTGAGGATTATCCGAAAACCGAGTTTCGATCATATCAGCTCCGATTCAGGTTCGAATTGCGTCAAATAAAATTTTGTTGAATTCCAGTAACCCATAGGAACATAATATGTAAAAATATCCAGAAAATGGCCCGACTCAATTTTTAACAGTATCCCGTGTACTAACCCCTTTGTGGATTATCCGAAAACCGAGTTTCGATCATATCAGCTCCGATTCAGGTCCGAATTGCGTCAAATAAAATTTTGTTGAATTCCAATAACCAATAGGAACAAAATATGTACAAATATCCACAAAATGGTCCAACTCGATTTTTAACAATATCCCGTGTACTAACCCCTTTGAGGATTATCCGAAAACCGAGTTTCGATCATATCAGCTCCGATTCCGGTCCGAAGTGCGTCAAATAAAATTTCATTTAATTACAATAACCCTAAGGAAAAAAATATGTAAAAATATCCAGAAAATGGGCCGACTCAATTTTTAACAATATTCCGTGTACTAACGCCTTTGAGGATTATCCGAAAATTGAGTTTCGATCATATCAGCTCCGATTCCGGTCCGAAGTGCGTCAAATAAAATTTCATTTAATTTCAATAACCCTTAGGAACAAAATATGTAAAAATATCCAGAAAATGGCCCGACTCAATTTTTAACAATATTCCGTGTACTAACGCCTTTGAGGATTATCAGAAAACTGAGTTTCGATCATATCAGCTCCGATTCCGGTCCGAACTACGCCGAATAAAATTTCGTTTAATTTCAATAACCCATAGGAACAAAATATGTAAAAATATCCAGAAAATGGCCCGACTCGATTTTTAACAGTATCCCGTGTACTAACCCCTTTGAGGATTATCCGAAAACCGAGTTTCGATCATATCAGCTCCGATTCAGGTTCGAATTGCGTCAAATAAAATTTTGTTGAATTCCAATAACCAATAGGAACAAAATATGTAAAAATATCCACAAAATGGTCCAACTCGATTTTTAACAATATCCCGTGTACTAACCCCTTTGAGGATTATCCGAAAACCGAGTTTCGATCATATCAGCTCCGATTCCGGTCCGAAGTGCGCCAAATAAAATTTCATTTAATTACAATAACCCTTAGGAACAAAATATGTAAAAATATCCAGAAAATGGGCCGACTCAATTTTTAACAATATTCCGTGTACTAACGCCTTTGAGGATTATCCGAAAACCGAGTTTCGATCATATGAGCTCCGATTCCGGTCCGAACTGCGCCGAATAAAATTTCGTTTAATTTCAATAACCCATAGGAACAAAATATGTAAAAATATCCAGAAAATGGCCCGACTCGATTTTTAACAGTATCCCGTGTACTAACCCCTTTGAGGATTATCCGAAAACCGAGTTTCGATCATATCAGCTCCGATTCAGGTCCGAATTGCGTCAAATAAAATTTTGTTGAATTCCAATAACCCATAGGAACAAAATATGCAAAAATATCCACAAAATTGTCCGACTCAATTTTTAACAATATCCCATGTACTAACCCCTTTGAGGATTATCCGAAAACCGAGTTTCGATCATATCAGCTCCGATTCCGGTCCGAACTGTGCCGAATAAAATTTTGTTGAATTTCAGTAACCTATAGGAACAAAATATGTGAAAATATCCACAAAATGGTCCAACTCGACTTTTAACAGTATCCCGTGTACTAACCCCTTTGAGGATTATCCGAAAATTGAGTTTCGATCATATCAGCTCCGATTCCGGTCCGAAGTGCGTCAAATAAAATTTCATTTAATTTCAATAACCCTTAGGAACAAAATATGTAAAAATATCCAGAAAATGGCCCGACTCAATTTTTAACAATATTCCGTGTACTAACGCCTTTGAGGATTATCAGAAAACTGAGTTTCGATCATATCAGCTCCGATTCCGGTCCGAACTACGCCGAATAAAATTTCGTTTAATTTCAATAACCCATAGGAACAAAATATGTAAAAATATCCAGAAAATGGCCCGACTCGATTTTTAACAGTATCCCGTGTACTAACCCCTTTGAGGATTATCCGAAAACCGAGTTTCGATCATATCAGCTCCGATTCAGGTTCCAATTGCGTCAAATAAAATTTTGTTGAATTCCAATAACCAATAGGAACAAAATATGTAAAAATATCCACAAAATGGTCCAACTCGATTTTTAACAATATCCCGTGTACTAACCCCTTTGAGGATTATCCGAAAACCGAGTTTCGATCATATCAGCTCCGATTCCGGTCCGAAGTGCGTCAAATAAAATTTCATTTAATTACAATAACCCTTAGGAACAAAATATGTAAAAATATCCAGAAAATGGGCCGACTCAATTTTTAACAATATTCCGTGTACTAACGCCTTTGAGGATTATCCGAAAACCGAGTTTCGATCATATGAGCTCCGATTCCGGTCCGAACTGCGCCGAATAAAATTTCGTTTAATTTCAATAACCCATAGGAACAAAATATGTAAAAATATCCAGAAAATGGCCCGACTCGATTTTTAACAGTATCCCGTGTACTAACCCCTTTGAGGATTATCCGAAAACCGAGTTTCGATCATATCAGCTCCGATTCAGGTTCGAATTGCGTCAAATAAAATTTTGTTGAATTCCAATAACCAATAGGAACAAAATATGTAAAAATATCCACAAAATGGTCCAACTCGATTTTTAACAATATCCCGTGTACTAACCCCTTTGAGGATTATCCGAAAACCGAGTTTCGATCATATCAGCTCCGATTCCGGTCCGAAGTGCGTCAAATAAAATTTCATTTAATTACAATAACCCTTAGGAACAAAATATGTAAAAATATCCAGAAAATGGGCCGACTCAATTTTTAACAATATTCCGTGTACTAACGCCTTTGAGGATTATCCGAAAACCGAGTTTCGATCATATGAGCTCCGATTCCGGTCCGAACTGCGCCGAATAAAATTTCGTTTAATTTCAATAACCCATAGGAACAAAATATGTAAAAATATCCAGAAAATGGCCCGACTCGATTTTTAACAGTATCCCGTGTACTAACCCCTTTGAGGATTATCCGAAAACCGAGTTTCGATCATATCAGCTCCGATTCAGGTCCGAATTGCGTCAAATAAAATTTTGTTGAATTCCAATAACCCATAGGAACAAAATATGCAAAAATATCCACAAAATTGTCCGACTCAATTTTTAACAATATCCCATGTACTAACCCCTTTGAGGATTATCCGAAAACCGAGTTTCGATCATATCAGCTCCGATTCCGGTCCGAACTGTGCCGAATAAAATTTTGTTGAATTTCAATAACCTATAGGAACAAAATATGTGAAAATATCCACAAAATGGTCCAACTCGACTTTTAACAGTATCCCGTGTACTAACCCCTTTGAGGATTATCCGAAAATTGAGTTTCGATCATATCAGCTCCGATTCCGGTCCGAAGTGCGTCAAATAAAATTTCATTTAATTTCAATAACCCTTAGGAACAAAATATGTAAAAATATCAAGAAAATGGCCCGACTCAATTTTTAACAATATTCCGTGTACTAACGCCTTTGAGGATTATCAGAAAACTGAGTTTCGATCATATCAGCTCCGATTCCGGTCCGAACTACGCCGAATAAAATTTCGTTTAATTTCAATAACCCATAGGAACAAAATATGAAAAAATATCCAGAAAATGGCCCGACTCGATTTTTAACAGTATCCCGTGTACTAACCCCTTTGAGGATTATCCGAAAACCGAGTTTCGATCATATCAGCTCCGATTCAGGTTCTAATTGCGTCAAATAAAATTTTGTTGAATTCCAACAACCAATAGGAACAAAATATGTAAAAATATCCACAAAATGGTCCAACTCGATTTTTAACAATATCCCGTGTACTAACCCCTTTGAGGATTATCCGAAAACCGAGTTTCGATCATATCAGCTCCGATTCCGGTCCGAAGTGCGTCAAATAAAATTTCATTTAATTACAATAACCCTTAGGAACAAAATATGTAAAAATATCCAGAAAATGGGCCGACTCAATTTTTAACAATATTCCGTGTACTAACGCCTTTGAGGATTATCCGAAAACCGAGTTTCGATCATATGAGCTCCGATTCCGGTCCGAACTGCGCCGAATAAAATTTCGTTTAATTTCAATAACCCATAGGAACAAAATATGTAAAAATATCCAGAAAATGGCCCGACTCGATTTTTAACAGTATCCCGTGTACTAACCCCTTTGAGGATTATCCGAAAACCGAGTTTCGATCATATCAGCTCCGATTCAGGTCCGAATTGCGTCAAATAAAATTTTGTTGAATTCCAATAACCCATAGGAACAAAATATGCAAAAATATTCACAAAATTGTCCGACTCAATTTTTAACAATATCCCATGTACTAACCCCTTTGAGGATTATCCGAAAACCGAGTTTCGATCATATCAGCTCCGATTCCGGTCCGAACTGTGCCGAATAAAATTTTGTTGAATTTCAATAACCTATAGGAACAAAATATGTGAAAATATCCACAAAATGGTCCAACTCGACTTTTAACAGTATCCCGTGTACTAACCCCTTTGAGGATTATCCGAAAATTGAGTTTCGATCATATCAGCTCCGATTCCGGTCCGAAGTGCGTCAAATAAAATTTCATTTAATTTCAATAACCCTTAGGAACAAAATATGTAAAAATATCCAGAAAATGGCCCGACTCAATTTTTAACAATATTCCGTGTACTAACGCCTTTGAGGATTATCAGAAAACTGAGTTTCGATCATATCAGCTCCGATTCCGGTCCGAACTACGCCGAATAAAATTTCGTTTAATTTCAATAACCCATAGGAACAAAATATGTAAAAATATCCAGAAAATGGCCCGACTCGATTTTTAACAGTATCCCGTGTACTAACCCCTTTGAGGATTATCCGAAAACCGAGTTTCGATCATATCAGCTCCGATTCAGGTTCTAATTGCGTCAAATAAAATTTTGTTGAATTCCATTAACCAATAGGAACAAAATATGTAAAAATATCCACAAAATGGTCCAACTCGATTTTTAACAATATCCCGTGTACTAACCCCTTTGAGGATTATCCGAAAACCGAGTTTCGATCATATCAGCTCCGATTCCGGTCCGAAGTGCGTCAAATAAAATTTCATTTAATTACAATAACCCTTAGGAACAAAATATGTAAAAATATCCAGAAAATGGGCCGACTCAATTTTTAACAATATTCCGTGTACTAACGCCTTTGAGGATTATCCGAAAACCGATTTTCTATCATATGAGCTCCGATTCCGGTCCGAACTGCGCCGAATAAAATTTCGTTTAATTTCAATAACCCATAGGAACAAAATATGTAAAAATATCCAGAAAATGGCCCGACTCGATTTTTAACAGTATCCCGTGTACTAACCCCTTTGAGGAATATCCCAAAACCGAGTTTCGATCATATCAGCTCCGATTCAGGTCCGAATTGCGTCAAATAAAATTTTGTTGAATTCCAATAACCCATAGTAACAAAATATGCAAAAATATCCACAAAATTGTCCGACTCAATTTTTAACAATATCCCATGTACTAACCCCTTTGAGGATTATCCGAAAACCGAGTTTCGATCATATCAGCTCTGATTCCGGTCCGAACTGTGCCGAATAAAATTTTGTTGAATTTCAATAACCTATAGGAACAAAATATGTGAAAATATCCACAAAATGGTCCAACTCGACTTTTAACAGTATCCCGTGTACTAACCCCTTTGAGGATTATCCGAAAATTGAGTTTCGATCATATCAGCTCCGATTCCGGTCCGAAGTGCGTCAAATAAAATTTCATTTAATTTCAATAACCCTTAGGAACAAAATATGTAAAAATATCCAGAAAATGGCCCGACTCAATTTTTAACAATATTCCGTGTACTAACGCCTTTGAGGATTATCAGAAAACTGAGTTTCGATCATATTAGCTCCGATTCCGGTCCGAACTACGCCGAATAAAATTTCGTTTAATTTCAATAACCCATAGGAACAAAATATGTAAAAATATCCAGAAAATGGCCCGACTCGATTTTTAACAGTATCCCGTGTACAAACCCCTTTGAGGATTATCCGAAAACCGAGTTTCGATCATATCAGCTCTGATTCCGGTCCGAACTGTGCCGAATAAAATTTTGTTGAATTTCAATAACCTATAGGAACAAAATATGTGAAAATATCCACAAAATGGTCCAACTCGACTTTTAACAGTATCCCGTGTACTAACCCCTTTGAGGATTATCCGAAAATTGAGTTTCGATCATATCAGCTCCGATTCCGGTCCGAAGTGCGTCAAATAAAATTTCATTTAATTTCAATAACCCTTAGGAACAAAATATGTAAAAATATCAAGAAAATGGCCCGACTCAATTTTTAACAATATTCCGTGTACTAACGCCTTTGAGGATTATCAGAAAACTGAGTTTCGATCATATCAGCTCCGATTCCGGTCCGAACTACGCCGAATAAAATTTCGTTTAATTTCAATAACCCATAGGAACAAAATATGAAAAAATATCCAGAAAATGGCCCGACTCGATTTTTAACAGTATCCCGTGTACTAACCCCTTTGAGGATTATCCGAAAACCGAGTTTCGATCATATCAGCTCCGATTCAGGTTCTAATTGCGTCAAATAAAATTTTGTTGAATTCCAACAACCAATAGGAACAAAATATGTAAAAATATCCACAAAATGGTCCAACTCGATTTTTAACAATATCCCGTGTACTAACCCCTTTGAGGATTATCCGAAAACCGAGTTTCGATCATATCAGCTCCGATTCCGGTCCGAAGTGCGTCAAATAAAATTTCATTTAATTACAATAACCCTTAGGAACAAAATATGTAAAAATATCCAGAAAATGGGCCGACTCAATTTTTAACAATATTCCGTGTACTAACGCCTTTGAGGATTATCCGAAAACCGAGTTTCGATCATATGAGCTCCGATTCCGGTCCGAACTGCGCCGAATAAAATTTCGTTTAATTTCAATAACCCATAGGAACAAAATATGTAAAAATATCCAGAAAATGGCCCGACTCGATTTTTAACAGTATCCCGTGTACTAACCCCTTTGAGGATTATCCGAAAACCGAGTTTCGATCATATCAGCTCCGATTCAGGTCCGAATTGCGTCAAATAAAATTTTGTTGAATTCCAATAACCCATAGTAACAAAATATGCAAAAATATCCACAAAATGGTCCAACTCGATTTTTAACAATATCCCGTGTACTAACCCCTTTGAGGATTATCCGAAAACCGAGTTTCGATCATATCAGCTCCGATTCCGGTCCGAAGTGCGTCAAATAAAATTTCATTTAATTACAATAACCCTTAGGAACAAAATATGTAAAAATATCCAGAAAATGGGCCGACTCAATTTTTAACAATATTCCGTGTACTAACGCCTTTGAGGATTATCCGAAAACCGAGTTTCGATCATATGAGCTCCGATTCCGGTCCGAACTGCGCCGAATAAAATTTCGTTTAATTTCAATAACCCATAGGAACAAAATATGTAAAAATATCCAGAAAATGGCCCGACTCGATTTTTAACAGTATCCCGTGTACTAACCCCTTTGAGGATTATCCGAAAACCGAGTTTCGATCATATCAGCTCCGATTCAGGTCCGAATTGCGTCAAATAAAATTTCATTTAATTTCAATAACCCTTAGGAACAAAATATGTAAAAATATCCAGAAAATGGCCCGACTCAATTTTTAACAATATTCCGTGTACTAACGCCTTTGAGGATTATCAGAAAACTGAGTTTCGATCATATTAGCTCCGATTCCGGTCCGAACTACGCCGAATAAAATTTCGTTTAATTTCAATAACCCATAGGAACAAAATATGTAAAAATATCCAGAAAATGGCCCGACTCGATTTTTAACAGTATCCCGTGTACAAACCCCTTTGAGGATTATCCGAAAACCGAGTTTCGATCATATCAGCTCTGATTCCGGTCCGAACTGTGCCGAATAAAATTTTGTTGAATTTCAATAACCTATAGGAACAAAATATGTGAAAATATCCACAAAATGGTCCAACTCGACTTTTAACAGTATCCCGTGTACTAACCCCTTTGAGGATTATCCGAAAATTGAGTTTCGATCATATCAGCTCCGATTCCGGTCCGAAGTGCGTCAAATAAAATTTCATTTAATTTCAATAACCCTTAGGAACAAAATATGTAAAAATATCAAGAAAATGGCCCGACTCAATTTTTAACAATATTCCGTGTACTAACGCCTTTGAGGATTATCAGAAAACTGAGTTTCGATCATATCAGCTCCGATTCCGGTCCGAACTACGCCGAATAAAATTTCGTTTAATTTCAATAACCCATAGGAACAAAATATGAAAAAATATCCAGAAAATGGCCCGACTCGATTTTTAACAGTATCCCGTGTACTAACCCCTTTGAGGATTATCCGAAAACCGAGTTTCGATCATATCAGCTCCGATTCAGGTTCTAATTGCGTCAAATAAAATTTTGTTGAATTCCAACAACCAATAGGAACAAAATATGTAAAAATATCCACAAAATGGTCCAACTCGATTTTTAACAATATCCCGTGTACTAACCCCTTTGAGGATTATCCGAAAACCGAGTTTCGATCATATCAGCTCCGATTCCGGTCCGAAGTGCGTCAAATAAAATTTCATTTAATTACAATAACCCTTAGGAACAAAATATGTAAAAATATCCAGAAAATGGGCCGACTCAATTTTTAACAATATTCCGTGTACTAACGCCTTTGAGGATTATCCGAAAACCGAGTTTCGATCATATGAGCTCCGATTCCGGTCCGAACTGCGCCGAATAAAATTTCGTTTAATTTCAATAACCCATAGGAACAAAATATGTAAAAATATCCAGAAAATGGCCCGACTCGATTTTTAACAGTATCCCGTGTACTAACCCCTTTGAGGATTATCCGAAAACCGAGTTTCGATCATATCAGCTCCGATTCAGGTCCGAATTGCGTCAAATAAAATTTTGTTGAATTCCAATAACCCATAGGAACAAAATATGCAAAAATATTCACAAAATTGTCCGACTCAATTTTTAACAATATCCCATGTACTAACCCCTTTGAGGATTATCCGAAAACCGAGTTTCGATCATATCAGCTCCGATTCCGGTCCGAACTGTGCCGAATAAAATTTTGTTGAATTTCAATAACCTATAGGAACAAAATATGTGAAAATATCCACAAAATGGTCCAACTCGACTTTTAACAGTATCCCGTGTACTAACCCCTTTGAGGATTATCCGAAAATTGAGTTTCGATCATATCAGCTCCGATTCCGGTCCGAAGTGCGTCAAATAAAATTTCATTTAATTTCAATAACCCTTAGGAACAAAATATGTAAAAATATCCAGAAAATGGCCCGACTCAATTTTTAACAATATTCCGTGTACTAACGCCTTTGAGGATTATCAGAAAACTGAGTTTCGATCATATCAGCTCCGATTCCGGTCCGAACTACGCCGAATAAAATTTCGTTTAATTTCAATAACCCATAGGAACAAAATATGTAAAAATATCCAGAAAATGGCCCGACTCGATTTTTAACAGTATCCCGTGTACTAACCCCTTTGAGGATTATCCGAAAACCGAGTTTCGATCATATCAGCTCCGATTCAGGTTCTAATTGCGTCAAATAAAATTTTGTTGAATTCCATTAACCAATAGGAACAAAATATGTAAAAATATCCACAAAATGGTCCAACTCGATTTTTAACAATATCCCGTGTACTAACCCCTTTGAGGATTATCCGAAAACCGAGTTTCGATCATATCAGCTCCGATTCCGGTCCGAAGTGCGTCAAATAAAATTTCATTTAATTACAATAACCCTTAGGAACAAAATATGTAAAAATATCCAGAAAATGGGCCGACTCAATTTTTAACAATATTCCGTGTACTAACGCCTTTGAGGATTATCCGAAAACCGATTTTCTATCATATGAGCTCCGATTCCGGTCCGAACTGCGCCGAATAAAATTTCGTTTAATTTCAATAACCCATAGGAACAAAATATGTAAAAATATCCAGAAAATGGCCCGACTCGATTTTTAACAGTATCCCGTGTACTAACCCCTTTGAGGAATATCCCAAAACCGAGTTTCGATCATATCAGCTCCGATTCAGGTCCGAATTGCGTCAAATAAAATTTTGTTGAATTCCAATAACCCATAGTAACAAAATATGCAAAAATATCCACAAAATTGTCCGACTCAATTTTTAACAATATCCCATGTACTAACCCCTTTGAGGATTATCCGAAAACCGAGTTTCGATCATATCAGCTCTGATTCCGGTCCGAACTGTGCCGAATAAAATTTTGTTGAATTTCAATAACCTATAGGAACAAAATATGTGAAAATATCCACAAAATGGTCCAACTCGACTTTTAACAGTATCCCGTGTACTAACCCCTTTGAGGATTATCCGAAAATTGAGTTTCGATCATATCAGCTCCGATTCCGGTCCGAAGTGCGTCAAATAAAATTTCATTTAATTTCAATAACCCTTAGGAACAAAATATGTAAAAATATCCAGAAAATGGCCCGACTCAATTTTTAACAATATTCCGTGTACTAACGCCTTTGAGGATTATCAGAAAACTGAGTTTCGATCATATTAGCTCCGATTCCGGTCCGAACTACGCCGAATAAAATTTCGTTTAATTTCAATAACCCATAGGAACAAAATATGTAAAAATATCCAGAAAATGGCCCGACTCGATTTTTAACAGTATCCCGTGTACAAACCCCTTTGAGGATTATCCGAAAACCGAGTTTCGATCATATCAGCTCCGATTCAGGTTCGAATTGCGTCAAATAAAATTTTGTTGAATTCCAACAACCAATAGGAACAAAATATGTAAAAATATCCACAAAATGGTCCAACTCGATTTTTAACAATATCCCGTGTACTAACCCCTTTGAGGATTATCCGAAAACCGAGTTTCGATCATATCAGCTCCGATTCCGGTCCGAAGTGCGTCAAATAAAATTTCATTTAATTACAATAACCCTTAGGAACAAAATATGTAAAAATATCCAGAAAATGGGCCGACTCAATTTTTAACAATATTCCGTGTACTAACGCCTTTGAGGATTATCCGAAAACCGAGTTTCGATCATATGAGCTCCGATTCCGGTCCGAACTGCGCCGAATAAAATTTCGTTTAATTTCAATAACCCATAGGAACAAAATATGTAAAAATATCCAGAAAATGGCCCGACTCGATTTTTAACAGTATCCCGTGTACTAACCCCTTTGAGGATTATCCGAAAACCGAGTTTCGATCATATCAGCTCCGATTCAGGTCCGAATTGCGTCAAATAA
Organism: Saposhnikovia divaricata; assembly: GCA_036435485.1. Classification (NCBI taxonomy): domain Eukaryota; kingdom Viridiplantae; phylum Streptophyta; class Magnoliopsida; order Apiales; family Apiaceae; genus Saposhnikovia; species Saposhnikovia divaricata. The sequence continues at coordinate 222,465,157 of CM071599.1, forward strand.
AATTTTGTTGAATTCCAATAACCCATAGGAACAAAATATGCAAAAATATTCACAAAATTGTCCGACTCAATTTTTAACAATATCCCATGTACTAACCCCTTTGAGGATTATCCGAAAACCGAGTTTCGATCATATCAGCTCCGATTCCGGTCCGAACTGTGCCGAATAAAATTTTGTTGAATTTCAATAACCTATAGGAACAAAATATGTGAAAATATCCACAAAATGGTCCAACTCGACTTTTAACAGTATCCCGTGTACTAACCCCTTTGAGGATTATCCGAAAATTGAGTTTCGATCATATCAGCTCCGATTCCGGTCCGAAGTGCGTCAAATAAAATTTCATTTAATTTCAATAACCCTTAGGAACAAAATATGTAAAAATATCCAGAAAATGGCCCGACTCAATTTTTAACAATATTCCGTGTACTAACGCCTTTGAGGATTATCAGAAAACTGAGTTTCGATCATATCAGCTCCGATTCCGGTCCGAACTACGCCGAATAAAATTTCGTTTAATTTCAATAACCCATAGGAACAAAATATGTAAAAATATCCAGAAAATGGCCCGACTCGATTTTTAACAGTATCCCGTGTACTAACCCCTTTGAGGATTATCCGAAAACCGAGTTTCGATCATATCAGCTCCGATTCAGGTTCTAATTGCGTCAAATAAAATTTTGTTGAATTCCATTAACCAATAGGAACAAAATATGTAAAAATATCCACAAAATGGTCCAACTCGATTTTTAACAATATCCCGTGTACTAACCCCTTTGAGGATTATCCGAAAACCGAGTTTCGATCATATCAGCTCCGATTCCGGTCCGAAGTGCGTCAAATAAAATTTCATTTAATTACAATAACCCTTAGGAACAAAATATGTAAAAATATCCAGAAAATGGGCCGACTCAATTTTTAACAATATTCCGTGTACTAACGCCTTTGAGGATTATCCGAAAACCGAGTTTCGATCATATGAGCTCCGATTCCGGTCCGAACTGCGCCGAATAAAATTTCGTTTAATTTCAATAACCCATAGGAACAAAATATGTAAAAATATCCAGAAAATGGCCCGACTCGATTTTTAACAGTATCCCGTGTACTAACCCCTTTGAGGAATATCCCAAAACCGAGTTTCGATCATATCAGCTCCGATTCAGGTCCGAATTGCGTCAAATAAAATTTTGTTGAATTCCAATAACCCATAGTAACAAAATATGCAAAAATATCCACAAAATTGTCCGACTCAATTTTTAACAATATCCCATGTACTAACCCCTTTGAGGATTATCCGAAAACCGAGTTTCGATCATATCAGCTCTGATTCCGGTCCGAACTGTGCCGAATAAAATTTTGTTGAATTTCAATAACCTATAGGAACAAAATATGTGAAAATATCCACAAAATGGTCCAACTCGACTTTTAACAGTATCCCGTGTACTAACCCCTTTGAGGATTATCCGAAAATTGAGTTTCGATCATATCAGCTCCGATTCCGGTCCGAAGTGCGTCAAATAAAATTTCATTTAATTTCAATAACCCTTAGGAACAAAATATGTAAAAATATCCAGAAAATGGCCCGACTCAATTTTTAACAATATTCCGTGTACTAACGCCTTTGAGGATTATCAGAAAACTGAGTTTCGATCATATTAGCTCCGATTCCGGTCCGAACTACGCCGAATAAAATTTCGTTTAATTTCAATAACCCATAGGAACAAAATATGTAAAAATATCCAGAAAATGGCCCGACTCGATTTTTAACAGTATCCCGTGTACAAACCCCTTTGAGGATTATCCGAAAACCGAGTTTCGATCATATCAGCTCCGATTCAGGTTCGAATTGCGTCAAATAAAATTTTGTTGAATTCCAATAACCAATAGGAACAAAATATGTAAAAATATCCACAAAATGGTCCAACTCGATTTTTAACAATATCCCGTGTACTAACCCCTTTGAGGATTATCCGAAAACCGAGTTTCGATCATATCAGCTCCGATTCCGGTCCGAAGTGCGTCAAATAAAATTTCATTTAATTACAATAACCCTTAGGAACAAAATATGTAAAAATATCCAGAAAATGGGCCGACTCAATTTTTAACAATATTCCGTGTACTAACGCCTTTGAGGATTATCCGAAAACCGAGTTTCGATCATATGAGCTCCGATTCCGGTCCGAACTGCGCCGAATAAAATTTCGTTTAATTTCAATAACCCATAGGAACAAAATATGTAAAAATATCCAGAAAATGGCCCGACTCGATTTTTAACAGTATCCCGTGTACTAACCCCTTTGAGGATTATCCGAAAACCGAGTTTCGATCATATCAGCTCCGATTCAGGTCCGAATTGCGTCAAATAAAATTTTGTTGAATTCCAATAACCCATAGGAACAAAATATGCAAAAATATCCACAAAATTGTCCGACTCAATTTTTAACAATATCCCATGTACTAACCCCTTTGAGGATTATCCGAAAACCGAGTTTCGATCATATCAGCTCTGATTCCGGTCCGAACTGTGCCGAATAAAATTTTGTTGAATTTCAATAACCTATAGGAACAAAATATGTGAAAATATCCACAAAATGGTCCAACTCGACTTTTAACAGTATCCCGTGTACTAACCCCTTTGAGGATTATCCGAAAATTGAGTTTCGATCATATCAGCTCCGATTCCGGTCCGAAGTGCCTCAAATAAAATTTCATTTAATTTCAATAACCCTTAGGAACAAAATATGTAAAAATATCCAGAAAATGGCCCGACTCAATTTTTAACAATATTCCGTGTACTAACGCCTTTGAGGATTATCAGAAAACTGAGTTTCGATCATATTAGCTCCGATTCCAGTCCGAACTACGCCGAATAAAATTTCGTTTAATTTCAATAACCCATAGGAACAAAATATGTAAAAATATCCAGAAAATGGCCCGACTCGATTTTTAACAGTATCCCGTGTACAAACCCCTTTGAGGATTATCCGAAAACCGAGTTTCGATCATATCAGCTCCGATTCAGGTTCGAATTGCGTCAAATAAAATTTTGTTGAATTCCAATAACCAATAGGAACAAAATATGTAAAAATATCCACAAAATGGTCCAACTCGATTTTTAACAATATCCCGTGTACTAACCCCTTTGAGGATTATCCGAAAACCGAGTTCGATCATATCAGCTCCGATTCCGGTCCGAAGTGCGTCAAATAAAATTTCATTTAATTACAATAACCCTTAGGAACAAAATATGTAAAAATATCCAGAAAATGGGCCGACTCAATTTTTAACAATATTCCGTGTACTAACGCCTTTGAGGATTATCCGAAAACCGAGTTTCGATCATATGAGCTCCGATTCCGGTCCGAACTGCGCCGAATAAAATTTCGTTTAATTTCAATAACCCATAGGAACAAAATATGTAAAAATATCCAGAAAATGGCCCGACTCGATTTTTAACAGTATCCCGTGTACTAACCCCTTTGAGGATTATCCGAAAACCGAGTTTCGATCATATCAGCTCCGATTCAGGTCCGAATTGCGTCAAATAAAATTTTGTTGAATTCCAATAACCCATAGGAACAAAATATGCAAAAATATCCACAAAATTGTCCGACTCAATTTTTAACAATATCCCATGTACTAACCCCTTTGAGGATTATCCGAAAACCGAGTTTCGATCATATCAGCTCTGATTCCGGTCCGAACTGTGCCGAATAAAATTTTGTTGAATTTCAATAACCTATAGGAACAAAATATGTGAAAATATCCACAAAATGGTCCAACTCGACTTTTAACAGTATCCCGTGTACTAACCCCTTTGAGGATTATCCGAAAATTGAGTTTCGATCATATCAGCTCCGATTCCGGTCCGAAGTGCGTCAAATAAAATTTCATTTAATTTCAATAACCCTTAGGAACAAAATATGTAAAAATATCCAGAAAATGGCCCGACTCAATTTTTAACAATATTCCGTGTACTAACGCCTTTGAGGATTATCAGAAAACTGAGTTTCGATCATATTAGCTCCGATTCCGGTCCGAACTGCGCCGAATAAAATTTCGTTTAATTTCAATAACCTATAGGAACAAAATATGTAAAAATATCCAGAAAATGGCCCGACTCGATTTTTAACAGTATCCCGTGTACAAACCCCTTTGAGGATTATCCGAAAACCGAGTTTCGATCATATCAGCTCCGATTCAGGTTCGAATTGCGTCAAATAAAATTTTGTTGAATTCCAATAACCAATAGGAACAAAATATGTAAAAATATCCACAAAATGGTCCAACTCGATTTTTAACAATATCCCGTGTACTAACCCCTTTGAGGATTATCCGAAAACCGAGTTTCGATCATATCAGCTCCGATTCCGGTCCGAAGTGCGTCAAATAAAATTTCATTTAATTACAATAACCCTTAGGAACAAAATATGTAAAAATATCCACAAAATGGTCCGACTCAATTTTTAACAATATCCCATGTACTAACCCCTTTGAGGATTATCCGAAAACCGAGTTTCGATCATATCAGCTCTGATTCCGGTCCGAACTGTGCCGAATAAAATTTTGTTGAATTTCAATAACCTATAGGAACAAAATATGTGAAAATATCCACAAAATGGTCCAACTCGACTTTTAACAGTATCCCGTGTACTAACCCCTTTGAGGATTATCCGAAAATTGAGTTTCGATCATATCAGCTCCGATTCCGGTCCGAAGTGCGTCAAATAAAATTTCATTTAATTTCAATAACCCTTAGGAACAAAATATGTAAAAATATCCAGAAAATGGCCCGACTCAATTTTTAACAATATTCCGTGTACTAACGCCTTTGAGGATTATCAGAAAACTGAGTTTCGATCATATTAGCTCCGATTCCGGTCCGAACTGCGCCGAATAAAATTTCGTTTAATTTCAATAACCTATAGGAACAAAATATGTAAAAATATCCAGAAAATGGCCCGACTCGATTTTTAACAGTATCCCGTGTACAAACCCCTTTGAGGATTATCCGAAAACCGAGTTTCGATCATATCAGCTCCGATTCAGGTTCGAATTGCGTCAAATAAAATTTTGTTGAATTCCAATAACCAATAGGAACAAAATATGTAAAAATATCCACAAAATGGTCCAACTCGATTTTTAACAATATCCCGTGTACTAACCCCTTTGAGGATTATCCGAAAACCGAGTTTCGATCATATCAGCTCCGATTCCGGTCCGAAGTGCGTCAAATAAAATTTCATTTAATTACAATAACCCTTAGGAACAAAATATGTAAAAATATCCAGAAAATGGGCCGACTCAATTTTTAACAATATTCCGTGTACTAACGCCTTTGAGGATTATCCGAAAACCGAGTTTCGATCATATGAGCTCCGATTCCGGTCCGAACTGCGCCGAATAAAATTTCGTTTAATTTCAATAACCTATAGGAACAAAATATGTAAAAATATCCAGAAAATGGCCCGACTCGATTTTTAACAGTATCCCGTGTACTAACCCCTTTGAGGATTATCCGAAAACCGAGTTTCGATCATATCAGCTCCGATTCAGGTCCGAATTGCGTCAAATAAAATTTTGTTGAATTCCAATAACCCATAGGAACAAAATATGCAAAAATATCCACAAAATTGTCCGACTCAATTTTTAACAATATCCCATGTACTAACCCCTTTGAGGATTATCCGAAAACCGAGTTTCGATCATATCAGCTCCGATTCCGGTCCGAACTGTGCCGAATAAAATTTTGTTGAATTTCAATAACCTATAGGAACAAAATATGTGAAAATATCCACAAAATGGTCCAACTCGACTTTTAACAGTATCCCGTGTACTAACCCCTTTGAGGATTATCCGAAAATTGAGTTTCGATCATATCAGCTCCGATTCCGGTCCGAAGTGCGTCAAATAAAATTTCATTTAATTTCAATAACCCTTAGGAACAAAATATGTAAAAATATCCAGAAAATGGGCCGACTCAATTTTTAACAATATTCCGTGTACTAACGCCTTTGAGGATTATCCGAAAACCGAGTTTCGATCATATGAGCTCCGATTCCGGTCCGAACTGCGCCGAATAAAATTTCGTTTAATTTCAATAACCCATAGGAACAAAATATGTAAAAATATCCAGAAAATGGCCCGACTCGATTTTTAACAGTATCCCGTGTACTAACCCCTTTGAGGATTATCCGAAAACCGAGTTTCGATCATATCATCTCCGATTCAGGTCCGAATTGCGTCAAATAAAATTTTGTTGAATTCCAATAACCCATAGGAACAAAATATGCAAAAATATCCACAAAATTGTCCGACTCAATTTTTAACAATATCCCATGTACTAACCCCTTTGAGGATTATCCGAAAACCGAGTTTCGATCATATCAGCTCTGATTCCGGTCCGAACTGTGCCGAATAAAATTTTGTTGAATTTCAATAACCTATAGGAACAAAATATGTGAAAATATCCACAAAATGGTCCAACTCGACTTTTAACAGTATCCCGTGTACTAACCCCTTTGAGGATTATCCGAAAATTGAGTTTCGATCATATCAGCTCCGATTCCGGTCCGAAGTGCGTCAAATAAAATTTCATTTAATTTCAATAACCCTTAGGAACAAAATATGTAAAAATATCCAGAAAATGGCCCGACTCAATTTTTAACAATATTCTGTGTACTAACGCCTTTGAGGATTATCAGAAAACTGAGTTTCGATCATATTAGCTCCGATTCCGGTCCGAACTACGCCGAATAAAATTTCGTTTAATTTCAATAACCCATAGGAACAAAATATGTAAAAATATCCAGAAAATGGCCCAACTCGATTTTTAACAGTATCCCGTGTACAAACCCCTTTGAGGATTATCCGAAAACCGAGTTTCGATCATATCAGCTCCGATTCAGGTTCGAATTGCGTCAAATAAAATTTTGTTGAATTCCAATAACGAATAGGAACAAAATATGTAAAAATATCCACAAAATGGTCCAACTCGATTTTTAACAATATCCCGTGTACTAACCCCTTTGAGGATTATCCGAAAACCGAGTTTCGATCATATCAGCTCCGATTCCGGTCCGAAGTGCGTCAAATAAAATTTCATTTAATTACAATAACCCTTAGGAACAAAATATGTAAAAATATCCAGAAAATGGGCCGACTCAATTTTTAACAATATTCCGTGTACTAACGCCTTTGAGGATTATCCGAAAACCGAGTTTCGATCATATGAGCTCCGATTCCGGTCCGAACTGCGCCGAATAAAATTTCGTTTAATTTCAATAACCCATAGGAACAAAATATGTAAAAATATCCAGAAAATGGCCCGACTCGATTTTTAACAGTATCCCGTGTACTAACCCCTTTGAGGATTATCCGAAAACCGAGTTTCGATCATATCAGCTCCGATTCAGGTCCGAATTGCGTCAAATAAAATTTTGTTGAATTCCAATAACCCATAGGAACAAAATATGCAAAAATATCCACAAAATTGTCCGACTCAATTTTTAACAATATCCCATGTACTAACCCCTTTGAGGATTATCCGAAAACCGAGTTTCGATCATATCAGCTCTGATTCCGGTCCGAACTGTGCCGAATAAAATTTTGTTGAATTTCAATAACCTATAGGAACAAAATATGTGAAAATATCCACAAAATGGTCCAACTCGACTTTTAACAGTATCCCGTGTACTAACCCCTTTGAGGATTATCCGAAAATTGAGTTTCGATCATATCAGCTCCGATTCCGGTCCGAAGTGCGTCAAATAAAATTTCATTTAATTTCAATAACCCTTAGGAACAAAATATGTAAAAATATCCAGAAAATGGCCCGACTCAATTTTTAACAATATTCCGTGTACTAACGCCTTTGAGGATTATCAGAAAACTGAGTTTCGATCATATTAGCTCCGATTCCGGTCCGAACTACGCCGAATAAAATTTCGTTTAATTTCAATAACCCATAGGAACAAAATATGTAAAAATATCCAGAAAATGGCCCGACTCGATTTTTAACAGTATCCCGTGTACAAACCCCTTTGAGGATTATCCGAAAACCGAGTTTCGATCATATCAGCTCCGATTCAGGTTCGAATTGCGTCAAATAAAATTTTGTTGAATTCCAATAACCAATAGGAACAAAATATGTAAAAATATCCACAAAATGGTCCAACTCGATTTTTAACAATATCCCGTGTACTAACCCCTTTGAGGATTATCCGAAAACCGAGTTTCGATCATATCAGCTCCGATTCCGGTCCGAAGTGCGTCAAATAAAATTTCATTTAATTACAATAACCCTTAGGAACAAAATATGTAAAAATATCCAGAAAATGGGCCGACTCAATTTTTAACAATATTCCGTGTACTAACGCCTTTGAGGATTATCCGAAAACCGAGTTTCGATCATATGAGCTCCGATTCCGGTCCGAACTGCGCCGAATAAAATTTCGTTTAATTTCAATAACCCATAGGAACAAAATATGTAAAAATATCCAGAAAATGGCCCGACTCGATTTTTAACAGTATCTCGTGTACTAACCCCTTTGAGGATTATCCGAAAACCGAGTTTCGATCATATCAGCTCCGATTCAGGTCCGAATTGCGTCAAATAAAATTTTGTTGAATTCCAATAACCCATAGGAACAAAATATGCAAAAATATCCACAAAATTGTCCGACTCAATTTTTAACAATATCCCATGTACTAACCCCTTTGAGGATTATCCGAAAACCGAGTTTCGATCATATCAGCTCTGATTCCGGTCCGAACTGTGCCGAATAAAATTTTGTTGAATTTCAATAACCTATAGGAACAAAATATGTGAAAATATCCACAAAATGGTCCAACTCGACTTTTAACAGTATCCCGTGTACTAACCCCTTTGAGGATTATCCGAAAATTGAGTTTCGATCATATCAGCTCCGATTCCGGTCCGAAGTGCGTCAAATAAAATTTCATTTAATTTCAATAACCCTTAGGAACAAAATATGTAAAAATATCCAGAAAATGGCCCGACTCAATTTTTAACAATATTCCGTGTACTAACGCCTTTGAGGATTATCAGAAAACTGAGTTTCGATCATATTAGCTCCGATTCCGGTCCGAACTACGCCGAATAAAATTTCGTTTAATTTCAATAACCCATAGGAACAAAATATGTAAAAATATCCAGAAAATGGCCCGACTCGATTTTTAACAGTATCCCGTGTACAAACCCCTTTGAGGATTATCCGAAAACCGAGTTTCGATCATATCAGCTCCGATTCAGGTTCGAATTGCGTCAAATAAAATTTTGTTGAATTCCAATAACCAATAGGAACAAAATATGTAAAAATATCCACAAAATGGTCCAACTCGATTTTTAACAATATCCCGTGTACTAACCCCTTTGAGGATTATCCGAAAACCGAGTTTCGATCATATCAGCTCCGATTCCGGTCCGAAGTGCGTCAAATAAAATTTCATTTAATTACAATAACCCTTAGGAACAAAATATGTAAAAATATCCAGAAAATGGGCCGACTCAATTTTTAACAATATTCCGTGTACTAACGCCTTTGAGGATTATCAGAAAACTGAGTTTCGATCATATCAGCTCCGATTCCGGTCCGAACTACGCCGAATAAAATTTCGTTTAATTTCAATAACCCATAGGAACAAAATATGTAAAAATATCCAGAAAATGGCCCGACTCGATTTTTAACAGTATCCCGTGTACTAACGCCTTTGAGGATTATCCGAAAACCGAGTTTCGATCATATCAGCTTCGATTCCGGTCCGAACTACGTCAAATAAAATTTTGTTTAATTTCAATAACCCATAGGAACAAAATATGTAAAAATATCCAGAAAATGGTCCGACTCGATTTTTAACAGTATTCCGTGTACTAACCCCTTTGGGGATTATCAGAAAACTGAGTTTCGATCATATCAGCTCCGATTCCGGTCCGAACTACGCCGAATAAAATTTCGTTTAATTTCAATAACCCATAGGAACAAAATATGTAAAAATATCCAGAAAATGGCCCGACTCAATTTTTAACAATATCCCATGTACTAACCCCTTTGAGGATTATCCGAAAACCGAGTTTCGATCATATCAGCTCCGATTCAGGTCCGAATTGCGTCAAATAAAATTTTGTTGAATTCCAATAACCCATAGGAACATAATATGTAAAAATATCCAGAAAATGGTCCGACTCGATTTTTAACAGTATCCCGTGTACTAACCCCTTTGAGGATTATCCGAAAACCGAGTTTCGATCATATCAGCTCCCATTCAGGTCCGAATTGCGTCAAATAAAATTTTGTTGAATTCCAATAACCCATAGGAACAAAATATGCAAATATATCCACAAAATTTTCCGACTCAATTTTTAACAATATCCCATGTACTAACCCCTTTGAGGATTATCCGAAAACCGAGTTTCGATCATATCAGCTCTGATTCCGGTCCGAACTGTGCCGAATAAAATTTCGTTTAATTTCAATAACCCATAGGAACAAAATATGTGAAAATATCCAGAAAATGGCCCGACTCAATTTTTAACAGTATCCCGTGTACTAACGCCTGTTAGGATTATCCGAAAACCGAGTTTCGATCATATCAGCTCCGATTCCGGTCCGAACTACGCCGAATAAAATTTCGTTTAATTTCAATAACCCATAGGAACAAAATATGTAAAAATATCCAGAAAATGGCCCGACTCGATTTTTAACAGTATCCCGTGTACTAACCCCTTTGAGGATTATCCGAAAACCGAGTTTCGATCATATCAGCTCCAATTCAGGTCCGAATTGCGTCAAATAAAATTTTGTTGAATTCCAATAACCCATAGGAACATAATATGTAAAAATATCCAGAAAATGGTCCGACTCAATTTTTAACAGTATCCCGTGTACTAACCCTTTTGTGGATTATCCGAAAATTGAGTTTCGATCATATCAGCTCCGATTCCGGTCCGAAGTGCGTCAAATAAAATTTCATTTAATTACAAAAACCCTTAGGAACAAAATATGTAAAAATATCCAGAAAATGGCCCGACTCAATTTTTAACAATATTCCGTGTACTAACGCCTTTGAGGATTATCATAAAACTGAGTTTCGATCATATCAGCTCCGATTCCGGTCCGAACTACGCCGAATAAAATTTCGTTTAATTTCAATAACCCATAGGAACAAAATATGTAAAAATATCCAGAAAATGGCCCGACTCAATTTTTAACAATATTCCGTGTACTAACGCCTTTGAGGATTATCAGAAAACTGAGTTTCGATCATATCAGCTACGATTCCGGTCCGAACTACGCCGAATAAAATTTCGTTTAATTTCAATAACCCATAGGAACAAAATATGTAAAAATATCCAGAAAATGGCCCGACTCGATTTTTAACAGTATCCCGTGTACTAACCCCTTTGAGGATTATCCGAAAACCGAGTTTCGATCATATCAGCTCCGATTCAGGTCCGAATTGTGTCAAATAAAATTTCGTTGAATTCCAATAACCCATAGGAACATAATATGTAAAAATATCCAGAAAATGGTCCGACTCGATTTTTAACAGTATCCCGTGTACTAACCCCTTTGAGGATTATCCGAAAACCGAGTTTCGGTCATATGAGCTCCGATTCCGGTCCGAACTACGCCGAATAAAATTTCGTTTAATTTCAATAACCCATAGGAACAAAATATGTAAAAATATCCAGAAAATGGTCCGACTCGATTTTTAACAGTATCCTGTGTACTAACCCCTTTGAGGATTATCCGAAAACCGAGTTTCGATCATATCAGCTCTGATTCCGGTCCGAACTGTGCCGAATAAAATTTGTTGAATTTCAATAACCCATAGGAACTAAATATGTGAAAATATCCACAAAATGGTCCAACTCGACTTTTAACAGTATCCCGTGTACTAACCCCTATGAGGATTATCCGAAAATTGAGTTTCGATCATATCAGCTCCGATTCCGGTCCGAAGTGCGTCAAATAAAATTTCATTTAATTACAATAACCCTTAGGAACAAAATATGTAAAAATATCAAGAAAATGGCCCGACTCAATTTTTAACAATATTCCGTGTACTAACGCCTTTGAGGATTATCAGAAAACTGAGTTTCGATCATATCAGCTCCGATTCCGGTCCGAACTACGCCGAATAAAATTTCGTTTAATTTCAATAACCCATAGGAACAAAATATGTAAAAATATCCAGAAAATGGCCCGACTCGATTTTTAACAGTATCCCGTGTACTAACGCCTTTGAGGATTATCCGAAAACCGAGTTTCGATCATATCAGCTTCGATTCCGGTCCGAACTACGTCAAATAAAATTTTGTTTAATTTCAATAACCCATAGGAACAAAATATGTAAAAATATCCAGAAAATGGTCCGACTCGATTTTTAACAGTATTCCGTGTACTAACCCCTTTGGGGATTATCAGAAAACTGAGTTTCGATCATATCAGCTCCGATTCCGGTCCGAACTACGCCGAATAAAATTTCGTTTAATTTCAATAACCCATAGGAACAAAATATGTAAAAATATCCAGAAAATGGCCCGACTCAATTTTTAACAATATCCCATGTACTAACCCCTTTGAGGATTATCCGAAAACCGAGTTTCGATCATATCAGCTCCGATTCAGGTCCGAATTGCGTCAAATAAAATTTTGTTGAATTCCAATAACCCATAGGAACATAATATGTAAAAATATCCAGAAAATGGTCCGACTCGATTTTTAACAGTATCCAGTGTACTAACCCCTTTGAGGATTATCCGAAAACCGAGTTTCGATCATATCAGCTCCCATTCATGTCCGAATTGCGTCAAATAAAATTTTGTTGAATTCCAATAACCCATAGGAACAAAATATGCAAATATATCCACAAAATTGTCCGACTCAATTTTTAACAATATCCCATGTACTAACCCCTTTGAGGATTATCCGAAAACCGAGTTTCGATCATATCAGCTCTGATTCCGGTCCGAACTGTGCCGAATAAAATTTCGTTTAATTTCAATAACCCATAGGAACAAAATATGTGAAAATATCCAGAAAATGGCCCGACTCAATTTTTAACAGTATCCCGTGTACTAACGCCTGTTAGGATTATCCGAAAACCGAGTTTCGATCATATCAGCTCCGATTCCGGTCCGAACTACGCCGAATAAAATTTCGTTTAATTTCAATAACCCATAGGAACAAAATATGTAAAAATATCCAGAAAATGGCCCGACTCGATTTTTAACAGTATCCCGTGTACTAACCCCTTTGAGGATTATCAGAAAACCGAGTTTCGATCATATCAGCTCCAATTCAGGTCCGAATTGCGTCAAATAAAATTTTGTTGAATTCCAATAACCCATAGGAACATAATATGTAAAAATATCCAGAAAATGGTCCGACTCAATTTTTAACAGTATCCCGTGTACTAACCCTTTTGTGGATTATCCGAAAATTGAGTTTCGATCATATCAGCTCCGATTCCGGTCCGAAGTGCGTCAAATAAAATTTCATTTAATTACAAAAACCCTTAGGAACAAAATATGTAAAAATATCCAGAAAATGGCCCGACTCAATTTTTAACAATATTCCGTGTACTAACGCCTTTGAGGATTATCATAAAACTGAGTTTCGATCATATCAGCTCCGATTCCGGTCCGAACTACGCCGAATAAAATTTCGTTTAATTTCAATAACCCATAGGAACAAAATATGTAAAAATATCCAGAAAATGGCCCGACTCAATTTTTAACAACATTCCGTGTACTAACGCCTTTGAGGATTATCAGAAAACTGAGTTTCGATCATATCAGCTCCGATTCCGGTCCGAACTACGCCGAATAAAATTTCGTTTAATTTCAATAACCCATAGGAACAAAATATGTAAAAATATCCAGAAAATGGCCCAACTCGATTTTTAACAGTATCCCGTGTACTAACCCCTTTGAGGATTATCCGAAAACCGAGTTTCGATCATATCAGCTCCGATTCAGGTCCGAATTGCGTCAAATAAAATTTTGTTGAATTCCAATAACCCATAGGAAAATAATATGTAAAAATATCCAGAAAATGGTCCGACTCGATTTTTAACAGTATCCCGTGTACTAACCCCTTTGAGGATTATCCGAAAACCGAGTTTCGATCATATCAGCTCCAATTCAGGTCCGAATTGCGTCAAATAAAATTTTGTTGAATTCCAATAACCCATAGGAAAAAAATATGCAAAAATATCCACAAAATTGTCCGACTCAATTTTTAACAATATCCCATGTACTAACCCCTTTGAGGATTATCCGAAAACCGAGTTTCGATCATATCAGCTCTGATTCCGGTCCGAACTGTGCCGAATCAAATTTTGTTGAATTTCAATAACCCATAGGAACAAAATATGTGAAAATATCCACAAAATGGTCCAACTCGACTTTTAACAGTATCCCGTGTACTAACCCCTATGAGGATTATCCGAAAATTGAGTTTCGATCATATCAGCTCCGATTCCGGTCCGAAGTGCGTCAAATAAAATTTCATTTAATTACAATAACCCTTAGGAACAAAATATGTAAAAATATCCAGAAAATGGCCCGACTCAATTTTTAACAATATTCCGTGTACTAACGCCTTTGAGGATTATCAGAAAACTGAGTTTCGATCATATCAGCTCCGATTCCGGTCCGAACTACGCCGAATAAAATTTCGTTTAATTTCAATAACCCATAGGAACAAAATATGTAAAAATATCCAGAAAATGGCCCGACTCGATTTTTAACAGTATCCCGTGTACTAACGCCTTTGAGGATTATCCGAAAACCGAGTTTCGATCATATCAGCTTCGATTCCGGTCCGAACTACGTCAAATAAAATTTTGTTTAATTTCAATAACCCATAGGAACAAAATATGTAAAAATATCCAGAAAATGGTCCGACTCGATTTTTAACAGTATTCCGTGTACTAACCCCTTTGAGGATTATCATAAAACTGAGTTTCGATCATATCAGCTCCGATTCCGGTCCGAACTACGCCGAATAAAATTTCGTTTAATTTCAATAACCCATAGGAACAAAATATGTAAAAATATCCAGAAAATGGCCCGACTCGATTTTTAACAGTATCCCGTGTACTAACCCCTTTGAGGGTTATCCGAAAACCGAGTTTCGATCATATCAGCTCCGATTCAGGTCCGAATTGCGTCAAATAAAATTTTGTTGAATTCCAATAACCCATAAGAACATAATATGTAAAAATATCCAGAAAATGGCCCGACTCAATTTTTAACAGTATCCCGTGTACTAACCCCTTTGAGGATTATCCGAAAACCGAGTTTCGATCATATCAGCTCCAATTCAGGTCCGAATTGCGTCAAATAAAATTTTGTTGAATTCCAATAACCCATAGGAACGAAATATGCAAAAATATCCACAAAATTGTCCGACTCAATTTTTAACAATATCCCATGTACTAACCCCTTTGAGGATTATCCGAAAACCGAGTTTCGATCATATCAGCTATGATTCCGGTCCGAACTGTGCCGAATAAAATTTTGTTGAATTTCAATAACCCATAGGAACAAAATATGTGAAAATATCCACAAAATGGTCCAACTCGACTTTTAACAGTATCCCGTGTACTAACCCCTATGAGGATTATCCGAAAATTGAGTTTCGATCATATCAGCTCCGATTCCGGTCCGAAGTGCGTCAAATAAAATTTCATTTAATTACAAAAACCCTTAAGAACAAAATATGTAAAAATATCCAGAAAATGGGCCGACTCAATTTTTAACAATATTCCGTGTACTAACGCCTTTGAGGATTATCAGAAAACTGAGTTTCGATCATATCAGCTCCGATTCCGGTCCGAACTACGCCGAATAAAATTTCGTTTAATTTCAATAACACATAGGAACAAAATATGTAAAAATATCCAGAAAATGGCCCGACTCAATTTTTAACAATATTCCGTGTACTAACGCCTTTGAGGATTATCAGAAAACTGAGTTTCGATCATATCAGCTACGATTCCGGTCCGAACTACGCCGAATAAAATTTCGTTTAATTTCAATAACCCATAGGAACAAAATATGTAAAAATATCCAGAAAATGGCCCGACTCGATTTTTAACAGTATCCCGTGTACTAACCCCTTTGAGGATTATCCGAAAACCGAGTTTCGATCATATCAGCTCCGATTCAGGTCCGAATTGTGTCAAATAAAATTTCGTTGAATTCCAATAACCCATAGGAACATAATATGTAAAAATATCCAGAAAATGGTCCGACTCGATTTTTAACAGTATCCCGTGTACTAACCCCTTTGAGGATTATCCGAAAACCGAGTTTCGATCATATCAGCTCCAATTCAGGTCCGAATTGCGTCAAATAAAATTTTGTTGAATTCCAATAACCCATAGGAACGAAATATGCAAAAATATCCACAAAATTGTCCGACTCAATTTTTAACAATATCCCATGTACTAACCCCTTTGAGGATTATCCGAAAACCGAGTTTCGATCATATCAGCTATGATTCCGGTCCGAACTGTGCCGAATAAAATTTTGTTGAATTTCAATAACCCATAGGAACAAAATATGTGAAAATATCCACAAAATGGTCCAACTCGACTTTTAACAGTATCCCGTGTACTAACCCCTATGAGGATTATCCGAAAATTGAGTTTCGATCATATCAGCTCCGATTCCGGTCCGAAGTGCGTCAAATAAAATTTCATTTAATTACAATAACCCTTAGGAACAAAATATGTAAAAATATCCAGAAAATGGCCCGACTCAATTTTTAACAATATTCCGTGTACTAACGCCTTTGAGGATTATCAGAAAACTGAGTTTCGATCATATCAGCTACGATTCCGGTCCGAACTACGCCGAATAAAATTTCGTTTAATTTCAATAACCCATAGGAACAAAATATGTAAAAATATCCAGAAAATGGCCCGACTCGATTTTTAACAGTATCCCGTGTACTAACCCCTTTGAGGGTTATCCGAAAACCGAGTTTCGATCATATCAGCTCCGAATCAGGTCCGAATTGCGTCAAATAAAATTTTGTTGAATTCCAATAACCCATAAGAACATAATATGTAAAAATATCCAGAAAATGGCCCGACTCAATTTTTAACAGTATCCCGTGTACTAACCCCTTTGAGGATTATCCGAAAACCGAGTTTCGATCATATCAGCTCCAATTCAGGTCCGAATTGCGTCAAATAAAATTTTGTTGAATTCCAATAACCCATAGGAACGAAATATGCAAAAATATCCACAAAATTGTCCGACTCAATTTTTAACAATATCCCATGTACTAACCCCTTTGAGGATTATCCGAAAACCGAGTTTCGATCATATCAGCTATGATTCCGGTCCGAACTGTGCCGAATAAAATTTTGTTGAATTTCAATAACCCATAGGAACAAAATATGTGAAAATATCCACAAAATGGTCCAACTCGACTTTTAACAGTATCCCGTGTACTAACCCCTATGAGGATTATCCGAAAATTGAGTTTCGATCATATCAGCTCCGATTCCGGTCCGAAGTGCGTCAAATAAAATTTCATTTAATTACAAAAACCCTTAAGAACAAAATATGTAAAAATATCCAGAAAATGGGCCGACTCAATTTTTAACAATATTCCGTGTACTAACGCCTTTGAGGATTATCAGAAAACTGAGTTTCGATCATATCAGCTCCGATTCCGGTCCGAACTACGCCGAATAAAATTTCGTTTAATTTCAATAACACATAGGAACAAAATATGTAAAAATATCCAGAAAATGGCCCGACTCAATTTTTAACAATATTCCGTGTACTAACGCCTTTGAGGATTATCAGAAAACTGAGTTTCGATCATATCAGCTACGATTCCGGTCCGAACTACGCCGAATAAAATTTCGTTTAATTTCAATAACCCATAGGAACAAAATATGTAAAAATATCCAGAAAATGGCCCGACTCGATTTTTAACAGTATCCCGTGTACTAACCCCTTTGAGGATTATCCGAAAACCGAGTTTCGATCATATCAGCTCCGATTCAGGTCCGAATTGTGTCAAATAAAATTTCGTTGAATTCCAATAACCCATAGGAACATAATATGTAAAAATATCCAGAAAATGGTCCGACTCGATTTTTAACAGTATCCCGTGTACTAACCCCTTTGAGGATTATCCGAAAACCGAGTTTCGATCATATCAGCTCCAATTCAGGTCCGAATTGCGTCAAATAAAATTTTGTTGAATTCCAATAACCCATAGGAACGAAATATGCAAAAATATCCACAAAATTGTCCGACTCAATTTTTAACAATATCCCATGTACTAACCCCTTTGAGGATTATCCGAAAACCGAGTTTCGATCATATCAGCTATGATTCCGGTCCGAACTGTGCCGAATAAAATTTTGTTGAATTTCAATAACCCATAGGAACAAAATATGTGAAAATATCCACAAAATGGTCCAACTCGACTTTTAACAGTATCCCGTGTACTAACCCCTATGAGGATTATCCGAAAATTGAGTTTCGATCATATCAGCTCCGATTCCGGTCCGAAGTGCGTCAAATAAAATTTCATTTAATTACAATAACCCTTAGGAACAAAATATGTAAAAATATCCAGAAAATGGGCCGACTCAATTTTTAACAATATTCCGTGTACTAACGCCTTTGAGGATTATCAGAAAACTGAGTTTCGATCATATCAGCTCCGATTCCGGTCCGAACTACGCCGAATAAAATTTCGTTTAATTTCAATAACACATAGGAACAAAATATGTAAAAATATCCAGAAAATGGCCCGACTCAATTTTTAACAATATTCCGTGTACTAACGCCTTTGAGGATTATCAGAAAACTGAGTTTCGATCATATCAGCTACGATTCCGGTCCGAACTACGCCGAATAAAATTTCGTTTAATTTCAATAACCCATAGGAACAAAATATGTAAAAATATCCAGAAAATGGCCCGACTCGATTTTTAACAGTATCCCGTGTACTAACCCCTTTGAGGATTATCCGAAAACCGAGTTTCGATCATATCAGCTCCGATTCAGGTCCGAATTGTGTCAAATAAAATTTCGTTGAATTCCAATAACCCATAGGAACATAATATGTAAAAATATCCAGAAAATGGTCCGACTCGATTTTTAACAGTATCCCGTGTACTAACCCCTTTGAGGATTATCCGAAAACCGAGTTTCGATCATATCAGCTCCAATTCAGGTCCGAATTGCGTCAAATAAAATTTTGTTGAATTCCAATAACCCATAGGAACGAAATATGCAAAAATATCCACAAAATTGTCCGACTCAATTTTTAACAATATCCCATGTACTAACCCCTTTGAGGATTATCCGAAAACCGAGTTTCGATCATATCAGCTATGATTCCGGTCCGAACTGTGCCGAATAAAATTTTGTTGAATTTCAATAACCCATAGGAACAAAATATGTGAAAATATCCACAAAATGGTCAAACTCGACTTTTAACAGTATCCCGTGTACTAACCCCTATGAGGATTATCCGAAAATTGAGTTTCGATCATATCAGCTCCGATTCCGGTCCGAAGTGCGTCAAATAAAATTTCATTTAATTACAATAACCCTTAGGAACAAAATATGTAAAAATATCCAGAAAATGGCCCGACTCAATTTTTAACAATATTCCGTGTACTAACGCCTTTGAGGATTATCAGAAAACTGAGTTTCGATCATATCAGCTACGATTCCGGTCCGAACTACGCCGAATAAAATTTCGTTTAATTTCAATAACCCATAGGAACAAAATATGTAAAAATATCCAGAAAATGGCCCGACTCGATTTTTAACAGTATCCCGTATACTAACCCCTTTGAGGGTTATCCGAAAACCGAGTTTCGATCATATCAGCTCCGATTCAGGTCCGAATTGCGTCAAATAAAATTTTGTTGAATTCCAATAACCCATAAGAACATAATATGTAAAAATATCCAGAAAATGGCCCGACTCAATTTTTAACAGTATCCCGTGTACTAACCCCTTTGAGGATTATCCGAAAACCGAGTTTCGATCATATCAGCTCCAATTCAGGTCCGAATTGCGTCAAATAAAATTTTGTTGAATTCCAATAACCCATAGGAACGAAATATGCAAAAATATCCACAAAATTGTCCGACTCAATTTTTAACAATATCCCATGTACTAACCCCTTTGAGGATTATCCGAAAACCGAGTTTCGATCATATCAGCTATGATTCCGGTCCGAACTGTGCCGAATAAAATTTTGTTGAATTTCAATAACCCATAGGAACAAAATATGTGAAAATATCCACAAAATGGTCCAACTCGACTTTTAACAGTATCCCGTGTACTAACCCCTATGAGGATTATCCGAAAATTGAGTTTCGATCATATCAGCTCCGATTCCGGTCCGAAGTGCGTCAAATAAAATTTCATTTAATTACAATAACCCTTAGGAACAAAATATGTAAAAATATCCAGAAAATGGCCCGACTCAATTTTTAACAATATTCCGTGTACTAACGCCTTTGAGGATTATCAGAAAACTGAGTTTCGATCATATCAGCTCCGATTCCGGTCCGAACTACGCCGAATAAAATTTCGTTTAATTTCAATAACCCATAGGAACAAAATATGTAAAAATATCCAGAAAATGGCCCGACTCGATTTTTAACAGTATCCCGTGTACTAACGCCTTTGAGGATTATCCGAAAACCGAGTTTCGATCATATCAGCTTCGATTCCGGTCCGAACTACGTCAAATAAAATTTTGTTTAATTTCAATAACCCATAGGAACAAAATATGTAAAAATATCCAGAAAATGGTCCGACTCGATTTTTAACAGTATTCCGTGTACTAACCCCTTTGAGGATTATCAGAAAACTGAGTTTCGATCATATCAGCTCCGATTCCGGTCCGAACTACGCCGAATAAAATTTCGCTTAATTTCAATAACCCATAGGAACAAAATATGTAAAAATATCCAGAAAATGGCCCGACTCAATTTTTAACAATATCCCATGTACTAACCCCTTTGAGGATTATCCGAAAACCGAGTTTCGATCATATCACCTCCGATTCAGGTCCGAATTGCGTCAAATAAAATTTTGTTGAATTCCAATAACCCATAGGAACATAATATGTAAAAATATCCAGAAAATGGTCCGACTCGATTTTTAACAGTATCCCGTGTACTAACCCCTTTGAGGATTATCCGAAAACCGAGTTTCGATCATATCAGCTCCCATTCAGGTCCGAATTGCGTCAAATAAAATTTTGTTGAATTCCAATAACCCATAGGAACAAAATATGCAAAAATATCCACAAAATTGTCCGACTCAATTTTTAACAATATCCCATGTACTAACCCCTTTGAGGATTATCCGAAAACCGAGTTTCGATCATATCAGCTCTGATTCCGGTCCGAACTGTGCCGAATAAAATTTCGTTTAATTTCAATAACCCATAGGAACAAAATATGTGAAAATATCCAGAAAATGGCCCGACTCAATTTTTAAAAATATCCCGTGTACTAACGCCTGTTAGGATTATCCGAAAACCGAGTTTCGATCATATCAGCTCCGATTCCGGTCCGAACTACGCCGAATAAAATTTCGTTTAATTTCAATAACCCATAGGAACAAAATATGTAAAAATATCCAGAAAATGGCCCGACTCGATTTTTAACTGTATCCCGTGTACTAACCCCTTTGAGGATTATCCGAAAACCGAGTTTCGATCATATCAGCTCCAATTCAGGTCCGAATTGCGTCAAATAAAATTTTGTTGAATTCCAATAACCCATAGGAACATAATATGTAAAAATATCCAGAAAATGGTCCGACTCAATTTTTAACAGTATCCCGTGTACGAACCCTTTTGTGGATTATCCGAAAATTGAGTTTCGATCATATCAGCTCCGATTCCGGTCCGAAGTGCGTCAAATAAAATTTCATTTAATTACAAAAACCCTTAGGAACAAAATATGTAAAAATATCCAGAAAATGGCCCGACTCAATTTTTAACAATATTCCGTGTACTAACGCCTTTGAGGATTATCATAAAACTGAGTTTCGATCATATCAGCTCCGATTCCGGTCCGAACTACGCCGAATAAAATTTCGTTTAATTTCAATAACCCATAGGAACAAAATATGTAAAAATATCCAGAAAATGGCCCGACTCAATTTTTAACAACATTCCGTGTACTAACGCCTTTGAGGATTATCAAAAAACTGAGTTTCGATCATATCAGCTCCGATTCCGGTCCGAACTACGCCGAATAAAATTTCGTTTAATTTCAATAACCCATAGGAACAAAATATGTAAAAATATCCAGAAAATGGCCCAACTCGATTTTTAACAGTATCCCGTGTACTAACCCCTTTGAGGATTATCCGAAAACCGAGTTTCGATCATATCAGCTCCGATTCAGGTCCGAATTGCGTCAAATAAAATTTTGTTGAATTCCAATAACCCATAGGAAAATAATATGTAAAAATATCCAGAAAATGGTCCGACTCGATTTTTAACAGTATCCCGTGTACTAACCCCTTTGAGGATTATCCGAAAACCGAGTTTCGATCATATCAGCTCCAATTCAGGTCCGAATTGCGTCAAATAAAATTTTGTTGAATTCCAATAACCCATAGGAACAAAATATGCAAAAATATCCACAAAATTGTCCGACTCAATTTTTAACAATATCCCGTGTACTAACCCCTTTGAGGATTATCCGAAAACCGAGTTTCGATCATATCAGCTCTGATTCCGGTCCGAACTGTGCCGAATAAAATTTTGTTGAATTTCAATAACCCATAGGAACAAAATATGTGAAAATATCCACAAAATGGTCCAACTCGACTTTTAACAGTATCCCGTGTACTAACCCCTATGAGGATTATCCGAAAATTGAGTTTCGATCATATCAGCTCCGATTCCGGTCCGAAGTGCGTCAAATAAAATTTCATTTAATTACAATAACCCTTAGGAACAAAATATGTAAAAATATCCAGAAAATGGCCCGACTCAATTTTTAACAATATTCCGTGTACTAACGCCTTTGAGGATTATCAGAAAACTGAGTTTCGATCATATCAGCTCCGATTCCGGTCCGAACTACGCCGAATAAAATTTCGTTTAATTTCAATAACCCATAGGAACAAAATATGTAAAAATATCCAGAAAATGGCCCGACTCGATTTTTAACAGTATCCCGTGTACTAACGCCTTTGAGGATTATCCGAAAACCGAGTTTCGATCATATCATCTTCGATTCCGGTCCGAACTACGTCAAATAAAATTTTGTTTAATTTCAATAACCCATAGGAACAAAATATTTAAAAATATCCAGAAAATGGTCCGACTCGATTTTTAACAGTATTCCGTGTACTAACCCCTTTGAGGATTATCAGAAAACTGAGTTTCGATCATATCAGCTCCGATTCCGGTCCGAACTACGCCGAATAAAATTTCGTTTAATTTCAATAACCCATAGGAACAAAATATGTAAAAATATCCAGAAAATGGCCCGACTCGATTTTTAACAGTATCCCGTGTACTAACCCCTTTGAGGGTTATCCGAAAACCGAGTTTCGATCATATCAGCTCCGATTCAGGTCCGAATTGCGTCAAATAAAATTTTGTTGAATTCCAATAACCCATAAGAACATAATATGTAAAAATATCCAGAAAATGGCCCGACTCAATTTTTAACAGTATCCCGTGTACTAACCCCTTTGAGGATTATCCGAAAACCGAGTTTCGATCATATCAGCTCCAATTCAGGTCCGAATTGCGTCAAATAAAATTTTGTTGAATTCCAATAACCCATAGGAACAAAATATGCAAAAATATCCACAAAATTGTCCGACTCAATTTTTAACAATATCCCATGTACTAACCCCTTTGAGGATTATCCGAAAACCGAGTTTCGATCATATCAGCTATGATTCCGGTCCGAACTGTGCCGAATAAAATTTTGTTGAATTTCAATAACCCATAGGAACAAAATATGTGAAAATATCCACAAAATGGTCCAACTCGACTTTTAACAGTATCCCGTGTACTAACCCCTATGAGGATTATCCGAAAATTGAGTTTCGATCATATCAGCTCCGATTCCGGTCCGAAGTGCGTCAAATAAAATTTCATTTAATTACAAAAACCCTTAAGAACAAAATATGTAAAAATATCCAGAAAATGGCCCGACTCAATTTTTAACAATATTCCGTGTACTAACGCCTTTGAGGATTATCAGAAAACTGAGTTTCGATCATATCAGCTCCGATTCCGGTCCGAACTACGCCGAATAAAATTTCGTTTAATTTCAATAACACATAGGAACAAAATATGTAAAAATATCCAGAAAATGGCCCGACTCAATTTTTAACAATATTCCGTGTACTAACGCCTTTGAGGATTATCAGAAAACTGAGTTTCGATCATATCAGCTACGATTCCGGTCCGAACTACGCCGAATAAAATTTCGTTTAATTTCAATAACCCATAGGAACAAAATATGTAAAAATATCCAGAAAATGGCCCGACTCGATTTTTAACAGTATCCCGTGTACTAACCCCTTTGAGGATTATCCGAAAACCGAGTTTCGATCATATCAGCTCCGATTCAGGTCCGAATTGTGTCAAATAAAATTTCGTTGAATTCCAATAACCCATAGGAACATAATATGTAAAAATATCCAGAAAATGGTCCGACTCGATTTTTAACAGTATCCCGTGTACTAACCCCTTTGAGGATTATCCGAAAACCGAGTTTCGATCATATCAGCTCCAATTCAGGTCCGAATTGCGTCAAATAAAATTTTGTTGAATTCCAATAACCCATAGGAACAAAATATGCAAAAATATCCACAAAATTGTCCGACTCAATTTTTAACAATATCCCGTGTACTAACCCCTTTGAGGATTATCCGAAAACCGAGTTTCGATCATATCAGCTCTGATTCCGGTCCGAACTGTGCCGAATAAAATTTTGTTGAATTTCAATAACCCATAGGAACAAAATATGTGAAAATATCCACAAAATGGTCCAACTCGACTTTTAACAGTATCCCGTGTACTAACCCC
Source organism: Saposhnikovia divaricata (assembly GCA_036435485.1). NCBI lineage: Eukaryota > Viridiplantae > Streptophyta > Magnoliopsida > Apiales > Apiaceae > Saposhnikovia > Saposhnikovia divaricata. Next base: position 222,490,266 of record CM071599.1, read on the forward strand.
TATGAGGATTATCCGAAAATTGAGTTTCGATCATATCAGCTCCGATTCCGGTTCGAAGTGCGTCAAATAAAATTTCATTTAATTACAATAACCCTTAGGAACAAAATATGTAAAAATATCCAGAAAATGGCCCGACTCAATTTTTAACAATATTCCGTGTACTAACGCCTTTGAGGATTATCAGAAAACTGAGTTTCGATCATATCAGCTCCGATTCCGGTCCGAACTACGCCGAATAAAATTTCGTTTAATTTCAATAACCCATAGGAACAAAATATGTAAAAATATCCAGAAAATGGCCCGACTCGATTTTTAACAGTATCCCGTGTACTAACGCCTTTGAGGATTATCCGAAAACCGAGTTTCGATCATATCAGCTTCGATTCCGGTCCGAACTACGTCAAATAAAATTTTGTTTAATTTCAATAACCCATAGGAACAAAATATGTAAAAATATCCAGAAAATGGTCCGACTCGATTTTTAACAGTATTCCGTGTACTAACCCCTTTGAGGATTATCAGAAAACTGAGTTTCGATCATATCAGCTCCGATTCCGGTCCGAACTACGCCGAATAAAATTTCGCTTAATTTCAATAACCCATAGGAACAAAATATGTAAAAATATCCAGAAAATGGCCCGACTCAATTTTTAACAATATCCCATGTACTAACCCCTTTGAGGATTATCCGAAAACCGAGTTTCGATCATATCAGCTCCGATTCAGGTCCGAATTGCGTCAAATAAAATTTTGTTGAATTCCAATAACCCATAGGAACATAATATGTAAAAATATCCAGAAAATGGTCCGACTCGATTTTTAACAGTATCCCGTGTACTAACCCCTTTGAGGATTATCCGAAAACCGAGTTTCGATCATATCAGCTCCCATTCAGGTCCGAATTGCGTCAAATAAAATTTTGTTGAATTCCAATAACCCATAGGAACAAAATATGCAAAAATATCCACAAAATTGTCCGACTCAATTTTTAACAATATCCCATGTACTAACCCCTTTGAGGATTATCCGAAAACCGAGTTTCGATCATATCAGCTCTGATTCCGGTCCGAACTGTGCCGAATAAAATTTCGTTTAATTTCAATAACCCATAGGAACAAAATATGTGAAAATATCCAGAAAATGGCCCGACTCAATTTTTAACAGTATCCCGTGTACTAACGCCTGTTAGGATTATCCGAAAACCGAGTTTTGATCAAATCAGCTCCGATTCCGGTCCGAACTACGCCGAATAAAATTTCGTTTAATTTCAATAACCCATAGGAACAAAATATGTAAAAATATCCAGAAAATGGCCCGACTCGATTTTTAACAGTATCCCGTGTACTAACCCCTTTGAGGATTATCCGAAAACCGAGTTTCGATCATATCAGCTCCAATTCAGGTCCGAATTGCGTCAAATAAAATTTTGTTGAATTCCAATAACCCATAGGAACATAATATGTAAAAATATCCAGAAAATGGTCCGACTCAATTTTTAACAGTATCCCGTGTACGAACCCTTTTGTGGATTATCCGAAAATTGAGTTTCGATCATATCAGCTCCGATTCCGGTCCGAAGTGCGTCAAATAAAATTTCATTTAATTACAAAAACCCTTAGGAACAAAATATTTAAAAATATCCAGAAAATGGCCCGACTCAATTTTTAACAATATTCCGTGTACTAACGCCTTTGAGGATTATCATAAAACTGAGTTTCGATCATATCAGCTCCGATTCCGGTCCGAACTACGCCGAATAAAATTTCGTTTAATTTCAATAACGCATAGGAACAAAATATGTAAAAATATCCAGAAAATGGCCCGACTCAATTTTTAACAACATTCCGTGTACTAACCCCTTTGAGGATTATCCGAAAACCGAGTTTCGATCATATGAGCTCCGATTCAGGTCCGAACTACGCCGAATAAAATTTTGTTTAATTTCAATAACCCATAGGAACATAATATGTAAAAATATCCAGAAAATGGCCCAACTCGATTTTTAACAGTATCCCGTGTACTAACCCCTTTGAGGATTATCCGAAAACCGAGTTTCGATCATATCAGCTCCCATTCAGGTCCGAATTGCGTCAAATAAAATTTTGTTGAATTCCAATAACCCATAGGAACAAAATATGCAAAAATATCCACAAAATTGTCCGACTCAATTTTTAACAATATCCCATGTACTAACCCCTTTGAGGATTATCCGAAAACCGAGTTTCGATCATATGAGCTCTGATTCCGGTCCGAACTGTGCCGAATAAAATTTCGTTTAATTTCAATAACCCATAGGAACAAAATATGTGAAAATATCCAGAAAATGGCCCGACTCAATTTTTAACAGTATCCCGTGTACTAACGCCTATTAGGATTATCCGAAAACCGAGTTTCGATCATATCAGCTCCGATTCCGGTCCGAACTACGCCGAATAAAATTTCGTTTAATTTCAATAACCCATAGGAACAAAATATGTAAAAATATCCAGAAAATGGCCCGACTCGATTTTTAACAGTATCCCGTGTACTAACCCCTTTGAGGATTATCCGAAAACCGAGCTTCGATCATATCAGCTCCAATTCAGGTCCGAATTGCGTCAAATAAAATTTTGTTGAATTCCAATAACCCATAGGAACATAATATGTAAAAATATCCAGAAAATGGTCCGACTCAATTTTTAACAGTATCCCGTGTACTAACCCTTTTGTGGATTATCCGAAAACCGAGTTTCGATCATATCAGCTCCGATTCCGGTCCGAAGTGCGTCAAATAAAATTTCATTTAATTACAATAACCCTTAGGAACAAAATATGTAAAAATATCCAGAAAATGGCCCGACTCAATTTTTAACAACATTCCGTGTACTAATGCCTTTGAGGATTATCAGAAAACTGAGTTTCGATCATATCAGCTCCGATTCCGGTCCGAACTACGCCGAATAAAATTTCGTTTAATTTCAATAACCCATAGGAACAAAATATGTAAAAATATCCAGAAAATGGCCCGACTCGATTTTTAACAGTATCCCGTGTACTAACCCCTTTGAGGATTATCCGAAAACCGAGTTTCGATCATATCAGCTCCGATTCAGGTCCGAATTGCGTCAAATAAAATTTTGTTGAATTCCAATAACCCATAGGAACATAATATGTAAAAATATCCAGAAAATGGTCCGACTCGATTTTTAACAGTATCCCGTGTACTAACCCCTTTGAGGATTATCCAAAAACCGAGTTTCGATCATATCAGCTCCAATTCAGGTCCGAATTGCGTCAAATAAAATTTTGTTGAATTCCAATAACCCATAGGAACAAAATATGCAAAAATATCCACAAAATTGTCCGACTCAATTTTTAACAATATCCCATGTACTAACCCCTTTGAGGATTATCCGAAAACCGAGTTTCGATCATATCAGCTCTGATTCCGGTCCGAACTGTGCCGAATAAAATTTTGTTGAATTTCAATAACCCATAGGAACAAAATATGTGAAAATATCCACAAAATGGTCCAACTCGACTTTTAACAGTATCCCGTGTACTAACCCCTATAAGGATTATCCGAAAATTGAGTTTCGATCATATCAGCTCCGATTCCGGTCCGAAGTGCGTCAAATAAAATTTCATTTAATTACAATAACCCTTAGGAACAAAATATGTAAAAATATCCAGAAAATGGCCCGACTCAATTTTTAACAATATTCCGTGTACTAACGCCTTTGAGGATTATCAGAAAACTGAGTTTCGATCATATCAGCTCCGATTCCGGTCCGAACTACGCCGAATAAAATTTCGTTTAATTTCAATAACCCATAGGAACAAAATATGTAAAAATATCCAGAAAATGGCCCGACTCGATTTTTAACAGTATCCCGTGTACTAACGCCTTTGAGGATTATCCGAAAACCGAGTTTCGATCATATCAGCTCCGATTCCGGTCCGAACTACGTCAAATAAAATTTTGTTTAATTTCAATAACCCATAGGAACAAAATATGTAAAAATATCCAGAAAATGGTCCGACTCGATTTTTAACAGTATTCCGTGTACTAACCCCTTTGAGGATTATCAGAAAACTAAGTTTCGATCATATCAGCTCCGATTCCGGTCCGAACTACGCCGAATAAAATTTCGTTTAATTTCAATAACCCATAGGAACAAAATATGTAAAAATATCCAGAAAATGGCCCGACTCCATTTTTAACAATATCCCATGTACTAACCCCTTTGAGGATTATCCGAAAACCGAGTTTCGATCATATCAGCTCCGATTCAGGTCCGAATTGCGTCAAATAAAATTTTGTTGAATTCCAATAACCCATAGGAACATAATATGTAAAAATATCCACAAAATTGTCCGACTCAATTTTTAACAATATCCCATGTACTAACCCCTTTGAGGATTATCCGAAAACCGAGTTTCGATCATATCAGCTCCCATTCAGGTCCGAATTGCGTCAAATAAAATTTTGTTGAATTCCAATAACCCATAGGAACAAAATATGCAAAAATATCCACAAAATTGTCCGACTCAATTTTTAACAATATCCCATGTACTAACCCCTTTGAGGATTATCCGAAAACCGAGTTTCGATCATATCAGCTCTGATTCCGGTCCGAACTGTGCCGAATAAAATTTCGTTTAATTTCAATAACCCATAGGAACAAAATATGTGAAAATATCCAGAAAATGGCCCGACTCAATTTTTAACAGTATCCCGTGTACTAACGCCTATGAGGATTATCCGAAAACCGAGTTTCGATCATATCAGCTCCGATTCCGGTCCGAACTACGCCGAATAAAATTTCGTTTAATTTCAATAACCCATAGGAACAAAATATGTAAAAATATCCAGAAAATGGCCCGACTCGATTTTTAACAGTATCCCGTGTACTAACCCCTTTGAGGATTATCCGAAAACCGAGTTTCGATCATATCAGCTCCAATTCAGGTCCGAATTGCGTCAAATAAAATTTTGTTGAATTCCAATAACCCATAGGAACATAATATGTAAAAATATCCAGAAAATGGTCCGACTCAATTTTTAACAGTATCCCGTGTACTAACCCTTTTGTGGATTATCCGAAAACCGAGTTTCGATAATATCAGCTCCGATTCCGGTCCGAAGTGCGTCAAATAAAATTTCATTTAATTACAATAACCCTTAGGAACAAAATATGTAAAAATATCCAGAAAATGGCCCGACTCAATTTTTAACAATATTCCGTGTACTAACGCCTTTGAGGATTATCAGAAAACTGAGTTTCGATCATATCAGCTCCGATTCCGGTCCGAACTACGCCGAATAAAATTTCGTTTAATTTCAATAACCCATAGGAACAAAATATGTAAAAATATCCATAAAATGGCCCGACTCAATTTTTAACAATATTCCGTGTACTAACGCCTTTGAGGATTATCAGAAAACTGAGTTTCGATCATATCAGCTCCGATTCCGGTCCGAACTACGCCGAATAAAATTTCGTTTAATTTCAATAACCCATAGGAACAAAATATGTAAAAATATCCAGAAAATGGCCCGACTCGATTTTTAACAGTATCCCGTGTACTAACCCCTTTGAGGATTATCCGAAAACCGAGTTTCGATCATATCAGCTCCGATTCAGGTCCGAATTGCGTCAAATAAAATTTTGTTGAATTCCAATAACCCATAGGAACATAATATGTAAAAATATCCAGAAAATGGTCCGACTCAATTTTTAACAGTATCCTGTGGATTATCCGAAAACCGAGTTCCGATCATATCAGCTCCGATTTAGGTCCGAATTGCGTCAAATAAAATTTTGTTGAATTCCAATAACCAATAGGAACAAAATATGTAAAAATATCCACAAAATGGTCCAACTCGATTTTTAACAATATCCCGTGTACTAACCCCTTTGAGGATTATCCGAAAACCGAGTTTCGATCATATCAGCTCCGATTCAGGTTCTAATTGCGTCAAATAAAATTTTGTTGAATTCCAGTAACCCATAGGAACATAATATGTAAAAATATCCAGAAAATGGCATGACTTAATTTTTAACAGTATCCCGTGTACTAACCCCTTTGTGGATTATCCGAAAACCGAGTTTCGATCATATCAGCTCCGATTCAGGTCCGAATTGCGTCAAATAAAATTTTGTTGAATTCCAATAACAAATAGGAACAAAATATGTAAAAATATCCACAAAATGGTCCAACTCGATTTTTAACAATATCCCGTGTACTAACCCCTTTGAGGATTATCCGAAAACCGAGTTTCGATCATATCAGCTCCGATTCCGGTCCGAAGTGCGTCAAATAAAATTTCATTTAATTACAATAACCCTTAGGAACAAAATATGTAAAAATATCCAGAAAATGGCCCGACTCAATTTTTAACAATATTCCCTGTACTAATGCCTTTGAGGATTATCCGAAAACCGAGTTTCGATCATATGAGCTCCGATTCCGGTCCGAACTGCGCCGAATAAAATTTCGTTTAATTTCAATAACCCATAGGAACAAAATATGTAAAAATATCCAGAAAATGGCCCGACTCGATTTTTAACAGTATCCCGTGTACTAACCCCTTTGAGGATTATCCGAAAACCGAGTTTCGATCATATCAGCTCCGATTCAGGTCCGAATTGCGTCAAATAAAATTTTGTTGAATTCCAATAACCCATAGGAACAAAATATGCAAAAATATCCACAAAATTGTCTGACTCAATTTTTAACAATATCCCATGTACTAACCCCTTTGAGGATTATCCGAAAACCGAGTTTCGATCATATCAGCTCTGATTCCGGTCCGAACTGTGCCGAATAAAATTTTGTTGAATTTCAATAACCCATAGGAACAAAATATGTGAAAATATACACAAAATGGTCCAACTCGATTTTTAACAATATCCCGTGTACTAACCCCTTTGAGGATTATCCGAAAACCGAGTTTCGATCATATCAGCTCCGATTCCGGTCCGAAGTGCGTCAAATAAAATTTCATTTAATTACAATAACCCTTAGGAACAAAATATGTAAAAATATCCAGAAAATGGGCCGACTCAATTTTTAACAATATTCCGTGTACTAACGCCTTTGAGGATTATCCGAAAACCGAGTTTCGATCATATGAGCTCCGATTCCGGTCCGAACTGCGCCGAATAAAATTTCGTTTAATTTCAATAACCCATAGGAACAAAATATGTAAAAATATCCAGAAAATGGCCCGACTCCATTTTTAACAATATCCCATGTACTAACCCCTTTGAGGATTATCCGAAAACCGAGTTTCGATCATATCAGCTCCGATTCAGGTCCGAATTGCGTCAAATAAAATTTTGTTGAATTCCAATAACCCATAGGAACATAATATGTAAAAATATCCACAAAATTGTCCGACTCAATTTTTAACAATATCCCATGTACTAACCCCTTTGAGGATTATCCGAAAACCGAGTTTCGATCATATCAGCTCCCATTCAGGTCCGAATTGCGTCAAATAAAATTTTGTTGAATTCCAATAACCCATAGGAACAAAATATGCAAAAATATCCACAAAATTGTCCGACTCAATTTTTAACAATATCCCATGTACTAACCCCTTTGAGGATTATCCGAAAACCGAGTTTCGATCATATCAGCTCTGATTCCGGTCCGAACTGTGCCGAATAAAATTTCGTTTAATTTCAATAACCCATAGGAACAAAATATGTGAAAATATCCAGAAAATGGCCCGACTCAATTTTTAACAGTATCCCGTGTACTAACGCCTATGAGGATTATCCGAAAACCGAGTTTCGATCATATCAGCTCCGATTCCGGTCCGAACTACGCCGAATAAAATTTCGTTTAATTTCAATAACCCATAGGAACAAAATATGTAAAAATATCCAGAAAATGGCCCGACTCGATTTTTAACAGTATCCCGTGTACTAACCCCTTTGAGGATTATCCGAAAACCGAGTTTCGATCATATCAGCTCCAATTCAGGTCCGAATTGCGTCAAATAAAATTTTGTTGAATTCCAATAACCCATAGGAACATAATATGTAAAAATATCCAGAAAATGGTCCGACTCAATTTTTAACAGTATCCCGTGTACTAACCCTTTTGTGGATTATCCGAAAACCGAGTTTCGATAATATCAGCTCCGATTCCGGTCCGAAGTGCGTCAAATAAAATTTCATTTAATTACAATAACCCTTAGGAACAAAATATGTAAAAATATCCAGAAAATGGCCCGACTCAATTTTTAACAATATTCCGTGTACTAACGCCTTTGAGGATTATCAGAAAACTGAGTTTCGATCATATCAGCTCCGATTCCGGTCCGAACTACGCCGAATAAAATTTCGTTTAATTTCAATAACCCATAGGAACAAAATATGTAAAAATATCCATAAAATGGCCCGACTCAATTTTTAACAATATTCCGTGTACTAACGCCTTTGAGGATTATCAGAAAACTGAGTTTCGATCATATCAGCTCCGATTCCGGTCCGAACTACGCCGAATAAAATTTCGTTTAATTTCAATAACCCATAGGAACAAAATATGTAAAAATATCCAGAAAATGGCCCGACTCGATTTTTAACAGTATCCCGTGTACTAACCCCTTTGAGGATTATCCGAAAACCGAGTTTCGATCATATCAGCTCCGATTCAGGTCCGAATTGCGTCAAATAAAATTTTGTTGAATTCCAATAACCCATAGGAACATAATATGTAAAAATATCCAGAAAATGGTCCGACTCAATTTTTAACAGTATCCTGTGGATTATCCGAAAACCGAGTTCCGATCATATCAGCTCCGATTTAGGTCCGAATTGCGTCAAATAAAATTTTGTTGAATTCCAATAACCAATAGGAACAAAATATGTAAAAATATCCACAAAATGGTCCAACTCGATTTTTAACAATATCCCGTGTACTAACCCCTTTGAGGATTATCCGAAAACCGAGTTTCGATCATATCAGCTCCGATTCAGGTTCTAATTGCGTCAAATAAAATTTTGTTGAATTCCAGTAACCCATAGGAACATAATATGTAAAAATATCCAGAAAATGGCATGACTTAATTTTTAACAGTATCCCGTGTACTAACCCCTTTGTGGATTATCCGAAAACCGAGTTTCGATCATATCAGCTCCGATTCAGGTCCGAATTGCGTCAAATAAAATTTTGTTGAATTCCAATAACAAATAGGAACAAAATATGTAAAAATATCCACAAAATGGTCCAACTCGATTTTTAACAATATCCCGTGTACTAACCCATTTGAGGATTATCCGAAAACCGAGTTTCGATCATATCAGCTCCGATTCCGGTCCGAAGTGCGTCAAATAAAATTTCATTTAATTACAATAACCCTTAGGAACAAAATATGTAAAAATATCCAGAAAATGGCCCGACTCAATTTTTAACAATATTCCCTGTACTAATGCCTTTGAGGATTATCCGAAAACCGAGTTTCGATCATATGAGCTCCGATTCCGGTCCGAACTGCGCCGAATAAAATTTCGTTTAATTTCAATAACCCATAGGAACAAAATATGTAAAAATATCCAGAAAATGGCCCGACTCGATTTTTAACAGTATCCCGTGTACTAACCCCTTTGAGGATTATCCGAAAACCGAGTTTCGATCATATCAGCTCCGATTCAGGTCCGAATTGCGTCAAATAAAATTTTGTTGAATTCCAATAACCCATAGGAACAAAATATGCAAAAATATCCACAAAATTGTCTGACTCAATTTTTAACAATATCCCATGTACTAACCCCTTTGAGGATTATCCGAAAACCGAGTTTCGATCATATCAGCTCTGATTCCGGTCCGAACTGTGCCGAATAAAATTTTGTTGAATTTCAATAACCCATAGGAACAAAATATGTGAAAATATACACAAAATGGTCCAACTCGATTTTTAACAATATCCCGTGTACTAACCCCTTTGAGGATTATCCGAAAACCGAGTTTCGATCATATCAGCTCCGATTCCGGTCCGAAGTGCGTCAAATAAAATTTCATTTAATTACAATAACCCTTAGGAACAAAATATGTAAAAATATCCAGAAAATGGGCCGACTCAATTTTTAACAATATTCCGTGTACTAACGCCTTTGAGGATTATCCGAAAACCGAGTTTCGATCATATGAGCTCCGATTCCGGTCCGAACTGCGCCGAATAAAATTTCGTTTAATTTCAATAACCCATAGGAACAAAATATGTAAAAATATCCAGAAAATGGCCCGACTCGATTTTTAACAGTATCCCGTGTACTAACCCCTTTGAGGATTATCCGAAAACCGAGTTTCGATCATATCAGCTCCGATTCAGGTCCGAATTGCGTCAAATAAAATTTTGTTGAATTCCAATAACCCATAGGAACAAAATATGCAAAAATATCCACAAAATTGTCCGACTCAATTTTTAACAATATCCCATGTACTAACCCCTTTGAGGATTATCCGAAAACCGAGTTTCGATCATATCAGCTCTGATTCCGGTCCGAACTGTGCCGAATATAATTTTGTTGAATTTTAATAACCCATAGGAACAAAATATGTGAAAATATCCACAAAATGGTCCAACTCGATTTTTAACAATATCCCGTGTACTAACCCCTTTGAGGATTATCCGAAAACCGAGTTTCGATCATATCAGCTCCGATTTCGGTCCGAAGTGCGTCAAATAAAATTTCATTTAATTACAATAACCCTTAGGAACAAAATATGTAAAAATATCCAGAAAATGGCCCGACTCAATTTTTAACAATATTCCGTGTACTAACGCCTTTGAGGATTATCCGAAAACCGAGTTTCGATCATATGAGCTCTGATTCCGGTCCGAACTGCGCCGAATAAAATTTCGTTTAATTTCAATAACCCATAGGAACAAAATATGTAAAAATATCCATAAAATAGCCCGACTCAATTTTTAACAATATTCCGTGTACTAACGCCTTTGAGGATTATCAGAAAACTGAGTTTCGATCATATCAGCTCCGATTCCGGTCCAAACTACGCCGAATAAAATTTCGTTTAATTTCAATAACCCATAGGAACAAAATATGTAAAAATATCCAGAAAATGGCCCGACTCGATTTTTAACAGTATCCCGTGTACTAACCCCTTTGAGGATTATCCGAAAACCGAGTTTCGATCATATCAGCTCCGATTCAGGTCCGAATTGCGTCAAATAAAATTTTGTTGAATTCCAATAACCCATAGGAACAAAATATGCAAAAATATCCACAAAATTGTCCGACTCAATTTTTAACAATATCCCATGTACTAACCCCTTTGAGGATTATCCGAAAACCGAGTTTCGATCATATCAGCTCTGATTCCGGTCCGAACTGTGCCGAATAAAATTTTGTTGAATTTCAATAACCCATAGGAACAAAATATGTGAAAATATACACAAAATGGTCCAACTCGATTTTTAACAATATCCCGTGTACTAACCCCTTTGAGGATTATCCGAAAACCGAGTTTCGATCATATCAGCTCCGATTCCGGTCCGAAGTGCGTCAAATAAAATTTCATTTAATTACAATAACCCTTAGGAACAAAATATGTAAAAATATCCAGAAAATGGGCCGACTCAATTTTTAACAATATTCCGTGTACTAACGCCTTTGAGGATTATCCGAAAACCGAGTTTCGATCATATGAGCTCCGATTCCGGTCCGAACTGCGCCGAATAAAATTTCGTTTAATTTCAATAACCCATAGGAACAAAATATGTAAAAATATCCAGAAAATGGCCCGACTCGATTTTTAACAGTATCCCGTGTACTAACCCCTTTGAGGATTATCCGAAAACCGAGTTTCGATCATATCAGCTCCGATTCAGGTCCGAATTGCGTCAAATAAAATTTTGTTGAATTCCAATAACCCATAGGAACAAAATATGCAAAAATATCCACAAAATTGTCCGACTCAATTTTTAACAATATCCCATGTACTAACCCCTTTGAGGATTATCCGAAAACCGAGTTTCGATCATATCAGCTCCGATTCCGGTCCGAACTGTGCCGAATATAATTTTGTTGAATTCCAATAACCCATAGGAACAAAATATGTGAAAATATCCACAAAATGGTCCAACTCGATTTTTAACAATATCCCGTGTACTAACCCCTTTGAGGATTATCCGAAAACCGAGTTTCGATCATATCAGCTCCGATTCCGGTCCGAAGTGCGTCAAATAAAATTTCATTTAATTACAATAACCCTTAGGAACAAAATATGTAAAAATATCCAGAAAATGGGCCGACTCAATTTTTAACAATATTCCGTGTACTAACGCCTTTGAGGATTATCCGAAAACCGAGTTTCGATCATATGAGCTCCGATTCCGGTCCGAACTGCGCCGAATAAAATTTCGTTTAATTTCAATAACCCATAGGAACAAAATATGTAAAAATATCCAGAAAATGGCCCGACTCGATTTTTAACAGTATCCCGTGTACTAACCCCTTTGAGGATTATCCGAAAACCGAGTTTCGATCATATCAGCTCCGATTCAGGTCCGAATTGCGTCAAATAAAATTTTGTTGAATTCCAATAACCCATAGGAACAAAATATGCAAAAATATCCACAAAATTGTCCGACTCAATTTTTAACAATATCCCATGTACTAACCCCTTTGAGGATTATCCGAAAACCGAGTTTCGATCATATCAGCTCTGATTCCGGTCCGAACTGTGCCGAATATAATTTTGTTGAATTTCAATAACCCATAGGAACAAAATATGTGAAAATATCCACAAAATGGTCCAACTCGATTTTTAACAATATCCCGTGTACTAACCCCTTTGAGGATTATCCGAAAACCGAGTTTCGATCATATCAGCTCCGATTTCGGTCCGAAGTGCGTCAAATAAAATTTCATTTAATTACAATAACCCTTAGGAACAAAATATGTAAAAATATCCAGAAAATGGCCCGACTCAATTTTTAACAATATTCCGTGTACTAACGCCTTTGAGGATTATCCGAAAACCGAGTTTCGATCATATGAGCTCCGATTCCGGTCCGAACTGCGCCGAATAAAATTTCGTTTAATTTCAATAACCCATAGGAACAAAATATGTAAAAATATCCATAAAATGGCCCGACTCAATTTTTAACAATATTCCGTGTACTAACGCCTTTGAGGATTATCCGAAAACCGAGTTTCGATCATATGAGCTCCGATTCCGGTCCAAACTACGCCGAATAAAATTTCGTTTAATTTCAATAACCCATAGGAACAAAATATGTAAAAATATCCAGAAAATGGCCCGACTCGATTTTTAACAGTATCCCGTGTACTAACCCCTTTGAGGATTATCCGAAAACCGAGTTTCGATCATATCAGCTCCGATTCAGGTCCGAATTGCGTCAAATAAAATTTTGTTGAATTCCAATAACCCATAGGAACAAAATATGCAAAAATATCCACAAAATTGTCCGACTCAATTTTTAACAATATCCCATGTACTAACCCCTTTGAGGATTATCCGAAAACCGAGTTTCGATCATATCAGCTCTGATTCCGGTCCGAACTGTGCCGAATATAATTTTGTTGAATTTCAATAACCCATAGGAACAAAATATGTGAAAATATCCACAAAATGGTCCAACTCGATTTTTAACAATATCCCGTGTACTAACCCCTTTGAGGATTATCCGAAAACCGAGTTTCGATCATATCAGCTCCGATTTCGGTCCGAAGTGCGTCAAATAAAATTTCATTTAATTACAATAACCCTTAGGAACAAAATATGTAAAAATATCCAGAAAATGGCCCGACTCAATTTTTAACAATATTCCGTGTACTAACGCCTTTGAGGATTATCCGAAAACCGAGTTTCGATCATATGAGCTCCGATTCCGGTCCGAACTGCGCCGAATAAAATTTCGTTTAATTTCAATAACCCATAGGAACAAAATATGTAAAAATATCCATAAAATGGCCCGACTCAATTTTTAACAATATTCCGTGTACTAACGCCTTTGAGGATTATCCGAAAACCGAGTTTCGATCATATGAGCTCCGATTCCGGTCCAAACTACGCCGAATAAAATTTCGTTTAATTTCAATAACCCATAGGAACAAAATATGTAAAAATATCCAGAAAATGGCCCGACTCGATTTTTAACAGTATCCCGTGTACTAACCCCTTTGAGGATTATCCGAAAACCGAGTTTCGATCATATCAGCTCCGATTCAGGTCCGAATTGCGTCAAATAAAATTTTGTTGAATTCCAATAACCCATAGGAACAAAATATGCAAAAATATCCACAAAATTGTCCGACTCAATTTTTAACAATATCCCATGTACTAACCCCTTTGAGGATTATCCGAAAACCGAGTTTCGATCATATCAGCTCTGATTCCGGTCCGAACTGTGCCGAATAAAATTTTGTTGAATTTCAATAACCCATAGGAACAAAATATGTAAAAATATCCAGAAAATGGTCCGACTCAATTTTTAACAGTATCCTGTGGATTATCCGAAAACCGAGTTTCGATCATATCAGCTCCGATTTAGGTCCGAATTGCGTCAAATAAAATTTTGTTGAATTCCAATAACCAATAGGAACAAAATATGTAAAAATATCCACAAAATGGTCCAACTCGATTTTTAACAATATCCCGTGTACTAACCCCTTTGAGGATTATCCGAAAACCGAGTTTCGATCATATCAGCTCCGATTCAGGTTCTAATTGCGTCAAATAAAATTTTGTTGAATTCCAGTAACCCATAGGAACATAATATGTAAAAATATCCAGAAAATGGCATGACTTAATTTTTAACAGTATCCCGTGTACTAACCCCTTTGTGGATTATCCGAAAACCGAGTTTCGATCATATCAGCTCCGATTCAGGTCCGAATTGCGTCAAATAAAATTTTGTTGAATTCCAATAACAAATAGGAACAAAATATGTAAAAATATCCACAAAATGGTCCAACTCGATTTTTAACAATATCCCGTGTACTAACCCCTTTGAGGATTATCCGAAAACCGAGTTTCGATCATATCAGCTCCGATTCCGGTCCGAAGTGCGTCAAATAAAATTTCATTTAATTACAATAACCCTTAGGAACAAAATATGTAAAAATATCCAGAAAATGGCCCGACTCAATTTTTAACAATATTCCCTGTACTAATGCCTTTGAGGATTATCCGAAAACCGAGTTTCGATCATATGAGCTCCGATTCCGGTCCGAACTGCGCCGAATAAAATTTCGTTTAATTTCAATAACCCATAGGAACAAAATATGTAAAAATATCCAGAAAATGGCCCGACTCGATTTTTAACAGTATCCCGTGTACTAACCCCTTTGAGGATTATCCGAAAACCGAGTTTCGATCATATCAGCTCCGATTCAGGTCCGAATTGCGTCAAATAAAATTTTGTTGAATTCCAATAACCCATAGGAACAAAATATGCAAAAATATCCACAAAATTGTCCGACTCAATTTTTAACAATATCCCATGTACTAACCCCTTTGAGGATTATCCGAAAACCGAGTTTCGATCATATCAGCTCTGATTCCGGTCCGAACTGTGCCGAATAAAATTTTGTTGAATTTCAATAACCCATAGGAACAAAATATGTGAAAATATACACAAAATGGTCCAACTCGATTTTTAACAATATCCCGTGTACTAACCCCTTTGAGGATTATCCGAAAACCGAGTTTCGATCATATCAGCTCCGATTCCGGTCCGAAGTGCGTCAAATAAAATTTCATTTAATTACAATAACCCTTAGGAACAAAATATGTAAAAATATCCAGAAAATGGGCCGACTCAATTTTTAACAATATTCCGTGTACTAACGCCTTTGAGGATTATCCGAAAACCGAGTTTCGATCATATGAGCTCCGATTCCGGTCCGAACTGCGCCGAATAAAATTTCGTTTAATTTCAATAACCCATAGGAACAAAATATGTAAAAATATCCAGAAAATGGCCCGACTCGATTTTTAACAGTATCCCGTGTACTAACCCCTTTGAGGATTATCCGAAAACAGAGTTTCGATCATATCAGCTCCGATTCAGGTCCGAATTGCGTCAAATAAAATTTTGTTGAATTCCAATAACCCATAGGAACAAAATATGCAAAAATATCCACAAAATTGTCCGACTCAATTTTTAACAATATCCCATGTACTAACCCCTTTGAGGATTATCCGAAAACCGAGTTTCGATCATATCAGCTCTGATTCCGGTCCGAACTGTGCCGAATATAATTTTGTTGAATTTCAATAACCCATAGGAACAAAATATGTGAAAATATCCACAAAATGGTCCAACTCGATTTTTAACAATATCCCGTGTACTAACCCCTTTGAGGATTATCCGAAAACCGAGTTTCGATCATATCAGCTCCGATTTCGGTCCGAAGTGCGTCAAATAAAATTTCATTTAATTACAATAACCCTTAGGAACAAAATATGTAAAAATATCCAGAAAATGGCCCGACTCAATTTTTAACAATATTCCGTGTACTAACGCCTTTGAGGATTATCCGAAAACCGAGTTTCGATCATATGAGCTCTGATTCCGGTCCGAACTGCGCCGAATAAAATTTCGTTTAATTTCAATAACCCATAGGAACAAAATATGTAAAAATATCCAGAAAATGGCCCGACTCGATTTTTAACAGTATCCCGTGTACTAACCCCTTTGAGGATTATCCGAAAACCGAGTTTCGATCATATCAGCTCCGATTCAGGTCCGAATTGCGTCAAATAAAATTTTGTTGAATTCCAATAACCCATAGGAACATAATATGTAAAAATATCCAGAAAATGGTCCGACTCAATTTTTAACAGTATCCCGTGTACTAACCCTTTTGTGGATTATCCGAAAACCGAGTTTCGATCATATCAGCTCCGATTTAGGTCCGAATTGCGTCAAATAAAATTTTGTTGAATTCCAATAACCAATAGGAACAAAATATGTAAAAATATCCACAAAATGGTCCAACTCGATTTTTAACAATATCCCGTGTACTAACCACTTTGAGGATTATCCGAAAACCGAGTTTCGATCATATCAGCTCCGATTCAGGTTCGAATTGCGTCAAATAAAATTTTTTTGAATTCCAGTAACCCATAGGAACATAATATGTAAAAATATCCAGAAAATGGCATGACTCAATTTTTAACAGTATCCCGTGTACTAACCCCTTTGTGGATTATCCGAAAACCGAGTTTCGATCATATCAGCTCCGATTCAGGTCCGAATTGCGTCAAATAAAATTTTGTTGAATTCCAATTACCAATAGGAACAAAATATGTAAAAATATCCACAAAATGGTCCAACTCGATTTTTAACAATATCCCGTGTACTAACCCCTTTGAGGATTATCCGAAAACCGAGTTTCGATCATATCAGCTCCGATTCAGGTTCGAATTGCGTCAAATAAAATTTTGTTGAATTCCAGTAACCCATAGGAACATAATATGTAAAAATATCCAGAAAATGGCATGACTCAATTTTTAACAGTATCCCGTGTACTAACCCCTTTCTGGATTATCCGAAAACCGAGTTTCGATCATATCAGCTCCGATTCAGGTCCGAATTGCGTCAAATAAAATTTTGTTGAATTCCAATAACCAATAGGAACAAAATATGTAAAAATATCCACAAAATGGTCCAACTCGATTTTTAACAATATCCCGTGTACGAACCCCTTTGAGGATTATCCGAAAACCGAGTTTCGATCATATCAGCTCCGATTCCGGTCCGAAGTGCGTCAAATAAAATTTCATTTAATTACAATAACCCTTAGGAACAAAATATGTAAAAATATCCAGAAAATGGCCCGACTCAACTTTTAACAATATTCCGTGTACTAACGCCTTTGAGGATTATCAGAAAACTGAGTTTCGATCATATCAGCTCCGATTCCGGTCCGAACTACGCCGAATAAAATTTCGTTTAATTTCAATAACCCATAGGAACAAAATATGTAAAAATATCCAGAAAATGGCCCGACTCAATTTTTAACAATATTCCGCCTTTGAGGATTATCAGAAAACTGAGTTTCGATCATATCAGCTCCGATTCCGGTCCGAACTACGCCGAATAAAATTTCGTTTAATTTCAATAACCCATAGGAACAAAATATGTAAAAATATCCAGAAAATGGCCCAACTTGATTTTTAACAGTATCCCGTGTACTAACCCCTTTGAGGATTATCCGAAAACCGAGTTTCGATCATATCAGCTCCGATTCAGGTCCGAATTGCGTCAAATAAAATTTTGTTGAATTCCAATAACCCATAGGAACATAATATGTAAAAATATCCAGAAAATGGTCCGACTCGATTTTTAACAGTATCCCGTGTACTAACCCCTTTGAGGATTATCCGAAAACCGAGTTTCGATCATATCAGCTCCAATTCAGGTCCGAATTGCGTCAAATAAAATTTTGTTGAATTCCAATAACCCATAGGAACAAAATATGCAAAAATATCCACAAAATTGTCCGACTCAATTTTTAACAATATCCCATGTACTAACCCCTTTGAGGATTATCCGAAAACCGAGTTTCGATCATATCAGCTCTGATTCCGGTCCGAACTGTGCCGAATAAAATTTTGTTGAATTTCAATAACCCATAGGAACAAAATATGTGAAAATATACACAAAATGGTCCAACTCGATTTTTAACAATATCCCGTGTACTAACCCCTTTGAGGATTATCCGAAAACCGAGTTTCGATCATATCAGCTCCGATTCCGGTCCGAAGTGCGTCAAATAAAATTTCATTTAATTACAATAACCCTTAGGAACAAAATATGTAAAAATATCCAGAAAATGGCCCGACTCAATTTTTAACAACATTCCGTGTACTAATGCCTTTGAGGATTATCAGAAAACTGAGTTTCGATCATATGAGCTCCGATTCCGGTCCGAACTGCGCCGAATAAAATTTCGTTTAATTTCAATAACCCATAGGAACAAAATATGCAAAAATATCCACAAAATTGTCCGACTCAATTTTTAACAATATCCCATGTACTAACCCCTTTGAGGATTATCCGAAAACCGAGTTTCGATCATATCAGCTCTGATTCCGGTCCGAACTGTGCCGAATAAAATTTTGTTGAATTTCAATAACCCATAGGAACAAAATATGTGAAAATATACACAAAATGGTCCAACTCGATTTTTAACAATATCCCGTGTACTAACCCCTTTGAGGATTATCCGAAAACCGAGTTTCGATCATATCAGCTCCGATTCCGGTCCGAAGTGCGTCAAATAAAATTTCATTTAATTACAATAACCCTTAGGAACAAAATATGTAAAAATATCCAGAAAATGGGCCGACTCAATTTTTAACAATATTCCGTGTACTAACGCCTTTGAGGATTATCCGAAAACCGAGTTTCGATCATATGAGCTCCGATTCCGGTCCGAACTGCGCCGAATAAAATTTCGTTTAATTTCAATAACCCATAGGAACAAAATATGTAAAAATATCCAGAAAATGGCCCGACTCGATTTTTAACAGTATCCCGTGTACTAACCCCTTTGAGGATTATCCGAAAACAGAGTTTCGATCATATCAGCTCCGATTCAGGTCCGAATTGCGTCAAATAAAATTTTGTTGAATTCCAATAACCCATAGGAACAAAATATGCAAAAATATCCACAAAATTGTCCGACTCAATTTTTAACAATATCCCATGTACTAACCCCTTTGAGGATTATCCGAAAACCGAGTTTCGATCATATCAGCTCTGATTCCGGTTCGAACTGTGCCGAATATAATTTTGTTGAATTTCAATAACCCATAGGAACAAAATATGTGAAAATATCCACAAAATGGCCCAACTCGATTTTTAACAATATCCCGTGTACTAACCCCTTTGAGGATTATCCGAAAACCGAGTTTCGATCATATCAGCTCCGATTCCGGTCCGAAGTGCGTCAAATAAAATTTCATTTAATTACAATAACCCTTAGGAACAAAATATGTAAAAATATCCAGAAAATGGCCCGACTCAATTTTTAACAATATTCCGTGTACTAACGCCTTTGAGGATTATCCGAAAACCGAGTTTCGATCATATGAGCTCCGATTCCGGTCCGAACTGCGCCGAATAAAATTTCGTTTAATTTCAATAACCCATAGGAACAAAATATGTAAAAATATCCAGAAAATGGCCCGACTCGATTTTTAACAGTATCCCGTGTACTAACCCCTTTGAGGATTATCCGAAAACCGAGTTTCGATCATATCAGCTCCGATTTAGGTCCGAATTGCGTCAAATAAAATTTTGTTGAATTCCAATAACCCATAGGAACATAATATGTAAAAATATCCAGAAAATGGTCCGACTCAATTTTTAACAGTATCCCGTGTACTAACCCTTTTGTGGATTATCCGAAAACCGAGTTTCGATCATATCAGCTCCGATTTAGGTCCGAATTGCGTCAAATAAAATTTTGTTGAATTCCAATAACCAATAGGAACAAAATATGTAAAATTATCCACAAAATGGTCCAACTCAATTTTTAACAATATCCCGTGTACTAACCACTTTGAGGATTATCCGAAAACCGAGTTTCGATCATATCAGCTCCGATTCAGGTTCGAATTGCGTCAAATAAAATTTTGTTGAATTCCAGTAACCCATAGGAACATAATATGTAAAAATATCCAGAAAATGGCATGACTCAATTTTTAACAGTATCCCGTGTACTAACCCCTTTGTGGATTATCCGAAAACCGAGTTTCGATCATATCAGCTCCGATTCAGGTCCGAA
The DNA here is from genome assembly GCA_036435485.1 of Saposhnikovia divaricata. Classification (NCBI taxonomy): domain Eukaryota; kingdom Viridiplantae; phylum Streptophyta; class Magnoliopsida; order Apiales; family Apiaceae; genus Saposhnikovia; species Saposhnikovia divaricata. The sequence goes on from CM071599.1 coordinate 222,511,052, forward strand.
TTGCGTCAAATAAAATTTTGTTGAATTCCAATTACCAATAGGAACAAAATATGTAAAAATATCCACAAAATGGTCCAACTCGATTTTTAACAATATCCCGTGTACTAACCCCTTTGAGGATTATCCGAAAACCGAGTTTCGATCATATCAGCTCCGATTCAGGTTCGAATTGCGTCAAATAAAATTTTGTTGAATTCCAGTAACCCATAGGAACATAATATGTAAAAATATCCAGAAAATGGCATGACTCAATTTTTAACAGTATCCCGTGTACTAACCCCTTTGTGGATTATCCGAAAACCGAGTTTCGATCATATCAGCTCCGATTCAGGTCCGAATTGCGTCAAATAAAATTTTGTTGAATTCCAATAACCAATAGGAACAAAATATGTAAAAATATCCACAAAATGGTCCAACTCGATTTTTAACAATATCCCGTGTACTAACCCCTTTGAGGATTATCCGAAAACCGAGTTTCGATCATATCAGCTCCGATTCCGGTCCGAAGTGCGTCAAATAAAATTTCATTTAATTACAATAACCCTTAGGAACAAAATATGTAAAAATATCCAGAAAATGGGCCGACTCAATTTTTAACAATATTCCGTGTACTAACGCCTTTGAGGATTATCCGAAAACCGAGTTTCGATCATATGAGCTCCGATTCCGGTCCGAACTGCGCCGAATAAAATTTCGTTTAATTTCAATAACCCATAGGAACAAAATATGTAAAAATATCCAGAAAATGGCCCGACTCGATTTTTAACAGTATCCCGTGTACTAACCCCTTTGAGGATTATCCGAAAACCGAGTTTCGATCATATCAGCTCCGATTCAGGTCCGAATTGCGTCAAATAAAATTTTGTTGAATTCCAATAACCCATAGGAACATAATATGTTAAAATATCCAGAAAATGGTCCGACTCGATTTTTAACAGTATCCCGTGTACTAACCCCTTTGAGGATTATCCGAAAACCGAGTTTCGATCATATCAGCTCCAATTCAGGTCCGAATTGCGTCAAATAAAATTTTGTTGAATTCCAATAACCCATAGGAACAAAATATGCAAAAATAACCACAAAATTGTCCGACTCAATTTTTAACAATATCCCATGTACTAACCCCTTTGAGGATTATCCGAAAACCGAGTTTCGATCATATCAGCTCTGATTCCGGTCCGAACTGTGCCGAATAAAATATTGTTGAATTTCAATAACCCATAGGAACAAAATATGTGAAAATATCCACAAAATGGTCCAACTCGACTTTTAACAGTATCCCGTGTACTAACCCCTTTGAGGATTATCCGAAAACCGAGTTTCGATCATATCAGCTCCGATTCAGGTTCGAATTGCGTCAAATAAAATTTTGTTGAATTCCAGTAACCCATAGGAACATAATATGTAAAAATATCCAGAAAATGGCATGACTCAATTTTTAACAGTATCCCGTGTTCTAACCCCTTTGTGGATTATCCGAAAACCGAGTTTCGATCATATCAGCTCCGATTCAGGTCCGAATTGCGTCAAATAAAATTTTGTTGAATTCCAATAACCAATAGGAACAAAATATGTAAAAATATCCACAAAATGGTCCAACTCGATTTTTAACAATATCCCGTGTACTAACCCCTTTGAGGATTATCCGAAAACCGAGTTTCGATCATATCAGCTCCGATTCCGGTCCGAAGTGCGTCAAATAAAATTTCATTTAATTACAATAACCCTTAGGAACAAAATATCTAAAAATATCCAGAAAATGGCCCGACTCAATTTTTAACAATATTCCGTGTACTAATGCCTTTGAGGATTATCCGAAAACCGAGTTTCGATCATATGAGCTCCGATTCCGGTCCGAACTGCGCCGAATAAAATTTCGTTTAATTTCAATAACCCATAGGAACAAAATATGTAAAAATATCCAGAAAATGGCCCGACTAGATTTTTAACAGTATCCCGTGTACTAACCCCTTTGAGGATTATCCGAAAACCGAATTTCGATCATATCAGCTCCGATTCAGGTCCGAATTGCGTCAAATAAAATTTTGTTGAATTCCAATAACCCATAGGAACAAAATATGCAAAAATATCCACAAAATTGTCCGACTCAATTTTTAACAATATCCCATGTACTAACCCCTTTGAGGATTATCCGAAAACCGAGTTTCGATCATATCAGCTCTGATTCCGGTCCGAACTGTGCAGAATAAAATTTTGTTGAATTTCAATAACCCATAGGAACAAAATATGTGAAAATATACACAAAATGGTCCAACTCGATTTTTAACAATATCCCGTGTACTAACCCCTTTGAGGATTATCCGAAAACCGAGTTTCGATCATATCAGCTCCGATTCCGGTCCGAAGTGCGTCAAATAAAATTTCATTTAATTACAATAACCCTTAGGAACAAAATATGTAAAAATATCCAGAAAATGGGCCGACTCAATTTTTAACAATATTCCGTGTACTAACGCCTTTGAGGATTATCCGAAAACCGAGTTTCGATCATATGAGCTCCGATTCCGGTCCGAACTGCGCCGAATAAAATTTCGTTTAATTTCAATAACCCATAGGAACAAAATATGTAAAAATATCCAGAAAATGGCCCGACTCGATTTTTAACAGTATCCCGTGTACTAACCCCTTTGAGGATTATCCGAAAACCGAGTTTCGATCATATCAGCTCCGATTCAGGTCCGAATTGCGTCAAATAAAATTTTGTTGAATTCCAATAACCCATAGGAACAAAATATGCAAAAATATTCACAAAATTGTCCGACTCAATTTTTAACAATATCCCATGTACTAACCCCTTTGAGGATTATCCGAAAACCGAGTTTCGATCATATCAGCTCTGATTCCGGTCCGAACTGTGCCGAATATAATTTTGTTGAATTTCAATAACCCATAGGAACAAAATATGTGAAAATATCCACAAAATGGTCCAACTCGATTTTTAACAATATCCCGTGTACTAACCCCTTTGAGGATTATCCGAAAACCGAGTTTCGATCATATCAGCTCCGATTCCGGTCCGAAGTGCGTCAAATAAAATTTCATTTAATTACAATAACCCTTAGGAACAAAATATGTAAAAATATCCAGAAAATGGCCCGACTCAATTTTTAACAATATTCCGTGTACTAACGCCTTTGAGGATTATCCGAAAACCGAGTTTCGATCATATGAGCTCTGATTCCGGTCCGAACTGCGCCGAATAAAATTTCGTTTAATTTCAATAACCCATAGGAACAAAATATGTAAAAATATCCAGAAAATGGCCCGACTCGATTTTTAACAGTATCCCGTGTACTAACCCCTTTGAGGATTATCCTAAAACCGAGTTTCGATCATATCAGCTCCGATTCAGGTCCGAATTGCGTCAAATAAAATTTTGTTGAATTCCAATAACCCATAGGAACATAATATGTAAAAATATCCAGAAAATGGTCCGACTCAATTTTTAACAGTATCCCGTGTACTAACCCTTTTGTGGATTATCCGAAAACCGAGTTTCGATCATATCAGCTCCGATTTAGGTCCGAATTGCGTCAAGTAAAATTTTGTTGAATTCCAATAACCAATAGGAACAAAATATGTAAAAATATCCACAAAATGGTCCAACTCGATTTTTAACAATATCCCGTGTACTAACCCCTTTGAGGATTATCCGAAAACCGAGTTTCGATCATATCAGCTCCGATTCAGGTTCGAATTGCGTCAAATAAAATTTTGTTGAATTCAAGTAACCCATAGGAACATAATATGTAAAAATATCCAGAAAATGGCATGACTCAATTTTTAACAGTATCCCGTGTACTAACCCCTTTGTGGATTATTCGAAAATCGAGTTTCGATCATATCAGCTCCGATTCAGGTCCGAATTGCGTCAAATAAAATTTTGTTGAATTCCAATAACCAATAGGAACAAAATATGTAAAAATATCCACAAAATGCTCCAACTCGATTTTTAACAATATCCCGTGTACTAACCCCTTTGAGGATTATCCGAAAACCGAGTTTCGATCATATAAGCTCCGATTCCGGTCCGAAGTGCGTCAAATAAAATTTCATTTAATTACAATAACCCTTAGGAACAAAATATGTAAAAATATCCAGAAAATGGCCCGACTCAATTTTTAACAATATTCCGTGTACTAATGCCTTTGAGGATTATCCGAAAACCGAGTTTCGATCATATGAGCTCCGATTCCGGTCCGAACTGCGCCGAATAAAATTTCGTTTAATTTCAATAACCCATAGGAACAAAATATGTAAAAATATCCAGAAAATGGCCCGACTCGATTTTTAACAGTATCCCGTGTACTAACCCCTTTGAGGATTATCCGAAAACCGAGTTTCGATCATATCAGCTCCGATTCAGGTCCGAATTGCGTCAAATAAAATTTTGTTGAATTCCAATAACCCATAGGAACATAATATGCAAAAATATCCACAAAATTGTCCGACTCAATTTTTAACAATATCCCATGTACTAACCCCTTTGAGGATTATCCGAAAACCGAGTTTCGATCATATCAGCTCTGATTCCGGTCCGAACTGTGTCGAATAAAATTTTGTTGAATTTCAATAACCCATAGGAACAAAATTTGTGAAAATATACACAAAATGGTCCAACTCGATTTTTAACAATATCCTGTGTACTAACCCCTTTGAGGATTATCCGAAAACCGAGTTTCGATCATATCAGCTCCGATTCCGGTCCGAAGTGCGTCAAATAAAATTTCATTTAATTACAATAACCCTTAGGAACAAAATATGTAAAAATATCCAGAAAATGGGCCGACTCAATTTTTAACAATATTCCGTGTACTAAATGCCTTTGAGGATTATCCGAAAACCGAGTTTCGATCATATGAGCTCCGATTCCGGTCCGAACTGCTCCGAATAAAATTTCGTTTAATTTCAATAACCCATAGGAACAAAATATGTAAAAATATCCAGAAAATGGCCCGACTCGATTTTTAACAGTATCCCGTGTACTAACCCCTTTGAGGATTATCCGAAAACCGAGTTTCGATCATATCAGCTCCGATTCAGGTCCGAATTGCGTCAAATAAAATTTTGTTGAATTCCAATAACCCATAGGAACAAAATATGCAAAAATATCCACAAAATTGTCCGACTCAATTTTTAACAATATCCCATGTACTAACCCCTTTGAGGATTATCCGAAAACCGAGTTTCGATCATATCAGCTCCGATTCAGGTCCGAATTGCGTCAAATAAAATTTTGTTGAATTCCAATAACCCATAGGAACAAAATATGCAAAAATATCCACAAAATTGTCTGACTCAATTTTTAACAATATCCCATGTACTAACCCCTTTGAGGATTATCCGAAAACCGAGTTTCGATCATATCAGCTCTGATTCCGGTCCGAACTGTGCCGAATATAATTTTGTTGAATTTCAATAACCCATAGGAACAAAATATGTGAAAATATCCACAAAATGGTCCAACTCGATTTTTAACAATATCCCGTGTACTAACCCCTTTGAGGATTATCCGAAAACCGAGTTTCGATCATATCAGCTCCGATTCCGGTCCGAAGTGCGTCAAATAAAATTTCATTTAATTACAATAACCCTTAGGAACAAAATATGTAAAAATATCCAGAAAATTGCCCGACTCAATTTTTAACAATATTCCGTGTACTAACCCCTTTGAGGATTATCCGAAAACCGAGTTTCGATCATATGAGCTCTGATTCCGGTCCGAACTGCGCCGAATAAAATTTCGTTTAATTTCAATAACCCATAGGAACAAAATATGTAAAAATATCCAGAAAATGGCCCGACTCGATTTTTAACAGTATCCCGTGTACTAACCCCTTTGAGGATTATCCGAAAACCGAGTTTCGATCATATCAGCTCTGATTCCGGTCCGAACTGTGCCGAATATAATTTTGTTGAATTTCAATAACCCATAGGAACAAAATATGTGAAAATATCCACAAAATGGTCCAACTCGATTTTTAACAATATCCCGTGTACTAACCCCTTTGAGGATTATCCGAAAACCGAGTTTCGATCATATGAGCTCCGATTCCGGTCCGAAGTGCGTCAAATAAAATTTCATTTAATTACAATAACCCTTAGGAACAAAATATGTAAAAATATCCAGAAAATGGCCCGACTCAATTTTTAACAATATTCCCTGTACTAATGCCTTTGAGGATTATCCGAAAACCGAGTTTCGATCATATGAGCTCCGATTCCGGTCCGAACTGCGCCGAATAAAATTTCGTTTAATTTCAATAACCCATAGGAACAAAATATGTAATAATATCCAGAAAATGGCCCGACTCGATTTTTAACAGTATCCCGTGTACTAACCCCTTTGAGGATTATCCGAAAACCGAGTTTCGATCATATCAGCTCCGATTCAGGTCCGAATTGCGTCAAATAAAATTTTGTTGAATTCCAATAACCCATAGGAACAAAATATGCAAAAATATCCACAAAATTGTCCGACTCAATTTTTAACAATATCCCATGTACTAACCCCTTTGAGGATTATCCGAAAACCGAGTTTCGATCATATCAGCTCTGATTCCGGTCCGAACTGTGCCGAATAAAATTTTGTTGAATTTCAATAACCCATAGGAACAAAATATGTGAAAATATACACAAAATGGTCCAACTCGATTTTTAACAATATCCCGTGTACTAACCCCTTTGAGGATTATCCGAAAACCGAGTTTCGATCATATCAGCTCCGATTCCGGTCCGAAGTGCGTCAAATAAAATTTCATTTAATTACAATAACCCTTAGGAACAAAATATGTAAAAATATCCAGAAAATGGGCCGACTCAATTTTTAACAATATTCCGTGTACTAACGCCTTTGAGGATTATCCGAAAACCGAGTTTCGATCATATGAGCTCCGATTCCGGTCCGAACTGCGCCGAATAAAATTTCGTTTAATTTCAATAACCCATAGGAACAAAATATGTAAAAATATCCAGAAAATGGCCCGACTCGATTTTTAACAGTATCCCGTGTACTAACCCCTTTGAGGATTATCCGAAAACCGAGTTTCGATCATATCAGCTCCGATTCAGGTCCGAATTGCGTCAAATAAAATTTTGTTGAATTCCAATAACCCATAGGAACAAAATATGCAAAAATATCCACAAAATTGTCCGACTCAATTTTTAACAATATCCCATGTACTAACCCCTTTGAGGATTATCCGAAAACCGAGTTTCGATCATATCAGCTCTGATTCCGGTCCGAACTGTGCCGAATATAATTTTGTTGAATTTCAATAACCCATAGGAACAAAATATGTGAAAATATCCACAAAATGGTCCAACTCGATTTTTAACAATATCCCGTGTACTAACCCCTTTGAGGATTATCCGAAAACCGAGTTTCGATCATATCAGCTCCGATTCCGGTCCGAAGTGCGTCAAATAAAATTTCATTTAATTACAATAACCCTTAGGAACAAAATATGTAAAAATATCCAGAAAATGGGCCGACTCAATTTTTAACAATATTCCGTGTACTAACGCCTTTGGGGATTATCCGAAAACCGAGTTTCGATCATATGAGCTCCGATTCCGGTCCGAACTGCGCCGAATAAAATTTCGTTTAATTTCAATAACCCATAGGAACAAAATATGTAAAAATATCCAGAAAATGGCCCGACTCGATTTTTAACAGTATCCCGTGTACTAACCCCTTTGAGGATTATCCGAAAACCGAGTTTCGATCATATCAGCTCCGATTCAGGTCCGAATTGCGTCAAATAAAATTTTGTTGAATTCCAATAACCCATAGGAACAAAATATGCAAAAATATCCACAAAATTGTCCGACTCAATTTTTAACAATATCCCATGTACTAACCCCTTTGAGGATTATCCGAAAACCGAGTTTCGATCATATCAGCTCTGATTCCGGTCCGAACTGTGCCGAATATAATTTTGTTGAATTTCAATAACCCATAGGAACAAAATATGTGAAAATATCCACAAAATGGTCCAACTCGATTTTTAACAATATCCCGTGTACTAACCCCTTTGAGGATTATCCGAAAACCGAGTTTCGATCATATCAGCTCCGATTCCGGTCCGAAGTGCGTCAAATAAAATTTCATTTAATTACAATAACCCTTAGGAACAAAATATGTAAAAATATCCAGAAAATTGCCCGACTCAATTTTTAACAATATTCCGTGTACTAACCCCTTTGAGGATTATCCGAAAACCGAGTTTCGATCATATGAGCTCTGATTCCGGTCCGAACTGCGCCGAATAAAATTTCGTTTAATTTCAATAACCCATAGGAACAAAATATGTAAAAATATCCAGAAAATGGCCCGACTCGATTTTTAACAGTATCCCGTGTACTAACCCCTTTGAGGATTATCCGAAAACCGAGTTTCGATCATATCAGCTCTGATTCCGGTCCGAACTGTGCCGAATATAATTTTGTTGAATTTCAATAACCCATAGGAACAAAATATGTGAAAATATCCACAAAATGGTCCAACTCGATTTTTAACAATATCCCGTGTACTAACCCCTTTGAGGATTATCCGAAAACCGAGTTTCGATCATATCAGCTCCGATTCCGGTCCGAAGTGCGTCAAATAAAATTTCATTTAATTACAATAACCCTTAGGAACAAAATATGTAAAAATATCCAGAAAATGGCCCGACTCAATTTTTAACAATATTCCCTGTACTAATGCCTTTGAGGATTATCCGAAAACCGAGTTTCGATCATATGAGCTCCGATTCCGGTCCGAACTGCGCCGAATAAAATTTCGTTTAATTTCAATAACCCATAGGAACAAAATATGTAATAATATCCAGAAAATGGCCCGACTCGATTTTTAACAGTATCCCGTGTACTAACCCCTTTGAGGATTATCCGAAAACCGAGTTTCGATCATATCAGCGCCGATTCAGGTCCGAATTGCGTCAAATAAAATTTTGTTGAATTCCAATAACCCATAGGAACAAAATATGCAAAAATATCCACAAAATTGTCCGACTCAATTTTTAACAATATCCCATGTACTAACCCCTTTGAGGATTATCCGAAAACCGAGTTTCGATCATATCAGCTCTGATTCCGGTCCGAACTGTGCCGAATAAAATTTTGTTGAATTTCAATAACCCATAGGAACAAAATATGTGAAAATATACACAAAATGGTCCAACTCGATTTTTAACAATATCCCGTGTACTAACCCCTTTGAGGATTATCCGAAAACCGAGTTTCGATCATATCAGCTCCGATTCCGGTCCGAAGTGCGTCAAATAAAATTTCATTTAATTACAATAACCCTTAGGAACAAAATATGTAAAAATATCCAGAAAATGGGCCGACTCAATTTTTAACAATATTCCGTGTACTAACGCCTTTGAGGATTATCCGAAAACCGAGTTTCGATCATATGAGCTCCGATTCCGGTCCGAACTGCGCCGAATAAAATTTCGTTTAATTTCAATAACCCATAGGAACAAAATATGTAAAAATATCCAGAAAATGGCCCGACTCGATTTTTAACAGTATCCCGTGTACTAACCCCTTTGAGGATTATCCGAAAACCGAGTTTCGATCATATCAGCTCCGATTCAGGTCCGAATTGCGTCAAATAAAATTTTATTGAATTCCAATAACCCATAGGAACAAAATATGCAAAAATATCCACAAAATTGTCCGACTCAATTTTTAACAATATCCCATGTACTAACCCCTTTGAGGATTATCCGAAAACCGAGTTTCGATCATATCAGCTCTGATTCCGGTCCGAACTGTGCCGAATATAATTTTGTTGAATTTCAATAACCCATAGGAACAAAATATGTGAAAATATCCACAAAATGGTCCAACTCGATTTTTAACAATATCCCGTGTACTAACCCCTTTGAGGATTATCCGAAAACCGAGTTTCGATCATATCAGCTCCGATTCCGGTCCGAAGTGCGTCAAATAAAATTTCATTTAATTACAATAACCCTTAGGAACAAAATATGTAAAAATATCCAGAAAATTGCCCGACTCAATTTTTAACAATATTCCGTGTACTAACGCCTTTGAGGATTATCCGAAAACCGAGTTTTGATCATATGAGCTCTGATTCCGGTCCGAACTGCGCCGAATAAAATTTCGTTTAATTTCAATAACCCATAGGAACAAAATATGTAAAAATATCCAGAAAATGGCCCGACTCGATTTTTAACAGTATCCCGTGTACTAACCCCTTTGAGGATTATCCGAAAACCGAGTTTCGATCATATCAGCTCCGATTCAGGTCCGAATTGCGTCAAATAAAATTTTGTTGAATTCCAATAACCCATAGGAACATAATATGTAAAAATATCCAGAAAATGGCCCGACTCAATTTTTAACAATATTCCGTGTACTAACGCCTTTGAGGATTATCAGAAAACTAAGTTTCGATCATATCAGCTCCGATTTAGGTCCGAATTGCGTCAAATAAAATTTTGTTGAATTCCAATAACCAATAGGAACAAAATATGTAAAAATATCCACAAAATGGTCCAACTCGATTTTTAACAATATCCCGTGTACTAACCCCTTTGAGGATTATCCGAAAACCGAGTTTCGATCATATCAGCTCCGATTCAGGTTCGAATTGCGTCAAATAAAATTTTGTTGAATTCCAGTAACCCATAGGAACATAATATGTAAAAATATCCAGAAAATGGCATGACTCAATTTTTAACAGTATCCCGTGTACTAACCCCTTTGTGGATTATCCGAAAACCGAGTTTCGATCATATCAGCTCCGATTCAGGTCCGAATTGCGTCAAATAAAATTTTGTTGAATTCCAATAACCAATAGGAACAAAATATGTAAAAATATCCACAAAATGCTCCAACTCGATTTTTAACAATATCCCGTGTACTAACCCCTTTGAGGATTATCCGAAAACCGAGTTTCGATCATATCAGCTCCGATTCCGGTCCGAAGTGCGTCAAATAAAATTTCATTTAATTACAATAACCCTTAGGAACAAAATATGTAAAAATATCCAGAAAATGGCCCGACTCAATTTTGAACAATATTCCGTGTACTAATGCCTTTGAGGATTATCCGAAAACCGAGTTTCGATCATATGAGCTCCGATTCCGGTCCGAACTGCGCCGAATAAAATTTCGTTTAATTTCAATAACCCATAGGAACAAAATATGTAAAAATATCCAGAAAATGGCCCGACTCGATTTTTAACAGTATCCCGTGTACTAACCCCTTTGAGGATTATCCGAAAACCGAGTTTCGATCATATCAGCTCCGATTCAGGTCCGAATTGCGTCAAATAAAATTTTGTTGAATTCCAATAACCCATAGGAACAAAATATGCAAAAATATCAACAAAATTGTCCGACTCAATTTTTAACAATATCCCATGTACTAACCCCTTTGAGGATTATCCGAAAACCGAGTTTCGATCATATCAGCTCTGATTCCGGTCCGAACTGTGCCGAATAAAATTTTGTTGAATTTCAATAACCCATAGGAACAAAATATGTGAAAATATACACAAAATGGTCCAACTCGATTTTTAACAATATCCTGTGTACTAACCCCTTTGAGGATTATCCGAAAACCGAGTTTCGATCATATCAGCTCCGATTCCGGTCCGAAGTGCGTCAAATAAAATTTCATTTAATTACAATAACCCTTAGGAACAAAATATGTAAAAATATCCAGAAAATGGGCCGACTCAATTTTTAACAATATTCCGTGTACTAACGCCTTTGAGGATTATCCGAAAATCGAGTTTCGATCATATGAGCTCCGATTCCGGACCGAACTGCGCCGAATAAAATTTCGTTTAATTTCAATAACCCATAGGAACAAAATATGTAAAAATATCCAGAAAATGGCCCGACTCGATTTTTAACAGTATCCCGTGTACTAACCCCTTTGAGGATTATCCGAAAACCGAGTTTCGATCATATGAGCTCCGATTCAGGTCCGAATTGCGTCAAATAAAATTTTGTTGAATTCCAATAACCCATAGGAACAAAATATGCAAAAATATCCACAAAATTGTCCGACTCAATTTTTAACAATATCCCATGTACTAACCCCTTTGAGGATTATCCGAAAACCGAGTTTCGATCATAACAGCTCTGATTCCGGTCCGAACTGTGCCGAATATAATTTTGTTGAATTTCAATAACCCATAGGAACAAAATATGTGAAAATATCCACAAAATGGTCCAACTCGATTTTTAACAATATCCCGTGTACTAACCCCTTTGAGGATTATCCGAAAACCGAGTTTCGATCATATCAGCTCCGATTCCGGTCCGAAGTGCGTCAAATAAAATTTCATTTAATTACAATAACCCTTAGGAACAAAATATGTAAAAATATCTAGAAAATGGCCCGACTCAATTTTTAACAATATTCCGTGTACTAACGCCTTTGAGGATTATCCGAAAACCGAGTTTCGATCATATGAGCTCTGATTCCGGTCCGAACTGCGCCGAATAAAATTTCGTTTAATTTCAATAACCCATAGGAACAAAATATGTAAAAATATCCAGAAAATGGCCCGACTCGATTTTTAACAGTATCCCGTGTACTAACCCCTTTGAGGATTATCCGAAAACCGAGTTTCGATCATATCAGCTCCGATTCAGGTCCGAATTGCGTCATATAAAATTTTGTTGAATTCCAATAACCCTTAGGAACAAAATATGTAAAAATATCTAGAAAATGGCCCGACTCAATTTTTAACAATATTCCGTGTACTAACGCCTTTGAGGATTATCAGAAAACTAAGTTTCGATCATATCAGCTCCGATTCCTGTACGAACTTCACCGAATAAAATTTCGTTTAATTTCAATAACCCATAGGAACAAAATATGTAAAAATATCCAGAAAAGGCCCGACTCAATTTTTAACAGTATCCCGTGTACTAACCCCTTTGAGGATTATCCGAAAACCGAGTTTCGATCATATCAGCTCCGATTCAGGTCCGAATTGCGTCAAATAAAATTTTGTTGAATTCCAATAACCCATAGGAACAAAATATGTAAAAATATCCACAAAATGGTCTGACTCAATTTTTAACAATATCCCATGTACTAACCCCTTTGAGGATTATCCGAAAACCGAGTTTCGATCATATCAGCTCCGATTACGGTCCGAACTGTGCCGAATAAAATTTTGTTGAATTTCAATAACCTATAGGAACAAAATATGTGAAAATATCCAAAAAATGGTCCAACTCGACTTTTAACAGTATCCCGTGTACTAACCACTTTGAGGATTATCCGAAAATTGAATTTCGATCATATCAGCTCCGATTCCGGTCCGAAGTGCGTCAAATAAAATTTCATTTAATTTCAATAACCCTTAGGAACAAAATATGTAAAAATATCCAGAAAATGGCCCGACTCAATTTTTAACAATATTTCGTGTACTAACGCCTTTGAGGATTATCAGAAAACTGAGTTTCGATCATATCAGCTCCGATTCCGGTCCGAACTACGCCGAATAAAATTTCGTTTAATTTCAATAACCCATAGGAACAAAATATGTAAAAATATCCAGAAAATGGCCCGACTCGATTTTTAACAGTATCCCGTGTACTAACCCCTTTGAGGATTATCCGAAAACCGAGTTTCGATCATATCAGCTCCGATTCAGGTTCGAATTGCGTCAAATAAAATTTTGTTGAATTCCAGTAACCCATAGGAACATAATATGTAAAAATATCCAGAAAATGGCCCGACTCAATTTTTAACAGTATCCCGTGTACTAACCCCTTTGTGGATTATCCGAAAACCGAGTTTCGATCATATCAGCTCTGATTCAGGTCCGAATTGCGTCAAATAAAATTTTGTTGAATTCCAATAACCAATAGTAACAAAATATGTAAAAATATCCACAAAATGGTCCAACTCGATTTTTAACAATATCCCGTGTACTAATCCCTTTGAGGATTATCCGAAAACCGAGTTTCGATCATATCAGCTCCGATTCCGGTCCGAAGTGCGTCAAATAAAATTTCATTTAATTACAATAACCTTTAGGAACAAAATATGTAAAAATAACCAGAAAATGGGCCGACTCAATTTTTAACAATATTCAGTGTACTAACGCCTTTGAGGATTATCCGAAAACCGAGTTTCGATCATATGAGCTCCGATTCCGGTCCGAACTGCGCCGAATAAAATTTCGTTTAATTTCAATAACCCATAGGAACAAAATATGTAAAAATATCCAGAAAATGGCCCGACTCGATTTTTAACAGTATCCCGTGTACTAACCCCTTTGAGGATTATCCGAAAACCGAGTTTCGACCATATCAGCTCCGATTCAGGTCCGAATTGTGTCAAATAAAATTTTGTTGAATTCTAATAACCCTTAGGAACAAAATATGTAAAAATATCTAGAAAATGGCCCGACTCAATTTTTAACAATATTCCGTGTACTAACGCCTTTGAGGATTATCAGAAAACTGAGTTTCGATCATATCAGCTCCGATTCCGGTACGAACTGCGCCGAATAAAATTTCGTTTAATTTCAATAACCCATAGGAACAAAATATGTAAAAATATCCAGAAAAAGGCCCGACTCGATTTTTAACAGTATCCCGTGTACTAACCCCTTTGAGGATTATCCGAAAACCGAGTTTCGATCATATCAGCTCCGATTAAGGTCCGAATTGCGTCAAATAAAATTTTGTTGAATTCCAATAACCCATAGGAACATAATATGTAAAAATATCCAGAAAATGGCCCGACTCAATTTTTAACAATATTCCGTGTACTAACGCCTTTGAGGATTATCAGAAAACTAAGTTTCGATCATATCAGCTCCGATTTAGGTCCGAATTGCGTCAAATAAAATTTTGTTGAATTCCAATAACCAATAGGAACAAAATATGTAAAAATATCCACAAAATGGTCCAACTCGATTTTTAACAATATCCCGTGTACTAACCCCTTTGAGGATTATCCGAAAACCGAGTTTCGATCATATCAGCTCCGATTCAGGTTCGAATTGCGTCAAATAAAATTTTGTTGAATTCCAGTAACCCATAGGAACATAATATGTAAAAATATCCAGAAAATGGCATGACTCAATTTTTAACAGTATCCCGTGTACTAACCCCTTTGTGGATTATCCGAAAACCGAGTTTCGATCATATCAGCTCCGATTCAGGTCCGAATTGCGTCAAATAAAATTTTGTTGAATTCCAATAACCAATAGGAACAAAATATGTAAAAATATCCACAAAATGCTCCAACTCGATTTTTAACAATATCCCGTGTACTAACCCCTTTGAGGATTATCCGAAAACCGAGTTTCGATCATATCAGCTCCGATTCCGGTCCGAAGTGCGTCAAATAAAATTTCATTTAATTACAATAACCCTTAGGAACAAAATATGTAAAAATATCCAGAAAATGGCCCGACTCAATTTTGAACAATATTCCGTGTACTAATGCCTTTGAGGATTATCCGAAAACCGAGTTTCGATCATATGAGCTCCGATTCCGGTCCGAACTGCGCCGAATAAAATTTCGTTTAATTTCAATAACCCATAGGAACAAAATATGTAAAAATATCCAGAAAATGGCCCGACTCGATTTTTAACAGTATCCCGTGTACTAACCCCTTTGAGGATTATCCGAAAACCGAGTTTCGATCATATCAGCTCCGATTCAGGTCCGAATTGCGTCAAATAAAATTTTGTTGAATTCCAATAACCCATAGGAACAAAATATGCAAAAATATCAACAAAATTGTCCGACTCAATTTTTAACAATATCCCATGTACTAACCCCTTTGAGGATTATCCGAAAACCGAGTTTCGATCATATCAGCTCTGATTCCGGTCCGAACTGTGCCGAATAAAATTTTGTTGAATTTCAATAACCCATAGGAACAAAATATGTGAAAATATACACAAAATGGTCCAACTCGATTTTTAACAATATCCTGTGTACTAACCCCTTTGAGGATTATCCGAAAACCGAGTTTCGATCATATCAGCTCCGATTCCGGTCCGAAGTGCGTCAAATAAAATTTCATTTAATTACAATAACCCTTAGGAACAAAATATGTAAAAATATCCAGAAAATGGGCCGACTCAATTTTTAACAATATTCCGTGTACTAACGCCTTTGAGGATTATCCGAAAATCGAGTTTCGATCATATGAGCTCCGATTCCGGACCGAACTGCGCCGAATAAAATTTCGTTTAATTTCAATAACCCATAGGAACAAAATATGTAAAAATATCCAGAAAATGGCCCGACTCGATTTTTAACAGTATCCCGTGTACTAACCCCTTTGAGGATTATCCGAAAACCGAGTTTCGATCATATGAGCTCCGATTCTGGTCCGAATTGCGTCAAATAAAATTTTGTTGAATTCCAATAACCCATAGGAACAAAATATGCAAAAATATCCACAAAATTGTCCGACTCAATTTTTAACAATATCCCATGTACTAACCCCTTTGAGGATTATCCGAAAACCGAGTTTCGATCATAACAGCTCTGATTCCGGTCCGAACTGTGCCGAATATAATTTTGTTGAATTTCAATAACCCATAGGAACAAAATATGTGAAAATATCCACAAAATGGTCCAACTCGATTTTTAACAATATCCCGTGTACTAACCCCTTTGAGGATTATCCGAAAACCGAGTTTCGATCATATCAGCTCCGATTCCGGTCCGAAGTGCGTCAAATAAAATTTCATTTAATTACAATAACCCTTAGGAACAAAATATGTAAAAATATCTAGAAAATGGCCCGACTCAATTTTTAACAATATTCCGTGTACTAACGCCTTTGAGGATTATCCGAAAACCGAGTTTCGATCATATGAGCTCTGATTCCGGTCCGAACTGCGCCGAATAAAATTTCGTTTAATTTCAATAACCCATAGGAACAAAATATGTAAAAATATCCAGAAAATGGCCCGACTCGATTTTTAACAGTATCCCGTGTACTAACCCCTTTGAGGATTATCCGAAAACCGAGTTTCGATCATATCAGCTCCGATTCAGGTCCGAATTGCGTCATATAAAATTTTGTTGAATTCCAATAACCCTTAGGAACAAAATATGTAAAAATATCTAGAAAATGGCCCGACTCAATTTTTAACAATATTCCGTGTACTAACGCCTTTGAGGATTATCAGAAAACTAAGTTTCGATCATATCAGCTCCGATTCCTGTACGAACTTCACCGAATAAAATTTCGTTTAATTTCAATAACCCATAGGAACAAAATATGTAAAAATATCCAGAAAAGGCCCGACTCAATTTTTAACAGTATCCCGTGTACTAACCCCTTTGAGGATTATCCGAAAACCGAGTTTCGATCATATCAGCTCCGATTCAGGTCCGAATTGCGTCAAATAAAATTTTGTTGAATTCCAATAACCCATAGGAACAAAATATGTAAAAATATCCACAAAATGGTCTGACTCAATTTTTAACAATATCCCATGTACTAACCCCTTTCAGGATTATCCGAAAACCGAGTTTCGATCATATCAGCTCCGATTACGGTCCGAACTGTGCCGAATAAAATTTTGTTGAATTTCAATAACCTATAGGAACAAAATATGTGAAAATATCCAAAAAATGGTCCAACTCGACTTTTAACAGTATCCCGTGTACTAACCACTTTGAGGATTATCCGAAAATTGAATTTCGATCATATCAGCTCCGATTCCGGTCCGAAGTGCGTCAAATAAAATTTCATTTAATTTCAATAACCCTTACGAACAAAATATGTAAAAATATCCAGAAAATGGCCCGACTCAATTTTTAACAATATTTCGTGTACTAACGCCTTTGAGGATTATCAGAAAACTGAGTTTCGATCATATCAGCTCCGATTCCGGTCCGAACTACGCCGAATAAAATTTCGTTTAATTTCAATAACCCATAGGAACAAAATATGTAAAAATATCCAGAAAATGGCCCGACTCGATTTTTAACAGTATCCCGTGTACTAACCCCTTTGAGGATTATCCGAAAACCGAGTTTCGATCATATCAGCTCCGATTCAGGTTCGAATTGCGTCAAATAAAATTTTGTTGAATTCCAGTAACCCATAGGAACATAATATGTAAAAATATCCAGAAAATGGCCCGACTCAATTTTTAACAGTATCCCGTGTACTAACCCCTTTGTGGATTATCCGAAAACCGAGTTTCGATCATATCAGCTCTGATTCAGGTCCGAATTGCGTCAAATAAAATTTTGTTGAATTCCAATAACCAATAGTAACAAAATATGTAAAAATATCCACAAAATGGTCCAACTCGATTTTTAACAATATCCCGTGTACTAATCCCTTTGAGGATTATCCGAAAACCGAGTTTCGATCATATCAGCTCCGATTCCGGTCCGAAGTGCGTCAAATAAAATTTCATTTAATTACAATAACCTTTAGGAACAAAATATGTAAAAATAACCAGAAAATGGGCCGACTCAATTTTTAACAATATTCAGTGTACTAACGCCTTTGAGGATTATCCGAAAACCGAGTTTCGATCATATGAGCTCCGATTCCGGTCCGAACTGCGCCGAATAAAATTTCGTTTAATTTCAATAACCCATAGGAACAAAATATGTAAAAATATCCAGAAAATGGCCCGACTCGATTTTTAACAGTATCCCGTGTACTAACCCCTTTGAGGATTATCCGAAAACCGAGTTTCGACCATATCAGCTCCGATTCAGGTCCGAATTGTGTCAAATAAAATTTTGTTGAATTCTAATAACCCTTAGGAACAAAATATGTAAAAATATCTAGAAAATGGCCCGACTCAATTTTTAACAATATTCCGTGTACTAACGCCTTTGAGGATTATCAGAAAACTGAGTTTCGATCATATCAGCTCCGATTCCGGTACGAACTGCGCCGAATAAAATTTCGTTTAATTTCAATAACCCATAGGAACAAAATATGTAAAAATATCCAGAAAAAGGCCCGACTCGATTTTTAACAGTATCCCGTGTACTAACCCCTTTGAGGATTATCCGAAAACCGAGTTTCGATCATATCAGCTCCGATTAAGGTCCGAATTGCGTCAAATAAAATTTTGTTGAATTCCAATAACCCATAGGAACATAATATGTAAAAATATCCAGAAAATGGCCCGACTCAATTTTTAACAGTATCCCGTGTACTAACCCCTTTGTGGATTATCCGAAAACTGAGTTTCGATCATATCAGCTCCGATTCAGGTCCGAATTGCGTCAAATAAAATTTTGTTGAATTCCAATAAGCAATAGGAACAAAATATGTAAAAATATCCACAAAATGGTCCAACTCGATTTTTAACAATATCCCGTGTACTAACCCCTTTGAGGATTATCTGAAAACCGAGTTTCGATCATATCAGCTCCGATTCTGGTCCGAAGTGCGTCAAATAAAATTTCATTTAATTACAATAACCCTTAGGAACAAAATATGTAAAAATATCCAGAAAATGGGCCGACTCAATTTTTAACAATATTCCGTGTACTAACGCCTTTGAGGATTATCCGAAAACCGAGTTTCGATCATATGAGCTCCGATTCCGGTCCAAACTGCGCCGAATAAAATTTCGTTTAATTTCAATAACCCATAGGAACAAAATATGTAAAAATATCCAGAAAATGGCTCGACTCGATTTTTAACAGTATCCCGTGTACTAACCCCTTTGAGGATTATCCGAAAACCGAGTTTCGATCATATCAGCTCCGATTCAGGTCCGAATTGCGTCAAATAAAATTTTGTTGAATTCTAATAACCCTTAGGAACAAAATATGTAAAAATATCTAGAAAATGGCCCGACTCAATTTTTAACAATATTCCGTGTACTAACGCCTTTGAGGATTATCAGAAAACTGAGTTTCGATCATATCAGCTCCGATTCCGGTACGAACTGCGCCGAATAAAATTTCGTTTAATTTCAATAACCCATAGGAACAAAATATGTAAAAATATCCAGAAAAAGACCCGACTCGATTTTTAACAGTATCCCGTGTACTAACCCCTTTGAGGATTATCCGAAAACCGAGTTTCGATCATATCAGCTCCGATTCAGGTCCGAATTGCGTCAAATAAAATTTTGTTGAATTCCAATAACCCATAGGAACATAACATGTAAAAATATCCAGAAAATGGCCCGACTCAATTTTTAACAGTATCCCGTGTACTAACCCCTTTGTGGATTATCCGAAAACCGAGTTTCGATCATATCAGCTCCGATTCAGGTCCGAATTGCGTCAAATAAAATTTTGTTGAATTCCAATAACCAATAGGAACAAAATATGTAAAAATATCCACAAAATGGTCCAACTCGATTTTTAACAATATCCCGTGTACTAACCCCTTTGAGGATTATCCGAAAACCGAGTTTCGATCATATCAGCTCCGATTCTGGTACGAAGTGCGTCAAATAAAATTTCATTTAATTACAATAACCCTTAGGAACAAAATATGTAAAAATATCCAGAAAATGGGCCGACTCAATTTTTAACAATATTTCGTGTACTAACGCCTTTGAGGATTATCCGAAAACCGAGTTTCGATCATATGAGCTCCGATTCCGGTCCGAACTGCGCCGAATAAAATTTTGTTTAATTTCAATAACCCATAGGAACAAAATATGTAAAAATATCCAGAAAATGGCCCGACTCGATTTTTAACAGTATCCCGTGTACTAACCCCTTTGAGGATTATCCGAAAACTGAGTTTCGATCATATCAGCTCCGATTCAGGTTCGAATTGCGTCAAATAAAATTTTGTTGAATTCCAGTAACCCATAGGAACATAATATGTAAAAATATCCATAAAATGGCCCGACTCAATTTTTAACAGTATCCCGTGTACTAACCCCTTTGTGGATTATCCGAAAACCGAGTTTCGATCATATCAGCTCCGATTCAGGTCCGAATTGCGTCAAATAAAATTTTGTTGAATTCCAATAACCAATAGGAACAAAATATGTAAAAATATCCACAAAACGGTCCAACTCGATTTTTAACAATATCCCGTGTACTAACCCCTTTGAGGATTATCCGAAAACCGAGTTTTGATCATATCAGCTCCGATTCCGGTCCGAAGTGCGTCAAATAAAATTTCATTTAATTACAATAACCCTTAGGAACAAAATATGTAAAAATATCCAGAAAATGGCCCGACTCAATTTTTAACAATATTCCGTGTACTAACGCCTTTGAGGATTATCCGAAAACCGAGTTTCGATCATATGAGCTCCGATTCCGGTCCGAACTGCGCCGAATAAAATTTCGTTTAATTTCAATAACCCATAGGAACAAAATATGTAAAAATATCCAGAAAATGGCCCGACTCGATTTTTAACAGTATCCCGTGTACTAACTCCTTTGAAGATTATCCGAAAACCGAGTTTCGATCATATCAGCTCCGATTCAGGTCCGAATTGCGTCAAATAAAATTTTGTTGAATTCCAATAACCCTTAGGAACAAAATATGTAAAAATATCCAGAAAATGGCCCGACTCAATTTTTAACAGTATCCCGTGTACTAACCCCTTTGTGGATTATCCGAAAACCGAGTTTCGATCATATCAGCTCCGATTCAGGTCCGAATTGCGTCAAATAAAATTTTGTTGAATTTCAATAACCAATAGGAACAAAATATGTAAAAATATCCACAAAATGGTCCAACTCGATTTTTAACAATATCCCGTGTACTAATCCCTTTGAGGATTATCCGAAAACCGAGTTTCGATCATATCAGCTCCGATTCCGGTCCGAAGTGCGTCAAATAAAATTTCATTTAATTACAATAACCCTTAGGAACAAAATATGTAAAAATATCCAGAAAATGGCCCGACTCAATTTTTAACAATATTCCGTGTACTAACGCCTTTGAGGATTATCCGAAAACCGAGTTTCGATCATATGAGCTCCGATTCCGGTCCGAACTGCGCCGAATAAAATTTCGTTTAATTTCAATAACCCATAGGAACAAAATATGTAAAAATATCCAGAAAATGGCCCGACTCGATTTTTAACAGTATCCCGTGTACTAACTCCTTTGAGGATTATCCGAAAACCGAGTTTCGATCATATCAGCTCCGATTCAGGTCCGAATTGCGTCAAATAAAATTTTGTTGAATTCCAATAACCCTTAGGAACAAAATATGTAAAAATATCCAGAAAATGGCCCGACTCAATTTTTAACAATATTTCGTGTACTAACGCCTTTGAGGATTATCCGAAAACCGAGTTTCGATCATATGAGCTCCGATTCCGGTCCGAACTGCGCCGAATAAAATTTCGTTTAATTTCAATAACCCATAGGAACAAAATATGTAAAAATATCCATAAAATGGCCCGACTCAATTTTTAACAGTATCCCGTGTACTAACTCCTTTGAGGATTATCCGAAAACCGAGTTTCGATCATATCAGCTCCGATTCAGGTCCGAATTGCGTCAAATAAAATTTTGTTGAATTCCAATAACCCTTAGGAACAAAATATGTAAAAATATCCAGAAAATGGCCCGACTCAATTTTTAACAATATTTCGTGTACTAACGCCTTTGAAGATTATCAGAAAACTGAGTTTCGATCATATCAGCTCCGATTCCGGTCCGAACTGCGCCGAATAAAATTTCGTTTAATTTCAATAACCCATAGGAACAAAATATGTAAAAATAACCAGAAAAAGGCCCGACTCGATTTTTAACAGTATCCCGTGTACTAACCCCTTTGAGGATTATCCGAAAACCGAGTTTCGATCATATCAGCTCCGATTCAGGTCCGAATTGCGTCAAATAAAATTTTGTTGAATTCCAATAACCCATAGGAACAAAATATGTAAAAATATCCACCAAATGGTCTGACTCAATTTTTAACAATATCCCATGTACTAACCCCTTTGAGGATTATCCGAAAACCGAGTTTCGATCATATCAGCTCCGATTCCGGTCCGAACTGTGCCGAATAAAATTTTGTTGAATTTCAATAACCTATAGGAACAAAATATGTGAAAATATCCACAAAATGGTCCAACTCGACTTTTAACAGTATCCCATGTACTAACCCCTTTGAGGATTATCCGGAAATTGAGTTTCGATCATATGAGCTCCGATTCCGGTCCGAAGTGCGTCAAATAAAATTTCATTTAATTTCAATAACCCTTAGGAACAAAATATGTAAAAATATCCAGAAAATTGCCCGACTCAATTTTTAACAATATTCCGTGTACTAACGCCTTTGAGGATTATCAGAAAACTGAGTTTCGATCATATCAGCTCCTATTCCGGTCCGAACTACGCCGAATAAAATTTCGTTTAATTTCAATAACCCATAGGAACAAAATATGTAAAAATATCTAGAAAATGGCCCGACTCTATTTTTAACAGTATCCCATGTACTAACCCCTTTGAGGATTATCCGAAAACCGAGTTTCGATCATATCAGCTCCGATTCAGGTTCGAATTGCGTCAAATAAAATTTTGTTGAATTCCAGTAACCCATAGGAACATAATATGTAAAAATATCCAGAAAATGGCCCAACTCAATTTTTAA
This sequence comes from Saposhnikovia divaricata, assembly GCA_036435485.1. Classification (NCBI taxonomy): domain Eukaryota; kingdom Viridiplantae; phylum Streptophyta; class Magnoliopsida; order Apiales; family Apiaceae; genus Saposhnikovia; species Saposhnikovia divaricata. The sequence continues at coordinate 222,534,632 of CM071599.1, forward strand.
CAGTATCCCGTGTACTAACCCCTTTGTGGATTATCCGAAAACCGAGTTTCGATCATATCAGCTCCGATTCAGGTCCGAATTGCGTCAAATAAAATTTTGTTGAATTCCAATAACCGATAGGAACAAAATATGTAAAAATATCCACAAAATGGTCCAACTCGATTTTTAACAATATCCCGTGTACTAATCCCTTTGAGGATTATCCGAAAACCGAGTTTCGATCATATCAGCTCCGATTCCGGTCCGAAGTGCGTCAAATAAAATTTCATTTAATTAAAATAACCCTTAGGAACAAAATATGTAAAAATATCCAGAAAATGGGCCGACTCAATTTTTAACAATATTCCGTGTACTAACGCCTTTGAGGATTATCCGAAAACCGAGTTTCGATCATATAAGCTCCGATTCCGGTCCGAACTGCGCCGAATAAAATTTCGTTTAATTTCAATAACCCATAGGAACAAAATATGTAAAAATATCCAGAAAATGGCCCGACTCGATTTTTAACAGTATCCCGTGTACTAACTCTTTTGAGGATTATCCGAAAATCGAGTTTCGATCATATCAGCTCCGATTCAGGTCCGAATTGCGTCAAATAAAATTTTGTTGAATTCCAATAACCCTTAGGAACAAAATATGTAAAAATATCCAGAAAATGGCCCGACTCAATTTTTAACAATATTCCGTGTACTAACGCCTTTGAGGATTATCAGAAAACTAAGTTTCGATCATATCAGCTCCGATTCCGGTCCGAACTGCGCCGAATAAAATTTCGTTTAATTTCAATAACCCATAGGAACAAAATATGTAAAAATATCCAGAAAAGGCCCGACTCGATTTTTAACAGTATCCCGTGTACTAACCCCTTTGAGGATTATCCGAAAACCGAGTTTCGATCATATCAGCTCCGATTCAGGTCCGAATTGCGTCAAATAAAATTTTGTTGAATTCCAATAACCCATAGGAACAAAATATGTAAAAATATCCACAAAATGGTCTGACTCAATTTTTAACAATATCCCATGTACTAACCCCTTTGAGGATTATCCGAAAACCGAGTTTCGATCATATCAGCTCCGATTCCGGTCCGAACTGTGCCGAATAAAATTTTGTTGAATTTCAATAACCTATAGGAACAAAATATGTGAAAATATCCACAAAATGGTCCAACTCGACTTTTAACAGTATCCCGTGTACTAACCCCTTTGAGGATTATCCGAAAATTGAGTTTCGATCATATCAGCTCCGATTCCGGTCCGAAGTGCGTCAAATAAAATTTCATTTAATTTCAATAACCCTTAGGAACAAAATATGTAAAAATATCCAGAAAATTGCCCGACTCAATTTTTAACAATATTCCGTGTACTAACGCCTTTGAGGATTATCAGAAAACTGAGTTTCGAACATATCAGCTCCGATTCCGGTCCGAACTACGCCGAATAAAATTTCGTTTAATTTCAATAACCCATAGGAACAAAATATGTAAAAATATCCAGAAAATGGCCCGACTCGATTTTTAACAGTATCCCGTGTACTAACCCCTTTGAGGATTATCCGAAAACCGAGTTTCGATCATATCAGCTCCGATTCAGGTTCGAATTGCGTCAAATAAAATTTTGTTGAATTCCAGTAACCCATAGGAACATAATATGTAAAAATATCCAGAAAATGGCCCAACTCAATTTTTAACAGTATCCCGTGTACTAACCCCTTTGTGGATTATCCGAAAACCGAGTTTCGATCATATCAGCTCCGATTCAGGTCCGAATTGCGTCAAATAAAATTTTGTTGAATTCCAATAACCAATAGGAACAAAATATGTAAAAATATCCACAAAATGGTCCAACTCGATTTTTAACAATATCCCGTGTACTAATCCCTTTGAGGATTATCCGAAAACCGAGTTTTGATCATATCAGCTCCGATTCCGGTCCGAAGTGCGTCAAATAAAATTTCATTTAATTACAATAACCCTTAGGAACAAAATATGTAAAAATATCCAGAAAATGGGCCGACTCAATTTTTAACAATATTCCGTGTACTAACGCCTTTGAGGATTATCCGAAAACCGAGTTTCGATCATATGAGCTCCGATTCCGGTCCGAACTGCGCCGAATAAAATTTCGTTTAATTTCAATAACCCATAGGAACAAAATATGTAAAAATATCCAGAAAATGGCCCGACTCGATTTTTAACAGTATCCCGTGTACTAACCCCTTTGAGGATTATCCGAAAACCGAGTTTCGATCATATCAGCTCAGATTCAGGTCCGAATTGCGTCAAATAAAATTTTGTTGAATTCCAATAACCCTTAGGAACAAAATATGTAAAAATATCCAGAAAATGGCCCGACTCAATTTTTAACAATATTCCGTGTACTAACGCCTTTGAGGATTATCAGAAAACTGAGTTTCGATCATATCAGCTCCGATTCCGGTCCGAACTGCGCCGAATAAAATTTCGTTTAATTTCAATAACCCATAGGAACAAAATATGTAAAAATATCCAGAAAAAGGCCCGACTCGATTTTTAACAGTATCCCGTGTACTAACCCCTTTGAGGATTATCCGAAAACCGAGTTTCGATCATATCAGCTCCGATTCAGGTCCGAATTGCGTCAAATAAAATTTTGTTGAATTCCAATAACCCATAGGAACAAAATATGTGAAAATATCCACAAAATGGTCCAACTCGACTTTTAACAGTATCCCGTGTACTAACCCCTTTGAGGATTATCCGAAAACCGAGTTTTGATCATATCAGCTCCGATTCCGGTCCGAAGTGCGTCAAATAAAATTTCATTTAATTACAATAACCCTTAGGAACAAAATATGTAAAAATATCCAGAAAATGGGCCGACTCAATTTTTAACAATATTCCGTGTACTAACCCCTTTGAGGATTATCCGAAAACCGAGTTTCGATCATATCAGCTCCGATTCCGGTCCGAACTGTGCCGAATAAAATTTTGTTGAATTTCAATAACCTATAGGAACAAAATATGTGAAAATATCCACAAAATGGTCCAACTCGACTTTTAACAGTATCCCGTGTACTAACCCCTTTGAGGATTATCCGAAAATTGAGTTTCGATCATATCAGCTCCGATTCCGGTCCGAAGTGCGTCAAATAAAATTTTGTTGAATTCCAATAACCCTTAGGAACAAAATATGTAAAAATATCTAGAAAATTGCCGGACTCATTTTTTAACAATATTCCGTGTACTAACGCCTTTGAGGATTATCAGAAAACTGAGTTTCGATCATATCAGCTCCGATTCCGGTCCGAACTACGCCGAATAAAATTTCGTTTAATTTCAATAACCCATAGGAACAAAATATGTAAAAATATCCAGAAAATGGCCCGACTCGATTTTTAACAGTATCCCGTGTACTAACTCCTTTGAGGATTATCCGAAAACCGAGTTTCGATCATATCAGCTCCGATTCAGGTCCGAATTGCGTCAAATAAAATTTTGTTGAATTCCAATAACCCATAGGAACAAAATATGTAAAAATATCCACAAAATGGTCTGACTCAATTTTTAACAATATCCCATGTACTAACCCCTTTGAGGATTATCCGAAAACCGAGTTTCGATCATATCAGCTCCGATTCCGGTCCGAACTGTGCCGAATAAAATTTTGTTGAATTTCAATAACCTATAGGAACAAAATATGTGAAAATATCCACAAAATGGTCCAACTCGACTTTTAACAGTATCCCGTGTACTAACCCCTTTGAGGATTATCCGAAAATTGAGTTTCGATCATATCAGCTCCGATTCCGGTCCGAAGTGCGTCAAATAAAATTTCATTTAATTTCAATAACCCTTAGGAACAAAATATGTAAAAATATCCAGAAAATTGCCCGACTCAATTTTTAACAATATTCCGTGTACTAACGCCTTTGAGGATTATCAGAAAACTGAGTTTCGATCATATCAGCTCCGATTCCGGTCCGAACTACGCCGAATAAAATTTCGTTTAATTTCAATAACCCATAGGAACAAAATATGTAAAAATATCCAGAAAATGGCCCGACTCGATTTTTAACAGTATCCCGTGTACTAACCCCTTTGAGGATTATCCGAAAACCGAGTTTCGATCATATCAGCTCCGATTCAGGTTCGAATTGCGTCAAATAAAATTTTGTTGAATTCCAGTAACCCATAGGAACATAATATGTAAAAATATCCAGAAAATGGCCCAACTCAATTTTTAACAGTATCCCGTGTACTAACCCCTTTGTGGATTATCCGAAAACCGAGTTTCGATCATATCAGCTCCGATTCAGGTCCGAATTGCGTCAAATAAAATTTTGTTGAATTCCAATAACCAATAGGAACAAAATATGTAAAAATATCCACAAAATGGTCCAACTCGATTTTTAACAATATCCCGTGTACTAATCCCTTTGAGGATTATCCGAAAACCGAGTTTTGATCATATCAGCTCCGATTCCGGTCCGAAGTGCGTCAAATAAAATTTCATTTAATTACAATAACCCTTAGGAACAAAATATGTAAAAATATCCAGAAAATGGGCCGACTCAATTTTTAACAATATTCCGTGTACTAACGCCTTTGAGGATTATCCGAAAATCGAGTTTCGATCATATGAGCTCCGATTCCGGTCCGAACTGCGCCGAATAAAATTTCGTTTAATTTCAATAACCCATAGGAACAAAATATGTAAAAATATCCAGAAAATGGCCCGACTCGATTTTTAACAGTATCCCGTGTACTAACCCCTTTGAGGATTATCCGAAAACCGAGTTTCGATCATATCAGCTCAGATTCAGGTCCGAATTGCGTCAAATAAAATTTTGTTGAATTCCAATAACCCTTAGGAACAAAATATGTAAAAATATCCAGAAAATGGCCCGACTCAATTTTTAACAATATTCCGTGTACTAACGCCTTTGAGGATTATCAGAAAACTGAGTTTCGATCATATCAGCTCCGATTCCGGTCCGAACTGCGCCGAATAAAATTTCGTTTAATTTCAATAACCCATAGGAACAAAATATGTAAAAATATCCAGAAAAAGGCCCGACTCGATTTTTAACAGTATCCCGTGTACTAACCCCTTTGAGGATTATCCGAAAACCGAGTTTCGATCATATCAGCTCCGATTCAGGTCCGAATTGCGTCAAATAAAATTTTGTTGAATTCCAATAACCCATAGGAACAAAATATGTGAAAATATCCACAAAATGGTCCAACTCGACTTTTAACAGTATCCCGTGTACTAACCCCTTTGAGGATTATCCGAAAACCGAGTTTTGATCATATCAGCTCCGATTCCGGTCCGAAGTGCGTCAAATAAAATTTCATTTAATTACAATAACCCTTAGGAACAAAATATGTAAAAATATCCAGAAAATGGGCCGACTCAATTTTTAACAATATTCCGTGTACTAACCCCTTTGAGGATTATCCGAAAACCGAGTTTCGATCATATCAGCTCCGATTCCGGTCCGAACTGTGCCGAATAAAATTTTGTTGAATTTCAATAACCTATAGGAACAAAATATGTGAAAATATCCACAAAATGGTCCAACTCGACTTTTAACAGTATCCCGTGTACTAACCCCTTTGAGGATTATCCGAAAATTGAGTTTCGATCATATCAGCTCCGATTCCGGTCCGAAGTGCGTCAAATAAAATTTTGTTGAATTCCAATAACCCTTAGGAACAAAATATGTAAAAATATCTAGAAAATTGCCGGACTCATTTTTTAACAATATTCCGTGTACTAACGCCTTTGAGGATTATCAGAAAACTGAGTTTCGATCATATCAGCTCCGATTCCGGTCCGAACTACGCCGAATAAAATTTCGTTTAATTTCAATAACCCATAGGAACAAAATATGTAAAAATATCCAGAAAATGGCCCGACTCGATTTTTAACAGTATCCCGTGTACTAACTCCTTTGAGGATTATCCGAAAACCGAGTTTCGATCATATCAGCTCCGATTCAGGTCCGAATTGCGTCAAATAAAATTTTGTTGAATTCCAATAACCAATAGGAACAAAATATGTAAAAATATCCACAAAATGGTCCAACTCGATTTTTAACAATATCCCATGTACTAATCCCTTTGAGGATTATCCGAAAACCGAGTTTTGATCATATCAGCTCCGATTCCGGTCCGAAGTGCGTCAAATAAAATTTCATTTAATTACAATAACCCTTAGGAACAAAATATGTAAAAATATCCAGAAAATGGGCCGACTCAATTTTTAACAATATTTCGTGTACTAACGCCTTTGAGGATTATCCGAAAACCGAGTTTCGATCATATGAGCTCCGATTCCGGTCCGAACTGCGCCGAATAAAATTTCGTTTAATTTCAATAACCCATAGGAACAAAATATGTAAAAATATCCAGAAAATGGCCCGACTCGATTTTTAACAGTATCCCGTGTACTAACCCCTTTGAGGATTATCCGAAAACCGAGTTTCGATCATATCAGCTCCGATTCAGGTCCGAATTGCGTCAAATAAAATTTTGTTGAATTCCAATAACCCTTAGGAACAAAATATGTAAAAATATCCAGAAAATGGCCCGACTCAATTTTTAACAATATTCCGAGTACTAACGCCTTTGAGGATTATCAGAAAACTGAGTTTCGATCATATCAGCTCCGATTCCGGTCCGAACTGCGCCGAATAAAATTTCGTTTAATTTCAATAACCCATAGGAACAAAATATGTAAAAATATCCAGAAAAAGGCCCGACTCGATTTTTAACAGTATCCCGTGTACTAACCCCTTTGAGGATTATCCGAAAACCGAGTTTCGATCATATCAACTCCGATTCAGGTCCGAATTGCGTCAAATAAAATTTTGTTGAATTCCAATAACCCATAGGAACAAAATATGTAAAAATATCCACAAAATGGTCTGACTCAATTTTTAACAATATCCCATGTACTAACCCCTTTGAGGATTATCCGAAAACCGAGTTTCGATCATATCAGCTCCGATTCCGGTCCGAACTGTGCCGAATAAAATTTTGTTGAATTTCAATAACCTATAGGAACAAAATATGTGAAAATATCCACAAAATGGTCCAACTCGACTTTTAACAGTATCCCGTGTACTAACCCCTTTGAGGATTATCCGAAAATTGAGTTTCGATCATATCAGCTCCGATTCCGGTCCGAAGTGCGTCAAATAAAATTTCATTTAATTTCAATAACCCTTAGGAACAAAATATGTAAAAATATCCAGAAAATTGCCCGACTCAATTTTTAACAATATTCCGTGTACTAACGCCTTTGAGGATTATCAGAAAACTGAGTTTCGATCATATCAGCTCCGATTCCGGTCCGAACTGCGCCGAATAAAATTTCGTTTAATTTCAATAACCCATAGGAACAAAATATGTAAAAATATCCAGAAAAAGGCCCGACTCGATTTTTAACAGTATCCCGTGTACTAACCCCTTTGAGGATTATCCGAAAACCGAGTTTCGATCATATCAACTCCGATTCAGGTCCGAATTGCGTCAAATAAAATTTTGTTGAATTCCAATAACCCATAGGAACAAAATATGTAAAAATATCCACAAAATGGTCTGACTCAATTTTTAACAATATCCCATGTACTAACCCCTTTGAGGATTATCCGAAAACCGAGTTTCGATCATATCAGCTCCGATTCCGGTCTGAACTGTGCCGAATAAAATTTTGTTGAATTTCAATAACCTATAGGAACAAAATATGTGAAAATATCCACAAAATGGTCCAACCCGACTTTTAACAGTATCCCGTGTACTAACCCCTTTGAGGATTATCCGAAAATTGAGTTTCGATCATATCAGCTCCGATTCCGGTCCGAAGTGCGTCAAATAAAATTTTGTTGAATTCCAATAACCCTTAGGAACAAAATATGTAAAAATATCCAGAAAATTGCCCGACTCAATTTTTAACAATATTCCGTGTACTAACGCCTTTGAGGATTATCAGAAAACTGAGTTTCGATCATATCAGCTCCGATTCCGGTCCGAACTACGCCGAATAAAATTTCGTTTAATTTTAATAACCCATAGGAACAAAATATGTAAAAATATCCAGAAAATGGCCCGACTCGATTTTTAACAGTATCCCGTGTACTAACTCCTTTGAGGATTATCCGAAAACCGAGTTTCGATCATATCAGCTCCGATTCAGGTTCGAATTGCGTCAAATAAAATTTTGTTGAATTCCAATAACCCTTAGGAACAAAATATGTAAAAATATCCAGAAAATGGCCCGACTCAATTTTTAACAATATTCCGTGTACTAACGCCTTTGAGGATTATCAGAAAACTGAGTTTCGATCATATCAGCTCCGATTCCGGTCCGAACTGCGCCGAATAAAATTTCGTTTAATTTCAATAACCCATAAGAACAAAATATGTAAAAATATCCAGAAAAAGGCCCGACTCGATTTTTAACAATATCCCGTGTACTAACCCCTTTGAGGATTATCCGAAAACCGAGTTTCGATCATATCAGCTCCGATTCAGGTCCGAATTGCGTCAAATAAAATTTTGTTGAATTCCAATAACCCATAGGAACAAAATATGTAAAAATATCCACAAAATGGTCTGACTCAATTTTTAACAATATCCCATGTACTAACCCCTTTGAGGATTATCCGAAAACCGAGTTTCGATCATATCAGCTCCGATTCCGGTCCGAACTGTGCCGAATAAAATTTTGTTGAATTTCAATAACCTATAGGAGCAAAATATGTAAAAATATCCACAAAATGGTCCAACTCGACTTTTAACAGTATCCCGTGTACTAACCCCTTTGAGGATTATCCGAAAATTGAGTTTCGATCATATCAGCTCCGATTCCGGTCCGAAGTGCGTCAAATAAAATTTCGTTTAATTTCAATAACCCTTAGGAACAAAATATGTAAAAATATCCAGAAAATTGCCCGACTCAATTTTTAACAATATTCCGTGTACTAACGCCTTTGAGGATTATCAGAAAACTGAGTTTCGATCATATCAGCTCCGATTCCGGTCCGAACTACGCCGAATAAAATTTCGTTTAATTTCAATAACCCATAGGAACAAAATATGTAAAAATATCCAGAAAATGGCCCGACTCGATTTTTAACAGTATCCCGTGTACTAACCCCTTTGAGGATTATCCGAAAACCGAGTTTCGATCATATCAGCTCCGATTCACGTTCGAATTGCGTCAAATAAAATTTTGTTGAATTCCAGTAATCCATAGGAACATAATATGTAAAAATATCCAGAAAATGGCCCAACTCAATTTTTAACAGTATCCCGTGTACTAACCCCTTTGTGGATTATCCGAAAACCGAGTTTCGATCATATCACCTCCGATTCAGGTTCGAATTGCGTCAAATAAAATTTTGTTGAATTCCAATAACCCTTAGGAACAAAATATGTAAAAATATCCAAAAAATGGCCCGACTCAATTTTTAACAATATTCCGTGTACTAACGCCTTTGAGGATTATCAGAAAACTGAGTTTCGATCATATCAGCTCCGATTCCGGTCCGAACTGCGCCGAATTAAATTTCGTTTAATTTCAATAACCCATAGGAACAAAATATGTAAAAATATCCAGAAAAAGGCCCGACTCGATTTTTAACCGTATCCCGTGTACTAACCCCTTTGTGGATTATCCGAAAACCGAGTTTCGATCATATCAGTTCCGATTCAGGTCCGAATTGCGTCAAATAAAATTTTGTTGAATTCCAATAACCAATAGGAACAAAATATGTAAAAATATCCACAAAATGGTCCAACTCGATTTTTAACAATATCCCGTGTACTAATCCCTTTGAGGATTATCCGAAAACCGAGTTTTGATCATATCAGCTCCGATTCCGGTCCGAAATGCGTCAAATAAAATTTCATTTAATTACAATAACCCTTAGGAACAAAATATGTAAAAATATCCAGAAAATGGGCCGACTCAATTTTTAACAATATTCCGTGTACTAACGCCTTTGAGGATTATCCGAAAACCGAGTTTCGATCATATGAGCTCCGATTCCGGTCCGAACTGCGCCGAATAAAATTTCGTTTAATTTCAATAACCCATAGGAACAAAATATGTAAAAATATCCAGAAAATGGCCCGACTCGATTTTTAACAGTATCCCGTGTACTAACCTCTTTGAGGATTATCCGAAAACCGAGTTTCGATCATATCAGCTCCGATTCAGGTCCGAATTGCGTCAAATAAAATTTTGTTGAATTCCAATAACCCTTAGGAACAAAATATGTAAAAATATCCAGAAAATGGCCCGACTCAATTTTTAACAATATTCCGTGTACTAACGCCTTTGAGGATTATCAGAAAACTGAGTTTCGATCATATCAGCTCCGATTCCGGTCCGAACTGCGCCGAATAAAATTTCGTTTAATTTCAATAACCCATAGGAACAAAATATGTAAAAATATCCAGAAAAAGGCCCGACTCGATTTTTAACAGTATCCCGTGTACTAACCCCTTTGAGGATTATCCGAAAACCGAGTTTCGATCATATCAGCTCCGATTCAGGTCCGAATTGCGTCAAATAAAATTTTGTTGAATTCCAATAACCCATTGGAACAAAATATGTAAAAATATCCACAAAATGGTCTGACTCAATTTTTAACAATATCCCATGTACTAACCCCTTTGAGGATTATCCGAAAACCGAGTTTCGATCATATCAGCTCCGATTCCGGTCCGAACTGTGCCGAATAAAATTTTGTTGAATTTCAATAACCTATAGGAACAAAATATGTGAAAATATCCAAAAAATGGTCCAACTCGACTTTTAACAGTATCACGTGTACTAACCCCTTTGAGGATTATCCGAAAATTGAGTTTCGATCATATCAGCTCCGATTCCGGTCCGAAGTGCGTCAAATAAAATTTTGTTGAATTCCAATAACCCTTAGGAACAAAATATGTAAAAATATCCAGAAAATTGCCCGACTCAATTTTTAACAATATTCCGTGTACTAACGCCTTTGAGGATTATCAGAAAACTGAGTTTCGATCATATCAGCTCCGATTCCGGTCCGAACTACGCCGAATAAAATTTCGTTTAATTTCAATAACCCATAGGAACAAAATATGTAAAAATATCCAGAAAATGGCCCGACTCGACTTTTAACAGTATCCCGTGTACTAACCCCTATGAGGATTATCCGAAAATTGAGTTTCGATCATATCAGCTCCGATTCAGGTCCGAAGTGCGTCAAATAAAATTTTGTTGAATTCCAATAACCCTTAGGAACAAAATATGTACAAATATCCAAAAAATGGCCCGACTCAATTTTTAACAATATTCCGTGTACTAACGCCTTTGAGGATTATCAGAAAACTGAGTTTCGATCATATCAGCTCCGATTCCGGTCCGAACTGCGCCGAATAAAATTTCGTTTAATTTCAATAACCCATAGGAACAAAATATGTAAAAATATCCAGAAAAAGGCCCGACTCGATTTTTAACAGTATCCCGTGTACTAACCCCTTTGAGGATTATCCGAAAACCGAGTTTCGATCATATCAGCTCCGATTCAGGTCCGAATTGCGTCAAATAAAATTTTGTTGAATTCCAATAACCCATAGGAACAAAATATGTAAAAATATCCAGAAAATGGCCCGACTCAATTTTTAACAATATCCCATGTACTAACCCCTTTGAGGATTATCCGAAAACCGAGTTTCGATCATATCAGCTTCGATTCCGGTCCGAACTGCGCCGAATAAAATTTCGTTTAATTTCAATAACCCATAGGAACAAAATATGTAAAAATATCCAGAAAAAGGCCCGACTCGATTTTTAACAGTATCCCGTGTACTAACCCCTTTGAGGATTATCCGAAAACCGAGTTTCGATCATATCAGCTCCGATTCAGGTCCGAATTGCGTCAAATAAAATTTTGTTGAATTCCAATAACCCATAGGAACAAAATATGTAAAAATATCCACAAAATGGTCTGACTCAATTTTTAACAATATCCCATGTACTAACCCCTTTGAGGATTATCCGAAAACCGAGTTTCGATCATATCAGCTCCGATTCCGGTCCGAACTGTGCCGAATAAAATTTTGTTGAATTTCAATAACCTATAGGAACAAAATATGTGAAAATATCCACAAAATGGTCCAACTCGACTTTTAACAGTATCCCGTGTACTAACCCCTTTGAGGATTATCCGAAAATTGAGTTTCGATCATATCAGCTCCGATTCCGGTCCGAAGTGCGTCAAATAAAATTTCATTTAATTTCAATAACCCTTAGGAACAAAATATGTAAAAATATCCAGAAAATTGCCCGACTCAATTTTTAACAATATTCCGTGTACTAACGCCTTTGAGGATTATCAGAAAACTGAGTTTCGATCATATCAGCTCCGATTCCGGTCCGAACTACGCCGAATAAAATTTCGTTTAATTTCAATAACCCATAGGAACAAAATATGTAAAAATATCCAGAAAATGGCCCGACTCGATTTTTAACAGTATCCCGTGTACTAACCCCTTTGAGGATTATCCGAAAACCGAGTTTCGATCATATCAGCTCCGATTCAGGTTCGAATTGCGTCAAATAAAATTTTGTTGAATTCCAGTAACCCATAGGAACATAATATGTAAAAATATCCAGAAAATGGCCAAACTCAATTTTTAACAGTATCCCGTGTACTAACCCCTTTGTGGATTATCCGAAAACCGAGTTTCGATCATATCAGCTCCGATTCAGGTCCGAATTGCGTCAAATAAAATTTTGTTGAATTCCAATAACCAATAGGAACAAAATATGTAAAAATATCCACAAAATGGTCCAACTCGATTTTTAACAATATCCCGTGTACTAATCCCTTTGAGGATTATCCGAAAACCGAGTTTCGATCATATCAGCTCCGATTCAGGTCCGAATTGCGTCAAATAAAATTTTGTTGAATTCCAATAACCCTTAGGAACAAAATATGTAAAAATATCCAGAAAATGGCCCGACTCAATTTTTAACAATATTCCGTGTACTAACGCCTTTGAGGATTATCAGAAAACTGAGTTTCGATCATATCAGCTCCGATTCCGATCCGAACTGCGCCGAATAAAATTTCGTTTAATTTCAATAACCCATAGGAACAAAATATGTAAAAATATCCAGAAAAAGGCCCGACTCGATTTTTAACAGTATCCCGTGTACTAACCCCTTTGAGGATTATCCGAAAACCGAGTTTCGATCATATCAGCTCCGATTCAGGTCCGAATTGCGTCAAATAAAATTTTGTTGAATTCCAATAACCCATAGGAACAAAATATGTAAAAATATCCACAAAATGGTCTGACTCAATTTTTAACAATATCCCATGTACTAACCCCTTTGAGGATTATCCGAAAACCGAGTTTCGATCATATCAGCTCCGATTCCGGTCCGAACTACGCCGAATAAAATTTCGTTTAATTTCAATAACCCATAGGAACAAAATATGTAAAAATATCCAGAAAATGGCCCGACTCGATTTTTAACAGTATCCCGTGTACTAACCCCTTTGAGGATTATCCGAAAACCGAGTTTCGATCATATCAGCTCCGATTCAGGTCCGAATTGCGTCAAATAAAATTTTGTTGAATTCCAATAACCCTTAGGAACAAAATATGTAAAAATATCCAGAAAATGGCCCGACTCAATTTTTAACAATATTCCGTGTACTAACGCCTTTGAGGATTATCAGAAAACTGAGTTTCGATCATATCAGCTCCGATTCCGGTCCGAACTGCGCCGAATAAAATTTCGTTTAATTTCAATAACCCATAGGAACAAAATATGTAAAAATATCCAGAAAAAGGCCCGACTCGATTTTTAACAGTATCCCGTGTACTAACCCCTTTGAGGATTATCCGAAAACCGAGTTTCGATCATATCAGCTCCGATTCAGGTCCGAATTGCGTCAAATAAAATTTTGTTGAATTCCAATAACCCATTGGAACAAAATATGTAAAAATATCCACAAAATGGTCTGACTCAATTTTTAACAATATCCCATGTACTAACCCCTTTGAGGATTATCCGAAAACCGAGTTTCGATCATATCAGCTCCGATTCCGGTCCGAACTATGCCGAATAAAATTTTATTGAATTTCAATAACCTATAGGAACAAAATATGTGAAAATATCCAAAAAATGGTCCAACTCGACTTTTAACAGTATCACGTGTACTAACCCCTTTGAGGATTATCCGAAAATTGAGTTTCGATCATATCAGCTCCGATTCCGGTCCGAAGTGCGTCAAATAAAATTTTGTTGAATTCCAATAACCCTTAGGAACAAAATATGTAAAAATATCCAGAAAATTGCCCGACTCAATTTTTAACAATATTCCGTGTACTAACGCCTTTGAGGATTATCAGAAAACTGAGTTTCGATCATATCAGCTCCGATTCCGGTCCGAACTACGCCGAATAAAATTTCGTTTAATTTCAATAACCCATAGGAACAAAATATGTAAAAATATCCAGAAAATGGCCCGACTCAATTTTTAACAATATTCCGTGTACTAACGCCTTTGAGGATTATCAGAAAACTGAGTTTCGATCATATCAGCTCCGATTCCGGTCCGAACTGCGCCGAATAAAATTTCGTTTAATTTCAATAACCCATAGGAACAAAATATGTAAAAATATCCAGAAAAAGGCCCGACTCGATTTTTAACAGTATCCCGTGTACTAACCCCTTTGAGGATTATCCGAAAACTGAGTTTCGATCATATCAGCTCCGATTCAGGTCCGAATTGCGTCAAATAAAATTTTGTTGAATTCCAATAACCCATAGGAACAAAATATGTAAAAATATCCACAAAATGGTCTGACTCAATTTTTAACAATATCCCATGTACTAACCCCTTTGAGGATTATCCGAAAACCGAGTTTCGATCATATCAGCTCCGATTCCGGTCCGAACTGTGCCGAATAAAATTTTGTTGAATTTCAATAACCTATAGGAACAAAATATGTGAAAATATCCACAAAATGGTCCAACTCGACTTTTAACAGTATCCCGTGTACTAACCCCTTTGAGGATTATCCGAAAATTGAGTTTCGATCATATCAGCTCCGATTCCGGTCCGAAGTGCGTCAAATAAAATTTTGTTGAATTCCAATAACCCTTAGGAACAAAATATGTAAAAATATCTAGAAAATTGCCGGACTCATTTTTTAACAATATTCCGTGTACTAACGCCTTTGAGGATTATCAGAAAACTGAGTTTCGATCATATCAGCTCCGATTCCGGTCCGAACTACGCCGAATAAAATTTCGTTTAATTTCAATAACCCATAGGAACAAAATATGTAAAAATATCCAGAAAATGGCCCGACTCGATTTTTAACAGTATCCCGTGTACTAACTCCTTTGAGGATTATCCGAAAACCGAGTTTCGATCATATCAGCTCCGATTCAGGTCCGAATTGCGTCAAATAAAATTTTGTTGAATTCCAATAACCAATAGGAACAAAATATGTAAAAATATCCACAAAATGGTCCAACTCGATTTTTAACAATATCCCGTGTACTAATCCCTTTGAGGATTATCCGAAAACCGAGTTTTGATCATATCAGCTCCGATTCCGGTCCGAAGTGCGTCAAATAAAATTTCATTTAATTACAATAACCCTTAGGAACAAAATATGTAAAAATATCCAGAAAATGGGCCGACTCAATTTTTAACAATATTTCGTGTACTAACGCCTTTGAGGATTATCCGAAAACCGAGTTTCGATCATATGAGCTCCGATTCCGGTCCGAACTGCGCCGAATAAAATTTCGTTTAATTTCAATAACCCATAGGAACAAAATATGTAAAAATATCCAGAAAATGGCCCGACTCGATTTTTAACAGTATCCCGTGTACTAACCCCTTTGAGGATGATCCGAAAACCGAGTTTCGATCATATCAGCTCCGATTCAGGTCCGAATTGCGTCAAATAAAATTTTGTTGAATTCCAATAACCCTTAGGAACAAAATATGTAAAAATATCCAGAAAATGGCCCGACTCAATTTTTAACAATATTCCGTGTACTAACGCCTTTGAGGATTATCAGAAAACTGAGTTTCGATCATATCAGCTCCGATTCCGGTCCGAACTGCGCCGAATAAAATTTCGTTTAATTTCAATAACCCATAGGAACAAAATATGTAAAAATATCCAGAAAAAGGCCCGACTCGATTTTTAACAGTATCCCGTGTACTAACCCCTTTGAGGATTATCCGAAAACCGAGTTTCGATCATATCAACTCCGATTCAGGTCCGAATTGCGTCAAATAAAATTTTGTTGAATTCCAATAACCCATAGGAACAAAATATGTAAAAATATCCACAAAATGGTCTGACTCAATTTTTAACAATATCCCATGTACTAACCCCTTTGAGGATTATCCGAAAACCGAGTTTCGATCATATCAGCTCCGATTCCGGTCTGAACTGTGCCGAATAAAATTTTGTTGAATTTCAATAACCTAAAGGAACAAAATATGTGAAAATATCCACAAAATGGTCCAACCCGACTTTTAACAGTATCCCGTGTACTAACCCCTTTGAGGATTATCCGAAAATTGAGTTTCGATCATATCAGCTCCGATTCCGGTCCGAAGTGCGTCAAATAAAATTTTGTTGAATTCCAATAACCCTTAGGAACAAAATATGTAAAAATATCCAGAAAATTGCCCGACTCAATTTTTAACAATATTCCGTGTACTAACGCCTTTGAGGATTATCAGAAAACTGAGTTTCGATCATATCAGCTCCGATTCCGGTCCGAACTACGCCGAATAAAATTTCGTTTAATTTTAATAACCCATAGGAACAAAATATGTAAAAATATCCAGAAAATGGCCCGACTCGATTTTTAACAGTATCCCGTGTACTAACTCCTTTGAGGATTATCCGAAAACCGAGTTTCGATCATATCAGCTCCGATTCAGGTTCGAATTGCGTCAAATAAAATTTTGTTGAATTCCAATAACCCTTAGGAACAAAATATGTAAAAATATCCAGAAAATGGCCCGACTCAATTTTTAACAATATTCCGTGTACTAACGCCTTTGAGGATTATCAGAAAACTGAGTTTCGATCATATCAGCTCCGATTCCGGTCCGAACTGCGCCGAATAAAATTTCGTTTAATTTCAATAACCCATAAGAACAAAATATGTAAAAATATCCAGAAAAAGGCCCGACTCGATTTTTAACAGTATCCCGTGTACTAACCCCTTTGAGGATTATCCGAAAACCGAGTTTCGATCATATCAGCTCCGATTCAGGTCCGAATTGCGTCAAATAAAATTTTGTTGAATTCCAATAACCCATAGGAACAAAATATGTAAAAATATCCACAAAATGGTCTGACTCAATTTTTAACAATATCCCATGTACTAACCCCTTTGAGGATTATCCGAAAACCGAGTTTCGATCATATCAGCTCCGATTCCGGTCCGAACTGTGCCGAATAAAATTTTGTTGAATTTCAATAACCTATAGGAGCAAAATATGTAAAAATATCCACAAAATGGTCCAACTCGACTTTTAACAGTATCCCGTGTACTAACCCCTTTGAGGATTATCCGAAAATTGAGTTTCGATCATATCAGCTCCGATTCCGGTCCGAAGTGCGTCAAATAAAATTTCATTTAATTTCAATAACCCTTAGGAACAAAATATGTAAAAATATCCAGAAAATTGTCCGACTCAATTTTTAACAATATTCCGTGTACTAACGCCTTTGAGGATTATCAGAAAACTGAGTTTCGATCATATCAGCTCCGATTCCGGTCCGAACTACGCCGAATAAAATTTCGTTTAATTTCAATAACCCATAGGAACAAAATATGTAAAAATATTCAGAAAAATGGCCCGACTCGATTTTTAACAGTATCCCGTGTACTAACCCCTTTGAGGATTATCCGAAAACCGAGTTTCGATCATATCAGCTCCGATTCACGTTCGAATTGCGTCAAATAAAATTTTGTTGAATTCCAGTAATCCATAGGAACATAATATGTAAAAATATCCAGAAAATGGCCCAACTCAATTTTTAACAGTATCCCGTGTACTAACCCCTTTGTGGATTATCCGAAAACCGAGTTTCGATCATATCAGCTCCGATTCAGGTCCGAATTGCGTCAAATAAAATTTTGTTGAATTCCAATAACCCTTAGGAACAAAATATGTAAAAATATCCAGAAAATGGCCCGACTCAATTTTTAACAATATTCCGTGTACTAACGCCTTTGAGGATTATCAGAAAACTGAGTTTCGATCATATCATCTCCGATTCCGGTCCGAACTGCGCCGAATTAAATTTCGTTTAATTTCAATAACCCATAGGAACAAAATATGTAAAAATATCCAGAAAAAGGCCCGACTCGATTTTTAACCGTATCCCGTGTACTAACCCCTTTGTGGATTATCCGAAAACCGAGTTTCGATCATATCAGCTCCGATTCAGGTCCGAATTGCGTCAAATAAAATTTTGTTGAATTCCAATAACCCATAGGAACAAAATATGTAAAAATATCCACAAAATGGTCTGACTCAATTTTTAACAATATCCCATGTACTAACCCCTTTGAGGATTATCCGAAAACCGAGTTTCGATCATATCAGCTCCGATTCCGGTCTGAACTGTGCCGAATAAAATTTTGTTGAATTTCAATAACCTATAGGAACAAAATATGTGAAAATATCCACAAAATGGTCCAACCCGACTTTTAACAGTATCCCGTGTACTAACCCCTTTGAGGATTATCCGAAAATTGAGTTTCGTTCATATCAGCTCCGATTCCGGTCCGAAGTGCGTCAAATAAAATTTTGTTGAATTCCAATAACCCTTAGGAACAAAATATGTAAAAATATCCAGAAAATTGCCCGACTCAATTTTTAACAATATTCCGTGTACTAACGCCTTTGAGGATTATCAGAAAACTGAGTTTCGATCATATCAGCTCCGATTCCGGTCCGAACTACGCCGAATAAAATTTCGTTTAATTTTAATAACCCATAGGAACAAAATATGTAAAAATATCCAGAAAATGGCCCGACTCGATTTTTAACAGTATCCCGTGTACTAACTCCTTTGAGGATTATCCGAAAACCGAGTTTCGATCATATCAGCTCCGATTCAGGTTCGAATTGCGTCAAATAAAATTTTGTTGAATTCCAATAACCCTTAGGAACAAAATATGTAAAAATATCCAGAAAATGGCCCGACTCAATTTTTAACAATATTCCGTGTACTAACGCCTTTGAGGATTATCAGAAAACTGAGTTTCGATCATATCAGCTCCGATTCCGGTCCGAACTGCGCCGAATAAAATTTCGTTTAATTTCAATAACCCATAAGAACAAAATATGTAAAAATATCCAGAAAAAGGCCCGACTCGATTTTTAACAGTATCCCGTGTACTAACCCCTTTGAGGATTATCCGAAAACCGAGTTTCGATCATATCAGCTCCGATTCAGGTCCGAATTGCGTCAAATAAAATTTTGTTGAATTCCCATAACCCATAGGAACAAAATATGTAAAAATATCCACAAAATGGTCTGACTCAATTTTTAACAATATCCCATGTACTAACCCTTTTGAGGATTATCCGAAAACCGAGTTTCGATCATATCAGCTCCGATTCCGGTCCGAACTGTGCCGAATAAAATTTTGTTGAATTTCAATAACCTATAGGAGCAAAATATGTAAAAATATCCACAAAATGGTCCAACTCGACTTTTAACAGTATCCCGTGTACTAACCCCTTTGAGGATTATCCGAAAATTGAGTTTCGATCATATCAGCTCCGATTCCGGTCCGAAGTGCGTCAAATAAAATTTCATTTAATTTCAATAACCCTTAGGAACAAAATATGTAAAAATATCCAGAAAATTGCCCGACTCAATTTTTAACAATATTCCGTGTACTAACGCCTTTGAGGATTATCAGAAAACTGAGTTTCGATCATATCAGCTCCGATTCCGGTCCGAACTACGCCGAATAAAATTTCGTTTAATTTCAATAACCCATAGGAACAAAATATGTAAAAATATCCAGAAAAATGGCCCGACTCGATTTTTAACAGTATCCCGTGTACTAACCCCTTTGAGGATTATCCGAAAACCGAGTTTCGATCATATCAGCTCCGATTCACGTTCGAATTGCGTCAAATAAAATTTTGTTGAATTCCAGTAATCCATAGGAACATAATATGTAAAAATATCCAGAAAATGGCCCAACTCAATTTTTAACAGTATCCCGTGTACTAACCCCTTTGTGGATTATCCGAAAACCGAGTTTCGATCATATCAGCTCCGATTCAGGTCCGAATTGCGTCAAATAAAATTTTGTTGAATTCCAATAACCCTTAGGAACAAAATATGTAAAAATATCCAGAAAATGGCCCGACTCAATTTTTAACAATATTCCGTGTACTAACGCCTTTGAGGATTATCAGAAAACTGAGTTTCGATCATATCAGCTCCGATTCCGGTCCGAACTGCTCCGAATTAAATTTCGTTTAATTTCAATAACCCATAGGAACAAAATATGTAAAAATATCCAGAAAAAGGCCCGACTCGATTTTTAACCGTATCCCGTGTACTAACCCCTTTGTGGATTATCCGAAAACCGAGTTTCGATCATATCAGCTCCGATTCAGGTCCGAATTGCGTCAAATAAAATTTTGTTGAATTCCAATAACCAATAGGAACAAAATATGTAAAAATATCCACAAAATGGTCCAACTCGATTTTTAACAATATCCCGTGTACTAATCCCTTTGAGGATTATCCGAAAACCGAGTTTTGATCATATCAGCTCCGATTCCGGTCCGAAGTGCGTCAAATAAAATTTCATTTAATTACAATAACCCTTAGGAACAAAATATGTAAAAATATCCAGAAAATGGGCCGACTCAATTTTTAACAATATTCCGTGTACTAACGCCTTTGAGGATTATCCGAAAACCGAGTTTCGATCATATGAGCTCCGATTCCGGTCCGAACTGCGCCGAATAAAATTTCGTTTAATTTCAATAATCCATAGGAACAAAATATGTAAAAATATCCAGAAAATGGCCCGACTCGATTTTTAACAGTATCCCGTGTACTAACCCCTTTGAGGATTATCCGAAAACCGAGTTTCGATCATATCAGCTCCGATTCAGGTCCGAATTGCGTCAAATAAAATTTTGTTGAATTCCAATAACCCTTAGGAACAAAATATGTAAAAATATCCAGAAAATGGCCCGACTCAATTTTTAACAATATTCCGTGTACTAACGCCTTTGAGGATTATCAGAAAACTGAGTTTCGATCATATCAGCTCCGATTCCGGTCCGAACTGCGCCGAATAAAATTTCGTTTAATTTCAATAACCCATAGGAACAAAATATGTAAAAATATCCAGAAAAAGGCCCGACTCGATTTTTAACAGTATCCCGTGTACTAACCCCTTTGAGGATTATCCGAAAACCGAGTTTCGATCATATCAGCTCCGATTCAGGTCCGAATTGCGTCAAATAAAATTTTGTTGAATTCCAATAACCCATTGGAACAAAATATGTAAAAATATCCACAAAATGGTCTGACTCAATTTTTAACAATATCCCATGTACTAACCCCTTTGAGGATTATCCGAAAACCGAGTTTCGATCATATCAGCTCCGATTCCGGTCCGAACTGTGCCGAATAAAATTTTGTTGAATTTCAATAACCTATAGGAACAAAATATGTGAAAATATCCAAAAAATGGTCCAACTCGACTTTTAACAGTATCACGTGTACTAACCCCTTTGAGGATTATCCGAAAATTGAGTTTCGATCATATCAGCTCCGATTCCGGTCCGAAGTGCGTCAAATAAAATTTTGTTGAATTCCAATAACCCTTAGGAACAAAATATGTAAAAATATCCAGAAAATTGCCCGACTCAATTTTTAACAATATTCCGTGTACTAACGCCTTTGAGGATTATCAGAAAACTGAGTTTCGATCATATCAGCTCCGATTCCGGTCCGAACTACGCCGAATAAAATTTCGTTTAATTTCAATAACCCATAGGAACAAAATATGTAAAAATATCCAGAAAATGGCCCGACTCGACTTTTAACAGTATCCCGTGTACTAACCCCTATGAGGATTATCCGAAAATTGAGTTTCGATCATATCAGCTCCGATTCAGGTCCGAAGTGCGTCAAATAAAATTTTGTTGAATTCCAATAACCCTTAGGAACAAAATATGTACAAATATCCAGAAAATGGCCCGACTCAATTTTTAACAATATTCCGTGTACTAACGCCTTTGAGGATTATCAGAAAACTGAGTTTCGATCATATCAGCTCCGATTCCGGTCCGAACTGCGCCGAATAAAATTTCGTTTAATTTCAATAACCCATAGGAACAAAATATGTAAAAATATCCAGAAAAAGGCCCGACTCGATTTTTAACAGTATCCCGTGTACTAACCCCTTTGAGGATTATCCGAAAACCGAGTTTCGATCATATCAGCTCCGATTCAGGTCCGAATTGCGTCAAATAAAATTTTGTTGAATTCCAATAACCCATAGGAACAAAATATGTAAAAATATCCAGAAAATGGCCCGACTCAATTTTTAACAATATCCCATGTACTAACCCCTTTGAGGATTATCCGAAAACCGAGTTTCGATCATATCAGCTCCGATTCCGGTCCGAACTGCGCCGAATAAAATTTCGTTTAATTTCAATAACCCATAGGAACAAAATATGTAAAAATATCCAGAAAAAGGCCCGACTCGATTTTTAACAGTATCCCGTGTACTAACCCCTTTGAGGATTATCCGAAAACCGAGTTTCGATCATATCAGCTCCGATTCAGGTCCGAATTGCGTCAAATAAAATTTTGTTGAATTCCAATAACCCATAGGAACAAAATATGTAAAAATATCCACAAAATGGTCTGACTCAATTTTTAACAATATCCCATGTACTAACCCCTTTGAGGATTATCCGAAAACCGAGTTTCGATCATATCAGCTCCGATTCCGGTCCGAACTGTGCCGAATAAAATTTTGTTGAATTTCAATAACCTATAGGAACAAAATATGTGAAAATATCCACAAAATGGTCCAACTCGACTTTTAACAGTATCCCGTGTACTAACCCCTTTGAGGATTATCCGAAAATTGAGTTTCGATCATATCAGCTCCGATTCCGGTCCGAAGTGCGTCAAATAAAATTTCATTTAATTTCAATAACCCTTAGGAACAAAATATGTAAAAATATCCAGAAAATTGCCCGACTCAATTTTTAACAATATTCCGTGTACTAACGCCTTTGAGGATTATCAGAAAACTGAGTTTCGATCATATCAGCTCCGATTCCGGTCCGAACTACGCCGAATAAAATTTCGTTTAATTTCAATAACCCATAGGAACAAAATATGTAAAAATATCCAGAAAATGGCCCGACTCGATTTTTAACAGTATCCCGTGTACTAACCCCTTTGAGGATTATCCGAAAACCGAGTTTCGATCATATCAGCTCCGATTCAGGTTCGAATTGCGTCAAATAAAATTTTGTTG
The DNA here is from genome assembly GCA_036435485.1 of Saposhnikovia divaricata. Classification (NCBI taxonomy): domain Eukaryota; kingdom Viridiplantae; phylum Streptophyta; class Magnoliopsida; order Apiales; family Apiaceae; genus Saposhnikovia; species Saposhnikovia divaricata. The sequence goes on from CM071599.1 coordinate 222,558,226, forward strand.
AATTCCAGTAACCCATAGGAACATAATATGTAAAAATATCCAGAAAATGGCCAAACTCAATTTTTAACAGTATCCCGTGTACTAACCCCTTTGTGGATTATCCGAAAACCGAGTTTCGATCATATCAGCTCCGATTCAGGTCCGAATTGCGTCAAATAAAATTTTGTTGAATTCCAATAACCAATAGGAACAAAATATGTAAAAATATCCACAAAATGGTCCAACTCAATTTTTAACAATATCCCGTGTACTAATCCCTTTGAGGATTATCCGAAAACCGAGTTTCGATCATATCAGCTCCGATTCAGGTCCGAATTGCGTCAAATAAAATTTTGTTGAATTCCAATAACCCTTAGGAACAAAATATGTAAAAATATCCAGAAAATGGCCCGACTCAATTTTTAACAATATTCCGTGTACTAACGCCTTTGAGGATTATCAGAAAACTGAGTTTCGATCATATCAGCTCCGATTCCGATCCGAACTGCGCCGAATAAAATTTCGTTTAATTTCAATAACCCATAGGAACAAAATATGTAAAAATATCCAGAAAAAGGCCCGACTCGATTTTTAACAGTATCCCGTGTACTAACCCCTTTGAGGATTATCCGAAAACCGAGTTTCGATCATATCAGCTCCGATTCAGGTCCGAATTGCGTCAAATAAAATTTTGTTGAATTCCAATAACCCATAGGAACAAAATATGTAAAAATATCCACAAAATGGTCTGACTCAATTTTTAACAATATCCCATGTACTAACCCCTTTGAGGATTATCCGAAAACCGAGTTTCGATCATATCAGCTCCGATTCCGGTCCGAACTACGCCGAATAAAATTTCGTTTAATTTCAATAACCCATAGGAACAAAATATGTAAAAATATCCAGAAAATGGCCCGACTCGATTTTTAACAGTATCCCGTGTACTAACCCCTTTGAGGATTATCCGAAAACCGAGTTTCGATCATATCAGCTCCGATTCAGGTCCGAATTGCGTCAAATAAAATTTTGTTGAATTCCAATAACCCTTAGGAACAAAATATGTAAAAATATCCAGAAAATGGCCCGACTCAATTTTTAACAATATTCCGTGTACTAACGCCTTTGAGGATTATCAGAAAACTGAGTTTCGATCATATCAGCTCCGATTCCGGTCCGAACTGCGCCGAATAAAATTTCGTTTAATTTCAATAACCCATAGGAACAAAATATGTAAAAATATCCAGAAAAAGGCCCGACTCGATTTTTAACAGTATCCCGTGTACTAACCCCTTTGAGGATTATCCGAAAACCGAGTTTCGATCATATCAGCTCCGATTCAGGTCCGAATTGCGTCAAATAAAATTTTGTTGAATTCCAATAACCCATTGGAACAAAATATGTAAAAATATCCACAAAATGGTCTGACTCAATTTTTAACAATATCCCATGTACTAACCCCTTTGAGGATTATCCGAAAACCGAGTTTCGATCATATCAGCTCCGATTCCGGTCCGAACTGTGCCGAATAAAATTTTGTTGAATTTCAATAACCTATAGGAACAAAATATGTGAAAATATCCAAAAAATGGTCCAACTCGACTTTTAACAGTATCACGTGTACTAACCCCTTTGAGGATTATCCGAAAATTGAGTTTCGATCATATCAGCTCCGATTCCGGTCCGAAGTGCGTCAAATAAAATTTTGTTGAATTCCAATAACCCTTAGGAACAAAATATGTAAAAATATCCAGAAAATTGCCCGACTCAATTTTTAACAATATTCCGTGTACTAACGCCTTTGAGGATTATCAGAAAACTGAGTTTCGATCATATCAGCTCCGATTCCGGTCCGAACTACGCCGAATAAAATTTCGTTTAATTTCAATAACCCATAGGAACAAAATATGTAAAAATATCCAGAAAATGGCCCGACTCGATTTTTAACAGTATCCCGTGTACTAACCCCTTTGAGGATTATCCGAAAACCGAGTTTCGATCATATCAGCTCCGATTCAGGTTCGAATTGCGTCAAATAAAATTTTGTTGAATTCCAGTAACCCATAGGAACATAATATGTAAAAATATCCAGAAAATGGCCAAACTCAATTTTTAACAGTATCCCGTGTACTAACCCCTTCGTGGATTATCCGAAAACCGAGTTTCGATCATATCAGCTCCGATTCAGGTCCGAATTGCGTCAAATAAAATTTTGTTGAATTCCAATAACCAATAGGAAAAAAATATGTAAAAATATCCACAAAATGGCCCGACTCGATTTTTAACAGTATCCCGTGTACTAACCCCTTTGAGGGTTATCCGAAAACCGAGTTTCGATCATATCGGCTCCGATTCAGGTTCGAATTGCGTCAAATAAAATTTTGTTGAATTCCAGTAACCCATAGGAACATAATATGTAAAAATATCCAGAAAATGGCCCAACTCAATTTTTAACAGTATCCCGTGTACTAACCCCTTTGTGGATTATCCGAAAACCGAGTTTCGATCATATCAGCTCCGATTCAGGTCCGAATTGCGTCAAATAAAATTTTGTTGAATTCCAATAACCAATAGGAACAAAATATGTAAAAATATCCACAAAATGGTGAGACTCGATTTTTAACAATATCCCATGTACTAACCCCTTTGAGGATTATCCGAAAACCGAGTTTCGATCATATGAGCGCCGATTCCGGTCCGAACTATGCCGAATAAAATTTTGTTGAATTTCAATAACCCATAGGAACAAAATATGTGAAAATATCCACAAAATGGTCCAACTCGACTTTTAACAGTATCCCGTGTACTAACCCCTATGAGGATTATCCGAAAATTGAGTTTCGATCATATCAGCTCCGATTCCGGTCCGAAGTGCGTCAAATAAAATTTCATTTAATTTCAACAACCCATAGGAACAAAATATGTAAAAATATCCAGAAAATGGCCCGACTCAATTTTTAACAATATTCCGTGTACTAACGCCTTTGAGGATTATCAGAAAACTGAGTTTCGATCATATCAGCTCCGATTCCGGTCCGAATTGCGCCGAATAAAATTTCGTTTAATTTCAATAACCCATAGGAACAAAATATGTAAAAATATCCAGAAAATGGCCCGACTCGATTTTTAACAGTATCCCGTGTACTAACCCCTTTGAGGATTATCTGAAAACCGAGTTTCGATAATATCAGCTCCGATTCAGGTTCGAATTACGTCAAATAAAATTTTGTTGAATTCCAGTAACCCATAGGAACATAATATGTAAAAATATCCAGAAAATGGCCCGACTCAATTTTTAACAATATTCCGTGTACTAACGCCTTTGAGGATTATCAGAAAACTGAGTTTCAATCATATCAGCTCCGATTCCGGTCCGAACTGCGCCGAATAAAATTTCGTTTAATTTCAATAAAACACAGGAACAAAATATGTAAAAATATCCAGAAAATGGCCCGACTCGATTTTTAACAGTATCCCGTGTACTAACCCCTTGGAGGATTATCCAAAAACCGAGTATCGATCATATCAGCTCCGATTCAGGTCCGAATTGCGTCAAATAAAATTTTGTTGAATTCCAATAACCCATAGGAACAAAATATGTAAAAATATCCACAAAATGGTGAGACTCAATTTTTAACAATATCCCATGTACTAACCCCTTTGAGGATTATCCGAAAACCGAGTTTCGATCATATGAGCTCCGATTCCGGTCCGAACTATGCCGAATAAAATTTTGTTGAATTTCAATAACCCATAGGAACAAAATATGTGAAAATATCCACAAAATGGTCCAACTCGACTTTTAACAGTATCCCGTGTACTAACCCCTATGAGGATTATCCGAAAATTGAGTTTCGATCATATCAGCTCCGATTCCGGTCCGAAGTGCGTCAAATAAAATTTCATTTAATTTCAATAACCCATAGGAACAAAATATGTAAAAATATCCAGAAAATGGCCCGACTCAATTTTTAACAATATTCCGTGTACTAACGCCTTTGAGGATTATCAGAAAACTGAGTTTCGATCATATCAGCTCCGATTCCGGTCCGAATTGCGCCGAATAAAATTTCGTTTAATTTCAATAACCCATAGGAACAAAATATGTAAACATATCCAGAAAATGGCCCGACTCGATTTTTAACAGTATCCCGTGTACTAAACCCTTTGAGGATTATCTGAAAACCGAGTTTCGATCATATCAGCTCCGATTCAGGTTCGAATTATGTCAAATAAAATTTTGTTGAATTCCAGTAACCCATAGGAACATAATATGTAAAAATATCCAGAAAATGGCCCGACTCAATTTTTAACAATATTCCGTGTACTAACGCCTTTGAGGATTATCAGAAAACTGAGTTTCAATCATATCAGCTCCGATTCCGGTCCGAACTGCGCCGAATAAAATTTCGTTTAATTTCAATAACCCATAGGAACAAAATATGTAAAAATATCCAGAAAATGGCCCGACTCGATTTTTAACAGTATCCCGTGTACTAACCCCTTTGAGGATTATCCGAAAACCGAGTTTCGATCATATCAGCTCCGATTCAGGTCCGAATTGCGTCAAATAAAATTTTGTTGAATTCCAATAACCCATTGGAACAAAATATGTAAAAATATCCACAAAATGGTCTGACTCAATTTTTAACAATATCCCATGTACTAACCCCTTTGAGGATTATCCGAAAACCGAGTTTCGATCATATCAGCTCCGATTCCGGTCCGAACTGTGCCGAATAAAATTTTGTTGAATTTCAATAACCTATAGGAACAAAATATGTGAAAATATCCAAAAAATGGTCCAACTCGACTTTTAACAGTATCACGTGTACTAACCCCTTTGAGGATTATCCGAAAATTGAGTTTCGATCATATCAGCTCCGATTCCGGTCCGAAGTGCGTCAAATAAAATTTTGTTGAATTCCAATAACCCTTAGGAACAAAATATGTAAAAATATCCAGAAAATTGCCCGACTCAATTTTTAACAATATTCCGTGTACTAACGCCTTTGAGGATTATCAGAAAACTGAGTTTCGATCATATCAGCTCCGATTCCGGTCCGAACTACGCCGAATAAAATTTCGTTTAATTTCAATAACCCATAGGAACAAAATATGTAAAAATATCCAGAAAATGGCCCGACTCGACTTTTAACAGTATCCCGTGTACTAACCCCTATGAGGATTATCCGAAAATTGAGTTTCGATCATATCAGCTCCGATTCAGGTCCGAAGTGCGTCAAATAAAATTTTGTTGAATTCCAATAACCCTTAGGAACAAAATATGTACAAATATCCAGAAAATGGCCCGACTCAATTTTTAACAATATTCCGTGTACTAACGCCTTTGAGGATTATCAGAAAACTGAGTTTCGATCATATCAGCTCCGATTCCGGTCCGAACTGCGCCGAATAAAATTTCGTTTAATTTCAATAACCCATAGGAACAAAATATGTAAAAATATCCAGAAAAAGGCCCGACTCGATTTTTAACAGTATCCCGTGTACTAACCCCTTTGAGGATTATCCGAAAACCGAGTTTCGATCATATCAGCTCCGATTCAGGTCCGAATTGCGTCAAATAAAATTTTGTTGAATTCCAATAACCCATAGGAACAAAATATGTAAAAATATCCAGAAAATGGCCCGACTCAATTTTTAACAATATCCCATGTACTAACCCCTTTGAGGATTATCCGAAAACCGAGTTTCGATCATATCAGCTCCGATTCCGGTCCGAACTGCGCCGAATAAAATTTCGTTTAATTTCAATAACCCATATGAACAAAATATGTAAAAATATCCAGAAAAAGGCCCGACTCGATTTTTAACAGTATCCCGTGTACTAACCCCTTTGAGGATTATCCGAAAACCGAGTTTCGATCATATCAGCTCCGATTCAGGTCCGAATTGCGTCAAATAAAATTTTGTTGAATTCCAATAACCCATAGGAACAAAATATGTAAAAATATCCACAAAATGGTCTGACTCAATTTTTAACAATATCCCATGTACTAACCCCTTTGAGGATTATCCGAAAACCGAGTTTCGATCATATCAGCTCCGATTCCGGTCCGAACTGTGCCGAATAAAATTTTGTTGAATTTCAATAACCTATAGGAACAAAATATGTGAAAATATCCACAAAATGGTCCAACTCGACTTTTAACAGTATCCCGTGTACTAACCCCTTTGAGGATTATCCGAAAATTGAGTTTCGATCATATCAGCTCCGATTCCGGTCCGAAGTGCGTCAAATAAAATTTCATTTAATTTCAATAACCCTTAGGAACAAAATATGTAAAAATATCCAGAAAATTGCCCGACTCAATTTTTAACAATATTCCGTGTACTAACGCCTTTGAGGATTATCAGAAAACTGAGTTTCGATCATATCAGCTCCGATTCCGGTCCGAACTACGCCGAATAAAATTTCGTTTAATTTCAATAACCCATAGGAACAAAATATGTAAAAATATCCAGAAAATGGCCCGACTCGATTTTTAACAGTATCCCGTGTACTAACCCCTTTGAGGATTATCCGAAAACCGAGTTTCGATCATATCAGCTCCGATTCAGGTTCGAATTGCGTCAAATAAAATTTTGTTGAATTCCAGTAACCCATAGGAACATAATATGTAAAAATATCCAGAAAATGGCCAAACTCAATTTTTAACAGTATCCCGTGTACTAACCCCTTTGTGGATTATCCGAAAACCGAGTTTCGATCATATCAGCTCCGATTCAGGTCCGAATTGCGTCAAATAAAATTTTGTTGAATTCCAATAACCAATAGGAACAAAATATGTAAAAATATCCACAAAATGGTCCAACTCGATTTTTAACAATATCCCGTGTACTAATCCCTTTGAGGATTATCCGAAAACCGAGTTTCGATCATATCAGCTCCGATTCAGGTCCGAATTGCGTCAAATAAAATTTTGTTGAATTCCAATAACCCTTAGGAACAAAATATGTAAAAATATCCAGAAAATGGCCCGACTCAATTTTTAACAATATTCCGTGTACTAACGCCTTTGAGGATTATCAGAAAACTGAGTTTCGATCATATCAGCTCCGATTCCGATCCGAACTGCGCCGAATAAAATTTCGTTTAATTTCAATAACCCATAGGAACAAAATATGTAAAAATATCCAGAAAAAGGCCCGACTCGATTTTTAACAGTATCCCGTGTACTAACCCCTTTGAGGATTATCCGAAAACCGAGTTTCGATCATATCAGCTCCGATTCAGGTCCGAATTGCGTCAAATAAAATTTTGTTGAATTCCAATAACCCATAGGAACAAAATATGTAAAAATATCCACAAAATGGTCCGACTCAATTTTTAACAATATCCCATGTACTAACCCCTTTGAGGATTATCCGAAAACCGAGTTTCGATCATATCAGCTCCGATTCCGGTCCGAACTACGCCGAATAAAATTTCGTTTAATTTCAATAACCCATAGGAACAAAATATGTAAAAATATCCAGAAAATGGCCCGACTCGATTTTTAACAGTATCCCGTGTACTAACCCCTTTGAGGATTATCCGAAAACCGAGTTTCGATCATATCAGCTCCGATTCAGGTCCGAATTGCGTCAAATAAAATTTTGTTGAATTCCAATAACCCTTAGGAACAAAATATGTAAAAATATCCAGAAAATGGCCCGACTCAATTTTTAACAATATTCCGTGTACTAACGCCTTTGAGGATTATCAGAAAACTGAGTTTCGATCATATCAGCTCCGATTCCGGTCCGAACTGCGCCGAATAAAATTTCGTTTAATTTCAATAACCCATAGGAACAAAATATGTAAAAATATCCAGAAAAAGGCCCGACTCGATTTTTAACAGTATCCCGTGTACTAACCCCTTTGAGGATTATCCGAAAACCGAGTTTCGATCATATCAGCTCCGATTCAGGTCCGAATTGCGTCAAATAAAATTTTGTTGAATTCCAATAACCCATTGGAACAAAATATGTAAAAATATCCACAAAATGGTCTGACTCAATTTTTAACAATATCCCATGTACTAACCCCTTTGAGGATTATCCGAAAACCGAGTTTCGATCATATGAGCTCCGATTCCGGTCCGAACTGTGCCGAATAAAATTTTGTTGAATTTCAATAACCCATAGGAACAAAATATGTGAAAATATCCACAAAATGGTCCAACTCGACTTTTAACAGTATCAAGTGTACTAACCCCTTTGAGGATTATCCGAAAATTGAGTTTCGATCATATCAGCTCCGATTCCGGTCCGAAGTGCGTCAAATAAAATTTTGTTGAATTCCAATAACCCTTAGGAACAAAATATGTAAAAATATCCAGAAAATTGCCCGACTCAATTTTTAACAATATTCCGTGTACTAACGCCTTTGAGGATTATCAGAAAACTGAGTTTCGATCATATCAGCTCCGATTCCGGTCCGAACTACGCCGAATAAAATTTCGTTTGATTTCAATAACCCATAGGAACAAAATATGTAAAAATATCCAGAAAATGGCCCGACTCGATTTTTAACAGTATCCCCTGTACTAACCCCTTTGAGGATTATCCGAAAACCGAGTTTCGATCATATCAGCTCCGATTCAGGTTCGAATTGCGTCAAATAAAATTTTGTTGAATTCCAGTAACCCATAGGAACATAATATGTAAAAATATCCAGAAAATGGCCCGACTCAATTTTTAACAATATTCCGTGTACTAACGCCTTTGAGGATTATCAGAAAACTGAGTTTCAATCATATCAGCTCCGATTCCGGTCCGAACTGCGCCGAATAAAATTTCGTTTAATTTCAATAACCCATAGGAACAAAATATGTAAAAATATCCAGAAAATGGCCCGACTCGATTTTTAACAGTATCCCGTGTACTAACCCCTTGGAGGATTATCCGAAAACCGAGTATCGATCATATCAGCTCCGATTCAGGTCCGAATTGCGTCAAATAAAATTTTGTTGAATTCCAATAACCCATAGGAACAAAATATGTAAAAATATCCACAAAATGGTGAGACTCAATTTTTAACAATATCCCATGTACTAACCCCTTTGAGGATTATCCGAAAACCGAGTTTCGATCATATGAGCTCCGATTCCGGTCCGAACTATGCCGAATAAAATTTTGTTGAATTTCAATAACCCATAGGAACAAAATATGTGAAAATATCCACAAAATGGTCCAACTCGACTTTTAACAGTATCCCGTGTACTAACCCCTATGAGGATTATCCGAAAATTGAGTTTCGATCATATCAGCTCCGATTCCGGTCCGAAGTGCGTCAAATGAAATTTCATTTAATTTCAATAACCCATAGGAACAAAATATGTAAAAATATCCAGAAAATTGCCCGACTCAATTTTTAACAATATTCCGTGTACTAACGCCTTTGAGGATTATCAGAAAACTGAGTTTCGATCATATCAGCTCCGATTCCGGTCCGAATTGCGCCGAATAAAATTTCGTTTAATTTCAATAACCCATAGGAACAAAATATGTAAAAATATCCAGAAAATGGCCCGACTCGATTTTTAACAGTATCCCGTGTACTAACCCCTTTGAGGATTATCTGAAAACCGAGTTTCGATCATATCAGCTCCGATTCAGGTTCGAATTACGTCAAATAAAATTTTGTTGAATTCCAGTAACCCATAGGAACATAATATGTAAAAATATCCAGAAAATGGCCCGACTCAATTTTTAACAATATTCCGTGTACTAACGCCTTTGAGGATTATCAGAAAACTGAGTTTCAATCATATCAGCTCCGATTCCGGTCCGAACTGCGCCGAATAAAATTTCGTTTAATTTCAATAACCCATAGGAACAAAATATGTAAAAATATCCAGAAAAAGGCCCGACTCGATTTTTAACAGTATCCCGTGTACTAACCCCTTTGAGGATTATCCGAAAACCGAGTTTCGATCATATCAACTCCGATTCAGGTCTGAATTGCGTCAAATAAAATTTTGTTGAATTCCAATAACCCATAGGAACAAATATGTAAAAATATCCACAAAATGGTCTGACTCAATTTTTAACAATATCCCATGTACTAACCCCTTTGAGGATTATCCGAAAACCGAGTTTCGATCATATCAGCTCCGATTCCGGTCCGAACTGTGCCGAATAAAATTTTGTTGAATTTCAATAACCTATAGGAACAAAATATGTGACAATATCCACAAAATGGTCCAACTCGACTTTTAACAGTATCCCGTGTACTAACCCCTTTGAAGATTATCCGAAAATTGAGTTTCGATCATATCAGCTCCGATTCCGGTCCGAAGTGCGTCAAATAAAATTTCATTTAATTTCAATAACCCTTAGGAACAAAATATGTAAAAATATCCAGAAAATTGCCCGACTCAATTTTTAACAATATTCCGTGTACTAACGCCTTTGAGGATTATCAGAAAACTGAGTTTCGATCATATCAGCTCCGATTCCGGTCCGAACTACGCCGAATAAAATTTCGTTTAATTTCAATAACCCATAGGAACAAAATATGTAAAAATATCCAGAAAATGGCCCGACTCGATTTTTAACAGTACCCCGTGTACTAACCCCTTTGAGGATTATCCGAAAACCGAGTTTCGATCATATCAGCTCCGATTCAGGTTCGAATTGCGTCAAATAAAATTTTGTTGAATTCCAGTAACCCATAGGAACATAATATGTAAAAATATCCAGAAAATGGCCCGATTCAATTTTTAACAGTATCCCGTGTACTAACCCCTTTGTGGATTATCCGAAAACCGAGTTTCGATCATATCAGCTCCGATTCAGGTCCGAATTGCGTCAAATAAAATTTTGTTGAATTCCAATAACCAATAGGAACAAAATATGTAAAAATATCCACAAAATGGTCCAACTCGATTTTTAACAATATCCCGTGTACTAACCCCTTTGAGGATTATCCGAAAACCGAGTTTCGATCATATGAGCTCCGATTCCGGTCCGAACTATGCCGAATAAAATTTTGTTGAATTTCAATAACCCATAGGAACAAAATATGTGAAAATATCCACAAAATGGTCCAACTCGACTTTTAACAGTATCCCGTGTACTAACCCCTATGAGGATTATCCGAAAATTGAGTTTCGATCATATCAGCTCCGATTCCGGTCCGAAGTGCGTCAAATAAAATTTCATTTAATTTCAATAACCCATAGGAACAAAATATGTAAAAATATCCAGAAAATGGCCCGACTCAATTTTTAACAATATTCCGTGTACTAACGCCTTTGAGGATTATCAGAAAACTGAGTTTCGATCATATCAGCTCCGATTCCGGTCCGAATTGCGCCGAATAAAATTTCGTTTAATTTCAATAACCCGTAGGAACAAAATATGTAAAAATATCCAGAAAATGGCCCGACTCGATTTTTAACAGTATCCCGTGTACTAACCCCTTTGAGGATTATCCAAAAACCGAGTTTCGATCATATCAGCTCCGATTCAGGTTCGAATTGCGTCAAATAAAATTTTGTTAAATTCCAGTAACCCATAGGAACATAATATGTAAAAATATCCAGAAAATGGCCCGACTCAATTTTTAACAATATTCCGTGTACTAACGCCTTTGAGGATTATCAGAAAACTGAGTTTCGATCATATCAGCTCCGATTCCGGTCCGAACTGCGCCGAATAAAATTTCGTTTAATTTCAATAACCCATAGGAACAAAATATGTAAAAATATCCAGAAAAAGGCCCGACTCGATTTTTAACAGTATCCCGTGTACTAACCCCTTTGAGGATTATCCAAAAACCGAGTTTCGATCATATCAGCTCCGATTCAGGTCCGAATTGCGTCAAATAAAATTTTGTTGAATTCCAATAACCCATAGGAACAAATATGTAAAAATATCCACAAAATGGTCTGACTCAATTTTTAACAATATCCCATGTACTAACCCCTTTGAGGATTATCCGAAAACCGAGTTTCGATCATATCAGCTCCGATTCCGGTCCGAACTGTGCCGAATAAAATTTTGTTGAATTCCAGTAACCCATAGGAACATAATATGTAAAAATATCCAGAAAATGGCCCGACTCAATTTTTAACAATATTCCGTGTACTAACTCCTTTGAGGATTATCAGAAAACTGAGTTTCAATCATATCAGCTCCGATTCCGGTCCGAACTGCGCCGAATAAAATTTCGTTTAATTTCAATAACCCATAGGAACAAAATATGTAAAAATATCCAGAAAAAGGCCCGACTCGATTTTTAACAGTATCCCGTGTACTAACCCCTTTGAGGATTATCCAAAAACCGAGTTTCGATCATATCAGCTCCGATTCAGGTCCGAATTGCGTCAAATAAAATTTTGTTGAATTCCAATAACCCATAGGAACAAAATATGTAAAAATATCCACAAAATGGTGAGACTCAATTTTTAACAATATCCCATGTACTAACCCCTTTGAGGATTATCCGAAAACCGAGTTTCGATCATATGAGCTCCGATTCCGGTCCGAACTATGCCGAATAAAATTTTGTTGAATTTCAATAACCCATAGGAACAAAATATGTGAAAATATCCACAAAATGGTCCAACTCGACTTTTAACAGTATCCCGTGTACTAACCCCTATGAGGATTATCCGAAAATTGAGTTTCGATCATATCAGCTCCGATTCCGGTCCGAAGTGCGTCAAATGAAATTTCATTTAATTTCAATAACCCATAGGAACAAAATATGTAAAAATATCCAGAAAATTGCCCGACTCAATTTTTAACAATATTCCGTGTACTAACGCCTTTGAGGATTATCAGAAAACTGAGTTTCGATCATATCAGCTCCGATTCCGGTCCGAATTGCGCCGAATAAAATTTCGTTTAATTTCAATAACCCATAGGAACAAAATATGTAAAAATATCCAGAAAATGGCCCGACTCGATTTTTAACAGTATCCCGTGTACTAACCCCTTTGAGGATTATCTGAAAACCGAGTTTCGATCATATCAGCTCCGATTCAGGTTCGAATTACGTCAAATAAAATTTTGTTGAATTCCAGTAACCCATAGGAACATAATATGTAAAAATATCCAGAAAATGGCCCGACTCAATTTTTAACAATATTCCGTGTACTAACGCCTTTGAGGATTATCAGAAAACTGAGTTTCAATCATATCAGCTCCGATTCCGGTCCGAACTGCGCCGAATAAAATTTCGTTTAATTTCAATAACCCATAGGAACAAAATATGTAAAAATATCCAGAAAAAGGCCCGACTCGATTTTTAACAGTATCCCGTGTACTAACCCCTTTGAGGATTATCCGAAAACCGAGTTTCGATCATATCAACTCCGATTCAGGTCTGAATTGCGTCAAATAAAATTTTGTTGAATTCCAATAACCCATAGGAACAAATATGTAAAAATATCCACAAAATGGTCTGACTCAATTTTTAACAATATCCCATGTACTAACCCCTTTGAGGATTATCCGAAAACCGAGTTTCGATCATATCAGCTCCGATTCCGGTCCGAACTGTGCCGAATAAAATTTTGTTGAATTTCAATAACCTATAGGAACAAAATATGTGACAATATCCACAAAATGGTCCAACTCGACTTTTAACAGTATCCCGTGTACTAACCCCTTTGAAGATTATCCGAAAATTGAGTTTCGATCATATCAGCTCCGATTCCGGTCCGAAGTGCGTCAAATAAAATTTCATTTAATTTCAATAACCCTTAGGAACAAAATATGTAAAAATATCCAGAAAATTGCCCGACTCAATTTTTAACAATATTCCGTGTACTAACGCCTTTGAGGATTATCAGAAAACTGAGTTTCGATCATATCAGCTCCGATTCCGGTCCGAACTACGCCGAATAAAATTTCGTTTAATTTCAATAACCCATAGGAACAAAATATGTAAAAATATCCAGAAAATGGCCCGACTCGATTTTTAACAGTACCCCGTGTACTAACCCCTTTGAGGATTATCCGAAAACCGAGTTTCGATCATATCAGCTCCGATTCAGGTTCGAATTGCGTCAAATAAAATTTTGTTGAATTCCAGTAACCCATAGGAACATAATATGTAAAAATATCCAGAAAATGGCCCGATTCAATTTTTAACAGTATCCCGTGTACTAACCCCTTTGTGGATTATCCGAAAACCGAGTTTCGATCATATCAGCTCCGATTCAGGTCCGAATTGCGTCAAATAAAATTTTGTTGAATTCCAATAACCAATAGGAACAAAATATGTAAAAATATCCACAAAATGGTCCAACTCGATTTTTAACAATATCCCGTGTACTAACCCCTTTGAGGATTATCCGAAAACCGAGTTTCGATCATATGAGCTCCGATTCCGGTCCGAACTATGCCGAATAAAATTTTGTTGAATTTCAATAACCCATAGGAACAAAATATGTGAAAATATCCACAAAATGGTCCAACTCGACTTTTAACAGTATCCCGTGTACTAACCCCTATGAGGATTATCCGAAAATTGAGTTTCGATCATATCAGCTCCGATTCCGGTCCGAAGTGCGTCAAATAAAATTTCATTTAATTTCAATAACCCATAGGAACAAAATATGTAAAAATATCCAGAAAATGGCCCGACTCAATTTTTAACAATATTCCGTGTACTAACGCCTTTGAGGATTATCAGAAAACTGAGTTTCGATCATATCAGCTCCGATTCCGGTCCGAATTGCGCCGAATAAAATTTCGTTTAATTTCAATAACCCGTAGGAACAAAATATGTAAAAATATCCAGAAAATGGCCCGACTCGATTTTTAACAGTATCCCGTGTACTAACCCCTTTGAGGATTATCCAAAAACCGAGTTTCGATCATATCAGCTCCGATTCAGGTTCGAATTGCGTCAAATAAAATTTTGTTAAATTCCAGTAACCCATAGGAACATAATATGTAAAAATATCCAGAAAATGGCCCGACTCAATTTTTAACAATATTCCGTGTACTAACGCCTTTGAGGATTATCAGAAAACTGAGTTTCGATCATATCAGCTCCGATTCCGGTCCGAACTGCGCCGAATAAAATTTCGTTTAATTTCAATAACCCATAGGAACAAAATATGTAAAAATATCCAGAAAAAGGCCCGACTCGATTTTTAACAGTATCCCGTGTACTAACCCCTTTGAGGATTATCCAAAAACCGAGTTTCGATCATATCAGCTCCGATTCAGGTCCGAATTGCGTCAAATAAAATTTTGTTGAATTCCAATAACCCATAGGAACAAATATGTAAAAATATCCACAAAATGGTCTGACTCAATTTTTAACAATATCCCATGTACTAACCCCTTTGAGGATTATCCGAAAACCGAGTTTCGATCATATCAGCTCCGATTCCGGTCCGAACTGTGCCGAATAAAATTTTGTTGAATTCCAGTAACCCATAGGAACATAATATGTAAAAATATCCAGAAAATGGCCCGACTCAATTTTTAACAATATTCCGTGTACTAACTCCTTTGAGGATTATCAGAAAACTGAGTTTCAATCATATCAGCTCCGATTCCGGTCCGAACTGCGCCGAATAAAATTTCGTTTAATTTCAATAAAACACAGGAACAAAATATGTAAAAATATCCAGAAAATGGCCCGACTCGATTTTTAACAGTATCCCGTGTACTAACCCCTTGGAGGATTATCCAAAAACCGAGTATCGATCATATCAGCTCCGATTCAGGTCCGAATTGCGTCAAATAAAATTTTGTTGAATTCCAATAACCCATAGGAACAAAATATGTAAAAATATCCACAAAATGGTGAGACTCAATTTTTAACAATATCCCATGTACTAACCCCTTTGAGGATTATCCGAAAACCGAGTTTCGATCATATGAGCTCCGATTCCGGTCCGAACTATGCCGAATAAAATTTTGTTGAATTTCAATAACCCATAGGAACAAAATATGTGAAAATATCCACAAAATGGTCCAACTCGACTTTTAACAGTATCCCGTGTACTAACCCCTATGAGGATTATCCGAAAATTGAGTTTCGATCATATCAGCTCCGATTCCGGTCCGAAGTGCGTCAAATAAAATTTCATTTAATTTCAATAACCCATAGGAACAAAATATGTAAAAATATCCAGAAAATGGCCCGACTCAATTTTTAACAATATTCCGTGTACTAACGCCTTTGAGGATTATCAGAAAACTGAGTTTCGATCATATCAGCTCCGATTCCGGTCCGAATTGCGCCGAATAAAATTTCGTTTAATTTCAATAACCCATAGGAACAAAATATGTAAACATATCCAGAAAATGGCCCGACTCGATTTTTAACAGTATCCCGTGTACTAAACCCTTTGAGGATTATCTGAAAACCGAGTTTCGATCATATCAGCTCCGATTCAGGTTCGAATTACGTCAAATAAAATTTTGTTGAATTCCAGTAACCCATAGGAACATAATATGTAAAAATATCCAGAAAATGGCCCGACTCAATTTTTAACAATATTCCGTGTACTAACGCCTTTGAGGATTATCAGAAAACTGAGTTTCAATCATATCAGCTCCGATTCCGGTCCGAACTGCGCCGAATAAAATTTCGTTTAATTTCAATAACCCATAGGAACAAAATATGTAAAAATATCCAGAAAATGACCCGACTCGATTTTTAACAGTATCCCGTGTACTAACCCCTTGGAGGATTATCCGAAAACCGAGTATCGATCATATCAGCTCCGATTCAGGTCCGAATTGCGTCAAATAAAATTTTGTTGAATTCCAATAACCCATAGGAACAAAATATGTAAAAATATCCACAAAATGGTGAGACTCAATTTTTAACAATATCCCATGTACTAACCCCTTTGAGGATTATCCGAAAACCGAGTTTCGATCATATGAGCTCCGATTCCGGTCCGAACTATGCCGAATAAAATTTTGTTGAATTTCAATAACCCATAGGAACAAAATATGTGAAAATATCCACAAAATGGTCCAACTCGACTTTTAACAGTATCCCGTGTACTAACCCCTATGAGGATTATCCGAAAATTGAGTTTCGATCATATCAGCTCCGATTCCGGTCCGAAGTGCGTCAAATGAAATTTCATTTAATTTCAATAACCCATAGGAACAAAATATGTAAAAATATCCAGAAAATTGCCCGACTCAATTTTTAACAATATTCCGTGTACTAACGCCTTTGAGGATTATCAGAAAACTGAGTTTCGATCATATCAGCTCCGATTCCGGTCCGAATTGCGCCGAATAAAATTTCGTTTAATTTCAATAACCCATAGGAACAAAATATGTAAAAATATCCAGAAAATGGCCCGACTCGATTTTTAACAGTATCCCGTGTACTAACCCCTTTGAGGATTATCTGAAAACCGAGTTTCGATCATATCAGCTCCGATTCAGGTTCGAATTACGTCAAATAAAATTTTGTTGAATTCCAGTAACCCATAGGAACATAATATGTAAAAATATCCAGAAAATGGCCCGACTCAATTTTTAACAATATTCCGTGTACTAACGCCTTTGAGGATTATCAGAAAACTGAGTTTCAATCATATCAGCTCCGATTCCGGTCCGAACTGCGCCGAATAAAATTTCGTTTAATTTCAATAACCCATAGGAACAAAATATGTAAAAATATCCAGAAAAAGGCCCGACTCGATTTTTAACAGTATCCCGTGTACTAACCCCTTTGAGGATTATCCGAAAACCGAGTTTCGATCATATCAACTCCGATTCAGGTCTGAATTGCGTCAAATAAAATTTTGTTGAATTCCAATAACCCATAGGAACAAATATGTAAAAATATCCACAAAATGGTCTGACTCAATTTTTAACAATATCCCATGTACTAACCCCTTTGAGGATTATCCGAAAACCGAGTTTCGATCATATCAGCTCCGATTCCGGTCCGAACTGTGCCGAATAAAATTTTGTTGAATTTCAATAACCTATAGGAACAAAATATGTGACAATATCCACAAAATGGTCCAACTCGACTTTTAACAGTATCCCGTGTACTAACCCCTTTGAAGATTATCCGAAAATTGAGTTTCGATCATATCAGCTCCGATTCCGGTCCGAAGTGCGTCAAATAAAATTTCATTTAATTTCAATAACCCTTAGGAACAAAATATGTAAAAATATCCAGAAAATTGCCCGACTCAATTTTTAACAATATTCCGTGTACTAACGCCTTTGAGGATTATCAGAAAACTGAGTTTCGATCATATCAGCTCCGATTCCGGTCCGAACTACGCCGAATAAAATTTCGTTTAATTTCAATAACCCATAGGAACAAAATATGTAAAAATATCCAGAAAATGGCCCGACTCGATTTTTAACAGTACCCCGTGTACTAACCCCTTTGAGGATTATCCGAAAACCGAGTTTCGATCATATCAGCTCCGATTCAGGTTCGAATTGCGTCAAATAAAATTTTGTTGAATTCCAGTAACCCATAGGAACATAATATGTAAAAATATCCAGAAAATGGCCCGATTCAATTTTTAACAGTATCCCGTGTACTAACCCCTTTGTGGATTATCCGAAAACCGAGTTTCGATCATATCAGCTCCGATTCAGGTCCGAATTGCGTCAAATAAAATTTTGTTGAATTCCAATAACCAATAGGAACAAAATATGTAAAAATATCCACAAAATGGTCCAACTCGATTTTTATCAATATCCCGTGTACTAACCCCTTTGAGGATTATCCGAAAACCGAGTTTCGATCATATGAGCTCCGATTCCGGTCCGAACTATGCCGAATAAAATTTTGTTGAATTTCAATAACCCATAGGAACAAAATATGTGAAAATATCCACAAAATGGTCCAACTCGACTTTTAACAGTATCCCGTGTACTAACCCCTATGAGGATTATCCGAAAATTGAGTTTCGATCATATCAGCTCCGATTCCGGTCCGAAGTGCGTCAAATAAAATTTCATTTAATTTCAATAACCCATAGGAACAAAATATGTAAAAATATCCAGAAAATGGCCCGACTCGATTTTTAACAGTATCCCGTGTACTAACCCCTTTGAGGATTATCCAAAAACCGAGTTTCGATCATATCAGCTCCGATTCAGGTTCGAATTGCGTCAAATAAAATTTTGTTAAATTCCAGTAACCCATAGGAACATAATATGTAAAAATATCCAGAAAATGGCCCGACTCAATTTTTAACAATATTCCGTGTACTAACGCCTTTGAGGATTATCAGAAAACTGAGTTTCGATCATATCAGCTCCGATTCCGGTCCGAACTGCGCCGAATAAAATTTCGTTTAATTTCAATAACCCATAGGAACAAAATATGTAAAAATATCCAGAAAAAGGCCCGACTCGATTTTTAACAGTATCCCGTGTACTAACCCCTTTGAGGATTATCCGAAAACCGAGTTTCGATCATATCAGCTCCGATTCAAGTCCGAATTGCGTCAAATAAAATTTTGTTGAATTCCAATAACCCATAGGAACAAATATGTAAAAATATCCACAAAATGGTCTGACTCAATTTTTAACAATATCCCATGTACTAACCCCTTTGAGGATTATCCGAAAACCGAGTTTCGATCATATCAGCTCCGATTCCGGTCCGAACTGTGCCGAATAAAATTTTGTTGAATTTCAATAACCTATAGGAACAAAATATGTGAAAATATCCACAAAATGGTCCAACTCGACTTTTAACAGTATCCCGTGTACTAACCCCTTTGAGGATTATCCGAAAATTGAGTTTCGATCATATCAGCTCCGATTCCGGTCCGAAGTGCGTCAAATAAAATTTCATTTAATTTCAATAACCCTTAGGAACAAAATATGTAAAAATATCCAGAAAATGGCCCGACTCAATTTTTAACAATATTCCGTGTACTAACGCCTTTGAGGAATATCAGAAAACTGAGTTTCGATCATATCAGCTCCGATTCCGGTCCGAACTACGCTGAATAAAATTTCGTTTAATTTCAATAACCCATAGGAACAAAATATGTAAAAATATCCAGAAAATGGCCCGACTCGATTTTTAACAGTATCCCGTGTACTAACCCCTTTGAGGATTATCCGAAAACCGAGTTTCGATCATATCCGCTCCGATTCAGGTTCGAATTGCGTCAAATAAAATTTTGTTGAATTCCAGTAACCCATAGGAACATAATATGTAAAAATATCCAGAAAATGGCCCGACTCAATTTTTAACAGTATCCCGTGTACTAACCCCTTTGTGGATTATCCGAAAACCGAGTTTCGATCACATCAGCTCCGATTCAGGTACGAATTGCGTCAAATAAAATTTTGTTGAACTCCAATAACCAATAGGAACAAAATATGTAAAAATATCCACAAAATGGTCCAACTCGATTTTTAACAATATCCCGTGTACTAACCCCTTTGAGGATTATCCGAAAACCGAGTTTCGATCATATCAGCTCCGATTCTGGTCCGAAGTGCGTCAAATAAAATTTCATTTAATTACAATAACCCTTAGGAACAAAATATGTAAAAATATCCAGAAAATGGGCCGACTCAATTTTTAACAATATTCCGTGTACTAACGCCTTTGAGGATTATCCGAAAACCGAGTTTCGATCATATGAGCTCCGATTCCGGTCCGAACTGCGCCGAATAAAATTTCGTTTAATTTCAATAACCCATAGGAACAAAATATGTAAAAATATCCACAAAATGGTCTGACTCAATTTTTAACAATATCCCATGTACTAACCCCTTTGAGGATTATCCGAAAACCGAGTTTCGATCATATCAGCTCCGATTCCGGTCCGAACTGTGCCGAATAAAATTTTGTTGAATTTCAATAACCTATAGGAACAAAATATGTGAAAATATCCACAAAATGGTCCAACTCGACTTTTAACAGTATCCCGTGTACTAACCCCTTTGAGGATTATCCGAAAATTGAGTTTCGATCATATCAGCTCCGATTCCGGTCCGAAGTGCGTCAAATAAAATTTCATTTAATTTCAATAACCCTTAGGAACAAAATATGTAAAAATATCCAGAAAATGGCCCGACTCAATTTTTAACAATATTCCGTGTACTAACGCCTTTGAGGAATATCAGAAAACTGAGTTTCGATCATATCAGCTCCGATTCCGGTCCGAACTACGCTGAATAAAATTTCGTTTAATTTCAATAACCCATAGGAACAAAATATGTAAAAATATCCAGAAAATGGCCCGACTCGATTTTTAACAGTATCCCGTGTACTAACCCCTTTGAGGATTATCCGAAAACCGAGTTTCGATCATATCCGCTCCGATTCAGGTTCGAATTGCGTCAAATAAAATTTTGTTGAATTCCAGTAACCCATAGGAACATAATATGTAAAAATATCCAGAAAATGGCCCGACTCAATTTTTAACAGTATCCCGTGTACTAACCCCTTTGTGGATTATCCGAAAACCGAGTTTCGATCACATCAGCTCCGATTCAGGTACGAATTGCGTCAAATAAAATTTTGTTGAACTCCAATAACCAATAGGAACAAAATATGTAAAAATATCCACAAAATGGTCCAACTCGATTTTTAACAATATCCCGTGTACTAACCCCTTTGAGGATTATCCGAAAACCGAGTTTCGATCATATCAGCTCCGATTCTGGTCCGAAGTGCGTCAAATAAAATTTCATTTAATTACAATAACCCTTAGGAACAAAATATGTAAAAATATCCAGAAAATGGGCCGACTCAATTTTTAACAATATTCCGTGTACTAACGCCTTTGAGGATTATCCGAAAACCGAGTTTCGATCATATGAGCTCCGATTCCGGTCCGAACTGCGCCGAATAAAATTTCGTTTAATTTCAATAACCCATAGGAACAAAATATGTAAAAATATCCAGAAAATGGCCCGACTCAATTTTTAACAATATTCCGTGTACTAACGCCTTTGAGGATTATCAGAAAACTGAGTTTCGATCATATCAGCTCCGATTCCGGTCCGAATTGCGCCGAATAAAATTTCGTTTAATTTCAATAACCCGTAGGAACAAAATATGTAAAAATATCCAGAAAATGGCCCGACTCGATTTTTAACAGTATCCCGTGTACTAACCCCTTTGAGGATTATCCAAAAACCGAGTTTCGATCATATCAGCTCCGATTCAGGTTCGAATTGCGTCAAATAAAATTTTGTTAAATTCCAGTAACCCATAGGAACATAATATGTAAAAATATCCAGAAAATGGCCCGACTCAATTTTTAACAATATTCCGTGTACTAACGCCTTTGAGGATTATCAGAAAACTGAGTTTCGATCATATCAGCTCCGATTCCGGTCCGAACTGCGCCGAATAAAATTTCGTTTAATTTCAATAACCCATAGGAACAAAATATGTAAAAATATCCAGAAAAAGGCCCGACTCGATTTTTAACAGTATCCCGTGTACTAACCCCTTTGAGGATTATCCGAAAACCGAGTTTCGATCATATCAGCTCCGATTCAGGTCCGAATTGCGTCAAATAAAATTTTGTTGAATTCCAATAACCCATAGGAACAAATATGTAAAAATATCCACAAAATGGTCTGACTCAATTTTTAACAATATCCCATGTACTAACCCCTTTGAGGATTATCCGAAAACCGAGTTTCGATCATATCAGCTCCGATTCCGGTCCGAACTGTGCCGAATAAAATTTTGTTGAATTTCAATAACCTATAGGAACAAAATATGTGAAAATATCCACAAAATGGTCCAACTCGACTTTTAACAGTATCCCGTGTACTAACCCCTTTGAGGATTATCCGAAAATTGAGTTTCGATCATATCAGCTCCGATTCCGGTCCGAAGTGCGTCAAATAAAATTTCATTTAATTTCAATAACCCTTAGGAACAAAATATGTAAAAATATCCAGAAAATGGCCCGACTCAATTTTTAACAATATTCCGTGTACTAACGCCTTTGAGGATTATCAGAAAACTGAGTTTCGATCATATCAGCTCCGATTCCGGTCCGAACTGCGCCGAATAAAATTTCGTTTAATTTCAATAACCCATAGGAAAAAAATATGTAAAAATATCCAGAAAATGGCCCGACTCGATTTTTAACAGTATCCCGTGTACTAACCCCTTTGAGGATTATCCGAAAACCGAGTTTCGATCATATCAGCTCCGATTCAGGTTCGAATTGC
Source organism: Saposhnikovia divaricata (assembly GCA_036435485.1). NCBI lineage: Eukaryota > Viridiplantae > Streptophyta > Magnoliopsida > Apiales > Apiaceae > Saposhnikovia > Saposhnikovia divaricata. The sequence goes on from CM071599.1 coordinate 222,581,353, forward strand.
GTCAAATAAAATTTTGTTGAATTCCAGTAACCCATAGGAACATAATATGTAAAAATATCCAGAAAATGGCCCGACTCAATTTTTAACAGTATCCCGTGTACTAACCCCTTTGTGGATTATCCGAAAACCGAGTTTCGATCATATCAGCTCCGATTCAGGTACGAATTGCGTCAAATAAAATTTTGTTGAATTCCAATAACCAATATGAACAAAATATGTATAAATATCCACAAAATGGTCCAACTCGATTTTTAACTGTTAGGCCGAATACACAAATAATAATCAACTTTGTATGAGAGATTAACAAGTAAAAGCGTTTATGCACTTAAAAAACTTCTGGTATTTCAAACCCTCTTCGTGATGTAAAATATCACAAAGAGCTGCTAGGTTACAAGAATGATAATTCGTTATCGATACCCTTCTAGGGTTAACCTATCTGTATTTATATAACATACAGCTACGATACAATCTCTAATTGATATTCCTAATAATCAGCTATACAATGATATCAATTACAGATTGTCACACGTCTCCTATGTCAACTCGATCTCTTTGATAGCTATCCAATCTTCAAAGATATCGCTTCCATAATTAATCTTTAATCTCTGTTGAACAGTAGACGCGCTTCCTCCAGACAGAGTTTAACAAACTCTGTCAAGCTTCCATCTGTCAGAGTTTACACAAACTCTGACTGCTTCCAGCTAAACTCTGATAACTCCCTGTAACACTTAAACACTGATCAAAACACATCAATTATATTTAACAATCTCCCCCAACTTGTTCATTATCAAAAATGTACAAGTTAATGACAATAATTGATGATGTCAAAACAAATAATAAATACAGTGTTTATACAGACTCAGAGTTTAAGCTTAAAGACTATAGAGAATAAGAAAATTCTTACAGAACTTTAATCTCTAATCATTTCAAGATCTGGCATGGTTCTGAGATAATCAATCAGCAATCTTCTTTCTGCATTTTCAAGTTCAGTCATCATTGCTTCTTTGATTTCTCTGAGTTGAGGATCACTTTCATCTGTTTGATAAATAGCAGCCCTAAGATCATAAATCTTGTTTCTTCTCATTTCATTACCCAGTCTGATAAATCTGTCTTTTTCTGCCTGAGTATTGAATTCAAGTACTGTGATTCCCAAATCAGTTTTTAATTTTGCAGTACCTTTCTTCATTTCAATGAGATTGCCTTGATAATCCCTGTACTTAGGAATGTATCTGCTGTTATATTTCTGTCCTCTAATAGCCAGATTCTGAGTCATCTTCTGTCTTAGAACATTAGCAACAGATTGAGTCCTTCGACTATTCACCTTGAGAAGATATAGAACATACTCTAGTTCTTCCCAATATTTCAAGCTGATATCATTCTCACCAACTTTGAATACTGTCCCATCAGCCATGAAGTAAAGAAGAAAATCTTTATCTAAACTCTTCTGATGAACCAACTGCACTGATTCCAGTCTATCCAGACTCTCTTGAGGTACACCACGACCTGGAACAGCCAGTGAAGAAGGATCCCTAGGACCAGTATATTGCCTTCTGTCTCTAGATGAGCCTAATCCAGCCTTATTATTTCCAATCTTACCAGATAAAGCTTTTCCATCAGAAATATTCATTGAGACTCCAGATAACTCATTTGGATCAGAGATTGTTCCTTTGCCAAAAACAGATTTCAACTGAGAAGATAGAGGTTTAAACACAACTTGTGTAGCAACAGAGGTTGTATCTTTCTTCTTTGAATCTTCTCCTTCCATAGCAATGCCTTTCAGCTTGTGTTTAGTTTCAGCTTCTGTTGATTTCCTAGATAAATGTGATCTTTTATCAGCATCAACATTTTCCTTGATCACAACGCCTTTAAGAACAGGCCTAGGAGCTTTTTCTTTTTGTACCTTGTCAGACTTTAAAGCTTTAAGATGTACTTCATGTAAACTCTTTTCCTCAGCTTCAATGTCTTCAATCGTTACTCCTTCCTCATTCTCTTCAATGAATAACTTAGCAGCCAACTCTTCATCAGTTTGTGGATTTGAAGATAACAGTAAACTCTTGGTCCTTGAAGTTCCTTGAGTATCAGTATTTCTCCCAACAGACTGTGATTTGGATGACTTACTAGTTCTCAGAGTTTGAACCTCCTCAGCCTTTTTCTTTCCTTTGTCTTTGTTACCTGCCCCTCCATCTCCAGAACTATCCCTTCTGACAACTCTCTCCCCCTTTTTGACATCATCAGGCATAAGGATAGAAGTAATTAACTCCAGGGAGGTAGCAATAGAATCAATTTTAGCAGATAAATCAGACTGATTCTTTTCAACTTTACTCAATCTGGCAAGGATATTGTCTTGAGCTTTAGAGAATTTTGTAGTCACTAGTTTTGAATGTGTTTCCATCTTCATCTCTCTAGCTACAACCTCATTTCTCAAAGAAGTGATTGCCAAATTAGTATCATCAAATCGTCTATCCAGAGTTTTAACTTGAACTATAGTCGCTTTCAAGCAAGAAAGAATCTCTGGATTAGAGATAGTATCAGCACTTTGCTTAACAAATGTAGCTGCTCTTCTTGATGGAAAAATACAATCTTCTTTGTACCATTCAGCAGCATTCTTGGCAAATTGTGCTCTTTCAACTTCATGAGAAGAACAAGGTTGAGAAAAAGGTGTATGTTTATCATCAGTTTGTACTGGTGCACTCAGAGAAGTATCAGAGTTTGCACTACTGTCACCTTCAGCTTCAACACTTGTAGCTTTAACTGATTCATCTTCAGCCATAGATTTAGCAATATCTTCTGTAGGCTTTTCAGAATTTTCTTCATGTTGCTCAGGCTCAGCAACAGGCATTGACTGAGAAGATACTTTGATTGCCTGATCAATTTCTTCACCTTCTTCAACAGTATGGTGAGCATCAGATATTATCTCAGTATGAGATGCCACAACCTCAGAAGGTACAGATGTAAGTTGATCAACTACACCAACATTACAGATAGGATCAGAAAATGGCATAAATGAATCAGAAACATCATTTATTGGAGAAACACCATCTCTTGCATCCTCTTCTGCAGGAATTTTATCCTCTGCAGGCATTACATCCTCTGCAAGTATTACATCCTCTGCAGGTATTGCAACTTTCTCAGCCTCAACAGGAGGTGTTTGCTGTGAAACAACCTCTGGAGCTTCAATATCTTCATCCACAGAATCAGAGAATATCACTCTTCTTCGTTTTGGTAGAGGTACATTATCTGAATCCTCTTCACAAGATAGTGACTTAGGCATGTTTGCTCGAGCTTTCAGTCTCTTCCCTTTTCTAGTGTAAACAGCTTCAGGAGATTTTCGTTTTGATTGCCTCTTTGTCTCTTCTGCCTGTCTTAGACTTGCACGTCTTGCAGCAAGTGCTTTCTTAACACCTTGAGATTTAGACTTCGATGTTAATGGAGAAGCAGAGTTTGAGTGTGAAGTGGGTGAAGATTGCTTTGCAGGTGAGTCAGTGTTTGGTTCTGTTTGAGATTCAGGGTGTGGTTCAGGTTGTTGTGGTTCTTGTTCAGGTTCATCTTGTTGTGGTGCATCGTGTTGTGGTTCCTGTTGGTCTTGTTGTGGTTCTTGTGGTTGATTTAGAAAATTTCGTAGAGCAAGAGGCATGATAAACTCAGGAAGATTTTCTTTACCAACATCCTTGTTAGTCATATCAGAAAATATGCGCTTATTGACTCTAAAAGGATCAACTTTATCAGTTTCATCAATTTCAAGACCAGGTACACATGCATTGAACAACATTTGACAGAAACGAGCATAGTAGACAGTTGTATTCTCTGACAACTTATCACCTAAGTTCATCAAAACATATCGACCAAAATCAAAATTAATACCATAGAGCAAAGAATACCCGATATGGAGACTATCCATTGGAATGGCATCCCAGTTTGTGACTTTCTTCTGGAATGTTCTTGTTATGCAATCAAAGAAGAAATTCCATTCCTTTCTTAGATTTGGTCGCTTTATGCTGCCAAGCTTTTCAAGAGATTCCATGTAACCTATCTCTTGTAGCATTTCTCTCAGATAACTTTCATTAACCAGAGCATAAGAAGTATGTGTGTCAAAACCCATTGTATCTCGTACAGTCTGTGGAGTAATCACATGGTCTTGGTCATCATAGGTGAAGATAATGGTAGGAGTTCCACTGTCTCCTCCATCCACATAAACTGAGTTCTGCCAGAATGAAGCAATTTGAGACGCAGAAAGAGTAGCAGGTCCAGTCAGAGCTTGTCCAATCTCTGAATCCCTCAAAAAGTTCTGCATGAGATGAAACGATTCTGGTACACGTTCATGATAGAGTGGAGCTTCATAGTTATTAGGAACAAACCGTAAGCCAAGAGCAGTGAATGCTTTAGATGCCATTGAGTTAAGAATTTCCAAACGATATGAATGTAGAAAAGGTGTTTGCGTGAGTGCCCAAGAGAAAAATAAGAAAACTGTGAGAGTAAGAATAAAGCAAACTCGTTTGGACACAAAAGTGATTAAATTAATAAAAACTCAATCTCTTATGTAACAAATACTCAATCAGTTCCTTGATTAATGTGTAGTGGGACACGATAATAGGTAAGTGGGACACATTAAAGGCGAGTGGGTCATGTGCGCCTATTTTTAAAAAGAGTATATTAAAATTAAAGCATTAAAATATTTGATTTTAACAAAAATCAAATAATACTCTGTTAAAAATATCTGGACCCAAGTAAAATCAGAATTTGAAACGTTTACCTGTTGCCTTTAATAACAAGAATACGAAGCGATTAAGGACTTCGTTCTTACCCATCTCTATTTAAGGCCTAGAGACTTGATCAGATTATTTCATTAATCCTTTAACCTTTCAGTCTCCCCTGTAAAATCACAAACCTTTCAAACCAAATACTCTTGAAAAACAATGGCTAACCTTACCATCAAAGAGAAAAACCTTCATCTTGTCGAAAACAGAGACATCTTCAGCTATACTCGTGAAGAGTTTGAAGCGTTTGAGTGGGAAAGGCAGCTTGAGACGCTGTGGCTGCAAATGGATGCTGGTCTGGAAGAGCTCGAGAAAGAGAAACCTGCAAGGGTGATCGACATCGATGCTGCCCTCCAAGCAACAGTGGCATGGCTCTCCTCGAAGGCATCCTCATCCACCACCACCAACCATTGTTAATGAATATGTCAGCAAAAATAACCTTATCCCTTCAACTTCCACCCAAATAAAGTGGCAAAGATGGGATCTGGGAGTTTTTGCTAACAATGGAGTGGTGTGGACGGACCTTTTACTTTCCTGTTGAATAGATTAGCAGATAGAGAGAACAAAAATATGTAATATTTGCTTGTAATCTCTTTCTTATTATCAATGAAAATTTTGCTTTTCTAATCATATTCATTGTGTTCTGCAACTGTTATTTGAGTTATATGAACTGTTCTTCAAGAAAATGCATCAAGAAAAGAATATGAAAACTAATTAAAGTAATCATATAAAGAACACATTCATCAACTATCCACTGATTAACAGTTGTCAAAAACCCTACTTACTCCAAGACTTTCAAATTGTCCAAGTGAAAATTTACCTTAGAGTACAAATCACGAATCAGCAGCGTTTGTCAATTCTCCAACTTTATCATCGAAACCCTTTCATAAATTGCACAGTTGTGAATATGTGTGTGTGTGAAGCAGAGTTTACTAAGTCAATTTTTAGAGCATCTAATTTTTCATAAAATCCATAAAGTAAATCAATAAACACTGGATGCACAAACTGTCATAGTAAACACTGACTGTATGATGAAAGCTAAACTCTGAAGTATTCGAACTTTATACAGTAATTTTTATTTTATACCCTCTTTATATACACATTTTTTTTTTTTTTTTCATTCCAGTAATCAGAGGTTGGAACCAGTCACCAAAAATTCAAAAATTTTAGCCCTTATCATTTTGATAAGTTCCTGGGTCATCCTAGTATTTAACTAGTCACCAAAAATCAGAGAATTTTAGCACATATTATATACCAATAAGTTCCTGGGTCATCCTAGTATCCAACATAATCTCAAAGGAGTATAACAACCTATATACACTTTCTTTGGGGTATTGCAGTAAACATTTTATTTTATCAGAGTATAACTAACAGAGTTTAGAGTTCATCAACATCAGTAGTTCTTCATGAAAGGTAATGCACACAGTATTTATAGACTCAGAGTTTAGGACAAAATAAACTAAGAGATGCTATAAATATGAGCCAGTATCATGCTGTGATAACTTTCTGCACAATCTAAGATTAGATCTCAATAACTCAGAAAGATTCATGATTAATTGCTGAGAATCATGCTTCCTACATATTTCTTCATTGGTGTTTTCATTCAGACAAAAATCAACTCAAAGTTCACAGAGTTTATCAAACTTATTAACAGTGTATGACATATATACATTCGATATCTCAAAGACTCAATATGCTATTCGATATCTCAGGGATTCGATATGTCAAAATGCCCTATTCGATATCTCAGGGAATCCCAGAGAAAAGAGCTATTCGAGAAGTGATTCGATATGTCAAGATAACACTATTCGAGAACTTAGAGTTATCGATCAAGTCAACTCCAGTTCTTGAATCACTCACTTAGTCACTTCTCGAATACATTCTTGAGGACAAAATATGACAGAGTTTAACAGAGTATGCATAACAGAGTTTAATCAACAGAGTTCACTTAGTATTTAATCAATCAGGAAATATGATTAATACATCACATAAGTAAAGTTTGAATCTAACCAACATTTCTAGTCAGAACCAGAGATCATTCCTAGTTCATTAACCAGCCTTGTAAATGTAACTTCACTCAATGGTTTAGTGAAGATATCTGCAAGCTGTTGTTCTGTAGAGACAAAATGTAGTTCAATATTTCCTTCTTCCACATGTTCTCTGATGAAGTGGTACCTTATGCTGATGTGCTTGGTCATTGAATGCTGTACTGGATTACCTGTCATAGCAATAGCACTTTGGTTATCACAGTAAATAGGTATATTACTGTACCTCAATCCATAATCCAGCAATTGATTCTTCATCCATAAGATCTGTGCACAACAGCTACCAGCAGCAATATACTCTGCTTCAGCTGTAGATGTGGAGATTGATTTCTGTTTCTTGCTGTACCAGGAAACAAGTCTGTCACCAAGAAATTGACAACTTCCACTAGTGCTCTTTCTGTCTACCTTACAGCCTGCAAAGTCTGCATCGGAATACCCAAGTAGCTTAAAATCTGATTCTCTGGGGTACCACAGACCTAATGATATGGTGCCTTTGAGATACTTGAAGATTCTTTTCACAGCTGTCAGATGTGGCTCTCTAGGATCTGCCTGAAACCTTGCACAAAGACAGGTTGCATACATGATGTCAGGCCTACTAGCTGTCAAGTATAGGAGAGATCTTTCCTATGGTTTCTTTCAAATTTCATTTCTTTCAAATTCATTTAACTCTTCCTGCATTGCTGTTATCCAGTCTGCATCTTGAAGAGCTTCTTCCACTTTCTTTGGTTCATTTTTAGACAAGAATGCATGAAATAAACATTCACTAGCAGTAGCACTTCTTGTCTTCACTTTTGCATCTGGATCACCAATTATCAAATCAGGTGTATGTGATTTAGTCCATTTCCTAGCAGAAGGCAAATGGCTTCTATCAACATGTGATCCTCCCCCTTGATCCATGCTCTCCTGATTCTGTTGTGATCTATTTTCGTTTTCTGAGACTCCCCCTGAACTTGACTGTCCAGAGTCAGAATTTGAATTTTCAGAGTTTGAAGCATCAGAGTTTGATCCAGATTTTTCAGTTGACTCAGTATCAGTGTTTGAGTCTTCATCTTGATCATGCTCCCCCTCAACTGGTTCTCCTCTTTGTTGTGACTGAAAAGTTTCTCCAGAATTTACCAGTAGAGGTTCAAAGTTTGTTTCAACAGAGTCTGTCAGAATTGTTTCATCAGTGTTTCCTTCATCAGAGTTTAAAACTTCATTTTCAAAGTTCAGTTGATCATATTCGTCTTTGTCTTCAAGTCCAGTTATCTTCTTATCATCAAAAGAAACATGTATTGATTCCATGATCACTTTAGTTCTCAGATTGTAAACTCTGAATGCCTTTGTTGACAGTGGATAGCCAACAAAAATTCCTTCATCTGCCTTTAACTCAAACTTGGTCAACTGTTCTGGATGAGTCTTCAAAACGAAACATTTGCACCCGAAAATATGAAAGTATTTCAGGTTAGGCTTCTTTTTCTTCACCATCTCATATGGTGTCTTTCCATGCTTATTGATCAGTGTTGCATTTTGAGTAAAACAAGCAGTTTGAACAGCTTCTGCCCAGAAATAAGTTGGCAATTTTGCTTCATCAAGCATAGTTCTGGCAGCTTCAATTAATGTTCTATTTTTCCTCTCAACTACACCATTTTGTTGTGGTGTACCAGGTGCTGAAAATTCTTGTTTCACTCCATTGTCCTTGCAGAATTCTTCCATTGTTGCATTTCTGAACTCAGTTCCATTATCACTTCTGATGATTCTCACTTTGTTGCTTGATCCTTTGTCCAGAAGCTTCACATGCTCCATCAGAGTTGATGCAGTTTCATCCTTCTTTGCTAGAAAATACACCCAGGTGAATCTAGTGTATTCATCAACAATGACTAAAGCATATTTCTTCCTTGCAATAGACATAATATTTACTGGACCAAATAGATCAACATGAAGAAGATGATGAGGATCAGTGATAGAAGATTCTGTTTTGCTCTTGAAAGATGACTTCCTTTGTTTAGCCTTCTGACATGAGTCACATAGGCCATCAACATTTAACAGGGTCTTTGGGAGTCCTCTTACAAGATCCTTTCTGATCAATTCATTTATGTTGTTCAAGTTCAAATGTGAGAGTTTCTTGTGCCACTTCCAACTCTCTTCACTAGACATTCTTGTAGACAGGCAAACAGCTTTTCCAACAGAGTCTATCAAAAGCTTGATTTCATAAATGTTGTTTTGCCTGTGACCAACTAGAACAACCTTCCCTGTAGATTTGCTGATAACTTCACAGTATTCAGGTTGGAAATCTACATGATATCCCTTGTCACAGATTTGACTCACAGATAGCAAGTCATGCTTGAGTCCTGGGACATGAGCTACATTGTTGATGATGACATTTCCAAGATTGATATTGCCATATCCCAATGTTCTTCCTATATTGCCATCACCATAGGAAACTTTTGGGCCAGCCTTCTCCTCATATTCTGATAGCAGGGCTTTATTTCCAGTCATGTGTCCTGAACATCCACTGTCCACGACTAGGGTTGCCTCCCTGTTACCCTGCAATCACAAACAATTACTGAGGATTAGTTTTAAGGATCCAGACTTGCTTGGATCCTTTGGCATTCTTAACTTTGTTAGCTTTTGCAGCGGAATTAACATTATCAGAGTTTGAGCTAACAGTATCAGTGTTTGCACTTGCAGTATCAACTTTAACCCATTTTAGATTGGGTTTCAGTTCATAGTAATTATGATAGATAGCATGATATTTTCTGCAAGTATAGATGGAATGCCAAGTGCTTCCACAGTGTGTGCATAGAGTCTGTGGCTTAGTTCTAGCAGAATCCTTCTTTACCTCAGACTTTGTAGGTAAAGAATTTATATTTTTATTTTTCTTGCAGAAATTTGCAAGATGCTTAGTACTACCACAGTTATGACATGTCTTTCTTGGAGCATAACTAGCAAACATTGGTTTATTTCCTGAAGTGATGCCTACTTTTCCATTTCTGTTCTTGTTTGACACTTTCTTTTTCTCAACAGATTTTAACTCCTTAAGTTTATGTTTGAGTTGTTTATCTGTCATTGAACCAATATTGACCTGATTAACACTAGTTTTTACTGGTTCTCTTTTGACAGCTTCTTTTTCATTCTCAGACAAAAATTTACTGGTTCCATGAACAAATTTAGTTCTGACTTTAACTTGATTTTGAAATCTAAGTTCATCTTCCTCATTATAACCTAGACCAACAGTGTCTGTTTGAAAAATCTGTTGAGTGTCCTTTCCAGAATTAGTCCAAGTCCTAATTTTCTTATTTGCTTCCTCCAACTCAGATTCTAGTTGTTTATATTTCTGAAGCAAAATCTGTTCTTTGCAAACAGCATCATCTCTCTCTTTCTGAACTTGTTGCATGTTTTCAAGTTTTTCTTCAACAAGTTTATTTCTCTATTTAAGTTCAGAATTTTCAGCTTTTATCCTCTCATTTTCTAAAGTCTGATCCCTATAACTTATATGCAATGACTTAAGAAAAATTCTTAATTGAGCAATGTCATCAATATTATAAGCATAGGTAGTTGGAGGTACCTGATTTTCAGAGGATTCTGATTCAGTAGTAGCCATGAGAGCATAGTTCACTTCTTCATCAGAATCTGAAGTATCTGCCCAATCTCTGCCTTTAGTGTAGAGTACCTTTCCAGTTTTACCCTTCTTGCACTCAGGAGCATAGTGACCCATCTCCTTACACTTGTAGCATTGAATTTCAGACTTATCCTTCTTCCCTTTAGAATCTCTCTTATCAGATTTCCTGTAGCTTTTCCTGTCTTCATTTGAATCCCTAGAAAACCTTTTTCCTTTCTTGAAATTCTTGAAGCCCATTTTCTTGAAAGTTTTCACCATCAGCACAGCCATTTTTCTCATTTCTTCTTCATCATCCTCAGAGTCAGATGATTCAGAAGAGTTTGAATCATAATCAGAGTTTGGTGAATCACTTTCTGAATGTATGACCAAAGCTTTTCCCTTCATTTTCCTTCTTGTTGCCTCTTTCTTCTGAGGCTTCTCTTCAACATTAAGAGCAACTGACTTTCCTTTTCTACTTGATCTCCTGTTTCTCTGCTCCATTTCCAATTCATAAGTTTTGAGCAGTCCATAAATTTCATCAATCTCTGTTTCAGCAAGATCATAGTTGTCTCTAATAGTGGTTGTTTTCACATCCCACTTTTCAGGTAGAGAAAGAAGAAACTTGAGATTTGAGTCTTCTAGATCATACTCTTTGTTGACCAATGACAGATCATTAATTAGTTTACAGAATCTATCAAATGTTTCTGTCATGGTCTCTTCAGGCTTAGCCTCAAAATGCTCATACTCTTGTGTGAGTATGTTTCTCCTATTCTTCTTAATAGCTGCAGTTCCTTGACACCTGACTTCAAGTGCATCCCATATCTCTTTTGCAGTGGTGCAGTTAATGACTTTGTTAGACATGACATTGTCTAAGGCACTATGTAGTAAATGCCTAACTTTTGCATCCTTAGCAATTGATGATAGATCTTCAGGAGTCATGTCCTTCTTTTCCTTTGGAACCATTTTTGCTGCTTCACCAGCAACTGCAACAGATAGCTTTGTAGGATTGTGAGGACCTTCATAAATCCTGTCAAGATATTCTGGATCTGTAGCCTCCAGAAACATAGTCATCTTGACCTTCCACGTAGCATACTCTAATGGCCTCAGAATAGGAACCCTGATTGGTTCATAACGACTCACAGTAGTAGGAGCCTTTTCAGAAACAGTAGTTGTTGGTGGAGGAATTTCTGACATGATTATTGTTGTGTTTGGATCTTAACCTGTAATAAAATAACAGATTGGCTCTGATACCACTTGTTAGGCCGAATACACAAATAATAATCAACTTTGTATGAGAGATTAACAAGTAAAAGCGTTTATGCACTTAAAAAACTTCTGGTATTTCAAACCCTCTTCGTGATGTAAAATATCACAAAGAGCTGCTAGGTTACAAGAATGATAATTCGTTATCGATACCCTTCTAGGGTTAACCTATCTGTATTTATATAACATACAGCTACGATACAATCTCTAATTGATATTCCTAATAATCAGCTATACAATGATATCAATTACAGATTGTCACACGTCTCCTATGTCAACTCGATCTCTTTGATAGCTATCCAATCTTCAAAGATATCGCTTCCATAATTAATCTTTAATCTCTGTTGAACAGTAGACGCGCTTCCTCCAGACAGAGTTTAACAAACTCTGTCAAGCTTCCATCTGTCAGAGTTTACACAAACTCTGACTGCTTCCAGCTAAACTCTGATAACTCCCTGTAACACTTAAACACTGATCAAAACACATCAATTATATTTAACATTAACAATATCCCGTGTACTAACCCCTTTGAGGATTATCCGAAAACCGAGTTTCGATCATATCAGCTCCGATTCTGGTCCGGATTGCGTTAAATAAAATTTCATTTAATTACAATAACCCTTAGGAACAAAATATGTTAAAATATCCAGAAAATGGGCCGACTCAATTTTTAACAATATTCCGTGTACTAACGCCTTTGAGGATTATCCGAAAACCGAGTTTCGATCATATGAGCTCCGATTCCGGTCCGAACTGCGCCGAATAAAATTTCGTTTAATTTCAATAACCCATAGGAACAAAATATGTAAAAATATCCAGAAAATGGCCCGACTCGATTTTTAACAGTATCCCGTGTACTAACCCCTTTGAGGATTATCCGAAAACCGAGTTTCGATCATATCAGCTCCGATTCAGGTCCGAATTGCGTCAAATAAAATTTTGTTGAATTCCAATAACCCATAGGAACAAAATATGTAAAAATATCCACAAAATGGTCTGACTCAATTTTTAACAATATCCCATGTACTAACCCTTTTGAGGATTATCCGAAAACCGAGTTTCGATCATATCAGCTCCGATTCCGGTCCGAACTATGACGAATAAAATTTTGTTGAATTTCAATAACCCATAGGAACAAAATATGTGAAAATATCCACAAAATGGTCCAACTCGATTTTTAACAGTATCCCGTGTACTAACCCCTATGAGGATTATCCGAAAACCGAGTTTCGATCATATCAGCTCCGATTCCGGTCCGAAGTGCGTCAAATAAAATTTCATTTAATTTCAATAACCCATAGGAACAAAATATGTAAAAATATCAAGAAAATGGCCCGACTCAATTTTTAACAATATTCCGTGTACTAACGCCTTTGAGGATTTTCAGAAAACTGAGTTTCGATCATATCAGCTCCGATTCCGGTCCGAATTGCGCCGAATAAAATTTCGTTTAATTTCAATAACCCATAGGAACAAAATATGTAAAAATATCCAGAAAATGGCCCGACTCGATTTTTAACAGTATCCCGTGTACTAACCCCTTTGAGGATTATCCGAAAACCGAGTTTCGATCATATCAGCTCCGATTCAGGTTCGAATTGCGTCAAATAAAATTTTGTTGAATTCCAGTAACCCATAGGAACATAATATGTAAAAATATCCAGAAAATGGCCCGACTCAATTTTTAACAGTATCCCGTGTACTAACCCCTTTGTGGATTATCCGAAAACCGAGTTTCGATCATATTAGCTCCGATTCAGGTTCGAATTGCCTCAAATAAAATTTTGTTGAATTCCAATAACCAATAAGAACAAAATATGTAAAAATATCCACAAAATGGTCCAACTCGATTTTTAACAATATCCCGTGTACTAACCCCTTTGAGGATTATCCGAAAACCGAGTTTCGATCATATCAGCTCCGATTCCGGTCCGAAGTGCGTCAAATAAAATTTCATTTAATTACAATAACCCTTAGGAACAAAATATGTAAAAATATCCAGAAAATGGCCCGACTCAATTTTTAACAATATTCCGTGTACTAACGCCTTTGAGGATTATCAGAAAACTGAGTTTCGATCATATCAGCTCCGATTCCGGTCCGAACTACGCCGAATAAAATTTCGTTTAATTTCAATAACCCATAGGAACAAAATATGTAAAAATATCCAGAAAATGGCCCGACTCGATTTTTAACAGTATCCCGTGTACTAACCCCTTTGAGGATTATCCGAAAACCGAGTTTCGATCATATCAGCTCCGATTCAGGTTCGAATTGCGTCAAATAAAATTTTGTTGAATTCCAGTAACCCATAGGAACATAATATGTAAAAATATCCAGAAAATGGCCCGACTCAATTTTTAACAGTATCCCGTGTACTAACCCCTTTGTGGATTATCCGAAAACCGAGTTTCGATCATATCAGCTCCGATTAAGGTCCGAATTGCGTCAAATAAAATTTTGTTGAATTCCAATAACCAATAGGAACAAAATATGTAAAAATATCCACAAAATGGTCCAACTCGATTTTTAACAATATCCCGTGTACTAATCCCTTTGAGGATTATCCGAGAACCGAGTTCCGATCATATCAGCTCCGATTCCGGTCCGAAGTGCGTCAAATAAAATTTCATTTAATTACAATAACCCTTAGGAACAAAATATGTAAAAATATCTAGAAAATGGGCCGACTCAATTTTTAACAATATTCCGTGTACTAACGCCTTTGAGGATTATCCGAAAACCGGGTTTCGATCATATGAGCTCCGATTCCGGTCCGAACTGCGCCGAATAAAATTTCGTTTAATTTCAATAACCCATAGGAACCAAATATGTAAAAATATCCAGAAAATGGCCCGACTCGATTTTTAACAGTATCCCGTGTACTAACCCCTTTGAGGATTATCCAAAAACCGAGTTTCGATCATATCAGCTCCGATTCAGGTTCGTATTGCGTCAAATAAAATTTTGTTGAATTCCAGTAACCCATAGGAACATAATATGTAAAAATATCCAGAAAATGGCCTGACTCAATTTTTAACAGTATCCCGTGTACTAACCCCTTTGTGGATTATCCGAAAACCGAGTTTCGATCATATCAGCTCCGATTAAGGTCCGAATTGCGTCAAATAAAATTTTGTTGAATTCCAATAACCAATAGGAACAAAATATGTAAAAATATCCACAAAATGGTCCAACTCGATTTTTAACAATATCCCGTGTACTAATCCCTTTGAGGATTATCCGAGAACCGAGTTTCGATCATATCAGCTCCGATTCCGGTCCGAAGTGCGTCAAATAAAATTTCATTTAATTACAATAACCCTTAGGAACAAAATATGTAAAAATATCCGGAAAATGGGCCGACTCAATTTTTAACAATATTCCGTGTACTAACGCCTTTGAGGATTATCCGAAAACCGAGTTTCGATCATATGAGCTCCGATTCCGGTCCGAACTGCGCCGAATAAAATTTCGTTTAATTTCAATAACCCATAGGAACCAAATATGTAAAAATATCCAGAAAATGGCCCGACTCGATTTTTAACAGTATCCCGTGTACTAACCCCTTTGAGGATTATCCGAAAACCGAGTTTCGATCATATCAGCTCCGATTCAGGTTCGAATTGCGTCAAATAAAATTTTGTTGAATTCCAGTAACCCATAGGAACATAATATGTAAAAATATCCAGAAAATGGCCCGACTCAATTTTTAACAGTATCCCGTGTACTAACCCCTTTGTGGATTATCCGAAAACCGAGTTTCGATCATATCAGCTCCGATTAAGGTCCGAATTGCGTCAAATAAAATTTTGTTGAATTCCAATAACCAATAGGAACAAAATATGTAAAAACATCTACAAAATGGTCCAACTCGATTTTTAACAATATCCCGTGTACTAATCCCTTTGAGGATTATCCGAAAACCGAGTTTCGATCATATCAGCTCCGATTCCGGTCCGAAGTGCGTCAAATAAAATTTCATTTAATTACAATAACCCTTAGGAACAAAATATGTAAAAATATCCAGAAAATGGGCCGACTCAATTTTTAACAATATTCCGTGTACTAACGCCTTTGAGGATTATACGAAAACCGAGTTTCGATCATATCAGCTCCGATTCCGGTCCGAAGTGCGTCAAATAAAATTTCATTTAATTTCAATAACCCATAGGAACAAAATATGTAAAAATATCAAGAAAATGGCCCGACTCAATTTTTAACAATATTCCGTGTACTAACACCTTTGAGGATTATCAGAAAACTGAGTTTCGATCATATCAGCTCCGATTCCGGTCCGAATTGCGCCGAATAAAATTTCGTTTAATTTCAATAACCCATAGGAACAAAATATGTAAAAATATCCAGAAAATGGCCCGACTCGATTTTTAACAGTATCCCGTGTACTAACCCCTTTGAGGATTATCCGAAAACCGAGTTTCGATCATATCAGCTCCGATTCAGGTTCGAATTGTATCAAATAAAATTTTGTTGAATTCCAGTAACCCATAGGAACATAATATGTAAAAATATCCAGAAAATGGCCCGACTCAATTTTTAACAGTATCCCGTGTACTAACCCCTTTGTGGATTATCCGAAAACCGAGTTTCGATCATATTAGCTCCGATTCAGGTTCGAATTGCCTCAAATAAAATTTTGTTGAATTCCAATAACCAATAAGAACAAAATATGTAAAAATATCCACAAAATGGTCCAACTCGATTTTTAACAATATCCCGTGTACTAACCCCTTTGAGGATTATCTGAAAATCGAGTTTCGATCATATCAGCTCCGATTCCGATCTGAAGTGCGTCAAATAAAATTTCATTTAATTACAATAACCCTTAGGAACAAAATATGTAAAAATATCCAGAAAATGGCCCGACTCGATTTTTAACAGTATCCCGTGTACTAACCCCTTTGAGGATTATCCGAAAACCGAGTTTCGATCATATCAGCTCCGATTAAGGTCCGAATTGCGTCAAATAAAATTTTGTTGAATTCCAATAACCAATAGGAACAAAATATGTAAAAATATCCACAAAATGGTCCAACTCGATTTTTAACAATATCCCGTGTACTAATCCCTTTGAGGATTATCCGAGAACCGAGTTTCGATCATATCAGCTCCGATTCCGGTCCGAAGTGCGTCAAATAAAATTTCATTTAATTACAATAACCCTTAGGAACAAAATATGTAAAAATATCCGGAAAATGGGCCGACTCAATTTTTAACAATATTCCGTGTACTAACGCCTTTGAGGATTATCCGAAAACCGAGTTTCGATCATATGAGCTCCGATTCCGGTCCGAACTGCGCCGAATAAAATTTCGTTTAATTTCAATAACCCATAGGAACCAAATATGTAAAAATATCCAGAAAATGGCCCGACTCGATTTTTAACAGTATCCCGTGTACTAACCCCTTTGAGGATTATCCGAAAACCGAGTTTCGATCATATCAGCTCCGATTCAGGTTCGAATTGCGTCAAATAAAATTTTGTTGAATTCCAGTAACCCATAGGAACATAATATGTAAAAATATCCAGAAAATGGCCCGACTCAATTTTTAACAGTATCCCGTGTACTAACCCCTTTGTGGATTATCCGAAAACCGAGTTTCGATCATATCAGCTCCGATTAAGGTCCGAATTGCGTCAAATAAAATTTTGTTGAATTCCAATAACCAATAGGAACAAAATATGTAAAAATATCCACAAAATGGTCCAACTCGATTTTTAACAATATCCCGTGTACTAATCCCTTTGAGGATTATCCGAAAACCGAGTTTCGATCATATCAGCTCCGATTCAGGTTCGAATTGCGTCAAATAAAATTTTGTTGAATTCCAGTAACCCATAGGAACATAATATGTAAAAATATCCAGAAAATGGCCCGACTCAATTTTTAACAGTATCCCGTGTACTAACCCCTTTGTGGATTATCCGAAAACCGAGTTTCGATCATATCAGCTCCGATTAAGGTCCGAATTGCGTCAAATAAAATTTTGTTGAATTCCAATAACCAATAGGAACAAAATATGTAAAAATATCCACAAAATGGTCCAACTCGATTTTTAACAATATCCCGTGTACTAATCCCTTTGAGGATTATCCGAGAACCGAGTTCCGATCATATCAGCTCCGATTCCGGTCCGAAGTGCGTCAAATAAAATTTCATTTAATTACAATAACCCTTAGGAACAAAATATGTAAAAATATCTAGAAAATGGGCCGACTCAATTTTTAACAATATTCCGTGTACTAACGCCTTTGAGGATTATCCGAAAACCGGGTTTCGATCATATGAGCTCCGATTCCGGTCCGAACTGCGCCGAATAAAATTTCGTTTAATTTCAATAACCCATAGGAACCAAATATGTAAAAATATCCAGAAAATGGCCCGACTCGATTTTTAACAGTATCCCGTGTACTAACCCCTTTGAGGATTATCCAAAAACCGAGTTTCGATCATATCAGCTCCGATTCAGGTTCGTATTGCGTCAAATAAAATTTTGTTGAATTCCAGTAACCCATAGGAACATAATATGTAAAAATATCCAGAAAATGGCCTGACTCAATTTTTAACAGTATCCCGTGTACTAACCCCTTTGTGGATTATCCGAAAACCGAGTTTCGATCATATCAGCTCCGATTAAGGTCCGAATTGCGTCAAATAAAATTTTGTTGAATTCCAATAACCAATAGGAACAAAATATGTAAAAATATCCACAAAATGGTCCAACTCGATTTTTAACAATATCCCGTGTACTAATCCCTTTGAGGATTATCCGAGAACCGAGTTTCGATCATATCAGCTCCGATTCCGGTCCGAAGTGCGTCAAATAAAATTTCATTTAATTACAATAACCCTTAGGAACAAAATATGTAAAAATATCCGGAAAATGGGCCGACTCAATTTTTAACAATATTCCGTGTACTAACGCCTTTGAGGATTATCCGAAAACCGAGTTTCGATCATATGAGCTCCGATTCCGGTCCGAACTGCGCCGAATAAAATTTCGTTTAATTTCAATAACCCATAGGAACCAAATATGTAAAAATATCCAGAAAATGGCCCGACTCGATTTTTAACAGTATCCCGTGTACTAACCCCTTTGAGGATTATCCGAAAACCGAGTTTCGATCATATCAGCTCCGATTCAGGTTCGAATTGCGTCAAATAAAATTTTGTTGAATTCCAGTAACCCATAGGAACATAATATGTAAAAATATCCAGAAAATGGCCCGACTCAATTTTTAACAGTATCCCGTGTACTAACCCCTTTGTGGATTATCCGAAAACCGAGTTTCGATCATATCAGCTCCGATTAAGGTCCGAATTGCGTCAAATAAAATTTTGTTGAATTCCAATAACCAATAGGAACAAAATATGTAAAAACATCTACAAAATGGTCCAACTCGATTTTTAACAATATCCCGTGTACTAATCCCTTTGAGGATTATCCGAAAACCGAGTTTCGATCATATCAGCTCCGATTCCGGTCCGAAGTGCGTCAAATAAAATTTCATTTAATTACAATAACCCTTAGGAACAAAATATGTAAAAATATCCAGAAAATGGGCCGACTCAATTTTTAACAATATTCCGTGTACTAACGCCTTTGAGGATTATACGAAAACCGAGTTTCGATCATATCAGCTCCGATTCCGGTCCGAAGTGCGTCAAATAAAATTTCATTTAATTTCAATAACCCATAGGAACAAAATATGTAAAAATATCAAGAAAATGGCCCGACTCAATTTTTAACAATATTCCGTGTACTAACACCTTTGAGGATTATCAGAAAACTGAGTTTCGATCATATCAGCTCCGATTCCGGTCCGAATTGCGCCGAATAAAATTTCGTTTAATTTCAATAACCCATAGGAACAAAATATGTAAAAATATCCAGAAAATGGCCCGACTCGATTTTTAACAGTATCCCGTGTACTAACCCCTTTGAGGATTATCCGAAAACCGAGTTTCGATCATATCAGCTCCGATTCAGGTTCGAATTGTATCAAATAAAATTTTGTTGAATTCCAGTAACCCATAGGAACATAATATGTAAAAATATCCAGAAAATGGCCCGACTCAATTTTTAACAGTATCCCGTGTACTAACCCCTTTGTGGATTATCCGAAAACCGAGTTTCGATCATATTAGCTCCGATTCAGGTTCGAATTGCCTCAAATAAAATTTTGTTGAATTCCAATAACCAATAAGAACAAAATATGTAAAAATATCCACAAAATGGTCCAACTCGATTTTTAACAATATCCCGTGTACTAACCCCTTTGAGGATTATCTGAAAATCGAGTTTCGATCATATCAGCTCCGATTCCGATCTGAAGTGCGTCAAATAAAATTTCATTTAATTACAATAACCCTTAGGAACAAAATATGTAAAAATATCCAGAAAATGGCCCGACTCGATTTTTAACAGTATCCCGTGTACTAACCCCTTTGAGGATTATCCGAAAACCGAGTTTCGATCATATCAGCTCCGATTCAGGTTCGAATTGCGTCAAATAAAATTTTGTTGAATTCCAGTAACCCATAGGAACATAATATGTAAAAATATCCAGAAAATGGCCCGACTCAATTTTTAACAGTATCCCGTGTACAAACCCCTTTGTGGATTATCCGAAAACCGAGTTTCGATCATATCAGCTCCGATTAAGGTCCGAATTGCGTCAAATAAAATTTTGTTGAATTCCAATAACCAATAGGAACAAAATATGTAAAAATATCCACAAAATGGTCCAACTCGATTTTTAACAATATCCCGTGTACTAATCCCTTTGAGGATTATCCGAGAACCGAGTTCCGATCATATCAGCTCCGATTCCGGTCCGAAGTGCGTCAAATAAAATTTCATTTAATTACAATAACCCTTAGGAACAAAATATGTAAAAATATCTAGAAAATGGGCCGACTCAATTTTTAACAATATTCCGTGTACTAACGCCTTTGAGGATTATCCGAAAACCGGGTTTCGATCATATGAGCTCCGATTCCGGTCCGAACTGCGCCGAATAAAATTTCGTTTAATTTCAATAACCCATAGGAACCAAATATGTAAAAATATCCAGAAAATGGCCCGACTCGATTTTTAACAGTATCCCGTGTACTAACCCCTTTGAGGATTATCCGAAAACCGAGTTTCGATCATATCAGCTCCGATTCAGGTTCGTATTGCGTCAAATAAAATTTTGTTGAATTCCAGTAACCCATAGGAACATAATATGTAAAAATATCCAGAAAATGGCCTGACTCAATTTTTAACAGTATCCCGTGTACTAACCCCTTTGTGGATTATCCGAAAACCGAGTTTCGATCATATCAGCTCCGATTAAGGTCCGAATTGCGTCAAATAAAATTTTGTTGAATTCCAATAACCAATAGGAACAAAATATGTAAAAATATCCACAAAATGGTCCAACTCGATTTTTAACAATATCCCGTGTACTAATCCCTTTGAGGATTATCCGAGAACCGAGTTTCGATCATATCAGCTCCGATTCCGGTCCGAAGTGCGTCAAATAAAATTTCATTTAATTACAATAACCCTTAGGAACAAAATATGTAAAAATATCCGGAAAATGGGCCGACTCAATTTTTAACAATATTCCGTGTACTAACGCCTTTGAGGATTATCCGAAAACCGAGTTTCGATCATATGAGCTCCGATTCCGGTCCGAACTGCGCCGAATAAAATTTCGTTTAATTTCAATAACCCATAGGAACCAAATATGTAAAAATATCCAGAAAATGGCCCGACTCGATTTTTAACAGTATCCCGTGTACTAACCCCTTTGAGGATTATCCGAAAACCGAGTTTCGATCATATCAGCTCCGATTCAGGTTCGAATTGCGTCAAATAAAATTTTGTGAATTCCAGTAACCCATAGGAACATAATATGTAAAAATATCCAGAAAATGGCCCGACTCAATTTTTAACAGTATCCCGTGTACTAACCCCTTTGTGGATTATCCGAAAACCGAGTTTCGATCATATCAGCTCCGATTAAGGTCCGAATTGCGTCAAATAAAATTTTGTTGAATTCCAATAACCAATAGGAACAAAATATGTAAAAACATCTACAAAATGGTCCAACTCGATTTTTAACAATATCCCGCGTACTAATCCCTTTGAGGATTATCCGAAAACCGAGTTTCGATCATATCAGCTCCGATTCCGGTCCGAAGTGCGTCAAATAAAATTTCATTTAATTACAATAACCCTTAGGAACAAAATATGTAAAAATATCCAGAAAATGGGCCGACTCAATTTTTAACAATATTCCGTGTACTAACGCCTTTGAGGATTATACGAAAACCGAGTTTCGATCATATCAGCTCCGATTCCGGTCCGAAGTGCGTCAAATAAAATTTCATTTAATTTCAATAACCCATAGGAACAAAATATGTAAAAATATCAAGAAAATGGCCCGACTCAATTTTTAACAATATTCCGTGTACTAACACCTTTGAGGATTATCAGAAAACTGAGTTTCGATCATATCAGCTCCGATTCCGGTCCGAATTGCGCCGAATAAAATTTCGTTTAATTTCAATAACCCATAGGAACAAAATATGTAAAAATATCCAGAAAATGGCCCGACTCGATTTTTAACAGTATCCCGTGTACTAACCCCTTTGAGGATTATCCGAAAACCGAGTTTCGATCATATCAGCTCCGATTCAGGTTCGAATTGTGTCAAATAAAATTTTGTTGAATTCCAGTAACCCATAGGAACATAATATGTAAAAATATCCAGAAAATGGCCCGACTCAATTTTTAACAGTATCCCGTGTACTAACCCCTTTGTGGATTATCCGAAAACCGAGTTTCGATCATATTAGCTCCGATTCAGGTTCGAATTGCCTCAAATAAAATTTTGTTGAATTCCAATAACCAATAAGAACAAAATATGTAAAAATATCCACAAAATGGTCCAACTCGATTTTTAACAATATCCCGTGTACTAACCCCTTTGAGGATTATCTGAAAACCGAGTTTCGATCATATCAGCTCCGATTCCGATCTGAAGTGCGTCAAATAAAATTTCATTTAATTACAATAACCCTTAGGAACAAAATATGTAAAAATATCCAGAAAATGGCCCGACTCGATTTTTAACAGTATCCCGTGTACTAACCCTTTTGAGGATTATCCGAAAACCGAGTTTCGATCATATCAGCTCCGATTCAGGTTCGAATTGCGTCAAATAAAATTTTGTTGAATTCCAGTAACCCATAGGAACATAATATGTAAAAATATCCAGAAAATGGCCCGACTCAATTTTTAACAGTATCCCGTGTACAAACCCCTTTGTGGATTATCCGAAAACCGAGTTTCGATCATATCAGCTCCGATTAAGGTCCGAATTGCGTCAAATAAAATTTTGTTGAATTCCAATAACCAATAGGAACAAAATATGTAAAAATATCTACAAAATGGTCCAACTCGATTTTTAACAATATCCCGCGTACTAATCCCTTTGAGGATTATCCGAGAACCGAGTTTCGATCATATCAGCTCCGATTCCGGTCCGAACTGTGCCGAATAAAATTTTGTTGAATTTCAATAACCTATAGGAACAAAATATGTGAAAATATCCACAAAATGGTCCAACTCGACTTTTAACAGTATCCCGTGTACTAACCCCTTTGAGGATTATCCGAAAATTGAGTTTCGATCATATCAGCTCCGATTCCGGTCCGAAGTGCGTCAAATAAAATTTCATTTAATTTCAATAACCCTTAGGAACAAAATATGTAAAAATATCCAGAAAATGGCCCGACTCAATTTTTAACAATATTCCGTGTACTAACGCCTTTGAGGATTATCAGAAAACTGAGTTTCGATCATATCAGCTCCGATTCCGGTCCGAACTGCGCCGAATAAAATTTCGTTTAATTTCAATAACCCATAGGAACAAAATATGTAAAAATATCCAGAAAATGGCCCGACTCGATTTTTAACAGTATCCCGTGTACTAACCCCTTTGAGGATTATCCGAAAACCGAGTTTCGATCATATCAGCTCCGATTCAGGTTCGAATTGTGTCAAATAAAATTTTGTTGAATTCCAGTAACCCATAGGAACATAATATGTAAAAATATCCAGAAAATGGCCCGACTCAATTTTTAACAGTATCCCGTGTACTAACCCCTTTGTGGATTATCCGAAAACCGAGTTTCGATCATATCTGCTCCGATTCAGGTACGAATTGCGTCAAATAAAATTTTGTTGAATTCCAATAACCAATAGGAACAAAATATGTAAAAATATCCACAAAATGGTCCAACTCGATTTTTAACAATATCCCGTGTACTAACCCCTTTGAGGATTATCTGAAAACCGAGTTTCGATCATATCAGCTCCGATTCCGATCTGAAGTGCGTCAAATAAAATTTCATTTAATTACAATAACCCTTAGGAACAAAATATGTAAAAATATCCAGAAAATGGCCCGACTCGATTTTTAACAGTATCCCGTGTACTAACCCTTTTGAGGATTATCCGAAAACCGAGTTTCGATCATATCAGCTCCGATTCAGGTTCGAATTGCGTCAAATAAAATTTTGTTGAATTCCAGTAACCCATAGGAACATAATATGTAAAAATATCCAGAAAATGGCCCGACTCAATTTTTAACAGTATCCCGTGTACAAACCCCTTTGTGGATTATCCGAAAACCGAGTTTCGATCATATCAGCTCCGATTAAGGTCCGAATTGCGTCAAATAAAATTTTGTTGAATTCCAATAACCAATAGGAACAAAATATGTAAAAATATCCACAAAATGGTCCAACTCGATTTTTAACAATATCCCGTGTACTAATCCCTTTGAGGATTATCCGAGAACCGAGTTTCGATCATATCAGCTCCGATTCCGGTCCGAACTGTGCCGAATAAAATTTTGTTGAATTTCAATAACCTATAGGAACAAAATATGTGAAAATATCCACAAAATGGTCCAACTCGACTTTTAACAGTATCCCGTGTACTAACCCCTTTGAGGATTATCCGAAAATTGAGTTTCGATCATATCAGCTCCGATTCCGGTCCGAAGTGCGTCAAATAAAATTTCATTTAATTTCAATAACCCTTAGGAACAAAATATGTAAAAATATCCAGAAAATGGCCCGACTCAATTTTTAACAATATTCCGTGTACTAACGCCTTTGAGGATTATCAGAAAACTGAGTTTCGATCATATCAGCTCCGATTCCGGTCCGAACTGCGCCGAATAAAATTTCGTTTAATTTCAATAACCCATAGGAACAAAATATGTAAAAATATCCAGAAAATGGCCCGACTCGATTTTTAACAGTATCCCGTGTACTAACCCCTTTGAGGATTATCCGAAAACCGAGTTTCGATCATATCAGCTCCGATTCAGGTTCGAATTGCGTCAAATAAAATTTTGTTGAATTCCAGTAACCCATAGGAACATAATATGTAAAAATATCCAGAAAATGGCCCGACTCAATTTTTAACAGTATCCCGTGTACTAACCCCTTTGTGGATTATCCGAAAACCGAGTTTCGATCATATCTGCTCCGATTCAGGTACGAATTGCGTCAAATAAAATTTTGTTGAATTCCAATAACCAATAGGAACAAAATATGTATAAATATCCACAAAATGGTCCAACTCGATTTTTAACAATATCCCGTGTACTAACCCCTTTGAGGATTATCTGAAAACCGAGTTTCGATCATATCAGCTCCGATTCCGATCTGAAGTGCGTCAAATAAAATTTCATTTAATTACAATAACCCTTAGGAACAAAATATGTAAAAATATCCAGAAAATGGCCCGACTCGATTTTTAACAGTATCCCGTGTACTAACCCTTTTGAGGATTATCCGAAAACCGAGTTTCGATCATATCAGCTCCGATTCAGGTTCGAATTGCGTCAAATAAAATTTTGTTGAATTCCAGTAACCCATAGGAACATAATATGTAAAAATATCCAGAAAATGGCCCGACTCAATTTTTAACAGTATCCCGTGTACAAACCCCTTTGTGGATTATCCGAAAACCGAGTTTCGATCATATCAGCTCCGATTAAGGTCCGAATTGCGTCAAATAAAATTTTGTTGAATTCCAATAACCAATAGGAACAAAATATGTAAAAATATCCACAAAATGGTCCAACTCGATTTTTAA
The DNA here is from genome assembly GCA_036435485.1 of Saposhnikovia divaricata. Classification (NCBI taxonomy): domain Eukaryota; kingdom Viridiplantae; phylum Streptophyta; class Magnoliopsida; order Apiales; family Apiaceae; genus Saposhnikovia; species Saposhnikovia divaricata. Next base: position 222,607,188 of record CM071599.1, read on the forward strand.
CAATATCCCGTGTACTAATCCCTTTGAGGATTATCCTAGAACCGAGTTTCGATCATATCAGCTCCGATTCCGGTCCGAACTGTGCCGAATAAAATTTTGTTGAATTTCAATAACCTATAGGAACAAAATATGTGAAAATATCCACAAAATGGTCCAACTCGACTTTTAACAGTATCCCGTGTACTAACCCCTTTGAGGATTATCCGAAAATTGAGTTTCGATCATATCAGCTCCGATTCCGGTCCGAAGTGCGTCAAATAAAATTTCATTTAATTTCAATAACCCTTAGGAACAAAATATGTAAAAATATCCAGAAAATGGCCCGACTCAATTTTTAACAATATTCCGTGTACTAACGCCTTTGAGGATTATCAGAAAACTGAGTTTCGATCATATCAGCTCCGATTCCGGTCCGAACTGCGCCGAATAAAATTTCGTTTAATTTCAATAACCCATAGGAACAAAATATGTAAAAATATCCAGAAAATGGCCCGACTCGATTTTTAACAGTATCCCGTGTACTAACCCCTTTGAAATTATCCGAAAACCGAGTTTCGATCATATCAGCTCCGATTCAGGTTCGAATTGCGTCAAATAAAATTTTGTTGAATTCCAGTAACCCATAGGAACATAATATGTAAAAATATCCAGAAAATGGCCCGACTCAATTTTTAACAGTATCCCGTGTACTAACCCCTTTGTGGATTATCCGAAAACCGAGTTTCGATCATATCTGCTCCGATTCAGGTACGAATTGCGTCAAATAAAATTTTGTTGAATTCCAATAACCAATAGGAAAAAAATATGTATAAATATCCACAAAATGGTCCAACTCGATTTTTAACAATATCCCGTGTACTAACCCCTTTGAGGATTATCCGAAAACCGAGTTTCGATCATATCAGCTCCGATTCTGGTCCGGATTGCGTTAAATAAAATTTCATTTAATTACAATAACCCTTAGGAACAAAATATGTAAAAATATCCAGAAAATGGGCCGACTCAATTTTTAACAATATTCCGTGTACTAACGCCTTTGAGGATTATCCGAAAACCGAGTTTCGATCATATGAGCTCCGATTCCGGTCCGAACTGCGCCGAATAAAATTTCGTTTAATTTCAATAACCCATAGGAACAAAATATGTAAAAATATCCAGAAAATGGCCCGACTCGATTTTTAACAGTATCCCGTGTACTAACCCCTTTGAGGATTATCCGAAAACCGAGTTTCGATCATATCAGCTCCGATTCAGGTCCGAATTGCGTCAAATAAAATTTTGTTGAATTCCAATAACCCATAGGAACAAAATATGTAAAAATATCCACAAAATGGTCTGACTCAATTTTTAACAATATCCCATGTACTAACCCCTTTGAGGATTATCCGAAAACCGAGTTTCGATCATATCAGCTCCGATTCCGGTCCGAACTATGCCGAATAAAATTTTGTTGAATTTCAATAACCCATAGGAACAAAATATGTGAAAATATCCACAAAATGGTCCAACTCGATTTTTAACAGTATCCCGTGTACTAACCCCTATAAGGATTATCCGAAAACCGAGTTTCGATCATATCAGCTCCGATTCCGGTCCGAAGTGCGTCAAATAAAATTTCATTTAATTTCAATAACCCATAGGAACAAAATATGTAAAAATATCAAGAAAATGGCCCGACTCAATTTTTAACAATATTCCGTGTACTAACGCCTTTGAGGATTATCAGAAAACTGAGTTTCGATCATATCAGCTCCGATTCCGGTCCGAATTGCGCCGAATAAAATTTCGTTTAATTTCAATAACCCATAGGAACAAAATATGTAAAAATATCCAGAAAATGGCCCGACTCGATTTTTAACAGTATCCCGTGTACTAACCCCTTTGAGGATTATCCGAAAACCGAGTTTCGATCATATCAGCTCCGATTCAGGTTCGAATTGCGTCAAATAAAATTTTGTTGAATTCCAGTAACCCATAGGAACATAATATGTAAAAATATCCAGAAAATGGCCCGACTCAATTTTTAACAGTATCCCGTGTACTAACCCCTTTGTGGATTATCCGAAAACCGAGTTTCGATCATATTAGCTCCGATTCAGGTTCGAATTGCCTCAAATAAAATTTTGTTGAATTCCAATAACCAATAAGAACAAAATATGTAAAAATATCCACAAAATGGTCCAACTCGATTTTTAACAATATCCCGTGTACTAACCCCTTTGAGGATTATCCGAAAACCGAGTTTCGATCATATCAGCTCCGATTCCGGTCCGAAGTGCGTCAAATAAAATTTCATTTAATTACAATAACCCTTAGGAACAAAATATGTAAAAATATCCAGAAAATGGCCCGACTCAATTTTTAACAATATTCCGTGTACTAACGCCTTTGAGGATTATCAGAAAACTGAGTTTCGATCATATCAGCTCCGATTCCGGTCCGAACTACGCCGAATAAAATTTCGTTTAATTTCAATAACCCATAGGAACAAAATATGTAAAAATATCCAGAAAATGGCCCGACTCGATTTTTAACAGTATCCCGTGTACTAACCCCTTTGAGGATTATCCGAAAACCGAGTTTCAATCATATCAGCTCCGATTCAGGTTCGAATTGCGTCAAATAAAATTTTGTTGAATTCCAGTAACCCATAGGAACATAATATGTAAAAATATCCAGAAAATGGCCCGACTCAATTTCTAACAGTATCCCGCGTACTAACCCCTTTGTGGATTATCCGAAAACCGAGTTTCGATCATATCAGCTCCGATTAAGGTCCGAATTGCGTCAAATAAAATTTTGTTGAATTCCAATAACCAATAGGAACAAAATATGTAAAAATATCCACAAAATGGTCCAACTCGATTTTTAACAATATCCCGTGTACTAATCCCTTTGAGGATTATCCGAGAACCGAGTTTCGATCATATCAGCTCCGATTCCGGTCCGAAGTGCGTCAAATAAAATTTCATTTAATTACAATAACCCTTAGGAACAAAATATGTAAAAATATCCAGAAAATGGGCCGACTCAATTTTTAACAATATTCCGTGTACTAACGCCTTTGAGGATTATCCGAAAACCGAGTTTCGATCATATGAGCTCCGATTCCGGTCCGAACTGCGCCGAATAAAATTTCGTTTAATTTCAATAACCCATAGGAACCAAATATGTAAAAATATCCAGAAAATGGCCCGACTCGATTTTTAACAGTATCCCGTGTACTAACCCCTTTGAGGATTATCCGAAAACCGAGTTTCGATCATATCAGCTCCGATTCAGGTTCGTATTGCGTCAAATAAAATTTTGTTGAATTCCAGTAACCCATAGGAACATAATATGTAAAAATATCCAGAAAATGGCCCGACTCAATTTTTAACAGTATCCCGTGTACTAACCCCTTTGTGGATTATCCGAAAACCGAGTTTCGATCATATCAGCTCCGATTAAGGTCCGAATTGCGTCAAATAAAATTTTGTTGAATTCCAATAACCAATAGGAACAAAATATGTAAAAATATCCACAAAATGGTCCAACTCGATTTTTAACAATATCCCGTGTACTAATCCCTTTGAGGATTATCCGAGAACCGAGTTTCGATCATATCAGCTCCGATTCCGGTCCGAAGTGCGTCAAATAAAATTTCATTTAATTACAATAACCCTTAGGAACAAAATATGTAAAAATATCCGGAAAATGGGCCGACTCAATTTTTAACAATATTCCGTGTACTAACGCCTTTGAGGATTATCCGAAAACCGAGTTTCGATCATATGAGCTCCGATTCCGGTCCGAACTGCGCCGAATAAAATTTCGTTTAATTTCAATAACCCATAGGAACCAAATATGTAAAAATATCCAGAAAATGGCCCGACTCGATTTTTAACAGTATCCCGTGTACTAACCCCTTTGAGGATTATCCGAAAACCGAGTTTCGATCATATCAGCTCCGATTCAGGTTCGAATTGCGTCAAATAAAATTTTGTTGAATTCCAGTAACCCATAGGAACATAATATGTAAAAATATCCAGAAAATGGCCCGACTCAATTTTTAACAGTATCCCGTGTACTAACCCCTTTGTGGATTATCCGAAAACCGAGTTTCGATCATATCAGCTCCGATTAAGGTCCGAATTGCGTCAAATAAAATTTTGTTGAATTCCAATAACCAATAGGAACAAAATATGTAAAAACATCCACAAAATGGTCCAACTCGATTTTTAACAATATCCCGTGTACTAATCCCTTTGAGGATTATCCGAAAACCGAGTTTCGATCATATCAGCTCCGATTCCGGTCCGAAGTGCGTCAAATAAAATTTCATTTAATTACAATAACCCTTAGGAACAAAATATGTAAAAATATCCAGAAAATGGGCCGACTCAATTTTTAACAATATTCCGTGTATTAACGCCTTTGAGGATTATACGAAAACCGAGTTTCGATCATATCAGCTCCGATTCCGGTCCGAAGTGCGTCAAATAAAATTTCATTTAATTTCAATAACCCATAGGAACAAAATATGTAAAAATATCAAGAAAATGGCCCGACTCAATTTTTAACAATATTCCGTGTACTAACACCTTTGAGGATTATCAGAAAACTGAGTTTCGATCATATCAGCTCCGATTCCGGTCCGAATTGCGCCGAATAAAATTTCGTTTAATTTCAATAACCCATAGGAACAAAATATGTAAAAATATCTAGAAAATGGCCCGACTCGATTTTTAACAGTATCCCGTGTACTAACCCCTTTGAGGATTATCCGAAAACCGAGTTTCGATCATATCAGCTCCGATTCAGGTTCGAATTGTGTCAAATAAAATTTTGTTGAATTCCAGTAACCCATAGGAACATAATATGTAAAAATATCCAGAAAATGGCCCGACTCAATTTTTAACAGTATCCCGTGTACTAACCCCTTTGTGGATTATCCGAAAACCGAGTTTCGATCATATTAGCTCCGATTCAGGTTCGAATTGCCTCAAATAAAATTTTGTTGAATTCCAATAACCAATAAGAACAAAATATGTAAAAATATCCACAAAATGGTCCAACTCGATTTTTAACAATATCCCGTGTACTAACCCCTTTGAGGATTATCTGAAAACCGAGTTTCGATCATATCAGCTCCGATTCCGATCTGAAGTGCGTCAAATAAAATTTCATTTAATTACAATAACCTTTAGGAACAAAATATGTAAAAATATCCAGAAAATGGCCCGACTCGATTTTTAACAGTATCCCGTGTACTAACCCCTTTGAGGATTATCCGAAAACCGAGTTTCGATCATATCAGCTCCGATTCAGGTTCGAATTGCGTCAAATAAAATTTTGTTGAATTCCAGTAACCCATAGGAACATAATATGTAAAAATATCCAGAAAATGGCCCGACTCAATTTTTAACAGTATCCCGTGTACAAACCCCTTTGTGGATTATCCGAAAACCGAGTTTCGATCATATCAGCTCCGATTAAGGTCCGAATTGCGTCAAATAAAATTTTGTTGAATTCCAATAACCAATAGGAACAAAATATGTAAAAATATCCACAAAATGGTCCAACTCGATTTTTAACAATATCCCGTGTACTAATCCCTTTGAGGATTATCCGAGAACCGAGTTTCGATCATATCAGCTCCGATTCCGGTCCGAACTGTGCCGAATAAAATTTTGTTGAATTTCAATAACCTATAGGAACAAAATATGTGAAAATATCCACAAAATGGTCCAACTCGACTTTTAACAGTATCCCGTGTACTAACCCCTTTGAGGATTATCCGAAAATTGAGTTTCGATCATATCAGCTCCGATTCCGGTCCGAAGTGCGTCAAATAAAATTTCATTTAATTTCAATAACCCTTAGGAACAAAATATGTAAAAATATCCAGAAAATGGCCCGACTCAATTTTTAACAATATTCCGTGTACTAACGCCTTTGAGGATTATCAGAAAACTGAGTTTCGATCATATCAGCTCCGATTCCGGTCCGAACTGCGCCGAATAAAATTTCGTTTAATTTCAATAACCCATAGGAACAAAATATGTAAAAATATCCAGAAAATGGCCCGACTCGATTTTTAACAGTATCCCGTGTACTAACCCCTTTGAGGATTATCCGAAAACCGAGTTTCGATCATATTAGCTCCGATTCAGGTTCGAATTGCGTCAAATAAAATTTTGTTGAATTCCAGTAACCCATAGGAACATAATATGTAAAAATATCCAGAAAATGGCCCGACTCAATTTTTAACAGTATCCCGTGTACTAACCCCTTTGTGGATTATCCGAAAACCGAGTTTCGATCATATCTGCTCCGATTCAGGTACGAATTGCGTCAAATAAAATTTTGTTGAATTCCAATAACCAATAGGAACAAAATATGTATAAATATCCACAAAATGGTCCAACTCGATTTTTAACAATATCCCGTGTACTAACCCCTTTGAGGATTATCCGAAAACCGAGTTTCGATCATATCAGCTCCGATTCTGGTCCGGATTGCGTTAAATAAAATTTCATTTAATTACAATAACCCTTAGGAACAAAATATGTAAAAATATCCAGAAAATGGGCCGACTCAATTTTTAACAATATTCCGTGTACTAACGCCTTTGAGGATTATCCGAAAACCGAGTTTTGATCATATGAGCTCCGATTCCGGTCCGAACTGCGCCGAATAAAATTTCGTTTAATTTCAATAACCCATAGGAACAAAATATGTAAAAATATCCAGAAAATGGCCCGACTCGATTTTTAACAGTATCCCGTGTACTAACCCCTTTGAGGATTATCCGAAAACCGAGTTTCGATCATATCAGCTCCGATTCAGGTCCGAATTGCGTCAAATAAAATTTTGTTGAATTCCAATAACCCATAGGAACAAAATATGTAAAAATATCCACAAAATGGTTTGACTCAATTTTTAACAATATCCCATGTACTAACCCCTTTGAGGATTATCCGAAAACCGAGTTTCGATCATATCAGCTCCGATTCCGGTCCGAACTATGCCGAATAAAATTTTGTTGAATTTCAATAACCCATAGGAACAAAATATGTGAAAATATCCACAAAATGGTCCAACTCGATTTTTAACAGTATCCCGTGTACTAACCCCTATAAGGATTATCCGAAAACCGAGTTTCGATCATATCAGCTCCGATTCCGGTCCGAAGTGCGTCGAATAAAATTTCATTTAATTTCAATAACCCATAGGAACAAAATATGTAAAAATATCAAGAAAATGGCCCGACTCAATTTTTAACAATATTCCGTGTACTAACGCCTTTGAGGATTATCAGAAAACTGAGTTTCGATCATATCAGCTCCGATTCCGGTCCGAATTGCGCCGAATAAAATTTCGTTTAATTTCAATAACCCATAGGAACAAAATATGTAAAAATATCCAGAAAATGGCCCGACTCGATTTTTAACAGTATCCCGTGTACTAACCCCTTTGAGGATTATCCGAAAACCGAGTTTCGATCATATCAGCTCCGATTCAGGTTCGAATTGCGTCAAATAAAATTTTGTTGAATTCCAGTAACCCATAGGAACATAATATGTAAAAATATCCAGAAAATGGCCCGACTCAATTTTTAACAGTATCCCGTGTACTAACCCCTTTGTGGATTATCCGAAAACCGAGTTTCGATCATATTAGCTCCGATTCAGGTTCGAATTGCCTCAAATAAAATTTTGTTGAATTCCAATAACCAATAAGAACAAAATATGTAAAAATATCCACAAAATGGTCCAACTCGATTTTTAACAATATCCCGTGTACTAACCCCTTTGAGGATTATCCGAAAACCGAGTTTCGATCATATCAGCTCCGATTCCGGTCCGAAGTGCGTCAAATAAAATTTCATTTAATTACAATAACCCTTAGGAACAAAATATGTAAAAATATCCAGAAAATGGCCCGACTCAATTTTTAACAATATTCCGTGTACTAACGCCTTTGAGGATTATCAGAAAACTGAGTTTCGATCATATCAGCTCCGATTCCGGTCCGAACTACGCCGAATAAAATTTCGTTTAATTTCAATAACCCATAGGAACAAAATATGTAAAAATATCCAGAAAATGGCCCGACTCGATTTTTAACAGTATCCCGTGTACTAACCCCTTTGAGGATTATCCGAAAACCGAGTTTCGATCATATCAGCTCCGATTCAGGTTCGAATTGCGTCAAATAAAATTTTGTTGAATTCCAGTAACCCATAGGAACATAATATGTAAAAATATCCAGAAAATGGCCCGACTCAATTTTTAACAGTATCCCGCGTACTAACCCCTTTGTGGATTATCCGAAAACCTAGTTTCGATCATATCAGCTCCGATTAAGGTCCGAATTGCGTCAAATAAAATTTTGTTGAATTCCAATAACCAATAGGAACAAAATATGTAAAAATATCCACAAAATGGTCCAACTCGATTTTTAACAATATCCCGTGTACTAATCCCTTTGAGGATTATCCGAGAACCGAGTTTCGATCATATCAGCTCCGATTCCGGTCCGAAGTGCGTCAAATAAAATTTCATTTAATTACAATAACCCTTAGGAACAAAATATGTAAAAATATCCAGAAAATGGGCCGACTCAATTTTTAACAATATTCCGTGTACTAACGCCTTTGAGGATTATCCGAAAACCGAGTTTCGATCATATGAGCTCCGATTCCGGTCCGAACTGCGCCGAATAAAATTTCGTTTAATTTGAATAACCCATAGGAACCAAATATGTAAAAATATCCAGAAAATGGCCCGACTCTATTTTTAACAGTATCCCGTGTACTAACCCCTTTGAGGATTATCCGAAAACCGAGTTTCGATCATATCAGCTCCGATTCAGGTTCGTATTGCGTCAAATAAAATTTTGTTGAATTCCAGTAACCCATAGGAACATAATATGTAAAAATATCCAGAAAATGGCCCGACTCAATTTTTAACAGTATCCCGTGTACTAACCCCTTTGTGGATTATCCGAAAACCGAGTTTCGATCATATCAGCTCCGATTAAGGTCCGAATTGCGTCAAATAAAATTTTGTTGAATTCCAATAACCAATAGGAACAAAATATGTAAAAATATCCACAAAATGGTCCAACTCGATTTTTAACAATATCCCGTGTACTAATCCCTTTGAGGATTATCCGAGAACCGAGTTTCGATCATATCAGCTCCGATTCCGGTCCGAAGTGCGTCAAATAAAATTTCATTTAATTACAATAACCCTTAGGAACAAAATATGTAAAAATATCCGGAAAATGGGCCGACTCAATTTTTAACAATATTCCGTGTACTAACGCCTTTGAGGATTATCCGAAAACCGAGTTTCGATCATATGAGCTCCGATTCCGGTCCGAACTGCGCCGAATAAAATTTCGTTTAATTTCAATAACCCATAGGAACCAAATATGTAAAAATATCCAGAAAATGGCCCGACTCGATTTTTAACAGTATCCCGTGTACTAACCCCTTTGAGGATTATCCGAAAACCGAGTTTCGATCATATCAGCTCCGATTCAGGTTCGAATTGCGTCAAATAAAATTTTGTTGAATTCCAGTAACCCATAGGAACATAATATGTAAAAATATCCAGAAAATGGCCCGACTCAATTTTTAACAGTATCCCGTGTACTAACCCCTTTGTGGATTATCCGAAAACCGAGTTTCGATCATATCAGCTCCGATTAAGGTCCGAATTGCGTCAAATAAAATTTTGTTGAATTCCAATAACCAATAGGAACAAAATATGTAAAAACATCCACAAAATGGTCCAACTCGATTTTTAACAATATCCCGTGTACTAATCCCTTTGAGGATTATCCGAAAACCGAGTTTCGATCATATCAGCTCCGATTCCGGTCCGAAGTGCGTCAAATAAAATTTCATTTAATTACAATAACCCTTAGGAACAAAATATGTAAAAATATCCAGAAAATGGGCCGACTCAATTTTTAACAATATTCCGTGTACTAACGCCTTTGAGGATTATACGAAAACCGAGTTTCGATCATATCAGCTCCGATTCCGGTCCGAAGTGCGTCAAATAAAATTTCATTTAATTTCAATAACCCATAGGAACAAAATATGTAAAAATATCAAGAAAATGGCCCGACTCAATTTTTAACAATATTCCGTGTACTAACACCTTTGAGGATTATCAGAAAACTGAGTTTCGATCATATCAGCTCCGATTCCGGTCCGAATTGCGCCGAATAAAATTTCGTTTAATTTCAATAACCCATAGGAACAAAATATGTAAAAATATCCAGAAAATGGCCCGACTCGATTTTTAACAGTATCCCGTGTACTAACCCCTTTGAGGATTATCCGAAAACCGAGTTTCGATCATATCAGCTCCGATTCAGGTTCGAATTGTGTCAAATAAAATTTTGTTGAATTCCAGTAACCCATAGGAACATAATATGTAAAAATATCCAGAAAATGGCCCGACTCAATTTTTAACAGTATCCCGTGTACTAACCCCTTTGTGGATTATCCGAAAACCGAGTTTCGATCATATTAGCTCCGATTCAGGTTCGAATTGCCTCAAATAAAATTTTGTTGAATTCCAATAACCAATAAGAACAAAATATGTAAAAATATCCACAAAATGGTCCAACTCGATTTTTAACAATATCCCGTGTACTAACCCCTTTGAGGATTATCTGAAAACCGAGTTTCGATCATATCAGCTCCGATTCCGATCCGAAGTGCGTCAAATAAAATTTCATTTAATTACAATAACCCTTAGGAACAAAATATGTAAAAATATCCAGAAAATGGCCCGACTCGATTTTTAACAGTATCCCGTGTACTAACCCCTTTGAGGATTATCCGAAAACCGAGTTTCGATCATATCAGCTCCGATTCAGGTTCGAATTGCGTCAAATAAAATTTTGTTGAATTCCAGTAACCCATAGGAACATAATATGTAAAAATATCCAGAAAATGGCCCGACTCAATTTTTAACAGTATCCCGTGTACAAACCCCTTTGTGGATTATCCGAAAACCGAGTTTCGATCATATCAGCTCCGATTAAGGTCCGAATTGCGTCAAATAAAATTTTGTTGAATTCCAATAACCAATAGGAACAAAATATGTAAAAATATCCACAAAATGGTCCAACTCGATTTTTAACAATATCCCGTGTACTAATCCCTTTGAGGATTATCCGAGAACCGAGTTTCGATCATATCAGCTCCGATTTCGGTCCGAAGTGCGTCAAATAAAATTTCATTTAATTACAATAACCCTTAGGAACAAAATATGTAAAAATATCCAGAAAATGGGCCGACTCAATTTTTAACAATATTCCGTGTACTAACGCCTTTGAGGATTATCCGAAAACCGAGTTTCGATCATATGAGCTCCGATTCCGGTCCGAACTGCGCCGAATAAAATTTCGTTTAATTTCAATAACCCATAGGAACCAAATATGTAAAAATATCCAGAAAATGGCCCGACTCGATTTTTAACAGTATCCCGTGTACTAACCCCTTTGAGGATTATCCGAAAACCGAGTTTCGATCATATCAGCTCCGATTCAGGTTCGAATTGCGTCAAATAAAATTTTGTTGAATTCCAGTAACCCATAGGAACATAATATATAAAAATATCCAGAAAATGGCCCGACTCAATTTTTAACAGTATCCCCTGTACTAACCCCTTTGTGGATTATCCGAAAACCGAGTTTCGATCATATCATCTCCGATTAAGGTCCGAATTGCGTCAAATAAAATTTTGTTGAATTCCAATAACCAATAGGAACAAAATATGTAAAAACATCCACAAAATGGTCCAACTCGATTTTTAACAATATCCCGTGTACTAATCCCTTTGAGGATTATCCGAAAACCGAGTTTCGATCATATCAGCTCCGATTCCGGTCCGAAGTGCGTCAAATAAAATTTCATTTAATTACAATAACCCTTAGGAACAAAATATGTAAAAATATCCAGAAAATGGGCCGACTCAATTTTTAACAATATTCCGTGTACTAACGCCTTTGAGGATTATCCGAAAACCGAGTTTCGATCATATGGGCTCGGATTCCGGTCCGAACTGCGCCGAATAAAATTTTGTTTAATTTCAATAACCCATAGGAACCAAATATGTAAAAATATCCAGAAAATGGCCCGACTCGATTTTTAACAGTATCCCGTGTACTAACCCCTTTGAGGATTATCCGAAAACCGAGTTTCGATCATATCAGCTCCGATTCAGGTTCGAATTGCGTCAAATAAAATTTTGTTGAATTCCAGTAACCAATAGGAACATAATATGTAAAAATATCCAGAAAATGGCCCGACTCAATTTTTAACAGTATCCCGTGTACTAACCCCTTTGTGGATTATCCGAAAACCGAGTTTCGATCATATCAGCTCCGATTAAGGTCCGAATTGCGTCAAATAAAATTTTGTTGAATTCCAATAACCAATAGGAACAAAATATGTAAAAATATCCACAAAATGGTCCAACTCGATTTTTAACAATATCCCGTGTACTAATCCCTTTGAGGATTATCCGAAAACCGAGTTTCGATCATATCAGCTCCGATTCCGGTCCGAAGTGCGTCAAATAAAATTTCATTTAATTACAATAACCCTTAGGAACAAAATATGTAAAAATATCCAGAAAATGGGCCGACTCAATTTTTAACAATATTCCGTGTACTAACGCCTTTGAGGATTATCCGAAAACCGAGTTTCGATCATATGAGCTCCGATTCCGGTCCGAACTGCGCCGAATAAAATTTCGTTTAATTTCAATAACCCATAGGAACCAAATATGTAAAAATATCCAGAAAATGGCCCGACTCGATTTTTAACAGTATCCCGTGTACTAACCCCTTTGAGGATTATCCGAAAACCGAGTTTCGATCATATCAGCTCCGATTCAGGTCCGAATTGCGTCAAATAAAATTTTGTTGAATTCCAATAACCCTTAGGAACAAAATATATAAAAATATCCAGAAAATGGCCCGACTCAATTTTTTAACAATATTCCGTGTACTAACGCCTTTGAGGATTATCAGAAAACTGAGTTTCGATCATATCAGCTCCGATTCCGGTCCGAACTGCGCCGAATAAAATTTCGTTTAATTTCAATAACCCATAGGAACAAAATATGTAAAAATATCCAGAAAAAGGCTCGACTCGATTTTTAACAGTATCCCGTGTACTAACCCCTTTGAGGATTATCCGAAAACCGAGTTTCGATCATATCAGCTCCGATTCAGGTCCGAATTGCGTCAAATAAAATTTTGTTGAATTCCAATAACCCATAGGAACAAAATATGTAAAAATATCCACAAAATGGTCTGACTCAATTTTTAACAATATCCCATGTACTAACACCTTTGAGGATCATCCGAAAACCGAGTTTCGATCATATCAGCTCCGATTCCGGTCCGAAGTGTGCCGAATAAAATTTTGTTGAATTTCAATAACCTATAGGAACAAAATATGTGAAAATATCCACAAAATGGTCCAACTCGACTTTTAACAGTATCCCGTGTACTAACCCCTTTGAGGATTATCCGAAAATTGAGTTTCGATCATATCAGCTCCGATTCCGGTCCGAAGTGCGTCAAATAAAATTTCATTTAATTTCAATAACCCTTAGGAACAAAATATGTAAAAATATCCAGAAAATGGGCCGACTCAATTTTTAACAATATTCCGTGTACTAACGCCTTTGAGGATTATCCGAAAACCGAGTTTCGATCATATGAGCTCCGATTCCGGTCCGAACTGCGCCGAATAAAATTTCGTTTAATTTCAATAACCCATAGGAACCAAATATGTAAAAATATCCAGAAAATGGCCCGACTCGATTTTTAACAGTATCCCGTGTACTAACCCCTTTGAGGATTATCCGAAAACCGAGTTTCGATCATATCAGCTCCGATTCAGGTCCGAATTGCGTCAAATAAAATTTTGTTGAATTCCAATAACCCTTAGGAACAAAATATATAAAAATATCCAGAAAATGGCCCGACTCAATTTTTTAACAATATTCCGTGTACTAACGCCTTTGAGGATTATCAGAAAACTGAGTTTCGATCATATCAGCTCCGATTCCGGTCCGAACTGCGCCGAATAAAATTTCGTTTAATTTCAATAACCCATAGGAACAAAATATGTAAAAATATCCAGAAAAAGGCTCGACTCGATTTTTAACAGTATCCCGTGTACTAACCCCTTTGAGGATTATCCGAAAACCGAGTTTCGATCATATCAGCTCCGATTCAGGTCCGAATTGCGTCAAATAAAATTTTGTTGAATTCCAATAACCCATAGGAACAAAATATGTAAAAATATCCACAAAATGGTCTGACTCAATTTTTAACAATATCCCATGTACTAACACCTTTGAGGATCATCCGAAAACCGAGTTTCGATCATATCAGCTTCGATTCCGGTCCGAAGTGTGCCGAATAAAATTTTGTTGAATTTCAATAACCTATAGGAACAAAATATCTGAAAATATCCACAAAATGGTCCAACTCGACTTTTAACAGTATCCCGTGTACTAACCCCTTTGAGGATTATCCGAAAATTGAGTTTCGATCATATCAGCTCCGATTCCGGTCCGAAGTGCGTCAAATAAAATTTCATTTAATTTCAATAACCCTTAGGAACAAAATATGTAAAAATATCCAGAAAATGGCCCGACTTAATTTTTAACAATATTCCGTGTACTAACGCCTTTGAGGATTATCAGAAAACTGAGTTTCGATCATATCAGCTCCGATTCCGGTCCGAACTACGCCGAATAAAATTTCGTTTAATTTCAATAACCCATAGGAACAAAATATGTAAAAATATCCAGAAAATGGCCCGACTCAATTTTTAACAATACTCCGTGTACTAACGCCTTTGAGGATTATCAGAAAACTGAGTTTCGATCATATCAGCTCCGATTCCGGTCCGAACTACGCCGAATAAAATTTCATTTAATTTCAATAACCCATAGGAATAAAATATGTAAAAATATCCAGAAAATGGCCCGACTCGATTTTTAACAGTATCCCGTGTACTAACCCCTTTGAGGATTATCCGAAAACCGAGTTTCGATCTTATCAGCTCCGATTCAGGTCCGAATTCCGTCAAATAAAATTTTGTTGAATTCCAATAACCCATAGGAACAAAATATGTAAAAATATCCACAAAATGGTCTGACTCAATTTTTAACAATATCCCATGTACTAACCCCTTTGAGGATTATCCGAAAACCGAGTTTCGATCATATCAGCTCCGATTCCGGTCCGAACTGTGCCGAATAAAATTTTGTTGAATTTCAATAACCTATAGGAACAAAATATGTGAAAATATCCACAAAATGGTCCAACTCGATTTTTAACAGTATCCCGTGTACTAACCCCTATGAGGATTATCCGAAAATTGAGTTTCGATCATATCAGCTCCGATTCCGGTCTGAAGTGCGTCAAATAAAATTTCATTTAATTTCAATAACCCATAGGAACAAAATATGTAAAAATATCAAGAAAATGGCCCGACTCAATTTTTAACAATATTCCGTGTACTAACGCCTTTGAGGATTATCAGAAAACTGAGTTTCGATCATATCAGCTCCGAGTCCGGTCCGAATTGCGCCGAATAAAATTTCGTTTAATTTCAATAACCCATAGGAACAAAATATGTAAAAATATCCAGAAAAAGGCCCGACTCGATTTTTAACAGTATCCCGTGTACTAACCCCTTTGAGGATTATCCGAAAACCGAGTTTCGATCATATCAGCTCCGATTCAGGTTCGAATTGCGTCAAATAAAATTTTGTTGAATTCCAGTAACCCATAGGAACATAATATGTAAAAATATCCAGAAAATGGCCCGACTCAATTTTTAACAGTATCCCGTGTACTAACCCCTTTGTGGATTATCCGAAAACCGAGTTTCGATCATATTAGCTCCGATTCAGGTTCGAATTGCGTCAAATAAAATTTTGTTGAATTCCAATAACCAATAAGAACAAAATATGTAAAAATATCCACAAAATGGTCCAACTCGATTTTTAACAATATCCCGTGTACTAACGCCTTTGAGGATTATCAGAAAACTGAGTTTCGATCATATCAGCTCCGATTCCGGTCCGAACTACGCCGATTAAAATTTCGTTTAATTTCAATAACCCATAGGAACAAAATATGTAAAAATATCCAGAAAATGGCCCGACTCGATTTTTAACAGTATCCCGTGTACTAACCCCTTTGAGGATTATCCGAAAACCGAGTTTCGATCATATCAGCTCCGATTCAGGTTCGAATTGCGTCAAATAAAATTTTGTTGAATTCCAGTAACCCATAGGAACATAATATGTAAAAATATCCAGAAAATGGCCCGACTCAATTTTTAACAGTATCCCCTGTACTAACCCCTTTGTGGATTATCCGAAAACCGAGTTTCGATCATATCAGCTCCGATTAAGGTCCGAATTGCGTCAAATAAAATTTTGTTGAATTCCAATAACCCATAGGAACATAATATGTAAAAATATCCAGAAAATGGCCCGACTCGATTTTTAACAGTATCCCGTGTACTAACCCCCTTGTGGATTATCCGAAAACCGAGTTTCGATCATATCAGCTCCGATTCTGGTTCGAATTGCGTCAAATAAAATTTTGTTGAATTCCAGTAACCCATAGGAACATAATATGTAAAAATATCCAGAAAATGGCCCGACTCAATTTTTAACAGTATCCCGTGTACTAACCCCTTTGTGGATTATCCGAAAACCGAGTTTCGATCATATCAGCTCCGATTCAGGTCCGAATTGCGTCAAATAAAATTTTGTTGAATTCCAATAACCCATAGGAACATAATCCCGACTCAATTTTTAACAGTATCCCGTGTACTAACCCCTTTGTGGATTATCCGAAAACCGAGTTTCGATCATATCAGCTCCGATTCAGGTCCGAATTGCGTCAAATAAATTTTTGTTGAATTCCAATAACCAATAAGAACAAAATATGTAAAAATATCCACAAAATGGTCCAACTCGATTTTTAACAATATCCCGTGTACTAACCCCTTTGAGGATTATCCGAAAACCGAGTTTCGATAATATCAGCTCCGATTCCGGTCCGAAGTGCGTCAAATAAAATTTCATTTAATTACAATAACCCTTAGGAACAAAATATGTAAAAATATCCAGAAAATGGGCCGACTCAATTTTTAACAATATTCCGTGTACTAACGCCTTTGAGGATTATCAGAAAACTGAGTTTCGATCATATCAGCTCCGATTCCGGTCCGAACTACGCCGAATAAAATTTCGTTTAATTTCAATAACCCATAGGAACAAAATATGTAAAAATATCCAGAAAATGGCCCGACTCGATTTTTAACAGTATCCCGTGTACTAACCCCTTTGAGGATTATCCGAAAACCGAGTTTCGATCATATCAGCTCCGATTCAGGTTCGAATTGCGTCAAATAAAATTTTGTTGAATTCCAGTAACCCATAGGAACATAATATATAAAAATATCCAGAAAATGGCCCGACTCGACTTTTAACAGTATCCCGTGTACTAACCCCTATGAGGATTATCCGAAAATTGAGTTTCGATCATATCAGCTCCGATTCCGGTCCGAAGTGCGTCAAATAAAATTTCATTTAATTTCAATAACCCATAGGAACAAAATATGTAAAAATATCCAGAAAATGGTCCAACTCGATTTTTAACAATATTCCGTGTACTAACGCCTCTGAGGATTATCAGAAAACTGAGTTTCGATCATATCAGCTCCGATTCCGGTCCGAATTGCGCCGAATAAAATTTCGTTTAATTTCAATAACCCATAGGAACAAAATATGTAAAAATATCCAGAAAATGGCCCGACTCGATTTTTAACAGTATCCCGTGTACTAACCCCTTTGAGGATTATCCGAAAACAGAGTTTCGATCATATGAGCTCCGATTCCGGTCTGAACTGCGCCGAATAAAATTTCGTTTAATTTCAATAACCCATAGGAACAAAATATGTAAAAATATCCAGAAAATGGCCCGACTCGATTTTTAACAGTATCCAGTGTACTAACCCCTTTGAGGATTATCCGAAAACCGAGTTTCGATCATATCAGCTCCGATTCAGGTCCGAATTGCGTCAAATAAAATTTTGTTGAATTCCAATAACCATTAGGAACAAAATATATAAAAATATCCAGAAAATGGCCCGACTCAATTTTTAACAATATTCCGTGTACTAACGCCTATGAGCATTATCAGAAAACTGAGTTTCGATCATATCAGCTCCGATTCCGGTCCGAACTGCGCCGAATAAAATTTCGTTTAATTTCAATAACCCATAGGAACAAAATATGTAAAAATATCCAGAAAAAGGCCCGACTCGATTTTTAACAGTATCCCGTGTACTAACCCCTTTGAGGATTATCCGAAAACCGAGTTTCGATCATATCAGCTCCGATTCAGGTCCGAATTGCGTCAAATAAAATTTTGTTGAATTCCAATAACCCATAGGAACAAAATATGTAAAAATATCCATAAAATGGTCTGACTAAATTTTAACAATATCCCATGTACTAACCCCTTTCGATCATATTAGCTCCGATTCTGGTCCGAACTGTGCCGAATAAAATTTTGTTGAATTTCAATAACCTATAGGAACAAAATATGTGAAAATATCCACAAAATGGTCCAACTCGACTTTTAACAATATTCCGTGTACTAACGCCTTTGAGGATTATCCGAAAACCGAGTTTCGATCATATGAGCTCCGATTCAGGTCCGAACTGCGCCGAATAAAATTTCGTTTAATTTCAATAACCCATAGGAACAAAATATGTAAAAATATCCAGAAAATGGCCCGACTCGATTTTTAACAGTATCCCGTGTACTAACCCCTTTGAGGATTATCCGAAAAACGAGTTTCGATCATATCAGCTCCGATTCAGGTCCGAATTGCGTCAAATAAAATTTTGTTGAATTCCAATAACCCATAGGAACAAAATATGCAAAAATATTCACAAAATTGTCCGACTCAATTTTTAACAATATCCCATGTACTAACCCCTTTGAGGATTATCTGAAAACCGAGTTTCGATCATATCAGCTCTGATTCCGGTCCGAACTGTGCCGAATAAAATTTTGTTGAATTTCAATAACCCATAGGAAAAAAATATGTGAAAATATCCACAAATTGGTCCAACTCGACTTTTAACAGTATCCCGTGTACTAACCCCTATGAGGATTATCCGAAAATTGAGTTTCGATCATATCAGCTCCGATTCCGGTCCGAAGTGCGTCAAATAAAATTTCATTTAATTTCAATAACCCATAGGAACAAAATATGTAAAAATATCCAGAAAATGGTCCGACTCAATTTTTAACAATATTCCGTGTACTAACGCCTTTGAGGATTATCAGAAAACTGAGTTTCGATCATATCAGCTCCGATTCCGGTCCGAATTGCGCCGAATAAAATTTCGTTTAATTTCAATAACCCATAGGAACAAAATATGTAAAAATATCCAGAAAATGGCCCGACTCGATTTTTAACAGTATCCCGTGTACTAACCCCTTTGAGGATTATCCGAAAACCGAGTTTCGATCATATCAGCTCCGATTCAGGTCCGAATTGCGTCAAATAAAATTTTGTTGAATTCCAATAACCCATAGGAACATAATATGTAAAAATATCCAGAAAATGGCCCGACTCAATTTTTAACAGTATCCCGTGTACTAACCCCTTTGTGGATTATCCGAAAACCGAGTTTCGATCATATCAGCTCCGATTCAGGTCCGAATTGCGTCAAATAAAATTTTGTTGAATTCCAATAACCAATAGGAACAAAATATGTAAAAATATCCACAAAATGGTCCAACTCGATTTTTAACAATATCCCGTGTACTAACCCCTTTGAGGATTATCCGAAAACCGAGTTTCGATCATATCAGCTCCGATTTCGGTCCGAAGTGCGTCAAATAAAATTTCATTTAATTACAATAACCCTTAGGAACAAAATATGTAAAAATATCCAGAAAATGGCCCGACTCAATTTTTAACAATATTCCGTGTACTAACGCCTTTGAGGATTATCCGAAAACTGAGTTTCGATCATATGAGCTCCGATTCAGGTCCGAACTGCGCCGAATAAAATTTCGTTTAATTTCAATAACCCATAGGAACAAAATATGTAAAAATATCCAGAAAATGGCCCGACTCGATTTTTAACAGTATCCCGTGTACTAACCCCTTTGAGGATTATCCGAAAAATGAGTTTCGATCATATCAGCTCCGATTCAGGTCCGAATTGCGTCAAATAAAATTTTGTTGAATTCCAATAACCCATAGGAACAAAATATGCAAAAATATTCACAAAATTGTCCGAATCAATTTTTAACAATATCCCATGTACTAACCCCTTTGAGGATTATCTGAAAACCGAGTTTCGATCATATCAGCTCTGATTCCGGTCCGAACTGTGCTGAATAAAATTTTGTTGAATTTCAATAACCCATAGGAACAAAATATGTGAAAATATCCACAAAATGGTCCAACTCGACTTTTAACAGTATCCCGTGTACTAACCCCTATGAGGATTATCCGAAAATTGAGTTTCGATCATATCAGCTCCGATTCCGGTCCGAAGTGCGTCAAATAAAATTTCATTTAATTTCAATAACCCATAGGAACAAAATATGTAAAAATATCCAGAAAATGGTCCGACTCAATTTTTAACAATATTCCGTGTACTAACGCCTTTGAGGATTATCAGAAAACTGAGTTTCGATCATATCAGCTCCGATTCAGGTCCGATTTGCGTAAAATAAAATTTTGTTGAATTCCAATAACCCATAGGAACATAATATGTAAAAATATCCAGAAAATGGCCCGACTCAATTTTTAACAGTATCCCGTGTACTAACCCCTTTGTGGATTATCCGAAAACCGAGTTTCGATCATATCAGCTCCGATTCAGGTCCGAATTGCGTCAAATAAAATTTTGTTGAATTCCAATAACCAATAGGAACAAAATATGTAAAAATATCCACAAAATGGTCCAACTCGATTTTTAACAATATCCCGTGTACTAACCCCTTTGAGGATTATCCGAAAACCGAGTTTCGATCATATCAGCTCCGATTCCGGTCCGAAGTGCGTCAAATAAAATTTCATTTAATTACAATAACCCTTAGGAACAAAATATGTAAAAATATCCAGAAAATGGCCCGACTCAATTTTTAACAATATTCCGTGTACTAACGCCTTTGAGGATTATCCGAAAACCGAGTTTCGATCATATGAGCTCCGATTCAGGTCCGAACTGCGCCGAATAAAATTTCGTTTAATTTCAATAACCCATAGGAACAAAATATGTAAAAATATCCAGAAAATGGCCCGACTCGATTTTTAACAGTATCCCGTGTACTAACCCCTTTGAGGATTATCCGAAAAATGAGTTTCGATCATATCAGCTCCGATTCAGGTCCGAATTGCGTCAAATAAAATTTTGTTGAATTCCAATAACCCATAGGAACAAAATATGCAAAAATATTCACAAAATTGTCCGAATCAATTTTTAACAATATCCCATGTACTAACCCCTTTGAGGATTATCTGAAAACCGAGTTTCGATCATATCAGCTCTGATTCCGGTCCGAACTGTGCCGAATAAAATTTTGTTGAATTTCAATAACCCATAGGAACAAAATATGTGAAAATATCCACAAAATAGTCCAACTCGACTTTTAACAGTATCCCGTGTACTAACCCCTATGAGGATTATCCGAAAATTGAGTTTCGATCATATCAGCTCCGATTCCGGTCCGAAGTGCGTCAAATAAAATTTCATTTAATTTCAATAACCCATAGGAACAAAATATGTAAAAATATCCAGAAAATGGTCCGACTCAATTTTTAACAATATTCCGTGTACTAACGCCTTTGAGGATTATCAGAAAACTGAGTTTCGATCATATCAGCTCCGATTCCGGTCCGAATTGCGCCGAATAAAATTTCGTTTAATTTCAATAACCCATAGGAACAAAATATGTAAAAATATCCAGAAAATGGCCCGACTCGATTTTTAACAGTATCCCGTGTACTAACCCCTTTGAGGATTATCCGAAAACCGAGTTTCGATCATATCAGCTCCGATTCAGGTCCGAATTGCGTCAAATAAAATTTTGTTGAATTCCAATAACCCATAGGAACATAATATGTAAAAATATCCAGAAAATGGCCCGACTCAATTTTTAACAGTATCCCGTGTACTAACCCCTTTGTGGATTATCCGAAAACCGAGTTTCGATCATATCAGCTCCGATTCAGGTCCGAATTGCGTCAAATAAAATTTTGTTGAATTCCAATAACCAATAGGAACAAAATATGTAAAAATATCCACAAAATGGTCCAACTCGATTTTTAACAATATCCCGTGTACTAACCCCTTTGAGGATTATCCGAAAACCGAGTTTCGATCATATCAGCTCCGATTCCGGTCCGAAGTGCGTCAAATAAAATTTCATTTAATTACAATAACCCTTAGGAACAAAATATGTAAAAATATCCAGAAAATGGCCCGACTCAATTTTTAACAATATTCCGTGTACTAACGCCTTTGAGGATTATCAGAAAACTGAGTTTCGATCATATCAGCTCCGATTCCGGTCCGAACTGCGCCGAATAAAATTTCGTTTAATTTCAATAACCCATAGGAACAAAATATGTAAAAATATCCAGAAAAAGGCCCGACTCGATTTTTAACAGTATCCCGTGTACTAACCCCTTTGAGGATTATCCGAAAAACGAGTTTCAATCATATCAGCTCCGATTCAGGTCCGAATTATGTCAAATAAAATTTTGTTGAATTCCAATAACCAATAGGAACAAAATATGTAAAAATATCCACAAAATGGTCCAACTCGATTTTTAACAATATCCCGTGTACTAACCCCTTTGAGGATTATCCGAAAACCGAGTTTCGATCATATCAGCTCCGATTCCAGTCTGAAGTGCGTCAAATAAAATTTCATTTAATTACAATAACCCTTAGGAACAAAATATGTAAAAATATCCAGAAAATGGCCCGACTCAATTTTTAACAATATTCCGTGTACTAACGCCTTTGAGGATTATCAGAAAACTGAGTTTCGATCATATCAGCTCCGATTCCGGTCCGAACTGCGCCGAATAAAATTTCGTTTAATTTCAATAACCCATAGGAACAAAATATGTAAAAATATCCAGAAAAAGGCCCGACTCGATTTTTAACAGTATCCCGTGTACTAACCCCTTTGAGGATTATCCGAAAACCGAGTTTCGATCATATCAGCTCCGATTCAGGTCCGAATTATGTCAAATAAAATTTTGTTGAATTCCAATAACCAATAGGAACAAAATATGTAAAAATATCCACAAAATGGTCCAACTCGATTTTTAACAATATCCCGTGTACTAACCCCTTTGAGGATTATCCGAAAACCGAGTTTCGATGATATCAGCTCCGATTCCAGTCCGAAGTGCGTCAAATAAAATTTCATTTAATTACAATAACCCTTAGGAACAAAATATGTAAAAATATCCAGAAAATGGCCCGACTCAATTTTTAACAGTATCCCGTGTACTAACCCCTTTGTGGATTATCCGAAAACCGAGTTTCGATCATATCAGCTCCGATTCAGGTCCGAATTGCGTCAAATAAAATTTTGTTGAATTCCAATAACCAATATGAACAAAATATGTAAAAATATCCACAAAATGGTCCAACTCGATTTTTAACAATATCCCGTGTACTAACCCCTTTGAGGATTATCCGAAAACCGAGTTTCGATCATATCAGCTCCGATTCCGGTCCGAAGTGCGTCAAATAAAATTTCATTTAATTACAATAACCCTTAGGAACAAAATATGTAAAAATATCCAGAAAATGGCCCGACTCAATTTTTAACAATATTCCGTGTACTAACGCCTTTGAGGATTATCAGAAAACTGAGTTTCGATCATATCAGCTCCGATTCCGGTCCGAACTGCGCCGAATAAAATTTCGTTTAATTTCAATAACCCATAGGAACAAAATATGTAAAAATATCCAGAAAAAGGCCCGACTCGATTTTTAACAGTATCCCGTGTACTAACCCCTTTGAGGATTATCCGAAAACCGAGTTTCGATCATATCAGCTCCGATTCAGGTCCGAATTATGTCAAATAAAATTTTGTTGAATTCCAATAACCAATAGGAACAAAATATATAAAAATATCCACAAAATTGTCCAACTCGATTTTTAACAATATCCCGTGTACTAACCCCTTTGAGGATTATCCGAAAACCGAGTTTCGATCATATCAGCTCCGATTCCGGTCCGAAGTGCGTCAAATAAAATTTCATTTAATTACAATAACCCTTAGGAACAAAATATGTAAAAATATCCAGAAAATGGCCCGACTCAATTTTTAACAATATTCCGTGTACTAACGCCTTTGAGGATTATCAGAAAACTGAGTTTCGATCATATCAGCTCCGATTCCAGTCCGAACTGCGCCGAATAAAATTTCGTTTAATTTCAATAACCCATAGGAACAAAATATGTAAAAATATCCAGAAAAAGGCCCGACTCGATTTTTAACAGTATCCCGTGTACTAACCCCTTTGAGGATTATCCGAAAACCGAGTTTCGATCATATCAGCTCCGATTCAGGTCCGAATTATGTCAAATAAAATTTCATTTAATTCCAATAACTAATAGGAACAAAATATGTAAAAATATCCAGAAAATGGCCCGACTCAATTTTTAACAATATTCCGTGTACTAACGCCTTTGAGGATTATCAGAAAACTGAGTTTCGATCATATCAGCTCCGATTCCAGTCCGAACTGCGCCGAATAAAATTTCTTTTAATTTCAATAACCCATAGGAACAAAATATGTAAAAATATCCAGAAAAAGGCCCGACTCGATTTTTAACAGTATCCCGTGTACTAACCCCTTTGAGGATTATCCGAAAACCGAGTTTCGATCATATCAGCTCCGATTCAGGTCCGAATTATGTCAAATAAAATTTTGTTGAATTCCAATAACCAATAGGAACAAAATATGTAAAAATATCCACAAAATGGTCCAACTCAATTTTTAACAATATCCCGTGTACTAACCCCTTTGAGGATTATCCGAAAACCGAGTTTCGATCATATCAGCTCCGATTCCAGTCTGAAGTGCGTCAAATAAAATTTCATTTAATTACAATAACCCTTAGGAACAAAATATGTAAAAATATCCAGAAAATGGCCCGACTCAATTTTTAACAATATTCCGTGTACTAACGCCTTTGAGGATTATCAGAAAACTGAGTTTCGATCATATCAGCTCCGATTCCGGTCCGAACTGCGCCGAATAAAATTTCGTTTAATTTCAATAACCCATAGGAACAAAATATGTAAAAATATCCAGAAAAAGGCCCGACTCGATTTTTAACAGTATCCCGTGTACTAACCCCTTTGAGGATTATCCGAAAACCGAGTTTCGATCATATCAGCTCCGATTCAGGTCCGAATTATGTCAAATAAAATTATGTTGAATTCCAATAACCAATAGGAACAAAATATGTAAAAATATCCACAAAATGGTCCAACTCGATTTTTAACAATATCCCGTGTACTAACCCCTTTGAGGATTATCCGAAAACCGAGTTTCGATCATATCAGCTCCGATTCCAGTCCGAAGTGCGTCAAATAAAATTTCATTTAATTACAATAACCCTTAGGAACAAAATATGTAAAAATATCCAGAAAATGGCCCGACTCAATTTTTAACAATATTCCGTGTACTAACGCCTTTGAGGATTATCAGAAAACTGAGTTTCGATCATATCAGCTCCGATTCCAGTCCGAACTGCGCCGAATAAAATTTCGTTTAATTTCAATAACCCATAGGAACAAAATATGTAAAAATATCCAGAAAAAGGCCCGACTCGATTTTTAACAGTATCCCGTGTACTAACCCCTTTGAGGATTATCCGAAAACCGAGTTTCGATCATATCAGCTCCGATTCAGGTCCGAATTATGTCAAATAAAATTTCATTTAATTCCAATAACCAATAGGAACAAAATATGTAAAAATATCCAGAAAATGGCCCGACTCAATTTTTAACAATATTCCGTGTACTAACGCCTTTGAGGATTATCAGAAAACTGAGTTTCGATCATATCAGCTCCGATTCCAGTCCGAACTGCGCCGAATAAAATTTCGTTTAATTTCAATAACCCATAGAAACAAAATATGTAAAAATATCCAGAAAAAGGCCCGACTCGATTTTTAACAGTATCCCGTGTACTAACCCCTTTGAGGATTATCCGAAAACCGAGTTTCGATCATATCAGCTCCGATTCAGGTCCGAATTATGTCAAATAAAATTTTGTTGAATTCCAATAACCAATAGGAACAAAATATGTAAAAATATCCACAAAATGGTCCAACTCAATTTTTAACAATATCCCGTGTACTAACCCCTTTGAGGATTATCCGAAAACCGAGTTTCGATCATATCAGCTCCGATTCCAGTCTGAAGTGCGTCAAATAAAATTTCATTTAATTACAATAACCCTTAGGAACAAAATATGTAAAAATATCCAGAAAATGGCCCGACTCAATTTTTAACAATATTCCGTGTACTAACGCCTTTGAGGATTATCAGAAAACTGAGTTTCGATCATATCAGCTCCGATTCCGGTCCGAACTGCGCCGAATAAAATTTCGTTTAATTTCAATAACCCATAGGAACAAAATATGTAAAAATATCCAGAAAAAGGCCCGACTCGATTTTTAACAGTATCCCGTGTACTAACCCCTTTGAGGATTATCCGAAAACCGAGTTTCGATCATATCAGCTCCGATTCAGGTCCGAATTATGTCAAATAAAATTTTGTTGAATTCCAATAACCAATAGGAACAAAATATGTAAAAATATCCACAAAATGGTCCAACTCGATTTTTAACAATATCCCGTGTACTAACCCCTTTGAGGATTATCCGAAAACCGAGTTTCGATCATATCAGCTCCGATTCCAATCCGAAGTGCGTCAAATAAAATTTCATTTAATTACAATAACCCTTAGGAACAAAATATGTAAAAATATCCAGAAAATGGCCCGACTCAATTTTTAACAATATTCCGTGTACTAACGCCTTTGAGGATTATCAGAAAACTGAGTTTCGATCATATCAGCTCCGATTCCAGTCCGAACTGCGCCGAATAAAATTTCGTTTAATTTCAATAACCCATAGGAACAAAATATGTAAAAATATCCAGAAAAAGGCCCGACTCGATTTTTAACAGTATCCCGTGTACTAACCCCTTTGAGGATTATCCGAAAACCGAGGTTCGATCATATCAGCTCCGATTCAGGTCCGAATTATGTCAAATAAAATTTCATTTAATTCCAATAACCAATAGGAACAAAATATGTAAAAATATCCAGAAAATGGCCCGACTCAATTTTTAACAATATTCCGTGTACTAACGCCTTTGAGGATTATCAGAAAACTGAGTTTCGATCATATCAGCTCCGATTCCAGTCCGAACTGCGCCGAATAAAATTTCGTTTAATTTCAATAACCCATAGGAACAAAATATGTAAAAATATCCAGAAAAAGGCCCGACTCGATTTTTAACAGTATCCCGTGTACTAACCCCTTTGAGGATTATCCGAAAACCGAGTTTCGATCATATCAGCTCCGATTCAGGTCCGAATTATGTCAAATAAAATTTTGTTGAATTCCAATAACCAATAGGAACAAAATATGTAAAAATATCCACAAAATGGTCCAACTCGATTTTTAACAATATCCCGTGTACTAACCCCTTTGAGGATTATCCGAAAATCGAGTTTCGATCATATCAGCTCCGATTCCAGTCCGAAGTGCGTCAAATAAAATTTCATTTAATTACAATAACCCTTAGGAACAAAATATGTAAAAATATCCAGAAAATGGCCCGACTCAATTTCTAACAATATTCCGTGTACTAACGCCTTTGAGGATTATCAGAAAAATGAGTTTCGATCATATCAGCTCCGATTCCGGTCCGAACTGCGCCGAATAAAATTTCGTTTAATTTCAATAACCCATAGGAACAAAATATGTAAAAATATCCAGAAAAAGGCCCGACTCGATTTTTAACAGTATCCCGTGTACTAACCCCTTTGAGGATTATCCGAAAACCGAGTTTCGATCATATCAGCTCCGATTCAGGTCCGAATTATGTCAAATAAAATTTTGTTGAATTCCAATAACCAATAGGAACAAAATATGTAAAAATATCCACAAAATGGTCCAACTCGATTTTTAACAATATCCCGTGTACTAACCCCTTTGAGGATTATCCGAAAACCGAGTTTCGATCATATCAGCTCCGATTCCAGTCCGAAGTGCGTCAAATAAAATTTCATTTAATTACAATAACCCTCAGGAACAAAATATGTAAAAATATCCAGAAAATGGCCCGACTCAATTTTTAACAATATTCCGTGTACTAACGCCTTTGAGGATTATCAGAAAACTGAGTTTCGATCATATCAGCTCCGATTCCGGTCCGAACTGCGCCGAATAAAATTTCGTTTAATTTCAATAACCCATAGGAACAAAATATGTAAAAATATCCAGAAAAAAGCCCGACTCGATTTTTAACAGTATCCCGTGTACTAACCCCTTTGAGGATTATCCGAAAACCGAGTTTCGATCATATCAGCTCCGATTCAGGTCCGAATTATGTCAAATAAAATTTTGTTGAATTCCAATAACCAATAGGAACAAAATATGTAAAAATATCCACAAAATGGTCCAACTCGATTTTTAACAATATCCCGTGTACTAACCCCTTTGAGGATTATCCGAAATCCGAGTTTCGATCATATCAGCTCCGATTCCGGTCCGAAGTGCGTCAAATAAAATTTCATTTAATTACAATAACCCTTAGGAACAAAATATGTAAAAATATCCAGAAAATGGCCCGACTCAATTTTTAACAATATTCCGTGTACTAACGCCTTTGAGGATTATCAGAAAACTGAGTTTCGATCATATCAGCTCCGATTCCGGTCCGAACTGCGCCGAATAAAATTTCGTTTAATTTCAATAACCCATAGGAACAAAATATGTAAAAATATCCAGAAAAAGGCCCGACTCGATTTTTAACAGTATCCCGTGTACTAACCCCTTTGAGGATTATCCGAAAACCGAGTTTCGATCATATCAGCTCCGATTCAGGTCCTAAATTGCATCAAATAAAATTTTGTTGAATTCCAATAACCCATAGGAACAAAATATGTAAAAATATCCACAAAATGGTCTGACTCAATTTTTAACAATATCCCATGTACTAACCCCTTTGAGGATTATCCGAAAACCGAGTTTCGATCATATCAGCTCCGATTCCGGTCCGAACTATGCCGAATAAAATTTTGTTGAATTTCAATAACCCATAGGAACAAAATATGTGAAAATATCCACAAAATGGTCCAACTCGACTTTTAACAGTATCCCGTGTACTAACCCCTATGAGGATTATCTGAAAATTGAGTTTCGATCATATCAGCTCCGATTCAGGTCCGAATTATGTCAAATAAAATTTCATTTAATTCCAATAACCAATAGGAACAAAATATGTAAAAATATCCAGAAAATGGCCCGACTCAATTTTTAACAATATTCCGTGTACTAACGCCTTTGAGGATTATCAGAAAACTGAGTTTCGATCATATCAGCTCCGATTCCAGTCCGAACTGCGCCGAATAAAATTTCGTTTAATTTCAATAACCCATAGGAACAAAATATGTAAAAATATCCAGAAAAAGGCCCGACTCGATTTTTAACAGTATCCGGTGTACTAACCCCTTTGAGGATTATCCGAAAACCGAGTTTCGATCATATCAGCTCCGATTCAGGTCCGAATTATGTCAAATAAAATTTTGTTGAATTCCAATAACCAATAGGAACAAAATATGTAAAAATATCCACAAAATGGTCCAACTCGATTTTTAACAATATCCCGTGTACTAACCCCTTTGAGGATTATCCGAAAACCGAGTTTCGATCATATCACCTCCGATTCCAGTCCGAAGTGCGTCAAATAAAATTTCATTTAATTACAATAACCCTTAGGAACAAAATATGTAAAAATATCCAGAAAATGGCCCGACTCAATTTTTAACAATATTCCGTGTACTAACGCCTTTGAGGATTATCAGAAAAATGAGTTTCGATCATATCAGCTCCGATTCCGGTCCGAACTGCGCCGAATAAAATTTCGTTTAATTTCAATAACCCATAGGAACAAAATATGTAAAAATATCCAGAAAAAGGCCCGACTCGATTTTTAACAGTATCCCGTGTACTAACCCCTTTGAGGATTATCCGAAAACCGAGTTTCGATCATATCAGCTCCGATTCAGGTCCGAATTATGTCAAATAAAATTTTGTTGAATTCCAATAACCAATAGGAACAAAATATGTAAAAATATCCACAAAATGGTCCAACTCGATTTTTAACAATATCCCGTGTACTAACCCCTTTGAGGATTATCCGAAAACCGAGTTTCGATCATATCAGCTCCGATTCCAGTCCGAAGTGCGTCAAATAAAATTTCATTTAATTACAATAACCCTCAGGAACAAAATATGTAAAAATATCCAGAAAATGGCCCGACTCAATTTTTAACAATATTCCGTGTACTAACGCCTTTGAGGATTATCAGAAAACTGAGTTTCGATCATATCAGCTCCGATTCCAGTCCGAACTGCGCCGAATAAAATTTCGTTTAATTTCAATAACCCATAGGAACAAAATATGTAAAAATATCCAGAAAAAGGCCCGACTCGATTTTTAACAGTATCCGGTGTACTAACCCCTTTGAGGATTATCCGAAAACCGAGTTTCGATCATATCAGCTCCGATTCAGGTCCGAATTATGTCAAATAAAATTTTGTTGAATTCCAATAACCAATAGGAACAAAATATGTAAAAATATCCACAAAATGGTCCAACTCGATTTTTAACAATATCCCGTGTACTAACCCCTTTGAGGATTATCCGAAAACCGAGTTTCGATCATATCACCTCCGATTCCAGTCCGAAGTGCGTCAAATAAAATTTCATTTAATTACAATAACCCTTTGGAACAAAATATGTAAAAATATCCAGAAAATGGCCCGACTCAATTTTTAACAATATTCCGTGTACTAACGCCTTTGAGGATTATCAGAAAAATGAGTTTCGATCATATCAGCTCCGATTCCGGTCCGAACTGCGCCGAATAAAATTTCGTTTAATTTCAATAACCCATAGGAACAAAATATGTAAAAATATCCAGAAAAAGGCCCGACTCGATTTTTAACAGTATCCCGTGTACTAACCCCTTTGAGGATTATCCGAAAACCGAGTTTCGATCATATCAGCTCCGATTCAGGTCCGAATTATGTCAAATAAAATTTTGTTGAATTCCAATAACCAATAGGAACAAAATATGTAAAAATATCCACAAAATGGTCCAACTCGATTTTTAACAATATCCCGTGTACTAACCCCTTTGAGGATTATCCGAAAACCGAGTTTCGATCATATCAGCTCCGATTCCAGTCCGAAGTGCGTCAAATAAAATTTCATTTAATTACAATAACCCTCAGGAACAAAATATGTAAAAATATCCAGAAAATGGCCCGACTCAATTTTTAACAATATTCCGTGTACTAACGCCTTTGAGGATTATCAGAAAACTGAGTTTCGATCATATCAGCTCCGATTCCGGTCCGAACTGCGCCGAATAAAATTTCGTTTAATTTCAATAACCCATAGGAATAAAATATGTAAAAATATCCAGAAAAAAGCCCGACTCGATTTTTAACAGTATCCCGTGTACTAACCCCTTTGAGGATTATCCGAAAACCGAGTTTCGATCATATCAGCTCCGATTCAGGTCCGAATTATGTCAAATAAAATTTTGTTGAATTCCAATAACCAATAGGAACAAAATATGTAAAAATATCCACAAAATGGTCCAACTCGATTTTTAACAATATCCCGTGTACTAACCCCTTTGAGGATTATCCGAAAACCGAGTTTCGATCATATCAGCTCCGATTCCGGTCCGAAGTGCGTCAAATAAAATTTCATTTAATTACAATAACCCTTAGGAACAAAATATGTAAAAATATCTAGAAAATGGCCCGACTCAATTTTTAACAATATTCCGTGTACTAACGCCTTTGAGGATTATCAGAAAACTGAGTTTCGATCATATCAGCTCCGATTCCGGTCCGAACTGCGCCGAATAAAATTTCGTTTAATTTCAATAACCCATAGGAACAAAATATGTAAAAATATCTAGAAAATGGCCCAACTCGATTTTTAACAGTATCCCGTGTACTAACCCCTTTGAGGATTATCCGAAAACCGAGTTTCGATCATATCAGCTCCGATTCAGGTCCGAATTATGTCAAATAAAATTTCATTTAATTCCAATAACCAATAGGAACAAAATATGTAAAAATATCCAGAAAATGGCCCGACTCAATTTTTAACAATATTCCGTGTACTAACGCCTTTGAGGATTATCAGAAAACTGAGTTTCGATCATATCAGCTCCGATTCCGGTCCGAACTGCGCCGAATAAAATTTCGTTTAATTTCAATAACCCATAGGAACAAAATATGTAAAAATATCCAGAAAAAGGCCCGACTCGATTTTTAACAGTATCCCGTGTACTAACCCCTTTGAGGATTATCCGAAAACCGAGTTTCGATCATATCAGCTCCGATTCAGGTCCTAAATTGCGTCAAATAAAATTTTGTTGAATTCCAATAACCCATAGGAACAAAATATGTAAAAATATCCACAAAATGGTCTGACTCAATTTTTAACAATATCCCATGTACTAACCCCTTTGAGGATTATCCGAAAACCGAGTTTCGATCATATCAGCTCCGATTCCGGTCCGAACTATGCCGAATAAAATTTTGTTGAATTTCAATAACCCATAGGAACAAAATATGTGAAAATATCCACAAAATGGTCCAACTCGACTTTTAACAGTATCCCGTGTACTAACCCCTATGAGGATTATCTGAAAATTGAGTTTCGATCATATCAGCTCCGATTCCGGTCCGAAGTGCGTCAAATAAAATTTCATTTAATTTCAATAACCCATAGGAACAAAATATGTAAAAATATCCAGAAAATGGCCCGACTCAATTTTTAACAATATTCCGTGTATTAACGCCTTTGAGGATTATCCGAAAACTGAGTTTCGATCATATCAGCTCCGATTCCGGTCCGAATTGCGCCGAATAAAATTTCGTTTAATTACAATAACCCATAGGAACAAAATATGTAAAAATATCCAGAAAATGGCCCGACTCGATTTTTAACAGTATCCCGTGTACTAACCCCTTTGAGGATTATCCGAAAACCGAGTTTCGATCATATCAGCTCCGATTCAGGTTCGAATTGCGTCAAGTAAAATTTTGTTGAATTCCAGCAACCCATAGGAACATAATATGTAAAAATATCCAGAAAATGGCCCGACTCAATTTTTAACAGTATCCCGTGTACTAACCCCTTTGTGGATTATCCGAAAACCGAGTTTCGATCACATCAGCTCCGATTCAGGTCCGAATTGCGTCAAATAAAATTTTGTTGAATTCCAATAACCAATAGGAACAAAATATGTAAAAATATCCACAAAATGGTCCAACTCGATTTTTAACAATATCCCGTGTACTAACCACTTTGAGGATTATCCGAAAACCGAGTTTCGATCATATCAGCTCCGATTCCGGTCCGAAGTGCGTCAAATAAAATTTCATTTAATTACAATAACCCTTAGGAACAAAATATGTAAAAATATCCAGAAAATGACCCGACTCAATTTTTAACAATATTCCGTGTACTAACGCCTTTGAGGATTATCAGAAAACTGAGTTTCGATCATATCAACTCCGATTCCGGTCCGAATTGCGCCGAATAAAATTTCGTTTAATTTCAATAACCCATAGGAACAAAATATGTAAAAATATCCAGAAAATGGCCCGACTCGATTTTTAACAGTATCCCGTGTACTAACCCATTTGAGGATTATCCGAAAACCGAGTTTCGATCATATCAGCTCCGATTCAGGTCCGAATTGCGTCAAATAAAATTTTGTTGAATTTCAATAACCCATAGGAACATAATATGTAAAAATATCCAGAAAATGGCCCGACTCAATTTTTAACAGTATCCCGTGTACTAACCCCTTTGTGGATTATCCAAAAACCGAGTTTCGATCATATCAGCTCCGA
Organism: Saposhnikovia divaricata; assembly: GCA_036435485.1. NCBI lineage: Eukaryota > Viridiplantae > Streptophyta > Magnoliopsida > Apiales > Apiaceae > Saposhnikovia > Saposhnikovia divaricata. Next base: position 222,641,517 of record CM071599.1, read on the forward strand.
TTCAGGTCCGAATTGCGTCAAATAAAATTTTGTTGAATTCCAATAACCAATAGGAACAAAATATGTAAAAATATCCACAAAATGGTCCAACTCGATTTTTAACAATATCCCGTGTACTAACCCCTTTGAGGATTATCCGGAAACCGAGTTTCGATCATATCAGCTCCGATTCCGGTCCGAAGTGCGTCAAATAAAATTTCATTTAATTACAATAACCCTTAGGAACAAAATATGTAAAAATATCCAGAAAATGGCCCGACTCAATTTTTAACAATATTCCGTGTACTAACGCCTTTGAGGATTATCAGAAAACTGAGTTTCGATCATATCAGCTCCGATTCCGGTCCGAACTGCGCCGAATAAAATTTCTTTTAATTTCAATAACCCATAGGAACAAAATATGTAAAAATATCCAGAAAATGGCCCGACTCGATTTTTAACAGTATCCCGTGTACTAACCCCTTTGAGGATTATCCGAAAACCGAGTTTCGATCATATCAGCTCCGATTCAGGTTCGAATTGCGTCAAGTAAAATTTTGTTGAATTCCAGCAACCCATAGGAACATAATATGTAAAAATATCCAGAAAATGGCCCGACTCAATTTTTAACAGTATCCCGTGTACTAACCCCTTTGTGGATTATCCGAAAACCGAGTTTCGATCACATCAGCTCCGATTCAGGTCCGAATTGCGTCAAATAAAATTTTGTTGAATTCCAATAACCAATAGGAACAAAATATGTAAAAATATCCACAAAATGGTCCAACTCGATTTTTAACAATATCCCGTGTACTAACCACTTTGAGGATTATCCGAAAACCGAGTTTCGATCATATCAGCTCCGATTCCGGTCCGAAGTGCGTCAAATAAAATTTCATTTAATTACAATAACCCTTAGGAACAAAATATGTAAAAATATCCAGAAAATGACCCGACTCAATTTTTAACAATATTCCGTGTACTAACGCCTTTTAGGATTATCAGAAAACTGAGTTTCGATCATATCAACTCCGATTCCGGTCCGAATTGCGCCGAATAAAATTTCGTTTAATTTCAATAACCCATAGGAACAAAATATGTAAAAATATCCAGAAAATGGCCCGACTCGATTTTTAACAGTATCCCGTGTACTAACCCATTTGAGGATTATCCGAAAACCGAGTTTCGATCATATCAGCTCCGATTCAGGTCCGAATTGCGTCAAATAAAATTTTGTTGAATTTCAATAACCCATAGGAACATAATATGTAAAAATATCCAGAAAATGGCCCGACTCAATTTTTAACAGTATCCCGTGTACTAACCCCTTTGTGGATTATCCGAAAACCGAGTTTCGATCATATCAGCTCCGATTCAGGTCCGAATTGCGTCAAATAAAATTTTGTTGAATTCCAATAACCAATAGGAACAAAATATGTAAAAATATCCACAAAATGGTCCAACTCGATTTTTAACAATATCCCGTGTACTAACCCCTTTGAGGATTATCCGGAAACCGAGTTTCGATCATATCAGCTCCGATTCCGGTCCGAAGTGCGTCAAATAAAATTTCATTTAATTACAATAACCCTTAGGAACAAAATATGTAAAAATATCCAGAAAATGGCCCGACTCAATTTTTAACAATATTCCGTGTACTAACGCCTTTGAGGATTATCAGAAAACTGAGTTTCGATCATATCAGCTCCGATTCCGGTCCGAACTGCGCCGAATAAAATTTCTTTTAATTTCAATAACCCATAGGAACAAAATATGTAAAAATATCCAAAAAAAACCCCGACTCGATTTTTAACAGTATCCCGTGTACTAACCCCTTTGAGGATTATCCGAAAACCGAGTTTCGATCATATCAGGTCCGAATTGCGTCAAATAAAATTTTGTTGAATTCCAATCACCCATAGGAACAAAATATGTAAAAATATCCACAAAATGGTCTGACTCAATTTTTAACAATATCCCACGTACTAACCCCTTTAAGGATTATCCGAAAACCGAGTTTCGATCATATCAGCTCCGATTCCTGTCCGAACTATGCCGAATAAAATTTTGTTGAATTTCAATAACCCATAGGAACAAAATATGTGAAAATATCCACAAAATTGTCCAACTCGACTTTTAACAGTATCCCGTGTACTAACCCCTATGAGGATTATCCGAAAATTGAGTTTCGATCATATAAGCTCCGATTCCGGTCCGAAGTGCGTCAAATAAAATTTCATTTAATTTCAATAACCCATAGGAACAAAATATGTAAAAATATCCAGAAAATGGCCCGACTCAATTTTTAACAATATTCCGTGTACTAACGCCTTTGAGGATTATCAGAAAACTGAGTTTCGATCATATCAGCTCCGATTCCGGTCCGAATTGCGCCGAACAAAATTTCGTTTAATTTCAATAACCCATAGGAACAAAATATGTAAAAATATCCAGAAAATGGCCCGACTCGATTTTTAACAGTATCCCGTGTACTAACCCCTTTGAGGATTATCCGAAAACCGAGTTTCGATCATATCAGCTCCGATTCAGGTTCGAATTGCGTCAAATAAAATTTTGTTGAATTCCAGTAACCCATAGGAACATAATATGTAAAAATATCCAGAAAATGGCCCGACTCAATTTTTAACAGTATCCCGTGTACTAACCCCTTTGTGGATTATCCGAAAACCGAGTTTCGATCATATCAGCTCCGATTCAGGTACGAATTGCGTCAAATAAAATTTTGTTGAATTCCAATAACCAATAGGAACAAAATATGTAAAAATATCCACAAAATGGTCCAACTCGATTTTTAACAATATCCCGTGTACTAACCCCCTTTGAGGATTATCCGAAAACCGAGTTTCGATCATATCAGCTCCGATTCCGGTCCGAAGTGCGTCAAATAAAATTTCATTTAATTACAATAACCCTTAGGAACAAAATATGTAAAAATATCCAGAAAATGGCCCGACTCAATTTTTAACAATATTCCGTGTACTAACGCCTTTGAGGATTATCAGAAAACTGAGTTTCGATCATATCAACTCCGATTCCGGTCCGAATTGCGCCGAATAAAATTTCGTTTAATTTCAATAACCCATAGGAACAAAATATGTAAAAATATCCATAAAATGGCCCGACTCGATTTTTAACAGTATCCCGTGTACTAACCCATTTGAGGATTATCCGAAAACCGAGTTTCGATCATATCAGCTCCGATTCAGGTCCGAATTGCGTCAAATAAAATTTTGTTGAATTTCAATAACCCATAGGAACATAATATGTAAAAATATCCAGAAAATGGCCCGACTCAATTTTTAACAGTATCCCGTGTACTAACCCCTTTGTGGATTATCCGAAAACCGAGTTTCGATCATATCAGCTCCGATTCAGGTCCGAATTGCGTCAAATAAAATTTTGTTGAATTCCAATAACCAATAGTAACAAAATATGTCAAAATATCCACAAAATGGTCCAACTCGATTTTTAACAATATCCCGTGTACTAACCCCTTTGAGGATTATCCGAAAACCGAGTTTTGATCATATCAGCTCCGATTCCGGTCCGAAGTGCGTCAAATAAAATTTCATTTAATTACAATAACCCTTAGGAACAAAATATGTAAAAATATCCAGAAAATGGCCCGACTCAATTTTTAACAATATTCCGTGTACTAACGCCTTTGAGGATTATCAGAAAACTGAGTTTCGATCATATCAGCTCCGATTCCGGTCCGAACTGCGCCGAATAAAATTTCTTTTAATTTCAATAACCCATAGGAACAAAATATGTAAAAATATCCAGAAAAAAGCCCGACTCGATTTTTAACAGTATCCCGTGTACTAACCCCTTTGAGGATTATCCGAAAACCGAGTTTCGATCATATCAGCTCCGATTCAGGTCCGAATTGCATCAAATAAAATTTTGTTGAATTCCAATAACCCATAGGAACAAAATATGTAAAAATATCCACAAAATGGTCTGACTCAATTTTTAACAATATCCCACGTACTAACCCCTTTAAGGATTATCCGAAAACCGAGTTTCGATCATATCAGCTCCGATTCCGGTCCGAACTATGCCGAATAAAATTTTGTTGAATTTCAATAACCCATAGGAACAAAATATGTGAAAATATCCACAAAATGGTCCAACTCAACTTTTAACAGTATCCCGTGTACTAACCCCTATGAGGATTATCCGAAAATTGAGTTTCGATCATATCAGCTCCGATTCCGGTCCGAAGTGCGTCAAATAAAATTTCATTTAATTTCAATAACCCATAGGAACAAAATATGTAAAAATATCCAGAAAATGGCCCGACTCAATTTTTAACAATATTCCGTGTACTAACGCCTTTGAGGATTATCAGAAAACTGAGTTTCGATCATATCAGCTCCGATTCCGGTCCGAATTGCGCCGAATAAAATTTCGTTTAATTTCAATAACCCATAGGAACAAAATATGTAAAAATATCCAGAAAATGGCCCGACTCGATTTTTAACAGTATCCCGTGTACTAACCCCTTTGAGGATTATCCGAAAACCGAGTTTCGATCATATCAGCTCCGATTCAGGTTCGAATTGCGTCAAATAAAATTTTGTTGAATTCCAGTAACCCATAGGAACATAATATGTAAAAATATCCAGAAAATGGCCCGACTCAATTTTTAACAGTATCCCGTGTACTAACCCCTTTGTGGATTATCCAAAAACCGAGTTTCGATCATATCAGCTCCGATTCAGGTACGAATTGCGTCAAATAAAATTTTGTTGAATTCCAATAACCAATAGGAACAAAATATGTAAAAATATCCACAAAATGGTCCAACTCGATTTTTAACAATATCCCGTGTACTAACCCCTTTGAGGATTATCCGAAAACCGAGTTTCGATCATATCAGCTCCGATTCCGGTCCGAAGTGCGTCAAATAAAATTTCATTTAATTACAATAACCCTTAGGAACAAAATATGTAAAAATATCCAGAAAATGGCCCGACTCAATTTTTAACAATATTCCGTGTACTAACGCCTTTGAGGATTATCAGAAAACTGAGTTTCAATCATATCAACTCCGATTCCGGTCCGAATTGCGCCGAATAAAATTTCGTTTAATTTCAATAACCCATAGGAACAAAATATGTAAAAATATCCAGAAAATGGCCCGACTCGATTTTTAACAGTATCCCGTGTACTAACCCATTTGAGGATTATCCGAAAACCGAGTTTCGATCATATCAGCTCCGATTCAGGTCCGAATTGCGTCAAATAAAATTTTGTTGAATTTCAATAACCCATAGGAACATAATATGTAAAAATATCCAGAAAATGGCCCGACTCAATTTTTAACAGTATCCCGTGTACTAACCCCTTTGTGGATTATCCGAAAACCGAGTTTCGATCATATCAGCTCCGATTCAGGTCCGAATTGCGTCAAATAAAATTTTGTTGAATTCCAATAACCAATAGTAACAAAATATGTCAAAATATCCACAAAATGGTCCAACTCGATTTTTAACAATATCCCGTGTACTAACCCCTTTGAGGATTATCCGAAAACCGAGTTTTGATCATATCAGCTCCGATTCCGGTCCGAAGTGCGTCAAATAAAATTTCATTTAATTACAATAACCCTTAGGAACAAAATATGTAAAAATATCCAGAAAATGGCCCGACTCAATTTTTAACAATATTCCGTGTACTAACGCCTTTGAGGATTATCAGAAAACTGAGTTTCGATCATATCAGCTCCGATTCCGGTCCGAACTGCGCCGAATAAAATTTCTTTTAATTTCAATAACCCATAGGAACAAAATATGTAAAAATATCCAGAAAAAAGCCCGACTCGATTTTTAACAGTATCCCGTGTACTAACCCCTTTGAGGATTATCCGAAAACCGAGTTTCGATCATATCAGCTCCGATTCAGGTCCGAATTGCGTCAAATAAAATTTTGTTGAATTCCAATAACCAATAGGAACAAAATATGTAAAAATATCCACAAAATGGTCTGACTCAATTTTTAACAATATCCCACGTACTAACCCCTTTAAGGATTATCCGAAAACCGAGTTTCGATCATATCAGCTCCGATTCCGGTCCGAACTATGCCGAATAAAATTTTGTTGAATTTCAATATAGGAACAAAATATGTGAAAATATCCACAAAATGGTCCAACTCGACTTTTAACAGTATCCCGTGTACTAACCCCTATGAGGATTATCCGAAAATTGAGTTTCGATCATATCAGCTCCGATTCCGGTCCGAAGTGCGTCAAATAAAATTTCATTTAATTTCAATAACCCATAGGAACAAAATATGTAAAAATATCCAGAAAATGGCCCGACTCAATTTTTAACAATATTCCGTGTACTAACGCCTTTGAGGATTATCAGAAAACTGAGTTTCGATCATATCAGCTCCGATTCCGGTCCGAATTGCGCCGAATAAAATTTCGTTTAATTTCAATAACCCATAGGAACAAAATATGTAAAAATATCCAGAAAATGGCCCGACTCGATTTTTAACAGTATCCCGTGTACTAACCCCTTTGAGGATTATCCGAAAACCGAGTTTCGATCATATCAGCTCCGATTCAGGTTCGAATTGCGTCAAATAAAATTTTGTTGAATTCCAGTAACCCATAGGAACATAATATGTAAAAATATCCAGAAAATGGCCCGACTCAATTTTTAACAGTATCCCGTGTACTAACCCCTTTGTGGATTATCCGAAAACCGAGTTTCGATCATATCAGCTCCGATTCAGGTACGAATTGCGTCAAATAAAATTTTGTTGAATTCCAATAACCAATAGGAACAAAATATGTAAAAATATCCACAAAATGGTCCAACTCGATTTTTAACAATATCCCGTGTACTAACCCCTTTGAGGATTATCCGAAAACCGAGTTTCGATCATATCAGCTCCGATTCCGGTCCGAAGTGCGTCAAATAAAATTTAATTTAATTACAATAACCCTTAGGAACAAAATATGTAAAAATATCCAGAAAATGGCCCGACTCAATTTTTAACAATATTCCGTGTACTAACGCCTTTGAGGATTATCAGAAAACTGAGTTTCGATCATATTAGCTCCGATTCCGGTCCGAACTACGCCGAATGAAATTTCGTTTAATTTCAATAACCCATAGGAACAAAATATGTAAAAATATCCAGAAAATGGCCCGACTCGATTTTTAACAGTATATCGTGTACTAACCCCTTTGAGGATTATCCGAAAACCGAGTTTCGATCATATCAGCTCCGATTCTGGTTCGAATTGCGTCAAATAAAATTTTGTTGAATTCCAGTAACCCATAGGAACATAATATGTAAAAATATCCAGAAAATGGCCCGACTCAATTTTTAACAGTATCCCGTGTACTAACCCCTTTGTGGATTATCCGAAAACCGAGTTTCGATCATATCAGCTCCGATTCAGGTCCGAATTGCGTCAAATAAAATTTTGTTGAATTCCAATAACCAATAGTAACAAAATATGTCAAAATATCCACAAAATGGTCCAACTCGATTTTTAACAATATCCCGTGTACTAACCCCTTTGAGGATTATCCGAAAACCGAGTTTTGATCATATCAGCTCCGATTCCGGTCCGAAGTGCGTCAAATAAAATTTCATTTAATTACAATAACCCTTAGGAACAAAATATGTAAAAATATCCAGAAAATGGCCCGACTCAATTTTTAACAATATTCCGTGTACTAACGCCTTTGAGGATTATCAGAAAACTGAGTTTCGATCATATCAGCTCCGATTCCGGTCCGAACTGCGCCGAATAAAATTTCTTTTAATTTCAATAACCCATAGGAACAAAATATGTAAAAATATCCAGAAAAAAGCCCGACTCGATTTTTAACAGTATCCCGTGTACTAACCCCTTTGAGGATTATCCGAAAACCGAGTTTCGATCATATCAGCTCCGATTCAGGTCCGAATTGCGTCAAATAAAATTTTGTTGAATTCCAATAACCAATAGGAACAAAATATGTAAAAATATCCACAAAATGGTCTGACTCAATTTTTAACAATATCCCACGTACTAACCCCTTTAAGGATTATCCGAAAACCGAGTTTCGATCATATCAGCTCCGATTCCGGTCCGAACTATGCCGAATAAAATTTTGTTGAATTTCAATAACCCATAGGAACAAAATATGTGAAAATATCCACAAAATGGTCCAACTCGACTTTTAACAGTATCCCGTGTACTAACCCCTATGAGGATTATCCGAAAATTGAGTTTCGATCATATCAGCTCCGATTCCGGTCCGAAGTGCGTCAAATAAAATTTCATTTAATTTCAATAACCCATAGGAACAAAATATGTAAAAATATCCAGAAAATGGCCCGACTCAATTTTTAACAATATTCCGTGTACTAACGCCTTTGAGGATTATCAGAAAACTGAGTTTCGATCATATCAGCTCCGATTCCGGTCCGAATTGCGCCGAATAAAATTTCGTTTAATTTCAATAACCCATAGGAACAAAATATGTAAAAATATCCAGAAAATGGCCCTACTCGATTTTTAACAGTATCCCGTGTACTAACCCCTTTGAGGATTATCCGAAAACCGAGTTTCGATCATATCAGCTCCGATTCAGGTTCGAATTGCGTCAAATAAAATTTTGTTGAATTCCAGTAACCCATAGGAACATAATATGTAAAAATATCCAGAAAATGGCCCGACTCAATTTTTAACAGTATCCCGTGTACTAACCCCTTTGTGGATTATCCGAAAACCGAGTTTCGATCATATCAGCTCCGATTCAGGTACGAATTGCGTCAAATAAAATTTTGTTGAATTCCAATAACCAATAGGAACAAAATATGTAAAAATATCCACAAAATGGTCCAACTCGATTTTTAACAATATCCCGTGTACTAACCCCTTTGAGGATTATCCGAAAACCGAGTTTCGATCATATCAGCTCCGATTCCGGTCCGAAGTGCGTCAAATAAAATTTAATTTAATTACAATAACCCTTAGGAACAAAATATGTAAAAATATCCAGAAAATGGCCCGACTCAATTTTTAACAATATTCCGTGTACTAACGCCTTTGAGGATTATCAGAAAACTGAGTTTCGATCATATTAGCTCCGATTCCGGTCCGAACTACGCCGAATGAAATTTCGTTTAATTTCAATAACCCATAGGAACAAAATATGTAAAAATATCCAGAAAATGGCCCGACTCGATTTTTAACAGTATCCCGTGTACTAACCCCTTTGAGGATTATCCGAAAACCGAGTTTCGATCATATCAGCTCCGATTCAGGTTCGAATTGCGTCAAATAAAATTTTGTTGAATTCCAGTAACCCATAGGAACATAATATGTAAAAATATCCAGAAAATGGCCCGACTCAATTTTTAACAGTATCCCGTGTACTAACCCCTTTGTGGATTATCCGAAAACCGAGTTTCGATCACATCAGCTCCGATTCAGGTCCGAATTGCGTCAAATAAAATTTTGTTGAATTCCAATAACCAATAGGAACAAAATATGTAAAAATATCCACAAAATGGTCCAACTCGATTTTTAACAATATCCCGTGTACTAACCCCTTTGAGGATTATCCGGAAACCGAGTTTCGATCATATCAGCTCCGATTCCGGTCCGAAGTGCGTCAAATAAAATTTCATTTAATTACAATAACCCTTAGGAACAAAATATGTAAAAATATCCAGAAAATGGCCCGACTCAATTTTTAACAATATTCCGTGTACTAACGCCTTTGAGGATTATCAGAAAACTGAGTTTCGATCATATCAGCTCCGATTCCGGTCCGAACTGCGCCGAATAAAATTTCTTTTAATTTCAATAACCCATAGGAACAAAATATGTAAAAATATCCAGAAAAAACCCCGACTCGATTTTTAACAGTATCCCGTGTACTAACCCCTTTGAGGATTATCCGAAAACCGAGTTTCGATCATATCAGGTCCGAATTGCGTCAAATAAAATTTTGTTGAATTCCAATCACCCATAGGAACAAAATATGTAAAAATATCCACAAAATGGTCTGACTCAATTTTTAACAATATCCCACGTACTAACCCCTTTAAGGATTATCCGAAAACCGAGTTTCGATCATATCAGCTCCGATTCCTGTCCGAACTATGCCGAATAAAATTTTGTTGAATTTCAATAACCCATAGGAACAAAATATGTGAAAATATCCACAAAATGGTCCAACTCGACTTTTAACAGTATCCCGTGTACTAACCCCTATGAGGATTATCCGAAAATTGAGTTTCGATCATATAAGCTCCGATTCCGGTCCGAAGTGCGTCAAATAAAATTTCATTTAATTTCAATAACCCATAGGAACAAAATATGTAAAAATATCCAGAAAATGGCCCGACTCAATTTTTAACAATATTCCGTGTACTAACGCCTTTGAGGATTATCAGAAAACTGAGTTTCGATCATATCAGCTCCGATTCCGGTCCGAATTGCGCCGAATAAAATTTCGTTTAATTTCAATAACCCATAGGAACAAAATATGTAAAAATATCCAGAAAATGGCCCGACTCGATTTTTAACAGTATCCCGTGTACTAACCCCTTTGAGGATTATCCGAAAACCGAGTTTCGATCATATCAGCTCCGATTCAGGTTCGAATTGCGTCAAATAAAATTTTGTTGAATTCCAGTAACCCATAGGAACATAATATGTAAAAATATCCAGAAAATGGCCCGACTCAATTTTTAACAGTATCCCGTGTACTAACCCCTTTGTGGATTATCCGAAAACCGAGTTTCGATCATATCAGCTCCGATTCAGGTACGAATTGCGTCAAATAAAATTTTGTTGAATTCCAATAACCAATAGGAACAAAATATGTAAAAATATCCACAAAATGGTCCAACTCGATTTTTAACAATATCCCGTGTACTAACCCCCTTTGAGGATTATCCGAAAACCGAGTTTCGATCATATCAGCTCCGATTCCGGTCCGAAGTGCGTCAAATAAAATTTCATTTAATTACAATAACCCTTAGGAACAAAATATGTAAAAATATCCAGAAAATGGCCCGACTCAATTTTTAACAATATTCCGTGTACTAACGCCTTTGAGGATTATCAGAAAACTGAGTTTCGATCATATCAACTCCGATTCCGGTCCGAATTGCGCCGAATAAAATTTCGTTTAATTTCAATAACCCATAGGAACAAAATATGTAAAAATATCCATAAAATGGCCCGACTCGATTTTTAACAGTATCCCGTGTACTAACCCATTTGAGGATTATCCGAAAACCGAGTTTCGATCATATCAGCTCCGATTCAGGTCCGAATTGCGTCAAATAAAATTTTGTTGAATTTCAATAACCCATAGGAACATAATATGTAAAAATATCCAGAAAATGGCCCGACTCAATTTTTAACAGTATCCCGTGTACTAACCCCTTTGTGGATTATCCGAAAACCGAGTTTCGATCATATCAGCTCCGATTCAGGTCCGAATTGCGTCAAATAAAATTTTGTTGAATTCCAATAACCAATAGTAACAAAATATGTCAAAATATCCACAAAATGGTCCAACTCGATTTTTAACAATATCCCGTGTACTAACCCCTTTGAGGATTATCCGAAAACCGAGTTTTGATCATATCAGCTCCGATTCCGGTCCGAAGTGCGTCAAATAAAATTTCATTTAATTACAATAACCCTTAGGAACAAAATATGTAAAAATATCCAGAAAATGGCCCGACTCAATTTTTAACAATATTCCGTGTACTAACGCCTTTGAGGATTATCAGAAAACTGAGTTTCGATCATATCAGCTCCGATTCCGGTCCGAACTGCGCCGAATAAAATTTCTTTTAATTTCAATAACCCATAGGAACAAAATATGTAAAAATATCCAGAAAAAAGCCCGACTCGATTTTTAACAGTATCCCGTGTACTAACCCCTTTGAGGATTATCCGAAAACCGAGTTTCGATCATATCAGCTCCGATTCAGGTCCGAATTGCATCAAATAAAATTTTGTTGAATTCCAATAACCCATAGGAACAAAATATGTAAAAATATCCACAAAATGGTCTGACTCAATTTTTAACAATATCCCACGTACTAACCCCTTTAAGGATTATCCGAAAACCGAGTTTCGATCATATCAGCTCCGATTCCGGTCCGAACTATGCCGAATAAAATTTTGTTGAATTTCAATAACCCATAGGAACAAAATATGTGAAAATATCCACAAAATGGTCCAACTCAACTTTTAACAGTATCCCGTGTACTAACCCCTATGAGGATTATCCGAAAATTGAGTTTCGATCATATCAGCTCCGATTCCGGTCCGAAGTGCGTCAAATAAAATTTCATTTAATTTCAATAACCCATAGGAACAAAATATGTAAAAATATCCAGAAAATGGCCCGACTCAATTTTTAACAATATTCCGTGTACTAACGCCTTTGAGGATTATCAGAAAACTGAGTTTCGATCATATCAGCTCCGATTCCGGTCCGAATTGCGCCGAATAAAATTTCGTTTAATTTCAATAACCCATAGGAACAAAATATATAAAAATATCCAGAAAATGGCCCGACTCGATTTTTAACAGTATCCCGTGTACTAACCCCTTTGAGGATTATCCGAAAACCGAGTTTCGATCATATCAGCTCCGATTCAGGTTCGAATTGCGTCAAATAAAATTTTGTTGAATTCCAGTAACCCATAGGAACATAATATGTAAAAATATCCAGAAAATGGCCCGACTCAATTTTTAACAGTATCCCGTGTACTAACCCCTTTGTGGATTATCCGAAAACCGAGTTTCGATCATATCAGCTCCGATTCAGGTACGAATTGCGTCAAATAAAATTTTGTTGAATTCCAATAACCAATAGGAACAAAATATGTAAAAATATCCACAAAATGGTCCAACTCGATTTTTAACAATATCCCGTGTACTAACCCCTTTGAGGATTATCCGAAAACCGAGTTTCGATCATATCAGCTCCGATTCCGGTCCGAAGTGCGTCAAATAAAATTTCATTTAATTACAATAACCCTTAGGAACAAAATATGTAAAAATATCCAGAAAATGGCCCGACTCAATTTTTAACAATATTCCGTGTACTAACGCCTTTGAGGATTATCAGAAAACTGAGTTTCAATCATATCAACTCCGATTCCGGTCCGAATTGCGCCGAATAAAATTTCGTTTAATTTCAATAACCCATAGGAACAAAATATGTAAAAATATCCAGAAAATGGCCCGACTCGATTTTTAACAGTATCCCGTGTACTAACCCATTTGAGGATTATCCGAAAACCGAGTTTCGATCATATCAGCTCCGATTCAGGTCCGAATTGCATCAAATAAAATTTTGTTGAATTCCAATAACCCATAGGAACAAAATATGTAAAAATATCCACAAAATGGTCTGACTCAATTTTTAACAATATCCCACGTACTAACCCCTTTAAGGATTATCCGAAAACCGAGTTTCGATCATATCAGCTCCGATTCCGGTCCGAACTATGCCGAATAAAATTTTGTTGAATTTCAATAACCCATAGGAACAAAATATGTGAAAATATCCACAAAATGGTCCAACTCAACTTTTAACAGTATCCCGTGTACTAACCCCTATGAGGATTATCCGAAAATTGAGTTTCGATCATATCAGCTCCGATTCCGGTCCGAAGTGCGTCAAATAAAATTTCATTTAATTTCAATAACCCATAGGAACAAAATATGTAAAAATATCCAGAAAATGGCCCGACTCAATTTTTAACAATATTCCGTGTACTAACGCCTTTGAGGATTATCAGAAAACTGAGTTTCGATCATATCAGCTCCGATTCCGGTCCGAATTGCGCCGAATAAAATTTCGTTTAATTTCAATAACCCATAGGAACATAATATGTAAAAATATCCAGAAAATGGCCCGACTCAATTTTTAACAGTATCCCGTGTACTAACCCCTTTGTGGATTATCCGAAAACCGAGTTTCGATCATATCAGCTCCGATTCAGGTCCGAATTGCGTCAAATAAAATTTTGTTGAATTCCAATAACCAATAGTAACAAAATATGTCAAAATTTCCACAAAATGGTCCAACTCGATTTTTAACAATATCCCGTGTACTAACCCCTTTGAGGATTATCCGAAAACCGAGTTTTGATCATATCAGCTCCGATTCCGGTCCGAAGTGCGTCAAATAAAATTTCATTTAATTACAATAACCCTTAGGAACAAAATATGTAAAAATATCCAGAAAATGGCCCGACTCAATTTTTAACAATATTCCGTGTACTAACGCCTTTGAGGATTATCAGAAAACTGAGTTTCGATCATATCAGCTCCGATTCCGGTCCGAACTGCGCCGAATAAAATTTCTTTTAATTTCAATAACCCATAGGAACAAAATATGTAAAAATATCCAGAAAAAAGCCCGACTCGATTTTTAACAGTATCCCGTGTACTAACCCCTTTGAGGATTATCCGAAAACCGAGTTTCGATCATATCAGCTCCGATTCAGGTCCGAATTGCATCAAATAAAATTTTGTTGAATTCCAATAACCCATAGGAACAAAATATGTAAAAATATCCACAAAATGGTCTGACTCAATTTTTAACAATATCCCACGTACTAACCCCTTTAAGGATTATCCGAAAACCGAGTTTCGATCATATCAGCTCCGATTCCGGTCCGAACTATGCCGAATAAAATTTTGTTGAATTTCAATAACCCATAGGAACAAAATATGTGAAAATATCCACAAAATGGTCCAACTCAACTTTTAACAGTATCCCGTGTACTAACCCCTATGAGGATTATCCGAAAATTGAGTTTCGATCATATCAGCTCCGATTCCGGTCCGAAGTGCGTCAAATAAAATTTCATTTAATTTCAATAACCCATAGGAACAAAATATGTAAAAATATCCAGAAAATGGCCCGACTCAATTTTTAACAATATTCCGTGTACTAACGCCTTTGAGGATTATCAGAAAACTGAGTTTCGATCATATCAGCTCCGATTCCGGTCCGAATTGCGCCGAATAAAATTTCGTTTAATTTCAATAACCCATAGGAACAAAATATATAAAAATATCCAGAAAATGGCCCGACTCGATTTTTAACAGTATCCCGTGTACTAACCCCTTTGAGGATTATCCGAAAACCGAGTTTCGATCATATCAGCTCCGATTCAGGTTCGAATTGCGTCAAATAAAATTTTGTTGAATTCCAGTAACCCATAGGAACATAATATGTAAAAATATCCAGAAAATGGCCCGACTCAATTTTTAACAGTATCCCGTGTACTAACCCCTTTGTGGATTATCCGAAAACCGAGTTTCGATCATATCAGCTCCGATTCAGGTACGAATTGCGTCAAATAAAATTTTGTTGAATTCCAATAACCAATAGGAACAAAATATGTAAAAATATCCACAAAATGGTCCAACTCGATTTTTAACAATATCCCGTGTACTAACCCCTTTGAGGATTATCCGAAAACCGAGTTTCGATCATATCAGCTCCGATTCCGGTCCGAAGTGCGTCAAATAAAATTTCATTTAATTACAATAACCCTTAGGAACAAAATATGTAAAAATATCCAGAAAATGGCCCGACTCAATTTTTAACAATATTCCGTGTACTAACGCCTTTGAGGATTATCAGAAAACTGAGTTTCAATCATATCAACTCCGATTCCGGTCCGAATTGCGCCGAATAAAATTTCGTTTAATTTCAATAACCCATAGGAACAAAATATGTAAAAATATCCAGAAAATGGCCCGACTCGATTTTTAACAGTATCCCGTGTACTAACCCATTTGAGGATTATCCGAAAACCGAGTTTCGATCATATCAGCTCCGATTCAGGTCCGAATTGCGTCAAATAAAATTTTGTTGAATTTCAATAACCCATAGGAGCATAATATGTAAAAATATCCAGAAAATGGCCCGACTCAATTTTTAACAGTATCCCGTGTACTAACCCCTTTGTGGATTATCCGAAAACCGAGTTTCGATCATATCAGCTCCGATTCAGGTCCGAATTGCGTCAAATAAAATTTTGTTGAATTCCAATAACCAATAGTAACAAAATATGTCAAAATATCCACAAAATGGTCCAACTCGATTTTTAACAATATCCCGTGTACTAACCCCTTTGAGGATTATCCGAAAACCGAGTTTTGATCATATCAGCTCCGATTCCGGTCCGAAGTGCGTCAAATAAAATTTCATTTAATTACAATAACCCTTAGGAACAAAATATGTAAAAATATCCAGAAAATGGCCCGACTCAATTTTTAACAATATTCCGTGTACTAACGCCTTTGAGGATTATCAGAAAACTGAGTTTCGATCATATCAGCTCCGATTCCGGTCCGAACTGCGCCGAATAAAATTTCTTTTAATTTCAATAACCCATAGGAACAAAATATGTAAAAATATCCAGAAAAAAGCCCGACTCGATTTTTAACAGTATCCCGTGTACTAACCCCTTTGAGGATTATCCGAAAACCGAGTTTCGATCATATCAGCTCCGATTCAGGTCCGAATTGCGTCAAATAAAATTTTGTTGAATTCCAATAACCAATAGGAACAAAATATGTAAAAATATCCACAAAATGGTCTGACTCAATTTTTAACAATATCCCACGTACTAACCCCTTTAAGGATTATCCGAAAACCGAGTTTCGATCATATCAGCTCCGATTCCGGTCCGAACTATGCCGAATAAAATTTTGTTGAATTTCAATAACCCATAGGAACAAAATATGTGAAAATATCCACAAAATGGTCCAACTCGACTTTTAACAGTATCCCGTGTACTAACCCCTATGAGGATTATCCGAAAATTGAGTTTCGATCATATCAGCTCCGATTCCGGTCCGAAGTGCGTCAAATAAAATTTCATTTAATTTCAATAACCCATAGGAACAAAATATGTAAAAATATCCAGAAAATGGCCCGACTCAATTTTTAACAATATTCCGTGTACTAACGCCTTTGAGGATTATCAGAAAACTGAGTTTCGATCATATCAGCTCCGATTCCGGTCCGAATTGCGCCGAATAAAATTTCGTTTAATTTCAATAACCCATAGGAACAAAATATGTAAAAATATCCAGAAAATGGCCCGACTCGATTTTTAACAGTATCCCGTGTACTAACCCCTTTGAGGATTATCCGAAAACCGAGTTTCGATCATATCAGCTCCGATTCAGGTTCGAATTGCGTCAAATAAAATTTTGTTGAATTCCAGTAACCCATAGGAACATAATATGTAAAAATATCCAGAAAATGGCCCGACTCAATTTTTAACAGTATCCCGTGTACTAACCCCTTTGTGGATTATCCGAAAACCGAGTTTCGATCATATCAGCTCCGATTCAGGTACGAATTGCGTCAAATAAAATTTTGTTGAATTCCAATAACCAATAGGAACAAAATATGTAAAAATATCCACAAAATGGTCCAACTCGATTTTTAACAATATCCCGTGTACTAACCCCTTTGAGGATTATCCGAAAACCGAGTTTCGATCATATCAGCTCCGATTCCGGTCCGAAGTGCGTCAAATAAAATTTAATTTAATTACAATAACCCTTAGGAACAAAATATGTAAAAATATCCAGAAAATGGCCCGACTCAATTTTTAACAATATTCCGTGTACTAACGCCTTTGAGGATTATCAGAAAACTGAGTTTCGATCATATTAGCTCCGATTCCGGTCCGAACTACGCCGAATGAAATTTCGTTTAATTTCAATAACCCATAGGAACAAAATATGTAAAAATATCCAGAAAATGGCCCGACTCGATTTTTAACAGTATATCGTGTACTAACCCCTTTGAGGATTATCCGAAAACCGAGTTTCGATCATATCAGCTCCGATTCAGGTTCGAATTGCGTCAAATAAAATTTTGTTGAATTCCAGTAACCCATAGGAACATAATATGTAAAAATATCCAGAAAATGGCCCGACTCAATTTTTAACAGTATCCCGTGTACTAACCCCTTTGTGGATTATCCGAAAACCGAGTTTCGATCATATCAGCTCCGATTCAGGTCCGAATTGCGTCAAATAAAATTTTGTTGAATTCCAATAACCAATAGTAACAAAATATGTCAAAATATCCACAAAATGGTCCAACTCGATTTTTAACAATATCCCGTGTACTAACCCCTTTGAGGATTATCCGAAAACCGAGTTTTGATCATATCAGCTCCGATTCCGGTCCGAAGTGCGTCAAATAAAATTTCATTTAATTACAATAACCCTTAGGAACAAAATATGTAAAAATATCCAGAAAATGGCCCGACTCAATTTTTAACAATATTCCGTGTACTAACGCCTTTGAGGATTATCAGAAAACTGAGTTTCGATCATATCAGCTCCGATTCCGGTCCGAACTGCGCCGAATAAAATTTCTTTTAATTTCAATAACCCATAGGAACAAAATATGTAAAAATATCCAGAAAAAAGCCCGACTCGATTTTTAACAGTATCCCGTGTACTAACCCCTTTGAGGATTATCCGAAAACCGAGTTTCGATCATATCAGCTCCGATTCAGGTCCGAATTGCGTCAAATAAAATTTTGTTGAATTCCAATAACCAATAGGAACAAAATATGTAAAAATATCCACAAAATGGTCTGACTCAATTTTTAACAATATCCCACGTACTAACCCCTTTAAGGATTATCCGAAAACCGAGTTTCGATCATATCAGCTCCGATTCCGGTCCGAACTATGCCGAATAAAATTTTGTTGAATTTCAATAACCCATAGGAACAAAATATGTGAAAATATCCACAAAATGGTCCAACTCGACTTTTAACAGTATCCCGTGTACTAACCCCTATGAGGATTATCCGAAAATTGAGTTTCGATCATATCAGCTCCGATTCCGGTCCGAAGTGCGTCAAATAAAATTTCATTTAATTTCAATAACCCATAGGAACAAAATATGTAAAAATATCCAGAAAATGGCCCGACTCAATTTTTAACAATATTCCGTGTACTAACGCCTTTGAGGATTATCAGAAAACTGAGTTTCGATCATATCAGCTCCGATTCCGGTCCGAATTGCGCCGAATAAAATTTCGTTTAATTTCAATAACCCATAGGAACAAAATATGTAAAAATATCCAGAAAATGGCCCGACTCGATTTTTAACAGTATCCCGTGTACTAACCCCTTTGAGGATTATCCGAAAACCGAGTTTCGATCATATCAGCTCCGATTCAGGTTCGAATTGCGTCAAATAAAATTTTGTTGAATTCCAGTAACCCATAGGAACATAATATGTAAAAATATCCAGAAAATGGCCCGACTCAATTTTTAACAGTATCCCGTGTACTAACCCCTTTGTGGATTATCCGAAAACCGAGTTTCGATCATATCAGCTCCGATTCAGGTACGAATTGCGTCAAATAAAATTTTGTTGAATTCCAATAACCAATAGGAACAAAATATGTAAAAATATCCACAAAATGGTCCAACTCGATTTTTAACAATATCCCGTGTACTAACCCCTTTGAGGATTATCCGAAAACCGAGTTTCGATCATATCAGCTCCGATTCCGGTCCGAAGTGCGTCAAATAAAATTTAATTTAATTACAATAACCCTTAGGAACAAAATATGTAAAAATATCCAGAAAATGGCCCGACTCAATTTTTAACAATATTCCGTGTACTAACGCCTTTGAGGATTATCAGAAAACTGAGTTTCGATCATATTAGCTCCGATTCCGGTCCGAACTACGCCGAATGAAATTTCGTTTAATTTCAATAACCCATAGGAACAAAATATGTAAAAATATCCAGAAAATGGCCCGACTCGATTTTTAACAGTATATCGTGTACTAACCCCTTTGAGGATTATCCGAAAACCGAGTTTCGATCATATCAGCTCCGATTCAGGTTCGAATTGCGTCAAATAAAATTTTGTTGAATTCCAGTAACCCATAGGAACATAATATGTAAAAATATCCAGAAAATGGCCCGACTCAATTTTTAACAGTATCCCGTGTACTAACCCCTTTGTGGATTATCCGAAAACCGAGTTTCGATCATATCAGCTCCGATTCAGGTCCGAATTGCGTCAAATAAAATTTTGTTGAATTCCAATAACCAATAGTAACAAAATATGTCAAAATATCCACAAAATGGTCCAACTCGATTTTTAACAATATCCCGTGTACTAACCCCTTTGAGGATTATCCGAAAACCGAGTTTTGATCATATCAGCTCCGATTCCGGTCCGAAGTGCGTCAAATAAAATTTCATTTAATTACAATAACCCTTAGGAACAAAATATGTAAAAATATCCAGAAAATGGCCCGACTCAATTTTTAACAATATTCCGTGTACTAACGCCTTTGAGGATTATCAGAAAACTGAGTTTCGATCATATCAGCTCCGATTCCGGTCCGAACTGCGCCGAATAAAATTTCTTTTAATTTCAATAACCCATAGGAACAAAATATGTAAAAATATCCAGAAAAAAGCCCGACTCGATTTTTAACAGTATCCCGTGTACTAACCCCTTTGAGGATTATCCGAAAACCGAGTTTCGATCATATCAGCTCCGATTCAGGTCCGAATTGCGTCAAATAAAATTTTGTTGAATTCCAATAACCAATAGGAACAAAATATGTAAAAATATCCACAAAATGGTCTGACTCAATTTTTAACAATATCCCACGTACTAACCCCTTTAAGGATTATCCGAAAACCGAGTTTCGATCATATCAGCTCCGATTCCGGTCCGAACTATGCCGAATAAAATTTTGTTGAATTTCAATAACCCATAGGAACAAAATATGTGAAAATATCCACAAAATGGTCCAACTCGACTTTTAACAGTATCCCGTGTACTAACCCCTATGAGGATTATCCGAAAATTGAGTTTCGATCATATCAGCTCCGATTCCGGTCCGAAGTGCGTCAAATAAAATTTCATTTAATTTCAATAACCCATAGGAACAAAATATGTAAAAATATCCAGAAAATGGCCCGACTCAATTTTTAACAATATTCCGTGTACTAACGCCTTTGAGGATTATCAGAAAACTGAGTTTCGATCATATCAGCTCCGATTCCGGTCCGAATTGCGCCGAATAAAATTTCGTTTAATTTCAATAACCCATAGGAACAAAATATGTAAAAATATCCAGAAAATGGCCCGACTCGATTTTTAACAGTATCCCGTGTACTAACCCCTTTGAGGATTATCCGAAAACCGAGTTTCGATCATATCAGCTCCGATTCAGGTTCGAATTGCGTCAAATAAAATTTTGTTGAATTCCAGTAACCCATAGGAACATAATATGTAAAAATATCCAGAAAATGGCCCGACTCAATTTTTAACAGTATCCCGTGTACTAACCCCTTTGTGGATTATCCGAAAACCGAGTTTCGATCATATCAGCTCCGATTCAGGTACGAATTGCGTCAAATAAAATTTTGTTGAATTCCAATAACCAATAGGAACAAAATATGTAAAAATATCCACAAAATGGTCCAACTCGATTTTTAACAATATCCCGTGTACTAACCCCTTTGAGGATTATCCGAAAACCGAGTTTCGATCATATCAGCTCCGATTCCGGTCCGAAGTGCGTCAAATAAAATTTAATTTAATTACAATAACCCTTAGGAACAAAATATGTAAAAATATCCAGAAAATGGCCCGACTCAATTTTTAACAATATTCCGTGTACTAACGCCTTTGAGGATTATCAGAAAACTGAGTTTCGATCATATTAGCTCCGATTCCGGTCCGAACTACGCCGAATGAAATTTCGTTTAATTTCAATAACCCATAGGAACAAAATATGTAAAAATATCCAGAAAATGGCCCGACTCGATTTTTAACAGTATCCCGTGTACTAACCCCTTTGAGGATTATCCGAAAACCGAGTTTCGATCATATCAGCTCCGATTCAGGTTCGAATTGCGTCAAATAAAATTTTGTTGAATTCCAGTAACCCATAGGAACATAATATGTAAAAATATCCAGAAAATGGCCCGACTCAATTTTTAACAGTATCCCGTGTACTAACCCCTTTGTGGATTATCCGAAAACCGAGTTTCGATCATATCAGCTCCGATTCAGGTCCGAATTGCGTCAAATAAAATTTTGTTGAATTCCAATAACCAATAGTAACAAAATATCCACAAAATGGTCCAACTCGATTTTTAACAATATCCCGTGTACTAACCCCTTTGAGGATTATCCGAAAACCGAGTTTTGATCATATCAGCTCCGATTCCGGTCCGAAGTGCGTCAAATAAAATTTCATTTAATTACAATAACCCTTAGGAACAAAATATGTAAAAATATCCAGAAAATGGCCCGACTCAATTTTTAACAATATTCCGTGTACTAACGCCTTTGAGGATTATCAGAAAACTGAGTTTCGATCATATCAGCTCCGATTCCGGTCCGAACTACGCCGAATAAAATTTCTTTTAATTTCAATAACCCATAGGAACAAAATATGTAAAAATATCCAGAAAAAAGCCCGACTCGATTTTTAACAGTATCCCGTGTACTAACCCCTTTGAGGATTATCCGAAAACCGAGTTTCGATCATATCAGCTCCGATTCAGGTCCGAATTGCGTCAAATAAAATTTTGTTGAATTCCAATAACCCATAGGAACAAAATATGTAAAAATATCCACAAAATGGTCTGACTCAATTTTTAACAATATCCCACGTACTAACCCCTTTAAGGATTATCCGAAAACCGAGTTTCGATCATATCAGCTCCGATTCCGGTCCGAACTATGCCGAATAAAATTTTGTTGAATTTCAATAACCCATAGGAACAAAATATGTGAAAATATCCACAAAATGGTCCAACTCGACTTTTAACAGTATCCCGTGTACTAACCCCTATGAGGATTATCCGAAAATTGAGTTTCGATCATATCAGCTCCGATTCCGGTCCGAAGTGCGTCAAATAAAATTTCATTTAATTTCAATAACCCATAGGAACAAAATATGTAAAAATATCCAGAAAATGGCCCGACTCAATTTTTAACAATATTCCGTGTACTAACGCCTTTGAGGATTATCAGAAAACTGAGTTTCGATCATATCAGCTCCGATTCCGGTCCGAATTGCGCCGAATAAAATTTCGTTTAATTTCAATAACCCATAGGAACAAAATATGTAAAAATATCCAGAAAATGGCCCGACTCGATTTTTAACAGTATCCCGTGTACTAACCCCTTTGAGGATTATCCGAAAACCGAGTTTCGATCATATCAGCTCCGATTCAGGTTCGAATTGCGTCAAATAAAATTTTGTTGAATTCCAGTAACCCATAGGAACATAATATGTAAAAATATCCAGAAAATGGCCCGACTCAATTTTTAACAGTATCCCGTGTACTAACCCCTTTGTGGATTATCCGAAAACCGAGTTTCGATCATATCAGCTCCGATTCAGGTACGAATTGCGTCAAATAAAATTTTGTTGAATTCCAATAACCAATAGGAACAAAATATGTAAAAATATCCACAAAATGGTCCAACTCGATTTTTAACAATATCCCGTGTACTAACCCCTTTGAGGATTATCCGAAAACCGAGTTTCGATCATATCAGCTCCGATTCCGGTCCGAAGTGCGTCAAATAAAATTTAATTTAATTACAATAACCCTTAGGAACAAAATATGTAAAAAAATCTAGAAAATGGCCCGACTCAATTTTTAACAATATTCCGTGTACTAACGCCTTTGAGGATTATCAGAAAACTGAGTTTCGATCATATCAGCTCCGATTCCGGTCCGAACTACGCCGAATGAAATTTCGTTTAATTTCAATAACCCATAGGAACAAAATATGTAAAAATATCCAGAAAATGGCCCGACTCGATTTTTAACAGTATCCCGTGTACTAACCCCTTTGAGGATTATCCGAAAACCGAGTTTCGATCATATCAGCTCCGATTCAGGTTCGAATTGCGTCAAATAAAATTTTGTTGAATTCCAGTAACCCATAGGAACATAATATGTAAAAATATCCAGAAAATGGCCCGACTCAATTTTTAACTGTATCCCGTGTACTAACCCCTTTAGGGATTATCCGAAAACAGAGTTTCGATCATATCAGCTCCGATTCAGGTCCGAATTGCGTCAAATAAAATTTTGTTGAATTCCAATAACCAATAGGAACAAAATATGTAAAAATATCCACAAAATGGTCCAACTCGATTTTTAACAATATCCCGTGTACTAACCCCTTTGAGGATTATCCGAAAACCGAGTTTCGATCATATCAGCTCCGATTCCGGTCCGAAGTGCGTCAAATAAAATTTCATTTAATTACAATAACCCTTAGGAACAAAATATGTAAAAATATCCAGAAAATGGGCCAACTCAATTTTTAACAATATTCCGTGTACTAACGCCTTTGAGGATTATCCGAAAACCGAGTTTCGATCATACGAGCTCCGATTCCGGTCCGAATTGCGCCGAATAAAATTTCGTTAAATTTCAATAACCCATACGAACAAAATATGTAAAAATATCCAGAAAATGGCCAGACTCGATTTTTAACAGTATCCCGTGTACTAACCCCTTTGAGGATTATCCGAAAACCAAGTTTCGATCATATCAGCTCCAATTCAGGTCCGAATTGCGTCAAATAAAATTTTGTTGAATTCCAATAACCCATAGGAACAAAATGTGTAAAAATATCCACAAAATGGTCCAACTCGATTTTTAACAATATCCCGTGTACTAACCCCTTTGAGGATTATCCGAAAACCGAGTTTCGATCATATCAGCTCCGATTCCGGTCCGAAGTGCGTCAAATAAAATTTCATTTAATTTCAATAACCCATAGGAACAAAATATGTAAAAATATCCAGAAAATGGCCCGACTCAATTTTTAACAATATTCCGTGTACTAACGCCTTTGAGGATTATCAGAAAACTGAGTTTCGATCATATCAGCTCCGATTCCGGTCCGAATTGCGCCGAATAAAATTTCGTTTAATTTCAATAACCCATAGGAACAAAATATGTAAAAATATCCAGAAAATGGCCCGACTCGATTTTTAACAGTATCCCGTGTACTAACCCCTTTGAGGATTATCCGAAAACCGAGTTTCGATCATATCAGCTCCGATTCAGGTTCGAATTGCGTCAAATAAAATTTTGTTGAATTCCAGTAACCCATAGGAACATAATATGTAAAAATATCCAGAAAATGGCCCGACTCAATTTTTAACAGTATCCCGTGTACTAACCCCTTTGTGGATTATCCGAAAACCGAGTTTCGATCATATCAGCTCCGATTCACGTACGAATTGCGTCAAATAAAATTTTGTTGAATTCCAATAACCAATAGGAACAAAATATGTAAAAATATCCACAAAATGGTCCAACTCGATTTTTAACAATATCCCGTGTACTAACCCCTTTGAGGATTATCCGAAAACCGAGTTTCGATCATATCAGCTCCGATTCCGGTCCGAAGTGCGTCAAATAAAATTTAATTTAATTACAATAACCCTTAGGAACAAAATATGTAAAAATATCCAGAAAATGGCCCGACTCAATTTTTAACAATATTCCGTGTACTAACGCCTTTGAGGATTATCAGAAAACTGAGTTTCGATCATATCAGCTCCGATTCCGGTCCGAACTACGCCGAATGAAATTTCGTTTAATTTCAATAACCCATAGGAACAAAATATGTAAAAATATCCAGAAAATGGCCCGACTCAATTTTTAACAATATTCCGTGTACTAACGCCTTTGAGGATTATCAGAAAACTGAGTTTCGATCATATCAGCTCCGATTCCGGTCCGAACTACGCCGAATGAAATTTCGTTTAATTTCAATAACCCATAGGAACAAAATATGTAAAAATATCCAGAAAATGGCCCGACTCGATTTTTAACAGTATCCCGTGTACTAACCCCTTTGAGGATTATCCGAAAACCGAGTTTCGATCATATCAGCTCCGATTCAGGTTCGAATTGCGTCAAATAAAATTTTGTTGAATTCCAGTAACCCATAGGAACATAATATGTAAAAATATCCACAAAATGGCCCGACTCAATTTTTAACTGTATCCCGTGTACTAACCCCTTTAGGGATTATCCGAAAACAGAGTTTCGATCATATCAGCTCCGATTCAGGTCTGAATTGCGTCCAATAAAATTTTGTTGAATTCCAATAACCAATAGGAACAAAATATGTAAAAATATCCACAAAATGGTCCAACTCGATTTTTAACAATATCCCGTGTACTAACCCCTTTGAGGATTATCCGAAAACCGAGTTTCGATCATATCAGCTCCGATTCCGGTCCGAAGTGCGTCAAATAAAATTTAATTTAATTACAATAACCCTTAGGAACAAAATATGTAAAAATATCCAGAAAATGGCCCGACTCAATTTTTAACAATATTCCGTGTACTAACGCCTTTGAGGATTATCAGAAAACTGAGTTTCGATCATATCAGCTCCGATTCCGGTCCGAACTACGCCGAATGAAATTTCGTTTAATTTCAATAACCCATAGGAACAAAATATGTAAAAATATCCAGAAAATGGCCCGACTCGATTTTTAACAGTATCCCGTGTACTAACCCCTTTGAGGATTATCCGAAAACCGAGTTTCGATCATATCAGCTCCGATTCAGGTTCGAATTGCGTCAAATAAAATTTTGTTGAATTCCAGTAACCCATAGGAACATAATATGTAAAAATATCCACAAAATGGCCCGACTCAATTTTTAACTGTATCCCGTGTACTAACCCCTTTAGGGATTATCCGAAAACCGAGTTTCGATCATATCAGCTCCGATTCCGGTCCGAAGTGCGTCAAATAAAATTTAATTTAATTACAATAACCCTTAGGAACAAAATATGTAAAAATATCCAGAAAATGGCCCGACTCAATTTTTAACAATATTCCGTGTACTAACGCCTTTGAGGATTATCAGAAAACTGAGTTTCGATCATATCAGCTCCGATTCCGGTCCGAACTACGCCGAATGAAATTTCGTTTAATTTCAATAACCCATAGGAACAAAATATGTAAAAATATCCAGAAAATGGCCCGACTCGATTTTTAACAGTATCCCGTGTACTAACCCCTTTGAGGATTATCCGAAAACCGAGTTTCGATCATATCAGCTCCGATTCAGGTTCGAATTGCGTCAAATAAAATTTTGTTGAATTCCAGTAACCCATAGGAACATAATATGTAAAAATATCCACAAAATGGCCCGACTCAATTTTTAACTGTATCCCGTGTACTAACCCCTTTAGGGATTATCCGAAAACAGAGTTTCGATCATATCAGCTCCGATTCAGGTCTGAATTGCGTCCAATAAAATTTTGTTGAATTCCAATAACCAATAGGAACAAAATATGTAAAAATATCCACAAAATGGTCCAACTCGATTTTTAACAATATCCCGTGTACTAACCCCTTTGAGGATTATCCGAAAACCGAGTTTCGATCATATCAGCTCCGATTCCGGTCCGAAGTGCGTCAAATAAAATTTAATTTAATTACAATAACCCTTAGGAACAAAATATGTAAAAATATCCAGAAAATGGCCCGACTCAATTTTTAACAATATTCCGTGTACTAACGCCTTTGAGGATTATCAGAAAACTGAGTTTCGATCATATCAGCTCCGATTCCGGTCCGAACTACGCCGAATGAAATTTCGTTTAATTTCAATAACCCATAGGAACAAAATATGTAAAAATATCCAGAAAATGGCCCGACTCGATTTTTAACAGTATCCCGTGTACTAACCCCTTTGAGGATTATCCGAAAACCGAGTTTCGATCATATCAGCTCCGATTCAGGTTCGAATTGCGTCAAATAAAATTTTGTTGAATTCCAGTAACCCATAGGAACATAATATGTAAAAATATCCACAAAATGGCCCGACTCAATTTTTAACTGTATCCCGTGTACTAACCCCTTTAGGGATTATCCGAAAACAGAGTTTCGATCATATCAGCTCCGATTCAGGTCCGAATTGCGTCCAATAAAATTTTGTTGAATTCCAATAACCAATAGGAACAAAATATGTAAAAATATCCACAAAATGGTCCAACTCGATTTTTAACAATATCCCGTGTACTAACCCCTTTGAGGATTATCCGAAAACCGAGTTTCGATCATATCAGCTCCGATTCCGGTCCGAAGTGCGTCAAATAAAATTTCATTTAATTACAATAACCCTTAGGAACAAAATATGTAAAAATATCCAGAAAATGGGCCAACTCAATTTTTAACAATATTCCGTGTACTAACGCCTTTGAGGATTATCCGAAAACCGAGTTTCGATCATATGAGCTCCGATTCCGGTCCGAATTGCGCCGAATAAAATTTCGTTAAATTTCAATAACCCATACGAACAAAATATGTAAAAATATCCAGAAAATGGCCAGACTCGATTTTTAACAGTATCCCGTGTACTAACCCCTTTGAGGATTATCCGAAAACCAAGTTTCGATCATATCAGCTCCAATTCAGGTCCGAATTGCGTCAAATAAAATTTTGTTGAATTCCAATAACCCATAGGAACAAAATATGTAAAAATATCCACAAAATGGTCTAACTCAATTTTTAACAATATCCCACGTACTAACCCCTTTAAGGATTATCCGAAAACCGAGTTTCGATCATATCAGCTCCGATTCCGGTCCGAACTATGCCGAATAAAATTTTGTTGAATTTCAATAACCCATAGGAACAAAATATGTGAAAATATCCACAAAATGGTCCAACTCGACTTTTAACAGTATCCCGTGTACTAACCCCTATGAGGATTATCCGAAAATTGAGTTTCGATCATATCAGCTCCGATTCCGGTCCGAAGTGCGTCAAATAAAATTTCATTTAATTTCAATAACCCATAGGAACAAAATATGTAAAAATATCCAGAAAATGGCCCGACTCAATTTTTAACAATATTCCGTGTACTAACGCCTTTGAGGATTATCAGAAAACTGAGTTTCGATCATATCAGCTCCGATTCCGGTCCGAATTGCGCCGAATAAAATTTCGTTTAATTTTAATAACCCATAGGAAGAAAATATGTAAAAATATCCAGAAAATGGCCCGACTCGATTTTTAACAGTATCCCGTGTACTAACCCCTTTGAGGATTATCCGAAAACTGAGTTTCGATCATATCAGCTCCGATTCAGGTCCGAATTGCGTCAAATAAAATTTTGTTGAATTCCAATAACCCATAGGAACATAATATGTAAAAATATCCAGAAAATGGCCCGACTCAATTTTTAACAGTATCCCGTGTACTAACCCCTTTGTGGATTATCCAAAAACCGAGTTTCGATCATATCAGCTCCGATTCAGGTCCGAATTGCGTCAAATAAAATTTTGTTGAATTCCAATAACCAATAGGAACAAAATATGTAAAAATATCGACAAAATGGTCCACCTCGATTTTTAACAATATCCTGTGTACTAACCCCTTTGAGGATTATCCGAAAACCGAGTTTCGATCATATCAGCTCCGATTCCGGTCCGAAGTGTGTCAAATAAAATTTCATTTAATTACAATAACCCTTAGGAACAAAATATGTAAAAATATCCAGAAAATGGCCCGACTCAATTTTTAACAATATTCCGTGTACTAACGCCTTTGAGGATTATCAGAAAACTGAGTTTCGATCATATCAGCTCCGATTCCGGTCCGAACTGCGCCGAATAAAATTTCTTTTAATTTCAATAACCCATAGGAACAAAATAGGTAAAAATATCCAGAAAAAGGCCCGACTCGATTTTTAACAGTATCCCGTGTACTAACCCCTTTGAGGATTATCCGAAAACCGAGTTTCGATCATATCAGCTCCGATTCAGGTCTGAATTGCGTCAAATAAAATTTTGTTGAATTCCAATAACCCATAGGAACAAAATATGTAAAAATATCCACAAAATTGTCTGACTCAATTTTTAACAATATCCCACGTACTAACCCCTTTAAGGATTATCCGAAAACCGAGTTTCGATAATATCAGCTCCGATTCCGGTCCGAACTATGCCGAATAAAATTTTGTTGAATTTCAATAACCCATAGGAACAAAATATGTGAAATATCCACAAAATGGTCCAACTCGACTTTTAACAGTATCCCGTGTACTAACCCCTATGAGGATTATCCGAAAATTGAGTTTCGATCATATCAGCTCCGATTCCGGTCCGAAGTGCGTCAAATAAAATTTCATTTAATTACAATAACCCTTAGGATCAAAATATGTAAAAATATCCAGAAAATGGCCCGACTCAATTTTTAACAATATTCCGTGTACTAACGCCTTTGAGGATTATCAGAAAACTGAGTTTCGATCATATCAGCTCCGATTCCGGTCCGAATTGCGCCGAATAAAATTTCGTTTAATTTCAATAACCCATTGGAACAAAATATGTAAAAATATCCAGAAAATGGCCCGACTCGATTTTTAACAGTATCCCGTGTACTAACCCCTTTGAGGATTATCCGAAAACTGAGTTTCGATCATATCAGCTCCGATTCAGGTCCGAATTGCGTCAAATAAAATTTTGTTGAATTCCAATAACCCATAGGAACATAATATGTAAAAATATCCAGAAAATGGCCCGACTCAATTTTTAACAGTATCCCGTGTACTAACCCCTTTGTGGATTATCCGAAAACCGAGTTTCGATCATATCAGCTCCGATTCAGGTCCGAATTGCGTCAAATAAAATTTTGTTGAATTTCAATAACCCATAGGAACAAAATATGTGAAATATCCACAAAATGGTCCAACTCGACTTTTAATAGTATCCCGTGTACTAACCCCTATGAGGATTATCCGAAAATTGAGTTTCGATCATATCAGCTCCGATTCCGGTCCGAAGTGCGTCAAATAAAATTTCATTTAATTTCAATAACCCATAGGAACAAAATATGTAAAAATATCCAGAAAATGGCCCGACTCAATTTTTAACAATATTCCGTGTACTAACGCCTTTGAGGATTATCAGAAAACTGAGTTTCGATCATATCAGCTACGATTCCGGTCCGAATTGCGCCGAATAAAATTTCGTTTAATTTCAATAACCCATAGGAACAAAATATGTAAAAATATCCAGAAAATGGCCCGACTCGATTTTTAACAGTATCCCGTGTACTAACCCCTTTGAGGATTATCCGAAAACCGAGTTTCGATCATATCAGCTCCGATTCAGGTTCGAATTGCGTCAAATAAAATTTTGTTGAATTCCAGTAACCCATAGGAACATAATATGTAAAAATATCCAGAAAATGGCCCGACTCAATTTTTAACAGTATCCCGTGTACTAACCCCTTTGTGGATTATCCGAAAACCGAGTTTCGATCATATCAGCTCCGATTCAGGTCCGAATTGCGTCAAATAAAATTTTGTTGAATTCCAATAACCAATAGGAACAAAATATGTAAAAATATCCACAAAATGGTCCAACTCGATTTTTAACAATATCCCGTGTACTAACCCCTTTGAGGATTATCCGAAAACCGAGTTTCGATCATATCAGCTCCGATTCCGGTCCGAAGTGCGTCAAATAAAATTTCATTTAATTACAATAACCCTTAGGAACAAAATATGTAAAAATATCCAGAAAATGGCCCGACTCAATTTTTAACAATATTCCGTGTACTAACGCCTTTGAGGATTATCAGAAAACTGAGTTTCGATCATATCAGCTCCGATTCCGGTCCGAACTGAGCCGAATAAAATTTCTTTTAATTTCAATAACCCATAGGAACAAAATATGTAAAAATATCCAGAAAAAAGCCCGACTCGATTTTTAACAGTATCCCGTGTACTAACCCCTTTGAGGATTATCCGAAAACCGAGTTTCGATCATATCAGCTCCGATTCAGGTTCGAATTGCGTCTAATAAAATTTTGTTGAAATCCAGTAACCCATAGGAACATAATATGTAAAAATATCCATAAAATGGCCCGACTCAATTTTTAACAGTATCCCGTGTACTAACCCCTTTGTGGATTATCCGAAAACCGAGTTTCGATCATATCAGCTCCGATTCAGGTCCGAATTGCGTCAAATAAAATTTTGTTGAATTCCAATAACCAATAGGAACAAAATATGTAAAAATATCCACAAAATGGTCCAACTCGATTTTTAACAATATCCCGTGTACTAACCCCTTTGAGGATTATCCGAAAACCGAGTTTCGATCATATCAGCTCTGATTCCGGTCCGAAGTGCGTCAAATAAAATTTCATTTAATTACAATAACCCTTAGGAACAAAATATGTAAAAATATCCAGAAAATGGGCCAACTCAATTTTTAACAATATTCCGTGTACTAACGCCTTTGAGGATTATCCGAAAACCGAGTTTCGATCATATGAGCTCCGATTCCGGTCCGAATTGCGCCGAATAAAATTTCGTTAAATTTCAATAACCCATACGAACAAAATATGTAAAAATATCCAGAAAATGGCCAGACTCGATTTTTAACAGTATCCCGTGTACTAACCCCTTTGAGTATTATCCGAAAACCAAGTTTCGATCATATCAGCTCCAATTCAGGTCCGAATTGCGTCAAATAAAATTTTGTTGAATTCCAATAACCCATAGGAACAAAATATGTAAAAATATCCACAAAATGGTCTAACTCAATTTTTAACAATATCCCACGTACTAACCCCTTTAAGGATTATCCGAAAACCGAGTTTCGATCATATCAGCTCCGATTCCGGTCCGAACTATGCCGAATAAAATTTTGTTGAATTTCAATAACCCATAGGAACAAAATATGTGAAAATATCCACAAAATGGTCCAACTCGACTTTTAACAGTATCCCGTGTACTAACCCCTATGAGGATTATCCGAAAATTGAGTTTCGATCATATCAGCTCCGATTCCGGTCCGAAGTGCGTCAAATAAAATTTCATTTAATTTCAATAACCCATAGGAACAAAATATGTAAAAATATCCAGAAAATGGCCCGACTCAATTTTTAACAATATTCCGTGTACTAACGCCTTTGAGGATTATCAGAAAACTGAGTTTCGATCATATCAGCTCCGATTCCGGTCCGAATTGCGCCGAATAAAATTTCGTTTAATTTTAATAACCCATAGGAACAAAATATGTAAAAATATCCAGAAAATGGCCCGACTCGATTTTTAACAGTATCCCGTGTACTAACCCCTTTGAGGATTATCCGAAAACTGAGTTTCGATCATATCAGCTCCGATTCAGGTCCGAATTGCGTCAAATAAAATTTTGTTGAATTCCAATAACCCATAGGAACATAATATGTAAAAATATCCAGAAAATGGCCCGACTCAATTTTTAACAGTATCCCGTGTACTAACCCCTTTGTGGATTATCCAAAAACCGAGTTTCGATCATATCAGCTCCGATTCAGGTCCGAATTGCGTCAAATAAAATTTTGTTGAATTCCAATAACCAATAGGAACAAAATATGTAAAAATATCGACAAAATGGTCCACCTCGATTTTTCACAATATCCTGTGTACTAACCCCTTTGAGGATTATCCGAAAACCGAGTTTCGATCATATCAGCTCCGATTCCGGTCCGAAGTGCGTCAAATAAAATTTCATTTAATTACAATAACCCTTAGGAACAAAATATGTAAAAATATCCAAAAAATGGCCTGACTCAATTTTTAACAATATTCCGTGTACTAACGCCTTTGAGGATTATCAGAAAACTGAGTTTCGATCATATCAGCTCCGATTCCGGTCCGAACTGCGCCGAATAAAATTTCTTTTAATTTCAATAACCCATAGGAACAAAATAGGTAAAAATATCCAGAAAAAGGCCCGACTCGATTTTTAACAGTATCCCGTGTACTAACCCCTTTGAGGATTATCCGAAAACCGAGTTTCGATCATATCAGCTCCGATTCAGGTCTGAATTGCGTCAAATAAAATTTTGTTGAATTCCAATAACCCATAGGAACAAAATATGTAAAAATATCCACAAAATTGTCTGACTCAATTTTTAACAATATCCCACGTACTAACCCCTTTAAGGATTATCCGAAAACCGAGTTTCGATAATATCAGCTCCGATTCCGGTCCGAACTATGCCGAATAAAATTTTGTTGAATTTCAATAACCCATAGGAACAAAATATGTGAAATATCCACAAAATGGTCCAACTCGACTTTTAACAGTATCCCGTGTACTAACCCCTATGAGGATTATCCGAAAATTGAGTTTCGATCATATCAGCTCCGATTCCGGTCCGAAGTGCGTCAAATAAAATTTCATTTAATTACAATAACCCTTAGGAACAAAATATATAAAAATATCCAGAAAATGGCCCGACTCAATTTTTAACAATATTCCGTGTACTAACGCCTTTGAGGATTATCAGAAAACTGAGTTTCGATCATATCAGCTCCGATTCCGGTCCGAATTGCGCCGAATAAAATTTCGTTTAATTTCAATAACCCATAGGAACAAAATATGTAAAAATATCCAGAAAATGGCCCGACTCGATTTTTAACAGTATCCCGTGTACTAACCCCTTTGAGGATTATCCGAAAACTGAGTTTCGATCATATCAGCTCCGATTCAGGTCCGAATTGCGTCAAATAAAATTTTGTTGAATTCCAATAACCCATAGGAACATAATATGTAAAAATATCCAGAAAATGGCCCGACTCAATTTTTAACAGTATCCCGTGTACTAACCCCTTTGTGGATTATCCGAAAACCGAGTTTCGATCATATCAGCTCCGATTCAGGTCCGAATTGCGTCAAATAAAATTTTGTTGAATTTCAATAACCCATAGGAACAAAATATGTGAAATATCCACAAAATGGTCCAACTCGACTTTTAATAGTATCCCGTGTACTAACCCCTATGAGGATTATCCGAAAATTGAGTTTCGATCATATCAGCTCCGATTCCGGTCCGAAGTGCGTCAAATAAAATTTCATTTAATTTCAATAACCCATAGGAACAAAATATGTAAAAATATCCAGAAAATGGCTCGACTCAATTTTTAACAATATTCCGTGTACTAACGCCTTTGAGGATTATCAGAAAACTGAGTTTCGATCATATCAGCTACGATTCCGGTCCGAATTGCGCCGAATAAAATTTCGTTTAATTTCAATAACCCATAGGAACAAAATATGTAAAAATATCCAGAAAATGGCCCGACTCGATTTTTAACAGTATCCCGTGTACTAACCCCTTTGAGGATTATCCGAAAACCGAGTTTCGATCATATCAGCTCCGATTCAGGTTCGAATTGCGTCAAATAAAATTTTTTTGAATTCCAGTAACCCATAGGAACATAATATGTAAAAATATCCAGAAAATGGCCCGACTCAATTTTTAACAGTATCCCGTGTACTAACCCCTTTGTGGATTATCCGAAAACCGAGTTTCGATCATATCAGCTCCGATTCAGGTCCGAATTGCGTCAAATAAAATTTTGTTGAATTCCAATAACCAATAGGAACAAAATATGTAAAAATATCCACAAAATGGTCCAACTCGATTTTTAACAATATCCCGTGTACTAACCCCTTTGAGGATTATCCGAAAACCGAGTTTCGATCATATCAGCTCCGATTCAGGTTCGAATTGCGTCTAATAAAATTTTGTTGAATTCCAGTAACCCATAGGAACATAATATGTAAAAATATCCAGAAAATGGCCCGACTCAATTTTTAACAGTATCCCGTGTACTAACCCCTTTGTGGATTATCCGAAAACCGAGTTTCGATCATATCAGCTCCGATTCAGGTCCGAATTGCGTCAAATAAAATTTTGTTGAATTTCAATAACCCATAGGAACAAAATATGTGAAATATCCACAAAATGGTCCAACTCGACTTTTAATAGTATCCCGTGTACTAACCCCTATGAGGATTATCCGAAAATTGAGTTTCGATCATATCAGCTCCGATTCCGGTCCGAAGTGCGTCAAATAAAATTTCATTTAATTTCAATAACCCATAGGAACAAAATATGTAAAAATATCCAGAAAATGGCCCGACTCAATTTTTAACAATATTCCGTGTACTAACGCCTTTGAGGATTATCAGAAAACCGAGTTTCGATCATATCAGCTACGATTCCGGTCCGAATTGCGCCGAATAAAATTTCGTTTAATTTCAATAACCCATAGGAACAAAATATGTAAAAATATCCAGAAAATGGCCAGACTCGATTTTTAACAGTATCCCGTGTACTAACCCCTTTGAGGATTATCCGAAAACCGAGTTTCGATCATATCAGCTCCGATTCAGGTTCGAATTGCGTCAAATAAAATTTTGTTGAATTCCAGTAACCCATAGGAACATAATATGTAAAAATATCCAGAAAATGGCCCGACTCAATTTTTAACAGTATCCCGTGTACTAACCCCTTTGTGGATTATCCGAAAACCGAGTTTCGATCATATCAGCTCCGATTCAGGTCCGAATTGCGTCAAATAAAATTTTTTTGAATTCCAATAACCAATAGGAACAAAATATGTAAAAATATCCACAAAATGGTCCAACTCGATTTTTAACAATATCCCGTGTACTAACCCCTTTGAGGATTATCCGAAAACCGAGTTTCGATCATATCAGCTCCGATTCCGGTCCGAAGTGCGTCAAATAAAATTTCATTTAATTACAATAACCCTTAGGAACAAAATATGTAAAAATATCCAGAAAATGGCCCGACTCAATTTTTAACAATATTCCGTGTACTAACGCCTTTGAGGATTATCAGAAAACTGAGTTTCGATCATATCAGCTACGATTCCGGTCCGAATTGCGCCGAATAAAATTTCGTTTAATTTCAATAACCCATAGGAACAAAATATGTAAAAATATCCAGAAAATGGCCCGACTCGATTTTTAACAGTATCCCGTGTACTAACCCCTTTGAGGATTATCCGAAAACCGAGTTTCGATCATATCAGCTCCGATTCAGGTTCGAATTGCGTCAAATAAAATTTTGTTGAATTCCAGTAACCCATAGGAACATAATATGTAAAAATATCCAGAAAATGGCCCGACTCAATTTTTAACAGTATCCCGTGTACTAACCCCTTTGTGGATTATCCGAAAACCGAGTTTCGATCATATCAGCTCCGATTCAGGTCCGAATTGCGTCAAATAAAATTTTGTTGAATTCCAATAACCAATAGGAACAAAATATGTAAAAATATCCACAAAATGGTCCAACTCGATTTTTAACAATATCCCGTGTACTAACCCCTTTGAGGATTATCCGAAAACCGAGTTTCGATCATATCAGCTCCGATTCCGGTCCGAAGTGCGTCAAATAAAATTTCATTTAATTACAATAACCCTTAGGAACAAAATATGTAAAAATATCCAGAAAATGGCCCGACTCAATTTTTAACAATATTCCGTGTACTAACGCCTTTGAGGATTATCAGAAAACTGAGTTTCGATCATATCAGCTCCGATTCCGGTCCGAACTGCGCCGAATAAAATTTCTTTTAATTTCAATAACCCATAGGAACAAAATATGTAAAAATATCCAGAAAAAAGCCCGACTCGATTTTTAACAGTATCCCGTGTACTAACCCCTTTGAGGATTATCCGAAAACCGAGTTTCGATCATATCAGCTCCGATTCAGGTTCGAATTGCGTCTAATAAAATTTTGTTGAATTCCAGTAACCCATAGGAACATAATATGTAAAAATATCCATAAAATGGCCCGACTCAATTTTTAACAGTATCCCGTGTACTAACCCCTTTGTGGATTATCCGAAAACCGAGTTTCGATCATATCAGCTCCGATTCAGGTCCGAATTGCGTCAAATAAAATTTTGTTGAATTCCAATAACCAATAGGAACAAAATATGTAAAAATATCCACAAAATGGTCCAACTCGATTTTTAACAATATCCCGTGTACTAACCCCTTTGAGGATTATCCGAAAACCGAGTTTCGATCATATCAGCTCCGATTCCGGTCCGAAGTGCGTCAAATAAAATTTCATTTAATTACAATAACCCTTAGGAACAAAATATGTAAAAATATCCAGAAAATGGCCCGACTCAATTTTTAACAATATTCCGTGTACTAACGCCTTTGAGGATTATCAGAAAACTGAGTTTCGATAATATCAGCTCCGATTCCGGTCCGAACTACGCCGAATGAAATTTCGTTTAATTTAAATAACCCATAGGAACAAAATATGTAAAAATATCCAGAAAATGGCCCGACTCGATTTTTAACAGTATCCCGTGTACTAACCCCTTTGAGGATTATCCGAAAACCGAGTTTCGATCATATCAGCTCCGATTCAGGTCCGAATTGCGTCAAATAAAATTTTGTTGAATTCCAATAACCCATAGGAACATAATATGTAAAAATATCCAGAAAATGGCCCGACTCAATTTTTAACAGTATCCCGTGTACTAACCCCTTTGTGGATTATCCGAAAACGGAGTTTCGATCATATCAGCTCCGATTCAGGTCCGAATTGCGTCAAATAAAATTTTGTTGAATTCCAATAACCAATAGGAACTAAATATGTAAAAATATCCACAAAATGGTCCAACTCGATTTTTAACAATATCCCGTGTACTAACCCATTTGAGGATTATCCGAAAACCGAGTTTCGATCATATCAGCTCCGATTCCGGTCCGAAGTGCGTCAAATAAAATTTCATTTAATTACAATAACCCTTAGGAACAAAATATGTAAAAATATCCAGAAAATGGCCCGACTCAATTTTTAACAATATTCCGTGTACTAACGCCTTTGAGGATTATCAGAAAACTGAGTTTCGATCATATCAGCTCCGATTCCGGTCCGAACTGCGCCGAATAAAATTTCGTTTAATTTCAATAACCCATAGGAACAAAATATGTGAAAATATCCACAAAATGGTCCAACTCGAATTTTAACAGTATCCCGTGTACTAACCCCTATGAGGATTATCCGAAAATTGAGTTTCGATCATATCAGCTCCGATTCCGGTCCGAAGTGCGTCAAATAAAATTTCATTTAATTTCAATAACCCATAGGAACAAAATATGTAAAAATATCCAGAAAATGGCCCGACTAAATTTTTAACAATATTCCATGTACTAACGCCTTTGAGGATTATCAGAAAACTGAGTTTCGAACATATCAGCTCCGATTCCGGTCCGAATTGTGCCGAATAAAATTTCGTTTAATTTCAATAACCCATAGGAACAAAATATGTAAAAATATCCAGAAAATGGCCCGACTCGATTTTTAACAGTATCCCGTGTACTAACCCCTTTGAGGATTATCCGAAAACCGAGTTTCGATCATATCAGCTCCGATTCAGGTCCGAAGTGCGTCAAATAAAATTTCCTTTAATTACAATAACCCTTAGGAACAAAATATGTAAAAATATCCAGAAAATGGCCCGACTCAATTTTTAACAATATTCCGTGTACTAACGCCTTTGAGGATTATCAGAAAACTGAGTTTCGATCATATCAGCTACGATTCCGGTCCGAATTGCGCCGAATAAAATTTCGTTTAATTTCAATAACCCATAGGAACAAAATATGTAAAAATATCCAGAAAATGGCCCGACTCGATTTTTAACAGTATCCCGTGTACTAACCCCTTTGAGGATTATCCGAAAACCGAGTTTCGATCATATCAGCTCCGATTCAGGTTCGAATTGCGTCAAATAAAATTTTGTTGAATTCCAGTAACCCATAGGAACATAATATGTAAAAATATCCAGAAAATGGCCCGACTCGATTTTTAACAGTATCCCGTGTACTAACCCCTTTGAGGATTATCCGAAAACCGAGTTTCGATCATATCAGCTCCGATTCCGGTCCGAAGTGCGTCAAATAAAATTTCATTTAATTACAATAACCCTTAGGAACAAAATATGTAAAAATATCCAGAAAATGGCCCGACTCAATTTTTAACAATATTCCGTGTACTAACGCCTTTGAGGATTATCAGAAAACTGAGTTTCGATCATATCAGCTCCGATTCCGGTCCGAACTGCGCCGAATAAAATTTCGTTTAATTTCAATAACCCATAGGAACAAAATATGTGAAAATATCCACAAAATGGTCCAACTCGAATTTTAACAGTATCCCGTGTACTAACCCCTATGAGGATTATCCGAAAATTGAGTTTCGATCATATCAGCTCCGATTCCGGTCCGAAGTGCGTCAAATAAAATTTCATTTAATTTCAATAACCCATAGGAACAAAATATGTAAAAATATCCAGAAAATGGCCCGACTAAATTTTTAACAATATTCCATGTACTAACGCCTTTGAGGATTATCAGAAAACTGAGTTTCGAACATATCAGCTCCGATTCCGGTCCGAATTGTGCCGAATAAAATTTCGTTTAATTTCAATAACCCATAGGAACAAAATATGTAAAAATATCCAGAAAATGGCCCGACTCGATTTTTAACAGTATCCCGTGTACTAACCCCTTTGAGGATTATCCGAAAACCGAGTTTCGATCATATCAGCTCCGATTCAGGTCCGAAGTGCGTCAAATAAAATTTCCTTTAATTACAATAACCCTTAGGAACAAAATATGTAAAAATATCCAGAAAATGGCCCGACTCAATTTTTAACAATATTCCGTGTACTAACGCCTTTGAGGATTATCAGAAAACTGAGTTTCGATCATATCAGCTCCGATTCCGGTCCGAACTGCGCCGAATAAAATTTCGTTTAATTTCAATAACCCATAGGAACAAAATATGTGAAAATATCCACAAAATGGTCCAACTCGAATTTTAACCGTATCCCGTGTACTAACCCCTATGAGGATTATCCGAAAATTGAGTTTCGATCATATCAGCTCCGATTCCGGTCCGAAGTGCGTCAAATAAAATTTCATTTAATTTCAATAACCCATAGGAACAAAATATGTAAAAATATCCAGAAAATGGCCCGACTCAATTTTTAACAATATTCCGTGTACTAACGCCTTTCAGGATTATCAGAAAACTGAGTTTCGATCATATCAGCTCCGATTCCGGTCCGAATTGCGCCGAATAAAATTTCGTTTAATTTCAATAACCCATAGGAACAAAATATGTAAAAATATCCAGAAAATGGCCCGACTCGATTTTTAACAGTATCCCGTGTACTAACCCCTTTGAGGATTATCCGAAAACCGAGTTTCGATCATATCAGCTCCGATTCAGGTCCGAATTGCGTAAAATAAAATTTTGTTGAATTCCAATAACCCATAGGAACATAATATGTAAAAATATCCAGAAAATGGCCTGACTCAATTTTTAACAGTATCCCGTGTACTAACCCCTTTGTGGATTATCCGAAAACCGAGTTTCGATCATATCAGCTCCGATTAAGGTCCGAATTGCGTCAAATAAAATTTTGTTGAATTCCAATAACCAATAGGAACTAAATATGTAAAAATATACACAAAATGGTCCAACTCGATTTTTAACAATACCCGTGTACTAACCCCTTTGAGGATTATCCGAAAACCGAGTTTCGATCATATCAGCTCCGATTCCGGTCCGAAGTGCGTCAAATAAAATTTCATTTAATTACAATAACCCTTAGGAACAAAATATGTAAAAATATCCATAAAATGGCCCGACTCAATTTTTAACAATATTCCGTGTACTAACGCCTTTGAGGATTATCAAAAAACTGAGTTTCGATCATATCAGCTCCGATTCCGGTCCGAACTGCGCCGAATAAAATTTCGTTTAATTTCAATAACCCATAGGAACAAAATATGTGGAAATATCCACAAAATGGTCCAACTCGAATTTTAACAGTATCCCGTGTACTAACCCCTATGAGGATTATCCGAAAATTGAGTTTCGATCATATCAGCTCCGATTCCGGTCCGAAGTGCGTCAAATAAAATTTCATTTAATTTCAATAACCCATAGGAACAAAATATGTAAAAATATCCAGAAAATGGCCCGACTCAATTTTTAACAATATTCCGTGCACTAACGCCTTTGAGGATTATCAGAAAACTGAGTTTCGATCATATCAGCTCCGATTCCGGTCCGAATTGCGCCGAATAAAATTTCGTTTAATTTCAATAACCCATAGGAACAAAATATGTAAAAATATCCAGAAAATGGCCCGACTCGATTTTTAACAGTATCCCGTGTACTAACCCCTTTGAGGATTATCCGAAAACCGAGTTTCGATCATATCAGCTCCGATTCAGGTCCGAAGTGCGTCAAATAAAATTTCCTTTAATTACAATAACCCTTAGGAACAAAATATGTAAAAATATCCAGAAAATGGCCCGACTCAATTTTTAACAATATTCCGTGTACTAACGCCTTTGAGGATTATCAGAAAACTGAGTTTCGATCATATCAGCTCCGATTCCGGTCCGAACTGCGCCGAATAAAATTTCGTTTAATTTCAATAACCCATAGGAACAAAATATGTGAAAATATCCACAAAATGGTCCAACTCGAATTTTAACAGTATCCCGTGTACTAACCCCTATGAGGATTATCCGAAAATTGAGTTTCGATCATATCAGCTCCGATTCCGGTCCGAAGTGCGTCAAATAAAATTTCATTTAATTTCAATAACCCATAGGAACAAAATATGTAAAAATATCCAGAAAATGGCCCGACTCAATTTTTAACAATATTCCGTGTACTAACGCCTTTGAGGATTATCAGAAAACTGAGTTTCGATCATATCAGCTCCGATTCCGGTCCGAATTGCGCCGAATAAAATTTCGTTTAATTTCAATAACCCATAGGAACAAAATATGTAAAAATATCCAGAAAATGGCCCGACTCGATTTTTAACAGTATCCCGTGTACTAACCCCTTTGAGGATTATCCGAAAACTGAGTTTCGATCATATCAGCTCCGATTCAGGTCCGAATTGCGTCAAATAAAATTTTGTTGAATTCCAATAACCCATAGGAACATAATATGTAAAAATATCCAGAAAATGGCCCGACTCAATTTTTAACAGTTGGATTATCCGA
The DNA here is from genome assembly GCA_036435485.1 of Saposhnikovia divaricata. Classification (NCBI taxonomy): domain Eukaryota; kingdom Viridiplantae; phylum Streptophyta; class Magnoliopsida; order Apiales; family Apiaceae; genus Saposhnikovia; species Saposhnikovia divaricata. Next base: position 222,684,520 of record CM071599.1, read on the forward strand.
AAACCGAGTTTCGATCATATCAGCTCCGATTCAGGTCCGAATTGCGTCAAATAAAATTTTGTTGAATTCCAATAACCAATAGGAACTAAATATGTAAAAATATCCACAAAATGGTCCAACTCGATTTTTAACAATATCCCGTGTACTAACCCCTTTGAGGATTATCCGAAAACCGAGTTTCGATCATATCAGCTCCGATTCCGGTCCGAAGTGCGTCAAATAAAATTTCATTTAATTACAATAACCCTTAGGAACAAAATATGTAAAAATATCCAGAAAATGGCCCGACACAATTTTTAACAATATTCCGTGTACTAACGCCTTTGAGGATTATCAGAAAACTGAGTTTCGATCATATCAGCTCCGATTCCGGTCCGAACTGCGCCGAATAAAATTTCGTTTAATTTCAATAACCCATAGGAACAAAATATGTGAAAATATCCACAAAATGGTCCAACTCGAATTTTAACAGTATCCCGTGTACTAACCCCTATGAGGATTATCCGAAAATTGAGTTTCGATCATATCAGCTCCGATTCCGGTCCGAAGTGCGTCAAATAAAATTTCATTTAATTTCAATAACCCATAGGAACAAAATATGTAAAATTATCCAAAAAATGGCCCGACTCAATTTTTAACAATATTCCGTGTACTAACGCCTTTGAGGATTATCAGAAAACTGAGTTTCGATCATATCAGCTCCGATTCCGGTCCGAATTGCGCCGAATAAAATTTCGTTTAATTTCAATAACCCATAGGAACAAAATATGTAAAAATATCCAGAAAATGGCCAGACTCGATTTTTAACAGTATCCCGTGTACTAACCCCTTTGAGGATTATCCGAAAACCGAGTTTCGATCATATCAGCTCCGATTCAGGTCCGAATTGCGTCAAATAAAATTTTGTTGAATTCCAATAACCCATAGGAACATAATATGTAAAAATATCCAGAAAATGGCCCGACTCAATTTTTAACAGTATCCCGTGTACTAACCCCTTTGTGGATTATCCGAAAACCGAGTTTCGATCATATCAGCTCCGATTAAGGTCCGAATTGCGTCAAATAAAATTTTGTTGAATTCCAATAACCAATAGGAACTAAATATGTAAAAATATACACAAAATGGTCCAACTCGATTTTTAACAATATCCCGTGTACTAACCCCTTTGAGGATTATCCGAAAACCGAGTTTCGATCATATCAGCTCCGATTCCGGTCCGAAGTGCGTCAAATAAAATTTCATTTAATTACAATAACCCTTAGGAACAAAATATGTAAAAATATCCAGAAAATGGCCCGACTCAATTTTTAACAATATTCCGTGTACTAACGCCTTTGAGGATTATCAGAAAACTGAGTTTCGATCATATCAGCTCCGATTCCGGTCCGAACTGCGACGAATAAAATTTCGTTTAATTTCAATAACCCATAGGAACAAAATATGTGAAAATATCCACAAAATGGTCCAACTCGAATTTTAACAGTATCCCGTGTACTAACCCCTATGAGGATTATCCGAAAATTGAGTTTCGATAATATCAGCTCCGATTCCGGTCCGAAGTGCGTCAAATAAAATTTCATTTAATTTCAATAACCCATAGGAACAAAATATGTAAAAATATCCAGAAAATGGCCCGACTCAATTTTTAACAATATTCCGTGTACTAACGCCTTTGAGGATTATCAGAAAACTGAGTTTCGATCATATCAGCTCCGATTCCGGTCCGAATTGCGCCGAATAAAATTTCGTTTAATTTCAATAACCCATAGGAACAAAATATGTAAAAATATCCAGAAAATGGCCCGACTCGATTTTTAACAGTATCCCGTGTACTAACCCCTTTGAGGATTATCCGAAAACCGAGTTTCGATCTTATCAGCTCCGATTCAGGTCCGAAGTGCGTCAAATAAAATTTCCTTTAATTACAATAACCCTTAGGAACAAAATATGTAAAAATATCCAGAAAATTGCCCGACTCAATTTTTAACAATATTCCGTGTACTAACGCCTTTGAGGATTATCAGAAAACTGAGTTTCGATCATATCAGCTCCGATTCCGGTCCGAACTGCGCCGAATAAAATTTCGTTTAATTTCAATAATCCATAGGAACAAAATATGTGAAAATATCCACAAAATGGTCCAACTCGAATTTTAACAGTATCCCGTGTACTAACCCCTATGAGGATTATTCGAAAATTGAGTTTCGATCATATCAGCTCCGATTCCGGTCCGAAGTGCGTCAAATAAAATTTCATTTAATTTCAATAACCCATAGGAACAAAATATGTAAAAATATCCAGAAAATGGCCCGACTCAATTTTTAACAATATTCCGTGTACTAACGCCTTTGAGGATTATCAGAAAACTGAGTTTCGATCATATCAGCTCCGATTCCGGTCCGAATTGTGCCGAATAAAATTTCGTTTAATTTCAATAACCCATAGGAACAAAATATGTAAAAATATCCAGAAAATGGCCCGACTCGATTTTTAACAGTATCCCGTGTACTAACCCCTTTGAGGATTATCCGAAAACCGAGTTTCGATCTTATCAGCTCCGATTCAGGTCCGAAGTGCGTCAAATAAAATTTCCTTTAATTACAATAACCCTTAGGAACAAAATATGTAAAAATATCCAGAAAATGGCCCGACTCAATTTTTAACAATATTCCGTGTACTAACGCCTTTGAGGATTATCAGAAAACTGAGTTTCGATCATATCAGCTCCGATTCCGGTCAGAACTGCGCCGAATAAAATTTCGTTTAATTTCAATAATCCATAGGAACAAAATATGTGAAAATATCCACAAAATGGTCCAACTCGAATTTTAACAGTATCCCGTGTACTAACCCCTATGAGGATTATCCGAAAATTGAGTTTCGATCATATCAGCTCCGATTCCGGTCCGAAGTGCGTCAAATAAAATTTCATTTAATTTCAATAACCCATAGGAACAAAATATGTAAAAATATCCAGAAAATGGCCCGACTCAATTTTTAACAATATTCCGTGTACTAACGCCTTTGAGGATTATCAGAAAACTGAGTTTCGATCATATCAGCTCCGATTCCGGTCCGAATTGCGCCGAATAAAATTTCGTTTAATTTCAATAACCCATAGGAACAAAATATGTAAAAATATCCAGAAAATGGCCCGACTCGATTTTTAACAGTATCCCGTGTACTAACCCCTTTGAGGATTATCCGAAAACCGAGTTTCGATCATATCAGCTCCGATTCAGGTCCGAATTGCGTAAAATAAAATTTTGTTGAATTCCAATAACCCATAGGAACATAATATGTAAAAATATCCAGAAAATGGCCTGACTCAATTTTTAACAGTATCCCGTGTACTAACCCCTTTGTGGATTATCCGAAAACCGAGTTTCGATCATATCAGCTCCGATTAAGGTCCGAATTGCGTCAAATAAAATTTTGTTGAATTCCAATAACCAATAGGAACTAAATATGTAAAAATATACACAAAATGGTCCAACTCGATTTTTAACAATACCCGTGTACTAACCCCTTTGAGGATTATCCGAAAACCGAGTTTCGATCATATCAGCTCCGATTCCGGTCCGAAGTGCGTCAAATAAAATTTCATTTAATTACAATAACCCTTAGGAACAAAATATGTAAAAATATCCATAAAATGGCCCGACTCAATTTTTAACAATATTCCGTGTACTAACGCCTTTGAGGATTATCAAAAAACTGAGTTTCGATCATATCAGCTCCGATTCCGGTCCGAACTGCGCCGAATAAAATTTCGTTTAATTTCAATAACCCATAGGAACAAAATATGTGGAAATATCCACAAAATGGTCCAACTCGAATTTTAACAGTATCCCGTGTACTAACCCCTATGAGGATTATCCGAAAATTGAGTTTCGATCATATCAGCTCCGATTCCGGTCCGAAGTGCGTCAAATAAAATTTCATTTAATTTCAATAACCCATAGGAACAAAATATGTAAAAATATCCAGAAAATGGCCCGACTCAATTTTTAACAATATTCCGTGCACTAACGCCTTTGAGGATTATCAGAAAACTGAGTTTCGATCATATCAGCTCCGATTCCGGTCCGAATTGCGCCGAATAAAATTTCGTTTAATTTCAATAACCCATAGGAACAAAATATGTAAAAATATCCAGAAAATGGCCCGACTCGATTTTTAACAGTATCCCGTGTACTAACCCCTTTGAGGATTATCCGAAAACCGAGTTTCGATCATATCAGCTCCGATTCAGGTCCGAAGTGCGTCAAATAAAATTTCCTTTAATTACAATAACCCTTAGGAACAAAATATGTAAAAATATCCAGAAAATGGCCCGACTCAATTTTTAACAATATTCCGTGTACTAACGCCTTTGAGGATTATCAGAAAACTGAGTTTCGATCATATCAGCTCCGATTCCGGTCCGAACTGCGCCGAATAAAATTTCGTTTAATTTCAATAACCCATAGGAACAAAATATGTGAAAATATCCACAAAATGGTCCAACTCGAATTTTAACAGTATCCCGTGTACTAACCCCTATGAGGATTATCCGAAAATTGAGTTTCGATCATATCAGCTCCGATTCCGGTCCGAAGTGCGTCAAATAAAATTTCATTTAATTTCAATAACCCATAGGAACAAAATATGTAAAAATATCCAGAAAATGGCCCGACTCAATTTTTAACAATATTCCGTGTACTAACGCCTTTGAGGATTATCAGAAAACTGAGTTTCGATCATATCAGCTCCGATTCCGGTCCGAATTGCGCCGAATAAAATTTCGTTTAATTTCAATAACCCATAGGAACAAAATATGTAAAAATATCCAGAAAATGGCCCGACTCGATTTTTAACAGTATCCCGTGTACTAACCCCTTTGAGGATTATCCGAAAACTGAGTTTCGATCATATCAGCTCCGATTCAGGTCCGAATTGCGTCAAATAAAATTTTGTTGAATTCCAATAACCCATAGGAACATAATATGTAAAAATATCCAGAAAATGGCCCGACTCAATTTTTAACAGTTGGATTATCCGAAAACCGAGTTTCGATCATATCAGCTCCGATTCAGGTCCGAATTGCGTCAAATAAAATTTTGTTGAATTCCAATAACCAATAGGAACTAAATATGTAAAAATATCCACAAAATGGTCCAACTCGATTTTTAACAATATCCCGTGTACTAACCCCTTTGAGGATTATCCGAAAACCGAGTTTCGATCATATCAGCTCCGATTCCGGTCCGAAGTGCGTCAAATAAAATTTCATTTAATTACAATAACCCTTAGGAACAAAATATGTAAAAATATCCAGAAAATGGCCCGACACAATTTTTAACAATATTCCGTGTACTAACGCCTTTGAGGATTATCAGAAAACTGAGTTTCGATCATATCAGCTCCGATTCCGGTCCGAACTGCGCCGAATAAAATTTCGTTTAATTTCAATAACCCATAGGAACAAAATATGTGAAAATATCCACAAAATGGTCCAACTCGAATTTTAACAGTATCCCGTGTACTAACCCCTATGAGGATTATCCGAAAATTGAGTTTCGATCATATCAGCTCCGATTCCGGTCCGAAGTGCGTCAAATAAAATTTCATTTAATTTCAATAACCCATAGGAACAAAATATGTAAAATTATCCAAAAAATGGCCCGACTCAATTTTTAACAATATTCCGTGTACTAACGCCTTTGAGGATTATCAGAAAACTGAGTTTCGATCATATCAGCTCCGATTCCAGTCCGAATTGCGCCGAATAAAATTTCGTTTAATTTCAATAACCCATAGGAACAAAATATGTAAAAATATCCAGAAAATGGCCAGACTCGATTTTTAACAGTATCCCGTGTACTAACCCCTTTGAGGATTATCCGAAAACCGAGTTTCGATCATATCAGCTCCGATTCAGGTCCGAATTGCGTCAAATAAAATTTTGTTGAATTCCAATAACCCATAGGAACATAATATGTAAAAATATCCAGAAAATGGCCCGACTCAATTTTTAACAGTATCCCGTGTACTAACCCCTTTGTGGATTATCCGAAAACCGAGTTTCGATCATATCAGCTCCGATTAAGGTCCGAATTGCGTCAAATAAAATTTTGTTGAATTCCAATAACCAATAGGAACTAAATATGTAAAAATATACACAAAATGGTCCAACTCGATTTTTAACAATATCCCGTGTACTAACCCCTTTGAGGATTATCCGAAAACCGAGTTTCGATCATATCAGCTCCGATTCCGGTCCGAAGTGCGTCAAATAAAATTTCATTTAATTACAATAACCCTTAGGAACAAAATATGTAAAAATATCCAGAAAATGGCCCGACTCAATTTTTAACAATATTCCGTGTACTAACGCCTTTGAGGATTATCAGAAAACTGAGTTTCGATCATATCAGCTCCGATTCCGGTCCGAACTGCGACGAATAAAATTTCGTTTAATTTCAATAACCCATAGGAACAAAATATGTGAAAATATCCACAAAATGGTCCAACTCGAATTTTAACAGTATCCCGTGTACTAACCCCTATGAGGATTATCCGAAAATTGAGTTTCGATAATATCAGCTCCGATTCCGGTCCGAAGTGCGTCAAATAAAATTTCATTTAATTTCAATAACCCATAGGAACAAAATATGTAAAAATATCCAGAAAATGGCCCGACTCAATTTTTAACAATATTCCGTGTACTAACGCCTTTGAGGATTATCAGAAAACTGAGTTTCGATCATATCAGCTCCGATTCCGGTCCGAATTGCGCCGAATAAAATTTCGTTTAATTTCAATAACCCATAGGAACAAAATATGTAAAAATATCCAGAAAATGGCCCGACTCGATTTTTAACAGTATCCCGTGTACTAACCCCTTTGAGGATTATCCGAAAACCGAGTTTCGATCTTATCAGCTCCGATTCAGGTCCGAAGTGCGTCAAATAAAATTTCCTTTAATTACAATAACCCTTAGGAACAAAATATGTAAAAATATCCAGAAAATTGCCCGACTCAATTTTTAACAATATTCCGTGTACTAACGCCTTTGAGGATTATCAGAAAACTGAGTTTCGATCATATCAGCTCCGATTCCGGTCCGAACTACGCCGAATAAAATTTCGTTTAATTTCAATAATCCATAGGAACAAAATATGTGAAAATATCCACAAAATGGTCCAACTCGAATTTTAACAGTATCCCGTGTACTAACCCCTATGAGGATTATCCGAAAATTGAGTTTCGATCATATCAGCTCCGATTCCGGTCCGAAGTGCGTCAAATAAAATTTCATTTAATTTCAATAACCCATAGGAACAAAATATGTAAAAATATCCAGAAAATGGCCCGACTCAATTTTTAACAATATTCCGTGTACTAACGCCTTTGAGGATTATCAGAAAACTGAGTTTCGATCATATCAGCTCCGATTCCGGTCCGAATTGTGCCGAATAAAATTTCGTTTAATTTCAATAACCCATAGGAACAAAATATGTAAAAATATCCAGAAAATGGCCCGACTCGATTTTTAACAGTATCCCGTGTACTAACCCCTTTGAGGATTATCCGAAAACCGAGTTTCGATCTTATCAGCTCCGATTCAGGTCCGAAGTGCGTCAAATAAAATTTCCTTTAATTACAATAACCCTTAGGAACAAAATATGTAAAAATATCCAGAAAATGGCCCGACTCAATTTTTAACAATATTCCGTGTACTAACGCCTTTGAGGATTATCAGAAAACTGAGTTTCGATCATATCAGCTCCGATTCCGGTCAGAACTGCGCCGAATAAAATTTCGTTTAATTTCAATAATCCATAGGAACAAAATATGTGAAAATATCCACAAAATGGTCCAACTCGAATTTTAACAGTATCCCGTGTACTAACCCCTATGAGGATTATCCGAAAATTGAGTTTCGATCATATCAGCTCCGATTCCGGTCCGAAGTGCGTCAAATAAAATTTCATTTAATTTCAATAACCCATAGGAACAAAATATGTAAAAATATCCAGAAAATGGCCCGACTCAATTTTTAACAATATTCCGTGTACTAACGCCTTTGAGGATTATCAGAAAACTGAGTTTCGATCATATCAGCTCCGATTCCGGTCCGAATTGCGCCGAATAAAATTTCGTTTAATTTCAATAACCCATAGGAACAAAATATGTAAAAATATCCAGAAAATGGCCCGACTCGATTTTTAACAGTATCCTGTGTACTAACCCCTTTGAGGATTATCCGAAAACCGAGTTTCGATCATATCAGCTCCGATTCAGGTCCGAATTGCGTCAAATAAAATTTTGTTGAATTCCAATAACCCATAGGAACATAATATGTAAAAATATCCAGAAAATGGCCCGACTCAATTTTTAACAGTATCCCGTGTACTAACCCCTTTGTGGATTATCCGAAAACCGAGTTTCGATTATATCAGCTCCGATTAAGGTCCGAATTGCGTCAAATAAAATTTTGTTGAATTCCAATAACCAATAGGAACTAAATATGTAAAAATATACACAAAATGGTCCAGCTCGATTTTTAACAATATCCCGTGTACTAACCCCTTTGAGGATTATCCGAAAACCGAGTTTCGATCATATCAGCTCCGATTCCGGTCCGAAGTGCGTCAAATAAAATTTCATTTAATTACAATAACCCTTAGGAACAAAATATGTAAAAATATCCAGAAAATGGCCCGACTCAATTTTTAACAATATTCCGTGTACTAACGCCTTTGAGGATTATCAGAAAACTGAGTTTCGATCATATCAGCTCCGATTCCGGTCCGAACTGCGCCGAATAAAATTTCGTTTAATTTCAATAACCCATAGGAACAAAATATGTGAAAATATCCACAAAATGGTCCAACTCGAATTTTAACAGTATCCCGTGTACTAACCCCTATGAGGATTATCCGAAAATTGAGTTTCGATAATATCAGCTCCGATTCCGGTCCGAAGTGCGTCAAATAAAATTTCATTTAATTTCAATAACCCATAGGAACAAAATATGAAAAAATATCCAGAAAATGGCCCGACTCAATTTTTAACAATATTCCGTGTACTAACGCCTTTGAGGATTATCAGAAAACTGAGTTTCGATCATATCAGCTCCGATTCCGGTCCGAATTGCGCCGAATAAAATTTCGTTTAATTTCAATAACCCATAGGAACAAAATATGTAAAAATATCCAGAAAATGGCCCGACTCGATTTTTAACAGTATCCCGTGTACTAACCCCTTTGAGGATTATCCGAAAACCGAGTTTCGATCATATCAGCTCCGATTCAGGTCCGAAGTGCGTCAAATAAAATTTCCTTTAATTACAATAACCCTTAGGAACAAAATATGTAAAAATATCCAGAAAATGGCCCGACTCAATTTTTAACAATATTCCGTGTACTAACGCCTTTGAGGATTATCAGAAAACTGAGTTTCGATCATATCAGCTCCGATTCCGGTCCGAACTGCGCCGAATAAAATTTCGTTTAATTTCAATAATCCATAGGAACAAAATATGTGAAAATATCCACAAAATGGTCCAACTCGAATTTTAACAGTATCCCGTGTACTAACCCCTATGAGGATTATCCGAAAATTGAGTTTCGATCATATCAGCTCCGATTCCGGTCCGAAGTGCGTCAAATAAAATTTCATTTAATTTCAATAACCCATAGGAACAAAATATGTAAAAATATCCAGAAAATGGCCCGACTCAATTTTTAACAATATTCCGTGTACTAACTCCTTTGAGGATTATCAGAAAACTGAGTTTCGATCATATCAGCTCCGATTCCGGTGCGAATTGCGCCGAATAAAATTTCGTTTAATTTCAATAACCCATAGGAACAAAATATGTAAAAATATCCAGAAAATGGCCCGACTCGATTTTTAACAGTATCCCGTGTACTAACCCCTTTGAGGATTATCCGAAAACCGAGTTTCGATCATATCAACTCCGATTCAGGTCCGAATTGCGTCAAATAAAATTTTGTTGAATTCCAATAACCCATAGGAACATAATATGTAAAAATATCCAGAAAATGGCCCGACTCAATTTTTAACAGTATCCCGTGTACTAACCCCTTTGTGGATTATCCGAAAACCGAGTTTCGATCATATCAGCTCCGATTAAGGTCCGAATTGCGTCAAATAAAATTTTGTTGAATTCCAATAACCAATAGGAACTAAATATGTAAAAATATCCACAAAATGGTCCAACTCGATTTTTAACAATATCCCGTGTACTAACCCCTTTGAGGATTATCCGAAAACCGAGTTTCGATCATATCAGCTCCGATTCCGGTCCGAAGTGCGTCAAATAAAATTTCATTTAATTACAATAACCCTTAGGAACAAAATATGTAAAAATATCCAGAAAATGGCCCGACTCAATTTTTAACAATATTCCGTGTACTAACGCCTTTGAGGATTATCAGAAAACTGAGTTTCGATCATATCAGCTCCGATTCCGGTCCGAACTGCGCCGAATAAAATTTCGTTTAATTTCAATAACCCATAGGAACAAAATATGTGAAAATATCCACAAAATGGTCCAACTCGAATTTTAACAGTATCCCGTGTACTAACCCCTTTGAGGATTATCCGAAAACCGAGTTTCGATCATATCAGCTCCGATTCCGGTCCGAAGTGCGTCAAATAAAATTTCATTTAATTACAATAACCCTTAGGAACAAAATATGTAAAAATATCCAGAAAATGGCCCGACTCAATTTTTAACAATATTCCGTGTACTAACGCCTTTGAGGATTATCAGAAAACTGAGTTTCGATCATATCAGCTCCGATTCTGGTCCGAATTGCGCCGAATAAAATTTCGTTTAATTTCAATAACCCATAGGAACAAAATATGTAAAAATATCCAGAAAATGGCCCGACTCGATTTTTAACAGTATCCCGTGTACTAACCCCTTTGAGGATTATCCGAAAACCGAGTTTCGATCATATCAGCTCCGATTCAGGTCCGAAGTGCGTCAAATAAAATTTCCTTTAATTACAATAACCCTTAGGAACAAAATATGTAAAAATATCCAGAAAATGGCCCGACTCAATTTTTAACAATATTCCGTGTACTAACGCCTTTGAGGATTATCAGAAAACTGAGTTTCGATCATATCAGCTCCGATTCCGGTCCGAACTGCGCCGAATAAAATTTCGTTTAATTTCAATAACCAATAGGAACAAAATATGTGAAAATATCCACAAAATGGTCCAACTCGAATTTTAACAATATCCCTTGTACTAACCCCTATGAGGATTATCCGAAAATTGAGTTTCGATCATATCAGCTCCGATTCCGGTCCGAAGTGCGTCAAATAAAATTTCATTTAATTTCAATAACCCATAGGAACAAAATATGTAAAAATATCCAGAAAATGGCCCGACTCAATTTTTAACAATATTCCGTGTACTAACGCCTTTGAGGATTATCAGAAAACTGAGTTTCGATCATATCAGCTCCGATTCCGGTCCGAATTGCGCCGAATAAAATTTCGTTTAATTTCAATAACCCATAGGAACAAAATATGTAAAAATATCCAGAAAATGGCCCGACTCGATTTTTAACAGTATCCCGTGTACTAACCCCTTTGAGGATTATCCGAAAACCGAGTTTCGATCATATCAGCTCCGATTCAGGTCCGAATTGCGTCAAATAAAATTTTGTTGAATTCAAATAACCCATAGGAACATAATATGTAAAAATATCCAGAAAATGGCCCGACTCAATTTTTAACAGTATCCCGTGTACTAACCCCTTTGTGGATTATCCGAAAACCGAGTTTCGATCATATCAGCTCCGATTCAGGTCCGAATTGCGTCAAATAAAATTTTGTTGAATTCCAATAACCAATAGGAACTAAATATGTAAAAATATCCACAAAATGGTCCAACTCGATTTTTAACAATATCCCGTGTACTAACCCCTTTGAGGATTATCCGAAAACCGAGTTTCGATCATATCAGCTCCGATTCCGGTCCGAAATGCGTCAAATAAAATTTCATTTAATTACAATAACCCTTAGGAACAAAATATGTAAAAATATCCAGAAAATGGCCCGACTCAATTTTTAACAATATTCCGTGTACTAACGCCTTTGAGGATTATCAGAAAACTGAGTTTCGATCATATCAGCTCCGATTCCGGTCCGAACTGCGCCGAATAAAATTTCGTTTAATTTCAATAACCCATAGGAACAAAATATGTGAAAATATCCACAAAATGGTCCAACTCGAATTTTAACAGTATCCCGTGTACTAACCCCTATGAGGATTATCCGAAAATTGAGTTTCGATCATATCAGCTCCGATTCCGGTCCGAAGTGCTTCAAATAAAATTTCATTTAATTTCAATAACCCATAGGAACAAAATATGTAAAAATATCCAGAAAATGGCCCGACTCAATTTTTAACAATATTCCGTGTACTAACGCCTTTGAGGATTATCAGAAAACTGAGTTTCGATCATATCAGCTCCGATTCCGGTCCGAATTGCGCCGAATAAAATTTCGTTTAATTTCAATAACCCATAGGAACAAAATATGTAAAAATATCCAGAAAATGGCCCGACTCGATTTTTAACAGTATCCCGTGTACTAACCCCTTTGAGGATTATCCGAAAACCGAGTTTCGATCATATCAGCTCCGATTCAGGTCCGAAGTGCGTCAAATAAAATTTCCTTTAATTACAATAACCCTTAGGAACAAAATATGTAAAAATATCCAGAAAATGGCCCGACTCAATTTTTAACAATATTCCGTGTACTAACACCTTTGAGGATTATCAGAAAACTGAGTTTCGATCATATCAGCTCCGATTCCGGTCCGAACTGCGCCGAATAAAATTTCGTTTAATTTCAATAACCAATAGGAACAAAATATGTGAAAATATCCACAAAATGGTCCAACTCGAATTTTAACAGTATCCCGTGTACTAACCCCTATGAGGATTATCCGAAAATTGAGTTTCGATCATATCAGCTCCGATTCCGGTCCGAAGTGCGTCAAATAAAATTTCATTTAATTACAATAACCCTTAGGAACAAAATATGTAAAAATATCCAGAAAATGGCCCGACTCAATTTTTAACAATATTCCGTGTACTAACGCCTTTGAGGATTATCAGAAAACTGAGTTTCGATCATATCAGCTCCGATTCCGGTCCGAATTGCGCCGAATAAAATTTCGTTTAATTTCAATAACCCATAGGAACAAAATATGTGAAAATATCCACAAAATGGTCCAACTCGAATTTTAACAGTATCCCGTGTACTAACCCCTTTGAGGATTATCCGAAAACCGAGTTTCGATCATATCAGCTCCGATTCCGGTCCGAAGTGCGTCAAATAAAATTTCATTTAATTACAATAACCCTTAGGAACAAAATATGTAAAAATATCCAGAAAATGGCCCGACTCAATTTTTAACAATATTCCGTGTACTAACGCCTTTGAGGATTATCAGAAAACTGAGTTTCGATCATATCAGCTCCGATTCTGGTCCGAATTGCGCCGAATAAAATTTCGTTTAATTTCAATAACCCATAGGAACAAAATATGTAAAAATATCCAGAAAATGGCCCGACTCGATTTTTAACAGTATCCCGTGTACTAACCCCTTTGAGGATTATCCGAAAACCGAGTTTCGATCATATCAGCTCCGATTCAGGTCCGAAGTGCGTCAAATAAAATTTCCTTTAATTACAATAACCCTTAGGAACAAAATATGTAAAAATATCCAGAAAATGGCCCGACTCAATTTTTAACAATATTCCGTGTACTAACGCCTTTGAGGATTATCAGAAAACTGAGTTTCGATCATATCAGCTCCGATTCCGGTCCGAACTGCGCCGAATAAAATTTCGTTTAATTTCAATAACCAATAGGAACAAAATATGTGAAAATATCCACAAAATGGTCCAACTCGAATTTTAACAATATCCCTTGTACTAACCCCTATGAGGATTATCCGAAAATTGAGTTTCGATCATATCAGCTCCGATTCCGGTCCGAAGTGCGTCAAATAAAATTTCATTTAATTTCAATAACCCATAGGAACAAAATATGTAAAAATATCCAGAAAATGGCCCGACTCAATTTTTAACAATATTCCGTGTACTAACGCCTTTGAGGATTATCAGAAAACTGAGTTTCGATCATATCAGCTCCGATTCCGGTCCGAATTGCGCCGAATAAAATTTCGTTTAATTTCAATAACCCATAGGAACAAAATATGTAAAAATATCCAGAAAATGGCCCGACTCGATTTTTAACAGTATCCCGTGTACTAACCCCTTTGAGGATTATCCGAAAACCGAGTTTCGATCATATCAGCTCCGATTCAGGTCCGAAGTGCGTCAAATAAAATTTCCTTTAATTACAATAACCCTTAGGAACAAAATATGTAAAAATATCCAGAAAATGGCCCGACTCAATTTTTAACAATATTCCGTGTACTAACGCCTTTGAGGATTATCAGAAAACTGAGTTTCGATCATATCAGCTCCGATTCCGGTCCGAACTGCGCCGAATAAAATTTCGTTTAATTTCAATAACCAATAGGAACAAAATATGTGAAAATATCCACAAAATGGTCCAACTCGAATTTTAACAATATCCCTTGTACTAACCCCTATGAGGATTATCCGAAAATTGAGTTTCGATCATATCAGCTCCGATTCCGGTCCGAAGTGCGTCAAATAAAATTTCATTTAATTTCAATAACCCATAGGAACAAAATATGTAAAAATATCCAGAAAATGGCCCGACTCAATTTTTAACAATATTCCGTGTACTAACGCCTTTGAGGATTATCAGAAAACTGAGTTTCGATCATATCAGCTCCGATTCCGGTCCGAATTGCGCCGAATAAAATTTCGTTTAATTTCAATAACCCATAGGAACAAAATATGTAAAAATATCCAGAAAATGGCCCGACTCGATTTTTAACAGTATCCCGTGTACTAACCCCTTTGAGGATTATCCGAAAACCGAGTTTCGATCATATCAGCTCCGATTCAGGTCCGAATTGCGTCAAATAAAATTTTGTTGAATTCAAATAACCCATAGGAACATAATATGTAAAAATATCCAGAAAATGGCCCGACTCAATTTTTAACAGTATCCCGTGTACTAACCCCTTTGTGGATTATCCGAAAACCGAGTTTCGATCATATCAGCTCCGATTCAGGTCCGAATTGCGTCAAATAAAATTTTGTTGAATTCCAATAACCAATAGGAACTAAATATGTAAAAATATCCACAAAATGGTCCAACTCGATTTTTAACAATATCCCGTGTACTAACCCCTTTGAGGATTATCCGAAAACCGAGTTTCGATCATATCAGCTCCGATTCCGGTCCGAAATGCGTCAAATAAAATTTCATTTAATTACAATAACCCTTAGGAACAAAATATGTAAAAATATCCAGAAAATGGCCCGACTCAATTTTTAACAATATTCCGTGTACTAACGCCTTTGAGGATTATCAGAAAACTGAGTTTCGATCATATCAGCTCCGATTCCGGTCCGAACTGCGCCGAATAAAATTTCGTTTAATTTCAATAACCCATAGGAACAAAATATGTGAAAATATCCACAAAATGGTCCAACTCGAATTTTAACAGTATCCCGTGTACTAACCCCTATGAGGATTATCCGAAAATTGAGTTTCGATCATATCAGCTCCGATTCCGGTCCGAAGTGCTTCAAATAAAATTTCATTTAATTTCAATAACCCATAGGAACAAAATATGTAAAAATATCCAGAAAATGGCCCGACTCAATTTTTAACAATATTCCGTGTACTAACGCCTTTGAGGATTATCAGAAAACTGAGTTTCGATCATATCAGCTCCGATTCCGGTCCGAATTGCGCCGAATAAAATTTCGTTTAATTTCAATAACCCATAGGAACAAAATATGTAAAAATATCCAGAAAATGGCCCGACTCGATTTTTAACAGTATCCCGTGTACTAACCCCTTTGAGGATTATCCGAAAACCGAGTTTCGATCATATCAGCTCCGATTCAGGTCCGAAGTGCGTCAAATAAAATTTCCTTTAATTACAATAACCCTTAGGAACAAAATATGTAAAAATATCCAGAAAATGGCCCGACTCAATTTTTAACAATATTCCGTGTACTAACACCTTTGAGGATTATCAGAAAACTGAGTTTCGATCATATCAGCTCCGATTCCGGTCCGAACTGCGCCGAATAAAATTTCGTTTAATTTCAATAACCAATAGGAACAAAATATGTGAAAATATCCACAAAATGGTCCAACTCGAATTTTAACAGTATCCCGTGTACTAACCCCTATGAGGATTATCCGAAAATTGAGTTTCGATCATATCAGCTCCGATTCCGGTCCGAAGTGCGTCAAATAAAATTTCATTTAATTACAATAACCCTTAGGAACAAAATATGTAAAAATATCCAGAAAATGGCCCGACTCAATTTTTAACAATATTCCGTGTACTAACGCCTTTGAGGATTATCAGAAAACTGAGTTTCGATCATATCAGCTCCGATTCCGGTCCGAATTGCGCCGAATAAAATTTCGTTTAATTTCAATAACCCATAGGAACAAAATATGTGAAAATATCCACAAAATGGTCCAACTCGAATTTTAACAGTATCCCGTGTACTAACCCCTTTGAGGATTATCCGAAAACCGAGTTTCGATCATATCAGCTCCGATTCCGGTCCGAAGTGCGTCAAATAAAATTTCATTTAATTACAATAACCCTTAGGAACAAAATATGTAAAAATATCCAGAAAATGGCCCGACTCAATTTTTAACAATATTCCGTGTACTAACGCCTTTGAGGATTATCAGAAAACTGAGTTTCGATCATATCAGCTCCGATTCTGGTCCGAATTGCGCCGAATAAAATTTCGTTTAATTTCAATAACCCATAGGAACAAAATATGTAAAAATATCCAGAAAATGGCCCGACTCGATTTTTAACAGTATCCCGTGTACTAACCCCTTTGAGGATTATCCGAAAACCGAGTTTCGATCATATCAGCTCCGATTCAGGTCCGAAGTGCGTCAAATAAAATTTCCTTTAATTACAATAACCCTTAGGAACAAAATATGTAAAAATATCCAGAAAATGGCCCGACTCAATTTTTAACAATATTCCGTGTACTAACGCCTTTGAGGATTATCAGAAAACTGAGTTTCGATCATATCAGCTCCGATTCCGGTCCGAACTGCGCCGAATAAAATTTCGTTTAATTTCAATAACCAATAGGAACAAAATATGTGAAAATATCCACAAAATGGTCCAACTCGAATTTTAACAATATCCCTTGTACTAACCCCTATGAGGATTATCCGAAAATTGAGTTTCGATCATATCAGCTCCGATTCCGGTCCGAAGTGCGTCAAATAAAATTTCATTTAATTTCAATAACCCATAGGAACAAAATATGTAAAAATATCCAGAAAATGGCCCGACTCAATTTTTAACAATATTCCGTGTACTAACGCCTTTGAGGATTATCAGAAAACTGAGTTTCGATCATATCAGCTCCGATTCCGGTCCGAATTGCGCCGAATAAAATTTCGTTTAATTTCAATAACCCATAGGAACAAAATATGTAAAAATATCCAGAAAATGGCCCGACTCGATTTTTAACAGTATCCCGTGTACTAACCCCTTTGAGGATTATCCGAAAACCGAGTTTCGATCATATCAGCTCCGATTCAGGTCCGAATTGCGTCAAATAAAATTTTGTTGAATTCAAATAACCCATAGGAACATAATATGTAAAAATATCCAGAAAATGGCCCGACTCAATTTTTAACAGTATCCCGTGTACTAACCCCTTTGTGGATTATCCGAAAACCGAGTTTCGATCATATCAGCTCCGATTCAGGTCCGAATTGCGTCAAATAAAATTTTGTTGAATTCCAATAACCAATAGGAACTAAATATGTAAAAATATCCACAAAATGGTCCAACTCGATTTTTAACAATATCCCGTGTACTAACCCCTTTGAGGATTATCCGAAAACCGAGTTTCGATCATATCAGCTCCGATTCCGGTCCGAAATGCGTCAAATAAAATTTCATTTAATTACAATAACCCTTAGGAACAAAATATGTAAAAATATCCAGAAAATGGCCCGACTCAATTTTTAACAATATTCCGTGTACTAACGCCTTTGAGGATTATCAGAAAACTGAGTTTCGATCATATCAGCTCCGATTCCGGTCCGAACTGCGCCGAATAAAATTTCGTTTAATTTCAATAACCCATAGGAACAAAATATGTGAAAATATCCACAAAATGGTCCAACTCGAATTTTAACAGTATCCCGTGTACTAACCCCTATGAGGATTATCCGAAAATTGAGTTTCGATCATATCAGCTCCGATTCCGGTCCGAAGTGCTTCAAATAAAATTTCATTTAATTTCAATAACCCATAGGAACAAAATATGTAAAAATATCCAGAAAATGGCCCGACTCAATTTTTAACAATATTCCGTGTACTAACGCCTTTGAGGATTATCAGAAAACTGAGTTTCGATCATATCAGCTCCGATTCCGGTCCGAATTGCGCCGAATAAAATTTCGTTTAATTTCAATAACCCATAGGAACAAAATATGTAAAAATATCCAGAAAATGGCCCGACTCGATTTTTAACAGTATCCCGTGTACTAACCCCTTTGAGGATTATCCGAAAACCGAGTTTCGATCATATCAGCTCCGATTCAGGTCCGAAGTGCGTCAAATAAAATTTCCTTTAATTACAATAACCCTTAGGAACAAAATATGTAAAAATATCCAGAAAATGGCCCGACTCAATTTTTAACAATATTCCGTGTACTAACACCTTTGAGGATTATCAGAAAACTGAGTTTCGATCATATCAGCTCCGATTCCGGTCCGAACTGCGCCGAATAAAATTTCGTTTAATTTCAATAACCAATAGGAACAAAATATGTGAAAATATCCACAAAATGGTCCAACTCGAATTTTAACAGTATCCCGTGTACTAACCCCTATGAGGATTATCCGAAAATTGAGTTTCGATCATATCAGCTCCGATTCCGGTCCGAAGTGCGTCAAATAAAATTTCATTTAATTTCAATAACCCATAGGAACAAAATATGTAAAAATATCCAGAAAATGGCCAGACTCAATTTTTAACAATATTCCGTGTACTAACGCCTTTGAGGATTATCAGAAAACTGAGTTTCGATCATATCAGCTCCGATTCCGGTTCGAATTGCGCCGAATAAAATTTCGTTTAATTTCAATAACCCATAGGAACAAAATATGTAAAAATATCCAGAAAATGGCCCGACTCGATTTTTAACAGTATCCCGTGTACTAACCCCTTTGAGGATTATCCGAAAACCGAGTTTCGATCATATCAGCTCCGATTCAGGTCCGAATTGCGTCAAATAAAATTTTGTTGAATTCCAATAACCCATAGGAACATAATATGTAAAAATATCCAGAAAATGGCCCAACTCAATTTTTAACAGTATCCCGTGTACTAACCCCTTTGTGGATTATCCGAAAACCGAGTTTCGGTCATATCAGCTCCGATTCAGGTCCGAATTGCGTCAAATAAAATTTTGTTGAATTCCAATAACCAATAGGAACTAAATATGTAAAAATATCCACAAAATGGTCCAACTCGATTTTTAACAATATCCCGTGTACTAACCCCTTTGAGGATTATCCGAAAACCGAGTTTCGATCATATCAGCTCCGATTCAGGTCCGAATTGCGTCAAATAAAATTTTGTTGAATTCAAATAACCCATAGGAACATAATATGTAAAAATATCCAGAAAATGGCCCGACTCAATTTTTAACAGTATCCCGTGTACTAACCCCTTTGTGGATTATCCGAAAACCGAGTTTCGATCATATCAGCTCCGATTCAGGTCCGAATTGCGTCAAATAAAATTTTGTTGAATTCCAATAACCAATAGGAACTAAATATGTAAAAATATCCACAAAATGGTCCAACTCGATTTTTAACAATATCCCGTGTACTAACCCCTTTGAGGATTATCCGAAAACCGAGTTTCGATCATATCAGCTCCGATTCCGGTCCGAAATGCGTCAAATAAAATTTCATTTAATTACAATAACCCTTAGGAACAAAATATGTAAAAATATCCAGAAAATGGCCCGACTCAATTTTTAACAATATTCCGTGTACTAACGCCTTTGAGGATTATCAGAAAACTGAGTTTCGATCATATCAGCTCCGATTCCGGTCCGAACTGCGCCGAATAAAATTTCGTTTAATTTCAATAACCCATAGGAACAAAATATGTGAAAATATCCACAAAATGGTCCAACTCGAATTTTAACAGTATCCCGTGTACTAACCCCTATGAGGATTATCCGAAAATTGAGTTTCGATCATATCAGCTCCGATTCCGGTCCGAAGTGCTTCAAATAAAATTTCATTTAATTTCAATAACCCATAGGAACAAAATATGTAAAAATATCCAGAAAATGGCCCGACTCAATTTTTAACAATATTCCGTGTACTAACGCCTTTGAGGATTATCAGAAAACTGAGTTTCGATCATATCAGCTCCGATTCCGGTCCGAATTGCGCCGAATAAAATTTCGTTTAATTTCAATAACCCATAGGAACAAAATATGTAAAAATATCCAGAAAATGGCCCGACTCGATTTTTAACAGTATCCCGTGTACTAACCCCTTTGAGGATTATCCGAAAACCGAGTTTCGATCATATCAGCTCCGATTCAGGTCCGAAGTGCGTCAAATAAAATTTCCTTTAATTACAATAACCCTTAGGAACAAAATATGTAAAAATATCCAGAAAATGGCCCGACTCAATTTTTAACAATATTCCGTGTACTAACACCTTTGAGGATTATCAGAAAACTGAGTTTCGATCATATCAGCTCCGATTCCGGTCCGAACTGCGCCGAATAAAATTTCGTTTAATTTCAATAACCAATAGGAACAAAATATGTGAAAATATCCACAAAATGGTCCAACTCGAATTTTAACAGTATCCCGTGTACTAACCCCTATGAGGATTATCCGAAAATTGAGTTTCGATCATATCAGCTCCGATTCCGGTCCGAAGTGCGTCAAATAAAATTTCATTTAATTTCAATAACCCATAGGAACAAAATATGTAAAAATATCCAGAAAATGGCCAGACTCAATTTTTAACAATATTCCGTGTACTAACGCCTTTGAGGATTATCAGAAAACTGAGTTTCGATCATATCAGCTCCGATTCCGGTTCGAATTGCGCCGAATAAAATTTCGTTTAATTTCAATAACCCATAGGAACAAAATATGTAAAAATATCCAGAAAATGGCCCGACTCGATTTTTAACAGTATCCCGTGTACTAACCCCTTTGAGGATTATCCGAAAACCGAGTTTCGATCATATCAGCTCCGATTCAGGTCCGAATTGCGTCAAATAAAATTTTGTTGAATTCCAATAACCCATAGGAACATAATATGTAAAAATATCCAGAAAATGGCCCAACTCAATTTTTAACAGTATCCCGTGTACTAACCCCTTTGTGGATTATCCGAAAACCGAGTTTCGGTCATATCAGCTCCGATTCAGGTCCGAATTGCGTCAAATAAAATTTTGTTGAATTCCAATAACCAATAGGAACTAAATATGTAAAAATATCCACAAAATGGTCCAACTCGATTTTTAACAATATCCCGTGTACTAACCCCTTTGAGGATTATCCGAAAACCGAGTTTCGATCATATCAGCTCCGATTCCGGTCCGAAGTGCGTCAAATAAAATTTCATTTAATTACAATAACCCTTAGGAACAAAATATGTAAAAATATCCAGAAAATGGCCCGACTCAATTTTTAACAATATTCCGTGTACTAACGCCTTTGAGGATTATCAGAAAACTGAGTTTCGATCATATCAGCTCCGATTCCGGTCCGAACTGCGCCGAATAAAATTTCGTTTAATTTCAATAACCCATAGGAACAAAATATGTGAAAATATCCACAAAATGGTCCAACTCGAATTTTAACAGTATCCCGTGTACTAACCCCTATGAGGATTATCCGAAAATTGAGTTTCGATCATATCAGCTCCGATTCCTGTCCGAAGTGCGTCAAATAAAATTTCATTTAATTTCAATAACCCATAGGAACAAAATATGTAAAAATATCCAGAAAATGGCCCGACTCAATTTTTAACAATATTCCGTGTACTAACGCCTTTGAGGATTATCAGAAAACTGAGTTTCGATCATATCAGCTCCGATTCCGGTCCGAATTGCGCCGAATAAAATTTCGTTTAATTTCAATAACCCATAGGAACAAAATATGTAAAAATATCCAGAAAATGGCCCGACTCGATTTTTAACAGTATCCCGTGTACTAACCCCTTTGAGGATTATCCGAAAACCGAGTTTCGATCATATCACCTCCGATTCAGGTCCGAATTGTGTCAAATAAAATTTTGTTGAATTCCAATAACCCTTAGGAACATAATATGTAAAAAAATCCAGAAAATGGCCCGACTCAATTTTTAACAATATTCCGTGTACTAACGCCTTTGTGGATTATCCGAAAACCGAGTTTCGATCATATCAGCTCCGATTCAGGTCCGAATTGCGTCGAATAAAATTTTGTTGAATTTCAATAACCCATAGGAACAAAATATGTGAAAATATCCACAAAATGGTCCAACTCGAATTTTAACAGTATCCCGTGTACTAACCCCTATGAGGATTATCCGAAAACCGAGTTTCGATCATATCAGCTCCGATTCCGGTCCGAAGTGCGTCAAATAAAATTTCATTTAATTTCAATAACCCATAGGAACAAAATATGTAAAAATATCCAGAAAATGGCCCGACTCAATTTTTAACAATATTCCGTGTACTAACGCCTTTGAGGATTATCAGAAAACTGAGTTTCGATCATATCAGCTCCGATTCCGGTCCGAACTGTGCCGAATAAAATTTCGTTTAATATCAATAACCCATAGGAACAAAATATGTAAAAATATCCAGAAAATGGCCCGACTCGATTTTTAACAGTATCCCGTGTACTAACCCCTTTGAGGATTATCCGAAAACCGAGTTTCGATCATATCAGCTCCGATTCAGGTCCGAATTGCGTCAAATAAAATTTTGTTGAATTCCAATAACCCATAGGAACATAATATGTAAAAATATCCAGAAAATGGCCCGACTCAATTTTTAACAGTATCCCGTGTACTAACCCCTTTGTGGATTATCCGAAAACCGAGTTTCGATCATATCAGCTCCGATTCAGGTCCGAATTGCGTCAAATAAAATTTTGTTGAATTCCAATAACCAATAGGAACTAAATATGTAAAAATATCCACAAAATGGTCCAACTCGATTTTTAACAATATCCCGTGTACTAACCCCTTTGAGGATTATCCGAAAACCGAGTTTCGATCATATCAGCTCCGATTCCGGTCCGAAGTGCGTCAAATAAAATTTCATTTAATTACAATAACCCTTAGGAACAAAATATGTAAAAATATCCAGAAAATGGCCCGACTCAATTTTTAACAATATTCCGTGTACTAACGCCTTTGAGGATTATCAGAAAACTGAGTTTCGATCATATCAGCTCCGATTCCGGTCCGAAGTGCGCCGAATAAAATTTCGTTTAATTTCAATAACCCATAGGAACAAAATATGTGAAAATATCCACAAAATGGTCCAACTCGAATTTTAACAGTATCCCGTGTACTAACCCCTATGAGGATTATCCGAAAATTGAGTTTCGATCATATCAGCTCCGATTCCGGTCCGAAGTGCGTCAAATAAAATTTCATTTAATTTCAATAACCCATAGGAACAAAATATGTAAAAATATCCAGAAAATGGCCCGACTCAATTTTTAACAATATTCCGTGTACTAACGCCTTTGAGGATTATCAGAAAACTGAGTTTCGATCATATCAGCTCCGATTCCGGTCCGAATTGCGCCGAATAAAATTTCGTTTAATTTCAATAACCCATAGGAACAAAATATGTAAAAATATCCAGAAAATGGCCCGACTCGATTTTTAACAGTATCCCGTGTACTAACCCCTTTGAGGATTATCCGTAAACCGAGTTTCGATCATATCAGCTCCGATTCAGGTCCGAAGTGCGTCAAATAAAATTTCCTTTAATTACAATAACCCTTAGGAACAAAATATGTAAAAATATCCAGAAAATGGCCCGACTCAATTTTTAACAATATTCCGTGTACTAACGCCTTTGAGGATTATCAGAAAACTGAGTTTCGATCATATCAGCTCCGATTCCGGTCCGAACTGCGCCGAATAAAATTTCGTTTAATTTCAATAACCCATAGGAACAAAATATGTGAAAATATCCACAAAATGGTCCAACTCGAATTTTAACAGTATCCCGTGTACTAACCCCTATGAGGATTATCCGAAAATTGAGTTTCGATCATATCAGCTCCGATTCCGGTCCGAAGTGCGTCAAATAAAATTTCATTTAATTTCAATAACCCATAGGAACAAAATATGTAAAAATATCCAGAAAATGGCCCGACTCAATTTTTAACAATATTCCGTGTACTAACGCCTTTGAGGATTATCAGAAAACTGAGTTTCGATCATATCAGCTCCGATTCCGGTCCGAATTGCGCCGAATAAAATTTCGTTTAATTTCAATAACCCATAGGAACAAAATATGTAAAAATATCCAGAAAATGGCCCGACTCGATTTTTAACAATATCCCGTGTACTAACCCCTTTGAGGATTATCCGAAAACCGAGTTTCGATCATATCAGCTCCGATTCAGGTCCGAATTGCGTCAAATAAAATTTTGTTGAATTCCAATAACCCATAGGAACATAATATGTAAAAATATCCAGAAAATGGCCCGACTCAATTTTTAACAGTATCCCGTGTACTAACCCCTTTGTGGATTATCCGAAAACCGAGTTTCGATCATATCAGCTCCGATTCAGGTCCGAATTGCGTCAAATAAAATTTTGTTGAATTCCAATAACCAATAGGAACTAAATATGTAAAAATATCCACAAAATGGTCCAACTCGATTTTTAACAATATCCCGTGTACTAACCCCTTTGAGGATTATCCGAAAACCGAGTTTCGATCATATCAGCTCCGATTCCGGTCCGAAGTGCGTCAAATAAAATTTCATTTAATTACAATAACACTTAGGAACAAAATATGTAAAAATATCCAGAAAATGGCCCGAATCAATTTTTAACAATATTCCGTGTACTAACGCCTTTGAGGATTATCAGAAAACTGAGTTTCGATCATATCAGCTCCGATTCCGGTCCGAACTGTGCCGAATAAAATTTCGTTTAATTTCAATAACCCATAGGAACAAAATATGTGAAAATATCCACAAAATGGTCCAACTCGAATTTTAACAGTATCCCGTGTACTAACCCCTATGAGGATTATCCGAAAATTGAGTTTCGATCATATCAGCTCCGATTCCGGTCCGAAGTGCGTCAAATAAAATTTCATTTAATTTCAATAACCCATAGGAACAAAATATGTAAAAATATCCAGAAAATGGCCCGACTCAATTTTTAACAATATTCCCTGTACTAACGCCTTTGAGGATTATCAGAAAACTGAGTTTCGATCATATCAGCTCCGATTCCGGTCCGAACTGTGCCGAATAAAATTTCGTTTAATTTCAATAACCCATAGGAACAAAATATGTGAAAATATCCACAAAATGGTCCAACTCGAATTTTAACAGTATCCCGTGTACTAACCCCTATGAGGATTATCCGAAAACCGAGTTTCGATCATATCAGCTCCGATTCCGGTCCGAAGTGCGTCAAATAAAATTTCATTTAATTTCAATAACCCATAGGAACAAAATATGTAAAAATATCCAGAAAATGGCCCGACTCAATTTTTAACAATATTCCGTGTACTAACGCCTTTGAGGATTATCAGAAAACTGAGTTTCGATCATATCAGCTCCGATTCCGGTCCGAACTGTGCCGAATAAAATTTCGTTTAATATCAATAACCCATAGGAACAAAATATGTAAAAATATCCAGAAAATGGCCCGACTCGATTTTTAACAGTATCCCGTGTACTAACCCCTTTGAGGATTATCCGAAAACCGAGTTTCGATCATATCAGCTCCGATTCAGGTCCGAATTGCGTCAAATAAAATTTTGTTGAATTCCAATAACCCATAGGAACATAATATGTAAAAATATCCAGAAAATGGCCCGACTCAATTTTTAACAGTATCCCGTGTACTAACCCCTTTGTGGATTATCCGAAAACCGAGTTTCGATCATATCAGCTCCGATTCAGGTCCGAATTGCGTCAAATAAAATTTTGTTGAATTCCAATAACCAATAGGAACTAAATATGTAAAAATATCCACAAAATGGTCCAACTCGATTTTTAACAATATCCCGTGTACTAACCCCTTTGAGGATTATCCGAAAACCGAGTTTCGATCATATCAGCTCCGATTCCGGTCCGAAGTGCGTCAAATAAAATTTCATTTAATTACAATAACCCTTAGGAACAAAATATGTAAAAATATCCAGAAAATGGCCCGACTCAATTTTTAACAATATTCCGTGTACTAACGCCTTTGAGGATTATCAGAAAACTGAGTTTCGATCATATCAGCTCCGATTCCGGTCCGAAGTGCGCCGAATAAAATTTCGTTTAATTTCAATAACCCATAGGAACAAAATATGTGAAAATATCCACAAAATGGTCCAACTCGAATTTTAACAGTATCCCGTGTACTAACCCCTATGAGGATTATCCGAAAATTGAGTTTCGATCATATCAGCTCCGATTCCGGTCCGAAGTGCGTCAAATAAAATTTCATTTAATTTCAATAACCCATAGGAACAAAATATGTAAAAATATCCAGAAAATGGCCCGACTCAATTTTTAACAATATTCCGTGTACTAACGCCTTTGAGGATTATCAGAAAACTGAGTTTCGATCATATCAGCTCCGATTCCGGTCCGAATTGCGCCGAATAAAATTTCGTTTAATTTCAATAACCCATAGGAACAAAATATGTAAAAATATCCAGAAAATGGCCCGACTCGATTTTTAACAGTATCCCG
This sequence comes from Saposhnikovia divaricata, assembly GCA_036435485.1. NCBI lineage: Eukaryota > Viridiplantae > Streptophyta > Magnoliopsida > Apiales > Apiaceae > Saposhnikovia > Saposhnikovia divaricata. The sequence continues at coordinate 222,711,678 of CM071599.1, forward strand.
TGTACTAACCCCTTTGAGGATTATCCGTAAACCGAGTTTCGATCATATCAGCTCCGATTCAGGTCCGAAGTGCGTCAAATAAAATTTCCTTTAATTACAATAACCCTTAGGAACAAAATATGTAAAAATATCCAGAAAATGGCCCGACTCAATTTTTAACAATATTCCGTGTACTAACGCCTTTGAGGATTATCAGAAAACTGAGTTTCGATCATATCAGCTCCGATTCCGGTCCGAACTGCGCCGAATAAAATTTCGTTTAATTTCAATAACCCATAGGAACAAAATATGTGAAAATATCCACAAAATGGTCCAACTCGAATTTTAACAGTATCCCGTGTACTAACCCCTATGAGGATTATCCGAAAATTGAGTTTCGATCATATCAGCTCCGATTCCGGTCCGAAGTGCGTCAAATAAAATTTCATTTAATTTCAATAACCCATAGGAACAAAATATGTAAAAATATCCAGAAAATGGCCCGACTCAATTTTTAACAATATTCCGTGTACTAACGCCTTTGAGGATTATCAGAAAACTGAGTTTCGATCATATCAGCTCCGATTCCGGTCCGAATTGCGCCGAATAAAATTTCGTTTAATTTCAATAACCCATAGGAACAAAATATGTAAAAATATCCAGAAAATGGCCCGACTCGATTTTTAACAATATCCCGTGTACTAACCCCTTTGAGGATTATCCGAAAACCGAGTTTCGATCATATCAGCTCCGATTCAGGTCCGAATTGCGTCAAATAAAATTTTGTTGAATTCCAATAACCCATAGGAACATAATATGTAAAAATATCCAGAAAATGGCCCGACTCAATTTTTAACAGTATCCCGTGTACTAACCCCTTTGTGGATTATCCGAAAACCGAGTTTCGATCATATCAGCTCCGATTCAGGTCCGAATTGCGTCAAATAAAATTTTGTTGAATTCCAATAACCAATAGGAACTAAATATGTAAAAATATCCACAAAATGGTCCAACTCGATTTTTAACAATATCCCGTGTACTAACCCCTTTGAGGATTATCCGAAAACCGAGTTTCGATCATATCAGCTCCGATTCCGGTCCGAAGTGCGTCAAATAAAATTTCATTTAATTACAATAACACTTAGGAACAAAATATGTAAAAATATCCAGAAAATGGCCCGAATCAATTTTTAACAATATTCCGTGTACTAACGCCTTTGAGGATTATCAGAAAACTGAGTTTCGATCATATCAGCTCCGATTCCGGTCCGAACTGTGCCGAATAAAATTTCGTTTAATTTCAATAACCCATAGGAACAAAATATGTGAAAATATCCACAAAATGGTCCAACTCGAATTTTAACAGTATCCCGTGTACTAACCCCTATGAGGATTATCCGAAAATTGAGTTTCGATCATATCAGCTCCGATTCCGGTCCGAAGTGCGTCAAATAAAATTTCATTTAATTTCAATAACCCATAGGAACAAAATATGTAAAAATATCCAGAAAATGGCCCGACTCAATTTTTAACAATATTCCCTGTACTAACGCCTTTGAGGATTATCAGAAAACTGAGTTTCGATCATATCAGCTCCGATTCCGGTCCGAATTGCGCCGAATAAAATTTCGTTTAATTTCAATAACCCATAGGAAAAAAATATGTAAAAATATCCAGAAAATGGCCCGACTCGATTTTTAACAGGATCCCGTGTACTAACCCCTTTGAGGATTATCCGAAAATCGAGTTTCGATCATATCAGCTCCGATTCAGGTCCGAATTGCGTCAAATAAAATTGTGTTGAATTCCAATAACCCATAGGAACATAATATGTAAAAATATCCAGAAAATGGCCCGACTCAATTTTTAACAGTATCCCGTGTACTAACCCCTTTGTGGATTATCCGAAAACCGAGTTTCGATCATATCAGCTCCGATTCAGGTCCGAATTGCGTCAAATAAAATTTTGTTGAATTCCAATAACCAATAGGAACTAAATATGTAAAAATATCCACAAAATGGTCCAACTCGATTTTTAACAATATCCCGTGTACTAACCCCTTTGAGGATTATCCGAAAACCGAGTTTCGATCATATCAACTCCGATTCCGGTCCGAAGTTCGTCAAATAAAATTTCATTTAATTACAATAACCCTTAGGAACAAAATATGTAAAAATATCCAGAAAATGGCCCGACTCAATTTTTAACAATATTCCGTGTACTAACGCCTTTGAGGATTATCAGAAAACTGAGTTTCGATCATATCAGCTCCGATTCCGGTCCGAACTGCGCCGAATAAAATTTCGTTTAATTTCCATAACCCATAGGAACAAAATATGTAAAAATATCCAGAAAATGGCCCAATTCGATTTTTAACAGTATCCCGTGTACTAACCCCTTTGAGGATTATCCGAAAACCGAGTTTCGATCATATCAGCTCCGATTCAGGTCCGAATTGCGTCAAATAAAATTTTGTTGAATTCCAATAACCCATAGGAACAAAATATGTAAAAATATCCACAAAATGGTCTGACTGAATTTTTAACAATATCCCATGTACTAACCCCTTTGAGGATTATCCGAAAACCGAGTTTCGATCATATCAGCTCCGATTCAGGTCCGAATTGCGTCAAATAAAATTTTGTTGAATTCCAATAACCAATAGGAACTAAATATGTAAAAATATCCAGAAAATGGTCCAACTCGATTTTTAACAATATCCCGTGTACTAACCCCTTTGAGGATTATCCGAAAACCGAGTTTCGATCATATCAACTCCGATTCCGGTCCGAAGTGCGTCAAATAAAATTTCATTTAATTACAATAACCCTTAGGAACAAAATATGTAAAAATATCCAGAAAATGGCCCGACTCAATTTTTAACAATATTCCGTGTACTAACGCCTTTGAGGATTATCAGAAAACTGAGTTTCGATCATATCAGCTCCGATTCCGGTCCGAACAGCGCCGAATAAAATTTCGTTTAATTTCCATAACCCATAGGAACAAAATATGTAAAAATATCCAGAAAAAGGCCCGACTCGATTTTTAACAGTATCCCGTGTACTAACCCCTTTGAGGATTATCCGAAAACCGAGTTTCGATCATATCAGCTCCGATTCAGGTCCGAATTGCGTCAAATAAAATTTTGTTGAATTCCAATAACCCATAGGAACAAAATATGTAAAAATATCCACAAAATGGTCTGACTCAATTTTTAACAATAACCCATGTACTAACCCCTTTGAGGATTATCCGAAAACCGAGTTTCGATCATATCAGCTCCGATTCCGGTCCGAACTGTGCCGAATAAAATTTTGTTGAATTTCAATAACCTATAGGAACAAAATATGTGAAAATATCCACAAAATGGTCCAACTCGACTTTTAACAGTATCCCGTGTACTAACCCCTTTGAGGATTATCCGAAAATTGAGTTTCGATCATATCAGCTCCGATTCCGGTCCGAAGTGCGTCAAATAAAATTTCATTTAATTTCAATAACCCTTAGGAACAAAATATGTAAAAATATCCAGAAAATGGCCCGACTCAATTTTCAACAATATTCCGTGTACTAACGCCTTTGAGGATTATCAGAAAACTGAGTTTCGATCATATCAGCTCCGATTCCGGTCCGAACTACGCCGAATAAAATTTCGTTTAATTTCAATAACCCATAAGAACAAAATATGTAAAAATATCCAGAAAATGGCCCGACTCGATTTTTAACAGTATCCCGTGTACTGACCCCTTTGAGGATTATCCGAAAACCGAGTTTCGATCATATCAGCTCCGATTCAGGTTCGAATTGCGTCAAATAAAATTTTGTTGAATTCCAGTAACCCATAGGAACATAATATGTAAAAATATCCAGAAAATGGCCCGACTCAATTTTTAACAGTATCCCGTGTACTAACCCCTTTGTGGATTATCCGAAAACCGAGTTTCGATCATATCAGCTCCGATTCAGGTCCGAATTGCGTCAAATAAAATTTTGTTGAATTCCAATAACCAATAGGAACAAAATATGTAAAAATATCCACAAAATGGTCCAACTCGATTTTTAACAATATCCCGTGTACTAACCCCTTTGAGGATTATCCGAAAACCGAGTTTCGATCATATCAGCTCCGATTCCGGTCCGAAGTGCGTCAAATAAAATTTCATTTAATTACAATAACCCTTAGGAACAAAATATGTAAAAATATCCAGAAAATAGCCCGACTCAATTTTTAACAATATTCCGTGTACTAACGCCTTTGAGGATTATCAGAAAACTGAGTTTCGATCATATCAGCTCCGATTCCGGTCCGAACTGCGCCGAATAAAATTTCGTTTAATTTCCATAACCCATAGGAACAAAATATGTAAAAATATCCAGAAAAAGGCCCGACTCGATTTTTAACAGTATCCCGTGTACTAACCCCTTTGAGGATTATCCGAAAACCGAGTTTCGATCATATCAGCTCCGATTCAGGTCCGAATTGCGTCAAATAAAATTTTGTTGAATTCCAATAACCCATAGGAACAAAATATGTAAAAATATCCACAAAATGGTCTGACTCAATTTTTAACAATAACCCATGTACTAACCCCTTTGAGGATTATCCGAAAACCGAGTTTCGATCATATCAGCTCCGATTCCGGTCCGAACTGTGCCGAATAAAATTTTGTTGAATTTCAATAACCTATAGGAACAAAATATGTGAAAATATCCACAAAATGGTCCAACTCGACTTTTAACAGTATCCCGTGTACTAACCCCTTTGAGGATTATCCGAAAATTGAGTTTCGATCATATCAGCTCCGATTCCGGTCCGAAGTGCGTCAAATAAAATTTCATTTAATTTCAATAACCCTTAGGAACAAAATATGTAAAAATATCCAGAAAATGGCCCGACTCAATTTTCAACAATATTCCGTGTACTAACGCCTTTGAGGATTATCAGAAAACTGAGTTTCGATCATATCAGCTCCGATTCCGGTCCGAACTACGCCGAATAAAATTTCGTTTAATTTCAATAACCCATAAGAACAAAATATGTAAAAATATCCAGAAAATGGCCCGACTCGATTTTTAACAGTATCCCGTGTACTGACCCCTTTGAGGATTATCCGAAAACCGAGTTTCGATCATATCAGCTCCGATTCAGGTTCGAATTGCGTCAAATAAAATTTTGTTGAATTCCAGTAACCCATAGGAACATAATATGTAAAAATATCCAGAAAATGGCCCGACTCAATTTTTAACAGTATCCCGTGTACTAACCCCTTTGTGGATTATCCGAAAACCGAGTTTCGATCATATCAGCTCCGATTCAGGTCCGAATTGCGTCAAATAAAATTTTGTTGAATTCCAATAACCAATAGGAACAAAATATGTAAAAATATCCACAAAATGGTCCAACTCGATTTTTAACAATATCCCGTGTACTAACCCCTTTGAGGATTATCCGAAAACCGAGTTTCGATCATATCAGCTCCGATTCCGGTCCGAAGTGCGTCAAATAAAATTTCATTTAATTACAATAACCCTTAGGAACAAAATATGTAAAAATATCCAGAAAATAGCCCGACTCAATTTTTAACAATATTCCGTGTACTAACGCCTTTGAGGATTATCAGAAAACTGAGTTTCGATCATATCAGCTCCGATTCCGGTCCGAACTGCGCCGAATAAAATTTCGTTTAATTTCCATAACCCATAGTAACAAAATATGTAAAAATATCCAGAAAATGGCCCAATTCGATTTTTAACAGTATCCCGTGTACTAAACCCTTTGAGGATTATCCGAAAACCGAGTTTCGATCATATCAGCTCCGATTCAGGTCCGAATTGCGTCAAATAAAATTTTGTTGAATTCCAATAACCCATAGGAACAAAATATGTAAAAATATCCACAAAATGGTCTGACTCAATTTTTAACAATATCCCATGTACTAACCCCTTTGAGGATTATCCGAAAACCGAGTTTCGATCATATCTGCTCCGATTCCGGTCCGAACTGTGCCGAATAAAATTTTGTTGAATTTCAATAACCTATAGGAACAAAATATGTGAAAATATCCACAAAATGGTCCAACTCGACTTTTAACAGTATCCCGTGTACTAACCCCTTTGAGGATTATCCGAAAATTGAGTTTCGATCATATCAGCTCCGATTCCGGTCCGAAGTGCGTCAAATAAAATTTCATTTAATTTCAATAACCCTTAGGAACAAAATATGTAAAAATATCCAGAAAATGGCCCGACTCAATTTTTAACAATATTCCGTGTACTAACGCCTTTGAGGATTATCAGAAAACTGAGTTTCGATCATATCAGCTCCGATTCCGGTCCGAACTACGCCGAATAAAATTTCGTTTAATTTCAATAACCCATAGGAACAAAATATGTAAAAATATCCAGAAAATGGCTCGACTAGATTTTTAACAGTATCCCGTGTACTGACCCCTTTGAGGATTATCCGAAAACCGAGTTTCGATCATATCAACTCCGATTCAGGTTCGAATTGCGTCAAATAAAATTTTGTTGAATTCGAGTAACCCATAGGAACATAATATGTAAAAATATCCAGAAAATGGCCCGACTCAATTTTTAACAGTATCCCGTGTACTAACCCCTTTGTGGATTATCCGAAAACCGAGTTTCGATCATATCAGCTCCGATTCAGGTCCGAATTGCGTCAAATAAAATTTTGTTGAATTCCAATCACCAATAGGAACAAAATATGTAAAAATATCCACAAAATGGTCCAACTCGATTTTTAACAATATCCCGTGTACTAACCCCTTTGAGGATTATCCGAAAACCGAGTTTCGATCATATTAGCTCCGATTCCGGTCCGAGGTGCGTCAAATAAAATTTCATTTAATTACAATAACCCTTAGGAACAAAATATGTAAAAATATCCAGAAAATGGGCCGAATCAATTTTTAACAATATTTCGTGTACTAACGCCTTTGAGGATTATCCAAAAACCGAGTTTCGATCATATCTGCTTCGATTCCGGTCCGAACTGCGCCGAATAAAATTTCGTTTGATTTCAATAACCCAAAGGAACAAAATATGTAAAAATATCTAGAAAATGGCCCAACTCGATTTTTAACAGTATCCCGTGTACTAACCCCTTTGAGGATTATCCGAAAACCGAGTTTCGATCATATCAGCTCCGATTCTGGTCCGAATTGCGTCAAATAAAATTTTGTTGAATTCAAAAAACCCATAGGAACAAAATATGTAAAAATATCCACAAAATGGTCCGACTCAATTTTTAACAATATCCCATGTACTAACCCCTTTGAGGATTATCCGAAAACCGAGTTTCGATCATATCAGCTCTGATTCCGGTCCGAACTGTGTCGAATAAAATTTTGTTGAATTTCAATAACCTATAGGAACAAAATATGTGAAAATATCCACAAAATGGTCCAACTCGACTTTTAACAGTATCCCGTGTACTAACCCCTTTGAGGATTATCCGAAAATTGAGTTTCGATCATATCAGCTCCGATTCCGGTCCGAAGTGCGTCAAATAAAATTTCATTTAATTTCAATAACCCTTAGGAACAAAATATGTAAAAATATCCAGAAAATGGCCCGACTCAATTTTCAACAATATTCCGTGTACTAACGCCTTTGAGGATTATCAGAAAACTGAGTTTCGATCATATCAGCTCCGATTCCGGTCCGAACTGCGCCGAATAAAATTTCGTTTAATTTCCATAACCCATAGGAACAAAATATGTAAAAATATCCAGAAAATGGTCCAATTCGATTTTTAACAGTATCCCGTGTACTAAACCCTTTGAGGATTATCCGAAAACCGAGTTTCGATCATATCAGCTCCGATTCAGGTCCGAATTGCGTCAAATAAAATTTTGTTGAATTCCAATAACCCATAGGAACAAAATATGTAAAAATATCCACAAAATGGTCTGACTCAATTTTTAACAATATCCCATGTACTAACCCCTTTGAGGATTATCCGAAAACCGAGTTTCGATCATATCTGCTCCGATTCCGGTCCGAACTGTGCCGAATAAAATTTTGTTGAATTTCAATAACCTATAGGAACAAAATATGTGAAAATATCCACAAAATGGTCCAACTCGACTTTTAACAGTATCCCGTGTACTAACCCCTTTGAGGATTATCCGAAAATTGAGTTTCGATCATATCAGCTCCGATTCCGGTCCGAAGTGCGTCAAATAAAATTTCATTTAATTTCAATAACCCTTAGGAACAAAATATGTAAAAATATCCAGAAAATGGCCCGACTCAATTTTTAACAATATTCCGTGTACTAACGCCTTTGAGGATTATCAGAAAACTGAGTTTCGATCATATCAGCTCCGATTCCGGTCCGAACTACGCCGAATAAAATTTCGTTTAATTTCAATAGCCCATAGGAACAAAATATGTAAAAATATCCAGAAAATGGCTCGACTAGATTTTTAACAGTATCCCGTGTACTGACCCCTTTGAGGATTATCCGAAAACCGAGTTTCGATCATATCAACTCCGATTCAGGTTCGAATTGCGTCAAATAAAATTTTGTTGAATTCGAGTAACCCATAGGAACATAATATGTAAAAATATCCAGAAAATGGCCCGACTCAATTTTTAACAGTATCCCGTGTACTAACCCCTTTGTGGATTATCCGAAAACCGAGTTTCGATCATATCAGCTCCGATTCAGGTCCGAATTGCGTCAAATAAAATTTTGTTGAATTCCAATCACCAATAGGAACAAAATATGTAAAAATATCCACAAAATGGTCCAACTCGATTTTTAACAATATCCCGTGTACTAACCCCTTTGAGGATTATCCGAAAACCGAGTTTCGATCATATCAGCTCCGATTCCGGTCCGAGGTGCGTCAAATAAAATTTCATTTAATTACAATAACCCTTAGGAACAAAATATGTAAAAATATCCAGAAAATGGGCCGACTCAATTTTTAACAATATTTCGTGTACTAACGCCTTTGAGGATTATCCAAAAACCGAGTTTCGATCATATCTGCTTCGATTCCGGTCCGAACTGCGCCGAATAAAATTTCGTTTGATTTCAATAACCCAAAGGAACAAAATATGTAAAAATATCTAGAAAATGGCCCAACTCGATTTTTAACAGTATCCCGTGTACTAACCCCTTTGAGGATTATCCGAAAACCGAGTTTCGATCATATCAGCTCCGATTCTGGTCCGAATTGCGTCAAATAAAATTTTGTTGAATTCAAAAAACCCATAGGAACAAAATATGTAAAAATATCCACAAAATGGTCCGACTCAATTTTTAACAATATCCCATGTACTAACCCCTTTGAGGATTATCCGAAAACCGAGTTTCGATCATATCAGCTCTGATTCCGGTCCGAACTTTGTCGAATAAAATTTTGTTGAATTTCAATAACCTATAGGAACAAAATATGTGAAAATATCCACAAAATGGTCCAACTCGACTTTTAACAGTATCCCGTGTACTAACCCCTTTGAGGATTATCCGAAAATTGAGTTTCGATCATATCAGCTCCGATTCCGGTCCGAAGTGCGTCAAATAAAATTTCATTTAATTTCAATAACCCTTAGGAACAAAATATGTAAAAATATCCAGAAAATGGCCCGACTCAATTTTCAACAATATTCCGTGTACTAACGCCTTTGAGGATTATCAGAAAACTGAGTTTCGATCATATCAGCTCCGATTCCGGTCCGAACTACGCCGAATAAAATTTCGTTTAATTTCAATAACCCATAGGAACAAAATATGTAAAAATATCCAGAAAATGGCCCGACTCGATTTTTAACAGTATCCCGTGTACTAACCCCTTTGAGGATTATCCGAAAACCGAGTTTCGATCATATCAGCTCCGATTCAGGTCCGAATTGCGTCAAATAAAATTTTGTTGAATTCCAATAACCCATAGGAACATAATATGTAAAAATATCCAGAAAATGGCCCGACTCAATTTTTAACAGTATCCCGTGTACTAACCCCTTTGTGGATTATCCGAAAACCGAGTTTCGATCATATCAGCTCCGATTCAGGTCCGAATTGCGTCAAATAAAATTTTGTTGAATTCCAATAACCAATAGGAACAAAATATGTAAAAATATCCACAAAATGGTCCAACTCGATTTTTAACAATATCCCGTGTACTAACCCCTTTGAGGATTATCCGAAAACCGAGTTTCGATCATATCAGCTCCGATTCCGGTCCGAAGTGCGTCAAATAAAATTTCATTTAATTACAATAACCCTTAGGAACAAAATATGTAAAAATATCCAGAAAATAGCCCGACTCAATTTTTAACAATATTCCGTGTACTAACGCCTTTGAGGATTATCAGAAAACTGAGTTTCGATCATATCAGCTCCGATTCCAGTCCGAACTGCGCCGAATAAAATTTCGTTTAATTTCCATAACCCATAGGAACAAAATATGTAAAAATATCCAGAAAATGGCCCAATTCGATTTTTAACAGTATCCCGTGTACTAACCCCTTTGAGGATTATCCGAAAACCGAGTTTCGATCATATCAGCTCCGATTCAGGTCCGAATTGTGTCAAATAAAATTTTGTTGAATTCCAATAACCCATAGGAACAAAATATGTAAAAATATCCACAAAATGGTCTGACTCAATTTTTAACAATATCCCATGTACTAACCCCTTTGAGGATTATCCGAAAACCGAGTTTCGATCATATCTGCTCCGATTCCGGTCCGAACTGTGCCGAATAAAATTTTGTTGAATTTCAATAACCTATAGGAACAAAATATGTGAAAATATCCACAAAATGGTCCAACTCGACTTTTAACAGTATCCCGTGTACTAACCCCTTTGAGGATTATCCGAAAATTGAGTTTCGATCATATCAGCTCCGATTCCGGTCCGAAGTGCGTCAAATAAAATTTCATTTAATTTCAATAACCCTTAGGAACAAAATATGTAAAAATATCCAGAAAATGGCCCGACTCAATTTTTAACAATATTCCGTGTACTAACGCCTTTGAGGATTATCAGAAAACTGAGTTTCGATCATATCAGCTCCGATTCCGGTCCGAACTACGCCGAATAAAATTTCGTTTAATTTCAATAACCCATAGGAACAAAATATGTAAAAATATCCAGAAAATGACTCGACTAGATTTTTAACAGTATCCCGTGTACTGACCCCTTTGAGGATTATCCGAAAACCGAGTTTCGATCATATCAACTCCGATTCAGGTTCGAATTGCGTCAAATAAAATTTTGTTGAATTCGAGTAACCCATAGGAACATAATATGTAAAAATATCCAGAAAATGGCCCGACTCAATTTTTAACAGTATCCCGTGTACTAACCCCTTTGTGGATTATCCGAAAACCGAGTTTCGATCATATCAGCTCCGATTCAGGTCCGAATTGCGTCAAATAAAATTTTGTTGAATTCCAATCACCAATAGGAACAAAATATGTAAAAATATCCACAAAATGGTCCAACTCGATTTTTAACAATATCCCGTGTACTAACCCCTTTGAGGATTATCCGAAAACCGAGTTTCGATCATATCAGCTCCGATTCCGGTCCGAGGTGCGTCAAATAAAATTTCATTTAATTACAATAACCCTTAGGAACAAAATATGTAAAAATATCCAGAAAATGGGCCGACTCAATTTTTAACAATATTTCGTGTACTAACGCCTTTGAGGATTATCCAAAAACCGAGTTTCGATCATATCTGCTTCGATTCCGGTCCGAACTGCGCCGAATAAAATTTCGTTTGATTTCAATAACCCAAAGGAACAAAATATGTAAAAATATCTAGAAAATGGCCCAACTCGATTTTTAACAGTATCCCGTGTACTAACCCCTTTGAGGATTATCCGAAAACCGAGTTTCGATCATATCAGCTCCGATTCTGGTCCGAATTGCGTCAAATAAAATTTTGTTGAATTCCAATAACCCATAGGAACAAAATATGTAAAAATATCCACAAAATGGTCCGACTCAATTTTTAACAATATCCCATGTACTAACCCCTTTGAGGATTATCCGAAAACCGAGTTTCGATCATATCAGCTCTGATTCCGGTCCGAACTGTGTCGAATAAAATTTTGTTGAATTTCAATAACCTATAGGAACAAAATATGTGAAAATATCCACAAAATGGTCCAACTCGACTTTTAACAGTATCCCGTGTACTAACCCCTTTGAGGATTATCCGAAAATTGAGTTTCGATCATATCAGCTCCGATTCCGGTCCGAAGTGCGTCAAATAAAATTTTATTTAATTTCAATAACCCATAGGAACAAAATATGTAAAAATATCCAGAAAATGGCTCGACTCAATTTTTAACAATATTCCGTGTACTAACGCCTTTGAGGATTATCAGAAAACTGAGTTTCGATCATATCAGCTCAGATTCCGGTCCGAACTACGCCGAATAAAATTTCGTTTAATTTCAATAACCCATAGGAACAAAATATGTAAAAATATCAAGAAAATGGCCTGACTCGATTTTTAACAGTATCCCGTGTACTAACCCCTTTGAGGATTATCCGAAAACCGAGTTTCGATCATATCAGCTCCGATTCAGGTCCGAATTGCGTCAAATAAAATTTTGTTGAATTCCAATAACCCATAGGAACATAATATGTAAAAATATCCAGAAAATGGCCCGACTCAATTTTTAACAGTATCCCGTGTACTAACCCCTTTGTGGATTATCCGAAAACCGAGTTTCGATCATATCAGCTCCGATTCAGGTCCGAATTGCGTCAAATAAAATTTTGTTGAATTCCAATAACCAATAGGAACAAAATATGTAAAAATATCCACAAAATGGTCCAACTCGATTTTTAACAATATCCCGTGTACTAACCCCTTTGAGGATTATCCGAAAACCGAGTTTCGATCATATCAGCTCCGATTCCGGTCCGAAGTGCGTCAAATAAAATTTCATTTATTTACAATAACCCTTAAGAACAAAATATGTAAAAATATCCAGAAAATGGCCCGACTCAATTTTTAATAATATTCCGTGTACTAACGCCTTTGAGAATTATCAGAAAATAGAGTTTCGATCAAATCAGCTCCGATTCCGGTCCGAACTGCGCCGAATAAAATTTCGTTTAATTTCCATAACCCATAGGAACAAAATATGTAAAAATATCCAGAAAATGGCCCAATTCGATTTTTAACAGTATCCCGTGTACTAACCCCTTTGAGGATTATCCGAAAACCGAGTTTCGATCATATCAGCTCCGATTCAGGTCCGAATTGCGTCAAATAAAATTTTGTTGAATTCCAATAACCCATAGGAACAAAATATGTAAAAATATCCACAAAATGGTCTGACTCAATTTTTAACAATATCCCATGTACTAACCCCTTTGAGGATTATCCGAAAACCGAGTTTCGATCATATCAGCTCCGATTCCGGTCCGAACTGTGCCGAATAAAATTTTGTTGAATTTCAATAACCTATAGGAACAAAATATGTGAAAATATCCACAAAATGGTCCAACTCGACTTTTAACAGTATCCCGTGTACTAACCCCTTTGAGGATTATCCGAAAATTGAGTTTCGATCATATCAGCTCCGATTCCGGTCCGAAGTGCGTCAAATAAAATTTCATTTAATTTCAATAACCCTTAGGAACAAAATATGTAAAAATATCCAGAAAATGGCCCGACTCAATTTTTAACAATATTCCGTGTACTAACGCCTTTGAGGATTATCAGAAAACTGAGTTTCGATCATATCAGCTCCGATTCCGGTCCGAACTACGCCGAATAAAATTTCGTTTAATTTCAATAACCCATAGGAACAAAATATGTAAAAATATCCAGAAAATGGCTCGACTAGATTTTTAACAGTATCCCGTGTATTGACCCCTTTGAGGATTATCCGAAAACCGAGTTTCGATCATATCAACTCCGATTCAGGTTCGAATTGCGTCAAATAAAATTTTGTTGAATTCGAGTAACCCATAGGAACATAATATGTAAAAATATCCAGAAAATGGCCCGACTCAATTTTTAACAGTATCCCGTGTACTAACCCCTTTGTGGATTATCCGAAAACCGAGTTTCGATCATATCAGCTCCGATTCAGGTCCGAATTGCGTCAAATAAAATTTTGTTGAATTCCAATCACCAATAGGAACAAAATATGTAAAAATATCCACAAAATGGTCCAACTCGATTTTTAACAATATCCCGTGTACTAACCCCTTTGAGGATTATCCGAAAACCGAGTTTCGATCATATCAGCTCCGATTCCGGTCCGAGGTGCGTCAAATAAAATTTCATTTAATTACAATAACCCTTAGGAACAAAATATGTAAAAATATCCAGAAAATGGGCCGACTCAATTTTTAACAATATTTCGTGTACTAACGCCTTTGAGGATTATCCAAAAACCGAGTTTCGATCATATCTGCTTCGATTCCGGTCCGAACTGCGCCGAATAAAATTTCGTTTGATTTCAATAACCCAAAGGAACAAAATATGTAAAAATATCTAGAAAATGGCCCAACTCGATTTTTAACAGTATCCCGTGTACTAACCCCTTTGAGGATTATCCGAAAACCGAGTTTCGATCATATCAGCTCCGATTCTGGTCCGAATTGCGTCAAATAAAATTTTGTTGAATTCCAATAACCCATAGGAACAAAATATGTAAAAATATCCACAAAATGGTCCGACTCAATTTTTAACAATATCCCATGTACTAACCCCTTTGAGGATTATCCGAAAACCGAGTTTCGATCATATCAGCTCTGATTCCGGTCCGAACTGTGTCGAATAAAATTTTGTTGAATTTCAATAACCTATAGGAACAAAATATGTGAAAATATCCACAAAATGGTCCAACTCGACTTTTAACAGTATCCCGTGTACTAACCCCTTTGAGGATTATCCGAAAATTGAGTTTCGATCATATCAGCTCCGATTCCGGTCCGAAGTGCGTCAAATAAAATTTTATTTAATTTCAATAACCCATAGGAACAAAATATGTAAAAATATCCAGAAAATGGCTCGACTCAATTTTTAACAATATTCCGTGTACTAACGCCTTTGAGGATTATCAGAAAACTGAGTTTCGATCATATCAGCTCAGATTCCGGTCCGAACTACGCCGAATAAAATTTCGTTTAATTTCAATAACCCATAGGAACAAAATATGTAAAAATATCAAGAAAATGGCCTGACTCGATTTTTAACAGTATCCCGTGTACTAACCCCTTTGAGGATTATCCGAAAACCGAGTTTCGATCATATCAGCTCCGATTCAGGTCCGAATTGCGTCAAATAAAATTTTGTTGAATTCCAATAACCCATAGGAACATAATATGTAAAAATATCCAGAAAATGGCCCGACTCAATTTTTAACAGTATCCCGTGTACTAACCCCTTTGTGGATTATCCGAAAACCGAGTTTCGATCATATCAGCTCCGATTCAGGTCCGAATTGCGTCAAATAAAATTTTGTTGAATTCCAATAACCAATAGGAACAAAATATG
Organism: Saposhnikovia divaricata; assembly: GCA_036435485.1. NCBI lineage: Eukaryota > Viridiplantae > Streptophyta > Magnoliopsida > Apiales > Apiaceae > Saposhnikovia > Saposhnikovia divaricata. The sequence continues at coordinate 222,727,179 of CM071599.1, forward strand.
TAAAAATATCCACAAAATGGTCCAACTCGATTTTTAACAATATCCCGTGTACTAACCCCTTTGAGGATTATCCGAAAACCGAGTTTCGATCATATCAGCTCCGATTCCGGTCCGAAGTGCGTCAAATAAAATTTCATTTATTTACAATAACCCTTAGGAACAAAATATGTAAAAATATCCAGAAAATGGCCCGACTCAATTTTTAATAATATTCCGTGTACTAACGCCTTTGAGAATTATCAGAAAATAGAGTTTCGATCAAATCAGCTCCGATTCCGGTCCGAACTGCGCCGAATAAAATTTCGTTTAATTTCAATAACCCATAGGAACAAAATATGTAAAAATTTCCAGAAAATGGCCCGACTCGATTTTTAACAGTATCCCGTGTACTAACCCCTTTGGGGATTATCCGAAAATTGAGTTTCGATCATATCAGCTCCGATTCCGGTCCGAAGTGCGTCAAATAAAATTTCATTTAATTTCAATAACCCATAGGAACAAAATATGTAAAAATATCCACAAAATGGTCTGACTCAATTTTTAACAATATCCCATGTACTAACCCCTTTGAGGATTATCCGAAAACCGAGTTTCGATCATATCAGCTCCGATTCCGGTCCGAACTGTGCCGAATAAAATTTTGTTGAATTTCAATAACCTATAGGAACAAAATATGTGAAAATATCCACAAAATGGTCCAACTCGACTTTTAACAGTATCCCGTGTACTAACCCCTTTGAGGATTATCCGAAAATTGAGTTTCGATCATATCAGCTCCGATTCCGGTCCGAAGTGCGTCAAATAAAATTTCATTTAATTTCAATAACCCTTAGGAACAAAATATGTAAAAATATCCAGAAAATGGCCCGACTCAATTTTTAACAATATTCCGTGTACTAACGCCTTTGAGGATTATCAGAAAACTGAGTTTCGATCATATCAGCTCCGATTCCGGTCCGAACTACGCCGAATAAAATTTCGTTTAATTTCAATAACCCATAGGAACAAAATATGTAAAAATATCCAGAAAATGGCTCGACTAGATTTTTAACAGTATCCCGTGTATTGACCCCTTTGAGGATTATCCGAAAACCGAGTTTCGATCATATCAACTCCGATTCAGGTTCGAATTGCGTCAAATAAAATTTTGTTGAATTCGAGTAACCCATAGGAACATAATATGTAAAAATATCCAGAAAATGGCCCGACTCAATTTTTAACAGTATCCCGTGTACTAACCCCTTTGTGGATTATCCGAAAACCGAGTTTCGATCATATCAGCTCCGATTCAGGTCCGAATTGCGTCAAATAAAATTTTGTTGAATTCCAATCACCAATAGGAACAAAATATGTAAAAATATCCACAAAATGGTCCAACTCGATTTTTAACAATATCCCGTGTACTAACCCCTTTGAGGATTATCCGAAAACCGAGTTTCGATCATATCAGCTCCGATTCCGGTCCGAGGTGCGTCAAATAAAATTTCATTTAATTACAATAACCCTTAGGAACAAAATATGTAAAAATATCCAGAAAATGGGCCGACTCAATTTTTAACAATATTTCGTGTACTAACGCCTTTGAGGATTATCCAAAAACCGAGTTTCGATCATATCTGCTTCGATTCCGGTCCGAACTGCGCCGAATAAAATTTCGTTTGATTTCAATAACCCAAAGGAACAAAATATGTAAAAATATCTAGAAAATGGCCCAACTCGATTTTTAACAGTATCCCGTGTACTAACCCCTTTGAGGATTATCCGAAAACCGAGTTTCGATCATATCAGCTCCGATTCTGGTCCGAATTGCGTCAAATAAAATTTTGTTGAATTCCAATAACCCATAGGAACAAAATATGTAAAAATATCCACAAAATGGTCCGACTCAATTTTTAACAATATCCCATGTACTAACCCCTTTGAGGATTATCCGAAAACCGAGTTTCGATCATATCAGCTCTGATTCCGGTCCGAACTGTGCCGAATAAAATTTTGTTGAATTTCAATAACCTATAGGAACAAAATATGTGAAAATATCCACAAAATGGTCCAACTCGACTTTTAACAGTATCCCGTGTACTAACCCCTTTGAGGATTATCCGAAAATTGAGTTTCGATCATATCAGCTCCGATTCCGGTCCGAAGTGCGTCAAATAAAATTTTATTTAATTTCAATAACCCATAGGAACAAAATATGTAAAAATATCCAGAAAATGGCTCGACTCAATTTTTAACAATATTCCGTGTACTAACGCCTTTGAGGATTATCAGAAAACTGAGTTTCGATCATATCAGCTCAGATTCCGGTCCGAACTACGCCGAATAAAATTTCGTTTAATTTCAATAACCCATAGGAACAAAATATGTAAAAATATCAAGAAAATGGCCCGACTCGATTTTTAACAGTATCCCGTGTACTAACCCCTTTGAGGATTATCCGAAAACCGAGTTTCGATCATATCAGCTCCGATTCAGGTCCGAATTGCGTCAAATAAAATTTTGTTGAATTCCAATAACCCATAGGAACATAATATGTAAAAATATCCAGAAAATGGCCCGACTCAATTTTTAACAGTATCCCGTGTACTAACCCCTTTGTGGATTATCCGAAAACCGAGTTTCGATCATATCAGCTCCGATTCAGGTCCGAATTGCGTCAAATAAAATTTTGTTGAATTCCAATAACCAATAGGAACAAAATATGTAAAAATATCCACAAAATGGTCCAACTCAATTTTTAACAATATCCCGTGTACTAACCCCTTTGAGGATTATCCGAAAACCGAGTTTCGATCATATCAGATCCGATTCCGGTCCGAAGTGCGTCAAATAAAATTTCATTTATTTACAATAACCCTTAGGAACAAAATATGTAAAAATATCCAGAAAATGGCCCGACTCAATTTTTAATAATATTCCGTGTACTAACGCCTTTGAGAATTATCAGAAAATAGAGTTTCGATCAAATCAGCTCCGATTCCGGTCCGAACTGCGCCGAATAAAATTTCGTTTAATTTCAATAACCCATAGGAACAAAATATGTAAAAATTTCCAGAAAATGGCCCGACTCGATTTTTAACAGTATCCCGTGTACTAACCCCTTTGGGGATTATCCGAAAATTGAGTTTCGATCATATCAGCTCCGATTCCGGTCCGAAGTGCGTCAAATAAAATTTCATTTAATTTCAATAACCCATAGGAACAAAATATGTAAAAATATCCAGAAAATGGCCTGACTCAACTTTTAACAATATTCCGTGTACTAACGCCTTTGAGGATTATCAGAAAACTGAGTTTCGATCATATCAGCTCCGATTCCGGTCCGAACTACGCCGAATAAAATTTCGTTTAATTTCAATAACCCATAGGAACAAAATATGTAAAAATATCCAGAAAATGGCCCGACTCGATTTTTAACAGTATCCCGTGTACTAACCCCTTTGAGGATTATCCGAAAACCGAGTTTCGATCATATCAGCTCCGATTCAGGTCCAAATTGCGTCAAATAAAATTTTGTTGAATTCCAATAACCCATAGGAACATAATATGTAAAAATATCCAGAAAATGGCCCGACTCAATTTTTAACAGTATCCCGTGTACTAACCCCTTTGTGGATTATCCGAAAACCGAGTTTCGATCATATCAGCTCCGATTCAGGTCCGAATTGCGTCAAATAAAATTTTGTTTAATTCCAATAACCAATAGGAACAAAATATGTAAAAATATCCACAAAATGGTCCAACTCGATTTTTAACAATATCCCGTGTACTAACCCCTTTGAGGATTATCCGAAAACCGAGTTTCGATCATATCAGCTCCGATTCCGGTCCGAAGTGCGTCAAATAAAATTTCATTTAATTACAATAACCCTTAGGAACAAAATATGTAAAAATATCCAGAAACTGGACCGACTCAATTTTTAACAATATTCCGTTTACTAACGCCTTTGAGGATTATCAGAAAACTGAGTTTCGATCATATCAGCTCCGATTCCGGTGCGAACTGCACCGAATAAAATTTCGTTTAATTTCAATAACCCATAGGAAAAAAAATATGTAAAAATATCAAGAAAATGGCCCTACTCGATTTTTAACAGTATCCCGTGTACTAACCCCTTTGAGGATTATCCGAAAACCGAGTTTCGATCATATCAGCTCCGATTCTGGTCCGAATTGCGTCAAATAAAATTTTGTTGAATTCCACTAACCCATAGGAACAAAATATGTAAAAATATCCACAAAATGGTCTGACTCAATTTTTAACAGTATCCCATGTACTAACCCCTTTGAGGATTATCCGAAAACCGAGTTTCGATCATATCAGCTCCGATTCCGGTCCGAACTGTGCCGAATAAAATTTTGTTGAATTTCAATAACGTATAGGAACAAAATATGTGAAAATATCCACAAAATGGTCCAACTCGACTTTTAACAGTATCCCGTGTACTAACCCCTTTGAGGATTATCCGAAAATTGAGTTTCGATCATATCAGCTCCGATTCCGGTCCGAAGTGCGTCAAATAAAATTTCATTTAATTTCAATAACCCATAGGAACAAAATATGTAAAAATATCCAGAAAATGGCCCGACTCAATTTTTAAAAAATATTCCGTGTACTAACGCCTTTGAGGATTATGAGAAAACTGAGTTTCGATCATATCAGCTCCGATTCCGGTCCGAACTACGCCGAATAAAATTTCGTTTAATTTCAATAACACATAGGAACAAAATATGTAAAAATATCCAAAAAATGGCCCGACTCGATTTTTAATAGTATCCCGTGTACTAACCACTTTGAGGATTATCCGAAAACCGAGTTTCGATCATATCAGCTCCGATTCAGGTCCTAATTGCGTCAAATAAAATTTTGTTGAATTCCAATAACCCATAGGAACATAATATGTAAAAATATCCAGAAAATAGCCCGACTCAATTTTTAACAGTATCCCGTGTACTAACCCCTTTGTGGATTATCCGAAAACTGAGTTTCGATCATATCAGCTCCGATTCAGGTCCGAACTGCGCCGAATAAAATTTCGTTTAATTTCAATAACCCATAGGAAAAAAATATGTAAAAATATCAAGAAAAAGGCCCGACTCGATTTTTAACAGTATCCCGTGTACTAACCCCTTTGAGGATTATCCGAAAACCGAGTTTCGATCATATCAGCTCCGATTCAGGTCCGAATTGCGTCAAATAAAATTTTGTTGAATTCCACTAACCCATAGGAACAAAATATGTAAAAATATCCACAAAATGGTCTGACTCAATTTTTAACAGTATCCCATGTACTAACCCCTTTGAGGATTATCCGAAAACCGAGTTTCGATCATATCAGCTCCGATTCCGGTCCGAACTGTGCCGAATAAAATTTTGTTGAATTTCAATAACCTATAGGAACAAAATATGTGAAAATATCCACAAAATGGTCCAACTCGACTTTTAACAGTATCCCGTGTACTAACCCCTTTGAGGATTATCCGAAAATTAGGTTTCGATCATATTAGCTCCGATTCCGGTCCGAAGTGCGTCAAATAAAATTTCATTTAATTTCAATAACCCAAAGGAACAAAATTTGTAAAAATATCCAGAAAATGGCCCGACTCAATTTTTAACAATATTCCGTGTACTAACGCCTTTGAGGATTATCAGAAAACTGAGTTTCGATCATATCAGCTCCGATTCCGGTCCGAACTACGCCGAATAAAATTTCGTTTAATTTCAATAACCCATAGGAGCAAAATATGTAAAAATATCCAGAAAATGGCCCGACTCAATTTTTAATAGTATCCCGTGTACTAACCCCTTTGAGGATTATCCGAAAACCGAGTTTCGATCATATCAGCTCCGATTCAGGTCCGAATTGCGTCAAATAAAATTTTGTTGAATTCCAATAACCCATAGGAACATAATATGTAAAAATATCCAGAAAATGGCTCGACTCAATTTTTAACAGTATCCCGTGTACTAACCCCTTTGTGGATTATCCGAAAACCGAGTTTCGATCATATCAGCTCCGATTCAGGTCCGAATTGCGTCAAATAAAATTTTGTTGAATTCCAATAACCCATAGGAACATAATATGTAAAAATATCCATAAAATGGCCCGACTCAATTTTTAACAGTATCCCGTGTACTAACCCCTTTGTGGATTATCCGAAAACTGAGTTTCGATCATATCAGCTCCGATTCAGGTCTGAACTGCGCCGAATAAAATTTCGTTTAATTTCAATAACCCATAGGAAAAAAATATGTAAAAATATCAAGAAAAAGGCCCGACTCGATTTTTAACAGTATCCCGTGTACTAACCCCTTTGAGGATTATCCGAAAACCGAGTTTCGATCATATCAGCTCCGATTCAGGTCCGAATTGCGTCAAATAAAATTTTGTTGAATTCCACTAACCCATAGGAACAAAATATGTAAAAATATCCACAAAATGGTCTGACTCAATTTTTAACAGTATCCCATGTACTAACCCCTTTGAGGATTATCCGAAAACCGAGTTTCGATCATATCAGCTCCGATTCCGGTCCGAACTGTGCCGAATAAAATTTTGTTGAATTTCAATAACCTATAGGAACAAAATATGTGAAAATATCCACAAAATGGTCCAACTCGACTTTTAACAGTATCCCGTGTACTAACCCCTTTGAGGATTATCCAAAAATTAGGTTTCGATCATATCAGCTCCGATTCCGGTCCGAAGTGCGTCAAATAAAATTTCATTTAATTTCAATAACCCATAGGAACAAAATTTGTAAAAATATCCAGAAAATGGCCGGACTCAATTTTTAACAATATTCCGTGTACTAACGCCTTTGAGGATTATCAGAAAACTGAGTTTCGATCATATCAGCTCCGATTCCGGTCCGAACTACGCCGAATAAAATTTCGTTTAATTTCAATAACCCATAGGAACAAAATATGTAAAAATATCCACAAAATGGTCTGACTCAATTTTTAACAGTATCCCATGTACTAACCCCTTTGAGGATTATCCGAAAACCGAGTTTCGATCATATCAGCTCCGATTCCGGTCCGAACTGTGCCGAATAAAATTTTGTTGAATTTCAATAACCTATAGGAACAAAATATGTGAAAATATCCACAAAATGGTCCAACTCGACTTTTAACAGTATCCCGTGTACTAACCCCTTTGAGGATTATCCGAAAACCGAGTTTCGATCATATCAGCTCCGATTCCGGTCCGAAGTGCGTCAAATAAAATTTCATTTAATTTCAATAACCCATAGGAACAAAATTTGTAAAAATATCCAGAAAATGGCCGGACTCAATTTTTAACAATATTCCGTGTACTAACGCCTTTGAGGATTATCAGAAAACTGAGTTTCGATCATATCAGCTCCGATTCCGGTCCGAACTACGCCGAATAAAATTTCGTTTAATTTCAATAACCCATAGGAGCAAAATATGTAAAAATATCCAGAAAATGGCCCGACTCGATTTTTAATAGTATCCCGTGTACTAACCCCTTTGAGGATTATCCGAAAACCGAGTTTCGATCATATCAGCTCCGATTCAGGTCCGAATTGCGTCAAATAAAATTTTGTTGAATTCCAATAACCCATAGGAACATAATATGTAAAAATATCCAGAAAATGGCTCGACTCAATTTTTAACAGTATCCCGTGTACTAACCCCTTTGAGGATTATCCGAAAACCGAGTTTCGATCATATCAGCTCCGATTCCGGTCCGAAGTGCGTCAAATAAAATTTCATTTAATTACAATAACCCTTAGGAACAAAATATGTAAAAATATCCAGAAAATGGACCGACTCAATTTTTAACAATATTCCGTTTACTAACGCCTTTGAGGATTATCAGAAAACTGAGTTTCGATCATATCAGCTCCGATTCCGGTCCGAACTGCACCGAATAAAATTTCGTTTAATTTCAATAACCCATAGGAAAAAAAATATGTAAAAATATCAAGAAAATGGCCCAACTCGATTTTTAACAGTATCCCGTGTACTAACCCCTTTGAGGATTATCCGAAAACCGAGTTTCGATCATATCAGCTCCGATTCTGGTCCGAATTGCGTCAAATAAAATTTTGTTGAATTCCACTAACCCATAGGAACAAAATATGTAAAAATATCCACAAAATGGTCTGACTCAATTTTTAACAGTATCCCATGTACTAACCCCTTTGAAGATTATCCGAAAACCGAGTTTCGATCATATCACCTCCGATTCCGGTCCGAACTGTGCCGAATAAAATTTTGTTGAATTTCAATAACGTATAGGAACAAAATATGTGAAAATATCCACAAAATGGTCCAACTCGACTTTTAACAGTATCCCGTGTACTAACCCCTTTGAGGATTATCCGAAAATTGAGTTTCGATCATATCAGCTCCGATTCCGGTCCGAAGTGCGTCAAATAAAATTTCATTTAATTTCAATAACCCATAGGAACAAAATATGTAAAAATATCCAGAAAATGGCCCAACTCAATTTTTAAAAAATATTCCGTGTACTAACGCCTTTAAGGATTATCAGAAAACTGAGTTTCGATCATATCAGCTCCGATTCCGGTCCGAACTACGCCGAATAAAATTTCGTTTAATTTCAATAACACATAGGAACAAAATATGTAAAAATATCCAAAAAATGGCCCGACTCGATTTTTAATAGTATCCCGTGTACTAACCACTTTGAGGATTATCCGAAAACCGAGTTTCGATCATATCAGCTCCGATTCAGGTCCGAATTGCGTCAAATAAAATTTTGTTGAATTCCAATAACCCATAGGAACATAATATGTAAAAATATCCAGAAAATAGCCCGACTCAATTTTTAACAGTATCCCGTGTACTAACCCCTTTGTGGATTATCCGAAAACGGAGTTTCGATCATATCAGCTCCGATTCAGGTCCGAACTGCGCCGAATAAAATTTCGTTTAATTTCAATAACCCATAGGAAAAAAATATGTAAAAATATCAAGAAAAAGGCCCGACTCGATTTTTAACAGTATCCCGTGTACTAACCCCTTTGAGGATTATCCGAAAACCGAGTTTCGATCATATCAGCTCCGATTCAGGTCCGAATTGCGTCAAATAAAATTTTGTTGAATTCCACTAACCCATAGGAACAAAATATGTAAAAATATCCACAAAATGGTCTGACTCAATTTTTAACAGTATCCCATGTACTAACCCCTTTGAGGATTATCCGAAAACCGAGTTTCGATCATATCAGCTCCGATTCCGGTCCGAACTGTGCCGAATAAAATTTTGTTGAATTTCAATAACCTATAGGAACAAAATATGTGAAAATATCCACAAAATGGTCCAACTCGACTTTTAACAGTATCCCGTGTACTAACCCCTTTGAGGATTATCCGAAAATTAGGTTTCGATCATATCAGCTCCGATTCCGGTCCGAAGTGCGTCAAATAAAATTTCATTTAATTTCAATAACCCAAAGGAACAAAATTTGTAAAAATATCCAGAAAATGGCCCGACTCAATTTTTAACAATATTCCGTGTACTAACGCCTTTGAGGATTATCAGAAAACTGAGTTTCGATCATATCAGCTCCGATTCCGGTCCGAACTACGCCGAATAAAATTTCGTTTAATTTCAATAACCCATAGGAGCAAAATATGTAAAAATATCCAGAAAATGGCCCGACTCAATTTTTAATAGTATCCCGTGTACTAACCCCTTTGAGGATTATCCGAAAACCGAGTTTCGATCATATCAGCTCCGATTCAGGTCCGAATTGCGTCAAATAAAATTTTGTTGAATTCCAATAACCCATAGGAACATAATATGTAAAAATATCCAGAAAATGGCTCGACTCAATTTTTAACAGTATCCCGTGTACTAACCCCTTTGTGGATTATCCGAAAACCGAGTTTCGATCATATCAGCTCCGATTCAGGTCCGAATTGCGTCAAATAAAATTTTGTTGAATTCCAATAACCCATAGGAACATAATATGTAAAAATATCCATAAAATGGCCCGACTCAATTTTTAACAGTATCCCGTGTACTAACCCCTTTGTGGATTATCCGAAAACTGAGTTTCGATCATATCAGCTCCAATTCAGGTCCGAACTGCGCCGAATAAAATTTCGTTTAATTTCAATAACCCATAGGAAAAAAATATGTAAAAATATCAAGAAAAAGGCCCGACTCGATTTTTAACAGTATCCCGTGTACTAACCCCTTTGAGGATTATCCGAAAACCGAGTTTCGATCATATCAGCTCCGATTCAGGTCCGAATTGCGCCAAATAAAATTTTGTTGAATTCCACTAACCCATAGGAACAAAATATGTAAAAATATCCACAAAATGGTCTGACTCAATTTTTAACAGTATCCCATGTACTAACCCCTTTGAGGATTATCCGAAAACCGAGTTTCGATCATATCAGCTCCGATTCCGGTCCGAACTGTGCCGAATAAAATTTTGTTGAATTTCAATAACCTATAGGAACAAAATATGTGAAAATATCCACAAAATGGTCCAACTCGACTTTTAACAGTATCCCGTGTACTAACCCCTTTGAGGATTATCCGAAAATTAGGTTTCGATCATATCAGCTCCGATTCCGGTCCGAAGTGCGTCAAATAAAATTTCATTTAATTTCAATAACCCATAGGAACAAAATTTGTAAAAATATCCAGAAAATGGCCGGACTCAATTTTTAACAATATTCCGTGTACTAACGCCTTTGAGGATTATCAGAAAACTGAGTTTCGATCATATCAGCTCCGATTCCGGTCCGAACTACGCCGAATAAAATTTCGTTTAATTTCAATAACCCATAGGAGCAAAATATGTAAAAATATCCAGAAAATGGCCCGACTCGATTTTTAATAGTATCCCGTGTACTAACCCCTTTGAGGATTATCCGAAAACCGAGTTTCGATCATATCAGCTCCGATTCAGGTCCGAATTGCGTCAAATAAAATTTTGTTGAATTCCAATAACCCATAGGAACATAATATGTAAAAATATCCAGAAAATGGCTCGACTCAATTTTTAACAGTATCCCGTGTACTAACCCCTTTGTGGATTATCCGAAAACTGAGTTTCGATCATATCAGCTCCGATTCAGGTCCGAACTGCGCCGAATAAAATTTCGTTTAATTTCAATAACCCATAGGAAAAAAATATGTAAAAATATCAAGAAAAAGGCCCGACTCAATTTTTAACAGTATCCCGTGTACTAACCCCTTTGAGGATTATCCGAAAACCGAGTTTCGATCATATCAGCTCCGATTCAGGTCCGAATTGCGTCAAATAAAATTTTGTTGAATTCCACTAACCCATAGGAACAAAATATGTAAAAATATCCACAAAATGGTCTGACTCAATTTTTAACAGTATCCCATGTACTAACCCCTTTGAGGATTATCCGAAAACCGAGTTTCGATCATATCAGCTCCGATTCCGGTCCGAACTGTGCCGAATAAAATTTTGTTGAATTTCAATAACCTATAGGAACAAAATATGTGAAAATATCCACAAAATGGTCCAACTCGACTTTTAACAGTATCCCGTGTACTAACCCCTTTGAGGATTATCCGAAAATTAGGTTTCGATCATATCAGCTCTGATTCCGGTCCGAAGTGCGTCAAATAAAATTTCATTTAATTTCAATAACCCATAGGAACAAAATTTGTAAAAATATCCAGAAAATGGCCCGACTCAATTTTTAACAATATTCCGTGTACTAACGCCTTTGAGGATTATCAGAAAACTGAGTTTCGATCATATCAGCTCCGATTCCGGTCCGAACTACGCCGAATAAAATTTCGTTTAATTTCAATAACCCATAGGAGCAAAATATGTAAAAATATCCAGAAAATGGCCCGACTCGATTTTTAATAGTATCCCGTGTACTAACCCCTTTTAGGATTATCCGAAAACCGAGTTTCGATCATATCAGCTCCGATTCAGGTCCGAATTGCGTCAAATAAAATTTTGTTGAATTCCAATAACCCATAGGAACATAATATGTAAAAATATCCAGAAAATGGCTCGACTCAATTTTTAACAGTATCCCGTGTACTAACCCCTTTGTGGATTATCCGAAAACCGAGTTTCGATCATATCAGCTCCGATTCAGGTCCGAATTGCGTCAAATAAAATTTTGTTGAATTCCAATAACCCATAGGAACATAATATGTAAAAATATCCATAAAATGGCCCGACTCAATTTTTAACAGTATCCCGTGTACTAACCCCTTTGTGGATTATCCGAAAACCGAGTTTCGATCATATCAGCTCCGATTCAGGTCCGAATTGCGTCAAATAAAATTTTGTTGAATTCCAATAACCAATAGGAACAAAATTTGTAAAAATATTCACAAAATGGTCTGACTCAATTTTTAACAGTATCCCATGTACTAACCCCTTTGAGGATTATCCGAAAACCGAGTTTCGATCATATCAGCTCCGATTCCGGTCCGAACTGTGCCGAATAAAATTTTGTTAAATTTCAATAACCTATAGGAACAAAATATGTGAAAATATCCACAAAATGGTCCAACTCGACTTTTAACAGTATCCCGTGTACTAACCCCTTTGAGGATTATCCGAAAATTAGGTTTCGATCATATCAGCTCTGATTCCGGTCCGAAGTGCGTCAAATAAAATTTCATTTAATTTCAATAACCCATAGGAACAAAATTTGTAAAAATATCCAGAAAATGGCCCGACTCAATTTTTAACAATATTCCGTGTACTAACGCCTTTGAGGATTATCAGAAAACTGAGTTTCGATCATATCAGCTCCGATTCCGGTCCGAACTACGCCGAATAAAATTTCGTTTAATTTCAATAACCCATAGGAGCAAAATATGTAAAAATATCCAGAAAATGGCCCGACTCGATTTTTAATAGTATCCCGTGTACTAACCCCTTTTAGGATTATCCGAAAACCGAGTTTCGATCATATCAGCTCCGATTCAGGTCCGAATTGCGTCAAATAAAATTTTGTTGAATTCCAATAACCCATAGGAACATAATATGTAAAAATATCCAGAAAATGGCTCGACTCAATTTTTAACAGTATCCCGTGTACTAACCCCTTTGTGGATTATCCGAAAACCGAGTTTCGATCATATCAGCTCCGATTCAGGTCCGAATTGCGTCAAATAAAATTTTGTTGAATTCCAATAACCCATAGGAACATAATATGTAAAAATATCCATAAAATGGCCCGACTCAATTTTTAACAGTATCCCGTGTACTAACCCCTTTGTGGATTATCCGAAAACCGAGTTTCGATCATATCAGCTCCGATTCAGGTCCGAATTGCGTCAAATAAAATTTTGTTGAATTCCAATAACCAATAGGAACAAAATATGTAAAAATATTCACAAAATGGTCTGACTCAATTTTTAACAGTATCCCATGTACTAACCCCTTTGAGGATTATCCGAAAACCGAGTTTCGATCATATCAGCTCCGATTCCGGTCCGAACTGTGCCGAATAAAATTTTGTTAAATTTCAATAACCTATAGGAACAAAATATGTGAAAATATCCACAAAATGGTCCAACTCGACTTTTAACAGTATCCCGTGTACTAACCCCTTTGAGGATTATCCGAAAATTAGGTTTCGATCATATCAGCTCCGATTCCGGTCCGAAGTGCGTCAAATAAAATTTCATTTAATTTCAATAACCCATAGGAACAAACTATGTAAAAATATCCTGAAAATGGCCCGACTCAATTTTTAACAATATTCCGTGTACTAACGCCTTTGAGGATTATCAGAAAACTGAGTTTCGATCATATCAGCTCCGATTCCGGTCCGAACTACGCCGAATAAAATTTCGTTTAATTTCAATAACCCATAGGAACAAAATATGTAAAAATATCCAGAAAATGGCCCGACTCGATTTTTAATAGTATCCCGTGTACTAACCCCTTTGAGGATTATCCGAAAACCGAGTTTCGATCATATCAGCTCCGATTCAGGTCCGAATTGCGTCAAATAAAATTTTGTTGAATTCCAATAACCCATAGGAACATAATATGTAAAAATATCCAGAAAATGGCCCGACTCAATTTTTAACAGTATCCCGTGTACTAACCCCTTTGTGGATTATCCGAAAACCGAGTTTCGATCATATCAGCTCCGATTCAGGTCGGAATTGCGTCAAATAAAATTTTGTTGAATTCCAATAACCCATAGGAACATAATATGTGAAAATATCCAGAAAATGGCCCGACTCAATTTTTAACAGTATCCCGTGTACTAACCCCTTTGTGGATTATCCGAAAACCGAGTTTCGATCATATCATCTCCGATTCAAGTCCGAATTGCGTCAAATAAAATTTTGTTGAATTCCAATAACCAATAGGAACAAAATATGTAAAAATATTCACAAAATGGTCCGACTCGATTTTTAACAGTATCTCGTGTACTAACCCCTTTGAGGATTATCCGAAAACCGAGTTTCGATCATATCAGCTCCGATTCAGGTCCGAATTGCGTCAAATAAAATTTTGTTGAATTCCAATAACCCATAGGAACATAATATGTAAAAATATCCAGAAAATGGCCCGACTCAATTTTTAACAGTGTCCAGTGTACTAACCCCTTTGTGGATTATCCGAAAACCGAGTTTCGATCATATCAGCTCCGATTCAGGTCCGAATTGCGTCAAATAAAATTTTGTTGAATTCCAATAACCAATAGGAACAAAATATGTAAAAATATCCACAAAATGGTCCAACTCGATTTTTAACAATATCCCGTGTACTAACCCCTTTGAGGATTATCCGAAAACCGAGTTTCGATCATATCAGCTCCGATTCCGGTCCGAAGTGCGTCAAATAAAATTTCATTTATTTACAATAACCCTTAGGAACAAAATATGTAAAAATATCCAGAAAATGGCCCGACTCAATTTTTAATAATATTCCGTGTACTTACGCCTTTGAGAATTATCAGAAAATAGAGTTTCGATCAAATCAGCTCCGATTCCGGTCCGAACTGCGCCGAATAAAATTTCGTTTAATTTCAATAACCCATAGGAACAAAATATGTAAAAATTTCCAGAAAATGGCCCGACTCGATTTTTAACAGTATCCCGTGTACTAACCCCTTTGAGGATTATCCGAAAATTGAGTTTCGATCATATCAGCTCCGATTCCGGTCCGAAGTGCGTCAAATAAAATTTCATTTAATTTCAATAACCCATAGGAACAAAATATGTAAAAATATCCAGAAAATGGCCTGACTCAACTTTTAACAATATTCCGTGTACTAACGCCTTTGAGGATTATCAGAAAACTGAGTTTCGATCATATCAGCTCCGATTCCGGTCCGAACTACGCCGAATAAAATTTCGTTTAATTTCAATAACCCATAGAAACAAAATATGTAAAAATATCCAGAAAATGGCCCGACTCGATTTTTAACAGTATCCCGTGTACTAACCCCTTTGAGGATTATCCGAAAACCGAGTTTCGATCATATCAGCTCCGATTCAGGTCCAAATTTCGTCAAATAAAATTTTGTTGAATTCCAATAACCCATAGGAACATAATATGTAAAAATATCCAGAAAATGGCCCGACTCCATTTTTAACAGTATCCCGTGTACTAACCCCTTTGTGGATTATCCGAAAACCGAGTTTCGATCATATCAGCTCCGATTCAGGTCCGAATTGCGTCAAATAAAATTTTGTTGAATTCCAATAACCAATAGGAACAAAATATGTAAAAATATCCACAAAATGGTCCAACTCGATTTTTAACAATATCCCGTGTACTAACCCCTTTGAGGATTATCCGAAAACCGAGTTTCGATCATATCAGCTCCGATTCCGGTCCGAAGTGCGTCAAATAAAATTTCATTTAATTACAATAACCCTTAGGAACAAAATATGTAAAAATATCCGGAAAATGGCCCAACTCGACTTTTAACAGTATCCCGTGTACTAACCCCTTTGAGGATTATCCGAAAATTGAGTTTCGATCATATCAGCTCCGATTCCGGTCCGAAGTGCGTCAAATAAAATTTCATTTAATTTCAATAACCCATAGGAACAAACTATGTAAAAATATCCAGAAAATGGCCCGACTCAATTTTTAACAATATTCCGTGTACTAACGCCTTTGAGGATTATCAGAAAACTGAGTTTCGATCATATCAGCTCCGATTCCGGTCCGAACTACGCCGAATAAAATTTCGTTTAATTTCAATAACCCATAGGAACAAAATATGTAAAAATATCCAGAAAATGGCCCGACTCGATTTTTAATAGTATCCCGTGTACTAACCCCTTTGAGGATTATCCGAAAACCGAGTTTCGATCATATCAGCTCCGATTCAGGTCCGAATTGCGTCAAATAAAATTTTGTTGAATTCCAATAACCCATAGGAACATAATATGTAAAAATATCCAGAAAATGGCCCGACTCAATTTTTAACAGTATCCCGTGTACTAACCCCTTTGTGGATTATCCGAAAACCGAGTTTCGATCATATCAGCTCCGATTCAGGTCTGAATTGCGTCAAATAAAATTTTGTTTAATTCCAATAACCCATAGGAACATAATATGTGAAAATATCCAGAAAATGGCCCGACTCAATTTTTAACAGTATCCCGTGTACTAACCCCTTTGTGGATTATCCGAAAACCGAGTTTCGATCATATCAGCTCCGATTCAGGTCCGAATTGCGTCAAATAAAATTTTGTTGAATTCCAATAACCAATAGGAACAAAATATGTAAAAATATCCAGAAAATGGCCCGACTCAATTTTTAACAATTTTCCGTGTACTAACGCCTTTGAGGATTATCAGAAAACTGAGTTTCGATCATATCAGCTCCGATTCCGGTCCGAACTACGCCGAATAAAATTTCTTTTAATTTCAATAACCCATAGGAACAAAATATGTAAAAATATCCAAAAAATGGCCCGACTCGATTTTTAATAGTATCCCGTGTACTAACGCCTTTGAGGATTATCAGAAAACTGAGTTTCGATCATATCAGCTCCGATTCCGGTCCGAACTACGCCGAATAAAATTTTGTTGAATTCCAATAACCCATAGGAACATAATATGTAAAAATATCCAGAAAATGGCCCGACTCAATTTTTAACAGTATCCCGTGTACTAACCCCTTTGTGGATTATCCGAAAACCGAGTTTCGATCATATCAGCTCCGATTCAGGTCCGAATTGCGTCAAATAAAATTTTGTTGAATTCCAATAACCAATAGGAACAAAATATGTAAAAATATCCACAAAATGGTCTGACTCAATTTTTAACAATATCCCGTGTACTAACCCCTTTGAGAATTATCCGAAAACCGAGTTTCGATCATATCATCTCCGATTCCGGTCCGAACTGTGCCGAATAAAATTTTGTTGAATTTCAATAACCTATAGGAACAAAATATGTGAAAATATCCACAAAATGGTCCAACTAGACTTTTAACAGTATCCCGTGTACTAACCCCTTTGAGGATTATCCGAAAATTGAGTTTCGATCATATCAGCTCCGATTCCGGTCCGAAGTGCGTCAAATAAAATTTCATTTAATTACAATAACCCTTAGGAACAAAATATGTAAAAATATCCAGAAAATGGCCCGACTCAATTTTTAACAATATTCCGTGTACTAACGCCTTTGAGGATTATCAGAAAACTGAGTTTCGATCATATCAGCTCCGATTCCGGTCCGAACTACGCCGAATAAAATTTCGTTTAATTTCAATAACCCATAGGAACAAAATATGTAAAAATATCCAGAAAATGGCCCGACTCGATTTTTAATAGTATCCCGTGTACTAACCCCTTTGAGGATTATCCGAAAACCGAGTTTCGATCATATCAGCTCCGATTCAGGTCCGAATTGCGTCAAATAAAATTTTGTTGAATTCCAATAACCCATAGGAACATAATATGTAAAAATATCCAGAAAATGGCCCGACTCAATTTTTAACAGTATCCCGTGTACTAACCCCTTTGTGGATTATCCGAAAACCGAGTTTCGATCATATCAGCTCCGATTCAGGTCTGAATTGCGTCAAATAAAATTTTGTTTAATTCCAATAACCCATAGGAACATAATATGTGAAAATATCCAGAAAATGGCCCGACTCAATTTTTAACAGTATCCCGTGTACTAACCCCTTTGTGGATTATCCGAAAACCGAGTTTCGATCATATCAGCTCCGATTCAGGTCCGAATTGCGTCAAATAAAATTTTGTTGAATTCCAATAACCAATAGGAACAAAATATGTAAAAATATCCAGAAAATGGCCCGACTCAATTTTTAACAATTTTCCGTGTACTAACGCCTTTGAGGATTATCAGAAAACTGAGTTTCGATCATATCAGCTCCGATTCCGGTCCGAACTACGCCGAATAAAATTTCTTTTAATTTCAATAACCCATAGGAACAAAATATGTAAAAATATCCAGAAAATGGCCCGACTCGATTTTTAATAGTATCCCGTGTACTAACGCCTTTGAGGATTATCAGAAAACTGAGTTTCGATCATATCAGCTCCGATTCCGGTCCGAACTACGCCGAATAAAATTTTGTTGAATTCCAATAACCCATAGGAACATAATATGTAAAAATATCCAGAAAATGGCCCGACTCAATTTTTAACAGTATCCCGTGTACTAACCCCTTTGTGGATTATCCGAAAACCGAGTTTCGATCATATCAGCTCCGATTCAGGTCCGAATTGCGTCAAATAAAATTTTGTTGAATTCCAATAACCAATAGGAACAAAATATGTAAAAATATCCACAAAATGGTCTGACTCAATTTTTAACAATATCCCGTGTACTAACCCCTTTGAGGATTATCCGAAAACCGAGTTTCGATCATATCATCTCCGATTCCGGTCCGAACTGTGCCGAATAAAATTTTGTTGAATTTTAATAACCTATAGGAACAAAATATGTGAAAATATCCACAAAATGGTCCAACTAGACTTTTAACAGTATCCCGTGTACTAACCCCTTTGAGGATTATCCGAAAATTGAGTTTCGATCATATCAGCTCCGATTCCGGTCCGAAGTGCGTCAAATAAAATTTCATTTAATTACAATAACCCTTAGGAACAAAATATGTAAAAATATCCAGAAAATGGCCCGACTCAATTTTTAACAATATTCCGTGTACTAACGCCTTTGAGGATTATCAGAAAACTGAGTTTCGATCATATCAGCTCCGATTCCGGTCCGAACTACGCCGAATAAAATTTCGTTTAATTTCAATAACCCATAGGAACAAAATATGTAAAAATATCCAGAAAAAGGCCCGACTCGATTTTTAACAGTATCCAGTGTACTAACCCCTTTGAGGATTATCCGAAAACCGAGTTTCGATCATATCAGCTCCGATTCAGGTCCGAATTGCGTCAAATAAAATTTTGTTGAATTCCAATAACCCATAGGAACATAATATGTAAAAATATCAATAAAATGGCCCGACTCAATTTTTAACAGTATCCCGTGTACTAACCCCTTTGTGGATTATCCGAAAACCGAGTTTCGATCATATCAGCTCCGATTCAGGTCCGAATTGCGTCAAATAAAATTTTGTTGAATTCCAATAACCAATAGGAACAAAATATGTAAAAATATCCAGAAAATGGCCCGACTCAATTTTTAACAATTTTCCGTGTACTAACGCCTTTGAGGATTATCAGAAAACTGAGTTTCGATCATATCAGCTCCGATTCCGGTCCGAACTACGCCGAATAAAATTTCTTTTAATTTCAATAACCCATAGGAACAAAATATGTAAAAATATCCAGAAAAAGGCCCGACTCGATTTTTAACAGTATCCAGTGTACTAACCCCTTTGAGGATTATCCGAAAACCGAGTTTCGATCATATCAGCTCCGATTCAGGTCCGAATTGCGTCAAATAAAATTTTGTTGAATTCCAATAACCCATAGGAACATAATATGTAAAAATATCAATAAAATGGCCCGACTCAATTTTTAACAGTATCCCGTGTACTAACCCCTTTGTGGATTATCCGAAAACCGAGTTTCGATCATATCAGCTCCGATTCAGGTCTGAATTGCGTCAAATAAAATTTTGTTTAATTCCAATAACCCATAGGAACATAATATGTGAAAATATCCAGAAAATGGCCCGACTCAATTTTTAACAGTATCCCGTGTACTAACCCCTTTGTGGATTATCCGAAAACCGAGTTTCGATCATATCAGCTCCGATTCAGGTCCGAATTGCGTCAAATAAAATTTTGTTGAATTCCAATAACCAATAGGAACAAAATATGTAAAAATATCCAGAAAATGGCCCGACTCAATTTTTAACAATTTTCCGTGTACTAACGCCTTTGAGGATTATCAGAAAACTGAGTTTCGATCATATCAGCTCCGATTCCGGTCCGAACTACGCCGAATAAAATTTCTTTTAATTTCAATAACCCATAGGAACAAAATATGTAAAAATATCCAGAAAATGGCCCGACTCGATTTTTAATAGTATCCCGTGTACTAACGCCTTTGAGGATTATCAGAAAACTGAGTTTCGATCATATCAGCTCCGATTCCGGTCCGAACTACGCCGAATAAAATTTTGTTGAATTCCAATAACCCATAGGAACATAATATGTAAAAATATCCAGAAAATGGCCCGACTCAATTTTTAACAGTATCCCGTGTACTAACCCCTTTGTGGATTATCCGAAAACCGAGTTTCGATCATATCAGCTCCGATTCAGGTCCGAATTGCGTCAAATAAAATTTTGTTGAATTCCAATAACCAATAGGAACAAAATATGTAAAAATATCCACAAAATGGTCTGACTCAATTTTTAACAATATCCCGTGTACTAACCCCTTTGAGGATTATCCGAAAACCGAGTTTCGATCATATCATCTCCGATTCCGGTCCGAACTGTGCCGAATAAAATTTTGTTGAATTTCAATAACCTATAGGAACAAAATATGTGAAAATATCCACAAAATGGTCCAACTAGACTTTTAACAGTATCCCGTGTACTAACCCCTTTGAGGATTATCCGAAAATTGAGTTTCGATCATATCAGCTCCGATTCCGGTCCGAAGTGCGTCAAATAAAATTTCATTTAATTACAATAACCCTTAGGAACAAAATATGTAAAAATATCCAGAAAATGGCCCGACTCAATTTTTAACAATATTCCGTGTACTAACGCCTTTGAGGATTATCAGAAAACTGAGTTTCGATCATATCAGCTCCGATTCCGGTCCGAACTACGCCGAATAAAATTTCGTTTAATTTCAATAACCCATAGGAACAAAATATGTAAAAATATCCAGAAAAAGGCCCGACTCGATTTTTAACAGTATCCAGTGTACTAACCCCTTTGAGGATTATCCGAAAACCGAGTTTCGATCATATCAGCTCCGATTCAGGTCCGAATTGCGTCAAATAAAATTTTGTTGAATTCCAATAACCCATAGGAACATAATATGTAAAAATATCAATAAAATGGCCCGACTCAATTTTTAACAGTATCCCGTGTACTAACCCCTTTGTGGATTATCCGAAAACCGAGTTTCGATCATATCAGCTCCGATTCAGGTCCGAATTGCGTCAAATAAAATTTTGTTGAATTCCAATAACCAATAGGAACAAAATATGTAAAAATATCCACAAAATGGTCGGACTCAATTTTTAACAGTATCCCATGTACTAACCCCTTTGAGGATTATCCGAAAACCGAGTTTCGATCATATCAACTCCGATTCCGGTCCGAACTGTGCCGAATAAAATTTTGTTGAATTTCAATAACCTATAGGAACAAAATATGTGAAAATATCCACAAAATGGTCCAACTCGACTTTTAACAGTATCCCGTGTCCTAACCCCTTTGAGGATTATCCGAAAATTGAGTTTCGATCATATCAGCTCCGATTCCGGTCCGAAGTGCGTCAAATAAAATTTCATTTAATTACAATAACCCTTAGGAACAAAATATGTAAAAATATCCAGAAAATGGCCCGACTCAATTTTTAACAATATTCCGTGTACTAACGCCTTTGAGGATTATCAGAAAACTGAGTTATGATCATATCATCTCCGATTCCGGTCCGAACTGCGCCGAATAAAATTGCGTTTAATTTCAATAACCCATAGGAAAAAAATATGTAAAAATATCCAGAAAAAGGCCCGACTCGATTTTTAACAGTATCCCGTGTACTAACCCCTTTGAGGATTATCCGAAAACCGAGTTTCGATCATATCATCTCCGATTCAGGTCCGAATTGCGTCAAATAAAATTTTTTTGCATTCCAATAACCCATAGGAACAAAATATGTAAAAATATCCACAAAATGGTCTGACTCAATTTTTAACAGTATCCCATGTACTAACCCCTTTGAGGATTATCCGAAAACCGAGTTTCGATCATATCAGCTCCGATTCCGGTCCGAACTGTGCCGAATAAAATTTTGTTGAATTTCAATAACCTATAGGAACAAAATATGTGAAAATATCCACAAAATGGTCCAACTCGACTTTTAACAGTATCCCGTGTACTAACCCCTTTGAGGATTATCCGAAAATTGAGTTTCGATCATATCAGCTCCGATTCCGGTCCGAAGTGCGTCAAATAAAATTTCATTTAATTTCAATAACCCATAGGAACAAAATATGTAAAAATATCCAGAAAATGGCCCGACTCGATTTTTAATAGTATCCCGTGTACTAACCCCTTTGAGGATTATCCGAAAACCGAGTTTCGATCATATCAGCTCCGATTCAGGTCCGAATTGCGTCAAATAAAATTTTGTTGAATTCCAATAACCCATAGGAACATAATATGTAAAAATATCCAGAAAATGGCCCGACTCAATTTTTAACAGTATCCCGTGTACTAACCCCTTTGTGGATTATCCGAAAACCGAGTTTCGATCATATCAGCTCCGATTCAGGTCCGAATTGCGTCAAATAAAATTTTGTTTAATTCCAATAACCCATAGGAACATAATATATGAAAATATCCAGAAAATGGCCCGACTCAATTTTTAACAGTATCCCGTGTACTAACCCCTTTGTGGATTATCCGAAAACCGAGTTTCGATCATATCAGCTCCGATTCAGGTCCGAATTGCGTCAAATAAAATTTTGTTGAATTCCAATAACCAATAGGAACAAAATATGTAAAAATATCCAGAAAATGGCCCGACTCAATTTTTAACAATTTTCCGTGTACTAACGCCTTTGAGGATTATCAGAAAACTGAGTTTCGATCATATCAGCTCTGATTCCGGTCCGAACTACGCCGAATAAAATTTCTTTTAATTTCAATAACCCATAGGAACAAAATATGTAAAAATATCCAGAAAATGGCCCGACTCGATTTTTAATAGTATCCCGTGTACTAACGCCTTTGAGGATTATCAGAAAACTGAGTTTCGATCATATCAGCTCCGATTCCGGTCCGAACTACGCCGAATAAAATTTTGTTGAATTCCAATAACCCATAGGAACATAATATGTAAAAATATCCAGAAAATGGCCCGACTCAATTTTTAACAGTATCCCGTGTACTAACTCCTTTGTGGATTATCCGAAAACCGAGTTTCGATCATATCAGCTCCGATTCAGGTCCGAATTGCGTCAAATAAAATTTTGTTGAATTCCAATAACCAATAGGAACAAAATATGTAAAAATATCCACAAAATGGTCTGACTCAATTTTTAACAATATCCCGTGTACTAACCCCTTTGAGGATTATCCGAAAACCGAGTTTCGATCATATCATCTCCGATTCCGGTCCGAACTGTGCCGAATAAAATTTTGTTGAATTTCAATAACCTATAGGAACAAAATATGTGAAAATATCCACAAAATGGTCCAACTAGACTTTTAACAGTATCCCGTGTACTAACCCCTTTGAGGATTATCCGAAAATTGAGTTTCGATCATATCAGCTCCGATTCCGGTCCGAAGTGCGTCAAATAAAATTTCATTTAATTACAATAACCCTTAGGAACAAAATATGTAAAAATATCCAGAAAATGGCCCGACTCAATTTTTAACAATATTCCGTGTACTAACGCCTTTGAGGATTATCAGAAAACTGAGTTTCGATCATATCAGCTCCGATTCCGGTCCGAACTACGCCGAATAAAATTTCGTTTAATTTCAATAACCCATAGGAACAAAATATGTAAAAATATCCAGAAAAAGGCCCGACTCGATTTTTAACAGTATCCAGTGTACTAACCCCTTTGAGGATTATCCGAAAACCGAGTTTCGATCATATCAGCTCCGATTCAGGTCCGAATTGCGTCAAATAAAATTTTGTTGAATTCCAATAACCCATAGGAACATAATATGTAAAAATATCAATAAAATGGCCCGACTCAATTTTTAACAGTATCCCGTGTACTAACCCCTTTGTGGATTATCCGAAAACCGAGTTTCGATCATATCAGCTCCGATTCAGGTCCGAATTGCGTCAAATAAAATTTTGTTGAATTCCAATAACCAATAGGAACAAAATATGTAAAAATATCCACAAAATGGTCTGACTCAATTTTTAACAGTATCCCATGTACTAACCCCTTTGAGGATTATCCGAAAACCGAGTTTCGATCATATCAACTCCGATTCCGGTCCGAACTGTGCCGAATAAAATTTTGTTGAATTTCAATAACCTATAGGAACAAAATATGTGAAAATATCCACAAAATGGTCCAACTCGACTTTTAACAGTATCCCGTGTCCTAACCCCTTTGAGGATTATCCGAAAATTGAGTTTCGATCATATCAGCTCCGATTCCGGTCCGAAGTGCGTCAAATAAAATTTCATTTAATTACAATAACCCTTAGGAACAAAATATGTAAAAATATCCATAAAATGGCCCGACTCAATTTTTAACAATATTCCGTGTACTAACGCCTTTGAGGATTATCAGAAAACTGAGTTATGATCATATCAGCTCCGATTCCGGTCCGAACTGCGCCGAATAAAATTGCGTTTAATTTCAATAACCCATAGGAAAAAAATATGTAAAAATATCCAAAAAAAGGCCCGACTCGATTTTTAACAGTATCCCGTGTACTAACCCCTTTGAGGATTATCCGAAAACCGAGTTTCGATCATATCATCTCCGATTCAGGTCCGAATTGCGTCAAATAAAATTTTTTTGAATTCCAATAACCCATAGGAACAAAATATGTAAAAATATCCACAAAATGGTCTAACTCAATTTTTAACAGTATCCCATGTACTAACCCCTTTGAGGATTATCCGAAAACCGAGTTTCGATCATATCAGCTCCGATTCCGGTCCGAACTGTGCCGAATAAAATTTTGTTGAATTTCAATAACCTATAGGAACAAAATATGTGAAAATATCCACAAAATGGTCCAACTCGACTTTTAACAGTATCCCGTGTACTTACCCCTTTGAGGATTATCCGAAAATTGAGTTTCGATCATATCAGCTCCGATTCCGGTCCGAAGTGCGTCAAATAAAATTTCATTTAATTACAATAACCCTTAGGAACAAAATATGTAAAAATATCCAGAAAATGGCCCGAGTCAATTTTTAACAATATTCCGTGTACTAACGCCTTTGAGGATTATCAGAAAACTGAGTTTCGATCATATCAGCTCCGATTCCAGTCCGAACTGCACCGAATAAAATTTCGTTTAATTTCAATAACCCATAGGAACAAAATATGTAAAAATATCCAGAAAAAGGCCCGACTCGATTTTTAACAGTATCCAGTGTACTAACCCCTTTGAGGATTATCCGAAAACCGAGTTTCGATCATATCAGCTCCGATTCAGGTCCAAATTGCGTCAAATAAAATTTTGTTGAATTTCAATAACCCATAGGAACATAATATTTAAAAATATCAAGAAAATGGCCCGACTCAATTTTTAACAGTATCCCGTGTACTAACCCCTTTGTGGATTATCCGAAAACCGAGTTTCGATCATATCAGCTCCGATTCAGGTCCGAATTGCGTCAAATAAAATTTTGTTGAATTCCAATAACCAATAGGAACAAAATATGTAAAAATATCCACAAAATGGTCTGACTCAACTTTTAACAGTATCCCATGTACTAACCCCTTTGAGGATTATCCGAAAACCGAGTTTCGATCATATCAACTCCGATTCCGGTCCGAACTGTGCCGAATAAAATTTTGTTGAATTTCAATAACCTATAGGAACAAAATATGTGAAAATATCCACAAAATGGTCCAACTCGACTTTTAACAGTATCCCGTGTACTAACCCCTTTGAGGATTATCCGAAAATTGAGTTTCGATCATATCAGCTCCGATTCCGGTACGAAGTGCGTCAAATAAAATTTCATTTAATTACAATAACCCTTAGGAACAAAATATGTAAAAATATCCAGAAAATGGCCCGACTCAATTTTTAACAATATTCCGTGTACTAACGCCTTTGAGGATTATCAGAAAACTGAGTTATGATCATATCATCTCCGATTCCGGTCCGAACTGCGCCGAATAAAATTTCGTTTAATTTCAATAACCCATAGGAACAAAATATGTAAAAATATCCAGAAAAAGGCCCGACTCGATTTTTAACAGTATCCCGTGTACTAACCCCTTTGAGGATTATCCGAAAACCGAGTTTCGATCATATCATCTCCGATTCAGGTCCGAATTGCGTCAAATAAAATTTTTTTGAATTCCAATAACCCATAGGAACAAAATATGTAAAAATATCCACAAAATGGTCTGACTCAATTTTTAACAGTATCCCATGTACTAACGCCTTTGAGGATTATCAGAAAACTGAGTTTCGATCATATCAGCTCCGATTCCGGTCCGAACTACGCCGAATAAAATTTCGTTTAATTTCAATAACCCATAGGAACAAAATATGTGAAAATATCCACAAAATGGTCCAACTTGACTTTTAACAGTATCCCGTGTACTAACCCCTTTGAGGATTATCCGAAAATTGAGTTTCGATCATATCAGCTCCGATTCCGGTCCGAAGTGCGTCAAATAAAATTTCATTTAATTTCAATAACCCATAGGAACAAAATATGTAAAAATATCCAGAAAATGGCCCGACTCAATTTTTAACAATATTCCGTGTACTAACGCCTTTGAGGATTATCAGAAAACTGAGTTTCGATCATATCAGCTCCGATTCCGGTCCGAACTACGCCGAATAAAATTTCGTTTAATTTCAATAACCCATAGGAACAAAATATGTAAAAATATCCAGAAAATGGCCCGACTCGATTTTTAATAGTATCCCGTGTACTGACCCCTTTGAGGATTATCCGAAAACCGAGTTTAGATCATATCAGCTCCGATTCAGGTCCGAATTGCGTCAAATAAAATTTTGTTGCATTCCAATAACCCATAGGAACATAATATGTAAAAATATCCAGAAAATGGCCCGACTCAATTTTTAACAGTATCCCGTGTACTAACCCCTTTGTGGATTATCCGAAAACCGAGTTTCGATCATATCAGCTCCGATTCAGGTCCGAATTGCGTCAAATAAAATTTTGTTGAATTCCAATAACCCATAACAACATAATATGTAAAAATATCCAGAAAATGGCCCGACTCAATTTTTAACAGTATCCCGTGTACTAACCCCTTTGTGGATTATCCGAAAACCGAGTTTCGATCATATCAGCTCCGATTCAGGTCCGAATTGCGTCAAATAAAATTTTGTTGAATTCCAATAACCAATAGGAACAAAATATGTAAAAATATTCACAAAATGGTCTGACTCAATTTTTAACAGTATCCCATGTACTAACCCCTTTGAGGATTATCCGAAAACCGAGTTTCGATCATATCAGCTTCGATTCCGGTCTGAACTGTGCCGAATAAAATTTTGTTGAATTTCAATAACCTATAGGAACAAAATATGTGAAAATATCCACAAAATGGTCCAACTCGACTTTTAACAGTATCCCGTGTACTAACCCCTTTGAGGATTATCCGAAAATTGAGTTTCGATCATATCAGCTCCGATTCCGGTCCGAAGTGCGTCAAATAAAATTTCATTTAATTTCAATAACCCATAGGAACAAAATATGTAAAAATATCCAGAAAATGGCCCGACTCAATTTTGAACAATATTCCGTGTACTAACGACTTTGAGGATTATCAGAAAACTGAGTTTCGATCATATCAGCTCCGATTCCGGTCCGAACTACGCCGAATAAAATTTCGTTTAATTTCAATAACCCATAGGAACAAAATATGTAAAAATATCCAGAAAATGGCCCGACTCGATTTTTAATAGTATCCCGTGTACTAACCCCTTTGAGGATTATCCGAAAACCGAGTTTCGATCATATCAGCTCCGATTCAGGTCCGAATTGCGTCAAATAAAATTTTGTTGAATTCCAATAACCCATAGGAACATAATATGTAAAAATATCCAGAAAATGGCCCGACTCAATTTTTAACAGTATCCCGTGTACTAACCCCTTTGTGGATTATCCGAAAACCGAGTTTCGATCATATCAGCTCCGATTCAGGTCCGAATTGCGTCAAATAAAATTTTGTTGAATTCCAATAACCCATAACAACATAATATGTAAAAATATCCAGAAAATGGCCCGACTCAATTTTTAACAGTATCCCGTGTACTAACCCCTTTGTGGATTATCCGAAAACCGAGTTTCGATCATATCAGCTCCGATTCAGGTCCGAATTGCGTCAAATAAAATTTTGTTGAATTCCAATAACCAATAGGAACAAAATATGTAAAAATATTCACAAAATGGTCTGACTCAATTTTTAACAGTATCCCATGTACTAACCCCTTTGAGGATTATCCGAAAACCGAGTTTCGATCATATCAGCTTCGATTCCGGTCTGAACTGTGCCGAATAAAATTTTGTTGAATTTCAATAACCTATAGGAACAAAATATGTGAAAATATCCACAAAATGGTCCAACTCGACTTTTAACAGTATCCCGTGTACTAACCCCTTTGAGGATTATCCGAAAATTGAGTTTCGATCATATCAGCTCCGATTCCGGTCCGAAGTGCGTCAAATAAAATTTCATTTAATTTCAATAACCCATAGGAACAAAATATGTAAAAATATCCAGAAAATGGCCCGACTCAATTTTTAACAATATTCCGTGTACTAACGACTTTGAGGATTATCAGAAAACTGAGTTTCGATCATATCAGCTCCGATTCCGGTCCGAACTACGCCGAATAAAATTTCGTTTAATTTCAATAACCCATAGGAACAAAATATGTAAAAATATCCAGAAAATGGCCCGACTCGATTTTTAATAGTATCCCGTGTACTAACCCCTTTGAGGATTATCCGAAAACCGAGTTTCGATCATATCAGCTCCGATTCAGGTCCGAATTGCGTCAAATAAAATTTTGTTGAATTCCAATAACCCATAGGAACATAATATGTAAAAATATCCAGAAAATGGCCCGACTCAATTTTTAACAGTATCCCGTGTACTAACCCCTTTGTGGATTATCCGAAAACCGAGTTTCGATCATATCAGCTCCGATTCAGGTCCGAATTGCGTCAAATAAAATTTTGTTGAATTCCAATAACCCATAGGAACATAATATGTAAAAATATCCAGAAAATGGCCCGACTCAATTTTTAACAGTATCCCGTGTACTAACCCCTTTGTGGATTATCCGAAAACCGAGTTTCGATCATATCAGCTCCGATTCAGGTCCGAATTGCGTAAAATAAAATTTTGTTGAATTCCAATAACCAATAGGAACAAAATATGTAAAAATATTCACAAAATGGTCTGACTCAATTTTTAACAGTATCCCATGTACTAACCCCTTTGAGGATTATCCGAAAACCGAGTTTCGATCATATCAGCTCCGATTCCGGTCCGAACTGTGCCGAATAAAATTTTGTTGAATTTCAATAACCTATAGGAACAAAATATGTAAAAATATTCACAAAATGGTCTGACTCAATTTTTAACAGTATCCCATGTACTAACCCCTTTGAGGATTATCCGAAAACCGAGTTTCGATCATATCAGCTCCGATTCCGGTCCGAACTGTGCCGAATAAAATTTTGTTGAATTTCAATAACCTATAGGAACAAAATATGTGAAAATATCCACAAAATGGTCCAACTCGACTTTTAACAGTATCCCATGTACTAACCCCTTTGAGGATTATCCGAAAATTAGGTTTCGATCATATCAGCTCCGATTCCGGTCCGAAGTGCGTCAAATAAAATTTCATTTAATTTCAATAACCCATAGGAACAAAATATGTAAAAATATCCAGAAAATGGCCCGACTTAATTTTTAACAATATTCCGTGTACTAACGCCTTTGAGGATTATCAGAAAACTGAGTTTCGATCATATCAGCTCCGATTCCGGTCCGAACTACGCCGAATAAAATTTTGTTGAATTCCAATAACCCATAGGAACATAATATGTAAAAATATCAAGAAAATGGCCCGACTCAATTTTTAACAGTATCCCGTGTACTAACCCCTTTGTGGATTATCCGAAAACCGAGTTTCGATCATATCAGCTCCGATTCAGGTCCGAATTGCGTCAAATAAAATTTTGTTGAATTCCAATAACCAATAGGAACAAAATATGTAAAAATATTCACAAAATGGTCTGACTCAATTTTTAACAGTATCCCATGTACTAACCCCTTTGAGGATTATCCGAAAACCGAGTTTCGATCATATCAGCTCCGATTCCGGTCCGAACTGTGCCGAATAAAATTTTGTTGAATTTCAATAACCTATAGGAACAAAATATGTGAAAATATCCACAAAATGGTCCAACTCGACTTTTAACAGTATCCCGTGTACTAACCCCTTTGAGGATTATCGGAAAATTAGGTTTCGATCATATCAGCTCCGATTCCGGTCCGAAGTGCGTCAAATAAAATTTCATTTAATTTCAATAACACATAGGAACAAAATATGTAAAAATATCCAGAAAATGGCCCGACTCAATTTTTAACAATATTCCGTGTACTAACGCCTTTGAGGATTATCAGAAAACTGAGTTTCGATCATATCAGCTCCGATTCCGGTCCGAACTACGCCGAATAAAATTTCGTTTAATTTCAATAACCCATAGGAACAAAATATGTGAAAATATCCACAAAATGGTCCAACTCGACTTTTAACAGTATCCCGTGTACTAACCCCTTTGAGGATTATCCGAAAATTGAGTTTCGATCATATCAGCTCCGATTCCGGTCCGAAGTGCGTCAAATAAAATTTCATTTAATTTCAATAACCCATAGGAACAAAATATGTAAAAATATCCAGAAAATGGCCCGACTCAATTTTTAACAATATTCCGTGTACTAACGCCTTTGAGGATTATCAGAAAACTGAGTTTCGATCATATCAGCTCCGATTCCGGTCCGAACTACGCCGAATAAAATTTCATTTAATTTCAATAACCCATAGGAACAAAATATGTAAAAATATCCAGAAAATAGCCCGACTCGATTTTTAATAGTATCCCATGTACTAACCCCTTTGAGGATTATCCGAAAACCGAGTTTCGATCATATCAGCTCCGATTCAGGTCCGAATTGCGTCAAATAAAATTTTGTTGAATTCCAATAACCCATAGGAACATAATATGTAAAAATATCCAGAAAATGGCCCGACTCAATTTTTAACAGTATCCCGTGTACTAACCCCTTTGTGGATTATCCGAAAACCGAGTTTCGATCATATCAGCTCCGATTCAGGTCCGAATTGCGTAAAATAAAATTTTGTTGAATTCCAATAACCAATAGGAACAAAATATGTAAAAATATTCACAAAATGGTCTGACTCAATTTTTAACAGTATCCCATGTACTAACCCCTTTGAGGATTATCCGAAAACCGAGTTTCGATCATATCAGCTCCGATTCCGGTCCGAACTGTGCCGAATAAAATTTTGTTGAATTTCAATAACCTATAGGAACAAAATATGTAAAAATATTCACAAAATGGTCTGACTCAATTTTTAACAGTATCCCATGTACTAACCCCTTTGAGGATTATCCGAAAACCGAGTTTCGATCATATTAGCTCCGATTCCGGTCCGAACTGTGCCGAATAAAATTTTGTTGAATTTCAATAACCTATAGGAACAAAATATGTGAAAATATCCACAAAATGGTCCAACTCGACTTTTAACAGTATCCCATGTACTAACCCCTTTGAGGATTATCCGAAAATTAGGTTTCGATCATATCAGCTCCGATTCCGGTCCGAAGTGCGTCAAATAAAATTTCATTTAATTTCAATAACCCATAGGAACAAAATATGTAAAAATATCCAGAAAATGGCCCGACTTAATTTTTAACAATATTCCGTGTACTAACGCCTTTGAGGATTATCAGAAAACTGAGTTTCGATCATATCAGCTCCGATTCCGGTCCGAACTACGCCGAATAAAATTTTGTTGAATTCCAATAACCCATAGGAACATAATATGTAAAAATATCCAGAAAATGGCCCGACTCAATTTTTAACAGTATCCCGTGTACTAACCCCTTTGTGGATTATCCGAAAACCGAGTTTCGATCATATCAGCTCCGATTCAGGTCCGAATTGCGTCAAATAAAATTTTGTTGAATTCCAATAACCAATAGGAACAAAATATGTAAAAATATTCACAAAATGGTCTGACTCAATTTTTAACAGTATCCCATGTACTAACCCCTTTGAGGATTATCCGAAAACCGAGTTTCGATCATATCAGCTCCGATTCCGGTCCGAACTGTGCCGAATAAAATTTTGTTGAATTTCAATAACCTATAGGAACAAAATATGTGAAAATATCCACAAAATGGTCCAACTCGACTTTTAACAGTATCCCGTGTACTAACCCCTTTGAGGATTATCCGAAAATTAGGTTTCGATCATATCAGCTCCGATTCCGGTCCGAAGTGCGTCAAATAAAATTTCATTTAATTTCAATAACACATAGGAACAAAATATGTAAAAATATCCAGAAAATGGCCCGGCTCAATTTTTAACAATATTCCGTGTACTAACGCCTTTGAGGATTATCAGAAAACTGAGTTTCGATCATATCAGCTCCGATTCCGGTCCGAACTACGCCGAATAAAATTTCGTTTAATTTCAATAACCCATAGGAACAAAATATGTGAAAATATCCACAAAATGGTCCAACTCGACTTTTAACAGTATCCCGTGTACTAACCCCTTTGAGGATTATCCGAAAATTGAGTTTCGATCATATCAGCTCCGATTCCGGTCCGAAGTGCGTCAAATAAAATTTCATTTAATTTCAATAACCCATAGGAACAAAATATGTAAAAATATCCAGAAAATGGCCCGACTCAATTTTTAACAATATTCCGTGTACTAACGCCTTTGAGGATTATCAGAAAACTGAGTTTCGATCATATCAGCTCCGATTCCGGTCCGAACTACGCCGAATAAAATTTCATTTAATTTCAATAACCCATAGGAACAAAATATGTAAAAATATCCAGAAAATAGCCCGACTCGATTTTTAATAGTATCCCGTGTACTAACCCCTTTGAGGATTATCCGAAAACCGAGTTTCGATCATATCAGCTCCGATTCAGGTCCGAATTGCGTCAAATAAAATTTTGTTGAATTCCAATAACCCATAGGAACATAATATGTAAAAATATCCAGAAAATGGCCCGACTCAATTTTTAACAGTATCCCGTGTACTAACCCCTTTGTGGATTATCCGAAAACCGAGTTTCGAACATATCAGCTCCGATTCAGGTCCGAATTGCGTCAAATAAAATTTTGTTGAATTCCAATAACCCATAGGAACATAATATGTAAAAATATCCAGAAAATGGCCCGACTCAATTTTTAACAGTATCCCGTGTACTAACCCCTTTGTGGATTATCCGAAAACCGAGTTTCGATCATATCAGCTCCGATTCAGGTCCGAATTGCGTCAAATAAAATTTTGTTGAATTCCAATAACCAATAGGAACAAAATATGTAAAAATATTCACAAAATGGTCTGACTCAATTTTTAACAGTATCCCATGTACTAACCCCTTTGAGGATTATCCGAAAACCGAGTTTCGATCATATCAGCTCCGATTCCGGTCCGAACTGTGCCGAATAAAATTTTGTTGAATTTCAATAACCTATAGGAACAAAATATGTGAAAATATCCACAAAATGGTCCAACTCGACTTTTAACAGTATCCCGTGTACAAACCCCTTTGAGGATTATCCGAAAATTAGGTTTCGATCATATCAGCTCCGATTCCGGTCCGAAGTGCGTCAAATAAAATTTCATTTAATTTCAATAACCCATAGGAACAAAATATGTAAAAATATCCAGAAAATGGTCCGACTCAATTTTTAACAATATTCCGTGTACTAAAGACTTTGAGGATTATCAGAAAACTGAGTTTCGATCATATCAGCTCCGATTCCGGTCCGAACTACGCCGAATAAAATTTCGTTTAATTTCAATAACACATAGGAACAAAATATGTAAAAATATCCAGAAAATGGCCCGACTCAATTTTTAATAGTATCCCGTGTACTAACCCCTTTGAGGATTATCCGAAAACCGAGTTTAGATCATATCAGCTCCGATTCCGGTCCGAATTGCGTCAAATAAAATTTTCTTGCATTCCAATAACCCATAGGAACATAATATGTAAAAATATCCAGAAAATGGCCCGACTCAATTTTTAACAGTATCCCGTGTACTAACCCCTTTGTGGATTATCCGAAAACCGAGTTTCGATCATATCAGCTCCGATTCAGGTCCGAATTGCGTCAAATAAAATTTTGTTGAATTCCAATAACCCATAGGAACATAATATGTAAAAATATCCAGAAAATGGCCCGACTCAATTTTTAACAGTATCCCGTGTACTAACCCCTTTGTGGATTATCCGAAAACCGAGTTTCGATCATATCAGCTCCGATTCAGGTCCGAATTGCGTAAAATAAAATTTTGTTGAATTCCAATAACCAATAGGAACAAAATATGTAAAAATATTCACAAAATGGTCTGACTCAATTTTTAACAGTATCCCATGTACTAACCCCTTTGAGGATTATCCGAAAACCGAGTTTCGATCATATTAGCTCCGATTCCGGTCCGAACTGTGCCGAATAAAATTTTGTTGAATTTCAATAACCTATAGGAACAAAATATGTGAAAATATCCACAAAATGGTCCAACTCGACTTTTAACAGTATCCCATGTACTAACCCCTTTGAGGATTATCCGAAAATTAGGTTTCGATCATATCAGCTCCGATTCCGGTCCGAAGTGCGTCAAATAAAATTTCATTTAATTTCAATAACCCATAGGAACAAAATATGTAAAAATATCCAGAAAATGGCCCGACTTAATTTTTAACAATATTCCGTGTACTAACGCCTTTGAGGATTATCAGAAAACTGAGTTTCGATCATATCAGCTCCGATTCCGGTCCGAACTACGCCGAATAAAATTTTGTTGAATTCCAATAACCCATAGGAACATAATATGTAAAAATATCCAGAAAATGGCCCGACTCAATTTTTAACAGTATCCCGTGTACTAACCCCTTTGTGGATTATCCGAAAACCGAGTTTCGATCATATCAGCTCCGATTCAGGTCCGAATTGCGTCAAATAAAATTTTGTTGAATTCCAATAACCAATAGGAACAAAATATGTAAAAATATTCACAAAATGGTCTGACTCAATTTTTAACAGTATCCCATGTACTAACCCCTTTGAGGATTATCCGAAAACCGAGTTTCGATCATATCAGCTCCGATTCCGGTCCGAACTGTGCCGAATAAAATTTTGTTGAATTTCAATAACCTATAGGAACAAAATATGTGAAAATATCCACAAAATGGTCCAACTCGACTTTTAACAGTATCCCGTGTACTAACCCCTTTGAGGATTATCCGAAAATTAGGTTTCGATCATATCAGCTCCGATTCCGGTCCGAAGTGCGTCAAATAAAATTTCATTTAATTTCAATAACACATAGGAACAAAATATGTAAAAATATCCAGAAAATGGCCCGACTCAATTTTTAACAATATTCCGTGTACTAACGCCTTTGAGGATTATCAGAAAACTGAGTTTCGATCATATCAGCTCCGATTCCGGTCCGAACTACGCCGAATAAAATTTCGTTTAATTTCAATAACCCATAGGAACAAAATATGTGAAAATATCCACAAAATGGTCCAACTCGACTTTTAACAGTATCCCGTGTACTAACCCCTTTGAGGATTATCCGAAAATTGAGTTTCGATCATATCAGCTCCGATTCCGGTCCGAAGTGCGTCAAATAAAATTTCATTTAATTTCAATAACCCATAGGAACAAAATATGTAAAAATATCCAGAAAATGGCCCGACTCAATTTTTAACAATATTCCGTGTACTAACGCCTTTGAGGATTATCAGAAAACTGAGTTTCGATCATATCAGCTCCGATTCCGGTCCGAACTACGCCGAATAAAATTTCATTTAATTTCAATAACCCATAGGAACAAAATATGTAAAAATATCCAGAAAATAGCCCGACTCGATTTTTAATAGTATCCCGTGTACTAACCCCTTTGAGGATTATCCGAAAACCGAGTTTCGATCATATCAGCTCCGATTCAGGTCCGAATTGCGTCAAATAAAATTTTGTTGAATTCCAATAACCCATAGGAACATAATATGTAAAAATATCCAGAAAATGGCCCGACTCAATTTTTAACAGTATCCCGTGTACTAACCCCTTTGTGGATTATCCGAAAACCGAGTTTCGAACATATCAGCTCCGATTCAGGTCCGAATTGCGTCAAATAAAATTTTGTTGAATTCCAATAACCCATAGGAACATAATATGTAAAAATATCCAGAAAATGGCCCGACTCAATTTTTAACAGTATCCCGTGTACTAACCCCTTTGTGGATTATCCGAAAACCGAGTTTCGATCATATCAGCTCCGATTCAGGTCCGAATTGCGTCAAATAAAATTTTGTTGAATTCCAATAACCAATAGGAACAAAATATGTAAAAATATTCACAAAATGGTCTGACTCAATTTTTAACAGTATCCCATGTACTAACCCCTTTGAGGATTATCCGAAAACCGAGTTTCGATCATATCAGCTCCGATTCCGGTCCGAACTGTGCCGAATAAAATTTTGTTGAATTTCAATAACCTATAGGAACAAAATATGTGAAAATATCCACAAAATGGTCCAACTCGACTTTTAACAGTATCCCGTGTACAAACTCCTTAATCTAAACTTTATGAAGCACTTCTCTTCATATATGATGCACTTCTCATCACCTCCATGTTGATGCACTTCTCACCAACTTACACATTATTTTATTTGTTGATGCACTTCTCATCAAAAACCCCTTTGAGGATTATCCGAAAATTAGGTTTCGATCATATCAGCTCCGATTCCGGTCCGAAGTGCGTCAAATAAAATTTCATTTAATTTCAATAACCCATAGGAACAAAATATGTAAAAATATCCAGAAAATGGTCCGACTCAATTTTTAACAATATTCCGTGTACTAAAGACTTTGAGGATTATCAGAAAACTGAGTTTCGATCATATCAGCTCCGATTCCGGTCCGAACTACGCCGAATAAAATTTCGTTTAATTTCAATAACACATAGGAACAAAATATGTAAAAATATCCAGAAAATGGCCCGACTCAATTTTTAATAGTATCCCGTGTACTAACCCCTTTGAGGATTATCCGAAAACCGAGTTTAGATCATATCAGCTCCGATTCCGGTCCGAATTGCGTCAAATAAAATTTTCTTGCATTCCAATAACCCATAGGAACATAATATGTAAAAATATCCAGAAAATGGCCCGACTCAATTTTTAACAGTATCCCGTGTACTAACCCCTTTGTGGATTATCCGAAAACCGAGTTTCGATCATATCAGCTCCGATTCAGGTCCGAATTGCGTCAAATAAAATTTTGTTGAATTCCAATAACCCATAGGAACATAATATGTAAAAATATCCAGAAAATGGCCCGACTCAATTTTTAACAGTATCCCGTGTACTAACCCCTTTGTGGATTATCCGAAAACCGAGTTTCGATCATATCAGCTCCGATTCAGGTCCGAATTGCGTAAAATAAAATTTTGTTGAATTCCAATAACCAATAGGAACAAAATATGTAAAAATATTCACAAAATGGTCTGACTCAATTTTTAACAGTATCCCATGTACTAACCCCTTTGAGGATTATCCGAAAACCGAGTTTCGATCATATCAGCTCCGATTCCGGTCCGAACTGTGCCGAATAAAATTTTGTTGAATTTCAATAACCTATAGGAACAAAATATGTGAAAATATCCACAAAATGGTCCAACTCGACTTTTAACAGTATCCCGTGTACTAACCCCTTTGAGGATTATCCGAAAATTAGGTTTCGATCATATCAGCTCCGATTCCGGTCCGAAGTGCGTCAAATAAAATTTCATTTAATTTCAATAACACATAGGAACAAAATATGTAAAAATATCCAGAAAATGGCCCGACTCAATTTTTAACAATATTCCGTGTACTAACGCCTTTGAGGATTATCAGAAAACTGAGTTTCGATCATATCAGCTCCGATTCCGGTCCGAACTACGCCGAATAAAATTTCGTTTAATTTCAATAACCCATAGGAACAAAATATGTGAAAATATCCACAAAATGGTCCAACTCGACTTTTAACAGTATCCCGTGTACTAACCCCTTTGAGGATTATCCGAAAATTGAGTTTCGATCATATCAGCTCCGATTCCGGTCCGAAGTGCGTCAAATAAAATTTCATTTAATTTCAATAACCCATAGGAACAAAATATGTAAAAATATCCAGAAAATGGCCCGACTCAATTTTTAACAATATTCCGTGTACTAACGCCTTTGAGGATTATCAGAAAACTGAGTTTCGATCATATCAGCTCCGATTCCGGTCCGAACTACGCCGAATAAAATTTCATTTAATTTCAATAACCCATAGGAACAAAATATGTAAAAATATCCAGAAAATAGCCCGACTCGATTTTTAATAGTATCCCGTGTACTAACCCCTTTGAGGATTATCCGAAAACCGAGTTTCGATCATATCAGCTCCGATTCAGGTCCGAATTGCGTCAAATAAAATTTTGTTGAATTCCAATAACCCATAGGAACATAATATGTAAAAATATCCAGAAAATGGCCCGACTCAATTTTTAACAGTATCCCGTGTACTAACCCCTTTGTGGATTATCCGAAAACCGAGTTTCGAACATATCAGCTCTGATTCAGGTCCGAATTGCGTCAAATAAAATTTTGTTGAATTCCAATAACCCATAGGAACATAATATGTAAAAATATCCAGAAAATGGCCCGACTCAATTTTTAACAGTATCCCGTGTACTAACCCCTTTGTGGATTATCCGAAAACCGAGTTTCGATCATATCAGCTCCGATTCAGGTCCGAATTGCGTCAAATAAAATTTTGTTGAATTCCAATAACCAATAGGAACAAAATATGTAAAAATATTCACAAAATGGTCTGACTCAATTTTTAACAGTATCCCATGTACTAACCCCTTTGAGGATTATCCGAAAACCGAGTTTCGATCATATCAGCTCCGATTCCGGTCCGAACTGTGCCGAATAAAATTTTGTTGAATTTCAATAACCTATAGGAACAAAATATGTGAAAATATCCACAAAATGGTCCAACTCGACTTTTAACAGTATCCCGTGTACAAACTCCTTAATCTAAACTTTATGAAGCACTTCTCTTCATATATGATGCACTTCTCATCACCTCCATGTTGATGCACTTCTCACCAACTTACACATTATTTTATTTGTTGATGCACTTCTCATCAAAAACCCCTTTGAGGATTATCCGAAAATTAGGTTTCGATCATATCAGCTCCGATTCCGGTCCGAAGTGCGTCAAATAAAATTTCATTTAATTTCAATAACCCATAGGAACAAAATATGTAAAAATATCCAGAAAATGGTCCGACTCAATTTTTAACAATATTCCGTGTACTAAAGACTTTGAGGATTATCAGAAAACTGAGTTTCGATCATATCAGCTCCGATTCCGGTCCGAACTACGCCGAATAAAATTTCGTTTAATTTCAATAACACATAGGAACAAAATATGTAAAAATATCCAGAAAATGGCCCGACTCAATTTTTAATAGTATCCCGTGTACTAACCCCTTTGAGGATTATCCGAAAACCGAGTTTAGATCATATCAGCTCCGATTCCGGTCCGAATTGCGTCAAATAAAATTTTCTTGCATTCCAATAACCCATAGGAACATAATATGTAAAAATATCCAGAAAATGGCCCGACTCAATTTTTAACAGTATCCCGTGTACTAACCCCTTTGTGGATTATCCGAAAACCGAGTTTCGATCATATCAGCTCCGATTCAGGTCCGAATTGCGTCAAATAAAATTTTGTTGAATTCCAATAACCCATAGGAACATAATATGTAAAAATATCCAGAAAATGGCCCGACTCAATTTTTAACAGTATCCCGTGTACTAACCCCTTTGTGGATTATCCGAAAACCGAGTTTCGATCATATCAGCTCCGATTCAGGTCCGAATTGCGTAAAATAAAATTTTGTTGAATTCCAATAACCAATAGGAACAAAATATGTAAAAATATTCACAAAATGGTCTGACTCAATTTTTAACAGTATCCCATGTACTAACCCCTTTGAGGATTATCCGAAAACCGAGTTTCGATCATATCAGCTCCGATTCCGGTCCGAACTGTGCCGAATAAAATTTTGTTGAATTTCAATAACCTATAGGAACAAAATATGTGAAAATATCCACAAAATGGTCCAACTCGACTTTTAACAGTATCCCGTGTACTAACCCCTTTGAGGATTATCCGAAAATTAGGTTTCGATCATATCAGCTCCGATTCCGGTCCGAAGTGCGTCAAATAAAATTTCATTTAATTTCAATAACACATAGGAACAAAATATGTAAAAATATCCAGAAAATGGCCCGACTCAATTTTTAACAATATTCCGTGTACTAACGCCTTTGAGGATTATCAGAAAACTGAGTTTCGATCATATCAGCTCCGATTCCGGTCCGAACTACGCCGAATAAAATTTCGTTTAATTTCAATAACCCATAGGAACAAAATATGTGAAAATATCCACAAAATGGTCCAACTCGACTTTTAACAGTATCCCGTGTACTAACCCCTTTGAGGATTATCCGAAAATTGAGTTTCGATCATATCAGCTCCGATTCCGGTCCGAAGTGCGTCAAATAAAATTTCATTTAATTTCAATAACCCATAGGAACAAAATATGTAAAAATATCCAGAAAATGGCCCGACTCAATTTTTAACAATATTCCGTGTACTAACGCCTTTGAGGATTATCAGAAAACTGAGTTTCGATCATATCAGCTCCGATTCCGGTCCGAACTACGCCGAATAAAATTTCATTTAATTTCAATAACCCATAGGAACAAAATATGTAAAAATATCCAGAAAATAGCCCGACTCGATTTTTAATAGTATCCCGTGTACTAACCCCTTTGAGGATTATCCGAAAACCGAGTTTCGATCATATCAGCTCCGATTCAGGTCCGAATTGCGTCAAATAAAATTTTGTTGAATTCCAATAACCCATAGGAACATAATATGTAAAAATATCCAGAAAATGGCCCGACTCAATTTTTAACAGTATCCCGTGTACTAACCCCTTTGTGGATTATCCGAAAACCGAGTTTCGAACATATCAGCTCTGATTCAGGTCCGAATTGCGTCAAATAAAATTTTGTTGAATTCCAATAACCCATAGGAACATAATATGTAAAAATATCCAGAAAATGGCCCGACTCAATTTTTAACAGTATCCCGTGTACTAACCCCTTTGTGGATTATCCGAAAACCGAGTTTCGATCATATCAGCTCCGATTCAGGTCCGAATTGCGTCAAATAAAATTTTGTTGAATTCCAATAACCAATAGGAACAAAATATGTAAAAATATTCACAAAATGGTCTGACTCAATTTTTAACAGTATCCCATGTACTAACCCCTTTGAGGATTATCCGAAAACCGAGTTTCGATCATATCAGCTCCGATTCCGGTCCGAACTGTGCCGAATAAAATTTTGTTGAATTTCAATAACCTATAGGAACAAAATATGTGAAAATATCCACAAAATGGTCCAACTCGACTTTTAACAGTATCCCGTGTACAAACCCCTTTGAGGATTATCCGAAAATTAGGTTTCGATCATATCAGCTCCGATTCCGGTCCGAAGTGCGTCAAATAAAATTTCATTTAATTTCAATAACCCATAGGAACAAAATATGTAAAAATATCCAGAAAATGGTCCGACTCAATTTTTAACAATATTCCGTGTACTAAAGACTTTGAGGATTATCAGAAAACTGAGTTTCGATCATATCAGCTCCGATTCCGGTCCGAACTACGCCGAATAAAATTTCGTTTAATTTCAATAACACATAGGAACAAAATATGTAAAAATATCCAGAAAATGGCCCGACTCAATTTTTAATAGTATCCCGTGTACTAACCCCTTTGAGGATTATCCGAAAACCGAGTTTAGATCATATCAGCTCCGATTCCGGTCCGAATTGCGTCAAATAAAATTTTGTTGCATTCCAATAACCCATAGGAACATAATATGTAAAAATATCCAGAAAATGGCCCGACTCAATTTTTAACAGTATCCCGTGTACTAACCCCTTTGTGGATTATCCGAAAACCGAGTTTCGATCATATCAGCTCCGATTCAGGTCCGAATTGCGTCAAATAAAATTTTGTTGAATTCCAATAACCCATAGGAACATAATATGTAAAAATATCCAGAAAATGGCCCGACTCAATTTTTAACAGTATCCCGTGTACTAACCCCTTTGTGGATTATCCGAAAACCGAGTTTCGATCATATCAGCTCCGATTCAGGTCCGAATTGCGTAAAATAAAATTTTGTTGAATTCCAATAACCAATAGGAACAAAATATGTAAAAATATCCAGAAAATGGCCCGACTCAATTTTTAACAATATTCCGTGTACTAACGCCTTTGAGGATTATCAGAAAACTGAGTTTCGATCATATCAGCTCCGATTCCGGTCCGAACTACGCCGAATAAAATTTCGTTTAATTTCAATAACCCATAGGAACAAAATATGTGAAAATATCCACAAAATGGTCCAACTCGACTTTTAACAGTATCCCGTGTACTAACCCCTTTGAGGATTATCCGAAAATTGAGTTTCGATCATATCAGCTCCGATTCCGGTCCGAAGTGCGTCAAATAAAATTTCATTTAATTTCAATAACCCATAGGAACAAAATATGTAAAAATATCCAGAAAATGGCCCGACTCAATTTTTAACAATATTCCGTGTACTAACGCCTTTGAGGATTATCAGAAAACTGAGTTTCGATCATATCAGCTCCGATTCCGGTCCGAACTACGCCGAATAAAATTTCATTTAATTTCAATAACCCATAGGAACAAAATATGTAAAAATATCCAGAAAATAGCCCGACTCGATTTTTAATAGTATCCCGTGTACTAACCCCTTTGAGGATTATCCGAAAACCGAGTTTCGATCATATCAGCTCCGATTCAGGTCCGAATTGCGTCAAATAAAATTTTGTTGAATTCCAATAACCCATAGGAACATAATATGTAAAAATATCCAGAAAATGGCCCGACTCAATTTTTAACAGTATCCCGTGTACTAACCCCTTTGTGGATTATCCGAAAACCGAGTTTCGAACATATCAGCTCTGATTCAGGTCCGAATTGCGTCAAATAAAATTTTGTTGAATTCCAATAACCCATAGGAACATAATATGTAAAAATATCCAGAAAATGGCCCGACTCAATTTTTAACAGTATCCCGTGTACTAACCCCTTTGTGGATTATCCGAAAACCGAGTTTCGATCATATCAGCTCCGATTCAGGTCCGAATTGCGTCAAATAAAATTTTGTTGAATTCCAATAACCAATAGGAACAAAATATGTAAAAATATTCACAAAATGGTCTGACTCAATTTTTAACAGTATCCCATGTACTAACCCCTTTGAGGATTATCCGAAAACCGAGTTTCGATCATATCAGCTCCGATTCCGGTCCGAACTGTGCCGAATAAAATTTTGTTGAATTTCAATAACCTATAGGAACAAAATATGTGAAAATATCCACAAAATGGTCCAACTCGACTTTTAACAGTATCCCGTGTACAAACCCCTTTGAGGATTATCCGAAAATTAGGTTTCGATCATATCAGCTCCGATTCCGGTCCGAAGTGCGTCAAATAAAATTTCATTTAATTTCAATAACCCATAGGAACAAAATATGTAAAAATATCCAGAAAATGGTCCGACTCAATTTTTAACAATATTCCGTGTACTAAAGACTTTGAGGATTATCAGAAAACTGAGTTTCGATCATATCAGCTCCGATTCCGGTCCGAACTACGCCGAATAAAATTTCGTTTAATTTCAATAACACATAGGAACAAAATATGTAAAAATATCCAGAAAATGGCCCGACTCAATTTTTAATAGTATCCCGTGTACTAACCCCTTTGAGGATTATCCGAAAACCGAGTTTAGATCATATCAGCTCCGATTCCGGTCCGAATTGCGTCAAATAAAATTTTGTTGCATTCCAATAACCCATAGGAACATAATATGTAAAAATATCCAGAAAATGGCCCGACTCAATTTTTAACAGTATCCCGTGTACTAACCCCTTTGTGGATTATCCGA
Source organism: Saposhnikovia divaricata (assembly GCA_036435485.1). Lineage (NCBI taxonomy): Eukaryota > Viridiplantae > Streptophyta > Magnoliopsida > Apiales > Apiaceae > Saposhnikovia > Saposhnikovia divaricata. The sequence goes on from CM071599.1 coordinate 222,771,957, forward strand.
AAACCGAGTTTCGATCATATCAGCTCCGATTCAGGTCCGAATTGCGTCAAATAAAATTTTGTTGAATTCCAATAACCCATAGGAACATAATATGTAAAAATATCCAGAAAATGGCCCGACTCAATTTTTAACAGTATCCCGTGTACTAACCCCTTTGTGGATTATCCGAAAACCGAGTTTCGATCATATCAGCTCCGATTCAGGTCCGAATTGCGTAAAATAAAATTTTGTTGAATTCCAATAACCAATAGGAACAAAATATGTAAAAATATTCACAAAATGGTCTGACTCAATTTTTAACAGTATCCCATGTACTAACCCCTTTGAGGATTATCCGAAAACCGAGTTTCGATCATATCAGCTCCGATTCCGGTCCGAACTGTGCCGAATAAAATTTTGTTAAATTTCAATAACCTATAGGAACAAAATATGTGAAAATATCCACAAAATGGTCCAACTCGACTTTTAACAGTATCCCGTGTACTAACCCCTTTGAGGATTATCCGAAAATTAGGTTTCGATCATATCAGCTCCGATTCCGGTCCGAAGTGCGTCAAATAAAATTTCATTTAATTTCAATAACCCATAGGAACAAAATATGTAAAAATATCCAGAAAATGGCCCGACTCAATTTTTAACAATATTCCGTGTACTAACGCCTTTGAGGATTATCAGAAAACTGAGTTTCGATCATATCAGCTCCGATTCCGGTCCGAACTACGCCGAATAAAATTTTATTGAATTCCAATAACCCATAGGAACATAATATGTAAAAATATCCAGAAAATGGCCCGACTCAATTTTTAACAGTATCCCGTGTACTAACCCCTTTGTGGATTATCCGAAAACCGAGTTTCGATCATATCAGCTCCGATTCAGGTCCGAATTGCGTAAAATAAAATTTTGTTGAATTCCAATAACCAATAGGAACAAAATATGTAAAAATATTCACAAAATGATCTGACTCAATTTTTAACAGTATCCCGTGTACTAACCCCTTTGTGGATTATCCGAAAACCGAGTTTCGATCATATCAGCTCCGATTCAGGTCCGAACTGTGCCGAATAAAATTTTGTTGAATTTCAATAACCTATAGGAACAAAATATGTGAAAATATCCACAAAATGGACCAACTCGACTTTTAACAGTATCCCGTGTACTAACCCCTTTGAGGATTATCCGAAAATTAGGTTTCGATCATATCAGCTCCGATTCCGGTCCGAAGTGCGTCAAATAAAATTTCATTTAATTTCAATAACCCATAGGAACAAAATATGTAAAAATATCCAGAAAATGGCCCGACTCAATTTTTAACAATATTCCGTGTACTAACGCCTTTGAGGATTATCAGAAAACTGAGTTTCGATCATATCAGCTCCGATTCCGGTCCGAACTACGCCGAATAAAATTTCATTTAATTTCAATAACCCATAGGAACAAAATATGTAAAAATATCCAGAAAATAGCCCGACTCGATTTTTAATAGTATCCCGTGTACTAACCCCTTTGTGGATTATCCGAAAACCGAGTTTCGATCATATCAGCTCCGATTCAGGTCCGAATTGCGTCAAATAAAATTTTGTTGAATTCCAATAACCCATAGGAACATAATATGTAAAAATATCCAGAAAATGGCCCGACTCAATTTTTAACAGTATCCCGTGTACTAACCCCTTTGTGGATTATCCGAAAACCGAGTTTCGATCATATCAGCTCCGATTCAGGTCCGAATTGCGTCAAATAAAATTTTGTTGAATTCCAATAACCCATAGGAACATAATATGTAAAAATATCCAGAAAATGGCCCGACTCAATTTTTAACAGTATCCCGTGTACTAACCCCTTTGTGGATTATCCGAAAACCGAGTTTCGATCATATCAGCTCCGATTCAGGTCCGAATTGCGTCAAATAAAATTTTGTTGAATTCCAATAACCAATAGGAACAAAATATGTAAAAATATTCACAAAATGGTCTGACTCAATTTTTAACAGTATCCCATGTACTAACCCCTTTGAGGATTATCCGAAAACCGAGTTTCGATCATATCAGCTCCGATTCCGGTCCGAACTGTGCCGAATAAAATTTTGTTGAATTTCAATAACCTATAGGAACAAAATATGTGAAAATATCCACAAAATGGTCCAACTCGACTTTTAACAGTATCCCGTGTACTAACCCCTTTGAGGATTATCCGAAAATTAGGTTTCGATCATATCAGCTCCGATTCCGGTCCAAAGTGCGTCAAATAAAATTTCATTTAATTTCAATAACCCATAGGAACAAAATATGTAAAAATATCCAGAAAATGGCCCGACTCAATTTTTAACAATATTCCGTGTACTAACGCCTTTGAGGATTATCAGAAAACTGAGTTTCGATCATATCAGCTCCGATTCCGGTCCGAACTACGCCGAATAAAATTTCGTTTAATTTCAATAACCCATAGGAACAAAATATGTAAAAATATACAGAAAATGGCCCGACTCGATTTTAAATAGTATCCCGTGTACTAACCCCTTTGAGGATTATCCGAAAACCGAGTTTCGATCATATCAGCTCCGATTCAGGTCCGAATTGCGTCAAATAAAATTTTGTTGAATTCCAATAACCCATAGGAACATAATATGTAAAAATATCCAGAAAATGGCCCGAGTCAATTTTTAACAGTATCCCGTGTACTAACCCCTTTGTGGATTATCCGAAAACCGAGTTTCGATCATATCAGCTCCGATTCCGGTCCGAACTGTGCCGAATAAAATTTTGTTGAATTTCAATAACCTATATGAACAAAATATGTGAAAATATCCACAAAATGGTCCAACTCGACTTTTAACAGTATCCCGTGTACTAACCCCTTTGAGGATTATCCGAAAATTGAGTTTCGATCATATCAGCTCCGATTCCGGTCCGAAGTGCGTCAAATAAAATTTCATTTAATTACAATAACCCTTAGGAACATAATATGTAAAAATATCCATAAAATGGCCCGACTCAATTTTTAACAGTATCCCGTGTACTAACCCCTTTGTGGATTATCCGAAAACCGAGTTTCGATCATATCAGCTCCGATTCAGGTCCGAATTGCGTCAAATAAAATTTTGTTGAATTCCAATAACCCATAGGAACATAATATGTAAAAATATCCAGAAAATGGCCCGACTCAATTTTTAACAGTATCCCGTGTACTAACCCCTTTGTGGATTATCCGAAAACCGAGTTTCGATCATATCAGCTCCGATTCAGGTCCGAATTGCGTCAAATAAAATTTTGTTGAATTCCAATAACCAATAGGAACAAAATATGTAAAAATATTCGCAAAATGGTCTGACTCAATTTTTAACAGTATCCCATGTACTAACCCCTTTGAGGATTATCCGAAAACCGAGTTTCGATCATATCAGCTCCGATTCCGGTCCGAACTGTGCCGAATAAAATTTTGTTGAATTTCAATAACCTATAGGAACAAAATATGTGAAAATATCCACAAAATGGTCCAACTCGACTTTTAACAGTATCCCGTGTACTAACCCCTTTGAGGATTATCCGAAAATTAGGTTTCGATCATATCAGCTCCGATTCCGGTCCGAAGTGCGTCAAATAAAATTTCATTTAGTTTCAATAACCCATAGGAACAAAATATGTAAAGATATCCAGAAAATGGCCCGACTCAATTTTTAACAATATTCCGTGTACTAACGCCTTTGAGGATTATCAGAAAACTGAGTTTCGATCATATCAGCTCCGATTCCGGTCCGAACTACGCCGAATAAAATTTCGTTTAATTTCAATAACCCATAGGAACAAAATATGTAAAAATATCCAGAAAATGGCCCGACTCGATTTTTAATAGTATCCCATGTACTAACCCCTTTGAGGATTATCCGAAAACCGAGTTTCGATCATATCAGCTCCGATTCAGGTCCGAATTGCGTCAAATAAAATTTTGTTGAATTCCAATAACCCATAGGAACATAATATGTAAAAATATCCAGAAAATGGCCCGACTCAATTTTTAACAGTATCCCGTGTACTAACCCCTTTGTGGATTATCCGAAAACCGAGTTTCGATCATATTAACTCCGATTCAGGTCCGAATTGCGTCAAATAAAATTTCGTTTAATTTCAATAACCCATAGGAACATAATATGTAAAAATATCCAGAAAATGGCCCGACTCAATTTTTAACAGTATCCCGTGTACTAACCCCTTTGTGGATTATCCGAAAACCGAGTTTCGATCATATCAGCTCCGATTCAGGTCCGAATTGCGTCAAATAAAATTTTGTTGAATTCCAATAACCAATAGGAACAAAATATGTAAAAATATTCGCAAAATGGTCTGACTCAATTTTTAACAGTATCCCATGTACTAACCCCTTTGAGGATTATCCGAAAACCGAGTTTCGATCATATCAGCTCCGATTCCGGTCCGAACTGTGCCGAATAAAATTTTGTTGAATTTCAATAACCTATAGGAACAAAATATGTGAAAATATCCACAAAATGGTCCAACTCGACTTTTAACAGTATCCCGTGTACTAACCCCTTTGAGGATTATCCGAAAATTAGGTTTCGATCATATCAGCTCCGATTCCGGTCCGAAGTGCGTCAAATAAAATTTCATTTAGTTTCAATAACCCATAGGAACAAAATATGTAAAGATATCCAGAAAATGGCCCGACTCAATTTTTAACAGTATCCCGTGTACTAACGCCTTTGAGGATTATCAGAAAACTGAGTTTCGATCATATCAGCTCCGATTCCGGTCCGAACTACGCCGAATAAAATTTCGTTTAATTTCAATAACCCATAGGAACAAAATATGTAAAAATATCCAGAAAATGGCCCGACTCGATTTTTAATAGTATCCCCTGTACTAACCCCTTTGAGGATTATCCGAAAACCGAGTTTCGATCATATCAGCTCCGATTCAGGTCCGAATTGCGTCAAATAAAATTTTGTTGAATTCCAATAACCCATAGGAACATAATATGTAAAAATATCCAGAAAATGGCCCGACTCAATTTTTAACAGTATCCCGTGTACTAACCCCTTTGTGGATTATCCGAAAACCGAGTTTCGATCATATTAACTCCGATTCAGGTCCGAATTGCGTCAAATAAAATTTTGTTGAATTCCAATAACCCATAGGAACATAATATGTAAAAATATCCAGAAAATGGCCCGACTCAATTTTTAACAGTATCCCGTGTACTAACCCCTTTGTGGATTATCCGAAAACCGAGTTTCGATCATATCAGCTCCGATTCAGGTCCGAATTGCGTCAAATAAAATTTTGTTGAATTCCAATAACCAATAGGAACAAAATATGTAAAAATATTCACAAAATGGTCTGACTCAATTTTTAACAGTATCCCATGTACTAACCCCTTTGAGGATTATCCGAAAACCGAGTTTCGATCATATCAGCTCCGATTCCGGTCCAAACTGTGCCGAATAAAATTTTGTTGAATTTCAATAACCTATAGGAACAAAATATGTGAAAATATCCACAAAATGGTCCAACTCGACTTTTAACAGTATCCCGTGTACTAACCCCTTTGAGGATTATCCGAAAATTAGGTTTCGATCATATCAGCTCCGATTCCGGTCCGAAGTGCGTCAAATAAAATTTCATTTAGTTTCAATAACCCATAGGAACAAAATATGTAAAGATATCCAGAAAATGGCCCGACTCAATTTTTAACAGTATCCCGTGTACTAACGCCTTTGAGGATTATCAGAAAACTGAGTTTCGATCATATCAGCTCCGATTCCGGTCCGAACTACGCCGAATAAAATTTCGTTTAATTTCAATAACCCATAGGAACAAAATATGTAAAAATATCCAGAAAATGGCCCGACTCGATTTTTAATAGTATCCCCTGTACTAACCCCTTTGAGGATTATCCGAAAACCGAGTTTCGATCATATCAGCTCCGATTCAGGTCCGAATTGCGTCAAATAAAATTTTGTTGAATTCCAATAACCCATAGGAACATAATATGTAAAAATATCCAGAAAATGGCCCGACTCAATTTTTAACAGTATCCCGTGTACTAACCCCTTTGTGGATTATCCGAAAACCGAGTTTCGATCATATTAACTCCGATTCAGGTCCGAATTGCGTCAAATAAAATTTTGTTGAATTCCAATAACCCATAGGAACATAATATGTAAAAATATCCAGAAAATGGCCCGACTCAATTTTTAACAGTATCCCGTGTACTAACCCCTTTGTGGATTATCCGAAAACCGAGTTTCGATCATATCAGCTCCGATTCAGGTCCGAATTGCGTCAAATAAAATTTTGTTGAATTCCAATAACCAATAGGAACAAAATATGTAAAAATATTCACAAAATGGTCTGACTCAATTTTTAACAGTATCCCATGTACTAACCCCTTTGAGGATTATCCGAAAACCGAGTTTCGATCATATCAGCTCCGATTCCGGTCCGAACTGTGCCGAATAAAATTTTGTTGAATTTCAATAACCTATAGGAACAAAATATGTGAAAATATCCACAAAATGGTCCAACTCGACTTTTAACAGTATCCCGTGTACTAACCCCTTTGAGGATTATCCGAAAATTAGGTTTCGATCATATCAGCTCCGATTCCGGTCCGAAGTGCGTCAAATAAAATTTCATTTAGTTTCAATAACCCATAGGAACAAAATATGTAAAGATATCCAGAAAATGGCCCGACTCAATTTTTAACAATATTCCGTGTACTAACGCCTTTGAGGATTATCAGAAAACTGAGTTTCGATCATATCAGCTCCGATTCCGGTCCGAACTACGCCGAATAAAATTTCGTTTAATTTCAATAACCCATAGGAACAAAATATGTAAAAATATCCAGAAAATGGCCCGACTCGATTTTTAATAGTATCCCGTGTACTAACCCCTTTGAGGATTATCCGAAAACCGAGTTTCGATCATATCAGCTCCGATTCAGGTCCGAATTGCGTCAAATAAAATTTTGTTGAATTCCAATAACCCATAGGAACATAATATGTAAAAATATCCAGAAAATGGCCCGACTCAATTTTTAACAGTATCCCGTGTACTAACCCCTTTGTGGATTATCCGAAAACCGAGTTTCGATCATATCAGCTCCGATTCAGGTCCGAATTGCGTCAAATAAAATTTTGTTGAATTCCAATAACCCATAGGAACATAATATGTAAAAATATCCAGAAAATGGCCCGACTCAATTTTTAACAGTATCCCGTGTACTAACCCCTTTGTGGATTATCCGAAAACCGAGTTTCGATCATATCAGCTCCGATTCAGGTCCGAATTGCGTCAAATAAAATTTTGTTGAATTCCAATAACCAATAGGAACAAAATATGTAAAAATATCCACAAAATGGTCTGACTCAATTTTTAACAGTATCCCATGTACTAACCCCTTTGAGGATTATCCGAAAACCGAGTTTCGATCATATCAACTCCGATTCCGGTCCGAACTGTGCCGAATAAAATTTTTTTAAATTTCAATAACCTATAGGAACAAAATATGTGAAAATATCCACAAAATGGTCCAACTCGACTTTTAACAGTATCCCTTGTACTAACCCCTTTGAGGATTATCCGAAAATTGAGTTTCGATCATATCAGCTCCGATTCCGGTCCGAAGTGCTTCAAATAAAATTTCATTTAATTACAATAACCCTTAGGAACAAAATATGTAAAAATATCCAGAAAATGGCCCGACTCAATTTTTAACAATATTCCGTGTACTAACGCCTTTGAGGATTATCAGAAAACTGAGTTATGATCATATCAGCTCCGATTCCAGTCCGAACTGCGCCGAATAAAATTTCGTTTAATTTCAATAACCCATAGGAACAAAATATGTAAAAATATCCAGAAAATGGCCCGACTCGATTTTTAATAGTATCCCGTGTACTAACCCCTTTGAGGATTATCCGAAAACCGAGTTTCGATCATATCAGCTCCGATTCAGGTCCGAATTGCGTCAAATAAAATTTTGTTGAATTCCAATAACCCATAGGAACATAATATGTAAAAATATCCAGAAAATGGCCCGACTCAATTTTTAACAGTATCCCGTGTACTAACCCCTTTGTGGATTATCCGAAAACCGAGTTTCGATCATATCAGCTCCGATTCAGGTCCGAATTGCGTCAAATAAAATTTTGTTGAATTCCAATAACCCATAGGAACATAATATGTAAAAATATCCAGAAAATGGCCCGACTCAATTTTTAACAGTATCCCGTGTACTAACCCCTTTGTGGATTATCCGAAAACCGAGTTTCGATCATATCAGCTCCGATTCAAGTCCGAATTGCGTCAAATAAAATTTTGTTGAATTCCAATAACCAATAGGAACAAAATATGTAAAAATATTCACAAAATGGTCTGACTCAATTTTTAACAGTATCCCATGTACTAACCCCTTTGAGGATTATCCGAAAACCGAGTTTCGATCATATCAGCTCCGATTCCGGTCCGAACTGTGCCGAATAAAATTTTGTTGAATTTCAATAACCTATAGGAACAAAATATGTGAAAATATCCACAAAATGGTCCAACTCGACTTTTAACAGTATCCCGTGTACTAACCCCTTTGAGGATTATCCGAAAATTAGGTTTCGATCATATCAGCTCCGATTCCGGTCCGAAGTGCGTCAAATAAAATTTCATTTAATTTCAATAACCCATAGGAACAAAATATGTAAAAATATCCAGAAAATGGCCCGACTCAATTTTTAACAATATTCCGTGTACTAACGCCTTTGAGGATTATCAGAAAACTGAGTTTCGATCATATCAGCTCCGATTCCGGTCCGAACTACGCCGAATAAATTTTCGTTTAATTTCAATAACCCATAGGAACAAAATATGTAAAAATATCCAGAAAATGGCCCGACTCGATTTTTAATAGTATCCCGTGTACTAACCCCTTTGAGGATTATCCGAAAACCGAGTTTCGATCATATCAGCTCCGATTCAGGTCCGAATTGCGTCAAATAAAATTTTGTTGAATTCCAATAACCCATAGGAACATAATATGTAAAAATATCCAGAAAATGGCCCGAGTCAATTTTTAACAGTATCCCGTGTACTAACCCCTTTGTGGATTATCCGAAAACCGAGTTTCGATCATATCAGCTCCGATTCCGGTCCGAACTGTGCCGAATAAAATTTTGTTGAATTTCAATAACCTATATGAACAAAATATGTGAAAATATCCACAAAATGGCCCAACTCAACTTTTAACAGTATCCCGTGTACTAACCCCTTTGTGGATTATCCGAAAACCGAGTTTCGATCATATCAGCTCCGATTCCGGTCCGAAGTGCGTCAAATAAAATTTCATTTAATTTCAATAACCCATAGGAACAAAATATGTAAAAATATCCAGAAAATGGCCCGACTCAATTTTTAACAATATTCCGTGTACTAACGCCTTTGAGGATTATCAGAAAACTGAGTTTCGATCATATCAGCTCCGATTCCGGTCCGAACTACGCCGAATAAAATTTCGTTTAATTTCAATAACCCATAGGAACAAAATATGTAAAAATATCCAGAAAATGGCCCGACTCGATTTTTAATAGTATCCCGTGTACTAACCCCTTTGAGGATTATCCGAAAACCGAGTTTCGATCATATCAGCTCCGATTCAGGTCCGAATTGCGTCAAATAAAATTTTGTTGAATTCCAATAACCCATAGGAACATAATATGTAAAAATATCCAGAAAATGGCCCGACTCAATTTTTAACAGTATCCCGTGTACTAACCCCTTTGTGGATTATCCGAAAACCGAGTTTCGATCATATCAGCTCCGATTCAGGTCCGAATTGCGTCAAATAAAATTTTGTTGAATTCCAATAACCCATAGGAACATAATATGTAAAAATATCCAGAAAATGGCCCGACTCAATTTTTAACAGTATCCCGTGTACTAACCCCTTTGTGGATTATCCGAAAACCGAGTTTCGATCATATCAGCTCCGATTCAGGTCCGAATTGCGTCAAATAAAATTTTGTTGAATTCCAATAACCAATAGGAACAAAATATGTAAAAATATTCACAAAATGGTCTGACTCAATTTTTAACAGTATCCCATGTACTAACCCCTTTGAGGATTATCCGAAAACCGAGTTTCGATCATATCAGCTCCGATTCCGGTCCGAACTGTGCCGAATAAAATTTTGTTGAATTTCAATAACCTATAGGAACAAAATATGTGAAAATATCCACAAAATGGTCCCACTCGACTTTTAACAGTATCCCGTGTACTAACCCCTTTGAGGATTATCCAAAAATTAGGTTTCGATCATATCAGCTCCGATTCCGGTCCGAAGTGCGTCAAATAAAATTTCATTTAATTTCAATAACCCATAGGAACAAAATATGTAAAAATATCCAGAAAATGGCCCGACTCAATTTTTAACAATATTCCGTGTACTAACGCCTTTGAGGATTATCAGAAAACTGAGTTTCGATCATATCAGCTCCGATTCCGGTCCGAACTACGCCGAATAAAATTTCGTTTAATTTCAATAACCCATAGGAACAAAATATGTAAAAATATCCAGAAAATGGCCCGACTCGATTTTTAATAGTATCCCGTGTACTAACCCCTTTGAGGATTATCCGAAAACCGAGTTTCGATCATATCAGCTCCGATTCAGGTCCGAATTGCGTCAAATAAAATTTTGTTGAATTCCAATAACCCATAGGAACATAATATGTAAAAATATCCAGAAAATGGCCCGACTCAATTTTTAACAGTATCCCGTGTACTAACCACTTTGTGGATTATCCGAAAACCGAGTTTCGATCATATCAGCTCCGATTCAGGTCCGAATTGCGTCAAATAAAATTTTGTTGAATTCCAATAACCCATAGGAACATAATATGTAAAAATATCCAGAAAATGGCCCGACTCAATTTTTAACAGTATCCCGTGTACTAACCCCTTTGTGGATTATCCGAAAACCGAGTTTCGATCATATCAGCTCCGATTCAGGTCCGAATTGCGTCAAATAAAATTTTGTTGAATTCCAATAACCAATAGGAACAATATATGTAAAAATATTCACAAAATGGTCTGACTCAATTTTTAACAGTATCCCATGTACTAACCCCTTTGAGGATTATCCGAAAACCGAGTTTCGATCATATCAACTCCGATTCCGGTCCGAACTGTGCCGAATAAAATTTTTTTGAATTTCAATAACCTATAGGAACAAAATATGTGAAAATATCCACAAAATGGTCCAACTCGACTTTTAACAGTATCCCGTGTACTAACCCCTTTGAGGATTATCCGAAAATTGAGTTTCGATCATATCAGCTCCGATTCCGGTCCGAAGTGCGTCAAATAAAATTTCATTTAATTACAATAACCCTTAGGAACAAAATATGTAAAAATATCCAGAAAATGGCCCGACTCAATTTTTAACAATATTCCGTGTACTAACGCCTTTGAGGATTATCAGAAAACTGAGTTATGATCATATCAGCTCCGATTCCGGTCCGAACTGCGCCGAATAAAATTTCGTTTAATTTCAATAACCCATAGGAACAAAATATGTAAAAATATCCAGAAAATGGCCCGACTCGATTTTTAATAGTATCCCGTGTACTAACCCCTTTGAGGATTATCCGAAAACCGAGTTTCGATCATATCAGCTCCGATTCAGGTCCGAATTGCGTCAAATAAAATTTTGTTGAATTCCAATAACCCATAGGAACATAATATGTAAAAATATCCAGAAAATGGCCCGACTCAATTTTTAACAGTATCCCGTGTACTAACCCCTTTGTGGATTATCCGAAAACCGAGTTTCGATCATATCAGCTCCGATTCTGGTCCGAATTGCGTCAAATAAAATTTTGTTGAATTCCAATAACCCATAGGAACATAATATGTAAAAATATCCAGAAAATGGCCCGACTCAATTTTTAACAGTATCCCGTGTACTAACCCCTTTGTGGATTATCCGAAAACCGAGTTTCGATCATATCAGCTCCGATTCAGGTCCGAATTGCGTCAAATAAAATTTTGTTGAATTCCAATAACCAATAGGAACAAAATATGTAAAAATATTCACAAAATGGTCTGACTCAATTTTTAACAGTATCCCATGTACTAACCCCTTTGAGGATTATCCGAAAACCGAGTTTCGATCATATCAGCTCCGATTCCGGTCCGAACTGTGCCGAATAAAATTTTGTTGAATTTCAATAACCTATAGGAACAAAATATGTGAAAAATCCACAAAATGGTCCAACTCGACTTTTAACAGTATCCCGTGTACTAACCCCTTTGAGGATTATCCGAAAATTGAGTTTCGATCATATCAGCTCCGATTCCGGTCCGAAGTGCGTCTAATAAAATTTCATTTAATTACAATAACCCTTAGGAACAAAATATGTAAACATATCCAGAAAATGGCCCGACTCAATTTTTAACAATATTCCGTGTACTAACGCCTTTGAGGATTATCAGAAAACTGAGTTATGATCATATCAGCTCCGATTCCGGTCCGAACTGCGCCGAATAAAATTTTGTTTAATTTCAATAACCCATAGGAACAAAATATGTAAAAATATCCAGAAAATGGCCCGACTCGATTTTTAATAGTATCCCGTGTACTAACCCCTTTGAGGATTATCCGAAAACCGAGTTTCGATCATATCAGCTCCGATTCAGGTCCGAATTGCGTCAAATAAAATTTTGTTGAATTCCAATAACCCATAGGAACATAATATGTAAAAATATCCAGAAAATGGCCCGACTCAATTTTTAACAGTATCCCGTGTACTAACCCCTTTGTGGATTATCCGAAAACCGAGTTTCGATCATATCAGCTCCGATTCAGGTCCGAATTGCGTCAAATAAAATTTTGTTGAATTCCAATAACCCATAGGAACATAATATGTAAAAATATCCAGAAAATGGCCCGACTCAATTTTTAACAGTATCCCGTGTACTAACCCCTTTGTGGATTATCCGAAAACCGAGTTTCGATCATATCAGCTCCGATTCAGGTCCGAATTGCGTCAAATAAAATTTTGTTGAATTCCAATAACCAATAGGAACAATATATGTAAAAATATTCACAAAATGGTCTGACTCAATTTTTAACAGTATCCCATGTACTAACCCCTTTGAGGATTATCCGAAAACCGAGTTTCGATCATATCAGCTCCGATTCCGGTCCGAACTTTGCCGAATAAAATTTTGTTGAATTTCAATAACCTATTGGAACAAAATATGTGAAAAATCCACAAAATGGTCCAACTCGACTTTTAACAGTATCCCGTGTACTAACCCCTTTGAGGATTATCCGAAAATTAGGTTTCGATCATATCAGCTCCGATTCCGGTCCGAAGTGCGTCAAATAAAATTTCATTTAATTTCAATAACCCATAGGAACAAAATATGTAAAAATATCCAGAAAATGGCCCGACTCAATTTTTAACAATATTCCGTGTACTAACGCCTTTGAGGATTATCAGAAAACTGAGTTTCGATCATATCAGCTCCGATTCCGGTCCGAACTACGCCGAATAAAATTTCGTTTAATTTCAATAACCCATAGGAACAAAATCTGTAAAAATATCCAGAAAATGGCCCGACTCGATTTTTAATAGTATCCCGTGTACTAACCCCTTTGAGGATTATCCGAAAACCGAGTTTCGATCATATCAGCTCCGATTCAGGTCCGAATTGCGTCAAATAAAATTTTGTTGAATTCCAATAACCCATAGGAACATAATATGTAAAAATATCCAGAAAATGGCCCGAGTCAATTTTTAACAGTATCCCGTGTACTAACCCCTTTGTGGATTATCCGAAAACCGAGTTTCGATCATATCAGCTCCGATTCCGGTCCGAACTGTGCCGAATAAAATTTTGTTGAATTTCAATAACCTATATGAACAAAATATGTGAAAATATCCACAAAATGGTCCAACTCGACTTTTAACAGTATCCCGTGTACTAACCCCTTTGAGGATTATCCGAAAATTAGGTTTCGATCATATCAGCTTCGATTCCGGTCCGAAGTGCGTCAAATAAAATTTCATTTAATTTCAATAACCCATAGGAACAAAATATGTAAAGATATCCAGAAAATGGCCCGACTCAATTTTTAACAATATTCCGTGTACTAACGCCTTTGAGGATTATCAGAAAACTGAGTTTCGATCATATCAGCTCCGATTCCGGTCCGAACTACGCCGAATAAAATTTCGTTTAATTTCAATAACCCATAGGAACAAAATATGTAAAAATATCCAGAAAATGGCCCGACTCGATTTTTAATAGTATCCCGTGTACTAACCCCTTTGAGGATTATCCGAAAACCGAGTTTCGATCATATCAGCTCCGATTCAGGTCCGAATTGCGTCAAATAAAATTTTGTTGAATTCCAATAACCCATAGGAACATAATATGTAAAAATATCCAGAAAATGGCCCGACTCAATTTTTAACAGTATCCCGTGTACTAACCCCTTTGTGGATTATCCGAAAACCGAGTTTCGATCATATCAGCTCCGATTAAGGTCCGAATTGCGTCAAATAAAATTTTGTTGAATTCCAATAACCCATAGGAACATAATATGTAAAAATATCCAGAAAATGGCCCGACTCAATTTTTAACAGTATCCCGTGTACTAACCCCTTTGTGGATTATCCGAAAACCGAGTTTCGATCATATCAGCTCCGATTCAGGTCCGAATTGCGTCAAATAAAATTTTGTTGAATTCCAATAACCAATAGGAACAAAATATGTAAAAATATTCACAAAATGGTCTGACTCAATTTTTAACAGTATCCCATGTACTAACCCCTTTGAGGATTATCCGAAAACCGAGTTTCGATCATATCAGCTCCGATTCCGGTCCGAACTGTGCCGAATAAAATTTTGTTGAATTTCAATAACCTATAGGAACAAAATATGTGAAAATATCCACAAAATGGTCCAACTCGACTTTTAACAGTATCCCGTGTACTAACCCCTTTGAGGATTATCCAAAAATTAGGTTTCGATCATATCAGCTCCGATTCCGGTCCGAAGTGCGTCAAATAAAATTTCATTTAATTTCAATAACCCATAGGAACAAAATATGTAAAAATATCCAGAAAATGGCCCGACTCAATTTTTAACAATATTCCGTGTACTAACGCCTTTGAGGATTATCAGAAAACTGAGTTTCGATCATATCAGCTCCGATTCCGGTCCGAACTACGCCGAATAAAATTTCGTTTAATTTCAATAACCCATAGGAACAAAATATGTAAAAATATCCAGAAAATGGCCCGACTCGATTTTTAATAGTATCCCGTGTACTAACCCCTTTGAGGATTATCCGAAAACCGAGTTTCGATCATATCAGCTCCGATTCAGGTCCGAATTGCGTCAAATAAAATTTTGTTGAATTCCAATAACCCATAGGAACATAATATGTAAAAATATCCAGAAAATGGCCCGACTCAATTTTTAACAGTATCCCGTGTACTAACCACTTTGTGGATTATCCGAAAACCGAGTTTCGATCATATCAGCTCCGATTCAGGTCCGAATTGCGTCAAATAAAATTTTGTTGAATTCCAATAACCCATAGGAACATAATATGTAAAAATATCCAGAAAATGGCCCGACTCAATTTTTAACAGTATCCCGTGTACTAACCCCTTTGTGGATTATCCGAAAACCGAGTTTCGATCATATCAGCTCCGATTCAGGTCCGAATTGCGTCAAATAAAATTTTGTTGAATTCCAATAACCAATAGGAACAAAATATGTAAAAATATTCACAAAATGGTCTGACTCAATTTTTAACAGTATCCCATGTACTAACCCCTTTGAGGATTATCCGAAAACCGAGTTTCGATCATATCAGCTCCGATTCCGGTCCGAACTGTGCCGAATAAAATTTTGTTGAATTTCAATAACCTATAGGAACAAAATATGTGAAAATATCCCTAAAATGGTCCAACTCGACTTTTAACAGTATCCCGTGTACTAACCCCTTTGAGGATTATCCGAAAATTAGGTTTCGATCATATCAGCTCCGATTCCGGTCCGAAGTGCGTCAAATAAAATTTCATTTAATTTCAATAACCCATAGGAACAAAATATGTAAAAATATCCAGAAAATGGCCCGACTCAATTTTTAACAATATTCCGTGTACTAACGCCTTTGAGGATTATCAGAAAACTGAGTTTCGATCATATCAGCTCCGATTCCGGTCCGAACTACGCCGAATAAAATTTCGTTTAATTTCAATAACCCATAGGAACAAAATATGTAAAAATATCCAGAAAATGGCCCGACTCGATTTTTAATAGTATCCCGTGTACTAACCCCTTTGAGGATTATCCGAAAACCGAGTTTCGATCATATCAGCTCCGATTCAGGTCCGAATTGCGTCAAATAAAATTTTGTTGAATTCCAATAACCCATAGGAACATAATATGTAAAAATATCCAGAAAATGGCCCGAGTCAATTTTTAACAGTATCCCGTGTACTAACCCCTTTGTGGATTATCCGAAAACCGAGTTTCGATCATATCAGCTCCGATTCCGGTCCGAACTGTGCCGAATAAAATTTTGTTGAATTTCAATAACCTATATGAACAAAATATGTGAAAATATCCACAAAATGGTCCAACTCGACTTTTAACAGTATCCCGTGTACTAACCCCTTTGTGGATTATCCGAAAACCGAGTTTCGATCATATCAGCTCCGATTCAGGTCCGAATTGCGTCAAATAAAATTTTGTTGAATTCCAATAACCAATAGGAACAAAATATGTAAAAATATTCACAAAATGGTCTGACTCAATTTTTAACAGTATCCCATGTACTAACGCCTTTGAGGATTATCAGAAAACTGAGTTTCGATCATATCAGCTCCGATTCCGGTCCGAACTACGCCGAATAAAATTTCGTTTAATTTCAATAACCCATAGGAACAAAATATGTAAAAATATCCAGAAAATGGCCCGACTCGATTTTTAATAGTATCCCGTGTACTAACCCCTTTGAGGATTATCCGAAAACCGAGTTTCGATCATATCAGCTCCGTTTCAGGTCCGAATTGCGTCAAATAAAATTTTGTTGAATTCCAATAACCCATAGGAACATAATATGTAAAAATATCCAGAAAATGGCCCGACTCAATTTTTAACAGTATCCCGTGTACTAACCCCTTTGTGGATTATCCGAAAACCGAGTTTCGATCATATCAGCTCCGATTCAGGTCCGAATTGCGTCAAATAAAATTTTGTTGAATTCCAATAACCCATAGGAACATAATATGTAAAAATATCCAGAAAATGGCCCGACTCAATTTTTAACAGTATCCCGTGTACTAACCCCTTTGTGGATTATCCGAAAACCGAGTTTCGATCATATCAGCACCGATTCCGGTCCGAACTGTGCCGAATAAAATTTTGTTGAATTTCAATAACCTATAGGAACAAAATATGTGAAAATATCCACAAAATGGTCCAACTAGACTTTTAACAGTATCCCGTGTACTAACCCCTTTGAGGATTATCCGAAAATTGAGTTTCGATCATATCAGCTCCGATTCCGGTCCGAAGTGCGTCAAATAAAATTTCATTTAATTACAATAACCCTTAGGAACAAAATATGTAAAAATATCCAGAAAATGGCCCGACTCAATTTTTAACAATATTCCGTGTACTAACGCCTTTGAGGATTATCAGAAAACTGAGTTTCGATCATATCAGCTCCGATTCCGGTCCGAACTGCGCCGAATAAAATTTCGTTTAATTTCAATAACTCATAGGAACAAAATATGTAAAAATATCCAGAAAAAGGCCCGACTCGATTTTTAACAGTATCCAGTGTACTAACCCCTTTAAGGATTATCCGAAAACCGAGTTTCGATCATATCAGCTCCGATTCAGGTCCGAATTGCGTCAAATAAAATTTTGTTGAATTCCAATAACCCATAGGAACATAATATGTAAAAATATCAAGAAAATGGCCCGACTCAATTTTTAACAGTATCCCGTGTACTAACCCCTTTGTGGATTATCCGAAAACCGAGTTTCGATCATATCAGCTCCGATTCAGGTCCGAATTGCGTCAAATAAAATTTTGTTGAATTCCAATAACCAATAGGAACAGAATATGTAAAAATATCCACAAAATGGTCTGACTCAATTTTTAACAGTATCCCATGTACTAACCCCTTTGAGGATTATCCGAAAACCGAGTTTCGATCATATCAACTCCGATTCCGGTCCGAACTGTGCCGAATAAAATTTTTTTGAATTTCAATAACCTATAGGAACAAAATATGTGAAAATATCCACAAAATGGTCCAACTCGACTTTTAACAGTATCCCGTGTACTAACCCCTTTGAGGATTATCCGAAAATTGAGTTTCGATCATATCAGCTCCGATTCCGGTCCGAAGTGCGTCAAATAAAATTTCATTTAATTACAATAACCCTTAGGAACAAAATATGTAAAAATATCCAGAAAATGGCCCGACTCAATTTTTAACAATATTCCGTGTACTAACGCCTTTGAGGATTATCAGAAAACTGAGTTATGATCATATCAGCTCCGATTCCGGTCCGAACTGCGCCGAATAAAATTTCGTTTAATTTCAATAACCCATAGGAACAAAATATGTAAAAATATCCAGAAAATGGCCCGACTCGATTTTTAATAGTATCCCGTGTACTAACCCCTTTGAGGATTATCCGAAAACCGAGTTTCGATCATATCAGCTCCGATTCAGGTCCGAATTGCGTCAAATAAAATTTTGTTGAATTCCAATAACCCATAGGAACATAATATGTAAAAATATCCAGAAAATGGCCCGACTCAATTTTTAACAGTATCCCGTGTACTAACCCCTTTGTGGATTATCCGAAAACCGAGTTTCGATCATATCAGCTCCGATTCAGGTTCGAATTGCGTCAAATAAAATTTTGTTGAATTCCAATAACCCATAGGAACATAATATGTAAAAATATCCAGAAAATGGCCCGACTCAATTTTTAACAGTATCCCGTGTACTAACCCCTTTGTGGATTATCCGAAAACCGAGTTTCGATCATATCAGCTCCGATTCAGGTCCGAATTGCGTCAAATAAAATTTTGTTGAATTCCAATAACCAATAGGAACAAAATATGTAAAAATATTCACAAAATGGTCTGACTCAATTTTTAACAGTATCCCATGTACTAACCCCTTTGAGGATTATCCGAAAACCGAGTTTCGATCATATAAGCTCCGATTCCGGTCCGAACTGTGCCGAATAAAATTTTGTTGAATTTCAATAACCTATAGGAACAAAATATGTGAAAAATCCACAAAATGGTCCAACTCGACTTTTAACAGTATCCCGTGTACTAACCCCTTTGAGGATTATCCGAAAATTAGGTTTCGATCATATCAGCTCCGATTCCGGTCCGAAGTGCGTCAAATAAAATTTCATTTAATTTCAATAACCCATAGGAACAAAATATGTAAAAATATCCAGAAAATGGCCCGACTCAATTTTTAACAATATTCCGTGTACTAACGCCTTTGAGGATTATCAGAAAACTGAGTTTCGATCATATCAGCTCCGATTCCGGTCCGAACTACGCCGAATAAAATTTCGTTTAATTTCAATAACCCATAGGAACAAAATCTGTAAAAATATCCAGAAAATGGCCCGACTCGATTTTTAATAGTATCCCGTGTACTAACCCCTTTGAGGATTATCCGAAAACCGAGTTTCGATCATATCAGCTCCGATTCAGGTCCGAATTGCGTCAAATAAAATTTTGTTGAATTCCAATAACCCATAGGAACATAATATGTAAAAATATCCAGAAAATGGCCCGAGTCAATTTTTAACAGTATCCCGTGTACTAACCCCTTTGTGGATTATCCGAAAACCGAGTTTCGATCATATCAGCTCCGATTCCGGTCCGAACTGTGCCGAATAAAATTTTGTTGAATTTCAATAACCTATATGAACAAAATATGTGAAAATATCCACAAAATGGTCCAACTCGACTTTTAACAGTATCCCGTGTACTAACCCCTTTGAGGATTATCCGAAAATTAGGTTTCGATCATATCAGCTTCGATTCCGGTCCGAAGTGCGTCAAATAAAATTTCATTTAATTTCAATAACCCATAGGAACAAAATATGTAAAGATATCCAGAAAATGGCCCGACTCAATTTTTAACAATATTCCGTGTACTAACGCCTTTGAGGATTATCAGAAAACTGAGTTTCGATCATATCAGCTCCGATTCCGGTCCGAACTACGCCGAATAAAATTTCGTTTAATTTCAATAACCCATAGGAACAAAATATGTAAAAATATCCAGAAAATGGCCCGACTCGATTTTTAATAGTATCCCGTGTACTAACCCCTTTGAGGATTATCCGAAAACCGAGTTTCGATCATATCAGCTCCGATTTAGGTCCGAATTGCGTCAAATAAAATTTTGTTGAATTCCAATAACCCATAGGAACATAATATGTAAAAATATCCAGAAAATGGCCCGACTCAATTTTTAACAGTATCCCGTGTACTAACCCCTTTGTGGATTATCCGAAAACCGAGTTTCGATCATATCAGCTCCGATTCAGGTCCGAATTGCGTCAAATAAAATTTTGTTGAATTCCAATAACCCATAGGAACATAATATGTAAAAATATCCAGAAAATGGCCCGACTCAATTTTTAACAGTATCCCGTGTACTAACCCCTTTGTGGATTATCCGAAAACCGAGTTTCGATCATATCAGCTCCGATTCAGGTCCGAATTGCGTCAAATAAAATTTTGTTGAATTCCAATAACCAATAGGAACAAAATATGTAAAAATATTCACAAAATGGTCTGACTCAATTTTTAACAGTATCCCATGTACTAACCCCTTTGAGGATTATCCGAAAACCGAGTTTCGATCATATCAGCTCCGATTCCGGTCCGAACTGTGCCGAATAAAATTTTGTTGAATTTCAATAACCTATAGGAACAAAATATGTGAAAATATCCACAAAATGGTCCAACTCGACTTTTAACAGTATCCCGTGTACTAACCCCTTTGAGGATTATCCAAAAAATAGGTTTCGATCATATCAGCTCCGATTCCGGTCCGAAGTGCGTCAAATAAAATTTCATTTAATTTCAATAACCCATAGGAACAAAATATGTAAAAATATCCAGAAAATGGCCCGACTCAATTTTTAACAATATTCCGTGTACTAACGCCTTTGAGGATTATCAGAAAACTGAGTTTCGATCATATCAGCTCCGATTCCGGTCCGAACTACGCCGAATAAAATTTCGTTTAATTTCAATAACCCATAGGAACAAAATATGTAAAAATATCCAGAAAATGGCCCGACTCGATTTTTAATAGTATCCCGTGTACTAACCCCTTTGAGGATTATCCGAAAACCGAGTTTCGATCATATCAGCTCCGATTCAGGTCCGAATTGCGTCAAATAAAATTTTGTTGAATTCCAATAACCCATAGGAACATAATATGTAAAAATATCCAGAAAATGGCCCGACTCAATTTTTAACAGTATCCCGTGTACTAACCCCTTTGTGGATTATCCGAAAACCGAGTTTCGATCATATCAGCTCCGATTCAGGTCCGAATTGCGTCAAATAAAATTTTGTTGAATTCCAATAACCCATAGGAACATAATATGTAAAAATATCCAGAAAATGGCCCGACTCAATTTTTAGCAGTATCCCGTGTACTAACCCCTTTGTGGATTATCCGAAAACCGAGTTTCGATCATATCAGCTCCGATTCAGGTCCGAATTGCGTCAAATAAAATTTTGTTGAATTCCAATAACCCATAGGAACATAATATGTAAAAATATCCAGAAAATGGCCCGACTCAATTTTTAACAGTATCCCGTGTACTAACCCCTTTGTGGATTATCCGAAAACCGAGTTTCGATCATATCAGCTCCGATTCCGGTCCGAACTGTACCGAATAAAATTTTGTTGAATTTCAATAACCTATAGGAACAAAATATGTGAAAATATCCACAAAATGGTCCAACTAGACTTTTAACAGTATCCCGTGTACTAACCCCTTTGAGGATTATCCGAAAATTGAGTTTCGATCATATCAGCTCCGATTCCGGTCCGAAGTGCGTCAAATAAAATTTCATTTAATTACAATAACCCTTAGGAGCAAAATATGTAAAAATATCCAGAAAATGGCCCGTCTCAATTTTTAACAATATTCCGTGTACTAACGCCTTTGAGGATTATCAGAAAACTGAGTTTCGATCATATCAGCTCCGATTCCGGTCCGAACTGCGCCGAATAAAATTTCGTTTAATTTCAATAACCCATAGGAACAAAATATGTAAAAATATCCAGAAAAAGGCCCGACTCGATTTTTAACAGTATCCAGTGTACTAACCCCTTTAAGGATTATCCGAAAACCGAGTTTCGATCATATCAGCTCCGATTCAGGTCCGAATTGCGTCAAATAAAATTTTGTTGAATTCCAATAACCCATAGGAACATAATATGTAAAAATATCAAGAAAATGGCCCGACTCAATTTTTAACAGTATCCCGTGTACTAACCCCTTTGTGGATTATCCGAAAACCGAGTTTCGATCATATCAGCTCCGATTCAGGTCCGAATTGCGTCAAATAAAATTTTGTTGAATTCCAATAACCAATAGGAACAAAATATGTAAAAATATCCACAAAATGGTCTGACTCAATTTTTAACAGTATCCCATGTACTAACCCCTTTGAGGATTATCCGAAAACCGAGTTTCGATCATATCAACTCCGATTCCGGTCCGAACTGTGCCGAATAAAATTTTGTTGAATTTCAATAACCTATAGGAACAAAATATGTGAAAATATCCACAAAATGGTCCAGCTCGACTTTTAACAGTATCCCGTGTACTAACCCCTTTGAGGATTATCCGAAAATTGAGTTTCGA
The DNA here is from genome assembly GCA_036435485.1 of Saposhnikovia divaricata. NCBI lineage: Eukaryota > Viridiplantae > Streptophyta > Magnoliopsida > Apiales > Apiaceae > Saposhnikovia > Saposhnikovia divaricata. The sequence continues at coordinate 222,794,952 of CM071599.1, forward strand.
TCATATCAGCTCCGATTCCGGTCCGAAGTGCGTCAAATAAAATTTCATTTAATTACAATAACCCTTAGGAACAAAATATGTAAAAATATCCAGAAAATGGCCCGACTCAATTTTTAACAATATTCCGTGTACTAACGCCTTTGAGGATTATCAGAAAACTGAGTTATGATCATATCAGCTCCGATTCCGGTCCGAACTGCGCCGAATAAAATTTCGTTTAATTTCAATAACCCATAGGAACAAAATATGTAAAAATATCCAGAAAAAGGCCCGACTCGATTTTTAACAGTATCCCGTGTACTAACCCCTTTGAGGATTATCCGAAAACCGAGTTTCGATCATATCATCTCCGATTCAGGTCCGAATTGCGTCAAATAAAATTTTTTTGAATTCCAATAACCCATAGGAACAAAATATGTAAAAATATCCACAAAATGGTCTGACTCAATTTTTAACAGTATCCCATGTACTAACCCCTTTGAGGATTATCCGAAAACCGAGTTTCGATCATATCAGCTCCGATTCCGGTCCGAACTGTGCCGAATAAAATTTTGTTGAATTTCAGTAACCTATAGGAACAAAATATGTGAAAATATCCACAAAATGGTCCAACTCGACTTTTAACAGTATCCCGTGTACTAACCCCTTTGAGGATTATCCGAAAATTGAGTTTCGATCATATCAGCTCTGATTCCGGTCCGAAGTGCGTCAAATAAAATTTCATTTAATTTCAATAACCCATAGGAACAAAATATGTAAAAATATCCAGAAAATGGCCCGACTCAATTTTTAACAATATTCCGTGTACTAACGCCTTTGAGGATTATCAGAAAACTGAGTTTCGATCATATCAGCTCCGATTCCGGTCCGAACAACGCCGAATAAAATTTCGTTTAATTTCAATAACCCATAGGAACAAAATATGTAAAAATATCCAGAAAATGGCCCGACTCGATTTTTAATAGTATCCCGTGTACTAACCCCTTTGAGGATTATCCGAAAACCGAGTTTCGATCATATCAGCTCCGATTCAGGTCCGAATTGCGTCAAAATAAAATTTTGTTGAATTCCAATAACCCATAGGAACATAATATGTAAAAATATCCAGAAAATGGCCCGACTCAATTTTTAACAGTATCCCGTGTACTAACCCCTTTGTGGATTATCCGAAAACCGAGTTTCGATCATATCAGCTCCGATTCAGGTCCGAATTGCGTCAAATAAAATTTTGTTGAATTCCAATAACCAATAGGAACAAAATATGTAAAAATATCCACAAAATGGTCCAACTCGATTTTTAACAATATCCCGTGTACTAACCCCTTTGAGGATTATCCGAAAACCGAGTTTCGATCATATTAGCTCCGATTCAGGTCCGAATTGCGTCAAATAAAATTTTGTTGAATTCCAATAACCCATAGGAACATAATATGTAAAAATATCCAGAAAATGGCCCGACTCAATTTTTAACAGTATCCCGTGTACTAACCCCTTTGTGGATTATCCGAAAACCGAGTTTCGATCATATCAGCACCGATTCCGGTCCGAACTGTGCCGAATAAAATTTTGTTGAATTTCAATAACCTATAGGAACAAAATATGTGAAAATATCCACAAAATGGTCCAACTAGACTTTTAACAGTATCCCGTGTACTAACCCCTTTGAGGATTATCCGAAAATTGAGTTTCGATCATATCAGCTCCGATTCCGGTCCGAAGTGCGTCAAATAAAATTTCATTTAATTACAATAACCCTTAGGAACAAAATATGTAAAAATATCCAGAAAATGGCCCGACTCGATTTTTAACAGTATCCCGTGTACTAACCCCTTTGAGGATTATCCGAAAACCGAGTTTCGATCATATCATCTCCGATTCAGGTCCGAATTGCGTCAAATAAAATTTTTTTGAATTCCAATAACCCATAGGAACAAAATATGTAAAAATATCCACAAAATGGTCTGACTCAATTTTTAACAGTATCCCATGTACTAACCCCTTTGAGGATTATCCGAAAACCGAGTTTCGATCATATCAGCTCCGATTCCGGTCCGAACTGTGCCGAATAAAATTTTGTTGAATTTCAGTAACCTATAGGAACAAAATATGTGAAAATATCCACAAAATGGTCCAACTCGACTTTTAACAGTATCCCGTGTACTAACCCCTTTGAGGATTATCCGAAAATTGAGTTTCGATCATATCAGCTCCGATTCCGGTCCGAAGTGCGTCAAATAAAATTTCATTTAATTTCAATAACCCATAGGAACAAAATATGTAAAAATATGTAAAAATATCCAGAAAATGGCCCGACTCAATTTTTAACAATATTCCGTGTACTAACGCCTTTGAGGATTATCAGAAAACTGAGTTTCGATCATATCAGCTCCGATTCCGGTCCGAACAACGCCGAATAAAATTTCGTTTAATTTCAATAACCCATAGGAACAAAATATGTAAAAATATCCAGAAAATGGCCCGACTCGATTTTTAATAGTATCCCGTGTACTAACCCCTTTGAGGATTATCCGAAAACCGAGTTTCGATCATATCAGCTCCGATTCAGGTCCGAATTGCGTCAAAATAAAATTTTGTTGAATTCCAATAACCCATAGGAACATAATATGTAAAAATATCCAGAAAATGGCCCGACTCAATTTTTAACAGTATCCCGTGTACTAACCCCTTTGTGGATTATCCGAAAACCGAGTTTCGATCATATCAGCTCCGATTCAGGTCCGAATTGCGTCAAATAAAATTTTGTTGAATTCCAATAACCAATAGGAACAAAATATGTAAAAATATCCACAAAATGGTCCAACTCGATTTTTAACAATATCCCGTGTACTAACCCTTTGAGGATTATCCGAAAACCGAGTTTCGATCATATTAGCTCCGATTCAGGTCCGAATTGCGTCAAATAAAATTTTGTTGAATTCCAATAACCCATAGGAACATAATATGTAAAAATATCCAGAAAATGGCCCGACTCAATTTTTAACAGTATCCCGTGTACTAACCCCTTTGTGGATTATCCGAAAACCGAGTTTCGATCATATCAGCACCGATTCCGGTCCGAACTGTGCCGAATAAAATTTTGTTGAATTTCAATAACCTATAGGAACAAAATATGTGAAAATATCCACAAAATGGTCCAACTAGACTTTTAACAGTATCCCGTGTACTAACCCCTTTGAGGATTATCCGAAAATTGATTTTCGATCATATCAGCTCCGATTCCGGTCCGAAGTGCGTCAAATAAAATTTCATTTAATTACAATAACCCTTAGGAACAAAATATGTAAAAATATCCAGAAAATGGCCCGACTCAATTTTTAACAATATTCCGTGTACTAACGCCTTTGAGGATTATCAGAAAACTGAGTTTCGATCATATCAGCTCCGATTCCGGTCCGAACTGCGCCGAATAAAATTTTGTTTAATTTCAATAACCCATAGGAACAAAATATGTAAAAATATCCAGAAAAAGGCCAGACTCGATTTTTAACAGTATCCAGTGTACTAACCCCTTTAAGGATTATCCGAAAACCGAGTTTCGATCATATCAGCTCCGATTCAGGTCCGAATTGCGTCAAATAAAATTTTGTTGAATTCCAATAACCCATAGGAACATAATATGTAAAAATATCAAGAAAATGGCCCGACTCAATTTTTAACAGTATCCCGTGTACTAACCCCTTTGTGGATTATCCGAAAACCGAGTTTCGATCATATCAGCTCCGATTCAGGTCCGAATTGCGTCAAATAAAATTTTGTTGAATTCCAATAACCAATAGGAACAAAATATGTAAAAATATCCACAAAATGGTCTGACTCAATTTTTAACAGTATCCCATGTACTAACCCCTTTGAGGACTATCCGAAAACCGAGTTTCGATCATATCAACTCCGATTCCGGTCCGAGCTGTGCCGAATAAAATTTTTTTGAATTTCAATAACCTATAGGAACAAAATATGTGAAAATATCCACAAAATGGTCCAACTCGACTTTTAACAGTATCCCGTGTACTAACCCCTTTGAGGATTATCCGAAAATTGAGTTTCGATCATATCAGCTCCGATTCCGGTCCGAAGTGCGTCAAATAAAATTTCATTTAATTACAATAACCCTTAGGAACAAAATATGTAAAAATATCCAGAAAATGGCCCGACTCAATTTTTAACAATATTCCGTGTACTAACGCCTTTGAGGATTATCAGAAAACTGAGTTATGATCATATCAGCTCCGATTCCGGTCCGAAGTGCGTCAAATAAAATTTCATTTAATTACAATAACCCATAGGAACAAAATATGTAAAAATATCCAGAAAATGGCCCGACTCGATTTTTAATAGTATCCCGTGTACTAACCCCTTTGAGGATTATCCGAAAACTGAGTTTCGATCATATCAGCTCCGATTCAGGTCCGAATTGCGTCAAATAAAATTTTGTTGAATTCCAATAACCCATAGGAACATAATATGTAAAAATATCCAGAAAATGGCCCGACTCAATTTTAAACAGTATCCCGTGTACTAACCCCTTTGTGGATTATCCGAAAACCGAGTTTCGATCATATCAGCTCCGATTCAGGTCCGAATTGCGTCAAATAAAATTTTGTTGAATTCCAATAACCCATAGGAACATAATATGTAAAAATATCCAGAAAATGGCCCGACTCAATTTTTAACAGTATCCCGTGTACTAACCCCTTTGTGGATTATCCGAAAACCGAGTTTCGATCATATCAGCTCCGATTCAGGTCCGAATTGCGTCAAATAAAATTTTGTTGAATTCCAATAACCAATAGGAACAAAATATGTAAAAATATTCACAAAATGGTCTGACTCAATTTTTAACAGTATCCCATGTACTAACCCCTTTGAGGATTATCCGAAAACCGAGTTTCGATCATATCAGCTCCGATTCCGGTCCGAACTGTGCCGAATAAAATTTTGTTGAATTTCAATAACCTATAGGAACAAAATATGTGAAAATATCCACAAAATGGTCCAACTCGACTTTTAACAGTATCCCGTGTACTAACCCCTTTGAGGAATATCCGAAAATTAGGTTTCGATCATATCAGCTCCGATTCCGGTCCGAAGTGCGTCAAATAAAATTTCATTTAATTTCAATAACCCATAGGAACAAAATATGTAAAAATATCCAGAAAATGGCCCGACTCAATTTTTAACAATATTCCGTGTACTAACGCCTTTGAGGATTATCAGAAAACTGAGTTTCGATCATATCAGCTCCGATTCCGGTCCGAACTACGCCGAATAAAATTTCGTTTAATTTCAATAACCCATAGGAACAAAATCTGTAAAAATATCCAGAAAATGGCCCGACTCGATTTTTAATAGTATCCCGTGTACTAACCCCTTTGAGGATTATCCGAAAACCGAGTTTCGATCATATCAGCTCCGATTCAGGTCCGAATTGCGTCAAATAAAATTTTGTTGAATTCCAATAACCCATAGGAACATAATATGTAAAAATATCCAGAAAATGGCCCGAGTCAATTTTTAACAGTATCCCGTGTACTAACCCCTTTGTGGATTATCCGAAAACCGAGTTTCGATCATATCAGCTCCGATTCCGGTCCGAACTGTGCCGAATAAAATTTTGTTGAATTTCAATAACCTATATGAACAAAATAAGTGAAAATATCCACAAAATGGTCCAACTCGACTTTTAACAGTATCCCGTGTACTAACCCCTTTGTGGATTAATCGAAAACCGAGTTTCGATCATATCAGCTCCGATTCAGGTCCGAATTGCGTCAAATAAAATTTTGTTGAATTCCAATAACCAATAGGAACAAAATATGTAAAAATATTCACAAAATGGTCTGACTCAATTTTTAACAGTATCCCATGTACTAACCCCTTTGAGGATTATCCGAAAACCGAGTTTCGATCATATCAGCTCCGATTCCGGTCCGAACTGTGCCGAATAAAATTTTGTTGAATTTCAATAACCTATAAGAACAAAATATGTGAAAATATCCACAAAATGGTCCAACTCGACTTTTAACAGTATCCCGTGTACTAACCCCTTTGAGGATTATCCGAAAATTAGGTTTCGATCATATCAGCTTCGATTCCGGTCCGAAGTGCGTCAAATAAAATTTCATTTAATTTCAATAACCCATAGGAACAAAATATGTAAAGATATCCAGAAAATGGCCCGACTCAATTTTTAACAATATTCCGTGTACTAACGCCTTTGAGGATTATCAGAAAACTGAGTTTCGATCATATCAGCTCCGATTCCGGTCCGAACTACGCCGAATAAAATTTCGTTTAATTTCAATAACCCATAGGAACAAAATATGTAAAAATATCCAGAAAATGGCCCGACTCGATTTTTAATAGTATCCCGTGTACTAACCCCTTTGAGGATTATCCGAAAACCGAGTTTCGATCATATCAGCTCCGATTCAGGTCCGAATTGCGTCAAATAAAATTTTATTGAATTCCAATAACCCATAGGAACATAATATGTAAAAATATCCAGAAAATGGCCCGACTCAATTTTTAACAGTATCCCGTGTACTAACCCCTTTGTGGATTATCCGAAAACCGAGTTTCGATCATATCAGCTCCGATTCAGGTCCGAATTGCGTCAAATAAAATTTTGTTGAATTCCAATAACCAATAGGAACAAAATATGTAAAAATATTCACAAAATGGTCTGACTCAATTTTTAACAGTATCCCATGTACTAACCCCTTTGAGGATTATCCGAAAACCGAGTTTCGATCATATCAGCTCCGATTCCGGTCCGAACTGTGCCGAATAAAATTTTGTTGAATTTCAATAACCTATAGGAACAAAATATGTGAAAATATCCACAAAATGGTCCAACTCGACTTTTAACAGTATCCCGTGTACTAACCCCTATGAGGATTATCCAAAAATTAGGTTTCGATCATATCAGCTCCGATTCCGGTCCGAAGTGCGTCAAATAAAATTTCATTTAATTTCAATAACCCATAGGAACAAAATATGTAAAAATATCCAGAAAATGGCCCGACTCAATTTTTAACAATATTCCGTGTACTAACGCCTTTGAGGATTATCAGAAAACTGAGTTTCGATCATATCAGCTCCGATTCCGGTCCGAACTACGCCGAATAAAATTTCGTTTAATTTCAATAACCCATAGGAACAAAATATGTAAAAATATCCAGAAAATGGCCCGACTCGATTTTTAATAGTATCCCGTGTACTAACCCCTTTGAGGATTATCCGAAAACCGAGTTTCGATCATATCAGCTCCGATTCAGGTCCGAATTGCGTCAAATAAAATTTTGTTGAATTCCAATAACCCATAGGAACATAATATGTAAAAATATCCAGAAAATGGCCCGACTCAATTTTTAACAGTATCCCGTGTACTAACCCCTTTGTGGATTATCCGAAAACCGAGTTTCGATCATATCAGCTCCGATTCAGGTCCGAATTGCGTCAAATAAAATTTTGTTGAATTCCAATAACCCATAGGAACATAATATGTAAAAATATCCAGAAAATGGCCCGACTCAATTTTTAACAGTATCCCGTGTACTAACCCCTTTGTGGATTATCCGAAAACCGAGTTTCGATCATATCAGCTCCGATTCCGGTCCGAACTGTACCGAATAAAATTTTGTTGAATTTCAATAACCTATAGGAACAAAATATGTGAAAATATCCACAAAATGGTCCAACTAGACTTTTAACAGTATCCCGTGTACTAACCCCTTTGAGGATTATCCGAAAATTTAGTTTCGATCATATCAGCTCCGATTCCGGTCCGAAGTGCGTCAAATAAAATTTCATTTAATTACAATAACCCTTAGGAACAAAATATGTAAAAATATCCAGAAAATGGCCCGACTCAATTTTTAACAATATTCCGTGTACTAACGCCTTTGAGGATTATCAGAAAACTGAGTTTCGATCATATCAGCTCCGATTCCGGTCCGAACTGCGCCGAATAAAATTTCGTTTAATTTCAATAACCCATAGGAACAAAATATGTAAAAATATCCAGAAAAAGGCCCGACTCGATTTTTAACAGTATCCAGTGTACTAACCCCTTTAAGGATTATCCGAAAACCGAGTTTCGATCATATCAGCTCCGATTCAGGTCCGAATTGCGTCAAATAAAATTTTGTTGAATTCCAATAACCCATAGGAACATAATATGTAAAAATATCAAGAAAATGGCCCGACTCAATTTTTAACAGTATCCCGTGTACTAACCCCTTTGTGGATTATCCGAAAACCGAGTTTCGATCATATCAGCTCCGATTCAGGTCCGAATTGCGTCAAATAAAATTTTGTTGAATTCCAATAACCAATAGGAACAAAATATGTAAAAATATCCACAAAATGGTCTGACTCAATTTTTAACAGTATCCCATGTACTATCCCCTTTGAGGATTATCCGAAAACCGAGTTTCGATCATATCAACTCCGATTCCGGTCCGAACTGTGCCGAATAAAATTTTGTTGAATTTCAATAACCTATAGGAACAAAATATGTGAAAATATCCACAAAATGGTCCAGCTCGACTTTTAACAGTATCCCGTGTACTAACCCCTTTGAGGATTATCCGAAAATTGAGTTTCGATCATATCAGCTCCGATTCCGGTCCGAAGTGCGTCAAATAAAATTTCATTTAATTACAATAACCCTTAGGAACAAAATATGTAAAAATATCTAGAAAATGGCCCGACTCAATTTTTAACAATATTCCGTGTACTAACGCCTTTGAGGATTATCAGAAAACTGAGTTATGATCATATCAGCTCCGATTCCGGTCCGAACTGCGCCGAATAAAATTTCGTTTAATTTCAATAACCCATAGGAACAAAATATGTAAAAATATCCAGAAAAAGGCCCGACTCGATTTTTAACAGTATCCCGTGTACTAACCCCTTTGAGGATTATCCGAAAACCGAGTTTCGATCATATCATCTCCGATTCAGGTCCGAATTGCGTCAAATAAAATTTTTTTGAATTCCAATAACCCATAGGAACAAAATATGTAAAAATATCCACAAAATGGTCTGACTCAATTTTTAACAGTATCCCATGTACTAACCCCTTTGAGGATTATCCGAAAACCGAGTTTCGATCATATCAGCTCCGATTCCGGTCCGAACTGTGCCGAATAAAATTTTGTTGAATTTCAATAACCTATAGGAACAAAATATGTGAAAATATCCACAAAATGGTCCAACTCGACTTTTAACAGTATCCCGTGTACTAACCCCTTTGAGGATTATCCGAAAATTGAGTTTCGATCATATCAGCTCCGATTCCGGTCCGAAGTGCGTCAAATAAAATTTCATTTAATTTCAATAACCCATAGGAACAAAATATGTAAAAATATCCAGAAAATGGCCCGACTCAATTTTTAACAATATTCCGTGTACTAACGCCTTTGAGGATTATCAGAAAACTGAGTTTCGATCATATCAGCTCCGATTCCGGTCCGAACAACGCCGAATAAAATTTCGTTTAATTTCAATAACCCATAGGAACAAAATATGTAAAAATATCCAGAAAATGGCCCGACTCGATTTTTAATAGTATCTCGTGTACTAACCCCTTTGAGGATTATCCGAAAACCGAGTTTCGATCATATCAGCTCCGATTCAGGTCCGAATTGCGTCAAAATAAAATTTTGTTGAATTCCAATAACCCATAGGAACATAATATGTAAAAATATCCAGAAAATGGCCCGACTCAATTTTTAACAGTATCCCGTGTACTAACCCCTTTGTGGATTATCCGAAAACCGAGTTTCGATCATATCAGCTCCGATTCAGGTCCGAATTGCGTCAAATAAAATTTTGTTGAATTCCAATAACCAATAGGAACAAAATATGTAAAAATATTCACAAAATGGTCTGACTCAATTTTTAACAGTATCCCATGTACTAACCCCTTTGAGGATTATCCGAAAACCGAGTTTCGATCATATCAGCTCCGATTCCGGTCCGAACTGTGCCGAATAAAATTTTGTTGAATTTCAATAACCTATAGGAACAAAATATGTGAAAATATCCACAAAATGGTCCAACTCGACTTTTAACAGTATCCCGTGTACTAACCCCTATGAGGATTATCCAAAAATTAGGTTTCGATCATATCAGCTCCGATTCCGGTCCGAAGTGCGTCAAATAAAATTTCATTTAATTTCAATAACCCATAGGAACAAAATATGTAAAAATATCCAGAAAATGGCCCGACTCAATTTTTAACAATATTCCGTGTACTAACGCCTTTGAGGATTATCAGAAAACTGAGTTTCGATCATATCAGCTCCGATTCCGGTCCGAACTACGCCGAATAAAATTTCGTTTAATTTCAATAACCCATAGGAACAAAATATGTAAAAATATCCAGAAAATGGCCCGACTCGATTTTTAATAGTATCCCGTGTACTAACCCCTTTGAGGATTATCCGAAAACCGAGTTTCGATCATATCAGCTCCGATTCAGGTCCGAATTGCGTCAAATAAAATTTTGTTGAATTCCAATAACCCATAGGAACATAATATGTAAAAATATCCAGAAAATGGCCCGACTCAATTTTTAACAGTATCCCGTGTACTAACCCCTTTGTGGATTATCCGAAAACCGAGTTTCGATCATATCAGCTCCGATTCAGGTCCGAATTGCGTCAAATAAAATTTTGTTGAATTCCAATAACCCATAGGAACATAATATGTAAAAATATCCAGAAAATGGCCCGACTCAATTTTTAACAGTATCCCGTGTACTAACCCCTTTGTGGATTATCCGAAAACCGAGTTTCGATCATATCAGCTCCGATTCCGGTCCGAACTGTACCGAATAAAATTTTGTTGAATTTCAATAACCTATAGGAACAAAATATGTGAAAATATCCACAAAATGGTCCAACTAGACTTTTAACAGTATCCCGTGTACTAACCCCTTTGAGGATTATCCGAAAATTTAGTTTCGATCATATCAGCTCCGATTCCGGTCCGAAGTGCGTCAAATAAAATTTCATTTAATTACAATAACCCTTAGGAACAAAATATGTAAAAATATCCAGAAAATGGCCCGACTCAATTTTTAACAATATTCCGTGTACTAACGCCTTTGAGGATTATCAGAAAACTGAGTTTCGATCATATCAGCTCCGATTCCGGTCCGAACTGCGCCGAATAAAATTTCGTTTAATTTCAATAACCCATAGGAACAAAATATGTAAAAATATCCAGAAAAAGGCCCGACTCGATTTTTAACAGTATCCAGTGTACTAACCCCTTTAAGGATTATCCGAAAACCGAGTTTCGATCATATCAGCTCCGATTCAGGTCCGAATTGCGTCAAATAAAATTTTGTTGAATTCCAATAACCCATAGGAACATAATATGTAAAAATATCAAGAAAATGGCCCGACTCAATTTTTAACAGTATCCCGTGTACTAACCCCTTTGTGGATTATCCGAAAACCGAGTTTCGATCATATCAGCTCCGATTCAGGTCCGAATTGCGTCAAATAAAATTTTGTTGAATTCCAATAACCAATAGGAACAAAATATGTAAAAATATCCACAAAATGGTCTGACTCAATTTTTAACAGTATCCCATGTACTATCCCCTTTGAGGATTATCCGAAAACCGAGTTTCGATCATATCAACTCCGATTCCGGTCCGAACTGTGCCGAATAAAATTTTGTTGAATTTCAATAACCTATAGGAACAAAATATGTGAAAATATCCACAAAATGGTCCAGCTCGACTTTTAACAGTATCCCGTGTACTAACCCCTTTGAGGATTATCCGAAAATTGAGTTTCGATCATATCAGCTCCGATTCCGGTCCGAAGTGCGTCAAATAAAATTTCATTTAATTACAATAACCCTTAGGAACAAAATATGTAAAAATATCTAGAAAATGGCCCGACTCAATTTTTAACAATATTCCGTGTACTAACGCCTTTGAGGATTATCAGAAAACTGAGTTATGATCATATCAGCTCCGATTCCGGTCCGAACTGCGCCGAATAAAATTTCGTTTAATTTCAATAACCCATAGGAACAAAATATGTAAAAATATCCAGAAAAAGGCCCGACTCGATTTTTAACAGTATCCCGTGTACTAACCCCTTTGAGGATTATCCGAAAACCGAGTTTCGATCATATCATCTCCGATTCAGGTCCGAATTGCGTCAAATAAAATTTTTTTGAATTCCAATAACCCATAGGAACAAAATATGTAAAAATATCCACAAAATGGTCTGACTCAATTTTTAACAGTATCCCATGTACTAACCCCTTTGAGGATTATCCGAAAACCGAGTTTCGATCATATCAGCTCCGATTCCGGTCCGAACTGTGCCGAATAAAATTTTGTTGAATTTCAATAACCTATAGGAACAAAATATGTGAAAATATCCACAAAATGGTCCAACTCGACTTTTAACAGTATCCCGTGTACTAACCCCTTTGAGGATTATCCGAAAATTGAGTTTCGATCATATCAGCTCCGATTCCGGTCCGAAGTGCGTCAAATAAAATTTCATTTAATTTCAATAACCCATAGGAACAAAATATGTAAAAATATCCAGAAAATGGCCCGACTCAATTTTTAACAATATTCCGTGTACTAACGCCTTTGAGGATTATCAGAAAACTGAGTTTCGATCATATCAGCTCCGATTCCGGTCCGAACAACGCCGAATAAAATTTCGTTTAATTTCAATAACCCATAGGAACAAAATATGTAAAAATATCCAGAAAATGGCCCGACTCGATTTTTAATAGTATCTCGTGTACTAACCCCTTTGAGGATTATCCGAAAACCGAGTTTCGATCATATCAGCTCCGATTCAGGTCCGAATTGCGTCAAAATAAAATTTTGTTGAATTCCAATAACCCATAGGAACATAATATGTAAAAATATCCAGAAAATGGCCCGACTCAATTTTTAACAGTATCCCGTGTACTAACCCCTTTGTGGATTATCCGAAAACCGAGTTTCGATCATATCAGCTCCGATTCAGGTCCGAATTGCGTCAAATAAAATTTTGTTGAATTCCAATAACCAATAGGAACAAAATATGTAAAAATATCCACAAAATGGTCCAACTCGATTTTTAACAATATCCCGTGTACTAACCCCTTTGAGGATTATCCGAAAACCGAGTTTCGATCATATCAGCTCCGATTCAGGTCCGAATTGCGTCAAATAAAATTTTGTTGAATTCCAATAACCCATAGGAACAAAATATGTAAAAATATCCACAAAATGGTCTGACTCAATTTTTAACAGTATCCCATGTACTAACCCCTTTGAGGATTATCCGAAAACCGAGTTTCGATCATATCAGCTCCGATTCCGGTCCGAACTGTGCCGAATAAAATTTGGTTGAATTTCAATAACCTATAGGAACAAAATATGTGAAAATATCCACAAAATGGTCCAACTCGACTTTTAACAGTATCCAGTGTACTAACCCCTTTGAGGATTATCCGAAAATTGAGTTTCGATCATATCAGCTCCGATTCCGGTCCGAACTACGCCGAATAAAATTTCGTTTAATTTCAATAACCCATAGGAACAAAATATGTAAAAATATCCAGAAAATGGCCCGACTCGATTTTTAATAGTATCCCGTGTACTAACCCCTTTGAGGATTATCCGAAAACCGAGTTTCGATCATATCAACTCCGATTCAGGTCCGAATTGCGTCAAATAAAATTTTGTTGAATTCCAATAACCCATAGGAACATAATATGTAAAAATATCCAGAAAATGGACCGACTCAATTTTTAACAGTATTCCGTGTACTAACCCCTTTGTGGATTATCCGAAAACCGAGTTTCGATCATATCAGCTCCGATTCAGGTCCGAATTGCGTCAAATAAAATTTTGTTGAATTCCAATAACCAATAGGAACAAAATATGTAAAAATATCCACAAAATGGTCCAACTCGATTTTTAAAAATATCCCGTGTACTAACCCCTTTGAGGATTATCCGAAAACCGAGTTTCGATCATATCAGTTCCGATTCCGGTCCGAACTGTGCCGAATAAAATTTTGTTGAATTTCAATAACCTATAGGAACAAAATATGTGAAAATATCCACAAAATGGTCCAACTCAACTTTTAACAGTATCCCGTGTACTAACCCCTTTGAGGATTATCCGAAAATTGAGTTTCGATCATATCAGCTCCGATTCCGGTCCGAAGTGCGTCAAATAAAATTTCATTTAATTTCAATAACCCATAGGAACAAAATATGTAAAAATATCCAGAAAATGGCCCGACTCAATTTTTAACAATATTCCGTGTACTAACGCCTTTGAGGATTATCAGAAAACTGAGTTTCGATCATATCAGCTCCGATTCCGGTCCGAACTACGCCGAATAAAATTTCGTTTAATTTCAATAACCCATATGAACAAAATATGAAAAAATATCCAGAAAATGGCCCGACTCGATTTTTAATAGTATCCCGTGTACTAACCCCTTTGAGGATTATCCGAAAACCGAGTTTCGATCATATCAGCTCCGATTCAGGTCCGAATTGCGTCAAATAAAATTTTGTTGAATTCCAATAACCCATAGGAACATAATATGTAAAAATATCCAGAAAATGGCCCGACTCAATTTTTAACAGTATCCCGTGTACTAACCCCTTTGTGGATTATCCGAAAACCGAGTTTCGATCATATCAGCTCCGATTCAGGTCCGAATTGCGTCAAATAAAATTTTGTTGAATTCCAATAACCAATAGGAACAAAATATGTAAAAATATCCACAAAATGGTCCAACTCGATTTTTAACAATATCCCGTGTACTAACCCCTTTGAGGATTATCCGAAAAAAGAGTTTCGATCATATCAGCTCCGATTCCGGTCCGAAGTGCGTCAAATAAAATTTCATTTAATTACAATAACCCTTAGGAACAAAATATGAAAAATTTCCAGAAAATGGCCCGACTCAATTTTTAACAATATTCCGTGTACTAACGCCTTTGAGGATTATCAGAAAACTGAGTTTCGATCATATCAGCTCCGATTCCGGTCCGAACTGCGCCGAATAAAATTTCGTTTAATTTCAATAACCCATAGGAACAAAATATGTAAAAACATCCAGAAAAAGGCCCGACTCGATTTTTAACAGTATCCCGTGTACTAACCCCTTTGAGGATTATCCGAAAACCGAGTTTCGATCATACCATCTCCGATTCAGGTCCGAATTGCGTCAAATAAAATTTTGTTGAATTTCAATAGCCCATAGGAACAAAATATGTAAAAATATCCACAAAATGGTCCGACTCAATTTTTAACAATATCCCATGTACTAACCCCTTTGAGGATTATCCGAAAATCGAGTTTCGATCATATCAGCTCCGATTCCGGTCCGAAGTGCGTCAAATAAAATTTCATTTAATTACAATAACCCTTAGGAACAAAATATGAAAAATTTCCAGAAAATGGCCCGACTCGATTTTTAATAGTATCCCGTGTACTAACCCCTTTGAGGATTATCCGAAAACCGAGTTTCGATCATATCAGCTCCGATTCCGGTCCGAACTGTGCCGAATAAAATTTTGTTGAATTTCAATAACCTATAGGAACAAAATATGTGAAAATATCCACAAAATGGTCCAACTCGACTTTTAACAGTATCCCGCGTACTAACCCCTATGAGGATTATCCGAAAATTGAGTTTCGATCATATCAGCTCCGATTCCGGTCCGAAGTGCGTCAAATAAAATTTTATTTAATTTCAACAACCCATAGGAACAAAATATGTAAAAATATCCAGAAAATGGCCCGACTCAATTTTTAACAATATTCCGTGTACTAACGCCTTTGAGGATTATCAGAAAACTGAGTTTCGATCATATCAGCTCCGATTCCGGTCCGAACTACGCCGAATAAAATTTCATTTAATTACAATAACCCTTAGGAAAAAAATATGTAAAAATATCCAGAAAATGGCCCGACTCAATTTTTAACAGTATCCCGTGTACTAACCCCTTTGTGGATTATCCGAAAACCGAGTTTCGATCAAATTCAGCTCCGATTCAGGTCCGAATTGCGTCGAATAAAATTTTGTTGAATTCCAATAACCAATAGGAACAAAATATGTAAAAATATCCACAAAATGGTCCAACTCGATTTTTAACAATATCCCGTGTACTAACCCCATTGAGGATTATCCGAAAACCGAGTTTCGATCATATCAGCTCCGATTCCGGTCCGAAGTGCGTCAAATAAAATTTCATTTAATTACAATAACCCTTAGGAACAAAATATGTAAAAATATCCAGAAAATGGGCTGAATCAATTTTTAACAATATTCCATGTACTAACGCCTTTGAGGATTATCCGAAAACCGAGTTTCGATCATATCAGCTCCGATTCAGGTCCGAATTGCGTCAAATAAAATTTTGTTGAATTCCAATAACCCATAGGAACAAAATATGTAAAAATATCCACAAAATGGTCCGATTCAATTTTTAACAATATCCCATGTACTAACCCCTTTGAGGATTATCCGAAAACCGAGTTTCGATCATATCAGCTCCGATTCAGGTCCGAATTGCGTCAAATAAAATTTTGTTGAATTCCAATAACCCATAGGAACAAAATATGTAAAAATATCCACAAAATGGTCCGATTCGATTTTTAACAATATCCCATGTACTAACCCCTTTGAGGATTATCCGAAAACCGAGTTTCGATCATATCAGCTCTGATTCCGGTCCGAACTGTGCCGAATAAAATTTTGTTGAATTTCAATAACCTATAGGAACAAAATATGTGAAAATATCCACAAAATGGTCCAACTCGACTTTTAACAGTATCCCGCGTACTAACCCCTTTGTGGATTATCCGAAAACCGAGTTTCGATCAAATTCAGCTCCGATTCAGGTCCGAATTGCGTCGAATAAAATTTTGTTGAATTCCAATAACCAATAGGAACAAAATATGTAAAAATATCCACAAAATGGTCCAACTCGATTTTTAACAATATCCCGTGTACTAACCCCATTGAGGATTATCCGAAAACCGAGTTTCGATCATATCAGCTCCGATTCCGGTCCGAAGTGCGTCAAATAAAATTTCATTTAATTACAATAACCCTTAGGAACAAAATATGTAAAAATATCCAGAAATTGGGCTGAATCAATTTTTAACAATATTCCATGTACTAACGCCTTTGAGGATTATCCGAAAACCGAGTTTCGATCATATCAGCTCCGATTCAGGTCCGAATTGCGTCAAATAAAATTTTGTTGAATTCCAATAACCCATAGGAACAAAATATGTAAAAATATCCACAAAATGGTCCGATTCAATTTTTAACAATATCCCATGTACTAACCCCTTTGAGGATTATCCGAAAACCGAGTTTCGATCATATCAGCTCCGATTCAGGTCCGAATTGCGTCAAATAAAATTTTGTTGAATTCCAATAACCCATAGGAACAAAATATGTAAAAATATCCACAAAATGGTCTGACTCAATTTTTAACAGTATCCCATGTACTAACCCCTTTGAGGATTATCCGAAAACCGAGTTTCGATCATATCAGCTCCGATTCCGGTCCGAACTGTGCCGAATAAAATTTGGTTGAATTTCAATAACCTATAGGAACAAAATATGTGAAAATATCCACAAAATGGTCCAACTCGACTTTTAACAGTATCCCGTGTACTAACCCCTTTGAGGATTATCCGAAAATTGAGTTTCGATCATATCAGCTCCGATTCCGGTCCGAACTACGCCGAATAAAATTTCGTTTAATTTCAATAACCCATAGGAACAAAATATGTAAAAATATCCAGAAAATGGCCCGACTCGATTTTTAATAGTATCCCGTGTACTAACCCCTTTGAGGATTATCCGAAAACCGAGTTTCGATCATATCAACTCCGATTCAGGTCCGAATTGCGTCAAATAAAATTTTGTTGAATTCCAATAACCCATAGGAACATAATATGTAAAAATATCCAGAAAATGGACCGACTCAATTTTTAACAGTATTCCGTGTACTAACCCCTTTGTGGATTATCCGAAAACCGAGTTTCGATCATATCAGCTCCGATTCAGGTCCGAATTGCGTCAAATAAAATTTTGTTGAATTCCAATAACCAATAGGAACAAAATATGTAAAAATATCCACAAAATGGTCCAACTCGATTTTTAAAAATATCCCGTGTACTAACCCCTTTGAGGATTATCCGAAAACCGAGTTTCGATCATATCAGTTCCGATTCCGGTCCGAACTGTGCCGAATAAAATTTTGTTGAATTTCAATAACCTATAGGAACAAAATATGTGAAAATATCCACAAAATGGTCCAACTCAACTTTTAACAGTATCCCGTGTACTAACCCCTTTGAGGATTATCCGAAAATTGAGTTTCGATCATATCAGCTCCGATTCCGGTCCGAAGTGCGTCAAATAAAATTTCATTTAATTTCAATAACCCATAGGAACAAAATATGTAAAAATATCCAGAAAATGGCCCGACTCAATTTTTAACAATATTCCGTGTACTAACGCCTTTGAGGATTATCAGAAAACTGAGTTTCGATCATATCAGCTCCGATTCCGGTCCGAACTACGCCGAATAAAATTTCGTTTAATTTCAATAACCCATATGAACAAAATATGAAAAAATATCCAGAAAATGGCCCGACTCGATTTTTAATAGTATCCCGTGTACTAACCCCTTTGAGGATTATCCGAAAACCGAGTTTCGATCATATCAGCTCCGATTCAGGTCCGAATTGCGTCAAATAAAATTTTGTTGAATTCCAATAACCCATAGGAACATAATATGTAAAAATATCCAGAAAATGCCCCGACTCAATTTTTAACAGTATCCCGTGTACTAACCCCTTTGTGGATTATCCGAAAACCGAGTTTCGATCATATCAGCTCCGATTCAGGTCCGAATTGCGTCAAATAAAATTTTGTTGAATTCCAATAACCAATAGGAACAAAATATGTAAAAATATCCACAAAATGGTCCAACTCGATTTTTAACAATATCCCGTGTACTAACCCCTTTGAGGATTATCCGAAAAAAGAGTTTCGATCATATCAGCTCCGATTCCGGTCCGAAGTGCGTCAAATAAAATTTCATTTAATTACAATAACCCTTAGGAACAAAATATGAAAAATTTCCAGAAAATGGCCCGACTCAATTTTTAACAATATTCCGTGTACTAACGCCTTTGAGGATTATCAGAAAACTGAGTTTCGATCATATCAGCTCCGATTCCGGTCCGAACTGCGCCGAATAAAATTTCGTTTAATTTCAATAACCCATAGGAACAAAATATGTAAAAACATCCAGAAAAAGGCCCGACTCGATTTTTAACAGTATCCCGTGTACTAACCCCTTTGAGGATTATCCGAAAACCGTGTTTCGATCATATCATCTCCGATTCAGGTCCGAATTGCGTCAAATAAAATTTTGTTGAATTTCAATAGCCCATAGGAACAAAATATGTAAAAATATCCACAAAATGGTCCGACTCAATTTTTAACAATATCCCATGTACTAACCCCTTTGAGGATTATCCGAAAATCGAGTTTCGATCATATCAGCTCCGATTCCGGTCCGAAGTGCGTCAAATAAAATTTCATTTAATTACAATAACCCTTAGGAACAAAATATGAAAAATTTCCAGAAAATGGCCCGACTCGATTTTTAATAGTATCCCGTGTACTAACCCCTTTGAGTATTATCCGAAAACCGAGTTTCGATCATATCAGCTCCGATTCCGGTCCGAACTGTGCCGAATAAAATTTTGTTGAATTTCAATAACCTATAGGAACAAAATACGTGAAAATATCCACAAAATGGTCCAACTCGACTTTTAACAGTATCCCGCGTACTAACCCCTATGAGGATTATCCGAAAATTGAGTTTCGATCATATCAGCTCCGATTCCGGTCCGAAGTGCGTCAAATAAAATTTTATTTAATTTCAACAACCCATAGGAACAAAATATGTAAAAATATCCAGAAAATGGCCCGACTCAATTTTTAACAATATTCCGTGTACTAACGCCTTTGAGGATTATCAGAAAACTGAGTTTCGATCATATCAGCTCCGATTCCGGTCCGAACTACGCCGAATAAAATTTCATTTAATTACAATAACCCTTAGGAAAAAAATATGTAAAAATATCCAGAAAATGGCCCGACTCAATTTTTAACAGTATCCCGTGTACTAACCCCTTTGTGGATTATCCGAAAACCGAGTTTCGATCAAATTCAGCTCCGATTCAGGTCCGAATTGCGTCGAATAAAATTTTGTTGAATTCCAATAACCAATAGGAACAAAATATGTAAAAATATCCACAAAATGGTCCAACTCGATTTTTAACAATATCCCGTGTACTAACCCCATTGAGGATTATCCGAAAACCGAGTTTCGATCATATCAGCTCCGATTCCGGTCCGAAGTGCGTCAAATAAAATTTCATATAATTACAATAACCCTTAGGAACAAAATATGTAAAAATATCCAGAAAATGGGCTGAATCAATTTTTAACAATATTCCATGTACTAACGCCTTTGAGGATTATCCGAAAACCGAGTTTCGATCATATCAGCTCCGATTCAGGTCCGAATTGCGTCAAATAAAATTTTGTTGAATTCCAATAACCCATAGGAACAAAATATGTAAAAATATCCACAAAATGGTCCGATTCAATTTTTAACAATATCCCATGTACTAACCCCTTTGAGGATTATCCGAAAACCGAGTTTCGATCATATCAGCTCCGATTCAGGTCCGAATTGCGTCAAATAAAATTTTGTTGAATTCCAATAACCCATAGGAACAAAATATGTAAAAATATCCACAAAATGGTCCGATTCGATTTTTAACAATATCCCATGTACTAACCCCTTTGAGGATTATCCGAAAACCGAGTTTCGATCATATCAGCTCTGATTCCGGTCCGAACTGTGCCGAATAAAATTTTGTTGAATTTCAATAACCTATAGGAACAAAATATGTGAAAATATCCACAAAATGGTCCAACTCGACTTTTAACAGTATCCCGCGTACTAACCCCTTTGTGGATTATCCGAAAACCGAGTTTCGATCAAATTCAGCTCCGATTCAGGTCCGAATTGCGTCGAATAAAATTTTGTTGAATTCCAATAACCAATAGGAACAAAATATGTAAAAATATCCACAAAATGGTCCAACTCGATTTTTAACAATATCCCGTGTACTAACCCCATTGAGGATTATCCGAAAACCGAGTTTCGATCATATCAGCTCCGATTCCGGTTCGAAGTGCGTCAAATAAAATTTCATTTAATTACAATAACCCTTAGGAACAAAATATGTAAAAATATCCAGAAAATGGGCTGACTCAATTTTTAACAATATTCAGTGTACTAACGCCTTTGAGGATTATCCGAAAACCGAGTTTCGATCATATCAGCTCCGATTCCGGTCCGAACTGCGCCGAATAAAATTTCGTTTGATTTCAATAACCCATAGGAACAAAATATGTAAAAATATCCAGAAAAAGGCCCGACTCGATTTTTAACAGTATCCAGTGTACTAACCCCTTTAAGGATTATCCGAAAACCGAGTTTCGATCATATCAGCTCCGATTCAGGTCCGAATTGCGTCAAATAAAATTTTGTTGAATTCCAATAACCCATAGGAACATAATATGTAAAAATATCAAGAAAATGGCCCGACTCAATTTTTAACAGTATCCCGTGTACTAACCCCTTTGTGGATTATCCGAAAACCGAGTTTCGATCATATCAGCTCCGATTCAGGTCCGAATTGCGTCAAATAAAATTTTGTTGAATTCCAATAACCAATAGGAACAAAATATGTAAAAATATCCACAAAATGGTCTGACTCAATTTTTAACAGTATCCCATGTACTAACCCCTTTGAGGATTATCCGAAAACCGAGTTTCGATCATATCAACTCCGATTCCGGTCCGAACTGTGCCGAATAAAATTTTGTTGAATTTCAATAACCTATAGGAACAAAATATGTGAAAATATCCACAAAATGGTCCAGCTCGACTTTTAACAGTATCCCGTGTACTAACCCCTTTGAGGATTATCCGAAAATTGAGTTTCGATCATATCAGCTCCGATTCCGGTCCGAAGTGCGTCAAATAAAATTTCATTTAATTACAATAACCCTTAGGAACAAAATATGTAAAAATATCCAGAAAATGGCCCGACTCAATTTTTAACAATATTCCGTGTACTAACGCCTTTGAGGATTATCAGAAAACTGAGTTATGATCATATCAGCTCCGATTCCGGTCCGAACTGCGCCGAATAAAATTTAGTTTAATTTCAATAACCCATAGGAAGAAAATATGTAAAAATATCCAGAAAAAGGCCCGACTCGATTTTTAACAGTATCCCGTGTACTAACCCCTTTGAGGATTATCCGAAAACCGAGTTTCGATCATATCATCTCCGATTCAGGTCCGAATTGCGTCAAATAAAATTTTTTTGAATTCCAATAACCCATAGGAACAAAATATGTAAAAATATCCACAAAATGGTCTGACTCAATTTTTAACAGTATCCCATGTACTAACCCCTTTGAGGATTATCCGAAAACCGAGTTTCGATCATATCAGCTCCGATTCCGGTCCGAACTGTGCCGAATAAAATTTTGTTGAATTTCAATAACCTATAGGAACAAAATATGTGAAAATATCGACAAAATGGTCCAACTCAACTTTTAACAGTATCCCGTGTACTAACCCCTTTGAGGATTATCCGAAAATTGAGTTTCGATCATATCAGCTCCGATTCCGGTCCGAAGTGCGTCAAATAAAATTTCATTTAATTTCAATAACCCATAGGAACAAAATATGTAAAAATATCCAGAAAATGGCCCGACTCAATTTTTAACAATATTCCGTGTACTAACGCCTTTGAGGATTATCAGAAAACTGAGTTTCGATCATATCAGCTCCGATTCAGGTCCGAACAACGCCGAATAAAATTTCGTTTAATTTCAATAACCCATAGGAACAAAATATGTAAAAATATCCAGAAAATGGCCCGACTCGATTTTTAATAGTATCCCGTGTACTAACCCCTTTGAGGATTATCCGAAAACCGAGTTTCGATCATATCAACTCCGATTCAGGTCCGAATTGCGTCAAAATAAAATTTTGTTGAATTCCAATAACCCATAGGAACATAATATGTAAAAATATCCAGAAAATGGCCCGACTCAATTTTTAACAGTATCCCGTGTACTAACCCCTTTGTGGATTATCCGAAAACCGAGTTTCGATCATATCAGCTCCGATTCAGGTCCGAATTGCGTCAAATAAAATTTTGTTGAATTCCAATAACCAATAGGAACAAAATATGTAAAAATATCCACAAAATGGTCCAACTCGATTTTTAACAATATCCCGTGTACTAACCCCTTTGAGGATTATCCGAAAACCGAGTTTCGATCATATCAGCTCCGATTCAGGTCCGAATTGCGTCAAATAAAATTTTGTTGAATTCCAATAACCCATAGGAACAAAATATGTAAAAATATCCACAAAATGGTCTGACTCAATTTTTAACAGTATCCCATGTACTAACCCCTTTGAGGATTATCCGAAAACCGAGTTTCGATCATATCAGCTCCGATTCCGGTCCGAACTGTGCCGAATAAAATTTGGTTGAATTTCAATAACCTATAGGAACAAAATATGTGAAAATATCCACAAAATGGTCCAACTCGACTTTTAACAGTATCCCGTGTACTAACCCCTTTGAGGATTATCCGAAAATTGAGTTTCGATCATATCAGCTCCGATTCCGGTCCGAACTACGCCGAATAAAATTTCGTTTAATTTCAATAACCCATAGGAACAAAATATGTAAAAATATCCAGAAAATGGCCCGACTCGATTTTTAATAGTATCCCGTGTACTAACCCCTTTGAGGATTATCCGAAAACCGAGTTTCGATCATATCAACTCCGATTCAGGTCCGAATTGCGTCAAATAAAATTTTGTTGAATTCCAATAACCCATAGGAACATAATATGTAAAAATATCCATAAAATGGCCCGACTCAATTTTTAACAGTATTCCGTGTACTAACCCCTTTGTGGATTATCCGAAAACCGAGTTTCGATCATATCAGCTCCGATTCAGGTCCGAATTGCGTCAAATAAAATTTTGTTGAATTCCAATAACCAATAGGAACAAAATATGTAAAAATATCCACAAAATGGTCCAACTCGATTTTTAAAATATCCCGTGTACTAACCCCTTTGAGGATTATCCGAAAACCGAGTTTCGATCATATCAACTCCGATTCAGGTCCGAATTGCGTCAAATAAAATTTTGTTGAATTCCAATAACCCATAGGAACATAATATGTAAAAATATCAAGAAAATGGCCCGACTCAATTTTTAACAGTATCCCGTGTACTAACCCCTTTGTGGATTATCCGAAAACCGAGTTTCGATCATATCAGCTCCGATTCAGGTCCGAATTGCGTCAAATAAAATTTTGTTGAATTCCAATAACCAATAGGAACAAAATATGTAAAAATATCCACAAAATGGTCTGACTCAATTTTTAAAAGTATCCCATGTACTAACCCCTTTGAGGATTATCCGAAAACCGAGTTTCGATCATATCAACTCCGATTCCGGTCCGAACTGTGCCGAATAAAATTTTGTTGAATTTCAATAACCTATAGGAACAAAATATGTGAAAATATCCACAAAATGGTCCAGCTCGACTTTTAACAGTATCCCTTGTACTAACCCCTTTGAGGATTATCCGAAAATTGAGTTTCGATCATATAAGCTCCGATTCCGGTCCGAAGTGCGTCAAATAAAATTTCATTTAATTACAATAACCCTTAGGAACAAAATATGTAAAAATATCCAGAAAATGGCCCGACTCAATTTTTAACAATATTCCGTGTACTAACGCCTTTGAGGATTATCAGAAAACTGAGTTATGATCATATCAGCTCCGATTCCGGTCCGAACTGCGCCGAATAAAATTTAGTTTAATTTCAATAACCCATAGGAACAAAATATGTAAAAATATCCAGAAAAAGGCCCGACTCGATTTTTAACAGTATCCCGTGTACTAACCCCTTTGAGGATTATCCGAAAACCGAGTTTCGATCATATCATCTCCGATTCAGGTCCGAATTGCGTCAAATAAAATTTTTTTGAATTCCAATAACCCATAGGAACAAAATATGTAAAAATATCCACAAAATGGTCTAACTCAATTTTTAACAGTATCCCATGTACTAACCCCTTTGAGGATTATCCGAAAACCGACTTTCGATCATATCAGCTCCGATTCCGGTCCGAACTGTGCCGAATAAAATTTTGTTGAATTTCAATAACCTATAGGAACAAAATATGTGAAAATATCCACAAAATGGTCCAACTCGACTTTTAACAGTATCCCGTGTACTAACCCCTTTGAGGATTATCCGAAAATTGACTTTCGATCATATCAGCTCCGATTCCGGTCCGAAGTGCGTCAAATAAAATTTCATTTAATTTCAATAACCCATAGGAACAAAATAAGTAAAAATATCCAGAAAATGGTCCGACTCAATTTTTAACAATATTCCGTGTACTAACGCCTTTGAGGATTATCAGAAAACTGAGTTTCGATCATATCAGCTCCGATTCAGGTCCGAACAACGCCGAATAAAATTTCGTTTAATTTCAATAACCCATAGGAACAAAATATGTGAAAATATCCACAAAATGGTCCAACTCGACTTTTAACAGTATCCCGTGTACTAACCCCTTTGAGGATTATCCGAAAACCGAGTTTCGATCATATCAGCTCCGATTCAGGTCCGAATTGCGTCAAAATAAAATTTTGTTGAATTCCAATAACCCATAGGAACATAATATGTAAAAATATCCAGAAAATGGCCCGACTCAATTTTTAACAGTATCCCGTGTACTAACCCCTTTGTGGATTATCCGAAAACCGAGTTTCGATCATATCAGCTCCGATTCAGGTCCGAATTGCGTCAAATAAAATTTTGTTGAATTCCAATAACCAATAGGAACAAAATATGTAAAAATATCCACAAAATGGTCCAACTCGATTTTTAACAATATCCCGTGTACTAACCCCTTTGAGGATTATCCGAAAACCGAGTTTCGATCATATCAGCTCCGATTCAGGTCTGAATTGCGTCAAATAAAATTTTGTTGAATTCCAATAACCCATAGGAACAAAATATGTAAAAATATCCACAAAATGGTCTGACTCAATTTTTAACAGTATCCCATGTACTAACCCCTTTGAGGATTATCCGAAAACCGAGTTTCGATCATATCAGCTCCGATTCCGGTCCGAACTGTGCCGAATAAAATTTGGTTGAATTTCAATAACCTATAGGAACAAAATATGTGAAAATATCCACAAAATGGTCCAACTCGACTTTTAACAGTATCCCGTGTACTAACCCCTTTGAGGATTATCCGAAAATTGAGTTTCGATCATATCAGCTCCGATTCCGGTCCGAACTACGCCGAATAAAATTTCGTTTAATTTCAATAACCCATAGGAACAAAATATGTAAAAATATCCAGAAAATGGCCCGACTCGATTTTTAATAGTATCCCGTGTACTAACCCCTTTGAGGATTATCCGAAAACCGAGTTTCGATCATATCAACTCCGATTCAGGTCCGAATTGCGTCAAATAAAATTTTGTTGAATTCCAATAACCCATAGGAACATAATATGTAAAAATATCCAGAAAATGGCCCGACTCAATTTTTAACAGTATTCCGTGTACTAACCCCTTTGTGGATTATCCGAAAACCGAGTTTCGATCATATCAGCTCCGATTCAGGTCCGAATTGCGTCAAATAAAATTTTGTTGAATTCCAATAACCAATAGGAACAAAATATGTAAAAATATCCACAAAATGGTCCAACTCGATTTTTAAAAATATCCCGTGTACTAACCCCTTTGAGGATTATCCGAAAACCGAGTTTCGATCATATCAGTTCCGATTCCGGTCCGAACTGTGCCGAATAAAATTTTGTTGAATTTCAATAACCTATAGGAACAAAATATGTGAAAATATCCACAAAATGGTCCAACTCGACTTTTAACAATATCCCGTGTACTAACCCCTTTGAGGATTATCCGAAAATTGAGTTTCGATCATATCAGCTCCGATTCCGGTCCGAAGTGCGTCAAATAAAATTTCATTTAATTTCAATAACCCATAGGAACAAAATATGTAAAAATATCCAGAAAATGGCCCGACTCAATTTTTAACAATATTCCGTGTACTAACGCCTTTGAGGATTATCAGAAAACTGAGTTTCGATCATATCAGCTCCGATTCCGGTCCGAACTACGCCGAATAAAATTTCGTTTAATTTCAATAACCCATATGAACAAAATATGAAAAAATATCCAGAAAATGGCCCGACTCGATTTTTAATAGTATCCCGTGTACTAACCCCTTTGAGGATTATCCGAAAACCGAGTTTCGATCATATCAGCTCCGATTCAGGTCCGAATTGCGTCAAATAAAATTTTGTTGAATTCCAATAACCCATAGGAACATAATATGTAAAAATATCCAGAAAATGGCCCGACTCAATTTTTAACAGTATCCCGTGTACTAACCCCTTTGTGGATTATCCGAAAACCGAGTTTCGATCATATCAGCTCCGATTCAGGTCCGAATTGCGTCAAATAAAATTTTGTTGAATTCCAATAACCAATAGGAACAAAATATGTAAAAATATCCACAAAATGGTCCAACTCGATTTTTAACAATATCCCGTGTACTAACCCCTTTGAGGATTATCCGAAAAAAGAGTTTCGATCATATCAGCTCCGATTCCGGTCCGAAGTGCGTCAAATAAAATTTCATTTAATTACAATAACCCTTAGGAACAAAATATGAAAAATTTCCAGAAAATGGCCCGACTCAATTTTTAACAATATTCCGTGTACTAACGCCTTTGAGGATTATCAGAAAACTGAGTTTCGATCATATCAGCTCCGATTCCGGTCCGAACTGCGCCGAATAAAATTTCGTTTAATTTCAATAACCCATAGGAACAAAATATGTAAAAACATCCAGAAAAAGGCCCGACTCGATTTTTAACAGTATCCCGTGTACTAACCCCTTTGAGGATTATCCGAAAACCGAGTTTCGATCATATCAGCTCCGATTCAGGTCCGAATTGCGTCAAATAAAATTTTGTTGAATTTCAATAACCCATAGGAACAAAATATGTAAAAATATCCACAAAATGGTCCGACTCAATTTTTAACAATATCCCATGTACTAACCCCTTTGAGGATTATCCGAAAATCGAGTTTCGATCATATCAGCTCCGATTCCGGTCCGAAGTGCGTCAAATAAAATTTCATTTAATTACAATAACCCTTAGGAACAAAATATGAAAAATTTCCAGAAAATGGCCCGACTCGATTTTTAATAGTATCCCGTGTACTAACCCCTTTGAGGATTATCCGAAAACCGAGTTTCGATCATATCAGCTCCGATTCCGGTCCGAACTGTGCCGAATAAAATTTTGTTGAATTTCAATAACCTATAGGAACAAAATATGTGAAAATATCCACAAAATGGTCCAACTCGACTTTTAACAGTATCCCGTGTACTAACCCCTTTGAGGATTATCCAAAAATTAGGTTTCGATCATATCAGCTCCGATTCCGGTCCGAAGTGCGTCAAATAAAATTTCATTTAATTTCAATAACCCATAGGAACAAAATATGTAAAAATATCCAGAAAATGGCCCGACTCAATTTTTAACAATATTCCGTGTACTAACGCCTTTGAGGATTATCAGAAAACTGAGTTTCGATCATATTAGCTCCGATTCCGGTCCGAACTACGCCGAATAAAATTTCGTTTAATTTCAATAACCCATAGGAACAAAATATGTAAAAATATCCAGAAAATGGCCCGACTCGATTTTTAATAGTATCCCGTGTACTAACCCCTTTGAGGATTATCCGAAAACCGAGTTTCGATCATATCAGCTCCGATTCAGGTCCGAATTGCGTCAAATAAAATTTTGTTGAATTCCAATAACCCATAGGAACAAAATATGTAAAAATATCCACAAAATGGTCCGATTCAATTTTTAACAATATCCCATGTACTAACCCCTTTGAGGATTATCCGAAAACCGAGTTTCGATCATATCAGCTCCGATTCAGGTCCGAATTGCGTCAAATAAAATTTTGTTGAATTCCAATAACCCATAGGAACAAAATATGTAAAAATATCCACAAAATGGTCTGACTCAATTTTTAACAGTATCCCATGTACTAACCCCTTTGAGGATTATCCGAAAACCGAGTTTCGATCATATCAGCTCCGATTCCGGTCCGAACTGTGCCGAATAAAATTTGGTTGAATTTCAATAACCTATAGGAACAAAATATGTGAAAATATCCACAAAATGGTCCAACTCGACTTTTAACAGTATCCCGTGTACTAACCCCTTTGAGGATTATCCGAAAATTGAGTTTCGATCATATCAGCTCCGATTCCGGTCCGAACTACGCCGAATAAAATTTCGTTTAATTTCAATAACCCATAGGAACAAAATATGTAAAAATATCCAGAAAATGGCCCGACTCGATTTTTAATAGTATCCCGTGTACTAACCCCTTTGAGGATTATCCGAAAACCGAGTTTCGATCATATCAACTCCGATTCAGGTCCGAATTGCGTCAAATAAAATTTTGTTGAATTCCAATAACCCATAGGAACATAATACGTAAAAATATCCAGAAAATGGCCCGACTCAATTTTTAACAGTATTCCGTGTACTAACCCCTTTGTGGATTATCCGAAAACCGAGTTTCGATCATATCAGCTCCGATTCAGGTCCGAATTGCGTCAAATAAAATTTTGTTGAATTCCAATAACCAATAGGAACAAAATATGTAAAAATATCCACAAAATGGTCCAACTCGATTTTTAAAAATATCCCGTGTACTAACCCCTTTGAGGATTATCCGAAAACCGAGTTTCGATCATATCAGTTCCGATTCCGGTCCGAACTGTGCCGAATAAAATTTTGTTGAATTTCAATAACCTATAGGAACAAAATATGTGAAAATATCCACAAAATGGTCCAACTCGACTTTTAACAGTATCCCGTGTACTAACCCCTTTGAGGATTATCCGAAAATTGAGTTTCGATCATATCAGCTCCGAT
The DNA here is from genome assembly GCA_036435485.1 of Saposhnikovia divaricata. Taxonomy (NCBI): domain Eukaryota; kingdom Viridiplantae; phylum Streptophyta; class Magnoliopsida; order Apiales; family Apiaceae; genus Saposhnikovia; species Saposhnikovia divaricata. Next base: position 222,825,231 of record CM071599.1, read on the forward strand.
TCCGGTCCGAAGTGCGTCAAATAAAATTTCATTTAATTTCAATAACCCATAGGAACAAAATATGTAAAAATATCCAGAAAATGGCCCGACTCAATTTTTAACAATATTCCGTGTACTAACGCCTTTGAGGATTATCAGAAAACTGAGTTTCGATCATATCAGCTCCGATTCCGGTCCGAACTACGCCGAATAAAATTTCGTTTAATTTCAATAATCCATATGAACAAAATATGAAAAAATATCCAGAAAATGGCCCGACTCGATTTTTAATAGTATCCCGTGTACTAACCCCTTTGAGGATTATCCGAAAACCGAGTTTCGATCATATCAGCTCCGATTCAGGTCCGAATTGCGTCAAATAAAATTTTGTTGAATTCCAATAACCCATAGGAACATAATATGTAAAAATATCCAGAAAATGGCCCGACTCAATTTTTAACAGTATCCCGTGTACTAACCCCTTTGTGGATTATCCGAAAACCGAGTTTTGATCATATCAGCTCCGATTCAGGTCCGAATTGCGTCAAATAAAATTTTGTTGAATTCCAATAACCAATAGGAACAAAATATGTAAAAATATCCACAAAATGGTCCAACTCAATTTTTAACAATATCCCGTGTACTAACCCCTTTGAGGATTATCCGAAAAAAGAGTTTCGATCATATCAGCTCCGATTCCGGTCCGAAGTGCGTCAAATAAAATTTCATTTAATTACAATAACCCTTAGGAACAAAATATGAAAAATTTCCAGAAAATGGCCCGACTCAATTTTTAACAATATTCCGTGTACTAACGCCTTTGAGGATTATCAGAAAACTGAGTTTCGATCATATCAGCTCCGATTCCGGTCCGAACTGCGCCGAATAAAATTTCGTTTAATTTCAATAACCCATAGGAACAAAATATGTAAAAACATCCAGAAAAAGGCCCGAATCGATTTTTAACAGTATCCCGTGTACTAACCCCTTTGAGGATTATCCGAAAACCGAGTTTCGATCATATCAGCTCCGATTCAGGTCCGAATTGCGTCAAATAAAATTTTGTTGAATTTCAATAACCCATAGGAACAAAATATGTAAAAATATCCACAAAATGGTCCGACTCAATTTTTAACAATATCCCATGTACTAACCCCTTTGAGGATTATCCGAAAATCGAGTTTCGATCATATCAGCTCCGATTCCGGTCCGAAGTGCGTCAAATAAAATTTCATTTAATTACAATAACCCTTAGGAACAAAATATGAAAAATTTCCAGAAAATGGCCCGACTCGATTTTTAATAGTATCCCGTGTACTAACCCCTTTGAGGATTATCCGAAAACCGAGTTTCGATCATATCAGCTCCGATTCCGGTCCGAACTGTGCCGAATAAAATTTTGTTGAATTTCAATAACCTATAGGAACAAAATATGTGAAAATATCCACAAAATGGTCCAACTCGACTTTTAACAGTATCCCGTGTACTAACCCCTTTGAGGATTATCCAAAAATTAGGTTTCGATCATATCAGCTCCGATTCCGGTCCGAAGTGCGTCAAATAAAATTTCATTTAATTTCAATAACCCATAGGAACAAAATATGTAAAAATATCCAGAAAATGGCCCGACTCAATTTTTAACAATATTCCGTGTACTAACGCCTTTGAGGATTATCAGAAAACTGAGTTTCGATCATATTAGCTCCGATTCCGGTCCGAACTACGCCGAATAAAATTTCGTTTAATTTCAATAACCCATAGGAACAAAATATGTAAAAATATCCAGAAAATGGCCCGAATCGATTTTTAATAGTATCCCGTGTACTAACCCCTTTGAGGATTATCCGAAAACCGAGTTTCGATCATATCAGCTCCGATTCAGGTCCGAATTGCGTCAAATAAAATTTTGTTGAATTCCAATAACCCATAGGAACAAAATATGTAAAAATATCCACAAAATGGTCCGATTCAATTTTTAACAATATCCCATGTACTAACCCCTTTGAGGATTATCCGAAAACCGAGTTTCGATCATATCAGCTCCGATTCAGGTCCGAATTGCGTCAAATAAAATTTTGTTGAATTCCAATAACCCATAGGAACAAAATATGTAAAAATATCCACAAAATGGTCCGATTCAATTTTTAACAATATCCCATGTACTAACCCCTTTGAGGATTATCCGAAAACCGAGTTTCGATCATATCAGCTCTGATTCCGGTCCGAACTGTGCCGAATAAAATTTTGTTGAATTTCAATAACCTATAGGAACAAAATATGTGAAAATATCCACAAAATGGTCCAACTCGACTTTTAACAGTATCCCGCGTACTAACCCCTATGAGGATTATCCGAAAATTGAGTTTCGATCATATCAGCTCCGATTCCGGTCCGAAGTGCGTCAAATAAAATTTTATTTAATTTCAACAACCCATAGGAACAAAATATGTAAAAATATCCAGAAAATGGCCCGACTCAATTTTTAACAATATTCCGTGTACTAACGCCTTTGAGGATTATCAGAAAACTGAGTTTCGATCATATCAGCTCCGATTCCGGTCCGAACTACGCCGAATAAAATTTCATTTAATTACAATAACCCTTAGGAAAAAAATATGTAAAAATATCCAGAAAATGGCCCGACTCAATTTTTAACAGTATCCCGTGTACTAACCCCTTTGTGGATTATCCGAAAACCGAGTTTCGATCAAATTCAGCTCCGATTCAGGTCCGAATTGCGTCGAATAAAATTTTGTTGAATTCCAATAACCAATAGGAACAAAATATGTAAAAATATCCACAAAATGGTCCAACTCGATTTTTAACAATATCCCGTGTACTAACCCCATTGAGGATTATCCGAAAACCGAGTTTCGATCATATCAGCTCCGATTCCGGTCCGAAGTGCGTCAAATAAAATTTCATTTAATTACAATAACCCTTAGGAACAAAATATGTAAAAATATCCAGAAAATGGGCTGACTCAATTTTTAACAATATTCCGTGTACTAACGCCTTTGAGGATTATCCGAAAACCGAGTTTCAATCATATCAGCTCCGATTCAGGTCCGAATTGCGTCAAATAAAATTTTGTTGAATTTCAATAACCCATAGGAACAAAATATGTAAAAATATCCACAAAATGGTCCGATTCAATTTTTAACAATATCCCATGTACTAACCCCTTTGAGGATTATCCGAAAACCGAGTTTCGATCATATCAGCTCCGATTCAGGTCCGAATTGCGTCAAATAAAATTTTGTTGAATTCCAATAACCCATAGGAACAAAATATGTAAAAATATCCACAAAATGGTCCGATTCAATTTTTAACAATATCCCATGTACTAACCCCTTTGAGGATTATCCGAAAACCGAGTTTCGATCATATCAGCTCTGATTCCGGTCCGAACTGTGCCGAATAAAATTTTGTTGAATTTCAATAACCTATAGGAACAAAATATGTGAAAATATCCACAAAATGGTCCAACTCGACTTTTAACAGTATCCCGCGTACTAACCCCTATGAGGATTATCCGAAAATTGAGTTTCGATCATATCAGCTCCGATTCCGGTCCGAAGTGCGTCAATTAAAATTTTATTTAATTTCAACAACCCATAGGAACAAAATATGTAAAAATATCCAGAAAATGGCCCGACTCAATTTTTAACAATATTCCGTGTACTAACGCCTTTGAGGATTATCAGAAAACTGAGTGAAAGGCATATGACATAGCCTATTTGTAGTTCGAGGACTCAACGCAACTTAAACTTAGTTTGTAATAAGTAAATAACTTTAACTGTCACAGGAATCTCAGGAGGTACTATCTGTCAGAATAAAAACTCTAAAGTCAATCTATAGTTTTGATGTTTCACACTGGAAGAAGTTCAGATTGCTGATCAAGCCTCAGTATAGCATCAAAGAAGTGGATTTATTTCTGAGACAGAGATTTCTAGAGTGACAGGTTCAGACATTATACAATGAAGTACAAGAAGGAGAATGAGATGAGAAGAAAAATGAATCACATTTTTAATATGACAATTAAAGGACAGTCATTGAGGTTAGTCGTTCGTGAACCAGACAGTACATGGAACGTCAACAAAATATTCAGTGGTATTCCTTTATTACTTTCAGTGATTCAGAAAAGAATTACGACAATCCAAGGATATATAATTATTCTTGTTTAATTAATTTAAATCAAGTAGTCAATTTAATTAATTAATTAATTCATCTTGAATTAATTCTTTAATTAAATTAATTATTAGATTAATTAAATCAGATTAATTATTTAAGTAAGAATAAATTAAAATGATTATTTATTAATCAATTTTAATTTTGATTGTCTTGCCGATTGTCTTGAAGGTTAAATTCAGAACAGCAAGACAATAGGAGATTGTCTTGCCGATTGTATTGGAGAAGAAATCAATAAAGCAAGACAATTCCTGATTGTCTTGCCGATTGTCTTGATAATGATAATGTCTGAATAGCTTTTAAAAAGTAGAATAAAAATCTAATTTGATTGTCTTGACGATTGTCTTGGCAGTTCAATTTGATTGTCTTGATAATGATCAAAAAGAAAAAGCTTCAGACAGAATGATAAATTTGATAAAGCAAGACAAAGATATCTGAATTTGATTGTCTTGACGATTGTCTTGGAAGAACCTGATTGTCTTGACGATTGTATTGCCTATTGTCTTGGCAGTGCAAAACTGGTTGTCTTGGAAGAAGAAGTTGTATTGAAGATTGTCTTGATAGTTATAATTGAAGATAAAGATGCAGAGATTTATATATATCAAGACATCTCGACAGAAGCAATCAGCAAGAAAAAGAACACAGAAAATATTACATTTCAAGAACTGAATTCTCTCTTCTCTCTCATCAAGAACACAGCACAAGAAGCAGAAAATTATTTAGAAAATCAAGTTCATCTTATTTTTAATATCTGATCCGATAGAACTGATTTCATTGATACTCTTGTACTATTAGCGAGTTTTTACTCCTAATCTATATCTTGATTTTTATTAACAAATCTAGAAAAATTCATGTTGAATTTTCTAATTTGTTTTTATTAACTAGATATAAATTCTGTACTGTATTTGTAACAAACCCCTCAAGTTAATATAATTTTATATTCAACTTGAATTTTGTTTCATTTAATTCCGCTCAAATTTGTCAAAATATAAATTAAATTATCCGGACAAATTTCGATAAAACAGTACTGTTTGTATTCAACCCCCCCTTCTACAAACAGATTGGATCTAACAATTGGTATCAGAGCCGGTTGGTTGATACACAAACCAAAGATTCCATTTTACTCAATTAAAAATCATCCCCGAATTTTTTAACTCTCTTAAAAAATTCATCATGTCTTCTAAAGTCGGAACTGTGAAAATTCCCATATATGACAAAAATAGTTATGATATGTGGAAGAACAAAATGTTAATGTTCCTCGAGGTTGCAAATCCTAAATACATGAAAGTCTTATCAGAAGGACCAATAATACCTTTTGGATTAACTCCTGAAGTTGTTACTGATGGAAAAGTTGTTACCCCTGCAAAGCTTGTACAAAAAGATTCTTCTGAATTCACTCTTGCTGAAAGAGAGGAAGCTGGACTTGACATTAATTTAAGACTGATTTTAATAGATTCTATAGACTCTGTGATGTACAGTCATGTGATTAACTGCAAGACAGCAAAGCACATGTGGGAAACCATTGAAACTGTGAATGAAGGAACAGAGGAAGTTAGGGAGAATCGACTGGAAATTCTGACATCTGAGTATGAACACTTTCGATCAGCATACAATGAAAGTATTCAAGATGTGTTTGAAAGATATAATAAACTTGTCAACAATTTACAGATGCATGGCAAGTACTACACTCAGAAAGAGATCAACAGAAAATTTCTACTGTCAATGCCTGTTCATCTAGAACATAGAATTACAGCTATCAGAGAGTCGAGGAATCTAAGTGAAATTACTGTAGAAAGACTCTTTGGTGTTTTAAAAACCTATGAACTGGAACAATCTCAACAAAAGGAGATTTATGGAAAAGGAAGAATTGCTAATACTTCTACAGCTCTTATTGTTGAGAACAAACAGGAAGTGGAGGATAAGGTTATTCAACCTTGTAGTGTTGACAGTGGCAAGCTGGAAGTTGAAGTTGGTCAAACGAATGCTACTCCAGATGAAGGTGACTTCTATTCATTAGAAGAACTAGATCAGTTGGAAGATGAGTCCATGGCTTTGTTGGTAAGGAAATTCAGTAACTTCAGATTCAGGAAGAATCCCAAGTTCAGGCACAAATCTAACTATAACAGGTTCCAGAGAGGAGGTTTGTCATCCTCAAGTAACAGAGGAGGTTACAAAACTGGAACAGTTGAAAGAAGTAAAATTAGATGCTACAACTGTAATGAACTTGGACATTTCGCTACTGAATGTCAGAAGCCAAAACAAAACCAAAGAAAAGACTTTGGATCTGAGAAGAAGAAGACAGGAAGAGCCTATGTGGCTGCTGGAAAGAGTTGGGATGATACAGACTCTGAAGATGAAGAGTATGGCAATCTTGCCCTGATGGCAAAATCTGATAACTCCAGTGGTACTTCATCTGAGGTATCATGTACTGAAAGTCAATATATTTATCAACTTACTGATACACTAGGTAATGCTAATAGAGAGATTGAAAGGCTAAATTTGTTAAATACAGATCTTAGTAATCAATTATCAGAATTACATGATGTACAAAATTGCCATGTTATACAAAAATCAGAAATAAGAATGCTAAAAGAACTTGAGAGGTCTCTAGCAGAGATAGTGGTTCAACAACGTGAAACAATAGCTGAACTAGAAATAAGGGTTAGTGCTACTTCTAATTCTTGTAAAGTAGCTAAAGAGTTGTTTAACCAACAAGCAATTAATCAAACCGTAGGAATTGGGTTTGATTATAATGAAGCTATTGGACGAAAAAGCATTAATACCCCTAATCGTGTCAGTGCTGTAGATAGGGGTATACCATTAGTGCTTAAGAGTGTTAGTAACCCACTCTTTAAGAAATCCATAGCAGAACCTTTGGATACAACATCTTTAATCATTAAGGAAGAGATGCGCATTGAGGATGTAGCTAATGGCGTAATCTTAGAAAGTAATCAAGTTGTTAAAAATGATAAAGATAGAAAGACTGTGTTTGTAAAAGAAGAAAGAGTTGGTGAGTCTACTAGTTCATTGAAAACTAGTAGCAGAAGTAACAACATGAATAAATGCAACAACAAATCTACCATGCATGTATTCCTGTTATTGATACTGCTCATAAGAAATGTGATGCTGTTAATTGCATGTCTTGTGCTTTTAATATAATGTCTGCTTACTTTAACGGTAATCATGCATGTGTTGATAAGAATGCTCCTAGACAGCAAATGAGCAGAAATAAACATGTAAGATCCAGGACTGTAACATCACCTAATTCTAAGATTAGGACCCCAAGTCCTTCTCAGGATATGGTGAAGACATGGTTACCCAAGCTGAAACCAAAACAAGTTAAAGCTGTTTACAGGGTTAAATGTCCAGTACCTAAAGAAAATGTTGTTAAAATAAAAAGTGTTGCTTTGCCTGATAAAGGTCAGTTCTTTAAGTACTCCGGACCCAATCAAATTTGGGTTCCGAAGAAAGTCTAACCAATTTGTCATTGCAGGGTCTGAAACAGGTTGAACGAGTCATGTGGATTCTGGACAGTGGATGTTCAAGGCATATGACCGGAGATAAAGCCCTGCTGACAAATGTGGTGGAGAAGGCTGGCCCAGTCGTTACCTTTGGAGATAACAGCAAAGGTAAAACTGATGGATATGGCAGATTAGAAGCTGGAAATGCTATCGTTGAAGATGTTTCTTTTGTGAACGGCCTTGAGCACAATTTGCTCAATATTAGTTAATTCTGTGACAGAGGTTATGAAGTGCATTTCAATAAGAATAATTGTCTAATATCACACAAGAGAAATGAAAGGCCGCAGTTGACTGGAGTAAGAAAAGGAAACTTGTACATAGCCAATATGAACTCTGGAAGCACAGAAGAAATTAGATGTTTTTATTCAAAGGCATCTACTGATGAAAGTTGGTTATGGCACAAGAAACTTTCTCACCTAAACTTCAAAACAATGAATTCTCTAGTGAAAAGAGAGTTGGTGAGAGGTTTACCGTCGATTGAATTTACTCAAGAAGGTCTATGTGATGCTTGTCAAAAAAGGAAGTTAAAAAGGGCAACTCACAGGAGCACTAACATATCATCAATAACTGAACCATTACAACTTCTCCATATGGATTTGTTTGGTCCAGTTAGTGTGATGTCTATGTCAAGAAAAAGATATGCTCTTGTGATCGTTGATGATTTCTCAAAATTCACATGGGTACTATTTCTGAACTCATAAGATGAAACTCCACAACTGGTAGTTGATCACATTAAGTTAATTGAGCTGGATTCTAATCGTCCAGTAAGAGCTATAAGGTCAGACAACGGAACTGAATTCAAGAATGCAGTTCTGAATGACTTTTGCACTGAAAAGGGTATAACTAGACAGTACTCGGCTCCCAGAACTCCTCAGCAAAATGGGGTAGTTGAAAGAAAGAATAGAACCTTGATTGAAGCTGCACGTACTATGCTAAGTGAATCAAGGCTTCCATTGAGCTTTTGGACTGAAGCTGTCAACACTGCATGCTATACTCAGAATCGTACACTTATCAATAAAGACTTAATGAAGACACCATATGAAGCTCTACATGACAAGAAACCAACTCTCAAGTACTTCCATGTATTTGGGACAAAATGCTTTGTGTTGAAAGAAGGAGAAGATCAAGGTGGTAAATTTGAAGAAAAAGCACATGAAGCAATATTTATCGGTTATACTAGAAGAGCCTACAAGGTGTATCTTATTGATCAACAGAAAACTATGGAAAGTGTCAATGTTACATTTGATGACACAAAACTCCCAAGTATCCAAAATGAAGATCCATCTGAAAAGCTTAAGTTTGGTGACATGTCAGACTCAGATTCAGATGATGACAATCAACCTGAAGTTGTTGCTGATAATAATAATCCAAATGTTGGTGGTAATGATCAAGGTGATGCTGGTGAAAACAATGATAACTTCCAAGACACCACTAATACTCTTGAACCATCAACAAGTCAAACTGGCAACAACTCAGGGGGAGATAATGAAGGGTCAACAAGTCATACTCAACATCATACTGAAGAACAAGGCGAATCGTCAAGATCAATTCTTCCCAGACATACTGTTTGGAATAGAGCTCATCCTTTTGAGCTGATTCTTGGTGATCCAGATGTTGGTGTGAAAACAAGAAGAGCTTATCAGAATCAATGTAACTATTCTGGGTTTCTGTCTGTCATGGAACCTAAGAAAGTAGAAGAAGCTCTATCTGATCCTGATTGGGTGATTGCTATGCAAGATGAACTCAATCAATTTAAGCAACTAGAAGTATGGAAGCTGGTGCCCAGACCTAAAGATAGAAAAGTGGTGGACACAAGATGGGTATTCAGAAACAAACTAGATGAAGATGGCACTGTGATAAGAAACAAAGCAAGACTGGTAGCTAAAGGTTATTCTCAAGCTGAAGGCATTGATTATGACGAGACCTATGCTCCAGTGGCAAGACTTGAGGCCATCAGAATATTCTTGGCATTTGCATCCTATTCAAGATTCAAAGTTTATCAAATGGATGTCAAGAGTGCCTTTCTGAATGGTAAGCTAGATGAAGAAGTGTATGTAGAACAGCCTCCTGGTTTTGAAGATCAAGATCATCTGGACTATGTTTACTTTCTTTACAAAGCTATCTATGGTCTTAAGCAAGCCCCAAGAAAATGGTATGACACTCTTTCTGAATTTCTAATAGAGAATGGTTTTATAAGAGGTGTCATAGACAAAACTCTCTTCACTAAAAGACATAAGAATGATATAATACTAGTCCAAGTCTATGTGGACGATATTATATTTGGGTCTACTAATGAGCTTCTATGCAAGAAGTTTTCTAAGTTAATGCAGGGTAGGTTTGAAATGAGCATGATGGGAGAACTGAAATTCTTTCTTGGATTACAAATAAGTCAGAGACAAGATGGAATATTTATTTGTCAATCTAAGTACATCAAGGAACTCCTCAAGAAATATCACATGGAGGAGTGCTCATCAGCAAAGACACCATCAACTATAGCTGTCAAAATTGGTTTATGTGAAAGTTCTGCCAAGGTAGATATCACAGGCTATAGAGGTATGATTGGCTCTTTGCTTTACCTAACTGCTAGTAGACCAGATATAATGTTTGCCACATGCTTGTGTGCAAGATTTCAAGCGAACCCTAAAGAAATACATCTCACTGCTGTCAAAAGAATCTTAAGATATCTAAAGGGTACGCCTAATTTAGGCATCTGGTACCCTAATGAATCTGGTTTTACTTTAATTGGATATACAGATTCTGACTATGCAGGAAGTGTTGTAGACAGGAAAAGTACATCTGGGAGTTGCCAATACCTAGGTGGAAGACTGGTATCTTGGTTCAGTAAGAAACAGCAAACAGTTTCCAACTCTACAGCCGAAGCTGAATATATAGCTGCTGGAAGCTGTTGTGCTCAGATCTTATGGATTAGGAATCAATTAATGGACTATGGCATTGTATTGGAAAATATCCCTATTTTATGTGATAATACAAGTGCCATAGCAATTGCCAGCAATCCTGTGCAGCACTCAAGGACAAAGCACATTGACATAAGGTATCATTTTATAAGAGAGCATGTAATGAATGGTACAGTGGAACTACTATTTGTAGGCTCTGGAGATCAAACTGCAGATATTTTTACTAAGTCGCTTAATGAATCCTCATTCACTAGAATTGTTAGTGAATTGGGTATGTTAAACAGTCCTAGTAATTAATACTGTTAATATCTGAAATTTGATCTTTAATAATTTTGCAAGTGATTATTTTGTGAATATTTGTTGTTTGAAATCACTTGTATAATTATTTTACCAACTAATTTTCTTGCTTGTTTAGTTATTTTTCACTTTGTTTATTCATATTATTTAATACTCCATATTTCTATATTTTTAGAATATTTGTAGATATTTATTTCTATTTTAATAATTATTTTATTAAATGTTTTGTAATGTTTGTCCTTTTGTTATTTAAATTTGTTCTCGTAAAAAGATTAATCCATGTTTCTGTAAAATATTTATTTTTAGTATTTTTAATAATATTAGAGTGTATTTTAATTGGATTAATTTTACACATTTATTTGTATTTTATTAGAATTTTAATTAGCAGTTTAATTAATTTTTATGATTGTGATTATCATATCAAGACAATCGCCAAGACAATCCACAGATTGTCTTGGAAGGTTATTTTGTTGTTAATAAAATATTTTTCAGATTTTTATTCTGTTTTCATTTTATTTTTACTCAAAACAAACGATTGTCTTGATAGTTTTGAACTACCAAGACAATCGGCAAGACAATCAACTGATTGTCTTGGAGTGTTTTTCTTTATTTTCAAAATTAAAAAAAATGTGTGTGTTAATTTGTTGATTATTCAGTTAAATAATTGATTGTCTTGATAGTATTTATACTAACAAGACAATCGGCAAGACAATCAAACTGATTGTCTTGTAGTGTTAATTTGTGTTTTAAATTAAATTAAAAAAAAAATATATTCGTTTTCATTTTATTTTATTCAGAATTGTAAACGATTGTCTTGATAGTATTTATACTACCAAGACAATCGGCAAGACAATCAACCGATTGTCTTGTAGTATAGTTTTGTACTTAAAAAAACGAAAAAAAAAACAGATCTCAAAAGCAATACAATCAGTTCATTCTCTCGTGTATTTACACAGAGCCTTGATATATATACATACAATACACACGACTCTTGAAACGAATTGCTGTCAAAATTTCCTCAACCAAACTGAAAAACAAGACCTGATTCAAGTAGATCGTTCAATTATCTTTCATTTGAACCGATTACTTTCAAGTTTGGTTAAGTTTTTGAAAATCAAATTTTTCAAAAATTAGAATCGGGTTTTGACTGTTTTGGGAGTTCTAAAATTTTTCTGAGAAATCTAAAAATAGATTGAGATTCCCAGTGATCAAGAGAACAGCATATAAATTTTTGAGATTTTTCTGACAACTTTGAATTAATTCGAATTTTTAATTAATTATTAATTCTGAAAATTTTCGAATTGTTTTAATTTTCTTAAAATTAAAGTGTGTTTTTGTATTTAAAAATGGCTGATAATTTTGAGATAATGAAACATAATTTGGTTGGCTATTTTAATCCGAACGATTGTCCCTACGATCGATTTAGGCCTTGGATACGATTTTTGAATGACGATTCAATTATCCGAACTGCCATTTCGATTGAAGCCCCAATTAAGATAGGACCACTGAGATTGATTTGCACAGAATCTGTGGTGTCTGAAGACTTGACCTCATTCTCGTTTGATTTTGATGGTACACACCACGTCGTGACAGAATCAACCCTAACTACTGTTTTGGGTCTCCCAGCGGATAATTATGATCCATTTCCAACCAGTGAGCAACTCTATCAATTCTTCATTGATATTAATTATCATGGAGTAATTGATATGAACAACCTGAGCAAAAGGAATCTGGTTCAACCATGGGATGCATTCTTCGACACGATCTCCAAGGTATTTGCTAATTCAGCCAGAGGTAATTTTCACTTACTCACCTCTATGTTACAAACTATTGGTTATGCTGTTGCTAACAACCGTAGAATCAATATTGGTAATCTACTTTGGAATACTATTATTAACAGGATTGTTAAGGCCAGAAAGGATTTTGATGAGGGTAAGAAAGTTCTATGTTATTATCCTAGATTTTTAACTCTGATATTTAATCATCTTGTTCCTGTTGGTCAACAAACAGTTTTTAGGAATGACAACCCTATGGTATCAGGCAGGCAAACCAAGAAAATATTCACTAGCCTTGATACACATAGAAAGTTGATAAATGTGCCAGTGTATATTACACCATATTTGTCTAACTTCATAAATCTACCTGTCATTCCTCGACTTTTGAATGCACCTGAACCTGAACCTCAAGATGTACCTGTCCCTGAACATCAACATCAAATGGAACAATCTATTCCTTCAGGTACAGCTACTGCATCAATGGAGCAGGTATTACCTTCTATCTCTCAAACTGTTTCTGGAGCCCAAGTGGCTGATAGGTCAGACCAAGAGGTTGTAGAACCACAGCCTCTATCCCAGGTCTTAGAGCCAAACACTGTGTCTAATCAAATCTCTAAACCTAAAGCCAGAAGCAAGTTGATGACAAAAAGAGCTGATAGAAGAAGTTATGATGTGAGTGATCCCACAGCTCTGCCTCCACCAAAGAAGAGAAGAAACCTACTATTTGAGGCATCTGTTAGCCCATCCATTTCCTCCCAACAGGACTTGGACATTGAAATGGCCGATGAACTGTTACTAATTTCATCCTCTCAACCGGATGCAATTATTGAAATTCGCCAAAGGGCCGTGGCACCTTGTACAGAGTCAAGCACACCTCTATTACTCACAATGGGGGAAAACATTAACTTAGAATCTGATGTTGCTAAGGACACTGAGCAAGGAGTGCACGATAGGACTGTTACTGTGCCTACCATTTTTACGGTAGAAGAGCCTTCACAGGCTTCTGAGGGAAATCTTGACTCTTTGCCAAGTATAATAGAGTCATCATCTCCCCTCCCAGGAGGAACATTCCTGGCTCCCTCAAGGGATTCTTCACTCGCAGATTTATCTGGTGAAAGTGAAAGGCAACTTGGTCATCCTATCACTGAAGAAATTCAGTTGTCAAATCCAAATGAATTGATAGAGATGACTGAGGATTGGGAATTGTGAACTCCCATTGCACCACCACTGACCTCTCCCGAAGAGGCTAGGGTGATTTCTTATGCAGGTACAGCTCAAGGAAAGGAGCTAGTGTTGAGTGATGTGAGGACCACCTTAAATATGAGTGAAACACATGCACGAAAGGAGAGTGACATATCCTTGAGTGAACATCAGGTGAGCGCACACACTGACACAAACACTTTGTCTCTAATGGCTCAAATCAAAGAACTGCAAAAGAAATTGATGGAAACTGAGGCTGAAAAACAAGTTTTGTAAGCACAAGTGGATGAACGGTCTTCTTCTTCCACCTCTGTCAACAATCAGCTCATGATCATTCGTGACGATGTCCACAATATAAAGACTACACTCACTCCAACAATCAATACATTGATACCATCTAACTCCCAGGCATCTACAGAAAGAACAGACATTCTAAATGCTATTGACAGACTCTCTAATAGGGTGGATGAACTTCAAGTGGAAATGCATGAATCTGCTCAATCATATGCTACAACCTTTGCAAATCTTGAAGAGAAGTATGATTACATGTTTGAAGGCCTTGATCATCTATACAACATTGTTAAACCTACTCATAATATCACACCAGAACAAAGAGCATACTTTGAAGACTATGATGATGATAATGAGGGGGATAATGATGCAAATAGGGAGCTTGACAGTCAACGGAAGTCTGTAGAGGATTCCTCAACTAAGGGGGAGAAGTCTGGAGATGGAGCAGGTAAGTCTGGAGAAGCAGGAGGTAGTAAGTCAGGAGGACAAGGGAGGCATAAGGAGAAGTCTACCAAGGGAAAAGAAAAAGCTCAAGAAAAAGCTCATGATCAGGATGCATTTGAGTTTGATTTTGATCTCAGGAATAGTAAGTTTGAAGTACATCAATTAAATGATATCGAAGAAGATCTTTCAAACTGGCAAGATGATCCTGTGTTTGAGAAGGAACTGCAAGAGGAGAAAGCTGATCGTCTGATGAGACAAGCTAAGCTTGAGAAGACCAGACAGGTAGTGAATGAAAGATTGAAGCTGAAGCAAGCTGAAGATGCAGAGAAACAAAAGCTACATGCAATCAGTGTACAGGAAAGGAAAAGAGATATTCAGTTGAAGATTGGTCCAAAGTGGGATAGAGCAAGAGAGATTTTTGATTCTATTCAGAACACTGCTAATGATGATGAACGTTTACTCCAACTACTTCAACAGTTTCAAGAGACCAATCCAGATTACTTGCAATATATGGATGCACTGATGCTGGAAATTTCAAGGATAGTTGCTGGATTTGATAGATGTGCTAATCAACTGATAATTCAGATTGACTCTCGAACAATGGGTTCTCTCTATGTGTCACTTCAAATCTTTCAATAGAGAAGCTTGATGGAACTGTGGATTATGTCTACAAAGGTAAAAAGGTTTTCTGAACTGAATATTTTACTTCATGAAAGACTTTTGGAGTTTGCTCAAAGGAATAGTCCACAAGTTATTCAAACTCCACATCATGTTAAGTTTCTCAAGGGTAATACACTACACTCTTGTTTCCTTGATTCTAAGTCAATGAAGTTATACACTGCATCTCATCTGGTATGGTTAGAACATATGCTGAGGACTACAGGATTCGACGATAAAGAAAGTATCTTTGTTGCTGACATTATTCGATCATATGCTTTAACTGGATTTGAAAAGAAATATTACATTCTTCGGAATCGGCTTTGGGGTAACCTTGGAATATTGCCTAAGAAACCTAAAGGTCTTGTGTCAGATTATGAACGTGTACTTGACAAGGATTTGATCAAAACCTTGGATGATCAAGAACGATTTGACACAGAGAATATCAAAAGATTCCTAGAGCAAGAAGATGAAGTTGAACCTGGAGAGATAAGGAATGAAGAAACTTCAAAGTGAAGATCAGCTCTACATGTAATATCTTTAGAGCTTAGATAGGTCAAGATAGAAAAATGTATTATATGATCAGTCTAGAGGATCATCTATCTTGTATTTATCTTTTATGTTTGAATCTGGAAAATGTTAAATATAAACCAGAACTTTTCGGTTATTTACTTTGTGTTTAAAGTTTTATCTTTTACTAAGTTAAGTTGAGTTAGTTGAGTAATCCTCTAGGAATTTGCTTGTTATCGTCTAACAAACAAATAGGGGGAGATTGAAAGGCATATGACATAGCCTATTTGTAGTTCGAGGACTCAACGCAACTTAAACTTAGTTTGTAATAAGTAAATAACTTTAACTGTCACAGGAATCTCAGGAGGTACTATCTGTCAGAAGAAAAACTCTAAAGTCAATCTATAGTTTTGATGTTTTACACTGGAAGAAGTTCAGATTGCTGATCAAGCCTCAGTATAGCATCAAAGAAGTGGATTTATTTCTGAGACAGAGATTTCTAGAGTGACAGGTTCAGACAGTATACAATGAAGTACAAGAAGGAGAAAGAGATGAGAAGAAAAATGAATCACATTTTTAATATGACAATTAAAGGACAGTCATTGAGGTTAGTCGTTCGTGAACCAGACAGTACATGGAACGTCAACAAAATATTCAGTGGTATTCCTTTATTACTTTCAGTGATTCAGAAAAGAATTAAGACAATCCAAGGATATATAATTATTCTTGTTTAATTAATTTAAATCAAGTAGTCAATTTAATTAATTAATTAATTCATCTTGAATTAATTCTTTAATTAAATTAATTATTAGATTAATTAAATCAGATTAATTATTTAAGTAAGAATAAATTAAAATGATTATTTATTAATCAATTTTAATTTAATTCTGAAAAATGAACTAGCAAGACAATCCCTGATTGTCTTGCCGATTGTCTTGAAGGTTAAATTCAGAACAGCAAGACAATAGGAGATTGTCTTGCCGATTGTATAGGAGAAGAAATCAATAAAGCAAGACAATTCCTGATTGTCTTGCCGATTGTCTTGATAATGATAATGTCTGAATAGCTTTTAAAAAGTAGAATAAAAATCTAATTTGATTGTCTTGACGATTGTCTTGGCAGTTCAATTTGATTGTCTTGATAATGATCAAAAAGAAAAAGCTTCAGACAGAATGATAAATTTGATAAAGCAAGACAAAGATATCTGAATTTGATTGTCTTGACGATTGTCTTGGAAGAACCTGATTGTCTTGACGATTGTATTGCCTATTGTCTTGGCAGTGCAAAACTGGTTGTCTTGGAAGAAGAAGTTGTATTGAAGATTGTCTTGATAGTTATAATTGAAGATAAAGATGCAGAGATTTATATATATCAAGACATCACGACAGAAGCAATCAGCAAGAAAAAGAACACAGAAAATATTACATTTCAAGAACTGAATTCTCTCTTCTCTCTCATCAAGAACACAGCACAAGAAGCAGAAAATTATTTAGAAAATCAAGTTCATCTTATTTTTAATATCTGATCCGATAGAACTGATTTCATTGATACTCTTGTACTATTAGCGAGTTTTTACTCCTAATCTATATCTTGATTTTTATTAACAAATCTAGAAAAATTCATGTTGAATTTTCTAATTTGTTTTTATTAACTAGATATAAATTATGTACTGTATTTGTAACAAACCCCTCAAGTTAATATAATTTTATATTCAACTTGAATTTTGTTTCATTTAATTCCGCTCAAATTTGTCAAAATATAAATTAAATTATCCGGACAAATTTCGATAAAACAGTACTGTTTGTATTCAACCCCCCCTTCTACAAACAGATTGGACCTAACACTGAGTTTCGATCATATCAGCTCCGATTCCGGTCCGAACTACGCCGAATAAAATTTCATTTAATTTCAATAACCCATAGGAACAAAATATGTAAAAATATCCAGAAAATGGCCCGACTCGATTTTTAACAGTATCCCGTGTACTAACCCCTTTGAGGATTATCCGAAAACCGAGTTTCGATCATATCAGCTCTGATTCAGGTCCGAATTGCGTCAAATAAAATTTTGTTGAATTCCAATAACCCATAGGAACATAATATGTAAAAATATCCAGAAAATGGCCCGACTCAATTTTTAACAGTATCCCGTGTAATAACCCCTTTGTGGATTATCCGAAAACCGAGTTTCGATCATATCAGCTCCGATTCAGGTCCGAATTGCGTCAAATAAAATTTTGTTGAATTCCAATAACCAATAGGAACAAAATATGTAAAAATATCCACAAAATGGTCCAACTCAATTTTTAACAATATCCCGTGTACTAACCCCTTTGAGGATTATCCGAAAACCGAGTTTCGATCATATCAGCTCCGATTCCGGTCCGAAGTGCGTCAAATAAAATTTCATTTAATTACAATAACCCTTAGGAACAAAATATGTAAAAATATCCAGAAAATGGCCCGACTCAATTTTTAACAGTATCCCGTGTACTAACCCCTTTGTGGATTATCCGAAAACCGAGTTTCGATCATATCAGCTCCGATTCAGGTCCGAATTGCGTCAAATAAAATTTTGTTGAATTCCAATAACCAATAGGAACAAAATATGTAAAAATATCCACAAAATGGTCCAACTCGATTTTTAACAATATCCCGTGTACTACCCTTTGAGGATTATCCGAAAACCGAGTTTCGATCATATCAGCTCCGATTCCGGTCCGAAGTGCGTCAAATAAAATTTCATTTAATTACAATAACCCTTAGGAACAAAATATGTAAAAATATCCAGAAAATGGGCCGACTCAATTTTTAACAATATTCCGTGTACTAACGCCTTTGAGGATTATCCGAAAACCGAGTTTCGATCATATCAGCTCCGATTCCGGTCCGAACTGCGCCGAATAAAATTTCGTTTGATTTCAATAACCCAAAGGAACAAAATATGTCAAAATATCCAGAAAATGGCCCAACTCGATTTTTAACAGTATCCCGTGTACTAACCCCTTTGAGGATTATCCGAAAACCGAGTTTCGATCATATCAGCTCCGATTCAGGTCCGAATTGCGTCAAATAAAATTTTGTTGAATTCCAATAACCCATAGGAACAAAATATGTAAAAATATCCACAAAATGGTCCGACTTAATTTTTAACAATATCCCATGTACTAACCCCTTTGAGGATTATCCGAAAACCGAGTTTCGATCATATCAGCTCTGATTCCGGTCCGAACTGTGCCGAATAAAATTTTGTTGAATTTCAATAACCTATAGGAACAAAATATGTGAAAATATCCACAAAATGGTCCAACTCGACTTTTAACAGTATCCCGTGTACTAACCCCTATGAGGGTTATCCGAAAATTGAGTTTCGATCATATCAGCTCCGATTCCGATCCGAAGTGCGTCAAATAAAATTTTATTTAATTTCAGTAACCCATAGGAACAAAATATGTAAAAATATCCAGAAAATGGCCCGACTCAATTTTTAACAATATTCCGTGTACTAACGCCTTTGAGGATTATCAGAAAACTGAGTTTCGATCATATCAGCTCCGATTCCGGTCCGAACTACGCCGAATAAAATTTCGTTTAATTTCAATAACCCATAGGAACAAAATATGTAAAAATATCCAGAAAATGGCCCGACTCAATTTTTAACAGTATCCCGTGTACTAACCCCTTTGAGGATTATCCGAAAACCGAGTTTCGATCATATCAGCTCCGATTCAGGTCCGAATTGCGTCAAATAAAATTTTGTTGAATTCCAATAATCCATAGGAACATAATATGTAAAAATATCCAGAAAATGGCCCGACTCAATTTTTAACAGTATCTCGTGTACTAACCCCTTTGTGGATTATCCGAAAACCGAGTTTCGATCATATCAGCTCCGATTCAGGTCCGAATTGCGTCAAATAAAATTTTGTTGAATTCCAATAACCAATAGAAACAAAATATGTAAAAATATCCACAAAATGGTCCAACTCGATTTTTAACAATATCCCGTGTACTAACCCCTTTGAGGATTATCCGAAAACCGAGTTTCGATCATATCAGTTCCGATTCCGGTCCGAAGTGCGTCGAATAAAATTTCATTTAATTACAATAACCCTTAGGAACAAAATATGTAAAAATATCCAGAAAATGGGCCGACTCAATTTTTAACAATATTCCGTGTACTAACGCCTTTGAGGATTATCAGAAAACTGAGTTTCGATCATATCAGCTCCGATTCCGGTCCGAACTACGCCGAATAAAATTTCGTTTAATTTCAATAACCCATAGGAACAAAATATGTAAAAATATCCAGAAAATGGCCCGACTCGATTTTTAACAGTATCTCGTGTACTAACCCCTTTGAGGATTATCCGAAAACCGAGTTTCGATCATATCAGCTCCGATTCAGGTCCGAATTGCGTCAAATAAAATTTTGTTGAATTCCAATAACCCATAGGAACATAATATGTAAAAATATCCAGAAAATGGCCCGACTCAATTTCTAACAGTGTCCAGTGTACTAACCCCTTTGTGGATTATCCGAAAACCGAGTTTCGATCATATCAGCTCCGATTCAGGTCCGAATTGCGTCAAATAAAATTTTGTTGAATTCCAATAACCAATAGGAACAAAATATGTAAAAATATCCACAAAATGGTCCAACTCGATTTTTAACAAAATCCCGTGTACTAACCCCTTTGAGGGTTATCCGAAAACCGAGTTTCGATCATATCAGCTCCGATTCCGGTCCGAAGTGCGTCAAATAAAATTTCATTTAATTACAATAACCCTTTGGAACAAAATATGTAAAAATATCCAGAAAATGGCCCGACTCAATTTTTAATAATATTCCGTGTACTAACGCCTTTGAGAATTATCAGAAAACAGAGTTTCGATCAAATCAGCTCCGATTCCGGTCCGAACTGCGCCGAATAAAATTTCGTTTAATTTCAATAACCCATAGGAACAAAATATGTAAAAATTTCCAGAAAATGGCCCGACTCAATTTTTAACAGTATCCCGTGTACTAACCCTTTTGAGGATTATCCGAAAACCGAGTTTCGATCATATCAGCTCCGATTCAGGTCCGAATTGCGTTAAATAAAATTTTGTTGAATTCCAATAACCCATAGGAACAAAATATATAAAAATATCCACAAAATGGTCCGACTCAATTTTTAACAATATCCCATGTACTAACCCCTTTGAGGATTATCCGAAAACCGAGTTTCGATCATATCAGCTCTGATTCCGGTCCGAACTGTGCCGAATAAAATTTTGTTGAATTTCAATAACCTATAGGAACAAAATATGTGAAAATGTCCACAAAATGGTCCAACTCGACTTTTAACAGTATCCCGTGTACTAACCCCATTGAGGATTATCCGAAAATTTAGTTTCGATCATATCAGCTCCGATTCCGGTCCGAAGTGCGTCAAATAAAATTTCATTTAATTTCAAAAACCCATAGGAACAAAATATGTAAAAATATCCAGAAAATGGCCTGACTCAACTTTTAACAATATTCCGTGTACTAACGCCTTTGAGGATTATCAGAAAACTGAGTTTCGATCATATCAGCTCCGACTCCGGTCCGAACTACGCCGAATAAAATTTCGTTTAATTTCAGTAACCCATAAGAACAAAATATGTAAAAATATCCAGAAAATGGCCCGACTCGATTTTTAACAGTATCCCGTGTACTAACCCCTTTGAGGATTATTCGAAAACCGAGTTTCGATCATATCAGCTCCGATTCAGGTTCGAATTGCGTCAAATAAAATTTTGTTGAATTCCAGTAACCCATAGGAACATAATATGTAAAAATATCCAGAAAATGGCCCGACTCAATTTTTAACAGTATCCCGTGTACTAACCCCTTTGTGGATTATCCGAAAACCGAGTTTCGATCATATCAGCTCCGATTCAGGTCCGAATTGGGTCAAATAAAATTTTGTTGAATTCCAATAACCAATAGGAACAAAATATGTAAAAATATCCACAAAATGGTCCAACTCAATTTTTACCAATATCCCGTGTACTAACCCCTTTGAGGATTATCCGAAAACCGAGTTTCGATCATATCAGCTCCGATTCCGGTCCGAAGTGCGTCAAATAAAATTTCATTTAATTACAATAACCCTTAGGAACAAAATATGTAAAAATATCCAGAAAATGGCCCGACTCAATTTTTAACAATATTCCGTGTACTAACGCCTTTGAGGATTATCAGAAAATTAGTTTCGATCATATCAGCTCCGGTTCCGGTCCGAACTACGCCGAATAAAATTTCGTTTAATTTCAATAACCCATAGGAACAAAATATGTAAAAATATCCAGAAAATGGCCCGACTCGATTTTTAACAGTATCCCGTGTACTAACCCCTTTGAGGATTATCCGAAAACCGAGTTTCGATCATATCAGCTCCGATTCAGGTCCGAATTGCGTCAAATAAAATTTTGTTGAATTCCAATAACCCATAGGAACATAATATGTAAAAATATCCAAAAAATGGCCCGACTCAATGTTTAACAATATCCCATGTACTAACCCCTTTGAGGATTATCCAAAAACCGAGTTTCGATCATATCAGCTCCGATTCAGGTCCGAATTGCGTCAAATAAAATTTTGTTGAATTCCAATAACCAATAGGAACAAAATATGTAAAAATATCCACAAAATGGTCCAACTCGATTTTTAACAATATCCCGTGTACTAACCCCTTTGAGGATTATCCGAAAACCGAGTTTCGATCATATCAGCTCCGATTCCGGTCCGAAGTGCGTCAAATAAAATTTCATTTAATTACAATAACCCTTAGGAACAAAATATGTAAAAATATCCAGAAAATGGCCCGACTCGATTTTTAACAGTATCCCGTGTACTAACCCCTTTGAGGATTATCCGAAAACCGAGTTTCGATCATATCAGCTCCGATTCAGGTCCGAATTGCGTCAAATAAAATTTTGTTGAATTCCAATAACCCATAGGAACATAATATGTAAAAATATCCAGAAAATGGACCGACTCAATTTTTAATAGTATCCCGTGTACTAACCCCTTTGTGGATTATCCGAAAACCGAGTTTCGATCATATCAGCTCCGATTCAGGTCCGAATTGCGTCAAATAAAATTTTGTTGAATTCCAATAACCAATAGGAACAAAATATGTAATAATATCCGCAAAATGGTCCAACTCGATTTTTAACAACATCCTGTGTACTAACCCCTTTGAGGATTATCCGAAAATCGAGTTTCGATCATATCAGCTCCGATTCCGGTCCGAAGTGCGTCAAATAAAATTTCATTTAATTACAATAACCCTTAGGAACAAAATATGTAAAAATATCCAGAAAATGGGCCGGCTCAATTTTTAACAATATTCCGTGTACTAACGCCTTTGAGGATTATCCGAAAACCGAGTTTCGATCATACCAGCTCCGATTCCGGTCTGAACTGCGCCGAATAAAATTTCGTTTAATTTCAATAACCCATAGGACTAAAAAATATCCAGAAAATGGCCCGACTCGATTTTTAACAGTATCCCGTGTACTAACCCCTTTGAGGATTATCCGAAAACCGAGTTTCGATCATATCAGCTCCGATTCAGGTCCGAATTGCATCAAATAAAATTTTGTTGAATTCAAATAACCCATAGGAACAAAATATGTAAAAATATCCACAAAATGGTCCGACTAAATTTTTAACGATATCCCATGTACTAACCCCTTTGAGGATTATCCGAAAACCGAGTTTCGATCATATCAGCTCCGATTCCGGTCCGAACTGTGTCGAATAAAATTTTGTTGAATTTAAATAACCTATAGGAACAAAATATGTGAAAATATCCACAAAATGGTGCAACTCAACTTTTAACAGTATCCCGTGTTAGGCCGAATACACAATTAATAATCAATTTTGTATGAGAGATTAACAAGTAAAAGCGTTTATGCACTTAAAAAAAACTTCTTGTATTTCGAACCCTCTTCGTGATGTAAAATATCACAAAGAGCTGCTAGGTTACAATAAAGATAATTCGTTATCGATACCCTTCTAGGGTTAACCTATCTGTATTTATATACCATACAGCTACGATACAATCTCTAATTGATATTCCTAATAATCAGCTATACAATGATATCAATTACAGATTGTCACACGTCTCCTATGTCAACTCGATCTCTTTGATAGCTATCCAATCTTCAAAGATATCGCTTCCATAATTAATCTTCAATCACTGTTGAACAGTAGACGCGCTTCCTCCAGACAGAGTTTGACAAACTCTGTCGAGCTTCCACCTGTCAGAGTTTACTCAAACTCTGACTGCTTCCAGCTAAACTCTGATAACTCCCTGTAACACTTAAACACTGATTAAAACACATCAATTTTATTTAACAATCTCCCCCAACTTATTCATTAGCAAAAATGTACAAGTTAATGACAGTAATTGATGATGTCAAAACAAATAGACAAATACAGTGTTTATACAAATTCAGAGTTTAAGCTTCTACTTAATAAAAACTATAGAGAATAAGAAAATTCTTACAGAACTTAATCTCTTATCATTTCAAGATCTGGCATGGTTCTGAGATAATCAATCAGCAATCTTCTTTCTACATTTTCAAGTTCAATCTTCATTGCTTCTTTGATTTCTCTGAGCTGAGGATCACTTTCATCTGTCTGGTAGATAGCAGCCCTAAGATCATAAATCTTGTTCCTTCTCATTTCATTACCCAGTCTGATAAATCTGACTTTTTCTGCCTGAGTATTGAAATCAAGTACTGTGATTCCCAAATCAGTTTTTAACTTTGCAGTACCTTTCTTCATTTCAATGAGATTGCCTTTGTAATCCCTGTACTTAGGAATATATATGCTATTGTATTTCTGTCCTCTGATTGCCAGATTCTGAGTCATTTTCTGTCTGAGCACATTAGCAACTGACTGAGTCCTTCGACTATTCACCTTGAGAAGATATAGAACATACTCTAGTTCTTCCCAACATTTCAAGCCAATATCATCCTCACCAACTTTAAATACTGTCCCATCAGCCATGAAGTATAAAAGAAAATCCTTGTCTAAACTCTTCTGATGAACTAACTGCACTGATTCCAGTCTGTCCAAACTCTCTTGAGGAATACCACGACCTGGAACAGCCAGTGAAGAAGGATCTCTAGGACCAGTATATTGCCTTTTGTCTCTATGTGAACCTAGTCCACCCTTATTATTACCAACCTTGCCAGATAAAGTTTTTCCATCAGAAACATTCATTGAGACTCCAGATAACACATTTGGATCAGAAATTGTTCCTTTTCCAAAAACAGATTTCAACTGTGAAGAGTGTAAAGGTGTGATCATTGCTTGTGATGCAACAGAAGTTGTAACTTTCTTCTGTGAACTTTCACCTTCAATGCCTTTTAGCTTGAGTTTAGCCTCTGCTGCAATTGCTTCCTTTGAGAACCGAGAACTTTGACTAACATCAGTCCTTTCTCTGATCACAACACCTTTAACAACAGGTCTAGGAGCTTTTCCTCTTTGTACCTTATCAGACTTTAAAGCTTTAAGATGTTCTTCTTGTAAACTCTTTTCCTCAGCTTCAATGTCCTCAATCGTAACTCCTTCCTCATTCTCTTCAATGAACAGCTTAGCAGCCAATTCTTCATCAGTTTGTGGATTAGAAGATAACAGCAAACTCTTGGTCCTTGAAGTACCTTGAGTATCAGTATTTCTCCCAACAGACTATGATTTTGATGACTTGCTAGTTCTCAGAGTTTGAACCTCTTCAGCCTTTTTCTTTCCTTTGTTACTTGCCCCTCCATCTCCAGCACTATCCCTTCTGACAACTCTCTCCCCCTTTTTGACATCATCAGGCATAAGGATAGAAGTAATTAACTCCAGGGAGGTAGCAATAGAATCAATTTTAGCAGATAAGTCAGACTGGTTCTCTTCAACTTTAGTCAGCCTGGCAAAGAGATTGTCTTGAGCTTTAGAAAATTTTGTAGTCACTAGTTTCGAATCTCTTTCCATCTTCATCTCTCTAGCTACAACCTCATTTCGCAAAGCAGTGATTGCCAAATTAGTATCATCAAATCGTCTATCCAGAGTTTTAACTTGAACTATAGTTGCTTTCAAGCAAGAAAGAATCTCTGGATTGGAGATAGTATCAGCACTTTGCTTAACAAACTTAGCTGCTCTTCCTTGTGGAAAAATACAATCTTCTTTGTACCATTCAGCAGCATTCTTGGCAAATTGTGCTCTCTCAACTTCATGAGAAGTACAAGGTTTAGGAAAAGGTATATGTTTATCGTCAGTTTGTACTGGTGCACTCAGAGAAGCATCAGAGTTTGCACTACTGTCACCTTCAGCTTCAACACTTGTAGCTTTAACTGGTTCATCTTCAGCCATAGGTTTAGCAATTTCTTCTGTAGGCTTGTCAAGATTTTCTCCATGTTGCTCAGGTTCAGCAACAGGCATTGACTGAAAAGTGACTTTGGTTGCCTGATCAATTTCTTCACCTTCTTCAACAGTTTGGTGAGCATCAGATATTAACTCAGTATGAGATGCCACAGCTTCAGAAAGAACAGCCGTAGGTTGATCAGCTATACCAATATCAGAGATAGGATCAGAGAATGGCATAAATGAATCAGGAATATCATTTATCGGAGAAACACCATCTCTTGCATCCTCTTCTGCAGGCATTTCGTCCTCTGCAGGCACTTCATCCTCTGCAGGTATTTCAGAGTTTGCAGGTATTGCATCTTTTTCAACCTCAACAGGAGGTGTTTGCTGTGAAACAACCTCTGGAGCTTCAATTTCTTCATCCACAGAATCAGAGAATATCAGTTTTCTTCGTTTTGCTAGAGGTACATTGTCTGAATCCTCTTCACTAGATGGTGACTTAGGCATGTTTGCCCGAGCTTTCAATCTTTTCCCCCTTCTAGTGTAAACAGCTTCAGGAGATTTCCGTTTTGATTTTCTTTGTGTCTCTTCCGCCTGCTTTAGACTTGCATGTCATTTAGTAATTGCCTTCTTAACTCTTTGTATTCTAGACTGTGATTCTGGTGGAGATTGTGACGAATCAGAGTTTGTGTGTGAAGTGGGTGAAGGTTGTGTTGTAGGTAATGACTGAGCAGGTGATTCAGTGTTTGGTTGTTCAGTGTTTGTTTCTGGTTGAGGTTCAGGATGTGGTTCAGGTTGTTGTTGTTGTTGTTTAGGTTGTTGTTGTTCAGGTTCATCTTGTTGTGGTTCTTGTTGATCTTGTTGTGGTTCTTGTTGTTGTGGTTCTTGTGGTTGATTGAGAAAATTTCGTAGAGCAAGAGGCATGACAAAAGCAGGGAGATTTGATTTACCAACATCCTTGTTAGTCATATCAGAGAATATTCTCTTATTGACTCAAAAAGGATCAATTTCATCAGTTTCATCAATTTCGAGACCAGGTACACATGCATTGAACAGCATTTGACAAAAACGAGCATAATAAACAGTAGTAGATTCTGACAGTTTATCACCTAAGCTCATCAGAACATGTCGACCAATCAAAATTAGTACCATAGAGCAGAGAATACCCGATTTGGAGACTGTCTATCGGAATGGCATCCCAGTTGGTGACTTTCTTCTGGAACGTCCTTGTTATGCAATCAAAGAAGAAGTTCCATTCCTTTCTGAGATTTGGTCTCTTTATACCGCCAAGTTTGTCAAGAGATTCCATGTAACCTATCTCTTGTAGCATCTCTCTCAGATAAGTTTCATTAACCAGAGTATAGGAAGTATGTGTGTCAAACCCCATTGTATCTCGTACAGTCTGTGGAGTAATCACATAATCTTGATCTTCGTAAGTGAAGATAATGGTAGGAGTTCCACTCTCTCCTCCATCCTCATAAATTGAATTCTGCCAGAATGTAGCAATTTGAGACGCAGAAAGAGTAGCAGGTCCAATCAGAGCCTGTCCAATCTCTGAATCCCTCAAGAAGTTCTGCATGAGATGAAACGGTTCTGGAACGCGTTGATAATAGAGTGGAGCTTCATAGTTGTTAGGAACAAACCGTAAACCAAGAGCAGTGAATGCTTTAGATGCCATTGAGTTAAGAAATTTGCAAGAATTTCCAAGAGATATGTATGTAGAACAGGTGTTTGCGTGAGTGCCCAAGAGAAAAATAAGAAAACTGTGAGATGTAAGAATAAAGCAAAATTGTTTGGACACAAAAGAGATTAAAGTAATGAAAAACTCAATCTCTTATGTAACAAACACTCAATCAGTTTCTTGATTAATGTGTAGTGGGACACGATAATAGGTAAGTGGGACACATTAAAGGGCGAGTGGGTCACGTTCGCTTATTTTTAAGAAGAGTATATTAAAAATTAAAACATTAAAATATTTGATTTAAACAAAAATCAAATAATACTCTTTTAAAAATATCTGGACCCAAGTAAAACCAGAATTTGAAACGTTTACCTGTTGCCTTTAATAACCAGAATACGAAGCGATTAAGAACTTCGTTCTTACCCATCACTATTTAAGGCCTAGAGACTTGCTCAGATTATTTCATTAAATCTTTAACCTTTCAGTCTCCCCTGTAAAATCACAAACCTTTCAAACCAAATACTCTTGAAAAACAATGGCCAACCTTACCATCAAAGAAAAGAACCTTCATCTTGTCGAGAATAGGGACATCTTCAGCTATACGCGTGAAGAATTTGAAGCGTTTGAGTGGGAAAGGCAGCTTGAGACGCTGTGGCTGCAAATGGATGCTGGTTTGGAAGAGCTCGAGAGAGAGAAACCTGCAAGGGTGATCGACATCGATGCTGCCCTCCAAGCAACATTGGCGTGGCTCTCCTCGAAGGCATCCTCATCCAACACCACCAACCATTGTTAATGAATATGTCAGCAAAAATAACCTTATCCCTTCAACTTCCACCCAAATAAAGTGGCAAAGATGGGATCTGGGAATTTTTGCTAACAATGGAGTGGTGTGGACGGACCTTTTACTTTCCTGTTGAATAGATTAGCAGATAGAGAGAACAAAAAGATGTAATATTTGCTTGTAATCTCTTTCGTATTATCAATGAAAATTTTGTTTCTCTAATCATATTCATTGTGTTCTGCAACTGTTATTTATGTTATATGAACTGTTCTTCAAGAAAATGAATCAAGAAGAGAATATGAAAACTAATTAAAGTAATCATATAAAGAACACATTCATCAACTATCCACTGATTAACAGTTGTCAGAAACCCTACTTACTCCAAGACTTTCAAATTGTCCAAGTGAAAATTTACCTTAGAGTACAAATCACGAATCAACAGCGTTTGTCAATTCTCCAACTTTATCACCGAAACCCTTTCATAAATTGCACAGTTGTGAATATTTGTGTGTGTGAAGCAGAGTTTACTAAGTCAATTTTTAGAGCATCTAATTTTTCATAAAATCCATAAAGTAAATCAATAAACACTGGATGCACAAACTGTCATAGTAAACACTGACTGTATGATGAAAGCTAAACTCTGAAGTAATTAAACTATATACAGTAACTTTTATTTTATACCCCCTTTATATACATTTTTTTTTATTTGTATTTTCATCATTTTTTTTTTTGTTTTTTTTTTCATTCCAGTAATCAGAGGTTGGAACCAGTCACCAAAAATTCAAAAATTTTAGCTCTTATCATTTTGATAAGTTCCTGGGTCATCCTAGTATTTAACTAGTCACCAAAAATCAGAGAATTTTAGCACATATTATATACCAATAGGTTCCTGGGTCATCCTAGTATCCAACATAATCTCAAAGGAGTATAACAACCTATATACATTTTCTTTGGGGTATTGCAGTAAGCATTTTATTCTATCAGAGTATAACTTAACAGAGTTTAGAGTTCATCAACATCAGTAGTTTTTCATGTAAGGTAATGCACACAGTATTTATAGACTCAGAGTTTAGGACAAAATAAACTAAGAGATGCTATAAATATGAGCCAGTATCATGCTGTGTTAACTTTCTGCACAATCTAAGATTAGATCACAATAACTCAGAGAGATTCATGATTAATTGCTGAGAATCATGCTTCATACATATTTCTTCATTGGTGATTTTCACTCAGACAAAAATCAATTCAAAGTTCACAGAGTTTATCAAACTTATTAACAGTGAATTACATATAGGCATGCTGACACAACCATCAACGGATAAGACTGTATAACATCAACGGATAAGACTGTATAACATCAACGGATAAGACTGTATAACATCATTGGATACAGTTCAGTTAGTCATCAACTGATGCAATCTACAATCAACGGATGTTTAACAGAGTATGTATAGCAGAGTTTAATCAACAGAGTTCACTTAGCATTTAACCAATCAGGAAATATGATTAATACATCACATAAGTAAAGTTTGAATCTAACCAACATTTCTAGTCAGAACCAGAGACCATTCCTAGTTCATTGACCAGTCTTGTAAATGTAGCTTCACTCAATGGTTTAGTGAAGATATCTGCAAGCTGTTGTTCTGTAGATACAAAATGTAGTTCAATATTTCCTTCTTCCACGTGTTCTCTGATGAAGTGGTACCTTATGCTGATGTGCTTGGTCATTGAATGCTGTACTGGATTACCTGTCATAGCAATAGCACTTTGATTATCACAGTAAATAGGGATATTACTGTACCTCAATCCATAATCCAGCAATTGATTCTTCATCCATAAGATCTGTGCACAACAGCTACCAGCTGCAATATACTCTGCTTCAGATGTAGATGTGGAGATTGATTTCTGTTTCTTGCTGTACCAGGAAACAAGTCTGTCACCAAGAAATTGATAACTTCCACTAGTGCTCTTTCTGTCTACTTTGCAGCCTGCAAAGTCTGCATCAGAATACCCAAGTAGCTTGAAATCTGATTCTCTGGGGTACCACAGACCTAATGATATGGTGCCCTTGAGATACTTGAAGATTCTTTTCACAGCTGTCAGATGTGGCTCTCTAGGATCTGCCTGAAACCTTGCACAAAGACAGGTTGCATACATGATATCAGGCCTACTAGCTGTCAAGTATAGAAGAGATCCTATCATGCCCCTGTAGTTTGTCATATCCACTGAAACTCCTGTGTCTTTGTCCAATTTAGTTGCTGTTGCCATGGGAGTTGATGCAGATGAACAGTCAAGCATACCAAATTTCTTGAGAAGATTTCTGGTATATTTTTCTTGATTAATGAAAATTCCATCATCTGTTTGTTTCACCTGTAGGCCTAGAAAGTAACTAAGCTCTCCCATCATGCTCATTTGATATCTGGATTGCATGAGCTTGGCAAACTTCTTACAGAGTTTATCATTAGTAGACCCAAAGATGATGTCATCAACATAAATTTGAACTAAAAGGAGGTCACTTCCTTGATTGAAATAAAACAGAGTTTTGTCAATTGTTCCTCTGTTGAATCCACTTTCTAGAAGAAACTGAGCAAGTGTCTCATACCATGCTCTTGGTGCCTGCTTAAGTCCATATAGTGCCTTATCTAGCCTGTAAACATAATCTGGATATTTGGGGTCCACAAATCCTGGTGGTTGTTCAACAAACACTTCTTCTTCAAGCTTTCCATTCAGAAAAGCACTTTTCACATCCATCTGAAACACTTTGAATTTTTTGTGAGAGGCATATGCTAGAAAAATTCTGATTGCCTCCAATCTTGCAACTGGAGCAAATGTTTCATCATAGTCTATTCCTTCCTGCTGTGAATAGCCTTTTGCTACCAGTCTAGCCTTGTTCCTTGTGATAACACCTTCACTGTCAGTCTTGTTTCGGAAAACCCATTTAGTACCAACAATAGATCTGTTCTTTGGCCTTGGTACAAGGGTCCAAACTTCATTCCTTTCAAATTCATTTAACTCTTCCTGCATTGCTGTTATCCAGTCTGCATCTTGAAGAGCTTCTTCCACTTTCTTTGGTTCATTTTTAGACAAGAATGCATGAAACAGACATTCACTTGCAGTAGCACTTCTTGTCTTTACTTTTGCATCTGGATCACCAATTATCAAATCAGGTGTATGTGATTTAGTCCATTTCCTAGCAGAAGGCAAATGACTTCTATCAGCATGTGATCCTCCCCCTTGATTCATGCTCTCCTGATTTTGTTGTGATCTATCTTCGTTTTCTGAGACTCCCCCTGAACTTGACTGCCCAGAGTCAGAATTTGAATTTTCAGAGTTTGAAGCATCAGAGTTTGATCCAGATTTTTCAGTTGACTCAGTATCAGTGTTTGAGTCTTCATCTTGATCATGCTCCCCCTCAACTGGTTCTTCCCTTTGTTGTGACTGAGAAGTTTCTCCAGAATTTACCAGTAGAGGTTCAGAGTTTGTTTCAACAGAGTCTGTC
Organism: Saposhnikovia divaricata; assembly: GCA_036435485.1. NCBI lineage: Eukaryota > Viridiplantae > Streptophyta > Magnoliopsida > Apiales > Apiaceae > Saposhnikovia > Saposhnikovia divaricata. The sequence goes on from CM071599.1 coordinate 222,857,367, forward strand.
AGAATTGTTTCATCAGAGTTTCCTTCATCAGAGTTTAAAACTTCATTTTCAAAGTTCAGTTGATCATATTCATCTTTGTCTTCAAGTCCAGTTATCTTCTTATCATCAAAAGAAACATGTATAGATTCCATGATCACTTTAGTTCTCAGATTGTAAACTCTGAATGCCTTTGTTGACAGTGGATAGCCAACAAAAATTCCTTCATCTGCCTTTAGCTCAAACTTGGTCAACTGTTCTGGATGAGTCTTCAAAACAAAACATTTGCACCCGAAAATATGAAAGTATTTCAGGTTAGGATTCTTTTTCTTCACCATCTCATATGGTGTCTTTCCATGCTTATTGATCAGTGTTGCATTTTGAGTAAAACAAGCAGTTTGAACAGCTTCTGCCCAGAAATAAGTTGGCAATTTTGCTTCATCAAGCATAGTTCTGGCAGCTTCAATTAAGGTTCTATTTTTCCTTTCAACTACACCATTTTGTTGTGGTGTACCAGGTGCTGAAAATTCTTGTTTCACTCCATTGTCCTTGCAGAATTCTTCCATTGTTGCATTTCTGAACTCAGTTCCATTATCACTTCTGATGATTCTGACTTTGTTGCTTGATCCTTTGTCCAGAAGCTTCACATGCTCCATCAGAGTCGGTGCAGTTTCATCCTTCTTTGCTAGAAAATACACCCAAGTGAATCTAGTGTATTCATCAACAATGACTAAAGTATATTTCTTCCTTGCAATAGACATAACATTTACTGGACCAAAGAGATCAACATGCAGAAGATGATAGGGATCAGTGATAGAAAATTCTGTCTTGCTCTTGAAAGATGACTTCCTTTGTTTAGCCTTCTGACATGAGTCACATAGGCCATTAACATTTAACAGGGTCTTTGGGAGTCCTCTTACAAGATCCTTTCTGATCAATTCATTGATGTTGTTCAAGTTCAAATGTGAGAGTTTCTTATGCCACTTCCAACTCTCTTCACTAGACATTCTTGTAGACAGGCAAACAGCTTTTCCAACAGAGTCTATCAAAAGCTTGATTTCATAAATGTTGTTTTGCCTGTGACCAACTAGAACAACCTTTCCTGTAGATTTGCTGATAACTTCACAATATTCAGGTTGAAAATCTACATGATATCCCTTGTCACAGATTTGACTCACAGATAGTAAGTCATGCTTGAGTCCTGGGACATGAGCTACATTGTTGATGATGACATTTCCAAGATTAATATTGCCATATCCCAATGTTCTTCCTATATTGCCATCACCATAGGAAACTTTTGGGCCAGCCTTCTCCTCATATTCTGATAGCAGGGCTTTATTTCCAGTCATGTGTCCTAAACATCCACTGTCCACGACTAGGGTTGCCTCCCTGTTACCCTGCAATCACAAACAATTACTGAGGATTAGTTTTAAGGATCCAGACTTGCTTGGATCCTTTGGCATTCTTAACTTTGTTAGCTTTTGCAGCGGAATTAACATTATCAGAGTTTGAGCTAACAGTATCAGTGTTTACACTTGCAGTATCAACTTTAACCCATTTCAGATTGGGTTTCAGTTCATAGTAATTATGATAGATAGCATGGTATTCTCTGCAAGTATAAATGGAATTCCAGGTGCTTCCACAGTGTGTGCATAAAGTCTGTGGCTTAGTTCTAGCAAAATCCTTCTTTACCTCAGACTTTTTAGGTAAAGAATTTATATTTTTATTTTTCTTGCAGAAATTTGCAAGATGCTTAGTACTACCACAGTTATGACATGTCTTTCTTGGAGCATAACGAGCAAGCATTGGTTTATTTCCTGAAGTGATGCCTACTTTTCCATTTCTGTTCTTGTTTGACACTTTCTTTTTCTCAACAGATTTTAACTCCTTCAGTTTATGTTTGAGTTGTTTATCTGTCATTGAACCGATATTAACCTGTTTAACACTAGTTTTTACTGGTTTATTTTTGACAGCTTCCTTTTCATTTTCAGACAAAAATTTACTGGTTCCATGAACAAATTTAGTTCTGACTTTAACTTGATTTTGAAATCTAAGTTCATCTCCCTCATTATAACCTAGACCAACAGTGTCTGTTTGAAAAATCTGTTGAGTGTCCTTTCCAGAATTAGTCCAAGTCCTAATTTTATTATTTGCTTCCTCCAACTCTGACTCTAGTTGTTTATACTTCTGAAGCAAATTCTGTTCTTTGCAAACAGCATCATCTCTCTCTTTCTGAACTTGTTGCATGTTTTCAAGTTTCTCTTCAACAAGTTTATTTCTTTCTTTAAGTTCAGAATTTTCAGCTTTTATCCTCTCATTTTCTAAAGTCTGATCCCTATAACTTATATGCAATGACTTAAGATAAATTCTTAATTGAGCAACGTCATCAATATTACAAGCATAGGTAGTTAGAGGTACCTGATTTTCAGAGGATTCTGATTCAGTAGTAGCCATGAGAGCATAGTTCACTTCTTCATCAGAATCTGAAGTATCTGCCCAATCTCTGCCTTTAGTGTAGAGTACCTTTCCAGTTTTACCCTTCTTGCACTCAGGAGCATAGTGACCCATCTCCTTACACTTGTAGCATTGAATTTCAGACTTATCCTTCTTCCCTTTAGAATCTCTCTTATCGGACTTCCTGTAGCTTTTCCTGTCTTCATTTGAATCCCTAGAAAACCTTTTTCCTTTCTTGAAATTCTTGAAGCCCATTTTCTTGAAAGTCTTCACCATTAACACAGCCATTTTCCTCATTTCTTCTTCATCATCCTCAGAGTCAGATGATTCAGAAGAATTTGAATCATAATCAGAGTTTAGTGATTCACTTTCTGAATGTATGACCAAAGCTTTTCCCTTCATTTTCCTTCTTGTTGCCTCTTTCTTCTGAGGCTTCTCTTCAACATTAAGAGCAACAGACTTTCCTTTCCTGCTTGATCTCCTGTTTCTCTGTTCCATTTCCAATTCATGAGTTTTGAGCAGTCCATAGATTTCATCAATCTCTGTTTCAGCAAGATCATAGTTGTCTCTAATAGTGGTTGTTTTCACATCCCACTTTTCAGGTAGAGAAAGAAGAAACTTGAGATTCGAGTCTTCTAGATCATACTCTTTGTTGACCAATGACAGATCATTAATCAGTTTACAGAATCTATCAAATGTTTCTGTCATGGTCTCTTCAGGTTTAGCCTCAAAATGCTCATACTCTTGTGTGAGTATGTTTCTCCTATTCTTCTTAATAGCTGCAGTTCCTTGACACCTGACTTCAAGAGCATCCCATATCTCTTTTGCAGTGGTGCAGTTAATGACTTTGTTAGACATAACATTGTCTAAAGCACTATGCAGTAAATGCCTAACTTTTGCATCCTTAGCAATTGATGATAGATCTTCAGGAGTCATGTCCTTCTTTTCCTTTGGAACCATTTTTGCTGCTTCACCAGCAACTGCAACAGATAGCTTTGTAGGATTGTGAGGGCCTTCATAAATCCTGTCAAGATATTTTGGATCTGTAGCCTCCAGAAACATAGTCATCTTGACCTTCCACATAGCATACTCTAATGGCCTCAGAATAGGAACCCTGATTGGTTCATAACGACTCACAGTAGTAGGAGCCTTTTCAGAAACAGTAGGTGTTGGTGGAGGAATTGCTGACATGATTATTGTTGTGTTTGGATCTTAACCTGTAATAAAGTAACAGATTGGCTCTGATACCACTTGTTAGGCCGAATACACAATTAATAATCAATTTTGTATGAGAGATTAACAAGTAAAAGCGTTTATGCACTTAAAAAAAACTTCTTGTATTTCGAACCCTCTTCGTGATGTAAAATATCACAAAGAGCTACTAGGTTACAATAAAGATAATTCGTTATCTATCTGTATTTATATACCATACAGCGACGATACAATCTCTAATTGATATTCCTAATAATCAGCTATACAATGATATCAATTACAGATTGTCACACGTCTCCTATGTCAACTCGATCTCTTTGATAGCTATCCAATCTTCAAAGATATCGCTTCCATAATTAATCTTCAATCATTGTTGAACAGTAGACGCGCTTCCTCCAGACAGAGTTTGACAAACTCTGTCGAGCTTCCACCTGTCAGAGTTTACTCAAACTCTGACTGCTTCCAGCTAAACTCTGATAACTCCCTGTAACACTTAAACACTGATTAAAACACATCAATTTTATTTAACATCCCGTGTACTAACCCCTTTGAGGATTATCCGAAAATTGAGTTTCCATCATATCAGCTCCGATTCCGGTCCGAAGTGCGCCAAATAAAATTTCATTTAATTTCAATAACCCATAGGAACAAAATATGTAAAAATATCCAGAAAATGGCCCGACTCGATTTTTAACAGTATCCCGTGTACTAACCCCTTTGAGGATTATCCGAAAACCGAGTTTCGATCATATCAGCTCCGATTCAGGTCCGAATTGCGTCAAATAAAATTTCGTTGAATTCCAATAACCCATAGGAACAAAATATGTAAAAATATCCAGAAAATGGCCCGACTCGATTTTAAACAGTATCCCGTGTACTAACCCCTTTGTGGATTATCCGAAAACCGAGTTTCGATCATATCAGCTCCGATTCAGGTCCGAATTGCGTCAAATAAAATTTTGTTGAATTCCAATAACCAATAGGAACAAAATATGTAAAATATCCAGAAAATGGCCCGACTCAATTTTTAACAGTATCCCGTGTACTAACCCCTTTGAGGATTATCCGAAAATTGAGTTTCGATCATATCAGCTCCGATTCCGGTCCGAATTGCGTCAAATAAAATTTTGTTGAATTCCAATAATCAATAGGAACAAAATATGTAAAAATATCCAGAAAATGGCCCGACTCAATTTTTAACAATATTCTGTGTACTAACGCCTTTGAGGATTATCAGAAAACCGAGTTTCGATCATATCAGCTCCGATTCCGGTCCGAACTACGCCGAATAAAATTTCGTTTAATTTCAATAACCCATAGGAACAAAATATGTAAAAATATCCAGAAAATGGCCCGACTCGATTTTAAACAGTATCCCGTGTACAAACCCCTTTGTGGATTATCCGAAAACCGAGTTTCGATCATATCAGCTCCGATTCAGGTCCGAATTGCGTCAAATAAAATTTTGTTGAATTCCAATAACCAATAGGAACAAAATATGTAAAAATATCCAGAAAATGGCCCGACTCGATTTTAAACAGTATCCCGTGTACTAACCCCTTTGAGGATTATCCGAAAACCGAGTTTCGATCATATCAGCTCCGATTCAGGTCCGAATTGCGTCAAATAAAATTTTGTTGAATTCCAATAACCAATAGGAACAAAATATGTAAAAATATCCAGAAAATGGCCCGACTCAATTTTTAACAGTATCCCGTGTACTAACCCCTTTGAGGATTATCCGAAAATTGAGTTTCGATCATATCAGCTCCGATTCCGGTCCGAATTGCGTCAAATAAAATTTTGTTGAATTCCAATAACCCATAGGAACAAAATATGTAAAAATATCCAGAAAATGGCCCGACTCAATTTTTAACAATATTCCGTGTACTAACGCCTTTGAGGATTATCAGAAAACTGAGTTTCGATCATATCAACTCCGATTCCGGTCCGAACTACGCCGAATAAAATTTCGTTTAATTTCAATAACCTATAGGAACAAAATATGTAAAAATATCCAGAAAATGGCCCGACTCGATTTTAAACAGTATCCCGTGTACAAACCCCTTTGTGGATTATCCGAAAACCGAGTTTCGATCATATCAGCTCCGATTCAGGTCCGAGTTGCGTCAAATAAAATTTTGTTGAATTCCAATAACCAATAGGAACAAAATATGTAAAAATATCCACAAAATGGTCCAACTCGATTTTTAACAATATCCCGTGTACTAACCCCTTTGAGGATTATCCGAAAACCGAGTTTCGATCATATCAGCTCCGATTCCGGTCCGAAGTGCGTCAAATAAAATTTCATTTAATTACAATAACCCTTAGGAACAAAATATGTAAAAATATCCAGAAAATGGCTCGACTCGATTTTTAACAGTATCACGTGTACTAACCCCTTTGAGGATTATCCGAAAACCGAGTTTCGATCATATCAGCTACGATTCAGGTCCGAATTGCGTCAAATAAAATTTTGTTGAATTCCAATAACCAATAGGAACAAAATATGTAAAAATATCCACAAAATGGTCCAACTCGATTTTTAACAATATCCCGTGTACTAACCCCTTTGAGGATTATCCGAAAACCGAGTTTCGATCATATCAGCTCCGATTCCGGTCCGAAGTGCGTCAAATAAAATTTCATTTAATTACAATAACCCTTAGGAACAAAATATGTAAAAATATCCAGAAAATGGCCCGACTCGATTTTTAACAGTATCACGTGTACTAACCCCTTTGAGGATTATCCGAAAACCGAGTTTCGATCATATCAGCTCCGATTCAGGTCCGAATTGCGTCAAATAAAATTTTGTTTAATTCCAATAACCAATAGGAACAAAATATGTAAAAATATCCACAAAATGGTCCAACTCGATTTTTAACAATATCCCATGTACTAACCCCTTTGAGGATTATCCGAAAACCGAGTTTCGATCATATCAACTCCGATTCCGGTCCGAACTATGTCGAATAAAATTTCATTTAATTACAATAACCCTTAGGAACAAAATATGTAAAAATATCCGGAAAATGGGCCGGCTCAATTTTTAACAATATTCCGTGTACTAACGCCTTTGAGGATTATCCGAAAACCGAGTTTCGATCATATCAGCTCCGATTCCGGTCTGAACTGCGCCGAATAAAATTTCGTTTAATTTCAATAACCCATAGGAACAAAATATGTAAAAATATCCAGAAAATGGCCCGACTCGATTTTTAACAGTATCCCGTGTACTAACCCCTTTGAGGATTATCCGAAAACCGAGTTTCGATCATATCAGCTCCGATTCAAGTCCGAATTGCGTCAAATAAAATTTTGTTGAATTCCAATAACCCATAGGAACAAAATATGTAAAAATATCCACAAAATGGTCCGACTCAATTTTTAACAATATCCCATGTACTAACCCCTTTGAGGATTATCCGAAAACCGAGTTTCGATCATATCAGCTCCGATTCCGGTCCGAACTGTGTCGAATAAAATTTTGTTGAATTTAAATAACCTATAGGAACAAAATACGTGAAAATATCCACAAAATGGTCCAACTCGACTTTTAACAGTATCCCGTGTACTAACCCCTTTGAGGATTATCCGAAAATTGAGTTTCCATCATATCAGCTCCGATTTCGGTCCGAAGTGCGCCAAATAAAATTTCATTTAATTTCAATAACCCATAGGAACAAAATATGTAAAAATATCCAGAAAATGGCCTGACTCAATTTTTAACAGTATCCCGTGTACTAACCCCTTTGAGAATTATCCGAAAACCGAGTTTCGATCATATCAGCTCCGATTCAGGTCCGAATTGCGTCAAATAAAATTTTGTTGAATTCCAATAACCAATAGGAACAAAATATGTAAAAATATCCACAAAATGGTCCAACTCGATTTTTAACAATATCCCGTGTACTAACCCCTTTGAGGATTATCCGAAAACCGAGTTTCGATCATATCAGCTCCGATTCCGGTCCGAAGTGCGTCAAATAAAATTTTGTTGAATTCCAATAACCCTTAGGAACAAAATATGTAAAAATATCCAGAAAATGGCCAGACTCAATTTTTAACAATATTCCGTGTACTAACGCCTTTGAGGATTATCAGAAAACTGAGTTTCGATCATATCAGCTCCGATTCCGGTCCGAACTACGCCGAATAAAATTTCGTTTAATTTCAATAACCTATAGGAACAAAATATGTAAAAATATCCAGAAAATGGCCAGACTCGATTTTAAACAGTATCCCGTGTACAAACCCCTTTGTGGATTATCCGAAAACCGAGTTTCGATCATATCAGCTCCGATTCAGGTCCGAATTGCGTCAAATAAAATTTTGTTGAATTCCAATAACCAATAGGAACAAAATATGTAAAAATATCCACAAAATGGTCCAACTCGATTTTTAACAATATCCCGTGTACTAACCCCTTTGAGGATTATCCGAAAACCGAGTTTCGATCATATCAGCTCCGATTCCGGTCCGAAGTGCGTCAAATAAAATTTCATTTAATTACAATAACCCTTAGGAACAAAATATGTAAAAATATCCAGAAAATGGCCCGACTTGATTTTTAACAGTATCCCGTGTACTAAACCCTTTGAGGATTATCCGAAAACCGAGTTTCGATCATATCAGCTCCGATTCAGGTCCGAATTCCGTCAAATAAAATTTTGTTGAATTCCAATAACCCATAGGAACATAATATGTAAAAATATCCATAAAATGGCCCGACTCAATTTTTAACAGTATCCCGTGTACTAACCCCTTTGTGAATTATCCGAAAACCGAGTTTCGATCATATCAGCTCCGATTCCGGTCCGAAGTGCGTCAAATAAAATTTCATTTAATTACAATAACCCTTAGGAACAAAATATGTAAAAATATCCAGAAAATGGCCCGACTCGATTTTTAACAGTATCACGTGTACTAACCCCTTTGAGGATTATCCGAAAACCGAGTTTCGATCATATCAGCTCCGATTCAGGTCCGAATTGCGTCAAATAAAATTTTGTTTAATTCCAATAACCCATAGGAACATAATATGTAAAAATATCCATAAAATGGCCCGACTCAATTTTTAACAGTATCCCGTGTACTAACCCCTTTATGAATTATCCGAAAACCGAGTTTCGATCATATCAGCTCCGATTCAGGTCCGAATTGCGTCAAATAAAATTTTGTTGAATTCCAATAACCAATAGGAACAAAATATGTAATAATATCCATAAAATAGTCCAACTCGATTTTTAACAATATCCCGTGTACTAACCCCTTTGAGGATTATCCGAAAACCGAGTTTCGATCATATCAGCTCCGATTCCGGTCCGAAGTGCGTCAAATAAAATTTCATTTAATTACAATAACCCTTAGGGACAAAATATGTAAAAATATCCGGAAAATGGGCCGGCTCAATTTTTAACAATATTCCGTGTACTAACGCCTTTGAGGATTATCCGAAAACCGAGTTTCGATCATATCAGCTCCGATTCCGGTCTGAACTGCGCCGAATAAAATTTCGTTTAATTTCAATAACCCATAGGAACAAAATATGTAAAAATATCCAGAAAATGGCCCGACTCGATTTTTAACAGTATCCCGTGTACTAACCCTTTTGAGGATTATCCGAAAACCCAGTTTCGATCATATCAGCTCCGATTCAAGTCCGAATTGCGTCAAATAAAATTTTGTTGAATTCCAATAACCCATAGGAACAAAATATGTAAAAATATCCACAAAATGGTCCGACTCAATTTTTAACAATATCCCATGTACTAACCCCTTTGAGGATTATCCGAAAACCGAGTTTCGATCATATCAGCTCCGATTACGGTCCGAACTGTGTCGAATAAAATTTTGTTGAATTTAAATAACCTATAGGAACAAAATACGTGAAAATATCCACAAAATGGTCCAACTCGACTTTTAACAGTAACCCGTGTACTAACCCCTTTGAGGATTATCCGAAAATTGAGTTTCCATCATATCAGCTCCGATTTCGGTCCGAAATGCGCCAAATAAAATTTCATTTAATTTCAATAACCCATAGGAACAAAATATGTAAAAATATCCAGAAAATGGCCCGACTCGATTTTTAACAGTATCCCGTGTACTAACCCCTTTGAGAATTATCCGAAAACCGAGTTTCGATCATATCAGCTCCGATTCAGGTCCGAATTGCGTCAAATAAAATTTCGTTGAATTCCAATAACCCATAGGAACAAAATATGTAAAAATATCCAGAAAATGGCCCGACTCGATTTTAAACAGTATCCCGTGTACTAACCCCTTTGTGGATTATCCGAAAACCGAGTTTCGATCATATCAGCTCCGATTCAGGTCCGAATTGCGTCAAATAAAATTTTGTTGAATTCCATTAACCAATAGGAACAAAATATGTAAAAATATCCAGAAAATGGCCCGACTCAATTTTTAACAGTATCCCGTGTACTAACCCCTTTGAGGATTATCCGAAAATTGAGTTTCGATCATATCAGCTCCGATTCCGGTCCGAATTGCGTCAAATAAAATTTTGTTGAATTCCAATAACCAATAGGAACAAAATATGTAAAAATATCCAGAAAATGGCCCGACTCAATTTTTAACAATATTCCGTGTACTAACGCCTTTGAGGATTATCAGAAAACTGAGTTTCGATCATATCAGCTCCGATTCCGGTCCGAACTACGCCGAATAAAATTTCGTTTAATTTCAATAACCTATAGGAACAAAATATGTAAAAATATCCAGAAAATGGCCCGACTCGAATTTAAACAGTATCCCGTGTACAAACCCCTTTGTGGATTATCCGAAAACCGAGTTTCGATCATATCAGCTCCGATTCAGGTCCGAATTGCGTCAAATAAAATTTTGTTGAATTCCAATAACCAATAGGAACAAAATATGTAAAAATATCCACAAAATGGTCCAACTCGATTTTTAACAATATCCCGTGTACTAACCCTTTTGAGGATTATCCGAAAACCGAGTTTCGATCATATCAGCTTCGATTCCGGTCCGAAGTGCGTTAAAAAAAAATTCATTTAATTACAATAACCCTTAGGAACAAAATATGTAAAAATATCCAGAAAATGGCCCGACTTGATTTTTAACAGTATCCCGTGTACTAACCCCTTTGAGGATTATCCGAAAACCGAGTTTCGATCATATCAGCTCCGATTCAGGTCCGAATTGCGTCAAATAAAATTTTGTTGAATTCCAATAACCCATAGGAACATAATATGTAAAAATATCCAGAAAATGGCCCGACTCAATTTTTAACAGTATCCCGTGTACTAACCCCTTTGAGGATTATCCGAAAACCGAGTTTCGATCATATCAGCTCCGATTCCGGTCCGAACTGTGTCGAATAAAATTTTGTTGAATTTCAATAACCTATAGGAACAAAATATGTGAAAATATCCACAAAATGGTCCAACTCGACTTTTAACAGTATCCCGTGTACTAACCCCTTTGAGGATTATCCGAAAATTGAGTTTCCATCATATCAGCTCCGATTCCGGTCCGAAGTGCGTCAAATAAAATTTCATTTAATTTCAATAACCCATAGGAACAAAATATGTAAAAATATCCAGAAAATGGCCCGACTCAATTTTTAACAATATTCCGTGTACTAACGCCTTTGAGGATTATCAGAAAACTGAGTTTCGATCATATCAGCTCCGATTCCGGTCTGAACTGCGCCGAATAAAATTTCGTTTAATTTCAATAACCCATAGGAACAAAATATGTAAAAATATCCAGAAAATGGCCCGACTCGATTTTTAACAGTATCCCGTGTACTAACCCCTTTGAGGATTATCCGAAAACCGAGTTTCGATCATATCAGCTCCGATTCAGGTCCGAATTGCGTCAAATAAAATTTTGTTGAATTCCAATAACCCATAGGAACATAATATGTAAAAATATCCAGAAAATGGCCCGACTCAATTTTTAACAGTATCCGGTGTACTAACTAACCCCTTTGTGAATTATCCGAAAACCGAGTTTCGATCATATCAGCTCCGATTCAGGTCCGAATTGCGTCAAATAAAATTTTGTTGAATTCCAATAACCAATAGGAACAAAATATGTAATAATATCCATAAAATGGTCCAACTCGTTTTTTAACAATATCCCGTGTACTAACCCCTTTGAGGATTATCCGAAAACCGAGTTTCGATCATATCAGCTCCGATTCCGGTCCGAGGTGCGTCAAATAAAATTTCATTTAATTACAATAACCCTTAGGAACAAAATATGTAAAAATATCCGAAAAATGGGCCGGCTCAATTTTTAACAATATTCCGTGTACTAACGCCTTTGAGGATTATCCGAAAACCGAGTTTCGATCATATCAGCTCCGATTCCGGTCTGAACTGCGCCGAATAAAATTTCGTTTAATTTCAATAACCCATAGGAACAAAATATGTAAAAATATCCAGAAAATGGCCCGACTCGATTTTTAACAGTATCCCGTGTACTAACCCCTTTGAGGATTATCCGAAAACCGAGTTTCGATCATATCAGCTCCGATTCAGGTCCGAATTGCGTCAAATAAAATTTTGTTGAATTCCAATAACCCATAGGAACATAATATGTAAAAATATCCAGAAAATGGCCCGACTCAATTTTTAACAGTATCCGGTGTACTAACTAACCCCTTTGTGAATTATCCGAAAACCGAGTTTCGATCATATCAGCTCCGATTCAGGTCCGAATTGCGTCAAATAAAATTTTGTTGAATTCCAATAACCAATAGGAACAAAATATGTAATAATATCCATAAAATGGTCCAACTCGTTTTTTAACAATATCCCGTGTACTAACCCCTTTGAGGATTATCCGAAAACCGAGTTTCGATCATATCAGCTCCGATTCCGGTCCGAGGTGCGTCAAATAAAATTTCATTTAATTACAATAACCCTTAGGAACAAAATATGTAAAAATATCCGAAAAATGGGCCGGCTCAATTTTTAACAATATTCCGTGTACTAACGCCTTTGAGGATTATCCGAAAACCGAGTTTCGATCATATCAGCTCCGATTCCGGTCTGAACTGCGCCGAATAAAATTTCGTTTAATTTCAATAACCCATAGGAACAAAATATGTAAAAATATCCAGAAAATGGCCCGACTCGATTTTTAACAGTATCCCGTGTACTAACCCCTTTGAGGATTATCCGAAAACCGAGTTTCGATCATATCAGCTCCGATTCAGGTCCGAATTGCGTCAAATAAAATTTTGTTGAATTCCAATAACCCATAGGAACATAATATGTAAAAATATCCAGAAAATGGCCCGACTCAATTTTTAACAGTATCCGGTGTACTAACTAACCCCTTTGTGAATTATCCGAAAACCGAGTTTCGATCATATCATCTCCGATTCAGGTCCGAATTGCGTCAAATAAAATTTTGTTGAATTCCAATAACCAATAGGAACAAAATATGTAATAATATCCATAAAATGGTCCAACTCGTTTTTTAACAATATCCCGTGTACTAACCCCTTTGAGGATTATCCGAAAACCGAGTTTCGATCATATCAGCTCCGATTCCGGTCCGAGGTGCGTCAAATAAAATTTCATTTAATTACAATAACCCTTAGGAACAAAATATGTAAAAATATCCGAAAAATGGGCCGGCTCAATTTTTAACAATATTCCGTGTACTAACGCCTTTGAGGATTATCCGAAAACCGAGTTTCGATCATATCAGCTCCGATTCCGGTCTGAACTGCGCCGAATAAAATTTCGTTTAATTTCAATAACCCATAGGAACAAAATATGTAAAAATATCCAGAAAATGGCCCGACTCGATTTTTAACAGTATCCCGTGTACTAACCCCTTTGAGGATTATCCGAAAACCGAGTTTCGATCATATCAGCTCCGATTCAGGTCCGAATTGCGTCAAATAAAATTTTGTTGAATTCCAATAACCCATAGGAACATAATATGTAAAAATATCCAGAAAATGGCCCGACTCAATTTTTAACAGTATCCGGTGTACTAACTAACCCCTTTGTGAATTATCCGAAAACCGAGTTTCGATCATATCAGCTCCGATTCAGGTCCGAATTGCGTCAAATAAAATTTTGTTGAATTCCAATAACCAATAGGAACAAAATATGTAATAATATCCATAAAATGGTCCAACTCGTTTTTTAACAATATCCCGTGTACTAACCCCTTTGAGGATTATCCGAAAACCGAGTTTCGATCATATCAGCTCCGATTCCGGTCCGAGGTGCGTCAAATAAAATTTCATTTAATTACAATAACCCTTAGGAACAAAATATGTAAAAATATCCGAAAAATGGGCCGGCTCAATTTTTAACAATATTCCGTGTACTAACGCCTTTGAGGATTATCCGAAAACCGAGTTTCGATCATATCAGCTCCGATTCCGGTCTGAACTGCGCCGAATAAAATTTCGTTTAATTTCAATAACCCATAGGAACAAAATATGTAAAAATATCCAGAAAATGGCCCGACTCGATTTTTAACAGTATCCCGTGTACTAACCCCTTTGAGGATTATCCGAAAACCGAGTTTCGATCATATCAGCTCCGATTCAAGTCCGAATTGCGTCAAATAAAATTTTGTTGAATTCCAATAACCCATAGAAACATAATATGTAAAAATATCCAGAAAATGGTCCGACTCAATTTTTAACAATATCCCATGTACTAACCCCTTTGAGGATTATCCGAAAACCGAGTTTCGATCATATCAGCTCTGATTCCGGTCCGAAGTGCGTCAAATAAAATTTCATTTAATTACAATAACCCTTAGGAACAAAATATGTAAAAATATCCGGAAAATGGGCCGGCTCAATTTTTAACAATATTCCGTGTACTAAAGCCTTTGAGGATTATCCGAAAACCGAGTTTCGATCATATCAGCTCCGATTCTAGTCTGAACTGCGCCGAATAAAATTTCGTTTAATTTCAATAACCCATAGGAACAAAATATGTAAAAATATCCAGAAAATGGCCCGACTCGATTTTTAACAGTATCCCGTGTACTAACCCCTTTGAGGATTATCCGAAAACCAAGTTTCGATCATATCAGCTCCGATTCCGGTCCGAACTCTGTCGAATAAAATTTTGTTTAATTTCAATAACCTATAGGAACAAAATATGTGAAAATATCCACAAAATGGTCCAACTCGACTTTTAACAGTATCCCGTGTACTAACCCCTTTGAGGATTATCCGAAAATTGAGTTTCCATCATATCAGCTCCGATTCCGGTCCGAAGTGCGTCAAATAAAATTTCATTAATTTTCAACAACCCATAGGAACAAAATATGTAAAAATATCCAGAAAATGGCCCGACTCAATTTTTAACAATATTCCGTGTACTAACGCCTTTTAGGATTATCAGAAAACTGAGTTTCGATCATATCAGCTCCTATTCCGGTCCGAACTACGCCGAATAAAATTTCGTTTAATTTCAATAACCCATAGGAACAAAATATGTAAAAATATCCTGAAAATGGCCCGACTCGATTTTAAACAGTATCTCGTGTACAAACCCCTTTGTGGATTATCCGAAAACCGAGTTTCGATCATATCAGCTCCGATTCCGGTCCGAAGTGCGTCAAATAAAATTTCATTAATTTTCAACAACCCATAGGAACAAAATATGTAAAAATATCCAGAAAATGGCCCGACTCGTTTTTAAACAGTATCCCGTGTACAAACCCCTTTGTGGATTATCCGAAAACCGAGTTTCGATCATATCAGCTCCGATTCAGGTCCGAATTGCGTCAAATAAAATTTTGTTGAATTCCAATAACCAATAGGAACAAAATATGTAAAAATATCCATAAAATGGCCCGACTCGATTTTAAACAGTATCCCGTGTACTAACCCCTTTGAGGATTATCCGAAAACCGAGTTTCGATCATATCAGCTCCGATTCAGGTCCGAATTGCGTCAAATAAAATTTTGTTGAATTCCAATAACCAATAGGAACAAAATATGTAAAAATATCCAGAAAATGGCCCGACTCAATTTTTAACAGTATCCCGTGTACTAACCCCTTTGAGGATTATCCGAAAATTGAGTTTCGATCATATCAGCTCCGATTCCGGTCCGAATTGCGTCAAATAAAATTTTGTTGAATTCCAATAACCCATAGGAACAAAATATGTAAAAATATCCAGAAAATGGCCCGACTCAATTTTTAACAATATTCCGTGTACTAACGCCTTTGAGGATTATCAGAAAACTGAGTTTCGATCATATCAACTCCGATTCCGGTCCGAACTACGCCGAATAAAATTTCGTTTAATTTCAATAACCTATAGGAACAAAATATGTAAAAATATCCAGAAAATGGCCCGACTCGATTTTAAACAGTATCCCGTGTACAAACCCCTTTGTGGATTATCCGAAAACCGAGTTTCGATCATATCAGCTCCGATTCAGGTCCGAGTTGCGTCAAATAAAATTTTGTTGAATTCCAATAACCAATAGGAACAAAATATGTAAAAATATCCACAAAATGGTCCAACTCGATTTTTAACAATATCCCGTGTACTAACCCCTTTGAGGATTATCCGAAAACCGAGTTTCGATCATATCAGCTCCGATTCCGGTCCGAAGTGCGTCAAATAAAATTTCATTTAATTACAATAACCCTTAGGAACAAAATATGTAAAAATATCCAGAAAATGGCCCGACTCGATTTTTAACAGTATCACGTGTACTAACCCCTTTGAGGATTATCCGAAAACCGAGTTTCGATCATATCAGCTACGATTCAGGTCCGAATTGCGTCAAATAAAATTTTGATGAATTCCAATAACCAATAGGAACAAAATATGTAAAAATATCCACAAAATGGTCCAACTCGATTTTTAACAATATCCCGTGTACTAACCCCTTTGAGGATTATCCGAAAACCTAGTTTCGATCATATCAGCTCCGATTCCGGTCCGAAGTGCGTCAAATAAAATTTCATTTAATTACAATAACCCTTAGGAACAAAATATGTAAAAATATCCAGAAAATGGCCCGACTCGATTTTTAACAGTATCACGTGTACTAACCCCTTTGAGGATTATCCGAAAACCGAGTTTCGATCATATCAGCTCCGATTCAGGTCCGAATTGCGTCAAATAAAATTTTGTTTAATTCCAATAACCAATAGGAACAAAATATGTAAAAATATCCACAAAATGGTCCAACTCGATTTTTAACAATATCCCATGTACTAACCCCTTTGAGGATTATCCGAAAACCGAGTTTCGATCATATCAACTCCGATTCCGGTCCGAACTATGTCGAATAAAATTTCATTTAATTACAATAACCCTTAGGAACAAAATATGTAAAAATATCCGGAAAATGGGCCGGCTCAATTTTTAACAATATTCCGTGTACTAACGCCTTTGAGGATTATCCGAAAACCGAGTTTCGATCATATCAGCTCCGATTCCGGTCTGAACTGCGCCGAATAAAATTTCGTTTAATTTCAATAACCCATAGGAACAAAATATGTAAAAATATCCAGAAAATGGCCCGACTCGATTTTTAACAGTATCCCGTGTACTAACCCCTTTGAGGATTATCCGAAAACCGAGTTTCGATCATATCAGCTCCGATTCAAGTCCGAATTGCGTCAAATAAAATTTTGTTGAATTCCAATAACCCATAGGAACAAAATATGTAAAAATATCCACAAAATGGTCCGACTCAATTTTTAACAATATCCCATGTACTAACCCCTTTGAGGATTATCCGAAAACCGAGTTTCGATCATATCAGCTCCGATTCCGGTCCGAACTGTGTCGAATAAAATTTTGTTGAATTTAAATAACCTATAGGAACAAAATACGTGAAAATATCCACAAAATGGTCCAACTCGACTTTTAACAGTATCCCGTGTACTAACCCCTTTGAGGATTATCCGAAAATTGAGTTTCCATCATATCAGCTCCGATTTCGGTCCGAAGTGCGCCAAATAAAATTTCATTTAATTTCAATAACCCATAGGAACAAAATATGTAAAAATATCCAGAAAATGGCCTGACTCAATTTTTAACAGTATCCCGTGTACTAACCCCTTTGAGAATTATCCGAAAACCGAGTTTCGATCATATCAGCTCCGATTCAGGTCCGAATTGCGTCAAATAAAATTTCGTTGAATTCCAATAACCCATAGGAACAAAATATGTAAAAATATCCAGAAAATGGCCCGACTCGATTTTAAACAGTATCCCGTGTACTAACCCCTTTGTGGATTATCCGAAAACCGAGTTTCGATCATATCAGCTCCGATTCAGGTCCGAATTGCGTCAAATAAAATTTTATTGAATTCCAATAACCAATAGGAACAAAATATGTAAAAATATCCACAAAATGGTCCAACTCGATTTTTAACAATATCCAGTGTACTAACCCCTTTGAGGATTATCCGAAAACCGAGTTTCGATCATATCAGCTCCGATTCCGGTCCGAAGTGCGTCAAATAAAATTTTGTTGAATTCCAATAACCCTTAGGAACAAAATATGTAAAAATATCCAGAAAATGGCCAGACTCAATTTTTAACAATATTCCGTGTACTAACGCCTTTGAGGATTATCAGAAAACTGAGTTTCGATCATATCAGCTCCGATTCCGGTCCGAACTACGCCGAATAAAATTTCGTTTAATTTCAATAACCTATAGGAACAAAATATGTAAAAATATCCAGAAAATGGCCAGACTCGATTTTAAACAGTATCCCGTGTACAAACCCCTTTGTGGATTATCCGAAAACCGAGTTTCGATCATATCAGCTCCGATTCAGGTCCGAATTGCGTCAAATAAAATTTTGTTGAATTCCAATAACCAATAGGAACAAAATATGTAAAAATATCCACAAAATGGTCCAACTCGATTTTTAACAATATCCCGTGTACTAACCCCTTTGAGGATTATCCGAAAACCGAGTTTCGATCATATCAGCTCCGATTCCGGTCCGAAGTGCGTCAAATAAAATTTCATTTAATTACAATAACCCTTAGGAACAAAATATGTAAAAATATCCAGAAAATGGCCCGACTTGATTTTTAACAGTATCCCGTGTACTAACCCCTTTGAGGATTATCCGAAAACCGAGTTTCGATCATATCAGCTCCGATTCAGGTCCGAATTCCGTCAAATAAAATTTTGTTGAATTCCAATAACCCATAGGAACATAATATGTAAAAATATCCATAAAATGGCCCGACTCAATTTTTAACAGTATCCCGTGTACTAACCCCTTTGTGAATTATCCGAAAACCGAGTTTCGATCATATCAGCTCCGATTCCGGTCCGAAGTGCGTCAAATAAAATTTCATTTAATTACAATAACCCTTAGGAACAAAATATGTAAAAATATCCAGAAAATGGCCCGACTCGATTTTTAACAGTATCACGTGTACTAACCCCTTTGAGGATTATCCGAAAACCGAGTTTCGATCATATCAGCTCCGATTCAGGTCCGAATTGCGTCAAATAAAATTTTGTTTAATTCCAATAACCCATAGGAACATAATATGTAAAAATATCCAGAAAATGGCCCGACTCGATTTTTAACAGTATCCCGTGTACTAACCCCTTTGAGAATTATCCGAAAACCGAGTTTCGATCATATCAGCTCCGATTCAGGTCCGAATTGCGTCATATAAAATTTCGTTGAATTCCAATAACCCATAGGAACAAAATATGTAAAAATATCCAGAAAATGGCCCGACTCGATTTTAAACAGTATCCCGTGTACTAACCCCTTTGTGGATTATCCGAAAACCGAGTTTCGATCATATCAGCTCCGATTCAGGTCCGAATTGCGTCAAATAAAATTTTGTTGAATTCCATTAACCAATAGCAACAAAATATGTAAAAATATCCAGAAAATGGCCCGACTCAATTTTTAACAGTATCCCGTGTACTAACCCCTTTGAGGATTATCCGAAAATTGAGTTTCGATCATATCAGCTCCGATTCCGGTCCGAATTGCGTCAAATAAAATTTTGTTGAATTCCAATAACCAATAGGAACAAAATATGTAAAAATATCCAGAAAATGGCCCGACTCAATTTTTAACAATATTCCGTGTACTAACGCCTTTGAGGATTATCAGAAAACTGAGTTTCGATCATATCAGCTCCGATTCCGGTCCGAACTACGCCGAATAAAATTTCGTTTAATTTCAATAACCTATAGGAACAAAATATGTAAAAATATCCAGAAAATGGCCCGACTCGAATTTAAACAGTATCCCGTGTACAAACCCCTTTGTGGATTATCCGAAAACCGAGTTTCGATCATATCAGCTCCGATTCAGGTCCGAATTGCGTCAAATAAAATTTTGTTGAATTCCAATAACCAATAGGAACAAAATATGTAAAAATATCCACAAAATGGTCCAACTCGATTTTTAACAATATCCCGTGTACTAACCCCTTTGAGGATTATCCGAAAACCGAGTTTCGATCATATCAGCTCCGATTCCGGTCCGAAGTGCGTCAAATAAAATTTCATTTAATTACAATAACCCTTAGGAACAAAATATGTAAAAATATCCAGAAAATGGCCCGACTTGATTTTTAACAGTATCCCGTGTACTAACCCCTTTGAGGATTATCCGAAAACCGAGTTTCGATCATATCAGCTCCGATTCAGGTCCGAATTGCGTCAAATAAAATTTTGTTGAATTCCAATAACCCATAGGAACATAATATGTAAAAATATCCAGAAAATGGCCCGACTCAATTTTTAACAGTATCCCGTGTACTAACCCCTTTGAGGATTATCCGAAAACCGAGTTTCGATCATATCAGCTCCGATTCCGGTCCGAACTGTGTCGAATAAAATTTTGTTGAATTTCAATAACCTATAGGAACAAAATATGTGAAAATATCCACAAAATGGTCCAACTCGACTTTTAACAGTATCCCGTGTACTAACCCCTTTGAGGATTATCCGAAAATTGAGTTTCCATCATATCAGCTCCGATTCCGGTCCGAAGTGCGTCAAATAAAATTTCATTTAATTTCAATAACCCATAGGAACAAAATATGTAAAAATATCCAGAAAATGGCCCGACTCAATTTTTAACAATATTCCGTGTACTAACGCCTTTGAGGATTATCAGAAAACTGAGTTTCGATCATATCAGCTCCGATTCCGGTCTGAACTGCGCCGAATAAAATTTCGTTTAATTTCAATAACCCATAGGAACAAAATATGTAAAAATATCCACAAAATGGTCCAACTCGATTTTTAACAATATCCCGTGTACTAACCCCTTTGAGGATTATCCGAAAACCGAGTTTCGATCATATCAGCTCCGATTCCGGTCCGAAGTGCGTCAAATAAAATTTCATTTAATTACAATAACCCTTAGGAACAAAATATGTAAAAATATCCAGAAAATGGCCCGACTTGATTTTTAACAGTATCCCGTGTACTAACCCCTTTGAGGATTATCCGAAAACCGAGTTTCGATCATATTAGCTCCGATTCAGGTCCGAATTCCGTCAAATAAAATTTTGTTGAATTCCAATAACCCATAGGAACATAATATGTAAAAATATCCATAAAATGGCCCGACTCAATTTTTAACAGTATCCCGTGTACTAACCCCTTTGTGAATTATCCGAAAACCGAGTTTCGATCATATCAGCTCCGATTCCGGTCCGAAGTGCGTCAAATAAAATTTCATTTAATTACAATAACCCTTAGGAACAAAATATGTAAAAATATCCAGAAAATGGCCCGACTCGATTTTTAACAGTATCACGTGTACTAACCCCTTTGAGGATTATCCGAAAACCGAGTTTCGATCATATCAGCTCCGATTCAGGTCCGAATTGCGTCAAATAAAATTTTGTTGAATTCCAATAACCCATAGGAACATAATATGTAAAAATATCCAGAAAATGGCCCGACTCAATTTTTAACAGTATCCCGTGTACTAACCCCTTTGAGGATTATCCGAAAACCGAGTTTCGATCATATCAGCTCCGATTCCGGTCCGAACTGTGTCGAATAAAATTTTGTTGAATTTCAATAACCTATAGGAACAAAATATGTGAAAATATCCACAAAATGGTCCAACTCGACTTTTAACAGTATCCCGTGTACTAACCCCTTTGAGGATTATCCGAAAATTGAGTTTCCATCATATCAGCTCCGATTCCGGTCCGAAGTGCGTCAAATAAAATTTCATTTAATTTCAATAACCCATAGGAACAAAATATGTAAAAATATCCAGAAAATGGCCCGACTCAATTTTTAACAATATTCCGTGTACTAACGCCTTTGAGGATTATCAGAAAACTGAGTTTCGATCATATCAGCTCCGATTCCGGTCTGAACTGCGCCGAATAAAATTTCGTTTAATTTCAATAACCCATAGGAACAAAATATGTAAAAATATCCACAAAATGGTCCAACTCGATTTTTAACAATATCCCGTGTACTAACCCCTTTGAGGATTATCCGAAAACCGAGTTTCGATCATATCAGCTCCGATTCCGGTCCGAAGTGCGTCAAATAAAATTTCATTTAATTACAATAACCCTTAGGAACAAAATATGTAAAAATATCCAGAAAATGGCCCGACTTGATTTTTAACAGTATCCCGTGTACTAACCCCTTTGAGGATTATCCGAAAACCGAGTTTCGATCATATCAGCTCCGATTCAGGTCCGAATTCCGTCAAATAAAATTTTGTTGAATTCCAATAACCCATAGGAACATAATATGTAAAAATATCCATAAAATGGCCCGACTCAATTTTTAACAGTATCCCGTGTACTAACCCCTTTGTGAATTATCCGAAAACCGAGTTTCGATCATATCAGCTCCGATTCCGGTCCGAAGTGCGTCAAATAAAATTTCATTTAATTACAATAACCCTTAGGAACAAAATATGTAAAAATATCCAGAAAATGGCCCGACTCAATTTTTAACAGTATCACGTGTACTAACCCCTTTGAGGATTATCCGAAAACCGAGTTTCGATCATATCAGCTCCGATTCAGGTCCGAATTGCGTCAAATAAAATTTTGTTTAATTCCAATAACCCATAGGAACATAATATGTAAAAATATCCATAAAATGGCCCGACTCAATTTTTAACAGTATCCCGTGTACTAACCCCTTTATGAATTATCCGAAAACCGAGTTTCGATCATATCAGCTCCGATTCAGGTCCGAATTGCGTCAAATAAAATTTTGTTGAATTCCAATAACCAATAGGAACAAAATATGTAATAATATCCATAAAATAGTCCAACTCGATTTTTAACAATATCCCGTGTACTAACCCCTTTGAGGATTATCCGAAAACCGAGTTTCGATCATATCTGCTCCGATTCCGGTCCGAAGTGCGTCAAATAAAATTTCATTTAATTACAATAACCCTTAGGGACAAAATATGTAAAAATATCCGGAAAATGGGCCGGCTCAATTTTTAACAATATTCCGTGTACTAACGCCTTTGAGGATTATCCGAAAACCGAGTTTCGATCATATCAGCTCCGATTCCGGTCTGAACTGCGCCGAATAAAATTTCGTTTAATTTCAATAACCCATAGGAACAAAATATGTAAAAATATCCAGAAAATGGCCCGACTCGATTTTTAACAGTATCCCGTGTACTAACCCCTTTGAGGATTATCCGAAAACCGAGTTTCGATCATATCAGCTCCGATTCAAGTCCGAATTGCGTCAAATAAAATTTTGTTGAATTCCAATAACCCATAGGAACAAAATATGTAAAAATATCCACAAAATGGTCCGACTCAATTTTTAACAATATCCCATGTACTAACCCCTTTGAGGATTATCCGAAAACCGAGTTTCGATCATATCAGCTCCGATTACGGTCCGAACTGTGTCGAATAAAATTTTGTTGAATTTAAATAACCTATAGGAACAAAATACGTGAAAATATCCACAAAATGGTCCAACTCGACTTTTAACAGTAACCTGTGTACTAACCCCTTTGAGGATTATCCGAAAATTGAGTTTCCATCATATCAGCTCTGATTTCGGTCCGAAATGCGCCAAATAAAATTTCATTTAATTTCAATAACCCATAGGAACAAAATATGTAAAAATATCCAGAAAATGGCCCGACTCGATTTTTAACAGTATCCCGTGTACTAACCCCTTTGAGAATTATCCGAAAACCGAGTTTCGATCATATCAGCTCCGATTCAGGTCCGAATTGCGTCAAATAAAATTTCGTTGAATTCCAATAACCCATAGGAACAAAATATGTAAAAATATCCAGAAAATGGCCCGACTCGATTTTAAACAGTATCCCGTGTACTAACCCCTTTGTGGATTATCCGAAAACCGAGTTTCGATCATATCAGCTCCGATTCAGGTCCGAATTGCGTCAAATAAAATTTTGTTGAATTCCATTAACCAATAGGAACAAAATATGTAAAAATATCCAGAAAATGGCCCGACTCAATTTTTAACAGTATCCCGTGTACTAACCCCTTTGAGGATTATCCGAAAATTGAGTTTCGATCATATCAGCTCCGATTCCGGTCCGAATTGCGTCAAATAAAATTTTGTTGAATTCCAATAACCAATAGGAACAAAATATGTAAAAATATCCAGAAAATGGCCCGACTCAATTTTTAACAATATTCCGTGTACTAACGCCTTTGAGGATTATCAGAAAACTGAGTTTCGATCATATCAGCTCCGATTCCGGTCCGAACTACGCCGAATAAAATTTCGTTTAATTTCAATAACCTATAGGAACAAAATATGTAAAAATATCCAGAAAATGGCCCGACTCGAATTTAAACAGTATCCCGTGTACAAACCCCTTTGTGGATTATCCGAAAACCGAGTTTCGATCATATCAGCTCCGATTCAGGTCCGAATTGCGTCAAATAAAATTTTGTTGAATTCCAATAACCAATAGGAACAAAATATGTAAAAATATCCACAAAATGGTCCAACTCGATTTTTAACAATATCCCGTGTACTAACCCCTTTGAGGATTATCCGAAAACCGAGTTTCGATCATATCAGCTCCGATTCCGGTCCGAAGTGCGTCAAATAAAATTTCATTTAATTACAATAACCCTTAGGAACAAAATATGTAAAAATATCCAGAAAATGGCCCGACTTGATTTTTAACAGTATCCCGTGTACTAACCCCTTTGAGGATTATCCGAAAACCGAGTTTCGATCATATCAGCTCCGATTCAGGTCCGAATTGCGTCAAATAAAATTTTGTTGAATTCCAATAACCCATAGGAACATAATATGTAAAAATATCCAGAAAATGGCCCGACTCAATTTTTAACAGTATCCCGTGTACTAACCCCTTTGAGGATTATCCGAAAACCGAGTTTCGATCATATCAGCTCCGATTCCGGTCCGAACTGTGTCGAATAAAATTTTGTTGAATTTCAATAACCTATAGGAACAAAATATGTGAAAATATCCACAAAATGGTCCAACTCGACTTTTAACAGTATCCCGTGTACTAACCCCTTTGAGGATTATCCGAAAATTGAGTTTCCATCATATCAGCTCCGATTCCGGTCCGAAGTGCGTCAAATAAAATTTCATTTAATTTCAATAACCCATAGGAACAAAATATGTAAAAATATCCAGAAAATGGCCCGACTCAATTTTTAACAATATTCCGTGTACTAACGCCTTTGAGGATTATCAGAAAACTGAGTTTCGATCATATCAGCTCCGATTCCGGTCTGAACTGCGCCGAATAAAATTTCGTTTAATTTCAATAACCCATAGGAACAAAATATGTAAAAATATCCAGAAAATGGCCCGACTCGATTTTTAACAGTATCCCGTGTACTAACCCCTTTGAGGATTATCCGAAAACCGAGTTTCGATCATATCAGCTCCGATTCAGGTCCGAATTGCGTCAAATAAAATTTTGTTGAATTCCAATAACCCATAGGAACATAATATGTAAAAATATCCAGAAAATGGCCCGACTCAATTTTTAACAGTATCCGGTGTACTAACTAACCCCTTTGTGAATTATCCGAAAACCGAGTTTCGATCATATCAGCTCCGATTCAGGTCCGAATTGCGTCAAATAAAATTTTGTTGAATTCCAATAACCAATAGGAACAAAATATGTAATAATATCCATAAAATGGTCCAACTCGTTTTTTAACAATATCCCGTGTACTAACCCCTTTGAGGATTATCCGAAAACCGAGTTTCGATCATATCAGCTCCGATTCCGGTCCGAGGTGCGTCAAATAAAATTTCATTTAATTACAATAACCCTTAGGAACAAAATATGTAAAAATATCCGAAAAATGGGCCGGCTCAATTTTTAACAATATTCCGTGTACTAACGCCTTTGAGGATTATCCGAAAACCGAGTTTCGATCATATCAGCTCCGATTCCGGTCTGAACTGCGCCGAATAAAATTTCGTTTAATTTCAATAACCCATAGGAACAAAATATGTAAAAATATCCAGAAAATGGCCCGACTCGATTTTTAACAGTTTCCCGTGTACTAACCCCTTTGAGGATTATCCGAAAACCGAGTTTCGATCATATCAGCTCCGATTCAGGTCCGAATTGCGTCAAATAAAATTTTGTTGAATTCCAATAACCCATAGGAACATAATATGTAAAAATATCCAGAAAATGGCCCGACTCAATTTTTAACAGTATCCGGTGTACTAACTAACCCCTTTGTGAATTATCCGAAAACCGAGTTTCGATCATATCAGCTCCGATTCAGGTCCGAATTGCGTCAAATAAAATTTTGTTGAATTCCAATAACCAATAGGAACAAAATATGTAATAATATCCATAAAATGGTCCAACTCGTTTTTTAACAATATCCCGTGTACTAACCCCTTTGAGGATTATCCGAAAACCGAGTTTCGATCATATCAGCTCCGATTCCGGTCCGAGGTGCGTCAAATAAAATTTCATTTAATTACAATAACCCTTAGGAACAAAATATGTAAAAATATCCGAAAAATGGGCCGGCTCAATTTTTAACAATATTCCGTGTACTAACGCCTTTGAGGATTATCCGAAAACCGAGTTTCGATCATATCAGCTCCGATTCCGGTCTGAACTGCGCCGAATAAAATTTCGTTTAATTTCAATAACCCATAGGAACAAAATATGTAAAAATATCCAGAAAATGGCCCGACTCGATTTTTAACAGTATCCCGTGTACTAACCCCTTTGAGGATTATCCGAAAACCGAGTTTCGATCATATCAGCTCCGATTCAAGTCCGAATTGCGTCAAATAAAATTTTGTTGAATTCCAATAACCCATAGAAACATAATATGTAAAAATATCCAGAAAATGGTCCGACTCAATTTTTAACAATATCCCATGTACTAACCCCTTTGAGGATTATCCGAAAACCGAGTTTCGATCATATCAGCTCCGATTCCGGTCCGAAGTGCGTCAAATAAAATTTCATTTAATTACAATAACCCTTAGGAACAAAATATGTAAAAATATCCGGAAAATGGGCCGGCTCAATTTTTAACAATATTCCGTGTACTAAAGCCTTTGAGGATTATCCGAAAACCGAGTTTCGATCATATCAGCTCCGATTCTAGTCTGAACTGCGCCGAATAAAATTTCGTTTAATTTCAATAACCCATAGGAACAAAATATGTAAAAATATCCAGAAAATGGCCCGACTCGATTTTTAACAGTATCCCGTGTACTAACCCCTTTGAGGATTATCCGAAAACCAAGTTTCGATCATATCAGCTCCGATTCCGGTCCGAACTCTGTCGAATAAAATTTTGTTTAATTTCAATAACCTATAGGAACAAAATATGTGAAAATATCCACAAAATGGTCCAACTCGACTTTTAACAGTATCCCGTGTACTAACCCCTTTGAGGATTATCCGAAAATTGAGTTTCCATCATATCAGCTCCGATTCCGGTCCGAAGTGCGTCAAATAAAATTTCATTAATTTTCAACAACCCATAGGAACAAAATATGTAAAAATATCCAGAAAATGGCCCGACTCAATTTTTAACAATATTCCGTGTACTAACGCCTTTTAGGATTATCAGAAAACTGAGTTTCGATCATATCAGCTCCGATTCCGGTCCGAACTACGCCGAATAAAATTTCGTTTAATTTCAATAACCCATAGGAACAAAATATGTAAAAATATCCTGAAAATGGCCCGACTCGATTTTAAACAGTATCCCGTGTACAAACCCCTTTGTGGATTATCCGAAAACCGAGTTTCGATCATATCAGCTCCGATTCCGGTCCGAAGTGCGTCAAATAAAATTTCATTAATTTTCAACAACCCATAGGAACAAAATATGTAAAAATATCCAGAAAATGGCCCGACTCAATTTTTAACAGTATCCGGTGTACTAACCCCTTTGTGAATTATCCGAAAACCGAGTTTCGATCATATCAGCTCCGATTCCGGTCCGAACTGTGTCGAATAAAATTTTGTTGAATTTCAATAACCTATAGGAACAAAATATGTGAAAATATCCACAAAATGGTCCAACTCGACTTTTAACAGTATCCCGTGTACAAACCCCTTTGAGGATTATCCGAAAATTGAGTTTCCATCATATCAGCTCCGATTCCGGTCCGAAGTGCGTCAAATAAAATTTCATTTAATTTCAATAACCCATAGGAACAAAATATGTAAAAATATCCAGAAAATGGCCCGACTCAATTTTTAACAATATTCCGTGTACTAACGCCTTTGAGGATTGTCAGAAAACTGAGTTTCGATCATATCAGCTCCGATTCCGGTCTTAACTGCGCCGAATAAAATTTCGTTTAATTTCAATAACCCATAGGAACAAAATATGTAAAAATATCCAGAAAATGGCCCGACTCGATTTTTAACAGTATCCCGTGTACTAACCCCTTTGAGGATTATCCGAAAACCGAGTTTCGATCATATCAGCTCCGATTCAGGTCCGAATTGCGTCAAATAAAATTTTGTTGAATTCCAATAACCAATAGGAACATAATATGTAAAAATATCCAGAAAATGGCCCGAATCAATTTTTAACAGTATCCGGTGTACTAACCCCTTTGTGAATTATCCGAAAACCGAGTTTCGATCATATCAGCTCCGATTCAGGTCCGAATTGCGTCAAATAAAATTTTGTTGAATTCCAATAACCAATAGGAACAAAATATGTAATAATATCCATAAAATGGTCCAACTCGATTTTTAACAATATCCCGTGTACTAACCCCTTTGAGGATTATCCGAAAACCGAGTTTCGATCATATCAGCTCCGATTCCGGTCCGAGGTGCGTCAAATAAAATTTCATTTAATTACAATAACCCTTAGGAAAAAAATATGTAAAAATATCCGAAAAATGGGCCGGCTCAATTTTTAACAATATTCCGTGTACTAACGCCTTTGAGGATTATCCGAAAACCGAGTTTCGATCATATCAGCTCCGATTCCGGTCTGAACTGCGCCGAATAAAATTTCGTTTAATTTCAATAACCCATAGGAACATAATATGTAAAAATATCCAGAAAATGGTCCGACTCAATTTTTAACAATATCCCATGTACTAACCCCTTTGAGGATTATCCGAAAACCGAGTTTCGATCATATCAGCTCCGATTCAGGTCCGAAGTGCGTCAAATAAAATTTCATTTAATTATAATAACCCTTAGGAACAAAATATGTAAAAATATCCGGAAAATGGGCTGGCTCAATTTTTAACAATATTCCGTGTACTAAAGCCTTTGAGGATTATCCGAAAACCGAGTTTCGATCATATCAGCTCCGATTCTGGTCTGAACTGCGCCGAATAAAATTTCGTTTAATTTCAATAACCCATAGGAACAAAATATGTAAAAATATCCAGAAAATGGCCCGACTCGATTTTTAACAGTATCCCGTGTACTAACCCCTTTGAGGATTATCCGAAAACCAAGTTTCGATCATATCAGCTCCGATTCAAGTCCGAATTGCGTCAAATAAAATTTTGTTGAATTCCAATAACCCATAGGAACAAAATATGTAAAAATATCCACAAATGGTCCGACTCAATTTTTAACAATATCCCATGTACTAACCCCTTTGAGGATTATCCGAAAACCGAGTTTCGATCATATCAGCTCCGATTCCGGTCCGAACTCTGTCGAATAAAATTTTGTTTAATTTCAATAACCTATAGGAACAAAATATGTGAAAATATCCACAAAATGGTCCAACTCGACTTTTAACAGTATCCCGTGTACTAACCCCTTTGAGGTTTATCCGAAAATTGAGTTTCCATCATATCAGCTCCGATTCCGGTCCGAAGTGCGTCAAATAAAATTTCATTAATTTTCAACAACCCATAGGAACAAAATATGTAAAAATATCCAGAAAATGGCCCGACTCAATTTTTAATAGTATCCGGTGTACTAACCCCTTTGTGAATTATCCGAAAACCGAGTTTCGATCATATCAGCTCCGATTCAGGTCCGAATTGCGTCAAATAAAATTTTGTTGAATTCCAATAACCCATAGGAACATAATATGTAAAAATATCCAGAAAATGGCCCGACTCAATTTTTAACAGTATCCGGTGTACTAACTAACCCCTTTGTGAATTATCCGAAAACCGAGTTTCGATCATATCAGCTCCGATTCAGGTCCGAATTGCGTCAAATAAAATTTTGTTGAATTCCAATAACCAATAGGAACAAAATATGTAATAATATCCATAAAATGGTCCAACTCGTTTTTTAACAATATCCCGTGTACTAACCCCTTTGAGGATTATCCGAAAACCGAGTTTCGATCATATCAGCTCCGATTCCGGTCCGAGGTGCGTCAAATAAAATTTCATTTAATTACAATAACCCTTAGGAACAAAATATGTAAAAATATCCGAAAAATGGGCCGGCTCAATTTTTAACAATATTCCGTGTACTAACGCCTTTGAGGATTATCCGAAAACCGAGTTTCGATCATATCAGCTCCGATTCCGGTCTGAACTGCGCCGAATAAAATTTCGTTTAATTTCAATAACCCATAGGAACAAAATATGTAAAAATATCCAGAAAATGGCCCGACTCGATTTTTAACAGTATCCCGTGTACTAACCCCTTTGAGGATTATCCGAAAACCGAGTTTCGATCATATCAGCTCCGATTCAAGTCCGAATTGCGTCAAATAAAATTTTGTTGAATTCCAATAACCCATAGAAACATAATATGTAAAAATATCCAGAAAATGGTCCGACTCAATTTTTAACAATATCCCATGTACTAACCCCTTTGAGGATTATCCGAAAACCGAGTTTCGATCATATCAGCTCCGATTCCGGTCCGAAGTGCGTCAAATAAAATTTCATTTAATTACAATAACCCTTAGGAACAAAATATGTAAAAATATCCGGAAAATGGGCCGGCACAATTTTTAACAATATTCCGTGTACTAAAGCCTTTGAGGATTATCCGAAAACCGAGTTTCGATCATATCTGCTCCGATTCTAGTCTGAACTGCGCCGAATAAAATTTCGTTTAATTTCAATAACCCATAGGAACAAAATATGTAAAAATATCCAGAAAATGGCCCGACTCGATTTTTAACAGTATCCCGTGTACTAACCCCTTTGAGGATTATCCGAAAACCAAGTTTCGATCATATCAGCTCCGATTCCGGTCCGAACTCTGTCGAATAAAATTTTGTTTAATTTCAATAACCTATAGGAACAAAATATGTGAAAATATCCACAAAATGGTCCAACTCGACTTTTAACAGTATCCCGTGTACTAACCCCTTTGAGGATTATCCGAAAATTGAGTTTCCATCATATCAGCTCCGATTCCGGTCCGAAGTGCGTCAAATAAAATTTCATTAATTTTCAACAACCCATAGGAACAAAATATGTAAAAATATCCAGAAAATGGCCCGACTCAATTTTTAACAATATTCCGTGTACTAACGCCTTTTAGGATTATCAGAAAACTGAGTTTCGATCATATCAGCTCCGATTCCGGTCCGAACTACGCCGAATAAAATTTCGTTTAATTTCAATAACCCATAGGAACAAAATATGTAAAAATATCCAGAAAATGGCCCGACTAGATTTTAAACAGTATCCCGTGTACAAACCCCTTTGTGGATTATCCGAAAACCGAGTTTCGATCATATCAGCTCCGATTCCGGTCCGAAGTGCGTCAAATAAAATTTCATTAATTTTCAACAACCCATAGGACAAAATATGTAAAAATATCCAGAAAATGGCCCGACTCAATTTTTAACAGTATCCGGTGTACTAACCCCTTTGTGAATTATCCGAAAACCGAGTTTCGATCATATCAGCTCCGATTCCGGTCCGAACTGTGTCGAATAAAATTTTGTTGAATTTCAATAACCTATAGGAACAAAATATGTGAAAATATCCACAAAATGGTCCAACTCGACTTTTAACAGTATCCCGTGTACAAACCCCTTTGAGGATTATCCGAAAATTGAGTTTCCATCATATCAGCTCCGATTCCGGTCCGAAGTGCGTCAAATAAAATTTCATTTAATTTCAATAACCCATAGGAACAAAATATGTAAAAATATCCAGAAAATGGCCCGACTCAATTTTTAACAATATTCCGTGTACTAACGCCTTTGAGGATTGTCAGAAAACTGAGTTTCGATCATATCAGCTCCGATTCCGGTCTTAACTGCGCCGAATAAAATTTCGTTTAATTTCAATAACCCATAGGAACAAAATATGTAAAAATATCCAGAAAATGGCCCGACTCGATTTTTAACAGTATCCCGTGTACTAACCCCTTTGAGGATTATCCGAAAACCGAGTTTCGATCATATCAGCTCCGATTCAGGTCCGAATTGCGTCAAATAAAATTTTGTTGAATTCCAATAACCAATAGGAACATAATATGTAAAAATATCCAGAAAATGGCCCGACTCAATTTTTAACAGTATCCGGTGTACTAACCCCTTTGTGAATTATCCGAAAACCGAGTTTCGATCATATCAGCTCCGATTCAGGTCCGAATTGCGTCAAATAAAATTTTGTTGAATTCCAATAACCAATAGGAACAAAATATGTAATAATATCCATAAAATGGTCCAACTCGATTTTTAACAATATCCCGTGTACTAACCCCTTTGAGGATTATCCGAAAACCGAGTTTCGATCATATCAGCTCCGATTCCGGTCCGAGGTGCGTCAAATAAAATTTCATTTAATTACAATAACCCTTAGGAAAAAAATATGTAAAAATATCCGAAAAATGGGCCGGCTCAATTTTTAACAATATTCCGTGTACTAACGCCTTTGAGGATTATCCGAAAACCGAGTTTCGATCATATCAGCTCCGATTCCGGTCTGAACTGCGCCGAATAAAATTTCGTTTAATTTCAATAACCCATAGGAACATAATATGTAAAAATATCCAGAAAATGGTCCGACTCAATTTTTAACAATATCCCATGTACTAACCCCTTTGAGGATTATCCGAAAACCGAGTTTCGATCATATCAGCTCCGATTCCGGTCCGAAGTGCGTCAAATAAAATTTCATTTAATTATAATAACCCTTAGGAACAAAATATGTAAAAATATCCGGAAAATGGGCTGGCTCAATTTTTAACAATATTCCGTGTACTAAAGCCTTTGAGGATTATCCGAAAACCGAGTTTCGATCATATCAGCTCCGATTCTGGTCTGAACTGCGCCGAATAAAATTTCGTTTAATTTCAATAACCCATAGGAACAAAATATGTAAAAATATCCAGAAAATGGCCCGACTCGATTTTTAACAGTATCCCGTGTACTAACCCCTTTGAGGATTATCCGAAAACCAAGTTTCGATCATATCAGCTCCGATTCAAGTCCGAATTGCGTCAAATAAAATTTTGTTGAATTCCAATAACCCATAGGAACAAAATATGTAAAAATATCCACAAATGGTCCGACTCAATTTTTAACAATATCCCATGTACTAACCCCTTTGAGGATTATCCGAAAACCGAGTTTCGATCATATCAGCTCCGATTCCGGTCCGAACTCTGTCGAATAAAATTTTGTTTAATTTCAATAACCTATAGGAACAAAATATGTGAATATATCCACAAAATGGTCCAACTCGACTTTTAACAGTATCCCGTGTACTAACCCCTTTGAGGTTTATCCGAAAATTGAGTTTCCATCATATCAGCTCCGATTCCGGTCCGAAGTGCGTCAAATAAAATTTCATTAATTTTCAACAACCCATAGGAACAAAATATGTAAAAATATCCAGAAAATGGCCCGACTCAATTTTTAACAGTATCCGGTGTACTAACCCCTTTGTGAATTATCCGAAAACCGAGTTTCGATCATATCAGCTCCGATTCAGGTCCGAATTGCGTCAAATAAAATTTTGTTGAATTCCAATAACCAATAGGAACAAAATATGTAATAATATCCATAAAATGGTCCAACTCGATTTTTAACAGTATCCCGTGTACTAACCCCTTTGAGGATTATCCGAAAACCGAGTTTCGATCATATCAGCTCCGATTCCGGTCCGAGGTGCGTCAAATAAAATTTCATTTAATTACAATAACCCTTAGGAAAAAAATATGTAAAAATATCCGAAAAATGGGCCGGCTCAATTTTTAACAATATTCCGTGTACTAACGCCTTTGAGGATTATCCGAAAACCGAGTTTCGATCATATCAGCTCCGATTCCGGTCTGAACTGCGCCGAATAAAATTTCGTTTAATTTCAATAACCCATAGGAACATAATATGTAAAAATATCCAGAAAATGGTCCGACTCAATTTTTAACAATATCCCATGTACTAACCCCTTTGAGGATTATCCGAAAACCGAGTTTCGATCATATCAGCTCCGATTCCGGTCCGAAGTGCGTCAAATAAAATTTCATTTAATTACAATAACCCTTAGGAACAAAATATGTAAAAATATCCGGAAAATGGGCCGGCTCAATTTTTAACAATATTCCGTGTACTAAAGCCTTTGAGGATTATCCGAAAACCGAGTTTCGATCATATCAGCTCCGATTCTGGTCTGAACTGCGCCGAATAAAATTTCGTTTAATTTCAATAACCCATAGGAACAAAATATGTAAAAATATTCAGAAAATGGCCCGACTCGATTTTTAACAGTATCCCGTGTACTAACCCCTTTGAGGATTATCCGAAAACCAAGTTTGGATCATATCAGCTCCGATTCAAGTCCGAATTGCGTCAAATAAAATTTTGTTGAATTCCAATAACCCATAGGAACAAAATATGTAAAAATATCCACAAATGGTCCGACTCAATTTTTAACAATATCCCATGTACTAACCCCTTTGAGGATTATCCGAAAACCGAGTTTCGATCATATCAGCTCCGATTCCGGTCCGAACTCTGTCGAATAAAATTTTGTTTAATTTCAATAACCTATAGGAACAAAATATGTGAAAATATCCACAAAATGGTCCAACTCGACTTTTAACAGTATCCCGTGTACTAACCCCTTTGAGGATTATCCGAAAATTGAGTTTCCATCATATCAGCTACGATTCCGGTCCGAAGTGCGTCAAATAAAATTTCATTAATTTTCAACAACCCATAGGAACAAAATATGTAAAAATATCCAGAAAATGGCCCAACTCAATTTTTAACAATATTCCGTGTACTAACGCCTTTTAGGATTATCAGAAAACTGAGTTTCGATCATATCAGCTCCGATTCCGGTCCGAACTACGCCGAATAAAATTTCGTTTAATTTCAATAACCCATAGGAACAAAATATGTAAAAATATCCAGAAAATGGTCCGACTCGATTTTAAACAGTATCCCGTGTACTAACCCCTTTGTGGATTATCCGAAAACCGAGTTTCGATCATATCAGCTCCGATTCAGGTCCGAATTGCGTCAAATAAAATTTTGTTGAATTCCAATAACCAATAGGAACAAAATATGTAAAAATATCCACAAAATGGTCCAACTCGATTTTTAACAATATCCCGTGTACTAACCCCTTTGAGGATTATCAGAAAACCGAGTTTCGATAATATCAGCTCCGATTCCGGTCCGAAGTGCGTCAAATAAAATTTCATTTAATTACAATAACCCTTAGGAACAAAATATGTAAAAATATCCAGAAAATGGCCCGACTCGATTTTTAACAGTATCCCGTGTACTAACCCCTTTGAGGATTATCCGAAAACCGAGTTTCGATCATATCAGCTCCGATTCAGGTCCGAATTGCGTCAAATAAAATTTTGTTGAATTCCAATAACCCATAGGAACATAATATGTAAAAATATCCAGAAAATGGCCCGACTCAATTTTTAACAGTATCGCGTGTACTAACCCCTTTGTGGATTATCCGAAAACCGAGTTTCGATCATATCAGCTCCGATTCAGGTCCGAATTGCGTCAAATAAAATTTTGTTGAATTCCAATAACCAATAGAAACAAAATATGTAATAATATCCACAAAATGGTCCAACTCGATTTTTAACAATATCCCGTGTACTAACCCCTTTGAGGATTATCCGAAAACCGAGTTTCGATCATATCAGCTCCGATTCCGGTCCGAAGTGCGTCAAATAAAATTTCATTTAATTACAATAACCCTTAGGAACAAAATATGTAAAAATATCCAGAAAATGGACCGGCTCAATTTTTAACAATATTCCGTGTACTAAAGCCTTTGAGGATTATCCGAAAACCGAGTTTCGATCATATCAGCTCCGATCCCGGTCTGAACTGCGCCGAATAAAATTTCGTTTAATTTCAATAACCCATAGGAACAAAATATGTAAAAATATCCAGAAAATGGCGCGACTCGATTTTTAACAGTATCACGTGTACTAACCCCTTTGAGGATTATCCGAAAACCGAGTTTCGATCATATCAGCTCCGATTCAGGTCCGAATTGCGTCAAATAAAATTTTGTTGAATTCCAATAACCCATAGGAACATAATATGTAAAAATATCCAGAAAATGGCCCGACTCAATTTTTAACAGTATCCCGTGTACTAACCCCTTTGTGAATTATCCGAAAACCGAGTTTCGATCATATCAGCTCCGATTCAGGTCCGAATTGCGTCAAATAAAATTTTATTGAATTCCAATAACCAATAGGAACAAAATATGTAATAATATCCATAAAATGGTCCAACTCGATTTTTAACAATATCCCGTGTACTAACCCCTTTGAGGATTATCCGAAAACCGAGTTTCGATCATATCAGCTCCGATTCCGGTCCGAAGTGCGTCAAATAAAATTTCATTTAATTACAATAACCCTTAGGAACAAAATATGTAAAAATATCCGAAAAATGGGCCGGCTCAATTTTTAACAATATTCCGTGTACTAACGCCTTTGAGGATTATCCGAAAACCGAGTTTCGATCATATCAGCTCCGATTCCGGTCTGAACTGCGCCGAATAAAATTTCGTTTATTTCAATAACCCATAGGAACAAAATATGTAAAAATATCCAGAAAATGGCCCGACTCGATTTTTAACAGTATCCCGTGTACTAACCCCTTTGAGGATTATCCGAAAACCGAGTTTCGATCATATCAGCTCCGATTCAAGTCCGAATTGCGTCAAATAAAATTTTGTTGAATTCCAATAACCCATAGGAACAAAATATGTAAAAATATCCACAAAATGGTCCCACTCAATTTTTAACAATATCCCATGTACTAACCCCTTTGAGGATTATCCGAAAACCGAGTTTCGATCATATCAGCTCCGATTCCGGTCCGAAGTGCGTCAAATAAAATTTCATTTAATTACAATAACCCTTAGGAACAAAATATGTAAAAATATCCGGAAAATGGGCCGGCTCAATTTTTAACAATATTCCGTGTACTAAAGCCTTTGAGGATTATCCGAAAACCGAGTTTCGATCATATCAGCTCCGATTCCGGTCTGAACTGCGCCGAATAAAATTTCGTTTAATTTCAATAACCCATAGGAACAAAATATGTAAAAATATCCAGAAAATGGCCCGACTCGATTTTTAACAATATCCCGTGTACTAACCCCTTTGAGGATTATCAGAAAACCGAGTTTCGATAATATCAGCTCCGATTCCGGTCCGAAGTGCGTCAAATAAAATTTCATTTAATTACAATAACCCTTAGGAACAAAATATGTAAAAATATCCAGAAAATGGCCCGACTCGATTTTTAACAGTATCCCGTGTACTAACCCCTTTGAGGATTATCCGAAAACGGAGTTTCGATCATATCAGCTCCGATTCAGGTCCGAATTTCGTAAATTAAAATTTTGTTGAATTCCAATAACCCATAGGAACAAAATATGTAAAAATATCCACAAAATGGTCCGACTCAATTTTTAACAATATCCCATGTACTAACCCCTTTGAGGATTATCCGAAAACCGAGTTTCGATCATATCAGCTCCGATTCCGGTCCGAAGTACGTCAAATAAAATTTCATTTAATTACAATAACCCTTAGGAACAAAATATGTAAAAATATCCAGAAAATTGCCCGACTCGATTTTTAACAGTATCCCGTGTACTAACCCCTTTGAGGATTATCCGAAAACCAAGTTTCGATCATATCAGCTCCGATTCAAGTCCGAATTGCGTCAAATAAAATTTTGTTGAATTCCAATAACCCATAGGAACAAAATATGTAAAAATATCCACAAATGGTCCGACTCAATTTTTAACAATATCCCATGTACTAACCCCTTTGAGGATTATCCGAAAACCGAGTTTCGATCATATCAGCTCCGATTCCGGTCCGAACTCTGTCGAATAAAATTTTGTTTAATTTCAATAACCTATAGGAACAAAATATGTGAAAATATCCACAAAATGGTCCAACTCGACTTTTAACAGTATCCCGTGTACTAACCCCTTTGAGGATTATCCGAAAATTGAGTTTCCATCATATCAGCTCCGATTCCGGTCCGAAGTGCGTCAAATAAAATTTCATTAATTTTCAACAACCCATAGGAACAAAATATGTAAAAATATCCAGAAAATGGCCCGACTCAATTTTTAACAATATTCCGTGTACTAACGCCTTTTAGGATTATCAGAAAACTGAGTTTCGATCATATCAGCTCCGATTCCGGTCCGAACTACGCCGAATAAAATTTCGTTTAATTTCAATAACCCATAGGAACAAAATATGTAAAAATATCCAGAAAATGGTCTGACTCGATTTTAAACAGTATCCCGTGTACTAACCCCTTTGTGGATTATCCGAAAACCGAGTTTCGATCATATCAGCTCCGATTCAGGTCCGAATTGCGTCAAATAAAATTTTGTTGAATTCCAATAACCAATAGGAACAAAATATGTAAAAATATCCACAAAATGGTCCAACTCGATTTTTAACAATATCCCGTGTACTAACCCCTTTGAGGATTATCAGAAAACCGAGTTTCGATAATATCAGCTCCGATTCCGGTCCGAAGTGCGTCAAATAAAATTTCATTTAATTACAATAACCCTTAGGAACAAAACATGTAAAAATATCCAGAAAATGGCCCGACTCGATTTTTAACAGTATCCCGTGTACTAACCCCTTTGAGGATTATCCGAAAACCGAGTTTCGATCATATCAGCTCCGATTCAGGTCCGAATTGCGTCAAATAAAATTTTGTTGAATTCCAATAACCCATAGGAACATAATATGTAAAAATATCCAGAAAATGGCCCCACTCAATTTTTAACAGTATCCCGTGTACTAACCCCTTTGTGGATTATCCGAAAACCGAGTTTCGATCATATCAGCTCCGATTCAGGTCCGAATTGCGTCAAATAAAATTTTGTTGAATTCCAATAACCAATAGGAACAAAATATGTAATAATATCCACAAAATGGTCCAACTCGATTTTTAACAATATCCCGTGTACTAACCCCTTTGAGGATTATCCGAAAACCGAGTTTCGATCATATCAGCTCCGATTCCGGTCCGAAGTGCGTCAAATAAAATTTCATTTAATTACAATAACCCTTAGGAACAAAATATGTAAAAATATCCAGAAAATGGGCCGGCTCAATTTTTAACAATATTCCGTGTACTAAAGCCTTTGAGGATTATCCGAAAACCGAGTTTCGATCATATCAGCTCCGATCCCGGTCTGAACTGCGCCGAATAAAATTTCGTTTAATTTCAATAACCCATAGGAACAAAATATGTAAAAATATCCAGAAAATGGCGCGACTCGATTTTTAACAGTATCACGTGTACTAACCCCTTTGAGGATTATCCGAAAACCGAGTTTCGATCATATCAGCTCCGATTCAGGTCCGAATTGCGTCAAATAAAATTTTGTTGAATTCCAATAACCCATAGGAACATAATATGTAAAAATATCCATAAAATGGCCCGACTCAATTTTTAACAGTATCCCGTATACTAACCCCTTTGTGAATTATCCGAAAACCGAGTTTCGATCATATCAGCTCCGATTCAGGTCCGAATTGCGTCAAATAAAATTTTGTTGAATTCCAAAAACCAATAGGAACAAAATATGTAATAATATCCATAAAATGGTCCAACTCGATTTTTAACAATATCCCGTGTACTAACCCCTTTGAGGATTATCCAAAAACCGAGTTTCGATCATATCAGCTCCGATTCCGGTCCGAAGTGCGTCAAATAAAATTTCATTTAATTACAATAACCCTTAGGAACAAAATATGTAAAAATATCCGAAAAATGGGCCGGCTCAATTTTTAACAATATTCCGTGTACTAACGCCTTTGAGGATTATCCGAAAACCGAGTTTCGATCATATTAGCTCCGATTCCGGTCTGAACTGCGCCGAATAAAATTTCGTTTATTTCAATAACCCATAGGAACAAAATATGTAAAAATATCCAGAAAATGGCCCGACTCGATTTTTAACAGTATCCCGTGTACTAACCCCTTTGAGGATTATCCGAAAACCGAGTTTCGATCATATCAGCTCCGATTCAAGTCCGAATTGCGTCAAATAAAATTTTGTTGAATTCCAATAACCCATAGGAACAAAATATGTAAAAATATCCACAAAATGGTCCGACTCAATTTTTAACAATATCCCATGTACTAACCCCTTTGTGGATTATCCGAAAACCGAGTTTCGATCATATCAGCTCCGATTCAGGTCCGAATTGCGTCAAATAAAATTTTGTTGAATTCCAATAACCAATAGGAACAAAATATGTAATAATATCCATAAAATGGTCCAACTCGATTTTTAACAATATCCCGTGTACTAACCCCTTTGAGGATTATCCGAAAACCGAGTTTCGATCATATCAGCTCCGATTCCGGTCTGAAGTGCGTCAAATAAAATTTCATTTAATTACAATAACCCTTAGGAACAAAATATGTAAAAATATCCGAAAAATGGGCCGGCTCAATTTTTAACAATATTCCGTGTACTAACGCCTTTGAGGATTATCCGAAAACCGAGTTTCGATCATATCAGCTCCGATTCCGGTCTGAACTGCGCCGAATAAAATTTCGTTTATTTCAATAACCCATAGGAACAAAATATGTAAAAATATCCAGAAAATGGCCCGACTCGATTTTTAACAGTATCCCGTGTACTAACCCCTTTGAGGATTATCCGAAAACCGAGTTTCGATCATATCAGCTCCGATTCAAGTCCGAATTGCGTCAAATAAAATTTTGTTGAATTCCAATAACCCATAGGAACAAAATTTGTAAAAATATCCACAAAATGGTCCCACTCAATTTTTAACAATATCCCATGTACTAACCCCTTTGAGGATTATCCGAAAACCGAGTTTCGATCATATCAGCTACGATTCCGGTCCGAAGTGCGTCAAATAAAATTTCATTTAATTACAATAACCCTTAGGAACAAAATATGTAAAAATATCCGGAAAATGGGCCGGCTCAATTTTTAACAATATTCCGTGTACTAAAGCCTTTGAGGATTATCCGAAAACCGAGTTTCGATCATATCAGCTCCGATTCCGGTCTGAACTGCGCCGAATAAAATTTCGTTTAATTTCAATAACCCATAGGAACAAAATATGTAAAAATATCCAGAAAATGGCCCGACTCGATTTTTAACAATATCCCGTGTACTAACCCCTTTGAGGATTATCAGAAAACCGAGTTTCGATAATATCAGCTCCGATTCCGGTCCGAAGTGCGTCAAATAAAATTTCATTTAATTACAATAACCCTTAGGAACAAAATATGTAAAAATATCCAGAAAATGGCCCGACTCGATTTTTAACAGTATCCCGTGTACTAACCCCTTTGAGGATTATCCGAAAACGGAGTTTCGATCATATCAGCTCCGATTCAGGTCGGAATTTCGTAAATTAAAATTTTGTTGAATTCCAATAACCCATAGGAACAAAATATGTAAAAATATCCACAAAATGGTCCGACTCAATTTTTAACAATATCCCATGTACTAACCCCTTTGAGGATTATCCGAAAACCGAGTTTCGATCATATCAGCTCCGATTCAAGTCCGAATTGCGTCAAATAAAATTTTGTTGAATTCCAATAACCCATAGGAACAAAATTTGTAAAAATATCCACAAAATGGTCCCACTCAATTTTTAACAATATCCCATGTACTAACACCTTTGAGGATTATCCGAAAACCGAGTTTCGATCATATCAGCTACGATTCCGGTCCGAAGTGCGTCAAATAAAATTTCATTTAATTACAATAACCCTTAGGAACAAAATATGTAAAAATATCCGGAAAATGGGCCGGCTCAATTTTTAACAATATTCCGTGTACTAAAGCCTTTGAGGATTATCCGAAAACCGAGTTTCGATCATATCAGCTCCGATTCCGGTCTGAACTGCGCCGAATAAAATTTCGTTTAATTTCAATAACCCATAGGAACAAAATATGTAAAAATATCCAGAAAATGGCCCGACTCGATTTTTAACAATATCCCGTGTACTAACCCCTTTGAGGATTATCAGAAAACCGAGTTTCGATAATATCAGCTCCGATTCCGGTCCGAAGTGCGTCAAATAAAATTTCATTTAATTACAATAACCCTTAGGAACAAAATATGTAAAAATATCCAGAAAATGGCCCGACTCGATTTTTAACAGTATCCCGTGTACTAACCCCTTTGAGGATTATCCGAAAACGGAGTTTCGATCATATCAGCTCCGATTCAGGTCGGAATTTCGTAAATTAAAATTTTGTTGAATTCCAATAACCCATAGGAACAAAATATGTAAAAATATCCACAAAATGGTCCGACTCAATTTTTAACAATATCCCATGTACTAACCCCTTTGAGGATTATCCGAAAACCGAGTTTCGATCATATCAGCTCCGATTCAAGTCCGAATTGCGTCAAATAAAATTTTGTTGAATTCCAATAACCCATAGGAACAAAATATGTAAAAATATCCACAAAATGGTCCGACTCAATTTTTAACAATATCCCATGTACTAACCCCTTTGTGGATTATCCGAAAACCGAGTTTCGATCATATCAGCTCCGATTCAGGTCCGAATTGCGTCAAATAAAATTTTGTTGAATTCCAATAACCAATAGGAACAAAATATGTAATAATATCCATAAAATGGTCCAACTCGATTTTTAACAATATCCCGTGTACTAACCCCTTTGAGGATTATCCGAAAACCGAGTTTCGATCATATCAGCTCCGATTCCGGTCTGAAGTGCGTCAAATAAAATTTCATTTAATTACAATAACCCTTAGGAACAAAATATGTAAAAATATCCGAAAAATGGGCCGGCTCAATTTTTAACAATATTCCGTGTACTAACGCCTTTGAGGATTATCCGAAAACCGAGTTTCGATCATATCAGCTCCGATTCCGGTCTGAACTGCGCCGAATAAAATTTCGTTTATTTCAATAACCCATAGGAACAAAATATGTAAAAATATCCAGAAAATGGCCCGACTCGATTTTTAACAGTATCCCGTGTACTAACCCCTTTG
The DNA here is from genome assembly GCA_036435485.1 of Saposhnikovia divaricata. NCBI lineage: Eukaryota > Viridiplantae > Streptophyta > Magnoliopsida > Apiales > Apiaceae > Saposhnikovia > Saposhnikovia divaricata. Next base: position 222,900,955 of record CM071599.1, read on the forward strand.
AGGATTATCCGAAAACCGAGTTTCGATCATATCAGCTCCGATTCAAGTCCGAATTGCGTCAAATAAAATTTTGTTGAATTCCAATAACCCATAGGAACAAAATTTGTAAAAATATCCACAAAATGGTCCCACTCAATTTTTAACAATATCCCATGTACTAACCCCTTTGAGGATTATCCGAAAACCGAGTTTCGATCATATCAGCTACGATTCCGGTCCGAAGTGCGTCAAATAAAATTTCATTTAATTACAATAACCCTTAGGAACAAAATATGTAAAAATATCCGGAAAATGGGCCGGCTCAATTTTTAACAATATTCCGTGTACTAAAGCCTTTGAGGATTATCCGAAAACCGAGTTTCGATCATATCAGCTCCGATTCCGGTCTGAACTGCGCCGAATAAAATTTCGTTTAATTTCAATAACCCATAGGAACAAAATATGTAAAAATATCCAGAAAATGGCCCGACTCGATTTTTAACAATATCCCGTGTACTAACCCCTTTGAGGATTATCAGAAAACCGAGTTTCGATAATATCAGCTCCGATTCCGGTCCGAAGTGCGTCAAATAAAATTTCATTTAATTACAATAACCCTTAGGAACAAAATATGTAAAAATATCCAGAAAATGGCCCGACTCGATTTTTAACAGTATCCCGTGTACTAACCCCTTTGAGGATTATCCGAAAACGGAGTTTCGATCATATCAGCTCCGATTCAGGTCGGAATTTCGTAAATTAAAATTTTGTTGAATTCCAATAACCCATAGGAACAAAATATGTAAAAATATCCACAAAATGGTCCGACTCAATTTTTAACAATATCCCATGTACTAACCCCTTTGAGGATTATCCGAAAACCGAGTTTCGATCATATCAGCTCCGATTCCGGTCCGAAGTACGTCAAATAAAATTTCATTTAATTACAATAACCCTTAGGAACAAAATATGTAAAAATATCCAGAAAATTGACCGACTCGATTTTTAACAGTATCCCGTGTACTAACCCCTTTGAGGATTATCCGAAAACCAAGTTTCGATCATATCAGCTCCGATTCAAGTCCGAATTGCGTCAAATAAAATTTTGTTGAATTCCAATAACCCATAGGAACAAAATATGTAAAAATATCCACAAATGGTCCGACTCAATTTTTAACAATATCCCATGTACTAACCCCTTTGAGGATTATCCGAAAACCGAGTTTCGATCATATCAGCTCCGATTCCGGTCCGAACTCTGTCGAATAAAATTTTGTTTAATTTCAATAACCTATAGGAACAAAATATGTGAAAATATCCACAAAATGGTCCAACTCGACTTTTAACAGTATCCCGTGTACTAACCCCTTTGAGGATTATCCGAAAATTGAGTTTCCATCATATCAGCTCCGATTCCGGTCCGAAGTGCGTCAAATAAAATTTCATTAATTTTCAACAACCCATAGGAACAAAATATGTAAAAATATCCAGAAAATGGCCCGACTCAATTTTTAACAATATTCCGTGTACTAACGCCTTTTAGGATTATCAGAAAACTGAGTTTCGATCATATCAGCTCCGATTCCGGTCCGAACTACGCCGAATAAAATTTCGTTTAATTTCAATAACCCATAGGAACAAAATATGTAAAAATATCCAGAAAATGGTCCGACTCGATTTTAAACAGTATCCCGTGTACTAACCCCTTTGTGGATTATCCGAAAACCGAGTTTCGATCATATCAGCTCCGATTCAGGTCCGAATTGCGTCAAATAAAATTTTGTTGAATTCCAATAACCAATAGGAACAAAATATGTAAAAATATCCACAAAATGGTCCAACTCGATTTTTAACAATATCCCGTGTACTAACCCCTTTGAGGATTATCAGAAAACCGAGTTTCGATAATATCAGCTCCAATTCCGGTCCGAAGTGCGTCAAATAAAATTTCATTTAATTACAATAACCCTTAGGAACAAAATATGTAAAAATATCCAGAAAATGGCCCGACTCGATTTTTAACAGTATCCCGTGTACTAACCCCTTTGAGGATTATCCGAAAACCGAGTTTCGATCATATCAGCTCCGATTCAGGTCCGAATTGCGTCAAATAAAATTTTGTTGAATTCCAATAACCCATAGGAACATAATATGTAAAAATATCCAGAAAATGGCCCCACTCAATTTTTAACAGTATCCCGTGTACTAACCCCTTTGTGGATTATCCGAAAACCGAGTTTCGATCATATCAGCTCCGATTCAGGTCCGAATTGCGTCAAATAAAATTTTGTTGAATTCCAATAACCAATAGGAACAAAATATGTAATAATATCCACAAAATGGTCCAACTCGATTTTTAACAATATCCCGTGTACTAACCCCTTTGAGGATTATCCGAAAACCGAGTTTCGATCATATCAGCTCCGATTCCGGTCCGAAGTGCGTCAAATAAAATTTCATTTAATTACAATAACCCTTAGGAACAAAATATGTAAAAATATCCAGAAAATGGGCCGGCTCAATTTTTAACAATATTCCGTGTACTAAAGCCTTTGAGGATTATCCGAAAACCGAGTTTCGATCATATCAGCTCCGATCCCGGTCTGAACTGCGCCGAATCAAATTTCGTTTAATTTCAATAACCCATAGGAACAAAATATGTAAAAATATCCAGAAAATGGCGCGACTCGATTTTTAACAGTATCACGTGTACTAACCCCTTTGAGGATTATCCGAAAACCGAGTTTCGATCATATCAGCTCCGATTCAGGTCCGAATTGCGTCAAATAAAATTTTGTTGAATTCCAATAACCCATAGGAACATAATATGTAAAAATATCCAGAAAATGGCCCGACTCAATTTTTAACAGTATCCCGTGTACTAACCCCTTTGTGAATTATCCGAAAACCGAGTTTCGATCATATCAGCTCCGATTCAGGTCCGAATTGCGTCAAATAAAATTTTGTTGAATTCCAATAACCAATAGGAACAAAATATGTAATAATATCCATAAAATGGTCCAACTCGATTTTTAACAATATCCCGTGTACTAACCCCTTTGAGGATTATCCAAAAACCGAGTTTCGATCATATCAGCTCCGATTCCGGTCCGAAGTGCGTCAAATAAAATTTCATTTAATTACAATAACCCTTAGGAACAAAATATGTAAAAATATCCGAAAAATGGGCCGGCTCAATTTTTAACAATATTCCGTGTACTAACGCCTTTGAGGATTATCCGAAAACCGAGTTTCGATCATATTAGCTCCGATTCCGGTCTGAACTGCGCCGAATAAAATTTCGTTTATTTCAATAACCCATAGGAACAAAATATGTAAAAATATCCAGAAAATGGCCCGACTCGATTTTTAACAGTATCCCGTGTACTAACCCCTTTGAGGATTATCCGAAAACCGAGTTTCGATCATATCAGCTCCGATTCAAGTCCGAATTGCGTCAAATAAAATTTTGTTGAATTCCAATAACCCATAGGAACAAAATATGTAAAAATATCCACAAAATGGTCCGACTCAATTTTTAACAATATCCCATGTACTAACCCCTTTGAGGATTATCCGAAAACCGAGTTTCGATCATATCAGCTCCGATTCAGGTCCGAATTGCGTCAAATAAAATTTTGTTGAATTCCAATAACCAATAGGAACAAAATATGTAATAATATCCATAAAATGGTCCAACTCGATTTTTAACAATATCCCGTGTACTAACCCCTTTGAGGATTATCCGAAAACCGAGTTTCGATCATATCAGCTCCGATTCCGGTCTGAAGTGCGTCAAATAAAATTTCATTTAATTACAATAACCCTTAGGAACAAAATATGTAAAAATATCCGAAAAATGGGCCGGCTCAATTTTTAACAATATTCCGTGTACTAACGCCTTTGAGGATTATCCGAAAACCGAGTTTCGATCATATCAGCTCCGATTCCGGTCTGAACTGCGCCGAATAAAATTTCGTTTATTTCAATAACCCATAGGAACAAAATATGTAAAAATATCCAGAAAATGGCCCGACTCGATTTTTAACAGTATCCCGTGTACTAACCCCTTTGAGGATTATCCGAAAACCGAGTTTCGATCATATCAGCTCCGATTCAAGTCCGAATTGCGTCAAATAAAATTTTGTTGAATTCCAATAACCCATAGGAACAAAATATGTAAAAATATCCACAAAATGGTCCCACTCAATTTTTAACAATATCCCATGTACTAACCCCTTTGAGGATTTTCCGAAAACCGAGTTTCGATCATATCAGCTCCGATTCCGGTCCGAAGTGCGTCAAATAAAATTTCATTTAATTACAATAACCCTTAGGAACAAAATATGTAAAAATATCCGGAAAATGGGCCGGCTCAATTTTTAACAATATTCCGTGTACTAAAGCCTTTGAGGATTATCCGAAAACCGAGTTTCGATCATATCAGCTCCGATTCCGGTCTGAACTGCGCCGAATAAAATTTCGTTTAATTTCAATAACCCATAGGAACAAAATATGTAAAAATATCCAGAAAATGGCCCGACTCAATTTTTAACAATATTCCGTGTACTAACGCCTTTTAGGATTATCAGAAAACTGAGTTTCGATCATATCAACTCCGATTCCGGTCCGAACTACGCCGAATAAAATTTCGTTTAATTTCAATAACCCATAGGAACAAAATATGTAAAAATATCCAGAAAATGGTCCGACTCGATTTTAAACAGTATCCCGTGTACTAACCCCTTTGTGGATTATCCGAAAACCGAGTTTCGATCATATCAGCTCCGATTCAGGTCCGAATTGCGTCAAATAAAATTTTGTTGAATTCCAATAACCAATAGGAACAAAATATGTAAAAATATCCACAAAATGGTCCAACTCGATTTTTAACAATATCCCGTGTACTAACCCCTTTGAGGATTATCAGAAAACCGAGTTTCGATAATATCAGCTCCGATTCCGGTCCGAAGTGCGTCAAATAAAATTTCATTTAATTACAATAACCCTTAGGAACAAAATATGTAAAAATATCCAGAAAATGGCCCGACTCGATTTTTAACAGTATCCCGTGTACTAACCCCTTTGAGGATTATCCGAAAACCGAGTTTCGATCATATCAGCTCCGATTCAGGTCCGAATTGCGTCAAATAAAATTTTGTTGAATTCCAATAACCCATAGGAACATAATATGTAAAAATATCCAGAAAATGGCCCCACTCAATTTTTAACAGTATCCCGTGTACTAACCCCTTTGTGGATTATCCGAAAACCGAGTTTCGATCATATCAGCTCCGATTCAGGTCCGAATTGCGTCAAATAAAATTTTGTTGAATTCCAATAACCAATAGGAACAAAATATGTAATAATATCCACAAAATGGTCCAACTCGATTTTTAACAATATCCCGTGTACTAACCCCTTTGAGGATTATCCGAAAACCGAGTTTCGATCATATCAGCTCCGATTCCGGTCCGAAGTGCGTCAAATAAAATTTCATTTAATTACAATAACCCTTAGGAACAAAATATGTAAAAATATCCAGAAAATGGGCCGGCTCAATTTTTAACAATATTCCGTGTACTAAAGCCTTTGAGGATTATCCGAAAACCGAGTTTCGATCATATCAGCTCCGATCCCGGTCTGAACTGCGCCGAATAAAATTTCGTTTAATTTCAATAACCCATAGGAACAAAATATGTAAAAATATCCAGAAAATGGCGCGACTCGATTTTTAACAGTATCACGTGTACTAACCCCTTTGAGGATTATCCGAAAACCGAGTTTCGATCATATCAGCTCCGATTCAGGTCCGAATTGCGTCAAATAAAATTTTGTTGAATTCCAATAACCCATAGGAACATAATATGTAAAAATATCCAGAAAATGGCCCGACTCAATTTTTAACAGTATCCCGTGTACTAACCCCTTTGTGAATTATCCGAAAACCGAGTTTCGATCATATCAGCTCCGATTCAGGTCCGAATTGCGTCAAATAAAATTTTGTTGAATTCCAATAACCAATAGGAACAAAATATGTAATAATATCCATAAAATGGTCCAACTCGATTTTTAACAATATCCCGTGTACTAACCCCTTTGAGGATTATCCAAAAACCGAGTTTCGATCATATCAGCTCCGATTCCGGTCCGAAGTGCGTCAAATAAAATTTCATTTAATTACAATAACCCTTAGGAACAAAATATGTAAAAATATCCGAAAAATGGGCCGGCTCAATTTTTAACAATATTCCGTGTACTAACGCCTTTGAGGATTATCCGAAAACCGAGTTTCGATCATATTAGCTCCGATTCCGGTCTGAACTGCGCCGAATAAAATTTCGTTTATTTCAATAACCCATAGGAACAAAATATGTAAAAATATCCAGAAAATGGCCCGACTCGATTTTTAACAGTATCCCGTGTACTAACCCCTTTGAGGATTATCCGAAAACCGAGTTTCGATCATATCAGCTCCGATTCAAGTCCGAATTGCGTCAAATAAAATTTTGTTGAATTCCAATAACCCATAGGAACAAAATATGTAAAAATATCCACAAAATGGTCCGACTCAATTTTTAACAATATCCCATGTACTAACCCCTTTGAGGATTATCCGAAAACCGTGTTTCGATCATATCAGCTCCGATTCAGGTCCGAATTGCGTCAAATAAACTTTTGTTGAATTCCAATAACCAATAGGAACAAAATATGTAATAATATCCATAAAATGGTCCAACTCGATTTTTAACAATATCCCGTGTACTAACCCCTTTGAGGATTATCCGAAAACCGAGTTTCGATCATATCAGCTCCGATTCCGGTCTGAAGTGCGTCAAATAAAATTTCATTTAATTACAATAACCCTTAGGAACAAAATATGTAAAAATATCCGAAAAATGGGCCGGCTCAATTTTTAACAATATTCCGTGTACTAACGCCTTTGAGGATTATCCGAAAACCGAGTTTCGATCATATCAGCTCCGATTCCGGTCTGAACTGCGCCGAATAAAATTTCGTTTATTTCAATAACCCATAGGAACAAAATATGTAAAAATATCCAGAAAATGGCCCGACTCGATTTTTAACAGTATCCCGTGTACTAACCCCTTTGAGGATTATCCGAAAACCGAGTTTCGATCATATCAGCTCCGATTCAAGTCCGAATTGCTTCAAATAAAATTTTGTTGAATTCCAATAACCCATAGGAACAAAATATGTAAAAATATCCACAAAATGGTCCCACTCAATTTTTAACAATATCCCATGTACTAACCCCTTTGAGGATTATCCGAAAACCGAGTTTCGATCATATCAGCTCCGATTCCGGTCCGAAGTGCGTCAAATAAAATTTCATTTAATTACAATAACCCTTAGGAACAAAATATGTAAAAATATCCGGAAAATGGGCCGGCTCAATTTTTAACAATATTCCGTGTACTAAAGCCTTTGAGGATTATCCGAAAACCGAGTTTCGATCATATCAGCTCCGATTCCGGTCTGAACTGCGCCGAATAAAATTTCGTTTAATTTCAATAACCCATAGGAACAAAATATGTAAAAATATCCAGAAAATGGCCCGACTCGATTTTTAACAATATCCCGTGTACTAACCCCTTTGAGGATTATCAGAAAACCGAGTTTCGATAATATCAGCTCCGATTCAGGTCCGAAGTGCGTCAAATAAAATTTCATTTAATTACAATAACCCTTAGGAACAAAATATGTAAAAATATCCAGAAAATGGCCCGACTCGATTTTTAACAGTATCCCGTGTACTAACCCCTTTGAAGATTATCCGAAAACCGAGTTTCGATCATATCAGCTCCGATTCCGGTCCGAAGTGCGTCAAATAAAATTTCATTTAATTACAATAACCCTTAGGAACAAAATATGTAAAAATATCCAGAAAATGGGCCGGCTCAATTTTTAACAATATTCCGTGTACTAAAGCCTTTGAGGATTATCCGAAAACCGAGTTTCGATCATATCAGCTCCGATCCCGGTCTGAACTGCGCCGAATAAAATTTCGTTTAATTTCAATAACCCATAGGAACAAAATATGTAAAAATATCCAGAAAATGGCCCGACTCAATTTTTAACAATATTCCGTGTACTAACGCCTTTTAGGATTATCAGAAAACTGAGTTTCGATCATATCAGCTCCGATTCCGGTCCGAACTACGCCGAATAAAATTTCGTTTAATTTCAATAACCCATAGGAACAAAATATGTAAAAATATCCAGAAAATGGTCCGACTCGATTTTAAACAGTATCCCGTGTACTAACCCCTTTGTGGATTATCCGAAAACCGAGTTTCGATCATATCAGCTCCGATTCAGGTCCGAATTGCGTCAAATAAAATTTTGTTGAATTCCAATAACCAATAGGAACAAAATATGTAAAAATATCCACAAAATGGTCCAACTCGATTTTTAACAATATCCCGTGTACTAACCCCTTTGAGGATTATCAGAAAACCGAGTTTCGATAATATCAGCTCCGATTCCGGTCCGAAGTGCGTCAAATAAAATTTCATTTAATTACAATAACCCTTAGGAACAAAATATGTAAAAATATCCAGAAAATGGCCCGACTCGATTTTTAACAGTATCCCGTGTACTAACCCATTTGAGGATTATCCGAAAACCGAGTTTCGATCATATCAGCTCCGATTCAGGTCCGAATTGCGTCAAATAAAATTTTGTTGAATTCCAATAACCCATAGGAACATAATATGTAAAAATATCCAGAAAATGGCCCCACTCAATTTTTAACAGTATCCCGTGTACTAACCCCTTTGTGGATTATCCGAAAACCGAGTTTCGATCATATCAGCTCCGATTCAGGTCCGAATTGCGTCAAATAAAATTTTGTTGAATTCCAATAACCAATAGGAACAAAATATGTAATAATATCCACAAAATGGTCCAACTCGATTTTTAACAATATCCCGTGTACTAACCCCTTTGAGGATTATCCGAAAACCGAGTTTCGATCATATCAGCTCCGATTCCGGTCCAAAGTGCGTCAAATAAAATTTCATTTAATTACAATAACCCTTAGGAACAAAATATGTAAAAATATCCAGAAAATGGGCCGGCTCAATTTTTAACAATATTCCGTGTACTAAAGCCTTTGAGGATTATCCGAAAACCGAGTTTCGATCATATCAGCTCCGATCCCGGTCTGAACTGCGCCGAATAAAATTTCGTTTAATTTCAATAACCCATAGGAACAAAATATGTAAAAATATCCAGAAAATGGCGCGACTGGATTTTTAACAGTATCACGTGTACTAACCCCTTTGAGGATTATCCGAAAACCGAGTTTCGATCATATCAGCTCCGATTCAGGTCCGAATTGCGTCAAATAAAATTTTGTTGAATTCCAATAACCCATAGGAACATAATATGTAAAAATATCCAGAAAATGGCCCGACTCAATTTTTAACAGTATCCCGTGTACTAACCCCTTTGTGAATTATCCGAAAACCGAGTTTCGATCATATCAGCTCCGATTCAGGTCCGAATTGCGTCAAATAAAATTTTGTTGAATTCCAATAACCAATAGGAACAAAATATGTAATAATATCCATAAAATGGTCCAACTCGATTTTTAACAATATCCCGTGTACTAACCCCTTTGAGGATTATCCAAAAACCGAGTTTCGATCATATCAGCTCCGATTCCGGTCCGAAGTGCGTCAAATAAAATTTCATTTAATTACAATAACCCTTAGGAACAAAATATGTAAAAATATCCAAAAAATGGGCCGGCTCAATTTTTAACAATATTCCGTGTACTAACGCCTTTGAGGATTATCCGAAAACCGAGTTTCGATCATATTAGCTCCGATTCCGGTCTGAACTACGCCGAATAAAATTTCGTTTATTTCAATAACCCATAGGAACAAAATATGTAAAAATATCCAGAAAATGGCCCGACTCGATTTTTAACAGTATCCCGTGTACTAACCCCTTTGAGGATTATCCGAAAACCGAGTTTCGATCATATCAGCTCCGATCCAAGTCCGAATTGCGTCAAATAAAATTTTGTTGAATTCCAATAACCCATAGGAACAAAATATGTAAAAATATCCACAAAATGGTCCGACTCAATTTTTAACAATATCCCATGTACTAACCCCTTTAAGGATTATCCGAAAACCGAGTTTCGATCATATCAGCTCCGATTCAGGTCCGAATTGCGTCAAATAAAATTTTGTTGAATTCCAATAACCAATAGGAACAAAATATGTAATAATATCCATAAAATGGTCCAACTCGATTTTTAACAATATCCCGTGTACTAACCCCTTTGAGGATTATCCGAAAACCGAGTTTCGATCATATCAGCTCCGATTCCGGTCTGAAGTGCGTCAAATAAAATTTCATTTAATTACAATAACCCTTAGGAACAAAATATGTAAAAATATCCGAAAAATGGGCCGGCTCAATTTTTAACAATATTCCGTGTACTAACGCCTTTGAGGATTATCCGAAAACCGAGTTTCGATCATATCAGCTCCGATTCCGGTCTGAACTGCGCCGAATAAAATTTCGTTTATTTCAATAACCCATAGGAACAAAATATGTAAAAATATCCAGAAAATGGCCCGACTCGATTTTTAACAGTATCCCGTGTACTAACCCCTTTGAGGATTATCCGAAAACCGAGTTTCGATCATATCAGCTCCGATTCTAGTCCGAATTGCGTCAAATAAAATTTTGTTGAATTCCAATAACCCATAGGAACAAAATATGTAAAAATATCCACAAAATGGTCCCACTCAATTTTTAACAATATCCCATGTACTAACCCCTTTGAGGATTATCCGAAAACCGAGTTTCGATCATATCAGCTCCGATTCCGGTCCGAAGTGCGTCAAATAAAATTTCATTTAATTACAATAACCCTTAGGAACAAAATATGTAAAAATATCCGGAAAATGGGCCGGCTCAATTTTTAACAATATTCCGTGTACTAAAGCCTTTGAGGATTATCCGAAAACCGAGTTTCGATCATATCAGCTCCGATTCCGGTCTGAACTGCGCCGAATAAAATTTCATTTAATTTCAATAACCCATAGGAACAAAATATGTAAAAATATCCAGAAAATGGCCCGACTCAATTTTTAACAATATCCCGTGTACTAACCCCTTTGAGGATTATCAGAAAACCGAGTTTCGATAATATCAGCTCCGATTCCGGTCCGAAGTGCGTCAAATAAAATTTCATTTAATTACAATAACCCTTAGGAACAAAATATGTAAAAATATCCAGAAAATGGCCCGACTCGATTTTTAACAGTATCCCGTGTACTAACCCCTTTGAGGATTATCCGAAAACTGAGTTTCGATCATATCAGCTCCGATTTAGGTCCGAATTTCGTCAATTAAAATTTTGTTGAATTCCAATAACCCATAGGAACAAAATATGTAAAAATATCCACAAAATGGTCCGACTCAATTTTTAACAATATCCAATGTACTAACCCCTTTGAGGATTATCCGAAAACCGAGTTTCGATCATATCAGCTCCGATTCCGGTCCGAAGTACGTCAAATAAAATTTCATTTAATTACAATAACCCTTAGGAACAAAATATGTAAAAATATCCAGAAAATTGCCCGACTCGATTTTTAACAGTATCCCGTGTACTAACCCCTTTGAGGATTATCCGAAAACCGAGTTTCGATCATATCAGCTCCGATTCAGGTCCGAATTGCGTCAAATAAAATTTTGTTGAATTCCAATAACCCATAGGAACATAATATGTAAAAATATCGAGAAAATGGCCCGACTCAATTTTTAACAGTATCCCGTGTACTAACCCCTTTGTGGATTATCCGAAAACCGAGTTTCGATCGTATCAGCTCCGATTCAGGTCCGAATTGCGTCAAATAAAATTTTGTTGAATTCCAATAACCAATAGGAACAAAATATGTAATAATATCCACAAAATGGTCCAACTCGATTTTTAACAATATCCCGTGTACTAACCCCTTTGAGGATTATCCGAAAACCGAGTTTCGATCATATCAGCTCCGATTCCGGTCCGAAGTGCGTCAAGTAAAATTTCATTTAATTACAATAACCCTTAGGAACAAAATATGTAAAAATATCCAGAAAATGGGCCAGCTCAATTTTTAACAATATTCCGTGTACTAAAGCCTTTGAAGATTATCCGAAAACCGAGTTTCGATCATATCAGCTCCGATCCCGGTCTGAACTGCGCCGAATAAAATTTCGTTTAATTTCAATAACCCATAGGAACAAAATATGTAAAAATATCCAGAAAATGGCGCGACTCGATTTTTAACAGTATCACGTGTACTAACCCCTTTGAGGATTATCCGAAAACCGAGTTTCGATCATATCAGCTCCGATTCAGGTCCGAATTGCGTCAAATAAAATTTTATTGAATTCCAATAACCCATAGGAACATAATATGTAAAAATATCCAGAAAATGGCCCGACTCAATTTTTAACAGTATCCCGTGTACTAACCCCTTTGTGAATTATCCGAAAACCGAGTTTCGATCATATCAGCTCCGATTCAGGTCCGAATTGCGTCAAATAAAATTTTGTTGAATTCCAATAACCAATAGGAACAAAATATGTAATAATATCCATAAAATGGTCCAACTCGATTTTTAACAATATCCCGTGTACTAACCCCTTTGAGGATTATCCAAAAACCGAGTTTCGATCATATCAGCTCCGATTCCGGTCCGAAGTGCGTCAAATAAAATTTCATTTAATTACAATAACCCTTAGGAACAAAATATGTAAAAATATCCGAAAAATGGGCCGGCTCAATTTTTAACAATATTCCGTGTACTAACGCCTTTGAGGATTATCCGAAAACCGAGTTTCGATCATATTAGCTCCGATTCCGGTCTGAACTACGCCGAATAAAATTTCATTTATTTCAATAACCCATAGGAACAAAATATGTAAAAATATCCAGAAAATGGCCCGACTCGATTTTTAACAGTATCCCGTGTACTAACCCCTTTGAGGATTATCCGAAAACCGAGTTTCGATCATATCAGCTCCGATCCAAGTCCGAATTGCGTCAAATAAAATTTTGTTGAATTCCAATAACCCATAGGAACAAAATATGTAAAAATATCCACAAAATGGTCCGACTCAATTTTTAACAATATCCCATGTACTAACCCCTTTGAGGATTATCCGAAAACCGAGTTTCGATCATATCAGCTCCGATTCAGGTCCGAATTGCGTCAAATAAAATTTTGTTGAATTCCAATAACCAATAGGAATAAAATATGTAATAATATCCATAAAATGGTCCAACTCGATTTTTAACAATATCCCGTGTACTAACCCCTTTGAGGATTATCCGAAAACCGAGTTTCGATCATATCAGCTCCGATTCCGGTCTGAAGTGCGTCAAATAAAATTTCATTTAATTACAATAACCCTTAGGAACAAAATATGTAAAAATATCCGAAAAATGGGCCGGCTCAATTTTTAACAATATTCCGTGTACTAACGCCTTTGAGGATTATCCGAAAACCGAGTTTCGATCATATCAGCTCCGATTCCGGTCTGAACTGCGCCGAATAAAATTTCGTTTATTTCAATAACCCATAGGAACAAAATATGTAAAAATATCCAGAAAATGGCCCGACTCGATTTTTAACAGTATCCCGTGTACTAACCCCTTTGAGGATTATCCGAAAACCGAGTTTCGATCATATCAGCTCCGATTCTAGTCCGAATTGCGTCAAATAAAATTTTGTTGAATTCCAATAACCCATAGGAACAAAATATGTAAAAATATCCACAAAATGGTCCCACTCAATTTTTAACAATATCCCATGTACTAACCCCTTTGAGGATTATCCGAAAACCGAGTTTCGATCATATCAGCTCCGATTCCGGTCCGAAGTGCGTCAAATAAAATTTCATTTAATTACAATAACCCTTAGGAACAAAATATGTAAAAATATCCGGAAAATGGGCCGGCTCAATTTTTAACAATATTCCGTGTACTAAAGCCTTTGAGGATTATCCGAAAACCGAGTTTCGATCATATCAGCTCCGATTCCGGTCTGAACTGCGCCGAATAAAATTTCATTTAATTTCAATAACCCATAGGAACAAAATATGTAAAAATATCCAGAAAATGGCCCGACTCAATTTTTAACAATATCCCGTGTACTAACCCCTTTGAGGATTATCAGAAAACCGAGTTTCGATAATATCAGCTCCGATTCCGGTCCGAAGTGCGTCAAATAAAATTTCATTTAATTACAATAACCCTTAGGAACAAAATATGTAAAAATATCCAGAAAATGGCCCGACTCGATTTTTAACAGTATCCCGTGTACTAACCCCTTTGAGGATTATCCGAAAACTGAGTTTCGATCATATCAGCTCCGATTTAGGTCCGAATTTCGTCAATTAAAATTTTGTTGAATTCCAATAACCCATAGGAACAAAATATGTAAAAATATCCACAAAATGGTCCGACTCAATTTTTAACAATATCCAATGTACTAACCCCTTTGAGGATTATCCGAAAACCGAGTTTCGATCATATCAGCTCCGATTCCGGTCCGAAGTACGTCAAATAAAATTTCATTTAATTACAATAACCCTTAGGAACAAAATATGTAAAAATATCCAGAAAATTGCCCGACTCGATTTTTAACAGTATCCCGTGTACTAACCCCTTTGAGGATTATCCGAAAACCGAGTTTCGATCATATCAGCTCCGATTCAGGTCCGAATTGCGTCAAATAAAATTTTGTTGAATTCCAATAACCCATAGGAACATAATATGTAAAAATATCGAGAAAATGGCCCGACTCAATTTTTAACAGTATCCCGTGTACTAACCCCTTTGTGGATTATCCGAAAACCGAGTTTCGATCGTATCAGCTCCGATTCAGGTCCGAATTGCGTCAAATAAAATTTTGTTGAATTCCAATAACCAATAGGAACAAAATATGTAATAATATCCACAAAATGGTCCAACTCGATTTTTAACAATATCCCGTGTACTAACCCCTTTGAGGATTATCCGAAAACCGAGTTTCGATCATATCAGCTCCGATTCCGGTCCGAAGTGCGTCAAGTAAAATTTCATTTAATTACAATAACCCTTAGGAACAAAATATGTAAAAATATCCAGAAAATGGGCCGGCTCAATTTTTAACAATATTCCGTGTACTAAAGCCTTTGAAGATTATCCGAAAACCGAGTTTCGATCATATCAGCTCCGATCCCGGTCTGAACTGCGCCGAATAAAATTTCGTTTAATTTCAATAACCCATAGGAACAAAATATGTAAAAATATCCAGAAAATGGCGCGACTCGATTTTTAACAGTATCACGTGTACTAACCCCTTTGAGGATTATCCGAAAACCGAGTTTCGATCATATCAGCTCCGATTCAGGTCCGAATTGCGTCAAATAAAATTTTATTGAATTCCAATAACCCATAGGAACATAATATGTAAAAATATCCAGAAAATGGCCCGACTCAATTTTTAACAGTATCCCGTGTACTAACCCCTTTGTGAATTATCCGAAAACCGAGTTTCGATCATATCAGCTCCGATTCAGGTCCGAATTGCGTCAAATAAAATTTTGTTGAATTCCAATAACCAATAGGAACAAAATATGTAATAATATCCATAAAATGGTCCAACTCGATTTTTAACAATATCCCGTGTACTAACCCCTTTGAGGATTATCCGAAAACCGAGTTTCGATCATATCAGCTCCGATTCCGGTCCGAAGTGCGTCAAATAAAATTTCATTTAATTACAATAACCCTTAGGAACAAAATATGTAAAAATATCCGAAAAATGGGCCGGCTCAATTTTTAACAATATTCCGTGTACTAACGCCTTTGAGGATTATCCGAAAACCGAGTTTTGATCATATCAGCTCTGATTCCGGTCTGAACTGCGCCAAATAAAATTTCGTTTATTTCAATAACCCATAGGAACAAAATATGTAAAAATATCCAGAAAATGGCCCGACTCGATTTTTAACAGTATCCCGTGTACTAACCCCTTTGAGGATTATCCGAAAACCGAGTTTCGATCATATCAGCTCCGATTCCGGTCCGAAGTGCGTCAAATAAAATTTTATTTAATTACAATAACCCTTAGGAACAAAATATGTAAAAATATCCGGAAAATGGGCCGGCTCAATTTTTAACAATATTCCGTGTACTAAAACCTTTGAGGATTATCCGAAAACCGAGTTTCGATCATATCAGCTCCGATTCCGGTCTGAACTGCGCCGAATAAAATTTCGTTTAATTTCAATAACCCATAGGAACAAAATATGTAAAAATATCCAGAAAATGGCCCGACTCGATTTTTAACAATATCCCGTGTACTAACCCCTTTGTGGATTATCAGAAAACCGAGTTTCGATAATATCAGCTCCGATTTCGGTCCGAAGTGCGTCAAATAAAATTTTATTTAATTACAATAACCCTTAGGAACAAAATATGTAAAAATATCCAGAAAATGGCCCGACTCGATTTTTAACAGTATCCCGTGTACTAACCCCTTTGAGGATTATCCGAAAACTGAGTTTCGATCATATCAGCTCCGATTTAGGTCCGAATTTCGTCAATTAAAATTTTGTTGAATTCCAATAACCCATAGGAACAAAATATGTAAAAATATCCACAAAATGGTCCGACTCAATTTTTAACAATATCCCATGTACTAACCCCTTTGAGGATTTTCCGAAAACCGAGTTTCGATCATATCAGCTCCGATTCCGGTCCGAAGTACGTCAAATAAAATTTCATTTAATTACAATAACCCTTAGGAACAAAATATGTAAAAATATCCAGAAAATTGCCCGACTCGATTTTTAACAGTATCCCGTGTACTAACCCCTTTGAGGATTATCCGAAAACCGAGTTTCGATCATATCAGCTCCGATTCAGGTCCGAATTGCGTCAAATAAAATTTTGTTGAATTCCAATAACCCATAGGAACATAATATGTAAAAATATCCAGAAAATGGCCCGACTCAATTTTTAACAGTATCCCGTGTACTAACCCCTTTGTGGATTATCCGAAAACCGAGTTTCGATCGTATCAGCTCCGATTCAGGTCCGAATTGCGTCAAATAAAATTTTGTTGAATTCCAATAACCAATAGGAACAAAATATGTAATAATATCCACAAAATGGTCCAACTCGATTTTTAACAATATCCCGTGTACTAACCCCTTTGAGGATTATCCGAAAACCGAGTTTCGATCATATCAGCTCCGATTCCGGTCCGAAGTGCGTCAAATAAAATTTCTTTTAATTACAATAACCCTTAGGAACAAAATATGTAAAAATATCCAGAAAATGGGCCGGCTCAATTTTTAACAATATTCCGTGTACTAAAGCCTTTGAGGATTATCCGAAAACCGAGTTTCGATCATATCAGCTCCGATCCCGGTCTGAACTGCGCCGAATAAAATTTCGTTTAATTTCAATAACCCATAGGAACAAAATATGTAAAAATATCCAGAAAATGGCGCGACTCGATTTTTAACAGTATCACGTGTACTAACCCCTTTGAGGATTATCCGAAAACCGAGTTTCGATCATATCAGCTCCGATTCAGGTCCGAATTGCGTCAAATAAAATTTTGTTGAATTCCAATAACCCATAGGAACATAATATGTAAAAATATCCAGAAAATGGCCCGACTCAATTTTTAAGAGTATCCCGTGTACTAACCCCTTTGAGGATTATCCGAAAACCGAGTTTCGATCATATCAGCTCCGATTCCGGTCCGAAGTGCGTCAAATAAAATTTCATTTAATTACAATAACCCTTAGGAACAAAATATGTAAAAATATCCGAAAAATGGGCCGGCTCAATTTTTAACAATATTCCGTGTACTAACGCCTTTGAGGATTATCCGAAAATCGAGTTTCGATCATATCAGCTCCGATTCCGGTCTGAACTGCGCCGAATAAAATTTCGTTTATTTCAATAACCCATAGGAACAAAATATGTAAAAATATCCAGAAAATGGCCCGACTCGATTTTTAACAGTATCCCGTGTACTAACCCCTTTGAGGATTATCCGAAAACCGAGTTTCGATCATATCAGCTCCGATTCAAGTCCGAATTGCGTCAAATAAAATTTTGTTGAATTCCAATAACCCATAGGAACAAAATATGTAAAAATATCCACAAAATGGTCCGACTCAATTTTTAACAATATCCCATGTACTAACCCCTTTGAGGATTATCCGAAAACCGAGTTTCGATCATATCAGCTCCGATTCCAGTCCGAAGTGCGTCAAATAAAATTTCATTTAATTACAATAACCCTTAGGAAAAAAATATGTAAAAATATCCGGAAAATGGGCCGGCTCAATTTTTAACAATATTCCGTGTACTAACCCCTTTGAGGATTATCAGAAAACCGAGTTTCGATAATATCAGCTCCGATTCCGGTCCGAAGTGCGTCAAATAAAATTTCATTTAATTACAATAACCCTTAGGAACAAAATATGTAAAAATATCCAGAAAATGGCCCGACTCGATTTTTAACAGTATCCCGTGTACTAACCCCTTTGAGGATTATCCGAAAACTGAGTTTCGATCATATCAGCTCCGATTTAGGTCCGAATTTCGTCAATTAAAATTTTGTTGAATTCCAATAACCCATAGGAACAAAATATGTAAAAATATCCACAAAATGGTCCGACTCAATTTTTAACAATATCCCATGTACTAACCCCTTTGAGGATTATCCGAAAACCGAGTTTCGATCATATCAGCTCCGATTCCGGTCCGTAGTACGTCAAATAAAATTTCATTTAATTACAATAACCCTTAGGAACAAAATATGTAAAAATATCCAGAAAATTGCCCGACTCGATTTTTAACAGTATCCCGTGTACTAACCCCTTTGAGGATTATCCGAAAACCGAGTTTCGATCATATCAGCTCCGATTCAGGTCCGAATTGCGTCAAATAAAATTTTGTTGAATTCCAATAACCCAAAGGAACATAATATGTAAAAATATCCAGAAAATGGCCCGACTCAATTTTTAACAGTATCCCGTGTACTAACACCTTTGTGGATTATCCGAAAACCGAGTTTCGATCGTATCAGCTCCGATTCAGGTCCGAATTGCGTCAAATAAAATTTTGTTGAATTCCAATAACCAATAGGAACAAAATATGTAATAATATCCACAAAATGGTCCAACTCGATTTTTAACAATATCCCGTGTACTAACCCCTTTGAGGATTATCCGAAAACCGAGTTTCGATCATATCAGCTCCGATTCCGGTCCGAAGTGCGTCAAGTAAAATTTCATTTAATTACAATAACCCTTAGGAACAAAATATGTAAAAATATCCAGAAAATGGGCCGGCTCAATTTTTAACAATATTCCGTGTACTAAAGCCTTTGAGGATTATCCGAAAACCGAGTTTCGATCATATCAGCTCCGATCCCGGTCTGAACTGCGCCGAATAAAATTTCGTTTAATTTCAATAACCCATAGGAACAAAATATGTAAAAATATCCAGAAAATGGCGCGACTCGATTTTTAACAGTATCACGTGTACTAACCCCTTTGAGGATTATCCGAAAACCGAGTTTCGATCATATCAGCTCCGATTCAGGTCCGAATTGCGTCAAATAAAATTTTGTTGAATTCCAATAACCCATAGGAACATAATATGTAAAAATATCCAGAAAATGGCCCGACTCAATTTTTAACAGTATCCCGTGTACTAACCCCTTTGTGAATTATCCGAAAACCGAGTTTCGATCATATCAGCTCCGATTCAGGTCCGAATTGCGTCAAATAAAATTTTGTTGAATTCCAATAACCAATAGGAACAAAATATGTAATAATATCCATAAAATGGTCCAACTCGATTTTTAACAATATCCCGTGTACTAACCCCTTTGAGGATTATCCGAAAACCGAGTTTCGATCATATCAGCTCCGATTCCGGTCCGAAGTGCGTCAAATAAAATTTCATTTAATTACAATAACCCTTAGGAACAAAATATGTAAAAATATCCGAAAAATGGGCCGGCTCAATTTTTAACAATATTCCGTGTACTAAGGCCTTTGAGGATTATCCGAAAACCGAGTTTCGATCATATCAGCTCCGATTCCGGTCTGAACTGCGCCGAATAAAATTTCGTTTATTTCAATAACCCATAGGAACAAAATATGTAAAAATATCCAGAAAATGGCCCGACTCGATTTTTAACAGTATCCCGTGTACGAGGATTATCCGAAAACCGAGTTTCGATCATATCAGCTCCGATTCAAGTCCGAATTGCGTCAAATAAAATTTTGTTGAATTCCAATAACCCATAGGAACAAAATATGTAAAAATATCCACAAAATGGTCCCACTCAATTTTTAACAATATCCCATGTACTAACCCCTTCGAGGATTATCCGAAAACCGAGTTTCGATCATATCAGCTCCGATTTCGGTCCGAAGTGCGTCAAATAAAATTTCATTTAATTACATTAACCCTTAGGAACAAAATATGTAAAAATATCCGGAAAATGGGCCGGCTCCATTTTTAACAATATTCCGTGTACTAAAGCCTTTGAGGATTATCCGAAAACCGAGTTTCGATCATATCAGCTCCGATTCCGGTCTGAACTGCGCCGAATAAAATTTCGTTTAATTTCAATAACCCATAGGAACAAAATATGTAAAAATATCCAGAAAATGGCCCGACTCGATTTTTAACAATATCCCGTGTACTAACCCCTTTGTGGATTATCAGAAAACCGAGTTTCGATAATATCAGCTCCGATTCCGGTCCGAAGTGCGTCAAATAAAATTTCATTTAATTACAATAACCCTTAGGAACAAAATATGTAAAAATATCCAGAAAATGGCCCGACTCGATTTTTAACAGTATCCCGTGTACTAACCCCTTTGAGGATTATCCGAAAACTGAGTTTCGATCATATCAGCTCCGATTTAGGTCCGAATTTCGTCAATTAAAATTTTGTTGAATTCCAATAACCCATAGGAACAAAATATGTAAAAATATCCACAAAATGGTCCGACTCAATTTTTAACAATATCCCATGTACTAACCCCTTTGAGGATTATCCGAAAACCGAGTTTCGATCATATCAGCTCCGATTCCGGTCCGAAGTACGTCAAATAAAATTTCATTTAATTACAATAACCCTTAGGAACAAAATATGTAAAAATATCCAGAAAATTGCCCGACTCGATTTTTAACAGTATCCCGTGTACTAACCCCTTTGAGGATTATCCGAAAACCGAGTTTCGATCATATCAGCTCCGATTCAGGTCCGAATTGCGTCAAATAAAATTTTGTTGAATTCCAATAACCCATAGGAACATAATATGTAAAAATATCCAGAAAATGGCCCGACTCAATTTTTAACAGTATCCCGTGTACTAACCCCTTTGTGGATTATCCGAAAACCGAGTTTCGATCGTATCAGCTCCGATTCAGGTCCGAATTGCGTCAAATAAAATTTTGTTGAATTCCAATAACCAATAGGAACAAAATATGTAATAATATCCACAAAATGGTCAAACTCGATTTTTAACAATATCCCGTGTACTAACCCCTTTGAGGATTATCCGAAAACCGAGTTTCGATCATATCAGCTCCGATTCCGGTCCGAAGTGCGTCAAATAAAATTTCATTTAATTACAATAACCCTTAGGAACAAAATATGTAAAAATATCCAGAAAATGGGCCGGCTCAATTTTTAACAATATTCCGTGTACTAAAGCCTTTGAGGATTATCCGAAAACCGAGTTTCGATCATATCAGCTCCGATCCCGGTCTGAACTGCGCCGAATAAAATTTCGTTTAATTTCAATAACCCATAGGAACAAAATATGTAAAAATATCCAGAAAATGGCGCGACTCGATTTTTAACAGTATCACGTGTACTAACCCCTTTGAGGATTATCCGAAAACCGAGTTTCGATCATATCAGCTCCGATTCAGGTCCGAATTGCGTCAAATAAAATTTTGTTGAATTCCAATAACCCATAGGAACATAATATGTAAAAATATCCAGAAAATGGCCCGACTCAATTTTTAACAGTATCCCGTGTACTAACCCCTTTGAGGATTATCCGAAAACCGAGTTTCGATCATATCAGCTCCGATTCCGGTCCGAAGTGCGTCAAATAAAATTTCATTTAATTACAATAACCCTTAGGAACAAAATATGTAAAAATATCCGAAAAATGGGCCGGCTCAATTTTTAACAATATTCCGTGTACTAACGCCTTTGAGGATTATCCGAAAATCGAGTTTCGATCATATCAGCTCCGATTCCGGTCTGAACTGCGCCGAATAAAATTTCGTTTATTTCAATAACCCATAGGAACAAAATATGTAAAAATATCCAGAAAATGGCCCGACTCGATTTTTAACAGTATCCCGTGTACTAACCCCTTTGAGGATTATCCGAAAACCGAGTTTCGATCATATCAGCTCCGATTCAAGTCCGAATTGCGTCAAATAAAATTTTGTTGAATTCCAATAACCCATAGGAACAAAATATGTAAAAATATCCACAAAATGGTCCGACTCAATTTTTAACAATATCCCATGTACTAACCCCTTTGAGGATTATCCGAAAACCGAGTTTCGATCATATCAGCTCCGATTCCAGTCCGAAGTGCGTCAAATAAAATTTCATTTAATTACAATAACCCTTAGGAAAAAAATATGTAAAAATATCCGAAAAATAGGCCGGCTCAATTTTTAACAATATTCCGTGTACTAACCCCTTTGAGGATTATCAGAAAACCGAGTTTCGATAATATCAGCTCCGATTCCGGTCCGAAGTGCGTCAAATAAAATTTCATTTAATTACAATAACCCTTAGGAACAAAATATGTAAAAATATCCAGAAAATGGCCCGACTCGATTTTTAACAGTATCCCGTGTACTAACCCCTTTGAGGATTATCCGAAAACTGAATTTCGATCATATCAGCTCCGATTTAGGTCCGAATTTCGTCAATTAAAATTTTGTTGAATTCCAATAACCCATAGGAACAAAATATGTAAAAATATCCACAAAATGGTCCGACTCAATTTTTAACAATATCCCACGTACTAACCCCTTTGAGGATTATCCGAAAACCGAGTTTCGATCATATCAGCTCCGATTCCGGTCCGAAGTACGTCAAATAAAATTTCATTTAATTACAATAACCCTTAGGAACAAAATATGTAAAAATATCCAGAAAATTGCCCGACTCGATTTTTAACAGTATCCCGTGTACTAACCCCTTTGAGGATTATCCGAAAACCGAGTTTCGATCATATCAGCTCCGATTCAGGTCCGAATTGCGTCAAATAAAATTTTGTTGAATTCCAATAACCCATAGGAACATAATATGTAAAAATATCCAGAAAATGGCCCGACACAATTTTTAACAGTATCCCGTGTACTAACACCTTTGTGGATTATCCGAAAACCGAGTTTCGATCGTATCAGCTCCGATTCAGGTCCGAATTGCGTCAAATAAAATTTTGTTGAATTCCAATAACCAATAGGAACAAAATATGTAATAATATCCACAAAATGGTCCAACTCGATTTTTAACAATATCCCGTGTACTAACCCCTTTGAGGATTATCCGAAAACCGAGTTTCGATCATATCAGCTCCGATTCCGGTCCGAAGTGCGTCAAGTAAAATTTCATTTAATTACAATAACCCTTAGGAACAAAATATGTAAAAATATCCAGAAAATGGGCCGGCTCAATTTTTAACAATATTCCGTGTACTAAAGCCTTTGAGGATTATCCGAAAACCGAGTTTCGATCATATCAGCTCCGATCCCGGTCTGAACTGCGCCGAATAAAATTTCGTTTAATTTCAATAACCCATAGGAACAAAATATGTAAAAATATCCAGAAAATGGCGCGACTCGATTTTTAACAGTATCACGTGTACTAACCCCTTTGAGGATTATCCGAAAACCGAGTTTCGATCATATCAGCTCCGATTCAGGTCCGAATTGCGTCAAATAAAATTTTGTTGAATTCCAATAACCCATAGGAACATAATATGTAAAAATATCCAGAAAATGGCCCGACTCAATTTTTAACAGTATCCCGTGTACTAACCCCTTTGTGAATTATCCGAAAACCGAGTTTCGATCATATCAGCTCCGATTCAGGTCCGAATTGCGTCAAATAAAATTTTGTTGAATTCCAATAACCAATAGGAACAAAATATGTAATAATATCCATAAAATGGTCCAACTCGATTTTTAACAATATCCCGTGTACTAACCCCTTTGAGGATTATCCGAAAACCGAGTTTCGATCATATCAGCTCCGATTCCGGTCCGAAGTGCGTCAAATAAAATTTCATTTAATTACAATAACCCTTAGGAACAAAATATGTAAAAATATCCGAAAAATGGGCCGGCTCAATTTTTAACAGTATCCCGTGTACTAACCCCTTTGTGAATTATCCGAAAACCGAGTTTCGATCATATCAGCTCCGATTCAGGTCCGAATTGCGTCAAATAAAATTTTGTTGAATTCCAATAACCAATAGGAACAAAATATGTAATAATATCCATAAAATGGTCCAACTCGATTTTTAACAATATCCCGTGTACTAACCCCTTTGAGGATTATCCGAAAACCGAGTTTCGATCATATCAGCTCCGATTCCGGTCCGAAGTGCGTCAAATAAAATTTCATTTAATTACAATAACCCTTAGGAACAAAATATGTAAAAATATCCGAAAAATGGGCCGGCTCAATTTTTAACAATATTCCGTGTACTAACGCCTTTGAGGATTATCCGAAAACCGAGTTTCGATCATATCAGCTCCGATTCCGGTCTGAACTGCGCCGAATAAAATTTCGTTTAATTTCAATAACCCATAGGAACAAAATATGTAAAAATATCCAGAAAATGGCCCGACTCGATTTTTAACAATATCCCGTGTACTAACCCCTTTGAGGATTATCAGAAAACCGAGTTTCGATAATATCAGCTCCGATTCCGGTCCGAAGTGCGTCAAATAAAATTTCATTTAATTACAATAACCCTTAGGAACAAAATATGTAAAAATATCCAGAAAATGGCCCGACTCGATTTTTAACAGTATCCCGTGTACTAACCCCTTTGAGGATTATCCGAAAACTGAGTTTCGATCATATCAGCTCCGATTTAGGTCCGAATTTCGTCAATTAAAATTTTGTTGAATTCCAATAACCCATAGGAACAAAATATGTAAAAATATCCACAAAATGGTCCGACTCAATTTTTAACAATATCCCATGTACTAACCCCTTTGAGGATTATCCGAAAACCGAGTTTCGATCATATCAGCTCCGATTCCGGTCCGAAGTACGTCAAATAAAATTTCATTTAATTACAATAACCCTTAGGAACAAAATATGTAAAAATATCCAGAAAATTGCCCGACTCGATTTTTAACAGTATCCCGTGTACTAACACCTTTGAGGATTATCCGAAAACCGAGTTTCGATCATATCAGCTCCGATTCAGGTCCGAATTGCGTCAAATAAAATTTTGTTGAATTCCAATAACCCATAGGAACATAATATATAAAAATATCCAGAAAATGGCCCGACTCAATTTTTAACAGTATCCCGTGTACTAACCCCTTTGTGGATTATCCGAAAACCGAGTTTCGATCGTATCAGCTCCGATTCAGGTCCGAATTGCGTCAAATAAAATTTTGTTGAATTCCAATAACCAATAGGAACAAAATATGTAATAATATCCACAAAATGGTCCAACTCGATTTTTAACAATATCCCGTGTACTAACCCCTTTGAGGATTATCCGAAAACCGAGTTTCGATCATATCAGCTCCGATTCCGGTCCGAAGTACGTCAAATAAAATTTCATTTAATTACAATAACCCTTAGGAACAAAATATGTAAAAATATCCAGAAAATGGGCCGGCTCAATTTTTAACAATATTCCGTGTACTAAAGCCTTTGAGGATTATCCGAAAACCGAGTTTCGATCATATCAGCTCCGATCCCGGTCTGAACTGCGCCGAATAAAATTTCGTTTAATTTCAATAACCCATAGGAACAAAATATGTAAAAATATCCAGAAAATGGCGCGACTCAATTTTTAACAGTATCACGTGTACTAACCCCTTTGAGGATTATCCGAAAACCGAGTTTCGATCATATCAGCTCCGATTCAGGTCCGAATTGCGTCAAATAAAATTTTTTTGAATTTCAATAACGCATAGGAACATAATATGTAAAAATATCCAGAAAATGGCCCGACTCAATTTTTAACAGTATCCCGTGTACTAACCCCTTTGTGAATTATCCGAAAACCGAGTTTCGATCATATCAGCTCCGATTCAGGTCCGAATTGCGTCAAATAAAATTTTGTTGAATTCCAATAACCAATAGGAACAAAATATGTAATAATATCCATAAAATGGTCCGACTCGATTTTTAACAATATCCCGTGTACTAACCCCTTTGAGGATTATCCGAAAACCGAGTTTCGATCATATCAGCTCCGATTCCGGTCCGAAGTGCGTCAAATAAAATTTCATTTAATTACAATAACCCTTAGGAACAAAATATGTAAAAATATCTAGAAAATTGCCCGACTCGATTTTTAACAGTATCCCGTGTACTAACCCCTTTGAGGATTATCCGAAAACCGAGTTTCGATCATATCAGCTCCGATTCAGGTCCGAATTGCGTCAAATAAAATTTTGTTGAATTCCAATAACCCATAGGAACATAATATGTAAAAATATCCAGAAAATGGCCCGACTCAATTTTTAACAGTATCCCGTGTACTAACCCCTTTGTGGATTATCCGAAAACTGAGTTTCGATCGTATCAGCTCCGATTCAGGTCCGAATTGCGTCAAATAAAATTTTGTTGAATTCCAATAACCAATAGGAACAAAATATGTAATAATATCCACAAAATGGTCCAACTCGATTTTTAACAATATCCCGTGTACTAACCCCTTTGAGGATTATCCGAAAACCGAGTTTCGATCATATCAGCTCCGATTCCGGTCCGAAGTACGTCAAATAAAATTTCATTTAATTACAATAACCCTTAGGAACAAAATATGTAAAAATATCCAGAAAATGGGCCGGCTCAATTTTTAACAATATTCCGTGTACTAAAGCCTTTGAGGATTATCCGAAAACCGAGTTTCGATCATATCAGCTCCGATCCCGGTCTGAACTGCGCCGAATAAAATTTCGTTTAATTTCAATAACCCATAGGAACAAAATATGTAAAAATATCCAGAAAATGGCGCGACTCAATTTTTAACAGTATCACGTGTTCTAACCCCTTTGAGGATTATCCGAAAACCGAGTTTCGATCATATCAGCTCCGATTCAGGTCCGAATTGCGTCAAATAAAATTTTGTTGAATTCCAATAACCCATAGGAACATAATATGTAAAAATATCCAGAAAATGGCCCGACTCAATTTTTAACAGTATCCCGTGTACTAACCCCTTTGTGAATTATCCGAAAACCGAGTTTCGATCAT
The DNA here is from genome assembly GCA_036435485.1 of Saposhnikovia divaricata. Taxonomy (NCBI): domain Eukaryota; kingdom Viridiplantae; phylum Streptophyta; class Magnoliopsida; order Apiales; family Apiaceae; genus Saposhnikovia; species Saposhnikovia divaricata. Next base: position 222,928,509 of record CM071599.1, read on the forward strand.
ATCAGCTCCGATTCAGGTCCGAATTGCGTCAAATAAAATTTTGTTGAATTCCAATAACCAATAGGAACAAAATATGTAATAATATCCATAAAATGGTCCAACTCGATTTTTAACAATATCCCGTGTACTAACCCCTTTGAGGATTATCCGAAAACCGAGTTTCGATCATATCAGCTCCGATTCCGGTCCGAAGTGCGTCAAATAAAATTTCATTTAATTACAATAACCCTTAGGAACAAAATATGTAAAAATATCCGAAAAATGGGCCGGCTCAATTTTTAACAATATTCCGTGTACTAACGCCTTTGAGGATTATCCGAAAACCGAGTTTCGATCATATCAGCTCCGATTCCGGTCTGAACTGCGCCGAATAAAATTTCGTTTATTTCAATAACCCATAGGAACAAAATATGTAAAAATATCCAGAAAATGGCCCGACTCGATTTTTAACAGTATCCCGTGTACTAACCCCTTTGAGGATTATCCGAAAACCGAGTTTCGATCATATCAGCTCCGATTCAAGTCCGAATTGCGTCAAATAAAATTTTGTTCAATTCCAATAACCCATAGGAACAAAATATGTAAAAATATCCACAAAATGGTCCGACTCAATTTTTAACAATATCCCATGTACTAACCCCTTTGAGGATTATCCGAAAATTGAGTTTCCATCATATCAGCTCCGATTCCAGTCCGAAGTGCGTCAAATAAAATTTCATTTATTTTCAACAACCCATAGGAACAAAATATGTAAAAATATCCAGAAAATGGCCCGACTCAATTTTTAACAATATTCCGTGTACTAACGCCTTTGAGGATTATCAGAAAACTGAGTTTCGATCATATCAGCTCCGATTCCGGTCCGAACTACGCCGAATAAAATTTCGTTTAATTTCTATAACCCATAGGAACAAAATATGTAAAAATATCCAGAAAATGGTCCGACTCGATTTTAAACTGTATCCCGTGAACTAACCCCTTTGTGGATTATCCGAAAACCGAGTTTCGATCATATCAGCTCCGATTCAAGTCCGAATTGCGTCAAATAAAATTTTGTTGAATTCCAATAACCAATAGAAACAAAATATGTAAAAATATCCACAAAATGGTCCAACTCGATTTTTAACAATATCCCGTGTACTAACCCCTTTGAGGATTATCCGAAAATCGAGTTTCGATCATATCAGCTCCGATTCCGGTCCGAAGTGCGTCAAATAAAATTTCATTTAATTACAATAACCCTTAGGAACAAAATATGTAAAAATATCCGGAAAATGGGCCGGCTCAATTTTTAACAATATTCCGTGTACTAAAGCCTTTGAGGATTATCCGAAAACCGAGTTTCGATCATATCAGCTCCGATTCCGGTGTGAACTGCGCCGAATAAAATTTCGTTTAATTTCAATAACCCATAGGAACAAAATATGTAAAAATATCCAGAAAATAGCCCGACTCGATTTTTAACAGTATCCCGTGTACTAACCCCTTTGAGGATTATCCGAAAACTGAGTTTCGATCATATCAGCTCCGATTTAGGTCCGAATTTCGTCAATTAAAATTTTGTTGAATTCCAATAACCCAGAGGAACAAAATATGTAAAAATATCCACAAAATGGTCCGACTCAATTTTTAACAATATCCCATGTACTAACCCCTTTGAGGATTATCCGAAAACCGAGTTTCGATCATATCAGCTCCGATTCCGGTCAGAAGTGCGTCAAATAAAATTTCATTTAATTACTATAACCCTTAGGAACAAAATATGTAAAAATATCCAGAAAATTGCCCGACTCGATTTTTAACAGTATCCCGTGTACTAACCCCTTTGAGGATTATCCGAAAACCGAGTTTCGATCATATCAGCTCCGATTCAGGTCCGAATTGCGTCAAATAAAATTTTGTTGAATTCTAATAACCCATAGGCACATAATATGTAAAAATATCCAGAAAATGGCCCGACTCAATTTTTAACAGTATCCCGTGTACTAACCCCTTTGTGGATTATCCGAAAACCGAGTTTCGATCGTATCAGCTCCGATTCAGGTCCGAATTGCGTCAAATAAAATTTTGTTGAATTCCAATAACCAATAGGAACAAAATATGTAATAATATCCACAAAATGGTCCAACTCGATTTTTAACAATATCCCGTGTACTAACCCCTTTGAGGATTATCCGAAAACCGAGTTTCGACCATATCAGCTCCGATTCCGGTCCGAAGTGCGTCAAATAAAATTTCATTTAATTACAATAACCCTTAGGAACAAAATATGTAAAAATATCCAGAAAATGGGCCGGCTCAATTTTTAACTATATTCCGTGTACTAAAGCCTTTGAGGATTATCCGAAAACCGAGTTTCGATCATATCAGCTCCGATCCCGGTCTGAACTGCGCCGAATAAAATTTCGTTTAATTTCAATAACCCATAGGAACAAAATATGTAAAAATATCCAGAAAATGGCGCGACTCGATTTTTAACAGTATCACGTGTACTAACCCCTTTGAGGATTATCCGAAAACCGAGTTTCGATCATATCAGCTCCGATTCAGGTCCGAATTGCGTCAAATAAAATTTTGTTGAATTCCAATAACCCATAGGAACATAATATGTAAAAATATCCAGAAAATGGCCCGACTCAATTTTTAACAGTATCCCGTGTACTAACCCCTTTGTGAATTATCCGAAAACCGAGTTTCGATCATATCAGCTCCGATTCAGGTCCGAATTGCGTCAAATAAAATTTTGTTGAATTCCAATAACCAATAGGAACAAAATATGTAATAATATCCATAAAATGGTCCAACTCGATTTTTAACAATATCCCGTGTACTAACCCCTTTGAGGATTATCCGAAAACCGAGTTTCGATCATATCAGCTCCGATTCCGGTCCGAAGTGCGTCAAATAAAATTTCATTTAATTACAATAACCCTTAGGAACAAAATATGTAAAAATATCCGAAAAATGGGCCGGCTCAATTTTTAACAATATTCCGTGTACTAACGCCTTTGAGGATTATCCGAAAACCGAGTTTCGATCATATCAGCTCCGATTCCGGTCTGAACTGCGCCGAATAAAATTTCGTTTATTTCAATAACCCATAGGAACAAAATATGTAAAAATATCCAGAAAATGGCCCGACTCGATTTTTAACAGTATCCCGTGTACTAACCCCTTTGAGGATTATCCGAAAACCGAGTTTCGATCATATCAGCTCCGATTCAAGTCCGAATTGCGTCAAATAAAATTTTGTTGAATTCCAATAACCCATAGGAACAAAATATGTAAAAATATCCACAAAATGGTCCGACTCAATTTTTAACAATATCCCATGTACTAACCCCTTTGAGGATTATCCGAAAACCGAGTTTCGATCATATCAGCTCCGATTCCAGTCCGAAGTGCGTCAAATAAAATTTCATTTAATTACAATAACCCTTAGGAAAAAATATGTAAAAATATCCGGAAAATGGGCCGGCTCAATTTTTAACAATATTCCGTGTACTAAAGCCTTTGAGGATTATCCGAAAACCGAGTTTCGATCATATCAGCTCCGATTCCGGTCTGAACTGCGCCGAATAAAATTTCGTTTAATTTCAATAACCCATAGGAACAAAATATGTAAAAATATCCAGAAAATGGGCCGACTCGATTTTTAACAGTATCCCGTGTCCTAACCCCTTTGAGGATTATCCGAAAACCAAGTTTCGATCATATCAGCTCCGATTCAAGTCCGAATTGCGTCAAATAAAATTTTGTTGAATTCCAATAACCCATAGGAACAAAATATGTAAAAATATCCACAAATGGTCCGACTCAATTTTTAACAATATCCCATGTACTAACCCCTTTGAGGATTATCCGAAAACCGAGTTTCGATCATATCAGCTCCGATTCCGATCCGAACTCTGTCGAATAAAATTTTGTTTAATTTCAATAACCTATAGGAACAAAATATGTGAAAATATCCACAAAATGGTCCAACTCGACTTTTAACAGTATCCCGTGTACTAACCCCTTTGAGGATTATCCGAAAATTGAGTTTCCATCATATCAGCTCCGATTCCGGTCCGAAGTGCGTCAAATAAAATTTCATTTATTTTCAACAACCCATAGGAACAAAATATGTAAAAATATCCAGAAAATGGCCCGACTCAATTTTTAACAATATTCCGTGTACTAACGCCTTTGAGGATTATCAGAAAACTGAGTTTCGATCATATCAGCTCCGATTCCGGTCCGAACTACGCCGAATAAAATTTCGTTTAATTTCAATAACCCATAGGAACAAAATATGTAAAAATATCCAGAAAATGGTCCGACTCGATTTTAAACTGTATCCCGTGTACTAACCCCTTTGTGGATTATCCGAAAACCGAGTTTCGATCATATCAGCTCCGATTCAGGTCCGAATTGCGTCAAATAAAATTTTGTTGAATTCCAATAACCAATAGAAACAAAATATGTAAAAATATCCACAAAATGGTCCAACTCGATTTTTAACAATATCCCGTGTACTAACCCCTTTGAGGATTATCCGAAAATCGAGTTTCGATCATATCAGCTCCGATTCCGGTCCGAAGTGCGTCAAATAAAATTTCATTTAATTACAATAACCCTTAGGAACAAAATATGTAAAAATATCCGGAAAATGGGCCGGCTCAATTTTTAACAATATTCCGTGTACTAAAGCCTTTGAGGATTATCCGAAAACCGAGTTTCGATCATATCAGCTCCGATTCCGGTGTGAACTGCGCCGAATAAAATTTCGTTTAATTTCAATAACCCATAGGAACAAAATATGTAAAAATATCCAGAAAATAGCCCGACTCGATTTTTAACAGTATCCCGTGTACTAACCCCTTTGAGGATTATCCGAAAACTGAGTTTCGATCATATCAGCTCCGATTTAGGTCCGAATTTCGTCAATTAAAATTTTGTTGAATTCCAATAACCCATAGGAACAAAATATGTAAAAATATCCACAAAATGGTCCGACTCAATTTTTAACAATATCCCATGTACTAACCCCTTTGAGGATTATCCGAAAACCGAGTTTCGATCATATCAGCTCCGATTCCGGTCCGAAGTACGTCAAATAAAATTTCATTTAATTACAATAACCCTTAGGAACAAAATACGTAAAAATATCCAGAAAATTGCCCGACTCGATTTTTAACAGTATCCCGTGTACTAACCCCTTTGAGGATTATCCGAAAACCGAGTTTCGATCATATCAGCTCCGATTCAGGTCCGAATTGCGTCAAATAAAATTTTGTTGAATTCCAATAACCCATAGGCACATAATATGTAAAAATATCCAGAAAATGGCCCGACTCAATTTTTAACAGTATCCCGTGTACTAACCCCTTTGTGGATTATCCGAAAACCGAGTTTCGATCGTATCAGCTCCGATTCAGGTCCGAATTGCGTCAAATAAAATTTTGTTGAATTCCAATAACCAATAGGAACAAAATATGTAATAATATCCACAAAATGGTCCAACTCGATTTTTAACAATATCCCGTGTACTAACCCCTTTGAGGATTATCCGAAAACCGAGTTTCGACCATATCAGCTCCGATTCCGGTCCGAAGTGCGTCAAATAAAATTTCATTTAATTACAATAACCCTTAGGAACAAAATATGTAAAAATATCCAGAAAATGGGCCGGCTCAATTTTTAACAATATTCCGTGTACTAAAGCCTTTGAGGATTATCCGAAAACCGAGTTTCGATCATATCAGCTCCGATCCCGGTCTGAACTGCGCCGAATAAAATTTCGTTTAATTTCAATAACCCATAGGAACAAAATATGTAAAAATATCCAGAAAATGGCGCGACTCGATTTTTAACAGTATCACGTGTACTAACCCCTTTGAGGATTATCCGAAAACCGAGTTTCGATCATATCAGCTCCGATTCAGGTCCGAATTGCGTCAAATAAAATTTTGTTGAATTCCAATAACCCATAGGAACATAATATGTAAAAATATCCAGAAAATGGCCCGACTAAATTTTTAACAGTATCCCGTGTACTAACCCCTTTGTGAATTATCCGAAAACCGAGTTTCGATCATATCAGCTCCGATTCAGGTCCGAATTGCGTCAAATAAAATTTTGTTGAATTCCAATAACCAATAGGAACAAAATATGTAATAATATCCATAAAATGGTCCAACTCGATTTTTAACAATATCCCGTGTACTAACCCCTTTGAGGATTATCCGAAAACCGAGTTTCGATCATATAAGCTCCGATTCCGGTCCGAAGTGCGTCAAATAAAATTTCATTTAATTACAATAACCCTTAGGAACAAAATATGTAAAAATATCCGAAAAATGGGCCGGCTCAATTTTTAACAATATTCCGTGTACTAAAGCCTTTGAGGATTATCCGAAAACCGAGTTTCGATCATATCAGCTCCGATTCCGGTCTGAACTGCGCCGAATAAAATTTCGTTTATTTCAATAACCCATAGGAACAAAATATGTAAAAATATCCAGAAAATGGCCCGACTCGATTTTTAACAGTATCCCGTGTACTAACCCCTTTGAGGATTATCCGAAAATCGAGTTTCGATCATATCAGCTCCGATTCAAGTCCGAATTGCGTCAAATAAAATTTTGTTGAATTCCAATAACCCATAGGAACAAAATATGTAAAAATATCCACAAATGGTCCGACTCAATTTTTAACAATATCCCATGTACTAACCCCTTTGAGGATTATCCGAAAACCGAGTTTCGATCATATCAGCTCCGATTCCGGTCCGAAGTACGTCAAATAAAATTTCATTTAATTACAATAACCCTTAGGAACAAAATACGTAAAAATATCCAGAAAATTGCCCGACTCGATTTTTAACAGTATCCCGTGTACTAACCCCTTTGAGGATTATCCGAAAACCGAGTTTCGATCATATCAGCTCCGATTCAGGTCCGAATTGCGTCAAATAAAATTTTGTTGAATTCCAATAACCCATAGGCACATAATATGTAAAAATATCCAGAAAATGGCCCGACTCAATTTTTAACAGTATCCCGTGTACTAACCCCTTTGTGGATTATCCGAAAACCGAGTTTCGATCGTATCAGCTCCGATTCAGGTCCGAATTGCGTCAAATAAAATTTTGTTGAATTCCAATAACCAATTGGAACAAAATATGTAATAATATCCACAAAATGGTCCGACTCGATTTTTAACAATATCCCGTGTACTAACCCCTTTGAGGATTATCCGAAAACCGAGTTTCGACCATATCAGCTCCGATTCCGGTCCGAAGTGCGTCAAATAAAATTTCATTTAATTACAATAATCCTTAGGAACAAAATATGTAAAAATATCCAGAAAATGGGCCGGCTCAATTTTTAACAATATTCCGTGTACTAAAGCCTTTGAGGATTATCCGAAAACCGAGTTTCGATCATATCAGCTCCGATCCCGGTCTGAACTGCGCCGAATAAAATTTCGTTTAATTTCAATAACCCATAGGAACAAAATATGTAAAAATATCCAGAAAATGGCGCGACTCGATTTTTAACAGTATCACGTGTACTAACCCCTTTGAGGATTATCCGAAAACCGAGTTTCGATCATATCAGCTCCGATTCAGGTCCGAATTGCGTCAAATAAAATTTTGTTGAATTCCAATAACCCATAGGAACATAATATGTAAAAATATCCAGAAAATGGCCCGACTCAATTTTTAACAGTATCCCGTGTACTAACCCCTTTGTGAATTATCCGAAAACCGAGTTTCGATCATATCAGCTCCGATTCAGGTCCGAATTGCGTCAAATAAAATTTTGTTGAATTCCAATAACCAATAGGAACAAAATATGTAATAATATCCATAAAATGGTCCAACTCGATTTTTAACAATATCCCGTGTACTAACCCCTTTGAGGATTATCCGAAAACCGAGTTTCGATCATATCAGCTCCGATTCCGGTCCGAAGTGCGTCAAATAAAATTTCATTTAATTACAATAACCCTTAGGAACAAAATATGTAAAATATCCGAAAAATGGGCCGGCTCAATTTTTAACAATATTCCGTGTACTATCGCCTTTGAGGATTATCCGAAAACCGAGTTTCGATCATATCAGCTCCGATTCCGGTCTGAACTGCGCCGAATAAAATTTCGTTTATTTCAATAACCCATAGGAACAAAATATGTAAAAATATCCAGAAAATGGCCCGACTCGATTTTTAACAGTATCCCGTGTACTAACCCCTTTGAGGATTATCCGAAAATCGAGTTTCGATCATATCAGCTCCGATTCAAGTCCGAATTGCGTCAAATAAAATTTTGTTGAATTCCAATAACCCATAGGAACAAAATATGTAAAAATATCCACAAAATGGTCCGACTCAATTTTTAACAATATCCCATGTACTAACCCCTTTGAGGATTATCCGAAAACCGAGTTTCGATCATATCAGCTCCGATTCCAGTCCGAAGTGCGTCAAATAAAATTTCATTTAATTACAATAACCCTTAGGAAAAAATATGTAAAAATATCCGGAAAATGGGCCGGCTCAATTTTTAACAATATTCCGTGTACTAAAGCCTTTGAGGATTATCCGAAAACCGAGTTTCGATCATATCAGCTCCGATTCCGGTCTGAACTGCGCCGAATAAAATTTCGTTTAATTTCAATAACCCATAGGAACAAAATATGTAAAAATATCCAGAAAATGGCCCGACTCGATTTTTAACAGTATCTCGTGTCCTAACCCCTTTGAGGATTATCCGAAAACCAAGTTTCGATCATATCAGCTCCGATTCAAGTCCGAATTGCGTCAAATAAAATTTTGTTGAATTCCAATAACCCATAGGAACAAAATATGTAAAAATATCCACAAATGGTCCGACTCAATTTTTAACAATATCCCATGTACTAACCCCTTTGAGGATTATCCGAAAACCGAGTTTCGATCATATCAGCTCCGATTCCGATCCGAACTCTGTCGAATAAAATTTTCTTTAATTTCAATAACCTATAGGAACAAAATATGTGAAAATATCCACAAAATGGTCCAACTCGACTTTTAACAGTATCCCGTGTACTAACCCCTTTGAGGATTATCCGAAAATTGAGTTTCCATCATATCAGCTCCGATTCCGGTCCGAAGTGCGTCAAATAAAATTTCATTTATTTTCAACAACCCATAGGAACAAAATATGTAAAAATATCCAGAAAATGGCCCGACTCAATTTTTAACAATATTCCGTGTACTAACGCCTTTGAGGATTATCAGAAAACTGAGTTTCGATCATATCAGCTCCGATTCCGGTCCGAACTACGCCGAATAAAATTTCGTTTAATTTCAAAAACCCATAGGAACAAAATATGTAAAAATATCCAGAAAATGGTCCGACTCGATTTTAAACTGTATCCCGTGTACTAACCCCTTTGTGGATTATCCGAAAACCGAGTTTCGATCATATCAGCTCCGATTCAGGTCCGAATTGCGTCAAATAAAATTTTGTTGAATTCCAATAACCAATAGAAACAAAATATGTAAAAATATCCACAAAATGGTCCAACTCGATTTTTAACAATATCCCGTGTACTAACCCCTTTGAGGATTATCCGAAAATCGAGTTTCGATCATATCAGCTCCGATTCCGGTCCGAAGTGCGTCAAATAAAATTTCATTTAATTACAATAACCCTTAGGAACAAAATATGTAAAAATATTCGGAAAATGGGCCGGCTCAATTTTTACCAATATTCCGTGTACTAAAGCCTTTGAGGATTATCCGAAAACCGAGTTTCGATCATATCAGCTCCGATTCCGGTGTGAACTGCGCCGAATAAAATTTCGTTTAATTTCAATAACCCATAGGAACAAAATATGTAAAAATATCCAGAAAATAGCCCGACTCGATTTTTAACAGTATCCCGTGTACTAACCCCTTTGAGGATTATCCGAAAACCAAGTTTCGATCATATCAGCTCCGATTCAAGTCCGAATTGCGTCAAATAAAATTTTGTTGAATTCCGATAACCCATAGGAACAAAATATGTAAAAATATCCACAAATGGTCCGACTCAATTTTTAACAATATCCCATGTACTAACCCCTTTGAGGATTATCCGAAAACCGAGTTTCGATCATATCAGCTCCGATTCCGGTCCGAAGTGCGTCAAATAAAATTTCATTTAATTACAATAACCCTTAGGAACAAAATATGTAAAATATCCGAAAAATGGGCCGGCTCAATTTTTAACAATATTCCGTGTACTATCGCCTTTGAGGATTATCCGAAAACCGAGTTTCGATCATATCAGCTCCGATTCCGGTCTGAACTGCGCCGAATAAAATTTCGTTTATTTCAATAACCCATAGGAACAAAATATGTAAAAATATCCAGAAAATGGCCCGACTCGATTTTTAACAGTATCCCGTGTACTAACCCCTTTGAGGATTATCCGAAAATCGAGTTTCGATCATATCAGCTCCGATTCAAGTCCGAATTGCGTCAAATAAAATTTTGTTGAATTCCAATAACCCATAGGAACAAAATATGTAAAAATATCCACAAAATGGTCCGACTCAATTTTTAACAATATCCCATGTACTAACCCCTTTGAGGATTATCCGAAAACCGAGTTTCGATCATATCAGCTCCGATTCCAGTCCGAAGTGCGTCAAATAAAATTTCATTTAATTACAATAACCCTTAGGAAAAAATATGTAAAAATATCCGGAAAATGGGCCGGCTCAATTTTTAACAATATTCCGTGTACTAAAGCCTTTGAGGATTATCCTAAAACCGAGTTTCGATCATATCAGCTCCGATTCCGGTCTGAACTGCGCCGAATAAAATTTCGTTTAATTTCAATAACCCATAGGAACAAAATATGTAAAAATATCCAGAAAATGGCCCGACTCGATTTTTAACAGTATCCCGTGTCCTAACCCCTTTGAGGATTATCCGAAAACCAAGTTTCGATCATATCAGCTCCGATTCAAGTCCGAATTGCGTCAAATAAAATTTTGTTGAATTCCAATAACCCATAGGAACAAAATATGTAAAAATATCCACAAATGGTCCGACTCAATTTTTAACAATATCCCATGTACTAACCCCTTTGAGGATTATCCGAAAACCGAGTTTCGATCATATCAGCTCCGATTCCGATCCGAACTCTGTCGAATAAAATTTTCTTTAATTTCAATAACCTATAGGAACAAAATATGTGAAAATATCCACAAAATGGTCCAACTCGACTTTTAACAGTATCCCGTGTACTAACCCCTTTGAGGATTATCCGAAAATTGAGTTTCCATCATATCAGCTCCGATTCCGGTCCGAAGTGCGTCAAATAAAATTTCATTTATTTTCAACAACCCATAGGAACAAAATATGTAAAAATATCCAGAAAATGGCCCGACTCAATTTTTAACAATATTCCGTGTACTAACGCCTTTGAGGATTATCAGAAAACTGAGTTTCGATCATATCAGCTCCGATTCCGGTCCGAACTACGCCGAATAAAATTTCGTTTAATTTCAAAAACCCATAGGAACAAAATATGTAAAAATATCCAGAAAATGGTCCGACTCGATTTTAAACTGTATCCCGTGTACTAACCCCTTTGTGGATTATCCGAAAACCGAGTTTCGATCATATCAGCTCCGATTCAGGTCCGAATTGCGTCAAATAAAATTTTGTTGAATTCCAATAACCAATAGAAACAAAATATGTAAAAATATCCACAAAATGGTCCAACTCGATTTTTAACAATATCCCGTGTACTAACCCCTTTGAGGATTATCCGAAAATCGAGTTTCGATCATATCAGCTCCGATTCCGGTCCGAAGTGCGTCAAATAAAATTTCATTTAATTACAATAACCCTTAGGAACAAAATATGTAAAAATATTCGGAAAATGGGCCGGCTCAATTTTTACCAATATTCCGTGTACTAAAGCCTTTGAGGATTATCCGAAAACCGAGTTTCGATCATATCAGCTCCGATTCCGGTGTGAACTGCGCCGAATAAAATTTCGTTTAATTTCAATAACCCATAGGAACAAAATATGTAAAAATATCCAGAAAATAGCCCGACTCGATTTTTAACAGTATCCCGTGTACTAACCCCTTTGAGGATTATCCGAAAACCAAGTTTCGATCATATCAGCTCCGATTCAAGTCCGAATTGCGTCAAATAAAATTTTGTTGAATTCCGATAACCCATAGGAACAAAATATGTAAAAATATCCACAAATGGTCCGACTCAATTTTTAACAATATCCCATGTACTAACCCCTTTGAGGATTATCCGAAAACCGAGTTTCGATCATATCAGCTCCGATTCCAGTCCGAACTCTGTCGAATAAAATTTTGTTTAATTTCAATAACCTATAGGAACAAAATATGTGAAAATATCCACAAAATGGTCCAACTCGACTTTTAACAGTATCCCGTGTACTAACCCCTTTGAGGATTATCCGAAAATTGAGTTTCCATCATATCAGCTCCGATTCCGGTCCGAAGTGCGTCAAATAAAATTTCATTTAATTACAATAACCCTTAGGAACAAAATATGTAAAAATATCCGGAAAATGGGCCGGCTCAATTTTTAACAATATTCCGTGTACTAAAGCCTTTGAGGATTATCCGAAAACCGAGTTTCGATCATATCAGCTCCGATTCCGGTGTGAACTGCGCCGAATAAAATTTCGTTTAATTTCAATAACCCATAGGAACAAAATATGTAAAAATATCCAGAAAATAGCCCGACTCGATTTTTAACAGTATCCCGTGTACTAACCCCTTTGAGGATTATCCGAAAATTGAGTTTCGATCATATCAGCTCCGATTTAGGTCCGAATTTCGTCAATTAAAATTTTGTTGAATTCCAATAACCCATAGGAACAAAATATGTAAAAATATCCACAAAATGGTCCGACTCAATTTTTAACAATATCCCATGTACTAACCCCTTTGAGGATTATCCGAAAACCGAGTTTCGATCATATCAGCTCCGATTCCGGTCCGAAGTACGTCAAATAAAATTTCATTTAATTACAATAACCCTTAGGAACAAAATACGTAAAAATATCCAAAAAATTGCCCGACTCGATTTTTAACAGTATCCCGTGTACTAACCCCTTTGAGGATTATCCGAAAACCGAGTTTCGATCATATCAGCTCCGATTCAGGTCCGAATTGCGTCAAATAAAATTTTGTTGAATTCCAATAACCCATAGGCACATAATATGTAAAAATATCCAGAAAATGGCCCGACTCAATTTTTAACAGTATCCCGTGTACTAACCCCTTTGTGGATTATCCGAAAACCGAGTTTCGATCGTATCAGCTCCGATTCAGGTCCGAATTGCGTCAAATAAAATTTTGTTGAATTCCAATAACCAATAGGAACAAAATATGTAATAATATCCACAAAATGGTCCAACTCGATTTTTAACAATATCCCGTGTACTAACCCCTTTGAGGATTATCCGAAAACCGAGTTTCGACAATATCAGCTCCGATTCCGGTCCGAAGTGCGTCAAATAAAATTTCATTTAATTACAATAACCCTTAGGAACAAAATATGTAAAAATATCCAGAAAATGGGCCGGCTCAATTTTTAACAATATTCCGTGTACTAAAGCCTTTGAGGATTATCCGAAAACCGAGTTTCGATCATATCAGCTCCGATCCCGGTCAGAACTGCGCCGAATAAAATTTCGTTTAATTTCAATAACCCATAGGAACAAAATGTGTAAAAATATCCAGAAAATGGCGCGACTCGATTTTTAACAGTATCACGTGTACTAACCCCTTTGAGGATTATCCGAAAACCGAGTTTCGATCATATCAGCTCCGATTCAGGTCCGAATTGCGTCAAATAAAATTTTGTTGAATTCCAATAACCCATAGGAACAAAATATGTAAAAATATCCACAAAATGGTCCGACTCAATTTTTAACAATATCCCATGTACTAACCCCTTTGAGGATTATCCGAAAACCGAGTTTCGATCATATCAACTCCGATTCCAGTCCGAAGTGCGTCAAATAAAATTTCATTTAATTACAATAACCCTTAGGAAAAAATATGTAAAAATATCCGGAAAATGGGCCGGCTCAATTTTTAACAATATTCCGTGTACTAAAGCCTTTGAGGATTATCCGAAAACCGAGTTTCGATCATATCAGCTCCGATTCCGGTCTGAACTGCGCCGAATAAAATTTCGTTTATTTCAATAACCCATAGGAACAAAATATGTAAAAATATCCAGAAAATGGCCCGACTCGATTTTTAACAGTATCCCGTGTACTAACCCCTTTGAGGATTATCCGAAAATCGAGTTTCGATCATATCAGCTCCGATTCAAGTCCGAATTGCGTCAAATAAAATTTTGTTGAATTCCAATAACCCATAGGAACAAAATATGTAAAAATATCCACAAAATGGTCCGACTCAATTTTTAACAATATCCCATGTACTAACCCCTTTGAGGATTATCCGAAAACCGAGTTTCGATCATATCAACTCCGATTCCAGTCCGAAGTGCGTCAAATAAAATTTCATTTAATTACAATAACCCTTAGGAAAAAATATGTAAAAATATCCGGAAAATGGGCCGGCTCAATTTTTAACAATATTCCGTGTACTAAAGCCTTTGAGGATTATCCGAAAACCGAGTTTCGATCATATCAGCTCCGATTCCGGTCTGAACTGCGCCGAATAAAATTTCGTTTATTTCACTAACCCATAGGAACAAAATATGTAAAAATATCCAGAAAATGGCCCGACTCGATTTTTAACAGTATCCCGTGTACTAACCCCTTTGAGGATTATCCGAAAATCGAGTTTCGATCATATCAGCTCCGATTCAAGTCCGAATTGCGTCAAATAAAATTTTGTTGAATTCCAATAACCCATAGGAACAAAATATGTAAAAATATCCACAAAATGGTCCGACTCAATTTTTAACAATATCCCATGTACTAACCCCTTTGAGGATTATCCGAAAACCGAGTTTCGATCATATCAACTCCGATTCCAGTCCGAAGTGCGTCAAATAAAATTTCATTTAATTACAATAACCCTTAGGAAAAAATATGTAAAAATATCCGGAAAATGGGCCGGCTCAATTTTTAACAATATTCCGTGTACTAAAGCCTTTGAGGATTATCCGAAAACCGAGTTTCGATCATATCAGCTCCGATTCCGGTCTGAACTGCGCCGAATAAAATTTCGTTTAATTTCAATAACCCATAGGAACAAAATATGTAAAAATATCCAGAAAATGGCCCGACTCAATTTTTAACAGTATCCCGTGTACTAACCCCTTTGTGAATTATCCGAAAACCGAGTTTCGATCATATCAGCTCCGATTCAGGTCCGAATTGCGTCAAATAAAATTTTGTTGAATTCCAATAACCAATAGGAACAAAATATGTAATAATATCCATAAAATGGTCCAACTCGATTTTTAACAATATCCCGTGTACTAACCCCTTTGAGGATTATCCGAAAACCGAGTTTCGATCATATCAGCTCCGATTCCGGTCCGAAGTGCGTCAAATAAAATTTCATTTAATTACAATAACCCTTAGGAACAAAATATGTAAAAATATCCGAAAAATGGGCCGGCTCAATTTTTAACAATATTCCGTGTACTAACGCCTTTGAGGATTATCCGAAAACCGAGTTTCGATCATATCAGCTCCGATTCCGGTCTGAACTGCGCCGAATAAAATTTCGTTTATTTCAATAACCCATAGGAACAAAATATGTAAAAATATCCAGAAAATGGCCCGACTCGATTTTTAACAGTATCCCGTGTACTAACCCCTTTGAGGATTATCCGAAAATCGAGTTTCGATCATATCAGCTCCGATTCAAGTCCGAATTGCGTCAAATAAAATTTTGTTGAATTCCAATAACCCATAGGAACAAAATATGTAAAAATATCCACAAAATGGTCCGACTCAATTTTTAACAATATCCCATGTACTAACCCCTTTGAGGATTATCCGAAAACCGAGTTTCGATCATATCAACTCCGATTCCAGTCCGAAGTGCGTCAAATAAAATTTCATTTAATTACAATAACCCTTAGGAAAAAATATGTAAAAATATCCGGAAAATGGGCCGGCTCAATTTTTAACAATATTCCGTGTACTAAAGCCTTTGAGGATTATCCGAAAACCGAGTTTCGATCATATCAGCTCCGATTCCGGTCTGAACTGCGCCGAATAAAATTTCGTTTAATTTCAATAACCCATAGGAACAAAATATGTAAAAATATCCAGAAAATGGCCCGACTCGATTTTTAACAGTATCCCGTGTCCTAACCCCTTTGAGGATTATCCGAAAACCAAGTTTCGATCATATCAGCTCCGATTCAAGTCCGAATTGCGTCAAATAAAATTTTGTTGAATTCCAATAACCCATAGGAACAAAATATGTAAAAATATCCAGAAAATGGCCCGACTCAATTTTTAACAATATTCCGTGTACTAACGCCTTTGAGGATTATCAGAAAACTGAGTTTCAATCATATCAGCTCCGATTCCGGTCCGAACTACGCCGAATAAAATTTCGTTTAATTTCAATAACCCATAGGAACAAAATATGTAAAAATATCCAGAAAATGGCCCGACTCAATTTTTAACAATATTCCGTGTACTAAAGCCTTTGAGGATTATTCGAAAACCGAGTTTCGATCATATCAGCTCCGATTCCGGTCTGAACTGCGCCGAATAAAATTTCGTTTAATTTCAATAACCCATAGGAACAAAATATGTAAAAATATCCAGAAAATGGCCCGACTCGATTTTTAACAGTATCCCGTGTCCTAACCCCTTTGAGGATTATCCGAAAACCAAGTTTCGATCATATCAGCTCCGATTCAAGTCCGAATTGCGTCAAATAAAATTTTGTTGAATTCCAATAACCCATAGGAACAAAATATGTAAAAATATCCAGAAAATGGCCCGACTCAATTTTTAACAATATTCCGTGTACTAACGCCTTTGAGGATTATCAGAAAACTGAGTTTCGATCATATCAGCTCCGATTCCGGTCCGAACTACGCCGAATAAAATTTCGTTTAATTTCAATAACCCATAGGAACAAAATATGTAAAAATATCCAGAAAATGGTCCGACTCGATTTTAAACTGTATCCCGTGTACTAACCCCTTTGTGGATTATCCGAAAACCGAGTTTCGATCATATCAGCTCCGATTCCGGTCCGAAGTGCGTCAAATAAAATTTCATTTAATTACAATAACCCTTAGGAACAAAATATGTAAAAATATCCAGAAAAGGGCCCGACTCGATTTTTAACAGTATCCCGTGTACTAACCCCTTTGAGGATTATCCGAAAACCGAGTTTCGATCATATCAGCTCCGATTCAGGTCCGAATTGCGTCAAATAAAATTTTGTTGAATTCCAATAACCCATGGGAACATAATATGTAAAAATATCCAGAAAATGGCCCGACTCAATTTTTAACAGTATCCCGTGTACTAACCCCTTTGTGGATTATCCGAAAACCGAGTTTCGATCATATCAGCTCCGATTCAGGTCCGAATTACGTCAAATAAAATTTTGTTGAATTCCAATAACCAATAGGAACAAAATATGTAATAATATCCACAAAATGGTCCAACTCGATTTTTAACAATATCCCATGTACTAACCCCTTTGAGGATTATCCGAAAACCGAGTTTCGATCTTATCAGCTCCGATTCCGGTCCGAAGTGCGTCAAATAAAATTTCATTTAATTACAATAACCCTTAGGAACAAAATATGTAAAAATATCCAGAAAATGGGCCGGCTCAATTTTTAACAATATTCCGTGTACTAACGCCTTTGAGGATTATCCGAAAACCGAGTTTCGATCATATCAGCTCCGATTCCGGTCTGAACTGCGCCGAATAAAATTTCGTTTAATTTCAACAACCCATAGGAACAAAATATGTAAAAATATCCAGAAAATGGCCCGACTCGATTTTTAACAGTATCCCGTGTACTAACCCCTTTGAGGATTATCCGAAAACCGAGTTTCGATCATATCAGCTCCGATTCAGGTCCGAATTGCGTCAAATAAAATTTTGTTGAATTCCAATAACCCATAGGAACAAAATATGTAAAAATATCCACAAAATGGTCCGACTCAATTTTTAACAATATCCCATGTACTAACCCCTTTGAGGATTATCCGAAAACCGAGTTTCGATCAAATCAGCTCTGATTCAGGTCCGAATTGCGTCAAATAAAATTTTGTTGAATTCCAATGACCAATAGGAACCAAATATGTAATAATATCCACAAAATGGTCCAACTCGATTTTTAACAATATCCCGTGTACTAACCCCTTTGAGGATTATCCGAAAACCGAGTTTCGATCATATCAGCTCCGATTCCGGTCCGAAGTGCGTCAAATAAAATTTCATTTAATTTCAACAACCCATAGGAAGAAAATATTTAAAAATATCCAGAAAATGGCCCGACTCAATTTTTAACAATTTTCCGTGTACTAACGCCTTTGAGGATTATCAGAAAACTGAGTTTCGATCATATCAGCTCCGATTCCGGTCCGAACTACGCCGAATAAAATTTCGTTTAATTTCAATAACCCATAGGAACAAAAAATGTAAAAATATCCAGAAAATGGCCCGACTCGATTTTAAACAGTATCCCGTGTACTAACCTTTTTGTGGATTATCCGAAAACCGAGTTTCGATCATATCAGCTCCGATTCAGGTCCGAATTGCGTCAAATAAAATTTTGTTGAATTCCAATAACCAATAGGAACAAAATATGTAAAAATATCCACAAAATGGTCCAACTCGATTTTTAACAATATCCCGTGTACTAACCCATTTGAGGATTATCCGAAAACCGAGTTTCGATCATATCAGCTCCGATTCCGGTCTGAACTGCGCCGAATAAAATTTCGTTTAATTTCAATAACCCATAGGAACAAAATATGTAAAAATATCCAGAAAAATGGCCCGACTCGATTTTTAACAGTATCCCGTGTACTAACCCCTTTGAGGATTATCCGAAAACCGAGTTTCGATCATATCAGCTCCGATTCAGGTCCGAATTGCGTCAAATAAAATTTTGTTGAATTCCAATAACCCATAGGAACAAAATATGTAAAAATATCCACAAAATGGTCCGAATCAATTTTTAACAATATCCCATGTACTAACCCCTTTGAGGATTATCCGAAAACCGAGTTTCGATCATATCAGCTCCGATTCCGGTCCGAACTTTGTCGAATAAAATTTTGTTGAATTTCAATAACCTATAGGAACAAAATATGTGAAAATATCCACAAAATGGTCCAACTCGACTTTTAACAGTATCCCGTGTACTAACCCCTTTGAGGATTATCCGAAAATTGAGTTTCCATCATATCAGCTCCGATTCCGGTCCGAAGTGCGTCAAATAAATTTTCATTTAATTTCAACAACCCATAGGAACAAAATACGTAAAAATATCCAGAAAATGGCCTGACTCAATTTTTAACAATATTCCGTGTACTAACGCCTTTGAGGATTATCAGAAAACTGAGTTTCGATAATATCAGCTCCGATTCCGGTCCGAACTACGCCGAATAAAATTTCGTTTAATTTCAATAACCCATAGGAACAAAATATGTAAAAATATCCAGAAAATGGCCCGACTCGATTTTAAACAGTATCCCGTGTACTAACCCCTTTGTGGATTATCCGAAAACCGAGTTTCGATCATATCAGCTCCGATTCAGGTCCGAATTGCGTCAAATAAAATTTTGTTGAATTCCAATAACCAATAGGAACAAAATATGTAAAAATATCCACAAAATGGTCCAACTCGATTTTTAACAATATCACGTGTACTAACCCCTTTGAGGATTATCCGAAAACCGAGTTTCGATCATATCAGCTCCGATTCCGGTCCGAAGTGCGTCAAATAAAATTTCATTTAATTACAATAACCCTTAGGAACAAAATATGTAAAAATATCCAGAAAATGGCCCGACTCAATTTTTAACAGTATCCCGTGTACTAACCCCTTTGAGGATTATCCGAAAACCGAGTTTCGATCATATCAGCTCCGATTCAGGTCCGAATTGCGTCAAATAAAATTTTGTTGAATTCCAATAACCCATAGGAACATAATATGTAAAAATATCCAGAAAATGGCCCGACTCAATTTTTAACAGCATCCCGTGTACTAACCCCTTTGTGGATTATCCGAAAACCGAGTTTCGATCATATCAGCTCCGATTCAGGTCCGAATTGCGTCAAATAAAATTTTGTTGAATTCCAATGACCAATAGGAACCAAATATGTAATAATATCCACAAAATGGTCCAACTCGATTTTTAACAATATCCCGTGTACTAACCCCTTTGAGGATTATCCGAAAACCGAGTTTCGATCATATCAGCTCCGATTCCAGTCCGAAGTGCGTCAAATAAAATTTCATTTAATTACAATAACCCTTAGGAACAAAAAATGTAAAAATATCCAGAAAATGGGCCGGCTCAATTTTTAACAATTTTCCGTGTACTAACGCCTTTGAGGATTATCAGAAAACTGAGTTTCGATCATATCAGCTCCGATTCCGGTCCGAACTACGCCGAATAAAATTTCGTTTAATTTCAATAACCCATAGGAACAAAATATGTAAAAATATCCAGAAAATGGCCCGACTCGATTTTTAACAGTATCCCGTGTACTAACCCCTTTGTGGATTATCCGAAAACCGAGTTTCGATCATATCAGCTCCGATTCAGGTCCGAATTGCGTCAAATAAAATTTTGTTGAATTCCAATAACCCATAGGAACAAAATATGTAAAAATATCCACAAAATGGTCCAACTCGATTTTTAACAATATCCCGTGTACTATCCCATTTGAGGATTATCCGAAAACCGAGTTTCGATCATATCAGCTCCGATTCCGGTCTGAACTGTGCCGAATAAAATTTCGTTTAATTTCAATAACCCATAGGAATAAAATATGTAAAAATATCCAGAAAATGGCCCGACTCGATTTTTAACAGTATCCCGTGTACTAACCCCTTTGAGGATTATCCGAAAACCGAGTTTCGATCATATCAGCTCCGATTCAGGTCCGAATTGCGTCAAATAAAATTTTGTTGAATTCCAATAACCCATAGGAACAAAATATGTAAAAATATCCACAAAATGGTCCGACTCAATTTTTAACAATATCCCCTGTACTAACCCCTTTGAGGATTATCCGAAAACCGAGTTTCGATCATATCAGCTTCGATTCCGGTCCGAACTGTGTCGAATAAAATTTTGTTGAATTTCAATAACCTATAGGAACAAAATATGTGAAAATATCCACAAAATGGTCCAACTCGACTTTTAACAGTATCCCGTGTACTAACCCCTTTGAGGATTATCCGAAAATTGAGTTTCCATTATATCAGCTCCGATTCCGGTCCGAAGTGCATCAAATAAATTTTCATTTAATTTCAACAACCCATAGGAACAAAATATGTAAAAATATCCAGAAAATGGCCCGACTCAATTTTTAACAATATTCCGTGTACTAACGCTTTTGAGGATTATCAGAAAACTGAGTTTCGATAATATCAGCTCCGATTCCGGTCCGAACTACGCCGAATAAAATTTCGTTTAATTTTAATAACCCATAGGAACAAAATATGTAAAAATATCCAGAAAATGGCCCGACTCGATTTTAAACAGTATCCCGTGTACTAACCCCTTTGTGGATTATCCGAAAACCGAGTTTCGATCATATCAGCTCCGATTCAGGTCCGAATTGCGTCTAATAAAATTTTGTTGAATTCCAATAACCAATAGGAACAAAATATGTAAAAATATCCACAAAATGGTCCAACTCGATTTTTAACAATATCACGTGTACTAACCCCTTTGAGGATTATCCGAAAACCGAGTTTCGATCATATCAGCTCCGATTCCGGTCCGAAGTGCGTCAAATAAAATTTCATTTAATTACAATAACCCTTAGGAACAAAATATGTAAAAATATCCAGAAAATGGCCCGACTCGATTTTTAACAGTATCCCGTGTACTAACCCCTTTGAGGATTATCCGAAAACCGAGTTTCGATCATATCAGCTCCGATTCAGGTCCGAATTGCGTCAAATAAAATTTTGTTGAATTCCAATAACCCATAGGAACATAATATGTAAAAATATCCAGAAAATGGCCCGACTCAATTTTTAACAGTATCCCGTGTACTAACCCCTTTGTGGATTATCCGAAAACCGAGTTTCGATCATATCAGCTCCGATTCCGGTCTGAACTGCGCCGAATAAAATTTCGTTTAATTTCAAAAACCCATAGGAACAAAATATGTGAAAATATCCACAAAATGGTCCAACTCGACTTTTAACAGTATCCCGTGTACTAACCCCTTTGAGGATTATCCGAAAATTGAGTTTCCATCATATCAGCTCCGATTCCGGTCCGAAGTGCATCAAATAAATTTTCATTTAATTTCAACAACCCATAGGAACAAAATATGTAAAAATATCCAGAAAATGGCCCGACTCAATTTTTAACAATATTCCGTGTACTAACGCCTTTGAGGATTATCAGAAAACTGAGTTTCGATAATATCAGCTCCGATTCCGGTCCGAACTACGCCGAATAAAATTTCGTTTAATTTCAATAACCCATAGTAACAAAATATGTAAAAATATCCAGAAAATGGCCCGACTCGATTTTAAACAGTATCCCGTGTACTAACCTTTTTGTGGATTATCCGAAAACCGAGTTTCGATCATATCAGCTCCGATTCAGGTCCGAATTGCGTCAAATAAAATTTTGTTGAATTCCAATAACCCATAGGAACATAATATGTAAAAAAATCCAGAAAATGGCCCGACTCAATTTTTAACAGTATCCCGTGTACTAACCCCTTTGAGGATTATCCGAAAACCGAGTTTCGATCATATCAGCTCCGATTCAGGTCCGAATTGCGTCAAATAAAATTTTGTTGAATTCCAATGACCAATAGGAACAAAATATGTAATAATATCCACAAAATGGTCCAACTCGATTTTTAACAGTATCCCGTGTACTAACCCCTTTGAGGATTATCCGAAAACCGAGTTTCGATCATATCAGCTCCGATTCAGGTCCGAATTGCGTCAAATAAAATTTTGTTGAATTCCAATAACCCATAGGAACATAATATGTAAAAATATCCAGAAAATGGCCCGACTCAATTTTTAACAGTATCCCGTGTACTAACCCCTTTGTGGATTATCCGAAAACCGAGTTTCGATCATATCAGCTCCGATTCCGGTCTGAACTGCGCCGAATAAAATTTCGTTTAATTTCAATAACCCATAGGAACAAAATATGTGAAAATATCCACAAAATGGTCCAACTCGACTTTTAACAGTATCCCGTGTACTAACCCCTTTGAGGATTATCCGAAAATTGAGTTTCAATCATATCAGCTCCGATTCCGGTCCGAAGTGCATCAAATAAATTTTCATTTAATTTCAACCCATAGGAACAAAATATGTAAAAATATCCAGAAAATGGCCCGACTCAATTTTTAACAATATTCCGTGTACTAACGCCTTTGAGGATTATCAGAAAACTGAGTTTCGATAATATCAGCTCCGATTCCGGTCCGAACTACGCCGAATAAAATTTCGTTTAATTTCAATAACCCATAGGAACAAAATATGTAAAAATATCCAGAAAATGGCCCGACTCGATTTTAAACAGTATCCCGTGTACTAACCTTTTTGTGGATTATCCGAAAACCGAGTTTCGATCATATCAGCTCCGATTCAGGTCCGAATTGCGTCAAATAAAATTTTGTTGAATTCCAATAACCCATAGGAACATAATATGTAAAAAAATCCAGAAAATGGCCCGACTCAATTTTTAACAGTATCCCGTGTACTAACCCCTTTGAGGATTATCCGAAAACCGAGTTTCGATCATATCAGCTCCGATTCAGGTCCGAATTGCGTCAAATAAAATTTTGTTGAATTCCAATGACCAATAGGAACAAAATATGTAATAATATCCACAAAATGGTCCAACTCGATTTTTAACAGTATCCCGTGTACTAACCCCTTTGAGGATTATCCGAAAACCGAGTTTCGATCATATCAGCTCCGATTCAGGTCCGAATTGCGTCAAATAAAATTTTGTTGAATTCCAATAACCCATAGGAACATAATATGTAAAAATATCCAGAAAATGGCCCGACTCAATTTTTAACAGTATCCCGTGTACTAACCCCTTTGTGGATTATCCGAAAACCGAGTTTCGATCATATCAGCTCCGATTCCGGTCTGAACTGCGCCGAATAAAATTTCGTTTAATTTCAATAACCCATAGGAACAAAATATGTGAAAATATCCACAAAATGGTCCAACTCGACTTTTAACAGTATCCCGTGTACTAACCCCTTTGAGGATTATCCGAAAATTGAGTTTCAATCATATAAGCTCCGATTCCGGTCCGAAGTGCATCAAATAAATTTTCATTTAATTTCAACAACCCATAGGAACAAAATATGTAAAAATATCCAGAAAATGGCCCGACTCAATTTTTAACAATATTCCGTGTACTAACGCCTTTGAGGATTATCAGAAAACTGAGTTTCGATAATATCAGCTCCGATTCCGGTCCGAACTACGCCGAATAAAATTTCGTTTAATTTCAATAACCCATAGGAACAAAATATGTAAAAATATCCAGAAAATGGCCCGACTCGATTTTAAACAGTATCCCGTGTACTAACCTTTTTGTGGATTATCCGAAAACCGAGTTTCGATCATATCAGCTCCGATTCAGGTCCGAATTGCGTCAAATAAAATTTTGTTGAATTCCAATAACCTATAGGAACAAAATATGTGAAAATATCCACAAAATAGTCCAACTCAACTTTTAACAGTATCCCGTGTACTAACCCCTTTGAGGATTATCCGAAAATTGAGTTTCCATCATATCAGCTCCGATTCCGGTCCGAAGTGCATCAAATAAATTTTCATTTAATTTCAACAACCCATAGGAACAAAATATGTAAAAATATCCAGAAAATGGCCCGACTCAATTTTTAACAATATTCCGTGTACTAACGCTTTTGAGGATTATCAGAAAACTGAGTTTCGATAATATCAGCTCCGATTCCGGTCCGAACTACGCCGAATAAAATTTCGTTTAATTTTAATAACCCATAGGAACAAAATATGTAAAAATATCCAGAAAATGGCCCGACTCGATTTTAAACAGTATCCCGTGTACTAACCCCTTTGTGGATTATCCGAAAACCGAGTTTCGATCATATCAGCTCCGATTCAGGTCCGAATTGCGTCTAATAAAATTTTGTTGAATTCCAATAACCAATAGGAACAAAATATGTAAAAATATCCACAAAATGGTCCAACTCGATTTTTAACAATATCACGTGTACTAACCCCTTTGAGGATTATCCGAAAACCGAGTTTCGATCATATCAGCTCCGATTCTGGTCCGAAGTGCGTCAAATAAAATTTCATTTAATTACAATAACCCTTAGGAACAAAATATGTAAAAATATCCAGAAAATGGCCCGACTCGATTTTTAACAGTATCCCGTGTACTAACCCCTTTGAGGATTATCCGAAAACCGAGTTTCGATCATATCAGCTCCGATTCAGGTCCGAATTGCGTCAAATAAAATTTTGTTGAATTCCAATAACCCATAGGAACATAATATGTAAAAAAATCCAGAAAATGGCCCGACTCAATTTTTAACAGTATCCCGTGTACTAACCCCTTTGTGGATTATCCGAAAACCGAGTTTCGATCATATCAGCTCCGATTCCGGTCTGAACTGCGCCGAATAAAATTTCGTTTAATTTCAATAACCCATAGGAACAAAATATGTGAAAATATCCACAAAATGGTCCAACTCGACTTTTAACAGTATCCCGTGTACTAACCCCTTTGAGGATTATCCGAAAATTGAGTTTCCATCATATCAGCTCCGATTCCGGTCCGAAGTGCATCAAATAAATTTTCATTTAATTTCAACAACCCATAGGAACAAAATATGTAAAAATATCCAGAAAATGGCCCGACTCAATTTTTAACAATATTCCGTGTACTAACGCCTTTGAGGATTATCAGAAAACTGAGTTTCGATAATATCAGCTCCGATTCCGGTCCGAACTACGCCGAATAAAATTTCGTTTAAT
Organism: Saposhnikovia divaricata; assembly: GCA_036435485.1. Classification (NCBI taxonomy): domain Eukaryota; kingdom Viridiplantae; phylum Streptophyta; class Magnoliopsida; order Apiales; family Apiaceae; genus Saposhnikovia; species Saposhnikovia divaricata. Next base: position 222,954,728 of record CM071599.1, read on the forward strand.
TTCAATAACCCATAGTAACAAAATATGTAAAAATATCCAGAAAATGGCCCGACTCGATTTTAAACAGTATCCCGTGTACTAACCTTTTTGTGGATTATCCGAAAACCGAGTTTCGATCATATCAGCTCCGATTCAGGTCCGAATTGCGTCAAATAAAATTTTGTTGAATTCCAATAACCCATAGGAACATAATATGTAAAAAAATCCAGAAAATGGCCCGACTCAATTTTTAACAGTATCCCGTGTACTAACCCCTTTGAGGATTATCCGAAAACCGAGTTTCGATCATATCAGCTCCGATTCAGGTCCGAATTGCGTCAAATAAAATTTTGTTGAATTCCAATGACCAATAGGAACAAAATATGTAATAATATCCACAAAATGGTCCAACTCGATTTTTAACAGTATCCCGTGTACTAACCCCTTTGAGGATTATCCGAAAATTGAGTTTCCATCATATCAGCTCCGATTCCGGTCCGAAGTGCGTCAAATAAAATTTCATTTAATTTCAACAACCCATAGGAAGAAAATATGTAAAAATATCCAGAAAATGGCCCGACTCAATTTTTAACAATATTCCGTGTACTAACGCCTTTGAGGATTATCAGAAAACTGAGTTTCGATCATATAAGCTCCGATTCCGGTCCGAACTACGCCGAATAAAATTTCGTTTAATTTCAATAACCCATAGGAACAAAATATGTAAAAATATCCAGAAAATGGCCCGACTCGATTTTAAACAGTATCCCGTGTACTAACCTTTTTGTGGATTATCCGAAAACCGAGTTTCGATCATATCAGCTCTGATTCAGGTCCGAATTGCGTCAAATAAAATTTTGTTGAATTCCAATAACCAATAGGAACAAAATATGTAAAAATATCCACAAAATGGTCCAACTCGATTTTTAACAATATCCCGTGTACTAACCCATTTGAGGATTATCCGAAAACCGAGTTTCGATCATATCAGCTCCGATTCCGGTCTGAACTGCGCCGAATAAAATTTCGTTTAATTTCAATAACCCATAGGAACAAAATATGTAAAAATATCCAGAAAATGGCCCGACTCGATTTTTAACAGTATCCCGTGTACTAACCCCTTTGAGGATTATCCGAAAACCGAGTTTCGATCATATCAGCTCCGATTCAGGTCCGAATTGCGTCAAATAAAATTTTGTTGAATTCCAATAACCCATAGGAACAAAATATGTAAAAATATCCACAAAATGGTCCGACTCAATTTTTAACAATATCCCATGTACTAACCCCTTTGAGGATTATCCGAAAACCGAGTTTCGATCATATCAGCTCCGATTCCGGTCCGAACTGTGTCGAATAAAATTTTGTTGAATTTCAATAACCTATAGGAACAAAATATGTGAAAATATCCACAAAATGGTCCAACTAGACTTTTAACAGTATCCCGTGTACTAACCCCTTTGAGGATTATCCGAAAATTGAGTTTCCATCATATCAGCTCCGATTCCGGTCCGAAGTGCGTCAAAAAAATTTTCATTTAATTTCAACAACCCATAGGAACAAAATATGTAAAAATATCCAGAAAATGGCCCGACTCAATTTTTAACAATATTCCGTGTACTAACGCCTTTGAGGATTATCAGAAAACTGAGTTTCGATAATATCAGCTCCGATTCCGGTCCGAACTACGCCGAATAAAATTTCGTTTAATTTCAATAACCCATAGGAACAAAATATGTAAAAATATCCAGAAAATGGCCCGACTCGATTTTAAACAGTATCCCGTGTACTAACCTTTTTGTGGATTATCCGAAAACCGAGTTTCGATCATATCAGCTCCGATTCAGGTCCGAATTGCGTCAAATAAAATTTTGTTGAATTCCAATAACCCATAGGAACATAATTTGTAAAAATATCCAGAAAATGGCCCGACTCAATTTTTAACAGTATCCCGTGTACTAACCCCTTTGTGGATTATCCGAAAACCGAGTTTCGATCATATCAGCTCCGATTCAGGTCCGAATTGCGTCAAATAAAATTTTGTTGAATTCCAATGACCAATATGAACAAAATATGTAATAATATCCACAAAATGGTCCAACTCGATTTTTAACAATATCCCGTGTTCTAACCCCTTTGAGGATTATCCGAAAACCGAGTTTCGATCATATCAGCTCCGATTCCGGTCCGAAGTGCGTCAAATAAAATTTCATTTAATTACAATAACCCTTAGGAACAAAAAATGTAAAAATATCCGGAAAATGGGCCGGCTCAATTTTTAACAATTTTCCGTGTACTAACGCCTTTAAGGATTATTAGAAAACTGAGTTTCGATCATATCAGCTCCGATTCCGGTCCGAACTACGCCGAATACAATTTCGTTTAATTTCAATAACCCATAGGAACAAAATATGTAAAAATATCCAGAAAATGGCCCGACTCGATTTTTAACAGTATCCCATGTACTAACCCCTTTGTGGATTATCCGAAAACCGAGTTTCGATCATATCAGCTCCGATTCAGGTCCGAATTGCGTCAAATAAAATTTTGTTGAATTCCAATAACCCATAGGAACAAAATATGTAAAAATATCCACAAAATGGTCCAACTCGATTTTTAACAATATCCCATGTACTAACCCATTTCAGGATTATCCGAAAACCGAGTTTCGATCATATCAGCTCTGATTCCGGTCTGAACTGTGTCGAATAAAATTTTGTTGAATTTCAATCACCTATAGGAACAAAATATGTGCAAATATCCACAATATGGTCCAACTCGACTTTTAACAGTATCCCGTGTACTAACCCATTTGAGGATTATCCGAAAACCGAGTTTCGATCATATCAGCTCCGATTCCGGTCTGAACTGCGCCGAATAAAATTTCGTTTATTTCAATAACCCATAGGAACAAAATATGTAAAAATATCCAGAAAATGGCCCGACTCGATTTTTAACAGTATCCCATGTACTAACCCCTTTGTGGATTATCCGAAAACCGAGTTTCGATCATATCAGCTCCGATTCAGGTCCGAATTGCGTCAAATAAAATTTTGTTGAATTCCAATAACCCATAGGAACAAAATATGTAAAAATATCCACAAAATGGTCCAACTCGATTTTTAACAATATCCCATGTATTAACCCATTTCAGGATTATCCGAAAACCGAGTTTCGATCATATCAGCTCTGATTCCGATCTGAACTGTGTCGAATAAAATTTTGTTGAATTTCAATAACCTATAGGAACAAAATATGTGAAAATATCCACAATATGGTCCAACTCGACTTTTAACAGTATCCCGTGTACTAACCCCTTTGAGGATTATCCGAAAATTGAGTTTCCATCATATCAGCTCCGATTCCGGTCCGAAGTGCGTCAAATAAAATTTCATTTAATTTCAACAACCCATAGGAAGAAAATATGTAAAAATATCCAGAAAATGGCCCGACTCAATTTTTAACAATATTCCGTGTACTAACGCCTTTGAGGATTATCAGAAAACTGAGTTTCGATCATATAAGCTCCGATTCCGGTCCGAACTACGCCGAATAAAATTTCGTTTAATTTCAATAACCCATAGGAACAAAATATGTAAAAATATCCAGAAAATGGCCCGACTCGATTTTAAACAGTATCCCATGTACTAACCTTTTTGTGGATTATCCGAAAACCGAGTTTCGATCATATCAGCTCCGATTCAGGTCCGAATTGCGTCAAATAAAATTTTGTTGAATTCCAATAACCAATAGGAACAAAATATGTAAAAATATCCACAAAATGGTCCAACTCGATTTTTAACAATATCCCGTGTACTAACCCATTTGAGGATTATCCGAAAACCGTGTTTCGATCATATCAGCTCCGATTCCGGTCTGAACTGCGCCGAATAAAATTTCGTTTAATTTCAATAACCCATAGGAACAAAATATGTAAAAATATCCAGAAAATGGCCCGACTCGATTTTTAACAGTATCCCGTGTACTAACCCCTTTGAGGATTATCCGAAAACCGAGTTTCGATCATATCAGCTCCGATTCATGTCCGAATTGCGTCAAATAAAATTTTGTTGAATTCCAATAACCCATAGGAACAAAATATGTAAAAATATCCACAAAATGGTCCGACTCAATTTTTAACAATATCCCATGTACTAACCCCTTTGAGGATTATCCGAAAACCGAGTTTCGATCATATCAGCTCCGATTCCGGTCCGAACTGTGTTGAATAAAATTTTGTTGAATTTCAATAACCTATATGAACAAAATATGTGAAAATATCCACAAAATGGTCCAACTCGACTTTTAACAGTATCCCGTGTACTAACCCCTTTGAGGATTATCCGAAAATTGAGTTTCCATCATATCAGCTCCGATTCCGGTCCGAAGTGCGTCAAATAAATTTTCATTTAATTTCAACAACCCATAGGAACAAAATATGTAAAAATATCCACAAAATGGTCCGACTCAATTTTTAACAATATCCCATGTACTAACCCCTTTGAGGATTATCCGAAAACCGAGTTTCGATCATATCAGCTCCGATTCCGGTCCGAACTGTGTCGAATAAAATTTTGTTGAATTTCAATAACCTATAGGAACAAAATATGTGAAAATATCCACAAAATGGTCCAACTAGACTTTTAACAGTATCCCGTGTACTAACCCCTTTGAGGATTATCCGAAAATTGAGTTTCCATCATATCAGCTCCGATTCCGGTCCGAAGTGCGTCAAAAAAATTTTCATTTAATTTCAACAACCCATAGGAACAAAATATGTAAAAATATCCAGAAAATGGCCCGACTCAATTTTTAACAATATTCCGTGTACTAACGCCTTTGAGGATTATCAGAAAACTGAGTTTCGATAATATCAGCTCCGATTCCGGTCCGAACTACGCCGAATAAAATTTCGTTTAATTTCAATAACCCATAGGAACAAAATATGTAAAAATATCCAGAAAATGGCCCGACTCGATTTTAAACAGTATCCCGTGTACTAACCTTTTTGTGGATTATCCGAAAACCGAGTTTCGATCATATCAGCTCCGATTCAGGTCCGAATTTCGTCAAATAAAATTTTGTTGAATTCCAATAACCCATAGGAACATAATTTGTAAAAATATCCAGAAAATGGCCCGACTCAATTTTTAACAGTATCCCGTGTACTAACCCCTTTGTGGATTATCCGAAAACCGAGTTTCGATCATATCAGCTCCGATTCAGGTCCGAATTGCGTCAAATAAAATTTTGTTGAATTCCAATGACCAATATGAACAAAATATGTAATAATATCCACAAAATGGTCCAACTCGATTTTTAACAATATCCCGTGTTCTAACCCCTTTGAGGATTATCCGAAAACCGAGTTTCGATCATATCAGCTCCGATTCCGGTCCGAAGTGCGTCAAATAAAATTTCATTTAATTACAATAACCCTTAGGAACAAAAAATGTAAAAATATCCGGAAAATGGGCCGGCTCAATTTTTAACAATTTTCCGTGTACTAACGCCTTTAAGGATTATTAGAAAACTGAGTTTCGATCATATCAGCTCCGATTCCGGTCCGAACTACGCCGAATAAAATTTCGTTTAATTTCAATAACCCATAGGAACAAAATATGTAAAAATATCCAGAAAATGGCCCGACTCGATTTTTAACAGTATCCCATGTACTAACCCCTTTGTGGATTATCCGAAAACCGAGTTTCGATCATATCAGCTCCGATTCAGGTCCGAATTGCGTCAAATAAAATTTTGTTGAATTCCAATAACCCATAGGAACAAAATATGTAAAAATATCCACAAAATGGTCCAACTCGATTTTTAACAATATCCCATGTACTAACCCATTTCAGGATTATCCGAAAACCGAGTTTCGATCATATCAGCTCTGATTCCGGTCTGAACTGTGTCGAATAAAATTTTGTTGAATTTCAATAACCTATAGGAACAAAATATGTGAAAATATCCACAATATGGTCCAACTCGACTTTTAACAGTATCCCGTGTACTAACCCATTTGAGGATTATCCGAAAACCGAGTTTCGATCATATCAGCTCCGATTCCGGTCTGAACTGCGCCGAATAAAATTTCGTTTATTTCAATAACCCATAGGAACAAAATATGTAAAAATATCCAGAAAATGGCCCGACTCGATTTTTAACAGTATCCCATGTACTAACCCCTTTGTGGATTATCCGAAAACCGAGTTTCGATCATATCAGCTCCGATTCAGGTCCGAATTGCGTCAAATAAAATTTTGTTGAATTCCAATAACCCATAGGAACAAAATATGTAAAAATATCCACAAAATGGTCCAACTCGATTTTTAACAATATCCCATGTACTAACCCATTTCAGGATTATCCGAAAACCGAGTTTCGATCATATCAGCTCTGATTCCGATCTGAACTGTGTCGAATAAAATTTTGTTGAATTTCAATAACCTATAGGAACAAAATATGTGAAAATATCCACAATATGGTCCAACTCGACTTTTAACAGTATCCCGTGTACTAACCCCTTTGAGGATTATCCGAAAATTGAGTTTCCATCATATCAGCTCCGATTCCGGTCCGAAGTGCGTCAAATAAAATTTCATTTAATTTCAACAACCCATAGGAAGAAAATATGTAAAAATATCCAGAAAATGGCCCGACTCAATTTTTAACAATATTCCGTGTACTAACGCCTTTGAGGATTATCAGAAAACTGAGTTTCGATCATATAAGCTCCGATTCCGGTCCGAACTACGCCGAATAAAATTTCGTTTAATTTCAATAACCCATAGGAACAAAATATGTAAAAATATCCAGAAAATGGCCCGACTCGATTTTAAACAGTATCCCATGTACTAACCTTTTTGTGGATTATCCGAAAACCGAGTTTCGATCATATCAGCTCCGATTCAGGTCCGAATTGCGTCAAATAAAATTTTGTTGAATTCCAATAACCAATAGGAACAAAATATGTAAAAATATCCACAAAATGGTCCAACTCGATTTTTAACAATATCCCGTGTACTAACCCATTTGAGGATTATCCGAAAACCGTGTTTCGATCATATCAGCTCCGATTCCGGTCTGAACTGCGCCGAATAAAATTTCGTTTAATTTCAATAACCCATAGGAACAAAATATGTAAAAATATCCAGAAAATGGCCCGACTCGATTTTTAACAGTATCCCGTGTACTAACCCCTTTGAGGATTATCCGAAAACCGAGTTTCGATCATATCAGCTCCGATTCATGTCCGAATTGCGTCAAATAAAATTTTGTTGAATTCCAATAACCCATAGGAACAAAATATGTAAAAATATCCACAAAATGGTCCGACTCAATTTTTAACAATATCCCATGTACTAACCCCTTTGAGGATTATCCGAAAACCGAGTTTCGATCATATCAGCTCCGATTCCGGTCCGAACTGTGTTGAATAAAATTTTGTTGAATTTCAATAACCTATATGAACAAAATATGTGAAAATATCCACAAAATGGTCCAACTCGACTTTTAACAGTATCCCGTGTACTAACCCCTTTGAGGATTATCCGAAAATTGAGTTTCCATCATATCAGCTCCGATTCCGGTCCGAAGTGCGTCAAATAAATTTTCATTTAATTTCAACAACCCATAGGAACAAAATATGTAAAAATATCCAGAAAATGGCCCGACTCAATTTTTAACAATATTCCGTGTACTAACGCCTTTGAGGATTATCAGAAAACTGAGTTTCGATAATATCAGCTCCGATTCCGGTCCGAACTACGCCGAATAAAATTTCGTTTAATTTCAATAACCCATAGGAACAAAATATGTAAAAATATCCAGAAAATGGCCTGACTCGATTTTAAACAGTATCCCGTGTACTAACCTTTTTGTGGATTATCCGAAAACCGAGTTTCGATCATATCAGCTCCGATTCAGGTCCGAATTGCGTCAAATAAAATTTTGTTGAATTCCAATAACCCATAGGAACATAATATGTAAAAAAATCCAGAAAATGGCCCGACTTAATTTTTAACAGTATCCCGTGTACTAACCCCTTTGAGGATTATCCGAAAACCGAGTTTCGATCATATCAGCTCCGATTCAGGTCCGAATTGCGTCAAATAAAATTTTGTTGAATTCCAATGACCAATAGGAAAAAAATATGTAATAATATCCACAAAATGGTCCAACTCGATTTTTAACAGTATCCCGTGTACTAACCCCTTTGAGGATTATCCGAAAACCGAGTTTCGATCATATCAGCTCCGATTCAGGTCCGAATTGCGTCAAATAAAATTTTGTTGAATTCCAATAACCCATAGGAACATAATATGTAAAAATATCCAGAAAATGGCCCGACTCAATTTTTAACAGTATCCCGTGTACTAACCCCTTTGTGGATTATCCGAAAACCGAGTTTCGATCATATCAGCTCCGATTCCGGTCTGAACTGCGCCGAATAAAATTTCGTTTAATTTCAATAACCCATAGGAACAAAATATGTGAAAATATCCACAAAATGGTCCAACTCGACTTTTAACAGTATCCCGTGTACTAACCCCTTTGAGGATTATCCGAAAATTGAGTTTCAATCATATCAGCTCCGATTCCGGTCCGAAGTGCATCAAATAAATTTTCATTTAATTTCAACAACCCGTAGGAACAAAATATGTAAAAATATCCAGAAAATGGCCCGCTCAATTTTTAACAATATTCCGTGTACTAACGCCTTTGAGGATTATCAGAAAACTGAGTTTCGATAATATCAGCTCCGATTCCGGTCCGAACTACGCCGAATAAAATTTTGTTTAATTTCAATAACCCGTAGGAACAAAATATGTAAAAATATCCAGAAAATGGCCCGACTCGATTTTAAACAGTATCCCGTGTACTAACCTTTTTGTGGATTATCCGAAAACCGAGTTTCGATCATATCAGCACCGATTCAGGTCCGAATTGCGTCAAATAAAATTTTGTTGAATTCCAATAACCCATAGGAACATAATATGTAAAAATATCCAGAAAATGGCCCGACTCAATTTTTAACAGTATCCCGTGTACTAACCCCTTTGTGGATTATCCGAAAACCGAGTTTCGATCATATCAGCTCCGATTCAGGTCCGAATTGCGTCAAATAAAATTTTGTTGAATTCCAATGACCAATAGGAACAAAATATGTAATAATATCCACAAAATGGTCCAACTCGATTTTTAACAATATCCCGTGTTCTAACCCCTTTGAGGATTATCCGAAAACCGAGTTTCGATCATATCAGCTCCGATTCCGGTCCGAAGTGCGTCAAATAAAATTTCATTTAATTACAATAACCCTTAGGAACAAAAAATGTAAAAATATCCGAAAAATGGGCCGGCTCAATTTTTAACAATTTTCCGTGTACTAACGCCTTTAAGGATTATCAGAAAACTGAGTTTCGATCATATCAGCTCCGATTCCGGTCCGAACTACGCCGAATAAAATTTCGTTTAATTTCAATAACCCATAGGAACAAAATATGTAAAAATATCCAGAAAATGGCCCGACTCGATTTTAAACAGTATCCCATGTACTAACCCCTTTGTGGATTATCCGAAAACCGAGTTTCGATCATATCAGCTCCGATTCAGGTCCGAATTGCGTCAAATAAAATTTTGTTGAATTCCAATAACCCATAGGAACAAAATATGTAAAAATATCCACAAAATGGTCCAACTCGATTTTTAACAATATCCCATGTACTAACCCATTTCAGGATTATCCGAAAACCGAGTTTCGATCATATCAGCTCTGATTCCGGTCTGAACTGTGTCGAATAAAATTTTGTTGAATTTCAATAACCTATAGGAACAAAATATGTGAAAATATCCACAATATGGTCCAACTCGACTTTTAACAGTATCCCGTGTACTAACCCATTTGAGGATTATCCGAAAACCGAGTTTCGATCATATCAGCTCCGATTCCGGTCTGAACTGCGCCGAATAAAATTTCGTTTATTTCAATAACCCATAGGAACAAAATATGTAAAAATATCCAGAAAATGGCCCGACTCGATTTTTAACAGTATCCCATGTACTAACCCCTTTGTGGATTATCCGAAAACCGAGTTTCGATCATATCAGCTCCGATTCAGGTCCGAATTGCGTCAAATAAAATTTTGTTGAATTCCAATAACCCATAGGAACAAAATATGTACAAATATCCACAAAATGGTCCAACTCGATTTTTAACAATATCCCATGTACTAACCCATTTCAGGATTATCCGAAAACCGAGTTTCGATCATATCAGCTCTGATTCCGATCTGAATTGTGTCGAATAAAATTTTGTTGAATTTCAATAACCTATAGGAACAAAATATGTGAAAATATCCACAATATGGTCCAACTCGACTTTTAACAGTATCCCGTGTACTAACCCCTTTGAGGATTATCCGAAAATTGAGTTTCCATCATATCAGCTCCGATTCCGGTCCGAAGTGCGTCAAATAAAATTTCATTTAATTTCAACAACCCATAGGAAGAAAATATGTAAAAATATCCAGAAAATGGCCCGACTCAATTTTTAACAATATTCCGTGTACTAGCCTTTGAGGATTATCAGAAAACTGAGTTTCGATCATATAAGCTCCGATTCCGGTCCGAACTACGCCGAATAAAATTTCGTTTAATTTCAATAACCCATAGGAACAAAATATGTAAAAATATCCAGAAAATGGCCCGACTCGATTTTAAACAGTATCCCGTGTACTAACCTTTTTGTGGATTATCCGAAAACCGAGTTTCGATCATATCAGCTCCGATTCAGGTCCGAATTGCGTCAAATAAAATTTTGTTGAATTCCAATAACCCATAGGAACATAATATGTAAAAATATCCAGAAAATGGCCCGACTCAATTTTTAACAGTATCCCGTGTACTAACCCCTTTGTGGATTATCCGAAAACCGAGTTTCGATCATATCAGCTCCGATTCCGGTCTGAACTGCGCCGAATAAAATTTCGTTTAATTTCAATAACCCATAGGAACAAAATATGTGAAAATATCCACAAAAATGTCCAACTCGACTTTTAACAGTATCCCGTGTACTAACCCCTTTGAGGATTATCCGAAAATTGAGTTTCAATCATATCAGCTCCGATTCCGGTCCGAAGTGCATCAAATAAATTTTCATTTAATTTCAACAACCCGTAGGAACAAAATATGTAAAAATATCCAGAAAATGGCCCGCTCAATTTTTAACAATATTCCGTGTACTAACGCCTTTGAGGATTATCAGAAAACTGAGTTTCGATAATATCAGCTCCGATTCCGGTCCGAACTACGCCGAATAAAATTTTGTTTAATTTCAATAACCCGTAGGAACAAAATATGTAAAAATATCCAGAAAATGGCCCGACTCGATTTTAAACAGTATCCCGTGTACTAACCTTTTTGTGGATTATCCGAAAACCGAGTTTCGATCATATCAGCACCGATTCAGGTCCGAATTGCGTCAAATAAAATTTTGTTGAATTCCAATAACCCATAGGAACATAATATGTAAAAATATCCAGAAAATGGCCCGACTCAATTTTTAACAGTATCCCGTGTACTAACCCCTTTGTGGATTATCCGAAAACCGAGTTTCGATCATATCAGCTCCGATTCAGGTCCGAATTGCGTCAAATAAAATTTTGTTGAATTCCAATGACCAATAGGAACAAAATATGTAATAATATCCACAAAATGGTCCAACTCGATTTTTAACAATATCCCGTGTTCTAACCCCTTTGAGGATTATCCGAAAACCGAGTTTCGATCATATCAGCTCCGATTCCGGTCCGAAGTGCGTCAAATAAAATTTCATTTAATTACAATAACCCTTAGGAACAAAAAATGTAAAAATATCCGAAAAATGGGCCGGCTCAATTTTTAACAATTTTCCGTGTACTAACGCCTTTAAGGATTATCAGAAAACTGAGTTTCGATCATATCAGCTCCGATTCCGGTCCGAACTACGCCGAATAAAATTTCGTTTAATTTCAATAACCCATAGGAACAAAATATGTAAAAATATCCAGAAAATGGCCCGACTCGATTTTAAACAGTATCCCATGTACTAACCCCTTTGTGGATTATCCGAAAACCGAGTTTCGATCATATCAGCTCCGATTCAGGTCCGAATTGCGTCAAATAAAATTTTGTTGAATTCCAATAACCCATAGGAACAAAATATGTAAAAATATCCACAAAATGGTCCAACTCGATTTTTAACAATATCCCATGTACTAACCCATTTCAGGATTATCCGAAAACCGAGTTTCGATCATATCAGCTCTGATTCCGGTCTGAACTGTGTCGAATAAAATTTTGTTGAATTTCAATAACCTATAGGAACAAAATATGTGAAAATATCCACAATATGGTCCAACTCGACTTTTAACAGTATCCCGTGTACTAACCCATTTGAGGATTATCCGAAAACCGAGTTTCGATCATATCAGCTCCGATTCCGGTCTGAACTGCGCCGAATAAAATTTCGTTTATTTCAATAACCCATAGGAACAAAATATGTAAAAATATCCAGAAAATGGCCCGACTCGATTTTTAACAGTATCCCATGTACTAACCCCTTTGTGGATTATCCGAAAACCGAGTTTCGATCATATCAGCTCCGATTCAGGTCCGAATTGCGTCAAATAAAATTTTGTTGAATTCCAATAACCCATAGGAACAAAATATGTACAAATATCCACAAAATGGTCCAACTCGATTTTTAACAATATCCCATGTACTAACCCATTTCAGGATTATCCGAAAACCGAGTTTCGATCATATCAGCTCTGATTCCGATCTGAATTGTGTCGAATAAAATTTTGTTGAATTTCAATAACCTATAGGAACAAAATATGTGAAAATATCCACAATATGGTCCAACTCGACTTTTAACAGTATCCCGTGTACTAACCCCTTTGAGGATTATCCGAAAATTGAGTTTCCATCATATCAGCTCCGATTCCGGTCCGAAGTGCGTCAAATAAAATTTCATTTAATTTCAACAACCCATAGGAAGAAAATATGTAAAAATATCCAGAAAATGGCCCGACTCAATTTTTAACAATATTCCGTGTACTAGCCTTTGAGGATTATCAGAAAACTGAGTTTCGATCATATAAGCTCCGATTCCGGTCCGAACTACGCCGAATAAAATTTCGTTTAATTTCAATAACCCATAGGAACAAAATATGTAAAAATATCCAGAAAATGGCCCGACTCGATTTTAAACAGTATCCCGTGTACTAACCTTTTTGTGGATTATCCGAAAACCGAGTTTCGATCATATCAGCTCCGATTCAGGTCCGAATTGCGTCAAATAAAATTTTGTTGAATTCCAATAACCAATAGGAACAAAATATGTAAAAATATCCACAAAATGGTCCAACTCGATTTTTAACAATATCCCGTGTACTAACCCATTTGAGGATTATCCGAAAACCGAGTTTCGATCATATCAGCTCCGATTCCGGTCTGAACTGCGCCGAATAAAATTTCGTTTAATTTCAATAACCCATAGGAAAAAAATATGTAAAAATATCCAGAAAATGGCCCGACTCGATTTTTAACAGTATCCCGTGTACTAACCCCTTTGAGGATTATCCGAAAACCGAGTTTCGATCATATCAGCTCCGATTCAGGTCCGGATTGCGTCAAATAAAATTTTGTTGAATTCCAATAACCCATAAGAACAAAATATGTAAAAATATCCACAAAATGGTCCGACTCAATTTTTAACAATATCCCATGTACTAACCCCTTTGAGGATTATCCGAAAACCGAGTTTCGATCATATCAGCTCCGATTCCAGTCCGAACTGTGTCGAATAAAATTTTGTTGAATTTCAATAACCTATAGGAACAAAATATGTGAAAATATCCACAAAATGGTCCAACTCGACTTTTAACAGTATCCCGTGTACTAACCCCTTTGAGGATTATCCGAAAATTGAGTTTCCATCATATCAGCTCCGATTCCGGTCCGAAGTGCGTCAAATAAATTTTCATTTAATTTCAACAACCCATAGGAACAAAATATGTAAAAATATCCAGAAAATGGCCCGACTCAATTTTTAACAATATTCCGTGTACTAACGCCTTTGAGGATTATCAGAAAACTGAGTTTCGATAATATCAGCTCCGATTCCGGTCCGAACTACTCCGAATAAAATTTCGTTTAATTTCAATAACCCATAGGAACAAAATATGTAAAAATATCCAGAAAATGGCCCGACTCGATTTTAAACAGTATCCCGTGTACTAACCTTTTTGTGGATTATCCGAAAACCGAGTTTCGATCATATCAGCTCCGATTCAGGTCCGAATTGCGTCAAATAAAATTTTGTTGAATTCCAATAACCAATAGGAACAAAATATGTAAAAATATCCACAAAATGGTCCAACTCGATTTTTAACAATATCCCGTGTACTAACCCATTTGAGGATTATCCGAAAACCGAGTTTCGATCATATCAGCTACGATTCCGGTCTGAACTGCGCCGAATAAAATTTCGTTTAATTTCAATAACCCATAGGAACAAAATATGTAAAAATATCCAGAAAATGGCCCGACTCGATTTTTAACAGTATCCCGTGTACTAACCCCTTTGAGGATTATCCGAAAACCTGGTTTCGATCATATCAGCTCCGATTCAGGTCCGAATTGCGTCAAATAAAATTTTGTTGAATTCCAATAACCCATAGGAACAAAATATGTAAAAATATCCACAAAATGGTCCGACTCAATTTTTAACAATATCCCATGTACTAACCCCTTTGAGGATTATCCGAAAACCGAGTTTCGATCATATCAGCTCCGATTCCGGTCCGAACTGTGTCGAATAAAATTTTGTTGAATTTCAATAACCTATAGGAACAAAATATGTGAAAATATCCACAAAATGGTCCAACTCGACTTTTAACAGTATCCCGTGTACTAACCCCTTTGAGGATTATCCGAAAATTGAGTTTCCATCATATCAGCTCCGATTCCGGTCCGAAGTGCGTCAAATAAATTTTCATTTAATTTCAACAACCCATAGGAACAAAATATGTAAAAATATCCAGAAAATGGCCCGACTCAATTTTTAACAATATTCCGTGTACTAACGCCTTTGAGGATTATCAGAAAACTTAGTTTCGATAATATCAGCTCCGATTCCGGTCCGAACTACGCCGAATAAAATTTCGTTTAGTTTCAAAAACCCATAGGAACAAAATATGTAAAAATATCAAGAAAATGGCCCGACTCGATTTTAAACAGTATCCCGTGTACTAACCCCTTTGTGGATTATCCGAAAACCGAGTTTCGATCATATCATCTCCGATTCAGGTCCGAATTGCGTCAAATAAAATTTTGTTGAATTCCAATAACCAATAGGAACAAAATATGTAAAAATATCCACAAAATGGTCCAACTCGATTTTTAACAATATCACGTGTACTAACCCCTTTGAGGATTATCCGAAAACCGAGTTTCGATCATATCAGCTCCGATTCCGGTCCGAAGTGCGTCAAATAAAATTTCATTTAATTACAATAACCCTTAGGAACAAAATATGTAAAAATATCCAGAAAATGGCCCGACTCGATTTTTAACAGTATCCCGTGTACTAACCCCTTTGAGGATTATCCGAAAACCGAGTTTCGATCATATCAGCTCCGATTCAGGTCCGAATTGCGTCAAATAAAATTTTGTTGAATTCCAATAACCCATAGGAACATAATATGTAAAAATATCCAGAAAATGGCCCGACTCAATTTTTAACAGTATCCCGTGTACTAACCCCTTTGTGGATTATCCGAAAACCGAGTTTCGATCATATCAGCTCCGATTCAGGTCCGAATTGCGTCAAATAAAATTTTGTTGAATTCCAATGACCAATAGGAACAAAATATGTAATAATATCCACAAAATGGTCCAACTCGATTTTTAACAATATCCCGTGTACTAACCCCTTTGAGGATTATCCGAAAACCGAGTTTCGATCATATCAGCTCCGATTCCGGTCCGAAGTGCGTCAAATAAAATTTCATTTAATTACAATAACCCTTAGGAACAAAATATGTAAAAATATTCGGAAAATGGGCCGGCTCAATTTTTAACAATATTCCGTGTACTAACGCCTTTGAGGATTATCAGAAAACTGAGTTTCGATCATATCAGCTCTGATTCCGGTCCGAACTACGCCGAATAAAATTTCGTTTAATTTCAATAACCCATAGGAACAAAATATGTAAAAATATCCAGAAAATGGCCCGACTCGATTTTTAACAGTATCCCGTGTACTAACCCCTTTGAGGATTATCCGAAAACCGAGTTTCGATCATATCAGCTCCGATTCAGGTCCGAATTGCGTCAAATAAAATTTTGTTGAATTCCAATAACCCATAGGAACAAAATATGTAAAAATATCCACAAAATGGTCCGACTCAATTTTTAACAATATCCCGTGTACTAACCCATTTGAGGATTATCCGAAAACCGAGTTTCGATCATATCAGCTCCGATTCCGGTCTGAACTGCGCCGAATAAAATTTCGTTTAATTTCAATAACCCATAGGAACAAAATATGTAAAAATATCCAGAAAATGGCCCGACTCGATTTTTAACAGTATCCCGTGTACTAACCCCTTTGAGGATTATCCGAAAACCGAGTTTCGATCATATCAGCTCCGATTCAGGTCCGAATTGCGTCAAATAAAATTTTGTTGAATTCCAATAACCCATAGGAACAAAATATGTAAAAATATCCACAAAATGGTCCGACTCAATTTTTAACAATATCCCATGTACTAACCCCTTTGAGGATTATCCGAAAACCGAGTTTCGATCATATCAGCTCCGATTCCGGTCCGAACTGTGTCGAATAAAATTTTGTTGAATTTCAATAACCTATAGGAACAAAATATGTGAAAATATCCACAAAATGGTCCAACTCGACTTCTAACAGTATCCCGTGTACTAACCCCTTTGAGGATTATCCGAAAATTGAGTTTCCATCATATCAGCTCCGATTCCGGTCCGAAGTGCGTCAAATAAATTGTCATTTAATTTCAACAACCCATAGGAACAAAATATGTAAAAATATCCAGAAAATGGCCCGACTCAATTTTTAACAATATTCCGTGTACTAACGCCTTTGAGGATTATCAGAAAACTGAGTTTCGATAATATCAGCTCTGATTCCGGTCCGAACTACGCCGAATAAAATTTCGTTTAATTTCAATAACCCATAGGAACAAAATATGTAAAAATATCCAGAAAATGGCCCGACTCGATTTTAAACAGTATCCCGTGTACTAACCCCTTTGTGGATTATCCGAAAACCGAGTTTCGATCATATCATCTCCGATTCAGGTCCGAATTGCGTCAAATAAAATTTTGTTGAATTCCAATAACCAATAGGAACAAAATATGTAAAAATATCCACAAAATGGTCCAACTCGATTTTTAACAATATCACGTGTACTAACCCCTTTGAGGATTATCCGAAAACCGAGTTTCGATCATATCTGCTCCGATTCCGGTCCGAAGTGCGTCAAATAAAATTTCATTTAATTACAATAACCCTTAGGAACAAAATATGTAAAAATATCCAGAAAATGGCCCGACTCGATTTTTAACAGTATCCCGTGTACTAACCCCTTTGTGGATTATCCGAAAACCGAGTTTCGATCATATCAGCTCCGATTCAGGTCCGAATTGCGTCAAATAAAATTTTGTTGAATTCCAATAACCCATAGGAACAAAATATGTAATGATATCCACAAAATGGTCCAACTCGATTTTTAACAGTATCCCGTGTACTAACCCATTTGAGGATTATCCGAAAACCGAGTTTCGATCATATCAGTTCCGATTCCGGTCTGAACTGCGCCGAATAAAATTTCGTTTAATTTCAATAACCCATAGGAACAAAATATGTAAAAATATCCAGAAAATGGCCAGACTCGATTTTTAACAGTATCCCGTGTACTAACCCCTTTGAGGATTATCCGAAAACCGAGTTTCGATCATATCAGCTCCGATTCAGGTCCGAATTGCGTCAAATAAAATTTTGTTGAATTCCAATAACCCATAGGAACAAAATATGTAAAAATATCCACAAAATGGTCCGACTCAATTTTTAACAATATCCCATGTACTAACCCCTTTGAGGATTATCCGAAAACCGAGTTTCGATCATATCAGCTCCGATTCCGGTCCGAACTGTGTCGAATAAAATTTTGTTGAATTTCAATAACCTATAGGAACAAAATATGTGAAAATATCCACAAAATGGTCCAACTCGACTTTTAACAGTATCCCGTGTACTAACCCCTTTGAGGATTATCCGAAAATTGAGTTGCCATCTTATCAGCTCCGATTCCGGTCCGAAGTGCGTCAAATAAAATTTCATTTAATTTCAACAACCCATAGGAACAAAATATGTAAAAATATCCAGAAAATGGCCAGACTCAATTTTTAACAATATTTCGTGTACTAACGCCTTTGAGGATTATCAGAAAACTGAGTTTCGATCATAACAGCTCCGATTCCGGTCCGAACTACGCCGAATAAAATTTCGTTTAATTACAATAACCCATAGGAACAAAATATGTAAAAATATCCAGAAAATGGCCCGACTCGATTTTAAACAGTATCCCGTGTACTAACCCCTTTGTGGATTATCCGAAAACCGAGTTTCGATCATATCAGCTCCGATTCAGGTCCGAATTGCGTCAAATAAAATTTTGTTGAATTCCAATAACCAATAGGAACAAAATATGTAAAAATATCCACAAAATGGACCAACTCGATTTTTAACAATATCCCGTGTACTAACCCCTTTGAGGATTATCCGAAAACCGAGTTTCGATCATATCAGCTCCGATTCCGGTCCGAAGTGCGTCAAATAAAATTTCATTTAATTACAATAACCCTTAGGAACAAAATATGTAAAAATATCCAGAAAATGGCCCGACTCGATTTTTAACAGTATCCCGTGTACTAACCACTTTGAGGATTATCCGAAAACCGAGTTTCGATCATATCAGCTCCGATTCAGGTCCGAATTGCGTCAAATAAAATTTTGTTGAATTCCAATAACCCATAGGAACAAAATATGTAATGATATCCACAAAATGGTCCAACTCGATTTTTAACAATATCCCGTGTACTAACCCCTTTGAGGATTATCCGAAAACCGAGTTTCGATCATATCAGCTCCGATTCCGGTCCGAAGTGCGTCAAATAAAATTTCATTTAATTACAATAACCCTTAGGAACAAAATATGTAAAAATATCCGGAAAATGGGCCGGATCAATTTTTAACAATATTCCGTGTACTAACGCCTTTGAGGATTATCAGAAAACTGAGTTTCAATCATATCAGCTCCGATTCCGGTCCGAACTACGCCGAATAAAATTTCGTTTAATTTCAATAACCCATAGGAACAAAATATGTAAAAATATCCAGAAAATGGCCCGACTCGATTTTTAACAGTATCCCGTATACTAACCCCTTTGAGGATTATCCGAAAACCGAGTTTCGATCATATCAGCTCCGATTCAGGTCCGAATTGCGTCAAATAAAATTTTGTTGAATTCCAATAACCCATAGGAACAAAATATGTAAAAATATCCACAAAATGGTCCGACTCAATTTTTAACAATATCCCGTGTACTAACCCATTTGAGGATTATCCGAAAACCGAGTTTCGATCATATCAGCTCCGATTCCGGTCTGAACTGCGCCGAATAAAATTTCGTTTAATTTCAATAACCCATAGGAACAAAATATGTAAAAATATCCAGAAAATGGCCCGACTCGATTTTTAACAGTATCCCGTGTACTAACCCCTTTGAGGATTATCCGAAAACCGAGTTTCGATCATATCAGCTCCGATTCAGGTCCGAATTGCGTCAAATAAAATTTTGTTGAATTCCAATAACCCATAGGAACAAAATATGTAAAAATATCCACAAAATGGTCCGACTCAATTTTTAACAATATCCCATGTACTAACCCCTTTGAGGATTATCCGAAAACCGAGTTTCGATCATATCAGCTCCGATTCCGGTCCGAACTGTGTCGAATAAAATTTTGTTGAATTTCAATAACCTATAGGAACAAAATATGTGAAAATATCCACAAAATGGTCCAACTCGACTTCTAACAGTATCCCGTGTACTAACCCCTTTGAGGATTATCCGAAAATTGAGTTTCCATCATATCAGCTCCGATTCCGGTCCGAAGTGCGTCAAATAAATTGTCATTTAATTTCAACAACCCATAGGAACAAAATATGTAAAAATATCCAGAAAATGGCCCGACTCAATTTTTAACAATATTCCGTGTACTAACGCCTTTGAGGATTATCAGAAAACTGAGTTTCGATAATATCAGCTCCGATTCCGGTCCGAACTACGCCGAATAAAATTTCGTTTAATTTCAATAACCCATAGGAACAAAATATGTAAAAATATCCAGAAAATGGCCCGACTCGATTTTAAACAGTATCCCGTGTACTAACCCCTTTGTGGATTATCCGAAAACCGAGTTTCGATCATATCATCTCCGATTCAGGTCCGAATTGCGTCAAATAAAATTTTGTTGAATTCCAATAACCAATAGGAACAAAATATGTAAAAATATCCACAAAATGGTCCAACTCGATTTTTAACAATATCACGTGTACTAACCCCTTTGAGGATTATCCGAAAACCGAGTTTCGATCATATCTGCTCCGATTCCGGTCCGAAGTGCGTCAAATAAAATTTCATTTAATTACAATAACCCTTAGGAACAAAATATGTAAAAATATCCAGAAAATGGCCCGACTCGATTTTTAACAGTATCCCGTGTACTAACCCCTTTGAGGATTATCCGAAAACCGAGTTTCGATCATATCAGCTCCGATTCCGGTCCGAACTGTGTCGAATAAAATTTTGTTGAATTTCAATAACCTATAGGAACAAAATATGTGAAAATATCCACAAAATGGTCCAACTCGACTTTTAACAGTATCCCGTGTACTAACCCCTTTGAGGATTATCCGAAAATTGAGTTTCCATCATATCAGCTCCGATTCCGGTCCGAAGTGCGTCAAATAAATTGTCATTTAATTTCAACAACCCATAGGAACAAAATATGTAAAAATATCCAGAAAATGGCCCGACTCAATTTTTAACAATATTCCGTGTACTAACGCCTTTGAGGATTATCAGAAAACTGAGTTTCGATAATATCAGCTCCGATTCCGGTCCGAACTACGCCGAATAAAATTTCGTTTAATTTCAATAACCCATAGGAACAAAATATGTAAAAATATCCAGAAAATGGCCCGACTCGATTTTAAACAGTATCCCGTGTACTAACCCCTTTGTGGATTATCCGAAAACCGAGTTTCGATCATATCATCTCCGATTCAGGTCCGAATTGCGTCACATAAAATTTTGTTGAATTCCAATAACCAATAGGAACAAAATATGTAAAAATTTCCACAAAATGGTCCAACTCGATTTTTAACAATATCACGTGTACTAACCCCTTTGAGGATTATCCGAAAACCGAGTTTCGATCATATCTGCTCCGATTCCGGTCCGAAGTGCGTCAAATAAAATTTCATTTAATTACAATAACCCTTAGGAACAAAATATGTAAAAATATCCAGAAAATGGCCCGACTCGATTTTTAACAGTATCCCGTGTACTAACCACTTTGAGGATTATCCGAAAACCGAGTTTCGATCATATCAGCTCCGATTCAGGTCCGAATTGCGTCAAATAAAATTTTGTTGAATTCCAATGACCAATAAGAACAAAATATGTAATAATATCCACAAAATGGTCCAACTCGATTTTTAACAATATCTCGTGTACTAACCCCTTTGAGGATTATCCGAAAACCGAGTTTCGATCATATCAGCTCCGATTCCGGTCCGAAGTGCGTCAAATAAAATTTCATTTAATTACAATAACCCTTAGGAACAAAAAATGTCAAAATATCCGGAAAATGGGCCGGCTCAATTTTTAACAATTTTCCGTGTACTAACGCCTTTGAGGATTATCAGAAAACTGAGTTTCGATCATATCAGCTCCGATTCCGGTCCGAACTACGCCGAATAAAATTTCGTTTAATTTCAATAACCCATAGGAACAAAATATGTAAAAATATCCAGAAAATGGCCCGACTCGATTTTTAACAGTATCCCGTGTACTAACCCCTTTGTGGATTATCCGAAAACCGAGTTTCGATCATATCAGCTCCGATTCATGTCCGAATTGCGTCAAATAAAATTTTGTTGAATTCCAATAACCAATAGGAATAAAATATGTAAAAATATCCACAAAATGGTCCAACTCGATTTTTAACAGTATCCCGTGTACTAACCCATTTGAGGATTATCCGAAAACCGAGTTTCGATCATATCAGTTCCGATTCCGGTCTGAACTGCGCCGAATAAAATTTCGTTTAATTTCAATAACCCATAGGAACAAAATATGTAAAAATATCCAGAAAATGGCCCGACTCGATTTTTAACAGTATCCCGTGTACTAACCCCTTTGAGGATTATCCGAAAACCGAGTTTCGATCATATCAGCTCCGATTCAGGTCCGAATTGCGTCAAATAAAATTTTGTTGAATTCCAATAACCCATAGGAACAAAATATGTAAAAATATCCACAAAATGGTCCGACTCAATTTTTAACAATATCCCATGTACTAACCCCTTTGAGGATTATCCGAAAACCGAGTTTCGATCATATCAGCTCCGATTCCGGTCCGAACTGTGTCGAATAAAATTTTGTTGAATTTCAATAACCTATAGGAACAAAATATGTGAAAATATCCACAAAATGGTCCAACTCGACTTTTAACAGTATCCCGTGTACTAACCCCTTTGAGGATTATCCGAAAATTGAGTTTCCATCATATCAGCTCCGATTCCGGTCCGAAGTGCGCCAAATAAATTGTCATTTAATTTCAACAACCCATAGGAACAAAATATGTAAAAATATCCAGAAAATGGCCCGACTCAATTTTTAACAATATTCCGTGTACTAACGCCTTTGAGGATTATCAGAAAACTGAGTTTCGATAATATCAGCTCCGATTTCGGTCCGAACTACGCCGAATAAAATTTCGTTTAATTTCAATAACCCATAGGAACAAAATATGTAAAAATATCCAGAAAATGGCCCGACTCGATTTTAAACAGTATCCCGTGTACTAACCCCTTTGTGGATTATCCGAAAACCGAGTTTCGATCATATCATCTCCGATTCAGGTCCGAATTGCGTCAAATAAAATTTTGTTGAATTCCAATAACCAATAGGAACAAAATATGTAAAAATATCCACAAAATGGTCCAACTCGATTTTTAACAATATCACGTGTACTAACCCCTTTGAGGATTATCCGAAAACCGAGTTTCGATCATATCTGCTCCGATTCCGGTCCGAAGTGCGTCAAATAAAATTTCATTTAATTACAATAACCCTTAGGAACAAAATATGTAAAAATATCCAGAAAATGGCCCGACTCGATTTTTAACAGTATCCCGTGTACTAACCCCTTTGAGGATTATCCGAAAACCGAGTTTCGATCATATCAGCTCCGATTCCGGTCCGAACTGTGTCGAATAAAATTTTGTTGAATTTCAATAACCCATAGGAACAAAATATGTAATAATATCCACAAAATATGTACTAACCCCTTTCGATCATATCAGCTCCGATTCCGGTCCGAAGTGCGTCAAATAAATTGTCATTTAATTTCAACAACCCATAGGAACAAAATATGTAAAAATATCCAGAAAATGGCCCGACTCAATTTTTAACAATATTCCGTGTACTAACGCCTTTGAGGATTATCAGAAAACTGAGTTTCAATCATATCAGCTCCGATTCCGGTCCGAACTACGCCGAATAAAATTTCGTTTAATTTCAATAACCCATAGGAACAAAATATGTAAAAATATCCAGAAAATGGCCCGACTCGATTTTTAACAGTATCCCGTGTACTAACCCCTTTGAGGATTATCCGAAAACCGAGATTCGATCATATCAGCTCCGATTCAGGTCCGAATTGCGTCAAATAAAATTTTGTTGAATTCCAATAACCCATAGGAACAAAATATGTAAAAATATCCACAAAATGGTCCGACTCAATTTTTAACAATATCCCATGTACTAACCCCTTTGAGGATTATCCGAAAACCGAGTTTCGATCATATCAGCTCCGATTCCGGTCCGAACTGTGTCGAATAAAATTTTGTTGAATTTCAATAACCTATAGGAACAAAATATGTGAAAATATCCACAAAATGGTCCAACTCGACTTTTAACAGTATCCCGTGTACTAACCCCTTTGAGGATTATCCGAAAATCGAGTTTCGATCATATTAGCTCCGATTCAGGTCCGAATTGCGTCAAATAAAATTTTGTTGAATTCCAATAACCAATAGGAACAAAATATGTAAAAATATCCACAAAATGGTCCAACTCGATTTTTAACAATATCCCGTGTACTAACCCATTTGAGGATTATCCGAAAAACGAGTTTCGATCATATCAGCTCCGATTCCGGTCTGAACTGCGCCGAATAAAATTTCGTTTAATTTCAATAACCCATAGGAACAAAATATGTAAAAATATCCAGAAAATGGCCCGACCCGATTTATAACAGTATCCCGTGTACTAACCCCTTTGAGGATTATCCGAAAACCGAGTTTCGATCATATCAGCTCTGATTCAGGTCCGAATTGCGTCAAATAAAATTTTGTTGAATTCCAATGACCAATAGGAACAAAATATGTAATAATATCCACAAAATGGTCCAACTCGATTTTTAACAATATCTCGTGTACTAACCCCTTTGAGGATTATCCGAAAACCGAGTTTCGATCATATCAGCTCCGATTCCGGTCCGAAGTGCGTCAAATAAAATTTCATTTAATTACAATAACCCTTAGGAACAAAAAATGTCAAAATATCCGGAAAATGGGCCGGCTCAATTTTTAACAATTTTCCGTGTACTAACGCCTTTGAGGATTATCAGAAAACTGAGTTTCGATCATATCAGCTCCGATTCCGGTCCGAACTACGCCGAATAAAATTTCGTTTAATTTCAATAACCCATAGGAACAAAATATGTAAAAATATCCAGAAAATGGCCCGACTCGATTTTTAACAGTATCCCGTGTACTAACCCCTTTGTGGATTATCCGAAAACCGAGTTTCGATCATATCAGCTCCGATTCATGTCCGAATTGCGTCAAATAAAATTTTGTTGAATTCCAATAACCAATAGGAATAAAATATGTAAAAATATCCACAAAATGGTCCAACTCGATTTTTAACTGTATCCCGTGTACTAACCCATTTGAGGATTATCCGAAAACCGAGTTTCGATCATATCAGTTCCGATTCCGGTCTGAACTGCGCCGAATAAAATTTCGTTTAATTTCAATAACCCATAGGAACAAAATATGTAAAAATATCCAGAAAATGGCCCGACTCGATTTTTAACAGTATCCCGTGTACTAACCCCTTTGAGGATTATCCGAAAACCGAGTTTCGATCATATCAGCTCCGATTCAGGTCCGAATTGCGTCAAATAAAATTTTATTGAATTCCAATAACCCATAGGAACAAAATATGTAAAAATATCCACAAAATGGTCCGACTCAATTTTTAACAATATCCCATGTACTAACCCCTTTGAGGATTATCCGAAAACCGAGTTTCGATCATATCAGCTCCGATTCCGGTCCGAACTGTGTCGAATAAAATTTTGTTGAATTTCAATAACCTATAGGAACAAAATATGTGAAAATATCCACAAAATGGTCCAACTCGACTTTTAACAGTATCCCGTGTACTAACCCCTTTGAGGATTATCCGAAAATTGAGTTGCCATCATATCAGCTCCGATTCCGGTCCGAAGTGCGTCAAATAAAATTTCATTTAATTTCAACAACCCATAGGAACAAAATATGTAAAAATATCCAGAAAATGGCCAGACTCAATTTTTAACAATATTCCGTGTACTAACGCCTTTGAGGATTATCAGAAAACTGAGTTTCGATCATAACAGCTCCGATTCCGGTCCGAACTACGCCGAATAAAATTTCGTTTAATTACAATAACCCATAGGAACAAAATATGTAAAAATATCCAGAAAATGGCCCGACTCGATTTTAAACAGTATCCCGTGTACTAACCCCTTTGTGGATTATCCGAAAACCGAGTTTCGATCATATCAGCTCCGATTCATGTCCGAATTGCGTCAAATAAAATTTTGTTGAATACCAATAACCAATAGGAATAAAATATGTAAAAATATCCACAAAATGGTCCAACTCGATTTTTAACTGTATCCCGTGTACTAACCCATTTGAGGATTATCCGAAAACCGAGTTTCGATCATATCAGTTCCGATTCCGGTCTGAACTGCGCCGAATAAAATTTCGTTTAATTTCAATAACCCATAGGAACAAAATATGTAAAAATATCCAGAAAATGGCCCGACTCGATTTTTAACAGTATCCCGTGTACTAACCCCTTTGAGGATTATCCGAAAACCGAGTTTCGATCATATCAGCTCCGATTCAGGTCCGAATTGCGTCAAATAAAATTTTGTTGAATTCCAATAACCCATAGGAACAAAATATGTAAAAATATCCACAAAATGGTCCGACTCAATTTTTAACAATATCCCATGTACTAACCCCTTTGAGGATTATACGAAAACCGAGTTTCGATCATATCAGCTCCGATTCCGGTCCGAACTGTGTCGAATAAAATTTTGTTGAATTTCAATAACCTATAGGAACAAAATATGTGAAAATATCCACAAAATGGTCCAACTCGACTTTTAACAGTATCCCGTGTACTAACCCCTTTGAGGATTATCCGAAAATTGAGTTGCCATCATATCAGCTCCGATTCCGGTCCGAAGTGCGTCAAATAAAATTTCATTTAATTTCAACAACCCATAGGAACAAAATATGTAAAAATATCCAGAAAATGGCCAGACTCAATTTTTAACAATATTCCGTGTACTAACGCCTTTGAGGATTATCAGAAAACTGAGTTTCGATCATAACAGCTCCGATTCCGGTCCGAACTACGCCGAATAAAATTTCGTTTATTTACAATAACCCATAGGAACAAAATATGTAAAAATATCCAGAAAATGGCCCGACTCGATTTTAAACAGTATCCCGTGTACTAACCCCTTTGTGGATTATCCGAAAACCGAGTTTCGATCATATCAGCTCCGATTCAGGTCCGAATTGCGTCAAATAAAATTTTGTTGAATTCCAATAACCAATAGGAACAAAATATGTAAAAATATCCACAAAATGGACCAACTCGATTTTTAACAATATCCCGTGTACTAACCCCTTTGAGGATTATCCGAAAACCGAGTTTCGATCATATCAGCTCCGATTCCGGTCCGAAGTGCGTCAAATAAAATTTCATTTAATTACAATAACCCTTAGGAACAAAATATGTAAAAATATCCAGAAAATGGCCCGACTCGATTTTTAACAGTATCCCGTGTACTAACCACTTTGAGGATTATCCGAAAACCGAGTTTCGATCATATCAGCTCCGATTCAGGTCCGAATTGCGTCAAATAAAATTTTGTTGAATTCCAATAACCCATAGGAACAAAATATGTAATAATATCCACAAAATGGTCCAACTCGATTTTTAACAATATCCCGTGTACTAACCCCTTTGAGGATTATCCGAAAACCGAGTTTCGATCATATCAGCTCCGATTCCGGTCCGAAGTACGTCAAATAAAATTTCATTTAATTACAATAACCCTTAGGAACAAAATATGTAAAAATATCCGGAAAATGGGCCGGATCAATTTTTAACAATATTCCGTGTACTAACGCCTTTGAGGATTATCAGAAAACTGAGTTTCAATCATATCAGCTCCGATTCCGGTCCGAACTACGCCGAATAAAATTTCGTTTAATTTCAATAACCCATAGGAACAAAATATGTAAAAATATCCAGAAAATGGCCCGACTCGATTTTTAACAGTATCCCGTGTACTAACCCCTTTGAGGAATATCCGAAAACCGAGTTTCGATCATATCAGCTCCGATTCAGGTCCGAATTGCGTCAAATAAAATTTTGTTGAATTCCAATAACCCATAGGAACAAAATATGTAAAAATATCCACAAAATGGTCCGACTCAATTTTTAACAATATCCCATGTACTAACCCCTTTGAGGATTATCCGAAAACCGAGTTTCGATCATATCAGCTCCGATTCCGGTCCGAACTGTGTCGAATAAAATTTTGTTGAATTTCAATAACCTATAGGAACAAAATATGTGAAAATATCCACAAAATGGTCCAACTCGACTTTTAACAGTATCCCGTTTACTAACCCCTTTGAGGATTATCCGAAAATCGAGTTTCGATCATATTAGCTCCGATTCAGGTCCGAATTGCGTCAAATAAAATTTTGTTGAATTCCAATAACCAATAGGAACAAAATATGTAAAAATATCCACAAAATGGTCCAACTCGATTTTTAACAATATCCCGTGTACTAACCCATTTGAGGATTATCCGAAAAACGAGTTTCGATCATATCAGCTCCGATTCCGGTCTGAACTGCGCCGAATAAAATTTCGTTTAATTTCAATAACCCATAGGAACAAAATATGTAAAAATATCCAGAAAATGGCCCGACCCGATTTATAACAGTATCCCGTGTACTAACCCCTTTGAGGATTATCCGAAAACCGAGTTTCGATCATATCAGCTCCGATTCAGGTCCGAATTGCGTCAAATAAAATTTTGTTGAATTCCAATGACCAATAGGAACAAAATATGTAATAATATCCACAAAATGGTCCAACTCGATTTTTAACAATATCTCGTGTACTAACCCCTTTGAGGATTATCCGAAAACCGAGTTTCGATCATATCAGCTCCGATTCCGGTCCGAAGTGCGTCAAATAAAATTTCATTTAATTACAATAACCCTTAGGAACAAAAAATGTCAAAATATCCGGAAAATGGGCCGGCTCAATTTTTAACAATTTTCCGTGTACTAACGCCTTTGAGGATTATCAGAAAACTGAGTTTCGATCATATCAGCTCCGATTCCGGTCCGAACTACGCCGAATAAAATTTCGTTTAATTTCAATAACCCATAGGAACAAAATATGTAAAAATATCCAGAAAATGGCCCGACTCGATTTTTAACAGTATCCCGTGTACTAACCCATTTGAGGATTATCCGAAAACCGAGTTTCGATCATATCAGTTCCGATTCCGGTCTGAACTGCGCCGAATAAAATTTCGTTTAATTTCAATAACCCATAGGAACAAAATATGTAAAAATATCCAGAAAATGGCCCGACTCGATTTTTAACAGTATCCCGTGTACTAACCCCTTTGAGGATTATCCGAAAACCGAGTTTCGATCATATCAGCTCCGATTCAGGTCCGAATTGCGTCAAATAAAATTTTGTTGAATTCCAATAACCCATAGGAACAAAATATGTAAAAATATCCACAAAATGGTCCGACTCAATTTTTAACAATATCCCATGTACTAACCCCTTTGAGGATTATCCGAAAACCGAGTTTCGATCATATCAGCTCCGATTCCGGTCCGAACTGTGTCGAATAAAATTTTGTTGAATTTCAATAACCTATAGGAACAAAATATGTGAAAATATCCACAAAATGGTCCAACTCGACTTTTAACAGTATCCCGTGTACTAACCCCTTTGAGGATTATCCGAAAATTGAGTTTCCATCATATCAGCTCCGATTCCGGTCCGAAGTGCGCCAAATAAATTGTCATTTAATTTCAACAACCCATAGGAACAAAATATGTAAAAATATCCAGAAAATGGCCCGACTCAATTTTTAACAATATTCCGTGTACTAACGCCTTTGAGGATTATCAGAAAACTGAGTTTCGATAATATCAGCTCCGATTCCGGTCCGAACTACGCCGAATAAAATTTCGTTTAATTTCAATAACCCATAGGAACAAAATATGTAAAAATATCCAGAAAATGGCCCGACTCGATTTTAAACAGTATCCCGTGTACTAACCCCTTTGTGGATTATCCGAAAACCGAGTTTCGATCATATCATCTCCGATTCAGGTCCGAATTGCGTCAAATAAAATTTTGTTGAATTCCAATAACCAATAGGAACAAAATATGTAAAAATATCCACAAAATGGTCCAACTCGATTTTTAACAATATCACGTGTACTAACCCCTTTGAGGATTATCCGAAAACCGAGTTTCGATCATATCTGCTCCGATTCCGGTCCGAAGTGCGTCAAATAAAATTTCATTTAATTACAATAACCCTTAGGAACAAAATATGTAAAAATATCCAGAAAATGGCCCGACTCGATTTTTAACAGTATCCCGTGTACTAACCCCTTTGAGGATTATCCGAAAACCGAGTTTCGATCATATCAGCTCCGATTCTGGTCCGAACTGTGTCGAATAAAATTTTGTTGAATTTCAATAACCTATAGGAACAAAATATGTGAAAATATCCACAAAATGGTCCAACTCGACTTTTAACAGTATCCCGTGTACTAACCCCTTTGAGGATTATCCGAAAACCGAGTTTCGATCATATCAGCTCCGATTCAGGTCCGAATTGCGTCAAATAAAATTTTGTTGAATTCCAATAACCCATAGGAACATAATATGTAAAAATATCCAGAAAATGGCCAGACTCAATTTTTAACAGTATCCCGTGTACTAACCCCTTTGTGGATTATCCGAAAACCGAGTTTCGATCATATCAGCTCCGATTCATGTCCGAATTGCGTCAAATAAAATTTTGTTGAATTCCAATAACCAATAGGAATAAAATATGTAAAAATATCCACAAAATGGTCCAACTCGATTTTTAACAGTATCCCGTGTACTAACCCATTTGAGGATTATCCGAAAACCGAGTTTCGATCATATCAGTTCCGATTCCGGTCTGAACTGCGCCGAATAAAATTTCGTTTAATTTCAATAACCCATAGGAACAAAATATGTAAAAATATCCAGAAAATGGCCCGACTCGATTTTTAACAGTATCCCGTGTACTAACCCCTTTGAGGATTATCCGAAAACCGAGTTTCGATCATATCAGCTCCGATTCAGGTCCGAAGTGCGTCAAATAAAATTTCATTTAATTACAATAACCCTTAGGAACAAAATATGTAAAAATATCCAGAAAATGGCCCGACTCGATTTTTAACAGTATCCCGTGTACTAACCCCTTTGAGGATTATCCGAAAACCGAGTTTCGATCATATCAGCTCCGATTCCGGTCCGAACTGTGTCGAATAAAATTTTGTTGAATTTCAATAACCTATAGGAACAAAATATGTGAAAATATCCACAAAATGGTCCAACTCGACTTTTAACAGTATCCCGTGTACTAACCCCTTTGAGGATTATCCGAAAATTGAGTTTCCATCATATCAGCTCCGATTCCGGTCCGAAGTGCGTCAAATAAATTGTCATTTAATTTCAACAACCCATAGGAACAAAATATGTAAAAATATCCACAAAATGGTGCAACTCGATTTTTAACAATATCACGTGTACTAACCCCTTTGAGGATTATCCGAAAACCGAGTTTCGATCATATCTGCTCCGAATCCGGTCCGAAGTGCGTCAAATAAAATTTCATTTAATTACAATAACCCTTAGGAACAAAATATGTAAAAATATCCAGAAAATGGCCCGACTCGATTTTTAACAGTATCCCATGTACTAACCCCTTTGAGGATTATCCGAAAACCGAGTTTCGATCATATCAGCTCCGATTCAGGTCCGAATTGCGTCAAATAAAATTTTGTTGAATTCCAATAACCCATAGGAACATAATATGTAAAAATATCCAGAAAATGGCCCGACTCAATTTTTAACAGTATCCCGTGTACTAACCCCTTTGTGGATTATCCGAAAACCGAGTTTCGATCATATCAGCTCCGATTCAGGTCCGAATTGCGTCAAATAAAATTTTGTTGAATTCCAATGACCAATAGGAACAAAATATGTAATAATATCCACAAAATGGTCCAACTCGATTTTTAACAATATCTCGTGTACTAACCCCTTTGAGGATTATCCGAAAACCGAGTTTCGATCATATCAGCTCCGATTCCGGTCCGAAGTGCGTCAAATAAAATTTCATTTAATTACAATAACCCTTAGGAACAAAAAATGTCAAAATATCCGGAAAATGGGCCGGCTCAATTTTTAACAATTTTCCGTGTACTAACGCCTTTGAGGATTATCAGAAAACTGAGTTTCGATCATATCAGCTCCGATTCCGGTCCGAACTACGCCGAATAAAATTTCGTTTAATTTCAATAACCCATAGGAACAAAATATGTAAAAATATCCAGAAAATGGCCCGACTCGATTTTTAACAGTATCCCGTGTACTAACCCCTTTGTGGATTATCCGAAAACCGAGTTTCGATCATATCAGCTCCGATTCATGTCCGAATTGCGTCAAATAAAATTTTGTTGAATTCCAATAACCAATAGGAATAAAATATGTAAAAATATCCACAAAATGGTCCAACTCGATTTTTAACTGTATCCCGTGTACTAACCCATTTGAGGATTATCCGAAAACCGAGTTTCGATCATATCAGTTCCGATTCCGGTCTGAACTGCGCCGAATAAAATTTCGTTTAATTTCAATAACCCATAGGAACAAAATATGTAAAAATATCCAGAAAATGGCCCGACTAGATTTTTAACAGTATCCCGTGTACTAACCCCTTTGAGGATTATCCGAAAACCGAGTTTCGATCATATCAGCTCCGATTCAGGTCCGAATTGCGTCAAATAAAATTTTGTTGAATTCCAATAGCCCATAGGAACAAAATATGTAAAAATATCCACAAAATGGTCCGACTCAATTTTTAACAATATCCCATGTACTAACCCCTTTGAGGATTATCCGAAAACCGAGTTTCGATCATATCAGCTCCGATTCCGGTCCGAACTGTGTCGAATAAAATTTTGTTGAATTTCAATAACCTATAGGAACAAAATATGTGAAAATATCCACAAAATGGTCCAACTCGACTTTTAACAGTATCCCGTGTACTAACCCCTTTGAGGATTATCCGAAAATTGAGTTGCCATCATATCAGCTCCGATTCCGGTCCGAAGTGCGTCAAATAAAATTTCATTTAATTTCAACAACCCATAGGAACAAAATATGTAAAAATATCCAGAAAATGGCCAGACTCAATTTTTAACAATATTCCGTGTACTAACGCCTTTGAGGATTATCAGAAAACTGAGTTTCGATCATAACAGCTCCGATTCCGGTCCGAACTACGCCGAATAAAATTTCGTTTAATTACAATAACCCATAGGAACAAAATATGTAAAAATATCCAGAAAATGGCCCGACTCGATTTTAAACAGTATCCCGTGTACTAACCCCTTTGTGGATTATCCGAAAACCGAGTTTCGATCATATCAGCTCCGATTCAGGTCCGAATTGCGTCAAATAAAATTTTGTTGAATTCCAATAACCAATAGGAACAAAATATGTAAAAATATCCACAAAATGGACCAACTCGATTTTTAACATTATCCCGTGTACTAACCCCTTTGAGGATTATCCGAAAACCGAGTTTCGATCATATCAGCTCCGATTCCGGTCCGAAGTGCGTCAAATAAAATTTCATTTAATTACAATAACCCTTAGGAACAAAATATGTAAAAATATCCAGAAAATGGCCCGACTCGATTTTTAACAGTATCCCGTGTACTAACCACTTTGAGGATTATCCGAAAACCGAGTTTCAATCATATCAGCTCCGATTCAGGTCCGAATTGCGTCAAATAAAATTTTGTTGAATTCCAATAACCCATAGGAACAAAATATATAATAATATCCACAAAATGGTCCAACTCGATTTTTAACAATATCCCGTGTACTAACCCCTTTGAGGATTATCCGAAAACCGAGTTTCGATCATATCAGCTCCGATTCCGGTCCGAAGTACGTCAAATAAAATTTCATTTAATTACAATAACCCTTAGGAACAAAATATGTAAAAATATCCGGAAAATGGGCCGGATCAATTTTTAACAATATTCCGTGTACTAACGCCTTTGAGGATTATCAGAAAACTGAGTTTCAATCATATCAGCTCCGATTCCGGTCCGAACTACGCCGAATAAAATTTCGTTTAATTTCAATAACCCATAGGAACAAAATATGTAAAAATATCCAGAAAATGGCCCGACTCGATTTTTAACAGTATCCCGTGTACTAACCCCTTTGAGGATTATCCGAAAACCGAGTTTCGATCATATCAGCTCCGATTCAGGTCCGAATTGCGTCAAATAAAATTTTGTTGAATTCCAATAGCCCATAGGAACAAAATATGTAAAAATATCCACAAAATGGTCCGACTCAATTTTTAACAATATCCCATGTACTAACCCCTTTGAGGATTATCCGAAAACCGAGTTTCGATCATATCAGCTCCGATTCCGGTCCGAACTGTGTCGAATAAAATTTTGTTGAATTTCAATAACCTATAGGAACAAAATATGTGAAAATATCCACAAAATGGTCCAACTCGACTTTTAACAGTATCCCGTGTACTAACCCCTTTGAGGATTATCCGAAAATTGATTTGCCATCATATCAGCTCCGATTCCGGTCCGAAGTGCGTCAAATAAAATTTCATTTAATTTCAACAACCCATAGGAACAAAATATGTAAAAATATCCAGAAAATGGCCAGACTCAATTTTTAACAATATTCCGTGTACCAACGCCTTTGAGGATTATCAGAAAACTGAGTTTCGATCATAACAGCTCCGATTCCGGTCCGAACTACGCCGAATAATATTTCGTTTAATTACAATAACCCATAGGAACAAAATATGTAAAAATATCCAGAAAATGGCCCGACTCGATTTTAAACAGTATCCCGTGTACTAACCCCTTTGTGGATTATCCGAAAACCGAGTTTCGATCATATCAGCTCGGATTCAGGTCCGAATTGCGTCAAATAAAATTTTGTTGAATACCAATAACCAATAGGAACAAAATATGTAAAAATATCCACAAAATGGACCAACTCGATTTTTAACAATATCCCGTGTACTAACCCCTTTGAGGATTATCCGAAAACCGAGTTTCGATCATATCAGCTCCGATTCCGGTCCGAAGTGCGTCAAATAAAATTTCATTTAATTACAATAACCCTTAGGAACAAAATATGTAAAAATATCCAGAAAATGGCCCGACTCGATTTTTAACAGTATCCCGTGTACTAACCACTTTGAGGATTATCCGAAAACCGAGTTTCAATCATATCAGCTCCGATTCAGGTCCGAATTGCGTCAAATAAAATTTTGTTGAATTCCAATAACCCATAGGAACAAAATATGTAATAATATCCACAAAATGGTCCAACTCGATTTTTAACAATATCCCGTGTACTAACCCCTTTGAGGATTATCCGAAAACCGAGTTTCGATCATATCAGCTCCGATTCCGGTCCGAAGTACGTCAAATAAAATTTCATTTAATTACAATAACCCTTAGGAACAAAATATGTAAAAATATCCGGAAAATGGGCCGGATCAATTTTTAACAATATTCCGTGTACTAACGCCTTTGAGGATTATCAGAAAACTGAGTTTCAATCATATCAGCTCCGATTCCGGTCCGAACTACGCCGAATAAAATTTCGTTTAATTTCAATAACCCATAGGAACAAAATATGTAAAAATATCCAGAAAATGGCCCGACTCGATTTTTAACAGTATCCCGTGTACTAACCCCTTTGAGGATTATCCGAAAACCGAGTTTCGATCATATCAGCTCCGATTCACGTCCGAATTGCGTCAAATAAAATTTTGTTGAATTCCAATAACCCATAGGAACAAAATATGTAAAAATATCCACAAAATGGTCCGACTCAATTTTTAACAATATCCCATGTACTAACCCCTTTGAGGATTATCCGAAAACCGAGTTTCGATCATATCAGCTCCGATTCCGGTCCGAACTGTGTCGAATAAAATTTTGTTGAATTTCAATAACCTATAGGAACAAAATATGTGAAAATATCCACAAAATGGTCCAACTCGACTTTTAACAGTATCCCGTGTACTAACCCCTTTGAGTATTATCCGAAAATCGAGTTTCGATCATATTAGCTCTGATTCAGGTCCGAATTGCGTCAAATAAAATTTTGTTGAATTCCAATAACCAATAGGAACAAAATATGTAAAAATATCCACAAAATGATCCAACTCGATTTTTAACAATATCCCGTGTACTAACCCATTTGAGGATTATCCGAAAACCGAGTTTCGATCATATCAGCTCCGATTCCGGTCTGAACTGCGCCGAATAAAATTTCGTTTAATTTCAATAACCCATAGGAACAAAATATGTAAAAATATCCAGAAAATGGCCCGACCCGATTTATAACAGTATCCCGTGTACTAACCCCTTTGAGGATTATCCGAAAACCGAGTTTCGATCATATCAGCTCCGATTCAGGTCCGAATTGCGTCAAATAAAATTTTGTTGAATTCCAATAACCCATAGGAACAAAATATGTAAAAATATCCACAAAATGGTCCGACTCAATTTTTAACAATATCCCATGTACTAACCCCTTTGAGGATTATCCGAAAACCGAGTTTCGATCATATCAGCTCCGATTCCGGTCCGAACTGTGTCGAATAAAATTTTGTTGAATTTCAATAACCTATAGGAACAAAATATGTGAAAATATCCACAAAATGGTCCAACTCGACTTTTAACAGTATCCCGTGTACTAACCCCTTTGAGGATTATCCGAAAATTGATTTGCCATCATATCAGCTCCGATTCCGGTCCGAAGTGCGTCAAATAAAATTTCATTTAATTTCAACAACCCATAGGAACAAAATATGTAAAAATATCCAGAAAATGGCCAGACTCAATTTTTAACAATATTCCGTGTACCAACGCCTTTGAGGATTATCAGAAAACTGAGTTTCGATCATAACAGCTCCGATTCCGGTCCGAACTACGCCGAATAATATTTCGTTTAATTACAATAACCCATAGGAACAAAATATGTAAAAATATCCAGAAAATGGCCCGACTCGATTTTAAACAGTATCCCGTGTACTAACCCCTTTGTGGATTATCCGAAAACCGAGTTTCGATCATATCAGCTCGGATTCAGGTCCGAATTGCGTCAAATAAAATTTTGTTGAATTCCAATAACCAATAGGAACAAAATATGTAAAAATATCCACAAAATGGACCAACTCGATTTTTAACAATATCCCGTGTACTAACCCCTTTGAGGATTATCCGAAAACCGAGTTTCGATCATATCAGCTCCGATTCCGGTCCGAAGTGCGTCAAATAAAATTTCATTTAATTACAATAACCCTTAGGAACAAAATATGTAAAAATATCCAGAAAATGGCCCGACTCGATTTTTAACAGTATCCCGTGTACTAACCACTTTGAGGATTATCCAAAAACCGAGTTTCAATCATATCAGCTCCGATTCAGGTCCGAATTGCGTCAAATAAAATTTTGTTGAATTCCAATAACCCATAGGAACAAAATATGTAATAATATCCACAAAATGGTCCAACTCGATTTTTAACAATATCCCGTGTACTAACCCCTTTGAGGATTATCCGAAAACCGAGTTTCGATCATATCAGCTCCGATTCCGGTCCGAAGTACGTCAAATAAAATTTCATTTAATTACAATAACCCATAGGAACAAAATATGTAAAAATATCCGGAAAATGGGCCGGATCAATTTTTAACAATATTCCGTGTACTAACGCCTTTGAGGATTATCAGAAAACTGAGTTTCAATCATATCAGCTCCGATTCCGGTCCGAACTACGCCGAATAAAATTTCGTTTAATTTCAATAACCCATAGGAACAAAATATGTAAAAATATCCAGAAAATGGCCCGACTCGATTTTTAACAGTATCCCGTGTACTAACCCCTTTGAGGATTATCCGAAAACCGAGTTTCGATCATATCAGCTCCGATTCACGTCCGAATTGCGTCAAATAAAATTTTGTTGAATTCCAATAACCCATAGGAACAAAATATGTAAAAATATCCACAAAATGGTCCGACTCAATTTTTAACAATATCCCATGTACTAACCCCTTTGAGGATTATCCGAAAACCGAGTTTCGATCATATCAGCTCCGATTCCGGTCCGAACTGTGTCGAATAAAATTTTGTTGAATTTCAATAACCTATAGGAACAAAATATGTGAAAATATCCACAAAATGGTGCAACTCGACTTTTAACAGTATCCCGTGTACTAACCCCTTTGAGGATTATCCGAAAATCGAGTTTCGATCATATTAGCTCCGATTCAGGTCCGAATTGCGTCAAATAAAATTTTGTTGAATTCCAATAACCAATAGGAACAAAATATGTAAAAATATCCACAAAATGATCCAACTCGATTTTTAACAATATCCCGTGTACTAACCCATTTGAGGATTATCCGAAAACCGAGTTTCGATCATATCAGCTCCGATTCCGGTCTGAACTGCGCCGAATAAAATTTCGTTTAATTTCAATAACCCATAGGAACAAAATATGTAAAAATATCCAGAAAATGGCCCGACCCGATTTATAACAGTATCCCGTGTACTAACCCCTTTGAGGATTATCCGAAAATCGAGTTTCGATCATATCAGCTCCGATTCAGGTCCGAATTGCGTCAAATAAAATTTTGTTGAATTCCAATAACCCATAGGAACAAAATATGTAAAAATATCCACAAAATGGTCCGACTCAATTTTTAACAATATCCCATGTACTAACCCCTTTGAGGATTATCCGAAAACCGAGTTTCGATCATATCAGCTCCGATTCCGGTCCGAACTGTGTCGAATAAAATTTTGTTGAATTTCAATAACCTATAGGAACAAAATATGTGAAAATATCCACAAAATGGTCCAACTCGACTTTTAACAGTATCCCGTGTACTAACCCCTTTGAGGATTATCCGAAAATTGAGTTGCCATCATATCAGCTCCGATTCCGGTCCGAAGTGCGTCAAATAAAATTTCATTTAATTTCAACAACCCATAGGAACAAAATATGTAAAAATATCCAGAAAATGGCCAGACTCAATTTTTAACAATATTCCGTGTACCAACGCCTTTGAGGATTATCAGAAAACTGAGTTTCGATCATAACAGCTCCGATTCTGGTCCGAACTACGCCGAATAATATTTCGTTTAATTACAATAACCCATAGGAACAAAATATGTAAAAATATACAGAAAATGGCCCGACTCGATTTTAAACAGTATCCCGTGTACTAACCCCTTTGTGGATTATCCGAAAACCGAGTTTCGATCATATCAGCTCGGATTCAGGTCCGAATTGCGTCAAATAAAATTTTGTTGAATACCAATAACCAATAGGAACAAAATATGTAAAAATATCCACAAAATGGACCAACTCGATTTTTAACAATATCCCGTGTACTAACCCCTTTGAGGATTATCCGAAAACCGAGTTTCGATCATATCAGCTCCGATTCCGGTCCGAAGTGCGTCAAATAAAATTTCATTTAATTACAATAACCCTTAGGAACAAAATATGTAAAAATATCCAGAAAATGGCCCGACTCGATTTTTAACAGTATCCCGTGTACTAACCACTTTGAGGATTATCCGAAAACCGAGTTTCAATCATATCAGCTCCGATTCAGGTCCGAATTGCGTCAAATAAAATTTTGTTGAATTCCAATAACCCATAGGAACAAAATATGTAATAATATCCACAAAATGGTCCAACTCGATTTTTAACAATATCCCGTGTACTAACCCCTTTGAGGATTATCCGAAAACCGAGTTTCGATCATATCAGCTCCGATTCCGGTCCGAAGTACGTCAAATAAAATTTCATTTAATTACAATAACCCTTAGGAACAAAATATGTAAAAATATCCGGAAAATGGGCCGGATCAATTTTTAACAATATTCCGTGTACTAACGCCTTTGAGGATTATCAGAAAACTGAGTTTCAATCATATCAGCTCCGATTCCGGTCCGAACTACGCCGAATAAAATTTCGTTTAATTTCAATAACCCATAGGAACAAAATATGTAAAAATATCCAGAAAATGGCCCGACTCGATTTTTAACAGTATCCCGTGTACTAACCCCTTTGAGGATTATCCGAAAACCGAGTTTCGATCATATCAGCTCCGATTCACGTCCGAATTGCGTCAAATAAAATTTTGTTGAATTCCAATAACCCATAGGAACAAAATATGTAAAAATATCCACAAAATGGTCCGACTCAATTTTTAACAATATCCCATGTACTAACCCCTTTGAGGATTATCCGAAAACCGAGTTTCGATCATATCAGCTCCGATTCCGGTCCGAACTGTGTCGAATAAAATTTTGTTGAATTTCAATAACCTATAGGAACAAAATATGTGAAAATATCCACAAAATGGTCCAACTCGACTTTTAACAGTATCCCGTGTACTAACCCCTTTGAGGATTATCCGAAAATCGAGTTTCGATCATATTAGCTCTGATTCAGGTCCGAATTGCGTCAAATAAAATTTTGTTGAATTCCAATAACCAATAGGAACAAAATATGTAAAAATATCCACAAAATGATCCAACTCGATTTTTAACAATATCCCGTGTACTAACCCATTTGAGGATTATCCGAAAACCGAGTTTCGATCATATCAGCTCCGATTCCGGTCTGAACTGCGCCGAATAAAATTTCGTTTAATTTCAATAACCCATAGGAACAAAATATGTAAAAATATCCAGAAAATGGCCCGACCCGATTTATAACAGTATCCTGTGTACTAACCCCTTTGAGGATTATCCGAAAACCGAGTTTCGATCATATCAGCTCCGATTCAGGTCCGAATTGCGTCAAATAAAATTTTGTTGAATTCCAATAACCCATAGGAACAAAATATGTAAAAATATCCACAAAATGGTCCGACTCAATTTTTAACAATATCCCATGTACTAACCCCTTTGAGGATTATCCGAAAACCGAGTTTCGATCATATCAGCTCCGATTCCGGTCCGAACTGTGTCGAATAAAATTTTGTTGAATTTCAATAACCTATAGGAACAAAATATGTGAAAATATCCACAAAATGGTCCAACTCGACTTTTAACAGTATCCCGTGTACTAACCCCTTTGAGGATTATCCGAAAATTGATTTGCCATCATATCAGCTCCGATTCCGGTCCGAAGTGCGTCAAATAAAATTTCATTTAATTTCAACAACCCATAGGAACAAAATATGTAAAAATATCCAGAAAATGGCCAGACTCAATTTTTAACAATATTCCGTGTACCAACGCCTTTGAGGATTATCAGAAAACTGAGTTTCGATCATAACAGCTCCGATTCCGGTCCGAACTACGCCGAATAATATTTCGTTTAATTACAATAACCCATAGGAACAAAATATGTAAAAATATCCAGAAAATGGCCCGACTCGATTTTAAACAGTATCCCGTGTACTAACCCCTTTGTGGATTATCCGAAAACCGAGTTTCGATCATATCAGCTCGGATTCAGGTCCGAATTGCGTCAAATAAAATTTTGTTGAATTCCAATAACCAATAGGAACAAAATATGTAAAAATATCCACAAAATGGACCAACTCGATTTTTAACAATATCCCGTGTACTAACCCCTTTGAGGATTATCCGAAAACCGAGTTTCGATCATATCAGCTCCGATTCCGGTCCGAAGTGCGTCAAATAAAATTTCATTTAATTACAATAACCCTTAGGAACAAAATATGTAAAAATATCCAGAAAATGGCCCGACTCGATTTTTAACAGTATCCCGTGTACTAACCACTTTGAGGATTATCCGAAAACCGAGTTTCAATCATATCAGCTCCGATTCAGGTCCGAATTGCGTCAAATAAAATTTTGTTGAATTCCAATAACCCATAGGAACAAAATATGTAATAATATCCACAAAATGGTCCAACTCGATTTTTAACAATATCCCGTGTACTAACCCCTTTGAGGATTATCCGAAAACCGAGTTTCGATCATATCAGCTCCGATTCCGGTCCGAAGTACGTCAAATAAAATTTCATTTAATTACAATAACCCTTAGGAACAAAATATGTAAAAATATCCGGAAAATGGGCCGGATCAATTTTTAACAATATTCCGTGTACTAACGCCTTTGAGGATTATCAGAAAACTGAGTTTCAATCATATCAGCTCCGATTCCGGTCCGAACTACGCCGAATAAAATTTCGTTTAATTTCAATAACCCATAGGAACAAAATATGTAAAAATATCCAGAAAATGGCCCGACTCGATTTTTAACAGTATCCCGTGTACTAACCCCTTTGAGGATTATCCGAAAACCGAGTTTCGATCATATCAGCTCCGATTCACGTCCGAATTGCGTCAAATAAAATTTTGTTGAATTCCAATAACCCATAGGAACAAAATATGTAAAAATATCCACAAAATGGTCCGACTCAATTTTTAACAATATCCCATGTACTAACCCCTTTGAGGATTATCCGAAAACCGAGTTTCGATCATATCAGCTCCGATTCCGGTCCGAACTGTGTCGAATAAAATTTTGTTGAATTTCAATAACCTATAGGAACAAAATATGTGAAAATATCCACAAAATGGTCCAACTCGACTTTTAACAGTATCCCGTGTACTAACCCCTTTGAGGATTATCCGAAAATCGAGTTTCGATCATATTAGCTCCGATTCAGGTCCGAATTGCGTCAAATAAAATTTTGTTGAATTCCAATAACCAATAGGAACAAAATATGTAAAAATATCCACAAAATGATCCAACTCGATTTTTAACAATATCCCGTG
The DNA here is from genome assembly GCA_036435485.1 of Saposhnikovia divaricata. Lineage (NCBI taxonomy): Eukaryota > Viridiplantae > Streptophyta > Magnoliopsida > Apiales > Apiaceae > Saposhnikovia > Saposhnikovia divaricata. Next base: position 222,997,668 of record CM071599.1, read on the forward strand.
TACTAACCCATTTGAGGATTATCCGAAAACCGAGTTTCGATCATATCAGCTCCGATTCCGGTCTGAACTGCGCCGAATAAAATTTCGTTTAATTTCAATAACCCATAGGAACAAAATATGTAAAAATATCCAGAAAATGGCCCGACCCGATTTATAACAGTATCCCGTGTACTAACCCCTTTGAGGATTATCCGAAAACCGAGTTTCGATCATATCAGCTCCGATTCAGGTCCGAATTGCGTCAAATAAAATTTTGTTGAATTCCAATAACCCATAGGAACAAAATATGTAAAAATATCCACAAAATGGTCCGACTCAATTTTTAACAATATCCCATGTACTAACCCCTTTGAGGATTATCCGAAAACCGAGTTTCGATCATATCAGCTCCGATTCCGGTCCGAACTGTGTCGAATAAAATTTTGTTGAATTTCAATAACCTATAGGAACAAAATATGTGAAAATATCCACAAAATGGTCCAACTCGACTTTTAACAGTATCCCGTGTACTAACCCCTTTGAGGATTATCCGAAAATTGAGTTGCCATCATATCAGCTCCGATTCCGGTCCGAAGTGCGTCAAATAAAATTTCATTTAATTTCAACAACCCATAGGAACAAAATATGTAAAAATATCCAGAAAATGGCCAGACTCAATTTTTAACAATATTCCGTGTACCAACGCCTTTGAGGATTATCAGAAAACTGAGTTTCGATCATAACGGCTCCGATTCCGGTCCGAACTACGCCGAATAAAATTTCGTTTAATTACAATAACCCATAGGAACAAAATATGTAAAAATATCCGGAAAATGGGCCGGCTCAATTTTTAACAATATTCCGTGTACTAACGCCTTTGAGGATTATCAGAAAACTGAGATTCAATCATATCAGCTCCGATTCCGGTCCGAACTACGCCGAATAAAATTTCGTTTAATTTCAATAACCCATAGGAACAAAATATGTAAAAATATCCAGAAAATGGCCCGACTCGATTTTTAACAGTATCCCGTGTACTAACCCCTTTGAGGATTATCCGAAAACCGAGTTTCGATCATATCAGCTCCGATTCCGGTCCGAAGTGCGTCAAATAAAATTTCATTGAATTCCAATAACCCTTAGGAACAAAATATGTAAAAATATCCAGAAAATGGCCCGACTCGATTTTTAACAGTATCCCGTGTACTAACCACTTTGAGGATTATCCGAAAACCGAGTTTCAATCATATCAGCTCCGATTCAGGTCCGAATTGCGTCAAATAAAATTTTGTTGAATTCCAATAACCCATAGGAACAAAATATGTAATAATATCCACAAAATGGTCCAACTCGATTTTTAACAATATCCCGTGTACTAACCCCTTTGAGGATTATCCGAAAACCGAGTTTCGATCATATCAGCTCCGATTCCGGTCCGAAGTACGTCAAATAAAATTTCATTTAATTACAATAACCCTTAGGAACAAAATATGTAAAAATATCCGGAAAATGGGCCGGATCAATTTTTAACAATATTCCGTGTACTAACGCCTTTGAGGATTATCAGAAAACTGAGTTTCAATCATATCAGCTCCGATTCCGGTCCGAACTACGCCGAATAAAATTTCGTTTAATTTCAATAACCCATAGGAACAAAATATGTAAAAATATCCAGAAAATGGCCCGACTCGATTTTTAACAGTATCCCGTGTACTAACCCCTTTGAGGATTATCCGAAAACCGAGTTTCGATCATATCAGCTCCGATTCACGTCCGAATTGCGTCAAATAAAATTTTGTTGAATTCCAATAACCCATAGGAACAAAATATGTAAAAATATCCACAAAATGGTCCGACTCAATTTTTAACAATATCCCATGTACTAACCCCTTTGAGGATTATCCGAAAACCGAGTTTCGATCATATCAGCTCCGATTCCGGTCCGAACTGTGTCGAATAAAATTTTGTTGAATTTCAATAACCTATAGGAACAAAATATGTGAAAATATCCACAAAATGGTCCAACTCGACTTTTAACAGTATCCCGTGTACTAACCCCTTTGAGGATTATCCGAAAACCGAGTTTCGATCATATCAGCTCCGATTCACGTCCGAATTGCGTCAAATAAAATTTTGTTGAATTCCAATAACCCATAGGAACAAAATATGTAAAAATATCCACAAAATGATCCAACTCGATTTTTAACAATATCCCGTGTACTAACCCATTTGAGGATTATCCGAAAACCGAGTTTCGATCATATCAGCTCCGATTCCGGTCCGAACTGCGCCGAATAAAATTTCGTTTAATTTCAATAACCCATAGGAACAAAATATGTAAAAATATCCAGAAAATGGCCCGACCCGATTTATAACAGTATCCCGTGTACTAACCCCTTTGAGGATTATCCGAAAACCGAGTTTCGATCATATCAGCTCCGATTCAGGTCCGAATTGCGTCAAATAAAATTTTGTTGAATTCCAATAACCCATAGGAACAAAATATGTAAAAATATCCACAAAATGGTCCGACTCAATTTTTAACAATATCCCGTGTACTAACCCCTTTGAAGATTATCCGAAAACCGAGTTTCGATCATATCAGCTCCGATTCCGGTCTGAACTGCGCCGAATAAAATTTCGTTTAATTTCAATAACCCATAGGAACAAAATATGTAAAAATATCCAGAAAATGGCCCGACCCGATTTATAACAGTATCCCGTGTACTAACCCCTTTGAGGATTATCCGAAAACCGAGTTTCGATCATATCAGCTCCGATTCAGGTCCGAATTGCGTCAAATAAAATTTTGTTGAATTCCAATAACCCATAGGAACAAAATATGTAAAAATATCCACAAAATGGTCCGACTCAATTTTTAACAATATCCCATGTACTAACCCCTTTGAGGATTATCCGAAAACCGAGTTTCGATCATATCAGCTCCGATTCCGGTCCGAACTGTGTCGAATAAAATTTTGTTGAATTTCAATAACCTATAGGAACAAAATATGTGAAAATATCCACAAAATGGTCCAACTCGACTTTTAACAGTATCCCGTGTACTAACCCCTTTGAGGATTATCCGAAAATTGAGTTGCCATCATATCAGCTCCGATTCCGGTCCGAAGTGCGTCAAATAAAATTTCATTTAATTTCAACAACCCATAGGAACAAAATATGTAAAAATATCCAGAAAATGGCCAGACTCAATTTTTAACAATATTCCGTGTACCAACGCCTTTGAGGATTATCAGAAAACTGAGTTTCGATCATAACGGCTCCGATTCCGGTCCGAACTACGCCGAATAAAATTTCGTTTAATTACAATAACCCATAGGAACAAAATATGTAAAAATATCCAGAAAATGGCCCGACTCGATTTTAAACAGTATCCCGTGTACTAACCCCTTTGTGGATTATCCGAAAACCGAGTTTCGATCATATCAGCTCCGATTCAGGTCCGAATTGCGTCAAATAAAATTTTGTTGAATTCCAATAACCAATAGGAACAAAATATGTAAAAATATCCACAAAATGGACCAACTCGATTTTTAACAATATCCCGTGTACTAACCCCTTTGAGGATTATCCGAAAACCGAGTTTCGATCATATCAGCTCCGATTCCGGTCCGAAGTGCGTCAAATAAAATTTCATTTAATTACAATAACCCTTAGGAACAAAATATGTAAAAATATCCAGAAAATGGCCCGACTCGATTTTTAACAGTATCCCGTGTACTAACCACTTTGAGGATTATCCGAAAACCGAGTTTCAATCATATCAGCTCCGATTCAGGTCCGAATTGCGTCAAATAAAATTTTGTTGAATTCCAATAACCCATAGGAACAAAATATGTAATAATATCCACAAAATGGTCCAACTCGATTTTTAACAATATCCCGTGTACTAACCCCTTTGAGGATTATCCGAAAACCGAGTTTCGATCATATCAGCTCCGATTCCGGTATGAACTGCGCCGAATAAAATTTCGTTTAATTTCAATAACCCATAGAAACAAAATATGTAAAAATATCCAGAAAATGGCCCGACTCGATTTTTAACAGTATCCCGTGTACTAACCCCTTTGAGGATTATCCGAAAACCGAGTTTCGATCATATCAGCTCTGATTCCGGTCCGAACTACGCCGAATAAAATTTCGTTTAATTTCAATAACCCATAGGAACAAAATATGTAAAAATATCCAGAAAATGGCCCGACTCGATTTTTAACAATATCCCATGTACTAACCCCTTTGAGGATTATCCGAAAACCGAGTTTCGATCATATCAGCTCCGATTCACGTCCGAATTGCGTCAAATAAAATTTTGTTGAATTCCAATAACCCATAGGAACAAAATATGTAAAAATATCCACAAAATGGTCCGACTCAATTTTTAACAATATCCCATGTACTAACCCCTTTGAGGATTATCCGAAAACCGAGTTTCGATCATATCAGCTCCGATTCCGGTCCGAACTGTGTCGAATAAAATTTTGTTGAATTTCAATAACCTATAGGAACGAAATATGTGAAAATATCCACAAAATGGTCCAACTCGACTTTTAACAGTATCCCGTGTACTAACCCCTTTGAGGATTATCCGAAAATTGAGTTTCCATCACATCAGCTTCGATTCCGGTCCGAAGTGCGTCAAATAAAATTTCATTTAATTTCAACAACCCATATGAACAAAATATGTAAAAATATCCAGAAAATGGCCAGACTCAATTTTTAACAATATTCCGTGTACTAACGCCTTTGAGGATTATCAGAAAACTGAGGTTTGATCATATCAGCTCCGATTCCGGTCCGAACTACGCCGAATAAAATTTCGTTTAATTTCAATAACCCATAGGAACAAAATATGTAAAAATATCCAGAAAATGGCCCGACTCGATTTTAAACAGTATCCCGTGTACTAACCCCTTTGTGGATTATCCGAAAACCGAGTTTCGATCATATCAGCTCCGATTCAGGTCCGAATTGCGTCAAATAAAATTTTGTTGAATTCCAATAACCAATAGGAATAAAATATGTAAAAATATCCACAAAATGGTCCAACTCGATTTTTAACAATATCCCGTGTACTAACCCCTTTGAGGATTATCCGAAAACCGAGTTTCGATCATATCAGCTCCGATTCCGGTCCGAAGTGCGTCAAATAAAATTTTGTTGAATTTCAATAACCTATAGGAACAAAATATGTAAAAATATCCAGAAAATGGCCCGACTCGATTTTTAACAGTATCCCGTGTACTAACCACTTTGAGGATTATCCGAAAACCGAGTTTCGATCATATCAGCTCCGATTCAGGTCCGAATTGCGTCAAATAAAATTTTGTTGAATTCCAATAACCCATAGGAACAAAATATGTAATAATATCCACAAAATGGTCCAACTCGATTTTTAACAATATCCCGTGTACTAACCCCTTTGAGGATTATCCGAAAACCGAGTTTCGATCATATCAGCTCCGATTCCGGTCCGAAGTGCGTCAAATAAAATTTCATTTAATTACAATAACCCTTAGGAACAAAATATGTAAAAATATCCGGAAAATGGGCCGGCTCAATTTTTAACAATATTCCGTGTACTAACGCCTTTGAGGATTATCAGAAAACTGAGATTCAATCATATCAGCTCCGATTCCGGTCCGAAGTGCGTCAAATAAAATTTCATTTAATTTCAACAACCTATAGGAACGAAATATGTGAAAATATCCACAAAATGGTCCAACTCGACTTTTAACAGTATCCCGTGTACTAACCCCTTTGAGGATTATCCGAAAATTGAGTTTCCATCATATCAGCTTCGATTCCGGTCCGAAGTGCGTCAAATAAAATTTCATTTAATTTCAGCAACCCATAGGAACAAAATATGTAAAAATATCCAAAAAATGGCCCGACTCGATTTTAAACAGTATCCCGTGTACTAACCCCTTTGAGGATTATCCGAAAACCGAGTTTCGATCATATCAGCTCCGATTCCGGTCCGAAGTGCGTCAAATAAAATTTCATTTAATTACAATAACCCTTAGGAACAAAATATGTAAAAATATCCGGAAAATGGGCCGGCCCGACTCGATTTTAAACAGTATCCCGTGTACTAACCCCTTTGTGGATTATCCGAAAACCGAGTTTCGATCATATCAGCTCGGATTCAGGTCCGAATTGCGTCAAATAAAATTTTGTTGAATTCCAATAACCAATAGGAACAAAATATGTGAAAATATCCACAAAATGGACCAACTCGATTTTTAACAATATCCCGTGTACTAACCCGTTTGAGGATTATCCGAAAACCGAGTTTCGATCATATCAGCTCCGATTCCGGTCCGAACTGTGTCGAATAAAATTTTGTTGAATTTCAATAACCTATAGGAACAAAATATGTGAAAATATCCACAAAATGGTCCAACTCGACTTTTAACAGTATCCCGTGTACTAACCCCTTTGAGGATTATCCGAAAATCGAGTTTCGATCATATTAGCTCCGATTCAGGTCCGAATTGCGTCAAATAAAATTTTGTTGAATTCCAATAACCAATAGGAACAAAATATGTAAAAATATCCACAAAATGATCCAACTCGATTTTTAACAATATCCCGTGTACTAACCCATTTGAGGATTATCCGAAAACCGAGTTTCGATCATATCAGCTCCGATTCCGGTCTGAACTGCGCCGAATAAAATTTCGTTTAATTTCAATAACCCATAGGAACAAAATATGTAAAAATATCCAGAAAATGGCCCGACCCGATTTATAACAGTATCCCGTGTACTAACCCCTTTGAGGATTATCCGAAAACCGAGTTTCGATCATATCAGCTCCGATTCAGGTCCGAATTGCGTCAAATAAAATTTTGTTGAATTCCAATAACCCATAGGAACAAAATATGTAAAAATATCCACAAAATGGTCCGACTCAATTTTTAACAATATCCCATGTACTAACCCCTTTGAGGATTATCCGAAAACCGAGTTTCGATCATATCAGCTCCGATTCCGGTCCGAACTGTGTCGAATAAAATTTTGTTGAATTTCAATAACCTATAGGAACAAAATATGTGAAAATATCCACAAAATGGTCCAACTCGACTTTTAACAGTATCCCGTGTACTAACCCCTTTGAGGATTATCCGAAAATTGAGTTGCCATCATATCAGCTCCGATTCCGGTCCGAAGTGCGTCAAATAAAATTTCATTTAATTTCAACAACCCATAGGAACAAAATATGTAAAAATATCCAGAAAATGGCCAGACTCAATTTTTAACAATATTCCGTGTACCAACGCCTTTGAGGATTATCAGAAAACTGAGTTTCGATCATAACGGCTCCGATTCCGGTCCGAACTACGCCGAATAAAATTTCGTTTAATTACAATAACCCATAGGAACAAAATATGTAAAAATATCCAGAAAATGGCCCGACTCGATTTTAAACAGTATCCCGTGTACTAACCCCTTTGTGGATTATCCGAAAACCGAGTTTCGATCATATCAGCTCCGATTCAGGTCCGAATTGCGTCAAATAAAATTTTGTTGAATTCCAATAACCAATAGGAACAAAATATGTAAAAATATCCACAAAATGGACCAACTCGATTTTTAACAATATCCCGTGTACTAACCCCTTTGAGGATTATCCGAAAACCGAGTTTCGATCATATCAGCTCCGATTCCGGTCCGAAGTGCGTCAAATAAAATTTCATTTAATTACAATAACCCTTAGGAACAAAATATGTAAAAATATCCAGAAAATGGCCGGACTCGATTTTTAACAGTATCCCGTGTACTAACCACTTTGAGGATTATCCGAAAACCGAGTTTCAATCATATCAGCTCCGATTCAGGTCCGAATTGCGTCAAATAAAATTTTGTTGAATTCCAATAACCCATAGGAACAAAATATGTAATAATATCCACAAAATGGTCCAACTCGATTTTTAACAATATCCCGTGTACTAACCCCTTTGAGGATTATCCGAAAACCGAGTTTCGATCATATCAGCTCCGATTCCGGTCCGAACTGTGTCGAATAAAATTTTGTTGAATTTCAATAACCTATAGGAACAAAATATGTGAAAATATCCACAAAATGGTCCAACTCGACTTTTAACAGTATCCCGTGTACTAACCCCTTTGAGGATTATCCGAAAATCGAGTTTCGATCATATTAGCTCCGATTCAGGTCCGAATTGCGTCAAATAAAATTTCATTTAATTACAATAACCCTTAGGAACAAAATATGTAAAAATATCCAGAAAATGGCCGGACTCGATTTTTAACAGTATCCCGTGTACTAACCCCTTTGAGGATTATCCGAAAACCGAGTTTCGATCATATCAGCTCCGATTCAGGTCCGAATTGCGTCAAATAAAATTTTGTTGAATTCCAATAACCCATAGGAACAAAATATGTAAAAATATCCACAAAATGGTCCGACTCAATTTTTAACAATATCCCATGTACTAACCCCTTTGAGGATTATCCGAAAACCGAGTTTCGATCATATCAGCTCCGATTCCGGTCCGAACTGTGTCGAATAAAATTTCGTTTAATTACAATAACCCTTAGGAACAAAATATGTAAAAATATCCACAAAATGGTCCAACTCGATTTTTAACAATATCCCGTGTACTAACCCCTTTGAGGATTATCCGAAAACCGAGTTTCGATCATATCAGCTCCGATTCCGGTCCGAAGTGCGTCAAATAAAATTTCATTTAATTACAATAACCCTTAGGAACAAAATATGTAAAAATATCCGGAAAATGGGCCGGCTCAATTTTTAACAATATTCCGTGTACTAACGCCTTTGAGGATTATCAGAAAACTGAGATTCAATCATATCAGCTCCGATTCCGGTCCGAAGTGCGTCAAATAAAATTTCATTTAATTTCAACAACCTATAGGAACGAAATATGTGAAAATATCCACAAAATGGTCCAATTCGACTTTTAACAGTATCCCGTGTACTAACCCCTTTGAGGATTATCCGAAAATTGAGTTTCCATCATATCAGCTTCGATTCCGGTCCAAAGTGCGTCAAATAAAATTTCATTTAATTTCAACAACCCATAGGAACAAAATATGTAAAAATATCCAAAAAATGGCCCGACTCGATTTTAAACAGTATCCCGCGTACTAACCCCTTTGTGGATTATCCGAAAACCGAGTTTCGATCATATCAGCTCCGATTCAGGTCCGAATTGCGTCAAATAAAATTTTGTTGAATTCCAATAACCCATAGGAACAAAATATGTAAAAATATCCACAAAATGGTCCGACTCAATTTTTAACAATATCCCATGTACTAACCCCTTTGAGGATTATCCGAAAACCGAGTTTCGATCATATCAGCTCCGATTCAGGTCCGAATTGCGTCAAATAAAATTTTGTTGAATTCCAATAACCCATAGGAACAAAATATGTAAAAATATCCACAAAATGGTCCGACTCAATTTTTAACAATATCCCATGTACTAACCCCTTTGAGGATTATCCGAAAACCGAGTTTCGATCATATCAGCTCCGATTCCGGTCCGAATTGCGTCAAATAAAATTTTGTTGAATTTCAATAACCTATAGGAACGAAATATGTGAAAATATCCACAAAATGGTCCAACTCGACTTTTAACAGTATCCCGTGTACTAACCCCTTTGAGGATTATCCGAAAATTGAGTTTCCATCATATCAGCTTCGATTCCGGTCCGAAGTGCGTCAAATAAAATTTCATTTAATTTCAACAACCCATATGAACAAAATATGTAAAAATATCCAGAAAATGGCCAGACTCAATTTTTAACAATATTCCGTGTACTAACGCCTTTGAGGATTATCAGAAAACTGAGTTTTGATCATATCAGCTCCGATTCCGGTCCGAACTACGCCGAATAAAATTTCGTTTAATTTCAATAACCCATAGGAACAAAATATGTAAAAATATCCAGAAAATGGCCCGAGTCGATTTTAAACAGTATCCCGTGTACTAACCCCTTTGTGGATTATCCGAAAACCGAGTTTCGATCATATCAGCTCCGATTCAGGTCCGAATTGCGTCAAATAAAATTTTGTTGAATTCCAATAACCAATAGGAACAAAATATGTAAAAATATCCACAAAATGGTCCAACTCGATTTTTAACAATATCCCGTGTACTAACCCCTTTGAGGATTATCCGAAAACCGAGTTTCGATCATATCAGCTCCGATTCCGGTCCGAAGTGCGTCAAATAAAATTTCATTTAATTACAATAACCCTTAGGAACAAAATATGTAAAAATATCCAGAAAATGGCCCGACTCGATTTTTAACAGTATCCCGTGTACTAACCACTTTGAGGATTATCCGAAAACCGAGTTTCGATCATATCAGCTCCGATTCAGGTCCGAATTGCGTCAAATAAAATTTTGTTGAATTCCAATAACCCATAGGAACAAAATATGTAATAATATCCACAAAATGGTCCAACTCGATTTTTAACAATATCCCGTGTACTAACCCCTTTGAGGATTATCCGAAAACCGAGTTTCGATCATATCAGCTCCGATTCCGGTCCGAAGTGCGTCAAATAAAATTTCATTTAATTACAATAACCCTTAGGAACAAAATATGTAAAAATATCCGGAAAATGGGCCGGCTCAATTTTTAACAATATTCCGTGTACTAACGCCTTTGAGGATTATCAGAAAACTGAGATTCAATCATATCAGCTCCGATTCCGGTCCGAAGTGCGTCAAATAAAATTTCATTTAATTTCAACAACCTATAGGAACGAAATATGTGAAAATATCCACAAAATGGTCCAACTCGACTTTTAACAGTATCCCGTGTACTAACCCCTTTGAGGATTATCCGAAAATTGAGTTCCATCATATCATCTTCGATTCCGGTCCGAAGTGCGTCAAATAAAATTTCATTTAATTTCAACAACCCATAGGAACAAAATATGTAAAAATATCCAAAAAATGGCCCGACTCGATTTTAAACAGTATCCCGCGTACTAACCCCTTTGTGGATTATCCGAAAACCGAGTTTCGATCATATCAGCTCCGATTCAGGTCCGAATTGCGTCAAATAAAATTTTGTTGAATTCCAATAACCAATAGGAACAAAATATGTAAAAATATCCACAAAATGGTCCAACTCGATTTTTAACAATATCCCGTGTACTAACCCCTTTGAAGATTATCCGAAAACCGAGTTTCGATCATATCAGCTCCGATTCCGGTCCGAAGTGCGTCAAATAAAATTTCATTTAATTACAATAACCCTTAGGAACAAAATATGTAAAAATATCCAGAAAATGGCCCGACTCGATTTTTAACAGTATCCCGTGTACTAACCACTTTGAGGATTATCCGAAAACCGAGTTTCGATCATATCAGCTCCGATTCAGGTCCGAATTGCGTCAAATAAAATTTTGTTGAATTCCAATAACCCATAGGAACAAAATATGTAATAATATCCACAAAATGGTCCAACTCGATTTTTAACAATATCCCGTGTACTAACCCCTTTGAGGATTATCCGAAAACCGAGTTTCGATCATATCAGCTCCGATTCCGGTCCGAACTGTGTCGAATAAAATTTTGTTGAATTTCAATAACCTATAGGAACAAAATATGTGAAAATATCCACAAAATGGTCCAACTCGACTTTTAACAGTATCCCGTGTACTAACCCCTTTGAGGATTATCCGAAAATTGAGTTGCCATCATATCAGCTCCGATTCCGGTCCGAAGTGCGTCAAATAAAATTTCATTTAATTTCAACAACCCATAGGAACAAAATATGTAAAAATATCCAGAAAATGGCCAGACTCAATTTTTAACAATATTCCGTGTACTAACGCCTTTGAGGATTATCAGAAAACTGAGTTTCGATCATAACAACTCCGATTCCGATCCGAACTACGCCGAATAAAATTTCGTTTAATTTCAATAACCCATAGGAACAAAATATGTAAAAATATCCAAAAAATGGCCCGACTCGATTTTAAACAGTATCCCGTGTACTAACCCCTTTGTGGATTATCCGAAAACCGAGTTTCGATCATATCAGCTCCGATTCAGGTCCGAATTGCGTCAAATAAAATTTTGTTGAATTCCAATAACCAATAGGAACAAAATATGTAAAAATATCCACAAAATGGTCCAACTCGATTTTTAACAATATCCCGTGTACTAACCCCTTTGAGGATTATCCGAAAACCGAGTTTCGATCATATCAGCTCCGATTCCGGTCCGAAGTGCGTCAAATAAAATTTCATTTAATTACAATAACCCTTAGGAACAAAATATGTAAAAATATCCAGAAAATGGCCCGACTCGATTTTTAACAGTATCCCGTGTACTAACCACTTTGAGGATTATACGAAAACCGAGTTTCGATCATATCAGCTCCGATTCAAGTCCGAATTGCGTCAAATAAAATTTTGTTGAATTCCAATAACCCATAGGAACAAAATATGTAATAATATCCACAAAATGGTCCAACTCGATTTTTAACAATATCCCGTGTACTAACCCCTTTGAGGATTATCCGAAAACCGAGTTTCGATCATATCAGCTCCGATTCCGGTCCGAAGTGCGTCAAATAAAATTTCATTTAATTACAATAACCCTTAGGAACAAAATATGTAAAAATATCCGGAAAATGGGCCGGCTCAATTTTTAACAATATTCCGTGTACTAAGGCCTTTGAGGATTATCAGAAAACTGAGTTTCAATCATATCAGCTCCGATTCCGGTCCGAACTACGCCGAATAAAATTTCGTTTAATTTCAATAACCCATAGGAACAAAATATGTAAAAATATCCAGAAAATGGCCCGACTCGATTTTTAACAGTATCCCGTGTACTAACCCCTTTGAGGATTATCCGAAAACCGAGTTTCGATCATATCAGCTCCGATTCAGGTCCGAATTGCGTCAAATAAAATTTTGTTGAATTCCAATAACCCATAGGAACAAAATATGTAAAAATATCCACAAAATGGTCCGACTCAATTTTTAACAATATCCCATGTACTAACCCCTTTGAGGATTATCCGAAAACCGAGTTTCGATCATATCAGCTCCGATTCCGGTCCGAACTGTGTCGAATAAAATTTTGTTGAATTTCAATAACCTATAGGAACAAAATATGTGAAAATATCCACAAAATGGTCCAACTCGACTTTTAACAGTATCCCGTGTACTAACCCATTTGAGGATTATCCGAAAACCGAGTTTCGATCATATCAGCTCCGATTCCGGTCTGAACTGCGCCGAATAAAATTTCGTTTAATTTCAATAACCCATAGGAACAAAATATGTAAAAATATCCAGAAAATGGCCCGACTCGATTTTTAACAGTATCCCGTGTACTAACCCCTTTGAGGATTATCCGAAAACCGAGTTTCGATCATATCAGCTCTGATTCAGGTCCGAATTGCGTCAAATAAAATTTTGTTGAATTCCAATAACCCATAGGAACAAAATATGTAAAAATATCCACAAAATGGTCCGACTCAATTTTTAACAATATCCCATGTACTAACCCCTTTGAGGATTATCCGAAAACCGAGTTTCGATCATATCAGCTCCGATTCAGGTCCGAATTGCGTCAAATAAAATTTTGTTGAATTCCAATAACCCATAGGAACAAAATATGTAAAAATATCCACAAAATGGTCCGACTCAATTTTTAACAATATCCCATGTACTAACCCCTTTGAGGATTATCCGAAAACCGAGTTTCGATCATATCAGCTCCGATTCCGGTCCGAACTGTGTCGAATAAAATTTTGTTGAATTTCAATAACCTATAGGAACGAAATATGTGAAAATATCCACAAAATGGTCCAACTCGACTTTTAACAGTATCCCGTGTACTAACCCCTTTGAGGATTATCCGAAAATTGAGTTTCCATCATATCAGCTTCGATTCCGGTCCGAAGTGCGTCAAATAAAATTTCATTTAATTTCAACAACCCATAGGAACAAAATATGTGAAAATATCCAGAAAATGGCCAGACTCAATTTTTAACAATATTCCGTGTACTAACGCCTTTGAGGATTATCAGAAAACTGAGTTTCGATCATATCAGCTCCGATTCCGGTCCGAACTACGCCGAATAAAATTTCGTTTAATTTCAATAACCCATAGGAACAAAATATGTAAAAATATCCAGAAAATGGCCCGACTCGATTTTAAACAGTATCCCGTGTACTAACCCCTTTGTGGATTATCCGAAAACCGAGTTTCGATCATATCAGCTCCGATTCAGGTCCGAATTGCGTCAAATAAAATTTTGTTGAATTCCAATAACCAATAGGAACAAAATATGTAAAAATATCCACAAAATGGTCCAACTCGATTTTTAACAATATCCCGTGTACTAACCCCTTTGAGGATTATCCGAAAACCGAGTTTCGATCATATCAGCTCCGATTCCGGTCCGAAGTGCGTCAAATAAAATTTCATTTAATTACAATAACCCTTAGGAACAAAATATGTAAAAATATCCAGAAAATGGCCCGACTCGATTTTTAACAGTATCCCGTGTACTAACCACTTTGAGGATTATCCGAAAACCGAGTTTCGATCATATCAGCTCCGATTCAGGTCCGAATTGCGTCAAATAAAATTTTGTTGAATTCCAATAACCCATAGGAACAAAATATGTAATAATATCCACAAAATGGTCCAACTCGATTTTTAACAATATCCCGTGTACTAACCCCTTTGAGGATTATCCGAAAACCGAGTTTCGATCATATCAGCTCCGATTCCGGTCCGAAGTGCGTCAAATAAAATTTCATTTAATTACAATAACCCTTAGGAACAAAATATGTAAAAATATCCACAAAATGGCCCGACTCAATTTTTAACAATATCCCATGTACTAACCCCTTTGAGGATTATCCGAAAACCGAGTTTCGATCATATCAGCTCCGATTCCGGTCTGAACTGCGCCGAATAAAATTTCGTTTAATTTCAATAACCCATAGGAACAAAATATGTAAAAATATCCAGAAAATGGCCCGACTCGATTTTTAACAGTATCCCGTGTACTAACCCCTTTGAGGATTATCCGAAAACCGAGTTTCGATCATATCAGCTCTGATTCAGGTCCGAATTGCGTCAAATAAAATTTTGTTGAATTCCAATAACCCATAGGAACAAAATATGTAAAAATATCCACAAAATGGTCCGACTCAATTTTTAACAATATCCCATGTACTAACCCCTTTGAGGATTATCCGAAAACCGAGTTTCGATCATATCAGCTCCGATTCTGGTCCGAATTGCGTCAAATAAAATTTTGTTGAATTCCAATAACCCATAGGAACAAAATATGTAAAAATATCCACAAAATGGTCCGACTCAATTTTTAACAATATCCCATGTACTAACCCCTTTGAGGATTATCCGAAAACCGAGTTTCGATCATATCAGCTCCGATTCCGGTCCGAACTGTGTCGAATAAAATTTTGTTGAATTTCAATAACCTATAGGAACGAAATATGTGAAAATATCCACAAAATGGTCCAACTCGACTTTTAACAGTATCCCGTGTACTAACCCCTTTGAGGATTATCCGAAAATTGAGTTTCCATCATATCAGCTTCGATTCCGGTCCGAAGTGCGTCAAATAAAATTTCATTTAATTTCAACAACCCATAGGAACAAAATATGTAAAAATATCCAGAAAATGGCCAGACTCAATTTTTAACAATATTCCGTGTACTAACGCCTTTGAGGATTATCCGAAAACCGAGTTTCGATCATATCAGCTCCGATTCAGGTCCGAATTGCGTCAAATAAAATTTTGTTGAATTCCAATAACCCATAGGAACAAAATATGTAATAATATCCACAAAATGGTCCAACTCGATTTTTAACAATATCCCGTGTACTAACCCCTTTGAGGATTATCCGAAAACCGAGTTTCGATCATATTAGCTCCGATTCAGGTCCGAATTGCGTCAAATAAAATTTTGTTGAATTCCAATAACCAATAGGAACAAAATATGTAAAAATATCCACAAAATGGTCCAACTCGATTTTTAACAATATCCCGTGTACTAACCCATTTGAGGATTATCCGAAAACCGAGTTTCGATCATATCAGCTCCGATTCCGGTCTGAACTGCGCCGAATAAAATTTCGTTTAATTTCAATAACCCATAGGAACAAAATATGTAAAAATATCCAGAAAATGGCCCGACTCGATTTTTAACAGTATCCCGTGTACTAACCCCTTTGAGGATTATCCGAAAACCGAGTTTCGATCATATCAGCTCTGATTCAGGTCCGAATTGCGTCAAATAAAATTTTGTTGAATTCCAATAACCCATAGGAACAAAATATGTAAAAATATCCACAAAATGGTCCGACTCAATTTTTAACAATATCCCATGTACTAACCCCTTTGAGGATTATCCGAAAACCGAGTTTCGATCATATCAGCTCTGATTCAGGTCCGAATTGCGTCAAATAAAATTTTGTTGAATTCCAATAACCCATAGGAACAAAATATGTAAAAATATCCACAAAATGGTCCGACTCAATTTTTAACAATATCCCATGTACTAACCCCATTGAGGATTATCCGAAAACCGAGTTTCGATCATATCAGCTCCGATTCCGGTCCGAACTGTGTCGAATAAAATTTTGTTGAATTTCAATAACCTATAGGAACGAAATATGTGAAAATATCCACAAAATGGTCCAACTCGACTTTTAACAGTATCCCGTGTACTAACCCCTTTGAGGATTATCCGAAAATTGAGTTTCCATCATATCAGCTTCGATTCCGGTCCGAAGTGCGTCAAATAAAATTTCATTTAATTTCAACAACCCATAGGAACAAAATATGTAAAAATATCCAGAAAATGGCCAGACTCAATTTTTAACAATATTCCGTGTACTAACGCCTTTGAGGATTATCAGAAAACTGAGTTTCGATCATATCAGCTCCGATTCCGGTCCGAACTACGCCGAATAAAATTTCGTTTAATTTCAATAACCCATAGGAACAAAATATGTAAAAATATCCAGAAAATGGCCCGACTCGATTTTAAACAGTATCCCGTGTACTAACCCCTTTGTGGATTATCCGAAAACCGAGTTTCGATCTTATCAGCTCCGATTCAGGTCCGAATTGCGTCAAATAAAATTTTGTTGAATTCCAATAACCAATAGGAACAAAATATGTAAAAATATCCACAAAATGGTCCAACTCGATTTTTAACAATATCCCGTGTACTAACCCCTTTGAGGATTATCCGAAAACCGAGTTTCGATCATATCAGCTCCGATTCCGGTCCGAAGTGCGTCAAATAAAATTTCATTTAATTACAATAACCCTTAGGAACAAAATATGTAAAAATATCCAGAAAATGGCCCGACTCGATTTTTAACAGTATCCCGTGTACTAACCACTTTGAGGATTATCCGAAAACCGAGTTTCGATCATATCAGCTCCGATTCAGGTCCGAATTGCGTCAAATAAAATTTTGTTGAATTCCAATAACCCATAGGAACAAAATATGTAATAATATCCACAAAATGGTCCAACTCGATTTTTAACAATATCCCGTGTACTAACCCCTTTGAGGATTATCCGAAAACCGAGTTTCGATCATATCAGCTCCGATTCCGGTCCGAAGTGCGTCAAATAAAATTTCATTTAATTACAATAACCCTTAGGAACAAAATATGTAAAAATATCCACAAAATGGTCCGACTCAATTTTTAACAATATCCCATGTACTAACCCCTTTGAGGATTATCCGAAAACCGAGTTTCGATCATATCAGCTCCGATTCCGGTCCGAACTGTGTCGAATAAAATTTTGTTGAATTTCAATAACCTATAGGAACGAAATATGTGAAAATATCCACAAAATGGTCCAACTCGACTTTTAACAGTATCCCGTGTACTAACCCCTTTGAGGATTATCCGAAAATTGAGTTTCCATCATATCAGCTTCGATTCCGGTCCGAAGTGCGTCAAATAAAATTTCATTTAATTTCAACAACCCATAGGAACAAAATATGTAAAAATATCCAGAAAATGGCCAGACTCAATTTTTAACAATATTCCGTGTACTAACGCCTTTGAGGATTATCAGAAAACTGAGTTTCGATCATATCAGCTCCGATTCCGGTCCGAACTACGCCGAATAAAATTTCGTTTAATTTCAATAACCCATAGGAACAAAATATGTAAAAATATCCAGAAAATGGCCCGACTCGATTTTAAACAGTATCCCGTGTACTAACCCCTTTGTGGATTATCCGAAAACCGAGTTTCGATCATATCAGCTCCGATTCAGGTCCGAATTGCGTCAAATAAAATTTTGTTGAATTCCAATAACCAATAGGAACAAAATATGTAAAAATATCCACAAAATGGTCCAACTCGATTTTTAACAATATCCCGTGTACTAACCCCTTTGAGGATTATCCGAAAACCGAGTTTCGATCATATCAGCTCCGATTCCGGTCCGAAGTGCGTCAAATAAAATTTCATTTAATTACAATAACCCTTAGGAACAAAATATGTAAAAATATCCAGAAAATGGCCCGACTCGATTTTTAACAGTATCCCGTGTACTAACCACTTTGAGGATTATCCGAAAACCGAGTTTCGATCATATCAGCTCCGATTCAGGTCCGAATTGCGTCAAATAAAATTTTGTTGAATTCCAATAACCCATAGGAACAAAATATGTAATAATATCCACAAAATGGTCCAACTCGATTTTTAACAATATCCCGTGTACTAACCCCTTTGAGGATTATCCGAAAACCGAGTTTCGATCATATCAGCTCCGATTCCGGTCCGAAGTTCGTCAAATAAAATTTCATTTAATTACAATAACCCTTAGGAACAAAATATGTAAAAATATCCACAAAATGGTCCGACTCAATTTTTAACAATATCCCATGTACTAACCCCTTTGAGGATTATCCGAAAACCGAGTTTCGATCATATCAGCTCCGATTCCAGTCCGAACTGTGTCGAATAAAATTTTGTTGAATTTCAATAACCTATAGGAACAAAATATGTGAAAATATCCACAAAATGGTCCAACTCGACTTTTAACAATATCCCGTGTACTAACCCCTTTGAGGATTATCCGAAAACCGAGTTTCGATCATATCAGCTCCGATTCCGGTCCGAAGTGCGTCAAATAAAATTTCATTTAATTACAATAACCCTTAGGAACAAAATATGTAAAAATATCCGGAAAATGGGCCGGCTCGATTTTTAACAATATCCCGTGTACTAACCCATTTGAGGATTATCCGAAAACCGAGTTTCGATCATATCAGCTCCGATTCCGGTCTGAACTGCGCCGAATAAAATTTCGTTTAATTTCAATAACCCATAGGAACAAAATATGTAAAAATATCCAGAAAATGGCCCGACTCGATTTTTAACAGTATCCCGTGTACTAACCCCTTTGAGGATTATCCGAAAACCGAGTTTCGATCATATCAGCTCCGATTCAGGTCCGAATTGCGTCAAATAAAATTTTGTTGAATTCCAATAACCCATAGGATCAAAATATGTAATAATATCCACAAAATGGTCCAACTCGATTTTTAACATTATCCCGTGTACTAACCCCTTTGAGGATTATCCGAAAACCGAGTTTCGATCATATCAGCTCCGATTCCGGTCCGAAGTGCGTCAAATAAAATTTCATTTAATTACAATAACCCTTAGGAACAAAATATGTAAAAATATCCGGAAAATGGGCCGGCTCAATTTTTAACAGTATCCCGTGTACTAACCCCTTTGAGGATTATCCGAAAATCGAGTTTCGATCATATTAGCTCCGATTCTGGTCCGAATTGCGTCAAATAAAATTTTGTTGAATTCCAATAACCAATAGGAACAAAATATGTAAAAATATCCACAAAATGGTCCAACTCGATTTTTAACAATATCCCGTGTACTAACCCATTTGAGGATTATCCGAAAACCGAGTTTCGATCATATCAGCTCCGATTCCGGTCTAAACTGCGCCGAATAAAATTTCGTTTAATTTCAATAACCCATAGGAACAAAATATGTAAAAATATCCAGAAAATGGCCAGACTCAATTTTTAACAATATTCCGTGTACTAACGCCTTTGAGGATTATCAGAAAACTGAGTTTCGATCATATCAGCTCCGATTCCGGTCCGAACTACGCCGAATAAAATTTCGTTTAATTTCAATAACCCATAGGAACAAAATATGTAAAAATATCCAGAAAATGGCCCGACTCGATTTTAAACAGTATCCCGTGTACTAACCCCTTTGTGGATTATCCGAAAACCGAGTTTCGATCATATCAGCTCCGATTCAGGTCCGAATTGCGTCAAATAAAATTTTGTTGAATTCCAATAACCAATAGGAACAAAATATGTAAAAATATCCACAAAATGGTCCAACTCGATTTTTAACAATATCCCGTGTACTAACCCCTTTGAGGATTATCCGAAAACCGAGTTTCGATCATATCAGCTCCGATTCCGGTCCGAAGTGCGTCAAATAAAATTTCATTTAATTACAATAACCCTTAGGAACAAAATATGTAAAAATATCCAGAAAATGGCCCGACTCGATTTTTAACAGTATCCCGTGTACTAACCACTTTGAGGATTATCCGAAAACCGAGTTTCGATCATATCAGCTCCGATTCAGGTCCGAATTGCGTCAAATAAAATTTTGTTGAATTCCAATAACCCATAGGAACAAAATATGTAATAATATCCACAAAATGGTCCAACTCGATTTTTAACAATATCCCGTGTACTAACCCCTTTGAGGATTATCCGAAAACCGAGTTTCGATCATATCAGCTCCGATTCCGGTCCGAAGTGCGTCAAATAAAATTTCATTTAATTACAATAACCCTTAGGAACAAAATATGTAAAAATATCCACAAAATGGTCCGACTCAATTTTTAACAATATCCCATGTACTAACCCCTTTGAGGATTATCCGAAAACCGAGTTTCGATCATATCAGCTCCGATTCCGGTCCGAACTGTGTCGAATAAAATTTTGTTGAATTTCAATAACCTATAGGAACGAAATATGTGAAAATATCCACAAAATGGTCCAACTCGACTTTTAACAGTATCCCGTGTACTAACCCCTTTGAGGATTATCCGAAAATTGAGTTTCCATCATATCAGCTTCGATTCCGGTCCGAAGTGCGTCAAATAAAATTTCATTTAATTTCAACAACCCATAGGAACAAAATATGTAAAAATATCCAGAAAATGGCCAGACTCAATTTTTAACAATATTCCGTGTACTAACGCCTTTGAGGATTATCAGAAAACTGAGTTTCGATCATATCAGCTCCGATTCCGGTCCGAACTACGCCGAATAAAATTTCGTTTAATTTCAATAACCCATAGGAACAAAATATGTAAAAATATCCAGAAAATGGCCCGACTCGATTTTAAACAGTATCCCGTGTACTAACCCCTTTGTGGATTATCCGAAAACCGAGTTTCGATCATATCAGCTCCGATTCAGGTCCGAATTGCGTCAAATAAAATTTTGTTGAATTCCAATAACCAATAGGAACAAAATATGTAAAAATATCCACAAAATGGTCCAACTCGATTTTTAACAATATCCCGTGTACTAACCCCTTTGAGGATTATCCGAAAACCGAGTTTCGATCATATCAGCTCCGATTCCGGTCCGAAGTGCGTCAAATAAAATTTCATTTAATTACAATAACCCTTAGGAACAAAATATGTAAAAATATCCAGAAAATGGCCCGACTCGATTTTTAACAGTATCCCGTGTACTAACCACTTTGAGGATTATCCGAAAACCGAGTTTCGATCATATCAGCTCCGATTCAGGTCCGAATTGCGTCAAATAAAATTTTGTTGAATTCCAATAACCCATAGGAACAAAATATGTAATAATATCCACAAAATGGTCCAACTTGATTTTTAACAATATCCCGTGTACTAACCCCTTTGAGGATTATCCGAAAACCGAGTTTCGATCATATCAGCTCCGATTCCGGTCCGAAGTTCGTCAAATAAAATTTCATTTAATTACAATAACCCTTAGGAACAAAATATGTAAAAATATCCACAAAATGGTCCGACTCAATTTTTAACAATATCCCATGTACTAACCCCTTTGAGGATTATCCGAAAACCGAGTTTCGATCATATCAGCTCCGATTCCAGTCCGAACTGTGTCGAATAAAATTTTGTTGAATTTCAATAACCTATAGGAACAAAATATGTGAAAATATCCACAAAATGGTCCAACTCGACTTTTAACAATATCCCGGGTACTAACCCCTTTGAGGATTATCCGAAAACCGAGTTTCGATCATATCAGCTCCGATTCCGGTCCGAAGTGCGTCAAATAAAATTTCATTTAATTACAATAACCCTTAGGAACAAAATATGTAAAAATATCCGGAAAATGGGCCGGCTCGATTTTTAACAATATCCCGTGTACTAACCCATTTGAGGATTATCCGAAAACCGAGTTTCGATCATATCAGCTCCGATTCCGGTCTGAACTGCGCCGAATAAAATTTCGTTTAATTTCAATAACCCATAGGAACAAAATATGTAAAAATATCCAGAAAATGGCCCGACTCGATTTTTAACAGTATCCCGTGTACTAACCCCTTTGAGGATTATCCGAAAACCAAGTTTCGATCATATCAGCTCCGATTCAGGTCCGAATTGCGTCAAATAAAATTTTGTTGAATTCCAATAACCCATAGGATCAAAATATGTAATAATATCCACAAAATGGTCCAACTCGATTTTTAACATTATCCCGTGTACTAACCCCTTTGAGGATTATCCGAAAACCGAGTTTCGATCATATCAGCTCCGATTCCGGTCCGAAGTGCGTCAAATAAAATTTCATTTAATTACAATAACCCTTAGGAACAAAATATGTAAAAATATCCGGAAAATGGGCCGGCTCAATTTTTAACAGTATCCCGTGTACTAACCCCTTTGAGGATTATCCGAAAATCGAGTTTCGATCATATTAGCTCCGATTCTGGTCCGAATTGCGTCAAATAAAATTTTGTTGAATTCCAATAACCAATAGGAACAAAATATGTAAAAATATCCACAAAATGGTCCAACTCGATTTTTAACAATATCCCGTGTACTAACCCATTTGAGGATTATCCGAAAACCGAGTTTCGATCATATCAGCTCCGATTCCGGTCTAAACTGCGCCGAATAAAATTTCGTTTAATTTCAATAACCCATAGGAACAAAATATGTAAAAATATCCAGAAAATGGCCCGATTCGATTTTTAACAGTATCCCGTGTACTAACCCCTTTGAGGATTATCCGAAAACCGAGTTTCGATCATATCAGCTCTGATTCAGGTCCGAATTGCGTCAAATAAAATTTTGTTGAATTCCAATAACCCATAGGAACAAAATATGTAAAAATATCCACAAAATGGTCCGACTCAATTTTTAACAATATCCCATGTACTAACCCCTTTGAGGATTATCCGAAAACCGAGTTTCGATCATATCAGCTCCGATTCAGGTCCGAATTGCGTCAAATAAAATTTTGTTGAATTCCAATAACCCATAGGAACAAAATATGTAAAAATATCCACAAAATGGTCCGACTCAATTTTTAACAATATCCCATGTACTAACCCCTTTGAGGATTATCCGAAAACCGAGTTTCGATCATATCAGCTCCGATTCCGGTCCGAACTGTGTCGAATAAAATTTTGTTGAATTTCAATAACCTATAGGAACGAAATATGTGAAAATATCCACAAAATGGTCCAACTCGACTTTTAACAGTATCCCGTGTACTAACCCCTTTGAGGATTATCCGAAAATTGAGTTTCCATCATATCAGCTTCGATTCCGGTCCGAAGTGCGTCAAATAAAATTTCATTTAATTTCAACAACCCATAGGAACAAAATATGTAAAAATATCCAGAAAATGGCCAGACTCAATTTTTAACAATATTCCGTGTATAGCCTTTGAGGATTATCAGAAAACTGAGTTTCGATCATATCAGCTCCGATTCCGGTCCGAACTACGCCGAATAAAATTTCGTTTAATTTCAATAACCCATAGGAACAAAATATGTAAAAATATCCAGAAAATGGCCCGACTCGATTTTAAACAGTATCCCGTGTACTAACCCCTTTGTGGATTATCCGAAAACCGAGTTTCGATCATATCAGCTCCGATTCAGGTCCGAATTGCGTCAAATAAAATTTTGTTGAATTCCAATAACCAATGGGAACAAAATATGTAAAAATATCCACAAAATGGTCCAACTCGATTTTTAACAATATCCCGTGTACTAACCCCTTTGAGGATTATCCGAAAACCGAGTTTCGATCATATCAGCTCCGATTCCGGTCCGAAGTGCGTCAAATAAAATTTCATTTAATTACAATAACCCTTAGGAACAAAATATGTAAAAATATCCAGAAAATGGCCCGACTCGATTTTTAACAGTATCCCGTGTACTAACCACTTTGAGGATTATCCGAAAACCGAGTTTCGATCATATCAGCTCCGATTCAGGTCCGAATTGCGTCAAATAAAATTTTGTTGAATTCCAATAACCCATAGGAACAAAATATGTAATAATATCCACAAAATGGTCCAACTCGATTTTTAACAATATCCCGTGTACTAACCCCTTTGAGGATTATCCGAAAACCGAGTTTCGATCATATCAGCTCCGATTCCGGTCCGAAGTGCGTCAAATAAAATTTCATTTAATTACAATAACCCTTAGGAACAAAATATGTAAAAATATCCACAAAATGGTCCGACTCAATTTTTAACAATATCCCATGTACTAACCCCTTTGAGGATTATCCGAAAACCGAGTTTCGATCATATCAGCTCCGATTCCGGTCCGAACTGTGTCGAATAAAATTTTGTTGAATTTCAATAACCTATAGGAACGAAATATGTGAAAATATCCACAAAATGGTCCAACTCGACTTTTAACAGTATCCCGTGTACTAACCCCTTTGAGGATTATCCGAAAATTGAGTTTCCATCATATCAGCTTCGATTCCGGTCCGAAGTGCGTCAAATAAAATTTCATTTAATTTCAACAACCCATAGGAACAAAATATGTAAAAATATCCAGAAAATGGCCAGACTCAATTTTTAACAATATTCCGTGTACTAACGCCTTTGAGGATTATCAGAAAACTGAGTTTCGATCATATCAGCTCCGATTCCGGTCCGAACTACGCCGAATAAAATTTCGTTTAATTTCAATAACCCATAGGAACAAAATATGTAAAAATATCCAGAAAATGGCCAGACTCGATTTTAAACAGTATCCCGTGTACTAACCCCTTTGTGGATTATCCGAAAACCGAGTTTCGATCATATCAGCTCCGATTCAGGTCCGAATTGCGTCAAATAAAATTTTGTTGAATTCCAATAACCAATAGGAACAAAATATGTAAAAATATCCACAAAATGGTCCAACTCGATTTTTAACAGTATCCCGTGTACTAACCCCTTTGAGGATTATCCGAAAACCGAGTTTCGATCATATCAGCTCCGATTCCGGTCCGAAGTGCGTCAAATAAAATTTCATTTAATTACAATAACCCTTAGGAACAAAATATGTAAAAATATCCAGAAAATGGCCCGACTCGATTTTTAACAGTATCCCGTGTACTAACCACTTTGAGGATTATCCGAAAACCGAGTTTCGATCATATCAGCTCCGATTCAGGTCCGAATTGCGTCAAATAAAATTTTGTTGAATTCCAATAACCCATAGGAACAAAATATGTAATAATATCCACAAAATGGTCCAACTCGATTTTTAACAATATCCCGTGTACTAACCCCTTTGAGGATTATCCGAAAACCGAGTTTCGATCATATCAGCTCCGATTCCGGTCCGAAGTGCGACAAATAAAATTTCATTTAATTACAATAACCCTTAGGAACAAAATATGTAAAAATATCCACAAAATGGTCCGACTCAATTTTTAACAATATCCCATGTACTAACCCCTTTGAGGATTATCCGAAAACCGAGTTTCGATCATATCAGCTCCGATTCCGGTCCGAACTGTGTCGAATAAAATTTTGTTGAATTTCAATAACCTATAGGAACGAAATATGTGAAAATATCCACAAAATGGTCCAACTCGACTTTTAACAGTATCCCGTGTACTAACCCCTTTGAGGATTATCCGAAAATTGAGTTTCCATCATATCAGCTTCGATTCCGGTCCGAAGTGCGTCAAATAAAATTTCATTTAATTTCAACAACCCATAGGAACAAAATATGTAAAAATATCCAGAAAATGGCCAGACTCAATTTTTAACAATATTCCGTGTACTAACGCCTTTGAGGATTATCAGAAAACTGAGTTTCGATCATATCAGCTCCGATTCCGGTCCGAACTACGCCGAATAAAATTTCGTTTAATTTCAATAACCCATAGGAACAAAATATGTAAAAATATCCAGAAAATGGCCCGACTCGATTTTAAACAGTATCCCGTGTACTAACCCCTTTGTGGATTATCCGAAAACCGAGTTTCGATCATATCAGCTCCGATTCAGGTCCGAATTGCGTCAAATAAAATTTTGTTGAATTCCAATAACCAATGGGAACAAAATATGTAAAAATATCCACAAAATGGTCCAACTCGATTTTTAACAATATCCCGTGTACTAACCCCTTTGAGGATTATCCGAAAACCGAGTTTCGATCATATCAGCTCCGATTCCGGTCCGAAGTGCGTCAAATAAAATTTCATTTAATTACAATAACCCTTAGGAACAAAATATGTAAAAATATCCAGAAAATGGCCCGACTCGATTTTTAACAGTATCCCGTGTACTAACCACTTTGAGGATTATCCGAAAACCGAGTTTCGATCATATCAGCTCCGATTCAGGTCCGAATTGCGTCAAATAAAATTTTGTTGAATTCCAATAACCCATAGGAACAAAATATGTAATAATATCCACAAAATGGTCCAACTCGATTTTTAACAATATCCCGTGTACTAACCCCTTTGAGGATTATCCGAAAACCGAGTTTCGATCATATCAGCTCCGATTCCGGTCCGAAGTGCGTCAAATAAAATTTCATTTAATTACAATAACCCTTAGGAACAAAATATGTAAAAATATCCACAAAATGGTCCGACTCAATTTTTAACAATATCCCATGTACTAACCCCTTTGAGGATTATCCGAAAACCGAGTTTCGATCATATCAGCTCCGATTCCGGTCCGAACTGTGTCGAATAAAATTTTGTTGAATTTCAATAACCTATAGGAACGAAATATGTGAAAATATCCACAAAATGGTCCAACTCGACTTTTAACAGTATCCCGTGTACTAACCCCTTTGAGGATTATCCGAAAATTGAGTTTCCATCATATCAGCTTCGATTCCGGTCCGAAGTGCGTCAAATAAAATTTCATTTAATTTCAACAACCCATAGGAACAAAATATGTAAAAATATCCAGAAAATGGCCAGACTCAATTTTTAACAATATTCCGTGTACTAACGCCTTTGAGGATTATCAGAAAACTGAGTTTCGATCATATCAGCTCCGATTCCGGTCCGAACTACGCCGAATAAAATTTCGTTTAATTTTAATAACCCATAGGAACAAAATATGTAAAAATATCCAGAAAATGGCCCGACTCGATTTTAAACAGTATCCCGTGTACTAACCCCTTTGTGGATTATCCGAAAACCGAGTTTCGATCATATCAGCTCCGATTCAGGTCCGAATTGCGTCAAATAAAATTTTGTTGAATTCCAATAACCAATAGGAACAAAATATGTAAAAATATCCACAAAATGGTCCAACTCGATTTTTAACAATATCCCGTGTACTAACCCCTTTGAGGATTATCCGAAAACCGAGTTTCGATCATATCAGCTCCGATTCCGGTCCGAAGTGCGTCAAATAAAATTTCATTTAATTACAATAACCCTTAGGAACAAAATATGTAAAAATATCCAGAAAATGGCCCGACTCGATTTTTAACAGTATCCCGTGTACTAACCACTTTGAGGATTATCCGAAAACCGAGTTTCGATCATATCAGCTCCGATTCAGGTCCGAATTGCGTCAAATAAAATTTTGTTGAATTCCAATAACCAATAGGAACAAAATATGTAAAAATATCCACAAAATGGTCCAACTCGATTTTTAACAATATCCCGTGTACTAACCCATTTGAGGATTATCCGAAAACCGAGTTTCGATCATATCAGCTCCGATTCCGGTCTAAACTGCGCCGAATAAAATTTCGTTTAATTTCAATAACCCATAGGAACAAAATATGTAAAAATATCCAGAAAATGGCCCGATTCGATTTTTAACAGTATCCCGTGTACTAACCCCTTTGAGGATTATCCGAAAACCGAGTTTCGATCATATCAGCTCTGATTCAGGTCCGAATTGCGTCAAATAAAATTTTGTTGAATTCCAATAACCCATAGGAACAAAATATGTAAAAATATCCACAAAATGGTCCGACTCAATTTTTAACAATATCCCATGTACTAACCCCTTTGAGGATTATCCGAAAACCGAGTTTCGATCATATCAGCTCCGATTCAGGTCCGAATTGCGTCAAATAAAATTTTGTTGAATTCCAATAACCCATAGGAACAAAATATGTAAAAATATCCACAAAATGGTCCGACTCAATTTTTAACAATATCCCATGTTCTAACCCCTTTGAGGATTATCCGAAAACCGAGTTTCGATCATATCAGCTCCGATTCCGGTCCGAACTGTGTCGAATAAAATTTTGTTGAATTTCAATAACCTATAGGAACGAAATATGTGAAAATATCCACAAAATGGTCCAACTCGACTTTTAACAGTATCCCGTGTACTAACCCCTTTGAGGATTATCCGAAAATTGAGTTTCCATCATATCAGCTTCGATTCCGGTCCGAAGTGCGTCAAATAAAATTTCATTTAATTTCAACAACCCATAGGAACAAAATATGTAAAAATATCCAGAAAATGGCCAGACTCAATTTTTAACAATATTCCGTGTACTAACGCCTTTGAGGATTATCAGAAAACTGAGTTTCGATCATATCAGCTCCGATTCCGGTCCGAACTACGCCGAATAAAATTTCGTTTAATTTCAATAACCCATAGGAACAAAATATGTAAAAATATCCAGAAAATGGCCCGACTCGATTTTAAACAGTATCCCGTGTACTAACCCCTTTGTGGATTATCCGAAAACCGAGTTTCGATCATATCAGCTCCGATTCAGGTCCGAATTGCGTCAAATAAAATTTTGTTGAATTCCAATAACCAATGGGAACAAAATATGTAAAAATATCCACAAAATGGTCCAACTCGATTTTTAACAATATCCCGTGTACTAACCCCTTTGAGGATTATCCGAAAACCGAGTTTCGATCATATCAGCTCCGATTCCGGTCCGAAGTGCGTCAAATAAAATTTCATTTAATTACAATAACCCTTAGGAACAAAATATGTAAAAATATCCAGAAAATGGCCCGACTCGATTTTTAACAGTATCCCGTGTACTAACCACTTTGAGGATTATCCGAAAACCGAGTTTCGATCATATCAGCTCCGATTCAGGTCCGAATTGCGTCAAATAAAATTTTGTTGAATTCCAATAACCCATAGGAACAAAATATGTAATAATATCCACAAAATGGTCCAACTCGATTTTTAACAATATCCCGTGTACTAACCCCTTTGAGGATTATCCGAAAACCGAGTTTCGATCATATCAGCTCCGATTCCGGTCCGAAGTGCGTCAAATAAAATTTCATTTAATTACAATAACCCTTAGGAACAAAATATGTAAAAATATCCACAAAATGGTCCGACTCAATTTTTAACAATATCCCATGTACTAACCCCTTTGAGGATTATCCGAAAACCGAGTTTCGATCATATCAGCTCCGATTCCGGTCCGAACTGTGTCGAATAAAATTTTGTTGAATTTCAATAACCTATAGGAACGAAATATGTGAAAATATCCACAAAATGGTCCAACTCGACTTTTAACAGTATCCCGTGTACTAACCCCTTTGAGGATTATCCGAAAATTGAGTTTCCATCATATCAGCTTCGATTCCGGTCCGAAGTGCGTCAAATAAAATTTCATTTAATTTCAACAACCCATAGGAACAAAATATGTAAAAATATCCAGAAAATGGCCAGACTCAATTTTTAACAATATTCCGTGTACTAACGCCTTTGAGGATTATCAGAAAACTGAGTTTCGATCATATAAGCTCCGATTCCGGTCCGAACTACGCCGAATAAAATTTCGTTTAATTTCAATAACCCATAGGAACAAAATATGTAAAAATATCCAGAAAATGGCCAGACTCGATTTTAAACAGTATCCCGTGTACTAACCCCTTTGTGGATTATCCGAAAACCGAGTTTCGATCATATCAGCTCCGATTCAGGTCCGAATTGCGTCAAATAAAATTTTGTTGAATTCCAATAACCAATAGGAACAAAATATGTAAAAATATCCACAAAATGGTCCAACTCGATTTTTAACAGTATCCCGTGTACTAACCCCTTTGAGGATTATCCGAAAACCGAGTTTCGATCATATCAGCTCCGATTCCGGTCCGAAGTGCGTCAAATAAAATTTCATTTAATTACAATAACCCTTAGGAACAAAATATGTAAAAATATCCAGAAAATGGCCCGACTCGATTTTTAACAGTATCCCGTGTACTAACCACTTTGAGGATTATCCGAAAACCGAGTTTCGATCATATCAGCTCCGATTCAGGTCCGAATTGCGTCAAATAAAATTTTGTTGAATTCCAATAACCCATAGGAACAAAATATGTAATAATATCCACAAAATGGTCCAACTCGATTTTTAACAATATCCCGTGTACTAACCCCTTTGAGGATTATCCGAAAACCGAGTTTCGATCATATCAGCTCCGATTCCGGTCCGAAGTGCGACAAATAAAATTTCATTTAATTACAATAACCCTTAGGAACAAAATATGTAAAAATATCCACAAAATGGTCCGACTCAATTTTTAACAATATCCCATGTACTAACCCCTTTGAGGATTATCCGAAAACCGAGTTTCGATCATATCAGCTCCGATTCCGGTCCGAACTGTGTCGAATAAAATTTTGTTGAATTTCAATAACCTATAGGAACGAAATATGTGAAAATATCCACAAAATGGTCCAACTCGACTTTTAACAGTATCCCGTGTACTAACCCCTTTGAGGATTATCCGAAAATTGAGTTTCCATCATATCAGCTTCGATTCCGGTCCGAAGTGCGTCAAATAAAATTTCATTTAATTTCAACAACCCATAGGAACAAAATATGTAAAAATATCCAGAAAATGGCCAGACTCAATTTTTAACAATATTCCGTGTACTAACGCCTTTGAGGATTATCAGAAAACTGAGTTTCGATCATATCAGCTCCGATTCCGGTCCGAACTACGCCGAATAAAATTTCGTTTAATTTCAATAACCCATAGGAACAAAATATGTAAAAATATCCAGAAAATGGCCCGACTCGATTTTAAACAGTATCCCGTGTACTAACCCCTTTGTGGATTATCCGAAAACCGAGTTTCGATCATATCAGCTCCGATTCAGGTCCGAATTGCGTCAAATAAAATTTTGTTGAATTCCAATAACCAATGGGAACAAAATATGTAAAAATATCCACAAAATGGTCCAACTCGATTTTTAACAATATCCCGTGTACTAACCCCTTTGAGGATTATCCGAAAACCGAGTTTCGATCATATCAGCTCCGATTCCGGTCCGAAGTGCGTCAAATAAAATTTCATTTAATTGCAATAACCCTTAGGAACAAAATATGTAAAAATATCCATAAAATGGCCCGACTCGATTTTTAACAGTATCCCGTGTACTAACCACTTTGAGGATTATCCGAAAACCGAGTTTCGATCATATCAGCTCCGATTCAGGTCCGAATTGCGTCAAATAAAATTTTGTTGAATTCCAATAACCCATAGGAACAAAATATGTAATAATATCCACAAAATGGTCCAACTCGATTTTTAACAATATCCCGTGTACTAACCCCTTTGAGGATTATCCGAAAACCGAGTTTCGATCATATCAGCTCCGATTCCGGTCCGAAGTGCGTCAAATAAAATTTCATTTAATTACAATAACCCTTAGGAACAAAATATGTAAAAATATCCACAAAATGGTCCGACTCAATTTTTAACAATATCCCATGTACTAACCCCTTTGAGGATTATCCGAAAACCGAGTTTCGATCATATCAGCTCCGATTCCGGTCCGAACTGTGTCGAATAAAATTTTGTTGAATTTCAATAACCTATAGGAACGAAATATGTGAAAATATCCACAAAATGGTCCAACTCGACTTTTAACAGTATCCCGTGTACTAACCCCTTTGAGGATTATCCGAAAATTGAGTTTCCATCATATCAGCTTCGATTCCGGTCCGAAGTGCGTCAAATAAAATTTCATTTAATTTCAACAACCCATAGGAACAAAATATGTAAAAATATCCAGAAAATGGCCAGACTCAATTTTTAACAATATTCCGTGTACTAACGCCTTTGAGGATTATCAGAAAACTGAGTTTCGATCATATCAGCTCCGATTCCGGTCCGAACTACGCCGAATAAAATTTCGTTTAATTTCAATAACCCATAGGAACAAAATATGTAAAAATATCCAGAAAATGGCCCGACTCGATTTTAAACAGTATCCCGTGTACTAACCCCTTTGTGGATTATCCGAAAACCGAGTTTCGATCATATCAGCTCCGATTCAGGTCCGAATTGCGTCAAATAAAATTTTGTTGAATTCCAATAACCAATAGGAACAAAATATGTAAAAATATCCACAAAATGGTCCAACTCGATTTTTAACAATATCCCGTGTACTAACCCCTTTGAGGATTATCCGAAAACCGAGTTTCGATCATATCAGCTCCGATTCCGGTCCGAAGTGCGTCAAATAAAATTTCATTTAATTACAATAACCCTTAGGAACAAAATATGTAAAAATATCCAGAAAATGGCCCGACTCGATTTTTAACAGTATCCCGTGTACTAACCACTTTGAGGATTATCCGAAAACCGAGTTTCGATCATATCAGCTCCGATTCAGGTCCGAATTGCGTCAAATAAAATTTTGTTGAATTCCAATAACCCATAGGAACAAAATATGTAATAATATCCACAAAATGGTCCAACTCGATTTTTAACAATATCCCGTGTACTAACCCCTTTGAGGATTATCCGAAAACCGAGTTTCGATCATATCAGCTCCGATTCCGGTCCGAAGTGCGTCAAATAAAATTTCATTTAATTACAATAACCCTTAGGAACAAAATATGTAAAAATATCCACAAAGTGGTCCGACTCAATTTTTAACAATATCCCATGTACTAACCCCTTTGAGGATTATCCGAAAACCGAGTTTCGATCATATCAGCTCCGATTCCGGTCCGAACTGTGTCGAATAAAATTTTGTTGAATTTCAATAACCTATAGGAACGAAATATGTGAAAATATCCACAAAATGGTCCAACTCGACTTTTAACAGTATCCCGTGTACTAACCCCTTTGAGGATTATCCGAAAATTGAGTTTCCATCATATCAGCTTCGATTCCGGTCCGAAGTGCGTCAAATAAAATTTCATTTAATTTCAACAACCCATAGGAACAAAATATGTAAAAATATCCAGAAAATGGCCAGACTCAATTTTTAACAATATTCCGTGTACTAACGCCTTTGAGGATTATCAGAAAACTGAGTTTCGATCATATCAGCTCCGATTCCGGTCCGAACTACACCGAATAAAATTTCGTTTAATTTCAATAACCCATAGGAACAAAATATGTAAAAATATCCAGAAAATGGCCCGACTCGATTTTAAACAGTATCCCGTGTACTAACCCCTTTGTGGATTATCCGAAAACCGAGTTTCGATCATATCAGCTCCGATTCAGGTCCGAATTGCGTCAAATAAAATTTTGTTGAATTTCAATAACCAATAGGAACAAAATATGTAAAAATATCCACAAAATGGTCCAACTCGATTTTTAACAATATCCCGTGTACTAACCCCTTTGAGGATTATCCGAAAACCGAGTTTCGATCATATCAGCTCCGATTCCGGTCCGAAGTGCGTCAAATAAAATTTCATTTAATTACAATAACCCTTAGGAACAAAATATGTAAAAATATCCAGAAAATGGCCCGACTCGATTTTTAACAGTATCCCGTTTACTAACCACTTTGAGGATTATCCGAAAACCGAGTTTCGATCATATCAGCTCCGATTCAGGTCCGAATTGCGTCAAATAAAATTTTGTTGAATTCCAATAACCCATAGGAACAAAATATGTAATAATATCCACAAAATGGTCCAACTCGATTTTTAACAATATCCCGTGTACTAACCCCTTTGAGGATTATCCGAAAACCGAGTTTCGATCATATCAGCTCCGATTCCGGTCCGAAGTGCGACAAATAAAATTTCATTTAATTACAATAACCCTTAGGAACAAAATATGTAAAAATATCCACAAAATGGTCCGACTCAATTTTTAACAATATCCCATGTACTAACCCCTTTGAGGATTATCCGAAAACCGAGTTTCGATCATATCAGCTCCGATTCCGGTCCGAACTGTGTCGAATAAAATTTTGTTGAATTTCAATAACCTATAGAAACGAAATATGTGAAAATATCCACAAAATGGTCCAACTCGACTTTTAACAGTATCCCGTGTACTAACCCCTTTGAGGATTATCCGAAAATTGAGTTTCCATCATATCAGCTTCGATTCCGGTCCGAAGTGCGTCAAATAAAATTTCATTTAATTTCAACAACCCATAGGAACAAAATATGTAAAAATATCCAGAAAATGGCCAGACTCAATTTTTAACAATATTCCGTGTACTAACGCCTTTGAGGATTATCAGAAAACTGAGTTTCGATCGTATCAGCTCCGATTCCGGTCCGAACTACACCGAATAAAATTTCGTTTAATTTCAATAACCCATAGGAACAAAATATGTAAAAATATCCAGAAAATGGCCCGACTCGATTTTAAACAGTATCCCGTGTACTAACCCCTTTGTGGATTATCCGAAAACCGAGTTTCGATCATATCAGCTCCGATTCAGGTCCGAATTGCGTCAAATAAAATTTTGTTGAATTCCAATAACCAATGGGAACAAAATATGTAAAAATATCCACAAAATGGTCCAACTCGATTTTTAACAATATCCCGTGTACTAACCCCTTTGAGGATTATCCGAAAACCGAGTTTCGATCATATCAGCTCCGATTCCGGTCCGAAGTGCGTCAAATAAAATTTCATTTAATTACAATAACCCTTAGGAACAAAATATGTAAAAATATCCAGAAAATGGCCCGACTCGATTTTTAACAGTATCCCGTGTACTAACCACTTTGAGGATTATCCGAGAACCGAGTTTCGATCATATCAGCTCCGATTCAGGTCCGAATTGCGTCAAATAAAATTTTGTTGAATTCCAATAACCCATAGGAACAAAATATGTAATAATATCCACAAAATGGTCCAACTCGATTTTTAACAATATCCCGTGTACTAACCCCTTTGAGGATTATCCGAAAACCGAGTTTCGATCATATCAGCTCCGATTCCGGTCCGAAGTGCGTCAAATAAAATTTCATTTAATTACAATAACCCTTAGGAACAAAATATGTAAAAATATCCACAAAATGGTCCGACTCAATTTTTAACAATATCCCATGTACTAACCCCTTTGAGGATTATCCGAAAACCGAGTTTCGATCATATCAGCTCCGATTCCGGTCCGAATTGTGTCGAATAAAATTTTGTTGAATTTCAATAACCTATAGGAACGAAATATGTGAAAATATCCACAAAATGGTCCAACTCGACTTTTAACAGTATCCCGTGTACTAACCCCTTTGAGGATTATCCGAAAATTGAGTTTCCATCATATCAGCTTCGATTCCGGTCCGAAGTGCGTCAAATAAAATTTCATTTAATTTCAACAACCCATAGGAACAAAATATGTAAAAATATCCAGAAAATGGCCAGACTCAATTTTTAACAATATTCCGTGTACTAACGCCTTTGAGGATTATCAGAAAACTGAGTTTCGATCATATCAGCTCCGATTCCGGTCCGAACTACGCCGAATAAAATTTCGTTTAATTTCAATAACCCATAGGAACAAAATATGTAAAAATATCCAGAAAATGGCCCGACTCGATTTTAAACAGTATCCCGTGTACTAACCCCTTTGTGGATTATCCGAAAACCGAGTTTCGATCATATCAGCTCCGATTCAGGTCCGAATTGCGTCAAATAAAATTTTGTTGAATTCCAATAACTAATAGGAACAAAATATGTAAAAATATCCACAAAATGGTCCAACTCGATTTTTAACAATATCCCGTGTACTAACCCCTTTGAGGATTATCCGAAAACCGAGTTTCGATCATATCAGCTCCGATTCCGGTCCGAAGTGCGTCA
This sequence comes from Saposhnikovia divaricata, assembly GCA_036435485.1. Lineage (NCBI taxonomy): Eukaryota > Viridiplantae > Streptophyta > Magnoliopsida > Apiales > Apiaceae > Saposhnikovia > Saposhnikovia divaricata. Next base: position 223,034,248 of record CM071599.1, read on the forward strand.
AATAAAATTTCATTTAATTACAATATCCCTTAGGAACAAAATATGTAAAAATATCCAGAAAATGGCCCGACTCGATTTTTAACAGTATCCCGTGTACTAACCACTTTGAGGATTATCCGAAAACCGAGTTTCGATCATATCATCTCCGATTCAGGTCCGAATTGCGTCAAATAAAATTTTGTTGAATTCCAATAACCCATAGGAACAAAATATGTAATAATATCCACAAAATGGTCCAACTCGATTTTTAACAATATCCCGTGTACTAACCCCTTTGAGGATTATCCGAAAACCGAGTTTCGATCATATCAGCTCCGATACCGGTCCGAAGTGCGACAAATAAAATTTCATTTAATTACAATAACCCTTAGGAACAAAATATGTAAAAATATCCACAAAATGGTCCGACTCAATTTTTAACAATATCCCATGTACTAACCCCTTTGAGGATTATCCGAAAACCGAGTTTCGATCATATCAGCTCCGATTCCGGTCCGAACTGTGTCGAATAAAATTTTGTTGAATTTCAATAACCTATAGGAACGAAATATGTGAAAATATCCACAAAATGGTCCAACTCGACTTTTAACAGTATCCCGTGTACTAACCCCTTTGAGGATTATCCGAAAATTGAGTTTCCATCATATCAGCTTCGATTCCGGTCCGAAGTGCGTCAAATAAAATTTCATTTAATTTGAACAACCCATAGGAACAAAATATGTAAAAATATCCAGAAAATGGCCAGACTCAATTTTTAACAATATTCCGTGTACTAACGCCTTTGAGGATTATCGGAAAACTGAGTTTCGATCATATCAACTCCGATTCCGGTCCGAACTACGCCGAATAAAATTTCGTTTAATTTCAATAACCCATAGGAACAAAATATGTAAAAATATCCAGAAAATGGCCCGACTCGATTTTAAACAGTATCCCGTGTACTAACCCCTTTGTGGATTATCCGAAAACCGAGTTTCGATCATATCAGCTCCGATTCAGGTCCGAATTGCGTCAAATAAAATTTTGTTGAATTCCAATAACCAATAGGAACAAAATATGTAAAAATATCCACAAAATGGTCCAACTCGATTTTTAACAATATCCCGTGTACTAACCCCTTTGAGGATTATCCGAAAACCGAGTTTCGATCATATCAGCTCCGATTCCGGTCCGAAGTGCGTCAAATAAAATTTCATTTAATTACAATAACCCTTAGGAACAAAATATGTAAAAATATCCAGAAAATGGCCCGACTCGATTTTTAACAGTATCCCGTGTACTAACCACTTTGAGGATTATCCGAAAACCGAGTTTCGATCATATCAGCTCCGATTCAGGTCCGAATTGCGTCAAATAAAATTTTGTTGAATTCCAATAACCCATAGGAACAAAATATGTAATAATATCCACTAAATGGTCCAACTCGATTTTTAACAATATCCCGTGTACTAACCCCTTTGAGGATTATCCGAAAACCGAGTTTCGATCATATCAGCTCCGATTCCGGTCCGAAGTGCGTCAAATAAAATTTCATTTAATTACAATAACCCTTAGGAACAAAATATGTAAAAATATCCACAAAATGGTCCGACTCAATTTTTAACAATATCCCATGTACTAACCCCTTTGAGGATTATCCGAAAACCGAGTTTCGATCATATCAGCTCCGATTCCAGTCCGAACTGTGTCGAATAAAATTTTGTTGAATTTCAATAACCTATAGGAACAAAATATGTGAAAATATCCACAAAATGGTCCAACTCGACTTTTAACAATATCCCGTGTACTAACCCCTTTGAGGATTATCCGAAAACCGAGTTTCGATCATATCAGCTCCGATTCCGGTCCGAAGTGCGTCAAATAAAATTTCATTTAATTACAATAACCCTTAGGAACAAAATATGTAAAAATATCCGGAAAATGGGCCGGCTCGATTTTTAACAATATCCCGTGTACTAACCCATTTGAGGATTATCCGAAAACCGAGTTTCGATCATATCAGCTCCGATTCCGGTCTGAACTGCGCCGAATAAAATTTCGTTTAATTTCAATAACCCATAGGAACAAAATATGTAAAAATATCCAGAAAATGGCCCGACTCGATTTTTAACAGTATCCCGTGTACTAACCCCTTTGAGGATTATCCGAAAACCGAGTTTCGATCATATCAACTCCGATTCAGGTCCGAATTGCGTCAAATAAAATTTTGTTGAATTCCAATAACCCATAGGAACAAAATATGTAAAAATATCCACAAAATTGTCCGACTCAATTTTTAACAATATCCCATGTACTAACCCCTTTGAGGATTATCCGAAAACCGAGTTTCGATCATATCAGCTCCGATTCAGGTCCGAATTGCGTCAAATAAAATTTTGTTGAATTCCAATAACCCATAGGAACAAATATGTAAAAATATCCACAAAATGGTCCGACTCAATTTTTAACAATATCCCATGTACTAACCCCTTTGAGGATTATCCGAAAACCGAGTTTCGATCATATCAGCTCCGATTCCGGTCCGAACTGTGTCGAATAAAATTTTGTTAAATTTCAATAACCTATAGGAACAAAATATGTGAAAATATCCATAAAATGGTCCAACTCGACTTTTAACAGTATCCCGTGTACTAACCCCTTTGAGGATTATCCGAAAATTGAGTTTCCATCATATCAGCTTCGATTCCGGTCCGAAGTGCGTCAAATAAAATTTCATTTAATTTCAACAACCCATAGGAACAAAATATGTAAAAATATCCAGAAAATGGCCAGACTCAATTTTTAACAATATTCCGTGTACTAACGCCTTTGAGGATTATCAGAAAACTGAGTTTCGATCATATCAGCTCCGATTCCGGTCCGAACTACGCCGAATAAAATTTCGTTTAATTTCAATAACCCATAGGAACAAAATATGTAAAAATATCCAGAAAATGGCCCGACTCGATTTTAAACAGTATCCCGTGTACTAACCCCTTTGTGGATTATCCGAAAACCGAGTTTCGATCATATCAGCTCCGATTCAGGTCCGAATTGCGTCAAATAAAATTTTGTTGAATTCCAATAACCAATAGGAACAAAATATGTAAAAATATCCACAAAATGGTCCAACTCGATTTTTAACAATATCCCGTGTACTAACCCCTTTGAGGATTATCCGAAAACCGAGTTTCGATCATATCAGCTCCGATTCAGGTCCGAATTGCGTCAAATAAAATTTTGTTGAATTCCAATAACCCATAGGAACAAAATATGTAAAAATATCCACAAAATGGTCCGACTCAATTTTTAACAATATCCCCTGTACTAACCCCTTTGAGGATTATCCGAAAACCGAGTTTCGATCATATCAGCTCCGATTCCGGTCCGAACTGTGTCGAATAAAATTTTGTTGAATTTCAATAACCTATAGGAACAAAATATGTGAAAATATCCACAAAATGGTCCAACTCGACTTTTAACAGTATCCCGTGTACTAACCCCTTTGAGGATTATCCGAAAATTGAGTTTCCATCATATCAGCTTCGATTCCGGTCCGAAGTGCGTCAAATAAAATTTCATTTAATTTGAACAACCCATAGGAACAAAATATGTAAAAATATCCAGAAAATGGCCAGACTCAATTTTTAACAATATTCCGTGTACTAACGCCTTTGAGGATTATCGGAAAACTGAGTTTCGATCATATCAACTCCGATTCCGGTCCGAACTACGCCGAATAAAATTTCGTTTAATTTCAATAACCCATAGGAACAAAATATGTAAAAATATCCAGAAAATGGCCCGACTCGATTTTAAACAGTATCCCGTGTACTAACCCCTTTGTGGATTATCCGAAAACCGAGTTTCGATCATATCAGCTCCGATTCAGGTCCGAATTGCGTCAAATAAAATTTTGTTGAATTCCAATAACCAATAGGAACAAAATATGTAAAAATATCCACAAAATGGTCCAACTCGATTTTTAACAATATCCCGTGTACTAACCCCTTTGAGGATTATCCGAAAACCGAGTTTCGATCATATCAGCTCCGATTCAGGTCCGAATTGCGTCAAATAAAATTTTGTTGAATTCCAATAACCCATAGGAACAAAATATGTAAAAATATCCACAAAATGGTCCGACTCAATTTTTAACAATATCCCCTGTACTAACCCCTTTGAGGATTATCCGAAAACCGAGTTTCGATCATATCAGCTCCGATTCCGGTCCGAACTGTGTCGAATAAAATTTTGTTGAATTTCAATAACCTATAGGAACAAAATATGTGAAAATATCCACAAAATGGTCCAACTCGACTTTTAACAGTATCCCGTGTACTAACCCCTTTGAGGATTATCCGAAAATTGAGTTTCCATCATATCAGCTTCGATTCCGGTCCGAAGTGCGTCAAATAAAATTTCATTTAATTTGAACAACCCATAGGAACAAAATATGTAAAAATATCCAGAAAACGGCCAGACTCAATTTTTAACAATATTCCGTGTACTAACGCCTTTGAGGATTATCGGAAAACTGAGTTTCGATCATATCAACTCCGATTCCGGTCCGAACTACGCCGAATAAAATTTCGTTTAATTTCAATAACCCATAGGAACAAAATATGTAAAAATATCCAGAAAATGGCCCGACTCGATTTTAAACAGTATCCCGTGTACTAACCCCTTTGTGGATTATCCGAAAACCGAGTTTCGATCATATCAGCTCCGATTCAGGTCCGAATTGCGTCAAATAAAATTTTGTTGAATTCCAATAACCAATAGGAACAAAATATGTAAAAATATCCACAAAATGGTCCAACTCGATTTTTAACAATATCCCGTGTACTAACCCCTTTGAGGATTATCCGAAAACCGAGTTTCGATCATATCAGCTCCGATTCCGGTCCGAAGTGCGTCAAATAAAATTTCATTTAATTACAATAACCCTTAGGAACAAAATATGTAAAAATATCCAGAAAATGGCCCGACTCGATTTTTAACAGTATCCCGTGTACTAACCACTTTGAGGATTATCCGAAAACCGAGTTTCGATCATATCAGCTCCGATTCAGGTCCGAATTGCGTCAAATAAAATTTTGTTGAATTCCAATAACCCATAGGAACAAAATATGTAATAATATCCACAAAATGGTCCAACTCGATTTTTAACAATATCCCGTGTACTAACCCCTTTGAGGATTATCCGAAAACCGAGTTTCGATCATATCAGCTCCGATTCCGGTCCGAAGTGCGTCAAATAAAATTTCATTTAATTACAATAACCCTTAGGAACAAAATATGTAAAAATATCCACAAAATGGTCCGACTCAATTTTTAACAATATCCCATGTACTAACCCCTTTGAGGATTATCCGAAAAACGAGTTTCGATCATATCAGCTCCGATTCCAGTCCGAACTGTGTCGAATAAAATTTTGTTGAATTTCAATAACCTATAGGAACAAAATATGTGAAAATATCCACAAAATGGTCCAACTCGACTTTTAACAATATCCCGTGTACTAACCCCTTTGAGGATTATCCGAAAACCGAGTTTCGATCATATCAGCTCCGATTCCGGTCCGAAGTGCGTCAAATAAAATTTCATTTAATTACAATAACCCTTAGGAACAAAATATGTAAAAATATCCGGAAAATGGGCCGGCTCGATTTTTAACAATATCCCGTGTACTAACCCATTTGAGGATTATCCGAAAACCGAGTTTCGATCATATCAGCTCCGATTCCGGTCTGAACTGTGCCGAATAAAATTTCGTTTAATTTCAATAACCCATAGGAACAAAATATGTAAAAATATCCAGAAAATGGCCCGACTCGATTTTTAACAGTATCCCGTGTACTAACCCCTTTGAGGATTATCCGAAAACCGAGTTTCGATCATATCAACTCCGATTCAGGTCCGAATTGCGTCAAATAAAATTTTGTTGAATTCCAATAACCCATAGGAACAAAATATGTAAAAATATCCACAAAATGGTCCGACTCAATTTTTAACAATATCCCATGTACTAACCCCTTTGAGGATTATCCGAAAACCGAGTTTCGATCATATCAGCTCCGATTCAGGTCCGAATTGCGTCAAATAAAATTTTGTTGAATTCCAATAACCCATAGGAACAAATATGTAAAAATATCCACAAAATGGTCCGACTCAATTTTTAACAATATCCCATGTACTAACCCCTTTGAGGATTATCCGAAAACCGAGTTTCGATCATATCAGCTCCGATTCCGGTCCGAACTGTGTCGAATAAAATTTTGTTAAATTTCAATAACCTATAGGAACAAAATATGTGAAAATATCCATAAAATGGTCCAACTCGACTTTTAACAGTATCCCGTGTACTAACCCCTTTGAGGATTATCCGAAAATTGAGTTTCCATCATATCAGCTTCGATTCCGGTCCGAAGTGCGTCAAATAAAATTTCATTTAATTTCAACAACCCATAGGAACAAAATATGTAAAAATATCCAGAAAATGGCCAGACTCAATTTTTAACAATATTCCGTGTACTAACGCCTTTGAGGATTATCAGAAAACTGAGTTTCGATCATATCAGCTCCGATTCCGGTCCGAACTACGCCGAATAAAATTTCGTTTAATTTCAATAACCCATAGGAACAAAATATGTAAAAATATCCAGAAAATGGCCCGACTTGATTTTTAACAGTATCCCGTGTACTAACCCCTTTGAGGACTATCCGAAAACCGAGTTTCGATCATATCAGCTCCGATTCCGGTCCGAAGTGCGTCAAATAAAATTTCATTTAATTACAATAACCCTTAGGAACAAAATATGTAAAAATATTCAGAAAATGGCCCAACTCGATTTTTAACAGTATCCCGTGTACTAACTCCTTTGAGGATTATCCGAAAACCGAGTTTCGATCATATCAGCTCCGATTCAGGTCCGAATAGCGTCAAATAAAATTTTGTTGAATTCCAATAACCCATAGGAACAAAATATGTAAAAATATCCACAAAATGGTCCGACTCAATTTTTAACAATATCCCCTGTACTAACCCCTTTGAGGATTATCCGAAAACCGAGTTTCGATCGTATCAGCTCCGATTCCGGTCCGAACTGTGTCGAATAAAATTTTGTTGAATTTCAATAACCTATAGGAACAAAATATGTGAAAATATCCACAAAATGGTCCAACTCGACTTTTAACAGTATCCCGTGTACTAACCCCTTTGAGGATTATCCGAAAACCGATTTTCGATCATATCAGCTCCGATTCAGGTCCGAATTGCGTCAAATAAAATTTTGTTGAATTCCAATAACCCATAGGAACAAAATATGTAAAAATATCCACAAAATGGCCCGACTCGATTTTTAACAGTATCCCGTGTACTAACCACTTTGAGGATTATCCGAAAACCGAGTTTCGATCATATCAGCTCCGATTCAGGTCCGAATTGCGTCAAATAAAATTTTGTTGAATTCCAATAACCAATAGGAACAAAATATGTAAAAATATCCACAAAATGGTCCAACTCGATTTTTAACAATATCCCGTGTACTAACCCCTTTGAGGATTATCCGAAAACCGAGTTTCGATCATATCAGCTCCGATTCCGGTCCGAAGTGCGTCAAATAAAATTTCATTTAATTAGAATAACCCTTAGGAACAAAATATGTAAAAATATCCAGAAAATGGCCCGACTCGATTTTTAACAGTATCCCGTGTACTAACCACTTTGAGGATTATCCGAAAACCGAGTTCCGATCATATCAGCTCCGATTCAGGTCCGAATTGCGTCAAATAAAATTTTGTTGAATTCCAATAACCAATAGGAACAAAATATGTAATTATATCCACAAAATGGTCCAACTCGATTTTTAACAATATCCCGTGTACTAACCCCTTTGAGGATTATCCGAAAACCGAGTTTCGATCATATCAGCTCCGATTCCGGTCCGAAGTGCGTCAAATCAAATTTCATTTAATTACAATAACCCTTAGGAACAAAATATGTAAAAATATCCGGAAAATGGGCCGGCTCAATTTTTAACAATATTTCGTGTACTAACGCCTTTGAGGATTATCAGAAAACTGAGTTTCAATCATATCAGCTCCGATTCCGGTCCGAACTACGCCGAATAAAATTTCGTTTAATTTCAATAACCCATAGGAACAAAATATGTAAAAATATCCAGAAAATGGCCCGACTCCATTTTTAACAGTATCCCGTGTACTAACCCCTTTGAGGATTATCCGAAAACCGAGTTTCGATCATATCAGCTACGATTCAGGTCCGAATTGCGTCAAATAAAATTTTGTTGAATTCCAATAACCCATAGGAACAAAATATGTAAAAATATCCACAAAATGGTCCGACTCAATTTTTAACAATATCCCATGTACTATCCCCTTTGAGGATTATCCGAAAACCGAGTTTCGATCATATCAGCTCCGATTCCGGTCCGAACTATGTCGAATAAAATTTTGTTGAATTTCAATAACCTATAGGAACAAAATATGTGAAAATATCCACAAAATGGTCCAACTCGACTTTTAACAGTATCCCGTGTACTAACCCCTTTGAGGATTATCCGAAAATTGAGTTTCCATCATATCAGCTCCGATTCCGGTCCGAAGTGCGTCAAATAAAATTTCATTTAATTTCAATAACCCATAGGAACAAAATATGCAAACATATCCAGAAAATGGCCCGACTCAATTTTTAACAATATTCCGTGTACTAACGCCTTTGAGGATTATCAGAAAACTGAGTTTCGATCATATCAGCTCCGATTCCGGTCCGAACTACGCCGAATAAAATTTTGTTGAATTCCAATAACCCATAGGAACAAAATATGTAAAAATATCCAGAAAATGGCCCGACTTGATTTTTAACAGTATCCCGTGTACTAACCCCTTTGAGGACTATCCGAAAACCGAGTTTCGATCATATCAGCTCCGATTCCGGTCCGAAGTGCGTCAAATAAAATTTCATTTAATTACAATAACCCTTAGGAACAAAATATGTAAAAATATTCAGAAAATGGCCCAACTCGATTTTTAACAGTATCCCGTGTACTAACTCCTTTGAGGATTATCCGAAAACCGAGTTTCGATCATATCAGCTCCGATTCAGGTCCGAATTGCGTCAAATAAAATTTTGTTGAATTCCAATAACCCATAGGAACATAATATGTAAAAATATCCAGAAAATGGCCGGACTCAATTTTTAACAGTATCCCGTGTACTAACCCCTTTGTGGATTATCCGAAAACCGAGTTTCGATCATATCAGCTCCGATTCAGGTCCGAATTGCGTCAAATAAAATTTTATTGAATTCCAATAACCAATAGGAACAAAATATGTAATAATATCCACAAAATGGTTCAACTCGATTTTTAACAATATCCCGTGTACTAACCCCTTTGAGGGTTATCCGAAAACCGAGTTTCGATCATATCTGCTCTGATTCCGGTCCGAAGTGCGTCAAATAAAATTTCATTTAATTACAATAACCCTTAGGAACAAAATATGTAAAAATATCCAGAAAATGGCCCGACTCGATTTTTAACAGTATCCCGTGTACTAACCCCTTTGAGGATTATCCGAAAACCGAGTTCCGATCATATCAGCTCCGATTCAGGTCCGAATTGCGTCAAATAAAATTTTGTTGAATTCCAATAACCCATAGGAACAAAATATGTAATAATATCCACAAAATGGTCCAACTCGATTTTTAACAATATCCCGTGTACTAACCCCTTTGAGGATTATCCGAAAACCGAGTTTCGATCATATCAGCTCCGATTCCGGTCCGAAGTGCGTCAAATCAAATTTCATTTAATTACAGTAACCCTTAGGAACAAAATATGTAAAAATATCCGGAAAATGGGCCGGCTCAATTTTTAACAATATTCCGTGTACTAACGCCTTTGAGGATTATCAGAAAACTGAGTTTCAATCATATCAGCTCCGATTCCGGTCCGAACTACGCCGAATAAAATTTCGTTTAATTTCAATAACCCATAGGAACAAAATATGTAAAAATATCCAGAAAATGGCCCGACTCGATTTTTAACAGTATCCCGTGTACTAACCCCTTTGAGGATTATCCGAAAACCGAGTTTCGATCATATCAGCTCCGATTCTGGTCCGAATTGCGTCAAATAAAATTTTGTTGAATTCCAATAACCCATAGGAACAAAATATGTAAAAATATCCACAAAATGGTCCGACTCAATTTTTAACAATATCCCATGTACTATCCCCTTTGAGGATTATCCGAAAACCGAGTTTCGATCATATCAGCTCCGATTCCGGTCCGAACTATGTCGAATAAAATTTTGTTGAATTTCAATAACCTATAGGAACAAAATATGTGAAAATATCCACAAAATGGTCCAACTCGACTTTTAACAGTATCCCGTGTACTAACCCCTTTGAGGATTATCCGAAAATTGAGTTTCCATCATATCAGCTCCGATTCCGGTCCGAAGTGCGTCAAATAAAATTTCATTTAATTTCAATAACCCATAGGAACAAAATATGCAAAAATATCCAGAAAATGGCCCGACTCAATTTTTAACAATATTCCGTGTACTAACGCCTTTGAGGATTATCAGAAAACTGAGTTTCGATCATATCAGCTCCGATTCCGGTCCGAACTACGCCGAATAAAATTTCGTTTAATTTCAATAACCCATAGGAAAAAAATATGTAAAAATATCCAGAAAATGGCCCGACTTGATTTTTAACAGTATCCCGTGTACTAACCCCTTTGAGGACTATCCGAAAACCGAGTTTCGATCATATCAGCTCCGATTCCGGTCCAAAGTGCGTCAAATAAAATTTCATTTAATTACAATAACCCTTAGGAACAAAATATGTAAAAATATACAGAAAATGGCCCAACTCGATTTTTAACAGTATCCCGTGTACTAACTCCTTTGAGGATTATCCGAAAACCGAGTTTCGATCATATCAGCTCCGATTCAGGTCCGAATTTCGTCAAATAAAATTTTGTTGAATTCCAATAACCCATAGGAACAAAATATGTAAATATATCCACAAAATGGTCCGACTCAATTTTTAACAATATCCCCTGTACTAACCCCTTTGAGGATTATCCGAAAACCGAGTTTCGATCATATCAGCTCCGATTCCGGTCCGAACTGTGTCGAATAAAATTTTGTTGAATTTCAATAACCAATAGGAACAAAATATGTGAAAATATCCACAAAATGGTCCAACTCGACTTTTAACAGTATCCCGTGTACTAACCCCTTTGAGGATTATCCGAAAACCGATTTTCGATCATATCAGCTCCGATTCAGGTCCGAATTGCGTCAAATAAAATTTTGTTGAATTCCAATAACCCATAGGAACAAAATATGTAAAAATATCCACAAAATGGCCCGACTCGATTTTTAACAGTATCCCGTGTACTAACCACTTTGAGGATTATCCGAAAACCGAGTTTCGATCATATCAGCTCCGATTCAGGTCCGAATTGCGTCAAATAAAATTTTGTTGAATTCCAATAACCAATAGGAACCAAATATGTAAAAATATCCACAAAATGGTCCAACTCGATTTTTAACAATATCCCGTGTACTAACCCCTTTGAGGATTATCCGAAAACCGAGTTTCGATCATATCAGCTCCGATTCCGGTCCGAAGTGCGTCAAATAAAATTTCATTTAATTAGAATAACCCTTAGGAACAAAATATGTAAAAATATCCAGAAAATGGCCCGACTCGATTTTTAACAGTATCCCGTGTACTAACCACTTTGAGGATTATCCGAAAACCGAGTTCCGATCATATCAGCTCCGATTAAGGTCCGAATTGCGTCAAATAAAATTTTGTTGAATTCCAATAACCCATAGGAACAAAATATGTAATTATATCCACAAAATGGTCCAACTCGATTTTTAACAATATCCCGTGTACTAACCCCTTTGAGGATTATCCGAAAACCGAGTTTCGATCATATCAGCTCCGATTCCGGTCCGAAGTGCGTCAAATCAAATTTCATTTAATTACAATAACCCTTAGGAACAAAATATGTAAAAATATCCGGAAAATGGGCCGGCTCAATTTTTAACAATATTCCGTGTACTAACGCCTTTGAGGATTATCAGAAAACTGAGTTTCAATCATATCAGCTCCGATTCCGGTCCGAACTACGCCGAATAAAATTTCGTTTAATTTCAATAACCCATAGGAACAAAATATGTAAAAATATCCAGAAAATGGCCCGACTCGATTTTTAACAGTATCCCGTGTACTAACCCCTTTGAGGATTATCCGAAAACCGAGTTTCGATCATATCAGCTCCGATTCAGGTCCGAATTGCGTCAAATAAAATTTTGTTGAATTCCAATAACCCATAGGAACAAAATATGTAAAAATATCCACAAAATAGTCAAACTCAATTTTTAACAATATCCCATGTACTATCCCCTTTGAGGATTATCCGAAAACCGAGTTTCGATCATATCAGCTCCGATTCCGGTCCGAACTATGTCGAATAAAATTTTGTTGAATTTCAATAACCTATAGGAACAAAATATGTGAAAATATCCACAAAATGGTCCAACTCGACTTTTAACAGTATCCCGTGTACTAACCCCTTTGAGGATTATCCGAAAATTGAGTTTCCATCATATCAGCTCCGATTCCGGTCCGAAGTGCGTCAAATAAAATTTCATTTAATTTCAATAACCCATAGGAACAAAATATGCAAAAATATCCAGAAAATGGCCCGACTCAATTTTTAACAATATTCCGTGTACTAACGCCTTTGAGGATTATCAGAAAACTGAGTTTCGATCATATCAGCTCCGATTCCGGTCCGAACTACGCCGAATAAAATTTCGTTTAATTTCAATAACTCATAGGAACAAAATATGTAAAAATATCCAGAAAATGGCCCGACTTGATTTTTAACAGTATCCCGTGTACTAACCCCTTTGAGGACTATCCGAAAACCGAGTTTCGATCATATCAGCTCCGATTCCGGTCCGAAGTGCGTCAAATAAAATTTCATTTAATTACAATAACCCTTAGGAACAAAATATGTAAAAATATTCAGAAAATGGCCCAACTCGATTTTTAACAGTATCCCGTGTACTAACTCCTTTGAGGATTATCCGAAAACCGAGTTTCGATCATATCAGCTCCGATTCAGGTCCGAATTGCGTCAAATAAAATTTTGTTGAATTCCAATAACCCATAGGAACATAATATGTAAAAATATCCAGAAAATGGCCGGACTCAATTTTTAACAGTATCCCGTGTACTAACCCCTTTGTGGATTATCCGAAAACCGAGTTTCGATCATATCAGCTCCGATTCAGGTCCGAATTGCGTCAAATAAAATTTTATTGAATTCCAATAACCAATAGGAACAAAATATGTAATAATATCCACAAAATGGTTCAACTCGATTTTTAACAATATCCCGTGTACTAACCCCTTTGAGGGTTATCCGAAAACCGAGTTTCGATCATATCTGCTCTGATTCCGGTCCGAAGTGCGTCAAATAAAATTTCATTTAATTACAATAACCCTTAGGAACAAAATATGTAAAAATATCCAGAAAATGGCCCGACTCGATTTTTAACAGTATCCCGTGTACTAACCCCTTTGAGGATTATCCGAAAACCGAGTTCCGATCATATCAGCTCCGATTCAGGTCCGAATTGCGTCAAATAAAATTTTGTTGAATTCCAATAACCCATAGGAACAAAATATGTAATAATATCCACAAAATGGTCCAACTCGATTTTTAACAATATCCCGTGTACTAACCCCTTTGAGGATTATCCGAAAACCGAGTTTCGATCATATCAGCTCCGATTCCGGTCCGAAGTGCGTCAAATCAAATTTCATTTAATTACAATAACCCTTAGGAACAAAATATGTAAAAATATCCGGAAAATGGGCCGGCTCAATTTTTAACAATATTCCGTGTACTAACGCCTTTGAGGATTATCAGAAAACTGAGTTTCAATCATATCAGCTCCGATTTCGGTCCGAACTACGCCGAATAAAATTTCGTTTAATTTCAATAACCCATAGGAACAAAATATGTAAAAATATCCAGAAAATGGCCCGACTCGATTTTTAACAGTATCCCGTGTACTAACCCCTTTGAGGATTATCCGAAAACCGAGTTTCGATCATATCAGCTCCGATTCAGGTCCGAATTGCGTCAAATAAAATTTTGTTGAATTCCAATAACCCATAGGAACAAAATATGTAAAAATATCCACAAAATGGTCCGACTCAATTTTTAACAATATCCCATGTACTATCCCCTTTGAGGATTATCCGAAAACCGAGTTTCGATCATATCAGCTCCGATTCCGGTCCGAACTATGTCGAATAAAATTTTGTTGAATTTCAATAACCTATAGGAACAAAATATGTGAAAATATCCACAAAATGGTCCAACTCGACTTTTAACAGTATCCCGTGTACTAACCCCTTTGAGGATTATCCGAAAATTGAGTTTCCATCATATCAGCTCCGATTCCGGTCCGAAGTGCGTCAAATAAAATTTCATTTAATTTCAATAACCCATAGGAACAAAATATGCAAAAATATCCAGAAAATGGCCCGACTCAATTTTTAACAATATTCCGTGTACTAACGCCTTTGAGGATTATCAGAAAACTGAGTTTCGATCATATCAGCTCCGATTCCGGTCCGAACTACGCCGAATAAAATTTCGTTTAATTTCAATAACCCATAGGAAAAAAATATGTAAAAATATCCAGAAAATGGCCCGACTTGATTTTTAACAGTATCCCGTGTACTAACCCCTTTGAGGACTATCCGAAAACCGAGTTTCGATCATATCAGCTCCGATTCCGGTCCAAAGTGCGTCAAATAAAATTTCATTTAATTACAATAACCCTTAGGAACAAAATATGTAAAAATATACAGAAAATGGCCCAACTCGATTTTTAAAAGTATCCCGTGTACTAACTCCTTTGAGGATTATCCGAAAACCGAGTTTCGATCATATCAGCTCCGATTCAGGTCCGAATTGCGTCAAATAAAATTTTGTTGAATTCCAATAACCCATAGGAACATAATATGTAAAAATATCCAGAAAATGGCCGGACTCAATTTTTAACAGTATCCCGTGTACTAACCCCTTTGTGGATTATCCGAAAACCGAGTTTCGATCATATCAGCTGCGATTCAGGTCCGAATTGCGTCAAATAAAATTTTGTTGAATTCCAATAACCAATAGGAACAAAATATGTAATAATATCCACAAAATGGTTCAACTCGATTTTTAACAATATCCCGTGTACTAACCCCTTTGAGGGTTATCCGAAAACCGAGTTTCGATCATATCTGCTCTGATTCCGGTCCGAAGTGCGTCAAATAAAATTTCAATTAATTACAATAACCCTTAGGAACAAAATATGTAAAAATATCCAGAAAATGGCCCGACTCGATTTTTAACAGTATCCCGTGTACTAACCCCTTTGAGGATTATCCGAAAACCGAGTTTCGATCACATCAGCTCCGATTCAGGTCCGAATTGCGTCAAATAAAATTTTGTTGAATTCCAATAACCCATAGGAACATAATATGTAAAAATATCCAGAAAATGGCCCGACTCAATTTTTAACAGTATCCCGTGTACTAACCCCTTTGAGGACTATCCGAAAATTGAGTTTCGATCATATCAGCTCCGATTCAGGTCCGAATTGCGTCAAATAAAATTTTGTTGAATTCCAATAACCAATAGGAACAAAATATGTAATAATATCCACAAAATGGTTCAACTCGATTTTTAACAATATCCCGTGTACTAACCCCTTTGAGGGTTATCCGAAAACCGAGTTTCGATCATATCTGCTCTGATTCCGGTCCGAAGTGCGTCAAATAAAATTTCAATTAATTACAATAACCCTTAGGAACAAAATATGTAAAAATATCCAGAAAATGGCCCGACTCGATTTTTAACAGTATCCCGTGTACTAACCCCTTTGAGGATTATCCGAAAACCGAGTTTCGATCACATCAGCTCCGATTCCGGTCCGAACTGTGTCGAATAAAATTTTGTTGAATTTCAATAACCTATAGGAACAAAATATGTGAAAATATCCACAAAATGGTCCAACTCGACTTTTAACAGTATCCCGTGTACTAACCCCTTTGAGGATTATCCGAAAATTGAGTTTCCATCATATCAGCTCCGATTCCGGTCCGAAGTGCGTCAAATAAAATTTCATTTAATTTCAATAACCCATAGGAACAAAATATGCAAAAATATCCAGAAAATGGCCCGACTCAATTTTTAACAATATTCCGTGTACTAACGCCTTTGAGGATTATCAGAAAACTGAGTTTCGATCATATCAGCTCCGATTCCGGTCCGAACTACGCCGAATAAAATTTCGTTTAATTTCAATAACCCATAGGAACAAAATATGTAAAAATATCCAGAAAATGGCCCGACTTGATTTTTAACAGTATCCCGTGTACTAACCCCTTTGAGGACTATCCGAAAACCGAGTTTCGATCATATCAGCTCCGATTCCGGTCCGAAGTGCGTCAAATAAAATTTCATTTAATTACAATAACCCTTAGGAACAAAATATGTAAAAATATACAGAAAATGGCCCGACTCGATTTTTAACAGTATCCCGTGTACTAACTCCTTTGAGGATTATCCGAAAACCGAGTTTCGATCATATCAGCTCCGATTCCGGTCCGAAGTGCGTCAAATAAAATTTCATTTAATTAGAATAACCCTTAGGAACAAAATATGTAAAAATATCCAGAAAATGGCCCGACTCGATTTTTAACAGTATCCCGTGTACTAACCACTTTGAGGATTATCCGAAAACCGAGTTCCGATCATATCAGCTCCGATTCAGGTCCGAATTGCGTCAAATAAAATTTTGTTGAATTCCAATAACCCATAGGAACAAAATATGTAATTATATCCACAAAATGGTCCAACTCGATTTTTAACAATATCCCGTGTACTAACCCCTTTGAGGATTATCCGAAAACCGAGTTTCGATCATATCAGCTCCGATTCCGGTCCGAAGTGCGTCAAATCAAATTTCATTTAATTACAATAACCCTTAGGAACAAAATATGTAAAAATATCCGGAAAATGGGCCGGCTCAATTTTTAACAATATTCCGTGTACTAACGCCTTTGAGGATTATCAGAAAACTGAGTTTCAATCATATCAGCTCCGATTCCGGTCCGAACTACGCCGAATAAAATTTCGTTTAATTTCAATAACCCATAGGAACAAAATATGTAAAAATATCCAGAAAATGGCCCGACTCGATTTTTAACAGTATCCCGTGTACTAACCCCTTTGAGGATTATCCGAAAACCGAGTTTCGATCATATCAGCTCCGATTCAGGTCCGAATTGCGTCAAATAAAATTTTGTTGAATTCCAATAACCCATAGGAACAAAATATGTAAAAATATCCACAAAATGGTCAAACTCAATTTTTAACAATATCCCATGTACTATCCCCTTTGAGGATTATCCGAAAACCGAGTTTCGATCATATCAGCTCCGATTCCGGTCCGAACTATGTCGAATAAAATTTTGTTGAATTTCAATAACCTATAGGAACAAAATATGTGAAAATATCCACAAAATGGTCCAACTCGACTTTTAACAGTATCCCGTGTACTAACCCCTTTGAGGATTATCCGAAAATTGAGTTTCCATCATATCAGCTCCGATTCCGGTCCGAAGTGCGTCAAATAAAATTTCATTTAATTTCAATAACCCATAGGAACAAAATATGCAAAAATATCCAGAAAATGGCCCGACTCAATTTTTAACAATATTCCGTGTACTAACGCCTTTGAGGATTATCAGAAAACTGAGTTTCGATCATATCAGCTCCGATTCCGGTCCGAACTACGCCGAATAAAATTTCGTTTAATTTCAATAACTCATAGGAACAAAATATGTAAAAATATCCAGAAAATGGCCCGACTTGATTTTTAACAGTATCCCGTGTACTAACCCCTTTGAGGACTATCCGAAAACCGAGTTTCGATTATATCAGCTCCGATTCCGGTCCGAAGTGCGTCAAATAAAATTTCATTTAATTACAATAACCCTTAGGAACAAAATATGTAAAAATATTCAGAAAATGGCCCAACTCGATTTTTAACAGTATCCCGTGTACTAACTCCTTTGAGGATTATCCGAAAACCGAGTTTCGATCATATCAGCTCCGATTCAGGTCCGAATTGCGTCAAATAAAATTTTGTTGAATTCCAATAACCCATAGGAACATAATATGTAAAAATATCCAGAAAATGGCCGGACTCAATTTTTAACAGTATCCCGTGTACTAACCCCTTTGTGGATTATCCGAAAACCGAGTTTCGATCATATCAGCTCCGATTCAGGTCCGAATTGCGTCAAATAAAATTTTATTGAATTCCAATAACCAATAGGAACAAAATATGTAATAATATCCACAAAATGGTTCAACTCGATTTTTAACAATATCCCGTGTACTAACCCCTTTGAGGGTTATCCGAAAACCGAGTTTCGATCATATCTGCTCTGATTCCGGTCCGAAGTGCGTCAAATAAAATTTCATTTAATTACAATAACCCTTAGGAACAAAATATGTAAAAATATCCAGAAAATGGCCCGACTCGATTTTTAACAGTATCCCGTGTACTAACCCCTTTGAGGATTATCCGAAAACCGAGTTCCGATCATATCAGCTCCGATTCAGGTCCGAATTGCGTCAAATAAAATTTTGTTGAATTCCAATAACCCATAGGAACAAAATATGTAATAATATCCACAAAATGGTCCAACTCGATTTTTAACAATATCCCGTGTACTAACCCCTTTGAGGATTATCCGAAAACCGAGTTTCGATCATATCAGCTCCGATTCCGGTCCGAAGTGCGTCAAATCAAATTTCATTTAATTACAATAACCCTTAGGAACAAAATATGTAAAAATATCCGGAAAATGGGCCGGCTCAATTTTTAACAATATTCCGTGTACTAACGCCTTTGAGGATTATCAGAAAACTGAGTTTCAATCATATCAGCTCCGATTCCGGTCCGAACTACGCCGAATAAAATTTCGTTTAATTTCAATAACCCATAGGAACAAATTATGTAAAAATATCCAGAAAATGGCCCGACTCGATTTTTAACAGTATCCCGTGTACTAACCCCTTTGAGGATTATCCGAAAACCGAGTTTCGATCATATCAGCTCCGATTCAGGTCCGAATTGCGTCAAATAAAATTTTGTTGAATTCCAATAACCCATAGGAACAAAATATGTAAAAATATCCACAAAATGGTCAGACTCAATTTTTAACAATATCCCATGTACTATCCCCTTTGAGGATTATCCGAAAACCGAGTTTCGATCATATCAGCTCCGATTCCGGTCCGAACTATGTCGAATAAAATTTTGTTGAATTTCAATAACCTATAGGAACAAAATATGTGAAAATATCCACAAAATGGTCCAACTCGACTTTTAACAGTATCCCGTGTACTAACCCCTTTGAGGATTATCCGAAAATTGAGTTTCCATCATATCAGCTCCGATTCCGGTCCGAAGTGCGTCAAATAAAATTTCATTTAATTTCAATAACCCATAGGAACAAAATATGCAAAAATATCCAGAAAATGGCCCGACTCAATTTTTAACAATATTCCGTGTACTAACGCCTTTGAGGATTATCAGAAAACTGAGTTTCGATCATATCAGCTCCGATTCCGGTCCGAACTACGCCGAATAAAATTTCGTTTAATTTCAATAACCCATAGGAAAAAAATATGTAAAAATATCCAGAAAATGGCCCGACTTGATTTTTAACAGTATCCCGTGTACTAACCCCTTTGAGGACTATCCGAAAACCGAGTTTCGATCATATCAGCTCCGATTCAGGTCCGAATTGCGTCAAATAAAATTTTGTTGAATTCCAAAAACCCATAGGAACATAATATGTAAAAATATCCAGAAAATGGCCGGACTCAATTTTTAACAGTATCCCGTGTACTAACCCCTTTGTGGATTATCCGAAAACCGAGTTTCGATCATATCAGCTCCGATTCAGGTCCGAATTGCGTCAAATAAAATTTTATTGAATTCCAATAACCAATAGGAACAAAATATGTAATAATATCCACAAAATGGTTCAACTCGATTTTTAACAATATCCCGTGTACTAACCCCTTTGAGGGTTATCCGAAAACCGAGTTTCGATCATATCTGCTCTGATTCCGGTCCGAAGTGCGTCAAATAAAATTTCATTTAATTACAATAACCCTTAGGAACAAAATATGTAAAAATATCCAGAAAATGGCCCGACTCGATTTTTAACAGTATCCCGTGTACTAACCCCTTTGAGGATTATCCGAAAACCGAGTTCCGATCATATCAGCTCCGATTCAGGTCCGAATTGCGTCAAATAAAATTTTGTTGAATTCCAATAACCCATAGGAACAAAATATGTAATAATATCCACAAAATGGTCCAACTCGATTTTTAACAATATCCCGTGTACTAACCCCTTTGAGGATTATCCGAAAACCGAGTTTCGATCATATCAGCTCCGATTCCGGTCCGAAGTGCGTCAAATCAAATTTCATTTAATTACAATAACCCTTAGGAACAAAATATGTAAAAATATCCGGAAAATGGGCCGGCTCAATTTTTAACAATATTCCGTGTACTAACGCCTTTGAGGATTATCAGAAAACTGAGTTTCAATCATATCAGCTCCGATTCCGGTCCGAACTACGCCGAATAAAATTTCGTTTAATTTCAATAACCCATAGGAACAAAATATGTAAAAATATCCAGAAAATGGCCCGACTCGATTTTTAACAGTATCCCGTGTACTAACCCCTTTGAGGATTATCCGAAAACCGAGTTTCGATCATATCAGCTCCGATTCAGGTCCGAATTGCGTCAAATAAAATTTTGTTGAATTCCAATAACCCATAGGAACAAAATATGTAAAAATATCCACAAAATGGCCCGACTCAATTTTTAACAATATCCCATGTACTATCCCCTTTGAGGATTATCCGAAAACCGAGTTTCGATCATATCAGCTCCGATTCCGGTCCGAACTGTGTCGAATAAAATTTTGTTGAATTTCAATAACCTATAGGAACAAAATATGTGAAAATATCCACAAAATGGTCCAACTCGACTTTTAACAGTATCCCGTGTACTAACCCCTTTGAGGATTATCCGAAAATTGAGTTTCCATCATATCAGCTCCGATTCCGGTCCGAAGTGCGTCAAATAAAATTTCATTTAATTTCAATAACCCATAGGAACAAAATATGCAAAAATATCCAGAAAATGGCCCGACTCAATTTTTAACAATATTCCGTGTACTAACGCCTTTGAGGATTATCAGAAAACTGAGTTTCGATCATATCAGCTCCGATTCCGGTCCGAACTACGCCGAATAAAATTTCGTTTAATTTCAATAACCCATAGGAACAAAATATGTAAAAATATCCAGAAAATGGCCCGACTTGATTTTTAACAGTATCCCGTGTACTAACCCCTTTGAGGACTATCCGAAAACCGAGTTTCGATCATATCAGCTCCGATTCCGGTCCGAAGTGCGTCAAATAAAATTTCATTTAATTACAATAACCCTTAGGAACAAAATATGTAAAAATATACAGAAAATGGCCCGACTCGATTTTTAACAGTATCCCGTGTACTAACTCCTTTGAGGATTATCCGAAAACCGAGTTTCGATCATATCAGCTCCGATTCAGGTCCGAATTGCGTCAAATAAAATTTTGTTGAATTCCAATAACCCATAGGAACATAATATGTAAAAATATCCACAAAATGGTCCAACTCGATTTTTAACAATATCCCGTGTACTAACCCCTTTGTGGATTATCCGAAAACCGAGTTTCGATCATATCAGCTCCGATTCAGGTCCGAATTGCGTCAAAAATTTTTTTATTGAATTCCAATAACCAATAGGAACAAAATATGTAATAATATCCACAAAATGGTTCAACTCGATTTTTAACAATATCCCGTGTACTAAACCCTTTGAGGGTTATCCGAAAACCGAGTTTCGAACATATCTGCTCTGATTCCGGTCCGAAGTGCGTCAAATAAAATTTCATTTAATTACAATAACCCTTAGGAACAAAATATGTAAAAATATCCAGAAAATGGCCCGACTCGATTTTTAACAGTATCCCGTGTACTAACCCCTTTGAGGATTATCCGAAAACCGAGTTTCGATCACATCAGCTCCGATTCAGGTCCGAATTGCGTCAAATAAAATTTTGTTGAATTCCAATAACCCATAGGAACATAATATGTAAAAATATCCAGAAAATGGCCCGACTCAATTTTTAACAGTATCCCGTGTACTAACCCCTTTGTGGATTATCCGAAAACCGAGTTTCGATCATATCAGCTCCGATTCCGGTCCGAACTGTGTCGAATAAAATTTTGTTGAATTTCAATAACCTATAGGAACAAAATATGTGAAAATATCCACAAAATGGTCCAACTCGACTTTTAACAGTATCCCGTGTACTAACCCCTTTGAGGATTATCTGAAAATTGAGTTTCCATCATATCAGCTCCGATTCCGGTCCGAAGTGCGTCAAATAAAATTTCATTTAATTTCAATAACCCATAGGAACAAAATATGTAAAAATATCCAGAAAATGGCCCGACTCAATTTTTAACAATATTCCGTGTACTAACGCCTTTGAGGATTATCAGAAAACTGAGTTTCGATCATATCAGCTCCGATTCCGGTCCGAACTACGCCGAATAAAATTTCGTTTAATTTCAATAACCCATAGGAACAAAATATGTAAAAATATCCAGAAAATGGCCCGACTTGATTTTTAACAGTATCCCGTGTACTAACCCCTTTGAGGATTATCCGAAAACCGAGTTTCGATCATATCAGCTCCGATTCAGGTCCGAATTGCGTCAAATAAAATTTTGTTGAATTCCAATAACCCATAGGAACATAATATGTAAAAATATCCAGAAAATGGCCCGACTCAATTTTTAACAGTATCCCGTGTACTAACCCCTTTGTGGATTATCCGAAAACCGAGTTTCGATCATATCAGCTCCGATTTAGGTCCGAATTGCGTCAAATAAAATTTTGTTGAATTCCAATAACCAATAGGAACAAAATATGTAAAAATATCCACAAAATGGTCCAACTCGATTTTTAACAATATCCCGTGTACTAACCCCTTTGAAGATTATCTGAAAACCGAGTTTCGATCATATCTGCTCCGATTCCGGTCCGAAGTGCGTCAAATAAAATTTCATTTAATTACAATAACCCTTAGGAACAAAATATGTAAAAATATCCAGAAAATGGCCCGACTCGATTTTTAACAGTATCCCGTGTACTAACCCCTTTGAGGATTATCCGAAAACCGAGTTTCGATCATATCAGCTCCGATTCAGGTCCGAATTGCGTCAAATAAAATTTTGTTGAATTCCAATAACCCATAGGAACATAATATGTAAAAATCTCCAGAAAATGGCCCGACTCAATTTTTAACAGTATCCCGTGTACTAACCCCTTTGAGGATTATCCGAAAACCGAGTTTCGATAATATCAGCTCCGATTCAGGTCCGAATTGCGTCAAATAAAATTTTGTTGAATTCCAATAACCCATAGGAACAAAATATGTAAAAATATCCACAAAATGGTCCGACTCAATTTTTAACAATATCCCATGTACTAACCCCTTTGAGGATTATCCGAAAACCGAGTTTCGATCATATCAGCTCTGATTCCAGTCCGAACTGTGTCGAATAAAATTTTGTTGAATTTCAATAACCTATAGGAACAAAATATGTGAAAATATCCACAAAATGGTCCAACTGGACTTTTAACAGTATCCCGTGTACTAACCCCTTTGAGGATTATCCGAAAACCGAGTTTCGATCATATCAGCTCCGATTCAGGTCCGAATTGCGTCAAATAAAATTTTGTTGAATTCCAATAACCCATAGGAACAAAATATGTAAAAATATCCACAAAATGGTCCGACTCAATTTTTAACAATATCCCATGTACTAACCCCTTTGAGGATTATCCGAAAATCGAGTTTCGATCATATCAGCTCCGATTCCGGTCCGAACTGTGTCGAATAAAATTTTGTTGAATTTCAATAACCTATAGGAACAAAATATGTAAAAATATCCAGAAAATGGCCCGATTCAATTTTTAACAATATTCCGTGTACTAACGCCTTTGAGGATTATCAGAAAACTGAGTTTCGATCATATCAGCTCCGATTCCGGTCCGAACTACGCCGAATAAAATTTCGTTTAATTTCAATAACCCATAGGAACAAAATATGTAAAAATATCCATAAAATGGCCCGACTCAATTTTTAACAATATTCCGTGTACTAACGCCTTTGAGGATTATCAGAAAACTGAGTTTCGATCATATCAGCTCCGATTCCGGTCCGAAGTGCGTCAAATAAAATTTCATTTAATTACAATAACCCATAGGAACAAAATATGTAAAAATATCTAGAAAATGGCCCGACTCGATTTTTAACAGTATCCCGTGTACTAACCCCTTTGAGGATTAACCCAAAACCGAGTTTCGATCATATCAGCTCCGAGTCAGGTCCGAATTGCGTCAAATAAAATTTTGTTGAATTCCAATAACCCATAGGAACATAATATGTAAAAATATCCAGAAAATGGCCGGACTCAATTTTTAACAGTATCCCGTGTACTAACCCCTTTGTGGATTATCCGAAAACCGAGTTTCGATCATATCAGCTCCGATTCAGGTCCGAATTGCGTCAAATAAAATTTTGTTGAATTCCAATAACCAATAGGAACAAAATATGTAATAATATCCACAAAATGGTTCAACTCGATTTTTAACAATATCCCGTGTACTAACCCCTTTGAGGGTTATCCGAAAATCGAGTTTCGATCATATCAGCTCCGATTCCGGTCCGAACTGTGTCGAATAAAATTTTGTTGAATTTCAATAACCTATAGGAACAAAATATGTGAAAATATCCACAAAATGGTCCAACTCGACTTTTAACAGTATCCCGTGTACTAACCCCTTTGAGGATTATCCGAAAATTGAGTTTCCATCATATCAGCTCCGATTCCGGTCCGAAGTGCGTCAAATAAAATTTCATTTAATTTCAATAACCCATAGGAACAAAATATGTAAAAATATCCAGAAAATGGCCCGACTTAATTTTTAACAATATTCCGTGTACTAACGCCTTTGAGGATTATCAGAAAACTGAGTTTCGATCATATCAGCTCCGATTTCGGTCCGAACTACGCCGAATAAAATTTCGTTTAATTTCAATAACCCATAGGAACAAAATATGTAAAAATATCCAGAAAATGGCCCGACTTGATTTTTAACAGTATCCCGTGTACTAACCCCTTTGAGGATTATCCGAAAACCGAGTTTCGATCATATCAGCTCCGATTCAGGTCCGAATTGCGTCAAATAAAATTTTGTTGAATTCCAATAACCCATAGGAACATAATATGTAAAAATATCCAGAAAATGGCCCGACTAAATTTTTAACAGTATCCCGTGTACTAACCCCTTTGTGGATTATCCGAAAACCGAGTTTCGATCATATCAGCTCCGATTCAGGTCCGAATTGCGTCAAATAAAATTTTGTTGAATTCCAATAACCAATAGGAACAAAATATGTAATAATATCCACAAAATGGTTCAACTCGATTTTTAACAATATCCCGTGTACTAACCCCTTTGAGGGTTATCCGAAAATCGAGTTTCGATCATATCTGCTCCGATTCCGGTCCGAAGTGCGTCAAATAAAATTTCATTTAATTACAATAACCCTTAGGAACAAAATATATAAAAATATCCAGAAAATGGCCCGACTCGATTTTTAACAGTATCCCGTGTACTAACCCCTTTGAGGATTATCCGAAAACCGAGTTTCGATCATATCAGCTCCGATTCAGGTCCGAATTGCGTCAAATAAAATTTTGTTGAATTCCAATAACCCATAGGAACATAATATGTAAAAATATCCAGAAAATGGCCAGACTCAATTTTTAACAGTATCCCGTGTACTAATCCCTTTGTGGATTATCCGAAAACCGAGTTTCGATCATATCAGCTCCGATTCCGGTCCGAACTGTGTCGAATAAAATTTTGTTGAATTTCAATAACCTATAGGAACAAAATATGTGAAAATATCCACAAAATGGTCCAACTCGACTTTTAACAGTATCCCGTGTACTAACCCCTTTGAGGATTATCCGAAAATTGAGTTTCCATCATATCAGCTCCGATTCCGGTCCGAAGTGCGTCAAATAAAATTTCATTTAATTTCAATAACCCATAGGAACAAAATATGTAAAAATATCAAGAAAATGGCCCGACTTAATTTTTAACAATATTCCGTGTACTAACGCCTTTGAGGATTATCAGAAAACTGAGTTTCGATCATATCAGCTCCGATTTCGGTCCGAACTACGCCGAATAAAATTTCGTTTAATTTCAATAACCCATAGGAACAAAATATGTAAAAATATCCAGAAAATGGCCCGACTTGATTTTTAACAGTATCCCGTGTACTAACCCCTTTGAGGATTATCCGAAAACCGAGTTTCGATCATATCAGCTCCGATTCAGGTCCGAATTGCGTCAAATAAAATTTTGTTGAATTCCAATAACCCATAGGAACATAATATGTAAAAATATCCAGAAAATGGCCGGACTCAATTTTTAACAGTATCCCGTGTACTAACCCCTTTGTGGATTATCCGAAAACCGAGTTTCGATCATATCAGCTCCGATTCAGGTCCGAATTGCGTCAAATAAAATTTTGTTGAATTCCAATAACCAATAGGAACAAAATATGTAATAATATCCACAAAATGGTTCAACTCGATTTTTAACAATATCCCGTGTACTAACCCCTTTGAGGGTTATCCGAAAATCGAGTTTCGATCATATCTGCTCCGATTCCGGTCCGAAGTGCGTCAAATAAAATTTCATTTAATTACAATAACCCTTAGGAACAAAATATGTAAAAATATCCAGAAAATGGCCCGACTCGATTTTTAACAGTATCCCGTGTACTAACCCCTTTGAGGATTATCCGAAAACCGAGTTTCGATCATATCAGCTCCGATTCAGGTCCGAATTGCGTCAAATAAAATTTTGTTGAATTCCAATAACCCATAGGAACATAATATGTAAAAATATCCAGAAAATGGCCAGACTCAATTTTTAACAGTATCCCGTGTACTAACCCCTTTGTGGATTATCCGAAAACCGAGTTTCGATCATATCAGCTCCGATTCCGGTCCGAACTGTGTCGAATAAAATTTTGTTGAATTTCAATAACCTATAGGAAAAAAATATGTGAAAATATCCACAAAATGGTCCAACTCGACTTTTAACAGTATCCCGTGTACTAACCCCTTTGAGGATTATCCGAAAATTGAGTTTCCATCATATCAGCTCCGATTCCGGTCCGAAGTGCGTCAAATAAAATTTCATTTAATTTCAATAACCCATAGGAACAAAATATGTAAAAATATCCAGAAAATGGCCCGACTTAATTTTTAACAATATTCCGTGTACTAACGCCTTTGAGGATTATCAGAAAACTGAGTTTCGATCATATCAGCTCCGATTTCGGTCCGAACTACGCCGAATAAAATTTCGTTTAATTTCAATAACCCATAGGAACAAAATATGTAAAAATATCCAGAAAATGGCCCGACTTGATTTTTAACAGTATCCCGTGTACTAACCCCTTTGAGGATTATCCGAAAACCGAGTTTCGATCATATCAGCTCCGATTCAGGTCCGAATTGCGTCAAATAAAATTTTGTTGAATTCCAATAACCCATAGGAACATAATATGTAAAAATATCCAGAAAATGGCCCGACTAAATTTTTAACAGTATCCCGTGTACTAACCCCTTTGTGGATTATCCGAAAACCGAGTTTCGATCATATCAGCTCCGATTCAGGTCCGAATTGCGTCAAATAAAATTTTGTTGAATTCCAATAACCAATAGGAACAAAATATGTAATAATATCCACAAAATGGTTCAACTCGATTTTTAACAATATCCCGTGTACTAACCCCTTTGAGGGTTATCCGAAAATCGAGTTTCGATCATATCTGCTCCGATTCCGGTCCGAAGTGCGTCAAATAAAATTTCATTTAATTACAATAACCCTTAGGAACAAAATATATAAAAATATCCAGAAAATGGCCCGACTCGATTTTTAACAGTATCCCGTGTACTAACCCCTTTGAGGATTATCCGAAAACCGAGTTTCGATCATATAAGCTCCGATTCAGGTCCGAATTGCGTCAAATAAAATTTTGTTGAATTCCAATAACCCATAGGAACATAATATGTAAAAATATCCAGAAAATGGCCAGACTCAATTTTTAACAGTATCCCGTGTACTAACCCCTTTGTGGATTATCCGAAAACCGAGTTTCGATCATATCAGCTCCGATTCCGGTCCGAACTGTGTCGAATAAAATTTTGTTGAATTTCAATAACCTATAGGAACAAAATATGTGAAAATATCCACAAAATGGTCCAACTCGACTTTTAACAGTATCCCGTGTACTAACCCCTTTGAGGATTATCCGAAAATTGAGTTTCCATCATATCAGCTCCGATTCCGGTCCGAAGTGCGTCAAATAAAATTTCATTTAATTTCAATAACCCATAGGAACAAAATATGTAAAAATATCAAGAAAATGGCCCGACTTAATTTTTAACAATATTCCGTGTACTAACGCCTTTGAGGATTATCAGAAAACGAGTTTCGATCATATCAGCTCCGATTTCGGTCCGAACTACGCCGAATAAAATTTCGTTTTATTTCAATAACCCATAGGAACAAAATATGTAAAAATATCCAGAAAATGGCCCGACTTGATTTTTAACAGTATCCCGTGTACTAACCCCTTTGAGGATTATCCGAAAACCGAGTTTCGATCATATCAGCTCCGATTCAGGTCCGAATTGCGTCAAATAAAATTTTGTTGAATTCCAATAACCCATCGGAACATAATATGTAAAAATATCCAGAAAATGGCCGGACTCAATTTTTAACAGTATCCCGTGTACTAACCCCTTTGTGGATTATCCGAAAACCGAGTTTCGATCATATCAGCTCCGATTCAGGTCCGAATTGCGTCAAATAAAATTTTGTTGAATTCCAATAACCAATAGGAACAAAATATGTAATAATATCCACAAAATGGTTCAACTCGATTTTTAACAATATCCCGTGTACTAACCCCTTTGAGGGTTATCCGAAAATCGAGTTTCGATCATATTTGCTCCGATTCCGGT
Source organism: Saposhnikovia divaricata (assembly GCA_036435485.1). Taxonomy (NCBI): domain Eukaryota; kingdom Viridiplantae; phylum Streptophyta; class Magnoliopsida; order Apiales; family Apiaceae; genus Saposhnikovia; species Saposhnikovia divaricata. Next base: position 223,063,638 of record CM071599.1, read on the forward strand.
CCGAAGTGCGTCAAATAAAATTTCATTTAATTACAATAACCCTTAGGAACAAAATATGTAAAAATATCCAGAAAATGGCCCGACTCGATTTTTAACAGTATCCCGTGTACTAACCCCTTTGAGGATTATCCGAAAACCGAGTTTCGATCATATCAGCTCCGATTCAGGTCCGAATTGCGTCAAATAAAATTTTGTTGAATTCCAATAACCCATAGGAACATAATATGTAAAAATATCCAGAAAATGGCCAGACTCAATTTTTAACAGTATCCCGTGTACTAACCCCTTTGTGGATTATCCGAAAACCGAGTTTCGATCATATCAGCTCCGATTCCGGTCCGAACTGTGTCGAATAAAATTTTGTTGAATTTCAATAACCTATAGGAAAAAAATATGTGAAAATATCCACAAAATGGTCCAACTCGACTTTTAACAGTATCCCGTGTACTAACCCCTTTGAGGATTATCCGAAAATTGAGTTTCCATCATATCAGCTCCGATTCCGGTCCGAAGTGCGTCAAATAAAATTTCATTTAATTTCAATAACCCATAGGAACAAAATATGTAAAAATATCCAGAAAATGGCCCGACTTAATTTTTAACAATATTCCGTGTACTAACGCCTTTGAGGATTATCAGAAAACTGAGTTTCGATCATATCAGCTCCGATTTCGGTCCGAACTACGCCGAATAAAATTTCGTTTAATTTCAATAACCCATAGGAACAAAATATGTAAAAATATCCAGAAAATGGCCCGACTTGATTTTTAACAGTATCCCGTGTACTAACCCCTTTGAGGATTATCCGAAAACCGAGTTTCGATCATATCAGCTCCGATTCAGGTCCGAATTGCGTCAAATAAAATTTTGTTGAATTCCAATAACCCATAGGAACATAATATGTAAAAATATCCAGAAAATGGCCCGACTAAATTTTTAACAGTATCCCGTGTACTAACCCCTTTGTGGATTATCCGAAAACCGAGTTTCGATCATATCAGCTCCGATTCAGGTCCGAATTGCGTCAAATAAAATTTTGTTGAATTCCAATAACCAATAGGAACAAAATATGTAATAATATCCACAAAATGGTTCAACTCGATTTTTAACAATATCCCGTGTACTAACCCCTTTGAGGGTTATCCGAAAATCGAGTTTCGATCATATCTGCTCCGATTCCGGTCCGAAGTGCGTCAAATAAAATTTCATTTAATTACAATAACCCTTAGGAACAAAATATGTAAAAATATCCACAAAATGGTTCAACTCGATTTTTAACAATATCCCGTGTACTAACCCCTTTGAGGGTTATCCGAAAATCGAGTTTCGATCATATCTGCTCCGATTCCGGTCCGAAGTGCGTCAAATAAAATTTCATTTAATTACAATAACCCTTAGGAACAAAATATATAAAAATATCCAGAAAATGGCCCGACTCGATTTTTAACAGTATCCCGTGTACTAACCTCTTTGAGGATTATCCGAAAACCGAGTTTCGATCATATCAGCTCCGATTCAGGTCCGAATTGCGTCAAATAAAATTTTGTTGAATTCCAATAACCCATAGGAACATAATATGTAAAAATATCCAGAAAATGGCCAGACTCAATTTTTAACAGTATCCCGTGTACTAACCCCTTTGTGGATTATCCGAAAACCGAGTTTCGATCATATCAGCTCCGATTCCGGTCCGAACTGTGTCGAATAAAATTTTGTTGAATTTCAATAACCTATAGGAACAAAATATGTGAAAATATCCACAAAATGGTCCAACTCGACTTTTAACAGTATCCCGTGTACTAACCCCTTTGTGGATTATCAGAAAACCGAGTTTCGATCATATCAGCTCCGATTTCGGTCCGAACTACGCCGAATAAAATTTCGTTTAATTTCAATAACCCATAGGAACAAAATATGTAAAAATATCCAGAAAATGGCCCGACTTGATTTTTAACAGTATCCCGTGTACTAACCCCTTTGAGGATTATCCGAAAACCGAGTTTCGATCATATCAGCTCCGATTCAGGTCCGAATTGCGTCAAATAAAATTTTGTTGAATTCCAATAACCCATAGGAACATAATATGTAAAAATATCCAGAAAATGGCCCGACTAAATTTTTAACAGTATCCCGTGTACTAACCCCTTTGTGGATTATCCGAAAACCGAGTTTCGATCATATCAGCTCCGATTTAGGTCCGAATTGCGTCAAATAAAATTTTGTTGAATTCCAATAACCAATAGGAACAAAATATGTAAAAATATCCACAAAATGGTCCAACTCGATTTTTAACAATATCCCGTGTACTAACCCCTTTGAAGATTATCCGAAAACCGAGTTTCGATCATATCTGCTCCGATTCCGGTCCGAAGTGCGTCAAATAAAATTTCATTTAATTACAATAACCCTTAGGAACAAAATATGTAAAAATATCCACAAAATGGTCCGACTCAATTTTTAACAATATCCCATGTACTAACCCCTTTGAGGATTATCCGAAAACCGAGTTTCGATCATATCGGCTCCGATTCCGGTCCGAACTGTGTCGAATAAAATTTTGTTGAATTTCAATAACCTATAGGAAAGAAATATGTGAAAATATCCACAAAATGGTCCAACTCGACTTTTAACAGTATCCCGTGTACTAACCCCTTTGAGGATTATCCGAAAATTGAGTTTCCATCATATCAGCTTCGATTCCGGTCCGAAGTGCGTCAAATAAAATTTCATTTAATTTCAACAACCCATAGGAACAAAATATGTAAAAATATCCAGAAAATGGCCAGACTCAATTTTTAACAATATTCCGTGTACTAACGCCTTTGAGGATTATCAGAAAACTGAGTTTCGATCATATCAGCTCCGATTCCGGTCCGAACTACGCCGAATAAAATTTCGTTTAATTTCAATAACCCATAGGAACAAAATATGTAAAAATATCCAGAAAATGGCCCGACTCGATTTTAAACAGTATCCCGTGTACTAACCCCTTTGTGGATTATCCGAAAACCGAGTTTCGATCATATCAGCTCCCATTCAGGTCCGAATTGCGTCAAATAAAATTTTGTTGAATTCCAATAACCAATAGGAACAAAATATGTAAAAATATCCACAAAATGGTCCAACTCGATTTTTAACAATATCCCGTGTACTAACCCCTTTGAGGATTATCCGAAAACCGAGTTTCGATCATATCAGCTCCGATTCTGGTCCGAAGTGCGTCAAATAAAATTTCATTTAATTACAATAACCCTTAGGAACAAAATATGTAAAAATATCCAGAAAATGGCCCGACTCGATTTTTAAAAGTATCCCGTGTACTAACCACTTTGAGGATTATCCGAAAACCGAGTTTCGATCATATCAGCTCCGATTCAGGTCCGAATTGCGTCAAATAAAATTTTGTTGAATTCCAATAACCCATAGGAACAAAATATGTAATAATATCCACAAAATGGTCCAACTCGATTTTTAACAATATCCCGTGTACTAACCCCTTTGAGGATTATCCGAAAACCGAGTTTCGATCATATCAGCTCCGATTCCGGTCCGAAGTGCGTCAAATAAAATTTCATTTAATTACAATAACCCTTAGGAACAAAATATGTAAAAATATCCACAAAATGGTCCGACTCAATTTTTAACAATATCCCATGTACTAACCCCTTTGAGGATTATCCGAAAACCGAGTTTCGATCATATCAGCTCCGATTCCGGTCCGAACTGTGTCGAATAAAATTTTGTTGAATTTCAATAACCTATAGGAACGAAATATGTGAAAATATCCACAAAATGGTCCAACTCGACTTTTAACAGTATCCCGTGTACTAACCCCTTTTAGGATTATCCGAAAATTGAGTTTCCATCATATCAGCTTCGATTCCGGTCCGAAGTGCGTCAAATAAAATTTCATTTAATTTCAACAACCCATAGGAACAAAATATGTAAAAATATCCAGAAAATGGCCAGACTCAATTTTTAACAATATTCCATGTACTAACACCTTTGAGGATTATCAGAAAACTGAGTTTCGATCATATCAGCTCCGATTCCGGTCCGAACTACGCCGAATAAAATTTCGTTTAATTTCAATAACCCATAGGAACAAAATATGTAAAAATATCCAGAAAATGGCCCAACTCGATTTTAAACAGTATCCCGTGTACTAACCCCTTTGTGGATTATCCGAAAACCGAGTTTCGATCATATCAGCTCCGATTCAGGTCCGAATTGCGTCAAATAAAATTTTGTTGAATTCCAATAACCAATAGGAACAAAATATGTAAAAATATCCACAAAATGGTCCAACTCGATTTTTAACAATATCCCGTGTACTAACCCCTTTGAGGATTATCCGAAAACCGAGTTTCGATCATATCAGCTCCGATTCCGGTCCGAAGTGCGTCAAATAAAATTTCATTTAATTACAATAACCCTTAGGAACAAAATATGTAAAAATATCCAGAAAATGGCCCGACTCGATTTTTAACATTATCCCGTGTACTAACCACTTTGAGGATTATCCGAAAACCGAGTTTCGATCATATCAGCTCCGATTCAGGTCCGAATTGCGTCAAATAAAATTTTGTTGAATTCCAATAACCCATAGGAACAAAATATGTAATAATATCCACAAAATGGTCCAACTCGATTTTTAACAATATCCCGTGTACTAACCCCTTTGAGGATTATCCGAAAACCGAGTTTCGATCATATCAGCTCCGATTCCGGTCCGAAGTGCGTCAAATAAAATTTCATTTAATTACAATAACCCTTAGGAACAAAATATGTAAAAATATCCACAAAATGGTCCGACTCAATTTTTAACAATATCCCATGTACTAACCCCTTTGAGGATTATCCGAAAACCGAGTTTCGATCATATCAGCTCCGATTCCGGTCCGAACTGTGTCGAATAAAATTTTGTTGAATTTCAATAACCTATAGGAACGAAATATGTGAAAATATCCACAAAATGGTCCAACTCGACTTTTAACAGTATCCCGTGTACTAACCCCTTTTAGGATTATCCGAAAATTGAGTTTCCATCATATCAGCTTCGATTCCGGTCCGAAGTGCGTCAAATAAAATTTCATTTAATTTCAACAACCCATAGGAACAAAATATGTAAAAATATCCAGAAAATGGCCAGACTCAATTTTTAACAATATTCCGTGTACTAACACCTTTGAGGATTATCAGAAAACTGAGTTTCGATCATATCAGCTCCGATTCCGGTCCGAACTACGCCGAATAAAATTTCGTTTAATTTCAATAACCCATAGGAACAAAATATGTAAAAATATCCAGAAAATGGCCCGACTCAATTTTAAACAGTATCCCGTGTACTAACCCCTTTGTGGATTATCCGAAAACCGAGTTTCGATCATATCAGCTCCGATTCAGGTCCGAATTGCGTCAAATAAAATTTTGTTGAATTCCAATAACCAATAGGAACAAAATATGTAAAAATATCCACAAAATGGTCCAACTCGATTTTTAACAATATCCCGTGTACTAACCCCTTTGAGGATTATCCGAAAACCGAGTTTCGATCATATCAGCTCCGATTCCGGTCCGAAGTGCGTCAAATAAAATTTCATTTAATTACAATAACCCTTAGGAACAAAATATGTAAAAATATCCAGAAAATGGCCCGACTCGATTTTTAACATTATCCCGTGTACTAACCACTTTGAGGATTATCCGAAAACCGAGTTTCGATCATATCAGCTCCGATTCAGGTCCGAATTGCGTCAAATAAAATTTTGTTGAATTCCAATAACCCATAGGAACAAAATATGTAATAATATCCACAAAATGGTCCAACTCGATTTTTAACAATATCCCGTGTACTAACCCCTTTGAGGATTATCCGAAAACCGAGTTTCGATCATATCAGCTCCGAATCCGGTCCGAAGTGCGTCAAATAAAATTTCATTTAATTACAATAACCCTTAGGAACAAAATATGTAAAAATATCCACAAAATGGTCCGACTCAATTTTTAACAATATCCCATGTACTAACCCCTTTGAGGATTATCCGAAAACCGAGTTTCGATCATATCAGCTCCGATTCCAGTCCGAACTGTGTCGAATAAAATTTTGTTGAATTTCAATAACCTATAGGAACAAAATATGGGAAAATATCCACAAAATGGTCCAACTCGACTTTTAACAGTATCCCGTGTACTAACCCCTTTGAGGATTATCTGAAAATTGAGTTTCCATCATATCAGCTCCGATTCCGGTCCGAAGTGCGTCAAATAAAATTTCATTTAATTTCAATAACCCATAGGAACAAAATATGTAAAAATATCCAGAAAATGGCCCGACTCAATTTTTAACAATATTCCGTGTACTAACGCCTTTGAGGATTATCAGAAAACTGAGTTTCGATCATATCAGCTCCGATTCCGGTCCGAACTACGCCGAATAAAATTTCGTTTAATTTCAATAACCCATAGGAACAAAATATGTAAAAATATCCAGAAAATGGCCCGACTTGATTTTTAACAGTATCCCGTGTACTAACCCCTTTGAGGATTATCCGAAAACCGAGTTTCGATCATATCAGCTCCGATTCAGGTCCGAATTGCGTCAAATAAAATTTTGTTGAATTCCAATAACCCATAGGAACATAATATGTAAAAATATCCATAAAATGGCCCGACTCAATTTTTAACAGTATCCCGTGTACTAACCCCTTTGTGGATTATCCGAAAACCGAGTTTCGATCATATCAGCTCCGATTTAGGTCCGAATTGCGTCAAATAAAATTTTGTTGAATTCCAATAACCAATAGGAACAAAATATGTAAAAATATCCACAAAATGGTCCAACTCGATTTTTAACAATATCCCGTGTACTAACCACTTTGAAGATTATCTGAAAACCGAGTTTCGATCATATCTGCTCCGATTCCGGTCCGAAGTGCGTCAAATAAAATTTCATTTAATTACAATAACCCTTAGGAACAAAATATGTAAAAATATCCAGAAAATGGCCCGACTCGATTTTTAACAGTATCCCGTGTACTAACCCCTTTGAGGATTATCCGAAAACCGAGTTTCGATCATATCAGCTCCGATTCAGGTCCGAATTGCGTCAAATAAAATTTTGTTGAATTCCAATAACCCATAGGAACATAATATGTAAAAATATCCAGAAAATGGCCCGACTCAATTTTTAACAGTATCCCGTGTACTAACCCCTTTGAGGATTATCCGAAAACCGAGTTTCGATCATATCAGCTCCGATTCAGGTCCGAATTGCGTCAAATAAAATTTTGTTGAATTCCAATAACCCATAGGAACAAAATATGTAAAAATATCCACAAAATGGTCCGACTCAATTTTTAACAATATCCCATGTACTAACCCCTTTGAGGATTATCCGAAAATCGAGTTTCGATCATATCAGCTCCGATTCCGGTCCGAACTGTGTCGAATAAAATTTTGTTGAATTTCAATAACCTATAGGAACAAAATATGTAAAAATATCCAGAAAATGGCCCGACTCAATTTTTAACAATATTCCGTGTACTAACGCCTTTGAGGATTATCAGAAAACTGAGTTTCGATCATATCAGCTCCGATTCCGGTCCGAACTACGCCGAATAAAATTTCGTTTAATTTCAATAACCCATAGGAACAAAATATGTAAAAATATCCATAAAATGGCCCGACTCAATTTTTAACAATATTCCGTGTACTAACGCCTTTGAGGATTATCAGAAAACTGAGTTTCGATCATATCAGCTCCGATTCCGGTCCGAAGTGCGTCAAATAAAATTTCATTTAATTACAATAACCCATAGGAACAAAATATGTAAAAATATCTAGAAAATGGCCCGACTCGATTTTTAACAGTATCCCGTGTACTAACCCCTTTGAGGATTAACCCAAAACCGAGTTTCGATCATATCAGCTCCGAGTCAGGTCCGAATTGCGTCAAATAAAATTTTGTTGAATTCCAATAACCCATAGGAACATAATATGTAAAAATATCCAGAAAATGGCCGGACTCAATTTTTAACAGTATCCCGTGTACTAACCCCTTTGTGGATTATCCGAAAACCGAGTTTCGATCATATCAGCTCCGATTCAGGTCCGAATTGCGTCAAATAAAATTTTGTTGAATTCCAATAACCAATAGGAACAAAATATGTAATAATATCCACAAAATGGTTCAACTCGATTTTTAACAATATCCCGTGTACTAACCCCTTTGAGGGTTATCCGAAAATCGAGTTTCGATCATATCTGCTCCGATTCCGGTCCGAAGTGCGTCAAATAAAATTTCATTTAATTACAATAACCCTTAGGAACAAAATATATAAAAATATCCAGAAAATGGCCCGACTCGATTTTTAACAGTATCCCGTGTACTAACCCCTTTGAGGATTATCCGAAAACCGAGTTTCGATCATATCAGCTCCGATTCAGGTCCGAATTGCGTCAAATAAAATTTTGTTGAATTCCAATAACCCATAGGAACATAATATGTAAAAATATCCAGAAAATGGCCAGACTCAATTTTTAACAGTATCCCGTGTAATAACCCCTTTGTGGATTATCCGAAAACCGAGTTTCGATCATATCAGCTCCGATTCCGGTCCGAACTGTGTCGAATAAAATTTTGTTGAATTTCAATAACCTATAGGAACAAAATATGTGAAAATATCCACAAAATGGTCCAACTCGACTTTTAACAGTATCCCGTGTACTAACCCCTTTGAGGATTATCCGAAAATTGAGTTTCCATCATATCAGCTCCGATTCCGGTCCGAAGTGCGTCAAATAAAATTTCATTTAATTTCAATAACCCATAGGAACAAAATATGTAAAAATATCCAGAAAATGGCCCGACTTAATTTTTAACAATATTCCGTGTACTAACGCCTTTGAGGATTATCAGAAAACTGAGTTTCGATCATATCAGCTCCGATTTCGGTCCGAACTACGCCGAATAAAATTTCGTTTAATTTCAATAACCCATAGGAACAAAATATGTAAAAATATCCAGAAAATGGCCCGACTTGATTTTTAACAGTATCCCGTGTACTAACCCCTTTGAGGATTATCCGAAAACCGAGTTTCGATCATATCAGCTCCGATTCAGGTCCGAATTGCGTCAAATAAAATTTTGTTGAATTCCAATAACCCATAGGAACATAATATGTAAAAATATCCAGAAAATGGCCCGACTAAATTTTTAACAGTATCCCGTGTACTAACCCCTTTGTGGATTATCCGAAAACCGAGTTTCGATCATATCAGCTCCGATTCAGGTCCGAATTGCGTCAAATAAAATTTTGTTGAATTCCAATAACCAATAGGAACAAAATATGTAATAATATCCACAAAATGGTCCAACTCGATTTTTAACAATATCCCGTGTACTAACCCCTTTGACGATTATCCGAAAACCGAGTTTCGATCATATCTGCTCCGATTCCGGTCCGAAGTGCGTCAAATAAAATTTCATTTAATTTCAATAACCCATAGGAACAAAATATGTAAAAATATCCAGAAAATGGCCCGACTTGATTTTTAACAGTATCCCGTGTACTAACCCCTTTGAGGATTATCCGAAAACCGAGTTTCGATCATATCAGCTCCGATTCAGGTCCGAATTGCGTCAAATAAAATTTTGTTGAATTCCAATAACCCATAGGAACATAATATGTAAAAATATCCAGAAAATGGCCCGACTAAATTTTTAACAGTATCCCGTGTACTAACCCCTTTGTGGATTATCCGAAAACCGAGTTTCGATCATATCAGCTCCGATTTAGGTCCGAATTGCGTCAAATAAAATTTTGTTGAATTCCAATAACCAATAGGAACAAAATATGTAAAAATATCCACAAAATGGTCCAACTCGATTTTTAACAATATCCCGTGTACTAACCCCTTTGAAGATTATCCGAAAACCGAGTTTCGATCATATCTGCTCCGATTCCGGTCCGAAGTGCGTCAAATAAAATTTCATTTAATTACAATAACCCTTAGGAACAAAATATGTAAAAATATCCACAAAATGGTCCGACTCAATTTTTAACAATATCCCATGTACTAACCCCTTTGAGGATTATCCGAAAACCGAGTTTCGATCATATCAGCTCCGATTCCGGTCCGAACTGTGTCGAATAAAATTTTGTTGAATTTCAATAACCTATAGGAACGAAATATGTGAAAATATCCACAAAATGGTCCAACTCGACTTTTAACAGTATCCCGTGTACTAACCCCTTTGAGGATTATCCGAAAATTGAGTTTCCATCATATCAGCTTCGATTCCGGTCCGAAGTGCGTCAAATAAAATTTCATTTAATTTCAACAACCCATAGGAACAAAATATGTAAAAATATCCAGAAAATGGCCAGACTCAATTTTTAACAATATTCCGTGTACTAACGCCTTTGAGGATTATCAGAAAACTGAGTTTCGATCATATCAGCTCCGATTCCGGTCCGAACTACGCCGAATAAAATTTCGTTTAATTTCAATAACCCATAGGAACAAAATATGTAAAAATATCCAGAAAATGGCCCGACTCGATTTTAAACAGTATCCCGTGTACTAACCCCTTTGTGGATTATCCGAAAACCGAGTTTCGATCATATCAGCTCCCATTCAGGTCCGAATTGCGTCAAATAAAATTTTGTTGAATTCCAATAACCAATAGGAACAAAATATGTAAAAATATCCACAAAATGGTCCAACTCGATTTTTAACAATATTCCGTGTACTAACCCCTTTGAGGATTATCCGAAAACCGAGTTTCGATCATATCAGCTCCGATTCCGGTCCGAAGTGCGTCAAATAAAATTTCATTTAATTACAATAACCCTTAGGAACAAAATATTTAAAAATATCCAGAAAATGGCCCGACTCGATTTTTAACAGTATCCCGTGTACTAACCACTTTGAGGATTATCCGAAAACCGAGTTTCGATCATATCAGCTCCGATTCAGGTCCGAATTGCGTCAAATAAAATTTTGTTGAATTCCAATAACCCATAGGAACAAAATATGTAATAATATCCACAAAATGGTCCAACTCGATTTTTAACAATATCCCGTGTACTAACCCCTTTGAGGATTATCCGAAAACCGAGTTTCGATCATATCAGCTCCGATTCAGGTCCGAATTGCGTCAAATAAAATTTTGTTGAATTCCAATAACCCATAGGAACATAATATGTAAAAATATCCAGAAAATGGCCAGACTCAATTTTTAACAGTATCCCGTGTACTAACCCCTTTGTGGATTATCCGAAAACCGAGTTTCGATCATATCAGCTCCGATTCCGGTCCGAACTGTGTCGAATAAAATTTTGTTGAATTTCAATAACCTATAGGAACAAAATATGTGAAAATATCCACAAAATGGTCCAACTCGACTTTTAACAGTATCCCGTGTACTAACCCCTTTGAGGATTATCCGAAAATTGAGTTTCCATCATATCAGCTCCGATTCCGGTCCGAAGTGCGTCAAATAAAATTTCATTTAATTTCAATAACCCATAGGAACAAAATATGTAAAAATATCCAGAAAATTGCCCGACTTAATTTTTAACAATATTCCCTGTACTAACGCCTTTGAGGATTATCAGAAAACTGAGTTTCGATCATATCAGCTCCGATTTCGGTCTGAACTACGCCGAATAAAATTTCGTTTAATTTCAATAACCCATAGGAACAAAATATGTAAAAATATCCAGAAAATGGCCCGACTTGATTTTTAACAGTATCCCGTGTACTAACCCCTTTGAGGATTATCCGAAAACCGAGTTTCGATCATATCAGCTCCGATTCAGGTCCGAATTGCGTCAAATAAAATTTTGTTGAATTCCAATAACCCATAGGAACATAATATGTAAAAATATCCAGAAAATGGCCCGACTAAATTTTTAACAGTATCCCGTGTACTAACCCCTTTGTGGATTATCCGAAAACCGAGTTTCGATCATATCAGCTCCGATTTAGGTCCGAATTGCGTCAAATAAAATTTTGTTGAATTCCAATAACCAATAGGAACAAAATATGTAAAAATATCCACAAAATGGTCCAACTCGATTTTTAACAATATCCCGTGTACTAACCCCTTTGAAGATTATCCGAAAACCGAGTTTCGATCATATCTGCTCCGATTCCGGTCCGAAGTGCGTCAAATAAAATTTCATTTAATTTCAATAACCCATAGGAACAAAATATGTAAAAATATCCAGAAAATGGCCCGACTTGATTTTTAACAGTATCCCGTGTACTAACCCCTTTGAGGATTATCCGAAAACCGAGTTTCGATCATATCAGCTCCGATTCAGGTCCGAATTGCGTCAAATAAAATTTTGTTGAATTCCAATAACCCATAGGAACATAATATGTAAAAATATCCAGAAAATGGCCCGACTAAATTTTTAACAGTATCCCGTGTACTAACCCCTTTGTGGATTATCCGAAAACCGAGTTTCGATCATATCAGCTCCGATTTAGGTCCGAATTGCGTCAAATAAAATTTTGTTGAATTCCAATAACCAATAGGAACAAAATATGTAAAAATATCCACAAAATGGTCCAACTCGATTTTTAACAATATCCCGTGTACTAACCCCTTTGAAGATTATCCGAAAACCGAGTTTCGATCATATCTGCTCCGATTCCGGTCCGAAGTGCGTCAAATAAAATTTCATTTAATTACAATAACCCTTAGGAACAAAATATGTAAAAATATCCACAAAATGGTCCGACTCAATTTTTAACAATATCCCATGTACTAACCCCTTTGAGGATTATCCGAAAACCGAGTTTCGATCATATCAGCTCCGATTCCGGTCCGAACAGTGTCGAATAAAATTTTGTTGAATTTCAATAACCTATAGGAACGAAATATGTGAAAATATCCACAAAATGGTCCAACTCGACTTTTAACAGTATCCCGTGTACTAACCCCTTTGAGGATTATCCGAAAATTGAGTTTCCATCATATCAGCTTCGATTCCGGTCCGAAGTGCGTCAAATAAAATTTCATTTAATTTCAACAACCCATAGGAACAAAATATGTAAAAATATCCAGAAAATGGCCAGACTCAATTTTTAACAATATTCCGTGTACTAACGCCTTTGAGGATTATCAGAAAACTGAGTTTCGATCATATCAGCTCCGATTCCGGTCCGAACTACGCCGAATAAAATTTCGTTTAATTTCAATAACCCATAGGAACAAAATATGTAAAAATATCCAGAAAATGGCCCGACTCGATTTTAAACAGTATCCCGTGTACTAACCCCTTTGTGGATTATCCGAAAACCGAGTTTCGATCATATCAGTTCCCATTCAGGTCCGAATTGCGTCAAATAAAATTTTGTTGAATTCCAATAACCAATAGGAACAAAATATGTAAAAATATCCACAAAATGGTCCAACTCGATTTTTAACAATATTCCGTGTACTAACCCCTTTGAGGATTATCCGAAAACCGAGTTTCGATCATATCAGCTCCGATTCCGGTCCGAAGTGCGTCAAATAAAATTTCATTTAATTACAATAACCCTTAGGAACAAAATATTTAAAAATATCCAGAAAATGGCCCGACTCGATTTTTAACAGTATCCCGTGTACTAACCACTTTGAGGATTATCCGAAAACCGAGTTTCGATCATATCAGCTCCGATTCAGGTCCGAATTGCGTCAAATAAAATTTTGTTGAATTCCAATAACCCATAGGAACAAAATATGTAATAATATCCACAAAATGGTCCAACTCGATTTTTAACAATATCCCGTGTACTAACCCCTTTGAGGATTATCCGAAAACCGAGTTTCGATCATATCAGCTCCGATTCAGGTCCGAATTGCGTCAAATAAAATTTTGTTGAATTCCAATAACCCATAGGAACATAATATGTAAAAATATCCAGAAAATGGCCAGACTCAATTTTTAACAGTATCCCGTGTACTAACCCCTTTGTGGATTATCCGAAAACCGAGTTTCGATCATATCAGCTCCGATTCCGGTCCGAACTGTGTCGAATAAAATTTTGTTGAATTTCAATAACCTATAGGAACAAAATATGTGAAAATATCCACAAAATGGTCCAACTCGACTTTGAACAGTATCCCGTGTACTAACCCCTTTGAGGATTATCCGAAAATTGAGTTTCCATCATATCAGCTCCGATTCCGGTCCGAAGTGCGTCAAATAAAATTTCATTTAATTTCAATAACCCATAGGAACAAAATATGTAAAAATATCCAGAAAATTGCCCGACTTAATTTTTAACAATATTCCCTGTACTAACGCCTTTGAGGATTATCAGAAAACTGAGTTTCGATCATATCAGCTCCGATTTCGGTCTGAACTACGCCGAATAAAATTTCGTTTAATTTCAATAACCCATAGGAACAAAATATGTAAAAATATCCAGAAAATGGCCCGACTTGATTTTTAACAGTATCCCGTGTACTAACCCCTTTGAGGATTATCCGAAAACCGAGTTTCGATCATATCAGCTCCGATTCAGGTCCGAATTGCGTCAAATAAAATTTTGTTGAATTCCAATAACCCATAGGAACATAATATGTAAAAATATCCAGAAAATGGCCCGACTAAATTTTTAACAGTATCCCGTGTACTAACCCCTTTGTGGATTATCCGAAAACCGAGTTTCGATCATATCAGCTCCGATTTAGGTCCGAATTGCGTCAAATAAAATTTTGTTGAATTCCAATAACCAATAGGAACAAAATATGTAAAAATATCCACAAAATGGTCCAACTCGATTTTTAACAATATCCCGTGTACTAACCCCTTTGAAGATTATCCGAAAACCGAGTTTCGATCATATCTGCTCCGATTCCGGTCCGAAGTGCGTCAAATAAAATTTCATTTAATTTCAATAACCCATAGGAACAAAATATGTAAAAATATCCAGAAAATGGCCCGACTTGATTTTTAACAGTATCCCGTGTACTAACCCCTTTGAGGATTATCCGAAAACCGAGTTTCGATCATATGAGCTCCGATTCAGGTCCGAATTGCGTCAAATAAAATTTTGTTGAATTCCAATAACCCATAGGAACATAATATGTAAAAATATCCAGAAAATGGCCCGACTAAATTTTTAACAGTATCCCGTGTACTAACCCCTTTGTGGATTATCCGAAAACCGAGTTTCGATCATATCAGCTCCGATTTAGGTCCGAATTGCGTCAAATAAAATTTTGTTGAATTCCAATAACCAATAGGAACAAAATATGTAAAAATATCCACAAAATGGTCCAACTCGATTTTTAACAATATCCCGTGTACTAACCCCTTTGAAGATTATCCGAAAACCGAGTTTCGATCATATCTGCTCCGATTCCGGTCCGAAGTGCGTCAAATAAAATTTCATTTAATTACAATAACCCTTAGGAACAAAATATGTAAAAATATCCACAAAATGGTCCGACTCAATTTTTAACAATATCCCATGTACTAACCCCTTTGAGGATTATCCGAAAACCGAGTTTCGATCATATCAGCTCCGATTCCGGTCCGAACTGTGTCGAATAAAATTTTGTTGAATTTCAATAACCTATAGGAACGAAATATGTGAAAATATCCACAAAATGGTCCAACTCGACTTTTAACAGTATCCCGTGTACTAACCCCTTTGAGGATTATCCGAAAATTGAGTTTCCATCATATCAGCTTCGATTCCGGTCCGTAGTGCGTCAAATAAAATTTCATTTAATTTCAACAACCCATAGGAACAAAATATGTAAAAATATCCAGAAAATGGCCAGACTCAATTTTTAACAATATTCCGTGTACTAACGCCTTTGAGGATTATCAGAAAACTGAGTTTCGATCATATCAGCTCCGATTCCGGTCCGAACTACGCCGAATAAAATTTCGTTTAATTTCAATAACCCATAGGAACAAAATATGTAAAAATATCCAGAAAATGGCCCGACTCGATTTTAAACAGTATCCAGTGTACTAACCCCTTTGTGGATTATCCGAAAACCGAGTTTCGATCATATCAGCTCCCATTCAGGTCCGAATTGCGTCAAATAAAATTTTGTTGAATTCCAATAACCAATAGGAACAAAATATGTAAAAATATCCACAAAATGGTCCAACTCGATTTTTAACAATATTCCGTGTACTAACCCCTTTGAGGATTATCCGAAAACCGAGTTTCGATCATATCAGCTCCGATTCCGGTCCGAAGTGCGTCAAATAAAATTTCATTTAATTACAATAACCCTTAGGAACAAAATATGTAAAAATATCCAGAAAATGGCCCGACTCGATTTTTAACAGTATCCCGTGTACTAACCACTTTGAGGATTATCCGAAAACCGAGTTTCGATCATATCAGCTCCGATTGAGGTCCGAATTGCGTCAAATAAAATTTTGTTGAATTCCAATAACCCATAGGAACAAAATATGTAATAATATCCACAAAATGGTCCAACTCGATTTTTAACAATATCCCGTGTACTAACCCCTTTGAGGATTATCCGAAAACCGAGTTTCGATCATATCAGCTCCGATTCCGGTCCGAAGTGCGTCAAATAAAATTTCATTTAATTACAATAACCCTTAGGAACAAAATATGTAAAAATATCCACAAAATGGTCCGACTCAATTTTTAACAATATCCCATGTACTAACCCCTTTGAGGATTATCCGAAAACCGAGTTTCGATCATATCAGCTCCGATTCCGGTCCGAACTGTGTCGAATAAAATTTTGTTGAATTTCAATAACCTATAGGAACGAAATATGTGAAAATATCCACAAAATGGTCCAACTCGACTTTTAACAGTATCCCGTGTACTAACCCCTTTGAGGATTATCCGAAAATTGAGTTTCCATCATATCAGCTTCGATTCCGGTCCGAAGTGCGTCAAATAAAATTTCATTTAATTTCAACAACCCATAGGAACAAAATATGTAAAAATATCCAGAAAATGGCCAGACTCAATTTTTAACAATATTCCGTGTACTAACACCTTTGAGGATTATCAGAAAACTGAGTTTCGATCATATCAGCTCCGATTCCGGTCCGAACTACGCCGAATAAAATTTCGTTTAATTTCAATAACCCATAGGAACAAAATATGTAAAAATATCCAGAAAATGGCCCGACTCGATTTTAAACAGTATCCCGTGTACTAACCCCTTTGTGGATTATCCGAAAACCGAGTTTCGATCATATCAGCTCCGATTCAGGTCCGAATTGCGTCAAATAAAATTTTGTTGAATTCCAATAACCAATAGGAACAAAATATGTAAAAATATCCACAAAATGGTCCAACTCGATTTTTAACAATATCCCGTGTACTAACCCCTTTGAGGATTATCCGAAAACCGAGTTTCGATCATATCAGCTCCGATTCCGGTCCGAAGTGCGTCAAATAAAATTTCATTTAATTACAATAACCCTTAGGAACAAAATATGTAAAAATATCCAGAAAATGGCCCGACTCGATTTTTAACATTATCCCGTGTACTAACCACTTTGAGGATTATCCGAAAACCGAGTTTCGATCATATCAGCTCCGATTCAGGTCCGAATTGCGTCAAATAAAATTTTGTTGAATTCCAATAACCCATAGGAACAAAATATGTAATAATATCCACAAAATGGTCCAACTCGATTTTTAACAATATCCCGTGTACTAACCCCTTTGAGGATTATCCGAAAACCGAGTTTCGATCATATCAGCTCCGATTCCGGTCCGAAGTGCGTCAAATAAAATTTCATTTAATTACAATAACCCTTAGGAACAAAATATGTAAAAATATCCACAAAATGGTCCGACTCAATTTTTAACAATATCCCATGTACTAACCCCTTTGAGGATTATCCGAAAACCGAGTTTCGATCATATCAGCTCCGATTCCAGTCCGAACTGTGTCGAATAAAATTTTGTTGAATTTCAATAACCTATAGGAACAAAATATGTGAAAATATCCACAAAATGGTCCAACTCGACTTTTAACAATATCCCGTGTACTAACCCCTTTGAGGATTATCCGAAAACGAGTTTCGATCATATCAGCTCCGATTCCGGTCCGAAGTGCGTCAAATAAAATTTCATTTAATTACAATAACCCTTAGGAACAAAATATGTAAAAATATCCGGAAAATGGGCCGGCTCGATTTTTAACAATATCCCGTGTACTAACCCATTTGAGGATTATCCGAAAACCGAGTTTCGATCATATCAGCTCCGATTCCGGTCTGAACTGCGCCGAATAAAATTTCGTTTAATTTCAATAACCCATAGGAACAAAATATGTAAAAATATCCAGAAAATGGCCCGACTCGATTTTTAACAGTATCCCGTGTACTAACCCCTTTGAGGATTATCCAAAAACCGAGTTTCGATCATATCAACTCCGATTCAGGTCCGAATTGCGTCAAATAAAATTTTGTTGAATTCCAATAACCCATAGGAACAAAATATGTAAAAATATCCACAAAATGGTCCGACTCAATTTTTAACAATATCCCATGTACTAACCCCTTTGAGGATTATCCGAAAACCGAGTTTCGATCATATCAGCTCCGATTCAGGTCCGAATTGCGTCAAATAAAATTTTGTTGAATTCCAATAACCCATAGGAACAAAATATGTAAAAATATCCACAAAATGGTCCGACTCAATTTTTAACAATATCCCATGTACTAACCCCTTTGAGGATTATCCGAAAACCGAGTTTCGATCATATCAGCTCCGATTCCGGTCCGAACTGTGTCGAATAAAATTTTGTTAAATTTCAATAACCTATAGGAACAAAATATGTGAAAATATCCACAAAATGGTCCAACTCGACTTTTAACAGTATCCCGTGTACTAACCCCTTTGAGGATTATCCGAAAATTGAGTTTCCATCATATCAGCTTCGATTCCGGTCCGAAGTGCGTCAAATAAAATTTCATTTAATTTCAACAACCCATAGGAACAAAATATGTAAAAATATCCAGAAAATGGCCAGACTCAATTTTTAACAATATTCCGTGTACTAACGCCTTTGAGGATTATCAGAAAACTGAGTTTCGATCATATCAGCTCCGATTCCGGTCCGAACTACGCCGAATAAAATTTCGTTTAATTTCAATAACCAATAGGAACAAAATATGTAAAAATATCCAGAAAATGGCCCGACTCGATTTTAAACAGTATCCCGTGTACTAACCCCTTTGTGGATTATCCGAAAACCGAGTTTCGATCATATCAGCTCCGATTCAGGTCCGAATTGCGTCAAATAAAATTTTGTTGAATTCCAATAACCAATAGGAACAGAATATGTAAAAATATCCACAAAATGGTCCAACTCGATTTTTAACAATATCCCGTGTACTAACCCCTTTGAGGATTATCCGAAAACCGAGTTTCGATCATATCAGCTCCGATTCCGGTCCGAAGTGCGTCAAATAAAATTTCATTTAATTACAATAACCCTTAGGAATAAAATATGTAAAAATATCCAGAAAATGGCCCGACTCGATTTTTAACAGTATCCCGTGTACTAACCACATTGAGGATTATCCGAAAACCGAGTTTCGATCATATCAGCTCCGATTCAGGTCCGAATTGCGTCAAATAAAATTTTGTTGAATTCCAATAACCCATAGGAACAAAATATGTAATAATATCCACAAAATGGTCCAACTCGATTTTTAACAATATCCCGTGTACTAACCCCTTTGAGGATTATCCGAAAACCGAGTTTCGATCATATCAGCTCCGATTCCGGTCCGAAGTGCGTTAAATCAAATTTCATTTAATTACAATAACCCTTAGGAACAAAATATGTAAAAATATCCGGAAAATGGGCCGGCTCAATTTTTAACAATATTCCGTGTACTAACGCCTTTGAGGATTATCAGAAAACTGAGTTTCAATCATATCAGCTCCGATTCCGGTCCGAACTACGCCGAATAAAATTTCGTTTAATTTCAATAACCCATAGGAACAAAATATGTAAAAATATCCAGAAAATGGCCCGACTCGATTTTTAACAGTATCCCGTGTACTAACCCCTTTGAGGATTATCCGAAAACCGAGTTTCGATCATATCAGCTCCGATTCAGGTTCGAATTGCGTCAAATAAAATTTTGTTGAATTCCAATAACCCATAGGAACAAAATAAGTAAAAATATCCACAAAATGGTCCGACTCAATTTTTAACAATATCCCATGTACTAACCCCTTTGAGGATTATCCGAAAACCGAGTTTCGATCATATCAGCTCCGATTCCGGTCCGAACTGTGTCGAATAAAATTTTGTTGAATTTCAATAACCTATAGGAACAAAATATGTGAAAATATCCACAAAATGGTCCAACTCGACTTTTAACAGTATCCCGTGTACTAACCCCTTTGAGGATTATCCGAAAACCGATTTTCGATCATATCAGCTCCGATTCTGGTTCGAATTGCGTCAAATAAAATTTTGTTGAATTCCAATAACCCATAGGAACAAAATATGTAAAAATATTCACAAAATGGCCCGACTCGATTTTTAACAGTATCCCGTGTACTAACCACTTTGAGGATTATCCGAAAACCGAGTTTCGATCATATCACCTCCGATTCAGGTCCGAATTGCGTCAAATAAAATTTTGTTGAATTCCAATAACCAATAGGAACAAAATATGTAAAAATATCCACAAAATGGTCAAACTCGATTTTTAACAATATCCCGTGTACTAACCCCTTTGAGGATTATCCGAAAACCGAGTTTCGATCTTATCAGCTCCGATTCCGGTCCGAAGTGCGTCAAATAAAATTTCATTTAATTAGAATAACCCTTAGGAACAAAATATGTAAAAATATCCAGAAAATGGCCCGACTCGATTTTTAACAGTATCCCGTGTACTAACCACTTTGAGGATTATCCGAAAACCGAGTTCCGATCATATCAGCTCCGATTCAGGTCCGAATTGCGTCAAATAAAATTTTGTTGAATTCCAATAACCCATAGGAACAAAATATGTAATAATATCCACAAAATGGTCCAACTCGATTTTTAACAATATCCCGTGTACTAACCCCTTTGAGGATTATCCGAAAACCGAGTTTCGATCATATCAGCTCCGATTCCGGTCCGAAGTGCGTCAAATCAAATTTCATTTAATTACAATAACCCTTAGGAACAAAATATGTAAAAATATCCGGAAAATGGGCCGGCTCAATTTTTAACAATATTCCGTGTACTAACGCCTTTGAGGATTATCAGAAAACTGAGTTTCAATCATATCAGCTCCGATTCCGGTCCGAACTACGCCGAATAAAATTTCGTTTAATTTCAATAACCCATAGGAACAAAATATGTAAAAATATCCAGAAAATGGCCCGACTCGATTTTTAACAGTATCCCGTGTACTAACCCCTTTGAGGATTATCCGAAAACCGAGTTTCGATCATATCAGCTCCGATTCAGGTTCGAATTGCGTCAAATAAAATTTTGTTGAATTCCAATAACCCATAGGAACAAAATATGTAAAAATATCCACAAAATGGTCCGACTCAATTTTTAACAATATCCCATGTACTAACCCCTTTGAGGATTATCCGAAAACCGAGTTTCGATCATATCAGCTCCGATTCCGGTCCGAACTGTGTCGAATAAAATTTTGTTGAATTTCAATAACCTATAGGAACAAAATATGTGAAAATATCCACAAAATGGTCCAACTCGACTTTTAACAGTATCCCGTGTACTAACCCCTTTGAGGATTATCCGAAAACCGATTTTCGATCATATCAGCTCCGATTCTGGTTCGAATTGCGTCAAATAAAATTTTGTTGAATTCCAATAACCCATAGGAACAAAATATGTAAAAATATTCACAAAATGGCCCGACTCGATTTTTAACAGTATCCCGTGTACTAACCACTTTGAGGATTATCCGAAAACCGAGTTTCGATCATATCACCTCCGATTCAGGTCCGAATTGCGTCAAATAAAATTTTGTTGAATTCCAATAACCAATAGGAACAAAATATGTAAAAATATCCACAAAATGGTCAAACTCGATTTTTAACAATATCCCGTGTACTAACCCCTTTGAGGATTATCCGAAAACCGAGTTTCGATCTTATCAGCTCCGATTCCGGTCCGAAGTGCGTCAAATAAAATTTCATTTAATTAGAATAACCCTTAGGAACAAAATATGTAAAAATATCCAGAAAATGGCCCGACTCGATTTTTAACAGTATCCCGTGTACTAACCACTTTGAGGATTATCCGAAAACCGAGTTCCGATCATATCAGCTCCGATTCAGGTCCGAATTGCGTCAAATAAAATTTTGTTGAATTCCAATAACCCATAGGAACAAAATATGTAATAATATCCACAAAATGGTCCAACTCGATTTTTAACAATATCCCGTGTACTAACCCCTTTGAGGATTATCCGAAAACCGAGTTTCGATCATATCAGCTCCGATTCCGGTCCGAAGTGCGTCAAATCAAATTTCATTTAATTACAATAACCCTTAGGAACAAAATATGTAAAAATATCCGGAAAATGGGCCGGCTCAATTTTTAACAATATTCCGTGTACTAACGCCTTTGAGGATTATCAGAAAACTGAGTTTCAATCATATCAGCTCCGATTCCGGTCCGAACTACGCCGAATAAAATTTCGTTTAATTTCAATAACCCATAGGAACAAAATATGTAAAAATATCCAGAAAATGGCCCGACTCGATTTTTAACAGTATCCCGTGTACTAACCCCTTTGAGGATTATCCGAAAACCGAGTTTCGATCATATCAGCTCCGATTCAGGTTCGAATTGCGTCAAATAAAATTTTGTTGAATTCCAATAACCCATAGGAACAAAATATGTAAAAATATCCACAAAATGGTCCGACTCAATTTTTAACAATATCCCATGTACTAACCCCTTTGAGGATTATCCGAAAACCGAGTTTCGATCATATCAGCTCCGATTCCGGTCCGAACTGTGTCGAATAAAATTTTGTTGAATTTCAATAACCTATAGGAACAAAATATGTGAAAATATCCACAAAATGGTCCAACTCGACTTTTAACAGTATCCCGTGTACTAACCCCTTTGAGGATTATCCGAAAACCGATTTTCGATCATATCAGCTCCGATTCTGGTTCGAATTGCGTCAAATAAAATTTTGTTGAATTCCAATAACCCATAGGAACAAAATATGTAAAAATATTCACAAAATGGCCCGACTCGATTTTTAACAGTATCCCGTGTACTAACCACTTTGAGGATTATCCGAAAACCGAGTTTCGATCATATCACCTCCGATTCAGGTCCGAATTGCGTCAAATAAAATTTTGTTGAATTCCAATAACCAATAGGAACAAAATATGTAAAAATATCCACAAAATGGTCAAACTCGATTTTTAACAATATCCCGTGTACTAACCCCTTTGAGGATTATCCGAAAACCGAGTTTCGATCATATCAGCTCCGATTCCGGTCCGAAGTGCGTCAAATAAAATTTCATTTAATTAGAATAACCCTTAGGAACAAAATATGTAAAAATATCCAGAAAATGGCCCGACTCGATTTTTAACAGTATCCCGTGTACTAACCACTTTGAGGATTATCCGAAAACCGAGTTCCGATCATATCAGCTCCGATTCAGGTCCGAATTGCGTCAAATAAAATTTTGTTGAATTCCAATAACCCATAGGAACAAAATATGTAATAATATCCACAAAATGGTCCAACTCGATTTTTAACAATATCCCGTGTACTAACCCCTTTGAGGATTATCCGAAAACCGAGTTTCGATCATATCAGCTCCGATTCCGGTCCGAAGTGCGTCAAATCAAATTTCATTTAATTACAATAACCCTTAGGAACAAAATATGTAAAAATATCCGGAAAATGGGCCGGCTCAATTTTTAACAATATTCCGTGTACTAACGCCTTTGAGGATTATCAGAAAACTGAGTTTCAATCATATCAGCTCCGATTCCGGTCCGAACTACGCCGAATAAAATTTCGTTTAATTTCAGTAACCCATAGGAACAAAATATGTAAAAATATCCAGAAAATGGCCCGACTCGATTTTTAACAGTATCCCGTGTACTAACCCCTTTGAGGATTATCCGAAAACCGAGTTTCGATCATATCAGCTCCGATTCAGGTTCGAATTGCGTCAAATAAAATTTTGTTGAATTCCAATAACCCATAGGAACAAAATATGTAAAAATATCCACAAAATGGTCCGACTCAATTTTTAACAATATCCCATGTACTAACCCCTTTGAGGATTATCCGAAAACCGAGTTTCGATCATATCAGCTCCGATTCCGGTCCGAACTGTGTCGAATAAAATTTTGTTGAATTTCAATAACCTATAGGAACAAAATATGTGAAAATATCCACAAAATGGTCCAACTCGACTTTTAACAGTATCCCGTGTACTAACCCCTTTGAGGATTATCTGAAAACCGATTTTCGATCATATCAGCTCCGATTCTGGTCCGAATTGCGTCAAATAAAATTTTGTTGAATTCCAATAACCCATAGGAACAAAATATGTAAAAATATCCACAAAATGGCCCGACTCGATTTTTAACAGTATCCCGTGTACTAACCACTTTGAGGATTATCCGAAAACCGAGTTTCGATCATATCAGCTCCGATTCAGGTCCGAATTGCGTCAAATAAAATTTTGTTGAATTCCAAACAAAATATGTAAAAATATCCACAAAATGGTCAAACTCGATTTTTAACAATATCCCGTGTACTAACCCCTTTGAGGATTATCCGAAAACCGAGTTTCGATCATATCAGCTCCGATTCCGGTCCGAAGTGCGTCAAATAAAATTTCATTTAATTAGAATAACCCTTAGGAACAAAATATGTAAAAATATCCAGAAAATGGCCCGACTCGATTTTTAACAGTATCCCGTGTACTAACCACTTTGAGGATTATCCGAAAACCGAGTTCCGATCATATCAGCTCCGATTCAGGTCCGAATTGCGTCAAATAAAATTTTGTTGAATTCCAATAACCCATAGGAACAAAATATGTAATAATATCCACAAAATGGTCCAACTCGATTTTTAACAATATCCCGTGTACTAACCCCTTTGAGGATTATCCGAAAACCGAGTTTCGATCATATCAGCTCCGATTCCGGTCCGAAGTGCGTCAAATCAAATTTCATTTAATTACAATAACCCTTAGGAACAAAATATGTAAAAATATCCGGAAAATGGGCCGGCTCAATTTTTAACAATATTCCGTGTACTAACGCCTTTGAGGATTATCAGAAAACTGAGTTTCAATCATATCAGCTCCGATTCCGGTCCGAACTACGCCGAATAAAATTTCGTTTAATTTCAATAACCCATAGGAACAAAATATGTAAAAATATCCAGAAAATGGCCCGACTCGATTTTTAACAGTATCCCGTGTACTAACCCCTTTGAGGATTATCCGAAAACCGAGTTTCGATCATATCAGCTCCGATTCAGGTTCGAATTGCGTCAAATAAAATTTTGTTGAATTCCAATAACCCATAGGAACAAAATATGTAAAAATATCCACAGAATGGTCCGACTCAATTTTTAACAATATCCCATGTACTAACCCCTTTGAGGATTATCCGAAAACCGAGTTTCGATCATATCAGCTCCGATTCCGGTCCGAACTGTGTCGAATAAAATTTTGTTGAATTTCAATAACCTATAGGAACAAAATATGTGAAAATATCCACAAAATGGTCCAACTCGACTTTTAACAGTATCCCGTGTACTAACCCCTTTGAGGATTATCCGAAAACCGATTTTCGATCATATCAGCTCCGA
Source organism: Saposhnikovia divaricata (assembly GCA_036435485.1). Lineage (NCBI taxonomy): Eukaryota > Viridiplantae > Streptophyta > Magnoliopsida > Apiales > Apiaceae > Saposhnikovia > Saposhnikovia divaricata. Next base: position 223,089,475 of record CM071599.1, read on the forward strand.
TTCAGGTCCGAATTGCGTCAAATAAAATTTTGTTCAATTCCAATAACCCATAGGAACAAAATATGTAAAAATATCCACAAAATGGCCCGACTCGATTTTTAACAGTATCCCGTGTACTAACCACTTTGAGGATTATCCGAAAACCGAGTTTCGATCATATCAGCTCCGATTCAGGTCCGAATTGCGTCAAATAAAATTTTGTTGAATTCCAATAACCAATAGGAACAAAATATGTAAAAATATCCACAAAATGGTCCAACTCGATTTTTAACAATATCCCGTGTACTAACCCCTTTGAGGATTATCCGAAAACCGATTTTCGATCATATCAGCTCCGATTCAGGTTCGAATTGCGTCAAATAAAATTTTGTTGAATTCCAATAACCCATAGGAACAAAATATGTAAAAATATCCACAAAATGGTCCGACTCAATTTTTAACAATATCCCATGTACTAACCCCTTTGAGGATTATCCGAAAACCGAGTTTCGATCATATCAGCTCCGATTCCGGTCCGAACTGTGTCGAATAAAATTTTGTTGAATTTCAATAACCTATAGGAACAAAATATGTGAAAATATCCACAAAATGGTCCAACTCGACTTTTAACAGTATCCCGTGTACTAACCACTTTGAGGATTATCCGAAAACCGAGTTTCGATCATATCAGCTCCGATTCAGGTCCGAATTGCGTCAAATAAAATTTTGTTGAATTCTAATAACCAATAGGAACAAAATATGTAAAAATATCCACAAAATGGTCCAACTCGACTTTTAACAGTATCCCGTGTACTAACCCCTTTGAGGATTATCCGAAAACCGATTTTCGATCATATCAGCTCCGATTCAGGTTCGAATTGCGTCAAATAAAATTTTGTTGAATTCCAATAACCCATAGGAACAAAATATGTAAAAATATCCACAAAATGGTCCGACTCAATTTTTAACAATATCCCATGTACTAACCCCTTTGAGGATTATCCGAAAACCGAGTTTCGATCATATCAGCTCCGATTCCGGTCCGAACTGTGTCGAATAAAATTTTGTTGAATTTCAATAACCTATAGGAACAAAATATGTGAAAATATCCACAAAATGGTCCAACTCGACTTTTAACAGTATCCCGTGTACTAACCCCTTTGAGGATTATCCGAAAACCGATTTTCGATCATATCAGCTCCGATTCAGGTCCGAATTGCGTCAAATAAAATTTTGTTGAATTCCAATAACCCATAGGAACAAAATATGTAAAAATATCCACAAAATGGCCCGACTCGATTTTTAACAGTATCCCGTGTACTAACCACTTTGAGGATTATCCGAAAACCGAGTTTCGATCATATCAGCTCCGATTCAGGTCCGAATTGCGTCAAATAAAATTTTGTTGAATTCCAATAACCAATAGGAACAAAATATGTAAAAATATCCACAAAATGGTCCAACTCGATTTTTAACAATATCCCGTGTACTAACCCCTTTGAGGATTATCCGAAAACCGAGTTTCGATCATATCAGCTCCGATTCCGGTCCGAAGTGCGTCAAATAAAATTTCATTTAATTAGAATAACCCTTAGGAACAAAATATGTAAAAATATCCAGAAAATGGCCCGACTCGATTTTTAACAGTATCCCGTGTACTAACCACTTTGAGGATTATCCGAAAACCGAGTTCCGATCATATCAGCTCCGATTCAGGTCCGAATTGCGTCAAATAAAATTTTGTTGAATTCCAATAACCCATAGGAACAAAATATGTAATAATATCCACAAAATGGTCCAACTCGATTTTTAACAATATCCCGTGTACTAACCCCTTTGAGGATTATCCGAAAACCGAGTTTCGATCATATCAGCTCCGATTCCGGTCCGAAGTGCGTCAAATCAAATTTCATTTAATTACAATAACCCTTAGGAACAAAATATGTAAAAATATCCGGAAAATGGGCCGGCTCAATTTTTAACAATATTCCGTGTACTAACGCCTTTGAGGATTATCAGAAAACTGAGTTTCAATCATATCAGCTCCGATTCCGGTCCGAACTACGCCGAATAAAATTTCGTTTAATTTCAATAACCCATAGGAACAAAATATGTAAAAATATCCAGAAAATGGCCCGACTCGATTTTTAACAGTATCCCGTGTACTAACCCCTTTGAGGATTATCCGAAAACCGAGTTTCGATCATATCAGCTCCAATTCAGGTTCGAATTGCGTCAAATAAAATTTTGTTGAATTCCAATAACCCATAGGAACAAAATATGTAAAAATATCCACAAAATGGTCCGACTCAATTTTTAACAATATCCCATGTACTAACCCCTTTGAGGATTATCCGAAAACCGAGTTTCGATCATATCAGCTCCGATTCCGGTCCGAACTGTGTCGAATAAAATTTTGTTGAATTTCAATAACCTATAGGAACAAAATATGTGAAAATATCCACAAAATGGTCCAACTCGACTTTTAACAGTATCCCGTGTACTAACCCCTTTGAGGATTATCCGAAAACCGATTTTCGATCATATCAGCTCCGATTCAGGTCCGAATTGCGTCAAATAAAATTTTGTTCAATTCCAATAACCCATAGGAACAAAATATGTAAAAATATCCACAAAATGGCCCGACTCGATTTTTAACAGTATCCCGTGTACTAACCACTTTGAGGATTATCCGAAAACCGAGTTTCGATCATATCAGCTCCGATTCAGGTCCGAATTGCGTCAAATAAAATTTTGTTGAATTCCAATAACCAATAGGAACAAAATATGTAAAAATATCCACAAAATGGTCCAACTCGATTTTTAACAATATCCCGTGTACTAACCCCTTTGAGGATTATCCGAAAACCGATTTTCGATCATATCAGCTCCGATTCAGGTTCGAATTGCGTCAAATAAAATTTTGTTGAATTCCAATAACCCATAGGAACAAAATATGTAAAAATATCCACAAAATGGTCCGACTCAATTTTTAACAATATCCCATGTACTAACCCCTTTGAGGATTATCCGAAAACCGAGTTTCGATCATATCAGCTCCGATTCCGGTCCGAACTGTGTCGAATAAAATTTTGTTGAATTTCAATAACCTATAGGAACAAAATATGTGAAAATATCCACAAAATGGTCCAACTCGACTTTTAACAGTATCCCGTGTACTAACCACTTTGAGGATTATCCGAAAACCGAGTTTCGATCATATCAGCTCCGATTCAGGTCCGAATTGCGTCAAATAAAATTTTGTTGAATTCTAATAACCAATAGGAACAAAATATGTAAAAATATCCACAAAATGGTCCAACTCGACTTTTAACAGTATCCCGTGTACTAACCCCTTTGAGGATTATCCGAAAACCGATTTTCGATCATATCAGCTCCGATTCAGGTTCGAATTGCGTCAAATAAAATTCTGTTGAATTCCTATAACCCATAGGAACAAAATATGTAAAAATATCCACAAAATGGTCCGACTCAATTTTTAACAATATCCCATGTACTAACCCCTTTGAGGATTATCCGAAAACCGAGTTTCGATCATATCAGCTCCGATTCCGGTCCGAACTGTGTCGAATAAAATTTTGTTGAATTTCAATAACCTATAGGAACAAAATATGTGAAAATATCCACAAAATGGTCCAACTCGACTTTTAACAGTATCCCGTGTACTAACCCCTTTGAGGATTATCCGAAAACCGATTTTCGATCATATCAGCTCCGATTCAGGTCCGAATTGCGTCAAATAAAATTTTGTTGAATTCCAATAACCCATAGGAACAAAATATGTAAAAATATCCACAAAATGGCCCGACTCGATTTTTAACAGTATCCCGTGTACTAACCACTTTGAGGATTATCCGAAAACCGAGTTTCGATCATATCAGCTCCGATTCAGGTCCGAATTGCGTCAAATAAAATTTTGTTGAATTCCAATAACCAATAGGAACAAAATATGTAAAAATATCCACAAAATGGTCCAACTCGATTTTTAACAATATCCCGTGTACTAACCCCTTTGAGGATTATCCGAAAACCGAGTTTCGATCATATCAGCTCCGATTCCGGTCCGAAGTGCGTCAAATAAAATTTCATTTAATTAGAATAACCCTTAGGAACAAAATATGTAAAAATATCCAGAAAATGGCCCGACTCGATTTTTAACAGTATCCCGTGTACTAACCACTTTGAGGATTATCCGAAAACCGAGTTCCGATCATATCAGCTCCGATTCAGGTCCGAATTGCGTCAAATAAAATTTTGTTGAATTCCAATAACCCATAGGAACAAAATATGTAATAATATCCACAAAATGGTCCAACTCGATTTTTAACAATATCCCGTGTACTAACCCCTGTGAGGATTATCCGAAAACCGAGTTTCGATCATATCAGCTCCGATTCCGGTCCGAAGTGCGTCAAATAAAATTTTGTTCAATTCCAATAACCCATAGGAACAAAATATGTAAAAATATCCACAAAATGGCCCGACTCGATTTTTAACAGTATCCCGTGTACTAACCACTTTGAGGATTATCCGAAAACCGAGTTTCGATCATATCAGCTCCGATTCAGGTCCGAATTGCGTCAAATAAAATTTTGTTGAATTCCAATAACCAATAGGAACAAAATATGTAAAAATATCCACAAAATGGTCCAACTCGATTTTTAACAATATCCCGTGTACTAACCCCTTTGAGGATTATCCGAAAACCGATTTTCGATCATATCAGCTCCGATTCAGGTTCGAATTGCGTCAAATAAAATTTTGTTGAATTCCAATAACCCATAGGAACAAAATATGTAAAAATATCCACAAAATGGTCCGACTCAATTTTTAACAATATCCCATGTACTAACCCCTTTGAGGATTATCCGAAAACCGAGTTTCGATCATATCAGCTCCGATTCCGGTCCGAACTGTGTCGAATAAAATTTTGTTGAATTTCAATAACCTATAGGAACAAAATATGTGAAAATATCCACAAAATGGTCCAACTCGACTTTTAACAGTATCCCGTGTACTAACCACTTTGAGGATTATCCGAAAACCGAGTTTCGATCATATCAGCTCCGATTCAGGTCCGAATTGCGTCAAATAAAATTTTGTTGAATTCTAATAACCAATAGGAACAAAATATGTAAAAATATCCACAAAATGGTCCAACTCGACTTTTAACAGTATCCCGTGTACTAACCCCTTTGAGGATTATCCGAAAACCGATTTTCGATCATATCAGCTCCGATTCAGGTTCGAATTGCGTCAAATAAAATTCTGTTGAATTCCTATAACCCATAGGAACAAAATATGTAAAAATATCCACAAAATGGTCCGACTCAATTTTTAACAATATCCCATGTACTAACCCCTTTGAGGATTATCCGAAAACCGAGTTTCGATCATATCAGCTCCGATTCCGGTCCGAACTGTGTCGAATAAAATTTTGTTGAATTTCAATAACCTATAGGAACAAAATATGTGAAAATATCCACAAAATGGTCCAACTCGACTTTTAACAGTATCCCGTGTACTAACCCCTTTGAGGATTATCCGAAAACCGATTTTCGATCATATCAGCTCCGATTCAGGTCCGAATTGCGTCAAATAAAATTTTGTTGAATTCCAATAACCCATAGGAACAAAATATGTAAAAATATCCACAAAATGGCCCGACTCGATTTTTAACAGTATCCCGTGTACTAACCACTTTGAGGATTATCCGAAAACCGAGTTTCGATCATATCAGCTCCGATTCAGGTCCGAATTGCGTCAAATAAAATTTTGTTGAATTCCAATAACCAATAGGAACAAAATATGTAAAAATATCCACAAAATGGTCCAACTCGATTTTTAACAATATCCCGTGTACTAACCCCTTTGAGGATTATCCGAAAACCGAGTTTCGATCATATCAGCTCCGATTCCGGTCCGAAGTGCGTCAAATAAAATTTCATTTAATTAGAATAACCCTTAGGAACAAAATATGTAAAAATATCCAGAAAATGGCCCGACTCGATTTTTAACAGTATCCCGTGTACTAACCACTTTGAGGATTATCCGAAAACCGAGTTCCGATCATATCAGCTCCGATTCAGGTCCGAATTGCGTCAAATAAAATTTTGTTGAATTCCAATAACCCATAGGAACAAAATATGTAATAATATCCACAAAATGGTCCAACTCGATTTTTAACAATATCCCGTGTACTAACCCCTGTGAGGATTATCCGAAAACCGAGTTTCGATCATATCAGCTCCGATTCCGGTCCGAAGTGCGTCAAATCAAATTTCATTTAATTACAATAACCCTTAGGAACAAAATATGTAAAAATATCCGGAAAATGGGCCGGCTCAATTTTTAACAATATTCCGTGTACTAACGCCTTTGAGGATTATCAGAAAACTGAGTTTCAATCATATCAGCTCCGATTCCGGTCCGAACTACGCCGAATAAAATTTCGTTTAATTTCAATAACCCATAGGAACAAAATATGTAAAAATATCCAGAAAATGGCCCGACTCGATTTTTAACAGTATCCCGTGTACTAACCCCTTTGAGGATTATCCGAAAACCGAGTTTCGATCATATCAGCTCCGATTCAGGTTCGAATTGCGTCAAAAAAATTTTTGTTGAATTCCAATAACCCATAGGAACAAAATATCTAAAAATATCCACAAAATGGTCCGACTCAATTTTTAACAATATCCCATGTACTAACCCCTTTGAGGATTATCCGAAAACCGAGTTTCGATCATATCAGCTCCGATTCCGGTCCGAACTGTGTCGAATAAAATTTTGTTGAATTTCAATAACCTATAGGAACAAAATATGTGAAAATATCCACAAAATGGTCCAACTCGACTTTTAACAGTATCCCGTGTACTAACCCCTTTGAGGATTATCCGAAAACCGATTTTCGATCATATCAGCTCCGATTCAGGTCCGAATTGCGTCAAATAAAATTTTGTTGAATTCCAATAACCCATAGGAACAAAATATGTAAAAATATCCATAAAATGGCCCGACTCGATTTTTAACAGTATCCCGTGTACTAACCACTTTGAGGATTATCCGAAAACCGAGTTTCGATCATATCAGCTCCGATTCAGGTCCGAATTGCGTCAAATAAAATTTTGTTGAATTCCAATAACCAATAGGAACAAAATATGTAAAAATATCCACAAAATGGTCCAACTCGATTTTTAACAATATCCCGTGTACTAACCCCTTTGAGGATTATCCGAAAACCGAGTTTCGATCATATCAGCTCCGATTCCGGTCCGAAGTGCGTCAAATAAAATTTCATTTAATTAGAATAACCCTTAGGAACAAAATATGTAAAAATATCCAGAAAATGGCCCGACTCGATTTTTAACAGTATCCCGTGTACTAACCACTTTGAGGATTATCCGAAAACCGAGTTCCGATCATATCAGCTCCGATTCAGGTCCGAATTGCGTCAAATAAAATTTTGTTGAATTCCAATAACCCATAGGAACAAAATATGTAATAATATCCACAAAATGGTCCAACTCGATTTTTAACAATATCCCGTGTACTAACCCCTTTGAGGATTATCCGAAAACCGAGTTTCGATCATATCAGCTCCGATTCCGGTCCGAAGTGCGTCAAATCAAATTTCATTTAATTACAATAACCTTTAGGAACAAAATATGTAAAAATATCCGGAAAATGGGCCGGCTCAATTTTTAACAATATTCCGTGTACTAACGCCTTTGAGGATTATCAGAAAACTGAGTTTCAATCATATCAGCTCCGATTCCGGTCCGAACTACGCCGAATAAAATTTCGTTTAATTTCAATAACCCATAGGAACAAAATATGTAAAAATATCCAGAAAATGGCCCGACTCGATTTTTAACAGTATCCCGTGTACTAACCCCTTTGAGGATTATCCGAAAACCGAGTTTCGATCATATCAGCTCCGATTCAGGTCCGAATTGCGTCAAATAAAATTTTGTTGAATTCCAATAACCCATAGGAACAAAATATGTAAAAATATCCACAAAATGGTCCGACTCAATTTTTAACAATATCCCATGTACTATCCCCTTTGAGGATTATCCGAAAACCGAGTTTCGATCATATCAGCTCCGATTCCGGTCCGAACTATGTCGAATAAAATTTTGTTGAATTTCAATAACCTATAGGAACAAAATATGTGAAAATATCCACAAAATGGTCCAACTCGACTTTTAACAGTATCCCGTGTACTAACCCCTTTGAGGATTATCCGAAAATTGAGTTTCCATCATATCAGCTCCGATTCCGGTCCGAAGTGCGTCAAATAAAATTTCATTTAATTTCAATAACCCATAGGAACAAAATATGCAAAAATATCCAGAAAATGGCCCGACTCAATTTTTAACAATATTCCGTGTACTAACGCCTTTGAGGATTATCAGAAAACTGAGTTTCGATCATATCAGCTCCGATTCCGGTCCGAACTACGCCGAATAAAATTTCGTTTAATTTCAATAACCCATAGGAACAAAATATGTAAAAATATCCAGAAAATGGCCCGACTTGATTTTTAACAGTATCCCGTGTACTAACCCCTTTGAGGACTATCCGAAAACCGAGTTTCGATCATATCAGCTCCGATTCCGGTCCGAAGTGCGTCAAATAAAATTTCATTTAATTACAATAACCCTTAGGAACAAAATATGTAAAAATATACAGAAAATGGCCCAACTCGATTTTTAACAGTATCCCGTGTACTAACTCCTTTGAGGATTATCCGAAAACCGAGTTTCGATCATATCAGCTCCGATTCAGGTCCGAATTGCGTCAAATAAAATTTTGTTGAATTCCAATAACCCATAGGAACATAATATGTAAAAATATCCAGAAAATGGACGGACTCAATTTTTAACAGTATCCCGTGTACTAACCCCTTTGTGGATTATCCGAAAACCGAGTTTCGATCATATCAGCTCCGATTCAGGTCCGAATTGCGTCAAATAAAATTTTATTGAATTCCAATAACCAATAGGAACAAAATATGTAATAATATCCACAAAATGGTTCAACTCGATTTTTAACAATATCCCGTGTACTAACCCCTTTGAGGGTTATCCGAAAACCGAGTTTCGATCATATCTGCTCTGATTCCGGTCCGAAGTGCGTCAAATAAAATTTCATTTAATTACAATAACCCTTAGGAACAAAATATGTAAAAATATCTAGAAAATGGCCCGACTCGATTTTTAACAGTATCCCGTGTACTAACCCCTTTGAGGATTATCCGAAAACCGAGTTTCGATCACATCAGCTCCGATTCAGGTCCGAATTGCGTCAAATAAAATTTTGTTGAATTCCAATAACCCATAGGAACATAATATGTAAAAATATCCAGAAAATGGCCCGACTCAATTTTTAACAGTATCCCGTGTACTAACCCCTTTGTGGATTATCCGAAAACCGAGTTTCGATCATATCAGCTCCGATTCCGGTCCGAACTGTGTCGAATAAAATTTTGTTGAATTTCAATAACCTATAGGAACAAAATATGTGAAAATATCCACAAAATGGTCCAACTCGACTTTTAACAGTATCCCGTGTACTAACCCCTTTGAGGATTATCCGAAAATTGAGTTTCCATCATATCAGCTCCGATTCCGGTCCGAAGTGCGTCAAATAAAATTTCATTTAATTTCAATAACCCATAGGAACAAAATATGCAAAAATATCCAGAAAATGGCCCGACTCAATTTTTAACAATATTCCGTGTACTAACGCCTTTGAGGATTATCAGAAAACTGAGTTTCGATCATATCAGCTCCGATTCCGGTCCGAACTACGCCGAATAAAATTTCGTTTAATTTCAATAACCCATAGGAACAAAATATGTAAAAATATCCAGAAAATGGCCCGACTTGATTTTTAACAGTATCCCGTGTACTAACCCCTTTGAGGACTATCCGAAAACCGAGTTTCGATCATATCAGCTCCGATTCCGGTCCGAAGTGCGTCAAATAAAATTTCATTTAATTACAATAACCCTTAGGAACAAAATATGTAAAAATATACAGAAAATGGCCCGACTCGATTTTTAACAGTATCCCGTGTACTAACTCCTTTGAGGATTATCCGAAAACCGAGTTTCGATCATATCAGCTCCGATTCAGGTCCGAATTGCGTCAAATAAAATTTTGTTGAATTCCAATAACCCATAGGAACATAATATGTAAAAATATCCACAAAATGGTCCAACTCGATTTTTAACAATATCCCGTGTACTAACCCCTTTGTGGATTATCCGAAAACCGAGTTTCGATCATATCAGCTCCGATTCAGGTCCGAATTGCGTCAAATAAAATTTTATTGAATTCCAATAACCAATAGGAACAAAATATGTAATAATATCCACAAAATGGTTCAACTCGATTTTTAACAATATCCCGTGTACTAAACCCTTTGAGGGTTATCCGAAAACCGAGTTTCGATCATATCTGCTCTGATTCCGGTCCGAAGTGCGTCAAATTAAATTTCATTTAATTACAATAACCCTTAAGAACAAAATATGTAAAATATCCAAAAAATGGCCCGACTCGATTTTTAACAGTATCCCGTGTACTAACCCCTTTGAGGATTATCCGAAAACCGAGTTTCGATCACATCAGCTCCGATTCAGGTCCGAATTGCGTCAAATAAAATTTTGTTGAATTCCAATAACCCATAGGAACATAATATGTAAAAATATCCAGAAAATGGCCCGACTCAATTTTTAACAGTATCCCGTGTACTAACCCCTTTGTGGATTATCCGAAAACCGAGTTTCGATCATATCAGCTCCGATTCCGGTCCGAACTGTGTCGAATAAAATTTTGTTGAATTTCAATAACCTATAGGAACAAAATATGTGAAAATATCCACAAAATGGTCCAACTCGACTTTTAACAGTATCCCGTGTACTAACCCCTTTGAGGATTATCTGAAAATTGAGTTTCCATCATATCAGCTCCGATTCCGGTCCGAAGTGCGTCAAATAAAATTTCATTTAATTTCAATAACCCATAGGAACAAAATATGTAAAAATATCCAGAAAATGGCCCGACTCAATTTTTAACAATATTCCGTGTACGGTCTTTGAGGATTATCAGAAAACTGAGTTTCGATCATATCAGCTCCGATTCCGGTCCGAACTACGCCGAATAAAATTTCGTTTAATTTCAATAACCCATAGGAACAAAATATGTAAAAATATCCAGAAAATGGCCCGACTTGATTTTTAACAGTATCCCGTGTACTAACCCCTTTGAGGATTATCCGAAAACCGAGTTTCGATCATATCAGCTCCGATTCAGGTCCGAATTGCCTCAAATAAAATTTTGTTGAATTCCAATAACCCATAGGAACATAATATGTAAAAATATCAAGAAAATGGCCCGACTCAATTTTTAACAGTATCCCGTGTACTAACCCCTTTGTGGATTATCCGAAAACCGAGTTTCGATCATATCAGCTCCGATTTAGGTCCGAATTGCGTCAAATAAAATTTTGTTGAATTCCAATAACCAATAGGAACAAAATATGTAAAAATATCCACAAAATGGTCCAACTCGATTTTTAACAATATCCCGTGTACTAACCCCTTTGAAGATTATCCGAAAACCGAGTTTCGATCATATCTGCTCCGATTCCGGTCCGAAGTGCGTCAAATAAAATTTCATTTAATTACAATAACCCTTAGGAACAAAATATGTAAAAATATCCAGAAAATGGCCCGACTCGATTTTTAACAGTATCCCGTGTACTAACCCCTTTGAGGATTATCCGAAAACCGAGTTTCGATCATATCAGCTCCGATTCAGGTCCGAATTGCGTCAAATAAAATTTTGTTGAATTCCAATAACCCATAGGAACATAATATGTAAAAATATCCAGAAAATGGCCCGACTCAATTTTTAACAGTATCCCGTGTACTAACCCCTTTGAGGATTATCCGAAAACCGAGTTTCGATCATATCAGCTCCGATTCAGGTCCGAATTGCGTCAAATAAAATTTTGTTGAATTCCAATAACCCATAGGAACAAAATATGTAAAAATATCCACAAAATGGTCCGACTCAATTTTTAACAATATCCCATGTACTAACCCCTTTGAGGATTATCCGAAAACCAAATTTCGATCATATCAGCTCCGATTCCGGTCCGAACTGTGTCGAATAAAATTTTGTTGAATTTCAATAACCTATAGGAACAAAATATGTGAAAATATCCACAAAATGGTCCAACTCGACTTTTAACAGTATCCCGTGTACTAACCCCTTTGAGGATTATCCGAAAACCGAGTTTCGATCATATCAGCTCCGATTCAGGTCCGAATTGCGTCAAATAAAATTTTGTTGAATTCCAATAACCCATAGGAACAAAATATGTAAAAATATCCACAAAATGGTCCGACTCAATTTTTAACAATATCCCATGTACTAACCCCTTTGAGGATTATCCGAAAATCGAGTTTCGATCATATCAGCTCCGATTCCGGTCCGAACTGTGTCGAATAAAATTTTGTTGAATTTCAATAACCTATAGGAACAAAATATGTAATAATATCCACAAAATGGTCCAACTCGACTTTTAACAGTATCCCGTGTACTAACCCCTTTGAGGATTATACTAAAATTGAGTTTCCATCATATCAGCTCCGATTCCGGTCCGAAGTGCGTCAATAAAATTTCATTTAATTTCAATAACCCATAGGAACAAAATATGTAAAAATATCCATAAAATGGCCCGACTCAATTTTTAACAATATTCCGTGTACTAACGCCTTTGAGGATTATCAGAAAACTGAGTTTCGATCATATCAGCTCCGATTCCGGTCAGAACTACGCCGAATAAAATTTCGTTTAATTTCAATAACCCATAGGAACAAAATATGTAAAAATATCCAGAAAATGGCCCGACTCAATTTTTAACAATATTCCGTGTACTAACGCCTTTGAGGATTATCAGAAAACTGAGTTTCGATCATATCAGCTCCGATTCTGGTCCGAAGTGCGTCAAATAAAATTTCATTTAATTACAATAACCCATAGGAACAAAATATGTAAAAATATCTAGAAAATGGCCCGACTCGATTTTTAACAGTATCCCGTGTACTAACCCCTTTGAGGATTAACCCAAAACCGAGTTTCGATCATATCAGCTCCGAGTCAGGTCCGAATTGCGTCAAATAAAATTTTGTTGAATTCCAATAACCCATAGGAACATAATATGTAAAAATATCCAGAAAATGGCCGGACTCAATTTTTAACAGTATCTCGTGTACTAACCCCTTTGTGGATTATCCGAAAACCGAGTTTCGATCATATCAGCTCCGATTCAGGTCCGAATTGCGTCAAATAAAATTTTGTTGAATTCCAATAACCAATAGGAACAAAATATGTAATAATATCCACAAAATGGTTCAACTCGATTTTTAACAATATCCCGTGTACTAACCCCTTTGAGGGTTATCCGAAAATCGAGTTTCGATCATATCTGCTCCGATTCCGGTCCGAAGTGCGTCAAATAAAATTTCATTTAATTACAATAACCCTTAGGAACAAAATATGTAAATATATCCAGAAAATGGCCCGACTCGATTTTTAACAGTATCCCGTGTACTAACCCCTTTGAGGATTATCCGAAAACCGAGTTTCGATCATATCAGCTCCGATTCAGGTCCGAATTGCGTCTAATAAAATTTTGTTGAATTCCAATAACCCATAGGAACATAATATGTAAAAATATCCAAAAAATGGCCCGACTCAATTTTTAACAGTATCCCGTCTACTAACCCCTTTGTGGATTATCCGAAAACCGAGTTTCGATCATATCAGCTCCGATTCCGGTCCGAACTGTGTCGAATAAAATTTTGTTGAATTTCAATAACCTATAGGAACAAAATATGTGAAAATATCCACAAAATGGTCCAACTCGACTTTTAACAGTATCCCGTGTACTAACCCCTTTGAGGATTATCCGAAAATTGAGTTTCCATCATATCAGCTCCGATTCCGGTCCGAAGTGCGTCAAATAAAATTTCATTTAATTTGAATAACCCATAGGAACAAAATATGCAAAAATATCCAGAAAATGGCCCGACTCAATTTTTAACAATATTCCGTGTACTAACGCCTTTGAGGATTATCAGAAAACTGAGTTTCGATCATATCAGCTCCGATTCCGGTCCGAACTACGCCGAATAAAATTTCGTTTAATTTCAATAACCCATAGGAACAAAATATGTAAAAATATCCAGAAAATGGCCCGACTTGATTTTTAACAGTATCCCGTGTACTAAGCCCTTTGAGGACAATCCGAAAACCGAGTTTCGATCATATCAGCTCCGATTCCGGTCCGAAGTGCGTCAAATAAAATTTCATTTAATTACAATAACCCTTAGGAACAAAATATGTAAAAATATACAGAAAATGGCCCGACTCGATTTTTAACAGTATCCCGTGTACTAACTCCTTTGAGGATTATCCGAAAACCGAGTTTCGATCATATCAGCTCCGATTCAGGTCCGAATTGCGTCAAATAAAATTTTGTTGAATTCCAATAACCCATAGGAACATAATATGTAAAAATATCCACAAAATGGTCCAACTCGATTTTTAACAATATCCCGTGTACTAACCCCTTTGTGGATTATCCGAAAACCGAGTTTCGATCATATCAGCTCCGATTCAGGTCCGAATTGCGTCAAATAAAATTTTATTGAATTCCAATAACCAATAGGAACAAAATATGTAATAATATCCACAAAATGGTTCAACTCGATTTTTAACAATATCCCGTGTACTAAACCCTTTGAGGGTTATCCGAAAACCGAGTTTCGATCATATCTGCTCTGATTCCGGTCCGAAGTGCGTCAAATAAAATTTCATTTAATTACAATAACCCTTAGGAACAAAATATGTAAAAATATCCAGAAAATGGCCCGACTCGATTTTTAACAGTATCCCGTGTACTAACCCCTTTGAGGATTATCCGAAAACCGAGTTTCGATCACATCAGCTCCGATTCAGGTCCGAATTGCGTCAAATAAAATTTTGTTGAATTCCAATAACCCATAGGAACATAATATGTAAAAATATCCAGAAAATGGCCCGACTCAATTTTTAACAGTATCCCGTGTACTAACCCCTTTGTGGATTATCCGAAAACCGAGTTTCGATCATATCAGCTCCGATTCCGGTCCGAACTGTGTCGAATAAAATTTTGTTGAATTCCAATAACCCATAGGAACATAATATGTAAAAATATCCACAAAATGGTCCAACTCGATTTTTAACAATATCCCGTGTACTAACCCCTTTGTGGATTATCCGAAAACCGAGTTTCGATCATATCAGCTCCGATTCAGGTCCGAATTGCGTCAAATAAAATTTTATTGAATTCCAATAACCAATAGGAACAAAATATGTAATAATATCCACAAAATGGTTCAACTCGATTTTTAACAATATCCCGTGTACTAAACCCTTTGAGGGTTATCCGAAAACCGAGTTTCGATCATATCTGCTCTGATTCCGGTCCGAAGTGCGTCAAATAAAATTTCATTTAATTACAATAACCCTTAGGAACAAAATATGTAAAAATATCCAGAAAATGGCCCGACTCGATTTTTAACAGTATCCCGTGTACTAACCCCTTTGAGGATTATCCGAAAACCGAGTTTCGATCACATCAGCTCCGATTCAGGTCCGAATTGCGTCAAATAAAATTTTGTTGAATTCCAATAACCCATAGGAACATAATATGTAAAAATATCCAGAAAATGGCCCGACTCAATTTTTAACAGTATCCCGTGTACTAACCCCTTTGTGGATTATCCGAAAACCGAGTTTCGATCATATTAGCTCCGATTCCGGTCCGAACTGTGTCGAATAAAATTTTGTTGAATTTCAATAACCTATAGGAACAAAATATGTGAAAATATCCACAAAATGGTCCAACTCGACTTTTAACAGTATCCCGTGTACTAACCCCTTTGAGGATTATCTGAAAATTGAGTTTCCATCATATCAGCTCCGATTCCGGTCCGAAGTGCGTCAAATAAAATTTCATTTAATTTCAATAACCCATAGGAACAAAATATGTAAAAATATCCAGAAAATGGCCCGACTCAATTTTTAACAATATTCCGTGTACTAACGCCTTTGAGGATTATCAGAAAACTGAGTTTCGATCATATCAGCTCCGATTCCGGTCCGAACTACGCCGAATAAAATTTCGTTTAATTTCAATAACCCATAGGAACAAAATATGTAAAAATATCCAGAAAATGGCCCGACTTGATTTTTAACAGTATCCCGTGTACTAACCCCATTGAGGATTATCCGAAAACCGAGTTTCGATCATATCAGCTCCGATTCAGGTCCGAATTGCGTCAAATAAAATTTTGTTGAATTCCAATAACCCATAGGAACATAATATGTAAAAATATCCAGAAAATGGCCCGACTCAATTTTTAACAGTATCCCGTGTACTAACCCCTTTGTGGATTATCCGAAAACCGAGTTTCGATCATATCAGCTCCGATTTAGGTCCGAATTGCGTCAAATAAAATTTTGTTGAATTCCAATAACCAATAGGAACAAAATATGTAAAAATATCCACAAAATGGTCCAACTCAATTTTTAACAATATCCCGTGTACTAACCCCTTTGAAGATTATCCGAAAACCGAGTTTCGATCATATCTGCTCCGATTCCGGTCCGAAGTGCGTCAAATAAAATTTCATTTAATTACAATAACCCTTAGGAACAAAATATGTAAAAATATCCAGAAAATGGCCCGACTCGATTTTTAACAGTATCCCGTGTACTAACCCCTTTGAGGATTATCCGAAAACCGAGTTTCGATCATATCAGCTCCGATTCAGGTCCGAATTGCGTCAAATAAAATTTTGTTGAATTCCAATAACCCATAGGAACATAATATGTAAAAATATCCAGAAAATGGCCCGACTCAATTTTTAACAGTATCCCGTGTACTAACCCCTTTGAGGATTATCCGAAAACCGAGTTTCGATCATATCAGCTCCGATTCAGGTCCGAATTGCGTCAAATAAAATTTTGTTGAATTCCAATAACCCATAGGAACAAAATATGTAAAAATATCCACAAAATGGTCCGACTCAATTTTTAACAATATCCCATGTACTAACCCCTTTGAGGATTATCCGAAAACCGAGTTTCGATCATATCAGCTCCGATTCCGGTCCGAACTGTGTCGAATAAAATTTTGTTGAATTTCAATAACCTATAGGAACAAAATATGTGAAAATATCCACAAAATGGTCCAACTCGACTTTTAACAGTATCCCGTGTACTAACCCCTTTGAGGATTATCCGAAAACCGAGTTTCGATCATATCAGCTCCGATTCAGGTCCGAATTGCGTCAAATAAAATTTTGTTGAATTCCAATAACCCATAGGAACAAAATATGTAAAAATATCCACAAAATGGTCCGACTCAATTTTTAACAATATCCCATGTACTAACCCCTTTGAGGATTATCCGAAAATCGAGTTTCGATCATATCAGCTCCGATTCCGGTCCGAACTGTGTCGAATAAAATTTTGTTGAATTTCAATAACCTATAGGAACAAAATATGTAATAATATCCACAAAATGGTCCAACTCGACTTTTAACAGTATCCCGTGTACTAACCCCTTTGAGGATTATCCGAAAATTGAGTTTCCATCATATCAGCTCCGATTCCGGTCCGAAGTGCGTCAAATAAAATTTCATTTAATTTCAATAACCCATAGGAACAAAATATGTAAAAATATCCAGAAAATGGCCCGACTCAATTTTTAACAATATTCCGTGTACTAACGCCTTTGAGGATTATCAGAAAACTGAGTTTCGATCATATCAGCTCCGATTCCGGTCCGAACTACGCCGAATAAAATTTCGTTTAATTTCAATAACCCATAGGAACAAAATATGTAAAAATATCCAGAAAATGGCCCGACTCAATTTTTAACAATATTCCGTGTACTAACGCCTTTGAGGATTATCAGAAAACTGAGTTTCGATCATATCAGCTCCGATTCCGGTCCGAAGTGCGTCAAATAAAATTTCATTTAATTACAATAACCCATAGGAACAAAATATGTAAAAATATCTAGAAAATGGCCCGACTCGATTTTTAACAGTATCCCGTGTACTAACCCCTTTGAGGATTAACCCAAAACCGAGTTTCGATCATATCAGCTCCGAGTCAGGTCCGAATTGCGTCAAATAAAATTTTGTTGAATTCCAATAACCCATAGGAACATAATATGTAAAAATATCCAGAAAATGGCCGGACTCAATTTTTAACAGTATCCCGTGTACTAACCCCTTTGAGGATTATCCGAAAACCGAGTTTCGATCATATCAGCTCCGATTCAGGTCCGAATTGCGTCAAATAAAATTTTGTTGAATTCCAATAACCCATAGGAACATAATATGTAAAAATATCCAGAAAATGGCCCGACTCAATTTTTAACAGTATCCCGTGTACTAACCCCTTTGTGGATTATCCGAAAACCGAGTTTCGATCATATCAGCTCCGATTTAGGTCCGAATTGCGTCAAATAAAATTTTGTTGAATTCCAATAACCAATAGGAACAAAATATGTAAAAATATCCACAAAATGGTCCAACTCAATTTTTAACAATATCCCGTGTACTAACCCCTTTGAAGATTATCCGAAAACCGAGTTTCGATCATATCTGCTCCGATTCCGGTCCGAAGTGCGTCAAATAAAATTTCATTTAATTACAATAACCCTTAGGAACAAAATATGTAAAAATATCCAGAAAATGGCCCGACTCGATTTTTAACAGTATCCCGTGTACTAACCCCTTTGAGGATTATCCGAAAACCGAGTTTCGATCATATCAGCTCCGATTCAGGTCCGAATTGCGTCAAATAAAATTTTGTTGAATTCCAATAACCCATAGGAACATAATATGTAAAAATATCCAGAAAATGGCCCGACTCAATTTTTAACAGTATCCCGTGTACTAACCCCTTTGAGGATTATCCGAAAACCGAGTTTCGATCATATCAGCTCCGATTCAGGTCCGAATTGCGTCAAATAAAATTTTGTTGAATTCCAATAACCCATAGGAACAAAATATGTAAAAATATCCACAAAATGGTCCGACTCAATTTTTAACAATATCCCATGTACTAACCCCTTTGAGGATTATCCGAAAACCGAGTTTCGATCATATCAGCTCCGATTCCGGTCCGAACTGTGTCGAATAAAATTTTGTTGAATTTCAATAACCTATAGGAACAAAATATGTGAAAATATCCACAAAATGGTCCAACTCGACTTTTAACAGTATCCCGTGTACTAACCCCTTTGAGGATTATCCGAAAACCGAGTTTCGATCATATCAGCTCCGATTCAGGTCCGAATTGCGTCAAATAAAATTTTGTTGAATTCCAATAACCCATAGGAACAAAATATGTAAAAATATCCACAAAATGGTCCGACTCAATTTTTAACAATATCCCATGTACTAACCCCTTTGAGGATTATCCGAAAATCGAGTTTCGATCATATCAGCTCCGATTCCGGTCCGAACTGTGTCGAATAAAATTTTGTTGAATTTCAATAACCTATAGGAACAAAATATGTAATAATATCCACAAAATGGTCCAACTCGACTTTTAACAGTATCCCGTGTACTAACCCCTTTGAGGATTATCCGAAAATTGAGTTTCCATCATATCAGCTCCGATTCCGGTCCGAAGTGCGTCAAATAAAATTTCATTTAATTTCAATAACCCATAGGAACAAAATATGTAAAAATATCCAGAAAATGGCCCGACTCAATTTTTAACAATATTCCGTGTACTAACGCCTTTGAGGATTATCAGAAAACTGAGTTTCGATCATATCAGCTCCGATTCCGGTCCGAACTACGCCGAATAAAATTTCGTTTAATTTCAATAACCCATAGGAACAAAATATGTAAAAATATCCAGAAAATGGCCCGACTCAATTTTTAACAATATTCCGTGTACTAACGCCTTTGAGGATTATCAGAAAACTGAGTTTCGATCATATCAGCTCCGATTCCGGTCCGAAGTGCGTCAAATAAAATTTCATTTAATTACAATAACCCATAGGAACAAAATATGTAAAAATATCTAGAAAATGGCCCGACTCGATTTTTAACAGTATCCCGTGTACTAACCCCTTTGAGGATTAACCCAAAACCGAGTTTCGATCATATCAGCTCCGAGTCAGGTCCGAATTGCGTCAAATAAAATTTTGTTGAATTCCAATAACCCATAGGAACATAATATGTAAAAATATCCAGAAAATGGCCGGACTCAATTTTTAACAGTATCCCGTGTACTAACCCCTTTGAGGATTATCCGAAAACCGAGTTTCGATCATATCAGCTCCGATTCAGGTCCGAATTGCGTCAAATAAAATTTTGTTGAATTCCAATAACCCATAGGAACATAATATGTAAAAATATCCAGAAAATGGCCCGACTCGATTTTTAACAGTATCCCGTGTACTAACCCCTTTGAGGATTATCCGAAAACCGAGTTTCGATCATATCAGCTCCGATTCAGGTCCGAATTGCGTCAAATAAAATTTTGTTGAATTCCAATAACCCATAGGAACAATATATGTAAAAATATCCACAAAATGGTCCGACTCAATTTTTAACAATATCCCATGTACTAACCCCTTTGAGGATTATCCGAAAACCGAGTTTCGATCATATCAGCTCCGATTCCGGTCCGAACTGTGTCGAATAAAATTTTGTTGAATTTCAATAACCTATAGGAACAAAATATGTGAAAATATCCACAAAATGGTCCAACTCGACTTTTAACAGTATCCCGTGTACCAACCCCTTTGAGGATTATCCGAAAACCGAGTTTCGATCATATCAGCTCCGATTCAGGTCCGAATTGCGTCAAATAAAATTTTGTTGAATTCCAATAACCCATAGGAACAAAATATGTAAAAATATCCACAAAATGGTCCGACTCAATTTTTAACAATATCCCATGTACTAACCCCTTTGAGGATTATCCGAAAATCGAGTTTCGATCATATCAGCTCCGATTCCGGTCCGAACTGTGTCGAATAAAATTTTGTTGAATTTCAATAACCTATAGGAACAAAATATGTAATAATATCCACAAAATGGTCCAACTCGACTTTTAACAGTATCCCGTGTACTAACCCCTTTGAGGATTATCCGAAAATTTAGTTTCCATCATATCAGCTCCGATTCCGGTCCGAAGTGCGTCAAATAAAATTTCATTTAATTTCAATAACCCATAGGAACAAAATATGTAAAAATATCCAGAAAATGGCCCGACTCAATTTTTAACAATATTCCATGTACTAACGCCTTTGAGGATTATCAGAAAACTGAGTTTCGATCATATCAGCTCCGATTCCGGTCCGAACTACGCCGAATAAAATTTCGTTTAATTTCAATAACCCATAGGAACAAAATATGTAAAAATATCCAGAAAATGGCCCGACTCAATTTTTAACAATATTCCGTGTACTAACGCCTTTGAGGATTATCAGAAAACTGAGTTTCGATCATATCAGCTCCGATTCCGGTCCGAAGTGCGTCAAATAAAATTTCATTTAATTTCAATAACCCATAGGAACAAAATATGTAAAAATATCCAGAAAATGGCCCGACTTGATTTTTAACAGTATCCCGTGTACTAACCCCTTTGAGGATTATCCGAAAACCGAGTTTCGATCATATCAGCTCCGATTCAGGTCCGAATTGCGTCAAATAAAATTTTGTTGAATTCAAATAACCCATAGGAACATAATATGTAAAAATATCCAGAAAATGGCCAGACTCAATTTTTAACAGTATCCCGTGTACTAACCCCTTTGTGGATTATCCGAAAACCGAGTTTCGATCATATCAGCTCCGATTCCGGTCCGAACTGTGTCGAATAAAATTTTGTTGAATTTCAATAACCTATAGGAACAAAATATGTGAAAATATCCACAAAATGGTCCAACTCGACTTTTAACAGTATCCCGTGTACTAACCCCTTTGAGGATTATCCGAAAATTGAGTTTCCATCATATCAGCTCCGATTCCGGTCCGAAGTGCGTCAAATAAAATTTCATTTAATTTCAATAACCCATAGGAACAAAATATGTAAAAATATCCAGAAAATGGCCCGACTTAATTTTTAACAATATTCCGTGTACTAACCCCTTTGTGGATTATCCGAAAACCGAGTTTCGATCATATCAGCTCCGATTTAGGTCCGAATTGCGTCAAATAAAATTTCGTTTAATTCCAATAACCAATAGGAACAAAATATGTAAAAATATCCAGAAAATGGCCCGACTTGATTTTTAACAGTATCCCGTGTACTAACCCCTTTGAGGATTATCCGAAAACCGAGTTTCGATCATATCAGCTCCGATTCAGGTCCGAATTGCGTCAAATAAAATTTTGTTGAATTCCAATAACCCATAGGAACATAATATGTAAAAATATCCAGAAAATGGCCCGACTAAATTTTTAACAGTATCCCGTGTACTAACCCCTTTGTGGATTATCCGAAAACCGAGTTTCGATCATATCAGCTCCGATTTAGGTCCGAATTGCGTCAAATAAAATTTTGTTGAATTCCAATAACCAATAGGAACAAAATATGTAAAAATATCCACAAAATGGTCCAACTTGATTTTTAACAATATCCCGTGTACTAACCCCTTTGAAGATTATCCGAAAACCGAGTTTCGATCATATCTGCTCCGATTCCGGTCCGAAGTGCGTCAAATAAAATTTCATTTAATTACAATAACCCTTAGGAACAAAATATGTAAAAATATCCAGAAAATGGCCCGACTCAATTTTTAACAATATTCCGTGTACTAACGCCTTTGAGGATTATCAGAAAACTGAGTTTCGATCATATCAGCTTCGATTCCGGTCCGAACTACGCCGAATAAAATTTCGTTTAATTTCAATAACCCATAGGAACAAAATATGTAAAAATATCCAGAAAATGGCCCGAATTCATTTTTAACAGTATCCCGTGTACTAACCCCTTTGAGGATTATCCGAAAACCGAGTTTCGATCATATCAGCTCCGATTCCGGTCCGAAGTGCGTGAAATAAAATTTCATTTAATTGCAATAACCCTTAGGAACAAAATATGTAAAAATATCCAGAAAATGGCCCGACTCGATTTTTAATAGTATCCCGTGTACTAACCCCTTTGAGGATTATCCGAAAACCGAGTTTCGATCATATCAGCTCCGATTCAGGTCCGAATTGCGTCAAATAAAATTTTGTTGAATTCCAATAACCCATAGGAACATAATATGTAAAAATATCCAGAAAATGGTCCGACTCAATTTTTAACAGTATCCCGTGTACTAACCCCTTTGTGGATTATCCGAAAACCGAGTTTCGATAATATCAGCTCCGATTCAGGTCCGAATTGTGTCAAATAAAATTTTGTTGAATTCCAATAACCAATAGGAACAAAATATGTAATAATATCCACAAAATGGTCCAACTCGATTTTTAACAATATCCCGTGTACTAACCCCTTTGAGGATTATCCGAAAACCGAGTTTCGATCATATCAGCTCCGATTCCGGTCCGAAGTGCGTCAAATAAAATTTCATTTAATTACAAGAACCCTTAGGAACAAAATATGTAAAAATATCCAGAAAATGGGCCGGCTCAATTTTTAACAATATTCCGTGTACTAACGCCTTTGATGATTATCCGAAAACTGAGTTTCGATCATATCAGCTCCGATTCCGGTCTGAACTGCGCCGAATAAAATTTTGTTGAATTTCAATAACCTATAGGAACAAAATATGTGAAAATATCCACAAAATGGTCCAACTCGACTTTTAACAGTATCCCGTGTACTAACCCCTTTGAGGATTTTCCGAAAATTGAGTTTCCATCATATCAGCTCCGATTCCGGTCCGAAGTGCGTAAAATAAAATTTCATTTAATTTCAATAACCAATAGGAACAAAATATGTAAAAATATCCAGAAAATGGCCCGACTCAATTTTTAACAATATTCCGTGTACTAACGCCTTTGAGGATTATCAGAAAACTGAGTTTCGATCATATCAGCTCCGATTCCGGTCCGAACTACGCCGAATAAAATTTCGTTTAATTTCAATAACCCATAGGAACAAAATATGTAAAAATATCGAGAAAATGGCCCGACTTGATTTTTAACACTATCCCGTGTACTAACCCCTTTGAGGATTATCCGAAAACCGAGTTTCGATCATATCAGCTCCGATTCAGGTCCGAATTGCGTCAAATAAAATTTTGTTGAATTCCAATAACCCATAGGAACAAAATATGTAAAAATATCCACAAAATGGTCCGACTCAATTTTTAACAATATCCCATGTACTAACCCCTTTGAGGATTATCCGAAAACCGAGTTTCGATCATATCAGCTCCGATTCCGGTCCGAACTGTGTCGAATAAAATTTTGTTGAATTTCAATAACCTATAGGAACAAAATATGTGAAAATATCCACAAAATGGTCCAACTCGACTTTTAACAGTATCCCGTGTACTAACCCCTTTGAGGATTATCCGAAAATTGAGTTTCCATCATATCAGCTCCGATTCCGGTCCGAAGTGCGTCAAATAAAATTTCATTTAATTTCAACAACCCATAGGAACAACATATGTAAAAATATCCAGAAAATGGCCCGGCTCAATTTTTAACAATATTCCGTGTACTAACGCCTTTGAGGATTATCAGAAAACTGAGTTCGATCATATCAGCTCCGATTCCGGTCCGAACTACGCCGAATAAAATTTCGTTTAATTTCAATAACCCATAGGAACAAAATATGTAAAAATATCCAAAAAATGGCCCGACTCGATTTTAAACAGTATCCCGTGTACTAACCCCTTTGTGGATTATCCGAAAACCGAGTTTCGATCATATCAGCTCCGATTCAGGTCCGAATTGCGTCAAATAAAATTTTGTTGAATTCCAATAACCAATAGGAACAAAATATGTAAAAATATCCACAAAATGGTCCAACTCGATTTTTAACAATATCCCGTGTACTAACCCCTTTGAGGATTATCCGAAAACCGAGTTTCGATCATATCAGCTCCGATTCCAGTCCGAAGTGCGTCAAATAAAATTTCATTTAATTACAATAACCCTTAGGAACAAAACATGTAAAAATATCCAGAAAATGGGCCGACTCGATTTTTAACAGTATCCCGTGTACTAACCACTTTGAGGATTATCCGAAAACCGAGTTTCGATCATATCAGCTCCGATTCAGGTCCGAATTGCGTCAAATAAAATTTTGTTGAATTCCAATAACCCATAGGAACAAAATATGTAATAATATCCACAAAATGGTCCAACTCGATTTTTAACAATATCCCGTGTACTAACCCCTTTGAGGATTATCCGAAAACCGAGTTTCGATCATATCAGCTCCGATTCCGGTCCGAAGTGCGTCAAATAAAATTTCATTTAATTACAATAACCCTTCGGAACAAAATATGTAAAAATATCCGAAAAATGGGTCGGCTCAATTTTTAACAATATTCCGTGTACTAACGCCTTTGAGGATTATCAGAAAACTGAGTTTCAATCATATCAGCTCCGATTCCGGTCCGAACTACGCCGAATAAAATTTCGTTTAATTTCAATAACCCATAGGAACAAAATATGTAAAAATATCCAGAAAATGGCCCGACTCAATTTTTAACAGTATCCCGTGTACTAACCCCTTTGAGGATTATCCGAAAACCGAGTTTCGATCATATCAGCTCCGATTCAGGTCCGAATTGCGTCAAATAAAATTTTGTTGAATTCCAATAACCCATAGGAACAAAATATGTAAAAATATCCACAAAATGGTCCGACTCAAATTTTAACAATATCCCATGTACTAACCCCTTTGAGGATTATCCGAAAACTGAGTTTCGATCATATCAGCTCCGATTCCGGTCCGAACTGTGTCGAATAAAATTTTGTTGAATTTCAATAACCTATAGGAACAAAATATGTGAAAATATCCACAAAATGGTCCAACTCGACTTTTAACAGTATCCCGTGTACTAACCCCTTTGAGGATTATCCGAAAATTGAGTTTCCATCATATCAGCTCCGATTCCGGTCCGAAGTGCGTCAAATAAAATTTCATTTAATTTCAACAACCCATAGGAACAAAATATGTAAAAATATCCAGAAAATGGCCCGACTCAATTTTTAACAATATTCCGTGTACTAACGCCTTTGAGGATTATCAGAAAACTGAGTTTCGATCATATCAGCTCCGATTCCGGTCCGAACTACGCCGAATAAAATTTCGTTTAATTTCAATAACCCATAGGAACAAAATATGTAAAAATATCCATAAAATGGCCCGACTCGATTTTAAACAGTATCCCGTGTACTAACCCCTTTGTGGATTATCCGAAAACCGAGTTTCGATTATATCAGCTCCGATTCAGGTCCGAATTGCGTCAAATAAAATTTTGTTGAATTCCAATAACCAATAGAACAAAATATGTAAAAATATCCACAAAATGGTCCAACTCAATTTTTAACAATATCCCGTGTACTAACCCCTTTGAGGATTATCCGAAAACCGAGTTTCGATCATATCAGCTCCGATTCCGGTCCGAAGTGCGTCAAATAAAATTTCATTTAATTACAATAACCCTTAGGAACAAAATATGTAAAAATATCCAGAAAATGGGCCGGATCAATTTTTAACAATATTCCGTGTACTAACGCCTTTGAGGATTATCCGAAAACCGAGTTTCGATCATATCAGCTCCGATTCCGGTCTGAACTGCGCCGAATAAAATTTCGTTTAATTCCAATAACCCATAGGAACAAAATATGTAATAATATCCACAAAATGGTCCAACTCGATTTTTAACAATATCCCGTGTACTAACCCCTTTGAGGATTATCCGAAAACCGAGTTTCGATCATATCAGGTCCGATTCCGGTCCGAAGTGCGTCAAATAAAATTTCATTTAATTACAATAACCCTTAGGAACAAAATATGTAAAAATATCCGGAAAACGGGTCGGCTCAATTTTTAACAATATTCCGTGTACTAACGCCTTTGAGGATTATCAGAAAACTGAGTTTCGATCATATCAGCTCCGATTCCGGTCCGAACTACGCCGAATAAAATTTCGTTTAATTTCAATAACCCATAGGAACAAAATATGTAAAAATATCCAGAAAATGGCCCGACTTGATTTTTAACACTATCCCGTGTACTAACCCCTTTGAGGATTATCCGAAAACCGAGTTTCGATCATATCAGCTCCGATTCAGGTCCGAATTGCGTCAAATAAAATTTTGTTGAATTCCAATAACCCATAGGAACAAAATATGTAAAAATATCCACAAAATGGTCCGACTCAATTTTTAACAATATCCCATGTACTAACCCCTTTGAGGATTATCCGAAAACCGAGTTTCGATCATATCAGCTCCGATTCCGGTCCGAACTGTGTCGAATAAAATTTTGTTGAATTTCAATAACCTATAGGAACAAAATATGTGAAAATATCCACAAAATGGTCCAACTCGACTTTTAACAGTATCCCGTGTACTAACCCCTTTGAGCATTATCCGAAAATTGAGTTTCCATCATATCAGCTCCGATTCCGGTCCGAAGTGCGTCAAATAAAATTTCATTTAATTTCAACAACCCATAGGAACAACATATGTAAAAATATCCAGAAAATGGCCCGGCTCAATTTTTAACAATATTCCGTGTACTAACGCCTTTGAGGATTATCAGAAAACTGAGTTTCGATCATATCAGCTCCGATTCCGGTCCGAACTACGCCGAATAAAATTTCGTTTAATTTCAATAACCCATAGGAACAAAATATGTAAAAATATCCATAAAATGGCCCGACTCGATTTTAAACAGTATCCCGTGTACTAACCCCTTTGTGGATTATCCGAAAACCGAGTTTCGATTATATCAGCTCCGATTCAGGTCCGAATTGCGTCAAATAAAATTTTGTTGAATTCCAATAACCAATAGAATAAAATATGTAAAAATATCCACAAAATGGTCCAACTCAATTTTTAACAATATCCCGTGTACTAACCCCTTTGAGGATTATCCGAAAACCGAGTTTCGATCATATCAGCTCCGATTCCGGTCCGAAGTGCGTCAAATAAAATTTCATTTAATTACAATAACCCTTAGGAACAAAATATGTAAAAATATCCAGAAAATGGGCCGGATCAATTTTTAACAATATTCCGTGTACTAACGCCTTTGAGGATTATCCGAAAACCGAGTTTCGATCATATCAGCTCCGATTCCGGTCTGAACTGCGCCGAATAAAATTTCGTTTAATTCCAATAACCCATAGGAACAAAATATGTAATAATATCCACAAAATGGTCCAACTCGATTTTTAACAATATCCCGTGTACTAACCCCTTTGAGGATTATCCGAAAACCGAGTTTCGATCATATCAGGTCCGATTCCGGTCCGAAGTGCGTCAAATAAAATTTCATTTAATTACAATAACCCTTAGGAACAAAATATGTAAAAATATCCGGAAAACGGGTCGGCTCAATTTTTAACAATATTCCGTGTACTAACGCCTTTGAGGATTATCAGAAAACTGAGTTTCGATCATATCAGCTCCGATTCCGGTCCGAACTACGCCGAATAAAATTTCGTTTAATTTCAATAACCCATAGGAACAAAATATGTAAAAATATCCAGAAAATGGCCCGACTTGATTTTTAACACTATCCCGTGTACTAACCCCTTTGAGGATTATCCGAAAACCGAGTTTCGATCATATCAGCTCCGATTCAGGTCCGAATTGCGTCAAATAAAATTTTGTTGAATTCCAATAACCCATAGGAACAAAATATGTAAAAATATCCACAAAATGGTCCGACTCAATTTTTAACAATATCCCATGTACTAACCCCTTTGAGGATTATCCGAAAACCGAGTTTCGATCATATCAGCTCCGATTCCGGTCCGAACTGTGTCGAATAAAATTTTGTTGAATTTCAATAACCTATAGGAACAAAATATGTGAAAATATCCACAAAATGGTCCAACTCGACTTTTAACAGTATCCCGTGTACTAACCCCTTTGAGCATTATCCGAAAATTGAGTTTCCATCATATCAGCTCCGATTCCGGTCCGAAGTGCGTCAAATAAAATTTCATTTAATTTCAACAACCCATAGGAACAACATATGTAAAAATATCCAGAAAATGGCCCGGCTCAATTTTTAACAATATTCCGTGTACTAACGCCTTTGAGGATTATCAGAAAACTGAGTTTCGATCATATCAGCTCCGATTCCGGTCCGAACTACGCCGAATAAAATTTCGTTTAATTTCAATAACCCATAGGAACAAAATATGTAAAAATATCCAAAAAATGGCCCGACTCGATTTTAAACAGTATCCCGTGTACTAACCCCTTTGTGGATTATCCGAAAACCGAGTTTCGATCATATCAGCTCCGATTCAGGTCCGAATTGCGTCAAATAAAATTTTGTTGAATTCCAATAACCAATAGGAACAAAATATGTAAAAATATCCACAAAATGGTCCAACTCGATTTTTAACAATATCCCGTGTACTAACCCCTTTGAGGATTATCCGAAAACCGAGTTTCGATCATATCAGCTCCGATTCCGGTCCGAAGTGCGTCAAATAAAATTTCATTTAATTACAATAACCCTTAGGAACAAAATATGTAAAAATATCCAGAAAATGGGCCGACTCGATTTTTAACAGTATCCCGTGTACTAACCACTTTGAGGATTATCCGAAAACCGAGTTTCGATCATATCAGCTCCGATTCAGGTCCGAATTGCGTCAAATAAAATTTTGTTGAATTCCAATAACCCATAGGAACAAAATATGTAATAATATCCACAAAATGGTCCAACTCGATTTTTAACAATATCCCGTGTACTAACCCCTTTGAGGATTATCCGAAAACCGAGTTTCGATCATATCAGCTCCGATTCCGGTCCGAAGTGCGTCAAATAAAATTTCATTTAATTACAATAACCCTTCGGAACAAAATATGTAAAAATATCCGGAAAATGGGTCGGCTCAATTTTTAACAATATTCCGTGTACTAACGCCTTTGAGGATTATCAGAAAACTGAGTTTAAATCATATTAGCTCCGATTCCGGTCCGAACTACGCCGAATAAAATTTCGTTTAATTTCAATAACCCATAGGAACAAAATATGTAAAAATATCCAGAAAATGGCCCGACTCAATTTTTAACAGTATCCCGTGTACTAACCCCTTTGAGGATTATCCGAAAACCGAGTTTCGATCATATCAGCTCCGATTCAGGTCCGAATTGCGTCAAATAAAATTTTGTTGAATTCCAATAACCCATAGGAACAAAATATGTAAAAATATCCACAAAATGGTCCGACTCAAATTTTAACAATATCCCATGTACTAACCCCTTTGAGGATTATCCGAAAACTGAGTTTCGATCATATCAGCTCCGATTCCGGTCCGAAGTGCGTCAAATAAAATTTCATTTAATTACAATAACCCTTAGGAACAAAATATGTAAAAATATCCAGAAAATGGGCCGGATCAATTTTTAACAATATTCCGTGTACTAACGCCTTTGAGGATTATCCGAAAACCGAGTTTCGATCATATCAGCTCCGATTCCGGTCTGAACTGCGCCGAATAAAATTTCGTTTAATTCCAATAACCCATAGGAACAAAATATGTAATAATATCCACAAAATGGTCCAACTCGATTTTTAACAATATCCCGTGTACTAACCCCTTTGAGGATTATCCGAAAACCGAGTTTCGATCATATCAGGTCCGATTCCGGTCCGAAGTGCGTCAAATAAAATTTCATTTAATTACAATAACCCTTAGGAACAAAATATGTAAAAATATCCGGAAAACGGGTCGGCTCAATTTTTAACAATATTCCGTGTACTAACGCCTTTGAGGATTATCAGAAAACTGAGTTTCGATCATATCAGCTCCGATTCCGGTCCGAACTACGCCGAATAAAATTTCGTTTAATTTCAATAACCCATAGGAACAAAATATGTAAAAATATCCAGAAAATGGCCCGACTTGATTTTTAACACTATCCCGTGTACTAACCCCTTTGAGGATTATCCGAAAACCGAGTTTCGATCATATCAGCTCCGATTCAGGTCCGAATTGCGTCAAATAAAATTTTGTTGAATTCCAATAACCCATAGGAACAAAATATGTAAAAATATCCACAAAATGGTCCGACTCAATTTTTAACAATATCCCATGTACTAACCCCTTTGAGGATTATCCGAAAACCGAGTTTCGATCATATCAGCTCCGATTCCGGTCCGAACTGTGTCGAATAAAATTTTGTTGAATTTCAATAACCTATAGGAACAAAATATGTGAAAATATCCACAAAATGGTCCAACTCGACTTTTAACAGTATCCCGTGTACTAACCCCTTTGAGCATTATCCGAAAATTGAGTTTCCATCATATCAGCTCCGATTCCGGTCTGAAGTGCGTCAAATAAAATTTCATTTAATTTCAACAACCCATAGGAACAACATATGTAAAAATATCCAGAAAATGGCCCGGCTCAATTTTTAACAATATTCCGTGTACTAACGCCTTTGAGGATTATCAGAAAACTGAGTTCGATCATATCAGCTCCGATTCCGGTCCGAACTACGCCGAATAAAATTTCGTTTAATTTCAATAACCCATAGGAACAAAATATGTAAAAATATCCAAAAAATGGCCCGACTCGATTTTAAACAGTATCCCGTGTACTAATCCCTTTGTGGATTATCCGAAAACCGAGTTTCGATCATATCAGCTCCGATTCAGGTCCGAATTGCGTCAAATAAAATTTTGTTGAATTCCAATAACCAATAGGAACAAAATATGTAAAAATATCCACAAAATGGTCCAACTCGATTTTTAACAATATCCCGTGTACTAACCCCTTTGAGGATTATCCGAAAACCGAGTTTCGATCATATCAGCTCCGATTCCGGTCCGAAGTGCGTCAAATAAAATTTCATTTAATTACAATAACCCTTAGGAACAAAATATGTAAAAATATCCAGAAAATGGGCCGACTCGATTTTTAACAGTATCCCGTGTACTAACCACTTTGAGGATTATCCGAAAACCGAGTTTCGATCATATCAGCTCCGATTCAGGTCCGAATTGCGTCAAATAAAATTTTGTTGAATTCCAATAACCCATAGGAACAAAATATGTAATAATATCCACAAAATGGTCCAACTCGATTTTTAACAATATCCCGTGTACTAACCCCTTTGAGGATTATCCGAAAACCGAGTTTCGATCATATCAGCTCCGATTCCGGTCCGAAGTGCGTCAAATAAAATTTCATTTAATTACAATAACCCTTCGGAACAAAATATGTAAAAATATCCGGAAAATGGGTCGGCTCAATTTTTAACAATATTCCGTGTACTAACGCCTTTGAGGATTATCAGAAAACTGAGTTTAAATCATATCAGCTCCGATTCCGGTCCGAACTACGCCGAATAAAATTTCGTTTAATTTCAATAACCCATAGGAACAAAATATGTAAAAATATCCAGAAAATGGCCCGACTCAATTTTTAACAGTATCCCGTGTACTAACCCCTTTGAGGATTATCCGAAAACCGAGTTTCGATCATATCAGCTCCGATTCAGGTCCGAATTGCGTCAAATAAAATTTTGTTGAATTCCAATAACCCATAGGAACAAAATATGTAAAAATATCCACAAAATGGTCCGACTCAAATTTTAACAATATCCCATGTACTAACCCCTTTGAGGATTATCCGAAAACTGAGTTTCGATCATATCAGCTCCGATTCCGGTCTGAACTGTGTCGAATAAAATTTTGTTGAATTTCAATAACCTATAGGAACAAAATATGTGAAAATATCCACAAAATGGTCCAACTCGACTTTTAACAGTATCCCGTGTACTAACCCCTTTGAGGATTATCCGAAAATTGAGTTTCCATCATATCAGCTCCGATTCCGGTCCGAAGTGCGTCAAATAAAATTTCATTTAATTTCAACAACCCATAGGAACAAAATATGTAAAAATATCCAGAAGATGGCCCGACTCAATTTTTAACAATATTCCGTGTACTAACGCCTTTGAGGATTATCAGAAAACTGAGTTTCGATCATATCAGCTCCGATTCCGGTCCGAACTACGCCGAATAAAATTTCGTTTAATTTCAATAACCCATAGGAACAAAATATGTAAAAATATCCAGAAAATGGCCCGACTCGATTTTAAACAGTATCCCGTGTACTAACCCCTTTGTGGATTATCCGAAAACCGAGTTTCGATTATATCAGCTCCGATTCAGGTCCGAATTGCGTCAAATAAAATTTTGTTGAATTCCAATAACCAATAGAACAAAATATGTAAAAATATCCACAAAATGGTCCAACTCAATTTTTAACAATATCCCGTGTACTAACCCCTTTGAGGATTATCCGAAAACCGAGTTTCGATCATATCAGCTCCGATTCCGGTCCGAAGTGCGTCAAATAAAATTTCATTTAATTACAATAACCCTTAGGAACAAAATATGTAAAAATATCCAGAAAATGGCCCGACTCGATTTTTAACAGTATCCCGTGTACTAACCCCTTTGAGGATTATCCGAAAACCGAGTTTCGATCATATCAGCTCCGATTCAGGTCCGAATTGCGTCAAATAAAATTTTGTTGAATTCCAATAACCCATAGGAACAAAATATGTAAAAATATCCACAAAATGGTCCGACTCAAATTTTAACAATATCCCATGTACTAACCCCTTTGAGGATTATCCGAAAACTGGGTTTCGATCATATCAGCTCCGATTCCGGTCCGAACTGTGTCGAATAAAATTTTGTTGAATTTCAATAACCTATAGGAACAAAATATGTGAAAATATCCACAAAATGGTCCAACTCGACTTTTAACAGTATCCCGTGTACTAACCCCTTTGAGGATTATCCGAAAATTGAGTTTCCATCATATCAGCTCCGATTCCGGTCCGAAGTGCGTCAAATAAAATTTCATTTAATTTCAACAACCCATAGGAACAAAATATGTAAAAATATCCAGAAAATGGCCCGACTCAATTTTTAACAATATTCCGTGTACTAACGCCTTTGAGGATTATCAGAAAACTGAGTTTCGATCATATCAGCTCCGATTCCGGTCCGAACTACGCCGAATAAAATTTCGTTTAATTTCAATAACCCATAGGAACAAAATATGTAAAAATATCTAGAAAATGGCCTGACTCGATTTTAAACAGTATCCCGTGTACTAACCCCTTTGTGGATTATCCGAAAACCGAGTTTCGATTATATCAGCTCCGATTCAGGTCCGAATTGCGTCAAATAAAATTTTGTTGAATTCCAATAACCAATAGAACAAAATATGTAAAAATATCCACAAAATGGTCCAACTCAATTTTTAACAATATCCCGTGTACTAACCCCTTTGAGGATTATCCGAAAACCGAGTTTCGATCATATCTGCTCCGATTCCGGTCCGAAGTGCGTCAAATAAAATTTCATTTAATTACAATAACCCTTAGGAACAAAATATGTAAAAATATCCAGAAAATGGCCCGACTCGATTTTTAACAGTATCCCGTGTACTAACCACTTTAAGGATTATCCGAAAACGAGTTTCGATCATATCAGCTCCGATTCAGGTCCGAATTGCGTCAAATAAAATTTTGTTGAATTCCAATAACCCATAGGAACAAAATATGTAATAATATCCACAAAATGGTCCAACTCGATTTTTAACAATATCCCGTGTACTAACCCCTTTGAGGATTATCCGAAAACCGAGTTTCGATCATATCAGCTCCGATTCCGGTCCGAAGTGCGTCAAATAAAATTTCATTTAATTACAATAACCCTTAGGAACAAAATATGTAAAAATATCCGGAAAACGGGCCGGCTCAATTTTTAACAATATTCCGTGTACTAACGCCTTTGAGGATTATCAGAAAACTGAGTTTCAATCATATCAGCTCCGATTCCGGTTCGAACTACGCCGAATAAAATTTCGTTTAATTTCAATAACCCATAGGAACAAAATATGTAAAAATATCCAGAAAATGGCCCGACTCGATTTTTAACAGTATCCCGTGTACTGACCCCTTTGAGGATTATCCGAAAACCGAGTCTCGATCATATCAGCTCCGATTCTGGTCCGAATTGCGTCAAATAAAATTTTGTTGAATTCCAATAACCAATAAAATAAAATATGTAAAAATATCCACAAAATGGTCCAACTCGATTTTTAACAATATCCCGTGTACTAACCCCTTTGAGGATTATCCGAAAACCGAGTTTCGATCATATCAGCTCTGATTCCGGTCCGAAGTGCGTCAAATAAAATTTCATTTAATTACAATAACCCTTAGGAACAAAATATGTAAAAATATCCAGAAAATGGCCCGACTCGATTTTTAACAGTATCCCGTGTACTAACCACTTTAAGGATTATCCGAAAACCGGGTTTCGATCATATCAGCTCCGATTCAGGTCCGAATTGCGTCAAATAAAATTTTGTTGAATTCCAATAACCCATAGGAACAAAATATGTAATAATATCCACAAAATGGTCCAACTCGATTTTTAACAATATCCCGTGTACTAACCCCTTTGAGGATTATCCGAAAACCGAGTTTCGATCATATCAGCTCCGATTCCGGTCCGAAGTGCGTCAAATAAAATTTCATTTAATTACAATAACCCTTAGGAACAAAATATGTAAAAATATCCGTAAAACGGGCCGGCTCAATTTTTAACAATATTCCGTGTACTAACGCATTTGAGGATTACCAGAAAACTGAGTTTCAATCATATCAGCTCCGATTCCGGTCCGAACTACGCCGAATAAAATTTCGTTTAATTTCAATAACCCATAGGAACAAAATATGTCAAAATATCCAGAAAATGGCCCGACTCGATTTTTAACAGTATCCCGTATACTAACCCCTTTGAGGATTATCCGAAAACCTAGTTTCGATCATATCAGCTCCGATTCTGGTCCGAATTGCGTCAAATAAAATTTTGTTGAATTCCAATAACCAATAGGAACAAAATATGTAAAAATATCCACAAAATGGTCCGACTCAATTTTTAACAATATCCCATGTACTAACCCCTTTGAGGATTATCCGAAAACCGAGTTTCGATCATATCAGCTCCGATTCCGGTCCGAACTGTGTCGAATAAAATTTTGTTGAATTTCAATAACCTATAGGAACAAAATATGTGAAAATATCCACAAAATGGTCCAACTCGACTTTTAACAGTAACCCGTGTACTAACCCCTTTGAGGATTATCCGAAAACCGAGTTTCGATCTTATCAGCTCCGATTCAGGTCCGAATTGCGTCAAATAAAATTTTGTTGAATTCCAATAACCCATAGGAACAAAATATGTAAAAATATCCACAAAATGGTCCGACTCAATTTTTAACAATATCCCATGTACTAACCCCTTTGAGGATTATCCGAAAACCGAGTTTCGATCATATCAGCTCCGATTCCGGTCCGAACTGTGTCGAATAAAATTTTGTTGAATTTCAATAACCTATAGGAACAAAATATGTGAAAATATCCACAAAATGGTCCAACTCGACTTTTAATAGTATCCCGGGTACTAACCCCTTTGAGGATTATCCGAAAATTGAGTTTCCATCATATCAGCTACGATTCCGGTCCGAAGTGCGTCAAATAAAATTTCATTTAATTTTAATAACCCATAGGAACAAAATATGTAAAAATATCCAGAAAATGGCCCGACTCAATTTTTAACAATATTCCGTGTACTAACGCCTTTGAGGATTATCAGAAAACTGAGTTTCGATCATATCAGCTCCGATTCAGGTCCGAATTGCGTCAAATAAAATTTTGTTGAATTCCAATAACCAATAGGAACAAAATATGTAAAAATATCCAGAAAATGGCCCGACTCAATTTTTAACAGTATCCCGTGTACTAACCCCTTTGTGGATTATCCGAAAACCGAGTTTTGATCATATCAGCTCCGATTCAGGTCCGAATTGCGTCAAATAAAATTTCTTTTAATTTCAATAACCCATAGGAACAAAATATGTAAAAATATCCAGAAAATGGCCCGACTTGATTTTCAACAGTATCCCGTGTACTAACCCCTTTGAGGATTATCCGAAAACCGAGTTTCGATCATATCAGCTCCGATTCCGGTCCGAAGTGCGTCAAATAAAATTTCATTTAATTACAATAACCCTTAGGAACAAAATATGTAAAAATATCCAGAAAATGGCCCGACTCGATTCTTAACAGTATCCCGTGTACTAACCCCTTTGAGGATTATCCGAAAACCGAGTTTCGATCATATCAGCTCCGATTCAGGTCCGAATTGCGTCAAATAAAATTTTGTTGAATTCCAATAACCCATAGGAACATAATATGTAAAAATATCCAGAAAATGGCCCGACTCAATTTTTAACAGTATCCCGTGTACTAACCCCTTTGTGGATTATCCGAAAACCGAGTTTTGATCATATCAGCTCCGATTCAGGTCCGAATTGCGTCAAATAAAATTTTGTTGAATTCCAATAACCAATAGGAACAAAATATGTAATAATATCCACAAAATGGTTCAACTCGATTTTTAACAATATCCCGTGTACTAACCCCTTTGAGGATTATCCGAAAACCGAGTTTCGATCATATCAGCTCCGATTCCGGTCCGAAGTGCGTCAAATAAAATTTCATTTAATTACAATAACCCTTAGGAACAAAATATGTAAAAATATCCAGAAAATGGGCCGGCTCAATTTTTAACAATATTCCGTGTACTAACGCCTTTGAGGATTATCCGAAAACCGAGTTTCGATCATATCAGCTCCGATTCCGGTCTGAACTGCGCCGAATAAAATTTCATTTAATTTCAATAACCCATAGGAACAAAATATGTAAAAATATCCAGAAAATGGTTCAACTCGATTTTTAACAATATCCCGTGTACTAACCCCTTTGAGGATTATCCGAAAACCGAGTTTCGATCATATCAGCTCCGATTCCGGTCCGAAGTGCGTCAAATAAAATTTCATTTAATTACAATAACCCTTAGGAACAAAATATGTAAAAATATCCAGAAAATGGGCCGGCTCAATTTTTAACAATATTCCGTGTACTAACGCCTTTGAGGATTATCCGAAAACCGAGTTTCGATCATATCAGCTCCGATTCCGGTCTGAACTGCGCCGAATAAAATTTCGTTTAATTTCAATAACCCATAGGAACAAAATATGTAAAAATATCCAGAAAATGGCCCGACTCGATTTTTAACAGTATCCCGTGTACTAACCCCTTTGAGGATTATCCGAAAACCGAATTTCGATCATATCAGCTCCGATTTCGGTCCGAACTGTGTCGAATAAAATTTTGTTGAATTTCAATAACCTATAGGAACAAAATATGTGAAAATATCCACAAAATGGTCCAACTCGACTTTTAACAGTATCCCGTGTATTAACCACTTTGAGGATTATCCGAAAATTGAGTTTACATCATATCAGCTCCGATTCCGGTCCGAAGTGCGTCAAATAAAATTTTGTTGAATTCCAATAACCCAGAGGAACATAATATGTAAAAATATCCAGAAAATGGCCCGACTCAATTTTTAACAGTATCCCGTGTACTAACCCCTTTGTGGATTATCCGAAAACCGAGTTTCGATCATATCAGCTCCGATTCAGGTCCGAATTGCGTCAAATAAAATTTTGTTGAATTCCAATAACCAATAGGAACAAAATATGTAATAATATCCAAAAAATGGTTCAACTCGATTTTTAACAATATCCCGTGTACTAACCCCTTTGAGGATTATCCGAAAACCGAGTTTCGATCATATCAGCTCCGATTCCGGTCCGAAGTGCGTCAAATAAAATTTCATTTAATTACAATAACCCTTAGGAACAAAATATGTAAAAATATCCAGAAAATGGGCCGGCTCAATTTTTAACAATATTCCGTGTACTAACGCCTTTGAGGATTATCCGAAAACCGAGTTTCGATCATATCAGCTCCGATTCCGGTCTGAACTGCGCCGAATAAAATTTCGTTTAATTTCAATAACCCATAGGAACAAAATATGTAAAAATATCCAGAAAATGGCCCTACTCGATTTTTAACAGTATCCCGTGTACTAACCCCTTTGAGGATTATCCGAAAACCGAGTTTCGATCATATCAGCTCCGATTTCGGTCCGAACTGTGTCGAATAAAATTTTGTTGAATTTCAATAACCTATAGGAACAAAATATGTGAAAATATCCACAAAATGGTCCAACTCGACTTTTAACAGTATCCCGTGTATTAACCCCTTTGAGGATTATCCGAAAATTGAGTTTACATCATATCAGCTCCGATTCCGGTCCGAAGTGCGTCAAATAAAATTTTGTTGAATTCCAATAACCCATAGGAACATAATATGTAAAAATATCCAGAAAATGGCCCGACTCAATTTTTAACAGTATCCCGTGTACTAACCCCTTTGTGGATTATCCGAAAACAGAGTTTCGATCATATCAGCTCCGATTCAGGTCCGAATTGCGTCAAATAAAATTTTGTTGAATTCCAATAACCAATAGGAACAAAATATGTAATAATATCCACAAAATGGTTCAACTCGATTTTTAACAATATCCCGTGTACTAACCCCTTTGAGGATTATCCGAAAACCGAGTTTCGATCATATCAGCTCTGATTCCGGTCCGAAGTGCGTCAAATAAAATTTCATTTAATTACAATAACCCTTAGGAACAGAATATGTAAAAATATCCAGAAAATGGGTCGGCTCAATTTTTAACAATATTCCGTGTACTAACGCCTTTGAGGATTATCCGAAAACCGAGTTTCGATCATATCAGCTCCGATTCCGGTCTGAACTGCGCCGAATAAAATTTCGTTTAATTTAAATAACCCATAGGAACAAAATATGTAAAAATATCCAGAAAATGGCCCGACTCGATTTTTAACAGTATCCCGTGTACTAACCCCTTTGAGGATTATCCGAAAACCGAGTTTCGATCATATCAGCTCCGATTTCGGTCCGAACTGTGTCGAATAAAATTTTGTTGAATTTCAATAACCTATAGGAACAAAATATGTGAAAATATCCACAAAATGGTCCAACTCGACTTTTAACAGTATCCCGTGTACTAACCCCTTTGAGGATTATCCGAAAATTGAGTTTACATCATATCAGCTCCGATTCCGGTCCGAAGTGCGTCAAATAAAATTTCATTTAATTTCAATAACCCATAGGAAAAAAATATTTAAAAATATCCAGAAAATTGCCCGACTCAATTTTTAACAATATTCCGTGTACTAACGCCTTTGAGGATTATCAGAAAACTGAGTTTCGATCATATCAGCTCTGATTCCGGTCCGAACTACGCCGAATAAAATTTCGTTTAATTTCAATAACCCATAGGAACAAAATATGTAAAAATATCCAGAAAATGGCCCGACTTGATTTTTAACAGTATCCCGTGTACTAACCCCTTTGAGGATTATCCGAAAACCGAGTTTCGATCATATCAGCTCCGATTCAGGTCCGAATTGCGTCAAATAAAATTTTGTTGAATTCCAATAACCCATAGGAACATAATATGTAAAAATATCCAGAAAATGGCCCGACTCAATTTTTAACAGTAT
Source organism: Saposhnikovia divaricata (assembly GCA_036435485.1). Taxonomy (NCBI): domain Eukaryota; kingdom Viridiplantae; phylum Streptophyta; class Magnoliopsida; order Apiales; family Apiaceae; genus Saposhnikovia; species Saposhnikovia divaricata. The sequence continues at coordinate 223,130,299 of CM071599.1, forward strand.
CCCGTGTACTAACCCCTTTGTGGATTATCCGAAAACCGAGTTTCGATCATATCAGCTCCGATTCAGGTCCGAATTGCGTCAAATAAAATTTTGTTGAATTCCAATAACCAATAGGAACAAAATATGTAAAAATATCCACAAAATGGTCCAACTCGATTTTTAACAATATCCCGTGTACTAACCCCTTTGAAGATTATCCGAAAACCGAGTTTCGATCATATCAGCTCCGATTCCGGTCCGAAGTGCGTCAAATAAAATTTGATTTAATTACAATAACCCTTATGAACATAATATGTAAAAATATCCAGAAAATGGCCCGACTCAATTTTTAACAGTATCCCGTGTACTAACCCCTTTGTGGATTATCCGAAAACCGAGTTTCGATCATATCAGCTCCGATTCAGGTCCGAATTGCGTCAAATAAAATTTTGTTGAATTCCAATAACCAATAGGAACAAAATATGTAATAATATCCTCAAAATGGTTCAACTCAATTTTTAACAATATCCCGTGTACTAACCCCTTTGAGGATTATTCGAAAACCGAGTTTCGATCATATCAGCTCCGATTCCTGTCCGAAGTGCGTCAAATAAAATTTCATTTAATTACAATAACCCTTAGGAACAAAATATGTAAAAATATCCAGAAAATGGGCCGGCTCAATTTTTAACAATATTCCGTGTACTAACGCCTTTGAGGATTATCCGAAAACCGAGTTTCGATCATATCAGCTCCGATTCCGGTCTGAACTGCGCCGAATAAAATTTCGTTTAATTTCAATAACCCATAGGAACAAAATATGTAAAAATATCCAGAAAATGGCCCGACTCGATTTTTAACAGTATCCCGTGTACTAACCCCTTTGAGGATTATCCGAAAACCGAGTTTCGATCATATCAGCTCCGATTTCGGTCCGAACTGTGTCGAATAAAATTTTGTTGAATTTCAATAACCTATAGGAACAAAATATGTGAAAATATCCACAAAATGGTCCAACTCGACTTTTAACAGTATCCCGTGTACTAACCCCTTTGAGGATTATCCGAAAATTGAGTTTACATCATATCAGCTCCGATTCCGGTCCGAAGTGCGTCAAATAAAATTTCATTTAATTTCAATAACCCATAGGAACAAAATATGTAAAAATATCCAGAAAATGGCCCGACTCAATTTTTAACAATATTCCGTGTACTAACGCCTTTGAGGATTATCAGAAAACTGAGTTTCGATCATATCAGCTCCGATTCCGGTCCGAATTGCGTCAAATAAAATTTTGTTGAATTCCAATAACCCATAGGAACATAATATGTAAAAATATCCAGAAAATGGCCCGACTCAATTTTTAACAGTATCCCGTGTACTAACCCCTTTGTGGATTATCCGAAAACCGAGTTTCGATCATATCAGCTCCGATTCAGGTCCGAATTGCGTCAAATAAAATTTTGTTGAATTCCAATAACCAATAGGAACAAAATATGTAAAAATATCCACAAAATGGTCCAACTCGATTTTTAACAATATCCCGTGTACTAACCCCTTTGAAGATTATCCGAAAACCGAGTTTCGATCATATCAGCTCCGATTCCGGTCCGAAGTGCGTCAAATAAAATTTGATTTAATTACAATAACCCTTATGAACATAATATGTAAAAATATCCAGAAAATGGCCCGACTCAATTTTTAACAGTATCCCGTGTACTAACCCCTTTGTGGATTATCCGAAAACCGAGTTTCGATCATATCAGCTCCGATTCAGGTCCGAATTGCGTCAAATAAAATTTTGTTGAATTCCAATAACCAATAGGAACAAAATATGTAATAATATCCTCAAAATGGTTCAACTCAATTTTTAACAATATCCCGTGTACTAACCCCTTTGAGGATTATTCGAAAACCGAGTTTCGATCATATCAGCTCCGATTCCTGTCCGAAGTGCGTCAAATAAAATTTCATTTAATTACAATAACCCTTAGGAACAAAATATGTAAAAATATCCAGAAAATGGGCCGGCTCAATTTTTAACAATATTCCGTGTACTAACGCCTTTGAGGATTATCCGAAAACCGAGTTTCGATCATATCAGCTCCGATTCCGGTCTGAACTGCGCCGAATAAAATTTCGTTTAATTTCAATAACCCATAGGAACAAAATATGTAAAAATATCCAGAAAATGGCCCGACTCGATTTTTAACAGTATCCCGTGTACTAACCCCTTTGAGGATTATCCGAAAACCGAGTTTCGATCATATCAGCTCCGATTTCGGTCCGAACTGTGTCGAATAAAATTTTGTTGAATTTCAATAACCTATAGGAACAAAATATGTGAAAATATCCACAAAATGGTCCAACTCGACTTTTAACAGTATCCCGTGTACTAACCCCTTTGAGGATTATCCGAAAATTGAGTTTACATCATATCAGCTCCGATTCCGGTCCGAAGTGCGTCAAATAAAATTTCATTTAATTTCAATAACCCATAGGAACAAAATATGTAAAAATATCCATAAAATGGCCCGACTTGATTTTTAACAGTATCCCGTGTACTAACCCCTTTGAGGATTATCCGAAAACCGAGTTTCGATCATATCAGCTCCGATTCAGGTCCGAATTGCGTCAAATAAAATTTTGTTGAATTCCAATAACCCATAGGAACATAATATGTAAAAATATCCAGAAAATGGCCCGACTCAATTTTTAACAGTATCCCGTGTACTAACCCCTTTGTGGATTATCCGAAAACCGAGTTTCGATCATATCAGCTCCGATTCAGGTCCGAATTGCATCAAATAAAATTTTGTTGAATTCCAATAACCAATAGGAACAAAATATGTAAAAATATCCACAAAATGGTCCAACTCGATTTTTAACAATATCCCATGTACTAACCCCTTTGAAGATTATCCGAAAACCGAGTTTCGATCATATCAGCTCCGATTCCGCTCCGAAGTGCGTCAAATAAAATTTCATTTAATTACAATAACCCTTATGAACAAAATATGTAAAAATATCCAGAAAATGGCCCGACTCGATTTTTAACAGTATCCCGTGTACTAACCCCATTGAGGATTATCCGAAAACCGAGTTTCGATCATATCAGCTCCGATTCAGGTCCGAATTGCGTTAAATAAAATTTTGTTGAATTCCAATAACCCATAGGAACATAATATGTAAAAATATCCAGAAAATGGCCCGACTCAATTTTTAACAGTATCCCGTGTACTAACCCCTTTGTGGATTATCCGAAAACCGAGTTTCGATCATATCAGCTCCGATTCCGGTCCGAACTGTGTCGAATAAAATTTTGTTGAATTTCAATAACCTATAGGAACAAAATATGTGAAAATATCCACAAAATGGTCCAACTCGACTTTTAACAGTATCCCGTGTACTAACCCCTTTGAGGATTATCCGAAAATTGAGTTTCCATCATATCAGCTCCGATTCCGGTCCGAAGGCGTCAAATAAAATTTCATTTAATTTCAATAACCCATAGGAACAAAATATGTAAAAATATCCAGAAAATGGCCCGACTCAATTTTTAACAATATTCCGTGTACTAACGCCTTTGAGGATTATCAGAAAACTGAGTTTCGATCATATCAGCTTCGATTCCGGTCCGAACTACGCCGAATAAAATTTCGTTTAATTTCAATAACCCATAGGAACAAAATATGTAAAAATATCTAGAAAATGGCCCGACTTGATTTTTAACAGTATCCCGTGTACTAACCCCTTTGAAGATTATCCGAAAACCAAGTTTCGATCATATGAGCTCCGATTCCGGTCCGAAGTGCGTCAAATAAAATTTCATTTAATTACAATAACCCTTAGGAACAAAATATGTAAAAATATCCAGAAAATGGCCCGACTCGATTTTTAACAGTATCCCGTGTACTAACCCCTTTGAGGATTATCCGAAAACCGAGTTTCGATCATATCAGCTCCGATTCAGGTCCGAATTGCGTCAAATAAAATTTTGTTGAATTCCAATAACCCATAGGAACATAATATGTAAAAATATCCAGAAAATGGCCCGACTCAATTTTTAATAGTATCCCGTGTACTAACCCCTTTGTGGATTATCCGAAAACCGAGTTTCGATCATATCAGCTCCGATTCAGGTCCGAATTGCGTCAAATAAAATTTTGTTGAATTCCAATAACCAATAGGAACAAAATATGTAATAATATCCACAAAATGGTTCAACTCGATTTTTAACAATATCCCGTGTACTAACCCCTTTGAGGATTATCCGAAAACCGAGTTTCGATCATATCAGCTCCGATTCCGGTCCGAAGTGCGTCAAATAAAATTTCATTTAATTACAATAACCCTTAGGAACAAAATATTTAAAAATATCCAGAAAATGGGCCGGATCAATTTTTAACAATATTCCGTGTACTAACGCCTTTGAGGATTATCCGAAAACCGAGTTTCGATCATATCAGCTCCGATTCCGGTCTGAACTGCGCCGAATAAAATTTCGTTTAATTTCAATAACCCATAGGAACAAAATATGTAAAAATATCCAGAAAATGGCCCGACTCGATTTTTAACAGTATCCCGTGTACTAACCCCTTTGAGGATTATCCGAAAACCGAGTTTCGATCATATCAGCTCCGATTTCGGTCCGAACTGTGTCGAATAAAATTTTGTTGAATTTCAATAACCTATAGGAACAAAATATGTGAAAATGTCCACAAAATGGTCCAACTCGACTTTTAACAGTATCCCGTGTACTAACCCCTTTGAGGATTATCCGAAAATTTAGTTTCCATCATATCAGCTCCGATTCCGGTCCGAAGTGCGTCAAATAAAATTTCATTTAATTTCAATAACCCATAGGAACAAAATATGTAAAAATATCCAGAAAATGGCCCGACTCAATTTTTAACAATATTCCGTGTACTAACGCCTTTGAGGATTATCAGAAAACTGAGTTTCGATCATATCAGCTCCGATTCCGGTCCGAACTACGCCGAATAAAATTTTGTTTAATTTCAATAACCCATAGGAACAAAATATGTAAATGTTAGATATAATTGATGTGATTTAATGTCAGTGTTTAAGTGTTACAGGTAAAGAGAGTTTAACTTGTTATTGAAAGCAGTTGTAACAGAGTTTGAGTATATGCTGATTGCTGGAAGCGCAAACGCTGACAGAGGAAAGCGTAAACACTGATAGCTGAATACATGGAAGCGCAAACACTGTTAGCATGGAGAGAACAGAGTTTGCTAAAGTCTGTCTACTGGGAGCGTCTACAAGTCAACAGAGTTTGAAGATTAATTTAATATTAATATGGAAGCGATATCTTTGAAGATTGGATAGCTATCAAAGAGATTGAGTTGACTTAGAAGACGTGTAGCAATCGTAATTGATATCAATTGTATAGCTTAATTTTAGGAGAATCAATTTACGATTGTACGTAGCTGTATATCTTATAAATACAGTTAGGTTAACCCTAGAAGGGTATCCATCGTGAACGAATATCATTCTTGTAACCTAAGCAGCTCTCTGTGATACTTTACATCACCGAGAGAGGAATTATCAATTCCAAACAGTTTTAAGAGTTAAAACGTGCGTTCTTGTTACTTATTCATACGGTACTTGATTATATATTGTGTATTCGACCTAACAAGTGGTATCAGAGCCAAATCTGTTACTTTATTACAGTTAAAGATCCAAACACAATAGTAATCAATGGCAGAGATACCTCCACCATCTGAGAAAGCTCCTACTACTGTTAGTAGGTATGAAACAATTAGGGTTCCTATACTGAGGCCATTAGAGTATGCAATTTGGAAGGTGAAGATGACCATGTTTCTGGAGGCTACAGATCCAGAATATCTGGACAGAATTTATGAAGGTCCTCACAAACCTACAAAGTTATCTGCTGCTGCTGCCGGTGAGGAATCAAAAGTTATTCCAAAAGAGAAGAAAGATCTAACTGCTGAGGATCTTTCATCTATTGCAAAGGATGCGAAGGTAAGGCATTTACTTCACAGTGCGTTAGACAATGTTATGTCTAATAAAGTGATAAACTGCACAACTGCAAAGGAGATATGGGATGCACTTGAGGTTAGATGTCAAGGAAATCCTGCAATTAAGAAGAACAGAAGGAACATACTCACTCAGGAGTATGAGCATTTTGAGGCAAAATCTGATGAAACCATGATAGAAACATTTGACAGATTCTGTAAACTGCTCAATGATTTGTCATTGGTGAACAAAGAGTATGATTTAGAAGATTCAAATCTCAAGTTTCTTCTCTCTCTACCTGAAAAGTGGGATGTGAAAACAACCACTATAAGAGATAATTATGAACTTGGTGAAACAGAGATTGATGAAATTTATGGACTACTCAAAACCCATGAATTGGAATTGGAGCAGAGAAACAAAAGATCTAGTAGAAAGTCAAAGTCTGTTGCTCTAAAGGCTGAGGAGAAACCATCAAAGAAGGAAGCATCAAGGAGAAAGGCAAAAGGAAAAGCTTTAGTCATTCATTCAGAGAATGAGTCATCAAACACTGATGTTGACTCAAACACAGATGAATCATCTGATTCTGAAGATGATGAGGAGATGATGCAAATGGCTGCATTGATGGTAAAGACCTTCAAGAAGATGGGATACAAGAACTTCAAGAAGGGAAAGAGATTCTCCAACGACTACTCAAAGTTTGACAAGAAGAATTTCAAGAAATCTGAGGGAAAGGACTTCAAATCTGGTAAGAAAGATAAGTCTGAGATTCAATGCTACAAGTGTAAGGAGATGGGTCACTATGCTCCTGAGTGCAAGAAGGGTAAAACTGAAAAGGCACTCTACACCAAAGGCAGAGATTGGGCAGACACTTCAGATTCAGATGAGGAAGTCAACTATGCTCTCATGGCTACTACTAAGACTGAAAATGATGATCTCAAGGTACCTCCAACTACCTATGCTTATAACACTGATAATATAACTGAATTGAGAATTTATCTTAAAGCATTGCATATCAGTTATAGGGATCAGACTTTAGAAAATGAGAGGATAAAGTCTGAGTGTTCTCAACTCAAAGAAAGAAATAAACTTGTTGAGGAACAGCTAGAGAACATGAATAAAATTCAAAAAGAGAGAGATGATGCAGTGTTTATTGAACAGGAGTTGCTAAGTAAGTATAAGCAACTAGAATCTGAATTGGAGGATACTAAACACATCATTAAAACTTGGACACACTCTGGTAAAGACACTCAAGAAGTGTTTCAGTCAGATACAGTAGGTCTAGGTTACTCTGTAGGAGATGAACTTAGATTTGAAAATCAGGTAAAGGTTAGACCACATTGTTCATCTGAAGGTAATGTCATGGGAACAGGTGGACCTAAGACTGAAGCACAGAAAAAGGCTGTTAAAGAGTCATATGCTAAAACTTTTGTTAAAGAGGCTAACATTGGTTTAATGACAGATAAACAACTCAAGCATAAGCTTAAGGAAATAAAATCTGTCAACAAACAGAGAATGCCTAAGAAAAACAGAAATGGTAAGGTAGGCATAACATCAGGAATAAAGCCAATGCTTGCTTCATTAGCTCCTAGGAAAACATGCTTTAACTGTGGTAGCACTAATCATCTTGCTAATTTCTGCAGTAAGAATAAAAACATTAATTCTTTGCCCTCTAAAACTGCAGTAAAGAGTGATTATGTGAGAACAAGACCACAGACTTTATGCAAACACTGTGGAAGTACTTGGCATTCTATTTACACTTGCAGAGATTATCATGCTATTTACTATAATTACTATGAACCCAAACCAAATTTGAAATGGGTTAAAGTAAACTCTGCAAATGTAAACTCTGAAAAAGTTAGCTTAAACTCTGTTAATGTGAATTCCGCTGCAAAAGCTAACAGAATTAAGAAAGCCAAAGGATCCAAGCAAGTCTGGATCCTTAAAACTAATAATCAGTGATTGTTTGTGATTGCAGGGCACCAGGGTCAGTACTCTAGTCGTGGACAGTGGATGTTCAGGACACATGACTGGAAATAAAGCCCTGCTATCAGAGTATGAGGAGAAGGCTGGCCCAGAAGTTTCCTATGGAGATGGCAACATAGGACATACACTGGGATATGGCAATATTAATCTTGGAAATGTCATCATCACAAATGTAGCTCTGGTTCCAGGACTCAAGCATGATTTGCTATCTGTGAGTCAAATCTGTGACAGAGGATATCATGTAGATTTTCAGCCTGAATATTGCCAAGTGATCAGTAAATCTACAGGGAAAGTTGCTCTAGTTGGAAACAGACACAACAACATCTATGAAATAAAATTGTCAACCAACACTGATGGCAAAGCAGTGTGTCTGTCTACAAGAATGTCAAGTGAAGAGAGTTGGAAATGGCACAAGAAACTCTCTCATTTGAACCTGAACAACATCAATGAGCTAATCAAGAATGATCTTGTAAGAGGTCTACCAAAGTCCTTGTTGAATGTAGAAGGACTGTGTGATTCTTGTCAAAAAGCTAAACAGAGAAAAGTCTCCTTCAAAAGCAAATCTGAGTCTTCAATTGTTGATCCTTATCATCTACTACATGTTGATCTTTTTGGTCCAGTGAAAGTGATGTCTCTTGGAAAGAAGAAATATGCATTAGTCATTGTTGATGAATATACCAGATTCACATGGGTATATTTTCTTGCAAAGAAGGATGAAACATCATTAACACTGACAGAACATATAATCCAACTGGACAAAGGGTCAGAGCATCAAGTGAAGATAATCAGAAGTGACAATGGAACTGAGTTCAGAAATTCATCTATGGAAGAATTTTGCAAGATTAAAGGGATCAAACAAGAGTTTTCTGCACCTGGCACTCCACAACAAAATGGTATAGTGGAGAGGAAGAACAGAACTTTGATAGAAGCTGCCAGAACCATGCTAGATGAAGCAAAGTTGCCAACTTATTTCTGGGCAGAAGCAGTTCAAACTGCTTGTTTTACTCAAAATGCAACACTGATCAACAAGCATGGTAAAACACCATATGAAATGGTGAAGAAGAAGAAGCCAAATCTAAAATATTTTCATATTTTTGGATGCAAGTGCTTTGTGTTGAAGACTCATCCTGAACAGTTGACCAAATTTGACCTAAAGGCAGATGAAGGAATTTTTGTTGGCTATCCACTGTCAACAAAGGCATTCAGAGTTTATAATCTGAGAACCAGAGTGATCATGGAGTCTATTCATGTGTCATTTGATGACAAGAAAATAACTGGACTTGAAGATGTTAATGAGCATGATCAACTGCACTTTGAAAATGAAGATTTATTAAACTCGGATGATACAGATCTGACAAACACTGTTGAGGTCAATTCTGAACCTCTACTGGTAAACACTGAAGAAACTTTTCAATCAGAAACAAGGGAAGAACCAGTTAAAGGGGAGCGTGAAGAATCACATCAAAGTGATAATTCAAACACTGATAGTGACTCAATTGATAACTCTGAATCAAACACTGTTGATTCAAGCTCTGAACATTCAAATTCTGAGCAGTCACATTCAGGGGGAGCATCAGAAAGTGAAGAAAGGCACCAAGAAAATCAGAAGAGCATGGATCAAGGGGGAGGATCACATGATGACAGAAGCAATCTGCCTTCTGCAAGAAAATGGACTAAGTCACATACACCTGATTTAATTATTGGTGATCCAGATGCAAGAGTAAGGACAAGAAGTGCAACAACAAATGAATGTCTGTTTCATGCATTCTTGTCACAAACTGAGCCAAAGAAAGTAGAAGAAGCTCTGAAAGATGCTGACTGGATAACAGCAATGCAAGAAGAGCTAAATGAATTTGAGAGAAATGAGGTGTGGACCCTTGTACCAAGGCCAAAGAACAGATCTATTGTTGGTACTAAATGGGTTTTCAGAAATAAAACTGACAGTGATGGTGTGATCACAAGGAACAAAGCAAGACTGGTAGCTAAAGGCTATTCACAGCAGGAAGGAATAGATTATGATGAGACTTTTGCACCAGTTGCCAGGTTGGAGGCAATAAGGATGTTTCTTGCCTATGCTTCTCACAAGAAATTCAAGGTTTTTCAAATGGATGTGAAAAGTGCTTTTATGAATGGAAAACTTGAAGAAGAAGTATTTGTTGAACAACCACCTGGTTTTGTAGATCCAAAATATCCAGATCATGTCTACAGGTTAGACAAAGCACTCTATGGACTCAAACAGGCACCTAGGGCATGGTACGAAACACTTGCTAAATTTCTACTAGAAAGTGGGTTTCACAGAGGTACTATTGACAAAACTCTGTTTTACTTTCAATCTGGTAATGACCTGCTCTTAGTTCAGATATATGTAGATGATATTATTTTTGGATCTACTAATGATAAACTCTGTAAGAAATTTGCCAAGCTCATGCAGTCTAGATATCAAATGAGTATGATGGGAGAGTTAAGCTATTTTCTAGGCTTACAGGTGAAGCAAACAGATGATGGAATTTTCATTAATCAAGCAAAATATACCAGAAATCTTCTCAAGAAATTTGGTATGCTTGACTGTTCATCTACAACAACTCCCATGGCAACTGCAACAAAACTGGACAAAGATACAGGTTCATCAGTGGATATGACAAGTTACAGAGGGATGATTGGTTTCTCTACTCTATTTAACAGCTAGTAGACCTGATATCATGTATGCCACCTGTCTGTGTGCAAGATTTCAGGCAGATCCAAGGGAACCACATTTAACAGCTGTGAAGAGGATTTTCAAATATCTCAAGGGAACTGTAACCTTAGGACTGTGGTACCCAAGAGAATCAGATTTTAAGCTACTTGGTTACTCTGATGCAGATTTTGCTGGCTGTAAGATTGACAGAAAAAGCACAAGTGGAAGTTGTCAATTTCTTGGTGACAGACTAGTGTCTTGGTACAGCAAGAAACAGAAGTCAATATCTACATCTACAGCTGAAGCAGAGTATATTGCTGCTGGTAGCTTTTGTGCACAGATTTTATGGATGAAGAATCAACTACTGGATTATGGGTTGAGGTATAGTAAAATACCTATTTTCTGTGATAATCAAAGTGCTATTGCAATGACAGGTAATCCAGTACGATTGTACGTAGCTGTATATCTTATAAATACAGTTAGGTTAACCCTAGAAGGGTATCCATCGTGAACGAATATCATTCTTGTAACCTAAGCAGCTCTCTGTGATACTTTACATCACCGAGAGAGGAATTATCAATTCCAAACAGTTTTAAGAGTTAAAACGTGTGTTCTTGTTACTTATTCAAACGGTACTTGATTATATATTGTGTATTCGACCTAACAGTAAAAATATCCAGAAAATGGCCCGACTTGATTTTTAACAGTATCCCGTGTACTAACCCCTTTGAGGATAATCCGAAAACCGAGTTTCGATCATATCAGCTCCGATTCAGGTCCGAAGTGCGTCAAATAAAATTTCATTTAATTACAATAACCCTTAGGAACAAAATATGTAAAAATATCCAGAAAATGGCCCGACTCGATTTTTAACAGTATCCCGTGTACTAACCCCTTTGAGGATTATCCGAAAACCGAGTTTCGATCATATCAGCTCCGATTCAGGTCCGAATTGCGTCAAATAAAATTTTGTTGAATTCCAATAACCAATAGAAACAAAATATGTAAAAATATCCACAAAATAGTCCAACTCGATTTTTAACAATATCCCGTGTACTAACCCCTTTGAAGATTATCCGAAAACCGAGTTTCGATCATATCAGCTCCGATTCCGGTCCGAAGTGCGTCAAATAAAATTTCATTTAATTACAATAACCCTTAGGAACAAAATATGTAAAAATATCCAGAAAATGGCCCGACTCGATTTTTAACAGTATCCCGTGTACTAACCCCTTTGAGGATTATCCGAAAACCGAGTTTCGATCATATCAGCTCCGATTCAGGTCCGAATTGCGTCAAATAAAATTTTGTTGAATTTCAATAACCCATAGGAACTTAATATGTAAAAATATCCAGAGAATGGCCCGACTCAATTTTTAACAGTATCCCGTGTACTAACCCCTTTGTGGATTATCCGAAAACCGAGTTTCGATCATATCAGCTCCGATTCTGGTCCGAACTGTGTCGAATAAAATTTTGTTGAATTTCAATAACCTATAGGAACAAAATATGTGAAAATATCCACAAAATGGTCCAACTCGACTTTTAACAGTATCCCGTGTACTAACCCCTTTGAGGATTATCCGAAAATTGAGTTTCCATCATATCAGCTCCGATTCCGGTCCGAAGTGCGTCAAATAAAATTTCATTTAATTTCAATAACCCATAGGAACAAAATATGTTAAAATATCCAGAAAATGGCCCGACTCAATTTTTAACAATATTCCGTGTACTAACCCCTTTGAGGATTATCCGAACCGAGTTTCGATCATATCAGCTCCGATTCCGGTCCGAAGTGCGTCAAATAAAATTTCATTTAATTACAATAACCCTTAGGAACAAAATATGTAAAAATATCCAGAAAATGGCCCGACTCGATTTTTAACAGTATCCCGTGTACTAACCCCTTTGAGGATTATCAGAACCGAGTTTCGATCATATCAGCTCCGATTCCGGTCCGAAGTGCGTCAAATAAAATTTCATTTAATTACAAGAACCCTTAGGAACAATATATGTAAAAATATCCAGAAAATGGGCCGGCTCAATTTTTAACAATATTCCGTGTACTAACGCCTTTGAGGATTATCCGAAAATCGAGTTTCGATCATATCAGCTCCGATTCCGGTCTGAACTGCGCCGAATAAAATTTCGTTTAATTTCAATAACCCATAGGAACAAAATATGTAAAAATATCCAGAAAATGGCCCGACTCGATTTTTAACAGTATCCAGTGTACTAACCCCTTTGAGGATTATCCGAAAACCGAGTTTCGATCATATCAGCTCCGATTCCGGTCCGAACTGTGTCGAATAAAATTTTGTTGAATTTCAATAACCTATAGGAACAAAATATGTGAAAATATCCACAAAATGGTCCAACTCGACTTTTAACAGTATCCCGTGTACTAACCCCTTGGAGGATTATCCGAAAATTGAGTTTCCATCATATCAGCTCCGATTCCGGTCCGAAGTGCGTCAAATAAAATTTCATTTAATTTCAATAACCCATAGGAAGAAAATATGTAAAAATATCCAGAAAATGGCCCGACTCAATTTTTAACAATATTCCGTGTACTAACGCCTTTGAGGATTATCAGAAAACTGAGTTTCGATCATATCAGCTCCGATTCCGGTCCGAACTACGCCGAATAAAATTTCGTTTAATTTCAATAACCCATAGGAACATAATATGTAAAAATATCCAGAAAATTTCCCGACTCAATTTTTAACAGTATCCCGTGTACTAACCCCTTTGTGGATTATCCGAAAACCGAGTTTCGATCATATCAGCTCCGATTCAGGTCCGAATTGCGTCAAATAAAATTTTGTTGAATTCCAATAACCAATAGGAACAAAATATGTAAAAATATCCACAAAATGGTCCAACTCGATTTTTAACAATATCCCGTGTACTAACCCCTTTGAGGATTATCCGAAAACCGAGTTTCGATCATATCAGCTCCGATTCAGGTCCGAATTGCGTCAAATAAAATTTTGTTGAATTCCAATAACCCATAGGAACATAATATGTAAAAATATCCAGAAAATGGCCCGACTCAATTTTTAACAGTATCCCGTGTACTAACCCCTTTGTGGATTATCCGAAAACCGAGTTTCGATCATATCAGCTCCGATTCAGGTCCGAATTGCGTCAAATAAAATTTTGTTGAATTCCAATAACCAATAGGAACAAAATATGTAATAATATCCACAAAATGGTCCAACTCGATTTTTAACAATATCCCGTGTACTAACCCCTTTGAGGATTATCCGAAAACCGAGTTTCGATCATATCAGCTCCGATTCCGGTCCGAAGTGCGTCAAATAAAATTTCATTTAATTACAATAACCCTTAGGAACAAAATATGTAAAAATACCCAGAAAATGGGCCGGCTATATTTTTAACAATATTCCGTGTACTAACGCCTTTGAGGATTATCCGAAAACCTAGTTTCGATCATATCAGCTCCGATTCCGGTCTGAACTGCGCCGAATAAAATTTCGTTTAATTTCAATAACCCATAGGAACAAAATATGTAAAAATATCCAGAAAATGGCCCGACTCGATTTTTAACAGTATCCCGTGTACTAACCCCTTTGAGGATTATCCGAAAACCGAGTTTCGATCATATCAGCTCCGATTTCGGTCCGAACTGTGTCGAATAAAATTTTGTTGAATTTCAATAACCTATAGGAACAAAATATGTGAAAATATCCACAAAATGGTCCAACTCGACTTTTAACAGTATCCCGTGTACTAACCCCTTTGAGGATTATCCGAAAATTGATTTTCCATCATATCAGCTCCGATTCCGGTCCGAAGTGCGTCAAATAAAATTTCATTTAATTTCAATAACCCATAGGAACAAAATATGTAAAAATATCCAGAAAATGGCCCGACTCAATTTTTAACAATATTCCGTGTACTAACGCCTTTGAGGATTATCAGAAAACTGAGTTTCGATCATATCAGCTCCGATTCCGGTCCGAACTACGCCGAATAAAATTTCGTTTAATTTCAATAACCCACAGGAACATAATATGTAAAAATATCCAGAAAATGGCCCGACTCAATTTTTAACAGTATCCCGTGTACTAACCCTTTGTGGATTATCCGAAAACCGAGTTTCGATCTTATCAGCTCCGATTCAGGTCCGAATTGCGTCAAATAAAATTTTGTTGAATTCCAATAACCAATAAAAACAAAATATGTAAAAATATCCACAAAATGGTGAAACTCGATTTTTAACAATATCCCGTGTACTAACCCCTTTGAAAATTATCCGAAAACCGAGTTTCGATCATATCAGCTCCGATTCCGGTCCGAAGTGCGTCAAATAAAATTTCATTTAATTACAATAACCCTTAGGAACAAAATGTGTAAAAATATCCAGAAAATGGCCCGACTCGATTTTTAATAGTATCCCGTGTACTAACCCCTTTGAGGATTATCCGAAAACCGAGTTTCGATCATATCAGCTTCGATTCAGGTCCGAATTGCGTCAAATAAAATTTTGTTGAATTCCAATAACCCATAGGAACATAATATGTAAAAATATCCAGAAAATGGCCCGAATCAATTTTTAACAGTATCCCGTGTACTAACCCCTTTGTGGATTATCCGAAAACCGAGTTTCGATCATATCAGCTCCGATTCAGGTCCGAATTGCGTCAAATAAAATTTTGTTGAATTCCAATAACCAATAGGAACAAAATATGTAATAATATCCACAAAATGGTCCAACTCGATTTTTAACAATATCCCGTGTACTAACCCCTTTGAGGATTATCCGAAAACCGAGTTTCGATCATATCAGCTCCGATTCCGGTCCGAAGTGCGTCAAATAAAATTTCATTTAATTACAATAACCCTTAGGAACAAAATATGTAAAAATATCCAGAAAATGGGCCGGCTATATTTTTAACAATATTCCGTGTACTAACGCCTTTGAGGATTATCCGAAAACCGAGTTTCGATCATATCAGCTCCGATTCCGGTCTGAACTGCGCCGAATAAAATTTCGTTTAATTTCAATAACCCATAGGAACAAAATATGTAAAAATATCCAGAAAATGGCCCGACTCGATTTTTAACAGTATCCCGTGTACTAACCCCTTTGAGGATTATCCGAAAACCGAGTTTCGATCATATCAGCTCCGATTTCGGTCCGAACTGTGTCGAATAAAATTTTGTTGAATTTCAATAACCTATAGGAACAAAATATGTGAAAATATCCACAAATTGGTCCAACTCAACTTTTAACAGTATCCCGTGTACTAACCCCTTTGAGGATTATCCGAAAATTGAGTTTCCATCATATCAGCTCCGATTCCGGTCCGAAGTGCGTCAAATAAAATTTCATTTAATTTCAATAACCCATAGGAACAAAATATGTAAAAATATCCAGAAAATGGCCCGACTCAATTTTTAACAATATTCCGTGTACTAACGCCTTTGAGGATTATCAGAAAACTGAGTTTCGATCATATCAGCTCCGATTCCGGTCCGAACTACGCCGAATAAAATTTCGTTTAATTTCAATAACCCACAGGAACATAATATGTAAAAATATCCAGAAAATTTCCCGACTCAATTTTTAACAGTATCCCGTGTACTAACCCCTTTGTGGATTATCCGAAAACCGAGTTTCGATCATATCAGCTCCGATTCAGGTCCGAATTGCGTCAAATAAAATTTTGTTGAATTCCAATAACCAATAGGAACAAAATATGTAAAAATATCCACAAAATTGTCCAACTCGATTTTTAACAATATCCCGTGTACTAACCCCTTTGAGGATTATCCGAAAACCGAGTTTCGATCATATCAGCTCCGATTCAGGTCCGAATTGCGTCAAATAAAATTTTGTTGAATTCCAATAACCCATAGGAACATAATATGTAAAAATATCCAGAAAATGGCCCGACTCAATTTTTAACAGTATCCCGTGTACTAACCCCTTTGTGGATTATCCGAAAACCGAGTTTCGATCATATCAGCTCCGATTCAGGTCCGAATTGCGTCAAATAAAATTTTGTTGAATTCCAATAACCAATAGGAACAAAATATGTAATAATATCCACAAAATGGTCCAACTCGATTTTTAACAATATCCCGTGTACTAACCCCTTTGAGGATTATCCGAAAACCGAGTTTCGATCATATCAGCTCCGATTCCGGTCCGAAGTGCGTCAAATAAAATTTCATTTAATTACAATAACCCTTAGGAACAAAATATGTAAAAATACCCAGAAAATGGGCCGGCTATATTTTTAACAATATTCCGTGTACTAACGCCTTTGAGGATTATCCGAAAACCTAGTTTCGATCATATCAGCTCCGATTCCGGTCTGAACTGCGCCGAATAAAATTTCGTTTAATTTCAATAACCCATAGGAACAAAATATGTAAAAATATCCAGAAAATGGCCCGACTCGATTTTTAACAGTATCCCGTGTACTAACCCCTTTGAGGATTATCCGAAAACCGAGTTTCGATCATATCAGCTCCGATTTCGGTCCGAACTGTGTCGAATAAAATTTTGTTGAATTTCAATAACCTATAGGAACAAAATATGTGAAAATATCCACAAAATGGTCCAACTCGACTTTTAACAGTATCCCGTGTACTAACCCCTTTGAGGATTATCCGAAAATTGATTTTCCATCATATCAGCTCCGATTCCGGTCCGAAGTGCGTCAAATAAAATTTCATTTAATTTCAATAACCCATAGGAACAAAATATGTAAAAATATCCAGAAAATGGCCCGACTCAATTTTTAACAATATTCCGTGTACTAACGCCTTTGAGGATTATCCGAAAACCTAGTTTCGATCATATCAGCTCCGATTCCGGTCTGAACTGCGCCGAATAAAATTTCGTTTAATTTCAATAACCCAGAGGAACAAAATATGTAAAAATATCCAGAAAATGGCCCGACTCGATTTTTAACAGTATCCCGTGTACTAACCCCTTTGAGGATTATCCGAAAACCGAGTTTCGATCATATCAGCTCCGATTGCGGTCCGAACTGTGTCGAATAAAATTTTGTTGAATTTCAATAACCTATAGGAACAAAATATGTGAAAATATCCACAAAATGGTCCAACTCGACTTTTAACATTATCCCGTGTACTAACCCCTTTGAGGATTATCCGAAAATTGATTTTCCATCATATCAGCTCCGATTCCGGTCCGAAGTGCGTCAAATAAAATTTCATTTAATTTCAATAACCCATAGGAACAAAATATGTAAAAATATCCAGAAAATGGCCCGACTCAATTTTTAACAATATTCCGTGTACTAACGCCTTTGAGGATTATCAGAAAACTGAGTTTCGATCATATCAGCTCCGATTCCGGTCCGAACTACGCCGAATAAAATTTCGTTTAATTTCAATAACCCACAGGAACATAATATGTAAAAATATCCAGAAAATGGCCCGACTCAATTTTTAACAGTATCCCGTGTACTAACCCTTTGTGGATTATCCGAAAACCGAGTTTCGATCTTATCAGCTCCGATTCAGGTCCGAATTGCGTCAAATAAAATTTTGTTGAATTCCAATAACCAATAAAAACAAAATATGTAAAAATATCCACAAAATGGTGAAACTCGATTTTTAACAATATCCCGTGTACTAACCCCTTTGAAAATTATCCGAAAACCGAGTTTCGATCATATCAGCTCCGATTCCGGTCCGAAGTGCGTCAAATAAAATTTCATTTAATTACAATAACCCTTAGGAACAAAATGTGTAAAAATATCCAGAAAATGGCCCGACTCGATTTTTAATAGTATCCCGTGTACTAACCCCTTTGAGGATTATCCGAAAACCGAGTTTCGATCATATCAGCTCCGATTCCGGTCCGAAGTGCGTCAAATAAAATTTCATTTAATTACAATAACCCTTAGGAACAAAATATGTAAAAATACCCAGAAAATGGGCCGGCTATATTTTTAACAATATTCCGTGTACTAACGCCTTTGAGGATTATCCGAAAACCTAGTTTCGATCATATCAGCTCCGATTCCGGTCTGAACTGCGCCGAATAAAATTTCGTTTAATTTCAATAACCCATAGGAACAAAATATGTAAAAATATCCAGAAAATGGCCCGACTCGATTTTTAACAGTATCCCGTGTACTAACCCCTTTGAGGATTATCCGAAAACCGAGTTTCGATCATATCAGCTCCGATTTCGGTCCGAACTGTGTCGAATAAAATTTTGTTGAATTTCAATAACCTATAGGAACAAAATATGTGAAAATATCCACAAAATGGTCCAACTCGACTTTTAACAGTATCCCGTGTACTAACCCCTTTGAGGATTATCCGAAAATTGATTTTCCATCATATCAGCTCCGATTCCGGTCCGAAGTGCGTCAAATAAAATTTCATTTAATTTCAATAACCCATAGGAACAAAATATGTAAAAATATCCAGAAAATGGCCCGACTCAATTTTTAACAATATTCCGTGTACTAACGCCTTTGAGGATTATCCGAAAACCGAGTTTCGATCATATCAGCTCCGATTCCGGTCTGAACTGCGCCGAATAAAATTTCGTTTAATTTCAATAACCCATAGGAACAAAATATGTAAAAATATCCAGAAAATGGCCCGACTCGATTTTTAACAGTATCCCGTGTACTAACCCCTTTGAGGATTATCCGAAAACCGAGTTTCGATCATATCAGCTCCGATTTCGGTCCGAACTGTGTCGAATAAAATTTTGTTGAATTTCAATAACCTATAGGAACAAAATATGTGAAAATATCCACAAATTGGTCCAACTCAACTTTTAACAGTATCCCGTGTACTAACCCCTTTGAGGATTATCCGAAAATTGAGTTTCCATCATATCAGCTCCGATTCCGGTCCGAAGTGCGTCAAATAAAATTTCATTTAATTCCAATAACCCATAGGAACAAAATATGTAAAAATATCCAGAAAATGGCCCGACTCAATTTTTAACAATATTCCGTGTACTAACGCCTTTGAGGATTATCAGAAAACTGAGTTTCGATCATATCAGCTCCGATTCCGGTCCGAACTACGCCGAATAAAATTTCGTTTAATTTCAATAACCCACAGGAACATAATATGTAAAAATATCCAGAAAATGGCCCGACTCAATTTTTAACAGTATCCCGTGTACTAACCCTTTGTGGATTATCCGAAAACCGAGTTTCGATCTTATCAGCTCCGATTCAGGTCCGAATTGCGTCAAATAAAATTTTGTTGAATTCCAATAACCAATAAAAACAAAATATGTAAAAATATCCACAAAATGGTGAAACTCGATTTTTAACAATATCCCGTGTACTAACCCCTTTGAAAATTATCCGAAAACCGAGTTTCGATCATATCAGCTCCGATTCCGGTCCGAAGTGCGTCAAATAAAATTTCATTTAATTACAATAACCCTTAGGAACAAAATGTGTAAAAATATCCAGAAAATGGCCCGACTCGATTTTTAATAGTATCCCGTGTACTAACCCCTTTGAGGATTATCCGAAAACCGAGTTTCGATCATATCAGCTCCGATTCAGGTCCGAATTGCGTCAAATAAAATTTTGTTGAATTCCAATAACCCATAGGAACATAATATGTAAAAATATCCAGAAAATGGCCCGACTCAATTTTTAACAGTATCCCGTGTACTAACCCCTTTGTGGATTATCCGAAAACCGAGTTTCGATCATATCAGCTCCGATTCAGGTCCGAATTGCGTCAAATAAAATTTTGTTGAATTCCAATAACCAATAGGAACAAAATATGTAATAATATCCACAAAATGGTCCAACTCGATTTTTAACAATATCCCGTGTACTAACCCCTTTGAGGATTATCCGAAAACCGAGTTTCGATCATATCAGCTCCGATTCCGGTCCGAAGTGCTTCAAATAAAATTTCATTTAATTACAATAACCCTTAGGAACAAAATATGTAAAAATATCCAGAAAATGGGACGGCTATATTTTTAACAATATTCCGTGTACTAACGCCTTTGAGGATTATCCGAAAACCGAGTTTCGATCATATCAGCTCCGATTCCGGTCTGAACTGCGCCGAATAAAATTTCGTTTAATTTCAATAACCCATAGGAACAAAATATGTAAAAATATCCAGAAAATGGCCCGACTCGATTTTTAACAGTATCCCGTGTACTAACCCCTTTGAGGATTATCCGAAAACCGAGTTTCGATCATATCAGCTCCGATTTCGGTCCGAACTGTGTCGAATAAAATTTTGTTGAATTTCAATAACCTATAGGAACAAAATATGTGAAAATATCCACAAATTGGTCCAACTCGACTTTTAACAGTATCCCGTGTACTAACCCCTTTGAGGATTATCCGAAAATTGAGTTTCCATCATATCAGCTCCGATTCCTGTCCGAAGTGCGTCAAATAAAATTTCATTTAATTTCAATAACCCATAGGAACAAAATATGTAAAAATATCCAGAAAATGGCCCGACTCAATTTTTAACAATATTCCGTGTACTAACGCCTTTGAGGATTATCAGAAAACTGAGTTTCGATCATATCAGCTCCGATTCCGGTCCGAACTACGCCGAATAAAATTTCGTTTAATTTCAATAACCCACAGGAACAAAATATGTAAAAATATCCAGAAAATGGCCCGACTCAATTTTTAACAGTATCCCGTGTACTAACCCTTTGTGGATTATCCGAAAACCGAGTTTCGATCTTATCAGCTCCGATTCAGGTCCGAATTGCGTCAAATAAAATTTTGTTGAATTCCAATAACCAATAGAAACAAAATATGTAAAAATATCCAAAAATGGTGAAACTCGATTTTTAACAATATCCCGTGTACTAACCCCTTTGAAAATTATCCGAAAACCGAGTTTCGATCATATCAGCTCCGATTCCGGTCCGAAGTGCGTCAAATAAAATTTCATTTAATTACAATAACCCTTAGGAACAAAATGTGTAAAAATATCCAGAAAATGGCCCGACTCGATTTTTAATAGTATCCCGTGTACTAAACCCTTTGAGGATTATCCGAAAACCGAGTTTCGATCATATCAGCTCCGATTCAGGTCCGAATTGCGTCAAATAAAATTTTGTTGAATTCCAATAACCCATAGGAACATAATATGTAAAAATATCCAAAAAATGGCCCGACTCAATTTTTAACAGTATCCCGTGTACTAACCCCTTTGTGGATTATCCGAAAACCGAGTTTCGATCATATCAGCTCCGATTCAGGTCCGAATTGCGTCAAATAAAATTTTGTTGAATTCCAATAACCAATAGGAACAAAATATGTAATAATATCCACAAAATGGTCCAACTCGATTTTTAACAATATCCCGTGTACTAACCCCTTTGAGGATTATCCGAAAACCGAGTTTCGATCATATCAGCTCCGATTCCGGTCCGAAGTGCGTCAAATAAAATTTCATTTAATTACAATAACCCTTAGGAACAAAATATGTAAAAATATCCAGAAAATGGGCCGGCTATATTTTTAACAATATTCCGTGTACTAACGCCTTTGAGGATTATCCGAAAACCGAGTTTCGATCATATCAGCTCCGATTCCGGTCTGAACTGCGCCGAATAAAATTTCGTTTAATTTCAATAACCCATAGGAACAAAATATGTAAAAATATCCAGAAAATGGCCCGACTCGATTTTTAACAGTATCCCGTGTACTAACCCCTTTGAGGATTATCCGAAAACCGAGTTTCGATCATATCAGCTCCGATTTCGGTCCGAACTGTGTCGAATAAAATTTTGTTGAATTTCAATAACCTATAGGAACAAAATATGTGAAAATATCCACAAATTGGTCCAACTCGACTTTTAACAGTATCCCGTGTACTAACCCCTTTGAGGATTATCCGAAAATTGAGTTTCCATCATATCAGCTCCGATTCCGGTCCGAAGTGCGTCAAATAAAATTTCATTTAATTTCAATAACCCATAGGAACAAAATATGTAAAAATATCCAGAAAATGGCCCGACTCAATTTTTAACAATATTCCGTGTACTAACGCCATTGAGGATTATCAGAAAACTGAGTTTCGATCATATCAGCTCCGATTCCGGTCCGAACTACGCCGAATAAAATTTCGTTTAATTTCAATAACCCACAGGAACATAATATGTAAAAATATCCAGAAAATGGCCCGACTCAATTTTTAACAGTATCCCGTGTACTAACCCTTTGTGGATTATCCGAAAACCGAGTTTCGATCTTATCAGCTCCGATTCAGGTCCGAATTGCGTCAAATAAAATTTTGTTGAATTCCAATAACCAATAGAAACAAAATATGTAAAAATATCCAAAAAATGGTGAAACTCGATTTTTAACAATATCCCGTGTACTAACCCCTTTGAAAATTATCCGAAAACCGAGTTTCGATCATATCAGCTCCGATTCCGGTCCGAAGTGCGTCAAATAAAATTTCATTTAATTACAATAACCCTTAGGAACAAAATGTGTAAAAATATCCAGAAAATGGCCCGACTCGATTTTTAATAGTATCCCGTGTACTAACCCCTTTGAGGATTATCCGAAAACCGAGTTTCAATCATATCAGCTCCGATTCAGGTCCGAATTGCGTCAAATAAAATTTTGTTGAATTCCAATAACCCATAGGAACATAATATGTAAAAATATCCAGAAAATGGCCCGACTCAATTTTTAATAGTATCCCGTGTACTAACCCCTTTGTGGATTATCCGAAAACTGAGTTTCGATCATATCAGCTCCGATTCAGGTCCGAATTGCGTCAAATAAAATTTTGTTGAATCCCAATAACCAATAGGAACAAAATATGTAATAATATCCACAAAATGGTCCAACTCGATTTTTAACAATATCCCGTGTACTAACCCCTTTGAGGATTATCCGAAAACCGAGTTTCGATCATATCAGCTCTGATTCCGGTCCGAAGTGCGTCAAATAAAATTTCATTTAATTACAATAACCCTTAGGAACAAAATATGTAAAAATATCCAGAAAATGGGCCGGCTATATTTTTAACAATATTCCGTGTCCTAACGCCTTCGAGAATTATCAGAAAACTGAGTTTCGATCATATCAGCTCCGATTCCGGTCCGAACTACGCCGAATAAAATTTCGTTTAATTTCAATAACCCATAGGAACAAAATATGTAAAAATATCCAGAAAATGGCCCGACTCGATTTTAAACAGTATCCCGTGTACTAACCCCTTTGTGGATTATCCGAAAACCGAGTTTCGATCATATCAGCTCCGATTCAGGTCCGAATTGCGTCAAATAAAATTTTGTTGAATTCCAATAACCCATAGGAACAAAATATGTAAAAATATCCAGAAAATGGCCCGACTCAATTTTTAACAATATCCCATGTACTAACCCCTTTGTGGATTATCCGAAAACCGAGTTTCGATCATATCAGCTCCGATTCAGGTCCGAATTGCGTCAAATAAAATTTTGTTGAATTCCAATAACCAATAGGAACAAAATATGTAAAAATATCCACAAAATGGTCCAACTCGATTTTTAACAATATCCCGTGTACTAACCCCTTTGAAGATTATCCGAAAACCGAGTTTCGATCATATCAGCTCCGATTCCGGTCCGAAGTGCGTCAAATAAAATTTCATTTAATTACAATAACCCTTAGGAACAAAATATGTAAAAATATCCAGAAAATGGCGCGACTCGATTTTTAACAGTATCCCGTGTACTAACCCCTTTGAGGATTATCCGAAAACCGAGTTTCGATCATATCAGCTTCGATTCAGGTCCGAATTGCGTCAAATAAAATTTTGTTGAATTCCAATAACCCATAGGAACATAATATGTAAAAATATCCAGAAAATGGCCCGACTCAATTTTTAACAGTATCCCGTGTACTAACCCCTTTTTGGATTATCCGAAAACCGAGTTTCGATCATATCAGCTCCGATTCAGGTCCGAATTGCGTCAAATAAAATTTTGTTGAATTCCAATAACCAATAAAAACAAAATATGTAATAATATCCACAAAATGGTCCAACTTGATTTTTAACAATATCCCGTGTACTAACCCCTTTGAGGATTATCCGAAAACCGAGTTTCGATCATATCAGCTCCGATTCCGGTCCGAAGTGCGTCAAATAAAATTTAATTTAATTACAATAACCCTTAGGAACAAAATATGTAAAAATATCCAGAAAATGGGCCGGCTCAATTTTTAACAATATTCCGTGTACTAACGCCTTTGAGGATTATCCGAAAACCGAGTTTCGATCATATCAACTCCGATTCCGGTCAGAACTTCGCCGAATAAAATTTCGTTTAATTTCAATAACCCATAGGAACAAAATATGTGAAAATATCCAGAAAATGGCCCGACTCGATTTTTAACAGTATCCCGTGTACTAACCCCTTTGAGGATTATCCGAAAACCGAGTTTCGATCATATCAGCTCCGATTCAGAAAATGGCCCGACTCAATTTTTAACAATATTCCGTGTCCTAACGCCTTTGAGGATTATCAGAAAACGGAGTTTCGATCATATCAGCTCCGATTCCGGTCCGAACTACGCCGAATAAAATTTCGTTTAATTTCAATAACCCATAGGAACAAAATATGTAAAAATATCCAGAAAATGGCCCGACTCGATTTTAAACTGTATCCCGTGTACTAACCCCTTTGTGGATTATCCGAAAACCGAGTTTCGATCATATCAGCTCCGATTCAGGTCCGAATTGCGTCAAATAAAATTTTGTTGAATTCCAATAACCCATAGGAACAAAATATGTAAAAATATCCAGAAAATGGCCCGACTCGATTTTAAACAGTATCCCGTGTACTAACCCCTTTGTGGATTATCCGAAAACCGAGTTTCGACCATATCAGCTCCGATTCAGGTCCGAATTGCGTCAAATAAAATTTTGTTGAATTCCAATAACCAATAGGAACAAAATATGTAAAAATATCCACAAAATGGTCCAACTCAATTTTTAACAATATCCCGTGTACTAACCCCTTTGACGATTATCCGAAAACCGAGTTTCGATCATATCAGCTCCGATTCCGGTCCGAAGTGCGTCGAATAAAATTTCATTTAATTACAATAACCCTTAGGAACAAAATATGTAAAAATATCCAGAAAATGGCCCGACTCGATTTTTAACAGTATCCCGTGTACTAACCCCTTTGAGGATTATCCGAAAACCGAGTTTCGATCATATCAGCTCCGATTCAGGTCCGAATTGCGTCAAATAAAATTTTGTTGAATTCCAATAACCCATAGGAACATAATATGTAAAAATATCCAGAAAATGGCCCGACTCAATTTTTAACAGTATCCCGTGTACTAACCTCTTTTTGGATTATCCGAAAACCGAGTTTCGATCATATCAGCTCCGATTCAGGTCCGAATTGCGTCAAATAAAATTTTGTTTAATTCCAATAACCAATAAGAACAAAATATGTAATAATATCCACAAATGGTCCAACTTAATTTTTAACAATATCCCGTGTACTAACCCCTTTGAGGATTATCCGAAAACCGAGTTTCGATCATATCAGCTCCGATTCCGGTCCGAAGTGCGTCAAATAAAATTTCATTTAATTACAATAACCCTTAGGAACAAAATACGTAAAAATATCCAGAAAATGGGCCGGCTCAATTTTTAACAATATTCCGTGTACTAACGCCTTTGAGGATTATCCGAAAACCGAGTTTCGATCATATCAGCTCCGATTCCGGTCAGAACTGCGTCGAATAAAATTTCGTTTAATTTCAATAACCCATAGGAACAAAATATGTAAAAATATCCAGAAAATGGCCTGACTCGATTTTTAACAGTATCCCGTGTACTAACCCCTTTGAGGATTATCCGAAAACCGAGTTTCGATCATATCAGCTCCGATTCAGGTCCGAATTGCGTCAAATAAAATTTTGTTGAATTCCAATAACCCATAGGAACAAAATATGTAAAAATATCCACAAAATGGTCCGACTCAATTTTTAACAATATCCCATGTACTAACCCCTTTGAGGATTATCCGAAAACCGAGTTTCGATCATATCAGCTCCGATTCCGGTCCGACCTGTGTCGAATAAAATTTTGTTGAATTTCAATAACCTATAGGAACAAAATATGTGAAAATATCCACAAAATGGTCCAACTCGACTTTTAACAGTATCCCGTGTACTAACCCCTTTGAGGATTATCCGAAAATTGAGTTTCCATCATATCAGCTCCGATTCCGGTCCGAAGTGCGTCAAATAAAATTTCATTTAATTTCAACAACCCATAGGAACAAAATATGTAAAAATATCCAGAAAATGGCCCGACTCAATTTTTAACAATATTCCGTGTACTAACGCCTTTGAGGATTATCAGAAAACTGAGTTTCGATCATATCAGCTCCGATTCCTATTCGAACTACGCCGAATAAAATTTGGTTTAATTTCAATAACCCATAGGAACAAAATATGTAAAAATATCAAGAAAATGGCCCGACTCGATTTTAAACAGTATCCCGTGTACTAACCCCTTTGTGGATTATCCGAAAACCGAGTTTCGATCATATTAGCTCCGATTCAGGTCCGAATTGCGTCAAATAAAATTTTGTTGAATTCCAATAACCAATAGGAAGAAAATATGTAAAAATATCCACAAAATGGTCCAACTCGATTTTTAACAATATCCCGTGTACTAACCCATTTGAGGATTATCCGAAAACCGAGTTTCGATCATATCAGCTCCGATTCTGGTCTGAATTGCGCCGAATAAAATTTCGTTTAATTTCAATAACCCATAGGAACAAAATATGTAAAAATATCCAGAAAATGGCCCGACTCGATTTTTAACAGTATCCCGTGTACTAACCCCTTTGAGGATTATCTGAAAACCGAGTTTCGATCATATCAGCTCCGATTCAGGTCCGAATTGCGTCAAATAAAATTTTGTTGAATTCCAATAACCCATAGGAACAAAATATGTAAAAATATCCACAAAATGGTCTGACTCAATTTTTAACAATATCCCATGTACTAACCCCTTTGAGGATTATCCGAAAACCGAGTTTCGATCATATCAGCTCCGATTCCGGTCCGAACTGTGTCGAATAAAATTTTGTTGAATTTCAGTAACCTATAGGAACAAAATATGTGAAAATATCCACAAAATGGTCCAACTCGACTTTTAACAGTATCCCGTGTACTAACCCCTTTGAGGATTATCCGAAAATTGAGTTTCCATCATATCAGCTCCGATTCCGGTCCGAAGTGCGTCAAATAAAATTTCATTTAATTTCAACAACCCATAGGAAGAAAATATGTAAAAATATCCAGAAAATGGCCTGACTAAATTTTTAACAATATTCCGTGTACTAACGCCTTTGAGGATTATCAGAAAACTGAGTTTCGATCATATCAGCTCCGATTCCGGTCCGAACTACGCCGAATAAAATTTCGTTTAATTTCAATAACGCATAGGAACAAAATATGTAAAAATATCCAGAAAATGGCCCGACTCGATTTTAAACAGTATCCCGTGTACTAACCCCTTTGTGGATTATCCGAAAACCGAGTTTCGATCATATCAGCTCCGATTCAGGTCCGAATTGCGTCAAATAAAATTTTGTTGAATTCCAATAACCAATAGGAACAAAATATGTAAAAATATCCACAAAATGGTCCAACTCGATTTTTAACAATATCCCGTGTACTAACCCATTTGAGGATTATCCGAAAATCGAGTTTCGATCATATCAGCTCCGATTCCGGTCTGAACTGCGCCGAATAAAATTTCGTTTAATTTCAATAACCCATAGGAACAAAATATGTAAAAATATCCAGAAAATGGCCCGACTCGATTTTTAACAGTATCCCGTGTACTAATCCCTTTGAGGATTATCCGAAAACCGAGTTTCGATCATATCAGCTCCGATTCAGGTCCGAATTGCGTCAAATAAAATTTTGTTGAATTCCAATAACCCATAGGAACAAAATATGTAAAAATATCTACAAAATGGTCCGACTCAATTTTTAACAATATCCCATGTACTAACCCCTTTGAGGATTATCCGAAAACCGAGTTTCGATCATATCAGCTCCGATTCCGGTCCGAACTGTGTCGAATAAAATTTTGTTGAATTTCAATAACCTATAGGAACAAAATATGTGAAAATATCCAGAAAATGGTCCTACTCGACTTTTAACAGTATCCCGTGTACTAACCCCTTTGAGGATTATCCGAAAATTGAGTTTCCATCATATCAGCTCCGATTCCGGTCCGAAGTGCGTCAAATAAAATTTCATTTAATTTCAACAACCCATAGGAACAAAATATGTAAAAATATCCAGAAAATGGCCCGACTCAATTTTTAACAATATTCCGTGTACTAACGCCTTTGAGGATTATCAGAAAACTGAGTTTCGATCATATCAGCTCCGATTCCGGTCCGAACTACGCCGAATAAAATTTCGTTTAATTTCAATAACCCATAGGAACAAAATATGTAAAAATATCCAGAAAATGGCCCGACTCGATTTTAAACAGTATCCCGTGTACTAACCCCTTTGTGGATTATCCGAAAACCGAGTTTCGATCATATCAGCTCCGATTTAGGTCCGAATTGCGTCAAATAAAATTTTGTTGAATTCCAATAACCAATAGGAACAAAATATGTAAAAATATCCACAAAATGGTCCAACTCGATTTTTAACAATATCCCGTGTACTAACCCATTTGAGGATTATCCGAAAACCGAGTTTCGATCATATCAGCTCCGATTCCGGTCTGAACTGCACCGAATAAAATTTCGTTTAATTTCAATAACCCATAGGAACAAAATATGTAAAAATATCCAGAAAATGGCCCGACTCGATTTTTAACAGTATCCCGTGTACTAACCCCTTTGAGGATTATCCGAAAACCGAGTTTCGATCATATCAGCTCCGATTCAGGTCCGAATTGCGTCAAATAAAATTTTGTTGAATTCCAATAACCCATAGGAACAAAATATGTAAAAATATCCACAAAATGGTCCGACTCAATTTTTAACAATATCCCATGTAACCCCTTTGTGGATTATCCGAAAACCGAGTTTCGATCATATCAGCTCCGATTCTGGTCCGAACTGTGTCGAATAAAATTTTGTTGAATTTCAATAACCTATAGGAACAAAATATGTGAAAATATCCACAAAATGGTCCAACTCGACTTTTAACAGTATCCCGTGTACTAACCCCTTTGAGGATTATCCGAAAATTGAGTTTCCATCATATCAGCTCCGATTCCGGTCCGAATGCGTCAAATAAAATTTCATTTAATTTCAACAACCCATAGGAACAAAATATGTAAAAATATCCAGAAAATGGCCCGACTCAATTTTTAACAATATTCCGTGTACTAACGCCTTTGAGGATTATCAGAAAACTGAGTTTCGATCATATCAGCTCCGATTCCGGTCCGAACTAGGCCGAATAAAATTTCGTTTAATTTCAATAACCCATAGGAACAAAATATGTAAAAATATCCAGAAAATGGCCCGACTCGATTTTAAACAGTATCCCGTGTACTAACCCCTTTGTGGATTATCCGAAAACCGAGTTTCGATCATATCAGCTCCGATTCAGGTCCGAATTGCGTCAAATAAAATTTTGTTGAATTCCAATAACCAATAGGAACAAAATATGTAAAAATATC
Organism: Saposhnikovia divaricata; assembly: GCA_036435485.1. Lineage (NCBI taxonomy): Eukaryota > Viridiplantae > Streptophyta > Magnoliopsida > Apiales > Apiaceae > Saposhnikovia > Saposhnikovia divaricata. The sequence continues at coordinate 223,160,621 of CM071599.1, forward strand.
CACAAAATGGTCCAACTCGATTTTTAACAATATCCCGTGTACTAACCCATTTGAGGATTATCCGAAAATCGAGTTTCGATCATATCAGCTCCGATTCCGGTCTGAACTGCGCCGAATAAAATTTCGTTTAATTTCAATAACCCATAGGAACAAAATATGTAAAAATATCCAGAAAATGGCCCGACTCGATTTTTAACAGTATCCCGTGTACTAATCCCTTTGAGGATTATCCGAAAACCGAGTTTCGATCATATCAGCTCCGATTCAGGTCCGAATTGCGTCAAATAAAATTTTGTTGAATTCCAATAACCCATAGGAACAAAATATGTAAAAATATCTACAAAATGGTCCGACTCAATTTTTAACAATATCCCATGTACTAACCCCTTTGAGGATTATCCGAAAACCGAGTTTCGATCATATCAGCTCCGATTCCGGTCCGAACTGTGTCGAATAAAATTTTGTTGAATTTCAATAACCCATAGGAACAAAATATGTGAAAATATCCACAAAATGGTCCTACTCGACTTTTAACAGTATCCCGTGTACTAACCCCTTTGAGGATTATCCGAAAATTGAGTTTCCATCATATCAGCTCCGATTCCGGTCCGAAGTGCGTCAAATAAAATTTCATTTAATTTCAACAACCCATAGGAACAAAATATGTAAAAATATCCAGAAAATGGCCCGACTCAATTTTTAACAATATTCCGTGTACTAACGCCTTTGAGGATTATCAGAAAACTGAGTTTCGATCATATCAGCTCCGATTCCAGTCCGAACTACGCCGAATAAAATTTCGTTTAATTTCAATAACCCATAGGAACAAAATATGTAAAAATATCCAGAAAATGGCCCGACTCGATTTTAAACAGTATCCCGTGTACTAACCCCTTTGTGGATTATCCGAAAACCGAGTTTCGATCATATCAGCTCCGATTTAGGTCCGAATTGCGTCAAATAAAATTTTGTTGAATTCCAATAACCAATAGGAACAAAATATGTAAAAATATCCACAAAATGGTCCAACTCGATTTTTAACAATATCCCGTGTACTAACCCATTTGAGGATTATCCGAAAACCGAGTTTCGATCATATCAGCTCCGATTCCGGTCTGAACTGCACCGAATAAAATTTCGTTTAATTTCAATAACCCATAGGAACAAAATATGTAAAAATATCCAGAAAATGGCCCGACTCGATTTTTAACAGTATCCCGTGTACTAACCCCTTTGAGGATTATCCGAAAACCGAGTTTCGATCATATCAGCTCCGATTCAGGTCCGAATTGCGTCAAATAAAATTTTGTTGAATTCCAATAACCCATAGGAACAAAATATGTAAAAATATCCACAAAATGGTCCGACTCAATTTTTAACAATATCCCATGTAACCCCTTTGTGGATTATCCGAAAACCGAGTTTCGATCATATCAGCTCCGATTCCGGTCCGAACTGTGTCGAATAAAATTTTGTTGAATTTCAATAACCTATAGAACAAAATATGTGAAAATATCCACAAAATGGTCCAACTCGACTTTTAACAGTATCCCGTGTACTAACCCCTTTGAGGATTATCCGAAAATTGAGTTTCCATCATATCAGCTCCGATTCCGGTCCGAAGTGCGTCAAATAAAATTTCATTTAATTTCAACAACCCATAGGAACAAAATATGTAAAAATATCCAGAAAATGGCCCGACTCAATTTTTAACAATATTCCGTGTACTAACGCCTTTGAGGATTATCAGAAAACTGAGTTTCGATCATATCAGCTCCGATTCCGGTCCGAACTAGGCCGAATAAAATTTCGTTTAATTTCAATAACCCATAGGAACAAAATATGTAAAAATATCCAGAAAATGGCCCGACTCGATTTTAAACAGTATCCCGTGTACTAACCCCTTTGTGGATTATCCGAAAACCGAGTTTCGATCATATCAGCTCCGATTCAGGTCCGAATTGCGTCAAATAAAATTTTGTTGAATTCCAATAACCAATAGGAACAAAATATGTAAAAATATCCACAAAATGGTCCAACTCAATTTTTAACAATATCCCGTGTACTAACCCATTTGAGGATTATCCGAAAATCGAGTTTCGATCATATCAGCTCCGATTCCGGTCTGAACTGCGCCGAATAAAATTTCGTTTAATTTCAATAACCCAAAGGAACAAAATATGTAAAAATATCCGGAAAATGGCCCGACTCGATTTTTAACAGTATCCCGTGTACTAATCCCTTTGAGGATTATCCGAAAACCGAGTTTCGATCATATCAGCTCCGATTCAGGTCCGAATTGCGTCAAATAAAATTTTGTTGAATTCCAATAACCCATAGGAACAAAATATGTAAAAATATCTACAAAATGGTCCGACTCAATTTTTAACAATATCCCATGTACTAACCCCTTTGAGGATTATCCGAAAACCGAGTTTCGATCATATCAGCTCCGATTCCGGTCCGAACTGTGTCGAATAAAATTTTGTTGAATTTCAATAACCTATAGGAATAAAATATGTGAAAATATCCACAAAATGGTCCAACTCGACTTTTAACAGTATCCCGTGTACTAACCCCTTTGAGGATTATCCGAAAATTGAGTTTCCATCATATCAGCTCCGATTCCGGTCCGAAGTGCGTCAAATAAAATTTCATTTAATTTCAACAACCCATAGGAACAAAATATGTAAAAATATCCAGAAAATGGCCCGACTCAATTTTTAACAATATTCCGTGTTCTAACGCCTTTGAGGATTATCAGAAAACTGAGTTTCGATCATATCAGCTCCGATTCCGGTCCGAACTACGCCGAATAAAATTTCGTTTAATTTCAATAACCCATAGGAACAAAATATGTAAAAATATCCAAAAAATGGCCCGACTCGATTTTAAACAGTATCCCGTGTACTAACCCCTTTGTGGATTATCCGAAAACCGAGTTTCGATCATATCAGCTCCGATTTAGGTCCGAATTGCGTCAAATAAAATTTTGTTGAATTCCAATAACCAATAGGAACAAAATATGTAAAAATATCCACAAAATGGTCCAACTCGATTTTTAACAATATCCCGTGTACTAACCCATTTGAGGATTATCCGAAAACCGAGTTTCGATCATATCAGCTCCGATTCCGGTCTGAACTGTACCGAATAAAATTTCGTTTAATTTCAATAACCCATAGGAACAAAATATGTAAAAATATCCAGAAAATGGCCCGACTCGATTTTTAACAGTATCCCGTGTACTAACCCCTTTGAGGATTATCCGAAAACCGAGTTTCGATCATATCAGCTCCGATTCAGGTCCGAATTGCGTCAAATAAAATTTTGTTGAATTCCAATAACCCATAGGAACAAAATATGTAAAAATATCCACAAAATGGTCCGACTCAATTTTTAACAATATCCCATGTAACCCCTTTGTGGATTATCCGAAAACCGAGTTTCGATCATATCAGCTCCGATTCCGGTCCGAACTGTGTCGAATAAAATTTTGTTGAATTTCAAAAACCTATAGGAACAAAATATGTGAAAATATCCACAAAATGGTCCAACTCGACTTTTAACAGTATCCCGTGTACTAACCCCTTTGAGGATTATCCGAAAATTGAGTTTCCATTATATCAGCTCCGATTCCGGTCCGAAGTGCGTCAAATAAAATTTCATTTAATTTCAACAACCCATAGGAACAAAATATGTAAAAATATCCAGAAAATGGCCCGACTCAATTTTTAACAATATTCCGTGTACTAACGCCTTTGAGGATTATCAGAAAACTGAGTTTCGATCATATCAGCTCCGATTCCGGTCCGAACTAGGCCGAATAAAATTTCGTTTAATTTCAATAACCCATAGGAACAAAATATGTAAAAATATCCAAAAAATGGCCCGACTCGATTTTAAACAGTATCCCGTGTACTAACCCCTTTGTGGATTATCCGAAAACCGAGTTTCGATCATATCAGCTCCGATTTAGGTCCGAATTGCGTCAAATAAAATTTTGTTGAATTCCAATAACCAATAGGAACAAAATATGTAAAAATATCCACAAAATGGTCCAACTCGATTTTTAACAATATCCCGTGTACTAACCCATTTGAGGATTATCCGAAAACCGAGTTTCGATCATATCAGCTCCGATTCCGGTCTGAACTGCACCGAATAAAATTTCGTTTAATTTCAATAACCCATAGGAACAAAATATGTAAAAATATCCAGAAAATGGCCCGACTCGATTTTTAACAGTATCCCGTGTACTAACCCCTTTGAGGATTATCCGAAAACCGAGTTTCGATCATATCAGCTCCGATTCAGGTCCGAATTGCGTCAAATAAAATTTTGTTGAATTCCAATAACCCATAGGAACAAAATATGTAAAAATATCCACAAAATGGTCCGACTCAATTTTTAACAATATCCCATGTAACCCCTTTGTGGATTATCCGAAAACCGAGTTTCGATCATATCAGCTCCGATTCCGGTCCGAACTGTGTCGAATAAAATTTTGTTGAATTTCAATAACCTATAGGAACAAAATATGTGAAAATATCCACAAAATGGTCCAACTCGACTTTTAACAGTATCCCGTGTACTAACCCCATTGAGGATTATCCGAAAATTGAGTTTCCATTATATCAGCTCCGATTCCGGTCCGAAGTGCGTCAAATAAAATTTCATTTAATTTCAACAACCCATAGGAACAAAATATATAAAAATATCCAGAAAATGGCCCGACTCGATTTTTAACAGTATCCCGTGTACTAACCCCTTTGAGGATTATCCGAAAACCGAGTTTCGATCATATCAGCTCCGATTCAGGTCCGAATTGCGTCAAATAAAATTTTGTTGAATTCCAATAACCCATAGGAACAAAATATGTAAAAATATCCACAAAATGGTCCGACTCAATTTTTAACAATATCCCATGTAACCCCTTTGTGGATTATCCGAAAACCGAGTTTCGATCATATCAGCTCCGATTCCGGTCCGAACTGTGTCGAATAAAATTTGTTGAATTTCAATAACCTATAGGAACAAAATATGTGAAAATATCCACAAAATGGTCCAACTCGACTTTTAACAGTATCCCGTGTACTAACCCCTTTGAGGATTATCCGAAAATTGAGTTTCCATTATATCAGCTCCGATTCCGGTCCGAAGTGCGTCAAATAAAATTTCATTTAATTTCAACAACCCATAGGAACAAAATATGTAAAAATATCCAGAAAATGGCCCGACTCAATTTTTAACAATATTCCGTGTACTAACGCCTTTGAGGATTATCAGAAAACTGAGTTTCGATCATATCAGCTCCGATTCCGGTCCGAACTAGGCCGAATAAAATTTCGTTTAATTTCAATAACCCATAGGAACAAAATATGTAAAAATATCCAAAAAATGGCCCGACTCGATTTTAAACAGTATCCCGTGTACTAACCCCTTTGTGGATTATCCGAAAACCGAGTTTCGATCATATCAGCTCCGATTTAGGTCCGAATTGCGTCAAATAAAATTTTGTTGAATTCCAATAACCAATAGGAACAAAATATGTAAAAATATCCACAAAATGGTCCAACTCGATTTTTAACAATATCCCGTGTACTAACCCATTTGAGGATTATCCGAAAACCGAGTTTCGATCATATCAGCTCCGATTCCGGTCTGAACTGCACCGAATAAAATTTCGTTTAATTTCAATAACCCATAGGAACAAAATATGTAAAAATATCCAGAAAATGGCCCGACTCGATTTTTAACAGTATCCCGTGTACTAACCCCTTTGAGGATTATCCGAAAACCGAGTTTCGATCATATCAGCTCCGATTCAGGTCCGAATTGCGTCAAATAAAATTTTGTTGAATTCCAATAACCCATAGGAACAAAATATGTAAAAATATCCACAAAATGGTCCGACTCAATTTTTAACAATATCCCATGTAACCCCTTTGTGGATTATCCGAAAACCGAGTTTCGATCATATCAGCTCCGATTCCGGTCCGAACTGTGTCGAATAAAATTTTGTTGAATTTCAATAACCTATAGGAACAAAATATGTGAAAATATCCACAAAATGGTCCAACTCGACTTTTAACAGTATCCCGTGTACTAACCCCATTGAGGATTATCCGAAAATTGAGTTTCCATTATATCAGCTCCGATTCCGGTCCGAAGTGCGTCAAATAAAATTTCATTTAATTTCAACAACCCATAGGAACAAAATATATAAAAATATCCAGAAAATGGCCCGACTCGATTTTTAACAGTATCCCGTGTACTAACCCCTTTGAGGATTATCCGAAAACCGAGTTTCGATCATATCAGCTCCGATTCAGGTCCGAATTGCGTCAAATAAAATTTTGTTGAATTCCAATAACCCATAGGAACAAAATATGTAAAAATATCCACAAAATGGTCCGACTCAATTTTTAACAATATCCCATGTAACCCCTTTGTGGATTATCCGAAAACCGAGTTTCGATCATATCAGCTCCGATTCCGGTCCGAACTGTGTCGAATAAAATTTTGTTGAATTTCAATAACCTATAGGAACAAAATATGTGAAAATATCCACAAAATGGTCCAACTCGACTTTTAACAGTATCCCGTGTACTAACCTCTTTGAGGATTATCCGAAAATTGAGTTTCCATTATATCAGCTCCGATTCCGGTCCGAAGTGCGTCAAATAAAATTTCATTTAATTTCAACAACCCATAGGAACAAAATATGTAAAAATATCCAGAAAATGGCCCGACTCAATTTTTAACAATATTCCGTGTACTAACGCCTTTGAGGATTATCAGAAAACTGAGTTTCGATCATATCAACTCCGATTCCGGTCCGAACTAGGCCGAATAAAATTTCGTTTAATTTCAATAACCCATAGGAACAAAATATGTAAAAATATCCAAAAAATGGCCCGACTCGATTTTAAACAGTATCCCGTGTACTAACCCCTTTGTGGATTATCCGAAAACCGAGTTTCGATCATATCAGCTCCGATTTAGGTCCGAATTGCGTCAAATAAAATTTTGTTGAATTCCAATAACCAATAGGAACAAAATATGTAAAAATATCCACAAAATGGTCCAACTCGATTTTTAACAATATCCCGTGTACTAACCCATTTGAGGATTATCCGAAAACCGAGTTTCGATCATATCAGCTCCGATTCCGGTCTGAACTGCACCGAATAAAATTTCGTTTAATTTCAATAACCCATAGGAACAAAATATGTAAAAATATCCAGAAAATGGCCCGACTCGATTTTTAACAGTATCCCGTGTACTAACCCCTTTGAGGATTATCCGAAAACCGAGTTTCGATCATATCAGCTCCGATTCAGGTCCGAATTGCGTCAAATAAAATTTTGTTGAATTCCAATAACCCATAGGAACAAAATATGTAAAAATATCCACAAAATGGTCCGACTCAATTTTTAACAATATCCCATGTAACCCCTTTGTGGATTATCCGAAAACCGAGTTTCGATCATATCAGCTCCGATTCCGGTCCGAACTGTGTCGAATAAAATTTTGTTGAATTTCAATAACCTATAGGAACAAAATATGTGAAAATATCCACAAAATGGTCCAACTCGACTTTTAACAGTACCCCGTGTACTAACCCCATTGAGGATTATCCGAAAATTGAGTTTCCATTATATCAGCTCCGATTCCGGTCCGAAGTGCGTCAAATAAAATTTCATTTAATTTCAACAACCCATAGGAACAAAATATGTAAAAATATCCAGAAAATGGCCCGACTCAATTTTTAACAATATTCCGTGTACTAACGCCTTTGAGGATTATCAGAAAACTGAGTTTCGATCATATCAACTCCGATTCCGGTCCGAACTAGGCCGAATAAAATTTCGTTTAATTTCAATAACCCATAGGAACAAAATATGTAAAAATATCCAAAAAATGGCCCGACTCGATTTTAAACAGTATCCCGTGTACTAACCCCTTTGTGGATTATCCGAAAACCGAGTTTCGATCATATCAGCTCCGATTTAGGTCCGAATTGCGTCAAATAAAATTTTGTTGAATTCCAATAACCAATAGGAACAAAATATGTAAAAATATCCACAAAATGGTCCAACTCGATTTTTAACAATATCCCGTGTACTAACCCATTTGAGGATTATCCGAAAACCGAGTTTCGATCATATCAGCTCCGATTCCGGTCTGAACTGCACCGAATAAAATTTCGTTTAATTTCAATAACCCATAGGAACAAAATATGTAAAAATATCCAGAAAATGGCCCGACTCGATTTTTAACAGTATCCCGTGTACTAACCCCTTTGAGGATTATCCGAAAACCGAGTTTCGATCATATCAGCTCCGATTTAGGTCCGAATTGCGTCAAATAAAATTTTGTTGAATTCCAATAACCCATAGGAACAAAATATGTAAAAATATCCACAAAATGGTCCGACTCAATTTTTAACAATATCCCATGTAACCCCTTTGTGGATTATCCGAAAACCGAGTTTCGATCATATCAGCTCCGATTCCGGTCCGAACTGTGTCGAATAAAATTTTGTTGAATTTCAATAACCTATAGGAACAAAATATGTGAAAATATCCACAAAATGGTCCAACTCGACTTTTAACAGTATCCCGTGTACTAACCCCTTTGAGGATTATCCGAAAATTGAGTTTCCATCATATCAGCTCCGATTCCGGTCCGAAGTGCGTCAAATAAAATTTCATTTAATTTCAACAACCCATAGGAACAAAATATGTAAAAATATCCAGAAAATGGCCCGACTCAATTTTTAACAATATTCCGTGTACTAACGCCTTTGAGGATTATCAGAAAACTGAGTTTCGATCATATCAGCTCCGATTCCGGTCCGAACTAGGCCGAATAAAATTTCGTTTAATTTCAATAACCCATAGGAACAAAATATGTAAAAATATCCAGAAAATGGCCCGACTCGATTTTAAACAGTATCCCGTGTACTAACCCCTTTGTGGATTATCCGAAAACCGAGTTTCGATCATATCAGCTCCGATTCAGGTCCGAATTGCGTCAAATAAAATTTTGTTGAATTCCAATAACCCATAGGAACAAAATATGTAAAAATATCCACAAAATGGTCCGACTCAATTTTTAACAATATCCCATGTAACCCCTTTGTGGATTATCCGAAAACCGAGTTTCGATCATATCAGCTCCGATTCCGGTCCGAACTGTGTCGAATAAAATTTTGTTGAATTTCAATAACCTATAGGAACAAAATATGTGAAAATATCCACAAAATGGTCCAACTCGACTTTTAACAGTACCCCGTGTACTAACCCCATTGAGGATTATCCGAAAATTGAGTTTCCATTATATCAGCTCCGATTCCGGTCCGAAGTGCGTCAAATAAAATTTCATTTAATTTCAACAACCCATAGGAACAAAATATGTAAAAATATCCAGAAAATGGCCCGACTCAATTTTTAACAATATTCCGTGTACTAACGCCTTTGAGGATTATCAGAAAACTGAGTTTCGATCATATCAGCTCCGATTCCGGTCCGAACTAGGCCGAATAAAATTTCGTTTAATTTCAATAACCCATAGGAACAAAATATGTAAAAATATCCAAAAAATGGCCCGACTCGATTTTAAACAGTATCCCGTGTACTAACCCCTTTGTGGATTATCCGAAAACCGAGTTTCGATCATATCAGCTCCGATTTAGGTCCGAATTGCGTCAAATAAAATTTTGTTGAATTCCAATAACCAATAGGAACAAAATATGTAAAAATATCCACAAAATGGTCCAACTCGATTTTTAACAATATCCCGTGTACTAACCCATTTGAGGATTATCCGAAAACCGAGTTTCGATCATATCAGCTCCGATTCCGGTCTGAACTGCACCGAATAAAATTTCGTTTAATTTCAATAACCCATAGGAACAAAATATGTAAAAATATCCAGAAAATGGCCCGACTCGATTTTTAACAGTATCCCGTGTACTAACCCCTTTGAGGATTATCCGAAAACCGAGTTTCGATCATATCAGCTCCGATTTAGGTCCGAATTGCGTCAAATAAAATTTTGTTGAATTCCAATAACCCATAGGAACAAAATATGTAAAAATATCCACAAAATGGTCCGACTCAATTTTTAATAATATCCCATGTAACCCCTTTGTGGATTATCCGAAAACCGAGTTTCGATCATATCAGCTCCGATTCCGGTCCGAACTGTGTCGAATAAAATTTTGTTGAATTTCAATAACCTATAGGAACAAAATATGTGAAAATATCCACAAAATGGTCCAACTCGACTTTTAACAGTATCCCGTGTACTAACCCCTTTGAGGATTATCCGAAAATTGAGTTTCCATCATATCAGCTCCGATTCCGGTCCGAAGTGCGTCAAATAAAATTTCATTTAATTTCAACAACCCATAGGAACAAAATATGTAAAAATATCCAGAAAATGGCCCGACTCAATTTTTAACAATATTCCGTGTACTAACGCCTTTGAGGATTATCAGAAAACTGAGTTTCGATCATATCAGCTCCGATTCCGGTCCGAACTACGCCGAATAAAATTTCGTTTAATTTCAATAACCCATAGGAACAAAATATGTAAAAATATCCAGAAAATGGCCCGACTCGATTTTAAACAGTATCCCGTGTACTAACCCCTTTGTGGATTATCCGAAAACCGAGTTTCGATCATATCAGCTCCGATTCAGGTCCGAATTGCGTCAAATAAAATTTTGTTGAATTCCAATAACCAATAGGAACAAAATATGTAAAAATATCCACAAAATGGTCCAACTCAATTTTTAACAATATCCCGTGTACTAACCCATTTGAGGATTATCCGAAAATCGAGTTTCGATCATATCAGCTCCGATTCCGGTCTGAACTGCGCCGAATAAAATTTCGTTTAATTTCAATAACCCATAGGAACAAAATATGTAAAAATATCCAGAAAATGGCCCGACTCGATTTTTAACAGTATCCCGTGTACTAATCCCTTTGAGGATTATCCGAAAACCGAGTTTCGATCATATCAGCTCCGATTCAGGTCCGAATTGCGTCAAATAAAATTTTGTTGAATTCCAATAACCCATAGGAACAAAATATGTAAAAATATCTACAAAATGGTCCGACTCAATTTTTAACAATATCCCATGTACTAACCCCTTTGAGGATTATCCGAAAACCGAGTTTCGATCATATCAGCTCCGATTCCGGTCCGAACTGTGTCGAATAAAATTTTGTTGAATTTCAATAACCTATAGGAATAAAATATGTGAAAATATCCACAAAATGATCCAACTCGACTTTTAACAGTATCCCGTGTACTAACCCCTTTGAGGATTATCCGAAAATTGAGTTTCCATCATATCAGCTCCGATTCCGGTCCGAAGTGCGTCAAATAAAATTTCATTTAATTTCAACAACCCATAGGAACAAAATATGTAAAAATATCCAGAAAATGGCCCGACTCAATTTTTAACAATATTCCGTGTACTAACGCCTTTGAGGATTATCAGAAAACTGAGTTTCGATCATATCAGCTCCGATTCCGGTCCGAACTACGCCGAATAAAATTTCGTTTAATTTCAATAACCCATAGGAACAAAATATGTAAAAATATCCAAAAAATGGCCCGACTCGATTTTAAACAGTATCCCGTGTACTAACCCCTTTGTGGATTATCCGAAAACCGAGTTTCGATCATATCAGCTCCGATTTAGGTCCGAATTGCGTCAAATAAAATTTTGTTGAATTCCAATAACCAATAGGAACAAAATATGTAAAAATATCCACAAAATGGTCCAACTCGATTTTTAACAATATCCCGTGTACTAACCCATTTGAGGATTATCCGAAAACCGAGTTTCGATCATATCAGCTCCGATTCCGGTCTGAACTGCACCGAATAAAATTTCGTTTAATTTCAATAACCCATAGGAACAAAATATGTAAAAATATCCAGAAAATGGCCCGACTCGATTTTAAACAGTATCCCGTGTACTAACCCCTTTGTGGATTATCCGAAAACCGAGTTTCGATCATATCAGCTCCGATTCAGGTCCGAATTGCGTCAAATAAAATTTTGTTGAATTCCAATAACCAATAGGAACAAAATATGTAAAAATATCCAGAAAATGGCCCGACTCGATTTTAAACAGTATCCCGTGTACTAACCCCTTTGTGGATTATCCGAAAACCGAGTTTCGATCATATCAGCTCCGATTCAGGTCCGAATTGCGTCAAATAAAATTTTGTTGAATTCCAATAACCAATAGGAACAAAATATGTAAAAATATCCACAAAATGGTCCAACTCAATTTTTAACAATATCCCGTGTACTAACCCATTTGAGGATTATCCGAAAATCGAGTTTCGATCATATCAGCTCCGATTCCGGTCTGAACTGCGCCGAATAAAATTTCGTTTAATTTCAATAACCCATAGGAACAAAATATGTAAAAATATCCAGAAAATGGCCCGACTCGATTTTTAACAGTATCCCGTGTACTAATCCCTTTGAGGATTATCCGAAAACCGAGTTTCGATCATATCAGCTCCGATTCAGGTCCGAATTGCGTCAAATAAAATTTTGTTGAATTCCAATAACCCATAGGAACAAAATATGTAAAAATATCTACAAAATGGTCCGACTCAATTTTTAACAATATCCCATGTACTAACCCCTTTGAGGATTATCCGAAAACCGAGTTTCGATCATATCAGCTCCGATTCCGGTCCGAACTGTGTCGAATAAAATTTTGTTGAATTTCAATAACCTATAGGAATAAAATATGTGAAAATATCCACAAAATGATCCAACTCGACTTTTAACAGTATCCCGTGTACTAACCCCTTTGAGGATTATCCGAAAATTGAGTTTCCATCATATCAGCTCCGATTCCGGTCCGAAGTGCGTCAAATAAAATTTCATTTAATTTCAACAACCCATAGGAACAAAATATGTAAAAATATCCAGAAAATGGCCCGACTCAATTTTTAACAATATTCCGTGTACTAACGCCTTTGAGGATTATCAGAAAACTGAGTTTCGATCATATCAGCTCCGATTCCGGTCCGAACTACGCCGAATAAAATTTCGTTTAATTTCAATAACCCATAGGAACAAAATATGTAAAAATATCCAAAAAATGGCCCGACTCGATTTTAAACAGTATCCCGTGTACTAACCCCTTTGTGGATTATCCGAAAACCGAGTTTCGATCATATCAGCTCCGATTTAGGTCCGAATTGCGTCAAATAAAATTTTGTTGAATTCCAATAACCAATAGGAACAAAATATGTAAAAATATCCACAAAATGGTCCAACTCGATTTTTAACAATATCCCGTGTACTAACCCATTTGAGGATTATCCGAAAACCGAGTTTCGATCATATCAGCTCCGATTCCGGTCTGAACTGCACCGAATAAAATTTCGTTTAATTTCAATAACCCATAGGAACAAAATATGTAAAAATATCCAGAAAATGGCCCGACTCGATTTTTAACAGTATCCCGCGTACTAACCCCTTTGAGGATTATCCGAAAACCGAGTTTCGATCATATCAGCTCCGATTCAGGTCCGAATTGCGTCAAATAAAATTTTGTTGAATTCCAATAACCCATAGGAACAAAATATGTAAAAATATCCACAAAATGGTCCGACTCAATTTTTAACAATATCCCATGTAACCCCTTTGTGGATTATCCGAAAACCGAGTTTCGATCATATCAGCTCCGATTCCGGTCCGAACTGTGTCGAATAAAATTTTGTTGAATTTCAATAACCTATAGGAACAAAATATGTGAAAATATCCACAAAATGGTCCAACTCGACTTTTAACAGTATCCCGTGTACTAACCCCTTTGAGGATTATCCGAAAATTGAGTTTCCATTATATCAGCTCCGATTCCGGTCCGAAGTGCGTCAAATAAAATTTCATTTAATTTCAACAACCCATAGGAACAAAATATGTAAAAATATCCAGAAAATGGCCCGACTCAATTTTTAACAATATTCCGTGTACTAACGCCTTTGAGGATTATCAGAAAACTGAGTTTCGATCATATCAGCTCCGATTCCGTTCCGAACTAGGCCGAATAAAATTTCGTTTAATTTCAATAACACATAGGAACAAAATATGTAAAAATATCCAAAAAATGGCCCGACTCGATTTTAAACAGTATCCCGTGTACTAACCCCTTTGTGGATTATCCGAAAACCGAGTTTCGATCATATCAGCTCCGATTTAGGTCCGAATTGCGTCAAATAAAATTTTGTTGAATTCCAATAACCAATAGGAACAAAATATGTAAAAATATCCACAAAATGGTCCAACTCGATTTTTAACAATATCCCATGTACTAACCCATTTGAGGATTATCCGAAAACCGAGTTTCGATCATATCAGCTCCGATTCCGGTCTGAACTGCACCGAATAAAATTTCGTTTAATTTCAATAACCCATAGGAACAAAATATGTAAAAATATCCAGAAAATGGCCCGACTCGATTTTTAACAGTATCCCGTGTACTAACCCCTTTGAGGATTATCCGAAAACCGAGTTTCGATCATATCAGCTCCGATTCAGGTCCGAATTGCGTCAAATAAAATTTTGTTGAATTCCAATAACCCATAGGAACAGAATATGTAAAAATATCCACAAAATGGTCCGACTCAATTTTTAACAATATCCCATGTAACCCCTTTGTGGATTATCCGAAAACCGAGTTTCGATCATATCAGCTCCGATTCCGGTCCGAACTGTGTCGAATAAAATTTTGTTGAATTTCAATAACCTATAGGAACAAAATATGTGAAAATATCCACAAAATGGTCCAACTCGACTTTTAACAGTATCCCGTGTACTAACCCCTTTGAGGATTATCCGAAAATTGAGTTTCCATCATATCAGCTCCGATTCCGGTCCGAAGTGCGTCAAATAAAATTTCATTTAATTTCAACAACCCATAGGAACAAAATATGTAAAAATATCCAGAAAATGGCCCGACTCAATTTTTAACAATATTCCGTGTACTAACGCCTTTGAGGATTATCAGAAAACTGAGTTTCGATCATATCAGCTCCGATTCCGGTCCGAACTACGCCGAATAAAATTTCGTTTAATTTCAATAACCCATAGGAACAAAATATGTAAAAATATCCAGAAAATGGCCCGACTCGATTTTAAACAGTATCCCGTGTACTAACCCCTTTGTGGATTATCCGAAAACCGAGTTTCGATCATATCAGCTCCGATTCAGGTCCGAATTGCGTCAAATAAAATTTTGTTGAATTCCAATAACCAATAGGAACAAAATATGTAAAAATATCCACAAAATGGTCCAACTCAATTTTTAACAATATCCCGTGTACTAACCCATTTGAGGATTATCCGAAAATCGAGTTTCGATCATATCAGCTCCGATTCCGGTCTGAACTGCGCCGAATAAAATTTCGTTTAATTTCAATAACCCATAGGAACAAAATATGTAAAAATATCCAGAAAATGGCCCGACTCGATTTTTAACAGTATCCCGTGTACTAACCCCTTTGTGGATTATCCGAAAACCGAGTTTCGATCATATCAGCTCCGATTCAGGTCCGAATTGCGTCAAATAAAATTTTGTTGAATTCCAATAACCAATAGGAACAAAATATGTAAAAATATCCACAAAATGGTCCAACTCAATTTTTAACAATATCCCGTGTACTAACCCATTTGAGGATTATCCGAAAATCGAGTTTCGATCATATCAGCTCCGATTCCGGTCTGAACTGCGCCGAATAAAATTTCGTTTAATTTCAATAACCCATAGGAACAAAATATGTAAAAATATCCAGAAAATGGCCCGACTCGATTTTTAACAGTATCCCGTGTACAAATCCCTTTGAGGATTATCCGAAAACCGAGTTTCGATCATATCAGCTCCGATTCAGGTCCGAATTGCGTCAAATAAAATTTTGTTGAATTCCAATAACCCATAGGAACAAAATATGTAAAAATATCTACAAAATGGTCCGACTCAATTTTTAACAATATCCCATGTACTAACCCCTTTGAGGATTATCCGAAAACCGAGTTTCGATCATATCAGCTCCGATTCCGGTCCGAACTGTGTCGAATAAAATTTTGTTGAATTTCAATAACCTATAGGAATAAAATATGTGAAAATATCCACAAAATGGTCCAACTCGACTTTTAACAGTATCCCGTGTACTAACCCCTTTGAGGATTATCCGAAAATTGAGTTTCCATCATATCAGCTCCGATTCCGGTCCGAAGTGCGTCAAATAAAATTTCATTTAATTTCAACAACCCATAGGAACAAAATATGTAAAAATATCCAGAAAATGGCCCGACTCAATTTTTAACAATATTCCGTGTACTAACGCCTTTGAGGATTATCAGAAAACTGAGTTTCGATCATATCAGCTCCGATTCCGGTCCGAACTACGCCGAATAAAATTTCGTTTAATTTCAATAACCCATAGGAACAAAATATGTAAAAATATCCAAAAAATGGCCCGACTCGATTTTAAACAGTATCCCGTGTACTAACCCCTTTGTGGATTATCCGAAAACCGAGTTTCGATCATATCAGCTCCGATTTAGGTCCGAATTGCGTCAAATAAAATTTTGTTGAATTCCAATAACCAATAGGAACAAAATATGTAAAAATATCCACAAAATGGTCCAACTCGATTTTTAACAATATCCCGTGTACTAACCCATTTGAGGATTATCCGAAAACCGAGTTTCGATCATATCAGCTCCGATTCCGGTCTGAACTGCACCGAATAAAATTTCGTTTAATTTCAATAACCCATAGGAACAAAATATGTAAAAATATCCAGAAAATGGCCCGACTCGATTTTTAACAGTATCCCGTGTACTAACCCCTTTGAGGATTATCCGAAAACCGATTTTCGATCATATCAGCTCCGATTCAGGTCCGAATTGCGTCAAATAAAATTTTGTTGAATTCCAATAACCCATAGGAACAAAATATGTAAAAATATCCACAAAATGGTCCGACTCAATTTTTAACAATATCCCATGTAACCCCTTTGTGGATTATCCGAAAACCGAGTTTCGATCATATCAGCTCCGATTCCGGTCCGAACTGTGTCGAATAAAATTTTGTTGAATTTCAATAACCTATAGGAACAAAATATGTGAAAATATCCACAAAATGGTCCAACTCGACTTTTAACAGTATCCCGTGTACTAACCCCTTTGAGGATTATCCGAAAATTGAGTTTCCATTATATCAGCTCCGATTCCGGTCCGAAGTGCGTCAAATAAAATTTCATTTAAATTCAACAACCCATAGGAACAAAATATGTAAAAATATCCAGAAAATGGCCCGACTCAATTTTTAACAATATTCCGTGTACTAACGCCTTTGAGGATTATCAGAAAACTGAGTTTCGATCATATCAGCTCCGATTCCGGTCCGAACTAGGCCGAATAAAATTTCGTTTAATTTCAATAACCCATAGGAACAAAATATGTAAAAATATCCAAAAAATGGCCCGACTCGATTTTAAACAGTATCCCGTGTACTAACCCCTTTGTGGATTATCCGAAAACCGAGTTTCGATCATATCAGCTCCGATTTAGGTCCGAATTGCGTCAAATAAAATTTTGTTGAATTCCAATAACCAATAGGAACAAAATATGTAAAAATATCCACAAAATGGTCCAACTCGATTTTTAACAATATCCCGTGTACTAACCCATTTGAGGATTATCCGAAAACCGAGTTTCGATCATATCAGCTCCGATTCCGGTCTGAACTGCACCGAATAAAATTTCGTTTAATTTCAATAACCCATAGGAACAAAATATGTAAAAATATCCAGAAAATGGCCCGACTCGATTTTTAACAGTATCCCGTGTACTAACCCCTTTGAGGATTATCCGAAAACCGATTTTCGATCATATCAGCTCCGATTCAGGTCCGAATTGCGTCAAATAAAATTTTGTTGAATTCCAATAACCCATAGGAACAAAATATGTAAAAATATCCACAAAATGGTCCGACTCAATTTTTAACAATATCCCATGTAACCCCTTTGTGGATTATCCGAAAACCGAGTTTCGATCATATCAGCTCCGATTCCGGTCCGAACTGTGTCGAATAAAATTTTGTTGAATTTCAATAACCTATAGGAACAAAATATGTGAAAATATCCACAAAATGGTCCAACTCGACTTTTAACAGTATCCCGTGTACTAACCCCTTTGAGGATTATCCGAAAATTGAGTTTCCATTATATCAGCTCCGATTCCGGTCCGAAGTGCGTCAAATAAAATTTCATTTAAATTCAACAACCCATAGGAACAAAATATGTAAAAATATCCAGAAAATGGCCCGACTCAATTTTTAACAATATTCCGTGTACTAACGCCTTTGAGGATTATCAGAAAACTGAGTTTCGATCATATCAGCTCCGATTCCGGTCCGAACTAGGCCGAATAAAATTTCGTTTAATTTCAATAACCCATAGGAACAAAATATGTAAAAATATCCAAAAAATGGCCCGACTCGATTTTAAACAGTATCCCGTGTACTAACCCCTTTGTGGATTATCCGAAAACCGAGTTTCGATCATATCAGCTCCGATTTAGGTCCGAATTGCGTCAAATAAAATTTTGTTGAATTCCAATAACCAATAGGAACAAAATATGTAAAAATATCCACAAAATGGTCCAACTCGATTTTTAACAATATCCCGTGTACTAACCCATTTGAGGATTATCCGAAAACCGAGTTTCGATCATATCTGCTCCGATTCCGGTCTGAACTGCACCGAATAAAATTTCGTTTAATTTCAATAACCCATAGGAACAAAATATGTAAAAATATCCAGAAAATGGCCCGACTCGATTTTTAACAGTATCCCGTGTACTAACCCCTTTGAGGATTATCCGAAAACCGAGTTTCGATCATATCAGCTCCGATTCAGGTCCGAATTGCGTCAAATAAAATTTTGTTGAATTCCAATAACCCATAGGAACAAAATATGTAAAAATATCCACAAAATGGTCCGACTCAATTTTTAACAATATCCCATGTAACCCCTTTGTGGAATATCCGAAAACCGAGTTTCGATCATATCAGCTCCGATTCCGGTCCGAACTGTGTCGAATAAAATTTTGTTGAATTTCAATAACCTATAGGAACAAAATATGTGAAAATATCCACAAAATGGTCCAACTCGACTTTTAACAGTATCCCGTGTACTAACCCCTTTGAGGATTATCCGAAAATTGAGTTTCCATTATATCAGCTCCGATTCCGGTCCGAAGTGCGTCAAATAAAATTTCATTTAAATTCAACAACCCATAGGAACAAAATATGTAAAAATATCCAGAAAATGGCCCGACTCAATTTTTAACAATATTCCGTGTACTAACGCCTTTGAGGATTATCAGAAAACTGAGTTTCGATCATATCAGCTCCGATTCCGGTCCGAACTAGGCCGAATAAAATTTCGTTTAATTTCAATAACCCATAGGAACAAAATATGTAAAAATATCCAAAAAATGGCCCGACTCGATTTTAAACAGTATCCCGTGTACTAACCCCTTTGTGGATTATCCGAAAACCGAGTTTCGATCATATCAGCTCCGATTTAGGTCCGAATTGCGTCAAATAAAATTTTGTTGAATTCCAATAACCAATAGGAACAAAATATGTAAAAATATCCACAAAATGGTCCAACTCGATTTTTAACAATATCCCGTGTACTAACCCATTTGAGGATTATCCGAAAACCGAGTTTCGATCATATCTGCTCCGATTCCGGTCTGAACTGCACCGAATAAAATTTCGTTTAATTTCAATAACCCATAGGAACAAAATATGTAAAAATATCCAGAAAATGGCCCGACTCGATTTTTAACAGTATCCCGTGTACTAACCCCTTTGAGGATTATCCGAAAACCGAGTTTCGATCATATCAGCTCCGATTCAGGTCCGAATTGCGTCAAATAAAATTTTGTTGAATTCCAATAACCCATAGGAACAAAATATGTAAAAATATCCACAAAATGGTCCGACTCAATTTTTAACAATATCCCATGTAACCCCTTTGTGGAATATCCGAAAACCGAGTTTCGATCATATCAGCTCCGATTCCGGTCCGAACTGTGTCGAATAAAATTTTGTTGAATTTCAATAACCTATAGGAACAAAATATGTGAAAATATCCACAAAATGGTCCAACTCGACTTTTAACAGTATCCCGTGTACTAACCCCTTTGAGGATTATCCGAAAATTGAGTTTCCATCATATCAGCTCCGATTCCGGTCCGAAGTGCGTCAAATAAAATTTCATTTAATTTCAACAACCCATAGGAACAAAATATGTAAAAATATCCAGAAAATGGCCCGACTCAATTTTTAACAATATTTCGTGTACTAACGCCTTTGAGGATTATCAGAAAACTGAGTTTCGATCATATCAGCTCCGATTCCGGTCCGAACTAGGCCGAATAAAATTTCGTTTAATTTCAATAACCCATGGGAACAAAATATGTAAAAATATCCAGAAAATGGCCCGACTCGATTTTAAACAGTATCCCGTGTACTAACCCCTTTGTGGATTATCCGAAAACCGAGTTTCGATCATATCAGCTCCGATTTAGGTCCGAATTACGTCAAATAAAATTTTGTTGAATTCCAATAACCAATAGGAACAAAATATGTAAAAATATCCACAAAATGGTCCAACTCGATTTTTAACAATATCCCGTGTACTAACCCCTTTGTGGATTATCCGAAAACCGAGTTTCGATCATATCAGCTCCGATTCAGGTCCGAATTGCGTCAAATAAAATTTTGTTGAATTCCAATAACCCATAGGAACATAATATGTAAAAATATCCAGAAAATGGCCCGATTCAATTTTTAACAGTATCCCGTGTACTAACCCCTTTGTGGATTATCCGAAAACCGAGTTTCGACCATATCAGCTTCGATTCAGGTCCGAATTGCGTCAAATAAAATTTTGTTGAATTCCAATAACCAATAGGAACAAAATATGTAATAATATCCACAAAATGGTCCAACTCAATTTTTAACAATATCCCGTGTACTAACCCCTTTGAGGATTATCCGAAAACCGAGTTTCGATCATATCAGCTCCGATTCCGGTCCGAAGTGCGTCAAATAAAATTTCATTTAATTACAATAACCCTTAGGAACAAAATATGTAAAAATATCCAGAAAATGGGCCGGCTCAATTTTTAACAATATTCCGTGTACTAACGCCTTTGAGAATTATCCGAAAACCGAGTTTCGATCATATCAGCTCCGATTCCCGTCTGAACTGCGCCGAATAAAATTTCGTTTAATTTCAATAACCCATAGGAACAAAATATGTAAAAATTTCCACAAAATGGTCCGACTCAATTTTTAACAATATCCCATGTACTAACCCCTTTGAGGATTATCCGAAAACCGAGTTTCGATCATATCAGCTCCGATTCCGGTCCGAACTGTGTCGAATAAAATTTTGTTGAATTTCAATAACCTATAGGAACAAAATAGGTGAAAATATCCACAAAATGGTCCAACTCGACTTTTAACAGTATCCCGTGTACTGACCCCTTTGAGGATTATCCGAAAATTGAGTTTCCATCATATCAGCTCCGATTCCGGTCCGAAGTGCGTCAAATAAAATTTCATTTAATTTCAACAACCCATAGGAACAAAATATGTAAAAATATCCAGAAAATGGCCCGACTCAATTTTTAACAATATTCCGTGTACTAACGCCTTTGAGGATTATCAGAAAACTGAGTTTCGATCATATCAGCTCCGATTCCGGTCCGAACTACGCCGAATAAAATTTCGCTTAATTTCAATAACCCATAGGAACAAAATATGTAAAAATATCCAGAAAATGGCCCGACTCGATTTTAAACAGTATCCCGTGTACTAACCCCTTTGTGGATTATCCAAAAACCGAGTTTCGATCATATCAGCTCCGATTCAGGTCCGAATTGCGTCAAATAAAATTTTGTTGAATTCCAATAACCAATAGGAACAAAATATGTAAAAATATCCACAAAATGGTCCAACTCGATTTTTAACAATATCCCGTGTACTAACCCCTTTGAGGATTATCCGAAAACCGAGTTTCGATCATATCAGCTCCGATTCCGGTCTGAAGTGCGTCAAATAAAATTTCATTTAATTACAATAACCCTTAGGAACAAAATATGTAAAAATATCCAGAAAATGGCCCGACTCGATTTTTAACAGTATCCCGTGTACTAACCCCTTTGAGGATTATCCGAAAACCGAGTTTCGATCATATCAGCTCCGATTCAGGTCCGAATTGCGTCAAATAAAATTTTGTTGAATTCCAATAACCCATAGGAACAAAATATGTAAAAATATCTACAAAATGGTCCGACTCAATTTTTAACAATATCCCATGTACTAACCCCTTTGAGGATTATCCGAAAACCGAGTTTCGATCATATCAGCTCCGATTCCGGTCCGAACTGTGTCGAATAAAATTTTGTTGAATTTCAATAACCTATAGGAACAAAATATGTGAAAATATCCACAAAATGGTCCAACTCGACTTTTAACAGTATCCCGTGTACTAACCCCTTTGAGGATTATCCGAAAATTGAGTTTCCATCATATCAGCTCCGATTCCGGTCCGAAGTGCGTCAAATAAAATTTCATTTAATTTCAACAACCCATAGGAACAAAATATGTAAAAATATCCAGAAAATGGCCCGACTCAATTTTTAACAATATTCCGTGTACTAACGCCTTTGAGGATTATCAGAAAACTGAGTTTCGATCATATCAGCTCCGATTCCGGTCCGAACTACGCCGAATAAAATTTCGTTTAATTTCAATAACCCATAGGAACAAAATATGTAAAAATATCCAAAAAATGGCCCGACTCGATTTTAAACAGTATCCCGTGTACCAACCCCTTTGTGGATTATCCGAAAACCGAGTTTCGATCATATCAGCTCCGATTTAGGTCCGAATTGCGTCAAATAAAATTTTGTTGAATTCCAATAACCAATAGGAACAAAATATGTAAAAATATCCACAAAATGGTCCAACTCGATTTTTAACAATATCCCGTGTACTAACCCCTTTGAGGATTATCCGAAAACCGAGTTTCGATCATATCAGCTCCGATTCCGGTCCGAAGTGCGTCAAATAAAATTTCATTTAATTACAATAACCCTTAGGAACAAAATATGTAAAAATATCCAGAAAATGGCCCGACTCGATTTTTAACAGTATCCCGTGTACCAACAACCCCTTTGAGGATTATCTGAAAACCGAGTTTCGATCATATCAGCTCCGATTCAGGTCCGAATTGCGTCAAATAAAATTTTGTTGAATTCCAATAACCCATAGGAACATAATATGTAAAAATATCCAGAAAATGGCCCGATTCAATTTTTAACAGTATCCCGTGTACTAACCCCTTTGTGGATTATCCGAAAACCGAGTTTCGACCATATCAGCTCCGATTCAGGTCCGAATTGCATCAAATAAAATTTTGTTGAATTCCAATAACCAATAGGAACAAAATATGTGAAAATATCAACAAAATGGTCCAACTCGACTTTTAACAATATCCCGTGTACTAACCCCTTTGAGGATTATCCGAAAACCGAGTTTCGATCATATCAGCTCCGATTCCGGTCCGAAGTGCGTCAAATAAAATTTCATTTAATTACAATAACCCTTAGGAACAAAATATGTAAAAATATCCAGAAAATGGGCCGGCTCAATTTTTAACAGTATCCCGTGTACTAACCCCTTTGAGGATTATCCGAAAACCGAGTTTCGATCATATCAGCTCCGATTCAGGTCCGAATTGCGTCGAATAAAATTTTGTTGAATTCCAATAACCCATAGGAACAAAATATGTAAAAATATCTAAAAAATGGTCCGACTCAATTTTTTACAATATCCCATGTACTAACCCCTTTGAGGATTATCCGAAAACCGAATTCCGATCATATCAGCTCCGATTCCGGTCCGAACTGTGTCGAATAAAATTTTGTTGAATTTCAATAACCTATAGGAACAAAATATGTGAAAATATCCACAAAATGGTCCAACTCGACTTTTAACAGTATCCCGTGTACTAACCCCATTGTGGATTATCCGAAAATTGAGTTTCCATCATATCAGCTCCGATTCCGGTCCGAAGTGCGTCAAATAAAATTTCATTTAATTTCAACAACCCATAGGAACAAAATATGTAAAAATATCCAGAAAATGGCCCGTCTCAATTTTTAACAATATTCCGTGTACTAACGCCTTTGAGGATTATCAGAAAACTGAGTTTCGATCATATCAGATCCGATTCCGGTCCGAACTACGCCGAATAAAATTTCGTTTAATTTCAATAACCCATAGGAACAAAATATGTAAAAATATCCAGAAAATGGCCCGACTCGATTTTAAACAGTATCCCGTGTACTAACCCCTTTGTGGATTATCCGAAAACCGAGTTTCGATCATATCAACTCCGATTCAGGTCCGAATTGCGTCAAATAAAATTTTGTTGAATTCCAATAACCAATAGGAACAAAATATGTAAAAATATCCACAAAATGGTCCAACTCGATTTTTAAAAATATCCCGTGTACTAACCCATTTGCGGATTATCCGAAAACCGAGTTTCGATCATATCAGCTCCGATTCTGGTCTGAATTGCGTCGAATAAAATTTCGTTTAATTTCAATAACCCATAGGAACAAAATATGTAAAAATATCCAGAAAATGGCCCGACTCGATTTTTAACAGTATCCCGTGTACTAACCCCTTTGAGGATTATCCGAAAACCGAGTTTCGATCATATCAACTCCGATTCAGGTCCGAATTGCGTCAAATAAAATTTTGTTGAATTCCAATAACCAATAGGCACAAAATATGTAAAAATATCCACAAAATGGTCCAACTCGATTTTTAACAATATCCCGTGTACTAACCCATTTGAGGATTATCCGAAAACCGAGTTTCGATCATATCAGCTCCGATTCCGGTCCGAACTGCGCCGAATAAAATTTCGTTTAATTTCAATAACCCATAGGAACAAAATATGTAAAAATATCCAGAAAATGGCCCGACTCGATTTTTAACAGTATCCCGTGTACCAACCCCTTTGAGGATTATCCGAAAACCGAGTTTCGATCATATCAGCTCCGATTCAGGTCCGAATTGCGTCAAATAAAATTTTGTTGATTTCCAATAACCCATAGGAACATAATATGTAAAAATATCCAGAAAATGGCCCGATTCAATTTTTAACAGTATCCCGTGTACTAACCCCTTTGTGGATTATCCGAAAACCGAGTTTCGACCATATCAGCTCCGATTCAGGTCCGAATTGCGTCAAATAAAATTTTGTTGAATTCCAATAACCAATAGGAACAAAATATGTAATAATATCCACAAAATGGTCCAACTTAATTTTTAACAATATCCCGTGTACTAACCCCTTTGAGGATTATCCGAAAACCGAGTTTCGGTCATATCAGCTCCGATTCCGGTCCGAAGTGCGTCAAATAAAATTTCATTTAATTACAATAACCCTTAGGAACAAAATATGTAAAAATATCCAGAAAATGGGCCGGCTCAATTTTTAACAATATTCCGTGTACTAACGCCTTTGAGGATTATCCGAAAACCGAGTTTCGATCATATCAGCTCCGATTCCCGTCTGAACTGCGCCGAATAAAATTTCGTTTAATTTCAATAACCCATAGGAACAAAATATGTAAAAATATCCACAAAATTGTCCGACTCAATTTTTAACAATATCCCATGTACTAACCCCTTTGAGGATTATCCGAAAATCGAGTTTCGATCATATCAGCTCCGATTCAGGTCCGAATTGCGTCAAATAAAATTTTGTTGAATTCCAATAACCAATAGGAACAAAATATGTAAAAATATCCACAAAATGGTCCAACTCGATTTTTAACAATATCCCGTGTACTAACCCATTTGAGGATTATCCGAAAATCGAGTTTCGATCATATCAGCTCCGATTCCGGTCTGAACTGCGCCGAATAAAATTTCGTTTAATTTCAATAACCCATAGGAACAAAATATGTAAAAATATCCAGAAAATGGCCCGACTCAATTTTTAACAATATCCCGTGTACTAATCCCTTTGAGGATTATCCGAAAACCGAGTTTCGATCATATCAGCTCCGATTCAGGTCCGAATTGCGTCAAATAAAATTTTGTTGAATTCCAATAACCCATTGGAACAAAATATGTAAAAATATCTACAAAATGGTCCGACTCAATTTTTAACAATATCCCATGTACTAACCCCTTTGAGGATTATCCGAAAACCGAGTTTCGATCATATCAGCTCCGATTCCGGTCCGAACTGTGTCGAATAAAATTTTGTTGAATTTCAATAACCTATAGGAACAAAATATGTGAAAATATCCACAAAATGGTCCAACTCGACTTTTAACAGTATCCCGTGTACTAACCCCTTTGAGGATTATCCGAAAATTGAGTTTCCATCATATCAGCTCCGATTCCGGTCCGAAGTGCGTCAAATAAAATTTCATTTAATTTCAACAACCCATAGGAACAAAATATGTAAAAATATCCAGAAAATGGCCCGACTCAATTTTTAACAATATTCCGTGTACTAACGCCTTTGGGGATTATCAGAAAACTGAGTTTCGATCATATCAGCTCCGATTCCGGTCCGAACTACGCCGAATAAAATTTCGTTTAATTTCAATAACCCATAGGAACAAAATATGTAAAAATATCCAGAAAATGGCCCGACTCGATTTTAAACAGTATCCCGTGTACTAACCCCTTTGTGGATTATCAGAAAACCAAGTTTCGATCATATCAGCTCCGATTTAGGTCCGAATTGGTTCAATTAAAATTTTGTTGAATTCCAATAACCAATAGGAACAAAATATGTAAAAATATCCACAAAATGGTCCAACTCGATTTTTAACAATATCCCGTGTACTAACCCATTTGAGGATTATCCGAAAACCGAGTTTCGATCATATCAGCTCCGATTCCGGTCTGAACTGCACCGAATAAAATTTCGTTTAATTTCAATAACCCATAGGAACAAAATATGTAAAAATATCCAGAAAATGGCCTGACTCGATTTTTAACAGTATCCCGTGTACTAACCCCTTTGAGGATTATCCGAAAACCGAGTTTCGATCATATCAGCTCCGATTCAGGTCCGAATTGCGTCAAATAAAATTTTGTTGAATTCCAATAACCCATAGGAACAAAATATGTAAAAATATCTACAAAATGGTCCGACTCAATTTTTAACAATATCCCATGTACTAACCCCTTTGAGGATTATCCGAAAACCGAGTTTCGATCATATCAGCTCCGATTCCGGTCCGAACTGTGTAGAATAAAATTTTGTTGAATTTCAATAACCTATAGGAACAAAATATGTGAAAATATCCACAAAATGGTCCAACTCGACTTTTAACAGTATCCCGTGTACTAACCCCTTTGAGGATTATCCGAAAATTGAGTTTCCATCATATCAGCTCCGATTCCGGTCCGAAGTGCGTCAAATAAAATTTCATTTAATTTCAACAACCCATAGGAACAAAATATGTAAAAATATCCAGAAAATGGCCCGACTCAATTTTTAACAATATTCCGTGTACTAACGCCTTTGAGGATTATCAGAAAACTGAGTTTCGATCATATCAGCTCCGATTCCGGTCCGAACTACGCCGAATAAAATTTCGTTTAATTTCAATAACCCATAGGAACAAAATATGTAAAAATATCCAAAAAATGGCCCGACTCGATTTTAAACAGTATCCCGTGTACCAACCCCTTTGTGGATTATCCGAAAACCGAGTTTCGATCATATCAGCTCCGATTTAGGTCCGAATTGCGTCAAATAAAATTTTGTTGAATTCCAATAACCAATAGGAACAAAATATGTAAAAATATCCACAAAATGGTCCAACTCGATTTTTAACAATATCCCGTGTACTAACCCCTTTGAGGATTATCCGAAAACCGAGTTTCGATCATATCAGCTCCGATTCCGGTCCGAAGTGCGTCAAATAAAATTTCATTTAATTACAATAACCCTTAGGAACAAAATATGTAAAAATATCCAGAAAATGGCCCGACTCGATTTTTAACAGTATCCCGTGTACCAACAACCCCTTTGAGGATTATCTGAAAACCGAGTTTCGATCATATCAGCTCCGATTCAGGTCCGAATTGCGTCAAATAAAATTTTGTTGAATTCCAATAACCCATAGGAACATAATATGTAAAAATATCCAGAAAATGGCCCGATTCAATTTTTAACAGTATCCCGTGTACTAACCCCTTTGTGGATTATCCGAAAACCGAGTTTCGACCATATCAGCTCCGATTCAGGTCCGAATTGCATCAAATAAAATTTTGTTGAATTCCAATAACCAATAGGAACAAAATATGTGAAAATATCAACAAAATGGTCCAACTCGACTTTTAACAATATCCCGTGTACTAACCCCTTTGAGGATTATCCGAAAACCGAGTTTCGATCATATCAGCTCCGATTCCGGTCCGAAGTGCGTCAAATAAAATTTCATTTAATTACAACAACCCTTAGGAACAAAATATGTAAAAATATCCAGAAAATGGGCCGGCTCAATTTTTAACAGTATCCCGTGTACTAACCCCTTTGAGGATTATCCGAAAACCGAGTTTCGATCATATCAGCTCCGATTCAGGTCCGAATTGCGTCGAATAAAATTTTGTTGAATTCCAATAACCCATAGGAACAAAATATGTAAAAATATCCACAAAATGGTCCGACTCAATTTTTAACAATATCCCATGTAACCCCTTTGTGGAATATCCGAAAACCGAGTTTCGATCATATCAGCTCCGATTCCGGTCCGAACTGTGTCGAATAAAATTTTGTTGAATTTCAATAACCTATAGGAACAAAATATGTGAAAATATCCACAAAATGGTCCAACTCGACTTTTAACAGTATCCCGTGTACTAACCCCTTTGAGGATTATCCGAAAATTGAGTTTCCATCATATCAGCTCCGATTCCGGTCCGAAGTGCGTCAAATAAAATTTCATTTAATTTCAACAACCCATAGGAACAAAATATGTAAAAATATCCAGAAAATGGCCCGACTCAATTTTTAACAATATTTCGTGTACTAACGCCTTTGAGGATTATCAGAAAACTGAGTTTCGATCATATCAGCTCCGATTCCGGTCCGAACTAGGCCGAATAAAATTTCGTTTAATTTCAATAACCCATGGGAACAAAATATGTAAAAATATCCAGAAAATGGCCCGACTCGATTTTAAACAGTATCCCGTGTACTAACCCCTTTGTGGATTATCCGAAAACCGAGTTTCGATCATATCAGCTCCGATTTAGGTCCGAATTACGTCAAATAAAATTTTGTTGAATTCCAATAACCAATAGGAACAAAATATGTAAAAATATCCACAAAATGGTCCAACTCGATTTTTAACAATATCCCGTGTACTAACCCCTTTGTGGATTATCCGAAAACCGAGTTTCGATCATATCAGCTCCGATTCAGGTCCGAATTGCGTCAAATAAAATTTTGTTGAATTCCAATAACCCATAGGAACATAATATGTAAAAATATCCAGAAAATGGCCCGATTCAATTTTTAACAGTATCCCGTGTACTAACCCCTTTGTGGATTATCCGAAAACCGAGTTTCGACCATATCAGCTTCGATTCAGGTCCGAATTGCGTCAAATAAAATTTTGTTGAATTCCAATAACCAATAGGAACAAAATATGTAATAATATCCACAAAATGGTCCAACTCAATTTTTAACAATATCCCGTGTACTAACCCCTTTGAGGATTATCCGAAAACCGAGTTTCGATCATATCAGCTCCGATTCCGGTCCGAAGTGCGTCAAATAAAATTTCATTTAATTACAATAACCCTTAGGAACAAAATATGTAAAAATATCCAGAAAATGGGCCGGCTCAATTTTTAACAATATTCCGTGTACTAACGCCTTTGAGAATTATCCGAAAACCGAGTTTCGATCATATCAGCTCCGATTCCCGTCTGAACTGCGCCGAATAAAATTTCGTTTAATTTCAATAACCCATAGGAACAAAATATGTAAAAATTTCCACAAAATGGTCCGACTCAATTTTTAACAATATCCCATGTACTAACCCCTTTGAGGATTATCCGAAAACCGAGTTTCGATCATATCAGCTCCGATTCCGGTCCGAACTGTGTCGAATAAAATTTTGTTGAATTTCAATAACCTATAGGAACAAAATAGGTGAAAATATCCACAAAATGGTCCAACTCGACTTTTAACAGTATCCCGTGTACTAACCCCTTTGAGGATTATCCGAAAATTGAGTTTCCATCATATCAGCTCCGATTCCGGTCCGAAGTGCGTCAAATAAAATTTCATTTAATTTCAACAACCCATAGGAACAAAATATGTAAAAATATCCAGAAAATGGCCCGACTCAATTTTTAACAATATTCCGTGTACTAACGCCTTTGAGGATTATCAGAAAACTGAGTTTCGATCATATCAGCTCCGATTCCGGTCCGAACTACGCCGAATAAAATTTCGCTTAATTTCAATAACCCATAGGAACAAAATATGTAAAAATATCCAGAAAATGGCCCGACTCGATTTTAAACAGTATCCCGTGTACTAACCCCTTTGTGGATTATCCCAAAACCGAGTTTCGATCATATCAGCTCCGATTCAGGTCCGAATTGCGTCAAATAAAATTTTGTTGAATTCCAATAACCAATAGGAACAAAATATGTAAAAATATCCACAAAATGGTCCAACTCGATTTTTAACAATATCCCGTGTACTAACCCCTTTGAGGATTATCCGAAAACCGAGTTTCGATCATATCAGCTCCGATTCCGGTCTGAAGTGCGTCAAATAAAATTTCATTTAATTACAATAACCCTTAGGAACAAAATATGTAAAAATATCCAGAAAATGGCCCGACTCGATTTTTAACAGTATCCCGTGTACTAACCCCTTTGAGGATTATCCGAAAACCGAGTTTCGATCATATCAGCTCCGATTCAGGTCCGAATTGCGTCAAATAAAATTTTGTTGAATTCCAATAACCCATAGGAACAAAATATGTAAAAATATCTACAAAATGGTCCGACTCAATTTTTAACAATATCCCATGTACTAACCCCTTTGAGGATTATCCGAAAACCGAGTTTCGATCATATCAGCTCCGATTCCGGTCCGAACTGTGTCGAATAAAATTTTGTTGAATTTCAATAACCTATAGGAACAAAATATGTGAAAATATCCACAAAATGGTCCAACTCGACTTTTAACAGTATCCCGTGTACTAACCCCTTTGAGGATTATCCGAAAATTGAGTTTCCATCATATCAGCTCCGATTCCGGTCCGAAGTGCGTCAAATAAAATTTCATTTAATTTCAACAACCCATAGGAACAAAATATGTAAAAATATCCAGAAAATGGCCCGACTCAATTTTTAACAATATTCCGTGTACTAACGCCTTTGAGGATTATCAGAAAACTGAGTTTCGATCATATCAGCTCCGATTCCGGTCCGAACTACGCCGAATAAAATTTCGTTTAATTTCAATAACCCATAGGAACAAAATATGTAAAAATATCCAAAAAATGGCCCGACTCGATTTTAAACAGTATCCCGTGTACCAACCCCTTTGTGGATTATCCGAAAACCGAGTTTCGATCATATCAGCTCCGATTTAGGTCCGAATTGCGTCAAATAAAATTTTGTTGAATTCCAATAACCAATAGGAACAAAATATGTAAAAATATCCACAAAATGGTCCAACTCGATTTTTAACAATATCCCGTGTACTAACCCCTTTGAGGATTATCCGAAAACCGAGTTTCGATCATATCAGCTCCGATTCCGGTCCGAAGTGCGTCAAATAAAATTTCATTTAATTACAATAACCCTTAGGAACAAAATATGTAAAAATATCCAGAAAATGGCCCGACTCGATTTTTAACAGTATCCCGTGTACCAACAACCCCTTTGAGGATTATCTGAAAACCGAGTTTCGATCATATCAGCTCCGATTCAGGTCCGAATTGCGTCAAATAAAATTTTGTTGAATTCCAATAACCCATAGGAACATAATATGTAAAAATATCCAGAAAATGGCCCGATTCAATTTTTAACAGTATCCCGTGTACTAACCCCTTTGTGGATTATCCGAAAACCGAGTTTCGACCATATCAGCTCCGATTCAGGTCCGAATTGCATCAAATAAAATTTTGTTGAATTCCAATAACCAATAGGAACAAAATATGTGAAAATATCAACAAAATGGTCCAACTCGACTTTTAACAATATCCCGTGTACTAACCCCTTTGAGGATTATCCGAAAACCGAGTTTCGATCATATCAGCTCCGATTCCGGTCCGAAGTGCGTCAAATAAAATTTCATTTAATTACAATAACCCTTAGGAACAAAATATGTAAAAATATCCAGAAAATGGGCCGGCTCAATTTTTAACAGTATCCCGTGTACTAACCCCTTTGAGGATTATCCGAAAACCGAGTTTCGATCATATCAGCTCCGATTCAGGTCCGAATTGCGTCGAATAAAATTTTGTTGAATTCCAATAACCCATAGGAACAAAATATGTAAAAATATCTAAAAAATGGTCCGACTCAATTTTTTACAATATCCCATGTACTAACCCCTTTGAGGATTATCCGAAAACCGAATTCCGATCATATCAGCTCCGATTCCGGTCCGAACTGTGTCGAATAAAATTTTGTTGAATTTCAATAACCTATAGGAACAAAATATGTGAAAATATCCACAAAATGGTCCAACTCGACTTTTAACAGTATCCCGTGTACTAACCCCATTGTGGATTATCCGAAAATTGAGTTTCCATCATATCAGCTCCGATTCCGGTCCGAAGTGCGTCAAATAAAATTTCATTTAATTTCAACAACCCATAGGAACAAAATATGTAAAAATATCCAGAAAATGGCCCGTCTCAATTTTTAACAATATTCCGTGTACTAACGCCTTTGAGGATTATCAGAAAACTGAGTTTCGATCATATCAGATCCGATTCCGGTCCGAACTACGCCGAATAAAATTTCGTTTAATTTCAATAACCCATAGGAACAAAATATGTAAAAATATCCAGAAAATGGCCCGACTCGATTTTAAACAGTATCCCGTGTACTAACCCCTTTGTGGATTATCCGAAAACCGAGTTTCGATCATATCAACTCCGATTCAGGTCCGAATTGCGTCAAATAAAATTTTGTTGAATTCCAATAACCAATAGGAACAAAATATGTAAAAATATCCACAAAATGGTCCAACTCGATTTTTAACAATATCCCGTGTACTAACCCATTTGCGGATTATCCGAAAACCGAGTTTCGATCATATCAGCTCCGATTCTGGTCTGAATTGCGTCGAATAAAATTTCGTTTAATTTCAATAACCCATAGGAACAAAATATGTAAAAATATCCAGAAAATGGCCCGACTCGATTTTTAACAGTATCCCGTGTACTAACCCCTTTGAGGATTATCCGAAAACCGAGTTTCGATCATATCAACTCCGATTCAGGTCCGAATTGCGTCAAATAAAATTTTGTTGAATTCCAATAACCAATAGGCACAAAATATGTAAAAATATCCACAAAATGGTCCAACTCGATTTTTAACAATATCCCGTGTACTAACCCATTTGAGGATTATCCGAAAACCGAGTTTCGATCATATCAGCTCCGATTCCGGTCCGAACTGCGCCGAATAAAATTTCGTTTAATTTCAATAACCCATAGGAACAAAATATGTAAAAATATCCAGAAAATGGCCCGACTCGATTTTTAACAGTATCCCGTGTACCAACCCCTTTGAGGATTATCCGAAAACCGAGTTTCGATCATATCAGCTCCGATTCAGGTCCGAATTGCGTCAAATAAAATTTTGTTGATTTCCAATAACCCATAGGAACATAATATGTAAAAATATCCAGAAAATGGCCCGATTCAATTTTTAACAGTATCCCGTGTACTAACCCCTTTGTGGATTATCCGAAAACCGAGTTTCGACCATATCAGCTCCGATTCAGGTCCGAATTGCGTCAAATAAAATTTTGTTGAATTCCAATAACCAATAGGAACAAAATATGTAATAATATCCACAAAATGGTCCAACTTAATTTTTAACAATATCCCGTGTACTAACCCCTTTGAGGATTATCCGAAAACCGAGTTTCGGTCATATCAGCTCCGATTCCGGTCCGAAGTGCGTCAAATAAAATTTCATTTAATTACAATAACCCTTAGGAACAAAATATGTAAAAATATCCAGAAAATGGGCCGGCTCAATTTTTAACAATATTCCGTGTACTAACGCCTTTGAGGATTATCCGAAAACCGAGTTTCGATCATATCAGCTCCGATTCCCGTCTGAACTGCGCCGAATAAAATTTCGTTTAATTTCAATAACCCATAGGAACAAAATATGTAAAAATATCCACAAAATTGTCCGACTCAATTTTTAACAATATCCCATGTACTAACCCCTTTGAGGATTATCCGAAAATCGAGTTTCGATCATATCAGCTCCGATTCAGGTCCGAATTGCGTCAAATAAAATTTTGTTGAATTCCAATAACCAATAGGAACAAAATATGTAAAAATATCCACAAAATGGTCCAACTCGATTTTTAACAATATCCCGTGTACTAACCCATTTGAGGATTATCCGAAAATCGAGTTTCGATCATATCAGCTCCGATTCCGGTCTGAACTGCGCCGAATAAAATTTCGTTTAATTTCAATAACCCATAGGAACAAAATATGTAAAAATATCCAGAAAATGGCCCGACTCAATTTTTAACAATATCCCGTGTACTAATCCCTTTGAGGATTATCCGAAAACCGAGTTTCGATCATATCAGCTCCGATTCAGGTCCGAATTGCGTCAAATAAAATTTTGTTGAATTCCAATAACCCATTGGAACAAAATATGTAAAAATATCTACAAAATGGTCCGACTCAATTTTTAACAATATCCCATGTACTAACCCCTTTGAGGATTATCCGAAAACCGAGTTTCGATCATATCAGCTCCGATTCCGGTCCGAACTGTGTCGAATAAAATTTTGTTGAATTTCAATAACCTATAGGAACAAAATATGTGAAAATATCCACAAAATGGTCCAACTCGACTTTTAACAGTATCCCGTGTACTAACCCCTTTGAGGATTATCCGAAAATTGAGTTTCCATCATATCAGCTCCGATTCCGGTCCGAAGTGCGTCAAATAAAATTTCATTTAATTTCAACAACCCATAGGAACAAAATATGTAAAAATATCCAGAAAATGGCCCGACTCAATTTTTAACAATATTCCGTGTACTAACGCCTTTGGGGATTATCAGAAAACTGAGTTTCGATCATATCAGCTCCGATTCCGGTCCGAACTACGCCGAATAAAATTTCGTTTAATTTCAATAACCCATAGGAACAAAATATGTAAAAATATCCAGAAAATGGCCCGACTCGATTTTAAACAGTATCCCGTGTACTAACCCCTTTGTGGATTATCAGAAAACCAAGTTTCGATCATATCAGCTCCGATTTAGGTCCGAATTGGTTCAATTAAAATTTTGTTGAATTCCAATAACCAATAGGAACAAAATATGTAAAAATATCCACAAAATGGTCCAACTCGATTTTTAACAATATCCCGTGTACTAACCCATTTGAGGATTATCCGAAAACCGAGTTTCGATCATATCAGCTCCGATTCCGGTCTGAACTGCACCGAATAAAATTTCGTTTAATTTCAATAACCCATAGGAACAAAATATGTAAAAATATCCAGAAAATGGCCTGACTCGATTTTTAACAGTATCCCGTGTACTAACCCCTTTGAGGATTATCCGAAAACCGAGTTTCGATCATATCAGCTCCGATTCAGGTCCGAATTGCGTCAAATAAAATTTTGTTGAATTCCAATAACCCATAGGAACAAAATATGTAAAAATATCTACAAAATGGTCCGACTCAATTTTTAACAATATCCCATGTACTAACCCCTTTGAGGATTATCCGAAAACCGAGTTTCGATCATATCAGCTCCGATTCCGGTCCGAACTGTGTAGAATAAAATTTTGTTGAATTTCAATAACCTATAGGAACAAAATATGTGAAAATATCCACAAAATGGTCCAACTCGACTTTTAACAGTATCCCGTGTACTAACCCCTTTGAGGATTATCCGAAAATTGAGTTTCCATCATATCAGCTCCGATTCCGGTCCGAAGTGCGTCAAATAAAATTTCATTTAATTTCAACAACCCATAGGAACAAAATATGTAAAAATATCCAGAAAATGGCCCGACTCAATTTTTAACAATATTCCGTGTACTAACGCCTTTGAGGATTATCAGAAAACTGAGTTTCGATCATATCAGCTCCGATTCCGGTCCGAACTACGCCGAATAAAATTTCGTTTAATTTCAATAACCCATAGGAACAAAATATGTAAAAATATCCAAAAAATGGCCCGACTCGATTTTAAACAGTATCCCGTGTACCAACCCCTTTGTGGATTATCCGAAAACCGAGTTTCGATCATATCAGCTCCGATTTAGGTCCGAATTGCGTCAAATAAAATTTTGTTGAATTCCAATAACCAATAGGAACAAAATATGTAAAAATATCCACAAAATGGTCCAACTCGATTTTTAACAATATCCCGTGTACTAACCCCTTTGAGGATTATCCGAAAACCGAGTTTCGATCATATCAGCTCCGATTCCGGTCCGAAGTGCGTCAAATAAAATTTCATTTAATTACAATAACCCTTAGGAACAAAATATGTAAAAATATCCAGAAAATGGCCCGACTCGATTTTTAACAGTATCCCGTGTACCAACAACCCCTTTGAGGATTATCTGAAAACCGAGTTTCGATCATATCAGCTCCGATTCAGGTCCGAATTGCGTCAAATAAAATTTTGTTGAATTCCAATAACCCATAGGAACATAATATGTAAAAATATCCAGAAAATGGCCCGATTCAATTTTTAACAGTATCCCGTGTACTAACCCCTTTGTGGATTATCCGAAAACCGAGTTTCGACCATATCAGCTCCGATTCAGGTCCGAATTGCATCAAATAAAATTTTGTTGAATTCCAATAACCAATAGGAACAAAATATGTGAAAATATCAACAAAATGGTCCAACTCGACTTTTAACAATATCCCGTGTACTAACCCCTTTGAGGATTATCCGAAAACCGAGTTTCGATCATATCAGCTCCGATTCCGGTCCGAAGTGCGTCAAATAAAATTTCATTTAATTACAACAACCCTTAGGAACAAAATATGTAAAAATATCCAGAAAATGGGCCGGCTCAATTTTTAACAGTATCCCGTGTACTAACCCCTTTGAGGATTATCCGAAAACCGAGTTTCGATCATATCAGCTCCGATTCAGGTCCGAATTGCGTCGAATAAAATTTTGTTGAATTCCAATAACCCATAGGAACAAAATATGTAAAAATATCTAAAAAATGGTCCGACTCAATTTTTTACAATATCCCATGTACTAACCCCTTTGAGGATTATCCGAAAACCGAATTCCGATCATATCAGCTCCGATTCCGGTCCGAACTGTGTCGAATAAAATTTTGTTGAATTTCAATAACCTATAGGAACAAAATATGTGAAAATATCCATAAAATGGTCCAACTCAACTTTTAACAGTATCCCGTGTACTAACCCCTTTGTGGATTATCCGAAAATTGAGTTTCCATCATATCAGCTCCGATTCCGGTCCGAAGTGCGTCAAATAAAATTTCATTTAATTTCAACAACCCATAGGAACAAAATATGTAAAAATATCCAGAAAATGGCCCGTCTCAATTTTTAACAATATTCCGTGTACTAACGCCTTTGAGGATTATCAGAAAACTGAGTTTCGATCATATCAGATCCGATTCCGGTCCGAACTACGCCGAATAAAATTTCGTTTAATTTCAATAACCCATAGGAACAAAATATGTAAAAATATCCAGAAAATGGCCCGACTCGATTTTAAACAGTATCCCGTGTACTAACCCCTTTGTGGATTATCCGAAAACCGAGTTTCGATCATATCAACTCCGATTCAGGTCCGAATTGCGTCAAATAAAATTTTGTTGAATTCCAATAACCAATAGGAA
The DNA here is from genome assembly GCA_036435485.1 of Saposhnikovia divaricata. Lineage (NCBI taxonomy): Eukaryota > Viridiplantae > Streptophyta > Magnoliopsida > Apiales > Apiaceae > Saposhnikovia > Saposhnikovia divaricata. The sequence continues at coordinate 223,198,924 of CM071599.1, forward strand.
CAAAATATGTAAAAATATCCACAAAATGGTCCAACTCGATTTTTAACAATATCCCGTGTACTAACCCATTTGAGGATTATCCGAAAACCGAGTTTCGATCATATCAGCTCCGATTCTGGTCTGAATTGCGCCGAATAAAATTTCGTTTAATTTCAATAACCCATAGGAACAAAATATGTAAAAATATCCAGAAAATGGCCCGACTCGATTTTTAACAGTATCCCGTGTACTAACCCCTTTGAGGATTATCCGAAAACCGAGTTTCGATCATATCAACTCCGATTCAGGTCCGAATTGCGTCAAATAAAATTTTGTTGAATTCCAATAACCAATAGGAACAAAATATGTAAAAATATCCACAAAATGGTCCAACTCGATTTTTAACAATATCCCGTGTACTAACCCATTTGAGGATTATCCGAAAACCGAGTTTTGATCATATCAGCTCCGATTCCGGTCCGAACTGCGCCGAATAAAATTTCGTTTAATTTCAATAACCCATAGGAACAAAATATGTAAAAATATCCAGAAAATGGCCCGAATCGATTTTTAACAGTATCCCGTGTACCACCCCTTTGAGGATTATCCGAAAACCGAGTTTCGATCATATCAGCTCCGATTCAGGTCCGAATTGCGTCAAATAAAATTTTGTTGATTTCCAATAACCCATAGGAACATAATATGTAAAAATATCCAGAAAATGGCCCGATTCAATTTTTAACAGTATCCCGTGTACTAACCCCTTTGTGGATTATCCGAAAACCGAGTTTCGACCATATCAGCTTCGATTCAGGTCCGAATTGCGTCAAATAAAATTTTGTTGAATTCCAATAACCAATAGGAACAAAATATGTAATAATATCCACAAAATGGTCCAACTCAATTTTTAACAATATCCCGTGTACTAACCCCTTTGAGGATTATCCGAAAACCGAGTTTCGGTCATATCAGCTCCGATTCCGGTCCGAAGTGCGTCAAATAAAATTTCATTTAATTACAATAACCCTTAGGAACAAAATATGTAAAAATATCCAGAAAATGGGCCGGCTCAATTTTTAACAATATTCCGTGTACTAACGCCTTTGAGGATTATCCGAAAACCGAGTTTCGATCATATCAGCTCCGATTCCCGTCTGAACTGCGCCGAATAAAATTTCGTTTAATTTCAATAACCCATAGGAACAAAATATGTAAAAATATCCACAAAATTGTCCGACTCAATTTTTAACAATATCCCATGTACTAACCCCTTTGAGGATTATCCGAAAATCGAGTTTCGATCATATCAGGTCCGATTCAGGTCCGAATTGCGTCAAATAAAATTTTGTTGAATTCCAATAACCAATAGGAACAAAATATGTAAAAATATCCACAAAATGGTCCAACTCGATTTTTAACAATATCCCGTGTACTAACCCATTTGAGGATTATCCGAAAATCGAGTTTCGATCATATCAGCTCCGATTCCGGTCTGAACTGCGCCGAATAAAATTTCGTTTAATTTCAATAACCCATAGGAACAAAATATGTAAAAATATCCAGAAAATGGCCCGACTCAATTTTTAACAATATCCCGTGTACTAATCCCTTTGAGGATTATCCGAAAACCGAGTTTCGATCATATCAGCTCCGATTCAGGTCCGAATTGCGTCAAATAAAATTTTGTTGAATTCCAATAACCCATTGGAACAAAATATGTAAAAATATCTACAAAATGGTCCGACTCAATTTTTAACAATATCCCATGTACTAACCCCTTTGAGGATTATCCGAAAACCGAGTTTCGATCATATCAGCTCCGATTCCGGTCCGAACTGTGTCGAATAAAATTTTGTTGAATTTCAATAACCTATAGGAACAAAATATGTGAAAATATCCACAAAATGGTCCAAATCGACTTTTAACAGTATCCCGTGTACTAACCCCTTTGAGGATTATCCGAAAATTGAGTTTCCATCATATCAGCTCCGATTCCGGTCCGAAGTGCGTCAAATAAAATTTCATTTAATTTCAACAACCCATAGGAACAAAATATGTAAAAATATCCAGAAAATGGCCCGACTCAATTTTTAACAATATTCCGTGTACTAACGCCTTTGGGGATTATCAGAAAACTGAGTTTCGATCATATCAGCTCCGATTCCGGTCCGAACTACGCCGAATAAAATTTCGTTTAATTTCAATAACCCATAGGAACAAAATATGTAAAAATATCCAGAAAATGGCCCGACTCGATTTTAAACAGTATCCCGTGTACTAACCCCTTTGTGGATTATCAGAAAACCAAGTTTCGATCATATCAGCTCCGATTTAGGTCCGAATTGCGTCAAATAAAATTTTGTTGAATTCCAATAACCAATAGGAACAAAATATGTAAAAATATCCACAAAATGGTCCAACTCGATTTTTAACAATATCCCGTGTACTAACCCATTTGAGGATTATCCGAAAACCGAGTTTCGATCATATCAGCTCCGATTCCGGTCTGAACTGCACCGAATAAAATTTCGTTTAATTTCAATAACCCATAGGAACAAAATATGTAAAAATATCCAGAAAATGGCCCGACTCGATTTTTAACAGTATCCCGTGTACTAACCCCTTTGAGGATTATCCGAAAACCGAGTTTCGATCATATCAGCTCCGATTCAGGTCCGAATTGCGTCAAATAAAATTTTGTTGAATTCCAATAACCCATAGGAACAAAATATGTAAAAATATCCACAAAATGGTCCGACTCAATTTTTAACAATATCCCATGTAACCCCTTTGTGGATTATCCGAAAACCGAGTTTCGATCATATCAGCTCCGATTCCGGTCCGAACTGTGTCGAATAAAATTTTGTTGAATTTCAATAACCTATAGGAACAAAATATGTGAAAATATCCACAAAATGGTCCAACTCGACTTTTAACAGTATCCCGTGTACTAACCCCTTTGAGGATTATCCGAAAATTGAGTTTCCATCATATCAGCTCCGATTCCGGTCCGAAGTGCGTCAAATAAAATTTCATTTAATTTCAACAACCCATAGGAACAAAATATGTAAAAACATCCAGAAAATGGCCCGACTCAATTTTTAACAATATTCCGTGTACTAACGCCTTTGAGGATTATCAGAAAACTGAGTTTCGATCATATCAGCTCCGATTCCGGTCCGAACTAGGCCGAATAAAATTTCGTTTAATTTCAATAACCCATAGGAACAAAATATGTAAAAATATCCAGAAAATGGCCCGACTCGATTTTAAACAGTATCCCGTGTACTAACCCCTTTGTGGATTATCCGAAAACCGAGTTTCGATCATATCAGCTCCGATTCAGGTCCGAATTGCGTCAAATAAAATTTTGTTGAATTCTAATAACCAATAGGAACAAAATATGTAAAAATATCCACAAAATGGTCCAACTCGATTTTTAACAATATCCCGTGTACTAACCCATTTGAGGATTATCCGAAAATCGAGTTTCGATCATATCAGCTCCGATTCCGGTCCGAACTGCGCCGAATAAAATTTCGTTTAATTTCAATAACCCATAGGAACAAAATATGTAAAAATATCCAGAAAATGGCCCGACTCGATTTTTAACAGTATCCCGTGTACTAACCCCTTTGAGGATTATCCGAAAACCGAGTTTCGATCATATCAGCTCCGATTCAGGTCCGAATTGCGTCAAATAAAATTTTGTTGAATTCCAATAACCAATAGGAACAAAATATGTAATAATATCCACAAAATGGTCCAACTCAATTTTTAACAATATCCCGTGTACTAACCCCTTTGAGGATTATCCGAAAACCGAGTTTCGGTCATATCAGCTCCGATTCCGGTCCGAAGTGCGTCAAATAAAATTTCATTTAATTACAATAACCCTTAGGAACAAAATATGTAAAAATATCCAGAAAATGGGCCGGCTCAATTTTTAACAATATTCCGTGTACTAACGCCTTTGAGGATTATCCGAAAACCGAGTTTCGATCATATCAGCTCCGATTCCCGTCTGAACTGCGCCGAATAAAATTTCGTTTAATTTCAATAACCCATAGGAACAAAATATGTAAAAATATCCACAAAATTGTCCGACTCAATTTTTAACAATATCCCATGTACTAACCCCTTTGAGGATTATCCGAAAATCGAGTTTCGATCATATCAGCTCCGATTCAGGTCCGAATTGCGTCAAATAAAATTTTGTTGAATTCCAATAACCAATAGGAACAAAATATGTAAAAATATCCACAAAATGGTCCAACTCGATTTTTAACAATATCCCGTGTACTAACCCATTTGAGGATTATCCGAAAATCGAGTTTCGATCATATCAGCTCCGATTCCGGTCTGAACTGCGCCGAATAAAATTTCGTTTAATTTCAATAACCCATAGGAACAAAATATGTAAAAATATCCAGAAAATGGCCCGACTCAATTTTTAACAATATCCCGTGTACTAATCCCTTTGAGGATTATCCGAAAACCGAGTTTCGATCATATCAGCTCCGATTCAGGTCCGAATTGCGTCAAATAAAATTTTGTTGAATTCCAATAACCCATTGGAACAAAATATGTAAAAATATCTACAAAATGGTCCGACTCAATTTTTAACAATATCCCATGTACTAACCCCTTTGAGGATTATCCGAAAACCGAGTTTCGATCATATCAGCTCCGATTCCGGTCCGAACTGTGTCGAATAAAATTTTGTTGAATTTCAATAACCTATAGGAACAAAATATGTGAAAATATCCACAAAATGGTCCAACTCGACTTTTAACAGTATCCCGTGTACTAACCCCTTTGAGGATTATCCGAAAATTGAGTTTCCATCATATCAGCTCCGATTCCGGTCCGAAGTGCGTCAAATAAAATTTCATTTAATTTCAACAACCCATAGGAACAAAATATGTAAAAATATCCAGAAAATGGCCCGACTCAATTTTTAACAATATTCCGTGTACTAACGCCTTTGGGGATTATCAGAAAACTGAGTTTCGATCATATCAGCTCCGATTCCGGTCCGAACTACGCCGAATAAAATTTCGTTTAATTTCAATAACCCATAGGAACAAAATATGTAAAAATATCCAGAAAATGGCCCGACTCGATTTTAAACAGTATCCCGTGTACTAACCCCTTTGTGGATTATCAGAAAACCAAGTTTCGATCATATCAGCTCCGATTTAGGTCCGAATTGCGTCAAATAAAATTTTGTTGAATTCCAATAACCAATAGGAACAAAATATGTAAAAATATCCACAAAATGGTCCAACTCGATTTTTAACAATATCCCGTGTACTAACCCATTTGAGGATTATCCGAAAACCGAGTTTCGATCATATCAGCTCCGATTCCGGTCTGAACTGCACCGAATAAAATTTCGTTTAATTTCAATAACCCATAGGAACAAAATATGTAAAAATATCCAGAAAATGGCCCGACTCGATTTTTAACAGTATCCCGTGTACTAACCCCTTTGAGGATTATCCGAAAACCGAGTTTCGATCATATCAGCTCCGATTCAGGTCCGAATTGCGTCAAATAAAATTTTGTTGAATTCCAATAACCCATAGGAACAAAATATGTAAAAATATCCACAAAATGGTCCGACTCAATTTTTAACAATATCCCATGTAACCCCTTTGTGGATTATCCGAAAACCGAGTTTCGATCATATCAGCTCCGATTCCGGTCCGAACTGTGTCGAATAAAATTTTGTTGAATTTCAATAACCTATAGGAACAAAATATGTGAAAATATCCACAAAATGGTCCAACTCGACTTTTAACAGTATCCCGTGTACTAACCCCTTTGAGGATTATCCGAAAATTGAGTTTCCATCATATCAGCTCCGATTCCGGTCCGAAGTGCGTCAAATAAAATTTCATTTAATTTCAACAACCCATAGGAACAAAATATGTAAAAACATCCAGAAAATGGCCCGACTCAATTTTTAACAATATTCCGTGTACTAACGCCTTTGAGGATTATCAGAAAACTGAGTTTCGATCATATCAGCTCCGATTCCGGTCCGAACTAGGCCGAATAAAATTTCGTTTAATTTCAATAACCCATAGGAACAAAATATGTAAAAATATCCAGAAAATGGCCCGACTCGATTTTAAACAGTATCCCGTGTACTAACCCCTTTGTGGATTATCCGAAAACCGAGTTTCGATCATATCAGCTCCGATTCAGGTCCGAATTGCGTCAAATAAAAATTTGTTGAATTCTAATAACCAATAGGAACAAAATATGTAAAAATATCCACAAAATGGTCCAACTCGATTTTTAACAATATCCCGTGTACTAACCCATTTGAGGATTATCCGAAAATCGAGTTTCGATCATATCAGCTCCGATTCCGGTCCGAACTGCGCCGAATAAAATTTCGTTTAATTTCAATAACCCATAGGAACAAAATATGTAAAAATATCCAGAAAATGGCCCGACTCGATTTTTAACAGTATCCCGTGTACTAACCCCTTTGAGGATTATCCGAAAACCGAGTTTCGATCATATCAGCTCCGATTCAGGTCCGAATTGCGTCAAATAAAATTTTGTTGAATTCCAATAACCCATAGGAACATAATATGTAAAAATATCCAGAAAATGGCCCGATTCAATTTTTAACAGTATCTCGTGTACTAACCCCTTTGTGGATTATCCGAAAACCGAGTTTCGATCATATTAGCTCCGATTCAGGTCCGAATTGCGTCAAATAAAATTTTGTTGAATTCCAATAACCAATAGGAACAAAATCTGTAATAATATCCACAAAATGGTCCAACTCAATTTTTAACAATATCCCGTGTACTAACCCCTTTGAGGATTATCCGAAAACCGAGTTTCGATCATATCAGCTCCGATTCCGGTCCGAAGTGCGTCAAATAAAATTTCATTTAATTACAATAACCCTTAGGAACAAAATATGTAAAAATATCCGGAAAATGGGCCGGCTCAATTTTTAACAATATTCCGTGTACTAACGCCTTTGAGGATTATCCGAAAACCGAGTTTCGATCATATCAGCTCCGATTCCGGTCTGAACTGCGCCGAATAAAATTTCGTTTAATTTCAATAACCCATAGGAACAAAATATGTAAAAATATCCACAAAATGGTCCGACTCAATTTTTAACAATATCCCATGTACTAACCCCTTTGAGGATTATCCGAAAACCGAGTTTCGATCATATCAGCTCCGATTCCGGTCCGAACTGTGTCGAATAAAATTTTGTTGAATTTCAATAACCTATAGGAACAAAATATGTGAAAATATCCACAAAATGGTCCAACTCGACTTTTAACAGTATCCCGTGTACTAACCTCTTTGAGGATTATCCGAAAATTGAGTTTCCATCATATCAGCTCCGATTCCGGTCCGAAGTGCGTCAAATAAAATTTCATTTAATTTCAACAACCCATAGGAACAAAATATGTAAATATATCCAGAAAATGGCCCGACTCAATTTTTAACAATATTCCGTGTACTAACGCCTTTGAGGATTATCAGAAAACTGAGTTTCGATCATATCATCTCCGATTCCGGTCCGAACTACGCCGAATAAAATTTCGTTTAATTTCAATAACCCGTAGGAACAAAATATGTAAAAATATCCAGAAAATGGCTGGACTCGATTTTAAACAGTATCCCGTGTACTAACCCCTTTGTGGATTATCCGAAAACCGAGTTTCGATCATATCAGCTCCGATTCAAGTCCGAATTGCGTCAAATAAAATTTTGTTGAATTCCAATAACCAATAGGAACAAAATATGTAAAAATATCCACAAAATGGTCCAACTCGATTTTTAACAATATCCCGTGTACTAACCCCTTTGAGGATTATCCGAAAACCGAGTTTCGATCATATCAGCTCCGATTCCGGTCCGAAGTGCGTCAAATAAAATTTCATTTAATTACAATAACCCTTAGGAACAAAATATGTAAAAATATCCAGAAAATGGCCCGACTCGATTTTTAACAGTATCCCGTGTACTAACCCCTTTGAGGATTATCCGAAAACCGAGTTTCGATCATATCAGCTCCGATTCAGGTCCGAATTGCGTCAAATAAAATTTTGTTGAATTCCAATAACCCATAGGAACATAATATGTAAAAATATCCAAAAAATTGCCCGACTCAATTTTTAACAGTATCCCGTGTTAAATATAATTGATGTGTTTTAATCAGTGTTTAAGTGTTACAGGGAGTTATCAGAGTTTAGCTGGAAGCAGTCAGAGTTTGCGTAAACTCTGACAGTTGGAAGCTTGACAGAGTTTGTTAAACTCTGTCTGGAGGAAGCGCGTCTACTGTTCAACAGTGATTAAAGATTAATTATGGAAGCGATATCTTTGAAGATTGGATAGCTATCAAAGAGATCGAGTTGACATAGGAGACGTGTGACAATCTGTAATTGATATCATTGTATAGCTGATTATTAGGAATATCAATTAGAGATTGTATCGTAGCTGTATGTTATATAAATACAGATAGGTTAACCCTAGAAGGGTATCGATAACGAATTATCATTATTGTAACCTAGCAGCTCTTTGTGATATTTTACATCACGAAGAGGGTTTGAAATACAAGAAGTTTTTAAAGTGCATAAACGCTTTTACTTATTAATCTCTCATACAAAGTTGATTATTAATTGTGTATTCGGCCTAACAAGTGGTATCAGAGCCAATCTGTTACTTTATTACAGGTTAAGATCCAAACACAACAATAATCATGTCAGAAATTCCTCCACCAACACCTACTGTTTCTGAAAAGGCTCCTACTACTGTGAGTCGTTATGAACCAATCAGGGTTCCTATTCTGAGGCCATTAGAGTATGCTATGTGGAAGGTCAAGATGACTATGTTTCTGGAGGCTACAGATCCAGAATATCTTGACAGGATTTATGAAGGCCCTCACAATCCTACAAAGCTATCTGTTGCAGTTGCTGGTGAAGCAGCAAAAATGGTTCCAAAGGAAAAGAAGGACATGACTCCTGAAGATCTATCATCAATTGCTAAGGATGCAAAAGTTAGGCATTTACTGCATAGTGCCTTAGACAATGTTATGTCTAACAAAGTCATTAACTGCACCACTGCAAAAGAGATATGGGATGCACTTGAAGTCTGGTGTCAAGGAACTGCAGCTATTAAGAAGAATACGAGAAACATACTCACACAAGAGTATGAGCATTTTGAGGCTAAACCTGAAGAGACCATGACAGAAACATTTGATAGATTCTGTAAACTGATTAATGATCTGTCATTGGTCAACAAAGAGTATGATCTAGAAGACTCGAATCTCAAGTTTCTTCTTTCTCTACCTGAAAAGTGGGATGTGAAAACAACCACTATTAGAGACAACTATGATCTTGCTGAAACAGAGATTGATGAAATTTATGGACTGCTCAAAACTTATGAATTGGAAATGGAACAGAGAAACAGGAGATCAAGCAGAAAAGGAAAGTCTATTGCTCTTAATGTTGAAGAGAAGCCTCAGAAGAAAGAGGCAACAAGAAGGAAAATGAAGGGAAAAGCTTTGGTCATACATTCAGAAAGTGATTCACCAAACTCTGATTGTGATTCAAACTCTTCTGAATCATCTGACTCTGAGGATGATGAAGAAGAAATGAGAAAAATGGCTGTGTTGATGGTGAAGACTTTCAAGAAAATGGGCTTCAAGAATTTCAAGAAAGGAAAAAGGTTTTCTAGGGATTCAAATGAAGACAGGAAAAGCTACAGGAAGTCTGATAAGAGAGATTCTAAAGGGAAGAAGGATAAGTCTGAAATTCAATGCTACAAGTGTAAGGAGATGGGTCACTATGCTCCTGAGTGCAAGAAGGGTAAAACTGGAAAGGTACTCTACACTAAAGGCAGAGATTGGGCAGATACTTCAGATTCTGATGAAGAAGTGAACTATGCTCTCATGGCTACTACTGAATCAGAATCCTCTGAAAATCAGGTACCTCCAACTACCTATGCTTATAATATTGATGACATTGCTCAATTAAGAATTTTTCTTAAGTCATTGCATATAAGTTATAGGGATCAGACTTTAGAAAATGAGAGGATAAAAGCTGAAAATTCTGAACTTAAAGAGAGAAATAAACTTGTTGAAGAGAAACTTGAAAACATGCAACAAGTTCAGAAAGAGAGAGATGATGCTGTTTGCAAAGAACAGATTTTGCTTCAGAAGTATAAACAACTAGAGTCAGAGTTGAAGGAAGCAAATAATAAAATTAGGACTTGGACTAATTCTGGAAAAGACACTCAACAGATTTTTCAAACAGACACTGTTGGTCTAGGTTATAATGAGGGAGATGAACTTAGATTTCAAAATCAAGTTAAAGTCAGAACTAAATTTGTTCATGGAACCAGTAAATTTTTGTCTGAGAATGAAAAAGAAGCTGTCCAAAGAAAACCAGTAAAAACTAGTGTTAAACAGATTAATATTGGTTCAATGACAGATAAACAACTCAAACATAAACTGAAGGAGTTAAAATCTGTTGAGAAAAAGAAAGTGTCAAACAAGAACTGAAATGGAAAAGTAGGCATCACTTCAGGAAATAAACCAATGCTTGCTAGTTATGCTCCAAGAAAGACATGTCATAACTGTGGTAGTACTAAGCATCTTGCAAATTTCTGCAAGAAAAATAAAAATATAAATTCTTTACCTACAAAGTCTGAGGTAAAGAAGGATTTTGCTAGAACTAAGCCACAGACTCTATGCACACACTGTGGAAGCACTTGGCATTCCATCTATACTTGCAGAAAATATCATGCTATCTATCATAATTACTATGAACTGAAACCCAATCTAAAATGGGTTAAAGTTGATACTGCAAGTGTAAACACTGATACTGTTAGCTCAAACTCTGATAATGTTATTTCCGCTGCAAAAGCTAACAAAGTTAAGAATGCCAAAGGATCCAAGCAAGTCTGGATCCTTAAAACTAATCCTCAGTAATTTTTTGTGATTGCAGGGTAACAGGGAGGCAACCCTAGTCGTGGACAGTGGATGTTCAGGACACATGACTGGAAATAAAGCCCTGCTATCAGAATATGAGGAGAAGGCTGGCCCAAAAGTTTCCTATGGTGATGGTAATATAGGAAGAACATTGGGATATGGCAGTATCAATCTTGGAAATGTCATCATCAATAATGTAGCTCATGTCCCAGGACTCAAGCATGACTTGCTATCTGTGAGTCAAATCTGTGACAAGGGTTATCATGTAGATTTCCAACCTGAATATTGTGAAGTTATCAGCAAATCTACAGGAAAGGTTGTTCTAGTTGGTCACAGGCAAAACAACATTTATGAAATCAAGCTTTTGATAGAATCTGTTGGAAAAGCTGTTTGCCTGTCTACAAGAATGTCTAGTGAAGAGAGTTGGAAGTGGCACAAGAAACTCTCACATTTGAACTTGAACAACATCAATGAATTGATCAGAAAGGATCTTGTAAGAGGACTCCCAAAGACCCTGTTAAATGTTGATGGCCTATGTGACTCATGTCAGAAGGCTAAACAAAGGAAGTCATCTTTCAAGAGCAAGACAGAATTTTCTATCACTGATCCCTATCATCTTCTGCATGTTGATCTCTTTGGTCCAGTAAATGTTATGTCTATTGCAAGGAAGAAATATGCTTTAGTCATTGTTGATGAATACACTAGATTCACCTGGGTGTATTTTCTAGCAAAGAAGGATGAAACTGCATCGACTCTGATGGAGCATGTGAAGCTTCTGGACAAAGGATCAAGCAACAAAGTCAGAATCATCAGAAGTGATAATGGAACTGAGTTCAGAAATGCAACAATGGAAGAATTCTGCAAGGACAATGGAGTGAAACAAGAATTTTCAGCACCTGGTACACCACAACAAAATGGTGTAGTTGAAAGGAAAAATAGAACCTTAATTGAAGCTGCCAGAACTATGCTTGATGAAGCAAAATTGCCAACTTATTTCTGGGCAGAAGCTGTTCAAACTGCTTGTTTTACTCAAAATGCAACACTGATCAATAAGCATGGAAAGACACCATATGAGATGGTAAAGAAAAAGAAGCCTAACCTGAAATACTTTCATATTTTCGGGTGCAAATGTTTCGTTTTGAAGACTCATCCAGAACAGTTGACCAAGTTTGAGTTAAAGGCAGATGAAGGAATTTTTGTTGGCTATCCACTGTCAACAAAGGCATTCAGAGTTTACAATCTGAGAACTAAAGTGATCATGGAATCTATACATGTTTCTTTTGATGATAAG